>CAKXYN010000024.1:10000000-20000000 GCA_935064755.1 Tragelaphus eurycerus | reverse complement strand
TCAAATGACTTACTGGGCTAGGAGAAGGTGAGTAAGTGCCTTATAAAACTTATAAACATGGTTTCTAAACAAGAGCTTCAAATGATGAAAATGATATTCCCTTATTCAGTCCAGTATTATTTGAAGGATCATGACATCTCTTTTAATAAATAAGAAGTATCTGAATCCTATAGCTTTTTGAGGGTTCTTTCATCTTTTGCACATTAAAATCAAAGTGGTTTTCAAGTAAATTGTAGGGGAGTGGTGCAAAAATACACAGGCCTGTACAGTACTGTGTTGGGACAATGGTTGATGGCTTGGGAAGCAGTTGTGTATTATCTTTTGAAAAACAATATTTAATGTCCTGTACAGACAAATAATGTCAATGAACAGATTGCCAAGCAGTTGGAATGTGGACCCAGGTGGAGAACCACTCAAATAAGCTTCTTAAGTAGGTTACAGAGTCATTCCTGGAGATTATAAGGAAGAATTTCAAACAGCACCATCTGTTAGAACTACTACCCTGAAAAAATTACACTAGCTGGCTATCACTTAAAACACCATGGGCGTTCACTGCACCTGTGCTGAAACAACATGGCGACAATCTATGGTCACATTCTGGCTCTAGCTGTGTAAGCCATGGCTTCAACTCAACCCAATTCAATCAGAGTCCTGAAGTACCAGATACCCAGAGGTGCAAAGATTTGTCTTCCCACAGATGGGCCCCTGGAGTCCTGCTAGGGCCTGAGCCTCAGGTCCTCCTTGTAGGACCCCAGCTCCCATTTATATCCTGTCCCGTCTCTCCAGGCCAGGAGCCCTCCACTCATGCTTCCCACTCAGATAGCATCACCATGCACCCTTACCTTACCCCTATGTATGGATGTGAGAGCTGGACTGTGAAGAAGGCTGAGCGCGGAAGAATTGATGCTTTTGAACTATGGTGTTGGAGAAGACTCTTGAGAGTCCCTTGGACTGCAAGAAGATCCAACCAGTCCATTCTGAAGGAGATCAGCCCTGGAATTTCTTTGGAAGGAATGATGCTCAAGCTGAAACTCCAGTATTTTGGCCACCTCATGCGAAGAGTTGACTCACTAGAGAAGACTCTGATGCTGGGAGGGATTGAGGGCAGGAGGAGAAGGGGACGACAGAGGATGAGATGGCTGGATGGCATCACTGACTCGATGGATGTGAGTCTGAGTGACCTCCGGGAGCTGGTGATGGACAGGGAGGCCTGGTGTGCTGCAGTTCATGGGGTCGCAAAGAGTCGGACACGACTGAGTGACTAATCTGATCTGATCTGATGCACTGGCTACCTCCTGAGCCATCCTTAACAAGAGGTACAAGCATAGATGCTACTGGTGCCCAGTAGGTCACATAAATGGGTGAAAAGTGGGCCAGACATAAGAGGTCAGACCTGTGTGAATGGTTGGGAAGTAGCAGATGTGGGCCCCATCTATAGAGGGCCACCCCACTCAGCCCCAGGAGGTTGTCAACATGCAGGATGCAGGAAGGGTATTGCCAAATGGCTGGAATCTTCAAATATACACATATTAAACTGATTTTCAAATGTTGGTCTTTTTTTCTTAAACTATTTGGGACAAACAAAACATGATAATGTGGGGTTTATGTAGCTGACTTTAGTCAGGTTTGGAATTCTAAAAACACCTTGATACAGTCACCCATGACTGTGACCTCAAAAGCTTCCTGCTCTGTTTCCTCTTCTTAGACTCTCTCCAGAGCTTCAGCCAGTACAGGGCATGAATCAGACAAGCTTCACAGGCGCTTCACCAAAGAATTCCCATCTCACCTGCTATTGTTTCAATCAATTCAACTCTATAAGAGACAGATAAAAGAGACTCAGGTGCCATTGCCAATCTCATACAACTGTTTGTATGCTCAACCATTCTTGGCAGTCTTCTCTAGAAACTGCCTCAGCTTCTTGGATGACCCAGAAGTAAAGATAAGAAACTCCATTTGTGGTAGTAGAGAAAATGGCCTTTGCTTGAAGCCAAAGGGCCACAATCAACAACAGCATAGTCTCTAAGATCTGTCTGGCTCAGCCTCTGTGGTGGAGATCATGAACTGCCTTCCAAATATTCACTTTCTCCTTCTTCCTTAGTAACAGAACTCTAGCAATAGCTAGGCATATCGCTGCTTGACCAAACAGTCTATATTTCCCAGCCTCCCTTTCAAGTAAGTAAGGTCATGTGACTAAATCCTGACCAATGAAATATAAGAGGAAGTACTGTATGGGCTTCCGGGAAGGAAGGTTCCCCTGCCCTTCCTGCTGGCAGGAATACAGAGGTAATATCTAGAACTCCAGCAGCTATCTGGAGTTGACTTTGAGAATGGAAGCCATGTGCTTAGAAAATGGATAATAGAAACAGAAGAAAACTGGGCTCATGATGACATTCTAGAATCACCATGCTATCCCCAGTCTGTCTACTTCCAGACTTTTTTTAACATGAGAGATCAAACCTTTATGCATTTAAGCCACTTTTTGAAAGGATTATTCATAGCTGAATGTCATCCTTAAGCAGCACGGTATCCCCCTTCCCCTCGGCCATCTTTGCTCCATCCAATTCTTTGATCCTTTTTAAACTCCTGTTCTCTTGTGAACTAAATTCTCCTATATACTCAAAGTTTTTCTGTCACTCTTCCACCCTAATCAATACTTGCCATTTTTCTGATGATAAAACTTCTCCCAAGGCAAAGACTTTTTCATTTGCCTGTCTTTTCAGCTTAGCAAGGCTCACAGTTACTTAACAAATGGCATTTCTCTTCTCTCTCTGGAGACAAACTGAAATGTACACTCCCTCGGGTATGAAAATTATGTTGTTGACCCATCATCCCTAAAGCATCTTGAGAAAGTATTTTTTGCCACCTTTCCGCCTCTCCCGTTCTCTTCTCAAAGATGGGCAGTAGGAACAGGCAGGGCAATAGAGCAAAGGCTGAGGCCATAAAGGAGAGTAAAGCTAAATGGCTCACCTGCCAACAGAATGCACTGCTTTGACCTCTGATTAACATTATGCCTTACCCCATAGAAATAAGCAGCCTTAGACATGCGCTAGAATATTGGTATTTTCAGCCTCTAGTTTGAGTGACAGGACTCTGGAGGCAAAACATTTCCTGTGGAGATTCTGTACTTTTGCCTGCTCTTGCTTGTCTAGCTCAAACAACTCGATTTTGTTGGGCTTCAAAGCACAGTTCAAGGGACATATTTTATAAGTCAAGTTAATGGCCCTGGGGATAATACTGGTGTGACTCATCAATGACAGGAAAAACATGAGGTATGTGTAAACATTCTGCAGCAGGTTTGAAAAGACCCAATTACAATTATGTCTGGGACTGTTTCTAGTGGTTCTTCCATAATTTTACATGAAATAATATACTGGCTAGTGAATTAACTCTGGAACTTTTTAGAGATAAGAGATGGTCCAATAGCATACTGGTCATGGTAAATTTCAAGAGAACAGAATCTCCCCAGCTATTCTAATTGACAGATAACTAAGTGACTTATAACATCACCAAGGAAGGCAGAAGAAATATACCTCAGCTGAGGCTTCAGAAATAATTCCCAAGCCACATTACAGAGCTGGGCCATCAGAGCAACTGCCTCTTCTGGGATTAGCTGCCTACCACCTTGGGATGTTGCCGGTTCCATAACCACAGAACCACACCACAATTAGGAAGCAAACATTAATAGGAAGGCATGAAATCACGAGGATCCATGAGCTACCTGACCGGGAAGCCGCTGGCTCAGCTGCTGCTGCTGTCTGCTTCCTGATCATACACTACCTACTATGTCCTTCACCAGCACAACTGATACCCCACACTCTGCCTCTTCACACTTATGCAGCTAGCGACTGGGCCCTGGGACTTGTGCCAAAGCTGACAGCAAAGCAAAACTTCTCCATGGCCCCTTACCGCCTTATATCCAAGAAATTCTGAGAAATTGCTTTGTAATTTTCTACCTCCTGCCAGTTGAAAGGATACACTAATAAGGGCTTGGAACAGATGTTGAGAGACTCCACCATTTCTACCATAGAATAAATTTACTCTTAATATATCATATTACTAAGTATATATCAAATACCTGATTCACACACAATAGTATACATAGCCCAGGCAGTCAACGGCATTTGCTGAGAAAGTCTGGCCAAGGTCTTGGATTTTTAGCAACTTCAATTTTCATCAACATAGTATCTAAACTATCTCATTTTTTATACCACCATTTACCACACTGTAGATAAACAGTCACTGCATGAATGCTTATGAATGAGAAGAATGATCATGGGAAGTGTTCTGCAAAGTGCTATAAAAAGATACACACTTTCCTAAGAATCTTAACATCTAATAAGAGATTATAGTACAGACACTCATGAATGAGGTGACTGATGTATTAAAAACATTCCAAACCAATCCTAAAATTTAGTTATAATTGCTTTCGATGTAAATAGTCTACAAGGAAAATAGGGTAAAGTAGGTTTGCCTGAATCAGCACCCCCACTTTACTGTTTAAGAAACACTATTTAGTAGTATTCACCATTTTTCTTCCAAAAGAGCAAACTCAGAAGTACTGCAAAGGGAACAGAAGTTCATGCTGGGATCAAAGTGTATCACAGAAAACACCAAGGCACTCGATTAAATACTGTGAATTGGTTTTTAAACCATTGCTAAGATGTCTTTGAAAAGAATGGTCTGAGATATTCATTTCTTTCTGTTGGATGCTGAAATAAATATTCCTGGTACTAAATCCATCCTCTTACAATCACTGGGGAAAGCAACAGTTTGACCACTGATAAGGCTGCCCATTGGGCAGAATCCACTTTCCTGTGTAACCATTTTTGCAATAAATCATGCAGAAAAGGCACTGTCAGTGATAAGGGCTGTACACTTGATTGCTATTCCCACAGCCAACTCTTATTAACACAGAATCCAATTAGAGAAATGCCATAAGATATAATAAGCATAATTCATACATTTCCTGAAAGCAATTGCTATGCTATTATTTATTTCTGGTTTTATTTTTACCACAACTGAAGAACACACAGGCAACGAATTACAATGCTATAACTGTAGTTTGAAAATACTGTAAAAAAATTAAAATAAGCCCAAGGGACTATAGTCAGGAGACAAATCTAAGGAAGGCTCCTGGGCTCCCCTGCACCTGTCAAATGCATCTCACTGCACATTAGACTCTATGGTATTTGTGGGCAAATCCCTAGACTACCAGCAAGGATGTCTGGCTGCACAGCTGGACTAGCTAGACGGTGATCATCAATCTCCCCAGAGCCTCCTGGCAGAGGGTCCTGTGCCCCTAGAAGCCAAAAGAGCATTAGTGCAGTATCCAGACGCCTCAGAATTCATGTTGGCTCCTCAGCAGCTGGAACCAGTGCAGAGACTGTGAATTATCCCAGACCAAGAGACACCTTCTACTCCACTACTTCCCCTTCCATTTATCCCTACCTCTAGCCTGATTCTCAACTCAGGAATTCAGAAACAAAGTCTGTCTTCCTATCTCCTCATTTCCCCAACTCGTCAGGACTGAGAGGCCTCAGGAGGGGTTCTGGGAATGTCCCCAAGAAGTGGAGAAACCCCAGGGCGCCATAATTAACTTGTCAGCAGACCTGAGAGCCACATGTCTCAAATATCTAGAGTTGCACTATTATCAATCCCCAAGAACTTGACACTGCATTCCCATTAATATTAACAGTGTTCTCACCAACAAGACAGAGGAATTACTGGGTTCTCTCTGGCTCTGCTTCTCGAACAGGCCAAGTAACTGCGGTGAATATTTTGTTACCAAGATGAACATTTGGCCTTAACCTAGCAAAGATTATTGGTGCTTTTCTTCACTTGCTATTTTCCTTACACTTTATATATTTAAATGGACTGCCTTCAGCTGCAGTTTTTATTTTTATATATTTTATAAACTTTGAAAAACCCAAATAGTGATATTATATTTGTGCATTCTTAAATAATATCTTTCCTAAACATTTTAGTTGACTCTGGATATTCCAGTATCTATCTATGACTAGAAAAATCCTCTTGAAGCCATTTGCAATGACCTCTATCTTCTTCTAACTTCTACCTTCCTTTTGAGAAATTTCTAGTTTTCTATCTTCCCCCATCCCCTGCCTGTTTTAATCTCTGCCACCTGGGAAGCTAATCTTTAATCTCCCATCACTTACTATAGGAATATTGTTGAAGAGAAGAATGAATATTGATAAGTGACAGTTATACGTGATGTTGATGTTGTTGATAGCTCACGCTAAATTTGTTTGAGTTTGCATTTACTAGACTTGCTTGATTAGAAGTATACATTCATTACCAGGGACTCCATGGCTTCAAATGATGAGAAACAAGGAAACTGGTGTGTTGGTGTCTGATTCCAGCCATGCTAGTGGTACCTCTGTGAGCTCTATTACATACTATTCAATTAGCTTGAAGCTATAGAACTGACCACTCTTGTCCATCAACACAGCTACAAGCACCCATGTCAGAAATCCACCGGTCATGTTGTTATAGGTCAGGAGGAAAAGTGAGTTTGATAAAGAAATTACAGCGATTAGAGGTAGAAATAAAGGAAAGAAAAAAGTTTCAGTCCCAGTGGAAAACAGGCAGAAAGGGCAAGAACAGGGCACCAGAGACAGGTGTGTTTAGTCAATACAAGAGAAAAACAATTGAAATCAGAGTCAGGGGAACTGTCCCATGGGTTAGATAAGATCTCAAGAATTCACTTCCCACAGGGCCTGCTCTACAGACTACAGTTTATATTGGTAAGACTCTTCCCACATACCTCTGCTATTAAATATTTTTTTTAAACTTCATTATATTGATGAATGCAGAATCAAGCTGTGCAGTGAATTCATTTTTAAACTGCCTGACTTACTTTTCTGAGTTGTCTTTGTTTAAAAAAAAAATCCCTATTGCTCTCTAAACACCTATAATGAATAATCCATGCCACAATTTCTTTTCATATTCACTAATCTTTATATATTCAGCTTTCTATTAGCAGCAATTTCAATTCATTAAAAAATGATATCATCCTGGGACTAAAGCTCGATTCTTATTTTTTATGCCAAAGTAACTGCATTTCAAAGAGTAAAATTTTATGTGCTTTCCACTTGAAATTTTTACCAGATTCCTGTCTTTTGACTATTGCCACCTCTCAGTAGAATTGAAATGAGAAGAGAACATTTAAAAAACTTAAACACTGGGAATTGAGAGCTTTGAATACTCAGTTATGTGAAGTAGGATGCATGGTGAATATAGAAATAGTTTTTAAATCTCCTGGGTAAAAACATCAGTAGTGATAGTAATGGTATAAGTAATAACACTATATATTTTTCAACTTATGTTCCTGATCCACCCTTGTGTACTGAACTGAGGTGCCAATCATATACATTTCACATCTCCGTTTCCCACTTACACTGAGTCTCCCTGACCCTATCACTATCAATAATTGCAGTATGCCAAATGATAATTATGTATTAGCTTATGTAATCCTCACAATAACCCTATAAATCCATATTTTTATTACTTTCTACAATTTTTGAGTAGAAACTAGGGCACTAAGTCTTTAGTAATTTCTTGACTAGTAGGTAGAACAAGGGATCTGAACCCAGGCAGTCTGCCAATGGAGCCTACACACTCTGGTATATTGTGATGGTCCTTTGTCTGCTTCCCAGTGAGTGATATGGACATAAGTGGGAGGATTCAGGAATGATTGGTTCTATACCCATGGAGAAGATGGATTATACACACAGGTAGCAGAGGCTTCCACACTGCTGAATCCCCTAGAATAGTAGACATAATTAAGCAAAACATACATATCCCTGGATGGCTTTTTTCCTCACCCTTTTGCCTTTTGCTTGTCTAGTTGTCCTTTTGATCACTGCATTTGGCTTTTGATTCTGTTAGCCTGGGTAACTGGCAGAGGCAATGATAAATGATCGTGTTTTAGCTAACCATGTCAGATACATTATGGTATTCTATATTGAGCCAAGAAAATATCTTATGCTGATAGGGTTCCTTGGTGGTACCAAGCATTGCTGTTGGCACAGTGCATCCAACAGACATTTTACATAATAGTCATCCATCTACTCCAACCCACATCACCATGGTGACTACAGACCTGCCATTCCAGGGCCTGAACCTTCCAGATCATACTCAAATTTACCCAAGCAAAATGCCAAAGCCCCTTGGTAGCTAAAAGCAGAGTTAGTTTTGCACATTATTTAGTATACTGCTTCATTCAAGTTCAGTATGATAATATAACATGAAAGAACTGTCTATATTTTTGTCCTGAATATAGGTAAACAACAAATGGATAAAGTCAAATTGTGCAAACAAAATGTATATAATGGTATCATACATGATGTGTAGGTCATCTCCTCACTGCAGAAGAGTAAACAGAAATAGGCTTTTATTCTCTTTCTATTGGGAATCTTGGGTCTGTCTTCAGTCATTCAATCAATCAAAAGACATCAACTGGGTGCACGCTACGTGAGGAGAGCAAGATGATGAAGATAAGACAGCCACCTCTGTCTTCAGGTGGCTTCTATGCTAAGTGTTAAAGTAAGGACATCTTCCAAATTATAAAAGATTTGTAAGGAAAAATACTTTCCTATACTAAGATTTTGGAGAACACAGCCTCAACAGAATATTAAACTAAAAACATGTTGGAAAAAAGTGAGTTCCTAAAGGTGGGTCTTATAAGAAAGCAGTAGCTGATTTTTACCCCACAAAGATTTGGCTAAAACAAATAAATGGCTTGAAGTGCCTATTTCTATTTCATTCTTTGAAGTGATTTTCTTGAGAAGTTGTGTCCAACTTATGACCCCATGGCTGTAGCCTGCCAGGCTCCTCTGTCCATGGGATTCTCCAGGCAAGAATACTGAAGTGGGTAGCCATTTCCTCCTCCAGGGGAATCCTACTGATCCAGGGATCGAAGTCGAGTCTCCTTCGTTGCACGTAGATTCTTTACTGCTGAGCCACCAGGGAAGCCCTATTTCATTCTTGGGGCAATAAAACAGAAAACTACATGTTCCTTAGAGGCCTTTTGGTGCGGACAATTCTTTTAGTATATGGCAAATGGCTTCTAAACACATCTAATAAAATCTCTGCTGGCCTTTATAAAAAGCCAGCTTACATTTCCCAAAGCCATTCCTATGCCCATTATCTATATGCCAACATTACAGAATCATTTGGTAAACAATCACCCTTATCTAGCCATCTGAACACAAATGCATGCACACACATACCCATGCACACACATACACATGCACACATCACTTCTCTCATGTTTCTAGTCACACTATTTTCTTACCAAACAAGATTTGCTTCTTCTGCATATTCAACCTCTGCACTTCTGTAAACACCTTTTGTTAACTGGAAGGGCAGAGGGTAAATGGAATGTCCCTGTAGGGGCAGAAGTGCATGTGGCTTATCACTAGAGGAAGGTCTCCTCCAGCAGGAGTTTCTGTCTGTGACCTGGGAACTGGAGGGAGAACAGAATCCAAGGAACAGGTGTGACTGATACATGAAAACAGGCAAAGCAGACTTGGTTTTTGAAGCCATATACCAACAACCTACTCTTATTCCTTTTTGTCTCAGACAAAGCAGTAAAACAATCATCAAAAGCCCCAAATTCAGATTTATTGTGGATGGAAACCTCACCTAGTCAGCCTTATTTGACATCATTAATCTGAGGAAACCACAGAGAGAATATTCACACTCAGCTGAAATGTAGCTGCTTTGGGAAATAGCCAAGGGAGTGTCCACAACCTTTCAAGAAGTAATCCACAAACTCCACACAGAAGACCTGCCTGTCAACATGCAATGGCTCAAAACAAACTTGTTACCAAGTACACAGCTCCTATGTACTAAAGGGGAAATATGCGGGGAATTGTGATCAGAAGAACGGAATTCCATGGCTGGAGGACAGTTAAGGGACCAACCTCGGGGACCAAAGGCCAGAGAGCAAAAGGCACATTTAAACTTGTGTTAATCACTCAGTCGTGTCTGACTCTTTGCAACCCTGTGGACTGTTGCCCACCAGGCTCCTCTCTCCATGGAATTCTCTAGGCAAGAATACTGGAGTACATAGCCATTCCCTTCTCCAGGGGCTCTCTTCCTGACCCAGTGATTGAACCTGGGTCCCCTGCATTGCAGGCAGATTCCTTACTATCTGAGCCATCAGGAAAGCCTACATTTAAGTTTAATGGTACACAAACCCTTACATTCTAAGTGCCTCCCTCTGTATCTAACATTGTGCGTGGCTCTACAGGAGTCATCGCATAGGGACAGTGCTGAGTCATCAGGTCTTCTCCCAGGAGCTACTGCACGTGCAGTTGGCATTTGTGCTCTTATTATCATCAGGAATGAATCCTATTTCAGCATTCCAATTCAATGGGCCACAATTGGAGAATGAATGGAGAATTTCAGGAGGCAGTTCTGACCCCATGACAAATTGTCAAGTGAGCACTATTTAATTGAATTACCAGTTGAATAAAAATTACTTTAGGAAATGAACTATAAAATCCAGGTCAAGTTGTAACATCATTATTAACGTCACTACTGGAAGAACTAGGGACCTCGAAAACATGATCTTGAATGCTCAACAGAATTCTACAAAGCAGGTAAACCTCACAAGAACCTTCCCTACTTGCACTGAACATTGTATCCACTGCTAGGGTTAGCTGAGTGAGTGATGATAGAGTGAATGATAATTCAGCAAAGCCATCCAATGTAGTATGTAGCATAGTGATCAAGCACATAGTAGGTGCTCCATAAATGTTGGCTGGATTTAAGAATTAATGCATTGATCACAAATTGATAATCAGTTATCTGAGACGTCTATGAAAATTAATCAGTCACATAAAATACATTAAGGGGGGAAATCATGATTGGACTACAAGGAGATCAAACCAGTCAATCCTAAAGGAAATCAACCCTGAATAATCATTGGAGGGACTGATGCTGAAACTGAAACTCCAATACTTCAGCCACCTGATGGGAAGAGCCGACTCATTAGCAAAGACCCTGATGCTGGGAAAGATTGAAGGCAGGAGGAGAAGGGGACGACAGAGGACAAGATGGTTGGATGGCATCACCGACTCAATGGACATGAGTTTGAGCAAGCTCCAGAAGATGATGCAGGACATGGATGCCTGGCACACTGCAGTCCATGGGGTCATAAAGAGTCGGACATGACTGACCAACTGAACAACCACAACATGATTAAATGAATCAATGATAATTTTGATCAAGAGGCTAATGACAACCACTTTCAAACACCCAAATGTGCTTTAAGCTATAGATAATCAAATAGTCTCCTTTTTTTTTTTTTTTTGCTTCTGCATTTTCTCTGTTTAAGTCTAGATCCTGGTACCTGTGAGCCAGGATTCCTAAACACTTCTGGTTTGGCACTGCCCCATTCAAATCAATTTTTGCTCAAATAAACTCTTTAAAAAAATTAAGTAGTGATTCTGAATAAGAAAATGAGACATTCTTTGATAACCAGCCTATTTAATTTATATGCAGACTACATCATGAGAAACACTGGGCTGGAAGAAGGACAAACTGGAATCAAGATTGCCAAGAGAAATATCAATAACCTCAGATATGCAGAGGACACCACCCTTATGGCAGAAAGTGAAGAGGAACTAAAAGGCCCTTGATGAAGGTGAAAGTGGAGAGTGAAAAAGTGGGCTTAAAGCTCAACATTCAGAAAACGAAGATCATGGCATCTGGTCCCATCACTTCATGGGAAATAGATGGGGAAACAGTGGAAACAGTGTCAGACTTTATTTTTCTGGGCTCCAAAATCACTGCAGATGGTGACTGCAGCCATGAAATTAAAAGACATTCACTCCTTGGAAGGAAAGTTATGACCAACCTAGATAGCATATTGAAAAGCAGAGACATTACTTTGCCAACAAAGGTCCATCTAGTCAAGGCTATGGTTTTTCCAGTGGTCATGTATGGATGTGAGAGTTGGACTGTGAAGAAGGGTGAGCGCCGAAGAATTGATGCTTTTGAACTGTGGTGTTGGAGAAGACTCTTGAGAGTCCCTTGGACTGCAAGGAGATGCAACCAGTCCATTCTGAAGGAGATCAGCCCTGGGATTTCTTTGGAAGGAATGATGCTAAAGCTGAAACTCCAGTACTTTGGCCACCTCATGCGAAGAGTTGACTCATTGGAAAAGACTCTGATGCTGGGAGGGATTGGGGGCAGGAGGAGAAGGGGACACCAGAGGATGAGATGGCTGGATGGCATCACTGACTCGATGGACGTGAGTCTGAGTGAAGTCTGGGAGTTGGTGATGGACAGGGAGGCCTGGCGTGCTGTGATTCATGGGGTCGCAAAGAGTCGGACACGACTGAGCAACTGAACTGACTGACTGACTGACTAACCCTTTCTATTCGAATAAATCAATCTGTGCCAAAACCAAGGAGACAAATAATAAATGAATGTCTTTTGTTTTGTTCATGACTATACTTTGTGTCCCTCTTGTGGTTAGGTGGAGCCAGGCACAATGACTTCTATTCAGTGAGTTTTTGAGTTGAGGTGCCTCATACTGGTTCTGGGCAAAAGCACTTAACCCCTTAGAGTGGACTGGTTCTGCACAAAAGCACTTGACCCCTCTGAGCTTGCTTTCCCCTCAAGCATAGCAGTGGGCAACATCTGAGATGCTGGCTACTCCATCAATCTGTATCCCTGAGTGAGGATGATCAGCAGAGCGCCTGGTCAGCCCACAATGGACATGCAGTGTGAATAAGAAATGAATCTTTGTTCTTTAATCTCTGAAACTGTTATGATAGCACATCTTATTCCAGACCAATTGATAAAGGGAGTACAATTCCAGGATGCAAGTTTCCACAAAACAATGAGCCATGATCACATCAAAGCTCATACTCACAGTTTCTGAATTTTGCTCACCTTCATCCCAGACCATCTTCTAATCTTCCCTCATTATTACCCTTACTCTAATCGGTTTATTAATTTCACAAGAATTTTTAAAATTCTGCTCTCTGCAACAGGCTGTGATCAGTGCTGGGAATAAAAGGGAGCAAAGGCAATTTATGTCCCAAAGAAAAGCAATACATGTTCTAAATGAGATTACATTTAGAGCTCAGCTCGACAGATGTGAAATAGACCAAAAAATTGTCCTGAGCCTCTCCTTCCTTGTATTTGATCTGCTTCTATGGACTGGTGTCAGATATCTCTTAACCACAGAAACCCTTTTTGCTTTCTTTTCTTTCAGGTCTTGACAAGATGACTGGGGGGTCAGATGAGTAATTGTTTGGCAATCTAAGAATGTCAGTTCTACTTTCATCTTTCATATTTTTCTGTCAAGAGGCAGCATTTAACAGAACTGTATATTTTCTGCCACATAGTAACAACAAGGATGGTGACTGACAAGAGTTAAATCTCTATGGACTATCACATTAGTTAAAATTCCATCAGCATCTCGGAACATCTCCTGTCCAACATGTCTCAGGGGAAAGATAAGAAATATTATTTTACTTCTGTTTGATTTTAAAAGATTAAGTCTGTTGACCTTGGCATTCATAAACAAATACATGGGTCGTCACAGAGTCTCAGGATGGTAGGAGGATGATTCTTCTAAAAATCTGACACTAGCTATAGGCTTTATCTCTGGTCGCTTATCATCTTAAGTACATGCTTTCCTCTTCTACTATCAGAAAAGCATTTATCAGCCATGCAGACAGGCTCAAAGCAAACTGAAAGCCCACTATGTTTATTTTTTGCTCTGAAAGAAATCTCATCAGCCTCCTATTCTTGTCAGAATTATGAAGATAAAGCTTTGATGTGCATGATTTGAAAAAAATGACATTCACTGTAAGGTAATATTAGGGTCTGACTTTCAAGTATTATACATTTACCTCTTTATTGTTTTAAGGCAATGCTAGTGATTAACTGCTCAAATCATGTAGCTAATTTCACCATCCCATATTTTCCCATTTCCTCACTGTCCTCTGTCCTTGTTCTTCTCCAATCCTGACAAATAATAAAATTATATTCCAGTCAAGAGTGAAATAGTCACAGGTATAGCCACTGAATGGGAACAAACTAGTTCATCTAACAAATACCTTTGAGTCCTGACTTTATACTAGATGCTGTCATAGATTCTGAAAATAGAGCAATAAAGTACAGTAGAGGAGGCCATACTCTCACAAGGCTCACATGTCAATGGAAAGACAATAATCAATAATATCAGTTCAAATAAATGCTGTGAAGAAATAGAGTTATAGGATACAATGATGGGAGAGCTGGGCTTACCAAAGAAAACTTCTCTAGGAAGGTCAAGTTTGCGTCAAAGTCCAAGTGAAAAGAAGCCAAAGAGGTGAGGAAAGAGACATCTAGAAAGAAGGACCAGGAAGTTCAACAAGGAGCTTGGAGTGAGAAAGAGCTTAGCCCATTCAAAGAAGAGAAAGCAGACCTTACTAGATGGAGACAAGGGAGAAAGGGAAGGCAGAGGCCAGCTCAAGATGAGCCACAGAGTTCAAGGTAAAGCCCTTGGATTTTGTTTCAAATCCAGTGAAAAGTTATTGGAAATTTTTAATAGAAGAGTGACATTAAATGTAAATATGCAAATATCAGTCCAATCATCTGACAAAATCAGTCAGACCTTTCAACTTTCAAACATGATGCTAGATCTGCCAATTCTACAAAGAAAGCATGGGGATATCCCCCAAGTCCAGGGGGAAAACTCCTGGGTTCCCACTTCATTCGTGCTCCAAAGCTCACACTTGCCAGCAACCAACAGGCTCAGGAGGAATATGCACCTGCCTTTTCAGAAAGGCCACCCTATTGGGATGTCCTATTGAGCTACTTCCTAAATTCTTACTCTACCAATGTGATGTGTTACTCAAGCCAGGATCAATCAGAAGACAAACGTCAGCTGCTGTGAGGAGGATGGTCAGGCGAGGAAAACCGGAAGCTAGGGACACAGGGTATCTTACCAACTCTGGTCCAGCATTACATGGGCTTGTGTGAAACTTCCTTAGAAGGCACCAGAAAAATAATCAGCTTGCTGTAAAATATTAAATTTAATTTGTATTAAAATATATAATATAATATAAAGCATTAAATATATTATTAAATATTACTGAATTTTATAACATGTTTCAT
This sequence comes from Tragelaphus eurycerus, assembly GCA_935064755.1. Classification (NCBI taxonomy): domain Eukaryota; kingdom Metazoa; phylum Chordata; class Mammalia; order Artiodactyla; family Bovidae; genus Tragelaphus; species Tragelaphus eurycerus. The sequence continues at coordinate 19,984,856 of CAKXYN010000024.1, read as the reverse complement.
TCTGATCCTAATAGTCTTTCATAAAACCTTAAAAGATTTTCTGCTGTGGGATCAAGTGAAATGTCACTTTATTTCTTAAGCAAAAAGATAAAATTTATGAACCATGCATATGCCAGTTCTGTGAGATGCCATCTTGATTAAAATTTGCTTAAATTTGCTTTCAACTTGGCAGAGCTCCATGGGTGCTTAGACATTAAAAACAGCTGGCATTTCTGTCAAGAAGTTTTGTATTTCTTTTTAGAAATGCAGATTAAATTGAGTTACTTTAAAATCCCCACTCTTGAAACCAATATATACAGATCAGGTTTATTCCCAAAAAACAAGAAAGTTTTATTCCCATCCCTCTCTTTTTACTGCCAACCCTAAACTCCTTTGTAAGCCCAAGGAGGACCTCATTGAAAAGTCTTGAGAAACTTGCTTTAATCAGGAAGCAGTAGGCTAATAATTATTTTTTTTAATAGCCACCAATAATGCCTCCTTCCCATGTGGCACAGTGGTAAAGAATCTACCTGCCAATGCAGGAGATGCAGGAGACATGGGTTTTATCCCTGGGTCAGGAAGATCCCCTAGAGTAGGAAATAGCAACCCACTCTAGTAACCTTGCCTGGGAAATCCCATGGACAGAGGAGTTTGGCAGGCTACATACAGTCCATGGGGTCACACAGAGTTGGACATGACCAAGCACGATCATGAAAAATGCCTATCCTCCAAAATATAGAGGGATGATTAGATGATATCACTACTTCAAAATTCACTAAAAGTAGAGAAGTTTCCCACTCAACTACAAGATGATACTGGACACCCTTCTAAGGACACACATAATCCCTTAGAGGCAGAGGTCACAAATGACAACCAAACACCTAATGTGACCAACCTATTTTCCACATGTTAACGTGTAGCAACAAGTCTCACAATGTTAGCATAGTATTTTTAAACAGTTGAATTGGCTGTCAATATTTAAAACTCAGGAGATTTTATGACTTTATTTTCAGCTCATTTGAAAAAAAAGTCAAAAGATCTGAAACTTCTATAGGTACACACGCTTGCTTTTCTGCAAGACAACAATCCCCAGATGGTGAATAATGGGCACTCTCCATGGGTGAAGAAATATTTGATTTGCTAAGACTCTACCATGTCCTATTACATTGTAATCCCTCCCTGAACCATTCACTTACAACACCTGTCTGACCAGTGCAAACCCTCTTTGGTAATGAAGAGACAGATTGGATGGATATATGGATGTATGGATGGATGGGCGGGTGGACAGAATGCAATTAAGCCCCAAATTATGCAGGTTGCTGAACAGTAAATTTTTATAGCAAGCACTGTTTTGAACCAAATACACCAAGGTTCCAAGACTTCCCCAAAATTAGAATTTTGAATTCCTCAGGCTAACCAAACTGAATAATAGACTTATATAGTTGAGACTAAGACTCTGACTACTTCTGGAACTCTGCTGCTGCTACTGTTAAGTCACTTCAGTCATGTCCGACTCTGTGTGACCCCATAGACGGCAGCCCACCAGGCGCCCCCGTCCCTGGGATTCTCTAGGCAAGAACACTGGAGTGGGCTGCCATTTCCTTCTCCAATGCATGAAAGTGAAAAGTGAAAGTGAAGTCACTCAGTCGTGTCCAACCCTCAGCGACCCCATGGACTGCAGACTTCCAGGCTCCTCCATCCATGGGATTTTCTAGCCAAGAGTTCTGGAGTGGGGTGCCATTGCCTTCTCCGACCAGATCATTTCTACCTTCTCTTCAAAACAGGAGACCTTGGGGTGATTATGGCCATTTGCTAGCCCACATGGCACCTTTGTGGAAAAAGTTCCCCTTCCTGTGGGTTGATGCATCAATGGCTTGGCAAGCAGAGTATGACTTCCTTTTAACTGCACTCAAGTCCCACACCAGCCCAATTGTATGGTGATTAGTCTGTACAGATATAAGCAGTACCACAGCCCTGGAAGTGAACTTTACACAAACCACAAATGAAATCAACAAGCAAATGAAATTCAACCAGAGAGATGCACCTGATAAATCAAGAGATTAAAGGGACATGAAGATCTGTGTGTGCTTTCACTGGTAAGCTGGATTTTTAATCTCTCAGATGAAACAGATCTTAAAACTTTTGAAAAAGGGAAATAAGTGAACACTATCCCAGGACAAGAGAGCTGAAGATCAAAGCACTCTACCTAATCTCCGAGATCATTCTGTCCTGAAGAACAGGTCTCCTGCATGGGTAGATACACACAGTCTGTTCAGAAAACCAGTTTTTATTTATTGGGAGTAAAAATAATTTACAAGAATTTTTTCATTTTACTATTTTTGAAGTATAGTCACATTTACAATGTTGCAGGTGTACAGCAAAGTGATTCTGTTATTATACACACACATATATATGTATATTCAAATTCTTTCCCACTATTGGTTATTATAAGATATAGTTCCCTGTGCTATACAGTAGGTTCTTGCTGTTTATCTATTTTATATATAGTAGTGTGTTTATGTTAATCCCAAATTCCTAATTTACCTCCCCCTCTTTCCCCTTTGGTACCATAAATTTGTTTTCTATGTCTTATGAGTCTATTTCTGTCTTGTAAATAAGTTTATTTGTATCATTTTTTTCAGATTCCACAAATAAATAATACCAGATGATATCTGTCTTTCTTTTTCTCACTTACTTCACTTAGTATGATAATATCTAGGTCCATCCATGTTGTTTCAAATGTCATTTCACTCCTTCTTATGGCTAAGTAACATTCCATCGTGTGTGTCTATGTATATGTATAGACAAACATATACACCACATCATCTTTATCAATTCATCTGTTGATGAATATTTAAGGTTGCTTCCATGTCTTGGCTACTGTACATAGTGCCTGAGAGCATGTATCTTTTCAAATTAGAGTCTTTGCCTTTTCCAGATATCTGCCCAGGAGTAGGATTGCAGGGTCATGTGGGAGCTCTAGTTCTAGTTTTTTAAGGAACCTCCACACTGTTGTTCGTAGTGGCTGCACCAATTTGCATTCCCACCAGCAGTGCATGAGGGTCCCCTTTTCTCCACATCCTCTCCAGCATTTATTGTTTGTAGACTTTTTGATGATGGCCATTCTGCCTGGTATGAGGTGGTACTTCTTTACAGTCTTGATTTGCATTTCTCTAATAATTAGCAATTTTGGCCATCTTATGTCTTCTTCAGAGAAATGCCTATTTAGGTCTTTTGCTCAATTTGGGCTTTTATAAGAATTTTGTGTCAATAAGTCTATATCCAATGAAAACTTTGAAAATACAATTTCTTTTTTTTTTTTTTTTTTTGCATCTTAAGTAGCCCATTCAAGGTAATTTTTCCCTACTCCTTAATGGAACATGAATTTCAACAAGTTGTGCCAGTCTTACTTCCCTGCAATTTCCCCTGTCCTAACTCACTGTTCGATTTTGTATTTCTCGTGCCTGCTGAGACCTTGATACTCTGAGCTTTCAGTGGGAGTCCTGACAGCCCTGCTCATCAAGTTTGTCAGTACAGTCTCCTGTGCTTTTTGAATCTGAAGAATAAGCACTTAACACAGAAGGGATATTTTCCCAGTCCAGTGGAAGTAACAAATGTCAAGTATCCCTTCGACTCTCCTAGAGGAATCATCAGGGCTAAGCCTCCAGCCCCAAGATGACCTCATGCTTCCACTTGACCTGACATAGCTGCCCTGACCTAGAAGGAGGTTAAGAAAAGCCCTGCCCTCTCCAGAGAAAATGCTTTTGAATAATGTATGTCATCACTGAATGTTCTTTTTCAGATCTTATAGATAGTGGAAATGAAAGAAGCATTATGGAGAAAGAAATTCATTTTGCATCTCTGAAATATCTTTGATCTTCTCCCATTCCCTGGTATTACCCAAGGACAAAATATTTGCAAACATTTCAAAATGTAGTCATGCAATTTTCCCTTTCATAAAATAACAACAGTAATAATAAAGTTGTCTTCATCTAACATAAAAGTGTTATACCCTTCTCCTAAAGAGAGCTGGTGTTCTGTTTCAATTTACAGGGACAAGGATGAGACTTCATATGCGACAATGTTGGAAAGGCATTGCAGTTGTCCAGGGTTCTCACTGTAGCCCCCAGGACACAGTACATGAGATGGTTGAATAGTAAGGTTCTGGGCATTGCCATCTTGAGATGTACTTAGACAAGTTTCACAGGGACCATCATGACCTATGTTGTCTGGTGGGGGGGTGGGGGTGGCAGGACATGTTGAGGGGGGGTCCCTTTTTTCTTTCTCTCAAAATCTCACTTTAATACATAAAATAGGAATTCCCACAGATACCTACTGGTACTCGGGAGGAGGTATCCTTCCCTTGCTCTGCCATTCCTCCATTTCCCATTAAGGAGAAAAAGATTATTTGCTTGTTGGGTCCCCCTCTTCCTCAATCTCTCTTTCTCTCTTCTTCCCTCGCTCCCTCCTTCTCAATATCTGGACCGCTCCATCTCACCCTCTCCATCAGCCTCTGTCTTCTTCGTCTCTCTTCCTCCTCTTTCCATGCCTCTTTCTTCCTCCTTCTAGCTTTCTGTAACTCTCCTTCCCTCGACTTTTCACCCTCCCTTTCACCATGAACTACCATCCTGAAATCACAGATGCTCTTCTGTTCTCCTTATTTAAATCCACAGGGGCAGAACTAGCTGTTTGGGGACAGAGAAAGTAAGTCCACTGTGAGGAAAAATGGTGGGAAGCCCATTGGGCCCAGCTCCGTAATGAAGATGTGTCAGGATTAAAGGAGAGACTCTTTATGATATTTAAATGAGCTCTTCAAAGCTCTCAAACTTTTTGGCCAACTCAATAGAAGTAAGTAAATAAATGGGTATTAACAAGATAGACCAAAGGGAAATTATACACAATGAAATGTCCTCTCCTATTTATATATCTGTCCCGGTGATTTTGAGGGATCATAAAATGAAGGACAGTGATCATCAGATTCTCAAATGACAGCTGTGAACTAGAACAGTCCAATGTATTACTTACGAAGGATGTTTTCTTGTTTTTAAATTTGGTTTGGTTGTAATTTTGGCCATGCCACAATGGCATGTGAGGTTTTAATTTCCTGACCAGTGATCAAATAGTCTTAAACACTGGGCCACCAGAGAAGTCCCTGGAGAATGTTCTAATATAGACTTTATGTTTATAGACATTGTGACATATATCCTGACTTTTTAAATGATAATTGTACATACTATGATGCATTAAATCCCTTTGCCCATACATTGCTATTCCTGGTGGTTCAGTTGCTAAGAATCTGCCCGCAGTGCAGAAGACCCGGATTCGATACTTGGTTCAGGAAGATCCCCTGGAGAAGGGCATGGTAACCCACTCCAGTATTTCCATGGACAGAGGACCCTGGCGGGCTACAGTCCATAGGATTGCAACAAGTCAGACACGACTATTGACTAACACTTTCACTTCACTTTTCACTTCCACTTTATAATAGTGTAATTTTAATTCACTAACATAAATAAGTCTAAAACTTAAAAAAAAAAAAATCATTCCCTGATTTCTATGTCTTTATTTCTCTATTGGTCTAGGACACATAGAAAGGATGGAGCGTAATTAAGCCCTCAGATTCCTAATAACTCCCACTGCTGAGAATAGAGTGCACAGACAGAAGAGTGAGTCAGCTGATTCAAGGACCAAGGAGGAAGAAAGTGAGACCTGCCTAGGAGCCCATCGCAGGGAACCTGGGCCCAGTGAGAAGTAATGAGTAGCAAACACACTGCATGCCATACTGACTTCTCAACCTCATCAATGAAAAAAAAAAATCCTATGTTTAACAAGGCTGAGAATTGTCTGCTCCTAGTCATGAGATCCTAAAAAACAAAAGTCAACAAAATAAGGAGGAAAAATCAGGTCAGACATGAATAGAGGCCATTCTGTTGGTGATATTCAGTTACAGGCTTTTGCCAGGATTTCAACTGGGAGTAATTAGAAGGTAAAATCCAAAGCCTGTCATGTAGTATTTGTACGTATCCAATATTGTATCACTGGAGAAAACTGAGTTAATATCTGTGAGTCATCCCGCCAAGAGCGGGTGGGCCAGGTAAGCAGCATCCCTAACAGAATGGAGACTTCACAAGGCTTATTCCTGCCAGAAGGGCTCTGGGTAGGGCAACTGTACATCCCTGTTTACACAAGACAGTGCTGCATCACATCCATTGTTCAGCGTAATGATTAATAGCACATCTTTTTATTCTCAAAAGATCTCAATTTTCATGATCAATTAAAGGTCCCTTTGTTGTTGTTTAGTCACTAAGTCACGTCCAACTCTTCTGTAACCCCATGGACTGTAGCCTGCCAGGATCCTCTTTCATGGGATTTCCCATGCAAGAATACTGGAGTGGGTTGCCAATTTCCTTCTCCAAGGGATCTTCCCAACCCAGGAATTGAACCCATGTCTCCTGCATTGGCAGGCAGGTTCTTTACCACTGAGACAGGAGGGAAGGTCCCTTTAGGTATGTGCTATGTAATGGATTATTTGTATTCCATTACAGGTGTCCAGGGCTTCCCTGATTGCTCAGTTGGTAAAGAATCTGCCTGCAATGAGGGAGACCTGGGTTCGATCCCTGGGTTGGGAAGATCTCCTGGAGAAGGAAAAGGCTACCCACTCCAGTATTCTGGCCTAGAGAATTCCATGGACTGTATAGTTGCAAACAGTCGGACATGACCGCATGACTTTCACTTCACTTCACTTCACAGGTGTCCTAATATATGTCACAGATTGCATTCAACAGAACCTCTGGAGCTGAGGAAGAAAATGTAAATGAAACTTATTTAGAAATTATCTTCATTAACCGTTAGAGATAAAATATAAGGAAAGATAGAATACAAATCAACCCAAAAAGTAAGAAGCAATATGAGGAAAGAAAATGCAACACTGCCCTTAATTTCCTCATCCTCTGCCTTAGAGTTGGTTACCCATGATAACTGGAAAGCAATCTTAGAAATGAATATAATCCATTAAGAAAATTTTTTTAACCTTTGATTAAAGAGACAAATGGTCTTTCTATTTTAACCAAAATACCTAAGTAGCAAATAGATATTACTAAGACAAAGATCTTAAACCTAGTTTTCTGAGGAAAAGAAAAAAGGTACTTTCAGCATATACATAAGAAAGAATTGTCCCCCTTTTAAAGCCACATGGGGAACTTAACTGTTACATTTCTCTTGCTAGGAGACCACAGACCAGAAAAAGCCAGGTTCAAGTTCACAACGAGAGCAAAAGCTTTTATATCACGTATAATTTGCTTAACATGGTAATGCAGCTATCAGTTTCCCTATACAGAGGTCTAGAGCCTAGTTAACAAGCAAAAATGAGATAAGGTCAAAATATGAACTGTCAGGGTCTCTACTGTATCCACTCTGAATTAAACTACTGACTCCTCCCCATGTTGCACTATGAAAATGGCCTGACTCATGAAACAGGACAGGACATAGTCACACAGATGATGCAATATTCTATCTTCAATCCCATAACAGCTACACAGCAGATTCATCATATCAAGATGCTCTCTACATCCATTACCTAGAAAGGTAGTAATTCTTCCTCTTCCATCACAACCATCATGTCCCTAATTTCTCCCAGTCCTCCGCATCCAATATAACTGAGGACACATTCAATAATTCGATCTTTTCTGCTAAATGCACTTGTCAACAATTTCAATACTGCCCTGTCATGATTCCAGCCTGCCATCCAGGCCATATGTTCTTTTTTTTTCTGTATTGAAATAAAATATAAGCACAGAGAAGGACAATGGATTTTCACAACATTTTTAAAATTAGAACACTGCAGCATCTAGAAGCCCCCTCTTGTGTTGCATCTCAGTTATCTTTTCCCCTTAAAGTTAATCACGATCCTGAATCCTGAGGCCAAAGGTCTGTTCCTAAGCTTCATATGAACAAAATCATGCAGCATACATGCTTTGGGTTGGCTTCTTTTCTCAACACTGTGTTCTTGAGATTCATCCATATTGTGTGTGACTGCCTCTCATTCCTCTGTATTGCTGTATGGTAAGTTATGTTTTGACTGTACCACAAATTAGTGAGTTGCTTTCATTTTTTGCTATTACAAATAATGTTACTATGAGCATTCTTGCACATGTCTTTTGCTGGTCTAATGTACAGAGTTTTGCTAGATATGCACCTAGGAATTGAAATCTTAGACTCTAGGTTATTATATATGCTCTTTCACAGATATTGAAAAGCTTCCCAAAGTGAATCTACTAATTTATACTCCTACCAGCAGGGTTTCTATTGCCTCTCATTCTCAGTGGTGCACACTAAGTCATTTCAGTTGCATCTGACTTTTTGCAATCCTGTGGACTGTAGCCCACCAGGCTCCTCTGTCCATGGGATTCTCCAAGCAAGAATACTGGAGTGGGTAGCCATGTCCTTCTCTAGGGAATCTTCCCCACTCAGGGATCAAACCCATGTCTCTTATGTCTTCTGCATTGGCAGGCGGGTTCTTTACCACTAGCGCCACCTGGGAAGCTGTCGGTCATTTCCATTTTAGCCAACCTGATGGATGTAGTAGTATAGCATCAATGTGGTACTGTGGATTTAATTTAAATTTCCTAGAGACTGATGAGGTTGAACCACCCAGATTTCCCTTTTTGTTTGTTTGTTTTTGGCTGTGCTGGGTCTCCATTGCTGTGCAGGCTTTTCTCTGGTTGCAGTGAACAGGGGCTACTCTCTGGTTGCAGAGCATGAGCTCTCATTGCTGTGGCCTCCCTTGTTGAGGAGCATGGGCTCTGGGCTCGCAGGCTTCAGTTGCAGCACATGGGCTCAATCGTTGCAGCTCCCAGGCTCTAGAACACAGTAGCTGTGATGGATGGGCTTAGCTAACTCTAGGCATGTGCGATCTTTCAAGATCAGGAATTGAACCCATGTCTCCTGCATGGGTGGATTCTTTACCACTGAGCTACCAGGGAAGCCCCCACCCAGATTTCTTAACATTTGAGCTTTTACTTAGCCAATGGTCAGTCTCAGTCATTCAACTCCTCTCTGGTTAAACTTATGAAGGATGCTGCCATAAGAACCAAGGGGGTGTACACACATTCCACTCAAAGCCATCCTGCTTGTTGGCCTTTGTCACTGTCCCCCAAACATTCCCACATCAAGACTCAATCACCTAGGTATGTCATCTGGAGGCCAGCCTCTTCTCTCCTGAAGCAATCCAGTCAGACACACGCTTCATTACAAACTTACCTGTGAGCTCCCCACATAATCTTACTTCCCAGTAAAGGGAATTTCCTACTGTGTGAGCATCTGTTGTTCCCTTACAGTTCTTACAAGTTCAGCCTTCTCTCCAGCTTCACAGGAAGCACTGGTCTTCCTTCTCCCCAAAACCCTGGATCCCTGGAAAAATGCGTTGAGTTCTCTTTGCCACTTACTATCTATATGGCCAAGTGCAAGTTATTTGACCTCTTTTGGACTCAGGTTTCTTATGTGGAAGTGAGAGCATTGCTTACCTTACAAAATTGTTACAAGAATTAAAGGATTGTGTGCTTTAAATCCCTTCTTCAATGTCTAGTAGGTATTTTGCACTTGGTAAATATTATTTTTTCCATATCCTTTTATCTCTCCACCATTATTAACCTCCTCCTTTTACTTTATTAAGAAGGAGAAGGAAAAAAAATCTTTGGCTTCTGCAATCAACCCTGATGCTGATTCTTGACTAGCTCAATTATTAATTTCCCTGTATCACCGTACTCCAGTACTCTTGCCTGGAGAATCCCGTGGACGGAGGAGCCTGGTAGGCTGTAGTCCATGGAGTCGCGAAGAGTCAGACACAACTGAGCGACTTCACTTTCACTTTCCACTTTCATGCATTGGAGAAGGAAATGGCAACCCACTCCAGTGTTCTTGCCTGGAGAATCCCAGGGATGGGGGAGGCTGGTGGGCTGCCATCTATGGGGTCGCACAGAGCCAGACACAACTGAAGTGACTTAGCAGCTTAGCAGCATCACCGTACACTCTAAAAGGGATCTGGTTGGTTGGTTAGTTGTTGGTTTTTATTTAAACAGTCTTGAGTTAAATGTTAGAATAATTTACACTAAAATTTCAAACTTTGGCGCTGCTCTGAACAAACTTGGAAGATCTGGCAACACTGCTCACGTTCACTCACAGCGACAGATCACCTGGAAATGAGCAGCCACTGCCCCTCCTCACCCCCCGAGCCTGGCCGTGAACTCTCTGGTTAGCCACACTCCTCTCCCTTCCCTCTTTTCCACCAGGCTGGTTACTCATGCATTTATACCACCTCACTAGACTGACAGTTTTTCAGTTTGCTACCTCTTCTCTAGATTCTTAGAGAACAAAATGACAGCTGTCTAAGATCTACAGTATACTTGCATTTAACATTGTTTCTCTAACAAGTATGCTATGCTATGCTAAGTCACTTCAGTCGTGTCCGACTCTGTGTGACCCCATAGACGGCAGCCCACCAGGCTCCCCCGTCCCTGGGATTCTCCAGGCAAGAACACTGGAGTGGGTTGTCATTTCCTTCTCCAATGCATGAAAGTGAAAAGAGAAAGTGAAGTCGCTCAGTCATGTCTGACTCTTAGCGACCCCATGGACTGCAGCCTACCAGGCTCCTCCATCCATGGGATTTTCCAGGCAAGAGTACTGGAGTCGGGTGCCATTGCCTTCTCCAATAGACTCCACATTTCTCCAGATTCTTAACAACTTAAAATTGTCAGGTCTGGTTGGTTAGCCACTGGAACAGATTATCACAAACTTAGTGACTTAAAACAATACAGAGGTACTGTCTTTCCGCTATGGACATCAGAGGTCCAGAATGGGTCTCAATGGCCTAAATTGGAGTTGGCAGAGCTGCATCCCTTTCTGGGGGCTCAGAAGAGAACTCGCTTTCTTTCCTTTTCTAGCTTGTAGAGGAGGCTGCTCTTATTCTTTGGCTTATGGCCCTCTTTCTCCATCATTAAAAGCCAGCAGACTGGTGGAGACTCTCATGCTGCATCATTCTGACACTTCCTCTTACACCACTGCCTCCCTCTTCTACTCTTGAGCACCCATATGATTACACTCTGTGTGTGAGTCGCTCAATCACAACCGACTCTTTGCAACCCCATGGACTGTAGCCTGCCATGGAAATCTGTCCATGGAAATGAACACGGAAATCTTTTCTCTGTCCATGGAAGTCTTCAGGCAAGAATATTGGAGTGGGTTGCCATTCCCTTTTCCAGGGGATCTTCCCGACCCCAGGATCAAATCCAGGTCTCCTGCATTGCAAGCAGGTTCTTTACCATCTGAGTCACCAGGGAAGCCTTCCAGATAATCTAGGATGACCTTTGCATCTCAAAGTCATCTAATTATCAACCTTAATTCTGTCTCCAACCTTAATTCCCCTTTGCCAGGTAACACAGCACATTCATAGGTTCCAGGGATTAGGGTGTGGACATCTTGAAAGTGGGGGGAAGGAGGAAGGCAGATGGGCATTATTCTACCTTGCACAGCCCTCAATACTCTTAATAAGCCTTTCTTTTCTTGAAAAAATAGTTGAGCTACAATTGTTAATTTACCTAATAATGTTGCTACAGTTTCTTCAGTTCAAAAACCAAAGGGATTTCTCTGATAATCTAGAGGTTAAGACTTCACCTCAGTTCAGGGGTGCAGGTTTGATCCCTGGTCAGGGAGCTAAGATCCCCCCTGCCTGCCAGCCAAAAGACCAAAACATAATACAGAAGCAATATAATAACAAATTCAATAAAGACTTTTAAAATGGTCTAAATTTTTAAAAAAAAATCTTTGGAAAAAAACAAGCCTTCGAAATCCAAACAATTCATAGCCAACATTGTAACATTCCCATGGCAAAGCAAAGCAGTTTTCTCCTGTATGCCTATAAATTCCAACTAGCACTTTTTCTTGCTCCCCCAAAACATGATCATCTTTATGGTCTGTTAGGAAGAATGAAGCAGAGGGCAGAGTAAGGAGGAATGACATGAGCTACAGATCCAGGTGCAATTTCACTTGGGAATTTAAAAAGAAGAAACACAAAGGAGCATATCAAAGAAACTTCTGTGTTGCCTAGGGTACCCAAGCCCTCAGCATAGCTTTGAATAAGAATTCAGTCTGAGAGTAATCCCAAACTGCTAAAGGTTCACATGAATATTCCATCATGTTCTCTCTCCTCAGTGCTTCAGATATTGCCCAGAGAAGGTCATCTGATTCACCCATGACACTGTCAGATTTAAACAGGAAAACAAATAAGACAAAGCAAGCAAAATCACATGGGATACTTTCATGTATCTCTTCTCCACGTAGAAAATAAGGACATTGCTTCCAGTTTACAAAATGCATTTGCTACTTCAAATCTTATAGATTATATAACATGCTTAAAATCAGTTGAATATATATGCATTTTCTCTATATCAACTTTGGGGAATTTTTCAGTGCACCAAATAATTTTTAAATATAGTGCATTTTCATTTCTAACTGAATTAATTTCCCAAATCACACACAAAGTTAGCTAGGTAATCAGACTCATCCTTAGGAGTCCAGCTATGAAGTTGGGAGACAGGATCCTGCCATGAGGATCAACTCCTATATCTAATCTGATTCTTGCTCTTTCTATTTCTAGCTAAACATTTTCAAATATTCCTAATTGCTTCTTTCTCTCTTAGACTTTATTTTCATAATACTTATGAGAGTTTTAATTAATTATCAAGCTAAGTTTTTGTTTACCTCATAAGAACAGAGACATTTCTTCTTTCTTCCAAGTTTCAGCTCTGTGCCCAGCATACAGTGGACTCACAAATGCCGCTGAATGAATAAAGCTCTTGTGTATCTTTTTAGTACACATATTTATTCATGCCAGGCACTATTTTAAGTCTTGTGCGTATATTAATTCATTAATTCTTATAACCAATTCTATTACACAGGGGCCATTATTTTCTCATTTTACAGATAAGAAAATGGGCATAGAAAGGTTCACTGATTTGTACAAAGTCACACACAGCCACTAATAACAGATAACATTGATTGAGTACTTATATGTGCCAGGCAGGGCTTTGCTACCCAAGGTAACTTTGTCCAAACTACAAAAATAATGCTCCTTCAGAACGAATGAATTTATGAATTTAAACAGGCATCTGCTCCTCCAGCATGGTTAAACTCCCTTCAGGCCACAGGGGTTGTAAATTGAGAGCAGGCTCCCACCTGCACTGGCCCTCCAATCCTGAGCCTTCCAGCAGGGACCAGCCAGCATAAAACACAGTGCACAAACACCTCACCCACAAGCTGCTCTGAGCACTAAATGGTGATTATCCCATAGCAACCCAAGAAACAGGCACTAGTATTATCATCCCTATTTTACAGAAACAAAACCAGTGGCCCACAGAAGCACAGTGACTGCTCGGAGCTGTCCAGCTATTGAGTGACAGCGCTAGGACCCGAGCCAGGCACTGTGGTGCAAGGGCCCACACACCTACCAATACTCCCTACTGAAATTCTTACTCCTGGTTCTTGCAGCACCCTCCTATCTAGTCTCCATGCCCCCTGACTTGTCCCACAACTTAATCCACTCCTGAAACCACATGACCTTCTTAAAGGTACAAACCTGATCGTGTCTCCTTCCTGCTCAAACACTTCAAAAGCTCCCATACCCCACCCCCTTCCAAGAAAAGTCAAGACTCCTTCCTATGGCTGAGAAGGCTCCTTGTGATCTAGAAGGAACCCCTGACTCTCTGCCCCCACCCCTCAAACATCCTGCCCTGTGAACCTTCACACTTTTGCTGCCACCGGCCTTAGCAGAGGATTGTCTTTTCACCTAGAGCCCTTTCCTCCCCTCATTGCAGTTGACCAGCTCCTACTCAAAACTCACGTCTCAGCCTAAATGTCTTCCCCAATTCATGTTCCCAGAACCCTCAGTCTAAATTAGATTCCCTAGGAGATTCTTTTATCATACCACATGTTTTCTTTACAGCAATGTCACATATATGCGTTTATGTGATCATTCAAAACCAGTTTTCCAAAATCCTAAGTATCAAGACAGCAGAGGCAATGTCTATTTTGCTGCTGCTGCTGCTAAGTCGCTTCAGTCATGTCCAACTCTGTGCGACCCCACAGACGGAAGCTCACCAGGCTCCCCTGTCCCTGGGATTCTCCAGGCAAGAACACTGGAGTGGGTTGCCATTTCCTTCTCCAATGCGTGAAAGCGAAGAGTGAAAGTGAAGCTGCTCAGTCGTGTCCGACTTTTAGCGACCCCATGGACTGGAGGCTACCAGGCTCCTCCATCCATGGGATTTTCCAGGCAAAAGTACTGGGGTGGGGTGCCATTGCCTTCCCCTGTCTATTTTGCTAGTTAACTGTAAACTCAGCATCTGACACACTTCCGGGTTCACACAGACAATCAAATCCTTTTAAGTATCCCTGCCGGGCTCACCGTGCTTCCTCATCACCTCCCTCGTCACAATAAACTGGAGCAGCCTGACTGTGTATCTTCTCCCATCAATTGTAACTATGTTAGACACTAGGAGGACAAAGACTTAATCTGACTTAGACCCTACTACTGAACCTCCAGGATCTAGCACGTTGCTCAGCACACTGCAAGCACTCAAACATTCCAGAGTAAATGAGCAAAGGAGCATAAGTTCTTCACTGTATTATCACTGCCATAAATGACATGAATGAGCTGAAGAACGGTTCTACTCTAACCATTCTAAAGAAACAGAATCTGGATGGAGCACTGCAAAAGTTTTGGCAGGCTTCCCGGGTGGCTCAGTGGTAAGGAATCTGCCTGCATTGCAGGAGACTTAAGAGAAGCGGGTTTGATCCCTGGGTCAGGAAGATCCTCTGGAGGAGGGCACACGGCAACCCACTCCAGTATTCTTGCCTGGAGAATCCTGCAGACAGAGGAACCTGGCGGGTTATAGTCCATAGGGTCATAAAGAGTCAGCCACGACTGAAGTGACATAACGCGAAAGTTTCCAGCTTCAAAATCTGACCCAGCATGTTCCCCAGCCACAGCAGACAGGGAGGCCAACTCAGGCCTTGATGAAAAATGACCTGTCAGCTTAGTCAAAGATCTCAGGAGTGGCCACTCACACAGAAAGCTCAGCATCCACTTTCAAGTCCTATAGCGACCAAGACCACAGAACTCCAAAGGATTCTCCCAGAGGGGAACTACCATGGTTATCAATAGACATATCACTCCCCATTAAAGGAAGATCTAAAAGACCCAAATCCTTCTAAATTGATAATTAAATGACTACCCATCCATCTGAAAGGAGGAGAAGGTTCATTCAAATAAAAAGAAGAAAAAGAAAATTTTAAATAAATTACTTAATAGCATTTTATAAGACTATGGAAGAAAAGCCATTCCTGAAAATGATGTTTTCTTCAAAGGGAAATATAAAAATCTTTTCTATATACGGAATATACATACAATGGAGGCAACATTTTGTCTCACTTTGACTTTGTTCCAGAAAGTCTCCTCAGGCTTGGGAACAGTGACAAGATCCTCAGGGTTCTATAAGAAGATTCTATTGTTTTGCCCCCTGGCAAGTCATGATGGCTAAAGTTGTGTGTGAAGGAATTTCAGAGCAGACTTGGAGCCCATATATATGAAGTGTGAACGGCTGTATCCTGGTAATGAGAAGGATCCCAAAATGCCACAGACACATTGGCATTTCATTAAATTATTATTAGTAAGACTATTTAATGACAACATAAATGGCCCTGGAGTTCTCCCAGTAGTGAGGGGGACATGTGTTGAGTTGATCAAACTTCATCTTCTCTCTAATTCAAGGCTAGGTCTCTCTTTCCAGAGTCTACACTCCAATTAGCTCCACACTCTAATGAGCTTCCCAGGTGGCTAAGTGGTAAAGACTCTGCCTGCCAATGCAGCAGACACGGTAGACACAGGTTCAGCCCCTGGGTCAGGAAGATGCCCTGGAGGAGGGCATCGCAACCCACCCCAGTATTTATTCTTTTCTGAGAAATCCCATGGACACAGGAGCCTGGCAGGCTACAGTCCATGAGGTTGCAGAGAGTCAGACATGACTGAGTACGTAGGCACACTACTCCTAATCCTAATATGTAAGGATGTAAAAGTTTACCTCAATTCCTTTATTCCGTGTCCACTAATCATCTCTGTCTTGCTACTCAGCATCTCATTAGTGCTGGAGTTAATACCTTAACACAGATGACGCTGAGTTTACTTTGCTTGGTTTATTACCTTAGTCATCTAAAAACTTAGCCCCCTTGACACAAAGTAGAAGCCTAAGTAAAATATTGCTAAAAGTTAAAACCAACTTGTCACTGACGGCATGCACAACGATTTCATCAGCTCTACAGCTCTTAGGCACAGCCTGGCTGAGAGCAGACTCCCAGGGAGCAAGGAAGCCTCCCCCGTGTTCACAGTCACCGCCTGGGGCGACCGAAGTCCTTTGGTTCTCCTTCCCACTAATCAGCATCACTCCCTTTTAGTAACTGAATTTGGAACAGATTTCTTTTAGAGCTTTTTTAAATTGTAACCAGGAAAAAAAAAAAAAAAAACTTAAAGATCACTCACCCAAGAAACCGTTTTGGCTTATTTGCTGCACTGCCAGGGATTGGTTTTTATTTTTAGGAACGTTTTCATGAAGCCAGGCTTTATCTCGTTTTACCAAGTGAAATAGATCTAGTTACTTTTATTCATCCTTTACTCTCAGTCTGCTATTTTTGGCCTCAAGAGCTATTTTCTCCAGTAAGGGGTGCTGTCCTCAGGATAACTAAAACTTAAATGGGCAAAGACAGCCAAGCCCATGGGTCCCTTCTCAGGAAACCCAAAGTGGCATGAGAGCTCAATCTCATGAAGGGTCCCTGAGACACAGATATTCAAAGGAGGCTGAGTAGGTTGGTGACTTGGTGGCCCAAGACATGAAACTTACAAAAAAAGCAGACTCTAAACAACAGTTTTTTTCCTGCTGCTCTGTGATGACCTCCACATTGTATGGTCCTTGGGGTGCACAAAGATATCTACAGGAGGTCTCCTTTTAATATACAAAGACCCTAGAAGGAAGGCCACTGCTATACTATTCACTGCTTATGTGTTAATTAGAAGGAGACACGCTTCCTGTATACCCCACCTCAGCACTTGGCTTGTGAGAAAAGCATGAGTTGGATCTCAACCTCCCCACACTCCCCTGCCTGGCCTCCCTATCCTTGAATAGCAGTTGGGTTTCTTTGTAACACTGGAGCAACATTTATTTTTCCATTCATTCATCACATGTTTCAGGCATGACTATGAGTAAGGCACCTGTCATCCTACTCAGTAAATGGCTGTCATGAGCAATAGTGCCGAGGTGCTAAGATAAAATAGGCCCAGGGTTGGTGAATATTCAGGTTTAACTGGAGCACAGGAGAGCCATGAGTGGTTGAACTTAAAAAGGAGCTTACTTGACTGGTCAACAGAAGATGGTCAATTAAGGCAATTTTAGAGAAGGGAAATAACTCACCAACACTGAGCTTTGCAGATAAAGACTTGGTGATAGTCAACAGAATAGACTGGAGGGTGACGAGAATAGAAGGAGCCTGGAGGCAGAGAGGCCAGCTAGGAAAGGTGACATTATATTATTATCCAAACACTCACCACCACCTGCCAAGGGAATATTATATACTCCTAATCCATTAACCTTAGGTCTGCCTACATAGCATTCTTTAGACAATTATATGGGAATGCATAGAAAACATGCCATTTTCAGGAAAAACTTTAAGACCCTGTAAATGGTTCTATCACATGCTCTTTTATAATATCCCAGAGCAGAGCTGCAGCTGACTCAGAATGAGTAAGTACGGACTGAGAGGCCCTCCTGTGTCTGCAAGCTGCTCAGATTTGGGGACCATTATTGCCGCAGAGCTTCCTAGGTTCACTGACGTGGGAAGCTAATGTACCATGAACGCGAAAGCAATAAGGTCTTAGACGAGATGGACAGATGCAGCATTGGATAGGAAAGGGCAGACACAATACTAACTATAACAACAAACCATCATCTAACATTCATTTAGTATTTATATGTCCACTCTTCTCTTAACTACATCTCATTTGCTCCTCATAGAGCTAGAAACACCTACCTGCTTAACACCAAAGTATGTGCTCTTACCCATTTTTGCCAATAACCAATAAAGCCTGGTGGTTGTAAGGTTAACTCAGCAGGGCTGGGTTGCTCGAATCCTGCATGTTCTCAAAAATGTCCTGTCTCCAGGACTTGGCCAGCTCTTAGTAGCTGAGCTCTGAGTCCTTAGAATAGTCTGCCGGGTAAACGTGTTATGTGCCTGAATCCTTGAGCCAAGTAGTATCAGTCTGGTCAAACAGTTTATACTAACAGTATGATTCACGGTGAATACCTGTCTTTTCCTGGGGAATCTGGAGTCCGAACAACTGAAATAAATCACATTGGCACTGCATGTCTACATGACTGATTCCTAATTAAAACCCTGGACACCAGGTGAGCTCTGCTGGTTCCCTGGTTGCACACTGTGTCACACATCATTGCTCAGAGAATTAAACACAGCCATGAGACTCCCCTGGGAAAAAAGTTTTGGAAGCTTGTGCCTGTTTTCTCCTGGAAATCATGCCCAATGCATCTTTTCTCTTAATCTCTGTCCTTTTACTTCAGTAAACCATAGCCATGAGTATACTAGCTTTTCTGAGTCAATGTATTCTTTTAGCAGGTCATCAAGCCTAAGGGTGGTCTTGGGGTGTCATGATACAGCACAGAACATGAGACAGGCAAGTGTCAAATGTGACCCCAAATTTTCAAGCCTAGGTGGCTCAAAAAATTCAAGAGCAGAAGTGGGACTTCTGGGCAAACATCCAGAGGAAAACGTGGTCCAAAAGGACACACACACCCCAGTGTTCATTGCAGCAGTGTTTACAATAGCCAAGGTATGGAAGCAACATAAAGGTCTATGGACAGAGGAATGAATAAAGAAGTTGTAGTATATGTGTACAATGGAATATTACTCAGCCATAAAAATGAAAGAATATCATTTGCAGCAACATAGATGGACCTAGACATTTTCATACTGAGTGAATTAAGTCAGACAGAGAAAGAGAAGTACTGTATGACATCCCTCGTATGTGAATTCTAAAAAGAAATGATACAAATATACAAATATTTATGAAACAGAAACACTCACAGACTTAGAAAATGAACTTATGGTTACTAGGGGGGAGGGTGGGGGGAAGGGATAATTAGGGAGTTTGGGATTGATATGTACACACTGCTTTGTTTAAAATGAATAACCAACAAGGTCCTACTGCATAGCACAGGGAACTCTGCTCAATGTCATATGGCAGCCTGGATGGGAGAGGGTTTGGGGGGAGAACGGCTACATGTATATGCATGGCTGAGTTTCTTTGCTATGCACCCGAGACTATCACAACATTGCTAACAGGATATACTCCAATATAAAATAAAGTTACTAAGAAAAAGAGTAGAAGTGTGAAAGCCAGGAGGGATTGGTGAGCTGAAGTAGGGAGTAAAGAAGGAGGCTGAGGAGACAAGTAGAGGAAGGAAGGTAAGTTTGGTACCTGATTTATAAATCTGACTCCAATATCCAGGCAGGAATGTGCAGTGAGTGGCAGAAAATGTACAATTGGAGTCTGTAATGGAAGTCCAGAATAGTAATACAGTTGATGATTGAAACCACAAGAGTGAGTGAGAATCCTGAGGAAAAGATTAGAGAAAAGGAGTGGCAAGGAGTCAAACATAAACTGAGAATATAGATTTGAGAGAGAGAGTGAGCTTCCCCAGTGAGAAGGGGAAGCTACTTTTACCTAGTTCCCATTCATCACAGGCAGAAGGCGATGGCACCCCACCCCAGTACTCTCGCCTGGCAGATCCCATGGACGGAGGAGCCTGGTAGGCTGCAGTCCATGGGGTCGCTAGGAGTCGGACACGACTGAGCGACTTCACTTTCACTTTTCACTCTCATGCATTGGAGAAGGAAATGGCAACCTACTCCAGTGTTCTTGCCTGGAGAATGCCAGGGACGGGGGAGCCTGGTGGGCTGCCGTCTATGGGGTCACACAGAGTCGGACACGACTGAAGCGACTTAGCAGCAGCATTCATCACAAAGAATAGTCTGTTTAATTTTATACAAATTTATATTAATCCAGGGTTTTGTTGATATATAAATAACAGTAAAAAAAATCAGCAGTATTGATTTTCTCATAGTATCTTCATTTTCAAAGGCATATAAAACCCTGCTTCATAAGCAAAGCACCTGGGCATGACTATGATGCTGTTGATAATCCAAATAAACTGGGGCAAAGGGATGCCCCAGCCATCCATGATACTCCATCATGTATCTGTGCAGCTGTCAGCAGGGCTATTTTTATGTGTTTATTTACGTTAAAAATTATTTTTTTAATTGGGTCAAAAAAAAGAAAATGATAAAGCCAGTTCAGGGGATGTGAAACAGAGGCTTATTTTCACTTAACACAGCACTTTCTATCTTACTGCATTTTCCTCCAACAGCAAACAGAGCAAGAGGCCAAGAGCGTCAGGCTCAACTCTGACCTTTCACTTTTTCTTCTTCCCCTTTCAGGTAGGATTTTTTCTTCTATTCCACCATGCTTTTAGGACCCAGAATCTTTTTACTGAGGCACCAGAAAATAAATCTGCTAAAATCTTCCTTTCCTTTTTCCTTTTTTTATTTTTACCCCCCTTCTTTTTTTTTTTTTTTTTTTTATTTTTTTGCTTGAGAATGCACATACACAGCTACTTTTAGGAGAGAATAATGAATTGTTCCTAGGACCTCATAACAGACAACAAACACTAAGGAAATTTCAGCCTCCCATGCTGCCCGTGATGGAGAACTCCGTTCCATCACCTCAGACTCAAGCTGTTGGGAAAGCCATTGACATATAACATTCAAACCAGTGTCTCAAAAGCTCCCCCATGTGTGCACATGAAAAATAACTCATCAAAGAAAAAATGCACTGGATTAAGGGCAAAACTAGAAAAGGGACCAATTTTTCAGACCTCAAAAATGTGTTAAGATACAAGAAAATAGCACATAAGTATTATTTTATTTTCATGTCATATTTATGATGTAAAAGAATAATGAATTTAAGTGGGCTGGTTTTATACAGATTATAGCATTAACAAATGAAATGGATGCATGAAAATTTTTTGATTTTTTAATAAAAGGGATCTTAAAGTGCCAAAAATGAAAAAATCACTGGATATACACAAAAAGAAAAGGTAAGTCATCCAAAGAGAACATAAGCAATTGATTTGTACGTTTCAGCCCAAGAAAGGAATTGTGCAAAAGTAAACTAAAACATTTAGCACGCTTTTCAGAAAGCCTAGTGGAAAGGTTTTCAGATTTCCCTTTTTGCCTGTTTATCTTTCCTTCAGGGAAAAACAGGGTATAGCTAAGACCACTAATGTAAATCAGCTACCTCCCCCGCCCCCAAGCAAATGGCAGGCTTCCAGAATATTAAAGCCAAGACTGGCAAAGGTTTTTGTCTTCCAAACTCCGTCTTTTACAAATGAAGAAAAGTGAGCTCGGAGAAATGAGTGGACTTGACAGAAAAAGCTGAGAATAGACCCTTACTCGTTTGTTTTCTAGTCCAACCATTATTCCTTTACATCATGCTGTCTCCCGATTTTTAACAACAGAAACGGATAATACATAGGAAGTGAAAGTGTGAAGTCGCTCAGTCGTGTCCGACTCTTAGCGACCCCATGGACTGGAGCCTGCCAGGATCCTCCATCCATGGGATTTTCCAGGCAAAAGTACTGGGGTGGGGTGCCATTGCCTTCCCCTAATACATAGGAAAAACACTAATAAATAGTATTTCAATACTACAAGGTACAAAGCACTTAGTCTATGCCACACATAGTTTTAAGTACACTACTAGAATTAACTCAGTTGTCCTGAGAGAAACATTCTGAGGTTATATTACCTCAGAATATCACCTCCACTTTACAGATGGGGAAACTGAGGCACAGAGAAATGCCTCCCCAGGGATCTTAGGAAGTCATAGGGGAATCGTTCTAATACTTATCTAGTCTAACTGTAGAGATTAAATCCTTAATCACAAGTAACTAAATAAGACACAGAAAGTATCACTGTTATTCAAAATTCAACAGGGCGCCAGCTATAAAATTAAACTCTGTTTTGCTTTGTTTTTTAAACAGGAGTGCATGCATGCTCAGTCGCTCAGTTGTGTCTGACTCTTTTGTGACCCCATGGCCTGTAGCCTGACAGGCTCCTCTATCCATGGGATTATCCCAGCAAGAAGACTGGGGAGGGTTGTCATTTCCTACTCCAGGAGCTCTTCCCAACCCAGGGATGGAACCCACATCCTCTGCAGCTCCTGCACTGGCAGGTGGGGTCTTTACCACTGAGTCACCTGGGAAGCTCCTTGAGTAGGAGTAGGACCAACTTAAAAAAACAATAATAACAGCTAGCTTATAAGGAAAAATCTTGCCCAATTAGAACAACAAACTTGAAGCTTTGTAAGTCTCCGATTTTATACAAATCATCTAAATAGAGGGTTGTATCCTTTGGCATGCTAACTGAAATCATGTTTACCTAGAATTAGAAATTATGCTCATCTATTTATACTCTTCTAGGCATTTCTAACTGAAACCCCAGTACTTTGGCCACCTCACGGGAAGAATTGACTCATTGGAAAAGACTCTGATGCTGGGAGGGATTGGGGGCAGGAGGAGAAGGGGATGCCAGAGGATGAGATGGCTGGTTGGCATCACTGACTCGATGGATGTGAGTCTGAGTGAACTCCAGGAGTTGGTGATGGACAGGGAGGCCTGGCGTGCTGCGATTCATGGGGTCGCGAAGAGTCGGACACGACTGAGCAACTGAACTGAACTGAATTGAGGCATTTCTTGTTGAACCTATTTTCCAAGTAATAAAATTAGATTTCTTAAGGGGGGAAACCCCTCCTGCTTCTCTAAGTGATCTAAATTAATACCAACTTCCTAAAGATACCACTGACCACCCAGTGTCTACATCCAATGGAAATGTGCAGGCTTACCTCACGGAAGCTCTTTGTTGTTTCCTCCCTCTCCTAACACTTTCCCTCTCTTAGTTTCTGCAACATCGCTCTCTTGGCCCTTGCCTGGTCTTTTACTCCTCTTTAGCAGGTCCTTCTCACCCATATGCTTAGTAAGGCTTGGCATGTACTCCCAGGGTTCTGTCCTTGCTGGGTTTTCCCCACAGTCCCTGCCCACACTCACACCATAGCTTCCCCTGCTACTTAGGAAATGATGCCCGGCTTCAATGTTGGGGTTTCCAAGCTGCTTCTTTCCTCTAAGCTTCACACTGTCCGTGGCAATTCTTCAAACTCAGCATAATCAAATCCATATTCCTTATATGTCACCAAAATTTCTATTCCCCAACCTGTGGGCCTTATCTTGCTTAATAGAGTCCCCTAGTTCACAAGCCCAAACCATGAGTCACCTGAGACTCCTTCCCTTCTTCTCACGATACATCCAGCAAAGCTGTAATTTCTACAAATTGTACTTTCTAAATTGCTCTTGAATCCTCCCCTCTTACCTTCGTGTTCATGGAAACCATGTAGAATCTACCTGCATGACCGTATCTCTCCTCATCTCCCAAAACACTGGCTTAGGTTGGGTTCCATAAGAAATAGACTCTAAGCTAAGAATTTAAGTGCAAATATTATTGAAGAAGAGACCCCAGGGAGCAACTGTAAGGGGCGTGGAAGAATGGCAGGGGTAAGAAAAAATCCTGATGTGAAAATGACCAGATCACTACTCTGAGCAGTGGGGCTCCGTCCAGTAGGGGTCTTCAGGACACCCAAGGATGAACTGCAGTTTTGCCCCACTCAGGAGCCAGGAAGCTGGGACATTTACCCATCATTGTCTTAGGGCTGCTACCAAGGGGGTTAACTCCCCCACGTTGGGCCTGCCTCCTTGGAGTCTAGCAAACTTCCAGTCACTGTTGGCTTGCGTGGGAACCATGGCTGCCGAGGGACTCTGAGAAATCCTGGGAGGCTCCCAGAGGCTTTAGAAAGACTCTAGGTGCCTCTGCACAGCACTACCAGACATTCCATGCTCATCTCCTTCTTTCATCATTTCCCACATGCTCTAGCCTTACCAACCTCCCAAAGGTTCCCAAAACACACAAGGCCATTGCCACCTCTGTGTTTTGGACTTAATAGTCCCTCTTCCCAGACCACCTCGACCTCCCAAGCCTCTTCCCCTCCATCTGAAATACCACCACTTTTGACAGGATACAGCTCACATATCCCTCCCCATCCCAAGATCTCAAGCTTCCCCTCAATTTCCTGCTCCTAAGTTGAACACTTGCACCCATGCCACTGCCATGCCTTGTCAAACTGTCTCCCTCATCAAACCGTATGGTAGTTGCTGGTTGTGGTTGGGCCAGCCAGCTGGAGTGTGAACTCCTGACAAGTAGGGATTATGCTCGATTTCTCTCTGCTGCTCCAGCACCACGCCCAAGGCCAGGAAGGAGGAACAACTGGAAAAATACCAAATAATTCCTGAAACGTCTGGATATCATACAGAATAAATAATGTAAATCTCCAATTAACACAGCAAACAAAACAGAGCATAAGAAAGAACTGGGGTCGGGGGATAGCATTTTTCCCTTTAGTGCATGCTTGTCTTAAAAAATTGCTAGGTAGGGAGATTTTTCCTTTGTTGTTGCTCAGTCGCCAAGTCATGACTGACTCTTTGTGATCCCATGGACTGTAGCATGCCAGCCTTCCCTGTCCCTCATTATCTCCTGGAGTCTGCCCAAGTTCATGTCTATTGAATTGGTGATGCCATCCAACCATCTCATCCTCTGTCACCCTCTTCTCCTCCTGCCCACAATCTTTCCCAGCACCAGGGTCTTTTCCAATGAATCAGCTCTTCACATCAGGTGGCCAAAGTATTGGAGCTTCACCTTCACCATCCGTCCTTCCAATGAGTATTTAGGGTTGATTTCCTTTAGAATTGACTGGTTTGATCTCCTTGCTGTCCAAGGAACTCTCAAGAGTCTTCTCCAGCACCAGAGTGAAAGCATCAATTCTTTGCTACTCTGCCTTCTTTTATGGTACAACTCTCACATCCGTACCTAACTACTGGAAAGACCATAGCCTTGACTATAGAGACTTTTATCAGCAAGGTAACATCCTTGCTTCTTAATATACTGTCTAGGTTTGTCATAGCTTTCCTGCCAAGAAGCAATCATCTTCTAATTTTTCCTTATATATGGGCTATAAATCAATATGGTTTACTCTGCCTCAGCTTCTTTCTTTAAGTGTCTCTTTACTGGCACTGGTTTCCTTCAAGGGAAACTGGGTGCCTAAGAGACTCTGACAGGGAGCCCCTGAGAAAAAATCTACGTGTTCACTCACGGGTATTTTGTGAGCACATTTCAACTTTTTACATGCAGGCACTTTCAAGTGTCTGACGGTAAGTGGGCCTATATTTATAGATAGATATCCCTAGAAGGAAGAAGGGCTTCCCAGGTGGAACTGGTGGTAAAGAACCCACCTGCCAATACAGGTAGATGTAAGAGACATGGGTTCAATCCGTGAGTCAGAAAGATTCCCTAGAGGAGGGTATGGCAACCCACTCCAGTATTCTTGCCTGGAGAATCCCATAGAGAAAGGAGCCTAGCATGCTGCAGTCCATAGGATAGCACAGAGCTGGACATGAAGAAATTTAGCATGCACACACACAGAAGGAAGAAATAAGTGATATAATCACCTTCTAAGATCTACTTTACTGGCCCCTCAAGGTCACCTGCCTCTGTGCCCCAGCTGAACTGTCCCTGAAGACGACTTCGGCCACCTTCAATGCTGATGGGCAGAAAACCAATGCAGTGTGGGGTAGGGGTAGTCTTCCCCTCAACTTTCACTGGACTGACTCACCATAAGCAATTATTACATGTAAATGTACCCAAACCTGAATAAGGATTAAATTCATATTTTGGGGTAGGGTTTTTTTTTTTTTTTAAGATATTAGTTGCTAAAAAGAAGAGGTGATAAACTATTTCCAAAGGTCATTTTAGTTCAGCCCAAATTGACTCTGCCTACACTGATGTGAAAACTACACAAACTGCAGATATCTTTGAACTGGATCCTATGACACAGTTTGTACTGGGCAACTGTTGTTCAAGATTTTGCAATTCACTGATCAATGCCACTGCATCTGATGGAAACTTCAATCCATGTAGACGTGATTTCATCTTTTCTCCCCCTGCCGTTCCCTATCCTTATGGTTACACAATGGAAAGGAAAACAACCACAGTGGATCTTCCTTGTTAGAGGCTATAACATTGGGTGTTCCCTTCCATCACCTGTGTTTTGGGTTTTACCTTAACCAACATCAGGATCCTTTCATCTGAGGTGACAGAAATCTACAAATATAGTAACAATGCAATCTGTTGCAGGAGAAAGCAAAGAAGAAATTTTGGAACACCCTGCTCAGAAGTCAGGTCAGCTGTTTATATTTTATTTCATATTTCCAGATTCAGTCTAGGCAGCCAAAGAGTTGCTATTCAAAATGTTTTGCTGACCTTATAAGAACCAATGTAAATAGACTTTCTACCCAATGACGCCAATGCTGAAGGCAGTTTCTGTGTTTTTATATTTTGTGAGATCTCTGTGTATACTGCTTCCAAGTCCTTGTGTTGGTGAGCAAAGTTTTGCTTTGGTGTAAACTGATACCAATCTTTGCAGGCTACTGTTTCTCCTAGTTTCTCTCAACTACAGAACCAAGGAGAACAGAGTAAAAGGTCACACTGTACTTAATTCCCCTTTGCATTCCTATACTCCTTGATTTTCTTTGCTTGGTGTCCATGTCTCAGAGTTGTTTTATGAGCAATATCTTGCCCTTAAAGGTTTGGGCTACCCAATCAAGCAATCCCCAATGGATAACAGAAGCTAGCAATTAACTCAACAAATACTCCTTAAGTACCTCTGAGGGGCAAATTACAACTTTTCTAAGCATTCACTTCCTTTTTTTCTCAATCTCAGCATTCCTTTGAAGAAATGAGTGACAGGACTTGAACCAACAATTTACCATCCA
This sequence comes from Tragelaphus eurycerus, assembly GCA_935064755.1. Lineage (NCBI taxonomy): Eukaryota > Metazoa > Chordata > Mammalia > Artiodactyla > Bovidae > Tragelaphus > Tragelaphus eurycerus. Next base: position 19,957,782 of record CAKXYN010000024.1, on the reverse strand, counting down.
AGAAATTGCAGTACAGAGGTTTTGCACTTTATCCTCCAATAAGGAGCAAGTCAATGAAAGGGCCAGAACAAAGCACAAGCCTAATAACAAAGTTTGGTGTCCTTTCCCTCATCCTCCCCTATGCTTATGCCAAATTCCACTTTATAACAAATAACAGTGGGGAGATGTTTTAGCTGAGGTCTATATGCCTGTGGAAAAACATAGGAGGGCCTGAGATTCCTGAAACTGTACCCAAATGGTTAAAATATGTGCATTTTTCTGAGGAAAGAGTCAATAATTCCAGAATGGCTAACAATGATTTTAATCATATGCTTCGTATTAAATATACTTGAAATAGCAAAACAATCCTATATAAGACCTGACATTTCTCTGTCCCATCTCCTAAAATGTGCCTTGCTGCAATTTTACACGTACAACAAGCTACCCAAGAAGTAAGTAGGTTAAAATAACAATACGTATTTCATTTTCTCACAATCTGAGCAGGGCTCAGCAGGCACAGCCCTCTGTTCCATGAAATGCCAACTGGGGTGACCCAACCGGCACTGGGGGATCTGCTGGCTACTGGTTCCTCTCCACGTGGGCCTGCATGGGGGAGGCTTAGCTTCCCCACAGCCTGGCAACTGCCTCAATATCCTGTAAGCAGAAACTGTACCACTTCTTAAGGCCTGTACTCAGAGTCAGACACAGTGTCCCTCTGTTCCAGCCTATTGGTCGAGCCACCATGAGAAGGTTCACGGGGAGGACGTGTAGACCTTACTTCTTGACAGGAAGAGCACCAAAGAATTCTGAGGCCACGATTTTAGACTGCCGCATACCTCTAGGGTCATCTTTTCTCTTCCTGGAGTTTGCTCCACCGCAGATCTTTGCTGTGTGAGAGACCAAGCTCTGATACTTCTTACATGTCGCTCTTGCCAAGATGAGTCTGTAGGCAACTCAACCTACTACCCAAGTTGATCCGCTCCTCTCTGGTCATCCTTGGTGCCTTCTTAGCTGCAGGTGCTCACCCCTCCATTGCAAGGATCACTCAAAGTACTCTGTAGCCTATTCCTTTAAAGAAATGCCACACAATGGCTTTAGGGGGATAATGTCTGTGGGTTCTGTCTGAAGACAGAGGATAAAAGTTCCTCTGAGAGGTATCTATTAGATATGAGCAATGTGATCAGAGAAAAAAAGAGACTGACCTTTCCCAGCATAACTCTGAGAACCACTGACTGGGTGGAAAGCATTCCTAAGCCAGCCTGTTTACAGGCACTACCCAACCACATAACTCTTTGAAAAGCAAGCGTTATTAAGATTTTCAAGGAAATGCCAACCGGTACTTACATTATTTGCATCACTTTCCCCCATTCTCTTCATTAAGTCAAATGACTGATCCATAAAATTGGTTATCAGCACTGAAAAACTCTCTGATACTATCTGCTTTAGGCTGCCTCGGGCAGACTTTTGGAAATGGCCTGCTTTCGCTCTGCAGTAGAGGTGATAAAAAAGGGCCACCAGCTGAGGAGGAAAAGTTCCAACTTCAGGCTTGATGAGGCTATAAGCCACTATTCAAATCAACCAAACACTCCAGAAGTCTTTTATTAGACTTTTTTTTTTTTATATTTTCCAGCAACTTTTATTGGTCACAGAATGTGAAATTATGTGCAGTACCTGGGGTTTAATTAACAGTCTCATTTATAAACCAATTTAATATTCATCTTATTTTTAAAACAACATTTGCTTTTTAATAAACTGATATGGTCAAACAAACATGCTCCTACCCCATGCGAAAACAAGCAGCTTGTAAACCCACTGTTAAGGAGACGCTGAATGAAACACCAAAAGTTTTACCCAGACTTTCACCAACCCACTCTCTGATCCACCAGCATGTCAGGACCCCTCCTGTCTTCAGAGCCTTTGCATTCATTTTCTTTGTTCCAGTATCTCTTCTCCAGAAAGTTCTGTGGCTTGTCTCCTCTTCCTCTTCCGGTCTTTATTTATATTTCACTTTCTCAGGGAACCTGCCCTTGGAAGCTCCGTCTAAAATTTGCAAACCACTGTACACACACCACTTCTTCTCATCCTCTCCTTATAATTTTCTTCTCACTATAGAGTATATGATCTATTTTACTCATTTACTGCCTGCCTTCCCTTCTATAATACAATGATACCTTCATGAAGACAGGATTTTTTTTATGTCTTGTTTATTGCTGGTGCTGGAATAGTACCTGGCATCAAGTAGATGTGCCAGACATATTTATTAATAAATAATTGAATGAACTATCGATCCAACCTGTAACTGTCCTCACATGGTGATAAAACAGGTTCCTAGTTGCAGTGCCTGCTTTGAAAAGAGTTACAGATCTGGCTCTAACAGCCATCCAGCTGGGTTAGTTTTCTACTCCTGCCATAACAAATTACCACAAACTTAGTGGCACAACGGAGAAGGCAATGGCACCCCACTCCAGTACTCTTGCCTGGCAAATCCCATGGATGGAGGAGCCTGGTAGGCTGCAGTCCATGGGGTCACTAGGAGTTAGATACGACTGAGCGACTTCACTTTCACTTTTCACTCTCATGCATTGGAGAAGGAAATGGCAACCCACTCCAGTGGTCTTGCCTGGAGAATCCCAGGGACAGGGGAGCCTGGTGGGCTGCTGTCTATGGGGTCGCACAGAGTCGGACACGACTGAAGTGACTTACAGTACAGTACAGCAGTGGCACAAGGCAGCAAAACTTCATTGTCTTACAGTTTTGTAGGTCAAATGTCCAACATGGGACTCAGTGGACTAAATAAGGTGTGACCTGTCTCTGTCCCTTTCAAGAAGTTTTAGGGCAAGATTTGTTTCCATGCATCTTTCAGATTCTCAAGGTCATCTCCGACCCCAGGAAGGTGTGTGGCCCCTTCCTGCATTTTCAAAGCTGGCAGTGTCACCTGGCTCTGGCCCTTCTTCCTTGGTTACATCTCCCTCTGACTCTCTTTTTCTGCCTCCCTCCTTATGTGAGACCCATGCAAATAATCCAAAACAATTTCCCTATTTTAAGTTCATCTGATTAGCCACCTTAAATCCATCTACAACATTAATTTCCCTTTGTCCAGCAACCTAACATATTCCTAGACCTCTGAGATGAGGATGGGGAACTCTCTGATGGCCATTCTCTCTTCCCATCACATCATTCTCTGGAATGATCTAAGAAATGACAAGACCTCTCCCATCACTTTTATAGCTGTGATGTTTCTTATCCAGATCCATACTGACCCCTTACATTTGCTCCTGTCATAAATCCTTATTGAGGTACAGTACAAACTTCCCTATACTTAGAGGCAGAAGACATTCACCGAAGAACCTTTCTGAAACTGACCAACTCAGTTACCATCGCTGAGACTCCCTTTTCTCAACAGAAAAATGGAAATAACAAAACCTCCTGACAGGGCTATTATGAAGATGAAATGTGGTAATGTTTATAAAAGCTCTATAAATGCCAAACTCCACTCGATGTAAGGAATCATTATTATGATAGACACCTCTAACACCAAGAATACCCCGAGTCTGTACTGATGGTGGTTTTGATTGTTTTGCTCCCTGAAGGGAATGATATGAATTATCACTTACATACTTTGGACAAATCAGAACGGAAATAGACAGTGCTACTCACAGTACAAGTCCTACATTACCTTTTCCTGGATTATGATGACAATATTGCACAGACAATCCAAATGTGAATAAGAATTTGGTTTTTCCTATTTGAAGGTTCTTTACTAGCGTGTGAGATGAGTGCAATTGTGCGGTAGTTTGAGCACTCTTTGGCACTGCCTTTCTTTGGGATTGGGATGAAAACGGACCTTTTCCAATCTTGTGGCCACTGCTGAGTTTTCCAAATTTGCTGGCATATTGAGTGCAGCACTTTCACAGCATCATCTTTCAGGATTTGGAATAGCTCCACTGGAATTCCATCACCTCCACTAGCTTTGTTCCTAGTGATGCTTTCTAAGGCCCACTTGACTTCACATTCCAGGATGTCTGGCTCTAGGTCAGTGATCACACCATCATGATTATCTGGGTCATGAAGATCTTTTTGTACAGTTCTTCTGTGTATTCTTGCCACCTCTTCTTAATATCTTCTGCTTCCGTTAGGTCCATACCATTTCTGTCCTTTATCGAGCCCATTTTTGCATGAAATGTTCCTTTGGTATCTCTGATTTTCTTGAAGAGATCCCTAGTCTTTCCCATTCTGTTGTTTTTCTCTATTTCTTTGCATTGATCACTGAAGAAGGCTTTCTTATCTCTTCTTGCTATTCTTTGGAACTCTGCATTCAGATGTTTATATCTTTCCTTTTCTCCTTTGCTTTTTGCTTCTCTTCTTTTCACAGCTATTTGTAAGGCCTCCCCAGACAGTCATTTTGCTTTTTTGCATTACTTTTCCATGGGGATGGTCTTGATCCCTGTCTCCTGAACAATATCACGAACCTCATTCCATAGTTCATCAGGCACTCTATCTATCAGATCTAGGCCCTTAAATCTATTTCTCACTTCCACTGTATACTCATAAGGGATTTGATTTAAGTCATACCTGAATGGTCTAGTGGTTTTCCCTACTTTCTTCAATTTCAGTCTGAATTTGGCAATAAGGAGTTCATGGTCTGAGCCACAGTCAGCTCCCGGTCTTGTTTTTGCATACTGTATAGAGCGTCTCCATCTTTGGCTGCAAAGAATATAATCGATCTGATTTCGGTGTTGACCATCTGGTGATGTCCATGTATAGAGTCTTCTCTTGTGTTGTTGGAAGAGGGTATTTGCTATGACCAGTGCATTTTCTTGGCAAAACTCTGTTAGTCTTTGTCCTGCTTCATTCCGTATTCCAAGGCCAAATTTGCCTGTTACTCCAGGTGTTTCTTGACTTCCTACTTTTGCATTCCAGTCCCCTATAATGAAAAGGACATCTTTTTTGGGTGTTAGTTCTAAAAGGTCTTGTAGGTCTTCATAGAACCGTTCAACTTCAGCTTCTTCAGCGTTACTGGTTGGGGCATAGACTTGGATTACTGTGACACTGAATGGTTTGCCTTGGAAATGAACAGAGATCATTCTATCGTTTTTGAGATTGCATCCAAGTACTGCATTTCGGACTCTTTTGTTGACCATGATGGCCACTCCATTTCTTCTGAGGGATTCCTGCCCGCAGTAATAGATATAATTCTCCAAGCCAGGCTTCAGCAATATGTGAACCGTGAACTTCCTGATGTTCAAGCTGGTTTTAGAAAAGGCAGAGGAACCAGAGATCAAATTGCCAACATCCACTGGATCATGGAAAAAGCAAGAGAGTTCCAGAAAAACATCTATTTCTGCTTTATTGACTATGCCAAAGCCTTTGACTGTGTAGATCACAATAAACTGTGGAAAATTCTGAAAGAGATGGGAATACCAGACCACCTGATCTGCCTCTTGAGAAATCTGTATGCAGGTCAGGAAGCAACAGTTAGAACTGGACATGGAACAACAGACTGGTTCCAAATAGGAAAAGGAGTATGTCAAGGCTATATATTGTCATCATGTTTATTTAACTTATATGCAGAGTACATCATGAGAAATGCTGGACTGGAAGAAACACAAGTTGGAATCAAGATTGCCGGGAGAAATATCAATAACCTCAGGTATGCAGATGACACCACCCTTATGGCAGAAAGTGAAGAGGAACTCAAAAGCCTCTTGATGAAAGTAAAAGTGGAGAGTGAAAAGGTTGGCGTAAAGCTCAACATTCAGAAAACAAAGATCATGGCATCTGGTCCCATCACTACATGGGAAATAGATGGAGAAACATTGGAAACAGTGTCAGACTTTATTTTTCTGGGCTCCAAAATCACTGCAGATGGTGACTGCAGCCATGAAATTAAAAGACGCTTACTCCTTGGAAGGAAAGTTATGACCAACCTAGATAGCATATTCAAAAGCAGAGACATCACTTTGCCAACAAAGGTTCACCTAGTCAAGGCTATGGTCTTTCCTGTGGTCATGTATGGATGTGAGAGCTGGACTGTGAAGAAGGCTGAGTGCCGAAGAATTGATGCTTTTGAACTGTGGTGTTGGAGAAGACTCTTGAGAGTCCCTTGGACTGCAAGGAGATCCAACCAGTCCATTCTGAAGGAGATCAGCCCTGGGATTTCTTTGGAAGGAATGATGCTAAAGCTGAAACTCCAGTATTTTGGCCACCTCATGCGAAGAGTTGACTCATTGGAGAAGACTCTGATGCTGGGAGGGATTGGGGGCAGGAGGAGAAGGGGACGACAGAGGATGAGATGGCTGGATGGCATCACTGACTTGATGGATGTGAGTCTGAGTGACCTCCGAGAGCTGGTGATGGACCGGGAGGCCTGGCGTGCTGCAGTTCATGGGGTCGCAGAGTCGGACATGACTGAGCGACTGATCTGATCTGATCTGATTTGAAGGTTCTGAGTACAAACTGAAGCAGGGCAAAGGCCAACAGAGTTTTGTTAAGAGGATGCACTGGTCATAGCAAACACCCACTTCCAACAGGACAAGAGATGACTTTACACATGGACACCACCAGACTGTCAATATCAAAATCAGATTGATTATATTCTTTGCAGGTGAAGATGGAGAAACTCTATACAGTCAGCAAAAACAAGACTGGGAGCTAACTGTGGCTCAGATCATGAACTTATTGCCAAATTCAGACTTAAATTGAAGAAAGTAAGGGAAACCACTAGACCATTCAGGTATAACCTAAATCAAATCTCTTACAATTATACAGTGGAAATGACAAACAAATTCAAGGGATTAGATCTGATAGACAGAGTGCCAAAGAACTATGGACAGAGGTTTGTAACATTGTACAGGAGGTGGTGATCAAAACCATCCCCCAAACAAAGAAATGCAAAAAGGCAAAATGGTTATCTGAGGAGGCCTTACAAATAGCTGAGAAAAGGAGAAGTAAAGGCAAAGGAGAAAAGGAAAGATACACCCAGCTGAATGCAGCATTCCAAACAATTTCAAGGAGAGGTAAGAAACCCTTCTTAAGTGAACAATGCAAAGAAATAGGGGAAAACAATAGAATGGGAAAAACTAGAGATCTCTTCAAGAAAATCAGAGATACCAAGGGAATATTTCATGCAAATTTGGGTACAATAAAGGACAGAAATGGTATGGACCTAACAGAAGCAGAAGATATTAAGAAGAGGTGGCAAGGTGTTCACAGCCACCACCGTGCCACCATTGCTCTCCAACGCCAGCACCACCTCTAGCTCACCAAGCTCCAGCAGAATGAGAAGGGGGATAAGTAAGGAGGTCTCCATACCATGGTACATACAAAGCAGACTGTCCGCAAATCAACTGGTGATAAAGCACCAAAGAAGCAACTCGCTACAAAAGCCACTGGCAAGAGGGCGCCTTCTACTGGAGGGGTGAAGAAACCTCGTCGTTACAGGCCTGGTACTGTGGCACTCTGTGAAATTAGATGTTATCAGAAGTCCACTGAACTTCTGATTCTCAAACTTCCTTCCAGCGCCTGGTGCAAGAAATTGATCAGGACTTCAAAACAGATCTGCGCTTCCAGAGTGCAGCTACTGGTGCTTTGCAGGAGGCAAGTGAGGCCTATCTGGTTGGCTTTTTGAAGACACCAACCAACCTGTGTGCTATCCATGCCAAACATGTAACAATTAAGCCAACAGACATCTAGCTAGCATGCTGCATACGTGGAGAACATGCTTAAAAATTGACTATGATGGGAACATTTCATTCTTTTAAAAAAAAATCTATTTTTCCTGTTATTGGTAGTTCTGAATGTTAGATATTTTTTTCCCATAGGGTCAAAAGGTACCTAAGTATAAGATTGCAGTGGAAAAATAGGGGACAGAAATCCAGTATTGGCAGTTCTTCCATTTTCATTTTGTGTGAATTTTTCATATAAATGCAGGAACATAAAGCATTAATTCAAGTCAAAATGTTTCAGTGAACAAGTTTTTCAGCAGTTCAACTTCATAATGATTATAAATAAATCTGTTAATTTTTTCTGGAAAATGCCAGCATTTGGATTTTTAAAAACAAGTAAATTTCTTATTGACTGCAACTAAATGGTGTTTGCAGCATTTTTATCATACAGTAGATTCTGTCCACTCACTATACTTTGCTAACTGAGTTGTCCTACGTGCAAGTACCTGTTTTTAATGTTACCTGACTTCTGTGCTATTCCTGTAAGTTTGCTATTAAAATACATTAAACTACAAAAATACAAAAAGAAGAGGTGGCAATAATACACAAAAGAACTATATAAAAAAGAGCTTAATGACACAGATAACCATGATGGTGTGATCACTCACCTAGAGCCAGACATCCTGGAGTGTGAAGTAGAGTGGGCCTTAGGAAGCATCACTATGAACAAAGTTAGTGGAGGTGATGGAATTACAGCTGAGCTATTCCAAATGCTAAAATATGATGCTGTGAAACTCCTGCACTCAATATGCCAGCAAATTTGGTAAACTCAGCAGTGGCCACAGGATTGGAAAAGGTCAGTTTTCATTCCAGTCCCAAAGAAGGACAATGTCAAAGAATGTTCAAACTATTGCACAGTTGCACTCATTTCACATGCTAGCAAAGACATGCTCAAAATTCTCCAAGCTAGGCTTCAACAGTATGTGAACCAAGAAATTTCACATATTCAAGCTGGATTTAGAAAAGGCAGAGGAACCAGAGATCAAATTACCAACATCCACTAGATCATAGAAAAGAGAATTCCAGAAAAACATCTCCTTCTGCTTCATTGACTATACTAAAGCCTTAGACTGTGTGGGTCACAAAAATACTGTGGAAAATTCTTCAAGAGATGAGAATACCAGACCACCCTACCTGCCTCCTGAGAAACCTGTATGTAGGTAAGGAAGCAACAGACATTAGAACCAGACATGGAACAACAGACTATCTCCAAATTGGGAAAGAAGTACGTCAAGGCTGTATATTGTCACCCTGCTTATTTAACCTGTATGCAAAGTACATCATGCAAAATGCCGGATTGGATGAAGCACAAGCCAGAATCAAGATTGCTGGGAAAAATATCAATAACCTTAGATATGCAGATGACACCACCTTTATGGCAGAAAGTGAAGAGGAACTAAAGAGCCTCTTGATGAAAGTGAAAGAGGAGAGTGAAAACGTTGGCTTAAAACTCAACATTCAAAACATGAAGAGCATGGCATTCAGTCCCATCACTTCATGGCAAATAGATGGGGAAACAATGAAAACAGTGACAGACTTCATTGTCTTGGGCTCCAAAATCTTCTGCAGATGGTGAGTGAAGCCATGAAAGTAAAAGATGCTTGCTCCTTGGAAGAAAAGCTATGACAAACCCAAAGAGCATATTAAAAAGCAGAGACATTAGTTTGCTGCAAATGTCCATCTAATCAAAGCTATGGTTTTTCCAGTAATTACTTAAAAATGTGAAAGTTAGACCATAAAGAAGGCTGAGCACCCAAGAATTGATGCTTTTGAACTGTGGAGTTGGAGAAGACTCTTGAGAGTCCTTTGGACTGCAAAGAGATCAAACCAGTCAATCCTAAAGAAATCTATCCTGAATATACATTGGAAGGATTGATGCTGAAGCTGAAACTCCAAGACTTTGGCCACCTGATGGGAATAGCTGACTCATTAGAAAAGACCCTGATGCTGGGAAAGATTGAAGGCAGGAGGAGAAGGGGACAACAGAGGATGAGATGGTTGGATGGCATCACTGACTCAATGGACATGAGTTTGAGCAAAGTCCAGGAGATGGTGAAGGACAGGGAAGCCTGGTGCGCTGCCATCCATGGGGTCACCAAGAGTGAGACAGGACTGAGTGACTGATCAAAAAATTAACCCCACCTACAGCTTCTCAACATCAAGGGGAAATGCCTTTGCCTGTCTCCTAGAAAGTTGCTGAAAGAAGTTTTAAGCCACTTCTTTAAATGGGGAGCACCAGCTTCCCACTTGTGCTTCCAAGTATGACTCTCAGGATCAGTTATTCCTTCTTCAATTTCCCCTCAGAAGGATACTACAGGGAAGACTCTGAACTTCATATTCCCAGAAAAGAATTGCCAACCTGAAACATATTTAACTGGGTACTTCCCCTAAGGTAGTTGCAACTATTGCTTTTATGGAGCCAGGTGAGGATTTCATAGAAGCTCGTAAATGTTCTCAGGGACAAAAATCTGATTGTGAACTTCCTGGCCTCGGGTGGGTCTTGCCCAGATGCGAGCTCATATCACAGGAGTCAATGAATTTCACACCATTAGATGTGTTCCAATAAATCAAGGGCTTATATAAATCCCAGAACCTGCTTTTGTGGGGCTCAAGCTATAACCAAGTTAAACCTCCACAGGACGGATGTTTCACACATTGAAACAACTTCATAAAAAGACCATGGGAGCTGGGCCCTTGATGATTCCATGCTGCCTGATTTGCCAAGAGGGGAGAAAGTCTTTCCTAAGCTGAGAGTCTTTGAGCAATGTACATCTGTCCTCAGTACTTAGGGGGGATCAGTTCCATTTATTCTCCCCTTCAAGCTGTAAGACTTTTTAAAAAGATCCCATGGATAACCCACTGCAATTAGAAAAAAAAAAACTGCTAATTGGATCAAGAAGTTAAAGGTATATGACATGTTTGTATTGAATTTCCCTTGAAATATTCTTGGATTTAGAAGATAAAGGCAAAGAGGACTTGGCAATGTGAATTTTTGCTGGCAACAGAAAATTTCAGCTCAACAATTATTTCAGAATAATTATTTTTGCCAAACACAGCAAATATCTCTGGATTTACCCAAACCCATGGCATCCAGTCCCATCACTTCATGGGAAATAGATGGAGAAACAGTGGAAACAGTGTCAGACTTTATTTTGGGGGGCTCCAAAATCACTGCAGATAGTGATTGCAGCCATGAAATTAAAAGACGCTTACTCCTTGGAAGGAAAGTTATGACCAACCTAGATAGCATATTCAAAAGCAGAGACATTACTTTGCCAACAAAGGTCCATCTAGTCAAGGCTATGGTTTTTCCTGTGGTCATGTATGGATGGGAGAGTTGGACTGTGAAGGAGGCTGAGTGCCGAAGAATTGATGCTTTTGAACTGTGGTGTTGGAGAAGACTCTTGAGAGTCCCTTGGACTTCAAGGAGATCCAACCAGTCCATTCTGAAGGAGATGAGCCCTGGGATTTCTTTGGAAGGAATGATGCTGAAGCTCAAACTCCAGTACTTTGGCCACCTCATGCGAAGAGTTGACTCATTGGAAAAGACTCTGATGCTGGGAGGGATTGTGGGCAGAAGAAGGGGATGACAGAGGATGAGATGGCTGGATGGCATCACTGACTCGATGGACGTGAGTCTGAGTGACCTCCGGGAGTTGGTGATGGACAGGGAGGCCTGGTGTGCTGTGATTCATGGGGTCGCAAAGAGTCAGACACGACTGAGCGACTGCACTGAACTGAATACGGTAAGGGTAGCATTTCAAACTGCTTCCACTTTGTATGCTAAGTCTCTTCAGTCATGTCCAACTCTCTGTGACCTGATGGACTGAGGCCTGCCAGGCTCCTCTGTCCATTGGATTCACCAGGCAAGAATACTGGAGTGGGTGGCTCCAGATCCCAGGGGATCTTCCTGACCCAGGGATCGAACCTGCATCTGTTACATCTACGCCGCATTGGCAGGTGGATTCTTTACCACTAGCGCTACCTGGGAAGCCGTTTCCACTTTAGTCACTCACTAAATACTCAGATGGCCAAAGCAACCAATAAGCTCTTATAGTAATAAATGGTTAGTCCATTTTTCTATACCAATTTACCACAGATTCTGGTAGGGAAAAAAAGCTTCACAGTAAAATATTGATTTAACTCTATTAGAGAACTAATTCGTATGTTTAAAAAGAAAATTCATTAAATGTTTCCCTGAGAGGGTTATTATCTACAGATATGTCTGAATTTTCTAAATTTATGTATGTTTTCAACTAATATAATCTCTTATTTATTGCAGTTTTAGGAGCAAAATTGAATAAAAGATAAGATAATTCTCATCATCTAGATTTTTATTCTGTCATCTTTATATCAATTCAAATCTGGTATCCTCTAAACTTTCCTTGGCAAACTCAAGTAACCACTAACTACAAATGAAGTAAATGCTTCCAGTCACTAGTTACAAGATTACAGTTCCTAAATTGTCTATTCACAAAAGTTTAAGTTCTTTCTTTGAGGGCGAAGCAGGAGCAAGGTCTTGACTTTGGCAGCGTGCATAAATATCCACGGATCTGGGGGATTCTATGATCTACTTTGAGTCAAATATTTTGTCAAAAGCAAAACCAGTTCACCAAACCAAGGAACTCCTGCTGAGAAATATCAACTCTCTCACATTCTTATCTTCAGGGGAAACCCAAAACCCAAGGTTGACTCTTGAGAGTCCCATGCAAAGCAAGGACATCAAACCAATCAATCTTAAAGGAAATCAACCTTGAACACTCTTTGGAAGGGCTGATGCTGAAGCTGAAGCTCCAGTACTTTGGCCACCAGATGCAAACAGCTTACTCTTTGGAAAAGACCCTGATACTGGGAAAGATGGAAGGCAGAAGAAGAGGGTGACAGAGGATGAGATGGTTGGATGGCATCATCGATTCAATGGACATGAACTTGGGCAAACTCCAGGAGATAGTGAAGGATAGGGGAGACTGGAGATGGTAAGGAGCAGGGAAGCCTAGCATGCTGTAGTCCACGGGGTCTCAGAGTCAGAGATGACTTGATGACTGAACAAAATGCTCCCAAAATGATCCATAAGAACCCAGACATTTTTACAAATGGCTCAATCCCAAGACTTTCACTAGTGTTCCATTTCAATGTACTAGTGCAGTAGGATTCTCCTAAACCAAATCCTGTTCAAGTAAAGAGACGATGGTGAGGTCCCAGCAAGTTCCCCAACCTTAGTTCTGAGAACAGCTATACCAGTAGAAAGCAGACTGTCTTCATCAGCTGAATAACTTGTTGAAAGCCAATCAACCACAGACAGGTGATTATTCTAAGGTACTTTAAAAATGTAAGGTCTTTTTTAATTTGGGGAAACTTGGCTTCTTTTCTTTAAGACGGTCCATTCCACAACAATGGTTCATAATTAGATCTATTTATTTTGACAGTCCCTACCTCCTGATAAAAGGCCATCTGCAACATTTCAAATTAAGGATTTTTCCTACAAAGAACATTATTATTCACAACGTGAAATATTGAGGCTTGAAAGAGAAGTATAATCAAAGATCACAACATAAAATTCCATTATCACAGTGTCTGGTTTTGACTGCTTTCTCAATTTAAAGAGGAAGAACTAGAAGTAAATGTAATAAGTACTGAGGCATAAAGGATGGGGGGTGAGGGGGTGTGGAACTGCTGAGTTAGACTGCAAACATCTCAAGAGCAAAGAGTGTGCCTTTTCTTTTTCTTCATGTCTACAAAGCACAGTGAAAAGTGAAAGTGAAAATCGCTCAATTATGTCCAACTCTTTGCGACCCCATGGACTGTAGCCTGCCAGGCTCCTCTGTCCATGGAATTCTCCAGGCTAGAATACTGGAGTGGGTAACCGTTCACCAGGGGATCTTCCCAATCCAAGGATAGAACCCAGGTCTCCTGCATTGCAGGCAGATTCTTTACCATCTGAGCCACCAGGGAAGCCCAAAACACAGTACATGATCCATATTGTGTCCTGTACATATATGGTATCAAGATTAAGAAGGAAAAAAAAAAAAAAACCAGCAAATGGAACCTTTTCACCTTCTGCTTCAGCATTCTTCTACTGTACTTGGCTGCCTCTTTGACAAGTTATTTGAACCCCATCCCAGTATCATACTCCCTGGGCTTGCTTATCACTACCACCATGACCACCATGTAGAGTCGCACGAGTTGTCTCCTGCCCCAAGATCTGCAGCTGAAAGGCACAAGTGAGAGCTAAAACCTAGTCCACAGTTACGAAGAGAATCAGCTACTAGTCCCCACGTGGGAAGGCCTCCTATTTGTGGACTGCTTTGCAAATTACAGAGGCATCTCACCTCTGTCATTGTTGCTGGGGATTACTCAATGCATTGGCTAAATCGAGTCAGGGAAAGTGGTCAGAGTTTCAATGACAGTGGTAAAAGTGGCTGCCAAACTTATGGACCTGATACCATCTGGACAGACCAACCCCTTTCCACTACGTGCTAATCAGTTCATTTCTAGTGATGACTTGGGTTGCCATTTCCTGAATGGCTGGTATGTTTGCTGTTTAGAGCAGGAGGTGCCCAGCTCAGAGGATCAAACCTTGTCTGAGTTCTTGACAGAACTATTATACCAAAGAACCAGCTTCTAAAGGGTGCCCTGAAAGCCTACTCCGCATTGCAGAAGCTCCCTCTATAACACCTCCCAGATCAAGTCAACCGACCTTCACTTGAACACATCCCATGAGGGGGCATTTGTCCAAAAGCAACCCCCTTTTCACTTTCAGAGAAAGTGAAATTACATGAATTAATTTAACCCCCACACCAACACTGAGAGGGAGGGATTATCAGTGCCCTTTTACGGGTGAACAAAAGAACTCACTCAAGGCCACATTGCTGAATGAGGATTTGCACTCGGACCTGCCTGACTCTAGCATCCTGTTCGTAATCATGAAGCTCTACCTCTGAGTATCTAACCATGTATCTCTCTCAAATTACAATGAGATACAGATACCAAAATGGAAATTTCAGGACACTAAAATTCCACGATTTGATTACTTACACTAATGAGGGAGGGCTTCCCAGGTGGTGCCTGTGGTAAAGAACCCACCTGTCAATGAAGGTAGATGTAAAAGACACGAGTTCAATCCCTGGGTTGGGAAGATCCTCTGGAATAGGAAATGGCAACCCATTCCAGGATTCTTGCCTGGAGAATCCCATGGATGGAGGAGCCTGGTGGGCTACAGTCCATGGGGTAGCATAGACTCGGACAGGACTGAGCATACATGCACTCAGTGAGGGAGGAAGAGGTGAAATGTAGGCAATTATTATCTCACTTAAATAACTACTTTTCATTTCCTTCCATCTGATCCAGTCTAGGCCTATTTTATAGCTACACTCTCAGAAAGTAGGTTCATGCCTCCATTTCCAACTTCTATGGGTGGGGATGTGAGAGCTCAAGGGATGAGGGTAGGGAGTCAATGTGATATTCCATCTGGGTGTTGCTTACAGAAACGTCAAGAAAGTTACAAAGTAAAATAATTTTAAATGTCATCTCTTTGTCTTTTTCCTACTTGAAATATAGAATAATAAAAAATGTTTTAAAAGAAAAAAGATGTCAGCAAAAAGGAAAATGAAAGGCTCAAAGGAATATGTGTGTGCATGCACATGTGTGTGTGTGTGTGTGCGCACACTCAGTCATGTAGGACCTGTTGGGACCCCATGGACTGTAGCTCGTCAGGCTCCTCTGTCCAGGGAATTTTCCACGTAAGAATATTGGAGTGGTTTGCCATTCCCTCCTACAGGGGATCCTTCCCATGCCTCTGGATAAAATCAGACGATGATGATGTGTGGCTAAATAGTGGCTTCCCAGCATCTGAGCCCCTGCCTACATTTGGTAAATTTCCTGCCATCTAGGTCTCTCTGGAAAACAAAGCCACTACAGTGAAGCAGTCAGAGTAGCCAGATACTTGCTTTTCTAGTCCTTCTGGAAACTATGGCACAGGTGATGAGCTAGCCATGAGCAATAAGACACCCTGGAGCTTCAAATCATGGGCTCAGTGATTCGGCAAACAGGGAGCCTTTGTTCCGCTGGCTAGGGGGGCAGCAGCCAGTTGCCAGACCAGCAGTGTCAGCAGCTCTGAGCAGCAGCACCCAGGGCCAACACCAGCAGTGGGCACGTGAGCCAGCGTGTCATGTTCACCGAGGGCAGCAGCCATGGCTCACCAGGCTGCTGGTTCTGTGGTATGACTTTGTGAATCTGGCTTCTCAGTTCCCACCCATACTCTAAGTCTGGTGCCTGGTATGTCACAACAACTCTCCAGATGCCTGATATCTTTTAGGAAATTCCTTTTATCCCTAAGCCAGCCATAGTCCATTTCAATTGCTTGCCTTGAAGATTCCTAAGGGATACATTATGTAACAGGACCTAAATATTTGTGCTAAATCAGAACCATAGCATCAAGCCACATTAGGAGCTGCCACTGAATCCATCTCAGCATGTGAGCCTTATCCTACCTTTGGACCTGGAAAATCACAAGGATGAGCAGGCTCATATTTTTATCATTATTATTATTACATCATGCAGGGACCACTTCCTCAAAATCTCACTCACTATAGAAGAATGAAGAATGGGAAAGCAGAACTAGCTGAGAATATGGTTCAAAAGTCTTTTATTAGTTTCCCACTATTCTTAAATGTAAATTCTTATCAAACCCCAAGTGTATTTAATGACATATAAATTCCTTGTTGTAATATCCTAATGTAAAATGTATTCATTCATGGAACTAAAAGTGAGAGTTATGTGATATTGTGGGTAGAGGGGTGAAGACTATTGAATGCACAAATTTCTTCACGGCAACATCATAACACAGCATCTGGGACAAAGGCATTCTACGCTATTTTAAAATAGAACTAGTCTTTGTAAACAGGATAACTGCTATGGAGTTCACAGAGCTTTATTATACAAAAGCTGTACTTTAAATAGATGAAAATTACTTTAAAAACTATCATATGCAGTAAAACTGTCAAGAAAAGCAAGGACATGATAAACACAAATTTCCAAAAAAAGTGGTTCTGAGGAGGAGAATGCAAAAGGGGAAGGGCTTATATTCCAGGAGTCAGTAGTGGATTCAGAGAGGCTTATTTCATTATTAAGCTTTAAGCTACATGATACAAACTTTTGAATGTGTGACACAGTTCATAATGAAAAATCTAAAGACACAAAGGACCAATAATGATAAAACTAAAAAAGACCGTGTTTCCAGAACATCTTCCTTCAGTTTACTTAATTGTTGAAGCACCAAACTTAATTACACAGCCCCTGGAGCAAGCACACAGTCCTTCCCTTAAGATAAAAAACAGAGGCTGCATGTTTTTGCATCAAGACCACTGGGCAGCTAGAGGCCTGTGTTGATAATCAGTTGCAGGTGAAAGTACCGCTCAGCATCGATCAAGGGCAATGCAGGGTTCTCAGCAGCCTCTCCCTTCCCAGCCATATGCTAAACGTGAGCACTGGCTAATTCTTCCTCTTAATAGGCATTTCCCAGGAAACTTCAACCCTGCAGAGACCCCACCAGGCTGCCCAGCCTCCATCAGCAGACACGTCTGGCTCATAAACTGACATACTCTGCCCTCACCCCAGCCACATCTTATAAGAAACCCAGAGAACTGCCAGAGTTTTCGTTAACCTTTCAAAACACTAGAAATGAGTCTCAATAAAATCTAAACATGAGTTCTCAGAGTGGTAGGGGAAAGCACAAAATTCTAACTCCTCATCAACCAAGTATGAAAAAAAGGAAAAAAGCTTACACTGGAACCCAGACAGCTGGAAAATACAACTACGTAATGACTTCAAACCCTTAGTGAACGCTGAGGAGGCCACAGTGGTGACTGTTCTTTTGTACCACAAAAGCCTGGAAATAGCAATAATGTGAGAACAATAATTTTATCCATGATGCCCGTAAGCAAAGAACACTAAACTCTAACAAGCAAGTAATATCTACAGAACACCCTGGAGGTTGTATGCCAAACTTGGGGGCAAAAGTATAGATTTGATTGTCTAGAGATCTTATGGTCAAATCTCAGTTCTACAACTTTCCCCTGAGTCTCTTTCTCACTAGTATCATAAAGGCAATAATCTCCACTGCATGGAGCTGCTATGAGGTTTACATGAGACAGCGTATGGAAACATCCACTATGGGGCCTGGCACATGCAAGGTACTGGATAACGGATCACTCCACTCCTGCTCCCTGGAACACCTACAGCCACAAAGCGCTGCTTCGTCCTTAACTACCGCGGGCCAAGCCAGTCTCTCCAGGCCCAGAGCTTCCTGGCAGTCCACGGCTGCAACCCCGTTGACAGTCATGCCTTGGGGCCTGCAGCAATTCTCCATAATATAATACACAAGCCCTGGCATAAAAGTACCCAGGGCTGACGATCACAGTTAGAGCAGTAAACGGGCTTCACTCCAGGCCCACAGGGTGGGTGATCTTTTGTTGATGTTCCGCATCTAGTCAAACTCCTAAGTGATATTTACAAATCAGATTGAACTCAGACAAAGTTATCATCTTAAAACTATCATTGTTAACCCCTCTTCACCTTCTTGGGTATGTCCCTAGTGCCCTCATAAGCAGGCACTCCATGACCATATTTGATAACTGCTCCCTGTTCCTTCCCTGATAGCTCAGTTGGTAAAGAATCTGCCTGCAATGCAGGAGACCCTGGTTTGATTCCTGAGTCAGGAAGATGCGCTGGAGAAGGGGTAGGCTACCCACTCTAGTATTCTGGTAAAGAATCCGCCTGCAGTGTGGAAGACCTGGGTTCAATCCCTGGGTTGGGAAAATCCCCTGGAGAAGGGAAAGGCTACCCACTCCAGTATTCTGGCCTGGAGAATTCCATGGACTGTAGAGTCCATGGGGTCACAAAGAGTCAGACACGACTGAATGACTTCCACTTTCCCTGTTCCCTATCCTTCTGGCGATATCTCTATAGTGCCACCCTCCGAGACCCATCAACCCAGAACTCTGCTCATGCCTCACCACAGAAACTTACCAGCTTATTGTCACACTTATAGAATTACAAATCAAGCCATTTACAGGAAATCTACTCTCATACTCCATGTAATTAATAAGAAACCATGGCCCTGAGGCCCAGGGATGTGATGCCAGATGCTAGGTAACACTGGTGCCAGGTTTGGAGGCCAGACCCTCTGACTCCCAGGCCAGAGCTCTTTCGAATACACAGCACTGCCTTAGATGGAAGCCTCTGTAGCTGGACCAGAACCAAGGCACACAACAACTTAGTGTACCCCGGCTCTGAAGTGACCATTGCTTTTAACAGAGACTGTTAGCTAAATGGGAAAGGTGCTAAGTCGCTTCAGTCATGTCTGACTCTTTGCAACCCCATGACCTGTAGCCCACCAGGCTCCTCTGTCCATGGGATTCTCCAGCCAAGAATACTGGAGTGGCTTGCCATGCCCTCCTCCAGGGGAACTTCCCAACACAGATATTGAATCCATGTCTCCTTCAGTTACCGGCACTGCAGGCAGGTTCTTTACCGCTGAGCCACCAGGGAAGCCTAAATAGGATGAGTGATAAATGGGATGAGCTTAAACTTCAAGACAGCTGCCAAGGCCAGTGGGAAGATATTTGGGGTTGAATAAGAGGGTTTTGGCCTCCCTCAAGTCATTCCACTTAGATGACCACCTATCCTTCCAGGAAGTGTTCTGCAGATGAGGGAAAACGGGGCCTCTGTTTCCCATCCATCTATCTATTCCATGAACTGTTGCTGAATGTTGAATGTGTACACAGTGTATTGTTATAGGGATTGAAAAGATGACTCCTGCCCCCTTTATTCACACTCTGTGTGCCAAGTATTACACTAAGCCTGGCGTTCTCTGATTCAACCTTCACAATAATCATATGAAATAGATGTCTGTATCCCCCATGTTACAGACAGGGAAACTAGAGAGAATAGAAGTTTAGTAAGCGCCCGAGTCCCAAGTTTAGTAAGTGGTAAGAGTGGGACTAGAACCCAGTCTGCCCTCCCCCACAGCCTGTGCCTTCACCCACTTTCTAGTGCCCTCTCCCTACAGGTGCATGGGTGACCTTGGTTGGTTTAGAGGAATATCAGGAAACTCAAATAAGAAAAAGCACATGAAGCAGTGAGCACAGTGCTTGGCTCACAGTAAATGTTTTATCTTTTTAAAGTTGGATGAAACAAACCATTTCATAAAACTTTTATTTAGCTTGGAACTCATAGACACTTAGGTTTGCAGTGACAATATTAATATATAAATGGCAGAGAATTTTGCTGTGACCTGGTCATTCTGTTTAATCTGTCTGCAGTTTCACATGGATATTAAAAAAAAAAAATTCTAGAGATTTTCTGGTTCATACAGTCTGAACAGCAATATTTTGTATGCAAATACCCTGTCATTCCATTCTCTTTTGTCTGTCTACATACTTATTTATATAAAGACAGGGCCACCTTCATTCCTCACTTAAATAGTCCACAGGGAGTGGGTGGAGTTCAGTGAAAGTCTGTTGAGTCCCTGGCTGAGAGTTATGAATGTTGAGTAACGATCCTTTTACTGGGAACAATGAGTTTGTTAACTTGAGCGTAATTAAAATTAGAGGATTTCCCCTGGGCTTGCAATACCTCTCCCTGAGTGACAATCAAAATTCTCTGATGGCAAAACACTCTCTGACTTACATCACAGCAGGATCCTCTATGACCCACCTCCCAGAATATCGGAAATAAAATCAAAAATGAACAAATGGGACCTAATCAAACTTAAAAGCTTCTGCACAACAAAGGAAACTATAGGCAAGCTGAAAAGACAGCCCTCAGAATGGGAGAAAATAATAGCAAATGAAGCAACAGACAAACAACTAATCTCAAAAATATACAAGCAACTTCTACAGCTCAATTCCAGAAAAATAAACGACCCAATCAAAAAATGGGCCAAAGAACTTAATAGACATTTCTCCAAAGAAGACATACAGATGGCTAACAAACACATGAAAAGATGCTCAACATCGCTCATTATCAGAGAAATGCAAATCAAAACCACTATGAGGTACCATTACACGCCAGTCAGAATGGCTGCGATCCAAAAATCCACAAGCAATAAATGCTGGAGAGGGTGCGGAGAGAAGGGAACCCTCTTACACTGTTGGTGGGAATGCAAACTAGTACAGCCACTATGGAGAACAGTATGGAGATTCCTCAAAAAACTGGGAATAGAACTGCCTTATGACCCAGCAATCCCACTGCTGGGCATACACACTGAGAAAACCAGAATTGAAAGAGGCACGTGTACCCCAATGTTCATAGCAGCACTGTTTACAATAGCCAGGACGTGGAAGCAACCTAGATGTCCATCCACAGATGAATGGATAAGCAAGCTGTGGTACATATACACGATGGAGTATTACTCAGCCATTAAAAAGAATACATTTGAATCAGTTCTAATGAGGTGGATGGAACTGGAGCCTATTATACAGAGTGAAGTAAGCCAGAAAGAAAAACACAAATACAGTATACTAACGCATATATATGGAATTTAGAAAGATGGTAACAATCACCCTGCTTATGAGACAGCAAAAGAGACACTGATGTATAGAACAGACTTTTGGACTCTGGGACTGGGAGAGGGTGGGACGATTGGGGAGAATAGCATTGAAATATGTATAATATCATATCTGAAACGAGTCAGTCCAGGTACGATGCCCTATAACAGATGCCTGGGACTGGAGCACTGGGATGACCTGGAGGGATGGTGTGGGAAGGGGGAGGGAGGAGGGTTCAGGATGGGGAACACGTGTATTCTGGTGGCGGATCCATCTCGATGTATAGTAAAAGTAATACAATATTGTAAAGTTAAGAAAAATTAAAAAAAATAAAAAAAACAAAATTCTCTGATGGCAGGTTGCTGAATGCAATTTCAGGGGCATGGGGCTTCTAGAGCACCTTTCTGCTCCAGAACCAACAGAAACTTCTGTGATGACAGAAATATTTTTTCTGTGTCTACTCAGCCAAGTACAGCAGCCACTAGCCACCCATGGCTACTAAGCACTTGAAATGGGGTTGAGTGGCTGAGGAACTGGGTTTTTTAATTTAGTTCATTTTAAGTACTGTACAAAGCCACACAGAGCCGGTGGCAACCACATAAGACAGTACAGTTCTAGAGGAACTGATGGCAGGAGAGTTGATCTGTGGAGGACAGAGCAAGGCTCGGTAACTTGATGTTTTCGTTTTTTGACAGATCCTTA
Organism: Tragelaphus eurycerus; assembly: GCA_935064755.1. Classification (NCBI taxonomy): domain Eukaryota; kingdom Metazoa; phylum Chordata; class Mammalia; order Artiodactyla; family Bovidae; genus Tragelaphus; species Tragelaphus eurycerus. Next base: position 19,935,830 of record CAKXYN010000024.1, on the reverse strand, counting down.
ACCACCCAGAAGCATGACCACAAGAGGGCCTGGATCATGCTGGAAAGAGACCTGTTTGTCTGTGATGTTCCTCCTCTCTCCAATTCTGGGATTTCTTCAGGTAGGACCTGGACCACCATCAGGAACAAGAGAAAGTAAAGGGACTTTGGAACCACTTAGCCATCTTTTTACAAAGGAGGAAACTAGAGGTCAAAGAGGAAGCCCTGTTTCCCAGGTCACATGATGGAAGAACAATAAAAGTCTCCTGACACAAAGTACATGCTCTTTCAATTAAACTTAGCTAACCAGTTATGACCAACCTAGATAGAATATTCAAAAGCAGAGACATTACTTTGCCAACTAAGGTCCGTCTAGTCAAAGCTATGGTCTTTCCTGTAGTCATGTATGGATGTGAGAATTGGACTGTGAAGAAGGCTGAGCACCGAAGAATTGATGCTTTTGAACTGTGGTGTTGGAGAAGACTCTTGAGAGTCCCTTGGACTGCAAGGAGATCCAACCAGTCCATTCTGAAGGAGATCAGCCCTGGGCGTTCTTCGGAAGGAATGATGCTAAAGCTGAAACTCCAGTACTTTGGCCACCTCGTGCGAAGAGTTGATTCATTGGAGAAGACTCTGATGCTGGGAGGGATTGGGGGCAGGAGGAGAAGGGGATGCCAGAGGATGAGATGGCCGCATGGCATCACTGATTCGATGGACGTGAGTCTGGGTGAACTCTGGGAGTTGGTGATGGACAGGGAGGCCTGGCGTGCTGCGATTCATGGAGTCGCAAAGAGTCAGACACGACTGAGCAACTGACCTGAACTGAACTGACTGAAGAATATTTAACATGATTGTCCAACTGTCCCAAGAAAAGGAAGAAATAGCATTTTTAACCTCTGGCTTAGCCTGTCTTCTCCCCATCCTCATCTCTAGAACATCCTCACCATTTAGTGATTATTAGTCTCAACATAGAGGTTACAGATTACTGAAGTTAAGTATCTAGCTCAAGAAACAGGTAGTAGAATATGAATTCAAAAGCAAATTGGGCTTTAAAGCCTAGGCACTTTCCACCACATCCCACTCTCTTCTCACAGCACCAGCTCCACCTATTGAGGTTCCTTATTCTTTCCAACAGATGAGCTTGAAGTGGCTCTTCATGCAATAGATCATCTTGCACATTTTACTTTCTTTTCTATAATTTCATTGTTAACAAATGACAAAAAAATAAAATACCATTACCATCAGTGAGGAAAAGTATCAAGATATTGCTTCCTGAATCAAAATACCAACAAAATGAAATTTAATATTGGTGCCAAAATAATTGGTAAGCATCCCCATCCAAATTTGCTCCATTCCTAGGACTTCCCTGGTGGTCCAGTGGTTAAGAATTCGCCTGCCAATGCAGGGGACATGGGTTCAACCCCTGGTACAGGAAGACCCCACATACTGTGGAGCAACTAAGCCTGTGTGCCACAGTTACTGAGCCCATAAGCCCTAGAGCCCATGCTCTACAATGAGAAGCCACCACAATGAGAAGCCTGCATATTGCAACTAGAGAGTAGTCCCTGCTCGCCACAACTGGAGAAAGCCCGCATGCAGCAATGGAAACCCAGCACAGACATAAGTAAATAAATAAACACATTTACCCCATTCCTACCACCTGTCAACAGTGGGTCCGAAGTGTCTATGATTGTATCTTCCTTTTAAAATGTCCATGTCTAAACATTTCGAGTACAGGACTCTTACATGGAAAATTAATTTTAAAACTAAAAGGAAAAAGAAGAGGGACTGGACACAATGAAGGTGCTATGCCATGCTCCTTCAACTGTTTTCTCTATCTAAAGCAAAAACTCTAGATGTGCTATTTATATCAGTCATAACTCTTCTCTGTTTGAGATGCCACATCTCCAGTGATTAATGGGTAAAGTCTAGGATTCTAATACTGTCTACCTTGATCGTAAATTGATATATAGTCTGCCGCAAATTCCATTTGAGCTCATGATTTTCCTGTAAATGCACCCCAACATAGCTGCCACATTCCTAAATTCTGGGCAAAATTGATGACTGTGCTCCACTATTTGATTATTGTGTAGGAGCTTAATGTAAAATCCCCAAATAGCGATAATGTGATTGCAGTTCTTTACTTCATTCCTGGCTGCTTAGTACTCTCAGCTTTACTTTGGCAGGCTGTTTGATGAAGATTAATATCATTTTCTTTCTATCTGCTGTGTTAATAAAAATAAGCATTCTTGGGAAAATAGGACTACGTGGCACAATTAGCTAATACCCATTCCTTCTACTTCTCATAAATTATGTTGAAATGAATGGCAGTAAAAGTGAGTTCAGAGATTTCAATCTGCTTCCCAGTGGCTGGTTTAAAAAAAAAAAAAAAGTACCCTAAACTCAGCCTGTGAAGGCCTTCTCACTCTAAGAACCGAGAGCAGTGGGCAAAATGAGATGCCAGCTGGAACTGGAAGTAAGGAATGAAAAAGGCCAGGGAGAGAGATGTGATAGAAAGAGAAGAGGCTAGCCAGTATGGGCTAGAGTAGAGAAGGAAAGTCAGTGTTTGGGAAGGATCTCATGAGCAGCTGCTCCCTCCATGGCAAGGGCTCGTATAATATGTACGAGTTCCTCCACCTGCTTTATCACAACCACCAAGATTTCAAGCAATTGTCATCCAGTTCACAACCCCTGAGCATGTCAGAGTTAATGAAGGAAATTTTTCTCTTGGAAGATCCTCAAAAAGAGCTCTAACTAAACCCAAGAAGCCATCAAAGATCAGAGTGTGTGCATAGCAAACATAACTCGGATCCAGAGCACAGTCACAGGCCTATCTTCTCATCCCAAGTACAAAATCCTGAAATTTCATTCTTTTATTCATGTGTGTGTGTGTGTGTTAATCACTCAGTTGTGTCTGAATCTTTGCAACCCCATGGAATATAGCCCACCAGGCTCCTTTGTCCATGGGATTTCTCCAGGCAAGGATACTGGAGTGGATTGCCATACCCTTTTCCAGAGGATCTTTCCAACCCAGGGATCAAACCCTGGTCTCCTGCACTGCAGGCAGATTCTTTACCATTTCAGGTACAGGGAAGTCCTGTATTCTTGGAGTAGCTTAAAATGTGGTTCCAAAATTTTTAGATACCCTTCCCATCAATAAGTGCGGTCTATGTCCCCTTCCCTTGAGTCTGGGTAGGTTTTGTGACTGTGCGACCCGGAGAGGACAGGGAAGTGAGGCTGTGTGGTCTCCGTGGTCAGCCAGGAAAGGCCACGTGCCTCCTTTATGGGGATGCATGCATGTATGTGGGGGCCTGAGTTCCAGGATGGTGCCTGACACCCCTGCCACCACCAAGCTGTAGGAAACCCGCACAGAGGGCTTCCATGGGCCATTCTGGTCACCAGACATGCCAGCAAACCGTGGCCCTGGACCTTCAAGTCTTCACAGCTGGAACAGAGCCAACCTGGCCCCACTGCGCCCTGACTTCTTGGCCCGTAGCCTTCAGGTGAGTGTAAGAAAATGGTTGTTTTCAGCAGCTAAGTTTTGAGGTAATTTGTTACACAGCAATGGTCTCTGGAACAATCCTTTTGCTCCATTCCCACCTCTGATCTTTCTCTGTGGAGGCTTACATATTTAAATCCTTAAACGAGTCATTTCCACTTGTTTGTGGAGGTCTTCCCTGCAGCTCAGTCGGTAAAGAGTCTGCCTGCAATGCAGGAGACCCAGGTTCAATCCCTGGGTTGGGAAGATCCCCTGAAGAAGGAAATGGCAACCCACCCCAGTATTCTTGCCATGGAGAATTCCATGGACAGAGGAGCCTGGTGGACTACAGTCCACGGGGTCACGAAGAGTCGGACACAACTGAGTGACTAACACACACACTCCACTTGTTTGTACCCTAAAACTCTCTGTTTAAGTGAACATTTCTGCCTAAGAAATCAATAGCTAACAGAAACTCTGGACTCATCAGCTCACAATTTGACAGTCACCCTTCATCCAGAAAATAAATATGTGGCTTTCCTTTTATCAATCATGTAATTTCTAGAATACTGCCTTCTCTTTGAAGCCTTCCCAGTTTAGTCACACAGAAGATGATGGCATGTAATTTCCTCTCACCCATCTCCCACTAACACCACATAGAACCTTGGGCATGCAAGTATTGAGCAACTAAACATCTAAAAGATGTACGAGAAATATGAGTCATGACATTTCCTTTCAAAAGATTTCTAATCTTGTTTGGAAGGCAGTGCTAGCCACCCCCTCCTCTTACCAGCCTTATAAAGCAAAATAATAAAGATAGAGGGACCCACTGTCACAATGGCATTGTACATAAAAAAATACAGAAATCTTATTTATCATATTTCTGTATTAATAAGGCATGCGTCTTTCATATGCATCCATGTCACCAGTGTTAACAATAATAATTCCTTATATCTAAAATTGGTTACTATTCAATCACCTATTCACATATTCAATAACCATTTACTTCTCTCTTTGTATGGAACTTCCCTGGTGGCTGAAATGGTAAAGAATCTGCCTGCAATGTGGGAGACCTGAGTTAAATCCCTAGGTTGGGAAGATCCCCTGGAGAAGGGGATGGCAACCCACTCTAGTATTCTTGCCTGGAGAATTCCTTGGACAGAGGAGCCTGGAGGGCTACAGTCCATGGGGTTTTAAAGTGCTGGGCACGACTAAGCAACTAACATTTCACACTTGTATGTGCCAGGCCTTCTGCTAAGCTCTGGCTATAACCCAGAGTAAGAGATACAGTCCACGTCATTTCAAAGCTTACGTTCTAGTGAAGGAGACAGATAACAAATGTGTAAACATTTAAAAGTATGACATACACAGGAAAGGGAATGAGGAGGAGGGTACAACAGACATTAAACTGAAATAGGGCGGCCACTCTGGTGAGGGTGGCCAGGGAAGACCCAGGAAAACTAGCAACAGGTAGCAGTTGAGGTAGATCCTAAAGATAAGGAGATGCTGGGGAAAACTACAAGAACAGGGTTTTGAGCAAAGAAACAGCACTTACAAAAGCCCCAAGGAAAGAAAAATCACTGCATGTTCCAAGAACAGAGAGGCTTACGTGTCCAGAGAGATGGAGGAGAAAGCAGGAAGAGCTAAAAGCCAGAATAGGTGGAGCTTGTGTGTCACCATGCCAAGCGTTTGGTCTCCAACACTGTAAGTCATCCAAAGACAAAAGCAATGTAAATAGCAACTACGCTGCGCTAATAGTTACTTAATCATCATTGTCATCAGAGTAAAGTTTATATGGACTACGCGCTTACTCTGGATTAATATTTTGGAAAATATTGCTGTGTTCTTCTCTTGCCTTTCAAATAAAAAGTATCCTTAGGACAGAAAGAGGGCTTTCCAGATGGCCCAGTGATAAAGAATCCACCTGCCAATGCAGGAGACACAGGAGACGTGGGTTTGATCCCTGGGAAGGGAAGATCCCCTGGAGTAGGAAATGCCAACCCACTCCAGTATTCTTGCCTGAAAAATTCCATGGACAGAGGAGACTGGTGAGCTACAGTCCATGGGGTCGCAGAGAGTAGGACGCGACTGAGCATGAGCACGAGACAGAAAGGAGGAAAATCGGGCAGTCAAAACAGGTCTCATGCAAGGCTTACTAATACATTGTCTTGAGAAAGAATTTATAAATGTCTGTATCACCTTCCACATAGAAAGACTTGAAGAATTCTCCCCACAGTGAAGAAAACATGTGACACAGGAGAGAGTGAGGAAATCCCAGCCTCATCCTCATCCCAGGGGATTTGAGAGGAGGAAAAGCAGCGGAAAGAGTGAAGTGGCTGGAATGTGTTACGTAGATCTGGGAAAGTCAGGGGAATGAGGGTTCTAACACTGTTCCTGCTCGGGGCTTTAGAAAAACATCACTTGTCAGGTCACCCCATTCCAAAGTCCATGTGGAGGCAGTTAGGCAGACAGACAATTTGGAGTGTAGTTTTTCTGAACACAAGTCTGGGTCCGGAAGATCCTCTGAAGAAGGAAATCGCTACCCTCTCCAGTATTCTTGCCTGGAGAAATCCATGGACAGAGAAGCCTGGCAGGATACCGTCCATGGGGTCACAAAGAGTCAGACACGACTGAGTGACTGAACTGAACTGACTGAATTTCATTATCATCAACGTTAGTATCATTATTGCAGTTATTATATAAAACCAAAAAGTCACAACATAGGAAAGTGACACTTACATAAAATGAAATTCAGTGGAGGCATTCATTTCATACCAAAAGCAAGGAATTTCAAATTTTAACATGATTTCTGAAAATTTTAGTTCAGTTCAAACCACTTAGTTCAGAAAGAGTAAAATGACGATATTAAAGATCAGCAGCAAATCAAGGGATTAAAAATCAGACCTAAGTGAAGAAAAACGTGACTGAAATTAATTAGAAACTTTTCTCCCCCTGCAAGAGCGGTAAGTGATTACCTAGACATTTTCCACCTTTCCTATAGAAAAGTCTCTACAAAGATATCATTCAGTCAACCGCCAGGAGGAAGTTGGTTCATGTAACCATGTAACACTGGTTACATGTAACCAGTAAGCATGTAACTCTGTCCATATTCACTGTCTGCTTAAAGATTCTGTGAGGCAAATTATATTAGAATTAACTGGCTGACTTAATGAAATAGAAACTATCAAACTATTTCTTTTTAGCTGAGTATTTTTACTCCAGTGAAGGAGCCAGGGTAAACCCTGGCTTGCTTTTGTTTCTTTTGTCTTCCTTGAGCTTTTCACCTGCTTGGCTAGATCCACTTGCACAATTGGTAAGATATCAACACGTCTCCCAATAACACTGCTGCTGCTGCTGCTGCTGCTGCTAAGTCGCTTCAGTTGTGTCCGACTCTGTGCAATCCCATAGACAGCAGCCCATCAGGCTCCACTGTCCCTAGGATTCTCCAGGCAAGAACAATGGATTGGGCTGCCATTTCCTTCTCTAATGCATGAAAGTGAAAAGTGAAAGAGAAGTCGCTCAGTTGTGTCCGACTCTTAGCAACCCCATGGACTGCAGCCTACCAGGCTCCTCCGTCCATGGGATTTTCCAGGCAAGAGTACTGGAGTGGGGTGCCATTGCCTCTACCTGTTTTAAATATTGTCGTAGATACTTATAGCAGAAGAAATCTGTCACCCACAATTCCATTACTGGTCTTAGAAAAGTACAAAAATCATTATATATCCAATGATGACTGTGAGGCACTCCGAGGTCTTAAAGTACACACTGAATCATTTTCTTAAAAAATTGGTTTTGTTAATTTCATGTTAATTATCCTGTTTATAAATTAATAGGTAATCCACTCTCTAATAACAACAGCTAGCTATTCCGATATATTTATCTGTTTGCCAAAGGCTATAGTATTATTTCATATAACCCTTACAACAACTACGTGAGGTGGGTATCCAGTACTTTTCAAAGCTGAGGAAACTGAGGCAGGGCTACAGATGGAGTTGCTTAAGCCTTTGCAGTCAGTAAGTCATGACACAAGAATTAAAGCCCACCTCAGTGTGCACCTGAAGCCATGCTTTAAACCACACTATGAAGCACCAAGTAGGGAATGTATGTGCAATTCATCAACCTAGTTTATTTAATAAATGCAAGAAACTTCTTCCTCTTGCCAGCTGAGCTTGCAAGCTTCGTTTTCATACTATGACCAGTTTTATTTACTCCTGGACATTCTTCCCAGACTATATTCCTGATGACTGTTACAGCCTTGTTTTATTATATCACAGATTCAAAAACCCTCAGGATTTTTAGAGAGCAATATACTACAATATTACCTCAACAGACCTACAGGCAGAAAAAGTTTGAACATGACATCTACTTTCATGTAAGTCAATCTTCTTTCCAATCTTGAAAGGAAAACATCTTTTGCAATGATATTGCTCTGCGTTTTATATTGGTCCCAAAAATACTGACACATAAAAGGGCTTCCAGAGACTTTCATTTTTTGAAGATGTGGGTAATTACATGAGAAAAGGGAAGGAAGGACAGACTTAGGATAACTACACAGAATCAGTCACACAGCAGTACATTTTTAGTAAAAAGGATGCAATGTGCCTTTTATACTATGCATGAAGGCTAATCATTTTTATCACCTGCATAAAATCAGATTCCAAAGAAATCAAAGTAATAGCATATTCTCATAAATTCAGAAAGCCAAGAATATAAGAGGATTTCAGGATGGTTTATTTTAATTTAAAAAAATTATTTGGAGGAAACAGCTGAAAAAGTTCAATTTGGTACAAGTATCATGAGGTCTTAGGTTGGATCATCTCAGCCCTGCATTAAATCCCACAATAAAAAATGATCCTAATATGACCATCTTTCAGGGGAATGAAACACACCATCCAGTGTAGGCATCTCCTAACTCAGAGGGAAATTCTAGATTTTTCCAGCTGCTTTATTGGAGTTAAGAGTTTACTTTGTCAATCTTGTTTTATGCAGCTCTAGAGGAAAAAATGTACTCTGACCTATGTTTTACAATTAACTAATTTCATGTACTTTTGTTTTTCTTTCTAATTTTCTAAAGGGCGTTATAATTTCTCCCCTCTGGAAATTAAGGAGAAGGGGTCATAGTTCACAGCACAGGCCCTGCTGGCAGTCCTTGTCTATCACATGTGCTAGGAGCTACTATAAGACTAACCTCCTCAAAGAAACATTCCAAACCAAACTTCTGCATCCTGAGCAGTCCCTGGCTTTCCACATCATATCAATTATATGTCACAGCATTTTGTCTATCAGTTGCTTTTATATTGTTTAGGTAGATCTTGCGTGTCAATCGGTCTCCCTAGATAAAGAATGGAAATAATAATCATGAAATTTTGTTTCACTGAGTATTTTTATGGGTTCAAATTTACACATTATTGAGATATACATTGTCCATCAGAAATAAAGCCACTTTCAATATACATATATATACATACATAAACATATATAAATACAGGTAAATATAACTTGGGCCTATAACAAAAATTCTCCCTGGAATGGTCATGATTATATTTAAGTTAAAGATCAGTGAAGGCATTCCTTTCAGGGAGAAAGAAAAATAATCTGGAATCTATTTCTGTTGGTACAAACAAGACCATGAGGCAGTTCATGGGTCACTCAACACTGGGATGCTCACGTAAACCAATCCTAACAATTTTTTGAATGCTCCATTTTAAGTGTTGTAAATACTGACAATAATGAATAACAAAGAAACAAAGTGAGTGCCTCTTATCAGAACATAGTTGTAAACAAATTACACTAAATCCAGGTAGGGAGTTATCCCATGCAACAGCCTACACTCACCTACTTGATATCACGTCCCCAAACCAAGATGAACTGACCCACACAAATCCAAATGTAAGATGCCTATGTGTCATCCAAGATCGTCCAGGCTACATCTGTCTGCTTGATTTCAAATCCTGTGTTCTTAACCATTACACTCCTTGAGGGCGAAAACCAGACTCCTCGTTTTATTTATTTCCTCTAACAAATCTAAGCCTAAAGCCATTTAATGAATGCCAGTAGTGTGCATTAATGTGTTCTCCAAAGTAGGTAACAAACTTGTTTCTCAGTGGAAAAATCAACTATATTTATTTGCAGATCTTAAGTCATTCGGGTACAGACTTGCATATTGCTATGCTAAGTCGCTTCAGTCGTGTCCGACTCTGTGTGACCCCGTGGATGGCGGCTCACCCAGCTCCGCCGTCCCTGGGATTCTCCAGGCAAGAATACTGGAGTGGGTTGCCATTTCCTTCTTCAATGCATGAAAGAGAAAAGTGAAAGTGAAGTCGCTCAGTCGTGTCTGACTCACATAATAACTTTGTACATAGGTCGGTAAGGCTATTTGACAGAAAAATATGGAGTCACAACAGTTAGCAACAGGAATCTTCACATGCAGCAGAGGGAACAAGCTTTGGAATACAAAGAAAATTTTTTAGAAAGCAGTTACCAAGAAGAAAAAAAATTTACCGGGGTATTTTCAATGTTCATTCCTTAGATATATTACTTTACAACTCAGTAATGAGACCATGAGGTACTGAAATACTAACAGTCATAGGAAAACACAAACGAGAAATTTATTTGTCTATGATATTTACATGCTATGCTATGCTAAGTCACTTCAGTCGTGTCCAACTCTGTGTGACCCCACGGACGGCAGCCCACCAGGCTTCCCCATCCCTGGGATTCTCCAGGCAAGAATACTGGAGTGGGTTGCCATTTCCTTCTCCAGTGCATGAAAGGGAAAAGAGAAAGTGAAGTCGCTCAGTCATGTCCGACTCTTAGCGACCCCATGGACTGCAGCCTACCAGGCTCCTCTGTCCATGGGATTTTCCAGGCAAGAGTACAAGATGGGGTTTAAGGTGAATGCTGGGGTTGCAGTGGGGGGAGTTCCAATATTAAAACTTATTGGATAGAAAGTAAAAATAGATGCTAAGATTAGAGATAGGTTTTTGTCATATTTCACAGCAATGAATTTACAATTAGCTCTTCTAGTAGACTGCAAAGAGACAAGGAATCTGAAAACTCAGACATCTGAAATACCTAAGACAATTTTATATCCCAGAAAGTAGAGAAATTCTAAGACAGTTACTTTTTTACAAAAAGGGAATGATGTGGAATATTCAACGAATAGCTAAACTTTGTACCAGACACCCTTCATTTCTCAAATTCAGAGAAGCAAGTCTAGCAAAGAAAAAAATGAACTAGAAAGCTCAAAGGACATGATTCCATAAAGTATTAATAAATTTGGACTGTGCATTTGGAAGACACAATCCAGTTCAGAATGGGGAACAAGCTAGCATATGCTCTATCCACATTTTTAAAGCACAAAAAAAGGAGAATTCTCTGCAAATCACTGACCAAAATGGAAACAAAATTACACTATCAAAATGGAAATGATCAGCTAATATGTGCCCTAGGATATTAAGGAGATGAACCACAGCAGTAATAATAATAATATTAATAATAATAATAATAATAACCCCACCTCTAATTTGCATAAATCACTGCTGCTCATTTCATAATGAAAAACAGGTAAGTTAATCACCAAAAGATTATTAACTGATTTATTCAGAATAAAACACAAGAATAAAAAGCAGAAGCCAATTTTCAGATGTATCATAGAGAAAATGAACACTGGAGGCAAAATATAAATATCAGCATCCCTCTGACACAGTGTTGGTGGGAGTACACACACTATGGAGGAAAATTTGGGAATTTACCTAAATAACACATGTGCATATCTTTTGAGATAGAAACTGCTCATTTATGAGTTTATCCTACAGATATACTGGGTTGTATCAAGTGGTGCATTCAAAGTAGTTCATGGAGTACTCTTTATAAGAACCAAAGAAAATAATAATAAATAGAATTTAGTGAGATAATTTATGGTGCATTCATGCAAATAAATATCATGGAGGCTCTAAGAGAATAGAGAAATTACAAATTAATATATATAGCTTCCAAGATTTAGAAATTAAGTGGAAAAAAATGTAAGGTACAGTTCAGTTCAGTTCATTTCAGTTGCTCAGTCGTGTCCGACTCTTTGTGACCCCATGAATCGCAGCACGCCAGGCCTCCCTGCCCATCACCAGCTCCTGGAGTTCACTCAGATTCACATCCGAGTCAGTGATATCATCCAGCCATCTCATCCTCTGCGTCCCCCTCTCCTCTTGCCCCCAATCCCTCCCAGCATCAGAGTCTTCTCCAATGAGTCAACTCTTCGCATGAGGTGGCCAAAATACTGGAGTTTCAGCTTTAGCATCATTCCTTCCAAAGAAATCCCAGGGCTGATCTCCTTCAGAATGGACTGGTTGGATCTCCTTGCAGTCCAAGGGACTCTCAAGAGTCTTCTCCAACACCACAGTTCAAACGCATCAATTCTTTGGCACTCAGCCTTCTTCACAGTCCAACTCTCCCTTCCATACATGACCACAGGAAAAACGATAGCCTTGACTACACGAACCTTTGTTGGCAAAGTGATGTCTCTGCTTTTGAATATGCTATCTAGGTTGGTCATAACTTTCCTTCCAAGGAGTAAGTGTCTTTTAATTTCATGGCTGCAGTCACCATCTGCAGTGATTTTGGAGTCTAAAAAAATAGTCTGACACTATTTCCACTGTTTCCCCATCTATTTCCCATAAAGTGATTAGACCACATGCCATGATCTTCGTTTTCTGAATGTTGAGCTTTAAGCCAACCTTTTCACTCTCCACTTTCACTTTCATCAAGAGGCTTTTGAGTTCCTCTTCACTTTCTGCCATAAGGGTGGTGTCATCTGCATATCTGAGGTGATTGATATTTCTCCCAGCAATCTTGATTCCAGCTTGTGCTTCTTCCAGTCCAGCGTTTCTCATGATGTACTCTGCATAGAAGTTAAATAGGCAGGGTGATAATATACAGCCTTGACGAACTCCTTTTCCTATTTGGAACCTGTCTGTTGTTCCATGTCCAGTTCTAACTGTTGCTTCCTGACAGGCATACAGATTTCTCAAAAGGCAGATCAGGTGACCTGGTATTCCCACCTCTTTCAGAATTTTCCACAGTTTAGGACTTCCCTGGTGGCTCAGATGGTAAAGTGTCTGCCTACGATGCGGGAGACCTGGGTTCGATCCCTGGGTTGGGAAGATCCCTTGGAGAAGGAAATGGCAATCCACTCCAGTACTCTTGCCTGGAAAATCCCATGGACAGAGGAGCCTGGTAGGCTACAGTCCATGGGGTCTCAAAGAGTCGCACACGACTGAGCGACTTCACGTTCACACAGTCAAAGGTTTTGGCATAGTCAATAAAGCAGAAATAGATGTTTTTCTGGAACTCTCTTGCTTTTTCCATGATCCAGCTGATGTTGGCAATTTGATCTCTGGTTCCTCTGCCTTTTCTAAAACCAGCTTGAACATCAGGAAGTTCACGGTTCACATATTGCTGAAGCCTGGCTTGGAGAATTTTGAGCATTACTTTACTAGCATGTGAGATGAGTGCAACTGTGTGATAGTTTGAGCATTCTTTGGCATTGCCTTTCTTTGGGATTGGAATGAAAACTGACCTTTTCCAGTCCTGTGGCCACTGCTGAGTTTTCCAAATTTGCTGGCATATTGAGTGCAGCACTTTCACAGCATCATCTTTCAGGATTTGGAATAGCTCAACTGGAATTCCATCACCTCCACTAGCTTTGTTTGTAGTGATGCTTCATAAGGCCCACTTGACTTCACATTTCAGGATGTCTGGTTCTAGGTGAGTGTGAGTGATCACACCATTGTGATTATCTGGGTCGTGAAGATCTTTTTTGTACTGTGTATTTTTTACTGTGTGTAAAAAAAGATACTGAAGATTTTTTTCTCTGTGTATTCTTGTCACCTCTTCTTAATATCTTCTGCTTCTGTTAGGTCCATACCATTTCTGTCCTTTATCAAGCCCATCTTTGCATGAAATGTCCCCTTGGTATCTCTAATTTTCTTGAAGAGATCTCTAGTCTTTTCCATTCTGTTATTTTCCTCTATTTCTTTGCATTGATCACTGAAGAAGGCTTTCTTATCTCTCCTTGCTATTCTTTGGAACTCTGCATTCAGATGTTTATAGCTTTCCTTTTCTCCTTTGATTTTTGCTTCTCTTCTTTTCACAGCTATTTGTAAGGCCTCCCCAGACAGCCATTTTGCTTTTTTGGGTTTCTTTTCCATGGGGATGGTCTTGATCCCTGTTGCCTGTACAATGTCACGAACCTCATTCCATAGTTCATCAGGCACTCTATCTATCAGATCTAGGCCCTTAAATCTATTTCTCACTTCCACTGTATAATCATAAGGGATTTGATTTAGGTCATACCTGAATGGTCTAGTGGTTTTCCCTACTTTCTTCAATTTCAGTCTGAATTTGGCAATAAGGAGTTCATGATCTGAGCCACAGTCAGTTCCTGGTCTTGTTTTGGTTGACTGTATAGAGCGTCTCCATCTTTGGCTGCAAAGAATATAGTCAATCTGATTTCAGTGTTGACCATCTGGTGATGTCCATGTATAGAGTCTTCTCTTGTGTTGTTGGAAGAGGGTATTTGCTATGACCAGTGCATTTTCTTGGCAAAACTCTATTAGTCTTTGCCCTGCTTCTTTCTGTATTCCAAGGCCAAATTTGCCTGTTACTCCAGGTGTTTCTTGACTTCCTACTTTTGCATTCCAGTCCCCTATAATGAAAAGGACATCTTTTTTGGGTGTTAGTTCTAAAAGGTCTTGTAGGTCTTCATAGAACCGTTCAACTTCAGCTTCTTCAGCATTACTGGTTGGGGCATAGACTTGGATTACTGTGATATGGAATGGTTTGCCTTGGAAACGAACAGAAATCATTCTGTCGTTTTTGAGATTGCATCCAAGTATTGCATTTCGGACTCTTTTGTTGACCATGATGGCTACTCCATTTCTTCTGAGAGATTCCTGCCTGCAGTAGTAGATATAATGGTCATCTGAGTTAAATTCACCCATTCCAGTCCATTTTAGTTCGCTGATTCCTAGAATGTCGACATTCACACTGGCCATCTCTTGTTTGACCACTTCCAATTTGCCTTGATTCATGGACCTGACATTCCAGGTTCTTAGGCAATGTTGCTCTTTACAGCATGATCTTGCTTCTATCACCAGTCACATCCACAGCTGGGTATTGTTTTTGCTTTGGCTCCATCCCTTCATTCTTTCTGGAGTTATTTCTCTACTGATCTCCAGTAGCATATTGGGCCCCTACTGACCTGGGTAGTTCCTCTTTCAGTAACCTATCATTTTGCCTTTTCATAGGGCCTAGAGGAGCTATCCCACGTTGAAGATCAGGAAGGGCAGCGGTGAGGAGATACCCCTCGTCCAAGGTAAGGAGCAGCGGCTGCACTTTGCTGGAGCAGCTGTGAAGAGATACCCCACACCCAAGGTAAGAGAAACCCAAGTTAGATGGTAGGTGTTGCAAGAAGGCATCAGAGGGCAGACACACTGAAACCATACTCACAGAAAACTAATCAGTCTAATCACACTAGGCCCACAGCCTTGTCTAACTCAATGAAATTAATCCATGCCCGTGGGGCAACCCAGGACGAGTGGGTCATGGTGGAGAGATCTGACAGAATATGGTCCACTGGAGAAGGGAATGGCAAACCACTTCATTATTCTTGCCTTGAAAACCTCATGAACAGTATGTAAGGTACAGAAAACCACTTATGTAAGAAAAGAAGATATTATATATATATATACACACATATATATATACTATATATTAACAAGATATATATTAGTATAGGCACTAATAAAATAAGAGAATATAACATAAATACATATTATATATATATATACTATATATATATAGTCCATCTTATTTTTTCTCAAGATATATAGTATTTCTAAAAGAGTACAGAAAGAAACTAGTAATATCTCTCATTTCTGGAGAGAGGAATTATGATACTAGGTTAGAAGGGAGATTTTTCCATATATATATTCTTCTGCCATTTTTAAATTTTTTCCATGTGAATATATTAGTCTTTGATCAAAAGTTAATTTAAATTACAAAAAAAATTAAGGTAGGCAGCATGTGTTCTAAGTTACAAACAACTTCTAATCAAAGATAGGCACAGAAGTCATATTGAGCTGAGAAGGTAGAGATAAGGCTTCAGGGTGCTGAAATGGCTGGAACTATCAGACAGGGTCCTAGAGAGTAACAGTTATTCAGAGAGAAATCCTTAAAATTCTAAGTGGGACTACTCCACAAGTCTGTGGCTAACATCTGGGCCATAATTTGCAGGATGAGAACACCTGAGGCTTACCAGCTAACAAACATTATAGAGTGGTAAGAATAGATACTAGAGGTCAAGTAATGCTGGAGAAAGAATAATGCCGGACATCACTGGAGCTCAGGTGGTCTAAGAGTGGGAGATTCCATCAACATTCCATTAACACCTTCAGGTACCTAAGACACCCGAAGTTTGTACACTCCATAATGAGGGCCTATTCTAAAGTAAGTCCTAGGACTTCCAAAAGGCCTAAAACAAAACCTCTCTTTGCATGTCTCTCTTGCATGTTGAATATTGCCAAATTGAAGGGGATCAGGAAACACTTTGGCTTCCAAGAGATTTGCACTAAAAAAGCATAAAACCATGTTTAAGGTGATCAACCAATAACCTGACAAAATGAATTCACATAAGAATAAACATTTTTCCAAAGAAGACAACAGAATCCAGAGATTCTATAACACATCACCATAAATTTCCCATAGTAGTAGTGTTAATCACTCAGTTATGTCAACTCTTTACAACCCCATGGACTGTAGCCCACCAGGCTCCTCTGGCCATGGAATTCTCCAGGCAAGGATACCGGAGTGGGTTGCCATTTCCTTCTACAGGAGATCTTCCTGACCCAGGAATTGAACCTGGGTCTCCTACACTACAGGCAGATTCTTTACCATCTGAGCCAAGAGGGAAGCCTATATTCAATCAAATATCCCATGGTAAATCAAATATCACTAGACAAAGAATAGGAAAATGTGATACACAGATAACCAAAGAAGTAGTAAACATAAACAAAATCCAAATGGCCCAGATAGTTGGCCTGGCAAAAACTTTATAGTAGCTATTATAGATATTTTCAAAGGATTAAAGAAAAAATTACTCAATGAAATAAAGGAAATATAATGATTAGACATAAAGAGAAGAACCAAATAGAAATCCTAGAACTGAAATGAAAAATTTAGTGGATGAGCCTAAATAGCTGACTGGAGATGGTTAAACAAACAAAAAAAAAAAAAACACTTAAAATATGTCAGTAGGAGCCATTCAACCTGGAAAATGAAGATGGAAAAAGATTAAGAAAATGAACTGGACCTTAGGAATAGGTAGGGCAATTTCAAGTAGTCTTACATAAATATAACTGTAATCCCAGCAGGAAAAGATAATGGGATGGGTCAGACAAAATATTTAACAGGATAACTGCTGAAAACTTCTCAAATTTTATGAAAAACACTATCTCCCATATCCAAGAAGTTTAGCAAATCCCCAAAAGTATAATCACATAGAAAACTACAACCAAGCACTTTGCAGTCAAACTACAAAAAAACGAAAATTTAAAAGAAAATATTTAAGAGCATCCAGAAAAAAGGTATACATAGGGGGACAAGGATAAGGATGATCAAAGTCTCACCAAAAACAATGGAGGCTAAAAAAAAAGAAAAAAACTAATGAAATGGCATCTTTAAATTTCTAAAAGGAAAAAAAAAAAATCTATTATCTTGGAATTCTGTATCCAGCAAAAATAGTCTTCAAAACTGAAAATGAAATAAAGGCACTTTCAGATCAACAAAAACTAAGAATATTTATCAACAGCAGCTCTAGACCATAAGAAAAGCAGAAGACTGAAGGCAAATGATGCTAGATGGCAATTCATATCTACAGTAAAGTATACAGAGCATTAGAAACATTAAATCAATCAGTAAATGTAAATGAGTACCTGACGCAAAGAGCCTACTCATTGGAAAAGACCCTGATGCTGGGAAAGATTGAGGGCAAAAGGAGAAGGGGATAGCAGAGAATGAGATGGGTAGATAGCATCACTGACTCAATGGAAATGAATTTGAACAAATTCTGTGAGATAGTAGAAGACAGAGGACCCTGGCATGCTATCTTCCATGAGGTCACAGAGTCAGACAGGACTTAGCAACTGAACAGAACAGAACACATTGTCTCTTAATATACCACTGAAAGATCACTCGCTATTAAAAGCAAGACCAGTATCACTCGGAGGTGTGGTTTATACACATGTTTAAATAAAAAATATGGCAATAATCACACAAAGAAAATGGGATGAGTAAATTGAATTTATTGTTATAAGGTTATTACACTTGTAAGGTGCTATTTATAAACTGTGAAAGGTACAACACTGACTCTCTAATTAGAGTCTAATGAGTTAAAAGTGCGTATTTTTAGCCTTAGGAAAATCAAAAAATTACATATAGACAGACATTTATTCATGATGATAGAGTATAACTAAGAGCTAAAAATGGCACTCTTAAAAATATTTAACTCAAAGGGGTCAGGAAAGAAGCGACAGAGGAACAAAAAAGACAAATGAGGGGGGAAACTGTTAAATACCTGAGGTTTAGTGGGATTCACTTAACAAATCCATTCAGATAATGAACTGAGAGATACTACAACACTGATGCCTTAAGAAATACAAATGTTAATAAATATCCCTCTTCATATTAAAAATTTTTCAATTGTACAGAGATATACAATAATTATCATATGACAAATATAAAGGATTTTATAATTACCACCAAATACTTCTGTATACTAGAGCTTCTATTAAATTCTTTATAAATATTAACTCATGTATTCCTCACAATTCATATTGAAGGTGTCATATAGCCCCATCTTGTAGATAAAAACTGGATGCCAACTTTATGAGAGCAATGACCATAAGTATTATTTATCTTTGTGCTACCATGACTCACTCTTTGCAGAGCATCTAATAGGTACTCAATAAACAGTTGTCAAAAAGAATGACTGAATTTTTTTTTAATTTAATTTAACTTTACAATATTGTATTGGTTTTGCCATATATCTAAATGAATCTGCCACAGAATGACTGAATTTTGAAGGACACAATAATTTTCCCTACACCATGCAGAGAACCAGAATTGGAAGCCAGACAGACTTGAGTTCAAAGTCCAAAGTCCTCCGACAATAACCTGAGTGACAATATTCCAACTGGCCCTCAACAGTTCAAGTTTATGACTACTGTCCCACTATCATTACTAATAGGACACTCATTCACTTCTCCCAAAAAAGCAAATCTGAATAATAAAATATATGGTTATGCTAAAATTTCAGAGAAGAAATCTCTGGTTGGAATAATCAGGAAATCTTCATTCAAGAGATGGCATTTGAAATTAACTTTTTAACAGATGAATGGGATTTGCTAGACAGAGAAGAGAAGAAGACTTAAAAGATAAAAAGGATTCTGTGACTTAAAGAAAACACAACATATGAATGTATAAATTTGGCAATAAGTTGTGAAATTTGGCACAAGAAATTCTTTATATAAAAATATTTTTCACAGATGTTCATAAGCAATGGATATTGAACGCTTCTCTAATGACTGGAAAACAAAGGGCAATGACAAATAAAAACATGTCACTGGGCTGAGTGGAAAAACAAGAGCATAGCTTTCTTATCCAATCTTTATGTAAGAGTCTTGAAAGGCAGATCTAATAATATTAATTTTCTAGATCACCCTAATCTTGAAAGCAAAGGTAAAAAGAGACTGAATGAATTCAAATGAGTATAAAAAGAGATAAAGCAAACCAAAGTAATTTTCAATTTGGTAAAACAACTTAAGTTTTATTAAAAAAAAAAAAAAATCCTGTAATTAAGATACTTCACAAGCAGAAAATTTCCAAGCAAAAAGGAAGGAGATGCTGAGGTATGCATTTAAAGAAGAATGTTCAACAACTAGATCAATTACTATCAGTGTGATTGCTATTATTACAAACTGTATCTGCTGAGCATTGACTATACATGTGGTACCTTATTAGACATCTTGCGTAACTAATTTAATACTCATAACAATTCATAAAGTGCTGTAATCCTCTCTATTATACAGATGCAAAAGCTCATAAAAATGCTAATGCTTTTTAATGGTAGAACCTGAATCTATTCTTGGGTCTCCCTGATTCCAAGCAGGTGTCTCTCTCTTGCCTTCAGGTCTCATTGCATTAACAATGATACCACAAATACTGAAGGTGAAAAATCAAGGTACGGAAGAAAGTACTTTCCTCTGTCTTGCTAGCTCTGGGAGATAGATCTGTATATCAAATAAATGGCCTTCAATTCAATTCAGTTCAGTTCAGTTCCTCAGTCGTGTCCCACTCTTTGCAACCCCATGAATCGCAGCACACCAGGCCTCCTTGTCCATCACCATCTCCCAGAGTTCACTCAAACTCACGTCCATCGAGTCGGTGATGCCATCCAGCCATCTCATCCTCTGTCGTCCCCTTCTCCTCCTATCCCCAATCCCTCCCAGCATCAGAGTCTTTTCTAATGCAGTCAACTCTTTGCATGAGGTGGCCAAAGTACTGGAGTTTCAGCTTTAGCATCATTCCTTCCTTCCAAAGAACACTCAGGACTGATCTCCTTTAGAATGGACTGGTTGGATCTCCTTGTAGTCCAAGGGACTCTCAAGAGTCTTCTAAATGGCCTTAGCACTTGCAAAGAAAATGCTGAAAGAAATGCAGAAATAGAGCCAAAAAAACAGTTAAATAAGTCTCACTCACCAAGAAAGGATTAATGCTTGGAGAAAATAATGGTTTACAAATATGAAGAGAGTGTAATACTTTGCTCAAGGCACAGACTACAGAGTTATTAAAAGGAAGTGAACATGGTTGAGAACACAGGAAGGAGAATTGTGAGCTGTGTTTGCTATTAGATGATAAGCTTCTAAACCAGAATCATTTTCTAAGAGATGCAAAAGTGGCTCCTTTGCCTATGGGATGTAAGGCAGAACTTGAAAACCTATCTAAGAAAATCCACCCAGTGTAGATGGTTCCTTTCAAATGGTGGACACACAACTTATGTGTTTCTCAACTCTGATTACTAAATCTATCTTGAATTTCCTTGAGATAAGAGGCATTTTAAATCTATTAGAGCTCGAGTTGCTTAAATCTTCCGTTTTTCTAAAATACCTGATTTATATATATTTAAATTTTAAGAGAATCTTTGTTAAGAAATTTTAGAAAGCTTACACCTCTCACGTTATTTTTCTTATTCCTAAGTCAAAGTTCAGGTTTATGTTTAGATGTTTCATGATAATGTATATTAGTTAAGTCTTCAACCAAGAATATGAAATGTCTCGACTTTCTTGTCTTAGAAGTCTACGAGAGCGCATTACTCTCAAGATTTTCTCATAAAAACTGAAGTCCACAAGTCAAACTTACGGACTTCAACTTTTACAAAAAAAAAAATCTTGAGGAAAATGTGCCCTCATAGACTTCTAAGCCAAGAGTCTTTTATGGACTGGGGCCAGGGATGGGGGGTGGTGCGGGTGGTGCGGGCAGTACAGGTGGTGCTGGGGGGGGGGGGGTGGCAAAGGGAGGAGAAGGTAGGATGAATGCAAAGAGTAACATGGAAATATACACATTACCATATGTAAAATAGGCAGCGGGAATGTGCTGTATGACTCAGGGAACTCAAACCAGAGCTCTGTGACAACTTAGAGAGGTGGGATGGGGTGGGAGGTGAGAGGGAGGTTCAAGAGAGAGGAGTCATATGTATACCTATGGCTGATTTACGTTGATATATGGCAGAAACCAAAACAATTTATAAAGCAATTATCTTTCAGTTAAACATAAATTTTTAAAAAACTGAAGTCCAATATGTTATGTCAAATTTGAGAATACTGCTGCTGCTGCTGCTAAGTTGTGTCAGTAGTGTCCAACTCTGTGTGACCCCATAGACGGCAGCCCACCAGGCTCACCCGTCCCTGGGATTCTCCAGGCAAGAACACTGGAGTGGGTTGCTGTTTCCTTCTTCAATGCATGAAAGTGAAAAGTGAAAGTGAAGTCGCTCAGTCGCGTCCGACCCTCAGCGACCCTATGGACTGCAGCCTACCAGGCTCCTCCACCCATGGGATTTTTCCAGGCAGAAGTACTGGAGTGGGGTGCCATTGTACCTCCTTCTATTTCATTTTATTTCTACTTGAATAAATTAAAGAACTATTTAGGACAAGTTGAGTGTTTTTCCATAGTAGACCTTTTTACAGCTATAAGAAAATGAAAAGACCAATTTCTAATTTTTAAAACCCTCCAGGTATAGTTTGTAGCTTTTAGAATATAATACTAAGAAATCTACCAAAGCTGGTAGGGAACACAGCAAAATGGAACATAGCAAAAACGTTACATTAAAAAAATAGTAAAGGTAGATAAATAGATAATAAAATGTTAAAGAAGCCTGCCATGGTAGCTTTTTTTCTTTTTTGCAGGCAAATTCATCTGAATCTATCAGTATACTGAATATTGATAATTTATGAATTAAAGTTTTCTAATTATTCTAAAAGCTCTTCCAGGAGAATGCTAATGTAAAAAAGCTTCTTGAGAATAACAGCTATAATCCATTGAACTTAAATAGGATCCATTTATTAGGAACCAGAAACATAGCTATATTTGTTTTGAAATTACTAACAAAGTCTTACATTCTAAAAATCTATCAGTTTTCTCTTCTATCTCTTCTATCTATCTTTCTCTATCTATCTTTCTCTTGAATGTCTTTAAGAAACTAACAAACCTTCTCATACACAAAGTCCCATGCTTTGAATACTTCAGAGCACCATATTTTATTTTAAAATTAATAATGATAAGCAAAAATTCATGATGCTTTTCAAGTAGACTTCAAAGTACATTTAGATCAAGGTCAAGAATTCATTTAATCCAGCTCTAGCTTCCAAAGGAAATAAAAGAGTTGCCCAAGAGGTAATAAGGAAGTCTCCTGAGTTCCTCTCCTCCCACAGATACACTGAATATACAGCTACACATGGAGCAATTCCCTCCGAAAGAAATCCAGAAACTAGTTGAGTAACTCCTATACATCAGATGAATGAGAAAATACACACACTAAAACAAAGTTAGGAAAGGCTGAAACATGTTCTCACTATAAACTCCCTTGATATAGTACCATACAATTGGGAGGAAACCCCCCAACTCCTAGCTTCTCCCTGAGGAGTGAAGGGTTTGAACCACACAACTAGTATCCTAGCTTTTAAAATACCCACCAGAGTATCTTGGGGCTCCCAAAACACCCAGCTCTGAAAGCCAATGAGGTTTGCATCCATGAGACGCACAAGACTATGGCAAAGAAAGAACAAATCCCTAACTGGTACACAGTACTCGTCATGGCTGTCCCCTCAGAGGTCAGTGCAGAGGGAACAGGCAAAATCTCCCATCTCCTGATTTTTCCCCAAAGTTTATCCCAATATTTTAAAAGCTGCTGCCTGAGGGCCAGGATTCTAATTTAGTAGGCAACTGGGAACTAGCTGTAATCCTCCCCAGAAATCAGAGAAGTCAGGCAACACCAATCCCCATCTTCCCTCTCCAGCCCACTCCAAGCAACCTGTATCTCTCTAGAAAGAGCTTGTGCACATGTGCTCTAGTTTTTACACCTGCCACTTAAGAGATAGGACTTAGGTTGCTGATAGCAAAAAGTCTTCCACTCGCCAATCTGACAGAAATGTAGCAAAGAATTAATTCTTAACTGACTATCCCCTCACTCACCACCCATCCAGTGCTCAACACAAAGGGAGAAGGCAAAACTGCCTTTCTCCTAGTCTTTCTCTGAAAGGAGTTTATATGCATACTTTAAAATCTGTTGCATTAAGTCCAGGTTTCTAATTTAGAAAGCATATAGTGGTTGGCTACAATCTTCTTCAGAGACAGAGGAGCTGGTGGATATCTCTTACACCTTCTCCTTTCACTTTACTCCAATAACGAAAATGAATCACCAGTATCTTGCTGGAAAGAGTTTGTGCACATATCTGGCACATCAGCTTTTCCAATAATTACCCAAGGAATGAACCCTTGGGTTGCCTGGCTCTAATACCAATGAATCTTTCATCCACAAGTTATACAGGATTATAGCAAACAAAGAAAAAATTTTAATAGACATTGGAGTTATTCTCCACCCCCACAGTTATAAATTCAGGCCCAAAACAAAAAGTTCAGTTCAGCTCGTGTCTGACTCTTTGCCACCCCATGGACTGAAGAACGCCAGGCTTCCCAGAGCTTGCTCAAACTCATGTCCATCAAATTGGTGATGCCACCCAACCATTTCATCCTCTGCCATCCCAGTCTCCTCCTGCCTTCAGTCTTTCCCAGCATCAGGATCTCTTCCAAGGAGTCAGTTCTTGGCATCAGGTGGCCAAAGTATTGGAGCTTCAGCTTCAGCATCAGTCCTTCCAATGACTATTGAGGACTGATTTCCTTTAGGATTGACTGGTTTTATCTCCTTGCAGTCCAATGGACTCTAAAGAGTCTTCTCCAACACCACAGTTCAAAAGCATCAATTCTTCAGCACTCAGCTTTCTCCATGGTCCAACTCTCACATCCATACATGACTACTGAAAAAACCATAGCTTGATTACATGGACCTTTGTTGGCAAAGTAATGTCTCTGCTTTTTAATATGGTGTCTAGGTTTGTCAAAGTTTTTCTTCCAAGGAGCAAGTGTCTTTTAATTTCATGGCTGCAGTCACCATCTACAGTGATTTTTGAACCCAAGAAAAAATGTCTGTCACTGTTTCCATTTGTTCCCCATCTATTTGCCATGAAATGATGGGATCGGACGCCATGATCTTAGTTTTCTGAATGCTGAGTTTTAAGCCAACTTTTTCACTCTCCTCTTTCACTTTCACCAAGAGACTCTTTAGTTCCTCTTCACTTTCAGCCATAAAGCAGTGTCATCTGTGTATCTGAAGTTATTGATACTTCTCCCAGAAATCTTGATTCCAGCTTGTGCTTCATCCAGCCCAGCATTTCACATGATGTACTCTGCATATAAGTTAAATAAGCAGGATGACAATATACAGCCTGGACGTACTCCTTTCCTGATTTGGAACCAGTCTGTTGTTCCATGTCCAGTTCTAACTGTTGCTTCTTGATCTGCATACAGATTTCTCAGGAGGCAGGTCAGGTGATCTGGTATTCCCATCTCTTGAAGAATTTTCCACAGCTTGTTGTGATCCACACAGTCAAAGGATTTGGTGCAGTCAGTAAAGCACAAGTCAATGTTTTTCTGGAATTATCTCACTTTTTCTATGATCCAGTGGATGTCGGCAATTTGATCTCTGGTTCCTCTGCCTTTTCTAAATCTAACTTGAACATCTGGAAATTCTTGTTTCTCAAACTGTTGAAGCCTAGCTTGGAGAATTTTGAGCATTACTTTGCTAGTGTGTGAGATGAGTACAATTGTGCAGTAGTCTGAACATTCTTTGGCATTGCCTTTCTTTGGTATTGGAATGAAAACTGACCTTTTCCAGTTCTGTGGCCACTGCTGAGTTTTCCAGATTTGCTAGCATATTAGCTACATCACATTCACAGCATCATCTTTTAGGATTTGAAATAGCTCAACTGGAATTCCATCACCTCCACTAGCTTTGTTTATAGTCATACTTCCAAAGACCCACTTGACTTTGTACTCCAGGATGTCTGGTTCTAGGTGAGGGATAACACTATCATGGTTATCTGGGTCATGAAGATATTTTCTGTATAGTTCTTATATGTATTCTTGCCACCTCTTCTTAGTATCTTCTGCTTCTGTTAGGTCCATACCATTTCTGTCCTTTACTGTGCCCGTCTTTGCATGAAAGGTTCCCTTGGTATCTCTGATTTTCTTGAAGAGATATCCAGTCTTTCCCATTCTATTGTTTCCTCTATTTCTTTGCATTGATCATTGAGGAAGGCTTTCTTATCTCTCCTTGCTATTCTTTGGAACTCTGCATTTAGATGGATATATCTTTTCTTATAAAGAATTAATTTCCAAAATATACAAGCAGCTTATACTACCCAGTACCAGAAAAGCAAACAACCCAATCAAAAAGTGGGAAAGGGACCTGAAGAGACATTTCTCCAAAGAAGACATACCAGTGGCTAATAAGCACATGAAAAGATGCTCAACATCACTCATTATCAGAGAAATTAACATCAAAACTACAATGAGATACCACTTCACACCAGTCAGAATGGCCATCAACAAAAAGGTCTACAAACAATATATGCCAGAGAGGGTGTGGACAAAAGGGAACACTCTTTCTTTGCTGGTGGGAATGTAAACTGATACAGCTATTATGGAAGACAGTATGGAGACTCCTTAAAAAGCTAGGAATAAAACCACCTTATGACCCAGAAATCCCACTCCTAGGCACATACCCTGAGGAAATCAAAACTGAAAAAGATATATGTACCCCAGTGTTCACTGCAGCACTATTTACAATAGCTAGAACATGGAGGCAACCTAGATGTCCATCAACAGATGAATGGATAAAAAAGCTATGGTACATATATACAATGGAATACTACTCAGCCATAAAAAGGAACACATTTGAATCTGATCTAATGAGGTGGATGAAACTAGAGCCCATTGTACAGAGTGAAGTAAGTCAGAAAGAGACATATTAATATTGTATGCTGCTGCTGCTGCTGCTAAGTTGCTTCAGTCGTGTCTGACTCTGTGCAACCCCATACACGGCAGCCCACTAGGCTCCCCCGTCCCTGGGATTCTCCAGGCAAGAACACTGGAGTGGGTTGCCATTTCCTTCTCCGATGCATGAAAGTGAAAAGTGAAAGTGAGGTCGCTCAGTTGTGTCTGACCCTCAGCGACCCCATGGACTGCAACCTACCAGGCTCCTCTGTCCATGGGATTTTCCAGGCAAGAGTACTGGAGTGGGGTGCCATTGCCTTCTCCTATACTGACACATATATATGGAATCTGAAGAGATGGCATTGATGAATTTATTTTCAGGGCAGCAGTGGAGAAACAGACATAGAGGAGAGACCTATGGACAAGGTGGGAAGAGAGAAGGGAGAAGCGGAGATGTATGGAGAGAGTAACATACAAATTTACAATACCATGGGTAAAACAGATAACCGTGGAGATTTGCTGTACGCCTCAGGGAACTCAAACAGGGGCTCTGCAACAGGCTGAAGGGTGGGGTGGGGAGGGAAATGGGAGGCATATCTGGGAGTGAGGGGACATGGGTGTACATATGCCTGATTCTTATTGATATATGACAGAAAACCACAAAATTCTATAAAGCAATTATCCTTCTATTAAAAAATTTTTAAAAAGCTTAATAGATACAAGAGTACTCCCATAAGACTTTGAACAGATTTTCCAACAGAAACCTTGCAGACCAGAAGGGAGTGGCATAATATATTCAAAGTGTTGAAAAGAAAGAACTACCAACCAAAAAAACTCTATATAGCAAAGCTGTCTTTCAGAACTGAAGAAGAGACAAGAGTTTTCCAGACAAACACGGATGAAGTTTCTCACTACTGGACCAGCGTTAAAAGAGATGTTAAAGGGAATTCTTCAAGCTAAGCAAAGAATACTAATTAGTAACAGGAAACTATATAAAAGCATAAAATTCACTGGTACAAGTAAATATATCACTAAATTCAGAATGCTTTCATGGTATAATGGTAGTGGGTAAATAACAGTTCTAGGATGAAGGTTTAAAGACAAAAATATTAAAAACTGGACACAAAAGTATTTTAAAAATGGATAAAAGATGCAAATTGTGACATAAAATCGTAAAATGTGGACAAAGAAGAGCTTTGGTTTGCATTTGAAATTATCAGCTACAAATAGACAGTCATAAAAATAAAATGCTTTCTGTAAGTCACATGAAACCACAAAGCAAAAGCCCATAGAAGGTATACAAAAAAGAGAAGGGAATCTAAGTATAACACTACAGAAAATCATCAAATTACAAAAACAGCAAGAGAAGAAGAAATGAACAAAAGAATTACAAAAGAACCAGAAAATATAAACAGAAGGACAACAGAAAGTCACAACTATCAATAATAACTTTAAGAATGCTGCTGCTAAGTTGCTGCTGCTAAGTCACCTCAGTCATGTCCGACTCTGTGGGACCCCATAGACGGCAGCCCACCAGGCTCCCCATCCCTGGGATTCTCCAGGCAATAACATTGGAGTAGGTTGCCATTTTCTCCTCCAACTTTAAGAATAAATGGATTAAATTCTCCAATCAAAAGATAAAGAATTCCTGAATGGATTTAAAAAAACAAAACAAAATATAAGACCCAACTATAAGCTGCCTTCAAAAAATTTAAGGATACATATGAACTAAAAGCAAAGTGATAGAAAAAGATATTCTATGCTAACTGAAACCAAAAGAAAACAAGGATAGCTATATTTATTTAAATGAAATAGACTTTAAGCCAAAGATTGTAACAAAAGACAAAGAAGGTCATTATATAATGATATGGGTTAATTAATTAAAAGGATATAACAACTATAAATATTTATGAACCCAACATCAGATCAGATCAGTTGCTCAGTTGTGTCCGACTCTTTGCGACCCCAGGAATCACAGCATGCCAGGCCTCCCGGTCCATCACCAACTGCTGGAGGTCACTGAGACTCACATCCATCGAGTCAGTGATGCCATCCAGCCATCTCATCCTCTGTCATCCCCTTCTCCTCCTGCCCTCAATCCTTCCCAACATCAGAGTCTTTTCCAATGAGTCAACTCTTCGCATGAGGTGGCCAGAGTACTGGAGTTTCAGCTTTAGCGTCATTCCTTCCAAAGAAATCCCAGGGCTGATCTCCTTCAGAATGGACTGGTTGGATCTCCTTGCAGTCCAAGGGACTCTCAAGAGTCTTCTCCAACACCACAGTTCAAAAGCATCAATTCTTCGGTGCTCAGCCTTCTTCACAGTCCAGCTCTCACATCCATACATGACCACAGGAAAAACCATAGCCTTGACTAGACGGACCTTTGTTGGCAAAGTAATGTCTCTGTTTTTCAATATGCTATCTAGGTTGGTCATAATTTTCCTTCCAAGGAGTAAGTGTCTTTTAATTTCATGGCTGCAGTCACCATCTGCAGTGATTTTGGAGCCCAGAAAAATAAAGTCTGACACTGTTTCTACTGTTTCCCCATCTATTTCCCATGAAGTGATGGGACTGGATGCCATGATCTTAGTTTTCTGAATGTTGAGCTTTAAGCCAACTTTTTCACTCTCCACTTTCACTTTATCAAGAGGCTTTTAAGTTCCTCTTCACTTTCTGCCATAAGGGTGGTGTCATCTGCATATCTGAGGTGATTGATATTTCTCCCGGCAATCTTGATTCCAGCTTGTGTTTCTTCCAGTCCAGCGTTTCTCATGATGTATTCTGCATAGAAGTTAAATAGGCAGGGTGACAATATACAGCCTTGATGAACTCCTTTTCCTATTTGGAACCAGTCTGTTGTTCCATGTCCAGTTCTAACTGTTGCTTCCTGACCTGCATACAAATTTCTCAAGAGGCAGGTCAGGTGGTCTGGTATTCCCATCTCTTTCAGAATTTTCCACAGTTTATTGTGATCCACACAGTCAAAGGCTTTGGCATAGTCAATAAAGCAGAAACAGATGTTTTTCTAGAACTCTCTTGCTTTTTCCATGATCCAGCTGATGTTGGCAATTTGATCTCTGGTTCCTCTGCCTTTTCTAAAGCCAGCTTGAATATCAGGAAGTTCACGGTTCACATATTGCTGAAGCCTGGCTTGGAGAATTGTGAGCATTACTTTACTAGCATGTGAGATGAGTGCAATTGTGCAGTAGTTTGAGCATTCTTTGACATTGCCTTTCTTTGGGATTGGAATGAAAACTGTTCTTTTCCAGTCCTGTGGCCACTGCTGAGTTTTCCAAATTTGCTGGCATATTGAGTGCAGCACTTTCACAGCATCATCTTTCAGGATTTGGAATAGCTCCACTGGAATTCCATCACCTCCACTAGTTTTGTTCATAGTAATGCTTTCTAAGGCCCACTTGACTTCACATTTCAGGATATCTGGCTCGAGGTCAGTGATCACACCATCGTGATATCTGGGTCATGAAGATCATTTTTGTACAGTTCTTGTGTGTATTCTTGCCACCTCTTCTTAATATCTTCTGCTTCTGTTAGGTCCATACCATTTCTGTCCTTTATCGAGCCCATCTTTGCATGAAATGTTCCTTTGGTATCTCGGATTTTCTTGAAGAGATCCCTAGTCTTTCCCATTCTGTTGTTTTCCTCTATTTCTTTGCATTGATCGCTGAAGAAGGCTTTCTTAACTCTCCTTGCTATTCTTTGGAACTCTGCATTCAGATGTTTATATCTTTCCTGTTCTCCTTTTTTTTTGCAATTCTCTTCTTTTCACAGCTATTTGTAAGGCCTCCCCAGACAGCCATTTTGCTTTTTTGCGTTTCTTTTCCATGGCAATGGTCTTAGTCCATGTCTCCTGTACAATGTCACGGACCTCAGTCCATAGTTCATCAGGCACTCTATCTATCAGATCTAGGCCCTTAAATCTATTTCTCACTTCCACTGTATAATCATAAGGGATTTGATTTAGGTCATACCTGAATGGTCTAGTGGTTTTCCCTACTTTCTTCAATTTAAGTCTGAATTTGGCAGTAAGGAGTACATGGTCTGAGCCACAGTCAGCTCCTGGTCTTATTTTTGCTGATTGTATAGAGCTTCTCCATCTTTGGCTGCAAAGAATATAATCGATCTGATTTCGGTGTTGACCATCTGGTGATGTCCATTTGTAGAGTCTTCTCTTGTGTTGTTGGAAGAGGGTGTTTGTTATGACCACTGCATTTTCTTGGCAACATAGAAACTAAGAGCTGATTCTTTGAAAAGATAAGCAAAATTGACAAACCTTTAGCAAGACTCTCTAAAAAAAGAAAGAGGACTCAAACAAAATCAGAAACTGAAGAGAGTACAGTGCATTGATACTGCAGAAATACAGCAGATCATAAAAGACTACTATGAATAATTAAATGCTAGCAAATTGGACAACTTATAAGAAATGGATAAATTCCTAGACATATACAATCTATCAAGACTGAATCATGGGAGATGGGTTCAGGATTGGGAGGACACATGTATACCTGTGGCCAATTCATGCTGGTGTATGGCAAAAACCATCACATTACTACAAAGAAATTATCTTCCAATTAAAATTAATTTTAAAAAAAGACTGAATCATGATGAACAGAAAATCAGAACAGATTGATTTCTTGTAAGGAGATTGAATCAGTAATATTAAAAACCTCACAACAAACAAAAGTCCAAGACCAGATGGCTTCACTGGTGAACTCCATCAAACATTTAAGGAAGTACTAGTATCGATCCTTCTCAAATTCTTCTGAAAAATAGAAAAGAACACTTTCAAACTCAATATACCTGGCCAACATAACTCTGATACAAAAGCCAGACAAGGATATTATAAGAAAAAAAATTAAAGTTCAAGATCCTTGGGGAATATAGATGCAAAAAAAAAAAAAAATCCACAACAAAACACTAATTAGAGTATCATCAAATTAATAATATATTAAAAGTATCATATACTATGATCAAGTAGGAAATATTTCAGTAATGTAAGAATGGCTCAACATCTGCAAGTCAATGTAAAAAATAATAAGATCGTCTCAACAGTTGCAAACAACCATTTGACAAAATTCAACAGCTTTACGTAATAAAAACCCTTAACAAACTGCATATAGATGGAACGTGCCTCAACATAATGAAAGATATATATGACAATCCCACAATTAATATTATACTTAATGGTGAAACACTAAAGCTTTTTCTATAAGATCAGGATCAAGACAAGGATGCCCACCCTTACTGCTTTTTTTCCACATGGTACCAGAAGTCGTAGCCAGAGCAGTTAAGCAAGAAAAAGAAATAAAAGGAAATCAAATCAGAAAGAAAGAAGTAAAACTGTCCTTATTTAAAGAAACATGATATTATATATAGAAAATCCATAAAGACTCCACCAAAAAAAAAAAAAAAGTTAGAATTAATAAGTAATTTCAGCAAAGTTTTGGATACAAAATCAACACACAAAAATCAGTTGTATTTCTAAACATCAACTGTCAGAAAGATGAATTAAGAAAACAACCCCACTTATAATAGCATTAAAAAGGAATAAAATACTTAGCAATAAATGTAATAAAGGGAGTTAAAGAGTTGTACACTGAAAACTAAGACATTGACAGAAGAGAGTAAAGAGGACACAAATAAATAGAAAGACATTCTATGTTCACAGATTAGAAGAATTAATATTGTTAAAATGCCCGCATTCATCAAAGCGTCTATCTAAAGATTTAGTAAAATCCCTATCAAAATTCCTATCAAACTTTTCACAGAAAATACTAAAATTGAGTTTTAATATTTATCTGAAACCATAAAGACCCTGAGTAGCCACAGAAGGAAGAGCAAAACTGGAGGCACCATAATTTATGATTTCAAACTATATTACAAAGTTATGGAAATCAAAGCTGTATGATGCTGGTATAAAAACAGACATTTAGACCAATGGAACAGAGTTGCAAGACCAGAAATAAACTCATATACATAAAGTTAATTAATTTTCACCAAAGGAGTCAAAAATATACAAAGGTCAAAAGACAGTTTCTTTCATAAATGGCATTGAGAAAACTGTACAGCCACATGCAGAAGAATGAAACTAGACTCTTACATTATACAATACACAATATCTTACACAAAAATCAACTAAAAATGGATTAAAGACCTAAACATAAGACCTGAAACCATAAAACACCTGAAACAAAACATGAGAGGTAAGTCTCTGATACTGATCCTAGTGATGACTTTTTAAATTTGATTATCAAAAGCAAAGGCATCAAAGTAAAAAAATAATAATAATAAGTATGTAAAAGTCTTCTGCACAGCAAAGGAAATCACCAACAAAAGGAAAAGGAGGCCTATGAAAAGGGAGAAAGTATTTGCAAACCACATATCCAATAAAGGGTTAATATCCAAACTATACAAGGAACTCATACAACTCGACAGCAAAAAAGCCAATAACCTAAATTAAAAATGAGGAAAGGAGGGACTTCTCTGGCAATTCAGTGGTTAAGACTCCACACTTTCAATATAAGGGGGCATAGGTTCAATATCTGGTCAGGGAACTAAGATTTCCACATGTCATGGGCAGCACAGCCCAAAAAACAAACAAACAAAAAAATAAAAACCCAAAGGCCTAAATAAACATCTTTCAAAAGAAGACTTACAAATGGCCAATGTGTACATGAAAAGGTTTCAACATCACTTGTCATCATGCTAGTGTAAATTAAAGCCAAAATGAGATATAATGTCACATATGTTAGAATGTCTATTATCAAAAAGACAAGAAATAATAAATGTTGACAAGAATGTGGAGGGGAAGGAACATTTGTACACTGTTGGTAGGAATGTAAAATGACATACCCACTTTTTGAAGATTCCTCAAAAAATCAAAATAGAACTATTTTTTGATCCAGCAATCCCACTTCTGAGTAAATACCCAAAAGAAATGAAATTAGTATCTCAAATAAATACCTATACTCCCATGTTCATGCCAGCATTATTTACAATAGTATAAAAACAACCCAAGTATCTGTTAGTGGATATATGGACAAAGAAAATGTGGTAATAATAATAAAATATTACTTAGCCTTAAGACAAGAAGGAAACCTTGTCATTTGCAACAACATAGATCAACCTGGAGAATACCATGCTAAGTAAAATAAGCCAGACAGAGAAAGACAAATATTGTATGGTGTCATTTAAAAAGTAATATTTTTTTAAGTTGAACTCATAGAAACAAAGTATAAAGTTGGTTTCAGAGGCTGTGGTGGGGGAAATAGGAAGGGGCTGGTAAAAGAGTATAAACTTTCAGTTATAAGATGAATAGGTTCTGAGGATTTAGTATTTAACATGGTGACTATAGTTGACAACCCTGTATCGTATGATTACAATTTGCTAAGAGGACAGACTTTATTTTTCTGGGCTCCAAAATCACTGCCGATGGTGAGTGCAGCCATGAAATTAAAAGACCCTTACTCCTTGGAAGGAAAGTTATGACCAACCTAGATAGCATATTCAAAAGCAGAGACATTACTTTGCCAACAAAGGTTCGTCTAGTCAAGGCTATGGTTTTTCCTGTAGTCATGTATGGATGGGAGAGTTGGACTGTGAAGAAGGCTGAGTGCTGAAGAATTGATGCTTTTGAACTGTGGTGTTGGAGAAGACTCTTGAGAGTCCCTTGGACTGCAAGGAGATCCAACCAGTCCATTCTAAAGGAGATCAGCCCTGAGATTTCTTTGGAAGGAATGATGCTAAAGCTGAAACTCCAGTACTTTGGCCACCTCATGCGAAGAGTTGACTCATTGGAAAAGACTCTGATGCTAGGAGGGATTGGGGGCAAGAGGAGAAGGGGACGACAGAGGCTGAGATGGCTGGATGGCATCACTGACTCAATGGACGTGAGTCTGAGTGAACTCTGGGAGTTGGTGATGGACAGGGAGGCCTGGCGTACTGCGATTCATGGGGTCGCAAAGAGTCGAACATGACTGAGCAACTAATCTGATCTGATCTGAAGAGGACAGAACTTAAACACTGTCATCAAAAAATAGAAAAGGAAGAAAAGAGGTAAAGAGGTGAAGTGATGGATGTACCAATTAAAACTCAATGGAGAAGAACCCTTTCATCAGATCAGATCAGATCAGATCAGTCGCTCAGTCGTGTCCGACTCTTCGCGACCCCATGAACCGCAGCACGCCAGGCCTCCCTGTCCATCACCAGCTCCCGGAGGTCACCCAGACTCACACCCATCAAGTCAGTGATGCCATCCAGCCATCTCATCCTCTGTCGTCCCCTTCTCCTCCTGCCCTCAATCCCTCCCAGCATCAGAGTCTTCTCCAATGAGTCAACTCTTCGCATGAGGTGGCCAAAATACTGGAGTTTCAGCTTTAGCATCATTCCTTCCAAAGAAATTCCAGGATTGATCTCCTTCAGAATGGACTGGTTGGATCTTCTTGCAGTCCAAGGGAACCCTTTCATAATGTATATCAAATCATCACATTGTAAACTCTAAATATCTGATACTTCACTTATCAATTATACCTAAAAAAAAAAAAAAAAAAAAAAAAGCTGGGGGAGAAAAGGAAATTTTAAAATACCCATCCATTCCAAGTCCTTCGGTACTGAAGTCTGTCTGCTTACTGCCTAAGCTACTTGCTTAGGTGGTAACTATTATTCAGACGTGTTTAGGAGCAGTAAGAGTCTTCCCAGGCCACCAGGATGTCATTTAGCTCACTGAAGCATACTGAACACTACCCACAGAACTCATACTGTTTCTAGAAGTACCAAATTAGATTCAACAAGGTAACAGGCTAAATGATGGGGGAAAATCCAGCATGGGTTTTTAAAGTATAGATATTTCACACCTTTCCCCCAGGAATCTCTACTAATTATCACTTTACCTAAAAGAAACAGGCAACTGGAAGAAGGGAGGGGAGAGAGAAGAAGGGTTTAGAGACAGGGGTCTTGATTCATATTCTGATTTAACCACTCTAGTATGTGTGACCTCAACACAATCGCTTCACCTCTCTGCTACCCATCCACAGAGAATCTACTTTATCTGGTTTTTGCAATGGCTGAACATATGTGAACCCATCTTAAACTGTAGTTTGGCCCATTGGAGATACTCAGTAAACACTGGTTGAGTACAAGTTTTGGAATCAGACAAATGAGACTCAAGTCCCAATTCTAATGTTTAGTAACTGTCTGGTGTTGGCAGGTCACTTAACCTGTCTAAGTTTCTTCATCTATAAGCCTTTTAGGCTTAATGTGAGAATGAAATAAGATGTTTGGCATATAAGATGTTTGGCATAATGCCTTTCATAAAGCATTTAGTAAAGGATATTATTATTATTTTACACTGAATCCAGACAAGGCTTCCCTGGTGGCTCAGACGGTAAAGCGTCTGCTTGCAATGCAGGAGACCCGGGTTCGATCTCTGGCTTGGAAAGATCCCCTGGAGAAGGAAGTGGCAACTCACTCCAGTACTCTTGCTTGGAACATTCCACAGACTGAGAAGACTGGTAGGCTACAGTCCGTGGGGTCGCAAAGAGTCGGACACAACTGAGCGATTTCACTTCACTAAGCAGTCAGTTTGTGATGTCACTGAAAATTGATGGTGGATAGACTCCCTAACTCTGTTTCTGACTTTTTTGTTAAGAAACTTTTCTGACTTTTTTAAGTCAATTTTTAAGTCAATTTTTCTGACTTTTGTTAAGAAACTGCTGGAAGCCTTTCCCAGTATAACTTGCATGTAGATCTTGAATATACTTAATACATTTGGGGTTTTATGTTAATTTACACTTATATTAATACCTTTTCTTTTAGCATAAATTCAGAGAGAATTTGTGAACTGAGAATATTCCTCATATCCTTAGTATCCATTATGGAAATCCAGTTACCTCTGCTTCCAGGGTAGAAATTTCTTTCCAGCTCATAAAAAAACTTTTGTTTCCTTACCAACCCTATTATAGATATTTTATGCTCAGGAGGCATGGAAGCTAAGATAAATTTGCATTTCTACTTTGCAATTTCTACTTCTTCCAAATGAAGACTGCCTTTGTTATGAGGATAAAAGCCATGAACTAGTCTCATCAAGAAGCTACCTCTTTTGTGATTGACATTGGGCAACTGTGAGAGAGAGTGGGTACTATCCAAGAATGAAATGAAATGGCCCTCACTAACCACTGGGATATTTCACACCTGTTCCATATAAAATGTTGGTGCTCCTTTCACCCTATCAATGTGACAAATTTTAAAAGGCCTTCAGGTATCACTTGATTTGTTCCAATACACCAGACAATTCACACTAAAATCATTTTAATGCAATCATTATAGGAAAGTCACGAAACAAAGCTTTATCCATATTCCGCATCAGAGAATTCACACTTGAAAAAAATAATGAGAACGAAACAAGGAAAAGGAGTATAATTAGGACACAAAAAAAAAAAAATGAGAAAGAAGCTGAGAAAAGTGTTTAGAAATGCCTTTCCTGTCAATCTTATGTAAAACAGCACCACCCCTTACCCACAGCATCTAAACCCTTTCTCTGTTTTATTCTCCTTCATGGTATTACTCCACCTGACATATGTAATTTTTTAGCTAATTTATTTATAGTATCAGTTCAATTCAGTTCAGTCGCTCAGTTGTGTCCAACTCTTTGTGATCCCATGGACTGTAGCATGCCAGGTTTCCCTGTCCATCACCAACTCCTGGAGCTTGCTCAAACTCATGTCTATTGAGTCAATGATGTCATCCAACCATCTTATCCTCTGTCGTCCCCTTCTCCTCCTGCCTTCAATCTTTCCCAGCATCAGGATCTTTCCTAATGAGTTGGCTCTTTCCATCAGGTGCCAAAGTACTGGAGTTTCAGCTTCAGCATCAGTCCTTCCAATGAATATTTAGGACTGATTTCCTTTAGGATGGACTGGTTGGATCTCCTTGCTGTCTAAGGGACTCTTAAGAGTCTTCTCCAACACCACAGTTCAAAAGTATCAATTCTTCGGTGCTCAGCTTTATTTATAGTCCAACTCTCACATCCATACATGACTACTGGAAAAACCATAATTTTATTTATAGTATGCTGTCCCCTTAAGAATGCAAGCTCCATAAGGGCAAGATTTCATACCTATTTTGTTCATTGACTGTACTTCCCTCAGTGCCTAGGTCAGAATCTGACAGAGCATGCATGTAACAAATATGTGTGTGGAAGAATAGGGACCATTAGCTGAGTAACCTGAGTTGGTCTTCACAAGACTGAAAATTGAGACTTCTAGTCAGTTCCCAGAGAGATGTTAGGAAAAACAGGAAAAGCTTCCTTTTGACAATCACCACTTTCTCACAGCTCCAGAGGTTCAAATGGTGCAAAAAGGGAAGGTGTAGATAATGGTGTAGGAAGGTGTAGGTAATGGTGCAAAAGGTATGGGCAAAAGAAATGACATGTCAGGAAAGATGCTTGATTGTACTCATGATAAAACAACTAAAATAACCATGAGGCAGAATTTTTTTTTCCTATCAGATTAGCACTCAGTGTTGTTGAGCAGGTGGCGGGGAAGGGTGGTGAGCGCGGGTGGTGCGGATAGGAGAAGCAGTAACACTGGACACTGCTATAAAGGGAAATTGATGCAACTTTTATGGCAAAAAAAAATTGCTTTCATCTAATAATTCTATTCTTAAGACTTTGTCCTGCAGATATACTTGCACATGTGTGCACTGTTGGAAACAGGGAAACATCTTAAAAAACCTAAATGTCCACTAGGAGGGAGCTGGCTGTATGATACGACATATAAGCAAGAGAACACCATACGGTCTTTAAAAGAAAAAAAAAGGTAGCCCAATATATTCTACCTCTCCAGAAGCTCACAGCTGGCAACCACCAAACATGTTTTTGAATTTGCAGACTGCCCTATAGTAGTTTAACTAGGGAACACTGTTTTTACTCAAGTAGCAAAGCTTTTATAACTGTGAAACTATCTGGTGATGCAGTGAAAAGAATTCGCATGCCAGTGCAGAAGACACAGGAGACACGGGTTTCATCCCTGGGTCAGAAAGATCCCCTGGAGTAGGAAATAGCAACCCACTCCAGTATTCTTGCCTGAGAAATCCCATGGACAGAGGAGCCTGGCAGGCTACAGTCCATGGGGTCGCAAAGAGTCAGGGCATGACTGAGTACGCTCACAGCACAGCCAGAGGCATCTCAGAAAACTAACACAAATCTACTGCAGATGGTGCTCATGAACTCAACTTCATTTCCAGTCATTTTAAATTTAGTGTGTTTTATTCATTCCAGATGCATTCCAAGATACATGTCCATGAAGGCTTCTTGCTGGGCCTCTTGTGCATACTGCATGACCAGCACCCCCAGAGCCTTAGTCTCAGGAAGCAGTAAAGGAACTAGTCATCCTGCCCACAATGGCATCAGACTTTTGCAGTGAGTCAGGAAAAGTGGTATCTAAGGATGTAGGGATTGATCATGAAATCTTATGAAGCCCACCAGCTAAATGTGAAAAATGATGCCCACACCATCCACTCAGCTGTTTGAGTCAGAATACCAGAACAATACCAGATTGTTCTTTCTCTCCCCCTACAACAGTTCATCAACAAAACCTATTAAACTGATATAAAACAGATACTACATTTGATCTTAGCCAAAAGGACAAGAAGCATGAAACCAGCAACCGGAGACATATGGAATTTGTTGGAACATTAAAAAGTGATTCAGAATGACTAAATATCCCAGACAAGCAGAGAAATACCTCATGTGATCCCCCACTGAATGCCTTATTTCAAAGAGAACCAAGGATCTTACAAGTTATTCTGCTCATACATAGCCCCTGCTCCAGACTCATTTTGCTTCCTGCCTATATGGGCACAGATGGATTTAAGAGACTATGCCTATGACTCTAGTCTGGGTGGGGGAAAGAGGGGGTTACCTCTAGCAATTGGGTATCTCTACTTGTAGCTCCATCACCACTCCTACTGCTATCTTCATAACCTCATAAAATAAAAACAAAACATGTCAACTTTAAACAAATACAAGCAAAAAGAAATCTTGTCTACTCTAGTTTCAAAATAAATCTCCACTCCCTTCCTCCATCTCCATTACCTACATATGAGATGCCAGGGCTCCCTAATTATTCTCTTTCTTTTCATCCACTTTCCCACTGCTTTGTACCCAAAATTTCTCTGACTTTTACTCAAGAATCCACTAGTAACACAAGAGCAATAATAAAATACAGACTAAGTACAATGGTTTAAAAAAACAGAGAGAGAGGGTAATCAGCTCTGCCTAAGGAGATCAGGGAAGGTTTCACAGAGCAGAAGATCCTTTGATCATTTCTTGAAGGACAAACAGCAATTTTCCACATGGATGACGTGCGTAGGGGAGAGCACTTTGGCAGAAGGAATAGCGTGTTCAAAGGCACTGAGGCGTGAATCAGCAGACTGTTTAGTAAATTGCAAGTAGTTCAGGATGAGAGGGGAGCTGGAAGGATGTAGGAGGCAGGTAAGGAAGGTAAGCAAAGTCCACCCATGGAGAGCCTGCTGCTGAAGGGCCATTTTGAGGAATCTGAGCTCCTTCATGGAGCCCAGTGGTTTTCAATGCTTTGGGGTCGTAAGTCTTTAAAATCTAGTGAAACCATGAACCATATTCTCCCGAAAAATAGGGACAAAAAGCACATTCACCAAAATAATGTATACAGTGTCTACAAACACTCTGAAGCCCAGAAACAGCTTAGAATTTATGCTTAAAATCCTGGTATAGGCAATGTACCCATTTTCAGTCTGGTTTTTTTTTTTTTTTTTTTTTAATGGTTGGAAGTATATATAACAATGGGCTTCCCAGGTGCTGCTAATGGTAAAGAACCCATCTGTCAATGCAGGAGACGTAAGGGACACAGATTCAGTCCCTGGGTCAGAAAGATCCCCTGGAGAAGGAAATGGCAACCTACTCCAGTATACTTGCTTGGAGAATCCCATGGACAGAGAAGCCTGGTGGGCTACAGTCCATAGGGTTGCAAAGAGTCAAACATGACTGAGGTAACTTAGCACAGCACAGCACATATACAACAATCAGGAGAGTAACATTATCCAGTTTATGTTTTAGAACAATAGCCAGTTCTCTTGTGAACAGATTATAAGGAAGTGAGATAAATGGTAGAGATGCAATAAGACACAATGACAACCATCTGACTAGGAGATGATGAGAGAAATAGCCAAGACATTTTTGGAAAGATGAGTGATTCAAGCTATCAAATATTTAAATGCATTACAACAGTCAAGATAATATGATGACCAAAAAAGAGGTAGAGAAATCAATGAAAAAATATAGAAAATAAAAAAAAAAGAATTTTGTATTTTTTTCAAGGTAAAACTTGAAAAGGATAGATTATTCAGTAAATCATTGTCAGGACAAGTGGAAAATTATCTAGAAAAGATATAAACTTATATCCCCACATTGCTATACAACAAAATAAATTCCAAATGGATCATGATCTAAATATGAAATAAAGAAACCAAAAAAGAATGAAGAAAACATAAGAAAAGTGTATATAATCCTGAGGTCGGGAAGTCCTTTCTAAACACAACAGAAAGTCCTTTCTAAACACAAAGGCAGAAACCTTAAAAGGAAAACAGGCAAAGATTTAACTACATGCACAAAATTTTCTCATGTAAAAACTTACCAAGGGAAAAAAGTCAAAAGATGACTAATAAAATGGGGAAAATATTTACATTATAGAAGACTTATAGCCAAATGAATATTATTTGTGCTATATAAAGAATTTCAATAAAATTAATTGGAAACTAAGCATCCCAAAAGAAAGAAAAGCAAAGATACTAATGGGCAATTTATAAAGGAAAAAATGTCTAACCTTCATTAGTATTTTAAGAAATGCAATAAAACCACAGTGAGGTACCATATTCCTCATATCAGATTGGCAAGGTTTTTATTTAAAAACAATACTATTTAAGATACTGGAAAATATGCCTTCTCATGCACCACTGGTAGGAAAATAAATAGAAGCGGGAAAAAACCTTCTGGACGGCAATTTGACAAAAAGAATCAAACCTTTATAAGCAAATACACTATTTAGTCTACCAGCTCTACTTCTAGAA
Organism: Tragelaphus eurycerus; assembly: GCA_935064755.1. Lineage (NCBI taxonomy): Eukaryota > Metazoa > Chordata > Mammalia > Artiodactyla > Bovidae > Tragelaphus > Tragelaphus eurycerus. Next base: position 19,894,598 of record CAKXYN010000024.1, on the reverse strand, counting down.
ATATATCCTAAGAAAATAGTTTGTATTAGCTACAAGGAAATACATACCAATTTTTACTGTAGCAAATAATTTAAATTTGATTGGATAGGTGAATGCAATCTAATCATTAAAAACTAACTATAAAAAAAGTATGTTGTAGAAAAATATTTAGAGGAGCAAACTAGTGTGCACACCAGTTTGTTAAATGGAAAAATAAAAACAGAAGCAGGTTATAAAACCGTATTACCACATAGAGGCCTAACATACCCCTGCTACCACTCAGTGCTACCGTCCATAAACAAGAGAATACAGGTTGGTTGAGATATTAATTTGAAGTACATTGCTACAACAGATGGGGAAGGCAATGGCACCCCACCCCAGTACTTTTGCCTGGAAAATCCCATGGACGGAGGATCCTGGTAGGCTCCTGTCCATGGGGTCCCTAAGAGTCGGACATGACTGAGCGACTTCACTTTCACTTTTCACTTTCATGCATTGGAGAAGGAAGTGGCAACCCACTCCAGTATTCTTGCCTGGAGAATCCCAGGGATGGGGGAGCCTGGTGAGCTTCCATCTATGGGGTCACACAGAGTCGGACACGACTGAAGCGACTTAGCAGCAGCAGCAGCTACAACAGATGGTAGCTAATAGCAGCAGCAGTCATGGTAGACATAAGAATAGAAACAAAACACAATCTTAAGCAAATGACAGCCTTGCCTCACAGTTAACACGTCAGTATCAGAATTCAGGTTTCTAGAATCCCTTCACTGGCCTGCTGTAATTTCGCTGGTGTAGTACAACTGGACCTTATGTTACGTCTCCTCATACTGATCACTTCATCCGTATCCTGCCCTTCTCCCTGCCAAATTGTGGCCCAGAAATTTCAAAAGCAAGAATACAGAGAGGAAAACTACATGCCATTGGACATGGAAACTATGAAGGGACAGAAAAAGAGGTTTGGGGTTGCTGCTGCATTCCCTGGAGGCCTCAGTGACTTCTCTAGCAGTGGTACTGATGACACGAGTTGGAAAGTACTGCCCTAGTCTATGGGGTCACACAGAGTCGGACACGACTGAAGCAACTTAGCAGCAGCAGCAGCAGCTCTAGACTGATGGACCGACAGCTTTGCAGTGATGGTCCCAGTATAACTTAACACAAGAGTGTTTAGATACCATCCTGTGACCTCCAGCTCATGAACACACGCTGATTTCTAAATATCCCAGCTTGTATGGATCAGGGCAAGTATCATGTTTTCATCCATTTCCTATATGTTTTTACTTCAAAAGGTCCACATGGGGCCTCTGAAAATTTACAAATGTCATATAGATCAGTTTCACCACGTATTAAAACCATATCATACACTTTAGAACAGCATCTCAACCAACCTATACTTCATTTTGATATATGCTATGGAGAAGGTGATGGCACCCCACTCCAGTACTCTTGCCTGGAAAATCCCATGGATGGAGGACTCTGGTGGGCTGCAGTCTATGGGGTCGCTGAGGGTTGGACACGACTGAGCGACTTCACTTTCACTTTTCACTTTCATGCATTGGAGAAGGAAATGGCAACCCACTCCAGTATTCTTGCCTGGAGAATCCCAGGGACGGGGGAGCCTGGTGGGCTGCCGTCTATGGGGTCGCACAGAGTCAGACACAACTGAAGTGACTTAGCAGTAGCAGCATGAAAGTTACAACTAGTAATATATAAGCCTAATTTGCAATGGAAGAAAAAACATGTTTCTCTTCCATTCACATGTGCAAACATCTTTATGATTGCTAATTCCTTTGCCTCTGACTCCCTTCCTATCAAATATATAGACAACAGGTTCTTCAGAGGACCTTATTCAGTACTGAAAGCAGTTGAATGTGAGGCAGAAAAAAGGAGCAGCTTTTGAAACTGGGGAAAAAAAGAAAGAAAACTAACACTCACATAAATGAGTGGATGTTTAACAAAGGAAGTTATCTCAAAGGTCAGAGGTTGGCAGAGGACATATGCTATTTACCAATGGCGGGGAAGGCAAAAATCCCAAAGACATGAAAAACTCACTCTATTTGCCACTCGGTTTTATTTAAGACCAGGGTGCATTAGCAGGGGAGAGGTGTGTACACAGTGAGGACACCAAGTTACAGGGTCAAGTTCTTTAAGTAGCAGTGAGCAGTTTCTCTCACCAGTCCTGATCAGTTTCAGCAGAATTATTATTACTACTACCTTAGAGTGGTAATCTCAAAGAATATCTGTTTTACTATCAGTGATTCTTTAGCTCCTCACACTTTTTAAAATTCATTTTATTTACAGTTTATTCTGGCTCAATTATCTCAGTTGGTTTATCTCATAATTGTGCTTATTATCATTTGCTTATAATCCACTCCTAAAACTTGCTTGAACCTATTTTGTTGACATTTATAGTCATTCCACATAGCAGAAAATAATAAATTATATTAAGAGAAAATGCAATTATTATTTAATCTGGACAGTTTGCATTGATGTAAAAGGCATCTTCCTCATAAACTAAATGTTATGTGAGCTTCTTTATATTTGAAAATTCCAGACATGATTATTTAAAAGCAAAATCATCCATTTACCAGAGTAACTCAGAACAAACCCGTGGTGTTATAAGACCTGACAGTATTTCTTGGAACAGAATGTTATTAGCTCATAAATTTAAGGCAGGCGCACAGATGCCTGCCCCACACATAACATAAAACATTTTGTTTGGAAAAAACCCTCGGTCATATTTTGACCATAAACACTATATACTTGATAATCACACCAGTGGGATGTTTAGGTTGTAAAGGGTTTTCCATTTCTCACACATTCAGCTAAAAAGATGTACTGTTTCATTCTGAAGACGCTCACTTGGTTTCCCCCACACTACATCCACAAACCCATGCTTCACTCCTGAAATTTCTTTGCTGACTTACCTTGGGCATACAAATCTGGAACGGGAGCAATGCTGCACGTAGAGCCAGCATCAGAACGTGGCCAGGGGAAATGAAATCTCAGTTCCTACCAACGATACAAGTCTCTGACATTTGATAGCAGGGGGAAAAAAAGAGAGCTAACATCCCATCTAATCTCAGTGCTTTCGTAGCAGATATTTTAATGAAAACAATTCAAGCTCCTGACGCAACACAGAGTAGACTTTGTATAATGTTCAGCGTATAATGCCTCCAAAAGGTATCTGATATTTATTTATGAGCGCAATATATTAAGCCTGAAATGAAAAAGCTTCTAGAATTTCCAAAAGCCTACATAAAATTGCCTGAATAGGCATGAGTAAATAAGTAAGAAAAAAAATCTGTAATCCTACTTAGATTTTTCTGGTTCTTATCTGGCCTCCCCTCCCCACCCCCATACAGTGGATCATGAAAACATGATTTTAAAGTTTAATACAGACATCATTAATTTGATTGTTAAAATCCCCCTGAAGCCCATTTTTAAAGATTACCTGAAAAATCTTAGTAGATTTTTGTAAAATGTCCCAGGTTCAAAGAAGCAGAGGGTAAGGGCAAAGACCCTTTGAGAATATGAGCTGGCAAGTGAGGAGGCTTCAGGAAGTGTTCTGAAGGAAACAAATCCCTCACAAATGGAGCTGAAAAGCAAGAAGTCATTATTCTCCCTAATCATAACAAAAGAATCTAAAGCAAGTTCCTGTTTAAATGGAAATAAACTATCACAAGCTCACATAATCATTATTTTATTAAGTCACCTTTCATGAGAAAGAGAGACAAATGAAAACATAAACAAGCTGGCTCAGAGACTTATTTTTAGAAACATCTATCAGGATATGATTGGTGAGATTTAACCTAAATTCTGCCTCATATTTATGAAAAGGATTCTCATGTTGTGATTCACATTCAGATAACATTTGAATATATTTTATCATTTTCTAATTATTTCAAAAGTGGTTTTGCTCCAATTTAAGTTCTAATCCCAAGCTAATTATAATATATAACTATTTAATTAACCTAATCCCAACCTATTTTGGACAAACTGAAGTCATAACAAAATGAAGAATGTGGGTTATTTATTTTACTTGAGGAGAGAGGGGGCAGGGAGATTGAGTTATTTAAAATGGTAGTTTTAATATGCAACATTTCTTTGTAGAGCAGTTAGATGAAAAACAAAGTTAGGGACTGAAAAATCTATCTATAATTTACTTTATACCAGAATAAATTTGGGGGGAATCACAAATTCAACTCAACCAAACGTTAATGGCATTAGTATGCTTTCTGTATCTTTCCCAATACAAACTTACAAGGTCCACTGACCTGGTCAAATTGAGCTGGATAAAGGTAATTGGCCATATAAATGGTGATATCTATTTTTATGTTGGAGAAAATAAGACACCATTGACTTGACCACAAATATATAAATGTTATCCTTATATCTTTATATGGATTTATTGAAATAAGACATTCACCCAGTAATCAACCCTAAGTTTCTTGCGAAGGTACCAGACCATTACTAGCTCCAACCTATAAATGAAAAAGTGAATCTAGATTATAGAAACAAGCTGTCCAATATAAAGGATGAGGTTCAGAACAGGATTTGGAAGCACTGACATATATACACTGCTGCTGCTGCTGCTAAGTCACTTCAGTCGTGTCCGACTCTGTGCAACCCCAGAGACAGCAGCCCACCAGGCTCCCCCATCCCTGGGATTCTCCAGGCAAGAACACTGGAGTGGGTTGCCATTTCCTTCTCCCATATATACACTACCATGTTTGAAAATAGCTGTCTAGTGGGAAGCTGCTGTATGCCACATGGGGCTCAGCTTGGTGCTCTGTGATGACCTAGAAGGATGGGATGGGGGTTTTGGGGGAGGTCCAAGAGGGAGGGGATATATGTATACTTATAGTTGACTCATGCTGTTGTACAGAAGAAACTAACAATACCGTAAAGCAATTATCCTCCAATTAAAAATTTTAAAATGGAACATAGAATTGGTAAAGTGTTAAAAATAGTGCTCTGCATTCAGTAAACACTGAACACATGTTCCTGGAATAAATGAATGAACAGCTCAGTAAATCATCAGGCATTCCAAGCGTCCTGTGGTGCTTGCTAAGACCTTTAGATGCTCATATAAGATGAAAATTCCAGGAGGCACATATTTTTGCCCCTATCTCTCTTTGGTCTCTCTGCTCAGTTCAGTTCAGTTCACCTCAGTCACTCAGTTGTATCTGACTCTTTGCGACCCCATGGACTGCAGCACACCAGGCTTCCATGCCCATCACCAATGCCTGGAGCTTACTCAAACTCATGTCCAGTGAGTTGGTGATGCCATCCAACCATCTTATCCTCTGTCATGCCCTTCTCCTCCCACCTTCAATCTTTCCCAGCAGCAGGGTCTTTTCAAGTGAGTCAGTTCTTCACATCAGATGGCCAAAGTATTGGAGTTTCAGCTTTAGCATCAGTCCTTCCAATGAATATTCAGGATTGATTTCCTTTAGGATGGACTGGTTGGATCTCCTTGCTGTCTAAGGGACTCTCAAGAGTCTTCTCCAACACCACAGTTCAAAAGCATCAATTCTTTGACACTCAGCTTTCTTTATAGTCCAACTCGCACATCCATACATGACCACTGGAAAAACCAAAGCTTTGACTACATGGACTTTTGTTGGCAAAGTAATGTCTCTGCTTTTTAGTATGCTCTCTAGATTGGTCATAACTTTTCTTCCAAGGAGCAAGCATCTTTTAATTTCATGGCTGCAGTCACTATCTGCAGTGATTTTGGAGCCCAAAAAATAGTCTCTCACTGTCTCCATTGTTTCACCATCTATTTGCCATGAAGTGATGAGACCAGATGCCATGATCTTAGTTTTCTGAATGTTGAGTTTTAAGCCAACTTTTTCACTCTCCTCTTTCACTTTCATCAAAAGGTTCTTTAGTTCTGACAAAATGTGGTCCACTGGAGAAGGGAATGGCAAACCACTTCAGTATTCTTTCCTTGAGAACCCCATCAACAATATGAAAAGATCTCTCCGCTATCTCTAGCATAACCCAAAGTTGCTCCAAGAGAGTTCACAGTGTAAGCGATGCATAGTAGGAGCTATCTAAGTTCTAAACATAGCCTGCACAGCTCTCCCAATAACTGTGGGCATTAAGGAAGTCACAGGACATGCCTTTGTTTCTCTATCCCCAGAAGGATTAAAGACTGAATTTGACCCATAGTCTGTTGACGTTAAAGATATGAGAACCATGCTGTTCCTCCCAGTGGAGAAAACTTCCAGGAGTTTAAACAGTGTGAAGAGATTCAGAAAAATCAAAAGAAGAGTTTCCTTTTATCCCTAATGCCATAGCCTTGCTGGACTGTCTACAAAGCCAAGAGAGGGAAGCTGGACTAACTCCACACTCAGCTCAGTCATGTTCAATAGCATGACTGATAACAGAAGCTTTACTGACCAGGATGTGTGGGTGATGTCTTGCTAGGCTTGCTGCAAAATTAATGCTATTTACATAAATGTGAAATAAAATTGGAACTAGTATTATTAAATACATAGTGACAATAATAAAGAACTCTTCTTACCACTTTCAACAGCCCAGGAAAAGTGTCTAGTTTTTCTCATTAATACAGAAGGAGTCTAAATAGTTTCATGGGAAGGTTTAAATAACAGCAAAAACACAATCATCTTTCATCTTTCTCATTCCTCTTCTTAGAAAAGATTAATAAACAGTTCAGTGAGAAATAGTAAGAACAGATCCTCAGTTCTTGGACATTCTATCATGGAGAATACTCAGCCCTTGGAATTTAAGTATCTGAGAAAAAAGGTCACTTGTCCAAAGAACCAAGGGCAAAATCTGGAATTTTCTTTAACTAAATGTCATCATATTTCCCACTCGCTTTCAACATAATTAATCACATTGAATTATGTTTTCAATCACACTGGGAAAAAAGGCTAGAACAGAGATTCATATTTTCACTTCATTCTGGGTGTTCTTTGGAAGTAATCATGCTAAAGCTGAAACTCAGTACTTTGGCCACTCTCATGCAAAGAGTTGACTCATTGGAAAAGACTCTGATGCTGGGAGGGATTGGGGGCAGGAGGAAAAGGTGCCAACAGAGGATGAGATGGCTGGATGGCATCACTGACTCGATGGACATGAGTTTGAGTGAACTCCAGGAGATGGTGATGGACAGGGAGGCCTGGCATGCTGCAATTCATGGGGTCGCAGAGAGTCGGACAAGACTGAGTGACTGAACTGGACTGAACTTGTTCAAAGAAACAACAGAATCTATAGAACATGATGAGTATGTGGTCTCTGAATCCTAAACCTCATCTAAGGGTAAATTTAACTGGCCAGCCAGCTTTCCTAGGCAATAGTCAGCCATATGTTTGTACACTGTCAGAGAGCAATGAATATCTTATCTTCATTCACTGAGTTCATAAACATTTCACCAATCAAATGAAAGGCCCCAGGAATAAAGAACAAGATACAGACCCTGCCCCGGAAGAGCTTAAAATTTACTGTGGAAGACATATTTACATGCCAAATTACTAGAAGATGAAGTAAAATGTAAAAACTGCCATCAAAAAATTTAAAAATAAAAATCCAACATCTGTGACATTTCAGAGGCCATAGCTATGATGAAAAAGTGAGACTATTTCCTAGTATTTAAAAAAATTACTCCAAAAAAATTCCAGATAATTAAACAGACCTGAGAAAAGAAAGCCTCATAACTCAGAAAAATTTAAAAACTGTTTAAAAGTAGCATCTTCATTTTTCCATCCAACTACACACATACTAGGAAAACATAAAATGAGATCAGATTTCTCCAATTTCCTCTAGTCTCTATGAGAAAGCTAATTTCAAAGGTACCAGTCAGTTTGAGATTAAAATGTGAAGTGAGCAAACCTCACATCATTATTCATGTACACTGGTCAAATTACCATTAGGATTAAAAAATCACATTTTATTTTTCAATGAACACTGTGAACATGCACAGTCAGAAGTTTCTTACCTTGCTGTTTAATTATCTACCTGATTGCAGTTCAGATCAGCTCTTTTTAATTCAGTTTTGAGAAGACGATGCATCTATTTAAAAGCAGAGTCTGTTTAAGTAGAAAGCTCTCTGAATTCTCCTAGTCTAGAAAGAGATTGGCATGTTTGCTTGAGCATATCAAATTATTTAATTGCAAAACCGGGAATTATTCCATAGATGTGAATGGATATCTAATTTATGTCACAAAGGAGAGATTATACTCTTAGGAGAAGTTGTTTACTTACTCGTTCTCCTAACTAGATTTCCACGCACATGAGAATTTCAAGGCAGGAAACTATTGCCAACAATGTTCCACCAGAGACGACCAAAAAAAGATCATAAATGTCTTGTTAGCTTTAAATAATGATAAAATGGAGATCTTTGGGCAGATGATTACAGCTGGTCTAGCCTGAAGAGCTTTAATTTATATTAATCCAAGTAAATTACATTATACTGATTTAAATTTATGCATTAAAACAGTTTTGTTGTATGCTTTGTCACAAAATAGGAAAAGTCAAAGAAAAGGATCAACTCCTTCCTTTTTTCCAAATATTTTCCAATTATAAGGTCTATAGCTCCTCCCTCTCTGCGTATGTCAACAAATATACCACTTCTGCTCCCTTAACTTAAGTGTATCACTCCCTGCAGTAACTTGTCTGAACTTGTTTGTAGTTCTTATTGGCAACTTCTAAGTTATCTTTTAGAGATTTTTTGAGGAAATGATTTTCCAGGGCATCTCATGTGTTCTTCTGTGTTCATGCTATCCCCCCTCCAACTTTATTTTTCTTCCTTGGCACCATAGGAGTCCACATACAAAAGTCTATAACTAGTGGTGGTTTATTTGTTTTCACTTGAATATATTCAAAAGCTATTTTTTTTAGAAAAGGATTGAACTGGTAAATAGGAGATTTGGAGCCTGGTCATTGTGCAGCCTTGGGCCAGGTATATATAACTCACTAGACCTGTCTTCTCTGGCACAAAATGAAGAGGACCTTATTAGATGATCAATCTCAAAAGTTCTGACACTTGAGGACTTTCCAGCTCTTGAACTTGGGACCTCACAGTTAAATGCCATTTGTTACATTAAAACTATGGTTGGCTCTTCTCCCAGGTGTTATAAATCCAGACAAGAACAAAGGGCATGTGCCTGAGAAGAGAGTGTGAACAAGAGAGAAGCAGCTGAATGGAGGTGTGTGGGAACAGTGGGGAAAGGGGGAAGAGAGGGAGAGGAAGAGGAAGAGAAGGAGAAAGAGAATAATGTAGAAAATGAAAGTGTTAGTTGCTCAGTTGTGTCTGCAACCCCAAGGACTATAGGCTGTCAGGCTCCCCGTCCATGGAATTCTTCAGGCAAGAATATTGGAGTGGGTAGCCATTCCCTTTCCAGGGAATCTTCCCGACCCAGGGATCAAACCTGGGTCTCATGCATTGCAGGTAGATTCTTTAACATCTGAGCCACCACCAAGGAAGCCCTTAAAGTGAAAGTGTTAATCGATCAGACATGTCCAACTCTTTGCAACCCCATGGACTGTAGCCCACCAGCCTCTTCTGTCCATGGAATTCTCCAAGTCAGAATACTGGAATGGGTAGCCATTCCCTTCTCCAGGGGATCTTCCCGACCCATGGACCAAACCTGGGTCTCCCGCATTGCAAGCAGATTCTTTACCATCTGAACCACCAGGGAAGACCCAGAGAAAAAGGCAAAAATCCAGAGAAATGGTGGGGGGTTGGGGGTGGTAAGAGTGAGGAGCAGGATAAAGTGTTTAGAGGGAAAAAAAGAGACACTACAAAGATATATACAGTTAAAAAAATATTAAAGAAGAGATCCAAGATATAGGATACAACTCTAATTACAGAGCAGAAAGTCTGAAAATACTCACATGTATTTTTTGCAAGGTGACAAATACCTACAGTTATTTGTTTCTCTCCAGAAAAGAAAAAAGCCGAATACTTGGATACTGAAATATTAACTTTAAATCTCTATAAATATTTGTGCAGGAACAAAGTTATTTTCTACTCTGGATTTACTAAACACTAGATGATAACATTTTAAACAATTATATTATTTAAAAATTAGCATGAGATACATAAAATAGGTAACTAGTGGAAAGCTACTATAAACACAGGGAGCCAAATCCAGTGCTCTGCGAAGAACTTGAGGGGTGGGATCGGGGTGGGGAGGTAGGAAGAAGACTCAAGAGAGAGGGAATATATATTAACATATATACTTGTAACTGATTCATGTCATTATATGACAGAAACCAACACGACATTGTAAAGCAATTATCCTCCAATTAAAAATACATACATAGAATAATAAAAATAAAAATTAGCATGAGAGAAATTCCAGCACAGGGCCTGGGAGATGGCAGGCATAAATATACCTCAGAGGGAGAGAAAGGGAAAGGAAAGAGACAGAGGAAGAAAGAGGATATTTTACAGTGACATATAAATCATCTTCCTGAGCTCAAAGGCCATACATTATAGTGCAGAGAGAACAAAAGGATAAAATATGCCCGTGTTAAATTGCTTAAGACTCTGAACAAGCTGCAAGTACAAACCACAGTAATAAAAAATCAAGTAACCAGAACTCAACAACCAGAATCCTGAATTTACTAGAACATGTACACACACCTTTACTGTCCAGTATTCAAGGAAAAATAAATTGACAAAAACAAGGTATTTCAGTGTTCATGAAATAATAGTGATTAGCACCAGCAGCAACTCCCTAGGAGTCCCTGGAGAACAGTCATCCCTGGCTCCCACGAATCCACAGAACAATAACCACTGTTGCTCCACGTGCAGACCAAAGACCAGGAAGCCACTCAAGGACCACAGCAGTCAATGAAAACCTAGCTATTCAAAGTGCATGTGTGATCAGTTACTTAGTCATGTCTGACTCTTTGTGACCTCATGTACTATGGTCCACCAGGCTCCTCTGTCCATGGGATTTTCCAGGCAAGAATACTGGAGTAGGTTGCCACTGTCTTATCCAGAAGATGTTCCTGACCCAGGAATCGAACCTATGTTTCCTGTGTCTCCTGCATTGGCAGGCAGATTCTTGACTACTGAGTTACCTGGGAAGCCCAGTTATTCAAAGTAATGAGGCTTCAAAGGCAGGATGAGCTGAATGTTTTAAATGGTTTCCCACTAGAGAGTTTAAAAAATCAGCCCATCCATTAAATTTCTGCAGCCAACGGCCCCCACCTAGTAACCCCACTCCCCTTCCCTTTCTCAACTTTAGCTCTGCTCTGCAATGCAAGGGGACCTGCACACACTCAGGAGAACACTTCTGCCCAAACACCCTAGATGCACACACAGCCCCACATGCTTTGGTCTTAGGATAGCTCACACACAAGTGGTGCAGTTCACCCTTGGGAGATCTGACCCCAGATAGGTCCATGCAGGCTCTGCAGTTAACACAGGGGTCACTTAAGCAGGGGATTGCGGAATCCTGAGTGGTTTAGAAGTGGGAGTGAGGGTGTTTTGCATGGATGATGTCCCCAGAACCCTGTAGAATCTTTTCTTTGTAGAACATGGACCTATGCCAAGAATCTTTCTTCGTCAAGGCCAAAGGGAGTTACTGTTGATATGACATTTCTGCCTTAATCTGGGTTAGCCAGAAAATCTAATTAGCTGTATCTCATATTCACAACAGCCAGAATGAATAATACTGGTTACATTATTTAGTGAAAATAACCAAACTAATTGCCAACATTATACTTCAGCTTGGGTGGTCAAATGATTTCAGTTTTAATACCATGGAACCCACAGTGAGCATAAGAGGAAGCATTTCTTTAGTGAGAAAACCCTAGACACAACTAAAGAATAAGCTGGCATGAAGAGAAGTTTGGTGACCAGGCAGAAAGCAAAGCTTTTGTCTCACTCCCTACTGTCTTATACTCAGTCTACAAAACATCACAAGTCAAGGCTGTGAGCCAAGCTGGATGATGAACCTTCCCTTTCATTCTCCCTCCTTTTAATACCTCATCTTGACATACCTGAGTTGTTCTCCACAGAAGCACAAAAACATCCACTTTGCAAAGAAAGTGTTCTATACCTCTATTTCTCCCTTTCTACCACCAAACAATTCTTTTTCTCATCTTTTCAGGGCTTTATCCACTGGTAGTGGTCAATCAACTTACAGAATAAACTATGTGCCATGTGCCATTGGGCTAGGGAGTATTATCAGTTGAGTATGGACGTGAGGGACTTCCCTCAGCTCAGCTGGTAAAGAATCAGCCTGCAATGCAGGAGACCCGGCTTCATTCCCTGTGTCGGGAAGATCCTCTGGAGAAGGACATGACAACTCACTCAAGTATTCTTGCCTGGAGAATCCCATGGACAGAGGAGCTTGGCAGGCTACAGTCCATAGGGTCACGAGAGTCTGACGTGACTTAGCAATCACCACCACCATGGATGTGAGAGTTGGACTGTAAAGAATGCTGAGCGCTGAAGAATTTATGCTTTTGAACTATAGTGTTGGAGAAGACTCTTAAGAGTCCCTTGGACAGCAAAGAAATTGAATCAGTCAATCCTAAAGGAAATCAATCCCGAATAGTCATTGGAAGGACTGATGCTGAAGCTGAAGCTTCAGTATTGACCACCTAATGTGAGGATCCGACTCATTAGAAAAGACCTTGATGCTGGGAAAAATTGAAGGTGGGAGGAGAAGGGGACAACAGAGGATGAGATGGTTGGATGGCATCACCAACTCAATGGCCATGAGTTTGAGAAAGCTCTGGGAGATGGTGAAGGGCAGGGAGGTCCTGGCATGCTGCCGTCCACGGGGTCGCAAAGAGTCAGACATAACTGAGTGACTGAACAACAAGGTCATCTGTGCAAGTTAATTAACACTGAAAACAGGGTCTTGAAAACACAACATTCCTTAACAAGTAAAAATGATCCCAGTGGAAGGTATATATCGCAGAAATAAGAACAAGCCAATGGGAGCACACAAGCTTCTTGGAACACCTTGACTATGTCATGTGGGCAACTGTCTGTCCTGCTCAGAGACTCTCAAAGTGGACAGAATATAGGGAAGAGATGAAAAAAGAGAAGAAACTTGCTCTAATATGTTTGCAGGGCAACTGAAAAGACAGAAATCTATGTAAAATGAAAACGCTTTAACAACATTACAAAGTAACACAAACATGAAAATGGATGAGGTATAAAGCCTCTTCCCTCCTGATTTCTAATATGCTTCCAAACATCTGATCTGCTGTTTAAGTTTCTCCTGAAATTTTAATTAACAGACGGAAGACTTGGCTTGAATAGCAAAAGAAATTGCTTGGAAGAACTTAGACACATTTTCCTCCCTTCTCTGATTTCACATCTTTCTAATTCCCCAAATGTGGGTTTTTTGGTGGATGTCCCTATACATTCTATGTGCCTTTTAAGTTTTTAATGTACCAAGATCCTCAAGACTTAGCTGTATTCTCCTCTATATAAGGGCTAGTGCTGAGTCCATGTCATCTTTTTCAGCTGCAGTTTCTAGAAAATGGCAGTTTTGCCATTGCTCTGGCCCATGATTTCAAAAAGGCAGGTCATTCCTGAAATTGCAGAAGCCTATGCTTAGAGTCAGAAAACCGACATTCTAATTTCCAATTTCAGTTCTAATGCTCAGCTGCCTTGAGGAAGATTTGAACTCTTCTTTGAGCCTCAATATCATTTATAAAACAGGGATTTGCTTCAGCCAAGACCAAATCAACTAGCTTGCATGGGAGAGCACACAACCCAGTGGGGCTCAGTGCATGTGGTTGATGTGGACATTCCTGCCAGGTGTTCTCTGGCATGAATTAACCTAATCAGTGTTAAGTGGCAGCCTGCATGGGAGGGAGTTTGGGGAAGAATGGATACATGTATATGTACGGCTGAGTCCCTTTGCTATCCACCTGATACTATCGCAACATTCTATATTCCAATATAAAATTAAAAGTTAAGAAAAAAGAAAGCCACAAACTTTCTCTAGAAAATGTTGCAGAAGATTTTTTTAAGAAGATCAGATCCATCCATTTATTCAATTAACTAATACTTTGCTGAGCTCCTAATACACACTTGTCTCTCCACTGAGCACTTGTGAGAACTACTTCAGCTATGAGCCATCCTGTTGCTACTGGAAAGTTTCAAATTACCTCTCTTCCAGCATGTTCACTTTTGGAAAATAGTTAAGAATGTATGTCATGTTTACTTGCTCAAATTATATCTATTGGCAACATTTTAGAATGGAGCCCATCCCTCCCTGGGCTTCATTATACATCAAAATTCTCACAGTCGGTGTTTTCTTCAAGACATGTAGATCAGCACAGTGTCTAAGAAGTTCTCTCTTGGGTTTTATAAAGAAGAATTAAAATACACTGGGATTTGATCAAGCCTGGTTTTCAGGCTGTCAGGGAAGGCTGGCGTTGGTAGGGATAAATTAAGTTATTAAGAATGGAAGTTTCCAATAATCAAAGAAGAGACATGGTAATGAGCAGCACACAAAGATAATGGGGAAGCACATCCACTGCACATCAGGAGTCATCTGATAATTATTCTGCAATTCAATGTGCCCTTCTTCATTCTACCACCACTGAAAAGCAAAAATGTAGCAAGAAAACATATGAATAGTAATTTCTGCTCAGTTGAGTCTCTAGTCACAATCGAATAGACCATTCCTATAAAGCTTGGATACAAGGAGCACCTATTAGACAATTTCCCAAAGCAGTGCGACTTAGGGTTAAGTGTCACTGCTTACAAATGGACAATAATGCATAGATATTTGAAGCATCACTTTATGCTATTAATTCCAGGAAAATCACATACTGAATCATCTATTAAAATGGAGAAGTCATAGTGGTTCAGACCCCAGGGAAGCTAACTGACAGGATGGAACAGGAGTTAGAAAACATGTTTTTGGTACAATTGTTGGAAAATCACTGATTATATAAAAATTAGTTCTATACATCCTTAGTGGTTGCTAAGTTTCCCTAAGTGGCAGCAGCATTAAATGGAAAATGAGTACCCTCAAAAAATGGAGAAAAATATAGAAAACAGCATGATTTTCAACTCCTCTCTTCAAACACTCATCTTCTCCATATCTTATAATAAGTGAGAAAGAGGAAAAAAAAAAAAAAAACAGGCCTGTTGGGAGTACATGGCTAGGAGGAATTTCTGACCAAAACCTGCCTAGGCAGGGCTGTTACTTTACACAATCCCATTCATACTCTTTATGGCATCTATCTCCGGGGTTGTGCAAGGCACAGTCTCTGTGCTATATACAATGACCCTATCTACAGGTATGCAAGGATCCACAAAAAGGGATAGTTGCTCCTAGCCCAGGAAAAGACCACATTGCCCTGTAAGCTCATTCAGTCCTAATGAGGCAAGGAGAAAAAAAAAGTGTTTATTGACTTTAAAATTACTCAAGAAGTTCCACAAACAGAAACAGAAGAAGGATCTGATAATTGTAAACAATTTGATTGCAATCACAAGAGAGGAAAGTCTTTCTGCTTGACTGATCCTCAGAAAAAGAAAACCACAGTGGAAATGGCTGTGCAAATGGCTTTCCTATCTTCACACCCACACACCCAATAGAACATATCAGCAAGCAAAGAAAACATTACCCGATTTCCACTGATGAAATATACCAGGGCTTCTCTTTGGTTGACTTTGAAAAGTTTAAGCCATATAATTTAAGTCTTTGTTTCAACTGAAAAATGGAGTGGATACCCTAAATATAGGGCATTTAAGGACAAGTTCACCTGAAAGCAGGACCAGGGATTTCTATCTGACCAGATAAACAATACCCATGGATCTGAATGCTTGATCTCAACCAAGCATTCATGTCTGAAATATGCTTATCCAAAATGGCATAAGCCTTCTTTCCTGGGATGCTCAAAGATGTGCTGGAGGCAGGATCACTGGATAAGAAAAGTGAAAAGGACAGGACCATTCTAGGACCAGGTAACCCTAATATGGAGCTCCCCACATGATGACCTCTTCTTGTCATTCCTTCCCATGGGGCCAGGAGTCTGCAGGGTTATACCTCAGTATAGCAACAATCTCTCCTTGGACCATTCTCCGGGTTCCAACGCACCTGGAATTATCTGTCTCAAATGGTTCAAAGCCGGCCTCCAGTGTCCATGTGGGACTTTACCTTCCCAAGGGCAGACTACTTTACAGCCAGTGTATATACCCTTAGGCTTGAGGAGTGACCATGAGCAGCTATTGGCTGGGGGTATGGATAAAGCTGGAATGAGCAGATTGGTCAGTCCACACGTATTCCTACTGTTCCACAGTGGAGTCAGGGAAGGAAGATAAAAGGATGAAAGGGGAAGGCTGTGGGACAGAAGGGACTGTGGTCCTGGGCCTACAAATGTTAGGGGTAGACCTGGAATGGGATAAATCAGACTGAAATGTGTGCTTTTCAGTGACCTCAGGAAATGTCTTTCTCTCTTATCCTCATAGTCACCACATGACTATCATCTGAACCAGAGAACTGTTGAGTATAAAAGGGACTCTAGCCAAATGTGATAGGCAAAGCCAAGACTGTGCTGCAAATTGGGATGTAAAGGAATCCCAGCTACACCAAACTACAGGTAGTAGCTTCCCTTAACATTAACCCTCACTCAAGTGTTCCAAAATCATTGCCATCCATTGGTATCCAGTAGCTTTTTCCCATAAAGTTTTTTGTTTTTTGTTTACCCCTCATTAGAGAATGCTTATGCTCGGTACACTCAAGAAGTAAAATAAAAACTTCATTCTTGTCATGTACCACAGACTTTGGGTATATATTAGAAAGCATCAGATATAGTTTCAGCTTCTGTCGTTTATCTGCAAAGGTTGTTCAATCTGTTACATCTGTAGATTGCCATCCTAATAAAATGAAATTTAAAAACCTAAGAAACCAAAGGAGTGTCATAAATGTGCAAAATGCACCCAAAAAAACTGGATACTAGAATTCTCGCCTAAGGTAGAAAATCAAAAATAAACAGTAAACAGAACCATAAAGAAAATATCATGATGGCCTTTTCTGGAGCCAACCCTGCATTAGGCCTGGGAAAGCAGGATTTAATCTGGACCAGTCAATGTTTTCCAAAAGCTCATATCCTAGAGGAGGGAGTTTCTGGTAAGACCACAGGCCACGTCCTTGGCACCTGGTTGCTGTGTCTCCCTCGCTGTCTCTTGGCAAATTCCAGTAACCTGATTTCCACTCACAGCTGTTACACCACACACACACACACGCAGTTCCTACAGTACTTCCCGTCAGTCTGTCTTACTGTCTGTCATTATTTACACTAGCAGTTCTTAAACATGACCACACATCACAGTTACCCTGGGAGCTTCTCTAACATACAGATTCCCAAGCAGCAACCTCCCCCTGCCCCTGAGACTGAATCAGCAGGTCGGAGATGAGGCCAGGACATTTCTACCCTGAGCAAACAATCCATGTGACTATGAAAGCCAAACATTCTATCCACTGGAGAAACTTCGCGAGAGCAACACAGATCAGGACGCTGTCTGACCAGGATGCCACTGCTCTCATGCTCAGTTTTTCCCGGGCTGCTCCTCCGCGGGTGTCTTCCCAGAGAGAAGGGCAGATATTTTGCCCAAGACTCTGGCACAGAGCACCGCAGTGAAAGTTGCCCTTTCCTGCCGTGGCCAAGCTGAAATCAACTGCCAATTCCAACACATCCTGGAAGATTTCTATATTCGTTCCTTCTCATGAGAAACTATTTGAGCTTTATTCAGAAATAAAAATACTCTCATGAAACAAGTTTACGCAAATTTTAGAATGGTACATTTGTTACTGACAATCTTTATTTCTTAATCCAATGCTAAAAATTTTCCTTTGAATGAAATTTTAACTTATTTCTTTCCTTTCCCTTCCCTCCCAACCTTCCACATACCCATACTGTAATATCTTTTTGGTTAAATTAATAATTCTCAATGAATGAAGGCCTAATTCTTCTAAAAGAACACACCAGCAGTTCCAGAAAAACCCCATGATTTTTTGATTTGTGAAAATTAGCCAAATGTTTTAGAAGGATAAGAAACACTGTGAGATTTGTTCTGGTTCACCCAGAATATGGATAGAAAGAAAGTGTAGTAATCTTTGACTTGAATTTTGTATTTTACAAATAGCCCAGCATAATCAGAAGTAAACCTAAATTTATAAGTAAAATTAGAAAAATGATCATCAGGAAGAAATCTTTCCTTATTGATGAAAAGATTGACCATGGGAATTCAGGCATCAGCCTGGGTCTTATCGCAGGCAAACCCACAGATAAGTCAGCTGTTGCAGGAGCGGTGGAGATACAATGAGCCCTTTCCCCGAGTACAATCCCAAGGTCCGGCATTACCCACCCCGGTAAAGCAAACAGGGCTCTGATTGTCACTTCCCCTGGGAGAAGCTGCTGCCTGACTCCAGGGATGCTCCTGCTGGTCTCAGGGATGGAGCCTTGTAAGAGAGCCCTCTGATGCTGACAGTGGAAAATCTCAACGTGGCACTAAGGATTAAGTCAATGCCAAGCATGGAGTCCCAGTTCCATCACACGGATATCCTTCTGGAGAGGATGCAGCTAAAATGGTTAAACCAGAAAGACCAGACTCAAATGTGGAAAACAGACTCCTTACTCTACAGCTGAACACATGTTAAGCTGAAGAAATATACGATATACTAGTCCTTAACATGCTATCATTGGCTCACTTCCTTCTCATGTCTCTTGCTTTATTATTGTTCTCACTAAACTCCAGATAATTTTTCCTAAAGTAATTCTAAAGGAGGCTAAAATGCTTACCTTTCACAAATCATGACTTCCCAACACAGAAGTACAAAGAATCATAAATCATGACTTCCATAACTTGTAAGAAAGAAGCTATATATAATTTCATTTGTGTAAACACAAATTTGTCACGAAATAGCTTAAAAACTAAATTTGAAAGGACATGCACAGAGACTTTCCCATTGGTTGGTTTGGGATAGCCCATAATTTCTATTCATGTAACATCTTTTCTACCATAAACATTTATTACTTGCATGGTTTGGGAACTTAAAAAAGGAAGTGGGAAGTATTGAAAGCAGTTGCCAATGGAAGTGATCAACATCAGACAGTATAATTAATTATTTAAAAACTCTAGAAACAAATGGCTAATGTTAGACTTCTGACAGCATTGCTTTGTTTACAGCAGTATCACACCATTGCCCAAAGTCCATCCACTAGTTTGGATGGAAGTACTGTTGACCCTTGAATAACATGAGTTTGAACTGTGGGAATCCACTTACACATAGATCTTTTTCAGTAAATACTTACTACAGTACTAGGGTATCCAGGATTGGTTGAATTCATGGAAATGGAACCGCAGATAGGTAACCACAGGTAATGGAGAGCCTTCCATAATGTTATATGTGGATTTCTGACTGACTAGGAAGTCGGCACCCTAACCTCCAGTTGTCTAAGAGTCCACTGTAATTGCTGGCAATATGAAATATTGAAATATAAGAACAGGATGGGCACAAATGACAGCTTACTTACTCTCCTGAAATAGCCACTAATTCCACAAATTACCTGCTTGTTGTTCAAGAGAGAGACCATCAGATATGAAATAAATAAGGATGTCTCCTATCAATGAATTGGAAAATGCATTTCTTTAAAAAATTACTCAGTGTCACAAGTGGCATTTCACTTGTACTCTTTCTGCTTCCACTTTTAATGGAGGCTATAAGGCAAGAGGCAGATATCAAATTTTCCCTAAGGGATTTCAATTGGCTCTATTAATCTCTCTCTGACTTCAAGACAACGTTTAAAAATAAATGCCTGGCTTAACATTTTACAAAAGCTTTTTTCAAATATTAATTTTTCGACTGTGCACCACAAGAAAGAAATTTTGCATTCAGGGTCTAAGTCAAGAGCAACTCAATGAGACTGAAATCACCCAAAGCAGCCCAGCCTCCATCTTTTCATCCCACTCACTCACTGGCTTGCTGGAGCACCTTGAGACCCAGTGTCACTCAACAATTGTCTTGTCTTCAAGGGCTGACATCTTGACAAACCTCACTCTGGCTACCAACTCAAATGGTTCCACCTTTCCCACTCCTTGCCTCCTGTTGAGTTTATCTTTCCCCATCACTGTTCTCTCCAGTTAATGCTGCTTTTTTCTTCTTGTTTTAGTTTCAGGCTTCTTAAACTAGGATATATATACCCTCACCCTCATCCCCGTGTAAGGCCTAGTCATGGGAAAATGTGGCATGTATTTTTTATTTTACTCAATAATAAATAGTTTAATACTTAAATACAGACACATCATGGAATTTTAAATATTTTAAAAATAAAGTTTAAGACTTTAAAACTTACAAAGCCTCTGATAGGCTACTTTGAGTCAAGCCCCCAAGCCCTGGGGCTAAGCTTCTCTTCTTAGTTATTATGTACAGTTCACAGGAAAAGTCTGAGAAGTGTTAACCTAGCCTATTCAGCCTCCTCTTGGTTTCACAGCCCCTGGCTAACCATTCCCATCTAAATTCTCCCTGACCTATGAGATTTCCAAGTACTCTTGCTGCTGCTGCTGCTAAGTCACTTCAGTTGTGTCCAACTCGGAGCGACAATATAGATGGCAGCCCACCAGGCTCCGCCGTCCCTGGGATTCTCCAGGCAAGAATACTGGAGTGGGTTGCCATTTCCTTCTCCACCAAGTACTCTTAGCTCCCCATTAAAACCTTACTTGGATTGACTCAATCCATTTCTTAGTGTTAATTCCAGGGTATCACTAGAGAAATTCCCACTACAATAGTTTGTAGAACCATGTCATTCAACCAGTCCTAGGCACTGGCCAGCACCAGACAATCCCCTTGCTCATCTGTGATATGCATTCAAACTTTTTCCAGTTCTTTCATTTTTTCAAACGTACTTGACTCCCCCAAAGAATAGCTTCATTGCCCACTCTACAGAGACTGAAGTGATTTGAAGTGAACTCCCCTCCCCATGAAATGTCACAGGACACGGCACGTCACTTCTTTCTCCTCTCTAATCTTAAAGAAGTGTCCTTATTGTTTTCTAAGACCAAGCCCACACTCCTGGCCTACTTTTGCCAGTCTCTTCATCTTCCCCACTATTTCTTGTATCTTTGGCCTCTGTCTTTTCCCTCTCAGATGACAAGGACTGTTGTTGCTTCTTTTGAAAAGGGATAATTTCTTAATCCTGTTTCTCCCTAAGTTCTCTTCCTTTCATTGCCAACCTTCTCGAAAGAATAGTTTATGTTCATGGAATTCATTTCTTCTCTTCCCATTGTCCTCTTGAACCCCTGCAAATAGACTTCTGCCTTCACCAAGCCAATGGACCATTCTCACTAAGGCTACAAGGGACCTATTCACTACTATCCCAGCTCTCTGCTCTGAATTTGTCCTATTTCAACTCCCAAAGAATGGGTGAGTTATCCTTAGCTCTCTTTCCTTGTCTTCACTCCAACCCTCCTGTTTTATCTCATACCTGACTACTCCTACCCCGTCTCATTCATCACCAGTTCCAATACTCAGTCTTTCCTTTCACAGACTCTCACTTGGCAAATGCATGCATCCGATATCTTCAACAACCACCCCAGTGCAGAGGACTCTCAACTCCAGAGCCTTCAGCCCTTAGCCCAGTACTGAATCACTAGCCCATTTCCACCGCCTGTGGGGTATTCTCAAGTAGAAACCCTGAGAATAGTCTGATATGTGGAACAGAATGAGTGTTCTATATGAGCAGTGGTTTAGCCTTGGGCAAATCATGGAACATGAGTCCCAGTTAATAAAAATAGTAGTACTTCCCTCAAAGATTTGCTAGTGCGGATTCAGTAACATAAAAGTAGGAAATTTGGTTTATTTATATTGATTTAAATATAGCATGTCATTTGTCAGGAAGGCCTATAATACAGCACTTAACAAATAAGAACTCATTTAATCCTCACAAGGACCCTTAGAGGCAAGTTGTACCATTATCCCCATTTCACAGATGAAAACTCTGAGAAACAGCCAACCTAGGTAGCCTCCCCAGGTCACACAACTAAAAAGTGACAAAGCCTGATTCCAATCCAGGCAGTTTAGCTCCAAAAGCTATGCTAAGCTGCCTCTCTTTATACTGCCTGTCTGCCTTTTAACACTGCAAACATCAAATTATCATTTTTAAATAAAAAATCCAGAACATCAGACCACCCTTGCAATTCAAATTTCATTCATGAGTTCCATGTTGGTTAACAACACCAGTCCTATAAACTACAACCTCCTCATCAGCTTAACTTCCTCTCTCACCCTCAGAACCTCTTGCTGCCAGATCTTATTTGGTCCACCTCCAAAATGGTTGAATTATTCTCACCACCAGTGCTTCACGCCCAGTCTATTTCACTGGTACATGAAAAAAAAAAGGAAAGATAAGACCTCCTATATACTGGGACAATTAGTAAAACTTGTACAACAGACAACAGTTGTCTATCAATACCAAATTTCCCAATTTAAAATAATTGTGCTGTTATATAAATGAAATCTCTTATTTTTAGGAAACACACACTGAAATATTTAGGGGTAAAAGAGGCATGATATCTGTGACTTCACTCTCACACGGCTTAGAAAGAGCTCTCAGTAATACATATGTGATAGAAAATAAGAGAATAGTAAAGCAAATGTGGCAAAACGTTAACTGGTAAATCCAGTTGAAGAATTCTTGCAAATTTTCTTTAAATTTAAAATTATTTCAAAGTACAAATCTGTAAACCAAAACCACCAGCAGTCTCCTAGCTGCCCCTGACCATGGCCCTCCTGCCACTCCACTTCCCAAGTCCCTGCACCAGGGTGTAGAAGGCTTACCTACCACACAGGCCAGTCAAGTGTGAAGTACTCCACTGGCATGCAAAGCAGTCCACAACCTCCCCTGACTTCTATTCCAATCTCCTGGCAGCCTTCCCAACAACATCCTTCCCACAACTTCCCTCCCCAGGGCTGGTCCCCCATGTCCCCTAACCCTACTGCATCCCTGGCTGAACATTTTCCTGCATCCAGGCCTTTGAAGAAGCTGCTATCCTTTGCCTAGGCTAGGACTCCCTTTCTTCCTAAAAACAAACATCGAGGTCATATCCTTCCCTCAAAGCCTAATCGGAATCCTATTTCATCCCAAGTGGCTTTCTAGGTCCACCCAGCTAGAATTTGTTCACCTTACCCTGCCTCCTAAAGCAGGTGTTTGCTCTGTGTAGAACTTACCTCCATTCTTCAACCTTGCGCTAGAAATTCTGTGCTAGAAATTCCATGTGTCTTTGATCTAAGAGATCAGGAGTTTGCAGAAGATGGTAATAATATGGTTTTCCTTACACCCCCACTTCCTCTTATATAATTTTGCAGAAATTATGTATTTCATAATAAAAAAAAAAAAAAAAAAACTGCATGCTGCCAGGGCTGATCATGGACCCAGGGCAACAGACGGGAAGGGACAGGAGAAGGCAGCAGCTCTGACAGTGAGCACAGAAGATGGGAAGTTCTTATTAGGGCACACGCCCCAGTCTTGGCAGCTTCTACGTCTGCAAGGAAAGGAAGGAAGAAAAGGAATAACCCTGCTCTCAGTCAGTGCAGGTGGTCTGTCGTCCACCCCCCAACATGCACACCCCTGACACAGACCTCCCAGAGGCTGTGCTGGCAGCCCTCGAGGCTGCTGCCAGCAGAACGTGTGCGGGGCGGGGGTGGGGGGGGGGGGCGCGGCGGACAAGCCTTGTAAGAAAACTTACCCAAAATAAGAGTAGTTAACTTTATAGAAAGTTCTAGGTAAAAAGCAAAGCAAGCGTGCTCAAGGAAAATGAAAACCGAACACCCTTTGCCTTTCAAGTCATCTTTTCCCTAATGCCATGCTCCCTAAGCATCTTGACCTTCTTCTGGTGCACAGGGGTTCCACTCAGGTTAGGGCTCAGATCCAGTGTGTATCTCTTCCTCTTACTGACACAGATTTGGGCTTAAGTGACTTACCAAAGCTTATGTTACCCTACAGTGGCTCCAAGTTTGTTAGTGGGTTTATCTGTTCTTTGGTGAGTTTAGGACCAAAGTCTGAGACTTGGGAGTTGACACACTTACACCCAGAGAAATAGATAAGACTCTTAAGGGAGAAGGGAAGAAAAATAAAAGACCAAGACTAGGATGATGGGAAAACCTGCATTTAGAGCACAGTAAGTCCCCCTTTCATCCCCAAATATGACCTTTCCATGAAACCTTCAGGTGATTACTTCTAAAAGACCATCCTGCTGTGAGGAACACCAATATTCACCATTCTTGAATCAGACTTGGGCAAGACTCACTGCTTTGTATAAAACAGATAGCCAACAAGGACCTCCCCTGACTTCTATTCCAATCTCCTGGCAGCCTTCCCAACAACATCCTTCCCACAACTTCCCTCCCCAGGGCTGGTCCCCCATGTCCCCTAACCCTACTGCATCCCTGGCTGAACATTTTCCTGCATCCAGGCCTTTGAAGAAGCTGCTATCCTTTGCCTAGGCTAGACTCCCTTTCTTCCTAAAAACAAACATCGAGGTCATATCCTTCCCTCAAAGCCTAATCGGAATATAGCACAGGGAACTACACTCAATATCTTATAATAACCTATAATGGAAAAGAATCTGAAAAAAGAATATATATGTGTATTTATATGTATAACTGAATCACTTTGCTGTACACTTGAATCTAATATAACATTGTAAATCAACTGCACTTCAACTAAAAAAAAGAAAAAGACCCACTGTTTTTTCTTTCATTCATTCAACAAATAGTGACTGAATGTCTGGTGCATATCAGAAGCTATTCTACATACTGAGGATATGCTAGTGTACCAAACAAAGTCCCTGCTTGCATAGAATTTATCAGAACTACACATCACTTTCATAATCTTGTAATATTTGAAATCTCAGGCATTTCCTAGACTAAGTGATTTATTCCCTATGATCTTCACTTCTCTTATCTGTTAAATGGGAACATCAAAACTCTACCACCTACATCACATAAGACTGCAAGGAGAATTGGGGGAAAAAAAGCATCTATAAGGTGCTTAGTACGGAGCCTCACAGTCAGTAGATAATCAATAAATGGCAATGTGATTATGATTACACACTACCCTAAAACCAGAGTCATCGTTCATTTGTCTCTCAGGTCTAAACCTTGTAAACAATTCTGCCACTGTGTCCTAAATCTAGTAATTCAGATACATCTCTCACAATTTTATTTTTACTTCTGTACTCAACTGTAGAGTGTACTCGATCCTTTAAACTCACTTCAAGAGGTAAGTGTAGAATTACAAGTTTTCTAGTTTTCCTAATATACATTAAATTCATAAATAATTATTACAATTTAAAAGGTTTGTTCATGTGACACAGCACCCAAAATTAACTCAGATATCACTGGAAGCATGCTGAGTCTTCTCTGGGAAACACTTCTCCATATGCTCCTCTTTGCAGTGCTGATCTCTATGTCTACATTTGGTTTATTACACATTTTGGAGAGCTCCAGAGTCTGCCATCCCCTCACATTTCCCACTGCTGCTTCCCTAAGGCAGCCTCCTTTTAACATGACTGTCATAGTTTACCAGTTTCTACCCCTGAAACCAGATGATGTCTCCTCTGCCCCAAACCCACCAACAGATTCCTGAGAGTATTCTTAGAATAGATGCAAAGACCTGACTGCACTCTACTGAGCCCTGCACTCTACATGATCTGGCCGCTGCTTGTCTCCTCACCACATTTCCTAGCACTCTTCACACTGGAAACTGCAGTTTTATTGAACATTATTCAGACAGCCTTTACATCTGCTTTTCCTCTGCCTGTAGAATCCTCCCCCGGTCATCGCAGCTCACTCCCTGACTTCAGAGGCCCTTTGTGAATATCTGCTCACTCCTCAATCATTATCATCATTCTCACTCACCCTATTTTGACCAAAACACTTATCACCTTTAAACATCAAATGAGGTGCATTCATGCATTTGTTTCCTGTCTGTCAAGCCCCTCTATAGACTATAAGCTATAGTCTGCATTTTGTCTATATTGCACATTGCTGTATTACAAATGCCTGAAATAGTTTGGAAGCCACTCACCAAATATTTGTTGGTGAGGGCATGAGTGAATGCACAAAGGGTGGATAGTGAGTATTCTTTGAAATATGTTCAGCTTGAGGTTTCTCCAAACTCATAGAGCGGGCAGGAAGAAATGCAAATGTAGAGTTTAGGAGAAAAGCAAGCAAAAAGCAAGAACACTGGAAAGCAAGACTAAAAAAGCACAGACCCACCCACCTAAGCCCTCCAAATGCTACTGGAATGTTGGCCCCAAAATAAAGAAATTAGCTGGAGACAGAATAGAGCCCAGGGATGGATATGGATAGAAATTAAAAAGAACTCACTTCATTATACAAGAATTTGTAGTGCATAATTTAGTTTAAAAAGGAGGGGAGAGAGGTATATATGTAAATAAAGCAAATTTTTTATTTTAGCCTTTAATGAGAAGCTGGTCCCTCTCCAATCTTTGAAAATAAGGAACAAGGTAGAATTCAGATTTTTTTTTCTACCCAGTCTATAGAAGTGTTAACAAACTGTAAAACTTCTGAAATGAAGACTGCTAAGATGGAGAAAGAGAGTGAAATGACACCTGGGAACCTGAGGCCCCAGTTCATAACCTTCCTATAGCTACATCCTTTGACCCACAGCTTTGTATTCATTCAGTCTAATCCTGAGGTTCCACCATGACTTGCTTTGGCCAATGAGATATTAGCAAATGTGATAGGAATCAAGCCTTGAAAAACACATGTGCCTTACCATCTACCCTCTTGCATGATGGGGCTTTCCCCTTTTGGACCCTGGCTTGGCCACCACCATAAGGACATGTCTGGAGCAGACTTCTAGAAAGATGAGAGCAGAGATAAGAAATACATGGGGAATATTGAGCTTCCTCAATCAAGAGTATCACAGACCCCCAGCTAACCTCTAATGCATGAGGAAGGCCAGCTAAAATAATCAGATCTGGCTTTGATAAACAGAATTCCCCCAGCTAATCAGTAGACTCTTCGAAAATAATAAAAGGTTATCATTTCAAGATACTATGTTTTGGAGGAGTTTGTTAACCAGAACTAGCTAACTGATAAAACTTAGATAGATAACTTTCCTCCAAATAACTGAAGTTAAAAACAGAGGTAGAAGTCAAAAGAACTAAAATGACAAGTTACCTAAGCAATCAGATCAGATCAGTCGCTCAGTCGTGTCCGACTCTTTGCGACCCCATGAACCGCAGCACGCCAGGCCTCCCTGTCCATCACCAGCTCCCGGAGGTCCTCAGACTCGCATCCATCGGTCAGTGATGCCATCCAGCCATCTCATCCTCTGTCGTCCCCTTCTCCTCCTCCCTCATCCCTCCCAGCATCAGAGTCTTCTCCAATGAGTCAACTCTTCGCTGAGGTGGCCAAAATACTGGAGTTTCAGCTTTAGCATCATTCCTTCCAAAGAAATTCCAGGATTGATCTCCTTCAGAATGGACTGGTTGGATCTTCTTGCCTAAGCAATAGAGGGTGTAATTTTCTAATTAGATTTTCAAACCATTTGAAAACAATAGGAATATATCACACAATATATTGCACAATAGGAATATGTGCAACATAGTTGCAAGTCAAAGTTAAATTACTAGTGTCCCCTTAAATTATAAAAGTGGGGTAATATTTTATAAATATAAACATCAGACACCTAGTATACTGTGTGCTGCTACTGCTAAGTCACTTCAGTCGTGTCTGACTCTGTGCGACCCCATAGACAGAAGCTCACCAGGCTCCCCCGTCCCTGGGATTCTCCAGGCAAGAACACTGGAGTGGGTTGCCATTTCCTTCTCCAATGCATGAAAGTGAAAAGTGAAAGTGAAGTCGCTCAGTTGTGTCCAACTCTTAGCGACCCCATGGACCAGAGCCTACCAGGATCCTCCGTCCGTGGGATTTTCCAGGCAAAAGTACTGGGGTGGGGTGCCATGTATACTGTGTAGGTGCCAATAAAAACTAAACAATCGGACCACATATGTTCTCTTCACCCCTCAGTCATTCTACCCTAGTCATCACAGGGGACTTCTGTTTTCCATAGCACTAGAGTCTATTTTCATTAAAGTAAACTACTCTTTCTTTCATCTTATAAAAATTAACAGCCTTACCAGACTCACTCACGGAACTGTAGCTAAAATAAAACCAACCATAATTTGCTTCTGTTCAGACTTTTGTACTGACAAAAGCATTATCTTTTCCCCTTCCAAGGTTACCCTTCTTCTTTGTTCCTTTATACATTTTCCAGGAGATCTGCACAAAAGCATAAACTTCCACATTAGACAAGTGAATAAGGACACAAACGTGGAACAATGCATACACTGTTTGAAGAGGTCTTCTCATCCAAGCCTCCTTCACACTCACAGCCTCACCCATGGCCACAATTTTAGTCTCACAGAATCCATTTTATATTCTACTCCATAAACATATACATCCTTCTATAAAAATAAACCAGGCCAAATTGAAAATGTTATTAAAATTACAAGTAATAACACACTGGTAGAGCCCTCTACATGCTCAGCCCCACGCTCCCCCTCACATGGTGTGTCTTAGCTCATTCAGGCTGGCACACCAAAATACCACAGGCTGGGTGGCTCATAAACAGCAGATATTTACTTCTCACAGTTCTGGAGGCAGGAAGTCTGAAATCAGGAAGCCAGCATGGCTGGGTGAGGGCCCTCTTCCAAGTTGTAGACTTCTTGTTTCATCCTCAAATGGCAGAGAGGCTAGGGAGCTCTGTGGGGCTCTTTAGAAGGACACTAACCTCATTCATCAGGGCTCTGCCCTCATGACCTGATGACCTCCCAAATGGCTCACTTCTTAATACCAGTATATTGGTTATTGGGATTTCAACACATGAATTTGGGGGTGGACACAAACATTCAGCCCACAGCACGTGGTCATCAGAGCCTGGATTCCTATCTCCCTTTTATAGGCATGGACACTGAAGCTAGGGGCAGCAGTGTGACTTCCTTGACGTTTCTGTTCCATAAAGTGACTAAATCAAAATTCAAACACAAGCTCAGAGTCCTTTTCTATACACTATACTGCAGAGTAATACATTATTGGAAAACTCAAAAAAAAAAAAAAAGGCTTTTCATAGAAAAGAAAAAGACCAGAATATACGTAAGAAGATAAAGAATAGATAGATGTGTGAGAAAAGAGACAACAGAGGCATTTACTTTTACATTGGACGACTGTGTAAGAAAAGCAGCTAGTAACTGCTAACATTTCTAGAACATTCTACAGAACACAATGGAAAACCATGTAATTTTCTATCATGTTATGCACCAGCAGTAGAACAAGTACCTAAGACAGGATTCCCACACAATTTTGCATGTATTTTCACCTCTTAATGTTCTAAATGTGTCATTGTGGGCTGTATATCCTTTATTCAACATATGCTACTATAATAAATCCTTGTTTATCAAAAGTATATCTAGAAAAAATTTATATCTGGGACAGTCAGTGTTAGATAATTGAATCTGCAGACTGCAGGAGACTACTAAACAAAGTAACAGCTGGTTTATTTCAGACTCTGCACAACTTGAAAGCTCTAGATCAGAGTTTGGCAAACTTTTTCTGTAAAAGGTCTGTAAAAGATAGTAAATACTTTAGGCTTTGTGGGTCATATGGTCTCTGTGGCAACTACTCAACTCTGCTCTGGTGCTAAAGCAGCAGTAGACAATGTACAGACAAATGAGTATTGAAATGTTTCAATAAAACTTTATTTATAAAAACAGATTTTGCTCAAAGTCAGTAGTTTGCCAATTCCTGTTGTAAAGCATAGCAATCACCCAGAAGAATAAAACGCATTTATGCTCGTATCTACTCTGAGTGTAGGACTGACATCCTGAGCCAATGTCTGTTCTTCCATTTGGTATACAATTTTTAAAAACTGGGCTATTTTATTTGCTTACAATCTATAATAAAATTCAAGCAGGTATTTCAAATCAAGGATTCTAACTTAGGCTAGTACAGTGAAGGCCAGAAGCCTTCAGAACACGGCCCAAGGACTGAAAGAACAGAGCAGTCTGGACCCGCTAGTTTAGGGGCAAAACACTTTCTCCCTAAACATTGTAACATCTTAATCATTTCGATATTAAATGACTCAATACCACTGAGAATGTTGACTTTGAATCAACAAAGGAAAGATTCCATTTTATCCCTTTAACACAGAAAAAACATGGAGACATATAAGATCTATTTGGAGAGACCTGTGAACACTGGCTAGAAGAAGTTTTAGAACTAACTGAAGAAATTTTAGCTGTCTAGAATAAATACTTTATGAAATAATCAATTCCCTGGATAAAAATAATAGACAAACTTTTATAAAGCACTTACTATGCATTATGCATCATTCTAAGAGTTTTACCTATACTAAGTTACCTAAGTACAGAGTAATCTAACCAGGTAGGTACCATTATAATCCCATTTTTCAGACAACGAATTGAGGTACAGGGAGACTGAATAACTTGCTCAGAGTAACACAGCCACTCAGAATAGAACCTGGCCCCAGGCACCATTTCTTCAATTGCTGAAAAATGCTAAGCCATTACCTTTTGACTGTATGTAGGCTGCCTTATTTCAAAGACCATGAAAGTGATATGACATATGTAAAATCTTTACTAAATAGAATATTATCTTTAGAATTTAACAATTGAGAAATGTCATTGTTTTTCAATGCCTGAGGGTAACAACTATAAGTGTTTATTATTTTTGTTCAGATCCACCAAAATAAAAAGATTGCTTGTATGTTAGATTGAAGATATTTTATTCTTTTTCAGTGTTGCCTTTAAAAGTGATTTTGGAATGTGCCAGGAAGATAAACAAGTAAATGGAGTTGTGGGAAAATTATTTTTAGGCACTCTTATTTCAATCAGATAAATATGAGGATATGAAATGTTAGTCTTTCTATTTCTTAGGTCAGGACATGAAAATTAGATGTTTATTTGCTGTCTTTATTTCTTAAATAGCTTAATTGTAAATTTGGCTTATATTGGAAGAAAGTAATTTGGTTGTCAAAATAACTGAGGTTACTACTGACTTATCACCCAACAAAAATATTTGATCCTAATATATCCAGAGTAAAGGACTAAAATGGTTTATGATGTTTATTAAGAGAAAATTAAAAGTTTGTGGGGAGATTTCTTTTAAATAGCAATGATCTAAAAAATATTTTTGGTTACTGAGTAGGCATCTGTGTTCTTTTTTATTTGTGATATAAATATTTTTGCTAATCTCCAAAAGTTCAGAGTAGAGAGAAATCTCTGCAGCCTCTAGAAAAGAGAGAGGCTGCAAACCAAGTTTATATTAATCCCATCATTTGCACAACTCCAGGCAAGAAAAACAGTTGTCCAAAAGCTATACATTCTCTTCATAAGCAGTTTTCCTCAATACTAAGCTAGCATTCCCTGCAAAATTTATACAACACTCAGGAACAGGAAAAGAGTAGAGAAGGCTTGAACAGTTTATATTTGCTGCCCATTTTTCATTTTCTCTCTACCCTTAGCAAGAGCTTCAAACAATTGATACAGAAGAGGAAGAGATAGGTGGAAAGAGAAAAGAATCCCATTACCACTTTCTTCACTACTGGACATAAATATTAAATCAATGATAATTTCTATAGTCATAATTTTCAGTTATATATTAACTGAAAACTGTTACCATATGGGACTAAGACTTGAAAAGTTCTTAGTTTTTTCTAGGTGATAAAGATTATAATTTTTTGATTAAACTTATACACAGTGGCTAAACTCAGAGCTTAGATTCTACATAGACATATTAGATAACAGAAGGAAGAGGACAGGAGACAAGAGGAGAGGAAATGAGAGGAGAGGAGAGGGGACAGGAAGAGAGGGAAAGGCAAGGGAAGGGAGGGGAGGAGAAGAAGAGAAAAAAAGATGAGAAAAGAACAAAACGTATGACATAAATTGGTGAGTTGACCACCAAACCAACTTTCTATTTTTCCCAGAGACATGTAAGATTCATGCCTCAGCCTCCTTTCTATTAAGTGGGGCCTTTACATAACCAAACTCTGGTGTAAAAAATGTGAGCAGTCCTCTATGTATTTTTCGCTCTGCCAAAGCACAAGCACTTGGAAACTGGAAATAATTAGGTGATAAGAGAAGTGCCATAAGAAAGCCACCTGAATGAGGGAAATTTGCCCATCAGGAATATTCATTTTGGCAAATGGGTATAACCACTATGGAAAACAGAATGGAAGTACCTCAAAAAATTAAAAATAGAAGCACCATATGATCCATAAATCCCACTTCTGGATATACATCTGAAGGAAATGAAATCATTATCTCAAAGGAAGATCTGCACCATAGCAGCACTATTCACAATAGCCCAGAAACAACGTAAGTGTCCAACCGTGGATGAATGGATTTTAAACAGTGATACACACATACAAACACACACACAGTAGAATATTACTCAGTCATAAAAACAAGGAAATCCTGCCATTTGCAATAATACGTCTACAACTTGAGGGCACTGTGCTAAGTAAAATAAGTCAGGTACAGAAAGGCAAATATTGTGTTACTTCACTTATGTGTGGAATCCTAAAAAGCTGAGTTTATAGAAAGAGAGAGTAGAATAGTAGTTGCCAGGGACTGGGGAGTGGGAAAAAGAGGAAAATATTAGTCAGAGAATCCAAACTTCCAGTTATAATATGAAAAAGTTTAGGGATCTAACATACAGCACAGAAATGATATTTAGTAATACTGTATTATATACTTGAATTTGCCAAGAGAGTATGTCTTAAATCTTCTCACCAAAAAAAGAAAAATAGCAACTAGGTGATGTGATGCAAATGTAAACTAACACTGGTGGCAATCATTTGGTAGTACAGTAGTCCCCCTTATCCTTGAGAGATATGTTCCAGCACCTCCCGGGGATGCTTGAAACCACAGATAGTAACAAACCCTCTACCTACTACTTCTCTATATACATATTTAACTATAATAAAGTTTATCTGAATTGCCAGCATCACTACTTGACCTTTGAAGCCATTATTAAGTAAAATAAAGGTTACTTGAACACAAACACTATGACCATTACAGCTGATTTGATAATCATCTACTAAGTGACTAACCTGCAGGATATGCTGGGGAAAGTGATAACTCACATCCAGGGTGTGACATGCAGCAGAATGGCATTTCATCACACTACTCAGAATGGCATGTAATTTAAAATTTATAAATAGTTTATTTCTGGAATTCTCCATTTAATATTTTGGGACCTCAATTGATCTCAGGTAACTGAAACTACAGAAAGTCAAACCTTGGACAAGAGAGGACTGCTGCTGCTGCTGCTAAGTCGCTTCAGTCGTGTCCGACTCTGTGAGACCCCATAGACGGCAGCCCATCAGGCTCCCCCATCCCTAGGATTCTCCAGGCAAGAACACTGGAGTGGGTTGCCATTTCCCTCTCCAATGCATGAAAGTGAAAAGTGAAAGTGAAGTCACTCAGTCGTCCGACTGAGTGTCCGACTCTTAGCGACCCCACGGATGGCAGCCCACCAGGCTCCTCCGTCCATGGAATTTTCCAGGCAAGAGTACTAGAGATGTAAATGTATCAAATCAACTCATTGTATGCCTTAAACATACACAATGTAATATGTCAATTGTATCTCAATAAACTTGGGGGCAGGAGTTAAAAAAAAGTCTTTCATTAAAAGTTTAAATTACTGCAGAGTGCCTTATCCAATCATTAAAGATAGAAGAGAGTGGTGACAATGGTTCCAGATGGCAGTTTTCAACACGTACTACAATCATCTCAGTAGATGCAGAAAAAAATTTTTTTTTATTTTTTATTTTTTTATCAAGAATCTCTTTTATTGATTATCAGAAACATTACAAACATCTAATATGAACGAATTGTAACATGACAGTATTTAGTTTGAACAATTAATACATTTCAGATATAATATTATACATATTTCAATGTTATTCTCCCCAATCATCCCACCCTCTCCCGGTCCCAGAGTCCAAAAGCCTGGTCTATACATCAGTGTCTCTTTTGCTGTCTCGTAAATAGGGTTATTTTTACCATCTTTCTAAATTCCATAAATATGCGTTAGTATACTGTACTTGTGTTTTTGTTTCTGGCTTACTTCACTCTGTATAATAGGCTCCAGTTCCATCCACCTCCTTAGAACTGATTCAAATGTATTCTTTTTAATGGCTGAGTAATACTCCATTGTGTATATGTACCACAGCTTGCTTATCCATTCATCTGTGGATGGACATCTAGGTTGCTTCCACGTTCTGGCTATTGTAAACAGTGCTGCTATGAACATTGGGGTACACGTGTCTCTTTCAATTCTGGTTTTCTCAGTGTATATGCCCAGCAGTGGGATTGCTGGATCATAAGGCAGTTCTATTCCCAGTTTTTTGAGGAATCTCCAGACTGTTCTCCATAGTGGCTGTACCAGTTTGCATTCCCACCAACAGTGCAAGGGTTCCCTTTCCCCCCCTCTCCAGCATTTATTGCTTGTGGACTTTTGGATAGCAGACATTCTGATTGGCGTGAAATGGTATCTCATAGTGGTTTTGATTTGCATTTCTCTGATAATGAGTGATGTTGAGCATCTTTTCATGTGTTTGTTAGCCATCTGTATGTCTTCTTTGGAGAAATGTCTATTGAGTTCTTTGGCCCATTTTTTGATTGGGTCATTTATTTTTCTGGAATTGAGCTGTAGAAGTTGCTTGTATATTTTTGAGATTAGTTGTTTGTCAGTTGCTTCATTTGCTATTATTTTCTCCCATTCTGAAGGCTGTCTTTTCACCTTGCTTATAGTTTCCTTTGTTGTGCAGAAGCTTTTAAGTTTGATTAGGTCCCATTTGTTCATTTTTGATTTTATTTCCAATATTCTGGGAGGTGGGTCATGGAGGATCCTGCTGTGATGTAAGTCAGAGAGTGTTTTGCCTATGTTTTCCTCTAGGAGTTTTATGGTTTCTGGTCTTACATTTAGCTCTTTAATCCATTTTGAGTTTATTTTTGTGTATGGTGTTAGAAAGTGTTCTAGTTTCATTCTTTTACAAGTGGTTGACCAGTTTTCCCAGCAACACTTGTTAAAGAGATTGTCTTTAATCCATTGTATATTCTTGCCTCCTTTGTCAAAGATAAGGTGACCATATGTGCGTGGATTTATCTCTGGGCTTTCTATTTTGTTCCATTGATCTATATTTCTGTCCTTGTGCCAGTACCATACTGCACACGGAACCTTCTCCAGGATAGACCACATCCTGGGCCATAAATCTAGCCTTGGTAAGTTCAGAAAAATTGAAATCATCCCAAGCATTTTTTCTGACCACAATGCAGTAAGAGTAAATCTCAATAACAGGAGAAAAACTATTAAAAAGTCCACCATATGGAGGCTGAACAACACACTCCTGAATAACCAACAAATCACAGAAGAAATCAAAAAAGAAATCAAATTCTGCATAGAAACAAATGAAAATGAAAACACAACAACCCAAAACCTGTGGGACACTGTAAAAGCAGTCCTAAGGGGAAAGTTCATAGCAATACAGGCATACCTCAAGAAACAAGAAAAAAGCCAAATAAATAACCTAACTCTACACCTAAAGCAACTGGAAAAGGAAGAAATGAAGCACCCCAAGGTTAGTAGAAGGAAAGAAATCCTAAAAATTAGGGCAGAAATAAATGCAAAAGAAACAAAAGAAACCATAGCAAAAATCAACAAAGCCAAAAGCTGGTTCTTTGAAAGGGTAAATAAAATTGACAAACCACTAGCCAGACTCATCAAGAAACAAAGGGAGAAAAATCAAATCAATAAAATTAGAAATGAAAATGGAGAGATCACAACAGACAGCACAGAAATACAAAGGATCATAAGAGACTACTATCAGCAATTATATGGCAATAAAATGGACAATGTGGAAGAAATGGACAAATTCTTAGAAAAGTACAACTTCCCAAAACTGGATCAGGAAGAAATAGAAACTCTTAACAGACCCATCACAAGCACGGAAATTGAAACTGTAATCAGAAATCTTCCAGCAAACAAAAGCCCAGGTCCAGACGGCTTCACAGCTGAATTCTACCAAAAATTTAGAGAAGAGCTAACACCTATCCTACTCAAACTGTTCCAGAAAATTGCAGAGGAAGGCAAACTTCCAAACTCATTCTATGAGGCCACCATCACCCTAATACCAAAACCTGACAAAGATCCCACAAAAAAAGAAAACTACAGGCCAATATCACTGATGAACTCAGAAAAATTTTTTTATAAAATTTAGCTTCCATCAATGATAAAATCTCTCCGGAAAGTGCTTATAGAGGGGACATACTACAACATAATAAATTGCCATCTATGACAAGCCCATAAATACCACCGTCCTCAACAATGAAGAGCTGAAAGCATTCCCTCTAAGACAGGAACAAGACAAGGATGCCCACTCTCAGCACTTTAATTCAACACAGTATTGGAAGTCCTAGCCACAGAAATAAGTTAAGAAGGGAAAAAAGAAATCTAAACTGGAAATAAAGAAGTACCACATGTCACCATGGCATAACATTACACATAGAAAATCCTAAAGATGCCATCAAAAAACTAGTAAAGTATTAAAGCTTATCAATGAAGTTAATAAAATTGTAGATTGAAAATTAATACACAAAAATATGTTACATTTCAATACACCAACGATGAACTATCAGAAAGAAAAATTAGGGAAGCAATCCCATTTACCATCACATCAAAAAGAATAAAATACCTATGAATAAACCTACCAAAGATAGCAAAAGACTATACTTGGAAAACTATAAGACACTGACTAAATAAGTTGCAGATAACACAAACAGATGGAAACATACACCATGTTCACAGCTTGGAAGAATTAATATTATTAAAGTGATTATACTACACAAGGCGAACTGCAGATTCGGTGCAAACCCTATCAAAATACCGAGGGCATTTTTCACAGAACTAGAACAATAACTTTAAAATCTGTATGTAAAAACAGAAGATCTCAAACAGCCAAAACAACCTTGAGAAAGAACACAACTGGAAATATCATGCTCCTTGACTTCAGACTATACTATAAAGATAAAATATTTTAAAAAATGTTTTTAAAGTATAGTACTGGCACAAAAGGGCTTCCCAGATGGTTCAGTGGTAAAGAATCTGCCTGCCAGTGCTAGAGTTGCAGGAGACACAGGTTTGATCCCTGGGTTGGGAAGATCCCCTGGAGAAGGAAATGGCAACCCACTCTAGTACTCTTGCTGGGATAATCTCATGACCAGAAGGGCCTGGCAGGCTACTGTCCATGGGGTCACAGAGTCAGATGTGACTGAGCATGCAGACAAGCACTGATATAAAAACAGACACATAGATCAATGAAACACAATAGAGAGCCCAGAGATAAATCCATGTACCCTTGGTCAATTAATATATGACAGAAGAGGCAAGAACATACGATGGAGAGAAGATAGTCTCTTCAACAATGTTGCTGGAAAAATTAACAGATACATGTAAAACAATGAGATTAGAACATTCTTTCACACCATACACAAAGACAAACTCAAAATCGTTTAAAGAGCTAAATGCAAGACCTGAAACCATAAAACTCCTAGAAAGGAACATAGAACACTCTATGACATAAATCACAGCAACAGCTTTTTAAATCTGGCTCGTAAAGCAAAAGAAATAAAAGCAAAATTAA
Source organism: Tragelaphus eurycerus (assembly GCA_935064755.1). Lineage (NCBI taxonomy): Eukaryota > Metazoa > Chordata > Mammalia > Artiodactyla > Bovidae > Tragelaphus > Tragelaphus eurycerus. Next base: position 19,856,903 of record CAKXYN010000024.1, on the reverse strand, counting down.
ACAAATGGGACCTAATTAAACTTAAAAGCTTTTACACTGCAAGGGAAACCATCTACAATATGAAAGACAACTAATGGAATGGGAGAAATATTTGCAAATAATGTGACCAACAGGCAGTTAATATACAAAATATATAAACAGTTCACACAATTCAGTATCAAGAAAACAAAACACCCAATGAAAAAGGACAAAGGAGCTGAACAGATATTTTTCCAAAGACGACATACAGATGGCTAACAGGCACATAAAAAGATGCCCAACATCATTAACTATCAGAGAAATGCAAATCAAAACCTCAATGAGATATCACCTCCCACCTGTCAATTTGGCTATCACCAAAAAGACTACAAATTAAAGTCATTAAGGATTTGGAGAAAAGGGAATCCTTATATACTGTGGATGGGAATGTAAGTTGGTATAGCTGCTACAGAAAACAGTACTGAAGTTTCTCCAAAAAATAAAAACAGAACTGAGCTATTTCAAATCCTAAAATGTGATGCTGTTAAAGTGCTGCACTCAATATGCCAACAAATCTGGAAAACTCAGCAGTGGCCACAGGACTGGAAAAGGTCAGTTTTCACTCCAATCCCAAAGAAAGGCCATGCCAAAGAATGTTCAAACTACTGCACAATTACACTCATCTCACACATTAGCAAAGTAATGCTCAAAATTCTCCAAGCTAGGCTTCAACAGCATGTGAACCGAGAACTTCCAGATGTTCAAGCTGGATTTAGAAAAGGCAGAGGAACCAAAGATCAAATTGCCAACATCTATCTGATCATAGATAAAGCGAGAGAATTCCAGAAAAACATCTACTTTTCCTTTATTGACTATGCTAAAGCCTTTAACTGTGTGGATCACAACAAACTGTGAAAAATTCCTAAAGAGATAGGAATACCAGTCCACCTTACCTGCCTCCTGAGAAATCTATATGTAGGTCAGGAAGCAACAGTTAGAATTGGACATGGAACAACAGCCTGGTTCCAAATCGGGAACCAGTCAAGACTGTATATCGTCACCCTGCTTATTTAATTTGTATGCAGAGTACATCATGAGAAATGCTGGACTGGATGAAGCACAAGTTGGAATCAAGATTGCTGGGAGAAATATCAATAACCTCAGATATGCAGATGAGACCACCCTTATGGCAAAAAGCGAAGAGGAGCTAAAGAGCCTCTTGATGAAAGTGAAAGAGGAGAGTGAAGAGGCTGGTTTAAAACTCAACATTCAAAAAACTAAGATCATGGCATGTGGTCCCATCACTTCATGGCAAACAGATGGGGAAACAATGGAAACAGTGACAGACTTTATTTGCTTGGGCTACAAAATCGCTGCAGATGGTGACTGCAGCCATGAAATTAAAAGATGCTTGCTCCTTGGAAGAAAAGCTATGACAAACCTAGACAGCATATTAAAAAGCAGAGGCATTACCTTACCAACAAAGGTTCATCTAGTCAAAGCTATGGTTTTTCCAGTAGTAATATATGGATGTGAGAGTTGGACCATAAAGAAGGCTGAGCACCAAAGAATTGGATGCTTTTGAACTGTGGTGTTGGGGGATACTCTTGAGTGTCCCTTGGACTGCAAGGAGAACAAACCAGCCAATCCTAAAGGAAATCAATATTCATTGGAAGGACTGATGCTGAAGCTCCAACACCTTGGCCACCTCATGCGAATAACTGACTCATTTCTTAAGACCCTGATGCTGGAAAGATTAAAGGCAGGAGGAAAAGGGGATGATGGAAGATGAGATGGTTGGATATATCACCAACTCAATGGACGTGAATTTGAGCAAGCTCTAGGAGTTGGTGATGGACAAGGAAGCCTGGAGTGCTACAGTCCGTGGGGTCACAAAGAGTCGGACATGACTGAGCAACTGAACTGAACTGAAAAACCAAACTATCATATGACCCAGCAATTTCACTCCTGGGTATATGTATCCAAAATTAACCAAAAACATTAATTCAAAAAGATACATGGCACCACAATGTTCAGAGTAGCACTATCTACAATAGCTAAGATATAGAAGCAAGAAGGCAATGGCACCCACTCCAGTACTCTTGCCTGGAAAATCCCATGGACGGAGGATCCTGGTAGGCTCCAGTCCATGGGGTCGCTAAGAGTCGGGCACGACTGAGCTACTTCACTTTCACTTGTCACTTTCATGCATTGGAGAAGGAAATGCAACCCACTCCAGTGTTCCTGCCTGGAGAATCCCAGGGACGGAGGAGCCTGGTGGGCTGTCGTCTATGGGGTGGCACAGAATCGGACACAACTGAAGCGACTTAGCAGCAGTAGCAAGTGTCCATCAACAGATGAATAAAGATATGTACACACACACACACACACACACACAGGAATACTACCTAGCCATAAATGAAATTTTGCCATTTGCAACAATTTGGACAAACCTGGAGAGTATTATGCTGTGATATGTCAGACATAATGTGGTTATTACGTATATGTGAAATCTAAAAGATAAAATTAGTGAATATTAAGAAAACAGAAACAGACTCACAGGTACACAGAACAAACTAGTGGTTAGCAGAAGGAGAGGGGAGGAGGGAACAGCAAGACAGGGATAAGGGATTAAGAGGTACAAACTACTATGTATAAAATAAATAAGCTACATGGATATATTATGCAGCACAGGAACTATAGTCAAATTTTTTTTTTTTTTTTTTTTTTTTCTTAACTTTACAATAATGTATTACTTATCAGGGCCACCCCCCCCCCCCCCCCACACCACCCCCAGGCACCAGGCTCCAAATTTTATAAGAACTATAAATGGTGTATAATCTTTAAAAATTGTGAATCACTAAATTGTACACCTGAGACATATAATACTGCACATCAACTATACCTCAATAAAAAATAAAAAAAAATTTTTATTTTAAAAACTATACTACAAATTAAATTTTCATTTCCAGAAGGTTTTCTCATAATTGCTGGGTGAAGTATGTAAGATAAAGATAGGAGAAAATTCATTTCATTTTTTATTTGTTTTACTTATTGTGCATCCTTATTTTACTTATTGTTTTACTATTGTGTATAGTTTCATCTAAAAAAAAAAAAGATTCTACATGCGGTAGAACTGTTTCAGACTCACCAATAGTACTATTAGGAAATAATTAAACTCTTTAACAACAGTGCACTCAAGCAGCTGAAATGTAGGACACACCAGTGGCCAATAATCCAAAAAGTTGTGATGACCTTTCAAAATAGAACCAGTTAAAAATCTGAGATTCAAAACTGTTGACTGATCTTTCCAAATTGTTTAGAAAGTCATCTTGACCATTCACTTTATTCCTGGTATGAAAAGCCCACAGAATAGGCATCATCTTAACGTATGTGATTATTTTGTTAGTTAAATTTAATAAAGAGAGAAAACACACCAATAAAAAGTTCAAGAATATCTGTCAATCTAAATTTTCTAAGTCACTCTTTCTTCTGAGGAAACTATGCCCACTAAAAACACTTCTAAATGCAGACTGTAAGGGAATGCTTATCTGAATATTAGCTTTGCGCTATATCTAAGTGGAAGGAAAGTCACAGTACCAGCTTAATCCACCCTGTTGGAGGGAAGTAGACGTAGTTGAGAAAGCTAATCAAACTTCAGGTGAACAGCAAAGGGAGTCAGCCACACATGCCACAACACTGTTAATCATCTATTCCCCAGTACAAAGTAAAAAGTTTAAAGTTACAAACAAGAAAAATAAAGAATTACCTTTATTTTTTAAAAAAAGAAAGCTAATCAATAAGAAATTTGTAGGTCCCATTAACAGTCATGCCTCATACATTCTTCCGCCAATGCCTAACCATTCATCTATTTTCTGTCTCTATGAATTTGCCTATTCTGTACATTTTATACAAATGGAATTATACAATTTAAAGGAAATGTATGTGATATTTTCCATTTTAAAAATTGACTATACCTTTTACTAATATCCTGATAATACATAAGTAACGTTTACAGGGCACTTAGAGGTTTACTAAATATATGTTCACATACAATATCACTTTCTTATTGTTATAGTAACTCAACTGTTATTTTTATACTCAAGTAACAGACAGATAAGGACTGAGGCTTTGAAAACCTTTGTAATTTTTCAAGATCAAACACTGAAGACTGCTTTTGCTCTAAAAAGTATTTATTCAATTCTAGGGATATACTTTTAGAAGTAAAGGAAACTAACCAGTGCTATAAAGTTTTGTAATAATAACGTCATTATCTTAGCCCAAAGAACTAAAATATTCTTTAATCAGCACTTTCTCATCATGCCACTGATATTTACCAATACAGTAAAACACCAGGATATATACCATTATTTCCATTTTACAGACATAGAGACTGAGCCTTAAAAAAATTTAAAAGACTTGAGTATGATCTCACTAACTCCAAGATCAATTTACTAAGTCATTTTGCTTCCTGAAATTGGAGGGATACAATTTTGGTTTGTGATTAGTATAACAGAAAATTATATCACCTGCATATATTTTATAATTAAAGTGGAAAAATTGATTTTTTAATTAAATGAACGTTCCTCCTCTTCCAAGGGGTAGTGTCCAGCTCCACAAACAGAGAGAATCATGCAAATCTAAAGCTTTTAACTCTGGGTTGGGGGAAGGAGAGGAGGATTTTTGTTTTGCTCTACTCTAAAACAAGCTCCAGGTGGGACAGCAAGTCTTTTGAAAACGCCAACTAAGGATAATTAAATTCTTCAGCAAGAGTAAGCAAAAAGAGTGGTTCTATATATAACACTGGGGAAAAAAAATATCTTAGAGAAGAGCAAATCTTTCCAAAAGTGAAATTCACCAAATGAAACCCTGGAAAATGTAATTCAATCAAGAAATATTACTTAAGCCAATTTGCATTCATGAGTGCTTTGCAAGTTTATGATGTAATACATTCTCTGTTGGATATATCTTTGTCAAATCCATCTGTCTATGGCAGATATACATAGTTTTACAGAACCTTATCTGCCAAAGAACTTCCACAGTCAGACAAAAATGGCAATTGGAAATAAAGTACAGAGGGAAAAGACATCAGCTCCTGCTATTTGGAAAATGTTTCCTTTCTGCACAACATCTTGCTCACAGATACCTATCCCTGGACACCTGGTACTCCTCAACTCTTTTCTTAAAGTCCTGTCCTTTCAATGTAAAACAGATGTGAATCCAGAGAACTGAAGAGGTCAAAGTCCTAAAGGAAGCTCCAATGCAAGATGTCAGTACTCCCAACAGAATTTCCCTGAGCCGTGTTCTAAACACCTTCTGAACTGCATGAGCCGCTGACTAATATCTGATAGCTGAGCATACGTCCTTTGCATTTGCTTCATCTCAGTCAGAGCTCAAGTTAATACTATAAAGAAGGAAGGCCTGAAGAGGTGGGAGGGGATGTGACAGCTACAGCAAGGAAGCCATACTGACACTACCCTGAGTAAAGAAGCCAGCTTAAAGGTCAGAAACCAGTTCAGAGAAACCTGCTTCCACTCTCCCCACTTCTTACCCTACGTGGGCCCCGAACCACTGCGAGGGGTGAGGTTACTGTCCTTCATAGATGCGCTCCCTCTTCCACTGATATAGTCAGTTAAGACATAAAATAATGACTGTCAACTCTTACTATTAGTGTCTACAGCCATGGAAACCAAATAAAGGAACTTATCACACTATCACAATTAGAAGCTCATACTCTTTCTTCACAGAGAAGAAATGTGAAAATTTTATACATGTAAAAATTCTTCTAAAAGAATGTATTAGAATTACATGTTTTAAAACTGTTTTACATATACTTGGCTAATACAGAAAAGGATTCTGTTATTTTTCTCTCCTTTTATAAACCTCATTTGTTGCTGAGACCTAAAAGGGGTCATATTTTAGAAGGCAAAAATATTTTAACAACAAAACTTTGCATTTCCAAAGTGAATGAAACATAAAATTTTGCAAACATATAACTATTATTTCTTTCCTACTGACCAAATCATGTCAGTCATTTAAATAGGTGTGACCAAAAATAAACTGCTCTTAGGTATAAAAATAATATTTTTATAGGAATTGGCAAGTAACTATTCTAGCTATTAGAAATTTATACTGGCCACAGAAACCCGTGATTTTAAAAACTGTTCAGATGATTTATGCTTGAGGCTTATGTACAGCACAAAAATATAGATTTATATCTCTAAGTCTAAAGACGAAAATTTAGACAAAAAGCAAACTGGAAAACAACCCAAAATTGTAAGAAATTACCTAACTTTGTGCCATATTGAGAAAGATATAAAAATTATGTGAAAGAAAAATTATTTATTTCTAATGATTAACTTCATAGACAAAAGTCTGATTTTCTTTTTTTTTAATGACAGGAGAAATCAATAATGTTTTAAAAGTAAAACATGAACTGCTTACCCTCACCAGTATATACTCAGTATTAACTCTATTCTGCAGTGTATGCTTATAGAAGGTAATAAAATGCTGATGTTTTCTAGGTTCTCCTCTCAATCTGCTCTGGCTTTATCTTCAACCTGGTTACCAATAGAAGTCACCCCCAGCAATTATACAAACCTAACAATGGCTTCCCTGGGATAATTTGATCTGCTCTGACCACACATTGCAATCCACATACTTTCTTCTGTTACTGTTGTTTCTGTGTGTTTAATATGCTTCTTAAAGGCTTTAAACACACATACACAAGCTAGGAGTTCTCATTCAGCTCCCCACCATATAAACAGAACCAGTGAGGAGCATTTTTATACATGTAAAAATATTCCAGTTATCCATAGAATATGTCTTGGTACAGCTTCAGATGACAGCAAAGAAAAGCTTTGCTATCATTTCGCATTTCTCCTCTTTCTGTGCTCTGAGTGTTGTGTACCTGTGTCCCAAAAGGACTGCTGTCCTGACTGCTCCCTCCCAGCTGTGGACCATGTGGGTGGGAAGTCTTGAAACTTGCCGGACTCAAGGGCTCTCAGCCATGGCTTTGACACCAACAATCTGTTTTAACCTGCTCGTATTGGACCTTTCTCACTTTCCAGACCCCTTAACACAAACCCGGCTAGCAAATGCATTGAAGAGCCTCCTTCAAAATACAGCTTGAATCTGATTCGTGGCAAAAAAAAAAAAAAAAAAAAAAGCTGGAATAATCCTGCCAGGTCTTAGAAGCTTTACGATTAATTGCATTGAACTTGATACACAGAAAACAGCACCTTGAAAATGAATCATTTACTACTTCAGTATTTTCTAATTACCATCACTCCCTCTCGGGGCATGTAATTAATTTACGGAGTTTTTTTAAAAAAAAAAAAAAAAAAGAGTCAGGATTACTCACACAGTCTTGAAGATGCAATGTCAGCTATTTAGGACAGAAACATCCAAGGCCGTGTTAGAACTCAATTACGACTACATATGCGTTAAAGCAGGAACTGGCAGGCCTCTGGACTACAGCAACTATAGGACTTGTGCTTCTCGTACGCTGGGCTATAATTTATGAAACTGAGCCCCAGATCCAGCCAATCATTTAGCTCCTCATAACAAGTCTGACTGGCTCTGGAAAGCTGAAAGGGCTGCACTAGAACAACAGAGATGAGATATTCCACATAACACTCAGCTTATCTGGAATCACTTTCCCTTGCAAGGCCAGAAAAAAATCATAGCTTTACTGCCCAAGGGAAGCACAACAAAGGACTGGGAAATGCAACTTCACCTGGAGCAAGATCTGTTATGCTTTGGCAAGATCAACCTCGCCGACCTTAAAGGACCCAGGTACTCCTGGGACGCAGAGGGCAACCACAGCAGCAAAAACTCAAAGGTAATTTTCATCTTTCTTTTTATCTTTAGTGGGAGTAATGCTGAGTCGAAATAATATGCATTAAGTCACTCCGGCAACTAGGTCCGCTTTGATCTCATTTTACCTTTTTCTAATCTCATCTATTGTAGGATCATTTGTTATTGAGTATGAGTCCAGGGAGGCTTAATGTACCTGAAATAAATGTAAAACCAAAATGATCATTTGTGGAGGAAGAGAAATCATTTTCCAGAACGGTTTGAGAGCTATCTTTTCAGATGGACAGCCTTTTCACCCACTCACAGAAACAAGAAGAAAGGCAGCTCAGGCAGGGAAGAGGGAAAAGGGGTTTCATGAGTACAGTTAAATGCTTTTAGTGTCTTAAAAGGAATAACTGTGCTCAGATAGTAAATTAGGAAAATGGGTTATTATACTGGCCCACAATATAGCTATATAGCTATACATGGCTATATAGCATATACCAGAGTACCTTGGTGGGATTGTTGGGGCAGAAAATAATGTTAGAGCCAGTTGGCATAGTCCCCCATGGCCTAGGTTTCTGTTTTCCTTGCAATACTTTCCTTATTTCCCATCACATTTTGAAGTATTAGTAATACCAACTACTTGTTATACCAAACTTTCAAATTGTAGTTATTAATGCATCTGTGGCAAATATTTTTAAAGTCATAAGAGATGACTAAAGAAAAAAAAAAAAATTTAATGGAATTAACATACATGACATACTTTACCTAATGACAAATCCTTCCAAATCCTCAACAAATGATGCGTCTCTTCAGCAAATTTTGTAGCAAGTGTAACATTAGCAACCAAAAAATCATTGTAAAAACTTTTAAATAACAAAATCAATCATTATGCTTTCAAAGTGACAGCAGAACCTTCACAATATAAACTCATGTCAGTTTTATATGCTCCCAAAGGAAGAAGCCAGGAAAGGAAACTTGCTTTGTTTAGTGATGAAATATAAGGAACAGCAACAGAAAAGACATTTATGCTTTTTTTGTTTGCTCTAGATGGTTGACTGAATTTAACTTGAGATTTGACACCAAGAAGAAAAACAAACACAGGGAATAGAAAAAGTAATCCATTCATAATCCCCCCAAGATCTGTTCTTTGAATTGTCCAACTTGTGACTAACCAGGGAGGACTATTTCACTACGTTTAAATATATTTTACTTAATTAAACCTTTGTTTACTTGACAGTGCTGCTGCTCATGGTGACTGTGTGAGAACTGAAACTTCTGAGGGGAGCCAGGTTGTTAAAATTGTGATTCCATTTACTCAACAATAACAAGGATGATCTAGTCTGAAAGGGAAAGCATGCTCTTAAGGTAACGTTGGCATTGAATCTTCGCACCCAGAATTTTGTCATTGAATCCTCAACACCCAGAATTCCCTGTTTCTCATTCCCCAAATAAAATTATGTTAAGATCTCTTCAAATTCCAATGTTCAAATCATTTTTCAACAGACAAGACCAAGAATATTCTAAACTAAAGCATTTAAATTATTTCACATGATAGTTGCCCAGAAATTTCCTATAGGAAAACTTTACCTTTGACAACTTTGAAGATAACCATCTCCCCACTCAAAACAATGGCCAGCAACCAAGTAGCAAGTCTTTGAGTCAGAAGCTTTCATGGCTTCTGGACATTCTCTGTGTCAACATAAAGCTCAGTTGCAGACAGACCCCTGGCACCCTGACCCTTACAAACACTAAAGGTTTTGTTTGATTCAACTGCAAGCTGTTCATCTGTTAGCAAGTAATGTTCAACCAGAAACACATTCATGACGAGAGCTTTCTAAAAGACCAGTGTGGCCTTCCCTCCAGTCATCATAATAATCACGATAGCCTGAGACATGTTGCTGCTACTTGGCAATTGGGGGTGAGGGTAGATATTTAGTACCTGGAGTGGTCACACAGCAGGGAAAACCTCACTCTGGAAGGAAGGAAGGAAGTGATGTCTCAGTACAATCTGACTTAAGCCAATTATATCATTCACATTTGATTTCAATGCCCTATTTAAAACAATGCAATGAAGAAGGAAAGTTAAAAATACATGCCAATACACTGATCTTTTCCGAAAGTTGTTAGTGCAGTGTGCTAAAGCCTGCTTATAGCAGGCATCATTTCCAATCCAACAGGGCTTGTGCTAGCAGGCTCTAGCTGGAGAGACTACATCCATCACCACCATCAATTAATAGCCGTTGGCTCTCGCACCTGGCACTAAGAGGGTTCATGGTACACAAATGTCATTCAGACAGCTAAATTTTGTTCTTAATTCATTTCCTGGATCTCCATCTCACAGACAAGAATTTAGATGATCCCAATTAAAGCAAAGTACTCAGCAATGCAAACCTTTAATCTGAACCAAGAGCCTTCAGCCCATCTTAACTATCAGAGCAGCTCTGGTTGACTGAAAGGTGTCCCTAGATCTGGGCCAAGAACAGTTTTTAGGCCCACAAGCTAATTCTGCCTTGCCCTGCAGTTTACGTAGCCAAAGGAGTCGCTCATGAGAAAACTCTTAAGAAACATTTGGATCCACCAAGTTAGTGTGTCAGACCTGCGGAGGTTGGCAAGAGGTTAACTGTGCTCCAGGTGAAATGGATAAATAGATCCATTGTTTTCACCAGGTTGGACTCCACCTAAAGAAACCCTAGATCTTGGACCAGGTTGCTGGTGTGGGGGGCAACTGCTTACAGTTCAAACGTCAACTCTCGGAGCCAGTGTCTCTGGTGTTAACAGAAAGACAAGCAGTTACTCAGAAATACATAGATGTAGAAATACATCTAGCAGGCTAGAAGGCCTGCTCACCTTGACAAAGCAAAAAAAAAAATTTTTTTTTTCATTTAAATAAAAAGGCATGGTTACAAGAGCTATGAATCTGTGGTCATTGCAGGGATTAAGCTTATATTCTTGGTTTAGATAACAGAACACATCATCTGGGCACATAGACCTCATAATCAAGCTTGTTCTTGGCATGTGGGGGAAAATTTTTGTGGCTGCTTTTCAATTATCTATCTGAGAGCATGAATGTTTGGAAACATACTAACAATGCATGTGACAAGATTCTAAACCATTATTACACATAAAATTAACCCAAATCAACAACCTTTTGTGCTCATGCATAGTCAAAACTCTTCTTCTTGGTAATGAGATGTCAACAGTCATACAAGAGTACATACACAAAACAGACAATTACTTACATTTTGCGAGAGAAAAGTTTGAAGGGTTGCATTTTTCATATGTGATGCCAAAACCACCTCTTCAAGCAATGCCTAAGCATTATATTAATAGCATGGAGGTTGACAGCATACACTCTGAGTTAGACTGCCTGGGTTCAAATCCCAGTTCTGACTCTTATCTGTGGACTTCAGGCAGGCCACTTAAGAGATCTGTGCCTCAATTTCCCCATATGTAAAATGGGGCACTCACAGTAACTACCTCCTGAGGCTGGTGTGAAGATTAAACAGGCAAAGAACTGAACTTAGAACTGAGCCTATTATGTAATAAACATTCATTAAGAGAAAACTGTCATTTGTATCATAATTATTATAAGTTCATTGCAGTAAATGTACACACAAGATCCAAAATGGAGTTGAATTGCTGAACAGTCAAATATGGTAAAATATATCTATTAACATCATCTATCTCATTTTGGGAAATATTTATGTAAGGTTTTGTCTTAAGACCTCTGAGATAAGAGCTCAAGGAGGTGGGTCTGTTCCTTGTCAGTCTTCTGTCTGGTTATCACTTGACATTTTCAACCCTGCTCTACATTTATTGTGTCGCACAATGGCACTAACCTAGGAAATTACACATAAAGGATAATTGTAGTAGACATGATTCATATGATAGTTGGTCCAAAGTTCAGCCTAGTTTAAAGATTCCTGCATGAAGGCAAAAAAATAATGGAAGCCATTCATTTCACTCATGGTACCCTAATCAAAAAAGAGTTGAAGGGAGGGGGAAAAAGAGAGACCTGTCACAAACAGCTCTGATGATTATCCAAAGACAGGAATCATGTCTAGAATTCATGCTGACTTCTCAGCATAGATATGACAGAACACTGAAGCTAATTATCTCCTCTCCTCCCAGGAGAGGGGATTTCTCAGTTTAGGAGATTATTAACTGGAACTTCAGCTTACTTACTGAGGAGGTGCAGAGAACAAGAGTCTGCTTGGTAAGGGAACAGCTGCTGTAGGGACAGACAATGGCCTGCTGCACTCTTTCATGCCCACATCCCTCATTCATTTGTCAGTGGTCTCACCCTTCATCTCCTTCCCCGCCCACACAAACCCCCCACCAGACACATCTCACCACTTACAGGGCTTCAGGGACCCTGTACTCTCTCACTGCTGTGCCTCCCAGGACGCATCTCTCCACCTGTGTGCCCTTCCCTTCCCAGCACCGACCACCAAGACCAAGGACATGCCCCTCCTTGAGAGCAAACCCCTTCCTCCCACCTCCTCTTCATGCAGGGTACTTATTCCTTGATGGTAAATTCATGAATCAGCACCACTTACCATATGAGTTAGCAGGACAAATAACCAGGGAGAAAACTGGGGAACATTTTCAGTTTAGGAAAAAAAAAAAACACTTTCAAAATGAAATCCAAGGTACTTTCTTCAAGATCCCAAAAAATCAAATGTTAAGACTTAACAGTCACATGACCAGCCTCATCTCTGGTCTTTCTCAACAAGTTGATAAAGAAACACAAGGAAGCCTGCCTGGGATGCTAGAAATGACTGCATACGTGAAAGCTTTGTATGGGGCCTGGCAGGGAGTTGAATGAGCTAAACTAAGTCTCCTTATTCTAATTATACTGCTCCTGGGAGAGGAATGCAAAAGGAAGGGGGTCTCAGTTCCAAAAGTGAGTGATCAGCTCCCCCACTCCACTGTGTTGCCTTAGATCCAGAGGTGGACACTGCATGTGTCCATTCGCTCCATGGCCCACTCATGCTGCTGAGGCCTCGCTACCCACAATATTGCTGCAGTCCAGGCCTGTGACTGAGGGGACGGGCACCGGGCATTGGACATACACCAAGACAAGGAGGATGGGAGGGGCTGAAGAATTAAGAAAACAGTTTGTTGGAGGATAACCTTCAGAATTGGGACACAAGTCCAGTGTATCTCTAGTGCATCTCCCACTCCACCTGTGTCTCACCCCTCAAAAGAAAAAAAAAAAAGTAGTTTTGCTAAATCTCTCAGCTTCCTCCACTAACGTGTCTTGCAAAGGAGCCTGTCCTCTACTCCTACCAAATGAATCCCCAGAGAAACCACATTAAACCAGTCTGTGCCACTATGATTAAATGTCCCTGTTACCTTCCACGTGGCACTTCATTTTAATAGAGGCTTTCTAGAAATAAACCCAAGAACCAAGGAATTTACGACCCTGAAAATTTCAGGCCCTTTGGAGCAATAACCAAAGGCAGGTGGAGATTCCTGGTCCCTGAGACCCATACCAGCACATCAGTTACCTTCTCCTCTAAGGGGTGGGCTACCCCTGGGCCAAGGAGAATGCCAGGTCTTCACTCCTGGGGCAAGGCCACCACATCCAGTTGGGCAGTGCACGGCCCATGCAACCATTTACGCAGTCCTGCCTCTGTAGTCCCTGAGGCATCCCTCTCTATATTCAGAACACAGGCTACCATCAGTCAAGAGAAGACTTCTCAATTTTTAATCCTCCCACAATAGAGACAAATATTTGGTATCTCAAAAGCACATTGGCTATAGGGACACATTCATAATCACCAGCTACTAAGAGGCGTCAGTTGCCCACATCTCCTAGTCCACAGGATTTTTTTTTTTTTTTTTAACTTTTTTTGCCCTAAAAATGTAAGCACAGAAATCAGAGCAGTGGAAGCAAAGCAGATTGCACTTGAGCCCCATTTGCTTTGAAAAATAACGCACAGTTTCTTGGACTTCTTGTGCATCAGGATTGCTGAAGGTGCTGGTTAAAGTAATAGATCTCTGACCTCACCACAGGATGCTCATCTCACAAGTGTAGAATGGAACCTAGGAATCTACATTTTTACTGGCATACATGCCACCAACCAACCCCAGGCTTGTAAAGTCGGTCATCATGGATTACTCCTTGAGAAGCATCAAGATAAAGCATGCAAACCACTTAACACAAAACCTGGCATGTTCCAAAGTGCTCCATACTTACAAGCTGTAATTATTAACATTTGGAATTGATCCCAACTTCATATATTCTACTCAGACCTGGCCTTAGTTAAGTGAAAATTGCACATGGGTGTGGCAGTGTGGCAGCGAGCCAGGAGCTGGTACAGTGCAAGGAAAGAGAACTGAGAAGAGGAATACAGAACAGACAGAACCTAATTTGTGTCCTTCTAGAAGGCAATGGCACCCCACTCCAGTACTTTTGCCTGGAAAATCCCATGGACGGAGAAACCTGGTAGGCTGCAGTCCATGGGGTCGCTAAGAGTCAGACACGACTGAGCTACTTCACTTTCACTTTTCACTTTCATGCATTGGAGAGGGAAATGGCAGCCCACTCCAGTGTTCTTACCTGGAGAATCCCGGGGACGGGGAAGCCTGGTGGGCTGCCGTCTATGGGGTCGCACAGAGTCGGACACAACTGAAGCGACTTAGCAGCAGCAGCAGTGATCTATTAACCTTTGATGAGAACTCTTGAGCCTTATTTACCACCCTCATTCCACAGTATCAACAGCTCTGAAAAGATAACACAGCAGTTTGGAACAATTATCTACGAACCAGAAGTTCCCAAAAGTAAAAAAAACACTCAAAATATTGGCATTTTCATTTTTCTGCCTCAAAGAAAGCAATACAAGATTATTTTTTTGTAGGACAAAGCAAGGCCCAAGTAAGCAGAGCATTTTTAAATGGCTGAGTCTGCCAATGGCTGAGTCTCCACAGTATAGGAGAAGTAAATCCCCAATCTGATTGGCTGCCGTGGGTTTCGGCTAAGTTCCTCTGTGATGATGTGGGCCCTCCACAGATGGCTGGAGCTAACCACATCTACTTTCCACTGGGAATCATTCCTCACAGCAAATAGGATGGCCCTTAAGGAAATCTTCTGTTTAGTTTGTATGATCCTGAGTACAGAACAAAGCTCTGTTGTTTAAGAGCATAAGTAACAAAAGCTCTGTTCTTCCAAACCAAGAGGGAAACAGGAGAACCATCCAAAATCATGTGATCTTAAACTGTGTCAGGATGACAAGAATGAAATATTATTTTAGGCTGCCCAACAGCCATCAGTCACCCACTGTCCTCTCCTGCCTTCAGAAAACAATTACTCAATATGGTCTTTCTCAGACACACGGCAGCCTTAGGAAAAACTATTCCACATATTTGGAGGTAGAGTATTTTCTGCATTTAAGTCAATGGAAGCTATTCAAAGCCCTCTTAGCTTTCTCTCTGAATCATGGGCATAGGAAGACAGCTGCCTGTACTCATACAATTAAAGTAAAACAGAAACTGTGTGGGGGGAAAAAAATATTTTTACACTATCCCAGGTGCTTGATGTGTGTTTTATTGCCTAATTCCCTCAGTAACCTCTAAGAGGTTTGATATGTATTATTATTCCCATTTTTACCAAGAGTTAGAGGTTAAATAAGCTTCCCTAAAGGACACAGAGGTGGGGGCTTCTCTCCAGTGGCTCAGTGGTAAAGAATCTGCCTGCCAAGCAGGAAACAAAGGTTTGATCTCTGGGTCAGGAAGATCCCCTGGAGAAGGAAATGGCAATCCACTTCAGTATTCTTGACAGGGAAATTCCATTGACAGAAGAGCCTGATAGGCTACAGTCCATGGGGTTGCAAAGAGTTGGGTGTGATTGAGCACGCAAGCATGCATATCACCTAGTTCAGTTCAGTCGCTCAGTCGTGTGATGCTCTTGCAACCCCATGAATTGCAGCCAGGCCTCCCTGTCCATCACCCATTCCCAGAGTTCACCCAAACTCATGTCCATCGAGTCAATGATGCCATCCAGCCATCTCATCCTCTGTCGTCCCCTTCTCCTCCTGCCCCCAATCCCTCCCAGCATCAGAGTCTTTTCCAATGAGACAACTCTTCACATGAGGTGGCCAAAGTATTGGAGTTACAGCTTCAGCATCAATCCTTCCAAAGAACACCCAGGGCTGATCTCCTTCAGAATGGACTGGTTGGATCTCCATGTAGTCCAAAGGGACTCTCAAGAGTCTTCTCCAACACCACAGTCAAAAGCATCAATTCTTCGGCACTCAGCTTTCTTCACAGTCCAACTTTCACATCCATACATGACCACAGGAAAAACCATAGCCTTGACTAGATGAACCTTTGTTGGCAAAGTAATGTCTCTGCTTTTGAATATGTGATCTAGGTTGGTCATAACTTTCCTTCCAAGGAGTAAGCATCATTTAATTTCATGGCTGCACTCACCATCTGCAGTGATTTTGGAGCCCCCCAAAATAAAGTCAGCCACTGTTTCCACTGTTTCCCCATCTATTTCCCATGAAGTGATGGAACCGGATGCCATGATCTTTGTTTTCTGAATGTTGAGCTTTAAGCCAACTTTTTCACTCTCCACTTTCACTTTCATCAAGAGGCTTTTTAATTCCTCTTCACTTTCTGCCATAAGGGTGGTATCATCTGCATATCTGAGGTGATTGATATTTCTCCCAGCAAACTTGATTCCAGCTTGTGCTTCTTCCAGTCCAGTGTTTCCCATGATGTACTCTGCATATAAGTTAAATAAGCAGGGTGACAAAATACAGCCTTGACGTACTCCTTTTCCTATTTGGAACCAGTCTGTTGTTCCATGTCCAGTTCTAACTGTTGCTTCCTGACCTAACTACCCACCAAATGTTGCATCAGGCAGCTGCATCACAGGCACACCAGGTTTAACCAACTATATACATTTCTGCCAAAATGATAGAGGGAAATGATAGAGTGTTTTTATTTGTATGTCTTTGATTAGTAAAGAAAGTTAGACATTTTTCCTATATATTGGTCATTTGCAATTTTTCTAGGAATTAATTATCCCTTTCATTTTTCTGCTTTACTAGAGCCTAACTCCAAAATTCATTCTATTAGACTCTGATGCCAAAATTCATTATAAAGTCTTTATCCTGCCTTGTGCTGTTTTCTTATTATCTATGCTGGTGTATCGGAGACTTTGATCTACAGCTAAGAGAACTTCAGCCACATATCGCCAGGGTGATTAGTCTAGTCCCATAAAACATGTTCCAAGAAAAGGAACTGGTTAATTCTGAAGAAAAGAAAGCCATAAATTTCCCCTCAGTTGTCTGCTTTGGAAATAGGTCAACTCATGACTTTATCAGTGGTTGTTTACAAGAAACAATGATCCATTCAAACTTAATCTTGTTCTTTTGCATTTAGATAATATAAGAGGGGTGGGCCAAGAACAGTTTAGAGAATCATCCGCAGAATCAGGGACTGGAAGGGAGGAAAGAAAAATACACACACTTCCGTGCCCCAGGCAGAAGCAGACCCCAGGCAGATTCAGAGATGGCTTGTGATGAGATCCAAGTTAGAGATAACCTCACTCCATGGACACTGAGGCCGCCAGACATAAAATGACTTGCTGGCATCAACTGGCAAATAGTAGTCCCTTGTCTCCCTGAGCAGAGCTCATCCTACTAGGGGCCACTGGCCACAAGTAAAGCACAGCTAAGTTGAGTCCCCAGAGATGAAAACACTGACTCTGCTTCCCACAGTGCCAGGATGATGTTGAAAGGCATTGTGACCAAAGTAACCTCATCCCCAGGCTCAGGAACTTGTGCCCAGAGGGTCTGGACCAGATGCCTGGCTGGCCACTAGCTGCTAGGGACTAGGCAGAGTTCTGACTGGCTGCAGCTAGAGGATGACATGGATGATATTAGGCTGCCGTCTTATTCCTCTACTCAAAAAAAAATAGGACCAAATCCAAACAGCAAAATGAGGCCAATGACAGTTCTCGTAGTATCCAGCATTTTAACAAATATCCCTTAGGTGATTACCTTGGTTTGGTTGATTTTATCTATTTGGGTTCAGCGAAATCCAGACTGTGCTGAACAAAACCAAGCCTGGCCACCTAGTGGTCTTATCCTCCCCAGTGGGCTTCGGCCTTAACCCAGCAGAGAGTCAAATGTGACCAAATGTCTGCCAGGAGAACTGGACAAGGGCTCCCCTCTCCCATCGCCCATGCAGAAAAATGCAGGGGTAAGTCAGTGGCCCCACACTCATTTGGCCAAGGCAATCAAAGGCAAGCAGTCAGCCAGCTGTCTGGTGGCATAGCTCCCTCTCTACATGGGTCCATCATGAAGCTCTTACCAAACCCAAATGATGGCTATATTCCACCCAACACAGATCCTTGATGAGGTCTAGAAAGACAGCCTCCACCATCTTTCCTCAATTTGAAAGCATTTTTCTTAACTCTTTAGACATCCTGTGACCTAACGGAATCAATAGTTCACCTTAAGCCTTAAAGAAAACTGGATGAGCATCTTTGGGGAGATGGCCTAGGGTCCAATAGTGATGACTGTTTTATGTCAGGAGATGTACCTGAGTTATGTTATTTCATCCTCAAATTACCTCCCAAGGTGGGTCTTTTTTTTTCAATCTGTACTCGAAATATAAAGAAACAGGAAACAATAAGAAATAGCTCGTTTCTAGACTTGCCTGATTCTTCTGCACAATTTTGTGAACTTTCATTTTGAGTTTAAGCGGTTCTTCCAAAAAGATCAAGGAAGCAGAACAGAAGAGTCTGTCCCGAATGTTAACCTATTTTAAAGGTTGATTCCTGGCTGCTGAACCAACTGGTTCCCCTCGTTCGTCCCTGGAAAAACAGCCATCTCATGCTGACGGCCTTCTTTAGGAAGAGGATGTTTCCCACAAGAGAAAATTCTTTCCAAAACTTAGTGCTTATTTTAGGAGAGTTGAATGGATTCACAGTCATCTTTTGCACAGGAAGTCTGATATCCCCAAATCAAGGATAGACTCTTTGACTAAGTTTCAACAGCCCTATTGGTCATTAAAGACTCAAAACAAACAAAGAACCAGACACCAGAAGCTATGTTGGTCCAGCACATTTAACACATGAATTTTTCAGCAGAAATTTGCTAATCCCTATAGTACATTTCTCTCATCTCCTTTGGAGTTTTCCCGATCAGCTTTCAGGGTTCCTGGGGCCTTTATTTGTTGACTCGGAAGATTGGACTACATGCAGCTGTTTTTTGTTTCCTGAAACAGTCACTCAATTTAGATTAGCATACTTACTTCTTTTCTTTTTTCTCCAAAAAAAACTAATATCTGATTCCCGGAGTGAAAGCTATATCACTCAGAACTATTTTAACATTTAGTTATTATAATACACCTTACATAACACTACATTGGGGGCAATACATAATTCCATAGAGTATCCAAAATGGTATCTGATTCAGTACTAACTTCCTGCAAAGTGAAAGTGTTAGTCACTCAGTCGTGTCTGACTTTTTACAACCCAATGGACTGTAACCCGCCAGGCTCCTTCATCCATGGAATTTTCCAGACAAGAATACTGGAGTGGGTGGTTGCCATTTCCTTCTCCAGGGGATCCTCCTGACCCAGGGGTCAAACCCAGGCCTCCTACATTTCAGGCAGACTCTTTCCATCTGAGCTACCAGGGAATCATTCCTGTAAGGAATTCAATAAATATACATTAACTGATTTATATTCATCAGGATGATAATGGTAATAAGAACATGAATCTACAAAGAACTTTTCTATTTTCCAAATACATCCCCAAATGTTCATTTTAAATCAATTCGAAATCTCATGGAGGACTGGGAAGGGGCTTTTGTCCACACACATAAAGGTTTCTATCCTGGCTTTATAATCCTGGAATTTCTTTAGAAGGATGTGCTAAGCTGAACTCAGTATTCCCCCGCGGAGTTGACTCATTGGAGAAGACTCTGATGCTGGGGGGATTGGGGCAGGGGGAGGGGACGACAGAGGATGAGATGGCTGGATGGCATCACTGACTCGTGGATGCGAGTCTGAGTGACCCCGGGAGCGGGGGGCCGGCGGCCGGTTCTGGGGTCGCAAAGAGTCGGACACGACTGGCGACTGATCTGATCTGATCCTGGCTTTGCCACCTCTTATCTGTGTGACCTCAGGCAGGCTCCTGAGGAATCTAAGCCTTGGCTTTCTCAACTGCAAAACATGAGTGATAATTATTCCTTCCTTGCAGAATTGATGAGAGATTTAAAGATAACACATGCCAAAGGCACAGCACAGTACCTGACACATGGCAGACATTTAGAAATGAAAATTATCATTATAATAAAGGACAGATATAATTATTCCCCCTTACAATTGAGGGAATTGAGGCCAAAAGAGATTAAGTAATTAGGCCAGCGCGAGGACCAAAACCCTAGCAGGTCTTCAACCCACCAAAGGAAAGAGCTCTCTATGGTTTCAAAACCTTAAGTGTGAGAAGTCAAATTATTACCAGACATGGGTATTGATCTCTGAATCTTGAAAACAGTTGATCTGTGCTTTCAACAGCATAGAAAGCAATTAAAAGTCTGTCTCCATGTTAGTGTTCTCAAAGGAAGAAAGATTTGATCTCTTTTTTCATTTGAATATACGAAAACTTTCCAAGGATTTGATGATGAGTTTTATCTTTGGCCATCACTCGTATCTTTCATTCTGATTTTCTCTTTAAAATATACTAATCTTTACACTTTGGTGTGGGTCATATGCTCTTCAACTATATCTGAACGAAATAGACCCTGAAGTAGAGAAGCTTGTCACCATCAAAATGCAAGTAGGTCGCCTTATTGAAATATCTTTTAAAATGTGTAGCTTATCCCTCCAAAGCAATAATAAAGGTCATTTTAGGACCTTTTGAGGCCTCTGGTCAGTTCTAGAATATGGTTGGGATGTCATCTTCTTGGAACTACTTTATAATAAGTTACCACGTTCAGTATTATTGACAGTAATGTAAGACCTGCCTCCTGAGCTTGGGAAGTTTTCAGAACCTTACAACAGGATCAGAAATCGATGGAACTCTCCACAGCAAGCCTACCTGAGCTTCTGTGAAATCACTGAAATGAGCTACTGAGGCTGAGTATCACTCACATCTGCATCTTTTTATGATGTAGACAGAATGTCTAGAGTACAGAATGCCAGACTATTATCAATAAAAGACCCTAGTGAACAAGAGTGAAGATGGTACTGGCATAAAAACAGAAATATAGATCAATTGATCAGAATAGAAAACCCAGAGATAAACCCATGTACATATGCTCACCTAATCTATGACAAAGGAGGCAAGAATATACAATGGACAAAAGATAGTCCTTTCAATAAGTGATGCTGGGAAAAAAGGACAGCTGCATGTAAAAGAATGAAATTAGAACATTCTCTAATACCATACACAAAAATAAACTCAAAATGTATTAAGGACTTGAATGTAAGGCCAGACACTATAAAACTTATTAGAGGAAAACACAGGCAGAGCACTCTCTGACATAAATCATAGCAGGATCTTTTCTGAACCACCTCCTAGAGTAACGAAAAATGAAAATTAACAAATGGGGCATAATTAAACTTAAAAAGCTTTTGCACAGCAAAGGAAACCATAAGCAAGATGAGAAAACAACCCTCAGAATAGGAGAAAATATTTGCAAACGAAGCAACTGACAAAGAATTAATCTCCAAAATATGCAAACAGTTCATGCAGCTCAATATTAAAAAAAAAAAAAAAATCCCAATCAAAAAATGAGCAAAAAAAGATCTAAACAGACATTTCTCCAAAGAAGACGTACAGATGGCCAATAGACACACAAAAAGATGCTCAACATCACTAATTATTAGAGAAATGCAAACCAAAACTTCAATGAGGTATCACCTCACACAGGTCAGAATGGCCAGCATCAAAAAATCTACAAACAATAAATGCTGGCAAGGGTATGGAGTAAAGGGAACCTTCTTGCCCTGTCAGTGGGAATGTAAATTGATACAGCCACTACAGAGAACAGTATAGAGGCTCCTTAAAAAGCTAAAAATAGAACTACAATATGACTCAGCAAATCCACTACTGGGCATATTCCCAGATAAAAATGTAGTTTAAAACGACACATGCACCCCAAC
This sequence comes from Tragelaphus eurycerus, assembly GCA_935064755.1. Taxonomy (NCBI): domain Eukaryota; kingdom Metazoa; phylum Chordata; class Mammalia; order Artiodactyla; family Bovidae; genus Tragelaphus; species Tragelaphus eurycerus. The sequence continues at coordinate 19,835,009 of CAKXYN010000024.1, read as the reverse complement.
GTGCACAGCAGCACTATTTATAATAGCCAGGACATGGAAGCAACCTAAATGTTCATCAAAATAAGAACGGATAAAGAAGATGTGCTACAACTACCACAACACTGCTAATCAATTATATTCTAATACAAAATTAAAAGTTTAAAAAAAATGTAGTACATATATACAATAGAATATTAGTCATAGAAAGGAACAAAATTGGGTCATTTGTATAGATGCGGACGGACCTAGAGTCTGTCATACAGAGTGAAGTAAGTCAGAAAGAGAAAAACAAATGTCATATATTAATGCATTAATGTGGAATCTAGAAAAATGATATAGATGATCTTATTTGCAAAACAGAAACAGAGACACAGACATAGAGAACAAACAAAGGATGAATTGTGAAATTGAGACTGACATATATACAATACTGTGTATAAAACGAAGATCTTGGCATCCAGTCCCATCACTTCATGGCAAACAGGTGGGGAAACAATGCGAACAGTGACAGACTCTCTTCTTGGCCTCCAAAGTCACTACAGATGGTGACTGCAGCCATGAAATTAAAAGGCACTTGCTCCTTGGAAGAAAAGCTATGACAAACCTAGACAGCATATTAAAAAGCAGAGACATAACTTTACCAACAAAGGTCCATCCAGTCAAAGCTATGGTTTTTCCAGTGGTCATGTATGGATGTGAGAGTTGGACTATACAGAAAACTGAGCACCAGGGAATGATGCTTTTGAACTGTGGTGTTGGAGAAGATTCTTGAGAGTTCTTTGGACTGCAAGGAGATCCAACCAGTCAATCCTAAAGGAAATCAATCCTGAATATTCATTGGAAGGACTGATGCTGAAGCTGAAGCTCCACATAATTTGGCCACCTGATGCAAAGAGCGGACTTATTACAAAACCTTGATGCTGGGCAAGATTGAAGGCAGGAGGAGAAGGGGACGACAGAGGATGAGATGGTAGGATAGCATCATCAACTTGTTGGACATTGAGTTTGAGCACGTTTTCGGAGACGGTGAAGGACAGGGAAGTCTGGCATGCGGCAGTCCATGGAGTCACAGAGTCAGACACGACTAAGCAACTGAACAACAATAAGAACCTACTGTACAGCTCAGAATACCCTATGCAGTGCTCTGTGGTTATCTAAATGGGAAGGAAATCCAAAGAAGAGGGGATATATGTATACGTACAGCTATTCATTTTGCTGTATAGTAGAGACTAATGCAACATTGTAAAGCAATTATACTCTAATAGAAATTAATTTATATAAAAAGAATGGAGAGTGTTAGCAAGTCCAGGGCACTCCCTCTCCCACTATCTGGTAGAACACATGAAAACTACCTGCTCAAAGAATACCAACGCCATAAATATTTGACACTCTATCCAGTGGGTAATTTAGCCAACAACTGCACCAGTTTGTTAGTAAATTCTCCTTCCATTTCTTTATTCTTGGCTTTATTTTCATTGCCTTTTCTTTTGTTGTTTTGCTTTTTTAATCTCTGCATTTCCTTACTATTTTCCTTGCAGGTATTTCTATTACTACCTTTATCCCACTCTTCTTTATTATCTGAAAATACTTTCAGAAGAATCAAGTGCTACAGAATGGAAAGTTGTTATATCATTATTACTTTTCCCATCTTTATTATTTATGTCAAGACATTTTTTATGGTCTTTTGCATTCTCACTATTGCATCTGCAACTTGTTCCTCTAGCCTTTCTCTTATCTGGTCTTTCACAACTATTTCAGAATATGGCACACACATATTAATAATAGAAGAAAAATTGAATAACTTTTTTTCAATCTGGGAGTATCCAGTGAGTTAGGGAATATTCATTTTACACCATCTGCAGACACAGCTGTCATACTCAAGCTATAGTGGAAATTCCAAAGACACAAAAAATAGGTTTCTTGACCTTAAAGCTTTAAGCCTAATCCAAGTGACAAGCCACATAATAAGCAACTGAAGAGGACATCTATAAGATATGCAGATAGCTAGAAAACCAGAGCACCAAGTTTGAGTTGGCAGGTAGAAATCCACATAACGATCCCCTAAGGTGAATTTCAAGAGAGAGAAGAAAGAGATAAGTCTAGGGGAATACAGGCGTTCTATCAGACCCACCAATGTTATTGAATCATTTTCTATGGGCTTTTTCAGTCTCCTAGGGACTCTCCAGTTTTATGATTCCATTCTTACTTCTGTTCTGAATACATTACAAAAGCTGCTTTGGAATTTTAGAAAGCTCTAATATGTCTTACTCTATACAGTACACTCTTGTTTGTTTGTTGCTTTATTTCTATGACCTTGCGTATTGCTTTGGTATAACTACCAAAAGCAACTCCTTGTTTGTCTAGTTCTTTAAAGTTTTTCAGGTCTTTTTAGGTCTGTATTTTTAGCATGACATGTGAAAGGCAGGATTTTTTAAAAAGCGGTTCTATGGCATCTGCTGTTTGTGGGACATGGTGTGGCCCAGCAACTTTGAGACTTTGTCCTGGCCCTCACCAAGGCTCTGTACTGTCCCTCAGGCAGTTTCATTCTCTCTGTTAAAAAAAAAAAAAGAAGAAGAAGAGGTTCTAAAACAGCCTCCTCCACACCTAAATGGAGATGCCAAAGCAAAATGCTCTAAATACAGTCTGAATCTGTATTTAGATCAGCTTCAAGTTCTAAACCTGGAATAGAATTATTTCCACCATCTTTTCCCAAAAGCTGCATCTTCTTTTTCAATTTTATTTGCCATTTCAGTTGATGTAGGGACTTTAACTTAAAAGTTAATAATTATCATGACAAGCAAATAAGGGGAGCGTGTTTAAAGAAGACGTCAGATTCCCAATATCACACAGACTACCAACAGGAGAGCTCACCTAAACCAGACAAAAGCGTGAAATGCTCATTGGTCTGCTCTGTAGGAAACATACATCTTATTCCACAACATTTGCAATGTCGAATTCAAATGCCCAAATGGATTTAATATAAATCTTACATCATGTGCACAAAGATGTACTTGATTGGTCTTCCCAGAAAGTGAACATTTCTTGTGAAGGGGATGTTTAAAACTCTAAGGAGAGCGAGGAAGGAAGTACGGTAAGATGGCATACAAAGAGGAGACTCAGGCAGCCGGGGAAAAGATCAACTTTTTCACATTGTTTTAGAAGCCCAGTCAGTCATAGCCAGGGCCACCTACGGCACTCACACTGTTCCTCACTCTCCGCGTACAACAGGGCTCACTCTCTGATGCTTTGATGCATTTAGGAATTTCATGTCCTTTGTATGCTTATTTCTAACCATGTAAATTTCATATAGTCCAATTTTCACCCATGTAACTGGGCTTAAAGGAAATAATATTAAAATAAATCATTCATCTCCCTGGCTATCTATCCTTTCTCCACCCAACTCTCTTTAGATTGAAGGATGAAGACCTGTCAAACCCAGGAAGAATGTCAAGGTACATTTTTCTCTGCTAGGAGACACTGAGTGCTCCATAGTACAGCCATGGGATTTGCACACTACAAGCCAGTATCTCATTTGCCTGGTTCATTTCATCATAGGTTTGACTTATCAGGCAAATTTTCAAGGCCTGATGCTGATGGACCTACCTTGGAGCAAATTTCAAAGCCAGACCTTAGATTTATGAAAATAAAATACTCATAGTACTTCAATTACAAATATTTACTTTGAATTCCAATTTACATGTAAAAATGTTTATCCTATAAATCCTAGGCTTGATTTTTGACTGAAAGAGTATCCTGATCTTGTCCTGAGCCACTTCTTTGAGGTGTCATTTTAATTCAGTCCTGCATTCACACTTTTATAAATCAAATTCTACCATCTTTTCCAATATATATATATCTCTTTGCTAGTTGACAAGCTCTGGGAGAGATTAAAAGTCACCCTCAGATCAGATCAGATCAGTCGCTCAGTCGTGTCCGACTCTTCGCGACCCCATGAACTGCAGCACGCCAGGCCTCCCTGTCCATCACCAACTCCCAGAGGTCACTCAGACTCACATCCATCGAGTCAGTGATGCCATCCAGCCATCTCATCCTCTGTTGTCCCCTTCTCCTCTTGCCCTCAATCCCTCCCAGCATCAGAGTCTTCTCCAATGAGTCAACTCTTCGCATGAGGTGGCCAAAATACTGCAGTTTCAGCTTGAGCATCATTCCTTCCAAAGAAATCCCAGGGCTGATCTCCTTGCAGTCCAAGGGACTCTCAAGAGTCTTCTCCAACACCACAGTCCAAAAGCATCAATTCTTCCGCACTCAGCTTTCTTCAAGTCCAGCTCTCACATCCATACATGACCACGGGAAAGACCATAGCCTTGACTAGATGAACCTTTGTTGGCAAAGTAATGTCTCTGCTTTTGAATATGCTATCTAGGTTGGTCATAACTTTCCTTCCAAGGAGTAAGCGTCTTTTAATTTCATGGCTACAGTCACCATCTGCAGTGATTTTGGAGCCCAGAAAAATAAAGTCTGACACTGTTTCCACTGTTTCCCCATCTATTTCCCATGAAGTGATAGGACTGGATGCCATGATCTTCGTTTTCTGAATGTTGAGCTTTAAGCCAACTTTTTCACTCTCCACTTTCACCTTCATCAAGAGGCTTTTTAGTTCCTCTTCACTTTCTGCCATAAGGGTGGTGTCATCTGCATATCTGAGGTGATTGATATTTCTCCCAGCAATCTTGATTCCAACTTGTGTTTCTTCCAGTCCAGCATTTCTCATGATGTACTCTGCATATAAGTTAAATAAACAGGGTGACAATATACAGCCTTGATGAACTCCTTTTCCTACTTGGAACCAGTCTGTTGTTCCATGTCCAGTTCTCACTGTTGCTTCCTGACCTGCATACAGATTTCTCAAGAGGCAGGTCAGGTGGTCTGGTATTCCCATCTCTTTCAGAATTTTCCACAGTTTATTGTGATCCACACAGTCAGAGGCTTTGGCATAGTCAATAAAGCAGAAATAGATGTTTTTCTGGAACTCTCTTGCTTTTTCCATGATTCAGCGGATGTTGGCAATTTGATCTCTGGTTCCTCTGCCTTTTCTAAAACCAGCTTGAACATCAGGAAGTTCATGGTTCATGTATTGCTGAAGCCTGGCTTGGAGAATTTTGAGCATTACTTTACTCGCGTGTGAGATGAGTGCAATTGTGCGGCAGTTTGAGCATTCTTTGGCATTGCCTTTCTTTGGGATTGGAATGAAAATGGACCTTTTCTAGTCCTGTGGCCACTGCTGAGTTTTCCAAATTTTCTGGCATATTGAGTGCAGCACTTTCACAGCATCATCTTTCAGGATTTGGAATAGCTCAACTGGAATTCCATCACCTCCACTAGCTTTGTTCGTAGTGATGCTTTCTAAGGCGCACTTGACTTCACATTCCAGGATGTCTGGCTCTAGGTCAGTGATCACACCATCATGATTATCTGGGTCGTGAAGCTTTTTGTACAGTTCTTCTGTGTATTCTTGTCACCTCTTCTTAATATCTTCTGCTTCTGTTAGGTCCATACCATTTCTGTCCTTTATCGATACGTGGCTCCAAAACAGCCTGGCATCAGCTGGCGGGCCCACAGTACCAATCCAGTTTGCATCATCTTCACCAAAGCTTTCCAAGTACAGACATGAGCCTGCTGATACCAGAGTGGATTAGGATATTCCCACTCTTTGCGTACAGTCTGGACACAGTTCCCAACCTGACCATCCCATATCTGCACATGCTGTTGCACATATATGCACACATATACACAAGCACACACATGTACACATGCAAGGAAACATGAACACCTGTCATACCTGTTTCTGACACAGCAGGAAAATACTTGTGAAATCCCCAAAGTAATATGTGTAAAAATTAACACAGAAGTACTGGAGTTCCCTGATGGCTCAGACAGTAGAGAATCTGCCTGTGATGCAAGAGACCCCAGTTCAATCCCTGGATCAGGAAGATGCCCTGGAGAAGGGAATGGCAACCCACTCCAGTATTCTTGCCTGGAGAATCCCATGGACAGAGAAGCCTGGCAGGCTACAGTCCATGGAGTCATCAAGAGTCGGACACGTCTGAGTGACTAAGCACACAGCCCAACACAAAAGTACCACTGAGGCTCTGAGGTTTGGAAGAGAGTATTCCACGAATGCTGCTTCTGATTTCCAAAAGGAAAAACAGGGATAAGGAAACAAGGGTCACCATAATTGAAGAAGACACATGTACACCAATGTTCATCGCAACACTAATTACAACAGCCAGGACATGGAAGTAACCTAGATGTCCACTGACAGATGAATGGATAAAGAATGTTACGCCATCATAAAAAGGAAGAAAAGTGGGTCATTAGAGTAATGTGGATGAACCTAGAGTCTGTCGTACAGAGTGAAGTAATTCAGAAAGAGAAAAGCAAATGTCATATATTAAGGCATATATGTGGAATCTAGAAAAATGGTACTGATGAACCAATGTGCAGGGCAGGAATAGAGATGCAGACATAGAGGATGGGCTTGTGGACTCAGCAGGGGAAGGAGAGGGCAGGACAGACTGAGAAAGTAGCATTGATATATATATATATACTGCTATATATAAAACAGATGGCTAGTGGAAAGCTGTGTAGCACAGGAAGCGCAGTATGGTGCTCTATGATGACCGAGAGGGGAGGGTGGAGGGAGTGGGAGGGGGGCCCAAAAGGGTGGGAATGTACGTACACTTACAGCTGATTCACACTATTATACAGCAGAAAACTAACGTACTATTATAACGCACTTATCCTCCAACTTAACAAATCCTATGATAAGCCATGGGAGTTTCTCAGGTGGCACAGTGGTAAAGAATTTGCCTGACAGTGCAGGAGATGCAAGAGACATGGGTTAGATCCCTGGGTCAGGAAGATCCCCTGGAAGAAAAAAATGGCAACCCCACTCCAGTATTTTTGCCAGGATAATCCCATGGACAGATAATCCATGAGGGGCTACAGTCCACGGGGTCCCAAAGAGTCAGATATGACTGAGCAACTGAGCATGAGCATGATAAACCATAATGGAAAAGAGTATTTTAAAATAAATATAGATCAGATCAGATCAGATCAGTCGCTCAGTCGTGTCCGACTCTTTGTGACCCCATGAATTGCAGCACGCCAGGCCCCACTGTCCATCACCAACTCCCGGAGGTCACTCAGACTCACATCCATCGAGTCAGTGATGCCATCCAGCCATCTCATCCTCTGGCGTCCCCTTCTCCTCCTGCCCCCAATCCCTCCCAGCATCAGTCTTCTCCAATGAGTCAACCCTTCACATGAGGTGGCCAAAGTACTGGAGTTTCAGCTTTAGCATCATTCCTTCCAAAGAAATCCCAGGGCTGATCTCCTTCAGAATGGACTGGTTGGATCTCCTTGCAGTCCAAGGGACGCTCAAGAGTCTTCTCCAACACCCAAGTTCAAAAGCATCAATTCTTCGGTGCTCAGCCTTCTTCACAGTCCAGCTCTCACATCCATACATGACCACAGGAAAGACCATAGCCTTGACTAGGCGAACCTTTGTTGGCATATATATGCTGCTGCTGCTGCTAAATTGCTTCAGTCGTGTCCAACTCTGTGCGACCCCATAGACGGCAGCCCACCAGGCTTCCCCGTCCCTAGGATTCTCCAGGCAAGAACGCTGGAATGGGTTGCCATTTCCTTCTCCAATGCATGAAAGTGAGAAGTGAAAGTGAAGTCGCTCAGTTGCGTCCGACTCATACTCCTAGCGACCCCATGGACGGCAGCCTACCAGGCTCCTCCATCCAAGGGATTTTCTAGGCAAAAGTACTAGAGTGGCTTGCCATTGCCTTCTCGGAGATACATGTATGCTATGCTATGCTATGATAAGTCACTTCAGTCGTGTCAGACTCTGTGTGACTCCATAGATAGCAGCCCACCAGGCTCCCCCGTCCCTGGGATTCTCCAGGCAAGAACACTGGAGTGGGTTGCCATTTCCTTCTCCAATGCATGAAAGTGAAGTCGCTCAGTCATGTCTGACTCTTAGCGACCCCATGGACTGCAGCCTACCAGGCTCCTCCGTCCGTGGGATTTTCCAGGCAAGAGTACTGGAGTGGGGTGCCATTGCCTTATACACATACATATAACTGAATCACTTTGTTGTATAACAGGAATTAACAGCATTGTATGTCAACTATGAAAGTGAAAGTCACTTAGTCGTGTCCAGCTCTTTGCAATCCCATGGACTATATATATAGTCCATGGATTTCTCTAGGCCAGAATACTGGAGTGGGCAGCCTTTCCCTTCCTCGGGATCTTCCCAACCCAGGGATCGAACCCAGGTCTCCCACATTGCAGGTAGATTCTTTATCAGCTGAGCCACAAGCAAAGCCTGTACGTTAACTACTTCAATAAAAATAAATAAATAAGAAAAAATAAAAATGAAAAAAGAAACAAGGATCATATGAATATCTGAAACTAAGTAGTACAAATAGGAGAAAAAAGGCCGAGGCTGTCAAAGAAAAGCAGGCAGCATTTAAATTTCTTTTTTAAAGATCAGTGAAAGAACAAAAAGAAGAGGAGGCAAGAACTGGAAAGGGGTATGAGTACAAACGTTTAGTCCAAAATGACACCAAGGAGAGAAAAGCGGCCTGTAATTGAACAAACGTGAACTAACTGAGTTTCCATTTGAACTTTCAGCCAAAACCAGTGATGAGACTTTTTCAAATGTGGACACTAAGAGAAATGAGCAGAAACTTCCCTTAGGTAAATCAAAGTGCAAATGGACAAAATACTATTTAACATTTTTTCAGATTATAAAATATATATCATCTAGAGAATTTGAAAAATACCAAAAAAAAAAAGGGAGAAGGAAAAGAAGTATCTGTACTAAGGAGATAAACTCTGTTAATAGACATTCTTCTGGTCACATATATGCAAATTATGATCATACTATATATGCTGTGACTTTTTTTTACATGGTATCTTGCCATAGACAGTTTTCATTATATTAAGCCATCTTAATGAAATCAACAACTTTTAAATATTTACTTTGATTCTTAGTTTGTATATTGTGTAGGATAATGCTTCATACATAGTATTTTTTCCCCGAGTTCCTAATTACTTCCTTAGGGTAGAATTGTGAAGGTTAAATTTGGTACCTGGTTCAAAAGCTTCCAAATGTCTTTTTAGAAATTTTGTGCTAATTTACACTTCCATAGGTTAGTTTGTTTTGCCACACCCTGGTCAAGAATTAACATTTTTTTAACATTAAAAATTCTCTACTAAATTGATAGCACAAAATACAATGTCAAATGCACTATTACCCCTAATTCAGTTTACTACTTAGGGTACAAAGTAAACTTCTGAATATGCATATAAGTTCTTACACTTTTTCAGAATCATGAACTCCTTTGAGAATCAGCTGAAAAATAGGAAACTCAATTAAAAAAAAAAAAAGCTCAAATACAGCAAATAGGCCTCTCAGAGCTCATATCTGAACAGTCTCAGACTCACTTCTAAACATCAAACCTGTGGAATTTCTGGAAGACAAGCTCATTTGTAAGCCTAGACCCAATAATCATTTAAAAACATAGAACATCCATGGTTTAGTGGGAAAGGACTCAATCTGAGCCATGGGACCTGGTTTCTGATTCAGCACTTCATCTAAACATGCTTAGGTCCTTATCACATACTAAGCCTCTAGGATCCTTTCTGGAGCTTAAGATAAGACCAACCTTCACTGACACGTTGTTAAGATCCCTACTCTGTGGACAGTCTGTGGTTGTTTTCTGTATCTAGGCTGGGTTTCTTTATGTTCAGAACATCAAGAAACGCAACATCTGACTCTGTGTGATGTCCGCTCCATGAATACAAAGTTATGTCAATACTGTTGATTTCACAATTCTGATGGCCTTCATGGTAGATTGGGAGCTCCAGTGCAGCACGAGGTTGAGTCTGACTCAACTGCGCCGGACTTATTTAATACATTCCCCAGTAAATGTCTGTTAAAATAAACCAATCTAAGCAGAACAGAAAAGAGTGTCTTCCAAAACTACATAAAAGTAGTCCCACTTTGTTTGGGTTGACTATAAATCTACAAAATGTTTAAAAGTACACATTCACTGGCCATCTTTTCAGCTTAAACAAAATGTTTTTATACATTTGATTCTTGTTATTCATAGTAGTTATGTTCTACAAAGTTCATTGCAAACACTAAAATAGTAAATACTGAACAATCTTAGGGGGAAGACAGGTTCTTGTGAGTCTCTGGTCATAACATTTTCATCAACCAATCAACACATGATCTTATTTTATGTGTGTGGTTGTTTAAAGACAGCTTAATTAATATATATTGTTAATTCATTAGCATTGAAATGCTATAGCCAATAGCACCATAGCTCAGGCCTGAATAAAGCTCATCTAACACACATGTTAGATGTATGCATGTTTCTTGCATGTTTCTTCTGCAAGGCCCATTACAGACTCCTTGTGTTTGAGAACATTAGACAGCAATTCAACACTTTATCTGGGGGTCATTGTAAACAGTAAAATCACCATCAAAAAGCAAAAAAAAATACAAAATTAAATATATCAAGAAAAGGATACTTGTTTACAGTTGAGAGTTGGAACAAGAAGGCAGACATCATCTTCTTAGAAATTGAATCAATGCTTATGGTATTAGGTTTGTCCACAGAAGCAGAATCAATAGGAGATGTTGGTTATAACAGGATATATTATAAGGAATTGGTTCATACAATTATGGAAGCTGAGAAGTCCAACAAGTCAGAAGCCCAGGAAGCCAGTAGTATAGTTCTGAGAACTGGAGGGTCAATGGTGTAAGCCTCAGCAAAGGACAAAAACCTAATGTTTCAGCTCAAGCAGTCAGGCAGAGTCAATCTCCCTTCTTCCACCTTTTTGTTCTGCTCAAGCATCAGCAGATTGGATGGTGGCCACTCTCCTTGCAGAAAGCAATCTGCTTTACTCAGTCTACCAATTCCAGTGTTCATCTTAGCTGGAAACACCCTGTCAGACACACCCAGAAATAGTGTTTAGCCAAATATCTGGGCACTCTGCAATCCAGCCAAGATGACACACAAAATTAACCATCATGCTTATTTAATTAAGAATGCAGAATTTATTATATGCATTGGCTTACGTGTTCACCAAGTATATACCTTTATAAAATCCAAAAAAAGTGATGTTATTTTAAATTGTTTATTTTGTAAAGAATCATTTTCCTACCAGATATCATCTCCCAATACAATATACTGTTCTATGAACAAAGATAGTAGCAATATTATACTATATAAAGAATAATAATAACAATAATGGATGCAACATATATCATGATATAAGTTAAATAAGCAGGGCAACACCTTATATGCAAAGTACATCATATGAAATGTTGGGTTGGATGACTCACAAGCTGGAATCAAGAATGCTGGGAGAAATATCAACAACCTCCAATATGTAGATGATACCACTTCAATGGCAGAAAGTGAAGAGGAACTTAAGGGCCTACTGATAAAGGTGAAAGAGAAGAGTGAAAAAGCTTCAACATTCAAAAAACAAAGACCATGGCATCTGACCCTATCACTTCATGGCAAATTAAAGTAGAAACAGTGTCAGATTTCACTTTCTTGGGCTCCAAAATCAATGTTCCTCTGGAAGAATAGCTATGACAAATCTAGGCAGTATATTAAAAAGCAGAGATCACTTTGCCAACAAAGATCCATATAGTCAAAGCTATGGTTTTTCCAGTAGTCATGTATGGATGTGAGAGTTCGACCATAAAGAAGGCTGAGCGCCAAAGAATTGATGCTTTTGAGCTGTGGTGTTGGAGAAGATACTTGAGAGTCCCTTGGACAGCAAGGAGATAAAACCAGTAAATCCTAAAGAAAATCAATCTTGAATATTCATTGGAAGGAAAGGTGATGAAACTGAAGCTCCAGCCACCTGATGCAAAGAGCCAATTCATTGAAAAGACTCTGATGCTGGGAGGGATTGGGGGCAGGAGGAGAAGGGGACAACAGAGGATGAGATGGTTGGATGGCATCACTGACTCAATGGACATGAGTTTGAGCAAACTCAGGGAGATAACGAAGGACAGGGAATCCTGGCATGCTACAGTTCATGGGGTCACAAAGACTTGGACCTGACTTAGCAACTGAACAACAACAACATGTATCACGATACTAACTCATTTCTCACCCCATTTATTCTTTTTTTAATTTTATTCTTAAAAACAGCATTTTAAAGTAGAAATTATTGACCCCATTTTACAGATGATAAAACTAATGCAGAACTTCTCTGGTGGTCCAGAGCTCCCGATGCAGAGTAGTTTCTAACTTTATATCAATACCACAATGTCTTATTTAACATACTTTATAAGTATCAATACGTAAGGGAGTCTTACTCTTCATTCTTTTTCTTTAGGACTCTATTAACTATTCTTAGCTAATTATTTCCATTTGAATTTTAAAATAAGAATGTGACTCTCCATTATAAAATAAAAGCTGCTGGCATTTTGTGATATCATTGACCTTTTTACAGAAGAACTGACAACCCTATGACATACAGGTATCTATACCTACATAGAATCTTTCCATCCATAAGTACAGTATAGTCCTCCATTTATTTGGATCTTCTTTAATTTCTTTCAAAAACATTTCCTAAACTACTTATGTATGGCATTAGAAATTAGTAAAGTCATTTCTTAGGGGGAATTAAGGGAGAATAATTATCAGGAAAGAGTATAAGGGGAAAGATAAATTGTTTTACAGATAATATGCTATTCTTGACCTGAATTTCTTTTTTTGTTTAAGAAAAACTCCCTGAAAATGTAACAGACAGCCACAATCATCTTTTATGTATGATATATGGATAACATGTAAGGGCTCAAAACGCAATCACTAGATCCTGGATAATATTCCAGATAAAGGTTTTTCAAATCGCAGGTTATGTGTTTAGTGGGTTACAAACAGTCTTAATTTCAGATAGAAATTGTCAAGATTAAGGATCATTTCATGACAATTTTACTTAAGTTATGCACACATGTATCCACATACAGAGAGATATGTACATATGTATGGAGACTACAATGTAAAATCTGTTTCTTATTGTTGACTACAGTAAAAAATATTTGAAAAACCATGCTCTGGGAACTATTTTCCAACAGAATTCCAAGTGTCATTACATGGTATAATTCCTGGTACCTACCATGGCAAGTATTTTGTGGCTATGTCATTTTCCTTTTAGCTTAGACATAAACCTTAGATTTGAGAATACTTTGTGATAGAACAGAATTGAATGAGAGTTAATGGTGAAAACTGGAGGTTATGCGTGAGCTAACTGAAGGAAAACATGAGAACAACAGGGTAAGGCAGCTGGAACCCAGTGTCTTTCGAAGAGGACGTAAAGGACAATTGAGTGTTAGCCCCAGGAAGGGTATTAGAGGCTCAGAGGGCATATTAGAAGGGGACAAGGTGCTGCAGAAGCAGTGAGTGAAGATCAAGGGCAGCTGTCTGAGGAGGTATTTCCTGGACCTCCTCCTGGCTCCTGTCTACTAGTCCCTTTCTGAAAACACTCCTGAGCCGCACTTCTGCTTTTTACCTACTTTGGTCTTCTAGCCTCTCCCTCAGTGACTAAACTGTCACCAAGTCTGGCTCTCCATCTCTTCCCTCAAAAACCACCCTAGCAATTTGTTGACCCAGCTCTCTGCTGTAGGACCACTATCTCCCACAGGATGTCTCCCAGCCAACCTCAGCTGGGGTTTAAGCAAAAAAAGATGAGGCCTTTAAAACATAAAACGGAGAGCAGCTTGAACCTGAACTCCTGGGCTTGCACAATCTCAACCAGAAGAATCCTCAACCAGAGCAACCATTTCCATATGGCACAGCAATTGGTGAAAGAGATAGAATTACCACAAAAAATAAAATAATGATAATAATAAGACATATTTGTTGAGCATCTGTTTTATGCCAGGCATTGTTCCAAGCATCTTACATGAATCAACTCATTAAATTTTCACAGTAACACTGAGGTAGGTAATGTTTTCCCCATCTTGCAGGCAAGGTAAATGAGACGCAGAGTTTTTAAGCAACTGGCACAGTCTCACAGATGCAAAGATGTGGAGAACTCAGAAAGCAGCTAAGAGCCAACTTTGAAGCAACCAAGGAAGAAGAGAATATTAAGTATCTTCTTGACAAAGTGGGACTCAGTGATTTTTCAGGCTACTTTAGTTTGCCTTTTGTTACCACTATGAGTTCACACACACTCAAGGCAGATAGATGCTTGGACTCCAGCCGCTTCACTTGTCAACTTTTGTGTGGCATACATGGAAATGTCCAGTGTCAATCTCAGAGAGGATACGTTTTTCTTTAAGAAAGATACTGATTTTGTAGCTTCCAAACCAGGGCCCTCATAATAAAATGTTGAACAATTTCTCAGGACTCACCAAGACACTAATCTGCAAAAAGCAAGAAGCCTTAACGTCAGCTGACTACAATTCACCCTGATGATTTGAGACAGGTCAGTCCCCTAACTTATTTGGGGAAACCCAGGAAAAAGGCTGGTAGGCAGAAGGTATTTGGAAGAGCAACAAAATAAACCATTTAACCTATGCATCCAAAACTACTAAGGAAAAAAAAAAAAAGTCATCAAAATCCCAAAGCCCACTTGAGAAATGGAGCTAAAATCAAACAGCTGGGTTAAATGTTGATAATTAGATTGTGGCTTCTCCATAAAGCTATTCAAAGAACTTAAAAAAAAAAAAAGAATCACTCAAAGATGGGAAGATTAGAAAGAGAGGTCTATTAATTACTAAGTCTTACCAACAAATTAGAAAAACTTACTAAAAAAGAGAAACCTTTCAGCCTGACATTTAGACATTTGCTTATGTGATGTCCACTCTCCCATTAGAGTTCTGATCTAAATTTAGTAGTTTAAAAAGAACTAAGTCTCTCCTCCCACCCATTTCCAAATGCCGGCTAAGAAGGCATTTCTCAGACTATTTGCATCCTCAAGAAAGCCCTAAGAACTTTAAAAAATTTAAGAACAAAAAGGTCAGAAAGTTCAAACACAGTGTGCAGTCTCTCCTTCCTAAAATGGCCATTTGATTAAAATCTATGACAATGAAAGAGTTAAAGTTCTGCACTGTTTAAGAACAACCGGTTGATCTTTAAATCTGCTGGTTTGAATCCAATCACCTTTCAACAAGCATGAACTCTGGCACAAAGTGTACTAACACCAATTATTTTCATAGTGTACATGACAGAGCTCACAGTGTCCTGTTTAGAAAAAAAATAAAGTAATACATGCTCATTTTCCAAAAGCCAGACTTAGAGGCTGAGTGTCTCTGTTGGCAAGGATTGTCCTTCTGTAACCATCTCGAAAAGTGCTGTTGGAGAAGGCTTTTCCTGAAAAAATTACAGTTCCTCAATGAAAGTAACTTTTCCATGTTGTTTAAATTTTTTAACGAAATGGTTTCTCCCAACTTTCAAAAGTAGCCGACAAATAAGGTGTTCATTCCTTCCTCCAGGGTATCTTCCCAACCCAGGGATCGAACCCATGTCTCTTATGTCTCCTGCATTGGCAGCCAGGTCCTTTACCACTAGCATCACCCGGGAAGCCCAAGTTAATTACTACACTCAGTTAAGAGCTTTGCATTCCACATAGGTATGAGAAAAACTTTTGCCTGCCTGGGCAAAATGCTGACTCTTTGAGCAAAGTTATGAACATTCAAGGACTCAAAACCAAGCAGTTAATAACCTCAACACACTTTATATACTCAAGGCAAAACTTGGTTTCTAGCTGATTCATGACCTTTACTTTGTTTACTGTTTAATTTTCCATATTACTGCATTGTTCATTACTGTTATTCTACTCTAATTCTCTGTTGAAATAAAACCCATCCTTCAAATCCTGAAAAAAAAAAAAAAAAGGGTGTTGAGTGTCTACTCCTTAAAATGATTCTCTGCTTTTTGAAAGTAATTCCTATGAGATTCTTTTCAGTGGTCATATTCCTTCATGCATTCAAAATAGAATTCAGTTTACAGAAATTCTGTCCTGGACTTTTTAAGAGCAGATGGCATGATTGCTTTTCTATAATGCACAGAGAGAGGAGCTCTCTCCAGAGGCCTGTGGCCTGTGACCAGACAGCCTCTGGTCAATTGCAAAACTGTGTTCTCGTTTATCCTCTACCCCCAGGCCCCCTCGGTGTGTCATCCCACCCCATTTCTGTTAGTCAGTTTCAGGGAATACGAACCCCACACCTGGACCATATCAAGCCTGAGTGTGCTTTCAGGGACTGAGGCTTCTGAGCTTCCTTCCCAAATCCTCCTTTCTCAGCATCTCTTGCGCCAGTGAGATTTCTGCTAGCTGGGTCCACATTTGCCAGTCCCTCCTCGCCACAATATTTGGTTGCCTTCTTTCAATCCCTGCTATATGACAGTCCATAAGGAGAATAGTCAGGATGTCACAGCCTTGTGGGCGGTGGCCCCAGGCCAGTGCCCAGACCACTGCCCTCACAGGCACTTCTGCTCTGGGGCTGAGTGGGGAGGGGCTGGATTCAAGGAGGGAGGGCACTTCCTGCCTTGGCTACTGCTCACAATCCATGTCAGGAGGACACCTGTCAGCCTTGGTGCAGAAGGTCCCTTGGAGTTTACTATCTATCGGGACAACCTGGTCATGTGACTCGCCCTGAGGACACCTCTGAAATCAAATGAACGTCCCCAGAGCCCTGGCTTAGCAGGGTTATTCCACAGATGTGCCAGGCAAGACGGGCAGACAAGGCTTCCCCAGGCCTTGCTCGCTGTCCTAATTCTCATGCCTTCCTATGAAGCCAGAGAAACCTTACCAGCTTCTAAGCAGTCACAATTTCCAATCCCTTTTTTCTGCATCCAGCACTGAAGCACTGTTAAAGTCCAGATACTCACCATCAACCTCAACTTAACAACTGATTCCCCCTTCTACTCATCTGCCTTGCCAAGATTTGGGGAACAGGGAAAATCAAAGTATCTTCTTATATTAAATACCATCCTCAGCCCAACAACCAGCAGAAGCACTCTCATCACCTGAGTATAACATGTGAACCACGACTACACCTGCGCCTGACTCTCTTAGTTATGCCCCTCGCACGCAGGAAATAATTCCCTTGGTCACATCCTAAAGTCTGTAACCCAAAAAGAGACCCGAAGTCCTATATGCTTGAAGAATTGCACGGCCATATCCTTAGTTAACGTTTTCTGTTTGATTCATCAGGGTTCACAGCCACCATTTACTCTCCTTTCCGTTAGCATCCTAAAGGCCTTAGCCACTACCAGAAAAGCAATGTGGTTTGGGGGGAAAGAAATCAGGAGATACCTGAAGACAAAAGATTGAGGATTCAGGCTCAGAATTGTTATGAACTGAACGACTTTGGCAAAGACAGTACAATTCACTGCAACCTCAATCTCACCTTCTATAAAACGGGGATTGTAATAGCCACCTCACAGGGTGCTATGAAGGAAGCAATAAGATGATAAAGTGAATATAATTTTGAATTATGAGCAAAGAAAGAGCAAAAGAAGAGAGAGGAGGGGAGGAAACACTGAAAAGTTCAGCTTCCCTCGCCTTTTCGCACCAGCAAGCAAAATGAAGTGTTCAGACAGGAAGCCTGAACGAGATAATACAAACGGTAATATTCTCAGGAACTGTGGAAGGAAAAAGCTACTTTAATCTCCAAATCTGGTCACAAGCTCGGTCTGAGCAGCATATTTTGACCCCCTACCCCCATGCCCAGGTGCACTAAAGGTTTGGGACTGACCTGCAGGAAAAGAACAGAAACATTCCTCAAAGAGCAACTGAAGGACAAACTTCGAGAGCTCAGGGAGGCAAACACCTCACTCCGTGAACTTACTTATCCCTTCGTGAGTTCACCTTCAGGAGAAAATTCCAGCTTTGTGTTTTCTGCTGGGCCCTACTCAAAAGGGAAGTTCTGCTCAGAGGCCTGAAATAGAAAACAGGAAGTCAACAGAACTGATTTTCCTAACTCCTCAAATGCAAATCACTGCACTTGCTATGGATAAGAACTACCCGTAGTTTTTGAAAGGAGGTCACGTGCCAATTGTGTACAGAAAACATCCTACTCCAGGGAAAAAAGGAACAACACATCAGCTTTCTTCATGAAAGGAGGAGGGAGGCAGAGCAGCATTGACAGTGAAGTAGAGGCTAGCAAGGGTGTTCCTATCAGAACCAAACTGCCACTAAAAGTAATGAAGTGTCCCACTCTGATGCTCAGACACTATTTTTCTACAGTCGCCACTTCTGAAGGAGGCAGTGACTCAAGTGGCTCTCCTCCCAACTTCCTCGTCATCCTACATGGTACTAATATTTTCTTAGAGTCCCATGTTTGAAACTTGCGGTTGAAACTCCTAGCTCCACCCCACATCTACCCCCTTTAGTCAATTTCCATCCTATACCATCAAGTCCATGTCATGTAAGTCAGACACAAATTCAGCTGGTTCTGCCATCACAGCTCAACTCTGGTTTGTCACATCCTGTCATTTTCTCAGCCATCTCTGGTCTGAATCCTTAGCACCTCAATCTTCCTGCCTTCTCTCTTTTACAAGACTGCCAGATGAATCTTTCTAGCAGACGCACTAACCTAGAGAGCTCTGCTGAGACCACTTGTGAGTACTTTAGATTTGATCAGGAGGTATTCGGGGGCTGTGGCAGACCTTGGGGCCTGGGAACTCCTCACATTATTCCCCGGCCCCAAGGTCTGCCATAAGCCCCCAATACCTCCTGATCAAATCTAAAGGACTCACAAGTGGTCTTAACAGAGCTCACTAGCTCAGTGCGTTTTAGCAGAAAATGCCCCAGCCTGGGTGTCTGATGGATTGAGGAAGAATCTGTCTTAGGTGAGCTTTACCACAACATGGCTGTGTGAATATGAGCAAATTATGAAACTTCTCTGCACTTCGGTTTCCTCATTTGTGGAATGAACATGATTACAGCCACCTACATAGTTATTAAGGGACTAAGAGGGATGATGCATACAAAGCGGTCACAGTGGATTCCAATAAGAAGAGTAGCTAATACTTATGGAGTGCTTGCTACATCCTTGGCTCTGTTCTGAGTGCCGCACATGTATTTATGCACGTATTTTTATTATCCTCATTTGAAGAAGAGGAAATTGAGCTAAGAGAAAGTGAGGTCACTGAAACCACATAATGAATCAGTAGAGGAGCCAGCGTTTGCACTCAAGCAGTCTGATTCCAGAGCCTGCACACTCAACTCCAGGATCCCCCACCCCCTGTAGCACGTACCGACTGCCACAGCCCACATGCCCACCCCAGTCCTCCCCGTCTGCCCTGTACCCCCATGGAGTATGTTCTGCATTCTCCCTCCAATCTCACCTGACATCTTGAAAGAAGCAGTTACTATATCTTCTCTATGCTCAAGTATACCATCTCTTTCCTCTTTTTATCTTGTCCTCACTTATATATCAGCTTGTTTCCCACTTCAATCATCTAATTCTAGAAATTGCATCGAAAAACAGACATCCCCCAATTCCAGAACGTCCTGAAACAATCATGTTATTTCCATCAACACTGCAGCTGCCATTACCAAGTCAAATCTCCTAAGTCCCAGTTGTTTATCCAACAAACATTTACCAAGCATCTACTGCATTCATTTTGGTAGATGCAGATCCCATGGGCCCTGTCCTCCAGGAACTCACAGACTAACAAGAAGATCAGTGTTCATGCAGAAAATTTTAATAAGCTTGATAAGTATGAAATGTACACTGTTAATGGCATCTCCATCTTTGGTTCTTCCTCCTCTTGCATTTCCCATGGCGTGTCGTTCACATAGGCTGACACACTACTCCTTCCTTTTGTCTCTGCTGCCATCCCCATGGTTCACTTACTCCTTCCTGAGCTATATCAGTTACCTCCCAAACTTACCTCACTGCCTCATTCTCCTGCCCCTCCAGAGCAGCCCACCTCCTGCTGTCAAACAACCTATGTGTGTTGTCAACCTATGTGGTCGTCACTCCCGTATTTGAAAACCACAGAGGTTAATTGGGCAAGTGCACATCCCTGAGCCTGAACAGGTAAAGCTGTTTGGGAACTTAGCCAACTTCCTGTCTTTGCTTTGTGCCACTCCCCTGCACATCCACACACAACCCCTCACACATCACACCTAAGAGAGACTTCTTACAGTTCTTCAAAACCGAGTCACCTTCCTATTTCCAATGGTTCTCTTGCTCTCCCAATCTACTGGCTCATTTTTATCTCTGAAATTGAGATGCTCCTCCAAGATTCAGATCAAGTCACCTCCTCTGTGAAGTCTTCTCTCCTTTTCCCACAATAGCTCTGTTCTCTGACTTGCTTTAGTCATGCAGTTGTATCTCCTTTGGGGCACATTAATTCTACCTTGTATTCCAGTCATGAGTAGGTTTAATCTTATAATCTCTGTATCTTGAGAACAGGATTGTCTCTTTATCATCTTTGTTCAATACAGCACCTACCAGATTGCCTTGAGCATAACATGTGCTGAATAAATAATGAATATACTCAAATTTTTTGTATGTGAGGTAGTGGGAAAAACCTCATGAGGACCCAAAAAAAAACCTAAGTTTTTTCTTATTATTATTTAATCCTTTATACAAGTCTTTTTTCATCCCTAGGCAATATGCCAGGCACTCAGGGTACAAAAGTACACAAAGGCCTGCACTCAATAAACACATATTTTCCATCAGAGAGAGTGACACATAATACAAATAAAATAGTAAGATACGTGAAAAATCACAGGAATTGCAAAATTATGTCATTTCTACCACTAACTAGGTGTGTGACCTTGGGGAAGTCACTTATTCTGTGAGGTGTTGATAAGTATACAATGCAAACTCATAGGCAGTCTATGAATTTATGATTCTAACCATTGGATGGCCTGTTTTGCTAGTAGATAGTGCTACAATGTTAGTAAGAGCCAACATATTTGTGAAAATTATTAATGCTAATTAATTCTGGGGGAAATCAAGTAAGCAGCAACTAAAGAAAGGTAAAAAACTCACAGCTGAAATTGGTAACTAGACAATGAAGAAGTGAATTATAATTGCTTCACCAGCTCCACTATTTACATAAATAAACCACTGAAATCCAAAGTCATAAAATTCAGAAACGTGTATCCTGGTTCCTCCACCAATACAGGCATGAAGCCTGCTGTGAGAGGCCCTCTTCTGCCAAACCTCAAAACTGGGAATTAGATCACCCTCTAAGCTTCACGATTTAAATTATTTAAAAATTACTAATCAGAATAGACATATGCTTTGTCAACTTAGAGTCCCTCAGTGGCTCCCAAACAAGCAGAAGTTGCCTTAAAATACAATTGAAAACACACATATCTTTTTTTTTTTTTTTTAAGATGACTCAACACAAAGTCTGGTTGCCATTCACATAATTGTAGGAAAATGAGGCCATAGAGGCAAATGCAGAAAGTGCTGCCCAAGCTCTCTTCAGCTCAAAAGGAGTCTTAATTAGAAGATTTTAAAATCTCCTGACCAAAGCTGTTACTCTATAGAGGTGAATTCCCACTTTAGCTCAGCACAAATTATACAAGTCATATAAAGGACTCCTCAAGCTTCAGTTCTGTGCTCCTCCTTCCTGGTTACTGACTGGTTTGCCATAAGGTCTGTCTGTTGGAATAGAACATGGTGGTCAGGCTGATGAATATTTTGATTTCTGGGACTGTGGTCTTTTTTGTTGCAAGTCAGTATGTCACTCTCGTTGGCACATCAGTCTCATTAGCTGATTGATATGAGTCCTCACCTAGGAAACAGACCCCTCTCACCACCAGTCAAATTTCTGGGCTGAAAAGCTTAGACCTTAGGAAATTCAACTGAAAAGCCACCTTGTAGAGATTTCAGAAAGACAGCAGGCTGCCTTTCTCTTGGAGACTTACTTCCCCAGTTACAAATACCATGGACCTTTTTTCCAAACTCTCTAGTTGGTACTTAGAGGTAAAGCCCGGATTTCCTTTTCCTTGTACATCGTGGAGCCTAGTCAGGAACAATGCCATGGTGGGCAAAGGAGATGCTTTTGGGGACTTCCCTGGTGGTCCAGTGGTTAAGACTCTGCACTTCCAATGCAGGAAGTGCAGATTCCATCTCTGGTTGGAGAACTAAGATCCCACATGCCATGGGGTGCAGCAAAGAAAAGGGGAGCCCACATTCTGCCACTAGTATTTACTGCCCAGGAATGGAAATGAGGGGTACAGGCAACTTTCCCTCTCTGGTGTAGGCAAGGTGTCCTTTTTCCCTCCTCTAGGTATCCCCCATATCTCGCACCTGGCAAGCCAAAGGCATTTAACAAATGCTTGTGGATGAAGCAATCAGCCAATATCAAAAATTTTTTTAAGGCTTTACACATGCTAAATTCAGAACTACAAATTGTGTGGTTCTTATCCTCAAGTAAAATCAATGCAAAACTTAAGATTTGAACTATGAATGTGATTTGGTCTTAGGATGGGTCATTATTCAATGAAAAACAACTCAGCAACCAAGAAGTCATTTCAAAACAATAAATTCTCTTTTTTAATTTCTCAAGTACTGGTAAAGGGATTCAGTCCCCAGCAACAACCCATAAAACTTCCTTTCTCACACGGTTCCTCACATCACACAAGCTCTTTCATTTACCTTTTTCCTTCAGATCCTCCTACCAAAGCTCTTCTCCCAGATCCAGTCCTCAAACCTCACCCCTTCTCTCCCTCTACATTTTCCCTTGATTCTGCATCAGAAAAGCCCAAAAGACCTAGTCCAGCAACATCAAGTCTTGCTTGAAATCTGGAGAAGGAAAGGTAACAAACAAAACCAGAACTATTCTTTTTTTAAGGGCTTCCCTGGTGGCTCAGTATTCTTGCCTTGAGAACCCCATGAACAGTATGAAAAGACAAAATGATAGGATACTGAAAGAGAAACTCCCCAGGTCAGTAGGGGCCCAATATGCTACTGGAGATCAGTGGAGAAGTAACTCCAGAAAGAATGAAGAGATGGAGCCAAAACAAAAAGAATACCCAGCTGTGGATGTGTCTGGTGATAGAAGCAAAGTCTGATGCTGTAAAGAGCAATATTGCATAGGAACCTGGAATGTCAGGTCCATGAATCAAGGCAAATTGGAAGTGGTCAAACAAGAGATGGCAAGAGTGAATGGCGACATTCTAGGAATTAGCGAACTAAAATGGACTGGAATGGGTGAATTTAACTCAGATGACCATTATATCTACTACTGTGGGCAGGAATCCCTCAGAAGAAATGGAGTGGCCATCATGGTCAACAAAAAGAGTCCGAAATGCAGTACTTGGATGCAATCTCAAAAATGACAGAATGATCTCTGTTCGTTTCCAAGGCAAACCATTCAATGTCACAGTAATCCAAATCTATGCCCCAACCAGTAACGCCGAAGAAGCTGAAGTTGAACGGTTCTATGAAGACCTACAAGACCTTTTAGAACTAACACCCAAAAGAGATGTCCTTTTCATTATAGGGGACTGGAATGCAAAAGTAGGAAGTCAAGAAACACCTGGAGTAACAGGCAAATTTGGCCTTGGAACACGGAATGAAGCAGGGCAAAGACTAATAGAGTTTTGCCAAGAAAATGCACTGGTCATAGCAAATACCCTCTTCCAACAACACAAGAGAAGACTCTATACATGGACATCACCAGATGGTCAACACCGAAATCAGATCGATTATATTCTTTGCAGCCAAAGATGGAGAAGCTCTATACAATCAGCAAAAACAAGACCAGGAGCTGACTGTGGCTCAGACCATGAACTCCTTATTGCCAAATTCAGACTGAAATTGAAGAAAGTAGGGAAAACTACTAGACCATTCAGGTATGACCTAAATCAAATCCCTTATGATTATACAGTGGAAGTGAGAAATAGATTGAAGGGCCTAGATCTGATAGATAGAGTGCCTGATGAACTATGGAATGAGGTTCGTGACATTGTACAGGCAACAGGGATCAAGACCATCCCCATGGAAAAGAAATGCAAAAAAGCAAAATGGCTGTCTGGGGAGGCCTTACAAATAGTTATGAAAAGAAGAGAAGCGAAAAGCAAAGGAGAAAAGGAAAGATATAAACATCTAAATGCAGAGTTCCAAAGAATAGCAAGAAGAGATAAGAAAGCCTTCTTCAGCGATCAATGCAAAGAAGTAGAGGAAAACAACAGAATGGGAAAGACTAGGGATCTCTTCAAGAAAATCAGAGATACCAAAGGAACATTTCATGCTAAGATGGGTACAATAAAGGACAGAGATGGTGTGGACCTAACAGAAGCAGAAGATATTAAGAAGAGGTGGCAAGAATACACAGAAGGACTGTACAAAAAAGAGCTTCAAGGCCCAGATAATCATGATGATGTGATCACTGACCTAGAGCCAGACATCTTGGAATGTGAAGTCAAATGGGCCTTAGAAAGCATCACTACGAACAAAGCTAGTGGAGGTGATGGAATTCCAATGGAGCTATTCCAAATCCTGACAGGTGATGCTGTGAAAGTGCTGCACTCAATATGCCAGAAAATTTGGAAAACTCAGCACTGGCCACAAGATTGGAAAAGGTCAGTTTTCATCCCAATCCCAAAGAAAGGCAATGCCAAAGAATGCTCAAACTACCGAACAATTGCACTCATCTCACACGCTAGTAAAGTAATGCTCAAAATTCTCCAAGCCAGGCTTCAGCAATATGTGAACCGTGAACTTCCTGATGTTCAAGCTGGTTTTAGAAAAGGCAGAGGAACCAGAGATCAAATTGCCAACATCCGCTGGATCATGGAAAAAGCAAGAGAGTTCCAGAAAAACATCTATTTCTGCTTTATTGACTATGCCAAAGCCTTTGACTGTGTAGATCACAATAAACTATGGAAAATTCTGAAAGAGATGGGAATACCAGACCACCTGATCTGCCTCTTGAGAAATCTGTATGCAGGTCAGGAAGCAACAGTTAGAACTGGTCATGGAACAACAGACTGGTTCCAAATAGGAAAAGGAGTACGTCAAGGCTGTATATTGTCACCATGTTTATTTAACTTATATGCAGAGTACATCATGAGAAATGCTGGACTGGAAGAAACACAAGTTGGAATCAAGATTGCCGGGAGAAATATCAATAACCTCAGATATGCAGATGACACCACTCTTATGGCAGAAAGTGAAGAGGGGCTAAAAGCCTCTTGATGAAAGTGAAAGTGGAGAGTGAAAAGGTTGGCTTAAAGCTCAACATTCAGAAAACGAAGATCATGGCATCTGGTCCCATCACTGCATGGGAAATAGATGGGGAAACAGTGGAAACAGTGTCAGACTTTGTTTTTCTGGGCTCCAAAATCACTGCAGATGGTGATTGCAGCCATGAAATTAAAAGACGCTTACTCCTTGGAAGGAAGGTTATGACCAACCTAGATAGCATATTCAAAAGCAGAGACATTACTTTGCCAACAAACGTTCGCCTAGTCAAGGCTATGGTCTTTCCTGTGGTCATGTATGGATGTGAGAGCTGGACTGTGAAGAAGGCTGAGCGCCGAAGAATTGATGCTTTTGAACTGTGGTGTTGGAGAAGACTCTTGAGAGTCCCTTGGCCTGCAAGGAGATCCAACCAGTCCATTCTGAAGGAGATCAGCCCTGGGATTTCTATGGAAGGAATGATGCTAAAGCTGAAACTCCAGTATTTTGGCCACCTCATGCGAAGAGTTGACTCATTGGAGAAGACTCTGATGCTGGGAGGGATTGAGGGCAGGAGGAGAAGGGGATGACAGAGGATGAGATGGCTGGATGGCATCACTGACTTGATGGGTGTGAGTCTGGGTGACCTCCGGGAGCTGGTGATGGACAGGGAGGCCTGGCGTGCTGCGGTTCATGGGGTCGCAAAGAGTCGGACACGACTGAGCGACTGATCTCTGATCTGGTGGCTCAGACAGTGAAGAACCCGCCTCCAATGGAGAAGACCCAGGTTCGATACCTGCGTTGGGAAGATCTCCTAGAGACGGGAATGGCAACCCACTCCAGTATTTTTGCCTAGAGAACTCCATGGACAGAGGAGCCTGGCAGGCTACAGTCCATAGTATCACAAAGCATCAGATACGGTTGAGTGACTTAATACCACACACACACACATTGCTTTTTAAAATTGGGTACCGTTGCTTTACAATGTTGTACAACAAAGTGAATTAGCTACATGTGTTTATATATCCCTTCCTTCTTCTCAATCCCATCCTCCCCCCATCAAAACTATAAGCAGGTATCACCTCACACTGGTCAGAATGTCCATCATCAAAAAACCTACAAATTCCTTCACTCTTTACCTGAAACTATCACAACATCGTTTGTTAATCAGCTATACTCCAGTCAAAATAAAAAGTTTTTTTAAATCTACAAACAATAAATGCTGGAGAGGGTATGGACAAAAGGAACCCTCCTGAATTGTTGGTGGGAATGTAAATTGGCAAAGCCACTATGGAGAACAGTATGGAGGTTCCTTAAAAAAATAAAACTAAAAATAGAACTATCATATGACCCAGCAATCCCACTCCTGGGCCTATACCCTGAGAAAATCGTAATTCAGAACCATTCTTCCTAAGCAGTGAAAAGTGAAAAGGATGCCTCATAACTATCATATACTAAAAATGTTGATCTGATTATATAATGATACAATTTTTTAAAGTCAAAATAAATAGAAAATAGTACCAAAAGAAGAAACTGTTAAAATTTGTAAACATCTTCAATGCTTGGGAGACTTGTGGCAGTCACAGTAGATTTACAGAGCACTTGCTGTAAAAATCATTTTAGAAAGGATACTGTGTCAGGGGTACCCAAGACCACCCCTATATCTGAACATTGACTTGAAGAACTGAAAGAATTCAACCTCTAGTTGTACTTAACATCTAAGATTTCTTACAGTGTAATAAGAAATCTGATCCCAGCCAGATCATACGGGAAAAATCATGTGGCGAATCTGAAGGATTCCAGGTGTAGACTTCCTTATGCTCTCTCCCTTCTATGAGAGAACATGTAAAACAGCAATGAAAACACTGCAATACAGTGCAATGATCCAGCCTAGGGAAGCTCCTTAGAGACTTGGTGCCCAAGATTTCTACAAGGGGCTGGTCATGCAGGTGCTCCTTGCCTAGCACACGAAAAAATTCCAGACTCACAGAAGGGAAGCAGGAATTCTAAAATAAATTGTACTGTTAGCACGAAACTCTAGGCACAATGAACTGCACCAGTTAACTAAGCACTTTGAAAACCAAATACCTAGATACTAACCTCCCAAATAGAACTTTCTAAGAGCAGCCCTGGGATTTCTTAGGAAGGAATGATGCTAAAGCTGAAACTCCAGTACTTTGGCCACCTCGTGTGAAGAGTTGACTCATTGGAAAAGACTCTGATGCTGGGAAGGATTGGGGGCAGGAGGAGAAGGGGACGACAGAGGATGAGATGGCTGGATGGCATCACTGACTCGATGGATGTGAGTTTGAGTGAACTCCGGGAGTTGGTGATGGACAGGGAGGCCTGGTGTGCTGTGATTCATGGGGTCACAAAGAGTTGGACACGACTGAGCGACTGAACTGAACTGAAGAGTAGCAATCTCAGGCCTGTTATATTAATTCCTTTTCTGCACAGACCCAAAGACTAAGTTCTTGCCCTTGAAGCAACTAAAATCTAGAGATAAAAGACCTCTATATAAAAACATGCATTGCATACAGTAGACTCTAAAGTAATATTTTTCAAAATATTCTATAGACGACCTTTATCAGAATCACTAGTGTGCTTGTCAATGGCTATACCTTGAAGCATCCTAAAAGAATGAGGTGTCAGTCAAAGCCAAGGACTGAGGTGAGATTAGAGAAGACCTTGAATACCATAATGAGAAATTTGAATTTTATTTCATAGCTATGGTTAAACCACTGGAAGTTTCCTTTATTCTTTACCAGCTGAAAATAAGATCAAAATAGCATTGTTTGAAGATGAATCTGCCTACCTTA
The DNA here is from genome assembly GCA_935064755.1 of Tragelaphus eurycerus. Lineage (NCBI taxonomy): Eukaryota > Metazoa > Chordata > Mammalia > Artiodactyla > Bovidae > Tragelaphus > Tragelaphus eurycerus. The sequence goes on along the minus strand of CAKXYN010000024.1, from coordinate 19,807,037 downwards.
TGTAAAATACAGTGGAAGGGGCAGAGATAGTAGGCCAAGAAACCAGAACCTCAAAGGGAAAGAATGATCATAACTAATATCTAGGGACCATTTGCTAGAAGCTTACACTGCCCAAAGGCACTTTATGTGAATTCTCATGTCAACCTTCTAACGTAGGCTACAACGTCACACAATGAATTCAAACTTAGAGAGCATGATCCCAGAGCTCATATATTTACTTGCCTATAAACAGAAAGTCAGGACAGTAGAAAAGGAATGCGTGGTGAAGCAGTGAACAGGGCGAGGGGGAGGAAGTAATCCCAGGTGATTCATACATTTATGTTGTCCTCTCCTCCCCTTGCACACTTTCTTCTAAGATGACAGGCAGAAAGCCATCTTTGAAAAATGATAGATGACCGAAAAAGAACTAAAACCAGAAACTGTCACATTTTTTTCTGAGTGAGATGAGAGGTGAAGAATAAATAGGCACCAGAGCTGCTTCTTGACCCACGTAGCTAGTAAGAAACAAAGTGCCCTGTGGCCCCTCGATTTCAAAAAGGAGTGAGCAGCTGCTGGCATTCTTTTATTTTTAATATCTCAGAGAAATTTACACTATTAAGAATCTTCCTATTTTCCTCTGTATACAACCCAATTATTTAATAACTGAGCTACACTGGAAAGTGCTATGGTTTTTCCAGTGGTCATGTATGGATGTGAGAGCTGGACAATAAAGCTGAGCGCCAAAGAATCGATGTTTTTGAACTGTGGTGTTGGAGAACACTCTTGAGAGTCCCTTGGACTGCAAGGAGATCAAGCCAGTCAATCCTAAAGGAAATCAGTCCTGAATGTTTATTGGAAGGACTGATGCTGAAGTTGAAACTCCAATACTTTGGCCACCTGATGCAAAGAACTGACTCATTGGAAAAGACCCTGATGCTGGGAAAGATTGAGGGCAGGAGGAGAAGGGGACGACAGAGGATGAGATGGTTGGATGGTATCACCGACTCAATGGACAAGGGTTTGGGTGGACTCCGGGAGTTGGTGATAGACAGGGAGGCCTGGCGTGCTGCAGTCCATGGGGTCGCAAAGACTCGGACACGACTGAGCAACTGAACTGAACACTGGAAAATGTAATTTTTAAGACATCTAAAATAAACACTCCAGAATCATCAACTGTCTCATCATCAAGATACACTTAATCACTTAATCACATAACAAGTTTTAGAGATGCTCAGGTAAAACACTGTCCCAGCAGCTTTGCGGGATACAGCACAGTGATTCATTTGATAAATTCTTGGCTCTTCACAAGGCCCATAATTAAGCAACAAGACATGAAAAGCCACTATTTATGGAGAATTCATTGTTGCCTCCATTGGAATTAGGCAGGAGGCTAAAGGCCAGTGAAAGGCCAGTGAAACAAATTTAATGTTCCAAAATAATTCAGTTCTAGGATACTGATCTTCTCAAGTTGGAAATGACTCTAAAATCTTTATTAGTCACTAACCTGTTTTCCAAGTGAGCAGTGTATCTCTCTCACATTCAGAAAGCATATCAAGCACTCAGAAGTAGGGTCAAGAAACAACAGAGAGGAACAACTTAAAACCTTCAGAACCTTCAATGTTACCTGAAGGCCTATGGAATGTACCCTGCTGTTGGGGAAAATTCATTCTAATTCAGGTAACCAACTCAGTAATAGTTTACTTGAGAATTCTTTTCCCCTAAGAATGCCAGTAAGAAATTATTTGCTCACTTATTGTTACAGCATTCTGATGAGGCATAAAATAATGAAGGAAGATGCAAGGAGTCTCATGAGAAAGATGGTGCACTTGCAGATAAAAACCACATGATTTGAGAACCAACTGTGTAGCACAGGGGGCTCTATTCAGTGCTCTGTGGTGACCTAAATGGGAAGGAAATCCAAAAAAGAGTGGACATATATATATACGTATAGCTGATTCACTTTGCTGTACGGCAGAAACTAGCAACACTGTAAAACAATTATACTTCAATTTTTTAAAAAAGCAATGTGAATACACACAAGTAAATATTTATAAAGGGAGTAAAAGCATGGGTTATGAAAGTCAAACAACCTCAGTTTGCAGCCTGGCTCGGCCAGTCACCATCTTAAACAAGTTTTATAGCCTTCTCAATGCTTCAGTTTCCTCTTCCAAAAACTGGGTTAGTATTAACACCCACTTCATAGTTTGCTGTAAAGCATAAGATAATGTACATAGAATACTTAGTACATAAAACGAGCCCAACAAATGCTAGCTGCTATTATTGTCATAAATGGTTAGTTTTATGTTTACTACTACTATCACTACTGCTACCAGAGCAGGTTCTCTCATCTATATTCCGCCTCACACCTTAAAGATAAGGAGACTCTCAGGCTGCCTGCAGTGGTCCAGTCCAGATGGAATGATTCACCTCAGGCAGGGAAGCCAGGAGGTCCAAGGACTGTCGGAATGTCAAAGTGGAAAATTTCAGATGGCTGTAGAGGGGAGGAAGTACAGCCTGGAAAGCAGGTAAGTTTGCTTTAAGTGTCTTCTTGAGCTGAGGAAGGGCATATATTCATGGTCATATGATTTTCAGAGCTGGAAAGTGACTTAAAAATTCTTAAGTCACTTAAAAAAAAAAACAGCTTTTGGTTAACCACAAAACCTGTATGCCTTCCTCTACTGTTACTTGAAAATTTTTAATTTGGTATCAAGAGGGAAAAAAGATGGTTGCAATGGTAACCTGGGGCGGCGGGGAGGGGGGGACTTTGATCTTGAAAGTTACATATTTCTTCCTTGCAACAATGATAGCTCTGAATCTGCTTACTCACCACGAGCTTCCTCCCTAAGTAATGGGTAAACAGAGCCCCATGCAGGTTGCTCTCAATGTGAAGCTATTTGCTGCTTTATTTTCCAAAGTCATAGGACACCTTCACCCTGACTCTGAGATGCCTCATACAAGGCCAGGACAAAGGACCATAAGACTCCACTGGCTGGCTCTTAGCCATACAGCTAGTTGGCAAAAAAAAAAAAAAAAAGAAACAGGAATCCTACTGATGCAGAGGGAGAAACAAGGGAAGAGAGCAAACAGAAATGAGAGCAAGGGCTTAGAATAGCTTGCTGTAGGAAATCAAATGGTGTGGGCAGCTACTTAGATCTGAGCAAGACTGGGACTTCAGCAAAAGGATTTTTAGGAAAAACATCCTTGCTGTTGTATGCCGCACACAATAAATTTACATTGTCAGATTCCTTATCTCGGCATCTTTTGCTGCCAGAACGTATAATGAAATATCAAAACAGATTTAAAGGTAAAATCCAGTTGTAGTGTTTGTCATTTGAGGAAGTTTTTCTACTTATAACTGGTGCTTCACCTGTTTTAGGAATGGAATTGAATTTTTTTTTTTTTTCTCAGTTTGTTATAACAAAGGCTCAGTAGCTAGAAAAACAAACTCCGCTTTCAATTTTTTTAGACAGAGTTACACACTGAGCATGTAGGAGCCTGGACTCTTGGGTGTTCCCCAAGTTAAAAGCAAAGGTTTTGTCCTGCTTTCTTTGGAGATGACCTCTCATTCTGAAGACTTGAGGACATTCTGAATTCTCCTCAGTCTAGATTTTCAATTCAAGTGACTGGTGGTTGGGCATTTTCCAGACTGTTCATATCAGAACCCCTTTCGTTGCCAGTACAGCTCTGTACATATTGACCTAGGACAGATCTGTGCCCTTGTTAAAGCTTCAGCAAATGTTTGATGATGACCTTGGCTTTCAAGACTCAGCCACCACCCGGCACTCTCAGAGCCTTCTCCCAAAAGGGACAGGATCAAAAAGGAGCTTCCCAACTGGAATTTATTCTGCTTAGCCATGCCCCTACTGCTTACCAGAGACAGCTGATGGGAATACTCTTAAAGGGTTATATAAACACATCCATGTTTGAGTTGTCCTCTGAAACCGAAGTTAAGTACACTCAGGACATTCTTCATGATGACCATTAAATTGTAGTGTTTTCTCAGAAGAAAAGAGGACGGCCTTTTTCTCTTGAAGACGTGGGAAACTGGCTGGTGTGTGGTGGGCTCCAGAGTTTCTCTAGAGGAAGTGGAGCAAAAATCTACCACGAAGAGGAACTTGGGTGGGGGCTCTGCTGACAGCTGTGCTTGCCAACGCAGGAGACTCCAGTTCGATTCTTACGTGGGGAAGATCCCCTGGAGGAAGAAATGGCAACTCATTCCAGTGTGCTTGCCTGTGAAATCCCATGGACAGAGGAGCCTGGCAGGCTGCAGTCCTTGTGGTTGCAGAAGAATCAGACTGGACTGAGCACCATGCACCCACGCACACCGTTTCCAAGCACAGGGCTCTCACATGAGTTCCAAGTAGTCAGACAGCTGCTGGCATTTATCAGCCATGAGCTGAGTGAATAATAATGATTAAGGCTGTACATCCAAGCCACCCTGGCCTCCTCCTAGGGGTTGAAGAGAGGAAAGGCCAGAGTGGGCAAAGCTTGGAAAATGATGAAAACCTAACTTTAATATATCCACTCCTATATGGCTTTCTGAAGTCTCTCTTGGGAAATTTAGGTCTTGGAAGTTTCCAGACACAGGGGAGTAAGTCGTCAAAACCCTTATTGGAGTCATCCAAGCAAATCATTCCATACCCGCCCTCAGTGTTTATTTTACCTTATTCATAGTCTATGTTGGACTTGGGGGAACGATAGGTTATTTTTGTGAAGAGATTCATAGTGTAAATGGTTCAAAATTCAAAAGTTATAAAAGAACAGAGTGAAATATCTTCCCCACCACTATCTTGCAGCCATTCAAGTACTGTTGCAGTTTCTTGAGCATACATCCAAAGCTGTTCAATGCATATACAAGTACATCCTTACATGCATTTTCTTTTAATTTTTAATTGTACAATAATTGCTGTATGGTTTCTGCCGTACATCAACCTGAATCAGCCACAGGTATACATATATTTTGTGGAAAATTTATACATCACCTACGTACACAAGTAGTTTTCAAACTTTTAAAATTGTGATCCACAAAAAAGAAATGAAACTTCTTCTGTTCCATGGACGTGGTTATCTGTGCCCAGTACCAGAATGCCATAATCATTTTAACTTTATAATGTGTGCATCAGAGCATTTATGCTTCTCATTGCTATTCTGATTCTGCTATTCAGGACTCTTCCTAGCTAATCTTGAATGTTTAATTTTCTAAGTAAATTTCAGAATCATATCTCTGGACATGTGATCCTTTCTTCTTTGTATCTTAGCACCAATTGTCGCTGTTTATATGTATAAAGACCATTAATTTTTTCATCAAGCCTTGCTACTCAGTTCTCTTTTTGTTTATTGCCAGTGGCCATGATCTTTCCATTAATTTCCTTGTTTTCTAGGCACAGAGTCATATTATTTACAAATACAATTATTTTACCTCCTCTTTTCCATTCATACATCTCATATTTCTTTCTCTTACCTCACTTAAGTTGGCTAGTACCCCAAGATTAATGTTCACTAATGTGATGAACATTGTGCGTCTATCATTCACCCATTAGGCATAAGCTGACTTTTTCTAAAAATTTATTTATTTTTTAATTGAAGGATATTGCTTTGCAGCATTTTGTTGATTTCTGCCAAACAATAAGCTGACTTCTGAGGAAAATATGTTAAGCCAGTAGGAATTTAGTTCTGTTTCATGAGGTATTTTTCTATACTCAATCATGAGTTTAACAACAAACATTTTCAACAATCAAGGGTGTGAACACTTATATTTTAATATATTAGCATGGTGAATTGTATTAATAGGTTTCCTAATACTAAGCTTGTGTTTCTTCCAGTCCAGCATTTCTCATGATGTACTCTGCATATAAGTTAAATAAGCAGAGTGACAATATACGGCCTTGACGTACTCCTTTTCCTATTTGGAACCAGTCTGTTGTTCCATGACCAGTTCTAACTGTTGCTTCCTGACCTGCATACAAATTTCTCAAGAGGCAGATTAGGTGGACTGGTATTCCCATCTCTTTCAGAATTTTCCACAGTTTATTGTGATCCACACAGCCAAAGGCTTTGGCATAGTCAATAAAGCAGAAATAGATATTTTTCTGGAACTCTCTTGCTTTTCCCATGATCCAGCGGATGTTGGCAATTTGATCCTGGTTCCTCTGCCTTTTCTAAAACCAGCTTGAATATCAGGAAGTTCACGGTTCACATATTGCTGAAGCCTGGCTTGGAGAATTTTGAGCATTACTTTACTAGCATGTGAGATGAGTGCAATTGTGCAGTAGTTTGAGCATTCTTTGACATTGCCTTTCTTTGGGATTGGAATGAAAATGGACCTTTTCCAGTCCTGTGGCCACTGCTGAGTTTTCCAAATTTTCTGGCATATTGAGTGCAGCACTTTCACAGCATCATCCTTTAGGATTTGAAATAGCTCAACTGGAATTCCATCACCTCCACTAGCTTTGTTCATAATGATGCTTTCTAAGGCCCACTGGACTTCACATTCCAGGATGTCTGGCTCTAGGTCAGTGATCACATCATTGTGATTATCTGGGTCATGAAGATCTTTTTTGTACAGTTCTTCTGTGTATTCTTGCCACCTCTTCTTAATATCTTCTGCTTCTGTTAGGTCCATACCATTTCTGTCCTTTATCGAGCCCATTTTTGCATGAAATGTTCCCTTGCTATCTCTAATTTTCTTGAAGAGATCTCTAGTCTTTCCCATTCTGTTGTTTTCCTCTATTTCTTTGCCTTGATCACTGAGGAAGGCTTTCCTATCTCTTCTTGCCATTCTTTGGAACTCTGCATTCAGATGCTTATATTTTTCCTTTTCTCCTTTGCTTTTCGCTTCTCTTCTTTTCATAACTATTTGTAAGGCCTTCCCAGACAGCCATTTTGCTTTTCTGCATTTCTTTTCCATGGGGATGGTCTTGATCCCTGTCTCCTGTACAATGTCACGAACCTCATTCCATTGTTCATCAGACACTCTATCTATCAGATCTAGGCCCTTAAATCTATTTCTCACTTCCACTGTATAATCATAAGGGATTTGATTTAGGTCATACTTGAATGGTCTAGTGATTTTCCCTGCTGCTGCTGCTGCTAAGTCGCTTCAGTCGTGTCCGACTCTATGCGACCCCATAGACGGAAGCTCACCAGGCTCCCCTGTCCCTGGGATTCTCCAGGCAAGAACACTGGAGTGGGTTGCCATTTCGTTCTCCAATGCATGAAAGCGAAAAGTGAAAGTGAAGCCACTCAGTCGTGTTCAACTCTTAGCGACCCCATGGACTGGAGCCTACCAGGCTCCTCCGTCCATGGGATTTTCCAGGCAAAAGTACTGGGGTGGGGTGCCATTGCCTTCCCCGAGTGATTTTCCCTACTTTCTTCAATTTAAGTCTGAATTTGGTAATAAGGAGTTCATGATCTGAGCCACAGTCAGCTCCCAGTCTTGTTTTTGTTGACTGTATAGAGCTTCTCCATATTTGGCTTCAAAGAACATAATCAATCTGATTTTGGTGTTGACCATCTGGTGATGTCCATGTGTAGAGTCTTTTCTTGTGTTGTTAAAGGAGCGTGTTGGAATCAAGATTGCCGGGAGAAATATCAATAACCTCAGATATGCAGATGACACCACCCTTATGGCAGAAAGTGAAGAGGAACTAAAAAGCCTCTTGATGAAAGTGAAAGAGGAAAAAGTTGGCTTAAAACTCAACATTCAGAAAATGAAGATCATGGCATCTGGTCCCATCACTCCATGGGAAATAGATGGGGAAACAGTGGAAACAGTGTCAGACTTTATTTTTTTGGGCTCCAAAATCACTGCAGATAGTGATTTCAGCCATGAAATTAAAAGAGGCTTACTCCTTGGAAAGAAAATTATGACCAATCTAGACGGCATATTGAAAAGCAGAGACATTACTTTGCCAACAAAGGTTCGTCTAGTCAAGGCTATCGTTTTTCCTGTGGTCATGTATGGATGTGAGAGTTGGACTGTGCAGAAGGCTGAGCGCTGAAGAATTGATGCTTTTGAACTGTGGTGTTGGAGAAGACTCTTGAGAGTCCCTTGGACTGCAAGGAGATCCAACCAGTCCATTCTGAAGGAGATCAGCCCTGGGATTTCTTTGGAAAGAATGATGCTAAAGCTGAAACTCCAGTACTTTGGCCACCTCATGTGAAGAGTTGACTCATTGGAAAAGACTCTGATGCTGGGAGGGATTGAGGGCAGGAGGAGAGGGGACGCCAGAGGATGAGATGGCTGGATGGCATCACTGACTCGATGGACTTGAGTCTGAGTGAACTCTGGGAGTTTGTGATGGACAGGGAGTCCTGGCATGCTGAGATTCATGGGGTCGCAAAGAGTCGGACACGACTGAGCGACTGAACTGAACTGAATGCTAAGCTATCCTTTCCCTCCTAAAATAAACCTCACCAGGTCATGTTTTATTTTTATTTTTCTGTTGGCTAATATTTTATTGAAGACTTTTGCACTGATAGTCACAAAAGGCACCCGTCTGGGATTTTCTTTCATTTTATTGTTGATGGTTTATGATAGACTTTGTCATCAACATAATTATAAAAGAAACCAGAGGCTTTTCTTATTTTTCTATCAGAGTTTTAAAAAGCCGTGGACTGATTGAGGTTAGAAGGAGCTCACCTGTGAAAACACCAGCACCTGGTACTCAGGGAGAGGTGCAGCCTTTTGAAAACCTTCTATTTTTGTGAGTATAATCGATCTCTTTAGATTTTCAAACTCTTCTGTGACCAGTCTTGGAATTACATTCTCTAGAATTTTCTACACTTTATCCAAGTTTCTAGAAATTATATATTTTATCCAGGTTTTTTAATTAATTTGTATATGGTTGAGCAAATACATCTCCTATAATCTATCTGTGATTATTTCTCTATTTTTTTCATCTATTTCTGCTTTCTCCCTTTCAAAAGTAAATGTTGCACCTTTTTTACAGTAACCAGAAAGTAGAAGCCATCCAAGTGTCCACCAACTGATGAATTACAAAAAAATTTGGTATATGCGATACAAGGAGCATCACTCATACATAGAAAGGAAAAAAGTTAAGACACACGCTACAGAAATGTTAAAACATGCTCAGTGAAAAAAGTCAGACAAAAATGGACGGATACTGTATGATTCCACTTACATAAAATATCTTTTATTTGATACATAAATTGATACAATTGATAAATTGATACAAACAAAAAGTAAATTTGAAGTTACCAGGGGCTGGAGAGAGGAGAATGAGAAGTTATTGCCTAATGGACACAGAGTTTCTGTTTAGGGTGATGAAAAAGTTTTGAAATAGTGGTGATGATTATACACATTGTAAATATAATTAGTGCCACTGAAGTCGGAGAAGGCAATGGCACCCCACCCCAGTACTCTTGCCTGGGAAATCCCATGGATGGAGGAGCCTGGTGGGCTGCAGTCCACGGGGTCACTAAGAGTCGGACATGACTGACCGACTTCACTTTCACTTTTCGCTTTCATGCCTTGGAGAAGGAAATGGCAACCCACTCCAGTGTTCTTGCCTGGAGAATCCCAGGGACGGGGGAGCCTGTTGGGCTGCCATCTATGGGGTTGCACAGAGTCGGACACGACTGAAGTGACTTAGCAGCAGTAGCAGCAGCAGCCACTGAAGTGTACACTTTAAAATGGCAAATTTGTGTTATAATATATTTTACGATAATAAAAGATCATTTCAAAAAAATGAGCATAGCAAACAATTCATAAACTTAGTTTTGCAATTTTAAAAATTCTTCAAATTCATTAATTTCTTCTTTAATCTGTTAATGTTTCACTCAATTATTTCTTTTCTCTTCCATATTGGATACCTAATTCACTTAATTTAATTCTTAATTACAAGTATTTAATGCTACAGATTTTCCTCTAAGCACTACTTCAGCAATGTTATGTCTTCAGCAATGTCTCCAATGTTATGTTTTAATTTTTATTGTTTTCTAAATATTATACAATTTCAGTTTCAATAATTATTTAATGATTATCTTTAATTTTCAAGAGGTAAGGAAAGTTTCTTTTTCTATTTTTATTACAATTTCTGATGACAATTTTCACAATTCTCATCAGAGAATATTATCTATTTCTATTTGGGGGAATTTATTGCCATTTTCTCTGTGATTTATCATGTAGCTAGTTTTTGTGACTGCTGCATTGATACTTGAAAGTATATGTTTTCAGAGTATACAACCTGATATATACCTAAGAGTTATCATAGTGACTATCAATTAGGCAGTCCACACCCTTACTTGCTCTATTTTATCATCAGATATAAGAATTAAAGTTTTCTCTTATTCAAGCATTTCTATTCCTGTTTCGTGTACTTTGGATCTCTTCCATGACAGTTTATTCATCATGTTAAACTGCATCATGTTACACCCTTTGTTATTATCAAATGCCATTTTTATATAATGTTGTTTTGAATACAACCATACAGTTATGATTGCTTTCTCCTTCTCTTCCTTCTCCCTCTCCCTCAGCTCCCTAGTCAGCTTGGCTGCTCTAACAAAATACCATAAGCTGGGTGCACACAGCTCTGGAATCTGGAAGTCCAAGATCAAGGTGGCAGCATGGTCAGGTTCTGATGAGAGCTCTCTTCCTGACTCCCATACTGCTGCCTTCTCGCTGTGTCTTCATAAGGCAAAGAGAAAGCTCTGGTATATCTTCCTCTTCCTGTAAGAGCACCAGTTCTCTCAGGTCAAGGTCCAACCTTGTGCCCTCATTTAACCTTAATCACCCCCTTCATCATCTCTAATGTATAATCACAAGACGGGGGCAGGGCTTCAGTATGTGAGCTGGGGGCTGGATGGGGAGCACACAGTTCAGCCTGTAGCAAAGTCTTATCCCAACTCTATATTCAACCTTTCTGGGCTTCACCATTTTCAGTCAGTTCAGTTGAGTTGCTCAGTCACGTCCGACTCTTTGCAACCCCATAAATTGCAGCACACCAGACCTCCCTGTCCATCACCAACTTCCAGAGTTTACTCAAACTCAAGTCCATCGAGTCAGTGATGCCATCCAGCCATCTCATCCTCTGGCGTCCCCTTCTCCTCCTGCCCCCAATCCCTCCCAGCATCAGAGTCTTTTCCAATGAGTCAGCTCTTTGCATGAGGTGGCCAAAGTAATGGAGTTCCAGCTTTAGTATCATTCCTTCCAAAGAACACCCAGGGCTGATCTCCTTCAGAATGGGCTGGTTGGATCTCCTTGCAGTCCAAGGGACTCTCAAGAGTCTTCTCCAACACCACAGTTCAAAAGCATCAATTCTTCGGCACTCAGCCTTCTTCACAGTCCAGCTCTCACATCCATACATGACCACACGAAAAACCATAGCCTTGACTAGATGAACCTTTGTTGGCAAAGTAATGTCTCTGCTTTTGAATATGCTATCTAGGTTGGTCATAACTTTCCTTCCAAGGAGTAAGCATCTTTTAATTTCATGGCTGCAATCACCATCTGCAGTGATTTTGGAGCCCAGAAAAATAAAGTCAGCCACTGTTTCCACTGTTTCCCCATCTATTTCCCATGGAGTGATGGGACCAGATGCCATGATCTTCGTTTTCTGAATGTTAAGTTTTAAGCCAGCTTTTTCACTCTCCTCTTTCACTTTCATCAAGAGGCTTTTGAGTTCCTCTTCACTTTCTGCCATAAGGGTGGTGTCATCTGCATATCTGAGGTTGTTGATATTTCTCCCGGTAATCTTGATTTCAGCTTGTGCTTCTTCCAGCCCAACGTTTCTCATGATGTACTCTGCATATAAGTTAAATAAGCAGGGTGACAATATACAGCCTTGATGTACTCCCTTTCCTTTTTGGAACCAGTCTGTTGTTCCATGTCCAGTTCTAACTGTTGCTTCCTGACCTGCATATAGGTGTCTCAAGAGGCAAGTCAGGTGGTCTGGTATTCCCATCTATCTTATTAGTACATCTTATCATTATCATTGTATTATTATAAATTATTGGACTTCACACTTCTTATAAATTTGAGAGCCTTTTTAAGTAGACGAGTTAGATCACTTATTGTTATGGTCATATGGTTGGTCAAAACTTACTACTCAGAGTTTATGATTCCCTTCTCTTGCTTTTGATTTTCCTTTGTTATAATACTAGCTTGATCCCCACCCTCCTTATAATAGTTTGATTTTTGCCTGAATGACAGAAGAATTTTTGTTTTTCTTTGAGGGTTCATAAATTTACCTAGATGTGTGTCAATGTTGACCACTGTTTGGTCAACCAAAGAGTGTTGACCCAGTTTTTCCTGGGCACAGTGTGCCCTTTTCATTGTAGATTCATGTATTCTTTTATTTTCCAAAGTATTGTACTGAATAGTATCTCCAGGCTAAGTCATAGAGGATACAAATAAGGTATATATTGCAATTCTGTTGTCTTCCATATCTTTCATAGTCTCTCTAATCCATTTTAACTTGATTAATCTCTGGTTTATTTTGCTTGCTTTTCTTAATCCTGTCTACCTCATCTTCACTAACATGAGTAGTGTTTATTCTCCTCTGTGTTTATTTCAATATGCCTAAATTTCCATATGGCTTTATTTTTCTCTTCTGCTTCCTTCCTGAGCCCTAGAAGTTCTTGTTTCATCTCCTTCTGTGGCGCCTCTGTATTTCCCCCCTGAACTCTCAATTGCTCTGCTTGGAGCCTCTTTGTTGTTCATTAAGTTCTATTAGTTTCTAGCCATTTATTTAGTCCTAATTTCCAACATTTTGGTGGTCACTTGTTATTGTGAGGATTTTTTTTTCTGCCATATATATCCTCTTTCCCCTCCCTCTATTGTTTTGTACCGTCTTGTATGGAGCCTGTTTTTTTTACTTTTTATTGCTCATCTCTAAATTAAGTGCATTCTTCTCAGACTTTAAAGATGATACCTGTTGGGGAGAAGATGATCTATTCCAGGCTAGCAGGAATTCTCAGTGGTTTAGGGAGAAACTGATTATGACAAGGATGTATGTGTGACTTCTTTTAGCCTTTACCTCTCTCCAGACTACAGATATTGGCAGCTAGACAGAAGAACACAGTTCACGCTCTCCTCTAACCTGTATTGTCAGGAGACAGACTGAAGATGGCATTTTCTACATGTTTTTTATTTTTATTCAGCTCTGCTTCCTCCATTGCTCTGTGGGATGAAATAGGATTTAGAAATCCAGCCTCCACCCCACCTCATAAGTAGATGCTCTTCCTGTGATTCCAAAGAAAGGATTATTGGTTCTGCCCTTCAGAGTGCCATCTACTTAAGAAAATAGTTTCCTGCCAGTTTAGTCTAAAATCTATATCCGCAAACACCCACTCTGGGAGTCTTTCTGCATCCATGTTTGATTTTTACTGCATTGGCAGCACTTCTCATATTTTATGTTTTGGGGTTTATTCTTTAAGTCTCCAAGTTTTATCAAAGGTAAATTCATGTTTCTATCCTCTTTTTTGCTAGCAAATTCTGAGGAGAAGTGTGAAAAAAAAAAATCTTTAGCTTCTTGCCCCTTTAAGCAGAAGCCCTACTATTTTCAAAAGCTAAAATAAAGTTCAAAGTAAACATAAAGAGCAGCCTTAAAGGGGAAAAATGTCCTGGCAGGGGAATACATGACCAGTGTCTGAGCACTGGTCATGGAAGAAAGTGGAACAGTTTCTTCACCAACACCTTGGGTCTCAGTAAGGGATTAGAAGACCAACAAGCAGACTGGGCATATGCTGGGCCCTCCCTGTGAAACTTATTTCTCCCCAGACCCCACTGCTTTCCCTCTCCTTCTAAAATCCTTTGTGCACAAAATGTGGTCCATGGACCAGCAGCAGCAGCATCATGGGGGAGTGGGTTAGAGATGTAGAATTGCAGGCCCTACTTCAGACCCCAGATCCAAACCAGGACTCTGCATTTGAAAAAGATCCTCAGGTGATTCACAGACACAGAAATTTGGGAAGCAGCACTGTAGATCTCAGCAAAAGCATCACTTTGCTCCGCTGACCCAATCACCTCAGGTTCCTCTACTACACATTCATAAACAATTCCTTTTCCTCTGAACTCTCACTCTGTAATTATACATTTGTTGGGATAATTTTTTCTGTTCATCTGTGCTTCCCCAGGAGTGCCAGGCTCCATGAATCTTCCACAACAATACAATAAATATTTGCTGAATGAGTAAATGAACGTGCAAAATACATTTGTGTCTCAGAGCTTTTTTTTTTAATGCCAGTTGGTACCTTCTCCCACCAGCAGCCTTGCTGCATCTATTCATGCCTGACTCAGCCTGAAACTCCTTAACCTACTCCTCTGACTGGCCCAACTTCAACCCCAGGCCTGGGTTTGGAGAAGACCCTGCCAGAAAAAGTGAATGAGGAAATGAAGGAATAAATGCCATCCCTGAAAAATCCAAGAATTTCATCATTCAAAGCACAGTTTCCTAACATCTTGCTGTGTGTGCACTCAGTCATGTCTGACCCTTTTCAACCCTATGGATTGTAGCCACCAAACTCCTCTGTCCATGAAATTTTCCAGGCAGAATTACTGGGGTGGGTTGCCATTTCCTGCTCCAGGGATCTTCCCAACCAGGGGATCAAACCCACCTCCTGCGTTTCCTGCATTAGCAGGCAGATTCTTTACCACAGCACCACCTGGAAAGTCCAACATCCCTAACATCTTGGACGCATGCAGTCACTCAGTCATGTCCGACACTATGAGACCCCGTGAACTGTGGCCCGCCAGGCTCCTCTGTCCAAGGGATTCTCCAGGCAAGAATACTCAAGTGGGTTGCTCTACCCTCCTCCTTGGGATCTTCCTAACCCAGGGACCAAACCCATGTCTCTTATGTCTCCTGCATTGGCAGCTGGGTTCTTTAAGACTAGTGCCACCTGGGAAGCCTCCTAACATCTTATCTATGTGTAAATGGTACAAACAGATCCTGTTACCTGCATGTTATTTTGCAAAATTCAGTCTTAATCCCTATGTAGGAAGGGAAGGTATCTCTCATGCAGACACCCAGCACCACCAACTTCAGTCCAGGGAGGGTTTTGCAGGAGGCAAGTCCCAGTGAGGGAGGGGGAGGCTAGAACAGGAGTGGGAAGAACCTGACTGACTTTTCCTGCTCCTCACATTGAACTCCAGAAACGGAATTTTTCTTGTCGACTGCCCTCACCAGGTGTTGCTGAAATTGCCATCCTCAGCTTCATGGGGCTGTTTCAACAAGCAAGGAGTGAAAGGTGATGGCTTTCAACTAGTTTCCCTACTTGGATGATTAAACCTTCACTAAATATAGTAGGTTTAAAATGAATGTTCACAACATTGAAAAGGAACATGCTAATTCTAAAAATATAGACTCCCTGGTGGTGAAAGTTCTCTCAAGCAGAGCGGACACTGAAGCAAAACAATGATTTCATCCCTCCTGCCCACCACCCTCTACCCAGTGAGCCAATTTTCTTCCAAAAGGAGGGTCACCACATGGCAAGGGAAGGAGCCAGAGCTGTTGCCAGACACTCCATGAAACTCTCAAAAAATTAATGGTAGAAAGTCAAGGGAGGAAAGGTTATAAGTCTGAATTGCTCTGTTTGTGGGATCCCGCTTAGCACCAATCAAGCCAACCAGCACTTGTAATTATATTCAATATATGCAAAGCTCCAATTCACAGTGGGAGGAGTTTTCATTAGGTTGCCTTATGCTGTAGTCCATAAAGCATTTTGTCAAAAAGGAGAAATATTCGAATGAGAGTATAAACTTTCTAAGAAGCCACTTTCCTGAAAGATTATAATCACAAGTGACCTTGACTCTCCATGGCTTTAAAAAGCAGTTATTCTCTTTAACAAGTGGTGCTGGGAAAACTGGTCAACCACTTGCAAAAGAATGAAACTAGAGCACTTTCTAACACCATACACAAAAATAAACTCAAAATGGATTAAAGATCTAAACGTAAGACCAGAAACTATAAAACTCCTAGAGGAGAACATAGGCAAAACACTCTCTGACATACATCACGGCAGGATCCTCTATGACCCACCTCCCAGAATATTGGAAATAAAAGCAAAAATAAACAAATGGGACCTAATCAAACTTAAAAGCTTCTGTACAACAAAAGAAACTATAAGCAAGCTGAAAAGACAGCCTTCAGAATGGGAGAAAATAATAGCAAATGAAGCAACAGACAAACAACTAATCTCAAAAATATACAAGCAACTTCTACAGCTCAATTCCAGAAAAATAAATGACCCAATCAAAAAATGGGCCAAAGAACTAAATAGACATTTCTCCAAAGAAGACATACAGATGGCTAACAAACACATGAAAAGATGCTCAACATCACTCATTATCAGAGAAATGCAAATCAAAACCACTATGAGGTACCATTTCACACCAGTCAGAATGGCTGCGATCCAAAAGTCCACAAGCAATAAATGCTGGAGAGGGTGTGGAGAAAAGGGAACCCTCTTACACTGTTGGTGGGAATGCAAACTAGTACAGCCACTATGGAGAACAGTGTGGAGATTCCTTAAAAAACTAGAAATAGAACTGCCTTATGACCTATCAATCCCACTGCTGGGCATACACACTGAGGAAACCAGAATTGAAAGAGACACGTGTACCCCAATGTTCATCACAGCACTGTTATAATAGCCAGGACATGGAAGCAACCTAGATGTCCATCAGCAGATGAATGGATAAGAAAGCTGTGTTACATATACACAATGGAGTATTACTCAGCCATTAAAAAGAATACATTTGAATCAGTTCTAATGAGGTGGATGAAACTGGAGCCTATTATACAGAGTGAAGTAAGCCAGAAAGAAAAACACCAATACAGTATACTAATGCATATATATGGAATTTAGAAAGATGGTAACAATAACCCTGTATACGAGACAGCAAACGGGACACTGATGTATAGAACAGTCTTTTGGACTCTGTGGGAGAGAGAGAGGGTGGGATGATTTGGGAGAATGGCATTGAAACATGTATAATATCACATATGAAACAAGTCACCAGCCCAGGTTCGATGCACGATACTGGATGCTTGGGGCTGGTGCACTGGGACGACCCAGAGGGATGGTATGGGGAGGGAGGAAGAAGGAGGGATCAGGATGGGGAACACATGTATACCTGTGGCGGATTCATTTTGATATATGGCAAAACCAATACAATATTGTAAAGTTAAAAAATAAAAAAAAGGTGGAATTTCATTGACAGATGAATGAATAAACAAAATGTGGTCTATATAAAATATTGCTTTTGGATTGTCACAATTTTTTAAATTAAAATCTTACTATAAAAATCATGAAAAAAAAATTAAAAGCAGTTATACCCAGAGCTCAAAGAAGGCTTCTCTCTGGTCATATCCTTGCAACTCACTTGGTATAATAACAAATGGTCAACAAATCAGAGTTCTCTTCATTTGGTGTCTCTAGTTCTTGCCCTGGGTTCTCTTTTAAACCTACTGTAACTAGAGAAAAAGTTTGCATCAAGGTTACAATGTCCCTCATGTTGCTGAATCCCGTGGTCACTCCCCAGCCATGTCAACAGAATGTGACACAACTGATCACTCCCTTCTTGAAAATCTCCACCTTTCAATCATTTGGTATTTGGCCTACCATTCCCTCTAAGTTTGGGCAACTTATCTGAACAGAAACTCAGATTTTGCTTATGTGTGATCTCATAGCCAATGCCTGTGCATTCTAGTCTTAAAAGGCTTGAATTTTCTGTTACCTTTATAGAAAAACTGTGTATGTGGCTATGACAGAATAACAGCCACTTTTCTCCCAAAATTCTTTGTGGCTCTTCAGCCCTTAATGGGCCTCCCTGGTGTCTCAGACGGTAAAGAATCTGCCTGCAAGGTAGGAGACGCAGGTTCGATCCCTGGGTTGGGAAGATCCCCTGGAGGAGGACATGGCAACCCACTCCAGTATTCTTGCCTGGAGAATATCATGGACAAAGGAGCCTGGCGGGCTACAGTCCATGGAGTCGCAAAGAGTCGGACATGACCGAGCAACTAAGACACACACACACACACACACACACACACACACACACACACACACACTGATGCAGCCTTTTATACAGGCAAGGTCTCTTTCCATTTGTTTTTTAAAAGCAGTAATTAATCCTGAGATGTGTGTTGCTATTATATTCTGTGGAGCATTTTCACTTTTTTTTTTTCCACAGGAAAAAAAAAAATTGTCTAACTCATGACCTCTGAAGAACAAGAGAAAATTGTGACCACGTGAAAAGAGTCGTCATTCAAGCCTCCAAGGCTCTTTGATTGGTTAGATATGGTAGCAGTCCATGGGGTCGCACAGAGTCGGACACGACTGAAGCGACTTAGCAGCAGCAGCAGCAGCAGCAGCAACCCCCACCACCCTCCCTCCCCCGCCCAGATCTCCTGGAGCACCCTCCCTTCTCCAGCACTCCACACCCATGCAAACACCAGATGGCAGTTTTTAGATAAGCTTCTCTATCTTCTGGTGAAAAGTTGCCTTGTAACAAAGAATACATTCTACGGCTGTTCAAACTCCCATTTTTGGCCCTTAACTGATTCATCCTTAGTGAATATGCAAATCTATGGACTGGAGACAAACATACATCAATTGTACCTGCAGCTCAGTGTAGGACAAAGGCTACCTGGTGCTGTATTAATATGTGATATTAATATGAGCATATTAATATGAGCATATTAATATGCTCCTGAGTCTTGAAAATCTGGAGACTTGAACAAGGACCTCAAGTTCTCAATGAGGGAGTGAAGGCCCAGCAAGGTAAATCATTTGCCCAAGGATGCCCAAGGACCAGAGGTTCTTTCTGCCTTCATCTCTAGGTTGATAAGGTTCTACTTTTTGCTGAGGAATGCATTGCACGAGGCCCCCTTCTATACTTCTCTTGGTCTCTTGCTGTTATGACTGACACCAAGACGCTATTTCTAGATAATTCTTGAACACTGTAGTCTCTGCTTTACATCTGGCTCATTACATTTCTCTCATTAGCTCTATTCCTGCCTAGACTTCTATCAAAAGGAATCTGTTCATTAACAAACCTTTCAGAGAAATATCTCTTTGCCATTTTTAGAAGTTTAATCTAAAGGAGGGAGGAAAAGATTCGAGATAGTGGCTTGAAGAATAGTGTGGGTTGCTGAATAGTGTGGGTTATTGAATTTATTTTTTCTAGTTGAAGATAATTAGAGGATTATTGCCTACCATCTCCCTTGGAAAGACTGACATTCATTTGTTTCTCTAGCACAGAGCACATTAACTCTCAACCAATATCATTTGATTCAAAGTTAGAACTACAGATCTGATTTTCTCCAAGGGAGCCTTCAAGATTTCTGATTTCCTTTTATTCCTAGGATAATTTACATTTTTTCTTCAAGTTACAATCTTCTCTTTTTTTCCTAAGTAATAATATGTTAGCAAATTCTATGAGCTTCAGAATATCAACCTCATCCATACGTAAGTCTCCAGATTTTCATAATAAACAACCTTGCTGATGCCTCATGTACTAAAGGCTGCATTTTATATGATTTTAGGTTTTTATAATGGGGAAACTGACATTGCAGAACATAAATAAGATTTCTGTACATTCCCTTCTGTTTCCTTGGGCCTAAACATGTGCCTTCTTCTCCATCAAACATGACTGAAGACATTATTCTGCACTACTTTCTGGGCTGGGCCTCCCAGCCCCAGCCCTGGCCACATCCATTATTCAGACCTTTTACTGATGTTGTCAATACTGTATAGATTTACTGTATAAGCTCTGCTTCCTCAAGAGCAGATATCACATATTTCTCTTCATATGTGTAGTACCTAGAAGGTAATACCTACCAGGCTAACAAAGTAGTTAGTCAGTAAACTCTAGTTTTAAATTGTTGACATTCCTCAACACTTTACAGAATGTAATCTGGCCCAAGAGGGAACCTGAAATGGTCTTGCCTTGGCTATATGTGAGGAGGAGATCTAGGGAGAAGGCAGGACCTACTGCTTATGCTTTTGAAGCAAATGTAATGGCTACAGGTTTGGTTCTACAACTCCCAGGTCCATGAAATGTCATACTTCTTTTCTTTTCCAAATTCTCACTGGATGAGCCCTTTCCCATGTCTGTGAAATCCAACCTCAATCATTTTTCAGACGACAATGTACGCCACCCATCGACATAAGAACACTGGGGCTTTTGAAACTCATTTTGGAAAGAGTCTCTGGCCTGGCCCTCTGTCTATCTTGGTTGTAGAATCTTGAAGTCTATTGTCCCACACAACTGGCTCATTTCGTGATGGGTGACTCTGTTATTCACAGGATACACCCCACAGGTCTTTGCTCTGACTTTGAAAGACAGTGTCTCTCCTGACCACCAGGGGTCTCAGCATTCCAACATCCTCTGTGGTTCAATCTCCCCCTTCAGCTTCCCAGTGTTGCCTCAGCGACAGTCCAGTGCACCAGGCCCAGGAAAAGAGGCCAGTGCAGCAGCAAAAGCCTCTCAACTCTCTCCTGGAGAAAGGGGAACTCAGACGTCCACACAGAACCCTCCCTCCAGCTACGCTCAACTAGTAGGGATGGAGAATAAGGACAGAAGACAAACATTATCAAAACGGTATTTTCTCGGTCATTTCATACCACCAGAGTAAGGTCTTTGCACTGCTTATCACATTCATGCTTAAATATCTGGCAAATGCAACTGTGAAATTATTCCAGACGAAATGTAGGAAGGTGTGTGTGTGTGTTTTTTTTTTTTTTTTTTAAGAACAGGGGCAAGTAATGAGAGAGATGTGGGGCCAGGAAAATTCTATTTCAGAAACATGAAAGGCTGATCTGCTTCTCCCACTTCACAATTCTCAAAATAGCATAAACTATCCTCTTTTTTAAAACAGGAAAAGGCCATATTCACAATAAGCTCATTTCATTTCCTCCTGTTTTAGCTTTTGTTACACTCTTGACCTGTCCTCCAAGTCAGCGTAATCAAAGCAGATTGGATAATTTTACCTATCCTTGAACATCTTCCTGCATGACATTTCAATATTTTAGAAACAAATTACTCTGGGAGTTAGACTTGCAAGGAAACTCTGGTTGTTTCAAGAAGTCTTCACCTTTGCATGTAAATCCTTTAATCCGCCAATTGCTCTGTTGCCATCTCCAAATGACCATAGCTCATTTTTAATCTACAAGTTTATATAACTTGAGAATTTTTTAAGCATAAATTACCTAAAGCACATTCTTAACCTCTATAATTAAATGGGTGTTTTATATTGTATTTACTTTTTCACAGAGCCAAAAAAATCAAGCAAATCTGACACTTTTAAGAAATGTGCTTGTTGTGTGCTCTGAATCCAATAAAATGTTAAAGTTCCAGAGAAAATGCTTTAAAGGAAGTGGTTACAATGTATATTTATACCACAGATAATGACATTTAAAACATATGCATTATTTAGTAAATAAACAATGTATTAATCTCTAGAATTTAATTACTTGGTGAACTTTCAACTAGTCCACTATTTTTAAAATTTCCCAGTAGTTATTTAAAAGGTTAGAAAAGAGTTGTGGGGTATTACATTATGTTCATTTTTTACTATATTCCCCCTTCACAAGTGTAATGTTAGCTCTTTGTTTATTAGTGGTAAATTGAGGCGGAAAGCAGAGAAGGCCTATGAGATTACCTGGAAGTGATTTCTGAGGTGGACAGTGAGAGGGAGTGTAAGAACTAAGCTCTTAAAGCTAAGAAAATGAACCAAGGCCATTCAAGTGTCTGAGAAAAAGGAAAAAGGACAATAATTTCTTACTTATCCTCTACAGCCCTAGAAGAAAAAATATTCCCCTAGATTAGAGGGGAACAGAAACTGAAGTGGGGGGTTGTCCTAAAAAGAGGGGTCCTGGATAATAAGTCTCCAGAAAAAGAGGAGGTGCTTCCAGCATCCTGCAGTGTTTCTGGATTCCCCACACCCCAGCCCACCCCTTCACATCAGAGAAGAAACTGTAATGACACAGTCCCCCAAGGTCATGTACGACATGAATACAGTGGGATGACCCACCGGAAGCAAACATGCCCCGCAGACAGGCACCAGGAATGCTTCAACAGCAACCCGGGAGGCCCAGGGACCCAGGACTGCCTGGGAGCACAGTCCCTCAGAAACAACCACACGGGAGCAGAAGAGCCACCTTCAACATGAAGCTTCAACTAATCAGACAGATATTTATGTTCTTCACTGCATTGAGCCTATCTATTTTATTGCATTATGAAACCAGTACCTTGTGAGGATGCCTAAAACCTATGAACGTTTACACAGTCACAGTGTCTCTCTTTGGAGGTCAGGAGGAAAAGTCTATCTGCAAAGTGCATTTAATAACACTGAGGTATCAAAATCAAAAAAGAGCAGGTTATGAGCTCCAATACACAGGCTACACAAAGCGACCCCAAAAGCATAGACATCTCATAAACTAACACCCACCCACCCCAAAAAAAAAATACACCCCCCCCACAAAAAAAAACAATAAAAAAAAAAAACACAACACCAAAAAAAAAAAAAAGAAAAAAAGAAAAAAAAAAAAAAAAACAAACAAAAAAACAAAAAAAAAAAAAAAACCCCCAAAAATAAAAAAAAAAAAAAAAAAAAAAAAAAAAAAAAAAACCAAGAAAAAAAAAAAAAAAAAAAAAAACCCAAAAAAAAAAAAAAAAAAGAAAAAATAGAGAACCTACCTGATAAAGAATTCCAAATAATGATCGTGAAATTAATCCAAAATCTGGAAAGCAAAATGGAATCATGGATAAATAGTCTGGAAAAAAGCATTGAGAAGATGCAAGAAAGATTTAACAAGGACCTAGAAGAAATAAAAAAGAATCAACATATAATGAATAATGCAATAAATGAGATCCAAAAACTCTGGAGGCAACAAATAGTAGAATAACAGAGGCAGAAGATAGAATTAGCGAATTAGAAGATAGAATGGCAGAATTAAAGAATCAGAGAGAAAAAAAAAAACAATAAAAGAAATAGGACAATCTCAGAGACCTCCAGGACAATATAAACGTTACAATATTAGAATCATAGGAGTCCCAGAAGAAGAAGACAAAAAGAAAGACATGAGAAGATACTAGAGGAGATAATAGTTGAAAACTTCCCTAAAATGGGGAAGGAAATAATCATCAAGTCAAGAAACCAAGAGTCCCAAATAAAAAAACAAACACCCCAAAAAATAATAAATAAAAAATAAAAAAAAAAAAAAAAAGAGCAAGGGAAAAAAAAAATAAACAAAGAATTCCCATAAGGATAACAGCTGATCTTTCAATAAAACTCTCCAAGCCAGAGGAATGGCAAGACATACTTAAAGTGATGAAAGAAAAGAACTACAGCCCAGATTATTGTACCCAAAGGATCTCATTCAAATATGAAGGAGAAATCAAAACCTTTACAGACAAGAAAAGCTGAGAGAATTCAGCACCACCAAACCAGCTCTCCAACAAATACTAAAGACATTCTCTAGACAGGAAACACAAAAAGGATATAAAATTCAAACCAAAACAAAAAGTAAATGGCAACGGATCATATTTATCATTAATACCTTAAATGTAAATGGGTTGAATGCCCCAACCAAAAGACAGAACTGGCTGAATGGATACAAAAAAAGACCCCTCCATATGAATGAAACTAAACACTTTCTAACACCATACACAAAAATAAACTAAAATGGATTAAAGAGCTAAATGTAAGACCAGAAACCATAAAACTCCTAGAGGAAAACATAGGCAAAACACTCTCTGACTTACATCACAGCAGGATCCTCTATGACCCACCTCCCAGAATATTGGAAATAAAATCAAAAATGAACAAATGGGACCTAATCAAACTTAAAAAGCTTTTGCACAACAAAGGAAACTATAAGCAAGGTGAAAAGACAGCCTTCAGAATGGGAGAAAATAATAGCAAATGAAGCAACTGACAAACAACTAATCTCAAAAATATACAAGCAACTTCTACAGCTCAATTCCAGAAAAATAAATGACCCAATCAAAAAATGGGCCAAAGAACTCAATAGACATTTCTCCAAAGAAGACATACAGATGGCTAACAAACACATGAAAAGATGCTCAATATCACTCATTATCAGAGAAATGCAAATCAAAACCACTATGAGATACCATTTCACACCAATCAGTATGGCTGCTATCCAAAAGTCCACAAGCAATAAATGCTGGAGAGGGTGCGGAGAGAAGGGAACCCTCTTGCACTGTTGGTGGGAATGCAAACTAGTACAGCCACTTTGGAGAACAGTATGGAGATTCCTCAAAAAACTGCGAATAGAACTGCCTTATGATCCAGCAATCCCACTGCTGGGCATATACACTGAGAAAACCAGAATTGAAAGAGACACCTGTACCCCAATGTTCATAGCAGCACTGTTTGCAATAGCCAGAACGTGGAAGCAACCTAGATGTCCATCCACAGATGAATGGATAAGCAAGCTGTGGTACATATACACAATGGAATATTACTCAGCCATTAAAAAGAATACATTTGAATCAGTTCTAAGGAGGTGGATGGAACTGGAGCCTATTATACAGAGTGAAGTAAGCCAGAAACAAAAACACAAATACAGTATACTAACGCATATATATGGAATTTAGAAAGATGGTAAAAAATAACCCTATTTACGAGACAACAAAAGAGACATTGATGTATAGACCAGACTTTTGGACTCTGGGACCAGGAGAGGGTGAGATGATTGGGGAGAATAGCATTGAAATATGTATAATATTATATCTGAAATGTATTAATTGTTCAAACTAAACACTATCATGTTACAATTTGTTCATACTAGATGTTTGTAATGTTTCGATAATCAATAAAAGAGATTCTTGATAAAAAAAAAAAAAAAAAAAAAACCACACCAAAAAACCACCCATTTTCACCAGCTTTCTTTATCAAAGTCTGTGGTAACATCATCTGGAGAAGATGACTTGAAATAGAATGATCTCTCTCTTCAAGACCTACCACAATTACAACTACCTCTTGTGGCCACTAGATCCGTAACCAGGGCTAATTCTCAGCGTGCTCCAGGGAGCTGGGCACATCCGAGAACACTGAAGAAAATAGCTCACTCTCCATAAGAATTGCAAGATTTTGCTGAATGTATGGGCATAAACCTAGAGAATACATGTGGAAATAGATTATAAGGGTGTTAGAACAAAGAAGATGAAATATAATTAGACTGAGCCAAATTCATTGATATGGGTATATTTAATAGAAATTTTGGATTTCATATGTTAGCTTGTGCAACTAGAAGTAGCTCTAACAATTGCTGTGCTGGTTGCCTGAAACCTGCTCTCAAGAGTAGTCTATAAAAGCTAAGGGAAACATTCATGTTGGAGATTTACTATGTATGCCCTGTACACCTACCTCCCAGTTATATTCCCCAAGAAGACCCAGAATATACTCCCTTCATTAAGTCACTGATAAATATATAATTAGGTGGAGCACCTGTATCCTTGAGAAGCTCTGTATATAGAGGCAAACTATTATATATAGAATGGATAAGCAACAAGGCTCTACTGTATAGCACAAGGAACCATATTCAATATCCTGTAATAAACCATAATGAAAAAGAATATGTATACATATATGCATAACTGAATCACCTTGCTGTATAGCAGAAATTAACACAACATTATAAATCAATTATACTTCAATAAAATATATTAAAAAAAAAAAAAAAAGAGTTATGATCCAGAAATCCCACTCCCGGGAATATATCCAGAAAAGATGAAAACTCTAAATTCTAAAAGATACATGCACCCAATGTTCCTAGCAGCACTATTCACAATAGCTAAGACATGGTAACAATCTAAATGCCCATCAACAGATGAATGGATGAAGAAGAAGTGGTATTCACATATGACAGAATACTACTCAGTCATGAATAGATGAAATAATGCCATTTGCAGCAACATGGATGGACCTAGAGATTATCATATTAAGTGAAGTAAGTCAGACAGAAACATATGATATCCCTTATAGATGGAACCTGAAAACAATAACACAACAGAACTTATTTTACAAAACAGAAATGGATTCACAGACATAGAAAACAAATTTGTTTGCCAGAGGGGGAAGATGAGGGGAGGGATAAATCAGGAATCTGGGATTAACAGATACATGTTACTATATGCAAAATGGATAAACAAAATCCTACTGTGTAGTACAGGGAACTATATTCAACCTCTTGTAATCTTTAATGGAAAAGAATCTGAAAAAGAATATATATTATATACAGAATATCCACCAAAGGATATAAAATGGTTCCATTAAGTCATAGGATGAGAATGTCATCAGGTCATTTTGTACTCCTTATGCCACTGAATCAAAATTCAGAAAAGGGGGTAATTCTGTTGGCTGCTGTGATTGATTCTGGTTACCAGGGTGAATTTAGGGTGCTACTACACAATGGAATGCAGGGGATCTTCTGGGGGCACCAATAGTAAAGGTTACTGAGGAAACTATAGGAATCAAAACTTTTTAAAGTGAGGATTATTGAGAACTCAGATTCTTGGAAATGAAGGTTTGGATCACTCCACCAGGTATAGAACCCTGACCATCTAAGGGCCATGGGTATGTGGAATAAACAGTAGAAAAAGGAGAAATCCATACACTTTAACTCTAGCCTCTTTATCAATTACAGAAATGAGAACTGCAGCAGTTTTACGTGTTCTTTGTTCTTTATGTGTATGAGTATATTTGTATGTTGCCATTTGTATACCATTTGTATATTTTTCTTTTTTTCTTTCTTCCCTTCATTATTTTACATATAAATTGTTGGGTGTAAACGCTGCAATTTAGCTTTTAGGTAAGAGAATGCTCAAGGGAACTGTGAGTAAATTTGAAGAATAAGTAACATCACCAGTGGAAGATATAAATGACTGTTGAAATTGTATCTCCTCACTGGAGGCAGAAGTGAGAAATTCTGCACTTCTATGAAGAAGAACAGAGTTCTATGAACCTTTGTGTTGACAAAGTTCAAATATGCCTAAAAGGATGCATGTGGAAGTCAGTGGCCAAAGGAGGTGACTGCTAGTTATTGGCTTATAGCCTCTCAACTCTAAATCCACCTGTGTTGCCCTAATCTGGGCTTCCCTAGTGGCTCAGATGGCAAAGAATCCATCTGCAATGTGGGAGACCTGGGTTCAATTCCTGGGTTGGGAAGATCCCCTGGAGAAGAGAATGTCTACCCACTCCAGTATCCTTCCCTGGAGAATTCCATGGATAATTCACAAAAAGTCGGACACAACTGAGCGACTTTCACTTTCCTTCACTTTTTGCCCTAATCTGGACTTTGTAAACACATCTCTCTTGCCATCTGGTGCTATGTTGTTTTGTTGGTAGAGTGTAGGAGGAGCACTGCAAGGTACAGCAGAGGAAAGCACGTTCCTTCTTCATTCCTCCTCGTCCTTCTTGCTCCTGTGGCTTGCCATCTGTGGTGTGTGGATGATCCCCCACAGTGGCATCACTGTCCAGTGGGCATTTCCTGCTGAGTTTCCCAGTGAATAGGCAGCTTGCTTGCCAACAGTATGCGGAAGACTCAGCGGCACCCACCTTCCCATAGGTTTCGCCAGATCCTAGTAGGGCTTTCCTGGCTCACTGCTTGGCAGCCCTGATGAATGGCAGCTCATAAAACATCATCATCCGATGGACCACACTCTCTCTCTCTAACAAGGTCTAGATCTCAGCCCTCAGAGGGTAACCCTTTCCCAAGTTTATTCCTCCCTTGAGTATTCTTGCTCAGCCCTAGAAGGCATAGCTGCTCCCTATGCTTTCTATTCCTGTGTTCTTTAGCATTTAACTTACCCCTTTGCACTTCCCTGCTACAGAATCCGCCTGCAATGCAGGAGGACCTGGGTTCGATTCCTAGGTTGGGAAAATCCCCTGGAAAAGGGAACAGTTACCCACTCCAGTATTCTGTCCTGGAGAATTCCATGGATTATACAGTCCATGGGGTCACAAAAAGTCGGACACAACTGAGCAACTTTCACTTTTGTAGACTATGCCAAAGCCTTTGACTGTGTAGATCACAATAAACTGTGGAAAATTCTGAAAGAGATGGGAATACCAGACCACCTGATCTGCCTCTTGAGAAATCTGTATGCAGGTCAGGAAGCAACAGTTAGAACTGGTCATGGAACAACAGATTGGTTCCAAATAGGAAAAGGAGTACGTCAAGGCTGTATATTGTCACCATGTTTATTTAACTTATATGCAGAGTACATCATGAGAAATGCTGGACTGGAGGAAACACAAGCTGGAATCAAGATTGCCGGGAGAAATATCAATAACCTCAGATATGCAGATGATACCACCCTTATGGCAGAAAGTGAAGAGGAACTAAAAAGCCTCTTGATGAAAGTGAAAGTGGAGAGTGAAAAGGTTGGCTTAAAGCTCAACATTCAGAAAATGAAGATCATGGCATCTGGTCCCATCACTACATGGGAAATAGATGGAGAAACAGTGGAAACAGTGTCAGACTTTATTTTTCTGGGCTCCAAAATCACTGCAGATGGTGACTGCAGCCATGAAATTAAAAGACGCTTACTCCTTGGAAGGAAGGTTATGACCAACCTAGATAGCATATTCAAAAGCAGAGACATCACTTTGCCAACAAAGGTTCGCCTAGTCAAGGCTATGGTCTTTCCTGTGGTCATATATGGATGTGAGAGCTGGACTGTGAAGAAGGCTGAGCGCCGAAGAATTGATGCTTTTGAACTGTGGTGTTGGAGAAGACTCTTGAGAGTCCCTTGGACTGCAAGGAGATCCAACCAGTCCATTCTGAAGGAGATCAGCCCTGGGTGTTCTTTGGAAGGAATGATGCTCAAGCTGAAACTCCAGTATTTTGGCCACCTCATGCGAAGAGTTGACTCATTGGAGAAGACTCTGATGCTGGGAGGGATTGGGGGCAGGAGGAGAAGGGGACGACAGAGGATGAGATGGCTGGATGGCATCACTGACTCGATGAATGTGAGTCTGAGTGACCTCCGAGAGCTGGTGATGGATAGGGAGGCCTGGCGTGCTGCAGTTCATGGGGTCGCAAGGAGTCGGACACGACTGAGCGACTGATCTGATCTGATCTTTTACTACTTAATAATTATTTAATATGAAATTTTCCCTATTCGTATTACCAGTGTAATTTCTGTCTCTTAATTAGACACTGACATAATTCCCTTCAGGAAGGAATCCACTTTAGAAAAGTTCTAAGTTTTCCCACAAATGAATTCAAAGTATTTCCAAAATCTTTGTTCAGTCTCTCAGTCATGTCCAACTCTTTGTGACCCCATGGATTGTAGCACACCGGGCCTTCCTGTCCTTTACCATCTTCCAGAGCTTACTCAAACTCATGTCCATTGAGTCAGTGATGCTATCCAACCATCTCATCCTCAATCATCCCCTTCTCCTCCTGATTTCAATCTTTCCCAGCATCAAGGTCTTTTCTAATGAGTTGGCTCTTCGTAGGAGGTGGCCAAAGTATTGGAGCTTCAGTTTCAGGATCAGTCCTTCTAGTGAATATTCAGGGTTGATTTCCAAAATTACAGCACCTAGGATCTTTCACCTAGGAGATACTACTCAATCAATAATTGTATATTTGCCAGTTAAAATTGTAAAATGTGTCTTTTCCAAGATGGGGAGAAATTGGAAGCCTCACATACTGCTGGTGAGATTATAAAATAGCACAGTCACTTTGGAAAACAGTCTGGCAGTTTCTCAAAATGTTAAACATACAATTACCATGTGATCCAGAAATTCCACTTTTAGGTATATTCCCAAGAGAAATAAAAACTTATCTACAAATGTTCATAGCAATATTATTCATACTAGCCAAAAAAGTAGAAGCCATCCAGATAGTCATCAACTGATGAATGTATAAATAAAACATGGTTCATGCATACAACAGAACACTATTTAGACATAGAAGGCAATGATGTATTTACATATGTCATAACATGACTGATATTTGACAATGTTATGCTGCTGCTGCTGCTGCTAAGTCGCTTCAGTCGTGTCCGACTCTGTGCGACCCCATAGACGGAAGCTCACCAGGCTCCCCTGTCCCTGGGATTCTCCAGGCAAGAACACTGGAGTGGGTTGCCATTTCCTTCTCCAATGCATGAAAGTGAAAAGTGAAAGTGAAGTCGCTCAGTCTTGTCCAACTCTTAGCGACCCCACGGACTGGAGCCCACCAGGATCCTCCATCCATGGGATTTTCCAGGCAAAAGTACTGGGGTGGGGTGCCATTGCCTTCCCCGAATGTTATGCTAGGTGAGAGAAACCAGAGCCAGTCATAAAACACCACATTTTGTATGATTTCATTCATGTGAAATGTCTAGAACAGACAAATCTATACAGACAGAAAGTTCATTAGCTCTTGCCTCAGGTTGGGGGAGTGGATAGGCAGGAATGGAGAGTGATTGCTAATGGATATGAGATTACTTTTGTGGGGGGGATGATGAAAATGTTCTAAAATTATATTGTGGTACTAGTTGTTCAATTCTGTGAATATGCTTAAAAAGATGGACTGTAAGATTTAAATAAATTTAAATGCATGTGAATTATTTCATGAATCTCTTTTGAAAATTTGCCTTTTAAGTGGCTTTCATTCTGCAGCTCTACTTCATGAAATGTATTGAAGTACAGCTGAAACTGAACAAATTAACATAATCACAAAAATCTCTATTTTAAAGGGTATATCTGGATACTTATGTTTCATTTTATTTGCTTTTAATAAAAATTGCTTTGAGAAACATCTGAGAGAAGAATGGATGACTTTTTTTCAACTGTTTTATAATAGGGTAACTGTTTCATCAGAGGGCCCAAAGGGTATGCTTTATGACTATGATTTCATGTGTAATGACTCTGAATCCATGTCACAGCCCAGCTCATGAAAGGTAATAAGCAGGAAATGTGATGGGAAATGCCACAGGGTGTCCTTCTGGCTCTACATCTACAAATAAAGGCCAGTGTGTCAGAAGGCACCTCCACCACCCTGAGCCTCCCTTCTCATCTGTTATAAAAATGCGAGTGTTGAAAGGGATGGTCTCTGAGGGTCTTTGTGTCTCTGACATTCTGGCTGTGTGAGATGATCATGTAGTTGTTAATTAATATTCATATATCAAGGATGGGCGGCAAAGGCACATCTGGGTGAAATCTAAGCAAATTTGGCAGTGGAAGTAAATTTTTGATGTTGAATGCTGAAATATAATGACCTAAATGACCATCAGATATGCCTGGGAGCATAGTCTCTCCAAGGTCATCAATGCTACTATTCTTTAGGGAATCAGTCAAATAGCACACTAGAGGCTAGATGGGAATTAAAACTAACCTGACTCTTCAGAATGAAAACCTCTGAAGGAGGGTACAAAATTATTATTATAGTTAGATGCTGTATTTATTTGCTGTTTTCCCTAGGAAAATTGACTTTTTTTTTTTAATGAAGGCTTCTGTAGTTATTGCTGGCGGGAAAAAAAATGGGCAATTTTGAACTAATTAAATCCTCTATATAGGTTTCTTTCATATAACTCATCTATCCTTTTGCTCTCTGAGGATCTTGCAAAGCAATGCACCTTAGGAAAAATATAGGGGGACACAACTCTTTTTTTCTCATCTTTCTTTTTGTGTGCAATAACAAGTACACACAGGAGCTTTCCATCATAGCTCCAAATGTATAAGCTAAATCTAATTGCCACTTACATTAGCTAATCTCACGTTTAAATCATGTTGACGGCATCTAATCAAGACTTTGAAAATTGCTTAAGCATTATCTGTTTACTTGGATGAATTGTAAGCTAGACATTGCTCAAAGAAATTTTTAAAATTCAAGTTTATTCCCTCAAATTTCACCTCATTTCTTTTACTAGGTATGTAAATTGGTCAGCTGTTCAGTGAATGAAAATCTTCTACCCACAGAATAAAAAAGGAAACTAGACACTTACCCTTTATCTGAGTAACATAAAGTATAAATGAATATAAAGTGAATAAAACCATAAAATATAAATATATATTTTAATAAAATGAATATAAAAGTACATGTAGACTATTTGATACAGGGACAGACAGAATATGAGATGCATTAGACAGAGACTGTAAAATATTAAATTCAAGTGAATACTTATTTAAAATAAAAAAAAAATTGTTAAAGTACAAACTTCTGAAAAGTGGTAAAGAGCATGTTACAAAATCCAGAACAGTATAATACTTGTATTAATTAACTGCCTGGTTCATTTCCATTAATAGAATACTTGTACTCTCACAGCTTTAGCTTGCCCCATCTTATAGCAATAATTTTTTCCCCAAAATATCTAATTAAGAAGCATCATGTTTTTGTCCATTTATGTCCTGTTTGGTGTTTCATGAATATTATGGGATCATGATTTTTCTGAAAAAAAGTCATTAGCCATCGTTGAATGGAGTAGTATTTACCATAAGTCATAATGGGAGATGAGTGACAGTGTTAGTTGCCCAGTTGTTTCCCATTCTTTGCAACCCCATAGACTGTAGGCTCCTCTGTCCATGGTATTCTCCAGGTGAGAATACTGGAGTGGGTTGCACTCCCTTCTTCTAGGCATCTTCCCAAGCCAGGGATCAAACCCAGGTCTCCCACATTGCAGGAGGATTCTTTACTGTCTAAGCCACCAGGGAAGCTGGTATACTTACTTTTATAGTTAATACTGTACACATTGACTTATTACTGAATGTTAGGGGTTTGGCCACTTGAATACTTCCCTTTTCAGGTTTTTTTTTTTTTAATTACACCTGCCATTTGGGGTGTGCCATGTCATCTGGAACCACAGGATTTTATCAGGACAACATACATCTGAAATGCTAAAATAATCCAATAACCTGGCAAGCAAAATACATGTCATACACAGTTTAGAGAAGCCATTCCAATACCAGTTTAGCTAGCAGCAACTTAGCTTTCCCTGTATATTAATTTCCTATGACTGCTGTAACAAGTTACCACACATGTGGTGGCTGAGAACATACACACATTCCCTTATGGTTCCAGAGGTCAGAAATGTGAAATCAGTTTCACCGGGTCAAGACCAAGCAGGCCACCCTCCCTCAAGAGGCTGCAGGGGAGAATTCATTTCCTTGCCTTTTCCAGCATCCCTTGGCTTGTGAAACCTTTCCTCCATCTTCAAAACCAGCAGTGTAGCATCTTGCTTCAGTGGCCATTTTGCCTTTTTTGTGTGTCAAATCTTCCTCTGCCTCCTTTTTATAGGTTCACTTGTGATTGCTTTTAGGGCCTTCTCATATGGTCTCCCTGCCTCAAAATTCTTAATCATATCTGCAGTCTCCTTTGTCATATAAGGTAACATTCACAGGTTCCAGGAGATAGGACCTAGACATCTCTGGGGGCCACTGTACAGCCCACCACACTATCTAAGTTTTATACATGTAACATCTATGAATCACACATAACCCAAATTAGGTGAATATTCAATTCAAACTCCCATCAGTTTAATTCCAAAAGTGTCCACGGCCACTTAACCATCATAATCCAAAGGGAAACATGACCCAAAAGTTAGAGCAGAAAGAGCAGTCTCAACTAATTGAAGTTAGAATATATTATTTTTGTGATTTTTATAAAATCTAGAACTTTATTATATCAACTCAATCATCACAACTCTTAGGTTTTATAGATGAAGTACTTTAGTTTCAAAGACAGTACAAGTGCCCCAAACAGGAACTTAAAATAGGAGCACGCACATGAGGACCCTCTGACTAAAGCCGCAGCAGCTGCAGGTAAATCCTTCTCTAACGCACTATTTACCTCTCCCAGTGTTGTGTTTTGTGTTCTTGGTAGTAAATAAGAGAGACTATATTTGTAGTCAAAGGTATCTCTATGCAGATTTTCTAGTACTATCTTGTTTTGTTCATTTTTTTAAATTGAGGTAAAATTCATATAACCTACAGTTCAATACATTTCACTCCATTCACAGTGCTATGTAAACGTCACTTCTGCATGAATGTTTAGTTGCTTCAGTCATGTCCGACTCTTTGTGATCCATGAGATCTCCAGGCAAGAATACTGGAGTAGGTGGCCATGCCCTCCAGGGGATCTTCCTGACCCAGGAATCAAACCCAAATCTCTTATGTCTCCTGCATTGGCAGGCTAATTCATTACCACTAGCTCTACCTGGGAAGCCCAAACATCACCTCTCTAGTTCCAAAATATTTTCATCACCTCAAGAGAAAATGACTTCATTAAGAAGTCATTTTCCATTTTCCACCAGAAACCACTAACCTGTTTTCCACCTCTGTGGATTTACCTATTCCAGATATTCTATATAAATGGAATCATACACCATGTGACATTTTGTGTTTGACTTCTTTCACTTAGCATAAAGTTTTCAAGGTTCATCATGCTGTCTCATGTATCAGTTCAGTTGCTCAGTCATGTCTGACTCTTTGCGACCCCATGGACTGCAGCACGATGGGCTTCTTCCCTGTGCATCACCAACTCCCAGAGCTTGCTCAAACTCATGTCCATTGAGTTAGTGATGTCATCCAACCATCTCATCCTCTGTCATCCCCTTTTCCTCCTGCCTTCAATCTTACCTAGCATCGGGGTCTTTTCCAATGAGTCAGTTCTTTGCATCGGGTGGCCAAAGTATTGGAGCCTCAGCTTCAGCATCAGACTTTCCAATGAATATTGATTTCCTTTAGGATTGACTGGTTTGATCTTACAGTCCAAGGAACTATCAAGAGTCTTCGCCAACACAATAGTTCAAAAGCATCAATTCTTCGGCACTCAGCTTTCTTTACTGCCCAGCTCTCACATCCATATATGACTACTGGAAAAACCATAGCTTTGATTAGATGGACCTTTGTTGGCAAAGTAATGTCTCCACTTTTTAATATGCTGTCTAGGTTAGTCATAGCTTTTCTTTCAAGGAACAAGCATCTTTTAATTTCATGGCTACAGTCACGATATGCAGTGATGTTGGAGCCCAAGCAAATAAAGTCTGTCACTGTTTCCATTTTTTTCCCCCTTCTATTTGCCATGAATTATGGAATCACATTCCCTGATCTTAGTTTTTGAATGTTGGGTTTTAAGCCAGCTTTTTCACTCTCCTCTTTCACCTGCATCAAGAGGCTCTTTATTTTCTCTTCACTTTCTTCCATAAGGGTGGTATCATCTGCATATCTGAGGTTACTGATATTTCTCCCAGCAATCTTGATTCCAGCTTGTGTTTCATCCAGCCTGGCATTTTGCATGATATACTCTGCATAGAAGTTAAGTAAGTAGGGTATTACAGCCTTGATGTACTCCTTGCCCAATTTGGAACAAGTCTGTTATTCCATTTCTGGTTCTAACTGTTGCCTCTTGACTGCATACAGATGTCTCAGGAGACAGGTAAGGTGGCCTGGTCTTCCCATCTCTTAAAGAATTTTCCAGTTTTTTGTGATCCACACAGTCAAAGGCTTTGACATAGTCAATAAAGCAGAAATAGATGTTTTTCTGGAACTCTCTTGCTTTTTCGATGATCCAGCGGATGTTGGCAATTTGATCTCTGGTTCCTCTGCCTTTTCTAAATCCAGCTTGAACATCTGGAAGTTCTCAGTGCACATACTATTGAAGCCTGGCTTAGAGAATTTTCAGCATTACTTTTCTAGCATGTGAGATGAGTGCATTTGTGTGGGACTTTGAACATTATTTGGCATTGCCTTTCTTAGGGATTGGAATGAAAACTGACCTTTTCCAGTACTGTGGCCACTGCTGAGTTTTCCATATTTGTTGGCATATTGAGTGCAGCACTTTCACAGCATCATCTTTTAGGATTTGAAATAACTCACTGGAATTTCATCACCTCCACTAGCTTTGTTTGTAGTGATTCTTCCTAAGTCCCAGTTGACTTTGCACTCCAGATGTCTGGCTCTAGGTGAGTGATCACACCATCATGGTTATCTGGGTCATTAAGATCTTTTCTGTATAGTTCTGTGTATTCTTGCCACCTCTTCTTAATGTCTTCTGCTTCTGTTAGGTCCATACCAATTCTGTCCTTTATTGTGCCCATCTTTGCATGAAATGTTACCTTGGTATCTCTAATTTTTCTTGAAGGGATCTCTAGTCTTTTCCATTCTATTGTTTTCCTCTATTTCTTTGCATTGATCACTGAGGAAGGCTTTCTTACCTCTCCTTGTTATTCTTTGGAACTCTGCATTCAGATGGATATATTTTTCCTTTCTCCTTTGCCTTCAGCTTCTCTTTTCTCAGCTATTTGTAAGGCCTCCTCAGACAACCATTTTGCCTTTTTGCATTTCTTTTTCTTGGGGATGATCTTGATCTCTGCTTCCTGTACAATGTCATGAACCTCCATCCACAGGTTTTCAGGCACTCTATCAGATCTAATCCATGGAATCTGTTTGTCATTTGCATAATTGTAAGGGAGTTGATTTAGATCATACCTGAATGGTCTAGTGGTTTTCCCTACTTTCTTCAAATTAAGTCTGAGTTTGGCAATAAGGAGTTGATAATCTGAACCACAGTCAGCTCCTGGTCTTGTTTTTACTGACTGTATAGAGCTTCTCCATCTTTAGCTGCAAATAATATAATCAATCTGATTTGAGTATTGACCATCTGGTGATGTCCATGTGTAGAGTCTTCTCTTGTGTTGTTGGAAGAGGGTGTTTGCTATGACCAGCATGTACTCTTGGTAAAACTCTGTTAGCCTTTGCCCTGCTTCATTTTGTACTCCAAGGTCAAACTTGCCTGTTACTCCAGGTATCTCTTGACTTCCTACTTTGGCATTCCAGTCTCCTATGATGAAAAGGACATCTTTTTTGGTGTTAGTTCTAGAATGTCTTGTAGGTCTTCATAGAACCATTCAACTTCAGCTTCTTCAGCATTAGACGTTGGGGCATAGATTTGGATTTGTGATACTGAATGGTTTGCCTTGGAGACGAACAGAGATCATTCTGCCATTTTTGAAATTGCTTCCAAGTACTGCTTTTCAGACTCTTTTATTGACTATGTGGGCTACTCCATTTCTTCTAAGGAATTCTTGCCCACAGTAGTAGATATAATGATCATCTGAATTAAATTCACCTATTCTGGCCCATTTTAGTTCACTGATTTCTAAAATATCGATATTCACTCTCGCCATCTCCTGTTTGACCACTTCCAATTTACCTTGATTCATGGACCTAACATTCCAGGTTCCTATGCAATATTGTTCTTTACAGCATTGGACTTTACTTCCATCACCAGTCACATTTCACTTTGGCTCCATCTCTTCATTCTTTCTGGAGTTATTTCTCTACTATTCTCCAGTGGTGTATTGGGTACCTACTGACCTGGTGAGT
The DNA here is from genome assembly GCA_935064755.1 of Tragelaphus eurycerus. NCBI lineage: Eukaryota > Metazoa > Chordata > Mammalia > Artiodactyla > Bovidae > Tragelaphus > Tragelaphus eurycerus. Next base: position 19,769,745 of record CAKXYN010000024.1, on the reverse strand, counting down.
TCATCTTTCAGTGTCATATCTTTTGCCTTTTCATACTGTTCATGGGGTTCTCAAGGAGAGAATACTGAAGCGGTTTGGCATTCTCTTCTCCAGTGGACCATGTTTTGTCAGAACTCTCCACTATGACTCATCCTTCTTGGTTGGCCCTGCACGGCATGGCTCATAGTTTCATTGCGTTAGACAAGGCTGTGGTTCATGTGATCAGTTTGGTTAGTTTTCTGTGATTGTGGTTTTCATTCTTTCTGCCCTCTGATGGATAAGGATAAGAAGCTTCTTGAAGCTTCCTGATGGGAGAGACTGACTGTTGATCATGTATCACTTCATTCTTTTTTATGGCTGAATGACTTTTCATTGCATGAATAGAATACATGTGTTTATCCATTCATCAGACACTTGAATCATTTCCATTTTTTAGCTACTATGAATAATGCTGTTACAAACATTTGTAAGCATTCTGCACCCAATACCATCCTGTATGTGTTTTCCCTATACCATTGTGTAATTCTATACCAGTTGGACTGATGATTTATCTTATGATTGAATTCTGACCCTCTCTACCCAGAGATATCATTAGATTTCACAACTTAAGGGTTCAGTCCTACAAGATTGCCCCACAACTTCGGATGTCAGTTTCAAGCCCAGGTTGCAACCTGTGCTTCTGACTACAAATTAAAGCTTCCAACAACCTCTCCTTAGTTCAATTAATTTGCTAGAGTGGCTCACAGAACTCAAAGAAGCAGTTTACTTACCTTGACCAGCCTATTACAAAAGAATATAGCTCATGGGACTTCCCTGGTGGTCCAATGGCTAAAACTCTGTGCTCCCAAAGTTAGGAGGCCCAGGTTTGATTCCTGGTCATGGAACTAGATCTCACATGCCGCAATGAAGAGTTCACATACCACAACTAAGGATCCTGCATGCCTCAACTAAGACCCAGTGCAGCTAATTAAATAAAGTTTAAAAAGTACATAGCTCAGGAACAGCAGGATGGAAGAGACATGAAGGACAAAGTGTTGGGAAAGGGCAGGGGCTCCCCAAATCTCCATGTGCTCACCAATCTGGAAGTTCTCCAAAATGCCTCATTTGGGGTTTTTATGGTGACTTCATTACACAGGTGACTTCCCAGGTGGTGCAGTTGATAAAGAGTCTGCCAGCCAATGTAGGAAACTCCTGTTTGATCCCTGGGTTGAGAAGATCCCCTGAAGTAGGAAATACCAACCCACCCCTGTATTGCCTGGAAAATCCCATGGACAGAGGACCTGGTAGGTTAGAGTTCACGAGGTCACAAAGAGTCGGACACAACTAGCACACACGCACGCACACATTACATAGACAAAACTGTCACTGGCCATTTATTGACTCAACTTCCAGCCCCTCTCCTCCACCAGGTGGGCAGGGGGATGGGCCTGAAGGTTCCAACCCTCTTAACAGATGATGTGTTTTCCTGCCAACAAGCCCTGGTCATCAGGAGATCTCCAAAAGTCACTTTAAGACTCCTCATGTAAGAAATTCCAAAGGTTTTAGGAGCTGTGATCCACAAATGGGGTGAAAACCAAATACATATTTCTTATTATAAATCACAATATCACACTCATGTATAAGTTTTTGTTTGAATGCCTGTGTTCAATTCATTTGGTAGAATTTCTGGTTCAATAATAATTTTATGTTTAATTTTGAGGAACTCCCAGGGGTTTTTGCAATTTAAACTTTGTCACTAAGTGAAGAATAAAAAGCAATTTTCTTAACAGGGTCATGTAGAGTTATTTTGACGGGAGACTGGCTAAGAAAGTCAAAGAAGAGAAAATGAGTCATCCTAGATCAGCTTCTCAGTGGCTTTTGATCCCGGCTGCACATTGGAATCACCTGGGTAAGTTTTTTCCACTGGTAATTAAATGTCATGGGAAAATTTGAAAGAGATTAAAAAAAAAAAAAAAAAAACTGGAAAAAAAAAAGGTGACTCCACCAAACATCTCCCCCAAAATGTTTGAGTGGAGTTGCACCAGCCAGACAAAGCCGTGATAGCTGGTAGTACTGAGATAGAGTCCTGCCCTAACCCATATGTAATATCTTCTCCAGCTCTGGGAAGACTAGACATGAGACAGGCCTGAAGAAAAGTGAAGTGACTCAGAATCATTTGAATTGCTCATACTCGTCAGCAAGCCATTTGAATTAAAATGACAGTTGCTTTATTAAAACTGAATTAAAACATCCCTATTGGAGATCTTACAATAGCAGGGGCCATGAGATGGAAACAGGTGGTAGGAGGCACTTAACAAAAGGAAAGCAGAGAGGTCAAAAACAGACATGTTACCACACTAGGGCTCTTGTAATAGGATATTGTGGAATATATGCCTAGTAACCAACTTGTCCACCTTCCTGGCTCAGTAACCGTATATAGCAATCTGCCAGCCACAGGAAATAAATTATGATATATATAAGTCAGCACTTTCTAAGTTATGGAATATGATACACTTGTGAGTCATAAAGTCAATTTTGTGAGTCAAAACCAACAACAACAAATTGTATTTTTTTAAATAAAAGATATCAACAAATGTTACAATGTTAAAGTTTTGTGAGTTAAACTAATAATACATTAAATATACTCAAGAATTTAGATGCATTTTACTTTTTAAAAAATAAAATCATGTATTTTAGACTTTACGATATAAAGTCACTTAAATAAAGACAAGAATCACACTTTCTCAGGGCCTTTACTATATAATAAAGTCAACATAAAAGTGAACTCTTGAAAAGAATGGCTAAATCCATTAATCAGTAAATGTCCATAGAGTAAATCTGTAGAGTACAACAAATATTGTGTTTCATATATATTGTGGAAATTTTTTCCCCAACCCAAACTATTTATAGGAAAGTAAGCTATCTATGTTTTCTACCTTGAACCCTTGGAGCATATTTCAAACAATAATAATAGCAATAGCTAATCTTTATTAAAAAGCAGAGACATTACTTTGCCAACAAAGGTCCATCTAGTCAAGGCTATGGTTTTTCCAGTGGTCATGTATGGATGTGACAGTTGGACTATAAAGAAAGCTGAGTGCCAAAGAATTGATGCTTTTGAGCTGTGGTGTTGAAGAAGACTCTTGAGAGTCCCTCAGACTGCAAGGAGATCAAACCAGTCCATCCTAAAGGAAATCAGTCCTGAATATTCACTGGAAGATCTGATGCTGAAGCTGAAACTCCAATACTTTGGCCACCTGAGGCGAAGAACTGACTCATCTGAAAAGACCCTGATGCTGGGAAAGAGTGAAGGCGGGAGGAGAAGGGGACGACAGAGGATGAGTTGGTTGGGTGGTATCACCGACTCAATGGACATGAGTCTGAGTACATTCCAGGAGTTGGTGATGGACAGGGAGGCCTGGCATGCTGCAGTCCATGGGGTCGCAAAGAGTTGGACACAACTGAGCGACTGAACTAAATTCTTCGTTGAAAATTCTCTTTTTGAGATACTGTTCCAAGCATTTTGATTACATTAGCTCATTTATTCCTCCTAACAACTATTGTTTTAAAGATAAAGAACTTTTATGCTCAAAGACATTAAACAACCCCCATATGTTTAAAAATAAACTTCTATATAACTCATAGACCCAAGAAATGATAGAAATTATAATACATCTTAAACTGACATAATAAAAATAAACATCAAAATTCATGGGAGTTACAAAAGCTGTGCTTAAAGGATAATTTATAGCTTTTTATGCACACAGAAGAAAATACAAAAATCTGATAATCAATTATCTAAAGCATTAATTTCACAATACAGAACAGTAAATTAAAGTCAAAGAAACAGAGTGAAAGAAATAAAGACATGAACACAAGGTAACTGCTAAGTCACTTCAGTCGTGTCCAACTCTGTGCGACCCTAGACGGCAGCCCACCAGGCTCCGCCGTCCCTGGGATTCTCCAGGCAACAATAGTGGAGTGGGTTGCCATTTCCTTCTCCAATGCATGAAAGTGAAAAGTGAAAGTGAAGTCGCTCAGTCGTGTCTGACTCTTAGCAACTCCATGGACTGCAGCCTACCAGGCTCCTCCATCCAAGGGATTTTCCAGGCAAGAGCACTGGAGTCGGGTGCCATTACCTTCTCCGGAACACAAGGTAAAGAAACACACAATAGAAAAGTCTGCAAAGCCTAGGACTGTTTCTTTACAAAGGGATACATAATTTGCCTAAATAACTGAGGGAGATACCAGCCCAAAGCTCCTTGGCTCCACAGCTTTCAGGCTGTGGTCTAAAGAGCAACCCATAGCCACCATCTGGTCCTGAGGCCCTTGAAGCACATGATCTTAATAAAAGAAACTTTGACTGTCTATAGAAGATGGAGCCAGAAATATAAGTGAAATCGGCTTTTATAAATGCACTCAACAGTGAAATCAGTCTTGTTGCAACATATTGGCTAAGTTTTTGAAGTCCACATCTTTTCTATGTTAGAGTAACTCTCATTATTTTATAGGGAAAATACTGAAAAAATAGTTAATTGCTGCTTATGTGAAATAATATTTTTTTACACTGAACAAGAAACAATCTGATTACTATTTTATACTAAAAGTAGAAGAATTTTGTTAAATAACATTCTCCATGAGATTAATAAAGTTACTTGGAAAAGTCTTAAAGTTACCGTGAAGATCCTAGGTGGCAGGAATTGTATACACTTACCTGAAACATTCCCCAAACTCTTCGTGTTAATACTCTGCACTCTGTGATATTTCACAAACATTAATTCAAAGATTTACTGCCCTGCTTTCTCCATTTTACCTAGGGTGTTTACACACCCATATGAGCCATAAATCTCCGTGAATCTTGGAATATGGTATCCAGACCAGCAGCAGCGCTGGCGGCACCTGGATTTGTTAAATATGAAAATTCTCAGGCTGCCTCCCACATCTACTGAGTCAGTCTCTCCAGATGGAGCCCTGAAATGGGGCTTAACAAGCCCTCCAGGTGATTCTAATGCATGCTGATGTTTGAGAACCCCTGCTCTGAGTTGAGAAAGTCTTCCAGAAGCATCTCAAAATGTCACCTGCAGTACTAGCTTTAGGTAACTCATAGGGTTCAGCACATCCACAGGTGTTGGAAATGTTTGCAGAGTTTGGCTCTGATAAAGTAGGAGATGGATTATCAGAGGAGGACCTTCCGTAGCTCTCAACAGAAGACAGGTTCTACGCTGCGAAAAGGGGCTGTAAACAGCACTTCCCAGCATACTGCAAGAAATGACAGATTTAATGAGCTTATAACACCAAGAAATACTTGCCTGAATGTTTGATCATTCACCAGAGTATAGTTGTCCCACCCCTGAAAAAAGGTCATTAGCAGAAAAACAGAAGTGAAGAAGTCAGCTGGAAAAAAAAAAAAAAAACCCACTATTTCAAGGACAGCCAATTAAAAAATGACTCAATAAAAATAAGAAGCACCAGCACTTTATCACCAATTATGCTAAGGTGACAGTGGCTATATTTACTCATCTACACTTTCCTCTGCCTTATTCCTGCCTCTATTTTGAGAAGAAAATGAAGAAAAATGTTTCCCCTGAGTTTCCCCAAGATCACACTTTTTCAACTTAAAAAAAAAAAAAAAAGTGGTTACAATAGCCAAGAGAGTCTCCTCCAAGTTTAGGAACATTAATCTCTTAACAAAGAAGAATAGAACCCTCGCCTTTCCAGCTATGTTTTCTTGTTATTGTTCCTTTTAATTTTTTTTAATGTACTTTCTCCCTTCCAAATCAGACAAGAGATTAAACTGAAGTTCTGAGTGAAACTGCAATGATAATTGGTAAGGGAGAGAATAAAGAAACGTGAGCACACTTTACACTTCTCTCTCCTTTTTACTTGATTTCTCACACTGTGTCCAGGTGATGGCACCACCAAGTAGAATTTTCTATAGGTCCAGGCTCTGGCCACCCTTTGGGGGACAGAAGAGCATTGAGCTGGGGGTATAGCAGCCTTCTGTCCTGTCTCCCCAATACCAAGGCACAGGTGCGAACTCTGTCTTTTTTAGAAAAACATCTCTTTACAATTGTTTTTTCTACTTATTAAACTATAAACATTCGATAAATGCTCATTTTAACAAAAGAATCCAAAGATGCATCTATAATATCAGTAATGTTTAAATAAATCTGTAATGAACATTTGTGGAGATATCTTCTGTTGTGTGAATTTAGGTGGGATCAGGTTCAAAGAGCAAGACAAAGGATTCACACATCCCATCTCCCCATCTCCCCACCCTCCCACCCTCCCATGCTCAGGCTGCACCAACACTCCTACTGGGACTATTAACATCTAAAGGAAGTGATACAAGACTCCATGGCCAGTTGGCAGCAGTGGAGGTGAAAGTCTCAACATCGAACTTGCTAGTAGGAACACGCAAAGCCACTTTACTTAGTGGTGTGACCTCTACTGTGACCTCCTGTACCAAGGCCCTGCCAAATTCCCAAGCCTCGTGCTTCAGTCTTAATCTTCCAACCAGTTCTGTGAGCCCCTTTCAGCCCATACTTTGGAATACTCTCAATAGTGCAAATGTTTTCCCTTTAAGGGTAGATTTGACTTTTGAAACAGCCAAAAGACATTTGGAAACAAACGATGATACTAATGCATACTATATATGGACAAACACATTCATACACACAAATGAGATATGTTTATAAAGTTTTGACATTTTCCTGCCTGAAAAAGACAAAGAAAATGATGCCAAAATTGTTTTGAGCAACGGAAACATTATTAATATGAGTGCATTTTAACATTTCTTAATATCACTCTTTAAAAGGATGGAACTAATTTGAATGTTTATTCTTGTATTTGTAAATTAAAATCATCTCATTACTGCCTACTTAGTGTGCTACTCATCTCAGCCCAGACACAACAGGACCTCACAGAGACCCTAGAAATACTACATAATTGATATGACAAAACTAGGCTTCCAGATACATAATTTAATTACTTTAAATCTAGAAAATAACAACTCTGCTCTATTCTGCCTAGTATTATACTCCTTACACTGTAATAAAGCAAATTAGCTTTGTCCTGATGGTTTGTTTACCTAACTAAATACACTGTTTAGAATAGCATTTTTATGATGATCTTCAATAGAAGCAAATGTTTGAATTATCTTGTTTTAAATTACTGTGCACTTTTGATACTCTTATCTGTTTCTAGTAGGAGGTGCTGAGCCGTATTTTTTCTTTTTAGTTCTATGCCATGAACTGGGCACTAAGTTTTTATTTTCTCTTGTGAGTTTTCTGATTTTATTGAGATGTGTTTCACATACCATACAGTTCACTCACTGAAGGGTAAAATTCAATGGTTTTTAATATATTTCCAGTTGTTCACCCAACACAGCTGTGATTTAAGAGGCATCAGCCAAAGGAAGAGGGACAGAAGAGGAACTCCTTCTCAAATTATGTACAAATCCATATTGTGATTATTTTGCCTGATACACCCAAAGCATGTAGCTTTGGGGTAGCAAATTCATCCACCCTCCACAGAAATGGCAGGAGGTGAGAGGAAAAGGAAAGCAAAGTTATTTATTTATGGTAGCTGGTCCTATCTTACTATAAGGCTCTACCCTATGGGCACTAAGAAAGTCAGGATTTGCCCAGTAATCCTGAACAAATATAAAATTTAAATATATCAGATGCCTTCTTATCTGACATAATCAAGACTGATATTTTATTTAAAAGTCAAGTGAGGAATCATGAAATATTTAACAAATAGCTATCATAATTATTTCCATTTAAACCATATATGTTTAATAAAATGAGTCCCCTTAGCCTGTCAAGATGATATATGCTTTTTCATCACATAGTCCTTCCACTTTTTCATTATAATATTGATTCTGTCTGAAACTTAATATTAACAGTGAAATGTAGGGCATCATTGGCTACTGTTAGTTCTGAATTTGCGGAGAAGGCAATGGCACCCCACTCCAGTACTCTTGCCTGGAAAATCCCATGGACCGAGGGGCCTGGTGGGCTGCAGTCCATGGGGTCACTAGGAGTTGGATACAACTGAGCGACTTCACTTTATTTTTTCACTTTCATGCATTGGAGAAGGAAATGGCAACCCACTCCAGTGTCCTTGCCTGGAGAATCCCAGGGATGGGGGAGCCTGGTGGGCTGCCATCTATGGGGTCGCACAGAGTTGGATACAACTGAAGCGACTTAGCAGCAGCAGCAACAGTTCTGAATTTGATTCTCTTTGCTTCTTTTTTTCCAAACAGATCAATTAGCTTAATTCAGAGAATATATGATTTCTTCACTGTTCATGTCACTATGATCTGAATGTTTGTATCCCCCAACAAAATCTATCTGTTGAAACCCTAATTTCAATGTGATTGTATTAGGAGATGGGCCTTTGGGAAGGAATTAGCTTGGGAAGTCTCCACCCTCATGAATGGCATTAGTGCCCTTATAAGAAGAGGCAACAAGCTAGCTTTCTTTTTGCCATGTAAGGACACAACAAGAAGCTGGCAGTCTGCAAACCCGAAAGTGGGATCTCACCAGACAGCAGAGCTGCCAGCACCTTGATCTTGGACTTCCCAGCCTCTAGAACTATGAGAAATAAATGTTTGCTCTTTAAGCCACCTGAGTCTATGGTAATTTGTTACAGCAGCCGAGAAAATTAAATAATCCATTTTTTATGCCTTCCTATGAAGTCATTAGTACCTTCAATTGTCTTATATCAATTACTATTATTTATGATTATAGTCTTAAAATTCAAAATTTCCTACAGCAGGAACTGGCGAAATTTTTCTGGCAAAGACCAGACTGTAAATATTTTTGGCCTTGTGGGCCATTTGATCACTGCTGCAATCCCTCACTTCTGCCTGTAAGCAGGCAGCTTCTGGGTCAGGATTCTATGTGGTAGTGGGTCTCTGCTCTTATAGGCTCCTCGCACTAAAGTCTCTTCACTCTGAGCTAGCCCACTGAGATCCCCCGGCCCTTACAGCACCTCTGAGGCTGTGGAAAACTTTAGACATGATCCCCTGTACACTAAGCACAGGCCCTGGGGAGCCAGGCACACAGCCTGTCTTCTTCCTCCAGGTTCCTCCATGATGGTGCTCTCGCACTGCACTGTCATGGCCCAGTGACAGGTTTGCATTGACTAAGAACCAGAGTTCTTGCCCTCCCTCATGCTTTGACAGGGAGCAGAGCACTAGATTAAACATTCTCAGACCCCTCTGTGCCTTTCCTGACGTTTCTATACTCTCTCCATTTGACTCACAGTTCTAAGAAATCAAAGACCTTAAAGAAAAAAACAGGAACCATTATCTTATAAAACCAAAAGGGTAAAGCCTCTGCTTGCTCTAATCCACATCCTTCTTCCTAGAGAAATCAAACCCTCTGGACTCAGAAAGGATAGTCTATGCTCTGAGCTAAGTGAGCTAAGTCACTTCAGTCATGTCCAACTCTTTGTGACCCCATGGACCCCATGAGCCTCTCTCCATGGGATTCTTCAGGCAAGAAGACTGGAGTGGGTTGCCATGCCCTCCTCCAGGAGATCTTCCCCACCCAGGATCAAACCCAAGTCACTTACATCTCCTGCATTGGCAAGTGGGTTCTTTACCACTAATGCCACCTGGGAAGTCTATGATCTAGCCCTACTAAATTTTTCTTTTAATATGTTCCAAGGCTTTAAAGAAATTTGGGAAATTCTTTTTTTCTTGACAAAATCAACACTTTCATGCTGCCAGTGCTATTGAAAAACATCCTATTGTAACTAAAGGCTGATCATTGACTTTTTTCTTTGCATTCTTATTAAAAAGTCCTAATTCACTCTTGCTTTTGAACTGTGGTGTTGGAGAAGACTCTTGAGAGACCCTTGGACTGCAAGGAGATCCAACCAGTCCATTCTAAAGGAGATCAGTCCTGGATGTTCTTTGGAAGGACTGATGCTAAAGCTGAAACTCTAGTACTTTGGCCACCTCATGCCAAGAGTTGACTCATTGGAAAAGAATCTGATGCTGGGAGGGGTTGGGGGCAAGAGGAGAAGGGGACAACAGAGGATGAGATGGCTGGATGGCATCACCGACTTGATGGACATGAGTTTGGGTGAACTCCGGGAGTTGGTGATGGACAGGGAGGCCTGGTGTGCTGCAATTCATGGGGTTGCAAAGAGTCGGACACGACTGAGAGACTGAACTGAACTCACTCTTAGTTCTAGAATTTCCCATTTTTCCACCCACAGCTACAGAAAGATGTCTCCACCTGACTAGGAATAAGGTCATATACATAGACATTCAAGAGAGGAGAGTACAGAGTATATTTCAAAAAACTTTATCTCCTGTTAACTTTCATTAACTGAAGAGAATAAATGAACAAGTTGGAAGTTTATCTTGTGAAGAAAGATTGAAACAGAAAAGCTCAGAGAACATTCAGTAATGTTTACTCAATACACAAAGTCACTGAGACCATGAATATCCGTCCCTAGAAAATAAAAATATATCCAGAGGAATTTGACATCAGAACCTTGAAGAGATATTTGCACTCCCGTGTTCACTGAAACATTAGTCACAGTCCAAGATATGGGAGCAACCCAAGTACCCATCGATGGACAAGTGGATGAAGAAACTGTGGTATATACATATAATGGAATAGTATTTAGCCTTAAAAAGAAAATTTTGCCGCTTGTGACATGGATAAACCCGGAGGATACGATACAAAATAAGCCAGACACAGAAGGATAAATATTTACTACATGATACTACTTATATGAGAAATCTACAACAGTTAAACTCAAAGGAGGGATTATAATGGTGATTACCAGAGGATTGCTGCTGCTGCTGCTGCTAAGTCGCTTCAGTCGTGTCCGACTCTGTGCGACCCCATAGACGGAAGCTCACCAGGCTCCCCTGTCCCTGGGATTCTCCAGGCAAGAACACTGGAGTGGGTTGCCATTTCCTTCTCCAATGCATGAAAGTGAAAAGTCAAAGTGAAGTCGCTCAGTCGTGTCCGACTCTTAGCGACCCCACGGACTGGAGCCTACCAGGCTCCTCCGTCCATGGGATTCTCCAGGCAAAAGTACTGGGGTGGGGGTGCCATTGCCTTCCCCGACCAGAGGATTAGGGGAGGCAAAAACAGAGAGGTATTAGTCAAAGGGTACAAAGTCTCAGTTATGCAAGATGGGCAAATCCTAGAGAGCTACTATGTAACGTAGTACCAGTAGGTAACAATACCATATTCTGTACTTAAATATTTGCTAAGAGGTGAGATCTTATGTTAAGTGCTCTTATCACACACAAAACAATAATATTAAATAGAGAGGGCAGGAGGAAACTTTCGGAGGTGATAGCAGTTTACGGCACAGATGTGGTGCTTGTCCATGAATGCACACTTATCTCCTAAACCATAAAGTTGTATACATTGAAATTGTATAGCTTTTTTATGTCAATCATAATTCAACAAAGTAGTTTAAAGGAAAGAGAAAAATAAAATGCCACATTTTATAAAATCTAGGATAAATTTCATTTTTGTGCACTAAAAAAAAAAAAATGTTTAATGCTACCAATTAAACTGTGACACAGAATCAATTGAAAAATGTATCCTAGTTTCAGAGAAACTAAATCACGGAAATTCTGCTGATACCTGAAGAGGGTGCTGAACCATCAAAGTGCCTAGTTAATAGGAAAGTATAGGCCTGTCTTACAGCAGAATGACTGACCTAAGAAATTCTCAGAAACACAGAACTACTTTGAAGATATTTTCTGGGAAATGTGCCCAAGCTATAGAAAGTTTGTTGATGATCACTATACCCAGTTTGGTTCTGCTTAAAGAATAGCAATCTAATCCCTGCCAATTATCCTTTCTTACCATCTGCATACCCATGACATGCATAAATGATAGAAAAAATTACCTTTCATTAAAATAATACAAATAAAACATAAAAAGAATATAAAAAATTTTAAGACTTCATCATTCTAGGCTCTGTCAAAACAAATTGAACAATCTGAAAGCCATAGCATCTAAGTATGAAAACTGTTAGCTGCTTATAATCCCCTATTTATATCTACTAAGGATTTAACAAATGTTTATACAATTGGGCTTTTTATTGATAATGGGAATATTCTGCATCTTCTGGTTCATACAAGGCTAATCAAAAACATTTTAATGAAATGAGGAATAATTTAGAGATGCTTATTTAATAATCTCATTTTATATTATCAATTAAAAAAAAAAAACAAATAACCTCAGTTTTGACTTAATGATAAAATTTGAAACCAGGCGTCATGGCATGAGTCACTTGATCTAATCAGACAAATTGAAGCCCTATGGCAGCTCTAATACCACCTTCCCAAACTACTGAAAATTACCATGAATATGAATGATGATGTGAAAATGAAGCCTGGTTTATATAAGTGCCAGTCAATACAAATAGGGAAAGGAGCATTTACTGTGATGGATGTGTTCACTGAATGCAAAAAGCAAATTATTGAAGATAGAGTGAAAGGGAGAAATCTATAAATATCCAGGCTCCCTGCAGTAGAAGGGGATTAACTATATGGAAATTAAAGAAAAGCTAAAGGAAAACATTGAGTTCACATGTGGAGAAAATATTAAAAGCGTCTCACTGCAGGCAACAAGATTAAGGCAATGCATTTGCAGAGCCAGTTCTAACATTCATTAAACAATTATGAAATGGAACAGTACAGACCCAGAGGCATGGAATATCAGGCTGTTGATGGAAAAATAGAAATGGGCAAATAAAAAGCATCCCTCTTGTAAGTAAAGCACAAGAAGATTCATCAAAAGCAACAATTTTTTGCAACTTTTGGAAAAGCATTGGTACAAATGAACACTGGCATGCCCTGTGAAAACTGAGAAAGAGAAACCATGGTGTAGTAGCAACATAAAAAGGATCCAAAAGATAATTCCAAGGAGCACTGGAATTTGGATCGACTGGCCTGGAATAAGAAGAGGAAGTCACCTTGGAAAAGTTTCTGGAGAGATCCTCAGTTACAAGAATTCCCTTGCTCACTCTGTCACATTCATGAGATCTCATTACTCGTGCCTTTAGATAAAGTCATTTAAGATGCTCTATTAAAATATCATTATTATAGGGACAACATGGAATTATTTCTAGCTGCCACTAGAGCCTTATTTCATGCTGGTCCCATTGAGGAAATGTAGTGCAGCCCGGATAAGTTATACTGAAGGCAAAGGTCAGCATCACAGTGATGACCCTGAAGTGAGAGGGCAGTACCATGCGGGCAGTAAGCTGTTTCACCAGCTCCTAAAAGGTATTTCATACAAAACCGATGTTCAACATGCATATGAGCACAGCCATGGAGGTGGGGGGATGAGGAGAAAAGGACTCCAATAAGAAAGAAGAGGCACAGGTGGAGGATATGGGGAACGAAAATAAGCACCCCCCACCTGGCCACTTTCATAGATTTGTTTGGATCAAGGCTACATACCTTGCCTGACAGTGACAGGATTCCACAGGGATAGTGTTGGTGAAGTGGAAAAGTACCAGATCATCAACGAGAAGACCAGGGTTTTGCATTTGTAATTGGGTACCACTCTGAACCCCAATTCCCTCATCTTCATCTGTCTCGGATTTGCAAGGATTAAGTCAGAAAATACAAGTGAAATCACTGTAAAAAGTGCTCATAGAATGAAAAGTATATTAGTTTTGGTCTTGCTGGAGACAATGTAGGTGAAAAGCAACCTGCTAGTGAAAATAGAACATATGTAAGGAGCCTGAAGGTTAGCTCCACCAATCTAGTTGGCACACAGCCTACCAAAATTTCCTGAATATTTCATCAACAACTTTGATGAAATAGGTACAGATATATAACACACAAATATTGACCCTAATGACAGAAAACACTCATTAGGTCTTGTGGATTAAACCAAGTGGCACAATAACATAAACAGGGACAGAGAAGCTAGGTATATTATGACAAGCTAAGGATGAGGATAACATTTCTCAGAAAAAAAGCATTTCATGAAGCATTGGCATTGACTTTAAAACCACCCTGATCAGCTTTTATTCTATTTGATGCAGAACTGAGCTTGCTGACATGAGAAGCTGTTCCACTCAGAAGAAAAAAAGGATGTAGATAGAAAAATAAGCACAAGGCAATGAAGAGCTAAGTGTGGGAAATGGTTTAAAAATAAAATCACAAAACACTGGAACTGGAAGTGAGCTTACAAATTGTTACTGAGTCCAAGCTCATGCGGCTTGCCACGTTACAGGCCAACAAACCAAGGGACGAGTTGTTGGAGCAAGGAACAGCAACTTTATTCGGAAAACCAGCAGACAGAGAAGATAGTGAACTTGTGTCCCAGAGAACCAGCTTGCCTGAGTTAGAATTCAGGCTTCTTTTATACTGAAAGAGGAGGGGATCGAGTGAAACACTTCCTGGTCCAGGCCAGCCTCTGAAGGAGATGTGTTCATTTCTTTCTCCCTTCAGTCGTTCACATCTGGAACTGTGTTCTCTGTGAACCAAACAAAGGTACTTTAGTTTAATGCTTTATTACTTGGGAGGCACGTTTCCAGAGATGGGCCAGTATATATAATTTAACCTTGTAGACAACACCCCTTTAGTGATTGTAATAGAAAACAACGGTTCTTCTCTATTACAAAATCACCTAAGCCAAGATCGTCACGTCTACACTTAGGATTAGTTTGACCAACAGGAGGCATTCAACACTTTTCTGTTGTTGTTGAGTTTGTGACTTGCTCAGGTCCACTTGCCCAACTGTTTACTAATAATGCTAGAAATTAAAATCCAAATACTCTCATTTCTAACAATACTGGCAGTACAAATGCTATAGTGGGAGGGACCCTGGGGTAATAATTTAATTGGAAAGCAAGGACTAAGCATCTTGCCTTGAGGCTGTATTTGCTTTATCATGTTTGTTTCAGGTGTGGCAGATGAAAGCCTCCCCGAGCTACCCCGTGCTATCACTGCTGCTGCCAACACACTGACCATCTCAGGAACCTCTAAGATGTTTTCTGGGCAGTGCTTGTCTGGCTACTTACAGTATGTTCACATCAGCACCACCAAAGGCATTATCTGAAAACACATGTTTTATCCCAGATTTCCATCTCTGCATCTATTATAAAGTGCTTGGTTGAGATGAGAGTAAAACAAGATTTATGTTAAGGAAAGAGGATAGGCAGTTATTCCCACACTGTGGAAGGCAGCTAAGGCAAGCAACGGACTTGCGCCAAATCATCCCACCTCTGTGGGATTTCTCCCTGACCTCAATCCTGCAGGCAAATGTTTCCACTTTAAAGTCTAATAATCTGATATTTATCTCAAATTATCTGCTGCTGCATTTAGATAACTGCTCCTTTTTACCATTTATAGCTCACTTTGGGATAGTAATTAGCAAGCCTTCCAAAGCTTTGGGGGAAAATATAATAGAGGAGCCAAAATATTACCCACAGTTACTTCTGTTGCAATAGAGATGATTATTTTTAAGTTTCTTCTTTCCACAATTAATGGCTTAGTAACTACTCAAATATACTTCCCTTTTAAGTAAAATCCTTAGTTTTTCTTTTGGTACAATAATTATTACCAACACAAGACTGACCCCTACTGGGAATATTTGTTCTTGTTATATGGATCATGACTTGGGAAAAGTGAAATAGCCTAAACCTCCTAGGGCCTTAAGAGATGACTTAATTCAATTCTCTGTGAAAAGGCAAAAGAAACTTTTGAAATCAAAACCATCATCTTAAATTGTATATTAGTAGTTTAATAAGTAGGAAAGTGAAGTCGCTCAGTCATGTCCGACTCTTTGCGACCTCACGGACTATAGCCTACCAGGCTCTTCCGTCCATGGGACCAGAATGGGTTGCCATTTCCACTGCAATAAGTAGGAAGTTTTAAGAAATTTACAAATGATATCAGTATATGTTTTTATTAGTAAATGTTAATTAAATGTTAATTTGTCAGTAAATGTTCATTATTGCCTCAGATCAAACACTGAAGCAATATTACCCAATCAGATTTGAACACCCTGTACATTCTATTTAGAAAAGTCTTAAAATCCTTTCTGGTATCAAAAAGCTTTTAAAGGATTGGAGTCTTTGGGGCCAAATTTGCATATGGACAAAATCCACATTGAATAAATTATGCAGAATCAGTAAGCAAGAAGGCCAATATCATTTTTTTGTTTTCCATGTTCAGATCTTATGTGAAGTAGTTTTTCCACCACATGACTCTAATCTTCAAGAGTTTTCCATAGTTTGGCTTAGTTTGTTGTTTTGTTTTTTTTTAATAATGATTCTAAAACACACCTGATTTTATTTTTTTATTTTTTTTAATTTATTTTATTCAACTTTACAATATTGTATTGGTTTTGCCATATATCAAAATGAATCTGCCACAGGTATACATGTGTTCCCCATCCTGAGCCCTCCTCCCTCCTCCCTCCCCATACCATCCCTCTGCGTCATCCCAGTGCACCAGCCCCAGGCATTCAGTATCAGGCATCGAACCTGGACTGGTGACTCGTTTCAGATATGATATTATACATATGTCAATGCCATTCTCCCAAATCATCCCACCCTCTCCCTCTCCAAGTCCAAAAGACTGTTCTATACATCAGTGTCTCGTTTGCTGTCTCGTATTCAGGGTTATTGTTACCATATTTCTAGATTCCATATATATGCGTTAGTATACTGTATTGGTATTTTTCTTTCTGGCTTACTTCACTCTGTATAATAGGCTCCAGTTTCATCCACCTCATTAGAACTGATTCAAATGTATTCTTTTTAATGGCTGAGTAATATTCCATTGTGTATATGTAACACAGCTTTCTTATCCATTCATCTGCTGATGGACATCTAGGTTGCTTCCATGTCCTGGCTATTATAAACAGTGCTGTGATGAACATTGGGGTACACGTGTCTCTTTCAATTCTGGTTTTCTCAGTGTGTATGCCTAGCAATGGGATTGCTGGATCATAAGGCAGTTCTATTCCCAGTTTTTTAAGGAATCTCCACACTGTTCTCCATAGTGGCTGTACTAGTTTGCATTCCCACCAACAGTGTAAGAGGGTTCCCTTTTCTCCACACCCTCTCCAGCATTTATTGCTTGTAGACTTTTGGATCACAGCCATTCTGACTGGTGTGAAATGGTACCTCATACTGGTTTTGATTTGCATTTCTCTGATAATGAGTGATGTTGAGCATCTTTTCATGTGTTTGTTAGTCATGTGTATGTCTTCTTTAGAGAAATGTCTATTTAGTTCTTTGGCCCATTTTTTGATTGGGTCATTTATTTTTCTGGAATTGAGCTGTAGGAGTTGCTTGTATATTTTTGAGATTAGTTGTTTGTCTGTTGCTTCATTTGCTATTATTTTCTCCCATTCTGAAGGCTGTCTTTTCACCTTGCTTATAGTTTCCTTTGTTGTACAGAAGCTTTTAAGTTTAATTAGGTCCCATTTGTTTATTTTTGCTTTTATTTCCAATATTCTGGGAGGTGGGTCATAGAGGATCCTGCTGTGATGTATGTCGGAGAGTGTTTTGCCTATGTTCTCCTCTAGGAGTTTTATGGTTTCTGGTCTTACATTTAGATCTTTAATCCATTTTGAGTTTACTTTTGTGTATGGTGTTAGAAAGTGTTCTAGTTTCACTCTTTTACAAGTGTTTGACCGGTTTTCCCAGGACCACTTGTTAAAGAGACTGTCTTTAATCCATTGTATATTCTTGCCTCCTTTGTCAAAGATAAGGTGTCCATATGTGCGTGGATTTATCTCTGGGCTTTCTATTTTGTTCCATTGATCTGTATTTCTGCTTTGTGCCAGTACCATACTGTCTTGATGACTGTGGCTTTGTAGTAGAGCCTGAAGTCAGGCAGGTTGATTCCTCCAGTTCCATTCTTCTTTCTCAAGATAGCTTTGGCTATTTGAGGCTTTTTGTATTTCCATACAAATTGAGAAATTATTTGTTCTAGCTCTGTGAAGAATACCGTTGGTAGCTTGATGGGGATTGCATTGAATCTATAAATTGCTTTGGGTAGTATACTCATTTTCACTATATTGATTCTGCCAATCCATGAACATGGTATATTTCTCCATCTATTAGTGTCCTCTTTGATTTCTTTCACTAGTGTTTTATAGTTTTCTATATATAGGTCTTTAGTTTCTTTAGGTAGATATATTCTACCTAAAGTATTTTATTCTTTTCATTGCAATGGTGAAGGAATTGTTTCCTTAATTTCTCTTTCTATTTCCTCATTATTAGTGTATAGGAATGCAAGGGATTTCTGAACACACCTGATTTTAAAACTTGCTGCTGCTAAGTCGCTTCAGTCGTATCCGACTCTGTGCGACCCCACAGACAGCAGCCCACCAGGCTCCTCTGTCCCTGGGATTCTCCAGCAAGAATACCGGAGTGGGTTTCCATTTCCTTCTCCAATGCATGAAAGTGGAAAGTGAAAGGGAAGTCGCTCAGTCGTGTCCGACTCTTAGCGGCCCCATGGACTGCAGCCCACCAGGCTCCTCCATCCATGGGATTTTCCAGGCAAGAGTACTGGAGTGGGGTGCCATTGCCTTCTCTGGACTTTAAAACTTCAGATCAGATCAGTCGCTCAGTCGTGTCCGACTCTTTGCGACCCCATGAACTGCAGCACGCCAGGCCTCCCTATCCATCACCAGCTCTCGGAGGTCACTCAGACTCACATCCATCAAGTCAGTGATGCCATCCAGCCATCTCATCCTCTGTCGTCCCCTTCTCCTCCTGCTCCCAATCCCTCCCGACATCAGAGTCTTCTCCAATGAGTCAACTCTTCGCATGAGGTGGCCAAAATACTGCAGTTTCAGCTTTAGCATCATTCCTTCCAAAGAAATCCCAGGGCTGATCTCCTTCAGAATGGACCTGTTGGATCTCCTTGCAGTCCAAGGGACTCTCAAGAGTCTTCTCCAACACCACAGTTCAAAAGCATCAATTCTTCGGCGCTCAGCCTTCTTCACAGTCTAGCTCTCACATCCATACATGACCAAAGGAAAGACCATAGCCTTGACTAGGCGAACTTTTGTTGGCAAAGTGATGTCTCTGCTTTTGAATATGCTATCTAGGTTGGTCATAACTTTCCTTCCAAGGAGTAAGCGTCTTTTAATTTCATGGCTGCAGTCACCATCTGCAGTGATTTTGGAGCCCAGAAAAATAAAGTCTGACACTGTTTCCACTGTTTCCCCATCTATTTCCCATGGAGTGATGGGACCGGATGCCATGATCTTCGTTTTCTGAATGTTGAGCTTTAAGACAACCTTTTCACTCTCCACTTTCACTTTCATCAAGAGGCTTTTGAGTTCCTCTTCACTTTCTGCCATAAGGGTGGTATCATCTGCATATCTGAGGTTATTGATATTTCTCCTGGCAATCTTGATTCCAGCTTGTGTTTCTTCCAGTCCAGCATTTCTCATGATGTACTCTGCATATAAGTTAAATAAACATGGTGACAATATACAGCCTTGACGTACTCCTTTTCCTATTTGGGACCAGTCTCTTGTTCCATGACCAGTTCTAACTGTTGCTTCCTGACCTGCATACAGATTTCTCAAGAGGCAGATCAGGTGGACTGGTATTCCCATCTCTTTCAGAATTTTCCACAGTTTATTGTGATCTACACAGTCAAAGGCTTTGGCATAGTCAATAAAGCAGAAATAGATGTTTTTCTGGAACTCTCTTGCTTTTTCCATGATCCAGCGGATGTTGGCAATTTGATCTCTGGTTCCTCTGCCTTTTCTAAAACCAGCTTGAACACCAGGAAGTTCACGGTTCACATATTGCTGAAGCCTGGCTTGGAGAATTTTGAGCATTACTTTACTAGCGTGTGAGATGAGTGCAATTGTGCGGTAGTTTGACCACTCTTTGGCATTGCCTTTCTTTGGGATTGGGATGAAAACTGACCTTTTCCAATCTTGTGGCCACTGCTGAGTTTTCCAAATTTGCTGGCATATTGAGTGCAGCACTTTCACAGCATCATCTTTCAGGATTTGGAATAGCTCCACTGGAATTCCATCACCTCCACTAGCTTTGTTCATAGTGATGCTTTCTAGGGCCCACTTGACTTCACATTCCAGGATGTCTGGCTCTAGGTCAGTGATCACACCATCATGATTATCTGGGTCATGAAGCTCTTTTTTGTACAGTTCTTCTGTGTATTCTTGCCACCTCTTCCTGATATCTTCTGCTTCCGTTAGGTCCATACTATTTCTGTCCTTTATCGAGCCCATTTTTGCATGAAATGTTCCTTTGGTATCTCTGATTTTCTTGAATAGATTCTTAGTCTTGATCGCTGAAGAAGGCTTTCTTATCTCTTCTTGCTATTCTTTGGAACTCTGCATTCAGATGTTTATGTCTTTCCTTTTCTCCTTTGCTTTTCGCTTCTCTTCTTTTCGCTGCTATTTGCAAGGCCTCCTCAGACAGCCATTTTGCTTTTTTGCATTTCTTTTCCATGGGGATGGTCTTGATCCCTGTCTCCTGTACAATGTCACGAACCTCATTCCACAGTTCATCAGGCACTCTATCTATCAGATCTAGGCCCTTAAATCTATTTCTCACTTCCACTGTATAATCATAAGGGATTTGATTTAGGTCATACCTGAACGGTCTAGTGGTTTTCCCTACTTTCTTCAATTTCAGTCTGAATTTGGCAATAAGGAGTTCATGGTCCGAGCCACAGTCAGCTCCTGGTCTTGTTTTTGCTGATTGTATAGAGCTTCTCCATCTTTGGCTGCAAAGAATATAATCGATCTGATTTCGGTGTTGACCATCTGGTGATGTCCATGTATAGAGTCTTCTCTTGTGTTGTTGGAAGAGGGTATTTGCTATGACCAGTGCATTTTCTTGGCAAAACTCTGTTAGTCTTTGCCCTGCTTCATTCCGTATTCCAAGGCCAAATTTGCCTGTTACTCCAGGTGTTTCTTGACTTCCTACTTTTGCATTCCAGTCCCCTATAATGAAAAGGACATCTCTTTTGGGTGTTAGTTCTAAAAGGTCTTGTAGGTCTTCATAAAACTTAGGTACATAAATAAAGGTATCAGTAATTAGAGATAAACTGGACTCATGGGCTCTCAGAAAGTCAGAGACTGCATTTTATCCCAGTAAAACTATTTTTAGCAGCACACTGTTCTGCTATCATGGTTAAGTTATCACTGTTGCTATGATCCTTCAAAAGGTCACAAGTTCTTAGTGGAACAGTGAACAAAAGGCTTCTTCACTCCCATGTTGGATTAGGCTTACTAACTGATCAAAATAAAAGTACTTCAATTTAAAAAATCAAACATACTCTACCTATAAAACTAATCTTTAGTCCTTTTAAAAAAATAAGACTTTGTTTTACTAGACTACTTTAGAAGACTACCATGTTATTACTATCAGAGAGATGCTGGCAGCAATGTGCAGAATCTGTGGGGGATGGAAGAGAAGAGAATAACTTGTTACATTCGCTACAAAAGGCTCTGAGTACTATAAGTGTCCTCAGTCTTGGCGAGGAGCCCCAAAAGAGGTATGATAACCTGACAGGACGTAGACAAATACATATATTCTTTTCTATTTTGAAATAGGCACAGCTTATAACAAATACATTCTAGATTCTTGAAGCAAACAATTCACATAACAATTCTCCAAGATAGAATTTACCAAAACTGTAAACAGATTTTTAACTAAATCTTAGATGCACTAGAAATGATGATACTTGTGATAGCAACACAAACATGCCCTAAACAACTGAAAGTGACATTTTTTAATTGGGCTGCTGCTGCTACTGCTAAGTCGCTTCAGTAATGTCCGACTCTGTGTGATCCCATAGACGGCAGCCCACCAGGCTCCCCCATCCCTGGGATTCTCCAGGCAAGAACACTGGAGTGGGTTGCCATTTCCTTCTCCAATGCATGAAAGTGAAAAGTCAAAGTGAAGTCACTCACTCGTGTCTGACTCTTAGCGACCCCATGGACTGGAGCCTACCAGGCTCCTCCGTCCATGGGATTTTCCAGGCAAAAGTACTGGGGTGGGGTGCCATTGCCTTCCCCATTTAATTGGGCTAGTACCCTTTAATTCCATTATTCTTCCCATTTTATTTCTTCAAATTAAAAAAGTTTGAACATTAATCTTAAATAGACACTGAAACACAAAAAGTCCATCAGAAGTTACTCATTATACTATTAAATTACTGAATATATCCTCCACTTATTCCAGGTGGTGTATTTTTTCTATAAGATTCAATAATAAATGCATTTTCAAGTTCATCAGATCAGATCAGTCACTTAGTCATGTCCTACTCTTTGCGACCCCATGAATCACAGCACACCAGGCCTCCCTGTCCATCACCAACTCCCGGAGTTCACTCAGACTCACGTCCATCGAGTCAGTGATGCCATCCAGCCATCTCATCCTCTGGCGTCCCTTTCTCCTCTTGCCCCCAATCCCTCCCAGCATCAGAGTCCTTTCCAATGAGTCAACTCTTCGCATGAGGTGGCCAAAGTACAGGAGCCTCAGCTTTAGCATCATTCCTTCCAAAGAAACCCCAGGGCTGATCTCCTTCAGAATGGACTCGTTGGATCTCCTTGCAGTCCAAGGGACTCTCAAGAGTCTTCTCCAACACCAGTTCCAAAGCATCAATTCTTCAGCACTCAGCCTTCTTCGCAGTCCAACTCACATCGATCCATGACCACTGGAAAAACCATAGCCTTGGCTAGACAGACCTTTGTTGGCAAAGTAATGTCTCTGCTTTTCAATATGCTATCTAGGTTGGTCATAACTTTCCTTCCAAGGAGTAAGAGTCTTTTAATTTCATGGCTGCAATCACCATCTGCAGTGATTTTGGAGCCCAGAAAAACAGTCAGCCACTGTTTCCACTGTTTCCCCATCTATTTGCCATGAAGTGATGGGACCAGATGCCATGATCTTCGTTTTCTGAATGTTGAGCTTTAAGACAACTTTTACACTCTCCACCTTCACTTTCATCAAGAGGCTTTTTAGTTCCTCTTCACTTTCTGCCATAAGGGTGGTGTCATTTGCATATCTGAGGTTATTGATATTTCTCCCGGCAATATTGATTTCAGCTTATGTTTCTTCCAGTCCAGCATTTCTCATGATATCCTCTGCATATAATTTAAATAAACAGGGTGACAATATACAGCCTTGACGTACTCCTTTTCCTATTTGGAACCAGTCTGTTGTTCCATGTCCAGTTCTATCTGTTGCTTCCTGATCTGCATACAGATTTCTCAAGAGGCAGATCAGGTGGTCTGGTATTCCCATCTCTTTCAGAATTTTCCACAGTTTATTGTGATCCACACAGTCAAAGGCTTTGGCAGAGTCAATAAAGCAGAAATAGATGTTTTTCTGGAACTCTCTTGCTTTTTCCATGATCCAGCAGATGTTGGCAATTTGATCTCTGGTTCCTCTGCCTTTTCTAAAACCAGCTTGAACATCAGGAAGTTCACGGTTCACATATTGCTGAAGCCTGGCTTGGAGAATTTTGAGCATTACTTTACTAGTGTGTGAGATGAGTGCAATTGTGCGGTAGTTTGAGCATTCTTTGGCATTGCCTTTCTTTGGGATTGGAGTGAAAACTGACCTTTCTCTGTTAATGAATGTGGTCCCAAATTTCAAATCACTTGAATACCCAGGAGCAAATAATTTCTCTAAGGCTTGATAATCAGTTTATGTTATTGTTTCGTCACTAAGTCATGTCTGACTCTTTATGACCCCATGGACATGTATAGGCTCTTCTGTCCATGGGATTTCCCTGGTAAAATACTAGAGTGGGCTGACATTTCCTTCTCCAGGGGCTCTTTCCAACCCAGGGATCAAACCTAAGTTTCTTGCAACTCCTGAATTGGCAGGCATTCTTTACCACTGAGCCTAGGGATTTCCAGGTAAATAATTTCTCTAAGGCTTGATAATCACAGTTTACATTTTACAGTAATTAGTTTGTGTGGAAGATTCAATATGCAATAATATCAAGGTATTATACTTTTTTGCAGGTTATATGGCTTTAAACAAGGAAATGCAAGAATGATTCCAAATGCCATAAAATTAGAAAATCCAAAGAAATCAACCCTGAATATTCATTGGAAGGACTGATGCTGAAGCTTCAATACTTTGGCGGCCTGATGTAAAGAGCCAACTCAAATGAAAAGACCCTGGGAAAGACTGAAGGCAAGAGGAGCAGGGGTCAGCAGAGGATGAGATGGTTGATAGCATCACCTACTCAATGGACATGAATCGGAACAAACTCCAGGACAGTGAAGGACAGAGGTACCTGGTGTGCTGCAGTCCATGAAGTCAGAGTCAGATATGACTTAACAACTGAACAACAACGTGCCACTGTGAAGTGAATACTTCAAACAGGCAAATACTATGATGATGGACAGACACACAGCTAAATTATCTCTGACTTTAGTAGGTAATAACACTCTTACTTTACTCCAAGACTTTAATGCTTGTAGGCTTTTACTCTTGAGAGTAAAAATAAAGATATAACATGATACAAATAAAGATATAACATGATACAGCTAAGCCCAGATAGGAAAATGTCTCTAACTGATTGCTCTTTTAAACATGATGAAAGATTTTTGTGACACTGCAAGATAAGAATATTTAGTTTCCTCTTCTTGTACATTAACAGTTCACAAATACCAGCTCTTTTTAAGTTACATTTTCAATAAGAAAGTACAGAAACTCTCTTCTAGAGGTGGGAAGCAGAATCAAGCTCCTGGACACCACAAATGCTAAGCCATGACCCTTATGTCTGTTACATTTGCTAGACCCCAGATATGACTTCCCTGAAGGAAGATGCAGGAACAGGAAGTGCTGGGAGAAATTAGAATGATGAATGATTGAATTCATCACCAAGCTCATACACGTGGTATATTTAACCTGAAAAAAATTGCTGTGGTACTCTCAGATTTTCTATACAGAATACTCATTTGATAAATTCCTTACCACAGTCTCTCCGAGCAATGATAATTTCTTGAATTGAATATTTTCTACTGATTATACCTAAAGATAAAAGTAATTATACATAAATATTAAAAATACCTTAAAAACCATACCTATAAGTAAACACATGATTGCATCCGTACAGCTTCAAAGAAACAGCTTGTTTTCATCATTGTTGAACTATTTTTTGTGGGAATGTGTAGAAAATACAATGGAAAACCTTTAGCAGATATCTGTAGGAAGTGACCAGAAGAAACTGGAAGTAAATTTGGCAAAATGCTAGGTAAGACAGTGAAAACCCGGGTTCGATCCCTGGGTTGGGAAGATCCCCTGGAGAAGGAAATGGCAACCCACTCCAGCATTCTTGCCTGGAGAATCTCATGGACAGAGGAGCCTGGCAGGCTACAGTCCATGGGGTTGCAAAGAGTCGAACACAACAGAGAGACTTCACTTGACTTGAAGACAGTGAAAACACTGCAAATCAAAAGGAAATTTGAGATATTAATTAGATAGAAAGATAGTTAGGCTGAAAAACAACATGTGAGCTTATACATAAGATCTTAAAAATGTTCATAAAAATATAAAGCACATTGTCTCCTTGGGAGATAATAAGACATCTTAGTAAGGAGCCTGGGCTGTGCAGTCAGACAGAGTTGGTTGTTGACTGCTTACTATGTTACTTACAAGATGGGGAGTCTTGGGGAAGTTACCCAGTCTTACTGAGTCTGTTTCCTGAGCTGTAAAATGGATGTAAATTTCATATGGGTATTTAATAGGAAACTAGACACACCTAAAGGGAAAAGAGTTGAAATGGAAGAAAGACCATAGAAATTATCCAGAATGCAGCACAGAGAGACGAAATTATGGAAACTGGAGAAAGAGGATAGAAAAGATCTAAAATATGTTTAAAAGAGATTCAAAAGCAGAGTTGAGATTGTGACAAAGGCAGTATTTAAAGTGACAGAAGATTTCAATCTTCTTAAAAGGTCCTATAAATCTCAAGTAGAATAGTTACTTAAAAACCACATCATGTAAGTTAGATATAGCATCAAAAACTGCAGATCACCAAAGACAATGTGAAAATCTGAAAAAAAGCAGTTTGCGCAGAAAAGATACATTATCTACAGAGGAACAACAGAGTGGCAGTTTACTTCTCACCATAACACAAGCCAGCTAACAAAGAAATGATAACTGTAATATATTGTCACCCTGCTGATTTAACTTATATGCAGAGTACATAATGAGAAACGCTAGGCTGGAAGAAGCACAAGCTGGAATCAAGATTGCAGGGAGAAATATCAATAACCTCAGATGTACAGATGACACCACCCTTATGGCAGAAAGTGAAGAGCAACTAAAGAGCCTCTTGATGAAAGTGAAAGTGGAGAGTGAAAAAGTTTACTTAAAGCTCAGCATTCAGAAAACTAAGATCATGGCATCTGGTCCCATCACTTCATCGCAAATAGATGGGGAAACAGTGGAAACAGTGGCTGACTTTATTTTTCTGGCCTCCAAAATCACTGCAGATGGTGACTGCAGCCATGAAATTAAAAGACGCTTACTCCTTGGAAGGAAAGTTATGACCAACCTAAATAGCATATTCAAAAGCAGAGACATTACTTTGCCAACAAAGGTCTGTCTAGTCAAGGCTATGGTTTTTCCAGTGGTCATGTATGCATGTGAGAGTTGGACTATTAAAAAAGCTGAACATCGAAGAATTGATGCTTTGGAACTGTGGTGTTGGAGAAGACTCTTGAGAGTCCCTTGGACTGCAGGGAGATCCAACCAGTACATTCTGAAGGAGATCAGTCCTGGGTGTTCACTGGAAGGACTGATACTAAAGCTGAAACTCCAGTACTTTGGCCACCTCATGCGAAGAGTTGACTCATTGGAAAAGAATCTGATGCTGGGAGGAGTTGGGGGCAGGAGGAGAAGGGGACGCCAGAGGATGAGATGGCTGGATGGCATCACCGACTCGATGGACATGAGTTTGGGTGAACTCCGGGAGTTGGTGATAGACAGGGAGGCCTGGTGTGCTGTGATTCATGGGGTCACAAAGAGTCGGATACGACTGAGCAACTGAACTGAACTGAATATCCTAAAATAAAATAACTATCAACCTAGAATTCTACATGCAGCAGAAATAAAAAATGAGGGCATCCCTTAGAGCAAGTATACACTTAAAAATGGTTAAAATGGCCAATTTTATCTTACCGATATTTTACCACAACTTTAAAAAATGTTAAATGTCACATACCAAAAACCATTTAATTATGGTGCTAACCACTAAAGGGGTTAATTGTACGGTATGTGAATTGTATCACAACAAAGCTGTTTTATAGAAGAATAATAGCAGAATAAAACATTTTCAGAGAAACAAAACCAATAACTTACTAAACATAAATTCTAAAGAATGTACTTTCAGAAGAAAAAAGGTAGTAAAATATGTAAGTAAGCCTAGTAAAGACTATATGTAATAAAGTATTATGATCTTTAAATACAATAAAATTAAAATATATTACAACAATAACATCTAATTTGGGGGAGTGTTCTTAGTGCTTTCAAGTTCCTGAAGAGTCTGAGGAGGGTTAAAAGATAATGACTAACTTTAAACTTTGATAAATTAATATGCAAGATGTAGTTTCTAGGGGATCCAATAAGATTAGAAGTGAGACGCTTATGTTCCAAGTTAATAGAAGAAAACATGAAATTATTTTTTAACTTCAAACAAAGGCAAGACAATAGAGACAAAGTGTTACAATATATCAATAAAGTTTTATACCAAAACATAAAGTAATTATATTAAGTATAATTTGTCTAAATCTTACAATTAAAAACTATCAAGGTGGCTTATTATTTAAAAAAATAGTCCAATTATATGTTGTGTATGAGGAAAATAACTAAATTGTAAGAATGCAGAAACACAGCAAACAAATGCATCACTAGAGACAGTGACATTTCACAATGGATTTTAAAAAGTGAAAGACGGAAGGATGCAGGGAGGTAGGAAAGAAAGAAGTACAAAGTGTATTGTATCTGTTGCTTCATAACAAATCACCCTAGGATTAAATGGCCTATAATGACAAACATTATCTCATATTTTCTGTGGTTCCAGATGCAAGCATAGCTTAGCCCAGTCTCTCACAGGCTACAACCCAGGTGTCAGTGAAGGCTGTCTTCATCACAAGGCTCAACCAAAAGACAATTCGCTTCCAACACATGGCTGCTGGCAGGCGTCAGAAGATCCACTTCCAAGATCACTCACACAGCTGTTGGCGGGCCTCCTATCCTCACAGCTATTCCGTAGAGACATCAGTTCCTTGCCTGAGGGGCCTCTCCAGAGGACAGTTCACGAGAGAACAGTTGGCTTCCCTCAGAGCAAGCCAGGGAGAGAATAAAAGAGAGGGCAAGCAAGATGGAAGCCAGGCTCTCTGTAATCTAATCTCAAAGATGCTAGCCCAATCCCATTTGCCATATTCTATTTGTTAAAAGCGTCATGAGATCCAAACCACAATCAAGGACAGATTACACGAGAGCATAAACACTAAGACACAGGGATCACTGGGGACATTTCAGATGCTGTCAAGTACAAGAATGAAAAACAAAAAAGTGGCACTATTGCTTATTATGTGGAAAATGCAGAAAATCCAGAAGAATCACACTAGACATTTAGAGCTAATAGGAAAGTGTAGTAAGGTTGTTGACAACAAACATCTGTACACAAAGATTAGTTTATATTTACAATATATAAGCAACAAAAAGAAAATGGAAATTTTAATCCCATTTACAAGAGGATCGAGCATTAAGGTATTTTTAAGGTAAATAATAACTTGATGCTAGGGAATTTTGATACAAACTTTTTTTTAAAGTATCAAGTATCTGCCAAGAAATCTAATTAGAAAATCGCAAACCTTTAAAGAAAAATTTAAATTTCTCACTTATTCTAAAATGGAGGGATAAACCAAGTTTATGGACTAGAAAACTTAATATTACAAAGATAACAATTCTCTCCAAGTAGATTTATATGTTCAATATGATTAAAATCTCACCTGTGTGTGTGCATGTGTGTGTAGCTTGATAAGCTATTAAAATTTGGACAAAGGTGAAAGAAGTCCAAAAACCATGAACTGATGAAAAAGCCGTATTAATAATGCAATGTAAAACCATAATGAGATACCATTACACATCTACCACACCGACAATTCACACTCTGACAGTAGCAAGTTTTGGTGAGGATGGTACACTGTTAATGAGTAACTGGGGCACAACTTTGAAAGACTGGTTTTATCCACTCCTCAATTTCACATGTAGGTTAGGTTTTATGATCTCTCCATAAGTATGTTATACATAACAACAAAAAGAGTAATTTTAAGGGGGAAAAAAAGAAAGAAAACAGAAAACAGTAACATATATTTCCAAAGATGAGCAATAGAAGAGGAGACTTTGAAGTCAATTCTACCTTGGGGAATAAATAAAAATAAATAAAGCAAAAAGTCCTTACTCTTTAAACACAATTCCAAGGTCGAAGAATAAATGCTGAAACACTAACAATTTCCCAGTACTTTCCTTATTGGCAAAATAAGGGGTACTCAAACCAAAAGGAACACTTCTTTTCATCTCTGAGGGGGCAAGAGCAGAGTCAATTTGCAAGAGGCATTCTGCTACAAAAGAACAGGGGCAGATCTCAAGTGCAAGGAAAAATTAGTCCAAACAGCAGAGCAAACCAATTACTGAGTGCTGCTCTTTTAGCTTTTTGGGTAATCACTCTTTAGAAAAAGCCTTCAGATGCTCTATAATTTAAGTGTACTACTATTTGCAAGAGGGCAAAGCAAAGCAAAAGAAATAGATAAATCATCTCCTATTGTAAGTCCAGTACAAAAGCCCAAACTCACTTCTTACTTTATCATAGAAATAAATGCTTGATATGAAAACACTGGCTAAGGCAATGATACTTAGCATTTGAAGATGCTCTCTGACTGACCTAAATAAATGTCAAAAAAGAAACGCCAAGTACAGGATTAAAAAGAATGGCTTTTATTTACATTTCATTTACTTTAAAAGGTTAAGGACGTTGGGGAAAATATACTTATAAAGGAAGTAGTCTCATTTTACTTAACCCATTTGTTTTTCATGAAACAACAAAAATTTGACTTAGAATCACAGGGCTAATGAGACTGAAATAATTTATCCAGTTCAATTTTCCATCTTTAGTCAAGACTGAATTACACCACTGTAGGCACATGAAAATCTACTTCACATACAAATAAACACCAACTAATATGTACATCATAGAAGAACCAGCTTTCATAAAATCTGTCACAACATCCAACAAATCTGCAATAAAAGACACAGCTACTGTAATAAAGAACATGAAGAATCTTGGTGCAACAGTGAAAAACAATTTATATACCAGAATCCACAACTGGCTATTAGGTCAATAGCATCACAGTAACAGTACCCAGTGTTGTTCTTATTCAAGTACATACAAGACTTTTCAGTCATGATCATCACAGATATCAGTAACTAGGATGTACACACAAATATTTTACAAACACAATAGAAAACAACAAATAAAAAAATGAAGATACCTTAAATTTTTAATTACAGACATGTTAACATTACCACTATATATAGTTGTCTCATTATTTTTAATAGATTGGTACCCTTTAAAAATAGCACTGAGTTTTATAAAAATACTGATAATGGCTCAATGTTTCTTGGAGTCAGGAAATCTTTGTATTTATAATTCAGTAGTCTGTGGTTTATGTGCCTCGTTCTTCCACCACCAGAATCCTATAGCCAATCATTTACTTAAAACAACAGCAACAACAGAGGTCTCTATCCAAGTATTACATCCGAAAACTTCTAGTTCTTTGAAATGGTTGGAAGGGGTTTTTTAGCGCCCACATCAGCAGCTGTGGTTTTGCTTTAGGTTTTTCAGGAAACAGAAGAGCTTCACTTTCTGGTGTAGGAAATCGTTCTTGATAGACTTCAGGATATGCTTTTTGAAACTAAAAAACAAAAAAGATCCAAGAAGAGTCAAAAAGAAAAAAAAAAGATAAAAATCAGTAAAATTGGGCACTGTAATTTTAAAATAAGTTTAATCATTTTAAAATAAGTTTCTGATCTAATACTTTCCTATTTTTGTTTGGTTTTAATATTTACTGCTTTCCATCAGAAGAGAGAATAACAAGAAAACAGATCACAAGTTCTTATCAACACAAATCCATCTCTTTTTGTTAAATAAATCATTGAATTCCACTCTATAGATCTGATTCATCTTTAATTTGATCTAATGGTCAAACAAATGTCTCACTTAGTCATACCTCTTAAAATTTCTCCCCTGCTAACTATAAATAGACCTCCCTTCTAAAACAGTCACAAGTAACTCTGACTGATGCTCTACATGGTTAAAGAAAATCTTTAAAGAAAATGTTAAAAAAAATTTCCCTCTCTCCCTGCTTCTCCAACTCAGCCCCACCAGCTTCTGCCCAAAAGAAAGAAAAAGCATACTGGTATACACTATTCTACAAAAATGTTATGAATAAGGAGTATGTATTTCCTTTGATCCTCATCACTGAACTCTTCTCCAAAATTACTCTGAGAAAAATACAGTGTGAGTCCAGAAACCTCATGCTCTATGTGTGTATACATACATGCCCTATGTATATACATATGTATACATACATACCCTATGTATACATATGTATACATACATGCCCTATGTAACTCTCATGCCCTATGTATACATATGTGTACGTATATGGTGTGATCAGAAATTAAGCTATGCAGGATTCAGTCTCTAAAAATGAATACCATTGACTTGCTCTTGAATCAATACTTTAAAAATGATGAAGATAGATTCTGAACTAACACAACACTGTAAATCAGCTACACTTCAATTTTTTAAAAAAGATCAAGTTAGAGGTATTCTCAGTTGAAAACTATCCAAACTGTTGAAACCTTGTTCTTTAATAGGAACTAAAACTTTTAGTGATGGCTGAGGCAAGAAACCGATTTGATACTGGCTATCTAAAACAGAAGACTTTCAAAATTCTGGACATTTTTACACTTGTGAACTCAGTCTGATTTGCCTTTAAAAAAAAAAAAAAGAAACTGTCCCCATTTATAGCTTCTCTGAATTTAAAGCAACTGCTCCACTAATTCACATCATCAGTTTAGTTGCTCAGTCATGTCCAGTGCTTTGTGACCCCATGGACTACACCCTGTCCATCACAACACCCGGAGTTTACTCAAACTTATGCCCATTGAGTCGGTGATGCCATCTAACCATCTCATCCTCAGTCATCCCCTTCTCCTCCCGCCTTTAATCTTTCCCAGCATCAGGGTCTTTTCAAATGAGTCAGCTCTTTGTATAAGGTGGCCAAAGTACTGCAGTTTCAGCTTCAACATCAGTCCTTCCAACGAATATTCAGGATTGATTTCCTTTAGGATGGACCGGTTGGATCTCCTTGCAGTCCAAGGGACTCTCAAGAGTCTTCTCCAACACCACAGTTCAAAAGCATCATTCTTTTATGCTCAGCTTTCTTTATAGTCCAACTCTCACATCTATATATGACTACTGGAAAAACCATAACCTCGACTAGATGGACCTTTGTCAGCAAAGTAATGTCTCTGCTTTTTAACATAATGTCTAGGTTGGTCATAACTTTCCTTCCAAGGAGTAAGCGTCTTTTAATTTCATGGCTGCAATCACCATCTGCAGTGATTTTGGAGCCCAGAAAAACAGTCAGCCACTGTTTCCCCATCTATTTGCCATGAAGTGATGGGACCAGATGCCATGATCTTCATTTTCTGAATGTTGAGTTTTAAGCCAACTTTTTCATTCTCCTCTTTCACTTTCATCAAAAGGCTCTTTATTTCTTCACTTTCTGCCATGAGGGTGGTATCATCTACATATCTGAGGTTATTGATATTTCTCCCAGCAATCTTGATTCCAGCTCGTACTTCATCCAGCTCAGCGTTTCTCATGATGTCCTCTGCATATAAGTTAAATAAGCAGGGTGACAATATACAGCCTTGACGTACTCCTTTTCCTATTTGGAACCAGTCTGTTGTTCCATGTCCAGTTCTACCTGTTGTGTCCTCACCTGCATACAGGTTTCTCAACAGGCAGGTTAGGTGGTCTGATATTTCCATCTCTTTCAGAATTTTTCACAGTTTGTTGTGATCCACATAGTCAAAGGCTTTGGCATAGTCAATAAAGCAGAAATAGATGTTTTTCTGGAACTCTCTTGCTTTTTCAATGATCCAGCGGATGTTGGCAATTTGATCTCTGGTTCCTCTGCCTTGTCTAAAACCAGCTTGAATATCTGGAAGTTCATGGTTCATGTATTGTTAAAGCCTGGCTTGGAAAATTTTGAGCATTACTTTACTAGCATGTGAGATGAGCGCAATTCTGCAGATAGTTTGAGCATTTTTGGCATTGCCTTTCTTTGGGATTGGGATGAAAACTGACATTTTCCAGTCCTGTGGCCACTGCTGAGTTTTCCAAATTTGTTGGCATATTGAGTGCAGCACTTTCACAGCATCATCTTTCAGGATTTGAAATAGCTCAACTGGAATTCTGTCACCTCCACTAGCTTTGTTCGTAGTGATACTTCCTAAGGTCCACTTGACTTCACATCCAGGATATCTGGCTCTAGGTGAGTGATCACACCATCATGATTATCTGGGTCGTGAAGACATTTTTTGTATAGTTCTTCTGTGTATTCTTGCCACCTCTTCTTAATATCTTCTGCTTCTGTTAGGTCCATACCATTTCTGTCCTTTATTGAGCCCATCTTTGCATGAAATATTCCTTTAGTATCTCTCATTTTCTTAAAGAGATCTCTAGTCTTTCCCATTCTATTGTTTTCCTCTATTTCTTTGCACTAATCACTGAGGAAGGCCTTTTTATCTCTCCTTGCTATTCTTTGGAACTGTGTATTCAAATGGGTATATCTTTCCTTTTCTCCTTTGCTTTTGCTTCTCTTCTTTTCACGGCTATTTGTAAGGCCTCCCCAGACAGCCATTTTGCTTTTTTGCATTTCTTTTCCATGGGGATGGTCTTGATCCCTGTCTCCTGTACAATGTCACGAACCTCTATCCATAGTTCTTCAGGCACTCTATCTATCAGATCTGGTCCCTTAAATCTATTTCTCACTTCTACTGTAGAATCATAATGAATTTGATTTAGCTCATACCTGAATGGTCTAGTGATTTTCCCTACTTTCTTCAATTTTAGTCTGAATTTGGTAATAATGAGTTCATGATCTGAGCCACAGTCAGCTCACAGTCTTGTTTTTGCTGACTGTATAGAGCTTCTCCACCTTTGGCTGCAAAGAATATAATTAATCTGATTTCAGTGTTGACCATCTGGTGATGTCCATGTGTAGATTCTTCTCTTGTGTTGTTGGAAGAGGGTATTTCCTATGAGTGGTGTGTTCTCTTGGCAAAACTCAATATTAGCCTTTGCCCTGCTTCATTCAGTATGCCAAAGCCAAATTTGCCTGCTACGCCAGGTGTTTCTTGACTTCCTACTTTTGCATTCCAGTCCCCTATAATGAAAAGGACATCTTTTTTGGGTGTTTGTTCTAAAAGGTCTTATAGGTCTTCACAGAACCGTTCAACTTCAGCTTTTTCAGCATTACTGGTTGGGGCATAGACTTGGATTACCGTGATATTGAATGGTTTGTCTTGGAAACGAACAGAGATCATTCTGTCATTTTTGAGACTGCATCCAAGCACTGCATTTTGGACTCTTTTGTTGACTATGATGACTATGTTGACTATGTAGGACTCTTGTCCACAGTAGTAGATATAATGGTCATCTGAGTTAAATTCACCCATTCTAGTCCATTTTAGTTTGCTGATTCCTAAAATGTCGATGTTTATTCTTACCATCTCCTGTTTGACCACTTGCAATTTGCCTTGATTCATGGACCTAACATTCCAGGTTCCTATGCAATATTGCTCTTTACAGCATCAGACCTTGCTTCCTTCACCAGTCACATCCACAACTGAGTGTTTTTGCTTTAGCCCCATCTCTTCATTCTTTCTGCAGTTATTTCTCCACTGATCTCCAGTAGCATACTGGGTACCTACCAACCTGGGGAGTTCATCTTTCAATGTCCTATTTTTTTGCCTTTTCATACTGTTCATGGGGTTCTCAAGACAAGAATACTGAAGTGGTTTGCCATTCCCTTCTGCAGTGGACCACATTTTGTCAGAACTCTCCACCATGACCCGTCCATCTTGGGTAGCCCTACACAGCATGGCTCATAGTTTCATTGAGTTAGACAAGGCTGTGGTCCATGTGTTTAGATTGGTTAGTTTTCTGTGATTGTGGTTTTCAGTCTGTCTGCCCTCTGATGGAGGACAAAAGGCTTATGGAAGCTTCCTGATGCGAGAGACTGACTGAGGGGGAAATTAGGTCTTGTTCTGATGGGCGGGGCCATGCTCAGTAAATCTTTAATCCAATTTTCTGTTAATGGGTGGAACTGTGCTCCCTCCCTGTTATCTACCTGGGGCCAAACTATGGTGGTAATGAAGATATTGGTGACCTCCTTCAAAAGACCCCATGCATATACTGCTACACTCAGTGCCCCCAACCCTGCAGCAGGCCAGCACTGACCCACGCCTCCGCTGGAGACTCCTGGACACTCATAGGCAAGTCTGGGTTGGTTTCTTGTGGGCTCACTGCTCCTTTCTCCTGGGTCCTGGTGCACAATGTTCTGTTTGTGCCCTTCAAGAGTCTATTTCCGAGTCCTGTATAAGTTCTGGCAGCTCTATGGTGGGGTTAATGGTGACCTCCTCCAAGATGGCTTACAATAAATTCACATCAAACCACATATCAAAACCAAGGACAAATATTAGAGAATAGCCTCATAAATGAGGATCTCAATAATGGTCAAAGATCTACAGTGGAGAATAAAGATCTGGAAAACTGACCACAGTTGTGTAAATACTACATGAAATGAATAATAATACTTTCAAAACTGTTCCGTCTCAGAAGATAAGATTCATAGGAAATCTCTTAAAACAGAGAATAAAAAGGAAAAAACAACATAAGAACGGTAGGGAGAAGAAAGGACTTAGGATGAATACCCCTTTTACCTGCTTCAATTTTTCTTCTTTTCTTTGCTGGAGAGTTTGGCATCTGTGATGACTTCCTCCAACAAGGCTGCCAGAGGTTCCTGGGAGCCATATGCTCTTTGGTATTCAAATTCCTCTGGGCTGATTTGACGGCAAAATGATGGAGCAGATAAAGTAATATCCATGTCAGCTCCTGGGTATTTTATCTGAGGCAAATAGATTATTAGTGAAAGTACATTTTCAAATAAATTACAAAAATTAGTTCAGATAGTACAGCGTATCTTCTAGAAGGAATGCTATGACATTCAACTTGACTGGGAAAAACTCTATAATGAAAAGTAAAAGTGTTGTGAAAATAACTATACTACCAAATGTAATCTACAGATTCAATGCAATCCCTATCAAATTACCAATGGCAGTTTTCACAGAACTAGAACAAACAAATATCACAGTTCATATGGAAACACAGAAGACCCCTAATAGCCAAAGCAATCTTGAGAAAGAAGAATGGAGCAGGAGAAATCAACCTTCCTGACTTCAGACTATACTACAAAGCTACAGTCATCAAAACAGTATGGTACTGGCACAAAACCAAATATAGACCAGTGGTACAAGACAGAAAGCTCAGAGATAAACCCATGCACCTATGGTTACCTTATTTTTGACAAAGGAGGCAAAAATATACAATGGGGCAAAGAGAGTCTCTTCAGTAAGTGGTGCTGGGAAAACTGGACAGCTACATGTAAAAAAAATGAAATTAGAACACTTCCTAACACCATACACAAA
The DNA here is from genome assembly GCA_935064755.1 of Tragelaphus eurycerus. NCBI lineage: Eukaryota > Metazoa > Chordata > Mammalia > Artiodactyla > Bovidae > Tragelaphus > Tragelaphus eurycerus. The sequence continues at coordinate 19,732,944 of CAKXYN010000024.1, read as the reverse complement.
GATAAACTCAAAACGGATTAAAGACCTAAATGTAAGACCAGAAACTGTAAAATTCCTAGAGGAAAACATAGGCAGAATACTCTATGACACAAATCACAGCAAGATACTCTATGACCCACCTTCTAGAATAATGAAAATAAAACAAAAAATAAATCAAGTGGGACCTAATTAAACTTAAAAGCTTTCACAGCAAACTATAAACAAGGTAAAAAGACAACCCTCAGAATGAGAAAAAATAATAGCAAATGAAACAACTGGCAAAGAATTAATTTCAAAAGTATACAAGCAACTCATACAAGTCAATACCAGAAAAACAAGCAATCCAAACAAAAAATGGGCAAAAGACCTAAACAGACATTTATCCAAAGAAGACATACAAATGGCTAGTAAACATATGGAAAGATGCTCAACATTGCTTGTTATTAGAGAAATGCAAATCAAAACTACAATGAGATATCACCTCACACCAGTCAGAATGACCATCATCAAAAAATCTACAAACAACAAATGCTAGAGCGGGTGTGAAGAAAAGGGAACTCTCTTGCACGCTGGTGGGAATGCAAATTGATACAGCCACTATGGAGAACAGTATGGAGTTTCCTTAAAAAACTAGGAATAAAACCACCATATGACCCAGCAATCTCACTGTTAGGTATATACCCTGAGGAAACCGAAGTTCAAAGAGACACATGTAACCCAATGTTCATTGCAGCTCTATTTAAAATAGCTAGGACATGGAAGCAACCTAGGTGTTCAACAACAGATGAATGAATAAAAAGGCTGTAATACATATATATGTGATGGAATATTACTCAGCCATCAAAAGGAACACATTTGAGTCAGTCCTAATGAGGTGGATGAACCCAGAGCCTATTATACAGAGAGAAGTAAGTCAGAAAGAGAAAAACAATTATCATATACTAACACATATATATGGAGAAGGCAATGGCATCCCACTCCAGGACTTTTGCCTGGAAAATCCCACGGACGGAGGAGCCTGGTAGGCTGCAGTCCATGGGGTCGCTAAGAGTCGGACACGACTGAGCGACTTCACTTTCTCTTTTCACTTTCATGCATTGGAGAAGGAAATGGCAACCCACTCCAGTGTTCTTGCCTGGAGAATCCCAGGGACGGGGGAGCCTGGTGGGCTGCTGTCTATGGGGTCGCACAGAGTCAGACACAACTGAAGCAACTTAGCGGTAGCAGCAGCAACACATATATATGGAATTTAGAAAGATGGTACTGATCAATCTATTTGCAGAGCAGCAATGGAGACACAGACATTGAGTACAGACTTATGGTCACAGCTTGTCGGGGGGAGGAGAAAAAGAGGGTGGGAGGTATGGAGAGAATAACATGTAAAATAGATAGCCAGCGGAAATTTGCTGTATGACTTAGGGAATTCAAACAGGCTTGGTAACAACCTAGAGGGGAGGGATGGGGAGGGAGGTGGAAGGGATGTTCAAGTAGGAGGGCACATAGGTAAACCTATGGCTGATTCATGTTGATGTTTGATGGAAACCAATGCAATGCTGTAAAGCAATTATCTTTCAATTAAAAATAAACAAATTTTAAAAATTAAAAAAAATAAATTTATAAAAAAGAAAAGTCCTTCCATAATGTCAAAAAAATCCATATAAGCCACAGTTTTAAATAAGAGTTTTTGCCTCTTTAAACCTAAAAGCCATTTTCATAAGCAAATAAACCTTGTGCCCTCTACTAATAAGATCTGAAATTTACACATAAACTAATTAACATGTTGACTAAAATGATTCCAAACACACAAGATGAACTATGCAGATTCTTCTCATATCTGCAGAGTCTGCTCCCCCATCCCTTGGGGACGGGCAGAGGCACACGTTCTAGCCCAGACATTGTGGACAGCAGAGTACTGCACCCACCCCATTTCCAAACACATTCCAGTAGGAAACAAGTGAAAACAAACGTGCAGACGCTGCACAGGGCAAAAGGGAGAAGGGAGACACAGAGGGAGAAAGCACCAAGATCTGTAAAATAGGAAGATAAAGCCATGAATTAAAAACATTTCATTTCAGAGTCCAAGAAGCTCATCTTCTCAAAAATATAGTACCAAAAAAAAAAATAATTATATATATATATATATGTATATGTATCGCACCTACTATTCTTCTGTGGTGGATAAGATTCCTACCATTACATTCACATCTTTGGTTTAAGATTTTTTTCCAGAAGCTACAGTTAAAAATAAATGTGTTGCCAAGAAAGGGTATTTCATCAAGTACATTCCATGCCTTGGCACCAGTTTAGCAGGTCATTTAGACAACCCGAGAAAGAGAGAGAGAACAGACCCATAAGGAAAAGGGGCACACACACAACAGTTAATTTTTATTTGAACCAGGAAGTCCGGAAAAAGCACCAGAAGAGCCAGAATAAACAGTGAGGCCCAAGTAAAATGTGCCAGGTTGAAGCCTAGGAAATGAGAAAAACAGCAGATACCTATGCAAGAGGAAGAGGGTTACAGATGAGGCCAACAGAAGGTAGGTGTCAAAAACAATGCAGATCTCACTGTTTATCTATCCCAGGGTCAACCATGAAACTGCCCCAAATAATTTACCAGAACAGTCCAGGTAACACTTCATTTTCAGAAAGGCATGACCCCAAATGTTATATGACAGAGAGGCCTGTGTGAGAGAAGAGAGATCTATAGATTCTGAGGGCAAAAACAAAACAACTGTTTGGCAATTTGAGTGTGTACTTCTAAGAGAGAAAATGTAACTGGACAACAGATAGCTATTGATTTTATTCAAGGCCATCGCTGTGCCCCTTCACAGGATCACACTGCTCTGCAGTTAAGTTCATCACCCTCAGCCTTCTGCTCTTCAGCTGACAGAGAAGGGTTCACAGGGCCTGTAACACCCGCCTGTGTGGTGTGAACACACAAGTCCAAGACATAGAGCAACAGAGTCACTGCCTGCAGTGTTGCTTGCAGAAATGCAGTGAAAGTTATTATGGTTTCCTTTTTATTTTAAAGTTTGGCTCATAAACTATCAAGAGGAGGTGGGAGATTAAACTAAAACAACAGTAAGATTACACTTTCACTCATTCAAATGGCAAAGGTATGTATGTTAATAAATAATACCCACAGTAGGCAGGGGTTGCCATGTCCTCCTCCAGGGTATCTTCCCAACCCAGGGATCGAACCTAGGTCTCCCACGTTGCAGGTGAATTCTTTACTGTCTGAGCCGCCAAGGAAGGCTAAGAATGGGAATGGGCAGCCTATCCCTTCTCCAGGGCATCTTTCCAACCCAGGAATTGAACCAGGGTCTCCTGCATTGCAGGTGGGTTCTTTACCAGCTAAGCTACCAGGAAAGCCCCAAGAGACATTACAAAACATGCCACGGTCACACAGCTAATAAGGGGCACATCAGAAATTCAAATAGTGTTTAGCTTGAGTCTGTGCTCCTGGCCATTTTGGGATAATCAAGAATATTTAATGATGTGGAAACTTTTCTTGCTGTATTGTTAAGAGAAAGTAGGTAACTTTCTTATAAAGTAAGTTATAAAAGAGGAATAAAAGAAGGAGAGATAGAAGGAAAGGAGGGAGAAGAGGAAATAGAAAAACATCTAAAAAGACTCTAACACTGACTCAACACTTAGAGTTACTCTGATATTTTGGGTGTATTTTCTATATTTTCCAAATTCTTTCAATGTATTAGGTTGGTAAGTACCAAAAAATAGGAAAAAAAAAAAAAACTTTTAATTCTTAAATTGCACATTAAAAAACAGATAATTATTTAATGATACTTCGGGGGATAGCAGTTCACTGGTCTTTATTTGTGGAGCCTCAAAAAATGCTTAATGAGAAAGAGATCCAGTCATTCAGAAGGAGCCAAGCAGACCTTCTGCTTGCCTTTACCCAGGGTTTCTGCTCCCACAGGCTGACATACAAACTCTACTGTGGGGCCCACATGAGAGTAATACATTATAGTTATTTCGCATCATTTTAATATAGTAACCACAATCACGATAAAAACAATAAAAATAGCTACCTTTGAAAAAGTATCTGCATATGACAGACATCTGTGCCAAAGGTTTTATAATGCAGCATCTACTCTTTCCAACAACTTCATAGAGTAGGTATGGACTATTTTAACACTTGCAGAAACTGAAATCCAGAGGGGTTAAGAAACTTGCTCAGAACCAAACAATCAGGAAAGTGGGGAGCCAAGGGTCTGGCCCAGGTCCTATGGCTCTGAAGCCAGGTGAGTTCTTCTACCACTCTATGGCTTACGGCAAGGCAGTATGGCAGGGTAGTTCAGAGCACTGATTCTGCAGAATGAGTTCATCAGTGTGAATCCTAGCTCTGTAACCTTGGACATATTACCTACGTTCTCTGTGCCTCAGCTTTCTCATTCAAAAAATAGTGTCTAGGTGGCAAGGCTACTGTGAATCAGGCATTATTCCACATAAATCACTTCCATCAGGAAGTATATGCAGAGTCTGAACAAACCCATTTAAGGAATTTGAAAACAAAAGTATGCAGCACTGATTGACACCACAAAACCTAGTGTGTATTTCAGACATTTTTCAAAGATAAAAATAAACACATGCAGTACCTATGACGTACCAAGTCCAGTTGTAAGCACTTTGTACAAATTAACTGAATCTTCATTAACAAAAAATGCCAAGAAGCCTAGCAAATGTACATGACTTTTGGTAGGCAATTTTATAGGGCTGGTAACATCCCTTCCTTTACCTGGACTCTTCGTAGATGGGCCACACGCTCCTCTATGGAGGTCTGCAACGCCAAAGGGACTTTCAGAATCTCTTGGTAATTGTCCATCAGAAATGTCACCAACCTAGCAGCTAGTAAGTCATCCAAGTCCACTTCATCTTTGGAACACAAGATGCAATGGGAAAATGTCTGAACCATCTTAAAAAAGAAAAATGAGGTTAAGGAAGTAAATTTTTAAATAAACACAAGATGAGAATTTTTTTTTTTTTTGTTTAGTTTTTTACCCACTCTGAACTATTCTGCAAAGAAGTAACTGACTAGTCAGTGAGAAATGACCCATAGCACAGAGTGCCCATCTTACCTGGACACACCTGGTCATCTCAGATGGGGTAATCTTCTCATCAACCAGCAAGAACAGAATGTGCCTCACATCTCACAGGGACTTAGCAGAGATGCTTGTCTGAGCGGTTTTTAAAGACATCTCCGTTTATAGATGTTTTAAATACATATTAAACAAGTTCTGATAATTATTATCACCATCGTGACTTGAATCCATGTGGCACTCTTAAGTTCAAAGTACTTTATAACCATTTAGCCTAATAATATCCTAATTTCATTATTATTCTACTTTTTAAAAAAATCTGCTAGCACAATCTGTGTGCTTCAAACATCATAGTTTTTCCTAGTTAACTGTTATTTTCTCCAAGATTTTGTAAGTGCACTGACAATCATCTTTGAACAAAACCATCAGAAGTGTATCAAGTAATGAAATATAAAAAATATAGCAGTTGCTTCCACAAAATTCATTTTAACTACTCCATTCTTAATACAATCTTTTCAGTTCAGTTGCTCAGTCGTGTCCAACTCTTTGCAACCCCATGAACCGCAGCACACCAGGCCTCCCTGTCCATCACCAACTCCGGGAGTTTACCCAAACCCATGTCCATTGAGTCAGTGATGCCATCCAACCATCTCATCCTCTGTCATCCCCTTCTCCTCCTGCTCTCAATCTTTCCCAGGATGAGAGTCTTTTCAAATGAGTCAGCTCTTCGCATCAGGTGGCCAAAGTATTGGAGTTTCAGCTTCAACATCAGTCCTTCCAATGAACACCCAGGACTGATCTCCTTTAGGATGATGGATTTTTTTCCCCTTTTCCTACAAATTTTATTGCTGACAATCTTATCTCAAAACCAATAAGCACATAAATAAATCAGGCAGAGAAAGACAAATACTGTATGATATCACTTATATGTGGAATCCAAAACATACAACTAACAAATACAACAAAAAAGAAACAGATTCACAGACACGAAAAAAAAAAAATGTGTGGCTACCAGTGTGGAGAGGGAAGGAGAGAAGGGCAATGTAGGGGTAAGGGATTAAGAATTACAAACTATTATGTACAAAAGAAGCTATGAGTATATATTGTAAAGCACAAGAAATATCACCAACATTTTATAATTATAAAAGGACTATAACCTTTAAAAATTGTAAATCACTATATTGTACACCTGCAACTTAAATTGTACATCAACTATACTTCGATTTTAAAAACACCAATACACATGACATCATGTAATTCTGTTTAATAAGACTTCATTTCCTCCACCTACTATAGGGGATACTTTATCTTCGCTCACGTACATGCACAGAGGAAGAGACACACACAGACACTCTTTGTCTGGGGACTCTAGACCCCAGAGATTTGGCAATGCCTTGAAATTGTATGCAAATTTTACATATACATTCTTCTGGGAAATAGGTGCAAAGACTCCTTTAGCGTTCCAGAAAGGTCCATTAGCCCACCTATACATCCACCTACCCATAAAGAGTTAAGAATCACTCTTCTGGGCACTGACTGGTCCTCTGATCTTGTGCCACACCTCTAAAAGTGGCCCAGTAAACCCTCAGGCATACACAGTGGTCCAACAGCATATGGAGGGATGTACATACCAATGAGACATCAATTTTGCTTTGTATTTTCTAACGAAAATTAAAAAACTAGTAAATAACTCTAAACCTAAACTCTATTTCAATACATACACTGACATAATAAAGGAGAAATCAAAATCAGCCTACTTTTTTAAGCAAAATTGAGAATATATTAAGAAATATCCTCACTCATGGACCCTTGGATCATAGCCTGAAAGATACACATTTTCTCTCTCTTTCCAAGTTGTCTGGTCCAACTCTATTTCATTTCTTCCTTTTTTAATCTATGATGTATGGTGCATCTATTCTACTAGTTATAGCATATTCAAAAGCAGAGACATCACTTTGCCAACAAAGGTTCGCCTAGTCAAGGCTATGGTTTTTCCTGTGGTCATGTATGGATGTGACAGTTGGACTGTGAAGAAGGCTGAGCGCCGGAAGAATTGATGCTTTTGAACTGTGGTGTTGGAGAAGACTCTTGAGAGTCCCTTGGACTGCAAGGAGATCCAATCAGTCCATTCTGAAGGAGATCAGCCCTGGGATTTCTTTGGAAGGAATGATGCTAAAGCTGAAACTCCAGTACTTTGGCCACCTCATGCGAAGAGTTGACTCATTGGAAAAGACTCTGATGCTGGGAGGGATTAGGGGCAGGAGGAGAAGGGGACGACAGAGGATAAGATGGCTGGATGGCATCACTGACTCAATGGATGTGAGTCTGAGTGAACTCCAGGAGTTGGTGATGGACAGGGAGGCCTGGCATGCTGCGACTCATGGGGTCGCAAAGAGTCAGACACGACTGAGCAACTGATCTGATCTGATCTGATCTGATCGTTAACAAAGGCTTTGCAACCCTTTTTGTCCTGAAGGAGAGAATGTGTTTTCTTGAGAGGCCAGTGATCTTTCCTGACCACACTTTCTTCTCTTTGTGTTGATGGCAGGCAGGATGCAGCAGCTATCTCTACACTCAGAATCTACCCCTACTCATTCTTTACTTTTCATTATGTTCTTTAATACTTTGGCCACCTTATGTGAACAGCTGACTCACTGGAAAAGACCCTGATGCTGGAAAAGATTGAAGGCAAAAGAGAAGTGGACGTCAGAAGTTGGTTAGATAGCATTGCCAACTCAATGGACATGAATTTGAGCAAACTCCAGGAGATAGTGAAGGACAGGGGAAGCCTGGCATCTGCAGTCCATGGGGTCACAAAGAGTCAGACATGACGAAGGGACTGAACAACAAATGTTCTTTAAGTCACTAAGACCAAAAGAATAATACCGGCCTGAATGGATTTCAAGCCCTGGCTCTTTAAGCCAGCCTGCCTTGTACCTTCCTCTGGTTGCCAAACTAGTAAACTTGAGTGAATTTTATCCCAAAAAAACCCCAATCCTCTTAGAAGTCAGAAATCAACCTACCAGTGTTCGGGTGCCAAAGCCATCACACAGTGGTGGCATCTCCTTATTTAAGCAGATCCTTGCCATCATCCTCATCAACAGCTGTAACTTTCTCCTATTTTCAGGGGGCAGGAGGAGGCAGCAAATTTGAAAGGCTTCAATGGCCATTTTCTCTTTCTGTAACAAACCTGATTTAGGGGAGGAAAAATAAAAGGTTTTACTCCTTTAAAAACCTATAGCCTACCTGACTCTATTATGTTCACATTTTTATAAAATATGTATTACTAAAATTATATAAAGCACATTCACATGTTCAATTATACTGAGCTAATTGCTACAGATCCACTGTCACAAATGAGCATGGAAAATACAAACCATCAACTAGGCATGGCAAATATATAAAACAAACACAGCCATTTTTCCCTCCCACAACTTGACAGTTAAAACTATATTTTTATAGCATTCTTTCCCATTGAATCAAGAGCAGTCAGGTTAAGCCTAAGGTAACACTCAATACTCAGATAGTGTAAGAAACCTAAGATAGCATGGGCAAGAACATGAATGTGCCATCCCTGTCCTGAAGTCTCCGCTTTTATACTATTTCCTTATGATGAGCAGGGTCACCATATTTCCTGACTCTCATGGACTAAATAACAGGACTAATGCTCTTGGGATCATTTCACTGCCAAAGACTCTACTTCTAAAAAACACCCGTCAAATAATCCTTCCTCCCACTTAAGCTATTTTTTTCTAGCTAAGTATGCTGATTCAATTGTGTTACATGTCAACCCTCCTCAGCCAGTATGATTTTGCTAAAATTTAGGGTATTCTAATACTGTGTTCTCTTCAACCATATTTGTCCATCTTCAAGCCTTCTAAAGAGATGAAATTGCTTTCACCAATGTATTGGTCCATATCCAACCTTTTCAAGTTCCAACTAGTCTCTGGCTTAAGAGACCAAATCACCTTTTACATTCAGCAGATATTTACCGGCCACATACAACATGCCAGGAACAATGCTAGCTCTCTTTGAAGAGCTTGTGCACTATGAGAAGAAGAGGCCCATGAAGTAGCAAAATGCGAGGGCGCTGCAAGAAACATCTGCAAGGGGCATATCAGGGAAACTCTAAGTCACTCAGCAGGACAGTAGCATAGGCTGTGAGAGCCCAGTAGAAAATAAGCTAAAAAGGTCGGCAGAGATGAGATCTTGGAAGGTCTTGAATGCTAGACTAAGGACTGTGTGAAGAAAAGTTAAAAAGGAAAAGGAGCTGCAGAATGATGGTAAATAATCCAAGAGTTTTGGTGGTTACTCTCTAAGGACATTTGAGCAGAGATCCAAAGAAAATGAGAGCAAGCCTGGTAAATATCACAGAGATAAATTTTCAAGATGAAGGAAATAGCAATTACAAAGATTATGACAAGGGAATATGTTTGGAGTGTTTGAGGAACAGCAATGAGAGTAGTGTGAAGACAGAGCAGAGTGCAAAGAATATTCAAGTCAGAAATGAGGAAATGAGAGAGGAAATTTTTATGCAAACACATAAGACTCTGAATGCCTCAAACAATCTTGAGAAGGAAGAACAAAGCTTGGAGGTATTGTATACCCTGATTTCAAACAATACTACAAAGCTTCAGTCATCAAAACAGTATGGTACTAGAACAAAAACAGACACACAGATCCATGGAACAGAACAGAGAGCCTAGAAATGAACCACACTTATATGGGCAATTAATCTACAATAAAGAAGGCATGAACACACAATGGGGAAAAGACAGCCACTTCAATAATTGTTTCTGGGAAAACTGGACAACTTCATGCAAAAGAAACTGGAGTACTCTCTCATACTATGCATAAAAATAAATTCAAAATCAACTAAAGACTAAAATGTGAGACCTGAAACCATAAAATTCTAGAAGAAAATAAGCAGCATGCTCTTTGACATTAGTCTTTATTATATTTGAAGGGATATGTCTCCAAAAACAAAAGCAAATTAGACAAATGGGACTACCTCAAATTAAAAAGCCTTTGTACAGTGAAGAAAACTATCAACAAAATGAAAACTCCAATTACAGAATGGGAGAAGATACTCTCAAAAATTAAAAAACAGAACAATTATATGATCTTACAATTCCACTCTAGGGTATTTATCTGAATAAAACAAAAACACTATAAAAGATGCATGCTCCCCTGTTCCATTCCAAAGTCAATCGAAGTGCCCATCAATGGATGAATAGACCAAGAAGGTATATGTGTATGTAGATACAGATATAGATATTGGGTTAGCCAAAATGTTCCTTTGGTTTCTAAGTAAAAATAAAAGACACACTTCTCATTTTCACCAAGAACTTTATTGAACAACGTATTTGCTATTTTGTTCCACTACCTTCTGCCATTTTTTCAGGCAACATCATAATCCCATCTTCCCAAAACTTTTTATCTTTTTGAGCAAAAAACTGTTCCAGATGCCTTTTACAGTCTACCAGGGAATTGAAATTTTTGCCATTAAGAGAATTTTGTAAAGACCAAAAGAAATGGAAATCCAAAGATGCAATATCTGGTGAATATGATGGATGAATCAGAACTTGCCAGCTAACTGTAACAGTTTTTGCCTGGTCATCAAAGAAACAAGTCTTGTGTTTTCCTGATGGAAGATTATGCATTTTCTTTTGACTAATTCTGGACACTTTTTGTCAAGTGCTGCTTTCAGTCAGTCTAATTCAGAGCTGTACTTGTTGGAATTAATTGACTGGTTTTCTAGAAGAAGCTCGTAATAAAGGATTCCCTTCCAAGCCCACCATATACACAACATGATCTTCAGAAGGCAAGAAGGCCCTGGTGTGGTAGGTGGTGGTTCATTTCATTCACCCCATGATCTCATCTATTCCTTATTACATGATTATAAGATTTCTCGATACAAATTAATCTGACCAAAGTAAAGCATAAAAGCTTTTTACCTTGTGATTACAATCAAAAGACAAGTCACAGACTATGAAATTATATTTGCCACACTTAAGGATTAGTAACTAGAATGTATTTTTAGAATGACAAAAAAGAACAACCAAAAGAAAAAAATTGAGTAAAGGATAGAAAAAAATTTTCTCAAGAAGAAACACACATGACCAATAAACAGTAAGAAGATTCCTTTTCATACCCATCAGATTAATAAAAGTAAAGGCTTGGTAAGGAAACAATCAAATAGGAATATATCACAAATAGATGTGTAAATTGCCAGAACAACTCTGGAAAGCAATTTGCTAGAACCGGTAAAGACATGAATATCAAACAACTTAGTGATTCTGCTTCAAGATACACAGAAATACAAGGATATCTTTGCAACCTTGCAAAATGTACTGGGTCAGGGCGGCGGGCACATGGATGTCTATTATACCATCCTCCTTCCAAACAGTACTTTTGGTGAAAATTTAGAAATTAAACTGCAGGGTTACTTTCTTTATGCTGTGCTGGGTCTTCATTGTGGTGCACAGGTTTCTCATTGCAGTCACTTCTCTTGCTGCAGAGCTTGGGCTCTACGGCCCACTTCAGTAGCTGCAGCTTATGGGCTTTGTTGCCCCGCAGCATGTAGACTCCTCCCAGAGCAGTGACTGAACCCGAGTCCTCTGCACGGGCAGGCACATTCTTCACTGGACTTCACTGGACCACCATGGAAGTCGTGCAGGGTTACTTTTTAAAGTGCTATTTGAGAATGTTTTCTTTTTATGAACAATACCACCAATAACAATGAGTACATTTGGCACTAGATCTTGGCTTGTAAGCATCATTTTCTACAAAAAGAAACCAAGAATTCTTAAAGAAATGGCTGATTCCAGGGTTGGTGACAGAAAGTAAAAGTTGAGCCTGTAGTGGTAAAAATAAAGTGCTTCAAGAATGCTCAGGACACAGCAAAAGGCTACATGAGCCATTCTGAAGGAACCCCTCCCCCAGGATTCCAAATACAAGTGTATTAGACTGTGCTGTGCCAAGTCACCTCAGTCATGTTCAACTCTGTCCAACCCTATGACTGTAGCCCACCAGGCTCCTCCGTCCATGGGATTCTCCAGGCAAGAATACTGGAGTGGATTGCCATGCCCTCCTCCAGAGGATCTTCCAGACCCAACAATCGAACCCAAGTCTACTGGGTCTCATGGATTGCAGGCAGATTCTTTACTGTCTAAGATACCAGGGAAGTCCTGTAATTAGACTACTTGATATTATCCTATATGTCATGGGGCTGTATTCAGTTTAATTCCCTCTACCCCTAGTCTTTTTAACTCCTAAAATCCAATTTGGTTCTTTCTTCTTTGTTCTTTTTTTAATGAGACTATCTTTAAAAAAAAAAAAAAAAAACACATATACAATTCAATGCGTTTTGGTATATCCACTAAATTATACCCATTCAGATCAGATCAGATCAGATCAGTCGCTCAGTCGTGTCCGTCTCTTTGCGACCCCATGAACCGCAGCACGCCAGGCCTCCCTGTCCATCACCAACTCCCAGAGGTCACTCAGACTCACATCCATCAAGTCAGTGATGCCATCCAGCCATCTCATCCTCTGTCGTCCCCTTCACAATAATATATATACAAATGCATAGGTATTTAAAACAAAAAAGTTTATAAACATGCCTCTTATTATATGCAGTGCACTATGACATTTTATACACTATTCTATGGGTTATTGGTCTGTCTAGTCAAGGCTATGGTTTTTCCAGTGGTCATGTATGGATGTGAGAGTTGGACCGTGAAGAAAGCTGAGCGTCGAAGAATTGATGCTTTTGAACTGTGGTGTTGGAGAAGACTCTTTTGAGTCCCTTGGACTGCAAGGAGATCCAACCAGTCCATTCTAAAGGAGATCAGTCCTGGGTGCTCTTTGGAAGGAATGATACTAAAGCTCAAACTCCAGTACTTTGGCCACCTCATTCGAAGAGTTGACTCATTGGAAAAGACTGATGCTGGGAGGGATTGAGGGCAGGAGGAAAAGGGGACGCCAGAGGATGAGATGGCTGGATGGCATCTCCGACTCAATGGACCTGAGTCTGAGTGAACTCTGGGAGTTGGTGATGGACAGGGAGGCCTGGCGTGCTGCAATTCATGGGGTCACAAAGAGTTGGACACAACTGAACTGAACTGAAGGGTTTATCTGTGTGTGTGTGTGTTTAATGCTGTTCTACTATATAGAATTCACATCCAACATGATAGTTTATGAAACAATGGCCTATGAACTACTAAATTTGACCTGAGGACTTCATATAACAAATATCCAGGAATACACAGTCAGAAGTCAAATAGATATTCTAGTCTTGAATTTAGGAGGTAGATCTGAGTTGAAGATAAGAACTGAAAATCCTCCTGGGTAGGTGATCCATGAAGTGCTATAGATGTGATCAAAGAGATTTGATATTTCTATAATACTTAAGTCCTTCTGGGCATCCTGTCCCAAGGATATTATTTTTCAATCTGTTCAAATGTCGACATTTTTAGTTCTGCCTTTGAATCTTGGAGTGCTCTGTATTGCTTTCCTTAGTTCAAATACATGTAGGAATCCTTAAATTTCCAAAAACTGTTTAATTTGAGCTGTCTGTTTCTATTTCTTAACTTCTTACTCATTGCTAACCATTACCGAGTCTTTTTTTTTCTCCCTTGACAAAAGCACACTATAAGATTCAGGAAAAAATGACTGCAAGAGAATTTAGCTTTCAAATATCCATGACAGTCTACAGTTGAACTTGAAACATCTTCAACAAGTACTTGAAGCACTCACTGATTTCAAAGAGCTTCTTGATTTTTGTTTAAGGTTCAAAGAGTTTCAATGCTTTAGATATTTTATTCTTTGGACTCATTTCATTTTGCTAAATAAAAACTAAAAGAGTAATTTTTTTCATCTTTCATTATTTCTAAAATCACATCATCACAAAATCACTGAATCCTCCTTCTCTTGAGAAAATAACAAGGGCCTTCTAGAGCTGCAGAGGTAACTTGTTACTGCCACTTCAGAATGATATAATAGTGCTTATCCTAATTATAGACTATGAAGCTCTATCACAAATAGTTTTACATAAAAAAAAATCTTCCTATTATTTGAGAGAAGGCATGGCTAGATCAGCCCTGGGATTTCTTTGGAAGGAATGATGCTAAAGCTGAAACTGCAGTATTTTGGCCACCTCATGCGAAGAGTTGACTCATTGGAGAAGACTTTGATGCTGGGAGGGATTGGGGGCAGGAGAAGGGGACGACAGAGGATGAGATGGCTGGATGGCATCACTGACTCGATGGATGTGAGTCTGAGTGACCTCCAAGAGCTGGTGATGGACAGGGAGGCCTGGCGTGCTGTAGTTCATGGGGTCACAAAGAGTCGGACATGACTGAGCGACTGATCTGATCTGATCTGATGGCTAGATAGCAACATATGATTATCCTATCTCAACTTATGCATTGTTCCAATACTTTGTAGTTTTCAAAATGAAACAAACAAAAATTACCTAATAGAAAATGTGTTACCCATCATTTTAAGTTCCATATTTTCCTACCCATAAGTATGACAGGCATTATTGCTATTTATCACAATGAGAAAACAGGCCCAGAAAAGAAGAGCAATTTATCAGAGTAGGTACAACTAGGTCAACAAACCAATAAGTTACCTGGGCTTCATGTTTTCATTGGTGAAATAAGAATAAAATAATGAAAAAATAAACTAGTCACCAAATTACTTAAGCAATTCATCTGAGGCTTTTTTCAGTCAGAGAAACATTCTGTTATTTAGCTGAACTAAGGAAGGATAAGTGAATAAATAATTAAATCTCAAAGAAACCCAACTGCTCCTTATGAAAGTAATAAAATCAAAATCAATGGGAATTTGTAACGTTCTATGTTTTAGAAGTTAGGTGACACTTTTGGCCATAATGACCAAGTGACAGGTTCAGAATTCTCCAGTGTTTTATGTGACACCTATCTTTGTCACCCTCCTTCCCACTCTCCAAAGATGATATTATATTAGATTTCTATTTTCAAATCATTAGGAACACAAATTTTCATTTTTGCAAAGTAGACCTGATCATTCCATTAACATATACAGTAAGCTATTCCTTATGGGAGCATCAAAATCGAAGTGAAATTTATATACTTTTGAGAAGGGATCGAGTTTCCAAAAAGTCAGTGGACCATATCTGTTCAGCCACAGAATACAAGAGACTTGAGAAGCGTTCACTGTAGTTTTCGAACAACCAAAAGAATATAAAGTTAAGTCACAGTTTCATTTCCACTGAGAAGAGGTATAAAAAGGAAATGGTTTATTCTAAGCTGCATGAATTCAAACTATATACCAATTGGTAAGAACTCCCTGCCTACAAATGTTATGTGGCAGTTTGGATGGGAAGGGGAGTGTGGGGAGAGTGGATACATGTGTGTATGACTGAGTCCCTTAGCTGTCAGCCTGAGACTATCACAACATTGTTAATCAGCTATACTCCAATATAAAATAAAAAGTTAAAAAAAAAAAAAAAGAACTCTCTGCCTAAAAAGAAACACAGTAAGTGAGACTATTTCTCCGGAGACTTTTAAGGAAAAGCAAGCAAGCTGCCTTTGTGAACTGCCTTAAAGGCAGATAGAGTCATGCACAAACAAAATGATGCCCCCTTTCTGACAAAAGTGTCCCAAACTGCTATAACACTTTTATGTGTTCTTTAGCTTTTATGATTAGAAAGTCTTTCACCCAACCCAACATCAGAAAATATCAACTATTTTAGATTTGCATTTTAAAAATTTAATTCTCTAATCCAGCTGGAATTAATCCTGAATAGTCTAAAAAAGATCTTGATTTTTCTCCAAGTTTTGTCAATTATTCTGATGATTACTAGTACACTTATAAATAATGTATGTGTTTAGTTATAGCCAGCGAATGTCTCAGATCAGATCAGATCAGTCGCTCAGTTGTGTCTGACTCCTTGCGACCCCATGAACTGCAGCACGCCAGGCCTCCCTGTCCATCACCAACTCCCGGAGGTCACTCAGACTCACGTCCATCGAGTCAGTGATGCCATCCAGCCATCTCATCCTCTGGCGTCCCCTTCTCCTCCTGCCCCCAATCCCTCCCAGCATCAGAGTCTTCTCCAATGAGTCAACTCTTCGCATGAGGTGGCCAAAATACTGCAGTTTCAGCTTGAGCATCATTCCTTCCAAAGAAATCCCAGGGCTGATCTCCTTCAGAATGGACTCGTTGGATCTCCTTGCAGTCCAAGGGACTCTCAAGAGTCTTCTCCAACACCACAGTTCAAAGGCATCAATTCTTCGGCGCTCAGCCTTCTTCACAGTCCAGCTCTCACATCCATATATGACCACAGGAAAGACCATAGCCTTGACTAGGCAAACCTTTGTTGGCAAAGTGATGTCTCTGCTTTTGAATATGCTATCTAGGTTGGTCATAACTTTCCTTCCAAGAAGTAAGCGTCCTTTAATTTCATGGCTGCAGTCACCATCTGCAGTGATTTTGGAGCCCAGAAAAATAAAGTCTGACACTGTTTCCACTGTTTCTCCATCTATTTCCCATGTAGTGATGGGACCAGATGCCACGATCTTCGTTTTCTGAATGTTGAGCTTTAAGCCAACCTTTTCACTCTCCACTTTCACTTTCATCAAGAGGCTTTTTAGTTCCTCTTCACTTTCTGCCATAAGGGTGGTGTCATCTGCATATCTGAGGTTATTGATATTTCTCCTGGCAATCTTGATTCCAGCTTGTGCTTCTTCCAGTCCAGCATTTCTCATGATGTACTCTGCATATAAGTTAAATAAACATGGTGACAATATACAGCCTTGACGTACTCCTTTTCCTATTTGGAACCAGTCTGTTGTTCCATGACCAGTTCTAACTGTTGCTTCCTGACCTGCATACAGATTTCTCAAGAGGCAGGTCAGGTGGTCTGGTATTCCCATCTCTTTCAGAATTTTCCACAGTTTATTGTGATCTACACAGTCAAAGGCTTTGGCATAGTCAAGAAAGCAGAAATAGATGTTTTTCTGGAACTCTCTTGCTTTTTCCATGATCCAGCGGATGTTGGCAATTTGATCTCTGGTTCCTCTGCCTTTTCTAAAACCAGCTTGAACATCAGGAAGTTCACGGTTCACATATTGCTGAAGCCTGGCTTGGAGAATTTTGAGCATTACTTTACTAGCGTGTGAGATGAGTGCAATTGTGCAGTAGTTTGAGCATTCTTTGGCATTGCCTTTCTTTGGGATTGGGATGAAAACTAACCTTTTCCAATCTTGTGGCCACTGCTGAGTTTTCCAAATTTGCTGGCATATTGAGTGCAGCACTTTCACAGCATCATCTTTCAGGATTTGGAATAGGTCCACTGGAATTCCATCACCTCCACTAGCTTTGTTCGTAGTGATGCTTTCTAAGGCCCACTTGACTTCACATTCCAGGATGTCTGGCTCTAGGTCAGTGATCACACCATCGTGATTATCTGGGTCGTGAAGCTCTTTTTTGTACAGTTCTTCTATGTATTCTTGCCACCTCTTCTTAATATCTTCTGCTTCCGTTAGGTCCATACCATTTCTGTCCTTTATTGAGCCCATTTTTGCATGAAATGTGCCTTTGGTATCTCTGATTTTCTTGAATAGATCCTTAGTCTTTCCCATTCTGTTGTTTTCCTCTATTTCTTTGCATTGATCGCTGAGGAAGGCTTTCTTATCTCTTCTTGCTATTCTTCGGAACTCTGCATTCAGATGTTTGTATCTTTCCTTTTCTCCTTTGCTTTTCGCTTCTCTTTTTTTTGCAGCTATTTGCAAGGCCTCCCCAGATAGCCATTTTGCTTTTTTGCATTTCTTTTCCATGGGGATGGTCTTGATCCCTGTCTCCTGTACAATGTCACGAACCTCATTCCATAGAAATTTCTATCTTTAAGAACTACCTAACTCACTTTATTCCAACAGTCCTGACATAACAGTAGTCATTACATTTGGAGGTGATTCAGTATGCTTACTTTGCCCATTGGCAACTTCAAAAACTCGGGCCATAAGCCCTGGGACCTGACAGCAGAGAGCACCGGCAAGAACTCTGGACTAACGTGGGCAAAAGACCCTCTCTCTGGTCAAGTGCACCAAATAGGCACTCTCTGGAAAAAACCGTTTTTCCCTAAGGATTACCATGGGATAAGGCCCCTGAGACCATATGAAGCATGAGGACAAAGAAAGATGGCACACAGCTCCAGAGGATCTCTACAAGTCGCTATACACAAGAATCAAAGAGCAGAAAACCTAACTTCACAGATATTTCTAGATTAAACAACACAGGCGGAGATCTCAGCCTTTGAGCTAGATGATCACATCTAGTCTGAAAGTGAAAGTTAGTTATTCTGTAGTGTCAGACTCTTTGTAACCCCATGGACTGTAGCCCACCAGGCTCCTCCATCCATGGAATTCTCCAGGCAAGAATACTGAAGCAGGTTGCCATTTCTTTCTCCAGGGGATCATCCCGAACCAGAGATCAAACTTGGGTCTCCTGCATTGCAGGCAGACCCTTTACCAACTGAGCCACCAAGAGTTAGATAAACAGTCTAGTGAATTCCAATGGCACTTTCTAAATTTCACCTCTATGAGAAAAGGAACAACAAAGGGCTGTTCAGTCTTCCAGACTATTAGCACATAAATTGGGAGCCACAAGCCCACCTGCCTATAGGAGCAGACAAACGGAATAAATCAGCAGCAAAAGGGGTCAAGTGAACTTGACTTCACCATCTGAGAACAGCAGCAAATCCTGGGGCCTTGGTAAATTGGAATTCATGTCCCTGAAACACTGGCTCCCTCTAGTGTAGGCACTTATTACACAGCTATAGCAGCTTATACCACTGAAAATTCTAGTTCCAAAACTGCCAGATTTTCCAATATTTTAATGAAACCAAATCATAAATTCTTATGTAAATTTCCCATTTCTTAAAGTTTTACAATTAATTATATTAAATTTTCTTTTTAAAACACACAGGTTAAACCAGATGTATTTATGAGACACATTTGGCCCATAGTCTAAGATCTCAGATTTTAATACTATACACAACAAGCTACTCAATTTTCCAAAATATTCTTGCTCCCATGCTCTTCTGTGCTTCCTTTATGTCTCGTTTCTTCCTCCGTATGCCAACTTATTGCAAGATACACAACTCAATGGATTCCAGGGAGCATGTGAAGAGTGAGTGCATGTGAAGTGTGAGTAAAGGATGCTATGCTGTCTCATTCACCCTATTCAAGAGTCAGCCAAACTCTGATGTTGATACAAGAAACTGCCATTTTGGAAAAGAAGATTATTATTCAGTTATGTTGTTAGGTCAGACTTCTGAGCCAAAGTAAATCATTTTCTTAATTATAACAGGAAGTCTTAAACCTCAAATAATGGGTTTTTTTCCTTTTTTTTTTTTTTTCATTTTTTTCTTTAAAAGCTCTTCAATAAATAGGTGGAGCTCTTCAAAAGCTCCACCTATCAATGACTGTTCTCAGGGTCACATTTCTGACAACAAGCTAGTATTATTTCATGCAAGAAGCAAAAGAATGACCTGAAAAAAATCCATTTCCATTGAAACTGCTATAGAATTAGCTTCTACACAAAGGAGACTGATTACCTACTTTAAAGTATTTTGTCTAAGGGTATCCTATTTCAATCAAAATAAGAAAAAAAGTTTAAGGAATGAGTCAGTCCTTCTGGGATTCAACCTACACAACTAGTTTGCATGTACTTAGATACGGTAGACTTTCCCAGATTCTAACAGGATTGTTATATTAGATAATCTGTTATCCATATAAACAAATTATGGTCTTCCATAACTACATCGTACATTTTCACTATGTAAAGATCTAAAAAATAGTTTTCAATGCAGGGTGTCTGAAACATATTCACTTGAGAATGACTAATTAGGGACAGTTAATATATTACCATTTATACACATTAGTCCATTATTGCTGACACCTAAGTATAATAAATTCTCCATTCTAACCATCCTTCTCCACCTCAAACTCTCTATAGATAATATTTTAGATGGTGGCTGACTCTGCCATCAATTTAGAAACAACCAGCTTCAATTCCTAGATGAGATCAAAATGAACAACTGGGATAGACAAGTGACATCACAAATATAACTGATTCAAATTGGATTTCATACATTTTTAAACACCTTCCATTTGATTTTCTAGAAGCCAGCTGCTCAAATGAGAATTTTTTTCAGTCAGCTTCCACCAAGCTTCCAACTGACTCTGACAATTTCAGGGGTGTCAAAAACCAAAGAAGTTATATTGCAAGTTCAGGCTGCAGTGCAAGCCTCCTGGCATTTAGACTGTACACAGAGCATATCCAGTGGTGACCCACATGTCTCTGCTCAACCAGATTTGATGTTCTCAATCATCATAGTCATCTCCAGCAGAGACAGAACTCAGAAATAAATTTGAAAGGATGTTAGCTGTGTTGTTAGGTTACAGAGAATAATGGTTCAATATCACTTACAACAAGTTCAAATTTTCCATATGGGGAGAGGAGACAAAGTGGCAGAGTGGAAGAACATAAGCTCATCTCTTCTTATGGAAACACCAAAATCACAACTAACTGCTTAACAAATATCAACAATAAATGCTGGAACCTACCCAAAAAGATACCCTACATCGAAAGACAAAGAAGAAGCGACAACAAGACGGCAGCAGGTACACGATAAAATCAAATCCCATACATCCTGGGTAAGCAACCCACAAACTGAAAAATACTATACCACAGAAGCTCCCCTACAAGAGTGAAAACTGTGAGGTCCATGTAAAGCTTCCCAGTCTGGGGATCTGGCAACAGAAGAATTTCTAAGAATTGGCTTTGAAGGCCAGTGGGGTTTGATCATCGGAATTCACAGGACTGGGGAGAGAGAAACTCTACTCTTTGAGGGTGCACACAGGGTCTCATGCTCATCAGGACCCAGGGGAAAAAAAGCAGTGACATCATTAAGAGCCTGGGCCAGACTTACCTGCTAGAACTGAAGGTCTCCTGTAGAGGCAGGGGGCAGCTGCAGCTCACTGTACAGGCAAGGACACTGGTGGTGGTAGTTCTAGGGAGTGCTCATTGGTCTAAGCCCTCTTGGAGGCCACCATTTTCTCACCAAGACTTCATCCCACTCAAGTGCAGCCAGGCTCCAATGCTGGCACACCTCAGGCCAAACCACCAAGGTGGAAATACAGCCACACTCATCAGCAGATAGGCTATTTAGTCTTCCTGAACACACAACCTCCAGATAAACACACCCTCTGACTTGGCTCTGCCCCCAAGAGGGACAAGACTCACCCACCAGTAGGCAACACCACCCCTCCCACCAGGAAGCCTGAACAAGCCTCTCAGACAGCCTCATCCACTAGGCAACAGATAGCAGAGGCAAGAAGAACTACAACTCTGCAGCTTGCGGAATAGAAACCATAACCACAGAAAGTTAGACAAAATAGGACAGCAGAAAATATGTCCTAGATGAAGGAACAAGATAAAAACCCACAAGAACAACTACATGAGGTGGAACTAGGCAACCTACCTAAAAAAAGAACTCAGAGTACTGACAGTAAAGATGAGGAAGAGCTCAGAAAAAGAATGGACACACTGACTGGAAAGATACAAGAGATGTTTAACAAAGAGATAGAGAATAAACAAAGATGAACAATACAATAACTGAAATGAAAATACACACGAAGGAATCAATAGCAGAATAACTGAGGGAAAGGAACGAATAAGTGAACTAAAAGACAGAATGGTAGAAATCACTGCCATGGAATAGAATAAAAGAAAAAAAAAAGACTGAAAAGAAATGAGGGCAGTCTAAGAGAATTCTGGGACAGCAATTAAATGTACCAACGTTCGTATTATAGGAGTCCCAGAAGCAGAAAAGAGAGAGAAAGGACCTGAGAAAATATTTAAAGAGATAATAGCTGATGGGAAAGGAAACAGTCACCCAAGTCCACAAAACACAGAGTACCAGGCAAGATAAACCCAAGAAGGATCACACTGAGACATATAGTAGTCAAATTGACAAAAACTAAATACAAAGAAAAAATATTAAAAACAAAAATGGAAAAACAACAAATAATATACAAGGGAATTCCCAAGGTTATCAGCTGATATCTCAGGAGAAACTCTGCAGGCCAGAAAGAACTGGAACAATATACGTAAAGTGATGAAAGGGGAGATCCTAAAACCAAGAATACTCTACCCAGTAAGGCTCTCATTCAGATTCCATGGAGAAATTAAAAGTTTTACAGACAAGCAAATGCTAAGAGAATTCAGCACCACCAAACCAGTTTTGCAATATTTGCTATAGGAACTTCCCTAGGCAGAAAAGACCAAAACTAGAAACAAGAAAATCACAAATGAAAAAGCTTACCAGTAAAGGCAAACATAGAGTAAAGGTTGGAAATCATCTACACTCAAATACGATATCAAAACCAGCAACTGTGAGAAGAGAAACTTATGCAGAATATTGGAAACACATTTGGAATTAACAGACCAGCAACTTAAAACAATCTTGTTTATATACAGATTGCTATATCAAAACCTCCTAGTAACTGCAAACTGAAAATCTACAATAGACACACAACCAAAACACAACACTAAAGTTAGTCAACAAATCACAAGAGGACAAAAGAGGAAGGGAAGAAAAAACACCTACAAAAACAAATCCAATTACAAAAAAAAAAAAAAAAACAATTAACAAAATGGCAATAAGACCATACATACCCATAGTTACCTTAAGCATAAATGGATTAAGTGCTCCAACTAAAAGACACAGATTGACTGAATGGATATAAAAACAAGACTTGTATATAAGATGTTTATAAGAGACCCATTTCAGATGTAGGAGCATACACAGACTGAAAATGAGGGTATGGAAAAAGGTTTTCTATGAAAATGAAAATCAAAAGAAAGTTGGAGTAGCAATACTCACACCAGACAAAATCAATTAATAGAGACACTACATAATGATCAAGGGATCAATCCAAGAAGATGATATAACAATTGTAAATATATATATATATATATATATATATATATATATATGTACCCAGCTCCAATGGGAGCATCTCAATACATGAAGCAAATTTAACAGCCACAAAGGGAGAAATGACAGTAACACAATAATAGTGGAGGACTTTAACACCATTCTTGGATCAATGGACAGATAATCCAAATAGAAAATCAATAAGGAAATACAGGCCTTAAGTGACACATTAGACAAGATGATTTAATTGCTCTTTATAGAGCATTCCATTCAAAAGCAGCAGAACACACATTCTTCTCATATGCACACAGAACATTCTCCAGGGTTGACCACATGCTGGCCACAAAGCAAGCCTCAGTAAATTTAAGAAAAGTGAAATTATATCAAGCATCTTTTCTGACAACAATGCTATGAAATCAGAAATCCACTACAAATTAAAAAACTGTAAACACACACACACACAAACAAATGGAGGCTAAACAATATGCTACTAAAAAACCAATGAGTCACTGAAGAAATCAAAGGGGAAACTGAAAAATTACCTAGAGACAAATGAAAACAAAACACAACAATCCAAAATCCATGGAACACAGCAAAAGCAGTTTCTAATCTGTGCAATGAAGCCTCCCAAATTCCTCTGTCCATAGGATTTTCCAGGCAAGAATACTGGAGTGTGTTGCCTTTTCTTCCTTTAGAGGATCTTCTCAATCCAGGGATCAAATCCACATCTCTTACATCTCCTGCATTGGCAGGCAGGTTCTTTGCCACTAGCGCTACCTGGGAAGCCCCTCTAAGATCTAAGCATATAGCAATACAATTTTAACTCAGGAAACAAGACAAATCTCAAATAAACAATCTAACCTTAAACCTCAAGCAAGAAGAGAAAGAAGAACAAACACCCGAAGTTAGTAGAAGGAAAGAAATCATAAATACTGCAACAAAAATGAGAGAAATACCCATAACAGAAAAGATCAATTAAACTAAAAGCTGATTCTCTGAAAAGATGGAAAAAATAAATAAATAAATAAACCTTTAGCCAGATTCATCAAGAAAAAGAAAAGGCTCAAATCAATAAAACTAGAAATGAAAAAGAAGTTATAATAAACACCACAGAAATACAAAGGATCATAAGATACTACTATAAGCAACTATATGCCAGTAAAATGGAAAAATCTAGAGAAACAGACAAATTTTTAGAAAGATACAATTTCCAAAGATTGAACCAGTTAGAAAATATGAACTGACCAATCACAAGTACTGAAACTGAAACTGATTTGAAAACTCCCAACGAACAATTCTATCAGACATTTAAAGAAGAGTTAAGATTTATCCTTCTGAAACTATTTCAAAACAGTGCTGAGGAAGGAACACCCCCAAAATCATTCTATGAGGCCACCAGCACCCTGATACCAAAACCAGACAAAGATGTCACAAAAAAAGAAAATTACAGATGCAAAAATCCTCAACAAAATCCTAGCAGACTGAAAGGAACAATGCACTAAAAGGATCAAATACCATAATCAAGTGGGATTTATCCCAGTGATACAAGGATTTTTCCATATTCACAAATCAGTGCTGTACACCATATCAACAAACTGAAGAATAAAAACCATATCATCTCAGTAGATGCAGAAAAAGCTTTTGACAAAATTCAACATCCATTTATGATTAAAAAAAAAAAAAACTCTCCAAAAAGTGGGCACAGAGGGAACACTGCTGTTGTTCAGTCACCCAGTCAAGTCTGACTCTTTGAGACCCCTATGGACTGTTCCCATAGAGGGAACATACCTCAACATAATAAAAGCCATATATGACAAACCTACAGCAAACATCATACTCAACAGTGAAAAGCTGAAAGCATTTCCTCTAAGATCAAAGACAAGGATGTCCACTCTTGCCACTTTTTTCAACATAGTTTTAGAAGTCCTAGCAATAGCAATCAGAGAAGAAATAAAAGAAATCCAAATTAGGAAAGAAATAAAGTTGTCAGTGTTTGCAGATGACATGATAGTGTACATAGAAAATCCTAAAGATGCTACTAGAAAACCACTAGTGCTCATCAATGAACTCGGTAAAGTTGCAGGATACAAAATTAATACACAAAACTCTGTTGCATTTCCATATGCTAACAATGAAAGATCAAAAAGAGAAAGAGACAATCCCAGCTACCACTGCAACAAAAAGAAGAAAATACCTAGGAATAAACCTATGTAAGGACACAAAAGACCTGTACCCTAAAAATGGTAAGGTGCTCATAAAGAAATTGAAGATAACAAAAAATAGAAAGATATACCTTGTTCATGGATTAGAAGAATCAATACTGTCAAAATGACTATTCTACCCAAGACAATATACAGATTCAGTGCAACTTCCAGAAAATGGCATTTTTCACAAAACTAGAACAAAAAACTTTAAATCTGTATGGAAACACAAATAGCCAAAGCAATTTTGAGAAAAAAGAATGGAGCTGCAGGAATCAGATTCCCTGAATTCTGCTTATACTGCAAAGCTACTATCATCAAAATAGTAGAGAACTGGCACAAAAACAGAAATAAATCAATAGAACAGGAAAGAAAGCCCAGAAATAAATTACACACCTATGGTCAATTAATCTACAACAAAAAAAGGAAAAGCCATGCAGTGGAGAAATGACAGTCCCTTCAATAAATGGTGCTGAGGAAATTTGACAGCCACATGTAAAAAAAAACAAATTAGAACACTGTTTGACACCATGCACAAAAATAAGATGAATTAAAGACCTAAATGTAAGTAAGGACCCTATAAAACTCTTAGAGGAAAATATAGGAAAACACTCTGACATAAATTGCAACAATATCTTTTTCAAGCCATCTCCTAGAGTAATGGCAATAAAAACAAACAAATGGGACATGATTAAACTCAAAAGCTTTTGTAAAGCAAAAGAACGGGGGCGAGGGAGGGGACATATGTACACCTATGGTTGATTCATGTTGGCGTCTGACAGAAAACAAAATTCTGTAAAGCAATTATCCTTCAATTAAAAACAACTTAAAAAAAAAAAAAAAGAATGGGGGCTTCCCAGGGGGCACTAGTGGTAAAGAAGTCGCCTCCCATTGCAGGAGACGTAAGAGATGCAGGGACCAAAGGGTCTAATCTCCAAAATTACAAACAGTTCATGTGGCTAAATATCAAAAAAAAAAAAAAAATCCAATCAAAAAATGGGCAGAAGTCTTGACATTTCTCCAAGAATACAGATGGCCAAGAGACATATGAAAAGATAATCAACATCAATAATTATTAAAGAAATGCAGATCAAAACTACAATGAGATATCACCTCACACTAGTCAGAATGGCCATTATAAAAAAAAAAAAAAACTACCAACAATAAATATTGGAGAGGACCTGGAGAAAACGGAACCCTCCTACACTGTTGGTGGGAATGTAAATTGATACAGCCACTGTGGAGACAAGTGTGGAGGTTCCTTAAGAACTAAAAATAGAGCTACCTTAAAAGCAGAGCTAGAGTGGGATCCAGCTATCCCACTTCTGGGCATATATCCAGAGAAAAACATGGTTTGAAAGGATAAATGCACCCCAGTGTTACACTGTAGCACTGTTTACAATAGCCAAGACATGAAAGCAACCTAAATGTCCATCAATAGATGAATGGGAAGAAGTTGTGGTACATATATAAATGGACCTGCTGCTAAGTTGCTTCAGTCGTGTCCGACTCTGTGCGACCCCATAGACGGCAGCCCACCAGGCTCCCCCGTCTCTGGGATTCTCCAAACAAGAACACTGGAGTGGGTTGCCATTTCCTTGCGGCAACATGGATGGACCTAGAGATTATCATACTGAGTGAAGTAAGACAGAGAAAGGGAGATAACATGCTATCGCTTATATCTGAAATCTTAAAAAAAGGATACAAATGAACTTATTTACAAAACAGAAACAGACTCACAGACTTAGAGAACAAACTTATGGTTACCAGAGGGTGGGCAGGAGGGAGGGGAAGACTGTGAATCTGGAACTAATATGTACACACTTCTATATTTAAATAGATAACCGACAGGGACCTACTGTACAGCACAGAGAACTCTGCTCAGTACTCTGGAGTAGCCTAAAGGGGTAAAAGAACAATGGATACAGCTATGTTTATGCATAACTGAATTACTTTGCTGTGCATCTGAAACTAACAACATTGTTAATCAAATATACTCCAACATAAGTAAATTTTTAATTTTTTTAAAATTCCAAGTTCTTCTGTTTCAAACTCAGATCATTTTACCATAAAACATTATGAAATGGAAAATGACAAGAAAATCTAAGAATTGGTTTCTAATCTTGTCTTTGGAATTATTTTACCAGTGGCATAAAGGCACCAAGTAGCTATGAGGAGAATCTACTCAATTAGTCCTTATGCATATTAAACAACAGCTAGTACTCATCATTAGGCATGATATTCACAAGTACACAAGCGTCCAATACTCCCTGGTGGAAAACAAAATATCAAGAAGACCCAGTGGCCTCAAAACAGTAACAGGCCTAAACCCTACATCTGTTCTTAATATTGGGAGTTCCAGTTCTTAATATCGATCTCTCTGAAACAAACTCCCTCTTAGACACATGATTTAAAATTGTTCTATGTTGTTTATTATCAGAAATCCTATGAAATCTTAAAATTTAAAGTATTGTACTAAGAAACTAGGTATATTGTTCACATATTGCTGATACTTTGTTAGGATACTACGGCAGCATACATACTTTCTAAGAAGAAAACAGGACAGGAGAAAGGGAAGAAAAGGGGAAGCAAGAATGAGAAAGAGAAGGAAGAATGGGAAGGTGAAGATTGCTAAACTCCATGACACTCAAAACCAAAAGGACGTTAATTTCTACAAATTTACATAAAAGAATATGATACCCACACAGTGATTTGGTCATTAAAGCAAACATTTGTTTATAAAAAAACAATAGTATTTATTCAACAATCACGACAGGAACAGAAAAAACTGATTTCCAAGGACAAAGGAACAATATCAGAAAGACCTACACCAATAATACTGATTTTTCCCTCTTTTACCATGTTTCTTTAACAGTTTACAACATTCTGAAATATATGTAAGAAATCGCAATAAGTTTTAGAGAATAATAGTTACTATATTTTACATGTCACAAATAACAAATAATCCTACAAAACTCTGTAACTTCTATAAAAAGAAGATTTCTAAATGATTATCTCTCATGGTTGACTATTCATGAAGTCATATCCAGAATAGTCATGAACAGTAAATATCAAATTTACATTCTTCTCTATCAATATATGTATTTTTTTTTTTTTTGGTGTAAAAATTACTTGAACATATTATTCTTTCCTAAGAAATAAAAACTACTGGTCCATGTTTAGGTTTATTAATAGAGCTTAACTATTTTCTTTTCTTCCTGCATAGAGCAAGACTCCAACTAGGCAAGCAGCTCATTTGTTTTTATTTCAAAAATACTATGGAAATTGGGCTAAAGGAAGTCTCAAGATAAAGAAAAATGAAATGTTTGCATATCAATAATGAAGATATATGTTCACTATATTCCAACTTACCTAATACACTGACAAAGGCATCAAAAAGGTGAAACGTAAGTAGAGGCTCTTTCAAGTTACCATAGTAATCAGCTATAGTTTTAAAGATATCTTTTTCAAATCCTAAATACATAGGCTGCTTCAAATCTGAACAATTAGGCCCTGTTAAAAAAGAGAAAGAAAAACATTAGTAAGGCAATCACCTGCAAGTATTGATATTAGTCTCTGTGCATATATGTGGTATATACAGATATGCAAAATCAGAAAAGTTTTCAAGAGTAAAATTGATATCATACATTTTACCTTATATAAATTAAATTCTATTTAAATTCTAAATTAAAATCTATTATAAAACAATGAGGAAAACTGGCTCACTTCCATTGTCAAAAAAAACCTCAAGTCTTTTGTGACCTTCTGAAAGATATTTTTATTAAATGCAGACAGTGATAATTTTCTTTGAAATATATAATATTTGCCTAGTCTAATATGGTAACTACCTCACATATGTAACAGATAATCTATAAAGCAATTTTTAAAGCTTTTAATTATTTTAGCATTGCTATATTATAAAGTTCTAGAATCAGAGTTGAGTGAAATAAACAATTTCTGCCTCTAAACAATTTGACTCATAAGAATGTATACTCTTTTTCCTGAAGATATTCTGAAAAGGTTTTACATTGTGTCTTAAATTCATTCTGATTGTAAAATTCTCCATTTGATCACCATCAAAAGATAAAGTGTATTAAAAAAAATTTTTTTAATGTTAAAGCTGCTCAAACAGAGACCATAGAAGACTAGATAAAGTGGCCTCTAAGTTTCTATTCAATTTTTTGATCTAAGAGTCTAGGTTTTATTTACCCAATGCTTTTGAGTGAATAGTGGCATTTAGTGAGTTTTTATTAAACAAAATTATAATAGAAAATAATACCAAAGCAGAATCAAACTGATGTTTTCTGTTAAAAAGAAGTTTAAAAATAAAAGATAATTTATCAAGCAGAAACATATTGCAAAGTAACTCTAAGAAACTTGGAACAACCAAGAAACCAAGAAGCTTGGAATAAGTGAAGCAAAGATCCCCTTGTATCAAGGACGAAAGAGGGACAAGAAATGCCTAGCTCTCTACAGTGAAGGTGAAAGTGTTAGTCGCTCAGTCGTGTCTGACTCTTCGTGACCCCATGGACCATAGTCTGCCAGGCTCCTCTGTCCATGGAATTCTCCAGGCAAGAATACTGGAGTGGGTTGCCATTCCTTTCTCCAGGGGATCTTCTTTACCCAGGGATTGAACCCAGGTCTCCTGCACTACAGGTGGTTTTTACCATCTGAGCCATCAGAGAAGCCCTAAGCTCTCTACCGAGCTGGCAGCAAAGACCCACAACAATCTATATACAGATGGAAGGATTTACATCTCCGAGTAGAGAGAGCAACTAACTGGATCTGCCCACGCCTGAGGGAAACGGCAAGGGGTCCACTGCCATTGTGGTTGGCCAACATTGTCTATTTCCTCACAGCATGGAAGAAAGTGATGTTGACTGTACTGGTCAGTTCTGGGCCAGCAGAACACAAGACTAAACAACTGTACACAAACAGATTTCTACCCTCAGGACAGCAGAAGAAGCCAGTAAAAACTGAAAGGAAATTCTTCCTACAGAATGACTGTAACTAATGAGAAAGGACCAAACAGAAAAGAACAGTTAAGGATTCTGGGCCTTCACATCTCTAAGCCATTGAAACATTGTGAAAAGCGCTTTTTGTCAGTCTCCTTAAAAAGTCTCTTACCTTTTAATGTTCTATATGCTGCTAATAAAAAACTTGGACCAAGATAATGAAAATTATTAAATGTGTGGTACCTCATTAACCTAGTGGCAAACATAGCCATTTTTACGTGCTTCCTCTTCTGAAATATCCCAAGCTTAGTCAGTTGAAATTGTGTGACATGTCTTAGCAAGCAATACACGTCACCTTGAACTATTTATTCCCTCTAAGGATAAATATGCAATTCATTCTAAGCAGTTGTATCTTTTACAGAACACTTTATCATTCTTGACAAAAATACACAAAAATAAGCCAAGAAAAAGTTTTCTTTCAAATGCCAATGCATGGCACACCCATGAGAGAAGCCTAAGTTCGAAGATCTTTTGTTTTTCTATCATGTTGAATTTCAGTATATATTTTTAAATCCAGTTTTTTTATAAATGTTATTCCTGAAAGACTTTGGAAAAGAACTCTTTACATCTACTTTTATTGAACTCTTGCAATCTATGTGCACAAGGAAGAAAAACAGCTAACCTGGTTTTGTATTGTTTTTTTAACATCAGTCCCTCACCTATGGCCAACCGTGAAAGCACCCAGGTCTGCAACAGATTGCCCCCAAAGAAGAGATGAGTAGTAAACCTACAGAGTACGAAGCACGAGGCCTCCAAAAGTCTCATATCTTTTCTGTTCCCTGTTGGACAATAATGGAAACCCAGATTCAGTAAGGATAAGGATACGCAACAGACTATGACTCTGACAGACTCATAGTAAATTCAGGAGATGGGGAATGCGAATTTGGAAAAATCAATAATTTTATAAAATTATTCAAACAGCTGACCTTGCTCTTTGGCCACGTTTTTTTCTTTGACACACAAGCAAGCATCTTTATGGATGTGCCAACCACTTCTAAAGTACTGCACTTGATACATGGAAGACAGGTCCCCATTCCCAAGAATTTCCACCTAACCTAACACTACCTCACACATGTGGAGAACAGGACTAAGTCAATCCTTGTATCTTTTCTCTCCACTGGTAATCTCAGTTAGTCTGACCCTTCTGCAGAAGTTTCACAGATTATATATACATCTCTCTTGGGGGTAAATTACATTCTTCATTACATTTTGATCACCACTGAGAATTCAACATCATAACTACACTTTAATATATACTTTACAACATATTATAGCTTAGATTTGTTACACTGGCTTCCTCTGTTCACTCCCAGTTGACCAACTTTCAAGCTCCTTGGTTTTCCCAAAAGTCATACACGGGTCATTGAACCCATTCATAGCTTCTATTTTGTCTTTGCCAACTCTGGCCAAACATATAATTTAGATTAGTTTCTTTAAAATTATTAAGGAAGAATAAAAAGCATTCCTCCAGACTAAAACCACAGGACTCTACATCTCAGATGTTCTAAAACATGAACCAAAACCCAATGAAAATCTTAATAAATTCAGAGAACTTTGATCTTCACACACACTAACATTGCTATTCATTTTCAGGATGATAGTATATCATCATTTTTATATCATCACTAAGATTACCCACATTGAGTTAACAGTTTCATTCTATAATCAAACAAAACTAATCAGTGAAATTAATAATTCAGAGCCTACTAATTTAATAATTTATATAGCAATCTCTATACATGCTAGTCTTACTCAAAAGGGAGGAAAGAAAGTAACCCTCTGAGGTGATCTTTAAGACTCTAAAGACTCTATAGACCAAATAGCACCATTACCAGTCGGCTAAGATAACTAGAATTCTTATTACAATCACTTGTTTGGGTTATGCCATTAACCATTAGAATCCCTTCTTTGAATTAAGACTTCTAAAAATTCCAGAGAAACAGTAGTGTTAGTGAAATACTCTAATAACTCATTTCTTCACAGTGCCCATGATATCCTATGAAGAATACTTCATATGCCTATGAAAAACTTCAGCAGGATCGTCTTGTCCAGTCCCCTCATCTGATAGCCAAATTACTTAAACAGTCTCTTGTTTCTCTATATATAGTTTCTTCTCCTTCCAAACTCTGCTGCACACTAATTAGATTTGTCTTCGAAAACATTTCTCTCCAACTTAAACCACTATAAAAAGCCAGTGGGAAACAGAATCTGCTGAGTAAACCAATGATGTAAATATAAGGCATACTTAGGAACACATGCTTTAGGAATAAACTGCTGACAAGCATTTATCTATTACAATATTGTTTTCAGTATTACTAATTATTCTTTTCTGTGATGAAACATTCAAAACTAGCAGTGTGGATGCTATTTGCAGTGTTATTTTACCCACAAGAAAACAGAAGTACAAAAATCCCTTTTAAAATGCTCTATAACTCAGCCCTTCCACTAAGTCACAAATTTATCACTGAAAGCACAGGAATCCCCAGTTAACTGCCAGTCTCACAGGTGTCAAATCAATGTTCATGCCATTGAGCAAAAATATTCTGTAATTCAGGGCACTAATTTCTGTCAATTTCATAAAAATGGCAGAAGTAGGACATGACTGAAGAGACTGAGCAGCAGCAGCAGCAGCAGCATACTCACAATTTGCCAAACACTTCATAGCTGACAGTACCCAATGAGGAAGTTCTTCTGCAGAAAAAGGAGAATAAAAAGATGTTTTATTCAATTACATATAACTCAAAGTATTATATACACACTTGGTGTCATAAGAATGATACTTGTCTCAAGTAATATGAAACATATTGGCTAATCACAAATCACTTACTTATGTATCAGAACACTGAAAAGATAAAAATTTTTCCTTAGCAGCAATGTTACAACTCATTCTTATATAAACCATACCTGTAAATTTCTCTAAAGACAGGATGTACTTGTACAGCTTTAGGGAAAACAAATTTGATAGTTTGTTCCAAAGAAACAAATCAATTATCCCAAGAATTATACAGAAAGAAGAAAAACACAGAAAAAGCAAAAGTATGAGTCATCAAATGTATTTATGAAACCAGTTCACCAAATATCTTTCAAAAAACAAAAAGGTGAATTCTGTTAGGTCCAATGTTCAATCACTTTACAAGTTTCAATTTTCAAAATGTCTTAAGGGAAGAAAGTGCCACTGACCTATCAGTATAGGCTATCAGTATTAGGACAGCCTTAATATCCCTGGTGGCTCAGACAGTGGAGCATCTGCCTACAATGCGGGAGACCCAGGTTC
Organism: Tragelaphus eurycerus; assembly: GCA_935064755.1. Classification (NCBI taxonomy): domain Eukaryota; kingdom Metazoa; phylum Chordata; class Mammalia; order Artiodactyla; family Bovidae; genus Tragelaphus; species Tragelaphus eurycerus. The sequence goes on along the minus strand of CAKXYN010000024.1, from coordinate 19,699,426 downwards.
AAACCCTGAGTTGGGAAGATCCTCTGGAGAAGGAAATAGCAACCCACCCAGTACTCTTGCCTGGAAAATCCCATAGACAGAGGAGCACAGTAGGCTCCTATAGTCCATGGGGTCGCAAAGAGTCGGACACAACTGAGCAACTTCACTCACTCACTCAAAATAATGGTTAGCATTGCTACAAAAACCCCAGCTGAACTTTTTGGTACAGGGTCTCTTCCCCTGGCCCTGCCACAGACATCTGATGGACCAGCACTCATGCTTCTACTGGACACCTTCTCCACTGTCTGTGAAACTGCAAAGACTCTGGTTGACTTGTGTTAGAGCTAATGAACCTGAGGCTTATGAAGTGCTCTCTTCTTTCTCAAGTATGTATTTAATAAAACAAAACTGATCATCCAGCTGTGGCTCGAAGTATTCATGTCTACTGTACTCAGAAGATTGTAGAAGGATTTTAAATGTATTTCAAAGGCAATAGGCCTCTCATTCCATGTAACTTAATTTTATACATTGATTAACCTGACAATTCAAGAAGTCGCAAAGCTGTTTATTTCTGTTTCCTAACATTCTCCATTCCTGATACATGGGCTTTAAAGGAAAATTGTTTCAGGTTTCAAAGACACATTCAGCTCCTGTCAAGAAACATGACCTAAAAAAACTTCTTTCCTTCTCACTGCTCATACTCCTTCTAGGCCAGCTCTGCTTGCTGCCCAGGAGCCTCCAGCACTTCATTTAATATTAATTTCCAAAAACCGAAAGTATTATACCATCTTCCCACAACCAAAGGTCATTCTAGCTCCAGCTAATTCCTAGGATCAAGAGTTTGAAGTCAGTTCAGTTCAGTCACTCAGTCGTGTCCAACTCTTTGCGACCCCATGAATTGCAGAACACCAGGCCTTCCTGTCCATCACCACCAACTCCCAGAGTCCACCCAAACCCATGTCCATTGAGTCAGTGATGCCATCCAACCATCTCATCCTCTGTCATCCCCTTCTCCTCCTACCCTCAATCTTTCCCAGCATTAGGGTCTTTTCCAATGAGTCAGCTCTTCTCATCAGGTAGCTAAAGTATTGCAGTTTCAGCTTCAACATTAGTCCTTCCAATGAACACCCAGGACTGATTTCCTTTAGGATGGACTGGTTGGATCTCCTCGCAGTCCAAGGGACTCTCAAGAGTCTTCTCCAATACCACAGTTCAAAAGCATCAATTCTTCGGCACTCAGCTTTCTTTATAGTCCAACTCTCACATCCATACATGACTACTGGAAAAACCATAGCCTTGATTAGACGGACCTTTGTTGACAAAGTGATGTCTCTACTTTTTAATATGCTGTCTCTACTTTTTAATATGCTGTCTAGGTTGGACATAACTTTCCTTCCAAGGAGCGTCTTCTAATTTCATGGCTGCAATCAATATCTGCAGTGATTTTGTAGCCCAGAAAAATAAAGGCAGCCACTGTTTCCACTATTTCCCCATCTATTTCACATGAAGTGATGGGACCAGATGCCATGATCTTAGTTTTCTGAATGCTGAGCTTTAAGCCAACTTTTTCACTCTCCTCTTTGATTTTCATCAAGAAGCTCTTTAGTTCTTCTTCACTTTCTGCCTTGACAGTGGTGTCATCTGCATATCTGAGGTTATTGATATTTCTCCCGGCAATCTTGATTCCAGCTTGTGTTTCCTCCAGCCCAGCATTTCTCATGATGTACTCTGCATATAAGTTAAATAAGCAGGGTAACAATATACAGCCTTGACGTACTCCTTTTCCTATTTGGAACCAGTGTGCTGTTCCATGTCCAGTTCTAACTGTTGCTTCCTGACCTGCATATCGGTTTCTCAAGAGGCAAGTCAGGTGGTCTGGTATTCCCATCTCCTTCAGAATTTTCCACAGTTTATTGTGATCCACACAATCAAAGGCTTTGGCATAATCAATGAAACAGAAATAGATGTTTTTCTGGAACTCTCTTGCTTTTTTGATGATCCAGCAGATGTTGGCAATTTGATCTCTGATTCCTCTGCCTTTTCTAAAACCAGCTTGAACATCTGGAAGTTCACGGTTCACATATTCCTGAAGCCTGGCTTGGAGAATTTTAAGCCATTACTTTACTAGCGTGTGAGATGAGTGCAATTGTGTGGTAGTTTGAGCATTCTTTGGCATTGCCTTTCTTTGGGATTGGAATGAAAATGGACCTTTTCCAGTCCTGTGGCCACTGGTGAGTCTTCCAAATTTGCTGGCATATTGAGTGCAGCACTTTCACAGCATCCAATGTGAATCCATCTCTTATTCAGGGAAAGGAATTTTTAAATCAGTCTGGGGACTCTGGCTCACTACAGTTACAAGCACTTTATTTTTCTTAATCAAAAACCAGGACAGGGAGTTGCTAAATGTTTATTTTTCCCAATTTGTAAACTGGCTTGGAGTAAAAAGGTATAAAAAAATCAAAGCACTTCAACATCTAAAAAGCTATCTTTGTTAAAAAAAGGGGGGGGAGGGGAGGGAATGATATAAACCAAGACTATCTCAGAAAATCTGACACAAAGACACCATAATGAAAAGATCGATGAGCGCTCTGAAAATCAGTCAGGCCTCAGGACCACCTAAAAGTTGACTCAAAGAATCTGCTAGGCATTAAACTTACCCACTTCTCAGGGATTTTCTGGGGATAATAAAGAACCACTTTATACTACCACGTGGCTACCACTGAACTAGCCTCTAGATGGATATGGATTAGACCTTCACTCCTGGGTATTCATCTTCCTATGACATTTCCTGAATACAAACAATTCGTATAAAGGTCTTCGGAAGTAAACTAAAGCTATACATAATAAGCGGGTAAACTTATGTAAAGTTTACATAAAGGTCAAATAGAAGCAGATGGACCTGAACAGCCAATGTACTAGGTCAAGTGAGAACAAAATGGCTTTTATGCACTTACTTGACTTGTCATCAAGGATAACAACTCCTTGCTTGCTCACACTGTATACATTATGGATGATGAACTTGGAGTTGACAAGTTTAATGTCTAAAACCTCTTCTAAGGAATCCAGGCCAAGGATTTTCTGTAAACTAAAAAGATAAACAATGATTATATTAATTACTTTTTAAAAATCATCTGCTCAAGACCAAGCACTATAGAAGATCTTTAAAATGTTCTGTTTTCATGTGTTTCACCTGATTTTTCTGGAGCAAAAAGGCCAGACACTGAGTATATAAAACAAACTTAAAAGAGACCTTTTTGTCATTAATGTAGTACTTCACTAATTTAAAAGCATAACACACTGAATGTCAAGAAAATTATTTTTTAACTTAAATCTTGTAATAACAAAAACTAGCTTAAACAATGATAAGAAACTGCTACGAGTATATCTTATAAAATTTCTTTTGAAAAACTTGCTATCACATTGTTAACTTTAGTTACCTACTGTATATCATATATCTAGAAGACCAAATTTTCCATTATATATTTCATTAAGCTTAAGATTTCAGTATAACTAGAAAGTTTAAAAACTTTACAGCACTAATTATTAGAGAAATACAAATCAAAACAAGCCACCACCTCACACTACTCAGAATGACCATCATCAAAAAGTCTACAAATGGAGGGTGTGGAGAAAAGGGAACCTTCCTCTACTGAAAATGGGAATGTAAACTGGTGCCGTCACTATGGAAACAGGGTGGAAGTTCCTTAAAAAACTGAAAACAGAGTTACCATATGATCCAGCAATCCCACTCCCAGGCTTATATCCAGAATAGATGAAAACTCTAGTTCAAAAAGATATATGCGCCCCCAAGGTTCACTGCAGCAATATTTACAACAGCTAAGACGTGGAAGTAACCTAAGTGTCCATCAACATATGAATGGATAAAGACATACACAAGGGAATATTACTCAACCATAAAAAATAATAAAACATAGACATTTGCAGCAACATGGATAGACCTATAGACTATCACACTAACAGAAGTGAGACAGAGAAAAATAATTACATGATATCCCTTACATGTGGAATCTAAAAAAGTAATACAAATCAACCTATTTACAAAACAGAAATAGACTCACAGACATAGAAACAAACTTATGGTTACCAAAGGATAAAGGTAACTTCCAGAAAGTTGGAGATACCAAGGGAACACTTCATGCAAAGATGGGCTCAATAAAGGATAGAAATGGTATGGACCTAACAGTAGCAGAAGATATTAAGAAGAGGTAGCAAGAATACACAGAAGAACTGTACAAAAAAGATCTTCACAACCTAGATAATCACGATGGTGTAATCACTCATACTCAGACCAGACATCCTGGAATGTGAAGTCAAGTGAGCCCTAGAAAGCATCACTACGAACAAAGCTACTGGAGGTGACGGAATTCCAGTTGAGCTATTTCCAATCCTAAAAGATGATGCTGTGAAAGTGCTGCATTCAATATGTCAGCCAATTTGGAAAACTCAGCAGCCAATTTAGAAAACTCCAGTCCTGGCAACGGGACTGGAAAAGGTCAGTTTTCATCCCAATCCCAAAGAAAGGCAATGCCAAAGAATGCTCAATCTACTACACAACTGCACTCATTTCACACGCTAGTAAAGTAATGCTCAAAATTCTCCAAGCCAGGCTTCAGCAATATGTGAAACATGAACTTCCAGATGTTCAAGCTGGTTTTAGAAAAGGCAGAGGAAATAGAGATCAAATTGCCAACATCCGCTGGATCATCGAAAAAGCAAGACAGTTCCAGAAAAACATCTGTTTCTGCTTTATTGACTATGCCAAAGCCTTTGACTGTGTGGATCACAATAAACTGTGGAAAATTCTGAAGGAGATGGGAATACCAGACTACCTGACTTGCCTCTTGAGAAATCTGTATGCAGGTCAGGAAGCAACAGTTAGAACTGGACATGGAACAGCACACTGGTTCCAAATAGGAGTATGTCAAGGCTGTATACTGTCACCCTGCTTATTTAACTTATATGCGGAGTACATCATGAGAAATGCTGGACTGGAAGAAACACAAGCTGGAATCAAGATTGCCGGGAAAAATATTGATAACCTCAGATATGCAGATGATGCCACGCTCATGGTAAAAAGTAAAGAACTAAAGAGCCTCTTAATGAAAGTGAAAAAGGAGAGTGAAAAAGTTGGCTTAAAGCTCAACATTCAGAAAACTAAGATCATGGCATCCGGTCACATCACTTCATGGCAAATAGATGGGAAAACAGAGGAAACAGTGGCTGACTTTATTTATCTGAGCTCCAAAATCACTGCAGATGGTGATTATAGCCATGAAATTAAAAGACACTTACTCCTTGGAAGGAAAGTTATGACCAACCTAGATAGCATATTAAAAAGCAAATCCTTGTCAACAAAGGTCTGTCTAGTCAAGGCTATGGTTTTTCCAGTAGTCATGTATGGATGTGAGAGCTGGACTATAAAGAAAGCTGAGTGCTGAAGAATTGATGCTTTTGAACTGTGGTATTGGAAAAGACTCTTGAGAGTCCCTTGGACTACAAGGAGATCAAACCAGTTTATCCTAAAGGAGATCAGTCTTGGGTGTTCATTGGAAGGACTAATGCTGAAGCTGAAACTGCAATACTTGGGCCACCTCATGCGAAGAGTTGACTCACTGGAAAAAACCTCGGTGCTGGGAAAGATTGGGACAGGAGGAGAAGGGAATGACAGAGGATGAGAGGGCTGGATGGCATCACTGACTCGATGGACTTGAGTCTGAGTGAATTCCGGGAGCTGGTGATGGACAGGGAGGCCTGGTATGTTGTGATTCATGGGGACGCAAAGAGTAGGACAAGACTGAGCGACTGAACTGCACTGAAAGGATAAATGCCAGGAGGAGGGATAAATTAGGAGTATGGGATTAAAAGACATATACCACTATATACAATATAGATAAACAACAAGCATTTACTGTAAAACACAGTATATTGAACTGTATTCAATATCTTGTACTATCCTATAATGGAAAAGAATCTGAAGTTGTACACCTGAAACTAACACAGTATTATAAATCGTCTACAGTTAAATTTTTAAAAATAAAAATATTTAACCAGTAGATATTTTTGGTCCTGTGGGCAAAAGCAAAAAAAAAAAAAAGAACTTTTAAAGTTCTATTTTTAATTAGTATATAAATGATAATAGAAAATTCCCTGAATTCAGTTAAGGTGTGCTTGCTAAGCAAGATAGGTGCAAATAACGCCCTCAAAAGTTGAGATTTTTATACACAGTTTCAGAAAATTAAGTATGCAGAGAGCAGCAGAGAAGCAAAACAGAAAAAAAAAAACAATATTAAAGTTCTCATTAATATCACATGCACATACTATGATAATGTCATTGACTTCCAGATCTCTTCTACATTGGCCTCTGTCAGCTGTCTGCGGTGGACAAGACGGCAAGCTGGCACCTCTCCAATAGCAATACTGTGACGCTTGTACCACATCTCAGGATTCTAATTGGGGGTGAGGGAGTGGAGAAAGACAGAAAGAGAGAACAAACATTTCAATAGACAGTGGTATGATTTTATAAAAAAGTCTTTGATTTGGTACTTTTTAAACTTGATTTAAATAATCATTTTAAATATAAACTAACTTTCTTTGCACGGACTACAGAGTAATAAAGCATAGCTCGTAAAGATCAGATCAGATCATAAATGAATAGTAAAGAATTGCCAAAGAGCTATAGCAATAAGCATGACATTAGCTATTTTCTCCTGTGGGAGTGCCAACTAATCAGTGAAATAGCAGTGATAAAATTTCATTAATTCAAAATTAACTTGAGGAATATCAATCCAAATTCACACACTATTCAAATTAAGTGACTGCTTACAATAACATTAAAGTCTATTACTTTCAAGAACTCTTTAAAAAAAAAGAAAAGATCAAGTAAATACAATGTTAGATAGCAGTCCTGAGATCTTAGACATCTGAAGAAGGCAGGAAAAACAGGAGCTCTACAAGGACATCTGGATATGACCAGGAAGAAAAACTAAAGTCCAAAGAGGTTAAGTAATTGGCTCAAACTCATACTGCTTTAACACTTCAATATTCTTAGCATCTCCCTTCTCACATTTAGGCTACTAGACAGAAGTCTTAAAATTCCCTTTTGGTAATCACAGAGAGGAACTTTTGAACTTTTAAAGGCAAAACATATAAGAAGTCATCTACAAAGTGCTTTTTTTTTATAAAAGGTTGAAAAGTTGTTCTTTGATATGGTTTTTGGGTTTGTTTTTGAGAAGTACTGAATTGCAAAAGAAACTTGAACATCATGTGGATTTGTACCTTTTTTTAAAACTATCTAAATTAGGTGTTCTCTTTTGAAGGCAAGAGTATCAGTTGTTGCATTTGCCTAGCAAATTCACTTCCAAAAGTTATCTTAAACAAATATTTAATTATTTATCTGTAAAGATACTGCTAATTAAACTGTTTACACATAGAACGAAAAAGTTGAAAACATGGTATAATACATATCTAACCGTGAAGGACTGGATAAACTATAGTACTTTATAGACAAGATGCAGATATTAAAAATGATACTGAATGCTTAATAACATTAAAAAAATGGACACAATACACTGTTCTAAGTGAAGAATACAGGCAGCCAAAACAGCACAGCATGGTCATTACAGTGTTAAAAACATGCATAGCAATGAGAGCTCAACATGTCTATGTGCCACCCCCAACAAACAGATAACCTTGCTGGGCAGGACAGATGTCCTTGCTGGGCAGGACAGGTATGCCCCCACAGCAAGGCATGCACAGCCTGCACCAGGGGGTCATGTCACCCCCCACCTCCACAAAGCCTCATAACCAAGCAGAATTTCATGCTGATGAAGCAGCAGGCCATGGTGGGTAAGGTCTACAGCCAGCCCCCCGACATGCACTCCCCACAGGGCTCCCTCCTGGGCCGCCCGCCCCAGCAGAACCTCATGATTTCCCACCACCTGCGGCAGTGCAGTGTGTCTCTGGACAACCAGATGGGCTACATCCCGGCGCCAGGTGGCATGGCCAACCTGCCCTTCTAGAAGACCCCATGAGGGGCTGGACCTGGGGCCATACTGCAAATATGACAACCTTTTAAAAAGTGCATAGGAAAAAAATAAAAGAGTTAATATTAATTCTCTCTGGATGACATTATGAGTAATTTTTTTCTTTTGTCTCTATCTATGAGCAACTCTATTAATAACAGCAATAACAATTAACAGTTTTCCAAAGCCTGTGTGTCAGGCACTCTTGTAAATACACTATAGATATGACATCACTTGAGTCTTATAACCATTTTACCCCAGGGGGGTGTTATCATCCCACTTTCACCAAAAAGAAAACTTAGACACAGACACAGCAAACGAAACAGAGAAACAAGCTTGCATAGCTAATAAACAAACAACCAAGATTCAAACCCAGCAGTCTGTCTCCAGAGCTCGCTCTCTACCTGCTGCCTGTCAGTAAACACAAGAAACTGTTTTATTTGCTGCACTTCATTTTATTTTATATAATGGCTGGGCAAGAGAGAGCACAGGACAGAACAAAAACAAACCAACAAGAAAAGTGGAGCCAGAGATAGAAAGAGGGAAACTAAGATTAAAAAAAAGGAAGACGAACTCAAGTCCTTTAAGAAAGATGGACTGTTTCTCTGTTGAATAACATCCTCAATCTAACAACTGCATTGAGGCCCAACAGAGGAAACAGATCCTACTCTGCCATTTTTCCTCTGGACAGTTCACAAGGAGCAGAGCCCAAGCATTAGAGGAGCTGGAACAAGTGAGGAGCTCAAACCTCCACCACTTAATTTAAGGTTAAGGCAAGAAAAGACAAGAGCAAGGTTATCAGAAATACACAGATAATCAGGGACATGACAAGCTATGAGGTGGATGGGTGATGAATCAGAGTCACTGGCAGATGACTTCAGGATTGCTGAAAATGAGAAACTGAAAACCGACGAGAGAAGAGAGAAGACATAGTCTTCTTCATTGGTGCATGAAAGTGACTAATAACCAGCTGGTCTTCCCAGAGGTTCACAGAACCAAAAGAACAGAAAAGGGAAGTTATTATATTGATGACATATATATGCACTAGTTTAATATGGGGTTCTACCTGTTTTGTATAAACACCACTAGATGATCTTACAATGAAAAAACATCTGCTGAATAACCACTCTACGGATTGGGGTCATATTAGGTGTTTAAATACAAATGTTTTTTAAAAAAACAAACCTGATTTCATGGAGCTTATATTTTAATTTTCTCGAGCACAGAAACTATCAGCTAGAGCTTAATTAACTTCTCCTCATTAGTAATGAATTAAATGATCCTCAAATACCCTTTGTGCTCACTCTTTCAGAGTAGTCCCACTGTTTCCTAATCACCTACCACTGTATGAGCTCTTCCGGAGGAAAAACTATATCACATTCAACTGCATCTGCAGAACCTGGCACAGTGCATGGCACACAGCAAACACTCAATAAATGTTCGTTGAATGAATAAATTAATGACTTTCAAATATGACCTCTCATCTAACTTCCAGGGCCATTACCTCCATCTGCCTGTAGACATTTCCATATAATATCACCTACCTTTATCATCAAGCATAATTAAAACTACATTCATCACTGTCCCTGACAAGTCTGTAAGTCCATAGGGAGTCCCCGTTTCTGTCACTGGTCTCACTCCTGAATTATTTCTGATAAAGGCTACGCTGCTTAATTATTCTCTCTAAACTGAGATACAATATAACCACATTCAATCTCATTGCCTAAAAATGTTTACAACACACCTCTGCAAATGTAGGACTGGACATCTAGTCCTATAAGACTAAATTAACTTAAAACATGGTTGTTAGTACAATTCTTAAAAAAAAATTGCCTATAGAAGTTTTTGTCTACATTTTATTTTTTAGCATTATCTCAATCTTAGTCGGAGAAGGCAAAGGCACCCCACTCCAATACTCTTGCCTGGAAAATCCCATGGACGGAGGAGCCTGGTGGACTACAGTCCATGGGGTCATGAAGAGTTGGACACGACTGAAGCAACTTAGCAGCAGCAGCAGTAGCAGCAATCTTAGTAGTTTTCTATTGGGGATATTTCGAGAGAAAAGTACACACTTAAAAAGGCAGTTTATTCTAAGCACAATGTGCTTAGGTTTCTCCAAACTACCTTTGTTCATATTATCAGAGCTTGCTCCACAATTCTCCATGTCCCAACCTTCACACTTTCAACTGGTAATAATTATAACACAGTTCAGGAAGAGGAGACAAAAAAGGAATTGAGGAAATTACAAAGAAAAGGAAATTATAAGGGAGTTTTATGAGAAACCTGCTCAGTCTAAATGAATGAAAATGGCTACCACCTGTTCGGTCAAAGTGTCAATGGGCAAGAGTGAAAAAATGCAAAAGCCAATCTTCTTGTGCTACTAGTCTCTCAGCTGACAGCTAAGATATTGTTTTAAAGTGCTTTCACACCACTATTTCCAAGGGACCAACAAAAAAACTGGATGTGAGAGCTGGACTGTGAAGAAGGCTGAGCGCCGAAGAATTGATGCTTTTGAACTGTGGTGTTGGAGAAGACTCTTGAGAGTCCCTTGGACTGCAAGGAGATCCAACCAGTCCATTCTGAAGGAGATAAATCCTGGAATTTCTTTGGAAGGAATGATGCTAAAGCTGAAACTCCAGTATTTTGGCCACCTCATGCGAAGAGTTGACTCATTGGAGAAGACTCTGATGCTGGGAGGGATTGAGGGCAGGAGGAGAAGCGGACGACAGAGGATGAGATGGCTGGATGGCATCACTGACTTGATGGGTATGAGTCTGAGTGACCTCCGGGAGCTGGTGATGGACAGGGAGGCCTGGCGTGCTGCGGTTCATGGGGTCGCAAAGAGTCGGACACGACTGAGCGACTGATCTGATCTGAACAAAAAAACTGGACTAAGCCTAATGGTTCAGAGACTTTTTCTAACTCTCCTGCTGCTGGTCCACCAGCTTCTACAATGGCACTTACCATCACAAGTGGCCTCACCAGGATGTTCTCTTGTGAAGTGCCTGGTGGGGGATCATTCCAGTTTGGAAATTCAATAACATCCTTTTGATATGGGGGCCTCTTTGGATAAGGCTTCAGGGGTGAAGAAGGAGGAAATCTAAAAACCAAGAAGAAAATTTCTATTATTGCAGTCAGTGGGAAACACAGATATTTTAACAGTAATCCCCACTTCTTGTACCCTTGAGAATTTATATAATTCTAAACTTTGGACAATTAATTCATACTTAAATCATTACACACATCTAATTGTACCCAACAATATATGATTTTTAAAAAACATCCATCCATTACGTCCATCAAATAACCTTTATGAAGAAAAAACAGAATTCAAACATGTGACACATTTTTAAATAAATAAACCTTGGTCTGTCACTTGATTTTTTTTTTTATTATTATTATTATTTTTGATTTTTATTAACTTTACAATATTGTATTACTTTTACTATACATCGAGATGGATCCGCCACCAGAATACACGTGTTCCCCATCCTGAACCCTCCTCCCTCCCCTCTTCCCACACCATCCCTCCAGGTCATCCCAGTGCTCCAGTCCCAGGCATCTGTTATAGGGCATCGTACCTGGACTGACTCGTTTCAGATATGATATTATACATATTTCAATGCTATTCTCCCCAATCGTCCCACCCTCTCCCAGTCCCAGAGTCCAAAAGTCTGTTCTATACATCAGTGTCTCTTTTGCTGTCTCATAAGCAGGGTGATTGTTACCATCTTTCTAAATTCCATATATATGCGTTAGTATACTGTATTTGTGTTTTTCTTTCTGGCTTACTTCACTCTGTATAATAGGCTCCAGTTCCATCCACCTCATTAGAACTGATTCAAATGTATTCTTTTTAATGGCTGAGTAATACTCCATCGTGTATATGTACCACAGCTTGCTTATCCATTCATCTGTGGATGGACTGTCACTTGATTTTCATGATTAAAGATGCTTTTAAAGGAACCCTAACCCTAGAAAGAAAGTCATTTCTTTCACCCAGCTCAAAACCCTTACTGACATCTAACTCCAGCTGAAATTCTTAGCTGGTAAGTATGCAAGTAAGTTTCCCTGGTAGCTCAGACGGTAAAGAATCTGCCTGCAGTGCGGGAGACATGGGTTCAGTCCCTGGGTTGGGAAGATCCCCGAGAGGAGGGCATGGCAACCCACTCCAGTATTCTTGCCCGGAGAATCCCCATGGACAGAGGAGCCTAAAAGCTATACAGTCCATGGGGTCGCAAAGAGTCAGACACGACTCAGCGACTAAGCACACGTGCACGTTGAAATTACTGACAGATAAAACTTAGGTAGTACTTGCTGAGGAGATGACACTAGAACAAAAATCATCTGGCCTAATATTTATTTTCATAACTATTTCTAATAAAGATTAACCCTCCTTTCCTTGAATATCTAACACTTCACACTGAGACTGAAGCTACAGTCTCAGTTTCATCTTGGAGGAGACAGAAAGTTTCCCAGTATCCTGTGCTGTGCTTAGTCTCTCGGTCCAGCCTTCTGAGACCCCTCAGACTGCAGCCTGCCAGGCTCCTCTGCCCATGGGGATTCTCCAGTCAAGAATACTGAAGTGGGTTTCCTTGCCCTCCTCCAGGTCCCAGTATCCTTATTCTGCCGTTTATACCCCTTCTCTGCTTTTATCCACCCTAGGTATCATCACTCCATAGACAAATACATAGATCTCTAAACACAATCTGACTCTCTTTAAACTGGTCTAGGGCATACCTGATAAACAACAACAGAGGCAATTAAATACATATTTTTCTCAGAACATCTTTTTCTGTTAGCTTGCTAGAGACGGATATATTGTACTGCATTGAAAAAGTAACATAAGAACTCTAGTTCTTAAAAGTTGACATAGAAATCAATAGGTAAAGACTTCTATTTTTATTTTTTATTTATGTAAGCCAAACTAAAGGCTTAAAATCTTGTCCATGATATCCATAAACAAGTAATCCAAATAAAACATAGAGATACTATTCATAATACAACTGCAGAAATAAGGAAATTCTAAATGTCTACAGTTTACAAGGAAAGTCTCTATCAAGGTAAACCAGAAGAATTATAAATAAGAGTACTATGGAGAAACATTTCAAAAACAGTCACAATAGACTTCAAAAAGGATGACTAACAGAGAGCAGTTGAGTTCCATCTTCTGAAAAGAACATCCAAAAACCGCACTTCATTTGAAAAGTCAGTTTTGAGTAAGGAAAAAAATGAGATCTGGAAATCATTAAATCAAATTTAAGATAAATAAATTGAAAGATAACTTAAATTTTTGGTAATCAAGTTACCAAGGCAGGTATTTCCAAACGATTACAAATTATAAATTAAATGAATCTCTAAAACTGGTGAAAGTTATTCTGCTTTGTAAGTAAAGGCTGGCTTACCACAGTCCAATCCCAATCTGATTTCTTAGAAGCCAACAATCACACCCAAAATATAGCAAGTGTGTGCACGCACGTGCAGACAAATACACACAAACTCTCACATTCATATACATATGCGTGCATGCATGCTAAGTTGCTTCAGTAGTGTCCCAACTCTTTGCAACCCAATGGACTGTAGCCTGCCAGGCTCCTTTGTCCATGGGATTCTCCAGGCAAGAATACTGGAGTGGGTTGCCATGCCCTCCTCAAAGGGATCTTTTCAACCTAGGGATCAAAACTCTGTCTCTTATGTCTCCTGCATTGGCAGGAGGGTTCTCTACCACTGGTGCCACCTGGCAAGCCCTGACATACATATAATAATTCCAGGGAATTCACAGATCACCCACCTCTCAGTCCTTTAAAAATTAAACATAATCCCTACTCCCATTCCATCACTCAAATCCACTGCTTACTTCTTTTCTCCATTCCCCCACTATAGTGTGAAAAGTATAAACTTGAGTTCCAGCCTTGGCTCTCTCATAAATTGTCTGTTTCTCCTGTGGAAAGTGAGTGCCTCTAAATCACAGCTTTTTCACTTTTAAATAAAGGAATTAAATTGGATGATCCATACATTTCCTCCTAGGTTCAAAATATGTTGTTTGTCTTCCCACACTCAGAAAAAAAATATATTCCCTGGACCAAGGCAACCTTTCTTATGTGGAGAAATGTGACCAAAGAGATACCAGGGAGTTGCCTTCTTCCCCTGCCCTAACAAGATGAGGTCTGCGTTACAAATCTGCAGCTATTAACATGAGTAGCTGATGCAGTTACCGTCATACCTGACTGGCAATCTGGCAAGAGACAAAATGCAGAAGAGCTCCCTCTAGTGGACTACTTGTATTTTGTGTATTCAAAGTTTTCAATTTCTAACATTTTAATCTTGTCATCTGGGGCTTGAAAACCTGTTAGAGATGATCTATTCAAATGTCACATTTTTCACTTAGGGAAATTAAGGCCCAAAAGAGGAACACAACTTATTACAAGCCTCACAGATAACTGGCCAAGAGTAAATCTTGCACAAAAGATTTGCAAACCTTTTAATAAGAAAATTATAAAGTTTTATTAAAAGTTATCAAAGAATTAAATTGATAGAAATATCATATTAGTGAATAAGAGGATTCAATATCATAAAATCTCAATGCTTCTCATGAAGATATATAGTTATAATGAAATTCAACCCAAAATATATGGCTTTTCATGACACATGATAAACTGATTCTAAAATTTATATGGAAACACAAATGGCCAAACATAACTAAGACATTCATTCTTAAAAATGAAAAGCAAAGTGAGGTGACTTAACTCTACCAACTTTAAGCTAATTGAGATAATATGGTAGGACAATACGGGTGGTATGGACCATGATTTCTCAGTTTCAGCATTACTGACATTTGGGGCTGGATGATTCTTTGCTGCGGGAGGCAGTTCTGTACATTGTATGATGCTCAGCAGTAAGCCTGGCCTCTATTCACTAGATGCTAGTAGCTCCTTCTCCCAAGTATGACAGTATCATCCCCTGCAGAATAACCCCCAGTTGAAAATCAAGAGTGCAAAAAGGCAATCTAAAACAAATACACACGTTTAGAAACCTGATTTATGATGGAACAGACATTACATATCAATGAAAGAGAACCAACTGTTCAATAAAGAACTCTGATCCAATTGGTATCCATTTGGGAACAGTGAGGCTGCACCCCCGGTGGCCAACATAAGTTCCAAAGATGTTTTGCAACATTACCCCCCACCTACATGCGCTTCTGCAGTGTGATCCTGCCACTTCCCTACCAAGAGGTAGAGTCGATTTGAGTTAGGGTGAGCCGTCTCTAATTACTTTGATAAAAAGAAGACGGCAGAAGTGACAGCGGCAGTTCTAGGCACTAGCCTTAACCGGCCTGAAACTTTTCTTCTGCCTCTTGGAATCCACGCTCATCACTCATTCTTGCAAAACTCTCTCTTGGAAACCATTCATCATGTAAGAAGTGCAACCACCCTGAGCCCAGCCTACTACCCTGTGAGATGCCTAAGCGACAGGAAAGAGGCCTGGGAAGATGAGAGTCTGCATGAAAAGAAATTGAGGTCAAGGAGCGCAGAAGTTCCAGGTTTGTGGATGGGCCTCAGCAGTACCAGGTGATGTCCAGCTAACCCCTTCCTAAAACCCACAAAATTACATAAAAATTACAATGATTGTTTTAAGCCACTAAGTTTGGGCATAGCTTTATTAAACAACAACAGATAACCAGAACAGAAATGTGTGGCATCAGGGCCAGGCAGTGAGTGGAGGCCTAAAGGGTCTCAGAGACACATGTTAGTGAAGGCTGGAAGAACAATGACGAGGTTGTTACTGGCAGATGGAGAAAGGCCCGAGTTACACAGTTACATAAAGTTCAGTTACAACTGGCACTTTCAGTAACAAGATAAATACAAAAGGTAGGCCTGGCTAAGGATTCTTCCAGGATGAAAGTGCCAACTTAATTCTTTTAGCCTTGATAACAAGATTTAGACAGAGAAAGATAAACTAGAGAAGGAACGTTTTAGCTTTTAAGCAGAATTTACAGGAACTATAAAGGAGTCATGACTTGATGATTCAAAAGTAAAGCTATTTCCACCCCTAATCTCTCCCAGCAAAAGGTTCTCAAAGTAAAATGGCCTTATAACAAATATCATAATTCAAGCTGTTTCTAGTATAAATTATTGTCTCAGAGTAATCACAAGTGTGTGGCTATAAAACTTTTGCTATAACCTCAGAAAGATTTAGAGCAGTACCTTATAAAACAGCACTTTAGGAATCTTAGAGTGTTGTACCACAGCAGACTTAATAACAAAATAGAGCCTATCTCAAAGAGACTTATGAATGTGACTTTTGTCTAATGGATTAAAGCACAATAAGATTCACAGAAATAGTTCTAACAGAATCACCGTTGGTTTCAATAGGCAGGTAGCTAGGTATGAGCAGAGAAATGGGGACAGAGGACAGGTGGCAGGAAATCATACATCTTAAAACCAGCAGGTGCCCGTGGGCAGCCAGAGAAAAGCAGGAACCTCCAAACTGACAGGAAACCACATATTTTGGGTCATTAAGTGTCCTGGAAGCAGACAAAGAAACATGTGGAAAGATGGGAATCTCCTGAGTCCAAACATAACCTGTTGCTCATTATGTTCCCATTACAATGACAGTAAACTTACAGATAAGAAGTTCCCATTATGCACCAACACCATGACACCTCTGCTCTAAGCTGAAGTGAAAAGTCAAAGTGTTAGTCTTTCAGTTGTGTCCGACTCTTTGCGACTCTGGACTACAGCCCACCAGGCTCTTCTGCCCATGGAATTCTCCGCAAGAACACTGGAGTGGGTTGCCATTTCCTTCTCTAGGGGATCTTCCCAACCCAGGGATCAAACCTAGGTCTCCTGCACTGCAGGCAGATTCTACACCTTCTGAGCCACCAGGTAAACTAAATAAGGACAAAAATCCCTCCTCCCCTTGGGAAGATGGAGCTGGGATAAAAATCAAGGAATACAACCCCCAAACTCCTCCTTCCCCAGTGAATATTCCACCCCTTCATTTGTATGGCCCTCATAAACAACTTGCCAAAGAAACCTAGGGCAGCAGCTCCATGCCTGTCTGCTTGCTCTCCCTCTAAGAGCAGGTCCTTGCTTAAATAAACTCACTTTACGTGCTTAACCTCCCTGCTGCTGCTGCTGCTGCTAAGTCACTTCAGTCGTGTCTGACTCTGCGTGACCCCATAGACGTCAACCTCCCTGCTTACCTCCAAATTCTTTTGAGACAAAGAACCTTAAATTCACCAGGAGCACATTCATCTGGACTAAGCAATTTCAAATTAAAAAAAAAAAAACAAAAACAAGAATCTCAAGCTTTTATAAGCAGGAAGCATCTTAGAAAGCTATTCCACTGCAATCATGGACCAAAATGACTCAGAATTTAGAGCTAAGAGTACAAGGGTATAGCCAGGAACCACACAGAATGCAGGAGGCCGAACTGTGACCTAATCAAGGAATAGCAAACATGTCTCAAGTACATAATAAGTGCTACCTATGAGTTCAGTTCAGTCACTCAGTCGTGTCCAACTCTTTGCGACCCCATGGACTGCAGCACACCAGGCTTCCCTGTCCATCACCAACTCCGGGAGCTTACTCAAACTCATGTCCATCGAATCGGTGATGTCATCAACCATATCATCCTCTGTTGTCCCCTTTTCCTGCCTTCAATCGTTCCCAGCATCAGGGTCTTTTCTAATGAGTCAGTTCTTCACATCAGGTGGCCAAAGTATTTGAATTTCAGCTTCAGCATCAGTCCTTCCAATGAATATTCAGGACTGATTTCCTTTAGGATGAACTAGTTGGATCTCCTTGCAGTCCAAGGGACTCTCAAGAGTCTTCTCCAATACCACAGTTCAAAAGCATCAATTCCCAGCTTTCTTTATAGTCCAACTCTCACATCCATACATGACTAATGGAAAAACCATAGCTTTGACTGGACGGACCTTTGTTGACATACGGGTTACTGACTGCTAAGTGTGATGCCATAAAAAAATAAATTTTGAGAGTTTTGACGAAGGGGGTGAATGTAGTTTCAAAATAAATGTTTTTGTGGTCAGACTGTATTTTTCAAAGATGACCACAATAATATCTCCCATTCTTTATGCTTCTTCCACAGTGTGGCTTTGACACTCTCCATCAACAGGAGGAGGTTATTTTTCTCTACCCCTTTGAATGTGAGTGAGCCCCATGATTCTTTTGACAAATAGAACAGACAGAAGTGACACTCTGAACTCCAGGCATAGATCTTAGCTGCTTGGCAGTTTCCTCTTCTTGCCTATTGGAAATACTAGCTCTTGGTATGCTCATTCTTGGAACACACCTCTTAGAAGTCAACAACCACATAAGAATAGCAACTACTCAAAGCCCAGCATGCTGCAAGAAGCATAACCCATACAGAGATGTCCTAGAGGATAAAAGCTCATGTATAAAGAGAAAGGAGCCAAGATGCACGAAGGCACCACATTTGTGAGCAGAGAAAGGAGCCACCTTGGAAGTGAATTTTCTAGCCCAACTCATGCCTTGTGGATAAGGGGCATACTGCCAGCTAAGCTCTTTCTAAATTCTTGACACAAAAGTCATGAGCTAAATAAAACGGTTGCTTTCAGCCTCTAAAGTTTGGGATAAACTGTTTTTCAACAATAGAAAACCAGAATAACCCCAAATTCACACTATGAATAAGAATCATGGGCAAGACCATAAAATTTAGGGCACTGGGACTTTCCTGCTAGTCCAGTGGTTAAGAATTAACCTTCCAGTGCAGGGGATGTAGGTTCGATCCCTGGTTGGGGAACTAAGACTACTGAGCCTGCACACTCTGAAGCCCTCACATCACAACTGGAGAAGCCTGCACACCACAGCAAAGATCAAGTACAACCAAAAAAGAAAAAAACTTAGGACCCAATATAAGACAATCTCTCTCTGACCCTGGGCAATAAAGGAATTCTTTTTAAGCAATATATAAAAACCATAGGGTACAAAGAAAAAGCCTGATACATTCATTCACATCACAATTACAAACTTTTCTATTCATCAAGACACCATATGGTGAAAAAAGAAAGGGGGAGATTTTGCAATCTATATAACTGACAAAGGATTAACATCCAGAATACATTTTTTTTAAACTGCTAAGAATTTATGAGAAAAAACAAAATCCTGTTGAGAAGACAAAAGACATGAAGCAGGCATTTCCAGGTATGGAATCAGGATGATAAATAAACATGGAATGGGGGATAAATTAGCAGTGTGGGGGATAAATTAAGTGTATGGGGGATAAATTAGGAGTAGGGGGTTAACAGATACATACTACCATATATAAAATAGATAACAAGGATTTACTGTATACCACAAGTACCTACATTCAATATCTTGAAATAATCTATAATGGAAAGAATATATATATATATATGAAACCCGGGGAAGGCAATGGCACCCCACCCCAGTACTCTTACCTGGAAAATCCCATGGACAGAGGAGCCTGGTGGGCTCCAGTCCATGGGGTCGCTAAGAGTCGGATACGACTGAGCGACTTCACTTTCACTTTTTACTTTCATGCATTGCAGAAGGAAATGGCAACCCACTCCAGTATTCTTGCCTGGAGAATCCCAGGGATGGAGGAGCCTAGTGGGCTGCCGTCTATGGGATCGCACAGAGTCGGACACGACTGAAGCAACTTAGCAGCAGCAGCAGCATATATGAAACCAAATCACTTTGTTGTTGTATGCCTGATACTAATACAAGATCATAAATCAACTATAACTCAATAAAAAAAGACACTGAGAATCCCATGGACAGAGGAGCCTGGCAGGCTATGGTCCATAGGGTCACAAAGAGTGAGACAGGACTGAAGTGACAGTGCAAGCACAAGCACAATCTCACTAGTAATTAAGGGAATTCAAAATATCACAATAAAGTACCATTTCACTCTTAACAGATCTGCAAAAGCTAAAGTCAGTCAATAACAAATTACTTCCTACTACTGAAATAAAGGGCTTCCCTGATAGCTCAGTTGGTAAAGAATCCACCCGCAACGCAGGAGACCCCAGTTCAATTCCTGGGTCAGGACGATCTGCTGGAGAAGTGGATAGGCTACCCACTCCAGTATTCTGGCCTGGAGAATTCCATGGACTGTATCATGGCATCACAAAGAGTTGGACATGACCGAGCAACTTTCACTGAAATAAAAATTAGTATATTCACTATGGAAAACAATTAGCATGACCTAGTAAAGTTGAACTTGCACACATGAACATACACATATCCTGTATACTAATTCCATTCCTCACTAACTCTGAGTAACCTAAAGATACACTCACACATATGCAAGGATGCATATCCACGAAAGTTCATGGCAGCATTGTTTACAAAAGCAAAAAACTCAAAGTAACCCAAATCTCCACTGACAGGAGAAAAAGACAGATTATAGAGATTATATTGATATAAGAGAACATATAACACAGCTGAGGAAATTCCAAGAACTATAATTAAGTATATCAATATGGATGAATCTCAAAAACCATGAAAAACCAAAGAAAAAGTCAGAGAACATACACTCTTTGATATCTTTAATATAAAGTCCAAAACAAAGAAAAGTGTTTCAGAAACAAAAATAGTATTTAAGGAGACATGTTAAAACAATAAGCAAGCAAATGATTAATGCAGATATCGGGATATTGAGGACCTGTCCAGAGAAGAAACTGTGGGTAATAGGTGTTTGCTTTATTATTCCTATATAAATTGTTAAAATATAGTTTATACACTCTTGCATGAGAAATGTATTTCTCAAAATTGAGGACATTCAAATAGAGCAGAACTCTCTCTAGTGGAGGGGCTCCCATCGTGGCTCAGACAGTAAAGAATCTGCCCGCAATTCAGGAGACCTGGGTTACGTGCCCTGGGAAGATCCCCTGAAGAAGGGCATGGCTACCGACTCTAGTACTCTTGCCTGGAGAATTCCACGGAGAGAAGAGCCTAGCAGGCCACAGTCCATGGGGTCACAAAGAGTTGGACACAACTAAGCGACTAACACCTTCACTTTCTAATGGGCAACATTTGTCTTTATTTTAAAAACTATAAGGAATTCTCTGGCACTCCACTGGTTGGGATTCCTCAACTTCGCTGCCAATGGCCTGGGTTTGATCCCTGGTTGAGGAGCTGGGATTCCACAGACTGTACGGCAGGGTCAAAAAATAAACAATAAAATACAAACTACAAATTTAATCCTAAAATAATCATGGATTCCAAAATTATAAAGTCCCCTTAGAAATGATCTAGCACAAACCCCACATCTGTACACTGAAAAATCTGAAGGAAGAAAAGGTACTAACCACAGTTATTCATTCAACTAACCAATGCAGGTCTCCTACTGCTGCCTCAGTTGCCAAATACTAGTTGGACAAAAGCAATTAAATAATAATCCATTCCCAAACTACTATCTTTTGACAAGTGTACTCTAAATAAAATAGAATTTATTACCTAATCAATCAATCAGCATTCCAGGCAACTGAACACTAAGGAAAACAATTTATAAATCTTAACAAATCTGATTCATAAATGACAGGGGATGGAATGACTTAAAAGTCCTTTCCACAATACATGCTAAAAATTTTCCTTTAGCATCTGCAGAAGTCTGCAGCATCCCCAGCTTTTACTCTTTGCCATAGTAGCCTTAAGCCTTTGTATAAAAAAGCCAGCCCAGTAGTGATTATTATAGGAGCTGATCTCTCTTAAGACCGCTGTTTCCCAGAAACCCGTAGGTTAGGCAAATTTACAGCATTTTGCTGGGTTTTACTATGCTCTATAAACCCATTCAACATATTTTTTTGAGCCCAATAACAGTATACAGTCCTGTATCACTTAAATCCTGAAAAACTACCAATGATTACATCCCACAATTCTGCTTAAATGTGTAGCAGGAACTAAAAGTATTTGAGGAAAGGAGGAGGAGAGATACGAGCTTCCTTGACAGCTCAGTTGGTAAAGAATCTGCCGGCAATGCAGGAGACCCTGCTCTGATTGCTGGCTTGGGTAGATGCGCTGGAGAAGGGATAGGCTACCCACTCCAATATTTTGGGGCTTCCCTTGGGGCTCAGCCGGTAAAGAGTCCACCTGCAATGTGGAAGACGTAGATTCAATCCCTGGGTTAGGAAGATCCCTTGGAAAAGGGAAAGGCTACCCACTCTAGTATTGTGGCCTGGAGAATTCCAGGAGAGATGAAACTGGGAAAAGTTACTTGATACACTAAGGAACTCTGAACTATAAGCTCAGAAATTATTCCATATTCTGTATGAATAAAGATTCCAACATAAGTAAATGACCAAATGAGTATTCTTAAGGAGGGGAGAGACATGATCTGATCTGAAAGAAATTCTTGATTTAGATTAGCAATAACTATTTAGAAAATAAATTCCATTTACAACAGAATAAAATATATTAAATATTGATGATAAAAAATAAAGAAATGCACAAGTTTTCTACAGAGAAAACTACCACTATTTATAATAGCACACACAAAAAATGAACTACTTAGATCTAAATCTAACAAAATGTGTGCAGTCTGTATATTTAAAGCTATAAACACTGCTGAGAGATTTAAAACCTAAATAAACTGAGAGATATACCATGGTGATTTGGAAGACTCAATTTTGTTATCAAAAATCCCCAAACTGACCTACAGATTCCACATAATTTCATTCCAAAATCTCAAAAGAAATTTTTCCAGAAATAAAAAATTTGATTCTAAAATGTATATGAAAAGGCAGAAGAATTAGAAAGCCAAAACAACTTAAAAAAAAGAAAAGTTAGAGGACACTAACTGAATTCAAGATTCATTAGAAACCCACTCTAATGGAGACAGTACGGTACTGGAGACAAGGTGGACATACAGAATGTGTACAAGTTAACGTCAGAGGGCTCTGTACAGTGCTGGGTCCAATACACACATGAATACCTGCCCAGGACCAAGTGGTGGAAGCAGGAACAGCCCTACTTACCATCTTTCCCATGACCCATCCCTAGGACACTGGGCTCTGCAGTTAGAAGTCTCATCCTACAAAGTTCTCCTGCCAGGATATGGCAGGGAGCAGCAGGCAAGAGGAGGAACCCCTTACCGTCAGATCAGATCAGATCAGATCAGTCGCTCAGTCGTGTCCGACTCTTTGCGACCCCATGAACTGCAGCACGCCAGGCCTCCCTGTCCATCACCAACTCCTGGAGGTCACTCAGACTCACATCCATCAAGTCAGTGATGCCATCCAGCCATCTCATCCTCTGGTGTCCCCTTCTCCTCCTGCCCCCAATCCCTCCCAGCATCAGTCTTTTCCAATGAGTCAACTCTTCGCAGGAGGTGGTCAAAATACTGGAGTTTCAGCTTTAGCATCATTCCTTCCAAAGAAATCCCAGGGCTGATCTCCTTCAGAATGGACTGGTTGGATCTCCTTGAAGTCCAAGGGACTCTCAAGAGTCTTCTCCAACACCACACTTCAAAAGCATCAATTCTTCGGCGCTCAGCCTTCTTCACAGTCCAGCTCTCACATCCATACATGACCACAGAAAAGACCATAGCCTTGACTAGGCGAACCTTTGTTGGTAAAGTGATGTCTCTGCTTTTGAATATGCTATCTAGGTTGGTCATAACTTTCCTTCCAAGGAGTAAGCATCTTTTAATTTCATGGCTGCAATCACCATCTGCAGTGATTTTGGAGCCCAGAAAAATAAAGTCTGACACTGTTTCCACTGTTTCTCCATCTATTTCCCATGTAGTGATGGGACCAGATGCCATGATCTTCGTTTTCTGAATGTTGAGCTTTAAGCCAACCTTTTCACTCTCCACTTTCACTTTCATCAAGAGGCTTTTTAGCCCCTCTTCACTTTCTGGCATAAGGGTGGTGTCATCTGCATATCTGAGGTTATTGATATTTCTCCCAGCAATCTTGACTCCAACTTGTGTTTCTTCCAGTCCAGCATTGCAGGAGTCATTAATCCTGACCAGCAGAAGGAAGCACAGCTGCTCTTACCCTGGGGGGCAGGAAGGAATGAATACTCCCGGGCACCTCCTGTTCCCCTCCCCCACCACACTGTGAACAGGCACATACACAAACATCACGCCTGAGAAGCGAATGGTTACCAAGGGTCTAGATTCTCAGAATGAACTTCCAGGTCACACTTCTAGGTAAGCCACCCAAGTCTGCCAATGTGACAGCTGAGGGTGGGGGAATCGACCATGGAGAGTAAAGAAGGGAGAGAATCTGCACCAGTCTCAGCCCTGAGACCATGAGCTACACGAGCTCATGTAGCCATGAGCTATAGCAGCAGAATGTACTCTTCCAGCAGAATGTAATTTCCATCTCCTAGATTTTGCCTCAAAAAGAAAGGCGCCCAAGAGCCAAACTGTGCGGCACAAGAAAGGATGGTGCCCGGACACGGAGGAGCACGACTCACACCCCTCTTCGAGAGCAGCAGCCTCTAGGACAGCCTCCAGCCTCTAGCTGTTGCACCTTTCAGGCTTCCCCCAGGATGCTTCTAGCACATCAGTGAGCACAGTGCAGGTACTGGAGCCAGGTCAATCTCACCAGAAGACACAAGACCCCCAGCAGGTAACGCTTGCCCAAGGACTTCCCATCACGTCAGCCGGGCCGAGACTGAGAACTTTTCAGAATTGTACCCTATGGGCTTAGCCCTCGTTCCCTAACTCCTCTTTCCTTTATCTTTCCCAGGTGTTTCCCTCAACCCTGGCACTATGATGCCTGCATATCCACTGCCTTCCTGGTGAATCTTTCTCTTCTTGGAGGACCTGAACTAACAGAATCTTCTATTAATGTGCACTTCTTTCTGTGTGATACCTTCAAATCAATTCAAACAATCTAAGCACATGCTGCATATCAGGCAGGTTTCCATGACTTCTGTAAACCTAGTCTTATAACCTACAGGCTTCCCAGGTGGCTCAGTGGTAAAGAATCTACCTGCCAAGGCAGGAGACACAGAAGAAAGACTCAGGTCCGGTCCCTGGGTCTGAAAATCCCCTGGAGGAGGAAATGGCAACCTACTCCAATATTCTTGCTTGAAAAATCTCCTGGACAAAGAAGCCTGGAGGCATCGCATGGGGTGGCAGAGTCAGACACTACTGAGTACGCATGCACGATGAACAACCTGCGTGTCGAGGCAAATTCCCACTCTTCTCAGAAAGTTAGTTTTCGGATTAACTGACAAGAACTGATTGATGCCCATATGATCTATATCACTTGAACAACACAGGTTTCAAGTGTGTGGGTCCACTTGCAAGCAAATTATTTTCAATAAATATAGTGGGAATTTTTTGGAGATTTGGAACAATTTGAAAAAAACTCACAGATGAACCATATAGCCTAGAACTATCAAAAAAATTAAGAGGAAAAAGTTAGGGAGTGTCCTGAATGCATAAACCATATGTGGAGACTAGTCTATTTTATCATTTACACTGTAAAATAAACAAAAATCTACTATAAAAAGCTAAAATTTATCAAAATTTACAAACAAACTCAGAGACTGTACATGGTACTATTTGCAATTGAGAAAAATCTAACCAACATAAAAATGTGATATTAAAACTACATAAAACTGTGCACACACTGTACTACTGCAGCAATTTGTAGTCACATCCTGTTGCCATCACAGGGAGATCATGCTCCCAGTATCTGCTTACAATGCTCTGTGACCGACCAGCTCCACATGAGCAGCTCGTATCTCCAGTAAATTGTGTTTCAAAGTAAAAAGTGATCTTTCACAGTTCTCATGTATTTTTTTATCATGTCTGGTGCCATAAACCTTGTGTAACACCATGGGACCCATACAAAATGCTGCCAGTGATGCTGGAAGTGCTGCCTAAAAAGCAGAGAAAAGTCATGATGTGACAAGAAACAGTTGAACTGCTTGAATGTACCATAGAGATTAAGGTCTGAAGGTGTGGTTGCTCAAGATAAATGAATCCAGTGTAAGGATCATTGCTTTAAGAAAAAAAAAAAAAAAAAGAAAAGAAAGAAATTTGTGAAGCTGCTGCTGACACTAATAAGCCAGCAGGTGCAAAAACCTTGCACTTTTTGAGAAATACCTTTTTTTTTAATATTGAAAATGTAGCTTTAATGTAGGTGCAGGATTGCTATAAAAAAGATGTATAGACTCTAATATGATTTGAGAAAAAGCAAAATCATTGTTTGGACAACTTAAAGCAAAAAAAGGTGAAGAATCTAAAATCAGATAATTTAAGGCCAGCAAAGAATGGTTTGGTAATTTCAGAAAAAAAGTTTGGCTTATCAACAATGCAGAGGTAACAGGACAAGCAGCTTCTGCTGACCAAGAAGCAGCAGGTGAATTCCCCAACACCATTAAGAAGATTACTGAGGAGAAACTCAGATATGTGCCTTAACAGGTTTTTAATACAGATGAAAGAGTCTATATTATTTAG
The DNA here is from genome assembly GCA_935064755.1 of Tragelaphus eurycerus. Lineage (NCBI taxonomy): Eukaryota > Metazoa > Chordata > Mammalia > Artiodactyla > Bovidae > Tragelaphus > Tragelaphus eurycerus. The sequence goes on along the minus strand of CAKXYN010000024.1, from coordinate 19,672,970 downwards.
GGTTGAGGGGTGGGGAATGCTACAAAGGGCATTTATCAATAAGGAAGAGATGGGAGCAGCAGGATTTAAGGCAGGGAGGGTCAGGCGAACTCTACTGTTGTGTTCAAACATGGTAGAGTTTACAATCGGTATTGCCCTTGTCTATAAAGCTGCTAACCTCTGAGCCTTGAAGGGAAAACTAAACATCAGTTGCCAGTCTTGTGGTTTTACAAGAAGTCCTGGTCAACAAGAACCCCTTTTCTGGACCAGTTCCATTGGTGCTTTGTCCCTGGAAATATTTTGCCAGTAAGAGACTGCCTTAAAAAGTTCTTTTGATACTGGATAAGGCCAAGGCCCCTGGCCACCCAGAACCCCATGAGTTCAACACTGAAGATGTCAAAGTGATCTGCTGCTGCTGCTAAGTTGCTTCAGTCATGTCCGACTCTGTGCGACCCCAGAGATGGCAGCCCACCAGGCTCCACCATCCCTGGGATTCTCCAGGCAAGAACACTGGAGTGGGCTGCCATCTCCTTCTTCAAAGTGATCTGCTGCTGCTGCTAAGTCACTTCAGTCGTGTCCGACTCTGCGTGACCCCATAGACGTCAGCCCACCAGGCTCTCCTGCCCCTGGGATTCTCCAGGCAAGAAAACTGGAGTGGGTTGCCATTTCCTTCTCCAATGCATGAAAGCAAAAAGTGAAAGTGAAGTCGCTCAGTCGTGTCCGACTCTTAGCGACCCCATGGACTGCAGCCCACCAGGCTCCTCCATCCATGGGATTTTCCAGGCAAGAGTACTGGAGTGGGGTGCCATTGCCTTCTCCCCAAAGTGATCTACTTACCCTCAAATACAACATCTCTAATTCAGCCTGTATATCAGGGAGTCATAAGGCCTTTAAGGCTAATTTACACAAGATATTCTATAGAAAGGATTGTCACACTATGGAAAAGAACCCTGACAGAACGTCATGAAAGTCTGGAAAGATTACACCACTGATACCACTGTTGTTATGGTAAAAGCTCTGAAAGCTCTCAGATCTGAAACAGTAAGTTCCTGCTAAAGAAAAAGTATGTCTAGATGTTGTACATGACTTCACGGGATTTACTACAGAGCCAATCAAGGAAATCATGAAAGATATTGTGGATATGAAAAAAAGCTGGAGGGCGAGGGGTTCAAGACATGGATCTTGGAGAAATTCAAGAGCTAACAGACGTCACACTAGAAGAATTAACAGAAGACAACTTGATGGAGACAGATGCTTCCTCACCTGTGCCAGATGATAAGGAAGAAGACATAGAAAAAGCAGTGCCAAAGGATTTCAGTTACTCAAGACTGCTTCTGACTCCTTTTACTACAGGGATCCATCTGTGATACAGGCACTGAAACTAAAGCAAATGATACGATTTGCTTTAAAGCAAAGGACGATTGATACAATACAGAAACATTTTTAGACAAATGAAAAAGCGAAAAAAGAGGTCAGAAATTAAGATACATTATGGAAAGTTCACCAAGTGTGCCTGCCTCCCCTCCCACCACCTCCTCTCCTCTCCTACCTCTGCCACCCATGAGACAGCAAGTCCAACCCCTCCCCTCAAGCCTACCCACTGTGAAGACAGGGATGAAGGCCTTTATGATGATCCACTTCTACTTAATGAATAGTAAATAATCATTATCAGATCAGATCAGATCAGTTGCTCAGTCGTGTCCGACTCTTTGCGACCCCATGAACTGCAGCACGCCAGGCCTCCCTATCCATCACCAGCTCTCGGAGGTCACCCAGACTCACATTCATCGAGTCAGTGATGCAATCCAGCCATCTCATCCTCTGTCGTCCCCTTCTCCTCCTGCCCTCAATCCCTCCCAGCATCAGAGTCTTCTCCAATGAGTCAACTCTTCGCATGAGGTGGCCAAAATACTGGAGTTTCAGCTTGAGCATCATTCCCTCCAAAGAAATCCCAGGGCTGATCTCCTTCAGAATGGACTGGTTGGAGCTCCTTGCAGTCCAAGGGACTCTCAAGAGTCTTCTCCAACACCACAGTTCAAAAGCATCAATTCTTCGGCGCTCAGCCTTCTTCACAGTCCAGCTCTCACATCCATACATGACCACAGGAAAGACCATAGCCCTGACTAGGCGAACCCCTGTTGGCAAAGTGATGTCTCTGCTTTTGAATATGTTATCTAGGTTGGCCATAACCTTCCTTCCAAGGAGTAAGCGTCTTTTAATTTCATGGCTGCAGTCACCATCTGCAGTGATTTTGGAGCCCAGAAAAATAAAGTCTGACACTGTTTCCACTGTTTCTCCATCTATTTCCCATGTAGTGATGGGACCAGATGCCATGATCTTCGTTTTCTGAATGTTGAGCTTTAAGCCAACCTTTTCACTCTCCACTTTCACTTTCATCAAGAGGCTTTTTAGTTCCTCTTCACTTTCTGCCATAAGGGTGGTATCATCTGCATATCTGAGGTTATTGATATTTCTCCCAGCAATCTTGATTCCAGCTTGTGTTTCCTCCAGTCCAGCATTTCTCATGATGTACTCTGCATATAAGTTAAATAAACATGGTGACAATATACAGCCTTGACGTACTCCTTTTCCTATTTGGAACCAGTCTGTTGTTCCATGACCAGTTCTAACTGTTGCTTCCTGACCTGCATACAGATTTCTCAAGAGGCAGATCAGGTGGTCTGGTATTCCCATCTCTCTCAGAATTTTCCACAGTTTATTGTGATCTACACAGTCAAAGGCTTTGGCATAGTCAATAAAGCAGAAATAGATGTTTTTCTAGAACTCTCTTGCTTTTTCCATGATCCAGCGGATGTTGGCAATTTGATCTCTGGTTCCTCTGCCTTTTCTAAATCCAGCTTGAACATCAGGAAGTTCACGGTTCACATATTGCTGAAGCCTGGCTTGGAGAATTTTGAGCATTACTTTACTAGCGTGTGAGATGAGTGCAATTGTGCGGTAGTTTGAGCACTCTTTGGCATTGCCTTTCTTTGGGATTGGGATGAAAACTGACTTTTTCCAATCTTGTGGCCACTGCTGAGTTTTCCAAATTTGCTGGCATATTGAGTGCAGCACTTTCACAGCATCATCTTTCAGGATTTGGAACAGCTCCACTGGAATTCCGTCACCTCCACTAGCTTTGTTCCTAGTGATGCTTTCTAAGGCCCACTTGACTTCACATTCCAGGATGTCTGGCTCTAGGTCAGTGATCACATCATCATGATTATCTGGGTCGTGAAGCTCTTTTTTGTACAGTTCTTCTGTGTATTCTTGCCACCTCTTCTTAATATCTTCTGCTTCCGTTAGGTCCACACCATTTCTGTCCTTTATCGAGCCCATCTTTGCATGAAATGTTCCTTTGGTATCTCTGATTTTCTTGAATAGATCCCTAGTCTTTCCCATTCTGTTGTTTTCCTCTATTTCTTTGCATTTATCGCTGAAGAAGGCTTTCTTATCTCTTCTTGCTATTCTTTGGAACTCTGCATTCAGATGTTTGTATCTTTCCTTTTCTCCTTTGCTTTTCGCTTCTCTTCTTTTTGCAGCTATTTGCAAGGCCTCCCCAGACAGCCATTTTGCTTTTTTGCATTTCTTTTCCATGGGGATGGTCTTGATCCCTGTCTCCTGTACAATGTCACGAACCTCATTCCATAGTTCATCAGGCACTCTATCTATCAGATCTAGGCCCTTAAATCTATTTCTCACTTCCACTGTATAATCATAAGGGATTTGATTTAGGTCATACCTGAATGGTCTAGTAGTTTTCCCTACTTTCTTCAATTTCAGTCTGAATTTGGCAATAAGGAGTTCATGGTCTGAGCCACAGTCAGCTCCTGGTCTTGTTTTTGCTGATTGGATAGAGCTTCTCCATCTTTGGCTGCAAACAATATAATCAATCTGATTTCGGTGTTGACCATCTGGTGATGTCCATGTATAGAGTCTTCTCTTGTGTTGTTGGAAGAGGGTGTTTGTTATGACTAGTGCATTTTCTTGGCAAAACTCTATTAGTCTGCCCTGCTTCATTCCGTATTCCAAGGCCAAATTTGGCTACTACTCCAGGTGTTTCTTGACTTCTTACTTTTGCATTCCAGTCCCCTATAATGAAAAGGACATCTTTTTTGGGTGTTAGTTCTAAAAGGTCTTGTAGGTCTTCATAGAACCGTTCAACTTCAGTTTCTTCAGCATTACTGGTTGGGGCATAGACTTGGATTACTGTGACATTGAATGGTTTGCCTTGGAAACGAACAGAGATCATTCTGTCGTTTTTGAGATTGCATCCAAGTACTGCATTTTGGACTCTTTTGTTGACCATGATGGCCACACCGTTTCTTCTGAGGGATTCCTGCCCACAGTAGTAGATATAATGGTCCTGTACAGCTAATAAGCTTATCTCCATGTGAAAACCTAGTGAGACATCATCATCACCTAAATATTCACTATGTAGAACACCTTGTGTAAGACTTGTATTGAAGTGGATAGCCTATCCTTAGACAGGCATGAGTGATATTTAGTATTAAACTAATAATGTAAACAATTAAATAATTAATACTAGTTATTTTATATTATTAAATATATTGTTCTATATTATTTATATTTACATTATATAAATATATTTATGTTATATAATATTCGTTTATATTATATAAACATATTTCTATTATTTTCTATTATTAATATAAATAAATATTTAATATAAAACTAATAATAAAGTATTTAATTACTTTGCTTTCAAAGAATTATATTATTGTACAGTATGTGGTATCTCTCTCTCTCTTATATTTGGAGAAAATATCAGTCTATCATCACAGGTAACCAGCTTTTTCTTTCTTAAATGTAACAGTGTTTCTAATACTGTATTATGAATATAACTTTAATACTGTACACCATAAAAATTTTGTAAGAATTCATCCATTAGTGTATAGGGTAGGCTATTGTGGAGCAATCATACTGTTATTTCTTTGTTATCAATGCATGAGTCATTATAGTGAAGTGAAAGTCACTCGGTCGTGTTCATGGACTGTTTGATCCCACCCAGGGATCAAACCCAGGTCTGCACGTTGCAGGCGGATTTTTTAGTGAAGCACTTGCAGCTCAGATCTTCCCTGGGTTGGGGAAGACCCCCTGGAAAAGGGAATGGCAACGCACTCCAGTATTCTTGCCTGGAAAATGCTACAGTCCATGAGGTCACAAAGAGTCAGTATGAATTGCTATACCTGTAAATAAATTTTAATTTCTTTTTCATATTATCTCTTCATTTTATATATAACGTCTACAGTGTTTTGTATCATATAAGACAATATTGATTGAGGTGCTGACAGACAATTCATCCTATAAACAGAGTCAACTAACTGTATCAATAAATACAGTCCATAGTATGTCTTCTTTGGAAAAATGGCTATTCAGGTCTTCTGCCTATTTTTTAAACAGGTTATTTTTTTGATATTGAGTTGTATGAGTTGTTTATATAGTTGGAGTATTAACCCTTTGTCATACATATTATTTGCAAATATTTTCTCCCCTTCAGTAGGATGTCTTCATTTTATCAATGGCTTCCTTTGCTGGACAAAAGCTTTCAAGTTTAATTAGGTCTTTCTTATTTATTTTTTATTGTGTTTTCCTTGCCTCAGAAGACAGATTCAAAAAAAAAAAAAACTATTGCTAAGACATGTCAAAGAGTGTACTGCCTGTGGTTTCTTCTAGGAGTTTTATAAACAACAGGCATATGAAAAGATGTTCAACTCTGCTAATCATCAGGGTGATGCAAATCAAAACCACAGCCAGATTATCATCTCACATCTGTCAAAATGGCTACTGTCAAGAAGGCAACAAATATAAGTGCTATAAATATAATACAAAATTATAAACATAAATGTTACTCAGGATGTGGAGAAAAGGGAGCCCTACACACTACTGGTAGGAATGTAAATTGGTATAGGCACTACAGAAAACAGTACGGAGTGTCCTCAAAAAACTAAGAACAGAACTACCAAATGCCCTCAAAATTCCACTCCTGGGTATATCTCCGAAGAAAATAAAAACACCAATTCAAGACGACATATGGGGCCTTCCCTGGTGGTCTAGTGGTTAAGAATCCACTTCGCGAAGCAGGGGATATAGGTTTGATCCCTGGTCAGAGAACTAAGATCCCACAAGCCATGGAGCAATGAAGCCCGAGCACCACAACCAGAAAGCCTATGTGCCACCAACAGAAGATGCTGCATGACAAAACAAACACCCTACATGCAGCAACTAAGACCCAAGGCAGCCAAATAAATAAAGGTTTTAAAAAGGAAGACACATGCACCCCAATGTTCACAATGTTGCTCAGTCCTGTCCAGCGCTTTGCAATCTCATGGACTGCAGCACTCCAGGCTTCCCTGTCCTTCACCATTTCCAAGAGTTTGCTCAAATTCATGTTCATTGAGTCAGTGATGCCATCCAACCATCTCATAGCAGCATCATTTACAACAGACATGACATGGAAGCAACCTAAGTGCCCATCAACAGATGAATGGATAAAAAAGATGTGGTGTGTATACAAACATACACACACACACACATACACACAGTGGAATATTATCCAGTCATTAAAAATTAAATTTTGCCATCTGCAACAGCATGGCTGGATCTGGAGGGTATTATGCTTAGCAAAATAAGTCAAACAGAGAAAGACAAATACTGTTTGTTTTCATGTACATGTAACCCCACCCCAGTACTTTTTGCCTGGAGAATCCCATGGACGGAGGAGCCTGGTGGGCTCCAGTCCATGGGGTCGCTGAGAGTCGGACACGACTGAGCGACTTCACTTTCACTTTTCACTTTTATGCATTGGAGAAGGAAATGGCAACCCACTCCAGTGTTCTTGCCTGGAGAATCCCAGGGACAGGGGAGCCTGGTGAGCTTCCGTCTCTGGGGTCGCACAGAGTCGGACACGACTGAAGGGACTTAGCAGCAGCAGCAGCAGAGTCTTTAAAAAAAAGAATGAATATAACCTATAAATATAGTTTAGTACTATAAATGCATTTTTTCTTCCTTAAGATTTTCTTACCATTTTGTTTTCTTTAACTTATTTCATTGTAAGAATACAGAGTATGATACATAACATACAACATATGTGTTAACTGACAGTTAATTATCATCAATAAGGCTTCCAGTCAACAGTAGGCTCTCAGTACTTAAATTTGGGGGGGACAGGTTGGGGTAATCAAAAGTTAGACTCAGATTTTGGACTGTGCAGGAGGTCTGCACGCCTAACCCCCACGTTGTTCAAGGATCAATTCTATTTTGTCTCAAGGTCAACTGTATTGAGAACTACTATTCAATCTACTATTCAATCTACCTTCTCTGACTGAAAAGAGCTTTCTCCCCATCTGAAATGGGAGCATTCAGTGAGTTGAGCACCTTTGATTTTTCTAGATTCCACTGCTCCATTCCCTACTAATGACACATCATTCCCTATTAATGATAATAACCAGGCAACATAAATTCATAGAAAAGAAATGTGGGCAAGGATTTAAAAAGAAAAAATTTCAAGAGCAAATCCATGAAGACCAAGTGGATAAAACAAACAAATTTAAAGGGAAGGGATATAAAGTAACCTGATGGGGAACATGTAGCTATAACCAAAAATGAAGGCCCAAGATCGAAAAATAAATCACAAATTCAAAATTTGCATGAGTTAATCACCAAAAGCCTAAAAAAGGACATTACAAAACAAAAGTTTATCAGTTACCAGGAGTTGCCTTTTTTGAGTTATGCTATGCTGAGTCACTTCAGTCGTGTCTGACTCTGTGTGACCCCATAGACGGTAGCCTACCAGGCTCCCCCATCCCTGGGATTCTCCAGGCAAGAACACTAGAGTGGGTTGCCATTTCCTCCTCCAATGCATGAAAGTAAAAAGTGAAAGTGAAGTCGCCTAGGCGTGTCCGACTCTTAGCAACCCCATGGACGGCAGCCTACCAGGCTCCTCCATCCATGGGATTTTCCAGGCAAGAGTACTGGAGTGGGCTGCCATTGCCTTCTCCTTTTTTTTGAGTTGGGACAACCCAGTTCAACCTTCTGTGTAACACACCCTGCAGACATCTTTTACATCCAAAGATGGCAATGATAATGTAACCTGGGACTAAGCAAGACTGATACAGAACTTTCAGCCCTCGGGCCACGTGTAACCGTTATTCTTAGTAGACTCTGCAACTGTGCTGCAGCAATCCCAAACTCTGTGTCCAAGTCTCTGGTGGCTTCGGGGCAATCTGATCCAGTGCTTGGCTCTGAGGCACACAGAAAGTATGGCGCTATTTCCTAGGCCCAGAAAGCTGCCCTAGTTCTGTCACTTTCATAGGCACTGCTTGTTGTATCAGTCTGAGTCTGGAAAACTGGGATCAGAAAATTTTTTAAATTTAAAAAGCTAGGACAAGGGAGAAAAGGAAGTCCCCCAGCACACACAACAGGAACCACAAGTGACAGGTGAGTGTGTAAGTCGCCACTAGCACCATGGTGACTTGTCCTTGCTCCCACAAACCACCACTGCCATCTCAAGAAATTCTAAGCTGTCTGAAGTCCTAAGAAAAACACACCAACTGCCACGGGCAGGTGGCATGCCAACCGCTCAGGGGCTGGGAGAGAGGGTCTCACCCACCTAGGCTTCCACTAGGGTCGGGGGGAGGGGCGAGGCCTGTCTCCCACCAAAGCTCCCACAAACAAGTTCTCCCACAAAAAAAAAAAAAAAGGAGTTTAGAATGTGTGGCAGCAAAAAAAAAGTCAAATGCCTACTGCATATTTTCCCATCATTACTCCCCAACTATGACACCACAACCTGGACACTCATTCTTGACCCATGTGGGAGGCACAGGGACAGACACCCTGAGATGCTCATCCAGTACCCGAGGCCCCAGAGCCCTTGAGACAGGAAAGAGGAAAAAAGCCATTCCAAAGACTCAGACCCCCACTGAACACTGTAGGTGTTTGAAGAACTATAAGGTATGATGGATTGACAGTTGCCTTGAAAAAGACTTTTGTTACATTCCAGTCATCAGTAAAAGAAAATGTTAAATATTCACAAAGATTCTAAGTGCAAACAACAATTTCAGACTAATGGATAACACGTTTAAAAACTATCAGACTTCGAGTAAGCCTGAAGGTCTACAGAGCAGTTAGGGGCTTGCTTGGAAAATTTGGCTATAAAATAAGAGACCTTCCTTCCTTTTCAACCCCATGGCTGACATTCTCATCTGGGCAACACCCTCCCCCACCGTGGTTACCTGAAAACCTCACCAGTTTCTCTACCTTAATTATTCTATTACTACTGTTCAATTAACTCTATTCTAGAACACAGACTTCATTTCTACTCAAAGCATGGGCCTTGGCTGCTTTTTCCTTTTACATAAAGATCAATGCCACAGCCAGGTGTTTAAGAAACATCACCAAATTTAGCCCTATGACTTCCTATTAATAAAACTCCTTCCTCCCTCTTCTCCCAGTGAAGCTGCCTTAGGCATGCCTGACTGAGAGCCGAGATCCTACCATCCCTGTCTCCTGTAATTCCCGCCCCCTCCCTTTCCCGTCTTATCATCCAGACCCTACCCCATTCTCAGGACCCAGACAGATGTCCTCCACCCACTATTCCAGGAGGCTGCACAACTTCCATCCACACTGACTGGCTCACAAACTCTTCCTGCGCTGATAGAAACTAATAATATTAGGTGCCTGTGGCAAAGGCAACTGGGTGGACAGTTTGTCTTTTTCTCGACTCTATTCAGTTCCATATTTATTTATTCCAGGTCTATTATCACACTGTTCAGCCCCATGGCATTTTAGTTTCTGATAAAGCAAAAAGTCCTGTCCAAGATTTTTTGGCTACTTTTGTGCCTTTTCTCTTCTGGATGAATTTTTACTCTTGTCAACTAAAACCATAACTCTCAGAGACTACTCTGAAAGACTGCTCCAAAGAGGTTAGGGGGGAGCCAAGATATAGGAATTTTGTGACAAAGTCCACATAGTGAGAATGATGAAAGGTTTCTGCTTTATTGACTATGCCAAAGCCTTTGACTGTGTAGATCACAATCAACTGGAAAATCCTGAAAGAGATGGGAATACCAGACCACCTGATCTGCCTCTTGAGAAATCTATATGCAGGTCAGGAAGCAACAGTTAGAACTGGACATGGAACAACAGACTGGTTCCAAATAGGAAAAAGAGTACATCAGGGCTGTATATTGTCACCCTGCTTATTTAACTTATATGCCGAGTACATCATGAGAAATGCTGGGCTGGAAGAATCACAAGCTGGAATCAACATTGCCAGGAGAAATATCAAGAACCTCAGATACGCAGATGATACCACCCTTATGGCAGAAAGTGAAGAGGAACTAAAAAGCCTCTTGATGAAGGTGAAAGAGGAAAGTGAAAAAGTTGGCTTAAAGCTCAACATTCAGAACACTAAGATCATGGCATCTGGTCCCATCACTTCATGAGAAATAGATGGGGAAACAGTGTCAGACATTTTTGGGGGCCCCAAAATCACTGCAGATGGTCACTGCAGCCATGAACTTAAAAGACGCTTACTGCGTGGAAGAAAAGTTATGACCAACCTAGATAGCATATTCAAAAGCAGAGACATTACTTTGCCAACAAAGATTCATCTAGTCAAGGCTATGGTTTTTCCAGTGGTCATGTATGGATGTGAGAGTTGGACTGTGAAGAAAGCTGAGTACCAAAGAATTGATGCTTTTGAACTGTGGTGTTGGAGAAGACTCTTGAGAGTCCCTTGGACTGCAAGGAGATCCAACCAGTCCATTCTGAAGGAGATCAGTCCTGGGATTTCTTTGCAGGGAATGATGCTAAAGCTGAAACTCCAGTACTTTGGCCACCTCATGCGAAGAGTTGACTCATTGGCAAAGACTCTGATGCTGGGAGGGATTGGGGGTAGGAGGAGAAGGGGACGACAGAGGATGAGATGGCTGGGTGGCATCACTGACTCGATGGACGTGAGTCTGAATGAACTCCGGGAGTTGGTGATGGACAGGGAGGCCTGGCGTGCTGCGATTCATGGGGTTGCAAAGAGTCAGACACGACTGAGCGACTGAACTGAACTGAAAGAGAATCACATATCTCAAGTTAATGAACTTAGCACTTTTATGTATATGGGAAGATGCAAGAGTCTGGGCTTATGGAACTCACTCCTCTGATATGCACCTCAGCTACCTGGGACCAGCATCCTCTGCTTTCTCAATGGCTGCAACATCCTCTGTTTACTGACAATTGCAGGAGGCATTCTTAGTCCACAGAAGCAAGTGGGATAATGGTGTGGACCAGGGGTACCTAAAAGAACTCATTCTGTCCCTGATGCTGGGAAAGACTGAGGGCAGGAGGAGAAGGTGGTGATAGAGGAAGAGATGGTTGGATGACATCATCAACTCAATGGACATGAGACTGAGCAAGCTCTGGGATATGAAGGTCAGGGAAGCCTGGCATGCTGGGGTCCACGGGGTTGCAAAGACTCAGGCATGACTTAGCGACTCAACAACTGTCATTGTAAACTTTCACACAATAGGATTTATCCCTGTTTTACTGCTATGATTTAAAAAACTGAAAATAAAAGCAATATACATTCTATGAGTAATATTAAGAAGAGAGAAAATAATTTGTGCTGTCTTTAAACCCTCTATCCAGAAATAGCTACTATTAACATTGTGACTTTTCTATATTTCTTTGCTAAAGCTTTTATATGGAAAAAAGAAACAATAAAGTATTTTCTAATCTGCTCTTCCCCCTCTACTGCTATTGTGCATTTGAAAGTTATTTAACTTCTCATCCAAGTCAAACTGGAATTTAGGGTATAAAAAGCCAACACAACTTCAGAATAAATAATAAAAATAAGAACGATTCAGTGCAAGTTCAAGGCTTGAACCCCACCTTGGGGACGCAAAGTAGAAGGGAGATTTTCACTGAATATGCCTTGTCTAACTCAATGAAACTATGAGCCATGCCATGTAGGGCCACCCAAGACGGACAGGTCATAGTGGAGAGTTCTGATAAAATGTGGTCCACTGGAGAGGGGAATGATAAACCACTTCAGGATTCTTGCCTTGAGAACCCCATTAACAGTATGAAAAGGCAAAAGACAGATCACAGGTAGGTACCCAACATGCTACTGGAGAAGAGTGGAGAAATCACTCCAGAAGGAATGAAGAGGCAGAGCCAAAGCAAAAACAACACTCAGTCGTGGACGTGACTGGTGATGGAGGTAAGTCCAATGCAAAGAGCAATACTGTATAGGAGCCTGGAATGTTAGGTCCATGAAACAAGGTAAATTAGAACTAGTCAAACAGGAGATGGCAAGAGTGAACATCGACAGTTTAGGAATCAGTGAACTAAACTGGACTGGAATGGGCAAATTTAATTCAGATGACCATTATATCTACTACTGTGGGCAAGAATCCCTTAGAAGAAATGGAATAGCCATCATAGTCAACAAAAGAGTCCAAAATACAGTACTTGGGTGCAATATCAAAAATAACAAAATGATCTCTGTTCATTTCCAAGGCAAACCATTCAATATCATGGTAATCCAAGTCTGTGCCCCAACCAGTAATGCTGAAGAAGCTGAAACTGAACAGTTCTAAGAGGACCGACAAGACCTTCTAGAACTAACATCCAAAAAAGATGTCCTTTTCATCACAGGGGATTGGAATGCAAAAGCAGGAAGTCAAGAGATACATGGAGTAACAGGCAAATTTGGCCTTGAAGTACAAAATGAAGCAGGGCAAATGATTTTTTGCCAAGAGAACATGCTGGGCATAGCAAACACCCTCTTCCAACAACACAAGAGAAGACTCTACACATGGACATCACCAGATGGTCAGGTTGATTACATTCTTTGCAACCAAAGATGGAGAAGGTCTATACAGTCAGCAAAAACAAGACCAGGAGCTGACTGTGGCTCAGATCATGTATTCCTTAATGCCAAATTCAGACTTGAAGAAAGTAGAGAAAACCACTAGACCATTCAGGTATGACCTAAATCAAATCCCTTATGATTATACAGTGGAAGTGACAAATAGATTCAAGAGATTAGATCTAATATACAGAGTGCCTGAAGAATTGGACGGAGGTTTATGACACTGTACAGCAGGCTGGGATCAAGACCATCCCCAAGAAAAAGAAATGCAAAAAGGCAAAATGGTTGTCTGGGGAGGCTTTACAAAGAAAAGAAGAGAAGCTAAAGGCAAAGGAGAAAAGAAAAGATATACCTATTTGAATGCAGAGTTGCAGAGAACAGCAAGGAGAGATAAGAAAGCCTTCCTCAATGATCAGTGCAAAGAAATGGAAACAACAGAATGAGAAAGACTAAAGATCTCTTCAAGAAAATTAGAGATACCAAAGGAACATTTCATGCAAAGATGGGCTCGATAAAGGACAGAAATGGTATGGACCTAACAGAACCAGAAGATATTTTTAAAAAGGTGGCAACAATACACAGAAAGAACTATACAAAAAAGATGTTCATGACCCAGATAACCATGATGGTGTGATCACTCACCTAGAGCCAGACATCCTGGAACGGGAAGTCAAGTGTGCTTTAGGAAACAACACTACAAACAAAGTTAGTGGAGGTGATAGAATTCCAGTTGAGTTATTTCGAGTCCTAAAAGATGATGCTGTGAAACTGCTGCACTCAATATGTCAGCAAATCTGAAAAACTCAGCAGTGGACACAGGACTGGAAAATATCAGTTTTCATTCCAACCCCAAAGAAAGACAATGCCAAAGAATGTTCAAACTACCACACGATTGTACTCATCTCACATGCCAGCAAAGTTATGTTCAAAATTCTCCAAGCCAGGCTGCAACAGTATGTGAATTGTGAACTTTCAGATGTTCAAGGTGGTTTCAGAAAAGGCAAAGGAACCAGAGATTAAATTGCCAACATCCGCTGGATCATCGAAAAAGCAAGAGAGTTCCAGAAAAACATCTACTTCTGCTTTATTGATTATACCAAAGCCTTTGACTGTGTTGATCACAACAGAGTGTGGAAAATTCTTCAAGAGATAGGAATACCGGACCACCTTACCTACCTCCTGAGAAATCTGTATGCAGGTCAAGAAGCAACAGTTAGAACTGGACATGGAACAACGGAGTGGTTCCAAATTGGGAAAGGAGTACGTCAAGGCTGTATATTGTCACCCTGCTTATTTAACTTATAGGCTGAGTACAACATGCAACGTGCTGGACTGGATGAACCACAAGCTAGAATCAAGATTGCCAGGAGAAATATCAATAACCTCAGATACATAGATGAACCACCCTTTTGGCAGAAAGTGAAAAGAAAATAAAGAGCCTCTTGATGATAGTCAAAGAGGAAAGTAAAAAAGCTGGCTTAAAACTCAACATTCAAAAAATTAAGATCATGGCATCTGGTCCCATCATTTCACGGCAAATAGATGGAGTAACAATGGAAACAGTGACAGACTTTATTTTCTTGGGCTCCAAAGTCACAGCAGATGGTAACTGCAGCCATGAAATTAAAAGACGCTTGCTCCTTGGAAGAAAAGCTATGACCAACCTAGACAGCGTATTAAAAAGCATATTACTTTGCCAACAAAGGTCCATCTAGTCAAACCTATGGTTTTTCCAGCAGTCATGTACGGATGTGAGAGTTGGACTATAAAGAAAGCTGAGCGCTGAAGAACTGATGCTTTTGAACTGTGGTGTTGGAGAAGACTCTTGCAAGGAGATCAAACCAGTCAATCCTAAAGGAAATCAGTCCTGACTATTCACTGGAAGGACTGATGTTAAAGCTCCAATACTTTGGCCACCTGATGCAAAGAACTGATTCACTGGAAAAGACCCTGATGCTGGGAAAGATTGAAGGCAGGAGGAGAAGGGGATGTCAGAGAATGAGATGGTTAAATGACATCACAGACTCGATGGAAGTGAGTTTGAGCAAGCTCTGGGAGTTGGTGATGGACAGGGAAGCCTGTCCATGGCATACTGCAGTCCATGAGATCACAAAGAGTCGGACAAAACTGAGCAACTGAACTGAACTGAACATCCAGGTCAAACTGTAATTTAGAGTATAAAAAAACCAACACAACTTTAGAATAAATAATAAAAATAAGAAAGATTCAGTGCTAGTTCAAGGCTTGAACCCCACTCTGGGGAAGCAAAGTAGAAGGAAGATTTTCACTGAATATACTCTTTGTGCTGTGTTCAATTACTTCAGTTGTATCCAACTCTCTGCAATCCCATGGACTATAGCCCACCAGGTTCCTGTGTCCATGAGATTCTGTCCATGGGATTCTCCAGGCAAGAATACTGGAATGGGTTACCATGCCCTCCTCAAATATACTCTTTGGTACTTTGTAAATTTTGAAACAAAGGAGTGCATTACCTTCACAAAATTGAAAAATAAAAATGAGAAAAAATTTTTCAATAACTGAAAACATAATGCTAGTCAAACAAAATAGCTATGTTAACCCAAGGACTGTCCGTGCAGTGCCTCTTATTTTTTGGTTAAACTCACTACTGCCTTGGTTCTGCCACTTATCTTTTTCATACATGTATACTCTCTCTTAAGAGAGACTGCAAAACTGAGGAGGAAAAGAATATCGTATTTATTTCTTATCTTCTTCATCACCTAAGCCTTGGAAAACCCCTGTGATAAGTACTCAATATTTGGAATGATAAAAGTTTGGAACGGGAAAAGACCTTAAAGATCTAGTTCAGGGGCTTCCCTGATGATCCCGTGATTAAGAATCTGCCTTGCAATGCAAGGAACACCGGTGTGATCCCTGGTCCAGGAACATCGCCTTCCCTGGTGGCACAGCTGATAAAGAATCTGCCTGCCAATGCAGGAGATGTGGGTTCGATCCCTGGATCAGGAAAATCCCCTGGAGTAAGAAATGGCAACCCACTCTAGTATTCTTGTGGGAAATCCAATGGACAGAGGAGCCTGGCATGCTACAGTCCATGGGGCTGCAAAGAGTTGGACACAACTGATCACACACGCACACACACTGGGAAGATCCCACATGCTGTGGGGCAACTGAGTCTGTGTGCCAACTACTGAAGCCTGTGCACCCGAGAGTCCACACTCCACAACGAGAGAAGCCACAGCAGTGAGAATCCCACACACCAAAACTGGAGTAGCCTCCACTCACTGCAACCAAAGCAACAGTGACCGGTACAGCCAAAATAAATAAATGTTTTAAGAACTAGTCCCAGTCCTGTCATTTTATAGATGAAAAAACTGATGCATAGGAAGGGAACAAAAGTTATCTAGCCATCACAGGATAAGAACACAAGACTTGAGGAAATGAATAAAAAGAAAAGAAAAACAAAATCACAATCACAATTTTGAAATTTACTATAAGAACAAAAGGTGTCCACTAGAAGGAGCCAATAGTCCATTAACTTGAAGAAGTTCTTATCTGCCCCTTCAAAAGACGCTGTTGTTTAGTCACCAAGTCGTGTCAAGTCGGACTCTTTAGTGACCCCAAGGAATGGACTGCCAGGCTCCTCTGTCCATATGGTAACAATGACGACTTTTTTCCAGGACCACAGGAGCATTTGGATTTCTTTCACTGAGGTACAAATAGAAACTTTTCAAATCTCCAGTATTTTAAAAATGTTATTGGCATATAGCAAAATTGATCATTTTTCCCATTGTGTGTGCGCATGTGTATACTGCTCTATCAATAGACACTTGTGTAACCACCATCCCAACTAGGAAACATTTTCATTATTCACCAAAAACCTCTCTCCTGCTCTGACTGTATAGTCACACCCCTCACTGCACCCGATATACACAGCAGCATTCCATACAGATGTTCAGTGTTTATCCATTCACCCATGGAGGAACAGTTGAGTTAATGGAGCAGCTGTAAACATTCACATGCAAGTTTTTGTGTGAACATAATTTTCATTTCTCTAGGGTAAATGCTCTGGAGCAGAATATGGAGTCATATGTAAGTAATACATGTTTAATTTGAAAAGAGACTGAAGAATTGTTTTCCAAAGTGACTGTTTTTCAAAGTGTTAACCAACCTAGACTTCCCACCATCACTGGATGAGACTTCCAATTGCTCTGCACCCTCACTAGATTCTGGCATTATCAGTATTCTTATTTTAGCCATTCTACTAAGTATATAGAGGTATCTCACCAGGGTTTTAATTTGCATTTCCCTAGGACACGACTGAGAGACTTCACTTTCACTTTTCATTTTGATGCACTGGAGAAGGAAATGGCAACCCACTCCAGTGTTCTTGCTTGGAGACTCCCAGGGTCGGGGGAGCCTGGTGGGCTTCCATCTATGGGGTTGCACAGAGTTGGACACTACTGAAGCAACTTAGCAGCAGCAGCAGCACTCTAATGATGACGTGTCCTTTCAAATCTATTTTTTGAGTTGTTTTTTCACAGTTGAGTTTTGCAAATTTTGTATATATTCTTGATATTAGTCCACTTACATGTGGTTTACAAATATTTTCTCCCCAACAGTCGCTAATCTTCTCATCGTCTCACTAGCGCCTTTCACACAGCAAAAGTTTTTAATTTTGATGAAGTCCAATTTATCATGTTTTTGCTTTTATAAATCATGCATTTGATGTCACGTCTAAAAGCTCCTTGTCTGACCCTTGGGTATAAAGATTTTCTCCTGTTTTTCTAAAATTTTCATAGTTTTACACTGAAATCTATAATTCACTTTGAATGAATTTTTGTATAAAAAAATGAGGTTTGAGTGGAGCTTCATTTTTTTGCATGTAGATGAACAAATGGTTAATTGTTCCAATGCTGTGACTGCCGGTGGTATAGTGGTGAGCACAGTTGCCTTCCAATACTTTCAACATCATTCGCCAAAAAGACTGATCTCTTCCTTTAAAGGAGCTTTTACATCTTCATCAAAAGTCAATTGGCCATATTCTTAAGTGTGTTTCTGGACTCGATTCTGTTCCACTGATCCAATCATCCATCTACCCCTTCACCAATACCAGTCTTCATTACTGTGGTTTATAGGGTAAGTTTTGAAACTACGTAGCATGATTCCTATTTTTTAAATTAAGAACTGTGAAACTTATATTCAAGAAAGCTGACAAAATCTACATGACAAATTTTATATTCAAACTAAAATAAACATGTTGGAAATAAGCCAGAAAAAAAAAGCAAATATAAGGGAAAAGACAGAAAGGAAAGGAGAAACTAAGTAGAAGAAAAAGAAAAGGGAAAAGAATTGGGAACATGAGATGATACACATAAAGAGACAGAAACAGAGGGACAAAAAAAAAGGAACAGGAATAAGTAGAAGAAGAAGAAAATGGTTCCCTACACATTAGATCAGAGCTTCCCTGGTGGCTCTATGGTAAAGAACTGCCTGCCAATGCAGGAGACAAGGGTTCAATCCCTGCATCAGGCAGATCCCCTGAAGGAAATGGCAACCCACTCCAGTATTTCTGCCTGGGAAATCCCACTGACAGAAAAGCCTGGTGGGCTATAGACCATGGGGTCGCACAGAGTCAGACACAACCTAGCACCTAAACAACAACACATTAGCTCGCACACACTACAGGGAACTAGTGAATTCCTCTCTGTAAACCATGAGCATCCAGTTACAACTGCATTCCAGAGCTAGCACTGGTAACGAGAGCAGGGCAAGGGCCAGGTGGAGGCTCCAGATCAAGGACTTATCACGCTGAAAGTCTAAAACAGACCAAATGCTCTCCCTTTTAAATAGTCCAAACAAGCAATGATCACAGTATACACTTCTATTTTTATATAATCCACTACATTCAGTTCAGTCGCTCAGTCGTGTCTGACTCTTTGTGACCCCATGGACTGCAGCACGCCAGGCTTCCCTGTCCATCACCATCTCCTGGAGCTTGCTCAAACTCATGTCCATCAAGCCAGTGATGCCATCCAACCATCTCATTCTCTGTCATCCTCTTCTCCTCGTGACTTCAATCTTTCCCAGCATCAGGGTCTTTTCTAAGGAGTCAGTTGTTAGCATCAGGTGGCCCAAGTATTGGAGTTTCAATATCAGTCCTTCCAATAAATATTCAGGACTGATATCCTTTAGGATTTACAGGTTTGATCTCCCTGCAGTCCGAGGGACTCTCAAGAGTCTTCTCCAATACCACAGTTCAAAAGCATCAATTCTTCGGTGCTCAGCCTTCTTTATGGTCCAATTCTCACATCCATACATGACTGCTGGAAAAACCATAGCTTTGACTAGACGGACCTTTGTTGGCGTTAGGTTCAAATAATCCCACCTAACTATCTGTTCACATACATAAATGGGCGATTCAGGGATCAGCATGGAATTTCCTGGTATTCTGTTTAGATGTTTCAAAGAGACAAGTGTCTGGTTCTCTGAGGATGAAATATCCACTCTGTCTACTTCACAGTGGTGTCATGAAGATCAAATGAGATCATAAAGAGAAACTGCTACATAAACTGAAATCTCTCATAAAAATACAAGGTAGTGCAGGTTCTTTCAAGCTGAAGTCGAGGGCCACAAAGCTTAGTTAGACACAGATGATAGCATCTGTCCAGCTGGACAATGATGACCCTGTGAAGACCCCGATGACTATGATATAATTGTCTTCACTAGTAGCAAATCTAGCCACTCTTTCTAGTCATCCGTGTTACCAACAGCAAAGAAACGGTTCAGTAAATAGCTCTGGACCTTTCTCTGCAACATCTCTGATTGTTAGGAACATTCTAATATTTGGATCTTATTTTCCTTTTTAACACACAAAAATTCACTATTTCCTATTTTCTATACTTAATTCTTAGATTCTTGAAAAATAAAATCATAGTTAACACATGTGAAAGCAATCACAGAATACATACATTTTTAAAACTAGAATTAAGATTTAATACATTACAAAGTAAAAACATAACTCATCATTTCTGTTATAAAATTCTCCTGTGTGTGTAATTTCTGTCTTCAACAAATACTCTAAGAGTCTTTATATTTCATGTTGCTTTGTCTACCTATGCCTTTCTGTAACCCAGGCCCAGGCAACCACCCATCCCTACATTTACATAAGTATTTCAGCTGATTATGTTTACCCTACCTCGTCTATTTGAGAAGACAGTTGATCATTCAGTATGTATTACATAGTACTTAACACATTCCTGGAATTCTGTGAATATATGAACACATGTTGACTACACCGACTATTTCTTGTTTACTATTCTGTTTTCTCATTCACTCCTTAAATTAGTTAACAAGCTAGTCAACCTCATGCTGTGGAAATGGAGGCAGTCGGGCACACCGCAAGAACACAGGCCTCAGACGCAGAGCCCTCAGTCCAAATTCTCTTTTACTACCACCTGAGTGACTGTGGACAAGCTGGTACCTTTGGTCTCATTAATTTCCTTATTTTTAAGATTAGATAAGAGACAGCTGCAGGTGCTGAGGTAAATGATGACTATGCAGTGGCTCTGGTCCAGCACAGGCACTCCACAATGCTAGTTCCTTTCTTTCCAGTAAGAACTCTGAGCTGCCCATTCCAACTTTGACACTATTTACAGAGGCTCCTCCTCCACAAAGCATTGTAGGCATTTACCTTATAGATTCTTCACCTATTTTTCAAATCTAATATGCCTTGAGATCCTGATGTCGCTCAAGGGCTCTCATTGTGGTTTGGCAGTGGTACTATTAGACCACAAGGAGCAGGTGGGCACTGAGTAGGGAGGGCAGCCTGTTCCCAGTCCTCCCCAGGGCGCTGGTGAGCCAGCATGTCATCCTGAGCTGTATGCTCAGTCCTGGAAGCTGCCTTGTGCCAACAAGAGCCTCTGCACTCCTGAGTGAGCTGACTCTCAACTCAGGGCACAGGCCCCTTAACTGTTCAATGTCTAAATAGACTTCATCCCCAATTAATCTGAGAACATCAAACACCAGCTGTTAACATACAGGACTTAACACTAGAAAAACGGAAAGCTATGCATCTTCAAGTGGTAGATAATGAAAGAGGTACTACTCCCTTTACAACTCACAAGTATTTTATAAGAGAAACTGGGTAAAAAAACCCATTATTTCATGGGTGAATGTAATTTATCTGTGCACTTTATTTTTTAAAGGACAAATGATTAAGTCTCCATACTGAGGTGAAACATGCTCTGACAGTCACTACTCGGGGGCTGGCTCCTAGAACAGGCTTCTGTTTTACTTGCCTGGCATCTCTGAAAGCCTCATGGGACTCAATGGATGGTACCCAATCTAAGGTCACAATAAAACACTCTAAGTTACTCCTCTAGACAACCTTCTAGAAGTGTGAGCTACCTCTTGATGGGGTACAAGCAATTATAGCTTCCCAAGAGAAACAACCACTTAAGCATTCCCAATGAAGTGTGTCATGTGGAACCAGGGCTAGAGTCTCCACTGTCTGATACTAATAAGCACTATGGTCTCAGAACAGGCTAATATCACCCAAGATTCTAATTAAAAGTTGGATCAGCAAGCCAGAAATAACTGCCAAGTGGAGAGACAACTAATTGCCCAGCTGACAATCCTGATGCCTAAAAGAGGAGACTGCTGATGAAACTCCATGAGGAAGTTAGATCCTAAACATACACCACTGTCTGGTGTTAGCCTGAGTGCTGCTGACCACCCTCCACTTGCTCTGCAGCCTTCCTCAGTGGCTAGTCCCAAAGGAACCAAAGACATGACTCAGGTAGGGAGCAGTCATGTTTTCTCTGCTCAAAGCCAGGTGTCCCAGTGGCCCCAAAATGCCTCGCTGAAGTGCTGTAAGAGCATTCCTTATTCTTCTACTGGAGTAAACAACAGCAAATATTAAGGGCTTGTCATCTTCATCTCTTCCTTTAATCCCTCACAGGTTCTTGGTGTTCTGGTAGCCCTTTCTGTAGATAACTCTACGATTCCTCTTTTCATTCTTCTTTAAGTATTCCCCCATTCCCTGAGTCTCAACAGGCCCTTTCCACCTCCAGGAATAAACCAGCCTAGCGTGCAATGAGAAGGGCAGTGTCAACAGAGGGACATCCTTGCCCTCAGATTGCACAGTAAGTAAGCAATCACAGAAGAGCACTGAAACGTGGCGGGGAGCAGCCATGCACTGCAGAGTTAATCTGAGACATGGGGAAATTCCAGCACAATTCTTCATGATAAGCCTGAGCTCTAATTGAAGATCAGACACCTCTGCCACTAACCCCCTGAACACACACCCTCATGCTGCTCAGAAAGGTGCAAGCCAGAGCTACTGTTTCACCCTTTCAGATTCCCCAGGAGAGGCACTCTGCTACTATAGCCATCCTTGCAGGTTACGGAAGGCATGAAAAGGTTCCATTACTGAAAGCCCCTGCAACAAAAGACTACTTAACGGGTGCTCTATGAAGCCAAGAACAAGCACAATCAGTTTTCTGACAGCAACAGATGCAGCTCTCCACCCTACAAATCACAAATACAAGCATCCCTCCCGGGGACAAAGCAAGTTCTCTCACAGGAGGAATTTCATCAGACTGACCAGATCCATGCGTGCTCCCCATGCTCCTCCCCATCAGAGCTGACATGCCGTTACCTGTACAAGTGACGGTTGTCCTCGAAGTCTTCTTGGCCCCATCTTCCCTTGATGTCTTCAATAACGTGGTTCTTCAGGAATTTTTTTAGCAGCTGGACCGTTTGTTTGCGGGTCACTTCGGGGCCAAAGTTTTGGCTGCGCCTCAGCAACTCGTGTAGCCAATCCACAGCTTCGGTCGCTGTGAAGCAATGCTCGTAACTTTTGAAACGACAGCGATGTTTCCGTAATGGCATCTTGGCGCGAAAAAGTTCAACTGTTTCATTCCACTTGGGGCAAAAACAGAGGAAAGCATTTAGTGAATTTTTTAAAAGGTTACTGTATCCCAAATATTTAGGACAACAAATGCTGTTTTTCCATTTAAAAGACTGCCTTAATAAGAGAAGCAGTCGAAGTTTGTTTGTTTTTTTTTTCTATTTACGACCTTTAAACGCTAAGGTAACCTTATGTAGTACCTGGTGTCAAAGCATGTTTAAAAATTCTGCACAATACTTTCCTATTCCAATACAAGCAAGTTTCCAATACAGGGGCCAAGGGTTTGATCCCTGGTCAGGGAACTAAGATTCCACATGCCACATGATGCAGCCAAATTTAAAAAAAAAAAAAAAAATTTAATCTAGATATCCACACCATTATCAGCCATCCCAAAATTAAATGAAATGTTCACATGTGATGTTCTCCCTACATAATTACTCCATTTCCTTAGGACCTGTCATCCCACCAGTCCGACAAGTTCCAAAAACTCAGTCTTACTCTTAGGACCATTCTTTCTTCTTTCATGCTCCTCTTTCAAGTCTATTAATTTACAGACTCTGCATCTTATTTTTTACCTACTTTCCTACTGAAATCAGTTCTTCCTTTTTCTTTCAACGATAGTTCTGACCTCAACATATTCTTTTTATTTTGCCCAACACTGTAACCTTGTTTTTCTCTTCTTCCGAGTTTGTCTTTATACTCTCCGCTGCCCAGTGACCTCTGCACCTGTGGTCCATTTCTCTTCTCCCTTTGATCGCTAGCCTCTCTCAAGCACAGTAACCGTCCCTGAGTACACAACACCACGTGCATCAAGGGCCCAGGTTGGGTCTATTCAAGTATGCTCCTTGGACATGCAGCGCAGGGCACAGGCAAACACACAGCAGGTACTCAACACGCAGACACCTAACTGGTCTTTCCCTTTTCCTATTTTTATTAAACCACCTCCTAACTTCATGCAATTTAATTCTACTCTGATTCTCAATCATGTCTTCCTCCTGGCCAAATTCAAACATCTTTATGCCCTCTGCATATCAATTTTTCTACTTCATTTGACACTACGATAAGCCATGCTTCAAATTAAGTTGGTCCAGATTTAAACGTTTTTAAACTCTTAAAACCACACACAAAAACAATGCAATCTGTAGAGTAAGATAACATATAACCAGAATTTCTAAGACAAAATGAAAAATTCAACTCAAGAAAGGTCATTCAATAGAAAAATGAAAAAAACACTTAAACAGGCACTTCACATAAAAGAATCTCCAAATTTACCATAGTATATGCTTTTGAACCATGGTGTTGGAGAACACTTGAGAGTCCCTTGGACTGCAAGGAGATCCAACCAGTCCATTCTGAAGGAGATCAGCCCTGGGATTTCTTTGGAAGGAATGATGCTGAAGCTGAAACTCCAGTATTTTGGCCACCTCATGCAAAGAGTTGACTCATTGGAGAAGACTCTGATGCTGGGAGGGATTGAGGGCAAGAGGAGAAGGGGACGACAGAGGATGAAATGGCTAGATGGCATCACTGACTCGATAGATGTGAGTCTGAGTGACCTCCGGGAGTTGGTGATGGACAGGGAGGCCTGGCATGCTGTGATTCATGGGGTCGCAAAGAGACACGACTGAGTGACTAATCTGATCTGATCTGATGCAGAGATGTTCAATCTCATGAATTAGCAGTGAAATGCAATAAATCCCCAATGCCATACTATACATGCCTACAGAATGACTAAAATGAAAAAGATGAGCAATACTAGGTGCCAATCGGAACATGAAGCAACCAGAAATTATGTGCACACTGTATAACCCAGAAATTCCATTCTTAAGTGTGTATATATATTCCACAGAAGTATGTTAACCAAAAGCCACACTGTTCAAAATAGCACTATTCTTACTTAATAGATTAAAAACAACCCAAATGTCCATCAACATAAGAATAGATAAACAAATTCATGCAACAGAATACTGTAATGAGAATAAACAAACTATTGCTATATGCAGTAACATAGATGAATAACACAGATAAAATGTAATTGATAACTGTTTTTGCTTCACAACACAAGTCAAATTACAAAACACAACACTGAGTGTTGAAGTCAATCAGTTCAGTCACTCAGTCATGTTCAGCTCTTTATGACTCCATGGACTGCAGCACGCCAGGCTCCCCTCTCCATCACCAACTTCCAGAGCTTACTCAAACTCCTGTCCATCAATTCAGTGATGCCATCCAAAAATCTCATCCTCTGTCGTCCCCTTCTCCTTCTACCTTCAATCTTTCCCAGCTGCTGCTGCCGCAAAGTCGCTTCAGTTGTGTCTGACTCTGTGCGACCCCATAGACAGCAGCCAACCAGGCTCCGCTGTCCCTGGGATTCTCCAGGAAAGAATACTGGAGTGGGTTGCCATTTCCTTCTCCAATGCATGAAAGTGAAAAGTGAAAGTGAAGTCACTCAGTCGTGTCCGACTCTTAGCGACCCCATGGACTGCAGCCTACCAGGCTCCTCTGTCCATGGGATTTTCCAAACAAGAGTACTGGAGTGGGGTGCCATTGCCTTCTCTGATCCTTCCTGGCAACAGGGTCTTTTCCAATAAGTCAGTTCTTTGCATCAGGTAGCCAAAGTATTGGAGTTTCAGTTTCAGTCCTTCCAATGAATATTCAGGACTGATTTTCTTTAGGATGGACTGGTTTGATCTCCTTGCAATCCAAGGGACTCCCAAGAGTCTTCTCCAACAGCTCAAAAGCATCAATTCTTCGGTGCTCAGCTTTCTTTATATCCAACTCTCACATTCATACATGACTACTAGAAAAACCATAGCTTTGACTAGACGGACCTTTGTTGGCAAAGTAATGCCTCTGCTTTTGAATATGCTATCTAGGTTGGTCATAACTTTTTTCTTCCAAGGAGCAAGCATCTTTTAATTTCATGGCTGCAGTCACCATCTGCAGTGATTTTGGAGCCCAAGAAAATAAAGTCTCTCACTGTTTTCATTGTTTCCCCATCTATTTGCCATGAAGTGATGGGACCGGATGCCATGATCTTAGTTTTCTGAGTATTGAAATTTGCTTCCTATTTTTTTCTCTTGAACATTATTCCATTTCTTTACTTCTTAGAATCAAAAATATTATGATAGTGGAGTTATAATACAGCACTGGCCAGGGACTTCAGAGACAAACAAGTGCTAGATATAGGTGTACTTGCCACACACTGGCAGTGTGAACTTGACCATGTCAGTTCACCACTTTAGGCCTAAATAAAATGAGAGTCCCCTTCACAGATCACAGCCTTGTTGTGGCAAAGGGGCTTGCGTTACTCAATGAAGCTACAAGCTATGCTGTGCAAGGCCATCCAAGACAGACAGGTCAAAGTGAAGAGTTCTGACAAAACATGGTCCCCTGGAGGAAGGGATGGCAAATCACTCCAGTATTCTTACCACAAAAACCCCATGAACAGTACAAAAAAAGACAAAAGATATGACACCAGAAGAGGAGCTCTCCCAGGTCAGAAGGTGTCCCCCTGGGGAAGAACAGGGGGCAATTACTAATAGCTCCAGAAAGAAGGAAAGTGCTGGGCCAAAGCAGAAACAATGCTCAGTTGTGGACGTGTCTGATGGCGAAAGTAAAGTCCAATGCTGTAAAGAACAATACTGCATCAAACTCCAGGAGACAGTGAAGGACAAGGGAGCCCAGTGTATTGCAGTCTATGGGGTCGCAAAGAGCTGGACACAACTTGGCGACTAAACAAAAACAACAAAATGAAAGAACTGGGATCTTCAGAGCCCATTCAAACTCTCAGAGTCAATGACGCCTATAAGTCTTTTAAAGTTTACCTGTTACATTCAGAAGATACAACTCAGAATTAAGTTCAAAGAAAGGATTGGTAGATTTATGCTGTTTTCAGAAAAATCAATTTTCTTTCTTATCATTTCTTGTTAACTAAGGTTTATAGAACTATTTAATATGTGGATTACAAAAATGAAAGTTATTTCAGTGAAGATGAGTAAGTTGCTAATTAGCTTCCATATTCACCGTGAATTGACTTACAGAGTCTGTCATTTGATTTTGGGCATAGAAATTGACCTAGTCCATAAAATGTTATTTTCAGATAAGACTTTGGTACCATAGAAAATGGAGCTGTACATGGTTTGAGAAAGTATAGTGAGCCGTGAAAGGAGGAAGCAAAGGCCCACTCACTGTGTACCACGAGGTTTTTCCCAAGCTTTTCTGAAGATTAGGTTGAGTGTGATGGTGGGAGAAGATGGAAATGGTAAACTGGGAACCAGGGAGGTAAGCAGAGCCGAGGCAGAGTAAGGGGGCTAACTGATTTAACTGATAAAAGCTGATAACACTTAGAGATTTTACAATGGAGGGGAAAGTGTCTGTAATGACTACAGGGATCACTAATAAATCAGGAATTCTCACTTCAAAAAAAAAAGCCTATCACTTTCTGTGTGCTCAAAAATCTGAGTTTAAGTTCAAGATTCTCAAACAAAATAAAGTCGAGAACTGATTGCTACTTAGCAAATTCTGGTGAAACTGAGGTGTTTTCATCAATTATTCACATAATTTAGTTTCCTGTTTAACTTGATCAGTCTTGGCTAAATGTGACTTGAAAATCGCTTCTTGGGAACTGAAAACTTCTGAAAAACAGAGTACTTTTCTTCATAAATTCTTTTGATAATACTTTAATGTGACTCAGAATCAAGAATGTCTTTCACATAAGCAGGCTCCATCTACAGAGTTACTTCATATAATTCTGTGAATATGAGATTTTAAAAGTTTCAATTATCATGTAATTTATTTTTTTAGTCTAAAGCTGGAAGAATGAGAACAAGTCACCCCAAGATCCAGCGTCTCTGTTTCCCCTGTGCAGTGAATAAATTGGCAGTTGTTGTTCAGTCGCCAAGTCACATGGACTGCAGCACACCAGGCTTCCCTGTCCCTCACCATCTCTGGGAGTTTGCCCAAGTTCATGTCCATTGAATCCGTCATGCCATTCAACCATCTCATCCACTGTTGTCCTCTTCTCTTTCTGCAGTAGGAGAATATTACTTTCCCTCCACAAAGGAGAGTAAGCTTTTTTGCTTTTTTTGTTTTTTTAAGATTTTTTTTTGATGTGAGCCATTTTTAAAGTCTTTATTGAATTTGTCACAATGTTGATTCTGCTTTACGTTTTTTTGTTTGGAGGGTGTAGGGTGTTGTTCTTTTTCCTTTTTGCAGGGGTGGGGATGGGGGGGCACCTAAGGCATGTGCGCTCATAGCTCCCTGACCACGGATCAAACCCACAGCCCCTGCATTGGAAGGAAACGTCTTAACCACGGGACAGCCAGGGCAGTCCCAAAGAGAGTCAAGTTTTTGAATGTCCCTGATAAAGCACAATTTGTATCTCATCCCTAAAGATGGACCGACCAATAGCCTTGACCCTAGATGGTTCCAAGTGGTAGAGGCACTGTGAAAAGGAACTTGATAAGAAAACGCTATTTTAAAAAAACTCTACTTGTCCTCTGCCACCAGCATCCATACCTCTTAGAGACTAGCCCAAAGGAAAACCTAAATTTATATGAATTTTTTAAATGAATAAATCATTATGGGTCATATGTATACCTATGGCTGATTCATGTCAATGTTTGAATAAAACAATAAAAACAATAAAATTCTGTAAAGCAATTATCCATCAATTAAAAAATTAACAAATTTTTAAAAAATCATTATGGGTGTCTGAAGTGGATTATTTGCAAAAATGAGGGCAATAACTTCTTCCATCCTGTTATCTTTTCCTGGATATCGCTTAGGGGTGCAAGGAACAATGAGCCTAATTCTCAAGTTAGCTGTGGCCAGAAGTGGTGCCAGACCAAGGAGTGCAGTCTCTTCCTCCCAAATCACCTTTAAGCTTTCATAAAAAGTCGTCTAAAACCGACCCTGGACGTGACCAAATTATCTCCACTTATTCCATTATGAAATCGCTATAATCACTTGCTTCAGGTCACAAAGAAATCAAGTATGCCTCAGAACTCTGATTATCAATGCTCTTCTCCCAGGAAAAAAAGGCAGCACCCTGGACCACTGGGGTCTGAAACAAAGTGAAGAAGCTCAGTCGTGTCCGACTCTTTGAGACCCCATGGACTGTAGCCCATCAGGCTCCTCTGTCCATGGGATTGTCCAGGCAAGAGTACTAGAGTGGGGTGCCATTTCCTTCTCCAGGGGATCTTTCCAACCCAGGGATAGAACCTGGGGTTCCCGCATTGCAGACAGACGCTCTACCGTCTAAGCCACCAGGGAAGCTGTAAAGGCTCTTTTAAACCATCCGTCCGGGCCCACCCTTCCCCTTCATTTAGGTGGGTGCTGATAGAAAAAGAAACATCAGGAGCGGGAAACGTGGCCAGAGAGATCCACCTCTGTTTAGGGTACCGTTGCAAAGAGCCTCAAGTGTCAACCACAAGTGACACTCAAGATGACACGCCCTGCCCGTAACGGGCAGCCCGAAAAGTGACGGACAGACTGTCTTTCCTTTCCTGGTGAGGGACGCAGGGTTCCGGAGGACCAGGAAAGGAGAGGAGGGTGCCGTCGTGCTCTTCCGGGCGCTTTAAACCCGGAGTCGCCGTTCACTGGCGAGAACCCAGCCACCGTCTCGGGATCCAAGCTGCGCCCACCCTCGACGGGCTGGGCCCGCGACCGGGCTAGCCTTTAAGCATCATCTAGAATTTGGCCTCACAGGCTGAAACACGCCCCGCCTCCAGAACTCGGCCCGACTAGCTCTGGAGAAGCGAGGACTGACGAGTCAGCGGTTGGCCCGCAGGCCGGGGGCTCGCTTCGCCCAGACCCCCGCACACACACTCACCAGCCTGGTGGCCCGATATGGCCCAGGCCCCACGATGCGGTGCTCCATGGGCCCGCACGCCACGGAGGCGACCAGCGCCGATCCCCGAGTCCCAGGCGCCGCAGTTTGAATCCCGAGCCCACGCGCTGCAGGCGCTGATTGGGCGGCGCGGCGGCACGTGACGGGAACTGCGGGGCGGGGCTGTCGGAGCCCCAAGGAAGGGGCGGTGGGCGGCTCCTCCCGAACCTCCGGCGGCGGAGCGAACCACAAGCTTGAAGCCAACCGTGTTCGAGTCCGTGCCCACGCCTGCCCAGCCTGCGCGCATGCAAGGTGTCTCCGCAGAGGGGTCGCCCTGAACTTGTGTATTTCAGAGACCGAAACCCGGCTGGGCTGGATAGACAAATCCCTGTACACCCTTTGAAGTGCGCGATTGAACCTAGCGGTTGCGGCTAAGATTGGGAGAAGTGGGTAGTGAAAGGGAGCGAGTGGACAGCCTCTTCAAGTGGAGGGACATGTGAAAACTAGATAAGAGCACTTGGCCACAGGGAGTGTCGACAGCGTGAAAGAACAATAAAGAGCTGAAGAAGAGCCCCATTCAGCTTCCTGCGTTGTTCTTTTGGTAGCGTACTCTTTCCCTGGAACTTGAGTTCTTTGTTTTTTTTTTAATCTGACCGAAATTTTCAGTCCTATGCCACAGGGCTGTGAGGTGTTTTTTATTTCTCAGGATTTTCCCCCTAGGACTTGATGATCTCATTTGCAACTGTTCAAAGGGACAATTGAGGTCATTCTGTACCTACCACTCGAGTTCAGAGTTCAAATCTGATCCCCTCAGCGATCATTCTGGATAAGATAAAATGAGAAAGAGACAAGGCAGGGATCAGATGCCCATGCTCTATTAATACCCTTCCTCCGTTTCCTGAATTAGATATGTATTAGTGCATTTTCGGAGAAGGCAATGGCACCCCACTCCAGTACTCTTGCCTGGAAAATCCCATGGACGGAGGGAAGAGTCTGATAGGCTGCAGTCCATGGGGTCGCTAAGAGTCGGACACGACTGAGCGATTTCACTTTCACTTTTCATTTTCATGCATTGGAGAAGGAAATGGCAACCCACTCCAGTGTTCTTGCCTGGAGAATCCCAGGGACGGGGGAGCCTGGTGGGCTGCCGTCTATGGGGTCGCATAGAGTCGGACACAACTGAAGCGACTTGGCAGCAGTAGCAGCAGCAGCCGCATTTTAGAAAACCCCCCAAATTCCTAAAATAGTACATATTTATTACTTTTGTAATCAGAAAAAAAAAGCAATAAAAGTACTTTTTTACTTCCAATCTTATCAGAACTTTGTGGGGTTTTTTGGACTTCTAAACTCCGTAGAGGGTGCTAAGTCGCTTCAGCAGTGTCCCACTCTTTGTGACCCTAAGGACGGAAGCCCACCAGGCTCCTCTGCCCATGGGTTTCTCCAGGCAAGAATACTGGAGTGGGTTGCCATGCCGTGCTCCGGGGGATCTTCCCAACCCTGGGACTGAACCCACATTTCTTACAACTACCTGCATTAGCAGGAGAATTATTAACCCCTAGGTCCACTTAGGAAGCCTCCACGTAGAAGGGACACCACTGGGGCACAAGAGACAGAAAGAAAAAAGGATTTCAGGGCCTTGTCCATCTGGAAACTGTCATCACTTGTCATAGAGGTGGACTTGGAATCTGATAAAAAAAACATCTTGCCCTGCTTCTTGAGCATTTTCCCAAGAGTCCATCATGAACAAAAGACAAGACAGTTCCTTTTTCTGGAAAGATATATCTCCCGATGATCTATGTATAAGGCCACAGTCTTTGTAAGTATATAAAAGTCCACAGTCTTTGTAAATGTAGTTTAAATTCAAACTATATAAAGACTGATTATCTACCAGTCTTTCAGCATCATCAACTGGGGAATTTCTCACCCGCTCTCTGCCCTAAATTGCTTTCTACCTTTATGACTATGTTCCAGGCACAATAGTCCTCTTTCCATTCAAACCTCATAGTCTCTGAACCATTCCCCTGCTGGGAATTTTCTTGCCCCAGCGCTTCGTAAGACCAGCTGCATCTCACCATTCAGGTCATATGCTGACTTCACACCTGACTTGTCACTAACATTAAGAAATTCCAAGCTGTGGAGCAAAAGCAACATAGGCCTCAGGTATTTTGTGGGTTTGGAGGCTATGTCTCTCAGTAATGCCCCAGGAATTCCTGACTGCTACATGCAAGCCTGCTGCTGCCTGAAAGGTCTCCCAGCCAGCTGGATGGGTCATTTCGAAAGAGCTCCTCTATTGAAACCCAAGTCAGTGCTTACATTCAACTTGAGCCTTTTGGATTGTACGGCAGCTATCTTCAGTTGTATTTGTTGGCATTTAGCCCATCAATGCTATTTGCCAAGGTTCTTAAAATTGTCATATCAGTGACTTGATTTCCATGCTTATTGGTCTATACTGTCACTGTTCTATTAGGAAATCTTCCCCCAAAACTTGTATTAACCTTATTCACCTACAGGAACATCATGTTCTTTTGGGTATGGTGAAAAAGAAAGGATAAAAATATATGGAAAACATAAAACCACACTATTTCTTTGAAACTGTTGAATAATATTTTTATTTCAGCATTTTAAAAATAAATGCCTCAGAGAAACAGAGGATTTACATTTATTCATTCATTGCGGCTGGATACAGAATGGAAACGGGGCTTTTGAGGCTACATTATGGGCCATAGGATTTGGATTTTATTCTGAATTTTTGAAAATATATTAGGAAGTTTTCAGTGTGTCAAGATCTTAAGCAAGGTTTTTAAAGCATCACTCTGGCCATTGTGTAGATAATACACTGGAATGGGTGCAGGTGTGGCGTGGAAACAGGAAAAGCAATTAGGGATACTGTAGCAATACACTAGTAGCAAAAGTAAATAAATATGATTGGTACAGTGCTTGTCACATAATGACATTCCACAAATATTTGTTGAATGAATAAATGAATGAGCAAATGAAACTAACCTTCAAATAGTTATTTATCTCCTAAAGGTCAATTCAGTTCATTTTATCTATAAGTGTATTTCTTATATGTATGTACTCTACAGTATAATAGCTAACTTTTATATTTTCAAGGTAACCTATACAATTTGCTTCTGAAACTACTACTCTGTTAGTTCTTACTGTTAAAGGATTACCCATATTTGTTTCTCCCTTTTGAATCTGGGAAGATACAATTCATACTCCATGCCTTGTATTATAATCACGTGCATAAACACACACACATACATTTCCTGCCACCTCACAATCACACCATTAGAGTCTGGAGTTAGCACCTGAAAATCTTTAGCAAGGATCTAGCTGAATGTATTCTTACATTTGCACACAAGTTCAGTTTCTGGAATGTCATAGCCATGCTTCTGTTTTGCTATAGTTAAGCATAATTCTCTAAATCCAGGAAAGTATACTGATGGGAAAAAAAATTTTTTTAACAGACTTGGATTGTCCAAGGAACATAGGATGAATTAAAGGAGGAAGATCCTGGAGATGAGAATCTCCAAGGTAGCTTGTTTAAAATCCTCGGTACCTAGATTGCATAGGTGTTTGATGGGTTTGACTCTTTATCAGCAGCTGCAAAGATCCATGTACATATTTCTAATTTTGATGAGGCAGAACTTTAAAACTCCCACCTTAGAGGCTAGTGTGCAAGAGAACGTCATCCAGCTTGAATATAAGCGCAGCCAACCCCTATGAGTTTCTGTTCAATATGACCTTGATATTCTCTACTGTTTGTGTTTATGTATCTTATGGGGACAGTATTATTCTATCCTTGTATTTCAGAATTACTCAAGTCAGTGGACCTATTCTGTATAAATGCCAAAAGCTGGAATTTGGATATGTAGCCTGTATAGACGGGGGAGCCTGGTGGGCTTCCGTCTATGGGGTCGCACAGAGTCGGACACGACTGAAGCAGTAGCAGCAGCAGCCTGTATAGTGAAACATCCAAATAGAAATGACCCATGGTTGAAAATATTAGATCAAGAGGGGAGGGTAGAGTTTGGGAAATTGAAGCCCTATAGATAAATGAGGACTTTGTGGAAGGAAGAATATAGAGAGAACAGAGGCCCTCACTATCCCATCTCAGCCCTTTAGCTTACTACCCTGACTGACTAGTTTCTCTGACCCACAAACCTGCTGCTTCACCTCTGAGTCTAGGCTTGTCTGCCCACTCCTGACATTTCATCTTCTGAGATTCCTCAGCCTGCCCTGAGCCAGTGCCAGCTCAATTAGGGAATCATCCTAATCGCTTGGTTCCCTCCCTAGAGGCTTGAACTCCAGGATTCCATCCAAGATTTCCCCCTCTATTTCACTGTCAAAGGCTCAAGATTCAAGTTTTCACCTCAGCAGAATTACAGTCATTACCTGTGATTTAACTTTTGGGTAGCAAACAAATAGTGAAATGTTAAATTCCAGTATCAGTACAGTACATCAGTTGCATGACCCCCATAGCCCCCAGTTGAGTTCAGTTCAGTCGCTCAGTCATGTTCAACTCTTTGTGACCCCATGGACTGCAGCACACCAGACTTCCCTGTTCATCACCAACTCAAACTCAAACTCCTGTCCATCAAGTCAGTGATGCCATCCAACCATCTCATCCTCTGTTGTCCCCTTCTCCTCCCACCTTCAATCTTTCCCCGCATCAGGGGCTTTTCAAATGAGTCAGTTTTTCATATCAGGTGGCCAAAGTATTGGAGTTTATAGCCCCTAAGCTCAGTTTTAAGAAAAATCTAAAGATAGGATAAAATGATCTGCACTTTTAAAAGATTCATCACAAATGTTCCCTGAAGTAGCAAAGATACTTAGTATAGCCCTAAAGAATTCAATTTATAAAAAGGAAAAAAAAAAGGTAGAAGAGGACAAGCATGTGCAGAACTTATAGAAAGCACTACTGCAAGGCCCCACATCTTGTAGTTAGTAAGGTGCCCAGGGCAGAGGTAAGACCCTCTGGGCAGCAGAGGGTCCTGGGAGCCAAGGCCCATGGACTACAAACACAAGAGCTCAGAGAGGCAGAAGTGGGACAGTGGTCGGCAGCACCGAGCCAGAGCAAAATGAAAATGAGACTAGGAGGCAGAAGCAGTTGGGGAACAAGGAAGGTCTGTGATCTGCGCTTGGGGCAGGGTGTCTGTATGTACTGGGCTATCTTGAAGGACGAACAAAGGCAGCAGTGGTGATTGTGTTCGCCTACAACACTGCCACTCTTATTTTCTTTCAGAGCCAAGGGACTGAAACTGGCTGGAATAAAAAAGAAAAGAGTTATTTTAAGCATTTCATCCTTACTGATGACTTCTCTTTCGTTTTGTTTTGATGACTTCTTTATATTTTATGGTTTTCTTTTGTTGATTTCCAACACAGATCTTTTTCTTTCTTTCAAGTTTTTACTGGGTTATAACCCATGGACATTACCTGTATAGGGCTTGGGGAATTTTCACCAACTGACCACATCCTTGTAACCAGCACTCTGATCAAGAAACAAAACCTAACTAGGGCCGGGGCCGACCTCCAGTCTCCACCTGCCTAAACATAATTGGTGTAGATCTGCTGCTGCCGCTGCCGCTGCTCAGTCGCTTCAGTCGTGTCCTTCTCCGTGTGACCCCATAGACGGCAGCCCACCAGGCTCCTCTGTCCCTGGGATTCTCTAGGCAAGAACATTGGAGTGGGTTCCCATTTCCTTCTCCAGTGCATGAAAGTGAAAAGTGAAAGTGAAGTTGCTCAGTCGTGTCCGACTCTTAGCATCCTCATGGACTGCAGCCTACCAGGCTCCTCCGTCCATGGGATTTTCCAGGTGAAAGTACTGGAGTGGGGTGCCATTGCCTTCTCCGGTAGATCTTCTACTGTGCAAGAAAAAAAGAAACAAGGAGTTTACCCTAAAGCTAAAGAGGGAATAAGAGCTAACTCACAAATAACCTGGAATTTAGTCCACCTACATTGTAACTCAAAAGCCAACTATAAAAAGTGGAGGGGAAGGAGACAAAAGGATTTTATTTAGTGGACAAGTGCACACAGCATTCAGTTTACAGCTTGACCAGATATACCATTTGTGGATTTTTGTGGGTTTTCCCCTTTCATTTAAAATTAAAGAGAGGCCTTCTAG
The DNA here is from genome assembly GCA_935064755.1 of Tragelaphus eurycerus. Taxonomy (NCBI): domain Eukaryota; kingdom Metazoa; phylum Chordata; class Mammalia; order Artiodactyla; family Bovidae; genus Tragelaphus; species Tragelaphus eurycerus. Next base: position 19,637,248 of record CAKXYN010000024.1, on the reverse strand, counting down.
ACATTCAAACTCTGTTGACTACATTTCCTTATTTAGCTGTCTCTGAAAACTCTCTAACTGGGGGGCTCCTGGAATTAACGACAGAGCAGTGCTTTGATTTCAGCTCCAGTGAGAAATTAGAAGGGAGGTCCCCTGTGAAGTGACCTCCAGCTCATCTCCTAACTGAACCCTGGAGACTTATTTAAAACACAGATGCCAGGCCAACTCCTCTCCTCAAAGTAGCTTCTTTGGGGCATAGGGGGACCAGAGGAGTGAACACAGGTATGCCATTATTATCTGATTCTCTCCATCAGACCGCTGGTCTGAGGTCTGGAGGTCTGGAGTTGGGCTCTGCCAGTGGACCTGGGCAGCATTCTAGGAAAAAATACTTCTTACGTGTTCATCTTTGCTTGACGATAAAGTTATCAGAAATAACATCCTAAAAGAATGTTAGACAAAGGTCGTAAGGAGAGTCAAATTTCTCAGCTGAGCCTGGAAAAGTACAGAGCCCAAGGAGATGGGAACAGGGGAGGTAAAATGAGACAGGAGGTTTGAGGCAGAACCTGGAATAGCTACAGAGCTGCAGGGCAAATAGTTAGAACCAAGTTTTAGCCAGAAGGACCACAGCTTCATCTGCTAAGGATTCTTGCCCCCCAAATTGAAACTGAACCTGACCATACCTCATTTTCTATGATGCAGTTACTGATTTTCAGGAAATGCAGAGGATGGAAAAATAATGAGGTGTGGGGGTTGCAACTGGTAATATTTGGAACATGGGAGAATCTGTGAGTGACCAGCTATTTGCAATTACAAGGAAGAAGGTAGGTGGAGAGTAGAGGGAGAATCCATAAGACATCTGAGACAAATGAAACTAATCACAGCATGTGGGTGTTATTTAGATCATAATTCAACCTACTTTAAAAATTTTAAAAACTAAAAATGTTTAAATACAATTGTGGGACAATTGGAAGATGGAATATTGAACAGATACTTGAAGATAATCGAGAATTAGAGTTTAAAACTGTATTGTATAATAGTTATCTTTTAAAAGACTCAGTCCTTAAGGGCATGGATCAGAATCACCTGGAGGACTTGTGAAAATGCAGATTACTGTGTCTAACCCCCCAAAGTTCCTAATTCTGTAGAACTTTCCTGGGGCCTGAAAATTTCCATTTCTAACAAGCTGGATAATGAGTGCATGAGAGTTCTTTATTCCTGTTCTCTCTACTCTTGTTATGTGTGTAATTTCTATTTTTAAAAGGGTTTATTTAAGATAAAGAAAAAGAAAAAAATTGAAAAAGTGTTTAACAATATCCATTTCTGAGTTTTAAAAAAAGCTCTCAACGAACTAGAGAATACAAGGGAGCTTCCTCAACTTAATAACAATCTATGAAAATCCTCAGGTAATGTCATACCTAATGAAAGACCGAAGACTTGCTCTCTAAGATCAGGAACAAGACAAAGATGTCTGCTCTTACCATTTCTATCCAACACTGTACTGGAGGTTCTAGCTAGTACAATGAGGGAAGAAAAGGAAAAAGCATCCAAATTGAAAAAAATAAAACCACTTTTTTTCTTTTTTTAACAAGTGGAAAGAGGTTTATCATGTACATAGAAACAAGAGCTTGTGACACTCTTGAATGGATAGATGCAGATCATGACTTTGTTGTTGTTTAGTTTCCAAAGTCAGCTTTAATACAAGAGACTTAATCAGCATTTCCCCAACAGTAGCCGGATCTTTCTAGGTAAAATGCCGAGAAGCATGTCCTCTAACAAGTCACTGCAATCATTTTGGATAATTCAGCAGTCCTTCCTTTGTCCATCACTTTTTTGTTGTTGTTCTTAATGATTCTCTCAGTTTTTTAGCTGCCTTTCTGATAACTTCAACCAATTCCAGATATTTCCTTCTAAATAATTTCACTGTTATCTGTATGGTTCTACTTAATTGTATTACAATTATTATATGTATGTAAGTTTTTTCACCTTGGATTGCAAACTAATTGAGGTTGGGGACCATGACTTAGAGAGTAAAACCATCTTTACTTACAGACAACTTGATAACCTACGTAGAAAATTCTATGAGGGCCATAAAATAGCTACTAGAACTAATGAGAAAGTTCTGGAATACTGTGGCCAAGGACAGACACTAGAGTTGGGTAGGAGCTGAATGGCTATGAGGAGGGGCTTTCGATATTTATTTTCTGAAGCCCTTAGGAGCTTTTGTTCCTTCTGATGCCTATCACAACCTGGGGGCATCCCTGACTAACATTGACACTGAATACTTATTCCTTAGCTGATCATATTCTCCTTATACTATACTATACTATACTAAGTCACTTCAGTCGTGTCCGACTCTGTGTGACCCCACAGATGGCAGCCCACCAGGCTTCCCCGTCCCTGGGATTCTCCAGGCAAGAATACTGGAGTGGGTTGCCATTTCCTTCTCCAGTGCATGAAAGTGAAAAGAGAAAGTGAGGTCGCTCAGTCATGTTCGACTCTTAGTGAGCCCATGGACTGCAGCCTACCAGGCTCCTCCGTCCGTGGGATTTTCCAGGCAAGAGTACTGGAGTGGAGTGCCATTGCCAATATTCTCCTTACCTAATCATATTTATCCAAGGAGAGACTTCTTACAGCAGCAGTTCTCAAGCTTGTCTGAACATTGGAATCACCTGAGGAGCTTCAAAACCTCCTGATGCCTGGGTTCCACCTCCACAGAGTGATTTAATTATGGACTCATGGATTCCTTGTTTATTTAATGAATTATGACCCATTACTGTCATTGTCTTTTTGAACCCAGCTCTTGTATTGTTTCCATATGTCCCCATTAGTTTTGAAATGGTGTCTTTATTTTCTGGACAAGATATTTTAAGCTCATCAAATATATTTGCTTCTCCAGACCCAGAGTTGAGGAGCACCTATTGCCTTTAATTGGAAATGGTATTTATTATGCCTTTTCTCTTTGATACAAACAATGAAACTTTTTTATCTTTGTCTGCCTGACTCTTGCATCTATTTCCATGTTTGTTCTAAACTCATGCAGGTTAAAAATAGGTGCTATTATTAACCCCTCTATCCCTCAATGCCTGACCCAGTGTAATATAGAATAGGCTCACAACTTACTCAATATTACTATATTGAGTAATATTACTCAATATTACTATATTGAGTCAACGATATTTTTCGAATGTTTACACTGGGTTAAGAACCCAGGATTAAAATTTGAAGCAAGACAAACAAAGTCATGGCCTTCCTGTGGTTACAATCTAGTGAAAAAAGCACATATGAATCAGAAGATTATATAAACATTTAATTAAAAACACTGTAAGTGCTCTAAAAAATAGGCACACTGAGTTCTAGGCATACATCAGGGAGTCTGATATATTCTGGGTTGGGAAAGTTTCCCTTAAAATAGGAAATGAGGGACTTCCCCAGCTGTCCAATGGTTAAGACTCTGCTTCCACTGCAGGGGGCATGGGTTCCACCACTAGTTGCAGAACTAAGATCCCACATGGTGTGATGCAGAAAAAAAAGACTTCAGTCAATAAAATGGGAATTAAAGAAAGATTACTATGAACATGAGTATACAAACACTTCTTTGAGACCATGCTTTCAATTCTTTTGTATATATACCCAAAGGTGGAATTGCTGGGTCATGTGGCAAGATCAAACCAGTCAATCCTAAAGGAAATCAACCCTGAATATTCATTGAAAGAACTGGTGCTGGAGCTGAAGCTCCAATACTTTGGCCTCCTGATACAAAGAGCTGACTCATTAGAAAAAACCCTGAAGCTGGGAAAGACTGAGGGCAAGAGGAGAAGAGAGTGACAGAGGATAGGATGGTTGGATGGCATCACTGACTCAATGCACATGAGCTCGATCAGAAGCTGGGAGATAGTAAAAAACAGGGAAACCTGGTGTGCTGCTGTTCATGGGGTTGTAAAGAGTTGTACACTACTTAGCTACTGAACAACAACAACAATGGTAATTCTATTTTTAATTTTTTGAGGAGCTACCAAACTTTTCTCCTTTTCAGCTGCAAAAGGATTTCAATACCTCCAATTTACCAACCTTTGTTATTTCCTGTTTGTTTTTTTTAAAATAAGTGAGGGTGTGTTTATTAAGTATACATATTTATTGCAGAAATTAGAGATACAGAAAAATAAAAATGAAAGAAAAAACAAAAATGCTTTAAAATGTTCCATTTTAAAATGAGGAAATATAGGATTGCTATGTAAATAGCTGTTTAAAAAAATGGGAAGAGATTAGTTAATAGAAAAGTGAGCAAAGGACAGGCACAGGAAGGTGGCCAGGGATGAAACAGAAGTGGCCAACCTGAAATGTGAAAGGGCTGGTATCTGGTATTGTGGAGACAAGAGCAGGAGCCTGCATAGTTCACTGGCTACTTCTACCTGATGAGGACTCAGTTGAAGGGGCTTCATTCAGCTGCTTCAGCTGGAGAGGTGTCAAAGACACTCTGTTCTGTCCTACCCAGACTGTAACCCCAACTGATTTATCCATTGAACGCAGGAAAATGGAAGCTAGACAGCCAAAGGAAGCACTGCCTTCCCTAACTCTGAAACCAACGATATATTTGGAATGCTCCACAGAAGATACAGAAATGAACTGAGCCCTTTAAAATCTCTAAAAACACAAATGATATGGTTAAAGCGCACATTTTGTTTTAGAGATAAGAATGCTGGGAAACAATTTTGGAAAAGCAAGAATATGAAGCACTCTGTCCATACTGTGATGCCAGACAATAGTCCGCTCTGCATTCCTTGTTGGTTATCATACTGGGAGCAAAGCACCTCACCAGGGGAATGCCGACGGCACAGGACCTCCTACTGGAGTCTGAAGCTCTGTGGTGGTTTAGAAACAAGCCCTCAAATGCATTGAAGCACCTCCCCTAAAGAGGTGGGTTGTCTGTCTCCCCAGTGAATCCAGGGGGCTTGTGACTGTTTCAGCAGATAGAGTATGACAGAAGTGATTCCATACAGCTTCTGGAACTGGGTCCTAAAAGGCCATTCAGTTCCCCTCAGTTTCTTGGACCACTCACTCTACAGAAGTTCCTTTACTGGGTCCTCACTGCAGAAACCCAGCCTCCATGCTGTGAAAAGCCAAGCTTGGGAGAGGCTAAGTGTTGGTGCTGGTTGACAGCGCCGCGGAGCCCAGCCTTGGGGGCATTCCAGCCCAGGAGCCAGATGTGTGGATAAAGAAGCCTCCAGGTGATTTCAGCCCTCAGCCTTTCAAGGCATTCCTCACCTTCTGAATCTTCACAACAAGAGGCCCTGGTCATCATGGAAGGGAGATGAACAATATATGCTGTGTCCTGTCTAAATCCCTGATCCAGAGAACCTGTGGGCCTTTATCTTTCAATGCCACTGTCAGTGTCTCTGGGATCATTTGCCAAATGTATATATATGTATATATATATAGACATATGTCTGGAGAAAACTCTTAATTCAAAAAGATGCATGACCTCAATATTCACAGCAGCATTATTTACAACATATATATGGCTCAGTGGTAACGAATCTGCCTGCAGTACAGGAGATGGGAGTTCAATCCTTGGGTTGGGAAGATCCATGGCCCCTGGAGGAGGGCATGGCAACCCACTCCAGTATTCTTGCCTGGAGAATTCCATGGACAGAGGAGACTGGTGGGCTACAGTCCATGGGGTCACAAAGAGTCAGACATGACTGAAGTGACTTAGCAAGTAGGCAGGCAAGCATATATGTATATATACATATATTTGTTTTGGGATCATTTGTTGAGCAACAGTAGATAACCCAACCAAACATTTAAATTACTAGCGCTACAAAGAAAATAATTTGAACTACTGGTTGACTATTGATTCACCTGCATCTAATAGAAGAATTAGTGTAGTTATGGGTGCCTAAAATCAGAGAACACAGACTCTTCAGCTAGCAGTCACTTTCTAGGAATGCTGTCTTCATTCCACAGAGAGATTATCCTTATGGGTGAAAACCCTGATAGGATGTGGAGATAGATTATTTTTGGTCTAATGGGTGAGTTTCCCATCAGTGGAAATACCCTATGTCTATGGAATCTTTACAATAATGTTAGATGACAAAGAGGATGTCCTGTATGATTCTCCATGTGGGAAAAAGGAGGTTTTGTCCTAGTGGCTGTGAGCTTCTCAGAACCTCAGTCTAGAAGAGAGTGTGATGAGCCAGCCCCTCAGTGAAGACTCACTTTATTAAATGCAGGAGTGGACAAAGCTGGGCGGGAATAGTGTAGAGTGCCCTTCTGGTCAGTCCCCAGGAGTCCTCTTAGGGTTTAACAGAAGAATGGAATGGCTGGTTATAATGCTGATAAGCCCTAGGAATCTGTAGAAAATACATAGGATGATAGTATTTCTCCCAGGGGGCAGGAGAGAGAGTGGTGATCCTGGTATATTCATTATTAAGAGATTTTCCAGTTTTATCTGCATCTATTATTGAAAACACACTGAACCAAGCAAGTACAACAAGTCTGGAGTGTCAATAAAAATCAGATCAGATCAGTCGCTCAGTCGTGTCCGACTCTTTGCGACCCCATGAACCGCAGCACGCCAGGCCTCCCTGTCCATCACCAGCTCCCGGAGGTCACCCAGACTCATACCCATCAAGTCAGTGATGCCATCCAGCCATCTCATCCTCTGTCGTCCCCTTCTCCTCCTGCCCTCAATCCCTCCCAGCATCAGAGTCTTCTCCAATGAGTCAACTCTTCGCATGAGGTGGCCAAAGTACTGGAGTTTCAGCTTGAGCATCATTCCTTCCAAAGAAATTCCAGGATTGATCTCCTTCAGAATGGACTGGTTGGATCTTCTTGCAGTCCAAGGGACTCTCAAGAGTCTTCTCCAACACCACAGTTCAAAAGCATCAATTCTTCGGCGCTCAGCTTTCTTCACAGTCCAGCTCTCTCATCCATACATGACCACAGGAAAGACCATAGCCTTGACTAGGCGAACCTTTGTTGGTAAAGTAATGTCTCTGCTTTTGAATATGCTATCTAGGTTGGTCATAACTTTCCTTCCAAGGAGTAAGCGTCTTTTAATTTCATGACTGCAGTCACCATCTGCAGTGATTTTGGAGCCCAGAAAAACAAAGTCTGACACTGTTTCCACTGTTTCCCCATCTATTTCCCATGTAGTGCTGGGACCGGATGCCATGATCTTCGTTTTCTGAATGTTGAGCTTTAAGCCAACCTTTTCACTCTCAACTTTCACGTTCATCAAGAGGCTTTTTAGCCCCTCTTCACTTTCTGCCATAAGAGTCATGTCATCTGCATATCTGAGGTTATTGATATTTCTCCCAGCAATCTTGATTCCAACTTGTGTTTCTTCCAGTCCAGCATTTCTCATGATGTACTCTGCATATAAGTTAAATAAACATGGTGACAATATACAGCCTTGACGTACTCCTTTTCCTATTTGGAACCAGTCTGCTGTTCCATGACCAGTTCTAACTGCTGCTTCCTGACCTGCATACAGATTTCTTAAGAGGCAGATCAGGTGGTCTGGTATTCCCATCTCTCTCAGAATTTTCCATAGTTTATTGTGATCTACACAGTCAAAGGCTTTGGCATAGTCAAGAAAGCAGAAATAGATGTTTTTCTGGAACTCTCTTGCTTTTTCCATGATCCAGCTGATGTTGGCAATTTGATCTCTGGTTCCTCTGCCTTTTCTAAAACCAGCTTGAACATCAGGAAGTTCACGGTTCACATATTGCTGAAGCCTGGCTTGGAGAATTTTGAGCATTACTTTACTAGCGTGTGAGATGAGTGCAATTGTTCGGTAGTTTGAGCATTCTTTGGCATTGCCTTTCTTTGGGGTTGGGATGAAAACTGACCTTTTCCAATCTTGTGGCCACTGCTGAGTTTTCCAAATTTGCTGGCATATTGAGTGCAGCACTTTCACAGCATCATCATTCAGGACTTGGAATAGGTCCACTGGAATTCCATCACCTCCACTAGCTTTGTTCGTAGTGATGCTTTCTAAGGCCCATTTGACTTCACATTCCAAGATGTCTGGCTCTAGGTCAGTGATCACATCATCATGATTATCTGGGTCTTGAAACTCTTTTTTGTACAGTTCTTCTGTGTATTCCTGCCACCTCTTCTTAATATCTTCTGCTTCTGTTAGGTCCACACCATCTCTGTCCTTTATCATGCCCATCTTTGCATGAAATGTTCCTTTGGTATCTCTGATTTTCTTGAAGAGATCCCTAGTCTTTCCCATTCTGTTGTTTTCCTCTATTTCTTTGCATTGATCACTGAAGAAGGCTTTCTTATCTCTTCTTGCTATTCTTTGGAACTCTGCATTTAAATGTTTATATCTTTCCTTTTCTCCTTTGCTTTTCGCTTCTCTTCTTTTCACAGCTATTTGTAAGGCCTCCCCAGACAGCCATTTTGCTTTTTTGCATTTCTTTTCCATGGGGATGGTCTTGATCCCTGTCTCCTGTACAATGTCACGAACCTCATTCCATAGTTCATCAGGCACTCTATCTATCAGATCTAGGCCCTTAAATCTATTTCTCACTTCCACTGTATAATCATAAGGGATTTGATTTAGGTCATACCTGAATGGTCTAGTAGTTTTCCCTACTTTCTTCAATTTCAGTCTGAATTTGGCAATAAGGAGTTCATGGTCTGAGCCACAGTCAGCTCCTGGTCTTGTTTTTGCTGATTGGATAGAGCTTCCCCATCTTTGGCTGCAAAGAATATAATCGATCTGATTTCGGTGTTGACCATCTGGTGATGTCCATGTATAGAGTCTTCTCTTGTGTTGTTGGAAGAGGGTATTTGCTATGACCAGTGCATTTTCTTGGCAAAACTCTATTAGTCTTTGCCCTGCTTCATTCCGTGTTCCAAGGCCAAATTTGCCTGTTACTCCAGGTGTTTCTTGATAGATGGACCATTGGAAGGATCTTAAGATCAACTGTTGACTATTATAGGATTATAGGTTAGACACACAGTATTTGTTATAAGTATTAACAATACTACTACTAATAATAATATGGTATGCAGGCTTAAAGGGTTGGTATTAAAGAATTTTCTAATAGTAAAAACAGTATTTCGATACAAATTTAACTCCTTATTATGTAAAAATTTTAACATATGAAAGAATGGAGAGAATAGTATAGCAAACCCAGTTTCAGTAATTAGCAACTTACGCTCAATGCTGTTTCATCTGTAGCCCTACCCATTCTTTATCAGCCTAGCTTATACCCTCTTCATATCATTCTATTGAAAAATTTTAGTGCTGTGTCTTAAGCTGGGGCCCAAAATAAGTCACATGAGATGGACTCAGCCCAGACCTGATTTGTTTAGCCCAGTCTAATTGAGTCCAGCCAAAACCAACCCAACCAACCCACAGACTCATGAGTTGCAAAATAAATATTAGTTGTTGTAAACCACTGAGATGTTGAGGTTGTTTACATAGCATTATTTGCCAGTACTTATCCACAATTTATATAAAAATGTTAACAGTGGACCTCTTTGTATGGAGGGGAATATAAGTAGATTTTTCATTTTATAATTGTACTTTTTGTGTTTTCCACATTTTCTACTTATTGCTTTTACTATTTTTTAAATTAGACTGGGAAAAACAATGTATTTGAAAAGAAGATGAATGGATAAGAAAGCTGTGGTACATATACACAATGGAGTATTACTCAGTCATTAAAAAGAATACATTTGAATCAGTTCTAATGAGGTGGATGAAACTGCAGCCTATTATGCAGAGTGAAGTAAGCCAGAAAGAAAAACACCAATACAGTATACTAACACATATATATGGAATTTAGAAAGATGGTAACAATAACCCTGTATACGAGACAGCAAAAGAGACACTGATGTATAGAACCGTCTTTTGGACTCTAGGAGAGGGAGAGGGTGGGATGATTTGGGAGAATGGCATTGAAATATGTATAATATCAAAAAAAAAAAAAAAGAAGAATTAGGAGAAAAAAAACAATGGAAATAACCAAGCTGTTTCTTCTTTCTAATTCTGTATTTAAACTAGAATAAAACTATTTGCTTTCTACAGGAACTGCAAGGGTACAATCAATTAAGCATTGAAGTTTCATATTGTAAACATTGTAAAAAAAATGACATCTTAACAATCAAATCATTATGGACTTGTCCTTCTGCTCTTCTCCTCGAAGGCTTCCCAGTTACAGATACACAGACCCTTCTTTCCTCCACTGCCTCTAAACACATAAACCACACATTTCTGTCTTATTCTAACAATCTTTTCCATTTTTCAAACAATTATAAAAATAAGGAAAGGAGAAACTGAAGAATCAGTATGTAATTCAATTACCAACTAATTAGGGGGAAAGATCTGACATGTAGGTTTTATAGTATTGAAGAATCCACCATCTATTTATAAGCTACGGTAACACTGCCACATTTCTTATCTCAGTTATCAGAGCAAACAGTTATTTATCAACGCAGTCCTTGTCTTTTTCATATTATCCAAGATTATCTTCAGTTATTAAAAATTGTGTTGAGGTGGGGATGGGTAAGAGGGAGGTTCAAGAGAAAGGTTCAAGAGTCATATATGTAGTTATGACTGATTCTCATTGTACAACAAACCAACACAACATTGTAAAGCAAATATCCTCCAATTAAAATAAATAAATTAATTTTAAAAAACTGTGTTATATATATTTGCCAGCTAGGAATGTAGAGCCACAAAAATATACCCCCTTCAAGGACACATTTGAAAAAATTATTGACTACAGAAATGAGCATGGAAGATATTATGTTAATTGAAATAAACCAGACTCAAAGTCAAATAGTGCTTCCACTAATATGCGGTATCTAAAGTAGCCAAACTCATAGAAGCAGAGACTAGAATGGGGGATGCTTGGGGCTAGCTGGGAGGGGAAAATGGGGAGACACTGGCAAAGGGCACAAAGCTTCAGCTACACATGATGAAAAGTTCTGGATATCTAACATGCTATGTAGTAACTACAGTTAGCAATACTGTTATTAAATACTTGATATTTGCTAAAAGAGTAGATCTTAAATGTTCTTACCAGAAAAAAAGCAAGAAAGAAGGAAGGAAGGAAGGAAAGAGGAAAGAAGAAAATGGTAACTATATAAAGTGATGGATATGTTAATTAGATTTATTGTGCTAATCATTTCACAATGCAATGAAAACATCAAGTTGCATACCTTTATACCTTATTTATACATTTGCATACAAGTTGCATACCTTTATACCTTATTTATACATTTCACAATGTATTGAAAACATCAAGTTGCGTACCTTTATACCTTATTTATATCTAAATAAAGCTGAAAACAAAGAAGGAAAACTATGCAGGCATACAACAATGAATCAGGCAAAGATCAAGTTCATTGTAGTACAGGTGTCACAACCCTGAAGTGTTAGAGCTTTTAACAAATGGCAAGAAAGACTACTGTACAAAAATGACAATGTGATAGTGAATCACAGATAAAATATTCTAAAAAGAATAGCAACAGTCACTTTGGGGATTCATGTGTTTGACCCTAGGAGGGAAGACCAACAAGAATCTGTGTAATTAGATGACACCACCCTTATGGCAGAAAGTGAAGAGGAACTAAAAAGCCTCTTGATGAAAGTGAAAGTGGAGAGTGAAAAGGTTGGCTTAAAGCTCAACATTCAGAAAACGAAGATCACGGCATCCGGTCCTATCACTTCATGGGAAATAGGTGCGGAAACAGTGGAAACAGTGTCAGACTTTATTTTTCTGGCTCCAAAATCACTGCAGATGGTGACTGCAGCCATGAAATTAAAAGACGCTTACTCCTTGGAAGGAAAGTTATGACCAACCTAGATAGCATATTCGAAAGCAGAGACATTACTTTGCCAACAAAGGTTCGCCTAGTCAAGGCTATGGTCTTTCCTGTGGTCATGTATGGATGTGAGAGCTGGACTGTGAAGAAGGCTGAGCGCCGAAGAATTGATGCTTTTGAACTGTGGTGTTGGAGAAGACTCTTGAGAGTCCCTTGGACTGCAAGGAGATCCAACCAGTCCATTCTGAAGGAGATCAGCCCTGGGATTTCTTTGGAAGGAATGATGCTAAAGCTGAAACTCCAGTATTTTGGCCACCTCCTGTGAAGAGTTGACTCATTGGAGAATACTCTGATGCTGGGAGGGATTGAGGGCAGGAGGAGAAGGGGACAACAGAGGATGAGATGGCTGGATGGCATCACTGACTCGATGGATGTGAGTCTGAGTGAGACTCCGGAAGTTGGTGATGGACAGGGAGGCCTGGCGTTCTGCGGTTCATGGGGTCATAAAGAGTCGGACATGACTGAGCGACTGATCTGGTCTGATCTGATTCCAGTTCCTCAAGCTGGTTTTAGAAAAGGCAGAGGAACCAGAAACCAAATTGCCAACATCCGGTGGATCATGGAAAAAGCAAGAGAGTTCCAGAAAAACATCTATTTCTGCTTTATTGACTATGCCAAAGCCTTTGATTGTGTGGATCACAATCAACTGTGGAAAATTCTGAAAGAGATGGGAATACCAGACCACCTGATCTGCCTCTTGAGAAACCTATATGCAGGTCAGGAGGCAACAGTTAGAACTTTACATGGAACAACAGACTGGTTCCCAAAAGGAAGAGGGGTACGTCAAGGCTGTATATTGTCACCCTGCTTATTTAACTTATATGCAGAGTACATCATGAGAAATGCTGGGCTGGAAGAAGCATAAGCTAGAATCAAGATTGCCGGGAGAAATATCAATAACCTCAGATATGCAGATGACACCACTGTCAAGGCAGAAAGTGAAGAAGAACTAAAGAGCCTCTTGATGAAAATGAAAGAGGGGAGTGAAAAAGTTGGCTTAAAGCTCATTCAGAAAATGAAGATCATGGCATCTGGTCCCATCACTTCATGAGAAATAGATAGGGAAACAGTGGAAACAGTGTCAGACTTTATTTTGGGGGGCTCCAAAATCACTGCAGATGGTGACTGCAGCCATGAAATTAAAAGATGCTTGCTCCTTGGAAGGAAAGTTATGACCAACCTAGATAGCATATTGAAGAGCAGAGACATTATTTTGCCAACAAAGGTCCGTCTAGTCAAGGCTATGGTTTTTCCAGTGGTCATGTGTGGATGTTAGAGTTGGACTGTGAAGAAGGCTGAGCGCTGAAGAATTGATGCTTTTGAACTGTGGTGTTGGAGAAGACTCTTGAGAGTCCCTTGGACTGTAAGGAGATCCAACCAGTCCATTCTGAAGGAGATCAGCCCTGGGGTTTCTTTGGAAGGAAGGATGCTAAAGCTGAAACTCCAGTACTTTGGCCACCTCATGCAAAGAGTTGACTCATTGGAGAAGACTCTGATGCTGGGAGGGATTGGGGGCAGGAGGAGAAGGGGACGACAGAGGATGAGATGGCTGGATGGCATCACTGACTCGATGGACGTGAGTCTGAGTGAACTCCGGGAGTTGGTGATGGACAGGGAGGCCTGGAGTGCTGCAATTCATGGGGTTGCAGAGAGTCAGACACGACTGAGCTACTGAACTGAACTGAGTCAATAGTAGTCCAGAGAAAAGAAGTTGGAAAAGTCATTGAAGTGTCAAAGGAAGCCACTAGATATTAAAAACAATCACACATCACAATTCCATCACCATCACCAACACCACCATTACCATCACCCAGCACCACCAATACCACTCCATCATCACCACCACACCACCATCATCGTCACCACCACCACCACACCATCACCAGCATCACCCACGCCCAGACCATGACCACCACCATCACCACCAACCAGCAGCAATAGATGCCCCCTTCTCTCCTATAGCAGAATGAAACAATTTAGATGTTACTCCTTTAAAGTAACTCTTTTTCATTCAACAAAAAGAGGACAAAATATATTGCACTTTTATGCAAAAGTGCTCTCCAGTGATAGAAGTAAATAATGGCAAAGGAAATAGATTTTAAATGAAGAAATGTCATACTAAGCTAGTTTGCCTATAGGTATGAAATTGATTTATATTCTTAAAAATCACAGTCTTAGAGCTCCTCTCTCGGGAACTGTGATTACTCTTACAATGGGTAAGAGAATTGTGGAAAGCATTTATCTTGCTTCACTTTGAAAAATGGCACAAAGAAGGAAGCTGGAGAGTTACACAGTACACAAGTGGGGAAAATATATGGAACAGAACCATAATATAAGCAATCAGACCACATGATGCCACAGGGATGTCTACTAATGGAAACCAGAAACTGCATAGATCTGTGAATCAGTACTCAGGTTTGGATGCTGATTCAAGGACATCTACGATGTGAGACCTTAGGCAGTTTATTTCAGTAACATGGATCAACTTCTCTGTGAGGACTAGATGTAACTTTTCTTCTTTATATCAGGGATGATTCTTAGCCCCCAAACTCATGACTTCAAGAAATAGAACCTTTTCTGTTATTTTTAAGTCCAACTTAATTTCTAACCCTGACTATTATTATTATTATCTGTTTGGTCCTATTTAACAGATTAAAATATACCCTCAGTTCTTTCCATGATTTTCTCAAGATATGGGAAGGTTGGGTGGGGGAGAATAATTTTTGTCATCTGATCATAGAGATGGCTCTCATGATGCCCACTGACCTTCCCTCCCTCTCCCCAAGGATTCAGTAGCTCCTTTCTACATTAGGATCAGCCTCACAGCCCAGAAATCTTTATGAGGCTCTCTCTGGACCTGTCTGATGTCCTGCAGCCATTTGTCTCCAGAGATACTATCAAAGGAAGGTGAAGGTTTCCCCTACTCTCAGAAGCCTAAGGTATCTCTCAGCCTCTTCAGATCCATTTCTTCCCCACCCTGTCCCACAATTTAAATAATGCCACTCCACTGAGGATTACTAAATGTAACCTAGGATGTTTTTAAGGAGAATATGTGGTACATGTGCAGTATATCATTTAACATCACAGTACAGTTTCAGGCAGCACTACATAGTCAAACACATCCATATATCTGCAGTAAAATATATAAATATTCATCCTGTGTGGATGAATAAAAAGATGGTTTCTCATTGCCCAAGTCAGGTTTGGCCTCCAAATACATTTGCTGCAAACTAAAAAGCTTGGGTTTCATAATCACAGGTAAAGACTGTGGATCTGTAGCCAAATGTGACCAAGTTAGATACAAGTATGATGTCATTCCACTTAATGCCAATAGAAAGTCAAATGAGAAAGGTGATGATAAGAGCTCTTAAGGCTTGTAAAGATTTCACAGATGAGAAAGCACTTGAACAAAGGCTGGATAATGTGTGGAAATTTGCAAAGATCAGAAAATAGAAGGCATTCCATGAGAGGAATAAAAATAAATTGATTATACTAAATATTACCTTGGACTGCAAAAGATCCAACCAGTCAATCCTAAAGGAAATCAACCCCGAATATTCATTAGAAGGATTGATGCTGAAGCTGAAGCTCCAATACTTTGGCCACCTGATGCAAAGAAGTGACTCATTGAAAAAGACCCTGATGCTGAGAAAAACTGGAGGCAGGAGGAGAAGGGGATGATAGAGGATGAGATGGTTGGATTGCATCACTGACTTGATGGACATGAGTTTGAGCAAGCTCCAGGAGCTGGTGATGGACAGAGAAGCCTGAGGTGCTGCAGTCCATGGAATCTCAAAGAGCCGGACACAACTGAACGACTGAACTGAACTGAAATATTACCTGTCATAAGGAAAGTGGAAATTAATAATAAAACAACACTGAGATAACACTGTATACTTATTAGACCGTCTAAAACAAAAATCTGAATCTATCAAATTCTGAAGAGAATGTGGAACCACAGGAACTCTCATTCATATCTGGTGGGAATGCAATGTGGTGAAGCCACTTTGGGAGAAATTTTGGCAGTGTTTTTACAAAGCAACATATGGTCTTACTATATAATTGTGCTCTTAGGCGTTCACTCACCTATGTGAAAGCCTATGTCCTCACAAAAATCAGCATATGAATGTTCATAGCAGCTTTACTCATAATCTTCCCACACTGGAAGCAATAAAGATGCCCTTCAATAGGTGAATGAATAAAGAAATGTGGTACATTCAGACAATGAATTATTATTGAGTAGTAAAAAGCAATGCACTCTCAAACCACACAAAGACATGAGGATTATCTTAAATGCATATTTCTAAGTGAAACTATCTAATCTGGAAAAGGCTACATACCACATCATTTTATTCATATGACATTTTGAAAAAGGCAAAGCTACCTCATGCGAAGAGTCGACTCATTGAAAAAGACTCTGATGCTGGGAGGGATTGCGGGCAGGAGGAGAAGGGGACGACAGAGGATGAGATGGCTGGATGGCATCACGGAATCGATGGACTTGAGTTTGAGTGAACTCCAGGAGATGGTGATGGACAGGGAGGCCTGGAGTGCTGCGATTCATGGGGTCACAAAGAGTCAGACACAACTGGGTGATGAACTGAACTGAAGTGAACTGATAGAGATGGTAAATAGATTCGTGAATATCAGGGATTCAAAGAGAGAAAAGGTTGAGCTGGTGACACACAGAGGATTTTTAAGGGCAATGAAACTATCCTGCGTGATAATGGTGGATATCTGACACCACATATTTGTCACAACTCAAAAGAGTTTTAAAGCACGAAGAGTCAACCTAAAGGGATGCAAAACATTTTTTAAATTGTTTAGAAGGTGAGAGGCTTCCAAGATAGAAGGTAGAATGTGACAAAATAATTTAACTGTACTACAATTATATGAAACAACTTCATTGAAGAGGATTAGGGGCAAAGCTGCTGATCTAAGTCATTGTGGAAATGAGTGGAGTCTCTAAATTAAACAGAAAAGGAGCTCTAGTTGATTAAGTGGGCTGTGGGTTAACAGTTCTGAAACTGTTACCTATGTATGCTGCTGCTAAGTCACTTCAGTCGTGTCTGACTCCGCGCAACCCCATAGACGTCAGCCCACCAGGCTCTCCTGCCCCTGGGATTCTCCAGGCAAGAAAACTGGAGTGGGTTGCCATTTCCTTCTCCAATGCATGAAAGCGAAAAAGTGAAAGTGAAGTCGCTCAGTTGTGTCCAACTCTTAGCGACCCCATGGACTGCAGCCCACCAGGCTCCTCCATCCATGGGATTTTCCAGGCAAGAGTACTGGAGTGGGGTGCCATTGCCTTCTCCGTTACCTATGTATACTAGGACTTAAATACTAAGTAAATGCATGGTAGATAGTGGGGTCAGGTTTCTCATGGAGTAACAGATAAGCAAGGGGCAAAGCTAGAGTGATCCATTTAGTAGTGGATTAGAATTGAAGATATTAATATGAACTTATGCTTATCTTCATATAGATACAGATATTACATATAGAAACATATATAGATATATGCGTATAAACTGGTTAGTGTATACATATACTTCCTTGCTTTGTCAGATGAGAGGGTCTGGAAGCAATGACACCCCAGTAGTAATGAGCACACCTGGTGCTCCGTCTTGATCTCTAACACCATCCTCCAGTCAAAGAAACCAGGGCCCTTGGAGAACTGGCAGATTCTAGGACTAGGGCAGAAAATACGCAAGATAAGTTTGGAGTATCTTGCAGTGCCAGAAAATAAGGACATAGAGATATGTCCAAGTGACACAGGAGCCACCTGGGAGAGCTCCCAATGGCCAAAGCTGGAAGAATTTGAGCAGCAAACTAAATGAGGTAGTATTAGATTATCACCCAAAGTATACAATAGATATTCATGAGTCCCTACGATTATGAATAAATGAGAGAATGAATAAATGGGAGAGAATAGGCAACTTACTCAAGCAGAATAATTCCAGATAATTTACGCAGAAGCTTAGCTCTCAAGGGGGTATCGTCAAGTGTTAGTATACATAATGACTGTCTTCCAAACAATAAAGTATAAAAAGATGAAGAGTAACATTACCTCAATCACGTACATGATCAGGGTTAATATCAACAGTGAGAAGTCATATTGATAGTATGCACCCTTGATACAAGTGATAATTTACCTCTATTGTCTTCCTTTTAAAAACTAATAAAACATCTAATCATGAGACAAATTCCAAAGGAGAAACATTCTACAAAATACCTGACCAGTACTCTTCAAACTGTCAAGGTCATCAAAAAACAAAGAAAGTCTGAGAAACTATCACAGCCAAGAGGAGCCGAACCTAAGGAGACATGACAACTAAACGCAGTGGTATCTTAGATGCGATCCTGGAACAGAAAAGAACATTAGGTAAAAACTAAGTAAATCTATATGGATAAAGTACGGACTGAATAATAACGTATTATTATTATTGGCTCATTAGTTGTAACAAATATATCATACTTAGATACCATGTTAATAATGGGAAAAACTGGGTAAGCATTTATGGGATTCTCTATGCTAACTTGGTGATTTTTCTGTAAATCTAAAACTATACTAAAGTTTATTTTAAAAAATACCCTAATACAGGTACATCCCAGATTTTGAGGCTTTTATCACTTTGTTTTTGTCATGGTTGTCATTTACTTTCTTCTTGGCCTTATACCCGTATTCAGAGCTCTTTGACATTTGACTAAACTCGATGCCAAGATTCATCACCTTGAGGCTCTTTAGCATTCACATGGACAACCCATCCAGCGCCATGCCTGACACTTCTTCATCTGTTCAGTTCCAATAACGATCATACACTTTGTGTCACCTCTCACTGCCACACAATGCTGTCTATCTCCACACTGAATGTCTTACCACAGCCTATGTCTTCCAATATCCCCATTCACCTTTTTCACAGTCATAAGATCCCTGGGTTTAATTCTTTTTTTTTTTTTTATTTTCATTTTTTGTGCAGTATGTAGGATCTTAGTTCCCCAGTCAGGGATTGAACCCATGCTCCCTGCAATGGAAGCTCCGAGCCTTAACCACTAGACTACCAGGGAAGTCCCTAGAGTCCCTGGTTTTATCTTGATACAGAGTCACCTAAAATTAATACTACAGCTCCCAGCTTTCTTTCTGCTACATGTAACCCCTATGACTAAATTCTTGCCAATGAAGTGTCACTTTTGTTATGCGTCCTTAAATGGAGAGATCAAGTCCTTCTCTTATCCTCTTCCTCCTTCATACTGGCTGAAACATGTATGTGTAAATAATGGCTGGAATTCCAACACCCATTTTGGACCATGAGATAACTATGGGAATGGAAGTGACATATGACAGAGCTACCAGATAGAAAGTTTCTAGGTCTCTGATACTCGACTGCAACCAACGCAGCTCTGACTGCATATGGCTGGAACTTTACATGAGAAAGAATTTCTATCTTATTTGGGCTTCCCTGGTGGCTCAGATGGTAAACCATCTGCCTGCAGTGTGGGAGACCCGGGTTCGATCCCTGGGTTGGGAAGATCCCCTGGAGAAGGCAATGGCAACCCACTCCAGTACTCTTGCCTGGAAAATTCCATGGACTGAGGAGACTGGTGGGCTATAGTCCATGGGGTCGCAAAAGTAACTGTTATTTTGGGTTTCATCATTCCTGGTTGAATTTACAAATCAGTTCACACCCTTATTCCATCAACCCCTCCTTGCCCTATAGCACGATGATTTAAGAGTAGGAGTAAGAAATCAAACAGATTTGGTTTGATACCAGCTTTATCACTTTATGGGCTTCCCTGGTGGCACAGTGGCCAATGCGGGAGATGCAAGAGACACAGATTTGATTCCTGAGTCAGAAAGATTCTCTGGAGTAGGAAAATGGCAATTTGCTCCAGTATTCTTGTCTGGAAAATTCCATGGACAGAGGAGCCTGGCATCAGGAGCCTGGCAGGCTATTGTCCATTGTGACTGCAAAGTCGGACCTGACTGAGCATGTGGGCATTCTACCACTTAATAACTGCGTGATCTTGGGCAATTTACCTAGGTATTGTAAGTGCTAATTTCTTTGTCTCTATTTTCCTTATTGTACCTATCTTGTAGGGATGTTCCAAGGATATAATTGCAGAAGACACATAAGGAGCTTAGTAAGCACCACTGTCGTTTGGGAATCCTGATTTCATTCACCTCCATCACTTCATCTGCTCTTACTGTCATTCTCAATATTCTCCTTTCCTTGTTCTGCTGCATCTTTCTTGCAAACCCCTACCTTGGTCAATACAAGCCTCTCTGTGTCCACACGATCATGGGCTAACACAGTTATGTGCATCGGGACCACTACAAATGTATGCTCTCCTCAGCTAGAAGCTGGGGATTCTTTGAAATCTGCCTCTGTCCCTGGGTGCGTCCATTCCCCACTGTATTTATGCAACTTTTCACTCTTCTTCTCAAGCCATCCCTAGAGGAAATAAACATGTGTATGCTTCTTCTTAAAAAAAAAAATTCCCTCAATTCCACATTTCTTTACCTACCACCCTTGATTCTTCTCTCCTCACCTCATTGCCTAAAAAAGAATAGTCATCACACTAGTGCCTGAGGAAAAGATTAGATGGAAGGATGCCCGTCAAACTCAACATGTCCAAAATCAGCTCACCACATGTTCCTCCTTCCTGCATCCCAAGCAGTCTTGGGCCTGGGCCTGGCCTGCACCCTTGAAGCGAAAACACTGCATTCACCTTACACAGCTCCCTTAAGCTCATGCCAGGTCGTTTCTTTCCTCTTTTCACCTGGAATTGCCTGTTGGGCACACTCTCGTCTGCATTTTCTCTTTGACAAACAGCCTCTCCTCTTTCACAAGTCAGCTGATACCACTTCTTCTTTCAATCCTTTTCTGAAGTCCTGCCCTCAGCCAGGGAGAATTCTCTCTCCTTTGTGTCACTACATTATGCAGATTAAAAATCACTTTCCGCTGGGATACTTGACTTGTTTGCCTACTTGTCTCTCTCTGCTACTGCTAAGTTACTTCAGTCGTGTCCGACTCTGTGCAACCCCAGAGACGGCAGCCCACCAGGTTCCCCAGTCCCTGGGACACTCCAGGCAAGAACACTGGAGTGGGTTGCCATTTCCTTCTCCAATGCAAGAAAGTGAAAAGTGAAAGTGAAGTCGCTCAGTCGTGTCCAACTCCTAGCGACCCCATGGACTGCAGCCTATAAGGCTCCTTCATCCATGGGATTCTCCAGGCAAGAGTACTGGAGTGAGGTGCCACCGCCCTCTCCGAACCAGTGTGCTAAGCCACCTGTTTTTGGAAATATGGGAGGAATCAACTCACAGGACTGAAGCGTGATGTCAACACATTCATATTTTGAAGTTAACTGTTACTGTAGTTGTCATGTGTGTTTGTTTAGTCGCTCAGTCATGTGTCTCTCTCTACCCAAGTGTAAATCTCTGTGGGGATTGCTATTATTTGACTTGTTTTTTATGCTCAGTGTTCAGCACAGAATCTGATACACACTAGTTTAACAAACTGTTGTTGGATGAATGAATAAGTCAGTAAAAGAATGAGCAGAGAAAGAGAACCTCATATTTTTTGAGCTCCTGTCATATGCCAGCATTGTTCTAGGAACTTGCAGTGAACAAAACAGACAAAAATGTCTGCCCTCAAGAAGGTTATTTTCTAATGAGAAAGACATTCAAAAAAACAATATAAATGGGGGCTTCTCTGGTGGCTCAGATGGTAAAGAGTCTGTCTGCAATGCAGGAGACCCTGGTTCAGTTCTTGGGTTAGGAAGATCCCTTGAAGAAAGGAATGACTACCCACTCTAGTATTCTTGCCTGGAGAATTCCATAGACAAAGGAGCCTAGCAGGCTATAGTCCATGGGGTTGCAAAGAGTTAGACAAAACTGAGCGACTAACACTTTCACTTTTCACCTTCAAACAATGTAAATAATAACTAAGCACATTGTGGGGCATGTTAGAAGGTAATAATAGTTGTATGGAACAAAGAAAGTACAAGGCAAAGGGAGGTGCTTGTTGCAGTAGTAAATAGGGTCAACAGGGCCTGCCTCATTGAGAAAGCGTGATCTGAGCAAAGATTGGAGGGAAATGAAGGGTTTGGCCAAGAAGAAGTGACCCTGTGGCAGAGGCAAAAGCTAAACCTTGGAGCCTAAGATGGGACTGTGCTTACCACAGGCCAGTGAACACAAGGAAGCCAGCATGGCTGGGCCAGAGGAAGCCGAGTAGGGAGTCATAGGAAATGAGGACAGAGGGGAAACGGCAATGGAGACAGACCATGGAAGGCCTTGTAGACCATCGTGGAGACTCTGGCTTCATCTCTGGGTGAAATCATTGGCCATTGCTGGGTCTTGAGTAAAAGTGTGACATGCATCAATTTGCTAATAGATGACATTGGGTGCTATGTAGACAATGCATTGTACGGAGACATGGGCCAAAGCAGTGAGTCAGAGAGGCAACTATTTTAGACATACAGGCTGATGTGATGAGGGTCCAGAAGTGGTCAAATTCTGCTGCTACTTTAAGAGGAAGCCTTTGTTGTTGAGTGAGAGAGAGGAGTTGAGGATGACTTCAAGGTTTGGGGCCTGAACTGGAAGGAAGGTGCTGCCCTAAAAGCTTTCCCTGTATTAACTTACCTAATCTGCACACTGAACCGATGAAGGAAGTAGTGCCAAGGTCCCTATTTTTAGTCGGGACACTAAGACTCAGAGAGGTCACCCGGGTCATACAGCATTAAGTATCAGAGCCAGGATCTGACCAGGAGGCTGGTTCCAGAGTCAGTGCTCTCAACTCCTGCCCCCAGCTGCCCTCCATGACAGTGGCTTAGTTGGATACAAAGTTCTTATCATGGGTAAAAATGCAAAAAGACCAAGGATAATGCTCTCATCTGGGCAAAACTATCTGGGCTCAAAGTAGGATACTTGGCATGAGAATAAAAAGAAACAGACTCATGAACAAGATAATGCAAAGCAAGTGGAAGACATGCTGACAAATTCAGTTTTTAAGATAGAAGACAGCAGCTCTGCACCCAGGGTTTGCACGTTCAGGTAGTCAGATGCATACATCAGGCCTATTGAAGTTGTAAGTCCCCTTGAACAACCTGGGCACAGAATGTCCCCTTGAACGGCCTGGACACTTGTAGCCAATAATACCTTGTACCAAACCTTCTGTCTTTAGTAACCAGGCTGTTCCCTAAATGAACTGAATCCTGCTGACTTTAGAATATATGCAAAGTACAGTGATATTTTAAAAATGCTGCAGGTTGAATATAGGTGCCACTTAGATGATAAGGGTGGTGCTGTTGGTTGGATCATATATGCATGTGCGGCCTGACCTGATGACAGCTGTCAGTGAAAGCCATGACCACACCCAGTTAGCCACTAAAAGAGAGCCCTCTGGTCTTCTCTCTGGGGCAACTTGGTATAATAGGACGTGTTGTAAGCGTTTCATTGTGATTGCATCTGCTAGAAATGTCTACAGAAACTTCTGTCCTCATCTCGCACCCATTCATCTCCTCTCCAGTCAACAATATACTTACCTTCTGGAGTGGAAGTATCATAACCCTTAGAAGTATCATAACCCAAGGGTCCTTAACCTCTTGGGTAAGGACCAATCTTCTTTTCCTCCCCACTCAAATCTGGTAAGTCCTTTATTTTCTGTGCTTATGCTATTTCATAGTCTCACCAGTTAGTTCAGTTCAGTCACTCATTCATGTCTGACTCTTTGCAACCACACAGACTGCAGCATGCCAGGCTTCCCTCTCTATCACCAACTCCAGGAATTTACTCAAACTCATGTCCATTGAGTCAGTGATGCCATCCAACCATCTCAACCTTTGTTGTCCCCTTCTTATCCCGCCTTCAATCTTTCCCAGCATCAGGGTCTTCCCAAATGAGTCAGTTCTTCACATCAGGTGGCCAAAGTACTGGAGTTTCAGCTTCAGCATCAGGACTTCCAATGAATATTCAGGACTGATTTTCTTTAGGATGGACTGGTTGGATCTCCTTGCTGTCCAAGGAACTCTCAAGAGTCTCCTCCAACACCATAGTTCAAAAGCATCAATTCTTCAGCGCTCGGCTTTCTTTACAGTCCAACTCTCACATCCATACCTGACTACTGGAAAAATTATATATAGCTTTGACTAGATGGACCTTTGTTGGCAAAGTAATGTCTCTGCTTTTTAACATGCTGTCCAGGTTGGTCATAACTTTTCTTCCAAGCAGCAAGTGTCTTTTAATTTCTTGGCTGCAGTCACCATCTGCAGTGATTTTGGAGCCCCCCCAAAATAAAGTCTCTCACTGTTTTCATTGTTTCCCCACCTATTTGCCATGAAGTGATGGGACCAGATGCCTTGGTCTTAGTTTTCTGAATGTTGAGTTTTAAGCCAACTTTTTCACTCTCCTCTTTCACTTTCATCAAGAGGCTCTTTAGTTCTTCTTCACTTTCTGCCATAAGGGTGGTATCATCTGCATATCTGAGGATGCCTTGCTCTAATTTGGTCTGCTAGCCATTTCCTACACTTTCCTACCTCTGGACCCCCTTGATTTGTTATTTCTTTTTACCTAGAACACCTTTCCCACTAACCCACTTCCCATTTTGATAATCTGTACATGACCCAGATTTACATACCTTCATGGAGCCTTCCCTGCTATTAAGTGCCAGGACCTTTAGTCATATGACACCAACCATATACTTCCCTGTAACACAATCTCCTCTGACAGCCTGCAAGCTCCAGGGGATATCAACTACGTGGTAGGCATCTTTGATTTTTGTTTTTAGGCTGTGCTGTGCAGTGTGTGGGATCTTAGTTCCCCAACCAAGGATTGAACCTGTGCCCCATGCAGTGAAGTGTGGAGTCTTAACCACCGGTCCATCAGGAAAGTCCCATGTGGTAGGTAGGCATCTTTGTATTTTGTAAGACTCTAATGTCCAGGACTTCCTTGATGGCTCAGATGGTAAAGCATCTGCCTACAATGTGGGAAACCTGGGTTTGATTCCGGGATCAGGAAGATCCCATGGAGAAGGAAATGGCACCCACTCCAGTATTCGTGCCTGGAAAATCCCATGGACGGAGGAGCCTGGTAGGCTATAGTTCATGGGGTCACTCCAAAGAGTTGGACACGACTGAGCAACTTCACTTTCACTTTCATTGTCCAGCACAGGGCTCTAAACACAGCAAGGGTACAACAAGTGTGTGAAATGATTTGATTAAATAAATATTCAGATTAAAACACCATCTTTCCATGCAAACATACGTAGTTAAGATTCCAAAATGAAAAACATACACACATAGACATGCAATACCATGAATTTATTATTATAATACACACACTGAAAATCAGACCCAAACTTTGACAATTTCCACAGTTTTCCACCGTCTTTAAAGTAGTTAACAGAAATAAGGGATAATTGAAGAAATGCAACTTCATAATTTTTTAATTTATGTAACAATGCAGTCTGCTCAATTAAGACTGTAAAAAGGCAATGTTCCATAGATATTTAAAATTTTATATTTGTATTTATTTATAATGTAGCTATAGGTTCTAAAGAATTCGTAGAGCTTTGTATCACAAGCCAGGTTTTATAGCTGGCCTTTTTATTTGTCAGGTAAGCAAAGCACACCCAAAGGCAAAGAAGTCTTGAAAAGCAGAATGAAAGTCCAACAGAAACTTTGTGTGACCCACAGAGCCATTTAAGAAAACAATACCCACCCAGTCCTGCATCCAGTGGCACTCTGATCTGCTGATGTTCATTCATATGGAGGTTGCCTCTGGCAGCTGTGATTTCTTTTCATGTAACATTCTAGCTCTCTACTCCTATTCATACAGTGTAGAGTGTGATTCCGTCACATGTTGCTATTAGTTCATAGGCACCTCAATCATTTTAAAGGCTACAGGAAGATGAGGGGAGGTTGTACAGTACAAGGCAAAAAGTATACCAAGATTCCAAGTGAGTGAAAGTTGTTCAGTTGTGTCCGACTCTTTGCGACCCCATGGATTGTAGCCCACCAGGCTCTTATCATGGGATTCTCCAGGCAAGAATATTGGAGTGGGCTGCCATTCCCTTCTCCAGGGGATCTTCCCAAACCAGGGATCGAACCCAGCAAAACCCAGTTTTGCTTCCTTTTGGTCTTTACCCTACCGGGATCTTTGGGAACTATACATATGTGTAACAGCATCTACCATACCTCTTCACTTTAGCTTAGGCTGGATTTGAAGAGCTAAAACAGGAAAACACTTAAGGAGACCTAAGACTCTCATAGAGAAATAAATTAGAGCTGCTGTTTCTTTTACCTTTGCTTTCCTGTTCTTTGTTATTTTTTTTAAATGTAATCTCTCCTTTTATCAACCTTCATTATTTCATACTATAAGAAAGTGAAATCACTAAAGGCAAATAACCTTAAGAACCTGCTGAATGTGAAGAGAAAATGCCATGGTATACATGAATGGATTAGGAGGGAGACGCCTAACTCTAGGGGTGTATAGTTGGTAGAAACTCAGGCTTTGTTGTACAATAAGTATCATTATGTGTTACACAATGACTGGGTACCGATTGCTTGCAGTGACACCAGGATAAGCAAGCCTTGAAAATCAAGTATAACAAGTAAAAGAGCAATATGGAAAAATTCAGAAATGTCCAACTATTGCTATTTCTTGGGTGGAAACTCTACTGATCAGTAGTTGGGTTCCCCAACAAAATGTGAAAACAAGAGAATTTTAGAAAGCAGCAATTTTAAAGAAATGAAAGCTATGCAAAATGCATTGCAGTCCTTCATTATATAGTTCATAAACATGTAAAAAGAAATTCTAGGCTGTTAATTAATTCATAATTCTGGAAAACATTTTTCCATGCAGTGAATCTATAACAATAACTGTTACACAGTCTCTCTCCCTCGCTCTCTTTATGAGACCCCTATCACCAAGTCTTCCCTGGATAGTCTCTGTGCCACCATTTGCTTCCAGTTGCTTCACAAGCCACTCTTCACCCACCCTGGAAAACTATGTATAAAATCATTTAATGTGTGCTAATGATATGAGCACTCACACATCTCACCAATATATATTTAACCAAAATATTCCTTTAAACCATGATCATATGAGAAAGTGATATTACATCAATACTACAGACAACTATTTATTTTTTTCCTTGGACAAATTCACCTCTTCCCAGAAATATGCAAAGTTCAGTGCAAAAGAGTAACAGTAAAGTGTTCATTAAGCCATCAGAACAAATCACCTTGTTTTCAAAATATTAACTCCACCTTAGTTTCAAGTACATCAATGTACTGACCTAAAGGATTATTACCTTTAAACAGTTTACCAAACAAAAGTGTTGGGAGGAAGTCTTACAAGCAAAACTGGTGCCGGCTATTTAAGGGATTCATTAAAAATGACTTAGTGATTTTAAATGATAACTTATCAAAAACCACGTTAGCTCTTTAGAATGGGAATTTAAGTTTAGAGTAAATACAGTATCTTCTGAATATAGTCAACAAGCAACAAGGCCAGAGCCCATAGTTAAAGGTTTTCAGACCCTGCAGAAGGAATCTTCTGTACTGCATGGATCTCTTCCCATGCTCAAAATATCAAATGATATTTTTCATGTATACTGGGTTTCTTTGAAGACTACTGTACTGTTTCACATCCTTCTTTCAATCTAAAAAATGTGTTAAATAAGATCTTTAGGTTTAAAAGCAGCTGAAAAACTGGCTGCTTTAGGCTCTAATTATCAGAAGACTGTTCTCTGGGAGCTTTGGCTCTCAAATACCAGCAACCCCAATAACTTATCATAAAAATACAAGCTTTTGGTTTTGAAAAACATACAAAATGCACTGAACATGGAAATATCTCTTGATTGTCAAGGAAGACAAGATATCAATCTTTTTCATAGACTTATGTTGTACTTGAACTTCAGTGATCTTTGTTTTTGTAGATTCCATGTTTCACAGTTTTGGGTAGCCTCTGACCTTTGGTGTAAGCACGGTACCAAAAATTGAGAAAGAGCAGCAGGAAGATGCAGCCATAACTCATAATGATGTACTGAAAGACTGGATACTGGTACTTGCAATCCTCCATGAAAAAGAATTGGCCGATGTGGACGGTTATAAGAACGAACTGGATCTAACAGATAGAAGAATGGAAAGTACTGTTAAGCTCCCAAGAGTCACAATGGAGCAATTATTTAATGCATTCTTTGACTGCTTATATTTAAACACTCTCCAACCGCATCTAGACTACTGTTGAACAGGGAATTTTATCTTTCAATCTAGGCTCCATGGGAGTGAGAGTAGATGGAACAATGTCAAAATGCAGATGGGAATTTGGAACCATTGTTCAGTGTTGCCAAAGCACACAACTCCAGGGAGTGCTATGAAAGTTCTCTGGAGCTGTACAGCTGCAGTCCATGGGGTCGTAAAGAGTCCGACACAACTGAGCACGCACACGTGCAGTACTGTGCAGCAGCGCTTTAACACTCAGAACCGTCAGTCTCAACTTGAGGTCTTGTCTGAAGAAATACACTCAGGGCCATTACCTTATGGCCTAATTTTTCTATGACAGCTTGATTTCAAACATTCTGTCCTGTTGTTAACCTGGGTATGTCAGTTGAGGATGGGGTGGGGCAGGGAATAAAAACATTCTAATTAGAGACCCATTTACTTTATTGGAACCACAGCATCACTGACTCTTCATATTTGCCAGCAGTCCTCCACTGTCATAGACAAAAATATATCCTATCTGCCAACTATAACAGAGAATTTTCAAGCAGTAAGAGAGCATTGGTGAGCCCCCTCATATGACCAAGGGCTCTGTGTCCCAGAACGCTCTGCACAGTCTTAAAAGAACATATTACATGTTCTGGGCTAATGTCCAGATGTTTTGGATATCTTTTTTCTCATGACTAAAAGGTAACATGTGTTCTGTGGAAATTTTGGAAAAGTAAAAATCTATACATAAAAATAAATAATGACTACCCACAATCTATTCTAACCATAGTTAAGATTTTTACATCATACTTGTTATTATCATCATCAACTTTCCTTGCATTATCTCAAGGAACTTTTAAGACATTTCTGTGCGGTAGCTACAATTATTCCTCTCATTTTGCAGATGAGAAAATGAAACTTTAGAAAGTCAAAGTAGCATCCTCAGCATTCTATGCAGGTGTGTTTGTGTAAATATTATCAACACATTTGAAAAAATAATAAACAGCATGTATTTTCCCTATATAAGTATTTTTCCATATTATTAAAAAGTTTTTACAACACTTAAGAGTATGTTAAGTGAAAAAAAAAAGCCTAAGACAAATTCTATATGCAGTACAGATGTTCTACTTTCTCTACAATAAATATATATTACTTTCCGTTTATATAAAATGCTTAAAAAGAAAGGACTTGTGAATAAATTTCAGAACTTTGTAATATTTCCAAGCAGGAATTAAAATAATTTCCTTCCATTTGGTTATTTAGGGTGCTGACACTTTTGTCTACATGTATTTTACAGTGCCACTCTACACCTTTAATTCCCACAGTACTTTACTAACTGGAGGAAAGATAAACTTGTAAATGTTAGGACTAGGCAGGCAGGCACCCAGGAAGGCTCATGAAAGTTACCTTTCCTCAAGGTCATTTAGACCTAGCATATGGAATTTCTAACTTCTAATTTAATATTATATCTAATGAGATTCATGTAATTTTGAGATTATTTTGATTATAAATATATTTATTTTATATAAATGCATGTTGTGTACGTGTTAGTTGCTCAGTTGTGTCCAACTCTTTGCAACCCTGTGAACTGTAATCTGCCAGGATCCTCTGTCCATGGAATTCTCCAGGCAAGAATATTGCAGTGGGCTACCATTTCCTCCTCATATAAATGCATAAAATAATATAAAGATGGTATAAAGATACACATGCTAGTTTAATTGTCTGAGCCTCTTGGCTACCAAATATACTTTGTTTTCAATAAAGTTCCTGACAAAGTTCACGGAAGATATAAAGAAAGATGGTATGCCGTGTGTGTGTGTGCTCAGTCATGTCTGACTCTGCGATCCCACAGACTGTAGCCTGCCGGGCTCCTCTGTCCATGGGATTTCCCAGGCAAGAATACTGGAGTGGGTTGCCACTTCCTACTCCAGGGGATCTTCCCTACTCAGGGATGGAACCCGTGTCTCTTGAATCTTCTGCATTGGCAGGTGGATTCCTTACCACTGTACCACCTGGGATGCCTTAGAGGCCAGGCAATTTATATTCCTATCTTTTGTAAACTTTGCCCTTTCGTTAATATCCTCATTCATAACGAAGTCAAGTGACTCCCAGTTTAGTTTCATATCTGCTTTTAAAGAAAATTAACTACTCACAAGTTGTAATGATGTCAAATACTTTTTCCACCACAAATACTTCTGGTAGTCTGGTCCCAATGCACACAGTCCATAGTAGGAATACATGACTACATGTACAGCTGTATTTAAAAAAGCATGGAATGTTCCCAAACCACCTGGAAAAAAAATATCATAAAATAGGGGTACTGTTCCTTAAGATGAGATATATTTTGGTCTGAACTTTTAGTGTATTTCTTTAATTTTAGTGGGAAGAAAAATAAATATGAAATATCATTATTATTAAACATCTATAAAATTAGAGGGAGCTGGATACTACATCCATTTTGTAAAATATGAGATAAAATCCTGGAAAATAAATTAGCACGACTTTATTTATTCTATCTTAACAGTAAGATTTTCCTGTGATTTGGACTTACCTTAACAAACTAAGTGGAATTACCTTTTAAATATAATATATTGCTAAATAATAGCAATCAAATTCATTTTTAGTAAGAATTAACATAAAAAGCCACAAAGTACACTAATCTTAAGTGTATAACTTGATTTTTTAAAATATGTTACCACCACCTAATTCAAGATATAAGACATTTCTGATGCCACATAAAGTTCCCATGTGCTCCTTCTAATGAATATACTCCTTCCAATGTAACTTTTATTCTGACTTCCATCATCAACTGTTAGTTTTGCCTATTACAAACTTCATATAAATAGAATTGTTAATTAATTTAGAATTAATATAGGATGTATTCTTTGTGGCTATCTTCTTTTAATCAACATACTGTTTTTAAGATGCATCCACATAAATTGTCTTTTTATTGCTGTGTAGTATTACCTGATATGAATTCATTATTTATCCACCCTCCAATCAAAAGATGTTTGAGTTGTTTCCAATTTGAGTTATTACAAATTAAGCCACTATGAATCTATATATACATTTCTTACATATTATTGTGTAAAATCAAATTAACTTTTTTTCACTCTTAATAGTTTTCAATACTTTTAGTGCCACAAAATTTTGGCAGTAGAACCACTGGTTTTCATAAGTAAGCTATGTTAAGTTTGTTTTAATCAATCATTGTTTTTCCAAAATAAACATTTATTAATTGTTAAACCATTTTGATGCTGTTTCCTTTTGACTATTATTAATTGTGCCTTCCTATCTTGGTTTCCTCTTCTAATCCTACCACATCTCCCACTGATCACCTTCAATTTAGGATAGAAGCTGCTGCTGCTGCTAAGTCGCTTCAGTCATGTCCGACTATGTGCGACTCCATAGACGGCACCCCTCCAGGCTCCCCCGTCCCTGGGATTCTCCAGGCAAGAACACTGGAGTGGGTTGCCATTTCCTTCTCCGGTGCATGAAAGTGAAAAGTGAAAGGGAAGTCGCTCAGTCGTGTCTGACTCTGAGCGACCCCATGGACTGCAGCATACTAGGCTCCTCTGCCCATGGGATTTTCCAGGCAAGTTAGGACAGAAGATCCTGGAGTAAATATAAGCCAAGATTCTTTCAATTGTCTTTAACTGAATCAGTGAAATGAAGTGAAAGTCGCTCAGTCATGTCTGACTCTTCACGACCCTATGGACTATACAGTCCATGGAATTCTCTAGCCCAGAACACTGGAGTGGGTAGCCTTTCCCTTCTTTAGGGGATCTTCCCAACCCAGGGATCAAACCGAGGTCTCTTACATTGCAGGCAGATTCTCTACCAGCTGAGCCACCAGGGAAGCCCTAACTGAATCAGTAGCACAGTGGAAAGGGAAAACAAAGTAATTAGTAGATGGTGGGGGAAGAAAACAAAACCCTTCCCCAGTGTCTCCTTCCTAAGATGAACAATTTAGAAGAATCTTCATTCTTTACATACAGCCTGATTAAGCTTAGTAATGTTGACTTGGAATTTAAATTTTTCTAAAAATATTCTATTTTACTTACTCTAATATTCTTTAATTTCAGAAACAAACAAAATCTCACAAATTTGCCTAATTACATTAGACAAAGGACTGAATTCATGAACACTGTGATTTATAGAAAGTTTAAAGCAAAACTGAAATGTATTACTTTGACTACAATCTTCTAAGGACAAATGTCATAAAAACTGCTTCATAGAAGAAATAACTACTTTAAAAAAAATCATCCATAATTGCAACAATGCTAGATACTTCTAAATGTTACCATTGCCAAAGTACTCCTTAAAATAACCTGTTTTAAATAATATTTAAAACTATTTAAAAGTAATTGAGTAGTTTTAAAATAAATATTTTAAAATTTCATATTTAAATATGAAAAAAGTCTTTTTCATGCTATACTATATTTCATAAACTTTCCTCTTCTGAATAGAATAAATCAAATTTCAGCTAATCCTTTCATTATCACAAATTTCAAGTAAGAAGAAACTGAACTAATGAAACTTATTAACAAACTTCCAGCTTCTATTATTTACATTTGGATTAGTCTTTTTCCCAAAAGAAACATAAATAAATAAATTTGTGTGGTGTAAAAACACCTTTTCTAGGGTAATTTAAAAATAGAATAGTTTATGAGTTAAGCTACTTAAATGGGGACAAGTCAGCTACCTTTCAAATCCACTGTCTACAATTACAGATACACAGGAAATCTATTTCATGCTTGATAATGAATCAGACCGAGCCTTTCTCACTAAGACACCTCTTCCATTTTTTGGTAGAAGAATTCTATTTTCCATTCAGAAACTTTCACCATTTGAATGTCCTACCTAAAATGAGGCTCCTATGGACAGGAATTTAACACGGCAGTAGTGTAGCTAAGAGTGTTTATAGTTAGGGTTACTGATTAAAATAAGCTATCAAATCAAATTAGCTTGTTTAGTTTCTACAGTAGTGATTGTCTTCTGGTGAGTTACTTTAATGTTTGTTCACAGAACAATCACATTTTAATTAGTAATACTTCTCATATCTCCTTTGGAAGACTTTTCTTATAAAGTGCTTTGTAAGCTTGCTTTCTTCTTTACAATAGTTCGGCAAAGAATGAATTATAATTAGTACCATCACATTTTACTTCTTTGGTTTGGAAAAATATAAAGGAACCACCTGGGTAATTATCACAATTCTCTGTATCTCTGAAAGGGAGTATATACATAATTAATATAAAAACCTGCCACATAAATATTTTCATCACATTCAAAAGAAAAGCTGGATTGCTATTATCCCAGGGAGGAGTACAATAGGCAAACAGGAAATTAAATACTAGATAGAGATCAGCTGTGCTCTGGTTTTTGAAAGGACAGATAAAGCTGGACAGTTTTATTGTAGGAATGAAAGCCAACACCATACCACATTTCTGGAAACACCCTTGTTCTTGTTGTTGTATTTGTCACTGAACAGATATCAGGTATGTTGTTCAAGTGTTCGCTAGTCCACTATAGAATCAACAGATATTCAAACAAGAAAATTTAGAAAATGCAGAGATGGATAAAGAAGAAAAGGGAGACCCCTTGTGTCAATATCTCTTAATCACTGTATTTGGGGGGACTGTCTTCTTATTTATTTTTAATTTATATTTAATCTTCAGTGTTGGAATAGAATAATCTGGTCTTTTGAAAGATATCTGAATAAATAAGTTCTGTGATTGCAGCCATGAAATTAAAAGACGCATACTCCTTGGAAGGAAAGTTATGACCAACCTAAATAGCATATTAAAAAGCAGAGATATTACTTTGCCAACAAAGGTCCACCTAGTCAAGGCTATGGTTTTTCCAGTGGTCATGTTTGGATGTGAGAGTTGGACTGTGAAGAAAGCTGAGTGCTGAAGAATTGGTGCTTTTGAACTGTGGTGCTGAAGAAGACTCTTGAGAGTCCCTTGGACTGTTGGGAGATCCAACCAGGCCATCCTAAAGGAGACCAGTCCTGGGTTCATTGGAAGGACTGATGCTGAGGCTGAAACTCCAATACTTTGGCCACCTCATGCGAAGAGTTGACTCATTGGAAAAGACTCTGATGCCGGGAGGGATTGGGGGCAGGAGGAGAAGGGGATGACAGAGGATGAGATGGCTGGATGGCATCACCGACTCGATGCACATGAGTTTGGGTAAACTCCGGGAGTTGGTGATGGACAGGGAGGCCTGGCGTGCTGGGCTTCATGGGGTCGCAAAGAGTCAGACACGACTGAGCAACTGCACTGAACTGAACTGAACTGAAGAGTGTGAAAACACCTTGTCTAGCATACTTTAAAAATAGAATAGTAAGAATAGTCATCTATTTCTGATAAATTTAGGAGCCAAGCTGCTTAACAGGAGTTGGAGCTACATGTCTCTCAAAATTATTTGCATTTCACAATTATAAACACAAGACATCACAACCATTCGATTACTGGATGTTTAGGTATTTTCTAATTTCCACCAAAAGAAATAGTGTCAAGAAATATCACTGTAAAAAGAACTGAGAGGCGCAATATACATGCAAGAGAAAACAAAAGCATGGAAAGCAAAGTAAAATAATGGAGATTAAATAATGTAACTACCTTTGATTTGTGAAATGGACACAGATGAGACCATCTTATTATAATGTGAGTTAAATTTTTAAATTCACATATATAAATTATAAGAAAAACAACTACATTTCCTTTAAAAAAAATCTTCAACAGAAAAATGCCAATTTTTGGCAAGGAGCTACTTTACATACTGGAAAATCTGATGCCCTTGGGCCAAAGTAGGGCCAGCCCTTCCAGCTCCCCTAGGTTCTGGCATCCTATTCTAGCCACTGGCTTATCTATGTCCCTTCATGTTCTGAGACATGCAGATTTCCACCCCTGACCCTCCTCCCCATGTCTAGAGAGTCTAAAACTCAAACAAGAGTTCCTCAATTGTAGTTTCTCTTTCCTTTAGTCTTACACAGTCAGAATGCCCAATAGAGGTGAGCTGTCCACAGAAATGTTAAAGCTTTGCCTAGAATGGGCTGCAAGCCTACAGGAAGACTTCTTAAATTGAAGAAACTAGAACAAATAAATCCCCCAGACAACTTTTGTTAATAAGACTATAACCTTGAGGATATCACCTATTTAAAACTTTTTGATAGGTAAAATTACTTACCTTCCTGTTCTCTCATATTCTAGATGTTCAGAAGCCTAAAATCAAAGCCAACTAAAGAATCTGTTTGCCAAGCTTTAAACTATTTTTGACCTTAAAAAACAATCAAAGCATCCTTTAATATGGTAGGATGTTTAGGGGAGGTGGGACAATTGTAATCTGACACATCTTTAAAGAGTTTTTGGTGTATCAGCTTTTGGAAATTTGAAAGCAAAGAAGACATGGAACTTGAGATAAGCCTTCTAACTTCCTGGAAACATATAAGCAATAGTTATCGAACTATTTGAATAGTTATAATAGTTATCAAAATTTGAAGCAAAAGAAGACATGGAACTTGAGATAAGCCTTCTAACTTCCTGGAAACATATAAGCAATAGTTATCGAACTATATTTCTATAAAATCAAGGATTTTACCATTTTATCATTTATTACTTATTTTAAAATATGTATAGAATTATATAGGAAAAGAATAAAATCCAAGCAAAACAACTAAAGGATGAGTAGAAGACTATACCCAAAGGTCATACATATTAAAGAGTATTGGGGAGCGGGGGAAGATCTAGTTAGGAGTCCTGTGTTTATGTTTCAGATAATTAATGAAAGTCAGAAGTTTGATCAAAGTGATTCTTTGATGTTTTAGGATTCTTTTAAATCACACTTAAAGATAGAATTTATGCTTAGAGCATACAGAAATGTAACCAATTATAGCACATAATCCCAGCTCTCCCTTGGCTACCTGCAGCAAATTTGACTCCAAACCACCAGGTCCATGGCATGATGGTATGATGGAAGACATGCAGGAAAGTCACTTGACTATTTTTCTTACGCAGAATAAAAAAGATCTGAAATAATTTAAAGAAAATCAAGTTCATATAAAATCATGCAATAATTTTCTAATGTTACAAAAATATCAGCCAAGTGCAAACTATTACTATTCCACATCGTAATGTGCTTTGAACGAGTTGCCTTATAGAATCTACAGAAGCAGCTGATTCTCTAAGAGGCAGCTCGAAAGATAATTAGTACGAGAGAACTTAGGTGTGATGCCTAGTCATGGAAGAATCAATAAAAAGGTGAAAAGATACTGAATGCCGTGTTTAAAAATCAAAGATATAAAGTGAAGGATGTGACCAAAAATTATTGAAAAAATGTTACTGGTTCAAATTAAAAAAAAAAAAAAAAAACCACACACACACCCATGCAGACTTTGAAATATATGGAAAAGCAGACTTTGAAGTCCTAGGACTGAAATTCTATACTGCTCCCTAACATAGTCTACCAATTTAGATAAAGGATCAAGCAAATTGAAAGAAGACTTGCAGCAAATCAGAAGTTAGCAAATTATTATTAAAGAAAGATGAAGAGGGAAACACTTGAAGAATTA
This sequence comes from Tragelaphus eurycerus, assembly GCA_935064755.1. Classification (NCBI taxonomy): domain Eukaryota; kingdom Metazoa; phylum Chordata; class Mammalia; order Artiodactyla; family Bovidae; genus Tragelaphus; species Tragelaphus eurycerus. Next base: position 19,600,638 of record CAKXYN010000024.1, on the reverse strand, counting down.
ATTAGGGAAGTAAAGTGGAAACGAAAGCAAAGCAGCTTAGGAAAAGTGAGAAGGGTGTTAAAGCCCTTATCCAGATTGAACGTATCTAGTCAGAAACTCTATCATTTCTATAATAAACAAAGAGGTAGAATAAGAAAGCTGGGGGCAGGGGGATGGGATTTTTTTCTTCTCAAAAAAATATTCAAAAGCAGAATTAAATGTTCAAAAATATTCAAAATGCAGGAAACCAGAGCTAAGTTAAGACTTCTAAGTACAGGACTAAACAGACTGGCAGAAACAAAAGCATCCCTAAGAGTATTTGAGAAATGTGGTTCAGGGAAGGACACAGAGAAGCAACAGTTTCCTGTGGAAGCTGAAACTGAGAACATGCAAAGCAGGAACAATGATGTCAAAGCACATTTGCTTATGCACATAGAGGAAGGCAACGCAGTCCAACAGAAAAAGCCATACACGAGCAATCTGGGGTCCTAGTCCCAGTCAGTAGTGGCATTTCTCTGGGTAAGCCTTATAACTTTCTGGCTTCCATTTCTTTTCAGATTAAGTGCTCTGGGCTAGATCAATGGTTCTCAACCCTGTCTGCATATTACAAGGTCCAAGAAGGTTTGTCTTTTGTTTTTAAATAACCATGCCTGGTCTCTAACTCCAGACCATCTTGACACCAAATCTCTAGGGGTGGGGCCCAACTTTTTGTTTTCTAAGGCAATTAGGTCTATAGTGCCATAGGGTTGAGAACCAACGGACGACAGTGGGGATTCTTAAAGTGTGGACCCTGGACCAACAGCAATAACTTCACTTGAGAACTTGATAGAAATGCAAACTCTTAAGCTCCATCTAAGACCCACTGAATCAGAAATTCTGAGGGTGGGGTTGAAGCATGTGTGTTTTTAATGAGTTCTCCAGGTGATTGCGTGCATGCGTACATGCGCAGTCGTGCCCGACTCTTTGCGACCGCATGGATTGTAGCCCACCAGGCTTCTCCGTCTGTGGAATTTACCAGGCAAGAATACTGGAGTGGGTTGCCATTCCCTCCTCCAGAGGATTTTCCCCACGCAGGGATCAAAACCCACATCTCTGATCTCCTGCATTGGCAGGTGAATTCTTTACCACTAGGACTGCCTGGGAAGCCCAGTCAGGTGATTCTAATGCATGCTAAAATTTGAGAACCCCTGGATTCTATGCTTACTAAGTTCTGCTTTCTATCAATAATTCAGGGCTTCCCTGGTGGCTCAGACAGTAAAGAATCTGCCTGCAATGGGGGAAACAGGGTTTGATTCCTGGGTGGGGAAGATCCCCTGGGGAAGGGAATGGTAACCCACTCCAGTATTTCTGCCTGGAGAATTCCATGAACAGAGGAGCCTGCTGAACTACATACAGTCCATGGGGTCACAAAGAGTCGGACACTACTGAGCGACTAACACACACATCAATAATGCTAATATTATGTGTAGCCAGCTGAGAAGGTAAAGCATGTTTAGATTTGCTACTAGAGATGTAGTGGAATATATTCTGAAGAAAACACACTTGGCAGTCTTAGGCCAGAATGGATTCCAGATAAATAAGGTCCAATGCCACAAAGATACAATAATAGCCAGCTTTCTGTTGTTTCTGGAAACAAAGGTACAAGGTTTTCTCCTCTCATCGTGGATCCTAATCCATGGCACTTGCTTTTCACAGGAGCCACTCAGAATTGATCCTCAGGAAGGGAGAAGACCCAATAAGACAGACTTCAGAAAGGCAGCTGGATATAGTTTTGATATTACCAAAATTACTGATATCCCAGAGATAACAACATTCTAGTGTGACTTTATGAATTTTGAAGCATTTGTCCTGTTAAAGGAGTATGGATGACACACTGCTTTGATATAAAGAATCAGAGGTAACATATTCTCTCTTCTTTGCTTCCTGAACTTACTTCACAGAACAACCGTCATCCATCTAGATAAAGATGCTCAGTTTTGTAGTATATGTGACAGTTACATTCTTATCTTAACCAGATGGTAGATACCCAAAAAAATCTTTTGGCATTTGCAAAAGACTGAAAAATAAGTTTATGCTATCTATTCTCTAAAATGACTGATAATAAAAAATAATAGATAATAGGAGTCTGCCTGAGGAAGAGAGATAACCAAAGTTATCAGACAACTGAACCCTCACAGTTTATCACTTTCATTGAAACATCAAACATTTACCAAATGTGGTGACGATATACTCACAGTATCTAATAGCTCAATAAATTTGGAGAAGTAATAAAGCCAGCAGGTGCGAACCATCTGCAGAAAAACACATAGAAGGATTTATTATTTTTTTTAACATGGGAAAGAACTTCATATTTTCTAATTTTGGCAAAATTTACATTACATAAAATTTACCATCTTAACCATTTTAAAGTGTATAGTTTGGTGGCATTAAGTACCTTCACATTCTTGTACAACTATCCATAAAGCTCTTTCTCTTACAGGACTGACTCTGTACCCTTTAAACAGTAAGTCCCCACCTGGGAATCCAGCCACCGACAACTACCATTTTACTTCCTGTTTCTGAATTTGACTACTCTGTGTACCTCATAAAACAGAATCGTACAGTATTTCTTTATCCCTTTGTGCCTAGATTATTTCACTTAGCATAATGTCCTCAAGGCTCAATCACATTGTATCAGGTGTCAGAATTTCCTTCCTGTTAAGGCTGAAAAATTGGAGAAGGCAATGGCACCCCACTTCAGTACTCTTGCCTGGAAAATCCCATGGGCAGAGGAGCCTGGTAGGCTGCCATCCGTGGGGTCGCTAAGAGTCGGACACGACTGAGCGACTTCACTTTCACTTTTCACTTTTCACTTTCATGCATTGGAGAAGGAAATGGCAACCCACTCTCAGTGTTCTTGCCTGGAGAATCCCAGGGACGGGGGAGCCTGGTGGGCTGCCATCTATGGGGTTGCACAGTCAGACACGACTGAAGGGACTTAGCAGCAGCAAGGCTGAAAATATTCCATTGTATGTATATACCACTGTTTATCCATTCATCTGTTGATGGACATGTGTGTTGACTTCAGTCTTTTGGCTAATGTGAAGAATGCTATGAACGCTGGTGTACAAATATCTTTTTTTTTTTAATTGGAGTATAATTGCTTCACAATGTTGTGTTAGTTTCTGCTGTACAATGAAGTCAGTCAGCTATATGTGTATATGTGTATCTTTTCTCTCTTGGACCTCCCTCTCACCACACCCTCATCCCAGCCATCTGGAGCTTCACAGAGTACCGAGCTGAGGCTTCACAGAGTACCAAGCTGAGCTCCTGCCCTATACAACAACTGCCCACTAGTTATCTATTTCACACACGCATATGTGTCATTTGAATCCTCACTTTCAATTCATCTAGGTATACACCCAGAAGTAGAATTGTTGAATCATATGGTAATTCCATTTTTGAGGAACCAGGTACAAATTTACTTTTAAATCCAAGAAATTCAAAAAGAAAAGCACCAATTTGCATTTTACAGAAAACCCCACACCTGAATTTGATTTTTTTTCTTGTAATTTTTACCTTTTTTCATTCAACACATATGTGATAATTGAGTTATTTACTCCTTCTGATTTCACATTCAGTATTTAAAAATAGAGTCCACAAAGTTTTAACACTGATTTAGAGTTACGGGTTTTTTCTGAAAAGAAACTTACCCTCAGTGCTGTTGGCGACTGTGAATAGTCAACAATATCACATCGAAACGAATAGCCTGTACCCCAGCCAGACATTATAAACTGTAAGAGAGCACACGCATATCACACAAGAAAAGTACTTGCTCAACAGCTACAACAAAGGTAGTTTTGACTGTGTCTCTTCATTACATTTTCAGCTAACTCAGCAGTCAATGCAGAGGGAAAGGCGAACTAAACAAGTACAAACCAGGAACTCACTTCATATCAAAGCATCAAGAGTTTTAAAAGTTGTAAAGTCACATTTATATAAACTGTGTGCTAATTAAAATGACTATTTCTTGGAATGATTATTCTAATAAACTGGAGAACAAAATACCAGGCATGTTTTGTTTAAACAGCAAACACTGGTAAGTATTTGACTTTATTTATGTATATCTCTATGTGCCTGTGCATATGTTTGTGTATTCTCAAAGGGGTGACTGAGTCTGAAATCAGCCTTTTTTGATCATTTCAAATCTTTGCAATTAGTCAACAAATAAATGAGCAAACCAACCTTCTCAGTGTACTCATCCAATGTCTATAACAACTAGATTTTTCTTGTTTCAGTTAGTGGATGTACTAGGAAGTGATAGTCCACGGCTTTTAAATCAAGATAGACCAAACACAAGACTCACATATTAGTTTTGCTTTGACTTCACATAACAAGTAAGAGACAAAAATATTAACAAGAGAATACAGTCTGGCAAGCCTTAATTCCAACACACCCACGAAGTGACTTTAGGCCAGTGGTGAAAAGAAAAGGCCTATTGTTAAGTCTGGACCATAATTCAAAGATTACATTGATATTCTTTCGGTCTAGTGGTAGGAAGGTCTCCTTTTAAAACAGTATCTGAAAATGAAAAGCTAAGGGCTCTAATTTTAAATTAATATCTATATTAAATGGTTGGCTTAAGTTAGGGCTCTGACAATATGACCAGTTTCTTCTCTGGCATCCTGTTCTCACAAAAACCAGCATCTTCCCTAAGAAAGATGTCTTCCTTCCCAGCATAAGGATTATACCATTTTCTATTTCATTACATTATAAGTCTGTGCTTCTAATTACTATTAAAGCTGAAATGACAACTTTACAGTAAGTTAACTTCTATAGGCAAAAGTTTAGGAGGCATAATCAGAATGACATTTTAATGGTAAAAAGAAATGAAGGAGAAAGAAAAACCACTTAGGCCATAGTATTTAAAAACACTATCCTTTTTTGATAACTAGCTCCTAGCTTGACCTGTAATATCAACACCATCAACTTGGTAAATTATGAAATCCTAAAAATTAAGATTCAGAAAAGCATAAAGACATATTTTATGGATGAGAAAAATATCTTACAAAGACAAGTCAATAAATTTTCTCAAAGGAAGGAACAAAGGAATGAAGTACAGAAATAGTTAAATCTGTTTTACAAAGTCCTAATCTGTCAGTGAGTCTTCATACTCTCGTACTCAGATCCACTTCTGACTGATTGAGGTAACAGGCTAACTCATTCATTTAGATGAGGTTGACTGATTCCCTACTCCAAACAAGCACTGCAATGAATAGGAGAAGCTCTGTGATGTGACCATCTGTGGGGCCTTTGCTGGTCTCTCTTTATTACTCAACTTTTGCCAAGTAACTCACTATAAAATAAGGCATGTGGGTTCCTTTAGTCTGATGTACTTCCTTTCACCTTGTTCATATTTGCCCTAACATCCTTAGTGGAGGATGTAGACCAAATGCAACTGCGCTCCACCCAATAAACCATGTGTGTGGATGTGTCCTGGAACTGACACACTGCTCAGCTGTTAAAAACCTTTGATTAAACAGAAAGCAGAACTCAACGCTTTCCTGATATTAAGTTTAAGAACATTCCAAAAGTCTGCAGAACTTTTGACATATATGTCTATATTTTAGGCTTTCACAAAGGAAGAGTAACCATTTCTATTTGGTAGATAATAAATCTCCAAACTGGCATATAAGTTACTCAGGTATTACTGGTTAACAGGGGATAGAAACTCTCAGATTCAGACATTCTCAGACCTATAATTGTAGTTGTAATTTCTAAAGCTGAACCAAAACTTACTGGTTATAACTGGATTCCTTCCAGAGAAATATATTTGGAGACACCACATTCAATGACACAATTAGAGACCAGAGCATAAAGGGATCTGAGAGACAAGGTCAATCCTGACTCTATATAATGAGAGAACTGAGGCCCACAGAAGTTGAATGATTAGTTCAAAATCAGGTAGCTAGTTAGTAGTGTAACTGGGACTAACTAGTCCCTGGTCTCCTGGCTTCCAGGTCTGTTCTTAGTACTTCTGGGTCTGTCCTATAGTAGGTTATATTCTATCTCTGATAACTTGCCAAAAGTATGTATTTTTCTGGGCCCCCCGTCCCCCCACCCCAAGCTCTATTCTATTACTTCCTCCCTTTCAGTTGCTTATGCTCCAGAAAGGACAGTAAGGTGACCTGTGAGTTAATTCTGGAAATAAAGTAGAAGGCAGCAAAGTAAGTTCAAACTTCAGGAAGGGCCTGTGAGAAATGACGCCAGAGCAGATTTAAGGTGAGCTAGTCAGGTGAATCCACAGCAAGAATCAGGCTGGAGAGATGTATGTGCAGAGGCCATGATGTCTGGAGAGGCTGGAGAGGTCATGCTAGGTCCTCCCAGGTCCTGGTAATGGGGAAGCACAGGCTGTGCTGCAGAGAAAGTGGATAAGGAGCAGAAGATGAGGAAGCCAGCCAGCACTGAAAGAGAAGCAAGGATCCCAGAAAAGCAGAGAAGGGAGCATGGCTGAGATTTATAATCAGCAGAAGGGGGAGAGAGAGAATTCATGAGTCTGCTTGTGGTCCTGGAAATTCTCTGCCTCTCTCATTGACAGTTAAGGAGTCTGCTTGTGGTCCTGGAAATTCTCCACCTCTTTTATTGACAGGTAAGGGACAGCTTCCCTCACCTACTGCCTTGTACAAGTCTAAGTTCTCTGTTCCCCACAAAACCCAGCTAAACCAAAACAGTCTACCACCTAACAGGTCATCAGGGTGTATATGCATTCTGAACCCCAAATTCCTACCATGATGATGACAAGTCATTAGAGTCAGAATTAGCTCCAATGTCAGACAGACCTGGACTCAAATATCAGTTCTCCCCTTGGCAGCTACACTATCTTTGTTGTTGTTGTTTAGTCACTAAGTCGTGTCCGCCTCTTTTGTGACCCCACGGATTGGAGCCTGCCAGGCTCCTCTATCCATGGAGTTTTCCAGGAAATACACTGTCCTGGGTGTATCTAATTTCTCCAACTATGAGTTTCCTTAAAGTTGAACATTTATGGACTCAATCATCTTTTATGGTTAACTGCGTGTGAGTCCCTGGACTTAATGTTAATTCTCACAATCTGCGAGGTAGACTATACCAAGATCCTTTAAGGAGTTCAATGTCTGACCTATAGAAAACAATATTTTGGGGGAGGGGGTGCAAACATCTGCTCTAGTGAGCTAAGTTTCTGAAATCCCTTAAATCTTGGAGAGTTACCCTTAAAGTCATATCAGGAAACATCATGACAGACGAACATAAAGACTCAGGTAAAATCCTCCCATTAGGAATACTGAAGATACTTGCCTCATAAAACATATACACAGAAAGGAGTACTATGGAAAAATTGTATGTTATCATCACTTTCTTGAGTTCAAAAGGCTTTCGATTCTCCATGAGCTTTGGTCCCAGGGACGTGACAAAATAGACATAGAATCCTAGGATGATGGTTTGTGGCAGAGGTGAGGACATGAGGAGCCAGTCTTCAACTCTAGGATCTAAGAGAAAAACAAGATGTAAGTGCACAGCCATTTAGCTCCATGGTAACTGACAGTAACCAGCATTTAAGTGAGCACCTAGATTCTAATGCTGTCAGTGAACTGTTTGGTCAGTGATGACTACCATCTTCAGGACGTGTCAAGGGAAATCACGAGGGATTGGGACAGAGCTAGAAACAGTGAGGCCCAAGGGGCAAAGGGAGGTAGTGGGCACCAGAGCTCAGCAAAGAGTCACGTGGAGAAGCCCTTCTGGTGAGGAGCCATGTCCTTCAGCGGAGCGATTCGGCAATCCTGCAAACAAGGGGCCAGGGAAATCAAAGCCCTAGCCTCAGCCTCCTCCCTGTCTCTCTATTAGCTGAACCCAACCAGAAACCACATCGCAGGGGAGCAAGTCCATGGAAAAATCGTATCATCCATCTATAACCACTAGTAACACCGTAGAGTTTCTCCACCCAGACATTCTTTCATGTATATAAATATGTTTTAGTTTGCTGTTTGTTAACTTTCTTCATTACCCAAGAAAATGGGAAAGGTCTTCTGTGTACTGGATTATTCAACTGAACGGGACTTTAGCATCATTTAAGGATCTGAACTGTGGGTTCTAGGTATCCAGAATGTGGGCTAACCCATCTGATATTTTAAACAGAAAAACAGAAAAGAATTAGCCTCATAATCATGTAAAGAAGAAATTCACATGATTACTGCTAGTTCCAGGCTATGAGAATTAGATTAATTAAAAAACTGCAACTCAAGGTGAAATGTGATTAATTTCATAATCTTAAGTGTAATCTTGGGTGTAATGTTACAAAATTGTTTCACAAAGCCAGAATATTATAAAGGAAAATATGTGTGGACAAATTTCCAAGTGTGTCTGATTCAAAATTGAGTCTTTAACCCTAGGTTGCTAAATACCACTCTTGTTAATTGAAAAGGACGGTGGGGGGAATACAGCTCTTGCCCATTGAGACTGCTGATGATGTAGCTAATTACTTAAAAAAGTTGAATATCCCTTCAAGTCTGACTTCTTACCCAAGTCAAAAATTTCCTCAATAGACTCCACGATTGATGACTCACTTGGCCTCAGCTTTATTGCTGGAAAGCTCACATTTGATACTCAGATATACTGGGTCATGTCTGTAGTGATTAAAGATGATTTATTCTACACTCATAAGGGCTTCCTTCAATAAAAACTGACAGATCCCTTATCTCAAAATAATAAGCTAAAAGTCAGCTCTAAGATGGACCTCAGATATTTAGGAATTTAATATACGATAAAGAAAGCCATATAAAAACTGGAAATAGAACTGCCATATGACCCAGCAATCCCACTGCTGGGCATACACACCGAGGAAACCAGAATTGAAAGAGACACGTGTACCCCAATGTTCATCACAGCACTGTTTATAATAGCCAGGACATGGAAGGAACCTAGATGTCCATTAGCAGATGAATGGATAGGAAAGCTGTGGTACATATACACAATGGAGTATTACTCAGGCATTAAAAAGAATACATTTGAATCAGTTCTAATGAGGTGGATGAAACTGAAGCCTATTATACAGAGTGAAGTAAGCCAGAAAGAAAAACACCAATACTGTATACTAACGCATATATATGGAATTTAGAAGGATGGTAACAACAACCCTGTATGCATGACAGCAAAAGAGACACAGATGTATAGAACACTTTTTTGGACTCTGTGGGAGAGCGGGGCGGTGAGGGGGGTGGGATGATTTGGGAGAATGGCATTAAAACATGTATAGTATTATATAAGAAACAAATCGCCAGTCCGGGTTTGATGCAGGATACAGGAAGCTTGGGGCTGGTGCACTGGGATGACCCAGAGGGATGGTATGGGGAGGGAGGTGGAAGGGGGGTTCAGGATGGGGAACACGTGTACACCCTTGGAGGATGCATATTGATGTATGGCAAAACCAATACAATATTGTAAAGTAAAAAAATAAAAATAAAAACAAAAAACAAACAAACAAAAAAAGAAAGCCATATAAGCAAGAAGAAAGGGAGAGATAATTCACTGAAAAGGAAAACTGACTATTTGGGAGAAAGAGTTTGTGCCTTACCTTGTACCCTACTGAAGCATGTCCCAAACTATGCAATACAAGGAAGACATTAAAGAATTCTTTAAATTCAGCGGTAAAGAATTTGACTGCAATGCAGACATTTGGATTTGATTCCTGGGTCAGGAAGATTCCCTGGAGCAGGAATTGGCAAGCCACTTTAGTACTCTTGCCTGAGAAATCCCACGAACCAAAAAGCCTGGCAGGATACAGTCCATGGGGTTGCAACAAGACTTAGTGACTGAACTACCACCCCCAAAAGTAGGAAAAGTCTACTAGAAATGCTAAGTTAAGCAAACAAAGTACTTTTCAGCAGAATTTCTTAGTGCTTCATGTTTGTTTTGAATTGGCAAGGTGAGAATGGTGGTATGCAGCATTCCTCAAACTTACTTGGCCATGGAGCCCTGATTTTTCGCATCAATAGAATACTATTTAACATCTTGTGGAACACCACAACACTCTGTGGAACGTGGACACGTGTTCCTATCTTTAGGGAAGATAGCCCTTTGTGAAAATGAATGCGTAAGTGAAATTACTAAAACTTAGGTAGTGATAGGAAAAAATCAATAGGATCAATCATTTTGACATCTAGTAAGGAGGTAGAAAACATAAAATTTCATAAATCATTTAATCATGGGGAATGAGAGGTGGAAGTTAAAAAAAACACTTGAGTTTTTTGCTGCTGTTGTTCAGATACTGTCTTAGGAAAAGTGAGTAGAGTAAGTAGAGCAAGTGGCCAAAGTCAAACTCTGGAGGACTCAACATTCAAAGGAGGAGAGAGGACTGAGAAGGAGCAGGCAAAAAGGGAGAAGGAAAATCACAAGAGTGCGATATCCTGAAGCCAGAGGAAGAGTGAAGTTCTGGAAGGAATCAAGGTAACAAACATGGCAGACAGGGAAAGTAAAATGTGGGCTGAAAGGTGCCCCTGGATTGATGCTCTCAGCAGGAACAACTTCAGTAAGTATCGTGTGCAAAACAAACGTTCAACAAACGTTGCTCAAAGACATTCATAGGAACACAAAGAACATAAAGATCTCAAAAAAAATTTTTTCATAGTAAGATGTCACCGTTTTAAAACAGGAAAAGCAGTGAAATCAGCTATGCAAGTAGCATACATCACTGTGTACTTCAATTTATTCCCTGCTTTTCCTATAACAAGTTTCCCAGGATATCTGGGTGCTATATGCAATTAGAAAGGCCCTAAGGAACCCCAGCCACAGTCTAGTAACTCACCAGGAAAGTTTCAGTAAAGAAAATTGTCACAGAACTGGGGACCAAAGGGCAGAACTGGAACAGATCACACTTGTTTAAAAACACAATTTTTAAAGGTTAAGCTCCATCTACAATTACTACAAAATACTGGCCACACTCCCTGTGCTGTACAAACATCTTTGCAGTTGATCTTACACCGAGTCATTTGTACCTCTGACTCTCCGACCCCGTGTTTCCCCTCTCCCTCCTCTTCACTGGTAACCACCAGTTTGTTCTCTGTATCTGCGAATCTGGTTCTTTTTTGTTCTACTCACTAGCTTGTTGTATTTTTTAGATTCCACATATATTATATCATACAGTATTTGTCTTTCTCTGACATTTCACTTATCATAATGCCTTCAAAGTTCACCCGTGTTACTGCAAGTGGCAAAAGTGTGTTCTTTTTTATAGCTGAGTAGTATTCCAGTGTGTGTGTGTCTGTGTGTGTGTGCGCACGCACGCACACACGCACATATCACATCTTGTTTATCCATTCACCTGTTGATGAGCACTTATGTTATTTCCATAACTTGGCAATTATAAATAACCCTGCTGTGAACATGCACATTTTTAATTAGTGTTTTTTTTCCCCCCAGATATATATCCAGGAGTAGAATTGCTGGGTCATATAGTAATTCTATTTTTAGGTTTTGGGAAACCTCCATACTGTTTTCCGTAGTGACTGCACCAATTTACATTCCCACCAGCTGTGCGTGAGGGTTCCCTTTTCTCCACATTCTCACCAACATTTATTACTTTTGTTCTTTTTGATGAGTACCATTCTGACAAGTGTAAAGTGATATCTCATTGTGGTTTTAGAAATGATCAAAACTTTGATGGATTTTTTTTTCCATCAGTGAGTAATCCAAACCTTAAATATATGAATATAAACCATATTAATATTTCTAGCTTTTATCTTCAATGAAATAAACATATAAAACCAATATTAAAAGAAGGCTTCTAGAAGAATGTCAACATTATTACCTTTGGATGGTGACAACATGGGTGATTTTTATTTTTCTTTTTAAGAAATTTTAAATGTTTATGTTATGAATGGGTATCACAGGCATGGTTGAAAACTAGTTTTTGATTTTTCTTTTTGTCAGTAAAGGAATTTCTGAATTAGAGATATTTTATTTCATTCTTTTATTAGTTCAGTGACAGTAATGTGATGGTGAGGGTAGTGAGATGGGGGTATCAAATGATACCATATTTCTGGTCTTCTGCTGGTAGCAGGAAAAACAAAAAGCCAGGAAAAGCATGCTGGGCTGGCTCAGGAAGCAGAAGAAAATAATATTTAAATAAATCATGTTTCCTGCAATTTAACATTATAAGCACATACTTTTTTTAAAAAAGTATTTTTTTTTTTTTTAAATCCTGAGTGTGCCTTTCAAGTTCTACAGATTTTAAAAAAAATCTTATCTTTGAGGAAAAGCTAGTTCATTTAATTTTATACTATTTTCAAAGCAAATAACAGAACAATCCACCCAGCTTTTTAATCCTTTCTCAGCCTGCACTGATCCTGGCCCTCCAACGGACTCATTATGTGACCTGGGGTCACTGACTTGACTTCTCTGTGCTTAGTTTCCTCATCTGTGAACTGGCTGCAAAACAACATGTATCTCAGAGAGGATTCAGTGAGTTATTACAAGTAAGGAGCCTGGTACAACTTAAGTGCTCAGTAAGCATTGCTACTATTATTTCATCAGATCTCGGTTTTGTACCCCTGCAGTGGAAGCAGAGTCCTAACCACTGGACCTCCAAGGAATTCCCCAGGCATTTATATTTTGAAATAAGCTGCTGCAATGACCATGATGAACGTTCCACCAATGTTATAAACCAGGAGTTCAATGCTTCCTTCAGCAATACTGAGGCCCTCAGTACCCCACTGCTAGGTGCTCTGCGGTAATTTTATGTGGTTTCTCTGTCTCCTGATCCAATCTGCCACCATCTTATCTTCTATATAATGACCAAATTTACTTTCTAGAAGTAAAGCTTTGCTCAGATTATTCCTTTGCTTAAATTAGCTCTCCCTACTGAGCAAATAAAGTATTTAATATGTCTATGACTCTGATGACTGTTCATTTTTCCTGTCTTCTCTCTTTTGCAGATACCTTTCCAAATACGGAGCCCAATTTCATGTGAGGCAGGGGGCTCCCGCTGATGAGACATCTGCAAGTCAGATGGGGCTGGTGGCTCGATAAAGGGGTGTAGAGAGAGCTGCTAAACAATATTTAGGACTTCCGGTTAAGATGGCGAAGGATTAGGACGGGGAATACGCTTTCTCCTCCACAAATTCATCAATGGGACATCTGGGCGCCGAGTAAATACCACAAACAGCTTCGGAGTGCTGGCGGAGGACGTCGGACACCCAGAAAAGCAACTCACTGCCTTCTAAAGGAGGTAGGAAAGAATATAGAAGCCAGAGAGAGACAAAGAGGGAGGGGCGGACCTCTGTCCGGGGAAGGGAGTCTTAAAAAGAGAAGTTTCCAAACACCAGGAAACACTCTCCCTGCGGAATCTGAGCCGAACCTGGGAAACACGGAGACTATCATAACAGGGAGGAGAACAGTTGAGCAATTAGAACCCACAGACTGCGGGCCCTGCGGTAACTTCCGCAGCGGAAAAGCACCGCTGCAAACGCCCGCATCTGCCATTGGGGAGCCGGGGCTGGGCAGGGAGACGCCTTGGCCGTTCCCACGCGGGACGCTCCGCTGCCGGCGCTCCCCAGAGGGACGCTCCCCCGCGGGACTCTCCCCCCACTGGACGCTCCCCCCGCCGGCCACTCCCGCGCAGGCGTGCCCCCGCCCGCTGTGCCGGCGGCTCCCACGAGGGCCACCCCATCCCCTCCCCCACCCGCCCGCCCGCCATTCCCGTCGCCGACCCCTCCCCCTCTGCGGGCCTCAGCGCAGACTTCGTTCGCCTGATTGTCTGGAGTGCTGCCTAACTGGAGTAGTTTGGGCCGGCAATCCAGATTGTGCAGCGCCGACCACACGAGTGGCGGGCCTTGGCCCAGAACACCGCCGAACCGTGCACAGAACAAAGAACTATACAGACCAACCACAGAGAAAGGGGCCTATAGATCTTGAGAAATTTAAGCCGGAACAAGGAACTAGCTGAAAATGAACTGAACCCACAACAATAATAGAGAAACTCTTATATATATTGTTACTATTTTTACCATCATTATTTCCTTTTTTTTTTCTTTTCTTTTTTTAATATATATATATTTTTTAAATTTTTATTATTTTTTAATTGGAAAAAGGAAAACAAAAATTTTTTTTTCCCTTTTAATTTTTTTTTGTTGTTGTTTGTTTTGTTTCTTTTATTTTTTTATTATTATTATTATTTTTATCCTCTAGTACTTCTTTAATCTCCACGTTTAGATATAACTTTTGCGACCCTGTTTTGTTTTTTTTTTTTTTTTCCTTTTTGTCCTTTGCTTTTTTCCTTTCCTTTTTTCTTTTCTTTACTGATTACTGACTAGATCTGTCTCTCTCCTTCACACTCCCTCCTTTTATCCTCCTGACCACCTCTGTCTCCTTCCTCCCTTTTTCCTTCTATGTATAATTCCGTGAACATCTCTGAGCAGTCCAGTTGTGGAATGCATTATAGAAGAAGAAGTTTTTGAGACTACTGTAAAAATAAGACCAATAACTGGAACCAGGAGGCTTAAGTCCATACCCTGATCCCACGAAACACTAATTGACAGGAGCTCATTAAAAGCCTCCATACCTACTCTGAAACCAAGCATCACACAAAGACCAGCAAGTTCCACAACAAGACATACCAAGCAAATTCTCCAGAAAAACAAGAACACAGCCTGAGCTCCAATACACAGGCTACACAAAGCGACCCCAAAAGCATAGACATCTCATAACTCACTACTAGACACTCCACTGCACCCCAGAGAAAAGAAATCCAGCTCCACCCACCAGAACACCGATACAAGCTTCCATAAACAAGAAACCTCGACAAGCCACCGGTACAAACCCACATATAGTGCAGAAACGCCACAATAAAGAGAACTCCACAGACTACCAGAATACAGTAAAGACACCCCAAACTTAGCAATTTAAACAAGATGAAAAGACAGAAGAATTCCCAGCAGGTAAAGGAACAGGATAAAAGCCCACCAAACCAAACAAAAGAGGAAGAAATAGCGAACCTACCTGATAAAGAATTCTGAATAATGATAGTTAAATTAATCCAAAATCTGGAAAGCAAAATGGAATCATGGATAAATAGTCTGGAGAAAAGCATTGAGAAGATGCAAGAAAGATTTAACAAGGACCTAGAAGAAATAAAAAAGAATCAACATATAATGAATAATGCAATAAATGAGATCCAAAACACTCTGGAGGCAACAAATAGTAGAATAACAGAGGCAGAAGATAGAATTAGCGAATTAGAAGATAGAATGGCAGAATTAAAGGAATCAGAGGAGAAAAAAGAAAAACGAATTAAAAGAAATGAGGACAATCTCAGAGACCTCCAGGACAATATTAAACGTTACAATATTCGAATCATAGGAGTCCCAGAAGAAGAAGACAAAAAGAAAGACCATGAGAAGATACTAGAGGAGATAATAGTTGAAAACTTCCCTAAAATGGGGAAGGAAATAATCACTCAAGTCCAAGAAACCCAGAGAGTCCCAAATAGGATAAACCCAAGACGAAACACCCCAAGACACATATTAATCAAATTAACAAAGATTAAACACAAAGAACAAATATTAAAAGCAGCAAGGGAAAAACAACAAATAACACACAAGGGAATTCCCATAAGGATAACAGCTGATCTTTCAATAGAAACTCTCCAAGCCAGGAGAGAATGGCAAGACATACTTAAAGTGATGAAAGAAAAGAACCTACAGCCCAGATTATTGTACCCAGCAAGGATCTCATTCAAATATGAAGGAGAAATCAAAACCTTTACAGACAAGCAAAAGCTGAGAGAATTCAGCACCACCAAACCAGCTCTCCAACAAATACTAAAGGACATTCTCTAGACAGGAAACACAAAAAGGATATATAAATTCAAACCCAAAACAACAAAGTAAATGGCAATGGGATCATATTTATCATTAATTACCTTAAATGTAAATGGGTTGAATGCCCCAACCAAAAGACAGAGACTGGCTGAATGGATACAAAAACAAGACCCCTCCATATGAATGAAACTAGAACACTTTCTAACACCATACACAAAAATAAACTCAAAATGGATTAAAGAGCTAAATGTAAGACCAGAAACCATAAAACTCCTAGAGGAAAACATAGGCAAAACACTCTCTGACTTACATCACAGCAGGATCCTCTGTGACCCACCTCCCAGAATATTGGAAATAAAATCAAAAATGAACAAATGGGACCTAATCAAACTTAAAAAGCTTTTGCACAACAAAGGAAACTATAAGCAAGGTGAAAAGACAGCCTTCAGAATGGGAGAAAATAATAGCAAATGAAGCAACTGACAAACAACTAATCTCAAAAATATACAAGCAACTTCTACAGCTCAATTCCAGAAAAATAAATGACCCAATCAAAAAATGGGCCAAAGAACTCAATAGACATTTCTCCAAAGAAGACATACAGATGGCTAACAAACACATGAAAAGATGCTCAACATCACTCATTATCAGAGAAATGCAAATCAAAACCACTATGAGATACCATTTCACGCCAATCAGAATGGCTGCTATCCAAAAGTCCACAAGCAATAAATGCTGGAGAGGGTGCGGAGAGAAGGGAACCCTCTTGCACTGTTGGTGGGAATGCAAACTAGTACAGCCACTTTGGAGAACAGTATGGAGATTCCTCAAAAAACTGCAAATTGAACTGCCTTATGATCCAGCAATCCCACTGCTGGGCATACACACTGAGAAAACCAGAATTGAAAGAGACACCTGTACCCCAATGTTCATAGCAGCACTGTTTGCAATAGCCAGAACGTGGAAGCAACCTAGATGTCCATCCACAGATGAATGGATAAGCAAGCTGTGGTACATATACACAATGGAATATTACTCAGCCATTAAAAAGATTACATTTGAATCATTTTTTAGGGGGGGGGGGGAGGGGAGCGTATAATAAAAAAGAAAGAAAAAAAAAAAAAAAAAAAAAAAAAAAAAAAAAAAAAAAAAAAAAAAAAAAATTAAAAAAAAAAGAAAAAAAAAACCCAATTTACAAAAAAAAAAAAAAAAAACTGATGTATAAACCAGACTTTTGGACTCTGGGACCAGGAGAGGGTGAGATGATTGGGGAGAATAGCATTGAAATATGTATAATATTATATCTGAAATGTATTAATTGTTCAAACTAAACACTATCATGTTACAATTTGTTCATACTAGATGTTTGTAATGTTTCTGATAATCAATAAAAGAGATTCTTGATTAAAAAAAAAAAAAAAAAAAAATATTTAAAGGTAATTCTGCCTCAGTCTATGATCTCACAAATTGCAAAAGGTTCTGGGGTGAAGTGTGCTCTGTTTTCTTTAGAGACAAAAGGCTGATAAGGGAGGGAGAGTTTCATGTACCTTCTATTCAGCATCAGAGCTGCGTTTAAGTACTACCACAGATAAAGGCAGAGGATGGAGGGGCAGGCTGTCTGAGAGTCCATACCTCAGCTCTGAAGTCCTGACTTATTACTAGCCCCATAATGCTTTTCTAAGAGCATTCTGGAGAGTGAATACAGGGGAGTATAAGGGTCACATACATAGAATATTAATGAGCTTTTCCATCAACCACTTTTAAGAGTGTGTTCTCTTCTTAAGTAGCAGTACTAGCTCAAAGGGTACACCCTTTAAAATTCTAAGTGCCAATAAGATGAAGACGCTGGAAGGAGAAACAAACATGTACCTCTGGTACTTTGTAAAGTACTAGAGATTCAGAGTGGCAGCAGATTTTCTGTCTTCTTGCAAAAAGATCACACTGAGTCTGAAAGGTCATCATCATTACTATTCAAATACAAGGAAAGTTGCTTTTTAAACATCAAAACATTATAAATCCTCTTATAGCTTAAGTATTAATTAAACCATTTTAAAATTCTGTAGCTGTGGAATTTTCCACATGAAATAACTATGCCTGCCTCCTACTCCTCTAGCAATCAGAAAGCCAACGAGTATCAGTAAGTTTCCCAAAGTCTATTCAGAATTAGGGCCAAAGCCAAGAATACGCTTGAAATTCTTGGCACTTGATCATGGCCTTAGCCCTTTGAAGTACAGGCAAAGTAAAACAGAACTAACATGGCCAAAAATGATTCCTAATGGTTCTCAGAGATCAATATCCCACTACACAGAGCAAAAAAACCCCTCTTGTTATACCCAATAGTGTTCTCATAAAGGTATATATCTCAACACAAACCATTTTAACCCTTTTAGATTTCAACAGGAAAAAGAATGAAGAAACTTAAAAAACAAAAAAGATATGCTATATTAAAAGTATTTGAACATGGAAATGCACTATAAGTCATCAACCACCACCACTGTTTCTGTTGGGATACTTCCTAAATAACATAGCACTTTCATGTGTATTAGGCAATGGCAATCCTCCCCAACATTCTTGCCTAGACAATTCCATGGACAGAGGAACCTGGCGGGCTACAGTCCATGGGGTCACAAAGCGTCAGACGCAACTGACTAACACTTTCATGCGTATTATCTGGTAGCTGGGGCATACCAGTCTCAACTCTCCTTTGCTAACAAGGAAACTGAGGCTTACAGACAATAAATAATTTGTGCAAGATCACCAAGCTGGTTCACAATAGTGACAGAACTTAAATCAAGGTCATCTCACCACACATCTCCATCCTTCCCTCGTCTCTGAAGACTTTAAATTAGCATAGCCTCAGATCAGTAGCATCACCTGCCTCTTCCTCTCATCCTCCCCGCACTGTTTGCAGCACTGCTTCCAGGACTTTCCTCGTCTACTTCTCACTTTTGTCATTCCCTTTTCTGACTTAATACTACTCATCTTTTCAATGTAAGTATTCATAATAAAAATAAAGAGTTGACCCATGAATAAAATTAGAAGTGGAATTCAGAAGTAGTTCATCTTAAAACATTTTATACTTAGAGAACTATATAGATATTCATCATCACCTAAATCTATTTGGCTCTTGAATTAGGATATTGATTAATTGAATGTCTTGGGTTCTTACAATGGGGATAATGAATAGCAAGAGTTGGATAGCAAGTGATCTGTTCTTCCAAACATGTCTATTTCAAAAAATTACCCAAATCTACTTGGTTCCCGAGGTTAAATCATGAGAGTTCAGGTAACCAGTTACACCTCTACCTTGAAAAGAAATTAAAATATTCATATTTTTAAATAAATAAATAAAACCCATTACAACAGACAAGAAATAGTATTGAAATTAAATATTGAATTTATGAGAACTACTGTAAATCTTCAGAGAAAGATAATCTTTAAAGAAATCTATACATTCTTTGTATCATTGCTGCTGCTGCTAAGTTGCTTCAGTCATGTCCAACTCTGTGAGACCCCATAGATGGCAGCCCACCAGGCTCCCCCGTCCCTGGGATTCTCCAGGCAAGAACACTGGAGTGGGTTGCCATTTCCTTCTCCAATGCATGAAAGTGAAAAGTGAAAGTGAAGTCGCTCAGTCGTGTCCGACTCTAGCGACCCCATGGTCTGCAGCCTACCAGGCTCCTCCATCCATGGGATTTTCTAGGCCAAAGTACTGGAGTGGGGTGCCATTGCCTTCTCCGCTCTGTATCATTACGTAAGTTGAAAAATAAGAAAAAATTGAATATATATATATAAATTCCCTTCAATCTCCATTCACCAGAGTGAAACTTCTCTATTTATGGGATCCTTTTTAGGATCCTTTTAAGAACCTTTGCATTCTTCAGGGGCAAAACTATAGCATCTTTTTCAGTGAAATGAGATTGGTTTTTAATCTACTGAGAAAGATTTGTTGTTGTTGAATTGCTAAGTTGTGTCTGACTCTTGAGACCCCAAGGACTGTAGCCTGCCCGTCTCCTCTTTCAATGGGATTTCCCAGGCAAGAATACTGGAATGGGTTGCCACTTCCTTCTCCAGGGGACCTTTCCAACCCAGGGATCAAACCTGGGTCTCCGGCCTTACAGGTGGATTCTTCACCACTGAATCATCCAGGAAGTCCACTGAGAAAGACAGCAACCATGAAACAGTGTATCTTTGCTGAAATCAGTGTAAACAGAAATATAATTTCAACTGTGCTAGGTAGCAAGAGGTGACACTTCTTCCTCCTGAATTTGGTGAATATGTGATTCTAACTGATAGGTAACAAACTAATCTAAAGTGGTGATGGTGGTGAATATGTGGAAAGGAATTCAAATGTGAAATACCAGAGTACTAATAATAACCAAAAAATGTATGTTCTGATCTTTCTGCTGACAAATGACCATGATGTTCGGAAGGTCCATACAGTCAAAGCTATGGTTTTTCAAGTAGTCATGTGCAGATATGAGAGTTTTTCATATCAAACTGTGGTGTTGGAGAAGACTCTTGAGAGTCCCTTGGACAGCAAGGAGATTAAACCAGTCAATCCTAAAGGAAATAAACCCTGAATATTCATTGGCAGGACTGATGCTGAAGCTGAAGCTCCAATACTTCGACCACCTGATGCGAAGAGCCCACTCACTGGAAAAGACCCCGGTGCTGGGAAAGATTGAAGGCAGGAGAAGAAGGGGCAACAGAGGATGAGATGGTTGGATGGCATCACCAACTCAATGGACATGAGTTTGTGCAAACTCTGGGAGTTAGAGAAGGACAGGGAAGCCTGACTTGCTGCAGTTTATGGGGTCACAAAGTGTCAGACCCTATTGAACAACAACAACATGAGAAGGTAGCTTTGATGATATCTAAGTCCATCTCAGCTCTGAAATGTTCTGATTCCTTGTCATTCTTTTAAAAATGCTACCTTTGTTATAAAACATTTGTTTTAAGTGTTATAAAACATTTGTTATAAATGTTTAAAACATTTTATAACAGTTATAAACACATATTGATGTGGTTTAAAACATCTAGACAGGGACTTCCCTTGCAGTCTAGTGGTTAAGACTTCACACTTGCACTGCAGGAGGCGAGGGTTCAATTCCTGGTCTAAGAACTAAGATCTCTCACACCGCATACTGTGGCCAAACAAACAAATAAAAGACAAAACAAGAAACCCCCAAACATCTAGTAGACAGACACAGAAAAGTAAACAGAAATTACCCATAATCCTACCACACAAATGGAATACGTAATGACAATCCATTCTAGTATGCTTGCCTGGAAAAGTCCATAGACAGAGGAACCCTAGCAGGCTACAGTCCATGGAGTTGCAAAAGAGCTGGACATGACTGGGCCACTGAACATGCATGCATGAAATACAGGTGGTCTTTTATAACCTGCTTGCATTTAATGATTTTAAACCACTAGCTATGGCATTAAATGCCTTTCGACAATGTTGATTTTTTTTTTTTTAATGGGCAATGGGAGAAGGTGGGCATTTCAGAATTACTCAGGGGTTACCCTAGCAAATGCCACCCCCCTTTCTGATATACCCCTGGGGGCTGTGGCCCTTCCCACTCAAGAGTTACTGGACAGAGTCATTGTTGGTGATAACTTATTTCCCTTAAGAGCATTAGGGCAGAATCAAGCCTAAGAGCACAGTGCCTCCAAAATCACTTCTCATGGCTACTGAGTTGGAATGATGTACCACCATGCATGGACCAATTCCTTTCCCTGGATATAAAGCTATTTTCACAATTACAAACATCATATTGAACTTCATCTATGTATTAATACATCTATCTTTATACATATCTTCAATGAAATTTTTGATACTTCTTCACTAATTAAAATAAAAATCAAGGGGATTTCCCTGGTGGGCCAGTGGCTAAGACTCCTCATTCCAATGTGGGTGCCTGGGTTCAATTCCTGGTCAGGGATCTAGATCTCACACGCTACAACTAAGACCCGGTGTGGCCAAATAAATAAAAATTTGAAAAAATCAATTTATGGGGTGTCTGTAAGGGAGTGTTAAGTTGCAAAGTCTCTCAATCTGTTTCAATGAAATCCTATTAAATACGAGAATCTGACCAAAAAAAGGAAGGATGAGCCACAGTTAGGAAATCTGGTTACTTACCAGCATCTTTGATCCAGTTATCATAAAGACGCACGGTCCTTGATGTAAGATCACTGAAGGCCATTTTCCACAGGATTTACTGACAAACAAAAAAAAAAGATGGGTTTATGATCTATGGATGCAAATAAAGCCAAGTTTCTAGTAATACAATATTAAATACGCTAAAAATTTAATAGGAATAACTGGCAAAACAAACCTACTGAGGGTAAATGCATTAGTGAACCACATTAAACCCTGATGCAACTGTAATCACTTAAGACTTTTCATCATAAAGACAATGCTGAATTCACTTAAAAAGGCTAATATTCTATGTACCAGATACAAAAGGGGTAAGCGATTCTAAGAACTGTCATAGAAGCACCCATCTTCCTTTTATGGCAGCAAAATAGGTCAAGAAAGACTGTGCCTCCCATGGCAATGTTGAAGTAAAAACCCAGAACCAAGTCAAGAAGATAAACTTTCAGAAAAGATACTCTGATCCAGACTTTTAGCTGATCTTCAGGTGTAAGAAGTTCTTCTGTATTCAAGTTTATATAACTTAAGTGAAACAGAGGTAGACAGAGGGAGGAAAAGAAGATCTAAGGTGCCTAGTTTATCTGGACAGATAGACAAAAACAGTTGGAAACAGATGTCTTCTGAAAAAGAAGACCGATGAGGGGAAACTAGCTCTATCGTGTATTAAAAGATATTTTGAATCTTCAGTAATTAAAATAGTGTGACATTGGTACATGAAGGGAGAAGGCAATGGCACCCCACTCCAGTACTCTTGCCTAGAAAATCCCATGGGCAGAGGAGCCTGGTAGGTTGCCGTTCGTGGGGTCGCTAAGAGCCAGACACGACTGAGTGACTTCACTTTCACTTTTCACTTTCAGAAATGGCAACCCACTCCAGTGTTCTTGCCTGGAGAATCCCAGGGATGGGGGAGCCTGGTTGGCTGCTGTCTATGGGGTCGCACAGAGTCAGACACAACTGAAGTGACTTAGCAGCAGCAGCAGCAGCAGTACATAAAGAAGCAAACCAGTGGCACAGAATAGAACATCTAAGAAACATACCAAAAACATTTGGGAATTTAGTACCATATTTCATAAATTCTAAGATATACACTTTCCCAAATTTTAACATCTCTGAAAACAGCCAACACCGTACAAAGGAATGGGACATCATAAAACAACTGGTATGTTTGATTTCAAGTCATATGGTGGGAAGACGAAAAAGTTCTGAAGGTAGATGGTGGTGATGGTTGTACAAAGCATGCAAATATACTTAGTGCCACTGAACTTTATATGGTTAAAGTTAAAAATGGTTAAAATGGTAAATTTTACTTAAAATGGTTAAAATGGTAAATTTAACATTATGTATATTTTATAAAAAAATAAATCCTCTAGGTCTGCAACAGAAAAATTTAGACTTTATTCTGGTAGTCTAAGATAAAGCCATTTTATATTATATATATAATATATATATATTTTTTTAAAAGACATATTGTATATGATATACATGCACCTGAAACCAGTAGGCACTTGAATTACCAGCAGTTGTTAAGTAAATGGTGTGGTACAACTAGAGAGTCTTCTCCCTGGATGACAACAGGGAAAATACTTTTATAATCTTAGAGTAGGAAAAAACTTTTTAAATTTGACTTAATAGCTCATAAAACATAAAAGAAGACTAATAAATTTAACCATATGAAAATCAAGAAGAAAAAAGGAAAAAGGCAAATGACAAAGAGAAAGAAATATGTTCAATTCATAATACAAACAAGTGCCACTCTCCCTAATGTATTAAGGATTCTTAGAAACTGATAAGAAAACACCTATAAGCCAAGAATAAAGCAGACAAATTTCACAGAAATGGAAGCGCAAATGGCTCATAAGCATATAGAAAGTGCTTAACTTTAACCATAGTAAGAAAAATCTATAATACTGCATTTTATTGCATTGGATGGGTTAAAGTCCAAACATTTTATCAGTCAGATTAGCCAAAATTTGCACCGCCACCAGTAATGTATGAGTTTTCCACAATCCTAAAGTGTGTTCCCTCTGTTGGAAGGATTGTGGAAAACTCACGTATTGCTGGTGGCAGTGCAAATTAGTATTACCCTTGGTGAGGGCAATATGGCATATCAATAAAAAAAAAATTATATATATATATATATATATACACACACCCATATTTTTAAGGCAACAATCCTATTTCTAGAAACTTCTCCTATAGAGATATATGCACATATGCACAATGACATATATTCAAGCTTAGTCATTGTATCAGTCAGTAAAAGATTGGAAACAAGCCAAATGTCTATTAAAGAGGGCATGCTAAGTTGCTTCAGTTGTCCAACTCTTTGCAACCCTGTGGACTGTAGCCAGCCAGGCTCTTCTGTCCATGGGATTCTCCAGGCAAGAATACTGGCGTGGGTTGCCATTTCCTTCTCCAGGGGATCTTCCCTGACCCAAGGATTGAACCCATGTTTCCTGCCTTGACAGGTGGATTCTTTACCATTGTGCCACCTGGCACACTTCAGAGGAGCTCTCCAAATACAGGATGGTATCTCAGCATGACCTCTGATCTGATACATCCTGTGTCCTCAAGCTGAGTTCAAACTCAAGATTGGCCACGGGGATGCCAGGATTTTGCCAGAGTCAGCCTGGACTCTAGTTTTCCTGTGGATTGTGTCTATACCAAATGTATGATATGGGAGTAGAAGCAGAAACTTTGGGATCACAAAGACCTTGGTTTGAATCCCACCACTGACTAGCTCTGTGACCCTGGGCAAAATTAAAGTTCAACCTCCTTATTTGAAAAATGGCAATTTGCAACCTAACAAGATTAAAAAACAACAACAACTTATTGTTTTAGAATAATTGTTGGGAATAATTTATGAGATAATATATAAAATTTATGAAATTATATGATAATATATATGAAATTTAGAGCACAGAATCTGATAAAGAATGAACATTCAATCAAAGTCAGATATTATCATTTGTAGAGATAAGCTGTACAAATTTAAATGGAAAGCATCCGGCCAAGTTGAATGGCAGTGTATGGAACAAATCTAGAGAAAACTCTACTACTTTCATTTTTAGAGCTGGTATGTCACAAATTATACATGATTCTTCCCTTGATGTTTTTCAGTGGTTTTGACAGAAGTGTTTTAGATCCTGATAAAAGCTCCTTTCCCGCTCACCTTAACCACTGATGTAACAGACCTCGAGCCACTATTCTCCTAATTAATCTGCCAAAATAACACTGTTTAAATTATTCAGAATCAGAGTGAAAGATTCTAATTTTATAGGGCAAATGGCAGACTTACATTTCAAAGTATTAAGCTGTTTTCTGGGCAAGCCCTGCCTCCTTTTCCTCCCCTACTCATTCCACTCAGGCCATTTTCCTCTCCCCAGTCCTCATTAAAGCACAAAGCCTCAAAGAGACCACAGCAGTCTAATGCAGGTCAGCAATACTCACAGGCAGCAAACAGAGCTGGTTTTTCTAATCTAAAAGACTATGCAAGATTGAGATGGGGGAAGAGGAAGAAGGTCATCAGAGGAGTAACTCACACTGGAAAGGTCTGTGAGGGGGAATCTGCAGAAGCAGATACCCACCAACAAGTGAGGGAAGACCGGAGAGACAGAAAAGGGAGCTGGTGGCTCAAGCTTACTGGAGTGGAACTCTCTCACTGATCCTTTGCTTGAAGATAACCTGCTATCCAACAGGCTTTAACCCTTGTGGACCCACCAGAGGAAAAGGAACGTGGATCATTGTATAAAAATGGGGCAAGAAAAGAAAACCTGATCCCTTTAGCCTGTTGGAACTAAATAAACTGCTGAGAATTTCCTTATAAGCTGACTCAGTGATGGACTCAGTGCTAATATTACATTATTGGGTCTAGTCTAGAAAATTGTTAGTAAATGAATTGAGGGCAACCTGAGTTGTCCTGTAAATACAGTGCTACCCCCAGACTAGAGCCAGGCATACCTTCACCCTCCTAACCCAGACACCCTCCTCACCTGCCCTTTAATACAGACCTTTGATTTTTTTTTTTTAGTGAATGTACTGTTCAGAAGGGGAGAAATGTATTCTATGTGGTGAAGGTATAGTGATATCTTCTAGCTGATAGCAGAACTAGGGCCTTAATAAGTGATTTAAAATACTCAGGGGCATAAAATTTCAGGTCTGGAGAGGCCAGAATAGTCAGGGTTCTCATGCATGTAAAGCAGAGACTTAAAACTCAGCAACAGTAGACAGATGACCACACCTCCATAACGGGTGGATAAGACAGGCAGGTGCTATCAGGGAACAGAAAAAGCCTCCTTTGCCAGAGCTCAGCCCTTCTCCAAAGGCCTTGGATATGTGTGTCAGGATGAGAGTAAACAGGAGCTCACTGATGGGGAACTGGTGCTTCTATTTCATTGACCAGCACCTGCAACAAACCATGAATTTCACTTCTGGACTGGATCATTTGGTGAAGGAGAGACTTAATCTGCCTAGACTAGCTCCTTTGTTTTTGTTTAGTCGCTAAGTCATGTCTGACTCTGCAACCCCACGGACTGCAGCATGCCAGGCCTCCCTGTCCTTCACTATACCCTGGAGCTTGTGCAAACTCATGTCCATTGAGTTGGTGATGCCACCCAACCATCTCATCCTCTGTCATCCCCTTCTCTTCCTGCTTTCAATCTTTCCCAGCACCAGGGTCTTTTCCAATGAGCTGGCTCTTCACATCAGGGGGCCAAAGTATCAGAGCGTTAACTTCAGCATCGGTTCTTCCAATGAATAGTTAGGGTTGATTTCCTTTAGGATTGACAGGTTTGACCTCCATGCTGTTCAAGGGACTCTCAAGAATCTTCACTAGCATCACAATTCAAAAGCATCAGTTTTCCTCACAGCCTTCCCATCAGGAAGCTTGCACAAGTCTCTTATCCTTATGCAGCAGAAGGCAGAGAGAAGCAAGAACTACAACCCCATGGCCTCACGAATGAAAACCACAATCACAGAAAACTAACCAAAATGATCACATAAATCACAGCCTTGTGTAACTCAACGAAGCTATGAGCCATGCCATGCAGGGGCACCCAAGACAATGGGTCGTGCTGGAGATTTCTGACAAAACAGTGGTCTACTAGAGAAGGGAAAGGCAAACCACTTCAGTATTCTTGCCTTGAGAACCTCATGAACAGTATGAAAAGCCAGTGAGAGGACCTCCGCCCATGGCAAAGGTCATGAGGAAGGAGGCTCGGCATACACAAAGGTGGGATTAAGCCTCAGGAGCCCCCCTGGAAATTCTCGAGCATCTACCCCCAAAACCAGAGTCTGCCTACTTTCTGCTTTGTCCTCTCACCTACACTTCTGACTTTACGGGGGGCTGTCCCCCACTACCTCTCTCTGAAAAAAGAGTTAACTTACAGCTCCAGTTACTAATTCCTGGGTGTGACAGTGTTTCAACCTACAAACTCTTTTGGAAATCCTCTCAGATCAGATCAGATCAGTCGCTCAGTTGTGTCCGACTCTTTGCGACCCCATGAACCGCAGCACGCCAGGCCTCCCTGTCCATCACCAGCTCCCGGAGGTCACCCAGACTCACACCCATCAAGTTAGTGATGCCATCCAGCCATCTCATCCTCTGTCATCCCCTTCTCCTCCTGCCCTCAATCCCTCCCAGCATCAGAGTCTTCTCCAATGAGTCAACTCTTCGCATGAGGTGGCCAAAATACTGGAGTTTCAGCTTTAGCATCATTCCTTCCAAAGAAATTCCAGGATTGATCTCCTTCAGAATGGACTGGTTGGATCTTCTTGCAGTCCAAGGGACTCTCAAGAGTCTTCTCCAACACCACAGTTCAAAAGCATCAATTCTTCGGTGCTCAGCCTTCTTCACAGTCCAGCTCTCACATCCATATATGACCACAGGAAAGACCATAGCCTTGACTAGGTGAATCTTTGTTGGTAAAGTAATGTCTCTGCTTTTGAATATGCTATTTAGGTTGGTCATAACTTTCCTTCCAAGGAGTAAGCGTCTTTTAATTTCATGGCTGCAGTCACCATCTGCAGTGATTTTGGAGCCCAGAAAAACAAAGTCTGACACTGTTTCCACTGTTTCCCCATCTATTTCCCATGTAGTGATGGGACCAGATGCCATGATCTTCGTTTTCTGAATGTTGAGCTTTAAGCCAACCTTTTCACTCTCCACTTTCACTTTCATCAAGAGGCTTTTTAGTTCCTCTTCACTTTCTGCCATAAGAGTCGTGTCATCTGCATATCTGAGATTATTGATATTTCTCCCAGCAATCTTGATTCCAACTTGTGAAATCCTCTAGCCTGCCTGAATAGGCTTTTCCGGCCATGTGTGATTGTTAAGCGCCTCCCAACTGTGAGAGGCATGAGATGTTCTAAATTGCCTAAATACAGATTCCTTTGAGCAGTTAAAAGATTGATTAGAAATTGTATTGGTGAAGGGTTTTTCACTTGTTGGGCCAATGTTTGCTGCTAAGTCTCCATGTCCCTTACCTACTGTGTCCTTGGCAGTGTATTGATTGATATAATTGGAGTATAGAAATGTAAGTAGTAGCCTTAATGTTCGTAACCTTGGACTCTTGAGTTAATACTTTTTCTTGTTATAGCCCACCACAACTTTGCCCTATAGGAATGCAACTTTATCTAATGCTTTTGGACAGTGGTCCCTGACTAATCACCCTTGGAGAAGGATAAGTTTTCTTCTTAAACTTAAGGGTCTTAAGTTTGGCAGGGTCTTAAGATGTTGAGATGTTTGAAAGGGTCTTAAGACCCTTCTGGCCTCCGGGCCAGAAGATGATGTAAATCACCTAAACTTTTGCATATGATAAGTTTGAAAGCCTGGCTCAGGGACTGCTGTCCTTGCACGACTCCACTCCTTCCCCATTATCCTCTATGCATAACTTAAGGTATAAAAACTACTTTGGAAAATAAAGTGTGGGCCTTGTTCACTGAAACTTGGTCTCCCCATGTCGTTCTTTCTCTTACCTTCTGGCTTTTCTTCACTAAATTTTCCTACTGAGCTATCCTCATTCTATTATTATTTATATCTTTAATTAATATTTAAGCAATTGTTTTCTGACCCTCACCAACACCTTCTACACCTCGAACACCCTGGATCAGCCGGGGCTGGACCCCGGCAGTTTTCCCTTTCTCTTTTGATATTTGGGAGGTCCTGGGTTCCCTACTGATCTCTGCTTTAGAAGTCAGACATCAGATCTGCAAGAACAGATCTGGCTAGCTGCAGACCCTGCTCAGGGACACATAAACTGAAATGACCTGTAGGAAGGTACAAGCAGAGAGGAGGTCTGTAATGGAAATTGGGCAGCAGGGTGAAAAGAAAACATCTGACCTTCCTGAAGCTGGGGTAAGGCCATCAGAAATTTTATGTGTATTAAAATGTGAGAAAGACTATAAAGTGATCATTTGTTTGTTTAAACCAGGTTTTTCAACCTCAGCTTTATTGACATTTTTGCCAAACAAGTTATGGGGAGTTGTCCTGAGCAATGAAGGATTCTCAGCATCAACCCTGGCCTCCACTCACCAAATGCTGAGAACACTCCTTCTCTAGCTGAGACAATCAAAAAGGTTTCTAAAGTTATCAAATGTCCCCTAGCATGTAAAGCCATCCCTAGTTGAGAGCAACTGAGTGAACTCTGGGAGTTGGTGATGGACAGGGAGGCCTGGCATGCTGCGATGCATGGGGTCACAAAGAGTTGGACACAACTGAGCGACTGAACTGAACTGACTGACTGACCAATATTTTTTCATTGAAATAAAATGCTTCAGAGTAATCACTTCAGTAATTATATAATTTCAGTGGTACTGCTGTTCAAAGCAGTTTTTGAGCTTTTCTTTACAAATCAACAACAGAATTTTTCAGAATTTCATTTAATTGGCTCTAAGGGAGAAAAGTCTTTGTCTACTGCTTTAAAAATAATGCCCAGAACTAATCAAAAGTTAAGAATAGTTTCAAAAGTCAGTGGATCAAGCTGAGCTATGTCTTGATAAGTGGAGTTGGAATGGGGGAAGTAGAGGTGGGATTAATCATAATTTACTAACATTTTCAACTTATAGTTTGTAAACTTCAAAGGAACAAATCCAGAAATGTTTAGGGCTATGGTAAGATTAGTGCAATATACGTACAGTAGCCTGAGGTGACTCTGTGGGATGTGTATTTTCCAGCATGTATTTTTTAAGATGTATTTGTTTATGTATTTTTGCCTGTGCTAGGTCTTCGGGGCTGCACGTGGGCTTTCTCTAGCTGCAGCAAGCGAGGGCTACTCTTTGTTGTGGTGCCCGGGCTCCGCATGGCAACGGCTTCTCTTGTTGCAGAGCATGAGCTCTAGGTGCGTAGGCTTCAGCAGTTGTGGCACACAGGCTTAGCAGTTGTGGCACACAGGCTTACTTGCTCCATGGCATGTGGGAACTTCCTGGGCCAGGGATCAAACCCTTGTGCCCTGCATTGGGGAATTCCAGATTCTGAACCACTGGACCACCAGGAAAGCCCTCAGCGTATTATTTTAAACCCTTTTTTCTCTTCGTCATCTATTATGACTTCAAATTTAAATAAAGTAAGTCGAGAATGTGAACAGACTCAGTGAAAAATTATTTCAAAGGATAGATTTTCAATTTTGCTAATTACCATATACGTGTGCAGAGAAGGCGATGGCACCCCACTCCAGTACTTTTGCCTGGAAAATCCCACGGACGGAGGAGCCTGGTAGGCTGCAGTCCATGGGGTCGCTAAGAGTCGGACATGACTGAGCGACTTCACTTTCTCTTTTCACTTTCATGCATTGGAGAAGGAAATGGCAACCCACTGCAGTGTTTTTGCCTGGAGAATCCCAGGGACGGGGAAGCCTGGTGGGCTGCCGTCTGTGGGGTCCCACAGAGTCGGACACAACTGAAGTGACTTAGCATAGCATAGCATATACGTGTGTGTACTGCGATTATACGTATATACACATACACACACAGAGCAGAAGTAAAAAGCAGATCATACTCCTTACACTTACCATACAGGGTTTTGTGTTTTATTTTTATGTTTCATATATACATTTGTGTTTCTCTTTGGCATTTCCTTAATTGGCTAGATTATGCAAACCACCTTGGGAATGAAACACAACAGAGAAGGCAAAACACCAGAAAGTTTTATCCTAGATTCTGAGTTATAAAAGCTTAGGTACATAGCCATACAGAAGAACTCAAGGGCCTAGACAAGAGATCTGGAAGGAAACCTTGGGAGTTTCCATGCCTCCTAGCACAGAAGAGCATGTTTCAGGCTTGGGAAAGGGGAAAGTCAGAGGGAAGGCAAATCGTGCAGATCTCAGAGAAAAGGGCAATAAGCCCTGGTGAGGTGCCAAGTAGGATTAAGGAAACAGAGAGGAGAGGGATCAGGCTCAGCTGCCTGGGTAAAGGGGGAACAGGTGGCTGATATGGCCTTAGGCAGCCATGGAGAGTGTCTCCCATGTGGTGAAAGGGCAGCATAAAGTCTTCTGAGTGCCCTCAGTGGACATGGATGTGTTGCAGAAGAGCTGAAGAAAATGACGGAGCCGTGTAGCTAGCTACAACGCAGACCTACACGGACTAGTGCTCAAAGACCTGAAGGACCCTGGACATCTCAGGGGATGGCCGTGTAGACAGGACATGGAGACCAAAGGACTCTTTCTTCCAACTCACTGGATACACAAGCTTTCTGTAACTTGCTGAGAGATTTTGTTCTTACATGGCTGACTTTGTCAAAAGAGGTTTGACCATTTACGTACGGGATCAGGCAGTACAAACTTCCTCTCTTCTCTACTCCTAAAAGTAGTGGTTGCCAGACCTGGTTGATTGTCATAATCACCTAGAGAAAGATTAGTATGTCTGGGGAGACGCTGATGATGGGCCAGGTTTGGGAACAATTTTTTTCCTTTTATTTCTTTTTAATTGAAAGATAATTGCTTTATACTATTGTGTTGGTTTCTTCCATACATCAACATGAATCAGCCATAGATATACATATCTCCCTTTCTCTTGAATCTCCCTCCCACCAAGAACTTTTATTTTTTAAGAGCTTCTTCTTTATATTGCACAAACTGTTCTCTGACATGACAATATCCACAGTATAAGAAATACACATGATTCATGATAAAAAGATTCAATAATGCGTGTCACTTGGATATGATAATATATCAGTACTCTTGCCTGGAAAATCCCATGGATGGAGGAGCCTGGTAGGCTGCAGTCCATGGGGCCGCGAAGAGTCGGACACGATTGAGCGACTTCCCTCTCACTTTTCACTTTCATGCATTGGAGAAGGAAATGGCAACCCACTCCAGTGTTCTTGCCTGGAGAATCCCAGGGACGGCGGAACCTGGTGGGCTGCCATCTATGGGGTCACACAGAGTCGGACACGACTGAAGTGACTTAGCAGCAGCAGCAGCTGGGTCAAGAAGAGGAGGAACAGGAGGTGCAATAGATGTTTGTAATGTTTCTGATAATCAATAAAAGAGATTCTTGATAAAAAAAAAAAAACAATGGAAACAATTTCTCTGATGATTCAAAATAATTGCAACAGATGTGAAATCTGCAACATCTTAGAGTCAGCATATACCCTTTAAACTGTGTCAAGGGTGAAATAAGTTTCTTAAGCATTTGGAAAAGAGAAATTATTGCTACATCTTAGTATGGAGAAGGCAATGGCACCCCACTCCAGTGCTCTTGCCTGGAAAATCCCATGGATGGAGGAGCCTGGTGGGCTGCAGTCCACAGGGTCGCTACAAGTTGGACAGGACTGAGCGACTTCACTTTTACTCTTCACTTTCATGCATTGGAGAAGGAAATGGCAACCCACTCCAGAATTCTTGCCTGAAGAATCCCAGGGACAGGGGAGCCTGGTGGGCTGCTGTCCATGGGGTCACACAGAGTCGGACACGACTGAAGTGACTTAGCAGCAGCAGCAGCAGCAGGTCTTAGTAACTTACAAAAAATTAGAATATAAGCCTTGTCTTTTAGGCAAACAAACATGATCAACACAAATATCAAACAAAGATCAGATCAGATCATATCAGTCGCTCAGTCGTGTCCGACTCTTTGCGACCCCATGAACCGCAGCATGCCAGGCCTCCCTGTCCATCACCAACTCCCGGAGGTCACTCAGACTCACATCCATCGAGTCAGTGATGCCATCCAGCCATCTCATCCTCTGCCGTCCCCTTCTCCTCCTGCCCCCAATCCCTCCCAGCATCAGAGTCTTCTCCAATGAGTCAACTCTTCGCATGAGGTGGCCAAAATACTGGAGTTTCAGCTTTAGCATCATTCCTTCTAAAGAAATCCCAGGATTGATCTCCTTCAGAATGGACCGGTTGGATCTCCTCGCAGTCCAAGGGACTCTCAGGAGTCTTCTCCAACACCACAGTTCAAAAGCATCAATTCTTCGGCTCAGCTTTCTTCACAGTCCAGCTCTCACATCCATACATGACCACAGGAAAGACCATAGCCTTGACTAGGCGAACCTTTGTTGGCAAAGTAATGTCTCTGCTTTTGAATATGCTATCTAGGTTGGTCATAACTTTCCTTCCAAGGAGTAGGCGTCTTTTAATTTCATGGCTGCAGTCACCATCTGCAGTGATTTTATAGCCCAGAACAATAAAGTCTGACACTGTTTCCACTGTTTCTCCATCTATTTCCCATGGAGTGATGGGACCAGATGCCATGATCTTCGTTTTCTGAATGTTGAGTTTTAAGCCAACTTTTTCACTCTCCACTTTCACTTTCATCAAGAGGCTTTTTAGTTCCTCTTCACTTTCTGCCATAAGGGTGGTATCATCTGCATATCTGAGGTTATTAATATTTCTCCCAGCAATCTTGATTCCAGCTTGTGTTTCTTCAGTCCAGCATTTCTCATGATGTACTCTGCATATAAGTTAAATAAACATGGTGACAATATACAGCCTTGACGTAGTCCTTTTCCTATTTGGAACCAGTCTGTTGTTCCATGACCAGTTCTAACTGTTGCTTCCTGACCTGCATACAGATTTCTCAAGAGGCAGATCAGGTGGTCTGGTATTCCCATCTCTTTCAGAATTTTCCACAGTTTATTGTGATCCACACAAAGGCTTTGGCATAGTCAATAAAGCAGAAATAGATATTTTTCTGGAACTCTCTTGATTTTTCCATGATCCAGCGGATGTTGGCAATTTGCTCTCTTGTTCCTCTGCCTTTTCTAAAACCAGCTTGAACATCAGGAAGTTCACGGTTCACATATTGCTGAAGCCTGGCTTGGAGAATTTTGAGCATTACTTTACTAGCATGTGAGATGAGTGCAATTGTGCGGTAGTTTGAGCACTCATTGGCATTGCCTTTCTTTGGGATTGGGATGAAAACTGACCTTTTCCAATCTTGTGGCCACTGCTGAGTTTTCCAAATTTGCTTGCATATTGAGTGCAGCACTTTCACAAACAAAGATACTAAGCACCTAATTTGTTTTTCAAATCGGAATGTTATAGTATCAAGGATCATGCTTCATTTGGAAATAACAGAACACAACTTGAAGTGTTAAGCAGTAAGAGCTGTTACACAGAAACATAGAAAAAGAAGTCCAAAGGTAGGAAAATTTCTTCTGAGTTAGTTCATTTCTACTTTGTCATTTTTGTGGGAAAAGATGGTGATGGTCATTCCAAATATCACATTCTCATACACCTTCTTCCAGAGTAGTAGAAGAGTCTTTTCTTTGTGTCTCTTTTTAGGAGATTTAAAAGCTTTCTCAATGCTCTCAGAGGCCCCTTAAACACCTCCTCCCAGAACTGTATCACATTTCCATATTTAAATGAAGCACTGAAAAAGGTTTGGGCATGTAGTGGTTTCTAAAGGGTAATTGATATTGTGTTTATCCTCACCCTGAACATTTGGGGAAGCACAAGGCTGTCTCCTGTGAAACCTGTATGCAGATCAAGAAGCAAAAGTCAGAACCAGAAATGGAACAATGCACTGGTTCCAAATCGGGAAAGGAGTATGGCAAGGCTGTATAGTGTCATCCTGTTTATTTAACTTATATGCAGAGTGAAAGTGAAAGTGAAGTCGCTTAGTGGTGTCCGACTCTTTGTGACCCCATGGACTGTAGCCCACCAGGCTCCTCTGTCCATAGAATTCTCCAGGCAACAGTCCTGGAGTGGGTTGCCATTTCTTCCTCCAGGGGATACTCCCGACCCAGGGATTGAACTCGGGTCTGGACACGACTGAAGTGACTTAGCAGCAGCAGCAGCAGCTCCCACATTGCAGTCAGACACTTTACCATCTGAGCCACCAGGGAAGCCCATTGAGTGAAGTGAGTGAAGTTGCTCAGTCGTGTTCGACTCTTAGCGACCCCGTGGACTGTAGCCCACCAGGCTCCTCCGTCCATGGGATTCTCCAGGCAAGAATACTGGAGTGGGTTGCCATTTCCTTCTCCAGGAAATGCAGAGTATATCATGTGAAATGCTGGGCTGGATGAATCCCAAGCTGGAATCAAGATTGCTGGGAGAAGTATCATCAACCTCAGATATACAGATGACACCACTCTAATGGTAGAGAGCGAAGAGGAACTAAAGAGCCTCTTGATGAGGGGGAAAGAGGAAAGTGAAAAAGTTGGCTTAAAACTCAATATTCAAAACACTTAGATCATGGCATCTGGTCTCATCACTTGATGGTAAATTGATGGGGAAAAAGTGGAAGCAGTGACAGATTTTATTTTCTTGGGCTCTAAAATCACTCTGAGTGGTGACTGTAGCCATGAAATTAAGATGCTTGCTACTTGGAAGGAAAACTATGACAAACCTAGACAGTTTATTAAAAAGCAAAGACGTCACTTTGCCAACAAAGGTCTGTATAGTTAAAGCTATGATTTTTCCAGTAGTCATGAATGGATGTGAGAGTTGGACCATAAAGAAGGCTGAATACCAAAGAATTGATGTCTTTCAGTTATGGTGCTGGAGAAGACTCAAGAGTCCCTAGGACAGAAAGTAGATCAAACCAGTCAGTTCTAAAGGAAATCAACCCTGAATAATCATTGGAAGGACTGATGCTGAAGGTGAAGCTCCAATACTGTGGCCACCTGATGTGAAGAGTTGACTCACTGGAAAAGACTCTGATGCTGGGAAAGACTGAGGGAAGGAGAAGAGGGGGGCAACAGAGGATGAGATGGTTGGGAAGGACAGGGAAGCCTGGCGTGCTGCAGTCCACGGCATCACAGAGAGTTGGACATGACTTAGTGACTGAACAACAATGGCTTGAGGGTAGAAGGATGAGTCTGAAAAAGGCAGAAGACTTGATAACCCACAAGGAAGAAAGAGGGGTTAGCTTTGAGAAACAATGTCTGCGTAAACTGTGATTTGAAGAGATCACTCTTTAGTGGCATTTCAAATAGGAACCAAAGCTCCAACAGGGAGCCCACCCATCTAAGTGTTCTCTGCTCATCCTGGTGATGGGTGTTCAGGATAGACTAATCTTGATTTTTTTTGTTGTTTGTTTTAAAAAAACATGATTGATAAGTTAAGTATGTTTTGCAACACCATATAAGACTTTCTAGTGACTCTTACATGTCTGCTATTTAAGGCTATCTTGTGCCAGTCTCTGATGATACAGAAAACACACTATAAATCCATAAATATAGACAGTATAGAGCTGAACACACACCTGTAATTGTTATGATTGCAAAGAGTCGAATACAACTGAGTGATAACACTTTATATATTATTATTTAGCTGAACCCATTGTGGAATTATCCACATTATATGCAGTCCTACAGCACAGCATACATAACCAGTACTGATATTTGACTCTGGTGCATTGGGATAGCCAGGTCAGTTTTCACGGGTGGTCTTCTGTCTGGTGGACTGGACATTCATGCTCCACTGCTGTCCATTATTTTGCTTCTCACTCCTGCTTGTACCTGTACCTCTATATTTGGTAGTTATCACACTAAATTTTATCTGTAGACATATCTTGCATCACTAGTAAGTTCTTGTGGACTAATAAGAGGGGTGTCATGTACAAAACTACATCTCACACAGAACTAAACCAGGGGAGGGAAGGCAAGAAATAAATGTCCATGGTATGAATCAATCAAGTAAATGATCAGAGCTAATGTTGACACTTTGTTGCACTGCCTAGCAGGAAGGTCCAATGTTCTCAACTTCAAATTAAGTTAAAGTATAAGGAAATGAGGCATGTTTATCTGTAAATAATTCACTTGACAAGGTCAACTTCTCAGTTACTTGCAGTTTAATTGGATTTACTTGTGCCTTTTGCCTTTCTCTGAGATGTTATACTTGATCTCTCAAAAGATTTCCTTTAATGGGATTTGATTCTGAAAAACTTGAGGAATGTTATTTTCATTAAAGGTCAATTGTACTTTTTTTTCTCTTTTTAACTCTAGAAATAAGATTATTTGTATTTCACTCATTTGAATTGTGACCATTTAATGAAATTCTCATGGCTTTAAAGGAAGACATGAACATTTATGTTAGAGTATACCATATATATATACTCTATATTTATATTATATATGTTTAAAAATATTATATAATTCTATATACATATATGTTATATAAAACTATACAGTGGAAGTGAGAAACAGATTTAAGGGACTAGATCTGATAGAGTGCCTGATGAACTATGGATGGAGGTTCGTGACATTGTACAGGAGACAGGAATCAAGACCATCCCCATGGAAAAGAAATGCAAAAAAGCAAAATGGCTGTTTGGGGAGGCCTTACAAATAGCTGTGAAAAGAAGAGAAGCAAAAAGCAAAGGAGAAAAGGAAAGATATACCCATTTGAATGCAGAGTTCCAAAGAATAGCAAGGAGAGATAAGAAAGCCTTCCTCAGCGATCAATGGAAAGAAATAGAGGAAAACAACAGAATGGGAAAGACTAGAGATCTCTTCAAGAAAATTAGAGATACCAAGGGAACATTTCATGCAAAGATGGGCTCAATAAAGGACAGAAACGGTATGGACCTAACAGAACCAGAAGATATTAAGAAGAGGTGGCAAAAATACACAGAAGAACTGTACAAAAAAGATCTTTAGGAACCAGATAATCACGATGGCATGATCACTCATCTAGAGCCAGACATCCTGGAATGTGAAGTCAAGTGGGCCTCAGGAATCATCACTACGAACAAAGCTAGTGGAGGTGATGGAATTCCAGTGGAGCTATTTCAAATCCGGAAAGATGATGCTGTGAAAGTGCTGCACTCAATATGCAAATTTGGAAAACTCAGCAGTGGCCACAGGACTGGAAAAGGTCCGTTTTCATTCCAATCCCAAAGAAAGGCAATGCCAAA
Organism: Tragelaphus eurycerus; assembly: GCA_935064755.1. NCBI lineage: Eukaryota > Metazoa > Chordata > Mammalia > Artiodactyla > Bovidae > Tragelaphus > Tragelaphus eurycerus. The sequence continues at coordinate 19,562,376 of CAKXYN010000024.1, read as the reverse complement.
GAATGCTCAAACTACCACACAATTGCACTCATCTCACATGCTAGTAAAGTAATGCTCAAAATTCTCCAAGCCAGGCTTTAGCAATACATGAACCGTGAACTTCCAGATGTCCAAGCTGGTTTTAGAAAAGGCAGAGGAACCAGAGATCAAATTGCCAACATCCGCTGGATCATGGAAAAAGCAAGAGAGTTCCAGAAAAACATCTATTTCTGCTTTACTGACTACGCCAAAGCCTTTGACTGTGTGGATCACAATAAACTGTGGAAAATTCTGAAAGAGATGGGCATATTAGACCACCTGACCTGCCTCTTGTGAAACCGATATGCAGGTCAGGAAGCAACAGTTAGAACTGGACATGGAACAACAGACTGGTTCCAAATAGGAAAAGGAGTACATCAAGGCTGTATATTGTCACCCTGCTTATTTAACTTCTATGCAGAGTACATCATGGGAAATGCTGGGCTGGATGAAGCACAAGCTGGAATCAAGATTGCTGGGAGAAATATCAATAACCTCAGATATGCAGATGACACCACCCTCATGACAGAAAGTGAAGAGGAATTAAAAAGCCTCTTGATGAAAGTGAAAGAAGAGAATGAAAAAGTTGGCTTAAAGCTCAACATTCAGAAAACTAAGATCATGGCATCCTGTCCCAACACTTCATGGCAGATAGATGGGGAAACAGTGGAAACTGGCTGACTTTATTTTTCTGGGCTATAAAATCACTGCAGATGGTGACTGCAGCCATGAAACTAAAAGACGCTTACTCTTTGGAAGGAAAGTTATGACCAACCTAGACAGCATATTAAAAAGCAGAGACATTACTTGCCAACAAAGGTCTGTCTAGTCAGGCTATGGTTTTTCCAGTGGTCATGTATGGATGTGAGAGTTGGACTATAAAGAAAGCTGAGCGCCAAAGAATTCATGCTTTTGAACTGTGGTGTTGGAGAAGATTCTTGAGAGTCCCTTGGACTGCAGGGAGATCCAACCAGTCCATTCTAAAGGAGATCAGTCCTGGGTGTTCATTGGAAGGACTGATGTTGAAGCTGAAACTCCAATACTTTGGCCACCTCATGCGAAGAGCTGACTCATTGAAAAAGACTCTGATGCTGGGAAAGATTGAGGGCAGGAGGAGAAGGGGATGACAGAGGACAAGATGGTTGGATGGCATCATTGACTCGATGGACATGAGTTTGAGTGGACTCCTGGAGTTGGTGAGGGACAGGGAAGCCTGGCGTGCTGCAGTTCACAGGGTCACAAAGAGTCAGACACAACTGAGAGACTGAACCAAACTGAAAAATATTATTTGGGCTTCCCAAATATTATTATTTGGCTCAGCGGTAAAGAACACCTACAGTGCAGGAATGCAGGTTCGATCCCTGTGTTGGGAAGATCCCCTGGAGAAGGAAATAGCAACTCATTCCAGTATTCTTGCCTGGGAAATCCCATGGACAAAGCAGCCTGGCGGGCTACAGTCCATGGGGTTGCACACAACTGAGCAACTAAACAATAATAATGTTATGTATTGTATAGTATGTATATTTAGTATATATACAGTATGCTAAATTAGCTTTAGCTAATTCTGAGGTGGAGAGTTTGTGATTCCTCCAAATAAAATTTAGGAATTTTGACTCATTAAGATCAAGTGTATTGATCTTACATCTCAGTCAAACCTCATTCATGGGGTTCTTGGAAGGCTGAGGACAGTAACAACACAGTCTCTTTTCATTAGTCTGTAAAATCCCTTCCCAGTCATGACTGTCATCCTACCCTTTGAACGACTCTAGCTCTCCTTTACTCTCTTTGGAGAATGCTTCTCTGTTTAACTAATCTCAGTGTTAATCTAACACAAGTTCTAGAAAAAAAGGAAAAATGACAGATATAAACAATAAAAACTTGAAAGGGAAGAGCACAGAGTAGCAAAATGAGCCTTGCCAATAAGTTTGACAATAGAGCCAAACTTATTATTTGGCGTACATTTAATTTTCATCATAAGACATGTGTTGTGATAGGGAAAAGTTTAACTGGTTCAAGCATCTGTTGGTAAATCAATAACCACAGTAACAAGCCCCTGGCCATGCTGGAGCATAAGGCAAATGGAAAAAATAAGGGCTGGGCATATGATAAGAGAGAGGAACTGTTCCTGAGTAGATCTGACATACTGTAATTCATCATGGTGAAGATTCTGGATCCTACTATCTCTAAAGGGTGCTTCATGGACTAAAGGGTGTGACTGTCCCTCTTGCTTAAAGGTGTCCCCGCTCACAGGCGCAATGCGAAAAAGCTTTTCATGAGTTCTTATCTATACACATTTCCCTGCCATCCCACAATTATGGCTTCTTCCTGAAGGCAATGGCAACCCACTCCAGTATTCTTGCCTGGAAAATCCCATGGATGGAGGAGCCTGGTGGGCTGCAGTACATGGGGTCGCTAAGAGTCAGTCACGACTGAGCGACTTCACTTTCACTTTTCACTTTCATGCATTGGAGAAGGAAATGGCAACCCGCTCCAGTGTTCTTGCCTGGAGAATCCCAGGGATGGGGGAGCCTGGTGGGCTGCCGTCTATGGGAGTCACACAGAGTCGGACACGACTGAAGTAACTTAGCAGCAGCAGCAGCTTGAAACCCTGACCTTGGTTTTCAGAACACAGCACTTTTCCAACCAGCCTCATGCCTTTCTACCAGTCAGTTCTTTATCATTTGTTCTGCAGGTTCCTTTCTTCACATTCCTGCACTGGGGCTTCCTGCCTTCAATCTGTCTTGTTATCTACCTGCTCTTATTCCTACTGTAAATCATTTGGTAATAACTTCCAAATCTACATTCTGATCTAATCTTCCATACATGCCAGGGGCCACTATTTTGCAACTGCCCATAAGCATTATAACTTGGACATTCCACTGTCACAGAAAACTTAACTAATCCCAAAAGAAACTCATCTTGCCCAACTTCTATGTTCTACCAGTTGGCTTCTTTATCCAAGTGTTAATGTTAATGGCTTAATTTTTCTCTGACATAAAATAGCAGACTCATCTCTGACTGTGCTCTTTCACCTCTAACTTGCAAACTGCTACAAGTTACTTTGATTTTTCTTTTTAGATGAACCCTTTCTCCACCTTTTTCACACTAATAATCCAAACTCCACTTCACCTTGTGTTACTGCAGTTGTATGGGGAAAACTCCTGCCTCCAGTTTTAATCCCGTTAAGTTTCATGTTTAGGGTAGTATTAGTACCAGAAAAAAAAAATCAGCCTATTATAGATATATTTTCTCCCTTCTCAAGAACCTACAGTGACTCCCCATTATAAATCTTATCAAGTCCCAAGTTCTCAGCTACATTATCTGATTCCACCCTCCCCATTTAAATTCACTTCTCATCACTCCTTACTACTCTAAATGTTAAAATCTCTTTCTCTCTCTCTTTCCAGAAAGCTATTTTCCACCTGTCCTCTCCCCTCCTTCTTAACCTCAAAAGTGATCAACTGTTTGGTTTTGCTCCTATCACATGTTTTCTGCTAACAGAAATGTGGACTTAGAAACTTAGGAGATGCTTGTTAAAAGACCATTAGTCTAGGTGTATAGCACACAAGGATTTGTAGAGTAGGGAAGAGGTAGATACAACTTGACAGTTAGGACTTCCCTGGTGATCCAGTGGTTAAGAATCCACCTTGCAATGCAAGAGACACGAGTTTGATCCTTTGTCCAGGAAGATCCCACATGCTGTGGGGTAACTGAGCCCAAGTGTCACAACTACTGAGCCTGCACTCTGGAGTCCGTGAGCTGCAACTACTGGGCCCAGGCACCCCAGTTACTGAAGACCATGCCCTAGAGCTGTGGTCTGCAAGAAGAGAAGATAGCGCGGTAAGAAGTCCATCCACCACAACTGGAGAGCAGCCCCTGCTCATCACAACTAGAGAAAGCCCCATGTGCAACAACGAAGACCCAGTGCAGCCAGAATAAACAAACAAATGAGAAAAATAAATAAATAAATAAATGCCTGGACACATTGAGGCTGAATAATGAATATCCTTAAGGGCAAGTGTGTCACATTTACTTACTGTACAGACTTACTTTCAGGTGAAAACACTGAAATAATCATGAAATCACCATAAAGCACAAACAAGTAAGACAGAACACCAAGGTCTCCCTTGTAACCACTACGTATGAGATTTGCAAGGACAAACACTTCCTGCCAAGGGAACTCTGCCACAGTGTGTCTCAGATGAAAGCAGTTCCTTTGCTTTCATAAACTAACCAAGAGGTTGAGAAGCAAGGTGGCAGCACGTTCCACTAAAACAACTTCTCTGACAAAGGTCAGAGAGACTTTTCACAGTTGCCCTAATCAACTCATGCCAAATCGGAATCCTCATTATTGGGGATTTTTGCAATTAAAAAGCTGCTTTTATTAAAGTTTTTAAAACCGGTGCTTCTGAAAGGAATGCCCTTTTAACAATGAGTTAATAAAAGCAAGCAAATCTAGCAATGGGTTGGCAAAAGCTTAAGCAGAAATTCCCAAGGAAGAAGCAAAACCACAAATGACAATCAACTATCTCACCAGACCTCAGTTTTTGCTCAAAAACTGAAGAAGTGTTTACGGGTTCTGGGAGTAGATTTGCAGGGAGATTTTATAAAGAAAGAAAGACAGCTGTCCCAGCTTACCACTAGCAGTACAATGAGGTGTATCTGAAATTAACCGTTGCTTCTATTTCTTGAGGTACAGGAGTAGGGTAAGCTGTTACCCATGTTATCCAAGAGAATAATATTCCCCACTTATCAAGGGCTCTGGGTCAAGTCCTATGCTAGGGATCTCACATTATCTATTCAATACTTAACCCTCATATCAACTCTAGAGAAAGGGTATTATCTAAATGGGGAGGCAGAGCGTGAGACCATTAGAAAGCATCACTGACTCAATGGTGAATTTAAGCAAATTCGTCAATCACCGAGGAATTTAAGCAAACTCCAGGAGATAGTGGAGGACAGAGAAACTTGGTGGGCTACAGTCCACAGGGTCACAAAGAGTTGGATGTGACTTAGCAAATGAACAACAACAACAATCTTAATGTCACAGATAAGGAAACTGAAGCTTAAGAGACTTGTCCCTAATCACACAGGTATTAGTTACAGAGTAGGTATTCGAAGTTCAACAGGACTCTGGTCTGTACCTATTCATCGCAGCACACAGCTTTCCAGTGTGGTAAGAGACACAAGATGTCAAAACAAACTTAGCCGGTCAACCAACATTTACTAAGATCATAAGGTCCAGGATTATCCTGGGGATTTGGAAGTGGACCAGAGAACCACTTTAAAGCCACTAGGATGGCGATCATCAAAAAGACAGACAATAACCAGGGAAGAAGAGAAACAATCATACATTGTTACTGGAATTGTAAAACGATGCAGCCACTGTGGAAAAAAGTTTAGCAGTTCATCAAAATACAGGTATACCTTGTCTCATCATCATATATTCTATTTTGTTTCACAGATATTGTGTTTTTCACAAAAAGCAGTTCCGTGGCAATCCTGCATCAAGCAAGTCTACTGGCACCATTTTTCCAACAGTGTTGATTCACTTTGTGTCTCTATGCCACTTTTGGCAATTCTTGCAATATTTCAAACTTTTGCATTATTATTGTATTTTTTTTACAGTGATCTGAGATCAGTGATCTTTGATGTTACCTAATTTTGATATATCCAACCAGTCCATTCTGAAGGAGATCAGCCCTGGGATTTCTTTGGAAGGAATGATGCTAAAGCTGAAACTCCAGTATTTTGGCCACCTCATGCGAAGAGTTGACTCATTGGAGAAGACTCTGATGCTGGGAGGGATTGGGGGCAGGAGGAGAAGGGGACGACAGAGGATGAGATGGCTGGATGGCATCACTGACTCAATGGATGTGAGTCTGAGTGACCTCCGGGAGTTGGTGATGGACAGGGAGGCCTGGCGTGCTGCGATTCATGGGGTCGCAAAGAGTCGGACATGACTGAGCAACTGATCTGATCTGATCTGATCTGAATTTTGATATATACTGGGGAAAAAAAATTCATGTGCCTTATTTCCATACTCACTTTATTGGGGTGGTCTGGATCCAAACGCTTGATATCTCCAAGGTATGTATGTCTGCAGGCTGTGATAGTTCTGTTTAAATTAGTGAAGGTGATGTAAAACTGAATGCAAACTGAACAACAGAGGTCCCCTCAAAGTCTCAACAGCACAGTTGGTAAAGCATTCACTAGGTTTCCCAGCCCTACAGAGAAGAGTGTTGTGAATGAAGAATTTAAATGAAAGAATCATCTCTAGAGAGGAGAATGGAATCGGACCTATTTGCTTTGATTTTAACAAACAATCTTCTCACGTAGACCTGGATCTCCTGAGCAGGATTATCCACTTGCACATTTACTCAATATTGGTTTGTCTATATATATGACCAATTTTAAATGAATGACTTGGAATTCTAGTTTAGGAACCAGTTTCTTGGGTATGGCTAGCTTTGGGTATGGCTCACTAGACCCTAAGATTATACTCCCAACTACCAAACACATGACATGACTTCTGTATCTAGATATCGAAATTAGCCAGTGTGAGGACCATCCATAGAGACCACACACAGACACGATTTCCAAGAGAACTGGGCCATTCTGGAAGTTCTCATCATCTGGAAGACCTTATTTTGCTACAGTGATAATTCTTAACAGTAAGAGGAAACTTCAGAGCTAGAGACTCACCTGCTTTACTTCTCCCTAAACCTCTATCCCATGAAAAGCATCTCAAGCACTACACTGCAACTAACAGAAATTTTAAGTGGACCATATAGGATGTGTGAATTGATAACTTTGAACTCAAAGCACATAGAGAATTTTAAGTGGCGGCCTTTAAAAAGTTGGCTTGAAACTCCAACATTAAAAAACTAAGATCAACGCATCTGGTCCCAGCACTTCATGGCAAATAGAAGGGGGAAAAGTGGAAGCAGTGACAGATTTCCTTTTCTTGGGCTCCAAAATCACTGCGGATGGTGACTGCAGTCATAAAATTAAAAGACGCTTGCTTCTTGGATGGAAAGCTCTCACAAACCTGTACCATGCCAAGTTGCTTCAGTCATGTCCAACTCTGTGCGACCCTATGAACTATGGCCCACCAGGCTCCTCTGTTCATGGGATTCTCCAGGCAAGAATACCGGAATGAATTGCTATTTCCTTCTCCAGGGATCTTCCCAACCCAGGGATCAAACCTGTGTCTTATGTCTAACCGGTATTGGCAGGCAGGTTCTTTACCACTAGTGACATCTGCCAAGCCAACGTATTAAAAAGCAGAGACATCACTTTCCCAACAAAGGTCCATCTAGTCAAAGCTATGGTTTTTCTAGTAGTCATGTACAGATGTGAGAGTTGGACCATAAAGAAGACTGAGTTACAAAGAATCAATGCTTTCAAACAGTGGTGCCGGAAAAGACTCTTGAGAGTCCCTTGGACTGCAAGGAGATCAAATCAGTCAATCCTAAAGGAAACCCACCCTCAATATTCATCGGAAGGACTGTTGCTGTAGCTGAAGCTCTAATATTTTGGCCACCTGATTCAAAGAGCCAACTCATTAGAAAAGATTCTGAACCTGGGCAAGACTGAAGGCAAAAGGAAAAGAGGGCAGCAGAGGATGAGATCATTAGACAGCATCACTGACTCAATGGACATGAATATGATGAAACTCCAGGAGATACTGGAGGGCATAGGAGACCGGTGTGCTACAGTCCATGAGGCTCCAATGAGTCAGACACAACTTAGCAACTGAACAACTTCAAATATATCCTGGCAAGCTAATGTAATGAACTGAAATCAAGACTGCTATTATATTACACAATAATCAGCCTACGGGACTTCCCCTAACAGACGTGATTTTAATTGGATTAAAGAATTTCTAGCATGTTTTCCCTTTAAATAACCCACATAAAAATACTTGTCATTCTTTAAATGCTTTTGTTCACTCTCTCCTATATAGGCACATCAAACTATGGAAAACAAGTAGCAAGATTAAAAAACATATATCTGGAATCACAGAACTGGGAAATAATTTAAGAATTATCTAAATCTACTCCTTAAATTCAGATAACTCAATAAGCAGATGAGTATTTTGTTTTTCCTTTAGGAAAACCAGAGTGAAACCAGAAAAACCTTGGAAAAGTTATCTGTCTTTGCTTAGCCTTTTCACTGGAAAGCAAGAGCTAAAAATGGTGATTTAGGTTTGCTAAGGCAAGAGGGAACAATGGAGTTATGTTGCAGCCTAGAAGTGATGTCAGTCTTTATCTTAGACTGAGGGAATAAAGAGACATCTCCGGCAGGCCTGAGGCATATCCTAGCACAATGTGGGATAATGCTAATAACAAGGCCAGAACCTGTCTGTGCTCTGCCCACTTGCTCTAGACCTGGGTCTGAGCAATTTTAATCTTTTTAAGTTTCTATTTCCTATCTACAACCTGGAGATAATATACATCCCTCAGAAAGGTTTTGTGAGATTAACTGTGTGGTTCACCTTAATCACTACATATTCTAAAGGCCTTACTTTAACAGATTGGGATCAATAAGCTAAGATGAACTCCTGGAGGCCCAAGAGTGAATTATTTACCTGTATCCCAGCACACCCACAACAGTACAAAGTTAATTCTAGACCAACAGGCCAAATTATACCAGAATAATTTTGAAACAAGGTCAACTCTGGTCATCTCAACATGTAGCTTATAGGAAAATATACACTGAGAGTTAAGTGTCTCTTCATGTTATGATACTTACTTATTTATTTGCTTCACAGCTTGTGGGATCTTAGTTCCTCAACAAGGAACTGAATCTGGACCCTCAGCAAAGAAACCCTGGAGTACTAACCACTGGCATGCATGCGTGCTAAGTCGCTTCAGCCATGTCAAACTCTTTGTGATCCCACCAGGCTCCTCTATCCATGGGATTCTCCAGGCAAGAATACTGCAGTGGGTTGCCATGCCTTCCTCCAGGGACTCTTCCCAACTCAGGGATTGAACCTACATCTCTTATGTCTTCTGCATTTACAGGCAGATTCTTTACCACTAGCGCCACCTGGGAAGCCCCTTAGCCACCGGATGGTCAGGGAATTCCCTGGTTGTGATACTTTAAATATTTGAAAAAATTAACCAGTATAGGCAGGAACTTAGCATATGATTGACAGATGCATTTTTTAATATTTATTTTTACTTTTGTCTGTGCTGGGTCTTCGTTGCTGCACGGGCTTTTCTCTAGACGCGGCGAGCAGGGCCTACTCTCCGGTTATGGTGTGTTGGCTTCTCACTGTGGTGGCTTCACTCGTGTAGAGCACAGGCTCAATAATTGTGTTGCAGAAGGTCAATAGTTGAGGTGCAGAAGCTCAGCAGTTGCAGCTCGCAGTCTCTGGAGCACAGGCACAATACTTGTGCACAAGTTGCTCCAAGGCATGTGGGATCTTCTCGGACCAAGGATCGAACCTGTGTCTCCTGCAATGTCAGGCAGACTCTTTACCACTGAGCTGCCTGGGAAGTCCCTATGCCTTTTCAATTATTGGGGAAAATATAGATGACCGTAAATAATGTTAGACAAATGGGTTACCAATTGGAAAAAAATTGGAATCCACATCTCATACCAAAATAAACTTCAGAGGAATAAAAATTTTAAACATTTAAAAAATGAAACTAAAAATTCCTGGTGACTGGGGGGAACTGAGTGAAGGACCTTTCCATACTAATTTTGTAACTACCTATGATTCTATAACTGTTTCAAAATAAAAAGTTTAAAAAACATTTTGTGAAATCTGAGATAATTATTTCATAATTCTGAAATGAGGAATGGTCTTTCTAATCATGACACAAAGTCAAGAAGTCAGACATATACAGTCTGTAAACATGTAAAGCCCACCTAAAATTAAATGTTTGTGCATGTCAAAAGCCTAAGTTATACACAATCAAAAGACAGGTCAAACAAGGACTTCCCTGCTGGTCCAGTGGCTAAGACTACACAGTCCCAATGCAGGGGGCCCAATTTCCATTCCTGGTCATGGAACTAGATCCCACAGGCTGCAACTAAGAGTTTGTAAGTCCCAACTAAAGACTGCATGCCACAACAACAACAAAAAATCCCACCTGCCACAACTAAGATCTGTCACAGTCAAATAAATAAATATGAGGAGGGAAAGAAAAGACAAGTCAAACAGAAAGAAAAATAGATGCAGCTTATCTCCCAAATGGCTAGTTTCCTTAAGACATAAAGGTTGCCAGCAAATTAATAAGCAAAAAGCCAACAACCCAACAGAGAAATGGATAAGAAATGTGGATAGTTTATAGAAAAGGAAATAGAAATGTTATTAACTCTAAAATATATGCAAAAAAGATGTCCACACTCAGCAATCTGATGTTCAAATTTAAAGTGAAATGCTATTTTTATTTATCGAATTGGTGAAGACCATAAAGTTTCATAACACACTTTGCTGACCAAGATATAGTGAAATAAGCACCTTTGAATACTGCTGGTAGGAATCTGAGTTGGTACAACCTCTGTGGGAGTGATTTGGCAATTGCTGCAGTGCAATATTCCAGGTATTATGTATTTAACACTGTGAAAGGTACACGTAGAAGATTTTTCTCAATCTTTAACAGCAAAAGAAGTAGAAACTAACTAAATGTCTGCCAATATGAGACCTGTTAAAAAAATTAGCATATTCATATCAGGAAATACTATGTAGATATAAGAAGGAATGAAGTATCTTTAAGCTTCAATGAAATAATCACTTAAAAATAAAATTATTACCACGTACTACATAAATACTTCCTTGTCTCTGGAAAAATTGGTAAGAAATTGGTAACAAGGGTTACTCATTTTAATAAAGTTAAAAATTAAAACAGCAATAACATACGTTTATTATTGTTTCCTATATTTTATGGCCACACAAAAAAGGGAGTGACCCAAGCAGTAATGATCATAATCACACAAATTTACTGAATCCTTGATATAAGATATGAAGCTAAAGCATGTTAAAAAAGATTATTCACTAAAGCAGGTAAGAAAACTCATCAAGACAAGCCAAACTCACCAGTACATGGTATGAACTAATGAAAATTTGACGTAGACATCAGTATACTGAAAACAAGCTGACAGAAATCAGGAATCATTTATCTTTGTAGTTCACTCATTCCTGCATTTTCCAGCCTAGCATAGACTCTTATAACAAAGCAGGTACTCAAATGTTTATGAATAAATGACAGGTTGAAAGGATGACTGGATGGGATGGATGGATGGGACAGATAAAAAGCCAGATGACTGGGAGGAACAGTAGACACTGAAGGACTGTCATCTCCCTCAGCTCCCATTTCCTTCTGACCTGGGCCAGCCTCAATCTCATTGTCCTCCCCTGTACAAATGGGATATGCTAGAATTAATAAATAATTAAGAAACATGATCATAATCACCACACAACTTGGTGGATAATTACTAATAGGGTTAGTAATGTTACCACCTCCCCTGAAATGTGCATGCCCTAGACTTTGGAATCTGCGACTATATTACATAGAAAAGGGACTCTATTATAGATCTAATTAAGGTTAGAGACCTTAAAGTAGGAAGATTATCATGGATTATCCAGGTGGGCCCAATATAATCACATGAGCCCTTTCAAGCAGAGAACTGTCTGACTGGGAGAAGAAAGGAAGACAGAGACTGGAAGCAGAAGGATTCAGTGAATTGTGGGTGGTGCTCAAATGTAGGGGTCCACATTCAAGGACTGTAAAGAGCTCCCCTAGGAGCTAAGGTGGCTCTTAATGACAGCCAACACAGGGACCTCAGTCCTTGAGCCACAAAGAACTGAATTCTGCCAGCAAACTGAATGAGCTGAGAAACAGATTCTTTCTAGAGGCCTCTGATAAGAGCAAAGATGGCCAACATCTTGTAAAACACGGAGCACAGCAATTACCCTTCCCAACCTGGATTTTTTTTTTTTTTAATTTTTTAAAATCTTTTAATTTTGTATTGGGGTATGGCACCCCACCCCAGTACTTTTGCCTGGAAAATCCCATGGACAGAGGATCCTGGTAGGCTCCAGTCCATGGGGTCGCTAAGAGTCTGACACGACTGAGCGACTTCACTTTCACTTTTCACTTTCATGCATTGGAGAAGGAAATGGCAACCCACTCCAGTATTCTTGCCTGGAGAATCCCAGGGACGGGGGAGCCTGGTGAGCTTCCGTCTATGGGGTCGCACAGAGTCGGACACGACTGAAGCGACTTAGCATAGCATAGCATAGTCAATTAACAATGTTGTGATAATTTCAGGTGAAGAGCAAAGGGACTCAGCCACACATATACACATATCCATTCTCCCCAAAACTCCCCTTGTATCCAGGCTGCTACATAATATTGAGCACAGTTCCATGTGCCATACCAACCTGGACTTCTGATCTACAGACCTATAGATAGTAACTTTCTGTTACTTTAATTCACTAAGTGTGTGATGACTGGTTATGGCAGCAATAGAAAATAAAGATTCTCCCTTTCTGTTCAGCTAAAGAACCACTTTTGGAACCTGTTCATGTTAGGCTCGCTGCCTAATGTTTAGGACAGAAAAGTAAGTACATGTTCTCAAGGAGTTTATAAGCTTAGAAACCCAGTAAACAATTCTATGATAGAGGTTAGCACAACACAGTGTAGGAGAACAGAGAGGAGGCACCTAACTGCGTAACGTCCTCAGGTGCTCTACTTACCACTCCTCTTATCCCTTCCCCTTCCTTTGCACCCACAGTTCAGTTCAGTCGCTCAGTCATGTCCAACTTTTTGCGACCCCATGGACTGCAGCACGCAGGCTTCCCCGTCCATCATCAACTCCCGGAGTTTATTCAAAGTTATGTCCATTGAGTCAGTGATGCCATCCAACCATCTCAATCCTGTCATAAGGGTGGTATCATCTGCATATCTGAGGTTATTGATATTTTTCCCAGCAATCTTGATTTCAGCTTGTGCTTCACTGTACCCTCTTCCAACGAATTAATTGGACCATCAGCCTTAATTGTCTGGCTTCCCTCGTGGCTCAGCAGTAAAGAAACTGCCAGACAATGCAGAGGACCCAGGTTCTATCCCTGGGTCAGGAAAACCCCTGGACAAAGAAATGGCAACCCACTCTAACATTCTTGTCAGGTAAATTCCATGGACAGAGGAGCCTTGCGGCTACAGTCCATGGGGTCGCAAAAGAGTGGGACATGACTTAGCAACTGAACAACGAGCTAATCGTCAGAAATATCATTCCTTTCAAAGAAATCCCAGGGCTGATCTCCTTCAGAATGGACTGGTTGGATCTCCTTGCAGTCCAAGGGACTCTCAAGAGTCTTCTCCAACACCACAGTTCAAAAGCATCAATTCTTTGGCACTCAGTCTTCTTCACAGTCTAACCCTCACATCCATACATGACCACTGGAAAAACCATAGCCTTGACTAGACGGACCTTTGTTGGCAAAGTAATGTCTCTGCTTTTGAATATGCTATCTAGGTTGGTCATAACTTTCTTTCCAAGGAGCAAGCGTCTTTTAATTTCATGGCTGCAGTCACCATCTGCAGTGATTTTGGAGCCCCCAAAATAAAGTCTGACACTGTTTCCACTGTTTCCCCATCTATTTCCCATGAAGTGATGGGACCAGATGCCATGATCTTCGTTTTCTGAATGTTGAGCTTTAAGCCAACTTTTTCACTCTCCTCTTTCACTTTCATCAAGAGGCTTTTTAGTTCCTCTTCACTTTCTGCCATAAGAGTGGTGTCATCTGCATATCTGAGGTTATTGATATTTCTCCCAGCAATCTTGATTCCAGCTTGTGCTTCTTCAGTCCAGCATTTGTCATGATGCATATAAGTTAAATAAACAGGGTGACAATATACAGCCTTGACGTACTCCTTTTCCTATTTGGAACCAGTCTGTTGTTCCATGTCCAGTTCTACCTGTTGCTTCCTGACCTGCATCCAAATTTCTCAAGAGGCAGATCAGGTGATCTGATATTCCCATCTCTTTCAGAAATTTCCACAGTTTATTGTGATCCACACAGTCAAAGACTTTGGCATAGTCAGTAAAGCAGAAACAGATATTTTTCTGGAACTCTCTTGCTTTTTCCATGATCCAGCGGATGTTGGCAATTTGATCTCTGGTTCCTCTGCCTTTTCTAAAACCAGCTTGAACATCAGGAAGTCCATGGTTCACATATTGCTGAAGCCTGGCTTGGAGAATTTTGAGCATTACTTTACTAGCGTGTGAGATGAGTGCAATTGTGCAGTAGTTTGAGCATTCTTTGGCATTGCCTTTCTTTGGGATTGGAATGAAAACTGACCTTTTCCAGTCCTGTGGCCACTGCTGAGTTTTCAAATTTGCTGGCATATTGAGTGCAGCACTTTCACAGCATCATCTTTCAGGATTTGGAATAGCTCCACTGGAATTCCATCACCTCCACTAGCTTTGTTCATAGTGATGCTTTCTAACGCCCACTTGACTTCACATTCCAGGATGTCTGGCTCTAGGTCAGTGATCACACCATCATGATTATCTGGGTCATGAAGATCTTTTTTGTACAGTTCTTCTGTGTAGTCTTGCCATCTCTTCTTAATATCTTCTGGTTCTGTTAGGTCCATACCATTTCTGTCCTTTATTGAGCCCATCTTTGCATGAAATGTTCCTTTGGTATCCCTGATTTTCTTCAAGAGATCCCTAGTCTTTCCCATTCTGTTGTCTTCCTCTATTTCTTTGCACTGATCGCTGAAGAAGGCTTTCTTATCTCTCCTTGCTATTCTTTGGAACTCTGCCTTCAAGACCTCTAATTTATATCACTCCAATAATTTTTCTCATAACAGTCTCTTTCCCTGACCTTCATTTCTTCCCCAAACCCACTGACTACTACTTTCTGATCTTTATCATCTCTTCCCTTGATTACTGTAATCACCTCTCAACTAACTTTCTTGATTCAATAGCCATCCATTTCCCCAAATCCATTTCTTTCAATTCACCAGGGTCATTTTCCCAAGGCTTAAATTGAGTATGCCATGTTCCAGCTCAAAACGCTTCAAAGACTGCTTGCAGTTAAAGCCTAACTCTGTCTACTCTTAGAGACCCTCCTAAGCTATACTAGATAGAAAACTGTCTCTGCTTGGCTTCTGTCTCCAGTGCCTAGGAAGGACCTGGTACATAGTTGATTCTTGGAAAGTATTTGCTGAATGAGTAAAATCAACTCCTGCTGACTCTGAAGCCTCATTGCTTACCTTATAGCACCCCCATTTACTATGCTCCTGCTACCTTCACCATCTCCTGGAGTTTGCTCAAATTCATGTCCTTGAGTCGGCGATGCTATCGAAACATTTCATCCTCTGTCACCCTCTTTTCCTTTTTCCTTCAATCTTTCCCAGCATCAGGGTCTTTTCAAATGAGTCAGCTCTTCACATCAGATGGCCCAGTTACTGGAGTTTCAGCTTCAGCATCAGTTCTTCCAATGAATATTGAGGGCGGATTTCTTTTAGGATTGACTGGTTTGATCTCCTTGCAGTTCAAGAGATTCTCAAGAGTCTTCTTCAGCACCGTAATTCAAAAGCATCAATTCTTTGAAGTTCAGCCTTCTCTATGGTCCACCTCTCAAATTCATACATGACTACTGGTAAAAACCATAGATTTGACTAGATGGACCTTTGTCAGCAAAGTGATGTCTCTGCTTTTTAATACTCTAGGTTTGTCATATCTTTCCTTCCAAGGAGCAAGCGTCTTTTAATTTCATGCCTGCAGCCACCGTCTGCAGTGATTTTGGAGCCCAAGAAAAGAAAATCTGTCACTGTTTCCACCTTTTCCCCTTTTATTTGCCATGAAGTGATGGGACAAGATGCCATGATCTTATTTTTTTCAATGTTGTTTGAAGCCAGCTTTTCCACTCTCCTCTTTTCACCCTCACCAAGAGGATCTTTAGTTCTTCTTCACCTTCTGCCATTAGAGTGATATCATCTGCATATCTAAGGTTATTGACATTTCTCCCGCCAATCTTGATTCCAGCTTATCATTAATCCAGCCTGGCATTTCTCATGATGTACTCTGCATATAAGTTAAATAAAGGGTGACAACATAGAGTCTTGTCATACTCCTTTCCCAATTAGGAACTAATTAGTTGTTTCATGTCTGGTTCTAACTGGTATTCTTGACTTGCATACAAGTTTCTCAGGGGGCAGGTAAGGTGGTCAGGTACTCTCATTTCTGTAAGAATTATCCACAGTTTGTTGTGATCCACACAGTCAAAGGCTTTAATCAATGAAGCAGAAGTAGATGCTTTCCTGGATCATTGCCTTCTCTATGATCCAGTAATGTTGGCAATTTTGAACTCTGGTTCCACTGCCTTTTCTAAACCCAGTTTTTACACCTGGAAGTTCTCAGTTCACATACTGCTGAATCCTAGCTTGATGGATTTTCAGGATAAACTTACCAGCATGTGAAATGAGTACAAATGTACGTTGGTTTGAATATTCTTTGGCATTGCCCTTCTTTGGAATTGGAATGAAAACTGACCTTTTCCAGTCCTACGGCCGCTGCTGAGTTTTCCAAATGTGCTAATATGTTGAGTGCAGCACTTTATCAGCATCACTGGATAGGGGATGCTGTTGTGCTGCAGTCCGTGGTGTTGCAAAGGGTCAGATAGGACTTAGCGACTGAACAAAAACAACAATCTAGTCTTTGTAGTCGCAGCCTACTCCACCTTCCCTTTCTCTATGCTCCACTTTCTCCTTGTGGCTAAAATGACTTGTTCACCTAGCTGGTAAGCATATCTTTAAAAAATTTTTTCGCCCTTCTCTGGATGGCATCACTGACTCAATGGACATGAGTTTGAGTGAACTCCGGGAGTTGGTGATGGACAGGGAGGCCTGGCGTGCTACAATTCATGGGGTCGCAAAGAGTCAGACATGACTGAGCGATTGAACTGAACTGAAAAGGGTTCTGCCCCCTTGCAGCTCTACTCAGTCTAGTCTCTTGAGTCCCTGGTGTAACTGTCTTCTCTCTTACCATAGCATCTACAGCCAACCCTCTAGTACATTGCTACTCAAAGCTGGCCAGTGGACTGGTGTTGATGTCCAAATGGTTTATTACCATTCTGGTCCAAGGTTAGTCCAGAAATCAAGTGTAAGTATTTGGAAATGTTTATGGCAGCTTGACAATTCAGTGACATTTAAGTATGTGATACTTGCTGAACAAGGTATAGACCAGTTTGGGTGTTGTTGAATTAATCTGGTGAGTCACATGTGATGCAAACTGCATTTTAATCATGTGCAACAGGACCACTTATTGTTCCATGATAGAGCCAAAACAAAGAACAATTCAACTGGTCTATCACCACAGATAATCTAAGGAGCACTGCTCGAATGCACTCAGGTATGCTCCCATCTTCCACCTTTTTCGATGTTGTTGGCTGCCTGAGACAATGCAGATGTCCCATGAATCTCAGTGAATAAATTAATAAGGATGTAAATGATAAGGAGACCTCCTAAAAGACATGAGATCTGAGTTACTTCTTAATGATTGGCAGGAACTGAGCACTTTGGGATAACGAATGCATTGAGGGAGAAGTACAAATGAGAAAGAGCAAGAAAAGGTGGTGCACAGACAATGGAAAGCTCTCAAAAGGCAAAATATACTGAAGAACAATGACATAAAAGAACCTAACCACACAGTTCTGCTGGAGCCCCAGCCCCTAGACCCCCATCCTTAAGAACCGCCCTCACCCCAGAAGCACCCTCTCAGTATAGTGTGCAGCCTTAGCAAAGGCAGGGGGAGCCTCTGAAGGATGTCTCTCAAACAAGTGTTGTGACCTAGCTGATGAAGGATGAATGTCAGGGTGTGAGCCTTAAACGCAGGGAGACCAGTTAGGATTTAATTGCAATCATCCCAGTGAGAAATGCCAAAAGGCCTAAACAAGGACAGAGATGATCTGTTGACATGCCACGGTGGTAGAAACAAAGCCAAGGAAAATGTATGAGGCAATGCAGGAAGGGCTTGGTGATTTGCCAGACAGGATAAAGACATAGGGTAGTGTGACTGAAGTTACTGGTTTGGTTGAGGTGACTATGTGCAGGACAGTGTCACCAGAGGACATAAGGAACACAGAAAGAGGAATAGGTTTAAGAGGCAGGGAATTAATAAATTCCAGTGTGACAAGCCTGTGGGACATTCAGGCACTCGGGAGGGAGGTCAAGGCTGAAGATAGATACAGATTTGGGAAGCGTTCCTTCCCAGGTAGTGCTAGGGGTAAAGAACCCACCGACCAATGCAGGCGACGTAAGAAACATGGGTTCCATTCCTGGGTTGGGAAGATCCCCTGGAGAAGGGCACAGCAATCCACTCCAGTATTCTTGCCTGGAGAATCCCCATGGACAGAGGATCCCGGCAGGCTACAGTCCATGGGGTCGCAAAGAGCTGGACACGACTGAAATGATTTAGCACACAGCACGTGTCTAGATGATGATTAAAATCAGTTATAGATGAATGAGAAAAATTGTGGAGAATACCATCATTTAACGGGTAGGCTGAGGGAAGAAATCCCACAAAGAAGATGAAAAAGAAAGAGTCCAAAAGGACAGCTTGTGAAGTCTAGAGAGGAGGAAAGAGACGCAAGATCAGGCTTTATCATTCTGGTAAAACCTTAAGAATTTTTTTTTTTAATTTTATTTTATTTAACTTTACAATATTGTATTGGTTTTGCCATACATCAAAATGAATCCCCCACAGGTATACATGTGTTCCCCATCCTGAACCCTCCTCCCTCCCTCCCTCCTCATACCATCCCTCTGGGTCGTCCCAGTGCACCAGCCCCAGGCATCCAGTATCAGGCATCGAACCTGGACTGGCGACTCATTTCAAATATGATATTATACATATTTCAATGCCATTCTCCCAAATCATCCCACCCTCTCCCTCTCCCAGAGTCCAAAAGACTATTCTATACATCGGTGTCTCTTTTGCTGTCTCATATACAGAGTTATTGTTACCATCTTTCTAAATTCCATATATATGCATTAGTATACTGTATTTGTGTTTTTCTTTCTGGCTTACTTCACTCTGTATAATAGGTTCCAGTTTCATCCAGCTCATTAGAACTGATTCAAATGTATTCCTTTTAATGGCTGAGTAATACTCCATTGTGTATACGTAGCACAGCTTTTTTATCCATTCATCTGCTGATGTACATCTAGGTTCCTTCCATGTCCTGGCTATTATAAACAGTGCTGCGATGAACATTGGGGTACACGTGTCTCTTTCAATTCTGGTTTTCTCAGTGTGTATGCCCAGCAGTGGGATTGCTGGATCATAAGGCAATTCTATTCCCAGTTTTTTGAGGAATCTCCATACTGTTCTCCATAGTAGCTGTACTAGTTTGCATTCCCACCAACAGTGTAAGAGGGTTCCCTTTTCTCCACACCCTCTCCAGCATTTATTGCTTGTAGACTTTTGTATCTCAGCCATTCTGACTGGCGTAAAATGGTACCTCATAGTGGTTTTGATTTGCATTTCTCTGACAATGAGTGATGTTGAGCATCTTTTCATGTAAAACCTTAAGAATTTTTACAGTGAGAGCAAGAAACAATAGAAAGAAACAGGGAGGGACAACCAAGGAATGTGTGGAGGAGAACTAGAAGGGATGGAGACACAGGCCAGCATGATGGTGAGTCTGGCAGATCATCCTCCATGAAGGGCAAGAGAAAGGAGGACAGGTCATGGATGAGTTAATGCAGGGAAAAAGCCTTCCTGGCACAAGTCTAAATTAGGGCCTTTCCTGTGTGCTCCAGTGACACCTGATTGCCTCACCATGTGCCATAATTTACCCACCTGCCTGCAGCACTGTACTGAAAGCTCCAGGATGGCCTGGACTGTTCTGGTCCTGCCTACCACTCTATGCCCAATGCCCAGCGCAACACCTGGCACTAACCATGCCCCAGTTCAAAGTTTAGCTGACTAGGACTTCCTAGTGGTCCTAGGGTCCTTAACCACTGGTGGTCCAGTGTTAAGAATCTACTTGCCAATGCAGGGGACATGGATTTGATCCCTGGTCTGGGAAGATTCCATGTGCTGCGGGACAACTAAGCCTGTACACCACCATTACTGAAGCCCTCATGCCTAGAGCCTGTGCTCTGCAACAAGGGAAGCCACAGCAAGCTGCTCAAGGAAGAGCAGCTCCCCACTTGCTGCAGCTAGAGAAAGTCCATATGCAGCAACGAAGACCCAACACAGCCAAAAGTAAATAAACTGCTTAAAAAGTTCAGTTGACTAAATGGGGACAAAAAATGGAAAGATTCACCAACAAAACCTTCAAGTTTTCTAGCAAGGTAGGAGGTGAGGTTGATTAGTAAGATAAAATAGGGTTAGGGAGGAAGGTTTTGGAGGGTAGTGAAAGAAGGAGGTTTTGTGGGCAGTAGAAAATGAAAATCTTTCAAGGACAAGTTGAAAGCAGTGTTTCTCAATCTCAATTGCATACTGGAATCACACAGAGGACATTAAGAACTCCTGGCACTGGAGACCCACCTTGAAATTTCAGATTTAATTGGCCTAGACAGCCCAGGTGTTGACATTTTTTAAAAGTTCCAAGAAGATTCTGTTATGCAGCCAAGGTTGAGAGTCACGGAGTTAAAGGATTAAGTAATGTTGGTCAGAGTATACCTGAGTCTGGAAACTATACATAAATAAAGTATCAATTTACCTTTTTACTCAGCTTTCTGCAATTCTGTTCAGCTGCCTGAGTATATGTTCAGAAGACAACTATGGGGTTAATTTGGAGTTAGGGATTTGCGGACAAACACAGAAGTAGAGAGCTGAGAGACTAAGGGGAAATGAAGGTCTTCCTGAGAGTAAAAGGGCTTCTCAGGTGGTGCTAGGGGTAAAGAACCCACCTGCCAGTGCAGGAGACATAAGAGATGTGGGTTCGATCCCTGAGCCAGGAAGATCCCCTGCAAGAAGGTGTGGCAACCCACTCCAGTATTCTTTTCTGGAGAATCCCAGGGTCAGACAAGCCTGATGGGTTATAGTCCATAGGGCTCCAAAGAGTCGAACATGACTGAAGCGACAGCACGCACACTATGAGTACAGGGGGCGAGGGGAGGAGAGAAATAGGTAAAGGAGGTTAAGAAGTTGACTCGTAGTTACAAAATAAATGAGTCATGGGTATGATAGGTACTGTGTGGGGAAAATCGTCAGTAATTATGTAATATCTGTACATGGTAATAGATGGTAACTAGACTTACCACAGTCATCATTTTGAAATGTATGTAATTATCAAATCACTACTGGTCATGGAACAACAGACTGGTTCCAAATAGGAAAAGGAGTACGTCAAGGCTGTATATTGTCACCCTGTTTATTTAACTTATATGCAGAGTACATCATGAGAAATGCTGGGCTGGAAGAAACACAAGCTGGAATCAAGATTGCCGGGAGAAATATCAATAACCTCAGATATGCAGATGATACCACTCTTATGGCAGAAAGTGAAGAGGAACTCAAAAGCCTCTTGATGAAAGTGAAAGTGGAGAGGAAAAGTTGGCTTAAAGCTCAACATTCAGAAAACGAAGATCATGGCATCTGGTCCCATCACTACATGGGAAATAGATGGAGAAACAGTGGAAACAGTGTCAGACTTTATTTTTCTGGGCTCCAAAATCACGGCAGATGGTGACTGCAGCCATGAAATTAAAAGACGCTTACTCCTTGGAAGGAAAGTTATGACCAACCCAGATAGCATATTCAAAAGCAGAGACATTACTTTGCCAACAAAGGTTCGCCTAGTCAAGGCTATGGTCTTTCCTGTGGTCATGTATGGATGTGAGAGCTGGACTGTGAAGAAGGCTGAGCGCCGAAGAATTGATGCTTTTGAACTGTGGTGTTGGAGAAGACTCTTGAGAGTCCCTTGGACTGCAAGGACATCCAACCGGTCCATTCTGAAGGAGATCAGCCCTGGGATTTCTTTGGAAGGAATGATGCTAAAGCTGAAACTCCAGTATTTTGGCCACCTCATGCGAAGAGTTGACTCATTGGAGAAGACTCTGATGCTGGGAGGCATTGGGGGCAGGAGGAAAAGGGGACGACAGAGGATGAGATGGCTGGATGGCATCACTGACTCGATGAATGTGAGTCTGAGTGAACTCCGAGAGCTAGTGATGGATAGGGAGGCCTGGCGTGCTGCAGTTCATGGGGTCGCAAAGAGTCGGACACGACTGAGCGACTGATCTGATCTGATCTGATGCTGTACCACGAACTAATATAGTGTTGTAGGTCAATTGTATTTCAAAAACAAACAAAGTCATAGAAAAAGAGATCAGATTTGTGGCTTGAGAGGCAAGGGATGTAAGGAGAGGGTATTGGATAAAGGCAAGCAAAGGTACAAACATCTGGTTATAAGATAGATAAGAACTAGGGATGTAACAACATGATAAATATAGTTAACACTGCTGTATGTTTTATATATAGGAAAGTTGTCACAAGAGTAAACCCTAAGAGTTCTCATCACAAGGTAAAATAATTTATGTTTTTAAGTTTGTAACTATGAGATGATGGAGAACATTAAGAACTACTGATGCTGGAGTCCCACCCCTAAGTTTCAGATTTGTTCTGCAAAGTTCACTAAAGTTCACTGAAAAGCTCCCTAAACTTACTGAGGTCATCATTTCAGGATGTATAAGTCAAATATTTATACTGTAAACTTATACAGAGTCTATGTACGTCAAATGTATCTCAATAAAACTGGAAGGAAAAAATAAAGAAGGGGAGGTGTAAGAGAGCTGATAAATCAGAGACTACGGTTTGAAGAAGGGCTTTTAGAACTGATGATGTTTTTCTTGGCACATATCCAGGTTAAAAGTCCCAGAGATAGGCTATGAAAGCAGGCAGTTTAAGTGTGGTAGGTCTTATCACAGTTGGGTGGGACAATGAACTTTTCTGTGAAGGCTAGTCCTAAGTTGGCTTCTGAAAGGGTTTTGAAGTTTCCCAGAGCAATAGCTGATGGGGAGATGCAAAATCAAGTCAGATGTCAAAGTCCAAAGCATGTGAGACTCAGGAGGCGAAGTGATGGACAAAGTGGGTTAAGAACAGCAGAGAGAGTAAAGCTGGAGAGGGAAGCATCCAAAAAAGGAGCATTGTGTTCTACTCGCATATGAAAATTAAAAAAGTAGTCTCCTTCACATGTGCCGATGGCAAGATAGTGGGATTCTGGCCAGTCTATCCAAACACGTAGTAATTTAGAGTACAAAAAAAAATCCTCCATTCCTCTTACCCCTACATCAAATCCACCAGCAAATCCTGACAACACCCTCCTAAATAAATTCTGGAACCCAAGTCACTTTTCACTTAACAGTTCAGTTCAGTTCAGTCTCTCAGTCGTGTCTGACTCCTTGAGACCCCATGAATCGCAGCACACCAGGCCTCCCTGTCCATCACCAACTCCCAGATTTCACTCAAACTCACATCCATCGAGTCAGTGATGACATTCAGCCATCTCATCCTCTGTCGTCCCCTTCTCCTCCTGCCCCCAATCCCTCCCAGCATCAGAGTCTTTGCCAATGAGTCAACTCTTTGCATAAGGTGGCCAAAGTACTGGAGTTTCAGCTTTAGCATCATTCCTTCCAAAGAAATCCCAGGGCTGATCTCCTTCAGAATGGACTGGTTGGATCTCCTTGCAGTCCAAGGGACTCTCAAAGAGTCTTCTCCAACACCACAGTTCAAAAGCATCAATTCTTCGGCACTCAGCCTTCTTCACAGTCCAACTCTCACATCCATACATGACCACTGGAAAGACCATAGCCTTGACTAGACAAACCTTTGTTGGCAAAGTAATGTCTCTGCTTTTGAATATGCTATCTAGGTTGGTCATAACTTTCCTTCCAAGGAGTAAGTGTCTTTTAATTTCATGGCTGCAGTTACCATCTGTAGTGATTTTGGAGCCCCCAAAATAAAGTCTGACACTGTTTCCACTGTTTCCCCATCTATTTCCCATGAAGTGATGGGACCAGATGCCATGATCTTAGTGTTCCGAATGTTGAGCTTTAAGCCAACTTTTTCACTCTCCTCTTTCACTTTCATCAAGAGGCTTTTTAGTTCCTCTTCACTTTCTGCCATAAGGGTGGTATCATCTGCATATCTGAGGTTATTGACATTTCTCCCAGCAATCTTGATTCCAACTTGTGTTTCTTCCAGTCCAGCATTTCTCATGATGTACTCTGCATATAAGTTAAATAAGCATGGTGACAATATACAGCCTTGACGTACTCCTTTTCCTATTTGGAACCAGTCTGTTGTTCCATGTCCAGTTCTACCTCTTGCTTCCTGACCTGCATACTGATTTCTCAAGAGGCAGGTCAGGTGGTCTGGTATTCCCATCTCTTTCAGAATTTTCCACAGTTTATTGTGATCCACACAGTCAAAGGCTTCGGCATAGTCAATAAAGCAGAAATAGATGTTTTTCTGGAACTTTCTTGCTTTTTCAATGATCCAGCGGATGTTGGCAATTTGATCTTCACTTAACAGTGGTCCTCCCTTATCTGAATGACTGAAATAGCTTCTCAGCTGGTCTCCCTTATTTCACCTTTGTTCCTCTTCAACATACTTAATACACCAAAGAAAAAAATAAAATGAAATGAAAACCCTCACGTCACTTCTCTGCTTAAAACGCCCCAATGTCTTCCCACCTCACTCACACTGAGTCAAAGTTCCCATGATGGCCTCCAAGGTCCTAAGCGGCCTTGACTACTTCTCTGCCCTCTCCTTTTCTCACTGATCCTCTGACACAGAGGGCATCAGCCACCCCGGGCTCCTGGTCCTTTCTTGAACACTCCAAGAACATCTGAAACCACCATCCCAACAGTGTGAAATTCTCTTGCAGATACTTGCCAGGGCTACTCCTTCACTTCTTTGGATCTCTGCTAAAATGTCACGTTCATCACCCCACCACCGTGGACTACCCTGTCTTGTCGCTTCATGTTTCCCTGTCGCAGTCGTTATCATGATTTTTATATATTTCACCAATGTTCTATATTTATTTGTTTATTATCTGATTCCCCCTCAGTCCCTAATAACACTCTGAAATATAAGCTCCTCGGGGTAAACAGGATCTTTCTCTATTTTGTGCGTTGCTGCCTCTCCAGCACCTGAGACGATACCTGGAGTATGTCAGACAGGAAAGTACTTGTTGACTGGCTCGGTGGATGGACTTTCTTATAAGG
This sequence comes from Tragelaphus eurycerus, assembly GCA_935064755.1. NCBI lineage: Eukaryota > Metazoa > Chordata > Mammalia > Artiodactyla > Bovidae > Tragelaphus > Tragelaphus eurycerus. The sequence goes on along the minus strand of CAKXYN010000024.1, from coordinate 19,537,147 downwards.
GGTATATAGGCATGGGGTGGGGAAGAGCCATGACACAGTTATTTTTGGCAGGTGATGGCAATGAGAATATGACAGAGTTTGAACACAGTGGAAGAGGGCTTCAAAGAAGAAAAGACAGTGGAAGTGTGGTTAACAGCAGGAGGAGACAACAGAAAGGCTGTGATGCCTAGTAAGGCATTTCTCTTATAGGCAGTATCCAAGAATCATGAGAGCAAGGGTGGGAAATCAACTGACCTCAAATATTTGAGACAAGCCAGAATTAGCAGTAACAGGTTCAGTGTGGTTGGGGATGGGAATAGAGTATGGTGTCTTATCAGGGAAGGGAGATGGTACCCAGAGTAGGTGGGTAGGTCATGTGGATTAACAACTCCTGGAGAAAACAAAAACCGTACTAGTCTTTCTCATTACAAATCAGAACATAGGAAAAGTATTATAACATACATGTACATAAGAGCACACACCCACAACATATACAGATAAGTCCATAAAAGGAAAAAAACAAATCGTCCTCCAAAAAAAGTGTGTATAAGGAAAGTAACCAACAGTAAGATTAAATTAAATTATTGTGCTTTCTATTTCTGGATTTTGTTGTTGTTGAGTCACTAAGTCATCTCCGATTCTTTGCAACCCCAAGGACTACAGCATGCCAAGCTTTGCTGTCCTTCACCATCTCCCAGAATTGCTCAAACTCATGTTTGAGTAATACCATCCAACCATCTCATTCTCTGTTGTACCCCTACAATTAATTTATCCAGCCTAATCCAGGATTGCAGTGTTCCACAGAAATGAATATTAATAGCCTCAGATATGCAGATGACACCACCCATATGGCAGAAAGCAAAGAATTGAAGAGCCTCTTGATGAAAGAGGAGAGTGAAAAAGTTGGCTTAAAGCTCAACATTCAGAAAACTAAGATCATGGAATCTGGTCCCATCACTTCATGGCAAATAGATAGGGAAACAATGGAAACAGTGGCTGACTTTATTTTGGGGGGGCCCCAAAATCACTGCAGATAGTGACTGCAGTGATGAAATTAAAAGACACTTGCTCCTTGGAAGAAAAGTTATGACCAACCTAGACAGCATCTTAAAAAGCAGAGACATTACTTTGCCAACAAAGGTCCGTCTAGCCAAAGTGATGGTTTTTCCAGTAGTCATGTATGGATGTAAGGACTATAAAGAAAGCTGAGCGCCAAAGAATTGATGCTTTTGAACTGTGGTGTTGAAGAAGACTCTTGAGAGTTCCTTCGACTGCAAGGAAATCCAACCGGTCCATTCTAAAGGAGATCAGTCCTGGGTGTTCTTTGGAAGGACTGATGCTAAAGCTGAAACTCCAATACTTTGGCCACCTGATGTGAAGAACTGACTCATTTGAAAAGACCCTGATGCTGGGAAAGATTGAAGGTGGGAGAAGAAGGGTTAGACAGAGGATGAGATGGTTGGATGGCATCACTGACTCGATGGACATGAGTTTGAGTAAACTCTAGGAGTCAGTGCTGAAGAGGGAAGCCTGGCGTGCTGTGGTCCATGGGGTCACAAAGAGTCAGACAGGACTGAGTGACTGAACTGAACTGTTTATGACCCTTTGGAGTGTAGCCCACCAGACTCCTCTGTCGATGGGATTTTCCAGGCAAGAATACTGGAGTGGATTGTCATTTCCTTCTCCAGGGAATCTTCCCAACTCAGGAACTGAACCCACGTCTCCTGTGTCTCCTGCATTGCAGGTGGATTCTTTACTCACTGAGTCATTAGCAAAGCTCAAAACAAAGATTCAGATCAGATCAGTCACTTAGTCGTGTCCAACTCTTTGCAACCCCATGAATCACAGCACGCCAGGCCTCCCTGTCCATCACCAACTCCTGGAGGTCACTGAGACTCATGTCCATCGAGTCAGTGATGCCATTCAGCCATCTCATCCTCTGGCGTCCCCTTTTCCTCCTGCCCCCAATCCCTCCCAGTATCAGAGTCTTTGCCAATGAGTCAACTCTTCGCATGAGGTGGCCAAATTACTGGAGTTTCAGCTTTAGCATCATTCCTTCCAAAGAAATCCCAGGGCTGATCTCCTTCAGAATGGACTGGTTGGATCTCCTTGCAGTCCAAGGGACTCTCAAGAATCTTCTCCAACACCACAGTTCAAAAGCATCAATTCTTCCATGCTCAGCCTTCTTCACACTCCAACTCTCACATCCATACATGACCACTGGAAAAACCATAGCCTTGACTAGACGGACCTTTGTTGGCAAAGTAATGTCTCTGCTTTTGAATATGCTATCTAGGTTGGTCATAACTTTCCTTCCAAGGAGTAAGTGTCTTTTAATTTCATGGCTGCAGTCACCATCTGCAGTGATTTTGGAGCCCAGAAAAAGAAAGTCTGACAGTTTCTACTGTTTCCCCATCTATTTCCCATGAAGTGATGGGAGGAGATGCCATGATCTTTGTTTTCTGAATGTTGAGCTTTAAGCCAACTTTTTCACTCTCCACTTTTACTTTCATCAAGAAGCTTCTTAGTTCCTCTTCACTTTCTGCCATAAGGGTGGTGTCATCTGCATAGCTGAGGTTATTGATATTTCTCCCGGCAATCTTGATTCCAACTTGTGTTTCTTCCAGTCCAGCGTTTCTCATGATGTACTCTGCATATAAGTTAAATAAACAGGGTGACAATATACAGCCTTGACGTACTGCTTTTCCTATTTGGAACCAGTCTGTTGTTCCATGTCCAGTTCTAACTGTTGCTTCCTGACCTGCATACAAATTTCTCAAGAGGCAGATCATATCAGTCTGTCATGTTTCATTTCTTCATAACTTAACTGATATGATTGGGTCAACAGAGACAGAAGACAGCAACACTAGGAGGGGAGTCAGAAAGTTCTAGAACATTTGAAAGGATCTGAGGGGCAAAGAGTCCTAGAGGAGACAAAGGCAAGGGCAAAGGCCAGAGGCAAGGACAAACAGTATGTTGGAGTACTAGCAAGCAGAGTCAAGGAAGAGACTGATGCTAGATGACTCAGAGAAAGGGTATACAGGGTCTCAAGGCCTCAGTGAAAGAGTCAGAGTTTTTATTCTAGGTACAATGGGAAACCATCAAAGACTTTTTGTTGTTGTTGTATGATTATATTTTATTATAAATAATAAAATACACAAAATTTACCATTTTTAGAATACACAAAAACTAACCATTTTTAAGTGCATTGTTCAGTGGTATTAAGTACATTCATATTGTTGAGCAACCATTACCTCCATCCATCTTTGGAACTCTTTGCATCTTATAAAACTGAAACTCTCATCAGAGGCTTTTAAGCAAAGCAGTGATATGATCTGATTTATGTGTTTAAAAATTAACTGGCTTGCTTGGTAAAGAATTGATGGTAGGGAGGCAGCAGGATTAGGAGACTATTGAAGCAGATGGATTCAGGATACACTTTGGGGATGTACTTGACATGATGGCTGCTAAATCGGATGTGAGCATGAGATATAGAAAGAAATGAGGAGGGGAGTTGACTTCCAGATTTCTACATCTCCAGTGTCTAACACACAGAAAATAGTCAAGGTTTATCTCATAAACTAGTGAATATTGATTTAACACTTAAAGCAGAGTCGTTTTTCCTAGAGAACCAGGAAAACTGAAATGAAAACTCTCATGGAAGAAGGTCATCTCTGTTGAGAGGCCTCACTATTAGTGCTGTGTCCTTGCAACTTGGATAAATTCTACACAGTTAGTTTGTGAAAACATTATATGCCTAATTCTAACATTAACATTAAAAGCTAGTCCTTGTAGATGTTTATAAGTGAAACTTTATTAAGCATTTTATATATTTTATTTCATGTCTCTCCTAAATCAATAGCCTTTGAGACTATGGTGCTGTGGGCTACTACTCCAGAAACAACAATTTATACATAGATTTGATGTTTTTGAGATGGTATGAACCCTCTAATGCCCATCCTTAGACTATCTTAGGTCTAAAAAACCTGCTTTACTTAGGATGAGTTGTTACTGTAATCATTATAAGAACCTAAACTTTATTCATTTAAGTTTGAATTTTGCAATAAGGAGCTCATGATCTGAGCCACTGTCAGCTCCAGGTCTTGTTTTTGCTGACTGTACAGACCTTCTCCCTTGTATGCTGCAAAGAATATAACCAATCTGATTTCAGTATTGACCATCTGGTGATGTCTGTGTGTAAAGTCAACTCCTGTGTTGTTAGAAAAGAGTGTTTGCTATGACCAGTGCATTCTCTTGGCAAAGCTCTGTTAGCCTTTGCCCTGCTTCATTTTGTCCTCCAAGGTCAAATGTGCCTAGTACTCCACGTATCTCTTGACTTCCTAATTTTGCATTCCAATTCTCTATGATGAAAAGGACACCTTTTTTGGTGTTAGTTCTAGAAGGTCTTGTAGGTCTTCATAGAACCATTCAACTTCAGCATTTGTGGTTGGGGCATAGACTTGGATTACTGTGATGTTGAATGGTTAAAAGGACAGAAACTGTAAGGATCTAACAGAAGCAAAAGATATTAAGAAGAAGAGACAAGAATACACAGAAGAACTGCACAAAAATGGTCTTAATAACTGGGATAACCACAATGGTGTGGTCACTCACCTAGAGCCAGACATACTAGAGTGGGAAGTCAAGTGGGCCTTAGGAAGCATTGCTCCGAACAAAGCTAGTAGAGGTAATGGAATTTCAGCTGAGCTATTGAAAATCCTAAAAGATGATACTATTAAAGTGCTGCACTCAATATGCTAGCAAATTGGAAAACTCAGCAGTGGCCAAAGGACTGGAAAAGGTCAGTTTTCATCCCAATCCCAGAGAAGGGCAATACCAAAGAATGTTCAGATGTGAAAGTGTTAGTCACTCAGTTGTGTCTGACACATGGACTATAGCCTGCAACACAAGGACTGTAGCCCACCAGTCTCTGTCCATGGGATTTCCCAGGCAAGAACACTGGAGTGGGTAGCCATTCCTTTCTCCAGGGGATCTTTCTGACCCAAGGATTGAACCTGGGTCTCCTGCACTGCAGGCAGATTCTTTACCATCTGAGTCACCAGGGAAGTCTACAAGAATGTTCAAACTACCATACAACTGTGTTCATTTCACATGCTAGCAAGGTAAAGCTCAAAATCTTTCAAGCTAGGCTTCAGCAGTACATGAACTGAGAAATTTCACATGTACAAGCTGGATTTAGAAAGGGTAGAGGAACCAGAGGTCAAATTGCCAACATCCACTGGATGATAGAAAGCAAGAGAATTCAAAAAAAACATCTACTTCTGTTTTATTGACTATGTGAAAGCCTTTGACTGTGTGGATCACAATTAAGATTGCCAAGAGAAAACCTTAGATATGCAGATGATACCACCCTAATGGCAGAAAGCAAAGAGAAACTAAAGAGCCTCTTGATGAAGGTTAAAGAGAAGAGTGAAAAAGCTGGCTTAAAACTCAACAGTCAAAAAACTAGGATCATGGCATCCAGTCCCACCACTTCATGGCATATAAATGGGGAAACAATGGAAACAGTGACAGATTTTATTTTCTTGAGCTCCAAAATCACTGCAGATAGTGGCTGCAGCCATGAAATTAAAAGATGATTGCTCCTTGGAAGGAAAGCTATGGCGAACCTAGACAAAGTATTAAAAAGTCAAGATATCACTTTGCCGACAAAGGTCCGTATAGTCAAAGCTATGGTTTTTCCAGTAGCCCTGTACAGATGTGAGAGTTGGACCATAAAGAAGGCTGAGTGTCAAAGAACTGATGCTTTCGAACTATGGTCCTGGAGAATATTCTTCAAAGTCCCTTGGACTGCAGAGAAATCAACCAGTCACTGTAAAGGAAATCAATCCTGAATATTCATTGGCAGGACTGATGCTGAAGCTCCAATACTTTGGCCACCTGATGGGAAGAACTGACTCACTGGAAAAGACCCTGATGTTGGGGAAAACTGAAAGCGGGAGAAGAGGACAACAGAGGATGAGATGGTTGGATGGCATCATGCAACTCAATGGACATGAGTTTGAACAAACTCAGGGAGATGATGAAGGACAGGGAAACGCTGTGTGCTGCAGTCCATGGGGCTGCAGAGAGTTGGACATGACTTAGCAACTGAACGGGGGAAGGCAATGGCACCCCACCCCAGTACTCTTGCCTGGAAAATCCCATGGATGGAGGAACCTGGTGGGCTCCAGTCCATGGGGTCGCTGAGAGTCGGACATGACTGAGCGACTTCACTTTCACTTTTCATTTTCATGCATTGGAGAAGGAAATGGCAACCCACTCCAGTGTTCTTGCCTGGAGAATCCCGGGGACGGAGGAGCCTGGTGGGCTGCTGTCTACCGGATTGCACAGAGTCGGACACGACTCAAGCGACTTAGCAGCAGTAGCAGTACAGCAACTGAACAATAAAACTTTATTAGCCTAACTCTGACGCCTTTGAAGAGATGCTTCAAAGTTTACCTGAAGAGATGCTTCAGAGTTTACCTTCATTATTGTCCACAATAAATTAGTTATCAAGAGCCAATATTAGTATACGGGACTTTCCTAGTGGTCTAACGGTTAAGATTCTATGCTTCCACTGCTGGGGCACAGGTTTGATCCCTGATCGGGAACTAAGACGCCACACGCCACATGGCTGGGCCAAAAGGAAATAAACTTTAAATAAAGAACCAATATTAATTAAAGAATATTTTTCCATCTTTACCAAAACTATTATTGAAAGCATTATATTTACATGAAGTGATTCAAGATCCTTTTTGTAAGAACCTACTTGATAAATAAATTCCTCCTATAACTCATTTCTAGGAGGAAAAAATTACCTTAAAAAAACCTGATCTTTTGTTTTAAAAAACCAAACCAGTAGAGTTGTGGTAATACCATCTTACTCTTTCATCTACTCCCAGCTAGTAGTTAAAATTTAGTGTTCCATTATCATAATTATATCACCTAGATTTCCCCCTTCTGTGCTTGAATCATAATATATGTATTGTGAGCATTTCAAATATTCTTTTTAATGTGGAATGTAAATTATATATTATCACGTACAAACTTTGTAACTGTCCTATTTCATAAGCACATTATCTGCCATCCTCCATGATTCTTTACTAAAGAGGAAGAAATAGATTCTAAGGTCACACAGAATAAATGGCAGGCTATGTAATCAGAATATCTGCATTCCAGACCCAGGTCCAGGCTTCCCTGGTGGCTCAGATGGTAAAGAATCCGCCTGCAATGCGAGAGACCTGGGTTTGATCCCTGGGTTGGGAAGATCCCCTGGAGGAGGGCATGGCAACCCACTGCAGTATTGTTGCCTGGAAAATCCCCATGGACACAGGAGCCTGGTGGGCTACACTCCATGGGATCAAAGAGTCGGACATGACTGGGTGACTAAGCACAGACGCAGGTGTGCCACTCACCCTGCAGTGACCTGAGCAGAAATCACCTAAATTTCTTGGAGTCTCAAATTTTCATCTCTAAAATTGAGTTGAGATACACATCACTCAGGGTTACCCTAAGAACTGAGATTATGCATGCAAAGAATTTCTTTCACGGCATGAACAAGCAAAGAGGGACAAGGAGGAAAAACAGCAGCACCTACTTGTTTGGTAGTAAGGAAATGGTTAACAACCCATCCTTGCTCTGTCTACTGATGAAATAGTGAAAGATTGCAGGTTGACAGATTTTTTAGGGGGTGCCCAGAAAAGCAGTGGGCACCAACTCTCCTCTGACCTCACCCCCATCCAGTCCCACAGATGCTACTTCCATGAGATTCTCAGGCAGTCACCTAAAGGTGATGAACTATGGCTAAGGACAGAGAATGAGTGTTAGGGGGCTGTTAGATGAGCTAGCATGGGCTGGGCTGGATGGTTTAGCTGTGTTGGATAAGATAATGCATATTTTTTCTTTTACACTTTCAGTCATGGTTCAGGGTTAGGTTCTATAATTCATGGGCCTTAGAATGAGAAACATCACATTGATTTGCGTGTCCCACTCATCACACAGGGGAAACGCAATCCTTGTCCTGGTCATGATGTACAGTAAAATCTACAGGACTAATTAATGCTGTTACTTACAGACAAGGATGGATGGGGCAATTTAGGGGCTTTAAGCATTCGATAGTGGGACTTTCCTGGTGGTGATTATGACTTTGCCTCCCAATGCAGGGGGTGTGGGTACAATCCCTGGTTGGGAGCTAAGATCCCACACGCCTTTGGGCCAAAAAAAAAAAAACCCATAAAACAGAAGCAATATTATAACAAGTTCAATAAAGAATTTTAAGATGGTCCACGTCAAAAAAATCTTAAAAAAACAGATTCAGTAGTGAAGTCATATTCAGAGTTAAGGTTAATGAAGACAAAATAATTAGCAAGTCAGAAAACCATTTAGACTCTAATCAGGAGAACTCATTTTTAGTCCCCCATTTTTGTTTTATTTCCTAATTAAAAACAATTTTTTTAAATTGTAGTTGATTTACAATGTTGCATTAGTTTCAAGTGTACAGCAAAGTGAATTAATCATACATATACATATATCTACTCATTTTAAGATTCTTTTCCCACATAGGTCATTATATACTATTGAGCAGAGTTCCCTGTGCTATACAGTAAGGTCCTTATTAGTTATCTATTTTATATATAGTAATGTGTATACGTCAATCCCAATCTCCCAGTTTATACCTTCCCACTCTTCCCCCTGGTAACCATAAGTTTGTTTTTTACATATGTGACTCTGGTCCTACATTAAAGGCTTATGGCCTTGACTGGACTTCCCAGGTGGCTTTGACAGTAAATAATCTGCCTGCAATGCAGGAGACCCAGGTTTGATCCCTGGGTGGGGAAGACCCCCTGGAGGAAGAAACGACAACCATCCCAGTATTATTGCCTGGAGAATTCCATGGACAGAGGAGCCTGGCGGGTTACAGTCCATGGGATCACAAAGAGTCGGAGATGACTGACTGACTAACACACACATAGCCTTGGCCAAATGACCTGTACTTGCTGGGCCTCCGTTTCCTCATCTATAAAAGAAGTTGATCTAAAGGATCTCTAAGGTCCTTTCCAAGTGCAAAACACTTTAACGTGTCTTTTAAAAGACATGCACATGTCCCAACCAAGTTTTCACTTCTTTGCTGCTTGGATAGATGAGTCTGAGAAGCATCCCAGTGGGAAGGAGACCTAGGCACCCGCAGTAGTAGTAGTACCATCTTCATTGACACTCTTTGTACTGGCTGCCTCCCTTCCCCTGTCCCTGCTATTACTGCCTACGACCACCTCTCAAATAAACTGCTTACAAAAAGAAAAAAAATCTATATTACAAATTCTGATTAAGAGTACTTACATTATAAAGTGGTAAGAGCATGGGCATGTGGGCATTGGAGCTCAGACTGAACTGGGTCTGATTTCCAATTCTGTGTCTAACTACATGATCTTGGACAAGTCAGTCAACTTCTATATGCATCAGTTTTCTTGTCTATACACTAGAAAAACTACCATCCTCCTAGTAGGGCTTCTGTGAAGATTAAATAAGATAAGGCACATTAGAATTCAGCAAAGTGCCTGGCATACAGCAAGTATTCAATAAATACTATTATTATAAAATGTATTTTTATTTTTCACATTTTATGTTTGGTCTTTTTTCACTAACCTGTTATAATGTTTCAGAAAATAATTATCATACCACTATAAGAAACATTCAAATCTACAATAAATTATCAGATCAGATCAGATCAGTCGCTCAGTCATGTCCGATTCTTTGCAAGCCCATGAATCGCAGCACGCCAGGCCTCCCTGTCCATCACCAACTCCCGGAGGTCACTCAGACTCACATCCATCGAGTCAGTGATGCCATCCAGCCATCTCATCCTTGGGCTGATCCCAGGGCTGATCTCCTTCAGAATGGACTGGTTGGATCTTCTTGCAGTCCAAGGGACTCTCAAGAGTCTTCTCCAATACCACAGTTCAAAAGCATCAATTCTTCTGTGCTCAGCCTTCTTCACAGTCCGGATTTCTTTGGAAGGAATGATGCTAAAGCTGAAACTCCAGTATTTTGGCCACCTCATATGAAGAGTTGACTCATTGGAGAAGACTCTGATGCTGGGAGGGATTGGGGGCAGGAGGAGAAGGGGACGACAGAGGATGAGATGGCTGGATGGCATCACTGACTCGATGGATGTGAGTCTGAGTGACCTCCGGGAGTTGATGATGGACAGGGAGGCCTGGCGTGCTGCGATTCATGGGGTCGCAAAGAGTCGGACACAACTGAGCAACTGATCTGATCTGATAATTTATTCTAGATTCGAATGTTTCTTATAGTGGTATGACAATTATTTTCTGAAACATTATATCTTGCCTAATTCAACTTACCAACTTAATAACACTAAGAAATTGATCAAGTTTAACTGAGTCTAGCTAAAGCTAGCCTTTGTATCTTTGCTTTCAATCTTTATGTAAGTCATTTAAGGGAGGTAGGAACCAGGTAGGAACCAATACATAGAACTAGGTTCTATGTATTGGTTCACATTATTAAAATAAGCTTAAATATTATATGGATACTAAAAGCCTAATTAAAAATAGGAAGTAGAGTTGAATATATACCATTAGTATGGTATGCTAAGCAAAGGAAAAAAAAATCTACATGTACTCTGCTTTTTACAATCTAAATGGCAAAGTTTCACTTGTCTTTATTAATGAGGTGCATAAAATACCTACAGAGGCAAAGGTTCTGACAATCTACTATAAAACAGCATAAATGATTATAGTCTAACAGCTGTAATTAAAAAAAAATACTGCTGCAATTTTGACTGGTTCTGGTTGATTAATGAAAAAAATTGAAGAATCAAAAAATTATATATATACCATAAATATGTACTTTACCTTAAGACATATTAATAAGCACTAATTTCCCAGTTTTCCAAAGTAGTTTCAAGATTTTCCTTGAGGAAGAATTCCTGCCCAATATTTTTCTCACATAAACCATAGTCAGAATTTATTTTCTACAATTCTCACTTTTAGTGTTCTATGTGGACTGAAAACTAAAAAACAAAAAGAAAACAAACAGGAAAAAATTGCAAAGCAAGCTTAGGATATTATCCCTCAAGCTTTCAAAATCTTCTCTCCAATTCTTTACAGTTCTCCTGCCTACTTTTTAAGTCACTCACTTTAAAGGAAACTTTCAAAAGAATACAACATTCTCTTCACAGGAATAATACTCTTTCCTTTTGTACTTTTATAGATTTACACACATTTAAATTACCTAATCATAATAACAAGCGTAACTGACACCAATACGCTTGCAATAAAGACAGTCACTGACCCAGTCGTAGGAGCAGGGAACAGGCTACTCGAAGCCCATATTCATCATATCTGGGCAGCATTTGGTCTGTTTTATGGAGAAATGAACACGGGCTCATAGGGTCAACCAGTTAGATGTCAAGAGGATTATCTTTATATTAGAATGTGTGCATGCTAAGTCACTTCGGTCGTGTCCAACTCTGTGATGCTATGGACTGTAGCCTGCCAGGCTCCTCTGTCCATGGGATTCTCCAGGCAGGAATACTGGAGTGGGTTGCCCTCCTCCACGGGACCTTCCTGACCCAGGGATGGAACCTCTGTCTCTTACGTCTCCTGCATTGGCAGGTGGCTCTTTACCACTATTTTCACCTCAGAAGCCCCATATTAGGATGAATCATATGTAACTGTCAATATCCAAATGGTTTTTCCTAGGGAAATGTCAACTGAATATGTTCAACCTAATATATTTCTATTTTTTAATTGTAAAAACTACCGCACAATTGCACTCATCTCACATGCTAGTAAAGTAATGCTCAAAATTCTCCAAGCCAGGCTTCAGCAATACCTGAACCGTGAACTTCCTGATGTTCAAGCTGGTTTTAGAAAAGGCAGAGGAACAAGAGATCAAATTGCCAACATCCGCTGGATCATCGAAAAAGCAAGAGAGTTCCAGAAAAATATCTATTTCTGCTTTATTGACTATGCCAAAGCCTTTGACTGTGTGGATCACAATAAACTGTGGAAAATTTTGAAAGAGATGGGAATATCAGATCACCTGATCTGCCTCTTGAGAAATCTGTATGCAGATCAGGAAGCAACAGGTAGAACTGGACATGGAACAACAGACTGGTTCCAAATAGGAAAAGGAGTACATCAAGGCTGTATATTGTCACCCTGCTTATTTAACTTATATGCAGAGTACGTCATGAGAAACGCTGGACTGGAAGAAACACAAGTTGGAATCAAGATTGCCGGGAGAAATATCAATAACCTCAGCTATGCAGATGACACCACCCTTATGGCAGAAAGTGAAGAGGAACTAAAAGCCTCTTGATGAAAGTGGAAGTGGAGAGTGAAAAGGTTGGCTTAAAGCTCAACATTCAGAAAATGAAGATCATGGCATCTGGTCCCATCATTTCATGGGAAATAAATGGGGAAACAGTGGAAACAGTGTCAGACTTTCTTTTTCTGGGCTCCAAAATCACTACAGATGGTGACTGTAGCCATGAAATTAAAAGATGCTTATTCCTTGGAAGGAAGGTTATGACCAACCTAGATAGCATATTCAAAAGCAGAGACATTACTTTGCCAACAAAGGTTTGTCTAGTCAAGGCTATGGTTTTTCCTGTGGTCATGTATGGATGTGAGAGCTAGACTGTGAAGAAGGCTCAGCACAGAAGAATTGATGCTTTTGAACTGTGGTGTTGGAGAAGACTCTTGATAGTCCCTTAGACTGCAAGGAGATCCAACCAGTCCATTCTGAAGGAGATCAGGCCTGGGATTTCTTTGGAAGGAATGATGCTAAAGCTGAAACTCCAGTACTTTGGCCACCTCACGCGAAGAGTTGACTCATTGGAGAAGACTCTGATGCTGGGAGGGATTGGGGGTAAGAGGAGAAGGGGACGCCAGAGGATGAGATGGCTGGATGGCATCACTGACTCGATGGACATGAGTCTCAGTGAACTCCAGGAGTTGGTGATGGACAGGGAGGCCTGGCATGCTGTGATTCATGGGGTCGCAAAGAGTCGGACACAACTGAGCAACTGATCTGATCTGATCTGATACTTAATGTTTAATATTATATCTATTACCCCCTTGCTCCTCCCTTTGAACAATGAATAGTGGTTCTTATACTTCACTTTTTAAATTCCACATTTGCTCAGGAATAAGTTATTCTATAAGCAGTCACCTGATGTTGGCTTCCTAAGAATGTGATTTCTATTTTCTTTCTTTCTTCAGGTTAAAGTCTCACTTCTTAGCATTTCAAAGAAATTTTTCAAAGACTGAAGATATAAGAATATGCCTTGCAGCAAATCGCAGGATAAAAGCAGAGGGATTAATGTGTGAGGTCAGCATTAGTTTGTTTGCTTCTCAGACATACATCTTTGGGCTTGTAGGATCCAACACAGTACTGTCTGCCTAGAGAAGGCAGGAAATGGTAAGAAGAGGATTGAGCAGAGAAGCCCTGGACAGACTAAGGATAAGACCCCGTGAAATATAAGCAGCCTTTCCTTCTGATCTGTCCGTGTTACGCCATGTAACTATAATAAGCAAATAAATACATCATAAATGTGCTATTAAGACAAAAATCCCACAATTTGGGATGGAAAGGAAGGAGACAAAGGAACGGGAGCCTGTATTTAGATGAGGGACAACTTGCCCAACCCTCTTTTTCTAGTTCTCATATTTCTACCACAGACCCTAAAAAGTCTAAAATAAGGTTTATGTTTATGGTTGTCCTTAAGTATTATTAAGTATTAGTCACTCAGTCCTGTCTGACTCTTTACGATCCCATGGATTATAGCCCGCCAGGCTCCTCTGTTCATGGGATTATCCAGGCAAGAATATCGAGTGGGTTGCCATTCCCTTCTCCAGAGGATCTTCCCAACCCAGGGATCGAACTAAGGTCTCTGGCATTGCAGGCAAATTTTGTTTTAACCATCTTAGCTACTTGTGCTATGCTATGCTAAGTCACTTCAGTCGTGTCCAACTCTATGTGACCCCATAGACGGTAGCCTACCAGGCTCCCCCATCCGTGGGACTCTCCAGGCAAGAACACTGGAATGGGTTGCCATTTCCTTTTCCAATGCATGAAAGTGAAAAGTGAAAGTGAAGTTACTCAGTCGTGACTGACTCTTAGCGACCCCATGGACTGCAGCCTACCAGGCTCCTCCATCCATGGGATTTTCCAGGCAAGAGTACTGGAGTGGGGTGCCATTGCCTTCTCCGTCTTAGCTACTTGGGACCTCACAAAACTAGTATTGTATATCAGAACCCTAGTGTCTTAAGAGACACCCTCTAAATAATCAACCCACAAAGTTAGTATACTAAGGCAGAAGAGCCTGAATGTTGTAACTATACTTGGGTTTAAATCCTGGCTGCACACTTGTAACCCTGGACCCTCACTGAGCATACTTTCTGCTTCTTCACCTGAGCACTTTTCTTCACTTTTCTGCACCCATGTGTGCTATAAGGATTCTGGTGCAGACCTTGCTGTCTGCAGACAATTCATGAGAAAAATGCACAGAAAGTGCCTGACTGCAACTATTGACTGATACCTAAAAGATGCCCGAACTTTTCCCCTCATAATTGTTAGCAAGAGTGTGCAGTCTATAAACATTTTGCAGAAGCTCATTTTCTGTTCCCAAATTATTGTGTACACTGAGCATAATCAAGATATCTCATGTAAACAGTGAAGGGAGCTGTCCTTTCCAGGGTCAGATAGAGAAAAGAGATAAAGCTCCACAGGAGAGGGAGAGGTTCCAGAATGATAAAGTTGCAAGTGCAGAGAGGTGCTTTCAAAATACAAATCTGAACAGGTCCTTTCCCTTCTTAAAGGGCTCCAAAGCACCCCCCATTGCCTGTAGGATAAAATCCAAAATTTTTACTAGGTGAAATGCAGCCTTCAGTAAGCCGAGCATGCTTAGCAACCTTCTATCACACCCATCTCTGCAGTGATTTTTACAGTGTTTCCAGTTCTCTGAATGCACCACAGTTTGAATTTGACTTCCAGCCCTCAGCCCCTCTCTCTACTTCCAGTACTCCTTCTTTCGGCTCAGGAGGGCAGTTTTGCCTGCCTTCCCCTGTTTGGCTTCCCCCATGCTCTGTCTGTGTTAATCACAGTTTTTCACACTGTACTGTATTTACCTCCCTTGAACCCACAGACCTGGACGAGCTTCAGCATCCTGCCAACCACTTTGCCTGATGCAAACCTGACACTCAGATGTTTACTGAATTTGAACTTCTGCAATTCCCAAATTTTGGCTGAGTTTGACTCTATACTTAATATTGGAGGAAACAAAGGAGCTGGGCTGCTGATGGTCAAGGCCTGTGGCTGCTTCTCCAAGTGGATGCAGATTTGTCTTTAACAAGGTAGTCTTACAAGTTATATGTTATATGGTAACTTTTCATCTGAATAATGCAAATATCTATCTCTTTGGACATATTTATCACCAAAAAAAAGGATAATTTTACTTGTCGAGGCAATAACATGTGCTTTTGATATATCTAAATCAGTTTGATTCAGTCACTCAATCGTGACTCTTTGTGACTCCAAGGACTGCAGCACACCAGGCTTCCCTGTCCATCATCGACTCCCAGAGCTTGCTCAAACTCATGTCCATTGAGTTGGTGATGCCATCCAACCATCTCATCCTCTGTCTTCCCCTTCTCCTATCCAAATCAATTAGGAGTAATTAAAAATCTCAATTTTTAAAAAAAGACTGATCCTATAAAGTGCATGGGTGTTCAGCTTTTCATAATGTGAGTAGTCCAAATTGGATGAGTCCAATTTGTGTTTATGGGATGCTTCTTTCCCTGCTTTATGATTTATTTTATTGAAATTCAAGATCAGTTCTCAATTTAACATGCTACTACATATTAGTTCAGTTAAGTCGCTGAGTCGTGTCCAACTCTGCGACTCCATGAACCGCAGCAGACCAGGCCTGCCTGTTCATCACCAACTCCCGGAGTTTACCCAACTATATATACAAAGGCTCCAAACTTCTTCCATATTCTAAAGCTGATGTTTGCACATGTAGCACACCAAGAAGAATAAACAATTAAATTAGAAAAAGTCTTATTTCTTCAACTCAAATAGTAATTATCTGAAGACAGAGGCTTTCTTTCATGTACATTCCATTGCCTAGCATAAAGAAACAAATTCCAATTTGTACAATGACATATCTGCAAAGGTAAGCATTACTGCAATGTGAGTTGTTTATAATTATTGCTAATACACCTATTCAACAACAGAGGATTAGTTAAGGAAATCATATTATAATTATTGAGATAAATGCAAATAATAGGAGTTTTAGAAATTATAAGAAAAATGCTTACTATATACTACAAGGAAAATATAAAATATTAAAACTCTATATGTAGTATTATAGAGGAAAATATGTATTTAAAAAAATGAGAGAGACAAAGGTAAAATGACAAAATGTTTACTGTGGTAGAATCATGCTCGGGGCAGAAATTCTCTTTTTGGCTCCCCAGTCTCATCACTTTAACACCTTCCAGTTTTCTTTTCTCCTCACCTCAGACCTCCCCAAACACAGCCAGTTCTTCTTCAACAATGCCTTTCAGGATTAATCCAGGCCCACATCACCTTACACAGAGGTTTTGAGAAAAGATTCCCACTTAGCCTGTCTTCAGAATATCCAACTATCATATCTACTGTCAGAATAAGACAGTTATTCTACTTCTAAATTATCTACTGTAGTAATCTCTTCACTTCTGTTTTCTGCATTTTTATGTATGTGTTATATTTGTCAGTAAAATTGGGGTTTTCATGTAACTTACTGTGGTTTCATATCTTGTTTTTCTAGGATGAGGTTAGGATTCATGATTCTCTGTTGATATGGTCCTTATTCATTACACTTCTAAGTGGAATGTTTAGCCAGGATAGGCAGATTTCAGCAATGTAGATGACAAAGGCCAACTCCTCTTCTTCCTCATTGTCTGCCAGCTCCCCCATGTTTACTGAAACAAACTCCCTAACATTCCTAAACCCCAGCTTAAAAATTTTTAAGTTTTCTATCATCATCCAACCCACCCAATATATGCTACCTTAATTCATCTTGCATCATATTCTGCAACCATTTATCAAGCTGATACTAGTTGCAAGGCTTGAAAAGTTAGCCTTACTTTGTTTACAATCTTTCTATGGACCATGACTATTGATGAAACAAGCTAACCAACAACAAAAAATGATATAAGTGATAAACAAATGTTCAGGAGTGGGGAAGAGGGAGACTAGTAAAGAGAAGAGGGGGACAGAGGTAAGAATGAGGAAGTCTAGAAGGAAGAGACAAGGTAAAAGCTGAAAAGAGGTTTCAGATTGGGAAAAGTGTGATCTGAGACAAGACCTCTGAGTTTTGCACCTGGGTGACTATGATAAAGGGGAGGGAAGCTAACATAACTGGTGTTAACTAGAAATGCTTCGGGGCAAAGCAAGACAAATCCAAATGAAATATAGTAAGTCCCCTACAAACAACTAAGTTCTATTCCAAGAGTGTGTTTGTAAGTCCAACAGAGTTAGTACTATATTGTAATAGGTTTATAATACTTCTCAGACAAATAATACATAAAAAACAAACACAGAAAAAAAAAAAAGAAAATATGTACAGTTGTACAACAGCTGGCATACAAGGGCTGGCATCAAGTAAACAGGCAAGAAGAGTCACTGACTGGAGGAGGAGAAGAGATGGGAGATGATCGAACTGAAGGGTCATCAGCAAAAGGAAATGAAGAGCAAGCTGCTATTTCATTCACACCTGACATTGACAGCGCAGATTGTTTCTTGCTGGAACCAGATGCACACTTGCACCTTTGAAAGTTCACAATTGGGAAGGTTCTTCATATGAGGGGGACTTGCTGTATTACAATATGCACTGATAGATGCTACACTAAATCTGAATAAGATCCATGGAAACCACAGAATTTAAGGCGCGTAAGTAGCAGTGATACTAAGTAACAAAATTCTATGAAAAGGAAACCTAAATGAGTACAAAGTTACACAAGAAGGAAAAAAGGAACCAGAGAATGAGAGCCTGGCCAGTGAAGCATGAAACAGCACAGAACTTCAGGAAAGTCAGAGAGGAAAGAAAGGAACTCTAGGTGAGTGGGTACCCACAGAGGTTGTTACCAGCGTCAGCCCTGGACCAGAGCCCCTGAGTTCGCATCTCAGTTGGAATCTCCTCCTGCTACTTGTGTGCCTTTGGGCAAGTTCCTGTGTCTCAGTTCCCTTAACTGCAAAAGGATCATGTTTTCATTTATTTACTCTATAGGGCTGCTTTGAGAATTAACAGATTTGATACAAGTACAGTGCCAGGCCAAGAAGCATTCAATACATGTCTGCCACTGGGGGTGGAGGGGATTTTTTTTTTTTAATCCTCAGTGACC
The DNA here is from genome assembly GCA_935064755.1 of Tragelaphus eurycerus. Classification (NCBI taxonomy): domain Eukaryota; kingdom Metazoa; phylum Chordata; class Mammalia; order Artiodactyla; family Bovidae; genus Tragelaphus; species Tragelaphus eurycerus. Next base: position 19,518,752 of record CAKXYN010000024.1, on the reverse strand, counting down.
TAGAGGGGAACAATTTCAAGCCAGTAGTAGAAACAAAAACTACAAAATAAGGGTATTGACAGTAAGGGAATTAACAGTCAAGTGATGGGCAAGAAGATGGGACAATCAAAAGTATGATGACTCTTTCAAGGCAGTGAAACAGTAAGAGTGAGAAAGAGTAACCTGAGAACATAGGGTTACGTGAAAAAGCTTTTCGAGGGAATAGATGAGTAAGAGGAAAAAGGCTTGGTCGCCAAAACTATTCTTCAGTCGTTGTGGGACTTGTTTTCCCCAAGCTGGACAGGGGTAGAGACCAGATCCTTCCTGTCCCAGCCTTCCCCAGGGAGCTCTAAAGAACGCTCCCTTGGCATCCGGTAAGTTTGAATCAGCGCTGGTTGATCAGGTGGGAAGGCCCATTTTCTAACCAACGATATCTCGATATCTCGGAAGACGAAACAACAGGCTTTCCAATTTCCATCTCTGGCACGACCTGTTCTACCGCTCTGTACTCATCACTCTCCTCAGCCAGCAGCCGCTGCCGGGACAGGATGCAGTTCAGGGAGCCAAAAAGCAAGAGCAGCTCCCCGAATTAATTCTGGCCTCGAGGACACAAAAGCACCCCAGAGGGGAAAGAAGCAGAAAGACAGGGGCTCGGGCAGGCTGGGTAGGGGTAGGCTGTGGCGAGCAAGGCCAGATCCCGGAGCTGGGAAAATGACCTCGGCGGTCAAGGTCGAGGAGGTCCCTCTTCCTCCCCGTCCCACCAGCAAGCACCTTTGTCCACCCGCCTGGAACAGCGGGGCCCAGTGCCCCGGGAAAGCTAGGGGAGGGCTCAAAACCCAGGGACGGCGGGGACCACCGTCCTTGTGCGATGCTGGAAGGGTGGGGTGGGGACCCCCAGGGAGGGCGCAGGTGAGCTCCGCGGCCCCGCCCGCCGGCGGGAAGGGCTGTGACCCTGAGCACTCGCCGGCGTCGCGGCCACAACTTCCGAAGCGCCCCCCAGAGTCCAGGCAGGGCCTGGCCGGGCTCCCGAGTCTTCCGGACACGGATCCCACTCCTCGCGCGCCGCGCCCAAGTTCCTTCCACTAGGCTGCCCTCGATCCCCCGGTCCTGGGGTCCTCTCCCTCTCCTCCCCCATCTCTCCTCCTCTGATCCCCGGAAAAGTTAGGCCCCGGCCCCCCGGCTGGGGAGCCCTGCACTCACCCCGCGAGGAGCGGAGCCGAAGCGCCTGGGCGCGCGAGCAGAGGGCGGCGGCAGGCGGCGGCGCGAACGCGGAGCTCCTTACAGCGGCCCCTGCTGCCTTGGCCGCCGACTAAGCTGGGAAAGGGGCGGAGGCGGCCGGGGTGTCACCTGCCCGCTCTCCCACCCTGCCGCGTGACGCCGCGCAGCGCCGCCCCCTGCCCGCCCTCTGCGGCCGCCAGGTACCCGCGAGGGGGCGCGGGGAGGAGCCGCCCACTGGGAAGGACCTGCTGGGAGGTGTGCGCGGCCTCGGGCGCCCCTCCTCCGCCTGGCTCGGCGCCCCGCCGCTCGCATCGTGGCTGGGACCGGGGACCGAGGGTTGCTCGGGAAGATCGGTTCTGACCTCTGGACATTTCTTTCTGAGCACAGATGTCATCACCTGAGGTCATCTCGAGGCTTAAATAATAAAGGTTTAAATAATGTGAGAATTGTTGTCAAGCATGACTCAGGATTAAGTTGCAGAAAAATCTGAAATGAGGAAAACCTGGCCGAGGATGAGGCTGGCGGCGGAGTGGTAGGAAAAAAGGGAGTTCTCGCTCCTGAAAAGGCTCTTTCGGAGGGTTAATTCATTGTCTAAAATGGTGACCAGACCCGAAGGCCCTGAGAAGCCCAGTGCGGGTCAGCCCCACCCCTACTTATTAAAAACTAGAGTTGCGGCAAATATTGAGGAGCGAAGGGGACTATTAGAGCAATGAAGAGAAAATCGTATATAATCGAAGTTAACTTTCTTGTCCTGATTAGTAACCGCAGCTGCTACAGGCGGCATACTCCAGCACATCGACTTCTCCTTATTCTGGGTTGGCCTGAATGGTGGGGTGAGAAGAATGTTAGGCGTTGCCTTGCTTTGTATCTGATCTTGATCCTCCTAACCGCTGTCGTGTTTGGAAATCCTGGCATCAATATCTGGAAGGTAAAATAAGAATCCTGAGAAATTAATTATGGTGGAGGCAAAAACTCAAGAACGAAAACTGAGTTGTCTTCTAGAAGCTGGAAAGTAGCAGGAGGGGCTGCAGTCCTGACCACCTCTGCCTGCAACCCCCACCCCCACCCCCACCCCGCACTTCACAAACGTGGTCTGTGAGTTTCTGCTGTGAGTTTTAAGCAGGAAATCACTGCCGGAAGGTCTAGACTACCCAGGAAGAAGGGGAGGGAGAAGAAACATGTTTCATCCAGGTACAGGTGTGGCCTTCCACCACCTAATCCTACTGCATCAACAGGAGATTTTAAAGATTTTATACAAAACATTGAGAGCCCTCATAGTAGCCACTGGGGAGGGGTGAGCAACAAACATGAAAGCTCAAATTTAAGAGAATTCCAGCTTCAGTGAAACTAAAGGCAAGGGAAATAAAATAATATTATTAATCACTTAGATATTCTTGCTTCTTGATTATTGTGATCCTGAAGCCTGGAGTTCTTTGTTAAAATAGGTTATTAAGTATTAGAGAAGCTAAAGATTTCTCCTTCTGTTTGGATAAACTTTGCTTTCATCATAAAAACATGCCATTTAATAGACGTGGCTACTGGGAACTAGAGACAACTGCTTAACAATATTTGCTTTTGTGTTTGTCACTATCTACATACCTACGCATAATTAGGAAATTTCAAGTATGCACAAGTCAAGCGGATTCATTCACTTAACATATATATTCGGTGCTTTTAAGTTCCAGGCTCTGGAGATTCAACAGATAACAACAACAACAAAAATTCTCTGTTCTTGTGGAATCTACTCTCACTTAGCTTCATTCCAGTTGGGGATGACATGCCACAGATAAATAAACAAGTGAAATACAGCTGTTATGTTATGATCGGTGCTGCCAAGAAAAATAAAGAAGGGAAAGAGATAAGGGCTAATGGAGATAGGGAGTTGGAATGTTAAAGTAGCCAGGGAAGTCCTCAGTTGAAGGAGGCATTTGAGCCAAAATTGTAAACAAATAAGTGGCAAGGTTGTGTGTCTATCTGGGTAACAGCATTCCAAACAGTGGGAACTGTGAGGCTAATGGTAGGGATGAGCATCAGATGATCAAGTTCACAGAATAGCAAGGATGCCAGAGTGGTTGAACCTCAATAAATGAGGCCAAAGGGTCAAGGGAAGCATTTTGAGTAAATATGTGATATCACGTAACTGAAGTTTTTAGAGGGATCACTAAGACAACTCTTTTGAGAGTAGGGCAGGAGCAGGGTGGGAAAGGTAGAGGCAAGTTGGTAATTAGGAGGCTCTTTCAACATCCAGGTGAGAAAGAAAGGTGGCTTGGACCGGCTTGACTGGGAATGGTTAGAGAGAATCAAAATATTAAAATATATTCTAGGGAATTCCCTGGTGGTCCAGTGGTTAGGGCTCCACCCTTTCACTGCCAAGTGCCCAGGGCCAATCCCTGATTGGGGAACTAAGATCCTACAAGGCAAAAACAGAAAAACTATATATATATAGTTATACATATACATATATATACTGAAGGTAATATCAAAAAGATTTCCGGAAGACCTGACATGCAGTGTGAAGGGTGGGGGAAGGTCAAGGTTGACTACAGGGTGTTTGTAGCTGGAAGGAAAGAGCTGCTATTTACTAAGAAAAGAGGGACTGAGAGAAGACCGTTGGGAGGGGGACATCAGGAACTGTTTGTGGGACTGATTTAAGACACCTATTAGATATCCAAGTGGAAGTGTCAAGTAGGAAGTTGTTTCTACCAATCTGGAGTTCAAGAAAGAGGTCTGGCCTGGCAACATAAATTTGGGAGAAGTCAGCTTTCACATGATATAAAATGGTCTGAGAATGGCTAAGAGCACCACGAAGGGGACTAGAGATTTTAGAAGTTCATCCTGGGGTACCTCACTTTTAAGCGGTAAGACGTGAGAAGGAACAGTCCTGAGCCTGGAATAAAATCAGAAGAGTGTGGTCTCCTGGCAGGCAAATGTATGAGTCAGCTATTGCCACAACAGTTCTGCATAACAAATCACTTCAAAATCCATGGCTTATAGCAATATACCTGACCTCATGCCTGAAAGTCAGCAGGCTGGTTGAGGTTCAGTGGACCTAGATGAATGGCTCTGCTTTATGCTGCAGATTTAGCTTCAGTTTGTTCCATGTGTGTTAATTCTGGAGCCCAGAATGAAGAGTCAGTAGCCACAGGGAAAAGATCTTCCCATGGTAGATAACTGGAGTACAAGAACCAGTCCAAAACGTGCTTGCTCCTAGGGACTCTGCTCGCATGAAGTTTGTTAATATTCCATTGGCTAGAGTAGGTCACATGGGTAAATCCAACATCAGAGGGGAGTGGGGAATGTATTCAACCCACAGTGGAATGGTGAGAAGAAAGATTATTTGCTAAAAAAAATCTATACTTTTGTCACAGCAAGGGAAGAAAGTATTTCAAAGTAGGGGAAGTGATTGAGAATGAGAAATTGGTCCTTGATTTAGCAATACAGAAGTCATTGGTTAACTGTGACAAAAAACAGGTCTGGAGGAACAGAAGGAGCAAAAACCCGAATGAGATGAGTTTCAAGAGTAAGTGGGAAGGGCTTCCATAGTGGCTCAGTGGTCAAAAATCCACCTGCCATTGCAGGGAACACAGGTTTGATCCTGGGTCCAGGAAGATCCCACATACTACAGAGCAACTAAGTACTACACATAAGTACAGACTACAACTAAGTCTGCACCATAGCTACTGAGCCTACACATCCAAGATCTCCAAATACTGAAGCCCACTGCACCATACAGCCTGTGCTCTGCAACAAGAGAAACCACCGCAATGAGAAGTCTGGGCACCATTACTAGAGAGTAGCTCCCACTCACAGCAACTAGAGGAAAGCCCCCACCGCAACGAAGACCCAGCACTGCTGCTGCTGCTGCTGCTAAGTCGCTTGAGTCATGTCCAACTCTGTGCGACCCCATAGACGGCAGCCCACCAGGCTCCCCCATCCCTGGGATTCTTCGAGCAAGAACACTGGAGTGGGGTGGACAAAGACAAAAATAAATAAATACAATTAAAAATTAAAAGAGTGACTGGGAAGAGGGACATTGGAGAAAACAAGTTTAGACAATTCTATCAAGGCTTTTTGTGGTAAAAAGAAGAAATGAGGTAATGGCAGGGAGAAGAATTGAGTCTAAGGAGTCTTTTTAAAATGTTCAGTTCAGTCACTCAGTTGTGTCTGACTCTTGGCGACCCCCTGGACTCCAGCATGCCAGGCTTCCCTGTCCATCACCAATTCCCAGAGCTTGCTCAAACTCATGTCCATTGAGTCAGTGGATGACATCTAAAATATGTTTGTACATTTTGGAAAATTTTAGTAGACAAGTAACAATTGATAATGCTGCAAAGAGAGGACAATTGTTGTAGTGATGCCCTTAGTATGTGAGAGGAGTGGGACTTGGTACACAGGATAGGAGCTTTGCCTTAGACATGAATATGTACATTTACTAGTAGGCAATAGAAGGAAGGTAGAATTACCGGCACAGATTGTGGAAGGTAGGAAATGGTTCAGTGCAGTTCAATTCAGTTGCTCAGTCATGTCCGACTCTTTGCAACCCCATGAATCACAGCACGCCAGGCCTCCCTGTCCATCACCAACTCCAGGAGTCCACTCAAACTCATGTCCATTGAGTCGGTGATGCCATCCAGCCATCTCACCCTCTGTCATCCACTTCTCCTCCTGCCCCCAATCTCTCCCAGCATCAGAGTCTTTTCCAATGAGTCAACTCTTTGCATGAGGTGGCCAAAGTACTGGAGTTTCAGCTTTAGCATCATTCCCTGCAAAGAAATCCCAGGACTGATCTTCAGAATGGACTGGTTGGATCTCCTTGCAGTACAAGGGACTCTCAAGAGTTTCTCCAACACCACAGTTCAAAAGCATCAATTCTTCGGCACTCAGCTTTCTTCACAGTCCAACTCTCACATCCATACATGACCACTGGAAAAACCATAGACTTGACTAGACGGACCTTTGTTGGCAAACTAATGTCTCTGCTTTTGAATATGCTATCTAGGTTGGTCATAACTTTCCTTCCAAGGAGTAAGCATCTTTTAATTTCATGGCTGCAGTCACCATCTGCAGTGATTTTGGAGCCCAGAAAAATAAAGTCTGACACTGTTTCCACTGTTTCCCCATCTATTTCCCATGAAGTGATGGGACCAGATGCCATGATCTTCTTTTTCTGAATGTTGAGCTTTAAGCCAACTTTTTCACTCTCCACTTTCACTTTCATCAAGAGGCTTTTGAGTTCCTCTTCACTTTCTGCCATAAGGGTGGTGTCATCTGCATATCTGAAGTTACTGATATTTCTCCCAGCAATCTTGATTCCAGCTTGTGCTTCCTCCAGTCCAGCATTTCTCATGATGTACTCTGCATATAAGTTAAATAAACATGGTGACAATATAGAGCCTTGACGTACTCCTTTTCCTATTTGGAACCAGTCTGTTGTTCCATGACCAGTTCTAACTGTTGCTTCCTGACCTGCATATAGGTTTCTCAAGAGGCAGGTCAGATAGTCTGATATTCCCATCTCTTTCAGAATTTTCCACAGTTGATTGTGATCCACACAAAGGCTTGGGCATAGTCAATAAAGCAGAAATAGATGTTTTTCTGGAACTCTCTTGCTTTTTCCATGATCCAGCGGATGTTGGCAATTTGATCTCTGGTTCCTCTGCCTTTTCTAAAACCAGCTTGAAAATCAGGAAGCTCACAGTTCGGGTATTGCTGAAGCCTGGCTTGGAGAATTTTGAGCATTACTTTACTGGCATGTGAGATGAGTTCAATTGTGTGGTAGTTTGAGCATTCTTTGGCATTGCCTTTCTTTGGGATTGGAATGAAAACAGACCTTTTCCAGTCCTGTGGCCGCTGCTGAGTTTTCCAAATTTGCTGGCATATTGAGTGCAGCACTTTCACAGGATCATCTTTCAGGATTTGAAACAGCTCAACTGGAATTCCATCACCTCCACTAGCTTTGTTTGTAGTGATGATTCCTGAGGCCCACTTGACTTCACATTCCAGGATGTCTGGCTCTAGGTCAGTGATCACACCATTGTGATTATCTGGGTCGTGAAGATCTTTTTTGTACAGTTCTTCTGTGTATTCTTGCCACCTCTTCTTAATATCTTCTGCTTCTGTTAGGTCCATACCATTTCTGTCCTTTATCGAGCCCATCTTTGCATGAAATGTTCCTTTGGTATCTCTGATTTTCTTGAAGAGATCCCTAGTCTTCCCCATTCTGTTGTTTTCCTCCATTTCTTTGCATTGATCGCTGAGGAAGGCTTTCTTATCTCTTCTTGCTATTCTTTGGAACTCTGCATTCAGATGTTTATATCTTTCCTTTTCTCCTTTGCTTTTCGCTTCTCTTCTTTTCACAGCTATTTGTAAGGCCTCCCCAGGCAGCCATTTTGCTTTTTTGCATTTCTTTTCCATGGGGATGGTCTTGATCCCGGTCTCCTGTACAATGTCACGAACCTCATTCCATAGTTCATCAGACACTCTATCTATCAGATCTAGTCCCTTAAATCTGTTTCTCACTTCCATTGTATAATCAGAAGGGATTTGATTTAGGTCATACCTGAATGGTCTAGTGGTTTTCCATACTTTCTTCAATTTCAGTCTGAATTTGGCAATAGGGAGTTCATGGTCTGAGCCACAGTCAGCTCCTGGTCTTGTTTTTGCTGACTGTTTAGAGCTTCTCCATCTTTGGCTGCAAAGAATATAATCAGTCTGATTTCAGTGTTGACCATCTGGTGATGTCCATGTATAGAGTCTTCTCTTGTGTTGTTGGAAGAGGGTGTTTGCTATGACCAGTGTGTTCTCTTGGCAAAACTCTTGTAGCCTTTGCCCTGCTTCATTCTGTATTCCAAGGCCAAATTAGCCTGTTATTCCAGGTATTTCTTGACTTCCTACTTTTGCATTCCAGTCCCCTATAATGAAAAGGACATCTTTTTTGCGTGTTAGTTCTAAAAGGTCTTATAGGTCTTCATGGAAACATTCAACTTCAGCTTCTTCAGCATTACTGATTGGGGCATAGACTTGGATTACTGCGATATTGAATGGTTTGCCCTGGAAATGAACAGAGATCATTCTGTCATTTTTGAGATTGCATCCAAGTACTGCATTTCAGACTCTTTTGTTGACCATGATGGCTACTCCATTTCTTCTAAGGGATTCTTCCCGCAGTAGTAGATATAGTGATCATCTGAGTTAAATTCATCCAGTCCAGTCCATTTTAGTTCGCTGATTCCTAGAATGTCAACATTCACTCTTGCTATCTCCTGTTTGACCACTTGCAATTTGCCTTGATTCATGGATTAACATTCCAGGTTCCTATGCAATATTGCTCTTTACAGCATCAGACCTTGCTTCTATCACCAGTCACATCCATAACTGGATATTGTTTTTGCTTTCACTCTATCCCTTCATTCTTTCTGGAGTTATTTCTCCACTGGTCTCCAGTAGCATATTGGGCACCTACTGACCTGGGGAGTTCCTCTTTTAGTGTCCTATCATTTTGCCTTTTCATACTGTTCATATAGTTCCCCAAACAGGGATCAAACCTGAGTTCCCTGCATTGCAAGGTGTATCCTTAACCACTGGACCACCAGAGAAGTCCCTCACTGTTAATATACATTTTCAGGAGTCCTAGTGATACTGCTTCAGCAATATGTGAACCGTGAACTTCCTGATGTTCAAGCTGGTTTTAGAAAAGGCAGAGGAACCAGAGATCAAATTGCCAACATCCGCTGGATCATGGAAAAAGCAAGAGAGTTCCAGAAAAACATCTCTTTCTGCTTTATTGACTATGCCAAAGCCTTTGTGTGGATCACAATCAACTGTGGAAAATTCTGAAAGAGATGGGAATACCAGACCACCTGATCTGCCTCTTGAGAAATCTGTATGCAGGTCAGGAAGCAACAGTTAGAACTGGTGATGGAACAGCAGACTGGTTCCAAATAGGAAAATGAGTACGTCAAGGCTGTATATTGTCACCATGTTTATTTAACTTATATGCAGAGTACATCATGAGAAATGCTGGACTGGAAGAAACACAAGTTGGAATCAAGATTGCTGGGAGAAATATTAATAACCTCAGATATGCAGATGATACCACCCTTATGGCAGAAAGTGAAGAGGAACTCAAAAGCCTCTTGATGAAAGTGAAAGTGGAGAGTGAAAAAGTTGGCTTAAAGCTCAACATTCAGAAAACGAAGATCATGGCATCTGGTCCCATCACTACATGGGAAATAGATGCAGAAACAGTGGAAACAGTGTCAGATTTTATTTTTCTGGGCTCCAAAATCACTGCAGATGGTGACTGCAGCCATGAAATTAAAAGATGCTTACTCCTTGGAAGGAAAGTTATGACCAACCTAGATAGCATATTCAAAAGCAGAGACATCACTTTGCCAACAAAGGTTCGCCTAGTCAAGGCTATGGTCTTTCCTGTGGTCATGTATGGATGTGAGAGCTGGACTGTGAAGAAGGCTGAGCGCCGAAGAATTGATGCTTTTGAACTGTGGTGTTGGAGAAGACTCTTGAGAGTCCCTTGGACTGCAAGGAGATCCAACCAGTCCATTCTGAAGGAGATCAGCCCTGGGATTTCTTTGGAAGGAATGATGCTAAAGCTGAAACTCCAGTATTTTGGCCACCTCATGTGAAGAGCTGACTCATTGGAGAAGACTCTGATGCTGGGAGGGATTGGGGGCAGGAGGAGAAGGGGACGACAGAGGATGAAGGGGCTGGATGGCATCACTGACTCGATGGATGTGAGTCTGAGTGACCTCCAGGAGTTGGTGATGGACAGGGAGGCCTGTCGTGCTGCACTTCATAAGGTCGCAAAGAGTCGGACACGACTGAGCGACTGATCTGATCTGATCTTATCAATATTTGTCCTATGTTTTATGCATTTTGCTTCTCAAATAAACGTTTTCTTTTCCTGCAGTTTTAAATATACTCATTTTTGTTCTAAAATCTATATTTTTTCCATTAAATATAGGTCTTTAATCCACCTGGAATTGGTTTTATTTATTTATTTATTTATTTATTTGGTTGTGTGCGTACACGATCAGTCACTTCAGTTGTGTTCGACTCTTTGTGACCCTATGGACTGTAGCCAGCCAGGCTCCTCTATTCGCAGGATTCTCTAGGCAAGAATACTGGAGTGGGTTGCCATGCCCTCCTCCAAGGGATCTTCCCAACCAAAGAATCAAACCCCCGTCTCCTGCATCTCCTGCATTGCAGGCAGATTCGTTACTGCTGAGCCACGGGAAGTCGTTTGTTTTTTAACCCCAGGTCTTAGTTGTGGCATGTGGGCTCTAGTTCTGTAACCAGGAGCGAACCTGGGCCTCTTGCATTGGGAGCTCAGAGTCTTAGCCACTGGACCACCAGGGAAGTCCCTGGAGTTGTTTTTAAATTGTTACATTTGAGCAGGTAACACATTCACATGCCTTACATAGCAAAAAATCATACAGTGAAAATTTCCCTTTTTATCTCTCATCTGTACTTTTCTGATATACTTTGAAAGATTAGAAATATTTTTTTAAACACAGCATATTCTTCCTGTTTCTGTCTTTTTTATACAAATGGTAACTCTTAATACTATAGACATTGCTTACACCTATTATTTTCACTGAACAATATATATTGAGATACTTTATTTATTTTTCTGGGCTCCAAAATCACTGCAGATGGTGACTGCAGCCATGAAATTAAAAGACGCTTACTCCTTGGAAGGAAAGTTATGACCAACCTAGATAGCATATTCAAAAGCAGAGACATCACTTTGCCAACAAAGGTTCGCCTAGTCAAGGCTATGGTCTTTCCTGTGGTCATGTATGGATGTGAGAGCTGGACTGTGAAGAAGGCTGAGCGCCGAAGAATTGATGCTTTTGAACTGTGGTGTTGGAGAAGACTCTTGAGAGTCCCTTGGACTGCAAGGAGATCCAACCAGTCCATTCTGAAGGAGATCAGCCCTGGGATTTCTTTGGACGGAATGATGCTAAAGCTGAAACTCCAGTACTTTGGCCACCTCATGCGAAGAGGTGACTCATTGGCAAAGACTCTGATGCTGGGAGGGATTGGGGGCAGGAGGAGAAGGGGACGCCAGAGGATGAGATGGCTGGATGGCATCACTGACTCGATGGACGTGAGTCTGAGTGAACTCCGGGAGCTGGTGATGGACAGGGAGGCCTGGCGTGCTGCGGTTCATGGGGTTGCAAAGAGTCGGACACGACTGAGCGACTGATCTGATCTGATCTGACTTCCATAAAAAACCTTATTTATTCCTCTCTTTTATGTTGTATGACTCCACCCTGATTTACTCAACAAGTTTCCTACAGATAAATATGTAGGTTGTTTGTAGTCCTGTGATGTTAATACCAATAGCTAACACACGTGTAATATGTGCCAGGTACTGTTTAAATCGATTAACTCATTTAATTCTCACAGCAGCCATTTAGAATAGATACTATTATCACCTCCATTTTACAGATGAAGGAACCAACGGATAGGAAGATTTAGTAGCTTACTTGAGAGCATAATATTAGTTAGCGGTAGAGCTAGAAGTTGAAACCATGCTCTAGCCTTCATGTTCCTTGCCACATACAGTGCTACAATGAATACCCTTGCAAACACGATGTAATTCCTAGAAGTAGGAAACTTACTCCCTGCTGGTTCAGGGAGTAAGCTTGTGTAATTGTGCTGGCTATTACCTCTATTTAGGCTTGCACTAATGTACACTTCTGACAGCAGTATATCAAAGGATCTTTTTCCGCCATAGCCTTACCTACAGTTAAGGTAACGTTTGTTATCAAATGTTCGGATCTTTGTCAACTTGATAAAAGAGATCCAGGATATTGCTCTTATTTCTATTTGTATTTCCCTTAAGTTGAGTGAGATTGAACAGCTGTTTCTTAAGTTTAAAAAGTCATTTATATTTCCATATCTACAGACTCTTTCTGCTCTCTAGTTTTCTACCAGGATGTAGCCCTTTTTGGCACCCCACTCCAGTACTGTTGCCCGGAAAATCCCATGGATGGAGGAGCCTGGTAGGCTGCAGTCCATGGGGTCGCTAAGAGTCGGACACGACTGAGTGACTTCACTTTCACTTTCCACTTTCATGCATTGGAGAAGAAAATGGCAACCCACTCCAGTATTCTTGCCTGGAGAATCCCATGGACGGAGAAGCCTGGTGGGCTGCCGTCCATGGGCTTGCACAGTGTCGGACACGACTGAAGCGACTTAGTAGTAGTATAGCCCTTTTTTCCCTTATCAATTTCTAGGAGGACTCTAATATATATGTACGAAGATGAACTCTTTGCTAACGAGTAGTAGATATCTTCTGCCCTTCCTCCGCCTTTGCTAAGACATCACATACATGTCTTTCTGTGTAAGCTCTCTGTTATACTCCACTGTCTATTTGTCCTGCCTTGGATTTTCTCTTGCTGCTGCTGCTGCTGCTTCTAAGTCCCTTCAGTCATATCCAACTCTGTGCGACCCCACAGATGGCAGCCCACCAGGCTCCCCTGTCCCTGGGATTTTCCAGGCAAGAATACTGGAGTGGGTTGCCATTTCCTTCTCCAATGCATGAAAGTGAAAAGTGAAAGTGAAGTCGCTCAGTTGTGTCCGACTCCTAGCGACCCCATGGACTGCAGCCTACCAGGCTCCTCTGTCCATGGGATTTTCCAGACAACAGTACTGGAGTGGGGTGCCATCGCCTTCTCTGTGGATTTTCTCTTAGTCCTCCATAAATTTTAGAACAGTTTCTTCTTCTTTTTTGTTTTTAAATGAAAAGATATGTTAGGATTTTGATTTGAATTGCCTTAAAGTTTAAAGATTTGTTTAGAAAGAATTGCCACCTTTAGAATATTGAAGTGATCCATCTATGAGCCTGGCATTACTCCTCTTTATGTAAATCTTCTCTGTCTTTTAATAAAGTTTTTATTTTTCCCTGTTTTGGTTTATCACATGTTTTGTTAGATTTGTTCCTAGGAGTTCTATAATTATTGTGGCTATTTTAAATAGTATATGTGCTTTAAAGTTACAGTTTCTAATTATAAATATAGGAACATTATTAATTTTTGTTTATTGACTATATATCCTTCATCTATATTGAACTCTTAGTAATCTGTAGAATTTCTTTGATTTTTTATTGAGACAATAATGTTGTTGTTTAGTCACTGAGTTGTATCTGACTCTTTACAATCCCATGGACTGTAGCCCACCAGGCTCCTCTGTCCATGGAATTTCCCAGGCAAGAATATTGGAATAGGTTGCCATTTCTTTCTCCAGGAAGACTATAATATGTCCTGTGAATAATTACAATTTTATTTCTTTTCAATACTTTTCACTCTTTGAGTTAAGACTGAGTCATTAACCGCAACTTCTTACTCTATGTCAGTGTGTAATGGATTTAACTTTTAGCAGTGATTCACAGACTTTACTGAGAGTCAGAATTATGGAGTTGTTAAAATGCAGATTCCTGGAAATATGTCTCCAGAGATGCTGATTTAATAGATCTAGATAGTGGAAGTCTGGCATGCTGCAGTCCATGGGATTGCAAATGACTGAGCAACTTTTCTGAACTGAACTGAGATAGTGGGATAAGTAATCTGCATTTTAACACACACCCTTTGTGATTCTGCTATAGTTGTTCAGAGAGCTATAGTTTGGAAAATTTCTTACATATAACGTATCCCTTCTTATATTTACTATTGCCTCCCCAATGAAATTATAAACCCTTGATGACAGAGATTTAATTGAATCCCTCTTTGTATGCTTTGAGCCTAGAATAGTAATCTACAAACAGTAGATGCTAAATAAGTGTGCAGATGGTAAAAAAGGAATTTTAGGAAAGTTGTTGGAAGGACTCTGTGTGTAGTTGCAATTTAAATGCTATAAAAATATTTTCTCATATGCATTTTATATACATTCAAAAGCTGTCTTTGCTATCATTGAGGAAGAACAATGATTGCAATTTGATAAGTACATTGACTGAGTGACTACCAACCCTTACCTCAGTGTGTCTATATCTTGCCAAGCTTAATGGCTTCATTTCTTTTTGGCACTGAAAATGCAAACTATGACAAATAGTTTCAGACAAATCATTTTCTTTTTGGTATCTTTCTGTTCCAATATCTAAGATGCTCGTAAAATTTATGTTCTCAGGACAGGATATAAGTGAGATATGGAGTGAGAACATCCCTTAAATTATCTTAACAATCAGTATTATAATTATCTTTCTATAAATCCCAATCATTTGAAAATGTTAATAAAAAATGGTTTTCAACTGTGAAGGATTGTCACTTACTGTGATTTTGACATTAGCTACGATTAATTTGATTTTAAATATTATGGAACTGCTTTCTGAATCAACTATATTACCTGAAGGTAAAGTCTAGCAGCTTATTTTGTGCATTCAATTGTTATCTTTGATACCACAAATTCCTGGGAAGACCAAGTCTAAACAACATTTAAAATTCTTATATATTTCATTTTATAATAAAATGCTTCTCAAATAGATGAACTATCTTAAGTTCTTAATAATTTTATTTATTTATTTTTGGTTGTACTAGGTCTCTGTTGCTGCATGGGCTTGTCTCCACTTATGGTGAGTGGGGGCTACTCTCTAGTTGCAGTGCACAGGCTTCTCACTGTGGTGGCTTCTCTTGTTGCAAAGCATGGGCTCTAGGGTGCCCAGGCTTCAGTTGTTGCAGCACATGGGTCAATAGTCGGGGCACCCGGGCTTCGTTGCTCTGCGGCATGTGGAATCTTCCAGGATCAGGAGTTGAACCCATGTCTCCTGCATTGGCAGGTGGATCCTTACCGCTGAGCCACCAGGGAAGCATGAGAACTATCATCATTTATATCTTATTGAAGGACTAAATAATGTAGCATCAAGACAAGCTACATTTTAATGATGTGTTGAAACAGAGCAACCATTAAGAAAGCATTAAAAAATTTACATTGTAAAACTATTTAGCAGTCATGATTCTTTTGGAATTTTTAGGATATTCTATATTTATGTCACTCTAAATTTTATGTATTAGTAATTGATCAGTGTACCTGTGGGTTTACAAAACAATTCAGCAGATGGAAGTTCTGTCTTCTTGGAGGAGTTAACACTTATACTAGGTTGGTGTTTCACAAACTTGTCTGATTTTAATAATCACTAGAAATAAATGTTAAAAAAAACACAGATTTTTTAGCCCCTGGCTAGTGATCCAACCCCACCTTGAGCAACTCTGAAATAACCAATGATAAGAATCTTGATCAGTTTCTCTCTCTTTCTCTTTAAACATTGCATATCTTCCCCCGCCCCTACCCTACACTACTGAAGAGATAATCTGTATAATTTATTATGCATTCAGGATGATTGGGTAATCATTTATTTTTTGTGAAAAGTTTATAATTTTGAGGTAAGAGAAGATACTAAGGACACTTCTATTAATAGAGTATCACATAAGATTTTGTAAAAATATTAGATTTATCATTACATTTTAAATCCTATATCATATACTAACAATTTAAAAAATGTTTTTTGTTGCTTTTTGGGCATTTCCTTAAGACTGCTACTGTAATAAAATTGTAATAAGTAAGCAGAAAAAGAAAACAGGAGGAGAAGGGACGACAGAGAATAAGATGGTTGGATGGCATCACCCACTCAATGGACATGAGTTTGAGCAAACTCTGGGAGTTGGTAAAGGACAGGGAAGCCTGGCATGCTGCAGTCCATGAGGTTGCAAAGAGTCAGACACGACTGAGCAACTGAACTGAACTAAACTGAAGCAGAAAGATGCACCAGGGACTATGTTTTATCAAGAAAATATGTGAACCTTGGCTGCCTACAAGAATATCAAAACAATGAAATTGTCTTTAATTGAAATGAGCATTTTAAACTGTCACTGGAATGTTTTTTTTTTTATTTAACTTTACAATATTGTATTGGTTTTGCCATATATCAAAATGAATCCGCCACAGGTATACATGTGTTCCCCATCCTGAACCCTCCTCCCTCCTCCCTCCCCATACCATCCCTCTGGATCGTCCCAGTGCACCAGCTCCAGGCATTCGGTATCAGGCATCGAACCTGGACTGGCGACTTGTTTCATATATGATATTATACATATTTCAATGCCATTCTCCCAAATCATCCCACCCTCTCCCTCTCCCAGAGTCCAAAAGACTGTTCTATACATCAATGTCTCTTTTGCTGTCTCGTATATAGGGTTATTGTTACTATCTTTCTAAATTCCATATATATATATATGCGTTAGTATACTGTATTGGTGTTTTTCTTTCTGGCTTACTTCACTCTGTATAATAGGCTCCAGTTTCATCCACCTCATAAGAACTGATTCAAATGTATTCTTTTTAATGGGTGAGTAATACTCCATGGTGTATATGTACCACAGCTTTCTTATCCATTCATCTGCTGATGGACATCTAGGTTGCTTCCATGTCCTCGCTATTATAAACAGTGCTGCGATGAACATTGGGGTACACTGGAATGTTTTTATTTTATAGCTTAGGATATATCTTCAAAACAATCTATCCTATGAGTGTAACCTATAGCCAGTTAATCAATGTTTACTGATTATTTGTCATTAATGACAGTAGGGGCCAGCTCTGAAAATCAAACTGAGTGGAGACATGCATACGTGCATTTGTGACTAAATTTTCTTAAGTGAAGAAAAGATAATGTGTATTGTTTTAAATTATCCATGTTTCTTTTTCTTCCACACAGATCATTAAGAGCTGACTGTGAATGTGTATCTATCATCTCCTTTGTTCTTGGTTTTACATATCTATTCTAATGCATGTGAAATGAGTTCCCTATCTTTTTCCAAGTGATGAAGCAACTGTGCAAAGTGCTCTAGGAAATGCGTGTGCAGCAGTTGTGGACTGTATTCCCCAAAGCATTTTGTTAGTCATTCAGTTTGCTACAACTTCATTCATTTCAGCTTCTTTCTTCTAGAACTAGGCTGAGGAAAAATTGGTCTTTTTCAGAAAGCTTAAAGAGTTGTGGCAAGTAAGTGACCACAGTGGTGGACATAAAAATAGCCATCTCCTTGTAATTTAAAGATCTGAAAAGGAATTAGCTCATGGTGCATTGAAGAAGGAGGTCTCAGAATGTGTGGTGATTAAGAGCATGCTCATTCACAGCTGGAACAGATGGCTAGCTCTTCACTGGGTCAGCTTCCTCTTCCTCCAGGGCATGCATCGGGGCTCTCTCTTTCCCAGCCTTCCTTGTGGTTTAAGGGTGGCCATATGGTAGAGTTCTGACCAATGGCATTGGAGCAGAAGGGCTGGCTCATTCATACTTACCAAGTAAGACTCCTTCTTCTCTTTCTCCTGCAAGATAAGAAAGCCTTCTGTTGACTGGTGAAGCCACAAGGTGGAAGGATCCTAAGTTCTCAAATTACCATTTGGAAGGGAGGGACTTTATATGAGCTATAAACAAGTGTATATTATTAGGTCAGAAATTTTGTAGTTTATGTGATACAGCAGTTAGCCTGCCCCAACTCATACAACAGAATAGTACTATTGGTCAAGGATTCTACTTATCAGCCTATAGAAAGCAGGAAATGGTTGCCTCTTCAATAGTATTTGCTGGATAAGACTTTCTTTGGCATTCTACTTTGGACAACTTTTCCCAACCTCACCTTTGTTATTGCAGTTGCCTGCTAACTAGCTCTCTGCTTCTGTTGATGCCCTCCTCTGCAGTTTATTATCAAAGCAGAAACCAGGGTAATCTCACGTCATTCTTCTCAATTCCCTCCAAGCTCTCCATTTGATTCAGAGAAAAGGCTAAGGTCTTTTCAATGACCTACAAGACCATTGCCCACCTGCCATCTCGCCTCATCACTTCTCTGTGCTTCTCTCCTAACACTCTCCCTTTCCCTTGTTCTGAACCAGCCTCATAGAGTCCCGTGCTATTCCTTGAGCAGAACGGGCATGCTCTTGCCTTAGAGCTTCTGTGTTTGTTTCCTCTGTCCGGAATACTCTTTTCCAGGATGTCCTTGTGGTTCGCTCTTTGCTCAAAGAGGCTTTGCTGAGCATGCTATTTTAAATGACCGCTGCTTTCACTCTCTAACCCCTTCCTTCTGTTATTTTCCTCTGTAGCACTTACTACCTTCTAACATACTACACACATTTTCTTTTTAACGTTGTTCACTGTATGTTCCCCTACATGCCCCTATTAAAATGAAAGCTCCAAGAGAAAGGATTTTTGACTTTTTGTTATCAGCCTAGAGTAGCACTTGGCAAGTAATAAATAATAGATACATTTTTGTTGAATGACTAAACCTCTTACATAGATCAGTGCCATGTGCCAGAGGAGCACTAAAGGGAAACTTCTAATTCCCACTGGGGTCTGGCAAGGAAAGTTCTCCTGGAGAAACTTCTTCTTCTGGGCCTAGAAGCTGATGTACTTGCTAAGAGTCTGAGCCAGTGGTCACTGTTTAGTCCTCCTCTTAGCTGGCCCATTAGCATCATTTGACACAGCTGTGGTTGTTTTCCTGAAGTGCGGTCTTCACTTGACTTCAGAGTACCACGCCTGCCTGGCTGTTCCCCCTACTTCCTTGGCCATCCCTTCTCAGGCTCTTTAGCAGTTTGCCTCCATTTCCCCCATTGAATGCTGGAATACCTAGGGTTCAGTCCTGGTCCTCTTCTCGTCTTTCTGTGCTCATTCCTCTGGGGATCTGAACTAATCTCAGGGCTTTAAATGCCGTTTGCATACTCACGACTACCAAACATATACTTCTAAGTGGTATCTCTACCCTGAACTCCATATCTGTGTATCAGGGGGCCTGCTGGGCCTCCCCTCTTGGATGTCTAAGTATCTCAAATGTAAATGCCCACACAGAGCCTCTGCTATTTCCCGCTTGCCTTGTGTTCCTGATCTCATTTAATGGCGGCTCTGTTCTTTTGGTTGCTCAGGCCAAAAGCCTCGGAGTTATCTTTAATTCTCCCCTTCTTCTCTGCCAATGCCACTTTCACAATATAAGCAGAACCACTTCTTAGCATCCCCACTGCCAGCACCCTGGGACTGCCTGGGTGCTACTGGTCTCTTAACCAGTGACTTTGTTTTTGCTTGTGGCTGCTCTTCAGCCAGTCCTCACACTGACATCAGCATGATCCTATTAAAGCGTAAGTCACATTGTGTCTCTCTTCGGCTCAAAACTATCCAATGGTTTCTCCTATGCCCTCAGGGACCTGCAAGGCCCTCCTTGACCTGACATCATCTCCAACCACGATTCCACTCATTACTCTTCTCCATTGGCTATCTTGCTGATTCTTGGCTATTCCATATATGCTTTTGCTTCAGAGCCTTTGCATTTGATATTTCTGATCTGGAATGTCCTTTCCCCAGATGTCTGCTTGGCTAGCTCCCTCACTGGCTTCAGTCATTCCTCAAAATTCATCTTTTTTTTAAAAAAATTCATTTTTTCAGTGAGGATTTTCTTGGTTGCTTTGTCTAAGATTTTAATGCAGTTTCCTGCCTCCACTTCTCATTCCCTTTCTCTTTTTTTCCTCCTTTGTGGTTTTCAATAATGTATTTTATCTTCATATTCGCCTTATCTATTGTCTTTTCCTCCACTTCAGTATGAAACCATAACTCTCACCTTTTAAAAGGTGCATCTGTCTCCTCCCATTTTCATTCTTCAGTCAGTTTTAAAGTCATGCTAATAACACTGACTCGCAGTGGAAATATTTGAACATAGCTAAGGATTTGGTCTGTTTTGTTCTCTGAAACATAGTTGGTGTTCAACTCATTATAATGAATGGATCAAAATTAATTAGAGCTGGTAAAACTCCTTATCAAGTAGATGTTCTTCGAACCTCAGGAAGAGTTAAAATTTTAAAAGATGCTAAAAGGAGTCAAACTATCTTTACAGTATTATCAATATAGTAATTGTTGATAATAAATATAGGTAATATTGAAATGTTAAATACCTATAATGATGGTAGATATTTGTTAGTAATTATAGATAACATGAGTATTTAGGGTTTAAAATTTCACAGATTAGGTTTATGATTCCATTTTGAGTTTTATAGTTGGATTCAGATACATTTAAAAATTAGAATGTAAACATTTTTAAAAAAAATGTTTATTATCAGTACTAAATGCTTGAAATGAAAAGTTAGGTTTTATTGTCTTTGTAAGTTTAATTTATTGGATTTATAAGAGATGTTTAGACTTCCCAGGTGGCACATTGGTAAAGAGTATGTCTTCATTGCAGGAGATGCAGGTTCAATCCCTGGGTCGGGAAGATCCCCTGGAGAAAGGAATGGCGACTCACTCCAGGATTCTTGCCTGGAGAATCCCATGGACAGAGGAGACTGGCAGGCTACAGTTCATGGGGTCGTAAAGAGTCGGACACGACTGAGC
Organism: Tragelaphus eurycerus; assembly: GCA_935064755.1. Taxonomy (NCBI): domain Eukaryota; kingdom Metazoa; phylum Chordata; class Mammalia; order Artiodactyla; family Bovidae; genus Tragelaphus; species Tragelaphus eurycerus. Next base: position 19,498,177 of record CAKXYN010000024.1, on the reverse strand, counting down.
ACACACACATGAGAGATGTTTAAATTATTGGAAGTTCTGCACATTCATTCATCTACTAAGACATTTGAAGTGCTTAAAAACATCGGTTGTTAAAATTTTCAATGCAGCTAAGGCACCCCACCCCAGTACTTTTGCCTGGAAAATCCCATGGACGGAGGATCCTGGTAGGCTCCAGTCCATGGGGTCGCTAAGAGTCGGACACGACTGAGCGACTTCACTTTCACTTTTCACTTTCATGCATTGGAGAAGGAAATGGCAACCCACTCCAGTGTTCTTGCCTGGAGAATCCCAGGGAGGGGGGAGCCTGATGGGCTGCTGTCTATGGGGTCGCACAGAGTCGGACACGACTGAAGCGACGCAGCAGCAGCAGCAGCAAGGGAATTTGAATAGATTTGTGAATATAGCTTATCGTTTAAGAGAAGTTGAGTTCTACAGTGAGTTACCACTCACAGCTACTAATATAGCTATCATAAAAAAGATAGACAATAACAAATGTGAGCAAGAATGTAGAAAAATTGAAATTGGAACTTGTATACATTGCTTGTAGGAATGTAAAATGGTGTAGGCATTTTGTAAAACAATTCGACAATTCTTCAAAAAGTAAGATGCAGTATACTTGAAAATAACACAATATTGTGAATCAACCATGTGCTTATGCTGTGCTGTGCTTAGTTGCTCAGTCATGTCAGACTTGTTGCAACCAACTGTAGTCCGCCAGGCTCCTCTGTCCATGGGGGTTCTCCAGGCAAGAATACTGGTGTGGGTTGCCAGGCCTTTCTGCAGGGGATCTTCCCAACCTAGGATTGAACCTGGGTCTCCTGCATTGCAGGTGGATTCTTTACTATCTGAGTCACCAGGGAAGCCCATGAATATTGGAATGGGTAACCTATCCTTTTCCAGGGGATCTTCCCGACCCAGGAATCGAACTGGGTCTCCTGCATGGCAGGTGATTCTTTGCCGGCTGAGCTACCAGGGAAGCCCAAATCAACTACACTTTAAAAAGTAAAATACAGAGTTGACATGTGACCCAGCAATTCTTGGATATTCCCTTGTGTACTCAAGAGAACTGAAAGCATATATCCACGCAAAAACTTGTACATGATGTTCATAGCAGCATTATCCATAATAGCCAAAAAGTGGAAACAATCGAAATGACCATCAGCTGATGAACTGATAGATATAATGTGGTATATCCCTGCAATGGAATACTATTTGACAATAAATAAAGCATGAAGTGCTGATGCATGCTACAATACGGATGAATCTTGAACACAGCATGCTAATTTTAAAAAGTCTGTTACAAAAGACCACATATAGTAGGATCCATGTGTATGAAATGTCCAGAATAAGCAAATTTATAGAGATTGCTTAAGGCTAGGGATTTGGGGGGCAAATGAGGAGTGACTGCTAAGGGGTATGGGATTTCTTTTGGGGCCATTGGAAATTTTCTGGATTAGATAGTGGTGATTGTCCAAGTTTGCCAGTACACCAAAACTGCTGAATTGCATATTTTTAAAGGGTGATTTTTAAAAAATGTTCTGTGGCTTATACAAATAAAAAAGAAAGAAGTTGAGTTCTTTAAGGTCAGTTGATTGATATGCTTTTTAGATTTATAAATTTATTAGATTTATAAATATAACAAGATTTGTAAGATGAATTTGCTGTCTTAAATAAGACAACGTTTTAAATTTGCAATTTTAATAACTTTATTATTAACTTTAAGCCCAGTCTTAAAAATGCAAATTTGAAAGGAAGCTTGTCTTGAGTAACTCATTCATTTGGGAGAATGAGAGACGTTAGGAGGAAAAGGACTATATATATATATATGTACTAATATAAATACAAAACAGTGCAACAGGCTCTAGGTTAGATGGGCTTTGTATTAAAGAAAAACACAGGCTTTTAAAAAATGTCAATCAAAACAGATCTCAAAAAATATATACTTTTAAAACTCTTTCCTATATTATGTTTATGTTTTGTTTCCTATATTATACTTTTGTTTCTGTACTTTGGTTTTTAATTTGCCCTTTAGAGTCACGTATAAATCTGAACTTTATACTATAGGACGGTTCTTCATATAGTAAATGATAGTTATCATGTCCACAGCAGATTGTCTTTTCTCTGGGTTAAATGGTTCTTGATCCCTTTGGCTATTTATATGACTTCATTTTATGTCTCTTGGCCATCCTAATTGCTAATGTGAGATCTCTTTTTCATGATGTGTTCTACTCTTATCTACATAAATGGTCACAAGTAGTACACTCAAGTAGGATGTAGACCATTGATTTTTGACCCTCAAGCCATAAAACATTTTGAATTGCTTGTCAACATCAAAAAACTGTACAGTTTTTCACAGAATATGAATTTTTCACTTCTCTTGAATGATTAGCATTTCTAGCTTCAGTAGGTCCACATTCACACATGGCTTGTTACCTGAAGTTGAGTAGTCTTATGACATGGGCTATTAGCTGTTCCCCAATATTTGTTTTCCTCAGTGTCAACAGTAATCAAGCTCCCAGTTTTTAGCTCAGCACATGGACACTTAAAAACCCAGTTTCTGTTTCACTTGGGTCTGATGAGGAGTTCCGACTAGTAGGATGTTACTGACTGTGGTGTGTGAAAGATAGAAGTGTCCTTAAGGATGCTATTTTCTTCATTTTCCTTTTTCTTGTTGGGTGGAATGTGGATTTAATGCTAGAAAAATCAAATTGTATTTCAAGGGGGAAGCTGCTAATAGAGGGTGCAAGAGCAATAAGAAAGTGCTGAGTTTCCTGATGATCTTAGAATCAGCACACCTCTGAGGACTGCCTTCCTGGACTTTTATCAAAAGAAATGCATTTTTATTTAAACTATATTATTTTGGGCTTCCAGGCAAATCTATTCCTAATTCATAACACCTGCTCAGGTGTTCTTAGGTTTATTACAAATCCCACCACTATGTAATATTTCTCTAATATTGACCAGGAGTTGACATTTATCATATGATACTTTTTTCTCTCCATTAAAAATGGAAAATCGAAGAACTGACATAGTCACGTGTTTCAAAGAAAGTTGAAGAGCATATGCCATTGTGGAATTAGAGATTATTTCTATATGATTAATTCTGCTTCAAGTTTGTAGCTCAGTCAGTAAAGAATCTGCCTGCAGTGCTAGAGACCCAGGTTCGATTCCTGGGTCAGGAAGATCCCCTGGAGAAGTAAATGGCAACCCACTCCAGTATTCTTGCCTGGAGAATCCCATGGACAGAGGAGCCTGGAAGGCTATAGTCCATGGGGTCGCAAGAGTCAGACTAATTTACGACTTAGTGACTAAATTACATTTATTTTTTTTTTACGTATTAAATATACAATGACTTCAGAAGCTATTATGAAACTACCTACAAGAAATATGCCCAGAAAAGCAAAGACATGTTAATCACAAACTTAGTGAATAACTAAATGGACTGAAAACAAGAACTGGAATTACAGCAGTGATACTGGTGTAAAATGTATCAAGTGAAAAAAAAAATTCTTCTCATTAAAACATTTTGCCAGTGATGGGTTGATGAAAAGGTTGATTGTAACAGAAATTGTGTACTGAACAGAAACTAACATTTCAAATATAAGTTTAATCTCATTAAATATTTCTTAGCATTTCTTAGGGGTGAAGGGACTTATAGTACAAAGAAGCATGAAAAGGTTAAATCATTTATAGTTTTTTCCCCTTCCAGCCAGTGAAAGTATAGATATAAAAGATATAAATACCACCCAAGTAGCTATAGTCATTTGTGGTGTCTGGAAGACTTTTAAGTGTTTGAATAGCTTTTGAACATTGTGCCAGTAATAGGCATATCAAGACATTATTTCTATGTGTTGAGTAAAGTGAGTAAACAGGGCCACAGTCTTTAGCAAGTCAGAGCTACTACTGGATTTGTTTTTCAAAACTTAAGTCCATGCTGGCAGTTTGCGCAAGTCACACAACGTGTACTCATTTCATAACTAAATAGGAATCAAATTTAATTTAGGAAAAAGACATAAAATGAGTGTAGCAATGAGTACTATGAGATGAATGTACTAGCAAGGTTTAAACCTTAGGAGACACATCAGTGCTTTCTTTACTTGGTGAATTGTGTGCAAAGTAGATGTGGTGTGAGAATGAAGAGTTTTGTTTTGGATGTTTCTAAAAATTGGTTTGTGTTATCTAAAGAAAGTGTCAGCTGAACTCAGTGAAGATTTCTTCAAAGATTGTCTATGCCTTTAGCTGACATAGACACTCTAATTCTCTGCAAGTGTGTTTACAATCAATTACACAAACAAATCATTTCTTTTATTCATCTAATTTCTAATCAAACTGTGCCTTTGGGAAACTCACTAAACCAGAGAAAACATGGCCTACTTTCAGATGCAGAAATCATTTTCCAGAAATTAATTGATGATTACTTCTTGTGGATCTAAGAGCTGAATTCTAAGTTATATGATTTTGAAATTTGTAAAAACAAACTTAAATCAGTTTGCCTTTTCTCATCTATAATATTGATAATGTGAATAGAGCTAAAAAAAAAAGTATACTAAAGTGTGGGGCTTCCCAGGTGGCACAGTAGTAAAGAACCCATTTGCTAATGCAGGAGATGCAAGAGACACGGGTTTGATCCCTGAGTCGGGAAGATCCACTGAAGAAGGAAATGGCCACCTGCTCCAGTATTCTTGCCTGGAAAATTCCATAGATAGAGGAGATTGGTCCATACATAGGGTTGCAGAGTTGGACATAACTGAGCACACACAAACGCACACACACACACACACACAGAGTAAAGTGTAGTTATAAAACTAAACATGAACTGAATTCTATAAATAACTCATATTTTAAATATGAAAAAGAAAAAAAAACTGAGTGAGGAATCTGTTTTGGAAAAACCATATCTGTGAAAAACATTAATTTTAATAAAATTAGTATTACTCACGGATGATGAAGAGAAAAGCCACATTTCTTTGGTTCAAGATAAAAAAATGATGAATTATAGAAGAAACACATAAAATATTTTCTTTTATTTGGATTTATAGAAGAATACTTAATCTTTAGTTTCATGTATTTATGTTACATGCTTATAGCAAAGTGCAATAAAAATAAGGGATACAATTATAATTCTCATAGTTGATTCTTTTCTCATTTACCATGTTCTCCTGGCTTTTGCAAGTGTTCGAGTTTGTGAGCCCTCATCTTGCCTTTCTTGCATTCCTTCTGGTTACAAAGCTAATCAATGACCTTAGTAGGTGAAATCTTCAAATATATTTGTCATTTTTCCATAATGGGGGTACACAAGAGTAGAAAGCCATAACTTTAGAGCCAAAAGCAATGGAGAAATTCAGTCTAACCATATTACCAGGTGGGAATAGGCTAGAATTGGAGAAGAACACATAAAGAAGTCTGAATTCAAGGTTTCATAGAGATCCTCTAATTTTAGCTATTGAGTTTCATACAGCAAATCTCTAGTGTAACAGCAGCCCTCTAAAGGAGTCATGGAGGATCTATGCTGGGTGTACAGGCCAATAGGACCCTTTGCCATTGCGTAAGACGAGACTACAAGATTAATGCAACACCCAAGTTGTTAACTAATATTTAATAATATAAAATTTTTTACACAGTGTTTTAAAAATAGCATAACAATTAAGCATTTTATTATTTGCAAATTACAAGTGGAATTTTTGTTTTGCACTTAAGAGATTGGTAATGGTTCAGTTCAGTCACTCAGTTGTGTCTGATCTTTGAGACCCCATGGACTGTAGCATGCCAGGCCTCCCTGTCCTCCTCCTGGAGCTTGCTCAAACTCATGTCCATCAAGTCCGTGATGCCATCCAACCATCTCATCCTATCGTCCCCTTCTCTTCCTGCCTTGTGTTCACTAATAAATTATATATATATAATTATAATGTATATGACATATATATAATATTAGTATATACATATGGCATCTTCTATTTGCCAAGCAATGTTCTAAGTACTGAGGATGCAGCAATAACTAACCAGATAAAATCCCTGCCCTCACAGAATATACATTCTAGAAGGGAGAGAATGATAAAATAAATAAGCAGATCATCTACTGAGGAGGTAACATTGAAGAGAATTTGACAAGAGCTCAGAGCGGTTAAAGCGTCTGCCTGCAATGCAGGAGACATGAGTTCGATCCCTGGGTCAGGAAGATTCCCTGGAGAAGAAAATGGCAACCCACTCCAGTATTCTTGCCTAGAGAATCCCATGGACGGAGGAACCTGGCGGACTACAGTCCACAAGGTCGCAGAGTTGGACATGACTGAGCGACTTCACTTTCACTTTCTGAGCCCAGTAATCATGAGATTTTAAGTAACAAGAGTTCTATTAACTGAACATTATATGTAAGAACTTTATTTCATTTATCCTTACAATTCTTTATGGTATATTTTATTCCCTTTCCACAAATGAAACTAATACAGGGAGGCTAACTTGCTAAATCAAATGGTGGTTGCATAATAATTTGGATGGGAACTTTACAAGTTTTAGTTTAGGGAAAATACCATGCTCATGCCACTAAAATCTGAGTATTTAGTGTACGATTATTCATGAGCCTTTTAGAAAGACACTCCACTTTTACCTTTAATGAACTTCAATTAATTTTGAATATAAACCTCTATTAATGTACTCCACACAGTGAATACTATTTTTAAATTGTTTTTGCTATGTCGTGAAGCCTGCAGAATCTTAGTTCCTGGACCAGGGATTGAAATCCTAACCACTGCACTGCCAGGGGAATTTCCAAAGTAACACACGCACATACCCATTTATTGGCCACACAGCTTGTGGGATCTTAGTTTCCCAACCAGGTTTTGAACTTGGGCCCTGAGCAGTGGAAGTGTAGAGTCATAACCACTGGACCACCAGGGAATTCATGAATATCATTTTAAAATGCTTTCTAAATATTACAATGTGTGATTCTTGATTAGGAATGAATTTAACAATTTTCCACTCCAGTTTTCCGTCTCTTCCTTTTTTTTTAACTAATGAAAAAAATTTAAAAACCAGTAAAAAAAAAATAGTATTCAAATTTCACATGTTTACTTAGTAGTAAAACTAAGACAAAGACTCAGGTCTTCTTATTTGCAGTCTATTGTTCATTACTTCTTTATGCTGCTGCTGCTAAGTTGCTTTAGTCGTGTCCAACTCTGTGCGACCCCATAGGCCGCAGCCCACCAGGCTCCCCCATCCCTCGGATTCTCCAGGCAAGAATACTGGAGTGGGTTGCCATTTCCTTTTCCAATGCATGAAACTGTTAAGTGAAAATGAAGTCACTCAGTCGTGTCCAACTCCTAGTGACCCCATGGACTGCAGCCTACCAGGCTCCTCTGTCCATGGGATTCGCCAGGCAAGAGTACTGGAGTGGGGTGCCATTGCCTTCTCTGACTTCTTTATGAAAGCAGTACAATTTTAAAATAAACTTACCATTCTTTAATGTTCAGAGCAATATTACCAAATTACTTTTAATACATTTTTCCACCATATTTACTGAAAGTCACATTTTTCCACACATAATATATATATATATATAACATTTTAAAACAGTACAATAAAACGTTAATAACTCGATTCTTAAAGATCTATTTCTCCATTTTCGCACATTAACTGTACATTTGAACAGATGATGCAGATTCACATGACAGTGGATGATGCTACTACACAGGTGAAGAGAAGCTGGAGAGTGGAGCGGGAGCCATGGGGAAGGATCAGCTTTCCTGCTCCTGCTGGTGTTTGAACAGAAGGGTGATAGTGCTGTCGCTAACTCCTGCTGTAAGAATGAGATAAACAAGAGAGAAGGGGCTTGTGCCAATCAGTCTTGTGCCACATTCGGACATTTGCTGCCTTCAACAGTTGACCACCAATGCCTAGGAAACAAAGCTACTGGCCAGGCCCAAGGCTATAGATCCTGTGCAATAACCGCTAACAGACTGTCAAGGCATAAGAAAACATGGGAGCTTGAGGAATTTGGTATTTAAACAGTGACTTGTGTTTTTGGTGATAAAATAACAAACCACATGAAGATTGTGACATTTATTTAGTTCCAAGTCTAGGGAGAGCACAGACTGGGAGAGCTATATTAACCCATTAGCACAAAGTTTATGAATACTCTCTTAAAGATAAGACTGATCTGTCAGGAGTATACAGGGCATTTGTAGACTCCACACACAGAATTACAGAGGTCACAGCACAGTTGTTTGTGTTTTATTTCCCTTAGTGGGGTTTCCCCCCGCCTATTTTCTAATTGTCCAGTTTTCAAAAAGCAGAAAGTAAGGAACTAGATGGCAGCAAAAGAACCATACCTCCTATATTTGAGGACGTTGCTGATATTCTAAGACAAGCTTGTCTTCCCAGAAATGACTTGTCATAAATTCTTGGCACCAGGGTTTAATACAGCAATCTAGGCAGCACAGGACCGTTAAATAGTTTTTGGAAATAAAAGCCATATTCATGACTGAACTGTTTGTCCCTTAAATGTAATATTTTTTGCAGAGCTAAAACAGAAGAAGAAACTCTATCCTAGCAATAGATTTATCTTTTCAGATGTCTAGAACCTTCTTCATTATACAAAGTGATTCTTGTCTATTTTGCAATTAGCTTTCCCTGCTATACTTTTTTTTAACTTTACAATATTGTATTGGTTTTGCTCTTGAGAGTCCCTTGGACTGCAAGGAGATCCAACCAGTCCATTCTGAAGGAGATCAATCCTGGAATTTCTTTAGAAGGAATGATGCTAAAGCTGAAACTCCAGTATTTTGGCCACCTCATGCGAAGAGTTGACTCATTGGAGAAGACTCTGATGCTGGGAGGGATTGAGGGCAGGAGGAGAAGGGGACGACAGAGGATGAGATGGCTGGATGGCATCACTGACTCGATGGATGCGAGTCTGAGTGACCTCCGGGAGCTGGTGATGGACAGGGAGGCCTGGCGTGCTGCGGTTCATGGGGTCGCAAAGAGTCGGACACGACTGAGCGACTGATCTGATCTGATTGGTTTTGCCATATATCAAAATGAATCCGCCACAGGTATACATGTGTTCCCCATCCTGAACCCTCCTCCCACCTCCCTCCCCATACCATCCCTCTGGGTCGTCCCAGTGCACCAGCCCCAAGCATCCAGTATCGTGCATTGAACCTGGACTGGTGACTCGTTTCATATATGATATTACACATATTTCAATGCCATTCTCCCAAATCATCCCACCTTCTCCCTCTCCCACAGAGTCCAAACGACTCTTCTATACATCAGTGTCTCTTTTGCTGTCTCGTTATGACCAACCTAGATAGCATATTCAAAAGCAGAGACATCACTTTGCCAACAAAGGTTCGCCTAGTCAAGGCTATGGTCTTTCCTGTGGTCATGTATGGATGTGAGAGCTGGACTGTGAAGAAGGCTGAGCGCCGAAGAATTGATGCTTTTGAACTGTGGTGTTGGAGAAGACTCTTTAGAGTCCCTTGGACTGCAAGAAGATCCAACCAGTCCATTCTGAAGGAGATCAATCCTGGAATTTCTTTAGAAGGAATGATGCTAAAGCTGAAACTCCAGTATTTTGGCCACCTCATGCGAAGAGTTGACTCATTGGAGAAGACTCTGATGCTGGGAGGGATTGGGGGCAGGAGGAGAAGGGGACGACAGAGGATGAGATGGCTGAATGGCATCACTGACTCAATGGGTATGAGTCTGGGTGACCTCCGGGAGCTGGTGATGGACAGGGAGGCCTGGCGTGCTGCGGTTCATGGGGTCGCAAAGAGTCGGACACGACTGAGCGACTGATCTGATCTGATACAGGGTTATTGTTACCATCTTTCTAAATTGCTATACTTTTTGAAAGGAAAAATCTCACGCATGCCAGGCTTTGTGCCAATTTCATTTCTGGCATGATTTGAAAGATTTTAACTTTACTGTTCTAATGATACTCAAGAGTTTTAAAATACAGGCTCAGTAAATAGGATGTGAATATAGAGAAAAAATTACATTGAAAGAAAGTTTATCAATATGCTTATAAAAATTATAACTTACAGAAATCCCTTTCCCTTTTCTAATCTTCCATAGCTAATCACTTTTATACAAACAACCAGCATATGACTGAACAGTGATGAACTACTGAGTTAGCACTATGCAGTCATTACGTTTAATATCTAATCTATGAGATAGTGACTTTTCTTTAAAAGATAACTAAGATTAGTTTGTTGAGACAAGCTTTTTCTATTGTTATTTCATTGAGACTTTAAATAATAGAGCTACAGGTTTTTGTTTCCTTGTGTCTCATCAACAGTAGGCTTTATATACCTCTGTGTCCTTTATTGAAGAGTCCTCATTTTGAAGTTATTTTTATCTATTACTACAACTGGTACAGTTTAAGGGTTTGCCTTCAGGGCTTTCTTTAAAGGTTTTTTATTTAGTTGAAATGGGGCTTTTTAGTATAAATTGAAGAGAAAGAATGCTTCAGTTGAAGTTTTTTTTCCAACAGGATCTAAGTGGAGCTGGAAAGTGTGCTAAAGGTATGATAATATCTATTTTTTATTATTATCTATGATTTAATAGATAATAATAATTTAATTTAATTTAAATTAATTTAATTTAATCTATTAATTTTATCTAATAAATTTATTATTTAATATTAACCTAGATAGCATATTCAAAAGCAGAGACATTACTTTACCAACAAAGGTTCGCCTAGTCAAGGCTATGGTCTTTCCTGTGGTCATGTATGGATGTGAGAGCTGGACTGTGAAGAAGGCTGAGCGCCGAAGAATTGATGCTTTTGAACTGTGGTGTTGGAGAAGACTCTTGAGAGTCCCTTGGACTGCAAGGAGATCCAACCAGTCCATTCTGAAGGAGATCAGCCCTGGGATTTCTTTGGAAGGAATGATGCTCAAGCTGAAACTCCAGTATTTTGGCCACCTCATGCGAAGAGTTGACTCATTGGAGAAGACTCTGATGCTGGGAGGGATTGAGGGCAGGAGGAGAAGGGGACGACAGAGGATGAGATGGCTGGATGGCATCACTGACTCGATGGATGCGAGTCTGAGTGACCTCCGGGAGCTGGTGATGGACAGGGAGGCCTGGCGTGCTGCGGTTCATGGGGTCGCAAAGAGTCGGACACGACTGAGCGACTGATCTGATCTGATCTGATGATAATATATATTATCATATCTTTAGCACACTTTCCGACTACATGGGAAATAGATGGGGACACAGTGTCAGTCTTTATTTTTCTGGGCTCCAAAATCACTGCAGATGGTCCCTGCAGCCATGAAATTAAAAGACGCTTACTCCTTGGAAGGAAAGTTATGACCAACCTAGATAGCATATTCAAAAGCAGAGACATTACTCTGCCAACAAAGGTCCGTCTAGTCAAGGCTATGGTCTTTCCTGTGGTCATGTATGGATGTGAGAGCTGGACTGTGAAGAAGGCTGAGCGCCGAAGAATTGATGCTTTTGAACTGTGGTGTTGGAGAAGAGTCTTGAGAGTCCCTTGGACTGCAAGGAGATCCAACCAGTCCATTCTGAAGGAGATCAGCCCTGGGATTTCTTTGGAAGGAATGATGCTAAAGCTGAAACTCCAGTATTTTGGCCACCTCATGCGAAGAGTTGACTCATTGGAGAAGACTCTGATGCTGGGAGGGATATTGGGGGCAGGAGGAGAAGGGGACGACAGAGGATGATGGCTGGATGGCATCACTGACTCGATGGATGTGAGTCTGAGTAACCTCCGGGAGTTGGTGATGGATAGGGAGGCCTGGCGTGCTGCGGTTCATGGGGTCGCAAAGAGTCGGACATGACTGAGTGACTGATCTGATCTGATCTGATCTGATATGTATATATGATATATACATCTCTCATGTTGACAGGTCCAGCAGTTATTCTGTTGGGCAGTATGACTTTACATATTAGTGAAGTATATGTAAGATTAGTGGGATTGTGTGTAACCAAGGAGAAAAAGTGGTCATGGTGAGCATGGTGAGACACACAAGGTGAGAGTAAGAAAATGCCTTGGGAACTCAGCGGTCCTCTCCCCAGAGCGTTAAAGGATTTGACTAATACGAGGCAAGTGCTTTCAGGAAAAGCAACAGTCTCCACTAAAACTTAAAACACAGACAGCAATGACCTCTACTAGATTCCGTTCTAGTCACAGGAGTGGGGGGTGTGCCTTTTGGCAGAGAACAAGTAGGATCACAGGCTAAGCGGACAGTAAACTCAGAGATGTAATGGGATCCTTAGGAAGAATGTCTTGTGTACAATTTGTGCCTTAGGAGAGGCAACCCCATGTATGTTGATGGAGCTGAGGCTTTAGTGTCAGGATGAAGTCATCTCCAATGGCAAGGTCTCAGTTTAGGAGGTGGGAATGGGTATCCTTTCCAAGAAGGTATCCACTTGAGGGCATGTGAGTCACACATTTGCCACGTTTGGTTGAAACTATGGCTTATTTAGAGGATTTGGGCCTTTAGACATAAATTAATCAAAGCACATAGACTAGTAGCAGTAAGACTGACAGTCAACAGAAAAAATGTGCAGCTGCACAGACAGGGCTTTTGTTTTTGGTGGGTTTAGGCTCTAATAGGTTCCCTATCAGGTGAACAGCTGTCTGGTTTTTGGCAATTTGATTAATAGGCCCCTTCATATGGCTTCCAGCCCTTCTGGGATGAAGGAATGATAAAAATTTTATAACGATATGGGAAGACACTATAAAAAGGGCCTCATATAAAATGAGTCTTTATATACATGAAGGCAATGCCCATCCACTTGAAATGTAAGGGGGTTGGGAAATTTTAAAAAGTTGATGTGAGGTGTATAGCCTTGAGTGAAGGCCTAAAGCAAGATACAGACCCATGTAGGGGTCCATTGACCTGACTGGAACTTAAAAAAGAGCCAGGTGAGACCATTAATCTCTTAATTAAACTGGCTATTTGATACCTTCCAGGGATGTGAAAGGTCTGTTGAATACTTTTTCCAAGAGATTAACACCATCTATTTTATAGAGAAGTAAAATGATCTTGGTTATTATCACTTATAACTCTGATAGTATGGAGTACATTATATTGTGTATTATGGCCTCAATAAATATATGGAGATGTGTGGTTGTGATTTATATTTTGGGTATCTGTGAGGCTAGACTCCAAGTTTTGTTATCTTTTTCTCCCTTAAAGGGACAGTTTTAGGCAATGACCCAGCAGTTTATAATAAATGTGAAATGGGGCTACTTGTTGGTCAGCAGTTTGGCTGAGTGTGTTGTTTCTTGGGTTCTGTCATTCATTAGGGACATCCTGGCTAAGAGACAGAAAGCTGCAACATTCCATTAAGCTCCATCATGCATGATGGTTGCCAGTGCCATTTGCATAGTCTATAAACATCCACTGCTGTTCATTCAGTTAGTCCCTAGTGGATTCTGAGTAGCCAAGTGGACTGGAGGAGGGGTGATATTCTCCAGCACCATGGCATTTAGCAAGGGATTGACAACAGACACTACCTCCTTCTGCAGGTAGAATACACCAGAGAGCTCAGGTTTGGCTCCATGCTCTGTGAGGCTCTATGAGGCCTTACTAAGAGGCCTTAGCAGCTGTGCCACGTTTCTGGTGTATTATTTCTATGACCAATGTCTAACAAGCAGCTGGTATGGAAAATCACAGGCTCAGAGCTTCTATTTTCCAGAGAGCTCAGCATGTACTTCATTTGTTGTTTTTCTAATGAAGCATAGTATGGAGCTTAGAGGGGCAGTTTCTTGCCTCAGAAGCCTTTGGGTAACTTATATCCATCTCAAGTGGTCTAGCAATTACAGGAGGTATGACAAGAGGTTACCAATATTTCTTTGGTCAAAGAGTCCTTCAGGGCACTAACAGGATTAACTGTTGATTTTAATTTGGAAGTATTAAAATCTGTAAAGAAAGAATATTTTTGCCATCAGAACCCCGAAAGTATTAAAGATGTTAGACATGTATCCCTTAAATGTATATCAAATGAGTTTCCTTGGAGGAGGATGTAATTAATGTAAACCCACACCTCTGCTCCTGGAAGAAGGTGGATGCAATTCAGATCCTGTCTGCCAAGACTGTGTGTGACGGCAAAGCTGCTGAGGATGGACAGTCTGGAAAAGGTGTATTGTGTCTCTCTGAAGTGAAGGCAAATAGCAGTTAGAGGATGGTGAAATAGGCACTGAACAGAACATGTTAGCCACATTTTCAGGGGCAAAATATTTACCAGTTGTTGACTGAATAGAATCAGGAATTTCAATAATATTGGATATTCAAAACTACAACGAAGTACTGCCTCACACTGTTCAGAATGACCATCATTAAAAAGTCTTCAAATAAATGCTAACTCTCCTACACTGCTGGTAGGAATGTAAACTGGTGCAGTCATTATGGGAAACAGAATGGAGTTTCCTCAACAAAACAGAATTGCCATATGCAACTCTATTGCCATATGCAATTCCACTCCTGGGCATATATCCAGACAAAACTATATTTCGAAAAGATACAGGTACCTCTATGTTCATAGCAGCACTATTTACAATAGCCAAGACACAGAAACAACCTAAAAGTCTATCAACAAATGAATGGATAAAGAAGATAGGCCACACACACACACACAGTGTGGTATATATATATATACACACATACACAGTGTGGCATATACACACACACACAATGTGGCATATATATACACACACACACACACAATGTGGCATACACACACAATGTGGCATACACACACACACAGTGTGGCATATATATATATATACACACACACACTGGAATATTACTCAGCTATTCAAAAGAATGAAATCTCATTTCCAGCAATATGGATGGACCTAGAGATTATCACAGTAAGCCCAGTCAGAAAGAGATAGGAAATATATGACATCATTTGTATGTGGAATCTAAAATAAGCTTCCCAGGTAGTGCAGTGGTAAAGAAGCCACCTGCCAATGCAGGAGATGTAAGAGATGAGGGTTTGATCCCTGGGTTGGGAAGATCCCCTGGAGAAAGAAATGGCAACCAACTCAAGTATTCTTGCCTGGAAAATTCCAAGGACAGAGGAGCCTGGCGGACTGTCGTCCAAGGGGTTGCAAGGAGTCAGACACAACTGAGCACAGGAGGGGACAAAACAGAACCAGACTCACAGGCGCAGAGTACAGACTAGTGGTTGCCAAGGGGAGGTGGGTAGAGGAGGGGAAGAAGTATGCGAGTAGCAGACACAAACTCTTGTACACAGGATGGATAAAGTACAGGTCCTACTGTAGTGTACAGGGAACTATACTCAATATCCTGTGATAAACCATAATGGAAAAGAATATGAAAAACAATATTTATATGGATATAACTGAATCACTTTGCTGTTACAGCAGAAATTAAGACAACATCATATATCAACTATACTTCAATAAAATTTAAAATGAATAATACTGGATATTGAGTATGGGGGCCCCCAATGGGTAGGATATCATTAATACTGTAGTAATCCAATATAAGGTATCATTTTAATCTTTTTGTTATACAAATTCTTTAGTATATTCATTTAGTATATAAATTTTGGATTTCCAACTGGATCAAATTAAAAGCTTTAATATTATTTTTATGTATATATTATTCAATTACCTTTTATCTGTTTTTGGTTTTAAATCAGTAAATAATCTAGAATTAGCACTGTTTGCTAAACTGGCACTTGCTTAGTACCTAAAATTTAAAGTTCCTTCTTTTTTTCCCCTTGGGCTGTACTAAAGTGGCACTGTTTTTCTGTTCTCTTCCTGTTTTAGATTTTTGTACCCTGAAGGCACAGTCTTCACTTTCTTTTTCTGACTGTTAAGGGGAAAAGAGGGAGGCTAAAGGGGTCAGGTGCTTCTAGTCAACTTATCCCTGGGATTGCCCCTGTCCAAGGAATAATCAGTCCCCTTCTCACACTGCCACCTTTTTAAAAACTTAACAGAAAGACTTCTCTCTCTAGCTGACTAAAACTTTTCCATTTTCCCCTTTTCGGTGTTTATCTGATAAGCTCCTGTTGGCCCCTAGCAGCCTCTCTGTGATCAGTGCCCCTTCTCTAGGGCGTCCTAATCAACCTAGCGGGGCTTGTGTCTACATCTAGAAAAGCAACGGTGGCACCACCTCATCTTTTACATTTGCGTATGAGCCTCCCATGAGAGGTGGGAATACCAGACCATCTGATCTGCCTCTTGAGAAATCTGTATGCAGGTCAGGAAGCAACAGTTAGAACTGGTCATGGAACAACAGACTGGTTCCAAATAGGAAAAGGAGTACGTCAAGGCTGCATATTGTCACCATGTTTATTTAACTTATATGCAGAGTACATCATGAGAAATGCTGGACTGGAAGAAACACAAGCTGGAATCAAGATTGCCGGGAGAAATATCAATAACCTCAGATATGCAGATGACACCACCCTTATGGCAGAAAGTGAAGAGGAACTCAAAAGCCTCTTGATGAAAGTGAAAGTGGAGAGTGAAAAGGTTGGCTTAAAGCTCAACATTCAGAAAACGAAGATTATGGCATCTGGTCCTATCACTATATGGGAAATAGATGGAGAAACAGTGGAAACAGTGTCAGACTTTATTTTTCTGGGCTCCAAAATCACTGCAGATGGTGACTGCAGCCATGAAATTAAAAGATGCTTACTCCTTGGAAGGAAAGTTATGACCAACCTAGATAGCATATTCAAAAGCAGAGACATCACTTTGCCAACAAAGGTTTGTCTAGTCAAGACTACGGTCTTTCCTGTGGTCATGTATGGATGTGAGAGCTGGACTGTGAAGAAGGCTCAGCACAGAAGAATTGATGCTTTTGAACTGTGGTGTTGGAGAAGACTCCTGAGAGTCCCTTGGACTGCAAGGAGATCCAACTGGTCCATTCTGAAGGAGATCAGCCCTGGGATTTCTTTGGAAGGAATGATGCTCAAGCTGAAACTCCAGTATTTTGGCCACCTCATGCGAAGAGTTGACTCATTGGAGAAGACTCTGATGCTGGGAGGGATTGAGGGCAGGAGGAGAAGGGGACGACAGAGGATGAGATGGCTGGATGGCATCACTGACTCGATGGACTTGAGTCTGAGTGACCTCCGAGAGCTGGTGATGGATAGGGAGGTCTGGCGTGCTGCAGTTCATGGGGTCGCAAAGAGTCAGACACGACTGAGTGACTGATCTGATCTGATCTGATGAGCCTCCTTGCATACTGATAAGGAAAAGCCCATGTACGTGGATCAAGTGCTTTGCATTTTTAGCATTAATTGGACCAACTTCTCAGTTTTTTGGGGGGCATGCTGGAACCGGGTGCTCCTTTACCTCTCTCCTCCTTTTCACTAAATGTTGAGACACAGGTATCCGGGCAAAGGACCTCTTACACTATACTGGGTTGGGGAATGAGTTGCCTGTAACAGCGGTAAGCAGACACGACAGAGAAGCTTGTGACCTGAACAACAGTGTTTGTGGGAAGCCATGAACTCCTGAGACGGCTCTCACACCAAACCCACAAACGGCCCACAATACCTAGGCAAGTGTTCAGGTGGAGTCATGTCTTACTACTTTGAGGAATAGGCTGGAATTTGACTCAGAAAAGCTCAGAGAGGGAAAGGGAAATGGTTTGTGGGTGCCTATAGGAATATATAAAGTCACAGACACTAGGTACTAATCTGGCCTCAGTGCTTTCCAGCACTGCCTGGTCAGTGGATTACACTTGTGTCATGGCACCAGGAGGGCTGTAATTCCTCATCCTCAGCAGATGGATCTTTTCAAAATGTAGCCAGTTATCTATACAGTATTTGCAGTTTGTAGAAAGACCTCTTTTTTTCTTAAAATTAAAAAGAATTTCCAATTTCAACAGCATTCTCAAAGGTTAAAGGTCTGATATGAGGCCTAACAGTTACACATTGAAAAACTCAACTGTATAGCTGGTCAAGCTCACAAAAACCTCATTAACTAGTCTCCTATTGATAAGAATCAGAAAGAAAGGGAATATAAGACTAGGTTCATGATAATCACTTGTGGGTTATGACACAAGAGCAGAAAATAAAATAGAAATTTTCTGACATTTGACAATGTTAATCAGCTATACCTCAACAACAAAAAAAGAAATTTTCTGACATTTCATGTTTAAATCCAATTACCTGACAGGATATTTTCTGCTTTGATGAATGCAGTAGGACTTGGTTACATAGTAACCAGATTCATAGAAAAGTAGTTCAAGCTGCCATCTGATGCATTAAAATAAAGGAAATGTAGGATTTTTCCTAAGTTAAAAACCTCCAATGATGTATTTTTTCAATTGTGAAAGGCAATGAATTAAAAAATATTTAACACAGAGCTAGAAAATGGTTAAATAAATGAAAGCATTGTAAAAACTGAACATACTAATAAAAATAAACTAACTTTGATTCTAACTTTTCAACTATAATTTTTGATATAATCCTCAGTAAAATCACCCTTGAAGGTAAAAATGAGCAAAGTAGACTGTACAACCAGCAGGACAAAGTCAGTGCTGATAACCTCTGCTTGCTCATCCTCTAAGACTGCATCTTATCGTTCACACAATCTGCTCAGGTCCCACAAAGGGGATACCACAACCTGTCTCCTTGTACTATAGTGGCTGCAGCAGGCCACAGCAACTGGGGTTAAGGGAAAATGTTCCGATTAAATAAACTATACTGACTTTGTTTTAGGACTTCATACAAATATTAACCATTTACTCAAATTCACGGCTCATTTAGCTGTCACTGGACAACAGAGGTCCGTCTAGTCAAAGCTATGGTTTTTCCACTAGTCATGTTTGGATGTGAGAGTTGGACTATAAAGAAAGCTGAGCGCTGAAGAATTGATGCTTTTGAACTATGGTGTTGGAGAAGACTCTTGAGAGTCCCTTGGACTGCAAGGAGATCCAACCAGTCCTAAAAGAGATCAGTCCTGAATATTCACGGGAAGGACTGATGCTAAAGCTGAAACTCCAATACTTTGGCCACCTCATGCGAAGAGCTGACTCATTTGAAAAGACCTTGATGCTGGGAAAGATTGAGGGCAAGAAGAGCAGGGGATGACAGAGGATGAGATGGTTGGGTGGCATCACCGACTCAATAGACGTGAATTTGAGTAAACTCCGGGAGTTGGTGATGGACAGGGAGGAATGGCGTCCTGCAGTCCATGAGGCTGCAAAGAGTCAGACACGACTGAGCAACTGAACAGAACTGAACTGGACAACTGAAAAGATAAAATAGTCCAGTTTTAAAAGTTTTGATAGAGACAAAAAGGGTGCTAAGAACAATATTCATCCTTCCTCATCACTGCTGCTCCAGGCATCTTCAAATGCTGGATTTAACTGTGATCTGGTTGAAGTCTAAAAAAGGAAGCAAAAAAGAAAGATTCAATTATTCTACTTCATAATTTTAGGCTCACAATATAATTGTGAAATCAGATAAAAAGCAACTAGATTATTTTGAAATGAACTATATAACTGTTCATTTAAAACCAAAAGTAACTTAAGAAACACCCACATTCAATATAAAACAATGCAACTTCATTTTAAATAGACATATCAGACTTTATTCAAATTATGTTTCCCTCAAAGTAGTTACCTCATACACAGACACACACACACACAATGCTGCTACTATTATGAAGGCATTTTTTTTTTTTTTTTTTATAACCTTTTGGGGTTACCAGGAGTACAGGGCACACTCATATCCATGTGGCTAAGACTGGACTCAGGTCTGCAGGTTGGCTTGACAGCCCAAAATATTAAAGTGAGCAATTTTTTTACTGTTTTGATGGACCTGATTTTTATAAATAAGCAAAATTCATATACAGGGAATAAGGTGTTCATCAAATGGAGCAACACCCTTTTTGGTATGAAGTAGTGAGGTTTGTTTGTTATTATAGCTAGTAAAGTAGTGGAAAAAGACAGACAAAATGTGTTGGATTTGCTAACATTTTGTCATTAGCACACAGGTTTCCCTGGGAGAATTCTTTGAAAGAGAATATGCATTAGATAGTGTTTCAAAAACAACAAAACATCACAGTATTCTTACAACTTTAGAGCTGTACCTAAATAAATGTAATCAGCAATAGAGGAATTTTAATTATTTGTAGTAGTTCAAATCAATTCACTTGTTTGGGGAATTTGTTTGAATGGCTACCTTCTTATTCTTAGGCAAATGATTCAGGGACTTTAAAATGATCTCTGTTGTGTTTTTGAGTACCTAGGTTTTATGAATCATGTGTGCTTCTTATTTTGCAGTTTTTACATTTGCTGTCAGTTTGTTCACATCCCAAATCCAATAACATATTAGTACTTAGATTATTCTTAAATTATTTTAGAAGTATTACCTTTTACAACATACACCAATATTTTGTGTTAAGGGTAACCCTTTCTACATATTTGAGAACATTCATTTCCTTTTTGATGAACGTGATGACTTAGACTCTTAAGATTCAAACAATGATAACAGTAGAAAAAAGTGGCTGTTTCCAGTAAATTTCCCAAGTGTCAGCCAGGATAGTCAGAAAACAATATATTAATTTAGGTATTCTTTATAGCTGTGAAAGCTATAGATCTGAGTCCTTTACTTAATCTTATAACGTTGGCCATTGTTACTTAGTTGTTCAAGCAAAATTCCATTATACCCTGTGTCCAGATCCAAAACTATTATCAAAGCTTAGCTGACTACTCACTTATTTCTAGCAGCAGTCCACTGACATGAAAGAGTAGCATACTGAAGTCTGTTCGTTTATTCTTTCAACCAAGCATTTACTGAAATTCCTACCTTTCTGGGTTTATGATTTAACTACCAAGTTAGGTTATTTAGTGACAGTTTATTTAAAGATGCATTGTCCTCTGGGGTGAGGTGATTATTTTTCCCTACTCTATCTCTAAAAGCCTTTAACTCCGCATTAGATGTCTACCAAAAATGTCCTTAGGTAGATAAGTCACACAAAGGCCATGTCTCCTAATTTCACTATGGAAGCTCAATATATAACCTATTAAACACTTAAATTTCATTTGAAGAATCAACAGAGAAGCAGAATTATATTTTAATGTAAATTATTGCTGCTATGATAGGCAAACAAAAATAAGTGAAAACTAGAAATGTGGTTGCATATAAATTTTACTGTATTTATAGTAGTAAAGAAAAAATATGAATGTATTACAGTATTATTAGAAGTACATTTTATTGCTAAACATCACAAATGAAACATCTTATAATGGAAAGCTGCAGTAAAAACGTCACACATGATATAGTACTGTTTGAGACCTATGGATCAATTTAACTACCATCCATTACTTCAGTTTTCTCTACAACATCTCCTCCTAGTGGACATTCTTTCTATGCTTGAACATATCCATCTCTACTTAACCAGCCTGCCTGTTCTGCTGATAGCTGAGAAGGGAAATAAGAGTTAAAAGGATATCTAGTTCAGGTCCATAGAATGCGAAGGAAGAATGAAACCAATTTTATCATCTTCCACACATATACCTTACTAAATTTGATAAATTCAAAAATTTTTTACTGGTAATTAGTGGAAAGTCTTTAAAGGTAGAACATAGGGTTGTCTGAATATAGAAAGTAATTACACATTTTATCACTGTTGTTTATTCTGACTCTTTTGCAACCCCACGGACTGTAGCCTGCCACGCTCCTCTGTCCATGGGATTTCCCAGACAAGGATACTGAAGTTGAGTTGCCATTTCCTTCTCCAGGGGATCTTCCCAACCCAGGAATGGAACTGGCGTCTCCTGCACTACCAGGCAGATTCTTTACCACAGAGTTACCAGGAAAGACCCCAAGATTATGCATCTAAACAAAACAGTTACATACCGTGTAACTGTCAAAATAAGATTCTTGATGAGAAGTCAGATTTAGATTGTAATATAGTCACTCTAGATCTCAGGCAGGAAAAACTGACTAGGAGTTGTATTGGCTTGCCTTGAGTGTGACCAGATATTAGGAAGAGTGGGCAAAAGGAAGGCAGATTCATCAGAAAAATAAAACAAACTTCCCTCGCAAAAAAAAAAAAAAAAAAGCAACCTATCAACTATATAATAGGATTTATGCTTAAAGATCATAAAACTTGTTTCTACTGCCCAATGCCCTTCAGGTTTTTATGGTAGAAATAAATCCTCCTCTATATGTTGGGTATCAGGAGAAACAATCCTAAGGGATTCTGTCTTGGTTGATGGAGAAGTATATTTCATCTCAAAAGTCGATCTGAGGTACCATCTCATGCCGGTCAGAATGGCTGCTATCTAAAAATCTACAAACAATAAATGCTGGAGAGGGTGTGGAGAAAAGGGAACCCTCTTACACTGTTGGTGGGAATGCAAACTAGTACAGTCACTATGGAGAACAGTGTGGAGATTCCTTGAAAAACTGGAAACAGAACTGTCACATGATCCAGCAATCCCACTGCTGGGCATACACACCGAGGAAACCAGAATTGAAAGAGACACGTGTACCCCAGTGTTCATCGCAGCACTGTTTATAATAGCCAGGACATGGAAGCAACCTAATTGTCCATCAGCAGATGAATGGATAAGAAAGCTGTAGTACATACACACAATGGAGTATTACTCAGCCATTAAAAAGAATACATTTGAATCAGTTCTAATGAGGTAGATGACACTGGAGCCTATTATACAGAGTGAACTAGGTCAGAAAGGAAAACACTAATACAGTATACTAACACATATATATGGAATTTAGAAAGATGGTAACGATAACCCTGTATACAAGACAGCAAAACAGACACAGATGTATAGAACAGTCTTTTGGACTCTGTGGGAGAAGGCGAGGGTGGGATGATCTGGGAGAATAGCATTGAAACATGTATATTACCATATGTGAAACAGATTGCCAGTCCAGGTTCGAGACAGGGTGCTCAGGGCTGGTGCACTGAGATGACCCAGAGGGATGGGATGGGGAGGGAGTGTGAGGGGGATTCAGGATGGGGAACACATGTACACCCATGGCTGATTCATGTGAATGTATGGCAAAACCCACAATATTGTAAAGTAATTAGCCTCCAACTAAAATAAATAAATTAAAAAAAAAAAGTCGATCTGAAAGGTAACCTAAGAACAATTTTACTTCAGTGATTCTGATGTTTGAAGATATTATAAACTTGCCCTAGATCTTTAACGAATGGCAGAACTGGAATTCGAACTCAATTACCGGTATTACTATTATTTAGTTTACCTGACACTAAAGACAGGTGAGTGTGTAAATGTATATATGTGTGTGTTTTGTGTTAACTTGCCTCTCTGAGGAACTGCAGCAGTCATTCACTTAAGAGGTGAGATGAAAATACTTCTAAATATCAGTCAAACAGTAAGTATACATGTAAGGTTGGAGAAGGAAATGGCAAGCCACTCCAATATTCTTGCCTGGAGAATCCCATGGACAGAGGAGCCTGGTGGGCTGCAGTCCATGGGATTGCACAGAGTCGGACATGACTGAGGCGACTTAGCAGCAGCATACATGCAAGGAAGAGGGTCTGGTATACACAGACTGCTCTACTGAGATCTGCATCAGGATCATATTCATGTTCCACTTACATTCACAGGAATCTTCAAAAGTTTTGTGGAAATAATCTTAACATTTATCATCTTATAAAGAGAATGGTGCTTAATCTTAAAGCACATACATGCTGCTGCCACTGCTGCTAAGTCGCTTCAGTTGTGTCCGACTCTGTGCGACCCTACGGACTGTGGCCTACCAGGCTCCTCCGCCCATGGGGC
The DNA here is from genome assembly GCA_935064755.1 of Tragelaphus eurycerus. Lineage (NCBI taxonomy): Eukaryota > Metazoa > Chordata > Mammalia > Artiodactyla > Bovidae > Tragelaphus > Tragelaphus eurycerus. Next base: position 19,474,424 of record CAKXYN010000024.1, on the reverse strand, counting down.
AAGAACACTGGTGTGGGTTGCCACTGCCTTCTCTGAAAGCATATACATAGTGCATTTTAAAAGGTAAATATAAAACCTAACTTGTTTTTTGTGTATTAATCACCTATATACAAAAATTCTTCCAGATGAGGAAGAATCAAACTATCACCATAACTATATAATAAGGAAATGATGGTTTCATCAGAGTCACATACTATCTTTATAAAATAGACAATTTCAGTTTTCTTCTAATATCTTTTTCATACACAGGTCAAAGATGATTTACTTTTATTTTTATGGTTTATATTTGATGAATGATTGTTAAACATTCTAATGTGGCCTAGTGTTATAAGTTAGATTTAATGTATACAATAATTCCCCAACAGCAGGACACAGTAATTAACATTTTAAGCTTTGTATAAAAAAAAATTCAGTTTTTAAAGCAGCTGTACACTAAAAGTACTCAAAGTCATACTAAACCAAATTAGACACATATCTATAAAATTTCACCTTTAGATAGCTTGACATGAAAATAAAAAAATTAAGAGGCTACTACCTAAGACCAGAGACCATGTCTTATTTATCTTTGTTTTCCCACAACATTTTTCAGGTTCTTTATTCACAGTCATATTTACACTAATTTATCTGGTAAAAGTGCAAACTGATAAAATTTGACAGTGTGAATAAAGGACCTTAAAAATGGTCCTTGACAAGATAACTCAAGTCCCAAGAAGTCGTGGCATTTCCCTGGTGATCCACTGTTTAAGAATCCATGCTTCCACTGTAGGAAGTATGGGTTTGATACCTGGTTCCAAATTGGAAAAGGAATACGTCAAGGCTGTATACTGTCACCCTGATTATTTAACTTGTATGCAGAGTACATCATGGGAAACGCTGGGCTGGAGGAAGCACAAGCTGGAATCAAGATTGCTGGGAGAAATATCAATAACCTCAGATATGCAGATAACACCATCCTTATGGCAGAAAGCAAAGAACTAAAGAGCCTTTTGATGAAAGTGAAAGAGGAGAGTGAAAAAGTTGGCTTAAAGGTCAACATTCAGAAAACTAAGATCATGGCATCCGGTCCCATCACTTCATGGCAAATAGATGGGTAAATAGTGGAAATAGTGGCTGACTTTATTTTTCTGGGCTCCAAAATCACTGCAGATGGTGATTGCAGCCATGAAAGTAAAAGATGCTTACTCCTTAGAAGGAAAGTTATGACCAACTTAGACAGCAGATTAAAAAGCAGATATTACTTTGCCAACAAATGTCCATCTAGTCAAGGCTATGGTTTGTCCAGTGGTCATGTATGGATGTGAGAGTTGGACTGTGAAGAAGGCTGAGTGCCGAAGAATTGATGCTTTTGAACTGTGGTGTTGGAGAAGACTCTTGAGAGTCCTTTGGACTGCAAGGAGATCCAACCAGTCCATCAAAAGGAAATCAGTCCTGAATATTCATGGGAAGGACTGATACTAAAGCTGAAACTCTAATACTTTGGCCACCAGATGTAAAGAACTGACTCACTGGAAAAGACCCTAATGCTGGAACGGACTGGAGGCAGGAGGAGAAAGGGATGACAGAGGATGAGATGGCTGGATGGCATCACTGACTCAATGGAGTTTGAGTGAACTCCGGGAGCTGGTGATGGACAGGGAGGCCTGGCGTGCTGTGATACATGGGGTCGCAAAGAGTCAGACATGACTGAGCGACTGAACTAACTAAGTAAGAGTGACAGAAAACTATATTATGAAAGACAATGTTTACAAATAGTTGTAAACATTTGTAAAAAGTCTAAGAAGGAAAAAGTCTAAGAAGGATGCTAAGTTATATGTTCAAGCATGATATTAACTATGTTAAAAATATGCACAGGATAAAACAAGAATGAAATAAATAAAAATTTTAAAATTTATAAACTTCAGAAATTTATTTCATTCTCAATATTTTTTTGAATTTTCCTAATGTATTATACAGGTAAGTTATTTAAACAATCAGAAAATAGCAAGAAATGCTTTAAAAGCCTCTCCCATTTAAAGTAAATTAGTAAAAAATTTTTTATGATTTAGAAGTCACTGTACAACTTGTATAAATAATATTTACCTCATCATCATCATCAGGAACTGATTCACATAAGGATGGTACCCAAGCAAGAATATTGCAGTCTCTGCTACCACTGTAAAGTTCCTATAATACAGAAAACAAACATGTGGTTGTGGGTCAGCTGAAAGCTGATGCCAATTTGAAATGAACAATTTTTAAAATGACTAATTCTTAGGTTAGCTTAGATGAAATCTATTTCTATTCCCCAAAGAAACTGGATTGATGCCCTTTTCTGTTTAAGAAACAGTAAAACTTTGTTTTGTATTTTAAAATAGCATTATGGTATGTTAGAATTTACTTACATGGTTAAAATTCACAAAAACCATTGCCATAATTTTTGTTTTAATCAATTGTATCCATATATTTCAAGTGTCAGAGAATAAAAAAACGGTTGCATCAATAACTGAACTTTAATAAAGGCTTTCAATGAAGAAACCATACATTGTTGTTCAGTTGCTAAGTTGTGTCTGACTCTTTGTGACCTCATGGATGGTAGCACACCAGGGTCCTCTGTCCTCTGCTATCTCTCAAAATTTGCTCAAATTCATGTCCATTGCGTTGGTGATGCTATCTAACCACCGCATCCTCTACTGCCCTCTTCTTTAGCTTTCAATCTTTCCCAGCATCAGGATCTTTTCTAGTTAGTTGGCTCTTTGCATCAGGAGGCCAAAGTATTAGAACTTCAGCATCAGTCCTTCCAGTGAATATTCAGGGTTGATTTCCTTTAGGATTGACTGGTTTGATCTCCTTGCAGACCAAGGGACTCTCAAGAGTCTTCTTCAGCACCACAATTTTAAAGCATCAATTTTTCAGTGCTCAGCATTTTTTTATGGTCCAACTCTCACATCCATACATGACTATTGGAAAAACCATAGCTTTGACTATAAGAACCTTTGTGGGCAAAATGATGTCTCTCCCTTTTAATATGCTGTCTAGGTTTGTCATAGCTTTTCTTCCAAGGAGCAAGTGTCTTTTAATTTCATGGCTTTAATTTTAATATGTCACTATCTGCAGTGATTTTAGAGTCCAGGAAAAGAAAATCTGATACTGCTTCCACTTTTCCCCCTTTTATTTGCCATGAAGTGATGAAGTGGATGCCATGATCTTAGTTTTTTTGAATGCTGAGTTTTAGGCCAGCTTTATTCACTCTCCTCTTTCACTCTCTTCAAGAGGCTCTTTAGTTCTTCACTTTTTGCCACTAGAGTGGTATCATCTGCATAACTGAGACTGTTAATATTTCTCCCAGCAATCTTGATTCCAGCTTGAGATTCATCCAGCCTGGCATTTCACATGATGTACTCTGCATATGGGCTTCTCTGGTGGCTCAGATCATAAAGTGTCTATCCACAATGCGGGAGACCTGGATTTGACCCCTGGGTCAGGAATATCCCAGGGAGAAGGAAATGGTAACCCACTCTAGTACTCTTGCCTGGAAAATCCCATGGATGGAGAAGCCTTGTAGGCTATAGTCCATGGGGTCGCAAAGAGTTGGACACGACTGAGCGACTTCACTTCTACTCTGTATATAAGTTAAATAAGCAAGGTGACAATATACAGCCTTGTCGTACTCTTTTCCCACTTTGGAATGAGTCAGTTGTTCCATGTCTGGTTCTAACTGTTGTTTCTTTACCTGCATACAAGTTTCTCAGGAGACAGGTAAAATGGTTTGGTACTCTCATCTCTGTAAGAATTCTCTACATTTTGTTGTGATCCACACAGTCAAAGGTTTTTAGCATAGTCAATGAAGCTGAAGCAGATGTATTTTTGGAACTCCCTTGCTTTCTCCATGATCCAACGAATGTTTGCAATTTAATCTCTGTTCCTCTGTCTTTTCTAAACCCAGCTTGTACATCTGGAAATTCCTGGTTCACGTACTGCTGGAGCCATTAGCTTGAAGGACTCTGAACATAACTTTGCTAGTAAGTGAAATGAGTGCTTTGAACATTCTTTGTCATTGCCCTTCTTCAGGATTGAAATGAAAACTGAACTTGTCCAGATCTGTGTTCACTGCTGAGTTTTCCAAATTTTCTGATACATTGAGTGCAGCACTTTAACAGCATCATCTTTTAGGATTTTAAATAGCTCAGCTTAATTCCATGACCTCCACTAACTTTGTTGGTAGTAATGCTTCCTAAGGCCCACTCAAATTCACAGTCCAAGATGTCCAACCTAGGTGAGTGACCACACAACGGTGGTTATCCAGGTCATTAATACCTTTTTGTATAGTTCTTCTGTGTATTCTTGCCACCTCTTCTTAATCTGTTCTGCTTCCATTAGGTCCTTACCATTTCTGTCCTTTATCGAGCCCATCCTTGCATGAAATGTTTCCTTGACATCTTCAATTTTCTTGAAAAGATCTTACACATTCTATTGTTTTCCTCTATTTTTTTGCACTGTTCATTTAAGAAAGCTTTCCCATCTCTTTGCTATTCTGTAGAACTCTGCATTCTGTTGGATGTATTTTTTCATTTTTCCCTTGCCTTTTGCTTTTCTTCTTTCCTCAGCTATTTGTAAAGCCTCCTCAGATAACTACTTTGCAGAAATTATGAGTTTCTAGCTAAAATAGGCCAGGAATTAAAAAAAGTTTTATTTAGCTCAAAACTGCCTAACTAGCTGCTGAAGAGCATTAGGATTCATATGCCATGCTTGTTGAGAAGCTTATTTTATAAGCTTGGACTGATGCAGTCAAAGGCAATGTCTTTATGGATATGGTGTCTGTACATGCTGAACAATGTTCATTCTTCTTCTGACAAAACTTCAGAAATATGTTATATTGGCTAGTACTGAAAATATTTCTATGGGGCAGTAGAACAGATACTCTCACATACAGAGGGTATAAATTGATATAATCCTTTCAGAGACTGAAATCTCTGTATGTGTCAGAAGTTTTTGTATGCATTTTTAAGAAGTCATGCTAAAGACACATATGAAATTCAAGGTTATTATCACTCATATTATGTTTATAATAAAACAATAATTTCCCAAATATTATTGTCCAGGGTTATGATTTATATATAAATTTATGCTGCATTAATATGATATATAGCCACTAAATTTGTTTTTGAAGAATATTTAATGACACTGGAAAATATTCATGTTGTCAAGAGAAAGGAGCAGGATATAAACCAAATACAGAGTGAAAAGAAAAAAACGGGATGTAAAACACTAGGTCAATTTTTTAAAAAGCTACTAAGCAAAGAATAAGGGCTAAAAAGAAAAATCAGCAAAATGTTAAGTTAAAACTCTGACTCTTTACTTTTCTCACAAATGTATTTCTACACAAATATTTCTAACACTACAACTTTCTGATCTGGTATTAAATTATTTTTATTTTTAACATTTTAATTGGTATTTTATTTTTATTCATCTCAAAAATGATTCGAGGCATGGTAAAATCAGTATTTTTCTAATAAAAGTAAAGGTTCTTGGTAAGGAGAAAATAAGATTATGAAGTAACTTATAGGAAATATAGATGTAAAGAAAATTAAGTAAATTATGCAAGGAGATCCAATCAGTCCATTCTAAAGGAGATCGGTCCTGGGTGTTCTTTGGAAGGAATGATGCTAAAGCTGAAACTCCAGTACTTTGGCCACCTCATGTGAAGAGTTGACTCATTGGAGAAGACTCTGATGCTGGGAGGGATGGGGGGCAGGAGGAGAAGGGGACGACAGAGGATGAGATGGCTGGATGGCATCACAGACTCGATGGATGTGAATTTGAGTGAAATCTGGGAGTTGGTGAAGGACAGGGAGGCCTGGCGTGCTGCAACTCATAGGGTCGCAAAGAATTGGACACGACTGAGTGACTGAACTGAACTGACACATTATCACATTTCCTAAATGGAACAAAACTCTACAGACTGTACTGTTTAAAATTCAGAATGTATGTTACTGTGGATGGTGCAAAGATATTTTCATATGCCCAGTGCTGTAGAGCAACTTAATTCCTGATAAGACTATATACTCAAGATAAACTACTGGTCAGGTAACCTTGTTTTCTCATGATTAAATGAAGGTGCTGTATCTTTGCCAGGAATATCACACACACTTAGACAATTTGACTAAGCTGATGCATGCCAGTCTTAGTCAAGGTAAAATTATTTTATCTTTGTAGTTAATATTTTGTAGGGTGCAATTTTGAGACTGTAAATATTCCATTCCTCATCAGACTTTCAAGTTATTAGATTAATTACTAGTAGCAGAATGGATTCAGGGATCCCTATTCTAGTCAATAGAAAATAATCAACTATTATCATTATTTATTTTGATGTTGGATATATCTTCAAATTTTTATATTTATAGAAGAATTACTATAAATATCAATTTTATTTTCCAATAGCGAGTTTTTGTGTAATATATAATTGGTGAAAGGGTTCTGCTGCTAAATGGATGCAAAAGCACTACTCTTTTACTTTTATAATTTAGATTTATAATTATCTTCCTTTTCAGAAATCATAATAGATGGAATGGGATAAGAGCTGGAAGCTTTCTGATATAATAAAGTAATTAAAATCTTTCTTATTATGTAGCACATACAGAAATGATATTTGTCAAGAGGCAACTGGCCTCAGCTTTCTGGCTAGACCTGTTCCAGCGATTTCGGGGACTGAGAGGAATCAATTATCTTTACTTACTTTTAATCTGTTCTAATCCATTCTTCACTCACTTTCAATCCAATCTTCCTAGCAGGAACATCTGCTAGGAAGCTCTGATATGGTGGAAAGCAATAGCTGGTAGTCAGAATACTTGAATTAAAATCTTGGCTTTGTCTCTAGTGACTCTGGATAAGAAAAGTACTGTATTCTATAAATTTCTTTGAATGGATAATCACCCTCTGTCAATCTACTTGCAGATTTGAGGCAAGTTATATCACCCCCTCATTGCCTTAGTACTATTTTCCCAGTAGTAACACTAAAAATAGTTAATAAGTAGTACATCAGGAGACTGGCCAATCAGAAGAGATACTGGACATAGAGTAGAGGCAGGGTTTTAAAGGTCTCTCTTAGTTACTGGTTGAAGTAAGGTCTAGGAGGCTCCAGGAAATAAGGTGAAGCTGGAGGTCACGTAAGGGGCTTAGTATAAAAGCTATGTAACAAACTAAAGGATATGTGTTTGAGTATTTTAATAATGAATACTGCCATATAGATGCTTGCTAGCTTAAAACTAGCCCTGTATATCTTACTTCACAGTGTTAGACACAGATTAAGTAATGTCTATTAATGAGTGACTGAATAGGTGATAAAGTCCCTCCAAGCAATAACTCATGGATGGAGGAGGCTGGTAGGCTGCAGTCCATGGGGTCGCAAAGAGTTGGACACGACTGAGCAACTTCACTTTCATGCACTGGAGAAGGAAATGGCACTCCAGTATTCTTGCCTGGAGAATCCCAGGGACAGAAGAGCCTGGTGGGCTGCCGTCTATGGGGTCACACAGAGTCAGTCAGATATGACCAAAGCGACTTAGGAACAGCAGCAATAACTCTTAATTTTCATTCTTTCGGAATTTAATTTTTATAAGCCTCATTTTCCTCATCTACAATGCAGGGAAAAATCCCAACAATCTCGCTACACTTAAGAATCACTTAAAGAAGCATATGAGATAATCTATGCAGAAGTTCTGTTCACTCTGTTCCATTGGTGAGACTAAAGAGAAAGATTAAGATGTTAAAAAAACAAAACCCATAGGTTTTGGCAAGCTAGCTATCCGAACATTTTAAATTCCCTTAAGTTTCATTCTTACCTGGAAATTAGACTGAAATACACAGCAGTCAACACTTTTATAGTGTCCCTTAAGCATAGTTATCTGTTCTCCAGAGTAAATTGTATAAACAGCAATGGTGCTACCATATGGTACAAAAACAAATTCTGAACTGCAGCCAGAGGAGACAGTGAATTTCAATCCTTTTCTACTATCATTATATACTTTTCCATAGTTGACCTGCAGGATGTAAAAGCATAAAGTTACTTAAATATAATAAAAAAGACAATAAAGACAACTATTTACTTAAAATATTATACTATAGAAACAGCTCAAGTAAGTCTAAAGAAAATGATCAGTATCCTAACACAAACAAGGACCAATACACATACATTTTGCATACAAGGGAAGTACAAATAGTAAAATGACCCACAAAAACAAATGTTCACATTTCAACCTTGATAGAAATAAAAATACAAATTAAGGTAACCTTGAAAAATCATTTTAGATCATTTAGCAAAAATTTTAATAAACCATTAAGACACTCAGTAGATGGCACTGTAATTTGATCATCACTTCTAAAAGGCCAAATGGTTTATTATGCAACAAAGTATAACGTATACCTTAATATTGATACATATGTATATATAAATACATTTTTGGAGAGAGAATAACTTTCTTTTTATATATATATAAAATACATATAACAAAATTTATATATAAATATACATGTAACAAAATGTAAATATTTAGTATAAAGAAAAAAAATACATATAACATTTGTATGTATTACAAATGGTTAAAATTTGCCATCTTAACCATATTTAAGTATACAGTTCAGTGACATTAGGGCTTTCCAGGTGGCTTAGTAGTAAAGAATCCATCTGGAAATGTAGGAAACCCAAGAGATGTAGGTTTGATTCCTGGGTCAGAGAGATCCCCTGGAGGAGGAAAGGACAACCCACTCCAGTATTCTTGACCGAATAATCTCATGGACAGAGAAGCCTGGCAGGCTACTGTTCCTGGGGTCACAAAAGTCCGACACGACTGACACACATCAGTGACATAAAGCGTATTTACACCGCTGGGCAACCAGCACTACCATCCATTTTCTATCTTGCAAAACTGAAATTCTGTACCCATTAAACAACAAAGATACTCTTACTCCTTGACCTAGTAACTACAACTGGGAATTCATCTTAGGCTAATAATTAAACAGCAAAAAGGTATATGCCCAGAGGAAGTCAATGTGGCCTTATCTAGAATGGCAAAGTAATTGAGAACAGATGTAAATTCCTAAGAGTATTATATTAATTCTAGCTTATATAGCAGTTAAAAATTTTAAGGTTGAAATTATGTAGAAAACAGAAATAAAAGTATAAAAGAAAAAGAACACAAATAGTATATATACTCCAATTGCAGCTTTATATAAAAAATTATATATTTGCAACAAAATAATAATTCTGCACCTGTTCACCAAAGTTGCAAGCCCAACAACATCAGCATCACCTGCACAATTAGAAACAGAATTCCAGACCCATCCTAACCTACTGAACTACAATCTTCATTTTAACAAGATCCCCAGATGTAAGTCCATCATAATCTGAGAAGCTTTGGGCTAAAGATATTGACAGGTTTACTTACTGTTGATAATTTAGATAAGCAGCTTAAGGTAAGTATAAAACCAGTATCTAATGATCTGAGAATTATGATCACCAAAATCTCCCTTCACAAAAATCTCCCTTCATTACGGCTAATACTGGAGTTTAAACAGTGAGTGATTTGCCCTTTTCTCTTTTTCTAAAGGTTGGGTGGGAGTAGTGTATGTGCGTATGTGTGTGTGTTTGTGCCCCTGTGTATGTGTGAGGCTCAAATGGATATGCAATGGTAATTATGGATACGACACTTGGCTTACGCACCATTGAGATTTACATGTGACAGAAATGAGCACCAGAGAAGGCAATGGTGTCCCACTCCAGTACTCCTGCCTAGAAAATCCCATGGACGGAGGAGCCTGGTAGGTTGCAGTCCATGGGGTCGCTAGGAGTCGGACACGACTGAGCGACTTCACTTTCATTTTTCACTTTCATGCATTGGAGAAGGAAATGGCAACCCACTCCAATGTTCTTGCCTGGAGAATCCCAGGGACGGAGGAGCCTGGTGGGCTGCCATCTATGGGGTCACATAGAGTCGGACACGACTGAAGTGACTTAGCAGCAGTAGCAGAAATGAGCACATGTATTCAGCAATCCCACTGAAGGAGTGGTATGCTGCTGCTGCTGCTGCTAAGTCGCTTCAGTCGTGTCTGACTCTGTGCGACCCCATAGACGGAAGCCCACCAGGCTCCCCCATCCCTGGGATTCTCCAGGCAAGAACACTGGAGTGGGTTGCCATTTCCTTCTCCAAGGCATGAAAGTGAAAAGTGAAAGGGAAGTTGCTCAGTCGTGTCCGACTCTTAGCGACCCCATGGACTACAGCCTACCAGGCTCCTGCATCCATGGGATTTTCCAGGCAAGAGTACTGGAGTGGGGTGCCATTGCCTTCTCCCAAGGAGTGGTATAGTGAAATGTTAAAACGTTAAACTTAAAATCAGTACATTTGGGTTTCTGAAACCAACTCCACCCCCCTATCTTTTTTCTGCCTCTTATGATTAATGAATGACTTAACTTCACTTCTGAGTTTCATTCCTCTAATATATTAAAAGGAAATAACCTTGTTTACCAGAGATTGTAAAAAAGAAAAAGAAATAATGCATAAGAGAAAACCTAGGATACAAAAGTATTCAGTGACTCCCTAGATTTATTAATTCTTATATATTTAAAAGGAGAAGGCAATGGCACCCCACTCCAGTACTCTTGCCTGGAAAGTCCCATGGATGGAGGAGCCTGGTTGGCTGTAGTCCATGGGGTCGCTAAGAGTCAGACACGATTGAGCGACTTCACTTTCACTTTTCACTTTCAAGCATTGGAGAAGGAAATGGCAACCCACTCCAGTGTTCTTGCCTGGAGAATCCCAGAGACAGGGGAGCCTGGTGGGCTGCCGTCTATGGGGTCGCACAGAGTCGGACACGACTGAAGTGATACATCATCATCATCATATATTTAAAAGTAAAACATTTCCCCACTTGTGTATTTTGAACCTTCATGTACAACAATTTGTAGAATAACATCAGGGTGGGAGGATGGGGAAAAAACACAACTAGCAGAAAAAGAAAAAACACAACTAGCAGAAAAAGAAAAATCTCAACTAGCGATTTTCTGTTCCTCCTAGAAAAGTTATTAACTGCTAGACTGTAATGGTCTTTTTCATATATCAGAACACCTACCTACAAAAGTTATTTCTTCCCATTATACTACATTCCATCCCAAATGTGAACTGGAAAGAGTTCAATAAGGTATAAATACTGAACTAGTTCTCTAACTTCTGTCTGTGGTTTTAGACACAGTTAAAGTTAGAGATGCTTCCCCTGCAATCAATTTTGCAACTTACTGTCCTATTAATCTTGGTAACTCACTGTTGTGATCAAATCACCTTTGGGCTCTAAACTATCAATACCTTTTCAATGTCTATGGAATGAAGTTCTAATAACAGATTAAGGGAAGGAGAGTTCTACCATTTACTAAGTGCTTAGTGTCACACACTCTGCTAGGTGATTATCTAAGCTCCCCATTTTATGACTATAAGTATTTACCATAAAAAGTAGTGTGTGACAAATATTATACTATATATTATTATGAAAGTAAGTGAAGAAGAACTAAAGAGCCTCTTGATGAAAGTGAAAGAGGAGAGTGAAAAAGTTGGCTTAAAGCTCAACATTCAGAAAACTAAGATCATGGAATCTGGTCCCATCACTTCATGGGAAATAGATGGGGAAACAGTGGAAATAGTGGCTGACTTTATTTTGGGGGGGGCTCCAAAATCACTGCAGATGGTGATTGCAGCCATGAAATTAAAAGACTCTTACCCCTTGGAAGGAAAGTTATGACCAACTTAGACAGCACATTGAAAAGCAGAGACATTACTTTGCCAACAAAGGTCCATCTAGTCAAGGCTATGGTTTTTCCATTGGTCATGTATGGATGTGAGAGTTGACTGTGAAGAAGGCTGAGCGCTGAAGAATTGATGCTTTTGAACTGTGGTGTTGGAGAAGACTCTTGAGAGTCCCTTGGACTGCAAGGAGATCCAACCAGTCCATCCTAAAGGAGATCAGTCCTGGGTGTTCATTGGGAGGACTGATGCTGAAGCTGGAACTGCAATACTTTGGCCACCTGATATAAAGAGCTGACTCATCTGAAAAGACCCTGATGCTGGGAAAGATTGAGGGAGGGAGGAGAAGGGGACGACAGAGGATGAGATGATTGGATGGAATCACTGAATCAATGGACATGAGTTTGGGTAGGTTCCAGGAGTTGGTGATGGACAGGGACGCCTGATGTACTGCGGCTCATGGGGTTGCAAAGAGTCAGACACGACTGAGCAACTGAACTGAACTGAATAACAGGCTACTTTTGATTATGATGTCTTCAAGTAGGTATGTACAGGCTTTGAAAAGATTTTGATGGGGAGGAAAATTTCATAGATGTTGGATAGGATGATGGCAAATACAATTCCCTATCTTATGAATTCCTTTTATTGTCCCAGAAATATATACATCTTGTCACTGAGTAAATACCTACAGTGATGCACAGACTCCGTCATAAGGTAGCTCATTTCACTGTCAAACAACTATCAGCATAATTAATGACAGGTGAGGAAGAACCACTGGAGAAGAAAATAGCAAAGCATTTCAGTAATCCTGCCTGGAGAATTCCATGGACAGAGTGGCCTGGCGGGCTCCTACTCATAAAAAGTTGGACATGACTGAGCAAATTACATTTCCACCTTTCAACATGTACTGAATGTTAACATTTGCTGTAAGTATCAGACAATGTATACTAAATATTTTACATGTATTATTTCATGTAATATTCAAAACAATACTATGAGACAGGCAGCATTATTAAACAAAAAGAAAACACTTAGAAAGGTTAAGTATTTCAAGCAAGGTCTCTTGGTTAGTAAACAACAGAATCAGAAACTAATCTAGGTTATAGTAATCAAAAAGTACGATACTACACTGTTGTAAATTATTTTTCTTTCATTCCACTAAATGATGATCACAATCTACTGTAATACTAGTGAGCACTAGGTACTGTGGAATCATGTAAGTTAAACTAGAGGAGTTAAATAGAGGTTGTGCCTGAGATGAATTTTGAAAGCTGAGAAGCAGCTAGCACAGAAGAAGAGACTATTCTAAAGCAAAGGCAGCAGTCTATGCAGCAGAATGGAAGGGTGAGAAAGCCTGGCATATTTAAGACCTCTAAGTAACTCAATAGGGCTAAGGGCAGGGAAAAAATGGGGAAGTGGCAAGATATGATGATATAAAGCTGGTGAGTTAGAAGAACCAACTTATGAAGGCCTTTTGGCCAATAGGCAAAAACATTCAGTTTTAATGACCTGAAAGTGTACTGATGAAACACTGAAAGACTTTCACTGGGAGATGAGTTTGGGAAAAGTTAGAAGGACTTAGAGTAATTAAAGACAGCAATCCTAAGGGTCCAGAGTAAGGCTGGAAGGGAAGACAACTATGAAAAAAAAGAAGAAATAATAAACAGGACCTGTAATTTGACTTTATTACGAAGGTGGGATTTAGGAAGGGAAGAATAAAGGACAGACTCCCAGTCTCTAGACATTGGTAACTGGGTGAATGGTAACATCTGTAACTAAAACAGAAAATACCAGAATAGTTATTTTAAAATTTTGTTGTTGCACCAAAAGCTATCTCTCTGTGAATTTTGACTGTGGGTACGTGTTCTGTACTCCAAGGCAATGGTCTCCAGAGTGCAGCTGGCACCTCAAGGAGTCTATAAGATGATACATTATGGTGTGAGAGGAAAATGTGAGAATTTGTTTCTTTTTAACTAAAAAAAATAAGCTTTAATAAAATATATAGATTCATAATATATATTATGAATATATAATATTCATATATTATTATGAATAATATATGCTGCTGCTGCTGCTGCTAAGTCGCTTCAGTCATGTCCAACTCTGTGTGACCCCATAGACGGCAGCCCACCAGGCTCTCCTGCCCCTGGGATTCTCCAGGCAAGAACACTGGAGTGGGTTGCCATTTCCTTCTCCAATGCGTGAAAGTGAAAAGTGAAAGCAAAATCGCTCAGTCTATAATTTATAATAATTATATATACATCAGAAGCATGTATTTACACATTTTTCTCAAAATAGTAAGCGTCCTACTCAGCAGGCAGCACCCTACAATGAAGATGGTTAGCATTTATGATATGCCTATTACTCAGCAGGTTATGGTCCAACTCTACCTACTTCCATTCTGCCCTTACAATGACTGTTTGCTGCTGCTGCTGCTAAGTTGCAATGACTGTTTAGGTACATAATAATCCAAAATCACTGCAGATGGTGATTGCAGCCATGAAATTTTGACACTTACTCCTTGGAAGGAAAGTTATGACCAACTTAGACAGCATATTAAAAAGCAGAGACATTACTTTGCCAACAAAGGTCCATCTAGTCAAGGCTATGGTTTTTCCAGTGGTCATGTATGGATGTGAGAGTTGGACTGTGAAGAAGGCTGAGCGCTGAAGAATTTATGCTTTTGAACTGTGGAGTTGGAGAAGACTATTGAGAGTCCCTTGGACTGCAAGGAGATCCAACCAGTCCATTCTGAAGGAGATCAGCCCTGGGATTTCTTTGGAAGGAATGATGCTAAAGCTGAAACTCCAGTACTTTGGCCACCTCATGAGAAGATATGACTCATTGGAAAAAGACTCTGATGCTGGGAGGGATTGAGGGCAGGAGGAGAAGGGGACGACAGAGGATGAGATGGCTGGATGGCATCACCGACTTGATGGACATGAGTTTGGATAAACTCCGGGAGTTGGTGATGGACAGGGAGGCCTGGCGTGCTGCAATTCATGGGGTCGCAGAGAATCGAACATGACTGAGTGACTGAACTGAATCCTGATTTACAAGATGGAGACATTGAAACTGACCAGTCCTTCATACGAGGAGGGCAATGGCACCCCACCCCAGTACTCTTGCCTGGAAAATCCATGGATGGAGGAGCCTGGTGGGCTCCAGTCCATGGGGTCGCTAAGAGTCAGACACGACTGGGCGACTTCACTTTCACTTTTCACTTTCATGCATTGGAGGAGGAAGTGGCAACCCACTCCAGTGTTCTTGCCTGGAGAATCCCAGGGACAGGGGAGCCTAGTGGGCTGCCGTCTATGGGATCACATAGAGTCGGACACGACTGAAGCGACTTAGCAGCAGCAGCAGCAGTCCTTCATAAACTCACATTAAATAAATTGCCTAAATATCTCCAGTTACTAAATGGCAAGACTGGAATTTATTTATTACTCTGTCTGACAGCCCATTAAATGTTTAAATACAGTGTTTTCCCTGAGAATTACTTTTCTGGGATCAGTGTCTCAATTCTTTTAAGTATCTTTGTAGGTGAGTTTCTGGGCCACTGTAGTATTTTTACATGAATGGCTTTTTCTTTGATCAAGTCCTTTTTAAAATGTATTATCCATTATAATGGCTTCTCTGGTGGCTCAGACAGTAAAGAATCCACCTGCAATGCAAGAGACCCGGGTTTAATCTCTGGTTTGGAAAGATCCTCTGCAGAAGGGAATAGCTACTCAATCTAGTATTTTTGCCTGGAGAATTTCATGAACAGAGGAGCCTGGTGGGCTACAGTCTATGCGGTAACAAAGAGTTGGATATGACTGAGCAACTAACATATATCCATCAAAAACACACTATTCAAAATATGGACTTCTAGCAAAAATCCATAGAGTATGAGTATTACCTTCAAGAAGGAGAGAAAAATGGAATAAAATCACATTAACAATTTATATATATACTCAATACCATTTATATCTGTCACATTCACCTTTGATGTACATGTCAACTTACTTTTCCAAAGTGACACTGTCACTTCTCCACTCAAAAGCCTTGAGCAGCTTTCCATTTCACCCACAAAAAAAGCCAAAGCCCTTATAAAGAGCTACAAGCCATAAGCTCTGGTATACTGTTCCTTCTATTCCTCATCTCCTATTACTCTCCCCTTTGCTTACTCTAATCTAACACAAGAGCCACATACATGCTCCTTGGATATCCCAAGCATGCTTCTGCCTCAAGGTCTTCGTAGTTTCTTCCTTCTTCCTGGAATGCTTTCTTTCCTAGAAGTTGGATGTGACTCACTCCTTCATTTTCTTGAGGTCAAATGTCACCTTCTGAGTGAGACCTAGCTTGACTGCCCTAAATAAAACATCAACTCCAACTTCCCAATATTTTCCATGTTCCTTTTCTTGCTTTGCTTTTCTTCATAGAACTTGCTGTGCTGTGCTGAGCTGAGCTGCTCAGTCATGTCAGACTCTTTGCAACCTCGTGGAATGTAGCCTGCCAGACTCCTCTATCCACGGGAATTCTCCAGGCAAGAATACTGGAGTGGGTTGCCATGACCTCCTCCAGGGGATCTTCCTAACCCAGGGATTGAATCCAGGTCTCCTGCATTGTAGGCGGACTCTTTACCATCCAAGCCACCAGAGAAGCCCCCTTCACAGCACTTATCGCACGTAATATATATTTTACCAATCCATCCATCCATCCATTGCTTGAATGATGGATGTCTTTCTTTTTCTCCCTGGAAGGTAAGCTCTACAAGGATAGAACTTTTCTATGTTTGTCTGCTGCTGTATAGTATTGCCTGGCATATAGGAAGTACTCAGTAAATACTTATTAACCAAATGAATACAACGAGAAAAGGAAGGAATGACCTAATTAAGGACATGTACAATATAATGAACAAGAGAGTCTAAATGAGGCCTCACAATGCCTGTATTTTTAGCCTGGGACATGATGGAGAAACATTTCATAAAGAATAAGAGGGATTAGCAAACTCTAAAGTAATCTAGCACAAACAATTCTGACTTTAAAGTTAGTTTTTAATAATAAAAGTAATACATAGAATATCTAAGAGAGAACTAGCTAGAATGGATAAAAGAAAGGAATATGATTTAACATTAATACGAACCTTAAGGTAGTTAATAAATGCTTCAAGGGGTCTGGATATAATCAGCATTATGGTAACAGTGGAATTTAGAGTCATACTGTTGTTTTCGAGCTACATAAACTCAGGCAAGTTACCTAATTTTATGTATTATTTTACTCATGTGTAAAATAGATATTATAATAATAAGAACATTCAGAGTGTTGATGTCATCCTTAAATAAGACCATATATAGCCTGGCCTATACAGTAAAAGATAATTTTTATTAGCATAGTAACTAGGACATAAGTGCTTGATAAATATTAGCTGTTAGTATTATCACCAAATTAAAAACTTTTGGAAGCCTATTCTGAAAGTTACTAAAACAAGAGGTACATCTGGTAAGGACCATAACATAAATTTTTAAAAGTACTAAAAATTAATTACCACATAAGAATTTAGCACTTTCATGGAAAGGCTGTGGAGAACAGGGGAACCACACTGTTGGTGAGAATGTACATTGGTGCAGCCACAATGGAAAACAGTATGGCTGTTCCTTAACAAACTGAAAACAGAGTTATCATATGATCCAGTAACCCCACTCCTAGACATATATCTAGAAAAGAAGAAAATGCTAATTCAGAAAGATACACAGACCCCAATATTCACAGCTTAACTATTTATAGTAAGACACAGAAGCAAACTAAATGCCCACTGACAGATGAATGGATAAAGAACATGTGAGATATACACACCCACACCCACACCCATACACACACACACACACGAATATTACTCAGCCATAAAAAAAATGCCATTTGCAGCAACAAGGATGAACCTAGAGATTATCATACCAAGTGAGGTGGGTCAAAGATAAATATTATATGCTATCATTTACATGTGGGTTCTAAAAAATTATATGGATAAACTTATTTACAAAACAGAAACAGACCCACAGACACAGAAAACAAAGTCATGATTACCAAAGAGAGGGTGAGGTGGGGTGGGGTGGGGCAGAAATATTAGAGGTATGGGATTAATAGATGTTGCTGTTGTTGTTAATAGATTAATAGATACACACCTTCATATATAGAATATATAAACAACAAGGATTTACTATATAGGACAGGGTACTATATACAATATCTTATAATAACCTATAAAGGAAAAGAATTGAAAAAATAGATATATACAGATAAATACATATGTTTAAGTGAATCACTTTGCTGTATACCTGAAACTAACACAAAATTGAAATAAACTTCACTTCAATAAAAAAAAAAGAATACAGCACTTTTAGAACACATCTACTTCAGTATTAAAAGTGGTATACATTTTACTATTATAACATTCATTTTGGATTTTGCTTACAAGTCAGATACAGTACAAAATTTGACTATTTAACTATATAGCTTTAATTTATATCAGTTGTTCTCAATCTTTTATTCTTCTTCAACACACTTAAGAGACTTGGCACATTCCCATTATGCACAGTGGCTCAGTGGAGCAGTGATTCTCCACTGCTAATCACTACTTAGTGATTCTCCAGTAAGTGAGGAGAGTGTAGTGGGGGTGAGGTGGAGTAGATTGTCCGGAGTTGAGAATTACTAGTTCACTAATGGAAAAATATAAAATGAAAGCTATGATTCAGAGGCAAGAAACAGTTAAATCTACAGAAAAACACCAAGTGTATGTCACAGATCCATTTCTTTAATGTATATCCAAAAGGTTCAAAGTACTTAAAAAGGTCTTACCAGTGTATTTTCTCCATTGGAACTATTCCAGAGCCTCATTCGATTATCTGTGCCAACAGTGAGTAGGTGAAGACCATCACTTGTAAAACATAAGCCGTTAACCTTTCCATTATGAGCAGTGTTTGCTGCAATGAAAAACACAATTCAGATTATCTCTTCTTATAAATTCAACACAGGTAATACTTGATGACATAGCTATTAAATCTATTAAACACATTAAGGACATAATGTCCTTTAAATACAGTAAAGGACAACTATCTGAACTACTTAAAATACGTAAGTTGATTATATTTAAAATTATTTAAATATATACATATGTTTAAGTGAATCACTTTGCTATACACCTGAAACTAACACAAAAATGAAATAAACTACATTTCAATTAAAAAAAAAAGAATCCTTTCGATTGTTTGAGTATGATAAGCTATACAATCAGAACCATAATGACAGAGGAAAATAGGAAAACCAAATGGAAAAAATGTTGCCAAATAAAATTTTTCTTCAGGAAGTAAGCTGTGCTATTCAGCTCAGTTCAGTTGCTCAGTTGTGTCTGACTCTTTGCGACCAAATGAATTGCAGCACGCCAGGCCTCCCTGTCCATTACCAACTCCCGGAGGTCACTCAGACTCACATCCATCGAGTCAGTGATGCCATCCAGCCATCTCATCCTCTGTTGTCCCCTTTACCTCCTGCCCCCAATCCCTCCCAGCATCAGAGTCTTTTCCAATGAGTCAACTCTTAATTAAATACAGAAACAGTAAAATTTTTAATTAAATACCTTTTAAATTTCTTATATATTAATACTCTATTTTCAATCTAAAAGTCACTTCATGGACTACTACTACTACTAAGCTGCTCAGTCGTGTCTGACTCTTCGTGACCCCATGGACTGCAGCCTACCAGGCTCCTCTGTCCATGGGATTTTCCAGGCAAGAGTACTGGAGTGGGGTGCCATTGCCTTCTCCATCATGGACTATTAAAAATCAATAATACCAATATTTCCTTCTTAAAGATAACTGTTCCAGTCTCAATCAAAAGTGATACTACTTTCAAAATGAACAGGTTTAAGAAACCATAATCTTCAATAGTCTGATTAACTTAATTTAAAAGATTATTAAAACAAACATAGGTTTTAAATAGTTCATCTGAATGTATTTCTGGTCCAAATTTAATTCTAAATCAGAATTTTAATCTACCTAGAAATTACACCCTATTGTAAAAATGCAATTGAATTACTTTGTCTCCTAGATTGCAGTGGACTCAAATTTCATACAACCACAAATTTTATTGTGACAAACTTGCCACAAAATTTTACCATTCCTTTAATTTATTATAACTTCCTAAATGGTACTGAATTTGCATTATTAGTTGGCCTCATGTGAGCAAAAAAAAAAGTTTCTACCAAGACATTAAAAAATTCAGGAACAGAAGGAATGACATACTTGTATTTTGAAGAAATAAAACCATAATTAGTTGATGTAAATTTAGAAATTAATTCATTGTGAATGCCTTTTTTAAAGAATATAAAATCTATAGTTTGTCAACATCTATTTATTATCTGGTTTCAGTTCAAATTTTTAAATATAAACATATTGTCAATGTCATATTCGTATATTAATGCATTTTTCATTACCTGATTCAGCTGCTTGCGACTTTTTCCCATTATGCTGATCAAGAGTTATCAAGCATCCTGATGCTCTCCTCACATCCCATAATTTTGCTCTACTGTCAGCACTGAGAGGAAATAAATGTTACATTGACATACAGCTAGGATAAGGACTCTACTCCTCACCCACGTTTCCTTATTATTGGCATACACAATCTCAGTATATTAGCACAAATGCATTTGTACATTTGGGTGGCTATACTTTTGCCTTTCCAGCAAATATCCAATAGTCAACAGAAGCACAAAGAAGTGAAAAAAAAAAAAAAAAAAAAGTAACCTTTTTTAAATCACAAGGGATTCTGTTGCTCTTTCTGTTGTTTTTAATGACATGAGCATCCTTCTCTCCAAAGACAAGACAGGCTAAGAGCTTTTTCCCTTGGTAAGCTTGCTGATAAATCCCCATATCCTTTCTACTGTTTGTTACTCAAATGTTTACAGAATCATGCAGTGAACTAATTTCACTTTGCTTAAATTTGGTAGGAATGGTTTTTCTTTTTATATGAAAAAAAAACTGAAAATAAGGTGAATAATAAGGACAATATATTTTTATTTGATTTCCTGTACTCAAATCAATCTTTGCCAAAACAAAGGAAATACATTTAATGTCTCCTAGAATTAGAGAGTTATTTGCATTTTACTTCAAGTGAAAATAAAAAGGTAAAACCATGATCATAAATCAATTTCAGCTTATAAACTACTCCTAAGGAAAACATAAATCAGTTCAAGTACGCTATCATATCCTCACAAAGCCCTTAATAATATTTTAACCCATTGGGTTTATCTAGGCCATTTTAATCAAAAAAGAGCATTACACTGCATTTTATAAGCCTATTTCTCATTTAAAAATCTTTTAAAATGTATATATACAGGGTTTATCTCTTTCTATAACTTTGATTCTTTTCACAGATCACAAGCAAACCTAGCCAACTGGAATGGCTGACAAAAGTTAGTGTTTCCCATTCTCAATTTGGTTTTCTTTCTTTTCAATAGGGGAATAGGTCTGCAATGGTATGAGTCTGAAGACGTAAGTCTCTTCTGAAACATTAGATTTGGACATATCTGACTCCTAACACTGACTTACCAGGTCCATTCCAGAACTGATTTGAATTCCTAGGGTACTCTGAGAATTGAAAGCCTCTAAATTTCCCTCTTGATTTGAGGAAAACCAGATTAGAAAAGAACAATGTAAATCCACTCTAGCATGGAACACAACCAATGCCTAGCTCCTCACCTTCACAACTCTTTAGCAACCTCTTGTGGCTACACTGGGGCTTCCTTGGTGGCTCAGACGGTAAATAAACTGCCTGCAATGCAGATCAGGGTTCTATCCCTGGGTTGGGAAGATCCCCTGGAGAAGGGAATGGCACCTCACTCCAGTATTCTTCCCTGGAGAATTTAATTCCATAGATAGATAAAGGATCCCATGGCTACAGTCCATAGGATCGCAAAGTCAGACATGACTGAGAGACTAATACTTTCACTTTCACTCTGTGGGTACATACTAGATTTTATTCTACTTCAGACATTACAAATTTCAATGTCACAATCTGCAAACTATTAACACAAGTTTCTCTGGGGACTAAACTGTGACAGAGAAGGAGGGCTGGCAGCTTTACAAAAATACAGGTACATTTCTTTATAAACCTAAAAAAGTAGCTTTTCTAATAATTCTTCTGCAAAAAGTTTTATTAAAATGTCTATATCAAAATTTGATTATTACTTCCTATCCCTTCAAGTTTCAAAATTTTGACACTCATGCGTCTATCTCATTAGGTCATTGATCCCTCCTATAAGCCTTCTAGTGATTTTATTTCATTCCTTATACCCATGACTTCAACAATTTTGAGACAATTGTTAAGTCTGTGTCATTCACTGTTTTAATTTCTGTGTCATAGCACAGCTGTGAGCTACGCCTTCAACAGAGCACACAATACTGACCAGCAATCCTATGTGCCCTAATCAGCTCCCGCTTCCATTCATTAAAACTGCTATTTCAAACCTTTACTACCTTCTCTGAAAACTGCATTCATGTATTTTCAATAGATGACATCAAGTTCTAAAATACAAGAAACTGGGTTTGCATTTCTTGAATTCTGCCAAAGTCACATATTTAGTTGTACTGACACTTACTATTTCCTCCTTCCATGTAGTCATGGTGCCCTTCATGTGCCAGATCAAGTGTCCCCTTCTAATGGGACCCTTGATATTATCTTTGCCTATCTATTCAAGGTCCTGATATACCAATTATTCTCTCCATTTCTTATCTTCACTAATTTCTCTCCACCAATACTCTTCCCTCAGCATTCAAATATATAAGGCCCTTCTAGCAAACAAAACTCCCAAACCCCATGATCCTCAAGAGTTAAGTGCTCTTGTTCTTTCTTCCCATACTGAACCTCTCAGAGATGTACCTCTATTAAAGCATTTTTCAGGATGTCCTGCAATCACTGATTTTTCTGACTATACTCCCTCACTAGACTATTACCTTCTTGGAGGGACTCGGCTTGTGTTACCTCTGTGTCCCTGGTACAATGCTTGGCACATGACAGGAATCATTAATTGTCAGTAAATTGAATTAATGAATGTGGATCGAAGTGATGAATCAGATTTAAAATAATTTTGGGTTAAAGAAAGTGAATTAAAATGCTACTGATTTTAAATTAACAGAGTGCTACACTTTTGTATGCACAAATGACACAGCACAGAGTTTCACAGGTAGTGTTAGGGGGTTTGCCTTGCTACATAGATTTGGTTGTTACCTGTTTTTAAAAGTGAGTATCTTCAAGTTGGATAGTCAGGATTAGGATTACGATGAATAGAAAGATTTGTTTTTGGTAATATGAATTAAAATCTTTAACTCAATTATTTTTTAGGGCTTACTTAATAGCTAAATATGTACCTAACATAAAACAATCTTTTCAAAATGCTTATCCCTAATTATTAATCTCAAACCCAAATAGTTTGTATTTTACCTTGCAGTTGCCAAGATATATTCATAACGTGGTGACCAGGAAACTGCCAA
This sequence comes from Tragelaphus eurycerus, assembly GCA_935064755.1. Lineage (NCBI taxonomy): Eukaryota > Metazoa > Chordata > Mammalia > Artiodactyla > Bovidae > Tragelaphus > Tragelaphus eurycerus. The sequence continues at coordinate 19,451,137 of CAKXYN010000024.1, read as the reverse complement.
TATTTCTTGTCTGTGACCTGCAAAACAACTGTATGTAATGACTTGCATTTTGAAATATACCTTTTGAAATATCAAAAGTATAGTCTAACTAACTTTGCCTGATTATGAAGAAAACACAGACTAAATTTTAAAAGTAAACTGATATAATCATTTTTTCACATTTATAATAATCTATATTTAAATACTAATGTGAAGTCTATGGGACATTCCTTACATATGATATTTTATTATAAAAGGCTTGGGTTTGGTTTGGAAAGAACAGCCAGAGCAAGTGAGTCTGTCTTTTTAAATATAGCTGCTAGCCTAGTAGGTCAGTCCATCAATAAATGACATAGCTCAAGCTTACTTATGTATCTCTACAACAAAATCCCTGCAACAGGCCATACAAGACAAACATTTTAAAGACTAAAAATGTTTCCTAACTTTTTTCAGAAAGTTGTAGCAGAAAAAAAATTATTTTAATTCATGATTATAAAAAGCATTTATATAAAAATTTTTGTCTAGAGCACAAGTGATAAGTATATAGGACAAGTGAATTCAGCATTTTAAGTCATTTCTACCTAACTATTCAAATGATATATTTTCATCAATTTAGTGTATTTCATAGAGATTCATAATATAAAACAGATGTTATCCATCTCATCAAGTTTTCCTAATATATTTACTATGTGTTTCTCAGAGATGAATACAGACAGAATTTCTGAATTACATCCTATTTTTTTCCCTGTTTAGAATTAGACAATCTAATATTGATAAAAAAAGTAGCAAAAATAATTTAAGTTGGTAAACCTTTACCAAATTTTATTTCAATATTTTTTCTAAAATTTTTTTATTGAGAAAAGAAGTACCTAAATATTAAGAACATCTATTCAGCCAGAACAATATTAAATAATGTTCATAGAGAATGCTGTACCGATGTAAGTTTCATAAGTAGTTCACTTTTTTCAATGTAGAAATAACACAAAGTTTTGAGTTTGACTTTCTGTATTCTTTAACCTTCCCCTGCAGCCATTGTTCATATAAATGTCTCCTTAATAGTTTAGTTTTATAAGAATAATGCACAGAAGGATCTTTATTTCCCTGTTGACTTCTAACAACTAGCACAAAATACATCAGTCATGTCGTTTACAAAGACTGCACTGTTAGTAATGTTTCATTTTATTGAATGGTTTACTCAAAGTAGTTGTTGTTTCAAATAAAATACCCTGTAGAATGTGGGAACAGGATCCAGACTTCAAGTCACAAAGTTGTACTTTGGGTCCTCTAGTACCAACTGTAAAAACAAAAACAGGAATGGTTTAAGATAATTTAATTATAAATGATCACCAAAAGGAAATAAGAAACTATCATTATGAATCATGACATTTTCACTTGCAGAAATATAAAAATGTATGTTAATAATATACTTTAATTTTTTATGTTTATAACTAGAAAATTATTTTAGTTGTAGTCCTATGTCAGTACTAAGATCACTCTATTATTCTCTATTACTCTATTATTCTCTATTATTATTTTTCAATATTTAACATTGAAATAATTATAGATTCACAGGAAGCTACAAAGATAGTGCCAAGAGGCCCTATGTACCCTTCACCCAGGTTGTCCCAATGGTTGTATGTTAGGTAACTATAGCACAGTATCAAAACCAGGAAATGTGTACTTGTACGATGTGTGTATAATTCTACGTTATTTTATCACTTAAATCATTTTATTTTAATAGCTTAGCTGTTCCATGTTAATAATATACTTCTAAATCACTAGTAACAGATTCACAGAAACTCTGGACACAGACTGAGTGAGCCTCAAAGACAAGTTAGTGTCCAAACTCTACCGATGAAGCAGCTGACTGATGTCCGGAGGTGAGGAGACTTACGCAGTGTCACAGAAATAATATCACAGGGACCTGATGCCTGATACCAGAAAAATATTTTTTCATCTTCATACATGAAAATTTTTGTTGGATGTGCTTTCATAGAAATGGATGTTTAATTTGAATCACACATTCTCAGAGAGAAGGAAATCATTTCTTTGTTTTACTGTGTTGAATGAAAGGCTGCCAAATTTTGTTTACATAGGTGGCTCAGAGGTTAAAGCGTCTGCCTGGAATGCAGGAGACCCGGGTTCAATCCCTGGGTCGGGAAGATCCCCTGGAGAAGGAAATGGCAACCCACTCCAGTACTCTTGCCTGGAGAATCCCATGGAGGGAGGAGCCTGGTAGGCTACAGTCCATGGGGTCGCAAAGAGTTGGACAAGACTGAACGAACGACTTCACTTAGCACTCACTTAGAATCTTTGAACTTTGGTGGTTTAAAAAAGTTCTTTAAAGTGAAAGTCACTCAGTAGTGTCCAACTCTTTGCAACCCCACAGACTATACAGTCCATGGAATTCTCCAGGAAAGAATACTGGAGTGGGTAGCCTTTCCCTTCTCCAGGGAATCTTCCAAACCCAGGTCTCCCGCATTGCAGACGGGTTCTTTATCAGCTGAGCTACCAGGGGAAAAAAAGTAATTCTTAAGGGAACAGAAATGTGCTTTCTTTCTTTCTTAAAAACACCCCACAAATGATACTGGTTTTCTTAATTTTATTTTTACTTATTTATTTATTTACTGTTCGGCTGTGCTGGGTCTTTGATGCTGTGTGGCCTTTTTCTCTACTCTCTAGATGCAGTGTGCAAGCTTTTCTTGCAGTGGCTTCTCTTGTTGCAGAGCTGGGTCTAGTGTACATGCTTCAGTGTGAGAGCTCAGCAGCTGCAGTCCCCGGGCTCTAGAGCACAGGCTCAACAGTTGTGGCACATGTGCTTAGTTGCTCTGTGGCATGTGGGATCCTCCTGGACTAGGGACTGAATCCATGCCTCCTGTACTGGCAGGCAGATTCTATACCACTGAGCCACCAGGAAGTCCCAGAAATGTGCTTTCTTAGTTTTCAAATCCTAGCCACTCTGAAATCTAGCATGGTGCCTGACTTGTACAATATCTGTTAAATGGAATGAATATAAATAGTAAATATATATTTAAGTTTTTTTTTTAAAGAATTGTGATCTTCATCTGGGTTAAAATGTTTATATCAAAACTAACTAGATATTAAAAGGGAAAATGTTTTCATTATGTTAAAAAACAAAAGAACACAAATACAAACCTGCTACCAAACAGTGCTTGGTGGCAACCGGAGACATATGATGACTATAAACTGTTTCTTCAAAATTAAATACATCAGCAATCTGATAATCAAAAGACATTTAAAATAAGTGTAATCACAAAGGCAGCAAATTTTCTATTTACCTACTGTCACAGTTAGTAATTTTTAAATTGTTAGCAATTTATTTTTCTCTAATAAATTCCAGAGATTAAGACAAGATAACCTCCTGGTTCACCATCTTCCTTTCTGCTCCAATCTGGAGAACTTCAGCACCTACAGAAACGATCTAGTCAGTACCCTGCCTCTCAGTTCCATATAATCTCACCTACCACACCCGGGACACTCTCACCACCAAAAACTGCTCCTCCTTTGAAATCACATATTTCAGTTACATATGACCAGAATTTTATTTCAGCTCCCCCAACCACCTCTGAGACACCTAAGCAAAGCCCAGAGGCCCTATCAGTTCCTCCTGTCTTCACTTTTCCTCCTGCAGCTTGGATTCCAAGGTTGAATGCTTCAGCTCCAGGATATTCAACTCCTTTGCCATCATCATCTCACCTGTCAAGGCCTCAACCCTGGATGACTCCAAATGTCTGCCTTCTGTGCACCTTATTCAGGTTTAACTGCACCAGAGGTCAACAAACTTTTTAGTAAAGTGTCAGACTGTAAATATTTTAGGCTTTGAAGACCAACTACTCATTTCTGTCACTGCAGTGTCAAAGTGGTCATAGACAACAAATGAGCATGTCTATGTTACAACAACACTTTGCTTACCAAAAAGAGTCCATGAGAAGCCTTGGCCGAGAGCCTAGACTTGGCCTATTGGCTGCAGTTAGCTGACCTCTGCCTCATGAAGGTGAAGAAAACCTTATAATAGGGCAGACTGCGTGCATGCTCAGTCACTGCAGTTGTATCTGACTCTTGATGATCCCGTGGACTATAGCCCGCTAGGCTCCTCTGTCCATGGGATTTTCTAGGCAAGAATACTGGAGTGGGTTGCCACCTTCTTCTCCGGGGGATCTTCCTAACCCCCAGAGAGACAGAAACCACGTCTCTTCACGAATCATCAGGAAAACGCAAATCAAAACCACAATGAGATATCAGCTCACATCTGTTAGAATATCTATTATCAAAAAGAGATAACAAGTGTTGACAAGGATATGTAGAAAAGGAAACCTCTGTGATTATTAGAGGGAATGTAAATTAGTGTAGCCATTATAGAAAACAATACGGAGGTTCCTCAAAAATTAGAACCATATGATCCAGTAATCCCACTTGTGGGTATATATCCAAAGGAAATGAAATCACTGTCTCAAAAGAGATAGCTGCATCCTCATGTTTTCAACAGCACTGCTTATAATAGCCCAATCATGGAAACAACCTAAGTGCCCATCAACACAGGAAGGGATAAAGAAGACCTGATATGCATACACACACACACACACACACACACACACACACACACCCGATGGAATATTATTCAGCCATGGGAAAGAATGAACGTTTGCCATTTGTGACAATACAGACAGACACTAAGGGCATTACATACTAAGTGAAGTAAGTCAAACAGAGAGGAATAAATACTGTATATCACTCACAAGCAGAATTTTAAAAAGCCAAACTGATAGAAACAGTAAACAAAATGGTGATTATTGCAGCTGGTGAATGGTGGGAGAAATAGAAAGATGTCAGCCAAAGAGTATAAACTTCCAGTTTTAACATGAACAAGGGAAGTGAGAAGTTTCATAGGGAAAGAAACTTGAGGTAGGGAATACAACATATAAGATGTGTTCAGAAGGCAAAAGGAGATCTATTTAGTGGCAGTACACTATCTATGTTGAAAAGAGGTAGAAGCTAAGGTTGAGAAAGTAGGAAGTGAGGCTACAGAGAACTTAGAATGCCAGGCTGAATTTATACAATGGAATCACTCACCAAAGGTGATTTGGGTTCAGACAGGATGAAACTGCTTTATTCTAATTAATTCTGGGGTAGAACTTACTGTGGAACTGTGAGAAGAAAAATAATAAAAAGAAACCATTTAGGAGTTTATAGTAGTAGTCCAGATGGACAGTGATGGTGAGGGAAATAGAAAAGAGAAATCTGAGAGTCTGAAGGAAGACCAGCTAAGATTTGAGGACTAAATGGAAATGAGGAGCCATCATGTTCACTTCAATTTAGAATATGTTTAGTTTGAGATGACGACACTACATTTAAGTAAGAGAGGTTCTGTATACAAGTAGAGACATATGGAACTAGAGCTCAGGGAAAAAATTAGCTGTGATAGAAAAATAAAATTTGATCAAATAGCATAAAAGCTATTATCTACGCTATCTTCCCAGGTGGCACTATTGGTAAAGAACCTGCCTGCCAATGCAGAAGACATGAGATAAGATCCTCTGGAGGAGGCCATGGCAACCTGCTCCAGTATTCCTGCCTGGAGAATCCCATGGACAGAGGAGCCTGGAGGGCTACAGTCCATAGGATCGCACAGAGTCAACATGACTGAAGCAACTTAGCATGCAAGCATGCACTGTCTACTTTACTCAGCTATAATAACTTTCTTTTTCCTTATTGTTTTAGGTCAATAGGAGATAAATTCAATATTCTTCCCTACACCACTATGCCATAGAAGTTTTTGAGTAATAAAGTATATAACAGCTAACGGTGTTTGAGTACTTACTATATGCTAGGTGCCATTTCCAGGTACTTTACACATATCAACCTATTTAATCCTCATAGCCATTCTATAGGGTATGATCATTACTCCCTTTACAGATGAACACAGAGAAGTTCAGATACTTGCCCAATCAATATCACATAGCTAGTTAGCAGCAGGGGCTTTCCAGGCGGATCAGTAATAAACAATCTGGCTGCCAGGCAGGAGATTCAGCTTCAATCCCTGGTTGGGAGCCTGGTGGGCTACAGTCCACGGGGTTGTAAAGAGTTGGACATGACTCAGCAACTAGCCAGCAGCAGTCAGCAGCAGAGGCAAGATATGAACTCAAGCAGTATTGCTCTCCTCAATCACTATATTGCTTTCATATCTAACATATATGACATCTTAGCAAATAATCACACTGTTTAGGACTAAATTCTCCTTCATTGTACAGAACAACTCGGAAAAGCTTTAACATACTTACTTGTAATGTATTTGTATCCCATACTTTCAGAGTCTTATCAAATGAACTTGATGTGAACATGCCAGTGTCATGAGGATACCACTGTACAGTCTCCACACTGTATTTGTGAACATCAGGATGGCTTCTACAAAACAGCAATCAAAATTTAGAGATAACTTATTTACTTGAGTTTCAAAATGGATACCATATTAACAAGTTGTAGTTTTGGGAAGAACAATACAAACCTAGATTACTCGCCATGTCCTAGCTGTCTAGAGAAAGAATATGTAGGCATCTCTAGTTTTAGGTGCCCACAGTGTGATGTGGAGGCCTGCTTCCTACTAAGGCTCATAAAATGAGACCTCTTATTTCTGTATGAGAGCTTGGATGGATCAGCCAACTACACTGGACTGATTCATGGAAGAAACTGATTTCTCCTTACTGGAAGAGATACCTACTTTGGTTTTGGATTTGCTTTTCTGATCATTTTATAAGCACTATCATTTAGAATTGTTGCCTCCCGTACCTCCATAGTGTCCCACACAGTATGACTTCTGATTAAGAACCTCACTTCTACAGCAAAAGGATGTGACGGGTAGATGCCCATGGGGTTCACTACTCTTAGGTAGCCCATAGCCGACAGACGCATGATCTGTTGAAGACTCAGTTATGACATCAGTTACAGTACACCACCTGTGATGACAATGTGCTATCCTGAAGGATGCAGTATATGCTCTGAACTAGTAATCAACACAGTATGTGTCCTCTATTGAAACTTAATTCAAAGACACTGGATGTTTAGAAATACTTATGATAGTGGAGGGACATCTGAATACCAACTAGATACTTAATATCATTAATTATTGTATATGTGAGACAGTGGTAGTGGTGTTACGCTTATAAAACACTTTTTATTTTTTAGAGATAAAATTATGAATGAAATTATATCTTTCTGAGATTTGCTTCAAAATAATATTCAGAGTAGGTGGGTAGGTGGGGTAAAGATGAAATAAGATTGGTTATGACTGATAGCTGCTGAAGCTGGGTGATGGGTACATAGTTCATTAGACTACTCTCTATTTTCATATATATTAAATATCCATAATAATATAAAAATAAACAGAAGACTACTGCAACCCAAAACAGACAGGACCATCATGAGTTCTGATTCTTTAAGCTGTAAGTTTAGATTACAATACAGGATAAAGGGCCTCAAACACATGTGTTGCTACTTCAAGAAATAAGAATATGAAGAAGAAAAGCTTTATGTGCCATTTCTGGCCTTGAGACAGCTGCAAAAACAACTGCAGTACCTATCCATATTTTCTTACTTTCTACGTCATGTAAATATTTTAACTAATTTCCCCTTTCTTTCCTCTCTCTTACCTCAATTATTTTATACAGATTACCTACAAACTGAGCCTACAAATTGCATAACCCTAATATAAGAAAACATAAAACTAGTGGAAAAATAGAGATTATCTTGAACTGGATGTGGTAACTAAATACACTTGGAATCATAGCGTTTGGGGGAAGGGAATAATTACATTTTTGTAATTATTTTTTGTAAAATAGATTTTTGTAAAAATCTATATCAAGTAATAGATATTTGCATTAGGTTAGAATGAAACTTACTTTTTTAAGGAAGGGTAGGTACGGGAATACAGGTATATACTGATATTGGACAGACAAATGGGTAGATTGTAGTGGATGTGTGCTCTTTTCTTGACTGAACATTCAATCTCTATCTTTTGGGGGAAAATTCCCTTTATTGAAAGGCAGGGCCTTGCCTCTTGTTACAGAAAGCAAGAGACTCCAAATATGGTTCAGCAGTAAAGAATCCACCTGCAATGCAGGAGATGTGGGTTCAATCCCTGGGTAGGGAAGATTCCCTGGAGAAGGAAATGGCAACTCACTTCAGTATTCTTGTCTGGAGAATCCCATGAACAGAGAAGTCTGGTGGGTTAGTCCATGGGGTCCCAAAAGAGTCAGACATGACTGAGCGAATAAAACAACAACAAATAACAGAAAACAAAGAGACTCCATATATTCTCTTGCTCTGGGCAGGGGGGCATGAGCGTGTCCTGGGCTTAATCAATCCCAGGGGACTCCAAAACTCCCGCTAGTAATGCAAACCAGGGATATATGAGCAATTATTCATAGTTGTGGAGTCAAGAGTCTGTGTTGGTGATATGCAGCAGATCCCAAACTCAGTTGTTCATGTGGTATGACCTTGACTGTGTTCTCTTATTCTGGTTTCTCTTATTTTCTGCTCATTTTCTACATTTGTTTCTTCTACCTTTCTACTGTTATGTGAGATATGAAATATCTTTCCAGTAAATTTCTGCTGAACATAAAGAGAACTGGTCTCTATTTGAGAATCTACATAAAGATTATCTAATTTCAAATAAATCCTTAATGTAGTGATCACAAATAAAAGTTCATTCATACTTAGATTTTAAAAGAGTACAAAATATTATATCGATCTCCTACTATGTGTGATATATCATTCTCCTTAACATTTAACAAAAATTTGAGATAAGGAATCTTTTTGGTGCTTAAGAATAAACATATTAAATAAAGCAAAAGCAACTATTAAGTTACTTTTGCTTAATAGTGTAAGCAAAACACTTAAGTGTAACAGTGTAAGGCACATTAATCTAGTATCAATTTTTATTGAAATTATTTTTTAAAGTCAGATGATAAAGTCTTTGGATGTAAAATGCTACTTTAACTCATTTTGTAAAGATGCTTACTATATGCCCATTTACATTCAAAGATAAGACTTTGAATCTAAGAAGAAAGTCATAACAAGTAAGATTGATGTCCTAAGCATTTACTTGACCTCACATAACAGAAAAGCAAATCACAGCCACTAATGGAATAATATTATATAGCATGTGGTATATATGAAGATACTATTTTACCATATAACAAATTAAACAATGTTAAAGTAATAGCTAAGATAAAATAAGACAAAGATGAATTAAACTAATTAATGGCTGCCTTACACTTTAGAATTTAAATATTTTGTTGTTGTTGTTGTTTGTTTGCTGGGAGGGGAGAGGGTATAAAATGGTATAAGCCTCTTAGAACCAAGTTCCAGAGTACTTGAGGTGGTATCTTGTTTTGTATCAAGTGTATCTATAATTATACTGCTTCCCATTTATATAGCAGCTTTACCATTTTAATATGCTTTTTGAAGATAATATTTAAGTCTCATAAAAAAACTTAAAAGAATAATAGGTCAAGTATAGTTATCTCTAAGACAGAATAGTTTTGTGAGAGGCTCAGAGAAATAGTTTCCTTAAATCTGTATTTCCAAAGTGAAGTGTCAGAGCCAAGAAATAATCATAATTCTCCTCACAAATATTCTATGAACTTATGTATCTATTCTAGCACTTTGGAAACAGCTTTAATACACAGCAGTTGTGGATACTAATGTTCATGAGGTTTTTTCCTCTTGAAAACATTTTTTCAACTTTTATTCTCTTTGTTAATTCAAGGTCTGCTTAAAATAAGATCAAATACAGGAGACAAGAAAGAATTAAGTGACCACTATGAACAAATTAAAATCGTAAAACACTTAAACAGCCAAAAAAATTCAAGGTAGAAAAGTATGTTAAGTCAGGCAACTTTAAGTAAGTAGGTAAGAGAAGAGGGGTGTGTGTGTGTGTGTGTGTGTGTGTGTGTGTGTTTTCTACTGGCTAGAAGCTAGTACATTATGGCTTCTAGCTATTAATCTTTTTGTTCTACTAATAATAGATGACTAATTTGTGTTTATATTTAGCTAGAAAGACTTAAGTGAATCTTAACTAAAATTATTTACTGAGTTGTGCCATGTAGGTGGAGAATAAAAAGACCATAATCAAAAGTCTTAAAGTCCTTTTGAAAACTGATACCCAAGTTGTTTTGGAGAAGTCATACATTAAAAACAGCAATTCTCCAAAGAAGACAGACAGATGGCTAACAAGCACATGAAAAGATGCTCAACATCATTCATTATCAGAGAAATGCAAATCAAAACTACAATGTGATACCACTTCACACCAGTCAGACATCATCATGTCTACAGACAATAAGTGGGCTGGAGAGGGTGTGGAGAAAAGGGAACACTCTTACATTGCTGGTGGGAATGTAAACTGATACAGCCACTATGGAAGATGGTATGGAGGCTCCTTAAAAAGCTAGGAATAAAACCGCTGTATGACCCAGCAATCCCACTCCTAGGCATATACCCTGAGGAAATCAAAACTGAAAAAGACACATGTACCCCAATGTTCACTGCAGCACTGTTTACAATAGCCAGAACATGGAGGCAACCTAGATATCCAGTGAGGATGAATGGATAAAGAAGCGGTGGTACATAAATACAATGGAATACTACTCAGCCATAAAAAGGAATGCATTTCAATCTGTTCTAATGAGGTGGATAAAACCAGAGCCCATTATACAGAGTGAAGTAAGTCAGAAACAGAAATATAAATATCGTATACTGACACATATATATGGACTCTGAAGAGATGTACTGATGAATTTATTTTCAGGGCAGCAATGGAGAAATAGACATAGAGAACTGACCTATAGACAAGGTAGGAGGAAAGGAGGGAGAAGGGGAGATATATGGAGAGAGTAACACAGAAATTTACAATACAGTGTAACAGAAAGCCCATGGGAATTTGCTGTATGACTCAGGGAACTCAAACAGGGTCTCTGTGACAGGCTGAAGGGTAGGGTGGGGAGAGAGATGGGAGGGAGGTTTGGGAGGGAGGGAACATGGGTGAACCTATGGCTGATTGTTGTTGATGTACGGCAGAAAATCACAAAATTCTGTAAAGTAATTATCCTTCAATTAAAAAATTTTTAAAAAAGAGCAATATTCAAGTTTCAGTTATTACTTGCAAGAAGATGTCAAGGGATAAGTACGTAAATATATCATTTGAACAATTTGCTTGAAACATTCATATTTCATGTTTTGCATTTGATGCAAAAAATAATCAAATGTTTATAAATTCATGAATTACATTTTTAATACACACCTGCCAACGGAACACACTGCTTTACACGTGTAATAAGGTTGTCTGCTGGAGTTCTCAAGATCATAAAGCACAATCACACCATCTGAACCACCTGATAACATGCTAATAATAAAAAAGTTCAAATTAATTTATCATTTATATAGTTCATTTATGATTACATATTTCTGAAAATTACTGATCCACAAAGTCTCAAATTTATTATGCCCATAAATACAGAGTAAATCTTCATTAGCAGACTACAATAAGCTAAAATCTTTAATCTAATATTTGTGGAAAAATGAAGATAGATAGATTTAATCTGTGATCAGTTAAAATTTACCTTCAAGAAACCAAAATGAACAGGAGAAACAAGATGGCAAAAGATATTTCTCATTTCAGAAAGTAAGACATTACAAAGTCATTTTAAATGTCCCAATTATAATTGTGTTAAATGATAATGGAATCAGACAGACCAGTTATTACTGATGGAATATTACAGATGTTACTATCTGACCCTGGGCAAGATACTTCACTTATGCTTGTTTATTTACCAAAATGGGAACATTTTCACCTAAATCATAAAGCTGAAATAAAGATAAATCGTACACAAAAGTCTTTTACACTGCCTGGCAAAAAAATAAATAGGGCATCAGTAAGTGTTAGATTCGTTCCCTCCATTATAAACACATTTACTTCAACTCATTCAACTTTGAGCTTCTACAATACTCTAGGCATTACGCTACTACAACTGTGAACAAGACAGGCATGATTCCTGACTCCCCAGTTTATAATCTAGTGGAGAAGACACACAGATCTATGAATTTAATCTATATATCTATATATGTAAATATTTATGAATCTATAGAAAGTATTGTTATTTGCTAATATTATTGCTAACCATCAATTCTGGTGCATCTCTCTATTCATTCTTGTTCTCTAATTTTATTCTCTGGTAGATTCTTAAGAAAGGACTAATGAGAACAATATTTCTTGAATTCTTGTATATTACTAACAATTAGTCCTTTTGTACTTGAAAATCAGTTTGCTGCTGCTGCTAAGTCGCTTCAGTCGAGTCCAACTCAGTGCGACCCTATAGATGGCAGCTCACTAGGCTCCCCCGTCCCTGGGATTCTCCAGGCAAGAACACTGGAGTGGGTTGCCATTTCCTTCTCCACTGGTTGGATATAAAATCCTTGTCTCACATTTTATTTCCTTGAACATCTTAAATAAGAAACTTCATTTCTTTGAGCATAAAGCTCAAAATCAAAGTCTGTGGTTACAATATGATTTTCTTCCCTTATATGTATCAGTTTCAGATTTTGTTCATTCTAACAATGTTTCCTTTAGTCTTTATTCCATTCTTTTCCTTTGGTTTCTTCTCTGGAAACTCCTCTTATATGTATGTTGGATATTCTTTGGCTATCTTCTATATATACCTGATTCTCTTGACTTCTTTTCCTATTTCCATCTCTTTTTGATTTTTATGTTTCCTCTTGCTTCTATTTCTAAGGCATCACCTCTTGTATTTAACGTTTTTTCCTAATTTTTTCTTGAGTTTGATCATCTCATTTCTGTTTTTCTAATTATAAGGTATGTTATTCTTTCATACACTGTATCTTTTAAAAATGACTTTTAGCTATTTTTAAAATATTAGGTTATAATTCTCATCTATTTTGTGGACATATCTTTCTGGCACAAATATATTGTTTATAGGAACATTATTTTTTGTTATTAAAATAATTTTATATGAACTTTTACCTTAATCCTATTCTTTTGCTCATTTTTATATAAAATTAATTTTCTTAAACTTTTAAAAGGGAGGCTTAGTTTGGCAATATTTAAAATTATATCTCTAGAACATCCTCCTCCTCTTCTTTTTAAAATAAAATGTTCAGAATATGGCAGCTAATTTTCAGATTTCCAAGTTCTAGTCATCTCTCCCAGAGAAGGCAATGGCTCCCCACTCCAGTACGCTTGCCTGGAAAATCCCATGGATGGAGGAGCCTGGTGGGCTGCAGTCCATGGGGTCGCTAAGAGTCGGACATGACTGAGCGACTTCACTTTCACTTTTCACTTTCATGCATTGGAGAAGGAAATGGCAACCAACTCCAGTATTCTTGCCTGGAGAATCCCAGGGATGGGGGAGCCTGGTGGGCTGCCGTCTATGGGGTCACACAGAGTCGGACACGACTGAAGTGTCTTAGCAGCAGCAGCAGTCATCTCTCCATTTTTTTTCTGACTCATCTTTTTTCTTTGTTTCTATCATTCCTGTACTTCTCACTTTGGATTCTATTCCAAACAGTTTCTCCTCAACATGGGGTTTATCTATTAGGGCATCTTTAGTTGGTTAGCTGGAGGGATTATAGGGGCTAGATTACTCCAGTCCCTTTGGGTCTTACTGTGAACCCCTTGGACATCAAGAGTACACAATCCTTTCCCAGTTTCAACTGTTGTAGTAAAACTGACTTGCTGAGCTTTCAAGTAGCTGTCAGTTACTTTGAACTTATCAAGTCTATTAGATGCCCCATTGGTTTTTATTACCCCTCCTGGTATAGCTGCTGATACCACACAGATCTTGTAGTTATCTGTGTTGTTGTAGTTAAGTGTACAGTTATCTTGTAATTAAGTGTGTTGCTCTCATTCATTCATATTTTGAGGTCTACAGGGATATCTGATCACTTATATTTGTTATATGTAATCACTTTTCTTTTAATTTTGCCACCTTTGGTTTCTCTGTTATTGTAGTGCAATGTAAGGAGCTTGAGCCAGAAATGATCACAGTTCTTTCTTCACTGAGAAAGTCTCGCTACAAAAAAATTCTAGCTAATCAAAACTGTGCTTAAAGACTTAATAATTTACATTCTGGTACAAGTGCCTTATCATGTTATGAACTAGTTACGAAGGGTTCATGAAATAGCAGCATGTCCAAGAAGCACTGATTTATAGACCTGTTTTAAGAAAAATTCAATATTGGTATGTAGAACAATTAGGTTAATTTAAAAGTACTTCTTCAAAGTTCTTTGTTCACACAGTTCTATATCTGATTGATGAGAGGGCAGTAAAGCTATCCTGAAGAGTTTTTTAAAATTTTTAACATTAGCTTCATTACAAAATTTTGTGGGTTGGTTATTCTAATTGTGTATATCCAGAAATCTTTGTAAAGTTTAACAACTACAGCTTTTTTACTTTAGTAGAAACAACACTGCAGCTTGCTTGGAAACAGTTGTGAGTTATATATGTACCATTTCTAATTCCAAAAACATTTTGCTGAACATTTGAGCTTTGTAAAACACTGTTTGTTTGTTTGAACCACAGAACTATATGTATTATCAATGGAAAAAGAACTGTTTTCAAAGTTCAACTTTTAAATTTAAATTGTATTTATAATAAGGTCAGATGTTTCACCTTTGCTAGAGAGAGTGACTTGAAAAGCTTTCTTTTGATTACATTAATTGGGGGGAAAAAACCCCTGAACATTACTGTAATTAACTGACTTTGTAGTTGAAGTATCTAATGGCAATGATGTTACTTAACTGTAAGGTAGTTGGTAAATATGAATAAGTGTTTTCAGCAAGTTATATGTGAGTTGATTTTTGTGAGAAAAAGAAGACCTATATTTAATTTTCCATTAAACATCCATTTTGCTTTTTATTTCTCTTTCCTGCCAAAAGGGCTTAATGCAAAATACAAGTCTTAGCAAACAATGAAACAGTTGTAGATTTTCACTATACAATAAAAGGGTAAACTACTATAGTAAGAATCTTGTCTTTTCTGTATATGCTCTGCAAAGACTCCTTGGCCTGTATTTCTCACACATATTTAATGCACATATAATCCATAACTTTCCACATTTCTCACTAACTCTCCCAACTGGTAGCCTACTGGATTCATGAACTTTATAGGTCAAACAACTGATCACTATCCCACCAGCACCCAAGACCAAAAGAAATTAGCTATCCCTTGCTGCTTATGTCAGGATTATTTTACAAGCAAATGTCCCACAGCTGTCCTTGATTGAGAGGTAGTATGTTCAGCTTAGAAAAGGTTAGGAAAAAAAAAATGATCACATGTCATCTTTTACATTTAACCATGTGTTAAAAGTTAGAATTTGTTCGCTGTACATGTTTCTCATATACTAGATGAGACTATGACAGAAGCTGGAATTCAAGAAATTGAATTCTATTAAACCTACCCTGGCTTATTTTAATGTAAATAATAGTGCCTCTCTTTTCACTTTCATGCATTGGAGAAGGAAATGACAACCCACTCCAGTGTTCTTGCCTGGAGAATCCCAGGGACGGGGGCGCCTGGTGGGCTGCCATCTATGGGGTCGCAGAGTTGGACACGACTGAAGCGACTTAGCAGCAGCATAATACAATGATTTGCAGCAAATGCTAAAGAAAACATAACAAGACACATTTCTTTAGTTTTGTACTTGTCCTAATTGAAGGACAAGGGTTTTGAACATTTTGGTAAAAGTAATGTGGGGTAGATGAGCTTTAAGTGGGTGGGGATGTATGTGTGGCATGTACATATTTGCATTTTTCAAAGCACTTCAGCTGTTGTGTGGAAAATGGATCGAAAGTATAGGTGATTAACAACAATGGTTGCAATCATTTACAATATGCCATGTCCTACGCTAATCATGTTATACATATTACCGTAATTAATCTTCACTACAAACTTGTTAATTAGGTATTGTTCTTACATTGTGTAGCTAAGGCAACTGTGAATTAGAAAGGTTAGAGAAATTGCTCAAGGCCACACAGCTAATAAATATAAAGCCAGGAGGAAGTCAAGTACAAGTCTGGTGTGCTTCATATACTTCTGCTTCTTATATTTGTTTCCCCACAAGACTATCTGAGAGCAACAACTGTTTTGAAATAGCTCCTAAAGACATACCTCAGCACTTACATGCTCTCTGCATCAAAACAAAAAATAAAACTCAATATTTGTTGATTTAACAACGAATATATTTATATTAAAGTACTTTGGAAATATTTGGCACAACATTTCATAGGTTCAATGTTCTGTATTTATTTGAAATTAATAATGCCAGATTCAAATGTGACAATTTAGAATTTTTATTAATTTTTATGAAATTTTACAAAATTAATCTGAAAGCAAGATTTTACTGGATCTCACTTAGGAACAAAAATGATTATATAATAAACTTACTATCTCCCTTCAACAGGTTCAATGTCAAGGGTGTTAACTCCACTGCAATGGATCCTTTCAACATCTCTGTCTTTGTTTAACTCCAGTCCCAAAATCCTAAAAATATATATATATAAAAATTAAAAGGAGGGCACACAGAATCCAATAACACATTAGAAGGACCATACACTATGATCAAGTGGGATTTATTCAAGGGATGCAAGGATTCTTCAATATATACAAATCAATCAATGTGATTTACCACATTAACAAATTAAAGAATAAAAACCATATGATCATCTCAATAGATGTAGAAAAAGCTTTCGACAAAATTCAACACAGATTTATGATAAAAACTCTCTAAAAAGTGGGCATAGAGCAAACCCACCTCAACATAATAAAGATCGTATATGACAAATGTACAGCAAACATTATTCTTAATAGTAAAAAACTGAAAGCATTTTCTCTAAGATTAGGAACAAGATAAGAATGTCCATTCTCATCACTATTATTTAACATAGTTTTGGAAGTCCTAGCGATGCTAATCAGAGAAGAAAAAGAAATAAAAGGAATCCAAATTGGCAAAGAAGAAGTAAAACTGTCACTGTTTGCAGATGACATGATACTATACTCAGAAAATCCTAAAGATGCCACCAGAAAACTACTAGAGCTCATCAATGAATCTGGTAAAGTTGCAGGACACAAAATTAATCAACAGAAATCTCTTGCTTTCTTATACACTAACAGTGAAAGATCAGAAAAAGAAATTAAGGAAACAATCCCATTTACCATCACAACGAAAAGAATAAAAAACTTAGGAATAAACCTACCTAAGGAGGCAGAAGATCTATACTCAGAGAATTATAAGATGCTGATGAAAGAAATCAATGACACAAACAGATGGACAAACATACCATGTTTCTGGATTGGAAGAATCATTATTGTGAAAATGACTATACTACCCAAAGCAATCTACCAATTCAATGCAATCCCTATCAAACTATCAATGGCATTTTTCACAGAATTAAAAGAAAAAACTCTACAATTTGTATGGAAACACAAAGACCCTGAAAAGTGAAAGTAATCTTGAGCAAGAAAAATGGAGCTGGAGGAATCAGGCTTTCTGACTTCAGACTATACCACAAAGCTATATTAATCAAGATGGTATAGTTCTGGCACCAGAAACAGAAATATAGAGCAATGGAACAGGATAAAAAGCTCAGAGATAAACCTCATGCACGTATGGTCACCTAACTATGACAAAGGAGGCAAGACTACAAAATGGAGAAAGGACAGTCTCTTCAATAAGTGGTGCTGGGAAAACTGGATATCTACATGTAAAAGAATAAAATTAGAACACGCTCTAACACTATACAGAAAAATAAACTCAGAATGGATTAAAGACCTAAATATAAGGATGGACACTATAAAACTGTTACAGGAAAATACAGGCAGAATACTTCTTTACATAAACCACAGCAAGATCTTTTCTGATCCACCTTCTAGAGTACTGAAAATAAAACAAAACAAATGGGACCTAATTAAAGTTAAAAGCTTTTGTACAACAAATGGAACCATGAACAAAATGAAGACAACTCTCAGGATGGGAGAAAATATTTGCAAATGAAGCAACTGATAACCTTCAAAGCATACGAACAGCTCATGGAGTTCAATATCAAAAAAACAAACAACTCAATAAAAAAGTGGGCAGAAGGCCTAAACAGACTTTTCTCCAAAAGAGACATACAGATGGCCAATAAACACATGAAAAGATGTTCAACATTGCTAATTATTCAAAAAATCCAAGTCAAAACTACAATGAAGTATTATCTCACATCAGTCAGAATGGCTATCATCAAAAAAAAAATCTATGAACAATAAATGCTGCAGAAGGTGTGGAGAAAAGGGAACCAACCCTCTTACACGGTTGGTGGGAATGTAAACTGGTACAACCACTATGGAGAACAGTATGGAGGGTCCTTAAAAAACTAAAAATAGACCTACCATATTACCCAGCAGTCTCACTCCTGGGCACATACCCAGAGAAAACCATAGTTCAAAAAGATACATGCACCAAATCTTCATTGCAGCACTATTTACAATAGCCATGACATGGAAGCAACCTAAATATCCATCAACACAGGAATGGATAAAGAAAATGTGCTACATATATACAATGCAATATAACTCAGCCATAGAAAACATAGAAAAGCCATAGAAAAGAATGAAATTGTGTCATTTGCAGAGAAATGGATGGACCTAGAGACTGTCATACAGAGTAAAGTAAGTCAGAAAGAGAAAAATATCATATAATATCACTTGATTATGGAATCTAGAAAAATGGTACTGATGAACTTATTCATAAAGCAGAAATAAGAGACCAAGATGTACAGAACAAAGGTACAGATACCAAGGGGGGAAGGGGCTGGTGGGATGAATTGGGAGACTGGGGCTGACACGTATACACTACTACGTATAAACAGATGACTAATGAGAACTTACTGTATAGAACAGGGAACTCTATTCAGTGCTCTGTGGTGACCTAAATGGGAATGTAATCTAAAAAAGAGAGGATACAAGTATACATATAACTGATTCACTTTGTTGTACAGCAAAGACTAACAACACTGTAAAGCAACTATGCTCCCCTCCAAAGTAATTTAACAGAAGTTGGGAGGAGATAAAACTAAACAACAGGAAAGCAATTTAACATTAAAATGTCCTTATTTCACCAAAATTATATGAAGTTAAAAGTGGCTTAAATACAATGCTTAAATCTCCTAACATACATCCAAGGATGTTTATAGATTATTAAAAGCCTTATACAAATTTTTGAAGTATTAAGAGTATTAACAATTACATGTAAAGAGTTTCTCCTGAAGCATTACCTTAATTATCTTAGGTCTTATTTAAAGAGTGTATTTTACTAATTTTAATTTAAATATCTAGAACCTGAAACAAATTTTCATGAAAAGTTAAATTCTTATAACTTAAAACTTAACTGAGGACATCTAGTGAACAAAAGTTTAAATTACAGTTTAAAAAAATTTCCCTGAATTTTTTCTTACAGAAATATAAAATGAGTATGTTCAACTCAATAAATAAGCACATTTAAATAAATAAAATTAAATATAAATAAAAGTGATTAACAAGTACTCATACAAATTAAGATGAATGAAATTTCTGATATTCAGTAACTATAAAACATCATTATCCTGGTGAGGACATTAAGATTAAATGAGTTAAAACATAAAAAGGGCTCAAAACAAAGCTCAGCATAAAAGTGCCTGCTGCTGCTGCTGCTAAGTCACTTCAGTTGTGTCCGACTCTGTTCGACCCCATAGAGGGCAGCCCACCAGGCTCCCCCGTCCCCA
This sequence comes from Tragelaphus eurycerus, assembly GCA_935064755.1. Classification (NCBI taxonomy): domain Eukaryota; kingdom Metazoa; phylum Chordata; class Mammalia; order Artiodactyla; family Bovidae; genus Tragelaphus; species Tragelaphus eurycerus. Next base: position 19,431,331 of record CAKXYN010000024.1, on the reverse strand, counting down.
GGATTTGCCAGGCAAGAACACTGGAGTGGGTTGCCATTTCCTTCTCTAATGCGTGAAAGTGAAAAGTGAAAGGGAAGTCACTCAGTCATGTCCAACTCTTAGTGACCCCATGGACTGCAGCCCACCAGGCTTCCCTGTCCATGGGATTTTCCAGGCAAGAGTGCTGGAGTGGGGTGCCACCTCCTTCTCTGAGACAGTACGTGCCTAGTGAATGTTAATTATTAGAACCTGTCTCAATCTTTTAGATGTTAAAAAGCAATTAGGCTAATGTAACTAAATGACTTCTACATTCATTATTGATCAAAATGATGTTAATTTAAATGAGATTTTCTCCCCTTATTGAAAAATAAATGAATACATCATTAATAAGCTTAAGATGTATAGCATGATGGTTTAATTTACATACAGTGTGAAATGATTACTACAATAGTAACATCATCATCTAACATCCATCAGCTAACATCCATCATCTCATACAAATACAATAAAAAAACAACAAAAAAATTTCTCCTCGTGATGAGAATTATTAGGATTTACTCTCTTAACAACTTTCCTATACATTGTACTTCAGTGTCAACTATAACCAATTATATTGTACATTACACCCCTGCTGCTGCTGCTGCTAAGTTGTTTCAGTCGTGTCCCACTCTGTGCGACCCCATAGACGGCAGCCCACAAGGCTCCCCCATCCCTGGGATTCTTCGGGCAAGAACACTGGAGTGGGTTGCCATTTCCTTCTCCAATGCATGAAAGTGAAAAGTGAAAGTGGAGTCACTCAGTCATGTCCGACTCCTAGCAACCCCATGGACTGCAGCCCACCAGACTCCTCCATCCATGGGATTTTCCAGGCAAGAGTGCTGGAGTGGGGTGCCATTGCCTTCTCCAAAGTACTACGTATTTGTAACTGGAATTTTGTTTCTTTTGACCACTTTCCTCCAATTCTTCCTCCTACCACTCCCTGACGCTGGTAATGAGTCTGATCTCTTTTTCTATGAGTTTTTAAGATTCCACATATTTAAATGAGATCATACAGTATTTGTCTTTCCTTGTCAGACTTATTTCATTTAGCATAATGCCTTCAAGGTCCATCCACGTAGCTGCAAATGGCAGGGTTTCTTCACTTTTTGTAGCTAAATAATATTTCATTGAATATATGCAACACAACTTCTTTATCTATTAGTCCATAGATGGACACTTAGTTTTCCATGTCTTGGCTATTGTAAATAATGCTGCTATGAAAATGGAGGTGCAGATACCTTTGCAAGTTATTGCTTTCATTTCCTTTGGATATATTCCCAGAAGTGAAATTGCTGGATCTTATAGTAGCTCTATTTTAAATTTCTGAGCATCTTCCATAATGGTTTTCCACAGTGGCGGTACCAATTTATAAATCTCACCAACAGTGCACAAGGGTTTTAAATTCTCTACAGCATTTACATCCACTCCAGCATTTGCTATGTCTTTTCCTTTTGGTAACAGATATTCTAACAGTGTGGGGTGTTGCCTGTTGTTTTTACACTTCCTTGATGACTAGTGATGTTGGACATCTTTTCACGTACCTGTTGGTCATTTGTATATCTTCTTAGGAAAAATGCATATTCAGGGGTTGTTTTTTTTTTCCTTTGGTCCATTTTTTATTTTTTCCTCTTGTTATTGAGTTGAACGAGTTCTTTATATATTTTGGATATTAAGCCCTTATCAGATAAATGGTTTGAAAATCTTTTTCCCCATAGTGTAAGTTGTCTTTTCACTATGTTGACGGTTTCCTTGGCTGTACAGAAGGCTTTTAGTTTGATATAGTCTTGCTTGCTTTTGTTCCTTATTTTCTTTTTTTTTTCTTAGCCTGTGAAATCTCACTCTAGACCAATTTAATCCCTGCCTTTTAGGTAGCCTACCTCTACTCAACCTAAATACTTTAGATCTATATCATTTGGGAACCAGAGAAGGGGCTAAGGTAAAGGGAAAGGGGAGGGTTCTACAACAGGTAAACAGGGGTAGGGTTTGTATGGAAGGAGGCAAGGTATGCAAAAAATAATTAAAATGGCAGGCCTGAGGCTACTATCCTTAAAAAGGCCTGCTTGTAAGACTGGCCCTTACCTGTCTTCTGGGATTTCAGGAGGGTTCCCATTATTTCTGGGCAAGAATGGCTCATTGTGCCTAAACTATTTGAAGCAAACAGTGTACATCATGAATCCTTACATGCCTTCTAGGAGTCTGGAGTTTTGGTACATGCTAAGCAGAAAGTGCCTACATGGCCAGTTTGTACTTAAAAACTCTAGGCACTGAGTCTGTAATGAACTTCTCTGATAGAGATTTCATCTATGCTATCACAATTCATTGCTAAAGAAATTAAGCATGTCCTATGCAACTCCACTGGGAGCTTGTGCTTGGTTTCCTTCTCAAGTCATCCATGTGTCTTTCCCTCCAATAAGTTTACCTTGTATACTTTTGCTGTAATAAATCATAGTTATGAGTAATTTGGTAATACTGAGTCCTTCTAGAGAATCCTCAAGCCTGGGGGAGGTCTTGGGGACTCTTGGACCAAGGGGGTGACGAAAATAGGGGAGAAAAGAGGAAGAAGACACAAAGTGAAGGAGAGAGGTTGAAGGGAAAAGAAGTAAAAGAGTAGAGATATAGGGGAAGGCAGAGGAAATTGGGGTAAGGAGGGCAAGGAAAAGAATGAGTCCTGGTGTCTTTTAAAATTATTTTTCCAATCTCTTTGCTATGAGACATCACATACTGGTCATTAATGGCCAGAATCCATTTTGATTGGTTGTTTTCCATGTCACGCTGATTGTTAAATATTAGGTTGGTGCAAAAGTAATTGTAGTTTTGCATTGTTGAACTTTGCCATTTGAGATTGGAATACATTCTTAAATAAATGTGGTTGTTATACATTATTTTAATTCACATTTCTTGCTTTATCTTTTTTTGCTAATGACATTACTTTCTATTTATTTTATATGCATTTCAGACTATGAAAATGATGTCAGACAAAAAGCAAATTCAAATGATTTTCTTATTTGAGTTCAAAATGAGTTGTAAAGCAATGGAGACCACTTGCAACATCAACAATGCATTTGACCCAGGAACTGATAGAAAATGTACAGTTCAGTCATGCTTCAAGGCATTTTTCAAAGGAGACGAGAGCCTTGAAGATGAGGAGTGTGGTGGCTGGCCATCAGAAGTTGACTAGGACCAATTGAGAGTCATCATCGAAGCTGATCCTCTTACAACTACATAAGAAGTTGCTGAAGAACTCAATGTTAATCATTCTACAGTTGTTCAGCATTTGAAGCAAACTAAAAAGTGAAAAAGTTCAATAAGTGAGTGCCTCGTGAGCTGATTACAAAAAAAATCGTTTTGAAGTGTCATCTTCTCTTATTCTATGCAAAAACAAAGAACCATTTCTTGATCAGATTGCAATGTGCGACTAGAAGTGGAATTTATATGACAGAGATAACCAGCTCAGTGGCTGGACCAAGAAGAAGCTCCAAAGCACTTCCCAAAGCCAAATTTGTACCAGAAAAAGGTCATGGCCACTGTTTGGTGGTCTGCTGCTGGTCTGACCCATGACAGCTTTCTGAATTCTGGCGAAACCATTATGTCTGAGAAGTATGTTCAGTGAATCAATGAGATGCACTGAAAACTACTAGGTCTGCAGCTGGCATTGGTCAACAGAAAGGGCCCAATTCTTCTCCACGTCAATTCCTGACCACACGTCGCACAACCAATGCTTTAAATGTTGAAAGAATCGGGCTATGATGTTTTGCCTCATCCATCATATTCACCTGACCCCTTGCCAAATGACTACTACTTCTTCAAGGATTTTGACAACTTTTTGCAGGGAAAACGCTTTCACAACCAGCAGGAGGCAGAAAATGCTTTCCAAGAATTCATCGAATCCTGAAGCACAGGTTTTTATGTTACCAGAATAAACAAACCTATTTCTTGTTGGCAAAAATGTGTTGTATGTAATGGTTACTATTTTGACTAATAAACATGTATTTGATCCTAGTTTGAGCTTCACTGGTACCTCAGCTGGTAAGGAATCTGTCTGCAATGCAGGAGACCCTGGTTCAATTCCTGAGTCTGAACATACCCTGGAGAAGGGATAGGATACCAACTCTAGTATTCTTGGGCTTCCCTGGTGGCTCAGATGGTAAAGAATCTGCCTGCAGTGTGGGAGACCTGGGTTCAATCACTGAGTTGGAAAGATCCCTTGGAGGAGGGCATGGCAATCCACTCCAGTATTCTTGCCTGGAGAATCCCCATGGACAGAGGAGCCTGATGGGCCATAGACCGTGGGGTCGCAAAGAGTCAGACACAACTGGGCAACTAAACACAGCACATAATGATTTAAAATTTATGGTCCAAAATGGCGATTACTTTTGTACCAACTTAATATATTTAATATCCTGTGATAAACCATAATAGAAAAGAATATTAAAAATGTATATATGTATACATTCATGTATATATTGTACATACATAGATGTATACATGTATACAACTGAGTCACTGTGCTGTACAGCAGAGATTGGCACAACATTATAAATCAACTCTGTGTTTGTGTGCTCAGTCAGTCATGTCTGATTCTTTGCGAGTCCATGGACTGTGGCCTGCCTGACTCCCCTGTCCATGGGATTTTCCAGGCGAGAATATTGGAATGGGTTACCATGCCCTCGTCCAGGGGATCTTCCTGGCCCAGGGACTGAACCCATGTTTCTTAAGTTTCCAGCATTAATGGGTGGATTCTTTACCATTGTGCTACCTGGGTATACTTCAACTAAAAAAAAAAAAAGTTGTAAAAAAAAAAAATCAAACTGCTGAAGACAAAAAACAAAGAAAATTTCAAAGCAACCAGAGGATAACAAATTACCTATAGAGAAACAGTGGTTCAGATGACTGCAGATTCCTTTCCACAAACTACAGAGCCATCAAGACTTGCTCTATAAAAACTGCTAAACAAAGTTCTTCAGACAGAAGCAAAGTGACATAAGAAGGAAACTTGGGCTATCAGGAATGAAGAGACAGCAACAGAAATGATATGGATCTAAACAGATTATTCTTCTCCTTAAAATATGTTTGATGGTAAAAAACAACAATTTTAACACTGTCCAGTGGAGTTTACAATGTGTGTAAATGCAATATATAAGGCAACACTCTTCATAAGGCTGAAAAAAAGACCTGTGATTCTATTTCTTAGATATTTTTCAAATATCTTCACCCTCTTGGTTCCAGCTGCCACAACCCTGGCTCAGGCTTCCATCAACACTCTCCTTGCAACAGTTACCTAACTTGGTTCCCACTCTTGCTCTCAACTTCAATCCATTCTCCAAGCTGATGACAAAATGCAATAGTTGTCACCTTTTTCTGATCGTCATACCCCATAACCAAGCATACAAGGCTCTTCCCCATCTAGTCCCCTCTACTTCTCCAGCTTCATCTCTTTTCAATGGCCCTCTCCTCACAGTTCTCTGCCTCGAGTCACGCTTAATTTTGTTCAGTTTCTGGCTTATCCTCGGCCTTCAACGTATTGCTTGGCACATGGTAGGACCTCACAAAATACGCTGACTAAATGAAAGAATAAATTCTTGAACGATGGTTTTTCCTTGGGAGGCGGGGAGAAAGCATGAGAGAAAAGGAATAAAATAAAATTAAAATATCCTTATTTCGATGTAAAGCGCCCTCACCCGAGTCTGCTTTTGCACCCAGTTGCCTATGGGTGTATAAAAGGTAACTTGTTTTCTCAACTCACAGAGCAGAAGAGAGTAAAGCCCAGTGTGGTGGCAGGAAAGTGATGCTAACTGCTAAGTCGCTTCAGTCGTGTCCGACTCTGTGCCACCCCATAGACAGAAGCTCACCAGGCCCCCCTGTCCCTGGGATTCTCCAGGCAAGAACACTGGAGTGGGTTGCCATTTCCTTCTCCAATGCATGAAAGTGAAAAGTGAAAGTGAAGTCGCTCAGTCGTGTCCGACTCTTAGCGACCCCATGGACTGGAGCTTACCAGGATCCTCCGTCCATGGGATTTTCCAGGCAAAAGTACTGGGGTGGGGACACAAGGCTAACACAGTCTTGGTCTACATTTTAACTAGCATGTTAGAGGCAAAAGTAAGGCTTTATTTACCTCCGTGTGGACTCTGCTCTCCGGAGGCGAAGAGGGTCTTCTAAACCCGCTTGTCGAGCCGACAAGAATCCTAGCATCCCGTTCTTTCACATTGGCTTGAGACCTGGACGCTGCCATGACAGGACTCGGAGGCGGGGTTGTAGTAGCGAAGCCTCCCATTGGTTAAGCGTGATGCCATCCGACCAATGGAGAGCGCCTTTATTAGATAGTACGCGGATGGAGGTGGGTGGGACGTCTCGGCGTTTGTGGGCGGGGTCAGCGGCGGGGGCGTTCCCTCTTTCGTTGCTGAGATCCCGGCAGATCCCGCCGCCACCCGCGCGGGAGCTGGTGGGACAGCATGGTTTGGTCTCAGCGTTTGTTCGGCGTCCTGCGTAGAGCACTGTCGAAGGAAGTGAAAGAGCAAGTGGGCACAGACCGGTTCGGGAACAAATACTATTATATCCCGGAGTACAAGAACTGGAGAGGTGAGATGAGAGCGAGGGCAGCGGTTGGGTGATCGGAAAACGATGTGCGGCACTAGTGGTAATCAGCAGAGTGGTCAGCCGAGTTTGTTCACGCCGCCGCGCCCTCCGCGCTGGCCACTGGCTTGCAGTCGGGCTGACTGAGTGGCCCGCCAAGTGCCTGAGTCCTTGCGCCGCAGCGTCTAGGTCTTGAGCCCGGCCGCCGCGGCACTAGCTCCGCACACTCCTCCGCCCAGCTCCGGGAGCCTTGCCGGCGCCCTGTGTGGGTCCTTGCGATCGGCAGTGTAGATAGGGACAAGTCCAGGGAGGTTTTCACCAAAGGGTCCAGGGAGAGGTAGGGATGTACCTTTCCTCCTCCCTGGTCGCCAGTGCCCACCTTGCGACCGAGGGGTCGTGGGGAAATTGAAGAGATGTTATTTTGAGCGCCTCTGCTCTCCTCTTTCTTCGTATTGACCTTTTAAAGTGGCTCCGGCGTTGGCCCCAAGCGTCACCTTCCTCGCGGACAAAACTGTCAGAAGTAGGTCCATGCTCCCTGACAGTGTGGAAAAGAGATCCCATCACCAGACCCCACGTTACCTTTCCCTCGAGTTTGCACTCCCAAGACCCTGTTGCGCTCACTTTAAGATACATGGCGCTAATCGTGTTTCTGTGTAGGAATCTTGCGGCAAAGTCTTGGTGTTTGCGGAGGTAGGGGGCGTTCCTGGTCCTTAAAATCACACCACGTGGCAGTAATCTCTTCTGTGTTTTTGCATTACCAGGATGCAGAAGATCTCAGGCTTTGGGGTCAGAAAGGCTTGGGTTGTAGAATCTCAGCTTTGACGTCTAATTGAGGGATCACGGACAAAGTATTTGTCCTCCCAAGTATCAGGATCCTTACTTGAAAGAGATGATAATATTGAGAAGCACTAAGACCTTTGAAAGTGGTGTTTCATTCACTTCGTATAACTCTTGATAGAGGAAATTTCTTCTTCCTCGTAGAGCACGTGTAAAGCATATTTATTATTACTTAAAATTGTTTTGCCTAACCTTTTTCTGTAAATTATTTTAATATCTTAGACTTGTTTCCCCAAAGAGCGTTTAAACTGTATCAGGGCAGGAAATATTTCTTTCTTTAAAAAGTCCACAATAAACCTAGCACGGTGGTGAAGTATTTCTTGAAAAATTGCAAACAGAGGGAAAGATGTTTCTTTTTCATAAATTGTCAGTAACATTAAAAACAAATATAATATTATACATGTTTCAATGCCGATTTCCCAAATCATCCCCCCTCCCTCTCCCAGAGTCCAAAAGACTGTTCTATACATCTATGTCTCTTTTGCTGTCTCGCATACAGGGTTATCATTATCATCTTTCTAAATTCCATGATGCAGGATACAGGATGCTTAGGGCTGGTGCACTGGGATGACCCAGAGGGATGGCATGGGGAGGGAGGTGGGAGCGGGGTTCAGGATTGAGAACACATGTACACCCATGGCGGATTCATGTTGATGTATGGCAAAACCAATACAATATTGTAATTAGCCTCTAATTTAAATAAATAAATAAATAAAAATATAAAAACATCGGATTGATCTAAAGTATAATTTACATATGGTAACATTCATCCTTTTTGATTTTATGATACTTGACAGTCACAAATATCGCCAGAATCAAGATACAGAGCAGTTGCATCACCCCCAGAAGTCCCTCTTAGCCCTTAGTAGTTCCTTCCCTCACCACATACCCTGCTGTTGGCAACCGCTGATTTATGTTCCTATAGTTTTGCTTTTTCCAGAATGTCACGTAAATGGAGAGAAGATGCAGTCTTTTGAGTCTAGCTAATTTCACGTGGCGTGATGCAGTTGAGATTCGTCCATGTGTCAGAAGTTCCTTTTTGTTACTAAGTGGTATTCCAGTTCCATTGTGCAGGTTCACCACAGTTTATCCATTCACCTGCTGAATGACCTGTAGGTGGTTTCCAGTTTTTGGTGACTGTGCAGAAAGCCTCTATAAAAATTCCCATACAGGATTTCCAATGAACATACTTTCTCTTGGGTGAACAGCTAGGAATGGGATTGCTGTCTTTTGTGGTGAATGTATCAATATATATATAACTAACTTTATAAGAAACTGTTTTCCAAACTGGTTGTACCATATTGCATCCCTGCCAGCAACACATGAAAGTTCTAGTTTCACATTCTCACCAGTACTAGGTTCTGTCAGTTTTAAAGTGGCTCCAGCGTTGGCCCCAAGCGTCACCTTCCTCGCGCACAAATCTGTCAGAAGTAGGTCCATGTTCACTGACAGTGTGGAAAAGAGATCCCATCACCAGACCCCACGTTAGCTTTCCCAAGACCCTGTTGCGCTCACTTTAAGATACAGGGGCTTCCCTGGTGGTGCCGTGGTAAAGAACCCACCTGCCAATACAGAAGATGAGGGTTCAGTCCCTAAGTCTGGAAGATTCCCTGGAGAAGGAAATGGAAACCTACTCTAATATTCTTGTCTGGGAAATTCCAAGGACAGAGGAGCCTTGCAGACCCCACTCCATGGGGTCACAAAAAATCAGACATGACTTAGTGACTAAACAACAATAGGTAGCTAGTGTTATCTCATTGTGGTTTTAATTTCCATTTCCTAATGACTGAGGATGTTAAGAATCTTTTCATATGCTTATTTGCCAACCACGGGTCTTTGGTGAAGTATCTGTTAAGTCTTTTGACCATTAAAAAAATTTGTATTAGTTTCATTTCTTTGAAAATACAGTATCATTAAAGAAAGACTTAAATTAGCAAAATGTGTATTCTAAAATAATTTGTGAGTCAAAGGATATGTTTAATTTTATTATAATACCAAGTTGTTTTCCAAAGTGCTTATGCTGATTTATACCTTAGTTAGCTTGATATTTTGAATCCAGGTACTCTTGATTGTGAGAAAAATTCGGCTTTTATTAATAATGTAGTACAATCACTGTATGCACCTGTTTAATATCTCTGTGTGTCTCAGTTCTTGGATAGTTGAGGACTGTGGCACAGATATGTTGTACAGTCTGTAAATACCATTACACATTTCCTAAGCCTTCTGCTATAAAGCAAGGGAGAATATTTCTAGTTTGTTTTCAAGCAAGTTTTCCAAAAATAAGTCATCTAACTTTTTTATTTCTTGGATATGAAAGGTGGTTCTTACAGGTCTCCTGAAGTTTTCTTTGAATTGCATAATTTAAACACCACCAATGAGTAGTGTTTAAGAACCCTTTGGAGGAAATTAATTTTTCTTTTAATTCAGTTAATTACTCTGGTGCTAGTCATCAAAGAACTACTCTATTTTCTACATAGGATATTATTTAATAAGAGAAAAATCTGTTGTTATATAGTTCAAAATAAGTCTTGAGTATTATCCAGTCAGCTGAATTTAAGTTTAGAATTGCTGAAATTTTAACTTAAAAAAAAAACCTATTGACGTTTCAAGATAAAAAGATTAAGAGCATCGCATTTATTTGGCATTTTTGATAAAAAAGTACTGATTAACATATTTTTTATTGAAAATTTGCCTGCTCTAGAATAGATTATTTAGTAGAAGTTTCCTTAAAGTTTATCTAGAAAATTCCTTTGTTATTGCACCCTTCTTACATGTTATTTACTTGAGTTTTTATCCATCCAGTTCCACTTATCTCATGTTTCAAAAGGTAATTCTCTTCCTTTCTAAGATGAATTCTTGTATTTGTATATTTCATTCTTACAGGAACCTTTTTGAACCTTGTTTTGTTATTTTCACTTCTTTTTTTGCACATTTATTAAACATCTGCACCCCTAAAAACTAACAAATTTATTAACTGAACTATCTTGAGTTGTTAATTTGCTAATAGACATTGTGAGTATCCAGATTTGGGGGGGGTGGGGTGAATATTGTGCATAATTTGCAAAAGCAAATTATGTTTTTGTCTTTTGAGTATTGTGTTTCTTTCGGGTCACCATGCTTTAGAAGAGATGCTTGGAAATCTAGAGAGTCCAGACAGGAATAGTTATGATGATGAAATTTTGTAGAGATTATGTCCGTAAGTTTTATTACCTGCAAGTCTTGAGCAGGTTTACCCTGTGAAGATCAGTTTTAGGAGAGGCTTCAAGTATTTGAAAAATTGTGGTGTAGAAAAGGATTAGGCTCATCTGTATAGCCTTTAACTCAGAACTTAAATCAGAGAGTAGATGTTTACCTTTTTTTTTTTTTTTTAAGAAACAACTTTCAGACTGTTGGGCTATGCTAGAGAAGGAAGAGAGTGCTTTATGTTTGATTGTACTGGGAGAATTTAGGGAGATAAGTAGCTGGAGACATTTGATCAGCACCTTGAAGGATAAATAGGATTTCACAAAGAGTGGTAGGAGAGTGTTCCTGGTTGGTGGTGGGAAGAGATGGGAAATACCACAGAGATGAGAAGGTGAGTCCCATGTGGGTAGACTTCAGTGCAGAAGAACAGTAGAAAGCTGTTCTAGTGAGGTGATAGACAAGGTCAGCTTATAAAAGACCTTACATAGGTTTGAAGTTTATACTTCATTCTGAGGTAGTAGGTAACCACTGAAGGCTTTTCAAGAGTGAGAAGTTTGTGACATAATTAGAGCCGTTAGAGAAATGGCTCTGGAAGCTCTGCAAAAGATGAGCTCGAGGGGAAAGGAAGGAACTACAGTTCTGCTAGGTGAGAGCATTTACCCTGATCCTAGAGAGAGATCTTACTGGACTGAAGTGAAGGAAATGGAAATAAAAGTTTGATTTAGCAAAGCTTTTGGACTTGGTAATGAATTGGACTGATAGAAGGGAAAGAAAAAAGGAGAGGCCAAAGATGATTTTGTTGTTTTAATTCTGGAGAACTGGTGAATGGTGGTGTATTGACCCATGCAAATGGAGGCTAACAGAGACTAATAAAAACAGATAAGCAGCCTTTAGGGTGGGGTTGATGAAAGAATACATAATTTGTTGCTTGTAAGAGGGCAGCTTTATAATCAGGCAGTTGTATACTCAGATCTGCACTTCCAAACATGTCAGCGATTAAAGTACAAATTTGGAAGCCATCTTAATATAGGTGATCACTAAAACTGTAGGAATAGTTGGCAGGGAAAAAATAATAACATGAGATTAAGAGACAGGTATTTGGGAACCCAGTCATTGCAGTGGCTTCCTATCAGAGTAAATCCAAACCACCTGGCAGACATTCATGACCTTTGAGTCCATCTTGAAAGTGATCTTGGGCTTCCCTGGTGGCTCAGAGGGTAAAGCGTCTGCCTACAATGAGAGAGACCCAGATTCGATCCCTGGGTCGGGAAGATCCCCTGCAGAAGGAAATGGCAACCCACTCTAGTACTCTTGCCTGGAAAATCCCATGGATGGAGAATCCTGGTTTGCTACAGTCCATGAGGTCACAAAGAGCTGGACATGACTGAGTGACTTAACTTTCACTTTGAAAGTGATACTTGTTTTTAATCTAATCTTTAGATCAATGGTTTGTAAGAAATCTGGATGTTTATGCTATTGCTATGCTATGCTATGCTAAGTCACTTCAGTCGTGTCCGACTCTGTGTGACCCCATAGACGGCAGCCCACCAGGCTCCCCCATCCCTGGGATTCTCCAGGCAAAAACACCGGAGTGGGTTGCCATTTCCTTCTCCAATGCATGAAAGTGAAAAGTGAAAGTGAAGTCGCTCAGTCGTGTCCGACTCTTAGCGACCCCATGGACTGCAGCCTACCAGGCTCCTCGGTCCATGGGATTTTCCAGGCAAGAGTACTGGAGTGGGGTGCCAGCAAAGGCAAGCTTAGAACCAGGTTTTCTGATTTCTCATTAAATATTCTTTCTACTATACAAATTTGGTTTTCAAACAAATGAAGCAACTATAGTTAAACAGTAAAGACCTTATGATTCCATAAAGCAGTTTCTTTGTGATAAAGAATGGTTTACAGAACAGAATAGAAATGTATATTATAAAATATTTGACATTGTCATAAAAATGTCCCTTCCAGGAGGGGAATTTAATTAACAAGTTAAAAATTAGGAAACTCAAACATTATCTTATAGCCTTAACTCATTGTTTTATTTTTACTTTTACTGATGATATTTTAAAATAAAATTTGAATGCTATTTCAAGCATCTAGCCAATTTTTTTTGCCCAGAAAAATATTTTTTATGTTTTCCTTGTATTGAAAATGGGGAAATTTGGAAATTGACTTGAACATAAAAAGCAATTATTAAAAATATTCTACACTTAACCTATGTGGATAATTTTGACGATAGCTCAAGGTAGACTGGATTTATTTTCTTTGAAAATGTCATCAGTATATAAATTCATTTTTCTTATCTTATTAAGGACAGTATACTATAAAAACAAAACATTTGCTGATAGTGATCCTTCATTTTGATTTTTACAAATATTTATAATAAAATATTTTGCTGAGATCCTTAGATGTTTATGCTATTAGGAGAGCTCAGACCTGAAAGCTTACATGATTTCCGATATATCAGAGAGTTGAGTCAGATAGTATTTAATTTTCAGCATTCAAAAAAATCATAATATTAAAATTAACTGAATGTACTTATATAAGAGTTGCATCTTATACACTGTGATATTGAAAGTGTTAGTCATTCAGTCGTGTCTGACTCTTTGTGACTCCATACACTGTAGCCCTTCAGGCTCCTTTGTCCATGGAATTCTCCTGGTAAGAATACTGGAGTGGGTAGCCTTTCCCTTTTCCAGGGGATCTTCCCGATCTTGGGATTGAACCCAGATCTCCTGCATTGCAGATGGATTCTTTACTATCTGAACCCCCAGGGAAGCCCTAGTCTTGCATCTAGTCTATAACTGCATAATACTGTGCTGCAGTTCATGGGGTCGCAAAGAGTCGGACACGACTGAGCGACTGATCTGATCTGATCTGAGCTTCAGATGATGTTCCCAAAATGGAATAGACTGGGGGCAAGGCAGGGATAACAATGGGCATTAGATAGCAGTGACTCTTTCTTCTAGAATCCAGGACAAATATTTCATCAAACATGGTAGATTTGTTTTTGGAACACATTTTAAAAACCTGTAGAACCTTCACTAGGTCTTCTTGTAGTGAATTGTTTACACCAGGCTACTGGCAGTGATTTTTTAACTGTTCATAGTTTAATAATTAAGAAGTAAACCTATTCAAGTTCAGCATTGTATTAGAAAACCTTACATTCTAAAAGAGTTTTTTCACTTTGTGTTCAAGTTTTTAATGAAGCATTATTGTATATTTATAGAAATTGTGAACAAAGAAAAATCAATGCTAAGATTTTAGTGAAAGCATTTATTACCAAATTATATATTTATACTTTTTATGTTTATTTGATTGTGTTTGAATTCACATATATCTAGATTATCAGTGTGCCAGACGTATTTATAATAACATTTCCTGAATTTTACATTTCATGCTTTTTGGTTTTAAAATAAAAAGAAGGTGGCCTTTGAATATGGCATTTCCAGACACTTTTGGGAAGTCAAATAAACTACACTTTAAGGGTGATAATTTAGAATTGAGGTTTGTCCATCTAAAATGGAAGTTTGTTTAAAATTAAAGTTTATTTTATGTCTATGTGCTTCCTTTAAAAAAAACTTAGTTGGATTTTACCTCTTTTCTAATCTGAGAATCATTTGTTTATTCAGTTATCTTTATTGAATTATAAAATATTTCAAACATAAAAAATAGAATGATAGTGCAAACCTCCATGTACCTACCCATCACTCACTTAAACAGTTATTAACTCATGCCTAAATTTTGTTTTCTTCCCACCCTGCTACCCACCTCTCCTCTAATTTGGAAACAAATACCAAACATCATGTCAGTTTACCTATAAACATTTCTTATATGTCTCAAACTCAGACTCCTCTTGTTAAATTGGAAATAATTGTTTTGATTGTGCTGGGTCTTCAGTGCTGCACATGGGCTTTCTCCAGTTGCGGTGAACTGAGCCTGCTCTTCACCACGGTGCGTGCGCTCCAGGGCAGGCGGGCTTCCACAGTGGCAGCGGGAGCGCTCCGTGGTTGCGGTGCACGGGCTTAGTTGCCCCGTAGCACGTGGAATCTTCCTGGATCAGGGATTGAAGCCATGTCCGCTGCACTGGCAGGTGCATTTTTAACCACTGGACTACCAGGGAAGTGCCTCTTTTTAGTTATGAAAATAACACCATCGTCACGTATAGAAATAAAACATTTCTTAATATCAAATTTCCTGTCCTTCCCATTTCCCTAGTTGTCTATAATCCTCTTATTTATAAAAGAATTCTTCTGTTCCCTATAATTCTCATTGGTTTACTTAGTTTTGCAGTTGGTATAAATTGAGCTCCAAACAAAATCCTTGCATTATGATCACTAATATGGTTTTTTCTTAATATTTATTTATTTGCCTGTGCCAGGTCTTAGCGTTGGCATGTGGGATCTTTTTTATATTTTTTTTAGTTGTGGCACATGGGTTCTTTAGTTGTAGCTGAACTCTTAGTTGTGGTATATGAGGTCTTCCCTGGCCATGGATGGAACCCAGGCCTCCGCATTAGGAATGTGGAATCTTAGCCACTGGATCACCAAGGAAGTCCCACCAATATGGGACTTTCTAAGAGACCTTTAAAGTCTCCTGTAGTTTCTAAGTTTCCTCTTTATATTAAAAACTTTTTTCGCTCTCTCTCTCTGTCTCTCACATACCCCTACATTTTTGGAGTGGGTGTTGACAACTCACTTTTTTTTTTAAGTCCATTAATGTTTGTTATAAGAAGTGGTCTATTTCTTCTTTGATCATCATATTCTTTTAGGCTTTGTTGTTTATGTCTTCTTATCCCTGACTGCCTTTTTAGATATCTTTTGTAGCAGAGTCCTCCTTTTACCTGAACTTGACTGTACTGAGTGAGACCTGAGTGAATGCTACAGGCCTGTGGCTTCTTACAGGGCCCTGGTGGAAGTGCTCTGGGAGAACTGTACTCAGTACTCCGGGTGCCTTCACTCTCACCTCCTGCAAGCGGGAATCTTAAGAATGTCAGTGTCAGGTCAGAGTCATATTAGTAGTTGCCTATGAGAAATAGGGGAGGGGCTCATTGGGGTACTTAGCACATGCTATTGTTTGGAAGCTTTAAAAAATAGATCTCATTTTGTGACATCTTACAAGCTCCTCACATCACTAGGCCTCCATGTTAGGAGCACTTGTGGCATTCCCGGATTCCTTTGACTTGACCCTTTTCATTTATTTGCCCCTTGCTCTTACACCTGTTGCTCTAAACTTGAGGTTTTCTCAGTATTTCTTTGTGGAAAAACCCATAGAAATTCTTGCCAGTGTGACCTGTTTTATCTGTGCTGATTTACAGACCAGTCAGCATTCTTGGTTTTACTTTCCATGTTATCTTGTATCTTTCATGAATTTTCTCATATGACAAATATTTATTCAATATGGCTTTATGCAGAACATATCTGTTTTATGTATTTCAGGTCTGTTGGTCTCAGTTTCTCAGCTTTTGATGGTTAACTGTATCAGCTTTACAGTGTAGCTGCATCCTGTATTTTTTAATAAATTCATTAGGATTTGGGAAGATAAATGAGGTTAATGGCACCCCACCCCAGTACTCTTGCCTGGAAAATCCCATGGACGGAGGAGCCTGGTAGGCTGCAATCCATGGGGTCACAAAGAGTCGGACACGACTGAGCAACTTCGCTTTCACTTTTCACTTTCATGCATTGGAGAAGGAAATGGCAACCCACTCCAGTGTTCTTGCCTGGAGAATCCTGGGGACAGAGGAGCCTGGTGGGTTCCTGTCTATGGGGTCGCACAGAGTCGGACACGACTGAGCGACTTAGCAGCAGCAGCAGCAACATAAATTAATAGCAATGTTAAACTAAAGTTTATGTATTTAATTTGTAATACCAATTAGAAACACTTTTTTCCTCTATTTTGTTCTCAACGCACCAGTCTCCAGGGGCTTTTTTTGCTAATACTTCCATTAATGATAGCTGTCATTCATTGAGTGCTAACTGATAATCTCATGTCTTTATAACAACCATATAACTAAAGATTATTATCCTTATCTTAAACATGAGGTTTTGTTTCATCTTGAGTACTTGAATGAACTTTATGTATATGTGCATGGGTACAGAGTACATATACAGAAAACAAGTGTTCAATGAACTGAGATATTTATGGACACAGAACTATGAAAACAAAACAAAGCAATATTAAAAAAATAGGAAATGATGAAGTAGTATTAGAAGATCTTAAAAGAGGCTAGTAAGGCATATTTTTATTTATGACGAATGGACCAAATTATTCTTCAGGGACTGAAATATTCTCATTAGAAGTAAGGTAATCTTTTCCATTAACGTTTCTAGGGTGGTTCCAGTTTGAACTTAGTTCCTGGCATCAAACTTATGTCAAAGTACATAGTCATATTTGTTTTCCTTTCAGAATGAGTATGTCATCATCTGATAATTGAAAACCTGCATCATTCAACTGTTGCCTGTGGTTATAGAGCTGCATTGTTTTTGATGTTCAGTTCAGTTCAGTTCAGTCGCTCAGTCGTGTCCGACTCTTTGCGACCCCATGAATCGCAGCACGCCAGGCCTCCCTGTCCATCACCAACTCCCAGAGTTCACTGAAACTCACGTCCATCAAGTTGGTGATGCCATCCAGCCATCTCATCGTCTGTTGTCCCCTTCTCCTCCTGCCCCTAGTCCCTCCCAGCATCAGAGTCTTTTCCAATGAGTCAGCTCTTCGCATGAGGTGGCCAAAGTATTGGAGTTTCAGCTTTAGCATCAGTCCTTCCAAAGAACACCCAGGACTGATCTCCTTTAGAATGGACTGGTTGGATCTCCTTGCAGTCCAAGGGAATCTCAAGAGTCTTCTCCAACACCACAGTTCAAAAGCATCAGTTCTTCGACGCTCAGCCTTCTTCACAGTCCAAGTCTCACATCCATACATGACCACAGGAAAAACCATAGCCTTGACGAGACGGACCTGTGTTGGCAAAGTAGTGTCTTTGCTTTTGAATATGCTATCTAGGTTGGTCATAACTTTCCTTCCAAGGAGTAAGTGTCTTTTAATTTCATGGCTGCAGTCACCATCTGTAGTGATTTTGGAGCCCAGAAAAATAAAATCTGACGCTGTTTCCACTAATTCCCCATCTATTTCCCATGAAGTGATGGGACCAGATGCCATGATCTTCATTTTCTGAATGTTGAGCTTTAAGCCAACTTTTTCACTCTCCACTTTCACTTTCATCAAGAGGCTTTTGAGTTCCTCTTCACTTTCTGCCATAAGGGTGGTGTCATCTGCATATCTGAGGTTATTGATAGTTCTCCCAGCAGTCTTGATTCCAGCTTGTGTTTCTTCCAGTCCAGCGTTTCTCATGATGTACTCTGCATATAAGTTAAATAAGCAGGGTGACAATATACAGCCTTGACGTACTCCTTTTCCTATTTGGAACCAGTCTGCTGTTCCATGTCCAGTTCTAACTGTTGCTTCCTGACCTGCATACAGATTTCTCAAGAGGCAGATCAGGTGGTCTGGTATTCCCATCTCTTTCAGAATTTTCCACAGTTTATTGTGATCCACACAGTCAAAGGCTTTGGCATAGTCAATAAAGCAGAAATAGATGTTTTTCTGGAACTCTCTTGCTTTTTCCATGATCCAGCGGATGTTGGCAATTTGATCTCTGGTTCCTCTGCCTTTTCTAAAACCAGCTTGAACATCAGGAAGTTCACGGTTCACATATTGCTGAAGCCTGACTTGGAGAATTTTGAGCATTACTTTACTAGCGTGTGAGATGAGTGCAATTGTGTGGTAGTTTGAGCATTCTTTGGCATTGCCTTTCTTTGGGATTGGGATGAAAACTGACCTTTTCCAATCTTGTGGCCACTGCTGAGTTTTCCAAATTTGCTGGCATATTGAGTGCAGCACTTTCACAGCATTATCTTTCAGGATTTGGAATAGCTCAACTGGAATTCCATCACCTCCACTAGCTTTGTTCGTAGTGATGCTTTCTAAGGCCCATTTGACTTCATATTCCAGGATGTCTGGCTCTAGGTGAGTGATCACACCATCGTGATTATCCGGGTCATGAAGCTCTTTTTTGTACAGTTCTTCTGTGTATTCTTGCCATCTCTTCTTAATATCTGCTTCTGTTAGGTCCATACCATTTCTGTTCTTTATCGAGCCCATCTTTGCATGAAATGTTCCTTTAGTATCTCTGATTTTCTTGAAGAGATCCCTAGTCTTTCCCATTCTGTTGTTTTCCTCTATTTCTTTGCATTGATTGCTAAAGAAGGCTTTCTTATCTCTTCTTGCTATTATTTGGAACTCTGCATTCAGATGCTTATTTCTTTCCTTTTCTCCTTTGCTTTTCGCTTTTCTTCTTTTCACAGCTATTTGTAAGACCTCCCCAGATAGCCATTTTGCTTTTTTGTATTTCTTTTCCATGGGGATGGTCTTGATCCCTGTCTCCTGTACAATGTCACCAACCTCATTTCAGCCTATTTGTATTTAGCGTTTGAGCACTAAAAAGTATAATTAATTGACATTCAACTAAGACATACTTGTTAAAAATCAGACAAATCAAGTGAGGTGTATCATTTTTCAGTAGGTATTGGTAGATCACAATATATATATATAACTCTTGAACATAACTGTATGTTTACACTAACATTTGGGAAATGATGAAGACATTTCGTATTTTTCCAGGAGGTGGCAGCATTGTCTTTTAAAAAAGCGTAGTTGCCACTTTATTATTTTCCTTTGAGCCGATTCAAGAAAAGAATCTTTTCTCTAAAATAATTGGATTTATTTCTTTTTTCTTCCAAATAAATCCTATATTATTGCTTTATAAAATGATAATCTTAAGACAAGAATTTCAAAATGATGCTGAGGATTATTCCTGGTTAGTAACGCACTGTGATGAAATTGACAATTACAGAATTAACCAAAATTAAAAAAAAAAAAAATCATGCATATAATTTTCCCAGCAGGGAGTAATATTCTATCTTGAGTTGTCAGAGATAATGTAATCATAACCATGTACATCATCAAATTCATAGAATACCTTAAAATGTTTTATGATTTTAATTAAAACATACCTTCTTTTTCAGTTCAGTTCAGTCACTGAGTCATGCCGACTCTTTGCAACCCCGTGAACCGCAGCACACCAGGCCTCCCTGTCCATCACCAACTCCCGGAGTACACCCACACCCATGTCTATCGAGTTGGTGATGCCATCCAACCATCTCATCCTCTGTCGTCCCCTTCTCCTCCTGCCCTCAACTTTCCCAGCATCAGGATCTTTTCAGATGAGTCAGTTCTTTGCATCAGGTAGCCAAAGTATTGGAGTTTTCAGCTTCAACATCAGTCCTTCCAGTGAACACCCAGGACTGATCTCCTTTAGGATGGACTGGTTGGATCTCCTTGCAGTCCAAGGGACTCTCAGGAGTCTTCTCCAACACCACAGTTCAAAAGCATCAATTCTTTGGCGCTCAGCCTTCTTCACAGTCCAACTCTCACATCCATACATGACCACTGGACAAACCATAGCCTTGACTAGACGGACCTTGTTGGCAAAGTAATGTCTCTGCTTTTCAATATGCTGTCTAGGTTGGTCATAACTTTCCTTCCAAGGAGTAAGCGTCTTTTACTTTCATGGCTGCAATCACCACCTGCAGTGATTTTGGAGCCCAGAAAAATAAAGTCTGACACTGTTTCCACTGTTTCCCCATCTATTTCCCATGAAGTGATGGGACCAGATGCTATGATCTTAGTTTTCTGAATGTTGAGCTTTAAGCCAACTTTTTCACTCTCCACTTTCACTTTCATCAACAGGCTTTTTAGTTCCTCTTAGCGTTCTGCCATAAGGGTAGTGTCATCCGCATATCTGAGGTTATTGATAGTTCTCCCGGTGATCTTGATTCCAGCTTGTGCTTCCTCCAGTTCAGCGTTTCTCATGATGTACTCTGCATAAAAGTTAAATAAGCAGGGTGACAATATACAGCCTTGACGTACTCCTTTTCCTATTTGGACCCAGTCTGTTGTTCCATGTCCAGTTCTAACTGTTTTTTCCTGACCTACATATAGGTTTCTCAAGAGGCAGGTCAGGTGGTCTGGTATTCCCATCTCTTTCAGAATTTTCCACAGTTTATTGTGATCCACACAGTCAAAGGCTTACACCTAAAAAGGTTGAACTTATTTTAAATTCCTTTGTTGAATATGAAGTAATAGAAATTATTATTTTTATATAGATTATCTTAGGGTTGTCTGAATGTTGGAATTTTCATTTTCTTATTTTCATTTAAAATTTTCACTTCTTAATTGTGTTTGCTTCTGAGACTATTTAAATTGCTTATTGCATTCCCTTAGTTTGTGTGTATATACATGCATGTACTTAAACACCCTCTTATGTTTTGGTAAAGGTGAAATAATCAGCATTTTCCTTGTAGTTCTTGATTGCATTCCTGTCTCATACCAGTAGAACCACATCAGTGTCATACTTTCATCCAAGAGAGAAATAGGAGAGGATGGTGAAATTATTCACAGTTATACAGGAAATCCTTTGTACTATCTTTAAAAGGAATTTAAGGAACCTTAATCTTCAATTATGCCTTTCCCTGCTAGGGAAATATGGGACCTTTTGATCAGAAATGGAAACTAATAATGAATGAGTGACTAAGCTAAGTTCATCTATGTCTAAGTGAGGTTGAAAATACTTGATGCAAGAGAAAAAGAGTTACTTGTCCTTTTTTGCTCTGAGAATTTACTAATTGTTCTACATTAGAATAGTAATGTCAACAACAATAAGTATAATTAGTATTATTAAATTCTGTGAATTAGACATTCTTCCTAGCATTTGTCATGATTCATTGTATTTGTGGAAGAGTTACAACATATGAGCAAAAGTAATATTTCTAGTGTTGTTTGTCAAGGTCATTTAGTGGTAAGCTCCATTTTTATTCATTATAGAGCCCAAGTTTCTCTGTCCAGTAAATCAAATGAACTTACTCTTATTTTTCTTTTTTTTTAGTTAATATATATATATATATATATATTTGAAGTATTGTTGACTTAAAATGTTTCATATTCACAAGAGGTGATTCAGTTATATATATATACACACATATTATTTTTATATTATTTTCCATTATAGGTTATCACAAGATATTGACGATGGAAACTTACTTTTCTTAGTTAGCTCTCTCACTTTCTAAAATACTACTCAATTCGGCAGTTCATTTTTGCTGCTATTAGACTGTCTTTTGCTGCTTGGACTGTCTGCTACTGCTGCTGCTGCTTAGACTGTCTACGTTCTAGTTATTCTAAGAATTACAAAATCAAAAGAGGAGATTAAGATGGTAGAGTACGAGGATGCAGAACTCACCTCCTCCATAAACACATCAAAAATAGAAAGTATTTTCTATAGGTGAAATAATGTTCAGTGAAAACTTAACTGGAGAGTAGCAGAAGGATTCCTGACCAACCAAGGCTGTAAGAAGGATTCAGAATCAAGTAGAGAGGCAGTCAGGTTGAACTTGTGCCTCTGGGAGGGGACTCAGAAGAGGAGATCCTCCCTGGGGAGTGAGCAATTTGAGTTGTAGTTTGGGTGCCTTAGCCCTGGGGTCTGACACTGGGAAGCTGATTGCGCCTGGTTGGAGGGAAAGGGAGACTAACAGGAGAGCTGTTGGAAGCCTCGAACCTTCTTGTGAGGAGTATGTGTATGCTTGCTTACTCCTGAAGCAGGGTGGACTGAAACTGCACCAGTCACTGGCTGGTTTCCCCCAACTGTCTTGGCACGTGCCCCTGCCCTGCTTGCGCCACGATGCAGCTCCACACTGGGGTAAGGGTTGTCATGGCTGCGGGGAGTACTTGGCTATGAGGCACAAAGGTGGCTCAGACCTGTAGTGGCAATGGCAGCCACTGTGGATGCTTACACAGGCCGCGCATCAGTGGCAGTCTGGGACTCTGACTTTGGCTAGACTGACGCAGCCCATGCCCCAGCCTGCTCATTGCAGGCCCCTACCCCACCTGTTCAGTAACAAAGTTCCATGATAAGGAGAGGATTGCAGCAGCTGAGGAAGAGTTCAATTGTGAGGAACAAAGGCAGTTCATACCCAAAGTGGCATCTGAGCAGGGCGGGGACAGCCATTACTGGTTTTTACAAAGTGAGCTCATCAGAAGCTGGCTCGTTGCTGATGGTAGCCAGGGTCAACACCGCCCATGCCCAGACGCACTCTGGGGGCCTGCACCAGCCCCCTTTCTTTCCAGCACTGCTCACCTCTTGGGTGAGGGTGCTTTTACTGAGAGGGGTAAAAATATACACTTGAAGGGAATGGAGCCAGTTTAAACATGATCCTTGGGTCTTCTGCTCCAGCAACTTGGGACCCACCACCCCAGTAAAGTGGTGTTGAACACTGAGCAGAAGAGAAGGCCTAACTGTCTCCTGGTTTTCTAGCACCTCCATCTCCAGGGCCACCTCCTACCAAGGTGATAGCTGCCAGCTCACCCTGGGGAAAGACGTGACTTGCGTTCAGTTAGACCCAACTCTCCCACCAAAGCCAGTGGGTACAGATAACCAGTACAGGGATATTCCCATGCAAGGACACCACTTTAAAACTTTAGTAGCTGACTTTCCCACCTCATTTCATAGAGACAGAGAAAGTTAAGCAAAATGAGAAGGTAGGAATTTGTTTCAATTGAAGGAGCAATAGAAAAGTCCTGAAAAAACAACTAATGAAACAGAAATAAACAGTTTATCAGATAAAAAGTTCAAACCATTGGCAATAAGAATGCTAGCTGAATTTGGAAAACACAGTGAGAATTGTAACAAGGAACTAAACAATATAAATAAAAGAACCAATCAGAAATAAAGACTACTGTAACTGAAAAGAAAAACATACCAGAAGGAATTAACAGATTAGGTGATACAGAAGAATGTATAAGTGATCTGGAAGATAGAATAATGGAAATTGCCCATTCAAAATAGCAAAAGAAAGATAAATTTTAAAAATGAGAGCAATTTAAGGGAACTCTGAGACATCAGGTATACCAACCTTGGCGTTAAAGGAGTCAGATGGTGCAGTGCTAAAGATTCCTCCTGCCAGTGCAGGAGATGCCGGGAACGTGGGTTCAGTCCTTGGATTGGGAAGATCCCCAGGAGGAGGGCATGGCAACCTACTCCAGTATTCTTACCTGGAATATCCTGTGGATAGAGGAGCTTGGCGAACTACAGTCTGTGGGGTCGCAACTGAGCATGCATGCATGCAGAAGGACAAGAGGCAGAGAAGGGGACTGGAAATCTATTTGATGAAACTATGGCTGAAAATTTCCAGAATCTGAGGAAGGAAAAAGATATCCAGATACAGGAATCACCAAGGGTCCCAAACAAGATGACCTCAAACAGATCCACACATATCTTAATTAAAATGACAGCAGTTAAAGAGGGAATTCTAATGGCAACAAGAGAAAAAAAAGAGTTATATACAAAGGTCCTGTCATAAGGCTATCAGCTGATTTCTCTGCTGAAATGTTGCAGACCTGAAGGGAACGGCATGATATATTCAAAGTGCTGAGAGCAAAGAAACTGCAGCCTAGAATACTCTACCCAGCAAGATTTTTATTTGGAATTGAAGGAGATATAAAGACCTTTTTAGACAAGCAAAAGTAAAACTAATTCATCAATATTAAACCTACTCTAAAAGAAAGGTTGAAGAGTATTTTCTAAGTGGAAAAAAAGCTTTAACAAGTAAGTATCTACACGAAAAGCAAAATCCCACTGTAAAGGCAAATATATAGTTAAAGGCTGAGGATCAACCAAGTAAATAAGCTAGTACAAAGATGAAAAGATAAAATATTGTAAAATCAATTAAAACTACAATAATCAGTAAAGGGAAACATGAAGATGTAAAATATGACATCAAAAACACAAAATGTAGATCTATGTGAAAAACGTAGATCTTTTAGAATGTGTTTGGAATGACCACGTGTTTAAAACAAGTAGTTACAGTTAGAAGTCAATGTATATGAGTCCCATGGTAACTGCAAATCATGAACGTACAACAGATACACAAAAACTAGAAAGAAGTAGAAGCATACCACTAAAGGAGATCATCACACCACAAGGGAAGAAACCAAAAGACGAGAAGAACAGAGATCTGCAAAAACAACCAGAAAACATTTGACAGAATGGCAGTAAGTACATACTTGTCAATAATCACTTCAAATGTCAACTGACTAAATGCTCCAATAACATGAGATAGAGAGACTGACTGGATAAAAAGACCCATCTATATGCTGCTTGTAGGAGACTGATTTCAGAGAGAAAGACACACACACAGACTAAAAGTAATGCAAAAAGATATTTCATCAAAATGATAAGAAGGCAAAGGTAACAAATACTCATATCAGACAAAGTAGACACTGAAACAAAGCCTATTATGAAAGACAAAGGGCATTATTACTGGATAAAGGGATCAGTCCAAAAAGAGGATATAACATGTATGTAGCTAATACAGGGAGCACCTAAATATATAAGCAAATATTCAGAGACATGAAGTGAGAAATTGACAGTAATAGTAGGGCATTTAACATTCCACTTGCATCAATGGGCAGATCATTCAGACAAAATCAATAAGGAAATTGATCTTAAATGACACTCTAGACCAGTGGGACTTAACCAGTACTGACAGAACATTCTGTCCCCAAACAATAGCTTATGCTTTCTTTTCAAATGTACATGGAATGGTCTCCACATAAATCATGTGCTAGGCCACAAAATAAGCCCCAGTGAATTTAAGAGGATAGAAATTTTATCAGGCATATTTTTCTGAAAGCAATGGTATGAAAACCAGAAATCAATTACAGGAAGAAGTATGGGGCAAATATACAGACTAAACAATATTCTGTTTCAAAACCAATGGTTCAATGTGGAAATCAGAAGAAATCAGAAAATATTTACCTTGAGACAAGTCAAAATGGAGACAATGTTCCAAAATCTATGGGATGCAGATAAAGTAATTGTAAAAGGAAAGTTTATAGTGATGTAGGTCTTTCTCAAGAAGCAATAGAAACTCAGATAAACAACTGAACCTACCATCTAAAGGAATTAGAGAAGAATAAATAAAGCCCAAAATGAACAGAAGGAAGGAAAAAATAAAGAGGAGAGAGGGGAAAAAAAAAAAAGAGGACCCCCCCCCACCCCCCAGAAAAAAGAAAAGAAAACCCAAGAGGAAAGATCAATGAAACCAAGAGCTGCTTTTTTTAGGAAAAGATAAACTTACAACTTTATCCAGGCTCATCAAGAATAAAAGAGAGAGGACCCAAATAAAGTAAGAGACGAAGCTGTCACAGAGATACAAAAAAGTAATAAAAGAATACCATAAACAGTTATATGCCAACAAATCGGACAGCCTAGAAGAAATGGATGAATTCCTGAAACATACAGCCTCTAAGAGTGAACTAGAAAGAAATAGACAATATAAACAGACCCATCACTAATAGTTAAATTGAATTTGTTATTAAAAAGAAACCCAGCAAGCAAAAGTCCAGTGTTTGGTGGTTTCACAGGAAGATTCTATCAAACATACAAAGAAAAGCTAATACCTATCCTTCTCATACTGCTCCAAAAAACTGTTGAGCTCACCCACACTCATTCTATGGGGTCACCATTAACTTGACACCAAAATCACACAAAGACTCCACAAAAAAATTACAAGAGAATTTACCTCTGGCAAATATATATACAAAAATTCTCAGCAAAATATTGACAAATTAGCAAACTGTGTTCAACCATATATAAAAATTATGATATGACCACAATCAAGTGAGATTTATTCCAGGGACACAAGGATGGTTCAGTATTCACAGATCAATCAGTGCAGTCTACTACATTAACAAAAGGAGGGTTAATAATCATGTGATCATCTCAATAGATGAAGGAAAGCATTTGATGAAATTCAGCATCTATTCTTTATAAAAGCTCTCATCAAAGTGGGTGTAGAGGAAACATATCTCAACATGGTAAAAGCCCATTTATGACAAACCCACACTTAATATACTCAACAGTGAAAAGCTAAAAGTCTTTCCTCTAAGATAAGGAATGAAACAAGGATGCCCACACTCACCACTTCCGTTTAGCATAATACTGGAAATCCTAGCCACAGCAATCAGAGAAGAAAAAGAAATAAAAAGCATTGAAATTGGAAGAGAAGAAGTAAAATTGTCACTATTTACAGATGACATGATACTATAAATAGAAAACCCTAAAGTCTCTGCCAAAAAACTACTAGAACTAGTAACTGAACTCAGTAAATTTGCAGGATACAAGATTAATATACAGGAATCTGTCACTTTTGTGTATAATGAACTGTCGAAAAAGAAAGCAAGAAAACGATCTGTTTGAAATCGTATCAAAAAGAATAAGATACACAGGGATAAGCTTAACAAAGGAGGTGAAAGACCTCCATTCTGAAAACTGTACAACACTGATGAAGGAAATTGATGATGATACAAAGAAGTTGAAAGCTATCCCACGTTCTTGGATTAGAAGAATCAGTATTGTTAAAATGTTCATACTACTAAAAGCAATCTACAGGTTCAGTGCAATCTCTATCAAAATACCCATGACTTTTTCACAGAACTTGAACAAATAATTTTAAAATTTATATGGAACTACAAGAAACCCTGAATTGCCAAAGCAATCTTGAGAAGAAAGAGCAAAGCTGAAGGTATGACATCCTCAGACTTTGGAGTAGACCACAGAGCTGTAGTTACCTTATTTCTTGCAGTGCTTCTGCTGCTTTTCTTAAGCAGCAGCAGAATAAAGAGAAAAGCAGTTCCTTTGAGAATTTGAAAGTCTTTGAGCTGGTTTTACTTTAAACCTAAGAGATTTCTTGTCATTTTTACCTCCGAAATTTGATTTTCTTCTTCTAAGATGTTATTTCTGAGACCCCCTTTTCTGCTTTTGAAATGAACCTGCATTTAGTGACTGTTCTTAGCAATACCTTTAAAAAAATGAATCAGATATATTGTTTTATACGTATGTGCCGTCTAGGAAGACAGATGGTATAATAAGAGGAGAAATGTACAGTTCATAAGACTAGAACCACCTCTTACCACTTTTATTCACCTCTTTAATAATTATTGACTATTGTTTAAGTACCAGGCATATACTAGAAGGTGTGTGTGTGTTTAAAATAGACTTAATTTTCTTAGAAATGTTATTTTCACAAGTTAAGTTTCTAATCAAATATTTCTATTAAGGTCTAGTTTCTAACAAATATTTTGACTAATTTAGTTAATGATCAAAATCATAATACAATACAGTCAAATATAGGCATTTTTAAAACTGAAAATTCTTTTCCTCAAGCATTGGAGATTAGTATATATTGTCAGTGAAAGTCAAAAGTAAAATTATGAGCCAGTGAGAAGTTGTTAAATGTAGAAGAGAGATACTTAAATGTTACGTACATTTTAATACACCTTTTAAAAATAATCAACTTGTAGACAGCATATGTAGGGGTCTAGTTTTTGTATCCATTCGGCCAGTCTCTGTCTTTTGGTTGGGGCATTCAACCCATTTACATTTAAGGTAATTATTGATAAGTATGATCCCATTGCCATTTACTTTATTGTTTTGGGTTCAAATTTATATACCCGTTTTGTGTTTCCTGTCTAGAGAATGTCCTTTAGTATTTGTTGGAGAGCTGGTTTGGTGGTGCTGAATTCTCTCAGCTTTTGCTTGTCTGTAAAGGTTTTGATTTCTCTTTCATATTTGAATGAGATCCTTGCTGGATACAATAATCTGGGCTGTAGGTTCTTTTCTTTCATCACTTTAAGTATGTCTTGGCATTCCCTCCTGGCTTGGAGAGTCTCTATTGAAAGATCAGCTGTTATCCTTATGGGAATTCCCTTGTGTATTATTTGTTGTTTTTCTCTTGCTGCTTTTAATATTAGTTCTTTGTGTTTGATCTTTGTTAATTTGATTAATATGTGTCTTGGGGTGTTTCGCCTTGGGTTTATCCTGTTTGGGACTCTCTGGGTTTCTTGGACTTGAGTGATTATTTCCTTCCCCATTTTTGGGAAGTTTTCAACTATTATCTCCTCTAGTATTTTCTCATGGTCTTTCTTTTTGTCTTCTTCTTCTGGGACTCCTATGATTAGAATGTTGTAATGTTTAATATTGTCCTGGAGGTCTCTGAGATTGTCCTCATTTCTTTTAATTCGTTTTTCTTTTTTCTCCTCTGCTTCATTTATTTCTACCATTCTATCTTCTAATTCACTAATTCTATCTTCTAATTCACTAATTCTATCTTCTGCCTCTCTTATTCTACTATTTGTTGCCTCCAGAGTGTTTTGGATCTCATTTATTGCATTATTCATTATATATTGACTCTTTTTTATTTCTTCTAGGTCCTTGTTAAACCTTTCTTGCATCTTCTCAATGCTTTTCTCCAGGCTATTTATCTGTGATTCCATTTTGATTCCCAGATTTTGGATTAATTTCACTATCATTATTCGGAATTCTTTATCCGGTAGATTTGCTATTTCTTCCTCTTTTGTTTGGTTTGGTGGGCATTTATCCTGTTCCTTTACCTGCTGGGAATTCTTCTGTCTCTTCATCTTGTTTAAATTGCTGAGTTTGGGGTGTCCTTACTGTATTCTGGCAGTTTGTGGAGTTCTCTTTGTTGTGGCGTTCCCTCACTGTATGTGGGTTTGTACAGGTGGCTTGTCAAGGTTTCTTGGTTAGGGAAGCTTGTGTCAGTGTTCTGGTGGATGGAGCTGGATTTCTTCTCTCTGGAGTGCAATGGAGTGTGGTGCTGGGAAAACTGGTCAAACACTTGTAAAAGAATGAAACTGGAACACTTTCTAACACCATACACAAAAATAAACTCAAAATGGATTAAAGATCTAAATGTAAGACCAGAAACCATAAAACTCCTAGAGGAAAACATAGGCAAAACACTCTCTGACATACATCACAGCAGGATCCTCTATGACCCACCTCCCAGAATATTGGAAATAAAATCAAAAATAAATAAATGGGACTTAATTAAACTTAAAAGCTTCGGCACAACAAAGGAAACTATAAGCAAGGTGAAAAGACAGCCTTCAGAATGGGAGAAAATAATAACAAATGAAGCAACAGACAAACAACTAATCTCAAAAATATACAAGCAACTCCTACAGCTCAATTCCAGAAAAATAAATGACCCAATCAAAAAATGGGCCAAAGAACTAGGCAGACATTTCTCCAAAGAAGACATACAGATGGCTAACAAACACATGAAAAGATGCTCAACATCACTCATTATCAGAGAAATGCAAATCAAAACCCACTATGAGGTACCATTTCACGCCAGTCAGAATGGCTGCGACCCAAAAGTCCACAAGCAATAAATGCTGGAGAGGGTGTGGAGAAAAGGGAACCCTCTTACACTGTTGGTGGGAATGCAAACTAGTACAGCCAGTTTGGAGAACAGTATGGAGATTCCTCAAAAAACTGGGAATAGAACTGCCTTATGATCCAGCAATCCCACTGCTGGGCATACACACTGAGAAAACCAGAATTGAAAGGGACACGTGTACCTCAATGTTCATAGCAGCACTGTTTACAATAGCCAGGACTTGGATGCAACCTAGATGTCCATCCACAGATGAATGGATAAGAAAGCTGTGGTACATATACACAATGGAGTATTACTCAGCCATTAAAAAGAATACATTTGAATCAGTTCTAAGGAGGTGGATGGAACTGGAGCCTATTATACAGAGTGAAGTAAGCCAGAAAGAAAAACACAAATACAGTATACTAACGCATATATATGGAATTTAGAAAGATGGTAGCAATAACCCTGTATACGAGACAGGAAAAGAGACACTGATGTATAGAACAGACTTTTGAACTCTGGGAGAGGGAGAGGGTGGGATGATTTGGGAGAATAGCATTGAAATATGTATAATATCATATCTGAAATGAGTCGCCAGTCCAGGTACGATGCCTGATAACGGATGCCTGGGGCTGGTGCACTGGGATGACCCAGAGGGATGGTATGGGGAGGGAGGAGGGAGGAGGGTTCAGGATGGGGAACACATGTATACTTGTGGCGGATCCATTTTGATGTATGGCAAAAGCAATACAATATTTTAAAGTTAAGCAAAATAAAATTTAATTTAAAAAAATAAATAAAAATAATCAACTTATCAAAGCTAGAGCATATGCAAAATACTTCAAGTCTATGGTAAAATTTATGCAGATATAGGCAATGTACCTTTATTAAGCAGACTTTCTCATTAATGACCTGAATTATGAAATAATAGAATATAAATTATATTTGGAATACATTGTTAATAGACATTCACCTCACATGTATTTCTGTCTTTTCCAAAGTACTCTTTAAGACTTCTTTTGACCACTCAACCATCGTACCAAAGATGAGTGCTTACTGGTAAGACAGCACATGTGTTCACGTGTGCTTAGTCGCCCAGTGGGGTCTGACTCTTTGTAACCCCATGGGCTGTATCCTGCCAGGCTCCTCTGTCCATGGAATTTTCCAGGCAAGAACACTGAAGCAGATTGCCATTTCCTTCTCCAGGGGATCTTACTGACCCAGGGGTGAAACCCTGGTTTCTGCATTGATAGGCAAATTCTTTACCACTGAGCCACCCGGAAGCCCAATGTTATAAATGTGGCACGTTCATCAAGACAGATTTGGTGATTGCTGTATATTTTCCAGTCATTCCCTTTTGAAACTCATGAAAAAGTCTGTGTGACCCTGTTTTGCAGTATTCCTGTAACTCTCTGACTGCACTAAGATGTTTTCATTTAGGCAGGATGTCCAGATGAGGAAAATAACTGAAACACTGGAAATACTGACAAATACTGACAGATAAACAACCCCAAAACGGTTAAGCTGTAAGAAAGGAAAATGAGTCAAAGCCAGTTTAAGATTTTAGTCAGCTATATAATAGTTCAGATTGGGTATGCTGGAAAGGCTGCTGACCTTGCCAATAAAGATTTAATTGTACTTTATTTAGATAACTTACTTTTGATTCACCTGCTGGAAAATAAATCTTAATAACTTGTTGATGTGACATTAGAATTTAATTAGAAAAAGAATGAAGCATAATTATTTACAACTGCTAAAATTTTATATTTCCTTTTTTATATTATTTGAATAACCATGAGTTTATTCACATTAGCAAATAAAACCTTTTCAGGGTATTCCTTTCCATTCTTAACTTTATTGTGCTTGGGTTCCTTCCTCCTTATATTTTTAAATTTTGTGCTCATGGAAAAACAAAAGTTTTTAAATGTCTAAAGTAGCCTCTAAATGAGGTATTATCATCTTGGAGTGGAGAAGGCAATGGCAAGCCACTCCAGTACTCTTGCCTAGAAAATCCCATGGATGGAGGAGCCTGGTAGGCTGCAGTCCATGGGGTCGCTACGAGTTGGCCGCGACTGAGAGGCTTCACTTTCACTTTTCACTTTCACCCAATGGAGAAGGAAATGGCAACCCATTCTGGTGTTCTTGCCTGGAGAATCCCAGGGATGGCAGAGCCTAGTGGGCTGCTGTCTATGCGTCGCACAGAGTCGGACATGACTGAAGCGACTTAGCAGCAGCAGCATCTTGGAGAAAGGCTTATTCTCTGGCCACCTGCCAAGTATCCTGCTAATTAACGGCAAGCATATATTTAATATGACACTCAGTAAGTGGGATCCACCTATATCTTTTTGGAGGGAGTTTTATAGAAAATCCAGTTTTTAAATTCTAGGAGTCTCAGAAATGCGTCTAGGTCAGCATAATTAAATTGTAGCTAGTGCTTAAATTGTTGAAAAGCTAACATATTCAGTAACATTTTAGGCAACTATAAACTTGAATGAGTGAATAAATAAACCAGTAAATTTAAAGCTTTATTTTTAGTAATGTCAATTGTAATCATTAACTGTCCTTTAAAAAACTAATACTGTAGGAACAAAAAATTTAATGATCACTTTCTTTTGTTTCCAGTATGTATCATTTTGAAGGATTATTCCTAAATGGTGTGTTTTCTGAAAATTATGGAATAAAATACATGAAAATCCAAATAAATTATTTTAGCAATAAGAGATTATTTCTGTTAGGGAAATATGGTAGCTTTATGACCTTTAAAATTGTTCATTTTGTTTAATAAATATATAGAATAGACTTGTAAAATTTTATTTGCACTAACATGTTGAAAACATTCTTTATTTTATGAACAGGTATGAATGCTGAAATTAGAAACTTAACAAAGGCTTTGGTTATTAATGAGTAAACCACAAAAATGTTATAAAGGTTTGAGTCATGTGCTCCCTCCAAAGTGAAAGATACTATGACTCAGCTCTAATTTCTGTGATCTTCCTTCCTCTCCACAAAAATCCCATTTTTCTCTCTACAGGACACTCACTGCACAGCAGGTGATACCTTTCTCTGCTTCCTTTCCATACCATGACCTGTCTTTGTAAAGTTCCTTACCAAACCTTCATAAGTTCCCCCGCTTTTTTTTTTTTTTTGTGATATAATTTACTGTTGAGATTTTCAGTAATGGAGACTCATTATATTCAAAGATTTATGATTTAAAATTTCCAGTATTTGAGTACACTGTATCAACTCCTGTTTTCAGTATACTGTGAAGTATGAAGCCACTTCACAATGGTAGCGGAAGTGAGATTGGAGGCTTTGAAGCTACAAAGCTACATATTCTTAATGTAGATTCTATGTACTTAAAACCCATCCAGACCAATTAAAGTTAAGTGGAAATGATACCATGTTACCAGATGAATAAGGAGCAGAGGATCTTGAAAATATTTTCCACATAGCAGTCTCCTTAATAAATATTAATGTAGGTTGATTAGATAATCTTTTAAAATACAAGTGCCCCTTTGGAGGAAAGTTATCATTAATTCTTATTCTAGTCGGTATTGCTTCAACCGTTATGATAGATAACAATATGCTTTAATACAGTAACAAATTGGATCAAAGGGCAGTTAAATTGGCACTTGTTACAGAAGGTTAAGAAGAGGGATCTTCCTCTTACTTGTGAGGCTTATCTCTGTGAGGTGGAAGACTTTAGATACAGAAGAAATGTTGTTCATTTGCTAAGTCACATCCAGTTCTTTTTGCAGTCCCATGGACTGCACCCCACCGAGGCTCCTCTGTCCATGGGATTTCCCAGGCAAAATTAATAGAGTAGGTTGCCATTTCCTTCTCCATTGTGTCTTCCTGACCCAGGGATCGAACCCTCGTCTCCTGCATTGGCAGTCAATTGAGCCATCAGCGAAGCCCACAGAAGAAATGAAGAACCATAAAACGAGTGAGACACTTGGCCGAGAAAGAATGGGAGAGAAAGACATGGCGGCTTTGGTCAGAGTCCTGGTAGTATCTCCCTGAAAATCATCTTTCTCTTTGTCAGGTACAGTCTGCAGAATCTCAGGCCCCATCCCAAACCTACTGAATTAGAATATTCATATTTACAAGATCCACAGGTGATTCACATGCTTATTAAATACCAAGTGCTTCTCCTATTAAAGTCTGAGAAGCACTGCTCCAGGAGACTGATATCTGAGATAAACAAGCATGTTAGCTTAGAAAGAAGCCTTTCCACTCTCCCAGTCCCCCTCCCTCCAAATTTTAAATTGATCTTCCTGGTTCAGGCTACTCTAAACTTTTGGCTTTTTAAGCTCAGTATTATTGACTATGCCAAAGCCTTTGACTGTGTACATCACAATAAACTATGGAAAATTCTGAAAGAGATGGGAATACCAGACCACCTGATCTGCCTCTTAAGAAATCTGTATGCAGGTCAGGAAGCAACAGTTAGAACTGGTCATGGAACAACAGACTGGTTCCAAATAGGAAAAGGAGTACGTCAAGGCTGTATATTGTCACCATGTTTATTTAACTTATATGCAGAGTACATCATGAGAAATGCTGGACTGGAAGAAACACAAGTTGGAATCAAGATTGCTGGGAGAAATATCAATAACCTCAGATATGCAGATGACACCACTCTTATGGCAGAAAGTGAAGAGGAGCTAAAAAGCCTCTTGATGAAAGTGAAAGTGGAGAGTGAAAAGGTTGGCTTAAAGCTCAACATTCAGAAAACGAAGATCATGGCATCTGGTCCCATCACTACATGGGAAATAGATGGGGAAACAGTGGAAACAGTGTCAGACTTTGTTTTTCTGGGCTCCAAAATCACTGCAGATGGTGACTGCAGTCATGAAATTAAAAGACGCTTACTCCTTGGAAGGAAAGTTATGACCAACCTAGATAGCATATTCAAAAGCAGAGACATTACTTTACTAACAAAGGTTTGCCTAGTCAAGGCTATGGTCTTTCCTGTGGTCATGTATGGATGTGAGAGCTGGACTGTGAAGAAGGCTGAGCGCCGAAGAATTGATGCTTTTGAACTGTGGTGTTGGAGAAGACTCTTGAGAGTCCCTTGGACTGCAAGAAGATCCAACCAGTCCATTCTCAAGGAGATCAATCCTGGAATTTCTTCGGAAGGAATGATGCTAAAGCTGAAGCTCCAGTATTTTGGCCACCTCATGCAAAGAGTTGACTCATTGGAGAAGACTGTGATGCTGGGAGGGATTGAGGGCAGGAGGAGAAGGGGACGACAGAGGATGAGATGGCTGGATGGCATCACTGACTCGATGGGTATGAGTCTGGGTGACCTCCGGGAGCTGGTGATGGACAGGGAGGCCTGGCGTGCTGCGGTTCATGGGGTCGCAAAGAGTCGGACACGACTGAGCGACTGATCTGATCTGATCTGATTGTGTGTCCTTGGTTAAGTCCCTGTTGAGAAATGGAGAGAAAGAAGAGAAAGTGTGCTGAGGAATATACCACCTAAAAAAGGTTGATAAAATAAGTCAGATTTCCCTCTCATATGACCCTCATCACATGCCTTGTGATTTATCAGATGGATGGCACCCCACCCCAGTACTTTTGCCTGGAAAATCCCATGGACGGAGGATCCTGGTGGGCTCCAGTCCATGGGGTCGCTAAGAGTCGGACACGAGTGAGTGACTTCACTTTCACTTTTCACTTTCATGCATTGGAGAAGGAAATGGCAACCCACTCCAGTATTCTTGCCTGGAGAATCCCAGGGACGGGGGAGCCTGGTGGGCTTCTGTCTGTGGGGTCGCACAGAGTCGGACACGACTGAAGCAACTTAGCAGCAGCAGCAGCAGCAGAAGAGTTTCTTACGGAACAGTTTTTCAGAAGAGATTGCTTATAAATTCAGAGAGCCTCTCTTGTAAGTTAGTGGTATTATCAGATCCTGGGGGCCTTTGGGATAGAGCTTTGCATGGTAGTACTCTGGTCGCAAAGAGTCAGACATGACTGAACGACTGAACTGAACTCAACTGAACTGAATTCTCACAGTGCCTAATACAGGGACTTCAGCTTCCAGCCAGATGACTGGTTCTTAAGTTGCTCTTAAGTGTTCTGCTTCTCTGGCTGATACAAAGACTCTGACTTCAGTATCTCCTGAGTAAAGTTCAAGCACCCTCTAATTCTAATGGCATCTTTGGCATCAAAAAGACTATCTTCTTCCCTCTTAAAGATAAAAATGATCATTATTGCCATGATCATACCACAGTTTTAAAATTTATGACTCTCTGCGTATCTTTTAATGTCATTGTACTGTGAGTTGTAAGTAAATCCATTAATAGTGTTCATTGTTGAAAATAGTAGACTTGGTAGGTCAGGCCTAGATAAGTTATGTTTTGTCACTAGAATATTAGAATAAAAAATGGAAAAAAGTAATTTCCTATATTGTTTTTTTCCTGTACTTTTGTAGAATAATTCCTAAGACTTTTCTTCTTTAAAACTATCTTGAAAATGAGTCTTAAAAAAAGTAAGTTCAAAAAACATTTTTGGAACTAACATAAAACAGTATTTTACCCCTTCACAGCTTTCATTTGCCCATTTCCATGTTGTTTTCTGAATTTATATATCAAGAGAACTTTTGCAGCAAATACCGAGTTCACATAATTTTCAGTGAAATCTTTGGTATTTGTGGCTATGAGGTTACAAGTAATCACTGCACATGCTTATAAGTATGTGATAAACTGAATTGTTGGTCACAGTCCAAGTTTATTAGCTATTGCTAACAAGTGATACAGATCTCCTGAGGGTAGAAGCTGTGCCTCCTTTGTGTCACCTTTCCCCTTTTTTTATCACCTTTCCTGCTCCCAGTGATGATGAGCTACACAAAGAGAAAGGTTGGTGGTGGCATCTCAGTGCCACATACATTTATGGTAGAGAGTGCCTGAAATTGATTTGCAAGAACCTAAGGAATCTCAGTCTTTATCAGCTCCAGGAACACAGTGCTTTGGTAGGGTGGTATCGTCCCTACCAAAGGTACAACTCAGGTCACATATGCACTTGCTATTGAGAAAGCATGTCACCAGTCTTGTGGAAACTTTAAGTCGAACTAAAGATCTTAGAGTATTGTGTCTTATCCAAACTCTCTTGTATTTATGCTTTTAGCATGTAGAGAAGTATATAGTGTAAATGAATAACTACAGACCAGTAGAATAACTAGAAGAAATAAACTCATGCATTCCTGTCCAGTTATCTGCAACAACGGTGCTAAGACCACTCAGCGGGAGAAAGAATAATCTCTTTAACAAATGGTGCCGAGACAATTCAGATCAGATCAGATCAGTCGCTCAGTTGTGTCCGACTCTTTGCGACCCCATGAACTGCAGCACGCCAGGCCTCCCTGTCCATCACCAACTCCCGGAGGTCACTCAGACATACATCCATTGAGTCAGTGATGCCATCCAGCCATCTCATCCTCTGTTGTCCCCTTCTCCTCCTGCCCCCAATCCCTCCCAGCATCAGAGTCTTCTCCAATGAGTCAACTCTTCGCGTGAGGTGGCCAAAGTACTGGAGTTTC
Source organism: Tragelaphus eurycerus (assembly GCA_935064755.1). NCBI lineage: Eukaryota > Metazoa > Chordata > Mammalia > Artiodactyla > Bovidae > Tragelaphus > Tragelaphus eurycerus. Next base: position 19,393,828 of record CAKXYN010000024.1, on the reverse strand, counting down.
AGCTTCAGCATTAGCTGAGACAATTAGACATCCACATTCAAAAGAATGAAGTTGGGCTTCCGGCTGACATCACATAAAAAAATTAGCTCAGAATGATCAAGCAGACTTCCCTAGGAGTCCAGTGGTTAAGACTGTGCTCCCAAATGCAGAGGTATGGGTTTGATCCCTGGTCTCTGAACTAAGATCCTGTGTGCTACACTGTCTAATTGTAGGCACTGAAACTAAATATCCTAGAAGAAAACATAGGGGTAAATCTTTATGACCCTGAATTTGACAGTGGATTCCTAGATATGGTACTGAAAATTGAAACAAAAAGTTGAAAAATTGGACTTCATAATTAAAAACTTCCATTTATCAAAAGACGTTATTAGCAAAGTGAACAGTCAGCCTATAGAATGGGAGAAAAATATTTGCGAACTGTATATCTGATAAGTATTCCAAATTTTATATTTATTTTAAATAATATTCCAAGTAACCAAATTTTAAAATAGGTGAAAGATTTTTTCCAAAGAAGAAATGACCAACAAGCACAGAATGGATGCTTAGTAGCATTATTCATTAGAGAAATGCAAAATAAAAACAATGGTAAGATACCTCCTTCACAACCACTAGAATGTTTATAATTGGAAAAAAAAAATAAAAATTGATGGTAAAAATCAGAAGAAATCAGAACTCTTTTACATTGCTGGTAGGAATGTAAAATGGTACAGCTGCTCTGGAAGGCAATTTGAGAGTTCTCAAAAAGTAGAATAACCCAGCAATTCCGCTCCTAAATATATATCTAGAAAATTGATACAGGTACTCAGATATTTGTTCATGAATGTTAATAGCACTATTCACAATAGCCATGAGGTGAAAACATCCCAAATGTTCATCAGCAGATAAAAAGAAAAACAAATTGTGAGTATCACTCAGCCCTAAATAGGAATGAAGTATGATAAATGCCACAACATAGGTGAACTGTGAGCATTTTAATATGCTGCATAAAAGAATCTAGACAAAAAAGGTCGCATAATGTATGATTCCATTTATATGAAGATATCCAAAATAGATAAGTATATGAAGCAGAAAGCAGATTACTGGGGTTAGGGAAAGCTGAGAATAGGGAGTGACTGCTTTAGTGGTTACTGGGGTTCTTTTGGGGTGATGAAAATGTTTTAGAACTAGGCAGGGTGTTTTCACAACATTTTGAATGTGCTAAATGCCACTGACTTGTGAGCTTTAAAATAGTTATTTTATCTTATGTGAATTTCACCTCAATTTTTAAAAAAGGATAACTAGTAACACTAATATACAGAAATAATGTTGATATCAACATCATCAAATACAATGTATTTTGAGAAATGTTTGCTGTAGAGTCAGAGTACTAATTCTGGAACTATTTAAAGAAAGTTCTCAAAAAACTAGGTGCACTGTTTATTTTACCTTGTTGAATGGAGTGGTGCTTGTTTCTATTTTTTGCTTTTAACAGAAAGCTAACAGTGTTTAGAATTCCAGATTGAGAAAGCTTTTTTCTTCATGGCAGGAATTTTCATAATAATATTTTATGAGGAAAAATAAAAATGGTAAAAGACAACATAATAGAAGAAAAAAATTAAAAATTTTTTGTAAATGATTGTTAAAGACCGTAATCTATAGTGTTGAAGGATCCAGTACTTAATCAGATCAGATCAGATCAGTCACTCAGTCGTGTCTGACTCTTTGCAACCCCATGAATCGCAACACACCAGGCCTCCCTGTCCATCACCAACTCCCGGAGTTCACTCAGACTCATGTCCATCGAGTCAGTGATGCCATCCAGCCATCTCATCCTCTGTTCTCCCCTTCTCCTCTTGCCCCTAATCCCTCCCAGCATCAGAGTCTTTTCCAATGAGTCAACTCTTAGCATGAGGTGGCCAAAGTACTGGAGTTTCTGCTTTAGCATCATTCCCTCCAAAGAAATCCCAGGGCTAATCTCCTTCAGAATGGACTGGTTGAATCTCCTTGCAGTCCAAGGGACTCTCAAGAGTCTTCTCCAACACCACAGTTCAAATGCATCAATTCTTTGGCACTCAGCCTTCTTCGCAGTCCAACTCTCACATCCATACATGACCACAGGAAAAACCGTAGCCTTGACTAGACAGACTTTTGTTGGCAAAGTAATATCTGTGCTTTTCAATAAGCTATCTAGGTTGGTCATAATTTTCCTTCCAAGCAGTAAGCGTCTTTTAGTTTCATGGCTGCACTCACCATCTGCAGTGATTTTGGAGCTCAAAAAAATAAAGTCTGACACTGTTTCCACTGTTTCCCCATCTATTTCCCATGAAGTGATGGGACCAGATGCCATGATCTTCGTTTTCTGAATGTTGAGCTTTAAGCCAACTTTTTCACTCTCCACTTTCACGACATCAAGAGGCTTTTTAGTTCCTCTTCACTTTCTGCCATAAGGGTGGTGTCATCTGCATATCTGAGGTTATTGATATTTCTCCCAGCAATCTTGATTCCAACTTGTGTTTCTTCCAGTCCAGCATTTCTCATGATGTACTCTGCATATAAGTTAAATAAACATGGTGACAATATACAGCCTTGACATACTCCTTTTCCTATTTGGAACCAGTCTGCTGTTCCATGTCTAGTTTTAACTATTGCTTCCCGACCTGCATCCAAATTTTCTCAAGAGGCAGGTCAGGTGGTCTGATATTCTCATCTCTTTCAGAAATTTCCACAGTTGATTGTGATCCACACAGTCAAAGGCTTTGGCATAGTCAATAAAGCAGAAATGGATGTTTTTCTGGAACTCTCTTGCTTTTTCCATGATCCAGTGGATGTTGGCAATTTGATCTCTGGTTCCTCTGCCTTTTCTAAAACCAGCTTGAACATCAGGAAGTTCACGGTTCACATGTTGCTGAAGCCTGGCTTGGAGAATTTTGAGCATTACTTTACTAGCGTGTGAGATGAGTGCAATTGTGTGGTAGTTTGAGCATTCTTTGGCATTGCCTTTCTTTGGGATTGGAATGAAAACGGACCTTTTCCAATCTTGTGGCCACTGCTGAGTTTTCCAAATTTGCTGGCATATTGAGTGCAGCACTTTCACAGCATCATCTTTCAGAATTTGGAATAGCTCCACTGGAATTCCATCACCTCCACTAGCTTTGTTCGTAGTGATGCTTTCTAAGGCCCACTTGACTTCACATTCCAGGATGTTTGGCTGTAGATCAGTGATCACACCATCATGATTATCTGGGTTGTGAAGATCTTTTTTGTACAGTTCTTCTATGTATTCTTGCCACCTCTTCTTAATATCTTCTGCTTCTGTTAGGTCCATACCATTTCTGTCCTTTATTGAGCCCATCTTTGCATGAAATGTTCCTTTAGTATCTCTGATTTTCTTGAAGAGATCTCTAGACTTCCCCATTCTGTTGTTTTCCTCTATTTCTTTGCATTGATCGCTGAAGAAGGCTTTCTTATCTCTTCTTGCTATTCTTTGGAACTCTGCATTCAGATGCTTATATCTTTCCTTTTCTCCTTTGCTTTTTGCTTCTCTTCTTTTCATAGCTATTTGTAAGGCCTCCCCAGACAGCCATTTTGCTTTTTTGCATTTCTTTTCCTTGGGGATGGTCTTGATCCCTGTGTCCTGTACAATGTCACGAACCTCATTCCATAGTTCATCAGGCACTCTATCTATCAGATCTAGGCCCTGAAATCTATTTCTCACTTCCACTGTATAATCATAAGGGATTTGATTTAGGTCATACCTGAATGGTCTAGTGGTTTTCCCTACTTTGTTCAATTTCAGTCTGAATTTGGCAATAAGGAGTTCATGATCTGAGCCACAGTCAGCTCCTGGTCTTGCTTTTGCTGATTGTATAGAGCTTCTCCATCTTTGGCTGCAAAGAATATAATCAATCAAGATCTGATGCTGTAAAGAGCAATATTGCATAGGAACCTGGAATGTCAGGTCCATGAATCAAGGCAAATTGGAAGTGGTCAAACAAGAGATGGCAAGAGTAAATGTCGACATTCTAGGAATCAGCGAACTGAAATGGACTGGAATGGGTGAATTTAACTCAGATGACCATTATATCTACTACTGCTGGCAGGAATCCCTCAGAAGAAATGGAATAGCCATCATGGTCAACAAAAGAGTCCGAAATGCAGTACTTGGATGCAGTCTCAAAAACGACAGAATGATCTCTATTCGTTTCCAAGGCAAACCATTCAATATCACAGTAATCCAAGTCTATGCCTCAACCAGTAACGCTGAAGAAGCTGAAGTTGAACGGTTCTATGAAGACCTACAAGACCTTTTAAAACTAACACCCAAAAAAGATGTGCTTTTCATTATAGGGGACTGGAATGCAAAAGTAGGAAGTCAAGAAACACCTGGAGTAACAGGCAAATTTGGCCTTGAAATACGGAATGAAGCAGGGCAAAGACTAATAGTTTTGCCAAGAAAATGCACTGGTCATAACAAACACCCTCTTCCAACAACACAAGAGAAGACTCTATACCTGGACATCACCAGATGGTCAACACCGAAATCAGTTTGATTATGTGCTTTGCAGCCAGTACTTAATAGAGTATATAATTTGTCAGCATTGAAAAATGTGCTAATCATCTGCCCAAGAAAAAAGATGAACAAAGGGATTAAAAGAGCTTTAGTCTCTAATGCTCCTTTTCAATGAGAGATGAGTAGATTTAATGTACATTTGCCACATATGGTTTCATTAATAGCACTTCAGCTTTTCTCTGCCCCATTTGAGGCTTTGCATTTAGGTAAATTCAGCCTCCAGTCAGACTTACCAGCATTTCTGTATGTACTCACTAGTTTTCAAAGGTTACATTTCAGCACTTTCCTAACCATCTTTAAAAATGCCTTCTTCATAAATTAGCTTATTTCATACTTAAAGTCAATAAATGATATGCTGTTACCATGTTTGATAAGAAAACATAAAATATCAAAATAAGAATCTTAAGTATCTGTCTGTGAGGACGACAATGAAGTACAGATAGAGGCGAACTTCAGCTTGAAGTTGGAACATGCTGCTTCCTTTCGGTTAGTCCTTCTCGCGCTCTTTCTGCCCTCATTTAAGAAGACCTGGGACTCCTACCTGTCCTCTTGTCCTGTGGATTGGAAGTTTTCACCTGGTTCGTTGATGATCATCCTCTGTTAGTCCCATGACCAGTGACCATAAAACACCTGACATGTATTTTGTGAAGCCTTTTTATTTAGGTTATCTTTCAAATTAAATCTCTGCCCGTGTTAAATTAAGAATGGTTATAGAATGACAGAGATACCGCTAACGGAGAGTAGGTAATAGAGTGGCTTGAAGCATAGAGTATCAGAATGAGTCAGAGGAACAAAAAATGATTCCTGGTCTACTTCTTTTGCTTATTCTTCTGTGAATCATTACCGTATTATACCCTGGCCTTTTTCTAGCAATAGACACTCTTTGGGCATTTAGCCACCACATGATACTATTCCTGAAAGTTCTATTCTTATTCTCCTTCCTTGGCAGAAACACCCCAGGGAGGGAGCCAACATGAGTTCCCCTTTCCCAATTACCTTCTAACTATTTCTCCTATCCCTCATTCCCAGCTATTCCCCTCAAGGCTTTTTTCTGTCTAATAAGTCCAGATGGGCCCAACCTCCTTATACTTTTACTTTTAGGTTATATTTGTCTTTCTGTATCTTTAATGAGCTCTGCTTCACATTTGCCTGTGTTTAAAAATGATTGGGAGAATGCAGTGACTTCCCTGTGCAACTTTATTTCTAGAGGGAATACCATTGTGAATACTACACACCAGTACAGACTCATAATTCATTGTGCCCATGGTATCTGCTCTCCATTAATATTTTGTAGGGCTGCACTGCACTTATTTTTCTCACCTGTGCTGTTCTCACAGTCTTGTGAGACATATTTCAATCAGTCTTCAAGACAGTGAATCCTTATTAAATATAGCTTGATTGGAAGTCATATCTGATAAAATATTCTGTCACTCGAGATATATAGTAAAGTCTCATTACATTGTGATGAATGACTTAATATATAAAAAGAAGCCAGAATTTCTGTTATTTAACTATAAAATATTTTTATGTTAGACACACTTTTCCTTTTGCCTTTCTCTTTGAGGTTCTAATCTCAAGATTTATTCTGCTGGCATCCTCAGGCATCATCTGCATCCCCTGATCAGACCTTCTTATACAATCATTTTATAATGCAGGAGTGATCCTGGTCCCATGTCACCTGAGATTATACCTTAAAACAAAATGACAAACCTTGCTTACCTGCTCTCTAAACCTGGTATCTCATATTTTCTCTGCAGCTAGACTGAGGACTTAATGAGTTGGGAAAGACAGGAAAAGACTGATGGGAAGACTGAAACTGATGTACAAGTGTAGGGTGGTGTAAGCTACCTGCCTGGATCCGCTCTGGCAAGAGCTGGCAGGAAAGCAGCAGGAAACACCAACCAGGACTGTGTTGTCAGAAAGTGGAAATGGGACTGATAAAAGAGTAAAATGGAGTTCATCACCCCACTGCCTTAGTTCACAACTCACAGGGTCCGTTATTAACTGCAAATTATCAAAGATTTCATTTTTGTTACCTATATTGTGAATCTTCTCCAGTCATAGTTTAAGATAAGGAATGTAGCTTTGATTTAATATGTCACTCTTTTCTTTCTCAATTCAAGCTAGGCAGGTATTCAACCCTAACTTCTTTAGAGTCTTAAGTGGTCATTTTTTTTAAAAAAATTCATTCTGATTTAAGATTATAAAAATCTTCAAAAATGTGATTTTCTAATTCTGCTACATTTAAATCAGTGTATAAGTTCAAGGGCATTGGAATCGGTATAATTTATGGTTCTTTTTTCATCTCAGCATGAATAACTTCAATTTCAGTGAAGTGTTGTTTGGCTTTTCTTACCCAAATGGTATACTTATCTGATTCACTTCAATAGTTGCCTATTTTCCCTTTTAGAAATGTCTGTTCTCTCTCCAGGAGACTAAAACACTGCAGATGTACAGTTGGATACAGTGATGCCAATATAATATATGCACCGTTCAATCATTTATTTTGTATCTGGAATGATGCATCTGTTTCCTTCTTGTGGGAGGGGGTTTGAGCTTCATTTCAATGTCATTTTAGGTACTGGTCCAATTCTTCATCCAGTTAACCAAAAATGAAAATTTCCATCTGTTCAATTGCCATTCAGAGGAATGTTTTATCTCTGAAGCACATTATGACAACTAAAATTGACAGCATAATCTGTCTGACTTTTTTCTCTTTTATTCCCTCTTCAGATTCTCTTGAGCTTTAACAAGAGGGTATTCTTTTCTGTAGCTGCTTAAGATTATAGGACTTACTCATTCTTCTCTGTAGTAATGGTAGACCAGTAGAGCATGAATGGCTGTCCACTGTTCACTGCTTTATTATGTATTTTTTCTGTCCATTAGTGACCCGACAGGAAACATACTTGTTAGCATGCTATTAACAGAACAATGCAAACATAGCCTTCTCTTTCTATAAAAGTCTGGCAGTACTATTTGGCATTCCACTGAAGACAGACTCTTTCCAATTGATGTTTGGAAGATACTGTTACAGGCTGATTTTTATTGATCATTCTGTACTTTAGAAAATTGGCTAAGGAGGCCTTTGGAATAATATTGCCTCTAAAGTTGTTAACTCTTTACTTAAAGAACTAAGAATATTGTCTCAAATAAGTTTTATTGCTAAAATGGCAGAAAGATTTCTGTTATTAATATTTCAATTTAAATGAATGCCCCCCAGGCCCTTTGTATTTATGGACCAGGTAAAACTTATAGGTGCAGTGAATTAAACAAGGTCCTATCTCTCAAATGAAAGGTTATACCTTTGTAACAGCATGATCAGGTTGAAATAACTACTTTTGTGACAATATAGAATAGACTCAGCAATATACTAAACTTCAGTAATGCTGAAAATAAATTATTCTAGTTAGCTGGGTTTCTTTGTAGTATGTGCATTATTAATAAGCACCTCTGATGTCTTATACCCTTTCTTGTTTTCTTGAAGATATTATATGATGGCTTATATTATAATAATGACCAGCACTTACTTTTCTGTTGTTTAAAATATTTGTGCCTTCATAGCCTTTTTGAGGTATATTGAGTTGTTATTTATCCTACATGCCTGTGTTCACTAAGCTTTTTGGTTCTTGTTGTTTTTTATTTATTTTTTTCTTTTCCCATGCTGCTGGCTTACACACATCCCTTTTACCTTCCTATGTCTTTTGTACTTTCCTATAGCAAATGTGATCTCCTGTGGGTCAAATCACTGAGTAAGTTAGAGTACTGTATACCAATAATATGTGATGCTACCCAATGTAAATAATAATACTTTAAAGCTGAAATTAATGTTTTTGTCATACAGAATCTTTGATATAATGGATACTACTGTAGACTACTGTAGACTACTCAGTATATGGAGTATTTCAAAAGCTGTGATTGTGAAATTTGTTGGAATATCATATAAGGGAATAAAAGAACATTCATGAGAATGTTAAATGTCACAAGTAAAAGATTTCAGATCTTAGATGTTTTTTAGCTGTAATAATATGAAAATTTATATATGCTTTTGTGTACTGTATAGGAGTCCGAGTAAATTTAAATCTAGTACTTGAAGTCTTTGGGATCTTAGAAATTGTTTTGTTAATCTGTTATTGGTGTTGCAGCTTCATTGGGAATGTTTTAATTTGTCAGAGTCTACCCTTATAGACAGCTTTATGAAGAAATGTAACTAGGTTGGTATTTAAGACATAATCACATCATTTAAAGGATTATAATATCTTCTAATTTTACAACTATAGATGTTTATGTTTTTAAAGCATTTTAAACCTTTCTCTTTAATCACCTAAAAATAAAAGAAAGGAAGGGAGAGAAAGAGTGGAAACGGAGGAGGAGAGAGAAAGAGAAAAAAGGAAAGGAAAAAAAAATGAGAGAAGAAAGGAATGATAAAGGAAAGGAAAAAAGCTGGAGTCGGGTTCATTGCCTTAAGTCAGTCTTGTAGGAAAAAATCAGGCATTATAAGAGAGGGAAAAAATTGCTATGAGTGTTCAGAGTTTGTATGTCTTTTTCTTTCAATACTGAGGAAGACTAAAAAATAAAAATTAGAAAGATGTGGTTCTTGAAAGCAAAGTAAGAATAATTTAAATGGAAGAAGGAAAGCAGTGGGATTAGAGATGCATTCTAGGAAGAAGAGTCGCAAAGAGTCGGATGTGACTGAGTGACTGACACTAGGAAGAAGGAATGGTGTGAATTGGTTCTACCTACAGATATTCACATACTATTTTTGTTTGTTATTTCTAGTACCTTAGAACTTGTAGTATGAAGTCTAAATGTTATTTTGTTAAGAATATATCGATAGCATATTTTACACACAGCAGTATACTAGGGGATATGGAAGACATGAAAATAAGTCAGATCCAGTCTTGTCTTCACAAGCTGTCTGACACAGTTGACAAACTCTTAGGATGGGCACCAGTTAGAACTGGATTTGAATCCTAACTCAGCCACTCAGTGGTTCTGTGATTCACTCACAAATATTTGTTGAGCACCTCCTATGTGCCTGGTATTATTCTAAGTACTGGAATACTGTGGTAAGCAAGATATAAAAGGTGCATTTCTCTCATGGTATTCTAATTTTTTTCTCCCAACTTTAATGAGAAAGAATCGACATAGACTCTTATGTGAGTTTAATGTATATAACATGATGATTTGAGATATGTATGTATTAGTATGGTGAGTTAACATCTTCATCACCTCACATAATTACTTTTTTTGTGTGGTGGGAACATTTAAGAACTACTCTCTTAGCAAGTTTCCCTGCTTAAAATATATGGCATGATAGGATTTGCCTCTTAAGCCTTTCAGTTTTTTTCAAAAGCCTTTTTGTTCTGTTTGTTTTTTAAAAATTTAATCTCTAATATGGAAGTAGGGGATAAGCTATACTATTTGGCGTTTCTGTTTAATCTAGAAAACCAAGAATGCAAAATATAATGGATATTGGTTAGTAATCTCAATGGTAATAGTATCTTCCCTATGAGATAGTGTTCCTTGAAGATAGATGTTATAGCTTATTCATTTTTGTATCCTCAGCCCCTTATCATGGTAATTAGTGCTTTTCCAGGTAAATCACTTTGTGCTTATAGAAGAACACATAGGGTCTGAGTGATCAAGTACCACCAGCCATGGAGAAAGACATACAAAGAGCTGTTTCATATCAAAGACACATACATAAGAAGTTGAAAGCTTGTCTGAGATAAGATGGGTTACCCATAGCACTGGACCTAAAAGAGTCCAGTAAAGTCCCTAGATCAGATCAGTTGCTCAGTCGTGTCCGACTCTTTGTGACCCCATGAACTGCAGCACGCCAGGCCTCGCTGTCCATCACCAACTCCCGGAGGTCACTCAGACTCGCATCCATCAAGTCAGTGATGCCATCCAGCCATCTCATCCTCTGTCGTCCCCTTCTCCTCTTGCCCCTAATCCCTCCCAGCATCAGAGTCTTAGCCAATGAGTCAACTCTTCGCATGAGGTGGCCAAAGTATTGGAGTTTCAGCTTTAGCATCATTCCTTCCAAAGAAATCCCAGGGCTGATCTCCTTCAGAATGGACTGGTTGGATCTCCTTGCAGTCCAAGGGACTCTCAGGAGTCTTCTCCAACACCACAGTTCAAAAGCATCAATTCTGGCACTAAGCCTTCTTCACAGTCCAGCTCTCACATCCATACATGACCACAGGAAAGACCATAGCCTTGACTAGGCGAACTTTTGTTGGCAAAGTGATGTCTCTGCTTTTGAATATGCTATCTAGGTTGGTCACAACTTTCCTTCCAAGGAGTAAGCGAATTTTAATTTCATGGCTGCAGTCACCATCTGCAGTGATTTCGGAGCCCAGAAAAATAAAGTCTGACACTGTTTCCACTGTTTCCCCATCTATTTCCCGTGAAGTGATGGGACCAGATGCCATGATCTTCATTTTCTCAATGTTGAGCTTTAAGCCAGCCTTTTCACTCTCCACTTTCACTTTCATCAAGCGGCCTTTCAGTTCCTCTTCACTTTCTGCCATAAGGGTGGTGTCATCTACATATCTGAGGTTACTGATATTTCTCCCAGCAATCTTGATTCCAACTTGTGTTTCTTCCAGTCCAGCGTTTCTCATGATGTACTCTGCATATAAGTTAAATAAACATGGTGACAATATACAGCCTTGACGTACTCCTTTTCCTATTTGGAACCAGTCTGTTGTTCCATGTCCAGTTCTAACTGTTGCTTCCTGACCTGCATACAGATTTCTCAACAGGCAGATCAGGTGGTCTGGTATTCCCATCTCTTTCAGAACTTTCCACAGTTTATTGTGATCCACACAGTCAAAGGCTTTGGCATAGTCAATAAAGCAGAAATGGATGTTTTTCTGGAACTCTCTTGCTTTTTCCATGATCCAGTGGATGTTGGCAATTTGATCTCTGGTTCCTCTGCCTTTTCTAAAACCAGCTTGAACATCAGGAAGTTCACGGTTCACATATTGCTGAAGCCTGGCTTGGAGAATTTTGAGCATTACTTTACTCGCATGTGAGATGAGTGCAATTGTGCGGTAGTTTGAGCAATCTTTGGCATTGCCTTTCTTTGGGATTGGGATGAAAACTGACCTTTTCCAATCTTGTGGCCACTTCTGAGTTTCCCAAATTTTCTGGCATATTGAGTGTAGCACTTTCACAGCATCATCTTTCAGAATTTGGAATAGCTCCACTGGAATTCCATCACCTCCACTAGCTTTGTTCGTAGTGATGCTTTCTAAGGCCCACTTGACTTCACATTCCAGGATGTCTGGCTCTAGGTCAGTGATGACACCATCATGATTATCTGGGACGTGAAGCTCTTTTTTGTACAGTTCTTCTGTGTATTCTTGACACCTCTTCTTAATATCTTCTGCTTCTGTTAGGTCCATACCATTTCTGTCCTTTATCGAGCCCATTTTTGCATGAAATGTTCCTTTGGTATCTCTGATTTTCTTGAATAGATCCCTAGTCTTTGCCATTCTGTTGTTTTCCTCTATTTCTTTGCATTGGTTGCTGAAGAAGGCTTTCTTATCTCTTCTTGCTATTTTTTGGAACTCTGTATTCAGATGTTTATATCTTTCCTTTTCTCCTTTGCTTTTCGCTTCTCTTCTTTTCACAGCTATTTGCAAGGCCTCCCCAGACAGCCATTTTGCTTTTTTGCATTTCTTTTCCATGGGGATGGTCTTGATCCCTGTCTCCTGTACAATGTCACGAACCTCATTCCATAGTTCATCAGGCACTCTATCTATCAGATCTAGGCCCTGAAATCTATTTCTCACTTCCACTGTATAATCGTAAGGGATTTGATTTAGGTCATACCTGAATGGTCTAGTGGTTTTCCCTACTTTCTTCAATTTCAGTCTGAATTTGGCAATAAGCAGTTCATGGTCTGAGCCACAGTCAGCTCCTAGTCTTGTTTTTGCTGATTGTATAGAGCTTCTCCATCTTTGGCTGCAAAGAATATAATCGATCTGATTTCGGTGTTGACCATCTGGTGATGTCCATGTATAGAGTCTTCTCTTGTGTTGTTGGAAGAGGGTATTTGCTATGACCAGTGCATTTTCTTGGCAAAACTCTATTAGTCTTTGCCCTGCTTCATTCCGTGTTCCAAGGCCAAATTTGCCTGTTCAGATCAGATCAGATCAGATCAGTCGCTCAGTCGTGTCCGACTCTTTGCGACCCCATGAATCACAGCATGCCAGGCCTCCCTGTCCATCACCAGCTCCCGGAGGTCACTCAGACTCGCATCCATCGAGTCAGTGATGCCATCCAGCCATCTCATCCTCTGTCATCCCCTTCTCCTCCTGCCCTCAATCCCTCCCAGCATCAGAGTCTTCTCCAATGAGTCAACTCTTCGCATGAGTGGCCAAAATACTGGAGTTTCAGCTTTAGCATCATTCCTTCTAAAGAAATTCCAGGATTGATCTCCTTCAGAATGGACTGGTATTCCAGGTATTTCTTGACTTCCTACTTTTGCATTCCAGTCCCCTATAATGAAAAGGACATCTTTTTTGGGTGTTAGTTCTAAAAGGTCTTGTAGGTCTTCATAGAAGTCCCTAAGTCATCCTTTATTTCAGACACTGAATACTAATCCTATATAGTGATAAAATGTCCTTTGCTTTAATAGGACTTAAACATTTATTCTTTTAATTAGAAAACTGTATTTAACACATAATCATTCCTGAGGATAAGTCTAGAGAGTATACTGGAGTAAGGCTATTATCATCTAGCTAGCTAATATTGTAATAGAAACATGACCTTTTATTTATTTAAATTGAATGATCATTTAGGTCAAAGCATTTGACTGATTGGAACTTTCAAAAATACTAGTAATACTATTTCCAGTTTTAAAATAATACTGTGGAAAGACATCTTTAATCAGTGTTCAGTTCCTGAGGAACTGATGTTCACATTTCTCAAACCTTGATAACTGGTATTACTAAGAGTAATCTTTGTTAGGAACGTTAATACATATGCATACAAAAATAGCAAAGGGATTTATATACATTTTTATTTTAATGTCTAAAATTTGTATGACACTGTTCAGTCTTCAGAATACTTCATTTATTCAGAATACTACATCTTATTCCTCTTGATATTCAAAATGACCTCTTAAGATCTTAGAAAAATCGCTTGCATTCACTGATCCTGTTTCATTGCCTATAAAATTAGGATAATTCCACCTATCTTGAAGCATTGTAAGTACTAACTGTGTCTGTAAAGGGCTTGGTACATGGTAAGTAATCAATAAATTGCAGTCAGTATTATTATCATCACCTTCATCATTATATTCATGAGACATTTTAGGCACATATTGGCTAGTAGACTTAGCTCCTCAGTGACAGAATTAGGGTGTGAACATCGGTCCTTCTCATTCCAAAGCTAATAGTCATCTCTTTCTATTGTTATCTTGTCCATAGAGGCAGATCATGTTAAAGCCTGTATAAGAAATATCTTGACACAGGGCAGTGAAAGACAGATTGCCTTTGTAGCATCCAAGACTTTTTATGAACAACCTTTATTGTCTCTCACACCAGTTTTTCAAATTTTAATATTTATTGCTCTATGTGTCTTCTACTTGAGCTTCTTCATTCCTATTGTTTGTGTCTTTTTACATTATCATTACTACATGGCATGTACATATTTTTATGTGGATTTCACTGCTAATTTGTGCATTTTATCATCATTATGGTTTACAGTGATTCCCTATATTTTGCTAAAAATCTCTAGCAGTGTTTCGAGATCACAGAGTATTCTTAGGCTTTACAAGATAGAACTATGCCAAAGCCAATATAGTTGAGGAACAATTTGTTCAATAGAGTTACATAGATTATGTAACAAAATGCAGAACTTCTCAGGCTTTTTATATGTTGTTGGGTACTGAAAATCTGCAGGAAGGAAGGTGGGTATGTAGTAGGTAGAGTATATGACATCTCCTAAACTGATTTGGCCAAGGAATCCTTTTTTTTTTTTTTCCCTAGATCATTTTTAGAGATTAGTTTTATTGGAACCCACAGATCTGCAGCAATGATTGCCAGAAAACTCTGGACCTGTTATATCAGAATTGGTTAGTGTTTTAAGTTCCAGGGTTACTAAGCTTCAACCCAGTCCTATTAAAACAGAATCTTGGAGAAGTGAGGTAAAATGTCTCCTAGTTTTTCTTTTCCCATCTCTTCAATGATTGGGCTAATTGGAGCTCTATTCCCGGCTGTCTACTAGTCTTACTGTACATCCTCTTCAAGCCATGGAATTCACTCCCATGGCTTCAGTACTCATTGCTCTAAAACATATTGGATCCGTTCCCCCTATTTTCTGACTTTAGACAGAAACAGCAGCATACCAAACAATTCCTATGAGATACTTCAATGGGACCTCAGAGGCAGCATGTTAAAACTGAGACTAATTATTCCCTTCCTCTGAACAACAACTAAAAATTGCTTTTTTCTCTAGTATTCTCTGTCTTAGCGAATGATGCCTACCCCATCTCAATATCCAGGTCAGAAACCCGAAAGTCAGGTTTCTCCTTTATTCTCAGCATCCCTTCAGTTACCAGGCCTGCCAGTTATACTTTCTGAATAGCTCTTTAAGTCATAGGCCACTTCTTTCCACCAGCAGCACCTCTACACCAGTCTAGGCCTCTGAACAACACTGCCTCTCGATTTTCCATTTCCAACATTGTTCTCCTCTAATCCACGTTCTATACCACAGTCTTACTGATATTTCTGCGTTTTAGATCTGGTTATATCACTGTGGTACTTTAATCTGTGACTTCATACCATTAGGATTCAGTCCAAGATGCTGAACTTGAGACATTTCACAGGATTGGGACCCAGCCTCTCTGATGAGCATTATCTCACCCGATTCTTCCCCTCGCTCTTGACTACAGCCTTCAGCCCACTAGAGATTTTTCTGCGCCTCTGTGTATCAGGCCAGGCCCTTGTACATTTGCCCGTTGCCTCTAACTGCCTTTTCGTTCTCTCTTGCCTCTAACCTTTCCATCAGCTAAATATTCATCCTTTACTTTCCATTTAAATACATCTTCCCCCAAGTGATCGTCCTTGTATTCTGGACCAGGTCAGAATCCTTGGCAGTTCATTGTTACTACACATTTTATTCTAGTGGCTGTTCATTGTGGGCCTGCTGTGGCTGATGCTGCTGTTTACCACCCATTGGGCATTCATTCTTTCTTTCTTGTAAGAATTCTTATTTTTAGCTGGGCGCATTGCTGCATAGCCGTGCCTGCCTTCTCTCATTTCCTTTGCAGCTATGTTTGCCTTATGATTAAGTCTTGGGAAATGAGGTAAGTTGAGTGTGACTTCTGGAAAGTATCATTAAAGGGAAGACACGTGCTCTTCTCTGCCTCTTCCCTTTTTCCCCTCTGCTGACTAGTATGTGAATGTGCTAGCACTGGAGTAACCATACTAGGTCATGAAGTGGCACCGAGGACAACAGAGCAGCCAGGTAGAAGTGGCCTGGATTCCTTAGGATTTATCTTAATCATCGGAGAAGGCAATGGCACCCCACTCCAGTACTCTTGCCTGGAAAATCCCATGGACAGAGGAGCCTGGTAGGCTGCAGTCCATGGGGTCGCTAAGAGTCAGACACCACTGAGCGACTTCACTTTCGCTTTTCACTTTCATGCATTGGAGAAGGAAATGGCAACCCACTCCAGTGTTCTTGCCTGGAGAATCCCGCTCCAGGCGGAGCCTGGTGGGCTGCCATCTGTGGGGTTGCACAGAGTCGGACACGATTGAAGCAACTTAGTAGTAGTAGTAGTAGTAGTAGTAGTAGTAGTAGTATATTAATCATATTATGATTACGATTTACTGTCATATCAGCCCTGGACTCTTGCCTTTCATATTTCCTTTATATGAACAAAACAATAAGCTTCCATCCTTTTAAAAAAGATGTATTTATTTTTGTTTTTCTTCTGTATGAGTTTATTTTTATTCATCGCTGTGCATGGGCTTTCTCTAGTTGCAGTAAATAGGGGCTACTCCTTGTGGTGGTTCACAGGCTTCTCATTGCAGTGACCTCTTTATTGTGGAACATAGGCTCTTGGTGTGCAGGCTTCAGTAGTTGCAGAGTGCTGGGCGCAATAGTTGTGCCACATGGGCTCTTGCTCTGTGGCATGTGGGATCTTCCCGGACCAGGGGTCAAACCGGTGTCCCTTGCATTGCAAGGAGGATTCTTCACCGCCGTAGCACCAGGGAAGCCCCACATCTTTTTTTAAGCTAGTGTTATTGACTTACTCCAGTGTGTATTTTTATTCTGATACAGCTGCTCCTCATCTGATCTTCTTCTTGTGTTTGGACAATTCTGTACCTTGTGAGTCTTACTACTACTAGTCAGAGCCTTCCTCCCACAGTAGAGGAGCTTGTATAATCACTACTGCAGCTTCCCTTGTAGCTGAGGTATGATGTATAATCTAGACTTAACAGATGTGAAATGTCTGTCTCACTTTTGAGTTCATGAGTTAGTGATACAAATAAATGGAGGCACAGTGAGCTCTTCCTGGCAATGGCAGTAGGTGGGTCAGATATATGGGCATGGACAGCAATAGAGCACTCAGGGTGGAGGTGCCATCCCTTGTTTAGTGCCAGCGGGATACCATTTGTAGCAGCTAATGCATGGTGACTGGTCCCTGGACTAGTTCTGTGACATCATTTTCCATGCTTTTCTCCTTCACTACATAGTTTCTGAGCTTGTTTCTTCAGCATGTCAACAATTCTGTAAACTAACATTGGTTGAAACTAAGCAAAGGTTTCTGTTGCATGCAGTTAAAATCCTTTACTGATATAGTCATGATTGTTCTTCAGCTCAGTCTTCTCTAGCAGATTATAAATGTTATGAGGACTGTCTTCAGTATATCTCCACAGTGCCTAGCATCTCAGTGTATCCTGGCTCAATACCTGGTGTGTTAAATAGGTGCTCAGTTTTTGTTTTGTTTTAATAAATGAGAAACCTATGCCTTTGATTTAAATTCTCTTGCCTACCCCAGTAATTTCACTTTAGCTCCATTAATCTCCTGAAATTGCCCTTGGTAAGATCACTGCTAGTATTCTGCCTTCCAAATCCAGTGTTTTGCTCTAACTTGATTAACTTCTTTAAAGCTTTAAACACAGTATTCCTTCCTGGTTCTCATTTTACCATTTTGGTTCTTTTCCTTTCAGGTTTCTGAAGGTATTCTTCAGTATCTTCCAGCTGTTATATTTTAGTGATTCCCCAGAATTCCTTCTTCAGCTCACCCATTCCTATGGCATTAGTTACTATACACGATGATGATTACCAATACTTATCTTCTACTCAGACCTCTCCTTTGAGCTTTAAACCATTATATCTGACTGCCCGTTGAATATCTCCTTCTGGATATCCCACAAACCTCTCAAACTCAACATATCCTACATGGCTAAAATTAAACTGTTGTTCTTCCAGCAGACAGATATTATAGATATTGCTATGAAGTCACTCGTTTAATTGTCAGTTGTCAGTTAGTTGTTCAGTCATGTCTGACTCTCTATAACCCCATGGACTGTGGGACACCAGGCTTCCCTGTCCTTCAGTACCTCCTGGAGTTTTCTCAAACTCATGTCCATTGAATCAGTGATGACGTCCAACCATCTCATCCTCTGTCGCCCCCTTCTCTTCCTGCTTTCAATCTTTTCCAGCATCAGGGTCTTTTCCAGTGAGTCGGCTCTTCGCATCAGGTAGTCAAAGTCTTGGAGCTTCAGTATCAGTCCTTCCAATGAATATTCAGGATTGATTTCCTTTAGGATTAACTGGTTTGATCTCCTTGCAGTCCAAGGGACTCTGAAGACTTCTGCAGCACCACAATTCAAAAGCATCAATTCTTCGGTGCTCAGCTTTCATTATGGTCCAACTCTCACATCCGTACATGACTACTGGAAAAACCGTAGTGTTGACTATACGAATCTTTGTTGGCAAAGTGATGTTTCTGCTTTTTAATACTCTGTCTAGATTTGTCATAGCTTTTCTTCCAAGGGGGCTTCCCTGGTGGCTCAGCTGGTAAAGAATCCACCTGCAATGCGGGAGACCTGGGTTCAGTTCCTGGGATGGGAAGATCCTCTGGAAAGGGAATGGCTACCCACTCCAGTATTTTGGGCTGGAGAAGTCCATGGACTATAGAGTGTCCATGACACCACCCTTATGGCTGAAAGTGAAGAGGAACTAAAAAGCCTCTTGATGAAAGTGAAAGTGGAGAGTGAAAAAGTTGGCTTAAAGCTCAACATTCAGAAAACGAAAATCATGGCATCCGGTCCCATCACTTCATAGGAAATAGATGGGGAAACAATGGAAATAGTGTCAGACTTTATTTTTCTGGGCTCCAAAATCACTGCAGATGGTGACTGCAGCATGAAATTAAAAGACGCTTACTCTTTGGAAGGAAAGTTATGATCAATCTAGATAGCATATTCAAAAGCAGAGACATTACTTTGCCAACAAAGGTCTGTCTAGTCAGGGCTATGGTTTTTCCTGTGGTCATGTATGGATGTGAGAGTTGGACTGTGAAGAAGGCTGAGCGCTGAAGAATTGATGCTTTTGAACTGTGGTGTTGCAGAAGACTCCTGAGAGTCCCTTGGACTGCAAGGAGATCCAACCAGTCCATTCTGAAGGAGATCAGCCCTGGGATTTCTTTGGAAGGAATGATCCTAAAGCTGAAAATTCCAGTACTTTGGCTTCCTCATGCAAAGAGTTGACTCATTGGCAAAGACTCTGATGCTGGGAGGGATTGGGGGCAGGAGGAGAAGGGGACGACAGAGGATGAAATGGCTGGATGGCATCACTGACTCGATGGACGTGAGTCTGAGTGAACTCCGGGAGTTGGTGATGGACAGGGAGGCCTGGCGTGCTGTGATTCATGGGATCACAAAGAGTCAGACACGACTGGGTGGTTGATCTGATCTGATCTGATAGAGTCCATGGGGTCACAAAGATTGGACACGACTGAGTGAGTGTCTTTCTTCCAAGTAGCAATCATCTTAATTTCATGGCCACAGTCCTCATTCGCAGTGGTTTTGGAGCCCAAGAAAATAAAGTCTGTCACTGTTTCCATTGTTTCTCCATCTATTTGCCATGAAATGATGGGACTAGATGCCATGATCTTCGTTTTTTGAATGTTGAGTTTTAAGCTGGCTTTTTCACTCTCCTCTTTACCTTCATCAAGAGGGTGTTTAGTTTCTCTTCACATATATTAGCTGAAATTAAGTTAATATTCATGTGCAAATTCACAATTGAAATTTATTTTCAGATATTTTTTCTTTCTTTAGTACTTTAATTTTTAAAGATTTATTTTATTGATATATAGTTGATTTACAATGTTGTATTAAATTCTACTGGGCAGCAAAGAGATTTAATTATACATATATATACACATTCTTTTTCATTTTAGTCTAGTACTTTCTATTTTTCTATTAGTATAGAATTAGGACTATATATAATTTCCAAAATTCTGGTTAGTATTAGGACTTTACTACTGAGTGTAGACACAAATATTAGTATTACATGTTGACTATACCTAAACTGTAGAATACATTTGCATCTATATTTGTCTACCTTGAGAAATTATTTTAATTACATTTTAAACTATTTTAATTTACCATTTTTATTTAATAAAATTTTTAATCTTTTTGAAGTAGAATTTAGCTTTCAGAAGGATGTGATATAAAACATGCAAAGAAATGGGGCATAGTAATTGAGAAAGTAGTCAAACTAAGTCGTATTTATTTCTTACATAAAGATTTCACTTATAATCTCATTTATTCACTTTGACATTTTCAATTAAGTGTTTTGAAGGTTATAACAATAATTTACTTTAACCAATATGTATCTTGCTTGAACTCTCTAGGTAGCAATCATGTAAATAGCATGACAGGAAATTTCAGTTAGAAAACACTTCAACAGCTTGGTTACCTTGTAAGAAAAACTTCTTCATATTAGGGAATTATTAAGCCATACAAACAATGAAAATTGGTTGTTAATGTTGCAAACATTCAAACAGAGAAGTTGAGAAAATTATTGAAATTTGCAGAGTAGCTTTTTATATTTAATCACCCTCAGAAAACAGCTGATGCAAAAAATGTGTTAGTGCAATTTTGTTCATTTGAAACCCTTAAGCTTAATTAGATTTTTTCCAAATAATTCATGGAAGAACAGTAGTTTCTTTTGGATTTTAATTTTGTATAATGTCTTTTGTTCAAAAGTACATAAAAAGAAAATTTCCCCTTTGTCATAATTTCTTTCAACTCTTTTAAAATATTTTAAGAGTTCCCTTTGTTGATATATTGATAAAATGCTCTGTGTGTTGTATACTTGGATTAGATTAAAGCTAATGGATTTATTTCTAACTATTGTTCTTTTCTATTAGACATCTGTTGGAAGGTTTGAAGATTCTGAATAAAACCAGTTTTTAAATTAATTTCTATGAATCACATGACATTGAATATGCTTGTACAGTCTATGGAGTGTTGCTGTGCATCACTGGAGCCTAGCCAAGATATCTTTTGGTCCTGATTGTTCTCAAGTTTATCTCTTCCTTTTGTAGAGTTAGAAATTCATCAGAGTAAAATCAGCATTCAAAGAAATAGTAGAAAACACAAAGCTAGGAACTGGAAAATGTACGAAAAGTTGCAGTGAGGGTTGTGTAATTTATGTGTATGTCATGTACAAGGCATCTTTATAGGTATTCTGTTTTATACAACTGACCTTGGGACAGTTCGTACTAGAGGTTGTTCAGTATAATTGTAGGCCATTTTTCAGTTTTTATTTTGGTTTAATTGTTACTCTTATTTGAGACTATTTTTGAAATGCCAAAGCTGATAATCTTTCTGTTGTTGTTAGTCACTCACATAGCAGACCCTGGATTTTATAAGTTCAGGGTAATGTTAAACTCTTAACCACCTACAGGGAGAAGATAATTTCTTTTGCATATGGTTTAATATCGAACACTCATGATATGGGCTTCCCAGGTGGCTCAGTTGGTAAAAATCTGCCTGCAATGCAGGAAACCTAGGAGATGTGGGTTTGATCCCTGGGTTGGGAAGATCCCCTGGAGGAGAGCATGGCAACCCACTCCAGTATTCTTGCCTAGAGAATCCCATAGCCAAAGTAGCCTGGCTTGCTAAGAATGTAGATCCTTCATTTCTCCTCGGATTTCTTGTTCATTACCTGTTGAGACCTGACTGAAATAAAAGAACTGTCACAAGCAAGGTTAATTTTGGGGACATTTTATGACTTTTTTCTGAAATAGGTATGCTTAGGTATGAACTCCTGTTAACCCTGGAAGTGTGTATTTACTAATGGTAGGGTTTTTTTTAAATTGAGTGACTGAACCAGTATATATTTACCTGATATTACTGTTTTAAATTACTTTAGAAAGTTACTAAATATAATACCCAATCTCTTATATATATTACTATATTTAATAGGAGATTCATG
Source organism: Tragelaphus eurycerus (assembly GCA_935064755.1). Classification (NCBI taxonomy): domain Eukaryota; kingdom Metazoa; phylum Chordata; class Mammalia; order Artiodactyla; family Bovidae; genus Tragelaphus; species Tragelaphus eurycerus. The sequence continues at coordinate 19,371,798 of CAKXYN010000024.1, read as the reverse complement.
CAAGCAAGTAGTTTGTTTAAATATTTCTTGACCTTCACTGCTACTCAAAAATCTTTCCACATTATTGCACAGAAAATTCTACATGTCAGAATAGCAGTCGTGCTCAAAATTTCCAAGTTTCTATTAATATTTAAAGGATGATTTAAAATCTGAAGGGAAGAGGTTAAACAACAACAATAATTATGAGTTATATTTTAATAATTGGATACTTTGCTAATAGGATTTTTAAATGATTCATACAAAAGTACAAAGTAATTTTTTTTTTTTTTTTTTTTTTACATAAAAGTAGAGATAGACAGAAGGCAGCAGAGGTAGGGCGTGAGATACTATGTAAATTGGAGATGCAGAAGGCTGAAATTACATAACTATGTATTGGGGAAAATAGGACTAATTTCAGTGAAATCCTGTTGGATTATTGCTGTGGTTGCATGTGTATTGGAATTCTAATAATGACATTTCTGGTAGGTGGCAGCCAAGTAGCACAAAAGCTGGTAGCAAATAACTAAGAAGTGGGAAAGACCATAGATGAACTGTCAGGAGAGAATTTGAAGCTTTGTTCTTTTTTGACTCATTTTGCATTCTACTGCACTAACGTATTCCGTCTTGAAGGTGTTTCTTAAGGTAGAGATAAATGCCTGAATAGTTTACTGTGGTTTCCTTTGCTGTCCTGGTAGGAGTCTCTGGTACAGTTCTCTCCCCAAAGGGCAAGGATCCCAGATCAAATGCTACTTTGCTTTTTAATTATCTAAATGTCACCTAAAGTGGTTAAAGCTTATAGTTTTAAATATGAACCTAAGTTATGAATCTAGATTATAATAAGGAAGTTTGCGTTTCAGGGCCAGTTCTGTTGGAAAGGTAAAGACGAACAATGACTCTTAGGTGTGTTTTCTTTTAGAGAATTGATGCGTTGCTTGTGCCTGAGTAACCTGTACCTCTCACTGCACCTCTGATGTATCTGGAATGTCCAGCCCCCAAGTGCCTGGGCACTCTTGATAATATAACTATCAGCACTGTCCCAGCAAAAGTATTTATTTTCTCCTCTTTCCCTCTTTGGTAGTTTAGTAACTCAACTTCTGATCATAAATATCTTCTTTTCTCTATTTTTAGTTCTTTTTTTACTCCTACTCTTATGAAGGTGAGTTAAGCATGAGGTAGCCTACAACAAGGAGAAGGCAGTGGCACCCCACTCCAGTACTCTTGCCTGGAAAATCCCATGGATGGAGGAGCCTGGGAGGCTGCAGTCCATGGGGTCCCTAAGAGTCAGACATGACTAAGCAACTTCACTTTCACTTTTCACTCTCACGCGTTGGAGAAGGAAATGGCAACCCACTCCAGTGTTCTTGCATGGAGAATCCCAGGGAAGAGGGAGCCTGGTGGGCTGCCGTCTGTGGGGTTGCACAGAGTCGGACACGACTTAAGCGACTTAGCAGCAGCAGCAGCAGCAACAGCCTACAATAAATAGCCGGTTCCAGTAAATCAACTATATGCCAATAAAAATTTTTAAAAATCAGTAGGTGCTGCAAGAATTGACTATGTGCTAATGAAATTATTTTGTAAGACACAAATTAGTTATTATTATTATTTGTGTATTATACAAATTATTAATGTTTTATGTTAAACATGTTAATATGTTTAAAAAACATATTAATGTTGACAGTTTATATAAGAGCAAAATAAAAACTGCATTATCAGAATTATACATTAGGGTCATTTCTGTATAAACTTATAATCTAAATTAAAAATCTTTGTAGAAATTTTGAACTAAAATGTAATCAAATAAGTAATTGATTTGGATTTTCTTTGGGCATACTGGTAACTTGTTATAAATTGACTTTTGCTAAATCCAATAACTGCAGAATTTTTGTACTAAAATAGAATGTATGATTTTATGTGAAATTTCAGAAGCAGCAGTAGTAGTTACAAGTGTTTCAGGGTCAGCTTGCACTGTCTTATAAGAGCAAATTATTAACTTTTCAAGAATTTCCTGTGCTGCTTATTCATTACAGACATTATTAAAAATTAAATCGTGTAACCATATACTTACATTGTTAACATATTAAAAACAAAGATAATAAATACTTAAAATTCATTCCTTTATAATTAGTTGACTGTTTTTTTACTATTATTTGTTCTCTTTAGGTTATTTATGCCTATTGTATCTTTATGGTAGAAATAGTGTATAAGGGTGAGCTACTGTACATCTCTATAAACTCCGTGTTCAGCAACATTGTGTTAGTAGCTTGAACTTGGCCATGGTAGGGAATTTATAGCACAGAATTAGCAAATGCTACAAATCAGAGCTTGATGTATTGTTTTGTTGATTGTTGGCACTTAAGGTAATAGAAAAAATGTTAATGCATAGTGTATCTATAGTCATTATGTTATAAATTGTATAAAAATTGAGGAAATATTCTTTCAATATTAAAAAACTAGTCCAGTCAGCATTCATGAAATTATACCCAGAGTAGGTGTTAAGTATTTGCCAGCATATTGATGGTTTCAATCCATCAAACTTTTTTAATTTTTTAATTAACAAATTAGGATTTAACAAAGTGCTTTAAATTTAAGCTGCATAAGTAATAATAAAATATACTTTTATTCATCCAATATGTTACTACCTAGAACATGACATGTATTTATGCATTTATGACAAAAAGCTAGCTTATGGTTTTCTTAAATTTTAATATCCTCAACAACATTTATATTAGAAGTTCCATAAGTGATTGATCAAAGTAGCAGAAATTTTAAAAACAATATCAACAAAAACATGAGTTGTATCCTAGAGATCCTGATTCCATGGGTTTAAAGAACTTGGTATTTTAGATACCTCCTCTGGTGGTAGCAATCATCAGCCAGGCTTTGGAATGACTGACATAATTTCCAATGTCTTTTTTGCATACTTGAAGACTTTTACTTGGAACAAGTAAAATAAAAATGATATAAGAAAGTTTTGCAGCCTTTGTGCTGTTCATCTGTTGAGTTTAATGATGCTATTGAATGTGTCATGATGGTATTGTTAGAATACTTTGAGTAATATGCTGTGAAGATCTTTTTAGTTTATCACTAGGAAAACTGTCTAAATAGAGTATCTGTACACACTAAGAGATTATAATAGATAATCTTTAAGATAGAAAGGATAATTGATTAAATATTACCTTGCATTCATAGGGATTTATTTTCCAGTGCTACTTCTATGTCCACTGAGTATCTTAACCTAACAAAGAAAATTAGAATGATTGCAATTTTTCACTTATTTTTTTCTCTGTATGATGGGAATAATAATAGTACATATCATTTAGGTGTTATTTTGGAGTTTGGGGATGTAAATACATTTGTGTTTAAAAGAATTTCTGGCACAAGATACATGCTGTATAATTATTATCTATTTTTCCACCTTTCTCCTCTTTCTTCCCTTTACTTTGCCTGCCCCTACCTCTTCCCCTGCTGTAACTTACTCTTCTTTTTTTGTCCCTTTCCTTTTCATGGATGGTTGATGGTTCATTTTAAACTACCAGCCAAAAAAAAAAAAAAAGAACCCAAAAACAACAAAAAAAAATTAACTACCAAGCTTTTCCTTCTTCACAAGTAGAGTATTGAGAAATAGTCTTTTAAAAGTGCAGATTACTTCAGTAAGTTTATAACAGATTTAGAATAACTTTAAAATATCTTTATAAGACTTCTTTTTTCCAGTGACAAGATAGACTAAATCCTGAAAATCTCTTCTGCTACAAAACATTTCATAGAGCTGAATGAAATACAACTTTTTAAAAAATGTCCAGCTGAGATATATATACATATGTATTTTTTAAATAAATGATTTTTGCATATACTATTATAAATGAGATCAGGTTTATTTTTCCTTTTTTTGTACTGATCTCCTATGTTTTTGGTATCAGATTATGCTAGCCTCTTAAAAAGAACTGAGGCGTGTTTCTTCTTTCTCTTTTCTTTGGAATAGATTGTGTGAAGAAGGGTGACCTAGGCCTGTGTGGCCTAGAAAATATACCTGTTATACTTTCTGAACTCAGTGGTGTTTTTTACAGGAAGATTTTTGGCAGTGAGTCCAATTTCTTTTGGCTTCCCTCATGGCTCAGAGGGTAAAGCTTCTGCCTGCAATGTGGGAAACGCGGGTTCGATCCCTGGGTTGGGAAGATCCCCTGGAGAAGGAAATGGCAACCCACTCTAATATTCTTGCCTGGAGAATCCCATGGACAGAGGAGCTTGGTGGGCTACAGTCTATGGGGTCACAAAGAATTGGACACGACTGAGTGACTTCACTTTCACTTTCACTTTCTTTCATAGTTGCAGGTTCTATTTAATTTTTCCAATTCTTCTTTGTTCCATTTTTATAATTGATATAGTTTTGGAAACTGTTTAATTTGACTTTCCAAATATATTGGCATAAAGTTGTGTATAATGTCTTCTTGTACTTTTGCATATATTTGTATACATTTAATACTATTTCTATCATCTCATTTAAAACTTGATTAATTAATAAAAACTTGTCAATAATTCTTTGAAGACCCAGCTTTCAATTTTATAGTTTCTTCTTGTCTATTTATTTCTTAGTGTCTTTATGTTTTAAGAGTATTGATTGATTTTCTATATTAATATATTTTTTAAAAATTATTTTAAAATCACTTAAACTTTTCCTCTTTTAGAGAGTTTTTTTAGACTTTATTTTTTGCACGTATCTGTACATAAATATTCAATAAATATTTTCTAAGTGAAGATAAGTTGATGTGTAGTTTGTCAAACAGAGTGTTCTAGATGATTTAGTTAAATTATATGCTTTGGGACTCTTGTGTGTTAGAGTTAGACCTAAAGACCCTACCAAGCTGTAAAATGATGATGATAATAAAATAGCTTCAAATATATAAATAGAAGACACTTAATTCTCATGATAATCTTATGCTATGTAGTATTATTGTTACCATATTACTGATGAGGTAATTGAGTCATAGAAAAAGTAACTTGCCCAAAACTATGGCCTGAAAATAGCAGAGCTAGATTTGACCAGGAGTCTGTATTCTTAATCATTATACTTTAACTTTTATGTCCCATTGAAAAATACCATTCATTATTGTTTTACCTCTGTTTACATCCTTCCGAGAACCCCACTGCCTTCTGTATAATGTTTAAATAAATATTTTAAATGGCATTCTTAGCTCTTCATGGCCATATCCCAGCCTACTCTACTCCAGCATATCACATATCAACCCTGTTCTCTGTCTCCAGTTACTAACAGTTGTCCAGAGGCACCATGCTACTTCATGCTTCCATGTTTTTTGTATTATATTCTGCCTTCTGGCTGGAACATGTCTTCCTTCTGGCTGGAATGTGTCTTCCTTCCTTTTCCTTTCTTTACTGACTCCTATATGTCCTTAGAAACTATAACTGTTTCTGAAAAGCTTCCATAACTGCTCATGAAATAGTTGTCTCCTTAGTGCTTTCTTAAATTTTCCCTCCCTTAATGTGGGCTTGCCTTGTGGCTCGGCTGGTAAAGAATCCGCCTGCAGTGCGAGAGACCTGGGTTCGATTTCCTGGGGTGGGAAGACCCCCTGGAGAAGGGAAAGGCTACCTGCTCCACTATTCTGGCCTGAAAAATTGCATGGACTGTATGGTCCGTGGAGTCGCAAAGGAATCGGACAGGACTGAGTGGCTTTCCCTTCCCCTCTCCTCCCTTAATGTACCACTTCAGGGATTTTCTTGGTGGTTCAGTGGTTAAGACTTTCTTCAACTGCAAGGGACATGAACTGAGATTTCGTATGCATGCAGTCAAAATACTTTTTTAAATGTACCAGTTTAAAGCACTTATTTCACTATGTTTTAATAAATGATTTTCTTCTCAACTTGACTAACTTCTTGAGGATAAAAGATTGTGTTCTGCACGTATCTTTGTCCCCATGGCCTGCCTGGTAAAAATTACCTGGCAACAGGAGATATTCAGTAAATGTTTGTTGACTTACTGCTGTTTTATAACTTGTTTTACAGACTGCCCCCCGCCCCCCATAAGAGGGTTTGCTTACTGCAGTGTCTTGTTGAACTTTTATTTTATTTTGTACATTTTGGGGGTATTTTCTAGTAGACGTGAATTTTATTGACCATAAACTCATTCACATGTAACTTGTGACATTCTCACTCTAGGGCTATGAATTATTTTGTTCGTGACAATGAAAAGATATTTATATACCAATAAGAAGTTGCTATATTGGAATGAGCCACTTAATGGGTTTCTTAAGATATCTTTTTTAAGCACGTAATATTTTTGCTTATTTATTTGTAAAATAAAATAGGTTCCTTAATAGTATGTTACTTAAAAGCAGTTCTTTTTAGCTATTCAGTTGTAAATGGTTCTTTGGTGAAAAAATTAACTCATTATAAGTATATGTTAAGAAGAATGACTTGGAACTTCCCTGGCAGTCCAGTGGTTAAGACTGCACGCTTCCACTGAAGGGAAAGCAGATTCTGTCCCTGGTCAGGGAACTAAGATCCTGCTTACTGTACAGTGTGACCAAAAAATAAAAAGAGAATGCTTACTATAGCTGGTATAATTCTTTGTTTTAATATTTTTACTCTTGGCAATATTTAAGTTGAAATATTGAATGAAAATATACCTCATTAAACTTGAAGTTACTAGTCATTATTTTGTGAGTGCATTTCATTTATGTACTATCTTGACATTGTTTATAGAAGTACTAATTTTATGAAAGTTCATAGGCTTATTCACCACCAAATTCAAAAGAAAGAAAGAATGAAAAGCAACCATATAGAACAAGTGAATCTCTTGAAGGGGAAAAAAAAAACCTCTTTTTGAAACATATAAAATATATTAATGATTTGTATATCCTCATTTTCTTTTAATTGTATAGGAAATTTAATTGTTTAATTTGGGAGGGAATATTTTGTCTCATGGCTTTTAAAAATATTTAACTGTTTAACAAGCATGTAGGGATAAGAAGAGAAAAATTACTTGTTTCAGCCTGGTAGGCAGTGTATCTAGGCTAGCACTATTTTGTTGCAGCTGAAATTCAAACATGAGGAAATTGCAGAAATTTACAATTCAATGTGTGTTTCATCAGGGAGAAATCCACAGATTGTTTTGACACTCAGTTAGAAATTCAGCATGAAGATGGACGTCTCATGAAATTTGCAGCTGCTGATTGAATTTATATTTCCATAAAGGCCATCAACAGTAGCAGCCTGCAGGGGAAGAGGGGGGAGAAATGACAAAAATTGTGAGGCTAGCATTTTTCCTCAGCGTTATAGTGGCAAATTACTGGTAATAAGGGTTTACACTGACCAGGATTAAAGAAAAATATGGACAGCCAGAAGGGAAGGACTTCTCAGTTTAATTGATTTTAACTAAATATGTCTACATTTGATATCTTAGTATGTGTTTAGTCATATGTGGAAAATGTAATACGTACCTAAAAGTCATTTTATTCGTCTGTACTATTTAAACAAGAAAAATTAGGTGTTCTTAAAGTTATAGAAGGTTTTATTGTGTGGGTTATTTTCATAAGAGCCTTTCAAGATAAAAGATAAGTATTGTAGGAACAGAGTTACAAGCTTATTTTTTATGGGATTGAAAAATCATTCCATGTTCTTGCAAGTAACATACAATTCACTTTTTGAGAATATCAACTTATTATTTTAAATATTAAAAAAATTTTTGAACAGACAGGCAGGTAACAATCACAGATAAGGAGTTGCCTTTTCAAGGAGATTATTTCATTCTTACTTCAAAGTTTTTGGGTTTTTTTTTTTTTTTTTTGAGCAAAATTGACAAAAAGTTAATTCTTTTGTTTAATGCTTGTTTTATAGGGATATCTTATTGTACACGATTTTAAAAGATTCATGAATTGTAGGTGAACTAAACGACTTAAGAATTTGTTCATTGTTCCTGCAGAGTTCTTTGTCTCTGTCGACAGTGTGTGTGTTAACCATAATAGTATGCCCTCAGATAGCTTTATTGGAAAATTAGTATTTCATAACTGTATGTAAATATAGTATCCCTACTGTGAAAAAATATTTTGTTTAAAATTATATAGTCTAAATATTAAAGTGAGACTGTTACCCAGAGAATATATATACGTAACTTTTAAACTTTACTTTTCTTTTAACATACTAGATTATTTAAAAGAATAAGAATACAGAAGCTTATTTCATTTGTTTTATTATATTTAACTATATTTGAGAACATCTACTATACCTATGTCAAAACTATTTTAATTTGAGAAGAACAGTATACATTTCTGGCATTTGTACTTAGAATATACACATGGACATTTTTCAGAGCTTCAGAATTTGCTTTAGGTGTTAAAAGAGCATCTTCAGATTATGTAACAAGAGTGTGCTTACTCTGCTAAGAGTTTATGAAGGCTTGCTTTTTTCAGCATCCTTGCTACTACTTTACTCTTCTATGTTAATACCAGAATCTGCCATTTAAATACATTTTTACGTCTTATGCTTTATTACTTTACGAACCAAAGCAATACTGTTTTATGAGAGAAGTACCACTGTGTCCAGCATAGATTTTGCAGGTGTATGGAACAATAATTTTCTCCTTTGTGCATTTTCTTGCTAGCATTAGTGAGGCATATACACTTGTTGGTCAGTCATTCAATCTAGACTTGGCCCTCTTTATTCTTCTCTCTCCCTGTCTGCCCATTACAGAATTTGCGGTATTTAACATTCCAAAATATATGAGCCCAAGTAATTTAATTTACGGCTCATTAAAAGTCACTTTTTTCTTTGTTTTAAGTTGCTTTCAGTTCCGTCATGAAATCAAATCAGTATCTTCATTTGCTATTTTAGCTTCTTGCTTCTGCTCATGTGTATTTTTAGTTTTTAATCCATGAGATATAATTTATTCTTTCTTTATGCAGCAAACATTTATTATTGGTATATATGTATCAGAAATGATTTTAGGTCCTTGCAATATAGTAGTAAACAACACAAAGCCCCCTGTCTACCTTCACAGATTTGCATTTTCTTGGGAAACAGACATTAAATAAATGAATATGTACTATAATGCTACTCAGGTATATGAATAACTATAAAGCAAGATAAGAGGCTAAAATGAGACAGAGTGAGGATGTGGTGACTAAATAGCAAGTTCTGGAAGGATCTTTCCGAGGATGTTCCATTTGTAAAGAAACTTGAGTGAAGTGAGGGAATGTGTAATACTTTGGAGTTCTACGTATTTTCCTTTTACTTTGTACAGTGTGAGCATTTCTCCCCAACTTTGCTGTTTGACTGGTTCTCTCCTACCTATCCCCACCCTCTAGTCACACTCGATACTAGTAGTCTAAAATTATGCTTCCACAGCTCCCATAGCTTTTCCATGCTCATACATTGTATGTATTTATATATCAGATCAGATCAGTCGCTCAGTCGTGTCCGACTCTTTGCGACCCCATGAATCGCAGCACGCCAGGCCTCCCTGTCCATCACCAACTCCCGGAGGTCACTGAGACTCATGTCCATCGAGTGGGTGATGCCATTCAGCCATCTCATCCTCTGTCGTCCCCTTCTCCTCTTGCCCCCCAGTCCCTCTCAGCATCACAGTCTTTTCCAATGAGTCAACTCTTTGCATGAGGTGGCCAAAATACTGGCGTTTCAGCTTTGGCATCATTCCTTCCAAAGAAATCCCAGGGCTGATCTTTAGAATGGACTGGTTGGATCTCTTTGCAGTCCAAGGGACTCTCAAGAGTCTTCTCCAACACCACAGTTCAAAAGCATCAGTTCTTCGGTGCTCAGCCTTCTTCACAGTCCAACTCTCACATCCATACATGACCACAGGAAAAACCATAGCCTTGACTAGACAAACCGTTGTTGGCAAAGTGATGTCTCTGCTTTTGAATATGCTATCTAGGTTGGTCATAACTTTCCTTCCAAGGAGTAAGCGTCTTTTAATTTCATGGCTGCACTCACCATCTGCAGTGATTTTGGAGCCCAGAAAAATAAAGTCTGACACTGTTTCCCCATCTGTTTCCCATGAAGTGATGGGACTGGATGCCATGATCTTGGTTTTCTAAATATTGAGCTTTAAGCCAACTTTTTCACTCTCCACTTTCACCTTCATCAAGAGGCTTTTAGTTCTTCTTCACTTTCTGCCATAAGGGTGGTGTCATCTGCATATCTGAGGTTATTGATATTTCTCCCGGCAATCTTTATTCCAGCTTGTGTTTCTTCCAGTCTAGCGTTTCTCATGATGTACTCTGCATATAAGTTAAATAAACAGGGTGACAGTATACAGCCTTGACATAATCCTTTTCCTATTTGGAACCAGTCTGCTGTTCCATGTCCAGTTCTAACTTTTGCTTCCTGGCCTGAATACAGATTTCTCAAGAGGCAGATCAGGTGGTCTGGTATTCCCATCTCTCTCAGAACTTTCCACAGTTTATTGTGATCTACACAGTCAAAGGCTTTGGCATAGTCAATAAAGCAGAAATAGATGTTTGTGTGGAACTCTCTTGCTTTTTCAATGATCCACCGGATGTTGGCAATTTGATCTCTGGTTCCTCTGCCTTTTCTAAAACCAGCTTGAACATCAGGAAGTTCATGGTTCACATATTGCTGAAGCCTGGCTTGGAGAATTTTAAGCATTACTTTACTATATGTTTATATATAGATATGTACAAATAGAGTTTTTTGGAAGGGGGATTTTTTTTTTTTTTTAATAAAAGTGGAATCATATTTACCTTTCCCTGGCGCTTGTGTTTCTTACTCAATAGTAAAGCATGACCATGACTTAGAAGATACAGATCAAAAGCAATTCTTTTTAAAAATTAATTAATTAATTTTTGGCTGTGCTTGGTGTTTGCTGCACACAAGCTTTCTCTAGTTGCAGCGAATAGAGGGCTTATAGTTGCAGTGCATGGGCTTAGTTACCCCATGACATGTGGAATCTTCCTGGACCAAGGATAGATCCTGTGTCCCCTGTATTGGCAGGTGGATTCTTAACCACTGGACCACCAGGGAAGTTCAGCAACTTTTTTTGAAATTTTTATTTTTATAATATCAGTATGCCACAGTTTATTTAACCATTAATACACTAATGGACATTTCAGTTGCTTGCAGGTTTGTTTTTCTTTGCTACTGTTGAAAATGTTCCAGTACACACCCTATAAAATATCCTTTCTACTTATGCTTTTACATCTGTAAGATAAATTCCCAGAGTGAGCATTGCAGAACCAAAGGATATGTCCAATTTTTAATTAATAAATATTGCCATAGTACCTTCCTGAAAAGTCTGAGCAGTTCACATCCCTCACAGCAGTGTGAATGAATGTCCATTTCTCTACAGCCTTACTAGCATTAGGTGACTTTTGTATTATGTTTCATCTATTGCCTCTGACTATTGTAACTCATCAGTCATCTGTCTCCCTGATGCTCAGCTTGCGTGTACCCTGGGAATGCCCTTTGAAATAACGAGACTTTGTGCCCTTATGTAACTATACAGAGTTTTAACATGTTTGAGTTACATTTTTCACCAAGTCTAACCCTCAGCACTTCAGTAACACAATGCCTGGCACATTGTAGGTGAGTGTATGGATGAATACTTGCTTTCAAAACCAAATGAATGAGATCTTTGATTGCCATGCCTGTTGGATTATCTGCACCATTGACTTCTCTTTGTCAATGCACATAAGAGTTCACTACATTTAGAGGTTGTTACCTGAAAGATCAAACATATTCTTTCCTTTACACTATTTTTCTCTGGGGTTTAAGCATGCATTGCCCTATGTTGCATATTGCTATGATCAAGACATAGATCTATTTGTCAGATTGTTGCTTGGCTCCTGTTCATTTTTTTCTGGCTCTGAAATTGCATACACAGTCTAGGCATGTCCTCTATAATTTTTTTAAAGTGATATTGTGAGCATTTTACTGGGCAAATGTCTTCACTTGAGTATGTGATGTGCACCAGTAAACAGAGGTCAGGTAAGGGGGAAGGCTGTTCGTCATTTGCCAAGCAGTTTGTTACAACCAGATAAAAGTGTATTCCCATTTTCAGATTTAAAGTATAAACAAAGTACATATCTAGGCTCAACCTGTGTCTTCATGTTAGAATCTTAATGTTGAAATGTCCCTTTGCTGTCAGCTAGCTCAGTCTTCTTTTCACAGCCACCCATTCCAGAAGGTTATGTTTATAGTATATTTCAGTTTCTCCCTTTATTTATTCTTTAACTGGGAGCTGTGACAATCCAGTAAGAGCCTGGGTGACTGTAGACTGCATTAGCAACTGGATCTTAGAGAAAAGGGAAAGTGAAATCCTGATGAAGCTCTGATTGAGATCATGCTTTTAAATGGTGGGCCTAAAAGATTATTCAGTTGCTTACAAGTGTAAGGACCTTAATGATGTTTCAAGTTTTTAACATTGGATGAGCATGGAGGTCTTTGGAGTATATTTTAATAAGAGGGCATATAGGTTTCTTAGGGGATATGCTGTACTGTCTTTCATGTGTAGTTAGGGAGAACATACTGATTAATCCAAGAGATTTCCGAAAAATAGAATTTTGAGAATATAGGCAGAATGGGAATGACAAGTAGGGAAACTTACCAACTCTTTAAGTCCAGAGTTGCTTTATACAGAGTAGCCAGTTCTGCTTTGCCTTCCTTTTCAGTGTTTTCTCACTCCCTATTTTATTCATTTTTACCAGAGTATGTATATATTGTTCTTCTACTATTTGTTAGAGATTCATGGTGTAGTTCAGAAATTGAGACTTGGAATAAACTCTTCCAAGCTCTTCTGTCACCAGCAGAACTCAGCTCTAAGATCCTTTACTGAATCTTACTATTTAGTTTGGACCACTTTTCTTGTGACATATCAACTTCTTAATTCAGATTTTTTTATGTGTAGAATTGTTGATTGTTTTCTAATTAGCTTTTTGCATTAACTGTTTTCTTAGCATTTTTAAAATGTGAAGTGTTTTCAATCTATTAAAAGATTAATAAATCTAAATTCACAAGTAAGATAGGTTATACAATAGCTAAATATTTACGTTTCCTCTGTTTTCCTCTACCTTCCTTCCTCTTTTTCTTTTTTTCTTTAATATTTGAAAGCATATTGAAGTTTACTTCTAAATCTCTAGACAGCTAATGAGGTTTTTTTATAGCAGAAGATCAAGCAGTTTATGTAATATAACCTTTTTATTTTATTTTTGACTAGAAAATTAAGATTTTTCCTGAGCCTCCTTTGACCAAGCACCCATTTCTTTTGTTATCATTACAGTGTTCTTTGCCTTTGGTATCCCATTTCTCTGCCTCCTTAGCACTTTTTCCTGGCTGCCCTATCACTGTCATCTCTTCTGGTTAGTTCCTTTGACCCCTTTTAGACCCTTTTATAGTATCCATCATGTTTATCAACCATTTCCATTCATATGAGAGTCATGGATATAGGTGGCAAGTTCTGTATCTCTCAGCAACCATCAAATAACCATTATACTTTCATCCAGATAACTTCTAAGAAACTGGTTTATATAGAGTTTTTTTGAAACTTAGTTATACACTATATGAAGATAGTGATGTAGATTTTTATGCCATCTATTTATACCAGTACATAATTTATTATAGTACTATGGAAAATATTAAAGGTATCATTTCAGGTAGGGCCTTTTTTATATATTATCTCTCATGATACAAATATGCTTTATAGTCCATTTGATAACCATTTTGTGGTATAGATTTAATTTTTATCATAAAATTGTTTACATTTTCATTTACTGATGCCTATAATTAGTAAACTTAGAATGACTTAGGATACTTCCTGTATAAGTACTGAAAGTTCTCTTATACATACAAGTATAATTTATTTATAAATTTATTTATTTCAACATTTGTTCAACAGAAATTCAGTTGTTCTAACAGTGATAACCTTAAACTCTCCTTTGATAGAATTATTTCTTTTTTGGAAAATGTTTAGTTTATATGTATTTTTAAAAATCAGATTAGGGATAAACCAAAGCTATACTAAGTAGACCACTTCAAAGGCGTTAAGGTTTCTCACAGAAAAGGAATAGGAGAGGTGAAGCAAACAAAAGGAGTGTTTTTTATATTTAACTTCATGGGAAATAGTTATATGTAAATAAATAGTATGGGCACATACACACACACCCCTGTTCCATATGATAAATCAGTGACTGAGGTTCTCATTTGTTTTGTTGGAAGAAGAGTGAACCATCTCTTATTCGTGGTCTAATTCTGATCATTAAAGAGAAAATTGATCAGTAAAGTAGAAACTTCAGAGAAGTCAGTATATAATTTTAGAGTTTATTGTTGATAAGGAAAACAGTGCTATAAAGACTTAGAAATATATTCTAACCCATACATTAGAAGAGGTGGCATCAGATAGCTCTGTAGGAAAAACAGGTAAGTGTTTATATTTCAAGAGGAATGGAAAGGATCTAAACAAACAAACAAACAAAAATTACTGACAGTATATCTGTTCCTAATCCTAATGAGATAGAGATGGAAAGTCTGCTAAAGGCAGTATTCAAACTAGTGTTTTAAAAGGCCAAGAACACAAAAATGCCTGTAACCGTAGCCAGAGGAAATGTAATGGTAGCAAGATAGGAGGCCTGATGTGTTCCCATATAATCATCAAAATTCAGCAAAATGGCATCTTCAGTCTGTGAACAGAACACAAAGCCAAGGAAGTAGCTCAAATCAATGAAGCATAATACTTAAAAGACTAAATCTCAAAAAGATGAGAGCTTTAAAGTTCTCAAATGACACAAAATGCTCATCTGTTTTTATGTATGAATTTATATATGTATAAAAATTTATGTATGTGCATGCATTTGGTTTTTCTTATATGGGTAAATATATGTAGGTAACAAATATGTTCTTCTTTGATAATATCCCATAGTCTAAATAGTATTAAGTAGCCACAAAAAACTAACAACATTTGGAGCTTGAAAATTTCAAAAGCTTAACTCATTGCCTAAGAAAATGGTGTATTTTTAATAGATGAAAGAGAATAAGGCAGCTCAGTTCTCTTTTTTTTTTCCTCTCATTTTTTGAGAAATGCTTTTAAGCTGAAAATATAAGGCGTGCATAGGCAAGAGGAAACATAAAGAAAATACTTAGAAAATCTATAAATATTCCAAACTTCTAGAAAGACCATTCTTTACTCTTTCTGTGTTCAACCACAGAACTGCCCCTTTTCTTCCCTTCACTACAATGCCTAGAGAAATGAAGCATGGGCCTGCGCCTGGGGTCTCAGCCTGGAAGTAGAACACCTCAGGTCATGGCACCTCATGTTACACTTATCTTATTCTGAGGTGTACTTAACAGCAAACAAATGACAAGAATACCTTTGGTTCTTTTCTTCTGCGTGTCAGTAATACATTGCTGCTGCTGCTAAGTCACTTCAGTCGTGTCCAACTCTGCATGACCCCATAGACGTCAGCCCACCAGGCTCTCCTGCCCCTGGGATTCTCCAGGCAAGAAAACTGGAGTGGGTTGCCATTTCCTTCTCCAATGCATGAAAGCGAAAAAGTGAAAGTGAATTAGCTCAGTCCTGTCCGACTCTTAGCGACCCCATGGACTGCAGCCCACCAGGCTCCTCCATCCATGGGATTTTCCAGGCAAGAGTACTGGAGTGGGGTGCCATTGCCTTCTCCGAGTAATACATTAGGCATTTATTTTCATTCATTACATAGTCTGGGTCATGTGATTAGTCTTTACTATATCTTGAAATAGCGAAAAAAAAAATCATGAGAAAGCTTTCATATCCAAATAGAAATGAAAAAATCAGTTATTTAAAACGCAAAGTTGTTACAAGTAGGGGATACTTGAACTCAATTAGATAGATAATAAATAAACTACAAAACTCAGTGGCTTAACCCAAGCACTTATTTCTTGAGTCAGGCAGCTGTCATTTATTTTATATTTTCATCAATTGGAAGAATCTTCAAGGTTGACTAGAGGAGAAGAGAGCTGAAAGTTCCCCTGGGAGGATTTTGAGGGCTGGGCTGGAGGAAGCACACATCGCCTCTACCCATATTCCGCTGTCCAGAACCCAGTCACGTGACCAACACCAAACTGCAGGGGAGGCTGGAAGATGAAGGCGAGCCTGTGCTTAATAGGTGCGCACGAACTGTCTTTGCCGCCGTCGGTTTAATCCAGCTACATGAATGTTTATTGTGAACAGTGTGCCTGTACTTTTCTAGGCACAAGATTTGGATTGAGAGATGAATAAGTCATGGTTTCTTCCCTCAACAGAATCATAACCCACAACTCATTGCAGACTATAGCCTGTATTCAGTTTTATATTTTCAAAACAAATCCATCACCTATTCTCAGTATTACGAGACTAAGAAGTATTTTTTAAAACAGCCGAACAATCTGTATACCATCTGTATCAGTTAGGATTCAGGTAAGAAACAGATGGTACATTCAAATTAGATAATAAAAGGACTGTATAAAGGTCTGGGCAGGGTTTAGGAGGGAAACCACAGGGTATAGGAAACCACAAGTGCAATACTGGAGCGTTAACAGCAGGGTGTCCCTTCCATTTCCAAGCCAGTCTTTTAGTCGTGTAAGACTCTTTGTGACTCCATGGACTGTAGCCCACCAGGCTCCTCTATCCATGGGGTTCTCCAGGCAAGAATACTGAAGTGGGCAGCCATTCCCTTCTCCAGGGAATCTTCCCCACTAAGGCTGAAAGGGTGAGGAGAAGTGGTTTCTTGGACCTGGGGTTGTGATCTTGAGCTAAGGGAAACAGCCAGCCCATTTGACCTTGCAGGGGGTGAGCCAGCAAAATAAATTCTCTGACCTCATTCTCCTTCCCTCTAGCCTCTCGTTGTTTAGCCACTAAGTCACATCCAACTCTTTAGAGACCCCATGGACTGTAGCCTGCCAGGCTCCTCTCTCCATGAGATTTCCCAGACAAGAATACTGTAGTGGGTTGCCATTTCCTTCTCCAAGGGATCTTCCTGATCCAGGGATCAAACCTGTGACTCCTACATCACAGGTGGATTCTTTACCACTGAACCACCAGGGAAGCCCTAGTCTCATTGGTATTTGCTAATATCCGAATCTGAGTAGAAGTCAAAGAGCAAGGGAACCTTTGATGTAATCCATACTGGTCAACTTTCTAGAGCAAAGGGCAGAAAGGCAGGGACTGGATTTAGATGGGCAAACAGCGCACTGTTCTAAAATTTTTTCTCAATTTTGCAAATATTCTTTGGGCCCTGTTTATCGCAAAGTTGTAAATACTATGGGGCATGTACAAAAGGTATGCCTTTTTCTTCAAGGACCTCTTGCTCTCTAGTAAGCGAGAGGGAACCACAAGTGAAAACTAGAGGCAAGTCTCTAGAAGATTTGTGTTCAAGCAGTGATCAGGTGCCACAT
This sequence comes from Tragelaphus eurycerus, assembly GCA_935064755.1. Classification (NCBI taxonomy): domain Eukaryota; kingdom Metazoa; phylum Chordata; class Mammalia; order Artiodactyla; family Bovidae; genus Tragelaphus; species Tragelaphus eurycerus. The sequence goes on along the minus strand of CAKXYN010000024.1, from coordinate 19,354,431 downwards.
GGAGCATTAGATGAAATGTAAGTGGTGTGATTCAGAAGAGTAAAAGTTTATTATGCCTTTGAATTGTTAGAGGAAGCTTTGTGAAAGAACTGAGTCTTGAACTTGGCTGTGAAAGGTTTACAGAGTTTGTATAGACAAGGACGACAGAGTCATACATATAACCTGCTCAGAATATAGTGAGTGTGAAGTCTAGTTGAAGGTGGAAATTCATATAGAAGTCAGTGAGAGGTAAGTTTAGAAATAGTTTGAGGTCAGATGTTAGAGAGCCATAAAGAGCAAACTAAGGAGTTCATGCTTTTAAAAACTACCATAGTGTTCTAGGAGAGATGGCCAGGTATTGTGTGGTAGAAGAGTTATGCAATGAAATAAATTTGGGGAATGTATACTCTCCCACCCTCGGATATATGTAATATGTCTTCAGTACATCAAAAGCAGAAACCACTTTTGCGGCTAAGCTTCATATGGCTAAAAAGTCTTTTTTTTAAAAAACTGAAACAGGTTAAAATCTCGTGAAACCCTGGTATTCTATAAAACATGTTTTGAGAAATGCTTTTTTATAGGTAATGGTAAGCCTTAAAGAGCTCTGACATGATTAAAGGGGGAATTTAGGGAGATTACTCTGGCAGTATGGATTTGGGTGTACATGATCATTTAGGAAGCCACTGCTACTGCAAACAGTGCCAATCTGAAGTAAAGGGTGGTAGTAGTCTGGAAAAGATGCATTCTTGTGAGGGGCATTTAGGGGAAAGAGATGATAACATGACTTTGACTGAATATGGGTGAATTAAAAATAGGGAGGGAAAGTCAGAGACAGGTAGAGGTCAGTAACGACGCAAACGATGACTTTCAGGCCCAATCTGCTAGTTCTGTGTGGGAAAAAAAAAGAGTGACAGTGCACAAAGGACACCATCAGGCCTGTTCTGAAAATAAGTTTAAAAGAGTGTGTCTTGGGAATAATGGTCATCATCACCACGGCATACAAACTTAACTGTGATTTAGGACTAAAAGAGCTGAGTTCTGACCAAACCAGGTTGCTGGACCATTGGGATTGTACATATAGAGCCCACACAAACTGTATACTTATTAGTGGTACCTGTAAATTTAGGATTTTTGTTAAACCTCTCCCCACACAATTTTTGGCAGAGAACCAGTCTAAAGTAAGAGCCAACTCTATCTTGTTTATTTGAGGTTTTATTAACAGTAATAACCCAAGAATGTTGGTGATTTTTATAGCACCTTTTTTTAACACCTTTTGAACCACAATCATGTTAGCAACCATCTGCTGGCCTAATGTTTAAAGGCACATACTAAGGAAACCAGTGTTGGACAAAGAGAGAAATACTATATAAATCTTTTAAAAATTATTTATTATTAAATCATAATCATTCAAAAAACAGGAAAAACCCAGCAACAACTCTAACATTTTCGTGAGTCATATTTCTTAATTGATGCTTTTATTCTGGCTGTAACTTTCTTTTCTTTTCATTTTATACGCTTGCTGTCATTTGCCCATTTCTCTTCTGTGCTTGAGTGCATTTCCCTTTATCTTCTTCTATTGTATTTTTATTTATAGAAGACAAAGTACAATGTGATGCTTCTTATTACTTGCTAAATTCCTTGTTTACATGCTAAATCCCTATTTTAATGTAGTTTTGGGATAAATTTACTGAAAATATTCAGTGCTTATATTTTCAGTTTTGAATTTATTCATATTGTGACAGTAATTGGTAGAAAACTGTTTCTCACAGCTGACAGGCCAAAAAAAAAAAGCTTGGGGACAAAGCTAGCACATGCCAGAGTGCTGAGGACCCATCAGATATTTAAAGAAGTGGCATTTGTACTTGCATTATTTAAGCTACTGTTGAAAAGAGGGGTGGGAAGAGACCATATTTGTAGCAAGTGTACTATAGAATTCATTTTCTAAAGTATCGTGTTTTTGAAGAGGTATAACATCTATCAGGCATTTTATAAAGCATACAAAACAAATAGATAATAGTTCTCAAAAAGAGCTAGAAATCATGAATTTTGTTGTGATATAAACCTTTTTTTTTATCCCCAAATTCAAAGAAATATATTTACTCCTGCTGCTCCTGCTGCTGCTGCTGCTAAGTCGCTTCAGTCGTGTCCGACTCTGTGCGACCCCATAGACGGCAGCCCACCAGGCTCCCCCGTCCCTGGGATTCTCCAGGCAAGAACACTGCAGTGGGTATATTTACTCCTAGAAAACAGTAATTAAGCCCAAGTTTCAAACTGCATGTGCATGAATAATTTTGTCATTTTTTACCACAGAAATACTTTTTAGTAAACAGTACAAGTAAAGAAATAATTATATTTAACCTCTGTTTTGCCAATTAACTTAGATGTTAATTGTCAAACATCTAACAAACATGAAAAAGAAAAGAAAGTTACAGCCAGAATAAAAGCATCAATTAAGAAATATGACTCTTGAAAACAATGTTAGAGTTGTTGCTGGGTTTTTCCTCTTTTTTGAATGATTATGACCTAATTGTGGTTTGGGGGACTTTTGATAGGCCTAAGAATTCCTCAAGAGATGGGATAGCTGGTTCTTTTGTTTCAGTGATTATGACTATATTTCTATTCTTTCTGGCAAGTGTGAATAATTACATTCAATAAAAATCAAACAGCATCTTACTTATGGCTCATCAAAGAGAAAAACAACCTTGCCCTTAATTCTGATGAGATACATGGTACCAACAGATGGAAGTGTCATCTCTACTTTATTTTGTCATTTTTCATACTATAGGATGAAATTTTGAAGGGTCATTGATATAGATAAAAATACAATAACTCTTTTGGACTTTGAGGATACTCTATTCATCTCAGATCCATAGTTGAAATGAAGATTTGCACAACCCCCTGGTGGCTCATTTTCATAATGTTCATGGGGTTCTCGAGGCAAGGATACTAAAGTGGTTTGCCATTCCCTTCTCCAGTGATTCATGTTTCGTGAGAACTCCACCATGACCCATTTGGAAAATACCCTGATGCTTAGAAGGATTGAGGGCAGGAGGAGAAGAGAGCGACAGAGGATGAGATGGTTGGATGGCATCACTGACTCAAAGGACATGAGTTTGAGCAAACTCTGGGAGATAGTGAAGCCTGGCGTGCTGCAGTCCATGGGGTCGCAAAGAGTCAGATACCACTTGGCGACTGAACAACAACTGGTGGCTCAATTGTAAAGAATCTGCCTGCAATTCAGAAGACCGATTACAGTGTAGGAAACACAGATTCAATCATTGGGTCAAGAAGGATTCCTTTCCTGTGAAGGAAATGGCAACCCACTCCCGTATTCTTGCCTGGGAAATCCCATGGACAGAGGAGCCTGGCTGGCTACAGCCCATGGGGTCACAAGAGTTGGACACAGCTCAGTGACTAAACCACCACCACCACCAACTGAACATGTTAAAAAAGTTTAAGTAGTTGTGAAATTGTCCTCTTTCCCTGGCTTCAACCAAGAACAAATTGTAAAACACTTTAACCTGAAGTTTACACAGTCTGATAAGTCTTTTTTTTTTTTTTTCCTTTTTTTCCCTCATACACGGTTAATGTAATGGGTTGAATAGTATCCCCCAGAAGTTCTTATCTGCCCAAAATAAGGTCTTTGCATATGTAATTTGTTGAGATGGAGTTTGAGTAGAGTGAGCCCTAAATCCAACGACTAGTGTCTTACAAGAAGAGAAGAGAGCACAGAGAGAAGAATGTCTTGTGAAGATGGAGGCAGAGACTGGAGTGATGCAGCTGCAAGCCCAGAAATGTCATGGAATGCCAGTACCACTAGAAGAGACAATGATGACATCTTCCCTAGCATCTCCAGAGGGAGCCTGACTCTGCCTGCACCTTGATTTTGGACTTCTAGCCTACAGAACTCTGAGAGAATAGATTTCTACATTTTTAATGTGTATCGATTTACTTTTGGCTGCATTGAGTGGTAACTGCAGTGCGTGGAATCTTCATTGCAGCACACGGACTTAGTTGCCCTTGTGGCATGTGAGATCTTAGCTTCCGGAGCAGTGATCGAACCTGCATCCCCTGCATTGATAGATGCATTCTTTACTGGACCACCAGGGAAGTTCCATTTCTCTTGTTTTAAACTACCCAGTTTGTGGTATTTTGTTATGGCAACCCTAGGAGACCAAGACAGTATTCCTAACCATTCTCCTAAGAACATATGTTTTACTACTTACTTTTACATGTTTGTCTTATGTGCTATACTGTGAGGTCCTTAAGGGTGAAACCATGTTATACTCACCCATAGTATGCACATGATTCAATGTCCCCCAAATAGTTATCACATAAGTGTGTGGACACTTATTTTTTAAGGTTCCCAAATGTATTCTTCATGAATACACGTGTTATTTTTAAATTAGATTTGCATATTCGAGGAAGACAAGAGTATAAATAATCATAAGGATATTCTATATGGAAAAGGTTGGAGATAATTACCAGGCATAGGTTTCTATAGTTAGCAAAGGTATGCTAGCTGTTACTACCACTTTTAGATCCCATTCATATGAAAGATAAGATCTGAAGTGAATTTTAAAGTAAATTAAATTTCTAAAGAACTGTCAATCTGAATTTTCCAGAGAATATTCAGTTTGTCACAATTTTGCTTTAACATTATAGAGCACAACTGAAAATAAATGACCCCACTCCAGTAATCTTGCCTGGGAAATCCCATGGACAGAGGAGCCTTATAGGCTGCAGTCCATGGGGTTGCTAAGAGTCGGACCAGACTGAGCGACTTCACTTTCACTTTTCACTTTCATGCATTGGAGAAGGAAATGGCAACCCACTCCAGTGTTCTTGCCTGGAGAATCCCAGGGATGGGGGAGCCTGGTGGGCTTCCATCTCTGGGGTCGCACAGAGTCGGACACGACTGAAGCGACGCAGCAGCAGCAGCAGCAGCAATTATCAAAACTTCGTCCAAAGTACAGATCACTTATAAAGATTAACATTTTAGTAAAAAGACTAAAATATGTAATTTAAAGTCATGGTATTTTATGAAGAACTGATATTCCAAAATAACACTGAAGGGGATATATAAAAATTTTTAATTTTTACTCTGAAAGGATTGGCTTATAGCCTGAATTTCTAAGAAATGAAAAAAAAGTCAGTAAATAATATTCTTGTGTCTCTGTTTAAATTTATTCTCCATTTGCTAGTATCATTTTTTTGTTTCTCTTTGATTACGAGTAGTTTTAAATTGTCCTTTTGAGTGTTTTTTACCTAGTAGTTGAAATACTGCTAGTAGAGGCACTAATGACTCTTCTAGGTGCTTGTAGGTTGTTTTAACCTGTCTCAGGTTTTGGGGTTTTTTCCCATGAATTTTAACATACAGGAATTCCTAGTCTTTGTATATTGAATTCTCACCCTTCTTATAGAGACTGTAAGTTTAAGAAATACTAATTTAATTCACTACAGGAAATGGACCAGTACTAGAAAAAACAAAGAATGCCAATTTTAAAAATTGGCAAATACTTAAATGTATATATCTTTTAGCTACATAAACTAATAAATTATGAATTATAAGCAAAATTTAGTTTATCCAACCAGGTTAATATAAACATCTCTTGTAATGGCTAAATCTTTATATATAAATCCGTAGGTGGGCACTCAAGTTATCTTCTACTAATAAAAGGAACACTGATTTTAGTTAGAGGATATCTTTTTAGACGTTTGTTCATTATGTTTTCTAGAGGAAAGAGATGGTTTTAAGGGCCACTTGGTAATTATCTTCTTTCTGCTTTTCAATGATGTTTTCACATTCTATAAATCAAAATAAAAATCTCTGTGGCCGCCATGGGCAAACCAGGTATCCTTCTTAAATTCTGACATTTTCTTTGACATATCTTGTGACTGGATCATATGGGTAAAATTATCATTAGTAATCTCAAATTAAAAATCTAGATATGAGCAAGTAGATTTGTAACTAATATGCTAGAATATATTTTTAGAAATATATTTGTACTTTTGGACTTACTGATGATAAAGTCACTTCAGTCATGTTCGACTCTGTGCAACCCCATAGACGGCAGCCCACCAGGCTCCCCGTCCCTGGGATTCTCCAGGCAAGAACACTGGAGTGGGTTGCCATTTCCTTCTCCAGTGCATTAAAGTGAAAAGTGAAAGCGAAGTCGCTCAGTCGACTCTTAGCGACCCCATGGACTGCAGCCCACCAGGCTCCTCCACCTGTGGGATTTTCCAGGCAAGAGTACTGGAGTGGGGTGCCATTGCCTTCTCCATTTGGACTTACTACTGTTACTCTAATACCCAAATGAGCCCAGTAACCTTGATGGTAATATATTAACAATATAAGATTTTTACCTTTTGTTCAAAATTTGTTGTGCATGCCTTTGAGCCCTGTCATGTCTGACTCTTTACGACCCTTTGGACTGTAGTCCTCTAGGCTCCTCTGTCTATGAGATTATCCCATCTAGAATGCTGGAATGGGTTGCCATTTCCTCTTCCAGGGGATCTTCCCTATCCAGGGATCGGACCTGCGTCTCTTGCAGCTCCTGCATTGGCATGTGGATTCTTTTACCACTGAGCTACGTGGAAAGTCCTTGAAATTTGTTGGTCTTTGATAAAGGAATCATTCTATGATTGTAATTTAAATTCCTCCTTAACTCAGGTGCTTAGCATTAGCAAGCCAGTACCATAAATGATAGTATATATATACAGTGGATGCAGCTATAAAAAATAACAAGGGCATGCTTTGTGTATTAATATTTTGTATAAAAAATTCCAATAGATATTACTTAATAAAATGGAAAATTGCAGAAATTTTGTAGAGTTAGCTATTTTTTTGTGGAAAAGCAAAAGGGGTCAAATTATCTGTGTGTATATATGTATAAGGTACATGTGTGCGTGCACGCGCATGCGTGTGTGTTAATCACTCAGTTTGGGTCCAACTCTTTGTGACCCCATGGACTCTAGCCCACCAGGCTCTGTCCATGGAACTTTCCAGGCAAGAATTCTCAAGTGGGTTGCCATTTCCTTCTCTAGGGGATCTTCCCAACCTAGGGATTGAACCTGAGTCTCCTACATTTCAGGCAGATTCTTTACTGTCTGAGCCATTGGGGAAGATGTATAACTTATGTATATATATTAATACATATGTTGACTTTTATGTTGACTTTTGTGTGCACGAAAATAATTTCTAGAAGGATGAACTAATAAAAGGAAGTTGCCAGCTATGTGTATGTGCAGAGATGAGCACTCAGCAAATAGGACTTATGTATAGTATATAACCTTTCTTTCTTATATTTGATCATTTTTTCTGTACCCCATCCTAATTCTGTGTATGCAATGGAAATCATCTTTGGGACCTCAGTAAATCCAATGTAGCCCTATGCTATGCTATGCTAAGTCACTTCAGTCGTGTCCGACTCTGTGTGACCCCATAGACGGCAGCCCACCAGGCTTCCCCGTCCCTGGGATTCTCCAGGCAAGAACACTGGAGTGGGTTGCCATTTCCTTCTCCAATGCATGAAAGTGAAAAGAGAAAGTGAAGTCGCTCAGTCATGTCCGACTCCTAGTGACCCCATGGACTGCAGCCCACCAGGCTCCTCCATCCATGGGATTCTCCAGGCAAAAGTACTGGAGTGGGGTGCCAAATGTAGCCCTACCAAAAGCAATTTATATATAGAAGAATGCCTTCTCTGTAGATAGTCTTTTAGAGAAGGATGTGTTAACCTAAGTAAGAAATAATTCTCCAAATTAAGTAGTGTCCATCTGCAGGAATTGTTACAAGTTGTTTGTACTTTGGGAGAAGGCAATGGCAACCCACTCCAGTACACTTGCCTGGAAAATCCCATGGATGGAGGAGCCTGGTGGGCTGCCGTCCATGGAGTCACAAACAGTCAGACACGACTGAGCGACTTCACTTTCACTTTTCACTTTCATGCATTGGAGAAGGAAATGGCAACCCATTCCAGTATTCTTGCCTGGAGAATCCCGGGGAAGGCGGAGGCTGGTGGGCTGCCGTCTGTGGGGTTGCACAGAGTCAGACATGACTGAAGAGACTTAGCAGCAGCAGTTTGTACTTTGGATGTCAGCGTTTTGTTCTTATATTTTTACCTTTTTCTAATTATGAAGGTAATAAAAAAATAAAAATAATATAAACATCAGAAGTTATCATAGTACTTCCTCAACCCGTTGAAATAACTACATTCAGTTTTCAATTGGTTAAACATCCAGTTTTTTCCTTGGTCTTTTGACTTCGTTTAATAGTATTTTTTTTTCCCTAGAAGTTTTTTTAGAAAGAAAAATATATAGCACTTTTCTTAAAAGTTTCTGAGTTATTTATCATTTATAGAAAGGCCTTTCCAAATTCAATAATATATAATAATTGTAAGGGATCAATCCAATAAGATATAATAATTGTAAGTACATATGCACTAACATAGGACCATTTAATACATAAAACAAAGATTAAATAATATAGAGAAAGTGACAAATATAAAGGGAGGAAGGGAAAGGTTGTTTCTTTGAAAAGGTAAACTGATAAACCTTGAGCCAGACTCATAGTAATAGTAGGAGATTTTAACACCCTGTTAACATCAATAGGTTATCCAGAAAGAAAATCAATATGGAAATATTGGCTTTAAATGACACATTAGCTCAGATAGATTTAATAGATGTATAGAGAACATTTCATCCAAAAGAAGCTGAATATACTTTTTTTTTTCAGATGCACACACTGAGAAATGAATATTTCTCAGTGTCAAAAGCTAGTCCACAAAACAAAACTCAGTAAATTTAAGATTGAAATCATATCAAGTATCTTTTCCAACCACAACACTATGTCCCTGGAAATCAACTGAAAAAAAACCACAAACATGTGGAGACTAAACAATATGCTACTAAACAACTGATGGATCACTGAAGAAATCGAAGAAAAAATAAACAAGTATCTAGAGATGAAGGAAAGCAAAAACACAATGATCTAAAACCTATGGGACACAGCAAAAGCAGTTCTAAGAGGGAAGTTTACACAATACAAGCTTACCTCAGGAAATAAGAAAAATCTTAAATAACCTAACTTTATACCTAAAGCCACTAGAAAAAGAATAGCAAACAAAAACCAAAGTTAGTAAAAAGGAAATAAAACATAAAGATCCAAGCAGAAATAAATGAAATAAAACAATAGAAAAGATCAGTGAAACTAAAAGCTGGCTCTTTGACAAGATACACAAATCTGATAAACCTTTAGTCAGATTCATTAAAAAAAGAGAGAGGGTCCAAATCAATAAAATTGAAATAAAAGAGAGGAAGTTTCAAATTATACCACAGAAATACAGAGAATCATAACAGATTACTGTGAATAATTATGCATAATAAAATAGACAATTTATAAGTAGATAAATTTTTAGAAACATATACTATTCCAAGACTGCACCAGAAAGAAAATATGAACTGACCAAGTACCAGTAACGAAACTGAACCAATAATTTTAAAAATCTCCAACCAAACAAAAGTCCAGGACTCAGAGCATGTGAAAGTTTGCATAATCCCTTTAAGAGTGGAGTCTGTGCTTCCTGTAGCTTTCCAGCTTTCCTGTACACAAGCCCCATTGGCCTTCAAAGCCAGATGTTTGGGGGCTCATCTTCCCAATGCAAGACTCCCAGGCAAGAGAGTCCAATATGGGCTCAGACCCTTTGCCCCTTGCGGAGAACCTCGACATTTGTGATAATTCTCCCATTTGTATGTTGCCTACCAAAGTGTGGGGGAGTGTACTCCCATATCTCTACCCCTCCTTCTTGTTTCTTTGTGGTTCCTTCTTTATGTATTTAGTTGTTGACAGTCTTTTCTGCTAGTTTTAAGGTTGTTCTCATAAGTCATTCCTCTATAAATAGTTGCAATTTTGATATGTTTGTTTAGAGGAAGTGAGCTCAGGGTCTTACTTCTCCATCTTGGCCACCTTACCTTTGATCTTCCTACCAACTTTTCTGAAATGCTTCTTTGATCCTGAAGTCACTAGACTCTGCAGGGCTCCAGGCAAATTTGAACTTAAGTGTGTCAGAATTTCCCCTTGCCTACTACTCCCCTTCAACAGCAAAATAAGTTCAGTATAAAAAACTCTTTATTTGGTTTGTAGTATGATTTTTAAACTATAATCAACCAACAGAATAATTTATAGTAACAATAATAGCTAATACATCTAATACTAAGTGCCAAGTACTATTCTTAGTGCTTTATATACAGGCACTAAATTATCCTGTTACTGTATTTTCTCTTATTTTTCCTATTTTATACTTTGGCCACCTCATGTGAAGAGTTGACTCATTGGAAAAGACTCTGATGCTGGGAGGGATTGGGGGCAGGAGGAAAAGGGGACAACAGAGGATGAGATGGCATCACCGACTCAATGGACACGAGTCTGAGTGAACTCCAGGAGTTGGTGATGGACAGGCTGGTGTGCTGCAATTCATGGGGTCGCAAAGAGTCAGACACGACTGAGCGACTGAACTGAACTGAAAGGTGGGCACAGGGAATTTAAGTAATACTAAATTATATAACCTGGCAAATTACAGAGCCACATGGTCTGGCTCCCATGACTGTGCTCTTAACCAATTGCCTTGTTGTTGCTCAGTCGCTAAGTCAATTCCGACTCTGTGACACCATGGAGTGCAGCACACCAGGCTTCCCTGTCCTTCACTGTCTCCCAGAGTTTGCTCAAACGCATTTCCGTGAGTTAGTGATGACATCTAACCATCTCATCCTCTGTCACCCCCCTTCTCTTGGGAGTGTGAAAATGTTAGTTGCTCAGTTGTGTCTGATTCTTTGTGACCCCATGGACTGTAGCCCGCCAGTCTCCTCTGTCCATGGGATTCTCCAGCAAGAACTCACTCCCATGGAGTGAGTTGCCATTCTCTTCTCCAGGGGATCTTCCCCACCCAGGGGTCAAACCTAGGTCTCTTTCATTGCAGATAGATTCTCTACCATCAGAGCTATGAGGGAAGCCAAGGATGGGATACGAACCCAAAAGTGAAAGTTGCTCAGTTATGTCTGACTCTTTGCGATCCTATGGACTGTAGCCTGCCAGGCTCCTCTATCCATGGGATTCTCAAACAACAGTACTGGCTGCTGTACTGCTGCTGCTGCTCCTACTGCTAAGTCACTTCAGTCATGTCTGACTCTGTGCGACCCCATAGACGGCAGCCCACCAGGCTCCCCATCCCTGGGATTCTCCAGGCAAGAACACTGGAGTGGGTTGCCATTTCCTTCTCCAACGCGTGAAAGTGAAGTTGCTCAGTCGTGTCTGACTCTTAGCGACCTCATGGACTGCAGCCCACCACGCTCCTCTGTCCATGGGATTTTCCAGGCAAGTGTACTGGAGTGGGGTGCCATTGCCTTCTCCAAGAGTACTGGAGGGGTGGGTAGCAATTCCCTTCTCCAGGGGATCTTCCTGAAACCAGGATTGAACCAGCGTTTCCTGCACTGCAGGCTTTCTTTACAGTCTGAACCACCATGGATCAGATCAGATCAGTCGCTCAGTCGTGTCCGACTCTTTGCGACTCCATGAACTGCAGCACGCCAGGCCTCCCTGTCCATCACCAACTCCCGGAGGTCACTCCGACTCACATCCATCGAGTCAGTGATGCCATCCAGCCATCTCATCCTCTGTCGTCCCCTTCTCCTCCTGCCCTCAATCCCTCCCAGCATCAGAGTCTTCTCCAATGAGTCAACTCTTCGCATGAGGTGGCCAAAATACTGGAGTTTCAGCTTTAGCATCATTCCTTCCAAAGAAATCCCAGGGCTGATCTCCTTCAGAATGGACTGTTGGATCTCCTTGCAGTCCAAGGGACTCTCAAGAGTCTTCTCCAACACCACAGTTCAAAAGCATCAATTCTTCGGCGCTCAGCCTTCTTCACAGTCCAGCTCTCACATCCGTACACGACCACAGGAAAGACCATAACCTTGACTAGGCGAACCGTTGTTGGTAAAGTGATGTCTCTGCTTTTGAATATGCTATCTAGGTTGGTCATAACTTTCCTTCCAAGGAGGAAGCGTCTTCTAACTTCATGGCTGCAGTCACCATCTGCAGTGATTTTGGAGCCCAGAAAAATAAAGTCTGACACTGTTTCCACTGTTTCCCCATCTATTTCCCATGAAATGATGGGACCAGATGCCATGATCTTCTTTTTCTGAATGTTGAGCTTTAAGCCAACTTTTTCACTCTCCACTTTCACTTTCATCAAGAGGCTTTTTAGTTCCTCTTCACTTTCTGCCATAAGGGTGGTATCATCTGCATATCTGAGGTTATTGATATTTCTCCCGGCAATCTTGATTCCAGCTTGTGTTTCTTCCAGTCCAGCATTTCTCATGATGTACTCTGCATATAAGTTAAATAAACATGGTGACAATATACAGCCTTGACGTACTCCTTTTCCTATTTGAAACCAGTCTGTTGTTCCATGACCAGTTCTAACTGTTGCTTCCTGACCTGCATACAGATTTCTCAAGAGGCATGGAAGTCCCCTGCAATTCTCTTGCCTTCAGTCTTTCCCAGCATCAGGGTCTTTTCCAGTGAGTCAGCTGATGGCCAAAGGCTTGGAGCTTCAGCTTCAGCATTAGTCCTTCCAATGAATATTCAGGCTTGATTTCCTTTAGGATTGACTGGTTTGATCTTGCAGTCCAAGGGACTCTCCACCTAAAGAAACAAAAGACCTATATATAGAAAACTATAAAACACTGATGAAAGATATCAAAGAGGACACAAATAGATGGAAAAATACACCATGTTCATGGATTGGAAGAATCAATATAGTGAAAATGAGTATACTACCCAATGCAATCTATAGATTAAGTGCAATCCCTATCAAGCTACCAACAGTATTTTTCACAGAACTATAACAAATAATTTCACAATTTGTATGGAAATACAAAAAACCTCAAATAGCCAAAGCAGCCTTGAGAAAGAAGAATGGAACTAGAAGAATCAACCTGCCTGACTTAAGGCTATATTGCAACGCTACTGTGCCATACCAGACAGTATGGTACTGGCACAAAGACAGAAATATAGATCAATGGAACAAAATAGAAAGCCCAGTGATAAATCCATGCACATATGGTCACCTTATCTTTGACAAAGGAGGCAAGAATATACAACGGATTAAAGACAATCTTTTTAACAAGTGGTGCTGGGAAAACTGGTCGAACACTTGTAAAAGAATGAAACTAGAACACTTTCTAACACCATACACAAAAATAAACTCAAAATGGATTAAAGAGCTAAATGTAAGACTAGAAATCATAAAACTCCTAGAGGAAAACATAGGCAAAACACTCTCTGACTTACATCACAGCAGGATCCTCTATGACCCACCTCCCAGAATATCGGAAATAAAATAAAAAATGAACAAATGGGACCTAATCAAACTTAAAAAGCTTCTGCACAACAAAGGAAACTATAAGCAAGGTGAAAAGACAGCCTTCAGAATGGGAGAAAATAATAGCAAATGAAGCAACAGACAAACAACTAATCTCAAAAATATACAAGCAACTTCTACAGCTCAATTCCAGAAAAATAAACGACCCAATCAAAAAATGGGCCAAAGAACTAAATAGACATTTCTCCAAAGAAGACATACAGATGGCTAACAAACACATGAAAAGATGCTCAACATCACTCATTATCAGAGAAATGCAAATCAAAACCACTATGAGGTACCATTTCACGCCAGTCAGAATGGCTGCGATCCAAAAGTCCACAAGCAATAAATGCTGGAGAGGGTGTGGAGAAAAGGGAACCCTCTTACACTGTTGGTGGGAATGCAAACTAGTACAGCCACTATGGAGAACAATGTGGAGATTCCTTTAAAAACTGGAAATAGAACTGCCATATGACCCAACAATCCCACTGCTGGGCATACACACCTAGGAAACCAGAATTGAAAGAGATCACGTATACCCCAGTGTTCATCGCAGCACTATTTATAATAGCCAGGACATGGAAGCAACCTAGATGTCCATCAGCAGACAAATAGAAGAAAGCTGTGGTACATATACACAGTGGGATATTGCTGCTGCTGCTGCTAAGTCGCTTCAGTCGTGTCCGACTCTGTGCGACCCTATAGATGGGTCTGCGCTCCCCAGTCCCTGGGATTCTCCAGGCAAGAACACTGGAGTGGGTTGCCATTTCCTTCTCCAGTGCATGAAAGTGAAATGTGAAAGTGAAAAGTGAAAGTGAAGTTGTTCCGTCGTGTCCAACTCTTAGCAACGCGATGGACTGTAGCCTACCAGGCTCCTCCATCCATGGGATTTTCCAGGCAAGAGTACTGGAGTGGGGTGCCATTGCCTTCTCCATGGGATAATACTCAGCCATTAAAAAGAATACATTTGAATCAGTTCTAGTGAGTTGGATGAAACTGGAGCCTATTATACAGAGTGAAGTAAGTCAGAAAGAAAAACACCAATACAGTATACTAACACATGTATATGGAATTTAGAAAGATGGCAATGATAAGCCTATATGCGATACAGCAAAAGAAACACAGATGTATTGAACAGTCTTTTGTACTCTGTGGGAGAAGGTGAGGATGGGATGATCTGAGAGAATAACTTTGAAACATGTGTATTATCATATGTTAAACAGATTGCCAGTCCAGGTTTGATGCGTGAGACAAGTGCTCAGGGCTGGTGCACTGGGATGATCCAGAGGGATGGGATGGGGAGAAAGGTGGGACAGGGGTTCAGGATGGGGAGCACATGTACACCCATGGCTGATTCATGTGAATGTATGGCAAAAACCACTACACTGTTGTAAAGTAATTAGCCTCCAATTAAAATAAATTTAAAAAAATCTTACTCAAAATGTAATGAAAAAAGAGTCTTCTCCAGCACCACAATACTTGCAGTTTAAAAAAAAAATCTTTTATTCAGCGTATGTTTTTCAACTGGTGTCAAGGTCCTATTAGTTATTTGTAGAGACCTGCAAAGTAAAACATTGCCGTAAGTTTTTGAGATGAGGGTTGACCTCAGTAATTTCTGAACCAACCATGCTTTGCACTAGGTGTGCACTTCCTGTGAACCTCAGTGCTGTAACAACCGCATTTTTCTCTCTGATGTTTCATGTTGTTTAAACCATGATGAGAACCTTATCTTTGTCAGCTAGGATTATAACCTGCCACAGCGCCCACAGCCTAAAAAAGAATTGACCCAACTATTCCCAGAATACTATCTCATCCCAGTTGGGTTTACTCTGAGGTATTAAGGACAGGAAAAGTAAAAGGAATAAAATGGAGTGTCTGGTGGTGCCGTGTTTGCCTAGGGTCAGCTTAAGTGGCATTTATGTAAGGGTGTATACTGTCACTATGGTGAAGGGAAAGTCTTTCGAGCCGTTTATCAGTGATTTTATAGTTCTCATTTCATGGAGGATGGAATAAAAGAACAAACAAAGTTTACTTTCAAAGTGATTTATTAAACATGAAGTGGAAAAAACAAGATAAACTTGTTTATTTTCATATTCTTCCTTTAAAATGGCATTCTTATTATTGACCCATGAATTCATTTCTCTTTCATATCACAAATTTAAGTGTGTATCTGAATAAAACCTAGCCAGTTCTAATATATTTTTAAACTCCTGATATGTTCTGGAGCTAACTTTGAGAATTCATTCCCTTGGATTTTTTTTTTCCCCCTTTATGATTTGGAGAGTTTGGAAATTATGTTTGGATGACTTTCATCTGAGGAGATATGTTTGCTTGTTTATCCATTTTAAGTAAAAAAAAAAAAAACATAAATATTCATATCATTTCTTACAGAATAACTCAGTTGTCAAATTATTTTTGTATCCCAGGGTTAGTGCTTACTCAGATTAAACTTTTTGGAAAGGAGACTGAGTTAAAAATGTGAATGCTCTTTAATATGATAGGGTACCTTAAACTATTTCAAAGGCATGGACGGGTTTTGTTTTTGTATGAAGTGAAGAATGAGGTATTGGAGTTATAAGCTTAAGATTCTTATTGGATAAATGAATTTTCCTAAGGGTAAGGGTAATGGAAATGTTTAATAATTTGCATTGAGAAGTTAATGTTACCAAACTGTCTCCCAAGGCAGCCCTCTTCAGGCCATTATACTTGGTCTAATCACCTTATTTCTCAACGTCAGGAAAGTTGATCTTAACCCTAACACCTGAATAAGAGTTCTTCCTGTAACCTTTGTGTTTTTTCCTTGAAGACATTTTAGTGGAGAAGTATCATTCCTCATTCTTCTTTGTGATTTAGATGTTTCTCATTCTTTTGCTAGAAGCCATGAGGCAGTGCAAAATATCATCTTTGAGACTGTAAGGACGTCAAAGTCTGACTAGAGTGGATTAAGATGGGCGATTTGGGGGAGGAGTGGTGGCAGAAGAACATTCACAATCGGATTTGCTTTTTCAGGCTTTGTCGGTTGCATGTCAAAGTTGCTTTTGACATAACATGCAAGTGAAACTATCCATCCCTACCATCTCTATGTGGAAGCCAGTTCAGTTCAGTTTAGTTGCTCCGTTGTGTCCGACTCTTTGCAACCCCATGGACTGCAGCACGCCAGGCTTTCCATGGACAGAGGAGCCTGGTGGGCTACAGCCCATGGGGTTGCAAAAGTAAGACACAACTTAGCGACTAAACCTCCACCACAACAAAAGTACAATCATCAAATTTGGTGTTTGAAAGCCACAGAGTATGTGAGATGCCTGGAGAAAGGGGTGTAATGAATGGCGGTTTCCAGAAATGAAACAAGAAGGTAAGGGAACCCTGATACTATCCATTCATATTCAAAGAGAGAAAAGCAAAAGATGAGATGCAATTTTATGCCCTCCTTTGGAGAAGGAAATGGCAACCCACTCCAGTGTTCTTGCCTGGAGAATCCCAGGGACGGGGAAGCCTGGTGGGCTGCCGTCTATGGGGTCGCACAGAGTCGGACACGACTGAAGTGACTTAGCATAGCATCAGCTCTGTGGAAGCCAAGGTATATTTTTAAAGCCTATTCATACTAATCGGGGAAGGCAATGGCAACCCACCCCAGTACTTTTGCCTGGAAAATCCCATGGACGGAGGATCCTGGTAGGCTCCAGTCCATGGGGTCGCTAAGAGTCGGACACGACTGAGTGACTTTACTTTCACTTTTCACTTTCATGCATTGGAGAAAGAAATGGCAACCCACTCCAGTGTTCTTGCCTGGAGAATCCCAGGGACGGGGGAGCCTGGTGAGCTTCCGTCAATGGGGTCGCACAGAGTAGGACGCGACTTAGCAGCAGCAGCATACTAATCTACAAAATTAAGCATTTTAGATTTATATCAGAATTTTGTATTCTTTGTAATATATATAGAAAGAATATTAATCTGGCAATTTTAAAGATCAAGTTTATCCCTGTGGCATTACATCCTCTAATTATATACTATTTGAGTCAATATATTCAAGTAGCCCTTTATTAAAAATAATATAAATAGGTCACAAGAGGACATAGTTATTTTTTATAAACCCACTTTTCCTTGTTACAAAGAGTTTCCTTTATTAAGAAAGATTAAAAGAAAAAGAATCACTTCTAGGGAAAAAGTTGTTTTTAGTCCATGTAATTTAGGATCTCATCAAGTACTAAAAAGTTATTTGAGAAATAAAACATGGGAGGGCAGGAGAAGGGGACGACAGAGGATGAGATGGTTGGATGGCATCACCGACTCAATGGACATGGGTTTGGGTGGACTCTGGGAATTGGTGATGGACAGGGAGGCCTGGCGTGCTGTGGTTCGTTGGGTCGCAAACAGTCGGACACGACTGAGGGGCTGAACTAAACTGATTTATCCTCTGTCAGAGCTAACTGCTCTTGACAAGAAGTATTGAGTGTACCCAAACTTACATTTAGTTTTATAGAGTAGTTTAACTATTTTGGTTGTACATTTGTTGACATTAAAGGGTGATAGTAAATGGTATTTGCACAGGCTTTGAAGTCATGCAGACGAGAATTTAAATTCCATGTTCTGTACTGAGAAATTGTGTGACCTTGGTCCAAATTTATGTTTAAGTGGCATTTAGTTAATTCACACTGTTGTCAACGATCACCTCTGTATAGTTATCGACGTTTTATGAGGACACTTTTTTAACCTAATGCGTAAGGTCTTTGAATGAATAATTTTGGAATAAGTTTATATTCCTTGGTTTTTCAGAGCTTTAAGAAATGGCTTGATGATGATTCTAGTATGATCTCCCAAATTTCCTTTCAGTTCTAGCTTATTTTAAAATTATATTGTTAAAATTTGGAGATATGAGTAACATGCAACCTAAACATTCTTGTGCCAACCAGCTTTCTATTTGCCTGGCATGGAATATTGACTGTCTGTGATAAGCAGAAGATACTGTGTTTATACATAAGGAGTTTGTAATTCAGTTGGAGGAAAAGCTACAGATGAAATATATAGAAAAGCATGCTCGTTCTTACTTCTGTGATAAGCCCCAGACCTTTTAAATGTGTCCATTCACTTCCTTTCAGGAGACCATGTCTTAGTTACCAGAAGCTGAAGAACTGTCATTACAGGGCTACATAATCTGTAAATTTTATATACATGTGTTTGCACATACATGCATGTACATACACATACATGCTGCTGCTGCTGCTAAGTCGCTTCAGTCGTGTCCGACTCTGTGCAACCCCATAGACGGAAGCTCACCAGGCTCCCCTGTCCCTGGGCTTCTCCAGGCAAGAACACTGGAGTGGGTTGCCATTTCCTTCTCCAATGCGTATGCAATTATGGTAAAACACAAATAACATAAAATTTTCTATCTTAGCCAGTTTTAAGTGCACAACTTAGTAGGGTTAAGCACATTCACATTGTTTTACATCCAATCTCTAAAACTCTTCATCTTGAAAAACTGAAACTCTATACCCATTAAACAACAATGGGTTTCCCTCCCCATTTGTTCCCGTCAGCCACCATTCTGTTTTGCATTTCTGTGAACACAGAAGAAAGTAGGCACCTCATATAAGTAGAATCATACAGTGTTTGTCTTTTTGTGACTGGTTTATTTCACTTAGCATAATGTCATCAAGGTCCTTCCATGTTGTAGCATTTGTCCCAATTTCCTTCCTTTTTAAGGCTGAATAATATTGAATTGTATCTATATGCCACAAATGTTGCTTATCTGTTAATCTGTCAATGGGCTCTTGAGTTGTCTCCTTCTTTTCTCTGTTGTAAGTGGTCCTGCCGGAGAAGGCAATGGCACCCCACTCCAGTACTCTTGCCTGGAAAATCCTATGGATGGAGGAGCCTGGTAGGCTGCAGTCCATGGGGTCGCAAAGAGTCAGACACGACTGAGCGACTTCACTTTCATTTCTCACTTTCATGCATTGGAGAAGGAAATGGCAACCCACTCCAATGTTCTTGCCTGGAGAATCCCAGGGACGGGGGAGCCTGATGGCCTACTGTCTATGGGGTCGCACAGAGTTGGACACGACTGAAGCGACTTAGCAGCAGCAAGTGGTACTGCTGTGAGCATGGGTGTACACATATCTCTTCAAGACCCTGCTTTCAGTTCTTTTGCTTATATGCCCAGAAGTAAAATTCTGGATCACATGATAATTGAATTTTTAACTTTTTTGAGGAGCACCATACAATCTAACCAGTCCATTCTGAAGGAGATCAGCCCTGGGGTTTCTTTGGAAGGAATGATGCTAAAGCTGAAACTCCAGTACTTTGGTCACCTCATGCGAAGAGTTGACTCATTGGAGAAGACTCTGATGCTGGGAGGGATTGAGGGCAAGAGGAGAAGGGGACGACAGAGGATGAGATGGCTGGATGGCATCACTGACTCGATGGATGTGAGTCTGAGTGAACTCCGGGAGTTGGTGATGGACAGGGAGGCCTGGCGTGCTGTGATTCATGGGGTCGCAAAGAGTCGGACACGACTGAGTGACTGATCTGATCTGATCTGATCTGATACAGTTTTCCATAGCAGCTGTACAGATTTACATTCCCACCAACACTGCACAAGGGTTCCGTTGTGTCCACATCCTTGCTGACACTTATTTTCTTTTTTTTTTCAATAGTAGCTATCTTAATAGGTGTGAAGTATAGTAGTATAATTTAAGTCAAACTTTAACACAGAGAACATTATTTTGGAATATACAATCTTGTTTCGAGATCATGGCAAAAGTCTAAATTTGAATATTGTGCCAGTTGACTCTTTTATACTCCATTATACTCCACAGTTTTGGGTACCATATTTTTGTGTGTGTGTGTGGTATGTGTGTGGGTGTTAAGTCGCTTCAGTTGTGTCCGACTCTGTGCAGCCCTATGGGCTGTATGTAGCTCACCAGGCTCCTCTGTCCTTGGGATTCTCCAAGCAAGAATACTGGTGTGGGTTGCCATGCCCTCCTCCAGGGGATCTTCTCCACCCAAGGTCGAATCCACATCTCTTATGTCTCCTGCATTGGTAGGTGGGTTCTTTACCACTAGCACCACCTGGAAAGCCCAGTGTGTGATATAGCATAGAGCATTTTCTCTCTTATAGTTGTCTCTCTGTATTGTAGTCAATCTCTGTCCACCAGTATGTTTCAGATCAGTAATAGCCAAAGAGCCAAAGTTGTTACTATCATACTGAGAACTGTACATACAATATGTCTTGGTGTCCCTTCCGGAATATGAGGCCATTAGATTGATGTGAGTCATAGTGAAAAAATACTGGCACCACTGAACCAGACTGTGAGCATCTTGAACCTTCTTCTCTTTCTCCCATATAAAGCGTTTGACGTATGTATTTGTGTGTGTGTTTATATAAATATGTTTATTATTATAGCTATATTTTCTATTTAGATATTTTTTTGTAAATGAGGTGAAGAATTTTGATTCTTGCTTTTAAGAAATATACATGGAGTAGAATCTTTAAGTTTTGTATACAAAGAGTGATAGAGTTGTGACACAATAAAACTGTTTTATAAGATAATTCTCTTCCTTCTGGAGAAGACATGAGATTGAGGACTCAAAGACAAAGACATAAAATCGCAGTGAAAGGAGAGAGGAAAATCAGTGTGAGGGGAAAGTGGAGCCAGGTATAAGGCTTTCACATAAACTCTCGTTACCTGCATGTTTTCTAAGAGTGGACCACAAATGTAACTCTGAGCTTTATAGCAGCAAATTCAAAAAGGGAAAAGTTCCAGTCAGAGCTTCACAGTGGCTATGAGATCAGTCGTCTAAACAACTATCTTGGAGGAGTATGACTAATTTTTAGTTTACAAAAATGAAAATAGCCTCCTTTTGCTTTTATTTCTTAAAAAATGCATGTTTCTTATTTTTAAAAAGCCAACCAATCAAAAAAGAACAAAATTTCTCTCGTAATTACCCTGCTAGAGATAATTTGTGAACATTCTCCTAAGCTTCTTGGTGGTCTGTCCAGAAAAAGAAATAGTTGGTCACACAGTTCATACTGGCTGATTTACTTTCCCAATAGTATAAGAGCTTGTAAAATTTTCTGCACCATCAATAATAACACTGGGTCAGTGTTGTTAATTTTTCCTAGTCCTATAAAATAAAAATGATATTTATTTTCTATTATCCTCAGTACTCATATCTGATATGAGTCTCCCACGGTTTTCCTATGTAGGTATTATACACTGTAATGAACAGGTGTCTTTTACAGCATCACTTGATAGATTTGATACATTTTTTCCCTGAAGTATTTCTTTTTTTGTATATATTTATTAATTTTTTTATTTTGCTTAACTTTACAATATTGTATTGCTTTTACCATACATCGAGATGGATCCGCCACCAGTATACACGTGCTCCCCATCCTGAACCCTCCTCCCTCCCCCCTCCCCATACCATCCCTCCTGATTGTCCCAGTGCGCCAGCCCCAGGCATCTGTTATCGGGCATCGTACCTGGACTGGCGACTCGTTTCAGACATGATATTATACATATTTCAATGCTGTTCCCCCAAATCATCCTGCCCTCTCCCGGTCCTAGAGTCCAAAAGTCTGTTCTATACATCAGTGTTTCTTTTGCTGTCTCGTAAACAGGGTTATTTTTACCATCTTTCTAAATTTCCATATATATGCGTTAGTATACTGTATTTGTGTTTATCTTTCTGGCTTACTTCACTCTGTATAATAGGCTCCAGTTCCATCCACCTCCTTAGAACTGATTCAAATGTATTCTTTTTAATGGCTGAGTAATACTCCATTGTGTATATGTACCACAGCTTTCTTATCCATTCATCTGTGGATGGACATCTAGGTTGCTTCCAAGTCCTGGCTATTGTAAAGAGTGCTGCGATGAACATTGGGGTACACGTGTCTCTTTCAGTTCTGGTTTTCTCAGTGTGTATGCCCAGCAGTGGGATTGCTGGATCATAAGGCAGTTCTATTCCCAGTTTTTTGAGGAATCTCCATACTATTCTCCATAGTGGCTGTACTAGTTTGCATTCCCACCAACAGTGTAAGAGGGTTCCCTTTTCTCCGCACCCTCTCCAGCATTTATTGCTTGTGGACTTTTGGATCGCAGCCATTCTGACTGGCGTGAAATGGTACCTCATAGTGGTTTTGATTTGCATTTCTCTGATAATGAGTGATGTTGAGCATCTTTTCATGTGTTTGTTAGCCATCTGTATGTCTTCTTTGGAGAAATGTCTATTTAGTTCTTTGGCCCATTTTTTGATTGGGTCGTTTATTTTTCTGGAATTGAGCTGTAGAAGTTGCTTGTATATTTTTGAGATTAGTTGTTTGTCTGTTGCTTCATTTGCTATTATTTTCTCCCATTCTGAAGGCTGTCTTTTCACCTTGCTTATAGTTTCCTTTGTTGTGCAGAAGCTTTTAAGTTTGATTAGGTCCCATTTGTTCATTTTTTATTTTATTTCCGATATTCTGGGAGGTGGGTCATAGAGGATCCTGCTGTGATGTAAGTCAGAGAGTGTTTTGCCTATGTTTTCCTCTAGGAGTTTTATGATTTCTAGTCTTACATTTAGCTCTTTAATCCATTTTGAGTTTATTTTTGTGTATGGTGTTAGAAAGTGTTCTAGTTTCATTCTTTTACAAGTGTTCGACCAGTTTTCCCAGCACCACTTGTTAAAAAGATTGTCTTTAATCCGTTGTATATTCTTGCCTCCTTTGTCAAAGATAAGGTGACCATATGTGCATGGATTTATCACTGGGCTTTCTATTTTGTTCCATTGATCTATATTTCTGTCTTTGTGCCAGTACCATACTGTCTTGATGACTGTGGCTTTGTAGTAGAGCCTGAAGTCAGGCAGCTTGATTATAATTGCATTAAAATATGGGTAATGGTATTTCACCAGATTTTTATTTTTTTTATTTTTTTTCTATTGTAAATTTTATTTATTTATTTATTTTTTTAATCAAGAATCTCTTTTATTGATTATCAGAAACATTACAAACATCTAATATGAATAAATTGTAACATGATAGTGTTTAGTTTGAACAATTAATACATTTCAGATATAATATTATACATATTTCAATGCTATTCTCCCCAATCATCCCACCCTCTCCCGGTCCCAGAGTCCAAAAGTCTGGTCTGTACATCAGTGTCTCTTTTGCTGTCTCGTAAATAGGGTTATTTTTACCATCTTTCTAAATTCCATATATATTTAATTCAGTAAAAACAGTTTTGAGTAATTAGAAGAAGGGACAAGATAGGTGAAGTGGACAAGATAGGTGAAGAGGTAGAAACTACTAGATATAAAATAGGTTACAAAAATGTAATGTGCAGCCCAGTGAATATAGCCAATATTTTTATATGGAGTAAAATCCTTAAAAATAACATCACTGTGTTGTATACCCAAAACTAATATTTTGAGTCAACCATAATTAAAAAGTGGGGGAAAAGTTTCTCTGTGGGCCAAAATGACATGGTCTGGTATTCTTTTTCTTTGGGTTTTTGCTTTTTTTTTTTTTTTTTTTTTGAGCTGGAAGGTCTCGGTGTCATTTATTGATAGAAGTTTACATAAATGTCTTCTTCCCATGGTCATTTCCTTCAAAGCACAGGCACAGAGCCCTCTAGAAGGACAGTCTCTGAACCAGGGAGACAGGAACACTGGATGCACACGTCTTTGGCAGGCCTGTGCAACCCTGGGCAGATGCAGTCCTTTAAGCTGGAAATCCACTGGGTATTTGAGACACAAAGGTGGGAGGTAGAAAGGAAGGCCACAGGACTCTTGTCTCATTCCAGGCCTGCTCTCACTATCCAAGTCCATTCCAGGACTCTGGGGAGGGCAGCAAATCAGGCCCACCCACCTTGAAGGGGGCAGATTCTTCAATCTGTGCTATTTGTACACACCTGCCTCCGCTGGTCCCGCAGTTAAAGAGCATCAGCTTTATGGTAAGAGATGGATCACTTCCTCTCTGACCTTCCCCAGCACCTCTCTTCAGTTGGGTCTGTGCAGGAACCACTGGAGAAATCTGAGGCCTGTGTTCCCCATTCATCTGTGTGTGCCATCTTCCTCAAGTCCTGAATGAAGAGTTGTTTGGAGACTACAGGTTTACTTGCTGACCCCCAGCTTGTCACACACAAAGCCCTGCCTTTCTTCTGCCAATTGCCAGTGCCTGGGTTGGACTACCAGCTGACCCCAAAGATAGGAGCCAAGCTGGGTCTATGTAGGCACTTGGCAACTTTGGGTAGGGAGGTGGATTGAAAAAAGGGGGATGGAAATGAGAAGAATCAAAGAGCTTAATCTGATTGAGTAAGATATCTGAAGTGATTTTACTTTTATTTTATTCACTTTAAGCCAATCATGAAATTTCACAGTGATTTCTGGGGTAGCAGAAGGAAGGTGGTGCTGAACATCTTGGGGGCTGTAATCCAGATGGCCCAGGAGGTATGGGCCTCACTGGGGCAGCAGGAGGAGCACCGACTGCCCTCCGGGCAGGTAGGTGATGTTCCGCGAGCACGGCAGCTCCTATGCGATGTCCTCCGTGGCCTCCCCCTTGCGCCCCTGGATCACTGGCTGCAATGGCAGTGGCGGTTGTGCGCGAGTTGGTGATCAGCTCCTCTGCCTTGAAGTCGCCCTCCACGGAGATGATGGCTTCCTTCTTTTGCTGCTCAGCCTTTTCCTCCACAAATCTGGCCCTCTCTGCTTCCTGCTGAGCCACCTGTTTGGCTTCCACTGCTCTGAGCTTCCCAAAGGTCAAGGATAGGTCATCCAGGATGAGCCTAAAGGTCGTTGCTCGCTCTGTGAGGTCATCGCTCACCTATCTGGGGGCCAGCTGTCTCTGGGTGATCGGTTCTCCAGCGGAGCCACCACGGACTGGAGGATCTCTGTAGTGATGGACTGGCAGCACACTCTCATTGTAGTCCTGTCCAATGCTGGGGCAGATGCGAGGAAGCTGGCTAGCCAGCGGCCAGAAGAGGATGCGTAGGGTGGTGATGACACTCTGTAAATCTTTGCTACCAGTGTTTACTGGCACATTACATGGTCGAGAGCAGCAGTCAAAGATAATTGGTTTCTGTACCCAAGGGATGAAGAAGTGAGTCCCTTCTCCTATGACAATGTCCTGCACTCCACTGAACCCATCAAAAACGAGAGCTCTGTGCCCAGCATCCATATTGTACAAGGCAGAGTTCACCACGCCTCCTGCAATGGCTAAGGCCAGGCCAAACTTGCCAGTGGACTCTTTGGCGGCATGTCTCTTTTGACTGGACCCACTCACACCTGCTTCCACTCTGACCTCCACATCTCAGTTTCTTTGCTGATTTGGCTTTATCCAGGAATATATTTGTAGATACCACTGCTGCTGCTGCTAAGTCACTTCAGACTACTACTCTCCACTAAAATCCATTTTCTTCTTCCTGAAGACACAGCTAGACTACATTTACCAGCATCTTTTAAAATTAGGTGTAGCTAGTTTATGTTCACTGTTTTTTTCTAGTTCACTGTGAGTAGAAGTAATGTGAGTCACTTCCTGACCTCGCCCATAAAACTCTGCATATATGTTTCTCAGGGCCCTCTCTTCTTTTTAGCTGAGTGAAATGGCAGTGCTCAGGAAACCTTGAAAGTCATATGTTGACAGTGGCTGAATAGCCATCAGCATGAATCCTTAAATGACTGACTTACTGGAATGTCTACCCAGGATGGTTGTGTAAGAAAGAAATATAGTATGATTAGGGAGGTTTTTCCATTAATTATAGACATGAAACAAGAAGGGCCTGGGGGGGGTGTTGTAATAATAATATAAAAAGATTAAATTAGAGGAACATTAATAAATATTTATGTATTTTGTTGAAAGTTTGCATCATGGATGGCGAGCAGTAGTAAAATCAATTGAAATTGCCTTAAAATAATTTTAAAACGTACTGTTGACCAATTCAGGAAAAATATAATGTTAAGTATATTCATATTAATATTATGAAAACAATTGAAGTTTTTAAATTAGGAAGTGAGTAAAGCAATAGTACAATCCAAAGACTTGAGAGATTTTAAGGGAAAAGCAATTGAGGCTCAGGACAGGTGGATGTCATAGGAGGGAAGAAGAGTGCTCATGCTCAGTCATGTCTGACTGTGACACCTTGGACTGTAGCCCCCGGGCTTCTCTGTCCAGGCAAAAGTACTGGAGTGGCTGGCCATTTTCTATTCCAGGGGATCTTGCTGACCCAGTAATCGAACATGAGTCACCTGTCTCTCCTGCATTGGCAGGCAGATTCTTTACCACTGAGCCACCTGGGAAGCCCAGATGTCATAATAACTGATGAATCAACACACCAGACCATAGGTTTCCAAGTCCTGATGAGTTAGTCCTAGAGAGGAGATTTGCAAGGCTAGAGAGGGCTTGGCAACTCGGGCACTTGACATCATCCTTAAGCCATAGACAAGTTTCAGTAGACCATGGAATTGGTCTACAGGAGTAGGATCTGTCTTTCCACCAAGAATAGATTCTGTCCAGACAGGTGAGAGCAGTTACGAGTACAATGTATATGGAGCAGAGGCATGTAACATTCCCCTGCCTGTAACAAATTAGATTCAAATCAGGTTATCAGGCTAGAACTAAAGTACAGGGGAAAGGCCAAGGGACAAACCTCTGCTACTTGACTGGTCCCAAAACAAAAATGACCTCCTACTGGTACTTCACTAGCGGTCCAGTTGGTTAAGACTCCATACTTGCACTGCAAGGGGCATGGATTTGATTCGTGGTTGAGGAACTAAGATCCCACATGCTGTGCCATGAAGCCAATAAAAACCCCCAAACAAATCACATTTTAAAAAGTTGCTTCATATTGATCGCTTAGCTTAGGGTGTCTTATTTCCCCACTTCAACATGGTATTCCCACACATGAGAACTTACAGAGTTTACCATGAAGACAGGACAACTTCAGGGGCTAGATACTCAGGATATATTACAGAAAGATACAAAGCTCTGTGTAACAGAAGTGTAAGGACATCAGTTAATGGTTGGTGCTCATTAAGTGGTTAGTTAGACAAGGGAGGCCTAGCGTGCTGCAGTCCCTGGGGTCGCAAAGAGTCGGACATGAATGAGGGACTGAACTGAAGTGGTTAGAGTAATAGATGTAATCCTGGTAATTTTCACCGTAGAGATGAAGTTAAAATAATGAGATCTAATATTATCTAATATCATTGGTGTAACTTTAATGAGCAGAGTAGCAATATATCCCCATCATTTTTTTTTTTTTTTGAGCATTCCAGTGTGTGTACTGAAAGATTCAGATTCCACAGGACAAGGCAGATGTTCATCAACTCTAAAAAGGGGGAAGGTATATGCAATATAGTTTTGTATCAGAATTCTGTTCCTGCATTTGCCTTGGAAACCACAGTGAGGTCTTAATGATTTTATATTTGTGTTTTAAAGCAAGTTCCCAACCTACTTGAATTCCAAAAGTTCCACAGAAGCAGCTTGCTTAAATTGAACACATTTTTCAATAGTAATTGTGTTATAAATGGCGGTTCGGTTTCCAGAATAATTCTCAAATCCCTTTTAACCCTCAATTCATCTGAATTGCTGCATGTTAGCAGAAACACCGGAGAAGGCAATGGCAACCCACTCCAGTACTCTTGCCTGGAAAATCCCATGGATGGAGGAGCCTGGTGGGCTGCCGTCTATGGGGTCGCACAGAGTCAGACACATCTGAAGCAACTTAGCAGCAGCAGCAAAAACACATATTGGTTAGCAGTGAAATTAAGAGAGTTGCAATAACTCTGAAGGATGTGAGATATTAGTTGCTCAGTTGTGTCTAACTTTTTGTGACCCCATGGACTATAGCCCACCAGGCTACTCTGTCCATGGAATTCTCCAGGCAAGAATACTTCAGTGGGTTGCTATTTTCTTCTCCAGGGGATCTTCCTGACCCAGGAATCAAACCTCAATTCCAGGCAGATTCTTTACCATCTAAGCCACCAGGGAACTCTACAGTTTTCTAAAAGGGGAGATGAAGAAGAAGAAAAGAATATGTATGTATGTATATAGCTTCCCTTGTAGCTCAGTCAGTAAAGAATCTGCCTGCAGTGCAGGAGACCCCCGAGTTCGATCCCTGGGTTGGGAAGATCCCCTGGAGAAGGAAATGGCAACCCACTCCAGTATCCTTGCCTGGAAAAATCTCATGGACAGAGGAGACTGGTGGGCTGCAGTCCATGGGGTCGCAAAGAGTCGGGCACGACTGAGTGACTAACACGTACATATATATATATATATATATATATATGAAAACTTTTTCAATTAGGTTTAACTCAGCTGAAATTTTTTTCAAGTGGGTTTAATAATAAAGGTGTAATAAAAGAAGAGCCCAAATTATGCTCTGGTCTTTCTGAAGAGCAAGGAAGCAGGTAGATTTTGGATTGGTATTTTGGCCACCTCATGCGAAGAGTTGACTCATTGGAGAAGACTCTGATGCTGGGAGGGATTGGGGGCAGGAGGAGAAGGGGACGACAGAGGATGAGATGGCTGGATGACATCACTGACTCTATGGATGTGAGTCTGAGTGACCTCCGGGAGCTGGTGATGGACAGGGAGGCCTGGCGTGCTGCGGTTCATGGGGTCGCAAAGAGTCGGACACGTCTGAGCGACTGATCTGATCTGATCTGATGAGCCCTTTGCCAACCAATAGGTGGTGCTATTGTCATACAGTAGTTAAGTTGCTCTCGGCCCAAAGGGAAAGGAGGATGTGGGAAGTAAAAGTGTCAACTAAGTACTATGCACATAAATGTTGCTCAATAAATATGATTCTGCTCTTCTGAACGAATCAGATAATACTGATGAATAAGACCACTTTAGCAAAATGTTATTGATATGTTGCTAAATTACATTGTTTCTGGACTCTGGAAGCTTATAAAGAAGTAGCAAGGCTTAGGAAAAAAGTGTTAAGCTTTATCATTTATTACTATTTAAAAAGAAATTTTAAGTCCAGTTATTTGACTCTTTTGCAGGTAATATCCTGACATGCATTACCAGTATACTCTTGACTAGAGATAGTCCCCACATTCTTGTGCACAGTAATTTGAAGACACCCATCTTAAAGTGCTCCGCAACTGAAGTAGACCTGTATCTCCTTAGGGCTTCCCTGGTGGCTCAGTCACAAAGAATCTTCCTGCAATGCAGGAGACCTGGGTTTAATCCCTGGGTTGGGAAGATCCCCTGGAGAAGGAAATGGCAACCCACTCCAGTATTCTTTCCTGGAAAATCCCATGGATAGGGGAGTCTGGGGGGCTACAGTCCATGAGGTTGCAAGAGTCGGACATGATTTAGCCGACTACACCACCACCACTCCTTAGGGTATGAAATTTAAGGAACAGTCCTCCATTGTCTTACGTGGATCACTCAGGAGTTTGTAACAGATCACAGGATTAACTACGTGAAATATTGGGTAGGAAGAGAAGCAATATGATGGTCTTTCTGCTATTCACAAGATCTTGATTTGGTCTGGAGAACGAATATATATGTTCATGGGTGGATTTTGCAGTTCCAGAAGTGCAGTACATGGTCTGCATTAGTGAATTGCACAGTGCTTCTTGGGACTCTTAACAATGTAAGGAGGTTGTCTCCAGGCAAGGGGAGGAGAGAAAAGGTAAATTGTACTTTGGACCCCTGCCAGCCTCAACCAGAGAAGCTCTGCTTTGAACAGTTTCATAAATTCATCTACTAAAGAAGGTATTTTTTAAAAACAAGAATTTGAAAATTATTGACACCTCAGTCTCTTACCAACTGAGCCCAGTTTTTACACTCAATCTGGTTCACAAATGCTAGTATAGTTCCTGTTAAATAGATGAATGTATCATGTTTCACTAGATGAATATATGTGGTCTCTTTCTATATCAAAATAGATTTCTTTTCATTCATAAGTAGTGCCTGATGTTAACCAAACTAAATAGATGAAAGAAGTATATTAGTAATTTCATGGACTAATAACTAAATATATATATATATTTTAAAATTAAGATTAATGCATCACAAAATATACTCTATTTTCACTAGAGTATCCATATTTAAAACTGTCATCTGTTTTGTGAATTAGTCATGGTAGCTAACAGTGCAGTCCTTGATGCTTTTATGATCTTTGAGAAATGGCCAAGAACTATTTGATTTCTGTGAAACTGTTTGGGTCTAGAAATTAATCAAATGATCAGCCATGTCCTCTACCTTTCAAATCTGAAAAGAAAATTTGAGGTAGTCCCAAGCTTTGCAAGTGGCATAGGGTAGTTTAATAATTCTCTAAATTTGAATAATATTTGCCACTTTAAAAAATTAATTCCTTCAGCTTCTCTCTTTACTTCTCTATTGATAGCCCCAGGTATTCAAATGGAAATCAAATGCTCTGATTATATTTGTTTTACAACACTATGAGTGTTTGCTAATTTTGAGAGGAGAAAATACTATTCCTTTTTATATTAAGGATGTACCAGATTGGAATTTGTTTGTTTTAGCTAACAACTTTCACTTCAAAATGAAAAAAAAAATAATTTTAAGTCAATCATAAATTTTCTCATTGTAAGAACAGTCTTTTTAAAACCTGAAATTTCTGTATAATATGTCTTAAAGCAAAATTTTATACCCTCCTTTATTTTCCTTCTCTTTTTATGTGTATTTAAGGCATTTAACTCATCTGTCATGATTCAGACATAGTTATATAGCAGAATCATCAAATGTTAGTTTTTTGTGTTATTTCTTCAAATGCTCAAATTCTCAACATAAATATACTTTATACATTGAATATAATTTAACTTTACCAAGAACTGTAGAATATATTAGATGAATAAAGTACTTCAAGATACTGATTTCCTAAACATCAATCAAAACCAGAAGGCTGCTTCTCTTTCAGCTCTTCAAAGTGAACACATTATTATGTATGTTCATAAATAGTATGAATCCATCATTTGAATTTTTCTTTTTAATGATTAATTCTTTTGGGGGTGAGGGACAAGTGTAATTACAGCTGCACTTTTTCTGAGCATAAAGAATTCCTTGCAGTTTGGAAACTAGGTGATTTTATACAGAACATTCAAGTGTCTATTTTTTTTTTTAAACATAGCTATTTTCAATATTTTATTTCCGCAGTAATGGAAAGGACATAAATGAAGTAAAATACTGGACATTTCTAAGATGTATGTGCCTGACTTGGGACTAGAATCAGAAAACCTACTGAACTTTTAACTTTGAATCTTTTTAGATTATTGTAATAGATTCTTCAGTATATAGGGACTTCCCTTGTAGCTCAGTTGGTAAAGAATCTGCCTGCAGTTCAAGAGACCAGGGTTCGATTCCTAGGTCAAGAAGATACCCTGGAGAAGGAAATGGCAACCCACTTGAGTGTTCTTGTGTGGAGAATCCCATGGACAGAGGAGTCTGGTAGTCCATAATCCATGGGGTCACAAGAGTTGGACATGACTTAGCGATTAAACCACCTTATTGTTTGAATAGCATTTTGAGAATTTTCAAGTTTTATTTGCTTATAGTATTACTGTTGTTGGTTGTTCAATCGCTTAGTCATGTATGATCTTTGTGACCCCATGGACTGCAGCACACCAGGTTCCTCCATCCTTCACTGTCTCCTGGTCAGTCAGTCACTTCAGTCACTCGGTCTTGTCCGACTGCAACCCCATGAACTGCAGCATGCCAGGCCTTCCTGTCCATCACCATCTCCCAGAGTCCACCCAAACCCATGTCCATCGATTTGGTGATGCCATCCAACCATCTCATCCTCTGTCATCCCCTTCTCCTCTTGCCCTCAATCTTTCCCAGCATCAGTCTTTTCCAGTGAGTCAGCTCTTCGCATCAGATGGCCAAAGTACTGGAGTTTGAACTTCAGCATCAGTCCTTCTAGTGAATATTCAGGGTTGATTTCCTTTAGGGTTGACTGGTTTGATCTCCTTGCTGTCCAGGGAACTCTCAAGAGTCCTCTCCAGCACAATTCAAAACTATCAATTCTTCAGTGCTCAGCCTTCTTTATGGTCCAACTCTCACACCTGTACATGACATGACTACTGGAAAAACTGTAGCTTTGACTATGTGAACTTTTGTTGGCAAAGTGATATATCTGATTTTTAATATGCTATCTAGGTTTGTCATAGCTTTCTTTCCAGGAAGCAAGCTCTTTAAGTTTCATGGCTGCAGTCACCATCTGCAGTGGTTTTAAAGCCCAAGAAAATAAAATCTGTCACTGCTTCCACTTTTTCTCTTTCTATTTGCCATGAAGTGATAGGAGCCAATGCCATGATCATCCTTTTTTTAATGTTGAGTTTTGAGCCAGTTTTTTCTCTCTCTTCTTTCACCCTAATCAAGATGCTCTTTAGTTCCTCTTCACTTTCTGCCATTAGAGTGATGTCATCTGCATATCTGAGGTTGTTGATATTTCTCCCAGCAACCCCAGCTTGTGATTCACCCAGCCTGGCATTTCCCATGATGTATTCTGCATATAATATTACTATGGAACTCTAAAAAAAGACAGTAAATAAGAGTTTATTGTCCATGTGAAAAAGCACAGACACAAATTGGCAGTAGGTTCATCTTTTCTTGTCTTAAATTTTGATGTCCTTCCTGTGTACTTTAAGACCTAAATTTTACAAATGTTATTTACGGCCTTTGAAAAATTTATGAAGTCAGATTTAAACAAAAGAATATTGTTGTGCTATAAACTTGCCACAAAATGTTTATGATAATAAAGGAAGTAGATCCCTTGTGATTTTTCCACTGTTTTTCTGGGTATAGTTTAAGACCTTTCACTTTTGGGTTCTGAAAAGTTAAACCATATTGTATAAGGCATTTTAGAATAACCAAGCATTTTTATATAATTTCAGATTTTCTAAGATAGAAGAAGCTGAGATTCCTTATGGGAAACCTGTAAGAATGGGGAAGCTAATAAGATTTTAGGCAATCCATTGAACTAGTTGGCAGTCTTAAAAATTCTGAAAGCTTATCTGGAAGGCCTCTTTAATTACTTTTAAAAAAGTATTACCTGCTGAGACCTGCTGAGATAGTCTTCAGTGCTCACATAAATATATGTAGAGTATGTCAATTTATACAGTCATCTCATTTTAAAGCAGGAATGCCTCATTTGATCACTATGGGAAAATAATAGCTTATGATAGTTATGAATAAAATGTTAGCTTTTAATTGGATGGTATTTAATGTTAGTTTTAATATCTATAATGATATTATGTGCAGACTTTGTAAATGCTAATTTTAAAGTGTTAAATGGAAAATGCTTACTGTTAGGATTCCAAAAAAGCTTAGGGGCAAATACTGGCTCTACTACTTTAATTAGTTGTGTGTATTTGGATAAGGTAATCACCTTATGTCTCGTTTTCATCATCTGTAAAAGATTATTTTAAGGATAACAGATAATATATCAAGGGCACATAAACATTGCCTGGTACATAGCAGGTTCATAGTAAAAAAAGTTACCTGAGTAACTTCAGTCAAATTATGCTGTAAGTCAAATTGGAAAATTACTTTCAGTGTAAGGATTCTTATTTGGTACTCTTAATTGATGTTTTTGAAAAAATGTACAGGAGTTCAGAATAACAAGGTTTAAGTATCCAAATCTAACATATATAGTATGGGTCTTGGCTTTCAGTAGCCCACACTGTCATATATTATGCATTGACACTTCTAAGCCTCCTTTTGTATGCAAAATTCAATCTTCTATACATCACCACACAGACTGATTTAGAATTATTACCTGGTTTGCACTGATCTCTGCCACTGGGGTAAAGGACCAGACATCAGTCAGGCAGCAAAGATCTTACTTGGCCATCCTGCCTACTTCATTAACATTCCTCCAAGCCAGGGGCTCCTGTCAGGCATCAAAGGCCTGAATCTTGCTTGTTTTCAAGGGCATAGCTATCCCAGAGATGTGTCACTTTACTCAGCCCAGTCTCTCTTTCCACCTCAAAGTCGCCCCTGAATTCCATTCATTCTCCTTGCGGTGCTCCACCAGCTGGAAATACTGGGCTGGAAGTAGACAGCTGGTTGAAAACCTTCACCAGGATTGCATGTACTCATGGGCCACAACCAACATAAGCCTCCATCTTTGATTTGGTATTCATGGAAGAAAGTTTTTTCTCCACTGTGGTAGATACTTTGTGAGTTCTGATGCTTCAACATTTAAAGTCTGCTTAAATATTTTTCCTAGCCTGTGTGGATGGATTAGGAAAGAAGCAGTGGCCTAAGTAAGGAGAAGCGTGTAAGTCTGCAGTTTCATTCTTCTGGGCCATTGGCGTCACCTGCCTCAGACTGGTACCTGTCAAGGGTCTTACTCATCAGTAGGGTCACTGAGACCCTAGGAAAGCAGTATTTGAGGTACCAAATTAGAAATTTTATAAATTTCTAACCAAATAAGTTTTATTTAGTTTTCCAACTTGTAGGGACACCCTAAATGTAGAGGAAAGGGAAATTACATCCAAATAAAAACAAAAGACAGAATCCTCTCCTCTTAATGATTCTGACCAGAACCGTTCTTTATCAGGATGGTTACAGAATGATTTTCCAGCTCTTACTTTACTGCACATATCCTGTTTGGCACTGTGGTAAGCAAGAGTGTTTTAGTCTTAATTTATTTACTTATTCATCTGTTTATCTATATTTTTAGTGGTTTGGCTTTGTGGATTCCATTTCTTTTCAGTGCTGTATAGTTCTTATGCGTTTTGGTCTCAGAATCCCTTTAAACTCTTAATAATTACTGAAAGAGCTTTGTTTATAAGGTATGTATTTAATATTTATTGTATTGAAACTAAAATGGAATTTTAAAAGTATTTAATAATTCATTAAAAATAACTCTAATAAATCCATTACATATTTATGGAAAGAATATATTTTGATCAGAAATAACTATACTTTCCAAAACAGAAACATTTAGAGAAAAGAGTAGCATTGCTTTGTTTTATATGCAAATCCTCCTAATGTGTGACTTAATAAAAGACAGGTGGATTTTTCATATCTGTTTCCTCATTCAGTGTGTTACTATATCACATATCATGTAACCTTTGGAAAACTCCATTGTACATTCATGAAAAAATTAAAAGAGGAAAATAACATCTTAGCATTATTAAAAGCCTCAGAAACACCCTAAAAGGGTCATAGGCACGCTGCAGATCGCCCTTTCACACCCTTTCACACAAAAAAACTCTTGTTTTTTTGGCATAGCAAAATGTTCAGGCTCCCCTTGAATCCACCCTGCCCTAGGCCTGAAATCAATCATTTTTCTGAGGAATCCTGATTTCTTTTGATGGATGATGGCATAGAGACCAAGATTTGAGATCGAATTAGGAATCCTTCTTGCTACTAAGGCCTTTGCTTCTAGGCTCTTTCTGCAAATAGAACCAGAAAAGTGTATACATGTATATGTGAAAATACATATATCTGTGTACAAATACATGTCTATCTTATTTATCATAGCCAGTATCTCCAGTTTCAATCTGACCCCTGGTCTTTTTGGCCCTTTCTCATTGCATGTCTAGATATCCTTCCACAATGAGAACCCTGGCTTCCAGTAACATTAATACATATACACATTTGCTGAATCATGTATCTAAAGTAGTTTCAGAATTGCCTTACCCATACCACTACAGAAAACAAAGATACTATAAACAGTTCAGGATGTATCTGCAGATCTTTTCCTGCCCAAGACTTAGGGTACATATGCAAATACCATGTTCATAAGTTACCTGCTATAGTTATTTCTTTTCTTTCCCCATTCAGTGTGGTTGTGTTTTTAGTCTGAAATAAAGTTGGGCTTATTTGTTTCAGCTTGCTTTTATTTCCTTTATTTTCCTTTCACATCTATGTTTATTTAATTTTTTGAATATATAGAACATAAACATGTTTTCAGACTTATTCAAAAGTATATACTCAGACAAGTACCACTCTCTTACTACTTCCAAGATCTTTGCTGCCTTCTTTCAAACCTAACCTAAGATTGTACATAACGTAGGGTTTTTTGCAGTGAGGAGTAAACACAATCCAAAAAGTGCTTCAGTACTCTTTGGCCATGTCCTATCCATAGTAATTTCTTACTGGTATGTTGATTCCTATGCCCTGAATCAACATATGTGCCCCTGGGCCTGGCTCTCCAGACTAGTGTTCAAGATGACTTCAGGAGGTGCAAAGACAACCCATTACATTTTAAAGATATTTATCTATTTTATGTATGTTTGAACACAATACAACTAGTATATTAAGTCAGTGATTTTCTGGGTTATTTGAGAGGAAGGTGGGATAAAGTAAAAGTGAATATTGAAGAATAAAGCAAGTCAAAATTAAAGAAAAATATTAGGGAATTAATACCACAAAGTGTGACCAAAATTACAAAGCAGGCACTTGCATGAGTGAAGTTTAGGGCTCTCTACTCGAGCTCTTCTTTCCCTTGTCTGTGTCCAGGGTCCTTATACTCTGTGCCAGAAACCCAGTAGAGCAGATGAAATCTTTTACCTAAACCCATCATCTACCTGATACCAAAGAATCGTGCCCTTTTTCTTCTTTTAACTAAATGGGTTCGATATTTTTTTCAAACAAAGTTTTAAGTTTGGGAAACAATACCTTGGGCTTCCCAGGTTGCACTAGTGGTAAAGAACCCACCTATTAAGAGGTGCAAGTTCAGTCCCTGGGTCGGGAAGAGCACCTAGAGGAGAGCATGGCAACCCACTCCAATGTTCTTGCCTGGAGAATCCCATGGGTAGAGGAACCAGATGGGCTACAGGCCATAGAGTCAGACCAACTGAAGCAACTTAGCACAGCACTATTACTTACACAGACTTTAAATCCATATACCATTGAACATTATGCTACTGCTAAGTCACTTCAGTCGTGTCCGACTCTGTGCGACCCACCAGGCTCCCCTGTCCCTGGGATTCTCCAGGCAAGAACACTGGAGTGGGTTGCCATTTCCTTCTCCAGTTCATGAAAGTGAAAAATGAAAGGGAAGTTGCTCAGTCGTGTCCGACTCTTCGCGACCCCATGGACTGCAGCCCACCAGGCTCCTCCATTCATGGGATTTTCCAGGCAAAAGTACAGGAGTGGGGTGCCATTGCCTTCTCCATTGACCATTATGGATCTACCTAAATTCAGACTTTTGACTATTTTAATTTAATATTGTTTAATATTAAGTAAAATATAGTATTAATTATATTTTTTACTTAATATTCATGGAGTATACCACTGTTGATTGTTTATTGTTGTATTAAGCCTTATTAAAGCTATACATACATTAGATTTAATGTCTTTGTTATTAAGTTAATTTTTAAATGTAAATTAGACCTTAAAATTGGACACTTGAGTAAGTACTTATATTTACTCCATTTACTAGATGGAATTTTTTTGCTATGGTATGTAGGATTGTCTTTACAACTCTTGTATGAAAACATATTAGAATGAGTAAGTGTTCAATTTGTGCATAATTTCTTACTAAGTACAAAGCATAAGTGTTATTCGCAGTTCATAGTTGTACAAGTAGCATTTATTCCAAAAAATGGAGTAGTCTTAAAACAGTTTATTTGAGGGGGAAAACCCATATCTGGTTACTAAGAGTTTATGCAATAAATTAAAGGCCTTATTTTGCATTGTTGAAGGTGTGTATATGTATTTCATAAACCTTTGATGTCATCTGTTATCAGTGACTAATTAATGAATTACTCTTGTCTTTCCGTATATACACCAATAGATAGGACTTTTGATTTTAAAATTCTTCAGATCAGATCAGATCAGATCAGTCGCTCAGTCGTGTCCAACTCTTTGCGACCCCATGAACCGCAGCACGCCAGGCCTCCCTGTCCATCACCAGCTCCCGGAGGTCACCCAGACTCACATCCATCAAGTCAGTGATGCCATCCAGCCATCTCATCCTCTGTCGTCCCCTTCTCCTCCTGCCCTCAATCCCTCCCAGCATCAGAGTCTTCTCCAATGAGTCAACTCTTCGCATGAGGTGGCCAAAATACTGGAGTTTCAGCTTTAGCATCATTCCTTCCAAAGAAATCCCAGGGCTGATCTCCTTCAGAATGGACTGGTTGGATCTCCTTGCAGTCCAAGGGACTCTCAAGAGTCTTCTCCAACACCACAGTTCCAAAGCATCAATTCTTCGGCGCTCAGCCTTCTTCACAGTCCAGCTCTCACATCCATACATGACCACAGGAAAAACCATAGCCTTGACTAGGCGAACCTTTGTTGGTAAAGTAATGTCTCTGCTTTTGAATATGCTATCTAGGTTGGTCATAACGTTCCTTCCAAGGAGTAAGCGTCTTTTAATTTCATGGCTGCAACCTATCTTAAGAATTTTAAAGATAGGTTAAATGAGGTTTATAAACTCAAGGGTAGGAAATGTATAGATATACACGTATATGCATTTACTGGTGCTGCTATGAATGGCAGACCTCTGCATTCACTCCTCAATTGTATTGACGTACACTTAAAACCTTATAGAACACACATGAACTTTCAGAAGCCCATCTGTTAGCATTTTGTATTTTAGACGATAATTTTCTGTACTTGTTATTGCTAAAAAGACATACTTACATCTTAGTATTAAGTTAGGGACTACATGAAGGCACATATTTTGACTCTCAAACGTTTTGAAAATTGTCATGTAAACATACTTCAGTAAATTTAGTCTATGCTAAATTTATGGTAACTCTTGATATTATGATGTGTTTATATATGTGGATATAAGTAGCATTTTAGTAAAAACATCTTTCAGGACTTGGAATAGCTCCACTGGAATTCCATCACCTCCACTAGCTTTGTTCGTAGTGATGCTTTCTAAGGCCCATTTGACTTCACATTCCAAGATGTCTGGCTCTAGGTCAGTGATCACATCATCATGATTGTCTAGGTCTTGAAGCTCTTTTTTGTACAGTTCTTTTGTGTATTCTTGCCACCTCTTCTTAATATCTTCTGCTTCTGTTAGGTCCACACCATCTCTGTCCTTTATCGTGCCCATCTTTGCATGAAATGTTCCCTTGGTATCTCTGATTTTCTTGAAGAGATCCCTAGTCTTTCCCATTCTGTTGTTTTCCTCTATTTCTTTGCATTGATCACTGAAGAAGGCTTTCTTATCTCTTCTTGCTATTGTTTGGAACTCTGCATTTAGATGTTTATATCTTTCCTTTTCTCCTTTGCTTTTCGCTTCTCTTCTTTTCACAGCTATTTGTAAGGCCTCCCCAGACAGCCATTTTGCTTTTTTTGGCAAAGCAGAGACATTTTGCTTTTTTGGCAAAGCAGAGACATTACTTTGCCAACAAAGGTTTGCCTAGTCAAGGCTATGGTCTTTCCTGTGGTCATGTATGGATGTGAGAGCTGGACTGTGAAGAAGGCTGAGCACCGAAGAATTGATGCTTTTGAACTGTGGTGTTGGAGAAGACTCTTGAGAGTCCCTTGGACTGCAAGAAGATCCAACCGGTCCATTCTGAAGGAGATCAATCCTGGAATTTCTTTAGAAGGACTGATGCTAAAGCTGAAACTCCAGTATTTTGGCCACCTCATGCGAAGAGCTGACTCATTGGAGAAGACTCTGATGCTGGGAGGGATTGAGGGCAGGAGGAGAAGGGGACGACAGAGGATGAGATGGCTGGATGGCATCACTGACTCGATGGATGCGAGTCTGAGTGACCTCCGGGAGCTGGTGATGGACAGGGAGGCCTGGCGTGCTGCAGTTCATGGGGTCACAAAGAGTCGGACACGACTGAGCGACTGATCTGATCTGATCTGATTAGTAAAAACATATGTATATAAGTTGAGCTTCTGCTATGAGAGTAATGCAGCTGTGATTGTTGTAGGCTCCTTTTACCCTAATTCTTGTCCCTATAGCCTGGGAGCTTTACTACTGATCCCTCGTCCTACTGTGTATTTATTAGGTAAGATAAGATAAGCAAAAGGGAACTCCTCTTGGAGAACCTCAGGATTAAATCAGCCTGATTAAATGAGTCCCTAATAAAATGCAGAGATTCCTTGAACTGATCTCACAGTTTTTAGTCATTAATGGCTTTTCTATGAAATCCTAACCTTTCACTTACTATTACTAAGGCAGAGGAAATAAAATTAGCCGCTCAGTAATCTTAGGCTTCCCTTTTGTAGTTTCCTATCTCCTGCAAAGGCAAAATGATAGGATACTGAAAGAGAAAATCCCCAGGTCAGTAGGGGCCCAATATGCTACTGGAGATCAGTGGAGAAATAACTCCAGAAAGAATGAAGGGATGAAGCCAAAGCAAAAAGAATACACAGCTGTGGATGTGTCTGGTGATAGAAGCAAAGTCCGATGCTGTAAAGAGCAATATTGCATAGGAACCTGGAATGTCAGGTCCATGAATCAAGGCAAATTGGAAGTGGTCAAACAAGAGATGGCAAGAGTGAATGTCGACATTCTAGAAATCAGCAAACTAAAATGGACTGGAATGGGTGAATTTAACTCAGAGGACCACTATATCTACTACTGCGGGCAGGAATCCCTCAGAAGAAATGGAATGGCCATCATGGTCAACAAAAGAGTCCAAAATGCAGTACTGGGATGCAATCTCAAAAACGACAGAATGATCTCTGTTCGTTTCCAAGGCAAACCATTCAGTGTCACAGTAATCCAAGTCTATGCCCCAACCAGTAACGCTGAAGAAGCTGAAGTTGAATGGTTCTATGAAGACCTACAAGACCTTTTAGAACTAACACCCAAAAAAGATGTGCTTTTCATTATAGGGGACTGGAATGCAAAAGTAGGAAGTCAAGAAACACCTGGAGTAACAGGCAAATTTGGCCTTGGAATACGGAATGAAGCAGGGCAAAGACTAACAGAGTTTTGCCAAGAAAATGCACTGGTCATAGCAAATACCCTCTTCCAACAACACAAGAGAAGACTCTATATATGGACATCACCAGATGGTCAACACCGAAATCAGATCGATTATATTCTTTGCAGCCAAAGATGGAGAAGCTCTATACAATCAGCAAAAACAAGACCAGGAGCTGACTGTGGCTCAGAGCATGAACTCCATATTGCCAAATTCAGACTGAAATTGAAGAAAGTAGGGAAAACCACTAGACCATTCAGGTATGACCTAAATCAAATCCCTTATGATTATACAGTGGAAGTAAGAAATAGATTTAAGGGCCTAGATCTGATAGATAGAGTGCCTGATGAACTATGGAATGAGGTTCGTGACATTGTACAGGACACAGGGATCAAGACCATCCCCAAGGAAAAGAAATGCAAAAAAGCAAAATGGCTGTCTGGGGAGGCCTTACAAATAGCTGTGAAAAGAAGAGAAGCAAAAAGCAAAGGAGAAAAGGAAAGATAGCATCTGAATGCAGAGTTCCAAACAATAGCAAGAAGAGATAAGAAAGCCTTCTTCAGCGATCAATGCAAAGAAATAGAGGAAAACAACAGAATGGGAAAGACTAGGGATCTCTTCAAGAAAATTAGAGATACCAAAGGAACATTTCATGCAAAGATGGGCTTGATAAAGGACAGAAATGGTATGGACCTAACAGAAGCAGAAGATATTAAGAAGAGGTGGCAAGAATACACAGAAGAACTGTACAAAAAAGAGCTTCACGACCCAGATAATCCTGATGGTGTGATCACTGACCTAGAGCCAGACATCCTGGAATGTGAAGTCAAATGGGCCTTAGAAAGCATCACTACGAACAAAGCTAGTGGAGGTGATGGAATTCCAGTGAAGCTATTTCAAATCATGAAAGATGATGCTGTGAACGTGCTGCACTCAATATGCCAGCAAATTTGGAAAACTCAGCAGTGGCCACAAGATTGGAAAAGGTCAGTTTTCATCCCAATCCCAAAGAAAGGCAGTGCCAAAGAATGCTCAAACTACTGCACAATTGCACTCATCTCACACGCGAGTAAAGTAATGCTCAAAATTCTCGAAGCCAGGCTTCAGCAATATGTGAACCGTGAACTTCCTGATGTTCAAGCTGGTTTTAGACAAGGCAGAGGAACCAGAGATCAAATTGCCAACATCCGCTGGATCATGGAAAAAGCAAGAGAGTTCCAGAAAAACATCTATTTCTGCTTTATTGACTATGCCAAAGCCTTTGACTGTGTAGATCACAATAAACTGTGGAAAATTCTGAAAGAGATGGGAATACCAGACCACCTGATCTGCCTCTTGAGAAATCTGGTCAGGAAGCAACAGTTAGAACTGGTCATGGAACAACAGACTGGTTCCAAATAGGAAAAGGAGTACGTCAAGGCTGTATATTGTCACCCTGTTTATTTAACTTATATGCAGAGTACATCATGAGAAATGCTGGACTGGAAGAAACCAAGCTGGAATCAAGATTGCCGGGAGATATATCAATAACCTCAGATATGCAGATGATACCACCCTTATGGCAGAAAGTAAAGAGGAACTAAAAAGCCTCTTGATGAAAGTGAAAGTGGAGAGTGAAAAAGTTGGCTTAAAGCTCAACATTCAGAAAACGAAGATCATGGCATCTGGTCCCATCACTACTTGGGAAATAAAAGGAGAAACAGTGTCAGACTTTATTTTTCTGGGCTCCAAAATCACTGTAGATGGTGACTGCAGCCATGAAATTAAAAGACGCTTACTCCTTGGAAGGAAAGTTATGACCAACCTAGATAGCATATTCAAAAGCAGAGACATTACTTTACCAACAAAGGTTCGCCTAGTCAAGGCTATGGTCTTTCCTGTGGTCATGTATGGATGTGAGAGCTGGACTGTGAAGAAGGCTGAGCGCCGAAGAATTGATGCTTTTGAACTGTGGTGTTGGAGAAGACTCTTGGAGAGTCCCTTGGACTGCGAGGAGATCCAACCAGTCCATTGTGAAGATCAGCCCTGGGATTTCTTTGGAAGGAATGATGCTAAAGCTGAAACTCCAGTATTTTGGCCACTCATGCGAAGAGTTGACTCATTGGAGAAGACTCTGATGCTGGGAGGGATTGAGGGCAGGAGGAGAAGGGGACGACAGAGGATGAGATGGCTGGATGGCATCACTGACTCAATGGATGTGAGTCTGAGTGACCTCCGGGAGTTGGTGATGGACAGGGAGGCCTGGCGTGCTGCGGTTCATGGGGTCGCAAAGAGTCGGACACGACTGAGCGACTGATCTGATCTGATCTGATCTCCTGCACAGTCACTCCTAGAAGTTTCCTTGTCTGTAATTGGAAAAAAAAATTTTTTTGACTGCTCCTTTTGGAATGTGAAATCTTAGTTCCCGGATAAGGGATGGAACATGTGCTCCCTGCATTGGGAACATGGAGTCTTAGCCACTGGACCAGCAGGGAAAGTCCCGAAGGAGTTTTTTAATTGGTAGAATTAAAAAGGAGAGAGATTTGCAGAGAACAAAGTCAACTTCTTGAATTATGTCACCTAGTCTGTTTGGATTAGTGTAAGGTTGCCCTACGAGTGGGAAGAGAAAGTAGTATTTTGCAAGGCCCAGATTTCTCTCCCTGACTAGTTTGATCATTGTTAAGCCATACTCCTCCCCTCACCATTATGTACCAGTGTCTTCTCTCTTTTAGCTTGCGTTGCCTGAAATAGGCAGGCACACTTGTTAACTGTTAGGACATAGAAAATTACCTGGTCTCTTCAGGATTAAAGTTTCAACGACAAAGAAATGTGTTTTGAAACCATCATTTTGATAAAGTTGCTTCAAAAGGATATAATCAGGACTTTTTGTTTAGTGACATATAGTTGTTTTACAATATTGTGTTAGTTTCAAGTATATAGCAAGATGATTCAGATATATATATACACACAACATGTACTTATATATAAATGCACACAGAGACACACATATATATACACATACACATACTTTTCAGATTGTTTTCCATTATAGGTTATTATAAGATATTGAATATTGTTCCCTGTGCTATACAGTAAATCCTTGTTGCTTATCTATTTTATGTATAGCAGTTTATTCCTATTAATCCCATATGCCTAATTAATTCCTCACTTTCCTCCCTTTCCCCTTTGGTCACCATGCATTTATTTTCTATGTCTGTGAGTCTTTCTGTTTTGAAAATAAGCTCATTTGTATTATTTTTTAGATTTCACATATAAATAATATATAATATTTGTCTTTCTGTGACTTAATTTAGTATGATAATGTTTAGGTCCTTCCAAGTTGCTTCAAATGGGAATATTTCTTTCTTTTTTATGGCCAAGTAATATTCCACAGTGTAGTGTATGCCACACTACATCTTCTTTATCCATTTGTCTTCTGATAGACACCTATGTTGCTTCCATAGCTTGGCTATTGTAAATAGTGTGCTGTGAACATTGGGGTACATTGATCTTTTCAAATTAGAGTTTTCACCTTTTCCAGATAAATGCCCAGGAGTGGGATTACTGGATAATTTGATATCTCTGTTTTTAGTTTTTTAAGGAACCCCCTGTTATTTTCCATACTGGGGCCAAAAATGTTGATTCCCTTAGGCAGTAGCAG
This sequence comes from Tragelaphus eurycerus, assembly GCA_935064755.1. Taxonomy (NCBI): domain Eukaryota; kingdom Metazoa; phylum Chordata; class Mammalia; order Artiodactyla; family Bovidae; genus Tragelaphus; species Tragelaphus eurycerus. The sequence goes on along the minus strand of CAKXYN010000024.1, from coordinate 19,309,575 downwards.
CAGCCTCTGGCGTCTCTCCTATATATACTTGCAGGGTGTGAAAGAGTTAAACACCTTGTTGCTAATAATAACTTTTTTTTAATTGGCCTACAAATTAACTGCTTTCTGTTTTTCTCTACACAGAACCTAGACTTATTCTGCCAAAATTACTTTTTCGTACTATGGTAGGAAATTTAAAATTTCTGAAGTAATTTTAGTGGCAGTAGTAGTAGTAACCTTGTACAGGAGACAGGGAGCAAGACCATCCCCAAGAAGAAGAAATGCAAAAAAGCAAAATGGCTGTCTGGGGGAGGCATTACAAATAGCTGTGAAAAGAAGAGAAGAAAAAAGCAAAGGAGAAAAGGAAAGATATAAGCATCTGAATGCAGAGTTCCAGACAATAGCGAGGAGAGATAAGAAAGCCTTCCTCAGCGATCAATGCAAAGAAATAGAGGAAAACAACAGAATGGGACAGACTAGAGATCTCTTCAAGAAAATTAGAGATACCAAGGGAACATTTCATGCAAAGATGGGCTCAATAAAGGACAGAAATGGTATGGACCTAACAGAAGCAGAAGATATTAAGAAGAGGTGGCAAGAATACACAGAAGAACTGTACAAAAAAGAGCTTCACGACCCAGATAATCATGATGGTGTGATCACTGACCTAGAGCTAGACATCCTGGAATGTGAAGTCAAGTGAGCCTTAGAAAGCATCACTACGAACAAAGCTAGTGGAGGTGATGGAATTCCAGTGGAGCTATTTCAAATCCTGAAAGATGATGCTGTGAACGTGCTGCACTCAATATGCCAGCAAATTTGGAAAACTCAGCAGTGGCCACAGGACTGGAAAAGGTCAGTTTTCATTCCAATCCCAAAGAAAGGCAATGCCAAAGCATGCTCAAACTACTACACAGTTGCACTCATCTCACAGGCTTAGTAAAGTAATGCTCAAAATTTTCCAAGCCAGGGTTTAGCAATACGTGAACTGTGAACTTCCTGATGTTCAAGCTGGTTTAAAAAAGGCAGAGGAACCAGAGATCAAATTGCCAACATCCATTGGGTCATAGAAAAAGCAAGAGAATTCCAGAAAAACATCTATTTTTGCTTTATTGACTATGCCAAAGCCTTTGACTGTGTGGATCACAACTGTGGAAAATTTTGAAGGAGATGGGAATAACAGACCACCTGACCTGCTTCTTGAGAAGCCTATAAGCAGGTCAGGAAGCAACAGTTAGAACTGGACATGGAACAACAGACTGGGTCCAAATAGGAAAGGGAGTATATCAGGCTGTATATTGTCACCCTACTTATTTAACTTCTATGCAGAGTACATCATGAGAAACACTGGGCTGGAAGAAGTACAAGCTGGAATCAAGATTGCCGGGAGAAATATCAATAACCTCAGATATGCAGATGACACCACCCTTATGGCAGAAAGTGAAGAGGAACTAAAAGCCTCTTGATGAAAGTGAAAGAAGAGAGTGAAAAAGTTGGCTTAAAGCTCAACATTCAGAACACTAAGATCATGGCATCTGGTCCCATCACTTCATGGGAAATAGATGGGGAAACAGTGGAAACAGTGTCAGACTTTATTTTGGGGGGCTCCAAAATCACTGCAGATGGTGATTGAAGCCATAAAATTAAAAGATGCTTACTTCTTTGAAGTAAAGTTATGACCAACCTAGATAGCATATTAAAAAGCAGAGACATTACTTTGTCAACAAAGGTCCGTTTAGTCAAGGCTGTGGTTTTTCCAGTAGTCATGTATGGATGTGAGAGTTGAACTGTAACGAAATCTGAGCACAGAAGAATTGATGCTTTTGAACTGTGGTGTTGGAGAAGACTCTTGAGAGTCCCTTGGACTGCAAGGAGATCCAACCAGTCCATCCTAAAGGAGATCAGTCCTGGGTGTTCATTGGAAGGACTGATGTTGAAGCTGAAACTCTAATACTTTGGCCACCTGATGCAAAGAGTTGACTCATTAGTAAAGACCCTAATGCTGAGAAAGATTGAGTGCAGGAGGAGAAGGGGACGATAGAGGATGAGATGGTTGGATGGCATCACTGACTCAATGGACATGAGTTTATGTAAACTCTGGCATTTGGTGATGGACAGGGAGGCCTGGAGTGCTGCGGTTCATGGGGTCACAGAGTCAGACATTACTGAGCAACTGAACTGAACTGAAGTAGTTTATAATCTGCTTTTTCTAATATACCTAATTCTAAATGAGATCTATTATTTTTCCTGTCGATTCTCCTATCGTAGTTGGAAGTGTGCAATATCTAAAGAGAAAATACTTCTTTTAGTAGTGACTTGTCATGTGACTTGCTCTTAGCTGCTCAGTAGTGTCAAGCTCTTTTTGATCCCAAGGATGTAGTCTTCCAGGCTCCTTGGTCCATGGGTATTCTCTAGGCAAGAATACTGGAGTGAGTTGCCATGCCCTCCTCCAGGGGATCTTCGCAACTCAGGAGCTGAACCCAGATCTCCTGCATTGCAAATGGATTCTTTAACCTCTGAGCCACCTGGGAAGCCCAGGAATACTGAAATGGATAGCCTATCCATTCGCCAGGAGATCTATCTTCCCAACCCAGGAATCAAAATAGGGTTTCCTACATTGCAGGTAGATTCTTTACCAGCTGAGCTACCAGGAAAGTTCTGACTGTGCCATGGATTCTTTTACAAATGTGATACTCACTTTTGTCTTACAGGACAAACTATTCGAGAGAAAAGAATTGTAGAAGCAGCAAATAAAAGAGAAATAGACTATGAAGTGGGGGATATCCCAACAGAATGGGAAGGTAAGTTTCTGCTTTTAGTTATAACTTCTGGAAGGCAAATTATTTATATATAAAATCATTAAGAACATGCATAATTTCATGTTTATTCTCTTTGCAAAAACTTTTACAATCTGAATTGATGAAACTTTTATTAAACTTTTGTATTTCTTTGAAAGTTGTGACGATGTCACATTTCAGGAAGGAAACAGTGAGAACTATGAAGCATTAGCAGAGCTCAGACTAGGGTGAGGGGAGCAAAGCTCCGTATATGCAGAATTGAAAGAGGCACTCATTTTTGTGTGCTGGTCCTAAACTTGCCCAACCTCATGATTTGAATTCTGTTTCTGTTTCATTCTCTGCCCACATGAACATCTTCCCAGGCGGCTCAGTGGTAAAGAACCCACCTGCCAAGCAGAAGACACAGGTTTGATCCCTGGGTTGGGAAGATACCCTGGAGAAGGAAATGGCAACCCACTCCAGTGTTCTTGCCTGGAAAATCCCATGGACACAGGAGCTGGGTCAGCTACAGTCCACATGGTGGCAAAGAGTCAGGTGCAACTTAGTAACTAAACAACAACCCACATGAACATGGGAAAGTAACTCATACTTCTCAGACTTAGTCTCCTCTTTTCTAAATTGTGGATAATATTTGTTTTAAATGCCATTTAGAATATTTGTTCAACTTAACAATTAGCTGCCTATGTTTAGACAAGGATGAACACTTGATCCCTGTCAAGACTTTGGAATTAAGGTAAAAAAATCAAAGAAAGAGCTAATAATAGCAGTCTTTCCATATGACTGGGAATAGTAACTTATGAACTTGGTAGCCTTTGGGGGACTGTCTTCAACCTACCACTTAACCTTTGTTACAGAAAAAAATCTCTCTATCTACTAAGAAGAAAATGGAAACCAGTCTGGAAAGAGAAGTACAATTAACCCTTGAACAGCACAGGTTTTTTTTTTTTGTTTGTTTGTTTGTTTTGAACAACACAGGTTTGAAATAGGTCCACTTAGACACAGATCTTTTTCAGTAAGTTCGTGCTATGGTATTACATGATCATTGCTTGGTTTATTCCGCTGATGCAGAACTGCAGATATGGAAATCTGACTGCAAAGTTATAGATGGATTTTTACCTGCAAGGAGGTCAGTGCTCCTAACCCTGTATGTAGAAAAACAGAATGTTTCCTAGGTTTCCAGCAACTTTCCAGTACCCAGTTCTATTTCTTTCTGAATGATGTTCAGCTGCAAATTTGCCTTTGAGTTTTGTGTTATAAATTTTCCCTTTCTCTTTACTAGTTCTTGACCTAGTGCTTGGCACATAGTAAGTGCTCAGTAAGTTTATATTGAATATTTAAAACTCTTGCTTGTCATTTGCAGCTAAAGGAAACTTAACTGAAACACCAAATCGTGCTCAGTTGCTCAGTCATGTCTGACTCTTTGCAACCCCATGAACTGCAGCCCTTCAGGCGCCTCTATCCATGGAATTTTCCAGGCAAGAATACTGGAGGGGGTTGCCATTTCCTACTCCAGGGGATCTTCCCTACCCAGGGATTGAACCTGCAACTCCTGTGTCTCCTGCATTGGCAGGCAGATTCTTTAGCACTGAGCCACGTGGGAAGCCCCATGCCTATCTTATACATCTTATATTTGTCAAGTGTTTACCTGTATCCCTCATACTATGCCGTTGCTTTAAATCATTGTATATGTAGCACACTATATATGCTCAGTCGCTCAGTTGTGTCCAACTCTCTGCGACCCCGTGGACTGTATGTAGCCCACCAGGCTCCTGTGTCCATGGGATTCTCCAGGCAAGAGTACTGGAGCGGGTTGCCATTGCCATCTCCAGGGAATCTTCCTGACCCAAGGCTCAAACCTGTGTCTCCTGTTTTTCTTGCATTGGCAGGCAGATTCTTTACCACTATAATCCTATGAGGTAGACATGGCAGTTTTACCCATTTAACAGAGAATCTAAGTTCTAGAAAGATTAGATAAATTACTTGGGTAATATAGCTATGCACTGTAAGCAGTCAGCCCTTTGTTTTCTAGTGGGTTTAGAATAATACCTTACACGTGGTAGCTATAGTCATTGAGTTATTTTTATGTCAGCATGTAAGTGTAAATATGTCCCTGGAAATACCTTTTCTATCTTTCTATATTAACTATGAAAATAGTAGAACTATGAGAAAAGAACATAAAAACAGAGACTTTTTGAAGAAATACAGAATATAAACTGGCAACTTCTAGGAATAATTGAGCTTTCTTATTTTAACTGTTTCCAGTGTTATAAGCCTGGGTGGCTCAGATGGTAAAGCATCTGCCTGCAATGCAGGAGACCTGAGTTCAATCCCTGGGTTGGGAAGATCCCCTGGAGAAGGAAATGGCAACGCACTCCAGTACCCTTGTCTGGAAAACCCCATGGACAGAGGAGCCTGATAGGCTACAGTTCATGAGGTCGCAAAGAGTTGGACATGACTGAGCGACTTCACTTTCACTTTCAGTGTTATAAGCTACATTTGAAATTCTCAGATAATGTCTCCCACCTTCTTATAAAGAACCTATTTTTATCAGTTTTTTCCAATATTAGTATAGAATTAAAATGTTTATAGAAATAAATAGGTAATGACTCATTTTTGAGTGTTTGAGACTTTCAGAAAATCAGAATGAAGTTCTGATGCTTTTTATGGGTCCATCCTGATCTAATAATTCAGCATAAGTGTCCTGTGGGTCATACCCTTAAAATAAATGTATCATCTAAGCACTAAAACAAAAATTATTTTTGTAGTGTTGCATATCAAGTAAATGTAAAAAATAAGAACTCTATGAGTGAAGTGAGTCAGAAAGAGAAACATAAATACCATATTCTAATGCACATATACAGAATCTAGAGAAGTGGTTCTGAAGAATTTATTTACAGAGCAGCAGTGGAGAAACAGACATAGAGAATAGACTTATGGACATGGGGAGATGGGAGGAGAAGGCAAGATGTATGGAAAGAGTAACATGGAAACTTACATTCAGATCAGATCAGATCAGATCAGTCGCTCAGTCGTGTCCGACTCTTTGCGACCCCACGAACCGCAGCACGCCAGGCCTCCCTGTCCATCACCAGCTCCCGGAGGTCACTCAGACTCGCATCCATCGAGTCAGTGATGCCATCCAGCCATCTCATCCTCTGTCGTCCCCTTCTCCTCCTGCCCTCAATCCCTCCCAGCATCAGAGTCTTCTCCAATGAGTCAACTCTTCGCATGAGGTGGCCAAAATATTGGAGTTTCAGCTTTAGCATCATTCCTTCTAAAGAAATTCCAGGATTGATCTCCTTCAGAATGGACTGGTTGGATCTTCTTGCAGTCCAAGGGACTCTCAAGAGTCTTCTCCAACACCACAGTTCAAAAGCATCAATTCTTCGGCGCTCAGCCTTCTTCACAGTCCAACTCTCACATCCATACATGACCACAGGAAAGACCATAGCCTTGACTAGGCGAACCTTTGTTGGTAAAGTAATGTCTCTGCTTTTGAATATGCTATCTAGGTTGGTCATAACTTTCCTTCCAAGGAGCAAGCGTCTTTTAATTTCATGGCTGCAGTCACCATCTGCAGTGATTTTGGAGCCCAGAAAAACAAAGTCTGACACTGTTTCCACTGTTTCCCCATCTATTTCCCATGCAGTGATGGGACCAGATGCCATGATCTTCGTTTTCTGAATGTTGAGCTTTAAGCCAACCTTTTCACTCTCCACTTTCACTTTCATCAAGAGGCTTTTTAGCCCCTCCTCACTTTCTGCCATAAGAGTGGTGTCATCTGCATATCTGAGGTTATTGATATTTCTCCCGGCAATCTTGATTCCAACTTGTGTTTCTTCCAGTCCAGCATTTCTCATGATGTACTCTGCATATAAGTTAAATAAACATGGTGACAATATGCAGCCCTGACGTACTCCTTTTCCTATTTGGAACCAGTCTGTTGTTCCATGACCAGTTCTAACTGTTGCTTCCTGACCTGCATACAGATTTCTTAAGAGGCAGATCAGGTGGTCTGGTATTCCCATCTCTTTCAGAATTTTCCATAGTTTATTGTGATCCACACAGTCAAAGGCTTTGGCATAGTCAATAAAGCAGAAATAGATGTTTTTCTGGAATTCTCTTGCTTTTTCCATGATCCAGCGGATGTTGGCAATTTGATCTCTGGTTCCTCTGCCTTTTCTAAAACCAGCTTGAACATCAGGAAGTTCACAGTTCACATATTGCTGAAGCCTGGCTTGGAGAATTTTGAGCATTACTTTACTAGCGTGTGAGATGAGTGCAATTGTTCGGTAGTTTGAGCACTCCTTGGCATTGCCTTTCTTTGGGATTGGGATGAAAACTGACCTTTTCCAATCTTGTGGCCACTGCTGAGTTTTCCAAATTTGCTGGCATATTGAGTGTAGCACTTTCACAGCATCATCATTCAGGACTTGGAATAGCTCCACTGGAATTCCATCACCTCCACTAGCTTTGTTCGTAGTGATGCTTTCTAAGGCCCATTTGACTTCACATTCCAAGATGTCTGGCTCTAGGTCAGTGATCACATCATCATGATTATCTAGGTCTTGAAGCTCTTTTTTGTACAGTTCTTCTGTGTATTCTTGCCACCTCTTCTTAATATCTTCTGCTTCTGTTAGGTCCACACCATCTCTGTCCTTTATCGTGCCCATCTTTGCATGAAATGTTCCTTTGGTATCTCTGATTTTCTTGAAGAGATCCCTAGTCTTTCCCATTCTGTTGTTTTCCTCTATTTCTTTGCATTGATCACTGAAGAAGGCTTTCTTATCTCTTCTTGCTATTCTTTGGAACTCTGCATTTAGATGTTTATATCTTTCCTTTTCTCCTTTGCTTTTCACTTCTCTTCTTTTCACAGCTATTTGTAAGGCCTCCCCAGACAGCCATTTTGCTTTTTTGCATTTCTTTTCCATGGGGATGGTCTTGATCCCTGTCTCCTGTACAATGTCACGCACCTCATTCCATAGTTCATCAGGCACTCTATCTATCAGATCTAGGCCCTTAAATCTATTTCTCACTTCCACTGTATAATCATAAGGGATTTGATTTAGGTCATACCTGAATGGTCTAGTAGTTTTCTCTACTTTCTTCAGTTTCAGTCTGAATTTGGCAATAAGGAGCTCATGGTCCGAGCCACAGTCAGCTCCTGGTCTTGTTTTTGCTGATTGTATAGAGCTTCTCCATCTTTGGCCAAATCTAAAATAGATAGCCAATGGGAATTTGCTATGTGGCTCAGGAAACTCAAACAGGGGATCTCTATCAACCTAGAGGGGTGGGATGGGGAGGGAGATGGGAGGGAGGTTCAAAAGGGAGGGGATATATGTGTACCTATGGCTGATTCATGTTGAGGTTTGACAGAAGACAACAAAATTCTGTAAAGCAATTATCCTTCAATAAAAAACTAAAAAAAAAAAAGAAACTCCATGCCATGAAAAAGTAAAGTAAAATATAAAGATGTACACAAAACACTGTATACAGGAAAGGAAAGAGAAAAAACTTAAATAATGTCAACTCCAAATGAATCTAAAGTATTTTCAGGTCCAAATGAATATTATATTTAATTAGTAGTAGTAGTATGGTACAGGTTCCCACAAGCTGCATTTTCTGCCAAAATATGTATTAAACGGTTCAACCTTTTCATCAATTTGTATACTAAACATCTATTGAGGACCTCTGGATTCATGAAGTTTACATTCTGGAATGGGAAACAATAAATCAGATAAATAACTATATGGTATGTTATTGGCCCCAGAAAATAAATCTCATAAAGGGAGTAGAGAGTGTTGGGGAGGGTTTTGCAGTTTTAAGTAATTTTTTTTAAAAAATGGCCTTGTTGAGAACATGGCTTTTGAATAAAGGCAGAGAAAGAAGCTGGTCATGCTCATAAGTGGCAGAGGAGCATTCCTGGAGAACCAGGGCTGAAGCCCTGAGGCAGGAGCATTTTCTGGTTTTTAAGGAGCAGCGTGGAAACCAGTGTGGCTGGTAGCAGGTGAGGTTAGAAGAGCAGTAGGATGCCCAATCTTGCAGTCCTTTTGTAAGGACTTTGGCTTTTAGTCTGAGATTGGAAGGCAGTGGAAGGTTTGAAAAGAGTACTCATATGCTCTGAATTACATTTAACAGGATCACTCTGGCTGCTGCATTGCAGAGAGACTGGCTGGGGAGGAGGGCAGTGCCTAAATAAACCTTGGAGACAGGATGCTCTTGAAATAATTCAGGCAAGAGCTAATTGTGGCATGGACCAGAGTAACAGTGTGAGTGGAAAGAAGTGGTTGCATTCTGGATCTCTTGTAAAAGTAAAGCCAGTGAGATTTGCTGACACATTGGACGTGGAAAGTGAGAGAAGAGCAGTCAGTGCTGACTTAAACTTTTGGACTTCACCTGGGAAAGTGCAGTTGCTGTTGCCTGAGTGGGGCAAGACTGGAAGGAGCAAATTTGTGAGAAATTAGATCAGTTTTGAAAATGAAGCTTGAGATAACTGTTAGATATCCAGATAGAGATATTAAGTTGTATATAAGCCAAGAATTTAGTGGAAAAGTTTGGACTGGCAATCAAACATGAGAGTTGACAGCAAATAAATGGTATTGAAAAGCCAGGAGATAGGATGAGATCACACAGAGGATATATGTAAATAGAAAGTGAGAAGTTCATACAGGATGACCCAGAAATCGCACTGCAGGGCACATATCTGGAGAAAAACATAAAAATACCCTAATGTTCATTTCAGTACTATTTACAATAACTAAGACATAGAAGCAACCTAAGTGTCTATCAACAGATGTATGGATAGAGAAGATGTGGTTAAAAAAAAGAGGATGTGGTACAATGGAATACTACTCAGCCATAAAAAGAGCAAAATATGCTATTTGCAGCAAGATCAATGGGCCTAGAGATTATCATACTAAGTAAAGTGAGTCAGTCAAAGACAAACATCATATAATATTGCTTACATTTGGAATATAAAAATATAGTACAAATAGACTTACTTACAAAACAGAAATAGTGTCACAAATGTAGAAAACAAATTTATGGTTATGGAAGGCAAAAGGGGAGGTGGAAGGGATAAATTAGGAGCTTGGGATTAACATATACACACTTGTGTATGTGTGCACACGCTCTCAGTCATGTCTGACTCTCTGCACCCCCATGGTCTGTAGCCCACTGGGCTTCTCTGTCTGTGGGGTTTCCCAGGCAAGAATACTGGAGTGGGCTGCCATGCCCTCCTCCAGGCGTTCTTCCTTATCCAGGGATTAAACCTGCACCTCTTGCATTTCCTGCATTGGCAGACAGATTCTTTACCACTAGTACCAGCTGGAAAGCCCATATACACACTGCTATGTATATAAAATAGATAAGTAATAACGACCTAGTGTATAGGGTCTAGGGAACTCTACTCAAAATTCTGTAATAACCTATTAATATATGGGAAAATAATCTAAAAAAATCAATATATGTGTATATATAACCGAACACCTGAAGTTCACTTTTCACCTGAAACTGACACAACCTTGTAAATCAACTATTGTTGTTGTTGTTGTTGTTTAGTCACTAAGTCTTGGCTGACTCGTTTGCGACCCCATGAACCGTAGCCCACCAGGTTCCTCTGTCCATGGGATTTCCCAGACAAGAAAGACAAGAATACGGGGGTGGGTTGCCATTTCCTTCTCCACAGAGCTTCCTGACTCAGGGATCAAACCTGTGTCTCACGAATTCTTTACCATTGAGCCACTAGAGAGGCCCCAAATCAACTATACTCCAGTTGAAAAAAAGAATTATAAAGAAAAAAAGAAAGAAAGCGAGAAGTTCAAAGACTGAATCCTAGGTTTTTCTAAAGTTTAGAAACAACAAAGACAAAAAGGAGGAGCCAGAAAAGGGGGAGGGAAAAAAGGAAACGTTTCAAGAAGAAACAAGTGATCAACCATGTCAAATGAGGACCAAGAATTAATTCTTTGCTTTAAGAACAGATCCTGACAAAAATAGTTCTATAGAGTGTTAGGAAGTAAAGCCTTTAGAAAAAAGAATAGCAAGAGAGAATTTCAAGACAATGAGTATAAATAATGCTTATGAGAATTTATCTTTAAAAAACAAAGGAGAATGTTGAGGGTGTACCTGGGTGGGAAAGTGGAATTGAGAGGAATTCGATTGTGTTTTAAAAGACAATAGAAGTAACCAAATTTTGTAATAGTGATGAGAAAGTTCCAGTTGAAAAGAAAGCATTAATGACGCAGGAGAAAGACCTTGAGAAACCAAGATGGGACAGAATCTAATACGCTTGTGGAAGAATTGGCCTTTGACAAGAGCATGAAAAGTTCATCAGGAAGAATAGCAGAAAAGTAGAGTATATTGTCATAGATGGAGGTAGATCAGTAGATGTGGTGATAACTTATGTAAATTCCTTTTTGATTCCTCCAAGTGAAGCAGAAAGAGATTAAATAGCTCCCTAAACACAAACAGCAGCTATAGCCATCATTTGAACCCAAATTATCTGTCTCCCTGGTGGCTCAGATGGTAAAGAATCTGCCCACAATGAGGGAGACTCAGGTTCGATCCCTCAGTCAGGAAGATTGGACACGACTGAGCAACTTTCACCCTCATTTTTGTCTGTCTCCACAGTCTTTACTCTTAATATTATCTTGTATTCAGATCAGATCAGATCAGATCAGTAGCTCAGTCATGTCCAACTCTGCAAACCCATGAATTGCAGCATGCCAGGCCTCCCTGTCCATCACCAGCTCCTGGAGTTCACTCAGACTCACGTCCATCGAGTCAGTGATGCCATCCAGCCATCTCATCCTCTGTCATCCCCTTCTCCTCTTGCCTCCAGTCCCTCCCAACATCAGAGTCTTCAATGAGTCAACTCTTCGCATGAGGTGGCCAAAGTACCGGAGTTTCAGCTTTAGCATCATTCCTTCCAAAGAAATCCCAGGGCTAATCTCCTTCAGAATGGACTGGTTGGATCTCCTGCAGCCCAAGGGACTCTCAAGAGTCTTCTCCAACACCACAGTTCAAAAGCATCAATTCTTTGGTGCTCAGCCTTCTTCACAGTCCAACTCTCACATCCATACATGACCACAGGAAAAACCGTAGCCTTGACTAGATGAACCTTTGTTGGCAAAGTAATGTCTCTGCTTTTGAATATGCTATCCAGGTTGGTCATAACTTTCCTTCCAAGGAGTAAGCATCTTTTAATTTCATGGCTGCAGTCACCATCTGCAGTGATTTTGGAGCCCAGAAAAATAAAGTCTGACACTGTTTCCACTGTTTCACCATCTATTTCCCATGAAGTGATGGGACCGGATGCCATGATCTTCATTTTCTGAATGTTGAGCTTTAAGCCAAGGTTTTCACTCTCCACTTTCACTTTCATCAAGAGGCTCTTTAGTTCCTCTTCACTTTCTGCCATAAGGGTGGTATCATCTGCATATCTGAGGTTATTGATATTTCTCCCGGCAATCTTGATTCCAGCTTGTGTTTCTTCCAGTCCAACATTTCTCATGATGTATTCTGCATATAAGTTAAATAAGCAGGGTGACAATATACAGGCTTGACATACTCCTTTTCCTATTTGGAACCAGTCTGCTGTTCCATGTCCATTTCTAACTGTTGCTTCCTGACCTGCATACAGGTTTCTCAAGAGGCAGGTCAGGTGGTCTGGTATTCCCATCTCTTTCAGAATTTTCCACAGTTTATTGTGATCTACACAGTCAAAGGCTTTGGCATAGTCAATAAAGCAGAAATAGATGTTTTTCTGGAACTCTCTTGCTTTTTCCATGATCCAGCGGATGTTGGCAATTTGATCTCTGGTTCCTCTGCCTTTTCTGAAACCAGCTTGAACATCAGGAAGTTCACGGTTCACATATTGCTGAAGCCTGGCTTGGAGAATTTTGAGCATTACTTTACTAGCATGTGAGATGAGTGCAATTGTGCGGTAGTTTAAGCATTCTTTGGCATTGCCTTTCTTTGGGATTAGAATGAAAACGGACCTTTTCCAGTCCTGTGGCCACTGCTGAGTTTTCCAAATTTGCTGGCATATTGAGTGCAGCACTTTCACAGCATCATCCTTCAGGATTTGGAATAGCTCCACTGGAATTCCATCACCTCCACTAGCTTTGTTCATAGTGATGCTTTCTAAGGCCCACTTGACTTCACATTCCAGGATATCTGGCTCTAGGTCTTGTATTACCCACCTCATAATAACGAGGCCTATTTCTACTTATCCTTCAAGTATTAGAGTAGACATGTATTTCTTTGGAAGTCTTTCCGACCCCACTCCTCACCCCCTAGTGCTAAGTGGGATATTCATTTCATGTTTTTCGTCTCACTTTATGCCTCCCCCCAAACATAACGCAACACACTGTAGAACACTCTCTTAGAATATTCACTGTAGAATATCTACCTCTTCTCCCTGGACATGAATATTCTTTAGAACAGAGTCGTTACCTTGTTCATCATTGTATTCTTAGGGCCTAGTTCAACACTTAACATCAACTAAGTGCAAGCTCAATCAATATTTGATGCATGAATGTATTTTAAATTGAAACTACACGAGGAAGAAACATTTTGGGGACTTAGCTGACATGCTGAAAATAGTCCATTTTAAAAAGAAAGACATGAAATGGCACACCAAAGCAGCTGGTTCCAAACATAAAGGACACCCAAGGTTCAGATGTGGGGGGTAGTATAGCACCAGTTAATGAACTTTCTTATAAAGTTTCAGGGAACCTTTAAGTTTCATCCATGTTATGATATGTAGTTCTTATACAGAGCATCTCAAAAGCTTTATCTTTCTGATTCAGATCACAGTTTATCTTCCTTTTTCCTATTTTGTTGTTTTTGGTAACTTTAGTCTTTTGTTGATAATAATAAACATTGTTAATAAGAACCCTAAAAATACATGCAAAGTAGAGTATAATAGGAAGAGACAGAAAGGTTCTGATCCAGTATTTATTTTTCAGTTCAGTTCAGTCGCTCAGTCGTGTCCGACTCTTTGCGAACCGATGAATCGCAGCACACCAGGCCTCCCTGTCCATCACCAGCTCCCGGAGTTCACTCAGACTCATGTCCATTGAGTCAGTGATGCCATCCAGCCATCTCATCCTCTGTCGTCCCCTTCTCCTCCTGCCCCCAATCCCTCCCAGCATCAGAGTCTTCTCCAATGAGTCAACTCTTCGCATGAGGTGGCCAAAGTACTGGAGTTTCAGCTTTAGCATCATTCCCTCCAAAGAAATCCCAGGGCTGATCTCCTTCAGAATGGACTGGTTGGATCTCCTTGCAGTCCAAGGGACTCTCAAGAGTCTTCTCCAACACCACAGTTCAAAAGCATCAATTCTTCTGCGCTCAGCTTTCTTCACAGTCCAAATCTTACCTCCATACATGAACACTGGAAAAACCATAGCCTTGACAAGACGGACCTTTGTTGGCAAAGTAATGTCTCTGCTTATTTTTAATGGAATGTTAAACTTTACTTAACCACACATACTCATTAAAATGTAAAAATAAGTTTCTAAATAAAGTCAGATAAAAATTAATTTTCAGATATATTAATCCATACCTGTCTATCCTTAACACAATAATGAATCAGTTCAGTTCAGTCGCTCAGTCGTATCTGACTCTTTGCGACCCCATGAACTGCAGCACTCCAGGCCTCCCTGTCCATCACCAACTCCCAGAGTTCTTCCAAACCCATGTCCATTGAGTCGGTGATGCCATCCAACCATCTCATCGTCTGTTGTACCCTTCTTCTCCTGCCCTCAGTAATGTCTGCTTTTTGCTGGTCGTAACTTTCCTTCCAAGGAGTAAGCGTCTTTTAATTTCATGGCTACAGTCACCATCTGAAGTGATTTTGGAGCCCAGAAAAATAAAGTCAGCCACTGTTGCCAGTGTTTCCCCTTCTATTTGCCATGAAGTGATGGGACTGGATGCCATGATCTTAGTTTTCTGAATGTTGAGCTTTAATATCTCAATAATGAATATCTCAGTATAAAAGTGCTTTCATTGCATTATTATTAACAAATAATAATTGTTTAACATGCTTTTCTCAAACCACAGGAACATCAGACATAGATGGGGCCTTAAAGGACTACCCACCAATAATTTTCAAAATAAACTTCAAAAACTAATGTAAGGGCATGTCCCAGCATCAAAAGACTTGGGTTATGCGCAGATCCTCCAACGTCCATTTATTATATTGGTCATTTTGGGCAGATTGATTTACCTCTGGTTTTGATCTGTCAAGTTAAAAGGCTGGGTCCAGTATCCTTTAAGGCCCCACCTATGTCTGATGTTCTGTGATTATATGAATCTAGAATTATCTCTAATCAACTGATGTCCCAATTCAAAGTCTCTGGACCTACTGTGAAACCAAATTGCTTGGCTGGGAATTATTGAGAGTTGATGGTGATCTCCTTTATTAGATATTAGGATAGCTGCATGTATTAATTATGTATTGCTACTTAACAAATTACCCCCAAAACTAGAGGCCTAAAATGACGAACTTATATTATCTCATAGTTTTCATGAGTCAGGAATCTAGGCCTGGCTTAAGTGGGTCTTCCGTCTTAGGGTCTCTACCACGCCTGCAGACAAGGTATTGGCCTGGTCTGCAGTCATCTCAGTGCTTCTCTCAGGGTCCCTCTGTTCTGAAGCTCCTTCACATGCTTTTGTCAGGCTGTAGATCTATTTTCAAGCTCACTCAGACGGCCATTGCCTGGCTTCAGGTTCTTCTAGCTATTTGACTTAGGGCCTTAGTTCCCTGATAACTCTAGCTTTCTAAGTCTTGATTTCAGGTACTGTTCGTCCTTCTTTTTTGAAGTTGTTTTGGCTATTTGAGATCCTTTGTATTTTCATATGGATTTCAGAATCACTTTGTTAATTTCTGTAAAAATACCTCCTGGGTTTTTGGTTGGGATTGTGTTGAATCTGTGGATCTCTTTTCAGAGAACTAATATCTTAACAATAAGGATCTCTTGACCCCTGAACATTGTATATCTCTTCATTTAATTTAGGCATTCTTTAATTTCTCTCATCAGTTTGTAGCTTTCATTGTATCTATATTGCACATTTTTTGTCAGATTTTTTTCCTAACCACTTCATATTTTTGATGATATCATAATGATAACGTTTTTCAAGTTTAATTTCTTATTATCGAATAAATATTTAGTAGACTTTTGTATATTGATTTTGTATCCATTACTTTCCTAAATTCAGTTTTTAATTATAGTAGCCTTTTAAAAATAATGCCATTAGATTTTCTACGTAGAAGATCATGTTGTTTGTGAATAAAACATTTTTCTTAATTCTTTCCAACTTGGATATCTTTAATTTGTTTTATTCTCACTGATTTGCATTGGCTAGAACTTCCAATAAACTATCTAGTAGAGAAGAGATAAGAATGAACAGTCTTGTCTTATTCCTTATGTTTTACTTTTTTAAATGTATTTTTGAGTTATCTAAAATCTTTTTTGAATTTTTATATCTGTGTTCTTGAGGGATACTAGTTAGTAATTCTTCTTTCCTTATTTATTTGTGGTTTTTGTATCAGGGTGATGCTGATCTTGTGAAATGCATTTGGATGTATTCCTTCTTCACAGGTCTGTGGGAGTTTGTGTCGAATTATACTACTTTTTTAGGGCTTCCCTGGTAGCTCTACTGGTAAAAAAAAATCCGCCTGAAAGGCAGGAGGCCTGGGTTTTATCCCTAGGTTGGGAAGATCCCCTGGAGAAGGGAACCGCTACCCACTCCAGTGTTCTGACCTGGAGAATTCCGTGGACTGTATAGTCCATGGGGTTGCAAAGAGTCGGATATGACTGAAGCAGTTTGGCATAATTTCTTTACTAGACAGGATATTCAGGTTATCTGTTTCTTCTTGAATGATCTTTGCTGGGTTGTATTTTCCAAAGAATCTGCCATTTCATCTAAGTTTCCAATTTTTTTTTTTTTTTTTTTTTTCATAAAACAGACCATAGTATTATCTTATTTTTCTTTTAATAGCTTCAGAAGCTGTGTGGTGTTAACCTCTTTCATTCCTAGTTGTTATAGCTACAGTGGGTACCCCCAGATTCTGTATTGAAGTCTTAACCCCCAGTCCCTCAGACTAGGGGCTTCTCAGGTGGTGCTAGTGGTAAAGAATTCACCTGCCAATCCAGGAGATGCAAGAGAAGTGAGTTTGATCCCTGGGTCAAGAAGATCCCCTGGAGTACGAAGTGGCTACCCACTCCAGTATTCTTGCCTGGGACAGAGGAGCCTGATGGGCTAAAAAGTCATGGGGTCACAAAGAGTTGGACCCAACTGAGTGACTGAGCACACCTCAGGCTATATTTAGAGACAGTCTTTAAAGAGATAATTAAGTTAAAATGAGATCCTCAGGACAAGTGTTAAACCAACATGACTAATATCCTTACAAGAAAAGTCCATTGGGAGTGTGAACACAGGGGGGACCTTGTGAAGACACGCGAAGAAGACTACAATCTATAAGCTGAGGAGAAAAGCCTCAGAAGAAACTGACCTTGCCACCACCTTGATCTCAGACTTTCAGTATTCAGAATGTGAGTCTAAGATTTTTCAGTGTCAGGGGTGTTTTTAGAATGGATGCCTACTACAGTTTTCCTCAGTGTCTGTTGGCCATTATCCCTTGATAGGGGATGTCATCAGTATTTCGGGGACCAGAGCCTGCAACTGGATGTTGAGTGGGGTCTTTTCTTTGTTCTGTGGTTCTCACAGCCCTGTCTGGGGCAGAATCTGCTCCCCACTTGTTGGAGTAGAAGCCCCCAGGTCCGTTTCTGAGTTGGGGCTTGAGGTAGGTGGGACTAGAGTACTTCCAGTGGGAGAGGAGCTACCGAGAATTCCAAGACACGCACTCTTGGTGTTGCCAGTCGCCTGATATGTGTGTTTACAAAGTGCACTCTTCTGGGCACTGACCTGGGCCCCTCCTCACTCACTGGAATGCAGGCAGTCGGGCATTCCAGGCACTGTGCTCACACAGCCACCAGCACAGCTCTGATGGCACAGATCGGCTGAAGTTAGGTACTAGGACCTGCCATAGTTGCGTGTATTCTCACACCTGGCCCCATTGTGGGAGTTGCAGCGTCAGCCCAGTATCCAGCTGCACTTGTACATGTGCACACTTGCAGAGCCTGCAGCTGCTAGTGCCAGACGTGCACACCCACAGGAGTACCAGTAATTCCCTCAGGATGTCCTGAGGGCACTGAGCTTACAGAGGCGCCAGCACCTAAATCCTCCAAAGACCGGGACATGGCTCAGATTTCAACCCCACCTCCACATGTGGGCCGCCCACAGGCACCTGCACACTGCCAGACCTCTTGGAGGTGGAGCTACACCTGTTGTGAGTACCCAAGAATGAGAGTGAGGCTGCTGTGCGGGGCTCCGATAGCCAGCCAGCCTCCTGCCTTTGCACACCCCTGTTTGAGGCCTGGGTCATGCTGCAGACTGTCTCTGGCCAGCCAGCCCATCCTTTCCCCAGGGCAGTCCACTGAAGTTGAGTTTCAGCACCCAGCCCCTGTGCACACCAGCAGAAGACTCCCATCTTGGGCTGAGTAGTGCAGTGAGGTGGTCAGGACCATCTGTGCTGGCCCTTCTTGGTTCTGCCTGCCACAAGCCAGTGGCTGCACTTTTCTCTGAGCCTCCGGAGGCCCTGTCTGTCCTGGCTGATCTCCCAGCTGTTGAAGGCAGTTCCCAGGGTAAAGGAACCATTCTTCTTTCACAGGTCCCTCCCAGGGGCTCAGATCCTGTCCCTATTTCCTCCCCCCCACCCCGCCATCCTTCCCAGTTACATGGTGATCATTCTTATAGCTTTGGCTGTGTGAGATCTTCTGACCCTGTTCAGTAAGTATTCTATGAGGATTGTTCCATGTGCAGCTGTGTTTGATGTATTTGTTGGAGGAGGTAAGCTCCACAGTATTCTGTTCCTCCATCATGATCTTTCCCCACTTCTAGTTCTGAGGCTTGTTTATGATTCAGTTGTATTTCCCTTTGTGGATTATCGGCTATATTTCTTTGATTTCTTATTTTAGTGGCTGCTTCAGGTTTTGTAGACTACCATCTTCAATGTATCAGTCTTTATGTAGTTATTCTACATCATACAGAGTACAAGAACCTTATAGAAGTATACGACCATTTTTTCTTTCTAACATTTCTGTTACTGTCCTGTATTTTAGTTCTACATATGTTATCATCTACAGTCTACATCATTATTTTTATTCAAACAGTGAGCTAGCATTTAGAGATGTTTAATTAATAAGAGAAATATAACATTTATCCATATTGTTAGCATTTCTAATGTTCTTCAGTCCTGTTTAGAGATGCAGATTTCCATCTGGAAGTATTTTCTTTTAGTCTATAAAACTTCCTTTAACATTTCTTTAAATGTGAGTCTACTGGCGTTGAACTCTTTCAACTTTTGCATGTCTGAGATATATTTTTAAAAGATGTTTTAAAGATATTTCTCTGCATGTAACATTCTAGGTTGATAGCTGCTTTGCTTTCTGTAGTTTTAACATATTCTACTTTACTTGGAAGTTTCTGTTGAGAAATCTGTTGTCATGCTTATCTTTATCCGTATGTATGTGATGTGTATTTTTTCCTGTGGCTGATTTAAAGTTTTTCTTTTTTTAACTGGTTTTGAGCAATTTGATTATGGTGTACCATGATATAATCTCTTGTGCTTGATGTTTCTTAGGCTTCTTAGACCTACTGATTTGGTTTCCATCAAATGTAGAAAAATTTTGGCCACCATTTCTTCAAACATTTTTTCCTCTGTCCTGCTTTGTCCTCTCTTTCAGGTCCTCCATTCACAGCATTGAGCTGCTTGAAGGCATGTCACAGCTCACAGATGTTCTGTTTACTTGTAGAAACTTTTTTCTCGTTGAGTTTCAGTTTGTATAGTTTCTCTTCCTGTATCTTCAAGTTCACTGATCTTTTCCTTCATGGTGTCAAGTAACTATTAGTCCATCCAGAGTATTTTTCATGTTGGCATTGTAGTTTTCATCTCTCCCAGTTTGATATGGGTCTGTTTTATATTTTCCAGGTCTCTGCTTAACATGTTCAAACTTTCCCTTAGCTTTTTGAACATATGGGGTGCGGTTTTAACTGTTTTAATGTTCTTGTCTTCTAATTCTACCATCTGTATCTGTTTTCAGTTGGTTTGGGTAAGTTGATTTTTTTTCTCCTCAGTATGGGAAGTGTTTTTCTGCTTCTTTGTTTGCTCGGCAATATCTGATTGGATGTCAGACGTTTAAAATTTTTGCCTAATTGGATAGTGGATATTTCTGTGTTCATATGTGTGTGTATATATATATGTGTGTGTGTATATATATATATATATATGTATATTTGAGCTTTGTTCTGAGACAGTTACATTACTGGGAAACAGGTTGATCCTTTCAGGGCTGACTTTTAAGATTTGTTAGATGGGACTAGAGCATAGTTTCATCTACAACTAATAATTCTGCACTGTTGATGCAAATTGTTTTTTAGCACTCTACTCTGCCCTGTCGATAATGAGGTTTTCCACTCTGGGTGGTGGGAATTGACATTGCTCTTGACCCTGTGCAAATCCTGAGTTCTGTTCCTTCTGATCCTTTCAAGTGGTTCTCTTCCTGACGTCCAGAATTCCTCACTCCCCTGAACTGACCAGTGCTCTGCTGAATACTTGGTCTTCTGCTAATCTCCATCCAGAGTGTGCTCTCTGTAGCAGTCTCCTGTCTGGTAGTCCATCTGTCCTGTGAATTGTAGCCAGCCTGCTCTCCCTGGACTCTTAGCCTCATCTCCATAATGTAGATAGTATGGTGGGTTTTAGCTGGGTCCCCTCCCTGTTGCCACAGCCTAGAAACTGTCAGAGCATTGAGCTGAGGCAATTGTAAGAGTAACTCTTGTTTGTTTTACATTCCCAGGGACCACTGCATTTATTACTTGATGTCCACTGTCTGGAAAATTGCTGTTTCCTATCATTTGTCCCTGTTGCTCCATCTTGGGTAGAAGCAGAAGACAGCTTTCTTTTAGGGAGCTTAATGCATTTGAGATTCATTTGTTCTTGTGTGAATCAGTGGTCTATTCCTTTTTATTGCTGAGTAGAATTATATCATGTTGATATACCAGTTTGTTTAATCTATTCACCAGCTGAAAGACACTGGGGTCATTTACACTTGATAGCAATTGTTAAGTGGAGCTGCTGTGCCATCTGTATATCTTCTTCTTTTTGCCCAGCTACTTTTTACTTGGTTGGCTTTTCCCCCCTATTTGTTTCGTTTTAAGAATTTCTCATATGTCCTCTTTACAAGTCTTTACCACACATGTAATTTGCAGGTATTTTTCCCAGTCTGTATTTTCATTCTCTTCCCTGTGCTGCTTGAAAAGGACACATTATTGATTTTAATGAAATCAGGTTTTTTGTCATTTTTTCTTTTATGCCTCATCATGCTTTTGGTATTGTACATAGGAAATTTTTGCCTAACCCAAGCTCACAAATATTTTCTTTGGTGATTTCTTTAGAAGTTTTAGAGTTTGTGGGTTTACATTTATATCTCTGATTCATTTTGAATTATATTTTGTGCCTGGTGTAGACATCAGTCAATTTGGATATGGATATGGATAGTCAGTTTTTTCAACACTATTTTTTAATTGTGTTAAAATATGTATAGCATAAAGCTTACCATCTTAATCATTTTTAAGAGTACAGTTGAGTCGTCCTAAATACACTCACTTTGTTGTAGAGCTGTCACCCCCATCCATTTCCATAACTGTTTTCATCTTCTAAACTGAAATCCTGTACCTGTTAAACAATAGCTCCCATTCTTTCTTCTGGTCTTTCTATGTCTTGTTCATAATTTTCCCCAACGGTGCTTGCACATAGTTATTTTTAGTCCCTCATAGTTTCTTTGTATTTTGTTGCTGCAGGAGACATTTGTCCAAGGACAAGCACTGCAACAAAGGGTCACAGGTCCCAGCCTGTCTCACGTTCTCATCTGGATGCCTGAGTGTGGAAGGACCCACTTTTGCACATGTGCAGTTGTGGACAACATCCAGTTTCTCATGGTTGCAGGGCTTGTGAGAAACAGTTTTTTGCTTGATGTTGGCCAGAGACCACCATAACCTCCCAGAGGTCACCAGCAGTTACTTGCCACATGATATTCCCCAACATGACCTCTTTTTCTTTGCAGCCAGCGAGGGAAAGAGAGATTTCAACAAGAAAGATTGCCGTATTTTCTGTAATGTCATCATACAAGCATGTGCATCCCATAACCTTTGCCATATTTTCATAGGTAGAAATAAGTCACAGGTTCTGACCGCACTCAAGGGGAAGAGATCATACAGAGACACGATCACCAAGTGGTGGGGGTTGTCAGGCTACCTTCAGAGTCTGTTTTCTGTATATAGTAACAAAGGAACAGTATGTTGAATACAAAAGAGTATATAAGATTCCACTTATATGAAATCGCAGATAAGCAAAAGTAATCAACAGTGACAGAAAGCACCACTTGCTGGGGGCTATAGGTGAGTTAAGGTGGGTGTTTGCATGTAGTCAGACACTTGGGAATTTTTAGGGTGATGAAAATACTCTATAGACTGATTGTGGTATTGTATACATTTGTCAGAACTCATGGAATTACACACTTAAAATGGTTTTACTGTATTGTATGTAAATTATACCTCAATAAAGTTGATTAAGGAAAAAGAACAACAATAGCCATGAACATCACAAAATTTGTAACTTAATTATGCCAACTAAATCTAATAACATCCTTAAGAAACTTTTAGAGTCAATAATTAGAAAATAACTCATTTTATAATATATTATTTGAAGAGTTTTCATAGTTAAAAATGTCTCTTTTTTTTATACAATTTATACATATTTCTTTTTTTTATATGTTCTTTATGGTGTGTCAACCTATAATTTCATTCTGAATGGTCACTGACTGAATCTAGTGATAAATGTCTCATTTACCTCAACCCCTGTTGCTTCTACTACTAAAAGTGTACTGCTGCTGCTGCGAAGTCGCTTCAGTCATGTCCGACTCTGTGCGACCCCATAGACGGCAGCCCACCAGGCTCTGCCATCCCTGGAATTCTCCAGGCAAGAACACTGGAGTGGGTTACCATTTCCTTCTCCAGTGCATGAAAGTGAAAAGTGAAAGTGAAGTCGCTCAGTCGTGTCCGACTCTTAGCGACTCCATGGACTGTAGCCCACCGGGCTCCTCCATCCATGGGATTTTCCAGGCAAGAGTGCTGGAATGGGATGCCATTGCCATTTTCAGTTCTTACCGAATTTTGAAGAAGGTATGCCTCATGAAGTGTTTTCCTACCTGCATCTTCTGGTCTTTTTTAGTGGTTAATGGGAACTTCAACTTACATGTTCACTTTTACACTCTTTATAGTGTGTTATATTCCAGTAAGAGTATTAAAGTTCAGTGAAAACCTCATGCATACTGATGAGAATGCAAATGAACATTGGTGAAAGAATGCTAGGATATTAAGGCATAAAGTGCCCAGTTAACTTGCTATATTCTATTCAAACAATAGTTACATTATAATGAAGACTGATACAGAATCCGTCATACAAATATAATTAGCAATGGCAAAATCATTATATAATTTGTAATTGAATAGAGGTTCAGTTCCAGATTGTTCTGAGTTTTAAAAAAAGAAATGTAATGATTTGATATTAGTGCTTATTTCTGTTCCTTCCTCCTTATAACCTTTGCCAGCCTTCAGCAAGACATTTCCTTTGCTGTATGTAGTGATGGGGAAACTAGGAATGATTATATAAATGAGTGATAACATTGAAAATTTCCAGCTGTAACCTTTATTGGATACATAACACTGAACAGGCATCAACCATCATCTCAAGAAGACATTTCAAGTATCTGGTTATTGTAGAATTATAAATATTGTAGGATTATTTGTTTCAGAAATTGCATGTATCTATCAAAATAAAAATCTCTTTTCCTTGAACCTTTTAAACAAAGTTAAAGGAAGCCCTGATATCTTGCCTTAGAGAAGAGTGTCTGATGAGAATGAATAGTCTAGGTTGTATTAATATATTACCTTAATACTTAATATTATATCTATGAATGAATTTTATAAACTTATACAAAACCAGTAGGCTTTAGAAAAACACATATCAGAGTTTCTTCAAACTATTCATCTACCTTGGAATTAAAAAAAAAAAAAAATTATATGAGGGCTTCCCAGGTGATCCAGTGGTTAAGAATTCACTTGCTGATGCTGGGGACACAGGTTTAATCCCTGGTCCTGGAAGGTTCCCACATGTCACAGGACAACTAAGCCTGTACACCACAGCTACTGAGTCAGCACTCTAGAGCCTGCGAGCCACAACTGCTGAAGCCCGTGCAGCTAGAGCCTGTGCTCAGCAGCAAGAGAAGCCCCCCAATGAGAAGCTTGCACATCACATCTAGAGAGTAGCCCCTGTTTGCCATAACTAGAGAAAGCCCATGGCAGCCATGAAGACCCGGTGCAGCCATAAATAAATAAATAAATAAATCTTTTAAAAATTGTTGGATTTGAAGTATTTTTTATTTTCTCAACCTTATGAAAACAAAAATTGAAAATTCTGTTTGATAGACTCATCAGTAAGACAAATTGTTGTTTTTCTCATAGTGATAGTGTGTTATTGTGCCGTTATACTTTTTTGGATGATCTAATGTCAGTGCTAGTGTTCACAGACTCTAGACTACATAGCAGTCAGGTGAAAAGTGTAATCGTTTCTTTGGGGGTTTTTGTTTTGTTTTGGTTTTTAATGTTTATTGGAGTATAGTGGATTTACAATATTGTGTTAGATGCAGGTGTACAGCAAACTGAAAAAAGTGTAATAATAATGACTTTTATTTTTGATAATATATGAAAGTGTTTTAAAAATAAAGATATATAATTGTTGCTGAAAGGAATATACTTAATGGTAGCCCTAGCACAGAAGTTGACAAACTTTTCCTTAAAGGGCCGGATGCTAAATATTTTAGACTTTGCAGGCCATATGGTCTTTGTTACAGCTTACTCATCTCTGCCACTGTAGCACAAGTTATAATAGATATGTAAATAAGTAAGTATGACTGTGTTCCAGTAAAACCTTATTTACAGACACTGAAATTTGAATTCTGTGTAATTTTCATATGTCATGAAATATTGTTCTTTGTTGGTTATTTTTTCAGCCATTAAAATAAAAAACAAAAAGCAAGCCACGCGTTACAATTTTGCTTGCAGTCTATAGTTTGTCATTGCCCCCCTCCAGCAGTTGATTTTTCTGAATTAACTTTCTAATCTTAATCAGAACTGAATATTTATTGCTTAAAACATTTTTAAGGTACATGGCTCATAGTGAATTATTTTAAAAGCAGTCTCTTTCCTAGGGAGAAAAGTGCCCATAAATATAGACAATATTTTGACCATAAAGAGACAGTTGAAAAATTCCATAGCTTACTTATTTCCTTGATTGTGCAGAAGAATCTTGATATTGCTAAGCTGGATTTTTTTTAATACAGGTCAAAATCCCATTACAGTGAATATTTTTATAGTGGAAGTACTCATTCAACAACTGTACTTAAGTACCTACTCTTTTGAAGCATTTAGGTGGTAAATAAATAAATCTCCCATGGATATACATTCTGCCCTTGACAAACCTTCTAGCCTAGAAAGGAATATAAAATCTGTGCAAGTTGTGGCTAAAAATGAACTAAATAGAGCTGGAAGCCAAAAAGAAGAGAATGCAGATGATAACAACAGGGATAGAAGTTCAAGTGAAGTAAGCCAGAAAGAAAAACACCAATACAGTATACTAACGCATATATATGAAATTTAGAAAGATGGTAACAATAACCCTGTATACAAGACAGCAAAAGAGACACTGATGTATAGAACAGTCTTTTGGACTCTGGGAGAGGGAGAGGGTGGGATGATTTGGGAGAATGGCATTGAAATATGTATAATATCATATTTGAAACGAGTCACCAGTCCAGGTTTGATGCCTGATACCGGATGCTTGGGGCTGGTGCACTGGGACGACCCAGAGGGATGGTATGGGGAGGGGGGAGGAAGGAGGGTTCAGGATGGGGAACACATGTATACCCGTGGCGGATTCATTTTGATGTATGGCAAAACCAATACAATATTGTAAAGTTAAGTAAAATAAAATTTAAAAAAAATAAAACAAACAAAAAAAAGAAGTTCAGAAACAGAAATAGATAGAGAAAGCAAAACACTGGGTACTGTATTGAAAATACATGTATGGGGTTAGTGCCAGAGCAAACAGAGCAGGGAGAAGTAACCAGTCACAGGCCCACAGCTGAATGCTGCTCTTTCCTCCCTCATAGTCATTCACTACTGGGCTTGTCATGAGAATGGGTCCTGCTGCTATTACTTGGAGCAGGCAGGCTACTGGAGCTAACCCGTCAGAAGAGAAGGTGGCTGGTGAATGGACAGAGCTCAGATTTTAGAGCCAGTTAAACCAGCATGTGATTCTCAGTCTGTTACCTGCCAGATATGTGAGTTTTGGCAAGTTGCTTGATCTTCTTGAATCTCAGTTTCCCAATCTGTAAAATACAGTGCTTAGGAGAACAGAGGTAGAATTTTGAGGTTCAAATCCCTACTTAAGTACTTAATAGCTGTGTAGCCTGAGACAAATTATTTAATTTTCAAGACATCAGATTCCTCATCTATAAAATTATGATACTAGTGTCTACATTTTAGGTTATTGTGAAAGTTATATGAAATAATATATATAAATTCTGACATGTTATTTTCTGACATGTAGTTCGTGTTGTGACCTATTCCTCTTCCTAGTTTAGTGTTCCTTGCTTGTTGCTTATAAACTTTGAGAAACTGCTTAGTAGAGCATGGATGGTTTTTGTAGCCAGAAACAAGGTCAGATCTGGATTCAAATTCCACCATTACTACTTAATGCATAAACTTGGGAAAGTTATTTCATTTTTCTATAAAATAAGCATACTCCACGATTTTGTAATGAAGATTGAACCAACTAAAGTGATAAAATAGTTTCTACTTTTCAAAGACCATATTCCTTGCAGTATATCAGTATATGTCCTCATAAGTCAAGCAAGTTTTGTTGATCTTTGTTTTTTGGAGTCTGTTATGAAAAAAAAAATACAGGTTTATTGAAAAATAGCAAAAACTTAGACTTGTATGTTTATTGTATGCCAGACTCTGAGCTAAGAATTTATATGTTATTTCATATAACTTTCACAATAACCCTAAAATGTAGACACTAGTAGTATAATTTTATAGATGAGGAATCTGATGTCTCGAAAATTAAATAATTTGCCTCAGGTTACACAGTTAGTAAGTACTTAAGTGGGGATTTGAACCCCAAAATTCTACCTCTGTATTATATGTCTTCATGCGATTCTGACACACATCCTCAGAGGCAGCTGCCTCCACTCCCTTCCTGTTGCTTTAAAGCATCTAACACAGTGCCCAGTGTCCAGTAGGCAACAAGTATGAACTCTTTCTGCTGTGCATCTCATCTCCCAAGTGTTGGAGCTTAAGGCCTGTTATACCAACCATAGGAGATAGACTGCTTGCTAGAACAGATTAGAAGAGAAGTCTCTGAAAATGAAAACTTTTCTCCATCCATTCTTTTACATGTTGAGCAATAATTGGTTACATTACCAGGATATGTTTAATGTTGCCTTGTAGTTTACTGCATTATCATTTGGCCTATATGCCATTATATACACTAAATTGAATTCAGATGCTTATGAGGTATGATTTTAGTTATGAAACTATCCCCTCTACACTCTCCCCACACTCAAGTATTTTATATGACACAGATTATTACCTGACATGTGTTTTGGTGATTCTTTTCTGTGGCCCCTTCATTAGTATATATGCTCCAGAAGAGGAGGGAACACATGTTTGGTTCCCTGTAGTATCTCTAGTGCCTAAAACATGAGTGCGTGCCAAGTTGCTTCAATCGTGTCTGACTCTGCAACCCTACGGACAGTAGCCTGCCAGGCTCCTCTTTCCATGGGGTTCTCCAGGCAAGAACCCTGGAGTGGGTTACCATGCCCTCCTCCGGGGGATCTTCCCGATTCAAGGATCGAAGCCACATCTCTTTTGGCTCTTGCATTGGCAGGTGGGTTCTTTACCACTAGCGCCATCTGGGAAGCCCTAAAACAATATATAAAGTGAAAGTGAAGTCGCTCAGTCGTGCCCAACTCTTCACAACCCCATGGATTGCAGCCTACCAGGCTCCTCCGTCCATGGGATTTTCCAGGCAAGATAGCAGGTGCTTAATACATATTTGTTTCATGTGTGAGTAAATAAAATGTTTGTGCAGTTTATAGAAAACTTATATTTAGTTATTATTTTTCTTTCTAGCTTGGATCAGAAAAACAAGAAAGACTCCACCTACTATGGAGGTAAGAATACACAAGGAAAATATTCAAATATGTGTCTGTAATGCTGTGCTTCTCAGTTGAGAGTTTGTACTCTCAGAGATACATGAAACCTCTAAAACATATGTGATGCCACCTCTCCAAAATGTTAATTTTACTCCATAGAAAATAATTTCAAACATTTTTATAATAAAATAAATGTACAAATCATGGAATATAACATAAAATTTATATAAAATTTTAAATGAAGTGATAAAAATTTAAAACAAAATAAAAATACTTTAGAGGATGTTTGGACTTACAGCAGCTGGCTCCAGAACATTTCCCTGGCTTCTGGGAGTTCTCTGTTCTGATATGGATGCTTTGGTGGAAGAGTTGAGAAACACTAAATCTCTTGGTTCTATCCAAATCATGCTGTTTATTTTGCCCTTGCTGCTGCTGCTGCTAAGTCACTTCAGTCGTGTCCGACTCTGTGCGACCCCATAGACAGAAGCTCACCGGGCTCCCCCGTCCCTGGGATTCTCCAGGCAAGAACACTGGAGTGAGTTGCCATTTCCTTTTCCAATGCATAAAAGTGAAAAGTGAAAGTGAAGTCGCCCAGTCACGTCCGACCCCCAGCGACCCCATGGACTGGAGCCCACCAGGATCCTCCGTCCATGGGATTTTCCAGGCAAAAGTACTGGGGTGGGGTGTCATTGCCTTCCCCGATTTTGCCCTTAATTTTATATAAAACTATAAAATTTTATAATTTTTATGTAAATTTAATGCCATCAGGTAGCTGAAGAAACTTAAAAATATACAATTAACAGGTAATAGGTAGTATTCAGTAACTAATAGTTGAATTTGTATTTAAAACTTTAGAAACATAGGAAATTCCCTGGTGGTCCAGTGGTTAGGACTTTTCACTGCCCAGGGCCTGGGTTCTGTTCCTGACTGGTGAACTAAGATCCTGCAAGCTACATGGAATGGCCAAAATAAAAGCTTTAGAAGCATAATTTTGGTGGTATGCAGAATGAAAAACATAGCAAAGCTGTGGTCTTTGTGTTTTTAAAACATGGTTATTTCAATGGCAGAAACCAGCACAATATTGTAAAGCAATTATCCTTCAATTGAAAATAGATTTTTAAAAAAGAAAAAAAATAGTTATTTCATAATTTCAAGGCAATTATTTCATAATTTTTATTTTAAAACAGTAGCAAAATGTTTGTAAGAGATAAATATATTTCATGGAAGGGAAGTTTTCAAATTCATTAATATACTGCCTATTCCTTTTCTTTTACTATTGAGGATTCTTCTTTTCCCTCCCTACCACAAACCCTGTTGACAACATAAGTGAGTTCCAATACTCAGGCCACACTTTTTAAGAGGTGGATACTCCAAGGAAGAGTTTAGGATAACCTGTAAATTAGCATACCTATCTTTACTGTTCCATTCCTCCTGGACTGACCCTATCAGTGTTTGTCTGACCAAGGACTAAGTAAGCATATTACTAAGCCTATTTTTAGCTTTATATGTTGCTTCCATCTTGCCCTTGTCCTACGCTTCTCAGACTCTTTTTTCTAGTATCCAGTGAACCTTGGAATAAAAGTGGAAAAAAAAAATCAATGTGATCCAGGATGCAGAAGTATCTTCTGTGGTTTCCAGTGGTAAGGATGGATCAAGGAGCCCTTCTTATGTTGGCTATAATAAGAGCTACTGTTCTTAGAGAAAAGGGTGCTTCTTCTATCCTCAGGACTTTGGAAGCCTTCTTTCATGGAAACATAGATACATGTAAAGTGATTGCTGCTAAGTCGCTTTAGTCGTGTCCGACTCTGTGCGACCCCATAGATGGCAGCCCACCAGGCTCCCCTATCCCTGGGATTCTCCAGGCAAGAACACTGGAGTGGGTTGCCATTTCCTTCTCCAATGCATAAAAGTGAAAAGTAAAAGTGAAGTCGCTCAGTCGTGTCTGACTCTTAGCGACCCCATGGACTGCGGCCCACCAGGCTCCTCCATCCATGGGATTTTCCAGGCAAGAGTACTGGGGTGGGGTGCCATTGATGGAAGTAACTGCAATTATCGGGCCTAAGTCACCACTCCTGTAAATGTTAGGTAATCCCATCATCTCAGACAAGCTCCAGTTAAAACAGTGAGACCAGGTCATTCCATCCGTGGTGCTCACATCCTCAAATATCTGAAAAGGAACCCTCTGCTTCCTCTTTTCAAATATACTATTAGTTGGAGTGTTCTTTATACAGAAGAGCCCCCATGTCTGTGGGCCCCCAATACACACACACACACATCCTCTTCTCTCCCTCCTGATCCTTTCCATTGTGTTTCAGGAATTTCCATTTTTTTATTAGCAAATTGCCATTCACATTTAATATTGTTCTAGGAACTTTCTCTACCACAGAACCTCTACTAAAATCTACTTGTGTCTAAAAGATAGTGAGTCTCTTCTTTCTTTGAAGTGGATTGTGCTCATTTTCCTACAACGCATAGAAAGAAAGTAGGACCTTTCCCCTATCATTTCTAAAATAGTCTTCCATTTTGTGGGCCCAGGAGAGTATAGTACCTTTGCAATCTAAGTAAATTTCTTTCAACCTATTCATCATTTTTATCTTTGCTAACGTCCAGGGCACTCTCCCACACTGATGGCGGTGATTAGAACCAGACTTCCAGTTTTTTTCTGTCACTGTCTTTCCAAGTTCTTAGCCATTTAGTTCTTTGACTTTGTACTCACCTGTATCCCTAGCTCAAAGAACAACTGCTTCCATAACCACACCTTAGTTCATATCATCACCAAACACCATTCTACCATGACAACTTACAAACTTTTCAATCCCAGATTCTACATATACCATCTTAAGGGAGAGGAAGAACCCATTTACAATAAAAATAAGGCGTGTATACAGAAAACCACAAGAATTAAATGGGATTGTTTAATAGGTTATTAAAAGGCAAATTCCACCCAGATCAAGAAATACAACTTTGCCAGCTACTCATATGCCCCATCTCAATACAACCTCCTTTCTACCCACAAAAGCAACTTGGAACCCCGACTTTTATAGTAATCGTTTCCTCAATGTTTAAATAATTCTTCTCAGCCAAATGTACACTATAGTTTAGACTTGCCTATTGTGTAAAAACTTCATACTTAAGTCTCTTTCAGTTTATATGTTCTTCCTCCATCCCTTTTGTTTCCTGACAGATTTATCTATTGAAGAACCCACCCAAAGTTTGCCACAGTCTAGATTTTGCTAATCTTATGTTCTCTGTATAGGCTTCCCAGGTGGCACTAGTGGTAAAGAACCTGCCTACCAATACAGGAGATGTAAGAGATGTGGGTTTGATCCCTGGGTTGGGAAGATCCCCTGGAAGAAGGCATGGCAACCCACTCCAGTGTTCTTGCCTAGAGAATCCCATGGACAGAGGAGCCTGATGGGCTATAGTCCAAAGGGTATCAAAGAGTTGGACAAGACTGAAGTGACTTAGCACGCATGCACACATGTTCTCTGCGTAATCCAACATGTTCTCCTGTTCCTCTGTCTTCCAAATCGGCAGCTGGATCCAGCAGCTAGATACTGATGTTTGATCTTTTTGTCAAGAATGTGTAAGTGTTTGGCAAGACTACAGGAGAGCATTGTGTCTGGTTGTCCTTTTTCTGATCTTTGCAGATGCTCATGCTTAACATGTATGGTCAGTTCATTGGAAACAACCTCCTGTTCTTGCATATCTTTTGAAACTAGTTTGTTTTTAAGATGCTGCCAGTAATTTGAGTTCTCTACTTTTTTTCAGATCTGTTAGTAAACTCCCACCCCCAAATAGACTTCTGCTATATCATCTATAGACTATGGCTGAAGGTTTGTTATTTAGTCACTAAGTCATGTCCAACTCTTTTGCAGCCCCATAGATTATAGCCTGCCAGGCTCATGGCTGAAGGTAGCCAGTAGCAATTACCATTTACAGTAGCATCAGAAAGCATAAAATACCCTGATATAAATTTAACAAACTATATGCAAGACATGTAGACCAAACACTATAAAACATTGGTAAGAGAAATTAAGAAAGACCTAAATTAATGGGGATATATCTGTTTATTGATTGGAATATTTAGTATTGCTGAGATGTTACTTCTCTCAAAAGCTAATGATTCGCAGCAGTAATTCTTAACACTTTGTTATGAATCAGTTACAGAGAAGCCTTATTATAACACAAACTGCAGAACCTTTTCCCCAGAGTTTTTGAACCACAAAGTCTGGAGTAAGCCCTGAATATTTGCATTTATAGCAAGTTCCCTGGTAATGCTAACTAATGCTGCTGATCCAGAGCCCATACTTTGTGAACCAGTTCTCTATAGGCTCAGTCAAGTAACAATCCAGTTAAAATCCCATTAGACTTATTTTGGTAGAAATCAAGATGCTGATTCTAAAATATATATGGAAATTCAGAGGGCCTAGAGTAGCTGAAAGCAATCATGAAAAAGGAGACAATAATTAGAGGACTTATGCTCTAACAATTAGAGAACTGACTTTAAGACAACTCTAAAACCAAAATAATTAAGATAGCATGGTACTGGTGTAAGGGATATATAAACAAATAAATGGAAAAGAATAGAGAGTTTAGAAGTAGATAATGTACAACCAGCTGGTTTTTGGCAGTAGCACCAAAGGAACACAATTAGAAATGAAGAGTCTTTATAACAAGTGATGCTAGAATAATATCCATATGGGAAAGCTGAACTCAATCCCTACCTCACATCATACACAGGTATTAATTAAAGGTGTGGATCCTAGACTAAACGTAAAAATTAAGACTATAATGCTTCTATAAGAAAACATAGTGGAGGGCTTCCCTGGTGACTCAGTGGTAAAGAATCTGTATGCCAATGCTGGAGACGGGTTTGATCTCTGATCCAGGAAGATCGCACATGCCACAGAGCAGCTAAACCAGTGAGCCACAACTATTGAGCCTGTGCTCTAGAGCCCATTAACTGCAACTGCTGAAGCCCGTGCACCTGAGAGCCCCTGCCCTACAACAAGAGAAACCACAATGAGAAACGTGTGCACCACAATGAAGAGTAGCCCCCACTCGCTGAAACTGGAGAAAAGCCTGCATAGCAGCAAAGACCCAGCCAGAAATAAATGAAATAAAATTATAGAAAAATGAGAAATCAGTGGGATATCTTCACAACTTTGGGAAAGACAGGAGATAGCAAGCACCACCTTAAGAAGAAACACTGATAAATTGAACCTAATCAAAATAAAAACTAATGCTTAAATCAAAAGAGAACATGAAGAAAGGAACAGACTGGGAGAAAATAATCCCAGTACATGTATCTGACAAAGGACTTGTATTCAGACTGTATAAAAACCACTTCAACTCAATGATAGAAGACAAAGCTAATAAAAGTGGGGTGAAAATCTTGAATTGGCTTTAATAAGATTCAAGAATAGCCACTAAGCATATGGAAAGATACTTAACATCACTCGTCATCATAATGGAATTCCATCACACATCTATGAAAACGGCTAAAATTTAGAAGATTGACAGTAGCCGTAACTAGAGCAACAGTGAACGTACGTATATAACCATATAGTGCTGATTGGTAGGGAAATTATATAACCATGTTAAAAAACTGACAGTTTCTTCCTACCCTATAACTCAGCAGTTATTGGCCACCTGGAAGGCAAAAGAATCCCTTTTTAGGCTCACTTCTTAGGAAGCTCTGGCCAAAAGAATCTAGTTCCTTGAAATACTATTTAAGCTTCCTGATTCATGCCCAGCCCAACTTTCTAGCTTTCCTCTTTATATTTGCTATATCTATCCTACCTTTGAAGGTACTCCTTGCAATTTCCCAAGTTGAATGTCTTCTTTTCTATCAGCTGGGCTCTTCTGTTCAAGCTTAATTTCATTTTAAAAGCCCTTTAAAATCATTGCAGCACTCTTTGCAATAGCTAGAACATGGAAGCAACCTAAAAGTCTGTCAACAGATGAATGGATAAAGAAGTTGTGATACATACGCACAATGGAATATTACTCGGCCATAAAAAGGAACACATTTGAGTCAGTTCTAATGAGGTGGATGAACCTAGAGCCTATTATACAGAGTGAAGAAAGTCAGAAAGATGAATATTGGATCAGATCAGATCAGTCACTCAGTCGTGTCCAGCTCTTTGCGACCCCATGAATATTGTATACTGTCACATATATATGGAATCTAGAAAGATGGTACTGATGAATTTATTTGCAGGGCAGCAGTGGAGAAACAAACATAGAGAACAGATTTATGGACACGGGGAGAAGGGAGGATAGGGTGAGATGTATGGAGAGAGTAACATGGAAACTTACATTACCATATGTAAAATAGCCAATGGGAATTTGCTGTTTGCCTCAGGGAACTCAAGCAGGGGCTCCATATCAACCTAGAGGGTTGGGATAGGGAGGGGGATAAGAGGGAGGTTCAAGAGGGAGAGGACGTATGTACACCTATGGCTGATTCGTGTTGATGTTTGACATAAAACAACAAAATTCTGTAAAGCAAATATCCTTCAGTTAAAAATAAATAAATTTAAAAACAAAAACAAAATTGTATAATGCTTTCTTCAACTTTTCTCCCAGCTTCTTAACTCAGAGCTAGTCATTTCTTTCTTGATATAGCTACACTGCTTTGTGCACTTATATAAGCCTTTGAGTTCAGTATTATAATTACTTATTTTATTTGTCCATCTTTCAGACTATAGTATGGGCTATATGGCATAGGGATTATGTCTTATTAATTTATATATCATAAACACTTAACACAGAACCTGATTCATTATTAGATAGACTTTTATTGACAGACTTGAAAATCTCAATGCCATGTAAGTATATTACATGGTTTGTATGACAGAGTTGGACTTCCCTGGTGGCTCAGACAGTAAAGCGTCTGCCTACAATGCAGGAGACCCGGTTTCAATCCCTGGATGGGGAAGACCCCCTGGAGAAGGAAATGACGGAGTTTGAATTTCCAGCAGCCGACTATAAAATAACCCTGAGAAACTGAATATATTTTGAAATTGAGCATTGCTTGTACTTTTTTTCATGAAAATTCACATTTTACTTCAGGTTGCCAGTATCATTCAATGCCTGTTCATCAGTTCAATACAAGTTGAAGTAACATTTCACAAAAAGTAATAAGGTAGACTTTTCATAGTCTTAACTATGTCCTATTAGAAGCCATATATAGCAAGTTATTTTGAAATATTGCTTCTCCTTTCATACTGACAAGACAGTAGGAAACACAGTTTTCTGTTTGAAAAAGTGAATAAATGCATTGACAAAATATATGACTCAGCAGTATGTTTACAGACAGTAGAAGAAAGCGATAATATTAGAGGTTACTCACTTCCTTTTTAATACATATGCTCATTGAAGGGCTTCTGGTGGCTCAGCTGGTAAAAAAACAAAACAAAACAAAAAAAAACACCCTGCCTGACAATGCAGGAGACCCAAGAGACACAGATTCAATCCCTGGGTCAGAAAGATCCCCTGCAGAAGGAAATGGCAACCCACTCAAGTATTCTTGCCTGGAAAATCACATGGAGAGGGGAGCCTGGTGGGTCACAGTCCATGGGTCACAAAGAGTTGGACATGACTGAGCACACACACCCACAAGCATGCTCCATGAAAGAGGAAGAGGAAATTCTTGAAATGAGTAGAGAATGGTGCTGCATGGTGATACTGTAGTCGAAGGAGAAGCCGGAGCTGAGAGGTAGCACCTTGTTAACATGGCCATGTTCTCAGATCGGGGCTGAAGGCTCCAATAACTCATTTTTTGTCCGTGTCCAAAGTGATTTAGCTCTGAAAGGTATACAGTGACTAAAACACACGAGAGTT
This sequence comes from Tragelaphus eurycerus, assembly GCA_935064755.1. NCBI lineage: Eukaryota > Metazoa > Chordata > Mammalia > Artiodactyla > Bovidae > Tragelaphus > Tragelaphus eurycerus. The sequence goes on along the minus strand of CAKXYN010000024.1, from coordinate 19,273,547 downwards.
TGTAAATGTTGCCAGAATTCCAGTATATTAATTTACAGTAAGAAATTAAATTGGCATAGGAAAAAGCAGTAGGATATGAGTATGATATTTGGATGAGAAAAGTTAAGTAGTAAAATTAATGTTTAATTACATCAGGCCCAGAGTCACCTTTTGTGTCCATTTCACCATAGGAATAGTCTGACCACACGAATAGCCTTATGATTTGGAATAGAAAAAAGTTGCCATGTGCTTATTAAGGTTTTTCTTCCCGTGAACAGTGTTTTTATGGATTGTCAGAATTTGTTTCTATGATTCCCTTTTTTCTTTGCTTCTCTTTTCTAATTGACCTATTATTTTGCTATTACAGTAGTTATATTATGGTCAAATGTTGCTGGCCCTGCAGCTCTTCTTTGGTTTTACTCTTTTCATATCTCTGCCCTGGCCTATCTTGCCATTTAACTCTCAGAGAGGACTCTTCTTTCTGAATTCCTGAGGCCCATCTCACTGTTGTCTCCAAGTAACTGATATTTGTTGGGCATGTTCTTGGTGCCTAGTATTATTAGCTCATTTTATAAGTTACAGAATCGAAATGTTTTAGGATTAATGTTTTGCATATATAATCCTATTTTTCTGCATACTTGTTTGGGGAGTGTCTGTTCTTATGCAGAAATAGACCCCCTGCCCTAAAGCTTACAGTATCACTGTTGGAAATATGGTGGATAAAAAAGTTGTACAAACTTCATACTCTGAACATCATTCATTTAAAGTGAATGAACTAGAGATGCATGTATCAGGATGGATAAATCTCGGAAACACAGTATTGAGTACAAAGAGCAAGTTGCAGAAAATTTCATTACCATTTATGGGCTTCCTCAATGGCTCAGCGGGTAAATAACTGCCTGCAGTGTAGGAGACACAGGAGATGCAGGTTCCATCCCTGGCTTGGGAAGATCCCCTGGAGAAGGAAACAACAACCCACTCCAGTATTCTTTTTTTTTTTTTTTTTTTAACTTTACAATATTGTATTGGTTTTGCCATATATCAAAATGAATCCGCCACAGGTATACATGTGTTCCCCATCCTGACCCCTCCTCCCACCTCCCTCCCCATACCATCCCTCTGGGTTGTCCCAGTGCACCAGCCCCAATCATCCAATATAGTGCATCGAAGCTGGACTGGTGACTCATTTCATATATGATATTATACATGTTTCAATGTCATTCTCCCAAATCATCCCACTCTCTCCCTCGCCCACAGAGTCGAAAAGACTATTCTATACATCAGTGTCTCTTTTGCTGTCTCGTATACAGGGTTATTGTTACCATCTTTCTAAATTCCATATATATGTGTTAGTATACTGTATTTGTGTTTTTCTTTCTGGCTTACTTCACTCTGTATAATAGGCTCCAGTTTCATCCACCTCATTATAACTGACTCAAATGGATTCTTTTTAGTGGCTGAGTAATACTCCATTGTGTATATGTACCACAGCTTTCTTATCCATTCATCTGCTCATGGACATCTAGGTTGCTGCCATGTCTTGGCTATTATAAACAGTGCTGTGATGAACATTGGGGTACACATGTCTCTTTCAAATCTGGTTTCCAGTGGGATTGGTGGATCATAAGGCAGTTCTATTCCCAGTTTTTTAAGGAATCTCCACACTGTTTTCTCCATAGTGGCTGTACTAGTTTGCATTCCCACCAACAGTGTAAGAGGGTTCCCTTTTCTCCACACCCTCTCCAGCATTTATTGCTTGTGGACTTTTGAATCGCAGCCATTCTGACTGGCGTGAAATGGTACCTCATAGTAGTTTTGATTTGCATTTCTATGATAATGAGTGATGTTGAGCATCTTTTCATGTGTTTGTTAGCCATCTGTATGTCTCCTTTGGAGAAATGTCTATTTAGTTCTTTGGCCCATTTTTTGATTGGGTCATTTATTTTTCTGGAATTGAGCTGTAGGAGTTGCTTGTATATTTTTGAGATTAGTTGTTTGTCAGTTGCTTCATTTGCTATTATTTTCTCCCATTCTGAAGTCCGTATTTTCACCTTGTTTATAGTTTCCTTTGTTGTGCAGAAGCTTTTTAAGTTTAATTAGGTCCCATTTGTTTATTTTTGCTTTTATTTCCAATATTCTGGGAGATGGGTCATAGAGGATCCTGCTGTGATGCATGTCGGAGAGTGTTTTGCCTATGTTCTCCTCTAAGAGTTTTATAGTTTCTGGTCTTACATTTAGATCTTTAATCCATTTTGAGTTTATTTTTGTGTATGGTGTTAGAAAGTGTTCTAGTTTCATTCTTTTGCAAGTGGTTGACCAGTTTTCCCTGCACCGCTTGTTAAAGAGATTGTCTTTAATCCATTGTATATTCCTGCCTTCTTTGTCAAAGACAAGGTATCCATATGTGCGTGGATTTATCTCTAGGCTTTCTATTTTGTTCCATTGATCTATATTTCTGTCTTTGTGCCAGTACCATACTGTCTTGATGACTGTGGCTTTGTAGTAGAGCCTGAAGTCAGGCAGGTTGATTCCTCCAGTTCCATTTTTCTTTCTCAAGATTGGTTTGGCTATTCGACGTTTTTGTATTTCCATACAAACTGTGAAATTATTTGTTCTAGCTCTGTGAAGAATACTGTTGGTAGCTTGATAGGGATTGTATTGAATCTATAAATTGCTTTAGGTAGTATACTCATTTTCACTATATTGATTCTTCCAATCCATGAACATGGTATATTTCTCCATCTATTAGTGTCCTCTTTGATTTCTTTCACCAGTGTTTTATAGTTTTCTATATATAGGTCTTTAGTTTCTTTAGGTAGATATATTCCTAAGTATTTTATTCTTTTCGTTGCAGTGGTGAATGGAATTGTTTCCTTAATTTCTCTTTCTATTTTCTCATTATTAGTGTGTAGGAATGCAAGGGATTTCTGTGTGTTAATTTTATATCCTGCAACTTTACTATATTCATTGATTAGTTCTAGTAATTTTCTGGTGGAGTCTTTAGGGTTTTCTATGTAGAGGATTATGTCATCTGCAAACAGTGAGAGTTTTACTTCTTCTTTTCCAATTTGGATTCCTTTTATTTCTTTTTCTGCTCTGATTGCTGTGGCCAAAACTTCCAAAACTATGTTGAATAGTAATGGTGAAAGTGGGCACCCTTGTCTTGTTCCTGGCTTTAGAGGAAATGCTTTCAGTTTTTCACCATTGAGGATAATGTTTGCTGTGGGTTTGTCATATACAGCTTTTATTATGTTGAGGTATGTTCCTTCTATTCCTGCTTTCTGCAGAGTTTTTATCATAAATGGATGTTGAACTTTGTCAAAAGCTTTCTCTGCATCTATTGAGATAATCATATGGTTTTTATTTTTCAATTTGTTAATGTGGTGTATTACATTGATTGATTTGCGGATATTGAAGAATCCTTGCATTCCTGGGATAAAGCCCACTTGGTCATGGTGTATGATCTTTTTAATGTGTTGTTGGATTCTGATTGCTAAAATTTTGTTAAGGATTTTTGCATCTATGTTCATCAGTGATATTGGCCTGTAATTTTCTTTTTTTGTAGCATCTTTGTCAGGTTTTGGTGTTAGGGTGATGGTGGCCTTATAGAATGAGTTTGGAAGTTTACCTTCCTCTGCAATTTTCTGGAGGAGTTTGAGTAGGATAGGTTTTAGCTCTTTACATTTTTGGTAGAATTCAGCTGTGAAGCCGTCTGGACCTGGGCTTTTGTTTGCTGGAAGATTTCTGATTACAGTTTCAGTTTCCGTGCTTGTGATGGACTGTTAAGATTTTCTATTTCTTCCTGGTCCAGTTTTCGAAAGTTGTACTTTTCTAAGAATTTGTCCATTTCTTCCACGTTGTCCATTTTATTGGCATATAATTGCTGATAGTAGTTTCTTATGATCCTTTGTATTTCTGTGTTGTCTGTTGTGATCGCTCCATTTTCATTTCTAACTTTATTGATTTGATTTTTCTCCCTTTGTTTCTTGATGAATCTGGCTAATGGTTTGTCAATTTTATTTACCCTTTCAAAGAACCAGCTTTTGGCTTTGTTGGTTTTTGCTATGGTCTCTTTTGTTTCTTTTGCATTTATTTCTGCCCTATTTTTTAAGATTTCTTTCCTTCTACTAACCGTGGAGTTCTTCATCTCTTCCTTTTCTAGTTGTTTTAAGTGTAGAGTTAGGTTATTTATTTGACTTTTTTCTTGTTTCTTGAGATATGCCTGTATTGCTATGAACTTTCCCCTTAGGACTGCTTTTACAGTGTCCCACAGGTTTTGGGTTTTTGTGTTTTCATTTTCATTAATTTCTATGCAAATTTTGATTTCTTTTTTTATTTCTTCTGTGATTTGTTGGTTATTCAGCAGCGTGTTGTTCAGCCTCCATATGTTGGAATTTTTAATAGTTTTTCTCCTGTAATTGAGATCTAATCTTACTGCATTGTGGTCAGAAAAGATGCTTGGAATGATTTCAGGTTTTTTGAATTTACCAAGGCTAGATTTATGGCCCAGGATGTGATCTATCCTGGAGAAGATTCTGTGTGTGCTTGAGAAAAAGGTGAAATTCATTGTTTTGGGATGAAATGTCCTATAGATATCCATTAGGTCTAACTGGTCTATTGTATCGTTTAAAGTTTGTGTTTAGTTAACAAATTTTCAAATTAACAGAAATTAACAAATTTTCTATTTAGTTGATCTATCCATAGGTGTGAGTGGGGTTTTAAAGTCTCCCACTATTATTGTGTTATTGTTAATTTCTCCTTTCATACTTGTTCGCATTTGTCTTACATATTGCGGTGCTCCTATGTTGGGTGCATATGTATTTATAATTGTTATATCTTCTTCTTGGATTGATCCTTTGATCATTATGTAGTGACCCTCTTTGTCTCTTTTCACAGGCTTTGTTTTAAAGTCTATTTTATCTGATATGAGTATTGCTACTCCTGCTTTCTTTTGGTCTCTATTTTCATGGAAAATCTTTTTCCAGCCCTTCACTTTCAGCCTGTATGTGTCCCCTGTTTTGAGGTGGGTCTCTTGTAGACAACATATGTAGGGGTCTTGTTTTTGTATCCATTCAGCCAGTCTTTGTCTTTTGGTTGGGGCATTCAACCCATTTACATTTAAGGTAATTATTGATAAGTATGATCCCGTTGCCATTTACTTTATTGTTTTGGGTTTGAATTTATACACCCTTTTTGTGTTTCCTGTCTAGAGAATATCCTTTAGTATTTGTTGAAGAGCTGGTTTGGTGGTACTGAATTCTCTCAGCTTTTGCTTGTCTGTAAAGGTTTTGATTTCTCCTTCATATTTGAATGAGATCCTTGCTGGGTAGAATAATCTGGGCTGTAAGTTATTTTCTTTCATCACTTTAAGTATGTCTTGCCATTCCCTCCTGGCTTGAAGAGTTTCTATTGAAAGATCAGCTGTTATCCTTATGGGAATTCCCTTGTGTGTTATTTGTTGTTTTTCCCTTGCTGCTTTTAATATTTGTTCTTTGTGTTTGATCTTTGTTAATTTGATTAATATGTGTCTTGGGGTGTTTTGCCTTGGGTTTATCCTGTTTGGGACTCTCTGGGTTTCTTGGACTTGAGATTATTTCCTTCCCCATTTTAGGGAAGTTTTCAACTATATCTCCTCAATTATTTTCTCATGGTCTTTCTTTTTATCTTCTTCTTCTGGGACTCCTATGATCCAAATGTTGGGGCTTTTAATATTGTCCTGGAGGTCTCTGAGATTGTCCTCATTTCTTTTAATTCGTTTTTCTTTTTTCCTCTCTGATTCATTTATTTCTACCATTCTATCTTCTAATTCACTAATACTATCTTCTGCCTCTGTTATTCTACTATTTGTTGCCTCCAGAGTATTTTTTATCTCATTTATTGCATTATTCATTATATATTGACTCTTCTTTATTTCTTCTAGGTCCTTGTTAAACCTTTCTTGCATCTTCTCAATGCTTTTCTCCAGGCTATTTATCTGTGATTCCATTTTGATTTCCAGATTTTGGATCAATTTCACTATCTTTATTCGGAATTCTTTATCAGGTAGATTCCCTATCTCTTCCTCTTTTGTTTGGTTCGGTGGGCATTTATCCCGTTCTTTTACCTGCTGGATATTTCTCTGTCTCTTCATCTTGTTTATATTGCTGAGTTTGGGGTGTCCTTTCTGTATTCTGGCAATTTGTGGAGTTCTTTTTACTGTGGAATTTCCTCGCTGTGTGTGGATTTGTACAGGTGGCTTGTCAAGTTTTCTTGGTTAGGGAAGCTTGTGTCGGTGTTCTGGTGGGTGGAGCTGGATTTCTTCTCTCTGGAGTGCAATGAAGTGTCCAGTAATGAGTTATGAGATGTCTATGGTTTTGGGGTGACTTTGGGTAGCCTGTATATTGGAGCTCAGGGCTGTGTTCCTGTGTTGCTGGAGAATTTGCTTGGTATGACTTGCCCTGGAACTTGTTGGCCCTTGAGTGGTGCTTGGTTTCAGTGTAGGTATGGAGGTGTTTGATGAGCTCCTGTCAATTAATGTTCCCTGGAGTCAGGGTTTGGACTTAAGCCTCCTGCTTCCAGTTATCGGTCTTATTTTTACAGTAGTCTCAAAACTTCTCCTTCTGTACAGCACCATTGATAAAACATCTATAGGTTAAAGATGAAAAGTTTCTCCATCGTGAGGGTCACACAAATAGGTTCACAGCGTTACATGGAGAAGAGAAGAGGGAGGAGGGAGTTAGAGGTGACCCGAATGAGATGAGGTGGAATCAATAGAGGAGAGAGCGGGCTATCCAGTAATCACTTCCTTATGTGCACTCCACAACTGGACCGCTCAGAGATGTTCACAGAGTTATACAGAGAAGAGAAGAGGGAGGAAGGAGAAAGAGGTGGTCAGGAGGATAAAAGGAGGGAATGAAAAGGAGAGAGACAGATCCAGTCAGTAATCAGTTCCCTAAGTGTTCTCCACCGTCTGGAACACACAGAAATTCACAGAGTTGGGTAGAGTAGAGAGGGGTTAGGGAGGAGACACAAGTGACCTGGTGGAGAAAAAGGAGAGTCCAAAGGGAGAGAGAGCAGTCAAGCCAGTAATCTCACTCCCAAGTAAAAAATGGGTACTGAAGATTGGGTCCTTAATGGTACAACATTGGTAACAAATACTTAAAAGCAAAAATTAAAAATCTAGAGTAGAGTTTGGAATTTCAAAAATACAATGTTAAAAGAAGAAGGAAAAGAAAGTGAGAGAGAGAAAAAAGAAAGTCACAAAAATTATAAAGAAAATATAGGTACAAAGTTGATAACAAATACCAAAAAGCAAAAGTTAAAAATCTAGAGTAGAGTTTGGAATTTCAAAAATACAATGTTAAGAAGAACAAGAAAGAGGGAAAAAAAAAACCAAACAAACAAAAACAAAGTCACAAAAATTATAAAGAAAATATAGGTACAAAATTGATAACAAATACCAAAAAGCATAAATTAAAAATCTAGAGTAGAGTTTGGAATTTCAGAAATACAATGTTAAAGAAAAGAAGAAGAGAAGGAAAGAGAAGAAAAAAAGTCACAAAAATTATAAGGAAAATATAGGTACAAAATTGATAACAAATACCAAAAAGCATAAATTAAAAATCTAGAGTAGAGTTTGGAATTTCAGAAATACAATGTTAAAGAAAAGAAGAAGAGAAGGGAAAAAAAGTCACAAAAATTATAAAAAAAATATATAGGTACAAAATTGATAACAAAAACCAAAAAGCTAAAATTAAAAATCTAGAGTAGAGTTCGGAATTTCAAAAATACAATGTTAAAGAAAAGAAGAAAAAAAAAAAGAGAGAAAAAAAAAAAAAAACAAGGTCACAAAAATTATAAAATATATATATATGAAATTTGCTTTAAAAAATATATGGTCTTTTTTTTTTTGCAAAGTAATAGTAGGTTATAAAAGTGAAAATTAAAGGCATAATAGAGGTCTTAAAATTTTTTTAAAAATTAAAAAAAAAGAAAGAATGATCATAAAAATAGTAAAAATATATCTAGGACTTTCTCTGGTGTTATTGTGGGTATTGTGGGGTCAGTTCATTTTCAGCTAGTTCCTTGGTCTGGCTTATATTTCTCAAGACCTATAGGCCCCTTCCTATGTAGTCAGTACTAACAACAGGGTTTTAATCTATTGCCTGTCGCTTCCAAGGCGGTTCCCTCTGTTATAGATTCTTCTGTTTGATGGTCTCTTCAGTGTCTGATTTCCGTCCTAATACAAAGCGGGCAGTGGTGGACACTTTTTTTTTTTTTAGGCTCACTTGTTCAGTGGGGAGGGAAGGATTCTGCAAACAAATAACACTGGCCGTGTGCTCGCAGTGCCTCAGCCACACTGGTCCTGCCCCTGCTAACGGCGTGTGTAGCCTCTCTGTCCACACTGCTCAGGCTCTAGGTTCTCTGCCAGGAACCATCTGCAGCCGGCCCTGTGCAGCTTGCACCTCCCAGGTCTAAGCCGCTCAGGTTCAGGCACTTGGGTAGTCCTCAGAGGTGCAGACTTGGTTGGGCCTGCATTTTGTGCCCTTCCCAGGACCTAGCAGCACAGGTGATGAGGTGTTTGGTGAGCACCGCTGCTGTGACTTATCGCCTCCCCGCCGCTCAGTTTTCTGGGTGTACAACCGGTGCACCTTCTTAGGCAGATGTTGACCGTCCAAAGCCCCAAGAAGTCTTAGTTAGCAAAAAAGCCTGCTTACAGTTTTGTAGATAATGTCTCTCTGGGGCTGTGATTGCCCCCTTCTGGCTCTGGCTGCCTGTCACCGGAGGGGGACGGTCTGCAGCCAGCTATCTCTGTTCAGTCCTTTGTTCTGTGCACGGGCCTGGCAGTGTCTTAGGTTAGGGCTGGCTTTCCGCGTGGTAGCTATCCCACATTCTGGTTTGCTAGCCCAAATTAGTTTGCTCAGATAGCGCTCGGGACATTCAGGCCAGATCCTTACTCTAAGCAATGCAGCCTGCGCCTCCCTGCCCAGCTCCCGCTTGCTAGTGGTAGATGCCGGCGTCCGCGCTGCTTCTCCGCTGGGGGAGTTACCGTTGGGCTCATAATCTGTGGGTTTTAATTATTTATTTTTCCTCCCTGTTATGTTGCCCTCTGTGCTTCCAAGGCTCGGCACAGACTCGGCAGTGAGAGTGTTTCCTGGAGTTTGGAAACTTCTCTCTTTTGAAGACTCCCTTCCCGGGACGGAGGCTCCATCCCTCCCTCTTTTGTCTCTTTTTTTGTCTTTTATATTTTTTCTTACCTCCTTTAGAAGACAACGGGTTGCTTTTCTGGGTGCCTGATGTCCTCTGCCGGCATTCAGAAGTTGTTTTGTGGAATTTACTCAGCGTTTAAATGTTCTTTTGATGAATTTGTGGGGCAGAAAGTGGTCTCCCTATCCTGTTCCTCCGCCATCTTAGCTCTTCCCTACCCCACACCAATATTCTTGCCTGATAAATCCCATGGACAGGGGAGCCTATGGGCTACAGTCCAAGTGTCAGACATGTCTGAGTGACTAAAGCGGTATCATTTATATAAAGTTTGAAAGCAGGGAAAGAAAAATGGACTTAAAGTTAGCCAGTTAAACATATGAGTTTACTTTCTCCTTTTGAGCCTAATGAAAATGAAAGTGAAGGGTTTATTTTTAAAAGCATAAATTTACAAGGTCAATGAAAAATTGAAGACACAAAAGCAGTAACAATGTTTTAGAAACTGGAAAAGCAGATGAGCAAATGTTAGCAAATTTAGCAAAACTAAGAAGCATGACTCCTAGCAGAGAAGAAAGCTTAGAAGAAACCCAGTTTAAACCACAGAACCCCAGCAGTGCCAGGAACCTGAAAGTGGAGTTGAGGCTGATGCTAAAAGCAGTAACCTGGTTGAAAATCTATTTAAGAAGCAATTAGGTATTAACCAATAAATGTAGAAGAAATAATAGAATTGGAAAGTCACCATTTTTCAACTGTCATTGTGATCATCGCTTCAAGGAAAAATCATTAGTGGATATTAAAACCATTGGATCAGATTTTGTTGGGGAATAGCATATTTACATGGTCTCAAGGTATCACCCTACAGATTACTTATTAATTACAAAGGAAAAGAAGAAGTCACTTTATAGTGGACAAATTTCACCATACCACCTTAACCAGTTAGTCAGAAGTTGTATCAAGTAGAACAGACTTCACATCACGTATGCCCCTTTGTATAATACAGTGAGAGTAAGACATCATTCACATAGTAGTTTTTTTTAAACTAACAGCCTTAGTCAATTCACAAGGAAGTAACCAGAAAAACCTCATGAAACGCCAGGCTAGTCACGTCAGTGTTGTTGCTGTTGTTGCTAAGTCACTTCAGTCATGTCCGACTCTGTGCAACCCCAGAGACGGCAGCCCACCAGGCTCCCCCATCCCTGGGATTCTCCAGGCAAGAACACTGGAGTGGGTTGCCATTTCCTTCTCCAATGCATGAAACAGAAAAGTGAAAGTGAAGTCGCTCAGTCGTGTCCGACTCTTAGCAACCCCATGGACTGCAGCCTACCAGGCTCCTCCGTCCGTGGGATTTTCCAGGCAAGAGTACTGGAGTAGGGTGCCATCGCCTTCTCCGAGTCATGTCAGTGTAATGAACGATTTAACACTGATACAGTGCTGTCATTTAATACATGGTTCATGTTCAAATTTAAAGAAATATCCCAATGCTATCCTTTATAGCTGTTTTCCCCCTATTCAGGATCACATGGCACATGCTATAAAGGATACCATTGGTATATTTCTTTAAATTTGAACATGAACCATGTATTAAATGATAGCATTGTATCAGTGTTAAATCTCCTGAAGAAAAAGAAAAGGACACTGTTACATTCCCTTTGTGAAAGTCTGAAAATCATACAACTTCTCTACCCAGTGGAAAACTGGAGGTTTTATTCATGGAGAAGGGAAAACAGTACAGACTGTTTTTCAGACAAATATGAAGGAAGAGGTACATTCTGAAAAATAAAGGGATTAAATGAACACATACATACTGAACATATAAAGTTGAATTACAGATAAGTATGTGGGAAATAAATAAATGTCATTATCTCCAAGAAAAACCTCGGGTAGGAAAAGGAAAAGTAATCCTAGTATACAGAAAACTCACTTGTTGATAGTGTTTATTCATAATACTAATATAAATATTGAATATTGATCTACAGCTATATTGAGGATATGCTCATTTGCGCAGTCATGTCCAACTCTTTGCGGTCTCATGGACTGGACTGTAACCCACCAGGGTCCTCTGTCCGTGGAATTTTCCAAGAAAGAATACTGGAATGGCTTGCCATTTCCATCTCCAAGGAATCTTCCCAACCCAGGGATTGAATTCGCATCTCCTTTATTGGCAGGCGGATTCTTTACCACTGAGCCACCTGGGAAGCAGGATAAATCCTCATTTTCAGTAATGGGAAGTTAATATATAATGCTTAAAACTGAAAAATAAAGCAGTGATAGTATAAGAATGTTATTGAGGGGTTGGGACAAAGTCTTCTTGATAGCTGTCAACACTTTTGTGGCTCCCGGGTTTGGCCTGTACTGTAAATACCAGCCAGAAGAATATAAAGTAGTTGTTTCCCAGGAGAAGGAAATAATATTTTCCATAATAAGCCTTTTAGACAACGTGGCTTTATGTAACTTTGATTTAAAGAAAGAATTTGAGAAACCACATACACAATGCTGTAGATGAGGAGTAGCAGAATTTTTTCTTCAGAGAACCAGATAAATATTTTGGCGATTGTGAGACAATCTCTGTTGCAACTGTTTAACCCTCCCAGTTTTTCTCTGAAAGCACTCATGGACATATGTGAACCAGTGAGTGTGACTGTGCCCAATACAACTTTATTTACAAGGCAAGCAGCAACTGGATCCTAGTTTGTTGACCCCTGCTGTCGATCGGTGGATTTGAAATCGGGATACCTGTGCCCTGGGTACACAGAGACTTCCTGTGGGATATACAGGTATGGATAGCTTTAAGGCAATTAATTTCCATGTTCTCTCTTTCCATATGTAGTCCTTCCTAAAAAAGATTTGCCAGAGATCCTTCTGGTCTGCCAGTACTCCTTTCTTTCTTCTTTCATAATCATCTGTCTTTCAGAAGAAAAGCTTACTTTTTATCCACCCTAAATCTAACTATGGCGCATTGCCTTGGAATTTAAAAATCAGGGCACCAAACAAAAGAGACATTGGAGAATTTGTCCTGAGGGAAAGTCCCTTAAGAACAAAAGAGAAAGCTTCAATAAAAATTATTGAAAGGGGCAACACATTATTTTATCCAGGTGACAAAGACCCCATGCCTTATTGTGTCTCTGTCTACCTAGCTATCCATTTATCTATCTAAAATTAAAATCGCACAAGTGAGAAAGTTGTCATGGGCACACATAATAACATATTTATTTGAATTTAAAAATTAAGTTAGACTTTTTTCTGACAGATTTGGTTGATCGGATTTGACATTGGGGACTGGTTTTGCCAATTAAATTATATGGTTATATTTTCCATAAATTGAATAAACTAAACTGCAGTCCAAAGCTTTGACAAAAATGTTTAAAGCTTGCATTCAGTCAACAATAAACTGCCATTATTTAAGTGTCAAATAAGCATGGTGGTACATGGTTTTTAAAAGTCTTAGGAGATGAGCATATTGAAGTTTTAAAAACCACTGCTGTTTTGTTTATGGATCTATAAAGATGTAGTAAAAGTATAAAAACATGCATGTAGTTGTTACTGCTGGGGAAGGACAGTGTGGACAAGGGGTCACAGTATTTTCTTGGTCATATCTGTAGTTTTTATTTTCTTCAATTGGATGGTGGTCATACCTGTAGTATTTTCTTTCTTAAGTTGGTCATATTTGTAGTGTTTTATTTCTTAAGTTGGATGGTGGGTACATGGGCGTATATTATATTATTAGCTATATTTATTTATGGGCTTCCCTCATAGCTAAGTTGGTAAAGGATCTGTCTGCAATGCAGGAGACCTGGGTTCAATCCCTGGGTCAGGAAGATCCTCTGGAGAAGGAAGTGACAACCCACTCCACTGTTCTTGCCTGGAGAATCCCATGGACAGAAGAGCCTGGCAGGCTGCATTCCATGGGGCGTAAGAGTCGGACATGCTTAGCGTCTAAACTACCACCGCCACATTTATTTATACACGTGAAATATTTCCTTTAAAAAGAATACAGTGATATATTTAATATAATAATATATTTTAAGTTAACATGTTGGATCCTTGATAGAAAAATAAGATATTCAGAATAAACTGAAAAATTAAATGTTTGAAATTCTAAAATACCAAAAGCACTTAAGGAGTTACATGGCAATATATATAAGAAACAATAAAAAAAGGAAAAGAATCAATGTGGTTTAGTTTTGGGAATTCCTTTTTAAATATTTAATGCTTTTATGGTTTTACTGTTCATTCAATTACTTATCAGGCACCTAGTATGTGCTTAATAGGTAACATAATTTCTTTGTAGACGTATGTTGTACATACCAGTTTGTCCTAGATATCTTAACTCTGTTAAATTATGTGTAAACTATTTTTAGTATCATCTTTTTTTCCTCTGTGAAACCAAATTAGTCTCATTCTTTAAGGTTGCAAGGAAGAAACAGTCACATACTGCCTTCTGAAACTGGATCTTCCTGCAGGTTTACACAGAAGCTTGGTATCTTCAGTGGTATAGTCCTGTGAGTCCTTTTGTTTGCAAGATTGGAAAGGGTATATCCTGAGCTTCATCAATGTACCATTCTTTATTTACCTACTAGCATTTCTGCCTCCCGAAAGGAAAAGATGTGGTTGAATGGGTTTACCACCATCCACAATGAAAGGTCCCTGCTGGGCCAAGTGTTATGCCAGTTATTTGACCTCTTTCATACCTAACTCATTTGTGGCTGCCTTTACTCAGACCAGGAAGCAGGCTTGTCCCAATCAGGACTGCCTGAAGCTTAGAAGTTTATACCTGCCAGTGTAATTTTGGGGCACTTTTGTGACTCTATGGCTTGGCCTACACACTATGACCTTACTTGGTTTTTTCCCTTTATTTAAAAATTAGTAAACAATAATATTTCCTGGAAATAATAAATTACCCCAAGTCCTATGGCTGGCTGCACAGCTCTTAACTTCTAACAAGGTAATTTACCCATGTGTTCATTGGCACATATTTGTAATTTTGGTATGTTTATTGCTTTGTATCTGATGTTTTCACTTAACTGTCATACTCTAGGAATATAAAAAAAGCACTTGAAACACAATAGCATAACACTTAGAGATGCCTTTTCTATGTACCTTCTTTGGTATTGCTCAGTTGTGTCCAACTCTTCTTTGGTATCACTCAGTCATGTCCAACTCTTTGTGACCCCATGGACTGTAGCCTGCCAGGCTCCTCTGTCCATAGAATTCTCCAGGCCAAAATACTGGAGTGGGTAGCCGTTCCCTTCTCGAGGGGATCTTTCAGGAATTGAACTGGGGTCTTGTGCATTGCAGGCAAATTCTTTATCAGCTGAGCTACCAGGGTGGCCCTTTGGTATTGATCTCTACCCTTGTAAAAACTGAGAAAATGTGAAATTTGCCATGCTTCTCTAGAAAAGTGTAGTAAGGATGAAAGTGAATCATTTGTGTGTTTTGAGCTCCCCAGAGTCTATACCCTTAATCATAAGCTAGTGAGCATCTCTAACTATAGGTATTTATTTATTAATTGGGCTAGAAATTTTAGTTAGTTTATGCTATAAATCTTTGGTTTTCAAAACATTGATTTTAGATGAATCTTACAAAAAAAGTAGTATCTCAAATTTCAAGCCTCCCACCTTTCTCAGTCTGAAAGGATTGCTTCTTATATACTTCAGTACAAAGCTGAGGCCTGGCTTTAACCTTAGTTTTGGCGCATATTTTCTACTATTTTGACCTTTATCTGACTTTTAAAGCAGAATGTATAAGCTTTTTTAAAGTTGTATATAAGTAAAGTGCTATTATTAATTATTTTTGGATATACTTGTGGTCAGGTTCTTCTGAGATTCATCATAACCTACTGGGTGCATATTTAAAAGTGCAGAATTAGTTCTGAGCAGTTAACCTTCTGAGTCATGTCATCAGTCACTAAGACAAGTCCCATTTAAAACTGGGTTTACCTCCAGAGAGGAAAAATGTTAAAGGAGTTAAAATGAGATTAGGGTTTTTGTTTGTTTGTTTGATTCACACTTTTTCTGTTACCTCACCAAAACAGTTTCTTGTAATTTTCCCGTTATTCATTATTGTGATATTCTTTACAATCTAAATTTTAGAAGAATTAATTGTTGTAAATCACTTTTATCAAATGTAATCTGATCATTTGATTTGCCCACTGAGGAGCAAAGGATGTGGGTGCCATACTTGGCACCCTTTCTTTTAAGACTCCCTCCTAAGGAATGGGCCCCCAAAACACACAGCTCTTACAGCCAGTTGGGCTTACATCCATGAGACACACAAGACTACAGCAAACAAAGACGTGCTTGTTAATGGACAGTTGGGTGGGAATACTCACCCCAGTTGTGCAGAGGGAGCAGGTAGAAATGCCCATTTCCCTGAAAGGGGCCTACCTGCATACTTCAAAAGTTGCTGCCTATGGGTCAGGCTTCAATTTAGCACACTGTCTAGGGGACAGCGGCAACCCTCCATGGACAATCAGATAAAACAGCAGACACCTATCTGCCTTCTCCCTCCAGACCACTCCAAGTTGCTGGTATCTCCCTGCAAAAAGTTTGTACATACATCTGGTGCCCCAGCTTTTGCAGCAGCTGCCAAAATGGACAGCTGACTGAATCACCTGGCTCTGATAGCCACTGGGGCTTGCATTCATGAGCCCTACAGGACTATGGCAAACAAAGAAGCAGCTCTTAATGAGCACAGGAGCACCCGCTTTTCTCTCCCCAACCCACGGCTACTGGAAACAGGAAAAACACCCACCTGCTAGCTTCTCCCTCAAAGAAGCCTAACTACATACTTCTGAAACAGCTTAGCTGCTGCCTAAAGTCTTTGACTGTGTGGATCACAATAAACTGGAAAATTCTTAAAGAGGTGGGAATACCAAACCACCTTACCTGCCTCCTAACAAACCACCATACTCCTCCTGTATGCAGGTCAAGAAGCAAGAGTTAGAACCGGACATGGAACAGCAGAGTGGTTCAAAGTTGGGAAAGGAGTACATCGAGACTGTATATCATCACCCTGCTTATTTATTTGCAGAGTACATCATGCAAAATACTGGGCTGGATGAAGCACAAGCTGGAATCAAGATTGCCAGGAGAAATATAAATAACCTCAGATATGCAGATGATACCACCCTTAGGACAGAAAGCAAAGAGCAGCTAAAGAGCCTCTTGATGAAGGTGAAAGAGAAGAGTGAAGAGGAGAGTGAGACTGGCTTAAAACTCAACATTCAGAAAACTAAGATCATGGCATCTGGTCCCATCATTTCATGGCAAAGAGTCACTATCTGCAGTGATTTTGAAGTCCAAAAATAAAGTGTGCAAGGAGATCAGTCAATCCTAAAGTACATCAACCCTGAGTATTGATTGGAATGAATGATACTGAAGTTCCAATACTTTTGCCAACTGATGTGAAGAGCTGACTCATTAGAAAAGACCCTGATGCTGGGAAAGATTGAAGGCAGGAGGAGAAGGGAACGGCAGAGGATAAGATGGTTGGATGGCATCACTGACTTGATGGACATGAGTTTGAGCAAGCTCTGGGAGATGGTGAAGGACAGGGAAGCCTGATGTGCTGCAGTCCATCGGGTCACAAAGAGTCGGACACGACTGAGAAACTGAACAACAGCTGCTGCCTGATTCAGCTTCCAGTCATCCAGCATCTGGATGTTCAATACAGTTATCCCTTCAAGACGTTGATAGGTCTTGACACACCCTCAACTACTGAGAGCCACTACAATTAAAGAAGGTGGCTTAGACAGTCACAAAGCTTTGAGAGATAGCCAGGAGCTCAGGCTGTGCTGATTAATGAGGTTCAGCCTCTATGTGAAACCACTGTGTTAAAGACTGGGAGAGGTGGCTGTTTTATTTAATAAGTAAATACCAACACAGAGATTCAAAGAAAATGAAGAAACAGAGGAATGTTCCAAACAAAAGAACAACTAAGTAACCAGGAACAAATCTTAATGAATTGAGATGAGTGATTTACCTGATAGAGAATTCAAAATAACGATCGGAAAGATGCTCACCAAAGTCAGAAGAGCAATGTATGAACAAAATGAGAATTCTAAGAAGAAACAGTAAATATAAACAGAAATCATAAAGCTGAAGAATATAGTAATTGAATTGAAAAATTCGACATAAGCATTTAACAGCAGACCAGATAACATGGAGAAAGGATCAGTAAACTTGAAGACAGGGCAGCGTAATTCTTCCAGAAGAGCAAAAAGAAAAGAGAATGAAATAGAGTGAAGAGAATTTAAAGAACTTGTGGGACACCATCATGAAGATCAATATACACACATTATTGGGATCCCAGAAGGAAAAGAAAGGGGGAGAAACATTATTTAAAGAAGTAATGAGGAGGGTTCAGGATGGGGAGCACGTGTATACTGGTGGCGGATCCATCTCGATGTATGGTAAAAGCAATACAATATTGTAAAGTTAGGCAAAATAAAATTTAATTAAAAAAAAAAAAAAAGAAGTAATGGCTGACCTGATGTGAAGAACTGACTCATTTGAAAAGACTCTGATGCTGGGAAAGATTGAAGGCGGAGGAGAAGGGGACAATGGAAGATGAGACGGTTGGATGGCATCACCGATTGAATGGACATGAGTTTGAGTAAGCTCTGGGAGTTGGTGATGGGCAGGTAAGCCTGCTGTGCTACAGTCCATGGGGTCGTAAAGATTTGGACACAACTGAGCAACTGAACTGAACAGAACTGAAAATGGCACTAGTGGTAAAGAACCTCTCTGTCAATGCAGGAGATTTAAGAGACACAGTTTGATCCGTGGGTTGGGAAAATCCCCTGGAGGAGGGAATGGCAACTCCAGTATTCTTGCCTGGAGAATTCCATGAACAGAGCAGCCTGGCAGGCTACGTTCTGTAGGGTTGCAAAGAGTTGGACATGACTGAACGACTTAGCAGTAGCAGCAGCAGCAGTACCCAATTCTTTACTCTCAGTTTTCCTAAACTGAAGTCTTATGGAATTTTCAGGGAAAGTTGAGAAATTTGGATGATACCCCCACCCCTGGGGAATTATGACTCAAAAGATAGCCTTTTTCTTTTTTCTTAAAATATATTTCTTAATTTTAAGAAAATTATTTCTTAATTATCTTTATTTTAGCTGTGCTGAGTCTTTATTGCAGCACATGGACTTAGCTATGCAGGCTTAGTTGTGGTATGTGGGATCTTAATTCCCAGGCCAGAGATTGAATCCCAGACCGCCTGCATTGGAAGTGCAGAGTCTTAACTGTTGGACCAACAGGGAGGTCCCCAAGATAGCCTTCTTACCTCCAAAGGCTTTAAGTGATTTGTTTCTTGTTATCACTTTCTTCCAAACATACTTATACATCATAGGTTATTGGCCATGGACACTATATATCTTTTGATCTATTAAATTTTTTATCGTTAAGTTTGCTGTGAGTATTAGTGTCTCTAAAAGATAGTTTTTATTTGCATTGCTCTCATTCCTAGTTCCAAAGTATAGAAGGGACTTTGACTCTTTTAGGTTATGATTATGACTATTAGTTAAGGGAAAGTGCAAGAAGATGCATTGGAACTTCTCACATCAGAGCCAGATACTGAATGATCTACAGTGATGACTAAAAGAGATAGCTCAAGTGATCAGATATCTCCAGATGAATGTTTAATTTATGTTAAATCAGTTAAGGAGAGAATTTTAGCTTTTACCTTTTTGTTGGTTGCTGCATAGACTGTTTAATAAATGTAAATGCAGTGGAATAATTAAAAAAAAAAAAAACAAGGTGCATGCAGCCTAAATGATAATTGGTTAACCAAAACCTCAAATTGAAAATTACTTATCTGTACTTCAGGGGCAATAACAATGCCTGTCAGGGAAGTGGTGAAAAGTCCTTGCTATTAGACAGTACCAACAAAGAAAGCTCCTTTGCCAGTATCTGAACATATGGCAAAGCAATGTTTTCCAGACTTCTCTGTGCTAGCAAGGACTGGCCTCCTAGTCACTTGGACCTTTGTTTGTGTAGCTGAGATAATGAATATTCCACATAAATAATTATAACTATCTCCTCACTGAAGAAACATAACCTTGGAATTCAAAGCTGCATTCTTGGGTAAATCATCAATTTTGGAAAGAAGTAGAATTAAATTTTGTCTGTTTTTTGCAAATAAATGGCTGTTACAAAATTAATAAATTCTCTAGAGGTTTGCCTTTTGCAAAAATGTATTTGTTTAGGTTGAAGTACTTTATGTTGAAATACTGTGTTTTTCTTTTTAAAACACATTTCCTTTGTACTGTTTTTTTCTAGGAAATATTGTTTGCTTAAAATTCTGCATGTTGTTATTTTCCTTTTTAAAACACACTAACTCAAACCCTTTAGAAGGTGTTAGCTAAAAATGCCACCAATTCAGATTTTTAATTTCATTTGTAAACTCACAGTGTTTTACTTGGAAGTAGGGTGAATTTCTTCAATAGTAAGTACATACACATCAAAGTTATTTAAAAAAAAAAAGAAGTAATGGCTGAAAACTTCCCTAACCTGGCAAAAGAAACAAATCCAGATCCAGGAAGCCCAGAAAGTTCCAAATAAAAGGAATCCAAAGAGACTCACACCAAGACACATAATTAAATTGTCAAAAGTTAAAGACAGGGAGAGGACTGTAAAAACAGAAGGGAAGAGCAACTTGTTACACACAAGGGAACCCCCATAAGACTATGAGCAATTTTGTAGACTGGAAGGGAGTCTCATGGTATATTCAAAGTGCTATGGCAGCCCACTCCAGTATTCTTGCCTGGAGAATCCCAGGGACGGGGAAGCCTGGTGAGCTTCCGTCTATGGGGTCGCACAGAGTCGGACACGACTGAAGCGACTTAGCAGCAGCAGCAGCATAAGAAAAATACTGCCAAGAACTCGCTACCCAGCAAAGTTGTCCTTCAGAACTGAAGGAGAGAAAATGGGTTTTCCAGACAAACAAAAGCTGAAGGAGTTTATCACCACTCTACAGGCTGTAAAAGAAATGTTAAATGAATTTCTTAAAGCTGAAATGAATGGATATTAATTAGTAAAAGAAAAACATGAAAATATAAAACCACTGGTAAAACAAATACATAGATAAAATCAGAATAATGTTGTAATAGTAGTAGGTAAATCTCTTAGAACCGTATTGTGAAAATTAAAAGGCAAAAATATTAAAAGTGACAACTACAATAATTTGTTAATGGATACACAATGTAAAAATGTAAATTTTAATATCAGAAACAAAAATGTGGAGGGGGAATGTAAAAATGTGGAGCTTTGTACGTATATGAAATTGTTGTCAGCTTAAAACTGTTATAAATATACAATATTTTATGTACGCATAAAATGCAAAATGTTTTATGGTGATCACAGAGCAAAAACCTATGATAGATATACAAAAGGCAAAGGGAAGGGAATCAAAGCATCAGTTCAGATCAGTCACTGAGTCATGTCCGACTCTTTGCGACCCATGAATCACAGCACACCAGGCCTCTGTGTCCATCACCAACTTCCCGGAGTTCACTCAAACTAACGTCCATCAAGTCAGTGATGCCATCCAGCCATCTCATCATCTGTCATCCCCTTCTCCTCCTGCCCCCCAATCCCTCCCAGCATCAGAGTCTTTTCCAATGAGTCAACTCTTCGCATGAGGTGGCCAAAGTACTGGAGTTTCAGCTTTAGCATCATTCCTTCCAAAGAAATCCCAGGGCTGATCTCCTTCAGAATGGACCGGTTGGATCTCCTAGCAGTCCAAGGGACTCAAGAGTCTTCTCCAACACCACAGTTCAAAAGCATCAATTCTTCGGCGCTCAGCTTTCTTCACAGTCCAACTCTCACATCCATACATGACCACTGGAAAAACCATAGCCTTGACTAGATGGACCTTTGTTGGCAAAGTAATGTCTCTGCTTTTGAATATGCTATCTAGGTTGGTCATAACTTTCCTTCCAAGGAGTAGGCGTCTTTTAATTTCATGGCTGCAGCCACCATCTTCAGTGATTTTGGAGCCCAAAAAATAAAGTCTGACACTGTTTCTACTGTTTCACCATCTATTTCCCATGAAGTGATGGGACCAGATGCCATGATCTTCGTTTTCTGAATGTTGAGCTTTAAGCCAACTTTTTCACTCTCCTCTTTCACTTTCATCAATAGGCTCTTTAGTTCTTCTTCACTTTCTGCCATAAGAGTGGTGTCATCTGCATATCTGAGGTGATTGATATTTCTCCCGGCAATCTTGATTCCAGCTTGTGCTTCTTCCAGTCCAGCGTTTCTCATGATGTACTCTGCATAGAAGTTAAATAAGCAGGGTGACAATATACAGCCTTGATGTACTCCTTTTCCTATTTGGAACCAGTCTGTTGTTCCATGTCCAGTTCTAACTGTTGCTTCCTGACCTGCATATAGGTTTCTCAAGAGGCAGGTCAGATGGTCTGGTATTCCCATCTCTTGAAGAATTTTCCACAGTTGATTGTGATCCACACAGTCAAAGGCTTTGGCATAGTCAATAAAGTAGAAATAGATGTTTTTCTGGAACTCTCTTGCTTTTTCCATGATCTAGCAGATGTTGGCAATTTGATCTCTGGTTCTTCTGCCTTTTCTAAAACCAGCTTGAACATCTGGAAGTTCACAGTTCACGAACTGCTGAAGCCTGGCTTGGAGAATTTTGAGCATTACTTTACTAGCATGTGAGATGAGTGCAATTGTGTGGTAGTTTGAGCATTCTTTGGCATTGCCTTTCTTTGGGATTGGAATGAAAAAGGACCTTTTCCAGTCCTGTGGCCACTGCTGAGTTTTCCAAATTTGCTGGCATATTGAGTGCAGCACTTTCACAGCATCATCTTTCAGGATTTGGAATAGCTCAACTGGAATTCCATCACCTCCACTAGCTTTGTTGGTAGCGATGCTTCCTAAGGCCCACTTGACTTCACATTCCAGGATGTCTGGCTCTAGGTGAGTGATCACACCATCGTGATTATCTGGGTCGTGAAGATCTTTTTTTGTACAATTCTGTGTATTCTTGCCACCTCTTCTTAATATCTTCTGCTTCTGTTAGATCCATACCATTTCTGTCCTCTATTGAGCCCATCTTTGCATGAAATGTTCCCTTGGTATCTCTAGTTTTCTTGAAGAGATCTCTAGTCTTCCCCATTCTGTTGTTTTCCTCTATTTCTTTGCATTGATCGCTGAAGAAGGCTTTCTTATCTCTCCTTGCTATTGTTTGGAACTCTGCATTCAGATGCTTATATCTTTCCTTTTCTCCTTTGCTTTTTTCTTCTCTTCTTTTCATAGCTATTTGTAAGGCCTCCCCAGACAGCCATTTTGCTTTTTTTGCATTTCTTTTCCATGGGGATGGTCTTGATCCCTGTCTCCTGTACAATGTCACGAACCTCCGTCCATAGTTCATCAGGCACTCTATCAGATCTAGTCCCTTAAATCTATTTCTCACTTCCACTGTATAATCATAAGGGATTTGATTTAGGTCATACCTGAATGGTCTAGTGGTTTTCCCTACTTTCTTCAATTTCAGTCTGAATTTGGCAATAAGGAGTTCATGGTCTGAGCCACAGTCACCTCCTGGTCTTGTTTTTGTTGACTGTATAGAGCTTCTCCATCTTTGGCTGCAAAGAATATAATCAGTCTGATTTCGGTGTTGACCATCTGGTGATGTTCATGTGTAGAGTCTTCTTTTGTGTTGTTGGAAGAGGGTGTTTGCTATGACCAGTGCATTCTCTTGGCAAAACTCCATTAGCCTTCGCCCGCCTTCATTCCATATTCCAAGGCCAAATTTGCCTGTTACTCCAGGTGTTTCTTGACTTCCTACTTTTGCATTATAGTCCCCTGTAATGAAAAGGACATCTTTTTTGGATGTTAGTTCTAAAAGATCTTGTAGGTCTTCATAGAACCATTCAGCTTCTTCAGTGTTACTGATTGAGGCATAGACTTGGATTACTGTGATATTGAATGGTTTGCCTTGGAAACTAACAGAGATCATTCTTTAGTTTTTGAGATTGCATCCAAGTACTGTATTTCGGACTCTCTTGTTGACCATAATGGCTACTCCGTTTCTTCTAAGGGATTCCTGCTCTTAGAAAAAAGCAAAGCATAGCACTACAGAAAAATCATCAAGTTACAAAAGAGGATAGCAAGAGAAAAAGAAATTACTAGACAACCTGAAAACAATTAACAAAATAGTAAGTTCGTAATTATTAATAATTCCTTAAAATGTAAACAGACTAAATTCTCCAGTCAAAAGACGTATGGTGGCTACTCTATGGTGTGAATTACCATATGACCCAGAAATCCCACTTTTGGGTATATATTCAAAGGAAATGAAAACCTTATCTCAAAGGATATTTGTAATTGCCTCATCTTTGCAGCGTTATTCATGAGATCCACTTAGAAACAAGCTAAATGTCCATCTGTGGGTGAGAGGATCAAGAAAATGTGGTCTACATGCACAATGGAATATGTTTCAGCCACGAGAAAGAAGGAAACACTGTCATTTACAGCAAAACATATGAAACTGCAGGATATTATGCTAAGTGAAATAAGCTAGACAAAGAAAGACAGATATAACTTACAGGTGAAGTCTTTTTTTTTAAGCCAAACTTATAGAAACAAAGAATAGAATGTGTTTGCCAGGGGCTGGGAGGTATGGAAAATCGAAAGAAATTGGTAAAAAAAAACAAAATTCCAACTTGTAACTATAAAATGAATAAGCTCTAAGGATCTAGTATAACATGGTGACTATAGTTGATAGCACTGTATTGTACAATTAAACTGCTAACAAAGTAAAACTTAAATGTTCTCACTAAAAGAAAAACGTTAAATATTTGAGGTGGTGGATGTGTTCATTAACACAGTTAAGGGTCCTCTCACAATATTTATGCATGTCAAGTCATGTCGCATACTTTAAATATGTTACAGTTTTATTTGTTAGAAATACCTTAATAAAGCTGAGAAAATTTTAACTTAAATGCAAACTTAAATCTAAATAACAACAGAAAACCAATTGAATGGTTACAAAGCTTGTTGCTAGTTTTATATTAACTATGAGTTTATATATTCAAATTTAGAAATGAATGGTTTTGTTTGTGATGGGCCAATTTTTCTATTTTTGATCTTAAATAACCTTAAAGCCTGGCTATAATGATAATAAATAACCAACACATTAGAAAATATTATTTCAAATCAGTGCATTTCCCACAAAATTGTGTATCTAGTCATTATCATTAGCTTAGAAACTTGATTATACTAAAAGCCAAAATACAGTAGTACTAAAAGAAAGGTGCATTTCTGATGGAAGATGTTGAAATGCTATTTACTTTTATGCCACAAGTTTAGGTATTTGCTTTTAATTTAATTGACTTTTTATTAAAAATGTGTATCTTTAATTTATGAATTTCTTGACATGTAGTAATAAGGTTGAAATGTTTTCTGAATTGCATAGTTGGTGAAATGTTAAAGAGGAAAGTAAAGTTTTTTTCCCTGTCCTCTTTCAAACTATTTCTGGCTTTTTGATAATTATTTGTTGTGACAGTCTCTCTTCTTCTGACAGGGAAAAGGTATAATTTAGTGAGGACTAATAAGCATAGGGGTTCAGTAATCGTCTCCCCCACAAAGTCAGACTAATTGTGTTATCTGTGGTCACCAAATTACATGACAGTTTATCATAAAAACATTTCATTTCATATGTGTTTGTTGAAATACCATCACTAACAAGATTTTCTATTGAATGGTTCCCAAATTTTTATCACTTGATAAGTATTTTTGCCAAGAAATTTACATTGCATAGTAATTTCAATGCAATAATTATAAAAAGCCAAAGCATATTATCACACTAGAGTAATACTTGTTGACAATATTCATTTGCATATTGGAAAAATATTTTCATCTAGTAAGTCCAATGATATATTCAGTGAAGATTAATATATTACATTGTCACCCAACAAAATGTCATAATTGCCTCTCAATTTAAGAAACAAAAGTAAATGATAACATAGATTGTAAACACTATTAACCTATATTATGAAAATAGAACTCAGCTTTTGTTCCACTTATATTTGTATTAGACTTTTGAATCCTAATCTACCGATATTCTTTAAAAATTCCTAGATAGGAACTTTACTAATTCCTGCCACAATTAAAAGATATTTTAGTCTAAAAGGAAAGAAACGTTCTTCAGAATATTTATAAAAATCCATCTAACCTGAGTATCACAGAGTTTTTTCTTATCAGCATGAAAAGGGTCCAGCCCTCGTATCTTTGAAGTGAACTCTTTTATCTAGCAAGTGGCAAAACATCCTATCCTAACCTTCAGTCTATATCCTTATTAACCAATTCTGCTCAAAGAATTGACTCCCACTGTTGCTGGCTTGTGCCTAAATATCTGAAGAAACCAGGTTACCAGTTCCTAAGTTTTGAAGTGCTCTAGCATCGCAACACTTTTTTTTATCCTAAATTAGTAGTGCAGTATGTGCTCATTTTTGAAATGAGCTCTAGTGATAGATTTTGGAACCATCAAAAATTCTTCAGATATAGTATATGGATGCACTCTTGACTGTCACAGAAACAATATTGCAAGGTTCTGAATGAGAAGAATTTCCTCAAAGATCACACATAGCTTGTCTGACTCAGTTGCCACAGTATTCCACTGTTATGGAACTCACACTCTAGTGGGAAGAACAGACATGTAGCAGCCACCAAAATTGGTCATTACAAACTGTGAAAAGAGCTCTGAGGAGAAAAGCAAAGTAAGACAGAGTAACAGGGACAGCTTTCTTTAAATGAGTGTTTAGGGAAGCTACTCTGTGACAGTTCTGTTTAGGCTGAGACTTGAAGAATAAAAAGGAACAAGCAAGAAAAGAGTGAGTGGCATGACAACTAAGCCAGATACTATAATGAAGAGTTGACAAATTTGACAGCATAAGAAATTTTTACTTTTTCACTAAAATATCCTAGACAAGGTTGGAGGCAAAACAAAGATGAGGTGGGGGTGGTTTTTAAATACAAAACAGACAAGAACTTTTTGTATTGATCAAGTTGTGGGAAAACATGTATTCTCATGCGCAATAGGTACAGGTAGGTGTAAGTTAATGCTGACTCTTTAGAAATCAGTTTTCCAAATAAAACTGGCCCTCCGTATCCATGGGTTCCACATCCATGGATTCAGCCAACCATGGATTACATTTGCTGTTGGCTGAATTCACAGATGCCAAATACTCGCATATGGAGGCCAATTATAAGAGATGAGCATCAGAAATTTTGGTGTCTGCAAGGGCTCTAGAACCAATCTCCCTGGGATATCAAGGGACATCTCTATATGGGAACCAGTTTTTTGGCTATGCTGTGTCTTCATTGCTGTGCGGGCTTTTCTCTAGTTGGCTCCAGCAGGGACCACTCTTCCTTGTGGTGCGGGGGCTTCTCATTGTGGTAGCTTCTTTCATTAAGGTCCTAGGACCATACAGACCCTAGGGCTTGGGGGCATTAGTGGTTGCAGCACACAGGCTCCATAGTTGCTGCTCAGAGTGCAGGCTCAGTAACCGTGGTGCACACGCTTAGTTGCTCCAAGGCATGTGGGATCTTCCCAGACAAGTGATTGGACCCATGTCCCCTGCAGTGGCACATGGACTTTCATCCACTACAAAGTCCTATGGGAACTTTTGATGTCGTGGTTTTGGTTGTGAGAGGGTATCCTAAGGAATGATTGGCAAGTGTGTAATATTTTATACAAGAATGTTGTTTGTAGTATTGTAAAATATGAAGCATTCTGAACAAAGCTAGTGGAAGTGATGGAATATCAGTTGAGCTATTTCAAATCCTGAAAGATGATGCTGTGAAAGTGCTGCACTCAATATGTCAGCAAATTTGGAAAACTCAGCAGTGGCCACAGGACTGGAAAAGGTCCGTTTTCTTTCCAATTCCAAAGAAAGGCAACGCCAAAGAATGCTCATTCTACTGCACAATTGCCTTCATCTCACACACTAGTAAAGTAATGCTCAAAATTCTCCAAGCCAGTACATGAACTGTGAAGTTCCATATGTTCAAGCTGGTTTTAGAAAAGGCAGAAGAACCAGAGATCAAATTGCCAACATCCACTGGATCATGGAAAAAGCAAGAGAGTTCCAGAAAAACATCTATTTCTGCTTTATTGACTATGCCAAAGCCTTTGATTGTGTGGATCACAATAAACTGTGGAAAATTCTGAAAGAGATGGGAATACCAGACCACCTGGCCTGCCCTTTGAGAAACCTATATGCAGGTCAGGAAGCAACAGTTAGAACTGGACATGGAAGAACACACTGGTTCCAAATAGGAAAAGAAGTACGTCAAGGCTGTATATTATCACCCTGCTTATTTAACTTCTATGCAGAGTACATCATGAGAAATGCTGGACTGGAAGAAGCACAAGCTGGAATCAAGATTGCCGGGAGAAATATCAATAACCTCAGATATTCAGATAACACCACCCTTATGGCAGAAAGTGAAGAAGAACTAAAGAGCCTCTTGATGAAAGTGAAAGAGGAGAGTGAAAAAGTTGGCTTAAAGCTCAACATTCAGAAAACGAAGATCATGGCATCTGGTCCCATCACTTCATGGCAAATAGATGGGGAAACAATGGAAATAGTGTCAAACTTTATTTTGGGGGGCTCCAAAATCACTGCAGATGGTGACTGCAGCCATGAAATTAAAAGACGCTTACTCCTTGGAAGGAACGTTATGACCAACCTAGATAGCATATTCAAAAGCAGAGACATTACTTTGCCAACAAAGGTCTGTTTAGTCAAGGCTATGGTTTTTCCAGTGGTCATGTATTGATGTGAGAGTTGGACTGTGAAGAAGGCTGAGCGCAGAAGAATTGATGCTTTTGAACTGTGGTGTTGGAGAAGACTCTTGAGAGTCCCTTGGGCTGCAAGGAGGTCCAACCAGTCCATCCTAAAGGAGATCAGTCCTGGATGTTCATTGGAAGGACTGATGCTAAAGCTGAAACTCCAGTACTTTGGCCACCTCATGTGAAGAGTTGACTCATTGGAAAAGACTCTGATGCTGGGAGGGATTGGGGGCAGGAGGAGAAGGGGACGACCGAGGATGAGATGGCTGAATGGTACCACCGACTCGATGGACATGAGTTTGAGTAAGCTCCGAGAGTTGGTGATGGACTGGGAGGCCTGGCTTGCTGTGATTCATGGGGTCGCAAAGAGTTGGACACAACTGAGTGACTGAACTGAACTGAACTGAACTATCAGTCTATAAGGGATTAAGTAAATAAATTATGTTGCTTCTGTGCAATGGAATACTAGCTACTATGCAGTTACTAGGCCCTCCCAGGTGGTTCATTGGTAAAGAATCTGACTGCCAAAGCAGGAGATGCAAGAGACATGTGTTTGATCCCTGGGTTGGGAAGATACCCTGGAGTAGGAAATGGCAACCCACTCCAATATTCTTGCCTGGAAAATTGCATGGACAGTGGAGCCTGGTGGGCTACAGTCACAGGGTCACAAAGAGTCAGACATGACTGAGTGAGCACAAGTACACATGCAGCTATTAAGGATAATACACTCAGTGAAGGGAACCATCAACAAAAGGAAGAAGCAGCCCACTGAGTGGGAGGAGATACTTGCAAATTATTTGTGTCATAAAGGGTTAATTTTAAAATATATAAAGAACTCATGCAACTTAATATTTATAAAAAGAAAACAAGTTAAATAATGAGTTTAGTAGCTAAGTCTCGTCTGACTCTTTTGTGACCCTAAGGACTGTAGCCTGCCAGACTCCTTTGTCCATGGGCTTTTCCAGGCAAGAATACTGGCGTGTGTTGCCATTTCCTTCTCCAGGATCTTCCCAACCCAGGGATGGAGAGAGAGAGAGAGAGAGATTATATTATATATATTATATTATATAATTATAGTTTATTATATATAATTGTATAATATATAATATATAACAATATATAATATAATATATAGAATATATAATTATTGTTAATTATATAATACTATACATTATACTATTTATTATATTATATATATGTATGTTATTATAATAATATATACATATTATAAAATGTGTGTATATTGTAGAGGAAAGTCTATAATTATATACTCCAGACTTTTCAACAGTGAATATGAAATTTTAAGAGATTTACCTTTTGACTTCATGAATTTTTGTTTAAATTTCAGTATTTGTTCAAAGTGTGTTTGTTTTGTAGGGGAAAAAAGTGATTTTGGGTGGGAAAAACAACATTCAAAAGGAGCTTAAAATGTTTTTTACTCCTTTGCTAGTTTACTATTTCAAATTTCCTTTTTCTTAGTAAACCCAAAGGGCAGGCTGACTAAATGAGAAGGATATGGCAGTAGCAGGCAGTCGCCACTTAGCTTATACTCACTGTGTTTTTCATTGGTTTATCATTTCCTTTTACTAGAATTTAAGCCCCATAAGAGCAGGAACTGCCTCGTGTCCCCTGCCATATCTTTTGGATCTAGAACAGTGCCCAGGCCAAAGTAGGAGCTCAATCGTATCAAATGAGTATATATTAATAAGTGAAAGAGAAGTTTCAGCTGAGATCATCTTGGTGGATGTCCGAGGAAGCCCCTTCCTTCTCTGCCCTTGATTTCCTTTTGCTGTTGCTGCTATTTCCCAGTGTTAGTTCTCAGTGACCATGTTGCCACCCTTCCCGCAGTTCTCGTGGGAGTTCTCACCCTGCCTTGTTCCTGCTCTTTCCTGTCTCCATCAGGCTTGGACAGTCCTGAGCCTTTCTTTCTCTCCTGGCACCAAACCTAAAGGAAGCCTGGCTCCTGGGCTGCCGCTCAGGCCCAGCTGAGTTTTCGCCTTCCTGCCCACCTGGTTGCCTGACCTTTAGCACTCACTCTACAATCCTAATTAGTATCCTAGCATTTTCATTTCTCTCTTAGAAGAAAAAAATGTTACTGTGATTCCTCCCTTTTATCGTCCCTCCTTCCCTGTATCATTTCGGATGATTTCATCAGTCACTGCTCTTCTGGGAATTCTGCTCTGCTCCCAGTATAATTGCTACAGACAGCCCCAACTGCTGTCTGTCGGTGCTACTTCCATGGCCTGGATTGGATGGTGTTGCCCTTGCTGGTGCAGTGGTGGTGCTTTATCTGACTGCTGCATTTCCAATTGGCCACGTGGTCTCCGCCCACTCTCTGCCACTCCCCACCCTTTCCCAAGCCTGTCCTCTTCTTTCTGCCTCCTCCAGTCCTTCCATAGGAAGGGAGATGCATGGGTACTCTCTGGAGGTGTGGGGAGTAGAGTCCTGAGCTCCACCTTAAGTGAAGGGCCACTTACCCACCTGCCTCCCCACAGTACCCTTGCCTTTTTGAGGGGACAGCACCAGCAGTCCCTCTGAGATGGCAGCAGCCTGCTTTGAAGTCTCAGTCAGTCATAGTCACTATGGATGTGATACTGTCATTTATCACATGGTTATTCTTTATTGCAACTATGCTACACTCTAGTTAAATTGCTTAATATATATGAGACAGGGTCTATAACCATTATTGTAAAACTGTTTCTCTGAGGGGATAAGAATGTTTTAAGTCCAAAATAATTGGTTTATTATTAAACCTTCTTACTTTAATGTCTTCCTAAGTTAGAACTTTGTATTTGAGCAGTGATATTTTTAAGTTAATGGTTGACAGATAAAATATATACAAAGAAAAAGAGAGAAATGAGTTTATTAATTTTCAAAAGAGCAAATTGAGTCATGTTTGCTACATTGATTTTTTTTAATTGAATGTAAGAGTACAAATAAATTTGTACCTATCTTTTCTCACTTTTCAAGTTATTAAAGCATTTCTAGAATATGAAGAGAAGGGCTTTAAGTCACTTAGACTCAGAATTTGCTTTATTAACCATGGACTATGATTTCTTCTTGATAACTAGCTATTGAAGTTTAGATTTGGATTTATAACACAGTTGCAAAATACAGAATTAATCTGCTCATTTAGCAGTTAGTAAAATGCGTATACCAAATCCATTAATTCCAAGTTTATATTGAATGCCTAGTCTATGCTAAGCATTCTAGGCACTGAGTGTGCAGGGAGGAAAGAGGTACAAAGGCAGCCAGAAACCCATTCTCTTTGACATAGCAAAATGATTATGTGCATTTACCCTCTATTTTAGCAATCCAGCTTCTAAAGACCTACCCAGAATTAGCTGGTGAAAATGCATAATTTGGTGCAAAATATGGCATGGTGAAAGCCTAGGAACAAGACAGATGTCTATCTTTTGATAAGTCATGGTATGCCTGCACAGTGGAGGCTGTCTGCCCGCCACACTCTCCATACCTTGGAAGCAAGTCCTTTCTTGAAGGGGGAGCTGATCAGAGTATTTCCATGTCTGTCATCAGCAAGTTTGGGTTTTGTTCTAAGGACCTGTTAAAGAATTGTTAATGGGAAGTGGCATCAAGTATCAAAGGTTTCTATGTGGACATTAGATCATAGAGGACCCAGAAGAGCTGTTAGAAAGCTATTGTAATCTAGGCAAGAAATGCTGTTGGCAGTAAAGATGGAGAGAACTACACAATTCCAGATACATTTTGGAGGAGTTAGTGCTAGGAGGATGTGGGAGGTAAGGGGAAACAGGAATAGTTTTAGTAAATGCACACGATTGTGTAAGGGAGGCTGATGTACCTGCTTAGCTGAAGTGCTGCTTCCCACCATGGGGACATCCCAGCCTCCTCTTCCTCCTCCCCAGGTCCTGCCCAGGTTTGCCTTTGATATGTCAGAAAGGCTATTCCGAGAATATGGTGTGTTAACTTCTCCAGGCTGCCTGTTAGCAGCATGCCCTGTACTATGTACTGTGTACATGCAGTGGGGTGTCACCTCGGAGCTTGTCTGTATCTTAACACATGAAGAAGGGGAATACGGCAAAGCTGCCCCGTATCGGGGGAGCAATGCAGTGAGGCAGCACTCCTGAGCCCAGCTGTGTGCGGAGCACTGTGCAGGGCCTGCTGAGAACTGCATGAGGCAATGGTGAGTAGAGGAAAGAACACAGCGGAGAAGGAAGGTTCCGTCTCAAGTCTAAGCTAATGATGTGACGCTGAGCTGGTCCTCTTGAGCCTCATTGGTCTTGGATATATTTAATTTAAAATATCCCTTAGATATCCAAGGGGAGACTTCAGTTAGACAGTTAATTGTGTGATTTTGGAGCTTGGAGAGTGGTGACACCTGAAAGTGCAAATTTGAGATTCTTCAGTTCGATATGGAAACAGTTACCTGGGGAGAAAGTATAGACAAAGAAGTGGAGCTAGAATTGAGTCCTAAAGCACTTCAGGATTTGGAGGTTTGGCTGAGAAGGCGCTAACAGTTCCATACAAAATATAAGGATATTTTATAGACATCTCAAATTCAGTATGTCTAAGATGGAGCTCCTCTTTTTCTCTCCTTCCTACCGGGTTAGTGTCATTATCCATCATCTTTCATCAGAAACGTAGGGATTGTCCTGGTCTCCTTCACCTCTGCATACTTGGTGACCAGGACCTTTCTCCTCTTGAATATCTTACCAGTCTGTCCTGTACTGTCCGTCTCACTCCCATTGCCTTGGTTCCTGTCCTGATGATTTCTCACTTGTATTTCTGCACATGCACCCTACAGATTTCTCTCTTCCAACCTCACCTTCCCTCCAGTCTAGTTTCTACAGTTTCCAGAACCTTTTTTTAAAATGTTAAGTCTCTTGCTATGGTTGGCATATTTTACTAATAAAAATACAGGTAGTTGTGTTGTTGTGCTCAATCCAGCTCTTTGCAACCCCATGGACTATGGCCTGCCAGGCTCCTCTGTCCATGGGATTTCCCAAGCAAGAATACTGGAATGGGTTGCCATTTCCTTCTCCAGGGCATCTTCCTGACTGAGAGATAGAACCCATGTCTCTTGTGTCTCCTGCATTGACAGGCAGATTCTGTACCCCTGTGCCACCAGGGAAGACCCCCTCCAAGAAATACAGGGCACCTAGTTAAATATAAATTTCAATAATTATGAGTATGCTCCAGGCAATGTTTAGGACATACTTAGAGTAATTATTGTTTGTTTATCTGAAATTCAAATTAACTGAGCTTTCTCTACTCTCTGTCTGGAAATCGTCTTGCTTCAGAAGTCATAATAGTTCAGGGTAGAATCTAAATGTCCTAATGTCACATTATAAACTCAGAGTGTTCTGGCCTCCTCGTGGTGTGTGAACTACTTACGGTGTCCTGAGTTCACTGTGCTGCTTTACTCCTTCATGCCTCTGAGCGTGCACTTACCTCTTCCCAGGATGCGCGCTCTTCTCAGTTTTCTGGTTAATTCCAGTTGTTAAGACTCAGCTATTATCCTCTCCCGGAAGTCATTTCTAACCCCCTCCTCCCCACCTTGTGGATAATAATATGAACACCAGCTTTTCTTCTGCCATCTGGTAACATTCTTTGCTTGATATTATCACAGAACTTCTCATATTTCATGTTTAATTAATTTTTTACCTGTCTCTCTTTCCTAGATGGTGAGTTCCTTAGCAACAGGGTAAAAATTGTTCCCTTTAACTCTGTACCCTTGGTAGATAGTGGACTCTTAATGTGTGAAGGAACTAATGAGTGAGAGTGAATGAGAGAGTAGGAAAGAATCCATAGCTCTGCTCTTCCCTACCTTGACTCCTCCGTAAGTCTGTGTTGCAGCAAGCTGCTTCCTTGGCCTGTCCTCTTCTCTGCCCCCAGGGATGCCGCATAAGAGTCAGAGCCAGTTTTTGTCCTCTGTATACCTAGGGCCTTGACGTGTAGGTGCCCAGTATGTATGTACTGAATGGAGAGTGCGTGAATGGATGAGTATATCTTGCAGGACCCCTTGTATCAGGGGACATTGTCCCTGGATTAGGTCCTGGGGAGGGAAAGCCCCGACCATGACATTTTCGAATCTCTCGGGCAGATTCTGTACAGTGGGAGCTGCAGCTTCTCTGACTTGTGTCTCACCTCTTCTCACACAACTCCACTACTTCCCTCTCCCAGCCTAGGGGAGAAGACCTCTTTTCTCCCTACAGCAGCTGGCATATAACAGCTCAATAAATGTTAGCAGTCATTCACATATGGAGCCTCCAGGGCTCAGCCCCTCTGTCATTTCTCTCCCACTCTCAAAGCCCATGCCTTGAAAGCCATGGGGACCTGACATCGCTTTCTCTTCCAGGGATTGTGGTCTTTACCACTTCTCAAACAAGGAGCAAGGTTTTCTTTGTCTCCCACCAGGGCAGTTCCATTAAAGAGGACTAATATTAAATGGCTCTAATTAATTTTTTATTAATGTTTAACTGCTAAATTCCTTTTTCAATTAAATAATTTTGTCTTTATGTTCAAAGGTCTTTTTTTTTTTTCATATATATGGAAGTTCATTTGTTTTATTAAGGGAAGTACCACCTGCAAAACTATTAATGACTTGAGCTCTGTGATTAGTTCATTTTAGTGACATTTTGAGATTTAATAATCTGGCTCAGGTTCAAAGAAAGAAAACTCCATGCCAGAAATTCTTAGCCAGCAAGGAATATAAACAAACCTTACAATTTGTTCCCTCAAATAATAAGAACCATTGAGATCAACTTCTTGCAATTAGAAATGTTTTGAGAAAATGCAGGAGGAAAGTTCAAGAAAGCATGTCAAAACAACGAGACTCAGTCTGCATTTTCATTATTGTAACTGATCAAAGTCTGTTTGCAGTAGACTTGGATGTGAATAAATCAAATGTGACTTTGATTTGGCAGAGGCACACGAGTGACTGGCGGGCACACATAGCAGGAGCAGCTTCTGTTAAAGCAGAGCTTGCTTGGTGGTTGTTTCATTCTAATAGATTTCTAAGCAACCCAGTGCTATTGTACTCACCTAAGCTCTGTCATTTATTTACCCTTTTGGCTTCTACTCCCATCCAGGCAAGATTAAATTCATTTTTGATTACTAATCTAACAGGCGTTGCCTCTTCTGGTCTGAACAAAAAGTACCTTCGGCGATCTATGTACCTCCCCTCCCCCATTTTTTTTCCTATTCTCTCTTTCACATATTTTTAAAAGAGTGATCTAATAACTTATTATTTCATCCTGGCAGTGCAACTTGTAGAACTAGAAAATGTAGTTGAAATAATTTGGCAATATTTTCAAGCTTAGGCATCCCTACTGCTTTTGTGAGGTCTGAATTGTTTCTTGGTATGTTGCAAAATCGCTACAGATGGTGATTGCAGCCATGAAATTAAAAGATGGTTAGTCCTTGGAAGGAAAGTTATGACCAACCTAGATAGCATATTCAAATGCAGAGACATTACTTTGCCAACAAAGGTCTGTCTACTCAAAGCTATGGTTTTTCCAGTGGTCGTGTATGGATGTGAGAGTTGCACTGTGAAGAAAGCTGAGCGCGGAAGAATTGATGCTTTTGAACTGTGGTGTTGGAGAAGACTCTTGAGAGTCCCTTGGACTGCAAGGAGATCCAACCAGTCCATTCTGAAGGAGATCAGCCCTGGGATTTCTTTGGAAGGACTGATGCTAAAGCTGAAACTCCAATACTTTGCCCACCTCATGCCAAAGGCCACCTCATGAAGAATTGACTCATTGGAAAAGACTCTGATGTTGGGAGGGATTGGGGGCAAGAGGAGAAGGGGACAACAGAGGATAAGATGGCTGGATGCCATCACCAACTCGATGGATATGAGTCTGAGTGAACTCCAGGAGTTGGTGATGGACAGGGAGGCCTGGCGTGCTACATTTCATAGGGTTGCAAAGAGTCCGACACGACTGAGCAACTGAACTGAACTGATGTTGCAAAATTGATACTGCAAAATATAATATTAATTTTAAAATATTTTGAAACAGTTATAAACCAAATTCCCATTATAATTCTGTTGATTGTGGGGGTAGAGTGTGTGGAATATACTGGGAGGCTACTTTCTGGATAAGATCACTTTATAGTAGCCAAATGTCTCTAAGGTTTGAGGACCTGTGTCATACTTCATGCCAAGTCTTCATTTAAATCCAGTTATTAAATCTTTTTGTATTCTTCAAAATGTTTTTTGTTTTTTTTTTTAATGGACTCAAAGGTAACATGGGCTTCCCAGGTGGCTCAGTGGGGAAAGAATCCACCTACAGTGCAGGAGACTCGGGGAACCTGGGTTCCATCCCTGAGTCGGGAAGATCCTCTGGAGGAGGCATGGCAACCCAGTCCAGTATTCTTGTCTGGAGAATCTTATGGACAGAGGAGCCTGGGGGCTACAGTCCATGGGGTCGCAAAGAGTCAGACAAGACTGATGTGACTGAGCGAGCAAAGGCAATATATTCATACTTTAAAATTTAAAAAAAAAAAATTGGGGAAGGCAATGGCACCCCACCCCAGTACTCTTGCCTGGAAAATCCCATGGACGGAGGACCCTGGTGGGCCACAGTCCATGGGGTCGCTAAGAGTTGGACACGACTGAGCGACTTCACTTTCACTTTTCACTTTTATGCATTGGAGAAGGAAATGGCAATCCACTCCAGTGTTCTTGCCTGGAGAATCCCAGGGACGGGGGAGCCTGGTGAGCTTCCGTTCTTGGGGTCGCACAGAGTCCGACACAACTGAAGCAAATTAGCAGTAGCAGCAGTACCTCTTAAATTGTGTTCTTTTTTTTTTTTTATTAATTTTTTACTTGCTTTTGAATATAGTCAACTTTCCAACAATGAAACCCTGCCGAATTTACTTTAAGCGGTATTTAGATTTTTTTAATCTTG
Organism: Tragelaphus eurycerus; assembly: GCA_935064755.1. Classification (NCBI taxonomy): domain Eukaryota; kingdom Metazoa; phylum Chordata; class Mammalia; order Artiodactyla; family Bovidae; genus Tragelaphus; species Tragelaphus eurycerus. The sequence continues at coordinate 19,236,672 of CAKXYN010000024.1, read as the reverse complement.
GGATTTCTATTGTACTTAAGTTTGAACATAGTTATATGTGATATACTTGAAATTCACAAGTACTTGAAACCAAATGGAGACCATTTATAAATACCAAACTCCAGAGGAGTGTGAAGGCAGAATCTTAAAGAAAAAATGGGTTATATTATATGTAACTGTGTTCTGTCTCCCTTTTTTCCTAGCTGGATTCATAGCAACTTAAAAATAAACATTAGAATTTCCTAATAAAGGACTGACCATTAGCTCTATATTCCATTTCCAGTTCTATTTGTATAAGAATTACAAAATAATTTTGAAGTCTATTACAGAATTTTATCTTTAAATGAATATCACACCATCATATATATGTATATAGAGTGTGTTACTGAAATACTCCTTGACAGAAGAATTTTCCATTGACTAGGCTGAGACTCTAAAGAGAGAAATAAGGTTAGGGGATTGAACTCCTGAATTATATCATTAAAACAGTTTTTAATTTTTATTTATACATACATGTGGCACATACAAATAGGCAGACTAAATTAAAAAATACTAGTGACACTTTATATATCTTCAGTTATTAATAATGGGTCATTTGTATTTATCTTCCTCTTGTTCAAAAGGTATATGTGTAGTAGTAAATATTCCTAAATGCTGTTATATGTGTGCTTAGATCAGTGTCCAAATACTCAATTCCGTTTAATAATTTAGACTCAGAATTGTTCTTTCCTATACCTCTTGTCCCAGTGTGGCCCCAGACATGTGGAATGACATAGATACCTGAGACAGAAAAATCTTTGGGTAACCATTTTAACTCACTCAGTTCTCAACCCTTTTATTTCTCCAGTTGTTGTTCAGTCTCTAGGTCATGCCCTACTCTTTGAAACCCCATGGACTGTGGCATGCCAGACTCCTTTGTCTTCTCCTGTCTCCTGGAGTTTGCTCAAATTCATATCCATTGAGTCAGTGTGCTATCTAACCATTTCATCCTTTGCCACCTTGTTCTCCTTTTGCCTTCAGTCTTTCTCAGCATCAGGGTCTTTTCCAGTGAGTTGGCTCTTTGCATCAAGTGGCCAGGGTATTGGAGCTTCAGCTTCAACTTCAGCATCAGTCCTTCCAATGAATATTCAAGATTGATTTCTTTTGAGATTGACTGGTTTGATCTCCTTGCTGTCCAAGGGACTGGCAAGAGTCTTCTCCAGCACCACAATTCAAAAGCTTAATTCTTTGGTGCTCAGCCTTAGTTATGGTTCACCTGACATCCATACATCATGCTAGTGCTCAGTAACTTCAGTCATGTCTGACTCTTTGCAACCCTGTGGACTGTAGCCCACCAGGCTCCTCTGTCCATGGGAGTCTCCAGGGAAGAACACTGGAGTGGGTTGCCATGCCCTCCTCTAGGGGATCTTCCCAACCCAGGTATCAAAACCAGATCTCCTGCATTCCAGGTGGATTCTTTACTATCTGAGGCACCAGGGAAGCCCAAGAATACTGTAGTGGGTAGCCTATCCCTTCTCCAGGGAATCTTCCCAACGCAGGGATCGAACTGGGATCTCCTGCATTGCAGGTGGATTCTTTACCAGCTGAGTTACCTGACCAGGAATCAAACCCAAGCCATGAGAGAGCTGACTCCTAACCTCTAGACCACCAGGGAGTGTCATGTCCATACATATCTACTGGAAAAAACATGGCTTTGACTAGATGGACTTTTGTCGGCAAAGTGATATCTCTGCTTTTTAATACGTTGTCTACGTTTGTCATAGCTTTCCTTCCAAGGAGCAAGCATCTTTTAATTTCGTGGCTGCAGTCACCATCTGCAGTGAATTTGGAGTCCAAGAAAAGAAAATCAGTCACTGCTTCCACTTCTCCCTCTGCTATTTGACATATACTTACTAAGTAATCTTTGTTCCAGGCAAGCTGAGGTATCCACAAGAAGGCACTTATAGATCGCCCTCTCCCTTCTCTCCGACAACTAGAGTCTGGTTCCAGGGTTCAAGTTTACATTGCCTCAGTTCCCTTTATCTCTCCCAAGACATCATCTTAGAGATCTCTAGTTCTGTTCCATCCATTGTTTTACCTCTTTTTTATGGTCCAAGTAGCCTGTTCTATTATGTAATATCTCCAACGGCTATAACTATATTTGAGTCTATTTCTTCACCATCTTGGAAAAGTCACACATACTAGATTTTCACATACGGGACTATATGATTGGAATGGGATTATATATTAATAATTCCTAATATCTTTGAGTCAACATGTCTGAAAATTTCATTTTCAGGCTTCGTTTTTGTCTATATTTTGTTGATTAAAGGAAAAAAACAACTTTAAAAACTTGTCATTGCTGCTGTTCGGTCGCTCAGTGTGTCTCCGACTCTTGTGACCCCATGGACTGCAGCATGCCAGGCTTCCCTGTCCTTCACCATCTCCCAGAGATAGCTCTCTTTTGTCATTGCTATGCTATGCTATGCTATGCTATGCTAAGTCACTTCAGTCGTGTCCGACTCTGTGTGACCCCATAGACGGCAGCCCACCAGGCTCCCCTGTCCCTGGGATTCTCCAAGCAAGAACACTGGAGTGGGTTGCCATTTCCTTCTCCAATGCATGAAAGTGAAAAGAGAAAGTGAAGTCGCTCAGTCATGTCCGACTCTTAGCAACCCCATGGACTACAGCCTACCAGGCTCCTCCGTCCGTGGGATTTTCAAGGCAAGAGTACTGGAGTGGGGTGCCATTGCCTTCTCCTCTTTTGTCATTACCACACCTATTAATTTGCAACATTCAGGAGAACAATAGTACAGCTACTAAAAGGGCTTATCTTAAGCAGGGCTCTTAGCAAAAGGGATGACAGAGGATGAGATGGTTGGATGGCATCACCGATTCATTGGACACGAGTTTGAATAGCTTCTGGGAGTTGGTGATGGACCGGGAAACCTGGCATGCTGCAGTCCATGGGGTCGTAAAGAGTTGGACAGACTAAGTGACTGGACTGAACTGAACTGAACTTAGCAAAGAAGTAGCATTGAAAAGGACTTGAGCTGCAACATTTTAGGGGCTTGAGTTGTTATCACCGAATTAATAAATGGTACACAGTAAGTAGGGCTTCTCTGGTGCTCAGCAGTAAAGAATGCACCTGCCAGTGTAGGAGATGCAGGTTTGATCCCTGGGTCAGGAAGATCCCTGGAAAAGGAAATGGCTACCCAGTTCAGTATTCTTGCCCGGAAAATCCCGTGGACAGAGGAGGCTGGTGGACTACAGTCCGTAGGGTTGCAAAGAGTTGGACACAACTTAGCAACTAAACAATACCACTAACATAATAAGTAACCATTAACTTGTCTACACTACGAAAACAAGATTAAGCTTGTTAAGGGCATACAAAGCTTTTTTTTTTAATCTTCTTTTCCATGTAATCCTTCGCAAACAATGGTGATTTATAATTTGACTAAAGAAATACAGAAATTCAAACATTTAACATGATACTTTTCACAAATGAGTTTGTCTGTTTTTCCAATATCAGGTCTCTGCTGTAAACAACTCAAGCCTAAGCTAATTTGCTCCAACTTAACACCCCTGGTGCCTGTTGAAATGGTCATTCATAGAACAATGGTCATTCATAAACAACATATTTGGGGAAAGTTCTGAAACACCAGATTTTGGTACAGCTTGTACTTTCTCTGTTGTCAGTATGTGGTTTTTTCCTTTTTTCCTCTTCTTCCTGAGATTGGTTGAGAATGGTATCCTTCAGGGCTTCACTCCAGGGGACTCTTTGATGTGACCTTCTCAGAAACAAGTTGACCTCATGCATGACTTTCTGTTTCTCCACCCACCAGAGGCAGCTTCAGTGGAGAAGGGCCTTTGGAAGCCAGGACTTTGGAAGGTTTGCAAGATAGGGAAGGTTTGGTGGGCAAAGGCTGTTTGTCAGGTGGGAGTAGGGAGGGAATGAGGCATCATCTGTCCCCCAGGTGGTGCTGTTAATTTGAGCGCTGCATATGCTCACAACAGTCCTCTTTCATTTCAAGCTATACTTCTCCTCTATTTACTGATAACTGACATTTTTGCAAAGCTTGAAAAGTCCTTCTGGTGGGGATACAATGATGATAACCCTCAAAACCTATAGCAGTAGTTTCAATGCACAGTGTGATGATACTACTCGTGGGCTCAAGTAGCTGAGAGTGGATCGACATAAAGTTACAGGGCACTGAGTACCTAGCAGAGGGTCCCAAAGTCTAGCACTTTTCCCTGCCATGAAGGCCTTCATTCCAGTATTTCTGGCACTATTCATTCCTTTATGTGGATTCAAATTTCCATATTGTATCATTTTTCAACCTAAAGTACTTCCTTTAGTGTTCTTATAATAGAGATTTGCTTGTGACAAAAACACACTCCCTCCACTTTTTTTTTTATCTGAAAATATCATCATGCCTTCATTTTTAAAGGATGTTTCCACTGAATATAGGTTTCTTTTTATTTTTTAATTAAATTTTATTTTGCTTAAATTTACAATATTGTATTGCTTTTGCCATACCTCAAGATGGATCCGCCACAAGTATACATGTGTTCCCCATCCTGAACCCTCCTCCCTCCTCCCTCCCCATACCATCCCTCTGGGTCGTCCCAGTGCACCAGCCCCAGGCATCCGTTATCAGGCATCGTACCTGGACTGGCGACTCGTTTCAGATATGATATTATACATATTTCAGTGCTATTCTCCCAAATCATCCCACCCTCTCCCTCTCCCAGAGTCCAAAAGACTGTTCTATACATCAGTGTCTCTTTTGCTGTCTCATAAACAGGGTTATTGTTACCATCTTTCTAAATTCCATATATATGCGTTAGTATACTGTATTTGTGTTTTTCTTTCTGGCTTACTTCACTCTGTATAATAGGCTCCAGTTCCATCCACCTCATTAGAACTGATTCAAATGTATTCTTTTTAATGGCTGAGTAATACTCCATTGTGTATATGTACCACAGCTTTCTTATCCATTCATCTGCTCATGGACATCTAGGTTGCTTCCAAGTCCTGGCTATTGTAAACAGTGCTGCTATGAACATTGGGGTACACGTGTCTCTTTCAATTCTGGTTTTCTCAGTGTGTATGCCCAGCAGTGGGATTGCTGGATCATAAGGCAGTTCTATTCCCAGTTTTTTGAGGAATCTCCATACTGTTCTCCAAAGTGGCTGTACTAGTTTGCATTCCCACCAACAGTGTAAGAGGGTTCCCTTTTCTCCACACCCTCTCCAGCATTTATTGCTTGTGGACTTTTGGATCGCAGCCATTCTGACTGGCGTGAAATGGTACCTCATAGTGGCTTTGATTTGAATTTCTCTGATAATGAGTGATGTTGAGCATCTTTTCATGTGTTTGTTAGCCATCTGTATGTCTTCTTTGGAGAAATGTCTACCTAGTTCTTTGGCCCATTTTTTGATTGGGTCATTTATTTTTCTGGAACTGAGCTGTAGGAGTTGCTTGTATATTTTTGAGATTAGTTGTTTCTCTGTTGCTTCATTTGTTATCATTTTCTCCCATTCTGAAGGCTGTCTTTTCACCTTGCTTATAGTTTCTTTTGTTGTGCAGAAGCTTTTAAGTTTAATTAGGTCCCATTTATTTTTGATTTTATTTCCAATATTCTGGGAGGTGGGTCATAGAGGATCCTGCTGTGATGTATGTCAGAGAGTGTTTTGCCTATGTTTCCCTCTAGAAGTTTTATGGTTTCTGGTCTTACATTTAGATCTTTAATCCATTTTGAGTTTATTTTTGTGTATGGTGTTAGAAAGTGTTCTAGTTTCATTCTTTTACAAGTGTTTGACCAGTTTTCCCAGCACCACTTGTTAAAGAGATTGTCTTTAATCCATTGTATATTCTTGCCTCCTTTGTCAAAGATAAGGTGTCCATATGTGCGTGGATTTATCTCTGGGCTTTCTATTTTGTTCCATTGATCTATATTTCTGTCTTTGTGCCAGTACCATACCGTCTTGATGACTGTGGCTTTGTAGTAGAGCCTGAAGTCAGGCAGGTTGATTCCTCCAGTTCCATTTTTCTTTCTCAAGATAGCTTTGGCTATTCGAGGTTTTTTGTATTTCCATACAAATTGAGAAATTATTTGTTCTAGCTCTGTGAAGAATACCGTTGGTAGCTTGATGGGGATTGCATTGAATCTATAAATTGCTTTGGGTAGTATACTCATTTTCACTATATTGATTCTACCAATCCATGAACATGGTATATTTCTCCATCTATTAGTGTCTTCTTTGATTTCTTTCACCAGTGTTTTATAGTTTTCTATATATAGGTCTTTAGTTTCTTTAGGTAGATATATTCCTAAGTATTTTATTCTTTTCACTGCAATGGTGAATGGAATTGTTTCCTTAATTTCTCTATTTTCTCATTATTAGTGTACAGGAATGCAAGGGATTTCTGTGTGTTGATTTTATATCCTGCAACTTTACTATATTCATTGATTAGTTCTAGTAATTTTCTGGTGGAATCTTTTGGGTTTTCTACATAGAGGATCATGTTATCTGCAAACAATGAGAGTTTTACTTCTTCTTTTCCAATTGGATTCCTTTTATTTCTTTTTCTGCTCTGATTGCTGTGGCCAAAACTTCCAGAACTATGTTGAATAGTAATGGTGAAAGTGGGCACCCTTGTCTTGTTCCTGACTTTAGAGTAAATGCTTTCAATTTTTCACCATTGAGGATAATGTTTGCTGTGGGTTTGTCATGCTATGCTATGCTATGCTAAGTCACTTCAGTCATGTCCAACTCTGTGTGACCCCAGAGACGGCAGCCCACCAGGTTCCCCCGTCCCTGGGATTCTCCAGGCAAGAACACTGGAGTGGGTTGCCATTTCCTTCTCCAATGCATGAAAGTGAAAACTGAAAGTGAAGTCGCTCAGTTGTGTCCGACTCTTAGCGACCCCATGGATCGCAGCTTAACAGGCTCCTCCGTCCATGGGATTTTCCAAGCAAGAGGACTGGAGTGGGGTGCCATTGCCTTCTCCGGGTTTGTCATATATAGCTTTTATTATGCTGAGGTATGTTCCTTCTATTCCTGCTTTCTGGAGAGTTTTTATCATAAATGGATGTTGAACTTTGTCAAAGGCTTTCTCTGCATCTATTGAGATAATCATATGGTTTTTATTTTTCAATTTGTTAATGTGGTGTATTACGTTGATTGATTTGTGGATATTGAAGAATCCTTGCATTCCTGGGATAAAGCCCACTTGGTCATGGTGTATGATCTTTTTAATGTGTTGTTGGATTCTGATTGCTAGAATTTTGTTAAGGATTTTTGCATCTATGTTCATCAGTGATATTGGCCTGTAGTTTTCTTTTTTTGTGGGATCTTTGTCAGGTTTTGGTATTAGGGTGATGGTGGCCTCATAGAATGAGTTTGGAAGTTTGCCTTCTTCTGCAATTTTCTGGAACAGTTTGAGTAGGATAGGTGTTAGCTCTTCTCTAAATTTTTGGTAGAATTCAGCTGTGAAGCCGTCTGGACCTGGGCTTTTGTTTGCTGGAAGATTTCTGATTCCAGTTTCAATTTCCGTGCTTGTGGTGGGTCTGTTAAGATTTTCTATTTCTTCCTGAAACAGTTTTGGAAAGTTGTACTTTTCTAAGAATTTGTCCATTTCTTCCACGTTGTCCATTTTATTGCCATATAATTGCTGATAGTAGTCTCTTATGATCCTTTGTATTTCTGTGTTGTCTGTTGTGATCTCTCCATTTTCGTTTCTAATTTTATTGATTTGATTTTTCTCCTTTTGTTTCTTGATGAGTCTGGCTAGTGGTTTGTCAATTTTATTTACCCTTTCAAAGAACCAGCTTTTTGGCTTTGTTGATTTTTGCTATGGTCTCTTTTGTTTCTTTTGCATTTATTTCTGCCCTAATTTTTAGGATTTCTTTCCTTCTACTAACCTTGGGGTCCTTCATTTCTTCCTTTTCTAGTTGCTTTAGGTATAGAGTTAGGTTATTTATTTGGCTTTTTTCTTGTTTCTTGAGGTATGCCTGTATTGCTATGAACTTTCCTCTTAGGACTGCTTTTACAGTGTCCCACAGGTTTTGTGTTGTTGTGTTTTCATTTTCATTCATTTCTATGCAGATTTTGATTTCTTTTTTTATTTCTTCTGTGATTTGTTGGTTATTCAGCAGCGTGTTGTTCATTCCATATGTTGGAATTTTTAATATTTTTTCTCCTGTTATTGAGATCGAATCTTACTGCATTGTGGTCAGAAAAGATGCTTGGAATGATTTCAATTTTTCTGAACTTACCAAGGCTAGATTTATGGCCCAGGATGTGGTCTATCCTGGGGAAGGTTCCGTATGCACTTGAGAAAAAGGTGAAATTCATTGTTTTGGGATGAAATGTTCTATAGATATCAATTAGGTCTAACTGGTTTATTGTATTGTTTAAAGTTTGTGTTTCCTTGTTAATTTTCTGTTTAGTTGATCTATCCATTGGTGTGAGTCGGGTATTAAAGTCTCCCACTATTATTGTGTTATTGTTGATTTCTCCTTTCATACTGTTAGTATTTGTCTTACATATTGCAGTGCTCCTATGTTGGGTGCATATATATTTATAATTGTTATATCTTCTTCTTGGATTGATCCTCTGATCATTATGTAGTGACCTTCTTTGTCTCTTTTCACAGCCTTTGTTTTAAAGTCTATTTTATCTGATATGAGTATTGCTCCTCCTGCTTTCTTTTGGTCCCTATTTGCATGGAAAATCTTTTTCCAGCCCTTCACTTTCAGCCTGTATGTGTCCCCTGTTTTGAGGTGGGTCTCTTGTAGACAACATATGTAGGGGTCTTGTTTTTGTATCCATTCAACCAATCTCTGTCTTTTGGTTGGGGCATTCAACCCATTTACATTTAAGGTAATTATTGATAAGTATGATCCCACTGCCATTTACTTTATTGTTTTGGGTTCGAATTTATATACCCTTTTTCTGTTTCCTGTCTAGAGAATATCCTTTAGTATTTGTTGAAGAGCTGATTTGGTGGTGCTGAATTCTCTCAGCTTTTGCTTGTCTGTAAAGGTTTTGATTTCTCCTTCATATTTGAATGAGATCCTTGCTGGGTACAATAATCTGGGCTGTAGGTTTTTTTCTTTCATCACTTTAAGTATGTCTTGCCATTCCCTCCTGGCTTGAAGAGTTTCTATTGAAAGATCAGCTGTTATCCTTATGGGAATTCCCTTGTGTGTTATTTGTTGTTTTTCCCTTGCTGCTTTTAATATTTGTTCTTTGTGTTTGATCTTTGTTAATTTGATTAATACGTGTCTTGGGGTGTTTTGCCTTGGATTTATCCTGTTTGGGACTCTCTGGGTTTCTTGGACTTGAGATTATTTCCTTCCCCATTTTAGGGAAGTTTTCAACTATTATCTCCTCTAGTATTTTCTCATGGTCTTTCTTTTTGTCTTCTTCTTCTGGGACTCCTATGATTCGAATGTTGTAACGTTTAATATTGTCCTGGAGGTCTCTGAGATTGTCCTCATTTCTTTTAATTCGTTTTTCTTTTTTCTCCTCTGCTTCATTTATTTCTACCATTCTATCTTCTAATTCACTAATTCTATCTTCTGCCTCTGTTATTCTACTACTTGTTGCCTCCAGAGTGTTTTGGATCTCATTTATTGCATTATTCATTATATATTGACTCTTCTTTATTTCTTCTAGGTCCTTGTTAAACCTTTCTTGCATCTTCTCAATGCTTTTCTCCAGGCTATTTATCTGTGATTCCATTTTGATTCCCAGATTTTGGATTAATTTCACTATCATTATTCAGAATTCTTTATCAGGTAGATTCTCTATTTCTTCCTCTTTTGTTTGGTTTGGTGGGCATTTATCCTGTTCCTTTACCTGCTGGGAATTCTTCTGTGTCTTCATCTTGTTTAAATTGCTGAGTTTGGGGTGTCCTTACTGTATTCTGGCAGTTTCTGGAGTTCTCTTTATTGTTGCGTTTCCTCACTGTATGTGGGTTTGTACAGGTGGCTTGTCAAGGTTTCTTGGTTAGGGAAGCTTGTGTCGGTGTTCTGGTGGATGGAGCTGGATTTCTTCTCTCTGGAGTGCAATGGAGTGTCTAGTAATGAGTTATGAGATGTCTATGATTTTGGGGTCACTTTGAGTAGCCTGTATATTGGCTTGGTTTCAGTGTAGGTATGGAGGCATTTGATGAGCTCCTGTCAATTAATGTTCTGTGGGATCAGGGTTTGGACTTAAGCCTCCTGCTTCCAGTTATCGGTCTTATTTTTACAGTAGTCTCAAAAACTTCTCCTTCTATACTGCACTCCACAACTGGACCACTCAGAGATGTTCACGGAGTTATACAGAGAAGGAAAAAGGGAAGAAGGAGACAGAGGTGGTCAGGAGGATAAAAGGAGGGAATGAAAAGTAGAGAGACAGATCCAGTCAGTAATAGGCACAAATTGGTTACATATACCAGAAAGCATAAATTAAAGATCTAGATTAGAGTTTGGAGTTTCAGGAATACAATGTCAAAGAAATGATGAAGAGATAGAAAGAGGGAGGGGGAAAAAAAGTCACAGAAGTTATAAAAAAAAAAATCAATAGGTAAAAAATTGATAGCAATTACCAATAAGCTAAACTTATGAATCTAGAGCAGAGTTTGGAGTTTCAAAAATACAATGTTAAAGGAAAGACAAAAAGAAAAAAGAAAGAAAAAAAAGAAAAGAAAAAGGGTCACAAAAATTATAAAAAATATATATGTGAAGTTTGGTTTGTTTTTTTTTTCCTTTAAAAAGAAGGGTCTTTTATTTATTTATTTATTTTTATTTTTTTTTTTTTACAAAGTAATAATAGGTTCTAAAAGTGGAAATTAATGGAGTACTAGAGGATAAAAAAATTTTTTTAATAAAAAATATATTTTAAAAAACGGAAAGAAAAAAATAATGATGGTAAAAATAGTAACAATATATATAAGACTTTCTCTGCTATTGTTGTGGGTATTGTGGGTTCAGTTCATTTTCGGCTAGTTCCTTGTTCCGGCTTAAATTTCTCAAGATCTATAGGCCCCTTTCTCTGTTGTTGGTACTAACCACGGGGTTTTAGTTTATTGCCTGTCGCTTCCACGGCGGTTCCCTCTGTTATAGCTTCTGTTTGCTGGTCTCTTCAGTGTCTGATTTCCGCCCTGATACAAAGGGGGCGGTGGTGGACACCCTTTTTTTTTTTTTAAGGCTCACTTGTTCAGTCGCGCTGCGGGGAGGGAGGGACGCTGCAAATAAATATCACTGGCGTGTGCTCGCAGTGGCTCAGCCACACTGGGTCTGCCCCTGCTCACCGTGCGTGTAGCCTCCCTGCCTACTCTGCTTAGGCTCTCTGTTTCCCCGCCAGAACCATCCACGACTGGCCCTGGGCTGCTTGCCCCTCCCAGGTCTAAGCCGCTCAAGTTCAGGCGCTCAAGTTCAGGCACTCAGGTAGTCCTCAGAGGCCCAGGCTCGGTTGGGCCTGCGTTTTGTGCCCTTTGAAGAATCCAGCAGCGCAGGCAAGTGCGGCTTCTGCGACTTATCGCCTCGCAGCCCCACGGTGCACTTTCTTAGGCGGATGTTAGCCGACCAGAGCTCCAAGAAGTCTTAGTTAGCAAAGAAGCCTGCTTACAGCTTTGTGGATAATGTCTCTGTGGGGCTGCGATTGCCTCCCTCCGGCTCTGGCTGCCTGTCACCGGAGGGGAGCAGACTGCAGCCGGCTATCTCTATACAGACCTTTGTTCTGTGCGCGGGCCTGGTGGTGTCTTGGGTTAGGGCTGGCTTTTCGTGTGGTAGGTATCCCACAGTCTGGTTTGCTAGCCCAAATTATTCTGCTTAGGTAGCACTCGGGATATTCAGGCTGCTGCAGCCCGCGAAGCTGCCGGCGAAGCCGCCTGTGCAGCTGCCCGCGAGGCCGCCCGCTCCGCGCCTCCCTGCCCAGCCCCCGCTTGCTAATGGCGGATGCAGGCGATTGCGCTGCTTCTCCGCTGGGGAAGTTATCGTAGGGCTCGTAGTCTGTGGGTTTTAATTGTTTATTTATTTTCCTCCCTGTTACGTTGGGCTCCGTGCTTCCCAGGTTCGGCACAGACTCGGCAGTGAGAGTGTTTCCTGGTGTTAGGAAACTTCTCTTTTTAAAGACTCCCTTCCCCAGACAGAGGTCCGTCCCTCCCTCTTTGTCTCTTTTTTGTCTTTTATTATTTTTCCTACCTCCTTTAGAAGTCAATGAGTTGCTTTTCTGGGTGTCTGATGTCCTCTGCCTGCATTCCGAAGTTGTTTTGTGGAATTACTCGGTGTTTAGATGTTCTTTCGATGAATTTGTAGAGGAGAAAGTGTTCTCCCCGTCCTATTCCTCCACCATCTTAGCTCCCCCCCGCTCCCCCCCCCATATAGGTTTCTAAATGGACAGTTTTTGTTTTCTTTCAGTATATTAAAGTAATTGCATTGCTCTATATGCCTTGTATTGTTTCTGATGAGAACTCAGTATTATTTATCTTTGTCTCATAAATGTCTTTTTGTAGATCTTAAAAGATTTTCTCTTTATCATTAGTTTTTTCACGGTTTGATTTGATAAGCTTTGGTTTTATAATTTTCCTACTTGGAGTGTTTTTAGTGTCTTGGATATGTAGATTTATATGTTTATTTACTTGATATATTTTTAGTCATTATCTTGTTTCTCCTCTCTTCTCATTCTGTGATTCTAGTTACATGTTTCTAGTTTTTTTTTTCTTTATGTTGCATTTTCTTTTATATCTTTGAACATATTTATAGTAGCTATGATAAAGTCCTTATCTATTAATTTCATTATTTCTATCATGTTTCTGTTAACTAGTTTTGTATTATACTTTCCTTCTTTGTGACTGGATAATAAACATTGAAACAGTACATTATTTACTGTCTGTGTTTTTATCATCCTTTTAAAAATGTTGAGGTTTTGTTTTTTGGTTGGTTTGTTTTGGAGTATATTAATTTACATGTGAATCAGCCCAGGTTTTTAGAGACTTTATTTTTAAGTTTTGTTCAGGTGGACCTAGAGAAGTACTGTTATAGGAGTTTCTGCAGTGATGGAAATGTTTTATATTTGTACTTTCCAAGATGGTAGCCAGCAGTCACATTTGATTAGTAAACACTTGAAATTTGTCTAGTACCTTTAAGGAACTAAATTTTACATTTTATTTTAATTAATTTATATTCTACTGTATTGGACAGTGAAAGTTTAGAGTTATCTCTGCTGCTACTGCTAAATCACTTCAGTCATGTCCGACTATGTGCGACCCCATAGACGACAACCCACCAGACTCCCCTGTCCCTGGGATTCTCCAGGCAAGAACACTGGAGTGGGTTGCCATTTCCTTCTCCAATGCATGAAAGTGAAAAGTGAAAGGGAAGTCACTCAGTCGTGTCCGACTCTTAGCGACCCCATGGACTGCAGCCTACCAGGCTCCTCCATCCATGGGATTTTCCAGGCAAGAGTACTGGAGTAGGGTGCCATTGCCTTCTCCGAGAGTTATGTCTCAGTTCACGCTCAGTCGTGTCGGACTCTTTGCGACCCCATGAATCACAGCATGCCAGGCCTCCCTGTCCATCACCAACTCCCGGAGGTCACTCAGACTCATATCCATCGAGTCAGTGATGCCATCCAGCCATCTCATCCTTTGTCATCCCCTTCTCCTCCTGCCCCCAATCCCTCCCAGCATCAGAGTCTTCTCCAATGAGTCAACTCTTTGCATGAGGTGGCCAAAATACTGGAGTTTCAGCTTTAGCATCATTCCCTCCAAAGAAATCCCAGGGCTGATCTCTTTCAGAATGGACTGGTTGGATCTCCTTGCAGTCCAAGGAACTCTCAAGAGTCTTCTCCAACACCACAGTTCAAAAGCATCAATTCTTCAGCGCTCAGCCTTCTTCACAGTCCAACTCTCACATCCATACATGACCACTGGAAAAACCATAGCCTTGACTAGATGGACCTTTGTTGGCAAAGTAATGTCTCTGCTTTTGAATGTGCTATCTAGGTTGGTCATAACTTTCCTTCCAAGGAGTAAGCGTCTTTTAATTTCATAGCTGCAGTCACCATCTGCAGTGATTTTGGAGCCCAGAAAAACAAAGTCTGACACTGTTTCCACTGTTTGCCCATCTATTTCCCATGCAGTGATGGGACCAGATGCCATGATCTTCGTTTTCTGAATGTTGAGCTTTAAGCCAACTTTTTCACTCTCCTCTTTCACTTTCATCAAGAGGCTCTTTAATTCTTCACTTTCTGCCATAAGGGTGGTGTCATCTGCATATCTGAAAGTGAAAGTGAAGTCACTCAGTCGTGTCCGACTCTTAGTGACCCCAAGGACTGCAGCCCACCAGGGTCCTCCATCCATGGGATTTTCCGGGCAAGAGTACTGGAGTGGGTTGCCATTGCCTTCTCCAGAAAAACAGCTGCTGCTCCTGCTGCTGCTGCTGCTAAGTTGCTTCAGTCGTGTCTGACTCTGTGCGACCCCATAGACCGCAGCCCAACAGACTCCTCCGTCCCTGGGATTCCCCAGGCAAGAGTACTGGAGTGGTTTCCATTTCCTTCTCCAATGCATGAAAGTGAAAAGTGAAAGTGAAGTCGCTCAGTCATGTCTGACCCTCAGCGACCCCGTGGACCGCAGCCCTCCAGGCTCCTCCGTCCATAGGATTTTCCAGGCAAGATTACGGGAGTGGGGTGCCATTGTCTTCTCCCCTGCATATCTGAGGTTATTGCTATTTCTCCTGGCAATCTTGATTCCAGCTTGTGCTTCTTCCAGCCCAGCGTTTCTCATCATGTACTCTGCATAGAAGTCAAATAAGCAGGGTGACAATATACAGCCTTGACATACTCGTTTTCCTATTTGGAACCAGTCTGTTGTTCCATGTCCAGTTCTAACTGTTGCTTCCTGACCTGCATATAGGTTTCTCAAGAGGCAGGTCAGGTGGTCTGGTATTCCCATCTCTTTCAGAATTTTCCATAGTTCATTGTGATCCACACAGTCAAAGGCTTTGGCATAGTCAATAAAGCAGAATTAGAGGTTTTTCTGGAATTCTCTTGCTTTTTCCACGATCCAGCAGATGTTGGCAATTTGATCTCTGGTTCCTCTGCCTTTTCTAAAACCAGCTTGAATATCTGGAAGTTCCCAGTTCACGTAATGCTGAAGCCTGGCTTGGAGAATTTTGAGCATTACTTTACTAGTGTGTGAGATGAGTGCAATTGTGCGGTAGTTTGAGCATCCTTTGGCATTGCCTTTCTTTGGGATTGGAATGAAAACAGACCTTTTCCAGCCCTGTAGCCACTGCTGAGTTTTCCAAATTTGCTGGCATATTGAGTGTAGCACTTTCACAGCATCATCTTTCAGGATCTGAAATAGCTCCACTGGAATTCCATCACCTCCACTAGCTTTGTTCGTAGTGATGTTTTATAAGGCCCACTTGACTTCACATTCCAGGATTTGTGTGCTTATTTTTCCTTACTCCTATGGAGGTATCATTCTGAAGTCTCTATACTAAATGCCCTTCAGGTTTGGTAAGAAATCTGGTCCATTAGAATTTAAATGTCTCCTAGTCTCATGAAGCTACCACGGCTGTTCAGTTTACAGTTCCTCAGTAGTTATTCTTTAGCCAGAAATTGACCTTTATGATCCTGTAGAGTCTCATCCACATGCAGATTAATACTCAGCTGAACACTCATGGTACTCCAATGTAGGTTTCTAGAACTCTCCCTGTGTGTGTTCTGATGCTCTGCCCCTCAGATTCCAGCTTCCTCAGACTCCCTAACCAACTGTCTCTTTACCTCAGCAAGATCACCAGTCTCTGCTTGGGTTCCCTGTTCCTGTGCAGCAGCCCATAATATGCCTCTAGGCTTAAAGCTGAGCTGAAACAGGGGTCATCTCATTTGTTTCCCTTCCCTCCAGGATCACAGTAAGGCACCGGCTGCTGTTTAGTATTTGAAGAGTTTAGTGTTTTTGTCCAGTTTTCTAGTTGTTTATGGGCTTCCTTTATGGCTCAGCTGGTAAAGAATCCACCTGCAATACGGGAGTCCTGCGCTCAGTCCCTCGGTTGGGAAGGCCCCCTGGAGAAGAGAAAGGCTACCAACTCCAGTGTTCTGGCCTGGAGAATTCCATGGACTGTACAGTCAATGGGGTCGCAAAGCATCAGACACAGCTGAGCAACTTTCACTCACTCACTAGTTGTTTATGGCAGAGGAACTGGTCTGGCACCAGTTATTCCACCTTGTGTTTTCAAGCCAGTAGGCTCTGTCTTACTAACACCTTAGTTCTCAATCCAGTGGTAATGGTTGCTGGCTTTGTTGGAGACTGTAGCACATTAATTTGGAGATTTATTTTTCACCCTGGAAAAATTATGAGTTTTGTTCATTCTTTATAAATACAGCAATTAATATAGGAATTCTGCTATTTACAAAATGTTGACAACAAATAGTTACTTAGTATATGTCACAAATTTGTGGGTTAAATTTTTAAGTACTTGGAGGTATAAGTATTGAGACTTTATTTCTACCCTGAGGCAAGAAAGAAGGACAGGTGTAAGTTCGGTGTGTTTATTTTGAATGGAACAGAATAAACAATCACTATTTAAAAATTCACTCATATCCTCTTCTGTTGTACTACTAACTGCCCAGTAGTAGCCAGTTATTTCCCAGTCTTTACAGTAGCCTACTGAATAAGACAATATTTTAATCTCCATTTTACACATGAGAAAACTGAGACACAGCGAGGCTAAGCAACGTTAACAGGGTCACACAGCTAGTAAACGACAAAACTGAGATTTGTATGCAGTTAGTCTTGCTTCAGTGCCCGTGTTTTCAGCTGCAAATTTTCAGAAGATCAAACAATGTGAATAGTATCCATATGAGTATTTGAGATATAAATGTTTATACATACATGGTCACTGTATTCCCATTTTCAGATAAACTGCACCTGAAAAAATTAGGTGACTTTCTTTGTGTCACAGATAGTTAAAGGTAGATTTGGGATTGAAATGATGTGTGTTTGAGTACAAGAACTGTTTATGTGAATAGTCATCCAAGTGCTGTTTTTTAAATGAAGAAGTGAAATATTGGAAACAATAGAGGTAGTCATTAAGTAAGTCATGGTGTAATGCAAGTGATAAAATACCATACAACTATTTTTTTTTTTAATGTTAGAGAATGTAAAAAGGTGGTGGTGGTTTAGTCACTGAGTTGTGTCTGACTCTTGCGACTCAGTGGACACAATGGACCCAAGGCCCACCAGGCTCCTCTGTCCATGGGATTTCCCAGGCAAGAATTCTGGAGTGGATTGCCATTTCCTTCTCCAGGGGATCTTCCCGACCCAGGGATCAAGCCCACGTCTCCTGCATTGCAGGCGGATTCCCTACTGCTGAGCCACCAGGGAAGCCCATGTTAAAGGATAAATATTTGTTTTAAACATATAAACATTTATGTAAAACCTATTTACCCTTGGTTTATTCCTAAAATGCTGAAATAACCAATGTTTTTGTTGATAAACATATTGAGACTTAAGGTGACTTTGTTCCAAGGAAATAATTTAAGAGGAAAAACTTTGTTTTGTAGTAATTCCTGCTGTAAAATTGACTTTGTTTAAAATTACTTCTGTTTATCTTTAAGTCTACAAATTCCTATTTTTTCTACCTAACTACTTTCATTTTATCTACTCCAAATATTTACAAAACTAGATTTCCCCTCATAAATGATTTATGTTCAGTTTAATTCTTCTAGAAGCTGTTGGCATGGGTCTGGTAGCCATTAGTTTTTTAAAAAAAAAAAAAAGACAAAAATTATTTTCTAGGGGAAAACTATGGTGTCCTTGTTTTTCAACTTTAAAATCTTTAATCTTCATGTTAAATTAATTAACATGTACAGATTGGCTTTTTATTTGCCTCAGTAGGTGCTATAAGACACTACTTGGCAGAGTGTGGTGAGTAAAGAGGCAGAAAAAGTGAAGGCAGAAAAAAAGAACAGCCCTCTGCCCTTGGTTGCCTTTTATGCAGAAGGCATAGGCTTGCACCAGCTGTAAGACTATAGCAGTCAAGCTGAAGTCCATAAAGGTTCTATGACTCCCTCTTACACCAAAGCAAAGCAAGTTGTGTACCAGCTTCTCAGTAGGTTTTGCTACCTGTGGTGGCTGCTAGTGCAAATTTACCGCAGTCCTGATCCTTTCATTCTGCCTAGGAGAAAGAGCTTTCATACTGACATATCAATTCATAGAGGGTCTTACAGAGTCTGGAGATGAAGTGGAGATGGCCTCAGACTGAAATAGGAGTTCCATCTACTTCCATTATTTCCAGCATCATATTGCGGGACTTCTTTTGTGACAAGTGGTCACCTGGCCTGAGAATTCTACAGGATATATATATATATATATATATGAAAGGAAAAGCCTGGCTATTTTCACTGTCAGTCATAACAGCTATCTCTAAACTCATAGTTACTATGGTTGTTAAACTACTCATACAGAATTGATCTGTGTTTTGGAAATTACAGGAATATTTATAAATATTCCTTCCCTCACATGTTTGCTTTGGGGGGAAGTTTCATTAGATGCGTCCTTCTTTGTGTCTAGAAGTTTTAGTTTAGTTATAAACTCTCTTAACAGTATACTAACGCATATATATGGAATTTAGAAAGATGGTAAAAATAACCCTATTTACGAGACAGCAAAAGAGACACTGATGTATAGACCAGACTTTTGGACTCTGGGACCGGGAGAGGGTGGGATGACTGGGGAGAATAACATTGAAATATGTATAATATTATATCTGAAATGTATTAATTGTTCAAACTAAATACTGTCATGTTTCAATTTGTTCATATTAGATGTTTGTAATGTTTCTGATAATCAATAAAAGAGATTCTTGATTAAAAATAAATAAATAAATAAATGAAAAATAAAAAGAAATTAACCAAATATCTAGATGTATATGAAATTATCCTGTGTTATCTATGTTCCCTATTTTTAATAAATTGAATTGAAAAGAAAAAATAAATAAATAAATAAACTCTCTTAAATCTTTTCCTAGAAGTACAGACCATTATTTTAAATATGATTTTAAATATCAGTGTTTACCTTGTTGAAGAACTATTTTTGCTTGAAATTCATGTTAGAAAGATTTCATCATGCTTTTAAATACCCAGATGTGTAATTTTTTAAAATCTTGATATTAAAAAATAACTTGGGAGAACTTGATTTTGACAATTTTGTCAGCTATTATTTACATTAACATATTATAAATAACATACATATTCTTCAAGAAATATTCAGGGCTTCCCTGGTGGATCAGCAGGAAAGAATCTGCCTGTAAGGCAGGAGACTTGGGTTTAATCCCTGGGTTGGGACAATCCCTGGAGAAGGAAATGGCAACCCACTCCAGTATTCTTGCCTGAAAAATTGCATGGACGGAGGAGCCTAGCGAGTTTAAGTCCATGAGGTTACAAAGAGTTGGACACGATTAAACTACTAACACACACGTTTTAAATAACATATATATTCTTCAAGAAATATCAGATGTTTTGTGATCTTCTTAAAAAAAAATCAGAAAATACAGATAAAAATTACTATTTTTTTTTTTTTTTTACTATTTCACCTGTTTTTAAGATGCTTATCTTTTCAACTTTTGACATCTCTGAAATCAGACTGTGAAGTCTGATTGCCTTTTTTAGTGGTACGTTATCAGTGATGCATCTTAAACTTGATGATCTTATTTTTGGTAAAATACAGTTATAGATTCATTGTTGTTTGGGGGTATGTGCTGTGTGCTCAGTCGTGTCCAACTCTTTGCAGTCCCACAACCGTAGCCCACCAGGCTCCCCTGTCCATGAGATTCTCCAGGCAAGAATTCTGGAGTGGGTTGCCATTTCCTTCTCCAGTTTGGGGGCATCAGTTTAGTCAGTTCAGTAGTTCAGTCGCTCAGTCGTGTCCAACTTTTGCGACTCCATGAATTGCAGCATACCAGGCCTCCCTGTCCATCACCAACTCCCAGAGTTCACTCAAACTCATGTCCATCAAGTTGGTGATGCCATCCAGCCATCTCATCCTCTGTCGTCCCCTTCTCCTCCTGCCCCCAATCCCTCCCAGCATCAGGGTCTTTTCCAATGAGTCAACTCTTCACATGAGGTGGCCAAAGTACTGGAGTTTCAGCTTTAGCATCATTCCCTCCAAAGAAATCCCAGGGCTGATCTCTTTCAGAATGGACTGGTTGGATCTCCTTGCAGTCCAAGGGACTCTCAAGAGTCTTCTCCAACACCACAGTTCAAAAGCATCAATTCTTCGCTCAGCTTTCTTCATAGTCCAACTCTCACATCCATACATGACCACTGGAAAAACCATAGCCTTGACTAGATGGACCTTTGTTGGCAAAGTAATGTCTCTGCTTTTGAATATGCTATCTAGGTTGGTCATAACTTTCCTTCCAAGGAGGAAGCATCTTTTAATTTGATAGCTGCAGTCACCATCTGCAGTGATTTTGGAGCCCAAAAAATAAAGTCTGACACTGTTTCCACTGTTTGCCCATCTATTTCCTATTAAGTGATGGAACCAGATGCCATGATCTTCGTTTTCTGAATGTTGAGCTTTAAGCCAACTTTTTCACTCTCCTCTTTCACTTTCATCAAGAGGCTCTTTAATTCCTCTTCACTTTCTGCCATAAGGGTGGTGTCATCTGCATATCTGGGGTTATTGATATTTCTCCCGGCAATCTTGATTCCAGCTTGTGCTTCTTCCAGCCCAGCGTTTCTCATGATGTACTCTGCATAGAAGTTAAATAAGCAGGGTGACAATATACAGCCTTGACATACTCCTTTTCCTATTTGGAACCAGTCTGTTGTTCCATGTCCAGTTCTAACTGTTGCTTCCTGACCTGCATACAGATTCTCAAGAGGCAGATCAGGTGGTCTGGTATTCCCATCTCTCAGAATTTTCCACAGTTGATTGTGATCCACACAGTCAAAGGCTTTGGCATAGTCAGTAAAGCAGAAATAGATATTTTTCTGGAACTCTCTTGCTTTTTCCATGATCCAGTGCATGTTGGCAATTTGATCTCTGGTTCCTCTGCCTTTTCTAAAACCAGCTTGAACATCTGGAAGTTCATGATTCACGTATTGCTGAAGCCTGGCTTGGAGAATTTTGAGCATTACTTTACTAGCGTGTGAGATGAGGGCAATTGTGCGGTAGTTTGAGCATTCTTTGGCGTTGCCTTTCTTTGGGATTGGAATGAAAACTGACCTTTTCCAGTCCTGTGGCCACTGCTGAGTTTTCCAAATTTGCTGACATATTGAGTGCAGCACTTTCACAGCATTATCTTTCAGGATTTGAAATAGCCCAACTGGAATTCCATCACCTCCACTAGCTTTGTTCGTAGTGATGCTTTCTAAGGCCCACTTGACTTCACATTCCAGGATGTCTGGCTCTAGGTCAGTGATCACACCATCATGATTATCTGGGTCATGAAGATCTTTTTTGTACTGTTCTTCTGTGTATTCTTGCCACCTCTTCTTAATATCTTCTTCTTCTGTTAGGTTCATACCATTTCTTTCCTTTATCAAGCACATATTTGCATGAAATGTTCCTTTGGTATCTCTAATTTTCTCGAAAAGATCTCTAGTCTTCCCCATTCTGTTGTTTTCCTCTATTTCTTTGCATTGATCACTGAGGAAGGTTTTCTTATCCTTGCTATTCTTTGGAACTCTCTATTCAGATACTTATATCTTTCCGTTTCTCCTTTCCTTTCACTTCTCTTCTTTTCACAGCTATTTGTAAGACCTCCTCAGACAGCCATTTTGCTTTTTTGCATTTCTTTTCCTTGGGGATGGTCTTGATCCCTGTCTCCTGTACAACGTCACAAACCTCATTCCATAGTTCATCAGGCACTCTATCTATCAGATCTAGTCCCTTAAATCTATTTCTCACTTCCACTGTATAATCAGAAGGGATTTGATTTAGGTCATTTAGGTCTAGTGGTTTTCCCTACTTTCTTCAATTTCAGTCTGAATTTGGCAATAAGGAGTTCATGATCAGAGCCACAGTCAGCTTCTGCTCTTATTTTTGCTGACTGTATAGAGCTTCTCCATCTTTGGCTGCAAAGAATATAATCAACCTAATTTCAGTGTTGACCATCTGGCGATGTCCATGTGTAGAGTCTTCTCTTCTGTTGTTGGAAGAGGGTGTTTGCTATGACCAGTGCATTTTCTTGGCAAAACTCTATTAGCCTTTGCCCTGCTTCATAGATCCTTACAAATAGAATAGCAAATCTGAGTGCTAGAGCTGCATCACACAAATTGCTTGCACTTACTGGAGGAAGCATTTCCAATAGCAGAGTGCCTTTGTGGAACTGGTGTCTAAGGCATGCTGAACTCTGATTCTGTGTCCGTCCTCCTCTTCACTGCCATACCACTCTGGTGGAAAAAGGAAAATTGATGGGTCTTGGTCCTGGCATGCATTAAGTCCCACAGAGAAAAGACTGGCAGGAGCACCTCTCGGAGGCCTTCTCACCATCACTTCGTCTCCAGTAGAAGTACACATCACTGATTAGTCTCTGTGGCAGTAAATAGCTGTTATATTTGGAAAAGCTTTTGATAAGAGTGACTTTTATGCTCTTGTGTAATACTTCATAGCTATATGTACTAATATTTCATGTTAAGTTCTTTGTTTCACTTCCAGGGAAGTAAGTATCTCTATTTCGTGTTCCCTCCCTTCTTTTTATTATTGTATACCAGGACATAGCTATTTAATTCAAAATAACATCAATATATAGTCAGATAGCTTTTTCAAAGTTACCCTGTATGTATCTATATATTATTTAAATGCAAAGCAAGAATCATGTCTATATGTACTTTATTTTTTTTTACCAGCTATTTTATTTTTATAAAACCTGTAGTTTGGGTTTTCTTCTATCTAGAAATTTAATGATTTCTTCCATTTATATATCCATGCAGGAAATAATGAATAATGAAAAATACAGAGAACAAATTCAAATGAAAAGCCAAGATTTTTATGAAAAAGAAAAGCTTCTTCAGGAGGAGAGCAACAAGGAACTTCCACCACCAGTTCAAACTCAAATTAAAGGGCATGCCTCTGCTCCATACTTTGGAAAAGACGAACCCTCAGTGACTCCCACCAGCACTGGCAAAACCTTTCAGCCAGGATCCTGGATGCCGCAAGATGACAAGGGCCACAGTCAATGAACGTACTGTGGTAAAGTTTTATTTATATGTATGTGACTATTTTAACAAATAAAAGTAAAAAGTTACTTTGTGCTGTCCATCTCTACTCTAGTTCTCTTTTCCGTTAAGCTTAAGATCTTGTTTTTCACTGTTTTGTGAGATTATCAACCATCAAAATCTAACTTAAATCCTTTACTTGGTTTATTCAATCATCATTCCCTGTTTATGAATTTGCTTAGTTTTTTCCTCTTTTATTTGCTTCCATATATCTTGGTAGAAATGGTAAGGGTAAATAAATATTGAGCTCAGAAGACTGCTATTTCTATAGATTCTAAAGGACTAATTTTTATAATTCTAAAGGATCTATAGAAATTAGAAAATATAGAAATTCTCTGTTTATGAATTGTCTTAGATTTTTCCCTTCTTTGGGTTGCTCCCATATATCTAGGTAGAAACGGTAAGGGTAAATATTGAGCTTAGAAGACTGCTATTTCTATAGATTCTAAAGGATTGTAAAGGACTATAATTTCTATAGAATCTAATTTCTATAGATTCTAAAGGATTCTAAAGGACAGTAAGATTCTAAAGGACTAATCAAAAACATGAACTTGGATGAGGCATGTGGAGGCCAAGAAAATTTGATAAATGAAAAAAATAACAAAAAACAAAACTATCTTGATGAGTAGATGGGACAAAAGCTAGTTTATGGTTGGATTGAGGTTGGATTTTAAAGAAAAGTATTTGGACCAATAGAAGTAAAGAATCTATCACAATAGTCTGAAAGGACAGTAAACAAAGAAATGGTACAGTAATAGTTTAGTTCTGTAAGATTAAAAATTACTTTGAAGAAATGGAAAATAGAGCAGAGTTCTCAGAAAGTGATTCCACTGTTACTCGAGATTACAGTGATTTGTATATTGAAAAGTATAGATACATGATAACATTAAAACAGATTATATACAAAAGTGTTTTAGAAAGGTCATACACTTTCTGAAGTGCACAACCAAGTTTATATTGCTAATAGTTCTAATTCTTTTTTTTCCATTTATGGTTTTCTTTCTCAAACTTTGAACTTTTTATTTTGTATTGGGGTATAGCTGATTATCAATGTTATGGTAGTTTCAGGTGAACAGCAAAGGGAGTCAGCCATAAAATGTATCCATTTCCTCCCAAACCCCTCTCCCAGTTCTAATTCTAACATAGTTCTAATAGTTCTAATTCTAATATAGAGATCGTCTAACAATGTTTGGCATTGTAACAACTACTCAATAAACATGGACTGAAGAAAAGACTTAGATCTTAATGCCCTGAATAATATAAGAAAATCCTTGGTTAAGTTTTTAATAATGAATTCCTAAAAACACATAGGTTGAGATTTTTACTTAATAGAAGGTAAAATTGCTTTAGAAATAAACTACAGAAACATTTATAAAATGTTATACTAAAACAAGTAATCAAATGTAATCACCATAAGACTTAAGGAATGACCAAAAAGGCCCTTAGGTAATATTAACATTCAAGCAGCCCTATTACTATCAGGTTAATTATTCTGTTTATGTTATTATAAAGTAGTATTACATTTTACCAAAGTTAGGCAAAAAAGGAACTAGCTCCTAGGCAATATAAAGACATAAAATTTGTTGTGTAATTGACTGTAAAGTAACATGTCCTTGAATCCTTGATTACCAGAAAAATTATAAATTCTAACATGATAGAATGCTTCTACTACCAGATTCCTGCCGGCTTATTAATTGTATTCTGTGTGCATCTTTTGCAGATGTTTGCCATGTAGGCTGTTCTGTGCGGGCGTGTGTGCTCAGTCACTCAGTCCTGTCCACTCTTTGCAGCCATATGGACTGTAGCCCATCAGGCTCCTCTGTCCATGGAATTCTCCAGGCAAGAAGACTGGAGTGGGAGTTTAGGAGTATCTTAATATATACGACAAAATTTACATTAATTTTAATTTGTATAGTTTCATTTTAAAATACCTGTTTTACAAAAAAAGAAAATCTTAGCCAATAGTTAACAGTAAGATGATACTGGCCCACTCATTAAAGTGTGCACTTTCAAAGTGATTTTGAGAGGTAAGAATAAAGTTTGTAGTAATCCATCCACATTACTTCGCTCTAGACTAACATTTTTAGGATGACTGGTTATACTGTTAGGTGGTATCAGAACAGGGTTCTGAGCACATTTAGTCCTACATAAAAACGAGACTATAAGCTTGACCTAAATAAACTGCCTTTCTAAATAATCTTATCTTTATACAAGGCTTTTAGGCCAGACACATGCACAGCAGAATCAAAGTTTTACATAAAATATTTACTTGTCTACCACATTTCATATTTTAAATAGTTATATTTGGGGTATTTGCAAGTTTTCTAATGAAAATGTTTTTCATCATCTCTTAAAGACAGACTCCAAACCCATGCAGTTTTAATTTCAGAAGTTAAATGTTCATTTTAAAATAGTATCATATATACCTTAACTACTCTCAGATAAATGCTTCCTGACTTAAGCCTCTGCTATACATGCATATAGGATTTTTCTCCCCAAAGCCCTTATTATACAAATTGTTCAAGTATACATGTAATGCTTGTTGAGTTTAACCATGTAAGTTTAGCCTGTTAGATATCTGAAGTTAAAAATTAAAAAAAAATAAAAATTAAAAAATTAAAATAAAAATGGAGGAAATAATTTTCCCCACTATGTTATCCTTTTTCCTATTTTACAAACAGATGTGTCATTTATTTACTTTTATCAGCCTTGATTCAATACCAATTCAATAGCATATTTTTTTAATGCTATCTCATTAAGCACACTATTTAAAATATAACCTGAATTTACTTACACTAGGCTTTCTCAAACTGTTTGTGTTCTTTGAGGAAGGGCGGAAAAGAGGGGAGGAAAGTCTATGATAATCAAAGCAACCTAAAAGACTCTAAGAAATGATGCAGAAATGAATTGCTTTACCCCGTTTCCCAAACTTGGTATTTGAACACAGAACCTCTTTTAATATGTTTGAGAAATACAGAATTTGTCCTTATGCGTTTATTACTGATATGAAGCAAATCAAAGTGAGCCTATACTCAGTTGCAAACATAAAAACAATCATTCCTAAATAGGAATCACACTTCCTCTAACTTAAAACCAGATGAGGTATAAAGTGCCCCTAAGGATAGGTGCGGAGAAGGCAATGGCACCCCACTCCAGTACTCTTGCCTGGAAAATCCCACGGATGGAGGAGCCTGGTAGGCTGCAGTCCGTGGGGTCGCTAAGAGTCCGACATGACACAGCAACTTCACTTTCTCTTTTCACTTTCATGCATTGGAGAAGGAAATGGCAACCCACTCCAGGGTTCTTGCCTGGAGAATCCCAGGGACAGGGAAGCCTGGTGGGCTGCCGTCTTTGGGGTCACACAAGTCGGACCGATGGAAGTGACTTAGTATAGTATATATAGTATAAGGATAGGTGAGAAGCTGTTTGTTATAGTGGACCTCAGCATTGGGTTTCCAGCTCACTGCATCAGAAGCTTATTTCTTTTGCTCACTGTGATGTCAGGAAATAAGTTTAAAATGCCCTTGTGTATCTAATACAGTAACACCATACTGAAGTTTACCACCAGACACTATGGGTCAAATTCTGATGCACAAACCTTTGGGGAGGGAGGCAGTATAATGTTTGTTATAGGCAGTCTGTTTTTCCTTCAAAACCAGCCATAAAAGCTAATTGATTATACTACTTCTAAGAACTTCAGAAACAACATAATAGGTTGGTAGCTTTTAAAATCAGTATTCTGGGTAACAGTAAATGGGATTCAACTGTAATAGTATGTTATAACAACAGACTGATTTTTCTGAAGAATATCAAACCTCCCAATAATTATCAAACCCCATAATAATTAAGTCCCCAACTTAATTTTTCAACTTTATGATACTGAACAGAAACTGTTTGATCTTTTCTCAGGCTAGTGGCATACGCTAAGCTACTCTCTTGATGCTGAGCAGTGGCATGGAGCCACAGCTGCCAGTCACGCAGTCGCAAGTAAACAACTGATACCCACACACTCATCCTGCTCCCACACAACCATCCTGTTTCTGACTTGCAATACATTATTCAGTAAATGTTCAATTTGTAGTGGGTTTATCAGGATGTAATACATCCCTACCCCTGCAACACACACAACATATAGACACAAATACTGTAAAACCTTGTTGGTCTCAAATGTATAAAATGGCTCCATAAATGTTGGGAAAAGCTGAAGAAACAACAAACAGCCTATGTCAAAGAAAATACAAAATTGTATTAAGACCAACAGGAACCATGGGAAAGCCTATTTTAGTTAAATACCTTTTAACTGTCAAAAGGAACAATGAAACCATAGCTTTAGTAGATAACTAAAATTTTTAACTTCAGTAATATAAAAAGCACATCCTAAATCACCTGAATAACTAATTTATAATTAAACACAATTATTTCAGTGCTTAAGAGTTGCAGTGTGTTGCTTGCACTGGCATCAAGAAGAAACTGACAACCTAAAATAATAGTATTATTTTAAGTACTGTTCAAACCAGTCCATAAACATTCTCAGAGGTCCTCAGGTTCTCAGACTGGAGAAACAGTGCTCTCAACTTTTACAAGTACAGTTGACCCTTGAAGAACATGAGTCCAAACTGTTTGGGATCACGTATACAGATTTTTTTCAATAGTAAGTACTACAGTACTGCATGATCCAGGGTTGGTTGAATCCATGGATGAGGAACTGCAGATACAGAGACTCTGCACATAGGACAGTGTGTGGTGAGGGTCCACTGTAAGTTATTTTCAACTGTGAGGGAGGGCAAATGTTCCTCACTCTGTGCTATTCAAGGGTCAGCTGTATGCTTATCTACAAATGAAATTCATAACCCTTTGAAAAGTTTAACTTCTCTAACATACCTAACCTGAATTATTATCCCTTCCCTCGCAAAAAAGGTCAGGACTTCTTTATAAAAAAGTATCAAATTTATTTCAATATCTAGTTTCATTTTAAATTAAAGCTATTGAACAATTTTTTGCAATTTAAAATTCATTATTAGAGGTGAGGAAAACATTAATAAGCTATTAATTACTGAAAACAAAATTATCAACCATGCATTTAAAAAAGCCATGTTAAAGAGTAAAAAGTTCCAATTATACTATTTAACTGAAGGAAATATTCTTTACCTCTTTATTTCTAATTATAACATTCTCATTTTTACACAATTGACACCTTTTTCACCCAATTAATACAATGCAAACAAAATTTTTCCAAGTATTAAGAGGATACGGTTTACCATTTATGACACATGACATAACTGTAACTCTTAAAAGTTCCTTAAAAGAAAGTTGAAATTTTAATTTTCACCATGAACCTGTCTGATCAAAAAGTAAAGGACATCACCACCACATGAATTAAAGAATGGAATAAAAAACAAAAGTGGTATCTATATAATCAGCAAATTATCTGATAAGACATGTTAACTACTTCACATTTCTACTCAGCACAAGTGAGAATAAACTGGTTCCAAGGTTTGGCATTTTTACTCTTAAGCTTTAAATCCTAGTGTTACTCTACTCATCTCTAAGAAAATGGCAGTGTCCATAAGTACAAAAATGATTATATCCAGTAGGTGGTATTCTACATAGTCAAGATAATAAGAAAATTCTTTATAAAATTAGATTTTTAAAAATGCAGACTATCTGGTAATTACCAGTATCTCAAAAGCTAAAATAAGAAAATACAGAAAATAAAGAAGTACTCATTTAATATTATTTTGCTTTGAGGAAATGAGAACTGATTCTATTCCAAGAAATAAGTAATAATGATAAAGAGATGTAATTAATACACCATATATCTTTTAAGCCAAACCACGCTTTTCTGCTCAGAACAACTCTTGATTTTTTACATTCTTAATCTTTGTCCAGAACAGGACCACATTTTAAGCCATTTTTGAATAGAGTTCATAATCTAAAGCCACTTTTCTTCACAGGATGTTTTCATTTTAGTATTCATACATAAGCTTCAAAAAGGCAAATGAAAGTCAGTTATAAGGATCTGTAGCATAATAAATCCCAATTTACAGTAACTGTCAACAGAGTTCTATACCAAAGCCGAAAAGTTGCTGCAGTACAGGTGAGAACTGACATGATTCTTCCATAGACTCAGACTTCATTTCGTAATCCTGTCATAAGATCCAAAAAGAAACCTTACTAGGTCCTTTCAAAGATGCATAATTTTCCGAACAATTTTCCTCTGGATGCACAGCCTGTTCATTCCTTCAATCCTTTTTCAGTCGTTTAGCTTTTGCAATATTTTCTTGACGTTTTTGTTTCTTCTTTTGCTCCTTTTCCCTGGCCTCAATCATCTTGGCCAATTTCCAAGACAGCACAGCACTTGCTAGAAACAATGGAGTCAGAGCCAAAATAACTGTTGTAAGGAAGCCATATGGGTCCTTTGCAGCCCATTCCACAACATACTCAGCCCAAGCCTTTAAATCAAACATCTTCGTGGAGGCCTTAGGAAAGGGGTGGGAAGGGGGAGAAAGACAAGAGAAAAGATTATGTGGTTAATCAAATTTTGAAAAGGTTACACCAAACAGTTAAATCAGAATTTTATTATCACTCAACAGTTTTTTTGTTTGGTTTTAAAAAGTGCTAATTAGCACTATTTTAATAAGGACTCATATTTCCAATAAGAAAAAATAATTCACTTAAGACAACCAGAAGAGTGATACTTAAAAGATGTGAAGATACAGAAGAGGGAAAAAAAAGTATGTGGAATCTGTTGTAAGGACTATGCATTCTCACATGCCTCCTACACTCAAGATAAACTTTAGCAGCAGAGTTTTATAAGAATCTTGAGTTTTATGTGCTTATTCCAGGGAACAGCTGAATCCCATATGTCATTTTCTGACACAGCCTTATTAAGTTCTAATTAGCAAAAGTGGTGGTTCAGTCAGTAAAGAATCTGCCTGCAATGCAGGAGACATGGGTTTGATTCCTGGGTCAGGAAGATCCCCTGAAGAAGGAAATGGCAACCCACTCCAGTATTCATGCCTGGAGAAACCCAAGGACAGAGAAGCCTGGTGGGCTACAGTCCATGAGGTTGCAAAAGTTGGACACAACGACTAAACCTCCACAACAAAAGTACAATCATCAAATTTGGTGTCTGAAAGTCAAGAGTATGTGAAATGCCTGGAGAAAGGGACATAATGGATGGCTGTTTCTGAAATGAAACAAGGTAAGGGAACCATATTATCCATTCATATGCAAAGAGAGAAAAGTAAAAGATGACATGCCAATTTTATGCCCTCCTTCAGCTTTGAGGACATAATATAGTAAATGCGAACAAACTTAACCGTTTGTTAAGATGAGAAAATTAACCGTTACAGGCCCCGTGCCTGTTGTTCCACTGTGAGTTAGTAAAGAAGGGCCATCTTGCAAATCAGGATGTTGTGGATTTGAGTGATATTTTCTATTTTGCCCCCAGAGACTTTTCAACCTTTCATGTTTGTGTCAATCTCCATTCAAAGTGGAGAATTAGAATAGCTGGGATTTAAAAAGTCATGTACCTTATGCTTGAGTAGTGGTCTCTAATTTTGTCCTGGGATTATCAGCCAGTCACAATTTCAGATGACCTTTGGTTGGCTGTCTTCTTCTTTAACTCCACCAATACACTTCTGAGAGAAGGCTTAAATTCCATATACTGGTTGGGTTGAAAAGAATAAGACAAAAACCGTAAAGTCACAACGTTAAGGAATAAATTATAATACAATTTTAAATGTTAAAACTGTAAATTCTCGATATGCAACCTATAAATAACGTGTAAAGTTGCCTGGCATATCAAATACATTCAGTATCTATTTCTTTCTAATCTTAAGACATAATTACACAACTAAAATGCCCCGGAAGAAGTTCCTAATTACTGGGGATCAAATATTTTACTCAGTTACTTATTTCAACAATAAATTTAGAAAGCTCACTCACATAAAAAGCGAACTGACCTGCTGCAGCATATCCATTCCTAGTTCTTGAACTTTTTATATTTTTAGAGGGTTGAGAAGGCAATGGCACCCCACTCCAGTACTTTTGCCTAGAAAATCCCATGGACGGAGGAGCCTGGTAGGCTGCAGTCCATTGGGTCGCTGGAGTCGGACAGACTAAGCGACTTCACTTTCGCTTTTCACTTTCACTTTCATGCATTGGAGAAAAAAATGGCAACACACTCCAGTGTTCTTGCCTGGAGAATCCCAGGGACGGGGAGCCTGGTAGGCTGCCGTCTATGGGGTTGCACAGAGTCAGACACGACTTAAGTGACTTAGCAGCAGCAGCAGGTTAGGTTTGTTTCATTTTGAGTTAGTAAGGGAGGGCCTTACTAATTTCAAAATTGAACACTACCTTACTCTTAAAAAGGTTTTTTAGTCTAATTATATAATTTGTGTCCTTTACAGAAAAGTCAGATAAGCAAAACAAAATATGTCACCCACAATTCCATTACCTAAACAAAACTACCATGATTGGTTTTAATTATATCCTATCACAATTCCTTCATATTTTTACCTGAAGACACAAAGTTCCTTTGCCATTAAAGTTCCTAGCCATCCCCCACCCACACAGTGTAGACTAGACTCTACAGATCCCCATCTGTTTTTTCAGCTTCTCCAGCCCAGTAATGAATTAACTAATGCAAGATTCAGAGACCTGCAAAAGAACTTTGCAATAAAGAGGAAGGGGGAAGTGAAGGACCTAGTTATGGCAGAGTTTTGGACATTAATACAGAAAAAGGAGTTACCATCCACAGGATACACACCTCCCATGCACCTCAATTTCGGACCCCAGGTGCAAGCGCTCTCCACACTTGAAGGAATATATATTATTCTTTTTCCTTCCGAAAAGGATCCACCAGGCATGATCTTAGGATCAGAGAGCTGAGAGCACTTCACAGCCACCCGCACTTTCCCTTCCTTGTGTTTCTCCCTCGCTCACCCTTCCTCACCCTACCCGGTGGCCCGCCTCTGGGGCCACGCTTCCCCGACCCTCCGCCTCGGCGAGCGCGGGCCCGGCGGGGGCTCGAACAGCCGGCGGTCCCCGGGAATCAGGGGTCGTCCCCGCCACACCCTGGGCCGCCGGCGCCGTAGCCACCTCCGCTGAGCACCGGGGCAAAAGCGCGGCAGCGACCTCCAACCGCCTCCCTTCACCTCGCCGGGGACGATGGGTTCGGACCCCAACTCAGGACTCACCTCCAAGCCGGAAGCAGGAAGGCGGAAGCCGCGACTCTCCCAACCCGCCCACAGGCCGGCCCTCGCCCGGATCCGGCCTGAGGAAGTCGCGGGGCCAGTTTCCGGCTGCGCCATTGCTGTGTGGGTCCCGGGAACGCGGGGAGGGTGGGGCGGCGCCTGGGTTTCCGGGGAGAGGCAGGTGAGGCCGCTCGAGGTGAGCGGCGGCGCCCGGCTGGTGTCTGGCCCGAAGCCCGAGTCCCGCGCCTCCTGCCTGGGGCTCGGGTGGGCTCCGGTCTCCGGGAGCCGGTCTGGAAGCGCTGAGGGCCCCCTACCTTTGCTCCCGAGGTCATCAGGAAAACACCCGCTGCCCTGCGGGAGCCTGGCCTAGGGTGGAGGGCCCTGGTGGGTGAGGTCCGTGACCCCCGGAAACTCCGACCGAGGAACGGCGGCCAAGAAAGGAGTTGGTCCCCACAAACCGCCCAGAGCCAAGGTGAAGGTCACACCCAGCGACTCCTGAAGGATTCTATCTAGCGAGTTCCTCTGGTTCACATCCACTCTTTGACCCTCTCCTCTTCTGGTTGGACAATAGTTAAGGCCTCACGTCGAGGAGACCAAGCAGCAGCAGGACCGTGGTGGGTCCACTGAACGTTGTTTGTAAGGGAAAATGCAGCCAGGCTGTGTGAAGAGTTTTTGTTGTTTCCAATTAAGAACCTCTTTTCACAAAAGAATGATCGATATTTGCCCAAAGTAAACTTGATAAATAATTAAACTGTGTGGGCATAGAGTTCCCATAGAGGTACTTGTTCTTTCAGTGCACAAATAAAGAAATTCAAAAGTCAACAAGCAGAAAGAGTGAGTTCTCATTGTCTTCTAATCTACAGGAACTGAGAGATTAACTTGGGTTTGGTTGGTGATCAAGTTTTGTGATCTCTTGCACTGAACTGCTCTGTTTGACTACCTCTTCAAATGTTGCAAGACCTCTTCACTGGTGTGTGCCAAATAAAGCAGGTTTTTATTCTTGAAAGACTATAGAATGTTCTCTTTGAGGAACAAGCTGTGACATGTATAACCAGTTTAGGGATAACAACAGTAACCATTATTTACCAGAGAACAGACTTTTGGCAAATAATCTAATGATCTAAAATACTGTTTGTTGGGCATATGTTAATGTTTGTATGTTGTATTAGTAGCAGTTGTTTTCTTGTTTGAAAACTTGGATGATGGTTTCAAAGCTTGTGCTGCTTGGACCTAGCCTGTACCTGTAGTAGCCAGAAAAAGCAGACTCAGTCATTGGATTGTGTGTACAGAAAACTTGACTTGCTGGCAGTAAGACTTTGTGGGTTTTTTTGTTTTTCTTTTTAACTTGCCCAAATAGTAATTCCAGGAGAGGGTCAGAATTTATTTTAACGTCCTTCACTCCAGACCAGAGACCAGTATGTGTATGTGTTATTTTAATCATGGTTAGACAGTTTTCCTGATGACTGCCTCCCCAATAATTCGCTCTGCTGTGTCCCTTGTGAAATGCATGGGAGTGGATGGAAAGGCATAAGAAGGAAGCGTCTGTAGCTCTTTGGCGCTAGTGTAAATCAGGCTTTTACTGTCTAATATTACTGCTCTCCTTTCCAGTTCCAGGAATGGCTACAAGCCCAGGAATAGCATAGAAGTTGCCACAGCTAAGCTCCCTACTGCTACCTGACTTGCCTTAATGAAAGGTGGTGTCAGGATGGGTTCAGACGGTGCAGGCTACTTTCTAGAGTCAGGAGTTTTAGCTTGTGAGTTCTGATTCACAGGCCTTGTCTCTGGTGATTTGATACTCTGAAAAAGTATTTGATTTGATACTCTTTTGTATGTGGAAAGCTGTTAAAAAGTATTTGATTTGATTTGATACTCTTTTGTATGTGGAAAGCTGTTAGATTATCCCTGGAGTTCTTTCAGCTTGAAAATTCTATTGATTAAACTGGATTTGGCCATTTTTCTTGCTTCAGCTTCATAAGCAGCAGCAGAATAAGGTATTTTAATGGAAACATCATGGCCAGTTTTCATAAGGACTTGTTCTTTATTTGAAAGATTCTTAATTGAGTGTTCCCTCTCAGATGTCTTTCAAATTTACTTAGAATAACATGGAAATAAGGTCTGCTTGTATTTTTATTTAAGAAATAAAATCTTAACCATTCATTTAGCTTTAAAGGAAATAACTAAAGCTTACACTTTAATTAATGAGGGTTGTCTTTGAATAAGAATAATTACTTTGTAGCATATCACATCATATCCATACCAGTTACTCTGTTGCAATTATAGTTTGAAAATGGAGCCTTCCAAATTTTTAAGTTTTTTACTCTTAATAATTATTAAGTAAGAACTCGTCTTTCATTAGTTCTGTTTCATTAGTTCTTTCATTAGTTCTCTCTTAGGTGGTACGTTTCACCCTGACTCATGTCAAAATTGTGAATGACTAAAACCTCCATAAGATTCTATTACAATAATCTAGACTTAACTAAAGATTTTAAGAGTTTTCTTACCTGCTTAACAATTTGTGTTTTGTTTTTGGTAGAATTGCTTTCTTCCCTAAGTTTTATTTTATGAGTTTTTTCCTACCATTAAAACACAGTGCAGATAGATTTCTTATTAGGCACATTTATGTAAAAATAAAAGGCACGTGTATGTAACTAGAAAGGTCATAGGTTTTAGTGATATTTGGAAGATTATACTGCAGAATTGTAATGTTTAAAGGCTGTTTATTGACTGCTGTGTTCCAGGTACTAGGCTAGATGCTTCGCATCTCTTATCACTATTGCTGAGACTAAACTCTGCAGGATGGTATTATACCTGTTTTACAGATATGGGACCAGAGACTTAAAAAGTAGAGCAGAGTTCTAAACAGATCTGGCCCAAAAAAGCCCTGCGCTTGTTTAACTCCAGAGATTAAACAAAATGCTGATCTCATAAAATGAAAGTAGATTTTTTGTTCTATAATTGTTGATTTAACTAATAATCACAAGAAAATCTTGCCATACTTCAAATTGCCCATTGCCCAGGTGGTGGCAGCATGTCTCAAAGAGCTAGTGTGGTGTAGGTTTTCTCCAACCTTGCCAGTTAATTTGCTTCTTCATCCCACATACATCCATGACCTGTCCTTTAATCTCTGCTTCTCTCTTGGGCACTTTCACTGCTATCAGACCAGCCCATCAGTGATTCATTCCATCTTCCATCCTCCCTTCTGCCTCATCTTCTGAATGGGTGATACTCTGCCAGTTTGCTTTCAGCCTATCCCAAGGACAGAGGAGCCTGGCCAGCTGCAGTCCATGGGGTCACAAAGACACGACTGAGTGACTAACACTTACTTGCTTATTTTCCCTACAAAGAAAGCATCACCAAAGTATTATTTTTTGGAAATTTCAGTAACACAAAGACTTTTTTTTTCCTTCAAATATTGTTAGTTTTCACCCATTTTTGTTAAATGTAATTTGGCAAAAGCACATCATAAACTAAATAAGTGGCTGATATTATTATGAAATACTTGTTTAAATTAGAAGACATGGGTCTTAAATGTAATGGGATATACCAGTTAAGAAGGTAATGAAAAGCTTTTAAAAGATAGAATTTGTCTTCAAAATAAGAACAAAAAGATTGAGTAGGGAACAGTGAAACGTCATATAATTTAGAAGGATGCTTGTGTGTGTGTGTGTGTGTGTGTGTGTGTGTGTGTGTGTGTGTGTGAGAATAACTAGCTAAACTTACCTTAGCCAAAAATTTCTTGGAACATTGTCCTTGCAGGGATACTTTCTAGAGATTTCAAATCAGATGGTACCTCACAGAAGCTCTCTGTACCCCTGTTTTATTTTTCTCACAACACTTCAGTCTGACATCTTGTTTACTGGTTTATTGTTTATCTTTTCCCTGCTATCATATAAGCTAGATGAGATCAGTTACCACAGTACCTAAAATATTGTTTTGAATAATTGATTCCAAGATACAATATTACCACTTACAAATAAAGCTGTTAGTGTTTGAATGAATCATGAAACAATCTAAATCCTGGGAATCTGTGAAGCTGATGTTAAAGTATCAAACTGTTATTGTATATTTTGAAAGAAATAAGGGATGCCCCAGTTAGAATAGGCCCCAGAAAAGATTAGTAAATAAGGTGTTTCGGAAAGATAAAAATAATTGTGGTTATCTTGTTAATGAAAGAAGACTAGTTGCTTAAGGATTTCCAAGTATGTAAAAAGTATGTTCAAGGAACCTAGTGATTCATCATCTTCATTGATAAGATAAAAAGAATTAGTCCTAGACTGTAGGTGCTAAGATTTAAGATAACAACAAGCTAGACTAGAGATCTAAATAGAGATCTTTGAAAATGTAAGAATATGTATTATGCAGGCTAGATGCCCTCTCTAGATATTTCCCAGCCTTATGATTCCCAATGCAGATTGCAAGAGAAAGATAGCAGATGCTTATCTCATTGATTATTCCTTGCTGCCTATGGCCTTATCTGCACATTTAAAAAACTTTTCCGTGTGTTTGAGTGATATGTATTGATACTTTGGGTAGTTTATAGAAGTTTTTTCACGTGATTGAACATTGGGTGTTCTACCTTTTTAACCCTGCAACTGTTTACAATTCTATATCTCCAGAATGTATTCTACATGTACATGCAGCAAACTAATTCCCTGTAATTAGAGGACACCTTTTGGAAAGGTAAAATTTTCATTAAATTCTTCTGAAGCCTTGAGTTGAAGTCCTATTAAAGTTGTGGGAGACACTAAGCTTTCCTGCTGAATCTAGAAGTTCAGATTCGGCTTATCCCTAAATGATGTAATAATATTAGCCATATCAGGTCACCTTTAGTTTCTGTGCTAGGGTCTCCTAACCATTAAAGAGAAGTTGTCCAGTTGAGAAAACTAACCCATGTCCTTCAGTGTAAAGACAACGTGTATTGCAAAAGCAGCCCCTAGCAGCATCACCTTGACTGAGCTGCAACTTAATTTTATACATTCCACCTTCACCTAAGCAAACTACTCAAAGTTAACCATACCAAATATAACCATATTTGCTGTATGATATTGTCAGGTATGTTGGCCTCTGTGTCATACAGGGCCCTTTATATATAAAGTCCCATTTAAGATATTTTAGAATGTGATTCTTAAGTTTTAGAAGCTACTTTTTTGTTGGAAGAATATTTCCTTTCTTCAATTTGACAGGAAGCTCGGGAGCCAAATTTGATATTCATGTTTAACATCCACCCTGACTTGCATCCTTGCATCTCTTTTTGAATGTATTTTTCTTAGAACAGATATTCTGTACCTGTCATTATTGTGTATGTTCATGGAGTAAGAAACCTGGTGAAATAAGGCACAAGTATAATATGCCTCTAGATCAAGTGTTCAAAACCTAGAACATAGCATAGATGTTTGATATGTAACAGTAGTTATTTGGTAGTAACACTCTTCCACTGCTTCCAATTTTTATTTTAAAATCTTGTGCTATAATATATCATTCAGAACTAGGGGACATAGGAAATCATTGTTTAGAATTGCATCCCAAAGTCTAGTTCTAAAAGCTAGCTTGTGCCTTTAATAGCCCTCAGAGTATAATGTGTATATTTGGAATCTAGTTTTAAAAGTGAACAAAAATTTACTGGTGCCAGGCTATAAATATAGTTCCCTAAACCGTCACTTAGAGACATATCCTAGTCCCAAATTCATAAATTGCTTTTGCTGAGTTCACGGCTTAGAATTTTAAGCTTTAAGTCAGGAAGTGAAACAGTCTGAAATCCAAAAACTCCTTTGTGATTCATATATGTCCTCTTGAAGTGTAATAAATAATTGAGGTGCATATGATGAGTTTCTGGAGGCTTTGAATTTAGAGTTCTTAATTTTTAGAATTGACCTTGATCAGCTGACTTTCTGTCCTCTGTAATAAGGAAGTTGGACCAATGTCCTCTTGAGATTCTTTTCATCTCTAGGTTTCAATGTTCTATTGTAGGCTTTACTGCAATTGTAGACTATATTATTAATGAATATAGATGTAGTCTCCACCAGGGACTTCCTGGTGGCTCAGAGGATAAAAGGATCTGCCTACAATGCGGGAGACCTGGGTTCTATCCCTGCGTTGGGAAGAGCTCCTGGAGAAGGAAATGGCAACCCATTCCAGTATTCTTGCCTGGAAAATTCCATGGACGAAGGAGCCTGGCAGGCTACAGTCCACGGGGTCGCAAAGAGCTGGACACAACTGAGCTGCTTCACTTCATAGATGTAGAAGAATCTGATTTAATCTCCTTTTAGGTACATAATTGATCATGTTGTGTGGACCAAAGAGATCATTTAATATTTCTGTGCCTAGTTCCACATAATGTGGAAGTAATAATACCTGTTTTTTTGCAATACTAACTAGGTAAGAAACATGTAACCTTTTTATACAAGGTTGAATTCTATAGAATTCATTTGTAAGTTGATTCTTGAGAGCTTACACAGATTCTCAGGGAATAGTGGTTTAGTTCTTCATTTAGCCTCTATATAGCTATTTGACACACAGCATAGGTTGAAAAAAGTGCCTCTGCATAAAAATAGTAGAAGGTAATTCTCAATACTAGTAACAAAATAATAAAAATTAAACAAATCTTTGTTTCCTTGTACCACAGTAAGATTTTATAGAGTGATAATGATTGTAAATAGTGGAAATGAATTTGTCTGAGTCCGTTTTTTTCCCCCAAGTTTTTGGATCCTAAAAGATATGAGTGCTTTGTCAGCACTTTCTGATCATTTTACCATATATGCAATCTAGAAATCACTGTTTGTTGCAGTTGTTTTCAAGTCTGTTAAACCCTTTTATACTACAAGAAACTACAGCTACATATGGGCCTATAAATTATTCATGTGTGTATGCAATGCATATGGAATATATTCATACACACTAATCTGTGATGTGCCCCTCTCCCCACTTTACTATCTGTAGAATGAAGTACAGTCTCCTTAGAGGAGGAAAATGATTTTTCCAGTCTGACCCAACCTGCTGTGTAAATTTTCAGCATGATAGAGGAGCATTTATTTCAGACCTCTGCAGCTCCAAAAAACTCCTCCTTACTGCAGTGGTGGACAATATAGACTGGAACCAAACTACCTGGTTTGGATCCCAGCTCTGCCTCTTGCTGGGTTGCAGAGACAGCTGTGAGAATGCACCCCACAGACTCCCACTACAAGGAGCTTAGTTGTCCAAGGGCCCCAGCTGCTGTGCTGAGAAATCCATCCCTACTTTTGTGCTCAGAAATGGCTTCTTTCATAGCTCAGTGACTGAATGTGGTAGAGATACTGAGGCCTGTTTCTGGGAGACAGACGACTCCTCTGATGGCCAGTGAGGGGTCAAGGACTGCTCCATTGTCTTGCCAAGCCTTCCTTAAGCTACACTACAGTCTATAACACTTCCTCCCCTCTCTTTCACTTGCATCATGGTGTGACAGTTTACCCAGTCTTGCCCAGCTCCTTCCCCATTTTCTCTCATAGATATTTCCTGTAATAGACATCCTACACATTTAATCCCATCTTGGCTTCTGGGATGGATAAAATTGGGATTCAGAGCAGGCTCATTCAATACCTGGGCAGAAGATGTCACCCTGGTGGGCAGGTGGAACACTCATCACACCTGGCATAAAGTTGCAGATTAACTGTTAAGGTTTCACTGATAGAGACTTGAGGAAAACTATGGTAGGTGTGATTATGCAGGTATTTGAAAAATAGGGGAGGAATGATACCTACAAAGACAACAGAGTTGGCTGATTACTGCTAAATTGTATTGGAGCACTGCTGAAGGAAAATGAAACACAGAGCTGTTAACAGCTAAGTATGAGAGCTGTAGAGCCTCTGTGATAGCTTATAGAGAGGCCTTTATCACCTGGAGTTGAAAGACAAGAGTTGGTTGAACTGCAAGCTGAAGAGCCTACTAATTCTTAGTGTCACAAGGCTCCAGAGACATTTGAGCATTGAAAGTTTTGCCAAGGCAGTTCTGTTAATATGAAGGTGGGGAAACCTAGGATCCTAAACACAGATGGGGTCATCTGGATGGATGTCCCTGTGACTCCTATTCCTTCTGGACCATCAGGGCTTGCAGAGGTAGCAGTCTTTCTCTAGCAAACTCACATGTTTGCTGTGCTGGAAGATGCTGCAGAAGCCTCCTACCCACAGGCAGTAACTGTCCTCCCTGACCCTGCCCTCCTCATCCTTGCCCCAGTGTCAAGCCAATAATTAACCAATAACAAATCCAGATCAGATCAGATCAGATCAGTCGCTCAGTCGTGTCCGACTCTTTGCTACCCCATGAACCGCAGCATGCCAGGCCTCCCTGTCCATCACCAGCTCCCGGAGGTCACTCAGACTCGCATCCATCGAGTCAGTGATGCCATCCAGCCATCTCATCCTCTGTCGTCCCCTTCTCCTCCTGCCCTCAATCCCTCCCAGCATCAGAGTCTTCTCCAATGAGTCAACCCTTCGCATGAGGTGGCCAAAATACTGGAGTTTCAGCTTTAGCATCATTCCTTCTAAAGAAATTCCAGGATTGATCTCCTTCAGAATGGACTGGTTGGATCTTCTTGCAGTCCAAGGGACTCTCAAGAGCCTTCTCCAACACCACAGTTCAAAAGCATCAATTCTTCGGCGTTCAGCCTTCCTCACAGTCCAGCTCTCACATCCATACATGACCACAGGAAAGACCATAGCCTTGACTAGGCGAACCTTTGTTGGTAAAGTAATGTCTCTGCTTTTGAATATGCTATCTAGGTTGGTCATAACTTTCCTTCCAAGGAGTAAGCGTCTTTTAATTTCATGACTGCAGTCACCATCTGCAGTGATTTTGGAGCCCAGAAAAACAAAGTCTGACACTGTTTCCACTGTTTCCCCATCTATTTCCCATGCAGTGACGGGACCAGATGCCATGATCTTCGTTTTCTGAATGTTGAGCTTTAAGCCAACCTTTTCACTCTCCACTTTCACTTTCATCAAGAGGCTTTTTAGCCCCTCTTCACTTTCTGCCATAAGAGTGGTGTCATCTGCATATCTGAGGTTATTGATATTTCTCCCAGCAATCTTGATTCCAACTTGTGTTTCTTCCAGTCCAGCATTTCTCATGATGTACTCTGCATATAAGTTAAATAAACAGGGTGACAATATACAGCCTTGACGTACTCCTTTTCCTATTTGGAACCAGTCTGTTGTTCCGTGACCAGTTCTAACTGTTGCTTCCTGACCTGCATACAGATTTCTTAAGAGGCAGATCAGGTGGTCTGGTATTCCCATCTCTTTCAGAATTTTCCATAGTTTATTGTGATCCACACAGTCAAAGGCTTTGGCATAGTCAATAAAGCAGAAATAGATGTTTTTCTGGAACTCTCTTGCTTTTTCCATGATCCAGCGGATGTTGGCAATTTGATCTCTGGTTCCTCTGCCTTTTCTAAAACCAGCTTGAACATCAGGAAGTTCACGGTTCACATATTGCTGAAGCCTGGCTTGGAGAATTTTGAGCATTACTTTACTAGCGTGTGAGATGAGTGCAATTGTTCAGTAGTTTGAGCATTCTTTGGCATTGCCTTTCTTTGGGATTGGGATGAAAACTGACCTTTTCCAGTCCTGTGGGCACTGCTGAGTTTTCCAAATTTGCTGGCATATTGAGTGCAGCACTTTCACAGCATCATCATTCAGGACTTGGAATAGTTCCACTGGAATTCCATCACCTCCACTAGCTTTGTTCGTAGTGATGCTTTCTAAGGCCCATTTGACTTCACATTCCAAGATGTCTGGCTCTAGGTCAGTGATTACATCATCATGATTGTCTAGGTCTTGAAGCTCTTTTTTGTACAGTTCTTCTGTGTATTCTTGCCACCTCTTCTTAATATCTTCTGCTTCTGTTAGGTCCACACCATCTCTGTCCTTTATCGTGCCCATCTTTGCATGAAATGTTCCTTTGGTATCTCTGATTTTCTTGAAGAGATCCCTAGTCTTTCCCATTCTGTTGTTTTCCTCTATTTCTTTGCATTGATCACTGAAGAAGGCTTTCTTATCTCTTCTTGCTATTCTTTGGAACTCTGCATTTAGATGTTTATATCTTTCCTTTTCTCC
Organism: Tragelaphus eurycerus; assembly: GCA_935064755.1. NCBI lineage: Eukaryota > Metazoa > Chordata > Mammalia > Artiodactyla > Bovidae > Tragelaphus > Tragelaphus eurycerus. The sequence goes on along the minus strand of CAKXYN010000024.1, from coordinate 19,194,200 downwards.
TTTGCTTTTCACTTCTCTTCTTTTCACAGCTATTTGTAAGGCCTCGCCAGACAGCCATCTTGCTTTTTTGCATTTCTTTTCCATGGGGATGGTCTTGATCCCTGTCTCCTGTACAATGTCACGAACCTCATTCCATAGTTCATCAGGCACTCTATCTATCAGATCTAGGCCCTGAAATCTATTTCTCACTTCCACTGTATAATCATAAGGGATTTGATTTAGGTCATACCTGAATGGTCTAGTAGTTTTCCCTACTTTCTTCAATTTCAGTCTGAATTTGGCAATAAGGAGTTCATGGTCTGAGCCACAGTCAGCTCCTGGTCTTGTTTTTGCTGATTGTATAGAGCTTCTCCATCTTTGGCTGCAAAAAATATAATCGATCTGATTTTGGTGTTGACCATCTGGTGATGTCCATGTATAGAGTCTTCTCTTGTGTTGTTGGAAGAGGGTATTTGCTATGACCAGTGCATTTTCTTGGCAAAACTCTATTAGTCTTTGCCCTGCTTCATTCCGTATTCCAAGGCCAAATTTGCCTGTTACTCCAGGTGTTTCTTGACAAATCCAGTCACTGGTAAATCCCAGTATAACCCAGCTGGGATGTGCTGGGCCTGATAAGGGAAGATAGAGACTATTTTCCTAAAAATTTGCATGGTTTAACTGGCATTACTGGCAGGAACCAAGGCAGGACTCCTGGGATTGGATTTTAAAGGTGTGGTGGTTTTTTTTTTTTTCCAAAGGGGCGAGAATGTGAAATTAGATATATACAAATTAATTGACTTAGGGGCACTTCCTGGGGTATAGAGGATTTAACACCCCAAGAACTCTGTTCTAGACTGAATGTGTCTCCCCAAAATCCATCTCTTTAAACCTAATCCCCCGTGTGACTTGGAGGTAAGAGGCCACAGACAGCTCGCCTGTCCCTGCCACCTCGTGAAGACACAGCAAAGAGACAGCTGTTTGTGAACCAGGAAGTGGGCTCTCCCCAGACACCAAATCCGCAAGCACCTCAGTCTTGGACTTCCCAGCCTTCAGAACCGTGAGAAATAAAAGTTTGCTGTTTAAATCACTCAGACTATGGTCTTCTGTTATAGCAGTACAAACTAAGTCAGATCCTGATGTTCAGGGGAAACTTGCTAAAGGGATGGATTTTTAGAAACCCAGGGGAAAAGCCCACTTGGGCTTTTAGCAAAGTGAGAAATGTCTGAATGGTACTGGCAGACTGTAGAGGAAGGAATAAAGAGGCTGAGCAAAGTGGGCATACTGGAACAGAAGATCCATCAGAGAACTGTGCTCTATGAATGACCCCAGAGGAGATGGCATTCACCCAAGGCCATCAGGAAAACAGTGCTGAGACAAAGACCAACATCACCAAGTTTGCAGGCCAGAGATAGAGGTAAGAGAAGCAGCCACAGAACTGGCTCGTTAACATCCATGGGAGTGACAGAGCCCTGTAGAAATGGAGGCCAGGTGGTGTTGCTTAACTGCCAGAAGCTAGAAGGCCACAATTACCATAATGACTGGCAAGGTCAATGCAGCCAAAAGAGCTTGACTCAAGAGGAGTTGTGGAGACAGCTAATAGAGAATAGCCTCCCTAGGGGGAAAATAGATGGGCTGTCCACAATGGTGCTTATTAACATCCATTACCATTTTTAAAAAAAGAGCTGGAGGCTGAGGGTAGTCACCGTTATAAAAAAGTCATGATCCCTTGACTAGTTGCCAGGCCTAAGACAATTTTCAGATCCAGAACTGAACATATGGAGGGGTTCCTAGGAGGAAGAATCCTACCAAACCCATGGCAAGTACATAAATACATGGCAGTTTCCCTCAGAGGACTCTGTGGCTATCTATCTGAGTGACTGTACCTTAGGGAAAGAATAGTCAGGTATTTTGAAGAATGTTGATCACAGGATCAGCACTGATGTTTGTATTCAGAGATCTAAAGCAGCATCACAGCCTTCCTGTTAGAATGGGGGTCTACTAGACCAGGTTTCCAGCTCAAGTAGTTTCCCTGCGGGCCCACTGGATCCATGGACCCACCGAAAAGTCATTTCCTAGTCCCCAGTGCATAATTGAAATTGTTATTTGTGGCAGTTGGAATAACTGCTGCACTGGGTTCCTGGTCTGTGGAGGTGGGAGTCACTGTAGTGTGGCTTGCCAAGTGGAACCCTCTGAAACTTCCCATCACTCTTGCCAAAACAGTAAATCAGGCACTGTGTTGTATCTAGGGGAATGAAGATTAGTGTCACCACTAATCTCTTAAAACCTAATGGATACATGAGTGCTAATCCTAATCCGATGTCTTTGATTTGCCAGTCTGGTCCCTAAATAAACTGGATGGATCCTGGAGAATTACTACAGACTACTGCAGACTTAACCAAGTAATGGCCTTCATCACAGCAGCCGTTCTATGGTGGAACTCACTATTAGAACAGATTTAATAAGGGCTCAGATACGTGGTACATCACTGATTTGGCAATACCTCTTTTTTTTTTTTTTTGCATTCTAATTGGAAAAGAGGATCAGAAACAATTCACTCTCACGAAGAACAGTGACTTGAGTTTTGCCTTGGGGGTATATTAACTCTTCCATTCTCAGTCATAATATGAACCACTTAAATATCCCTCAGAACACTACATCGGTCCATTTTTATTGACAACATCATGCTGATTGGACAGATAAGCAAAAGGTGGCTGGCATGCCGAAGACCATGGTGAGATACAGGCACTCCAGAGCATGGGAGATAAACATGAATCTCCAGGAACCAGACACTTCAGTAAAGTGTTCAGTGGTCCAGTGGTCAGAGGAGTGCCAGGACATCCCCTCCAAAATGAAAGCCAAATTGCTGCGTCTTGCAGCCTTTACCACAAAGAAGGAAGTAGGAACTTTCTAGGCCTCTTTTGCTTCTGGGATCAACACATTCTACAACTGGGCATAATGCTCTGGCTCCTGTGCCAGGTGACAAGGAAGGGGGCCAGCTTTGAATAGGGCTGAAAACAGAAAAGGGCTCTGTGACAGTTCCTGGCTTCACTGTAAGCAGCCCTGACTAACATTTGGACCATACGATCCAGCAGATCCTGGTGGAATCCGTGATGGGAAAAGATGCAGTGCAGAATTTATGGCAAGTCTACTGGAAGAATCATGACAGACCCTTGGGATTCTGAAGCACAGTCATGCCATCTGCAGCAGATAATTGCATGCCCATTGAGAAACAGCTCTTGGCCTATCACTGTGCCCTGTAGAGACTGATCATTTGACCACTGGACAGTAAACCTATCCATTCCCTCAGTCCCTTTTCAACTGAGTGACCGGATTTGCTAACTCCCACCATTCCATCTGTATTTGTTGACATTCTAATAAACAGTGCTTCCCTTCTCCGTCACTCATTTATTTATAACAGATGGATTCATGAATTCTTAGTTAACAGATTAAAATCCATTGCCATCATTATTTATTTTGATGTTCTCATTGTCCTAGATTTGATCAATGGGAGTGCCAGTCCTTTGTGAGTCAGGAGCCCCAGATGTATCATGTCTTCCTCATTCTTTGAGCCCTTTCTTACTTTTTGGTGTAACCAGATGCTCCCAGCTCAACTCATACTTTCCCTGCCGCAGCTCTTGAATCAACCATTTCTTTAAGGATCTCTGCTTTCCTTTCATGGAGAATGGTATCCAAGAACCATGATCTGAGTTGTAGGTTTGCTCATTTTTCGTGTAGTGTCATTGCTTATAGTTCCTCTCAGCAGATAGATATACATACAAATGTCTGTATTTATCTCTATACCAGTTTATATAGATAGCTTCAATTGCAGTCTATCACTACTTTCTAGTTTTTCCCTTTTTCATATTTGTAACTCCTTCAGAAAGAAGCCTGGCTTCTGTTCTCAGTGTATTCTGTAGCTCAAGGCTAGAATACATGAAAGATAGTTTTGAAATTGCTAACTCATACTGCTGTGAAAAAGAAAAAAAAAAAAAAACTTAACAGATTTTTAGATAACCTCTCTGTTGTCAACCAGCCTTTCAGCTTTGCAACTGGAAAAACCATCTTTTAAGTAAGGTTAATAAATTCAAACTTAAGCCCCAAATAAGCATGTCTAGGCCACAAATACTGAATGGCTCAGAGCATGAGTGGTTAAAGGGCTTCAACAGTCCAGGTCACTAGCTTTAATCCTTATGTCTGCTATAATTCACAGTGGTTGAAACAGAATTGTTTATGTTGGGTAATAGTAGCTGATCATGGCTTTATCATCCATGTCTTAGTATAATCATATGAAGAATTGCCACCTCAGCTAAGGCAAAGAGTGGATTTCCCCTCAATGGTGCTGTTTTATTTTTCTGAAAGCAAACTATATAGACTGTTCATAAGTTGTTTCTGCCCATGTGTAAAGTACTTAAAGCACAATTTCTCAGTTACATCTTTTATAACCTTGCATTATGATCATATTCTTTTAAAAATTACATCAAGTTTATGAGCTACTAGTATTTTTGAACAAATATTTAGGAAACAATTCAAGGAAAAGGTGCTGTCAAGGACAGTACTCAATCTGGAAGGCCAGCACTTTCTCTCTGCACCAAAAACCCATTGATTTTTGGGAGGTGGCATTTTGAAGTTAGAATATAAATTGAGAGTTTAGGATTTCCTGCAAGCAGGCTGTCAACATCAGGTTCAAGAATGCTAAGTCATTTGTGCCTTAACACAGATTTCTTTTTGCTTTATTTGTATAGTTTTGCTAAATATTGTTAAGCAATTTCAGCTTGCCATCTTAGCATTAATGGTGAGTAGTCCCAACAGAAATAGAAGTTAAATCTTTAGTATTGATAAGATCTATGAGGAAGGCTTAAATTTTGGTTATTAACATCAGTATTCAATATTGCCCGATACATTGGCTTTTCCTTCCAAAGTGTGAAGTAAAATTAAAATTTAATATTCTGATCAGGGTAAAGTCTGTACATTAACTTGCAAATTTTGCTTAGTATTTTATCTTTAAATTTACTGTTGCCTGCCCTTCACTATGAGAAGGCAATGGCACTCCATTCCAGTACTCTTGCCTGGCAAATCCCATGGATGGAGGAGCCTGGTATGCTTCGGTCCATGGGGTTGCTAAGGGTTGCAAAGAGTTGGACACGACTGAGTGACTTCGCTTTCACTTTTCACTTTCATACATTGGAGAAGGAAATGGCAACCCACTCCAGTGTTCTTGCCTGGTGAATCCCAGGGATGGGAAAGTCTGGTGGGCTGCCTTCTATGAGGTCGTACAGAGTTGGACACGACTGAAGCAACTTAGCAGCAACAGCAACCCTTCACTAAAATCAAAATTTATGTTAAATCTTTCAAGTGGCCTATCTTCAGTGAATTTGTATGACTGGGAAGATGTTCAGGATAAGAAAGAGGAGTGCTGTCTTTGAAAAGCACATTGATGTATTTCATAAAGCCATATGAAGTCTGGAGTCACACAAACTGACCTGCTTTGGTATTGTTCTCTGTGTGTGTGTGTGTGTGTGTGTGTGTGTGTGTGTGTGTGTGTGTGTGTGTGTTACGTGTCTAGTCATGTCTGACTCTTATTGCTCTGTGTGTGTGTGTTTGTGTGTGTGTGTGTGTGTTACGTGTCCAGTCATGTCTGACTCTTTACGGTCCCATGGATGTAGCCCACCAGGCTCCTCTATCCATGGAAATTTCCCAGGCAACACTATTGGAGCTCGTTGCCATTTCTTAGGGATTGAACCTGCGTCTCCTGCAGCTCCTGCATTGGCAGGTGTATTATTTACTATTGTATCACCTGGGAAGCCCCATTGTCTTGTATAAATGGCTTTAAATTAATGCCTCTATAGTTAGATAATAAAAACAAAAAAATATACATTTATTATTAGAAAGTACACAGATCAGTTTACTTTTAGTTCGTTTCTGTCAAAGCGGGTTGGATCCATTTTATGAGAAAACCAACAGTGCGCATAGTCCTAGTGTTAAGACCGTCAGGCTGGGATTCCTTTAAGGTAGGTTAATTTTTAAGCCAGGTATCATTAAATGTCTGTGGTAGGCAGCTTCTGAGATGGCTCCCAATGATACCCACTTCTTGACATCCATGCCCTTGTTATTCTCTCCTGTTGAGTTTGGGGTAGATCTAACGCATGCTTCTGATTAATAGAGTATAGCGACAGTATGGGATGTCAGTTGCAGCAGGATTAGTGTACTGGAAGATTATGGCTTCTATCTAGCTGGCCCTCTCCTGGCTCTCCCACTTGCACTCTTTAAAGGAAACAGATTCCCAAGCTCTGAGTTCCCCTGTGAAGAGGCAGGGGAACTGAGGAACCCTTCTGGCCACCAGACAGTGAGGTGGAACCCCACTCCCCAACAAAAAGCACACTCGTGGATGTGGATGGAAGCTCTCTTTCACCGTTTAGACTTGAGATGGCAGCAGCCCCAGCTGACACCAGGAATGCAATCTCTTGACTGAGAAACCCTGAGCAGCTGCTGTTTCTGACCAAAAGAAGCTGTGAGGTACAAAGTTAAGGTCATTGAAAGCTACTAAATATTGGAGTAATTTGTTACTCAACCCTAGATAATCAATACAGTGTCCTCTTTAAAAATAAAAACTCACAAAAGACCATAAGACTCATGTGCTCAGGATACAGTTTTAACTAGCATTTCCTGAGAAATAATTTAACACAGGGGTTTTCAACAACTAACAATGTTTGAAACAATAGGGCAGTTTTTTTAAAAATACAGGTGCCTGGGTTTGCCCTCAAAAAATTCAGTTTGAAATGGTTTGGGGGCAGGGTCCAAGCCTCAGTCTATTAAAAAACTTCCCCAGGCAATTCCAGTGAGTAAATGAATAAAGTGTGACTTACCTGAAACAACGTATTAAGCCCTTCTGAGTGACAGATATAGGCGACGTAACTCTGAACAGGATGAGGAGCTCGCCCTGCATTCACAGGCTGGAAGAGAAGACCAATGTGTCAACAGCACTGTGGCAAATGCTCCAGTAGAGTTATGCACAAAGTGATTCAAGAATTAGCACCCCAGTTTGGGGTTGGCTTTTTGTGACCCGCTGAGAAGCTGCCTCAATTCACCAGACAAGAGGCAAGGGGGATTCTGCAGACTTGGGATGCGCCTGGGAAGGTTTCCAGAGCCTGTCTGTCTGCATGGGTGGATTTGCCCCTTGGAGTTCAGCCCATTCTTGTGGTCAGTTTTCTTAAACTTTTAAAGTTAACTTTTACCATAATTATCTTTTAGATTTTCAACTGCCGTCTGAGTTTCTATAGGTTTACCATGGTTTCATTAAATGAAAGCTTTTCTGATGAGTCTCATGTGATGCTATTATGTTTAATGTTGGACTTCCTGTTCATTTTGTAATAAAATACAACTAGAATTTGAAGAAAAAAAAAAAAAAAAAAAGAAGCCCTGAGAAGGAAACACACCTAACTCGCCTGATAAAGTCAACAAAAGGCTTGACAGAGAAAAGGCTAGTTAGCAAGAACTTGGGGTGGAGGGGCCATTACAGGCAAAAGAAAAACAAGTAAAGATACCAAGTTGTGGCACCCCACCCCAGTACTTTTGCCTGGAAAATCCCATGGACGGAGGAGCCTGGTAGGCTCCAGTCCATGGGGTCGCTAAGAGTCGGACACGACTGAGCGACTTCCCTTTCACTTTTCACTTTCATTCATTGGAGAAGGAAATGGCAACCCACTCCAGTATTCTTGCCTGGAGAATCCCAGGGACGGGGGAACCTGGTGACGGGGGAACCTGGTGAGCTTCTGTCTATGGGGTCGCACAGAGTCGGACACGACTGAAGCGACTTAGCAGCAAAGAACAAGCCGGGAGATGGTGTGTTCATATTTGAATAATAGGAACTCCAGAAACAATTTCAGAGGGGTGATGGGGAGAGTCGACAAACACAAAACTAGGGTATAGAAACCAGTGAGGCTGAGGACATGACCCGTGGGGGTGGTGTATGGAGAGGAGGATTATTTTGCTATTCAGGATACATAATGAATGGGACTTGGAAATAGGCGCTGAAACGCAGAGGGAGGAGCCGGTAATGACTCCCAGGTCCTGGCTTGGCTGTCGTGTGGGTGGTAGACGTAACTTTGGCAGCAAATATGGGGGAAGGAAAAGCAGAAGGCAGGGAAATGAAGAGCTCAGTTTCAAAACCAAGTTTAAAGACTCTGAAGAAACAACTGGTTGCCATTTGGCACTAGAAATGAACACTGAATTGGCGTGTCACTCGCCGGAAGAGCACATCTTTGTGGATGTTTTTTGTGTCCTTGGAAATAATCAAGAGCACAGCTCCTGTTTTGTCCCTGCATGTTTGGAGGATTTGTGGTCAGTTTTCAATAAGATCAGGAAGGTCTTGAGAATTAGCTATATTGGCTTTTAGAAAGCATTCTATTTCACCAAATTAAGCAAACCTTTAAAATCGACTGTATTGACTTCTTCCTCCCATGGGTTTTTGTCCATCGGCTACATTTCACCTATACCACACGCTTCTTGTGAGTCTTTACCCCACTTCCCTCTTATGTGAGTAATGCCCAACTATTAGTAGAATTTTGAACTGACATCAGATTGCACTGTGTCATGAGGTGGGAAGATTCCGATGTTGACATCCACATATCCTCATTATGATCTGGTCATTGTTTTAATTTCAAAGGAGCAATACCTTCAGCTCACTACCTCAGTGTTTAAGGCATGTTAACCTCATGTATCAGAGTGAAGTTACATGTTCTTGCTAAGGATGTGCTTCCCGTGTCAATCTACTCCCCTGCTGTGGGCTCTTCTTTTTAAGGAGCATAGATGCCCAGTATCCTCATTATTCACTGTTGATCGACTGACATTTTAAACTTACAGAACTCCTCTTTCCTCTCTGGTCTGGACATATGCCCCCACTGGAGGCAAAGAAGCCACAGGGAAATACAACTGACTCTAACTGTGAAAGCAAGGACTGCACATTGCTTGTCAAGCCTGCCTTGAGGCTGGTGTAACAAAAAAATGCTGATGTCCGCATAGCATGTATCTCTAAGTAAATCAAACCTGTAATTCAACTTGGCTGCCTCTAAGTCATTTTGATTCCTGCCAACAAGAACATTAATGAACTTAGTATCTCTACAGGTTTATTCATGTGTAAGACCCAATTCCTTATTCCTCATTCCAGCAGCTGCCTCTGCTCCATCTGATAAAGTGGAAAGTTGGAATAGGTCACACAAATCCAACTCATTTCTTAAGCCCAAATTATTGTAGGCAGTGTTCTATAAGTCCTCTGTCTGGTTTTAGGATAGAAAACAAAGTTTCTAGGACTTGAATCTGAAAAAATCCAGACACTAGTAATTCTTGTCATGAAGAAACATTTTATGAAATTCAGCTTATTCATGCCTCTTTTCTTCCTATTTTTAGTCTCCTTTTGACAATGATACATAATTCAGTTATATTATACAGTACTTTTGCTTTTCAGCCTTGGTTTACCTCTATGGATTTACAGTTGTGAGTGTATTCCAGAACACGTAGTACTTCTATGGATTTCCCAAAACGTCGTGAGACTGATAATATGAAGTATAAGAAAATGGTCATGAATCTAATTTGTCAAAAAATTTTAACTTAAAAACATAAAAGTATACAGACTGGTTATTCATAAATTTGTCCACAGACTAGAATCACCCATATCTCTTTAAAATTCCAGAACCCAGGCAGCACGCAGACCAATTAGGTCACCTTCTGGAGCTGGGACACAAGCATCAGCAGTGTTTTCACCCCCCAGGTGATTCCAAACATGCAGACAAGTGTGGAGACCACTGATCTCGACGATCTGTTACTTGACGATTTCAAGAAAACCCAAGCACAGCTTCTCCTAGACTACTGACTGCCCTTGATGGCGGCTTCTCTATTGTTCAGTTTCTCCATCAACTTAATCAGCTTTGAACTTAAGCAAGGCCACAGCCTGAGAGGTAATTCAATCACTGAAAAGCAGCAATTAAAGAGTGAAAGGCCTCAGGTGGATATAAGATAGTTGATTCCGAAGTTGTTAAAGTTACTGATATTTGCTGAAGTTTTTCCTGTTAGTGTTTCGTGTCTCAGATTTTCCTATTCCATTTTCACACACTGATAGTTTCTCATGCAGTTAGTTTTATGAAACTCTGGTCCACTAGGGTTACATGTTTTTGTTTTTTCATGCTTTGGGCTATTGTTTTTAAAAGTCCTTCTTTTACTTAGTCATCTTTAAAATTTCTAACTCAGAGGGGGTTATGCATTGAGTGAGAATTGTTTTTTCGCCTTGTTTAACTCAGTTTGACACAAAAATAAGTATTTAAAGTTTTGTTTTCTATGTCCACATAGTGCATTATTTAAGCAATCACTGGCTGTCCAGAAACTGAAGGAACCTGAGTTTTACCTTTTTAAAAAATGGAAATATAGTTGATTTACAATATTGTGTTAATTTCTGCTGTATATATATATACATACACACATTCTTTTTTTTAATCTTGATTTAAATATAACAACAACTGTTTACTCACAGGTGGTGAATTTACATGGTTGACACCCTTTATCATAACTCAGAACTCCAGAATTTGTACAAATAACCACCATACTGGCTTACACAGTTTTAAAGCTAATAGTATAAACTGATAAAATGATGGTTTTCTATATGCTTATATGTACTCCTTGGAAGGAAAGTTATGACCAACCTAGATAGCATATTCAAAAGCAGAGACATTACTTTGCCAACAAAGGTTCACCTAGTCAAGGCTATGGTCTTTCCTGTGGTCATGTATGGATGTGAGAGCTGGACTGTGAAGAAGGCTGAGCACCAAAGAATTGATGCTTTTGAACTGTGGTGTTGGAGAAGACTCTTCAGAGTCCCTTGGACTGCAAGGAGATCCAACCAGTCCATTCTGAAGGAGATCAGCCCTCGGATTTCTTTGGAAGGACTGATGCTAAAGCTGAAACTCCAGTATTTTGGCCACCTAATGCAAAGAGTTGACTCATTGGAGAAGACTCTGATGCTGGGAGGAATTGGGGGCAGGAGGAGAAGGGGACGACAGAGGATGAGATGGCTGGATGGCATCACTGACTCGATGGATGTGAGTCTGGGTGACCTCCGGGAGTTGGTGATGGACAGGGAGGCCTGGCATGCTGCAGTTCATGGGGTCGCAAAGAGTCGGACACGACTGAGCGACTGATCTGATCTGATCTGATCTTGAGAGAGATTAATTAAAGGAAATAAAATAGCAGTTGAAGCTGCTGGATGGTTAAAATTATCTGAATAAATGTGGTCTTGACTTTAATGAATTAATAAGTAAGCTTCTTGCTATAAGTATCAGATTAATTTTAAACCACATTTGATTTAGGAACCATTTACACTTAACTTATGGTCTGCTGCTGCTGCTGCTAAGTCGCTTCAGTCGTGTCCAACTCTGTGCGATCCCATAGATGGCAGCCCACCAGGCTCCTCCATCCCCAGGATTCTCCAGGCAAGCATGCTGGAGTGGGTTGCCATTTCCTTCTCCAATGCATGAAAATGAAAAGTGAAAGTGAAATCGTCAGTCATGTCCGACTCTTAGCGACCCCATGGACTGGAGCCCACCAGGCTCCTTCATCCATGGGATTTTCCAGGCAAGAGTACTGGAGTGGGGTGCCATTGCCTTCTCTGAACTTATGGTCTAGTGTTCAATTAAAATCATCTATACTATTATGTGCAGGCTCTCAATCCTATTCTTGCATTGGTTATGTCCCTTTTCCATCACTAACTACCGCACTGAGTCGTACAAAAAGGAAGCATATGTCTGTGATCTAATTTCTCATAATATTTTTCAGCTGGAACCTTTAGGGAAAACGCTTGCTTAGAAAATGCATGTGTTTTTTACTCAGAGTTTATTCTATCAGTAATCGTTTGGGAGGGGTGAATGAAACAAATAACCACACATATGTGTCTAATTAAAAACAAGAGACTGGGATGTTACAGTTATTTCCTAAAATCACTTTTTCATATGAAGATTTCGGATGAGTCATTACCAGGGACGCTAAGGACCACTGTGTTGTGTTGAAAGCACACCAGCCATGGACTCAAAAGGCCTGGGTTTGAATTCTGGTGACTTACAAATGTAAGGCAGATAGATTATTTTTATCCCTCCTCTGTTAAAACTATTTTTTAATACATGAAGTTTACATTTGGCCCCATAAAGCATTTTTTTCTACTCCTAAAAAAAATTATATACTGTATGTCAGTTTTTAAATTTCATTGTGAGGGGAAAAAGTGAAAGTGAAAGTTTAGTTGCTCAGTTGTGTCTAACTCTCTGCCTCCCCGTGGACTTGTAACCCACCATGCTTCTCTGTCAATGGAATTCCCCAGGCAAGAATCCTGGAGTCGGTAGCCATTCCCTTCTCCAGGGGATCTTCCTGACCCAGTGATCAAACCCAGGTCTCCTGCATTGGAGGCAGATCCTTTACCATCTGGGCCATAAAGGAGCCCTGTACCTCTTAAGGCAATGGCACCCCACCCCAGTACTTTTGCCTGGAAAATCCCATGGACAGAGGAGCCTGGTAGGCTCCAGTCCATGGGGTCGCTAAGAGTCGGACACGACTGAGTGACTTCACTTTCACTTTTCTCTTTCATGCATTGGAGAAGGAAATGGCAACCCACTCCAGTGTTCTTGCCTGGAGAATCCCAGGGACGGGGGGAGCCTGGTGGGCTTCCATTCTTGGGGTCGCACAGAGTCCGACACAACTGAAGTGAATTAGCAGTAGCAGCAGTACCTCTTAAATTGTGTTCTTTTTTTTTTTTATGAATTTTTTATTTTGCTTAACTTTACAATATTGTATTGCTTTTGCCATACATCAAAATGAATCCGCCTCAAGTATACATGTGTTCCCATCCTGAACCCTCCTCCCTCCTCCCTCCCCATACCATCCCTCTGGGTCATCCCAGTGCACCAGCCCCAGGCATCCGTTATCAGTCATCGTACCTGTACTGGCGACTCGTTTCAGATATGATATTATACATATTTCAATGCTATTCTCCCAAATCATCCCACCCTATCCCTCTCCCAGAGTCCAAAAAACTGTTCTCTACATCAGTGTCTCCTTTGCTGTCTCTTAAACAGGGTTATTGTTACCATCTTTCTAAATTCCATATATATGCATTAGAATACTGTATTTGTGTTTTTCTTTCTGACTTACTTCACTCTGTATAATAGGCTCCGGTTCCATCCACCTCATTAGAACTGATTCAAATGTATTCTTTTTAATGGCTGAGTAATACTCCATTGTGTATATGCACCACAGCTTTCTTATCCATTCATCTGCTCATGGACATCTAGGTTGCTTCCAAGTCCTGGCTATTGTAAACAGTGCTGCGATGAACATTGGGGTACACATGTCTCTTTCAATTCTGGTTTTCTCAGTGTGTATACCCAGCAGTGGGATTGCTGGATCATAAGGCAGTTCTATTCCCAGTTTTTTGAGGAATCTCCATACTGTTCTCCATAGTGGCTGTACTAGTTTGCATTCCCACCAACAGTGTAAGAGGGTTCCCTTTTCTCCACACCCTCTCCAGCATTTATTGCTTGTGGACTTTTGGATTGCAGCCATTCTGACTGGCGTGAAATGGTACCTCATAGTGGTTTTGATTTGCATTTCTCTGATAATGAGTGATGTTGAGCATCTTTTCATGTGTTTGTTAGCCATCTGTATGTCTTCTTTGGAGAAATGTCTATTTAGTTCTTTGGCCCATTTTTTGATTGGATCATTTATTTTTCTGGAATTGAGCTGTAGGAGTTGCTTTGTAAATATATAGTTCTATTTGGGGAAATATCTTTTGACATGTAGTATTTTTGAGCCAAGTAATGAGCTGTGTAATGTAGACATAACTTAGGTAGAATAATTCAACTTCATTATAAGATTGTCTTATAGCTCTTTTTCCTTTCCCCCTTGCAGAATGCATTCCTATTGTTTGTTAGTTACTGTTGTGTCTGACTGTTTTTGACGCCACGGACTGTAGCCCACCAGGCTTCTCTGTCCATGGAATTCTCCAGGCAAGAATACTGGAGTGGGCAACCATTCCCTTCTTCAGGGTATCTTCCCGACCCAGGGATTGAACCAAGGTCTCCTGCATTGCAGGCATCTTCTTTACTGTCTGAACTGCATTCCTAGTCTCCTTATTTAAAAAAAAAAAAAAAAAAAGGAAGCATTAACTCAGGATGAAATAAACCACAAGCCTAAAAAGAGATGCCTGTTTCCATTCAGTGTTTATATTTGCCAGGCTAAAGAGAGGCAAATAATTGTCTTGCCTTTAATGCCTTGATCCTGAATGTTATATTAAATAGTGTTGACCACATGTGACTTGAGCAGAATTGTTGGTTGTTTTACCAAACATTGGGTCAAGATTTGCTTGAAATGATCTGTGCTATGGATCTAAAGCTTTGGAAGATCAAGAGTGAATTGTTTTGCCCTCGACATTGTTTCCACCAAGGTATTATGACTTAGTATTGATTTTGAAAAGTGAAATCTAACTTATGAGAGCACAGATCATATTCAGGTATTCTTAAATGTAAAATTGATTTGGGCCTACCCAGGAGCTATATACAGTAATAATGATCACAGAAGGGAGAACAAAACTGCTGTGCAGATTTTTCTGTGCTCCTTTTAGAAAGTGTATCCTGGAGGACAGAGCTGGGCACTTGGTCATCCCAGTTTCTTTCTCATGTGACATGTTAAAGTTTGATATTGTCACTCCTAACCAAGGTTTGTTTTGGGATCATTTCTGAAAGAGGCTTTGAAGATATAATGTCACCAATATTTAGGTATTGTTATAGGTTTCATCCAGGGCAGCTGGAAAGGTAATAGTTATCTAGTACCCAATTAATTTAGGAGTATGGAGAAAAATAGTTTGATGAAGACTTAAGTTAGAAAATTCATTTTATAGGTGGACATGACTGGGTTTTTGTTTTGTGGTTTTGTTTTTTCCTTCAAAGAAGCAGATTTTTTCTAAGATTAGAATCAACACTGCTGGTAGAAGTGGGAAACAGGGGCAGGCCATTAAAGTACAAGGTTCTCTGTGTCCCAGCTGTAAGGACAGGAAGATGCTCTTTTTTCTCAGGTGCTGCTTCTGCATAGTAATATCAGTAGGTTGTATCAATAGACAAAGGAGAGTCTGTAATTCACCATGAGGCAAAAAGCCACATTGTTGTTGAGTTGATAAGGTCCAACTCTTTGTGACCCCATGGACTGTAGCCCACCAGGATCCTTTGTCCATTGGATTTTCCAGGCAAGAATACTGGAGTGGATATGCCATTTCTGTCTGACCAGGATCTTTCTGACCAGGAACCAAAGCTGTGTCTCCTGTGTTGGCAGGCTGATCCTTTACTGCTGAGCAAGCAGGGAAGTCCACGTAAGTCTTTCAAACTTTCAGATAACATTCATGACGGGGAATGGTATATTTTGGTGTATTCTTAAACCCTTACTTCTTTTATTTTTTAAGTATGTCTGTATTCTTTTGTGCTCAGCAGAGGCTGGAGGGAGGGAGTGATAGGAGAAGTCTAATACAGAATCTCTCTTCTTTATATCCCCTTGAAACCAATAGAGTTTAGTGTATGTATTATATACACATATGTATGTGTTTAATATTTAATATAATAACCTGTGAGTTTTTTAAGATGTGTTTTGCTATGAAGTATAATATATGGCAACCCACTCCAGTGTTCTTGCCTGGAGAATCCCAGGGACGGGGGAGCCTGGTGGGCTGCCGTCTATGGGGTCGCACAGAGTCGGACACGACTGATGCAACTTAGCAGCAGCAGCAGCATAATATACACATAAAAAGTGATAATGTGACATGTAGAGTTTATGAATAGTTCTAAGAGTAAACCTCCCTTGTAACTGCTGCCCATGGTGAAGAAGGAGAAAGAAGAGGAGGAGGAGGAAGATAAAAATTAGATTTTGTTTCTAATCAGAACCTTCTCCTCTAGTCTTCCCTGAATAAGCTCTAGCTTTACTTTTTATGTAACCATTTTCTTCCTTGCTTTCTTTATAGTCTTACTACTTTGGTGTGCACACCCGTATGCACCAGATATATTCATACAGTTCAGTGTTGTGTGTTTGGGAACTTGATGTATTCTTTAGTCTTGCTTCTTCCATTTGTTATCCGTGCTGTTGAGTGTAGCTGCAGTCTGTTGATTTTCATTGTTTTGTAGTATTCTTTTGTAAAAGTGTGCCACAATTCATTTATCTATTCTGCTGTGTTGGACACCTGGGTTGATTACAGTTTGTCCCTACTTCAGTCGTGTTGCCATGACTATTCTTATGCTATGTCTTGGTGCACAAGGCATGCATTTCCACCAGACACAGTCCTAGTCAATACAAATAAAAACGTGACAGTGGACAGTGAAACTATCTTTTTCTAAACAAATTGTAGTGAGCCAGTAATCTAATGAAGGAAAACAACCATTCTTTTGGTTATTCTAAGGTGGTGGGTGCTATCTGGACACAGAGAAGGCCATGTCTATCAAGTGAAAAAAAAAGACATTCCATTTAAGATTCATGTTTGCAAGTATGTTTCATCAAGAAAATAAAATATTTTAGTTTTTATGCTATCTCTGGCATTATTTCTTTTGTTGCTGTTGTTTAGTTGCTAAATTGTGTCCGACTCTTTCCCACCCCATGGACTGCAGCACACCAGGCTCCTAGGTCCTCCGCTATCTCCCAGAGTTTGCTCAAATTCATGTCCACTGAGGCAGTGATGCTATCTAACCATTTCGTTCTCTGCTGCCCCTTTCTCCTCTTGCCTTCAATCTTTCCCAGCATCAGGGTCTTTTCTAGTGATTTGGCTCTTGGCATCTGGTGGCCAAAGTACTGGAGTAACAGTTCTTCCAATGAATATTCAGGGTTCATTTCCCTTAGGATTGACTGGTTTGATCTCCTTGTAGTCTAAGGGACTTTCAAGAGTCTTCTCCAACACCACAGTTTAAAAGCATCAATTCTTTGGCACTCAGCCTTCTTTATGGTCCAATTCTCACATGCATACATGACTACTGGAAAAACCATAGCTTTGACTATATGAACCTTTATTGGCAAAGTGATGTCTTTGCTTTATTACATACTGTTTAGGTATGTCATAGCTTTTCTTCTGCAGAAGGCAATGGCAACCCACTCCAGTACTCGTGCCTGGAAAATCCCATGGAGGGAGGAGCCTGGTAGGCTGCAGTCCATGGGGTCGCTGAGGGTTGGACACGACTGAGCGACTTCACTTTCACTTTTCACTTTCATGCATTGGAGAAGGAAATGGCAGCTCACTCCAGTGTTCTTGCCTGGAGAATCCCAGGGACAGGGGAGCCTGGTGGGCTGCCATCTTCACAGAGTCAGACATGACTGAAGTGAGCAGCAGCAGCAGCAGTTTTTCTTCTAAGGAACAAACGTCTTTTCATTTCATGGCTGCAGTCACCATCCACACTGTGATTTTGCTACTGCTGCTGCTAAGTCGCTTCGACTCTGTGCGACCCCATAGACGGCAGCCCACCAGGCTCCTCCGTCCCTGGGATTCTCCAGGCAAGAACACTGGAGTGGGCTGCCATTTCCTTCCCCAACGCATGAAAGTGAAAAGTGAAAGCGAAGTCGCTTCAGTCGTGTCCGACTCCTAGCGACCCCACGGACGAGTCCACCAGGCTCCTCCGTCCATGGGACCTTCCAGGCAAGAGTACTGGTGTGGGGTGCCATTTTTGGAGCCCTCCCAAATAAACTTTTCCCCTTTTTCCACTTTTCCCCTTCTATTTGTCATGAAGTGATGGGATTGGATGCCATGATCTTAGTTTTTTGAATGTTGTGTTTTAAGCCAGCTTTTTTAGTTTCCTCTTCAACGTTCAAGAGGCTCTTTAGTTCCTCTTCATTTTCTACCATTAGAGTGGTGTCATCTGCATATCTGAGGCTGATATTTCTCCTAGCAATCTTAATTCTACCTAATGATTCATCCAACCTGGCATTTCACATGATGTACTCTGTCTGCGTAGAAGTTAAATAAGCAAGGTGACAATATTTCTAGAATTGTAAAATTAATAGGATGAAATGTCCTTAGAGGGCAGAGAATGCATCTCACATTTCTTTTATGCTCTTCATAGATCATGGCAATGCTAGAAAGATGTTAAGTCCCCACTGACTATGCATTGCCTGAATAAATCTACTGTAGAGTAAAATTATTTGTGCAAATAGTTATAATTTCCAAGGGGCAGGCCCATAAAAGAGGAGAACAGTGGATTAGTTTCATTTAAGACTTTCTGTTTTGAAAGCCTCTTTCCTGAAAAATATAGAATAATAGAGCAGATGAGTCAATCTTTTTTCTCCATAATTTTTCTTACCAAATTTGTATACATCCTAAGTGCAGATAATTATAAAGCATTTTAAAATTATAATTTGATCCTTTCGTTTGCCTTTTAAACAACAGACAAAATGGGCAGTACACTAACTTTACCACTTTTGATAGACCTGTGCTTCAAAGCATATATTTTAGACCTTAACTGATTTTGCCAGCTAAGGCTGCTGCTTCTAAGTCGCTTCAGTCGTGTCTGACTCTGTGCGACCCCCTAGACAGCAGCCCATCAGGCTCCACCGTCCCTGGGAGTCTCCAGGCAAGAACACTGAAGTGGGTTGCCATTTCCTTCTCCAAGGCATGAAAGTAAAAAGTGAAAGGGAAGTTGCTCAGTGACCCCATGGACTGCAGCCTACCAGGCTCCTCCATCCATGGGATTTTCCAGGCAAGAGTACTGGAGTGGGTTGCCATTGCCTTCTCAGGCCAGCTAAGGCTAGATCACAATAAACTGATTTCAGTATCTTCCTGTTTTTTATGGCTTCATTCTAAAGCTTCAGCGGAAGAAACAAAATGCTATTTGTCACACTATTCTGGATTAGCTGAAGTCTTGTTCCTGTTTGGGCAAAATGACCATTGGCCTAATGCTATCAACATGAACACTTTATAACTCATCCAAGAACTATTTCAAGTATTGAGGAAAAGGCACTTTAATCAAAAAATTAGGGACTTCCCTGGCATTCCAGTGGTTAAGACTGCATTTCCAATGCATTAGGAACTAGGATCCTGTATGCTGTGCAGCATGGCCAAAAATAAAATAATTAATTAAGATACTTAATGAAAAAGTACTTATCCACTGTTGGGCTAGAAGAAAATGACTGTTTCTTGTGAATTCAACATACTAGCCACACCACGATTGATTTTGCCTTCTGTTACAACCAATGTGTTTGAATTCTTTTTTTGCAATGAAAAGATTCTTATGGTATGTCTACCTTGGGGACTGTAACTTTCAAAAGGTGCTCTTAAATATATTGCTACCTTATTTAAACTATTTGCTTCCAAGATTCTTTGCACAAAGAATAAGTCAGGAGCCCTCTGGACACACAAAAGGAAAATGCTCAGCTGGGTTTCCCTTTTTATATTTCTGTGATGGGTTTATGACTTGATGGCCAGCTTCTTTATAGATTCACCTCTCAGAGGACACAATTCCCTTTAATGTGTTTTCTATGCTTATAGAAAGAAACACTGTGTTAGTATTTTAGTCTGTTCAGGCTTCAATAACAAAATACCATAAACTGTGTGGCTTATAGTCTAAGATCAAGTTGTTGGCAGATTTGAGGTCTGGTGAGAGCCCACTTCCTGGTTCATAGCTTTCTTTTTGCTTTAATTTCACATGAAAAGGCGGGTCTCTTTTATAAAGGTACTAATTCCATTTGTGAGGCTCTACTCTCATGACCTAAACACTTCTCAAAAGCCCCACTTGCTAATGCCATCACCTTAGGAGTTAGGATTTCATAATAGGAATTTGAGGGAAACACAAATATTCAGACCAGAGCAGTTAGCAACCACCAGTAGAAATTTCATTTTTACTGCATGGCTTTCTTTTGGTATACAGAAAAGCCCTTTTAACGTGCTCCTACCAATTAAGTGAAAGTATCTTTTTGACTGTTATCATCTATGGCTTTTCAATGTTTTCTGGCAACTTACTGCTTTTATTAATCTGGGTTAAATATTTTATATTCTTTTATGAACTTAAAAGATATTAAAAGCCAAGAATTGGAAAACTAGAAAATAAAAATACCAGTTTCCATGGTGGTGGTATAGAGTTGGCACGTGTAAGAAGGTATATGAGCAGAGAGCTGTGATAAAACTGGTTCTTACAAGAAAACTGTACTGCCAAGCTAGGGTCAAGAACATCTGCTCTTCCTTGAAGTTGCACCAGACTGCTCTAACCGTATTTTCTGAGCTTCTATAGATATTATATAATATATAAGCAATAATAAACAGGTGGGTCAAAATAAAATGCTTTTAGCAGCAAATATAGAATAATTCACCCTGATACAATAGCAATGATTGAAATTCATATGACAGAAAAAAAAATGGACACAATTTCTTCTCTGGAGTTAGAAATTTTAATACGTTAACATGCATCTTGCCAGTACAGAAAGATCCTTATCTTTCAAATGACGAAACAGAGTTTGAGGAACACTGAGTTAGATTATAGCATGATGTATTTAGGTAAGAGATAATTAAAGTTAGAATTTATTACAGTATCCTGTAACAAGAATGGCTATGGAGTCCAACTTTTACATATCCTCAAGAACAGAACAGATAGTTGTCTATATGTTACTACATCTAAAACCATGATTCTCAACAGAGGCTTCTCTCGACAGGATGGTAGCAGAATTTCAGTTGAATTTTGTTGAACGTTTTTTCCCGCATCTCTTGAGATGACTGTGTTTTTCTTTTTTAGTTTGTTAACATGATGAATTCCATTGATTGATTTTCTAATGTTAAAACAACCTCGCACTCCTGGGATTAAAGCCCACTGGGTTATAGTGTACTGTCCTTTACTATATTGTGAGATTTAATTTGCTAAAATTTTATTTAGACATGAAGGATATCAGTTTGTAATTTTCTCCTATTGTTATATCTTTGTCTGATTTTTGGTTTCATTGTAATGTCAGCCTCATAGAATAATTTGGGAAGTATTTATTCCTTTTCTACTTTTTGGAGGAGTCTGAATAGAATTGCTACTATTTTATCATTAGATGTTTAGGAGAATTTACCCTGAAGCCCTCTGGATTTGGAATTTTCTTTGTGGGAAGTTTATAAACTACTATTTCTTTAACAGACATGTAATACAAACCAAGCCCCTCAATTCCATTCTAAAACCGCAGAGCTGACTTTAGTTTTCATCTTTTCCCTCTATGTAGCTCCCTTTTCTGACAATGAGAAATCTGTCCCTATTATCTTTAATAATTTGCTTCCTTGATTGGCTCCCATTTATATAACTGCACTTCCCTTGCCAGTGCTGCTCCCTTCCACAAACAGATGCCCACTTCACCCCACTGGGACTGACACCCTGCCCAAGGCAGCAGCTACTAGTTCCTCTCCCCGGCCCCCACCTACCATGGAAGCCCTCCACACGCCACCTGAGCTCCAGGACCCCATTCCGGGACTGTTCTGCTGCTTGGAAGCCTTCCTCACCCCACCCAGGCTTTGACACCCTGTCCCAAACTCCTCATTGCCAGGCATCTCCCCACTTTCTCTTCTCAGCTGTTTGAGAAATAGTTCCATTTAAACTCCATACTATCTAGTTCATAACTGGTGATTAGTAAATACTTAATAAGCCTAAAAAGAACTGCATTTTAAAATGGACATATGCTATATTGACACTCTGAAAAAGGTGTTAGTATTGTCAGGATTGCTAGAGATTATATTACAGATTTGATGTGAACTAACTGTAACTACAGACAAATTAAGTGAACTTCTTTTAATTTAGATTTCCTAATCTCTTAGAGGGGATGAAGATGGAAATGATTATAATACAACAATAATGTTAACAGCACATGATGCCTCCTATGCACCAGGTGCTCTGCTAAGGACTTGACATACATTGTCATCTAATCTTCAAAATGGTCTTCAGAAGGAGAGACTATTGTGATCATTTTACAGAAAAGAAAATTGCCATTTGAGGTCAGATGCCATCATCTTCCTCATTTCACAGAAGAAGAAACGAAGTACAAAATAATAATTCACCCAAAGCATGTGACTAATGACTGGTGAAGTTGGGATTCATGCACTGTACCTCCCTAATCCAATATTGCCCCAAGCATATAGAGATTTCTAATACATAGTGGGCATTAGTAAATAATAACCGTTTTGATGTATAGTGATTAGTTTTAAGAGTCCTGAACCACTATTGCCAGGTCTCCGACACAGGATGAGTCATGGCACTGCTTGATGGAAGTAGGGAGGATGCTCCACTTTTAACTTGAACACAAAGAAAGTAATTTTTCATACTAGAAAGAGTTTAAAAATCCTCTTTATTTATTTCAGATTAATAAGGGAGACATTTGTAGACTGGGAAATAGGTTAGGTACTTAAATCTAAAAGGAAATTTAAGATGAGGAAAAAAAAAATACTTCCAGTTGATAGAAGATGAGGAAAAGAGTTAATAGTACCCCAGAGATAAGAGAATAAACAAAATACCTCAGAGCTGGAGGCAGTAGCCCAGTGGTTGGAAGGAGAACAATAAAGACTTGAGAGGCATCTCTCGTTCCAGTTTAGAGTTTAATAACAGCCCAAAGCCCTGGATCTGTGAGCCTGGCACAAGATAGGTGCTCAGTATGTGCTTTTTGAATTGACCTGACAATCCTTTCAAAAGCATAAGTAGAATTTCTTCTTAAAGGCACAAACCTATAATAAAAGCGAGAACAGGAAGGAAGACAGCAGCCTCAAATTTTTAGAGGCTGAAAAGTACGTAGGTCCTAACTTAGCAGATCAGAGAAAGCAATCCTCAACTACAGCAGGGAGAGCGGAACAGAAACTCAATTTACATTGCAAAATGCCTCCAGACCCAAGCATCTCTGGAAGGCAGGGTGAAGATGGGGTTAAGTCTTCTCTGACAGTGTGTTAATGAAGCAATTATTCTTTTATTCCTTTCCCACTTTATACAAAAACTGCCCCAACCTTCTCAGCTCCCAGACTGCTGGCTGTCAACCAATATGCAGCCGGCAGAAAAATAGAAATCTTCTCTAAATAGTTAAGTCCTTTTTCTCTAAAGGAGAGGAAAGCACTAAGATTCTGATATTGGGAATTCCCCAAGGACTAGAACTAAGATCTTGACATGAGGACTCTCTAGGTTACCCTATGAAGACTACAGTCAGCAAGCTGCAAGTTCATACACCAACACTTTCAGGTAGATGACTTTTGGTTTGAGAAAATGGGGAATGTCAAGAGGACAAGGAAAGCCTGTATGACCAAGGTGTTCAGAAAATAAGAGAAGTTGTTACATTCGCAAATGAAGAACAAGGTGATATATTTTTTTAAAATTCAGAGAACAAAGAAGCAAGCTTTTTGAAATTATAATTATGGTAGCAGATATTCTGAAGCGGTATAGATGAAGTAGATTAATAAAGAAGGTAGAATTTAGGATATATTCCAGAAAGTAAAACAAAAAGCAAGGATAGAGAAACGAAGAGAGAAGAGGGAAGAAAATTAGAAAACCACTCTAGGAGATTCAATACCTAAATAACAGGAGTTCTAGAAACAGGAAAGAGAAAAAAATAGAAGGAGGGGAATTATAAAAAGTAATTCAAGAAAATTTCTCACAGGTAACAGGTATGTTTGCCCAGCATGGTGGTCTAAAATAGACCCATACCATACCAGATTATGGCACTTTAAGGCTCTAGTGGAAAAGGGTCCTACAATCTCCAGAGGACTGGGGTTTTCATACCAGAGTCAAGAATCAGAATGGTACCAAATGCTGAAAATGTAACAGTAGAAACTGCAAGACAATGAAACAATGTCTTCAAACTTCTGAAGAAAAATGATTTCCAGTTTCAAGTTTATTTCCATCTAAGAGTGTGAGAGCAGAATGAAGATCTCTAAAAATCTGCCTCTTTTGCACCTTTTCTTAGGAAGGTACGGGAGGATGTACTCCGCCAGAATAAGGAAGTGAAGTAAGAAAGGATAAGACCTTGATCCAAGACACAAAGCAACAAAGTCTCTGCTGCTGCTGCTAAGTCGCTTCAGTTGTGTCCGACTCTGTGCGACCCCATAGACAGAAGCTCACCAGGCTCCCCTGTCCCTGGGATTCTCCAAGCAAGACCACTGGAGTGGGTTGCCATTTCCTTCAATGCATGAAAGTGAAAAGTGAAAGTGAAGTCGCTCAGTCATGTCCGACTCTTAGCGACCCCATGGACTGGAGCCTTCCAGGATCTTCCGTCCATGGGATTTTCCAGGCAAAAGTACTGGGGTGGGGTGCCATTGCTAGAATGGGTTAAATGGAGACCTCCAGGTGACAGCTGTGCCTGGAAAGCAACATGTCCAGGATGCAACGGGTCACAAGGTACCAGAAAGCATTTCTCCGGGAGAGTGAAATTGATGAAATATCTTAATTTGAATATCTCAAGTGGAAACTTGCACACTTTGGGAAGGATCTGGATTAAATTAGCACAAGTCCATCGGAGAAGGCAATGGCACCCCACTCCAGTACTCTTGCCTGGGAAATTCCATGGATGGCTGAACCTGGTAGATTGCAGTCCATGGGGTGGCTAAGAGTCAGACACCACTGAGTGACTTCACTTTCACTTTTCACTTTCATACATTGGAGAAGGAAATGGCAACCCACTCCAGTGTTCTTGCCTGGAGAATCCCAGGGACGGAGGAGCCTGGTGGGCTGCCGTCTATGGGGTCGCACAGAGTCGGACACGACTGAAGTAGTGACTTTGGAGCAGCAGCAGCAGCACAAGTCCATAGAAGAAGTAAGTAAATCTACAAAAGACCAGTGTTAATTTCAGAGAAAACTACGAAGTTGTGCAGGGCTTATTAGAATTAAGAACTTGTACTCAGGCTACTCTTGGGTCTAGTGGTTAAGAGTTTGCCTTGCAGTGCAGGTTTGATCCTTGGTCTGGGAAGATTCCACATGCTGAGGGGCAGCTGGGCCCATAAGCCACAACTACGAAGCCTGTGCTTAAGAGCCCACCCACCGCAACTACCTAGGGCCTGTGTCCTGCAACAAGAGAAGCCACTGCAATGAGAAGCCCACGCCCCACAATGAAGAGTAGCCCCCTTTCACCACAACTGCAGAAAGGCCTTGCACAGCAATGAAGACTCAGTGCAGCCAAAAATAAATAAGCAAATAAATAAAATTTTTGAAAAACAGAACTTGTACTCATCAAGTACTAGTGAAGAGAAAAGAACCTTGAGGAAATATTCACAATATACATAAATGTCTAATAATATCAAGAATATAATATAAACTTCCAAAAATCAATAGTAAGACCACAAACAACCCAACACAAAACAGGCAGGGGATACAAAGAAGTATGGGGCTTCCCAAGTGGTGTTAGTGGTAAAGAACTCACCTGCCAATGCAGGAGATACAACAGATGTGAGTTCGATCCCTGGGTTGGGGAGATACCCTGGAGGAGGGCACAGCAGCCCACTCCAGTATTTTTGCCTGGAGAATCCCATGGATAGGGGAGCCTGGCGGGCTATAGTCCAGGGCATTGCAAAAGATCAGAAATGACTGGGCAAATAACACTTTCACTTTCATAGTTTAATTTTGCCAACTGAAAAATGGAAATAATCCTTTTAGTTTACCTATTAGAGTTGCTCTGAAAAGTAATCAAGATGATTATCAAAAAACAATCATATTTGTTTAAAAAAACTATTTGATTGTTACATGTTAAAGTAAGCACACGGGAAAAGTAAAGTTGAGTTTCACAGGAACACGTGTACACCCATGGCGGATTCATGTTGATGTATGGCAAAACCAATACAATATTGTAAAGTTGAAAAAAAAAAAAAAAGAAAGAAATAGGGTTGTTTCAGCTTTTCAGAGTGTCTACGTAGGCACGTATCATTTAACTAAAAGGAATGAACCATGTTTATTATATAAATAAACACATATTTTAAAATCATGTGATATTTACTACATACTTGTTATCTACTGGCTCTGTGTAAAATACAAAATATGTGTATGTTTTTGTGTTGACATATCCACAAAATCCTATTTCAGGATTTTAGGTATAGCCAATGAGCTAGCTACATTTAGCTTCCACCCACATACATGAATATAGAACATATTTTGCCAATGCCATAAGCAGTGAGTTGACAGGCCCCATGACATTTTTTGGTTACACATTTTCAGTGACCACATTTTGAGTTACAAGGCTCACCAACCATAAAAAGTTCTAACACTCCCACCCTATTAGATATCTAGCTTATTCATTTCTGCCTCCACATTGAGTAACTAGGGAAACAATGATGTCAGTGTTCAGTGTGGAACTTATTAACATCTCTATTTAGGCTCATGGCTTGGGAAGCCTATAGTTATTTCATAAATCTCACCACCACCTCTGTAATAAATTTATGCAACTTTGGTTTTTCTAAGGGGAAACGGTATCATTCTGTTCAATGCATTGTTTGAAAGAAAATATATATTCCAAAAAATATATTTTCTGAAAAAATCACCTGTGTATTTGCAGTTGGGTTTTTCTGATGGACCTTGACCACTGAGCAATTGTGTGATCCAAATTAAATATTCCCCCTTGAACCATGCTCCTCTGAGCAGTCATTCTTCAGCTGGCCTTCACTACCACATCAATTTTGATTTGAGAGGCTAAATCCCTATGTTGTTCTTTTTCCTTGTAATCTTTTTTCCAACTCCATGATATTGGTAATAAAGATTTTTTAGAAATTAACAGTACCCAAGTGTAACCTTGGGCCTTCAAAAGCCCACTGCCTCCAAAATAGGACAGAGATGAGTTAGCAGTCTCTTCAGTGAAATA
Source organism: Tragelaphus eurycerus (assembly GCA_935064755.1). Taxonomy (NCBI): domain Eukaryota; kingdom Metazoa; phylum Chordata; class Mammalia; order Artiodactyla; family Bovidae; genus Tragelaphus; species Tragelaphus eurycerus. The sequence continues at coordinate 19,167,407 of CAKXYN010000024.1, read as the reverse complement.
AATAACTGGACACTCAGTCCAGGTCAGCAATCACTTGCATAAAATGTTTGTGTTCTTTGTTTCCAAAATTATTTTTCTCCTTTTCTTTTCTCAAACTTGCTATACCCTCTGCTTCTCAATTTTTGACTTCATAATATTGTTCATTGAGAAAGTGGGAGCAATCAACATGACTTCCTTTATTTCTCCACCATCTAAATGGACCCACCTCCATGGCCTGTCTGTACTCTACCTTCTCTCCACTTCTTTGACTGAAAGGCCAGCTCAAACACCTGGGCTTGAGATCCTACCCCTCTAATTCTTGATATTCCCTTCTCTCTTTTTTCACATGAGTTTTCCCCTCTCTGCTCAACAGTCTCATCATCCCCATGATCTACTGACTCCTTGCTTTAAAAAGACTTTCCTTAACCCTGCTGCTGCTGCTGCTGCTAGGTCACCTCAGTCGTGTCCAACTCTCTGTGACCCCATAGACAGCAGACCACCAGGCTGCCCCATCCCTGGGATTCTCCAGGCAAGAACACTACATACAACTTTAGCTACTGTTTTGTTTCTCTTCTCCCCAGTCAGTGGCAAATGTCATATATTTCAAAAAGGAGACAGTAATCAATGGTATTGAATGCTACTGAGAGGTCAAGGGTTCACAGAATTGGACCCATGAAAGAGCACCTATAATTCACTGTGTCCATTTCCACATCTATTCTTTCTGGCCCCCTCAATCAAGCTTCTGCCCCATCACTCCACTAAAGCTGCAATTATCAGGGTACCCAGGAATTCCATCTAGTCACATTCTGTGTATCCTTATCCTCTCAGCAACGTTCAATGCAGTTGAGTCCTGTCTCCTTAAAATACTGATTCTCCTGAAAGCGGAACCGGAGATGAAGACTTGTAGGTAGATGATTTACTTGGGGAAAGATTCCAGGGAGCTAAAGTGAGAGATCATAGAAAAGGAAACCAACGCGAGCTTGTGTTATGGAGTGGGACATACCTATAGGTGACTTCTATAACCAACTGTGCTTGATTCATAAGGTCCTCATTTATTAGACCCTGAAAAATGTACTTCAAACTATCCACCTGGGGGTTAAGAGGGGAAGCATATATCCATTGGATCTCATCTACCAAGTGTCACACTACTACTCACAAGTGTCAGTTCATGCAGAAGCGACAGGAAGTTTCCTGAGGACCCCACTCCATGCATCAGTGAAGCCCCCAGGGCAGGAAGGGGGAGGTACCTGGTTTCCACCTGAGGCAGGCATTGTCTGATTGCACCTGTGTGAAGTCACTGACGCTCTTGTGGGACTTGTCATTACAGCAGAGACTAGAGTCACCTTTAGGAATGAGAAGGTTTAAAGGAGTCATAAGCCTCCCAATACCACACTTACCAAATAACTATCCACTTCTTATTTTGTTTTTAAAAATAATAACTTAATATGGTGTTTGAGTTTGGTACGTTTATGTTGCTTATTTTTATGTGAGTTTTCCTAAACTTTTAGAAGGAGGCTTGGTTCATGTAGCCTTCCTAATTTCAAAGAATACCCTCTTGTTTTCATAAAGTATTAAAATATGACAGCTTGTATTCTTAAACGTCCTTGTTTTGTTTCTCTCTCCTGCTTTCATCTGGACAGTCTCTTTGCATGGTCTCTAGTGTCCACATTCTTTTCCAGTTAGATTCTTCTGTCAGCCATTTTGCTACAGTGGGTTCGTAGCCTGGAAGGCAAGCCTGGATGATCATTTTCAAAAGTTCATAGACTCCAACAGCCCCCTCAGATACTATTGTACTCCTCACACTCCCCTCACTCTGGGAGCAGGTAAAGTCCTGCCAGTTTCAGCTGCTTTCTTCTGATTGGCCTGCTATGCTTACAGTGAATTCTAATAGGCAATTCTGAGATCTTCTGTTCTCATCGCTGGCAGATACCCTATAGCTTTTCTGTGCTTCCCTTGCATAAATCCTGATATTAGGCAGATTTTGTGGTTTGTATTTGTTTGGATCCCACTTATAGCTTCATGTTCATGGAGATACCTTGCCACCAAGTCTGGTTGTAAATGTAGTCCATGGATTTTGAGTTTTGCTGTCCACTTGCTCTGCTTTTATGTAGGAATTTGGTTTTCTCACCACTCTATCTTATGGCATTCTCAAGGAATTAGTCATTTTAGGCAATTCTCTCTTTGAGTCAATTGTCTGATTATTCTGTTTAAAATGATAAATTCATTTTAGGGAATTAGCTGGCAGTCCAGTGGTCGGGAATCTGTGCTTCCTTCCATTGAAGGGTGCATGGGTTCAATTCCTAGTCAGTGAGCTAAAACCCCACATGCCAAAAAATAAAATATTAAAACTATTTTGGCTATACCAACATGATAAAATTTTACTCTTACATGAGGAAACAAAATGCATGTCTGCTTTCTGCTAAACCAAATTTCTGTATGTCTTTTCTTGGAGTCCTATCAAAATGACATCACAGAATGGAATATATTGCTCCTAATTTAACACTTTTCAGTGATTAGATCACATAAATGTAAATGTTAGAGAAGTGATTGAATCTTTGTAAATCACTGTGTGGAAATGTATGGTTCCATTTAGCACATTAATATTGTATAAATGAAGTTCAGTTTCTGACTTCATACACAAATGTTAATGAATAGGCACATTTATTACTGATTAAATAAAAATAGCTTCCCATACTGACAACTGAACAGATCAGGGCTTTAGAGAATTATTACTTAAAACTTTACCTGACATTCTTCTCAATTTTCCATGAGATTTATTTTATGACTGATTTAGCTATGGCTTTAAAACAATGTTCGTCTAGAACTAATGTTTTTAAAGATAACTTAAGATTCCTTTGCCAGGCCACTCAGTCAACTACATATTCTTATAATACTTTTATTGTTGAAGAGATGATAGCCAGTAGAATTTATTTTCACTTAGATTTTCTTGTTTAAATGAAAGTATAAAATGTCTTTTAAAAATAATTAAAATGCTAACATAGATTGATGGATGGGTGAATAGAGGAATGGATAGATGTACTGATACATGCTAAAGCAAGTATAGAAAAATGTTGGTGGTAGAATCTAGATGATGCACGTTGTTTAGTAACTAAGTTATGTCCAATTCTATGGTGATCCATGGACTGTAGCCTGCCAGGCTCCCCTGTCCATGGGATTTCCCAGGCAAGAATACTGGGAGTGAGTTGCCATTTCTTTCTCTAGGGGATCTTCCTGACCCAAGTATTGAACCTGCATCTCCTGCATTGGCAGGAGGGTTCTTTACCACGGAGCCACCAGGAAAGCCCTTTGCTACATTACAAAAGCAACTTTGCTACATGCCTGAAAATGTTTATAATCAAATATTGGGAAATATCATCATATATGTTAAATCTTTATGAAAGAAAAATGGAAAACACTTCAAATTTCATTATTTAAAACCAAACTTTGTAAAAGCTAGATGAATTATACTTTGAAAACTTCTTCTATGTGTATTTAAGCACATTTTAATAACTTTTACGAAAGAAGGATTTCTTGAAAACAGGTTATATCTGTTCTGTATGTAAGTTCTCTATTCAAAATAGTTTCAGGAAGGAGGTTTCCTTGATACACAGGCTTAAAATAAAAACCAAATGTAAAAAGTTTTTGGAACTGGAAGCCAGATGATGCTCGTGTAGACAATACTCTCTCCCCACACACTCATGACATCACAGGGCTTTGTGTTTTTAGCTGGAACAGAAGGGATGTGTTTGGTTGGAGACATATGCTACAAGAAGATTTTCAAGGGACAGTTTCAGCTTTGCCCCCTGCTCCTAGAAATGGGTTTGATCCCTCAGGATGAGAGAAATAATGATCAGAAACCAGACCTCCTAAAACTTGGGGCATAAGCAGAGCTGTTGTGGGGCCTACATCCAGAAAGTATCCAGTATCTTGAAAGTAGGGTGGGAGCTATTCTACCAACTAGCATGGAAGTCAGATCTGCTGTGGCATCTTGAAGAATGGGCAGTTTAAGGAATATCCAGAAATAGCATCCTTGTTATGGACATTGCTATTCTCAGAATGAGAGCCTTCAGTGGAGACCACAGTGGGGTTTATTCAAGCAGCTTCCTGGCAGTGGTGGGGAACACCTGAATAGGAGAGGGAAAGGTGGCGGACGCAGCATGAAGCTGCCAACAGATTGGCTAGTAGACACGGATGAAGCTTCCTGTGGCGACTCATGGAAACAAACGAGGGACACTTTGAGGAAGTTTATTGTTTGGGAGTACGTTCCCTAAAGCAGAGCCTGAGGTGGGAATTCTTATTCAAGTGATTGATTTGAGGACTGTTCTCAGGTGAAGGGCGTGAAGGAAGCACCACGGCGAGGGGATGCCTGCAACCCAAGAATGACCTCTCAGCTGGAGATTCGCTTCAACCAGATTTCACACAAGAGCCTTGTGGGGGAGGGTAGATTGCCTCTCATAACTGGTCTTTCGGAGAATATTTATCAGCCAGTTGCGACTTCCCAGGTGGCTCAGTGGTAAAGAATCTGCCTCCAATGCAGGAGATGCAAGAGACATGGGTTTGAGCCCTGGGTTGGGAAGATCCTCTGGAGAAAGGAATGGCTACCCACTCCAGTATTCTTGCCTGGAGAATCCCATGGACAGAGAAGCCTGGAGGACTATAGTCCATGGAGTCACAAAGAGTCGGACACAACTGAAGTGACTTAGCACACTCACATGCATCAGCTAGTGATTGACTGAAGTTTGGGTTGGAACAAATGCAGAGGGTTGGAACAGACTTCCAAATGAAGAGGCTTCTGAGGACAATTCTTTGAAGAAAAGGGAGACTGTGCCTTGTTAAAATCCAAACCATAGCAGTGGGTGCATGCCAGTAAAAGGGAGCTGAGAGGAGCACCAGGACCATCAACATTGCTATTATATTTCTCTTTGGCAGATGGGGGTCTCAGATTTCCTGTAAACTAGGTGTAAATGTAAATGTGACCCTCATTTTATAGTCCCAGGCTTGTGCGGCCAGATATATTAACTAAATATTGATTTTCGATCAGTTTCAAGCATGTAGATAAAAAATAGGCAATGTGTTTTTCCTCTGGGAACTGTAGCTGATTTATCTGCAACATTTGTAAGCTCCAAACTCATAATTAGATAATTTTTAAACAATATCAAAGAAATAGCAGTAGTGAAAAAAGAGAATTTGTTTAGAATTAGCTCACAGGGAGTTTGCTACAACCTTATTGATATTTTGCTCATTCTATATATAAGGTAATAGAAAGCCATTGGAAGTCCTTAAACAGAGGCCACTAGGTTTAAAGCATCTTTGAGGAAGGAAAACCTAGTAACTCTGAGTGTACTGCCTGGAGGAATGAGAAGCAGACACGGAGTAGAGGCTGGCACAATAATTCAGCCTTGAGATAGTAAGGTGGTAGGATCCTTCCTGCCTCCTCCCCCATCCAGACTAGGTTAGAGTCCCCCGCAGAACTCTGTCAAAGCATCTTGTAATTATATGTTCAGTGTTCAATTTATCCACTAAACTTTACTTTGCATAGGAGTAGGAGTCATGCTTATCTTATTTAGCATTGTATAACCAGAGGTGGACACAGTGTCTGGCAAATATTTGCTGAATAATTGAATAAAATAGAGGAATATGGTTTAATTCAGTAGATATAGGTCAAGAATAAATGACAAGTTGTGGTATCTGATGAAGGAAAAGAGTCACAGGTGACTTAGAGATCAGAGCCTGAGAGGACAGTAATAAAATTGGGAAGGTAAATATGTTAGTATTCTATTACTGTGAAACAAATTATCACAGCCTAGTGGATTAAAACAATACATAGGTTGTGTGGGCCAGGATCTGGGCAGAGCTCAATTGGGTCCTCTTTTCAGGGTCCTACGGGCTGCAGTCAAGGTGTCAGAAGGGCTGATGTTTCCACCTGGAGCTTGGGGCCTCTTCCAAGTTTGTTCAGACTGTTGGTAGATTTCAGTTACTTGCAGTTGTAAGACTGAGCCCCTTAGCTCCTAGAGGCTGTCCTCTCCCTAAGCAGTTCAAGGTCTTCAAGTTAGTGTCTCTCTTGTTTCACATTTCCGCTTTCAGGGAAAGCCTTCATGCACTTTTAGGTCAGGCCCACATAGGACAATTTCCTTTTTGATGAACTCAAAGTCAACTGATTAAAAACCTTAATTGGTCTCTTCGCCTCTATCATATTCTGTTGGCTAGAAGCAAGTAATAAGGCTCTACCTGTGCTGAAGGGGAGAGGATGTTAAAACGGTGTGGATACCAGGTGGTGGGGATCACTTGAAATTCTACAGTTCAGTCCCTTCAGGTTTTCGTGTTAGTGGGAGATAAGAAGCTAGCTATGGGTGAAGAGTCCAAGTGGGCCTGTGGGTTTGACACAGTTGATGCTATGAGAAAGGATTCGTTACCTAGAGAGAAAAGCAAAGGGACAAAGATATCTTGGTTTGGGGAAAATATTTACTATTTAGGAAAGGAGAGGGACGTAGCAAAGTAGACGAGCCAGATGTGAGTAATGAATGACAGGAAGGAATCTCTTTGTTTAGTAGAGGTGAATGGGGCAGCGCTCAGGGAGAACACTGGGAAAGCCACTCGCTTGACTACGCAGTGACCTTAGAGAAAAGTGTCGAGCAGTGGTAATATCAGAGATGAGGCACAAGGAAGTTAATTGTGCAGGCCGTGTTTAAGGGGTAAAAGAGTGTTCATTTGGTTCAGGCATCTCTGAAGTCCCACATCAGTTGGAGGCAGGACTGGGCCTGAAATCACTGCTTCCAGATGAGAGAAAGAACTTCCCCAAGTCTTTCAGTCTAACTCTGCCTACAAGGCCCTCAACTGTCTTTCATTCTGGGGTGTGTGAGGTAGCACTACAGTTTGCATTTAGGTTATTTTTGGCCTCTTCTGGGCAAGACAAAATGAGACTCTTAGTAGAAAACATGAGTAACCTACCAACTTGGGGAAATCTGAGGTAGGGAGCCTTTCTGCTCTCTGAATAATTAAAAATCGACTCTTTCATCTAGTTCTGTGAGTTGAATTTCTAATGATGAGTAAAAATCCTTATGTGGTTTCTTTTTGGCCAGCCCTTATTTCTTTCAAGCCAGGAGCCCAGTTGCCCTAGCTGTTTTGCAGAAATCAAGTACAATTCTGAGGAAATGAAATAGTAGAAAGCATTGAGCAATTGTTTGGGCCCAAGAAAGATATTCTGAGGCTCTTGAAATAACCAGAATTGAAAAGGCATATCATTAATCAAATGCAATGTTGCCAAGTAGAAGCTAAATTTAGTTCTAATGTCACAAATCCATAAATGAGACAGTTTCTCTTTATGGCGTCCTGAGATTGTGTCTACCTTCTTTCCTTTCATTCAAAAATTCAACCTGAAATAATTTTGTTTTTATTTTCAGACAAACAAAAGAGCATCATCTGATTCCATTAATATGGCAGTAATATTGTCCAACTTTCTTGTATCCCAATTTAATTGTTAGTAACAAATATTTCCACCAAACAATTCACGTTAAGTATTTTCACCATCTTTTTTTTTTAAATCATTTATCCCATGTTAAAAATTCCTGGATAATAATGCAATGCATAGAAAAATAGGATTAAAACCTACAGCTTTAAGAGTTTATAATCATCTCTGCAGTGTGCTCATCTAACATTTTAAATGGCTTTTTCCATCATTCTAAACCAATAGGTTAAGTGCTGTGCACACTGTTGTAAAGTGTATTTCATGGCTCACTGGGCTTTTCTGTCTTTAACTTTCCAATATGTGTAATTTGATTAAAATTTTTGGCTGGTCAGGATAAGGAGAAATAGAGAGAAATTACTCTTAACAGAATCTCCAGTGTGCCTGGGATTATAATTGAAGCAGAAAGTCGAACATCTTTCTTTGCAGGAAGTTAAAAAAGGCTTTGTTCCATTTTTACACTGGAGATCATCTGTTATTGTAACCTAGACACCTAAGCCCACTCCAGATTCAGAATGTGCCATTTATAAACATGCATACCAAGTTTCAAATGCCCTCTTTGAATGTTTGCATATAATTTGGAGCTTGCAATGCCAAAGTAAAATACAGTCTCCATTGTATCGCGTTACCCACACGGCATGTGAGCTGCCTCTTTTCTCTGACATTGCTTGAATAGACGAAGCATAGTTTGACTTCTTTCAAAAAGAGGAGTTTCTCGGCTCAACTGAAATGATTGCTAGGTATAAGCTGCCAACTTCATTTTCCCCCTACAGGAATGTACATTTTTCCCTATTATAAAATGTACTCATAATAGAAATGAGACAGTTCCCATGAGTGTGGTTATCCAGAGGTAATCTCAACCCAATCTGATTAGAGGCAAGTGGCTCATGCCTCAAAATGCTCCAGGGTATGATTATTTTATGATAACAATACTCTGTATCATGTCTTATTGATTAACTAATAAAGCATCAACATTGCTATTTGGAGGAAAAGCTGAGAAACCAAGGGGGATGACTGATTCTAGAAAGGAAATGATTCTTTCTAAAGATCCAAACTACCTCTCAAACCACCTTTCTACAAGTTCAGGTAGAACATGAAAGGTCATCAATGGCCTGTTTTAGTGTCTCTTTGATGCTGAGATCATTAATCTGGTGCATTTATTTACATTTAAATGTACACGAAAAGTACCTCTCCGTGTCGTAAGAGCAGAATGACATTCCTTTCAAGAGGATGCTGTGCTTTTTTCCTCATCATTCAGAGGACTTCATTGCACAGGTCCAAAGGAAATATAAGAGAGAACCTAAATATATAGCAACCAACTTGCCTATGGAAGCCATATGCTGGTAACATCACCTAGCACTGGAGTGAGAAGAGCATATGACTAGCAGGCAAGTATTTTGCACCTAAAATAGCTTTGGGACCATCAGTAGGAGTGTCCTTTGGCCCATAAGTCCGACATTCAGGCACCCACAATACCCTTATCTCTCCCAAAGGCTATGACCACACATCTATAAAAAGGTGGGGTGAAGGAACTGAAGCAATTACCTTAGGTGATTCAATTTAACGATCTGTTTTGTCACAATTACTTTATTTTTCATTGTAAATATAAACTTATAGCCTAAATTGCCCAGTCATTGTCTCAGTATTCCATTTCCTCTTACTATGTAGGCATAGCTAGAATATTCAAATGGAAAAATGTTCCACAAGTCATAGTGTCCAGTTCTAGTTCTTGGTGATGTATATTTTTGATCAAATTTACCTTTGGGAAGTATAATAATCTAGTTACTTCTATAATATTTGATCAAGAGTCACTGGGTGATGGGGTCAAGAGATCTCTTTCCTTCCTCAATCCATTTCCTTGGCTATACATTACTAATGTGGTCTGAACAGAATAACACTTTGAAAAAAGATGTACATAGGGATAGCTTAATTTATACATATCTGCTTCAACTATCCCACTAGTCACAGAGCCAGTGGTATTTTTATCTTGCAAATCCAAATCTGCTAGAATGGAATTTCTGTTAATTTCCCAAAGAACATTTCACCAGAACCTCTATCTTTAAGATTTAAGTTTAGTGTTTGCCACAGAAACCATCTGAATAGTTTTCAAAAGGACCTTATAACTGATCAAACTGATCATTTAGCATTAACGTCTCCCTATTACCATGATACTATTTTTCTTCCTTTTAAAACCAGGATTGTACCACTCATCCATTTTCTCTCCTATCATGCATTAGTCACTCAGTCACATCTGACTCTTTGGGACCCCATGGACTGTAGCCCAGGGCTCCTCTGTCCATGGGATTTCCCAGGCAAGAATACTGGAGTGGGCTGCCATTCCCTTCTCTGGGGGATCTTCCTGACCCATCACAGCACTTTTAAAAATCAGACCTTACGTTTGTATTGTTTGTTTCTACTGGGTAGATACACTCCTTCTTTAGACAATCTTACTGAGCAGGATATGAAGATTCATCCTCTAGGCTCTCAACATTAAGGGAACATGGAAACCCCAAAGACTGGCAATGACATTTATCCTATGAAGAGTTTTCCAAGAAGAGCTTCTTCCCACTTTTTCCCTCCACAAAGTAAAGAGCCAGCTGCTTTGTTGGTTCTGCCTTCTCAGACTTTATTTGATCCTATGATCCTTGTGCTTTTCAGCAGAGATGAGTGGTGGTTGATGTTCAAGTTTTTCTCTTCTGCATGCACTGACCTAAAGCATTTTAAATATTTGTTGTTTGTTTCAAATAAGAACTGGAAATAATTCAGGCATGTGACACCATGTAGGAGGTTGAGTATTCTCCTCTCTTCTCACATCTGTATCTCTGGCTTTTTTGTTTTTTTTTGGCTGTGCAGTTCAGGAATTTCCCATATAAGAGTGTGGACTAAGTTATGATGCGGTAACAAGCAATTGTAAAGTTGCTGTGTTTTCAAATAAGATTTATTTTTCACTCTATAGGTGAAACATGGGCTTTTTTGGGTTTTTTTGGCTGTGCAGTTCAGGAATTTCCCATGTAAGAGTGTGGACTAAGTTATGATGCGGTAACAAACAATTGTAAAGTTGCTGTGTTTTCAAATAAGATTTATTTTTCACTCTATAGGTGAAAACATGGGCCAACAAGATAGGCTCTGCCCCTGTAACCTGACTCTGGGGCCTGGACTATCTGGAGCACTGCTGTGACGAGAACAGAGGAAAAGGGGGCTCTGGGGAGTTCTGCACTGCTCCAGTGCCCCGGCCCCAAGTGATACACATCGCCAGACATGATGCGCATGGTCCATCTAACTAGGACTGTGCCCAGGGGATAGTCAGTGAACGGCTGTCATGGGTCTGAAGGGAGAGAGAGCCGAAACATTTGGTGAATGGCAGGAACGACTATCACATGCCCTCAACTAAAACACTTGAGGTAACTTTTTCCTACTGATGAAGGAGCTCGTTAGCTTCTTCTCCCCATTACCTAGTAAATTCTCATCTAAAACCTCAGATTAGGGATATTGTCATCAAACTTTCAGGCTCAAGGATAGATTTCTTAGTTTTCTATTGCTGTGCAAAGTTAGTGGCTTAGATAATATATTCATTATCTCATCCTTCCCAAGGATTACTAGTCTGGGTATGAGAAAAGAAAAGAAGTCTGGGTGTGGATTGGCTGGGTGTTCTGCTCAGGGTCTCATCAAACTGTCATCAAGGTGTCAGCGGGGCTCAGTCCCGTCTGAGGCTTTAGTTCCCCTTCTAGTCTCACTGGTTGTTGGCAGAATTAAGATCCTTGGACTTGTAGGAATGAAGTCTCCAGCTTCTTGCTGTCTGTTGGTCAGGGACCACTGTCAGTTCTTAGGAGTCCCCTCAGGTCTTTCCTGGTGTCGACAATGGTAAAGAATCTGCCTGCAATGTGGGAGATCTAGGTGCAATCCCTGGGTCAGGAAGACCCCCTGGAGAAGGGAATGGCAACCCACTCCAGTATTCTTGCCTGGGAAATCCCATGGGCAGAGGAGCCTGGCGGGCTACAGCCCATGAGGTCGCAAGGAGTCGGACACAACTGAGCGACTGACACTTTCAGGTCTGTGCCGCACGGTTTCCCCTATAAAAGGTTCACAACGTGGTCATTCGCTTCTTCAAGGCTAACAGGGGAAATCTCTCTCACTTGGAATCCTTCTATCACTTTTAAAGGCTCTTTTGGATAGATGGATCAGGCCCACCTAGGATAATCTCTTTTGATTAACTCAAAGTCAACTAATTAGGGATCTTAATTACATCTATAAATCCCTCTGCCATATGACATAGCATAATTGTGAGAGGGACATCACACTATATTGACAGCTTCCCTCACAGTCAAGGGGAAGGGATTATAAAGGGTACATACATTGGAGGCAGAAATCTTGGTGACTGTCTTAGAATTCTGCTGACACATAGACACAGAGGGGACAAGATCTGTGCAATTCGAAGCCAGTCTTGAAAGCTTGAGAGTGTTTAGCATCATCTTAATATCTGACTTCACAGAAAAATTTATTGGATTGTTCAATGAATCAACATTTAAAACATAAAAACAATGAGAGAGTGAGGGAAGGAAGAGAGGAAGGAAGGAGGAAAGGGAAGAAAAAAACGGATGTGAACTACGTTGAAGCTGAGAGAGCCACGAGGCAGTGGTGGGCCGTGTGTGAATCAGGTTAGCCTCCCAAATGCTATACTTCCAGTTTATTCCCGAGTGTCACCCTCCAGTAGAGATGTGGCATTCTTAGATGGCCCCTGATGGTGTATCTCATTGTATTTCCTTTTGAACAGAGCTTTTTTTTTAAGGTTTACTTTAAAGGAACTCACTGTGTTATTTTCTGGAGAGAAGAACGTTGGTTGCTCTACTTCTTGCTCAACTGCTTAAGACGGCTCATTATTCTCTGATATGTGCAGTATTGCCCAGAAGTAATTTTCCTTTTATTTTTGCCCACAAGGTGGAAAATTAAGGTTGAAATACAACTTTATTTTTGCTCTTCCCAGAAGAGGTGACAGTGTAGTCTTTCCCTGCATGTTTTTCGGCAAGCAGTGAAATAGTATTTTGGCTGCAGCCGTTGACACCTCTCTCCTACCTTGGCAAGCCTTTTGTGTAGTGTCTCCTGCCCTTGTCTGTGGCCCAGAGGCCCATCCCAGGATCTTGCAGGAGGTAGGGGGACTTCCCTCCTCGAGCCTTCGTGACCTGGCGTTTCTGCTGGCACCGCGCTCACTGTGCCTTTGCATGCTCTTCATTTCCTAATTGGAGAAACATATTCCCAGTCTCTCTAAAACATATCTGCCCAAGAAATACCACTTTGGGGACTGAAGAGATGGAGAAGTTTTAATGAAGACTTGACCATCAGTGATTTTGATTTCTTTGGTCCTGGGTATAATAAACACACTAGTAAAATCATTGACCATGGGAGACTTTGTACATTTTTAAGAGACTTTCTCTCAATTTCACTTTCTGTCTCCTATTGGCCTTTTAAAAATCTATTCCAATGAATTAAAATTCTTCCCATGAAGAATTTAAAGAACTATAATAAAAAAAAATCACCAAGATTAACTTTTAGATCCACTTCTTTAGATCTTTTCTTCCATTTACATTTAACATCATCTTGTGACCCATATGGTAGGAAAAGCGTTTTTTTTGTTTGTTTTTTTTTCCAGCTAAGGAAACTTTAAAGAATCTGTAGGGTCTTGAAACATCCACTCATTATTTATTCAACAGATTTCTTGAATAAGTACTATGAACACAGCACTGTCCTGGGCATTTGAGACTTACTTCCCTGGTGGCTCAGCTGGTAAAGAATCCACCTGCAAAGCAGGAGACTTGGGTTCGATCCCTGGGTTGGGAAGATCCCCTGGAGAAGGGAAAGGCTACCCACTCCAGTATTCTGTTTCCGGAGAACTACACAGTCACAAAGAGTCAGACACAACTGAGCGACTTTCACACAGGTCACAAAAAGACCTAGTTTTTGCCCTCAGGGAGGATAGCTGGTGGAAAAAGCTTAAGTTTATAATCAAACAGACCTGATTTTAATTCTTGTTTTGACATCTGCTGGATATAAACTTTATAGGTCTTATGTTTTCCTCTAAGTCTCAGTTTCTTGTCTATAAAATGGGCATAATAAACTATCTCCTTAAACTGTAAATATTCAGACTCTAGTCACATAAAAAATATATATATTACATAATGACCAAGTTATTATCAAGGAGTCATTTAGTGTTTTAAAAAACACATAAATATAATCCACAAAGAATACCTACCTAAAACCTAGAGTAAACATCTTTATTAATGATAAAATGTTAAAAGCGTTCCATTTAAAGTCAGTCATAAGCTAATAGCAGTCATTATCACCACTTCTATATTCAATATTATATTTGAGTTGCTTGTCAACACAGCAAGACATGAAAAACAACGAAAAGCATAAGGATTGAAAAGCAGGAAACATGATTGGCAATATTTATAGAGGATATGACCACCTGCAACAGAGCCCAGGGCAACCTATGATTTCTTTCAGGCTGGTTTGATAATATGATCAATATATTAAAACTAATTTTTTTGTGTACTTAACAACTTGGAAAACATATTTTTAAAGATTTTTTTTAATAAAGAAACTAGAAATGAACTTAACAAAGGACTTCCCAGGCCAGTATGAAAAAAATTATAAATCTTGTTTAAAGAACTTACCCAGATTATATTCCATAGCCAATAACTATAATCACACATATCTGCATATATTTATATATATACATATCCTCAATTCCATTGCACTTTTTATTGCTTTAACATCCTGGCCTGCCTTACCAAAATCATGGCACACTTAGCTATATGTATTGCATCTTCTTTATCCATTCACCCGTTGAGGGACATTAGGTTGTAAATATCAATAACCTCAGATATGCAGATGACACCACCTTTATGGCAGAAAGTGAAGAGGAACTAAAAAGCCTCTTGATGAAAATGAAAGGGGAGAGTGAAAAAGTTGGCTTAAAGCTCAACATTCAGAAAATGAAGATCATGGCATCTGGTCCCATCACTTCATGGGAAATAGATGCGGAAACAGTGGAAACAGTGTCAGACTTTATTTTCCTGGCCTTCAAAATCACTACAGATGGTGACTGCAGCCATGAAATTAAAAGATGCTTACTCCTTGGAAGGAAAGTTATGACCAACCTAGATAGCATATTCAAAAGCAGAGACATTACTTTGCCAACAAAGGTTCGCCTAGTCAAGGCTATGGTTTTTCCTGTGGTCATGTATGGATGTGAGAGCTGGACTGTGAAGAAGGCTGAGCGCCAAAGAATTGATGCTTTTGAACTGTGGTGTTGGAGAAGACTCTTGAGAGTCCCTTGGACTGCTAGGAGATCCAACCAGTCCATTCTGAAGGAGATCAGCCCTGGGATTTCTTTGGAAGGAATGATGCTAAAGCTGAAACTCCAGTATTTTGGCCACCTCATGCAAAGAGTTGACTCATTGGAGAAGACTCTGATGCTGGGAGGGATTGGGGGCAAGAGGAGAAGGGGACGACAGAGGATGAGATGGCTGGATGGCATCACTGACTCAATGGACATGAATCTCAGTGAACTCTGGGAGTTGGTGATGGATAGGGAGGCCTGGTGTGCTGCGATTCATGGGGTCACAAAGAGTCGGACACAACTGAGCAACTGATCTGATCTGATATGTCTTAGTTATTGGAAATAGTGCTCCAATAAAAATAGGGGTGCATGTATCTTTTTGAATTATAGTTTCATCTGGATGTATGCCCAGGATTGGGATTGCTGGATCATATGGTAGCTCTATTTTTGGCTTTTTTGAGGAACCTCCATACTGTTTTCCAAAGTGGCTGCACCAACTTACATTCCCACCAACAGCGTAGGAAGGTTCCCTTTCCTCCACATTCTCTCAAGCATTTGTTGTTAGTAGACTTTTTAATGATGGCCATTCTGACCAGTGTAAGGTGGTAGTACCTTATTGTAGTTTTGATTTGCATTCCTCTAATAATTAGCGATCTTTAGCATCTTTCATGGGCCTGTTGGCCATCTATATATCTTTTCTGGAGAAATGTCTATTTAGGTCTTCTGCTCATTTTTCAATAGCATTGTTTATTTTTTGTTGTCATTGAACTGTATGAACTGTTTGTATATTTTGGAAATTAAGCCCTTTTCAGTCACACCATTTGCAAATATTTTAAGAGACATTATTTTTCAAATTATTTTTGAAAGAGAAAATTTTGATGACTACTTAGCTAGTTGACTACTTGATACATTTCCTGTTTGCAAAATGCCAACTTCTTCCAGATTCTGTCAGTTGGTGACCCTGCTTCTATGTACTGAAAAAAAAAAAAAAATGAAGCAATTAGACAAGAACTTCCATACCACCCACTACATCTGCACACCCACTAGCATCTGTACTTGCACGCTTACAATTCTTCCTGCTCCTGTAGATGAACGCCCCAAGCCTTGAACTAAACCCAACCCCTCTTTTTATGCACCAGGCCCCATCCCTTCTTATCTATCTCAGGACATTGCTCTAGCAATTTGACTCTCTCCTGCATCGTCCATTGTTCCCTTTTTATGCTAGGATCCTTTCTGTGAGTGTATAGATATGCTGTTATTTCCTCTAATCTTACAAACAAAAACCTTTCTTGATCTACTTTCCCTTCCAGCATCCACCCATTTCCCTCAACCCCTTTATTACATAAATTTTATAATTTTTAACAAAATCCCTTCTGTTATCTATTCTCAATTCTTTGATTTTCACTTAGACCCACTTCAGTGAGGTCTCTCCCCCACTACCATTGCTCTTAGAAAGGCCACTGGTGGCTGCTGCTTGCTGCTCCCAGTGGTCAGTTCCCAGGCCCTGTCTTACTTTACCTAAGAGCAGCCCTCTCCTTAACAACGGCTTCTTCCCTTGACATCTAAGACCCCATTCTCCCCTAGAGATTTTTTCTGGTCACTCCTCCTCAGTGCCGTTTGCTGTTTCTTCCTTTTTAATCCAGCTTCTAAGAATTGGAATGTTCCAGAGCTCAATCCTTGGGCATCTCCTCTGTCTACATACATTCCCTAGTCATCACATTCAATCTCATCACCTCAGATACCACCTTACCTGCTTGCTCCAGGTATCTTCTGTTTCCTTTAGATCTATTCTCGATCTTTCTAATTCCTGGGCTTTGCCTCAGGAGGTCGGCTTTATGTACTTTATCAACAGGCCTCTGTGCCTTCTGGCTCCTGTTGGTTGTAGATAGGATATTAAGAGGTGAGAGAAGCGTGATGTTCAGGAATTTATTCTCTCAGCTCCTCCTGGGTAAGGACCTTAACAAAAGATGTCTCATCTCAACACTCCCTTATACACCCAGGTGTTTCCCAGTTCCTGTGGCCCCCTATTTCTTGTGCTTTTTGGTGTTTGTAACACTCAGAGTTTTCCATGATTCCTTGGGTTTCCCTACATGCCCACCTCTAAAAATAGCCCCTCTGTAAATGAATTCTACTTAAATATTCCTAATTTGCATATGCCATTATCTTCTGTTGGGATCCTGACTGATATGGTTAAGTGACTTCCAAGTGTATAACTTCAGTTGACATCTCCCTTCTGAACTTCAGTCTTCAGTATCTAGCAGGCCACAAAGCACATCCCCTGAGCTGTCTACTAGAAATCTCAAACTTATGAAGAGTTTTGAGTGCCTGACATCCTACCTCCAACTTACTCTTTCACACCTTGGTAAAGGGCAACAGTATCTCTCCCGTTGCTCAGGAATGTCTCTTGGACTAATCAGTCCTCGGAACCACTCCCCACTCACATCTCATTCATGAGCAAATCTTACTGGTGTTACTTCTTACTGGCCACTTCTCACCACCCTGTTGCCATGACCCTGGTCCAAGCCACCATCACAGGACATTTGAATGATTGTAGGAACCTGTAGATGGCCTCCCTACTTACTTTCTGCTTCATAGGTTTTCAACACAGCAGCCAGGGCAGCCCTGTTTATACATAGTCAGATCACATCCCTCCTCTGGTCATAGCCTAGCCTCACTCTGGCCCATGTGAATGACTGGGTCCCTGTCTCCTTTCTGACCTCAGGTCCTACAGTCCCTGCCTTTGTTATCTCTGCTCTAGCCAGCCCAGGCTCCTCATGTGAAATTTCCTGTACTTGCCTTTCTTCTGCCTTCCCCCAGATAGGCATGTGACCTGTTTCCTTGCTTCCTTTTGACCTTTCGTTTTATTAGTTTTACATATTTGTTATTTTTACCTATTTATTTTTTCTATTGTCTTCTACCTACCAGAATGTATGTTAGGTCATGGCAAGGATTTTTGCCCCTTGACATACGTGTCTGGCAGAGAGTAGGTGAATTTTGAGTGAATTAAAACATTTTAAAGAGACCTAAATAAATGGAGATACACTATTTTAATGGATAGGAAAAACTCAGTATTATGAAGATGTCAATTTTCCTCAAATTGATCTATAAACTCAGTACAATTCCAATAAAAATGTCCACAGAGGTTTTCAAAGAACTTGACAAATCGATTCTAAATGTATATCAATGAGCAGAGCCTAAGAATAGCTAAGCATTCTTGAAGAAGAATAAGGTGGGGAAATTTGCCTTTCCTAATAGCAATGTTTTTTCATACAGGTACGGTAAATAAGACTAGGCTCAGGACTAAACAAAGTGATGATCGAACAAAATGGAAAACCCAGAAGCAGACTTGTGCATATGGAAACGTAACATATGACAGAGATGGCACTGCAGTCATTGGAAACAGGGAGGATAATTTGATAAATTGTCCTGGGACACTTGCTTAGATCAATACATATGGAAAACAAGTGAAATTGGATCCCTATCTCACATCATACACATAATGAATCTCAGGTGAATTAAACTTAAATGTGTATAGCAAAACTTCAAAATTTTTAGCATAAAATATAAAAATATCTTTATGACTTTGGAGTAGAGAAGGACTTACTAAAAAGATCAAAAAAGTACTAGCTGTGAAGAAAATATTGGTAAATCTTCCCACATAAAAATGAGCAACATTTGTTTGTTACAAAAGTGAAAATATGTATTACAAAATGGAAGAAGGTATTTGGAACAAATACAGCTGACAAATTATTATTATTCAGAATATGTAAATAACACCTAAAAATCTATTAGAAAAATACAAATATCTCAAAATGAAATGGGCAAAAGACTTGAACAAGCTTTTCGCAGAAGCAGAAACAAAATGACCAATATTCATGATGATAATCATCAGTAATCAGAAAAATTCAAATTTATATTCGTATTGGAAATCACTAGATTTTTTTGAATAAAAAAAATGCTATGAAATGCAGCATAAGTGAGAATATGGAGCCCCTACACACTGTTGATAGAAATGTCACTAGGACATTTTACTCTCATGGGAAAAACAATTTGGTATGATCCTTTAAATGTGAACTTTCACATAAGTTCTCCTGTGGCTCAGTGGTAAAGAATCTGCCCTGCAATGCAGGAGACGAGAGTTTGATTCCTGGATTGGGAAGATTCCCTGGAGAAGGAAATGACAAACTACTCCAGTATTCTTGCCTGAAAAATCCCATTCACAGAGGAGCCCGGTGTGCCTGCAAAGAGTCAGGCACAACGGAGTGACTCAACAACCACAAAAATAAAAACCTAGTCCCTGGAGCCCTGCTTAGAAATGTTTATAGCAGTGTTGTTTATAATGTGCATGCATGTAAGTCGCTTTAGTGGTGTCTAAGTCTCTTATGTCTTCTGCCTTGGCAGGTGGTTTCTTTACCACGAGCACTACCTGGGAAGCACATTGTTTACAATAACAAACATCAAACAGCTCTGCTCAGAGAGACACAATTTTAAGACTCTGGAAGTAACCTTTGACTGTATGAGTGCATAAGCTATATGTGTGTGTGTTAGTCACTCAGTCATGTCTGACTCTTTGCAAACCCATGGACTGTAGCCCACCAAGCTCCTCTGTCCATGAGATTCTCCAGACAAGAATACTGGAGTGGGTTACCATTTCCTCCTCGAGGGGAATTTCCCACCCCAGGGATTGAAGCCATGTCTCTTATGTCTCTCGCATTGGCAGGCAGGTTCTTTACCACTAGCACCACCTGGGAAGCACTATAAGTTGTATATATTTACACTATATAATATTTAAGAATATGAATGGACCACAGCTGCACACTGGCTTGCTTTCTTTCTGGTGTGATTGTCCTGGGTTGCTCCTCTCCCAACAGGACATGCGGCTCAGCTGCAGGGCAGGACAGCCAGCCCTCCCAGTAACAGTGTGGACTTTCAGGGCAGGCCCATCTCCCTTCCCCTAAAACTCTGCTTCTGACTCATCCTGCCCCTGACTATACACTCCCTCCTACACCCAAAGCAGACTGTGTGAGTGTGTCTGTGAAAGGAAGTGAAGGGAGGATTTCGAATAGTGTTAGGATTCTGTAAGAAAAGAGGAAATAGGCACTGGGTAGGCAGCCATTGTCCACCTGTCTGTCCCTCTTTCCACGAGACAGTCTCCTTGAGGGGAGGGACCATGTCCTAATTATCTACATTCCCTGAGCACAGTGCCTGGCACACCTCAAGCATTCAAGAAACTGAAAAGAAGATTAGCCCAAGTCAGACCTAACTAGTCAGACCAACTGAAAGAGAAATCAGGTCAAGAGCCTCTTGCCAGAACCAACACACTCCCTGAGAAAGCTGGAATCTACAGATAAGGAAATGGGCAGGTGATGGATTAGGAAGTAGAGGTATTTTAAGGGCTTTATTTGACTAGCAAAAGAAAAGCTCACTGGTTGGGGCACCAGCCTCCCCTGCAGTGGCAGGGCCAATAGAGCACTGATGTGTTTTGATGCAAGTGTCCTGAAATTTTCGGCAGTCACTCCATGATGCGGTGGTATTTTTCTGATCTGAAAATGAGCACAGCAGACGCTGTCACCCTCCAGTTGCCAGGGTATGGAATGTGGCTTACCATTCAACTGGAACAGTGTTTTTGGCAGTAGTGCCTGGGTAGCCTTTCTCAGCTCGTCCCCTGCTCAAGCCAGCCACTTACTAGATGGGCCGGCTGGCGTGACAATGCTTAGGCACCAGGCTCCCTGGACCTGCCCACTTGCTCCCTGTTTTCCCAGTTAGCCTCGTATTAACATTTCATATCTCTCTGATAGGGACTAATTTACTACCCCTGTGTCTGATGAGGTATAAGTGAAAGTGAAGTCGCTCAATTGACTCTCTGCGACCCCATGGACTGCAGCCTATCAGGGTCCTCTGTCTATGGGATTCTCCAGGCAACAATACTGGAGTGGGTTGCCATTTCCTTCTCCAGGGGATCTTCCCAACCCAGGGATTGAACCCAGGTCTCCTGCATTGCAGGCAGACGCTTTACCATCTGAGCCATCAGGGAAGATCTCCTGATGAGGTATAGAGGAACTCAAAAGTTCCCTGACTTATGGTTTAAAAAAAAATCAAGATCTGGCCAGTATATTCAAACGTTCAGGACAAAAATTGGCCCTTATCCCTGCCTCCATACTGGGTCATCTTGTATGGCTTTTTACTTGCTGTCTTACACAAAGGCTGTCCTGAGGGTCTTGGGGGGGCTAGTCCAAATGCACTATGCACACTAAACCTGCGGTGTGGGTTGAATCCTGTGTCTGCCTGGAGGAGGGGGCCCTTAGGACTCAGGGGCATCAGCTGCTTGCCTGAGGGGCACTTTTTGTCTAACTGGCACAGAGGCCTGATATCTCCTTCCCATCCTGTCCTGAGGATGGACCCAGAAGCCCTGGACTGATTTGCAATTTCTTCCTCCCTTAGCTATGGCTAGGAATGAGCCTGTATGCAGAACAGGATGATCCAAGCCTATCTTCCTGGAGATCTGTGTCTCCCTACGCTGTCTGTCTGTGAGCATGCCCTGGCCCAAGGGGCACCCTGTGCTGTGGGACCGTGGCTGCCCAGCCTGCTCTCAGACTTCCCTCCGGCTCCCTGCCTAGCTGATTGCTGGCTCACCGCTTAGCCATGAACTTCCCTTTGTGCCCAGGTCCTTGCTTGGTTGCTGATGCCATCCCTAGCTACTGCTGGTCCCCGCAGGCTTTCAGTCCTGACTCTTCAAAACTTAGTGCTGACAGCAGCCTCTGATTGGGACAAGAAGGGATTGTTTTCCATTCAGCCAAATAAGACATCTTTGAGTAGCCAGGCTTCATGCCCTGGGGCACACTACACATAGCCCTGTTTACAGATAGCCTCTTGGACCCTTCTGTTACAGCCCCCCTCCCAACCTGTTCTTCTGGTCCGTGGCCACAGAGTTCATTCCACTGTTATCTCTCATGCCACGTATCTCTCTAGATTACGGGTCATCCTTCTTGGTATTATTTTCAGCAATGTATTCAGACACTCAGTAACATTCTTCATAGCTTGAGCCAGCTCCTGAGAGTCTCCAAACCTTATGCCTCTCCCAGGAGTCATCTCCTTACACACACACGCCTGCATGCATGCACACACACATACATGTGCAGGCATTCACATGCACAAGAGTCTGCTTTAGGGGGTGGGATTCAGATTTGGTGGCTGGAGCCATGTACAGGGTAAGTCAGAAGGCTGCCTGCAATTCTATGTTGTTAGTGGAAAGACTGGTTGTCCCATCCTGGAGCGGAGCTTCTTGGCTTGCTGGCGTAGGAACAACACAGGCAAAGAGGTCCAGAAAGAAAGTCAGGATTGGGGAGCAATAAAAGATGAGGGGAAGTGGTAGAGTCAAAAGCCTGGGAGAAAAGACCACACTTTGAAAAAATGTGCTTGGGAGCTGTCATACCCCCTGCTTCCATGTTCTGCCTCATCTCCATTTCTCTCTAGAAGCTTTGCAGAGAACAGCTCCCTTTCCCCTCATAATTTATTCTAGCCACCTATTCATCCCAGCACACTTTTGATTTGATTCCTATGGCTCAGCTCTCGGTGTTTGCCTCAGTCACCTTGGCGACATGTGGGCTTTGTTCTGCCCCTTTCCCCCGCCTGGCCCTCTCCCATGGGGAATTCTAGCATTCAGCATCCCCTCGCACTGTGGTTTCAGGGAGTATGAGCACGTTCAGAGCTGGGATCATTATGTTCCTTTTACTCTCTCCAGAGCATATGATGTGATTCCAGGCACACATCACATGATTAGCTGATGTTTCTTAATTGATTGATGGGCAGATTCCCTATAAGCACACTTTCCATCACATCTTGTAAAGTGGTAATCTTAAGCATGTGCTGTGGGGATGCTTTGCACTAGAATCTCACTGGGTATTTTCTAAAAGGCAGAATCTTGGAACCCCACCACATACCTACTAAATCAGACTTTCTGGGAGTAGAATTCTGGCCTTTACATTGTGGTGGATAAAAGATGGCCACAAATTCTTTGACATTTCTGCCATCAAGAAGTGAGATTTGTTTCTTCTCCCCTTGAAATCCACCCATGGCTGCTCTGAGCAATGAGGTGATAGTCTGTCAGTTCCAGGTCTAGCCTTAGTCTCTGGAAGCCCTGGACCATGTGGAGAGGCCTTATGGCTACAAGGAGAAAGAGAAATCCTGGCTGCCCCAGTTTATAGTCATCCTCTCCAATTTGCCAGACATGAGGGCAAAGCTGTCTTAGATCCTTCAGGTGAGACCAAACACCATTCAAAAACCAATGGGCAACCCAAGATGATCACATTGAGCAGAAGAATCACCCAGCTGAGCCCTGTCAGAATTCCTGACCCACAAAATCACAAAATATAATAAAACACTTGTTGCTCTAAGCCTCTATGTTTTGGTATAGTTTGTCATATAGACAGATAATAGGAATATACAGCTATCACAAAGTCTCCAGGTTATTCTTGTGTATCCTAGAATTTGAATCATTGTTGCAAAGGAATCTGACATTTAATGAGTGAAATATTGAAGAGTAGAAAATATAAGTAATTTCATAATTTGCTGTCTACATATCCTAGGGAAACAGGAGATATGGCAAAATAAAACCTCATCATTTATGTGGTTGAACTCATTTTGTTTATTGAACAATAGACCAATTCTGTACAGAGCACAGGAAAGAGAATTCTTCTAGCCAGCTCTCCTGAACTTTTCTAGACAATCCAGTTGCCACAGACAGTGTTAATAAACAATGTCACCCCAGTGGAATAAAATTCAGCTTTGGATTTAAAATGCAGTGAGTCCTGACAACATTTGGTTTGGACATGTTTCCTAAGTCTATGATTCCAGGCCAACACTAAGAAGATTTTCTTTTCTTTTTTTCTCTTGGGAGTATATTTTAAGACTGAAGCTTGTGGGTTTCTTTCAGGATTCATAATGAAACCTTTAGGCTTGAAAGTCACATGACTGACCTCTGGTTTTACCATAGTT
The DNA here is from genome assembly GCA_935064755.1 of Tragelaphus eurycerus. Classification (NCBI taxonomy): domain Eukaryota; kingdom Metazoa; phylum Chordata; class Mammalia; order Artiodactyla; family Bovidae; genus Tragelaphus; species Tragelaphus eurycerus. Next base: position 19,143,636 of record CAKXYN010000024.1, on the reverse strand, counting down.
TGGGATGAAAACCACAGGATCCTACAAACCCCACTGAGATTTGTGATTTTTGTTTTGGTTTCTCAACAAAGCAGTTTGGACAAATCTGAGAAATTTTTACAGACTCAGCAGAGATCGGTGTGAAACTCAGCATCTTCCTTGGATGCTTCAGCTCAGCTTCAGTGGGTTTGGACAGGCCCAGTGCTTAAAAATGGAACTCTAAAAGCATAAAACCACACAGGCCAAAAATATTTTCCAAAATGAGTTTAACTAAGCTGAAGCTGCTGGGATCTGTGCCCTTTCTGCACAGACAAGCAAATGTGCCCCTTCCACCCTGACTTCCAACCTGCCATCAAGCTCATTGGGTCTGTTGTGTCACATGCTGGGCAGAGCTGTCCCTTTGGAACAGAACCCTGGCCTTGTCAGACACTCATCAGAGGTGACAGTGTGTTTCCAAAACCTCAGTAATTCAAAGTCTGGCAAGAAATCCATCTCTCTGTTTATTTCTATTTTGTTCTTCCAAAAAACAGACTGTCCATATGGTGGTATCACTTGAGGATAGCTGACAAATAAATATCATCATGTGTTAAGCCAGTGGTTCCCAAACAACTGGTCTAGTCCATGGCAGGGCTTTAACATTAGTTGAGCTGCTGGTTAGAAATATAGATTCCCAGGCAGTCCTGCTGAATCAGGACTTCTGGGTGGGAGCCCAGGAATCTTCATTTTTAGTGAGTTGCTCAGATGATTGTATACGTCTAAGTTTAGGAAACACTTCGGTATTTAAAAAATATGACACTTCTGCTTCTGGCCAAGATGGAATAACAGGGATTGGATTTCTCCTCCTGCCTGAAACAATGAAAAAAAAACTCAAACAAAATGTGTAAAAGAGTGGTTTTCAGATTCTGGACAACAGGCAGCACATGATGGTAACTGCTGACAAGGGAATAAATGAGTTTCCAGATGCCAGAAATGGGGAGAGGACGACACTCAGTGTATAACAAGGACATTTATGAGACGAGATCATGAGAAGGTGACTTCATTTCACTCTACCAAGAGTCTCATTCACATCAGAGAAGAGTCATCACTCCTGGGGGCCTGGATGAATAAGCTGCGGTCCTTCCTTTCAGTGGGATATTCTGGTACATCGGTGTGCCTGTGCTGATGGAGACAGGTGATGAATAGGTTTGCAGCATGCTCTTATTTGTGTTGTAAAAGAGAAAGATTTACATATTATAATATGCAGAATATCCCTGGGGGAAACAAGAAAGTAGTATGTTGGGGGGTGTGGCCAAGGAATAGCTCTGGGGAACTAGGATGGGGTGAGGAGGAGATTTGTTTTACTGCACACTTTTTGTCCTGTTAAGATATCTTAAAATTTTTTTATATATTTCATTTAAATAAAAAATCAAAATAAATGAGTCATCTTAAGGATTTATGTAAACATTTAATCAAATTTTGTTTGATTTTCCCAAACTCATCAATCATATAACTCTTTAGGAAAGCATCACATGTAAAGCAATTGTTACAATATGATCCATGCAATCATTTATTCTATATGTCATTCATGATTTAGTTTTTTATTCATCTGGCATATAATATGATACTACACACTGACAAATGGCAATAAATTACATCATTATTGTGTTTCAACTTGCTCACAAGATAGGTAGTTGTCACTGTTGTCTGTTCATTTCCAAAATATGAGTTTAAAATGATTTAATTGTTTTTGGAGTCTGGCACAGTCCCACACAATGCCCAGCATCAATTATCTGGTTACATACACATTCCTGTGGTTGTTCTAAAATCTACCAAATGGTTCTACTTTAGACTCCCAAGTGTCAGAAGAGTAAGAGGTTCTAACGCCCTAGTTTTCTCTATGCATGCACGCATGCATGTGTGCTAAGTCACTTCAGTCATATTTGACTCTTGGCAATCCTAAGGACTGTAGCTTGCTAGGCTCCCCTATCCATAGAATTCTCCAGACAAGGATACTGAGTGGATTGCCATGCCTTTTTCCAGGGGATTTTCCCAACCCAGGGGATGAACCTGCATCTCCTAAGTGTCCTGCACTGGCAGGTGGGTTCTTTACCACTAGCGCCACCTGGGAAACCCCTTCTCTATTCATGGGTACATGTAAAACAAAAAAAGCTTCCAAATCAGAATGATTATTCTTCCCTCAGGCCATGGTCAGCCTCCCCACTGGATGTCCATAGTTGGATCGCTGGGTAAGGGGACTCTGCTCTGCACTTGCTATTATACTTTATGTTCTTCTCTTAAGGATGTGCCGTTTACATGTTTTTGTTGTTAAGCAAGACATGAGCTATTATATATAAACTATCTAGAATTTTGCTTGTGCAAACAATAAAGATTTTATAAGAATTAAGAGGCCCAAAGAATAGACTTAATCAAAGAGCTAATGTCAAAGAAAGTGAAATCATTTCCCTTCTTATGAGCTTCTGATATTCCATTATGATCTCTCTACTTGTGTATTCCCACCACTGGCACAAACAAGGCCAGTTCTAGCTCTCTTAAATTCCTTCTCAAAAACAATGGAAAAGGGAGGAAAATGTGGATATATTTGTGTTTGTTTGTATTAGCACAAACACTGGGGAGATATACAAGAAACTAACAATATGCATATTTATAAGGAGTGGGGGTGGGGTGAGGAGGCCCTGAAGAAGATGGGGGCAGACATTGTAACATATACATATTATGGTGGTTTCATATTGAACCATGAATGCATCACTTGTTTTTAAAATTTAAATTTAAAAGTTTTTCTTAAGATTTATCTCATTTCATAAAACCTTTATGTAACATGCCTAAGCCTGGGTAGAAAGGATTGAAGCCACATAAACTGAGTAAGAGAACAGGAAGCTGAAACCCAACCACCACCTCCTTCCCTAGTTATCAATTTGGATGAAAAAAGATCTCACGGAATTGTCTCATTGATTTCCTCCTGGCTGTCTTTTTCCATAGGCTTATATCAGATGAGTTTATAGGATCTTAAAACATTTTGAAAAATAAGAGACAAAATTCTACTCTGTGTAATCTTTCCTTTGGAAGACATTTGGGCATCTCACTACAGAATCACGTATCTACATGTTAGGATAAAAGAGGTGAACAAAACAAAGACAATCCTGGAGAGAGAAAGATATTTTGTGTGTGTGTGTGTGTGTGTGTGTGTGTGTGTGTATGTGTGTGTATGTGTGTGTATGAAGTGTGTGTGTGTGTGTGTGTGTGTGTGTGTGTGTACAGGGGGACTAGGGAAGACAGCAGAGAAGGACCGGAGGTATTTCCCAGTGTAAACATTAGAGGTTTAATTTTTGCAAAGCAGCTTTTCTGGTGAAATATTGCTGACTGTATTTGGAAGTTGATAATATAATTCAGTCCTCCTCTGGGTATTGTGGATATTCTATGATTTTCTTGGTTGAAATGCCTCCCTCCCCACCCTAGAATGGTAGAAAGACTGAATAATTTCATGTTGGACACTTTCCCTTTTGGGGAATAATTTAAGCAGTACCATATGTCTTTTTATTTTGTCCTTCTACTGTCTCTCACGAACCGCTGGGCTTTGAAAATGCAAAACCAAAACAAACACAAAGGAACACGCTGGAGAAGAATGTGTGTGTGTCTGTGTGTGTGTGTCTGTGTGTGTTTAAAATCACTCTGGTGATTGCCCAATCACTGGGCCATGGTAATTATCCAGGAAGGTGTTTGAAGATACGCTCCACTGAAGGGGAGTGATAACAACCTTCAGAAACTGTTTAATCCCCAGGAACTAAAATCAGTCTGATGGCAGCTGCGCAAGATGGGAAGGAATAATCACTGAAATTAGACCAAGGAGGAGAGCGTGAAGTCTGTTTTCTTTCAGCCACCGGCGTCGGAAGAGCTCAAGTTCAGGTAGGTTCAAAGACATTTTCCCTGAGATGAATTCTGGGGTGTTCTCCCTCGGTCGTAGTCCGTTCCCTGGGGCTCCTGGGGCGTTGGTCTCTGCTGTGTCCCGTGTAGTATTATTGTCCCAATTCACTGTGAGCTGTCAGATCCCGAGGAGCAGAGGTCTGTTTCTGAATCATCCAAATCAGTCTAGCAATAATAAAAATGTCTGGTTATTTGATTTTTCGCAGCTTTTCCCCCTTACACTGCAGAGTTATATAACTGAATTCATTCACATCGAACAGCTGTGGAGGTTAAAGGGAAATCTCAGATCTGGAGCTATACAATTTACTTGAAAAGTGCAGTGATTCTTTAAGTACCTTCTCTTCATAAGTACTCAGCAAACCAGATTAGTCAAGAAGCCTCTTGTCTCAGAAAGCTGATAAAATTATAGACATTATCAAGACATTTATTTCACAGATACTGAGAAAAATCAGAGCTTTCTTGTTCGGTGCCAGTGGCACTTTTACAACTTGACCTCAACTTTCTTTAACATCCTGTCATCAAGACCAAGAGTCCTCCACACCCTCCTCCGAACCAGGATAAATTGGTCATCTTATGGCTCAGATGATAAAGAATCTGCCTTCAATGCAGGAGACCAAAGTGCAATTCCTGGGTTGGGAAGATCCCCTGGAAAAGGGGATGGCTACCCACTCCAGTACTCTTGCCTGAAGAATCCCATGGACAGAGGAGCCTGGTGGGCTACAGACTATGCGGTTACAAAAAATTGGCCACGACTGAGCCACTAACACTTGACGATACAGTGGTGTCGCTGTGTGACTTCTCAGGCTGGGTCTGAACAGGCTGTGCCGCTTCTGCTTTCTTCTCTTGGGATGCTGCTCTGGGCAGAAGCCCACCATCAGGCAGAGCCTTCCTCCCCGGAGAAAGCCATGCCAGAAAGGCCTTCTGATCACAGCCTTGCTGAGCCTGCAGCAGCAGCCAGCATCCACTGTGAACAGGCCAGCGTGGGTGTCCCCAGGTGTGTCAACACGCAGCCCAGCGGAGCCTTCAGATGGTTGCAGTCCCTACCACTATCCGACTGCAACCTCGTGAGAAAAGCTATGTGACAACAAAGCAGCCACGCCCCTCTTCCTGACCTCAAAACCCACAAAATCATTAAAAATGATCGTTTTAAACGAACTGGTTTTTGGTTTACACTCCTACGTTTTAGGTCAATTTGTTTTACAGGACCAACGGGAAAGCACTTTCTCCCCTTTGACACTCCCGGCTGCTCACTTCCACTTCTGAATGTTTGTGCCGTGATTGCTCAAATCCATTTCTCCTTGGATTGATCTTTTCTTACTTTACACATATACACACAGCTGCAGAGGCACAGCCACCCACGTACACACAAAATCGATCACTTGGCTCAGGTTTATTCCCCAGATCACTTTTATCAAAACCTCATTTCTCAACTGAAAAAAAAAAAAAAACTTAGGTCTGCCGGGATCAAGTTCCTTTCTCAAGGTCACATGGCTAAGCAATGGCCCAGCTGGAAGTCAACCCAGGTCTTCTGACACCCAGTCCAGTCCTTTTCCCACTAATTACTTTAATTTCCTACTGACCTCATCAAATGAAATGGGTCAGTCCTTTTCTAGTCCAGAAGCTATAAACTCTGAAAGTGCCAAGCAAGGCCCTGGGTGCAACCCCTGTGTGGCCTTCTAGGGGCGACCTGCGGGCACCTGGTAAATGTGGCCCACAGCTGGACTGCTTAAGGGAGGTGAGGGGTGTAAGTGAGAAAGGGAAACTGGGAAGAGTCAAGGGGGCTGGCCTATGCCTGCCCTCTTCCTCCGGGGCTTGTATTCTGAAGGCCACATACTAATTATGGTCAGAGTGTAGGCGGGGATTCCCGAATATGCTGGAAAAATGCCAAACTCCCCCCTCAAACTTCTGTTACAGTCTTCTTACAGAAACAAAAATGTTTTACACGGTATATGCATTTTTCTGAATCTGGCTTAAAAAGATGAGTGATTGGGACAAAAGATGGGGAAAGCTTGTTAGGGACTGGAGCTGGTGAAATGTACAGAGTGTGTATCTGTGTGTTTTATCTGCCACTCAAAGGCCCAGGCAGGCTGTCATTAATACATTCTCGGCCGCCCACTGCCCCAGAGTTGCCCCAATTTTTCTAAGCCCTACAGCATTGTCATTTCATTTGTCTGGTGAGGGAATTAGAGCCAGTGAATAAGAAGGCCACCACCCACCTCAGTAATGATATATTTCCATTCCCCTCAGCTATCTCGCCAACAACCAGCTCTCCCTCCCTCCACCCCACTACCACCATTCTCCTACACCAAAGAGTAAAGGATGATTAAACGTCTTTTACATGAGGTGTGGTTTAGTTCAATATGTACTGTTGATTCTGCAAATATGCTGGTGGGAGGTTGACTATGTCTGTTATGTGCCATATGCCACTCTGTTGGCGGGCATGCAGTAGGAAGCCTGAAAAGCAAGGGAGGGGGAAGGGATAGTCTTTCTGCTTTTGAAGCACAGTCTTAAAAAAAAAAAGAAAAGAAAACAAACCTAAGAGTTTTAGAGAAGAAAATATCATGTAATTACAGTTTTGTTAATCCTTCATGGATTTCTTACATAATTTGCCTCTCAAAAAAAGCAGCAGCAGCATATTTAATCACCCTCCTCAGACATAAAATTATGTTCAAATAAGTGTACCTCATTTTGTGTGTTTGATATACTCTTGATACATTATGTATAAATTGGATTTTTATAGATTTGGTCATATTTCAATTGTTGTCAGGATGCTTTCAGTTTAAATTGATACCATTTTGAAAAACAAATAATTTTGTAATGCAAATAGTCACTCCCTAACTTATTTGCTTTGTAAGTTTGTACTATTGTATTTACATTTTTTTCCAACAAATGAGATATATCTGTAGATAGTGGCAGCAAGGTAGACTTTAATTTACAAATAGTAAAGTGCAAAATTTTAGAATATTTTTAGTTTTAGAAATATAGTTTAGGAATTTAGACTTTTTTTAAGAAGTTTTGTCTACTGCAAGAATTTGTGCCTAAAGTACAAGTGCAACAAGTAGCAAAATAATGAGTTTATCCTAAGAATGTAAAAGAACAATTGTATAAAGATGTACATACCCAGAAAGTTGATTGCAGCACTGTTTATAATAGCAAAATTGGAAGTAATCGAAACCACTATTAATGGAGAAGTCATTTAAATAAAAGCAGATTATTTTGCTTTCATGCAATGAAATATTATGCTGCTATGAAAAGGGACGAAAGAGCCACAGTGAGACACCATTTTTGCCTACTACATGGACAACAATTTGAGAATTTGATAACCTGCTGGTGAGGGTAGGGTAATGAAGAGGTCGGAGGTGTCATGGATAGTACCTGAAACACCTCCTCATAGGGTGGACTTTTCTGGGTGTGTGAATGGGTTTAGGTACCATCAAGACTGCCAGTTCACAAATATTCAGGAGACTGAGCTGGTATTATCAATGCTACATGAACTTGAATTATTTACTTTAAAAACACTCTGAAGCTATTTTTGTATATTTACAAGATTCAAAACGAGATTCTGAAGAATTATACTATTTAATGAACAAGTATTAAAGCTTAATTTTCCTCAAATATTTTCACTGGAAACATCACTTACTGTTTTTTAAGGGGAAAGTGTGTATCCAGCTCTTTCAGAACAAATTCTAGATAAGATCATTTTAGGTATTTTAAAGTTTAGTAGTGCTTTTGCTACATTTAGTAAGGCTCAGTGTTACCCACTTCTTGGATCTTTTCAGAGTAGGATTTATTTGCTCTCTGGATTTACTTGATCAGAATAAGTGGAGAATTATCTGACAATTCAGTGTATGTAAACAAACTGCTCTTTAAGATGTGATCCTAAGGACTTTCATTTTGTTACCAACTTTAATTTGGGGTGTATGTGGGGAGATGCAGAGTACAGAAAAATAGGAATAGGAAATACTCGGCAATAATCTCACTGTCCTCACTTCACACTTTTTTGGTCTATTTCCTTCCAAGAGTTTTTCTCAGAATTGTTATTCTTTTAAATACAAAATACTGCAAACACACAGGCTTCCCGGGTGGCTCAGACAGTAAAGAATCTGCCTGCAATGCAGAAGACCCAGCTTCAATCCGTAGATCAAGAAGATCCCCTGGAAAAGCGAACGGCTGTGCATTCCAGTATCCTTGCCCAGAGAATTCAATGGACAGAGGAGCCTGGCAGGCTACAGTCCAGCAGGTCGCAAAGAATCAGACATGACGGAGCAACTAACACTTTCATAAACACACAGAAAATTACAATAAATTATGTAATAAAATTCCTCTTTCCTTCAGTATGGCAAATTGAACATCTCTCTTCTAAAAACAGGGCTTCCCTGGTGGCTCAACTGGTAAAGAATCTGCCTGCAATGCTGGAGACCTGGGTTCGATCCCTGAGTTGAGAAGAGCCCCCAGAGAAGGGAAAGGCTACTCACGCCAGTGTTCTGGCCTGGAGAATTCCATGGACTGTGGGGGGTCACAAAGAGTTGGACACACTGAGCGACTTTCACTTTCACTTCTAAAAACAATTAAAAATGTGAAACAAAATATTGAATTAAAAATTATTTTTAAACGCATCCTGGGCTAGTAGGAGAGTAAGAAATATTCAGAGGCAAATAGAGTAAAAGAAGGAATCCTGAAAGTTAAGAACACTCTGAATTTAGCCTTCTCAACGGAGGCATTGGAGGAGCCCTGCTGGCGTTAACCTAATTAACCTAAGGTGTTAACGGCCGGCTGCAAGGGGTAAAGCTGGCAGGTGACCAAGCCAAAGGCCCAGCCAAGGTGGAGTCTAACAGGAGACCCACATATAAAGTTAGTATCCCAGCGGGCAACGCCTTAGTATGAGGGTGAACTACATAGAAACCCACCTCACTGATGGAGATAGCAAGGAAATGTACTTGTCTTGACCACAGTACTGGGTGGAGCAGGGAAGAATGTCTCCCCCAAATTCAAACCTACAGGGGTTTGGGGTCCAAAATATATGTTATCTATGAAGGCCAAAATACTTCAAGTTTAAATATTATTTTAAAGTGATTTCAGGTTTTAATTGATTCCAATCACATGGCAGAGATAAAAGCAGTGTCCTCTGGAGGAACCTACCTTCAAATGAGGCCTCAAAAAATTCCCATGATTAAGTAGCATAGAATTCAACCCTAACATCAAAACTCACAAACAGAAGCAATCAAGACACCATGGGGGATGTCCAGAAAACAAAATGGAAGAATCAGACCTCAAATGACATTAGCTATTACCATTATCAGTTATAACAAAGTCAGTTTGGTTAAAAGGAACAATCAGATCAGATCAGTCGCTCAGTCGTGTCCGACTCTTTGCGACCCCATGAACCGCAGCACGCCAGGCCTCCCTGTCCATCACCAGCTCCCGGAGGTCACTCAGACTCGCATCCATCGAGTCAGTGATGCCATCCAGCCATCTCATCCTCTGTCGTCCCCTTCTCCTCCTGCCCTCAATCCCTCCCAGCATCAGAGTCTTCTCCAATGAGTCAACTCTTGGCATGAGGTGGCCAAAATACTGGAGTTTCAGCTTTAGCATCATTCCTTCTAAAGAAATTCCAGGATTGATCTCCTTCAGAATGGACTGGTTGGATCTTCTTGCAGTCCAAGGGACTCTCAAGAGTCTTCTCCAACACCACAGTTCAAAAGCATCAATTCTTCGGCGCTCAGCCTTCTTCACAGTCCAGCTCTCACATCCATACATGACCACAGGAAAGACCATAGCCTTGACTAGGCGAACCTTTGTTGGCAAAGTGATGTCTCTGCTTTTGAATATGCTATCTAGGTTGGTCATAACTTTCCTTCCAAGGAGCAAGTGTCTTTTAATTTCATGGCTGCAGTCACCATCTGCAGTGATTTTGGAGCCCAGAAAAACAAAGTCTGACACTGTTTCCACTGTTTCCCCATCTATTTCCCATGCAGTGATGGGACCAGATGCCATGATCTTCGTTTTCTGAATGTTGAGCTTTAAGCCAACCTTTTCACTCTCCACTTTCACTTTCATCAAGAGGCTTTTTAGCCCCTCTTCACTTTCTGCCATAAGAGTGGTGTCATCTGCATATCTGAGGTTATTGACATTTCTCCCGGCAATCTTGATTCCAACTTGTGTTTCTTCCAGTCCAGCATTTCTCATGATGTACTCTGCATATAAGTTAAATAAACATGGTGACAATATGCAGCCTTGACGTACTCCTTTTCCTATTTGGAACCAGTCTGTTGTTCCATGACCAGTTCTAACTGTTGCTTCCTGACCTGCATACAGATTTCTCAAGAGGCAGATCAGGTGTTCTGGTATTCCCATCTCTTTCAGAATTTTCCATAGTTTATTGTGATCCACACAGTCAAAGGCTTTGGCATAGTCAATAAAGCAGAAATAGATGTTTTTCTGGAACTCTCTTGCTTTTTCCATGATCCAGCGGATGTTGGCAATTTGATCTCTGGTTTCTCTGCCTTTTCTAAAACCAGCTTGAACATCAGGAAGTTCACGGTTCACATATTGCTGAAGCCTGGCTTGGAGAATTTTGAGCATTACTTTACTAGCGTGTGAGATGAGTGCAATTGTTCGGTAGTTTGAGCACTTCTTGGCATTGCCTTTCTTTGGGATTGGGATGAAAACTGGGATGAAAAGGAACAATAGAGGAGATTAAATATTTAAGGAAAAAGAGACAAAATAATGATCCTGCAGATTTACAAAACAAAAAGAATTTTGAAAAATAAAAATATTATAGTTGAAATTAAGAACACCAATGGATTGATTAAATGGAAAAGTAGGCACATTAAAAAAATAAATGAACTGTAAGGAATTATTCATAAAGTAGAAAAGGGAGACAAAGACATGAAAAGTGTGAAAAAGAAGCCAAGAGACTTAAAGAGTAGGTAGGCCTTTCAGTTCAGTTCAGTTTAGTCGTTCAGTTGTGTCCGACTCTGTGCGACCCTATGGACTGCAGCACGCCAGACCTCCCTGTCCATCACCAACTCCCAGAGTTTACTCAGACTCATGCCCATTTAGTCGGTGATGCCATCCAACCATCTCATCATCTGTTATCCCCTTCTCTTCCTGCCTTTAATCTTTCCCAGCATCAGGGTCTTTTCAAGTGAGTCAGCTCTTCACATCAGGTAGCCAAAGAATTGGAGTTTCAGCTTCAGCATCAATCCATACAGTGAATATTCCGTACTGATCTCCTGTAGAATGGACTGGTTGGATCTCCTTGCTGTCCAGGAGACTCTCAAGAGTCTTCTCCAACACCACAGTTCAAAAGCATCAATTCTTCAACACTCAGCTTTCTTTATAGTCCAACTCTCACATCCATACATGACTATTAAAAAACCATAGCTTTGATTGAATGGACCTTTGTTGGCAAAGTAATGTCTCTGTTTTTTAATAAGCTGTCTAGTTTGGTCATAACTTTTCTTCAAAGGAGCAAGTGTCTTTTAATTTTATGGCTGCAGTCATCAACTGCAGTGATTTTGTAGCCCCTCCAAAATAAAATCTGTCACTTTTTCCACTGTTTCCCCATCTATTTCCCATGAAGTGATGGGACCAGATGCCATAATCTTAGTTTTCTGAATGTTGAGTTTTAAGCCAACTTTTTCACTCTCCACTTTCACTTTCATCAGGAGGCTCTTTAGTTCTTCTTCACTTTCTGCCATAAGGGTGGTGTCATCTGCATATCTGAGGTTATTGATATTTGTCCCAGAAATCTTGATTCCAGCTTGTGCTTCTTCCAGTCAAGCGTTTCTCATGATGTACTCTGCATATAAGTTAAATAAACAGAGTGACAATATACAGCCTTGAGTGTTCCTTTCCCAATTTGGAAACAGTCTGTTGTTCCATGTCCAGTTCTAACTGTTGCTTCTTGACCTGTATACAGATTTCTTAGGAGGCAAGTCAGATGGTCTGGTATTCCCATCTCTTTCAGAATTTTCCACAGTTTACTGTGATCCAAACAGTCAAAGGCTTTGGCATAGTCAATAAAGCAGAAATAGATGTTTTTCTGGAACCCTCTTGCTTTTTCGATGATCCAATGGATGTTGGCAATTTGATCTCTGGTTCCTCTGCCTTTTCTAAATCCAGCTTGAACATCTGGAAGTTCATGGTTCACATAGTGTTGAAGCCTGGCTTGGGGAATTTTGAGCATTACCTTGCTACCATGTGAGATGAGTGCAATTGTGCGGTAGTTTGAGCATTCTTTGGAATTGCCTTTCTTTGGGATTGGAATGAAAACTACCTTTTCCAGTCCTGTGGCCACTGCTGAGTTTTCCAAATTTGCTGACATACTGAGTGCAGCACTTTCACAGCATAATCTTTCAGGATTTGAAATAGCTCAACTGGAATTCCTTCACCTTCACTAGCTTTGTTTGTAGTGATGCTTCCTAAGGCCCACTTGACTTCGCATTCCAGGATATCTGGCTATAGGTGAGTGATCACACTATCATGATTATCTGGATTGTGAAGATAGATCTTTTTTGTATAGTTCTTCTGGGTATTTTTGCCACCTCTTCTTAATATCTTCTGCTTCTGTTAATTCCATACCATTTCTGTCCTTTACTGTGCCCATCTTTGCATGAAAAGTTCCCTTGGTATCTCTAATTTTCTTGAAGAGATCTCTAGTCTTTCCCATTCTATTGTTTTCCTCTATTTCTTTGCACTGATCACTGAGGAAGGCTTTCTTATCTCTCCTTGCTATTCTTTGGAACTCTGCATTCAAAAGCGTATATCTTTCCTTTTCTCCTTTGCTTTTCGCTTCTCTTCTTTTCACAGCTATTTGTAAGGCCTATTTGTAAGGCCTCCTCAGGAAACCATTTTGCCATTTTGCATTTCTTTGTCTTAATCACTGACTCCTGTACAATGTCATGAACCTCCGTCCATAGTTCTTCAGGTACTCTGTCTATCAGATCTAATCCCTTGAATCTATTTGTCACTTCCACTGTAGATTCATAAGGGATTTGATTTAAGTCACACCTGAATGGTCTAGTGGTTTTCCCTACTTTCTTCAACTGTAGTCTGAATTTGGCAATAAGGAGTTCATGATCTGAGCCGCAGTCAGCTCTCAGTCTTGTTTTTGCTGACTTTATAGAGCTTCTCCATCTTTGGGTGCAAAGAATATAATCAATCTGATTTTGGTATTGACCATCGGATGATGTCCATGTGTAGAGTCTTCTCTTGTGTTGTTGGAAGAGAGTGTTTGCTATAACCAGTGTGTTCTCTTGGCAAAACTCTGTTAGCTTTTGCCCTGCTTCATTCTGTACTCCTAGGCCAAATTTGCCTGTTACTCCAGGTATTTCTTGACTTCTTACTTCTGCGTTCCAGTCCACTATAACGAAAAACTAACACTTTTTTGGGTGTTAATTCCAGGTCTTGTAGGTCTTCATAGAACTGTTCAACTTCAGATTTTTTAGCATTATTGGTTGGGGCATAGACTTGGATAACTCTGATATTGAATGGTTTACCTTGGAAACGAACCTGTCATTTTTGAGATTCATCCAAGTACTGCATTTTGCACTATTTTGTTGACTATCATGGCTACTCCATTTCTTCTAATGGATTCTTGCCCACAGTAGTAGATATAATGGTCATCTGAGTTAAATTCACCCATTCCAGTCCATTTTAGTTTACTGATTCTTAAAATGTCGATGTTCCCTCTTGCCATCTCCTGTTTGACCACTTCCAATTTGCCTTGATTCACGGGCCTAACATTCCAGGTTCCTATGCAATATTGTTCTTTACAGCATTGGACTTTACTCCCACCACCAGTCACACCCACAACAGGGTGTTGTTTTTGCTTTGGCTCCGTCTCTTCATTCTTTCTGGAGTTAGTTCTCCACTGATCTCCAGTAGCATATTGGGCACCTACTCACCTAGGGAGTTCATCTTTCAGTGGCCTATCTTTTTGCTGTATAAAAAGTATGAAAAGGTAAGCCTTTACATGGATCTAATAGGAGTTTCAGAGAACAGATTCATCTTCAACAGTGATCAGGGAAATGCAAAGAGAAACAACCATGAGATGTCATTTTACCCCTCTCATCTTGGTAAAATTCATGATACTAAGTTCTGGCAAGGATGTAGACAAAGAAGAACTGTCCTGCATTGCTGGTGGGGGTGTGAATTGGTACAAGCACTTTGGAAAACAACTTGGAAGTGTCTGGAAAGGCTGAGCATGTACCTGTGTGCCTAACCTAGAAATATTCTCATTCAGGTACCCAGGAGAATGTATATAAAGATTTTCATCACCACACTGCTTATACTACCACAGGAGTAAAAACAACCTAATGGTTAAAAAAAAAATCACTGCATAATCCCATTTTTCAGGAAAGGAACCCTTAACAGAAATCTAGTCATTTGCAAAGCCCACTGCCTTGTTCACTTCAGCAGGCTACCAGGGCACCTGAAAAGAGATAGCAAAAGTAGATTTGAGGAAGTTCTAGAGATCATCTTGGTCGTTCATTCATTCAACTAGTAATTACTGAAGGCCTTTTCTGCAGCAGGTGCTAATAGTTGAAAGGGCTTATCTTTTCAAGTTAGAGTTGGTTCTAACTTTTTGGATGTAATGATAATCCATCTGTGCATCCTCCAATCCTGTTTTTTCATCTTGGGTCTCAGCCTTCTGGTCACTGTACTGCACCTTGGATCTCCCACTAGGGATAATCAGGAATAATGAAAGAAGAGCACAGATCCTTCTGCCCTTGGTTGGGAAGGAAAGATGGAAGCATGGTTGAAATTTTTCACTCTCCATCTTTCTAGGCTCCACTCGGCTCTGATCTTTGCCTGATTACTCCAGCTAGTCTTCCTCAGTTCCCAGGCCACATTTTCAATAGTAGTCACATGGTGCTCAATAATACACGTGAGATGAAATTTCTTGCAATAATGTTTATATAGAGAGTTAAATTTCTTACTGCCTTACCATGATTTTTAGTGGTTTGATGGCCTGAAAGACTATATCTTCTCACTGAATAGAGCATACATAGTATACAATGTACTGTACACAAAATTAGCTTTAAGTAAACATTTCTTGGGCTCCCTAGGTGATGCTAATGGTAAAGAACACACCTGCCAATGCAGGAGACATAAGAGATGTGGGTTCAATCCCCTGGCTCAGGAGGATTCCCTGGAGAAGGAAATGGCAACCTATTCCAGTACTCTTGCCTGGTGAATCCCATGGACAGAGTAGCCTGGTGGGCTACAGTCCCTAGGGTTGCAAAGAGTCGGACACAACAGAAGCGACTTAGCACACACAGCCTGCATGCATGCAAATGTTTCTTGAAATAAAAATGCATAAATATATAAGTAAATGGATGACAAGCAAAAATTTGGGAATTACTAGTGGTCCTTTGCTTTTGTTGCACATCCCTAACTCTGAAGTCATCTCATCTGTGGGACAGATACCTCTAGCAGGAAATACATAGAAAAGTATTGCACATGTGAATCAAAATGCATCATGCTCCATATTGCAAAAACCTAGGAGGATGTATTGGGAGGCACTTGGTCCAATAGCTATGAAGTCTGGTACTTATCTTCTTTATGATTCTAGCTGTATCTAGCAGAATAAGATACACTATCTCCTGAATTGATGTATCCATGCACTTCAATATACTCCCAAATAGTGCCATTTGAAGCATTTTTAAAACCTTAATATTCCAATATAAGATCTCATTTCCAATTAGGGCTTACTCCCATTCTCCCTGGCCTCTCCAAAGAAGGATAAGGCCAGGCCACATCACATCTGGCTGGGCCTGGATGTCTCAGGGATTTATGAATGACAGGCTATATTAGAGCTGGGGTTCTGTGCAGACATCCTAAATCCCGAATGCTCCCTTCCCAGTGGCATGGGGTCAGGGTCAACAGGTCATCAAAGGCAACAGTATCTCTGCTGTCTCTTTTTCAGAATCTTGCTTCATGAAAATTTAGAACCAGAGTCTTGTGGCATTCTCTAGTGAATAAACTATAATTGAAGGAAAGCTATTTTTTTCGATCATTTGTTATGAAGTGGGTGAGGGAAGAAAGAAGCTAGAGTGTATGTTGTGGGGCAGAGTCAGAAGGAGGGTACTGTGGTTTCACCAGCAGGCGAGGCCGCCCTTCCCCCCATCCCCCCCACCTGCTACCCAAAGAGATCTGCGGAAAGGCAAGGTCATGGGCCTTGTCTATTGGAGTTCCCACTAATAAGCTGAGAAATATGCAAACTAGTGAGTTCATACAGAAGTTCAGACATTCTTGGGGCATTACAGAGAATTATTTTGAAAACATACAATAAGATTATTGAGGGGCTGGTTTGTCAGTAAGCAGTGGCGGAGACTCTGGGAACGTGGGAGCCTTTCCTGAAACTGGCGTGGTGACTGTGGGTCATGGAGGGGTGCTTGTCCCCCTGTGAGCAGGACTGTCTATGTCCCGGTCATGAGACAGGCTGGGCAGCTTGGCGCTGTCTTCATTTCCTAAATGACTGATGCCACTGAGGTCATGTCCAGTAAGACTCCTGGGGTCATGCCCTGAATTCTTAAAGCCCCAGGCTTCTGCCTCTACTAGAGATGAATTGGTGAAAATCAGCAAGGAGAAAAGCAGATATCCCAAGAGATTTGTCTGGGAGGGACAAAGACCTACAGACACTAAACGACACCATGGGGTGATATATGTGGAAGTGTTTTTTAAAATTCCAGGTGCTACATAAATAAAAACTAATACCATATCTATGTAATAGCATGGCTTACTGGATCCACAAACTATAAGCACTGTGTCTTGGATAAGCTGGTCCTTAAAAATAGAAAAATTATAGTATCTTTTCTCAGTGTTCTAAAGGCATAATTCAGGCTTGTGGAAGTTCATCTAGACTTTGATGATGGTTGGTTAAGAATTCGCCTGCCAGTGCAGGAGATGTGGGTTCAATACCCGGATCAGGAAGATCCCCTGGAGAAGGAAATGGCAACCCACTCCAGTATTCCTGCCTGGAGAATTCCATGGACAGAGGAGTCTGGTGGGCTACACGCCACAGGGTCACAAAGGAGTTGGACACAACTTAGTAACTAAACACCAGCATATGAGTCAGAGACCTTTATACCTTAAGATTGGCGATGGTCAGATAAGGAACAGAATAGAAAGTGACATCTAATAGTTCACATCACGGTGTAACCCTTTATAATTTTCAGAGTACCTTGGCTTTGTAGTCTCAGTCAGTTCAGTCGCTCAGTCGTGTCCGACTATTTGTGACCCCATGGACCGCAGCACGCCAGGCTTCCCTGTCTATCACCAACTCCTGGAGCTTGCCCAAACTCATGTCCATCGAGTTGGTGATGCCATCCAACCATCTCTTCCTCTGTTGTCCCCTTCTCCTCCTGCCTTCAATCTTTCCCAGCATCTCAGACCCTGTGAAATAGATGGGGATTATTTTCCCCATTTCCCAGACAAGGAAACCAAGGCTCAGAGATGTTGACCCAGGTCACAGGGCTGATGAACAGGTCCACCGTGACTGTGTTGTCAGTGGCTTCTAGGAAGCTCAGCAGAAACATGGCAGGAAACAATTCTAAGTCCAGAAAGTTCAACAACTGAACTGCAGCCCTGAGGTGGCCAAAGTCCTTTCCCCATCAGCATCTCCCAACATCACTGAAAGTGTGTCTGGGA
This sequence comes from Tragelaphus eurycerus, assembly GCA_935064755.1. Lineage (NCBI taxonomy): Eukaryota > Metazoa > Chordata > Mammalia > Artiodactyla > Bovidae > Tragelaphus > Tragelaphus eurycerus. The sequence continues at coordinate 19,126,080 of CAKXYN010000024.1, read as the reverse complement.
TAGGGTGTGTTTGACTTGCCTAAATTACATCTCACCCACCACCTTCTGTCTCAGAGCTGCCTGCTCTTGAATAATCCGGACAAAGGTGTGCCTGCCCCAGTAGCAGGGTAATTGCGACATGGTAATATTTGGCACACTCAGCACTTTCCACCTAGATGTTATCTCATTAACCTTCCCCAGGTCCCAGCAAGGCTTGTGCTGCGGGGCATGTTGCTGTAGTCTCCCCTGCTCTTGAGAAGAGTCCTCCTTTGTCCACCTCGATTCGGTCCTTCAGCTCTGCAGCTGTTTTTCTGTGGTCATAGGCCTGAAACTGGGGTTTCCTTTGAAAGGAAATGACTGGAGTACATGTGGCAAATGCTATCTGTATTTTGAGAACAGGTATTTGAAGTCTCTTATTACTATAGAGAGGCATTTTGCTTCTCTATAATGACTGAATAATAAGTGCTTTTTAAATGGCCCTTACTTAATTGTGAAGTAGATATTATTATCCCTCTTTTTATAGGAAACTGATATTCTTAGAGATTAGATACATTACTGGAAGACACCGGTATTTGACAGGAGAGTAGAGTTTGTACCCAAGTCTGGGTGGCTTCAGAGTTGGACTATAAAGAAGGCAAGCATCAAAGAATTGATGCTTTTGAATTGTGGTGCTGGAGAAGACTCTTGAGTGTCCCTTAGGCTGCAAGGAGATCAAACCAGTCAATCCTAAAGGAAATCAACCCCAAATATTCATCAGAGGAAATGATGCTGAAGCTGATGCTCCAATACTTTGGCCACCTGATGCAAAGAGCTAACTCATTGGAAAAGACTCTGATGCTGGGAAAGATTGAGGACAAAAGGAGAAGAGGACAGCAGAGGATGAGATGGTTAGAGAGCATCACTGACTCAACGCACATGAACTTGAGTGAACTCCGAGAGATAGTGAAGGACAGGGAAGCCTGGTGAGCTGCAGACCATGGGATCGCAAAGAGTCAGACAGGACTGAGCAACTGAACAGCAACGGGGTGACTTCAAAGCCAAGACATATATGCTGTTTCAGCATCCAGTGTAAGGGCTTGTTTGACCCCATGAGCAGAAAGGAAAAACTGAGGACTCAAACAACACAATCTAATTGGCACTTACAGACTTTCCTCTATTCACTGCCAATGGCAGGGCGGGTGGGGGAGGGAAGGTCTAAAGGGAAAGGGACAGGACAGCTGCTTGCCACACAGTTCCTCCCAGCACCCGGGTGGGTGCCTCATCTGAAGTCCGGAATTTTTTTCAAAACCCAGAGGCTGTTTTCAGGGACCCCCAGGGCTGTCAGAGAGTGTGTGGCCCAGTGCAATGGAGAATCAGACAGGGCATGAAGGGATTCTCAAAAACAAGATGAAAGGAGAGAGGAAAGGAGTTAGAGAATCCTGAAAGGGAAGAGGAGAAGCGGGGCTGAGAGAGGACCTGCATTCCCCAGGGTGCCTGTCAGCCCATGTCGTTTCCATAAAAGTCTCAGCAGAACCATGCTCGTATGATCGAAAGATCACTTGTTGATCTGTGAAAGAATGAGTTTCAATACACAGAATCTTTATTTTAAGATTTGTTCAACCAGATTTAGGAGGAAAAGAAATCCTCCCCACCCCTGCCTGAAGAAATGCCCCTGCAGCAAATTTCAGTAAAATGGGGTGGTGATATGCACATTATCAAGTCAAATCAGCAAGAAGCCTTTTAAAACTGATTTTACTATGCCTTTATTTACCTTAGCTTCTGGGGTTAATCTGAGAGTCTTGCTAATAATAGCCTTTATATAAAATTGGTTGTAAGGGGAGAAGTGGTTATTGCCCCAGGATAATTGTGATCCATGACGATTTCACAGTTAGTAGTCAACTTGCAATATTGTTTGTTTGAGTAGTTTCTTTACCCCAGGCCTTGGACTCTGGAATGGGTGACCCTGGGCTGAGCTCCCCAACACCCAGCTGCCTGGTGACCTGCACACGGTTCTTCAGCGTGTTGACACGGTCGTAGGGACTCGCCAATCCAATACTCATTTTTACATCCTTCCATGGAAAAGTGGATTCAGATTAGGATCAGGCTTACTAATAGTAAACTTACTAATAAACCCAGAAATATAATTAGCTGCCTTCCCCAAAGCGACATTTCTCATGCGATGTCCTCATTCAGGGCATGTGACTAATCAGAAATCTCTGATAAGTAGTGTGCGTTCAACATAACTTGTAAACTGGATGTCACGTTGACATTTTGGCATGATAGTGCTGAAACAGGTATTTCCAGCTTTGTCGAATCAAACTTGCACCCTAATGGATACTTTCAGCTGATTCCTCATCTGCTTAAATTTCCGTAGCTTCTCTTCTCTATGGTAGCAATAAATGACAAACTTCAGGTAGTCATTTGGTTATCCTCGTTGCCTTAGGTAAGTGAAGGATAAACTGCTCAGAGACTCATGTTTTCCATTCTCGTCCTTTTCTAAAGGCGCAGACGCTCATCCTTTAGTGGCTTGTATCATTCCTCAGGCAAATTCTCCCTTAAATGTAGCCAAAGTCTTTTCTGCTTTAATTCAATTTCTTCTTTGAGTTAGGCCTTCAGAAGTCACAGGGAATAACTGTTTGATATCCCATCCGTAAAATCTTCCATGAGCTTGGAAACAGTAGCCAGGTTTATCCGTGGGCTTCTCTACTATAAGATAAAAGCTGATTCCTTTTAATTTTCCATATTGACTCTATTGGAGAAGGCAATGGCACCCCACTCCAGTACTCTTGCCTGGAAAATCCCGTGGATGGAGGAGCCTGGTAGGCTCCAGTCCATGGGGTCGCTAAGAGTCTGACACGACTGAGCGACTTCACTTTCACTTTTTCCCTTTCATGCATTGGAGAAGGAAATGGCAACCCACTCCAGTTTTCTTGCCTGGAGAATCCCAGGGGCAGGAGAGCCTGGTGGGCTGACGTCTATGGGGTCACGCGGAGTCGGACACGACTGAAGTGACTTAGCAGCAGCATTGACTCTATTTCTCCCAAAACAAGACTCCTAAATACCTTTTGGTTTCTTCCCACTTTTATTCAGCATGGCGATGTACTCAGGATGCCTTCAGGGGTTAGTTATATCTCACTGAAAGTCTGCAGGCAGGTGACTCCAGCATAACCACACAGTGGAGGATGTCTCTGCAGGGTTAGGCAGGTGTGGGAAGATGTCTCCCTTGTGTTAGACAATGTCTGGAACAGTTCCAGATATCCCAAGCAATACAGCAATGACCAGTTAAAACAGGTGGTCTCCTCCCATGAGTCTTTCTCTATACTACAAGAAAAGTCTTGGACTTCCCTGGTGGCTCAGTGGATAAGAATCTATCTGCCAATGCAAGGGACACAGGTTCAATCCCCGGTCTGGGAAGATTCCACATGCTGTGGAGCAACTAAACCCATGTGCCACAGTGAGCGAGCCAGCACTCTGGAGCCCGTGAGCTGCAACTACTTAAGCCCATGTGCCTAGAGCCTGTGCCCACAGTAAGAGAAGTTACTGCAATAAGAAACCTGATCACTGGGCTAGATAGTAGCTCCCTCTCTCCACAACTAGAGAAAGCCTGGATGCAGCAATGAAGACCAGCATAACCAAAAATAAAATTAATAAATAAGCAAAATAAAAATAAATAAATAAAAGGCTTACCTAGTTAGGTCAAGCCCACTCAGGGTAATCTCCCTTAAAAAAAGAAAGAAAGAGAGAAAAGAAAATGCTTTTCTCAAAGCTCACTAGATGTTCTGAGACTTCATCAGTGGGATTTGGGCCACAGGCCAGGGGAATGGGACTGCAAAGATTGACGGGACCAGTCACCATGATGCTCTTCCCCAGCCAGCAAAGAGGAGTCATTTCCTGAGCATGTAACTTTGTGGAGAGTGAAGCTTAAAATCAAAGTTTCTCCAGCAAGGATAAAGGGGGAAGGGGCAGTGATGGCTGTTAGGTGGGCAATCAGCTGTCTTTGCCACAGGTGAACAAAAATGGGGAACAAACTATCCCCCATATTGTTCAACATACTAACAATAACACAACAAAACAAGTAATGACTTAGAACCCACCAAGCACCAGGGACTGTGAGAGCTGGCAGGTTCACGAAGATGAACACCACATGGTCCTTGGCTTACAGAGCTGGCAATCGAATTGAGCAGGAGCCACATCCCATGTCATTTCAAAATTGTACAGTGAGTGATAGGATAATGCCATGAAGAGTGTTCTGGAAGCACAGGAGAGAAACCCTTCACTCGACCAAGTGCAATTCCTGGGGGAAGGCCAAGTGGATCAGCTATAAATGCTGAGAAATGAGTTGGGCTAAGAAAATGAGATGGAGGAGGAACTATGTGACTCTTGATTTTCTAATCTTTGTATAATATTTTATGTTTTATTATTGTGGCTCATCCAAAGTTGATGAAATAGAAAATCCTTTCAAGACTTGAGGGTGATGTGAATTTCAAGGGTCATTTCTCATGAGTTCATTTGTTCATATTTTGTATCTGGATGAAATCCACTTTATGATCAGCGAATTCCATACTTATACAAGGGAGCCACTCATCCAGTGGGAAAATATGTGAAGAAATGAAAATAAGTGCAGTTCTGATTATGATGATGTCCCTGGCTCTGTCAATAGGCTTGTTTTTAAGTGTTATAAGAAAACTTCAGTAATATGACTGAGGGAGAGTCAGTCAGAATGAGCAAGTCTATCACTTAGGTTGTTTTATTATTTTTATTTGTGTGTATCTTAAGACAGAATAGCAAAGAGTTGCTTATTAGGAATGAGTATTAAATAGATAAGAATGATTTCCTTAGCATGTTCACTGTCTCCAGAAAAGTGCTCTTCAGATGGTGAGAGACACTGGAAAACAAGTTGTTCTTTCTTCCTATGTCTTTTTCTTTCTTTTTTTTTTTTTTTTTACAAGATTTGCACTGTATTAGAAAAAAATTTTAACAGATATAAACTTCAGCTTGGTCTCTGCTGAGTTTATGAATATAGAGAATTATGAAAATGTGAAGCATAATTGCCTTTTAAAATCTTAGACTCATCACTGGAGTTCTGTAGACAAGTTTTCATATGAGAATCCTCCCATTATAAATCAATAAGAAAAAGATAAATATTTCAATAAACACTCAGGCAAAAGTCATGAATAGGCAGTTCAGGGCAACAAATCATGTAAAATAAGCTTGTGTGCGTTAGTTGCTCAGTCATGTCCAACTCTTTGTGGCCCCATGGACTGTCGCTCTACAGGTGACTCTGTCCATGGGATTCCTCGGGCAAGTATAATGGAGTGGATTGCCATTCTCCAGGGGATCCTCCTGATCCAAGGATCGAATCTGCATCTCCTACATTGTAGGCAAATTCTTTTATCATCTGAGCCACCAGGGAAGCCCCCTAAAATAGGGTTACATCCATAATAATCAAAGAAATAAGAGTTAGAACAAAATATCATTGTTCAGTTGCTCAGTCATGTCTGCCTCTTTGAGACCCCATGGACTGCAGCTCACCAGGCTTCCCTGTCCTTCACTGTCTCCCAGAGTTTGCTCAAACTCATGGCCATTTTGGAGTTGGAGTCAGTGATGGAGTTGATGTCAGTGATTGGAGTTGGAGTCAGTGATGGTTGGAGTCAGTGATGCCATCCAACCATCACATCCTCTATTATCCCCTCCTCCCTCCTGCCTTCAATCTTTCCCAGCATCAGAGTCTTTTCTAATGAGTTGACTCTCTACATCAGGTGGCCAAAGAATTGGAGCTTCAGCGTCAGCATCAGTCCTTCCAATGAATATTCAGGGTTGATTTCCTTTAGCAAAATATCACCAATCAAATCAGTAACAGATTTTATAAAAAGATAAATCAATAAACAAAGTGAGCCAAATAAATAAATAAAGTGCTGATGCCCAGGACTGATGAGAATGTAGAGAAATGAGCACAGATGTTATATTCTGTATGAGAAATGTATGTATGAGGATATTGATTCCAGTGCTATCTTTTTTTTTTTTGTGGGTTAATGGTAAAGAATCTGCCTGCTGCAATGCAGAAGATGTGGATTTGATCCCTAGGTGGGGAAGATCCCCTGGAGTAGGAAATGGCAACCTACTCCAGCATTCTTGCCTGGAAAATTCCATGGACAGCAGAGCCTGGCAGGCCACAGTCCATGGGGTCACAAAGAGTCAGACAAGACTGAGCAACTGAGCTCTGGGAATGATGGACAGGGAAGCCTGGCATGCTACAGTCCGTAGGATCGCAAAGAATTGGACACGACTGAGCGACTGAACTGAAGTGAACTGAGCGACTAAGCACATATGCACAATTAGTTAAAATCCATGTACATTTTTTAGTACAAAATTTTTAAGCGTCCATTAACATAAATGTAGAAAACAAACAAGGCTGCCGGGGACTGGGGGGTATAAATTGGGAGATTGGGATTGACATATATACCCTACTATCACAATAAACTATGGAAAATTTTGAAAGAGATGGGAATACCAGACCACCTGATCTGCCTCTTAAGAAATCTGTATGCAGGTCAGGAAGCAACAGTTAGAACTGGTCATGGAACAACAGACTGGTTCCAAATAGGAAAAGGAGTACGTCAAGGCTGCATATTGTCACCATGTTTATTTAACTTATATGCAGAGTACATCATGAGAAATGCTGGACTGGAAGAAACACAAGTTGGAATCAAGATTGCTGGGAGAAATATCAATAACCTCAGATATGCAGATGACACCACTCTTATGGCAGAAAGTGAAGAGGGGCTAAAAAGCCTCTTGATGAAAGTGAAAGTGGAGAGTGAAAAGGTTGGCTTAAAGCTCAACATTCAGAAAACGAAGATCATGGCATCTGGTCCCATCACTGCATGGGAAATGGATGGGAAAACAGTGGAAACAGTGTCAGACTTTGTTTTTCTGGGCTCCAAAATCACTGCAGATGGTGACTGCAGCCATGAAATTAAAAGACGCTTGCTCCTTGGAAGGAAAGTTATGACCAACCTAGACAGCATATTCAAAAGCAGAGACATTACTTTACCAACAAAGGTTTGCCTAGTCAAGGCTATGGTCTTTCCTGTGGTCATGTATGGATGTGACAGCTGGACTGTGAAGAAGGCTGAGCGCCGAAGAATAGATGCTTTTGAACTGTGGTGTTGGAGAAGACTCTTGAGAGTCCCTTGGACTGCAAGAAGATCCAACCAGTCCATTCTGAAGGAGATCAATCCTGGAATTTCTTTAGAAGGAATGATGCTAAAGCTGAAACTCCAGTACTTTGGCCACCTCATGCGAAGGGTTGACTCATTGGAGAAGACTCTGATGCTGGGAGGGATTGAGGGCAGGAGGAGAAGGGGACGACAGAGGATGAGATGGCTGGATGGCATCACTGACTCGATGGATGCGAGTCTGGGTGACCTCCGGGAGCTGGTGGTGGACAGGGAGGCCTGGCGTGCTGCGGTTCATGGGGTCGCAAGGAGTCGGACACGACTGAGCGACTGATCTGATCTGATCTGATATATAAAATAGATAACTAATAAGAACCTACTCTATAGCACAGGGAATTCCATTTAATACTAAGTAATGATGTATATGAGAAAAGAATCTAAAAAGAGTGGATATATGTATAACTGATTCACTTGGCTGTATACCTGAAAATAACACATCATAAATTAAATTCCAATAAAAAATTTCAAATGTTCATTAATAGAGAAATGATTAATTTAATAATAGTATAGTTATGAAATGGAATATGACATATCTGTTAAAAAGAATGAGGCATATCTGTACATACCTCAAGGTTCTTAAAAATCTCAAGATACATTACATAAACAAAGCAAGGTGCAGACAAAATAAAAGTTTTCTGTATGTACATATGTGGAAATAGTAGTAATTATATTTTCCAGAAGGATATATGGGAAACTGTGACAGCAATTATAGAGATTATCTTTGTGGAAAAGGACTAGGGATAAGGAGTGGAAGACTTTTACTTTTAACTTTATAGCTTTCTGTATGGTTGCAAAAATTGCTTTATTTTAAAACATGAAATATGATTTTTTTTTTAAAAAAAGAATAGGTTGTATCTTCATGGTTTGACATGGAAAAACATGGACAATATAAGAGGGAAAAGAGCAGGCACAGAGGATCAGAGTGGGATGACTCTGTTAATGATTTTACTTACAGATGTAGACCTATAGAGTACTTGTGTTAAAAATATGGGGAAAAAATGGGAAGGAAATACCCTGAACTATTGTCATTGTGGCCATCTCTAGCAGAGTGGAGAAGTGGTAAGATTGCAGATATCTTCACTTTCTCTGTACTGTTTAATTTTCTACAAGGCTGGTAAAGGAAATATATGAATTTTTCCAGCTGGGAGGAAAAGGTAAAAAAAAAGAAAGGATATCCAGTCGTCCCCCTCCCTTTTGCATGAGGTGCTCCTATCTGCTCTATGCAAAAACAAGGGTTTGGCTGTGTCTCTCACCTGGCTGTTCTAAGCTTGCTCTCAGCTATTTCCCTTTTAAATCCCACCTGCTAGGGAAGACTTTGCAGTAGGTAAGAATCTTTCCTCTGCTCCAACTTATCTTCCCAAGTCTTGCTCAACTAGAAAAACTGGAAGATAAAAATAAAAAACATTTTAACAAGATGCTGAAAACTAGCCCAGCCCATAAATAAAATCAGCGTATTTAGTGACCCACCAGTCTGTGTGAGGAGCTAGTAGCCAGCTCAGGTGCTTCCTGAGAGCACCTGGGGGCATTCCCTCAGAGTTTGAACTTCATTGTTTTCCTTACCCACGCATCCTATCTGTTGCCCTAACTTAGGAGGTTGACAGGACAAACTGGTGGGGCAGGAGTGCTATGGAAATAAAAGGTGATTAACCACATTGATGTATAAGCCCTGGAGGATATCATGGGTTTGTTATGATTATTGGCTAGAAAATTAGGAGAACCCAAAATGTTCATTAACCCAAATGTGCTCTGATTTTATTAAGAAAATACTATCACCACTCCAACGCCTAACAATTGAGTTTTTCAATTTCTTTTCATCTCAAAATCTTGAAACGCTTCATCACTTTCAGCCTATACCACAAGGATATAAATGGGTGTGAATTGCTATTGGGCAACCAATGATACTTATGTTGACGTATATTCCAGCACCTCCCACCCCTCCATCACTCATGAGGTTTTTGTTACTGGAGAGAGCTGCTGTTGCAATGAGAAGCAGCACAGATGTGTCCCAGTGTTGGAGAAGAGCTTAGAAAAGAGAAATCTCAGATTCCCACTTCATTCAGGGAAACTGAAAGAGGAAAGTGAACAGGTTCACACAAGGGGAAGTGGCCAAGCAGAAGTTTCTAATGCCAAGGCCACTATTGAACCTATTCAGCTGCACCATGCCATTTGTTTGAATCTAATTATCACTCTAGTTACAGAACATTCCATATGGTAACCCACAAAATAAGAGAGACTAGTCTTTCTTGTTTGTTGGGAGAATATTTAAACAACAAATTTGACTACTGATACTGGCTGAATCATATCCCGCCAAATAGATACACTGTAGTCCTAACCCTCAAACCTCAGAATGTGAGCTAATTTGCAAATAGGATCTTTGTAGATTTCATCAAGTTAGAATGAAGCCATTAGGGTGGGTCCTAATCCAGTAGGACTGGTGTCCTTATAAAATGGGGAAATTTGGATACAGAAAGGAAGAAGATGTAGACACAGGGAAAACACCTTGAGGAGACAGAGGACTCCTCATCTATAAGCCAAGGAATGCCTGAGGCTACCATGAAGTTAGGAGAGGCCTGAAATAACTCCTTCTTTAGCACCCTGCCTGGTAGCTCAGACAGTAGAGAGTCTGCCTGCAGTGTGGGAGACCCAGGTTCAATCCCTGGATCAGGAAGATCCCCTGGAGAAAGAAATGGCAACCCACTACAGTATTCTTGCCTGGAAAATCCCATGGACGGAGGACCTGGTAGGCTACCATCCATGGATTCACAAAGAGTCAGACACGACTAAGAGACTTCACTGGCACCCTCAGAGGGAGCTTGAGCCTGCCAAAGGGTTAATTTTTGCATTTCTGGCCTCCAGAACTGTGAGACCAAAAGTTTCTATTTATTAAATAGACACCCACGCAGTTTCTTATGGCCACCCCAAGAAACTAATGCATTCAGCATTAGTCACATGTCCTTACAATGGTCAGAGACTGGAATAAGAGTGAAACCTCAGTCTATTCTAGCGTGGGATGTTTGTGTGACAAAATGAGTAAGAGGACTTCGTGGTTTCTCTGTTGCGGTGGTGGGTTTTTCTGGGCAACACTTGGCCTGGAGGTAGTGCTCTTCCTGTGGAATGCAGAGAGCCAGGAAACCCCTCCCTCTGCAGTGGGGCAGGGAGGGGGAGGTCCGGAGCGCAGCCCAGGCTGACCTGGAGCGCAAGCACCAGCTCTGGCCACCGCTTGAGTCCATGGAGCGGCCAACACTGTGCACCCAGCTGCTCAAATGGAGGCAAGAAGGTGACACGGCTCCTCAGGGGGGCGAAAGCCTCGAGACCAGACTGTGGTACTTCTAATGCCAGCCATGGAGACTGGAATCGTGGGCGTGAGGAGCCACAAACAAAACACAACATCTCAAGCATATCAGGAACCGAACCCTATCTGGCCAAGGAGTTTTGTTGTTGTTGTTCTTGCTTTATTTTTGTTACTTCTTTCTTTTTATTTTAAAACTTCCTTGGGGAAATTAGCATTAAAATTGGAACACAGTGCATAATTTTTGTACGTATACTTGTCCAAATGTAATTTATTCTTAATTTGGTGTGTGTCATTCTATTATTTGATTCAGTTCTCAGCTCATCCTTGTGTGATCGTTTCCAAGCCAGGGGGAGAAAAAAAAAAAAAGTCCTCAGTTGTTAAAGAGAGGCCCCTGATTCAAGAGACCCCCACATGATGGCAGCCCGGAGTGAATAGCTTCCCCGCCCCTGGTCCTGAAACCATGTCACAGGAAGGACTCCCGGCTGCCTGGGGATGCGCCCCTCTGCTCAGACCAACCTCATCAGGGCAGAGTTAGACAAAGGCCTCAGCCCTGAGCCTTTGTTTTCATTTGTCCTAAGACCCGTAGGCTTCTCTCTTTTGTCTCAAGAGCGGACCAGGGTAGGAGGGGCGCCAGGAAGGACCTCAGAGAAGATCCTAGCGAACCCTGTCACAAACTTACGGTATTTTCCCCTATGTACTTCAGCTTGAGAGAGACTTTTTTTGTCCAAATAGAAGACACGGGTTAAGTGCAGGTAGGTTGTTGTTTTGAAGAATTTGAGCAGCGAGGTGTTTTCCCTGGGACTCAGTTTCAAAATCAACACATGGACACTGCCTGAACAAGGAAAAATGGAGTCAGCTTTGTCACCATTCGTCCTCGGCTGGGATCCCAAGGTCGCCACCACCCCAGACTGTGCACAGTGCCCTTGGGGTGTCACCCCAGGTGGCAGGACAGGAAGGAAGAAAGGTCACGTTGTTTGTGCAGTTGGTTGTCTTCTTGCTGCTGGGCTGGTAAAATTGTTTTTCCGAGAGCTTCTTGTTCATTTGGCTTTTAAATACATATTATGCTTCTCCTTTTTCTTTTTTTTTTCCTGAGGGCTGGGAGAGAAGCAAACTTTCCACAGTGTTAACTGTCACGGATTTTTCCTCCGCTGTACAATTGGGTGGCAGCGAGGCAGTGCTAAGAGGCGTGATTTATTTATAAACATATCTGGAAATATTTTTAAAATAAAAAATGCCAAGGGTGGGGCTGGGTCAGAGCCAAGTCATGAAAAGTGAGATGTTTATCCTGGAGGTGGGCATGAGCACCCTCCCACAGGTAGTTTTAAAGTAATTTGGGGTCAAGTGGAAACATTCTGGTTATACTTACTTCAGTTTTAGATGCAGAAATATAGATTCTAGCTCGCTGGAAAGCTGATCTGAGTAATTCTATGCTTTGAAGACAATCTTGTTTTGTAGAGTTTCTGAGACAAATGCTGACCAGACGGTATGGTATTTAAAGAACAGCTTTGTAGCCTCCACAGCCCCAAATCCTTACCTTTTTTCCTGCTTCCTTCCCGTTAAGCTGCCCCATCCCGCCTGGGACACAGGCAGACAGTGGCGGAGACAGAGACAGAGACGGGCCAGGGACCAACAGAGGATGGGGAAGTCGTTAACAGGACCAGACACGCCCTTCCCAGGTTCAGGCGGCCACCTTTCTATTCTCTTTCTTCTCTATTCTTTCTATTCCATTCTAGTCAGGAGTGTTTCTTCAACTGCCTTAAGCAGGGGGTTGGGAAAGGATGTTTGGTCAAAGGGCACCAAGATGGGAACAGGAGAATCCAGGAGAGGAAATAAGGGGCCCGAGATAAAGAAATAAGAGCCAGGAGGAGAGAAATAAATAGAATCAAAGATGATGAATAATACCAGGTACAGAACAGACAGGGTGCAAAATGAAAAAGGAGCGAGACATGCAGATTGTCCTGCAGAAAGAAACAACTCAAAAATAGAAAAATGTGAGGAACCTGAAAGCAAACAAACTTAGAAGCCCATACAGGAAAGGAAAGAAGCAAATGGAGGTAAGAAATAGAACCCCAAACAGGAAGGACGTCTGAATGAGAAATGCGATGGAGGGAGAGAACAGAGAAGCCTTTGTGGTGTGTTTGTAGATTAGGAAAGACGACAGAACAGACGGAATCCAGGAGTGTTTATTCTTCGCACCTGGCAAACAAAAAAATTCATTATTTTTTAATCATAGAAGAAATATCTCTACGAGCACTGGGCTTTTCATGCTATTGGCCTATCTCTCACTCATCTTAATCCCTTAGGGCTCTTTTAAAAGTGTAAGGAAACCCAGCATGAGGGAAAGCACATTTCCACCCAGATGACTTTTTATATAAAGTTTATTTTAGAGAGATAAGTCCTTATAGACCTTAGAGTTCAAGCTGGGATACCTGTCCCCAGTGGTGAATGATCAAGAGCTTTTTAGTCCCTATAAATCCCAGAGTAAATGACAAAAATATTCGGCCCCTTAAAAATACGGGTAAAAAATGAAATAATTATTTGCATGACTCCCATTTCAGAAGGCTACCTTACCATTAATAAGTTAGAAGTTGCCCTGTAAGTTTAAATAATTTAACAAATGGAGTAATAAAAAAATGTAAGTAAAGCATAAACCAATAAATACAACACATACCCAGGAGAAGTAAAGATTAGTTATTTCATTACTGCAAATGGCTGTTACTAAACATTATGATAAATTACCAAAAAGATGCCTCTCTACCCCCTTCTATAATTTCAGGTTATTAATTTTATTCACATACAAGTAATTCTTTCCTTGTATGCCTCTCTTGCCCTGTTTCTCTAATGAGGAACCTGGAAAAAAAAAATGCAGTAGATAAAATGCACAAATTGGCACTGAAGCAAATGAAAAAATATATCAGAAACAAATAACACTATCAGCTTTTAACCCCATAATAAGCTCTTATTTATTTAGACCCTATTAATTTGGAATTTATAATAACTTGATTGGGGTCTGGGCAGAAATTTTCCTTCCTTCAGCAAACGCTGCTTTGCTCAATAGTGCAGAAGAGTGATGTAAATGAGCTTACAAAGGGAAGGTTTGAAATACATCTTGGAGCACTTCAGGCAATCTCGTATATATGAAGAATTAATATAAGAATACATATCATTCTTATCTGATAATTATCTGATAAATCAGAAGGAATTTGTTAGGTCACCCAGCAGACCAGGGAGGTATGAGTTTATCGTTGCTGCTGCTGCTGCTGCTAAGTCACTTCAGTCGTGTCCGACTCCGCGTGACCCCATAGACGTCAGCCCACCAGGCTCTCCTGCCCCTGGGATTCTCCAGGCAAGAAAACTGGAGTGGGTTGCCATTTCCTTCTCCAATGCATGAAAGCGAAAAAGTGAAAGTGAAGTTGCTCAGTCGTGTCCGACTCTTAACGACCCCATGGACTGCAGCCTACCAGGCTCCTCCATCCACGGGATTTTCCAGGCAAGAGTACTGGAGTGGGGTGCCATTGCCTTCTTCAGTTTATCGTTAAGTAACTGTATGACCATAGGCTAGGCATTTAACTTTTCCAGCCTTTACTTTTCTTACCTGTAAAATTGGGTTGCTAATACTAACTCTGTCTAGTTGGAGGGGTTGTTATGAGCATGAAATAGGAGAACGTGTGGGAATCCATTTTAAAATCCATAAGGTATTAGGAAAATCTGTTTTATTTCAAATGAATTTAAAATTCATACTTTTTACTAATTCAGTCTGACCTTCTGTCCATTAGTTTATACCAGTAAGGTTTTCTCTTCACACAGCTTCAATGAAATGAAATTCCTTAATGAACTGGGTGTGTGTGTGGGTGTGTATGTGTGTGTGTGTGTACAGAATCCTGCACAATTTTTTATTTTTTACACACAGACAACTCATATTGCCTTTGGTGAAATGTATGTTGTAAAGTATTAAAATACTGTTTCCTCAGTTCTAAGACACCTGCTTTTTCACATTTGAATGTTTTGGAAATCAGAATGAGCTTTACAATCATTGTCAAAATAAACATGTCAACTGCCAGGTAGAGGAGTTGCTAAGAGGAATTGTCATTTGCTTGTAATGGATGAATTCAACCAAATCTTTCAGAATAAAGAATTTTCAGAGCTAAAAGATGTTGGTGTTTACACTTCACTCAGATGCAAAACATCTGTCTGTCAAACTCTTTCAAGACAATCTGTTGCTCTTCCTATAAGATGTAATCAATTAAAGAAAAAAATGTAAGATTCTAAATCAGGGGTGCTACAGAGGTCAAACTCACAGGCACTTTTATGAAAATATCACCTCTGCTTAGCAACAACCACCAATGTTCTAGTGAATTGTAATCTTTGGAATATGAGTGAAGATGGTAAGTAATTATATAAATAAAATGGATGCTATTTGTTGGTAAAAAGTTGTGTATATGAATATTGCATTTTTTTCTCTCTTAGAATAAAAACCTATCTTTTAATTAGACAAATTAATCTCTTTTATTTTGCTTGTCAGATTGAGCAGAGAAAGCTTCTAGCTTTTTAACTCTCTGTGACCCCATGGACTATATATGTAGCCCACCAGGCTCTTCCGTCCATGGGATTCTCCAGGCAGGAATACTGGAGTGAGGTTGCCATGTCCTTCTCCAGGGGATCTTCCAGACCCAGGGATAGAACCTGGGTCTCCCGCATTGCGGGGCAGACACGTTACCCTCTGAGCCACCAGGGAAGCCCTTTAAAGCATCTAAAACAGCATTAAATATAATTAAATTTATATTAATACTTAAGATGCATGCACTTTATTGTATGCATGTTATACTTCAGTAAAATACTAAAAAATTATAGCTATATGACCATGTGCATTTAGCTTGAATAAAGATTTATCAAAATATAACCAGTTACAGCTTTCAAACTAGTATATGCAAGTGCTTATACAACCTTCTCAGCTAAGTCCTAGGCACTCTACACATATTACTTAATAAGAGCATTTATTAGGGCTTCCCAGGTGGCACTAGTGGTAAAGAATCCACCTGCCAATGCAGGACATGTAAGAGACAAAGGTTCAATACCTGGGTCAAGAAGATCCCCTGGAGGAGGGCATGGCAACCCACTCCAATATTCTTGCCCGGGGAAGCCCATGGACAGAGGAGCCTGGCTGGCTACAGTCCATAGGGTCAAAGAGCCAGACAATAGCTGAAGCAACTTTGCACACACACAGCATTTATTAAGCATTTAGTGTGTGCCAGATACTTGCAAAGGATGTACCAACAATCTCGTTGAATCTTTAAAAGAACTTACAAGGTGGGTGTTACTGTTTCTACAATGAGGAAACTCTTATTTAAGGCATGTATAAGTTAGGACCACAAAGAAGGCTGAGCGCTGAAGAATTGATGCTTTTGAATTGTGGTTCTGGAAAAGATTCTTGAGAGTTCCTTGGACTGCAAGGAGATCAAACCAGTCAATCCTAAAGGAAATCAATCCTGAATATTCATTGGAAGGAATGTTGCTGAAGCTGAAGCTCAAATACCTTGGCCACTGGATACGAAAGGCCAACTCATTGGAAAAGGCACTGATGCTGGGAAAGATTGAAGGCAAAAGGAGAAGCGGGTGGCAGAGGATGAAATGGTTAGATAGTATTACTGATGCAACGGACATGAATTTGAGCAAACTCCAGGAGATAATAGAGGACAGAGGAGCCTGGAGTGCTGCAGTCTGTGGGGTTGCAAAGAATCGGGCACAACTTAGTGACTCAACAACAGTGAGTTAGTTATTTACATGAGGTCACACTGCTGGAAGGTAGTCAGGAAAAAATGCAAATCCAAGTAGTTTGACCCCAAAGGTTTTCATTTATGAAGCTCTTTACAATCATCCTCAAAAATACACACAGTAGATTCTGTTGTCTTTATTTCACAGATGAGCACCCTAAAACTCAGAGACGTTAAGTAGCCTGACTGTAACATACAGCCTGTAAAGGGGAGAGCCAGAACTCATACATGGGCCTGTCTCCCAAGACCTTGCTGGCTCCTCTGTGACAGTATAATGCCTTTCTTAGGGAGGAGCTGTTCTTTAGACGTGACTTTCTTAACATCACATTACAGGATAGCCTTAGAGTGGAAGGTGACAGAGAGAAGAGAATAGAGTTGAGGGAGTAGCTCTCAGCCCTTTAAGAGAGTTGCCATAGATCTCTAAACCCTGCGCTGCAGATATTGGAGTTTTCCTCTTGAAGTCACCTTGTGTAGTTGCTCTGACTGTGGATGCAGTCAGCAATGAAATTCAGTTCACACTCATTGGGATATTATGCCACAGATTTTCTCTAACTTAGACATATGTTTTCCTCTCTCACTATCTCTTTCCTAGCTTGCCCCCTAGACATCTATCCTCCTTAAGAGAAAAAACAAAATATGCAAAGAATCCTGGACTTTAGGAAGTGTACGCCTCAAAACATAGCAGCCTCCTGTGGGCTGTCTCTGTTGTCTTGCTCAGAGGGACCGGCAGGAGTTGCCAAGCTGTGTCCCTTGATACCAACCTGGAAGGTCAGGTCTATTTCAGCTTCCACTCTGACTTGCTTTTTGTAAATTAGTACCAGCTCTTTCAGATTCCAACCATACCAAATTTAAAAAATGCTAGTTTGGACAGTAATTTATTTGGGGCCATTTCAATTGGCTGCACTTTACTAGGAACAAAAAATTATGACTGGGTCACCTTCCCTGCCATTGGAAAAAAGCTTCATTTCTCCCTACCCTGAAGATACAATAATGAACTAGAAATTCACTGGATACAGAGCACTGAAAATCAAACTGCTCTATTTGCATTTTTAACATTTGAGAAGCCATGTTCTACTTGCAGCTTGAGAAATTTCAAAGAAATTATCTAAACATTGGGTTCTAGAGATGAAGAGGAAACAGATATTGGAACAATTTTACAAAATTGTAGGTCTTTTGGAGGAGTTAGTTGACTGCAGTAGTTTTTACCCATAGAAATATGTACTCATTGCTGTCTGTGGTTCACTCTGTATCAATGTCCCTGGTAATAGTGTGTGTTGTAAAGAAAGGTAGTACACTTTCTGATCAACATCAACCTAAACAATAAGAGTTAAAACAAAAAAAAAATTTCAATGAGGCCTTTCATTAGAAACTTTTATGACATAAAAGTTAAAAAAAAAAAAAAGACTTCCCCAGTCCATGTGTTTTGAATGTTGGCCTTTTAAATAGTGGGTTAGGGCTGCGTCATTATTTTCTTTGTGTTCGATTTCCTTTTCAGCTGTTACACAGCTACTTGTTTAGCACCTTTGGCCGTCAAGCGGATTGAAATAGAAAACAATCTATGTCTCAGGATTCTAGATATGGGTCTGTTCTCCAGCACCTGTTAACTCAAAGTCAAAGCTCCACCAATGCTGGGATTCTGAGCTGAAATTTCCATTCACAAAGAAGGAGTTGGGTAGGAAGTATGAACAAAAAATTATTATTTTTTAAAACTTTATTGAATTGTAGTTGATTTACAATGTGGTGTTAATTTCTCGGTACAGCAAAGTGATTTAGTTTTACCCCAAAACACATTCTTTTCCATTTCAGTTTATCACAGGATATGAAATGTAGTTCCCTGTGCTCTACAGTAGGACTTTGTTGTTTATCCATCCTATAGATAGTGACGTGCATCTGCTACTCTCAAACCCCCAATCCTTCCCTCCCTTTCCCCTGGCAACCAACTCTGTTCTCTATACCTGTGAGTCTGTTTCTGTTCTGTAAATATGTTCATTTGTGTCGTATTTTGGATATCACGTATAAGTGATATCATATAGCATTTGTCTTTCTCTTTCTGACTTACTTTGCTTAGTATGATAATGACTAATTGCATTCATGTTGCTACAAATGGCATTATTTCATTCTTTTTAATGACTGAGTGCTATTCCATTGTATATATGTACCACATCTTTATCCATTCATCTGTCGGTGGACTTTTAGGTTATTTATATGTCTTGGCTACTGTAAATAGTGCTGCCATGAACATAGGGGTGCATGTATTTTTTCAAATTATTGTTTTGGCTAGATACATGCCCAAGAATGGGATTGCTGGATCACGTGGCAACTCTATTTTTAATTTTCTAAGGAACCTCCATACTGTTCTCCAGAGCAGCTGCACCAATTTACACTCCTATCAACAGTGTTAGGAGTTTTTTTTTCCCTTTTTTGCACACGCTCTCCAGCATTTATTATTTGTAGACTTTTTAATGATGGCCATTCTGACTGGTGAGGTAGCACTTCATTGTAGTTTTAATTTGCATTTCTCTAATAATTAATGTACATTTTTTGTGTGGGTCTACTGGTCATTTTTATATCTTCTTTGTTGAAATGTCTATTCAGGTCTTCTGCTCATTTTTCGATTAGGTTGTTAGTTTTTTTTTTTAATTGATCTGTTGTTTGTTTATTTTGGAAATGAAGCCATTGCTGGTCAGATCATTTTCAAATATTTTCTCCCAGCCCATAGGTTGACTTTTTGTTTTGTTTACGGTCTTTAAGAAATCATTTTTAATTAAAGAAGTGAAATCTAAAAGCAATAGTTGTTTAGCTGAAAAATGCTAGACTGCCCAGGGCATTTGAATATTGGGAGTTGTAATGTGAATGCCCCTTTTCATAACTATTTCAGTAGTTGAAGCAATCATTCACCCCCTGCAAGACCTTCATCTGGTCACTAGACAGAGAGGCTCAGCTAGACTCTGGTATAAAGCTCCTGCTTAATAAGGCGGGTCTGTTTTTTAAAACCTATGAGGGGTTTAAGTATTCTGGGGCAGAATTCCTAGGCAGGCCTCTTTTTTTAGGAAAAGAGGAATCTACAGAGCATTGAGAAACATGAAATGCTTGCCTGTCACTCAGGGCCTCCTGGCTACTGCCGTGTTGATGAGACAAGGTTGCACGTGGCAGTCTAACGCTGTGTGTCCCACATTTAGACAGAGCTAAGCTCAAATGCCTGCCATGCCATTCACCAGTCCTGTGGTTTAGGGAAAGTTATTCAACTGCCCTAAGCCTCACTTTTGTCATCTATAAAATGGAGATAACAATGCTTACAACCTTACAGAGTTGTCCTAAGGGCCAAATATATGTACAGCCTTTTAGCACCTGACATATCACATATAGCTAATAAAGGATTAAAATGTGTTTCTATCCTTTCATTACTTCTGTCATTTTTAACTGTATGATTCTTACATGTGATAAGAGAGTTTACAAAACAATTCACACCACTTGGAAGTTTCAGGGGTAGCAGGAAGCTCCAAGTTCTGCCCTGGAAAACGGTACTTTCTTAGCTTCCTGTTGAGGAGTTTAGGAGTTAGAGTGGCCTCTTATACCTTCCAGACCCTGAACCTGTGGGACTTTTGCACCCTTGTGCAAAAGGGTGGGAGAAGCTGGCTACCTGCTGAGGACAGGGGAGCCCAGCCTCACCCTCAACCTGTTTCCTCAGCCTCCTGCCCTCAGGCCCTCGGGCCTAGGATGGTGTATGGTCAAGGAGCATGGCTGGCAGCCAGCTGGGGGCATCAAGATGAGTCCAGGAGACCAGCATCTACTAGAGCTGGCATGGTTCATGGTTGGCTCATTCCAAGTCTACAAAGACACACCCTGTGGATCAAGTACAGGAAACTGGTGCCCAGAGTAAACGTCAAGGCCCAGCAAGGAACCCCCAGCTCCCTTCCCAGGCTGACTTGGGGATTCAAACAGCTTCTTCCCCTCCCTCCCACTCACAGGCCAACAATGGAACTCAAAGAATGAAGGCCTTCCTTCCTTCCTTCTCCGACTACAAGCCTGTTGGTCAGCAATGGCCTCAGGGAATCGTAATCCTGCAGAAAGAAATCACAGGCCAGGGCTGCAAACAGGCAGTTCAGTGAAAACCTATCCAAATCAAGGAGTGCCTGCAGAGCTCTGTGTTTAGCTGGGCTGCAGAGAAGAAGGAGCCTGGCTGCTGCCCTGAACAGAGCCCTCTTGCGCACATTCGTCTCTTGTATGGAGGCTACTATAAACCTTCTCCATTCTTAAAGATCAGTAGGAAAAAGACCAACAACCCAATGGAAAAATAGGCAAGGGCATTGTATTACAGTTTTCCAGAGAAACAGATATACAGAAAGAGATTTATTCTGCAGAATTGACTCACGTGATTATGGAGATAAAAGTTCCATGATCTGCTGCCTGCACCCAGGAAAGCCTACAGTGTAATTCAGTCCAAATCTGAAGGCCTGAGAATCAAGGGAACTGAAGATGTAAAGCTCAGCATTCAGAAAACTAAGATCATGGCTTCTGGTCCCATCACTTCATGGCAAACAGATGGGGAAACAGTGGCTGACTTTATATTTTTGGGCCCCAAAATCACTGCAGATGGTGACTGCAGCCGTGAAATTAAAAGATGCTTACTCCTTGGAAGGAAAGTTATAACCAACCTAGACAGCATATTAAAAAGCAGAGACATTATTTTGTCAAGAAAGGTCCATTTAGTCAAGGCTACAGTTTTCCCATATGGAAAATAGTCACGTATGGATGTGAGAGTTGGACTATAAATAAAGTTGAGCACGGAAGAATTGATGCTTTTGAAGTGTGGTGTTGGAGAAGACTCTTGAGAGACCCTTGGACAGCAAGGAGA
Organism: Tragelaphus eurycerus; assembly: GCA_935064755.1. Classification (NCBI taxonomy): domain Eukaryota; kingdom Metazoa; phylum Chordata; class Mammalia; order Artiodactyla; family Bovidae; genus Tragelaphus; species Tragelaphus eurycerus. The sequence goes on along the minus strand of CAKXYN010000024.1, from coordinate 19,104,966 downwards.
GCCAACCAGTCCATCCTAAACGAGATTGGTCCTGGGTGTTCATTGGAAGGACTGATGCTGAATCAAAGAATGGGACACAACTGAGCGACTGAACTGAACTGAACTGAAAATGTAAATCTCGGCTCCAGAGCAGGAGAAGATGAGATGCGCTATCTCAAGTCAGACAATGTTAGGCAAAAGAAAAAGATGAATTCTTCCTTCCTCCTGTTCTATTCAGGGCTTCAGTGGATTAGGTGAGGCCCACCTACACTGGGGAGATTGACCTACTTTATCACAGAATCAAATGCTAACCTCATCCGGAAACACCCTCACAGACGGCCAGAGGTGATGTTTAATCTAAGCACCTCAAGGCCACTCAGGTTCACCTGTAAATCTTTAGCGGGCAATTCTGTCCCTATACATGTTTCCTACTGTGAGCCAAGAAGGATGTGCAGGAACTGATTAAAGAAAGTATGTTTCATAATAGGGTGGGTTTATTTGTGCTGAGATGTGGAACCATCTTCAAGATACAATATTCAGTGAAAAAGTGTGGCTTAGAACAGGTCATGGAATATCTCTGAAAGGAGGTTCAAGAGACAGGCCACTAGGGTTGCCTGCAGAAAGAAGGGGTGGAGGGCTGGGCTGCTGGGGTCCAGTACAGATATACATTTCACTGTATGTGCTTGGGTTCTTTCAAAATCATGGCATGTGCTTATTTTCTAATTTTAAAAAATTCATTTTTATTTTTTTTAAAGAAAACTTCCATTCTCTTCTACCCTTATGTCCTGCAAACGTCCCTCTCATGCTTAACAGATTATCTTGCCCTTGACTAACAAAAATAAAAACCTCAGTGAGAGCATCTTCAGACTTTTTCACATTTTCTTTTCCTTTCCCACTCTCTGGATACCCTCCCCAGGCTCCCCCAAGACCAAGCCTCTTTAAAAAAAAAATTTTTTTTTTTAAGATTTATTTATTTTTTGACCGTGGGGGGCGGTCTTCGTTGCTGCATGGAACCAAGTTATGGTGAGCTGGGGCTACTCTTCATTGCGGTGTGGGCTTCTCATTGAGGTGGCTCCTCTTGCTGTGGAGCACAGGCTCAAGGGCATGTGGACTTCAGTGGCTGCAGCATTTGAGCTCAGTAGTTGTGGTGCATGGGCTTAGTTGTTTGTTATATATGGAATTTTCCTGGACCAGAGATCGAACTGATGTCCAATGCATTACAAGGCAGATTCTTAGCCACTGGACCATGAGGGAAGCCCAGGACCAAACTTATTTATGCTGAACCCTCAGCTCCTCTCTCCACCGCAAGTTTTTATCACTGATGTTTACATTCACCAGAGTCCCCTAAATCTTAAACCACCACCAAGCAGCTACCTGTGGTCATGTATGGATGTGAGAGTTGGACTGTGAAGAAGGCTGAGCACCAAAGAATTGATGCTTTTGAACTGTGGTGTTGGAGAAGACTCTTGAGAGTCCCTTGGACTGCAAGAAGATCCAACCAGTCCATTCTGAAGGAGATCAGCCCTGGGATTTCTTTAGAAGGAATGATGCTAAAGCTGAAACTCCAGTACTTTGGCCACCTCATGCAAAGAGCTGACTCATTGGAAAAGACTCTGATGCTGGGAGGGATTGGGGGCAGGAGGAGAAGGGGACGACAGAGGATGAGATGGCTGGATGGCATCACTGACTCGATGGATGTGAGTCTGAGTGAACTCCAGGAGCTGGTGATGGACAGGGAGGCCTGGCGTGCTGCAATTCATGGGGTCGCAAAGAGTCAGACACGACTGAGAGACTGATCTGATCTAAACTGATCTGAAGCAGCTACCACATCCCCTCTTTTCCCTTCTATGATTAAACTTCTTTGTTGTTGTTGTTATTCTGCTTTTATTTATTTTAAATTTTTTATTTTGTATTGAGGTACAGTGCTATTACAATAGCACTCCACCTTTATAATGGGTTTCCCCTACCTTGAGGATAAATTCCAAGTTCTTTAACATGGTTTTAAGACCCTTCATGACCATTGACTGGGTCTCATTCACCAGCACCCCCATGAATTCTCAGATACCCTACTCAACTTATTGTAGGCTTTTAATACCCTGCTGCTGCTCATTCTAAGTCTTTTGGCTATGTTGCTCCTTACTGCAGGTCTCTTCTTCTCATCTCCTTGATAATGCCTACCTATCCTTCAGGTCTCAGCTTAAAGCTTTCTTCCTCCAGAAACTCTGTAATGTCACAGTTTCTCTAGTTCTGATTCCTCCACAAGACTGAAATTTAAGATGGAGTTTATGCCCACCTGGAGCATCACTCTACCTCTTACCACAGTCTCTGGCACGTAGTACATGCCAAATAATCATTGAACAAATTAATGAAGGCATGATCAGCCCCCATTTCACACTGCATTTTAACAAAGAAATGTAAATGGAGTCTTGCTGCTTTTGCAGAATCATTAAGGGGAAATAGCTTAGCCACAGGTGACCTACAGAGTTAGAATTACAATTTTGACTCATTTTTAGAACTGTCCCTTTAGCGATATATTTTAGAAATTTAAAGAAATTTTGCAGTAGTACATGACTTCATCTTCCTTTTTCACACTGTGTGTATGAGAGAGAGAACAACTTTGCCAAATTGGTCTTTGCAGTCCAGTGGTTTGAACCAGAAATCTGTGAAAAGATTGTTCTTTAGGAAATTTTCCAAAAATTATCCTGAAGCAACACTCAAGTAACCATGTATTTTAAAATGTACTTTCCTGGCTGCTGTAGAAAAATGCAGTTTTTATCGTCTAAGAAATTTTAACATGTAGATACCTAAAGTGCATTGTTGAAATAAAGTGATACATATTAATATATTCCAAGGCTCAGGGCTGACCAGTGTCAGAATTAAGAATATCAGTTGATGGCAGAAGACAAAGTGTTTGGAAACTAGAAAACATAGCTATTTTTTTTCTTTTATTCTGAGAAACAGGGGATAAAATCAATGAGCATATGAATTCAGGTAATCTTCAGACAGAATTTCTAGGAATACAGTCAGAGTGAAAGTAAAATTTTTAGAAACTAAAAGAATTAAACATCAAGTTGAATAAATAAATAAAGCAGGAAGAGAAATGGCAAAGGTCTAGTTTTTAAAAGAGAACTAAAGTCGTTAGTTCTTAGCAGAGCGCATGGAATTCCCAGTAAGAGGAAGAGAAAGCAAGAAAATATAATGAGCGCTCACAGTGAAGTATCAAAGCTGTTTTCTCTCCCTTAGATCCAGAGCTGTAAAGAACTACCTTCAACCAAATCACGCTGTCCACCTCAAGCCTGGCCCCTCGCAGGCTCTCTAGACCCACAGCTGCATCCCCTCCCACCTTCTGACCCACACAGACCTTCCTTCGGAGCCCCACTCTACATGCTGGTCTGAGTCTTGTCAATTCTTACCACTTAATAGCTCCAAGGTCTGTCCACAGCCACTCGCCTGGTGCAAACCTACCTGCTCTCTCTCCCTCATGGCCTACGATCAGGAACAAGCCTCTGTGCTGTAGAGACCACCCAGCAGGCTCTATGGATGGACTGCCTGGGTCATAGCCTGGCTTCAGCACTTACTGCTAACCAACATTGGTCCAGTTATTCCATGTCTCCACCTCTGCTTCTGTGAAAAGAGGGGATGCTAGCCTCTGGCCCATAGGATTGTATGATTAGATGAGATAATACATATGACATTCCCAGAATAATACTTGGTACATGGTTCCATAAATATTAACTACCACGAAAGTGTGAAAGGGTCAGTCACTAAGTCATGTCCAACTGTTTGTGACCCCATGGACTATAGCCCACCAGGCTTCTCTATCCACGGAATTCTCCAGGCAAGAATACTGGAGTGGTAGCCATTCCCTTCTCCAGGGGGTTTTCTCCACCCAGGAATGGAACCAGGGTCTCCTGCACTGCAGGTGGATTCTTTACTGTCTGAGCCATCAGGGAAGCCCATTACTCATTATTTCTTTGCTTCCTTTCTTGCCATATTTGAATCCATTTTTTGGAGCATTTTCAAATAAATTCTGAGCCTTCACCTTCCTGCAAGAACACTTGCATAAGTTCTCGTGGCTTTGAGGAAAAGCTTACAGGGGCCCATCTCCCTGTCCAACCCCATCCTGCACCCCTTCCCCTTGTTCTCAGGGCTCCAGACACTCTGACCTTCTTTCGGTTCTTCAAACCCTCTCAGCTTCCTCTCACCTCAGGGCTTTTACACAAGCTGCTTCCTCTGCCCGGAACGCCAACTCATCCTTCCCGTCTCGGCCGGAGCCTCATCACTTCCTCAGGGAGACCTTGCCCGGCCACTCTAACTAGGTCAGACCTCTCCATGGAACCCTGTATGTCTCCTCCACAGCACTTCTCAGAGTCCTAATCTGACACATTTTCACGCAGTTATTAGATTACCATCCCTCTCACCACTACAGTGGAAGTTCTATGAAGGCAAAGGCCATGTCTGGTTTTCATTTATCCCAAACCTCAGAGCCCAGCATGGTTCCTGAAAGTAACACAGAAATACTCAACTAACATCTTTTAAATAAGGAAGGAGGGAAGGAGGAGAGAACACATATCTTGAGTGTCCTTGCCTGTGCCGGAGGCTGCTATGTCTTTAAGATTTGCACGAGGAATCATCTCACACCACAAGCCCTGTGTACTTTTCCCACCTCCCACTGCCTTTGATTTGTTAAGGCGTTTAATTCTCAATTCAATACCAGCATTTGTTTTTAGGAAAAATGGCCCTTGCATTAGCATAATACTGTGACATCCGAAAGCAGTTTGTGACCTATCTTTCCTAGTCCAGACATTTGGTGGTCTCAAGAAAGGACAAGAACTCTGCAGAGGAAAAAATTTCATCTGACAAGATCCAAATGGGATTCCTTATCCAGCTTGTCAGCTTTCGCCCTGGCATTTCTGCCCCAAATTGAGGGGCAGTGTACATAAGACTTTCCAGCACAAGTAAAGGCAATGGAAGTCTTCCCCCTGTCACCATTTTCAACCTTTTAGAGAAAGCACTGGAGAAGGCAATGGCACCCCACTCCAGTACTCTTGCCTGGAAAATCCCATGGATGGAGGAGCCTGTTAGGCTGCAGTCCATGGGGTCGCTAAGAGTCGGACACGACTGAGCGACTTCACTTTCACTTTTATCTTTTCATGCATTGGAGAAGGAAATGGCAACCCACTCCAGTATTCTTGCCTGGAGAATCCCAGGGACGGTGGAGCCTGGTGGGCTGCCATCTATGGGGTCGCACAGAGTCGGACACGACTGAAGCGACTTAGCATAGCATAGCATAGCATAGAGAAAGCACTAGAGAAAGAAAGTAAGCATAAACAAAGGAAACCCCTTCTCTGAACTAAAAGTAGAGAGGGGCATTCCTCATGCTTCTGGGAGTGAACAAAGATGAACTCCAAATGAGAAAGAAGGTCAAAGTTAAAAGGGATGTTTTGCCTTTAATTCAACCCATTTTTGTATGAATGAGACAACTGAGGGCCAGAGAAGGGAGGGGGCTTTCCTGAGGTCCCCAAGAGGCCTGGATTTTAGAGGGGAAATTGGAGAAGGGAACTAAGGTTAAGTGACTAGCACCTTGAGCTCTACCCACAGTATAGGTACTTTGTCCTGATTATACCCTTATAGAATTAGTTTCATTAAGTCCATTTGATGGGCTTCCCTCATAGCTCAGTTGGTAAAGAATCCGCTTATAATGCAGGAGACCCTGGTTCGATTCCTGGTCGGGAAGATACACTGGAGAAGGAATAGGCTACCCACTCCAGTATTCCAGCCTGGAGAATTCCATGGACTATATAGTCCATGGGATCACAAAGAATCAGACATGACTAAGCAACTTTCACTTCACCAAGTCCATTTGATAGGTTAAAAACATTGAAACTCAGAATGGCTTGGCACAAAGATGAAAGCCGTTGGATAGAAACACTTTGAGGTAGACATTGCAAGCATCCTTGATTTTTGACTCTGCACCTAAGCCCCCTTATCCATCCACAGGCTCTGGTTCACCTGAGTCGGTCCTGTTTACACCTATTGTCCCAGTGTCATTAGTAAGAACACCTCTTTTCTCTCTTAGAAGTGTACCAGGTGGGATAATAAACTTACTATATGATTACTACCTACAAAATGGGGATATTACTGTTAATATTACCTGTTCATGGGAATTAATGGGATTTTACAACTCAAATGCGTGGCATCTGGCACATAGTAAGCACTTAGTGGATGCTATTATTGTTATTATTATAATTAGGATGGTGTCTAGGAGGGGGGCATCTGGGATGCTGAAGCAGAAACTCCAATCCTTTGGCCACCTAATATGAAAGCCCAACTCATTGGAAAAGACTCTGATGCTGGGAAAGACTGACAGCAAAAAGAGAAGGGGGCAACAGAGGATAAGATGGTTGGATGGCATCACCAACTCAATGGACATGAATTTGAGCAAACTCAGGGAAATGGTGAAGGACAGGGAAGCCTGGTGTGCTGCAGTCCATGAGGTCACAAAGAATTGGACATGACTGAGCAACTGAACAACTGGGAGGGGTCAGCAGGAGTGAAGCCAAGCTTTCTCATTTGACATTCCCATCACAGGCTTTATGAATAATGTGCCCTGGAGTTGTGTGGCGCCAACTTTAGTGGCTTTAAACTGACCCCCAGGGGGAAGTGTCAGCCATGCTAGGCTAGAGACCATGTGGAGACTCTGCCTCCTTCAATTCTGGACCAATCAGATTCACTGCCTGGGTCTTCTCAGGTCATGTGGTTGAGACTGAAATTAGCTTCTGTTTTATTAAAAGTCTAGAGCCCATATTTCTTACAGAGAAATTGTCAAGTAAACAATCCTAGGGTATTCTCTCTCTCAGCCCCAGCCTATGCTAATTCAGTGAGTGGCTTAAAGAACTTGCCTCCTCTTCAAGAGTAAGAGGTGGGTGTGTATGTTTTTTCAGGCCCCCTTAAATGTTCTTGATTAGGGTAATAAAAATGCTAAGCTCTATTGCCTCTCACTGGAGCGAAGGCAGCTAGAAACTCCTCATTCCCAGAAGAACCTAATTGTTGATTCTACTGTGTCTAAACAGATATTCTTTAGATTGCTTTTTCCAATGCCCTTTCATGGGAAAGATCAATTTAAATGTTGCTTTGAGCTAACCATCGATTGTTTCTGTATTCATCCAAATTTCTATATTCATCCAAATTTCTATCTTTGATTCCATGTGCTAAATGACATATTACCTTCAAAGTCTATAAACTTAAATAAGGTGGGTGATTTTTAATTTAGCTCTTTGCCCTCCTCTGTCTTCCATATTTTATGCAAAATATGTGCATGTTTCTCTTATTACTTAAAAGCCTGGTTTAAGCCTGTATTTGAACTTTAGGAGACATCTTTAACTGTCCTACAGTACCAAGCATGGTGTGCCCTACAGAGTGGTGTTCAATCAATACTTGTGGAAAAGATAAATTAATACCTTAGTCTGGATTGCAAACAAATTGGATTTGTTGTCTCTTAGTGTTTGAGTTTGGGAATTCTTAAAATATTGTCCAGACTTTCTCAGGTCTGCATCTGTGTTTATTCTGTTCTCTCCACCTAGAATTTCCTCCATTTCGTCTTTCTCTTTGGAAATTTCACTGTTCCTTCAAGGTTCTCATTAAATGCCAACTGCTCCAGGAAACCCAGCTTGCAGTCTCCAAACAGGTATCATGGAGTCAGTCTTAGAACAAAGGAGCTGGAAAGGGCCACGCTGCATCCAGTTTTCCATCCCCACAGTCCTCTGTGATCTTATCTGGTGCGTGTTTGTGCTCTGACTTCAGGAACCCGTTTTGAGCATGTGAACTTTTAAAATGAGACAGAGGGTATATAGTCTGCTGAATCACCTATGTAGACGAAAAGAAAGTAATTGCTTAATGAATTATGAGTTGACAGTTCTGAAAAAGTGACTTTTTAATAGTAGGGTGTACCTGAACACAGAAGTGATTAATGTGGCTTTTCAATCAAGTTCTCAAAACAGGGAGCTTTAGACCTAGAAGTCATCTCTTCAGACTCTTTCACATGTAAACAAGGTCTTGTTCAAAGAATCTTGGGTCTTGCTAAAGGTCACCTGGCTGGGGAGGACCAGAGTCCAGCCAGCAGATCTCTGGAGCCGTCTCCAAGGCATTTCTTCAGGCATAATTTAACATGTATCACTTTATCTTCAAGTGTAAAGTACACTTCATGATTGAATACAGTAACTGGCTAACTATTCATAGCTCCCCTTTCCCTCCCTTTCGGTGCCTGTTTCTAAGCAGCAACGTTGTGGTTCAGTGACTTCTGTCTGGATAATATGAAAACAGGGCACCCAGCCAATTCTGATGAGCTAACTATTTCCCTAAATTATCATGCCTAAGCAGAGGGCCCTAAACCTGCTGTTCGACACTTATCATTGGATCTGGGGGATGGGCCATACACAGGCATATCATCAAATAGCTGGAATTTTATAGTTAGATTGTCAAGCAGTGAAAATTGCCATCCTTAGAAATGACTGACAGTTCCTTTGCCTCATTTCTGCTACACTGAGTTAGGTAAAGGAAAAAAAAAAAATCAACTTCAGTCTTTGGATAGATTTCTTGCTGAAGACATGTGTGACAGGACTATAAATTTTCACCAGAAATTGATGAGAGAATGGGCACTTCAAAGTGCCTGAAAGACTTTGCAAAAGGTCCCAATTAACAGAAGGCCTCAAACATAAAGTTAAATAAATGTTGCAGTGGGGAGGAATCTTGCTGGGAGTGCTGGGTCATCGGCTGATTGCCTGGGGAGAGTGGTGGCCAGGGTTTGCCAGCTGGCTGATCTACACGCCTATAAAGGATGCGGTCAGCTTACACCTTGGCAAACTATGATTTTGATGGAGATCTTAGAGGTCAGAAGACGTTCTTCCTAGTAGAGTGTGTTAGATCAGGTCCTTGCTTTTATCGGAGTACAGAAAATATCCTGATAGCCAGGATTAGTAGGATCAGGGTGTTGCTTTTCAGTTGTCCAATCATGTCTGACTCTTTGCGACTGCTCCAAACGAGAGTTCATTGCTGGATCAGAATAGATACATACCCTAAAGGAGACATAGGATGCAATTGAGGGCGGCACATACATCTAATCCTCAAGTTAAACCAGTCGTGCCACTGAAGCAAACTAACTGGCTCACCAACAACCACCCATCTTCCCACAAGTTCCACTGAACAACCATTTTTTTCACACTCTGAACTCCAAAGCTACTACTAGCCTGTCCTCTTAGGTTCACCCATATTCAGCCATGCTCAGGTGTTGTTTTGTTTGTTTTGCACAGATCTGAAGATGGTGATCAGGTGTAAACATCCTAGTAACCCCACCCACCTGCCAATGGCTAGCTTAGTGCTTTTCATGCAGAGACACTCAGTGAATCAAAGAACTGCAAGAGAGCTTCTATATTCCAAAGTTCTTACTGAAAATTACAGCCATTTAAAAACTGTTTTAAAAAGTTGACAACATTTCCATCACTCTTCCAAATGAATTTATTTATTTTTTATTTATTCAAAATTCCTTCTAAGAGAACTTCCCTGGCAGTCTAGTCAGTTAAGACTCTGCCTTCCAATTCAGGGTGCAAGGGTTCAATCCCTGGTCAGGAAACAAAGATACCACATGCCACGTGGAGCAGCCAAAAATTAGAAAACAAAATAAAATGGAAAAAGACCTCTAAGAATATTTATTGGTTTAAAAACTAGCATGCAAAAATAGAAAAAAAAGTACTGCAAACAAACTTAAAAGACAAATGAAGATTATGGAAAGCATTTGCAAAACTGTAGATGTAACTAACAATGGGGACAGTATTCTTACTATGTAGAAGTGTACAAAGAACATGATTTGGGAATTTACAAAAGAAGAAATGATTGTATGACTATTTAACATATGAAAGCTTTTTCATCCTTACCAGTAACCAAAGAATAAACATGACAGCCAGATACCTCTTCATCTATCAGATAAGAAAAAATCAGGGATGTCCCGGATGTGGGTTATTTGACACATTATTTGCACTGCCCGTGGCTATGCAAAATCGAACCACATTTTGGAGGACAAATTGTCAATATCTATTTGAAATGTTAAACATTTGACCTGAAGAAATTCATCCCAAGGAAACTATCAAATAAGTGTATAAAGATGTATGTACAAATAAACTGAAAGATCCTAAATGTTGAACAATAGAGGATTGATCAAATGAAGTAAACTACATCCATACTACTATGCCATCATTAATTAGTATAATTTACAATTATTAATTAAAATAAAATATATTTACAACATATTAAAATACAATCCAGTTTTTAAAAAATATTTGTTTAGTTTATTTATTATTTGGCTATGCTGGATCTTAGGTGAGGCATGTGGGATCTTTGATCTTCATTGCTTGTGCAAACTCTTAGTTACAGCATGAGGGATCTAGTTCCCTGACCAAGGATTGAACCTAGGCCCCCTGCACTGCTGGGCATGGAGTCTCAGCCCCTGGACCACCAGGGAAGTGCAGGTGTGATTCAGTTTTTAAAAAAACATTTTCTATATACATTTACATATATACATATACATATATACATATACATATATAATATACATATATATATATATATTCATGCTTGCTAAGTTGCTACCATCTTGTTCAACTCTTTGCAACCCTATGGACTATAGCCTGCCAGGCTCCTCTATGAATTCTCCAGGCAATAAAACTAGAGTGGCTTGCCATGCCCTCCTCCAGGGGATCTTCCCCACCCAGGGACTGAACCATGTCTCCTGTGGCTCCTGCACTGCAGGCAACTTCTTTATCGCTGAGCCACCAGGGAAGCCTATATATATATATGTGTGTGTACATATATATATATGTATACACACACGAATATACATATTGACATCTGTATGTAGCCATGATTTTATGCCTTCCTTAGAGTTGTTTTCATATGAATGGGTGGACGATTTAGATGGATTTGAAAGAGAACTTTTACTGATGCTTGCATAATTAATGATGAATACACTGATTGTTTTTTCCTTGTCAGAGATCAGACTGGGTTAGGTTTTTAGACTTAAATATTAGTCAATTTAAAGTATGAATATACACATATTAATGGGGAGGTTGGATTAGTGAAACCTAACAAGACTCCCATGCTTTAGATTTACTGTATTACAAGCATACACAGGCAACCCTTGACTTACAGCTTAGTTGCATATTGCAGAATTCTTGGAGTTGATTGTACCATTTTAAATATATGAAGGAGGGAAAACTCATGGAAAAATGAGTTATAGTAAGAGAGCATGTGAGAAAAAAACTATAAAGTAAAAAAAACCAAGAATTTTTTTTTAGTACCATAGAAAATTAGTTGTTAGAGAATAGTTTAAAATTACTAAAGTTGAATATAGTAAATCAAATTAGCATTGATATTTTGAGTATCTGATTGTGAAAAGATGGACTAAATGACTAGCTAACTGTCTTTTTAAGACTATTGGTAATAGAATCAATTATAGTTTGGTATTAACTATATTAAGAGTAAATTAGACTTTACTAGCTCCTAGAAATATGAAGTTGTTATAATAGATCGTGGTCCCTTATCAACATATGTAAAACTTGAAGCTTTATAAACCAGCTCCCTTCCCAGAACTAAACTAGATTAGATGATCAATTAATGGCTAAAATGTTATTATATCTCTTTTTAATATTTCTCATCAAAACCTAAATATTTCTAATTCAACTTGTGTGTCTATTTGCGTGATATAATTTGATCATAATTGGTTTCATTTCGATTGTCTCTATATTTTGGGTACTTATTATCTTTTCTCTCATCCACCGGGAATTCCAAGTACCAATTTTTGCTATTTAGCAAGTCAGTAAGGAGCTTCCCACTGAGTGCCTTAATTATTGTTAATTGAATATTGTAAATGGTTTTTCAGGATCACCATCTTGGCAATACATGTGGCATTTTTCTCAGCAAAATATAAAGCACCAAGAATTCCTTCTACCTCTTTTCAAATCATGTATTCAAATTAAGTACGTCACTTAAAAAACTAGTCTCCTCTTTTCAAATGTCAGGTACATATATGCTTCATATGGCACTTAGAATATGGTGGCTGCTCAATAAATATTATGTGATAGCTGTCCTTTGAAACAGAATGATTCCTAGTTCCAATCTGAGAGGGAACATCCCATTCAGCTTTCCAGAGCCCCCAGAGTGCATCTCATTCAGTATGGGGAGCCAGGTACTCCAGGGTAGAGGCCCTCTATTGTTATGCATCAGGACCAAGCTTTCTAGGACTTTTTGCTATTCTATAAACAAAAGAAGAAAAAGAAAGTAAATAAAGAACTTCAGAAGATCTGAGGATGTCAGAAATGCTACAGGCAAAAAAAAGCAGAGAGTAGAATAATCACTGAGCCAGGCTTCCTATATTTTTTGCCTTACAATGCACAATAAAAAAGAAATGAGGATTTTATGATCTGCCTCTTCTGCTTTCACACTATGTCTCCAAAATTTTGGAGGGGCCTGGGGCTCAAGGCTTCAGTGGAATGTTGTGTTGGAGGTTGGTTTTAGTTCTATAAATATATATATATATATATAATCTTGCCTTCTTAATTATTTGTTTTCTTGCTTGCTCAGTGAAATCACAACCATTATTATGAAATCACGACCACAAAAAGCCTTGAGACATAATCTAGAATCTCCTTCCCATTAAGATGGCCTATAAACTATATTAAAAAAAAAAAAAAAAGAAGAAGAAAATCTGTTTCTTTAGAGGGACAGGCTTCCACAGCCTTGGCTAAAAACCTGTTAGAGCATAAATAACACTTTCTGCCAGGACTTTTCCCTTGTTTTTAGCCACTTGCTATTAAGTTTGGCAGGTCTCGGGTTTAGAAAAAAATTCAAGGCCAATTTTTAGCAATTTTCCAATACGCAATGTTATATAGACTCTGTGGTGATAATTTTGTCCCAGCTTTTAATTTTCTTATTTTTAGGAAAATCGGCATTTGCCTACATTTCTCTCTTTTTTAACATTTTCTTTTATATTGGGAGATGGTGCTTAGTCGCTCAGTCATGTCTAACTCTTTGTGACTCTTTGGACTGTAGCCTACCAGACTCCTCTGTCCATAGCATTTTTCAGGCAAGAATATTGGAGTGGGTTGCCATTTTCCTCCTCCAAGGACTCTTCCCAACCCAGTCTGAACCCAAGTCTCCTAGGTTTCCTGCATTGCAGAAGGATTCTTTACCCGCTGAGCCATCAGGAAAGCCCAGATACAGCTGATTAACAATGTTGTGATAGTTTCTGCTGAGCAGTGAAGGAACTCAGCCATACATGTATGTGTATCCATTCTCCCCCAAATTCCCCTCCCATCCAGACTGCCACATAACCTTAGCAGAGTTCCCTGTGCTGTACAGTAGGTCCCTATTAGTTATCCATGTTAAACATAGCAGTGTGTACATGTCCATCCTAAATGTCCCTTACCCTCACCCTTTCCCCTGGAGTTTGCCTACATTTCTCAACCATTTGATACTTGTATATAGTTTTTGCTGCTGCTGCTGCTGCTGCTAAGTCACTTCAGTCATGTCCAACTCTGTGCGACCCCATAGACAGCAGCCCACCAGGCTGCCCCATCCCTGGGATTCTCCAGGCAAGAACACTGGAGTGGGTTGCCATTTCCTTCTCCAATGCATGAAAGTGAAAAGTGAAAGTGAAGTTGCTCAGTCGTATCCGACTCTTAGCGACCCCATGGACTGGAGCCTACCAGGCTCCTCCATCCATGGGATTTTTCCAGGCAAGAGTACTGGGGTGGGGTGCCATTGCCTTCCCCGATATAGTTTTTAAGTCACCTCAAATCTTTTATGATAGGAGATGGATTAGAATAGATCAATGACTGATAAAATAATAAAACATGCCCTCAAGCTGCAGTTTAGCACTTTTGCCAGTCCTGAAGAAGAACCAGTTACTACTATATTTTAACAGAGACAGCAATCAGAGCATTCTCATGCCTCAGCCCTTTCTGATGAGAAATGCCCTGACCACACCCTTTACCACCCTCCCCTCATTTGCTCCAAGGAATTGGACCAGTGCATCTCTGGTGAGGGCATTGCATCCCTTCTGAAGGCAACTGTTGGCCTGGCCAGACATTGGCCTGTAGTACAACCTGGCACCAACAAGTGAACTGGGCCGATCAGATTCAGTCTCCCAAGAATTTATTTATTTTTAAAAAATAATTTTTGCTAACATTCTTCCAATACTTATTTTGCTTACAGTTTGCAATTTTTTAATTAGTTAATCTTATTTTTTGGCTATGTTGAGTCTTCATTGCTGCTTGTGGGCTTTGTCTAGTGGCAGTGAGTGGAGGCTACTCTCTACTTATGCGCTCAGGCTTCTTGTTATGGGGGCTTCTCTTGTTGCAGAGCCCTGTTTCTAGAGCACGGGCTTCAGTGGTCACGGTGCACAGGCTTAGTTGCCCTGGGGCATGTGGATATTTCAGACCAGGGATCAAAGCCATGAACCCTGCATTGTCAGGTGGATTCTTAACCACTGGACCACCAGGGAAGTCCTCTCCCAAGAACTTAAAGTGCAGCAAGAATGTGCTAATCAGTATGAGGAAGGTGAAACAGAAAGGTCTTAATTCGAAAGAGGACTGAGAGGTCATGAAACCATATGAAGGCTGGTTATGAGGGAGCAGAAACTTTGATGACGTCAGACTGGTCAGGAGAGAGAAGAAACAAGTCAGGGTGACCACCAGACCGAGATGGGAGAAGAGCCCAGGGCTTCTCCTCTTCCTGGAAGCTCCCACATCTGCTCCCAGGCAACACACATTTTCCTGGGAAACCTCCCATTTTTCCAAGGACAGAGACTTTGTTGTCTGAGCCAGGATTTTTGACACGTGTCAAAGCAGTTTCTTTTCTTCCTGTTTTCTCTTGATTATAAAGTTTTTACTTGACCGCTTTGGGCTTTTTCATTTTTCCGTTAAGATTTAAAAGTTGTTTTCTCGTGGAAAGCTATTTGGGAGCAGCAGTTTAATAGACACCAAACAGAAGGGGCTAATTATTGCCATTTTCTTATCTCCAAATAAATACTGTCTGAAAAACTCCTAAATATTTATGGAAGGAGATTCCCAAACTTTGTCTGAGGCTTGCTCAATTTTCTCACAAATGGTAGAACTCATCCACCATGAGGCCCCACTGTCTGATATTTGCATAAACTTGGAATTTATCCTCTTTTTCTAGTCACTTTGGATAGAATTTCTGGCTTTTTTACTCTACTTTTCCCTGAAACATACCTCTAGGCTCCACTCAAAGCTTTTCTTGGATGAACTTCTCCCTTTTTGGAGATTCAGTTCCCTATGAGGGGCCTATTTGTCTGAGGGGAATGGGAGAGGCATATCAACCTGATTCTATATGTGAGGAAGCTGAATCCTTACAATTTTTAAATATTGTCAGGCTGACATACGGTGCTACAGAGAGATCCAGAACTTTTCCACTTCCCATCAGGAAGTGGGTTTCTGCCATGACAAAGGCACCATGCTTGATGTTGTCCTTCATTTATTGGAGCTGTGTCAAGCTTTCAGAAACGTGCAGACATTTAAGCCCCTAGAAATATGTAACGCCTTTTTTTTCATTACTTTCATGCTTTTGGGGAACCTAGCATATCAACCACATAGAGTTTTCATAACTTTAAATAATTCATGAATTTATCAATATCTAGTTTCTTGAGGGGTGGTCATCTTAATGACAACATTGACCATGTGGCAAAGCAAATCAGTGTGCGTAATCCAATTCAATCATCAGCGGAAAATATCAGAAAGACTTTTCAGTCCGAATATGCATGGATGCCTGACTTTCCAAGAAGTATCATTGTGAGTCATAGTCTGATAACCATAACACGTTGGTTATGGTTGATTCCCACTTAATGGTGATTGGATTTGCTGTATTATCTTTCATGGCAAGGTCTGCTTATTCTTCACTTTATGAACTGTTAATGCCTCCTCTATCTAGAAGTTTGCTTTGTAAACAACTCACTTGCTCTGGAGAACCCTAGCTGCTTAATGGTAATAGGGCATAAAAACACCCCTGCCGCCAGACACTCATGCCTCCATGTGTCTCACATAACACTCATGTTCTGCTTAGCTGGAATGTCCTCCCTTTCCTGTCCAGCTCTCAAAGCCCAGCTTCAGTTTCCCCTTCTGTCCAAATTCTTCTCTGATCTACAGTTCCTCTGAACTTTTGCAGCCTCAGCCATTGATTCCAGCTTAACTCTTTATTATAAACTGCAGTGGATTGCTTCCTGCTATTTAGCAGGTCAAAAAGCACAAATTTTGAACTTTGAACTCTTGCAAGAGGGAACATGGCCTTTACTTTGACTTTATGGTCCACACTTCTTAAGTGAGCACATTCACCCTGACACACAAAAGTGTTTTGGTTGATTCACTTCATCACTATTCTCTTCACATGAGGAAAAGCATCATGAAATAGTCACCATCCCTTCTTCTGTAGGAACAGCAAAAGGAGGTACAAACTCCATTCCATATTTGAATCATTCTGGAAAAGGACACTTTGTTCCTCCAGGACCTGCCATTGCAGGAGGCCAGCCTGGTGAGAGAGAGCAGCCTCCCAACTCTTCATAAACTTGCTTCATTAAGTTGTTCTAAGGGAACGCTTGGGTGCTCTGACATGCCCATGTTCAAGCATAAGTATAAAAATCCATCCCAAAACAAACTGTAAAAGATTTTTTAAATGATCCTTCTGAGAGTGGACAATTGAGTGCTGACCACGGCAGAATTAGCCATCGTTAATGCCATGGTGTCATCATGACTCCCTGCTCCCTAACTCACAGGGAGGAAACCACAGTTGCAATGAAAAAGTAATCCACAAATATTTGGGTTGAAATGTTACCAGAAGACCTCCTTCTTCTCAAATTTTACATATTCTGGACATCAAAGACACAAAATTACTATGACCATGAAGTTCAACAGCTCCAGGATTTTTGACAGTTAAGATGAATGTGGCATTTGTCGGTGACCAGTAGGTTTGAGCTTGTAAGGCAAGCCCTTTAAAGCCTGGCTCATTTTGGAGAAGGCAATGGCACCCCACTCCAGTACTCTTGCCTGGAAAATCCCATGGATGGAGGAGCCTGGTAGGCTGCAGTCCATGGGGTCGCTAAGAGTCGGGCACGACTGAGCGACTTCACTTTCACTTTTCGCTTTCATGCATTGGAGAAGGAAATGGCAACCCACTCCAGTGTTCTTGCCTGGAGAATCCCAGGGACGGGGGTGCCTAGTGGGCTTCCGTCTATGGGGTCGCACAGAGTCGGACACGACGGAAGCGACTTAGCAGCAGCAACAGCATTTCACTTAAGCCCCAATACTGGAAATTAGGTGGCTGCCACCAGGATTTTCACATGACTCAACTCTTCTCCAAGTTCTTTCTGCTGAATCAAAGCGTTTAGCACACAATCCAGTCAAAACCCTCACATGAGATCATGAATGTGAACCGGTTTCGTAACTGTCCCCTTCACTGTGACGGCTTAGGACTCCTAGCAGTGATCGGAGTAGCAGAGGCAGTTGCTGTCGCTAATCCAGCCCACAGAAGCTAGGCCAAGGCCTTGGCTTCTCACTCTCACTCTCTCACTTTCTGTATTATTGCTCCGATTCCACACAGCAGCCCTGCAGGTGGAGTTGAGGGCCCAGACATGTCACTCACACTAGCTGCAGGATGAGCAGAAGCAGATCAGGGGAAGAGAGGGCCAGGGGAAGTAGCCACATCAGGTGAGGAGCAGAGTAAATGCTGAAGATCGGAGCTGGTTCCTGCTGAGGGCAGCCTCTTTGGAGACAGACCCGGGAAACACAAGGTCTGAACCGAGCTGCTTATTGCAGTTCTGCTCTGGGGAGCTCTCTTTTGAAAGCTTGAAGCCCTGGGGCATAGCTGCATTGTTGAAAGAGCACAATTCAGAACTGACTGCCTCACACCAACAACTAGAAGAAAAAAAGGAGGAATTTAGGAACAGAGTCAGAAGTCTTAGACCCATCATGTTTCACACAATGGGGCGCTGAAGCGGGTTTCTAAGAGCCATGGAAGCTCTTCCCGTCTCCACGCTCAGTGATTCAGGCTTGATGCTCTGAAATTAACTGTTGTTGGAATACTTATGTCACAGAAACTGAAAGACAATAAAACTCAGTGTTGTAGGATTTTTCCCCATCACAGAAAATTACCACTGCATATCTGCCACATCAGGTTTCCCAGGTAGCTCAGGAGTAAAGAATCCACCTGCAATACAAGAGACCTGGGTTTGATCCCTAGGTCAGGAAGATCCCCTGGAGTAGGAAGTGGCTACCCACTCCAGTATTCTTGCCTGGGAAATCCCATAGACAGAGGAGGCTGGAGGGCTACACTCCGTGGGGTCACAAAAAGTCGGACACGACTGAAGGTGCACACATCTGCTACATCAGCCCTGTGGGCCTGGGTAAATTTTTTAACTTCTCCAAACCTTGGGTGATACCTATTTCACAGGGGTATTGTAAGACAATTAACTTGGAAGTTCTCTGTAAATGTAAACGTTCTACAAGTGATGGTTTTAATTATCTGAAATAAAAGGTTAAATATAAAGTTTGAACATTTATTAAAATAAAAGCATATAGTGAGCACGTTTAATTGCAACTCAAGATATGATACAGGATAAGATTTTAGAAAGCACAAGCAGCAGCACATGTATGTCAGTTAAAACCATCATGTGCAAGTTACAAAATGCCTAACTCAAACAGCCCTCGACAATGAAGTGAGTTGATTGTCATGTGGGCTTCCCTGGTGGCTTAGAGGGTAAAGAATCCATCTGCAATGCAGGAGACCCAGGTTCGATCCATGGGCCGGGAAGATCCCCTGGAGTAGGAAATGGCGATTCACTTGAGTATTCTTGCCTGGAGAATCCCATAGACAGAGAAGCTTGGCAGACTACAGTCCATGGGGTTGCAAAGAGTTGGACATGACCGAACAACTAACACACTAGACGAAAAAGGCCAAAGAGAGTGCCAGCTTAATTCAGCTAGCTTAATCTAGCGGCTCAGAGGATGCCATCATGGAACACGATGAGCACGTGTTCCTGTTTGCCCAGGATAGTCCTGTTTATGTAAACGGTCTGGCTTGACATTCATCTTGTCCTGTTTCATTCTCAAAGTTGTCCTAGTTTAGAAGATAAATGATAGGTTTACTTAACCAAGGTTTGCTCTCTCTGCTCAGTGTTTCTGAGTTTTAGGCTTCACCCTCAGGTATCACAGGATACACTTTCTTCCACCTACTCCCGGTGGCTCCAGTCTGTTCCATGTGGAGAGCAAAATACCTACAGCAACTGTCGCTCTCGCAGCCCGATCCACTCTAGCGGGACAGGAAATCTCTTCCCACAGCACTGATGGAACTGCTGGGTCTCCCGGTCTGAGTTAGGTCATGGGGCCACTCCTGAAGCATCCATTTGGGCCAATGGATTCACTGATGGGCTTAGTTGACCACGCTCCCGCCAAGAGTCAGCATGAAATAATTCCACACAGGGCACACGAGTGAGAAAAAAATGATTTCTCCCAAGGGATGGCGAGTAACAGCCACAGAGGAGGTGAGAGAATACCGGAGCGGGTAACAGGGATTATCCGTCCTACTGCAGAGCAGTGCAAGTGCTGGAGCGGACTTCGGCTGACCCCAGCTTTCCACTTTTCCACCAGCTGGAGCTGGGATGGTGAGGAAACCCTGGCATGCCTCAGGCCTCAGTTTCATGTTGAGTTGAGTGGAAAAGGGGGGACTGCAGGATTCCAAAGGTTCTATTTGCTTAAAGTGTTTAATTTATGGTTCTCGCATTAGGTTATCAGTTCCGGGTTTATTTTCTTACCTATTTTTTCTCACGGGCCCAAAGAGAACAGGGCCCAAAATGAACCCTGGCTTCATTTCTAATGCCAGAAAACTTCCCACTCTGGTGCAGATCTGAAATGTTCTGTTGCTCCTATTAAGTCACATAGTTTAACTGGCTAACCTTCCCCACAGTTTACAACTTGTGTCAGGCCCTGGGAAGATTTGCTTTTAGTTTTTTTTTTTTTCCCCTGTGAACCAAGCAAGTCATAAAAACAGATTTATATTATGGTTTCCTTACAGCTGCATTTCATCCTAGGTTTCTTAAATCAAGAAATTGACTAACATAATGGCTGAATGAATAAAACACAGCCACAATGACTGACTGCCTTTAGCAAATGGAGAGGGAGTCTTATTATTTAAATGTTCCTGGTTATATTAAGTAGAGCAAAAGGCTTGGAATTGAAAGTGAGAGAAATAGGCAGCCAAGTCAAAAAAGGCCACCAAGCTGTAAATAAAATATGAAACTAGTTTGGAAAGGGAGCATTACAATGAAGTCAAACACTGATATATAGTCTCTAATTGTGGGACGTTTGCAAGAGGTGACACGACACCTGTCAATTATCCATAGCAGCCAGGAAATGTAGATTACATGAATAATTCACCAATCCAGTACCCATTGTTGCTAAGCCTAAGCTGTCTAAGCCCAGTCCATAAAATAACTGCTGATATGAAAGAAAAAAAAGGTACGTTCAAATTTGCCAGAGCCTTATGTCACACACGGAAATGTTTTCAAGGCAGTTCCAGTTAGCACCAGTGGCTAAATAATTAACATGTGAGCCTTTCTCCAGTGTAACAAAGGAGGGGGCTTGGGCCCTGGAAATTAATATGTCCCCAAGGGTAGGTTACATAAGAGAATTTTCAGGATCAGAAACATATCATCATATATCTCATAATTTTCTCATTCTCCCAAGCAGCATATGTGTATATCAGTCTCTCAGTTGTGTCTGACTCTTTGCAACCCCATGGACTGTAGCTCGCCAGACTCCTCTGTCTGTGGAATTCCCCAGGCAAAAATACTGGAGTGGGTAGCCATTTCCTTCTCCTGGGGATCTTCCGGACCAGGGATCGCTGCCAGGTCTCCTGCATTACAGGCAGATTTTTTACCATCTAGGCCACCAGTGGAGCCCCCAAGCAATATGCAATCCTTTAAAAAGACCAACTCGGAATTTTTGTTTTGGGATCATGAAATTATAGAATCATGAGTTTGGAAGGTCATTTAGAGATAGCCTACTCCATTGGTTTATAGAAGGAACAAAAATCTTTTTTCAAAGAAAATCTTCTGTGAAGGAACCCAACATAAGACAGATAAACGTGAAATGATTTTCGTTGACTCGGTGGACATGATGAGGAGGACTTCAGGGAATGGCTGTGATCTGCCTCCTCAGCAACCCCTGCCCAACCACCGGTGGTGATCCAACTGCCCCATTGCACAGATGAGAAAACCGAGGGTCCTGAGGGGTGAGGCCCTGGAGCAAGTCCGTGGCAGAGCTGGGATTGAAAGCCAGGCTCCCGTCTCCCATCCGACACATATACATGGGTACAACTGGAGTTACAGCTTGTCTACACAACCCTGTGAGCAGCTGGGATTTGGAGACATATCAGTTAAGCATCCAGGACCTCACAAGTGAGCGTGAGGAGTGGAAACAACTGACTCTTTCATGTGTGGCCTGGGCCCAGAAAGCCTGACACCTACGCCTCTCCCACCTCCCCCACGCCTGTGTTGGCCACAGGGCCAAGGTCAGAGGTCACAGGCCAGGTGGAAGGTGGGGGGGGGGGTGGGTCTTGGAATGCCCAGGGGAATGCAGCCATAGGTAACCAGAGCCAGCCATCCAATCCGTTTGCTTCCCTGGCTATGAGAAAAAGCCTCCCTGGACAGAGCTGCAGAGCTAGTTGACTCCAGGAGCCCCTCCAGCAACACCTTGGGGAAAGATTTTCTTGCAGCTACAAGATTATAGCTTCCTTCCTTTGTAATGAAGATCCAGCAGACAAAGAGGAGCAGAAGGTTTCATTTCATCAGGTTTATGAAAAAAAGAGCACCTTCTTTCTCATTTCAGGCTTATATGCAGCCAAGGTTTGGCTTTGTTTTTGCAAGTTTGCAAGGAGGTCTCATTCCTGTGTAAACCCACTGGGTGCAAGTGCTTTGGCCTAGGTTTTCTCTAATGCCTGCAATTTTCCTCTAATTGTCCCAATTGATAATTTATGGAAAGGAAACCAAGTTTCTGATGGGGGTCAAAGACAAGTATAATTTCAAGGCTTTCTGAACTTGTCTCTTTGTAATCAGTCATTGCTTTTAGAATTAATACATTATATTTAGTTATATAAAGAAATAATAATGTGCCACTGGCTTTATTTGTGAAGAACTGACCTTGAAAACTTCATGTTTTAACTGCATTCATTCCAACTGAGGAAACTGGGCATCTTGCTGTTACGGCTGCTAAGAGATGGGTTTTCTGAGTGCATATGTCACTATATTCCTCTATGCAAGGACAAGAGTTTCTTTCAACAAATGGGGCTAATTATTAAATGAATAAATGATTATCTGAACCAATTACTGCTCATTCCAATAATGCTTCACTATCTCTCAAGAATGGCCTGGAACACTCCTATATAGTAAGAAACCAGTGAAGCTAGAGTGGCCGAGGGAGTCCTGGCTGATGGATGGATGGACCTTCGAGAGCTTCCATCTGAGTTCTCCACTGTGCCTGTGATCCCAGGAGCTGGATGAGAGACAGGGGAGCTGGGCAGAAAGGAAGCAGGCCTGTAAGAGTGTGCATCACCAAGGTGGCTACCGCTTAGGGTTGTCGTTTTTAGCAAAAAAAAAAATAAGTAAAATACCAGGTGAACTTTGAATTTCAAATAAATAACAATGCATATTTATTTGCTCTATGTTCCATGCAATATTTGGCATACCAAGTGGCACTAGTGGTAAAGAGCCCACCTGCCAAAGCAGGAGATATACAAGACTCAGGTTCAATCCCTGGGTTGGAAAGATACCCTGGAGAAGGAAATGGCAACCCATTCCAGTATTCTTGATGAAGAATCCCATGGATAGAGGAGGCTGGCAGGTTATAGTCCACAGGGTCACAAAGAGTCAGACACAAATGAAACAACTTAGCATGCATGCAATATTTGGGACATACCTCTAGTAAAAATTTCTTCATTGTTGATCTGAAATTCAAAGTGAACTGGGCACTCTACATTGTATCTGGCAACCCTGACTCTGCTACCAGTTGCTGGACCCCATGGGACTGAGAAGTCACATGAAATCTGTCTTGGGAATGAGCCATCATTATTCCCCATCGCCTGTTGGTCAGTGTAAATGTTCCCCATAGGTTGTGAGTTCTCACAGCCCTTCTGCATTGCTCCTATGAAGCTGAGAGGGTCTCCATCGCGTTCTACTGTGCCGGGTCAGAAGCCTATGCTGAGGGACTGTCAGGTGGCTCCTGGGTGAAGCTGAGCAGGGATGGCAGTGGTCAGACACGGGGCATCGGAGGGCATGTCAGACGCATCACACAGATGTGGAAGTGTGGCGACTCAGAGAACAAGTCTCAGAGCGGTGTTCGAATCTCAGCTCTATCCTCCCTAAGGCAGGTCATCTAAAGTTTCCTTGCTTCACTTGCCTCATTTATAAAATGGGGGTAATAATAATACTCACACAGTAGATTTGCTATGAAGATTAAAAGCAGATATAAAGCCCTCGCCATGGCTCTCGGGACATCCTAAATGTTTCCTCTTGTCATCCTGGGATTGGTAGGTTTAACGACTGGAGCTTGGCAGCTGGAGTATCTTTTAATGCCTTGCAACTAACTGTGTTGTCAAATTTTAATCAACGTCTAAAATATTCGGGGTTAACTGTTATCATTTGGCTCATTTGGTTGTTCTTCAGCACCGAGAATTATTTTCTGCTCCAACTGTGGTCTTTTATATGATCGGGAAGGAAAGGTTTTTCACACCCCATTGAACTGCATTCTCCCTGTGGAACCAGCTAGATACCTTGAGCTCCCCACCCTTTCTTCCAGCCCTGAGTATACTCTTCATCCAGGACTACAGCAGCTGCTCGGCTTGATACTGTCTTCTGACTCAGAGGTAGCCTAAGTCCCTGTGCTTGGAGCAAAAATAAATCTTGTGTATTAATCAAAATATAAAATTGTGTCTATTTCCATATATTGAAATTAATAGCACAGTCCTTAAATTCCCTGAAACCTGCTTCTTTGCCTAATGTTCATTTCTCAATTTTTCAAGTGGCCTGCCAGAAATTCTAAAATTTGAACCCAAACTCAAACCCAAAATTGCTGAAACATGTTGGTTTAAAGAGTCATTCAAGCAGTTGCTGCTGCTGCTGCTAAGTCACTTCAGTCGTGTCAGACTCTGTGTGACCCCATAGACGGAAGCCCACCAGGCTCCCCCGCCCCTGGGATTCTCCAGGCAAGAACACTGGAGTGGATTGCCATTTCCTTCTCCAATGCATGAAAGTGAAAAGTGAAAGTGAAAAGTGAAAGTGAAGTCGCTCAGTCGCGTCAGACTCTTAGCGACCCCATGGACTGGAGCCTACCAGGCTCCTCCATCCATGGGATTTTCCAGGCAAAAGTACTGGGGTGGGGTGCCATTGTCTTCCCCGCATTCAAGCAGTGCTGAATGACAAACCTTCCCACTATCCTTAGAGTTAGATGCTGCCTCCAGCATGCTCTTACGAGGGAGGATAGCTGAGCCTGAAGAGCAGCAGCATCAGAATGGCTTGTTTGCCGGTCTGTTTCCCTGAGGCTGTGGAGCTCCTTAGGGTGTGGGAGGCACCTGTGCTCATCTGTGGGTATCTAATCCCCAGCCCACTCCTGGTGCAGGCTGATTTATCCAGCAGGCTCAGTATGCACCATGCCCAGAGCCCACAGTACTTTTGAGGGCCCATGAAAATGCTTCAGTTTCTCTTAAAATCAGAAGAAAAAAACAAAAAAGAACTGTTAGAGTGAAAAAGGTGCTTTAAATTGCCCTCATATCAGTAAAAACTTTTTCAGTCAGTTCAATCACTCAATTGTGTCTGACTCTTTGTGACCCCGTGGACCGCAGCATGCCAGATCTCCTTGTCCATCACCAACTCCTGGAGTCCACCCACATCCATGTCCATTGAGTTGGTGGTGTCATCCAACCATCTCATCCTCTGTCGTTCCTTTCTCTGCTTGCCTTCAATCTTTCCCAGCATCAGGGTCTATCAAATCTAATCCCTTGAATCTATTTGTCACTTTCACTGTACAATCGTAAGGGATTTGATTTAGGTCATACCTGAAACCTTGAACTTTTTAATGGCCCATAAAAACATACTGAACTATTTTAACTTTTTTAATGGAGGAAGGGACCCAAGAAGGTGAAAATGCCTAGAACCCACCAAAGTCATAATGTGATCCTGGTGTTGAAAGAATAAGCAAATGAATGAGTAAATGTGTAGATATTGTTAAAAAATGCTTTGCAAATAACAAAATACCATGAATATGTAGCTTATTATTAAAGGCTGACAATTTTATTGCTGTTATAGAGTTCCCCTGCCCTTTAGAACATGATGTTCTAAAGAGTTTCAATTATTTTTCCAAATTGAAGCTTTTCTTAGTCATATTCATATTCTCTTACTATGGGAGGAAAAAATTTTTAGTCAATTTTTTATTGAAGTATAGATGAATTACACTGTTGTGTTATTTACTGCTGTATAGCAAAGTGACTCAGTTATACATTTGTATATATACTTTTTCATATTCTTTTACATTATGGTTTATCACAGGTATTGAATATAGTTCCCCATGCTTTTGAACTGTGGTGTTGGAGAAGACTCTTGAGAGTCCCTTGGACTGCAAGAAGATCCAACCAGTCCATTCTGAAGGAGATCAATCCTGGAATTTCTTTAGAAGGAATGATGCTAAAGCTGAAGCTCCAGTATTTTGGCCACCTCATGCGAAGAGTTGACTCATTGGAGAAGACTCTGATGCTGGGAGAGATTGAGGGCAGGAGGAGAAGGGGACGACAGAGGATGAGATGGCTTGATGGCATCACTGACTTGATGGGTGTGAGTCTGGGTGACCTCCGGGAGCTGGTGATGGACAGGGAGGCCTGGCGTGCTGCGGTTCATGGGGTCTCGAAGAGTCGGACACGACTGAGCGACTGATCTGATCTGATGCTATACAGTAGGAACTTGCTCTTTATCTGTTCTATATACGCATAGTTTGCACATGCTAACTCAAAACTCCCACTCCTACCCTCCCGCATGTCACCTACTGCTTGCAACCATGAGTCTATTCTCTTTGTTCTTAATTTTGCTTCTGTTTCACAGATAGTCTCATTTGCACCACATTGTAGATTCCACGTATAAGTGATATCACATGGTATTTGTCCTTCTCTTTCTGACTTACTTCACTTAGTATGATACTCTCTAGATGCATCCGTGTTGCTGCAAATGGCATTATTTTGTTCTTTTTTTATGGCTGATTAGTGTTCCTTTGTATGTATGTACCACACTTCTTTTTAAAAGATATTTATTTGGCTGTGCCGGGTCTTAGTTTGGCGTGTGGGATCCAGTTCTCTGACCAGGGATGGAACCCTGTCCCCCTGTGCTGGAAGGGTGGAGTCTTAGCTGCTGGGCCACCAGGGAAGTCCCTGTACCACATCGTCTTAATCCCCTCTTCTGCAGATAGACATTCACATTGTTTCCATGTCTTGACTATTGTGAGTAGTGCTGCTATGAACATAGGGATGCATGAATCTTTCTGAATTATCGTTTTGTCCAGCCATAGGCCCAGGAATGGGATTGCTGGATCACGTGATAATTCTATATTTAGTTGTTTTGAGGAACCTCCATACTGTTCTCCATAGTGGCTGCACCAACTTACACTCCCACCAATAGAAGGTCTCCCTTTTCTCCTCACCTCTCTGGCATTTGTAGATTTTTTGATGATGGCCTTTCTGACTGGCTTGAGGTGGTATCTCAATGAGGTGATATCTCATTGTAGTTTTGATTTGCATTTCTCTAATAATTAGTGGAATAAAATCCTTAAGTGGCCTTCTATGAAGACTCTTTTTGTGTAGATGGAGGGGGGATGTGAATGCACAGAATAAAAAGGCCCCACCAACCAAAGAGCTACCACTACACCACACTGAAAGTGAACCCAGGGCATGGAAACCTAAGCTCCCAGAGAAGGTAAGCTAGAGTGACTGTTATTTTTCCAAAAGAGGGGTCCATGAGGCTCTAACCTTCATATATGTATTATCAGCACCCCACACCCATAGCTTGTCTCTTAGAAAAGTGAACTCAAGTATTTCTGAGATGATCTGGTGCTGTATTCTATCCTCGGAGTTGATTGATGAGAACGAATCTCATCACTTTCTCTCTTGGGAAATATAAACTCTAAGGACACTGATGCTCAGAGTATCTTCCAAGGGGTGCTGAGACTGTTCTAACTAACTAACCTAGTTAGTAGGTAGCCATGCTGAGAATTTTGCCCAAGCTGCTGGGGCTCCAGAGCCAATGCACTGAATCTTTCTGATTCTGTATCTCCATGTTGAGGACAGTGCCTCCAGCTTGTTAGTATACAGTGGCTATAATAGTGACAAGAAGAGGCTAGTGAACAGAGAAAGAAGGTGAAATGTCACTTGGGTGGGGGGAGAGAACAGAAGAAGTGCTGGGGAGAATGGAAGAAAGAGAGCGGGGAGTAGCTCTGTGCTTTATGGGACAGTAGTGGAGCTAGTGTGGCCTCTTAGGACACAAGAAGAAGAAAAGAAGCAGAAAATACAAAAGGCAGAGAGATTGAACAGCAGCATGAGAAGACTCTAGTATAAATATCTGGGAAAGTCCTGACCACCTGCTTATGGGGGGCCAGTGCCCAGTGGGTGAAGTGACTGCTCCATGGCGTACCCTAGCCTCCGGCAGCTCTGGGCGACAGCCACACGCAGCAGCGTCAGGCAGGTTCTTTCTCCGCAGGGTTGACACACGCGTGAGGATTGTAAGATGAAGCCCTTGGGGCTCTGCTCACAATAAAAACATTGTACGAGCCTTCAACACATGACTCAGGGTGTATTGTGTGTCTGATTGAAGAAAAGATTGGCTTTACCTACAAGTGCTAACGTGTTGGCCAAGTTGAAACGAGTGCAGTATTACATAAGAAATGAAAATACCTGGGGAGCAAGCAGTTTACCACCTTGTATGGGACATGCAGGATCCTTAGAGGAAAAGTGCCAGGTGACTTTTTTGCCAACTGCAAGAATAGCTGTGGTTGGACTGGGTGTTTTGTTTTGTTTTTACCCCAGTGTTTGGCACAGAGTCCTGAACACCAAGTGGGGCCCCTGAACCCTGCCTGACACCAAATTGCATTCTCTAATGTCATTCCTGTTTTGTTTTGTTTGAGAAAGACTGGATAATAACAAAGGGGAAAGGGAGCGAGTAATTAAATTGTGTTTTGTGAAAACTTTATGAGCTAAGTCTGCAAGAAATAGAGTATAACGTTTAAAAGCAGGGACTCTGGGGCCAGACACAGTTTCAAGTCTTGGCTACATCCTGTCTTAGCTGTGGGACATTTGACAAGTTACTCAACCTCTCTGAGCCTCAATTTTTTTCCGTTGTAAAATGGATAAAATAATACGACCAGCCTTGGAGAGCTCTTGTAAGAACTGTATGAGGGTAACACAGGCAAATAGCTTAGCTGAGAACTTGGCCCATGGTGCCCAGCAAAGGTTAGCTAGTATTATCATTTGTACAGGGGAGAGGTAACTTCCCCATTTCCTGTAAGGGATATTAAGGCTGAAACAAAAGATTGGCAAGATAAGAGTTCTTTAAAAAGGACTTGTTATTTTCTGTTTTACATTACGTGGTGTGGTATATAGCAAAGGCAATATTGGACATAGAGTTAGAAGACGTGGATTCTGGTCTCTGGATCTTCATCTCTTCATCATTTAAGGAATGGGTTTAAATAAGTCCTTCTTAACTCTGACATCTTGGGACTTCAGTGCCCATTCATTTCCTGCCTGTCTATAGCAGGAAAACAGAGACCCTCACTCTTTGATTTCCATTCTCGGTGGCCTGCCAGGGTATTGATTGACTTACAAAAAAAAAAAAAAAAGTGCTCATATGTATCTGGGAAGATGTACCAGTTACTTTAAATGATAAAAGGCAAATATGTAATTCTATTGTGTAAATATTCTATAATAATATTAAAATATAGACTTGTACACACAAGGATTAAGAGAAATTTTACTTTAGATTTTAAACATGTCTGTATTACTTTAACCTTATACTGTGAGCATGTTTTATTTGATAACAAAGTAAAAATAATAACAAAAATGTAAACAAAATTAAAATATGTTTATTGCAGTTTGGAGAAAAAAGAAAAAAATCTCTTATAATCCACCCAACCTTGAAAGATTGTTATTAACATTTTAATTTATATTCTCTCCGTCTTTTTTCTATATGTATACTTCACCTAGAAATACATATATATATTTACAAAATGTAATCATATTGTCGGTGATGTCTTACAATTAGCTTCACTTAACCATGTGTTGTTTATAGATTTCTACGTCATTAAGGTTTCCTCTACAATCTATAGCATGATTTTAATGATTGCTTATTTTTCCATATTGTACGTGGCCAGTCTCCTATGTTACACGTGTTGGCTCTTCTCCCGTTCCCCTCATTGTAACTACTGAAAGGCTTTTGGAGAATAATGAATCGCTGAAATATTTGGCTTAGTTTCTCTCTTTGGGTAAAGCCGGCTGCTCTCTCTTTTCTTCCTGCTCTTTGTATCCTTCGGCTTTTGGGTGGAGGCCCAGAGAGCTCCACAAGGGGTGGTGTGTGTTTAAGAAACTCAGCTAAAGAAACAAACTGCTCGCAGAGCTCTGAACCTAGGGTGCTGGGAAAATGCTGAACATTGTAATTGGCCTAATGTTGCTCCCGTGAGAGATGCCATCTCCCTAGGCCTCCAAAGTTCTGGCAGGAATTTTAACTCTTCTCATCCAACTGATGACAGACAAATATTCCTCACTTCAGCAGTTACGTGCAGCCCCCCAAAATGTTTCCTCAAGCCTGTCAAACACTCCCTGGAAATGCCTACCAGCTCATCCTTGAGGATGGAAAAGCAGGCATGGTGACATCAGCAACTCAGGACCCTGGGCTGTAGGTTTCGTCGAAAAGACAGCCTCTTGGACAGCGCTGGCCCCTGCTCCCCGAGCCAGGCTGTCAGTCCAGCTGTGACTCGGGAAGGAATGCCACTGACAAGCCGCGGGCATGCCAGGGAATTACTCAGCACATGCCAGCAAGTAACCTCATACGATAATCGAACGCGAGCCAATCTGCGAGTGCTTTGCGTAACAGCATATTTGGATTTGGAGCTTAGCTTTCAGGGCTTGAGTTTCATGTCCTCCTGAGCACACTCCCAGGGCCCCTCCTGTGTGCCTTGCCTCTGCTTGCAAGCGCAGAGAGCAGTTCCTCCAAGAGTCAGAGCTTGGCTGTCCCCTCGAGGTAATGCAGAGCCCTGCCAGGATCAGCTAGCTGTCTCTCGTACGTCACACTTCTCATTCCGGCCGGCACCGCTTCTCCATACACCCTGGTTCTTACCAATCGGCCAGCAATGTGGGTGACGAAGCCTCCTCTTCCTGTTGGGACACTTGATAGTCATTCCGGGTATTGTCATGGCCTTTGGATGCACCTCACCGACAAGAGAGAGGTTTGTTGACTGACAACTGCTGATATCACAGAATTCTGTTCAGTTCTGGCTGTAGGAATTGGCAAAGTATTAACTGCATCAAGTATTTGGGCTGTCTGAGGGCCTCTGCAAGGACAAAGAAGCTTACAGTTCTAAGGCATGTCACTCCTGGATCTGGCCTTTCTCCTGCAGATATCGTGAGAGCTAAGAGTTTGATGGATTTAACTTAGTATCCACATGATGGTGAGATGCTCTCTGTTTTTCTGCATGAGTTTGCTACAGCATGGCCAGCCACAATCTGGGATCCCTTTGAGCCAGAGGCCAGAGACAGATGACCTGGCTGGCCTACCCATTTCATCAGTATGCCTCCACGTATGTCAGAGTTTCAAGGCCACGAGTTTCCTCAAGTTCACGTATTCAAGATGATATTGGACATGAAGTGTTCAAACAGCCATACCTTGAATGAGAGGCAAAAGCTGCTCAACAATCCTCTATAATTCTCCCAATGAAGGAAGCACTTACTTCAAACTTTAAGCAAGAAAAAAACTGTTCCCATGTAATTAGGCTTTTAAATTCGTCCTGCCATGGCCACAGTGCTCTCAGAGAGAGAACTCTGATCTCACCAGGAGAAAGTGGTTGTGACTAGCGTGCCCAGGTGAGAGAGAGCATCACTCAGCCTCAGCTGTATTAGAGACACCTAGCCTCCCCCAGGAATATGTTGATAAGGACTGAATATCTAAACACAGTACTTTGAAAAAGAAATGAATCAGTAATTAAAGATCCTGAAGAAGGAAGCTGACATTCTGACACAGACCTAACAATAAGACCCCATGGGATGGTCAAAAGTTCTCCAGGGTAGGTGTGAACAGTTAGATTTCCCGTGGTTCTTCAGTTAAGGTTTCCTGCCTCTGTTTTTTAATTAGGAAAAGCTGAAGGTTGATCCCTGAACCCACTATATAATGGGCTTATTACCAAATATAGGTTCACTCATTCTCAAAAAAAAAAAAAAAAAAAAAAATTCCTTTGTCTTTCAGAATGAAAGAGAACCCCTCTAACTTCTGTGAACTATAGATATACTGGGGCTGGTAGTATCCTTACTGTGTCTCTTATTCTAAGCATGGATGCTGAAAGCAAAAGACACCCAACCTAGGCAACTTTTTTGTAGTACTGGACATACCTTCAAGCCAAGGTCATGAAGAAAGTAAAATTTCTTTCAAAACTTTTTTCAAAATTTCAAAGTAAAAAATATTCTATTTGTCTTTTAGTAGTCCAAGAGTCGGAGAAGGCAATGACATCCCACTCCATTACTCTTGCCTGGAAAATCCCACGGACAGAGGAGCCTGGTAGGTTGCAGTCCATGGGGTCGCTAAAAGTTGGACACGACTGAGCGACTTCACTTTCACTTTTCACTTTCCTGCATTGGAGAAGGAAATGGCAGCCCACTCCAGTGTTCTTGCCTGGAGAATCCCAGGGACGGGGGAGACTGGTGGGCTTCCGTCTATGAGGTGGCACAGAATCGGACATGACTGAAGCGACTTAGCAGCAGCAGTAGCAGCAGCAGTCCAAGAGTAAAGCAGAGTCATTTTCAGCATTTTATTGGTAGTTATAAGCCTCTAAAAGGCTCAACCAGTGGCAGATTCATTTTGATATATGGCAAAACCAGTACAATATTGTAAAGTTAAAAAAAATAAAATTTAAAAAAATATATTTTCATCCCCTCCAGAATCGGTATGCAGTGATTCTGAAAATAAACCTTAGAACTACCCTGTAAAAAAATAAAAATAAAAGGCTCAACCTACACCATCTTCACTGAACCTACACCACCTATGTATAGGAACATGCAGAGTGGTCTCTGGTGATAATAATAAAAGGAAAGAATAAATTTTGGGAATTCTTTCCATGGTTTGTCATAGAAATTAATCAATCCAAAGACCTCCAATTATAAAGACAACATTTGAAGGGTTAAGCGGTGTGCTTCAAAGAACTGTTTTTTTAATATGAACTTGGTGAAGATAATTTAAAAATTTATAAATAAATAAATAAAATAAATAAAAATTTAAAGTCATACAATATGTAGGAACACTGCAGGCTCACAAGGAATGGTGTGGAGCTTAGTCTGAAAGCCTCTGTTGCTGGTTTCTTTCTTTTTTTAAATTTAATTTTTATTTTATATTGGGAGTATAATTGATTTACAATGTTGTGTTAGTCTCAGGTGTACAACAAAGTGATTCTGTTATATATATACATATATCTACTCTTTTTCAGATTATTTTCCCATATAAGCTATTACAGACTATTGGGTAGAGTTCCCTGTGCTAGTAGGTTCTCATTAGTTATCTATTTTATAAACATTAGTGTGTATATGTTAATCCCAAGCTGCTAATTTATACCCCATCCCTCACCTCTCCCCTTTGGTAGCCATAAGTTTGTTTTTGAAGTCTGTGAATCTTGTTTTGTAAATAAGCTCATTTGTATTATGTTTTTAGATTCCACATATAAGTGATATCACATGGAATTTGTCTTTGTCTGATTTACCTCACTTAGTATGATAATCTCTATGTCCAACCATGTTGCTGCAAATGGCATTATTTTGTTCTTTTTTTGCCGTGGAGTAATATTCCATTGTATATATGCATGACATCTTCTTTAGATTGCTTCCGTGTCTTCCGCTATTGTAACTAGTGCTGCAATGAACACTGCAGTGCATGTATCTTTTTGAATTGTGGTTTTCTCCGGATAGACAAGTGGGACTGTTGGATCATTGGATCAGATCAGATCAGTCGCTCAGTCGTGTCCGACTCTTTGCAACCCCATGAATTGCAGCACACCAGGCCTCCCAGTCCATCACCAACACCCGGAGTTCACTGAGATTCATGTCCATCGAGTCAGTGATGCCATCCAGCCATCTCATCCTCTGTTGTCCCCTTCTCCTCCTGCCCCCAATCCCTCCCAGCATCAGAGTCTTCTCCAATGAGTCAACTCTTCACATGAGGTGGCCAAAATACTGGAGTTTCAGCTTTAGCATCATTCCTTCCAAAGAAATCCCAGGGCTGATCTCCTTCAGAATGGACCGGTTGGATCTCCTTGCAGTCCAAGGGACTCTCAAGAGTCTTCTCCAACACCACAGTTCAAAAGCATCAATTCTTCGGCGCTCAGCCTTCTTCACAGTCCAGCTCTCACATCCATACATGACCACAGGAAAAACCATAGCTTTGACTAGACCGACCTTTGTTGGCAAAGTAATGTCTCTGCTTTTGAATAGCTATCTAGGTTGGTCATAACTTTCCTTCCAAGGAGTAAGCGTCTTTTAATTTCATGGCTGCAATCACCATCTGCAGTGATTTTGGAGCCCAGCAAAAGAAAGTCTGACACTGTTTCCCATCTATTTCCCATGAAGTGATGGGACCAGATGCCATGATCTTCGTTTTCTGAATGTTGAGCTTTAAGCCAACTTTTTCACTCTCCACTTTCACTTTCATCAAGAGGCTTTTGAGTTCCTCTTCACTTTCTGCCGTAAGGGTGGTGTCATCTGCATATCTGAGGTTATTGATATTTCTCCCGGCAATCTTAATTCCAGCTTGTGTTTCTTCCAGTCCAGCATTTCTCATGATGTACTCTGCATATAAGTTAAATAAACAGGGTGACAATATACAGCCTTGACGAACTCCTTTTCCTATTTGGAACCAGTCTGTTGTTCCATGTCCAGTTCTAACTGTTGCTTCCTGACCTGCATACAGATTTCTCAAGAGGCAGATCAGGTGGTCTGGTAGTCCCATCTCTTTCAGAATTTTCCACAGTTTATTGTGATCCACACAGTCAAAGGCTTTGGCATAGTCAATAAAGCAGAAATACATGCTTTTCTGGAACTCTCTTGCTTTTCCATGATCCATCGGATGTTGGCAATTTGATCTCTGGTTCCTCTGCCTATATGGTAGCTCTATTTTTTTAGTTTTTAAGGAAACTCCATACTGTTCTCCATGGTGGCTATACCATTTTATATTCCCACCAACACTGTGGGAGGGTTCCCTTTCCTCCACACCCTCTCCAGCATTTGTTGTTTGTAGACTTTTTGATTACAGCCTTTCTGACCGGTGTGAGGTAATACCTCATTGTGATTTTGATTTGTGTTTTTCTAATCAATACTCTGCTCCTGAATTCTGATGCTGGTGGGGAAGGAGCCATTCCCAGGAAGAACCCAGCAGCACTTTGGAGCCATGCTGCCCTCACAGGCAAATCTCAACTTTGCCACACTGACTGAAGGCCTGGCTTCAATTACAGGCAGAGCTGTCCCTGGGATTCCTTCTCTGAGGTCGGTAGGGACATAAGCATCCCAGTCATGTTACCCCCTGAGCTGTACTGTGATGACATCCTCATAGCAATCCACTTTCCAATCCCATACGCTTCCACTGAACCTTGCAAACATGAGCACCAATGGGGAGCAAAGCATGATGCCATTCTACCCCCAACTCCACAGTTTATCTGCTTTTTTTCCCCTGGTAAAGAAGCGGCTTGCAATGTGGGAGACCTGGGTTCGATCTCTGGGTTGGGAAGATCCCCTGGTGAAGGGAAAGGCTACCCACTCCAGTATTCTGGCCTGGAGAATTCCATGGACTGTACCGTCCATGGGGTCGCAAAGTGTCGGACACGACTGAGTGACTTTCACTTCACTTTCCCCTTTTACTTGATCTCCTTCTAATTATTGAGCTATCACCTCCAATTCCAGGGAACCAACGCTTATTTTATTTTTCTAATCTGAAGATAAATAAGGAGTCTATCTTCTCTAGTATGATGCATAAGGTGAACTTTCTCAACTCATCCTTCTCAAGGAAAACAACGTGTTGGGTGAGTCCTGTGTGTGTTTAAGTTTATACACATCTTAGAAACAGCATATACATACACAGATTTCAGGGCCTCCTCTCTCAGGAAGGCTTTGTTCCTTTCATCTGTATCAAGTGATATAAACATTGCCATGGTTAGTATCTCCATTTCATTCATGGTGTGGGGGGAAAAGCACCCCAAATGCGGGTATTGCAATTTAGACAATTCCCTGGGTACCTTCCCCAGCTCCCAGGTACTTTTTAAAGCTTTGGATTGCAATATACATTTTTTTAAGTGTTAAGCATCTTGGTTGCCATTTTTTGAAAACACTTTTTTGTGGAAAGACTCATCCATGCCTGGAACTGTGTTTCTTTTTTCTTAGATGCCTTTTTGTTTTGTTTCCCACATTTAGGAATCATTAGGATTATCTAAGGTAAATCTATTGACAAGGGTGGGAGGGGGATGAAGATCAAGCTGGGGGTGGGGTGGGGGTGGGAAAGGGATGAGAAAGGGAAGCATGGATATTTAAAAGTGTCAGTCATCCTTACTGTTTTCCTGGATCTGCCACCTTCTGTTTATGTGAGTTTGGACCCTCTCTTCCTCCGTTTCCTCATCAGTAAAACTGGGATAATAACAAGGCCAACCTCAGGGAGTTGTGAAGTGTAACAAGTTACTATTTAAGCATTTAGAGCACTGTCTAGCACATTATAAGCATTCTCTAAATGTCCTCCATCCTTATTTATACTCCAGTCAATAAGGTATTGGAGCTGGGCCTTTGGAAGGAGAATAAGTCTTCATATCAACACCACCATCACACATTATTGAAAAGAATTTGGTGTGAATGGGGCCAATTGACACTCAAACTTCCCCTCCAATGCTATCTCCTCTCCTCTCCCCAGGTTCAGCAAGTTCCTTTATCTATTCTAATCATAGATAATTTATCAAGTTACTGCTCCGGAGGGAATCTGTATTTTAACAAAGATCAAAACCTTAAGTGAAAAGGCGTCTCTAGGTGGAATTTTAGAAGACGAGAGCGGAAGGATGTTTCTAAAACCCCTCCAATCACACCCCAGATGAGATTGCTTCATTTGTCTATCAGGGAAGCTGACTCTGGCAGGAAATCACTTGTACTTTTCACTAATTGAGGTCCTGTTCTCCTGAATCTTGCAATCTAAGAGAACTTTGATCCAGAGTGCTAATAGACTAAGTAAGTCACCCCCCTGACCAGGTATTGGCTGGGAGGTGGGGGTGACACTCAGGTGGAGTGCAAGTTGTTGTTTGGTTTTAAGAACTTCACAGTTTATTGGAAGGGGCAAAACACATCAGACGGCGATAAGGAAATGTGTGTGAGTAAAAGGAAAAGAGGCGTGTTGATAGATGACAGCCTGAGGAGTTTATAGAACAGGAACATTTCCCAAGAACTTGAATGCATTGGAGGTCTTTCGAAAGGGTTAGTTGTACACTGCCTGGAGGCTGAGGTATGGCCTGGAAAGTGGCTTAGCCCAGCTCATCCTAGACGGGTGATCAACTAGACACTCCAGCACAGGAATCTTCACGGGAGAGAAACAGGAGCTCAGTATTGATGAGTCATTCTCATCTACTTGACATCATCTTCAGCTTTTCATTTAACTTTTCCCTTCCACATCAGACACCCCTAATTCTTGGGTGGTCTGCCACACCACTTCCTGCCAAGTCTCAGCTACTTTATTCGAGGTGGAGGGCTGGGGTACTGGATCTTATTTCAAAAGAAGAGAGGAAATTGAAACCAGAAAGTCTT
Source organism: Tragelaphus eurycerus (assembly GCA_935064755.1). Lineage (NCBI taxonomy): Eukaryota > Metazoa > Chordata > Mammalia > Artiodactyla > Bovidae > Tragelaphus > Tragelaphus eurycerus. The sequence continues at coordinate 19,067,835 of CAKXYN010000024.1, read as the reverse complement.
TGTGATGGACGTTAAGAGCTTCTTTTTTTTCCCCTCTGATACAGGTTTCCCAAGGCTGGTATCTCTAGCTTAGGGCATGGTTTCTTTTTGCTTTCTTTTTTGTGTGTGTGAGAGTCAATCATTCAAAATGGAAGCCCTTTTATAATTCAATCTAGTTATGCAAACATAACCCATTGATGTTAACAAATAGAGACCAGATGCAAATAATCCACTCAAGCATAACATGGAATAACTAGTAGGAGCTAAACCAAACTGTGTCCCTCCCCACCACCCTATTACTTCATAAGAATTCTTTCCATTTGGAAATGGGCAAGAGGGAAAGAAAAAAAAAAAGGGGACTATTAAGGCGTTCCAAACGGTCTTAAAATGACAGCGCTAGGGTTGCTTGGATCACACAAGATTGCCATGTAAACAACTGAAGTAATTTCAGAGTTATGTGAAATTAGGCATGCATCCCTAAGAAAGGTTAGGAACTTCCATCTCATGAAGGCTAAATTAATTATATCAAGAGAGCAGATTCCACATGGAGGTCACTGAGTCAGTGATTCACAGCCAGGTGTGCATACGAAGACTCAGTTCTCTGCAATTCACTGAACAGGGCGTCACTGACTACAGTGAAATTTTATGACATTCCCTGGGGCACTAGGTGCTTTAACTATGGATAGACAGCCAAGCAGTTGCTGGGTGAGGCCTAACACAAGGAATCCTAGAATGGTAGTGGTGCTGCCATTTTCTGTAGAAAAGAAAGTTTCTGTTGAGTAAAAGGAGGCAGGTAATATCTGCCAGTTCACAGCAAGTCCCCACACCTCGGAGCTGGCTCCCATTGCTGTCTGCTTTTCTTAGCATGCTATTGCCTTAGGAGTGTCTGTTTGATCAAGAGGCTGAAATCTTGACTGGTGTAGTGAGTCAGATTTTCTCTTAGAATAATTCTTTTCTAAAAACATTTTTGGTGAATTTCAGATCTATGTGTTTATTTCTTTATTTGACTGCATCAGGTCTTAGTTGTGTCCTGTGGGGTCTTTTGTTGCAGGGCTCGGGCTCTCTAGTTATGGCACACCAGCTCAGTACTTGTGGTTTGTGGGCTTAGTTGCTCCATGACAGGTAGGATCTTTGTTCCCCTGCTGCTGCTGCTAAGTTGCTTCAGTTGTGTCAGACTCTGTGCGACCCCAGACACAGCAGCCCACCAGGCTCCCCTGTCCCTGGGATTCTCCAGGCAAGAACACAGGAGTGGATTGCGATTTTCTTCTCCGATGCATGAAAGTGAAAAGTGAAAGTGAAGTTGCTCAGTCGTGTCTGACTCTTAGCGACCCCATGGACTGTAGCCCACCAGGCTCCTCCATCCGTGGGATTTTCCAGGCAAGAGTACTGGAGTGGGGTGCCATTGCCTTCTCCGTTTGTTCCCCTACCAGGGATCAAACCCATGTTCCCTGCATTGAAAGGTGGATTCTTAACCACTGGACCACCAGGGAAGTCTCTCTTTTAGGATAATTCTTGGTTTTTAAAGTTTTTTTTTTTTTTCCTTTGGCAGAGACCAGGACTGTGTCAGGTGAATCTTCATAGGTGGCAGAGAATAAGATGAAAAATTGGAGGAAAAAAGAGTTAGCAATACTTTAAGTTAGGGAATCACCCCAGAAAAGCATTTGGGTAAAATCTTCCCAATTTATCTCTGTGGTTGAGTTAGACACAAACCAAGAAATGCCCAGAAGGTGCTTAGTACATGTTGGTGGAATGAATGTTGACCAAAACCCTGAAGCTCCTTTCATGAGATTCTGCAGAGCTTTGATGCTATTGACAGGAAGTTGTTCCTGAAGTCAACCTCAATCCCTTCTCCAACAACTTTAGCTCATTTTTCTTGCTCTGAGGAAAAACAGGGGAGCACTGATATCGTCATTCTTATATCTCTGTTAAATTTGCACATATTAAACCTGCCCTCAATCTTTCACATTGTGGACTGCTGCTGCTAAGTCACTTCAGTCGTGTCAGACTCTGTGCGACCCCATAGACGAGAGCCCACCAGGCTTCGCCGTCCCTGGGATTCTCCAGGCAAGAACACTGGAGTGGGTTGCCATTTCCTTCTCCAATGCATGAAAGGGAAAAGTGAAAGTCGCTCAGTGGCTCAGTTGTGTCTCTTAGCGACCCCATGGATTGCAGCCTACCAGGCTCTTCCATCCATGGGATTTTCCAGGCAAGAGTACTGGAGTGGGGTGCCATTGCCTTCTCCTAAGTAACACCAATTTTGTAAGCTTTTCCTTTGAAAACACAATTTCGGAACACTGCCATGTGCCCATCTTAACAACTGCAGGTGTTTAGAAACAACTTACATGTGACCATATAGACATAGCCACACTGAGATTAATAATGTGCTTCATTCATAAAGGTCCCACTTCCTGTTGAAATCCCAGCATCCCAGGCAGTTGGTGGCAACGTTTCTGTCTTCTGTCCCACGCCTGGAAGGAGGTGATAGCTGATGAGCCAGACTAATAAGATGCAGCCTCACACTGATTAAACGTCCATTTTCTTGGGGAAATGGCTGACAGGAGCAGGATAAAGCTGTGAGGAAGCTTGTAGCAATTTCCCAAATCTACCACTACCAGTGAGCTTTATTTGTGTGCTTAGAGCTATTATTAGCAAAACAATGGCTGGAAAAAAAAAAAAAAAAGTACCAGGGAGAAAATTAAGAAATGACAGACCTGCTTCTGGAAAAGCAGAGAAAAAACTTCTTTTAAGTTTTGTTAAGTTTTAAGCAAAAAGTTTCACTTTATCAAGATATATCATGTAGCCAAGGCTCCTGGGCAAGGAAAGCAACCTGGCAGAGTGAGCTCCAGTTATCTGCATGTGGATTCTGACCTGAGCACGCACCGCCCAGACAGAAACACGAGTTCAGGGCTGTCTACTGGCAGAGAGAAGCATGGTGCTGCCTTAAAATGCTGAAGCCACCTGGGAACCACAGTGTAGGTGCATGTGGGGTGGGGAGGGTCTGCAGGAGTGTGAATGTGAACAGAGAAAGCTATTGCTTTTAAAGATAATGGAAAAGGCTCTGGTTAGGGTTGTGCTTTCCAACACAATGCCCATGAGCTCCACTGTGGCTGCTGGGTATTTGCAGTGAGGCTGGTCTTGTTGAGACGTGCTGAGTGTAAAATGCACACCAGAGCTCAAAGACTTTGTATGGGGAAAAATGCAAAATATATCACTTATCACTTTTAAAATCGACTACATGTTGAAATATTTCAGATAGACTGGACTAAGTAAAATACAGTAAAGTGAAAGCTACAGCATGAGCAAACCTTGAAAACACAATGCTAAGTGACAAGTGAAGTGAAAGTCGCTCAGTCGTGTCCGACTCTTTGCGACCCCATGGACTATACCATCCATGGAATTCTCTAGGTCAGAATACTGGAGTGGGTAGCCTTTCCCTTCTCCAGGGAATCTTCCCAACCCAGGGACAGAACCCAGGTCTCCCGCATTGCAGGCGGCTGAGCCACAAGTGAAGCCCCAGAAGCCAGACGTAAAAGGCCACATGTCGTATGATTCCACTCATATGACATGGCCAAGAGGCAAATCCGCAGAGATAGAAGGTGGATGGCTGGTTGCTCAGGACTGGGGGTTTTGAAGGGAAACGGAAACTGATGGCCGATGGGTAAGGAATTTCTTTAAAGGGGTCATGAAAATGTTCTAAAATGGATCATGGCGCTAGTTAAACAACTCTGTGAATATATACTCAGTGGTATATTTTAAGTGGGTAATTGCATGGTATGTGAATTATATCTCAATGAATCTGTTTAAAGTTTCAAAAATTGGACGCATTTTTTTACCTGTTTAAACTTAAAAAGGGCTTCTTGCCTGGAGAATGTCAGGGACAGAGGAGCCTGGTGGGCTATAGTCCATGGGGTCACAAAGAGTTGGATACAACTGAAGCAACTTAGCACACACAGACCCAAAGAATGGAAGGAAAAGCATAACTTCCAAATGTATATAGAAGAGCACCCAGAAGTGGTCACTTTTGGTGCAGGGCAAGGAGGAGTGAGGGGTGAGGGAGGAACTGGCTGGAAGACTGGGGGCTTGAGGATAAGGATATAACTCCAGGACTGGAGCAGGCCTCTGCACCCAGTGCCAGCGCAGGACTGAGGGCCGACCTCAATTTCTAGCACCTGGGCAAACAGGGGGCGCTGTGTTTGGGCTCCTCTCTAGAACTCTTTATCAGCCCAGCCCTGCATTTCCTAAGTGGTTTCCCCGCTGTCTTTGCCCCAGCAGCCTCCTGAGCTGAGGAGTAACCAGCTTGACCCAGCAGTAACACATTTGCATACATGGAACCTTGGTGAGCTATGGCAGGGAGACTGGGAAGCCATGGCCTTGTCCTGGGATATGGAAACTTCTTCAAGGAGTATTGCCAAAGGGTCTTATTAGGTGTGCTTACAAAACGTCATAAACCGTAGAGGTGGTCGGAGGCTTGGCTGGATGAAGTTAAAGGGAATCCTTAGGTGCCTTCTTGGCATCCTCTCCTCAACTTGGTTTCTTTCCCATTCAATTCCCCTCTCCCTCAAAAAAAAAAAAAAAAAGAGCACAACAGTATTTCAAAGGACACAGCTCAGTGGATGATGGATAAGGAAGCTGTACTTAGGGCCTTCCGAAAGGAAGGATCCCATGACTTATATCTAAAAACCAGAAAGATGATTGGACTGAAGGGCAGATTGGAGTGAATCATGCAGATGAATTGTAACCCCAGAGGTCTGGTTCTGTAGGAGGGAGAGAGAAAATTAAATACACGGAACTCGGCAGTGGCTGTTTATATTTTAAAATTGCAAAGTGAGGCTTTGCCATTATCCCTGGTCCTATCCAAGCAATGTCCTGAAATTTGCTCCCACTGCAATAAGTGTTAGTTTCTCTCATGACTGTGTTTTGGGTTTCAGAGGATAGGGTGGGTGGCCATCAGACAAAGCAGGGTAGACAAAGTTCGTGAACGTAGGAGTATTATTTGGGAAGAGGAGAAATTCCTGTTTTTTAGCTCTGATGAAGTAACAGCCGAAAAGTTAATTGTCCAGTGAAGGCATGGAGGATGTCCCGGAGAGTATCTTCTGTGTGACTGGAAGCTCCTAGAGGGCAGGGTTAATTCAGGTCCACATCTCCACCATAGGAGCTGGCATGAGGTAAATACCCAAGAAATATTTGTAGCCTGGAGAGTTGGATGGATGGAAGGAGGAAGGGGGGATATGACACAGTGGATAATTGATTAACATTTCTGTTCTATAATGATTTAGTGTTTTGAGTGATGGATGATGGGGAAGAAGAACTTGAAAGATTTCATTTATGTGATAGGGAAATAAATTCTGAAAGTGTTAAACCAAAACATATGATAGCACATTGCATATTTGGTTTTGTGAACTATCTAGCTTTTCCAAACAGTGCTTAGACATGTTGAATAAGAGTGTGGGTAGAAAGGGGAAAAATGCCTAGAATTATAGCTCATGAGCCTCTCTCTCTCTCTCTGGATCTTGGAAAATGCAAATCATTTAGGAGTGGACGAGTGACTTCATGATGATGTTGTCAGGGCCCTCAGAATAAATATTGCCTTTTGCATCCCCACTGCTAGTACTACACAGTGCAGCTGGCATATCGTCAAGGGGCTATGATCTCCTCATTCTTATCTTCTGAGTCAGGCAACATAAAGTGGTGAAAATCCTGCTCAGAAAGCATTTGAATCCATTATCCCACGTCCCTGCAAGGTGAGGTAACGCATTCTGACCAAGGATCCTGTCCTACACATGACCTGGCTTTTTGTGTTTGGCAGTTAGCAATCTGTATTTTAAGTCAAGGTATTTAAAAGTCAGGTCACAGAAAGAGTTTCTATCTCCAGACAGTTCTAGAGCTTAAAAGGCTCATCTGCAATATCAGAGGGCAGGAACTTCAAAGAAAACAAAGCCATGTGTTAATTTTCAATTGAACTTAGATCTCTAAAAATTCTGTGCAACTTCCTTATATGGGTCTAAGGCACACCACTAACTGAGGTAGACGTGATCCTGGTAGGGCGAGCTAAGAAAGTTGGATACTTTGAAGGAAGTCACTTTCTGTGATACCATGACAGGGATGTGCAGGTGCAGCTGGGTGGGAGCATTTGGCACCAGGACCCCCTGTAATGGATCCAGGCACCCTGTGCTCATGCTGCTGGGCCCACGTCACTTCTGCTCATGAACTCGCACCATGACTCACAAGCAGCCAGCAGCAGCTGAAAGGAAATGATGTGTCAACTGTGTCCAAAGACGATGGTCAATTGTTGCAAACAGAAAAAAAAAATCCATTTAAAAATATGCCACTGTGGAACTTTTGTGGTGGTCCATGCCTCTAATGCAGGGGGTGCTGGTTCAATCCCTGGTTGGGGAACTAAGATTCCCACATACCTCTTGGTATGGTCAAAAAGTAAAATTATAATAATTTAAAAAAAAACTTAAAAAAAAAGTCTTTGTATTTTATAAAAGCTGTGCAAAATTTAAAAATCATGTTTAGCATTCCAAGTATTTTCCCTCCTGTGTCTTTAGAGACTCTGAGAGTGATTTTTTGTTTATTTAACATTTTATCAAAAGAGACATGGACCCCACTAGCTTTTGAACAACAGCTTCAGTAGCACTGCCTCTTTGCATTTAGTTCGAGGAGAGAAACTTCAGCCATACGGAGAATTTGATGTCTGTAATATGTACTAAAAGATCAGCTGGTCTAACTTTACAGGGCTAATAAAAGGGAAGAATTTTCCTGTGTGCGGGTCTTTTATGAATTATAAATAACCATTCACTTTGGAAGATAGCACATCATAAATTTTTTTTTTTTTCACAAATATGCACAAAACCATTTTAAGATCCAAGAAAAAAAGATGTTCAGAAGTCTCCGATGTACTCAGTTTTGATTTCGTGGGGAAACATGTTCTTTTACCATATGGACGCTTTTAAAGGGGCCTTCAGCTGGGGCTCAATAATGACACCCTAGTGGCTAAATAAGGGATTTCTTTCCTTCTAACATTATTTCTCTGTTATTAAAGGTGGAAAAACCTTCCACAAATAGCATACTATTAGAGTGCTTTAGGGGATGTCCTGGGAACCAAGGTTATGTGTCTGCTCCAGAAATACTGTCTGTAATTATCATTCCCCAGTGGTTCTGAGGATGCAGTCTTGGTGCTTTCATTAATTTCTTGATTCTACAAGTCTGAAGTGCTTGCCTGCTCTTGATATTCAATATTTTACAGTAGGAATTTTTTGGTGTTTTTTTTTTTTTAGGGTCACAGTTCTCTTCCCCCTCCCTTCCTCTCATAATAAGCACTTCCTGGCTTCTTTTGTCTGCTAAAATAAAAGGTACGAAAGACCAGATTTGAAAAGAAAAAAAAGTCAGATATGAGAAGATGAACCCAAGCCTTCATCTTCTGTGATTATCAACTAACATTAAAAAGATAGAACATTTAGCTCTAACAAACAACGGGAGAGGGTCCATGAGTAAAACTAGCATATGGATTTTTTTCCACCAACAGTTTACTCTGAATGCTTCCAAATATATAAAGAATTTTACACAGCATTTTACAGTGAATACCCATATACTCACCATTTAATTGTAGAGTCTACCATTAACATTTTACTGCTGTTGTTTTGGGCTTCTTGTAGCTCAGAAGGTAAAGACTCTGCCTGCAATGCAGGAGCTTGGATTTGATTCCTGGGTCCAGAAGATCCCCTGGAGAAGGGAATGGCAACCCACTCCAGTATTCTTGCCTGGAGAATCCCATGGACAGAGGATCCTAGCAGGCTACAGCATGTGGTGTCTCGAAGAGTCATACACGACTGAGTGACTAACACCCCTTTGTCACATGTCTGTATATCCCTCCTCCATTCACCCTTCTTACCTTTCTCATGCCCTTAAAAGTAAATAACAGGCGGGACTTCCCTGGCAGTCCAGGAGTTAAGAATCCATCTTCCAATGCAGGGACGCGGGTTTAATCCCTAGTCTGGGAAATAAGAGCAACTGAACATGGGAGTTGCAACTACTGGATCTGCAGGCTCTGGAACCTGTGGGCCACAACGAGACAGGCTGTGTGCTGCAACTACTGAGCCCTTTCTCCACAACTAGAGAGTCCACGTATGGCAATGAGAGATCCCACATGAGGCAAGGAAGATGCTGTGTCACAACTAAGACCTCATGCAGCCAAATAAATAGATACATGGATGGCAGGCGCGAACCAACTTCTACCTAAAAACTTCAGTTCGATATTTACTTTTTCTCTTTTGATGTACATTTTATATATAATGAATTATAAAACCTTAAATGTATACTTTCAGAGTTTTGACAAACACATACCTGTATCCAAAGCCCTAACAAGACACAGAACGTCTCTGTAACACCAGAAAGTCTCCCCCTGCTTCACTATCAATCCTCACCCCTCCAGAAGCAACCACTGTTTGGATTTTTTTTTTTTTTACAGATTATTTTGCCTATTCTAGAATTTCATATAAACATGGAATCAAGCAGGATAGACTCTTTCATGTAAGACTTTTCCACTGAGCATGCTGTCTTTGGGACTAAGTCCTGGTATTCTGTGTGACAGCAGTTCATTGCCTTCTATTGCTGAGTATGCCACTGTACGACTATACCACAGTTTGTATGGTCATCATCTGTTCACGGACACCTGGGATGTATCCAGTTTTGGGCTATTGGTAATAAGGCTGTTGGGAACATTCTTATACAAGCCTTTTTATAGACATATGCTTTCATTTCCACTGGGAAGAACGTACTTGCCTAACAGCTAAGCACAGAGTAGAGGTATGTTTAATTTTTAAGAAATCTTTATTGTATATTGGAGTATAATTGAATAACGGGCTTCTCCAGTGGCTCAGATGGTAAAGAATTAGCCTGTAAGATGGGAGACCTGGGTTCAATCCCTGGGTTGGGAAGATCCCCTGGAGAAAGGAATGGCAACCCACTGCAGTATACTTGCCTGGAGAATCCCCATGGACAACAGAGCCTGGTGGGCTACAGCCCATGGGGTCCCAAAGAGTCGGACACGACTGAGCGACTGATCTGATCTGATCTGATCTGATTATACGTTTCAGGTGTACAGCAAAGTGACTCAGTTACACATATACATGTATCTTTTTAAAAAACTTCTTTCTCCATTTAGGTTATTACAGAATATTGAGCAGATTCCCTGTAATATTCACTAGGTCCTTGCTGGTTATCTGTGTTAAATACAGCAGTCCCGAACTTCCAATTGATCCTTCCCCTCCACCTTCTCTGCTGGTAACCATTAGTTTGTTCCCTAAGTCTGTGAGTCTGCTTCTGCTTTGTAAATAAGATCTACAAAATTATTTTTAGATTCCACATATAAGTGACATCACATGACATTTGGTGTATGCTTTTTTCTTTTTTTAAAAGAAACTGCTATTCCTTTTTAAAACAGATGTAGCCTTTAATATTCCCACCAATAGTGCATGAGAGTTCCAGTTGCTCTACATCCTTGCTTGTATTTAGTGTTGTCATCCTGGTGAGTGCGGGTGGTATCTCACTGTGACTTAATTTCCATTTTTCTAATGACAAATGACGCTGAACACATCACCATGTGCTTCTTTGCAGGTCACACATCTTCTTTTGTGAAATGTCTTTGCAAATCTTCTATCCATTCAAGCAGTTGTGTTGTCTTTATTACTGAGTAGGAGTTCTCTGTACATTGTGGCTATCAGTCCTCTGTCAAGTTTATGTTTCACAAATATTTTCTTCCAGTAATATCTTGCCTATTCCTTTTCTTAATGGTCTCTTTTGATGAGAAATTTTTAATTTCAATGAAGTCCAATCTATCAATTTTTTTTCTTTTATAGTTATGGCTTTCAGTGACCTAAACAGAGCACATTGATCTTAATAAATGGTGTTCCTAAAATCTATTGTAGCCTCAAGGAAATTCAAAGCTTCACTGGGTTCATTGTAATAGCTCTATTTGTATGAAGAAACATCTACTATGTACATATTGGGAACAACTAAGGGAAACCTGGCTGTCTGTCAACACTCTCTCAAGAACATCCCAGAGAATGAAGCAAAGTCTAGAACTCCCTTTCCACTTGTGCTTTATAATAACAAATCTTCTGTTTTGCCAGCTAGAAAGAGTTATCACCAATAAAACTACAAGGTCATGGTCTTGCTGTGGAATGAAGTCACCCCTTCTGCTTATGAGCATCATAAGTAGCTTTTTAAATTAATCATGTTCTTGAAAAACAACATCTTAAATGGTTTGCATGTATGGCCATGAATGAATGAAAAACTTTCCTGGAAGGCTTTAAAAAAAGAAATCCACAGAGAGAGCCAGGTGTGAGCGATGGCATGAAGTAAAACGAACGGTAGATTGAAAGGCGGAATAGGACAGTGGTTCCCAAACTTTTTGGCACCAGGGATGGCTTTCGTGGAAGACAATTTTTCCATGGACCCGTGAGGGGCGTGGCTTGGGGATGATTCTAGTGCATGACACTTATTGTGCACTTTATTTTTATCATTATTACATGAGCTCCACCTCAAATCATCAGGCCTTAGATCCCAGAGGTTGGGAGCCCCTGGAATAGGGGACAATGAGAAAAGCAGGACTTGGAAAAACAGAAGACCAGCTGAAAGGATTCTTGCCACCTGTTCTTAGGTTGCACGCTGAAACTTTCTCCAAGATTTTACCCTTGACCCTTTGCCAACTGCTCTGCTTGTGAGTGAAGCTGTTGCATTTCTCCCTTTGTTTCTCGTTTGGACCAAAGGGACACTCAATACGGGCATGACATTTTGAAAACTAAAGTCACATCTTTTTTACCCTACCTTCATTGTTGTTCCGGCCTACTTTCTCTTACACACTTTCTTGAGGGTGCAGGCTGAATGTGGTCTTTCAGACTTCATGTCAACTCCCTTGCCTGTCTCTCCCTTTCTTATTTCATCTTCTCCCAACAATCACTAATGCTCTACAACTGCTTATTTAGTTGTGAGTTATCCCAGGCCTTTTGCTCCTACTTTTTTATCATTAAGCAAAATTTCCCCTTTATTAGAGACTGTGAATCAGAAAAAGAAAGGGATGGAAGTTAAATGGACGATTTTTACTGTTTGATTATAGGTTGAAATTAGTAGTCAAATTTTTGTTTTTCACTGAACCAGTAGCTTTTTATAACCTACCATTTTGGTTTCTGACTATATGATTCTCATTGGAAGTTATCTTGAAATATAAACTATGGAGAGAGAACACCAGTTTGCAAAGCCCTGGGAAGTACTGACCCTGGAGAATACTCAGCGATGACTGTGTGGGTGTGCCTGCCAGGCCAGGACAGAACCTACCTAGGGTATCTTTTCTAACTTACCTGTGTTCATCCAACGACTTGATTATGAAGAGTCTGTGTGGGTGGTAAGTTTTTCTGGCCTCCTGGATCTGTTTCTGAAGAGAGCAAATAAGGTCAGCAGAGAAAGCTAGGTTCTGAGTTAGAAGAATCAAGCAGGACTTCAGAACCTCTGAAATAATAAAGCTATGCCTTAAGTAATTAATATGCAAACATGACTGAAATAATCAGAAGGGAGAAACAAGTAGGGTTAAAGCCACAGAGCCACATGAGAAATCATTATGCCTGGCTATGCAAGTGGGTTAAATCACTTCCTCAGATGTTGCCAACAGCACAAACACCTGCATTTAGCTTTGCATGCAACAACAACACAAAGTGAACCCCAAATACTGTTTCCTCCCCTTTGGAACAATGATCCCTGCTATTAGAGTGTCTCCTTTAAGACACAGGAGGGTCTTGGGCAGAGTGAGTTACATTACGTGGGTTCCACTGCCCTGTGTGGGCAGAGTTGAGTGGGGAATTTGGTGGGGAGGTTTGTGAAACTGTACTTTCAGTAAGGTGGTCCTGCTGCCAATCCCCCTTGAGATCATTTCTTCTCTGGCATATTCTTCTTCTTACCAATGGAGGTGGAAGGTGACATTGTCCAAAACTCAGTCTTGGAAACTTATTATTATTTTTAATCATTTTGACTTCAAAATGTATACAAAGTAAGATGCACAATCCTGAAACATGGTTTTAGTCTGAAACCAAGCTCCTTGGCTTGAATGGAGGGTCCTCTAAGAGCAGAAGGGTCTAGGTTGGAAAGAGGAAATGAATACTAGAGGAGGGGACCCATGGGAAACATACACTGACGTATCTTCTTTTCTCTTCTTCTTCCTCCATTCCTTCCTCCTTCTCTCCCTTCCTTCCTTTCTTCCATTAGTATTCTTGCACGACTGCTCCATCTTTCTAAGGAACAGATCTAAGTGCAAAGGGAGAGGCATGGCATGGAACAGAAAGAGACTAAAACAACTTTTTTTGCAATCGAACAGAAACTGACCATAAAAATGCTTAAGTTTGGTGATCACATTGACAACTGAATGGAAAATAAGTACTGTACAGAAGCTTATTTTGCAGGTGAGATAATTCTGTTTGCTTTTGATACATTGTTAGAGTTCTGCAGGAACATCTGGCTGACTCGCAGTTATGTTTTCTGAAGGGTGGGTTCAGTCATTGCTACCGTCAAATACAGGCTAACTTTCCCTAGTAACATAAGGTTTATCTGAATCTCAGAGTATCTGCGATCAGGCAAGATCCAAATTTCCCTTCAAGCTGATGTTTGTCTTTCATTTGTTCCCCAATTAGCATTCAGGTTCCAGCCCAAGAATACACTGCCAGAGGTATAACGTCTCCCTTGGTGGTGACCCTTGTTCTCATCCCCCTAAAGTGAATTCATACGACGGTGATTTTCAGCTTCGCCTTGTGGTACTACGTCTGTGAATGTTTAATTGACAATACGTGTGCACCTCTCTCATTTCCTGTTTTTAAGGGCTGTACTTAATATATTTGAAAGGGTGGAATATTTTAAATTACAATTCAGCAGTTTTACTAAGGAAGGCTGTAAAACACAATGAGCAAGGAGTTTTACTTCCTCCTTACAATGGCTACTCCCCTGTTTTGAAATCTTGATATGCTCCAATCAGTGGGAATGACTTTAACTTAAGCTGTAACATTTTGAATGGCAGCCATGCCATGGCTGGAGCTGTCGAGGCGCATGGGACTCCTGAACACTATAATTCCTTATTTCCAGACGCCTTATTAGTATCCAGAAGGTGTCTGCCTATGCTTGATACTGCTCCATCATGTTGAGTCCCCTGCCCACAGACTCAGCATTCGGATTGGTTACGGAATACAGTTGCTCAGCCAGTCAAGTGAAGCCTTTCTCCCGCACCCCTAGCAACACTTGACAATGATCATTGACAAATGTTGAGAGCAAACCGCAGGTAAGGCTAGTCCTGCCCACAGAGCACTTTGTGTGGCCAGAGTTAACGGTTTGTGCCAGACCTGCAAAAACAGAACCTGCATGTGGGAATACAGGCTTGCACCCAGCACCTTACCCCAATTTGCTGCCACTCTGGCCAACCTGACTTCAGTTGGTCAAAGCAGAGGAATCTGTGGGGTGGGGAGGGTCTCATCGTCTCTCATATTAACCTAACCCACACGCTGACCATATCCACCAGAGTCTCTTCAGTGGCTGCAGAAAGAGCCCACAAAAAACTTGGGCTCCAGGGTCACACTTCTGACTCTCAAGCTAATTGGTCCCTGAGGGCAAGGCAACAAGAGGGTGGCAAGACACCTGGCTGTGTCCCTAGTGGCACTTCTCCAAGCATCCTGGCTTTGCGTTTTTACCTCCCAGCCTGACCCCGAACCCTGCTGGGGTACAGAAGGCCTGGCTGCCTCACCCGAGGGTATGATGAGATACTCCTCAGGACGCTGCTGGACCTGAATGAGCACTCACTTTTCTCTGGAAGCCTCCAAGGCTGAGGGATCTGTAGGCAGACCTGGCAGAGGCTGGGGTGGGGGTGGGAGTGTGGAACAGAGGATAAGAAAGGGGACCTGCCAAGAACATGCACAGACAATTCATAGGCAAATGCGTGTTCCCACAAAGACATAATAGCTGTGTGTATGTGATACCCTCCTGAAGTCCCTTTCCACGATCATTCCAGTTAGTCTAGCCACCTCGAAGGCATATTTCAAACCCTGTTTGAGTAATCCATTGTGTGGTGATTAGCTGTTAATGAAGCTGAAACTACCTAAATCATCCAACAAGGAATCTGAACTAATTTTTTATGGTTACATTGCTAGACAAGTTGCTGTCCCGACAAAGACAGGCCTGGGGATATACACAGACGTTTGCACACACAGATAAACCTAGGCAAGAGAAGCAAAGGTGAAACAAGGTGGGGAAAAAAAAAAAAGAAAAAGGAAACGTCAAGGAGAGCCATGCATTGAAGAGTGTGAAATCCAAGGTAACACTGAAATTAGTGACGTTCAGTCAGCAATCCACACCCCAATAACCCTCTCCCTGTTAGCACCACCCTGTAGGGCCCATCCTCGACTTAGTTTCCATGGGAAGTGGCAGAGGGGTTGGCACTCAGTTTAACTAGTCCCTTGGGATTATAAATTGATAATGGCTCCAAGTCTTAGCCCTTCCGGGGATATTGGTATTTCTCCTTCTTCTTTTTGGCTGCACTGCACAGCATGGGGGAACTTAGTTTCCCAACAGGGGATACCTGGGTCGCCGGCATTGGAAGTGTGAAGTCTTAACCACTGGACTGCTGGGGAAATCCCTGGATATTTTTCAAAGGGGGTCCATGAAGGTCCAAATGAACTAAATCTCTAACGTTTGAACTGTAAATTGAGAGGACTTAAGTCTGGAGATTTGGCCTTGCTCAAACACACATTTAAGGTAGAAGCCTTCTTTGGATATTAATGAAGCCAGAATTACAGGCAAGAAAAAGCAGTCGGGATGGGGTAGATAAGTGCAGTGGGGAGCAGTCTTTACAGGAGGAAGACACCTCAGATGGAGAGGGAGAGGCAACCGGTCAGCTTCCACACAGAAATGAGGCAGGAGATATGTTAGAATCACCCATACCTGTCCTTCAGGGAACTTGGAAACTTTCTGGGGACATGCGATGTAGAAAATCATAACACAGGGTATTATATAATGTGTTAGAAACCAAGTCAAATAGAACTAAACACACATGCATAGGTTCTAAGTTCAAAGTCTAAAGGAAATGAAGCCCTTCTTAGAAGATGTAAAATTGTGGGGAGAGCTGCCTCTTCAGGAGACAAGTAAACTATTTTCTTCATTTTCCAGATTTTTCAAACTTTTTAGTTATTATGGGTCAAGCTTTCTGTGGAAGACTTAATTATTAAAACTATTAAGACTACAGAACAACAACAAAAAAAAGAGGCAACATCTAATGTTTATTTCTTGCTCTGAAAGTTAAGAAATTTTTATCTACCTGTGAAATAGCAAAGGAAAAAATAAAATTTACAATGTATATATAATATAGTTTCCCATGTGTCAGAAAGACTTATAAAATATGTTTTAAAATTTAGTTGATCTGAAGTGTTATAAAGATGCTTAGAGGAAAGATGATAAAGGTTCTCACTCAGAGCTAACAGTTCTCACTCAGCAATTTGAGCTTGTCTTAAAAATAACCCTAAGAAGCCTGGGAGAGGGCATAGGTATCTTTAATGTAACAGTTTGGAAGTAGACGTGTTCCTGGCAGAGAACAATGCCTGGCACATTATAGGCACAAAAATATATATTGGTTGATGTCACAGCAGCATTGCCTCCAAATCAACATTCTCTCAATTCATAAATACTATCAAAGGGGAGAAACTCTGAAAGTCCCCCAAAGTGGATATTTCCCCCCTCAGTCTCTAAGAGATCATTGTTTCTTCATCCCACAGCAACCAGAACACTTGAAATTGCCAAAACTTGAGACAAAAGCCAGACAAATAGAATTAACAAGAGACAAATGTTAAAGGGGGCACGTATGACAGTGTAGCAAATGTTTTGAAATTTGTTGGGAAGATTTGCTTCTTATTTCTTTGCTTGGAATAATGCCATGATGTCCTTGTAGTAATAGACTCATGGCATGCAGCTGCATGTTCACGGAGTAGGTTTTATTCTTTTCTTGAAAGAGAAGGAGAGACCCATGGCCCTTGGCAGTAATCAAGTGAAAGGAAGAGTTTGGAAACTGCTCTCCCGGCAGGTCAGGATGTTTACCACGAGGAGGCCAGTCTGGCTGGAGTGCCCGTGCTCCCTCCTTTCTACGGAATGAACAAATACTTACTGAGCACCTACTATTTTCTAGGTAATCTGTCCTATACACAACTAAATGAAAAATTACAACTCTCAAAGGGCTCCAAGGGGGAAGTACACTAGCTACAAGAGTGTGTAATAGGCAGAGTTGACCTGTCAGAGTGGCCAGGCCTTCCTAAGGAAGTATGATTAAGCTGAGTAGGAGGAAACTCGGCAGTGACTGCCAGGCCTGGGGAGGGAGAGCATTCCAGGCAGTGGGAACTCTTGGGCAAAGGGCCTCTGGGGGAAGTGAGCCTCAAGTGTTCAAGGAACCGAAAGCAGGCCTGAGCAGCCTGCGTTGGCAGGACCCCAGAGAGTGAGGGGAATGGACTTGGGGCGAGGCCAGCTGGAGAGATGAGCAGGAACTGCGTCCTGCACAGCCTCGGGTCTTGTGGGGTGGGCTTGTTGAAGATTTTATTCTCTCTCCCTCCTCACTCCAGGGGGAACTCAAGCTGTAACATGAATGCATGACAGGCCCTTTTTCTACGTGATCTGGGAATGGCAGCTTCTGCTTCATCTGAAATCCGGCAGGATATTGTCATAAATTCCAGATGTGAACCACCAAGTTTCAGAGGATTATAATTTTATGAAGACTTCAAACCTAAATCATACTCAAGATATATTATTTTATATGCTATCATTCAATAGGCACCTCAGAGCCCTTACTGAGAATTTCAAGTATCATCATATATTAGCCCCTCAGAAACCAGAGTCTGACCATCTAATAACCTTCCCCTTGTCTGTCACCTACCTGCGATCCACAAAGTCTGCAAGAAACCAAAATACATGTGACACAGACAGTGCATATTTTAACCAGAGGAGATGTCCTCCTTAAGAAAGTAATTGATTTTTATTTTACTCACAATTCGAACAAGTGGGTTTTCTGGGTTCCAAAGCCATACCAAATGTGAAGCAACGACTCAGAAATGGAGGAGGGACTGGTTAGATGACAACAATTAAAAGTAACAGGGGACAGCACAACTGTAGAGACCAAAAAAAAAACTCAGGGAAAAAAAAAGACATAAAAGCTAAAAAAAACAAATAAAAGGAAGGAAACAATTAAGGAAAGAAAGAATAAAAGCAGTCTCAGCTTTTAGTTGTGGATAAATGGTCTTGCATGCCTTAGTAGCTCTTGAGGGCATCACTGTGTTATAGGGAGACCTAAGAAGTCAAGGATGTATGTCATATTAGATGATTTCTAGCCTACAGGGTTAAGATTTTTTAAAAAGCTTTGGTACTTGAGAAATATATCTTCAAGGACTTCCCTCACCGACCAGTGGTGAGGAATCTGCCTGCCAGTGCATGGGACACATGTTCAACCCTGGTCCTGGAAGATTCCACATGAGGTGGGGCAACTAATTCGGCATGGCACAGCTGCTGAGCCCTCTCAGCCTAGAGCCCATGCACCACCACGAGAGAAGCCACCACAGTGAGAAGCCCTCACTCCCCACAACTAGAGAAAGAAAGCAGCGAGGAAGACCCCGTGCAGCCAGAAATAACAAAGACAGAGGTTCTGCATACCATAGTTTTTACTGTAGTGTAGTTCTGTGCTAAGTAAAGTCACTCAGTCGTCTCCGACTCTGCGACCCCATGGGCTGTAGCCTACCAGGGTCCTCCGTCCATGGGATTTTCCAGGCAAGAATACTGGAGTGGGTTGCCAATTTCCTTCTCCAGAGGATCTTCCCAACCCAGGGATCAAACCCGGGTCTCCTGCACTGTAGGCAGACGGTTTACCATCTGAGCCACCAGGGAAGTCTGTGGAGTTCTGTGGAGCTGTTAGTTAATATAGATTTCAGGTTGCAAAAATATCTGACATACCAGCTTTTGCTGAGACTGCTTCATTTCACAAGATATTTAATTCTGGGTTTGAACGAAGTCATTGGAAGTGACACTTTTCATATTGGAATTGTCATGATGGTATTCTTGACAAGGAATGAGTTCTTGAATATTTAAAAATATTGTAGGTGATAAAATGCCCTTAATAAATACATTATAAAGTTTGGTTTTCACATTTTTAACTTTAATTTTCATGCTTGTCTCTTAAATGCAAATAATTTTTGTCTAGGCATAAGGTGCCCCCTAAAGTTACTTGGTTGTCTGAATTGTATGTCTTCACTTCCTCCAGATGGGAATGAAAATGAATAAAATACTGTTTGATCACTTTGGAAAATATTCCTGCTATGTGTTTATGAAATGATTTGAGGGGTGACGTTATTTTCTGCAAACACATCCTTCATGTATGTCAGAGCATCTTTGTCTCCCTAGGGAATATGTACATACCATAGCATTTAATGTCTTATGTGTGTTTTTCTCCTGTTATCTCACCTATCAGAGGTATCTATGAAGAGTGAATTGGTAGATTGATGCAATTTTGAGGAAATCATTAATTTTCTAAGATTTTTTTTTCTAGTGCTACTTCTCAATGTTTAAAATTGGGAGTTCTTTTTCCAGTTGATGTAGATAAATATGGAAATTTTAAATATTTTTTACATTATCCAAACTATTCTTCTATTTTATGATAAGTTTAATAAAATACTTACTAAAAAGTTACAGTTACAAATAAACCAATCAGTAAATGGGCGGAAGATCTAAACAGACATTTCTCCAAAGAAGACATACAGATAGCTGAAAGGCACATGAAAAGATGCTCAACATCACTAATTATTAGAGAAATGCAAATCAAAACTACAATGAAATACCACCTTACACTAGTTAGAATGGCCATCATCAAAAAATCTACCAACAATAAATGCTGGAGAGGGTGTGGAGAAAATGGAACCCTCCTACACTGTTGGTGGGAATGTAAATTGGTACGGCTACTATGGAGAACGGTATGGAGAATCCTTACAAAACTAAAAATAGAACTACCATATGACCCAGAAATCCCACTCCTGGACATATACCCAGAGAAAACCATAATTCAAAAAGATACAATGGAATATTACTCAGCCATTATAAAAAGAAAAAAAAATAATGCCATTTACAGCAACACAGATGGAACTAGAGATTGTCATACTGAGTGAAGTAAGTCAGACACAGAAAGACAAATATCATTTGATATCACTTATAAGTGGAATCCTAAAAGAAAAAAAAGGGCAGAAGTGAACTCATTGATAAAACAAAGTAGAGTCATGGGTGTAGAAAACAAATTTAAGGTTACCAGGGGATAAGGGGTGGGGAGGGATAAATTAGGAGATTGGGATTGACAGAATAGAACTGTATACAGAATAGGGAACTCTATTCAGTACTCTGTAATGGCCTATATGGAAAAAGAATCTAAAAAAGAAAAAAGGAATGGATATATGTGTATGTATAGCTGACTTACTCTGCAGTACATCTGAAACATAACATTGTAAATCAATTATTGTGTTGTTCAGTCACTAAGTTGTGTCCGACTCTTTGGGACCCCATGGACTGCAGCATGACAGGCTTCCCTGTCCTTTGCTATCTGCCGAAACTTGCTCAAACTCATGTCCATTGAGTATGAGATGCTATCCAACTATCTCATCCTCTATTGTCCTCTTTTCCTTCAATCTTTCCCAGCATCAGGGTCTTTTCCAATGAGTCAGCTCTTCACATCAGGCGGTCAGAGAATTGGAGCTTCAGCTTTAGCATCAGTCCTTCCAATGAATACTCAGGGTGATTTCTTTTAGGATTGATGGGTTTGGTTTCCTTGCAGTTCAAGGGACTCTCAAGAGTCTTCCCCAGCACAGCAATTCGAAAGCATTAATTATTTGGCATTCAGCCTTCCTTACCGTTCAACTCTCACATTTGTACATGAGTACTAGTAAAATCCTAACTTTGACTTAGATGGACCTTTGTTGGCAAACTGATGCCTTTGCTTTTTAATACACTGTCTAGGTTTGTCATAGCTTTTCTTTCAAGAAGCAAGTGTTTCTTAATTTCATGGCTGCAGTCAACATCCACAGAGATTTTGCAGCCCAAGAAAATAAAATCTGTCACTGTTCCCACGTTTCCCCCTTCTGTTTGCCATGAAGTGATGGGACCAGATCCCATGATCTCAGTTTTTGAATGTTGAGTTTTAAGCCAGCTTTTCCACACACCTCTTTCACCCTCAACAAGAGATGAAAGTGAAAGTGGAGAGTGAAAAAGTTGGCTTAAAGCTCAACATTCAGAAAACGAAGATCATGGCATCTGGTCCCATCACTACATGGGAAATAGATGGAGAAACAGTGGAAACAGTGTCAGACTTTATTTTTCTGGGCTCCAAAATCACTGCAGATGGTGACTGCAGCCATGAAATTAAAAGACGCTTACTCCTTGGAAGGAAAGTTATGACCAACCTAGATAGCATATTCAAAAGCAGAGACATTACTTTGCCAACAAAGGTTCGCCTAGTCAAGGCTATGGTCTTTCCTGTGGTCATGTATGGATGTGAGAGCTGGACTGTGAAGAAGGCTGAGCGCCGAAGAATTGATGCTTTTGAACTGTGGTGTTGGAGAAGACTCTTGAGAGTCCCTTGGACTGCAAGGAGATCCAACCAGTCCATTCTAAAGGAGATCAGCCCTGGGATTTCTTTGGAAGGAATGATGCTAAAGCTGAAACTCCAGTCTTTTGGCCACCTCATGCGAAGAGTTGACTCATTGGAGAAGACTCTGATGCTGGGAGGGATTGGGGGCAGGAGGAGAAGGGGACGACAGAGGATGAGATGGCTGGATGGCATCACTGACTCGATGGATGTGAGTCTGAGTGACCTCCGGGAGTTGGTGATGGACAGGGAGGCCTGGCATGCTGCAGTTCATGGGGTCGCAAAGAGTCGGACACGATGAGCGACTGATCTGATCTGAAGAGGCTCTTTGGTTCCTCTTTGCTTTCTGCCATTAGAGTATTGTTATCCGCATATGTGAGGTTGTTGCTATTTCTCCCGGCAATCTGGATTCCAACTTGTGATTCATCCAACCTGGCATTTTGCATGATGATCAACTATATTCCAATAAAATGTTTTTTAAGTTACAGTTATTTAAAAAGGGAAAGATTAAGAGCTATAATTAAACGTGGCATTTCCTATTTCTTTTGGCTATCACTAGGTTCCAAGTCATGTTGGAGGCCTGTTAAATGTTCAGAAATGGCTTCATCTGATGAGATCTTCACCACTGCACTTTGGATTGGAATGAATAGCAGAATGGTAACACTCTCGTCAGTTTTCACAATACTGAAATGGTACACAGACTATCTTTACACTAATGTATTTTTGCTAAAAATTAACAAGAGTAGATTATCTAATATTCAACAAAAGCAAACACTTTTACCTCTGGGTGGGTGGGAATTATTGTCCAAATTAAAATTTGAAGCAAATTAATTTATAAGCAAATTTCCAACCTGATTTTTTATATATGTTAAGATGTAACAATTTAGTTTTCAAAAACCCAGATTGTAACTTTAAAGACTTTTATCTTAACAGAATATACTGTTCTTAGAAATAGTATGGAAAAGGTTGGTTGGTTGATCAGTGGTTGTATACACTTTCTTGTAATTGTAGCGAATTCTAGAAGGGTACTTCTTAAGAAAGAAACCGTGGGTTAGTAAGTGATAATGTGGCCATGGAATTATGAAGTTTCCCAACTTGCCTATTCTGGAGAATTATCTAGGGCATACATTAAAAAACAACAATGACAACAGCAAAACAAATAAAACAGATTCCATGTCCCACCCTAGCCCTCTCTGCTGCTGCTGCTAAGTCGCTTCAGTCGTGTCCGACTCTGTGCGACCCCAGACACAGCAGCCACCAGGCTCCGCTGTCCCTGGGATTCTCCAGGCAAGAACACTGGAGTGGGTTGCCATTTCCTTCTCCAATGCATGAAAGTGAAAAGTGAAAGGGAAGTCGCTTAGTCGTGTCCGACTCTTAGTGACCCCATGGACTGGAGCCTACCAGACTTCTCCATCCATGGGATTTTCCAGGCAAGAGTACTGGAGTGGGGGTGCCATTGCCTTCTCCCTAGCTCTCTCTAGGGGAGACCTAAAGGAAATCTGTATTTTTTAAACAGGTATGCAGGGCTGTTCTTATCATCTAGCAAGTCTGGGAAGTAGTAGATAGAGGAAAGATCTGACTTTATGACAGACTGAACTTGAATCCCTGCTTGGCCAGGCTGGAGCTGAATAACATTTGGTTAATTTCTCTGAGCTTCAGTTTCTTCATTCATTACTTGTGTTGAGACAGAGGTGGGTACAACATGGGGAGCAAGGGGGACTGGGGCACCAAAGGAGTTACTGTTTATAAAACCTCTAGTACTGTACTGCACCCACTCTTCAAACAATAATAATAGTGCAATACCAGTGGTTTGATTTTATGGAATTTAACCGTTGAAATAGATCAAAATTTTCCCGTCTTCAGAGACAGAACAACTGTTTTAAATTGATCAGTTCTGGGTTGATCATTCCCTGCCCACTTCTTATTTTGTCCAAGAATCTATTTGGTGGAAATGATTGATCAGGGAGATTCTTTTTGGCACTCTTCCTTGGTTTTGAACATTTTGTCCTAATGAAGTGTCATCTCTAATATCTCACTCTTTACTCTTTTTTAGCCACCTAGAATTCTCTGTCATTCTACAGAACAGGAGAATAATCCTGATTCACAGGATAACTGTACTATTTTAGGCTTTTCTTTCTTTCTAAACAATTATATCCCAGGGAACATAATAATTGGCTTTGGTTATAATATAAAAAGTGTATCCCAGTACAAGGAAAAGCATGGAAGTGGGAATAGCTTTGTCCATTTTCAAATGACTTAAAATTCCTTAGATCTAATTCTCATATCTTCAAATCTTCCTATTATTGGAAAATTAATCTCTTAATTATCTGAGACGACTAGCAATAATGATGAGGCAAAGCCATTTTTTTCCTTCTGCAGACCTCCTCCTAAGCGTTGGGGCTGCGTGAAGTTCTTGCCACCAACTGGTAGTTTTCAAACTTGAATGTGAAGAAGACTTATAAGGGGAGTAAACAAGTGTCAGTTTCTGGTTCCCAGCTCCAAAACTGTGTGCAATGCTCTGAGGTACTCTAAGGATCTCTCTTTGAAAATCACTGCTCCAGGAATTTTATACATCTCTACTGAACTTAATTCAAATTTTCATTCTTAAAGACAGGTAGAGAAGTTGTAACAGATGTCTAGATAGGTTGCCACTGCTCCTTTCAAATAAATCCTTAGCTATTCATCTATTGATGCAGCCAAGTGCAACAGGCCAGGCACTTGGTATGGTGGTGGGGGAGAGGGTGTCTATCAGTTTAGCTACAGGGAGTTCTGTTTATGAAGTCAGCCAAAAGCCTAGCTCCTGACCACACTGGCCGATGCGCTGTGGTATGATGTGATGAATCACTGCATTTGGGAAGCTGAAGACTTTCTGTACTTTGATTTCCTACCATTGCCTAATGTTAAACATTTCAGCGTAACCAGAGGCCTTTAGCCCTGATTTGGTCCCTATCGTTGGGGCCTGTTTGAAAAGGGCAATTAGAAGTAATTTAGTAATGATTTCTATGAACACCAGGAAAAAAACATTGTAAATACCTCAAACATGAGAGCGAGACAAGAACTAGCCAAAGATGACATGTTGGCACTTCTTTCTTGACTCATGAGTGTAGATGACCTCTGGGGAGACGGAAACCTTGCAGCGCAGTGCTGGGCACCTGGGACTACAGAGATGGCTGAGGCATAATCCTAACCCTGAGATCTTCTAACCAGGGAAGAGGGAGATGAATGGCTCTAGCAAGTGGAAACTTAGCTGTGACCCTTGGCAGAATGGTATAAATGTCACGAGGAAGATCCAAAGTGTCAGAGGAGCTTGAGGAGAGAGAGATCACACATCCAGGTGGGTTTTCCCAGAGGAAGTAGCATTTGAGCCAGTCCTGGAAGGAAGGGTAGGAATTTGACAAGTTCCATGAGGAGAAAGAATGTCTCTGTTATCGGCAACAGGAACATCTTGAGGAAATGTGCAGACTGGGGAAGCTGGGATATCGTCTAGGGAGCTGGGAGAAGTCCTGATGGGATTTAACAACATTCCTGTCTGGGACCTGGAAGTTCTGTTAGATTTTAGTGAAAGATGAGGCTAGAAAGTTGTGTTTGGGCAAGATCAGCTCTGAATTTGGACTTTCCCTAGTACATGGCAGGGAGTCATTTAAAGGGACTTGAGCAGGAGGGTGATACCATCAGAATTATACTTTAGGAAGCATAACAGCTGGGTGGAGGAGGATTTGCATGAGGAAAGGTTATACAGACACACCAGTGAGGAGGCTGTGTGGAGTGAAGAGGAGGAATAAATGACTAAGCGAGAGGGCCGGGGGAGATAACTCAGCAAGTAAACCTATATGAGAGTTTCGGCAAAGAGGAAAAAATCTTGGCGGCCTATGAACAGGTGGCAACTGTAATAACAGTCTAGGGGAAGAGAGCCTGGTTTCCAGGGAAATGTGGTACTTTGGGTTTGAGGTGGCAATGGAAAAGAGAGTTGACCACCAGCAAGAAGTGAGCTGCAGCAGAGACCATGGTTGGGAGTTACAAACAGTGGAAGCTCTCCAAGGTGTGGGCCACTAAAAATAGAGAAGAGGACCCTCCTAGGCTGTAGGGCAGGGTGCACATTAAAGTTTGGAGAAAGAGAAACCCCAAAACAAGGCAGAGAAAGACAAGTTGGAGATATTGTAGGACCAGGAGAGTGTCAGGGAACCAGTGGAAGGAGGACAGTTCAAGAGCAGGAGAGTTGATCTCAGTTAAGAGACTACAAAGGGGGAAAGCTGAGCTGGTGGCTCTGGACTCACCTGTGAACAGAGTTAAATGAAATTCCTCCCATGTAGGACAATGCCTTAAATCCAGGCTCGTTGGTTAAATACAAAATCAAGATCTCTAAACGGTAGGCACTTCCAAAGCAGTCCACTTTCTCACTCAGTATGAATTAATTTCTTCCATTAACACCTGGTAGGTGCCTCAATGAGTCACTTACCCTGTCTGGGGATATGAATTTTGTCATCTTTGACTTTCCAGTTCCAAGATTCTGTGTGTATGTGTATGAAAATCCTTAGTAATCTATACACTATTACACAAGCCTAAGTTCTATCATGGCTGTGTTTGAAGACAGAATGGAAACCACATTTTACTTTCGATTTACTTTTTTTCTATCATATATATATATATAAATAAAATTTTTTATTTTTTAAAAAAGAAATCCAGAAATAAGAAAAACTGAAGGAAAAACCTTTCCGCCTCCCTTTTGCCCGTAAGATAGTCTTCCAGTTTTCTACCGAGGCCTTTTCCTAAGCATTGAGGAGGTGCCCAGAAAAATACCAGATGGATATACAAAAACATAATGTCACCAAAATTTTCCTAACAAGTAAGGCAGCTGCGGAAAGTCAGCCAGCATCAGGTCCCCTAGGGACCTGCAGCCTGGGGCTTGGTGGGGCCTGAAGAGGGGAAGAGCCAAGACCTGGAGCTCGAGGTTGCCCGGGCCTCGGCCCTGAGTGGGCGATTTTCTTAAAAACTAGGGAGCGCTCTTCTCTCTTTAAATCCAGGCAACAAGGCAGGCATGTGGGTATCAGCCAATAACCTTAAAAGTTGCGAACGTGTCAAAGGAGATACGGTTTATCTTCTAAAATAGCCACAGTATCAGTGACATGGTTTACAGGAAAAACAGAAGGCAGGGCAAAGAGTAGGGATGTCTCTGACGTGGTAATTAAGGCCGTGTTTTGGACCCACATTCGACCAAGCCCTGGAGACTACGAAGAACAATGTCTGCAGCGTTCCTGGTTCACAGGGGACTCGCTTCTTTGCCTTCTCCGGCGCCCCGGCCCCAGCAAGCTGCGCTCTCCGCCAGCCCGCCCCCACGCAGCCTTGCCCCGGGAGGATGGGGCGTTCGGGAGCCGCCAGGGCGACAGAGAGCCCCGCGTAAGTCCCGAGCGCCAGGGCTCCCCGCAGCCCGGGGTCGAGGCTGGCCGTGAACTCAACGGTGCACCAAGTGCGCTCCCAGCCACCATCCGCCGCCGAGCGGCCGGGGCGCGCCGTCTGCAGCCGGCTGGACTGTGCGCGCGCGCGCCTGTAGGGTGTGTGCGCGCGCGCCCGTGTCGTGTGTACTCACAAAGGTGTGTTTGCTAAATCCACTACCCGGGTGTGCCTTCCACCTCGAGCCGGAGCACGCCCGGGCCTGGAGCGGGGTCCCGGTAAAGAGGCCGCGGAGCCGGCATCCCCGCCCGCGGGGCTGAAGGCGCGCGAGGGCGGGGCTGCTGCGGCCAGCTCGAGACGCGCGTCGCACAGCTGCGGGACAGGTTCCGAGCGCTCTGCGCGTTTTCGGACACTTTGGCAAGCTTGAAAGCCGAGACTGAGCGGAAGCTGAGACTCGCTCGGGGTTGAGCGTGCTGCAGACAAGAGAAGCAGCGGAACTGGTGCTCTTCTCCGCCTTGGTCTGCAAAAGTGAAATGGAAAACAGCCGACTACCGCAGCCTCCTCCCTCTTCTCCGGCGCCGCAGCCCGGGCTGGGGGTGGGGGGAGTTCCTCTGGGCTGACTGGAGGGGAAGCAGGCGGCCTCAGCCGCACCTCCTCCGCCTTCCTCACCACCCCAGTCCCGCGGGTTCCACGCCGCATTTCTTTGTTTTGAAAGCGCCTCCTCCGCCCAGAAGCTTTTCCCCCGGCGGGCCGGCTCTGGGGGGGTGGGGTGGGGGTGGGGCCTCGACTCAGGGTCCCGCCCCCACTCACCCGGACCCCTCTCCCGTGCTCACCTCCCATCTACTCTTCCCTCCCCGCAGCGACCCACGAGGCGCGTCCTCACTTGCGGGACATCAAAGGGTAGCAGGGAATTGGAGGGGGAAGTTGAGCAGGCAGGGGGCGCAGAGACCCATGCACCCTAGGCCATGCCGGGCGGCCCGCCCCCTCCCCCGGGAACCCCGCCTGAGCCCCGCCCCCCGCGTCATAGCAGCCCGAATTCTCACAACCGGTCGGGCACCCAACCCCACCGCCCCCGCTACCCCCGTGTCCGCCGAGTGCTCTATTTATGTTTCAGCCCAGCCATTTGCATAGGCCCCGCCCTTGGCCCGAGGTCCCCCTATCGGTGCCCCGCCTCGGCCTCGACGTCACGGCGAAGGCCCCACCTCTTGTGCCCGTACAAGGAGCGGCGGGCCCTAGATGGCAGCGTGGCGTCGCGGCGGCGTGTGCGTGTCGCGCTTCCTTGTGCCGTTTATAGGGTCTCGGCACTTCCGCTGTCGGGTTAGAAGCGGCGCGGTCATGGCGGAGCGCGGACAGCAGCCTCCTCCCGCGAAACGGCTCTGCTGCCGGCCGGGCGGCGGCGGCGGCGGCGGTGGGGCCAGCAGCGGCGGCGGAGGAGCGGGTGGCGGTTATAGCTCTGCCTGTCGGCCGGGCCCGCGGGCGGGCGGCGCGGCGGCAGCGGCGTGCGGAGGCAGCGCAGCGCTGGGGCTGCTGCCGCCGGGCAAGACCCAGAGCCCCGAGTCGCTGCTGGACATCGCGGCGCGCAAGGTGGCTGAGAAGTGGCCGTTCCAGCGCGTGGAGGAGCGCTTCGAGCGCATCCCGGAGCCGGTGCAGCGCCGCATCGTCTACTGGTCCTTCCCCCGCAGCGAGCGGGAGATCTGCATGTACTCGTCCTTCAACACCGGCGGCGGCGCCGCGGGCGGCCCCGGCGACGACAGCGGCGGCCCCGGCGGCGCGGGCGGCGGCGCGGGCGGCGCGGGCGGCGGCGGCTCTTCGTCCTCGCCGGCCGCCACCTCGGCCGCCGCCGCCGCTGCCGCCGCCGCCGCTGCCGCCGCCTCCGGGGCCGGGGCCCCGTCGGTGGGGGCCGCCGGGCCGGCGGACGGCGGCGACGAGACACGGCTGCCCTTCCGCCGGGGCATCGCGCTGCTGGAGAGCGGCTGCGTAGACAACGTCCTGCAAGTCGGTGAGTCACGGGGCAGTCGCGGGGTCGTCTGTCCGTCCGTCAGTCTCTCGGATGGGGGGAGCCCGCCCCCTCCCCTCTGGACAGCCCCTCAGCGCAGCGCGCGCTCGCACCCCGCCCGATGCCCTCACTGGCTGGGACAGTCGTCCTGAGCGAAGCGCCCATTTCCTCTCCGCCCCTCCCCGCCCCCTGTCTCCCCGGACGGGCCAGCGCGAGTGGGAAATGAATCAGCAGGACGCGCCCCTCCGCGGGGTCCGCCGGGTGGGTGTCGGGTGCCCCCGGCCCTCTCCGTTCCCCGCCCTTCTCCCGGGGAGCACGTCCTGGAGAGCTGCTGACCCGTTTCGGGGGGTGAATGTGGACAAAGGCGCGGGCGGCCGGCCGGGCTCCGGCGGAGGGTGTCTGTGGTGGGGCCGTGCGGGGCGGGGGGAGGGGGCGCGGGCCGCACAGACAATGCCGGCCGGGGCCGAGCCGGCGGCCGGGCCGCGCTCTGCGCTCTGCCTCGTCTCTCCTCTTGTCTGTCACTCGCCGGTCTTTCTCCTCTGCACCCCTCTCCCCGCCCCCTCCATTTGAGGGGATGGAAATACATTTTAATGCCACTCGGCGGCCGCTCCTCTCTCGGCTTCGACGGGCTGGCGGCCGCGGCGTTCCGGGGGGCGGGGGAGTCGCTGCGGCGTCTGGGCTGGCCCGGGCGAGCTCCGCCGGCCGCCCCGGGGATTTAAATGTCCTTCCCTCCGCGCCTCTCCGTCTCGGGGTGCGCGGGCGTCAGGCTGGACCCCTTTCCTGAGAGATCTCTCCTCCCGAGGACGCCCGCGAATCAAAGGGGGCGAGCCGGGCCCGTGGCAGCTGGCTCTTCCCCTTACCGGGGGACCGCGGCGTACCCAGGGCTCCCGCCGGCGGAGTTCGGTTTGCACCGGGGAGGGGGCCGGGGATCGGGCTCCGTGCGAGCCCCGGGGACCTGCGACAGGCTGGGCGCTCGCGGCCGGCGGCGGCCGGAGCGGGAGGCGGAGGGGCTTCGCGTCAGCTCCCGCGTCCCTCCCGGCGCGACCGCCTGGCAGTCGGGCACGACCCCGCACTTTGTTCTCGTTTTCAGGTTTATTTGTGCCCCTTTCAGTTTTCTGTCACTCTCCGAAAAGGAGAAACCAAACAAAAGAGTCTCTTTATTTCTTTTCAGGGCTTGTAAAGTAGAAGATATTTGACAAAGGCGAGAGAAGGAGTAAAAGCTGCACAGCCCTTCTTTCTCTGACAGACCATGAGAGTTTTCTCAAATACCGAGTTTTAAAAGCTTTCTCTGTGCTCCCCGCACCCCCCACCCTCCAATGTGTCTTTCTGGTCAGATTTTTTTTTTTTTTTTCCAGCGGTAGTGCTGGGGATGTTTGAGCTAGACGGAAAAGAACAATGCTGTAGTGAAGCTCCCCTTTCCTCGTATTTTCTCCTGATTGCAAAACTGGCGTGTTTTTCTACCCCCCTCTAATAGTGCTGTCTATTTAAATTGTGGTGGTGAACGCGGTTCCTAATGAAAGGGGAGAGATTTGGCAGCATCACTGTCTCTGATTTTTAATTTAATCTTCTTTTTCCGTAGTCAGTTCCTTTTATCCTTCTCTTTGGGAGTCGGGTAGGGGTCTGGGTGGGGCCCCAAGAGAGAATTAAGATTTGTTTTAATCCTGTCTGGTTAATTTGAATTCTAATGCAATCTGGGAACGTGATTTTTCTGCATGGTCATTTATTTCTAAAGGCCGTCCCCAGTGTTGCCTTTTCTAGGTTAGACACCCTTTCCTTATGTCTTGAAGGGGGTTTAACTTCTGAGGCTATCCATCTATCCTTTAAAAAAAAATCTAATTAACATTCTTTCAAGTTATACCCCTCCTCCCCTTGTTTCCTGCCTGGTTGAAGTGGATTGAAGCACATCCATGGTATCTCAGTATAACAAACTAGTTTGTGAGTTTTTATGGCTTGGCTGGCAATGCTGAGTTTTTTTTTTTTCCCCCTTCTGTGCTTGACTCTGCTTGCAAGCAATGAGGAATGACAGGAGAGCGCACAGGGAGGGTTTCTTGGCTGATTGCATTTAAGCCAGGAATTCACTGTGAAAATAAAGCCAAGGGACGATAAATAAAAGATGCAATCTTCTCTAGGAGACAGACACACAGCGTGGGCCTTGCCTGCTTTCATTGGTGAAGAGGCCTGGGTGAGTTGTAAAAGAAAATAGTAACTTTCTGAATAGTCCCCAGAGGGGACGGAGGCCACTGAATGGAGTTGGCAGTGGTTGATGTGAAGCAGGATGATGCTTCTCATATAGCTTGAAGAGTTGACCACCCTTTTGGAAACACTTACATGCGTGCTAAACAAGTGCTGTACAAATGGTGGAAAAAATTCTTTTTTCCCCTCTGTGTTCTGCCAGTTTCCTTAACTTCCAAGTTGTATTACTTGTTGTGCCAGTCGGTGTAGAGATGGAAGGCTGTTAAATGCCTGGCAGCTGGCACTGTGAGATAGAAAACTTATGACCAGGATTTTTTTTTTTTTTCCTTGATGAAGAACAGAGAGAGTGGCTAGATTAACCATCTAATTTAGCTCTAAGTGGTGGTTTGAATTGGAACTAACATGAAGCTTATTTTATAATTTTGTGATTTGAGGTAGAAGTCTTTTTTGCTTTATAACCTGAAATGGAAAAGAACAAAATATGTGTTGATAGCATCATAAGCAGTTTTCTGGTATTGCAAAATTACAAGTTTGTTTGTACAGGAAGTATTCATTGACTTTTGTAGAGATGACTAAATTATAACTACAATACAGACAGTCTGGTTGCTGGACTTTATTTTGCACTTACAATGTTGAAGATTACTTAAGAATTGAGGGGCAGAGAATTGGGACTTCCCAGTATTTAAACATACTTTCTTGGTTATTTTTCAACCCCTAGATTTTAAGAAGTTTTGGTGCAGAGCTGTTCATCAGTTGATTATGGGAAGTTTTAGAGAAAGCATTGTTGGCTTATTATTGTTCACTAATGATATATTGGAAGGGAGCTAATGCTGAAGGTGCTTGAATGTAAATATAATTGACAGTACTTGAGTAATGATTTATAGGTCACATACGAATTTTCCACAAATATTTCTGCCTGAAAAGTGAGTGAGTGTTAGTTGCTCAGTCGTGCCGGACTCTTTGTGACCCCGTGGACTGCAGCCTACCAGGTTCATCTGCCATGAGATTTTCCAGGCAAGGGTACTGGAGTGGGTTGCCATTTGCTTCTCCAGGGGATTTTCCTAACCCAGGGATCGAACCCAAGTCTCCTCCATTGCAGGCAGATTCTTTATCGACTGAGCTACAAGGGAAGTGTGGAAAAGAGCGTCCGTAATGGTGTCTGAAGCTTGAAATGTAAAGGAAAAGACAGATACAAGTTACTTGATTTAAAAAAATCTCAAAGTTTCTGTAGGATTGAAAACATGATGGGCCAAGTTAAGCAACTAACTGGTGTAGTTGTTTGCAACATGTTTGACCAAAGGCTAGCAGATAATTACTGAAATTTGGGGAAAAAGATGAAGAACTTGGTAGGAAAAATAGACATTTCACAAAGAAACGCAAATTATTAATGTATTCATCTTCAACACAAGAGACAAAAATGGAAAGCTGTTTTCGTCTACCACACTGACTCACTGGTAGATATTACCCAGAATTGATTGAGGAGTTGGGAGAATGGGATGCTGCCTCCCTTGATGCTGGGCACAGTCTTTTTGTGTCATTTCTAGGAATTTTTCTATAGATTTATTGATGTCAGTGCACAGAGATGTTCAGTTTGGTGGGTGATGCTCCTTGCAGTATGGTTTGTAACTGAAAAGCTGGACTCAGTCTAAATTTCTATCAGAGGGAAACTGGTTAAGAAGTACTCACTGGAATACTATGCAACCATGAAAAAACAAAGTAAATTTTTATATACTGACATGTAAGGGTGACTACCATGTTTCATTTGAAAGCAGATCAACTGTTTATATAGTACGCTGCAGTATCTGTTGAAAACAAAGATGGACTTGCATATTGGTGTTATAAAGATGTCTGGAAAGGCTACACGAGCAACCATTGAATGGTGATTATCTTTGGAGAAGGGGGCACGGTTTTGGGGAGAATTTTACTTTTCATTGTATTAACTTATGATTGGATTTTTCTTAAAATTAGAAGCATATATTTTTGTAATAAATCTTAGAAAAATTATCCTTGTGTTTTTAATGAATGCATATTTTTTGTTTTGGAGTATGTGTTTGTGTGTGTGTCTCCTTTCTGAAGACCTGGTGTATACTTAGTTTTCTTTTTTTGTTTTGAAACACCATTTCCTTATTTGTGACTGAACAATCATTTAAAAGCAAGGAATGTCTAAACAAAACTAGAAACTAGTCTTTTGTAGAAGGAAGGAGCTGAGTTTTAAAAGTTTTTTTTTTTTTTTTGCTGGTTACTTTTGGGAGAAAAGTTATGTTAACACTGGTAAGCATTCTCATGGTCTTTTCAGATTTGTTATTTAAATTTTATGATTTAGGGAGTAGCAAGGCAGTAAAAGGGGATCAGTATTAGATACTAGATTTAGGATGGTTAAAATTTTAATCAGCTAACTTACTTGAGGCTAATTAGTTGGCCTTCGAGTATTTTGATTTTCTTTACAGACCAGAGATTATTGTATAAAGATGTGATTTTGAATGCACTTTCAGAGATGGATGTTTTGTTTATTGATGATGGTATAGCTTATTGAATGTATTCCCAAGTTTAAAGTAATGATATAGAACAAATTTGAATCAGAGCCTATACTTGTTAAGTCTTTTGGTTAATGAAGAATTACACAAAAGAAGAAATTTTGCACCTAAGGCATATATGTATTTTTTTTTAATTGTCTTCCTCTCTGAGTTGTTTCATTTGCTTATAATTGATTTTTCGAAAGTACTTGAGCATCTCATGTGCTCAGCATTGGTCTGAGGGAGTTTCAGTTTTCAGTTTTAAGTGAAGAAAGCTTTGAATTTTTGTAATACTTAGTACTCTGATGGTTAGTACTGGTCCAATGAAGAAATCTGAAGTGTTCATTCGGGAGACAGAGTACTTTTCATAGCCAAAAAATTTCAACAGTACTGGAAGGTAGGAAATGCAGATTTGAATTAAGTAAATACTTCTACTCTTGCTGCAGTCTTTAATTTCTTGCCATCTCCCCTCTCCCCATTCTGAGTACACCCTGGAATTGAGGAATAGACCATCTCTCTTATTTTATTTCAGCTGTGCATTGAATTTCATCCTTTCTTCATATGCGAAACTTAGATACCTTTCCTTTTAAAAACATCAGGATTTTTTGGAACACCTCCTTTAATAGAACAATTATTGCAATTAATTGAGCAGTTGAAGTCAGTATTGTCTTTAAGTATGTCCTGGCCAGTTGTTAAGATGTTTATCCGTTTTCCTTTATCATTGGCTTCTTTTCACAATGGGTAGTCAATAACTATCAATTCAAACTTTAAATGTTTCATCTGGAAAAATAACAAGCTAGCATGTCTTCTCTACTCAAAATCATATTAAGAGTTTACTTAAGAATGCATGATTTCAACTAGTAATATCTTTAGTGAACAGGATGGCAGTGAGGAAATGATGCTTTTTTTAAAGAAAGTTGTCCCTTTTAAAAATTATACGAATAGGTCTGTACTAATTCCAAATGCTGATGTGTTTTATATTTTTGTGTTAGAAAATCAGTTTTCTTCAGTGATGGAAAGTGAATTTGGTACCTTTATTTTAAGAAACTTACCTATGTGTATGATAAACTCATGTTGTGTTAGAAATTTTTATAGGGGCAATCATTAAACTTGATCTGCTGTTGACCTTCAACTGTTATATATTTAAGAGAACAAATATCCTACAAAAGAAATCAGATTATAGGTAAGTATAAACTTCTATGAACAAAGCAGATTATAAGAAACTATTTTTTAAATGGTAGTAAATACATAGAGCCCATAAAACCATTTTTAGTTACCTTTCAAATTACTATCACATAGTTTGAAGAATGGTGATTTTTTCCCAACAAAAACCTAATTTAATTTTCTTGGTTTATTAATTTTTGATATATGTAAATATTTGAACACTACTGTAAACTAGAAAACATGAGCCATTTCTTCCTTTAAGTGAGTGGAAAGACTCATCTCCTGCTGAGAAATCAGTATCGAATGATAATTTGGAGAAATATGTTACATAGTTTAGTCCCATAAGAAGAGACTCTTGTTTCTTAATCCTAGCCAGAGTCTCAAAAATAAAGTGTATTAGTTAGATTTGTTTGGAAAGATCCAAGTATCTTTCCACTTTCTACTTTCAGTGCCGGATGTTCTGCTGAGAATATGCTTTGTACATAGTTTTCAGTTCTTTAAAAATAGGATGCTTCCTTAATTTTTTTGATCTAGAAAAGGTGGCCAAAACAAGCTTTGGAGAGAATGCAGTGCAAAATCTGCTTTTCATTTTGAACTTAAATGTTGACTTTCAGCTGATAGTAAGTGAACTCTGTTGCTAAGGGTATGCTAACTGAATTCTTAAGTGATAACTAGTTTTCTGTCAGCATATATTACAAGTATTTATTTTGTTATTGTTCAGCTGCTAAGTCGTGTCTGACTCTTTGCAATACATAAATATATTTGCGTGTTTATAGCTAATTTGATGTTCCCAAGTGAGCAAAAAGACAAATGAAAGTAGGTATCGTTTGAGTATCGTTACCCTAAGCATATTTCAATGACCCCTGTGTACAGGTGCATTCTTCTGTTTCTTCTTAAATATATGAACAGGTGAGATGCTGTTATTATACAAAACTGTTGTGCGGTAGTTATTATATACCTGTAGAGCTCTGGAGGGGAGAAGGAAATGGCAACCCACTGCAGTGTTCTTGCCTGGAGAATCCCAGGGACGGGGGAGCCTGGTGGGCTGCGGTCTATGGGGTCGCACAGAGTCGGACACGACTGAAGTGACTCAGCAGCAGCAGCAGCAGCAGCAGCAGAGCTCTCGAGATTTGTAAAGATCAGTTCCAGCCACTCCTGTTTTGCTGATGAGAAAACCACGGCACAGACACATTGAGTAATTTGTCCTGATAGGTATAGTAAATTGCAAAGTTAAATGTGGAATCTCTGTTTTTCTACTCACAGACTGCCTCAATTTGCTGGGAACATTTGGTAAATTTCAGAAAATCTCCAAAATCAGGACAAGCATATCTTGAATGTAAATTGTCTTAGATGTTAGATTATTTGGTTAACATTTCATCTAGTATTATAAAAGTATTTTTTTCTAGATAGCATTTTAGTTTCAGACCAGATTCTGATGGCTTCAATTAAACAGTGATTCTAGCATTCTAGTACATGCTAGTGTAAAACATTTGTAGACACTTGGACATTGTAGAGATGTTCAGTGATGAGATTAAAGTTCAGAAAAAGTTGGTTATTATGATTGCTGACTGTATTAAACTATATTACAGTTGGTGTGAATCTACATCATTGTATGCATACCTCCTTGTAATACAGAATGTACTGAAAGTTGAAAATACACAGAACAGTAGAAGTCAGTACCTTGTAGGAAACTTGTTTGCTCTGAATTTAATATGCTTATGAAAACAGACTTTGTGTTTGGCCTGTTTTTGTGCATTTTTCAGTGTCTCTGTCAGCGGTATCCCACCCTTAGCATCAGTAAACAGCACTGTATACATCACCCCTAGATGCACTTCCTTCTTGTAATTGATGTGGCCTCAAAACTTTATCAACATCTCTTTTAAAGACCTTGTGTGATTTTAGGCTTTTCTTTATTTAACTGCACATAGTTTATGTTGAGCCTCTGAATATTCCTGTAACATTTTCCTGTAACATTTACTAACAGTAATAATAATAATAATAGCAGTCACTTGTAGCACACTTAACCATGTGCCAGTTACTGCTCCAAGTACATTATATTTCTTAACAGCCCTGTGGAGTTAGGTGCTTTTATTATTCTCATTTTACAGATGAGAAAACTGAAGCACAGGAAAAAAGTGCAAGTGACTTTTGCCCAAGGTCACATAGGCTGGTAAATTATGGAGCCAGACCCAGCCTCTCTGGCTGGTACTCTTACTCTCTGAGTAATTTCACTCTTGATGCATCATCATTAACTATTCTAGAAAGTTCATTTTTATGTTTATAATAATCTCTTGCTACTTTCTAGAGTGATTTTTCACAGTAGCCAGAATTTTAAATTGTGATCAGAGCTATGATTTTTAACATGTATTTTTAAAATGTGATTTTAAGATTTGAAAAACTGCATTTAAAAAAGGCCTTTTGTGAGTTAATTTCAGCTTTGGAAGATGGTTGTGTGGGGTGGTTTTGACTTCCACTCACCAGACACTTCTCTAACTTTTGAAAAAGGAATATCTTCCATGTTAGATCTAATTGCAATATATATGCCACATATATATGTATCTTTTATAACTTTTTGAATGTTATGATTAAAACTTATACTATTTCTTGTGCTAATAAAAAGATTTAATTTTCTTTGAAAATTGAAAGGATGTTAATTGGAAGGATGCAGGATAACCTATCAGTACATTTAAACTCTTACTAACTGAAAAAGCTGATCAGATAAATTGGAAGCTCATTTAGTGAATTAATGTCCTTAAAATTCAAGTGACTCACTACCTGGTCCTACCGTATTTAACAGTCTGTCTGTTAAAGCATAGAGAAGGCAATGGCACCCCACTCCAGTACTCTTGCCTGGAAAATCCCATGGACAGAGGAGCCTGGTAGGCTGCAGTCCATGGGGTCGCTAAGAGTCGAATACGACTGAGTGACTTCACTTTGACTTTTCACTTTCATGCACTGGAGAAGGAAATGGCAACCCACTCCAGTGTTCTTGCCTGGAGAATCCCAGGGATGGGGAAGCCTGGTGGGATGCTGTCTCTGGGGTTGCACAGAGTCGGACACGACTGAAGCGACTTAGCAGCTTAGCTGTTAAAGCATTTTTCATTGTTAATTGATGTCAGATCTCTAACGTTAGAAGGTATTATACAGAAACTATGCGTAAGAAGATAGTACGTTGAATGAGTCCACAGAAGCAAGATTTAAGTTCTTTTAAATACATTAATACATTAATAAGGTGGCTATATGTGCCACCTTATAGCTGTTAAATATTTGCTGACTGTGATTAGCATTTTTATAAATGAAGTATAGGTATTTTATTATATCAGTGTAAAGGGCAAAGCCTGGAGCCTCTTCTGGTGTCGCTATTGATTGGTAAAGGCTAGCAGAAGTTGAAGTCAATGCTGTAGACTGATTATGTTGAGCCCTTGTTCCTACTACAGCTTCTTATTAACTTATTTCTACAAAGAAGATGGTCATGGTTTTTCTAAATAAAATAAATAACTAAAATGCAAATACAATATGTTTGTAGTCAGATGTATGTGAGAGAGGACTTTTTTTTTTTTTTTTAATAAGTTTTCCTTATTTCTTTACGGCTTTATTTTTTAATTTAAATTTTTTCTTTCTTGGACCGTGCAGCGAGATTGAACCCAGGCCCTCAGCAGTGAAATCTCTGAGTCCCAACCACCAGACTTCGAGAGAAGTCCTAGACTTTGTTTTTTTTTTTTAAAGCATTCTTCAAGCTTCCTTTAACATTTAGGATTTTGAACTGTAGATACCATATTCTCATTCTTTCTTCCTTCTTTCCCATGATTATGACCTGTGTAGTTTTTGTCTTATCTTTTCTGTGGACCATGGTAAAAAGCTGAGGACTGAAATGACCAGTGGCTGCTTTGTGGTGATGAGATGAGACTTGAGGGTAGGAGATGGGGGAACCTCTGCACGCAGCCTGCCTCAGAGTTCCAGTTTCTTTCTTCATTTCCCTCCTTCCCTGTTGCCCATCCTCGTTCTCTTCCTTTGCTGGGCGTGGGAAATGGAGTCGGGGAGTGAGGGATAGGAGAGCGTGGTAGGGAAAAAGACAAGAAATCCAAAGAGGTGGGACATACCAACCAAGAGAGTGTATTCCATTCCTTTCTTTGCCAGCCGTTGTCCTCTCCCCTTCAACCTTCCTTGATTTAGGGAAATAAAAGTTGAGGTCACAAAGACCTATGTGTTCCAGCTGCTTGGCTGCTATTTTTAGCCTGACCCTACATCAGGCTGGCACTGGGCCATGGTGGCATAGGGCCAGTAGATTGTGGGACCGCTTAACAAACCTCAGAAACTTAGCTTTTCAGTTATCAAACCGAACCAGTTTTCGTATCTGTCCTGTGCTATGATATTCTGCTTACCTCTACTTTTTTGAAATGGGACATGCATGTTTTTTAAGATTGATTTTGGATAGTAGTCAATAATACTATGTTAATTACTTTAGATAGGAGAAAGACTTAAGAATTGCCTTATCAGGTCAGACTTCTGTCTTGTCCAATAATTACGGTTTTGTGGTGTCACCAAGAGGTATGAAATTTGCCTAATTTAAAATGCCTTGGGCATCTTTAAAATTGCCATTCCTATTGAAGTTGTAGAGTCTGAATTGGCTTATATAATTATAGGTGTCATCAGACACTTAAAAAAAAACACGTACTGTTTTTTCCTACAGTTGTCAGAGTTCTCTGCTGACACAGTTGTGTGTGTTTAGGTTTGGTTAATGCTATAAGAACATGTGTAGCAAATAAAAAAGCTTACTGTTTATTCTAGTAGGAAGTGTAGGTGGGTTTTGATTGAAATACCAGTATCTGGGTCTAGATTTTATATACCCTAGAGCCAGTATCATGTGGATTATATTTGCAAAATGAGTCTTAACTTTTGTATATTAATGTGAATTTAAAATTTATTTGATTATCAATTGTACT
The DNA here is from genome assembly GCA_935064755.1 of Tragelaphus eurycerus. Classification (NCBI taxonomy): domain Eukaryota; kingdom Metazoa; phylum Chordata; class Mammalia; order Artiodactyla; family Bovidae; genus Tragelaphus; species Tragelaphus eurycerus. The sequence goes on along the minus strand of CAKXYN010000024.1, from coordinate 19,028,979 downwards.
CCAAATGAAAAATACGTTGTATTTGTTCTTGTATAATTTTGGAAAGAAGTGCAAAGAATACCACAGTGTGAACCTGTATCTTTGGAGGGGACTTTGGTAGGAAGAAGAGTATATTCTTTCCATAGTGGTACATAGAAAACTTGAGGTTATGTTAGGGCTGATTTTCAGTGTACTGTGGACTGCACTGAATATGAGTACAAATAGGGTGATGATTACTCACTTATTCAGTGACTCCTGGTATAATGTACTTAGATTTGTTGGATGGCAGGATAACATTTAGTGCATTGATCTGATGCCCTTCTTAAGGTAACAAAATAATTGACCAAAATAGCTAGAAATAGAATCAAATGGATATTTTCTTCACTTTGTCTTTAAGGTAGTTTATTGGATGAATTTTGCTGAATTCACTGTTTTGAAATAAAGCTTAAGGCAAGAGATTTAGTAAAAGATGACTTGCTACTTTGAGTGAAAAAAAATTTCAGTAAGGGATATAATCAGTATGTCTTGGGGATACAGTACCGAGTACATTGAACTGTATCACAGTGCAGTAGTTATACCACATGATGTCTTTCTGCAGTAAGAGGTTATGGTAGGTGTATTTTCCAAAAGTGGATTGGCGATAGATCCATTGATCCATCTGTGTATGTGTCTATAGATAGGGGTATGTGTGCGTGCTTGTATATATGCACACATTTATATGTACATATTTATAATTTATTGCAATGCCTAGAACACTGTAATCTACTGGATGGTCGTAGGTGAGTGATTATCTTATAGATCCTTAGTGTAATTTAGATTTTATTTAGGTGAGTCATGTAAATGATGTCAGCTCCAGTTTAACTAACAAGCTTGATTAAAACCAAAGCCCAGATGGTAGTTTGACTAGTGCTGTTTAAAGTCTTACAAGCAGAGTGTGTAAATGAGGTTCTTTATTGGAACTTGTTAGAGCAGTTTCTTTGCAGTTTTTGTGGCTCTCTCTTAGCAATTTATTAAAAAGACATTTTGTCTAAGCTGTTTGATTAAGCAGCAGGAAATTCCAAAGTATTGGATAGTATTGCATTTTTGCTTTCAATGAGAGCTATTGCAGTGGGGAAAAATTCTTTTTGAAACTTTTAACAGTTTGTGGAAATTTTTTATTTTAAAGTTGACTTTAAAAACTCTTATTTCAACAGTAATTGAAGTTTCATCCATGTCTCATGCTCATCTGTTTTCCTTAGTTTGTTTTCAAAGTTTATGATTTTAGATGTGTTAGAAAGAAATTGGTGATATAAGAGCCAGTGACTGAATTCATTCAAAATTCAGTGCGCTGTATTAGGTCTGAATTTGCATTATGGGGCTCTGTCAGTAAAGAATCCACCTGCAATGCAGGAGACCTCCTGTAGTGCAGGGGACCCCGGTTTGATGCCTGACTTCGGAAAGATCCCCTGGAGAAGGAGATGGCGGCAGACTTCAGTATTTTTGCCTGGGAAATCCCGTGGACAGAGGAGCCCGAAGGGCTACAGTACATGGAGTCACAAAGAGTCAGATACAACTAAGCAACCAGAGACCACCACAGCATAGCTTAGCAGTGGCTTTGTCTTTTAATTTTGATAAGTCTTGAGACATCAGAGTTTTTGTACTCTTGTATGAATTGTATTTTTTGAACAAAAGAATATGGTTTGTATTTTTAAAAATTCTTTGTGTATATGTTATGTGTGCATGCCTGTTTGTGTGCGTGGGTGCGTGTTGGGGTTTTGGGAAGGAGTGGTGATAAAGATGATTTATGTGGCAATGGGTTAAGGCCAGAGAGGCACGAAAAATTCAAGAAGCCATGTTCAAATATAGAGGGTCTCTTTCCTCCCCTGGTTTCTGGAATAAGCACTGGTCTGCTTATGTAATGTTATAAAAATGTATTTTTTACTTACTTCTCCCCCTTCCCTCCCATATTCTTCCTGTTAAAAACTTTATTCAGAATGTAATATGTGCAGTGTATAATGGCTGTCTTATGGTGGTTTTAGGGATGGATTGGCTATTGTATCTCTAAAAGGCTACTTTTTAAAATTTACTCCTTGAGTTGAGGTTCTTCTCTTTACAGTTGTGGAGTAACTCGTTTTCTCTTTATTTTTGATTTGCGTTTTTATCATTTAGAATTCAACTTTGATTCCGGCTCTTTCAAGAAGTCTTATTTATTAGTAAACCTAGAAAATTCTGTGACTTAACTTTCAAGATTCTATGTCTTGACTTTAATAAGCCTTACCCAGGAAATCCAGAACTGTTGTACTATTTTAAAAAAAAGATGTAATAGTAAATCAAAGGGGTTATTTTGGAGACTGACACTGGCTTGTCTGATTCATGATCTTTTCCAAACTTGAGAACACAGCTGTGGGACTCAGCTCTAATGTAGAAGTTGGAAAAAATGAGGGATAGTTTCCTATGAGAAATTATTGTGTGTAGAATTTTAGATCTCTAAGCATCTTTTATAGACGGGGGGTACTAGTTAGGTTATTAAAGAATAGGAAGTGCTAACAAATGTAAAAGTACTCTGCCATATATTGTTACAGGAGCATTTTGAGTTTGCTGTTGTTTAATATATATTTCTAGTCATGTTTTTTGGGGTGAGAATTATAGAGTATTTAAATACAAAGTCCCCTTTTAGAGTTGAAAGATAAATCTGCTTGGGTGAAAAAAACACTGGCAAATTTTAAATCCAGGACAGCCAACTATTGATAGTGCCAGTGCTGTATGTATAATAGACATTGAAATGTCCCTTGAATGAATGGTAAGCTTAGATTATATGCCAGTATTTTGTGTGTACCTGTATGAAATTCTCTTAAAGAAATATTTCCAAGCTCCAGTTTCTGTTTGACTTTCTGAATCAGTTATTAGTCTTTTAAGAGGTATTTTGAATAGGAATAGGACCATAGGATAGGAAAGTTGGTTTTAAAAACTTGATATATTATCATCAGTACATTTCTACAAAGACCATGTAAGGTTTCTTTCTTCCTTTTCTAATTTGAGGGGATTTTTTTCTCCCAGCTTGTTAACAGCATCAGCCAAAAACCTATTCTGAAAGCAGCTTGTTTATTAGATGATTCCAGCTTCCAAACAGAAGATGATTTGGGCATTCCTGTGTAGTGTAGTACTTTTGGGTTACCAAAGAAAATAACTTTGAATTTTAAATACCTTTGAATGATTAAGAGATTGCTTTTTCCTTTTATTTGATGTCTCACTTTTTAAAGAAGTTGGCAAAAATAAATTTAACTGGTTTCTTAAAACTTTTTTTCAGATGACTTGTAAAGCACATACAACTTCAAAACATCCCACAAGATCTTACACATTGTAAAAAGACATTCACTAATTTGTAGCAGTGTTTATTAAACTAGTCTACAAAATGCTGATGACTTTCTCTTGACATAGAATTTCCTTAAGATTTAGTATTGCATAAGATGAGACACACCAGGCAGTTTTTGGAGCAGTAAGAGTGTATTCCCAGTGCTTGGCTTGTGAAAGGGAGATCCAGATAGTGAGAGACCACATGTTCCCAAATGCCCAGTCATTCTTGTGCCTCTTGGGCTAGCATAATCAGGAACAGTGACCTCTTTTACACATTTTCCGGTTCAGCTGATAACATACTTGATTACCCTAGCCATATATCTTGTTTTTCAGAAAGAAGGGGACAATTAATAAATCAGTTGAGAATTACTTGCTGTGCGTGCACATGCTAGAGCGTGTGTGTAGAGACAGGAAGGGAGGGAAGGGCGAGCTGTTCGGGACAGAAGGGAGACCTCTGGCTTATCTTTGGTCTTTATCAGTGGGTTCCACTCACTGTTTGTCAGGACACAGATGCTTTCTTTTTGCATTCAGTTCAGTTCAGTCGCTCAGTCGTGTCCGACTCTTTGTGACCCCATGAGTTGCAGCATGCCAGGCCTCCCTGTCCATCACCAACTCCTGGAATTCACTCAGACTCACGTCCATCGAGTCGGTGATGCCATCCAGCCATCTCATCCTCTGTCGTCCCCTTCTCCTCCTGCCCTCAATCTTTCCCAGCATCAGGGTCTTTTCAAATGAGTCAGCTCTTCTCATCAGGTGGCCAAAGTATTGGAGTTTCAGCTTCAACATCAGTCCCTTCAATGAACACTCAGGACTGATCTCCTTTAGGATGGACTGGTTGGATCTTGCAGTCCAAGGGACTCTCAAGAGTGTTCTCCAACACCACAGTTCAAAAGCATCAATTCTTTGGCGCTCAGCCTTCTTCACAGTCCAACTCTCACATCCATACATGACCACTGGAAAAACCATAGCCTTGACTAGACGGACCTTTGTTGGCAAAGTAATGTCTCTGCTTTTTAATATGCTGTCTAGGTTGGTCATAACTTTCCTTCCAAGGAGTAAGCGTCTTTTAATTTCATGGCTGCAGTCACCATCTGCAGTGATTTTGGAGAAAAATAAAAGTCTGACACTGTTTCCACTGTTTCCCCATCTATTTCCTGTGAAGTGATGGGACCGGATGCCATGATCTTCGTTTTCTGAATGTTGGGCTTTAAGCCAACTTTTCACTCTCCTCTTTCACTTTCATCAAGAGGCTCTTTAGTTCTTGTTCACTTTCTGCCATAAGGGTGGTGGCATTCACCAAAAAGAAGCAGTTAATGAAGAGACTTTCCATCTCCATGGGTTTGATACATATTCTCCCCTCCCCTGCTTTTAGTAACTTAAAGATATATAAATTTTCTTATTTGATGTTGTAGGGCTCTAGCATATGTTTGCATTAATGGTATAATTCTGTTTTGCACGTTTTCTTACTTGTGTTTGATGTTTGCAGATACTGCTCATTTTAGGTACTTGCAGTTAGCCACTGCTGTATCATTTGCTGATCCTATGGCTGTGAGCTGGAGAAGATTCCTGACCCATGAGAAGACTAGAATCGTCTTTGCTGGATTTTGTCTTACTATCTGTATAACCTTAAGCAGGTCACATACTGGCTCTGAATTCCCTTGAGCCCTTATAAAATGAAAATAACCGTACCTCTGTCACCTCTGTGATGAGACTGTTAAGAGACCTACGTGGGAATACATGAAAGTACTTGAATTCTGAGTATTTACACAGAAGGGAAATACATTATTTTTGTGCTCAGTTTCCCCCCGATTTTCTCTATTTATTGTTATTTTCCTCAAGTTTTCTGTATTTTCCCTCAAATCTGCAATCATCATATCTTGATTTTGTAATCAGAGAAAGGAAATATTTAAACTTTTGTTACCATTGAAACACCAAAATTCACTATCCACAGATTAATGTCTTAATATTTTATTATATTATCATTTGCCCGATCTAGTACAACTAAGCAGAACATATGTTATTCAACAAAGTATGCCTTGGCCTTAATGTCTTAATGCCTCTCTTGTTTTTGACCCCAATGACTGATGAATTTTGTCTTCACTGGAACACTAGGATTACTCTCCTGAAAGTGTAGAGGGGCATGAGTAAGATCTGTTCAGTTCTATTCTTGAGGATAATGGACAGTTTATGGATTAAACTAATCACTTGTGATTTAGTTTTTAGGCTTCCCTGAATATTTGCAATGGATAAGCAGAGGATGGAAGATGAAGGACACTCAGGTTCAGACTCATTTCTGAGTTTCTCGTCATAGGACTGTATATATAAGATCTACATTCCCATGTTTTAGAGACGTGAATCAGTGAAAAGAGTTGATTAATGTCCTGATTTAAAGATTTACAAGTAAAGTGTTGAGAAAAATAGTTTCAAGTGAAATTTTAAGAGCTTATTGTGAACTAAAATCTTGGTTGTGTATTTTTTCCAATTCTTTTTTTTTTTTTGGGTGATCTCAAAAATTGTTGCCCTTGAAGCTGTGCTGATGTGCCCTGGAAGACCTACCTACTCCACACTCTTTTCTAACTACCCAGTGAAAGACCTGTTAATGGCCTTTGTGTGCTTTGAATATGTACCACAGAGCTTTTCTTTTTCTTGTATATGCTCTTACATGTGTACATGTATGAGTAAGAGTAAACGTTACGCATTTGTTAAGAGTGTTAGACCAGCTTGTAAACTTTGGACAGGCAAGGATCAGCTCCTCTGATGCATGTTGCCCCAGGATGATGCAGCCTGTCCTGTCCCTGTGCAGGACCTTCAGTGGTTTCCCTTTGTTCAGAGGACCAGAGGCATTCATGGGTGTGCAAAGCCTCGCGTGATCCAGCCTGGACCCTCAGCTGCCTTTTGCACACTGTTCTCGCTTACTTCCTTTTCCTTTGTGCTTTTTTCTGTTTGAAATGCTCTTCTTTGCCTGATTCACGCCTTAATTGCTAGCTTGGCTTAGAGAAAGCTTCTGGCAAAGAATTCTCTTCTTTGTAACCCTAATCATGGTTTTCTGTGTGAGTTTTTGATTGTCTTCCCCATTAGATTGTATGTGTGTATGTGTATATATGTGTAATTTTGTATTCACAGTCCAGGTAAAAACTTTTGCACATAATTGACTCAGAAAATGTTTGTTGAATAAATGGATGAAGGCAGTGGTGTTATTCTTGAGAAAGAAGTAAAAGCAGTGCTTTTACTCAGTGGCCCTCTCCATTGCTTGTCTCACATCTATCCCACAAAGAATGTGGCAGTTTGTGATTTGTATTTATTTACTTTTGGCTGTGCTGGGTCTTTGTTGCTATGTGGGCTTTTCTCTAGTTGGGCTACTCTGTAGTTGCAGTGCACAGGCTTCATTGTGCTGGCTTCTCGTTGTCTGCATGGGCTCTAGGCACTCAGGCTTCAGAAGTTGTGACTCCCAGGCTCTAGAGCACAGGCTAAATAGTTGTGACTCATGGATTTGGTTGCACTGTGGCATGTGGGATCTTCCTGGACCACGGATCGAACATTGGCGGAGTCTTTACCACTGAGCCACCAGGAAAGCCCAATATGTCAGTTTGAAAATGTAGCTCGTGGCCTTTTTGGGAGGCAGTGGCACCCCACTCCAGTACTCTTGCCTGGAAAATCCCATGGACGGAGGAGTCTGGTGGGCTGCAGTCTCTGGGGTCGCTAAGAGTTGGACAAGACTGAGCGGCTTGACTTTCACTTTTCACTTTCATCCATTGGAGAAGGAAATGGCAACCCACTCCAGTGTTCTTGCCTGGAGAATCCCAGGGATGGGGGAGCCTGGTGGGCTGCCGTCTCTGGGGTCGCACAGAGTTGGACGTGACGCAGACTACCTAAGGGTACTTTTTCATTGGTTCTCCTGTTAGAGGAACTTCCTTAGAAGGGTTTGAGAAGCTCCCTTATCAAGGTCAGTTGTATTGGTATGTGGGTGTATATGACAAGGATTGAGAAATTCAGCTTGTTAGGTGTTAACCTGGTAAAAAAACAAATTAGCCAAGTGTTTTGAGAGGATGGTAGGACGTGCAGTTAGAGCAGGAGACTCACCCACGTTTGTAGGTTAGTTCTCGTCTTCAGTCTTTTTCACATTTCTCTTGCACAGTCAGCCATGTTCCATCGTGGTAGGCAGAGCACAGCCTTGAACTAAGTTCCCGTTTAGGGTTGCCATGGGCTACACGGCAGGTCTGCAAGCAACATCTTTTTCTGTTTGTTACTCTATGCATTCTTGCCTACTCTTGAGCTTTTCTCTCTCTCTTTTTTTTTTTGGGGGGGGGGGTGATGTTTGACTCACATGTTAGTTGAACTCAAAAGGTGCAGACTAGAATGATACATGTAAGAAGTACCAAGTATCTGCCACATGAAGTTACTTCTATTCCATTAAAGTGATGTTGGACAGAACTTGAACTTTTTAATCTTGTTTAGGGTTGAGTTGGGAATCATTTCTAATTTGAAACTTCTGTTCATTTGCTCTTTTATGTAGCTGAAGTCCTTACTATTTTACGCTTTTGGACCCCCAGTTCTGTGCTTCACAAGCATGATCTCCAGCCCTCAGAATGACTTTGGTATGTTCTGTGGCTGAAGAAACTGAGACTTGAGATGCTAAATCACTGGTCCAGGAGCACCCAGTGGGTCTCTGCTAGATGTCCTCTCTTGTGGGATTTTTTTTCAGTGTCCCACCTTCTTTCTAAGCTTTGCTAGGGGCAGCTTCTCTGCCTGCAGGTGCATAAAGGAAACCATCCAGAGACCTCCTTGGCCTGTAACACCACTCAAAATTCGACTTTTAAAAAGTGTTCCATGATTTCAGGGATGTGCTGTTTTATTTTTTCCTCCTGGATAGTAGTAATGTATGTCTGATCCATAGTATCTTCTTGCTTCTTGGAGCTGTTACTATACTGAGTTAAATATAAATATGACTTTGTTCTTTGCTGAGATTTAAAAAAATTTCAATCACAGTGTTTGGTGACATTAATAGTTTGGCCTGAAAGAGGTACTGTTTTCTTTTTCATCAGTTCATTGATTTTAGTGGGAGACTTGGGAGCGATGGATACAGGCGATACTTCAAAGAGAACATTAGTATAATAGAAGTTGTGTGAGGCTGCTGAGGTGCACATAGCTCTTACTGGTGGGCAGTTTCGGGTGCTGGTGGGTTCTGTTAGCAACCCTGTTGATGGAGAGATGCAGTGGTTTGTTGAAGTACTGGGGACATTCTCTTTTTACTACTAAATTATAGCCTTAATACCTGTGTAAGTCTTAGGGGGCGGATCTTAAATTTTTCTTTCCTTTGGTTTTTAGGAAGCACCTCTGTTTGCAGGCGAGGAAAGACTAGGTATGTCTTTCCAGGCAACATCCAGGGTCTTTCCCTTCTCCTGTTCCCTCCTGTGTGTAACCATGAGGCTATATAAAGGAAAATTTCTGGAGGCTATTTAATCCACTTGCCGGAGATGCCAAGACCTTTATTTTTTCAGTTGAGAGTAGGCAGTTGTAAGGGTATGCAACCTGACTGGCTAATAGAAGGTTAGTGATAAAGTCAGGACACTACCCTTCCTTATAAGACATGGATTATTAGGTTTGCCTTCTTCTGATCTCATTCCTGTTGACCCCATACCCTCTCCTTGAGTTAGTGAATTGCATGTGGGTTCAACTCTTGTTGTATAGCTGGATGTGTCCGTAGCAATCGTAGCTTACTGTGTAGACTGGTCACAAGTTAAAAATTTAACAAATCTTACATAATTTGTCATAGTTTTAGCACTTAAGTTACTTAATGTATGTGTTTTGATGATCTGATTTATGACTATACCATATTAAAAGGGGCTTCCAATGGCAAGCCACTCCAGTACTCTTGCCTAGAAAATCCCATGGATGGAGGAGCCTGGTAGGCTGCAGTCCATGGGGTTGCTATGAGTCGGCCGCGACTTCACTTTCACTTTTCACTTTCGCGCAATGGAGAAGGAAATGGCAACCCACTCCAGTGTTCTTGCCTGGAGAATCCCAGGGATGGCAGAGCCTGGCGGGCTGCTGTCTATGGGGTCGCACAGAGTCGGACACGACTGAAGCGACTTAGCAGCAGCAGCAGCTAGTGGCTCAGACAGTAAAGAATCTGCCTGTAGTGTGAGAGACCTGGGTTCGATCCCTGGTTTGGGAAGAGCCCCTGAAGAAGGGAATGGCTGCCTCATCCAGTATTCTTGCCTGGAGAATTCCATGGACAGAGGAGCCTGGCAGGCTACAGTCCACAGGATCACAAAGGGTAGAACACGGCTGAGCAACTAACACTAACTAAAATGCTATATAATTGCTGAAATATTGAGTAGCCCTGCTTTTTATGACCAAGTTATAGGATGAGTAATTACTCTCCACAGTGAATAGTTCAAAATGAAATAACTTTGTGCCTAAAGTGTGATGTGACACCAGCTGTATTTAAGCCCCAAAGGTATGTAATTATCTCAGTCTCTTGCACATACCCACAAGTATATTTATGCTTATGGCAAGAGTTTTATGTGCAAGAGAAAACACTTTCTGATAAGTGAAGGAACAGTCCATTATTTTTGAGGGGCTCAGAGATTGTTTTACATTAGAGGCACCATTTCAGTTTCCCTGTATTTCTTTAGGATATTACTTAAAGCCATACATCACAGGATTCTAGAGTAAACTGGTATCAAACTGTAAATTTCAGATATTAAGGATAGTTTAGGGACTTTTCTCAGAGAAGCATGTTTATGATTTATAGTCTGCCTCTGTACTCAGAGACTTGTTATATACGCCATTCTTAGACTGTTGTTTTGACCATCAGTTGTTTTAATTAAAGGCAGTAAATGTTATACTGTGGCTTCCTATTGAAAATAAAAATTCCTTTGTAGTTCACTTAAAATTTTTAATTTATACACAGGTTGTCTGTCTGGTCTCATTCTATATAGATCATGAAGATTAAAGGTAATATCTCTAGCTCATTTATTCTTTCTATTTTTAATTCAGTATCAAAATAATGTTTTAATACATTAAAAATGTGACTGATAGTTTTTATCACAAGTCTAATATGAATAAAGACTTGCGAACAAAGTGATGAGATTATAACAGTTTCTACTTTCAGAGGACCAGATACTTCAGTTTGGTGATGTGGTTGTTAGTTATGGTTAAAACTGCCTGTTCACAGTCCCAGGAGATGAGAATTCCTTAGCTCTGGGACTGGTAGAGACCCATAGTGGCTGCTTGGGCTTCCCTTGGGCCAGAGAAAGGCGAGTTGAGATACTGCTGGCTCTGGGACTCCAGGTAAAACAGCAGTGATGGTAGCTTACCTGTTTACAATGTGATTCTCTTGAGAAGCTTTTTTTTTTTTTTTTAATACAGTATTAAGTGGCAGGAGCGAAATATTAACATTGTTTTGTAACTGTCTGAAATCAGTACAGATGTTTATAAAGAGTTTAAAGCTTTAAATTCTTAAAAATATAATTCAAAAGTAATTTGTGAAAACACTATAGTAGAATACTACTACTATGCTAAGTATCAATGTGTCCAAAAAAGAGACTGGTGAGTTTCTATTCGTCTGTGTCTGTGCTGTCTGATGTGGTAGCATTTGAAATGTGGCTCCCCTGAATTGCCGTGTGCGGGAAGTGTAACACCTGCAACAGAATTTGAAGACTTTGTGCAGTAAAAAAACGTAAAATATATCATTAATAATTTGTTGAAATGATAATACTTTGGGCATTTTGGATTACATAGAGTGTGTTAAAACCAATTTCACTTGTTTCTTTCAACTTTTTTAATGTGGTTACTAAAAAATTTTAAATTACATACGTGGCTCACATTTTTCAATTAGTGCTGGTCTGTAGACCCTTTGGTCTCATAACTGTGTGTGTGCACACAGTTCTGTTGTTCAGTCTTAAATTTCTAAGGTAGAAAAACTATCTGTCAACTGTTTTCTAGGTTTGGGATTTCATTAGCTAAGTTATTTCCAATAATCTGATTCTAAGTCAGTGTTATCTTTATAGAAAACTTCCAACGGCTTGTTTCTGATATTTGAAATGGAGATTTTTATTTCTTGGTAAGGTATAAAGTAAGTGCTAAAATTATGTTAACTTTTAAAAACCATTCCTTAGAAACCTGTTGGTCTCTGTAATAATGTAAGGAAACTGTCTTAAAGGTTTGTTTTTTTCATATGAAGGCAGGGGGTTGGGATTTCCTTGAATTTCAGTGTCTTTTGGATTTTATTGTCCAATAAAAAAGGCAGTGATGGTTGCACATATCTGTGAATATAATAAAAACCGTTGAATTGTATACTTTAAATGGCTGAATTGTATGGTACGTGAATTATATCTCAATAAAGGTGTTAAAAAAACTAAAAAAGAAAAGGCAGACCAATGCAAGATGGCCAGTTCTTTGTGTTTTGTCTGCTATAGAAGTTTCCAGTGTCAGCATCACCTGGGAATTTCTTTAAAATGCACATTCTTGGGCTCCACTTCAGATACACTGACTAGGAAACTGAAGTGGGGCCTACCATCTGCGCTTTAGTAAGCTCTTCGGGTGATTCTGATGTTAGTACGTGCAGAACCGCTGGCTTAATACACTGGTTAAGAGTTCACCCCGGGGAAGGCAATGGCACCCCACCCCAGTACTTTTGCCTGGAAAATCCCATGGACGGAGGATCCTGGTAGGCTCCAGTCCATGGGGTCGCTAAGAGTCGGACACGACTGAGTGACTTCACTTTCACTTTTCACTTTCATGCACTGGGGAAGGAAATGGCAACCCACTCCAGTGTTCTTGCCTGGAGAATCCCAGGGACGGGGGAGCCTGGTGGGCTGCCGTCTATGGGATCGCACAGAGTCGGACACGACTGAAGCGACTTAGCAGCAGCAGCAGCAAGAGTTCACCCAGGAAAAAGAAAACCACTCTTTTAAGTTTTACTAGGAATTCACTGTGATGACCTAGAGGGGTGTAGGATGAGGGATGTGGGAGGGAGGTTCAAAAGGGAGGGGATATATGTACACATTTAGCTGCTGCAGGCTTCCGAGGTGGCTCAGTGGTAAAGAATCTGCCTGTCAGTGCAGGAGATCCAGGAGATGTGGGTTTGATCCTTGGTTCAAGAAGATCCCCTTGAGGAGGAAATGGCAACCCATTTCACTATTCTTGTCTGAAAATCTCTATGGACAGAGGAGCCTGGCCAGCTGCAGTCCATGGTCTCAAAGAGTTGGATGCGACTGAGTACGCATAAAAATAAATGGGAATATAGGTGAAGGGCTTGGTTGTACAGGTGATGGAGGAGCTGAGGCAGCAGGGTAGGACGGTGTAGCAGCCTAGAGATTAACAGCAAGGGTGAGAGAACAGTGTCTGTAATGGTAGGACTGTAGGCGATCAGGAGCCAGAGTTCCTCTGAGGAGATTGGAATCTCCTGGTAAGGAACTAGAGCTATGAAGGAAATAGCAGCCACTGCTGGAAACACTTCCTAAAGTCGAGAAGGAAGGAGAGAAATATCCTGGCTCCATGGTGCCTCTTACTTGCCCATTCTCCACCATGGTTTCCCAAAGGCTGAACCCAGAGAAAAGCCAGCTGAAGTGGGAGCCTGAGAAATGATATCTGGAGTGATCAAGTCTCTTGAGGTGAAGAGCTCTCATAGATATGTGGAGATAGGCCCATGATTGACACATCTAGTATTTACACTTTAAAACAAAATAATGCTTTGATATAATTTTAAAAATTTACAGGCATTTTAATACCAAAAAATAATCTCAGGATAGGGAATAATCTTAATGGAATGAATTTAACCTTATAAAAACTAAACTGTCCTTTTATAGTTTCAGTGTTGGCCAGGCAAATCTTTTCTTGGACCAGGGACTCACTTTTCATCAGTTTGGGAAATGCTACCTTAAACATTTAAAAGACTTCTTATTTATTTACTCTGGGATCAGTTTTTTTTTTTTTAATTAATTAATTTATTTTAATTGGAGGCTAATTACTTTACAATATTGTAGTGGTTTTTGCCATACATTGACATGAATCAGCCATGGGTGTACATGTGTTCCCCATCTTGAACCCCCCTCTCACCACCCTCCCCATCCCATCCCTCAGGGTCATCCCAGTGCACCAGCCTTGAGCACCTTGTCTCATGCATCGAACCTGGACTGGCGATCTGTTTCACATATGGTATTATACATGTTCAATGCTATTCTCTCAAATCATCCCACCCTCGCCTTCTCCCACAGAGTCCAAAACACTGTTCTATACATCTTTGCTCTTTTGCTGTCTCTCATATAGCGTCATTGTTACCATCTTTCTAAGTTCCATTTATATGCGTTAGTATACTGTATTGGTGTTTTTCTTTCTGGCTTTTACTTCACTCTGTATAATAGGCTCCAGTTTCATCCACCTCATTAGAACTGATTCAAATGTATTCTTTTTAATGGCTGAGTAATGTTCCATTGTGTATATGTACCACAGCTTTCTTATCCATTCATCTGCCGATGGACATCTAGGTTGCTTCCATGTCCCGGCTGTTATAAACAGTGCTGCGATGAACATTGGGGTCCACGTGTCTCTTTCAATTCTGGTTTCCTCGGTGTGTATGCCCAGCAGTGGGATTTCTGGGTTGTATGGCAGTTCTGTTTGCAGTTTTTTAAGGAATCTCCACACTGTTTTTCTAGAACACTTTAGAAAACTTCCAGGGATCAGTTTTAACCCTCTCACTTCCTAATGGAGTTACTGAGCTGGCCTCGATTGTTAGTGCCCCCTTGTGGCGAGTGTGGAAAGTTTGATTCCTCAATTTCTCGGCCAGCTTTTCCAGGAACACTTTGTATGTTTTTCTTTACATATTTTTCCCTTTCATTTGTTGCCTAAAACTTAGTTCTGCCTTTTTACATCTCCTCTTTGCCTCCATCATTTAAGTCTCCCGCTCCTTAATTTTCCAGTGTTCTTTTTTTCCTTTCTTCCTTGTTGTTTTGGTTGTGATTAAACTATGACTGCTAAGAGGAGGGTAGTTACAGTGATAGGTCTCTAACAAGGAAAATTCAAGTTGTAGATTTTTTTAGTATAGTTAAAAATAGTCTCTTGAACCTTTTGAGCATTTGAAAGAATCCTGAAGATCCCCTCAGAATGTCTGCAGAAAATCATTCATTTCCTCATCCTTTTGAATTATTTTTTTTCCAGACACTAGCATTTAACTGCTGTCATTTGAAACAGTGTTGTTTTGTAGTATTTATAACAAATGGAAGCTGTGAAGCTAACCATAGTTTTCCCCCTTGAGGGGGGACTGTGTTCTGAATTCCAATAGACTCTCTTAGAATTCAATGATGTGTTTAATGGTCCAAAATAAAATCTAATATTTATGAAGTCAAATGGGTCTGGAATATGTATTTTCTTATACTTGAAAGATATGTGCTATCATTCACTGATTTCTTTGTATTCACATTCCAAAAATTAAGAAAAAAGTTGTAAATAAGTGAGAAAGTGGTATAGTTTTCCTTTCACTTGTAAGATTTTATAATAGGGAATGCTGCCAGTGAACACTTGAAAATAGAGGAGTTCTGTTTCATGAGGTTTGATGGAAGACCAGAGTTACTGTTTTGTGTGCAAGGTGCTGAGCTGGATGCTACAGAGCAGTGCTTCCAACTTCTTTCACCCAATACCACTCAGAGGAAAATACTCTGTACACCAGGGTGGGAGATTTCTAATAGTATAGAAGCTGCTTTAGAGGGTTGGTGGGTGAAGACCACTGGCCTAAAGGCTGGCCAGCCCTGCCTGCTTGCCCCAAGAGCTGAGATATCAATATCTCACAATTTTTCACCTTTCATACTGGGAAACTCTGCTGTATGGAGAATATGCAAAGGGGTCATGAGTTTTAGTCTCCTGAGGAGCTCAGTGCTTGCTGCTGATAACACAAGTGTGTAGTATTGGATGGATACAATGCTAGAGAAACTTAGGAGAGGTAATTCTGTTTGAGGTGGAAGGGCTCTAGCAAAGGCGTCCTACCTGGAGGAGTTATTTTGTGCCAAGGTATGGCAGTACCAAAGAGCAGAGAGAGTTTGGAGGAATGCGTGGGATTTCTGATGTGGTTGGGGTGTGAGATTTGGGAATGTGAGTAGGAAACAGTTAATTGAGAGCTACTGTTAAGTAAATAGGCAGGGGTTGATTTCAGGAGGGCCTGAGTGTGATTGAATGGGCTTGTGACCTTGGGCACCACTGGTAGTAGTGACAAGATCTGACACCTCCCCTCCTCCCTTTAGGAAAATCCTCCTGGTCCTGTGTAGAATGAACTGGAGCCTGCAAGCAGATAAATCCTTGGGGAGGGAAAGACATTGATCCAGGCACAATAAGGAATAATAAAGGCTTGTACCTGGGGAATGGAGACTCAGAGGACTCCCTGAAGGGAGAACTGGCAGATTGTGTTTATGACGTGAAGATGGGCGACTCTGATTCGGAGCTCGGTTGAGGAAAAGGCTTATTGGGACCATTTTCAGAAATCATCTGTATGCAGGATAAGAAACTTGATTTCACATGTGCATTTAAAGATCCTTGCAGAGTAATAGTTGTTAACATTTATAAAATGCCTTCTAGGGGCCAGTTACTGATTCAAGCCTTTACTGTAAAACAAAAGAAAACAAAAATACCTCATTTTACTCTCACAATAACAGTAAGAATCTATAGATGTTATCAGTTAGTGTCCAATTAAGGAAAATAAAAATCACTTGATGTTTTAGGATTTAATACAGGTAATTAGTTACATGTTAATTGGAAGGGCTGTGTTGTAGGGGTGGGTATTGGAGCAAAAGGAAGAGTGTGTGTGCGTGTATGTGTGCATGGATGTTGTGTCAGTGAGTGTTGAAGGAGCAAAAAGGGGAGGGGATGGGACTCAGACAAAAGCTGCTGCAGAAACTGCCTGCTTTGCAGATTTGCTGGAGATGCTTATTGGTTCTGTTGCTTTGGAGCCACCACACAAGCTGCCGTTGTCTGCTGCACTGGAGTAGGGTTATCACTAGAAATAGGAAACAAAAGAAGACCTTTTTCTTTCTCTCACCTTGCAGTCTTCTTTCATTGTTTCCCATAGGCAATACCCAGCAGGAATCTAGTTGGCAAGGGAGTTTAGAAGATGTAGTGCGTACAGACTTCTGCTGCTGCTGCTGCTGCTGCTGCTAAGTCGCTTCAGTCGTGTCCAACTCTGTGCGACCCCAGAGACGGCAGCCCACGAGACCCCCCAAACCCCGTCTCCAGGCAAGAACACTGGAGTGGGCTGCCATTTCCTTCTCTGTACAGACTTCTAGCCCCTTTTAATGAAGAGAGGAGGTGAGACCCAACAGAAAAACCAGCCCAGTGGGTACTGTTTTCTCCTTACTATACTTGGTGTGGAAACTGAGGCTCAGAGAGGGTAAGTCATTCTCCTAAGGTTACACAGCTACAACTTGGCAGAATTGAGATGTGACTGTAGGTAGGCTGGTTTCAGAATCTCTGTTCTTAGCTGCTATTCTTTGATCTTCCCTTCATACATGGGCATTGTTTGATTTTTCTCTTAATAGGTGAGCATTTCAAATGAGTAGGTGTTTCCATTGATTTTGCTTATCCTGCACTTATTTTCTTTTGGTATCTTTACTAGTTTTAGGTTTTTGTTTCCCCTTCTGGAGCCTCTCCTCGTGATCACCACTGATTTTATAGCCAAGTTCAGTTCAGTTCAGTCGCTCAGTCATGTCCGACTCTTTGCGACCCCATGAATTGCAGCACGCCAGGCCTCCCTGTCCATCACCAGCTCCTGGAGTTCACTCAGACTCACATCCATCGAGTCAGTGATGCCATCCAGCCATCTCATCCTCTGTCATTCCCTTCTCCTCCTGCCCCCAATCCCTCCCAGCATCAGAGTCTTTTGCAATGAGTCAACTCTTTGCATGAGGTGGCCAAAGTACCGGAGTTTCAGCTTTAGCATCATTCCTTCCAAAGAAATCCCAGGGCTGATCTCCTTCAGAATGGACTGGTTGGATCTCCTTGCAGTCCAAGGGACTCTCAGGAGTCTTCTCCAACACCACAGTTCAAAAGCATCAATTCTTCGGCGCTCAGCCTTCTTCACAGTCCAGCTCTCATATCCATACATGACAACCACAGGAAAGACCTTAGCCTTGACTAGGCGAACCTTAGTTGGCAAAGTAATGTCTCTGCTTTTGAATATACGATCTAGGTTGGTCATAACTTTCCTTCCAAGGAGTAAGCGTCTTTTAATTTCATGGCTGCACTCACCATCTGCAGTGATTTTGGAGCCCAGAAAAATAAAGTCTGACACTGTTTTCACTATTTCCCCATCTATTTCCCATGCAGTGATGGGACCAGATGCCATGATCTTCGTTTTCTGAATGTTGAGCTTTAAGCCAACTTTTTCACTCTCCACTTTCACTTTCATCAAGAGGCTTTTGAGTTCCTCTTCACTTTCTGCCATAAGGGTGGTGTCATCTGCATATCTGAGGTTATTGATATTTCTCCCGGCAATCTTGATTCCAGCTTGTGTTTCTTCCAGTCCAGCGTTTCTCATGATGTACTCTGCATATAAGTTAAATAAACATGGTGACAGTATACAGCCTTGACGAACTCCTTTTCCTATTTGGAACCAGTCTGTTGTTCCATGTCCAGTTCTAACTGTTGCTTCCTGACCTGCATACAGATTTCTCAAGAGGCAGATCAGGTGGTCTGGTATTCCCATCTGCTTCAGAATTTTCCACAGTTTATTGTGATCCACACAGTCAAAGGCTTTGGCATAGTCAATAAAGCAGAAATAGATGTTTTTCTGGAATTCTCTTCCTTTTTTCTACGATCCAGCGGATGTTGGCAATATGATCTCTGGTTCCTCTGCCTTTTCTAAAACCAGCTTGAACATCTGGAAGTTCACAGTTCACGTATTGCTGAAGCCTAACTTGGAGAATTTTGAGCATTACTTTACTAGCATGTGAGATGATTGCAATTGTGCGGTAGTTTGAGCATCCTTTGGCATTGCCTTTCTTTGGGATTGGAATGAAAACGGACCTTTTCCAGTCCTGCGGCCACTGCTGAGTTTTCCAAATTTACTGGCATATTGAGTGCAGCACTTTCACAGCATCATCTTTCAGGATTTATAGCCAAAGCCACGTGTTATTTCAGTTTTTATTTCTCCTTAACCTGTTTTTGGCTTTCAATCCTGATACCCATTTGTGTGGATTTCCAGCTTTGACCTCTGTGGTGCTAACTTGCCTTGTTTTACCTCTCTAAGGCTCCTTGGTTTTCTTTTCTTTTTTTCTCTTCCCTTTCCTTAAACCAGTGCTATCTCTTGGCTTGAGTATGATTTCAGTGTTTTACAAGAAGCTACTTAATGTTAATGTCATATTTAAACCAGAACCAGTAGAGGCTTCAGGTACCCAATTCTGTGGCTTTTTTCTTTTTTTGTGTTGTGAACTCACAGAGGAGTCTGAACATCATCTCAGTTTGTCCTCTGCTTTGAACACTGAGGAAAAGAGAATGGGGAGTGAGGGAGAGGGACTCATTTTAAGTACATACTGTGTGCCAGCACTGTGCTAAGTGATTTAAATGCACTTGTTTCATTTCAATTCACCTGTGTTAGATGGGTTGTTGTTACCCTTATTTTACAAAAGAAGACTAACTCCTTGTGATGAACCAGTAATAGAGCTGGAGTTGAAACCTTCATCTGGCTTGCTCTGATGTACTTTCCTCTGACCACCTGGGACACACCCTGACTCTATCTGCTAAGTGAAGGAATTGGACAAGATAATTGATAAGGTCCATTTCAGTACTGTCATTCTTTTTTTTTTTTTTAAACAGTTTTATATATTCACGTTTGGCTGTGCTGGGTCTTCCCTCCTGCACTTGGGCTTTCTCTGGTGGCAAGCAGGGACTACTCTGTTGCGATGCTTGAGCTTCTCTTGCGGAGCACAGGCTCTAGGCGCACCGGCTTCAGTAGGTGCAGCATGCTGACTCCGTAGTTGTGGTCATGGGCTTAGCTGCTCCGTGGTATGTGGAATCTTCCCAGACTAGACTGAACTGGTGTCCCCTGCACTGCAAGGTGGACTCTTAACCACTGGACCACCAGGGAAGCCCCAGTACCATCGTTCTGATTCTGTCACAAACTACTTGTCCTAGGCAGGAGTTGCTTCTAATATTAAAAAGGGAAGTTGCCATCCTACTTTAGGAAATGTCCTGTTTTACTAAAACCAAGAATGGTAATGTGATTCATAAATGTTTTGAAGTAGGGCAAAGGCTCTTCAGGTAGTCACAATGATAGATCTTTGTTTACCTTTCAAGAGAGCCATGTTACCTCCAAATGAGGCTGCTGCCCAGAACATTAGAGGTTGTGGCTGTTATTGACAGGGGCTCAGGATAATAGCTTTGAAACAGTTCTAGTCTAAACAAAGGGTAACCCTGTTATTCCATTTTACTTCCTGCTGAGAGCATTTGCTTCCAGATTATTAAGAATCCCCTTTTTTCCTTGAAGGGAATTTAGTATGAAATTTGCAAGAGGATAGTGCAAATATAAGGATAAGATTTATTGTAGTATGGTTTGACATCTTTAGAAAGCCAACGGACAGCCCTAAAATGATTAACTATCATGTGATTTGCCCACGTGTTGTCTTCAGACATGCAAAGAGGTGATTTAAATGGTTACCAGCATCCTCTCTTGGTATACAGTACCCACCATAGAATACTTGAGCAAGTGTTCCTAAATATGTGTATATCAGCAACATAAAAGCATTGCCAAGCTCGGTAGAATCCCTTAACTTTCTTTACTCACAACCATCTTGCAACTTTTCCTCATTCATACCTTATTTTTGAAAATTTGGAAATTGAAAGGGAGATGTCTATTTTTTAACTTTTAGTTTTACTGGCTTTCTCTGCAGAATAACCCTCAGCTTCTTGGTTTCCCTACTTCCTCTCTGGCCATGCCTTCATTTGGTTTAGGTAATTCTTCCTCTGTTGTGCCTCAGTGGTAAAGAATCCATCTGCCAATGCAGGAGACACAGGTTTGATCCCTGGGTTGGAAAGATCCTCTGGAGAAGGAAATGGCAATCTATTCCAATATTCTTGTCTGGAAAATTCCGTGTATGGGGAACCTGGAGGGCTGCAGTCCACAGGGTAGCAGAGTCAGACACTGATGAACATGCAGGTACTCCCTCTATCCAAGCTGTTATCTGTTGAAGCCCCAGGGTTTGAGGTTGAGCTCTTTTCTCCTCCCTCATGCATTTTTGTTCAATAAGGTCAAGTTACCCCAAAACTTCCTAATCTTTGTTCCCATGTCTGATTACTGACCTGATTGCTTACTTAACTTATATGCCTACTTAGTTTTGGAAGGTATTTCAAGCTATTTTTTAGATCATACTACCCCCTCCCCACGGGGAAGGCAATGGCACCCCACCCCAGTACTTTTGCCTGGAAAATCCCATGTACGGAGGAGCCTGGTAGGCTCCAGTCCATGGGGTCGCTAAGAGTCGGACACGACTGAGCAACTTCACTTTCGCTTTTCACTTTCATACGTTGGAGAAGGAAATGGCAACCCACTCCAGTATTCTTGTCTGGAGAATCCCAGGGACAGGGGAGCCTGGTGGGCTTCTGTCTGTGGGGTCGCACAGAGTCGGACACGACTGAAGCGACTTAGCAGCAGTAGCAGCACCCCCTCCCCAAAGTAAGATATTTACATCACAACCCAGTACACACAAACATTACTATAAAAGAAACTAAAGTTTTCAAAACAGTAGTTACCCTTAAAACATACCACTTTTGTGATGTTTTCGAAAGTATTCATTCTTTTAATTGAAAAATGTTGTATGTGACCCACGACATTGGTCTCTGCCCTGTTCAGTTCAGTTCAGTCACTCAGTCGTGTCTGTTTGCGTCCCATGGACTGTAGCATGCCAGGCCTCCCTGTCCATCACCAACTCCCAGACTTTACTCCAGCTCATGTCCAGGGAGTCAGTGATGCCATCCAACCATCTCATCCTCTGTCGTCCCCTTTCCCTCCCACCTTCAATCTTTCCCAGCATGTTAGTTGATTGTGAATCACTCTTTGAAAAACATGTTCTTGAGCCACAGTAGATATTTGAGATATTTCATGTTATGGGGAGCCTACCACATATTTGGAGACCATAAATATTTAGAGTGCAATAAATGATTATAAAATGAAAGAAGGCATGGACTGATTTCTTGCTTTTTTCTATATCAGGAAGCCAAAATTTCTTGGACTGTTTCTGCTCTTATCTAGGTCAGTGATTAATCCAACCACTAGCTGGATGACCTTCTGAAGAAATTGCATTTTTGCCTTTTTTCTGACTGAGAGCTGGATAAATCGAATTACTAATTACTTTAAAAAATCTTAAAATGAAACCACTTAGAATTCCCAAGTCCAAAACAAATGTCTGGCCCTTCCGCACTGCCCTGGGCCCCCTCCCCCCGAAATGAGATTTTGGTAGTCCTAAACAAAACATGTATGTTCTGAGTGAATCCCAGAACAAACAAAACATGTATGTTCTCTGCTTTTTCCTGAGGTTCAAAATGCTTCTTTATCCTGAGGTTCAAAATGAAAAGCTGCTGTTTTTACTACCTGTCCAGTTAGTACATCTCTTAAACCTGCTTGAGCAAAGTTGCTAAAATGAGGAAAAGTATTTTCTCCGTTTTCAATGGTGTCCTCCAGTCCCCACACCCACAGGGACACCGTGTATAGAGAAAGTGGCTGATTAGAGCTCTCTGAGGCTGACCAAGTGGCAGAGGTTCATTACAGACAATCGCACTGGTTGAAAAGGCTGTCCCACATGAGTCACCATGGAATCAAACCCAGCTTTTGGTTATTAAGGATTATTTATTAATTTATTATTTAGAGTTGGTAAGGATGCTCTCAGTCATCTTCTGACATGTGGAAATTGTTGGATTAACAGAACTCCCATGTAATAAGATTTTATAGGTACTTAACCTTGCACGCAGACTTCTGCTATAAGCCCATAGAAGGCTGACTAATCCGTTCTCAGTCTCATCTCTGATCTCAAAGTATTCTCATATTTTAGACCCAACATATCATGTATTCTATTGAAGCTTCAGGAAATAGTTTTGATGCTATAGAAATTTACATTTGGCACTGTAACTTAAATCATTAGTTGACATGTGGGGAGTGTGGTAGACCCTAGGATGGACCTAAAAGTACTGTGCTAATAATATGAACACTAGAGATTTAAGTCATTCCCAAGGGAAGCTACAATATGTTTAAAGATTATTAAAAAGATGCCCACTTATTTATTAACATTTTGGTATTAACTTTAGAAATTAGTATTTTTAAATAGTCTGTATATAGCACATTTTCTCTTTCAGAAGTACAGTAGCACATTGCTTAACTTATGGACTATCCCACAGCCCCCTCCAGATTTGAAGAGAACTGAATCTCAGAATTGCAGTTCGTGGGTTTTTTTGTATTTCCTTTTTAAAAAATAAGTAGAGTAACCTTTATGAAGGATCAGAAAATTATGACCCATCAGCCAAATCTGGCCTGCCACCAGGTTTTGTGTAGCCCACAGTAAGAAAGGTTAGTACATTATTTTAATAGATGCTATAGAAATTTACATTTCTATTATGGGAAAAAAATCAAGGGAATTATGTTTTGTGACATGTGAAAATGATACGAAATTCAGATTTCAAAGTCCAGAAATAAAATTTCACTGGAATACATCCATGCTCATTAGTTTACATATTGTCTGTGGCTGCTTTTGTGGGACAAAGGCAGAGTTGAGTAGCTGGGAGAGAGTTTATGGTCTGCAAAGCCTACAGCAGAAAAAGCCCTTAACAGAAAAAATTTGCTCACCCCTGGCCCGTATGTTTTGTAGCCCTTTTGAGTGTAACATATTTCATCAATTATATCAGTAAATTTGATTATTTTAAGAAGTTCCAATGTGGATTATCTTGTTCATAAACATTGGTAATAAAAACAGTTTGGAAGTTAAAAGCATGACTTTGTTCCTATTTATATGCAGTTCGTATACCAGCTTCTTGGTTAGGGAATGAATGACTAGCTGAATGTTTGGAAATGGTAGAAATGCAGCAATGCTTTATATAGTTGCTGCGGTAAGAGTGGAATAGTTCGAACTTTGTTTCAGATTTGACAGCTTTTCTTTTGCTTTTGAGGCATCTCAAATAGCTTTTGTATGATCACCTTCATTTCACTGCCTCTTATCCTTTTATTTTAATCTAGTGGTGACTTGTCACACAGTAAATGGTGTGATTATGCTCTAACACTTCAGTGGTTTTTGCTACTTGTTTGTCTGATAGGCTCATCACTGAACGTTGGAGTCGCTTCTCTTTGCCGCCTTGCTGGAGAGCTGGAGCGCATGTGTGGGTAACACTGAGTTGGCAGCATGTGGAATAAAGTTGTTCTTACTGAATCACCACATTTGGCAGGACTTTAGGCGATTGTTACTAAACTGAGGACCTTTGCCTGGTGATACCTTAGTTCCTCCTCTGTCCAGTGTCTCGAACCCTAAACCCTATCTTGTTTTAGCTGTCGCTTCTTAACCTCTACTAGCCCTTAGGTAGTGAGCCAGAAGAAAAAGGTTGTTTATGCTTTTATAGACTGTTTGAGCAATTTGGTGTATTAGCCTGCAGCCACTGTCCCTAACTTTGTTTATCTGATTTGACAGAGTAGTAGTAGTGCCTCATTCTAGTATGCTCCAGCAAGACCACAATTATCTATAGATCTGAAATGTTGGTATCCTCAGCACTCTCAAAAAGCCACAAAGAAGCTGAATAAGCATAAAAAACCCTGAGAAGCTAAACCCAGATGTTATAGAGTCCATTCAGTGAAGTTTTCCTCTTAACTAAAGAGACCCTGGCTCCTCCTCCACAATCTGGATATTGTTACTTAGAAATAATTTTGGAAAGTCTAGGGAGTTAACTTTAAGAATTTACAGCATATTTGAAAGCAGTGTAGAAGAGGCGGAAAGAAAGGGGATGCCCCATACAGATACATCAGCAGCCAGGAATGCCAGCTTGAAAACGTTAATAACGCTTGAGAAAATAAAACCTTAAGAAAAAGAGGTTTGGCAACTCAATAAGAGCAGTTTGAAGCCATTTGATGTGGGACCAAAGCCCTAATAAACACCTCACTCTTCTTTGGAGGAACACTGTGTTATTGCTTGCTGACGTTTTTGAGTCCTCATTGTGAGCCAGTTTACTAGGCATTAAATTTTCTCCCTATAACAGTTCCATGATGCAAAAATTACTATATCACGTCTTACATTCCTTTTGTAGCTGAGAAAAGTAACAGATTTTCTCCAGTTCCTCCAAGACTCATCAGTAAAGTACAGGAGCTAGGCTCTGAACTCAGAATCAGATTTCAGAGTCCATGTCTTTTCCTTCTTTAAGCCCTACAAGAGAACATGTAGGCACTGTGGTGATTAAACTCACTGGCTTCAGATCCCAAGCCTGTTACTATCTGATCTGTTAACTGAGTGGTTCCATTTCCACATTTATAAAATAGATTTTAAAGTTGTTTGTATTTTACATCATAGGGTTGTTGTCAGGATTCAGTGAGACTGTATGAAAATTGCCCAGTGCACAGCTCATGGTTAAGCACACGTTAGCTACTATATTATATGTAAAGTATGATGTTAATGATTCGTAGTAGACACACCAGTAATTCTATATATTTAAGAAGATAGGTGTTTAATAAATTCTAGAAACATTTTACTCAAAATATTTGAGAAGTATTAATGTTTAAGTGCTCATGCTCATTTGTGTCTGACTCTGCCATTCCATGGACTGGAGCTCGCCAGGCTCTCCTGTCCATTAAATTTTCCAGGCAAGAGTACTGAAGTGGTTTGCCATGATCTCCTCCAGGGCGTCTTCTGGACCCAGGGATTGAACCAGTCTCCTGCTGTCTCCTGCATTGGCAAGTGGATTCTTTACCACTGAGCCACCTGGGAAGCCCCACTAATGCTTAGTGGTCATTTTAAAGTAAGATGCTTGGTATTGTCGGGCTCCCCAGGTGGTGCTAGTGGTCAAGAATCCACCTACCGATGCAGGAGACTAAAGAGACTCCCTGGGTCAGGAAGATCCCCTGGAGTAGGAAATAGCACCCACTTTAATATTCTTGCCTGGAAAATCCATGGGCAGAGGAGCTTGGTGGATTACAGTCCATGAAGTGGCAAAGAGTTGGACATGACTGAGTGACTTAAGCATGCGCACGCATGCTCTCGCACATGTGCACAAACACACACACACACACACACACACACCCGATTGACATTGTTATTTTAGATATCGCCTTGTCTTGTTTGATGTGAACAGCAGAAAAGAAGGGGAAACAAAACCCTTGAGAAGTCTGCCTTTGATATTCCTTTATGGTGTTTGCCCCTGAACTTTCAAATAAATTCCTAAAAAATGAAAGTCTGGGCTTTGGTTCAGTGAGAAGCTTACCTTTTTAATTATCAGTTTGCCTTTTGGGTAAAGAACTGGGTTTTCTATTATGTGTGTCAGTAGATGAAACAACTGTTAACTGTGGGCTGGCTACCAACAAAGGACGTATGTCTTGGATGTCATCGTATAACTTCCCTTTGATCTCATTGCCTGCACAGGATGTAAGTCGGTCAGCTCTCTAATGGAGACCTGGCATGGGGAAGAGAGGCCTTTCGCCCAAAGTGTAGTTTGTGCTTTGCCATTTAACAGCTGTGTTAATTTGGCAAATCTTTTACTCTCTCTGAGCCTTATTTTCATCTCTTTGATGGTATAATTAATATCTGCTTTGCTTATTTAAAAGATTGCTTTGAATATGTGAAGGAAGCACCTTGAGAGCTATAAAGGTCTAGTTATATTTTAGCCATCAGAAAATATTTTATATATCATGTCCTTTTAAAAACCATAAAGTACTATATACAAATGTTTGTTGGTGGTTTTAATGATGTAGTATTACTTCCTTTGGTTTTGGATATAGATTCCTGTATTGTTCTAAGACCTGAAGACCCAGTGGTCTTCTCCTATTCCCTATTATAATCTTATATAACAACCAAAAGGATCTTGGATCATAGGTAAGTGCAAGTCCAAGTTACTGTTGCAGAATGAAGCAATTTCTTCATTGAATTAAACTCAAGTACATTCTTTTAACATGTGCTAATAACTGAGCATTTTGTGTTAACACCGTTTTAAATAATCACTAAAAAAAAAATTCTCAAGCTCTGTTGTAATAAATGTTTGCTTTAGTTGGCTAAAATTAAGTTTATCTGGCATCACACTTAGGTGATTGGGAGGTTTGGTGGAACTTTTTCATTTTGGTCTTTTGGGCACCCAGTTCTTTTAGAAACATTTTAATATCTTATAAAGACACCTTTGGACTTGCACAGCCCTGTGTATGTCTGCTTACCTGAGTGGCGGTTTGTGATTTTCCTGACTTATAGGACATTAGTTTTTTCCCTTGTATACCTCCTCAAGCATAGATCTATATGCTTGTATAAGAACCAGCCACCTTGCTAAATAAGATGCAATTCTTCTAGTAAGGGAGATATTATTAAGGTTTAAAATATTATTAAGTATGAATTTTATTTAATAAAGTTATTTTTTAAATTGTGCAAGAGTCAAATGGTATAAGTGTTTCTTCTTTTTCCATCAAAGATTTTGCTAAGCATTTAGAATTGCTAAATTTTACCAAAGACCAGAAAATGGAGGCTCTAGCATAAATGAGGTAATAAAACCCTCCAGCTTAAATT
The DNA here is from genome assembly GCA_935064755.1 of Tragelaphus eurycerus. Taxonomy (NCBI): domain Eukaryota; kingdom Metazoa; phylum Chordata; class Mammalia; order Artiodactyla; family Bovidae; genus Tragelaphus; species Tragelaphus eurycerus. The sequence goes on along the minus strand of CAKXYN010000024.1, from coordinate 19,001,959 downwards.
TAAAACTCAAATGGCTTTCCAATTGCATTTAAAATGAAATAACTTCTAAGGCCATAAATAAGTTGACAGTTTCTTTTTTTGGGGGGGAGGACTTTTACCTAGTGGAACTTGGATCATATAGAAGAAATTACCTGAGATGTCCTTATTGTTGGACCATTATTTTTCACTTTTGGAAAAAAATGTCAACACTCAAGTTTTTGTTCTTATGTTTTAAATTTGCAGATGCTTTGTGAACCACCCAGTTTTCAAAGCTTTTTAAAATATTAGAAATACTTAAACCACATTATGAAAACATTTGTAAGTTAGTGGGAAAAGAACTCATTGTGTACCATCATATTAACCAGCCATAGTCACATTTTTTTTTTCTTTTTGTAATTTTTCTTTACGTTCAAAAAGGGCTTTCCAAATCTGTACATTTTTATATCCAGCCCTTTTGGCTTGACATTGTATGAAAAGTATTTTTCATGTCCTAAACATTTTATTATTTATAACATGCAGTGGATTTATCCTATTTTATATGATTTTTCTGTTTTTGGACATGCAGGTTGTTTTCAGGTTTTCACTTTATAAGTAATTGTCTGATAAGGAACTTTGTGCATGTGCAGTGAGCACCCCTGTCTTCTCTGTCATATTTTAATTTTCCCTGTTAATATAGAACTTCTAGAAGAGGAACTGTGGGCCAGAGGGCAGGTGAATGTTTTCATGGCTTGTTCACATATTGTCAAACTGCCTACCAGTTTCAGATACCCCTTACCAGCTCTAGATATTACCATAGTTTTATATTTTTGCCAATTTATTGAGTTACCAAAAGTTTGCCATAAACAGATTACCTATTTTAATGTGAAAAACTTGGGTTACTCAAGAAATTAAATATTTTCCCATATGTTTGCTTGTGTGTCACATTTTCTATTTTATGGATTTTATTCCTGTCCTCCTCTTCACCTGTTGGGGAAGAGCAGACAAAGGAGCACAGTGGTGGAAAGCCTGCCCTGGAGACAAGAGGGCCCAGTCCACACCTTACATCTGCCCCAGGAATGCAGAATGTGGGCAGCTGCTGGCACCTAGCTGAGACTTTAACTGCTGTTTTGGGGCATTTGGAATTTTTTTTTTTAATTTTTAGAAATTCAAACTTTGTTTTTTCATTCTGATTTGCAAATTTAATCGACTTTCCTCACCTTTCCAGAAATTTAATACTCAATTTTTTTCTTTTTTTTCTTCTAGTTTAAAAAATTCTTTTCTCTTTACATAGATTTTATTTTATATTTTAAGCTTTTAAAAAAATGATGACTTTTCCAAGTCTGTGCTTATTATGAAGACAAAACACGTATTGTTCAGGAATGAAATTTCTCATGACTGAGAGTTCTAAATTACAGCATTTAATTGTAGTACAACTAAATGTCTAACCGTTTAGTGGCATATTGATGTTGCTAAATAGTATGTTCATGGCTTTACTTAAATTGCTTTTATTTTAGAGAGAACTAGGTCAGAATGTATTAGGTATATTGTCTAGTGTTTAACATGGTGATTTTTTCAGATTTTGGATATTATAAACAACTTTGTTTAGAAATAGCTGGTGAGATCTTTATCTTTGATTTTTTTTTTTTAAAGGTGAGTTTTATATAGAAATCTGCACCTCACAATCACATGGCTTTGTGTGTCCAGGGAGCAATTAGGAGGGCAATCTGTTAAATCTTTGCCTCAAGGCAAAACCATTAGGTGTGCTGTGTATGAGCCTCAGGGGTGTTAATAACCAAACCATTCATGTAATAGTCAGTTTCCTTTCATTTCAAGGCATCCGTAGAACCTTTAATCTATGGAAGAATCAGAGTAAGCTGACCTGTTGGATCCAGTTCTTAAAGAGATGGGAATTCCAGACCAACTTACCTGCCTCCTGAGAAACCTATATGCACGTCAAGAAGCAACAGTAAGAACTGGACATGGAACAACAAACTGGTTCAAAACAGGAAAAGGAGTATGTCAAGGCTGTATATTGTCACCCTGCTTATTTAACTTATATGCAGAGTACATCATTCTGGGCTGGATGAAGCTGAAGCTGGAATCAAGATCGCTAATATGATCAGGTTATATCAATAACCTCAGATAGCAGATGACACCACCGTAATGGTAGAAAGTGAAGAGCTCTTGATGAAAGTGAAAGAGGAAAGTGAAAAAGCTGTCTTAAAACTCAACATTCAAAAAGCGAAGATCATGGCATCCAGTCCCATCACTTCATGGCACATAGATGGGGAAACAATGTAAACAGTGAGAAACTATTTTCTTGGGCTCCAAAATCACTGTGGACAGTGACTGCAGCCATAAAATTAAAAGATGCTTGCTCCTTGGAAGTAAAGCTATGACAAATCTAGACAGCATATTAAAAAGCAGAGACATTACTTTGCCAACAAATGTCTGTATAGTCAAAGCTATGGTTTTTCCAGTAGTTCTGAAGGCTGAGCACCAAAGAATTGATGCTTTCGAACTGTGGTGCTGGAGAGAAGACTCTTGAGTCCCTTGGACAGCATGGAAATCAAACCAGTCAATCCTAAAGGAAATCAATCCTGAATATTCATTGGAAGGATTGATGCTGAAGCTGAAGCTCCAATACTTTGGCCACCTGATGTGAAGAGCTGACTCACTGGGAGAGACCCTAATGCTGGGGAAGATTGGGTGCAGGAGGAGAGGGGGTGACAGAGGGTGAGATGGTTGAATGACATCACTGACTCAATGGACATGAGTTTGAGCAAACTCTGGGAGATAGTGTAGACCAGGGAAGCCTGAAGTACGCTATCGATGGGGTCCCAAAGAGTCTGACACCACTGAGCGACTGAACAACATTATTGAATCCACGGATTATTTGCCCTCTCCTGATTATTTTGAGAAAGTGTACTTCAGGATTTATAAATTACCATTGAACATTAGGCATATGAACTTTGAATTCCATTTTCCATTTTGATGTGAGCATCCTAATGTTCTGTTATGATTTAAATGTAAGCAGATCACTCTTCTGAAATCATTTATGCCTGCATGAGGGATTTTTTTTTTTTTTAAGAGATTTATTGTTAACTTTCTCATTGCTGATTTATTAGAGATTATCTTGAGGAGCAAATAAATTCCATTTATGGATGGTTGAGTTTTATCACTGCCGAAAGTCCATCCTCAGAAGGACTTCCCTGGCAGTCCAGTGGTTCAGACTCTAAACTTCCAATTCAGAGGGCACAGATTCAATCTCTGGTTGGGGAACTAAGATCCCACATACTGGCAGTGCATAAAAAAAAAAAAAATTCTCAGAAATGAGCAGTTTTCCAGTTTGTTTCCTGTATTATTTTGAGGTCATTATTGAAGGAATTATTCGTTTTCCATACTGCTACTACTGCTACTGCTAAGTTGCTTTAGTCGTGTTCGACTCTGTGACCCCATAGATGGCAGCCCACCAGGCGACCCCATAGACGGCAGCCCACCAGGCTCCCCCGTCCCTGGGATTCTCCAGGCAAGAACACTGGAGTGGGTTGCCATTTCCTTCTCCAATGCATGAAAGTGAAAAGTGAAAGTGAAGCCACTCAGTCTTGTCCGACTCTTAGCGACCCCATGGACTGCAGCCTTCCAGGCTCCCCCGTCCCTGGGACTCTCCAGGCAAGAGTACTGGAGTGGGTACCACTGCCTTCTCCGTCCATACTGCTAGTGTGCACAAATACCATTTAAACATGGAGAAATCTTTCACACCTTAAAGAGAAATTTCTCCTTTGACACAGAGCTTTCCTATTCCATTCTTTTTCTCATATTCAAATTTCTTGAAAGAGTGACCACACCCTGTTTCTTCACTTCCCTCTTAACCTCTGGCACTCTAGTCTCAGTCCCATCACTCCACTGAGGCCTTCACTATTAAGGATACTAGTGTTAAATGCAGTGGGCTCTTCTCATTCTTCATCTTATTTGACAGCTCAACTAAACAAAGACCATTTTTTCTAGTAACACAGTCTTGACTTTTATAAATCCAAGCTCTCCTGGTTTTTTTCTTACCTCTCTTGTAAGTTCAGTCTACTTTGTAGAGTCACTTTCCTCTACCTGTTTTTCTGGGCCATTTTTCTGTGCTTATTTGCTCTTTAAACTCCAGAACTCCACAAATCAGCTCTAAATCTTTACTTCATTAACTTCTGAGCTCTAAATTCCTGTTGTCTGTTAACTAGATGTCACTACTTGCTTGTCACACTTACGCTTCTAACTTGTTCTTTTCCTTCTAAATCTGCCCTTCCTTTATGTCTCCTAGTTCTGTAAGTGGCACCAGCATCCTGTTTAAGCCAGGAAATCATCAACGTCTTACCCTATCTACTTCTTGGACATGTCTTAAATGAATCCTTTATTTTTCTCTGCTGCTACTACCTTAAGTCTAACCATCATTGGTCTGGTTCACTGCAGTTAACTTTTTCTCTGTACTTTTGCCACATTACAATGAACCCAGCCTCTGTACTGTACATAGATGATTTTTAAAAATCAGTTATGATCTTGTTCTTTTCCTGTTTTAAATCCCTTTAAGGCCAAAGCCTAACATTTTTTCTCTTGTTGCTCATGATCTGGCCTTGCCTCCATCTTTAATCTCAAATCTTACTCCCCCTGCCCTTCAACAGAGAGAACATGTTTCTCTTTTGATACCTAAGATTTGTAGCATTAACATTACAGGATGTAGTAGGCATGAATGTTTCTGTTTTAAAATACCACTTATAAAAATAATTGTTCTTCATTGTTATTTATTAATATATACTGCAGCCATGAAATTAAAAGACGCTTACTCCTTGGAAGGAAAGTTATGAGCAACCTAGATAGCATATTCAAAAGCAGAGACATTACTTTACCAACAAAGGTTCGCCTAGTCAAGGCTATGGTCTTTCCTGTGGTCATGTATGGATGTGAGAGCTGGACTGTGAGGAAGGCTGAGCGCCGAAGAATTGATGCTTTTGAACTGTGGTGTTGGAGAAGACTCTTGAGAGTCCCTTGGACTGCAAGAAGATCCAACCAGTCCATTCTGAAGGAGATCAATCCTGGAATTTCTTTGGAAGGAATGATGCTAAAGCTGAAACTCCAGTCTTTTGGCCACCTCATGCGAAGAGTTGACTCATTGGAGAAGACTCTGATGCTGGGAGGGATTGAGGGCAGGAGGAGAAGGGGACGACAGAGGATGAGATGGCTGGATGGCATCACTGACTCGATGGATGCGAGTCTGAGTGACCTCCGGGAGCTGGTGATGGACAGGGAGGCCTGGCGTGCTGCGGTTCATGGGGTCGCGAAGAGTCGGACACGACTGAGCGACTGATCTGATCTGATCTGATCTGAGACCAATTTATGCATGTAGTATATGTTAAGGTGTTTGCCAATTGTAAATATTAATGTAAAATATTATTTATCTGTACTTTCTACTCCCATTCATCATTCCTTTTGCTTCCATCTGCATGATGATACAAGATATTGTACATGTGGTAACAATTCTATAGGAATGCTGGGGGTAGAATAGACATGATTTTTCAATTTAGAGTGTCCTTTGAATGGGAAATTAGGAAACAGTCCATAAAATAAACTATTATGATAGAAATGATGTGCTCAGAAAAGAAGGTTGCTTCGATTCTGGTCTGGATCATCTGCAGAGGTCTTTTTCAGTTCTTTACTCCTGTGTCTTTAGCTTTCATTTTAAGAAAGCATATGGTGACTGTGGAATTATTTTTTACTTATATTTATGAATAAACTCAGTGAATATGCTATTTTAACAGTACTTATGGCATTCATACATTTTTCATACATCTCTTCTGGCTGTAGGAGGAAAGTTAATGCCAAATGCAACTATTAGCTCCCAGGCAGATCATCATCTTATGATTGGAGACATACTAATATGAAATATGAGTGCTCTAGCTAAGTCATGAGGGGAAGGCAATGGCACCCCACCCCAGTACTTTTGCCTGGAAAATCCCATGGATGGAGGAGCCTGGTAGGCTCCAGTCCATGGGGTCACTAAGAGTCGGGTCGGACACGACTGAGCGACCTCACTTTCACTTTTCACTCTCATGCATTGGAGAAGGAAATGGCAACCCACTCCAGTGTTCTTGCCTGGAGAATCCCAGGGACGGGGGAGCCTGGTGAGCTTCCGTCTATGGGGTCGCACAGAGTTGAACATGACTGAAGCGACTTAGCAGCAGCAGCAGCAGCTAAGTCATGAATCATATTCATAGTCAGTGAACATAGTTACCACATATTAGGATTATTTCTTAAATAAACTCCGTAAGTTTATCTGTAAATTGGAAATGATCCCAATAAAATACTGACAGGATTTTTTTCTTTTGGCTTGACAAACCAATGCTAAAATTAATATAGAAACATGCATACAATAATAGAAACATTCTGGAAAAGAAAATTAATTAGAGTTGAGAACAGCCCTAAAAGATATTAAAAGATATCATTAAGCCACATTAATTAAAACTGATGAAGGCAAATGTATAGATCTACAGATCAATGAAATAAAATATGAAGCCTAGAAAGGGACCCCCAAAACACACAGGCCTTGATAAAATTGGCATTTCAAATCAGTGATGAAATTTATTCAGTAAATGGTGTTGGGATAACCTGAGAGCCATCTAGAAAGAAAAGTTGAATCTATAATTTATACTTCCACAAGACTGAATTATATGTGGATCTGATTTTAACTTTAAAAAGCAAAGTCACGAAAGACCTAAACAGGGAAGAAAAATTTTATAATTTAGAATGAAGAAGTTTTTTCTAACTTTGACATAAAATTATGAAGCAAAAAAAGAAAAATATTTATAAATTAGACTTAAAAAAAGTAAAAGTTTCTGCATATCAGAAACTAACACAAGCAAAGTCAAGACAAGTTGAAAAACATTTAGAGCTCATCAAAGATTCTGGGCAAATTTCCTTCATGTGTAAAAAAATTTTACAAATCAGTAAGAAAAAGACCAACAATTCGTTAAATCTAAATCCAAAGGTGCTGAGTTGCATATATAGTATTGTACATCAACTATACGTCAATACAAAATTAAAATAAAGATACCCAGTTTGTAAGAGAAATACAAATTAAAATTGCACTTGTTGTTGAGTCACTTTGTCGTGTCTGACTCTTTGCAACCCCACGGACTGCAGCACACTAGGCTTCCCTATCCTTCACTGTCTCCTAGAATTTGCTCAAACTCATGTCCATTGAGTTGGTGATGCCATCTAACCGTCTCATGTGTCACCTCTTCTCCTCCTGCCCTCAGTCTTGCCCAGCATCAGGGTCTTATGAAAAGGTAAAATTGCACTAGGTGCCATTGAAAAAAACTGCCACACTGATAAAATAAAAATTTAGCACATGATTAGCCTGACTGTGGACGTAAGTACCTATTCTTACATTGCTGGTGGGAATATAAGTTGAGACAGTCTTTACGGAGGATAGTTTATCAGCATACACTAGAATTAAAAATGCACAGACCTCTCTGCCCCAAGAGTCCTCATCCAGGAATGTTTATTATACTAAGTTGAAATACAGTAGTTTATTGAAGCATTGTTTAGTAGTAGCATAACTCTGGAAATGACCTCAATGTTCACTGCAGAAGACTGGTTATATTATGGTCCATTTACATAACAGAATACAGTGCAGTTTTAAAAAAGAATGAGGAAACTGTATCAATAGGGAATAATGTAGATACCGGTTAAATGGAAAAAAAAGGAAGATGTAGAGTAGTGTGTGTTATTTTGCCATTTGAGAATAAACATACAAGCATTTGTAAGTTGTTTATATATGCATATAACATCTTTGGAAGGATTCATAAGAAAGTCATAATCTTAAACTGCCTTGAGAGAGGCTGGGGCAAGCATATTCGTTCACATTTTTTTCATTTTTGAGTCAATGAAAATTAAAAATAGAGTGGTAAGTAAAGAACAGTTTGGAAGTTAACATTAAGTCTCTGTCTCAGTTTATCATTCAGAAATGCTTTTTATTCCTTACTGCAGTTTCTTGGGCTAGACCTTGTGAGGGAAATTCCTTTTCTATCCTGGGAACGATCTTTTCGATTTGTGAAGTGTGTTTTATTGCCCCTCTTTTCTTTTAAATCTTTATTGTCTAAACGACTGCACAAAAGTAGACTGTCATCTTAAAATTGTAGGGATTTACTTGTGGTCAAGCAGTCCATTGCCTTTTACAGTTTCATTTTTCCAGAGGGTCCTTTGACTAGTTCTGAGTTGATAACTGTATGGAGACAAATAATTTGATACCATAAGAAACGAAAACTCTTTTTTTTTTTTCCTAGTGCATATTGGAGAAATGACTCTTTTAAGTTTATGCCTTCGGAGAGATGTTTTTCACAAGGAATAAATTATATATGGATCTACCCTTTGTATTAATAGAATATCAACTGAAAACTGGAACAAAGCAGGATGAACCTTCCTGTATATGATATCTTCTGAAGAAAATACTCTCCTCTAAAAACTTTTCTACTCTGGTAATATTCTGCACATGAAAGTATGCTTATGTGCAGCTTGACATTATTAACATGTCCAAGTCCTAGGATAGGTGCTGTTACTGCTGCTGTTTAGTCTCTCATTCGTGTTCAACTCTTTGTGCCCCAATAGACTCCTCTGCCAGGCTCCTCTGTCCATAGGATTTCCCAGGCAAGAACGCTGGAGTGGGTTGCCATTTCCTCCTCCAGGAGGGATTGAACCCACCTCTCCTGCATTGGCAGGTGGATTCTTTACCACTAAGGCGCTTGGCAAGTCCCAAGGGTAGGTAGGAGATCACTTATTGCTATTCACAAGGAACTAAAAGTGTGAGTACACTTTGAAAAAGGATCGTTAGCAATGCAAATGCAAAGCTACATCTGATAGACAGTAAACAAAATGTGTTTGTGTGATATTCACAATGAGAAAATGGCTTTGCTGACTTTGAATAACCTCAGACCCATTTTGTTCTGTTTATCACTTCTCACACTAGAATTTATATAGCTTTAAGTTATTTATTTAAATAATATTTGATATAACTTTATTCTCAGAATTTGGACCATCAGCACTAGTTAAGTACTCCTTTTAGTACTTTAGTAGTGCTCCAGAGAATGTTCTTAACAGTTAGTGTCTGTAGAATTTTTTTTTCCCACTAGGAAATGGCAGCCCACTCCAGTATTCTTGCCTGGAGAGTTTCATGGACAGAGAAACCTGGTGGGCTGCATTCCCTGGAGTTGCAAAGAATTGGATGAGCGTGGGCATGCACACAGATGCACACACTCACCCACATATTTAAATTTAGGTTTTGAAAATACTAGTTCCATAGTATACATTCACAGTTCTTAGGACTTCGGAGCTTGACAAAACTGAGAGGATTTGAGTGTATTGCACCAGGGACAGCATCCTCTCTGTAGACTGTGAGAGTCCTTTTGAGGTGTCAAGTCAGGCGGTGGAAAGAGCAGAGAGTGTGAACCTGGTGGGGTTGTCTGGGGCCTGGCACACATTTGAGAGACGTTTGTTTATTGGAAAATGTTGACTGAAACCCAGGGAGAGTATATTGCTGGGCGCTGACCATTGAGTTGTCTTTGGTGATGACTTTTGCTGTCTTTGGATTTTGTCTCAGTGATTACCAACCTCTAGTTTAGAATTAGTATTGCTATCATAAACTCCTTCATGTTTTTGTAAAAACTTAATTATTTCTAAATATATCTTGAACAGGATATATTTGTAGACTGGATTATTCTAAGACTTAGGTTTTATTTTTAAAGAAGACCATTGACAGTTCTTTTTTTACATTGAAAATCATGTCCAATTTTTCTTTTGCAAATGATGATATTGAATTTACTGTTAAAGTAAGGGTTTGTCTGTCCTGGACAGAGACTCAAAGTAACTAACACTGTGATGCATGTCATGCCTTTATCTTAAAGTACGAAGGAAAGCATGCACATGCCTTATTGCTGTTCAAAAGTGGTGAGCAGTTGTCTGTAGTTTATTTTGTTCTAGTGTGTGTCACATGTGGCCTCTTGGCTGTGGAAAACCCAAGTACAGTATATGGCCTCTTTGATCATTGGACTGATATATTTTCCCCTGTTGTTCAACTGGGACTGTATATAGTTAACTTTCTGAATGCCATGAGAAAGGCTTTTTTTCCTTCTTTAGTAATTGAGGTATTCCCGTGGTGTGGAGTGAATAGATCCCTCCATCACAGTGTATTATGTAGTTTACTGTGTGGATAAATGTAATGCAATCTATTCAAAACAAATGTAAAATATACTAGGGCTTTTCCTGTAGAAGTGGAATGTAGATATCTTGATATAACCAATAAAGTTGGTTGTAGTTAACTGTTACATTAGCAAAGGTCCACCTGCTAAACTTTTGGTTCTTTGTTGAGGGATGGAAAGTAGAGTAATATAGATATGCTTGCGAGAGCTGGAATGCAGGCCAAAAGCTGGTCTGTTCCAAATGTATGCTCCCAAGACTTAAGTGGCATCGTGTTCATCTGACAGACATGCGTGGCTGGTGGTGTTTGGTCTTGCATGCTTTCTTATGGCACATTCTCTTCCCTACTCATAGCTGTCAGTCATTTGGTGATAAAAATAACCAGAATACACATCTTTTATACTTCGGAGCAGAAAGAGATAATCCTTTTCATTTCAACTTTCTCTGATATTTTTGCAAAGAAATTGTGAGTACCCTGCTGCCCTTGGCTTTGGCATTCTTATCAACATTCCTAATCTCAAGAGGTGTATTTTTGTTTATGATTAGATACTTGGTCTTTAGTTACATAGCAGTCAGTGACAGAATTAACTGGACTCGAAAGGAGTCAACAGTTCTCTCTATGACAGTTTTTTCCAGTTTCCCCAAAGTGCTACACTTTAAGCGGTGAAGTCATGATGCCTTCAATAGAGAAAGAAATTTGGTATTTGGGGTGAGTAGAGAAATTAAGGGAGCTAATTTGCACTTGAAATACAAGGTGTCCAAACAGGAAATGTGAGCTAGACTTACTTTCAAATAGTATGTTTTACTTTCAAATAACATGCTCAGTATAATTTTCTTTAACTTTCAAGCACCTTTCCAGGTGAAGGTTCTCTAAATTCAAAGGAATAGATCCAGTTCTTAATCTAAAAGAAATACAGTGAATACAGTGTTTCCACAAAATCTGGACACGTAGGGAAAATAGTGTGCTTACTGATTGAATGTATTGGAAAATGTAGCTTACATACCATTTAATTTATTGAGATACACACACTGTATATTTTCTGTTTAGGATTTCTGTTCCTTTGAGGTTTCAGGCATAGTATTAAAATAATTGTCCAGTAAACAGACACACTAGGCAACTGACGGTCGCCTCCCATCAGGGTCAAGACCTTCTGTGCAGCTTGAGCCTGTGCCTTGGATTCAGGATGGTGGGACAACAGTGAGAGGCCGAGGATGAGAGTAGAGGGCAGTGTGTAACGGGCTTTCTTTTCTCTCTACCAGCTGGCTCTAGTCATAATTGAAAGCTTGATCTTGTTTTGAGAGAATCAGGCCTGGAAAGGTCGATCACTCTAGCACATAACAATACTATTTTACCACTTCTTAATTTGATCTGGTACCTAATGATGTATAAGAACTTTTTCTCATTCATGCTAATGCTTTTGTGGTTGGTTTAAGTAATACATCATCATATTTAGAAAAGCAAAAAAAGTTGCTGAAGTCAGTAATATTTCTGAGGAAAATGACTACTTCAGTGACAAACTTTTTTTTCTCATTTTAAGGATCAGATTTTCAGTGGTAAAATGTTGTTCTCCTTGCTAAACCAGAGAATATCTGATCTTTATTGATAAAAGTATTCCACATTCTGATGATAATTTTTTAGAACCAGTTTTGTAGTGAAAAGTGTATGTAGCTTTGTGAGTCTAGGCAGGGAGGAAAGAAAATTCAGATGGTGTGAAAGAATACCACCACCCTCACAAAACCTTATGAACAGTTGCTTTCATATAGTACAGTTGAATCTGAATTCCAAAGATTATAGGATTTAGAAAACGTTAAGATTGGTAGGCGACCAGTGTGGCTATGGTGGATATGAATCTCAAGTATTGGTGGAATGACTTTGAATTTAGATGGGATGTTGGAAACTTTGTGTTCCAAGAGCTGCTTAAAATTTCCATCCATCGAGGCACATGCAAATAGCTTTATTTTCATATTTTTAACACTTTAGCCTTGGACAAACCTTGTGGGGAACATCCTGTAGTCTTGGGGTTTGACTAGGTGGTCTGTGTGGCCCCCTGCATCTCTAAGATGAGTGCAGTCTCTCACCCCAAGTGGTAGAATGCCATGGACATTGTACACACATTTACTGGTTAGTGGTTGGCATGTTCTCTTCAAGAAGGCAGTTACATATTTTGAGAAAAATTTTCATCAAATAAGGTAAAAATAGAAAAATTTTAGTATTTAAAGGAGTTTGTCCAAGCCAGTTTATATGGCTGGGTTGTCAGGAAAATGCTTAGTTCTCTTTTGAGTTTTAAACCACCTTCATAGGTAGCAACAGCGGAGTCCTAACTATTCAGGGAAATGTGATGATGGGAAGAATAATAAAAGGCATTATGATTTGATATAACACTTGTTTTGTAGCTAGGCAGATCTGGGTTGGGATTCTGATTCTAACCCTTACCTTACCACCCTTATGACCTGGGCAAGTTACTTTACTTGTCTAGTTCTCGTTTGCATAATACATATCTAGTATTTAGGCCAGTACATAGGTGCTTTATCAGGGTTAGTGCTCTTTTCTACTTCATTGTGTCATGATGAATGCACATATTCTGTATGGCACGTACTGTCTCACATAACCAGGCCCAGTAGTGTACTTTGCTCTGCCATTGACAGTCCACCCAGATTGCAGTTCTTTCAGGAGCCTGCTCTTAGTCCCTGTACCCCAGGGGCAGAGGGCTATATATAACCCTGCTGGTAATGGTGACCATGCCCACTTCACTGGGGTTTTGTGGAGCAGCCAACCTGGCTCTCTGTCTTTTGGATAGCACAATAGAGTGGGGGGCACAAGTCATGGAGATGATGGTAACAGTGACACTGTGACCCAGCAGTTGAACGTTGCTAAGGATGGAGAATATTTCAGGCCTAGTTTGCATTTGGCTCTCATGTATTACATATTAATTGAGAACACGTTCTTGTGCTTTGAAGTTGTAAAAGCTTTCCTGCCTACATTCTAGATTGATGTCTATCTGCCTTGAGTTTGCCATTTGTTTTCAAGTACTACATCAGGGAAACACAGACCTCTGAGAGACCTTTGGTTTATTCCCAGTAGTGGACATTTCGCTTCCTGCTTCTGAGTGATTTTGCCTTTGTCTTTGTGTCTTGGTAAGTTTTTTTTTTTTTCCCCTCCCTCTGTTTAAACAAGGATTAATACTTCCTTTAGTTGAGCTGGGCTGTTTTACATGGATTGGTGATTATAAAGCTTTTTCTGAGCAGGTGTGGTGCAATGAATAGTCTTTTTAATTTCATTTTTTGGATTTACATTTTTATAACCTCTTCTGCAGCAAATGGTGAAACTCCATGTCCACGCTCTTTTAGTCAATACTTAATAGTTTTTCCATACTTCCCAGCTGCTTATTGTGGGCACAGCTGACAAAACCAGGAGAGCCTTTCTAGTAAGGTGAGCTGAGCCAGTGTTTGAGTAAGACAAAGAACTTTGCTACAGAATGAGTGCTTTGACAAAGTGAACAAATGTAAAGGCAGCTGAGAACTTGAGTGTTGCTAATCAGGAATATATTTCATGATCCTGAAGTTTCCAAAACATGTGTGTACTTAAGAAAAGCAATCCAATGACTTGTGGGCTCATAGATTTTCCTGTTTCAGAATCCTTTTATGTGGATTTAAAAAATGTTTTTCATACCTATGAATATCTTATTCTCTCAAAGAATGTTACTAGTTCTCATTTTCTTATATTTCTGTGTCACAAAAAACTTAAGATTTACTTTTGAGGCTCTGTACCCATTTGCTCTTGCCAAATGCCCTCTGTTCGACCCAATTATGGCAGATCCTTTTATCTCTAGTTGCTAAGTCTCTTTAAGGAAGCATTTGCTTTTATTATTTTATTTATGATACTGATAATGAGCACTCCATAGAGTTCAAAGGGGCTTGTTCTGATTATTAAGAATGTCTTTCTCTGCTGATAGTTGCTTGTTTCTAAAACAGTTTTCTACAGTAGATAGGCCATCTGCTTTTGGGAGAAATCTACACTTTCCTCCAAATCAGCAAGTGGGTTAATATCAACAGTAATCACAGTGAAACTGCTACCCCTCAAAATAGCATATTTACATAAATTGCCTGAAATTCAGGGCTGTGTCCATTCCATATTCTCTTCCATTCCTTATGCTGGAGAAATTTAGGATTATTTTACTTCTCATCACTGCAGTATTCAAAGTAATGAAGTATTTTAAATGTAGGAGATAGAGGAAAAGGGTAAAACAGCACTTGTGAGATTTCAAATGTAAAAAGTTATGTGTCGCAAAGTCCTTTTTTAGTTAGTTGGGTGGTTGTAACAGTCTATACTCTGGGTCTGCAATGTAGAAGTGCTTCATGTGTTGAGTACTCTACAGATGTATTTAAGGTTAGTTTGAATTAATGGCCTGTCAAAGTTATTCTTGGAAAAACAAAACAAAGCGCCTTCCAAACCATCTCATCCTTTTCTTTTTCTTCTTGAAAGATGGGAAGATGGAATAGTTCACATTTCACACCTTTGCTGGGGAGGGTATAACTCCTTGAAAAACCACTCAGAGCTGAAAAGTTCCCCACATACTAAAATTTTTTTTTCAGCTGTAGGAAACATTTTGCATCAAATTGGGACGTACTTAGAATACTTTAGAAGTGACAGTCTTGTTCTAAGGAGAGGTTCAGTTGAGGTGCTTATGGCAAACCTTCTGGATGATGGTGATAATGGCAGTAATAGTAGTAGGACTCATTATTATTATAGAACGTGCTTCATATATTAATTTATTTAAATTAAAGATACATAAGGAAATGAGGTACAGACATTAGGTAACTTGCCTACTGTCATATACCTGGTAAATGAAAGAGTTGGGATTTGAGCCCTCTCAGTAGCTTACAAATGTATGCCCTTCACCACTTTCCTGTGTAGTGACTGAGAGGCTTTAAATTTTAAGTCACAATTGTGACTTAGGGTATTTTGCTATTAGGAAACCTTAAAATGGAATCCAATACTGTTTTACATAGAAGTAGGAATAATTGTCGGAGAAGGCAATGGCACCTCACTCCAGTACTCTTGCCTGGAAAATCCCATGGATGGAGGAGCCTGGTGGGCCGCAGTCCATGGGGTCGCTAAGAGTTGGACAAGACTCAGTGACTTCACTTTCACTTTTCACTTTCTTGCATTGAAGAAGGAAATGGCAACCCACTCCAGTGTTCTTGCCTGGAGAATCCCAGGGACGGGGGAGCCTGGTGGGCTGCCATCTATGGGGTCGCACAGCGTTGGACACGACTGAAGTGACGCAGCAGCAGGAATAATTGTGAATTGAAATTGGGAAATTCTGAATTTGGTTCTGCAGTCAGCAAAAAGACTGCTTTTAACTTATCTTTTTGAATCATTCTAGATCAGTGTTTAATCTTTGTCACTTGAAGATCTATCTGTAAGTGCATCTTGAAATACTGGGACACTTGTTCCAAACTCATGAGAGAAGAGACAATAGGCATCAAAGGCGGCATCAAAGTCAGCATCTGTCAGTGAAACTTGGTCTGTTTTCCTGCCCTTGAGGCTTTCTCTGTGGTTGAAGAGCTCTTCCCACCTAGTTGGGCTCCTGCCTTGAGGAAGGCCCTCCTCTCCTGAGATTTGTTGTCGTATCACATTTGGATACCAAAGTGGAAGTATGCTTCTCTGCAACTTGACAGAAGTTAGGGAAATGAAAAAGTGATTTAAAGACAGTGATTTAATGCAGTGATTTAAAGACAAAACATATTTGGAAACCATCTTGTGGAGGAAAAAAAAAAACCTAGTCACAGAGCCTCAGAACACAGTTCTGTGTGTCTGTGTTGATCTTCTGTGCAACTTGTCGGTGTTGTCATTCGAGGTTATAGGAAGCCACAGAGGTATTCTGATGCGGACGTGATGGACTGAGAATACTTTCTTAGCCATGTGCCATACTGGAGAAGGCAATGGCACCCCACTCCAGTACTCTTGCCTGGAAAATCCCATGGACTGAGGAGCCTGGTGGGCTACAGTCCATGGGGTTGCTAGGAGTTGGACACGACTGAGCAACTTCATTTGCACTTTTCTCTTTCATTCATTGGAGAAGGAAATGGCAACCCACTCCAGTGTTCTTGCCTTGAGAATCCCAGGGATGGGGGAGCCTTGTGGGCTGCCATCTACGGGGTTGCGCAGAGTCAGACATGATTGAAGCTTCTTAGCAGCAGCAACAGCATGTGCCATACATGCATTAGTCTTAATGTGCAAAAGGTATTTGTAGTTTTTGATCTGGAAACGAAAAAAGCAAGTGTTTGGCCAATCTAGGGAGCTTCTGTAATGAGAATGAGCCATTAATAACCTTTCCTGTTTTCTTTTTCTTCCGTCTTACTTGCTCCAGAGCTCCATTTCTTCTTCACCTTCATTTCCTATCTCCTTTCCTAGACTATGCTTGCCAGCCTGCCTGCCAACCTGTCTTGCCACATATGGTGTGTCCTGCCTTCCCTAAAGAATTCCAGTTCACCTAGAGAGTATGACAGTTCAGCATTCTTTATCATATTTATTTTTTTTTAAGTTTTTTTTTTTTCTCTAGGGCTATATATTTAGACTAAGAAGTTCACTATAATTAAATATTTATTTATCCTTATGCCTTTTATAAGGAGGAAAATTACTGAAATTCAGAAATACTGTGACCAGCATTGTGCCAAAGCCACAATTTTTTTAGCTCAAATATTTTCAGATACTTGTTCCTCCTCCTCATTAAATCTGAGCTTATGACAAAGTAATATCTTTTGTGTTTTTCAAAATTTTTTCTAAGTATCAGTGTAAAATTTTATGCCCTGTGTTTCTTTTCCTCCCTTTATCTTTGCCTGGTGCTTTGGAGAGCCCACATATGATAAAAGTTTTGTGAATGAGCATTGTCAGTTGGGACAACCTCAGAAACTGTATTTCCAAAACAACAACTTTTTTTATGCCATCCAGCAGGCTTTTCTAGGGCCACCTCCATTTTGCATATATTTTTCTTCAGAATATATGTTATTTTCCTCCATGGTTGACATGCCACTTTTTATTTTCATTTTCTTTTAATCCATGTGTCATTGATTTATGCCACTGTTTTACCATAGAACTAAGAAGCTATTTGAAATTGATTGGGTGATTGGAGTTATATGTAAGATATCCTTGGGAATAAGTATTCTAGCTTTCAAAATTGTGTTTTCTGTGAAGTGTTAGCCACTCATTCATGTATGATTCTTTGTGACCCCATGGACTTTAGCCCATCAGGCTCTGTCCATGGAATTCTCTAGGCAAGAATACTGGAGTGGGTTGCCATGCCCTCCTCCAGATATTTCCAACCCAGGGATCAAACCCACGTCTCCTGCATTAACAGGCAGATGCTTTGCCATCTGAGCCACCAGGAAAGCGCTTGTGTCTTCTAGTAAGTAGTACTGATAAATTTGCAATGATGAGTCTGTAGCCATTTGCTGATTTCTCTGTTGTAGCAGATAGATGGAGAGCATGGTGGCTGCATCCAGGCTAGCTGTGTACATGTACCTACTTGCCTTTTCCTCCCTTTTCTTTTATCCTGTAAAACAGTATTTGAGATGTATGTGTACATGCTAGAGTACGTTTTTAAAAAATAACTTTTGTTTCATATACAAAATCTGTGTTTCTGTAGAGAATATAGAAAATTGTGAAGAAGAATCACCATTAACAGTTCAGTAATTGGCATGTATGTATGCCCATGTGCATATATATGCAAACAGTCATACATGTACACTCTTGTGTAATGTGAGTGAAGTTATATCGCACATGCTATTTGCCAGCCTTTTTAAAAACCCTTTGTTTTGGCATCTTTCCATATTAACGAATGTGATCTTTTGAAGTGACTAAACTGTGTTAAGTATAGATCATATAGTTACTGTTTTAATAGGTATTTAGTTTTCAGTTTTTCACTGTTGTGAACAGTGCTACAGTAAGCATCCTGACTGGTGTGTTTATCTTGCAAAGTTATGTTTTGGGAGCAGATTTCTTTAAGTGGAATTGCTAATATTTCATTTAAAATATAATTACACTTTGGCCATACGGACGTATAAAGTCACTTCAGTTGTGTCCGACTCTTTGGAGCCTTATGGACTGTAGCCCATCAGGCTCCTCTGTCCATGGGGTTTTCCAGGCAGGAGTACTGGAGTGGGTTGCCATGCCCTCCTCCAGGGGATCTTCTCGACCCAGGGATTGAACCCACGTCTCTTATATCTCCTGCATTGAGCATCCAGAAATATAGGGCCAAATGCTCCAGATTGTTGGGCTTTGGGGTTCCCGGTCTTCGTTCTTTTAATAGCTTTTTTGTCTGCTTTTGAACTGTTGGAGAAGACTCTTGAGAGTCCCTTGGACAGCAAGGAGATCCAACCAGTCCATCCTAAAGAAAATCAGTCTTGAATATTCACTGGAAGGACTGATGCTGAAGCTGAAGCTCTGATACTTTGGCCACCTGATGTGAAGAACTGACTCATTTGAAAAGACCCTGATGCTGGGAAAGATTGAAGGTGGGAGGAGAAGGGAATGACAGAGGATGAGATGGTTGGATGACATCACCGACTCAATGGACATAAGTTTGAGCAAGTTCCAGGAGTTGGCGATGGACAGGGAGCCCTGGCGTGCTGCAGTCCATGGGGTTGCAAAGAGTTGGACGTGATTGAGCGACTGAACTAAACTGAACTTTTTTGTTAAAAACTCTTCTGTCAAATGTGATGATTTTAATCTGTAGGGAGCTTGAAAACAAGATAAGCAACCTTATATGATGTATAAAATAAAAGCAAGCAGAGTCAGTTACTGTGGAGTGTTCCAGTTACAGAGAGAGGATAGAGAAGTTGTTGATGGGTAAAGAAATTTTTTTTTTTTTTTTAGTTTGAGGCTGTTACTCTATGTCCACTTCCTGCTGGATTAATTTATTTCTGTGACAAAGCAGCAGTTTACTGCTGACTATAGGAGACAAGGCTATATAAAGTGAGATAAAAGGCAAGCTTATATGATAAGATTCCTCTCCTTCAATTTGTGGAAGTGCCGGTGGAGTGACTGCCCCATCACTCGTGGCTGCCGGACACAACCCACTCGTAGCACTCTTCCTTGAGGGAAGTGTGTCCTTGCCTCTGGGCATACTCCCTGGGCTGCCTGCCTACTCGTTGTCTTCTCCAGGGCTGATGGTGAGGGAGTCAGCCAGGACCTGACTGCTTGGGCCCTGGAAGCCCTTGCATGGGGTTAGTTCCTGTCTGAGCCTTGGACTGTTTAGCGATACTGGTCCTCCCTCCATTCTGTTTGGTTTTTGCCCAACTCTGTTTGGTTGAGTACTGGGAATGCAAAGCTGAGTCAGACTTCTTCCCTGTCTTCTTGGAGTTCACTGGGTGGAAGATGACCTAGAGGCAAGTAACTTGATTGACAACACACGAAGTACCCTCTGAGTAGTGTGTATGAGCAGAAGTTATCCGTTCTTCCTGGGTATTTGTGAAGGCTTCCAGAAAAGGGGGGAAACTTGGAACCAGTGGTGGAAGTCAGAGGAAGTGGCCAGGCAAATACAGTTAGGAGAGGAGGGAGCAGTGGTTGGTCAGAGGAGTAGGGAATGGAAATACTTTCTGGGCAGTAGATAAAGCTCATGCAAAAGTGTGGAGGTAGGAAACAGTTCTCTCCCTTTTGTGATTCAGAGTCCACTGCTTCTGTGACTGACAGCAAGTGTTGGAAGAGTCTGGTGGTGGTGGTGGTGATAGGAGAAGAGATGGTAGAAGCAGGTCAGACTATGGAGCACCTCATATGCCCTGATGAAGAGTTGGACTTGATCTTCTAGTGATAGTCGGGTGCCATCACAAGACTTTCATTAGCCTTGATTCATGGACGCAGTCATGAGAAGCCAATGAGAAAGCCTGTCATGTTCATTTCATGTAGTCATAAAATCCCGTTTATGAGTTGGGGATGTGCTAAACGTTAGTACCAGAGGGAGTACATTTGTAATGTGACTCATCCTTTTGCAAGGCCATGGTGGCCTATAAGGTGACCGGACAGACATCTCTAACGAAGGGGACACCATTTTAGAGAGGTGGTGTAACTGCTCAGTGCCGAGGAAACCGTCTTGGCAATCCTACCTGCTGAGAGAATATAGGTTTAGGGTAGACACCAAGGATGTCCTTGCACAGTCCTGACTGACAACCCAGTGCAGGACAGACGGACAGCAGGGCAGTGCAGAAAAATCCATTTGCTTTGTGTTGGTCCCCGCCCCCTCCCCCAGCGCCGCCCCCCACTCCTCCCACCCCGTTCATACCTGCATACAGATATGGATCTGTCAGCATGTCATCTTTGAATACTGAGTTAAGCAATATCAGAGTTAAGATGAAAATCAATGGTCTAATTGATTTAATGAGTATAGGGCTAGACACATGGTTATAACTCAGTAAAAATTGATTTTTTAAAACACCTTACTTTAAAACAAAATGGATTTAAAAAATTGAAAAACACTTGGTTAAAAATATTCTTTTATTTTTTTGTATCTGGAGAGATGAAGATTTAGAACTTCTGATTTATAAGTTAAGACATTTTATTCACTTGACCTTTTAAGCAAAGTTTTATAAGAAAGACACAATAGGCCATGGACTACATTAGTAATCTGATATTAAAGTGTTCTCAGAATTTATTTCTCTATAAATTATTCAATAAAGTAAAGAAAATGGCTTTACTTAATGGAGGGGGTCGCTCAGGGGCTGTCAACTTGAATATCTTTTAAGCTTTACATGTTTTTTTTTCAGGGGTAGTTGTTGGTTTAGGCATTCTAAATCAGTGGATTGCTTGGAAAAGAAGAAACTCAGGAAAGTTTGTGTTTGCAAGTCTACTAAATACAGTGAGATCAAAAGGTGTTGTCTGGTCCTGGAAGGTGGCCATGATCTTGGGCAACGTGGACCAGAAGGCCAAACCCTCCTGTGCCGCTGCCACTTCTGTGTGCCCTGGATGTCTTATTTGTCACTTTATCTTCTTTTGCAAAATTATCCTGATACCTCTTAATAGTACTGACCTCATAGGTTTATTATGAGAACTGGATGTTTTTATTCAAATGTGAATGAAGTTTTATTTAGCTTGCAAAAGGCTACGCACATGTGAGAAGGCAGATTTTTCAGTCTGTTTTAGTGAACTAGCATTTGTTGTTGTTCAGTTGCTGAATCATTTCCAGCTCTTTGCGACCCCATGGATTGTAGCATGACAGGCTTCTCTGCCCTCCACTATCTTTTGGAATTTGCTCAGATTCTTTAATTGCAGTCAGATTAGTTTAAAGAAGTTTAAAGAAAAGCTTTAGGCTTCCCTGGTGGCTCAGTGGTAAAGAATCCACCTGTAGTGCAGGAGACTCAAGAGTTGTGGGTTTGATCCCATGGTTGGGAGGACCCTGAGGAGGGCATGGCAACTCACTCCATTATTCTTGCCTGGGAAATCCTATCGATAGAGGAGTCTGGTGGGCTACAGTTCATGAGGTTGTAAGAATCGAACACAACTCAGTGACTAAACCACCACCACTAAAGAAAAGGTTTAAGTGATTTCATTTAAATAAGGAAAAGGAAAAGATCTGCATTCACAAAAACTAACTAGACATTAAAAAATTTTAAGTTTTAGGTTAAAATTTTTTACTTGCTGATGAATAAAAATCAGAAAACAGGATTTTTTGTGTTTGTGTGTGGGAGTAGAGAGGGCTGGGCTTAAATAAATTATCCTTCTAATGTCTTCCAAAGATTGCTTATTAAATTTTTGAACTAGAGATTGTTGACCTCCTAGACACACTACAAATATCCATAAATTTGTCCTTTAGAGTTTTAAAAAATTACTGTTTACTGGTTTGGGGACTTCTTCTCAGAGTGGTTAATCTTACTCATGATTGCCCCAATAGTAAGTAGTAAGAGGAGACCTGGAATTTAAACCCAGGTTTTTTGATTTTTTATTGCCTTATTGTCAATATCTGAGCTTGTGGTCCAAAATAAGTTATTCAGTTTTGGAGATTGGTTTAGACTTAATCTAAAAAACATTAAAATAGTTTAGAATATTTTCTTTTCCAGTGAAATACTATCTAATTATGTGTAATATATATCTTAAAATATCCTACAAAAATGTGTTTATATGCAGCAGTAATCAAACTTTTCTTTAACTTAAGCATATTTAGATGTATTGAATACACCACTGAAAAATTTGACCTTAATCAAATTCATCTTGAGTGTTATATAGGGGAATCAGTGAAAGCTCTGAGGGGTGGCGATTGTGACTAAACCCACATTTCAGGAGCGAAATGGCAGTTTGTTTTGTTGGTCTGCACGTGCTGTGAATCTTCAACCTTGCAGCAGGGCCCTCCAGGGACTGTGGCATGCACAGACGCTCGGTGACAGCCACACTGCTGTGAAGTGACTTCTAAAGGAGACAGAGTCCTTGCTCCCTGTTTAGCTCCTTGACTTCAAGTGTGGAGAATGGGGCTCTATGGTCCAAACCCACTTAGTCTACATTGAGAGGGAAAAGAGAAGGAATTTGATCTCCATGCCTAGCATTTCTAGAAAGCAGTAAAAAAAAATCCAGCCATTCTTAATGTGACTACTTTACCCACAAGTTGGAATCAAGATTGCTGGGAGAAATATCAATAACCTCAGATATGCAGATGATACCACCCTTATGGCAAAAAGTGAAGAGGAACTAAAAAGCCTCTTGATGAAAGTGAAAGTGGAGAGTGAAAAGGTGGGCTTAAAGCTCAACATTCAGAAAACGAAGATCATGGCATCTGGTCCCATCACTGCATGGGAAGTAGATGGGGAAACAGTGGAAACAGTGTCAGACTTCCTTTTTCTGGGCTCCAAAATCACTGCAGATGGTGACTGCAGCCATGAAATTAAAAGATGCTTACTCCTTGGAAGGAAAGTTATGACCAACCTAGATAGCATATTCAAGAGCAGAGACATTACTTTGCCAACAGAGGTCTATTTAGTCAAGGCTATCAGAGAAGGCAATGTCACCCCACTCCAGTACTCTTGCCTGGAAAATCCCACAGACAGAGGAGCCTGGTAGGCTGCAGTCCATGGGGTCGCTAAGAGTCTGACATGACTGAGCGACTTCACTTTGTCTTTTCACCTTGATGCATTGGAGAAGGAAATGGCAACCCACTCAGGTGTTCTTGCCTGGAGAATCCCAGGGACGGGGGAGCCTGGTGGGCTGCCATCTGTGGGGTCGCACAGAGTCGGACACGACTGAAGTGACTTACCATAGCATAGCACAATCAAGGCTATGGTCTTTCCTGTGGTCATGTATGGATGTGAGAGCTGGACTGTGAAGGAGGCTGAGTGCCGAAGAATTGATGCTTTTGAATTGTGGTGTTGGAGAAGACTCTTGAGAGCCCCTTGGACTGCAAGGAGATCCAACCAGTTCATTCTGAAGGAGATCAGCCCTGGGATTTCTTTGGAAGGAATGATGCTAAAGCTGAAACTCCAATATTTTGGCCACCTCATGCGAAGAGTTGACTCATTGGAGAAGACTCTGATGCTGGGAGGGATTGGGGGCAGGAGGAGAAGGGGATGACAGAGGATGAGATGGCTGGATGGCATCACTGACTCGATGGATGTGAGTCTGAGTGAACTCCAGGAGTTGGTGATGGACAAGGAGGCCTGGTGTGCTGTGATTCATGGGGTCGCAGAGTCGGACACGACTGAGTGACTGATCTCTGATCTGATCTACCTTCCAATAGAAGAAGTTCATTTTCATGTCTACACTTAGTCTGTCTTGCTGCAGTGTAAGCCTCTGGTTACAGAATAGCACTTCTGTAGTATTTCATGGAATGCACAGTGCCATCTGGTTCGTGTGATACTCTTGAGCAGACTTGGGCCCCACTCCCTGTGCAAGTTCTAGTTGCTCAGAGCCCAGAGAGTCACTCTCATGAGCAAACAGGCAGGCAGCATTGTATTGGTTGAGATTGTGGGGACCTGAAGTTCTGAGTTTGAAACCTAGTTGTAATGCTTAGTATCTCTTGACCTTGGGCAGTTAACTTAATCTCCTGAAGTCTTGTTTTCTTCATTTGTAATATGAGGATAATAATATTTACCTTATCAACATACTGTAATGTACTTAGCACAGCATCTGGCACTTGGTCAGTCCCAGTAGAGATGTGTTAAGAGTGTGATTTTTTTGTGAGTAAACGGCATATTGTGTAGTTTTAATCTTGAGAATAATTTCTCTCAGTGAGCAAAACTGAGTTTGTGAACTGGTGTCATTAGCCTGCTTGTTTGTGAGAAAAGAAAGGATGACCTTAGGTTGTAATGCTGAATGGCAGTTTGGGAGGCTGAAGGAGTGTGAATTGTTTGGCTTTCTAAAAAGACAGTCAACATCTATTATTTGCAAATATGTTTTGATTGAAAACACTGAGTTTGTGGATTAAATCCTTATATGTGACTGGATTGAGTTATACACTGAAATTTACCCTTTTCTCTGCAAATTCAGATTCCATCTCTCTCTTTTCAACTGAGGGAAAAAATAAGATCTTCTTTTGCATTTTCTAGAATCTGTCATCCCTTTTTGAATTGGGTGAAAGTTTGCGCAGTGAGGCCCCTCTTTGGGGAATCACCTGAATCTTCTTGTTTCTGTTCCCTGAGAGTCGAATTCTTAGCAGGAAAACAGATACAGGATCGATCGGTGCCAATAAAGAATTGGTGCTTTCCGAACTGTTTGAATAACTTTGAACTTTATAGAAAGAAGTGAAAAACAAGCAGAATCACTCATCCCAAACAAAATGGTTGGTTTTTCAAACCCCTCCTTCCCAAGTCTGTATGAACTCTTGAGAATGTTTTCTGTGAGTGAGAGTCAAAGTGGCCTGATACTTAAAGTGAGAAGATAGAACAGAATGAAGAGCATGGGTCAGCGAGTCCAGAATACTGGCTCCTGGCCTTGCTATTTTATGATTGTGATACCCTGAGCAAGGTGGTTCCCTTGTCTGGCTTCAGTTTTTTCATCTGTATAGTCAGGGGCTGCAGATCTCCAGGGTTATGGGTCAGAAGTGGCTTTGTGTATCCTTCCTTAAGAGAATTGATGGACATCCTTGAACCATCCTTGGCAGCTTGTCATCTGTCTCTATTTGGCTATTTCATTCACTGGCTTGGCTTTTCTCCTAGAGATGCATCATTCTTGATTTTCAAGGCAGTTTTGAACAACTTAATTAGGTAGCTTTTCATGTTGTATGGATTCCTAGCCCTCCAGTAGTCCTAGCTCTATCTTGTATCCATCTTCCACATGACAAATCTTGGGATGTTTTCGAGTTATGTTGGTTCTTTGCCAGGTTATGCTGCCAAAGCTCTTTCTACCATCCCTCTTTTTGATGTAGTTTCAGACCCTTTGTAATCATGCTAGCTTTCCTGGAATGTTTGTTTTTCATTGCCACTTTAAAATATAATCCTTAGAGTACTTCAAGTAGGCTATGACCTGCATGCCCTTGTTGTTCAGTGGTAAAGAATCTGCCTGCCAGTTCAGGAGATGCAAGAGATGCAGATTCAATTCCTAGGTCAGGAAGATCCCCTGGAGAAGGAAATGGCAACCCACTCTTCTTGCTTGTTGAAATCCCGTGGACAGACAAGCCTGGTGGACTATAATCCAGGGGGGGTGCATCATTGGACATGACAGATCATGAACACAGGCAGCATGCTAAGGTTTAAAAATTGTGATTTCATTAGTTTCGCCCAAGTTGATGTGAGTTTGTTTTTTTTGGTTTATTTTAGACAGGCATGTCCTGTTTTGAACATGTATGTAACTGTCATCCTTGATGTGTTGTTTTTCACATGAATTGTTCATAGTAAGGCCTATATTATAGATGAGCAACTTTTGTTTTTATATCCAGGGTAGTATTTTATATTTATCTTTCTTCTTATGAGTTATTTAATATCTGTCTCTTATTCTGGCCTGGTAAATCCTTCTGAATTTTCTATCTACCTTGGGTATTAGGGAGCCCCACAGATAGTTGTCTCCTTGTTCTTACTGATCCTGCCTCTGAGTCCATCCCAAGTCTGTTGATGAAAACGCTGACCAGGTAAAGTCAAATACAGTCTCTTAAGGCTTCCTGCTAGGCTTTTTATACTCTCTACACTTGACTTGCGGGGAACTCTGACTGTGGTTCTGGCTCCAGTACATAGTATATTTTTAAGTCATGGTTAGATGTAATTTGTCTCAGTTTGAAGGCTTGAATTAAAACAGCTTTCTCATTAATTTATCATCTATCTTAGAAATTATGTATTTTAAATTTTATTTTTTTTATACATTTGGACGCCCAAGTGCTAGGTTTTTTTCAGTTGTATTCGAGTTAGGTTTTATTTTAGTGATTTCTAATAATTGCTTCCCAGCCCCCATTCATTCTTTTCACTCAGTCTCTCCATGGTTTCCTGACCTCTGGAGTGCTCAGTACTGAATGCTGAACAAGGAAGGCTGGTACAACAATGAAAGGAGAAAATGTCATATGTTAGGGTTTCTGTTGCTCTTCTGGAGGTACCACTATAAGTACACACCACAGTGTTTTGAAAGACTATAACATAAGACAGTTTAAATATATTCTGTGGGGAGATAAGGTTTAAAATGCAGTGACAAGGAGAAATGTACTGAAATCTTATTCTAGACATCTTGAATGTTACTGTATGTTGAAAGGAACTTTTGTAGGAAATAAAAGATGTTATAATAAGTTAAAAATGTAAGTGAAATTTATCTGGCAAATATTTGGTAAAAACATTAGTTATGAGTATGTAATGGGATATTACTGTGTCAAAAATGCCATGTAAGTTCTCTGTTTTAATCTGTATGAAGAGAAGTATTGGAGTTTGACATGGAGAGAGTTACATAGATTATTACAGATAGTTATACAAATACTTAGATCTGCATTTTTAATTTTGTGACTTACACTTTATAATAGAATTTCCTTTGTTGAATCAATTTATTATGACCTTGTCTTAGTTTGATATATTACAAAAGAAAGTTTAGTGTGTATGTTTCCAAAATAATACCACTGCCCAAATATTTCTATAAACCAGGCATTTTATGAATCAACAAGACCAGTCTCATCTCTCCTTGCCACCTTCTTTTTGTCCTTCTCCCTTTCTTTCTCCCCTAAGAGAGCTCATATTTGTATATATATGATACACTTAGTTATGTATCCACACTGATACCCGCTGTCCTTTTTCTAATCCCAGCTCCAGGGATAAAAGGAGAGGTTGGAAAAACTTCGCAAAGGTCTTATAAAGATGGGAGAAAATTTAAGTAATATCCTATTATTCTGTCACTTAAAAAATATTCTTTTATGGAACATGTACATCCCAAGTTATAGTAGTAATTAGTAGCTATTTCTGTGTTTGATATGCTCTTTAGTATAAAGTATTAACAGTAATAGAACACATACTCTGTGAGGTAAAGGATCTTTGTAAAGTTAGAAGATGACTATATCAATTTTAAGTACTCTTGGGGAAATGGAGGAGTCACTGAGAATGATTTTGAAGGTGTATCTATAAATGCTTGAAAATTTAATATAATTATTAAAAGTGGAACTTTTAAAACTACAGTGGATTTGCCATTATATCACTCATTGGAATTTTGCCATGGTTGTATTTGGATCCCAATTTATATAAAGCTTTTATCATTTGAAATATAAACTTAAACTTTTGTAATATGAATTTTAGGAGTAGTATATAGATGAATCTCCAGTGATTGTTTTTTATTAAAGGAAATACTGTGTCCAGCAGCTCTCCAAATGATTAACTTTCTGCACAGAACAAGATACTGTGTGGTCTCTAGATTACAGTGTGCTCTAGGGGGTGCATGTGGAAATTGGAACTCTGATAGGATTCACTTTTATTAAACACATAATGTTTTGCACCTTAAAGGTTAAGTATCCAGTTGCATCTAACTTAGGAAATTCAAAGTTATGGTTTTCACAATAACGGTTACGTTGCCCCTATGGGCAGATTTAGAATTTGCATTGCTGGGTATAAAGTATAGTTTTGAGTCTTATATTTAATGAGTGGGAGAAATTAACTTCATTTGACAATATTCCCTGATCTGTAACGATTTGGACACATACTGTGTGATAGGCCCTGGGATATAGAAATGAAGAAATCAAACAAAAAGCCCCTGATCTTGTGTTGTATGCTTAGATAATTGGGGGGAATGCAGGAACTCTGTGATCCCTTGATAAAATTAAGGGGGTAATTGTGCATTGCACTAGGAGTAATGGGCTGCTTACAAATGATGTCACTTGCCAAGTTTGCACATCTGATTTAGAGGAAACAAAGTTTTTAGACTTAATTGAGGACACATGTCTTCGATATCTTTCTTGTGGTAACTCTTATCTAGTCCTTGAAAACTATCATGAAACCATCAGCAGGACTTTAAAAAAACCTCCCATTGAGGTAGTAAGTTAAGACTGTGTAATTATTCACAGGGGCATGGTTTTCATATTACGAAAAATCTAAAAGTTTAAAGGTTCAGATCTCTTTTAGGGCTGTTAAAGCTATGATATTGTTCATAAAAATTAGAAACTGAAATAAGAAATGGCCTGGGGTTTCTAAACCATGTGCCATGTGGTCAATCTCGTTTTTCTTGATGTGTAGAGCAAGGAACCATTGTAAACAGGACCATTCTAATCCATATGCAGCTGGCAGCTTCCGTCTTTCACAAACTAACAAGTAAGACCACTGTGAGCCCTATAGCTCCTTTAGTTCTCGCATGGGTGCTTCATCACATGGACGCCAGGGAGGAGGAGTCAGGGAAAAGGAACACTTTGTCCTCAGACTTAGAAAGTATGCTTGGAAAAGAAAAGAGAATCTTTTGAATAAAATCAGAAGGGAAAACACGCATACAAGCAAGATTCTGGAATCCCACAAAATAATGCATGCTCAAACTCTTTGCATGGCAGTTGAAAAGTTTTTTGGCCAGTGTAAGAGTTTTGTCATAAAAGGTTTAGTTTTAGTTTCCAATCTTGTGAGCTTCCTGGTATTTGAATAATATTTTTGACCATGAGAACAAATTATGTTGAAATTTAGCCACTAAAATATATTTTCCAGTATCTTTTCCTGGATACTGTTAGCTGTAGTCTTGTCTACTAAGAGATGAATTAAGTGACCTCATAAAGTCATAAAAATCCTGAGAGAGTTTTTTCAGAAATTATTTTTATACCACAGGATCCTTACCTCCTCGTTTTCTCTATCAGTTTACATGTTTCCTTGTTCCCTGTGATTAAATTTTATTTATTTTGCAGTCCTGAGGCAACGAATGGCATAAATAAGAGCAAGAGCAGGTGGAAAACCGCAAAGAGCTTCCTGCACTCTCCTGAAGTTCATATTGTGCCCATCTCCTCTGTGCCACCACATAAGGGAAATTCCCATTCCTGTTTTGCTGTCTTTTGCTCATATTTATTGTGGTGCAGCAGACCTTGTGGTAGACAAGGGCAAATGGGATTTAAAGAGGAAATTCCTATTTACACTTGTATTTTAAGAGGAAGTCACCATTCCTGAAATTCTTGCTTTTGCTGTTATTTTCTATCTCTTCTTTTTTTCGAGGGAGACATGGGAGAGAGATACTATATCCAAGAGAGCAGAGGGATTCTCATCTCCTCTTTTATCTGCCTTCATAGCCCTACCCATCTTTTCCTTTTCCAAACTACTTCTTTACAAATCAGATCTAGGGAGTTTTCTTTTTCTTTTTTTCTTTCACAAAATAGATTCTGCTATCAGTTATCATACTTCAGGAAGTTTGGGGCTTGAGTCCTAAGAATCTTTATATTTCTTGAATTATGCAGGTTCTTTTGATGCACAATTAGATTTTACAACTGTTGGATACATGTATACCTTAGATACTTTAGGAGTTCTGGGCCCTAAGTCATAGAAGTCAATACCAATGGGGCTTACAACATGGCAGATAGGTTCACAGGTACCAGGGGTTCCTGGGCTGACAGCCAGTGCTTCAAGGAGTGAGAGTGTAGTTGAACTTAACCTAAACCATCCTGTTATGGAGTTTGGTTTTTATACTGCCATATTTAAAGTTCACTGGGAGAGCTGTCATGATGGCAGAGAAGTAGAATGTGGAGCATACCTCCTTCCACAATTATATAAAAAATATATCTATAAATGAAACATTTCACACAGAACATACACTGAATACTGGCAGAAGAGCTCAGATTTCTGAAAGGGCAAGGGAATCTCCATGTAATGGGTGGAAAAAAAGAAAAGGAAGAAAAGGAGGGAAAGAAATCAGGACTGGACTTGTGCCCCCAAGAAGAGAGCTGTGAAGGAGGAAAGGTTCTACACCTAGGAAGTCCCCTCAGGACAGAGAGATCAGCCTGGAGAGGGGGAGCTTTGGAGCCTTGGAGGAGAGCGCAGCAACTGGTTTGTGGTGGGCAAAGTAGATGTTCAGGACCACCGCCTTGTGCTCCTCAGCTCCCCACCCCGGCACTTGTCCACTGGTGTGGGCGGGGACTGGCTTGGGCTTTGGAGGTCAAACCCAGGGAGAGGACTGGGGTTGGCTATGTGAGACTGAAGAGGCTAGAGTGTGACATCTTAGGGTGTACTTGAAAGACGCCTAGGCCCACCAGAGAAGCAAGGCACCACTGTTTGAGAGGAGGGTGCAAGGAGAGGAATGGCAGCAACATAGGAGCATCTTTCTCTCTGTGTACTCTCAGGCAACAAAAGAGCACCTGCACAAACTCCTGGGGCATGTGTGAGCTGCCACTGCCATCTTGGGCTCCAGAGGCAGGCATGGGCAGCAACCATCAAGAGACCCAGGAGCAGGCTTTACTCACTGCCCACACTGTCCCAGGAGTGCGTGGGCTATGACTGCTGCTGCATGACCCACGAGTGGGCATCAGTAGCTGCTCCTGCCTTCCGAGGAGAGCACAGGGACATCACGTGAACAGGTGCTAGCTGGTGCCTCCATCGTCCCGGGAGCATGCACAGGCCATTGCACCTATACACCATATATCAAGGGAATAATGGCCAACTCAGTTCTTGCCTGGAGAATCCCAGGGACGGGGGAGCCTGGTGGGCTTCCGTCTATGGGGTCGCACAGAGTCGGACACGACTGAAGCGACTTAGCAGTAGCAGCAGCAGCAGCATGCTGAGGAAAGAGACAGCAAGCATCCAAACTAAAAGCAGCCCCTTGACTCCAGACAAGATGGTGGAGTGGAAAGACTTGAGCTCACCTCTTCTCAAAAAAAAATTCAAAGTCAAAACTAACTGTTGAACAACCATTGACAATAAAGAATGGAACCTACCAGAAAAGATATTTTACATTCAAAGACAAAAGAACACAAGATGATAAGAGAGGGGGTTTTATGTTATAAACAAATCCCATATCCACCAGGTAGGTGACCCACAAACTGGAAAATACAATTCAAAGGTCTCCCAATGGAGTGAGAGTTCTGAGCCTATGTCAGTCTCCCCAGCCTGAGGGGTGGAATTAGGGAAGGAGCCCCCAGAGCATTTGACTTTTAAGGCCAGTGGAGCTTGAGGGCAGGAGCTGTCTAGGAGCAGGGAAACAGAGACTCTACTCTTGGAAGGTGCTCACAAGGTTTTGTACACATGTACTTGGAACCTAGCACAAAGCAGTGACTCCCTAGAAGCCTGGGCTAGACCTTCTGGCGGATCTTCAAGGGTCTCCTAAGGAGATGGGTTGGCTGTGGCTCACAGTGGGAGCAAGGACACTGGTGGGGGAGGCCTCAGGGAATATTGATTGGCACAAGTGCTTCTGGAGGTCACCATTTTGGCACAGAGACCTGGCTGAATCCAGCAGCCTTCAGGCTCCATTGTTGGGATGACACAGGCCAAAGAACCAGGAGGGTGCTGCCCCATCATCACATAGGCTGCCTGAAGTCTTAATGAGCTCACAGCCACCTCTAAACACAGGTGTTGAGCTGAATTTGCCCACCAGGACAAGACCCAGCTCCACCCACTGGTGGGCAGGCACCAGTCCCTCCCACCAGAAAGCCTACATGAGCCCCTGGACCAACCTCAGCTGGACCAAGAGGAACTAACCCCTGTAATCTGTGGAAAGGAGACCACAAACACAGAAAGTTAGATAAAGTGAGATGGCAGGGAAATATAGTCTAGATGAAGGAACAAGACAAAAGCCCAGAAGAGCAACTAAGTGGCGATAGGTAACCTACCTGATAAAGAATTCAGAATAATGAGAGTAAGATAATCCAAGATTTTGGAAAAGTAATGGAGGCACAGACTGAGAAGATACAACAAATGTTTAACAAAGAAGTGAAGGATATAAAGATCAAATGAACAGAGATGAACCGTACAGTAACAAGTGAAAAATACACTAGAAGGAATAAATAGAATAAATGAGATGGAAGAACAAATAAGTGAGCTGGAAGACAGAGTGGTAGAAATCACTGCTGCAGAATAAAATAAAGAGAAAAGTTGAAAAGAGATGAGGACAGTCACAGAGACCTCTGGGACAGCATTAAATGCAGCAGCATTTGCATTATAGCTGGTCCCAGAAGAAGAAGAGAGAAAGGGCTTGAGAAAATAAGAGACTATAGACGAAAATTTCCCTAACTTGGGAAAGGAGAAACTCACTCAAGTCCAGGGTATGCAGAGAGTCCCATACAGGATAAGCCCAAGGAGGAACATGCCGAGACACACGTTAATCAAACTGACAAAAATTAAAGACAAGGGAAAAGCAACAAATAACACACAAGGGAATCCCTACAAGGCCATCAGCTGACTTTCCCATATAGTCAAAGCAGTGGTTTTTCCAGTAATAATGTATGAATGTGAGAGTTGGACCGTAAAGGAGGCTGAGTGCTGAAGAATTGATGCTTTTGAATTGTGATGCTGGAGAAGCTCTTGAGAGTCTCTTGAACAGCAAGGAAATCAAACCAGTCAGTCCTAAAGGACATCAACCATGAATATTCATTGGAAGGACTGATGCTAAAGCTGAAGCTCCAATACTTTGGCCACCTGCTGCAAATAGCCAACTCATTGGAAAAGACACTAATGCTGGGCAAGATTGAAGGCAAAAGGAGAAGTGGACAACAGAGGGTGAGATGATTAGATAGCATCACTGACTCAATGGACATGAATTTGTGCAAACTCCAGGAGATAGTGAAGGAAAGGGGAGCCTGGTGTGTTATAGTCATGGGGTCGTAAAGAGTTGGACATGACTTAGCAACTGAACAATAGCAAATATATATGCATCCAACATAGAAGCACCCCAATATATCAGAAAAATCCTGCCACCCATAAAAGGAGAATTCTACAGTAACACAAAAATAGGACTTTTAATAAAACCCACTTACAGCAATGGACAGATCATCCAGACAAAGTCAATAAGGAAATACAAGCTTTAAATGACACATTAGACCAGATGGATCTAATTGATATTTATAGAGCATTCCATCCAAAAGAAGAGTACACGTTCTTTTCAAGTGCACATGGAACATTCTGCAGGATAGATCACATGCTGGGCCACAAAACAAGCCTTGGTAAATTAAAAAAAAATTGAAATCATATCATGCATCTTTTTGCACCATAGCCCATGAGCTTAGAAATCAATTATAAGAAGAAAACTGTTTAAAAAAAAAAAAAAACCCACAAACATATGATGGTTAAATAATATGTTACTAAATAACAAATGGATCACTGAAAAAGTTAGTTTAAAAAAATACCTGGAGATAGATGACAGCAAAAGCATTAACAATTCAAAACCTATGAGATGCATAGGAGACATTAAAACTGACACTACAGAAATACAAAAGATAATGAGACTACTACAAGGAACTATATATGCAATAAAATGAACAAAGAAGGACTAAACAAATTTTTAGAAGGGTACAGCCTTCAAAGGATAAGCCAGGAAGAAATAGAAAATATGAACAGACCAGACACAAGTACTGAAATTGAATATATGATTAAAAGCTTCCAATAAACAAAAGTCCAGGACCAGATGTCTTCACAGGTGAATTCTATCAAATATTTAGAGAAAAGCAAACACCTGTTCTTCTGAAATTCTTCCAAAAAATTGCAGTGAAAGAAACACTCTAAAACTCATTCTATGAGGCCACCATAAACCCATACTAAAAGTAGTCATGCTATGCTATGCTATGCTAAGTCACTTCAGTCGTGTCCGACTCTCTGTGACCCCACAGACGGCAGCCCACCAGGCTTCCCCGTCCCTGGGATTCTCCAGGCAAGAACACTGGAGTGGGTCGCCATTTCCTTCTCCAGTGCATGAAAGTGAAAAGTGAAAGTGAAGTTGCTGTGTCATGTCGGACTCTTAGCGACCCCATGGACTGCAGCCTACCAGGCTCCTCCATCCGTGGGATTTTCCAGGCAAGAGTACTGGAGTGGGGTGCCATGGCCTTCTCCGAAAAGTAGTCAAAGATACCACAAAGATAACACATAGATGCACGACTCTGTATAACTAAATCACTTTGCTGTATACCTGAAACTAGCACAACACTGTGAATCAACTATACGCCAAGTATAAAATAAACATTAAAAAAATCCAAATGTCTTTGTATATCTTACAAGAAAAAAAATAGTTTTGTCCTCTTTTATATTCCATTTAATTTGAAGGTTGATGGAAAGCTGTACTTGAGGATGTACTGAGTAAGCTGACTCCCTGCCCCTCCTCCAACAAGATGAGACTAATTAAAAACATACTTTGTACATATAAATGATATATCTAAGTAGATTTTTTATAAAAGCACCCACATTGTTTTTCTTCATAATGGTCCATCTTTTTAGTGGAATATAGTATTTCCTTAGTTTCTTTCATCTTCATATTAATATGAGAATTGTAAACATGTATTTTAATGATATTTATCTTTAACATTCTTCATCACCATTATCATCTTATTGGCATTCTCACTTGTTGGAAGGATATTCCAGGTACAGGAAAATACGAGCAGAGTCCATAGATGTGTTTGAGGAACAGTAGACCCTGCTTGCTTGGGGCCAAAGGGTAGGCTCCTTGAAAGAAGTGAGTGGAAGAGTAGATTAGGGACATAGAGTCAGGAGCTTTAAAGTAATTTATGTTTGGACTTTATTCTGTGTGTCATTTTTTATAGAGAAATGGGCTCAGAGTTTAAAATAGTAACTCCATAAATGTAATTGTAGCACCACATCTTAGAAGGCTATATAAAATCTTTTACTAGAGTTAGATTTCAGAACTTTAAAAACATACCACACAGGGAAAATACCTTTTAAAAACTTTTTCTTGATACACGGTTTGTGATCTTGTGACTCAGTGGCAGACCTGTCCTGAGAGAACTGGAACCTCTGACAACTGTAGAATAAATGATGGCCTCATTATATAGAGGACAGCCTGAGCTGCGTTAGGATCATTGTCTCAGGACTGGGGGCTTCTCCTGCTTTGGCAGATCTTTATTTTCCACCTCCTCACTACCCCCTGCCTCCTGCCCTCTCTTCCTCCATTAACATACTGGTACTTTGAACCTTAGTTCTGCAGGTCTCTATCATCTGTCTTCTTGCTGTCCCTTTAGAGAAGCACATGCCCAACATGTTGAGGTTCTTTTCAAAATAGTGGATTCTGCTGCATTTTCAGCAATTGATGATTATTGCATATTACTGTCTTTTAACATCTCCTTAAGTTCAAACCATGTGTGTTCTTAATAATAAGCAATAAGCAATTGCTTATCAATATGATTATATAAATATAAAATATAGAAATTTCATAGATATATGGTGTAATAATCATTAACAGATATGGAAAGAAGGGCACAAACCAAAGGATTAGTTCATCCTCATTTGTTACTCATTTTTATTTAAAGATTGTTCTTCAAAGGGAACATTAAAACTCAAAGTTGGACTTCCCTGGCGGTTCAGTGTTTAAGACTCCGTGCTTCCACTGCAGGGGGCGCCGGTTCCATCCCTGGTTGGGGAAGATCCTGCATGCTGTGCCACAAGGTCAAAATAAAGTGAAATAATAAAACAACTGCATGAACAGTTAAAAAAAAAATCAAAATTGTCTACAGTCTGTGTCAGGATTTTGTTTTAATAATGTTTTCAACGTTTTAAATCTTTCTGGTTATTATTTGATGTCTTTATTAAGAGTAAAAGTACTTGCCATAATTAGTCGAGTGATGTTTCTGAATGGATATTTATTTTCAAAATGTCAGTTACTTGAAATTTCAACATTAGATAGAATTTCAGTATAAGTCTTTACATGTAGCATAATAATGTTATGCTTTAATTTACCCCAGAATCCCAGAAAAGGATTTAGTTTGGTGTAAAAATAAATAAAACTCAAATCTGAAATGTATTTATTGAAACTGTATCTTGTTGTCTATACAAAACATACCTTACTTTTTTAGATTTAAAAATGGTTACTGATGATAAAGACAGCATAAAAGTACTGTGAACCTAACTGACATAAAGTAATTTAGTAAATTTAATATATAAGGGTCAGTCAGTTCAGCCACTCAGTCATGTCCGACTCTTTGGGACCCCATGGACTGTAGCACTCCAGGCTTCCCTGTTCCCTGTCCATCACCAACTCCTGGAGCTTACTCAAACTCATGTCCATTGAGTCGGTGAATGTCCATTGAGTCGGTGATGCCATCCAACCATCTGTCATCCCCCTCTCCTCCTGCCTTCAAGTCTTTCCCAGCATCAGGGTCTTTTCCAGTGAGTCAGTTCTTCGCATCAGGTGGCCAAAGTATTTGAATTTCAACTTGAGCATCAGTCCTTCCAATGAATATTCAGGACTGATTTCCTTTAGGATGGACTGGTTGGATCTCCTTGCAGTCCAAGGGAAGGCAATAGCACCCCAGTCCGGTACTCTGGCCTGGAAAATCCCATGGATGGAAGAGCCTGGTAGGCTCCAGTCCATGGGGTCGCTAAGAGTCGGAGACGACTGAGTGACCTCACTTTCACTTTTCACTTTCATGCATTGGAGAAGGAAATGGCAACCCACTCCAGTGTTCTTGCCTGGAGAATCCCAGGGACAGGGGAGCCTGGTGAGCTTCCATCTATGGGGTCTCACAGAGTCGGACACGACTGAAGCAACTTAGCAGCAGCAGCAGCGCAACACCACAGCTCAAAAGCATGAGGGTAACATTTCAAAACATTGAGGAAAGATAGATATTCAGTGGATAATGTTGGGACTAGTGGATATCCATCTAGGAAAAAACAGAGTACAAACTCCAAATATTGTAATGTAAAACGAAACATACAGTGTTAGAAACCATAGGATAATTCTTTTATAAACTACATGGGGGAATGACATCTATATCTGATACAATAACCAGGAGCCATGAAAGAATAGATTTATAGCCATTCTGCTACATAAAATCCCTAAATTCCTGTATGACAAACCACCAAATTCACCTAGCTGGAAAAAACGTTTTTGCAACTCATCACAGACAAATGGCTAATTTCTTTAATATATAAAAGTTCCTTCAAACTCATCATAGACACAAGACTGTTTTTCTAAACATACACCTGTATTTCTAATAGTAGAAAATTATAAATTGTCTAAATGCTTATATACAGGGTACTGGTATTGATAAATATTGTAAATTGTGGTGGAATTCTTTGCAGTTCTAAAAAAGAAGCAACGGAGAAAGCTGTTGGGTTTACCATTGAGTTAAAAAGGGAAAAAATAGAATGTATTTGTATTTCCTTATATGTAACTAAACTACTCCTGTGTAAAAATACCAGAGTAATAAATCACATTTGTTTTTATGAGACCTGGATGGCAGAGTGCCACAGGGTTGGAGGGAGAGTTTTGTCACTGCAAATACCAATTTGTTCATTTTGTTTGGATTCTTGAAAGTATCAGCTCTTGAAAAAAAATTCTGAGACAAATTATGAAGGAAGGATCTTGAAAAAAAATTGAACATTTAAATATATTATTTTAACAAAATGTTTTTGTTTCCTTGCTTGAAAAATAACATTGCTCTAAGCAGTGAAAAGTGAAGTGTTCAGAGAGTGCATGTTTAATTAAATTGCCTCTTCAGCGATATAAAAAATCAGTCAGTTGTGGTTTGGGACACTGGATTTAAAATCCAGTGGGAGAGCCAAGTTTCCGAGTTCGCTTTGAATTTCGACCAGGAGGAGAAGGGGTTAAAGGTGTGAAGCAGGTAAAGGAAGGGTTAAAGGCATTATGCAAGCTGTTAAGTAAAAAGGAAGTGCATTACAAAATGCTGAGCTCAGGAGTCTGGCTGCCAGCCAAGCCTTTGCTTTCTTCACTACAGCTGAGGGCTTTCGAAGCTTCCCACCAGTGGGTTTGTCTGAACTGTTTAGGAATGCGGCCGCGGTCGCCAGCTGACGTCAGCGCCGCCAGTTCAGCTGCGGGCCAGCGCCGGGACTGACAGCCCGGGGGCGGGGCTTGCACGTGACTGACAGCGCAGGGGGCGGGGCGGCGTTTGTGTGACTGACACAGCTGAGGCCGCATGAAAGTGTGCGGTTCCTTAATGAATATTATTAAATTCTGGTGACACATTTTTCTTTGTAAGGTCAAAGAGTTTCCTTTTCCCATCGTCAGGGTTCTGTATTGCTTCAGTTTAAATAGTAAGTATAAGCATAAAATTAAATATTTATAACATATATCAAGACTGTCATATTTCATGGGCCTTTGCTTTTGTTTCGTAAGAAACAGTAAAAAATACGGTGATTTTTAGTAGAGAAGAGTCCAGAGAGATGATTTTTGCTGAATATGAGGTTCTTGATTTGTCAGAACCTAGTTTATTTCAGATTTGGTAAGAGAAATAAATTGTAAAAACTCTCAAGTGGAATTCTGTAAAACAGAAAATCAAAAAGAAGAAATATTATGTGGAAAACTGCCAGTTGTATTGAATACAACTCTCTTAAAACCACCTATGGGCATGATAGGTTTGAGTTATTGCTGCTGATTCTTCAGCCCTTAAAGAAAAATGTGGGCTCCCCCTACCCCCAGACATCTTACAAGGATTTAAAGTTGCCTTCCTTCCCTAATCTCCTGTTTTCATATGGTTTATTTTTTAAAACTTGTGTTTTTCATAACTTTATTAATTAGAACATTTTGCTTAGTCATATCCAAGAGTTTTGTTAATCTTCTGGTTCTTGGTTGATATGAGTCATAGTCAGAAATGCAAGCTTATTAGCTTTTTGTGTGTGTGGGGGGGGTATCTGTGGGGCATGAGGGGTGTGGGTGGTGAACATGGAGTGCAATGCAAGTTTATAAACAAGGGTCTAAAAAAAGCTGTTAAGCTTCTTGGAAAACTTTTTTACTTGGCCAGGCTAATAAAGGAAGACTATTTGGTGTGGCTACTGAAGTTATCTGTTATAGTTAATTGACTGGATTTGAGTAGCTGTTTCAGGGACCTCAAATTTATAAGAATATGCTATTATGACTTTCGATAGAGGAGGTTTTAGTCTTTCATGAAAGGAAGGCTTCTGCTAATTTTTCCATCTTCTTAAAAAATTGTTTCTGCCTGATCTTGATCATTTCTTTAGACATTGGTAGCACTCACCTTCTGGAGTCAGTCACTGAAATTACACCTTTGTGTAGCAGCCCAGCTAAGGTGAAGTCAACCTACAGGAAGAAACAAAGCAACAAAAAATCAGGGCGTTCTTTGGCAAAAGATGACAGATTCAGCCCTAAATTGTCAATCCTATAGAATTTAAGAGTGTTCCAAGTTTATAAATAGTAAGGGAATGGCAGCCCACTCCAGTATTCTTGCCTGGAGAATCTTATGGACAGAGGAGCCTGGCAGGCTACAGTCATGGGATCGCAAAGAGTCGGACATGACTGAGAGACTAACACAAAACATCATAATTGATATATTTTCTTTTTAAAGCATCAGGCTAGACTTTAAGAACTTGAATTTTCTACTTAGGTAACTGGTGATAATACATTTCATGCAAAATAGTAATAAAAGTATAAAGAACTATGAGTTATTCTGTTATATTGGATCCAGATATTAAGGTTATTTCATTTAACATGTGAACTACCCAACAGAAATATTAAGTATATTAAACATTGAATTAGACAAGAGGTTATGAATTTCTGCTTAGTCAGCAATTAATGACTGTCCACTCACTTTTGACCTCACTGTATCTTGGTTTCTCCAGAGAGAAATGCTTTTAATTAGTTCTCCCACAAAACATGAAAATATTCTGAGTAATGATCAAGCGTGATTGGGCTCCCTAGGGGGAGTAGTGCAGGTGAAGAAAACACCACCTGGTGTACTCACTGGTCTTTCACCTCCCTGCTTGTGTAGAGCAACCCAGCAGCACCCATGTGAAGTCCTCGTGGGCTCTCCATTGTGCTCTGGGAGTAAAGCTATAAGTGATTTGAGTATGGATTTAAAATTAAGAGTTTCCTTTCCTTGGTTTTGCAAAAATAGTTGTCTTTTCTTGTAAGATAAAACCTCTTCAAATACAGAGTAAATGCTTAGGTCTTGTTATTTGAGTCTATTTTTGGACTATGTAGAAGGAAAGTATGACTTAATGAATCATCTGATTTTTAAACTCTTTTAATCTCAACTGAGGTGAGAACATTTTAGCTTATAAAGAATGGGAACATGGCAAAATTTTTGCCTAGCAATCTTGATGTTAGTGAAGAAGGAGCTTCTTAATTGAAAGTGTTTACCCAAAACAACAATGTTTTTGCTGCCCAAATACTATGATATATTTCAGAAAGCTTCAACCTTGTCTTTAATAAGAACTCTTTAAAATTACTTTTGTCTAGTATTCCAAATCCTGAAAGATGATGCTGTGAAAGTGCTGCACTCAATATGCCAGCAAATCTGGAAAACTCAGCAGTGGCCACAAGATTGGAAAAGGTCAGTTTTCATCCCAATCCCAAAGAAAGGCAATGCCAAAGAATGCTCAAACTACCGCACAATTGCACTCATCTCACACGCTAGTAAAGTAATGCTCAAAATTCTCCAAGCCAGGCTTCAGCAGTATGTGAACCGTGAACTCCTGATGTTCAAGCTGGATTTAGAAAAGGCAGAGGAACCAGAGATCAAATTGCCAACATCCGCTGGATCATGGAAAAAGCAAGAGAGTTTCAGAAAAACATCTATTTCTGCTTTATTGACTATGCCAAAGCCTTTGACTGTGTAGATCACAATAAACTATGGAAGATTCTGAAAGAGATGGGAATACCAGACCACCTGATCTGCCTCTTGAGAAATCTGTATGCAGGTCAGGAAGCAACAGTTAGAACTGGTCACGGAACAACAGACTGGTTCCAAATAGGAAAAGGAGTACGTCAAGGCTGTATATTGTCACCATGTTTATTTAACTTCTATGCAGAATACATCATGAGAAACGCTGGACTGGAAGAAACACAAGTTGGAATCAAGATTGCTGGGAGAAATATCAATAACCTCAGATATGCAGATGACACCACCCTTATGGCAGAAAGTGAAGAGGGGCTAAAAAGCCTCTTGATGAAAGTGAAAGTGGAGAGTGAAAAGGTTGGCTTAAAGCTCAACATTCAGAAAACGAAGATCGTGGCATCTGGTCCCATCACTACATGGGAAATAGATGGAGAAACAGTGGAAACAGTGTCAGACTTTCGTTTTCTGGTCTCCAAAATCACTGCAGATGGTGACTGCAGCCATGAAATTAAAAGACACGTACTCCTTGGAAGGAAAGTTATGACCAACCTAGATAGCATATTCAAAAGCAGAGACATCACTTTGCCAACAAAGGTTCGCCTAGTCAAGGCTATGGTCTTTCCTGTGGTCATGTATGGATGTGAGAGCTGGACTGTGAAGAAGGCTGAGCGCCGAAGAATTGATGCTTTTGAACTGTGGTGTTGGAGAAGACTCTTGAGAGTCCCTTGGACTGCAAGGAGATCCAACCAGTCCATTCTGAAGGAGATCAATCCTGGAATTTCTTTGGAAGGAATGATGCTCAAGCTGAAACTCCAGTCTTTTGGCCACCTCATGCGAAGAGTTGACTCATTGGAGAAGACTCTGATGCTGGGAGGGATTGGGTGCAGGAGGAGAAGGGGACGACAGAGGATGAGATGGCTGGATGGCATCACTGACTTGATGGGTGTGAGTCTGAGCGACCTCCGAGAGCTGGTGATGGACAGGGAGGCCTGGCATGCTGCGGTTCATGGGGTCGCAAAGAGTCGGACACGACCGAGCGACTGATCTGATCTGAGTTAACCTGTTTTAAAAAGTATTATCTACAAATACACTTGAATTTGTAGTAATTATGTTATTCAAGTAAAATACATTATAGCAGA
Organism: Tragelaphus eurycerus; assembly: GCA_935064755.1. Lineage (NCBI taxonomy): Eukaryota > Metazoa > Chordata > Mammalia > Artiodactyla > Bovidae > Tragelaphus > Tragelaphus eurycerus. The sequence continues at coordinate 18,959,562 of CAKXYN010000024.1, read as the reverse complement.
GGATATCAGAAAACTGAGAATAACTAATATAACCCACACCAAGTTGATTTAATTCTAGCTCACATAAAAAAAAAAAAGGATGTTTATTAGCCTTGTAGCTTACCCTTAGTCAACATTTAATTTCTAGTAGATGGTTTGAAAATTTGGGCAAAACATGTAGATACTTTATTACCATTTCCAGTGAACTGGAATTGAGACTGGGGATTGAGTCTCAAATGGATTGAGACTGGGGCTCTTCCACTTGAAACCTCATGATTAAAAGAAGAAGACCTCACAGGAGGTAGTTGAGCTACCTTAGTATGCAGGAATAGAGCTACTGGGCAGTCAGAATTTCAACTGTCGTACGTTGGATCTAGCATCTTTTATTTGGAATGGAGCTGGGGAAAAGCAGCATCCTTGATTTGATCCTGTGAGTGCTGATGGCTCAGGCAGAATATAATGGTTTCAGTATGTTTCAGTATTTAACTTATATGCAGAGTACATCATGCAAAATGCTGGGCTGGATGAAGCACAAGCTGGAATCAAGATTGCTGGGAGAAATATCAATAACAGATATGCAGATGATACCACCCTTATGGCAGAAAGTGAGGAACTAAAGAGCCTTTTGATGAAAGTGAAAGAGGAGAGTGAAAAAGCTGGCTTAAAGCTCAACATTCGGAAAACTAAGATCATGGCATCCGGTCTCGTTACTTCATGGCAAATAGATGGGGAAAAAATGGAAACAGTGAGATACTAATTTTTTGGGCTCCAAAATCACTGCAGATGGTGACTGCAGACATGAAATTAAAAGATGCTTGCTTCCTGGAAGAAAAACTATGACAAACCTAGGCAGCATGTTAAAAAGCAGAGATATTACTAGCAAAGGTCCGTCTAGTCAAAGCCATGGTTTTTCCAGCAGTCACGTATGGATGTGAGACTTGGACTATAAGGAAAGCTGAATAATTGATGCTTTTGAACTGGGTGTTGGAGAAGATGCTAGAAGAATCCCTTGGACTGCAGGGAGATCCAGCCTGTCCATTATAAAGGAAGTCAGTCCTGAATATTCACTGGAAGGACTGATGCTGAAGCTAAAACTCAATACTTTGGCCACCTGATGGGAAGAACCAACTCACTGGAAAAGACCCTGATGCTGAGAAAGATTGAAGGTCGGAGGAGAAGGGGATGACAGAGGATGAGATGGTTGGATGGCATCACTGACGCAATGGACGTGAGTTTGAGTAGGCTCTGGGCATTGGTGATGAAGAGGAAGCCTCGTGTGCTGCAGTCCATGGGATCACACAAAGGCAGACACAACTGAGTGACTGAACTGATGTTTCAGAACTTGAATTTAGAATTTCCCCCTTCTGTTTCCTTGCCTTTCAGGAATTAGTAATGTGAAGGCATTTATTGTTTATGTTATTTGGAGTAGTTGGCAGGGCATGTGTCTCTTAGCTGTGGTTAGTGTTTTAACTTTCATCAAGAGGCTTTTTAGCTAAAAAGCCTCTTGATGAAAGTGAAAGTGGAGAGTGAAAAGGTTGGCTTAAAGCTCAACATTCAGAAAACGAAGATCATGGCATCTGGTCCCATCACTGCATGGGAAGTAGATGGGGAAACAGTGGAAACAGTGTCAGACTTTGTTTTTCTGGGCTCCAAAATCACTGCAGATGGTGACTGCAGCCATGAAATTAAAAGACGCTTACTCCTTGGAAGGAAAGTTATGACCAACCTAGATAGCATATTCAAAAGCAGAGACATTACTTTACCAACAAAGGTTCGCCTAGTCAAGGCTATTGTTTTTCCTGTGGTCATGTATGGATGTGAGAGCTGGACTGTGAAGAAGGCTGAGCTCTGAAGAATCGATGCTTTTAAACTGTGGTGTTGGAGAAGACTCTTGAGAGTCCCTTGGACTGCAAGAAGATCCAACCAGTCCATTCTGAAGGAGATCAGTCCTGGAATTTCTTTAGAAGGAATGATGCTAAAGCTGAAACTCCAGTCTTTTGGCCACCTCATGCGACGAGTTGACTCATTGGAGAAGACTCTGATGCTGGGAGGGATTGAGGGCAGGAGGAGAAGGGGACGACAGAGGATGAGATGGCTGGATGGCATCACTGACTTGATGGGTGTGAGTCCGGGTGACCTCTGGGAGTTGGTGATGGACAGGGAGGCCTGGCGTGCTGCAGTTCATGGGGTCGCAAAGAGTCGGACACGACTGAGCGACTGATCTGATCTGATCTGAGTGTTTTAACTATTTGCATATTCCTTTTATGGGCTACTTATTGGCTTCTTTTGAGATAGAATTGAAGAAAGTAAGTTCAGCAGTGAAAACAGATTGTCAAAACCAGAAAAGAGGCACATTGTGCTCAGTTTTCAGAACTCTTCTGTTAGTCTCTGTTTTGGTTTCTAAGAGCATTGCTGAAGAATCGGTTTTCTTAGGAGTGTCCATCTTGAATATTAAATTTAAAATGGTTTATTGTGAATTCTTACTGACGCTGGCTTCTCATATGACTTCTCGTTTTAGGGGTTTGACATTAAAATTTATTTTCTGTTCCCATTCATTTATTCTTTTCTCAGATATCCTTTGAACACATACTGTGTCCCAAACTTTATTTCAGGTACTGGGTACATATTGCTGGAAAAAACAGTTCTTTCAGAGTCTAATGGAAATTAGCATCAGCTTGCAGTCTAATGGAAATTGGAGATAATCAAGGAAGTTCCTGAGGGCAGAAGGACCAGAATATATACATAAAGGGAATTGATGAAGGGAATTGAAAGGAGCCCTGCATGAGTGATGAACCTAGAGGAACATGAGGGGAGAATGACGCCTGATGGAGTAGGAGAAATGGGCAAGATCCTGTAAGGTGTTTCTAAAACTGGCTTTTATTCTGAGTGTTGTGGCGGGCCACCCACCACTTGCTGTGTGGAGAATAGGTTGGTAAGGGCAAGAGTGGAAGTATGGTTTCCAGGAACGTGCATAGTTTCTGCAGCTCTGCTAGTATTAGCTTGGACTAGTGGGGGCAGTGGAGGTGGAGACCAGGGGACACTTGAGCAGCATTTAATGATGGGATTGGATGGGGTGGGTGAGGAGAGGGAAAGAATCAAATTTGGATGAACTGTTCAGAGAGGTCAGATAGGTAGAGTGGTTGAAATCCTTTTTTTCTTTGTGCTGTAGAATTAGTTATGCTTTTCAAATGTGCAGATGCAGGATTTTGACTTCTACTTGTTGGATGTCTAATTAAGTCATACTGCATATATGTTTCCTCTGTGGAAAAGGAAATGTCCTGTGGTAGTTACAAAATGCAGCAGAGCCCCAAACTGAAGGACTCAGCATGAAGGAACTCTGCTGTGCTTATTAAATATGACTGGGAAGTAAATCAGGTGTTTCAGAGGAGTGAGCACTCAGTACCTCTTGTGATTAATTGGTCTTAAAGTATTTCTTTGCTTATTTTTATATTATTTTTCACTAAGGGATTTTGGGTGATTCAAAGGAAATGACATAGCACAACAGAATAATAAAATGGAAATAGAAAGTGTAGAGATTTGCCATCTGACTAGTTTAAGAAAATTAAAAATAGTGTACAGGTTTGTTTCTGGAATAGTGTTAAAAATTAGGACATTGTTCCAGTCTTAGTACATTTATATATTAGATAGAAGGTTGTAAAGTGGATGATTTATGAATCTTCACTTTATAGATGAGAAAACTGGGTTGTCGGCAGGTCATTTCTTGCTTAAGGGATATAGAACTGCTAACAAATTCCAAAGCTGGGACTTGAACCCAGGTTTGACTGGCTCCAAAGCCCATGCTCTCTTTTTAATGAATGGCACAGGAATATGTAAGATAGAAATACTTACTGATTCCCAGGTAAGGGTATGTTTGTGTGTTGGGTTGGATATGAGGTGAGAACTAGAATTGGCAACATAAAGGTTCTGGGCCCCATTTCTCTACAACTCACAAAAGTCACAGTTAGAAGACAGCTTCACTACTCAGCTAAAAGCCATCTTTCAGTATATGTTGTTGGATGAGCTCAAGTCAATTAAGCTTATATGCAGGTGTGTGTATATGTGTATATATGTGTGTGTGTGTGTGTGTGTGTGAGTGAAGAAAGCAGTATATTCTGCTTTCTACCTCAAAAGGAGTAGTTATCTCTTTAGAACTTTTGTTTCTTTTCCTTTTTTCTTTTTCTTTCTTCCTTTCTTTCACTTTTCTTTCCTTGTTTTGATTTGTTTTAAACAACTGGGAACTTTAAGGACAAAAACCTTCATAAAAAAATTTACCAATGACAGGTAATAGAAGCTTAAGTTATTCAAGATAAGCTTATCGGGCTTGGAATACCAGCAGTCTGATTTTGCTGTAAAACCAAAAGCACAGATCATAATCTATGTCTAACCTTCTTATATGTGGGCTGAGTAGAGAAGAATGCAGATCCTAGGAATCGTTGGGGACAAAAAGGGCAGGTAGAAGTGAGCTGTCTGCACGTGAGCTTGCAGAACAAAAAGCCTTCCTGTGTTGCTCAGTGAGTCCAAATGCTGAGAAGGACAAGCGGACAGGCTTGATTCTCACAGCCTTCCTGTCCTACCTGTCGATGTCTCATGGAGGCCTTCTTAAGATGAGTCAGTCCTGGCTGCCCTTGAAATTTCCCTGCTAGTGAAACCTCTCTTCGTGTAGCCTCATCATCTCTCCCACCCCACTCCCTCAGCCCCCAGCCCAGAAATTCTGAGACTTCTTGAAAATTTTAATAAGAATTTTAGTTATTTTGGAGCCTCAACCTCTGATTATCATGCCACTTTTCATCTTCCTCCTGGCTGATGATAGATAATGTCAGAGCTTGTATACCTCTGATTCCTCTCACAGGTGTGATAGCATCCTATTTCTTGATTGCCTCAGAAGTGCTGAATGACCAGCAGGTAGGCCTTTTAGCTAGGTGGTTAGGACCTCAAGCCAGTGAGACTGAATCCCTGTACTTCCATCTCTGTGCTGGTGATTTAGTTTATCTTTACTACCTCCTTTGGCCTCACATAGCCCTCTAGCACTAGCCTGCTACCTTGCCTGCTTCCACTCTTAGATCACAAGACAGAATGAATTGAAATGATGAATGGTGAAAAATAAATTACGGAGACTAGAAAAACACAAAGCCCATGTGAAAGAACAGAAGCTGAGGGAAGTGAATACATGTGAAGAGAATGAATGACAAGGATGGGTAGGAGGAGCCAAAGAGAGAGAGCTTACCTTTGTTAGCATGAGCCTGTGGACTAAGTGAAATTATGTTGGAACACAGTTGTAGAAATGAACAGGACTCAGTTCACAAGGAGTTCACTGCTTATCTCTGCTAGAGAGTCTTGCCTTAGTACAAATTATCTACATTGAACAGGTTTAGACGATTATTAAACTAAGATTACTCAATTGTGCCAAATAAATGCCACGTAAGATTACTGAAGTTCAGTTTCAAAAGTGAACTTTTGGGGCATAAATAAATACAATTCCCGATGAAGCCTTCACATAGTTAGAAAAGCAATTTGTTCTGTTCTTATGAATATCTTTTCCAGGTACTGCTAGAGGAGACAGGTTCAGAACTGTAGAACACGAGCTGGAAAGACTCTCTGAGAGAATTGTGACTTCAGTTTGAGTGAGTACAGTTGGAGAGAAATAAGTGAAAATCAAAAGCTAATCCAAAAGGTCCATGTTAGCATGTGCTTTTTCCTGATGCTCCAGGTTGTTAATAGTAGAACTAATTAGATCTTTACTTCTTGAGTGTACATTTTTATTTGCACAGTTAGGAATGGTTTGTATTTTGAAATACTAGAAATGAATCTTTTTCTATAAGTAAAGAATTTGTATACTCAGAATTTTGGAAATGGATGAATTATTGATCTGTGAATTTTTAAGTAGATTGTACATATCACAGTAATAAAAGGCTGTAAGAAAGACCTGGAACCCAACTGAAGACCATTGAGGATATAATAGAATGGTGGAGTTTTACAGCTGGAAATTACTTTAGTGGTTGATCTAATTATCCCATCAGTTTACAAGTGAGGCAGCTTAGGCAGTAAGAAATTAAGTGGTTTGTGTAGGGCTAAACATCTACTGGTGAATAAGTCAGAACCAAGACCCTAGGCCCTTGACTTGCAGTTCAGTTCTGTTATCAGCCCAGCAAGGTAGAGCTAAAAGAAAAAGAAAGGACAGTTGCTATTGTTCATGGGACTTATAAAACCTATCTAGGGGTTTTGAAAGTCTTGATAATTTTAACACAAAGAAGGATTTGATGATGCCAAACAAGTCTGTCACTTTTGTTTAAATGGAGTCTTCTAGTGCCTAATTAGCTGAATGTGGGGGGAAGACACTTTCAGAAAGAAGTAGTGTGGATGTGATACTTTACTGTAAGGACAGAGGCAAGGATATGGCCTTTGAGATGTTCCTTTGAGTTCTTCGGTAAGTGAATGAAGTGTTACAATTAGAGAAATAATGCCTGATGTACTCAGATGCCTTGCTTTTCATATCCATCTTCTCCTATTTATAATTTAGTTGGATTAATTTTCATGTATAGTCATGACTTTTTTCCCCAGGAAAGCCGTTGTGACCTACAGAATAATGTTGAGTTCTTTGCTGTGCATAGTTTATACTGTTGGTGGGCTTGGACTTACATTAGTCATTCATTAGATTTGACTGACTAGAGAGTTTACACAGATTGAAAGAGTATTCTATGGTTATCTTTTGGTTGTATTACTTTTGATGGTATCGGATCTATTTTAGTTCCCATAAACTAGTGCTGTCCTCTGGGCTCACAATTTAGTTGATACTCTTTTCCATCTGTGCCTAAGGCTACAACATTAAACACTAAGTTCAGTTGCCAGGATCAAACTGTGCTCCCCTTTAAGGTTGCCATTAGCCACACATAGCTTTTAAATTAATTACATTAAAAGTTCAGTTTCTCAGTTATGCATTTCAAGTGCTCTTTAACTGCATGTAGCTAGTGGCTACTATATTAAACAGCTCACATGTAGAACATTTCCATTATTGTAGAAGATTCAGCACTGGTCTAGGGTATCTTCTGCATCCACTTATACGAGCCTGTCTGAAAGCCCCTCTGATGTATAGCCGCTGCTGTCGGGTTAGGTTCATTACAGAAGAGAACATGGAACGTCTAGACAGTGAGTTAATCTGGGCTAGAGTTAGGTGTGCAGCTGAGGTAGTCACGGTTTCATTAATGGAAAGATTCTAGAAATTGCAGTTGGAGGATATGAATTTGAGACCCAAGCAGACCCTGCTGCTTACTGGCTATAGAGTTGCAGGCTGCTCATTTGATGTCTTTGAACTTTACTTTCTTCCTTTGTGAAATGAAGATTGTATCTCACAAGACTGTTGTGAGTGTCAAATGAATTGGAAAGTACTGTGTAATTGTAAAGTCTATATAAATATTTTTATGGTCTGTAGGAACTACATGTAGTGGTAGTGTTAATTTACACTAGTAATCTTTCTGTTATCCTGGCTCCGAAGGAATCACACAGAACTGACTGAGAGAGAACTGGTCCATACAAGGAAGCCAACATGTGTTTTAGAGATCTCCAGATTATGTAATGACAATATAGGATTAAGTTATAAAACAATGCTAAAGACCTACAAAATTATACTGGTATCTCAGCTTCTTATAGTCTGTATTAAAATTCCTACAATGTTGTAGATGTTTTGTTTATTCCTGGACCAGTAAGTGACTTACGTAACATCAGATTGGCAGAACAATCACTTATAAACAAGTTCTTAAATATTCTTTAAAAGGCAGCTTCTTCTACTTTATGAAAATACAATTTTTTTTCCTGGTCTTACAAAGAGTTGTGGCATTAGGCATTATCCATGTTGTTAATAGTGGGTCAAATAAGTTGCAGTGAAAAAGAGGCTGCTGGGGGAGTGGGGTGGGTAGTATGGGGAGATGTGTATTAGAGCAGAATAACTTGGCCTCTGATGATTGAAAAGCAGCTACAGAGATTGCAGTTGTACTAATTTCTTACCTTAGTGAATAGAAACGAAGTACTTGAGGCAACCTATTGTTCGTGAAGAATATATGTAAAATCTTCAGCAAGAGATACTGCTTCAAATTAGATGGTACCACACAGATGGTACATTTCACTTTGTTTATTCCAACCCTACATTCCTCTGTCAGTAAGATGGTTATCTATGCATTCGGCACTGCGCAAATTGTACAAGCCAATGAGCCTTCTGCCCAGAATCATAAAATGAAAGCAAGAATGTTAGAAACCAGAAACATTTCATATGTTTAAAAGTTCAGCTTTTTGTTTTTATAAAAAATGTTCCCTCTGTGTAATACTGAATTTTGACACTGGCTGACAGCATTTTACCCCTCAAAAGCTGTCTCCTCCGTGGACTTGTACTCCTTCCCTCTCTGCCATCCTCTGCCCTCCACAAAGGAGCTGCCGCTCTCTGTGTTTTCTTAGCACTATGCTTGTGTTTCCACGAGTGCTAGCTGTTTCTGCCTGCGTTACTTCCGGCGATGGCAAGTTTTAAAGCAGGCAGGGTGCCTATGAATTGCTATCTCAAGACTATAGTTTTCAAATGAAGATAAGAACTGTCATGAAGAAGAGGAGTTAAAATTTGCAGTGCAGGTTCTGAGGGCAGATGTAGGACTGGGGTTGGAAATTAGGAGATGAAGTTTAATATTAGAAGTATCTTTTTCCATCTTTCTAAAAATAAAAGGAACTGCTTAAGTGTTTGAGCTGAGGCTAGATAACTACTTACCAGAGATGATGTTACAAGGATTAAGATATAAGGCAGAGGGCTTGATTAGGTCATTTTGGTAGTTACTGAGAGAATTATGATTATATTCATTGGGAACTTCAGGGAGAAAATAAAGATGTGGAGACTCTCTCCTGTGCTGGGGATAGAGAAAGAACTGGACTCAGACCCAGGCCTCCCTGAGAGAGAATAGATGCTGATAAGGATTCTTGGCTCTTTCCCCAGGCTCTTCAAGATCCATTTTATTTGTTTATTTATTTTTTTTAATCAAGATTTGTACTGCCTCTAATCTTGAGCTTCATCCTAGCTACTTTCCAGCATCCTGGTACCCTCAAAGAGCAAGCTTTACTTTCAGATTTGTCCTAGCCCTGATGCCAGTAGCCCATCCATGCTACAGAATCTCCCTGATTGGGGAGAAGTGGACTAAGCGTGTAGATTCTGGTGTCCATTTGCCTGGGATTGAATCTTGACTGTTCTGAGCAACTTTTCAGCAAGTTAATTAAATTCTCATTGGTGCCTCAGTTTCCTCATCTGTAAGTATGAGGGGATGTCTGGGAATAGTACCATATTTTATCAAAACTAAAACCATTGATCATAAGATGGACCATTGCTTTACCACTGAGAAAGAAAAATATACTGTCCATTTAACAGTACACATTGTATCATTGGTATATCCTAGTTACATAGAGATTCAGCCTTCCTCTTAGGATTGTTGTGAGGAGTTAATTGATATTTGTAAAGCACTTTTTCTTACAGTATCTGGTAAATAAGCATTCCGAGTATTAGCTCTTGTTTAATGTTAAACCTGTCCTAGTTTAGAGAAGTTAATTTAGTCATCTAGTCAGCGTTTATGGAGCACCATGCTTAGATAACACTGCTGTCCCTTCTCTGAGAGACCTCATGTTCTAGTTGTGGAGAAACTCAGGAAAAAAAGAGACGTCCTCATACAATCCAGGAGTAGGGACACAAATTTGGGGAGCAAAGTAAGATTGACTTTTGTTGGGAGAGTCAGGAAAGGGTTTCCATAGGCAGTGGCATTTGAGCTTAATCAGGAAGTGTGAGGAAGGGCTCACTGCAAAGACAAGGCCATCAGAGAAGGACTTGTAGGCAGAGGGAACAGCAGGTGCAAAGGCACAGGGCTGTGTACAGTCAGCAGGACTGGAATGTTGAGGGGGTGTGTCTGGGGGTGTGATGGCAGCAGATGGTAAACCTGAAGAGGTAAGGCTCCCCAAATTTTGAAGAGTTTTGTATGTTGAGCTTGGTAGGGTGTTCTGTCCAGTAGGAAATGGGTAGATAACTGGGGGTTTTTAACAGAGAGATGATGTGAGCAGAATAGCGCTTCATTTTTTCTAGTTTGTTTATATATTTAGGCTTTATAGATTTGCTTTTTTACATTTAGCTGTGGAAATGTGGAGGCTGCTGGTAAAACCTTTTTTGACACAGGTACCCCTTCTCTTTGACACAGTGAGGCCCTTCAGGCCATTGTGTAATTTGTAAAGTTGTTAGATGATAATATGAAGTCTTGTTTTCACAGTGCTATTTAAATATTAATACAAACACTGCATTTACCAAATTAAATGGCAGAATACTGGAGTGATGCATATAAACTTTTCATATTAAAATTTTCTTAAAGTTTTATGTTTCAAACTTAGAGAAAAATTGTGCAAATAATGATAATCAAAGAATATCTGTAAACTTTTGCCTCTATTCGTTTGTTAACAGTTTAGCCAGCTTGCTTTATCATTTTAGTGCTTTCTCTCCTTCTCTCCATTCATCCCTTTCCCTCCTTCCCTTCCATTCTATCTCTGTCTCTCCCACTGCCTGCCTCCTCTCCCCCTAACACACAGTATTTTTTTCTGAACTATATGAGAGTGGATTTCATGGAGATATTCTCTGGGAAATGCACACGCACACACACACACACACACACACACACACACACACACACAAGAGACAGTATAGCCTGAATGTTCATAAGAACTTTAATTTACTGTCTATATTCCAGTTTTGTAAATTGATTCAATAATATACTTTACAGGATTTTTTTTCCCCCTTAGTAGTGGGATTCATCTAGGTCAGATGTTGTATTTAATTTTCTTGTCTCTTTCAGTTCAGTTCAGTCACTCAGTCGTGTCCGACTCTTTGTGACCCCGTGAATTGCAGCACGCCAGGCCTCCCTGTCCATCACCAACTCCCAGAGTTCACTCAAACTCATGTCCATCGAGTCGGTGATGCCATCCAGCCATCTCATCCTCTGTCGTCCCCTTCTTCTCCTGCCCCCAATCCCTCCCAGCATCACACTCTTTTCCAATGAGTCAACTCTGCATGAGGTGGCCAAAGTACTGGAGTTTCAGCTTTAGCATCATTCCTTCCACGGAAATCCCAAGGCTGATCTCCTTTAGAATGGACTGGTTGGAGCCTCCTTTAATTTGTAATGTTTACAAGGATTTTATCTTTTGTGATAATTGTCAGTTTTAGAGACTACAGCCCCCCACTTTTCTTATGGAACATACCTTATTTTAGTGTTTTTCCTGTGTTTTCTCCTGATTATATTCAGGTTATAGTCCCTGCCAGAATACTATACAAGTAATGGGTTCTAGAGATGTCACATCTGAAGTTACCTATCTGCCCCTCATTGGTAATTTTAATTTTGACCATGACTTGGCCAAAGTGTTCTCCAGTTACTTCATTATATTTATTAGTAATTTTCCTCCTGAAACTAGTAAGCAATCTATGGGGAAGCACTTTAAGGCCAGGAAAATTTTCTAGTAGACTTGGCATCTATTGATGATCAGATCAGTCGCTCAGTCGTGTCCGACTCTTTGCGACCCCATGAACTGCAGCACGCCAGGCCTCCCTGTCCATCACCAGCTCTCGGAGGTCACCCAGACTCACATTCATCGAGTCAGTGATGCCATCCAGCCATCTCATCCTCTGTCGTCCCCTTCTCCTCCTGCCCTCAATCCCTCCCAGCATCAGAGTCTTCTCCAATGAGTCAACTCTTCGCATGAGGTGGCCAAAAGACTGGAGTTTCAGCTTTAGCATCATTCCTTCCAAAGAAATCCCAGGGCTGATCTCCTTCAGAATGGACCGGTTGGATCTCCTTGCAGTCCAAGGGACTCTCAAGAGTCTTCTCCAACACCACAGTTCAAAAGCATCAATTCTTCGGCGCTCAGCCTTCTTCACAGTCCAGCTTTCACATCCATACATGACCACAGGAAAGACCATAGCCTTGACTAGGCGAACCTTTGTTGGCAAAGTGATGTCTCTGCTTTTGAATATGCTATCTAGGTTGGTCATAACTTTCCTTCCAAGGAGTAAGCGTCTTTTAATTTCATGGCTGCAGTCACCATCTGCAGTGATTTTGGAGCCCAGAAAAAGAAAGTCTGACACTGTTTCCACTGTTTCTCCATCTATTTCCCATGTAGTGATGGGACCAGATGCCATGATCTTCGTTTTCTGAATGTTGAGCTTTAAGCCAACCTTTTCACTCTCCACCTTCACCTTCATCAAGAGGCTTTTGATGATACATGCTTGAATTAATCTTTACTTGGAAGGGTTAGGAAATATTTTTACTGTTTTTTAAAAAGTCTGATGTATGCATTCTAATGTATATTTTTTTCTAATAATAATCAAACAGCTTTTTATAAAATTATTAAATTGTTAAAATATTTCAATGATTCTTTCTGACTTGGTTCATAAAAATGACTTTTTATTGTTCATACCACCTAGCTAAGGCTCAGATGGTAAGGAATCTGCCTGCAATGCAGGAGACCCAGGTTTGATCCCTGGGTTGGGAAGATCCCTGAAAAAGGGAATGGCAACCCACTCCAATGTTCTTGCCTGGAGAACCCCATGGACTGGGGAGGCTGGTGGACTATATAGTTCCTGGGGTTGCAAAGAGCCAGACACGACTAGGTGACTGACACACACACCACCTAGCCATGTTGAGAGTTCCTTTTCCAGCTACTGAAGATGGCTTCCTTATTAGTTCCTTTGTATATTGACAGTGCTCTTGGAAGGTTAAATATGAGCCTGTTAGATTTTAATGATATCAATGGAGGGGATGCCACAGGAAGTCTTTCCATCTTCAATGGGCAGTATCTATGGGAGCCTTAATTTACATAGAACTTCTAATTTCTGGCAAGGAACTTAAAAAAGACATTTGTTCTGAGTCAAGTATTAAAAACGTCACACCTTTTTTTTTTTTTTTTTTTGCAAAAAGAGTAAGACAACCACAGGTGCTACTATGAACTAAAGCTCTTGGCCTGGTTTGATTCTCCTAACTGAAATTAGATCTTTAGTCATCTTCCTGAGTTTTTAAAGACATTAGGCTATTTTATTTTTCAAAATTACAGAGATACCAGAAATATTAACATTTGAAGGGATGGAGAACGTTGTTCACTTTTATTGGATATCTTCATACTGTTGTAACCTCTGTTGCTCTGGCTTGTAGGTTTTCTGATTTTTAAAAAAATCTTTCTGATCTGCTCTTAGTGATGGTCTTCACCTGTTTATTTTCTGGGTAGCTTTGTGCTTTTCAAAGACTGTGGCCTGTGCTTCTCATTTGGCTGACTGTGTTACTCTTGGTCATGAGGAGAAGAGGCAAGATTGTGAATGACTTAATAACAGGTCCCTTGCTACCATGATAAAACTAATTCTCAAATTTAAAGAAGAAGTTACTTTTGTTTCTTGAGTTTGTTACATCTTTATCATTCATATTTTGAGACAACTGAGAAACAGTTAAAAACAACCTCTGTTTTTAAGTGAGAGGAATAGTCAAGTGTTGCTGCAGTTTGAAGTTCAGATTCTGAGACCTTTAAGAATGCCTGCTTCACATGAAGCTCTGTTCATGCAAGGGGGTAGGGTTTGTTACAGAGAGATTAATGATGTACTTTTTGTCTTGATCAAATGGCATAGTTGTCTTGTTCTTTTAATTGAAAGTTATTTCAACATTTTAGGTTTCAAAAGCTAAAAATCAACAGTTCAACTAATCAGCGAATTTTAATTGGAAATGTGTACACTGACATGATTAATTAACAGTATACATCAGAGATCTATAAAGATGTGGAGAGACTATAGATCTCTTCAAGAAGATTGGAGGTATCAAGGGAACATTTCATTCAAGGATGGGCATGCTAAAGGACAGAAATGGTAAGGACCAAACAAAAGCAGGAGAGATTAAGAAGAGGTGGCAAAAATACACAGAAGAACTGTACAAAAAAGGTCTTAATAACCCAGATAACCATGATGGTGTGGTTACTTACCTAAAGCCAGACATCCTGGAGTGTAAAGTTAAATGGACCTTAGGAAGCTTTACTCCCTGGAGAAGGCAATGGCAACCCATTCCAGTACTTTCGCCTGGAAAATCCCATGGATGAAGGAGCCTGGTAGGCTGCAGTCCATGAGGTCGCTAGGAGTCAGACATGACTGAGCGACTTCACTTTCACTTTTCCTTTCATGGATTGGAGAAGGAAATGGCAGCCTACTCCAGTGTTCTTGCCTGGAGAATCCCAGGGACGGGGGAACCTGGTGGGCTGCCGTCTCTGGGGTCGCACAGAGTCGGACACGACTGAAGCAACTTAGCAGCAGCAACAGGAAGCTTTACTATGAACAAAGCTAGTAGAAGTGATGGAATTCCAGCCAAGCTATTTCATATCCTAAAAGATAATGCTGTTAAAGGGCTGCACTCAGTATGCCAGCAAATTTGGAAAATTTAGCAATGGCCATAAAGACTCAACAAGGTCAGTTTTCATTCTGATCCCAAAGAAGGTCGGTGCCAAGGAATGTTCAAACTACCGTACAGATCAGATCAGATCAGTCGCTCGGTCGTGTCCGACTCTGCGCGACCCCATGTATTGCAGGACGCCAGGCCTCCCTATCCATCACCAGCTCTCGGAGGTCACTCAGACTCACATTCATCGAGTCAGTAATGCCATCCAGCCATCTCATACTCTGTCGTCCCCTTCTCCTCCTGCCCCCAATCCCTCCCAGCATCAGAGTCTTCTCCAATGAGTCAACTCTTCGCATGAGGTGGCCAAAATACTGGAGTTTCAGCTTTAGCATCATTCCTTCCAAAGAAATCCCAGGGCTGATCTCCTTCAGAATGGACCGGTTGGATCTCCTTGCAGTCCAAGGGACTCTCAAGAGTCTTCTCCAACACCACAGTTCAAAAGCATCAATTCTTCGGCGCTCAGCCTTCTTCACAGTCCAGCTGTCACATCCATACATGACCACAGGAAAGACCATAGCCTTGACTAGGCGAACCTTTGTTGGCAAAGTGATGTCTCTGCTTTTGAATATGCTATCTAGGTTGGTCATAACTTTCCTTCCAAGGAGTAAGCGTCTTTTAATTTCATGGCTGCAGTCATCATCTGCAGTGATTTTGGAGCCCAGAAAAATAAAGTCTGACACTGTTTCCACTGTTTCTCCATCTATTTCCCATGTAGTGATGGGACCAGATGCCATGATCTTCGTTTTCTGAATGTTGAGCTTTAAGCCAATCTTTTCACTCTCCACTTTCACTTTCATCAAAAGGCTTTTGAGTTCCTCTTCACTTTCTGCCATAAGGGTGGTATCATCTGCATATCTGAGGTTATTGATATTTCTCCCGGCAATCTTGATTCCAGCTTGTGTTTCTTCCAGTCCAGCATTTCTCATGATGTACTCTGCATATAAGTTAAATAAACATGGTGACAATATACAGCCTTGACGTACTCCTTTTCCTATTTGGAACCAGCCTGTTGTTCCATGACCAGTTCTAACTGTTGCTTCCTGACCTGCATACAGATTTCTCAAGAGGCAGATCAGGTGGTCTGGTATTCCCATCTCTTTCAGAATTTTCCACAGTTTACTGTGATCTACACAGTCAAAGGCTTTGGCATAGTCAATAAAGCAGAAATAGATGTTTTTCTGGAACTCTTGCTTTTTCCATGATCCAGCGGATGTTGGCAATTTGATCTCTGGTTCCTCTGCCTTTTCTAAATCCAGCTTGAACATCAGGAAGTTCACGGTTCACATATTGCTGAAGCCTGGCTTGGAGAATTTTGAGCATTACTTTACTAGCGTGTGAGATGAGTGCAGTTGTGCGGTAGTTTGAGCACTCTTTGGCATTGCCTTTCTTTGGGATTGGGATGAAAACTGACCTTTTCCAATCTTGTGGCCGCTGCTGAGTTTTCCAAATTTGCTGGCATATTGAGTGCAGCACTTTAACAGCATCATCTTTCAGGATTTGGAAAAGCTCCACTGGAATTCCATCACCTCCACTAGCTTTGTTCGTAGTGATGCTTTCTAAGACCCACTTGACTTCACATTCCAGGATGTCTGGCTCTAGGTCAGTGATCACACCATCATGATTATCTGGGTCGTGAAGATCTTTTTGTACAGTTCTTCTGTGTATTCTTGCCACCTCTTCTTAATATCTTCTGCTTCTGTTAGGTCCACACCATCTCTGTCCTTTATCGAGCCCATTTTTGCATGAAATGTTCCTTTGGTATCTCTGATTTTCTTGAATAGATCCTTAGTCTTTCCCATTCTGTTGTTTTCCTCTATTTCTTTGCATTGATCGCTGAGGAAGGCTTTCTTATCTCTTCTTGCTATTCTTTGGAACTCTGCATTCAGATGTTTGTATCTTTCCTTTTCTCCTTTGCTTTTCGCTTCTCTTCTTTTCGCAGTTATTTGCAAGGCCTCCCCAGACAGCCATTTTGCTTTTTTGCATTTCTTTTCCATGGGGATGGTCTTGATCCCTGTCTCCTGTATAATGTCACAAACCTCATTCCATAGTTCATCAGGCACTCTATCTATCAGATCTAGGCCCTGAAATCTATTTCTCACTTCCACTGTATAATCATAAGGGATTTGATTTAGGTCATACCTGAATGGTCTAGTAGTTTCCCCTACTTTCTTCAATTTCAGTCTGAATTTGGCAATAAGGAGTTCATGGTCTGAGCCACAGTCAGCTCCTCGTCTTGTTTTTGCTGATTGTATAGAGCTTCTCCATCTTTGGCCGCAAAGAATATAATCGATCTGATTTCGGTGTTGACCATCTGGTGATGTCCATGTATAGAGTCTTCTCTTGTGTTGTTGGAAGAGGGTATTTGCTATGACCAGTGCATTTTCTTGGCAAAACTCTATTACTTTGCCCTGCTTCATTCCGTATTCCAAGGCCAAATTTGCCTGTTACTCCAGGTGTTTCTTGACTTCCTACTTTTGCATTCCAGTCCCCTATAATGAAAAGGCATCTTTTTTGGGTGTTAGTTCTAAAAGGTCTTGTAGGTCTTCATAGAACCGTTCAACTTCAGCTTCTTCAGCATTACTGGTTGGGGCATAGACTTGGATTACTGTGACATTGAATGGTTTGCCTTGGAAACGAACAGAGATCATTCTGTCGTTTTTGAGATTGCATCCAAGTACTGCATTTCGGACTCTTTTGTTGACCGTGATGGCCACTCCGTTTCTTCTGAGGGATTCCTGCCCACAGTAGTAGATATAATGGTCCTCTGAGTTAAATTCACCCATTCTAGTCCATTTTAGTTTGCTAATTCCTAGAATGTCAACATTCACTCTTGCCTTCTCTTGTTTGACCACTTCCAATTTGCCTTGATTCATGGACCTGACATTCCAGGTTCCTATGCAATATTGTTCTTTACAGCATCGGACTTTGCTTCTATCACCAGTCACATCTACAGCTGGGTATTCTTTCTGCTTTGGTTCCATCCCTTCATTCTTTCTGGAGTTATTTCTCCACTGATCTCCAGTAGCATATTGGGCCCCTACTGACATGGGGAGTTTCTCTTTCAGTATCCTATCATTTTGCCTTTTCATACTGTTCATGGGGTTCTCAAGGCAAGAATACTGAAGTGGTGTGCCATTCCCTTCTCCAGCGGACCACACCCTGTCAGTTCTCTCCACCATGACCCGCCCATCCTGGGTTGCCCCACGGGCATGGCTTAATTTCATTGAGTTAGACAAGGCTGTGGTCCTGGTGTGATTAGATTGACTAGTTTTCTGTGAGTATGGTTTCAGTGTATTTGCCCTCTGATGCCCTCTTGCAAGACCTACCGTCTTACTTGGGTTTCTCTTACCTTGGGCGTGGGATATCTCTTCCCGGCTGCTCCTGTACAGTTGTGCTCATTTCACATGCCTGCAAGGTAATGCTCAAAATCCTTCAAGCTGGGTTCCAACAGTATGTGAACCAAAAACTTACAGATGTACAGGCTGAATTTAAAAAAGGCAGAGGAGTCAGAGATCAGATTGCCATTGTTCATTAGATCATAGAGATCTATGGAAATTCCAGAAAAACACCTACTGCTACTTCATTGACTATGCTAAATCCTTTACTGTGTGGATCACAAGATACTGGAAAATTCTTAAAGAGATGGGACTACCAACCACCTTTCCTGTCTCTTGAGAAACCTGCATGCAGGTCAGGAAATAGCATTTAGAACCAGACATGGAACCAATGGACTGGTTCAGAATTGGGAAAGCAGTATGCCAAGGCTGTATATTGTCACCCTGCTTATTTAACTTATATGCAGAGTACATCATGTCAAATGCCATGCTGGGCAAATCGCAAGCTGGAATCTTGATGGAGAAATATCAGCAACCTCAGATATGCAGATGATACCACTCTAATGGCAGAAAGTGAAAAGGAACTAAAGAGCCTCTTGATGAGGGTAAGAGAGTGGAAAAGATGGCTTAAAATGCAACATTCAAAAAATTTAGATCATGGCATCCAGCTCCATCACTTCATGGCAAATAGATGGGAAAAAAGTGGAAAAAGTGACAGATTTTATTTTCTTGGGCTCCAAAACTACTGTGGATAGTGACGGCAGCCATGAAATTAAAAGATGCTTGCTCCTTGGAAGAAAAGATATGACAAACCTAGACCTATTGAAACCTTCAAACCTATTGAAGAGCAGATAACATCACTTTGCCAAGAAAGGTACGTATAGTCAAAGCTATGGTTTTTCTAGTGGTTCTGTATGGATGTGAGAGTTGGACCATAAAGAAGGTTGAGCGTCAAAGCATTGATGCTTTTGAATTGTGATGCTGGAGAAGATTCTTGAGAGTCCTTGGACTGCAAGAAGATCAAACCAGTCAATACTAAAGGAAACCAACCCTAAATATTCACTGAAGGACTGATTCTGAAGCTGAAACTTCAATACTTTGGCCACCTGATGCAAAGAGCCAGCTCATTGGAAAAGGCCCTGATGCTGGGAAAGATTGAAGGCAAAAGGAGAAAGGAGGTGGCAGAGGACGAGATGATTATTTAGATAGATTCACTGACTCAGTAGACATAAGTGAGCAAGCTCCAGGAGATGGTGAAGGACAGGGAAGCTTGGCGTGCTGCAGTTCATGGGGTTGCAAAGAGTCTAACAGGACAGAGCAACTAAGCAACAACAACATTATTAAATGCATATTAATTTTAAATGTTATATTAAATGTTATATTTCTCGTAATATTGTGGAAGCTGGTTTGTGGTATTCCCAGTATACATCTGTAGAAAACAAGCTGTAATGAAAATGAATCGCTTGTAAGGCTGTACAGGGAATTTCAGGCTTCACGTCCCTTAGTTTTTCCACTGAATCTGGTATATTTTCTGGTCTTGAATGAATATTTACATACTTGAAGATTGTAGTTAGTAGTGATAAGCTTGTATTTCAGATGTATAGTAACAGAGACTTGCTTTGGGAAAATAATATAGGAACCTAGGAAAAGAGATGTTATGTTTGAACCAAGATAGTAAATAAATTGGGAGTTTAGTCTGTATGACCCTTTGACCCAGTAGCTCAAATGATAAAGAATCTGCCTGCAGTGCAGGGGACCTGGGTTTGATCCCTGGGTCGGGAAGATCCTCTGGAGAAGGGAATGGCAATCCATTCCAGTGTTCTTGCCTGTAGAATCCCATGGACAGAGAAGCCAACAGGTTATAGTCCATGGGGTCTGATCTGAGCTGCTAACACATTTTAGTCTGTATGGGCTTCCCTGGTGGCTCACATGATAAAGAATCTGCCACCAATGCAGAGGACCAGGTTTGATCCCTCGTTCGGGACAATCCCCTGGAGAGGGGAATGGCTACCCACTCCAGTATTCTTGCCTCAGGAGTTCCATGGACAGAGGAGCCTAGCAGACTTAGAGTTCATGAGGTCACAGAGTCAGGCACGAGTAAGCAACTTTCCCTTTCACCTAGTCTATATAGTCATTGCTAGTATTTGGACAGAAGGTTACGGATGAGAGGGAAGAACCTTATGGTTTTCCAAAAAGCCATCTTATGATAATTAGTGATTTTTCTTTCTTATTATTTGAAAGTTTGACTTTTAACTACCTTCTTAATTCTATTAAAGAATGAAGCTTAATTAAGACATAGTCTGCATGTGTTGACGTGGACATAATATTAATTATCTGTTTTTTTAAGCAAAGTTTTGTGTTTCCTGTTTCTGTTTTTGTTATTGCTTTTTGTCTTTTAGGGGGAGTAGGCTAAGACTGTAGTGGTTCTTTTCCTCCTTTCTGTTTTTCTGAACTACATTAGCCATTCACATAACAGAAGATAATAGCCATTTTTAAAATTCATGTCTTCAAATGTTAATTTGCTGCTTTGAGGCATAAATGACCTTTCTAGCCAGCCCAGACTTGTCAAACAAAGGAATGATAGGAACAAGCTGCTGTTTGTTCTAATACAACAGGCTGTTTTTCACAGAGAATTTCAAAACAATTTTGCTTCCCTCTTCTCTGAAACATTAAACGTCAGCCTGTGCTAGGTTTGAATTTAGGAAGAATTGTGTACACACAAGCGGTTAAGCGAAATCACAACCACCTGTGCAAAATAAACTGTCGGCTTCAAGCTTGTAGAGTTGTTAAGAGTGTGTAGTGCACTCCTGGCTCTTCAGGCCCATATCGGGGCTCAGAGCTGATCCCTTGAGTTCATAGAGTGTTGGAGGAAAGAGAAAGAGGAAGACCAAGAAATAGATGAGCTGGGTGAGGTGTTGTACATAGCTTCATATTACTTTTGTTGCAGATTAGTTAAAACTAGTGAAGTGAACTGAGGCAGTGTTTCGGAATGATTGCTGGTCTTGGCGTCAGAGGATTTGGATTTTCTCACAGCTTTACCGCTTCACAGCTGACTTACTAGCCTTGGGCCCTGCCCAGGAGGGGCCCTGCCTGCTGTGTCCATGAGTTTGTCAGATGGGAATAGTATTGCTTGTCCTACTCCATTACCAGCTCTACATGAGGATGTTTGAGAGGCACCTATGAATGATGGATGTACGAGTGTAAAAACCCTATCGTGTGTCTCAGTAATGATGATGTCAACATTGCCAGTTTGTTCTAGATACTGTCCTCTGACATCAGCTCTTCTTTTCCTGGATATGATGTAAAGAAGTAGATGAAAGTTTTAAGTTTGGGTTTAAGTTTGGGTTGGGTTCTTATGTTCTAAAATAAATGACCAGGAATTGGGAAGCCAGGAACACAGAAAAAGTCCGCCTATAAATACTACAAAGCCACTCCTTCTGTAACCTTACCCCCAAATAATTTAATGTCCACTTCTTTCCCTTGAGAGTTTAATATTTCATGTAAAAGAGCAGAATATGTGCTTTGTTTTGGGGAATTGTTAGCTTATTTTTTCTTCTTAGATATCATGAAAAAGGAAGAAAGAGGAAAACAATTCATTTTTGTCAAAGTAAAATAGTGACTCATTAACCCAAATAAGCTTAAAATAGTCACTGTTATGTCCTGAAAATTTGTTTGTCTTAAGTATTATTTAAAGAGATTGCTAGTACTATAACAACAAAAGACTTATATAGAGTACATTTGGCTTATTGCCTTTTTTCCTCCTCTAAGCAATGCAGAGGAGATTTCTATATTAATTTATTGGGAATTAGGTTTGTTTCTTAGGGGGAAAAGGATCATTTGGAAGTTTGATAGTTCTAATTAGGAAAGGCTTTCTGTTTATAGGAAAGCATGCAGTGTGGCATATATTAATAGTTACATTTTAATAGAAAGGGGAACATTAGGATGTGTGTAGGAGCTAAGATGTTATCTTGAATATAAAGTAATAGCTTAGTCTCTTGACCAGGGTAATATGATTGGTTTGTAGACATAGGTTTTAATGGGAGAGGTTGAAGGAGGATGTGAAAAAAAAAAAAGAGAAGAGTTTGTAAAATTAAAATTCTTATAAATTTCACAGGATGCTTTAAGTTCTTACCACAGTTCTGAAACAAATATGTCGTTTCATAGTTTATGATGATCAGTTATATATTTTTTTTAATGATTAAAATAATTTTAACTTGCATTTATTAAATGGTATAGTCCCTTGATAAAATTCTGTTTTTAGGGCCTTGGGATTTGGTTGGAATAATTTTGTGAAAAGATTCTTATATTGGAAACCAAGGGATACCTATGTTCCAGACAGAGCCCAACTTGTTTAACCTTGGGTGCTTCACTTGACTTCCATGGACCTTTTTTCATATGATAAATGATTGGAAATATAAATAATTTAGTGTCTTAAATGCCATTTACATTTTTACTGTTTTTGTCCTTGAGGAATGTTATTAAAACCAGTAATGAAATTTAAGTATATATATTCAAAATACTGTATTTGTTGTTTTCCTTGAGTTTTCGTTTAGCCAAATGGATTGATTTAAAGTTTTTGACCACAGCTGCTACAGAAATGTGTGCATAGCTACTGTTTTGGTAAACACAGACTAGTAACCAGATGGTAGTAATACTTTAAAAAGTTGGACTATATGGGCTGGGAACCATCCAAGTGGAATTTTAAGTGTTTTGCCTAGGTACATTGGATTTAGTGCACACTAAATGAGTTTGAGTATGTTTTATTACTGAAGTGACTAGAAAGAACAAATAGAGTATTATGTGGAATACAAATAATGCTTATTAAGCTTGCAGTCGATTGCTTCTGATAGATGTTCCAAATTGCTGTCAGACGATATTTACTTACTCATAAACAGATGTGCTTTTGCTTTAACAGGATAACTATTGCAAACTTAGTTATACAAATTTTAAACAACTGTTAAGGATTACATTTTAAAATCATTGTTGATTAAATAAACTGATTTATTATATTTTGTAAGATTGTTGGTTTGGTGGTTATTTTCAGTGACAAAGAACAATTTTGTGTTTTGAAATGCTGATTAAAGATGGAATATCATCAGTTAAAAATTTTTTTCTGGTCTGCAGTTCGGCATGTGTATATAAGATGAGCAGTTGATTATTATATTAAAAAATTTAGTCACTTTATCAACAAATAAGGTGTTAGTGCCAATTTGAACATCAGCTGACCTGTGTTTTACATAAACAAGTAGTAGTAGCAGTCTTATTTTATCTTAAAATATACAGGTTGGTAGTATTGGAGACTATTTCCTCCAGTTTTAGTTTTTTTCTCCTACATGTATGTATGGTATTGTTATGGTTACTTAAAATCTTTGCTAGGTAGGTGTTATACTATTTATTGAATATATAAAGTTTCTGTAATTTCAGATTCTGATATTAGACTGTGAGCTAACTAGTTCACAGAAGCCCTGGTCACTGCCAACTTTATTTTGGTCTTGTGATAGGTTCTGTTGACTTCAGTGGGTTTGTATTTGATAGTTCCTACTATTTCTCAGATTACCATTTCTAGCATTTATGTGTGCTTGTATTCACAACAAATACTTGTTGAGTCATCATCTTTAGGTATTAGGCATTGTGCCAGAACAAATAGGTAACACTCGTTCTCTGGAGCATGTTTGAGAGCTGGTAAAAGATAGTGTGTGGGGTGGCTAGTCACGTACACACACCTGTAAATTTGTTTTCTTGGAGTATTGGAATCTAAACTTATGCATCTGAGAGAAAAATAGATAATCCTTGAAAGTTTATTAATACTTTTTAGGTTTCATGATTTGGACTTGTGAGTAAAGCCCAAATTATAATGCCTGTCATTTACTGTGGACACCTCACACGGCCACTGTATCTACATCACACTCGCAAGCTTATATCTAGCATCCAACTACATACAAAAGTGAAATCCACTATTCACCTTTGGTTACTAAAAGGAGTATTCACCAACAAATGTGAATGATTTATAAAGCTAGAAAATCTTTATTAGCCTGAGCAAGTCATTAATCATAGCAGTACTAATGGTGTAAAGCAATCCAGATTATTGTGCCAGTGTGATACTTGTAGTTCTACTAACACATGCATTAGTTAATTATTGTGCATCTAGCAACACTTAGGTTTGATTAGTATAATTCTGTCATTCACTGTGGTTCTTAAATATTGAACATTCTGAGCTTCCTGCTGAGTACGAAGGTTAACGAACAAAAGCAATTGTAATTTACGGTATGAGAAATGTATAGCTTCAAGTTTTCCCCCACCCCAACCCCATTCAGAGGTTTATTCAGTAACATACATCACCACAATTTACAAAGTTGTGTCTTTAACACAGAATTAATTGCTGATGAGAGATAGACATGCTAGAAATATGACTTTTAACTAAGTGTACAGATAGTCCCGAAGAACAATTCTAATATTCTGGGTTTACCAGTCAGATCAGATCAGATCAGATCAGTCGCTCAGTCGTGTCCGACTCTTTGCGACCCCATGAACCGCAGCACGCCAGGCCTCCCTGTCCATCACCAGCTCTCGGAGGTCACCCATACTCGCATCCATCGAGTCAGTGATGCCATCCAGCCATCTCATCCTCTGTCGTCCCCTTCTCCTCCTGCCCTCAATCCGTCCCAGCATCAGAGTCTTCTCCAATGAGTCAACTCTTCGCATGAGGTGGCCAAAAGACTGGAGTTTCAGCTTTAGCATCATTCCTTCTAAAGAAATTCCAGGATTGATCTCCTTCAGAATGGACTGGTTGGATCTCCTTGCAGCCCAAGGGACTCTCAAGAGTCTTCTCCAACACCACAGTTCAAAAGCATCAATTCTTCGGTGCTCAGCCCTCTTCACAGTCCAGCTCTCACATCCATACATGACCACAGGAAAGACCATAGCCTTGACTAGGCGAACCTTTGTTGGTAAAGTAATGTCTCTGCTTTTGAATATGCTATCTAGGTTGGTCATAACTTTCCTTCCAAGGAGCAAGCGTCTTTTAATTTCATGGCTGCAGTCACCATCTGCAGTGATTTTGGAGCCCAGAAAAACAAAGTCTGACACTGTTTCCACTGTTTCCCCATCTATTTCCCATGCAGTGATGGGACCAGATGCCAGGATCTTCGTTTTCTGAATGTTGAGCTTTAAGCCAACCTTTTCACTCTCCACTTTCACTTTCATCAAGAGGCTTTTTAGCCCCTCTTCACTTTCTGCCATAAGGGTGGTATCATCTGCATATCTGAGGTTATTGATATTTCTCCCAGCAATCTTGATTCCAACTTGTGTTTCTTCCAGTCCAGCATTTCTCATGATGTACTCTGCATATAAGTTAAATAAACATGGTGACAATATGCAGCCTTGACGTACTCCTTTTCCTATTTGGAACCAGTCTGTTGTTCCATGACCAGTTCTAACTGTTGCTTCCTGACCTGCATACAGATTTCTTAAGAGGCAGATCAGGTGGTCTGGTATTCCCATCTCTTTCAGAATTTTCCATAGTTTATTGTGATCCACACAGTCAAAGGCTTTGGCATAGTCAATAAAGCAGAAATAGATGTTTTTCTGGAACTCTCTTGCTTTTTCCATGATCCAGCGGATGTTGGCAATTTGATCTCCAGTAGCTGTTAATAATTTAACACTCCCTCACCCCAACCTCACAGCCTGCATATAAAACTGCATCAGGGAATCAGCACCTAGGAGATGAAGTAAATTGTTGGTAATTGCCAGCCTTATCATATTTGGTTACCTTACTCTGATTCATTTTCTTTTTTTTTTTTTTTTTTTGACAAGAAACTTGTCATATTTTGTTACCTTACTCTGATTCATGGGTTTTTTTGTTTTGTTTTTTCTGTCGTTGGTATTCTGTATGCTGTTCATCTGCACCCTGTATTACAGACAACAGTAGGGAAGAGACCTAATAAAAAGTCCCACATTTTTCAGAGAATAATTTAGAATAATGCTATTGAAGAGTATCTAATATCAGAACAAACAAGCAATGAACAGCATATAATTCTACACATTATTCAGAGACATTAAATATAACTCATTTTAGTAAGGTAGCGGATGCTTTAGTTCTGAAATTGACATGTAAAGTAGTAGTCTGTCTCTGCAGGGCTCCGCTCCAGCCAGCACTCCTTCACATGTAATGAATAGCTAATTTCAGTCCTATGGTCCATAGGAGACTTGACTGGGGAACTGGGAGGAGAAAAGCACTGCAGCTCTGAGAACAGCAGGATGTGCTGAGATGTGCTTTTTAATGGAGAAACATTTTAGAACTCTTGGGGGTAAATTCATAAAGAGGGTTGTGTATGGGTTTTGGGTTTAAATTAAGGAATTATTAATATAGTTAGGCAACCAGGAGTCTGGCAGCTGTACTGCAAAAGAGGAAAACCAGAATCTAGCTACAAACTAAGCTCAAAAGTAGCTTGCACTTTTGTTAAAACTATGTGTGTCCAATGGAGCCATTTATTAGAAAATAGGCATTTAAGAACGTATTTTAACTCATTGAAATATGGAGCTGACTTTTAAAGCTAGTCTTTGCGTGCATGGAGAAAAAGGGAAGTGACTTTTATTCCTCTGCCTCATGGAGACTTCTTTGTCATTTGAGACTTTCTTGTGTTCATAATTCTTCCATCCATCTATCCTGTCAGTATTTGCTGAGCATCTGCTGTGCACCATGATGTTCTGGGAGCCCCGAAATGAATAAAATCAGTCTTTACCCTCAAATGGTTTATAGTCTGGTGGAAAGACAGATTTATAAATGCTGTAACTAAAATAAGAATAAGGATTTTATATGTGGAGGCTAGAG
This sequence comes from Tragelaphus eurycerus, assembly GCA_935064755.1. NCBI lineage: Eukaryota > Metazoa > Chordata > Mammalia > Artiodactyla > Bovidae > Tragelaphus > Tragelaphus eurycerus. The sequence continues at coordinate 18,932,944 of CAKXYN010000024.1, read as the reverse complement.
TTTTGAAGTGAAAAGTCTGCTTTTTTTAAACTGTGAAGTATAAAATACATATTGAACAGTGTATAAAGCATATGCCTACAGTTGAACAGAGTGTTAAGGAATTCTACTTTATGTATTCTTTGTGCTTGCTTCTTTTATTCAACATTATGTGATTCCTCTGTGTGATTGCAGCATTCTTATTGCTGTGTACTAAACTGTTTTGTATCTGTACCATACTTTGTTTAGTCTTTCTATTGTTGGTGGACATTTGGATTGCTTCCAGTTTGGGGGTATTATTAACAATAATATTAAGAGTGTTCTTGATTATGCATCTTGGTCCATAGGCTCATGTACTTCTTTAGTTTATATTTGCCTAACAGTGAACAACAGACTGGTTCCAAATAGGTCAAGGCTGTATATTGTCACCCTGCTTATTTAACTTATATGCAGAGTACATCATGAGAAACGCTGGGCTGGAGGAAGCACAAGCTGGAATCAACATTGCCAGGAGAAATATAGATAACCTCAGATATGCAGATGACATATCTGAAAGTGAAGAAGAACTAAAGAGCCTCTTGATGAAAGTGAAAGAGGAGAGTGAAAAAGTTGGCTTAAAGCTCAACATCCAGAAAACTAAGATCATGGCATCCAGTTCCATCACTTCATGGCAAATAGATGGGGAAACAGTGGCTGACTTGATATTTTTGGGCTCCAAAATCACTGCAGATGATGATTGCAGCCATGAAATTAAAAGACGCTTACTCCTTGGAAGGAACGTTACGACCAACCTAGACAGCATATTCAAAAGCAGAGGCATTACTTTGTCAACAAAGTTCCGTCTAGTCAAGGCTATGGTCTTTCCTGTGGTCATGTATGGATGTGAGGGCTGGACTGTGAAGAAGGCTGAGCGCCGAAGAATTGATGCTTTTGAACTGTGGTGTTGGAGAAGACTCTTGAGAGAGTCCCTCGGACTGCAAGGAGATCCAACCAGTCCATTCTAAAGGAGAGCAGTCCTGGGTGTTCATTGGAAGGACTGATGGTAAAGCTGAAACTCCAATACTTTGGCCACCTGATGAGAAGAGCTGACTCATTTGAAAAGACCCTGATGCTGGGAAAGATTGAGGGCAGGAGGAGAACACAGAGGATGACAGAGGATGAGACGGTTGGATGATATCACCGACACAATGGACCTGGGTTTAGGTTAACTCTGGGAGTTGGTGATGGACAGGGAGGCCTGGCGTGCTGCGGTTCATGGTGTCGAAAAGAGTTGGACACGACTGAGTGACTGAACTGAACTGAACAGTGAAATTGTTGGGTCATAGAGTATATGTAGCTTCAGCTTTACTAGATAAGGCTAAACTATTATTTGTAAATGACTTGCTCCAATGTATAAAGACTTGAAGGTTTTTTGGCATTGTTGATTTTTAAAAAGTCAAATATTACAGGATTTGATTTCCTCATGGGAATATGGTGAGGATAGTTATATGTAGTAACATGTAGTTCAGAAGACCTTTCAGTCTAACCTCAATTGCAGGAATATGCTTGACATGCCAAATCATGACTTAGTATTTACTGTGGTAACTGGAAAAGTCTTGAATGAATTGGGGAACATGGGGAAGATCTTAGAGACTATAAAGCATGCCACTGTTTTGATTAATGCTAGGAAGAAAAGGGGTCGTGGAAGCTAGATACATATTAAAGGTAAGAGAAGTTTAGTGACTTTAAAATTTGAGCTCACATTTTGAAGTGTAATTCTATTTTAATCTCTTGGGAAAGAAGAAAGATGACTGATTTGGTAGGGTAATTTTTGAAAAAATTGACAGTTCTTTGGCATGAGGCCCAGATTTCTTTTCACATTTTGTGTGAAATAGGAAAATGGCAGTTTTTTAGGTGCCATTGGTTGCGGGGGCAAGGGATGTGGGTAGGGAGAAAGCAGTAACTTTTGACCTAGCAGGAGAGCAGATAACCGGGAGTAGTGGATATTTCACATAATCAATCTCTCTTATCTTCCCAGACAGGAGAAAGAATGTCATTAATATTAGAACAATTAGCAAAGCATTGCTTTAGAGATAGGGGACATACAGGTTATGTTTTCTTAGCCTCCAAATCCATAAGAAATAGGAAGGCTTTTTTAAAACTGCTTTTTAAAATATCTTTTCCCCATAGGCTTCTCTGAGAATTGAATTTACAGAGTGCTTGGAGCTTGCTTTTGCCATCTAGTGCAGCAAAACATGTTAGAGCATGAGTGGTTGGGATGTTCAGACCCAAAGCTACATTGAGTGAATGGGAAATTTTCTGTTGTATTCAGTTCAGTGACTCTTTAATGCATGCCAGCCACGTGCCTGGTCCTGGTAGGTACTGAGGACACAAAGATGAATAAAGCAGCTTACAGTCCACAAAGACAGACGGGGATATAAACAATCCAGCATAGTGTTACATGTGATAAGAGTCTATAATAACAATCTGCAGAAAGTACTTTAGTGCACAGAAGCGATGACAGACACTTCTGTGCGTGTACGATGAGCAGTAAGGTTCTAGGTAGTGGTGGCCCTTCACTGAGGGGATGAATGGATTTGAAGGGTCATAACAGGTGACTGGGATTTCTAGAGAGAGGAGGCATGCTTCACAGAGGAAATCACGTGAGCTAAAGGGTTTATGTCATTAATTTAGATTATGGATACTCTACATGAGATTATATTATATGTAAAAGTTAAAATTTTGTGGCAGTTTAGTCTGTGATCCCAAATTTGAAATAGTTTGCTTTTCCTGTTTTGTTTTTTTGATCACTAAAATTGACATACTTGTAATATTTTTTTCCTTTCAGTCAGACTTTAGTAATTCGGCAGAGTTACCTTGAAAACATTTCCTGGATGTAAGATAGTTTCATGGGTAGACTAGTCAGTTCATCTTTCATCGTCCAGAGGTACTTATTAAATGCTTGAATGCAAGTCATCTGTGTTCAGGAAAATATAAGAAAAGCTAGTATAGGTGTGCTCAGTCGCTGAGTCATGTCCAACGCTTTGTGACTCCATGGACTATAGCCCACCAGGTTCCTGTGTCCCTGGGATATTCCAGGCAAGAATGCTGGAGTGGATTGCCGTTACCTTCTGCAGGAGATCTTCTGGACCCAGGAATCAAACCCGTGTCTCCTGCATTGCAGGTTGATTATTAACCACTGAGCCACCTGGAAAGCCCAAATGAAGAGAAAAGCTTAGTCCTTTCTTAAACTCAGCCCTTGCTTTATAGGGTAGTGATTTCCAACCATCCTCCATATGTTTCATATACTTGTAAAAAAAGAAAAATTAATCTATACAATGAATATTCCTTTCAGAAAGGAATAAAAATAGTGGTGGTCATAACCTTAAAATTGTCTAGTTTTCCTCCCACGTTTTATATGCTAAAGCTGAAACTAGTACTTTGGCCACCTCACGCGAAGAATTGACTCATTGGAGAAGACTCTGATGCTGGGAGGGATTGAGGGCAAGAGGAGAAGGGGACGACAGAGGATGAGATGGCTGGATGGCATCACTGACTCGATGGATGTGAGTCTCAGTGACCTCAAGGAGTTGGTGATGGACAGGGAGGCCTGGCGTGCTGCGGTTCATGGGGTCACAAAGAGTCAGACACGACTGAGCGACCGATCTGATCTGAAGGTCTTAATTGAGCTTCCCTGTGGCTCAGATGGTAAAGCGTCTGCCTGCAATGCAGGAGACCCAGGTTTGATCCCTGGGTCAGGAAGATCCCCTGGAGAAGGAAATGGCAACCCAGTCCAGTACTCTTGCTTGGAGAATTCCATGGACTGAAGAGCCTGGTGGGCTATAGTCCATGGAGTCACAAAGAGTCGGACACGACTGAGTAAATGACTCATCTGGGAATGTACAACACAGCCCGTCCGTATCCTGGAGCTGGGTGAGGACATTGGGATACGTTAGGGTAAGGTTCTCTGACTGCCTCGGCTAGGCTTTTTCATAGTTTCTGTCTGCCCGGATTTGAATATATGTCACACATCAGTCTTCTCATATTTACTGTGGTTATGGTTTAAAAGTTTATCTGATTAAGCTAGATTGGAAGGCACCATGGTGTGGCGGAGTCAGATGAATCGCCACTTAGCACGTGTCAACATTGTGCGCATCATCAACGTCGACTCTTAGTTTCCTTTTCTTTATATCAAGGGCAGAAATAATATGTATTTTACTGAGTTGTAAAACTTTTAAATATAAAAGTTTCTAATTGTGCTTGGCTGTTAATTGCTACCAGTGTTTGTGTGTGTGTATGATCATATAAGATCATAGAACAGAAATCACTTTTCAAAGTATTGTATTCTGAAGGGGGAGGGGCAGGATGGGGTTGGGGATTCAGTTCAGTTTAGTCGCTCAGTCTTGTCTGATTCTTTGTGACCCCATGGACTGCAGCACGCCAGGCCTCCCTGTCCATCATCCAACTCCCGGAACCTACTCAAACTCATGTTCATTGAGTTCGGTGATGCCATTCAACCATCTCATCCTCTATCGTTCCCTTCTCCTCCCACCTTCAATCTTTCCCAGCCTCAGGGTCTTTTCAAATAAGTCAGTTGTTTGCATCAGGTGGCCAAAGTATGGAGTTTCAGCTTCAGCATCAGTCCTTCCAATGAACACCCAGGACTGATCTTTAGGATGGACTGGTTGAGGATTAAGAAGTACAAACTATGGATGACTATACTTGTATAAAATTGTAAATCAACTATACTTCGGTAAAAAACGCACATGATAGTATCATGTTCTTTACAAATGAACATAGGCCTGTTAAATTAGTTTCCTTAGAATATATAGTTAGGTAAAACTGAATCACTTTACTGTCTACCTGAAACTAACACAACGCTGTAAATTGATTATGCTTCAATAAAAGGTTAAAAAATAAATTAGTTTCCTTCCTCATTCACTGTTTCATTCTCTGCTCCATAACTAGTTTGTTTAATGGTAATATGACTTCATTAAAGTGGTTACAGAACTTAGTGTTTATTTTAGTAAATTCCATGATTCTCTAGTAAATGAGATAGTATATGTGAACAAACAAAAAGCAAAAAGCTTCTGTTTGGGGGAGGAGAGATGGTAGAGGTGTTGGTAGGCACTGTGAAATTGTGTTCATGGCGTGTCTCACAGAGTCCCCCTGGCTCCGATCTGATGCACTTGGAGACAGTAAACAAACAAAACAGCAGCACTGAACCAGGAAGTGCACAAGAGTGTGGTGAGCAGGTTTGTTGTGTGGAAGTAAAACTTAAGTGTGTTTGGGAATAGAGAAAGAATAAGGCCATATGTAGTTGGAAGTGGAAGTGGACCAAGACTGACCTTGACTTGATGTTTTGAAGAAGTCTGAGAAAACCACCGTGCCAGGAGGAACAGAGAGTAACAGGCGTAGTTTGGGGCTTCTTGCCGGCCAAGCCTGGATACGGTGAGAGTCATGGGTTTGATCCCTGGATCGGGAAGATCCCCTGGAGGAGGGCATGGTTATTTACTTGAAATGCCACCTACTAGGGGATATGTTGGGAAGCCTCATAAAATGGCAACACTGTCACCCTGGCAGTCTTTGTGGAGAAGAAAATGGCAACTCACTCTAGTATTTTTGCCTGGAGAATTCCATGGACAGAGGAGCCTGGCGGGTAGTCTTTGTAATCAGAACATCTTCATTCCCCTTTTGAATCTTTTTGTTCATCTTGTAAAATTTCTCTTTAGCATTTATATCTAAGAATGTTGTTTTATAAAGTCTTAGCTCCATCCTAATATTATAGTAGATCAGTAAATTAGAAAACGGATGGCACCAATACCTATATTGGTATTAGGCCCACGGTTGCCTTTCAGTCACATTGATTTCTCATTTTGGTTTACCCAAGATGATTTTTTAATTTATTTTCTTAATTCTCTAGAAGTTTAATATTTACTTTCTTGTTTGATTGTTTTTAGTAGCCTAGGTTTGAATAAGTCTGTTTATACCATCTCATAACTCTCCTCTTGTTAAATTATGCCAGTCTGCACTCCAGAAGTCCTTAGCAGCTTGGTTTATAGAAGTATAGCAGTGGTAATAGTTTGCATGAGAATGTGTTGTCATAATTCCAAGAGTCTCATTCCCAGCATAGCTGGGATGGATGGTGATGATGGCTGTACAAACCTTGTGGGGGACCCACTCCATCCTTTTCATGCTCTTCTCTCTGTCAGTGTGGACGTTTTAGGACAGTAACAGATGTGAAGCAGGTGGGAAGGCAGTCTGAGGGAAACACGTGTCCCCTGATTGATGTCCAGGTGTGATTCATGCAGTAACTAAAAAAGAAAGTTGACTGGAAATATAAATAATTGGTCACCTCACTGTCAGCTTAACCAGCCCAAAGTTGGGCTGGGGTGCCGAGCAGTTTGGACTGATTGTGCTAAGGGCTTCAGTGAAATGAAAGACCAGCTTGTTTTTTAGAAACATTTTGTGTTCCAAATTAATAAACTCCTATTGCTTCCTAGAAATTCTGAACCTAGTAGCAACTCAAAAGCCTCCTGTCTTCTAACATCCTTAACCACTTCTTTCTCTCCCTTCTTTCTTTCGGCTTCTCTCATCTCTATTTACTCACCTTTCCCCTCCCAACAGTCTGGTAGCAGCAGAAAGGTGAGAGGGAAACTGTGATTTGTTCAAATTCTTCTTTGCCCCAAGTGTGAAATGGTTATTGCTGAAAGCAGTGAAAATGAATGGCTATAGTTTGATTTTAATCCATCAGCTCACCCATTCTTCTGGGAAGGGGATGAGGTAGGACAAAATGCAAACATATCCCCAAGACTCACGTACTCTTGTTTTAAGTGACTTATTTGTGTGGTTAAAAAAAATAATTGACAAATTAAATATGGGCCGCTAAAAAGTATGCACTCTACTGAATTGCCACATTAGCACATATCCTTTCAGCTTGGTTCAGTTCAGTCACTCAGTCGTGTCCGACTCTTTGCGACCCCTTGGACTGCAGCATGCCAGGCCTCCCTGTCCATCACCAACTCCCAGAGTTTACTCAAACTCATGTTCATTGAGTCGGTGATGCCATCCAGTCCCCTTCTCCTCCCACCTTCAATCTTTCCACGCATCAGGGTCTTTTCAGATAAGTCAGCTCTTTGCATCAGGTGGCCAAAGTATTGGAGTTTCAACTTCAACATCAGTCCTTCCAATGAACACCCAGTACTGCTCTCGTTTAGAATGGACTGGTTGGATCTCCTTGCAGTCCAAGGGACTCTCAAGAGTCTTCTCCAACACCACAGTTCAAAAGCATCAGTTCTTTGGTGCTCAGCTTTCTTCACAGTCCAACTCTTACATCCATACATGACCACTGGAAAAACCATAGCCTTGACTAGACGGACCTTTGTTGGCAAAGTAATGTCTCTGCTTTTTAATATGCTGTCTAGGTTGGTCATAACTTTCCTTCCAAGGAGTAAGCGTCTTTTAATTTCATGGCTGCAGTCACTATCTGCAGTAATTATGGAGCCCCTAAAAATAAAAATCTGCCACTGTTTCCACTGTTTCCCCATCTATTTGCCATGAAATGATGGGATTTGGATGCCATGATCTAGTTTTCTGAATGTTGAGCTTTAAGCCAACTTTTTCACTCTCCTCTTTGACTTTCATCAAGAGGCTCTTTAGTTCCTCTTCACTTTCTGCCATAAGGGTGGTGTCATCTGCATTATCTGAGGTTATTGATATTTCTCCTGGCAATGTTGATTCCAGCTTGTGTTTAACATATCCTTTACGTGGGTTAATAAATCCCTCTGACAGGTATAGGTTACTGTTGAAGATTTTTTTCACTTTTTGGTGCCCTAACGGTTATACTTCTGTGAACTATGAATGCTTGATCTGCACGATCAGTTTATTATTGTTGTTACTAGATATTTACAGGACTCCAAAGCAGTAAATAGTAAACAAAGAAAATACTGCCCTTACCCATGAACTAAGCAAATGATTCATGAAGATGAAGCTTGGAGCTTGGAAAAAGCCTGCACTTGAGGAAGAAATAAACAAGAGCAGCGAGGAGGAACCTCAGGAACATTTGCCATTGGTCATTTTGGGAACACTTAAATAGTCAAGTTTATTTTTTAGGGCTATCTGTAGTTTTACTTTGTTCAATTGAGGGTTTCTTATCTAAAGATAATGTGGTTCCAAGAAGTCTGTTTCCAGGGACTATAGTTTGAAGCTCCTGTTACCTTAAAAAGTATGTCCTGATTCCTGAAGACTGACTGACTGGCCAGTGTGGTTGTTGTCATTGTGATCCTTGAAGACTGCTTTAATTCAGGAGTGATTTATCCTGAGTGTTAACTGCTTACCACTGCACAGAAGAGGCAGTAGTTTGAGTTTTGGCCTTTGTTCAGCTTGGAAAACTTAAGCTACCTTAGTCCTTTCAAAAAGCCTGACTAGGAATCTGGCATCATGGCAGGAATGTTTTAGATTCAGGAAATCAAGGTACAAGTGTCAGAGAAATTTAGATGGACAGACTAACTAGGTGGTTATTTTTTTAAATCCAAATTGTGCTTTGAGTGATAATCCTATTAAATACATTATTTAAAGTTTTTTATTTGTATATCAGGAGACCTGTAGGAAGTAATGAAATTTCCTATAACGTGTTTTTATTTTAATTTCTCTAGTGATCTTAATTTTTCAACTTTATAGTTTTTCAAAAGCAAAATTTCACATTGCAGTAAAATCCTCCTATGAAAGGAAATGCAGTTTTTCAGCTTTACGTTGGTTACTTTTATACCATCTGGGTGTTTGGGAATTTTTGTTTTCTGTCTTTGAAATCAAAACTTGACTGGAAAGTAGTGTTAGGTAAAAGATTATTTTCATGTGGAATCAAGTATTTCTTATTTAATAAAGATATAGTAAACTTAGAGTTAACTTACATTTACAAAATCCATTAATAACAACCAAAGTAAGCTCCTTATAAGTATACTTTTGATGTCTTATCACTCAGTCTTGTCATAATGATGGATTTTGGCCAATTTCCTCCCTAGAGAGCACTATATTTAGGTGGGGTTTTTGCGCTTAGGGTCACTTACGTGTTCTGTATTTAGAATAGACCTGCTCTTTTTATTATTATGTACCACAGATATGATTCACAAAGTTAAATCTAGTACCTTGATTTTTTATACTGTATTTTATACCCAAATGTGATAACTAATCTATGTCAGTCTAGGAATCTTTTTTTTTTTTTTTAAACTTCTTATTTAACTCCAAATTTATTTTGAAGGACTTTAGTTAATGATTTGTAGGTTTTAAAAAATGAGATGCATAAAGTACTTCAAAATCTGAAGACATTTTAATCAGAGTACTGAGTTAACTTAGATCTTGCCTTAAGGATGACAAGTGTTGAGAGTTATATAGTAACAGTTCAAGTGATTTCTCCTTGTTATCTTGCCAGCATACAAAGGTTTTTTGTTTGTTAAAGGAAAATACTTTATCCCACGATGGCAGAAGAAGAAGGTTCTTTCCTTTTAAACGGAAGGAGGTAGACATCCCAGAGGAACATTGGACTTCATTAGCTAAACTTGCTTTATTTTACATTGTAGTCCCTGAAAGAGTGACATACTTTCTCAGTGTTTTTAAAAATGGCTATTTTTTAAATTCAAAAAACAAGAGGTTTGGAATTTTATAGAAATTGAAAAGATTTCAGCACCTAATAAATTGTGTTCAGTTGGCAGGACATGGTATCTGTTAAAAGGTAAACTTCCTCCTCATACTTTTTATATAGTAAATATATAATAGATATAAAAGAATACTTACCATACATTTGTGAGTTGCAAAGCAAAAAATACAAGGTATGCTTGTGTACCTACTATCTAACTTAAAAATATAACATTACTAGGACCTTTGGAACAGTTCGTATGCCCTTTCTAGACGCCTTTATTTCATTTCTTTCTTCCCACCACCAGAAGGAATTATCAAGCACCTTGAGTTTTGTATTAAACATTTCCTTGCCTTAAAAAATTCTTCCCAGTAAATATTCTGCCTCCTTCTATATATACCATAACTTGCTTTTTTCATTTTTTCCTCTTTAAAGTGTTGTATTTGAGATTCATTAAAACAGGTGTGATAGGACTTCCTTGATGGTCCAGTGGTTAAGACTCTGCACTTTCAACACAGAGGACTCAAGTTTGACTCCTGGTCAGGGAACTAAGATCCCACATGCTGTTCAGCATAGCCAAAACAAAAAAACAAAACCACACAACGGCCCCCCCCCCCCCAAAAAAAAACAGATACAATTACAATTTCAAGATTTGTGTGGAACCACAAAAAAACAGATAGCCAGGACTTCCCTGGTGGTACAGTGGTCAAGAATCTGCCTGCCACAGGGAACATGAGTTTGATCCCTGATTCAGGAAGATTCCGCATGCCATGGGACAGTTAAGCCCACATGCCACAACTACCAAAGACTGCAGGCCCTAGAGCCCATGCTGTGCAATAAGAGAGGCCACCACATTGAGAATCCTGTGCACCTCAACTACAGAGTAGCCCCTGCTTGCCACAACTAGAGAAAGGTTAGGCATAGCAAAACAAAGACCCAGCACAGTAAAAAATTAAAAGAAAAAAAAACAAAAACCGCCAAAGCAATCTTGAGAAATAAAAAACTGTAGCTATCATGGTCCCTGGTTTTAAACTATATTACAAAGCTATAGTAATCAATGCAGTATGATACTGGCACAAGAATAGACAGATCAATGGAACAGCATAGAGAGCCCAGAAATAAATCCATGTATGTATGGTCAATTAACTTACGACAAAGGAATCAAGAATATGTAATGAGGAAAGAACATCTCTGTAATAATTGGTGTTAGAAAAACTGGACAGCCGTATGTGAAAGAATGAAACTGGACCATTCATTCATATATTTGTGTTGTTAGTTCCTTGACATCAGTTTTGGCAATGGTTTTTTTTTTGGATCTGACCCTAAAAGCAACAGCAAGAAAAGCAAAAGTAATCAAGAAAGACAGCATTAACTGAAAAGCTGCATAGCAAAGAAATTATCAGCAAAATGGAAAAGCAAGCTACTGAATGGGAGAGAATATTTGCAGATCACATTGCTGATGAGGGATTAGTGTGCACAATATAGAAAGAACTCATTCATCTCAGTAGCAAAAAAAAAAAAAAAAAAAACAATTTAAAAATGATGAGCATAAACATGTATGGCTGAGTTACTTTACTGTCCACCTGAAAATACTACAACATTGTTAATTGGGTATACTTCATTATAAAATAAAAAGTTTAATGAAAAGGAGGCAGAAAATCTGAATAGAAATTTTTCAGGTAAGACATATAGATGACCAACAGGCACGTGAAAGATGCTCAGTGTCATTAGAGAAATGTAGATCAGAACCACAGTGCCTCCTTACACCTCATGTAGTAGTTATCAAAAAGACAAGAAATAACAAATGTTTGTAAGGATGTGGAGAAATGGAGACCTTTATGCATTGTTGATGGGAATTGCTACAGCAACTAATGAAAAAAAGTGTGGAGTTTCATCAAAAAATTAAAAATAGAACTGCCATATGATTCAGCAAGTCCATTTCTGGATATTTATCAAAATAAAACGAAAACACTAACTTTAAAAGGCTTGCATACTCCTATGTTCTTTGCAGCATTGTCTACAACAGTCAGGATATGGAAATGACCTAAGTGTCCATCAATGGATGAATGGATTAAGAAAATGTGGTATATAATAGAATATTATTCAGCCACAAAATAGAATGAAATCTTTTTGTTTGTTCCAACATCATGGACCTTGAAGGCATTTATGCTAAGTGAAGTAAGTCAGAGAAAGACAAATACTATATTATCTCACTTGTATGTGGTAAATAAACCAAAAACAAAGTTTATAGATACAGACAACAGATTGGTGTTTGCTGAAATAGTGATTAAAAACTACAAACTTCTAAAAATAAACTAGTCATTGGGATGTAGTATACAGCATGATAACTGTGGTTAGTAATGCTGTATTGCACATTTGAGAGTTGCTGGGAGAGTGGATGTTAAGATTTCTCATCACAAGAAAGAAAATTGGAACTATGTATGGTGATACATGCTATGAAATAGACTTGTGTGGTGATCATTTCTCAGTGTATACACATATGGAATAATTATGTTGTACACTGAAACTGATACAATTTTATGTGTCACTTATACATCAAAAAAGAAAAAGAAACCAAATGTGATGGATTTTCACAGCTCTAAGTGTTTTACCATATGAATATGTTACAACTTAACGTCTGCTGCTGATAGATATTTGGGTTACCCGTTTTATATTACAAAGCTGCTGAATTCTTATGAAGTTGAATTATTTTGTATGTCTCCTGGTTCGTACGTGCAAGTATTTCTCTAAAATCCTCCTATACTTCCTTTTGCTATGAAATATCCTCTTAATCTTTATTTTTTATTTTATTTTTTAATCTAAATTTATTTATTTTAATTGGAGGCTAATTACAGTATTGTATTGGTTTTGCCATACATTGACATGAATCCGCCATGGGTGTACATGTGTTCCCTATCCTCAACCCCTCTCCCCCTCTTAATCTTTAAATTGGAACTTGAGAAATTTACCTTAAAGCAGCTGAAAGGATCTTTGTGGTTTAGGTATTTGTGATCTGTTTGCTAAGATCTAAGTAACCATGTGCTGTGCTTAGTTGCTCAGTCATGTCTGACCTTTTGTGACCCCATGAACTGCTGCCCGCCAGACTCCTCTGTCCAAGGGATTCTCCAGACAAGAACACTGGACTGGGTTGCCATGCCCTCCTCCAGGCAATCTTCCCAACCCAGAGATCAAACCCAGGTCTTCTGCATTGCAGGCGGATTCTTTATCATATGAGCCACCAGGGAAGCCCTAAGTAACCATACCGTATTCTTTTTTAAACAACTTTTTATTTTGAAATAATTTCAGATTTACAGAAGAGTTGAAAGATGTACAGAATTTTCATCAACCCTTGATGCAGCCTCCCCTAATGTTAACATGTTACACAACCTCGGTACTTTTATTAGAACTAAAGAAATGAGCCATTGGTGCAGTACTATTAGCTGCAGGCTTTATTCAGATTTCCCTAGTGTTTCTCCTACTGTCCTTTTTGAGCATCCAATCCAGGATACTCTATTGTATTTAGTCATTATGTTTCCTAGCTCTTCTAATTTGTGACAATGTAGTGGTGTTTATCTCTTATGACCTTGACACTTTTGAAGAATACTGGGCAGGTATTTTTGTGTGTGTGTGTGTGTTAGGTGCTCAGTCATGGTTGCCCCTCTGTGACCCCATGGACTGTAGCCAACCAGGCTCCCTCCGTCCATGGGATTTTCCAGGCCAGAGTACTGGAGTGGGGTGCCATTGCCTTCTCCGATAAGCAACCTAGACATCATATTAAAAAACAGAGACATTACTTTGTCAACAAAGGTCCATCTAGTCAAGGCTCTGGTTTTTCCAGCAGTCATGTATGGATGTGAGAGTTGGACTATAAAGAAAGCTGAGTGCTGAAGAATTGATGCTTTTGAATTGTGGTGTTAGAGAAAGATTGAAGGCAGGAGGAGAAAGGGATGATATAGAATGAGATGGTTGGATAACATCACCAACTCAATGGACATGAGTTTGGATAAATTCTGGGAGTTGGTGATGGACAGGGAGGCCTGGCATACTGCGGTTCATGGCATCGCAAAGAGTCGGACACAAATGAGCGACTGAACTGAACTGATACACTCTTCTCGTGATTAGATTGAGGTTGTGCATTATTTTGCTCGAATATCACAGAAGCAGTAATGTTCAACATTCTCATTGCATCATTTCAGAGGGTACCTTAATATTAACTTGACTTACTATTGGTTATGCTAACCATGTTCACCTGCTTAAGTGACAGATTTATATAAAACTTTTACTTTTCATTAGATAGGGTTTGCTAAAGTCCAATCCACACTCAAGGGGAGGAGAATTAAGCTCCATCTACTGGAATGATGAGCATCAAAGACTATGTTACATATCTAGAGGGGAAGTTCTTTGAGGCTGTGCAAATATTCTGTTTCTCTTTAAAGCTTTGCCTGCTAATTTTATCATTCATCAGTGTATCTTGGCCTGCAGCAGATATTACTGTGGTGTTCTAATGATGATTTTCATTTTTCTCATCCTCTCTACATTTTTTAATTGAAATTCTTCTGTAAGGAAAATGTGTCCCTTCTCCATTTGTTTGTTTATTCATTCAATAGTTTGTATCCATATGGACTCACATGTTTATTTTATTCTTGAGTTATAATCCAGTACTAATGTTATTTTGCTGCTCAAATAGTTGCATCCTGGCCAAGGGGACTCTTCAGGATGGGACAGTTCCCTCAATTTTTTTTTTGAAAGCACTTCCTTTCTGGCATCAGTATTTTCTTCATCTCAGCCCTAGAATCAGCCATTTTTCCAAGAAGCTTTGGTTTCTCTTATTGGAGAATGGTATTTAGAAAGGAAGACCTGGCACATCTTATTTTTTAAAATAATGTTCTTCTTGAGAAAACGTAGAGCCTTCTTATGTTAGACTTCTTACATTAGATGTGTTTATGCTAAAAGTATTTTTTTAATGTCTGAGAGAAAACGGAGATACATATGGTGACAGGTAGAAAAGTTAACTCTTTCTTGTTAATATTGGTTATCTAATCAGTAGCAATTAATCAAACATGTTACCATATCACATGTTTCTAGTAGTGAGAAGTAATTTTAGACTTTACCTTTTCAAGTTCAGGCCACAAAACTTGCAAAGTTTATTTTTCTCTAATTATTACTTTCTGCTTGGGATATAATTGAGAACAGTAAGTCAAAAGAAGAACCACTGAAACTGTCAAGCTAAATCCACCAATATCTACCCCAACTCAATAAAGGAAAACCTCAGACCTGTGCTTAGATCTCATTTAGTCTTATTTTTATACAGCTCTAAAAATGATGGTTGTCTAGTTTCCAAAGTCCTAAAAGATGTAAGCCAACATTTTAGAATAACTAGAGGGGATCCAGCTATTATTAAGCAAAATGTCAGCTTGAAAAGGAGGCATTTGACTTCTGCAAGAAAGGAGAGGGAAAAAGAACAGACTGGTACTTGACCATGAGAGCAGTGCAGGAGCGCTTCAGCTAAAAGACCAATAACCTGGCTGAGTAATGCTGTTGATAGCATTGCTGGAAGGACATAATATAGTAAGTGTTCATTATGATAACCTTGAGTCATCACAAGCAAGTGTTAAATTAGGTTTTTTGAACACTGTTTAGCAAGTTAAAGTGTTGATATGTTTTTGAAAGATTTTCATGAATCTGTTAAAATGAACATGCTCCTTCCAAGAATAAATCTCTCGGTTTTTCAGTCTCAACCTTTTGTTCTTAAGAATTATTAAGAGGCAAATTTTTTGAGCATACAGCTCTACTGTTTTAGTAAAGTCATGATCATGAAGTCAGATCCTCGTTTAATCTGATTATACCAGCTTAGTTTTCCCTTAGGGTATCAACCTTTCACTTCTGATTGTCTCCCTTAAAAATTATATCATTAGTATGGCTGTCATTGTTATACCAGGAGAATTAATTTCTGCAGAAAGATTTGATGTATCAGAGGCCTTCTCAAAAAGAACGTGTAACAATAATTTTCCTGTATTTATTTAGAAAAAAACAAAGCCCAAATGTTTGAGGAAGAATCATCAGAGAGAATGAAGTAGAATTCCTTAGCTTTTTTAGAAATTATTTTAAGGCTGTTATTTCTTTGGCTTGAGATGTTTTTACCCTCTTGTTTAATAAAATGTTGAACTTTGGTATTTTTTTTTTAACTTATAAACTTAGACATGTGTTTTTAGTAGACCTGTTAAGTTGTCCCCAAAAGAAGAAACATCATTCTTGGCTCAGAATAGCTGAGGTGTCCCCGGTAGTTAATAAATGGTCAGGGTAGAGTCTGGAGTTCCTGGAGAATACAGCTGCCACAGAAAAAGATTTCCTTTGTCTTTCTAATGAATTTTCTCCTGCTGTGCATAAGTATTTAAAGGTAATTTTGATAGAGGAGTGAAAAATAAGGAAAAGTGAGGCAAGGTATTAACACAAATGTGTTTAATCAAGGTGGAAAGTGTGGAAGGAATTTGAAGGAGCAGAGGGAGGGCGAGAAATGAAAGAGAAGGACCAGTTAGACCAGGTAAAAGATATTGTGGTAGCTGTCCTTCATCTCGTCTTTTCTCTTCTCTCTCTACTGTATTTTACAGTCCTGACATTTATAGGTTTCTGAAGCAGGTCTATTAGAAATGAGGCCATTTCCAATTTCTTGACTATCCTTCTAAGTAAAAGAGAAGAGGCAAATTTATTACATTTTCAGGTAGCAGGGTTCAATTTCACAGCCAGAGAAATTAGTATGAACAATATGAAATGTTTGTTAAGCTAATGTACTGGACTTATTATGTGTGGCCATATGCTTTTTTCTTCAAAATTCCAAAGCCTGAAAACTAGCCACATAGTTGGTTTCTCAGGTGTTTTGTTGCTTTAAACTGTGAAATTTTCCTTGACTGTAATATTTTATGTTTTAGGCAACTAAAATAGCTTTTTATAAACATAATGATTTTGATTGATTAAAGAAGTTGACTATATATCTTTTGACTGGTCTTATATGTCATTGAGAAGGGGACGACAGAGGATTAGATGGCTGGATGGCATCACTGACTCGATGGATGTGAGTCTCAGTGAACTCCAGGAGTTGGTGATGGACAGGGAGGCCTGGTGTGCTGCAGTTCATGGGGTCGAAAAGAGTCGGACACGACTGAGCAACTGATCTGATCTGATCTGATATGTCATTGAATTATGTTTTTATCTGTGTTTAATATATATGTTTTATGATGAAATATAGTAATCAGCCATTGACTCAGCAACATGATGCCAGTTATTTATCATCATTCCATTTTCCTTTAATGGCCATTATAAACTTGTTGTCGAATTATCCTTGTTTTATCATTTCATGCTCGTTATGCTGTGGGCTTTAAGTCCTCTGTTTCTAAGGATGGATAATAAAGTCTCTTGAACTTAGATAAGTATGTTGCCACCAAATAGGTGAGTACTTGCATAGGCATTGCAGGTGCCTTTAAGCATCTTAGAAGTAAAGTGAATATACCTTTTAAAAACTTTAATTTTTTTTTTTCCCCCATGCTGCATAGCATGTGGGATCTTAGTTCCCTGACCAGGGATTAAACCTGCATCCCCTACATTCAAAGTATGGAATCTTAACCACTGGACCACCAGGGAAGACCCCTAAAACATTAAGTATTCTTTTCTGAAAAGCCCTTGAAAGTTCATTATAAGCAGAAGGAAAAAAATACTCTAGGTTTCATCATGTATTTGAATGTGAGTGTATGTATTTTGCTTGCTTTTGACTTGTTTAGAATCTGAAGTTTTTAAGTGTGGAGGGATCTACAAGGATGCCCTTAACCTAAATAAGTGAATAATAACAGATGCTGAACTGTGAAATATTCTGCATAATTTTGTGAGTATTTGGGGGCAGCTTTTATTGCCTTTTTTTCCCCAGGTCATCAGGGGATCTATGCCTACCTACCTCCTCTTAAAAAAAAAAAAAGGTAAGGGAGTACTGATTAGTCCTTTAGCCTCCTTTTGCAGATATGAAAATGAAGCCCAAGGCTGAAGGTCAAACAGTTAATTAGTAGCAGAGCTAGGATTAAAACACAAGTCTCTCTCCCAGGTCAGTTCTCATCCTATTATATTGACAATCCTTGGCCACATTATTTTGCAACACACGCTGAGCCACTGTATATATAATTGCTACTTAATTAGCACTCTTTCATATTTGAAGTCATTTGGGTTTATATTTCTAGTTTAAATCATAGCCTCAAAATTGGTATAGGAGTCGTCTATTTTATTCAAAATATTTTTTTAAATCCTTAAGTTTGGTAACATCAGATCATCATTGTTCATAAACAGCTTTAATAATTACTTGATACTGAAAGGAAAATTTTGGTTAGAGTCATAGACCAATACCTGCATTTTTCTGATTCTTTCTGTAATGTTAACATCACTACATCTAATAGAAATGCTCTCCTAAGCTAAAATAGAATAAGCCTGTTCATTTATATTGCTTTGGTTTCTGAAGAAATGAAACAAATTGCCACTTAAGGTAGTGTATGTAATTGTGTGTGTAAAAGTGGAGAGTGAAAACGTTGGCTTAAAGCTCAACATTCAGAAAACGAAGATCATGGCATCTGGTCCCATCACTACATGGCAAATAGATGGAGAAACAGTGGAAACAGTGTCAGACTTTCTTTTTTTGGGCTCCAAAATCACTGCAGATGGTGACTGCAGCCATGAAATTAAAAGACGCTTGCTCCTTGGAAGGAAAGTTATGACCAACCTAGATAGTATATTCAAAAGCAGAGACATCACTTTGCCAACAAAAGTTCGCCTAGTCAAGGCTATGGTCTTTCCTGTGGTCATGTATGGATGTGAGAGCTGGACTGTGAAGAAGGCTGAGCACCGAAGAATTGATGCTTTTGAACTGTGGTGTTGGAGAAGACTCTTGAGAGTCCCTTGGACGGCAAGGAGATCCAACCAGTCCATTCTGAAGGAGATCAGCCCTGGGATTTCTTTGGAAGGAATGATGCTAAAGCTGAAACTCCAGTATTTTGGCCACCTCATGGAAGAGTTGACTCATTGGAGAAGACTCTGATCCTGGGAGGGATTGGGGGCAGGAGGAGAAGGGGACGACAGAGGCTGAGATGGCTGGATGTCATCACTGACTCGATGGATGTGAGTCTGAGTGACCTCTGGGAGTTGGTGATGGACAGGGAGGCCTGGCGTGCTGCAGTTCATGGGGTCGCAAAGAGTTGGACACGACTGAGCGACTGATCTGATCTGATCTGATTATTAGTGGTACTTTGTGAGATTTTGAAAAATATCACACTTAATGTTGTTACCTGCAGTAAAAATTTAATTAATACTACTTAAATGTGTGTGTGTGTGTGCGCGCGTGCGTGTGTGCTCAGTTGTGTCCAACTCTTTGCAACTCCATGGACTGTAGCCCATCAGGCTCCTCTGTCCATGTAGTTTTCCAGGCAGAAATACTGAAGTGGATAGCCATTTTCTTCTCCAGGGGATCTCCACTCAGGGATTTAACCCATGTCTCTTGGGTCTCCTGCATGGGCAGGTGGATTTTTTTCTAGCACTACCTGGGAAGCTCTCTTAAACATATGCTTCCTGGGTCAGGTATGTAGATCATTTGTTTTCAGACTTTTCTATCTTCTGGCTTCAAATTCATGCTAGAGCAGTTTGGTAGAGTATTCAGATTTTATTTAACCTCTCTACTACATAAAATTTTTACTTTTTCATTCATTCATTCATTTATTCACTCAGTAAATATTGAGCATGTGTCACATGCCAGGCACTGTCCTAGGTACTTAAAAGTACTACCAGAATCTTAGCAGTCCTTCTTTCATAGGACATTGTGTACTGTTTTTCTGTTTGTACTATGAAATAAACTCTAATGCAAGATTTGAATGTTAGACACTCTCAAGTCCTCTGTTAAAGAGATATGTGAACTTTGCCATTTTTATTTTCAGTATTTGAAGATAAAATATTGTAAGTACTTTACCTGACTACTGTGGGTAAAGAATGTATGGCACTCTGGATTATCAAATATATATTTCATAATAAATGATTGGTTATTTAATATTAGATGGGGGATATTGATGATGAGACATCTCCAGCTTTTAAGTCATATGTGTCCAGGTGGGCTTAAACTCCTGGAGAGAAGTTCCAACAAGCTTAATCAATTTATCCATTCTGCTTAATGATTTCTAAACTCTCATTTGAGCTTTTCATTCTGTTTACCAACCCTACTGCTTATCTTGAACAGTATGTTTTCTTTTTCATTTCCTATAGCTATTCTAGACTTTTTACTACCGTTATTCTTCAAAGTTTTAGTAAATAAAGTTCAACAGAAGCCTATTTACTATATAAGTTCTTAGAGCTGTTACCATTCTGATATGTATCTGGAACTTCCAGATGGGTGGCCCTGGATGCAACTTAATCCAGACTTATATAATGCATAGAACACAATTTGGGAAATAAAGGTTTGTACTAGTTCTTTTTCTGGAACCCACCTCTGATATGGCTTCTTAGCTATTAGTTCGGAGAAGGCAATGACACCCCACTCCAGTACTCTTGCCTGGAAAATCCCATGGATGGAGGAGCCTGGTAGGCTGTAGTCCATGGGGTCACTAAGAGTCGGACAAGACTGAGCAACTTCACTTTCACTTTCATGCACTGGAGAAGGAAATGGCAACCCACTCCAGTGTTCTTGCCTGGAGAATCCCAGGGACAGGGGAGCCTGGTGGGCTTCCGTCTATGGGGTCGCACAGAGTCGGACACGACTGAAGTGACTTAGCAGCTATTAGTTGCCCAGTAATCCAATGACTCCTCAGAACTGAAATCCTTGTGTTATTCATGGATGCTTCCCATAGAGACTTGTATATTACCTGTTACCAAGTTAAAAGATTATGAAAGTGGTTGTTCAAAATGTTTAATATCTCGTAATATTTAATGGATATTAAAGGAAAGAATGCTAATATTTAGGTGGTGAAGGCAGACCCGATAATATGATCCAGTCTTTTCATTTCATTTTTAATGAGCTTTCTTTTATGTTTTGTATTTTTTGGTAATTTATACATTCTTTATAATAAACTTCACCTATAGTTATGCAGTCTGAGACTTTAAAGATAGGTTTAGATTCAGATATTAAAACAACAGAAAATATGTAAGCATCTCAGTTATAGACAGATGGCTGAAGATTATGTAGATTAAAATTAAATATTTACTTTTATATTGAATTTCAGAACTTTAAAAAAATTCTCTCCACATGCCAATGACATATCTGTGACTGCACCTATAGCAGTGTCTATTGTTTTTCTCTCCCCTTCCCTGAGCCATAGCTTCCAAGTCCTTTGAGGTGACCACTGCTTCAATTCTATAGCAGTCAAGGCAGGTCACAGGTCTTGTGTGAGTGACTTTGGTAACTACCATCCTTCCTGTTGTCTTGGGTAGCTCTCCATTACTGCTGCCTACCTATACACAATTTTTAAAAATCATCTAATGTAATCTATTTCCTTTATTTAATACATGAGGAAAGAAGAGGGGACAAGAAATAGATGTTATTAAGTAACTTGCGCATGAGGCTAACACTGGGTAATGGCTGAAAGTAGAACCAGGAGCCCAGCCTCTTTCTCTTTGCCTTATTTGAGTGCATAATCCATCTTCCCTGAAGTGTGGCTGACCTGAAAGGGAGCCAAGCATCCACCAGTTAAGGAGAGCCTGGGAGTGTCCTGTTACAAAAGTAGGCTGGGCCAGTCAGTAGGCAGAGCTGCTCTGATGGCATTAATGACCCTCAGTGTTTGAACTTGGTATGTGGTCATTGCCAGGCACCCAGAATGTGTGCTGGACATCATTTATGTAGCAGATTCTTTACTCAAGAGGACTTTGAGCGCTTTTCCAATTTTTCCTAAAACACTTGTTTTTTCTTATAAATAATTTGTGTTTGTTGTAGAAATCTTAGAAAAACACTATCTCTACGTCAACAAAAACAAGTTAAATAAAAAAATCATCTGTAATCACACTGTTCTGAGGCATGGATGGAAATGTCTTAATGTTTCACTCACATTTTGAACCAAAGTCTCTCTGCTTCTCTTTTATCACTGTGTATTTAAGAAAAAAATGTATCTCTATTAGTACATCTACCTTGCCATTCTCTTTTTTCCTTATTAAAGACATGTTTGTTTGTTTATATTTTTTGGTAATAATTTTTTATTGAAGTGTAGTTGATTTACAATATTGTGTTAGTTTCAGGTATACAACATAGTGATTCAGGAATATATATATACACACATATATATATATATATCTGTTCTTTTTCAGATTCTTCCCCTTATAGGTTGTTACAAACTATGTGGTTCCCTGTGCTATATAGTAGGTCCTTGTTGGCTGTGGGTGTGTGTGAGTGCACACAGGCCTAGTCACTCAGTTCTCTCTGACTCTTTGCAACCCAGTGGTTGTAGCCCTCCAGGGACAGCCCTCCTCTGTTCATGGAATTCTCCAGGCAAGAATACTGGATTGGGTAGCCATTCCCTTCTCCAGAGGATCTTCCCAGTCCAGGTCTCCTGCATTGCAAGCAGATTCTTTGCCATCTGAGCCACCAGGGAATCCCCTATTTTATATATAGTTGTGTGGATATGTTTTACTGTTATTAAAGACATACACATGGAACAGAGGATTTTTTCAGCTGAATCTCTCTGGACAGGAAGATAACAATACTTACAGCCTGGGTAGGGCTAGTAGTATTCCTTGGGATTCTTTGTGGAGAGCAGGAGCTCTGACTTCATTTTGCTTGTCAGGCCATAAATTACCAAGACCAAAAGCTGTGCTGTGGTCCCTTTTTCTTCCACAACAAGAACTGCAAGTTGCTTATTATTGCATCCAGTTTTTAGTCTCCAACTAAGTGAAAAGATGGACTTGAGCTGTAAAAATAATTTACTTACCTTGGAAGGTAAATATTAGGGATAAAAAAAATGTTTTAGTATAGAGCTCATCGAAGTGAGGAGTGAAACATTACTGTTACTTAGGATAACTGGAAGTTATTTGAGACAAAATTAAGTCTTTTCAGTTCCCTGCTTTTTTCTTCCATTTGGCATCAAATCACATTTTAAGACTGTGTTATATACAATAGCAAGAAATTTTTAGAAGTCATAGCAGTTCTATTAATTTGGAAGTATGAATGTATGAGTAGAATTACTGCAGGAACAGCAAACCCTTGTCCATTATTGTAATAGAAATGCTAGCATGCTCTTGAGAGCTTGACATTTCCAACAGCAGGTGCACGCATGAGCATGTGACATTTCTATTACAATAATGATAATAGGCATTCCATAGAAAAAATCCTTGTGGTAGTTTATACACATTGTCAGCAGACCTGCGAGATAGATACCGTGAATCCCTTTTTGAAGGTGAGAAAGGGCTTCCTTGGTGGCTCAGGGGTAAGGAATTCACCTGCAGTGCAGGAGACATGGGTGTGATCCCTGGGTTGAGAAGATCCCCTGGAGGAGGAAATGACAACCTACTTCATTATTCTTGCCTGGGAAATCCCGTGGACAGAAAGGAGCTTGGTGGGCTGCAGTCCATGGGGTTGTGGAGTCAGATGTGACTAAGCAGCTAAGCAGTAACATAGATGAGAAAATCAAGACTGTTACTTGCCTAAGGTTATTTAATAGAGCGTCTTATTTCAGAAAGGTCCAACCCTAAAATTCTGCCTGTGTTACCCTGCATATTTTATTGACCTCTGGCTTTCTCACACAGGGTACATTTTGCCTTAGGCAAAAAATGTGTTACTTAAATAGCCAAAAATTTTTTTCCCATTAATTGGATTGTTTTGAATACGCAAAGACCTTTCAATTATGAGGAATCCCATGGGACATTGTAAAACAATCTCTTTATAAAAGTAAATACTCTCTGATTGACCATTTTATATTTTTTTATATTTTTATTTAGATTTTAAATGAAGGTTTTACTTCAAACAGGATGATGTAACTAAATATTAACAATTATGATACTGATACATTTTTTAAATAAAATTTTTTTTCATTTACTTATTTATTTAGGTAATGCTCAGGCCAGTTTAATAAATCACATTTGGAATTGGAAACATTTAGGTTACATGATAGGCTAGAGATTGTATACGTTTTTAAATCACAAATTATATATTACTTACTATTCTGTTTACTGTGTTTACTTAAATATATTTTTACTAAGAAAGTCTTGTTTAGGCTGAATTGTAATCGTCTTAGGTCAGCGATCCCTGGATGAGCAACTTCAGCACCACCTGTGATGATGGGTGAGGCCCAACATCTGTGTTATAACAAGTCTTGTAGGTGACTCTGACGCACATGCCAGTTTGAGACCCATCAGACAATATGGTGCATCTACCAAGAGTGTAAGAGAGTTCGTGCTTTCTTTCATCTAAGAGCTGCTTCTGGAGTGTTTTGTCCAGGACAGTCCTCTGACAAGGGTGCTACAGAACTCTGCTGCCTCAGATGACGTCACTCTGCTTCCGGCTTAATTCAATATGCGAGAGAGGTGAACTCTTAGAAACAGGCTTTAATTTAAAGTCAAAGAGTCAAGCCAGAGTTCTAGGTTGTGGGTAGAGGAATTGACTACAGAGGCCTGCATTCTCCCTTCTGGGGCCTGAGCACACTTTTCTCCTTACTCTTGGCTCTGTTAAACAGTTCATTTCCAGAGTTTGTACTTCACCTCAGCTCCTAAAGCAAATAGCCAAGCATTTCTAAAGGTTGTTTTGCTGTGAAATACAACAGGAAACAAACAGGTAAAACGATCTTCTGTCCCTTTCCCCCTTTAGGGGGAAGTAAGACAGAATTGTGTAAAAGTGCTTGGAGTAGGTGTTTGGACACCAAAGGACTCTACAAACTTAATGTGCACTTTAGAGGTGGCGGACCCAGGTGAGAGGCCACGGGAGGAGGAGGAAGAGGCGGGGGGCACTGAGTTGTTGGGGCAGCATTGGCGGCCGTACTGATGGGGCCTGGATGATCTAGCCTTGAAGAAAGCTGCAAGTCTGGAGCTGCTTTGCCTGTATTAGAGAAAGTTGAATTTAAAACTTGGGGCAGATGATTTAAATTCCTAAGTACTTTGTGGCTTTATAGTTGTACATATAACTCACATTCTACCTAATTCGTTTATCACCCGCCTCCCCTGGTTGCCCACCCAGAATGTTCCCTCAAGAATGCTTGTTAAAATACAGAATTATCACTTGATGGTAATGTGGGGCCTTTGTGTACTTCAAGTTTGGGGGTGACATGGAGTGCTCATTACAGATGGCTAAATTAGTGGATAAGTGTCTTTTTTTCAGGAAAAATATTAAATAACTGTGTAATGCCATTCATATCTAACACAGTTATTCTGATCATATGGATCCTTGTATGAAGTGTTGCAAGACTCTACGTTAACGAGAAAACAAAACCAATATTGAGCAGAATGCCTCTGGGAACTCTTGATTGGGCCCATCTAGTGCATGCTCCGTAAATTTTTATGTTGTTTATATGGTGTGCTGTGGTTTACAGTCTGGTCTTTGCATTAATTTGCCATTGTCTTTCTCTCAAATATTAATGAAGTGTAGGAGCGATTCTATTCCAAATAGGCATTTTTAAGATGGACTTCAAAATAAAGCTTTTCCTTTAAAAAATATTTTTTTTTTCTGAAAGACGGAAATCACTTCATTAGCAATTGCCAGCAAAATCTCCTAATGTCTTTCCATAAGCTGTTTAAGCTTTAGTATTAGAAATTAAGGCTAGAGGATTTAATTAGCCAGCTCACAGGATGCAGTCTCTTTAATTTAGGATTTCCCTTTGAGAAAATTATGTAGTTAAGAAAGGATATAATATTTTAGACAAGTTGGTTTTGGGCCCTTAATGTGTCTATATTGTGATCTGGAAATTATGCTTCATGTGAATTGAAACTTTTTGTTTCTAAAATTGATAATTGCAGCATGGCGTGTTGGATTGTGTGCAGTAGTTCTCAGAGTTAGGAAAGTAAAAATTGGGTTTTGTGGGGGCAATGATTAACTCATATATTTTACTAGGGACACATAATCACGTATTATTTACCATACACTTAGTCAATGCACTGGGTTTTAGTTAACCAATGAATACTTTGTTATGGGAGTGTTAAATGTTAACACTTGCATTTTTAGATTTAGCTTTAAAAACTTACAAGAAACCTCGTACAACCCTTGCCATCCTTTCAGCCATAACATTAACTTGCTTTGGTTTCTGCCTTTAATTTCCCCGGGGGTTCTTTTTATTTAGGAAAAGGGTGAAAGATGTATTTGTGTAAGTATTACACCAGTGCTTCTGTTAAATTCTTTTTCAACAAAGAATTTGTTACTTGAGCACCTCATGCACAGAGTGCATATTTTTCTGAAAAGAATGTGCCCTGAAAGCAGCAGTTTTTAGTGTATATTTATTTCACGTCTACCAGTTTATTTTAGCTTAGATATTTTCTAATGCTTTCAGTCTGTAACCATTTTTCAGTTAACCGAGAACATACACATATATGCACAAAATGGCCAACCTTTAGAAATTATTTTTGTATTTTAAACCAGTTGTCTCTCCAGTCTGTGATATCAGGAGCCTCTCCTTGTCCTTTTTAAAATGCAACTAAAATATTGACTTAGGTACAGAAAATCAGCTTTCAGGGAAAGATATTTTTGGAGTATCAATGAAGAATTTAGTATTTACTTTCTAGAAATGTTAATTCTCATTAACGTGAAATTAATGCAGGCAGTTCGTGTGTTCATATGTGAGAAATTTGCCCCTTAAAGATTTTTATGTTGTCTTATAAACCATTGACCTACAGTAAGGTCAAGTGCAAAAATGAAGAAGTTTTAGTGTTGTGGACTCCCCTGAAAGGCTCTCAGGTACTTGTGGGTATCCCTGGACTGTGTTTTAAGAATCATTGCATTATAATATTTTTGAAGTATCAATGGAAATGGCAACCCACTCCAGTGTTCTTGCCTGGAGAATCCCAGGGACGGAGGAGCCTGGTGGGCTGCCGTCCATGGGGTCGCACAGAGTCGGATACGACTGAAGCGACTTAGCAGCAACAGCAGCAGCATGGTTACTTGAAAGAAGTCTCTTCCCTAAAATTCTCTAGTTCTCTGTGTATGAAAGTAAGACTCTTTCGTGCTTATTTTCCAAGTTACTTCAAGGGTGAGACTCCATCTTCCCCAAAGATTCCAGTAGCTGTGGAGGGAAAAAAGTGTTATGGATGAAGGGAATGTATCCAGCGCCCCTCCCCCTTTTTTCTCCAGCTGGAAAGAGAAGGAAAGGGAAATAAAATTTAATGAGCACTTTTACTGTGTGCCAGGTGCTTTACATACGTTATTTCATTTTAATCCCCCAAACAACCCTAGGAGGTATTTCTAGCCACATTTTGCTCAAAATAGAGCAAGTCTCAGAAAGGTTAAACAGCGTGCTCGGATCACACAGCTTTTAAGTGGACAGGACCTGATCCAAATCAGTGTTTTACCAAGGCCTGTACATCACTGTGGGCTTCCCAGGTAGAGCTAGTGGTAAAGAACCCACCTGCCAATGCAGGAGACATAAGACATGTAGGTTCGATCCCTGCGTTGGGAAGATTCCCTGAAGGAGGCCATCGCAACCCACTCCAGTATTCTTGCCTGGAGAAGCCCACGGACAGAAGAGCTTGGTGGGCTACAGTCCTTGGGGTCACAAAGAGTCGGATACAACTGAAGCAATTTAGCGCACACACACACACACACACACACACAGCACTGTGCTTTGGTTTAGTTCCTGCAGATTGAGGATATGAATACTAAAGTTAGATTGGGCTCTGTAGTGGCATAATTACCAGACAGTTTGACTGCCTGTGAGGTTTGCTGTTAATGGGATTAGCTGTCTTTGACAGATTATATTTTATAAAGTCAAATATATTTATTTAAAAAGATTTGCATAACTTATTCAGTTATAGTTATTTGAAAATAAAAGTTAATTATCCATGGTTTACTGTAGAGCACAGGATTACCCCCTTTTGTATCCTCAGTTCTGGCATATAGAACAGCTGACTATCCCAGTAGGAGATTTTCGCATCTGCAGTCTTGAGGCAGCTTGTTATCTGGGATTGTCAGAATTCCAGAAAGGCAAAATCCATTCTCAAGAACATTGCTTTGTTTCAAGTTACCCAGTACCTAAGGGATAAGACCACTGTGGGGTGGGGCGGAGGGGATCGGGGAGAATGTCTTATAGGGACATCTCTAAGAATCTCTGAGGGAGGAATATTCTCCTTGCTTCTCCTGTGGGAGCTCTGGTATGATTTAGGACTTGGAGAAAGTGAGTTGGTAGAATTCGCAAGTTTTCTCAAATAGGCAAGGCCAGAATACATGACTGCGCAACCCTGAAGTAAGGCTTGATGGAACCTCCTATATATTGGCTCAGTATTATACCTACTGTCCCCTGTGTAATTTTCGTGTATCCATCCCAGCCTCAAAGTGAGGAGGGGAAACCCCAAATAGGCCTCTGAGCATTAAATAATTGCCACAAAGCAAGTCAAATTAGAGGTGCAGCTGACCTGAGGGGAATGAATTTTCTGTGAAAAAGAATAGCTGTAGGAGAGGAGTCATTGTGATAGCTGATAGTAGAGAAAAAAATTAGAGCTCACTTAAAAAACCCTGCCTCTTGCAGTTGTCTGTCCAGGGAGTGCTGTCCCTTTCACTTGGTAACACCCTAAATGGTCAGCTGACTAGGGTGGCGAGGTAAAATTTATTCCATGTAGAAATACTTAAAAAAAAAAAAAAAATGGTTAGAATTTTGAAAAGGAGTTTGGATACTTGAAAGATAATCCAGAATTACTCAGAAAGTGAACATTCATGAAGCACCTCAATCCTGATGATACTACATTAATGAAGTGTACTTTATAAGACATGAATGTGTTTATTTGTGTCCTCACACATCTCTTGAATTGTTTTGGAGGTCGCAATATTTTATAGTTTGCTTTTTAAAATATTTTTATAGATTGCTTTTTAAAATATTTTTATAGTTTTTTAAAATATTTGCTTTTTAAAAAATTTTAAAATATTTCATTATTGACATAATGAAATTGGATAATAGGTGGGGTTTTTCTCCTGGCATAATTGTATAATATCAGGGTTCACTGTACCTCTGACTTACACAGCTACATGAGTAAAGAAAAGTTGGTTTTACAAAACTATTTGAGAGCTTCATCAGTTTTGCTGAGGGCCTCTTCTTTGATAATTAAATTAATCCGTTCTGAAGCACCTGTCAAACTATAGCCTTTCAGACTGTTTAAATACTAGAAGGCAATGGCACCCCACCCCAGTACTTTTGCCTGGAAAATCCCATGGACGGAGGAGCCTGGTAGGCTCCAGTCCGTGGGGTCGCTAAGAGTCGGACACGACTGAGCGACTTCACTTTGACTTTTCACTTTCATACATTGGAGAAGGAAATGGCAACCCACTCCAGTGTTCTTGCCTGGAGAATCCCAGGGACAGGGGAGCCTGGTGAGCTTCCGTCTATGGGGTCGCACAGAGTCAGACACGACTGAAGCGACTTAGCAGCAGTAGCAGCAGCAGCAGCAGCAGTATAACTCATTTGGATCCTCAGTTGTCTTGGCTTTGCCTGTGGTAGGAGAAGTTCTTCAGTATCACTTTTGTAGAGGGACTGAAGTGCTGACTTGGTGGATAAGGAGAAATAAAGGAGTGTTAAACTAAGAGAGCGGAGAAGGCAATGGTATCCCACTCCAGTACTCCTGCCTGGAAAATCCCATGGACAGAGGAGCCTGGTGGGCTGCAGTCCATGGGGTCGCTAAGAGTCAGACACGACTGAGCGACTTCACTTTCACTTTTCACTTTCATGCACTGGAGAAGGAAATGGCAACCCACTCCATTGCTCTTGCCTGGAGAATCCCAGGGACGGGGGGAGCCTGGTGGGCTGCTGTCTGTGGGGTCGCACAGAGTCGGACAGGACTGAAGCAACTTAGCAGCAGCAGTAGCAAACTGAGAGAGATTGACTTTATAAATGGTTAGTTTATGAAAACTGTCTTTCTGTAGTGACAGCTAGTTTCTTTTGTACACATATATATGTGATAGGTGGAAAACAGAGATCCTTTGCACTAAATATGCAGAATATACTTGGAAACTTTCTAGACACTCTTATAATCCGTTGTTTTTGCTTTTTTTTCTATTTTGTCTTAATCTATGCCTGTGCCATGCATGATCTTCTAATTATTGTAAGTTCTTAGTACACTGATATATAAAAAGGCAAGACTGCTCTTATTATTATTTCTGAAATTTTCCTCGATATTTACTTTTTTGTGTGATTATTTTTTCTCATGGGAAAATGCATTAAATTTTTTTTAAATATGATCACATATGCTATGTAGCTTTACTTTGTGGTTTTCAAAAAAAACTTAAATCTTTTTTTGCCTGTGCAGGGCCTTTGCTTTGCATGGGCTTTCTCTGGTTGCGGCGAGCGGGGGCTACTCTTCATTGTGGTGCCCAGGCTTCTCGTGATGGCGTCTCGTTGAGGAGCACAGACGAGTCACGTGGGCTCAGTAGTTATGGCTCCCAGGCTCTAGAGCATGGGCTCAGTAGTTGTGTCTCTCGGGCTTTCTTCGAGGTATGTGGAATCTTCCCGGATTAGGGATCAAACCTGTGTCTCCCGCATTGGCAGGCGGATTCTTTACCACTGAACCACCAGGGAAGTCCCCACAAAAACTTCTTGACCAAAAGAGTTATAACAGGAAACTGGAATATCCATTTGGAAACAGGGATGAGCTTTGTGGGAAGAAAACCAAAGATTACCATATTACAGTTATCAGATTTCCTTATTACCAAGCAATGATAGTGATTTGATTTTTGGAAATGCACCTTTTAAATTGATAATTTGGTTTAAAAAAATTACAGCACTTTTCTCTTTCCACTTTGTTGCTGAATATGAATTATCAAGATGAAGTTATACTACTCTGAAAGATTTCTTGTAAGTTGAATAATGTTTTTCCCAACTCCCTGGCCTAAAGGAAGCCCTCCCTTGAAGGTGATAATAAGTAGGGTTCAGATGCCCCACATATGCACTCTAGGCATCATCTGACTGTTGTTGCCCTGTCACATCTCTGCAGCTCCAAATGCAACCCCGCCTCCCAGAGTTCCCACTGGGAGAGAATGAAGAAATAGTGGCTTGCTAGATAAGTTTAATTCAAGTAGCATAGATAGTAGAAGGCTGAGAGAAGCTTCATTACATTTGTAACATTCAGGTTTCTGTCAAGTACTTAATCCTGAGGTAAATGCATGGCCTGTGTTTCTAAAGGGATTCCCCTTAAAGTTTATCGTGACTTTCAGAGAGGGTAGATGGAACTGAATGGTGTGCCAAAAAGAATTCAGGATAGCTCCCCATATTTAGGGGAAAGGAGTGAGGGCAATCTATGCCCTAACCAAACAGGACAGGACTGACTGACTGTGGCCAGTGGCAGCGGGAGACAGTTTCCAGTTGGCTGTGAGCTGTAGCTAAAGCTATCCGTGAGGAATTGCTGCTTGTGTGGCTTGAGTGTCTCATTGCTGGATCCTTCAAATCAGTGCTCTGAAGCCGTTGGTCATGAAGTTGTAGAGAATTCCTTTGTGGTTCTAAGTTGAAGCTATACAGCCTCTAAGGTCCCTTGCCGCTTTGTGATTTTGTGCACCCATATGTGCAAATGAGCATGTTTGTACCAGCTTTACTGTGTGATGGGCTTCCCTGATAGCTCAGTTGATAAAGGATCTGCCTGCAATGCAGGAGACCTGGGTTTGATCTCTAGGTTGGGAAGATCTCCTGGAGAGGGAAAAGGCTACCCACTCTGGTATTCTTGGCTGGAGAATTCCATGAACTCTATAGTCCATGGGGTCACAAAGAGTTGGACGCAACTGAGCGACTTTCACTTTCACTTGCTCTATGATAGGAAAGAAAATCATCATTGTGAGGTACTTCAGCGATGGTGTTGGTTTCAGGTTTTGGTGGGCTTTGCCATTCCCCAGAGACACTGCTATATTGGGGCTGCCTGGAATAAAGGTGGAAGGAAGGGGAGGAGTTTGTTGAGAAGAAAGCTGAAATGACCTACTCTATTTTTAAAAATAGTTTAAAAAAAGGTGGGATGGTGAGGGAGAAAACTACTTGATTTTGGTCAAGTAGGAAAGTGAAAGTGTTAGTCACTCAGTCGTGGCTGACTCTTTACAACCCATGGACTGTAGCTCTCCAGGCTCCTCTGTCCATGGGATTTCCCAGGCAAAACTACTGGAGTGGGTAGCCATCTCCTTCTCCAG
This sequence comes from Tragelaphus eurycerus, assembly GCA_935064755.1. Classification (NCBI taxonomy): domain Eukaryota; kingdom Metazoa; phylum Chordata; class Mammalia; order Artiodactyla; family Bovidae; genus Tragelaphus; species Tragelaphus eurycerus. The sequence goes on along the minus strand of CAKXYN010000024.1, from coordinate 18,901,079 downwards.
AGGCTCTTCCTGACTGAGGGATTGAACCGGGATCTCCTGCATTGCACGCAGATTCTTTACCGTCTGAGCCACTGTACCACAGATTTAAAATAGTGTAATGATGGCTTATTGAAGCTGTCATCTAGGTATAGTTTTGATGTGGTATACGTATATACATATATATAGGTGTGATGGTGGTGGAAGAAACACAAGTTGGAATCAAGATTGCCGGGAGAAATATCAATAACCTCAGATATGCAGATGACACCACTCTTATGGCAAAAAGTGAAGAGGGGCTAAAAAGCCTCTTGATGAAAGTGAAAGTGGAGAGTGAAAAGGTTGGCTTAAAGCTCAACATTCAGAAAACGAAGATCATGGCATCTGGTCCCATCACTGCATGGGAAATAGATGGGGAAACAGTGGAAACAGTGTCAGACTTTGTTTTTCTGGGCTCCAAAATCACTGCAGATGGTGACTGCAGCCATGAAATTAAAAGACGCTTACTCCTTGGAAGGAAAGTTATGACCAACCTAGATAGCATATTCAAAAGCAGAGACATTACTTTACCAACAAAGGTTCGCCTAGTCAAGGCTATGGTCTTTCCTGTGGTCATGTATGGATGTGAGAGCTGGACTGTGAAGAAGGCTGAGCGCCGAAGAATTGATGCTTTTGAACTGTGGTGTTGGAGAAGACTCTTGAGAGTCCCTTGGACTGCAAGAAGATCCAACCAGTCCATTCTGAAGGAGATCAATCCTGGAATTTCTTTAGAAGGAATGATGCTAAAGCTGAAACTCCAGTATTTTGGCCACCTCATGCGAAGAGTTGACTCATTGGAGAAGACTCTGATGCTGGGAGGGATTGAGGGCAGGAGGAGAAGGGGACGACAGAGGATGAGATGGCTGGATGGCATCACTGACTCGATGGATGCGAGTCTGGGTGACCTCCGGGAGCTGGTGATGGACAGGGAGGCCTGGCGTGCTGCAGTTCATGGGGTCGCAAAGAGTCGGACACGACTGAGCGACTGATCTGATCTGATCTGATGGTGGTATACTGCAGTAAGTGTTTTCATATGGCTGGGTAAAATACTTGAGCATGTCTGTTAAATAGCCTTTCTTTTTTTTTTTTTTTAACTTGTAAGGTGCTGGGGGAGGGAGGTTTGAGTGACCTGAGTGTTTTTACTTGAAAATAAAAGCTGCCATATGTTTTTCTTACTGCTGTCAAGTACTACACATTTCAAAGAATTAAAATATTTTGTAGCATCTGAATGCAGAAGCTGAACTCTCTCCTCCCTTTCTTTCACATAGGTTTCCACTTGAGTGGCACAGTGACAGAACCTGCAATACAATCGGAGCCAGAAACTGTTTGCAACGTGGCCATCAGCTTTGATCGTTGCAAGATTACCTCAGTGACCTGCAGCTGTGGAAACAAGGACATATTTTATTGTGCGCATGTTGTGGCACTGTCTTTATACCGCATCCGCAAGCCAGATCAGGTCAAATTGCATCTTCCCATTTCAGAGACTCTCTTTCAGATGAATAGAGACCAACTACAAAAGTTTGTACAGTATTTGATCACAGTGCACCACACAGAAGTTTTGCCAACTGCTCAAAAATTAGCAGATGAAATTCTTTCCCAGAATTCAGAAATCAACCAAGTACATGGTGAGTATAGACAGCCATTCTGTAGCTTGCTTCTTGGGATTATTGTTCATTTATAAGCTTAATTCATCTATATAAAAGTAAATTAAATATGAATAAGATCATCAGCATTGCCCTTAGGTAGCTTAGGGTTTAAATTCAGTTTTGCATCTTAAAACATTTCTTCTGAAGTGTTCATTTTTGAGATACCAAGCCTTTTATGCTCAGAAAGATTTCTCATTTGTTAAAGCTTGGCTCTTAAACATTTATGTTTTATATTAATACAGTTTTATCAAATACTAGATATTGGCTATGGTAAACACAAATTCACCCTTGTCAGCTGTTGTCAGTAAACTGACTTGCATGTACAGAGTTTTTTTCATTGTCTTAAAAGTGTGTTTTCCAAGGCATTAAGTTTCTAATATGATACTGCATGTTAAGAAATAATTTATTTTTAGAAAAATACTAAAATTTGTTTAGAGAGAGTTTAGGATATGACTGTTATTGTGTATAAGAAATCTCAAAAAGTTTCTCTTAAGTCTTTTATACACTGAACTTATCTCACTTATTTGTTAGCATGTGTATCAGCTATCTACATATAGTTGAGATATGAGACCAGTTCACTCAATCCTTGACATAGAAAGTGTAAATGTTTAAGGAAAGCAATTTGAACTCACTTCCTAAAAACTTTTAAAATTGTGAGATGTAACACAGAAAAGTGCATAAAATATATATGTGCATATTAACAAAGTGAACCAACACCCAGGCCACGAAATAGACCGTATTTGGCACTTGAGAGGGTTTCACGTATGCCCCCTTACTTTGAGTCATCAGCTCCTTTCTGTTCCTCATGGTAACCATTGCCTGATGTTTTTACGGTAATCACTTCCTTGGTGCTTTGTGTTTTAATGTTAACATCACTAAACACTGGTTTAGTCTTCAGATCAGATCAGATCAGATCAGTCGCTCAGTCGTGTCCGACTCTTTGCGACCCCATGAACCGCAGCACGCCAGGCCTCCCTGTCCATCACCAGCTCCCGGAGGTCACTCAGACTCGCATCCATCGAGTCAGTGATGCCATCCAGCCATCTCATCCTCTGTCGTCCCCTTCTCCTCCTGCCCTCAATCCCTCCCAGCATCAGAGTCTTCTCCAATGAGTCAACTCTTCGCATGAGGTGGCCAAAAGACTGGAGTTTCAGCTTTAGCATCATTCCTTCTAAAGAAATTCCAGGATTGATCTCCTGGAATTAGTTTAGTCTTACCTGATTTTAAACTTTAGGTATCTGACTTTTTTTTTTTTTTTTTTATTAATTTTTGGCTGTGCTGGGTCTTCATTGCTGCACACAGGCTTCTCATTGCAGTGTCTTCTCTTGTGGAACACCGCCTCTAGGGTGCAGAAGTTGTGGCGCACGGGCTTAGTTGCTCTGCAGCAGTGGGATCTTCCCAGATGAGAGGATCGAACCCATATTCCCTGCACTGGCAGGCAGATTCTTTACCATTAAGCCACGAGGGAAGCCCCTATCTGACTTCTTTCATTCAAAATCATGAATGATTTGGATAATCATAAACATCATCTCATGTTTATGAGATTTATTTACATTGTTTCATGTACCTTTTAGTTCATTCATTTTCATTGCTCTTAAGCAGCTCTAGAAATACCAGTAGAAGTGCAGTGTGAACCACATGTATAATTTAAAATATTTAAAAAGAAACAAGTAAAATTGATTTTAATAATGTTTATCTCAGTATACCTGAAAAATCAGTTCATATTCATATTAGTCTAACATTCATAAATTCAACAAAAATATTTATGTTTCACTTCTTATTCACATTATTCTTTGAAAATCTGTTTTACACTTAACCACAAGCAAGCACATCTCAGATCAAACTCTAGCCACATTGCAGGTGTTCAGTAGCCACATGGTTAGTAGCTACCTTATTGGAACAGTAGCTCTCTAGAGAGTGTTCTGGGTATGAGGACACCATGATTTATTTGTCCATTTCACTGTTGATGAACCTTGTTTTGAATAAAGCTATGAACATTCTTTTATAAGTCTCCTGGTGTCTTATGATACTTTTAATATGTCTTTTATGTCAGCGGAAAATCCACATAACCATATTTCTTCTCGCACTCTGCATATCAGTCTCAGCTTTATTAAAGTATCTGTTACAAGGTGTATAAAGCATTTTACTTGGAAGAGTCTGCCAGTGTTGAGTAACAGGATGGTAAACAACTCTGCCACAGAAGTACCCTGGACCCACCAAAAGCACATGCACTCAAGGACTCTTTAAGTTTAAGTAGGCTTCTGCTCTGTCATACCATCTGTCTCCATTGTGTTACTGTGTGAAAATTCAGGCCAGCTAACAGTCATCTCAGAGATTTCTCAGGAGCCTGTTTGTGGCTTCTTATTAAAACATTCACTGAAGGCAGAAGAATAGCATATACCATTTCTTCAAACTTTTATGCACTCCCTTTTTTTCCTTTCTTTAAAATTCATATAATCCACTTGGTCATTTAGTTCTCAAAGTTTTAGTTTAACCAGAGGTCCATACCAAGTCAGTTGTTTGATCTGCATCTGTCTTCCTTGTTTTAAAGGATCGCAGACCCCCAAATTTCTTATCTAAAAGCTTTTAAAATCCATTTCTGTGTCAAAATAGTGGGACTAATGAAACAATCTAAGGTTGGATGTAAGAAAGTATTCACAAGACATTATATTTCTTTCAGACTTTCTAAAATTAGAAGAAAAAAACTAAGGAAATATCAAGGACAGAATGCAGGTTAGCTTTAAACTGAATGTGATTTTCAGATAACTTGTTTGAGAACAGCTCCACGAGAGCAGTGAACTTGAGCACTTTCTCCTGCCAGCTTTCTCCACTTAATTTATCATCACATTTGCTCCTAGCCTGGAAATGGGCCAATTACACAAGCTGCCTTCCTGCTTTCCATTCTAGTGTGACAAGTGGCAAAAAAGAAGAGAGTTAGAAAGCAGGCCGTGACCTTAAGTGATGAAATGGGAAATCTGCTCCCTGGAGGGTCTTATTTTAACTGTTAGATTGATGACTTAGTAGGGGGTGGGATTTTTAAATGTTTTGCAGTTATTTGACTACATGGTCCCACCTGCCTCCAGACATCTGCACATTAAGCATCCTCTGACTCATTTTTTAAGCAGTATTTTCTTGCATGGTTTTGAGAATGTATTTTTTTCTTTGAGAAAAATGTCTTGAACATAAATATTAGGAAGAGTTCATTTTTCTGTAAGGAAAAGCATCACTTTTACCTAACTAGATAAATAGAGTTAGGATAGGATTTTGATTAGATTTTGTTAGTAGGTATCTTAAAGAGAATGAGGTTTATCTTATCTAAATCCTTTTTAAAAGAAAGCCACAATACAATTTTTAAGTAAATGCAAACTATGCTGCTAACAGTAGATTTTTCCTTTTTCTTATGAACTCGTCCTAAAGCTTCTTCAAATTCTATTAGTTGCTTTACTTACTATTTTGAAATATTTTTTTAAAGAACTTTATGCTAAGGAATTAAAAGTTTTTTCAAGTCTATTCCAGGCATATTGTTCCTGATAATTTCCTTGTAAGCTACATATTGCAAATTTATAATTGTAGTAGTTTATAGATGAAGAAACCAAGGAGAAAGGGTTAGTGACTTATCCAGGATCACAGATTGAGTAAAAGTACTTGAAATACAGACTTAGTTATTGTAATTGTTCAGTCCTTGTCAGTTTTTTACATTTCATTTTGGTTTCATAAAATTTTCCACATAATTTTGATTAGATTAAATCAATTATTGTGTGCTAAAAAGTGGCTGTAAGGTAGTTAATTGATGTTAATGGCCCTCCAGGGAGATTGCCAGTTGTCATTTTGCATTGATAAGCAAAATTGTTTACTGTAGTTTTATATTATAATAAAACTTTCTAGCTTCCATATCCTCCAAAAAAGAAAAGCTATTGTTTTTTCTCAGTGTTTAGAAATTTACTGATTTCTAAATGCTAACCTGCTCTCTTGGTTAATTCATCCCAGCCGTTTTTTGGTCTTTTATGCTTCTTATTAATGTATTATAAATTAGTGAATTGTGGTATCTGGACAGAACAGTGAAATCTGGAGACCTAGAGTACATTATTATCTCTGCTGTATATTACCTGTGTGACCCTGGGTAAGACTCATTTCTCTCATCTTTAAAATGCTCATAATCTTCACTAGCAGCATTAGAAAAATCTTAGTCATACTTACATATGTAAAATATTAAAGAAAAGATAAGAGTTTACGTCATGTTGGGGTACCCATAAGTAGTCATAGTTAAAAAGAAGAGAAAAGAAACCTGTTGGGGGATGGATGATAACAGAGTTGGAGGTCAGCTTGCTGTCCTCTGACTCTCTGGCATATATTTCCTCTTCTACTTTTTCCTCTTTTGCTCTTCCTTTTGGGAACTTCGCTATGGGATAGTGTGTACTAGGCAGACTACGACAGAAAGGGACAGATGGAGTGTCACCTGTGGCATTGGTCTCTTCTTGGACCAGAGGGAAAGGATGTCATTTCTGTGGCCCTTTTACCCCTAGTGCTTGAGTTAGTCTTCAAAGTAGGCTAGATTCATCCCTCGTTTCACTGTCGAGTGTCCAGAGATACCATCTCAGTCAGCCAAATGTAGAAGGCCTGTACAGTTGACCTTTGAACAGTTTGGGTGTTAGAAACAACAACCATCTGTGCAGTTGAAAATCCACATGTAACTTACATAGTTTGTCCTGGGTGCCTGCAGTTCCTCTGCACGCGTGGTTCCTCGTATCCACTGTTCTTCTGTATCTGCAGTTCTGTGTCTGTGGATTCAACTGGGGATTGTGTAGTATTTAATAGTTATTAGTACTGTTGAAAAAAAATCCTCTGTAAGTGGACCTGTGCAATTCAAATTCAGTTGTTGGAGGAGCTAAGGTGGCGGAGGAATAGGACAGGGAGAACACTTTGTCCTCTACAAATTCATCAAAATAACATTTAAACGCCGAGTAAATTCCGCAAAACAACTTCAAATTCAGTTGTTTGAGTCAGTTCTATTTACATGTCAGGTAAGGGTTGACATATGACATGTAAGATCTTTCCCACCCCTGATTCTGTGACTGATGGTAGTATTTTTATACAGACACACACAGAAGGACCAATGTACCTCTTCTACCCAAGTGTGCATTTGTGTGTTGTTCTTCCATCAGACATTTCGTTTTGTTTCAGCATGGTTTTGTATAAAACTAGCCGTATAAATTCCATTCATGCCTGCCTGTCTTGCTTAATTTAGCCTTCAAATACTTCAATGTCCCAGACGTTGTATATATCAATTTATTCAGTCTCTCCCAGATATTACCAAACAACCGAATCTATTCAGCCATCCCATGTTTGTTGTGTAGCTTATTTTTACTTGATTGTAAGCTCCATCAGGGCTAGAACTATGACCTGTATCTTTTGGCAGCTTCCCTAAGGACAGTATTTAAGAAGTAATGGACACTCAAAATTAAGTAACAGTGTCCTTTATTATGTAATAAAGGTCATTTATGACACACCCATGCATAGTTAAAAATCATACTCCGTGGTGAAAAGCTAAAGCCTTTCCTCCAAATTCAGGAATAAGACAAGGATTTCCACTCCCACCACTTCTGTTTAACGTAGTATTGGAAGATCTCACCACAGCAGTTGGACAGAAAAAAAGAAGTAAAAGCCATTCAAATTGAAAGAGAAGTTAAATTGTTACTATTCACATAGAAAACCCTAAAATTTCCACCCAAAAGCTAATAAATGAATTCAGCAAAGTTGCAGGCTGCAGGTTAATATACAGAAATCTGTTGCATTTCTGTATACTAATAATGAAATATCAGAAAAAGAAAGTTAAAAAAAAGATAATGTCATTAAAAATTAAATGGAAAAGAATAAAATACATAGGAATAAATTTAACTGAGTAGGTGAAAGGCCTGTACTCTGAAAACAATAAAACATTGATGAAGGAAAATGAAGATGATACACAGAAATGAAAAGATATCTCATGCTCTTGAATTGGAGTGATTAATATTGTTAAAATGGATATACTACCCCAAACAGCCTACAGATTTGATATAAGCCCTATCAAATAACAATGATATTTTCCACAAAATTAGGACAGAAAATCCTAAAATTCATTGTTGTTGTTAAGTTGCCAAGTTGTGTCCGACTCTGTGTGACTCCATGGATTGCAGTTCGCCAGGCTTCTGTGTCCCTCACCATGTCCTGGAGTTTGCTTAAGTTCATGTCTGTTGAATCAGTCTGCATTCCAATCATTCCATCCTCTCTTGCCCTCTTCTTCTGCCTTCAATCCTTCCCAGCTTCAGGATCTTTTCCAGTGAGTTGGCTCTTCACATCAGGTGGCCAAAGTGTTGGAGCTTCAACTTCAGCATCAGTCCTTCCAGTGAATATTCAGGACTGATTTCCTTTAGGATTGACTGGTTTGATCTCCTTGCTGTCCAAGGGACTCTCAAGAGTCTTCTCCCGCACCACAGTTCAGAAACGTGAATGCTTTGGTGCTCTGCCTTCTTTATGGTCCAACCCTCACATCCGTACATGACTACCTGAAAGGCCATGGTCTTGACTATATGGACCTTTGTTGACAAAGTGATGTCTTTGTTTTTTAATACACTGTCTAGGTTTGTTGTAGCTTTCCTGCCAAGAAGCAGTTTTCTTCTACTTTCATGGCTGCAGTCACCATCCACAGTAATCTTAGAGCCCCAAAAGAGGAAATCTGTTACTGCTTCCACCTTTGCCCCTTCTGTTTACCAAGAAGTGATGGAACTGGATGCCATGGTCTTAGTTTTTTTAATATTGAGTTTTAAGCCAGCTTTTTCACTTTCTTCTGTCACCCGCATCAAGAGGCTCTTCAGTTCCTCTTTACTTTCTGCCATTAAAGTGGTATCATCTACATATCTGAGGTGGTTGATATTTCTCCTGGCAGTCTTGATTCTATCCTGTAACTCATCCAGCCTGACATTTCACATGATGTACTCTGCATAAATTAAATAAACACGGTGACAGTAAACAGCCTTGTTGTACTCCTTTCTCAATTTTGAACCAGTCAGTTGTTTGATATAAGGTTTTTACTGTTGCTTCTTGACCCACATACAGATTTCTCAGGAGACAGGTAAGATACTCTGATATTCCCTTCTCTTTAAGAATTTTCCACAGTTTGTTATGATCCACACAGTCAGAGGCTTTAGCGTAAAATTGATATGCAACCACAAAAGACACAGAATTACCAAAGCAATCTTGAGAGAAAAGAACGAAGTTGAAGCTGTCACCCTCCCACTCATCAAACTATACTACAAAGCTACAGTAATCAAAACAGCATGGTACTGGTACAGAAACCAGACACAGAGATTAATGAACAAAATAAAGAGCCCAGAAGTAAATTCACACACCTGTGGTCAATTAATCTACAACAAAGTGGACAAGAATATACAATGAAGAGAAGGCAGTCTCTTCAACATGTGGTTCTGGGAAAGCTGAACAGCTGCATGTGAAACAGAGATTAGAACATTTTCTTCCAACATTAAAAAAAAAATCAAAATGGATTAATGACTTAAATGTAAGACCTGAAACCATAAAACTTCTAGAAGAGAACATAGGCAGAACACTTATGACGTAAATTGTAGCAATATTTTTTGCATCTGTCTCCTAAAGCAAAAAAAAAAAGCAAAAATAAATAGAACCTAATTAAACTTTAAAGCTTTTACACAGTAAAGGAAACCATTGGCAAAACAATAAGCCTATAGAATGGGAGAAATAGCTGCAAATGATATGACTGACATGGGATTAATATCTAAAATATACAAATAGTTCATATAACTCAATATCAAAAAAAAAAAAATAACCCATTCAAAAAAATGGATGACCTGAATAGACATTTTTCCAAAAGAGAAATATAGATGGCTAATAGACACATGAAAAGATACTCAACACCACTAATTGTCAGAGAAATGCAAATTAAAATAGCAGTAAGATATTACCTCATACCTATCAGGGTGGCCATCATCAAAAAGTCTGCAAATAACAGGTCTTCCCTGGTAGCTTAGTGGTTAGGAGTTTGCCTGCCAGTGCGGGAGATATGGGTTCAATCCTTGATCTGGGGAGATCCCACATGCTGTGGAGCGGCTAAGCCTGTGGCCACAACTGCTGAGACTGCTTAGAGCTCGAGAGCCACAACTCCTGAGCCTACGTGCCGCAAGTACTGAAGCCCAAGCCCTAGAGTCTGTGCTCTGCAACAAAAGAAGCCACCACAATGAGAAGTCTGCACATCACAACTAGAGAGTAGCCCCTGCTCACTGCAGCTAGAGAAAAGCCTGTGCAGCCATAAGTAAATAATTTTTTAAAAAAGTCTACAAATAACAAATATTGGAGAGGATGTGGAGAAAAGGGAACACTTACACTCTGTTGATGGGAATGTAAATTGGTGCAGCCACTTACATTAGAGGCATTACATTACAAACAGTACAGAGGTTCCTAAAAAAAAAATAATGAAAAACTACAAATAGATTTAACAATGGAGTCACTCCTGGATATATATGCAGCAAAAAAAAAAAAAAGTAATTTGAAAAGGTACATGTACCCCAGTGCTCATAGCACTGTTTATTTAGAATGGCTGAGATTTGGAAACAACCTAACTTCCCTGGTGGCTCAGCTGCTAAAGAATCCTCCTGCAATGCAGAAGACCTAGGTTCAAACACTGGGTTGGAAAAATCCCCTGGAGAGGGGAATGGCTACCCACGTCAGTATTCTGGCCTGGAGAATTCCATAGACTACATAGTCCATGGGATTGCAAAGAGTCAGGCACAACTGAGCGACTTTCACTTTCACTTTAAAGTGTCCGTCAGTAGATAATTGGATAAAGAAGAAGGGGTGTATGAATACAAGTGGAATACTACTCTGTCATAGGAAAATAATGAAAGTTTGCCATTTTTAGGAACAAGGATGGACCCAGAGGCCATTATGCTTAGCGAAATAATTCAAGACAGGGAAAGACAAATGCTCTATGATATCAATGATATGTGGAATCTATAATAATAGCAAATGTATACAGCAAAGTAGAAGGAGACTTAAAGATATAGAAAACAAATTAAGTGTTACCAGAGAGGAGAGGAAAGGGAGGAGGGTCAAATTAAGGTTATGAGATTAAGAGATACAAAGCACTGTATATTAAAAAAAACGTGTACACATGTGGTGGATTCCTGTTGATATATGACAAAACCAGTACAATATTGTAAAGTAATTAGCCTCCAATTAAATTAATTTTAAAAAATGCATAACCTAAAAAAAATAAAAAATAAACAACAAGGGTATATTGTATAGTATAGGGAATTATAACCATTATCATGTAGTTACTTTCGATGGAGTGTTGTCTATAAAAATACTGAAACCCTAAAACTAATCAGATCAGATCAGTCATTCAGTCGTGTCCGACTCTTTGCGACCCCATGAACCGCAGCACGCCAGGCCTCCCTGTCCATCACCAACTCCCGGAGGTCACTCAGACTCACATCCATCGAGTCAGTGATGCCATCCAGCCATCTCATCCTCTGTCGTCCCCTTCTCCTCCTGCCCTCAATCCCTCCCAGCATCAGAGTCTTCTCCAATGAGTCAACTCTTCGCATGAGGTGGCCAAAAGACTGGAGTTTCAGCTTTAGCATCATTCCTTCCAAAGAAATCCCAGGGCTGATCTCCTTCAGAATGGACTGGTTGGATCTTCTTGCAGTCCAAGGGACTCTGAAGAGTCTTCTCCAACTCCGCAGTTCAAAAGCATCAATTCTTCGGCGCTCAGCCTTCTTCACAGTCCAGCTCTTACATCCATACATGACCACAGGAAAGACCATAGCCTTGACTAGGTGAACCTTTGTTGGCAAAGTAATGTCTCTGCTTTTGAATATGCTATCTAGGTTGGTCATAACTTTCCTTCCAAGGAGTAAGCGTCTTTTAATTTCATGGCTGCAATCACCATCTGCAGTGATTTTGGAGCCCAGAAAAATAAAGTCTGACACTGTTTCTACTGTTTCTCCATCTATTTCTCATGTAGTGATGGGACCAGATACATGATCTTCGTTTTCTGAATGTTGAGCTTTAAGCCAACCTTTTCACTCTCCACTTTCACTTTCATCAAGAGGCTTTTGAGTTCCTCTTCACTTTCTGCCATAAGGGTGGTATCATCTGCATATCTGAGGTTATTGCTATTTCTCCCTGCAAGCTTGATTCCAGCTTGTGTTTCTTCCAGTCCAGCATTTCTCATGATGTACTCTGCATATAAGTTAAATATTTGTAAATCAGTGATACTTTAAAAAAAAGTACCATATCATTTTTAAATTCTGTATTCTTAGAATTTGGAGATTTATTCTTGTACATATGTTCCAAATATGAGAGACAGTTGGAGTCGTTTGATGGAGGCTTCATGTCACATCTCTCTTCATTTTGTTTCCCCGTGGATGGTCATATTCATGTAATTGGACTTGCATTAGCAACCAGTTTTTCAGTTATCCTAGGGAGATAATTTGGTTATTACAAGCATCCTTTCTACTGTAGAATGTTCTGGCATTGACGGTGAAACAAAGGTATGACCTACTAGTGGTGGTCAATTTAATTAGCAAATCTATAGGAGAGAATTAAAGTTGCTTTAAATGTGCTATCTCAAAGTGCAGTAGTGTGAAATGTAAAAGTAAAAAAAAAAGAATACATGTTGAAAAACGTATAGAAATAAATGAAGATAAAAAGACAAGTACTCATTGGCTCTCTTAGTCTCCAGTAACTCCCTTATTCCCCGCAAGGCAGCTGCTGCTGATAGTATGGTTTATAGTTTTTGAGGCAGTTTTTTGGTGCACACACAAGTATGTAATTTTTTAAAAACAATCTTAAAACTTTTTTTGTAGTTTCTTTTTTTTGTTTTTCCATACATCATGAATATTTTATCTTACTAGTACAAAAAGGTCTGTTACTGTGTTAAGTGCTGTGTAGTATTGCATATTATGGTTCTGTTTAATCATTAACATACCAAATGATTTCAAAATTGTTTTCATTTTTTCTACTATGTGCAGTTCTACTGTGACCATTCTTTTTGTATGTGTGAATTTGTGCAAGTGCTTTTGAGTAATAGATTCTTAGTTAATAGTAGAAATGCCAGAACAATTGGTATGGGCATTTTAAGTTTTGTAATTACTGCCAAATTTCCCTTCAAAAATGACTGGTTTTACCATTAAGTTTTAATTAGGACTTGATGTTTTCATAATACGATTTAAATTTCTTCTAAAAAATTGTTGAAATATACAGTCATGCACACACGATCATCTTCATATGGAAAAACATCTCATTTTAGCAGAAGAGAAGTAATCTTTCAGGAGGCGTCACATCTCTGACCCAGCAGGTATACACATACACGATAGTACAGAAGCTGCCAAGTTACTTTTAGCTTGATATCCTTTATCCTTTCTGTTTTTACCTCCAAGTCGTGCCTTCTCTCATACCCTACAGTCATCTCTGACACTACCCGACTCTCATGATTGTCAGTGGCTTGTTACCAGCTGTGATCAGTTTGCTCACCATCCCTCTCTCCTGGATGGAGGACAAGGGAACAACAGAAGATGAGCTGGTTGGCTGGCATTGCCAACTCAATGGATATGAGTTTGAGACACCTCCGGCAGATAGTGAAGGACAGGGAAGCCTGGTGTGCTGCAGTCTATGGGTCGCAAATTGTCCAACAGCACTTAGCGACTGACAAGAACAAGCCTCCATGTTCGCTCTGTGAGCTTTTGTTCCCGTCTCCCTCACTGTAGGCTTTTCACCCCTCGCACCGTAAGAGTACTCAGGGTGTTGAAGAGCTTAGAAGTTCGACAGCCTACATGAGAATTCTAGTCCCTTTGCTTTCCAGCACTTCTAGTGGAGGAAAGGAACTAAATCTCCTCAGGGCTTAGTTTTCTTATTTGTAAAACATAGTCTGTAAAGAGTGCCTATTTCATAAGGTCAGGAGAGTTATAAAGGAGTAAAAGTTAAGTTGCGATTATCCATCATTGCAGTTGACGTGAGTCTTCAGCTGGCAGTGGTATCGTTGAGGAAAATAATTGTGAAGTTTTAAAAAAAAATCTTTGAAAATAATCTGAGCGAATCATTCTTGAACCTTGCAAACATAGTAGATCTCTTTTAATATTAAATCAGAAGAGTCAGGTTATGTAAAAATGAGACTTTGAGAACTTTGCATTTAATTGTTTGTGTACCAAGTAATTGCTAATATATTAATATATCTGTTAGTTAGGTTATGGAAAATGACCTAACTCTTAAGCACTCTATGCTTATATTCTTCATTTTTTAATGAGCATTAGTGAATGTACAAGTGTTTTATTGCTCTTTATCTATATAAAATACATGATTATTTCTGTACATGAATAAGTATATCACTGGAATTTCTGAAGTAAATTAAAAGATAATAAGAAATGAGTAATAAAGTCAGGTGAGAGGAAAAGAGTAGAGGAGCTATAAACCTTGACAGGCCTATTTGAGTTCCCTGAGCTATATCCTGATTACAGAGCTACTTATTTATTTCTTTGGCATTTAGCTAAAGGGAAGGTGGCTTGTTGAGGGAGCAGAGGCTGGCGCATGCCAGGACTCTCTTTGTCATTAGCTTCCAGGCTAAACGGGTTGTCCTCTAACAGCTCTTAGAGAGGACACCACACTGCATCATGGCAGTAGAATTACATGGACTGACCACTGAGAACAGGTGATGAAGGATCTGGCTGTTTCAGCCACCACAAAATTGTATTTGGAAACGAACACATTAGTTACTGCCTTGAAATGAGGATTTCAGTAAGAATAAAATTTAAAGCTTTTCTCAAGTGTGTATTTATTCAGTACACATTATTACATTATTTTTCAGTGGTCTTCTAGTTCTTATCCTTGCTAAAGAAAGATTTTTTTTTTTTCCTGAACCTGTATCACTGAAGTTTGCTGCGTTGCCTTTTCTCTCTCAGTGCCAATGTTTGATGTCAGGACTTTTGCCTTCAGCTTGTAAGACAGGTGTACCAGTGTCTTTGTAAGCCACAGACTTAATGTTTCCTATCTTTAATAGCAGGCACTAAAACTGTAGGAGATGGCATTCCTTTATAGGTCCTGCAAAAGAGGCTGAATTAATCATCTCTGCAGTGTAAACATCTGCTTCCTGCATTCTTCCTTTGTAGACTGAATTTGACAATTTAATTTTAACAACAACAAAAAAAGAGCACTGCTGCTTAAATATAAATGCTTAAAGCATTATTTGGACAACCATGGTATTGAGGCAGTTAGGTCACAGTTAAGATGAAGATGTAAACTAAAGCCTTTCACTTTTTGTTTGAATTTGTTTTCTAGCAGTTTTTAAGAAAAGAGAAATAATTAAATTCCCCATTAGAATGCAAAGCTGAATAATTCCACATACCAAACATAGCATAAACCAATTATTGAATATGTCTTAATATCTCAGTTTAAAATTTACAGTGTGATTTGGTAGTGTCCAGTGCTTGGAAATGACTGTTTTTGTGATAAGAGACAGATATCTTAGTCAATAGGTCTTAAATTTAGTGTACTTTAGTGAGTACAGTGGACCCTGAATACTTTTCAATCCGAAGATCCAGAATATGCCACCATGTTTGAGATTCCCTCCAAATACAAAATTGTGTTTCCCAGCCGTACTTCCCATCTCCACGGCCCCTGCCTTGTTACCTGTGGCAAGGATTCTGGTTCAGTAGGTCTGAAGTGGTGCCTAAGCATTTACTTTTCACAGTGTGCCTCAGGAGTCTTGATACATTCCTGATCTTGAGAACTGCTGGGGTAAGAGTTTTGATACTGGAGTAAATCAAAGCCAAAACAGAACCAAATCAAGTAGCAGACAAGGAAGGCCAGAGACGGACAGTAGTCCTTCACGTTCATGAACTCTCCTTTGCTCTCCTCCAATGGCATTATGTAACCAAGGTAGGAAAGTGAATCAAATTCATACACTCTGGCTGGGAGCAAGAGCCAATAAAACCGTTGCAGTGTGTTCAACAGATAATTTCACTTTCCCTGAAGGCTTGAAACTTTGTAAAATTAAGCTTTAGTCATAAAACGCTCACAAAGATTAATTACACAGTTGTAAAAGTTATAGAGTTTGTAATTATAAATATAAATAAGGGTAAAAAAATATGATAGTTTTAAAACACTTTAAAGGACCATTTAATTTATATACCTAGATTCTGGTTCCTGCCCAATGTGGGTTATATCTAATAGCAAATGTATAAATGCTTGAATTATGTTTCTCTTTGCCTGCCTTTCTCAAAGCTAAATTCTGAGAGGTTTGTCTTTGATTATAGACAGCCATTAGCAAGTAGAAATAAATCTTGCACATCTACATTTTATGCAAGGCTTAGGCAATACTTTAATGCATATAATCATGACATGTTAGGATTTAAGTGTTTAGACTTTAGCATTAAAGTTTAATAAATAAATTTCCTCTTTTGGGAGGGTTGTTGAAAACATGAATTTCGTGGTGTATAATGTAAAATGTACGTGTCTTTTTTCCTAAAATGTTGAGTTGTGTTTAGAGTAAATTTATGTTTTATTTATCAACTAATTACCTTTGTGTGCATTCTTATGACTAAATTGTTTTCTGCATAGTCACAGAAAATTTCTAATTTTTATTACTTAATTTTTTACTCCTACATAATAGAAGATTAGGGCTGAGGAAACAGAGGCCTGTCTTTGTGCAGGTGTGTGTCTGTATCATCTTTCTCTAGAATCAAAGAAGTGAGCTGGATTAGGGGTTGTGTATCCCAATGGGATGCAGATATAACCCCAGTAGTTAATTAGCTCTTCACAATATTGTGTGTTCTTGAATTTTCCTGTAAAGAAGAAACATGATAACAGATCCCAGTAGTCTTCCTTAAATTTTTTTTTGATTTATGGTTGACAACTGCTGCCTTGATGCTTTCAGGGTTCAACTTGAGCTCCAAGGTTCTGGAATATATTCTTCAGCAGGGGAGAGAACCGGGAGACTGCATTTGGCAGTGTGTGCTGTGGACAGACAGGTCATAATCACTCTGAACCTGTGTTTCTCCTTCTATAGAAAGGGGATCATGAGCTATACTCACCTCCAGGGGACATTGTGAGAAGAAAATGAAATCTAATTCATGTGAGGATACTTGAGCAGTAGTTTGTTTTTGATAGGATTTCCTTCCTTGGTAGGAGTGGAATGTGTATCTTTCTCCCTCCTTCTTTTCCTCCCATCCCTCCCTACTTGATTGGCTGATAGTGGCTCTTGCCCAGCCTTTAAATGTTGGCCTTCCGTATGGTTCCATCCTAGACAATTTTTTACCCTGTACTGCATCCCATAGTATATCTACCTCCGTACTTTAAATCCGTTCCCCTCTTCTTGGCTGAGTATCTCAGAGGTACTTCAAATTCACCACATCTAAAACTGAACTCATGGATTTCCCTGGCGGTCCAGTGGTTAAGACTCAGAGCTTCTACTGCAGGGGGTGTAAGTTGTATATCTGGTCGGGGAACTAAGATCCTGCATACTGAAAGGTATGGCCAAATTATTAAAAATAATAATAATAAAATCTGTATTCATGATGCAAACACTGCCCCACCCCGAAACCTGATCCTGCTCTGGTGGTCTGTGTACCAGGGAGTGAGTTGTCCAGTGTTTTATCTAATTGTATAATCCAGAAAACCGTCTCTCTCTTAGTTCCCTGATCACCCATATCTCAGGTATATCTTTACATTGCAGTACATAAAGAATCTTCACATTCATTTTTATGGCTGCTTAATACTGCATGGTAGGACTGTTGAAATTGATGTGTATCAGAGCAGAACATCTTTTACTTTAGAGTATTCTTTTCTTCTACTTTGCATGACCTTGTTGTGAATTACCATTCGTTACTTTTAGGGAGAAAAAACAAGCTCCTCCCTTGTCAGTGCTCTCTGGCCCTTCTTCTATTCTCGAGTTGTCTTGTGTTGCTCTTTGCCCTCATCCTCTACTGTTAAGTTGCGTGGACAGTATCTTCTGTTTCATCCACATACCATGTTCCTTTCTGCTTGAGACCTCTGCCTAAGCTCTTAGTCTCACATGTAGTGCTTCCTTTTCCTGCCTTTAGTTATCTTCTAATCTACTTAAGACAGATCTCAGCTCCATATGCTTATTCTGCCAATCCAAGGCCAGGTCAGGGCTCTCCGATACAGTCTCCTGGCTCTTTGTGCTTTTCTATGAACAATTCATTTATTCTTATATATTTGTATGGGTAATTACATTGGTATTTGTTTCACACACTTAAAGCAGTGTTTCAATAATAGTAGATTGCAACCCATTATTCATTATGAAATCAGTTTTTAAAAATTATGACGAGCCTTTAAAAAGTGAAATAGTACAGAAAATATCAGACCTCACTTTTACAGAAAGGATATTTTTTGATCATACTTTTGCTTCAGATTAATAAATAGATGTGTTCATATAAGTGTCCAGATACACAGGTGTATTGGGTATGGTATTAATTATGTTTCTTATTGTGGCTCTTAGTCAAAAAAGTTTGAAAGCCATTGAACTAGATAATAAATTCTGTGAGGACAGGAATTCTGTTTTATACCCCATTGCATCCCTGAGTCTAGCAGAGCACTGTCAGTAAATATGTTTTCTGAATGAATGAATGCACACTTTTTCAGGGAGGTTCACAGACCAAATCTTGCTCCCAGAGACTAATGGAACCTGGTCTCAAGCACATGTTAGTGATTATTTCCTTGGCCAGATGAGTCTGTGTAAGATTATTAAAAGAAAAGAAGTGTGGAGCCATATCTACAGATTTTTTTTAGGGCTTAATAAGCAGATGAAACACTGTTAATGAGAGGTTTTAGATTAGTTTTTATATTACTTAATGAATTGTAGGCCTTTAATACCACTTTATTTTATTAATAAATACAAAACAGTTTTCACTTGCCTAGATATCCAGGTAATTTTAATTTCTAAGGTAGTCTGCAGACTGTTACATAGATGTTATCTTTTGTGTTTACTGCAGCAATAAAATATTTACGCAGTTTGGGAAGGTGATACTACAACCTGGTTTAGTACAGCAGGTGCACTGCCTGTTCCCACGTGGCTTGATTTCCCTTTTTAATCTTTGGTTTTCTGCAACTAAAGACTTATGTCAGCATGCAGTTTATACAGCAGCAAATAATGGTGAAAGCTTGAATTAACAGAGTAAAGAGAAATACTCTACTGAGTTTACTTGGTTTCATATTTTTCTAGTATCTTTGAAAAACATTTTACTAATAAGTATACACAGCAGAGTTTTATAAACACAATATATTTACAATGAGACATTTTTGTGAATTTTTTTATTCTTTAGAGAACCTGTAAATTCATCTCCTCATGTACAGTCTCTGATGTTAAAAAAAGGAAACGTCTCAGCTCTTAAGTCATTACCTTTCAGCTTAGCACAGAGCAGCAAAGTTCTCCATATAAAAGAATAATTTCACACTTATTTTTGGTCATACATTTGTATGTATATTGAGATTGGATTAAAAAGTATTTAGGCAAAAAGTATAGAAACTTAATTCTTTTCAAGTTTATTAGAGTCCAGAGTTTTTATCTAGCATATGTGTTATTTTTTCTTTCTGTTTCTAGGTGCTCCTGATCCAACAGCAGGTGCTAGTATAGATGATGAAAACTGCTGGCACTTAGATGAAGAGCAGGTTCAAGAACAGGTTAAACTGTTCCTTTCCCAGGGCGGGTACCACGGATCAGGGAAGCAGCTTAATTTGCTCTTTGCAAAGGTATGACTTTTTATTTTTAAAGAAATATTCTAAATATATACATTTATAGAAAGTATATACGACCATGTATAGAAAAAGATAAAGGCTTCTTTGTAGATTTTTTTTTTTTTTAAGAAATGAGAATTGCCTGGCAGTCCAGTGGTTAGGACTCCACACATTTATTGCTGGGGCTCCAGTTCAGTCCCTGGTCAGGGGTGACTAAGATCCTGTCAGCTGAGTTGCATGGCCCAAGGGAAAAAAAATAAAGTTATAATCAGCCATTAGAGACTTCTGTGTTGTAATGCAAGCATTAATTTACTTAGATGTCTTTAGGTAAGATATGGGCCATTTTTGTCTTTTTTTAGTTCTTATACAATTTGAAAAACTGTTCAATACTAAAAATAGCTTGATATTAATTGAAATGCCATTTTTTTTTCAGTTTTTAAAAAACTTTTCTGGTTAATTTTCCCAAATAGAGCATAAATTTGAATATAGTCCTTAAGATATGCTTTGTATAATTAGTTTAATGTTAATATTTTAAAATTAGTTTCAAGAACGTAAACTTTGGAGACATAGAAACCTGGGTTTAAATCTCAGTTCTAAAATCTTGAGTTATTTAACTTTGCAAGTTATTTAAGTCAGTTTCCTCATGTATAAATTTAGGTAAATAATAGCATATCCCTTCTAGTTGTTGTGATTATGATGTTATATGATAATGGTGTCTTAACAGCAGTTGGGTCTTGGTAAATGTTAATTTTCATCACAAACATTTGATCGCCTAAGAGACAAAGTTATCTTCAGTATAAGTTCATTGTGAACAGAAGCTGTGTCTGTTGCTTTACACAGAACTTTAGTACCATGGACACATTTCTAAATACTGGATAAAATGCTTTTTAAATAATGTTAAGGCAATGTCTTTTCATTGGGGGTGCAGCCATCATTATAGATAATGAATTCAGATTGGTTTTATTATTATTATTTTTTTTTGTAGCTGCACCATTTTACATTCCTAGTAGCAACCTATGGAGGGTTCAAATTTCTCTGAACCTTCAAATTTCTCTGAACCTTCAAATTTCTCAGATAGGTTTTAAAGGAACAGATAACTGTGTTCATTGATACTTTTGTTAAACAATTTCTCTCATATTCATAGTGATTAAAACCTTTTGTGGGTAAGTTTAATCACTCTGTCATGTCTGACTCTTTGCAATCCCATGGACTATAGCCCACCAGGCTCCTCTGTCCAATAGGATTTCGTAGGCAAGAATACTGGAGTGGATTGCCATTTCTCAGAAGAATTAAAGTAAACTGTTACTGCTTATGGCCAAAAACTAGTGTATTCTGATTAATGAAAACCCTTTAAATAAAGATTTAGCCCGGGATTTACCTGGCAGTCCAGTGGTTAAGACTCCGAGCTCCCACTTCGGTAAGCACAGGTTCCATCCCTGGTCAGGAAGCTAAGATCCTACATGCCATGCAGTGCAGCCTTTAAAAAAACTTTTATCTCATATACCATATATGGATTGCCAGTTTTTCAAGAATTATAGTAGTGGCTCAAACAGTAAAGAATCTGCCTGCAATTCAAGAGTGGAGAAGGCAACGGCACCCCACTCCAGTACTCTTGCCTGGAAAATCCCATGGATGGAGGAGCCTGGTGGGCTGCAGTCCATGGGGTCGCTAAGAGTCGGACACGACTGAGCGACTTCACTTTCACTTTTTCATTTTCATGCATTGGAGAATGAAATGGCAACCCACTCCAGTTTTCTTGCCTGGAGAATCCCAGGGGCAGGAGAGCCTGGTGGGCTGACGTCTATGGGGTCACGCAGAGTCAGACACGACTGAAGTGACTTAGCAGCAGCAGCAGCAATTCAAGAGACTCAGTTTAATTCCCGGGTCAGGAAGATCCCCTAGAAAAGGAAGTGGCTATTTACTCTAGTATTCTTGCCTGGAGAATCCCATGGACAGAGGAGGCTGGTGGGCTACAGTCCACAGGGTCGCAAAGAATCAGACACAACTGAGCGACTTTCATTTTTCACTTTCAAGAATACATCTAACTCTAAAATTATTTCACATGACTTAATGAATCTTTGGTAATTTATAGCACTTCAAACTCTTGTAATGCGTCAGTGTCAACAGTCTGAAATTAATTACCTTTAGGCTATATAGATGTACTTGAGCATTGGTTAATAGTTCTGGGTTTATATGCTTAGTAGTAAAGCATTTATTTTCATTGCTGTTGCTAACCGAGTAGTAGGTTAGAAATTCATCAGGGAAATAAATACTAAATTAAATCTATAACATAAAGAGGTAATATTAAAGGTTTGGTGTATTTAGACACACAGTAAGTATTTCTTAGGTTCTTATATCAGTAGAAAGTACACTGTGGCCTAGTGGAAGCAATGTGAAAGAAGAATTAAATGGGCCTGCAATTGCTGTTTTTATCTATGTATATATGGTGTACACATTATATATGTTACATGAAGTAACAGCAACATCTAATTTTCAAAATGGCATAATTTCCAGAGTTAAGATAGATCTGGATTCTAATTCCAGTTGTTCCTCTTGTCTTTTGGACAAGTTACTTCACTTCTGAGGCATGGCTTTATAATTTGTAAAATCAGTGTTATAATCTGCCCTACTTATTATGGTTGTTGTGAAGATTATAAGGAGAAGTATAAATGTAAAACTCTTTAGCAAGATGTCCAACAAATGGTAACTCCATTTCTTTCTGCTTTTTAGTACTTCTTAAGATTATTGAAACAGCCCTCCTGGAAGCACACTCTTGTGATTCAGTGTAGAAGTGCTTTTGAGTTCTCTACAAGACTCAAATTCTGAAGCCTGTGGAGAGGTGGTTCCATTGCTTCTTAGGGTATAGGCCTGAGGCAGAATATATTGACCTAGAGGTTTAGGCTGCTTTATTAAAGATCTACTATTTCCTCCTCCATTTGGCTTTCACATGGAAAGAATTTTGAATAAAAGGACTCTTCCCCTCTCAGCTACTACTTATGACCTTGGTCTACTAATTTCCTATTCAGAGAACTGGCGTTCAGCTTAGATTCCTGTTTGTTGAACATATAACATTTCACACTTTAGAAATGGATGGATTCATTAGGATTTCCTGTAGAGCAGCTTAACCTTATATTTCCTTCTTTGCTTTCCCATTTATCTGGGAACTATAAGAGAAGAATAATGGACAGAGCTTGATGTTCCAAAACAGAGAAGCAGAGTTAATTTATGAAGTCACTTGTGATTCTGCTATAAGGATTGCTCATTTGGAGCAAAAGAGTTCTTGAACTTACACAGCACTGAACATTTCCTCTTACTATTGCAAAAACAGTCCCATTTGAATGAATAGAAGTATGTGTTGCTCTTTATGTTGAAACCCTTGGTGAGAAAGAATCTAGTGCAATTACTAATTTACCTCAAAAACGAAGGACTTGTACAGCTTGTGCTTGAATATACTAAAAACCACTGAATTGTACAGTTTAAATTGGTGAATTGTATGTATGTGAATAAAGTTTTTTTAAAAATGAAGGATAGATGCTATTACTATAAACATCATTAGATCAGTTTAGAAGATCTCTAAAAAGTTTTTGGTACACTTCTTTAGACTCCATTACTCTGGTGGTAGTGCAGTCAGTCAGGGAGTTAAGAAGGTACCAAATGATTTGTCTTGTTTGTTTTGGTATTATTGCTTTGCAGTCTGGCAAAAACATTTTTAGGGGGTAATTGGGAAGTTAGGCAATTTATTTTTTCTTTTGTGGATTCAAAAACACAATTTTAAAACAATTAATGGTCATTCTTTGATTAAATTGCCATTGAGGACAAAGGCTTATTTTTAACAACTTTTGTTTGCTTAAAAAGGATGGTGTTAAAAGAATCCACCACCACCACCACCCTAACTTCCCTCCCCAGAGAAGTAAGGTGTACTGTCTCTGTATTACTGTTCATTTTTTAACATTTTTCTGAAGGTATTTTTTTCCCCCCACTAGGTGCGGGAGATGTTGAAGATGAGGGACTCAAATGGGGCCCGAATGTTGACTTTGATAACAGAGCAATTCATGGCTGACCCTCGTCTGTCACTTTGGAGGCAACAAGGCACTGCAATGACTGACAAATACAGGCAGCTCTGGGATGAGTTGGGTAAGTTTAAATCTTCTGATGGATTGCCGTTGAGTTGTGTGTGGCTGAAGCCTGGGATAGAAAGTGTAAAAAGCATGGTCAGAATATTGCAGAAGAGCGAGCTGCTCTTATATGAACTTGTCGCTATTGTACACTGGCTAGGACAGGGAGAATGAAACATTTGCAGGAATCAGTCTTGGCAGCGTTTGGGGAGAATTGTCTGATGTTGAGGAAAGCAAGCACAGGATCTGCTTATAAGTATTTGGGGGGGATGTGTATTTCCAGATAGGTATTTGGTACAATAGAATTGATTATTCATTTCCAGACTAATATTGTAATCAATTCAGCTGGAATTTGGCCATTTTCCCCTTTTACCTACATTAAAGTTATTGAAAGTAACTTGAGTCGTCATTTTTAAAAATTATTCTCAACTTAGATGAACTACTGATTGTCAGAATGGAAAAGTCACAGCAAACTCTATAATTTTTATTGCTTTCCAAATCCATGGTGGTAAAGATGTAAATACAGCAGTGGTTGAAAAAAATGAGAAATCCACTACTTGTGTTTATTGAGAAATTTGCAGAGATTACTTGTTACTCAGTACTCGTTGCTAGAGAAATTAATAATGAATTTGTTGTCTATTAAGAAATCTGTATGTGACAAATGGAATTTTTGGCAAATATTTTGTCAGTGCCTGTTTTAATTTTATGTTCTGGATATTTATTAGAAGGTTTGGCTTCCCTTGTGGCTCAGCTGGTAAAGAATCCTCCTGCAATGCCGGAAACTTGGGTTTGATCTCTGGGTTGGGAACTTCCCCTGGAGAAGGGAAGGACTACTCATTGCAGTGTTCTGGCCTAGAGAATTCCATGAACTGTAATAGTCTATGGGGGTCTCAAAGAGTCAGACATGACTGAGCGACTTTCACTTTCACTTTCACGTTTCAGTGAAATTGAATAGTAGAAGTCTTCATACCTTCACCTTCTGCCTTCCTCTTGGCTATTGATGGACTACATCATGCTGTTGATCCCATGCCCAGACCAAGAAAGACTTGTCTGTGAAGATACCAGTTATAATGTTTGGAAGGGACCTTTGAGATGAACTGCTTACAGATAAGGAAACTAAAGTCTGAGGAGGTTAGGAAACTTCCACAAAATGACATAGTGTGACCCTTTAAGGTTATACAGCAAGATAGTAAACAGTTGGACATCAAAGTTTCCTTTTTCCCATTAATAGGATGTGTGTTCAGGAACTGGTTTGTGGATGACAGCTCCTGTTTGTTTTTTAACATGTGTCTGCTATTCCCCAACATTAAGATACTTGTTGACCTTTTCCCGAAGTATTTTTTATTAAGTGTCTTATAATAATTTAATCTTAGTACTTTCCTTGGGTCACCGGAAGTAATGTTAGTAGCCTTTCCCTCAGTCAGAATTTAAATCAGTCTGTAACTCTAGTAGATCCTTTTGGTGTCCTGGCAGGAAATGTTTGGGAGCTCAGTGTGGTAGTTGGAGAACACAAGTGTAATGTGTGGTTTAAACAAAAATTTTAATAGAATACTGATTTATAAGTAAAGACTCCTCAGTTTTGTAACTCTACAGTAAGTGTTAAATTGACTAGTTGGTTTATGGCAGTAAAAAGGATTAACATTTTAAAAAAACTATAATGAAGGGAATCATTTCAGGAAAAATTATTGGATTGATATTAGATGAGTAAAATTTAAAGAACTTTGGTACTTAAAGAAGCTTAAAATTACAAATAGCTAATTAGAAAATATCAACTAAATATTTTGGTTACCAAAAAAGTACAAATGATACAGTTGAATAAAATTTTCAGTGTTTACATTTACTCCATTAGTTGTATTTCACTTTTGCAAGTTGGCCTTGAAAATTATGTACTTCAACCCCCAATCAAAAGTATTAATTCTCATGAGGCAGAAGTTTTCACTAGCTGATTCTTATTACACTCTCTGATGGACTACCTTTCTATTTATGGACCAGGCTTTATCCAAGTTCTTTGATTTCAGTCCAGGATGAAGAATACATATTCTTGGCCTGTGTTTTCTTTTTTCACAAATCATGCCCCCCGCATCCCCCGCACTGCCATCCAGTCATTACTAGATTGCTGTAAATTCTCCTGCATACTGTAATGGTGAACAGAGGTCACTTGCCATTTTAATGAGGTCTAAGTTCTGTGAAGAATCTCATGTGGGCGTAACAGTAGCTCTCACATCTTAATATTCATTCACCAAAAAAATTAACTAAAAGTTGCTTCTGGACTACAAAAGAAAAGGATTTTGCTTCTTAAGAAAATGGGGGAATTTGACTTTGTGCCCCTGCACAGGGCTCACATTGCTTCAAGGCTCTGCTTTGGAATTAAATGCTGAGCACTGCCAGATGCCAGACATTGAGAAGAGGCTGAGTTTTGTCGGCAAATGGGATCTGCAAGTTAATTGGTGTTTTCTGCAGGCTTCTGGCTGTGAAATGAAATTGGAAGCCCTTTAGCCACATGGATAATACAGGACCTGAATACAAATGTCACATGTCACCATCAGGACCCACTGTGAGACAATAGTGTTCCCACTCCAACACTGCACCATTACAGATCATTTAAATATGGGGATTACATTTAAACTAAAAGCCCCATTTGCCTTTTACTGCAATTTAAATGTCCTCTTAGCAAAAGCTAAGTGACAAATTAAATGAAAAAAGTGCCCACATTTTTAAAGCTGTAATGCAAAACAACCTTTTATTGCTTCTCATGTGCCACGAATGAATCATTATACTTGTCAACCCTAAACCAAGCCATAATTGGAGCAGCTACTGTTATCAAAGTAGGGCCGCTCTGTGACAGCTTAATAAAGCTGAAACTGTTAAATTAAATTTCAGATGCTTAACTCCTTAGCACCGGTGGAGTCGATGGGTCCATTTCTGGCAATGGCCAATACACCAGGAGGAAGAAAATTCCTGGCATGAAAGCCTTAATCTGATGAAAGTGTACAAGTAAGAGTATCTCAGCCAAGTAACTGCTTCTTGGCAGAGAGATTCAGAGGCATCAGATTGTCAGCCAGATTATAAAATTTTATTTTTCTTTCATAGGATCAGATACCCCACCTCCCCAAGATTTACAGTTTTTTGAGTATATGTGATTTATTAAAATGCAAGTGCTGATGTTTCAAAGTTAGTTTTAAAAAATAACCTATTCATTTAGTTTTCCTTCGTTCAAATAAATGCAGGCAATCTTATTTGAGGTAGCAATAGGCCCAATTTCTTTGCCCCATTCTCTGGCTAACAAAGGGATGATTATGCTCAGTTCTTGTCTAAAATAAATGCCTATGATATTCATTTGGTCTGAGTTAATTTTTCTGATTTATGCTGTGATATTCATAATGTAGTATGAAATAGATTCAGATGCATACTATTAAGATCCTGGGAATCAGTTTGTCCTATATTAATTTTACTTTTCTCTACTTGATGTTTTCTCAGACATATGACAGTCTTCTCAAGATGAGTGTTGTATCATGATCAGCTGTGAGAACATGTATATATTAAAATCTTGAGACAGAAAGCCCAGTGCAGCAGGAGAAGCTGCATTTTTGGTAGACATGACACATGTCTGGTAGAGCTATAGAACACATACCTTTTCAGTTGTGTTCTTTACTCCAGGCAAATTTTCTGGAAAGCAGATCACAGAAATAAACCTTGGCTTTCAAGGAACAGCCCAGTGCAGTTTGGTGGTGAGCACACCTACTGTTAGCCCTAATGGCTGGCTGTTCAGCACACTTAATTATTGTGGGGGTCTTTAGGGATGAGGGAATATATTGTAACCTCTCTGTGTTGATGGGTCTCTTGCCTTTTAAATGTCTTCTTAGGCCGCAAGTTTACTTTGCTTCATAAAACTATAAGTTATGGCTGCCAGTCTATTAAAACTTAATTAAACTGGACGTCATTAGAGGAAACAGTTAAATAAGATTTAATTACAGTTTTATCACAGGGAAAAATCCTTAAATTTTCACTTTCATAATATGTTGTATTTAATACTTTTCCTCCAGATTTTAAACGCTTTTCCTCTGAGCTGAGTCATCTGTTTTACTCTCTGGCATGTAATCTTGTTTCTCTGAGAGAGGCTGGGCCACCATCACAAGGGTCTTACTGCTCTGAGCTGTGCTCACTTGGTTCATAAGAACAAGGTGGTATCTCTGAGTTTTCTTCAAAGCTTTTGATAGAGACAGCTAACTGTGTGTGAGTAGAAATAGCCATAGTTAGACTTTTTAGTTTGCATTTCCTTGTATACTGTCATTGTGTTTGTGTGTGCTCGGTTGCTCAGTTGTGC
The DNA here is from genome assembly GCA_935064755.1 of Tragelaphus eurycerus. NCBI lineage: Eukaryota > Metazoa > Chordata > Mammalia > Artiodactyla > Bovidae > Tragelaphus > Tragelaphus eurycerus. The sequence continues at coordinate 18,873,222 of CAKXYN010000024.1, read as the reverse complement.
CCAATTCTTTGCAACCCCAAGGACTATAGCCTACCAAGCTCCTCTCTGTCCATGGAATTTTCCAGGCAAGAATTCTTAAGTGGCTTGCCATTTCCTACTCCAGGGGATTTTCCCAACCCAGGGATCAAACCCACATCTCTTGCATCTCCTGCATTGGCAGGCAGATGCTTTACTACTGTGCCACCTGCGAAGCCCCATACTGTTATTGAGCAGTAGTTATAATAATATTCCTTGGTAGGGTGCTGGATAGATTGAGTGGGTATAAAGACTCGGTGGACTTTGAAATCAGGATAAATCTACATTGAGTAGTAAAAAACTTAGCCCACGCATTGGGACTACATATGTTGCAAAATACTAAATATTACCTACTCCATGGGGCTTCCCAGGTGAAGCTAGTGGTAAAGAACCCACCTGCCAATGCAGGAGATGTAAGAGATATGGGTTCGATCCCTGGGTCAGGAAGATCCCTTGGGGGAGGGCGTGGCAACCCACTCCAGTATTCTTGCCTGGAGAATCCCGTGGACAGAGGCGCCTGGTGGGCTACAGTCCATAGGGTTGCAAAGAGTCAAACATGACTGAAGCATGCACCTACTCCATGGACCTAGAACCCTGTCCACGCTATCATCCCAGATATAAATAGTCACTTCTGTCAGCCTCTTCTGCACCTACCCATATTATTTGAATAAAGAAGAAACTTATGCTTTAGTCACATATTCAAAACAGTGCTCTAAGTAACTGGAGGGCCTTGTGCAGAGCCAGAAGTAAGATTCTAAAGGTTTAGCTTTGAAGGTAATTGTGGAGAAATTTTAAGCTATCTTAGGTCTCCAGAAGCAAAAGTCATAGTAATTCCCCCACTGTTTTGAGCCCCATACTTAGTTTTTATGGTAAAGGCAAACTCAGGCTTTCTACATTTTAAAGTTGATTGAAAGAAAGTGAAAGTCTGAGTCGTGTCCGACTCTTTGCAACCCCATGGGACTGTACAGTTCATAGAATTCTCCAGGCCAGAATACTGGAGTGGGTAGCCTTTCCCTTCTCCAGGGGTTCTTCCCAACCCAGGGATCGAACCCAAATCTCCGGCATTGTAGGTGGATTCTTTATCAGCTGAGCCACCAGGAAAGCAGTGGCTAGTAAATAGGCTGAGGGTTCTCATTGAAAACTGGAAAGCATTCCAGTATAGCTTGCCATATAAGTTGATAGGCTTTTGCTAGTGCCGTGGAGAAAACAGCAATTCCCAGAGTCCCCATACAGCAAAAAGATGTCAGTACAGCCTTGGAAACTTCCATGTAGGTGTAAGTGTAGTGTGTAATCCTAATGAACCACATATCAGGGATTGCTCGTCACCTGCCAGCTTGTCTTCCTCGGCACAGGAGAATATAATTTTACCACTTAATACCATTTCGATGCCTTCCTGTTAACCCTTCTTTTCAGAGTCTTTTGTGTTTCCTGATCAGAAAGAATAGATGTATTAAGTATTTGATTTTACTGCTGACGATGGTACTGGGAGTAGAGAGGGAGTAGAGATGCAGCCACTGGGAGACATGAGAAATTAGAATAGGCTTGAATGAACTGTAGAGCACTTTTTATAGAGTAATTTATTCACATATTAGTAAATAAATAGACTGAAATTAGCATGGTTTTACAGGATGTTCATGGAGGAGGGTTATAGGAAAGAAACAATGCTTCCCTGGTGGCACAGATGGTAAAGAATCTGCCTGCAATGCAGGAGACCCAGGTTTGATCCCTGGGTTTGGAAGATCCCCTGGAGGAGGGCATGGCAACCCACTCCATTATTCTTGCCTGGAGAATCCCATGGACAGAGAAGCCTGGTGGGCTATAGTACATGGGATTGCTGAGTCGGGCATGACTGAGCGACTAACATTTTAACTTTCAATGAGAGTATTACAGAAAAAAGGAATAACATGAGCAAACACAAGGAGAACTCAATGGAGAATCTCATTATCCAAAATGTTGTCTTTTAAGATTTTCAGTCCAGCCTTGTTGATCTTCATTGTTGCTTAAATTCAAGGGGTGGGGAGGAGGAGGAGAGAGTAGACATTACAGGATCCAAGTTTTTGCTTTTCTCCCCATTGTGGTCCAACTACTAAACTCAACACAGATGCCAGCACTTACTTATTGGGCTCTATGCTAAGCGCATAATGCATATATTATTTTATTTAATTCTTAAAACAACCCTGTGAGATAGGAACAGTTACTAGAAATGAAAGTCACTCTCTGTGACCCCATGGACTGTACAGTCCATGCAATTTTCCAGGCCAGAATACTGGAGTGGGTGGCCATTTCATCCTCCAGGGATCTTCCTGACCCAGAGATCGAAACCAGGTCTCCTGCATTGCGGGCAGGTTCTTTACCAGCTCAGCCACCAGGGAAGCCCAAGAATACTGGAGTGAGTAACCTATCCCTTCTCTAGCAGATCTTCCTGACTCAGTAATTGAACTGGTGTCTCCTGCATTGCAGGCGGATTCTTTACCAGCTGAGCTACCAGGGAAACCCAGGGACAGTTATTAGCCCCAGTTTTATAGCCAAAAAAACTGAGCTATAAGAAGACTAGATAACTTGCCTAACATCCCAACAGCAGAACAGGAATTTGATCCTAGGTGTCAGTGACTTCAAAGACTACACACCATCCTCAGCTTAATTTAAAAGACCAATATTCCTCCCTGCCTGGCATTCTTTCTGCTCAGAGGAGAATAGGGGCAAAGTGAAGCTTACCTTGATGGCAGGAAACACTTGAAAGCTGCCTGGCCTGGTCTGCCCACCCATGGCCCCACAGTCCTGTTTGCAGTTGTTAGCAGATTTTACCTAGTCTAGTTACCCACGTGTGTTCTCAGAGGCTCTCTAAGTTCAACCTCTGAAAAAAAAAACAACCCATTAATGCAGAATAGCCAAATATACACTATTGATTAAGAACTGTAGTGTATAATAAGCATATCGACAGGGAGGCCTGGCGTTCTGCAGTCCATGGGGTCGCAAGGAGTTGAATATAACTTAGTGACTGAACAACAATAACAGCAATCAAACAGAAACTGCTTACGGCAGATGGAATAAATGGAAACTTTGCTCTTCTTTTCCACTCCCTCTTGTTATAGAGCCAGTGAAAACCCTCAGGTCACTGTCTCTGTCCTGGCCTGTCCTTACCTCATGTGGTCCACAGGCTCTGCAGACCCTCCTGCCAATGGGCTGGGCTGTCCTGCTCTGAAATGGGGTTTGTGCTCCTGTCTCAGCCTCTGTTTTTCCCCTCATTATTCAGAGCTCCCTCTAAATACAGAGGCTTTGTCCATTGTATTGCTCAGGAGGCTTTGCTTCCCTCCTGCACTGTTCTCAGAATGTCTATCTGCTACTGAGTCCTCATTACGGGGGCCTGGTTTCTTTCTCCGTTGTATGGTTCTCCTGCTTTCTGTCCCTTAAAACTGAGACCTCTGTGTTTTCGGGTCAGAGGCCTCTGGGTTCTGTTCTGCTGTGGGGACAGGAAAAGGGGTTCATTTTCTGCTTTAAGTAGGTAGAGTAATTTCTAGTTTGGGTCAGAAGTTAACCCAAAAAGAGAATGCATATTTCTATACAGTGGGCAAATCTCTGATAAGTAGCTCCTGTGTAATACTATCAACCATCCTTCTCTTGATGGCAGCTGCTAGGGCTTAATTATCCATTCAGTACCCTGTATGAGAAAGAGTACAAATAAAGACAAAAATTTAAAAGTGTATACTAATAGAAAGTAGTAGATTCTCGGCATTAAAAGAGATCTTTACAGATGACTTGATTCTGTTTAACCAGTTAGAGACTATTAATGATACTCATTGTCTAAATCATTTAGGTGTACAGTTGGATGATTTTAACAACCGTTAGGGATCACCCCCTTGTGTATTTTTGTAAAACTTCTAAATATAGACTGCAGAGCTTTTATTTGGAGTTAGATGTGGTACACTTCTGTTGTTCAATCCCCCAGTCGTGTCTGACTCTTTGTGACCCCATGGACTGCAGCACATCAGGCTCCCCTGTCCTTCACTGTCTCCCAGAGTTTGCCCAAACTCAAGTCCACTGAGTCGATGATGCCACCCAACTATCTCATCCTCTGTCGCCCCCTTCTTCTCCTGCCTTTAATCTTTCCCAGCATCGGGGTCCCTTCCAGTGAGTTGGCTTTTTGCATCAGGTGGCCAAAGTATTGGAACTTCAGCTTTAGCATTAGTCCTTCCAATGAATATTCAGGGTTAGTTTCCTGTAAGATTGACTAGTTTGATCTCCTTACTTTCCAAGGAACTATCAAAAGTCTTCTCCAGCATCACAATTAGAAAGCATCAGTTCTCTGGCTCTCAGCCTTCTTCATGGTTCAGCTCTCACATTCGTACATGACTACTGGAAAAACCATAGCTTTGACTAGACGGACCTTTGTTGGCAAAATATCTGTGCTTTTTAATATGCTGTCTGTGTTTGTCCTTGAGAAGGCAATGGCACCCCACTCTAGTACTCTTGCCTGGAAAATCCCATGGACAGAGGAGCCTGGTAGGCTGCAGTCCATGAGGTCGCTAAGAGTCCGACACGACTGAGCAACTTCCCTTTCACTTTTCACTTTCATTCATTGGAGAAGGAAATGACAACCCACTCCAATGTTCTTGCCTGGAGAATCCCAGAGACAGGGGAGCCTGGTGGGCTGCCATCTCTGGGGTCACACAGAGTCGGACACGACTGAAGTGACTTAGCAGAGCAGAGTGTTTGTCCTAGCTTTTCTTCCAGGGGGCAAGCATCTTTTAATTTCATGGCTGCAGTCATTGTCCACAGTGATTTTGGAGCCCAAGAAACTGAAGTCTGCCTCTGTTTACCTTTTAGTGTTCTATATTATACATGTAGTGTGCTAGTAGCATTGTTGGGACCAAGAGTAAGTTCCAGTTACGTTCGTTTAGGCTGTCTTTCCGTTTATAACAGGAGTCCACTGATAGTAGATTTTTTTTCTCTCATTCATGACTAATAGGAATGTCAGAGCATTGGTATAATGTGTCTTCTTCCTCACAACAATTTCAGAAAAATTCTCTCCTTAGTTTTGTCACTCCCTAAAAGTTAGTATTGTGTTTGTCCTCAGGAAACTGCTGCTAAAGGGAAATCTGACTAGGGGAGTCTCCTTGCTAGAATGTGGATCTCTAGAGAGTACCATCCGATAGAATACAGGAGGAGTGAGGGAGTAAAAACCAAGAGAAACAGGCTGGGGATCATTTCCTTTTAACATTTCTTACCATGAAGTGGCAGCATACAAAAATTAACGAGGTCTGAGGAGCCTTGTATTAAGACATCTGTGATTCCCAGGGGCTTCACAGGGAATCAGTGCTGCCAGGAGCTAGAATGAAAGAAGTGGAAGCCAAGGGAAGACCGAAGCCGACACTTAGGCTGTTTTCTGTGTGTGCCAGCACCTCGCAAGGTTCTTTGCAAATCTTGTCATAGTTTATTTAAACTTAGATGGCCTAATGGGATTGGGGAGAACCCAGGGAAAGGAATAATGGTGGTTCCTTAGAAAGATGTTTCAGACATTGTCTCACAGAGCCCCCAGGGTGAGATGGGAGGGAGAAGAGTGTGATGGGAGAAGGCAGGTCCTTCTCAATCCCCATACAGTTACTTTCACCTCTCCATACACTAGCCTTTCCATTAAGATTTCTCCAGAACAGAGGATTCTAAGATTTAAAATACATGCTTGTTAGTGATTATCTTCAATAGGCTTTTAAATAGCCACTCATTTTAGATGTATATATAAGAATGACTTATTTATATCAATTTTGTTGTTCGGTCACTAAGTCATGTCTGACTCTTTGCGACCCCATGAACTGCAGCATGCCAGGCTTCTCTGTCCTTCACTATCTCCCTGAATTTGCTCAAACTCATGTCCATTGAGCCAGTGATGCCACCCAACCATCTTGTCCTCTGTTACCCTCTTTCCCAGCGTCAGGGTCTTTTCCAGTGACTTGGCTGTTCACATCAGGTGGCCAAAGTATTGGAGCTTCAGCTTCAGCATCAGTCCTTCCAATGAATATTCAGGGTTAAGTTCCTTTAGGATTGACTGGTTTGATCTCCTTGCTGTCCAAGGGACTCTCAAGAGTCTTCAGCACCACAGTTGAAAAGTGTCAGTTCTCAGAACTCAGCCTTCTTTATGGTCCAACTCTCACATTTGTACATGACTCCTGTAAAGAACCATAGCTTTGACTAGATGGACCTTTGCTTGCAAAATGTTGTCTCTGCTTTTTCACACGCTATCTAGGTTTGTCATAGGTTTTCTTCCAAAAGATGAGTGTCTTTTAATTTCATGGTTGCACTCACCATCCTCTTATTTTGGAGCCCAAGAAAATAAAGTCTTTCACTGTTTCCATTGTTTCCCCATTTATTTGCCATGAAGTGATGGGCCCAGATGCCATGATTTTTTGAATGTTGAGTTTTTTTTTTTTTGAATGTTGAGTTTTAAGTGAGATTTTTTAAGCTGTTTTAAACCAACAGTTTTAAGTTCATCAAGAGGCTCTTTAGTTCCTCTTCACTTTCTGCCATTAAAGTGGTATCTGCATATCTGAGGTTGTTGATATTTCTCCTGGAAATCTTGATTCCAGCTTGTGATTCATCTAGACCGGCATTTTGCATGAGGTACTCTGCATATAAGTTAAGTAAGGAGGATGACAATATACATCCTTGCCGTACTCCTTTCACAATTTTGAACCAGTCATTTGTTCTATGTCTGGTTCTAACTGTTGCTTCATGTCTTGCATGCAGGTTTCTCAGGCGGCAAGTAATGTGGTCTGGTATTCCCATCTCATTAAGAATATTCCACAGTTTGTTATGATCCACAAAGTCAAAGGCTTTAGTGTAGTCAGTGAAGCAGAAGTAGATTTTTGGGGGTTTCCCTTACTTTTTCTGTGATCCAGCAAATGTTGGCAATTTGATCTCTTGTTCCTCTGCCTTGTCTAAATCCAGCTTGTACATCTGAAAGTTCTTGGTTCGTGGACTGCTGAAGCCTAGCTTGAAGGATTTTGAGCATACTCTTGCTGGCATGTGAAATGAGTGCAATTGTATGGTAATTTGAACATTCATTGGCATTGCCTTTCTTCGGGATTGGAATGAAAATTGGCCTTTTCCAGTCCTGAGGCCACTGTTGAGTTTACCAAATTTGCTGGCATAATGAGTGCAGCACTTTCACAGCATCATCTTTCAGGATTTGAAATAGCTCAACTGGAATTCCATCACCTCCACCAGTTTTGTTTGTAGTGATGCTTCCTGAGGCCCGCTTGACGTCACACTCCAATACATCTGGTTCTAGGTGAGTGATTATACCATCGTGGTTATCTGAGTCATGAAGATCTTTTTTATATAATTCTGTGAACTCTTGCCACCTGTTCTTAATATCTTCTCCTTCTGTTAGGTCCATACCATTTCTGTCCTTTATTGTGCCCATCTTTAACATGAAATATTCCCTTGGTATCTCTAATTTTCTTGAAGAGATCCCTAGTCTTTCCCATTCTATTGTTTTCCTCTATTTCTTTGCAGTAATTTCTTTGAAATTAAAAGACGCTTACTCCTTGGAAGGAAAGTTATGACCAACCTAGACAGCATATTACAAAGCAGAGACATTACTTCATCAACAAAGGTGCATCTAGTTAAGGCTATGGTTTTTCCAGTAGTCATGTATGGATGTGAGAGTTGGACTATAAAGAAAGCTGAGCACCGAAGAATTGATGCTTTTGAACTATGGTGTTGGAGAAGACTTGAGAGTACCTTGGCCTGCAAGGAGACCCAACCAGTCCATCCTAAAGGAGATCAGTCCTGGGTGTTCATCGGAAGGACTGATGTTGAAGCTGAAATTCCAATACTTTGGCCACCTGTTGTGAAGAGCTGACTCATTTGAAAAGACCCTGATGCTGGGAAAGATTGAGGGCAGGAGGAGAAGGGGACGACAGAGGATAAGATGGTTGGATGGCATCACCAACTCAATGGACATGAGTTTGGGTAAACTCTGGGTGTTGGTGATGGACAGGGAGGCCTGGTGTGCTGTGGTTCATGGCATCACAGAGTCGGAGAAGACTGAGTGACTGCACTGAACTGATTTCTTTGCATTGTTCACTTAGGAAGGCTTTCTTATCTCTCCTTGCTATTCTTTGGAACTCTGCATTCAGGTGGATATATCTTTCCTTGTCTCCTTTGCCTTTTGCTTCTCTTCTTTTCTCAACTGTTTGTAAGGCCTCCTCAGACAACCATTTTGCCTTTTGCATTTCTTCTTGATGGTTTTGATCACCACCTTCCGTGCAGCATTAGAACCTCCGTCCATAGTTCGTCAGACACTCTACCAAATCTTATCCTTTGAATCTGTTTGTTACTTCCACTGTATAATCATAAGGGATTTGACTTAAGTCATACCTGAATGGTCTAGTGGATTCGCCTACTTTCTTTAATTTAAGTCTGAATTTGGCAATAAGGAGTTCATGATCTGAGCCACAGTCAGCTCCTGGTTTTGTTTTTGCTGACTGTATAGATCTTCTTCATCTTTGGCTGCAAAGAATATAATCAGTGTGATCTGGTGATGTCCATGTGTTGAGCTGTCTCTTGTGTTGTTGGAGGAGGGTGTTTGTTATGACCAGTGTGTTCTCTTGGCAAAACTCGTTAGCCTTTGCCCTGCGTCATTTTGTACTCCAATGACAAACTTGCCTGTTACTCCAGATATCTCTTGACTTCCTACTTTTGCATTCCAGTCCCCTGTGATGAAAAGGACATCTTTTTTGGGTGTTAGTTCTAGGAGGTCTTGTAGGTATTCATAGAATCGTTCAACTTAAGCTTGTTCAACATAAGTGGTTGGGGCATAGACTTGGATTATTGTGGTGTTGAATGGTTTGCTGTTAACTTCCCCTTATGTAATTTAGGTGGAAGGCAGACTGGCCAATGATTTGCAGTAGGTGAATTTTTGTGAGGCTGCTGTAAGCTTGTCTGATAATTTTGTAACATTGTTTTTAGTGCTTAAGTTAAAAATTCCAAATTGAAATAAGGATAGGACTCTAAAGTACAGGTGCCGTCTGACATTTAGTTGCTTGAAATCTTAGGGCTATTTCCTCAGGCTCCGATGTAGAGACGAATATCCAGTAGTAGTGATAGTACTGGTTGTGCAAATTGTGGCTAACTCACTCAACTCTGTGAGCAAAGATAACCTTTGCTATGGAAATCCACGTATCTGTGGTTTTAGACCTATGACCAGCTAGACCTTGTTGTCCTCATGTTGTGCTCCCCAGCCCCGTTTTGGATAACTTAGTAAATTTCAGAATTTGCTTCAGCAAACCTGGAGGAGAGTGTGAGAATCATTCATAAATTAGGAATCAGACTTCAATGAAAAAAAGTCTTGAAATGGCTTAGGCTTAGGAAGCTGCAGTCTTCCTTTTTGGAGAGCAAGGGCTGAGGGGGTTATAAATAGGACACCTAGATCAAATATAAGCTTGAAACTGAGAGATAATTCTATTACAAGGAATGCTTTCAAAATGATGCCAAGAGCACAGAAGTCTTACTTCATTTCTTCCCAACTCTGCTCCCAATACATACACATTTAAAGATGAGATTAATATATCCAGCCACCTATTAACCATACATGTTGATCATACACAGAAAATGCTCTTTGCTAAATGTTAGGATCCTGTATAGACTAAATAATCTGAGAGATAATTTTGTTTGTTTTGAAGCTATTAAACTACTATCTGTATTTAATATTAGTAGTCCAAGGTCAGTTGCTATTTTTATTTTGGGCCATTTAAACTAATTTCATGGCCATCCTTGTAAATTCTTGTATTAGCATCCATTTAATAATCTCATGCTACGTTTTTCCTTCTTGTCTAGTAATAGAACACTGAAATGATTCCTTTTTTTCGTTACCCAGTAAAAGTGAGAAGAAAAATATACCTAGAGTTAGTGCGCAGTCAATATTTGTGAATAAAAAGTGAATGAATAATTAAATGTAATGCTAGGCATCTATTTGGAAGCAGTAAGAGGTAAGCATTTCTGATGTACTGAAAACAGTGACTGAAAGGCATCAATCTTCACTGTGCCCTCAGGTTTCCTTTCCTGCCCTTCTGGTTTTTCTTACCTTCCTGCCCATATACAGAGGAATCTTCCCAGGCACCCATGTACTGAGGAACACACACGCATGCACACTGAAATATAAACACAGTTTAGGGTATAGAAGGGCAATGATTTCCCCTTGCCATCAGTGCTACAGGTAATCTATTGCATTAATCAGCCAGCTAGTGGGAAATGCATGGGAAGTGATTATACTATCATGCACAATACAATCAGCATGAAGCACTTGTCAAGACCAATACATCAAACTGTAATTCGGTAATAGAATGAATTAGAGAAAAATGAAACATTCTGTTCTTCCAGAAACTCAGTACACATCACAGATTCTTTCTGAGCTCTATAGAAAAGTCAGTGTATTAAAAACTTGTTTTTATAAGTAAAATTGCAGTTCCAGTATGACAGAATACAATACCATATTCATTTCCTTAGGGTTTTTACACAGCTATAGTGCTGAAGTGTTTACCCATCATCAGTGTTCTATAATCAAAGCCATTGATTATTTTTGATAGGGCTTCTGATTATCTGTCATCCTAAATTGGTTCTCCATGGTAAGTGGAAGGAAGGTGGTTGTACCAGTGGCTCAGGGAAGCACTGGTCGGTAAATGTGGTGGACTGGTGAGACAGTGCCTTGCCAGTACAGCAGGCAGATTAACGTGAACCTCCTCTTTATAGTTCCCTGCGGTAGGCACTGCCATGTTGGAGCTTAGTTAGAATGAGTAAGTAAAAAAATAGAAAGGAGCCCAGGTAAGACAACAGAAGTGAGGTTATATAATGTAGGATGTGTTTCAGAAAATTTTGAGGTTAGATGTAATATATTTCATATAAGTCATGATCCATATTAATTTGTAATATATATTCAAAAGTTCAATAAAAATTCAATGTAAAATTTTCACCACATTTAACAAGGCATGCTTTTTCAAAGGGGCAAATTGAGATGATTTCTGTCTACAATCAGGATTGTTTCCATTTTTAGAACCTACAACTAGAATATAAAGAAAAGGGTTCTTGGAGCCAGATGTTCTTTAAGTATGAATTCTGATCCTCATATTTATTAATTGTGTAGTCCTGGACAGGTTCCTTATCTTAGATAGAACCTCAGTTTCCTTATATGTAAGTAAAATGGCATAATGCAGATTTTTGAAGCCTAAAATAAGATAGTTTAGATAATACACAACACTTTCATTCTCATTCCAAAAGGCTTTTGTCTATGTTGAGAAAGTGGGCCCAGTGAGAAGCTTGGGACAGAGGCATCCTGAAGACCTACAGAGTATTTTCAGCACTCGATTTGTATAGACTTGGAAGCATGGCTGTTGAACGAATCATGCCCCTGTTGATGAAGACAGTTCAGTTAAGCAGCCAGTGCAGAGCACATGTTAAATGTTCTTGCAGGTTCCCACGCTTCACATTCCTTCTCCTCACTATTGACTGCCCTTTCATATCCCAAACTAAGATAATTTGTCATTGTGCCCTTTTCTTTGTATTTTTTTCTGGCTTTCCTTTTCTCCCTTAAAAAGGAGAAGGGTGATGAGTGGTGGAGGAGCTGGTCTGGTCATTTCCTATAGAACCAGGTCCTACTGAGGTCAGATGGTATTTGATGAGTTGTGAATATTGGCCCAGTAGCACTGACACGTAATACACAGAAGAACTGTACAAAAAAGATCTTCACGACCCAGATAATCATGATGGTGTGATCACTCACCTAGAGCCAGATGTCCTGGAATGTGAAGTCAAGTAGGCCTTAGGAAGTATCACTATGAACAAAGTTAGTGGAGGTGATGAAATTCCAATTGAGCTTTTTCACATCCTAAAAGATGATGCTGTGAAAGTCCTGTACTTAATATGCCAGTAAATTTGGAAAACTCAGCAGTGGCCCACAGGACTGGAAAAGGTCATTTTTCATTCCACTGCCAAAGAAAGGCAATGCCAAAGAATGCTCAAACTACTGCACACTTGCACTCATCTCATACGCTAGCAAAGTAATGCTCAAAATTCTCCAAGCCAAGCTTCAACAGTACTTGCACTGTGAACTTCCAGATGTTCAAGCTGGTTTTAGAAAAGGCAGAGATCAAATTGCCAACATCTGCTGGATCATCGAAAAAGCAAGAGAATTCCAGGAAAACATCTACTTCTGCTTTGTTGACTATGCCGAATCCTTTGACTGTGTGGATCACAGTAAACTGGAAAATTCTAAAAGAGATGGGAATACCAGACCACCTGACCTGCCTCTTGAGAAACCTATATGCAGGTCAGGAAGCAACAGTTAGAACTGGACATGGAACAACAGACTGGTTCCAAATAGGAAAAGGTGTACGTCAAGGCTGTATATTGTCATCCTGCTTATTTAACTTATATGCAGAGTACATCATGAGAAACACTGGGCAGGAAGAAGCACAAGCTGGAATCAAGATTGCCAGGAGAAATATCAATAACCTCATATGACACCACCCTTAAGGCAGAAAGTGAAGAACTAAAGAGCCTCTTGATGAAAGTGAAAGAGAAGAGTGAAAAAGTTGGCTTAAAGCTCAACATTCAGAAAACTATGACCATGGCATCTGGTCCCATCACTTCATAGCAAATAGATGGAGAAACAGTGGAAACAGTGGCTGACTTTATTTTTAGGGGCGCCAGAATCACTGCAGATGGTGGCTGCAGACATGAAATTAAAAGACGCTTACTCCTTGAAGAAAAGTTAGGACCAACCTAGACAGCACATTAAAAAGCAGAGACATTACTTTGCCAACAAAGGTCTGTCTAGTCAAGGCTATGGTTTTTCCATTAGTCATGTATGGATATGAGAGTTGGACTATAAAGAAAGCTGAGCACCGAAGAATTGATACTTTTGAACTGTGGTGTTGGAGTAGACTCTTGAGAGTTCCTTGGACTGCAAGGGAGATCCAACCAGTCCATCCTAAAGGAAATCAATCAGTCCTGAATATTCATTGGAAGGACTGATTTTGAGGCTGAAACTCTAATACTTTGGCCACCTGATGCAAAGAGCTGACTCATATGAAAAGACCCTGATGCTGGGAAAGATTGAAGGTGAGAGGAGAAGGGAATGACAGAGGATAAGATGGTTGGATGGCATCACCGACTCAATGGACATGGGTTTGGGTGGACTCCGGGAGTTGGTGATGGACAGGGAACCCTGGCGTGTTGCGGTCTATAGGGTTGCAAAGAGGCGGACATGACTGAGCAACTGAACTGAACTGAGCACTGACAAGTCAGAGGGAATGGGAATGCTACATTGTAAGTAGATGAGGGCCCCAGGTTATCCAGGAACCTTATCCAGGATACCAGTTAGCTGATTTGAAATATCTGTGGTTTATGTTCTTTCTTGATCACAGAAGAAGTGGTTATTCTACTTCAGTCTTTTCTCAGAGCCTAGTTAAATGATAACTAGTTGTATGCCCTTATGCTGTTTGACCTAAGTAATCTCAAAAACTCTTTACAATGTCTGTGAGGCTTTATTTTGAAATTTTCCCAAAAGTATTTTAGTGCGTTGGGAACTAGCATACTGCATTTCAAGTAAAGAGAATGTTTTTACCAGTTAAATTTATTTTCCAAACATGGGTTACTAACATATTAAGCCTGAAGTGTTCTGAGAACGATACCATAATTAGGGTCAACAATTTTTGTGTGGTCTGACCAAAGAAATTTTGTGACTACAGTTGTGCTAGCACAACTAATTATGCCAGTGATCTTCTATTTGTGACTGCAATTAGGCATTTCATGGCCCCTAAATAAGTATAATTAGTTAATTGGCTCATGCATGAAATTCTATCCTCTTGTAATAGCCTCTGAGAACAAAAATAAATACGATAAATATTATGAATTGTTTTATAACTATGGAACCCTGGGAAATACTAAAAGTGATTGTCTTACTTTGCCTACTAGTATTTCATAAGAATAAACATATTAAAAAGTAGAAATTAAATTTTCCATATGAAAGTCTTCATTTTCCACCTTTGAGACAGAGGAAGAAGGAAATCTTCCTTCCTGGCCTTTCTTCTCATCTTTAGAGAAGAGGTGTTGATTTCCCTGCCGCTCTGTCCCCTGCTTCTCACCGCTGCTGCCCCTGTGTTCTCTCTAATACCATTATGCATAATATCTTCCGGAAAATATCTGGAATTCCAAAATGTCTTTTATAGAAAATGTCTAGCTTTCACATTAATTACTAAATTGATTTGCATATTAACAAAACTCATGAAGTAGAACTTTAAAAACAAGTTTTATTGTCTGTGGGAAATAGCAGGAGATAGAGAATGGCCAGCTGACTTACTCAGTCAATCATAGTGCCCCACCCAGCAATACACCAGCAGGCAAAGAGCACACTCAGGTCACAAGTGCATTCTCCCAGAAATGCTGTGAGTCCACTCTAAGAGGCCTCGTAATAGTACATCATCATATTTTCAGAGATACGACTTGAATAATCAATCTTGAATTGTAAATTGAACTCTTGATTGTTTATCTGCTGTTTTAATCTGCAGTGAAATTACTTATTTGCTATGCTTGTCAGTCTTGAAAAATGCAGAGTTTTCTTTTGTTTAATTAGACCTTTTTAGATGGACCTGTGTAAGTTTTCATTGGGTATGATTCTGTATATGCAACGTGTTGTAAGTTTGTAAGAATATAGTTAAATAAAGTACAGGGTTTATTAGTTGTACATTTAAGACTACCTCATAACTTTCAACAATAGTATACCATTTGTATTACACTGCTAAAATATGAGGAGTGGATCAATGATTCTGTCAAAAGACTAAAATCATTAATCTTAGAATTCATATATGCTAACTGCACGTAGTAAGCCTCGCTTACAGAGGTGCTTTTTGACCATGTGTCTGAGCAGAAGGCTAAACACAATAGTGTTTAAGAATGTTAGTTTTAGGGGAATGTGGGCCCTAGTCATAAACCCTGGCTCCTGACTTTAATAGTAGCACTCCATTTCTACTTGTCTCTGAACCTCCATTTAGTTATTTGCAAAGTGAGTCTTTCTGTGAGGGTGAAATGTGATAATGTGTGTAAAATAGTTCTCACAGGGTTAGTGTGAAGTGTATTCAATACATGGCAGCAGCAAGTGGATCAGTAAAGATGCCATTCACTTTTAGAAATATGTTAGCTGAACTAGATGAAGTGATCTTTGTACCCTAGAGACAGACATTGTAAAACTAAATGTAGTTTTACATTAATAAATACATTTACATTAATAAATGTAGACTCTATTTAGAAACTTAACACGTGTAACATGATATTGTTAGGATTTTTCTTGAAGGGATAGAAATTAACATACAAATCAGCACTTAATATTGTGTGTTGGGATACCTTTTAGGCATAGTGACTTTTTTGCTTTTTGCTTAATTTGCAGCTCTTTTCTTATGTTGAGTAGGTTTGTTTGGATTTGATAATTGTAACTAACAACATTCTCATACCCACTGGTAAATACGTTTCCGTTTTGTAATCTAGCAGAGTTATTTCCTGGTAATTGTGATAGATTACAGTGACCACAGATGCTTTGCTACTCTCTCATTGAGATATGGGGTCTGTGTTTTCTCATTTTTGTAGATGTTTGATGAACAAAATATGACATTAGATGTTTGGGGCAGTTTCTGGGCCCAGTCCTTAAGTGCCTGGCAGTATCTAATTACTGTCTCTTAAAAGGTTTTATCCTAAAGCCCCGAGAAACCAATACAATATTGTAAAGTAAAAAATAATAATAATAATAATTAAAAAAAAATCTGGTTAAAAATTAAAAAAAAAAAAAAAGTCTGGCTATCATGAGGCTGCCATTGTTTGAGAAATCCCACGCTGTCCACATAGAGAAGCAGTGTTGGGACACAGGAAAAGTAAGGAGAGAATTTCTGACCTACAGAATCGTGAGATATAATGATACATTGTTATATTAAGCCATTAAGTTTAGGGTAGTTTTTTTACATAGTAATAGGTAACCAGAACAGTGATTCTATATCTTAAAATACTTCACGCTGCTTCTTTTGGTTATCCTCCAAATACCAAATATCACTAACAGTGTAGAATAAAATAATGTGTAAAAACAAAGTTCTGTTATTTCAGTTAACTTTATCCCTTGTGTTGGAGTAAGTCGGGTGTTTGTCAAAATTGAATCTGTATTACTAGTAAATAGTGTAAAACAATCCTAGAGTATTGTACATCTCCATTTTTAATACTTTTAAGGTATTTTTCCCTCACCTTCATGTTCTTCTTACACCAAATTTCACTTGGTTTGGCTTCCAGGTTTTCCCTCTCCAAAAATAAGAATCTGGGTTCTGATAACATTTGAGTTCCGGTAAAAGACTGGAGCCCTAGGCACTGACACTATAAAGGAGGCAGGGTGAGCTGCAAGTATGGGCCAAGATGCTAAGGAAAGACAGGGAGGAGAAGGGTGGCTGAGGGAAGAATGCCCAGACTGTACTCCATGCCCATCCTTTGGCATGAAATTGTCACGGGCAGAGAAAATGTTATAGAACCCTGTAGCGTTGGGAATCGGTTTAAAAAAGGCCTCCTCTGTTCATGTAGTCAAGGATAAAATTACCAAAGCATCTCAGATCTCTAAGTGACTCTGCATAAGAACCTGTTATCAGATCAGATCAGATCAGTCGCTCAGTCGTGTCTCTTTGCGACCCCATGAACCGCAGCACGCCAGACCTCCCTGTCCATCACCAGCTCCCGGAGGTCACTCAGAGCCACACCCATCAAGTCAGTGATGCCATCCAGCCATCTCATCCTCTGTCGTCCCCTTCTCCTCCTGCAATCAATCCCTCCCAGCATCAGAGTCTTCTCCAATGAGTCAACTCTTCACATGAGGTGGCCAAAATACTGGAGTTTCAGCTTTAGCATCATTCCTTCCAAGGAAATTCCAGGATTGATCTCCTTCAGAATGGACTGGTTGGATCTTCTTGCAGTCCCAAGGGACTCTCAAGAGTCTTCTCCAACACCACAGTTCAAAAGCATCAATTCTTTGGCGCTCAGCCTTCTTCACAGTCCAGCTCTCACATCCATACATGACCACAGGAAAGACCATAGCCTTGACTAGACAGACCTTTGTTGGTAAAGTAATGTCTCTGCCTTTGAATATGCTATCTAGGTTGGTCATAACTTTCCTTCCAAGGAGTAAGCGTCTTTTAATTTCATGGCTGCAGTCACCATCTGCAGTGATTTTGGAGCCCAGAAAAATAAAGTCTGACACTGTTTCCACTGTTTCTCCTGTTATTATTAGCCTTAATGTTTAATGTCACTGGCACCTTGTTTGTTTAATATGCTCTTAATTGTTTTATTTTACTAAATGTAGAAATATTTAAGGGTGTTCCGAGAATCACAAGTGGAGTCGTTCAATCCTGTTTTCATCTTTTGAGTCTCAATTTCCACAGCATCAGAATCATCTACACTGAGGTTTGCTGGAGTACACCTTTTGGTGCTGGGTAGAGCTCCGCATTTTCAGAACATTTCTGCACATATTAGTGTAAATAGCTCTACAAGTAAGTAGAAATTATTACCCTGTTGTTTAATCAGGGACTGCCACCACAGAGAGACAGAGTGGCCTTGCCCAAGGTCTTGTGGCTGGTAATCCATATCTTGTCCTTTCCAGATCAAAGTTTGTTGATCAGATATTTCTTCTGGTTGGAAATGTAAAACACTGGGTATGTGGGACAAAATGATGGTTGTACATCGAAAATTTGATGGACAAAACTGGCCTTCAGGTCACTTAGAATTCATTAATTCTTGTTACCCTCTTTTGCTGGGAGCGTATGTGCTTATCCATTGACAGTGTGACTGATGAAATACAAAAGTGACTACAAAGGCCTTTGTGATGATTTGTCGTCTGCCTCTGTGATTTCTGTCCTTGTTATTTGCCTGTTTGGGTCAGTATAGGATGTGAACAGATTTAAGGCCACTGAATGATTTGAAACCATTCACCTTGTGCAAAAAAAAAAAAAAAGGTTTTGTTTTCCTTCATCTCAAGGGAGCTGCCTTCCTCATTTTGCTTTACTTGGCTTGTAGATTACAGTGCATCTTTTTGCTGAGATCACAGAGTGCAGATTAGGTGGAGTAGTGGAAAGGAGAGTAAAAGCATGCTGGGTGGTGGCAAAGAAACTAAACTAGAGCTGAAATGTGCCATGGATAATTCAGAAACTGAATGATGCACACACCAGTGATTTGATAATTGCTTTTATATACTTTGAGGCATTGAAGCTAGGAAGGCAATTTAAAAGTATTGAATTTGTTTTCATTGTAATTCATAGCAAATAATTAAGTGTCCTTTGTAAAAGAACCACCAATACTTTCTAGATGCTGGGTTGTCTGCTAGGTGCTGGAAATGCTAAGTTTTGCTGAGTACTCTGTCCTGTTTTTGGTTGAGTCCTTTAAAAAGGCTTTATATTTCTGAGGGACAGCAGAATGAAGTGTTTAATCATCAAAGAGCTTTATTTTTAAAGCTACAGCTGTTTCAGGAGTGTGTTGGAAGGGAAGGAGATAAATGCTCAAAGTGGGACCCTAAATTAATAAAATTTGGCGGATGACTTACTCAATTTGGTTAACTTGGTTATTAAGGCTAATTACAGCTTTTGTAGTGGTGACTGTTCAGATAAAAGACCATATCTATTATAGCTCTGAACCTGAATCTAACATTAAGAACATCCTTTCAAGATGAAACCTCTCTTTAGGGAGGTGAACAATAAAAGAATATAACTGGCAATTTAATAAAGGCTTGGCTTAAAAATTTTTTTCTCATTCTGCAACGGAAATTTTCTTATTAGAGAACTGTAAGCATGAAAATCTAGTTTTATAGCTATAAGTTTTCCTCGAATCATAGAAATCATTGTTGAAAGTTTTCAAGAGTATTTAACATTTTGTTTTTAAGATCTTGTAATCCGTTTGCATTTTAGTTTTCTCATCTTTAACGTAGGTGTATTATTTCTGATCATAAAGGATTATTGTAGTAAATTAATGAAAAACATTTGTAAAGCCCTTAATATAGGGCCTATAGCACATGATAGGCACCCAAGAATTGGTGACTATTAGTGATAATAATGATTATTTAATTAAAGTTGTAATTGGTATTCCTACATTTATTTCCTCAAAGGAACTTTTTTCAAAGTGGAACTGTATGCTATGTCAGTATTGTGCTAGCTTCTATAAACTCTGAGTTTTCACCAAATGATAGTGAAGCTCATTGGATCCTTATCACCTTGTCACATCCTTCATAGGCAAGTCAATCAGTCCTTCAGTATTGTATATATTGATTAGTACTTTCTTAATTTTATCTTTGAGTTACTTCAGAAAAACCACACAGTCCTTAGGATAAATTTGGTTTTTGATTCTATTTTTAAAACTTCGTATTGTACTTACATCTTTAAAAAGAAAAAGAAATTGAGTGTGAAAAACAGATTTGAGATACATATATATGTTAAGACATATAACTTTTGGATTTAATTCAAAATTAACTCTATCTTCTGCTTT
The DNA here is from genome assembly GCA_935064755.1 of Tragelaphus eurycerus. Taxonomy (NCBI): domain Eukaryota; kingdom Metazoa; phylum Chordata; class Mammalia; order Artiodactyla; family Bovidae; genus Tragelaphus; species Tragelaphus eurycerus. The sequence continues at coordinate 18,853,665 of CAKXYN010000024.1, read as the reverse complement.
TATTTGGCATGTGGGTGCTTTTAAGCCAATTTCCAAAATAAATTACAGTTCACACAGGTGGAAAGAAATACAGAATTCTAAAATTACAAAATAGGCACATTAAAAATAAATAAACTTATTTTGGATAGACATTTACATCATGTTATTTGTCGATATTAATTTACTTGGTTGCCCTTTTACACATGACCTTGATTCTTTACTAACAACCTGATAATGAAATTTCTAGTCTTACAACACATCTTTCAGAGCAGTTTTTGTTTGTTTGCTTTAATTTCTTCTTTTTTTGATTGGAGGATAATTGCTTTACCATGTTATGTTGGTTTCGCTATACAACAGTGTGAATCAGCCATAAGGATACTTATGTCCCCACCCATTTGGACCTCCCTCCCACCCTCCCCATCCTACCCCTCAAGGTTGTCACGGAGCACCAGGTTAAGCTTCCTGTGTTAAACAGCAGCTTCCCACTGCTATCTATTTTAGAGCAACTTTTTTATTTTAGTTTTATCTGATGTTCATTTAAGAGTAGTAGAATTATAGTGTTAAAACACATCTTGGCAGAAAGATATGAAAAGTTCTTAATTCTGAAACATTAATTTCATTTTTAAAGATAATTTTACATATACACAATGGAGTATTACTCAGCCATTAAAAAGAATACATTTGAATCAGTTCTAAGGAGGTGGATGGAACTGGAGCCTATTATACAGAGTGAAGTAAGCCAGAAACAAAAACACAAATACAGTATACTAACGCATATATATGGAATTTAGAAAGATGGTAAAAAATAACCCTATTTACGAGACAACAAAAGAGACACTGATGTATAGACCAGACTTTTGGACTCTGGGACCGGGAGAGGGTGAGATGATTGGGGAGAATAGCATTGAAATATGTATAATATTATATCTGAAATGTATTAATTGTTCAAACTAAACACTATCATGTTACAATTTGTTCATACTAGATGTTTGTAATGTTTCTGATAATCAATAAAAAAGATTCTTGATAAAAAAAAAAAAAAAAAAAAAAGATTTTTAAAAAAAAAAAAAAAAAGATAATTTTATGATTTAGAAAATGAATTCAGTATCAGATCAGATCAGATCAGTCGCTCAGTCGTGTCCGACTCTTTGCGACCCCATGAACCGCAGCACGCCAGGCCTCCCTGTCCATCACCAGCTCCCGGAGGTCACTCAGACTCGCATCCATCGAGTCAGTGATGCCATCCAGCCATCTCATCCTCTGTCGTCCCCTTCTCCTCCTGCCCTCAATCCCTCCCAGCATCAGAGTCTTCTCCAATGAGTCAACTCTTCGCATGAGGTGGCCAAAATACTGGAGTTTCAGCTTTAGCATCATTCCTTCCAAAGAAATCCCAGGGCTGATCTCCTTCAGAATGGACTGGTTGGATCTTCTTGCAGTCCAAGGGACTCTCAAGAGTCTTCTCCAACACCACAGTTCAAAAGCATCAATTCTTCGGCGCTCAGCCTTCTTCACAGTCCAGCTCTCACATCCATACATGACCACAGGAAAGACCATAGCCTTGACTAGGCGAACCTTTGTTGGTAAAGTAATGTCTCTGCTTTTGAATATGCTATCTAGGTTGGTCATAACTTTCCTTCCAAGGAGCAAGCGTCTTTTAATTTCATGGCTGCAGTCACCATCTGCAGTGATTTTGGAGCCCAGAAAAACAAAGTCTGACACTGTTTCCACTGTTTCCCCATCTATTTCCCATGCAGTGATGGGACCAGATGCCATGATCTTCGTTTTCTGAATATTGAGCTTTAAGCCAACCTTTTCACTCTCCACTTTCACTTTCATCAAGAGGCTTTTTAGCCCCTCTTCACTTTCTGCCATAAGAGTCGTGTCATCTGCATATCTGAGGTTATTGATATTTCTCCCAGCAATCTTGATTCCAACTTGTGTTTCTTCCAGTCCAGCATTTCTCATGATGTACTCTGCATATAAGTTAAATAAACATGGTGACAATATGCAGCCTTGACATACTCCTTTTCCTATTTGGAACCAGTCTGTTGTTCCATGACCAGTTCTAACTGTTGCTTCCTGACCTGCATACAGATTTCTTAAGAGGCAGATCAGGTGGTCTGGTATTCCCATCTCTTTCAGAATTTTCCATAGTTTATTGTGATCTACACAGTCAAAGGCTTTGGCATAGTCAATAAAGCAGAAATAGATGTTTTTCTGGAACTCTCTTGCTTTTTCCATGATCCAGCGGATGTTGGCAATTTGATCTCTGGTTCCTCTGCCTTTTCGAAAACCAGCTTGAACATCAGGAAGTTCACGGTTCACATATTGCTGAAGCCTGGCTTGGAGAATTTTGAGCATTACAGTATAGCTTTATAGATAAAAATGCTGTTTTGATCCAGTACATAGCATTCATTAGGTTTAATTATTACCATATATCTTTTTGTGTTTGTGTTGTTATGTTGTCCATCAGTTCAAAATCTAAAGCCTGGTAAAGTTGTATCTCATTTTCCAGTGGGGTGCCATAGGGAAAGCTGTCACTTACAGGTTCTTTAGATACTACTTTGATTTGTCCCTTGCTTTGTGACAGTGTGTGGTCATGTTTTATGTAGTCATGTTTCATTTGAAGCTGATTTTTCTGGTTCTCAGCACGGGAAATGCATACAGTTAATAAGATACTGATGTCCATTGACTTGTAGAGAAATCCTGCAGAGAGGACACTCATAACTAGGACTTTGCATACCAAGAGATAAAATTGTTTGATCTGTATATTAATTAGCAATTTAAAACATTTTTTTGTTACATACAGTAAAATTCTTAACTATACTGTAAAATAGATGCTTTAACTGGAGCATGTATTACACCTGAAATTTTTAGTGTGCAATTTTGAGTTTAGAGAAAAGCATAGAGTCATATGATCAGTGAAGATGTGGAATGCTTATATCAACTCCCCAAATTCCCTCACACCATTTTTTTTATAATCAATTCATCACCTGCCCCCTGTCCCTAGCATTGGTAGTCTACTCTGTTCCTTTAGTTTTGCCTTCTCCAAAGTGTCATATAAATGGAATAATAAAATGTGTGTACTTGTGTGTGCATATATATACACTTTTGATTTTGGCTTCCTTCACTTAGTATAGTGCATTTGAGTTGTTTATGTGCATTTCAGTTGTCTGTTTCTTGTTGCTAAGTAGTATTGTTATATGACTATACCAAGTTTGTTCTTCCGTTCACCAGTTGAAGGACATTCAGGTTGTTGACAGTCTTTTGCATTTACAAATAGAACTGCTAAAGACATTCTTGTAAAGTTTTTATGTGAACCTAAGTTTTTATTTCTCTTGGGCAAATCCTGAGAGGTAGCATTGCTGGGTCGTATGCTAAATGTTTAATTTAATGAGGAACTGCTGAACCACATTGCAGGACACCTGTATCATTTTGCACTCACAGCAGCAGTTATGAGCCTTGTTGGCCATCTGCATGTCTTCTTTGGAGAAGTACCTGATCAGTTCTTCTACCCATTTTTTAATCAAGTTGTTTGTTATATTTATGTTGGATTGTATGAGCTGTTTATATATGCTACCTATTAACCTCTTATTGATCTTATCATTTGTAAATATTCTGTTGCATTCAGTAGGTTGTCTTCTTGTTTTGTCAATGGTTTCCTTTGCTGTGCAAAAACTTTGAAGTTCAGTTAGGTCCTATTTGTTTATTTTTGCTTTTATATCCTTTGCTTTAGGAGAAAGATCCCCCCAAAAATACGGCTATGATTTATGTCAAAGAATGTTCTGCCTGTATTTTCCTCTAGAAGTTTCATGGTTTCCAGTCTTACATTTAGGTTTTTAATCCATTTTGAGTTTATTTTTGTATATAGTGTTAGAGAATGTTCTGATTTCATTCTTTTACATGTAGCTGTCTAGTTTTCCAAGACCAGTAACTGAAGAGACTGTCTTCTCTACATTTTATATTCTTGCCTCCTCTGTTACAGAGTGATTGCCCATAAGTGCATAGGTTTTATTTCTGGACTCTGTACCATTGATCTGTGTGTCTGGTTTTTATATCAGTACCATGCTGTTTTGATTACTGTAGCTTCATAGTATAGTCTGAAGTCAGGGATTGTGTTGGCTATTTGGGGTCTTTTGTGTTTTTATACTAAAGCCGTTGGAATTGTGATAGGGATTGCATTGAATCTGTAGATTGCCTTTGGGAGTATAGTCATTTTAACAATATTAATTCTTCCAATCCAAAAACATGTTCTGTCTTTTCATCAGTTTTTGTCATCTTCAATTAGTTTTACTAACATCTTACAGTTTTCCAAGTACATGTCTGTTACCTCTTTAGTGAAAGTGGTAGTCACTCAGTCTTGTCAGGCTCTTTGCAACCCCACAGACTATAGCCTGCCAGCCTCGTCTGTCCGTGGAATTCTCCAAGCAAGAATACTGGAGTGGGTAGCCATTCCCTTCTCCAGGGCAGCTTCTCGACCCAGGGCTGGGGAGACCTCCAATTTTTTTTCTTTAAATTGCTTGGTTATGCTCTACCTGTTTTTGTCAGTATGTACACAGATGCCTGCTGGGGTTTTGAGTAGGGTTATGTTGATTCTTTACCATCTGAGCCATGAGAGAAGTCCTTTTTACATCTTTAGGTAGATTTATTCCTAGATATTTTGTTCTTTTTGATGTGACAGTTAATGAGACTGCTTCCTTCATTTCTCTTTCTGATAGTTCATTGCTAGTGTATAGAAATGTAGCAGGTCTGTACAATAATTCTGTATGCTGCAGCTTTTCTGAATTCATTGATGAGCTCTAGTAATTTTCTGGTGGTATCCTTAGGATTTTTTGTGTATAATATCCTGTCATCTGCAGCAGTTTCTGTTTTCATAATGATTAATGATGTTTAGCCTGTTTTCATCAGCAGTTTTCCATCTGTGTATCTTTTTTAAAAAATTTACATATGTATTTTTGCTGGGCCTTCATAGCTGCGTGCGGGCTTTTCCTAGTTGCAGCAAGTAGAGACTGCTCTCTTGTTGCAGTGTGCGGGTTTCTCGTTGTGGTGACTTCTCCTGTTCTAGAGAGGGGCTCCAGGGCACATGAGCTTCGGTAGATGTGGCATGTGAGCTCCAGAGCAAGCTTAGTGGTTGTGGCACATGGGCATAGTTGCCCCACAGCATGTGGAATCTTTCTGGACAAGGGATTGAACCCATATCCCTTGCATTAGCAGGTGGGTTCCTAACCACTGGACCACCAGGGAAGTCCTCAAACATCTTCTTTAGTGAAGTGTTTTTTTCCAATTTTTTTTGCCCATTTGTACTAGAATTACTTATTTTCTTGATGAGTTTTGAGCAGATTTTACATACTCTAGATACAAGTTCTTTGTCAGATATATGATTTGCACATATTTCTCCCCATCTGTGGCTTGTCTTTTCATTCTCTTTGTATTTTTTTTTTTTTTGTAACACAAAAGGTTTTAATGTTGTTGAAATCCACTTGATAAATTTTATCTTTCATAAGTATGCTTGATATTTATATTAGACTATCTCTGCCTAGTCCTAAGGTCACAACAGTGTTTTCCAGAAGTCTTATGGTTGTGCTTCCCAGGTGGTGCTAGGGGTAAAGAATCCATCGGCCATGCAGGGGACACAAAAGATGCAGGTTCAATCCCCGGTCAGGAAGACTCCCCTGGAATAGGAAACGGCAGCCAACTCTAGTATTCTTGCCTGGAAAACTCCATGGACAGAGGAGCCTGATGGGCTGCAGTCCATGATCCATTTTGAGTTAATTTTTAGTAAGCTAATTGAGTTAATTTTTTAATAAACTGTGTATTATAGATTTATTAACAAACTGCGCATTATACATTTAAGTACATTTTATGTGAATATCCACTTGTTGTAGCACTAGTTATAAAAAGAATTATCTCTTCTTCATTGAATTGACTTTGAACCTTGAATCTATCTTTACAATGATATATGTACTTGTTATTTCACAGTCATGTACTCTCTTGATTACTCTTAATTTTTTAGAAGGTCTCAGAATCAGGTGTTTGGGAGACCTCCAAATTTTTTACTCTTTAAATTGTTTGGTTATTCTCTTATCTGTTTTTGTCAGTATGTACACACATGCCTGCTGGGGTTTTGAGTAGGGTTATGTTGAACATATAGATCAATTTTCTTTTCCATGTATTTCTTAATTAGATTTACTAATATTTTGTTGCAGTGTTTTATTTTATTTATGTAGTAATATTTACTTGGTGTTTTTTTTTGGGGGGGGGGTGTCTGGTGATATCAGGGCAATGCTGGACTCATAATATAAATTGAAAACCATTCCCTTTCTTCTGTTTTCTAGAAGATACTTTATAGAATTGGTGTTATTTCTTTCTTTACTGTTTGGTAGAATTTTCCAGGGAAACATCTAGACCTGCATTGTTGGAGTTTTTAATTTAAAGCTATTCTGATTATTATTTTTCTTGAGAGAACTGTGATAGTTTGTGATTTTTCAAGGAATTTGTCCATTTTATCTAATAGAATTTATGGTCATAAAGTTGTTCATAGTATTCCTCTATGAACCTTTTTAAGGTCTCTAGTATCTTCAATGATGTATCCTTTTTTTATTCCTGATACTCATAGTTTGTCTTCTCTGTTTTTTAGTCATACTGATTACAGCTTCATTAATCTTTTTAAAGAACTAGCTTTTGGTTTCATTAAACAAAATTTAGGGGGTGGTTTTCCATTTAATTGATTTTTGATCTGCTGTTTTCTTCCTTCTGCTTGCTTTAGCTTTGATTTCTCATTCTATTTCTAATTTCTTAAGTTGGAAATTTAGATTATTGGTTTCATCTTCTCTCCTTTTCCAGTATAAGCATGTTAATACTGTAATTGTCTTTCTAAACTCTTTATAGCCATACATCACAAATTTTGAAATATTTTGTTTGCATTTTCATTCAGAACAATGTATTTTCTGTTTTCTTCAGTGATTTCTTTTACTCATTAATTATTTAGAAGTGTGTTAATTCCCAGATATTTGAGGATTTTTCTGAATATCTTCCCGTTACGGGTTTATACTTTGTATAGTTTCATTTCTTTAATATTTGTCAACATTTGTTTTATGGCCCAAAGTATGGACTATGATTGTTCTGTGCATAACTGTTGTAAATATTCTCTATGCATTTTAGAAAATATAGGATTTAGTTTTGTTTTTTCTCTACTGATGTTAAGTGGCATGTCTGTAAATGTCAATTAGATTGTTGTTGATATTGTTATTTTAAGTTTTCTTTATTCTTGCTGATTTTCTATCTACTAGTTCTATTAGTTATTGGGAAAGAAGTATTGCGATCTCCAAATACATTTGTGGATTTATTTATTTCTCCTTTCAGCTCTGTCGGTTTTTACTTCATATAAATGTTAGGTGCAGCATCCTCATTTAGGGTTGTTAATGGTTTTAGGGGAACTGACCCTTTTTATCATGCTGTTTCACTTTGTCTGGTGTAGTACTTCTTGTTCCAGAGTCTACCTTGTCTGATAATACTATGGCACTCCAACTTTATTTTGAAAGTGTTTACATAGTGTATCTTTTTCCATCCTTTTCCATCTAATTTATCTATGTCATTTTATTTGAAGTGGGTTTTCTAGTACACAGCATTGAGTTAGGTCTATGCTAACAAAATAATAGGTCTTGTTTTTTTAATCTGATTTTATCATCTCTTTTAATTGGTATGCTTGGATGATTTACATTTATTATAATTATTGATGTGGTTTAATTTAGTCTATCATTTAATCATTTATTTGCTGTAGCCTCTCTGTGTTCCTTTGTTCCCTTTCTCCTTCTTCTCTCCTTTGGATTATTTTTTTAAAGTTTTTTTTTTTTATCATTTCATTTAAATTTAATCTATCACCTTTTTTGTTTGTATTTCTTTGTATTTTTTAAAATGATTTAGTATTACAAGAAGAATCAGATCAGATCAGATCAGTCACTCAGTCGTGTCCGACTCTTTGCGACCCCGTGAATTGCAGCATGCCAGGCCTCCCTGTCTATTACCAACTCCCGGAGTTTACTGAGACTCACATCCATCGAGTCAGTGATGCCATCCAGCCATCTCATCCTCTGTCGTCCCCTTCTCCTCTTGCCCCCAATGCCTCCCAGCATCAGAGTCTTCTCCAATGAGTCAACTCTTTGCATGAGGTGGCCAAAGTACTGGAATTTGAGCTTTAGCATCATTCCTTCCAAAGAAATCCCAGTGCTGATCTCCTTCAGAATGGACTGCTTGGATCTCCTTGCAGTCCAAGGGACTCTCAAGAGTCTTCTCCAACACCACAGTTCAAAAGCATCAATTCTTCAGCGCTCAGCCTTCTTCACAGTCCAACTCTCACATCCATACATGACCACAGGAAAAACCATAGCCTTGACTAGACGAACCTTTGTTGGTAAAGTAATGTCTCTGCTTTTGAATATGCTATCTAGGTTGGTCATAACTTTCCTTCCAAGGAGTAAGCGTCTTTTAATTTCATGGCTGCAGTCACCATCTGTAGTGATTTTGGAGCCCAGAAAAATAAAGTCTGACACTGTTTCCCCATCTATTTCCCATGAAGTGATGGGACCGTTTTCTGAAGAGCTTTAAGCCAACTTTTTCACTCTCCACTTTCACCTTCAAGAGGCTTTTTAGTTCCTCTTCACTTTCTGCCATAAGGGTGGTGTCATCTGCATATCAGAGGTTATTGATATTTCTCCCGGCAATCTTGATTCCAACTTGTGTTTCTTCTAGTCCAATGTTTCTCATGATGTTCTCTGCATATAAGTTAAATAAGCAGGGTGACAATATACAGCGTTGACGTACAAGAAGAATACCTAACCTTAAACTGTTTGAGTTTCTATTTTGCCACTCAAAGTAGAATGTAGAATCTAACACTCACATAGGTCCCTTTGCTTCCCCTCCTTCATGTTACAGGTTTCATGTATTTTACATCTGTGCTCAGTCACTTCAGTGGTGTCTGACTCTTTATGACCGTATGAACTGTAGCCATCCAGGCTTCTCTGCTCATGGAAATTTCCAGGCAAAAATGCCAGAGTGGGTTGGCACTTGCTACTCCAGAGGATCTTCCCGACTCAGGGATCAAATCCCGCCTCTCTTGTATCTCTTGCATTGGCAGGCAGATTTTTTACCATGCATAGCCCCACCATACATTTACATACATTTAAAACACTGCAAGACAGTGTTCATGTTTTTGCTTTCAATAGTCCTACTTATCTTAACTTAAAAAGGCAAAAATACTCCATTTTATTTACTCAGGTTTTACTGTTTCTGTTGTGATCCCTTTATTCCTATAGTTCCAAGTTTCCCTTCAGTGTTATTTCTCTTCAGCCTGAAGAACTTGCGTTAGCATCAAGTCTCATAAACAATACATGTTGTTAGTTTTTCCTGATCTGACAGTGCCTTCACTTCACCATCATACATGAATGATATTTTGCCAAGTCTGGGTTGATATTTATATTTCTTTTAATACTTTAAAGGTATTGTTCCACTGTCTTCTGTCCTGTATAATTTCTAATGAGAAATCACTAATTATTTGAGTCGTTCTGCTTTATACAGTATTTCATTTTTCTGTGACTCCTTTCAGTGTTTTATCTTTGGCTTTCAGTGATGTTAATTATCACTGAGCATGGATTTGAGTTTACGTGTTTTTCAGTTAGCTCAGCTTCTTTGATCTGTAAATTCCTAACTTCAGTTTTGGGACATTTTCAGTAATCATTTCTTTTAAGTTTTTCCGTATCTATGTCTCATCTTCTTTGGCTCTCCAGTAATACAGATGTATTCAAATGCTTTTGAACTGTGGTATTGGAGAAGACTCTTGAGAGTCCCTTGGACTGCAAAGAGATCCAACCAGTCCATTCTGAAGGAGATCAGTCCTGGGTGTTCATTGGAAGGACTGATGCTGAAGCTGAAACTCCAGTATTTTGGCCACCTCTTGCGAAGAGTTGATTCATTGGAGAAGACTCTGATGCTGGGAGGGCTTGGGGGCAGGAGGAGAAGGGGACAACAGAGGATGAGATGGCTGGATGGCATATTCACTTCTGTCAATAGTGTTTACCTTCCCTGGTGGCTCAGATAGTAAAATCTGCCTGCCACTCTGGAGACCCTTGTTCAATCCCTGGGTCCAGAAGATCGCCTGGAGAAGGAAGTGGCAGCCCACTCCGGTATTCTTGCCTGGAGATCCCATGGGTGGAGGAGCCTGACAGGCTGCAGTCCATGGGGTTGCAAAGAGTCGGACATGACTGAGCCACTTCACTTTCTTTCTTTCTTTTCATCTGATGGAGCATAATTATAATGGTTGCATAAAGTCTCTGATAATTCTAACATCTGGTTCATTGTTTTCCCCTTTGGAATTGATCGTATTTCCCTTTTTTCTTTGTAAACCAAGTAATTTTGGATCCTGAATATTTTAAATATTGTAAGAGTCAAGGTGCTATTATAATCCTCCAGAGAAATTTTTGTGTTTTTTTAAAAGCGTACAGTCAGTTGGATATATTCAGACCATGACTTTCACCTTCTTGGGGTGATGTTCTGCTGCATTGGTTCAGTCTCAGGCACATGAGGTATGAGAGTACTTGTGCCTATTTTTGTACCAGATATCCAAGAGTCTCCCTGTCTAGTTTCTGAGTGGCAGGGGGTTTCCCTTTTGCAATCAAGTTTTATTTCCACAAACCACTTACTGTTTTTTATTTTTCAGCTTTTTATACTTTTTTTATTACTGTTTTTTAAACTTCATCCAGTTTTTAGTTGTAATTATGGGGAGAGATAAGCCATAATGGGCTTTACTTCATCTTGATCCTGTCACATTTTGTTTCTGATTGGCATTTTAAAATATAGAAATGTAAATTTAAACACCTGTGGCTTAGGTTGTAGCCATGTTTATTTTCTGATATAAATATCAAACATTTTGATATAAATATCAGACATTATTTGATACTTAAAATATCAGATTTTCTAAATGAAGAACTTGCTAATTTTAAGTATGAAAGAATGTAAAGTATCTCTTTTGGACAAGCAAAAAACAAACAGACCATTGTTACCTTTATCATTCACTTGGTTAACACAACTGATTAAAATTAACACAGATTCACTTTTTCAAAGAAAAAATGTTATGAATGGCATTGAAGTACTGGTATCTGTCTTGTTTTGAAATTAATAAAGTAAAATTTGAATTTTTTTTTTTTTTTTTGGCTGCACGGTATGGCTTGTAGGATCTTGCCCTTTCCCCCTGCACTGGAAGTTTGGAGGCCTAACCATTCGACCACCAGGGAATTCACAAAACTTAAACTTTTAAAGCTTTTAAAACTGAAATATTTGCTTGAATGAGCTGCCTTTTTGAAGAATGTAGAAAGCAGTGATACATTTAACACTTATTCAAAGTATGAGATATGCCTTCTAAATTCATTATGGCTTTTCCTTTGAAAAACAAGTGAACATTTTTATTGAAATATAGTTGCTTTAAAATATTGTGTTACTTTCAGGTGTATAGCAAAGTGATTTGGTTTTATATATTTATATATGTAATCAAAAAATATATACATATTCCATTATTTTCCGCTAAGGTATTTATAAGATATTTGACTGTAGTTCCCTGTGCTATACAGTTAAATTCATATTGTTTATCTGTTTTATATATGGTAGTGTATATGTGTTAGTCCCATGCTCCTAATCTATCCCTCCCTCCTTTTCTGTTTGGTAATTAAGTTTTCTATGTCTGTGAATCTGTTTCCATTTTGTAAGTTAAGATTCTTTGTAATACTTTTTAGATCCCACATTTAAGTGTTACCATATAACATTTGTCTTTGTCTGACTTATTTCACTTAGTATGATAGACTCTAGGTCCATCCATGTTGCTACAAACAACAATTATTTCATTTTTTTTCAATATTCTTTTGTGTTCATGCATGTATGTATTATGTAAGTATGTATATATACATGTATGTATGTGTGTGTATGTATGTGTGTATTACATCCTCTTTATCCACTCATCTGTTGATGGTTACTTAGGTTACTTCCGTGTCTTGTCTATTCTTTGTATCTTTTTCAATTAGGGATTTTGTCTTTTCCAGATATATGCCCAGGAATGGGACTGCTGGATCATATATGTTAACCCTATTTTTAGTTTTTTAGGGAACCTCCATACTGTTCTCCATAGTCACTCAGTCGTGTCTGATGGTTTGTGACCCCATGGACTGTAGCCCACCAGGCTCCTCTGTCTGGAATTCTCCAGGCAGGAATACTGGCGTGATCTTCCCATCCCGGCGATCAAACCCAGGTCTCCTCCATTGCAAGTGGATGCTTTACTTGAGCCTCCAGGGAACATTCTCACCAACAGAATAGGAGGGTTCCCTTTTCTCCACACCCTCTCCAGCAAGTGTTTTTTTGTAGACCTTTAGGTGACAGCCGTGCTGACCCATGTGAACTGGTGCTTCGTTATAACTCTGATTTGTGTTTCTCCGAGGATTAGCAGTGCCGGAATCTCTTCACGTGCCTGCTGGCCATCTGTATGTTCTCTTTGAGGAAATGTTTACTTAGGTCTTTTGCCCATTTTTTGATTGAGATTTTTTAAAATATTGAACTCTATGAGATAATTTATGTATTTTGGAAGTTAAGCTCTTCTTCATCACATTGTTTGCAAATATTTTATCTGAGGCCATAGATTGTCTTTTCATTTTAAAGCAAGTGAACTTTTGATAAATGTTGAATGGTTTCATTCACAAAAAGACAAATTTAGTGATTTCATTTATATAAAGGTTAGTTACTAGTCAAATCATTTAGGGAAGTATAAGTAAATTTTATTTTTGAAAGATCTGTTGATATATAGATATTCATACTAATGAACAGGCATAATAAAGCTGGAAATGCTTATAAGGAGACTAGGAAATAGTTTATTGGTGTCCATTGTTAAACCTTTATGATTTTATTGTAAAAAGGTAATCTTAGGAATAAATTTACTTTTTGTACAGAACCGTTTAAAGTAGTTTATTAAAGCACCCATGAATAAACTCTGCTTGTAAATTAAAGTAAGAAATTGGTCCTTAAGTTTGTATTCTGAATTGACTTTCATCCAAAATGTCACACAAGTAGGAAGGTGATTAAAACCACCTTTGAAATATCTCTCATCTTTATGTGTAACAGTATTCGGCTTCTTTGGTTCAAATTTGGGCTCTGTTGTCCTCTTTACATTGACCTCTCTATGAGATTTGTTGCTTGGACTAAGGTAAAATTGAGTTATAAAAATGCAGACTCGGGTCCATTTTGAAATGACCTATCATTAACTGTTAGGATTGGACATTTGTAAATTTTTAAAAATTTACTTTCCTCTCTCCCTTTAAATTAGGTGCTCTGTGGATGTGTATAGTTTTAAATCCCCACTGCAAGTTGGAGCAGAAGGCCAGTTGGCTAAAACAGCTAAAAAAGTGGAATGGTGTTGATGTCTGTCCATGGGAAGATGGAAATCATGGCAGTGAATTACCCAACTTAACCAATGCTCTGCCTCAGGGTGCAAATGCCAACCAAGGTGAGTCCACGGTGATAATCTGCTCATTTTGTACCTACTTAATTGTGCATCTATGGTTATAACAGTAACTTACAATAAATTTGGGAACATTATTTTACTCACTTATGGCACCCCGCTCCAGTACTCTTGCCTGGAAAATCCCACGGACGGAGGAGCCTGGTAGGCTGCAGTCCATGCGGTCGCTAAGAGTCAGACATGACTGAGCGACTTCACTTTCTCTTTTCACTTTCATGCATTGGAGAAGGCAATGGCAACCCACTCCAGTGTTCTTGCCTGGAGAATCCCAGGGACGGGGAGCCTGGTGGGCTGCCGTCTATGGGGTCGCACAGAGTCGGACACAACTGAAGTGACTTAGTAGCAGCAACAAGAACTTACTATAACTCATGGACTTAGTGTTTTGATGTGAATGTGTGTGTGTGTTTTAACTTTTAATCAAGATCTATGATTTTTTTTTCATATTCTCAGAATACAGATGGATGTAATACTTAACATGTACTAGTATGTGTTAAAATTGCATACTAATTATTTAGTTTGAATTAAAAAAAAATCATGTTATGGGGGATAGTGAATTACTGTGTAAAACAAAATTATTGAGAGACCTGAGGAACTGTTATTCTGTGTGTTGGTCAGTTCTTATTTGGGATACTATGCTATGTAATCAGTTAAAAATTCTTCGTTTCAGAATGTAGCAAGTAAACATTTAAATCCTGGGACTACAGGGGAATGAGGTGCTGCTGGCATTTAGACCAGGAAAATTCTTTATTGTGAAAGGACTGTTGAGCATACTTGCTCCCACCTACTGTAGGCTAATAGAACCCTCCAGTCTTCAGCAGTTAATGCTCCCAGGCATTTCCAAATATCCTTTTAAGTACCTCTATCTCTTATTTCTCTACTGTTTTTGTTTTTTTTTTTAAGTTTCTCTTTCTCTATTGGACCCACCTATTCAGGTCAAGTCTGTCTTATCTTAAAAAAAATCTTTCTTGCCCTCATTGTCCCTGCTAGCTACTGACAGATTTTCTCCTTTCACATCCAATATTTAATTAATTCTTACAAATAAAAATGTCATTCACTGTCACTGTTTTTGTGTAATTTTGTGCTGCTGCTCCCCCTTTTTTGAGAAAATGTGAAAGACTTTAAATTTATGATATATGCAAGATGGGAGTTAAATGACATCAGGAGGATTCAGGAATCAAGACTGTCTTTCCATGTGTGCGGGTTCCATCTGTGCTTGGTACTCCTAGAAAGAGCTGGACAGTGCTGAATATGAAATGTGATGTTAGCACAGTGTTTTCTGACTCTATAGAGAGAGAAAATAATATGTATTATTCCATAGGGACTTGTCCAATCAAAAAGAGGTTTCAGGCCTTGGGAAGGATGATTGTCTGGCTCTCCTTTGTCTAGAGATATTTGCCTTGGGAATTCACTATTTGAAATCTGTCACATCTTTATTGCCCATGATGATTTTATTTAATAATTTCAAAGAAAATAAATCTGCCTCTTATACCCCAAGTTTTTATGCAGAGGCTCAGAATTTTCAAGTTTAACAATTCAACATTTATTGTCTTCCATTGCTAGGAAAAGGATGCTTACATCTACATAGGCAATATATCTTTGATCTCTTCTTGACTTTATTATATTTAGAGGCTTCTTCGTGGCTGCTGTCCTAACATTTTACAGTGTACTTTTACTTTCCATTTGGTTACTTTCCCCTTGGTTAAACTTGACTATTCCATAGGCTTTAGAAAACTTCTTAGGAAGTGGTCCAACCTCCAGATAAAACAGTTTCATTTATGGTTTGAGCCAGGGATATGCAGTCAGGACTAGTTTCTAAGGGTGGTATTTATGGCTGCTGGGGCTCCTCCTTTTAGAACACCCATATTCTCCAGAGGGGCTGGCAGAAGAGACAACCCTACAGAGGGGCTCTGGTGCTCAGCCTGCAGTGCTTCTGCTGGAGGGCTGAGCAGACTGGCTAGCGTAGAACCTTTGGTGGCCCACAGAGCCCAGCAGCCATGCAGGTGGGTGAAGGGCGCACATGGTACAGACCACGGGCAGAATTGCATGTGTTTGCACATCAGAATGAATGTGAAGTGCAAGTCAGGCCCTGTCTTCGCTGAGATTATTTGTTAGAATTAATTGACAACGTTAGAATCCATACCCTTAGACTAGTGTTTATTTTTTAAATATACCTGAATGGGAGCCTTTTTAATTTTATCTGTTTTGATTGAAAAAAGATATTTTTATTTTATATGTGTGTTATTTTATATGTGTGTGTGTGCTTAGTTGTGTCCAACTCTTTGCAACCCCATGGACTGTAACCCACCAGGCTCCTCTGTCTGTGGGATTCTCCAGGCCAGAATTACTGGAGTGGGTAGCCTTTCCCTTCTCCAGGGGATCTTCCCAACCCAGGGATTGAACCCAGGTCTCCCACATTTCAGGTGGATTCTATACCCTGTGAGCCACCAGGGAAGCCTGAGAATACTAGAGTGGGTAGCCTATTCCCTTTTCCAGGGGAACTTCCTGACCAAGGAATTGAACTGGGGTCTCCTGCATTGCAGGTGGATTCTTTACCAGCTGATGATAATGATTTCGTCACTAAGTCGTTGCCAACTCTTGCAACCCCATGGACTGTAGCTTGCCAGGCTCCTCTGTCCATGGGATTTTCCAGGCAAGAATACTAGAGTGGGTTACCCTTTACTTCTCCTACTTTGCCACCTGAGCTGCCACAAATTTGTGTGTTTATCATTCTAACTGTTTAAGATCATCTGTTTCTCTGTTTTCTGTGCTATTACAAAAAAATTTAAAACATAAGATATCTAAGATAAAAATTGACCAGAAAAAAAGAAAAAAAAAAAAAACTGACCAGGACTTCCCTGGTGGTCCAGTGGTTACGACTCCACATTCCCTCTGCAGAGGATGCAGTTTCGATCCTTGGCTGGGGAAACGAAGATCCCACGTGCTGTGTGGCAAAAAAAAAAGAAAAAAATTGACCATAATTTTGATACTTAATCAAGTCAATTTTTTAAAGTCATTGTCTCTGTATATTTTTTTTGTTTCTGTGCTATTATAAAGCTTTATATCTTATATTTTCTTTTAAATAGTATTTAGTTTTTGTTGTTGTTGTTGTTACAATTGGTATTATTGATCTCTTAAGAGCCAACCACTGTAAAAAGTCTGGTGTGTGTCTTCTATGTATGTCTATGATCTTACAGTCACAAAAACACAAAAAGTTAAGATTTTAATTTTTTAAATGAAATTGATACCACAGTGGATTAAGTAGACAGATTAGGACTTTCATTCTCTTAGTGCATGCATAATAATACTAAGTTGCTCTTTTAAAGTCTTCTTTTAATTTTAAATTCTGTTTCTGTGATTTGAGTTAAGTGAAATTGCACAGCCACTTAACACTTATGTGTGATTTGGATTTTGGAATATTTGACTGACTGACTGTAAGAAGTCATGGAATCAGTTTCTTTATATTTATTCTGCTCTGCAAAAAAAGCCCTGGTAGGTTCCAAAGGCTATGAAATACAAGGTCCTTGCTCCCCATCTGCAAAGTGTATACTGTCTGCTCCTAACAGGCAGTCTGGGCAGGGGCCAGAACAGATACATCAATGTTTATGCCTCTCAAATTGTCTGTCATCCATGCATTTTGATATGTCTGCCATTCAAGTACAGCTGTCTAAGTCCACCTGAGACCAAGCTGAAGTAATGTCTCTTTCTGTTAAAGACCATTCAGAAGCCTTTCAGAACAGCTGACATAGCTGAATTTGGCGTGAGGTTATCTGTTTTGATCTTGACTGCCATTGCCTGGGTGTGTGACTGGCAAGTCACTTTACGTCTCTCGATTTTTGGTTCCATCAGCAGAATAGAGGGTTTGGTCTGGATAAGTTTTCAGAGCTTTTCTTGATTCAGGTGTGTTTTGATTTTTATGATTTCCTTTATGTCTGTGCTTAGCCAAAGCTCCAAGGACAGGAAGATGAAACTTTACCAACTAAGGAATCTCCAGATTTTACTTCTCATTTAGTTAAGTCTCAGAACAGTGAGGGGTGATACTTGAGTTAAATAAAGCACCCATAAATAAAAAGTTTTTTACCCTAATTGTCAGTTGAGGCTATTTCTAAGGTTTGTGCCACAGTTGAAGGTAAGTCTGGAGTTCGGGACCCAAGGGCTGGGAGGGCAGGTAGAATTTGAACCATGTTTTCCAGAAGAACTGAATAAACCCAGAAGTTGGGGTAAGAATATCCTTTATTCCGCAAACATTTCTTTTCTCCGTCAGGTCCTGAAACTTGACCCCTCTTCGGAGTGTGTGCTTCTGCTCTTTTGTGATGGCCCGGCATACACTATGCTGGGGACATCACACCAGTCATGGAACCTGCACGGAGTCAGGAGGCAGCCTATAGGGCGAGGTAAGTGCGCTGGTTTGTTTTGTAGCTATGTTGTGTGGCTTTGTGAAATGTTAAATAGATGCATTTATGCCCTTTGGGATATAAAGTGCCATTTCATCATTATATCCCAAGAAGCATAATCATTTTAATTGTGCAAAACCGCACAATATAGTTAAAAAATACAACCAAAAGCACAACCCTTCTGCATATTTTTAAAGGCTGATTGCATCTTCCTGAAAGGTTCCATGGCTGGTGTCTCATCTCTTGCATAGTGTTTGTTGATCCCATCAGGGTAGCCCACCACAGCACCTCAGAAATGGGGAGCAGTGAGTTTTCCTGTGATTTTTGTGCTGAGTGCCTCCTCTGAGTGTATTTGGCATGGAAACTAGACGTGACAATTCTTTTTGCAGGACGCCTTTAACCTTAGCTTTGATGGCTGCAGAGTGTGTGTTTGATAAAACAAGAGAATGAATGGTGGCTCTTTGGGCTGATTTGCCTCCTAGTACTTAGGACATGAGACTATTCACCCTCCATCCTTCTGCTTAGGGGGTGCAGGACAGTCTGTGTGGGTGTGTTCATGAACATCTGGCCACAGAATGCTGTGGTATGAAACTGATTTATTGACATGTGAATCATAGCTGACACAGCTTTCTGAATTGTGGAAAAAACAGATTCATCGAACAGGCCACATCGGACAGTGTTCACCCGCGCCATCGAGGCATGCGATCTCCACTGGCAGGATAGCCACTTGCAGCACATTATCAGCAGTGACCTATACACCAACTACTGTTACCATGACGACACTGAAAACTCCCTCTTTGACTCCCGTGGGTGGCCCCTCTGGCATGGTAAGTGGCCAAACCGGAAAGACATTTCCATGACTTACTTCTTTGTTTAGTTTCTATAGCATTACTGGAGTGGGAGGTACAGAGTTGAGGGATTCAATGGGAGATGGATGAATGCTTGGCAGTAGGAGTTTTTCATTCAAATCCAAGTTCAGAAATGGTTTCTTGTGTCTTTTTAATAGTATTTTGGGGAAAACATCTTACTATTAAATCCTGTTTTTATAAATATATCTGATAATGGCAACTTTCCTCCCCTTCACTTTCTGTTTTAGAGCATGTTCCTACAGCCTGTGCACGAGTGGATGCATTACGTTCTCATGGGTACCCCAGAGAAGCACTGAGACTAGCAATAGCTATTGTTAACACATTAAGACGACAGCAACAGAAGCAGTTGGAAATGTTCCGAACTCAGAAAAAAGGTGAACGTGTGAAGGAGTTTGTTTCCATTGGAATGGGATTCTTGGTGATAATGTCACTAGGTTTCATGTTCTTTGGTGGGGAGAGAGCTTTTAAAATTAGAGCCATGGAGATGGCTTCACTCACCACTCTTTTGAAATGTTTAATAGCTAGCTAATCTGTGACAAATTTTAGGCATTTTCCCTCTCTGGTTGAATGTTGTGAAACATATGTTGTTGGTTTGGTTTTTTTTGTATGTTTCTTAGTTTCCTAAGTTAATTTTTTAAGGGGAAAGTTGTTCTTTGGGTTTCTTTTTTTTTTTTTAACTGTTTGAATTATGTAGTATATCTAAATTACCTAAAATGCAAGTTAACCAGATATATTTCGTTCTGTGAAGAAACATTTGAATTGTGACAATAAGGGCTCCAGTGGTCGACTGCCTATGTTTGAATCCTGGCAAGAGGTCCCTGCTGGAGGCCTCAGGCATTGACTTGACCTTATCTGTGGACTGGGGCTCAATTGAGGACTTGTCTCTTGGAGTTGAAAGATTAAACTAGTTGTTTCCTATAAAGTGCTGAAAGCAGGCCTCACATAATATAGAAGCACTGTAAAACATTTTAATTGTAATAACTTGTACATCAGGACATGATGTGTATTTAAGTGACCAAATAGAACTCCTAGATTTTTTAGATTCTGTAAATAACCTTTGATGAGTTGTCAACTGGCAGAACATATTTAACTCCTCTTTGTCTCAGTTTATTAATCTTTTAAATTTTAAATAAGCATTGCTGCTGCTAAGTCACTTCAGTCGTGTCGAACTCTGTGCGATCCCATAGACGGTAGCCCAGCAGGCTCCCCCATCCCTGGGATTCTCCAGGCAAGAACACTGGAGTGGGTTGCCATTTCCTTCTCCAATGCATGAAAGTGAAAAGGGAAAGTGAAGTCGCTCAGTCATGTCCGACTCTTAGCGACCCCCTGGACTGCAGCCTACCACGCTCCTCCGTCCATGGGATTTTCCAGGCAAGAGTACTGGAGTGGGGTGCCATTGCCTTCCTCATAATAATTGCAACAGAGTTATATTACATGCATAAAGCCCTGATCAGAAGAAAGAAATACGATACTTTCTCTGATTAATCCATGTGCTTCTTTTTCTTCTGTACATGTAGATCTTTTTTATTTTTCTTTGGTATGATTGTTTTGTTTTTACTCTGGAATTTTATATCTTATTCAGAGAGAAGTAGTTTTAGTTGTGATTTTTTTTTGGCTTGTATTTTTTATTTTATTCCTTGGGCAGTTATACACACATCTAGGGTATAGCTGAAAATTATCAAAAGTTGATATGGGCTGGAGATTATTAGACTGTTGTAATATTTTATATCCTCTATATTACAAGTATTAAAAATGTTAACTAACAGTCATTTTTTGATGAAAGAATGTTCCAAAGTTACCACATGAACTAGAAAAGGGGGAGCTCAGATAGGACTGGAATGTCATATCCCTGAAAGTCATTACTTTGTCCAGTTTTTCATGTTCATCATAGCATCATTGGTTACCAGATATATTTGCAGAATATGTTGTTTGGCCCTTAGCAAAATTTTTCTGAAGTCTCTCCCTTCACCTAAACACATACAATATATGGCCAAGAGGCGTTTACTTCTGAAAAGTAGAAAGGATGAAAATAGGCTAAGAGCGAATGAAGTATTTTTCATACTGCCACAGGACAGTGTGTTCTTGATCATCACTGAAGTTTTGAAACTTTACTGTATTGCTCTTTACTAAAAACTGTTCTTAAAATGAATTTAATTTAAATGTTACAATATCTAAGAAATACAAAATATAAAAATATTAGTTCATGTAGATTAAGTTGAAACATGTTAAGGTATTAATAGCTGCCTTTGAGGTCTCAGACTCATTTCTCTTTTATCCTTTACATAATAAAATTTTTAAATTCAGACTATTATTTACTAGTACTACATATCTGTATATCTTTCCCTATTTTATTTTTGTTTGCCCATATTCAAATAATAGGTGTTTTTGTACTGTTACAATTCCAAATTGCTGTAGCAGTTATTTCTTATGGGGCCAAGATTAGTAAATAAAATATTTGGCATATGTCAACTTTAAAAAAAAAATTGATATAATTGACATACCACACTGGTTTCAGGTATACAACATAATGATTCCATATTTATATATGTTTTTAAATGATTGCCACAGTAAGTCTAATACACACACGCACACATATATGTATGCACATATATGTATGCACATATATGTGTGTGTGTGTGTATATATGTATATATAGAGAGACGGACAGACAGACTTGTTGCCAAGAGTAATACTCATGTTTCTGTTTTCATCCTGGTTGTGTATATTAAAAATCATTGACAGAAATTGAAGGGAAAGACCCTCCCAAGGAATCTAGTACTCAGTTTCCATAAATTATAATACGTTGTGCCAGGCCATGCTTTATTTTTATGTACTAATAGTTGGTAGTTCAAAACAGAAGACTTCTAAAGGAATGTTGAACTTGGTGGAATAGCTCTTTAGCTATTTACAAGCCAATATGTTTCTTGTTTATTTTATATTATTTGTAGTTTTTATTGTACTTTCCTTCAAGAACGAACTACTACTATTTATTATTTTAGTAAACACTTACATGTAAAGTACTGCATTGTTTACAATAATGGAGTATATCCTAAAGTATTTGCAGTTTTTTCTCAGCACTCTAACTTGAGAATTTTAAAGTTCTAACATTCCGTGAAGACAATGAAAAGGGATACATTCCATCCAAATTATGTTATTTTCTGTTGTAGTTCCCCTTTGTGGAAAAGTTTCTCTCTTAAATGGTTTATATATCCATGATAAGGAAGACTCTTGTAAGGTGATAGGGGAGTTCAAGTCTGACCCAGAGTATAGCTGCTCTTTAGACTCTATTTTAGATGACTCAGTGAGAAGAATATCTTCTTAATAAAGTTGTAGTTAGTTAGCCAATGATAATTCCAGGGGGAATTCTTAGTTCTCTTTAAAGCCACTCCTAGGAGGTGAGGAGAGTTGTCCTTAGCTTCTCAAGTGAAAAGTTGGAATTCACTTTTTCCTCATACATTATAATTTAATAGTGTAAACAATAATGCCAACCTAGTACTCTGGACACATGAATTAAATAGATATTTGAGAGTTTTCCTGGGCAGTTAACCACCATTTATATTGATTCACAGATGACCCTTTAGAACTTAAAATAGTTCACAAGTTCGGGTTTTACAAAACCTTGTTTTTTAATTAAAGAGGAATTTTGAATTGAATGTAGTATTAATTTGTGAGGATGCTGCTATTAAATGGTAAAGCCTTTCTTTTCTCTACTTCTCTTCATATCTCAATTCTCTTTTCTTACACAGAGCTACCCCATAAAAGCATAACCTCAATAACCAATCTGGAGGGCTGGGTTGGACACCCCCTGGATCCCGTGGGCACACTTTTCAGCAGCCTTATGGAAGCCTGCCGCACTGACGATGAAAGCTTCCCTGTGTTCTCAGACTTTACAGGTAAAAATAAAACATAAAAAGAAAATAATAAAAGCGTTGACATTTGTCTCATGTGCTTCCCCGCCAAAACCCTAAATGACATTCGTCATTGGTCATGGTTCTTCACTGTTTCTTTTATGAATCCATATAGTTAACAGGACTAGCGGTTAGCAGGAAATGGTACTCCCACTTTTTAGGCAGGCTTCTCAAACTGGGAAAAGTCTTGGCGTTGACAGTTGGCAGCATGTATCAAGAACCTAAAAATACTCATTCCCTTCTATCAGTGATTGTGTATCTAAGAATTTATCTGTGTTTCTTACTATTTTCCAGCATAAAGATATAAAATAAGGATATATATCATATGGCAGGGAAGAAGGTTTGTACCTTGGCTGCTCCCATGCCTGGATTAGCTTGGAGAGTTAATTATCTAGCCTGTGGTGGTTGCCCTCATGGATTTTGGTGACCCAAACTCTTATCAGGAGGGTGAGGGTATGACTCTGAATCCACTTTCCTTAGGAGTTTGACAGTTGAAGTTTGTTAAGAATTTCTAAATAGAAGCACCTTAACAGTGATAAGACGATGTTCAGAGAATCATTCTCTTTTGACAGCTGATGACTCTGATAACAAAAAGGACCATGAAATTGAGTTACATATATGTTGTGTTCTCTACTGTTTTTATTATAAATTACAACACTGTAGTAAAAGTATGAAAAATTTTCAATTCTAGGCTTTAAAAAATTGGTAACTATTACAGTCATCATGTAATTTTACTCTTGGTTAATTAAAATTTTGTTTACTGTTAAGTATTCTTAGTATCTCTTCTTAGATTTATGGTTTTCTTTGGTGATTCCTTTTTAATGAGAGAAAAATACTTGTACTATGCTTTCCCCCAGAACATACACATTTAGTCAATTGATAGTCATTTTTTAAAAAGATATTGGAAAACTATATACTTTAACATGGTTTTCCAGCTTTCTTGGAGCTAAGTCAATAATTCGTTTAAGAGTTCTGGGTATAATATTAATAGATTGTGCCTGTCAGAGCATCTGCAGAAGTAGTTTCTGAACTCTGATTTCTTCTGTGACAGAGAATATGGGACAGTGCAAGTCTCTGGAATACCAGCATCTACCTGCACACAAATTCCTAGAAGAAGGGGAATCCTACCTAACGCTGGCCGTGGAAGTAGCCCTAATAGGGCTGGGACAGCAGCGGGTCATGCCTGATGGGCTGTACACCCAGGAGAAGGTTTGCCGTAACGAGGAACAGCTCATCTCCAAGCTTCAGGAGATTGAATTGGACGACACACTGGTGAAAATTTTTCGCAAGCAAGCAGTCTTCCTGTTAGAAGGTAACTGATAACTTCTCCACTTGTTTAGCCCATTTTATACAGTAGTTATCCTGATTGGTATGGTCGCTGAGTGCCACAGGCATGTTCATTTTCCAAAAAGTAGTATCACTTAATAAAGAAGTACAGATGTTTAGATGTTTACTATTTATTAGGTGGTCATGTAAGCAATGAGCCTACTAGAAATGAGCCCTATTTGAATGTCACAAGCTTTAAAAAGGACTGTTTTTATTTAAACTGTTGTTCTTGAGATAAATGTAAATTTTATATTTAGTGAATTATTGCTGGTAGCCATATTCCTTTATGACTGGTAGCCATATTCCTTGGATCTATTAAGTAATAAAATGGAAATTGGTTGGCATTCCTCCAAATTATTGGCTGTTACATGACTTCTGGATTTTTAACCTGTCATTTGCACATCCTGATAGATCAGATCACATCAGATCAGTCGCTCAGTCGTGTCCAACTCTTTGCGACCCCATGAATCGCAGCATGCCAGGCCTCCCTGTCCATCACCAACTCCCGGAGTTCACTCAGACTCAGGTCCATCGAGTCAGTGATGCCATCCAGCCATCTCATCCTCTGTCATCCCCTTCTCCTCCTGCCCCCAATCTCTCCCAGCATCAGAGTCTTTTCCAATAAGTCAACTCTTTGCATGAGGTGGCCAAAGTACTGGAGTTTGAGCTTTAGCATCATTCCTTCCCAAGAAATCCCAGGGCTGATCTCCTTCAGAATGGACTGGTTGGATCTCCTTGCAGTCCAAGGGACTCTCAAGAGTCTTCTCCAACACCACAGTTCAAAAGCATCAGTTCTTCAGCACTCAGCCTTCTTCACAGTCCAACTCTCACATCCATACATGACCACAGGAAAAACCATAGCCTTGACTAGACAGACCTTTGTTGGCAAAGTAATGTCTCTGCTTTTCAATATGCTATCTAGGTTGGTCGTAACTTTCCTTCCAAGGAGCAAGTGTCTTAATTTCATGGCTGCAGTCACCATCTGCAGTGATTTTGGAGCCCAGAAAAGAAAGTCTGACACTGTTTCCACTGTTTCCCCATCTATTTCCCATGAAGTGACGGGACCAGATGCCATGATCTTTGTTTTCTGAATGTTGAGCTTTAAGCCAACTTTTTCACTCTCCACTTTCACTTTCATCAAGAGGCTTTTTAGTTCCTCTTCACTTTCTGCCATAAGGGTGGTGTCATCTGCATATCTGAGGTTATTGCTATTTCTCCAGGCAATCTTGATTCCAGCCTTGTGTTTCTTCCAGTCCAGCGTTTCTCATGATGTACTCTGCATATAAGTTAAATAAACAGGGTGACAGTATACAGCCTTGACGAACTCCTTTTCCTATTTGGAACCAGTCTGTTGTTCCATGTCCAGTTCTAACTGTTGCTTCCTGACCTGCATACAGATTTCTCAAGAGGCAGATCAGGTGGTCTGGTATTCCCATCTCTTTCAGAATTTTCCAGAGTTGATTGTGATCCACACAGTCAAAGGCTTTGGCATAGTCAATAAAGCAGAAATAGATGCTTTTCTGGAACTCTCTTGGTTTTTCCATGATCCAGTGGATGTTGGCAATTTGATCTCTGGTTCCTCTGCCTTTTCTAAAACCAGCTTGAACATCAGGATGTTCACGGTTCACATATTGCTGAAGCCTGGCTTGGAGAATTTTGAGCATTATTTTACTAGCGTGTGAGATGAGTGCAGTTGTGCGGTAGTTTGAGCATTCTTTGGCATTGCCTTTCTTTGGGATTGGGATGAAAACTGACCTTTTCCAGTCCTGTGGCCTCTGCTGAGTTTTCCAAATTTGCTGGCATATTGAATGTAGCACTTTCACAGCATCATCTGTCAGGATTTGGAATAGCTCCACTGGAATTCCATCACCTCCACTAGTTTTGTTTGTAGTGATGCTTTCTAAGGCCCACTTGGCTTCACATTCCAGGATGTCTGGCTCTAGGTCAGTGATCACACCATCATGATTATCTGGGTCATGAAGATCTTTTTTGTACAGTTCTTCTGTGTATTCTTGCCATCTCTTAATATTTTGTGCTTCTGTTAGGTCCATACCATTTCTGTCCTTTATCAAGCCCATCTTTGTGTGAAATGTTCCTTTGGTATCTCTGATTTTCTTGAAGGGATCCCTAGTCTTTCCCATTCTGTTGTTTTCCTCTATTTCTTTGCATTGATCGCTGAAGAAGGCTTTCTTATCTCTTCTTGCTATTCTTTGGAACTCTGCATTCAGATGTTTATATCTTTCCTTTTCTCCTTTGCTTTTTGCTTCTCTTCTTTTCACAGCTATTTGTAAGGCCTCCCCAGACAGCCATTTTGCTTTTTTGCTTTTCCATGGGGATGGTCTTGGTCCCTTTCTCCTGTACAATGTCACGAACCTCATTCCATAGTTCATCAGGCACTCTATCTATCAGATCTAGGCCCTTAAATCTATTTCTCACTTCCACTGTATAATCATAAGGTATTTGATTTAGGTCATACCTGAATGGTCTAGTAGTTTTCCCTACTTTCTTCAATTTCAGTCTGAATTTGACAATAAGGAGTTCATGGTCTGAGCCACAGTCAGCTCCTCGTCTTGTTTTTGCTGATTGTGTAGAGCTTCTCCATCTTTGGCTGCAAAGAATATAATCGATCTGATTTCGGTGTTGACCATCTGGTGATGTCCATGTATAGAGTCTTCTCTTGTGTTGTTGGAAAAGGGTGTTTGCTATGACTAGTGCCTTTTCTTGGCAAAACTCTGTTAGTCTTTGCCCTGCTTCATTCCGTATTCCAAGGCCAAATTTGCCTGTTACTCCAGGTGTTTCTTGACTTCCTACTTTTGCATTCCAGTTCCCTATAATGAAAAGGACATCTTTTTTGCATGTTAGTTCTAAAAGGTCTTGTAGGTCCTGATAAAGGACCAACAACTGTAGAAGTGAATTTTCACTGTGCTAATTATTTCAGAAAATTCATTAGGTGTAGATTGATCAAGGTAAAAGTTTCATAGAATCTCTAAGGCAAAGTCAAGTTTTTTTCTTTCTTACAAGGTCAAGAGAAAAGTGAAAATGTTAGTTGCTCAGTCATGTCCAACTTCCTGTGACCCCATGGACTGTAGCCCGCCAGGCTCCTCTGTCCATGGAATTCTCCAGGCAAGAATACTGGACTGGGTAGCCATTCCTTTCTCCCGGGATCTTCCTGACCCAGGGATTGAACCCCAGTCTCCTGCATTGCAAGTAGATTTTTTACCATCTGAGCCAAACAGACAAATCCCCAAATTTTGACTGATATTTTTTTAAATGTTTTTTCCGTGTCAAAAATAAGTGTACTTAATATGGTAGCCTACTCTTTTACTGGAGAAGGAAATGGCAACCCACTCCAGTATTCTTGGAGAATCCCATGGACAGAGCAGCCTGGTGGGCTACAATCCATGCGGTCACACAGAGTCAGACAAGACTGAGGCAACTTAGCATTAGCAATCTTTTACACAGATTTGGGAGATGTCAGAACTTTTTGATTGTTTCCATCTCTCAAGTACAGGTGTGTTATTTTTGTGGGATTCTCTGTGATTGATAAGCTCATAGAATATGGTTTCTTTGTCTTATATTTGGAATGACTATACTTAGGGAAGGGATTTAGAGAAAATAGCATTTCAAAACCTCTCTTATATGTCCAAAGCTAAAGGTCTAGTTGAAAAAAATTTTTTTCATTAAATGCACTTTACATTTATATATTTTAGAAGTGCAGTTATTTTTATGCTGGCTCTTAGTAACTCTTGGTAAACTGCCTCTTGATTTTCATTATTCTGAAGGAATAGAAGAGGAGGAGTGCTTTTCACAGTTGATAGTGTCTGATACCTGTTCATCACTTACTTATCTATAGGTCTTCATGTTCATTACTTACGAATATTTTTAAACTTTGTTTTACTCTTTGATTAGTCCATACTTTCTTGTTAAACATTTTAATTAGAACTATGCCCGATAAGGAGTGCTGATGACTTATCCCAGCCTCCTCTCCTTTCCCAGCCTTGCTCAGCCCACAAAGAGTGGGTGGTGCAGGACAGGAAGAAGTCCAAGGGGAAGCCAAGGGACCATTTCTATAAACTCCAAAAGATAAGTGCTCCATGATAGAATCAGCTGCACTGGGCACCAAGTTCTTCATGCATTTATACTCTGTAAATTTCAGGGGCAAGTTAGTTAGCTGACTTCAGTATCTGAAAAAGAGGAAGTGGTAACCCTGTATTGTTGCTGAGTGTTAATCACTTCTGGACATACTGTGGGCATATTGGATCATACTGGACATACTGTGGGCATATTGGGTCATACTGGACATACTGTGGGCATATTGGATCATACTGGACATACTGTGGACATAGTGGAAAAACACTTCTGGGGAACTTAGATTCCAAATTTCACTTTTTCACTTTTCAGTACATTGGAGCTCAGAGACACTGATTATTCATTGACAAATAATTCTGTGATACCTGACTGAATGTTTTGCTTGTTGGGAAGTGCTGTTATATTGATTATGCATCCTGGCTTTCCCTGTGTAGTACAGAAAGGGAACTTGATCGTTTAAGGGAAATGCTGAAAGGAAATGGAGGAGAGATAAAGAAGAAAAATAGATGTTTGCTATAATTAGTTCTTAATAAAGTAGAGTTAATGTCTTACTCTGCTCAAGCTGCCATAAAAAAATACTACAGGTTAGATGCTTAAACAACAGAAGTTTATTTCTCAGTTCTGGAGGCCAAGAAGTCCAAGGTCGAGGCACTCGCTAATTCACTTTCTGGTGAGGGCCCTCCTCCTGCCTCGCACAGGGCTGCCTTCTCTCTGAGTTCTCACAAGGCAGAGACAGAGCGTTCACTCTGTCTCTTCTTACGGGACACTAATTCTGTTGGACCAGGTCAGGGCCCCTATGACCTCACTTAACCTTAATTACTTCCATAAAGGCCCTGTCTTCAGCTACACTCATGTTGGGAGTTAGGGCTTTAACATAGGAATTTGAGAGGAGGGCAAGCATTCAGTCTATCATAGTAACAAATAATTTGGCCTCATATGAACTAAAGGTAAAAACTTTAATGCTATATCAACTTTTTACTAATACCAGATCACTAAAACATTTTAAAATATCTTTAGTTTGTCTTGGTAAAAAAGTAGTCTACATGACTTTTAAAGTACTTAAATAAGGAACAGTTCAAAACTGCTAGCCAAAGAATGAAACAGTGACATTTAAAAACAACTTCTGTTAGTTTAAAATGATCTAAAATATATCATGCTCTTACCAGAGTGCCCAGTTCAATAACTCCTCTCACTGTTTCCTCTAACCTGCATTTCTTGCATTCTAAACCCTTCACCAGACTTAGTTTTCTCATGGAAATAAAGTGTATTATGTCCTTTGAGCAGTAATGTGATGGTTCATAATTCTAGAGTCATGAAACCAATGTTACCCAAAGGTGACACGGAAACTAATTTACAAAACACTTTACAGTAACTAGACCTCAAAGTACCTGAGCAGAAAGTAGTTGAACTAACCACTGTGGTTTCCTTTCAAAATTTGTTTTAAAAGTTGGTATTGCCCTTTGTAAGGTAAGGTAGCATTTAGAGAACACAAAGAGGGGAGTCAGCTCTGCCACAATGCCTATCATAACTTCTGAGAAATGAATTTTGATAGCTTCAATATAAGTTTGCTTTTGAAATTGATCTTTTGAAGCCCAAATGGTGGCAGACTCAGTTACTTTTTTTTCTTTTGCCTATGGTGAGTATTATTCTATTTTTTATTATTAATCACTTTCTGAGAATTAATATCTTTCTCCTTATTAAAAGCAGCAATACTTAAAAGTCTTTGTATTGGAATTTGTGGTTCAGAATCTCTATCCCTCCCCCTGAAGCAGAGCACTCTTTTCTGGAAACCTGGCTATGTGTGCCCCTACAGCTGAATCTGGGGCAGGTTCCAAAGTGAAGCTGTAGAGTCATCTGTGTATTTGAAAATCTGGACGCTTAGATATCACACGTTGAGAGAGGGCCTGTCCTGAGTTCAGTGAGGTTTCCTGCTTCCTTATTTCCTGAAGCAGTTGCACTGTGAACAAGCTCCGCCCCTAGTTGGGTGATTTACCTTTCAGCTGTGCTGCAGGGAGTTGTTCCTGAAGTGAATTTGATGTCGTCTACTCTACCCTGTAGCATCATTTCTGACTTAAGAATTGTATTCATTTCAGTCATGTCGCTTAGATTACATTCTTCACTAGATTAACGCTGTTTATAACTTTACATAAGAAATTTATACTTTACAAGAAGTCTTAGTTCCTTAAGGGTTTAAGAATGTAAAATGTATATGCTCTCTTCCTACAGCCGGCCCATATAGTGGTTTAGGCGAAATAATCCATCGGGAGAGTGTTCCAATGCACACATTTGCCAAGTATCTCTTCACCTCTCTCCTACCTCACGATGCTGAACTGGCATACAAAATTGCACTGAGAGCAATGCGGTACGTATTCCGCCCCATGGGCAGCGGCGATCCAAATCCTCACCGGGGAAACATAACTGACTTCTCGCTCATCCATGTTTCTTGTAGGCAGCAGGAATCTGAAGAAGCTATGGTGCTTCTGCAGTTGTGGTGGTGGTAGTTTGTTGCCTCCTTTGGCTTTTGTTTTATTTAAAGTAAGGGAGAGAGGGTATTTTTGTTGGCCATCACACTCACGTTCATGGTGGCTTTATCCTACTCTGTCTTGAAGCTAGAATTTGAGACTAGAGAACAATTTCAGGTTGGGTTTAGTCACAAGGCAGCAACAGTTGAAACCTTCCTAAAGAACTCATTATTTTGAAAAAATTAGATTTTGAAACAGTGGTAAATAATACATAGACTTGGCTGAATATAATTGAGGGAGCCCTTCACACCTGCTGCAGTTCCGCATTCCCGTCAGTAGTGCAGGAGAGCCATCATGGCACGGAAACACGTTTGCACTCAAGTGGAGAGTGAGAGAAAGTGGGAGCTCTGTCCAGCATGGACAGCATCGCAGTTCAGGGGTCGTCCAGGATTTGCCTGCCTCAGCTCTCTGCTCCCGTCACCCTCGGTCCCTCTTTCAGTAATAATAATTAGAACACGTTGTCCTCTGCTGCTGACTTTTCTGTTTTCTCCTCCTTTATAAAATCAGTTCACAAAGTAATTATTTTCATCATAAATTTGTGGTAGCTGAATATTTTTTAATGAATTCAAGATTACATTTTTCAGTCTTATATATAGCCTTTTAAACTTTAAGGACCTGAAAGAAATAATCTACTTTCTTAAAATGTGAGCTTTTTCCATTTGTCTTTTTTTTTTTTTTAATCAACACACTTGTTAAAGTGCAGATTAGACCCCGTTATTGCCACCTAAAGACACACCTCCAGCTTGAGATGTTGGAAAATAGTTTGATTCCACAGAAACTTTTTAGCCAGTGTAGTAGATTCAAAAACAATGCCTTTCCTGTATGAGTATAACTTATAAATCACAGGAGGCCTCTTTTTTATGCAGCGATACAGTGTGTATTCATGTATGTGTTTATATGTACCTGTGTGTCATCATGTATGGAGGCTGATATCTTTTAATTTGACATGCTTTCCTTGGCAACATGTAATGTCATTAACATATCAGGAAAACTTTAAAAGTTCTCTCATCTTATGTTTTAAATATCAAAAAAAAATAATAAGTAACATAAGTATAAGTCCCCTACCAAATTACTTTGTACCACTTGGTTTGTATTTTGGAGAACAATTTTATAAGTACATTCCTATTCCCATTTTTGGAAGCTCCAAGTGGAAGTTGTCAGATGAAGACAGGCGCTCTGCTCTGTACTAAGATTTGTGCTCCTGTGCAAAGGGAAGGATGCTAATGCTCTGATACCACCAGATGCTATTGCCTCAAATCCTGTTAAGTTTAAGGGTAAAATAGCGTAAGGTTTCTCTGTGTATCTGGCTTATGTGAAGATATCTATCAGGAGGGGAAAGGCTTACTTTTCTAACATTCAGAAACTCATCTATGTCTGCCCTCAGTGGCTGCCAAGGCAGAATGTTCATGGGGAATTTCAGCAGGGCACAGGGGAATTGTTACCACCTCTTTTCCACCTGCCACATGCCCTCAGCCAAAGGGCTGCTATGGGAGGGAGGTGGTGTGAACTATTAGAGCATCTCTAGCATGCTAGGCGGAGAAGGCAATGGCAACCCACTCCAGTACTCTTGCCTGGAGAATCTCAGGGACGGGGGAGCCTAGTGGGCTGCCGTCTATGGGGTCGCACAGAGTCGGACACGACTGAGCGACTTCATTTGCACTTTTCACTTTCATGCATTGGAGAAGGAAATGGCAGCCCACTCCAGTGTTCTTGCCTGGAGAATCCCAGGGACCGGGGAGCCTGGTGGGCTGCCGTCTATGGGGTCGCACAGAGTTGGACACGACTGAAATGACTTAGCAGCAGTATGCCAGGAGTGAATGTTCTTCTGGATGGATTCTGATACTATTTCCAGCCTCTGGGAACAGCCAGGGGAACAGGAAGGAAAAGAGACCTGTGGCTTACTTGCTTCTTAGTCTTTCTAGACAGAGCGGGGAAGTCCTGAAGAAAGATGCTTTCATAATCATTTTCCCATCTTTCCAGGAATGTTGACTAGTTTCCTCTACGGCAACTCTGGAAAGATCTGTCTGTGAATATAAGGATATTCTGAATTTTTAAAAAGCTAACTAGCAACCTCACCAAAATTCTTACTACCAAATTGCCACCGTCTAATGCTAACAACTCTGTGTCCCTACATAAAAGGAAAAGGGAGGGAGGCATTTGACCTGTCAGAGCAGTAACTGCTGTTGGGCGAGGCCCCAAGCCCAGCATCACAGCCTGAGCCCACCGACCTCTCCTGGCCCCCAGCTCTTACTCCACAGTCCCTGACACTGGTGTACTTGAGTGAAGGTCAGTATTTTTGATGGTTGTTAAAAAAAAAAAAACTGTTGCAGCTGCTTTGCTAATCTCGTTGGTGCTTGTATTTGGAAGAGACCACTAGGCATGTGCTTTGTTTCAGTAGCTGTTCCTTATAAGTCCACATTCTTAAAGACAGATTGATTAAAATAAGAAATGGTGCTGAGTTTGTGTAAGACTGTCAAGGGACAAACACTCAGATCATTTGCACTCATCATCTGTATGTAATGTGATTGACAGAACATTTTTTAACTACAAATTTCTGAAGTATAAGGAACTAATTCTGCAGAAAGTATGAATATATGGAAAGGAAGTCATTTTTCTTTTGCTTTTCCTCCCATTTTAGTAAGTTAAGCTTATTCGTCTCAACTATACAGTGATCCCTAACTCTTTATCATCTCAGTCTTAACTATCCACCTCACTATCAATGTCTTTCGATTTTTATTTTTTAGTGAATTGTAAGGTTCAGAAATTTTACAGTAGGTAAAATTTCAAAGCTCTCTATTGTAACATATCTTCATTTCCTTGAATATTGCCATTTTATGAATGATGCTAAAGAAAGGAAACTCTTAGGTCTAGGTAGTGAGCTGTTAATGAGGTAACTTTAGCATCCGGACAGCAGAGCATAGCTATACCAGCTCTCCCCTCACCAAGCACCTGAGCAGTCTCTCCCAGCGTGTCCCCTCTCCTCTGGCTTCTGGCCAGTCCCTATGGCCCAGGTGATGGACAGGTGATAACTGAGCGCTGCCTGCCTTGTCTTATCATTACAGGTTGCTAGTATTGGAATCGACTGCTCCAACGGGAGACCTCACCCGCCCACACCACATGGCGTCAGTTGTTCCCAACCGATACCCTCGCTGGTTCACTCTAAGCCACATAGAATCCCAGCAGTGTGAGCTGGCGTCCACCATGCTAACTGCAGCCAAAGGTACTGGGTCGTCCTGAGGTCTTGTGATTATTTCGTGAATTTGACTCTTTAAGGGTCATGTCTTCCATCACATTCTCAGTGGTGGAGCTTATGTTGTAAAGAATTCTTTTCTTTAGATGTTAGCTTAGGAAGCAAAACAGGTGCTACTCACTTGAGCCAACATTTTCCTCATTTAACTGCATCGTTAAACTTGCTCCTGGCAGAGTTTGGGTTTAGTCACCATGCCATGTAAATGGTGGGTGAGCTCCAGAAGCAGATTAAAAAGTTGGGTTCCATTTTTTTCTCCCTGAAATACTCACCAGAAATACATCAGTAGGAACCTGAGAGAACTATTTGCTATTTCTTATTGGTTCTGGTTCACACGTGCTTTTAGTCACTGAGGGTGTGTCTCAGTGTATCTTTTTTGAAGATGGGATGCACAGATACTGCAATAACCTTGAGACGCTTAGTTGGGCCATCTGTGAACATTACATGTAAATTAACTTGTGCTTTGTGTTTGTTCCTTTTTTAACTCCCTTTGGGTGTATGTGTATGGTTTTTTTGTTTGTTTTGCTCTGCCTTGATTTTGTTTCCCCCTGTTCATTGCAGGTGATGTTCGTAGGCTGGAAACAGTATTAGAATCCATCCAGAAAAACATTCACTCCTCATCCCACATCTTCAAGCTTGCCCAGGATGCATTTAAAATAGCAACTCTCATGGACAGTTTGCCAGACATCACTCTTTTGAAAGTGTCTCTGGAGCTGGGCCTGCAGGTACGTGACTGTGGTTTTTCCTGGGGTGCCAAGGGCTGCTAATAAAAGCATCATCCTCAGACTGTGTCTGCTTGTTTGGGTGTTTCAGTGCAGGCCCATGACTCTTTGGTGCACAGGTCTGCTAGACCTCAGGAGAGCACTGCGCTTCACAGACACAGTCGTTCCCAGCTGAGCCACACTGCAGCTGCACGTGTAGGACTCTGCAGTTTAGAAGCCCTGTTAGTGTCTTTCAACAAAAAAATCATCTTCTGTATTAAAGCCATAACCTCACTGTTTCTCCTTTAATGAATGAAGAAGAGTTATTCCTGTGCATGACTTAAGCTCTCATGTGTAATAAAGATTCAGTTGTTAGGGTTCTATTTTTAGAGGAAGTATGGATATTTATTGATGTTTTTTCATTTTTATAACAGATGGACAGTTCTGTCTCCTTTTTATAACCCTGAGAATATTAGGTAAAGGAAGAAGGATTGGGTCTGGTTTCAGCTTCAGCAGGCATGCTTAGACATATTATCAAGGACACTTTGAGTTAGTTATTTAAGTAGATGTTGCTTCCTTAGAGTGTCTGAAAAGATTACAGTATAAATCAGGAACTCAAAAGTTTATGTTTCTACTTTTCTCAGGGAATCCCTATTAACATTTGTTTTTCCCTCCATAAAAAGCAGTAAAAGAAACTGCCACCTTCTAATTTTCTAAAGTATGGGGATTAGAATGCCCCAGTTAAATGATTCATACAGTTTTCTAGTTATAGCTTCTCCTTACAGTGATTAATAAGGTTAAAGAATTAGATGAGAGGAAAAAGCCCTTGCCATATATATAGTACTCTACAAGTAGAGGGCATGGGAAATTATACTTAAAGCTATATGATAACATTTTAGAAGTTTCTTTTTAAAAATAACTTCATATTGTTTGGCTTATTTTTTGTTATTATTTGCCTCAGAGATATGATGCAGAAGGAGCCATTAACATGAGCTTTCTGGTTATTTGGAATTCTGGCAGATTATTTTGGTAAATGGTAGATTACTAGGAGCTTGCTCCCTGCCTCATTCTTCCTGGGACCCAGGAAGGAATCCCATAGACCTTTCCAAGAGAGTATTATGTTCCTAGAGGTTCTGAATCTTAACAAATGAGGGAAGCAGGAAGATATGGTTGATTTTATCTAGGAATCCATTGGAAAGTAAAAAACAAAATTAGATTGCTAATGGTGCCAAAGGTGATTTCCTTCTATAGACTTGCATTTATCTTCTTAATCACCAGGAAGGAACAACCAGAGGTTGAAGAAATAACTAAAACAATTATTTTTTTTTTTAATGGAGCGTTCCCAGTCAGAATTGATTTATGAGGTGGCTCAGAGATTCAAAAGCATGGAGTGTTAAACATGGGGAGGAGAAGAGCACATGGGCCATGTTTAATGTGCCAGTCCAGCCTTTGAGTTTTGCAGAGGAGAAAAGTGGTTGATTGAGTGGCTTGCCCAGGATGCCACATCTAGCCAGTCGGTCCACCAGGAGTAGAACACAAACCTCCTGCCTGCCAGGCTGGGATGAGACCAGCGAGGGAAGCCGTAGACAAATCCAAGTTCATTTGCAGAGTTTTGCTCCAAATAAGGTTCTCCACCTTCCTGGTAGTAGGGAGTGTGCCTAGTATTAATAATTTATATCTTGGGGTGAACTGTTTTCTTTTTCATTGACTTGGTATAACTTTCCAAAGCATTCTCTTATCCTGTCTTTATAGGTTATGCGAATGACACTGTCAACCTTAAACTGGCGGCGACGGGAGATGGTGAGGTGGCTGGTAACATGCGCTACTGAAGTGGGTAGGTAGAATCAGGAGGGGGAGCTTCCCCAGGTGCCTTGTGGTCAGGTTCAACTTGTCATTTCCAGATACACACAAGAACATTTTCACTATGTTACTTTGACGTCTCCAAGGCTCCTGCCCCTTCCAGCAACCTACAGGAGCTCCCTTCCCCCAACCTTCACCTTCCACCTCCAGTTCTACCCACTTGCGTTGTTCCTGTCATATTTGTGCGGCTCCAGTGTCTTATCTAAAATGGAACAGGCTAGGGAGTAAACCCTTTTTATTCAGTTGTTCTGTCACACTTAAGGTGCCTTTAGTAGCTTCTTGTGATAATCAGATTTGCAGTTTTCATATTCCAGAAATGGAATGAATATGAAACTTTGGTAGGAGGGAAACCATCTTTGAAAATACCTTCAGATTGGGGTTAGGGGTTCATAGCACTTTAATGAAAATAATATAAAGTTATCTAGTTGCTCTGAGTTTTTCCTTCATTATCCGGGGGCATTTCTCAAGGTAGGGCATTTCTCAAGGTACCCAGCAGAGAAGTGACCACTGGGTGCGGTTTAGGTGAGCTTTCAGATGGATGAGAATTTTTAATAGCCACAAGAAGATCTGGGCTGCACATATTAGGTGCAGTTTGTGAAACCCTTCAGCCAACTAGCTCCCCTCTGCAGCAGTGAGTTGGAACTAAAAAGCCCAGACATTCCTGGTGAGAATGCCAACACAAACCAAATAGTGGCTGTTTAAAATAAATGTTGCTTAAACAGCCACCATTTCTTTCCATTTGCATCAGAAAAGGATACATACCTCTTGCTGAGAATACGCAGCCACCTCATTGTGTATCTGAAGACTGACACAGCAGATACCATAAAAGCATTTTCCTTGTTGTTTTTCTTTTGTTAATCTATAATGGTATGTTATCTTGGAAAGCAGGAAATTGATCTCAATATAAAAGTTATATTATCGACGTGATGTGTTAGTACATCAATACAAAGATAATACCAGTTCAAAAACTGCCACACCACTACCCTACCCTGCACCAAGACAGAGGCCTAATTTCTCTTAGATTTAGTGCCTGCTTTTTAATGGCTCACATTTAGGATTTTCCTGCAGCTGAGGCACACTGATCTATGTACGTAGAATGACGGTTAAACCTTGTCATCCATTTCAAACATTTGAGTCATCTGTATGTCTGCTTCTGTTGACTTTTTTTCTCTCTGATTACAGGTCACATTTCCTTGCTTCTCTGTGTGTTTAATCATTTTGTATTGTGTGTACTTGGGCACATACACATACACATCACATAAAGACTCCCTATTCTGGTGAGGGTTGTACTTTTTCTGACTCACATTCTGTAGCGGGTAACTGACAGGAGGCCCCAGTGAACTGGAACTCATTAGCAAGAAGCCATTGTCTGAAATGGCAGGCAAGCAGCAGCACAGCGCAAATACCAGCTACCGAGAGGATTCGCTCTTTATTACAGGAAGTTCATGCTCCTTAGGCATTTCACTGAATAACAATCTATCATAACCTTATTCTAAAAGGTTGCTCCCAGGCACATTACCTTACTGGATTTTCTGGCCGAGCTCATGTTCTGTGATAGTTAACAGTGTAAGCATTGATTAAAGAGTGGAAGTAAGGCAAGACCCCTGGGCAGCCAGTCAGTAATGGGGCTTCTCTGTGTTCTTGGCAGGTGTTTATGCCCTGGACAGCATCATGCAGAGTTGGTTTACACTCTTTACTCCCACCGAAGCCACAAGTATTGTTGCCACCACTGTGATGTCCAACAGCACCATCGTCCGCCTCCACCTGGACTGCCACCAGCAGGAAAAGCTGGCCAGCAGCGCCCGGACACTCGCACTGCAGTGCGCCATGAAGGACCCTCAGAACTGTGCCCTCTCCGCGCTGACCCTGTGTGAAAAGGATCACATAGCTTTTGAGACGGCGTACCAAATCGTTCTTGACGCTGCTACAACCGGCATGAGCTACACCCAGCTCTTCACAATAGCACGGTACATGGAGCACCGCGGGTACCCCATGAGGGCCTACAAGCTGGCCACCCTGGCCATGACCCATCTCAACCTGAGCTACAATCAGGACACGCACCCTGCCATTAACGACGTTTTGTGGGCCTGTGCGCTCAGCCACTCCCTTGGTAAAAACGAGCTTGCAGCTATAATACCTCTGGTGGTCAAGAGTGTCAAGTGTGCAACGGTACTGTCAGACATTTTGCGCAGGTGCACTCTGACCACTCCTGGCGTGGTGGGACTTCACGGGAGGAGGAACTCTGGTAAGCTCATGTCACTGGACAAAGCCCCCCTGAGGCAACTCTTGGATGCCACGATTGGGGCCTATATCAACACGACACACTCACGGCTCACACACATCAGTCCTCGACACTATAGTGAGTTCATAGAGTTCCTCAGCAAGGCCCGAGAGACCTTCTTAATGGCGCATGATGGACACATTCAGTTTACACAGTTTATTGACAACCTGAAACAAATCTACAAAGGCAAAAAGAAACTGATGATGTTGGTCCGGGAGAGGTTTGGTTGATAGAACTTGTATGAATGAGGGTGGGGGTGGGGTTGGGAGGGATGGTTTGTTTTTACTTGAGCCTGCCTTTGTACCCTTTTTAACTTAAAGAACAGAGCCACACCGGTATTATATATGTATAGTTATATTGCGTTTGCAGACTAAATTGTCATGTTGTGAAAGTTCGTGTGTTTTTAATTTTTTTCCCTTTTTCTTTCTCTTTTGTTTTATTTTTTAACTCTTCTTTTTTTTTGTATGAGAGAGAGGTTAAAAAGGTTTGGTTTACACTGAGTATATGTTGTCAAGTGGCAAAAGTCCACATAGCTCTCCTGTTTTCTGTATACGTTCACAGCCTCAAAAAAAAAAAAAAATAATGAAATGGCTTTAAAAACCAAACAAAACACCTCCATCCTGTGATAAGTACCTCGAATGGATTCAGCTTTACTCCTTTGTAACTCATCTTTACATTTGCAGCATATTAAACAAACCAACAAAATGAAATATTACTAGTTAAAAGGCTGACCCACGTGGCTTTGCAGTGCTGTTCGTCCAGAAGCATGGCACACGATGCTTGTGCATGTGGAAACTTAGCGACTGTCAACATACATTCTCAGGGATTTATCAAAAAAAAAAAATTAAAAAAAGAATGAGAGCATTTATTGTACTGTATATATATTATAGTATATGTCTGAATATTGAAAATATAACATTAACTAATTTATAAAAAATATTCTATGTAATGCAAAATACTTGAAGCTGCAGTAGCTTGGTTTTAAACAAAAACAACAAAAAAAAAAACTGAGAGAAAACCTATCAGAAGGACTAAAAGTGCGCCTTGCTTCAGGGTTGGCTCAGGCGGTGAACTTCATGCTGGGCATCTATGCAGAGCCACCTTTTGGATTGCATGGTTGGACTGAGATCTATTGGGAGAAATCATATATGTATATATATTTATACAACTTATGTATACATATATATATGTATACACACAGACACAAGACACACACACACCACCAATAACAACCACTACACCACACATGCTTGTAACAGGCACTAGAACGAAGAGGGACAACAAAATACACAGCCAGAGCAGCAAGCCTTAGCATTAAGAATATACAGTATGCCAGAACTGGGGTTCGTGCCTCCTAGCCTAGGAAACTTAAAAGAAATATCCTTTTGACACAAAACGCAAAATGTTTTCCAAAACAATTGACATATGATACATTACGCCTTTGCAGTGAGCTAATAATAAGCTAACCTTTGTGCACAAATAACATTATATATATTATATATCTATTCTGCATAGGTATTTTGACTTTGTGCAGGACAGAAAGTTGTGTAGGTATGACTGTTCTACTTTTCCGTTTTCTTTCTTTTTTTTAAATATATTTTATTTTCTCTAGAATTACTCAAAACAAAAACAGCCTTCTATCTTGCCTTGTCTTAATGCTTTAAAATAACCAAACTGGAGATCTAACTACCAAACTGTTCATTATATTATTAAATACCAACTTTGGTTACAGTGTAGTGTCTTTACTTTAGCTGATGGTTCTGTAACCTTGTACTTTTTAAAGCAATTTTTATGTTTTGGTGCAAAAGTTGTCCAGTGTCTCTTGTTCCCTTCATTAGAGAACATGCTAGAGGTATGTTTGTAGGTATTTTTGTTTAGAGGAACTATTTCATGCGCTCCATTTTATTTATTATAATAGGTAAAAAGAAAAAAAAAAGGTTGTACTTCATCACCCATGTAAACATGCTCATGAAGTTGAAAGTAATTAAGATTTGATACACTGATATCAATTTATTTATGTAACTAAATCACTGTTTTATAAACTTGTTAATGATCAACAATTTTTGTTTTGATTAAAATTAGTTTTTTGAAAGTTGATTCTGCCTCCTTTATGGTATATCTCTAATTACGCTTGAATCTCGTGATTATGGACCTGGGTGTTACCACATCTCCCAAGTGTTTTAATACCATATTTGCTCATTGAATAAATATTTGTATACTGTTTTCTAGGCCCTGGAGATACAATGGTGAATAAAGCTAGACACTGGAGCTTACTTTCTGCTTAGCAGAAAAGACAGACATAAATGAGATAATCACAAAGAGACAAGACTAGTCAGTTTTCGTCGGTCTGTACACTTGGTATTTCTCCCTAATAAACTATTATTTAAGATGCTCAGTACTTAATATATTTAATAAATGCTAAGTTGTGAGAGGTTTTTTTTGCATGTGTGGTTTAAAGGAAATTACAATATAAACGTTACGTACTACACATACATTATAAACATCTGCCTCACCCCATCTCCATCAAAAACCCATATGTAAAATGGTGAAAATGCCTTTTGTGTGTGTGTATGTGGTAAAACTGCATCATAAAATGTACCTCCTTCACCATTTTTAAGTGTACAGTTCAGTAGTGTTGAGTATATTTACTCTGTTTGAAATAGATCAGAACTTACCCATCTTACACAACTAAACTATACCTACTGAACAATGGCTTTCCCACCCCCCCAACAACTCCACTCAAAACTCATTGAACAGCTTTCCCCCGACTGATAACTACCATTCTGCTTTCCACTTCTATGAATTTGATTGCCTTAGAGACATAAATGGAATTGTTACAGTACTTGACCTCTTATGACTGGCTATTTATTTCACTTAGTATGGTGTCCTCAAGGTTCATGCATATTGTAGTATGTGAGCGGATTTTCTTCCTTTTTAAAAACTATATAGTATTCCATTGTATACATATACCACAGTTTGTTTATTCATCTGTCCGTGGACATTTGTGTTGCTTCCACCTGTAGGCTGTTGTGAATAGTGTTGCTGTGAACACAGATGTACAAATATGTCCCTGATACTCTGCTTTCAATTCTTGTGGATATATACCCAGAAGTTGTACTGACAGATATGCTTTTTAAAGCTACAATTATTCAATCCCTTGAAATATTTTAAGTTTCTCTTTGACAGCCAGTCTTAATGTGAAGAAGTCAATAGGTGGAAGTTAGATAAGCCCATGATGATATAAATCACATTAGTGCTAAGTAGGAATAAAAATACAAACTATAAAGTGGTATGAGGATTGGTTCTTTTTTGTAAGTTTATTCTTAGTTTTTTGAAAGTTGATTTTGCCTAAGGGTCAGTGTAAATTCATGTGTCTATTAAAACACTGGGACATTTCATAATAAAGTGGATTCTAAAGTCCAGAGTGGCATCATAGGAAGAATAAAGGTGACTTGTAGTAAAGGTGACTTGGCCAACATTCTTGAACCGCCATGAGTTCAATTCCTTAATGAGGACTGTGGTCCAGCAGACAAACTTGATGTGATATGTATGTGTTTTCCTACCTTCCAATGGGCCAGTGCTGGAAAAAAATCTTAAAAATTTTAGTATTGTTA
Source organism: Tragelaphus eurycerus (assembly GCA_935064755.1). NCBI lineage: Eukaryota > Metazoa > Chordata > Mammalia > Artiodactyla > Bovidae > Tragelaphus > Tragelaphus eurycerus. The sequence continues at coordinate 18,811,329 of CAKXYN010000024.1, read as the reverse complement.
AAACTTGAATAGCAGGAAGGGAAAAAAATGGAAGAAGTGACAAGCTTAGATAATGTAAAGGTGGCAGAATGTGTTCCTAATTGAAGTCTGGGCTGTAGAATTCTGCATTTCGCTGCTCTCAATTTCTGCTTTAAGAACAGAGGCTACAGTTTCAGGGGGAAATAAATGTTTCATGGCTTTGAAATACTAAGTTGGATAAAAAATTATTATTGTAGTCACAATATTTTTCAATATAGTAGCGAAGGAGAACTGAGCTTTTTCCAAATTGCTGAAAAAAATTGGTAAATGGAAGCTATTTTAGGACTTAATGAATGGTCAGTGACAAGATGGGAAGATACAGGAAAAAAACTATCATGTAATCTGATACATCTTAGTGAAGGGAATAAGAGTGAGGTAAAATTTAAGATGAACTGTTATACACCACTATGAGGATGGATTCAAGCTAGCGGGGGTAAGAGATTGAAATACGAAATGTATTAGAAGGATTCTGAATGGTACGCTCAGAAAGCCTCTTTGTGTACCTACCACGTGATAGGCTTGGTTCCAGGTGCCAAGACAAGTCATGGACCAAAAAATGTCCATTCTTGCGGAGCATATATTCTAAGTTGAAGGAAGACATAAATAATGTGTTAGTGATAGGCATTAGAAGGAAAAGCAGAGGAAGAGGTACTTAAGGTTGAGTGATCAGACGAGATTCCAGTGTGGTGAAATATGCAGAGACGTACCTGCAGGAAGTAAGGGAGGGAGCTGACCATGCTAACATCTGACAGATGTATGTTTGAGGCAGAAGGAACAGCAAGTACCAATCCCTGAGGTGGAAGTGTGGGGTATGCTTGCCTTGTCTGAGATCAGCAAAGAAAAGGGACCTTGGCTAAGGTAGAATGGGGTTGGGAGACTGTGAGGTGGGCAGAGAGAGGAGATAAGGCTAAAGATTAAGTTAGATTGAATAAGAACTATTTTTTTTTTACATTTTTATTGGTATGAGGACTTACAGGTCATCATGAAGATTTTTACTCTGTTTGAAGGATCCAAAGTAGAGGAATCTTACGACCTGACTTGTGAGATGAGACGCCATGTAGTTTAGGAGGGCAAGAGGGAAGCAAGGAGACCAATCAGGAGGCTTACTCGAGTAAATCCAGGCAAGAAACAGTGGAGCCTGGGCCCTATGGCATCAGTGGACATGGGGACAAGTGGTTAGAGTCTGCCATCACGTGATGGTCGATATGGCGTGTGAGAAAGAGGCAGCAAAAATGACTTCTAATGTTCCAACTTGAGTAACTGGAAAGAAGTTGCCAGTAACTGAAATGGAGACTATGCCAGGGGACAAGTTTTTGAGAGGAGGACCAGGAGTATAGTTTTGAACACATTAAATTCAAGTTGCTTCTCAGAACTCAAGACATCTAAGTGGAGCTTTCAAGTAGGAGTTAGTTCACTAGAAAGATTGGGGAGTAAAGATAATTTGACCCCAAACAGGGAGTCCTACTAACAGTGCTCATCTCCCTGATTGTGACTGTGACTCAGGCCTTTGCCCGGCCTTTATCTTCCTGGTCTCTAACTGGTGGCTTTTCTTAAGCCCTCAGTCCTTTGAGTGGTCTTATTTTTGTTCTCTATATTGACTTCATGCTCTTAAAATACTTTCATCACAGCTAGGACACAGGCTTCTGGTTCTCACAACTCACAGCTCTCCATCAGAGGAGGACTGTCTTCTCTTAGTTCCAGTCTGGAAAATCCCGAGGAGGACCCCCTCAGGACACAGCCCCTGACATAATGGGGAAGCTCAAAGGCACAGATGTGACCAAGGAGGGGGTCCTGTTTACTGGGGTGTGGGATTCCACAGAAGGGTCATTTATTTTCAGCTCTGTAAGCATTAACTTTGGTGTTTTCTATGTTAGGAACCAGGCTCCCCTGGTGGCTCAGATGGTAAAGAATCCGCCTGCAATGAGGGAGACCTGGGTTCTATCCCTGGGTCAGGAGGATTCCCTGGAGGAAGGCATGGCAACCCACTCCAGTCTAGTATTCTGGTCTGGAGAATCCGGTGGACAGAGGAGCCTGGCAGGCTGCAGTTTGTGGGGTTGCAAAGAGTCAGACATGACTGACTAAGCACCTGTTAGGAACCACGACAGCCCCCTGACGGGCAGCTGTATGAGTGTGGCGGCCTTACGAACATTTTGACTTTCTCCTGCCCTGTGCTGTCCTTGGTAAGAATATGATGCTTCCAACATTTTAGAGAATCTTGAGTTGCTTAAAAGTCAGATAAGGGATTTATGGTCCCTATTCCTCCCTACTTTTATTTTTCTTGTTTTTTTTTCCCCCTCAACTTTTTATTCTGAAATTCTCAAACATACAGAAAAGTTGAAAGAACAGTGAAAAATGTTACTTCCTAAATGTCCGCATGAGCTGTAAAACTTGAAGCATGTTTTGTGTTTGTAGATTTTGTGACTCAGCGTGATATGGTATGATATGAATTGCTCCCATGCAGAGAACCCAGTTCTAAATAGAAAAGGAAGAAAAGAGTCTCGTTCCTCTTCTTTTCACATCAGAGCCAAACTGGAAACAGCTTCCTATTGTACGCAGGGAAACATGAAGAAGAAAACAAATTTGCTTTTCAAAACAAACTGCCTAATTTCAAACTGTGTGAACAGTTAGGATACACCTCCAGCTCTACTGATAAATCCTAATTTAAAGCATGCGGAACATTCTAACATAAGTATATACTAAAGAATTTAGTTTTTCCTCCTTGGATGGTTGTAAAAGGGTTGCTGCCTTATAAATGTGATCCTTTAAGTAATACAAAATGTAAGAGAAGATGAAATATATTTCAGGATGGTTTGAACACTGTATTTTAGAATAGTGCAATGTGCATATTCACACAGTGCAAAGACTCTTTGGTCCTATTATATAGTTTTGGTTATCAGCACCATAACTGCAATAATGATGGTGACCGGAAGAGATCTTCTTCAACTGAAAACACAAAAAAGGAACCAGAACAAGACGGGTAGGAGGTGCAGGCTTGTGATATATACTCAAATCCCATGCCCTCCTGGAGTGAGAGTTCTGAGCCCCACATCATGCTCTCCAGCCAAGGGGTCCAGAACAGGGAAGAGGAACCTCCAGAGCACTTGATTTTGAAGGCCAGCAGAGCTTATTAATTATAGGAGCTCCACAGGACTGGGGCAATACAGACTTCCCTCTTAAAGGGCACACACAAAGTCTCATGCACATGTGGACTCAGGGCAAAGGCAGCAATTTGATAGGATCCTGGGTCAGACCAACCTGTTGGTCTTGAAGAGTCTCCTGGAGAGGTGCGGGTGATTGTGGTCACCCGGGGGACACAGACACTGGTGTTACACATACTGGGCAGCATTCAACCATGTGAACACAAGGGCTGCCACCTTGGCTCTTTGGCACCAAGGCCCAGCCCCACCCAGCAGCTTGTAAGTGTCAGTGTGGGGATGCCTCAAGCCAATTAACCGAGAAGGGCCACAGCCCCATCCATCAGCTGCTAAAGAGCCCACTGCCACTGCTAGATGCAGCTTTGCCCACCAGAGGGCCAAGACCTAGCTCCCGTCCCCCACCCCTGCCAACAGTGGATGGAAACTGGACCCCCCCACCAGAAGAACTGCACGGGCCTCACTCTCCAGGGAGCAAACACCAGAAGCAAGAAAACTATGACCCCGCAATGCAGGCCAGACCCTACCCTGGGGCCAGCTGGGCCCCAGCCGCAAACAACTAGGAGGAAAATGCAAACTTTGGGGCATCCCAGGCCCCACACCCAACATCCAAAGTGTGCCAGAAACCACCACTCTGCCCATCCCCTCATCCGGACAATCTGCAACAAGCTCTGGATCCCTGGGCCCTGCAGCCGTGATTCCAGGAGTCAGCTCTGCCTGTGAGTAATCCATCCAGGATCTGGCTTCACAGACCAGAGTGTGGGCAACAGACTCAGAATCCTCAGGAACCTGGCTCCACCCACCAGTAAGCCACCACTAGACCCAGGGTCCCCCAGGAGTCCACAACCAGCCACCTTATGACCTGACCCCACTAGAGAGCATCTGGCAGCATCTTCACAAGGCGGGGCCTGGTAACCTACTGGACTAGGCGCCAACCAATCTACCAGAGCACCCATCCACATAGTCAGCCCACTGCAACGGAAGGACCCACCCAGAACTCTTAGGGGGAAACCCTAGAGCACACAGCTTGGGCAATGAGAGGAGAATGCACTGTTGAGACACACAGGATGCCTCCTACAGAGGGTCAGTTCTCCAAGGTCAAAAAACAAAACTAACCTACACATACATAAAAATAGAAATAGCAACTTAGACAAAGGAGATGGCGGAGGAATATGCTCCAGAAAAAGAAACCAAAAGAAAAATAAAGTTCTTCTTCCAGAAGAAGAACTAAATGAAGATAGGCAATCTACTGAAGAAAGAGCTCAGAGTAATGAGAATAAAGATGTTCAAAGAACTCAGGAGAATGGATGCACAGAAGAAGTTACAAGTTTTTTTAAAAAAAGAGAAAGCATGAAGAACAATCAGAGATGAAAAATATAATAACATATAAAAAATACACTAGAAGGAATCAATACTAGAGACTAAATGATTCAGAAGACTGGATCAGTGAGCTGGAAGAAAGAATAGTGGAAATCACTGCCACTAAACAGAACAAAGAATGAAAAGAAATGAAAACAGTTTAAGAGACCTCTGGGACAACATCAAGGGTACTAATATTCAAAGTAAGGGATGCCAGAATGAGAAGAGACAGTGAAAGTATTTGAAGAGATAATAGCTGAAAACTTCCCTAACCTGGGAAAGAAAAGAGTTGTCCAAGTCCAGAAAGCACAGAGTCCAAAACAGGATTGACTCGAAGAGGAAAACACCAAGACACATTGCAATCAAAATGACCAAAATTAAAGATAAAGAGAGAATACTAAAAGCAGCAAGGGGAAAGCAACAAGTAACACACAAGGGAATTCCCATAAGGCTAGCAACTGATGTTTCAGCATATTTTCTTCTGGCCAGAAGGGAGTGGCATGATACATTTAAAATCATAAAAGGGAAAACCTACAACCAAGAATAATCTACTCAGCCAGCCCCTGATTCAAATTTGATGGAGAACTCAGAAGCTTTACAGACAAGCAAAAGCTAAAAGAATCCAGCACCACCAAACTAGCTTTACATATAATAAGGAACTTGTCTAGGCAAAAGAGGAAAGGCCACAACTAGAAACAGGAAAATTGCAGAATGAAAAAATCTCACCAGTAAGGGCCCTGGTGGCTCAGATAGTGAAGAATCTGCCTGCAACACCGGAGACCCAGGTTCGGTCCCTGGGTTGGAAAGACCCCCTGGAGGAGGATGTGGCTACCTATCCAGTATTCTTGCCTGGAGAATCCCATGGACAGAGGAGTCTGGCAGGCTACAGTCCACAGGATCACAGAGTCAGACAGGACTGAGCATGGGAGGGGACACAGGAATACGGATAAGGAAGCCCAGTTTTAAAGATCATTTTTATTTTGCCTTCACATCCTACATTCTCAGGTCTCCATGGAGGGTTGATTAGGAAGTAAGGCGAACTAGGAGTAGGTTTGGAGGATGGGCTGCCGGCTAAGCCGGACATGCCCCAGCCATCAGAACCCTGCCTCTTTCTCTTCGCAGGATCACTTCTCTCTCTGTGATTCCCATGTAGCACCAGGAAAAATGCCTTTTTCATCACAGATGTGACACACAACAGAGAATACCTATGGGCTCGAGGCTGGGTGAGCCCTCTCTGGGTGAGAACCAATAGAGACAGAAAACATTCAACCAAAGGGCTCTCTTGGAACAAAATTAGACTGATACTGCTTCCTATGACAATCAATACATTAACCCATACATATAGCACTTAAAAGCAAAAAATGAACAAGTGAGCCTGAAGGAAATTAGGCAGTAAACCTGGAAGACGTGAGCCCTTCCTAACATCACCCTAAGTGGCCTAGACAGTTTCAACGGGTGCTGCCAACTGTGGTTCCCAGAGCTGAAAGGGCAGCCGCGTCTACATTTAAACCATTCAATTGTGCCAGATGATCAAATGCTTTTTTGTTTTTTACGTGTCGTACCTCAAACCCTCAGACCCGCTCCATGGCCGTGAGACAAAGCCACTGAGTTTTCATATTGGGAACCAGTAAATCGCATTTGTGGATGAAATTCACCAAATCCACTTTGACTGCTGTCACTTTAGGAGACTTGGAACCGATTGACACTGTGTGAAAACTCTTTAAACGGCATGCACAAGGTCTGCTTGCCCTTCCGTTCCCCTGGGTCTTCGTGCCGGTCCTGCCAGTGGTTCAGGTGGAGCTCAAGCGGGGGCAGGGGCGTTTCTCTTTATCTTGATGACCTTCTCAAGGGTCTCTCTCTGAGCCGGCGGTCAGACAGCCCTGAAATTCCACCACATGCTTTATAAAGACTGTGTCTTTGAGGCAGCGGTTTGTCTCCTCTGAGGCCTTCCTGGTGGGACTTGGTCATGCTGCGCACAAGAACGTCTGCGGAGAAAGTGGCTTCCTTTATTTGCAACGTGTTTCCAACCAGCTGTTCTCAGGCCAGGTCACAGATGATGTCTGCCTCGCTGACTCGGTGACTCAGGAGTCCCTGCCTGACCCTGTTCAAGGGCAGTAAAGAGGAAACCAGACACGCTCTCAGATGTTTTGTTTCCTTTTAATTAAGGAGACATTTAAACATAACTGACTGTTACCCACCAGTTGGTGCTTGTGGTTTCAGTAACTCCAGAGGGAGAAGGCTTGGTGCCTGCTGCACACTGGGCAGACACAACCCTTTTACAACAAATCACCAAACAAGTGCTTGGCTCATCTTGCTCCTCCAATTAAAGCCACGATGGTTGTGAAGCATGTAAGCCTAACACAGAGACTGTGTGATGTGGAAAAAGCTTTATTTCACCAAGAGCAAGACTCGAATTCTCTGCGGCCACGTAAAGCTGAGGGGAGGGGGCCTTTGTCCTCGGGGCAGGTGGACGTGCCAACAGTACGAGGCCCTCCCCTGGTTCACTGAATCCTCACGGCCTGCCTCCCTCTGTGAGCCTGCACTGTGGAGTCTGAACTGCTCGTGAACACTGTTGGAGTGAAAGGCATTGCTAGGGTTCTGCCCTTTCCTCTGACAAGCCAGGAAAGCCACAGCCCCACCAGAAGCAGAGACGGAAATAAAGAGACAGAAACTCATACTCCATCTTGGATGATGCTGCGAGGCATCCTGTGACCCTGACCAGGGCTGTAAATGGAGCAGGAAGATTTGAGAGGAAGTGTGCACCTTGCAGGTCCCAGACAAGCCTGGAAGAGCAGAATCCTCTCACACACCTCAGAGGGCTCAGCTGCCTGTCCTTTGTTGGAATCAGAGGTGTTAGGATACATCAGCAGCGGGTGGGAGCTTACGTGGCACCTGCCTGGAATCAGGAAGTGGCCGAGATACGAGGCCAATGGAAGAGCACTCAAGAATCATCTCTGAAGGGGATAATCTGTCTGAAAGGATGGGAAAGAGAGACTCTGACAGTACATCACCTTGTGAACTGTTGATTTCACATATACACAACTCTGTGATCACACTATTTCTGCAGGTCTGAAACCCAGGCTGGGGTGCCCATGGGAATCTCCTTCGAAGGGCTGGTCCAATAAGAATTAGCCTCAGTGAAAAATAAGGAATAGTTTAAAAAAGAATGAGTATAGAATTTATACCAGCACATTACAAACAAAACACGAGGAAACGAGTAACGGAAACAAATGATCAGAAACGGGCACCAGAAACATGTGGCCGAAAAGGTGAAATTTATGACATCACAGTGAATTCACAAAATGTTACAGGCTGACTTAAGAGCTCAAAGCAGCAACATAAGAGTTCAGGGAAGAACCAGCTCTTATTATTATTGTTATTACCACCACCACCATCATCTCCTTATGCTGATTTATTGACAAGTAAACCTTAAAATGAGATGAGATGGCTGGATGGCATCATTGACTCGATGGATGTGAGTCTCAGTGAACTCCAGGAATTGGTGATGGACAGAGAGGCCTGGCGTGCTGCGATTCATGGGGTTGCAAAGAGTCGGACACGACTGAGCGACTGATCTGATCTGAAACCTTAAAATGTGCCCATTGTGGTTTAGAGTGCTTCTATGCCAAAGAATGCTCAAATTACCACACAATTGCACTCATCTCACACGCTAGTAAAGTAATGCTCAAAATTCTCCAAGCCAGGCTTCAGCAATATGTGAACTGTGAACTTCCTGATGTTCAAGCTGGTTTTAGAAAAGGCAGAGGAACCAGAGATCAAATTGCCAACATCCGCTGGATCATGGAAAAAGCAAGAGAGTTCCAGAAAAACATCTATTTCTGCTTTATTGACTATGCCAAAGCCTTTGACTGTGTGGATCACAATCAACTCTGGAAAATTCTGAAAGAGATGGGAATACCAGACCACCTGATCTGCCTCTTGAGAAATCTGTATGCAGGTCAGGAAGCAACAGTTAGAACTGGTCTTAGAACAACAGACTGGTTCCAAAGAGGAAAAGGAGTTTGTCAAGGTTGTATATTGTCACCCTGTTTATTTAACTTACATGCGGAGTACATCATGAGAAACACTGGCCTGGAAGAAACACAAGTTGGAATCAAGATTGCTGGGAGAAATATCAATAACCTCAGATATGCAGATGACACCACCCTTATGGCAGAAAGTGAAGAAGAACTAAAAAGTCTCTTGATGAAAGTGAAAGTGGAGAGTGAAAAAGTTGGCTTAAAGCTCAACATTCAGAAAACGAAGATCATGGCATCCGGTCCCATTACTTCATGGGAAATAGATGAGGAAACAGTGGAAACAGTGTCAGAATTTATTTTTGGGGGCTCCAAAATCACTACAGATGGTGACTGCAGCCATGAAATTAAAAGACGCTTACTCCTTGGAAGGAAAGTTATGACCAACCTATACAGCATATTAAAAAGCAGAGACATTAATTTGCCAACAAAGGTCCATCTAGTTAAGGCTATGGTTTTTCCAGTAGTCATGTATGGATATGAAAGTTGGACTATAAAGAGAGCTAAGCACTGAAGAATTGATGCTTTTGAACTGTGGTTTTGGAGAAGACTCTTGAGAGTCCCTTGGACTGCAAGGAGATCCAAGCACTCCATCCTTAAAGGAGATCAGTCCTGGGTGTTCATTGGAAGGACTGATTTTGAAGATGAAACTCCAGTACTTTGGCCACCTCATTAGAAGAGTTGACTCATTGGAAAAGACCCCAATGCTGGGAGGGATTGGGGGCAGGAGGAGAAGAGGACAACAGAGGATGAGATGGCTGGATGGCATCACCGACTCGATGGACATGAGTCTTAATGAACTCCAGGGGTTGGTGATGGACAGGGAGGCCTGGCGTGCTGCGATTCATGGGGTCACAAAGAGTTGGACACGACTGAGTGACTGAACTGAACTGAACTGAATACTAAACATAGCACTAGGCATTTTACAAGTAACAATTCATAACAGACTTTTGAAGTTGGTGTTTGAGGTTTAAAGAGGTTTCAGGTACAAGCATATTTCTACCTGGCTCCAAATCTATAATTTGTTCAACTGGGTCACCATCTTATTCTATCTGCATAGTGATTCTGCTGCTGCTGCTAAGTCACTTCAGTTGTGTTCGACTCTGTGCGACCCCATAGACGGAAGCCCACCAGGCTCCCCCGTCCCTGGGATTCTCCAGGCAAGAACACTGGAGTGGGTTGCCATTTCCTTCTCCAATGCATGAAAGTGAAAAGTGAAAGTGAAGTCGCTCAGTTGTGTCCGACTCTTCACAGCCCCATGGACTGCAGCCTACCAGGCTCCTCCATCCATGGGATTTTCCAGACATAAGTACTGGAGTGCATTGCCATTGCCTTCTCCATAGTGATTCTAAGAGGTACTTATTACTATCTATCTTTCTCCTACATCACTAAGCATGGTACTATTTCTGAATCTCAAGTGGACTGCCTGAATTGAAAATCAGGAACTTAGGTTTTAACTATACACCTATATATTTTTTCTTCCTCCTCCTTTGTCTCTCAAATACAAGTGCTAAAGACACAGTAGAAGATAGGATTGGCAGAGTTATTGACTGAATGTGGTGGTACTGCTTCCTCTTTTGCCCTCTTAAGATCTGAGGGACACAAAGTGTTCTGGGGTCCTTGGTCTAGATACTGCATTTGGGAGTGGGAATCTTTGGGCACAAATGAGACAAATAAAGTCATGAAGCTGTAGATACTCTAAGTAAGGTCACTTTCTTCCATTCACATGGCATTTTTTGAACCATTTGACAAAAATAAAATAGGTCTTCCTAGATTCATGTCATCACTAGTGACGTGGACAGCTTTAAAGGTCTGGGATTTCTCAGGTCTCTCTGTCTTGCTTTGAAAAGATCCCACCTTGCAGTCCTGCTTCTGATGTCCCCCACCCTATAGCTAGAACCTCCACAACCTCCTCAGGTGTCCCATAAATTGCAGACCCAGGCATGACCAGGGCAAAGAGGTGTTGACTATTTCAAGGTCCCCCAGCCTGAGGCTCAGCATCATTGCTTAGTTGTTGATTGGACCTACGTCTTGAATTTCAGAGTTGTTACTGAGCCAGAATCTTCACTAAGGGCCATAGGAGTCACGCCAGGCTTCAGCTTTATCCATATCCCCCAATTCCTCTTGTGGTCTTATGACTCATACCCTCATCCCTTTCCAGGGCTGAGCCCTGGTGGTTCTTTTAGGACCTTCTTCTAAGAAATGGGAGGATATAATTAACATATATTCAACCCCAAGTCTGTACAGGGACTTTTAACAGATGTTACTTCATTTTATCTTCATAGAAGTCTTAGCAATTGGCACAGCAGGCCTGAATAACTGGCTCAAGATTACACAAGTCCAGATCTTCCCGTTACCAGGGGTCTGTGCTTTCTACCACAACATGGAGATAACCCTGGTTTTGCTCTTTTGGTAAAGCAGCCCTAAACACTGAATTCAAAGGTTACTTTACAGGCAAAAGTATCCCCTAGGGTTCAAGCAGCCATGATATTTTTTAAAGACAGTTTTAGTGAAATGTAATTTACATGCTGGGGCTTTCTTAATGGCTCAGCAATAAAGAATCTGCCTGCAATGCAGGAGCCACAGGAGACCTGGGTTCAATCCCTGGGTCAGGAAGATCTCCTGTAGGAGGAAATGGCAACCCACTCTAGTATTCTTGCCTGAAAAATCCCATAGATCCTGAAGAGGATCTTGGCAGGCTACAGTCCATGGGGTTTCAAAGAGTTGGACATGACTGAGCACACACACACACAATTTATATGCCATAAAATTTATCCATTTAGAGTATACAATGCAATGATTTTAGGGTATTTTACAGAGCTGTGAACTATCACCATAATCTTAAAATAATTTGAATCACTCCAATAAGTAACCCTACACCCATGTATAGCCACTGCCAATTACCCCCACCCTCTGCCTGAGGTAACCACTAATCTTTCTCCATATATAGATGTGCTTATTCTGGACATTTCATATAAATGGAATTGAAAGTGGTCATTTATGCTTGGTTTTCTTTTACTTAGCACTGTATTTTCTAGGTTCATCCAAGTTGTATGTACCAGAATACCATTCCTTTTTTATTGCTGAATAATATTCCATTGCACGGGTATATCACATGTTTTTATCATTCTTCCCTTGGATTGCTTCTACTTTGAGCTAGTGTGAATGATGCTGCTCTGAACATTATGTGGGAGTGTTTGTGTAGACATGTGTTTTCATCCCGGGTGTATGCCTATGAGTAGACTTGCTGGGTCGTATGGTAACTATGTTTGACATTTTGAGAAGCCGTCCCACTGTCTTCAAGTGGCTGCACCATTTGACATTCCTGCTCGTATAAGGATGCTAGCCATGGGTTTTTAAAAAGTCATTTTGATAATGGTTCTTCATCCATGACAAGGAGCTAATAATATCTACCCTATCTCGTTCTGGTGAGGCCTGAAGAGCATCATATATAAAGAGGGACTCTCTCAGGCTCGGGGGTAGAGGATGTATCACTGAAGGGAGGCATTTAATTCCCAGCAAAGGGGACACACAGCTCATGGGCCACAGCCACGAGAAACTTTGTATGTTTAGAGCTTTCTTCAGCTTCATTTTTTTCTCTGGCTAAAGGTGCCTTAATGAAATCTCCTATCATAGCAAGAAATGGAGACACCTCAGTCACCTGAGAAGCGTTGATTGTGGGGGTCCACCCAGACTGGATCCAGACTGTCAGGACCTGAGGTAGCTCACAGGCCAGTTTCCTTCTCTAATGTCATTGGGCAGCCGGGCTTCTTTGGTCTTTCTCTGTCACTGAGGCTCTGCATGGGCCCCAGGGGCGTGGCCTGAGTGGGTTCTGGGATTACAGTGAGCTTCCTGTTGGTTTTATTCATTGGTAACAATTTAGAAGTGAGTTCTAGAGCTCTCAACTGTCTGGGAATGCCATGCATCTTCACACTTGATCTGCCACCACCGGGCCTGGAGACCCACACCCACCAGAACGGAAACCTGGGTGGGTGCCGTGCTCTGGACCCGCACCAAGGCTTGTTATCCACTGGCGCTGGGTGGCGGGGGCCAGCAGGAGTTAGGTCTGGTAGTTGGAATTCCTACCCATGGACCCAAGATTTAACAATGAAGGCATGAAGACATCTTGTGGCACAGAGTTTGAGTAGTGTTGCAATGTGGCAAGATGCGTATTTCATTCCGAGCAGTGCCGCTCAGCCAGACAACCCAGCACCAAGTGTGAGGCTCTCCCATCTGAGCAGCCTCACTCTCAACTCTTGTCTTTATTCCTTTAAATTCTTCTATGGCAGCTGCTCCCTGGCCCCCAGACTCTTGCTCTGAGTTGGCCCCAGGGTTCTCCTTTTATTGTGGCATGTGTGGAATATGGCTTATAAGAAGCCCCAGTTGTATTTCTTCAGACACTGACATGATGCTATTATCATGTCTGACTTAGAGGCCAGAACTGTCCTTCTAAGGACTGGAGATCATCTCTGCACAGAGGCTTTCTAACAGGCTGACAGCTGGGAAGATTGGAGGCCTCAGGAGACCGGCACCATGTCCAATATTCCTCATCATTCATCCGTCAAAGCCTGTGAAAGCTACACTAATTAAATCAGCACATAATGAGAGGATACTGGGGTCTTCCCAGGCCTGTAGAAGCATCTACTTCCTAGTGGCATGATCAATGATATTAACACAGTTGATGGAGACACAGGGGGAGACTGACTTGCAAGGGAACTCAGAAAAGGGGTCACCTGCAGAGGAATGGGCCACGCAGTTCCCCTGAACAGAGGGGAGAGAGAGTGAGCCTCAGAACTGGGACATCAACATCTCAGACAGGGTGCTGTGAGCACTTCAGACACTGGGAAGGGACCACCCCATTCTCCCCCAACCTCTCCCTTTGCTATCAACACACTGGCCGCCTGGCTCATCCCCAGGCCACCTGTGATGATACCTGGATTAAGTCACCATCACTGAGGAAGATCGCTGAGGATACAAGAGAAGACGGATTGTAGAGCTGCAAGGACAGCGCCTAGCCTTTGGACTCCTGGGTCTCCTGGTGAGCCGGCTGCTGGCATCCTGCCCTGGCCATGCCCTGCACCTGTGGCAGGCTGCCTTTCCAGCGCCACCCGTGGCCTTGGAGGGTAGCCGGGAGATGACGAGCTGACAGGCGGGCCAGCGTCAAGTGGGGTGACCAAAGAAGGCTGTCCTGGGCATTCGGGGATTTAATATTTAAGCCTAGAGAGATGTCTTGCCCGTGCCTCAACTACTCTCAGTCACTTGCATATTGTTTGTTATTGACTCATGCCAACAGCTCCCTGAGTCTCCCATCACTGTCCTTAGTCTGTAGGTGAAGGGGCTGAGATTCAGAAATGTGAAGTCACTCTCCATGGTCACGCTGCTGGGCAGAAAAAGGACCCCCGCTTTACTTTGCATGGAGGCCCCAGTTGAAGGCCTGGAGGTATCTGACTCCCTAGCCCTGACGCCTCCTCGCCACTGCCCTGACCTCCCCAGTCTAAGCCCTGCCCGGGGGTTGTGCAGCTGCGGCCCTACTGGGGGAGAGGGAATTTCCACTCGTGCCCAGGCTACTCGCTGAGCACTCTGCTGGCTGGTTCCTGCTTTGTTGGGACAAGAGTAGCTGCAGGCTTTGTTCTCAGGGGCCTTAGAACGGGTGGGGGCCTCTGTGAGGAGAGGTCACAGCAGCTACTCTGGTGTCATGGCAAGGCATTCCTTTGTGAAGGCATCAGCTTCCCTGGGAAGGAAATGCACGCTGGAAAGGCTCACTGCCAATAAATCCTCATCAGCGCGAGGCAGAAGAAAGACCGTTTCCACGCAGATGTCCATGGGGGAAGGGAGGAAGGCAGACATCCTGTCCGGGAGGGAAGCTTGGATTGTGGTCACACACCCGGCGGGCCTTCCTTCAGGGGATTCCTTCAGAATCCTTGGTTCTGAAACCCAGGATTAATCCTTCTGCAGAGCCCCACCCCAGTTCTCATCTTCATCATCAAAAGACCCAGTGACATGGTTTCTGGTTGGGGTCTCTGACATTGAGAGGCCTCAGGGTATCCCAGAACATGGGGCCTGGCCCTTCCTTTGCTCCCACACCTGGCCAGGGCACCACCAGTCCAGTGGGGGCCCCAAACTTCTATGAATAAATGTCATCAGCTGATCTGATGAGCTTGACTTGATGAAGTGCAAGTCTCTGCCTGCTCTACCTCGGGCCTTCCTTCCATGATCCCGGATCATCACACATCTTTTCCACTAAGCTCAGGGTCACCATCCAAAACAGTTCATAAACACTGAAAATCTAGTAATCTAAATCAAAGCTCTATTCATTCATACATTTCAAATCTCTGCCCCTGCCTGCCCCCTGCAACTCTGCACACACACATATACACACACACACACATGCCCCTTCCTGGCAAGGCTTGGTCTTGGATACCTGCAGCAGGGAGGACCGCTTCCTTGCTCCACCTCCTGTCTTACTGCTGTTCTTTTGGCTCTTTCAGGGTATAGCCTGGGGGAAAGGGGGGTCTCTGAGAAAACATGCATAGAATCCAAACGATGAGGTTATGATCTGGAGTCAGGGCACTCTGGGACTATTCCAAATGTGGGATGTTTTGAGGGTTTGGGGGGATTGCCCATTTGCAGTGACTCACAATGGGCAATGCCTTCTCCAGCATGCTTCCCTCCACTTCCTGGTTCCAGAAGCCCATCCCTCCTTTGGCAACCCCTCCTCCCCTTCCTGCCTTCTCAGGCTGATGCCGTTGCTAGGGCCCCTCAGAGACAGACACCACCCCACTTTCCAAAGCTTTCCCTCTGGCTCAGCCACCTTCCATTTACAAGCCAGGAATATGTTTCTACTTCCCTAATTCCTGGAGATGTGAATCAAGCTCCCCTCTAGAAAGATTTCCTTGAGGACCTCCTCACTTGCCTCCTCACTCACCTCTCCCCCAACACCCCTAGACAGCTGTCTCTAAAGAAATCCTTCCTACTAACTTCTTCATCCTGAACTCCAAACCGGTTCTCCAGCATTCACCTATCATCACCTCCAGGCTATGGATAAGAAAAGGCTCTGTGCTAGGTGATCCAACACCTTGCTCTAGAGGGTGGAGTTTGAGCATCCATTGTTCTCAGTTTGGGGGCCTCAGGCAACACTGAGAAACAGAAAGAGTCTTGTCTAACAACTGGTTAGACAAGAAACGCTCAGGGAGTCCATCACCCACAATGTCAGCTTTCATGACCCTTCTGAAGGCTGGCAAATTGGCAGTGCCCCCTCACCGGTGGAATTCCCAGGCCCCATCCTCAGCTTATTTTTGCTTCCTGGATGGATGTCAGTCTCCATGAGAGTCCAGCATTTCCAATGTTGACCTCACTGTGGGAGAAGAGGTGAAGTGGGGCTGAAATGCTTCCACATCTAGCCCAAGCTGCCCTGGCCAGAGAACTGGTCAAGGAAAGACAGCAGAGAAAGGGGCAGGACACAATCACCAGATAAATGGAGAGGGAGCGTAGCCAGTGGGATGTGGTCAAGACCAACTGGAACCAAGGTGGCTGTGAGAATAATCTGGTCATTATATCTTCATTGTAATACTGAAAAATCACTCCCCGTTACATTATGACAGTTTCAAGGCAGACCCTGAAAGGCCAAAAAGTGGGCAGTGGCCCAATTCCTGGGAAATTCCTATCCTATCTGAAATAGTAGGAATATGCCTCCCACTTGTTAGCAGTATGAAGTCACTCAGCCCATAAAATCCAGGAAACCCATTCCCTGGGGTTGCTCTTACTTTCTGATATGGTCTGTATTCTGCCTACAGAGTATGCCTCCAAATAAACTCAATTTCATTTTTCTTTGGCTTGCTCTTGAAATATTTCCTAGGCGAAGCCAAGGACCCTCACACGGCTGACCATCCTAGAGACTCCTGCAGATCCCAGGACGTGACATTCCCCTCTCCTGTGACACCGGTCAGCACCTCAATCTGTGGGGTATGAAATCTGGAGGGAGGTCAGGCTGTGTCTTTGCTCTTGCGTTCAGGGCTGGCGTTAGTTTTGACTGAACGACTAACTATCTGGCGGACCTTGACAAACGCCTTAAGGGCTTCACCTGAGGAATGAAGCTGGGACTCGTGTCTGAGGGCTCATCCAGCTACAGAGTTAACGTCCAAGTAAGCACGCGTGGGAAAACGTGGCTTGCTGCCTGGTTGCTCCAGTGTGTCGTGGGCCCAAAGTGTGTTGGCGCCTCCATGAGCAGGAGAGCTATCTCTCTGCAGACCTGATGGTGTCTGTCTGAGCTCCAGTTTGCCCCTCCTCTGGCATTCCCCATCTCAGAACCATGGTCCAGGGGAGCCCTGACTTCTCCCCACTCACCCAGGATGGGTCCGACAAAGTCCCAAGGACTCTGCCTCCAAAGTTTATCTTGAATCAGCACATCCTCTCTTCTGCTTAGCCCAGGAAAGACTTACCTTGTCTCTCACCTGGAGTCTTAATCTTTCTTATCGTTGGCTTAAACCTTTGTCACCAAACCTCAAGGTCGGTTGAGTCAGTCTCCAACAAGGGTTTTCCTGCCTGGTGTTCTTCAAGCCAATTAACGGGACCAAATTTAGTTCAGGAGCCAAGGAAAACTTTTTTCTTTGGACAGAAACAGCTCCCAGTGGGCTCTAAAGCACACCCAGCACATGCACCTGAGGCTCTCGGCTCCTCGTGCTCCTGGACAGGCTGTGGGCGGGGCTACTGTGTAGGGATCTCCTGGCGGACGGGGCGGAGTTCCCTGCGGCTGGAGACAAGTGCTCTGCTCAGGCTCCAGGCAGCAGTCTCTGCAAACGGCGGCCACCACCAGTCTAGGGTGAGTGTCGTGAGCAGCGCTTCTCCAAACGGCCTGGAGCGGAGACGTCAGTACTAGGAGCTCTGGCCCCCGGTGCCTGGGGCAATGCGTCCACTGGCAGCCCTCTATGAGCATGTGAACGGGACTGAACACAAAGGATAAAAAAAGGTAAGACTGTATTTCCTTACCCAGTTTCTATTTTTGTTTCTGGGGAATGGTTAACGGACTTTGCGGGTGATAAATCCATTCTCTGTCTTTTGTTCTGCTTCTCATTTTTGAGGGGTGCTGAGGGGCTGCAGGACAGTGGTCTGTCTTATATAACTGCTTCTGGCTGAGTTCTGCCATCCTCATAACCTTGGGTAAGAGGAGCAGAACTTCTCCCATGCCGCCTTTAGACATGCTTGATCATCACCAGGCCTTGGCCCTAAACATTCGTATCCCTGAGTGACCACCATTTGTCTGACCTTTTGGAGACGAAGGACACCAGACGATTTAAGAAACATGGCCCAAATGTCAGCACATGATCAGAGAATGGATAGTGTTATGGGGCCCAAGAAAGGTAGAAACCAAGTACCTCTGGAGGGACCTGCTTTATCCCGCTCCACATTTGTTTGGCAAGGTTAGCCTGGTGGGCTTCTGTTAGCCAAGTTGCCTTTTCCAGTAGCCTGTCAGCACTTTCTCGAATCAGGCCACTTGCACTGACGTAAAAGCAAACTGACCAGTTGGTTGGAGCACAGACCCTTCCCGATGCCAACATAATCCCATGACATAACCCGAGCTAACATAATCTAGGGCAATTTGGTTATCTAGGACCATATTGGCCAGGGAGAAAACAAATTAAAGGTTTGGATTGCTTCACATGTCAAGATTTTTTTTTTCCCCTAATTTTCTGAAGTTGAGTTCAGTGTTAGTGGCCACTGTGGCTGCCACCTTTTTTTAGGGTGATGGTGTTATAGGTAGTTCCCTTAGCCAGGGTCACTAGTACGCCAATAAGTGCAGTGATTCCTGAGATTAGTAATCTTGTGGCTTTTTTTTTTTTTTTGAGTGTCATGGCTTCTTCCTTTGGGTAGTGGTTTGACTGAAAACTCCAATTAAGTTTGAACCTGGTCCCACAGTTCTCATGGTGATACCACCCCTCACCTTGGTACTGTCTAAACATTGGATGCCCAGCCTCTTGTTGAGTATGGGGGCTTAGCCAAGAACATGTATGATCTTTGTAAGCACAGTGACCCTCTGCCCTTGGCTTGAGTCCTTGAAGTGACAGTGCTTTGGTTTTTCACCTGTGTATCTATCTAAGGACCCATCGGGGCACCCAGGTACCAGACTCAACTAGTTGTTTTCCCTCATTGGATCACGTGATATTGTTGATGCTGTTTATCCATAAGTATCACAAATGAGACAGCTGAGAGTTCAACTTGTTTACAGTTTATCTCCATCTGGGAAGAAGAAGATATTTAGTTCTTCCTCCTCGGTTATTGGGTTTCCTCTTAAAAATGTCTGATGGTCCTTTTCTGTTTCCAGATCAAGCAATCAGTGAATTTCCATCCATCTTGAGCATCTCTGGTGACACTGTAGAAGAAATTTGTTTGCCCTGAGGCAACAGTGGGTGAGCGTTGTAATGCCCAAGATGGAGAAAGTATAAAGGAAGTATAAGGCCCTCAGCTTTGTCCCAGGCGTACAAAGAAGACTCCACACGATGGTGGTGGTTACCGTGGTATCTTGTGGGCTGCTGGTTTTCTGGGATTTTAGGTACCCTCCCTTTCCAGACGGGAAGGGATGTAGGGTCAGGTCAGCAGGGGCAGGCAGCACTTGGTTACCTATTTTGTGAGAACTTTCATGGTTTCTCTTTTCTGGAGGGCATACTTGAGTTGTTCCATTTTAAGGGAGTTAAAATATCCCTTTTCTTGGGCTTAGGGAATGAGCCCATAGTACATGCGTGCAAATGCAACTTTAATTTATCCTCTTGGGCAATCTTAAGAAGCAACTTAATCCAGTTTTCTTGAGCTTCCTGACATAGCATGACTAAGGTTTGATTGGATCTCACTTTTCCCAATGACTGGGATCTCCAGGCTAAGTGCAAGGTCTGTTTTATGCCCAGGGCACTCGTTAGCTAGAGACACAAATGCTGGACCATTATCCCTCTGTAGGGATCCTGGGAGTCCAAACTCAGGGATTATTTCTTTTAGTAATGCCTTAGCCACTCCAGCTGCCGTTTCAGTTCTATCAGGGAAAGCTTCTATCCCCACAGAAAACGTGTCTACTAGAGACAGCTGAGATTGTCTGATGCTCTCAGCACGACAGTGAAATCAATCTGCCAATCTTCTCTAGGATGTGTCTCTCTGGTCTAAAAAATTTAAGATCTTCCCTTTTCTAAGTTCCAAGGCTTGGGTGAAGGCTATCAGCTCTGCCTTCTGGGCAGAAGTCCCCAAGGCTAGGCTTCTGCTTCTATGACTTGGGTCTGGGAGGTTACTGCTTCTCCTGTCAGCCTTTTCCCCTCCCATATAAAACCGCTCCCATCTCTGGACCATTCCCTTTCTGACGTGTGGGAGAACCTCATTTCCTAGGCCAGGGCAACTGGAATAGACTATGTCTTGTTTATATACAATCATGTTTCAAGGGCACTGTGTCTGTAGGTAGCAGATGGCAGAATTCAGTGTGTGCCAGGTTTTTACAGTAACCATTGGGTTGTCTAATGGTTCTATGAACATCCATTCTTGGGTCTTCCTTGATACCCCTCAAATTTGACAACTCTTGTGACCAAGTTTGCCAGAACTGAGTAAGTGGCACTGCTGTCAACTCAGAATTCAACAGCCTTTTCCCCTGTGTCCAGTGTCAGCTGGGGTTCTTCAGGGGTCAGTTGGAGTACCAGCTTAGAGGCCCCCAGCTCCATCGGTTTTCATCTATTCGGGCCATCCGCTTTGAGGGTAGTGGCTGGGACCTGCCATTTCTCTCTCCCTTTGGGCTCTTCCAGTGTTGCTCTTGTTTGCTTATGGCACTCTGACTGGGCCCTGGTTTTTTTGGCTTGCTTCCCCTCGATGGGGTCTGAGGGTCACTTACGAAAGTTGAGTCTCTGTGGGCAGTTAGTCCAGATTCCCATACCAACCAGATGCCAGGAGGGCAACAGCTCGTAGGTGCGCTTGTCTCCAGGCCTTTTTATCCTCTGACTTCTCCTCTGTATCTTGGTTATTAAAGGTTGAAATAGGCAACCTTGACCAGATGAGAGATATGGGTATCTGGTTCTATTTCCAGTTTCTGAAGTTTATGTGTAATGTCGGGGGAAATTTGGGAAATGGGATACAACCTCAAGATTACATTGCCTTCCAATGACTTGGGATCATTGGCTGTATAGATTCAGAGACATTCCCTGAGGTGCTCTAGGAATGCCGGTTTTTTTCCCATTGACTCCTGGTTGATTTCCTTTATTTATTCCCATTGACAGGTGTCTTTCCTGCTGCCTGGATTCTCTTTAGGATCGTGTTTTTGTAATGGGTCAGCCTCTGTCCTCCACTCCCTTCTCCATTGTCTGTGTTGGTCCCAGCTGGATTTGTTATCTGGGGCTGCTCGAGTCCCCAGTTTGAGAGTAGCATGGCCTGCATTGTTTGTGTTCTCTTGGTGTGCTCCTCTCGGGCTTTTGAGAAGACTGGACTTTCCTTCCCCTGTTAGGAGTACATGGAGGAGGCTCCGGATGTCAGCCCAGGTGGGGTCATGGGTCTTAGACCCATGATCAGATTTAGGACCCCTCTGGAAGACTCTTGAGAGTCCCTTGGACTGCAAGGAGATCCAACCAGTCCATTCTGAAGGAGATCAGCCCTGGGATTTCTTGGGAAGGAATGATGCTAAAGCTGAAACTCCAGTATTTTGGCCACCTCATGCGAAGAGTTGACTCATTGGAGAAGACTCTGATGCTGGGAGGGATTGGGGGCAAGAGGAGAAGGGAACGACAGAGGATGAGATGGCTGGATGGCATCACTGACTCGATGGATGTGAGTCTCAGTGACACACAGGGAGTTGGTGATGGACAGGGAGGCCTGGCGTGCTGCAGTTCATGGGGTCACAAAGAGTCGGACATGACTGAGCGACTGATCTGATCTGATCTGATCTGGATCTGCCCTTAGTCCCTTAGAGTGACATTTTTCCAACTACCAATGGGGTGATTGGAGTGATTTGTTGGCATGAAAATACCATAAGATATGCCCCAAATAAGATTTCCAGTTTGGGAAATTTGGACCCAGCACCAAACTGTTTGGGATTCCTCAAGAGACCCAAATAGGCATGGGCTCTTATACAACTGGGGATTTTCCTTGAATTTATAATGGCCCATCCTTGAACTAGTCAGTCCTTCTTCAGTCAGAATGCCCCACAGGAGGTTAGATGGGACGGCCTCGGGCCAGAGCAGCTTAGCTGAGGCAAGTGTCTTCTCTTTCTTCCTTTCAGCCAAAAAGGAGAAGTTTTTGGACTTCCTGCTGGTTAAGAGCTTAAAGCAAGAGGGGTTCCCACGGGTACTCACCAGATCACCAGGGCAGCTGGAATGCTGTGCTGACCTGGAGGTGAGCCCGTGGAGCCCCAGCCAATGAAGACTCAGCCACGGTTTGCCTCACCAGCAGTGCAGGGAGGAGAGCCTGGGGTTGGGGGGAGTGTTTCCTGTTCTTGCCAGCAGTCCACAGGGCTTCCTGATTACGGGGGTCCTGGTCTTGGGAGTGGCTCACAGTGCTCCCCAGCCCACTTGAGAGAAACTAGCTCTGGCTGGAAGAGGTCAAGTCACCAGTCGCTTACTCACCCTCCTGAACTGGGATGGGGCCTCCTTGTTCCATCTTACCAGGTGGTCCTCATTGCCTGGGCCTTTCCCTGGTATCACCTCTTGGCTCACTGGACTGGCCACTTTCCTTTATCAGATCAAAAGTGACTCAGGAGAATGCTTCTGCTGACCCCCAGAGATTGGCAAGGACAAAAAGCCCCGATGCTGCCACTACTCCCTTGTACAGGGGTCGGGAGGACAGTACTGCCGGTGAGACAGTGGGCACGACTGCTGTGGCTCCGTCCTGTCCGCAGATCCCCACCATTTCCAGGCCCCAGCGCTGCTGGAAGGCCAGCCAGAGGCAGCAGACAGACGCCTGTGAGTCTCTCTCTGATCCCCAGGGATGCCTCCGAATGATTCCCTTAAGAAAGTGGGGTCCAGATGATTCTGGTGGCTATGCCATGTGCACCGCACTGGGTATTGGCTTGCTGGGCAGAGCTGCTCTAAGTTTGGCCAGAGGCTGCTGCCATTCCACCCTGTCAGAGAGTACTCATAGATCAGGGTCCTCACATGAAGCTCCTAAAGCCTCCACCATCCTCCCGCTGGAGCCAGGGGAGCAAGAAGGCCATGGTGTGTTTCTCCATGGTCACCAGAATTTGTTACCAACCCTTTTGAATCAGGCCCCAACCAAGGTCCTCCTGCTTGTTGTCATTCAGAATGAGACTTGAGTTTGGTTCAGAAGTAGAGGAAGGTTTTACTCCTTGATCAAAGAATGGAGTGGTGTGAGGTACAGTTCTAAAGTACACCGTCTCTAAACCAAGCCATTGGTGAGCTGCTTTATAGGGTTCTCTGTGGAGGGGGTGAGGTGGGGGTGGAGTCTTCAAGGTTCAGGGGCAGTCATGTTGCTTACACAGCTCCAGATGGAAGTGCTGAATGAGGCATTTCTGCACACGAAACACCAAGATAGGGTGTCAGGCGCAGTGCCGCTGCGCTGAGAACTCCAATCAGACATGTGAGGTGCAAGTCCTCTGTACACGGCACCTTGTAGGCAAGTGAAACCAGACTAAGCACAAAACAAGAGGTTAGACCTTATCACCTAAACCCCATCTTACCTTTCCTGTGGCCCCCAGTGGGCTTTATAGGGGACATCTTCTCCTTGGAACCTTCCTTGATCTGTCTTCCTTGTCAAACATGCTGATAACTTCCTTCCTTTTGCTTCATTGTACCTGCCTGTGCTTCCATATTTGTATGATTATTCAGACAATGGCTGTGTTGTCTGCTTAGACTATAAAACTCCCAAGGGCAAGGACTGAGACTGTTGTACTCATCATTGCATCCCTGGAAGTCGCGCAGAGCAGAGTAGATAATAGATGCTCATTAAGCCTTTAATAAATGACGAGTGAAAGAATGAATGAACGGGCAACCTCAACAGTCTCCAGTCAGTCTCCCTCGTCTCAGACTTGGCTCACTGTAGATCATTTTAAAAATTTCTTACCAACTATAGGTTTTGTTAATCCTTCAGGCAATAGGAAGAAATTAAACCTCTTAGCTTGGTCCTTCAGAATCTAGTTTCAGTTTGTCCATTTCCACTCCTGCCCTCCCTCCAAACTTTAGCCCAGATTTTCTCAACCTCAGCACTATTGAAAATTTTGGCTAGATAGTTTTTATTGTGGGGCTGTCCTGAGCACTGCAGGATGTTCAGCAGCATTACTGACCTCAACCCACTAGATGCCAGTAGTACCTGCCCCTAGTTGTGATGACAATGTCCCTCGCTAATCTCTAAGTTGCTTCAGTCGTGTCTGACTCTGTGCGACCCCATAGACGGCAGCCCACCAGGCTCCCCCGTCCCTGGGATTCTCCAGGCAAGAACACTGGAGTGGGTTGCCATTTCCTTCTCCAATGCGTGAAAGTGAAAAGTGAAAGTGAAGTTGCTCAGTCATGTCAGACTCTAGAGACCCCATGGACTGCAGCCTACCAGGCTCCTCCATCCATGGGATTTTCCAGGCAAGAGTACTGGAGTGGGGTGCCATTGCCTTCTCCAGACAGTGTCCCTAGAGGTTGTCAAATGTCCCCTGGGGAGCAACTGTCCTCAGTTGAGGACCACCACTTGAGCTGTAGCATAAGCTTTCCCCAAATATATTAAGCTCTTTGATGCCCTGGTTGGTTGTGGTGGTTTAGTTGCCAAGTCGTGTCTGACTCTTGTGACCCCATGGACTGTAGCCCACCAGGCTCCTGTGTCCATGGGATTCTTCATGCAAGAATATTGGCTGCTGCTGCTGCTAAGTCACTTCAGTCGTGTCCGACTCTGCGTGACCCCATAGACGTCAGCCCACCAGGCTCTCCTGCCCCTGGGATTCTCCAGGCAAGAAAACTGGAGTGGGTTGCCATTTCCTTCACCAGGGGAACTTTCCAAACCAGGAATTGAACCCCAGTCTCCTACATTGCAGGCAGATGGTTTACTGACTGAGCTATGAGGGAAGCCCCTTTGATGCCCTAAATCTTTGTAAATCTTACTCCCTCAGCCTGAAATGCCATCCTCTCTGGGATAAAGGACTTCCTATTCATTCTTCAAAATCTAATCCAATGTGTCCCTTTTCTTGAAACCTTCCCTAATTTCTCAGGGCAAGAACCAAGGATAATATAATGCTGGCTGTTGTTATCTTTAAGAGACTCATATGAAGATGGAATAACTCAGTGTCCATGTACGGGCTTAGCAGAAGGCACAAATGCATGTGTCAGATGAGTGAACAAATGTTTGGTAGGCATATGGTTGGTATTCATGGAAAGAACCAGATTATTTATTTGTCTTCAAAGAGCTGAAGGATGATCAGTGAATGAGCAATTACTTGGTGAGCTATGAGTGATCTTGTCTGGGAGGTTGATAGTAACTGAACTTTAGAAAAAGCTGTTAATAAATAGGGGTGTTAGGCCTATGGTAAAGGGAGCACCCAGCCCAGCCCAGGCATTAGAACAGTTAGGCAGAGGCTGGAAGACCACGTGCTGGGATATGATTGGGTCTTTGCCTTGGGTGGAGTTGAGTTGTTTGGCTTTTTCCTTTCTAACTTGAGGACTCTACAGTTTGACATCTTCTCACTGTTTACTGATAAACTGATCTTTGATGTAGTGGCAGAGTTAGGCCTGGGAGTAACCCAGCCTAAAGGAAATCCCCTTTTCATTGTACTGATTGTGAAAGATCTCTGCACCCCGCTCCCCCAAATATGGTGAGTGATATTTCTGCTCATCAAGTAAGAGGAAGGGACTTCCCTGGTGGTCTGGTGGTTAACACACTGCACTTCTAATGCAGGGGGTGAAGGTTCAATCCCTGGTCAGGGACAAAAGATCCCACATGCCTCAAGGTCAAAAATGAGAAAATCACCCATAAAGCAGAAGCAATCCTGTAACAAATTTAATAAAGACATTAAAAATGGTCCACATTAAAAAAATCTTTAAAAAAAGAAGAGGCATCCTGGTTGGGGGGCTTGTGGTGGATGCTGTGACATGTAACCCCTTTGGGACCCTTCAGGGCTGCTGTGGGAAGAGATCCTTCAGTCGCTGGCATTTCTGGGGATTGTCTTTGCTGGGAGAGTCATCTTGCCCACAGCCAGCCTGCCTCCCAGAGCAGCCATGTCTGATGACTGATCCCCAGGGGAGGTGCATTGGGAGGCACTGGCACCCTCCCACTGGAGGCCTGGCTCCCCTCCCAGACTTGGGGTGACTCTGTAGGCCGCGCCCGCTCCCTGTGTGGTCAGCTAGCCGAGGCCTCGGCTGAGATTGTATCACAACTCAGTGTCTACCTCTGTCTCCTTGGACAGGTGTTGATCCAGAGCGCTCTAATATACATCCTGCACACTAGTCTCTCTCTGTCCTTCTTGGGGACCCTAACTTGAGACAGGATCCCTCTCTTGCTCCCCATTTTGGTGTCTCTCCATAGCTCCTTATACTTTGCCCATGGAGGTCAGAGCCTTGAGAACAGTGACCCCTAAAAAGCCATTTAAATTCTCACTGGACTGTGGGGAACTCTAAAGTTTAGGAGTTATAATCGAAGTGGCTTTTGACTGTAGGTCTCAAAAGTGATGACGCCTTGGATCACTCTGCTGTTTCCTTGCTGTCCCTGCTTAGGGCTGGTGGAGAGCTTTCTTGAATATCTCTTTATTCGAGGAGTTCCTGAGTTCATGGCAGGATACTGTGGCGTAGTTTTCAGAATGGGAAAATCAATATAATTTTGGTGTGGTCCATAGGTTTGGCCACACAGGTAGGACTCAGAAAAGCTGGGATTTACACACAAGTCACCCGATCCTGGAATCTACAGATGTAATCACAGAATTAAACTGTCATTCTATCAGCCGTAGCTTGGAGGGGAGCTGACCCATCTCCAGAACAGGAAAAGAGTCTTAGGCAGAAGCACTCCCATTCTTGAAACATACCTGCTCACGGGGCAGAGAGAGGTGGGGATAACGCAAGTGATGGATCCACCATAGAGACAACTTAGAGGGCTAGGTCCTGGCACAGGGATCTTCTATGAGCTTTGTCTGATTTCCCCCAAAGTTTTAAGCATGCTTGACATCTGGCAAGGACACTAGGAAAATCTGGATAAAATTCTGCCCCTTCCTCCCTGCCCACAGCAGCTCCTGCTCTCCTTTCCAGAGGCCCCCCTCTGAAAGATCTGCCTTCACTAAATTGCATTTATTCAAATAATCTGTCTCAGAAGGATGCCAGGCCAAGCAGAAACCCCCCTGGGATTTGAACCTGCAGTTCCCTGGAGCAAAAGTATTTCAAACCTGAGGCTGAGGTCACTGAGCCAGACCCTGAGGGGATCGAATGCAAATTTTATACTTTAAATATGGACAGGAGAAAAAGTGCCTGCTGTCTGGGAATGCTGGAACGCCCCAGCTCTTCCTGGTCTTTGTTTCTGATTGCAGCAGGCCTCCTTGGCAACAGGGAGGCAAAAACAGGCTGCAGAGTGCAGGGCTTCTTGCCGTTGCCAGATTTTCCTTCTTCAGTTGAGTCTCTTCTCATTGAGTGAGGAGCTCCTATGTGCAGATCACAAAGTTATCAAATTCTCACCATAGCAGTGAAGGAAGTGTTGTTTGGAAGCAGATCCAGGAAGCTGGAGCTCACGTTTTACCGAGATCTCACACCTAAGCTCACCCCACTGCATTTCATAATTCCACTTCCCATTCTCGTAAATCAGAATGCCACGGTTGGAAAAAATTAAGCATCCTCTTGTTCTTTAGTGCTCTTTCTGGGGGCAAATGCATATGCATTAAAACCTGGGTAAGAGTCGCAGAGGTCCACCCCACCAGTTTACTGTGGGTTGTAAAACACCAGAAACTGGACTTATGATGGAGCCAGACACCAGCATGCCTGTGCTGATGCTAATGGGCAGCTCCAGAATCAAGCCCACTGATACTGTCAAAGATCTCCATCCTGTTTGGTGGCTGCTTGAGGTGAATCTTGTCATTTCTCTCTCTCCAAGCATTTGTATCAACAGCCATGCAGGGGCCCTTGCTGGGTGCTGGCTGTTCCTCTCCCAGACTCTTGGGGATCCCCTGGCCCATCCCCATGTGCTGGCAGGGGTGCATGCTTTTTGAGCCCACCTTCAGTTGTCTTTCCTGGTGACCCAGTTTGGGTCCAGAGGAGGGGCTGAACAGTCAGGGGGCCAACAGGATGCTGAGGGCAAGTGGCCTCCCTCTGGGCTACAGGGAGGTCTACACTGCCTGGACAGTGGTCCTCTTACAGGAAAGCCCGAGGAAGGGGGACATAGGCTCTTAGGCTGATCTTGGGCCAACCCCACCTGACATCATGTCCCTTCCCCCGAGAAGCAGTGAAAGGAGTATGAGGAGAGGATGTTGCCCATTAGGTAACCTTTCTGTCTCCATACAAGACAGGGACAGTTATGGGCTGAACTGTGTCCCCCCCACCCCTCTCAGAACTCACATATAGAGTCCTAACTCCCAGGACCCCAACATGTGGCTTTATTTGGAAATAGGCTTGCATTGGAGAGGAGAAGGGGGAGAGAGGATGAGATGGTTGGATGGTGTCACCGACTCAGTGAGTTTGAGCAAACTCCGGAAGACAGTGAAAGACGGGAAGTCTGGCATGTTGCAGTCCAGAGGGTCATGAAGAGTCAGACACGACTTAGTGATTGAACAACTACAAGGGTTGTTGCAGACACTGAGAGCTAAGATGAGGTCATTAGGTTGCACTCTAATTCAGGATGGCAGGTGTCCTTATTAGAAGGGGACATTTCGATCCAGATGTCCCGATGTACAGACAGGAAGAGTGCCGTGTGATGGTGAAGGTGGAAACGGAGGCGATGTTTCTGCAAGTCTAGGAACACTGAAGATTGCCAGGAAGCCTCCATATACCAGCAGGGAGGCCTGGGGCAGAGTCTCCCTCTCAACCTGCATAAAGAACCAACCCAACCCACACCTGGTCTCAGGGTGCTAGCCTCCAGACTGCAAGACAAGAAATTTCTGTGGCTGAAGCCACCCAGTTGGTGGTGCTGTGCTGAGGCAGCCCTAGCACATGAGCAAAGAGATCCAGTGTACCCCAGTGTATCCCAGTGCTTGGCCCAGGGGGCTCTTGCACAAATACTCCTTTCTGGGAGGGGTGGCTCCTGCAAGGAGCATGCTCTCTACTGAGGCCAAAAGTGACCTATATCCTATCTGGTAACAAAAACAGAAGCGGTGTTTCTTTCATTTATTTGGTGTCTACATTTAGTGCATTTGAGCTTCTGCTCTTTACCTGGCACTGTTCTAGGTGCTGAGGATGCAGCAGAGAACAAAACAGCGCTCATGGACCTTACATTCTAGCAAGTGAAAGGAGGCAGCAAGCAGATGTGCAAGTGAAATGGTCGTAAAATACTGGGCCATGAAAAGTGGTCCAGAGAGAACTAGAACTAGAAGATGGGGGAAGACTGGACAGCTGGGGGGCTGTGGGGAGCCATTTGTAGGAAGGAGCTCTCTGAGGTGAAGTTCAGCAAACCTGAATGAGAAGAGGGGATGTCGTGAGAACACCCAGAAAAGAGCATTCCCAGCAGAGGGGACAAGTGCAAAGGCCCTGAGGCTGGGATGTGTCTGGCATGTTTGGGTCCCATAGCAGTCTGGAGCCAGTGGGGAATGGCCTGAGCAAGTCAGAATAGGGAGGGAGATGGGTAAAGTCTGCATTCCCTGTCTGTACACTGCAAAGCCCAGCTGCCCCCTCTTCAAATGACACCTTGCTGGCTGGATCACTGCAGGAAGCAGGTTGCTCACCTCCTGTTGCTAGCTCCAGAGCCAGAAACTACCTGAGGCAATTGACAGAGTCTCTGCCCGCCGGGGAAAATCAGTCACTGTTGCTCCGGGGTCCCAGGCAATGGCGCCTGGTGCTGGGCTCCAAGAGGAAGCCAGGTTTTCTCTCTGCAGGAAGCCCTGCCCCACAGAGTCCCCCTCCAGCCTGTGCAGGGAAGATGGGTCTTCTGGGAGAGACAGGGCCCCTGGCTGAGTCTACTCAGAGAAATCTACCTTTGTGCGCTACATGTGGTCATGGTGGTGGTCCAGGCTTGAACCTCCACCAGCAATGGTGCAGAAGTAATTTATATCATTTAAAGTGAAAGTGTCAGACGCTCAGTTGTGTCCGACTCTTTGCGACTCCATGAACTAACTGTTAGCCTGCCAGGCTCCTCTGTCCATGGAATTCTCCAGGTGGGGAAAAGCCATCTCGAGTGGGAAAGCCATTCCCTTCTCCAGGGGATCTTCCAGACCCAGGGATCAAACCCACAGGCAGATTCTTTACCCTCTGAGCCACCAGGAAAGCCCTATATCATTTAACTTCCCTTCTGATTGTTACAAGTCAGTACCACTCCCCAAGTTGTTCACTGGCTTCCTCCTAGGAGCTGGAGATTCAGAGGAGGAAGGGAAGGCAGGATGCTTGTCTCTGCTCCTCCTCCTCATGATTGAAGACAAGGAGATAATACTTAGCAACTGCCTTCTGGATCTGATGGCAAAAGTGATTGGACACTATTATTACCTTGTCTTGTGAAGGGTGGATGCAGGGAGCCCTTTCACAGAAAACCAAATGATCAAATGTTTAAGTCACCGGTGTTATGACATACAGTATTCCATGGAGGGAAAAAGGAAAGAAATGGCCAAGGCCCTGCCCCAGGAGGGTAAAATCCTGTTAGAGAAGCTGAGTCTGCATGCACATGGTTTTGGTGGCTGGGGGCAGGGGGTGGTGGTGTCAGGGGGAGAAGAGGGGAAGGAAGACAAAAGAGCAATGGGATCCATAAAGAAACCACTGAAGAAAATTAAGCCAGTTGAAGTCAATTGGACTCTTGGGGGAGTGACTCAGCTTTGAGGAGGAGGATAGAGGGGCTCAGACTCCTTGGGGACCCTGTCAACCCAATCTTAAATATTACAGATGGGGCTCCAAAGGGGCAGGGCTAGAGACGTGGTTTGGGTCGCTGAGTCAGGGGCCCTTCCCAGACTTCTTTCCAGAATTGGTTTTGTCTCCTAAGTGTCTACAGAATCCTCAGACTGTTTGATCCATGGGCAATGTTTAAATGCACAAACAGATACACACATATGCACACGCAGAAACAACTTTGAATTTTCAATGTTTCTTGCCTAGGGAGAAAGAAAAGAACTTGGCTCTCCAGAATGCAAGCCCTACTCTGCCTTTAGAATGGGCGGATGCAGCCTTCCTTTGTGTCGTTTGCCAAGGGCTTGGAATGCCATCTGTGGCTGCTCTTGTTCTGTCCCTTCTGGTTAACAATGAGTCCGCCCTCAAGCCCAGGAATCTGGCTCATTTCCTGTATCTCCTATTTCACTCGACATGTGGTACATGATTCCTGTAAGTAGCTTGTGATGCAAGCCCAGCAGTTCAGGAGGTGGCGGTTCAAGGAGGCCTAGGTGACTTCTGCTAAATGACAGGGCGTGTCCTGTCCCTGGCCCAGGAGCAGCCCTGACTGGGAGTTTGCCTGTTGGTTTGTAAGCATCTTAGAGGACCAGCTCCAGGATGGGGGTGGGTTAACAGCGGTGGAATTCATCAATGAGGAAAAATCTCTATCAGGGAGATGCTCCAACTTCTTGGGATTCTGTCTCTTTATAAAATTAGATCAAAACCAGGAGGAGGAAATGGCAACCCACTCTTGCCTGAAAAATCCCATGGACAGAGGAGCTTGGTGGGCTACAGTCCGTGGGCTTGCAAATAGACACAACTGAGCATGCATGCATGCACTCTGTGTTTTAATTTTTGCAGGACTGGTTACAGGGAGCCTGAAAGCAGCCACACCTTGCCACGCTGTCCTTTTGAAAGCCTGTGCTTTACATTCTGTATTTGACTTCCTTCCCTGTGGTAGGGCCTCTAGACAAAGAGAATCTCCACACACAGCCTGGCCTCCAGTGAAGGTGATTTCTGGCCCAAACAGAGTGTGTTTGATCTTGGGATAAGTGCCTTTAATCAATAGAATAAGTATAGGGTTAGCTCAGTTTCTCACGAGCTTTCTGTTTGACAGAGGCATCGCACGATGGGCCTATGAGGTCCTGTTGCCTAAAACTTCAGTCTAAACATATGAAGCAAGATTCTCCTAACTTTTTAAAATGTCCTATACAAACCTAGAATCCATCATTCATGAGTTTAATCCAGTAAATGTGAATTAAGTAGAATGTGAATGGGCTGTTCTTAGTGGACACAAAATAACACAGTGGTTAAAGGCAATTGGAAAGTCTTTCTCTGTGTGACTGTCCATGCACAGCAGCTCAGTTGGCTTGGGAGGTGGCCCTGGGCAATCCAGATGAACTCTTTCTTTCTTTCCACTCTTCTGTTACTAGGATGCTTTGCTTACATCTACATGGGCTCACCTGGCTGGCCAGACATCTGCATCCAGCCACAGAAAAGGTGGGCAGAGGAGAGGGAAGGCGTACTCCTTCCTTAGATGGGAGACCCCAAAGCTGTGCCTGCCTGTTTGGTGCACTTCCTTTTGGCCAGAACTTAGGCACAGGGTCAGAGTTAGCACAGCAGAGGTTAGGACATGTAATCTTTATTCTGGGTGGCCACCACATGTGTAGCTTAAAAGCAACTCTTCTATTATTGGAAGAGAGAAAGAGAGACTGGATGTAAGGGACAGTCAGCAGCTTCTATCTTACACACTCAGTGGGCAAGATGCTCAGTGCTGAGTCAGGAGAAACAAGATGCGGTCCACTCCTCACATTAGATGCATGTAATTTAAGGAAACTACAACCCTGTTGTTGTTCTGCTGCTGCTGCTGCTAAGTCGCTTCAGTCGTGTCTGACTCTGTGCGACCCCAGAGACGGCAGCCCACCAGGCTCCCCCGTCCCCAGGATTCTCCAGGCAAGAACACTGGAGTGGATTGCCATTTCCTTTTCCAATGCAAGAAAGTGAAAGTGAAGTCTCTCAGTCGTGTCCGACTCTTACCGACCCCATGGACTGCAGCCCACCAGGCTCCTCCGCCCATGGGATTTTCCAGGCAAGAGTACTGGAGTGGGGTGCCATTGCCTTCTCCGAACTACAACCCTAGTATTCTTTTTTTTTTTTTTAATGGTTTTCTTTGCTTTTAAAAAAGTTTTATTGGAGTATAGTTGATTTGCAATGTTGTGTTAGTTTCAAGTGTACAGCAAAGTGAATCATATATATATATATACTGTTTTTCAGATTCTTTTCCCATATAGGCCATTATAGAATATTAAGTAGAGTTCCCTGTGCTATACCTTAGGTCCTTATTATATAGTAGTATATATATGTCAACACCAATCTCCCAGTTTATCCCTCCCCTCTCTTACCCTCTGGTAACCATAAGTTTGTTTTCTGCATCTGTAACTCTGTTTTGTAGGTAAGTTCATTTGTACCCTTTTTTAGATTCCACATATAAGCTATATCTGTGATATTTGTTTTTCTCTGTCTGACTTCACTTGGTATGACAATTCCTTGGTCCACCCAAGTTGCTGCAAATGGCATTATTTTGCTCTTTTGAAAATCAGCCTAGTATTCTTTATAAGAAAAGCACAAGGCCGAGTTTGAGAAGGAGAATCGGGCAAAGGAAATCTCTGTTGGCATGAAGAGCTGGAATTCAGGAGAAGGGACAATTCTGGGCAGAGGAACTAGCTTGAGACCACAGACCACGATGAGCAGAAGGGAGAGCCAGTGTGCAGATGCAGAGAGAGGCGGGAGGGAGGAGCAGCCAGTCAGAGAGGAGCAGCAGTGGGTGGAGCAGGCATACTCTGAAGAAGGAGGGAGGCAAAAAGTGGCTGCCTTGATCTGATGGTTATCCAGGGCCAATCCCAGCTCTTTGTGAGGCCTGACTGCAGCTTTCACCCTCAGGTTCTAGGAGACATCCTGGCTTCCTCATAATAAATCTACTTTACCTTAAGCTAATTGGAAGAGCTTCTGCTCATGGAGCTAAACCATTCATCCCCAGGCCCCTGGCACTGCCGCTTACTAGTTGTAAGCCTTACCCAAGTCACTAAGCTCAAGTCACAGCTGGGTTTCAGCTTCTTCAACTGCAAAATAATAACATTTATCTTTAATGGTTCTTTGAAGATTAAATGACATATTGTTTGAAAAGCACTTAGAAAAGTGGCTGTTACTTAATGCTCATTGCATAATATGAAGTAATACTAGTTTCTAAAAACACCTAGCCGAGTGCCTGGCATTGGATAGGAAACCAGGGTCAGTTGCCCAGTGTATGCGTTCATGAATCATCAGACCTTGCCCTGCTCTCTTAGGACGTCCGCTGCCATCGCGTGCCATCACAGGGGCTGATCCCTACTTAGCCTTCTCACGAAGGTCTCCTAGATGATCCTTCTCTTTAATGACAGTGGTTCTGCATCATCATCATTTTACTTCCGTCTCCTCCTTCTCGATATATAAAGAAAGTCACGCTTTTCTTGGTATCACCAATTTGTGCAGCAGACTTAATACATGATAAAGTCTCCATAAATGTTTGATTAGTGAATTAATGGATGGGTGGAGATGTCCAATCTAGTCTGTGGGGCCGAAAACATCACACGGGGGTCATTTACCAGCAGAGGACACTTGAAGCTATGGGTGTGAATGTGGTCCCCTGGGGAGTGTAGCATGGGCAGAGAAGAGGATGAAGACAGAATGTGACAAAAATGTACTGGATGGGAAAGAGTGGGCTCAGAGAAGGCAGCAGAAAAAGAAGAAATTTAGGATAAGGTCCTTGAAGGAAGAAGAGTGTGTGGAGATGCAGAAACCAGGAAAGGAGAATGCAAGAGAATATGAAGAGTAATTCGAAGGGTCAAAACTCCACGTTGTCATGGAAGAAGGACAATTAGATATTATATACTGTTAATGAGATATTTGAAAGCAGATTCAGAAGGCTTACTAAGAGGAAAGTCAAATTTTTGTGTGTAGATGGCAAGTAAACACTGTTCCCTTGGGAATTCAGTGGAAAAATGAAGATGAAGAAAATATTAGGATAGGGAACACAGGAACAGGTAAAAGCCACTTACATGTACCACCTGCCCCACTTTCCAGTTCATGCACTCTTGAAGCTTCCTTTGCAATGTAAAGTATGTCAAACTCGTTCTCTTCTCCACTTGCCATCATCGTGAAGCGCCTCCAGACTTGATAAACCAGTTTTTATTCATCACTGTGTATACTCTATGATTTTACATACTGGTTGTCTTATTTCTACCAATTTTCCTGTGGAAGTTCATCCATCTATCTGTCCATACATCCATATGTCCATCCTTCCATACAGTATTTATTGGGCCATCCTTAAGATCCAGGTACTACTTTAGGTCTTGTAGGGAATCAAGACCGCCCTTGAGAAGATTCAAATACTCTGGCTGCTTTCTCTGGAGTTTTCTAGCTTTGTTCTTTGGGGAGTTGTAGCCCCTTCTTGGTAATTCAGGTTCCCCAGTGGTTTGCCTGACCCCAGGAATCCTGTGATCTGAGGATTCCTAATGACTGGCCAGCACAGTACTCACCTGACTACAGGCAGAAACCTCCACTGAACAGCACTGCCTGACAGTGGACCCAAGTCCCAGGCAACAGGCCGTGGATTTGGGAGTCTCTCTGTGAGACCCGTGTACATTATTCATGGCTTGTCATTTGCAGTTGGAGAGACAGGCTGCCCTCTGACATCTCTGAAGAAGTTCATGATTTATTGGAGGCATCAGAAGAAATATAAAACTAAATAGTAATATAATCCCCTGGGGGAAGCCTTGCTTCGGTATTTTACATAATATTAGAACTTTAGCAAATAGTTTCCCTGAGATAAAAACTTTGGCACACAGTCAACTGAAATGTTTGAGAAGTGAAACCATTCATATTTTGATGTCAGGAGACTTGCTTGACTCTCATCCAGTCTTCTAAATATCAAATTTTAAGAAATCCCCTGATACAAGGGAACAGGAAGTCTGTAACTCAAGCAACACAATGTCAGCAGTTCTAACCCCGGTTCAAGAGCTGGTGGGTGATTTTGAACTCTTCCTCTTTGCTCCTTTCTCCATCTCACCAAAACAAATACTAACCTTTTAATGTGTGATTACTTAGGGTCAGAAAAAAAAAAAAAAAAAGAAATATGAATCTTTCTTATCTCTGTAGGATCATACTTGCATAATTCAGGAATCAGTTTTGTTAAAAACAACAGAAAACCCAGCTCTGAGAGACTTCAACTGCTGGGTTGGGCTGGTTTTCCTCATCTAATAAGTTGGAGGTGGGCAGCCCAGGGCTGGTATAGCTGCGCCAGAATGCTGTCTCTTCCGGTCCCATCATTCTTAGCATGTGGCTTTGAGTTTCCTGTTTGCAACACTGTTTCCAGGCAGGAAGAGGGGGGATGCCAAAAGCGATTTTCTTGAGAGACTTTATAATTTTGTTTGGAAGGGGAAGTGCTTCCCTCTGACTTTCAAGTCTGTCTCCAGAATACAGCTTTTCCTGGCTTGGAGATGGCTAGGAAAATGGAGTAGTCAGCCCTTCAGTCCCTATGCTAGAGAAAGGCAAGTATCTGCTGCGACTCCATGGAAACCATTTTGGAATTTTTGAAATGCAAGAACTCATACATACATATTATTTTTCGTATCAGTGAATTAAACCCCTCAGTTAATAGCTGTCCAAAGAGTAGCTCCACTCAGCATACAATGGTGTCTCAACAGGAATTTTCATAATGTTTGATTAAGAGGCATTTCAGAATGTTTCAGTTCCACTCAG
The DNA here is from genome assembly GCA_935064755.1 of Tragelaphus eurycerus. Lineage (NCBI taxonomy): Eukaryota > Metazoa > Chordata > Mammalia > Artiodactyla > Bovidae > Tragelaphus > Tragelaphus eurycerus. Next base: position 18,775,056 of record CAKXYN010000024.1, on the reverse strand, counting down.
AGCTGGAGAGTGAAGAAGAAGGTGGAAAAAGGGAAAGGGCTGGATGTCTTCTTTTTCCCAAGAAAACAGAGTTGCCTCTGACTTCAGCTCCTCTTGGTGACAACCCCTGGGCTGACGAGCAGATGAACCACTTCAGGGTGGTTTGGTTTAAACCCCTGGGGAAAAAAATCCAAAAGGAGCAATCCTAACAGTTTATTCCAGTGCCGGTCTCCTGCGGGAGTTCTGAGTGTGCTCTTGATGACATGTCCCCTGGGAACAGAATGACCAATCTGAGTGCCCAGGCAGGTGCTGAGTGCCCAGGCAGGCGCTGCTCTGCTCTGCAGGTTTCAGCGGCAGGTGCCAGACCATCTCTCTGCTTACTGGTTCTGCTGTGTGCTGGGTGGGCCAGGTCATGTGGCTGGGCCACGTATCCTCCGCTTTGAATTGGGTGGTTAACTCATCACATCCAGGGAGCTGGTGGTTAAAATAGGAGTCTTCTCTGCCCCAGGTGGCCAGATCTGCCCTCCTGCTGCCTTCTCCCCCTCTGCCTGCCTGGTGGGCTCAGGACAGAGCCAAGAGAAATTCCTGAGCATGATCCCTGTGTCCCAAATGGTTATTGGGACAAAATGGTTGTTGTCTTCCCCTCGGTGGATTGGGCTTGATTGATTTAAGTGAAACCCTTACTTAAAAGTGAATTTCTGGGAAATGGTGTTGGATACACAAAGATGGTGCAACCAGAGAGAGGAGAGAGAATGCTCAGATGATAGAAACCCAATCTTAAGGCTTAAGGCAGAGAGGAGAACCCCAAGACTTGGGGCACTGGGGTCACAATGGAGATGAATTTAAGATAACTGGCATTTTTTGAGGTGTACACTTTATTTTTTTCCAGTTTTATTGAGATCTAATTGACATGTTTAATGTGGACAGTATGATTTGACTTACATCCATCATGAACTGATCTGCTGCTGCTGCTGCTAAGTCACTTCAGTCGTGTCCGACTCTGTGTGACCCCATAGACAGCCTCCTACCAGGCTCCCCTGTCCCTGGGATTCTCCAGGCAAGAACACTGGAGTGGGTTGCCATTTCCTTCTCCAATGCATGAGAGTGAAAAGTGAAAGTGAAGTCACTGAGTCGTGTCCGACTCTAGAGACCTCATGGACTATAGCCCATCAGGCTCCTCTGTCCATGGGATTTTCCAGGCAAGAGTACTGGAATGGGGTGCCATTGCCTTCTCCGCATGAAATGATCACCACAATCAAATTAGTGAACATCCATCATCTCATACAGATATAAAACTAAAGAAATACAATGTTTTCCTGTGATGAGAACTGCTAGGATTTAGTCTTTTAACAACTTTCATGTATAATACCAGAGAAGGCACAGACCCCTATGGGGTCGCACAGAGTTGGACATGACTGAAGCGACTTAGCAGCAGCAGCAGCATGTATAATACACAGCCACGTTAATTACATTTATCATGCTGTACATGATATTTGTCTTATAACTACTATTTATTTATCTTATGATTGGAAGTTTGTACCTTTTGCCTACCTCCATCCAATTCCCCTGCCCCCCACCTTCCAACTCTGGTAACCACAAATCTGATCTCTTTTTTTCTCTGAAGGATAACTGACATTCTTGTGTGTCCACCCATTTCATGAATTCCTAAAAGCAATGGCTCATGAGCCAGAGGTTCTTTATAAAAACCTGCATCTTCAACCTCAATTGTGCTGGGCAGCTTTTCTCTAAGGAAACAGGTGGAGAATAAGGAAAAAGAAGGAAATAAAAGCTATGCACAAACCGTACGACTTAATTCTCACTCTAGTCTTGTAAGATAAGAGAGGTCTATTGAGGAAACTGAGGCTCAGAGAGGCAGTGACCTGCCTTGTATCACGTAGCCAGTGAGGGGAGGGCAGCCTTTGGTTTTCCTCCTGTCTCACGATAAATCTGAGTTTCCGTCCGGTTGCCTGTTAGGACACCCCCCAACTTAGAAGTGTTCTAGCCCAGCCACGTGAGAACTCCCCAGGCAGTATCTGGCAGGGGAGAGTGGGCGGAAGTGCCCTTCGTCCCTCAGAGCAGAAGCACTGGGCTGGCAGCCCCCTTCAGGAGCAAATGTTTCTCGCTGACCAAGTCGGCTACAGAGTTCAGCTGAAGTCACTTTCCTAGCTCCATCTGGAAGCTCTTCAGAGGCATAATTTCATTCCAGCCAAATGTAATTAAGAATTTGATTTGATTAAAAAACAAATTGAATGAGAGAAACGAGGATTCTCTTCATTCTCTCCCTTTCTTCACAAATAGGGTGCTCATTTGCAAGGTGTGTGCAGGTGCCAGGGGCCCGTGTAGGGGAGGGACCCCTCTGTCTTGCCCTTGGAACCCTCCCTAAAGACCAGTGGCTGGTGGGGCTGTGAAAGGGGAGTAAGGGTGCTGTTCCCACAAGAGATCAGGGAACTCAGAAAATAAAAGCTAAGGATTGAAAGAATTCTGATTTGGCTTCCAGATACTAGCAAAATACAGCAGGTGCACCATGTCCATAGGAACGAGATGTCCACTTAATTAAAGCATGGCCAGGCAGCGGGCGTCTCCTTGGGGGGAGGAGACTCAGAATATTGGGTACTGACCAAACCAGACCTGCTGCCAAGAGAAAGCGTGGTCAGCAGGGAGCACCAGCTTGCCTCTCCAGGAAGATGGGCTCCAGAGCCTACTTGGGTGAAAAAAGAAAAGGAAACTGGTAGGGTGAGAGGAAAAGGTTTGTGATATTATATTATTGGCCATGACCCAAATAATCTGCCTCTGACCTACTCCAGCTTATCTCGGGGGTTCTAATGAGAATTGTGTGGTGAGCTTTTGTAAAGGGCAATTCAAAATGAGATGAGGGAGGTAAAATACAGTGTGGGCTGCTCCTGGCAGATTTCTGCCCAGGCACAACTTCTTGCCTGCTCTCCTGTTTGTGGGAATACTAATTTTTTTTATTTTCTGAATCTTCCCTCTTTGCTTCTTCAGACGAAGAGGCCTTGTCTGAGTGCATAGGCAACTCTGAGCTAAGCAAGAGCTGCAAACTATTTTTCCGATGTTCCTATGTGGTCAGAATAAAGCAGAAGTTACTAAAAAGAACTGGCACTTACAAAGGAAGTTCCAGAACTCAAGATTGTCATAAGATGGGGCTAAAGCATGAACTCTAGGGCTAAGGTGGCTGCTTGGGTTGATGTAGCTGCTTGCAATGCTATGGACTCAGGGTTTTTTTTTTTCTCTCTTTCTACTACATTATCCTTGGAGAATTGCCTTTGGCCTCATGTTTGGTGACTCATGGGTGCAAGAGGGTAGCTGCAGGTCCAAATATCACATCTATATTCAAGACAGGAAGGAGGGTGGAAGAGGTAGCATTGGCCCCATCCATTTTATCTTGTAAGGAAAGCAAAAACTTTCCCTGAGTTCCCAGATGTTTTCATATATTTCATTGGTTAAAATGAACCATAGTCACATGGTCACCCCTTGCTACAAAGAGACTGGGAAAGTGGATATTTATCTGGGAACCTTGCTGATCTGATAAAAATTAGAATTCCATTTACAAGAAAGACAGGGGCATGGGCAATGTGTAGGCAATGAACAGTGTTTTTAGTAGGTGCTTAGATTACTGAGAAGCAGCAGAGTCTGTTAAGAAAGATGAAAACCACTCCAGGTATGGCAAACAGAGGAAATTCAATGCGGGGAGTTGGTTGTTTGACAAGAAGTGTCAGAAGAGCCAAAGAAGGGGGGGGAAAAAGAGGAAAATCAGGTTACTGAGGCATTAGGAATTATAGGAAGTCATTCTGCCCCTAGGCTGTAGCTGTCAAAAAGAACATGATGTTATCCCAAACTTAGGACTGCTGGACTTCTGGACTGCTGGTATACCTGCTGCTGCTGCCTTTTAGCACATCAGAAGCCTGTGCTCTCATTGACACCATAGGAGCCTGGGAACCTGAATACCTCCCCCCTGAGAGTGTTGCTACAGGGTTAGATCTTGTGGGTGCTGAGCTGCTAAAGTTGCTGCCACTACTGCCCAGGAAGCCAGGAGTGACTCTGCCTGCAACTTTTACATCACTGATGATACCAGAAGCAGAAAAAACCAAAATGATACCTTCTCCCTTCTTCCCTCCTTCTAGTCTCCTCCAGTGCCTGCCATTGGCAGAACCTAACTGGAAGCCACCAGGGTGGAATGGACTTGAGAAATATTATAATACTGTTTGCAGGCTTCCAGCCCCTGTGAAACAGCAAGGAGCACAGATGGCCAGAATGGCATGAGGCAAAGGATGCTTCAGCCTCCTGCAGTGGTGAGAAGAGGTGGGGTTGATGCCACCAGGCTTGTGAGACAGCATGAGTGGGCACTGTCTTGTCTGCACTGACTGGTTGAGGGAATGCTGAGGCAGGTGACAAGAGTAGCCCAACTTCAAAGACCAACCTAGTGGGAAATCCAGAAATAATTCTGTTAGTTGTATATCCAAAGGGCTAGCTTCTAGATCAAGGGATCCCTTCATTTAGTTCTTTTCTAGATGACAAAAGTAGCTAAATTTCAACACTTGAATGGATTTTTAAAAAATGTCTACTGTGAACATTGTCTCGTGTGACGTCATTTGAGAGTATAGAGGGAAGACAATGACAAAGGATCTTTGTATTTATTTTTGGTCGCACTGGGCCTTTGTTGCTGCCCGCAGGCTTTCTCTAGGTGCGATGCACAGGCTTTTTGTAGTGGCTTCTCTCGTTGTGGAGCACAGGCTCGAGGTGCACAGGCTTCAGCAGCTGCACTGTGTGGGCTCAGTACTTGTGGCACGCGGGCTTAGTTGCTCTGCAGCATGTGGGATCTTCCTGGACCAGGGATCGAGCCTGTGCCCCTGCACTGGCAGGCAGATTCTTATCCACTGAACTACTAGAGAAGTCCCAACGGATCTGTCGTAGTGAACAAATCCCTTGAAGAACAGTTCCAGCATTCTCTAGTAGTGGGTCCGATAAGGCCATTAGCAAAGAAATTATAGTAAGCCGATTGTGGTCATGGTGTTGATCAATTGCTTTGTCATGTCCAACTCGGCAACCCCACGGACTACAGCACACAGGCTTCCCTGTCCTTTATCATCTCCTGGAGTTTGCTTAGATTCCATTCTAATGTCAACTTGTGTTAGAGAAACACTAACCTTAGGGTTTAGAGCATCTGGTTCTGAAGGCAGCAAGTGGACAGAGGCACGTTGAGAAACATTCTGTTATTAGGAACCCAGGGTGCAGAGGTGAGAGTGCAGGCATGTAGGTCAGGAGCCTCAGGCAAACAACCCCGGAAGCGCCTCTCTGTGATAAAGCTCACCTGGAAAGTCCAAGAGCACAGGCACAGAGCCAAATCACAAAATTGCCATGGCATGGAACACGGGCCAAGAGTCACTCTTTGGACTGGGACAGGAAGGGCAATCCGGGAACTCATTAACAATGACCCTTTACATTCCTGGGACACCTTAGGATTCACAAGGTGCTTTTGTATAATCTTGACAGTTGATCTCACATGGTAGTCACTTATTCTGCAAGTTAGGTGTGTCCAATTACCTATTGCTACATAACAAACTTCCCCAAACTTAATGCCAATCCATCTAGAATGATGCAGTCACATGGCTGGTAGCGGATGTGAGCGTGTGGACTGTGGGCTGGGACCACTTTTGGTTGTTCTGCATCTACAGGAAGCCGCCTCAGACGCCCTGGGCTTCTCAGTACGTGACAGCTCCACCTTGAGAAGGAGCATCCTGAAAGTGAGTGCCCCGAGAGACTGGACTGGAGGCCCTGACTCCACAGGATCTGGTGGTGCAGCACAGGCGCACTTCCTTTGCATTCTCTTGGTCGAGCAAGTCACTGAACCCAGCTGGACTCCAGGGGAGGGAAATGAGACTGCAGCTCTCAGTGGGAGAATAGCGGAGGACTGGGGGCTATCCATACTCCCCTGTAAGAGGTGTCATGAGTCTCGTTTGACATTCTGTACACAAAAGTAATTTAGTTGAAGTGGTTGAGTGAGTCAGTGCCAGCACCGAGTTGGATTGGATCATGGGCTTATTGACTCTGTGTGTTAGTCACTCAGTTGTGTCTGACTCTTTGTGATCCCATGGACTGTAGCCTATCAGCATCCTCTGTCCATGGAATTCTCCAGGCACGAATGTGGTATTCTTATTGAAATCATGTTGTATGTGTATGTATGTTTAAGCCCATGTTCTCTGTACAACACCTCATGACTTCATGGTCATTTGGAGCATACAGAACCCTCTGGTGAGCTGGTCCCTCTCCCGGCTATCTCTTTTTGTTGCAATGATTTCCTATGGCCCTACTCAAGACAAGGAGGTCCCTTCATACAAGCCAGAGGACAGCTGTTCTGGGTCCCAGGTGTGAAATGGGTGTAACCTTTCCTCAAATCCTGGGGGAGTTGAGCTGAGCTACCTGACGTGGCTCCTACAGCCTCTCGCTTTAAATATCAGACCATAGAGGACCCTGCATCTTACTGAGCAGGAGACGGAGACCCAAAGATGGGGAGACAGTTGCCTCCGGGTCCACAGCTAAGTCAGAGATGAGACCAGGCCTAGGGTTGGACCCTCAGCTGCAGCCCAGCCTGACTGCCCTTTCAAGGGACAGAGCAGTGGGGCCTCTGAACCCCAGGGCCTTTCCATCTGCATGGCTCCCCAGACGCTCTCTCAGGCCCATATGCTCAACACAGTAGAGAAGGCCAAGGCGTGAAGACTGGCAGTGGTTTCTGATGAAGGTAGACGGCACCTTAATATTTATGGAAACGTTCACACCGTGCTTTTGCCCCACTCTGCAGAGGACATTTGTGCTTCTGTCTGCTGCGGCTCTCCTGTTGTATGCTTTTTCAATACTTCGCTCTTCTGAAGCTTGGGCTTGACAGCCCTGGACTTGGTATCGCTCACCTCCGTGTGTTGTATTGGATTCACACAAAGTGAATATGTTGGGTTTCTTCGGAGGGCTTTTTGTACTCAGTAGTTTTATGGGTATATTGTCTTTGCCCCTGCTTTAAACTGGTTTACCAAATTGTTTCTGGAAAATACAACCACAACTTTGGTTTGTCTCACAGTTCATTTAAACAACAAAAAAGAGGAAATATTTAGTCTCTTTTTAGGTTGGCAGCTCAGCAATTACAGAAGAGTGGCTTGCTGTGGTTTGGGTTTGCTCTTCAAGTCCTTGGTGGAGGCGCAGATATTGGAACATGGTGGGAGGGTGGTCCCTGACTATGGAGGGTGGGAGGAGATTTCTGAATGAGAAGAGGCAGGGGGCCAGACACAGAAGAGGGGGTGCTCAGAGAAACAGAAGAAGCAGAATTCTATGGTTGCCCTTTTTAATACAAGGGCTTTGAGGTTGAAGAGCAAGAGAATCATATATTAAAAAAACTCCCATGCTTGTAGTGATTGTAAGTTAGCTGTTAGAAACTTGATGTAGTCTAGGTCTGTATTATTAATCTATTGCCTCATATTTTTCCAGGAAGAATTGGGGAATACATTTAGCTGCTTATTACCTGCTGAGGGAACTTCTAAGAACCAATGTCCGATTTCACTCTGCAGTCCTGATGCCAATGGTCTGGAACATGGCCTGGACAGCAGGAATTTTAAAAGCCCCTCAGGACATTCTGAAGTTTAAAGAAGGTGTAAATCTGGGGAAAGTAGAGCTCCAGGTATCCATGTGGATTTGAGCAACAATCCTTACCAAATTCCCAGCTTGTATAATCATGTCTCAAGCTTCAAAGATGGACTATAATGTGGTGGTTGAAGAACTAATCGTCCTTATTTTGGATTCAAGATCTGCCGTTTACAAACTGTGTGATCCTGGCCATGGTACTTAATATCATTGAGTCTCAGTTCTCTTGTCTCTTAAGTGGGTATAAGTGTGGCAACTATGATTATGATGCTATTATGATGTTTAAGGGAGATAATCCATGTAAATAATTTAAGCTTAGGTTTTCTCCTATAGCATTTTCTCCCAGTAAAGACTGATTAAAATGAAATTTAAACTTCATACGGTTCTAAGTGACCTCTCTTGATTTATTCTGTTGGTCTAGATGGGAACTGGTTTGTTCAGAAACCTCCCTGGATGATTCTAACGTTCAGCTGGGGTCGAGGAACAATCTTGGTGTCTGATTCTGCTTTCCCTGTTCTCGTAGGAGCTTCCCAGGTACCTCTCTCAGTGGTCTAGTCCTCAGTCTTGTTTCAGGGCCACTGATAAACAGCTCTGATTCCGGATAGTTGTCCTTTTGCTTTTATACTTCTTGTGTTTTTTTAATCAGAGTAAATGTGGATTATTACTTCTATTTCATTGTTTTTATTTTTCTAATGGCCATTTTCCCTGATTTTAAGAACCCACGTTTATTTTATTCTCCACGCAGAGGTAAATAATGAAAATATTATATTTTTGTCCAAATTTCTATGTATCATGTGTCTATAAATGGAAGTTTTAAAATTGCAAAAGTAGTTTTGAAAGTTGCTTCTTTTGCTTCACCTTATGTCATAAGCACAGTCTCAAATGCTACGGATTTTTGAAAGTATAATTATTTATTCTGTTTGTCATTCTGATGTATCCCACTGTATTTTACCATTCCCTTACTATCAGCTGTATTGGTTTCCTTGGGCTGCCTGAACCAAATACCACAGACTGGGGTGGCTTAAGACAACAGAAATCTATTCCCTCACAGTTCTAGAGGTTAGAAGTCTGCAGAAGGTGTAGGCATGCTTGATTCCTCTGGAAACTCAGAGGAAGAATCTGTCCGCTGCTGTTCTCCCTGCTTCTGGAAGTTGCCCCAGCCTCTGGTGAACCTAGGCTTGTAGACACATTACTCTATTGTGTCTCCCTCTTCACATGCTTTTGTGTTCCTCTGTGTCTCTGAGTCCAAGTTTCCTTCTTCTTATGAGCTCCTCTCTGATCCAGCATGACTTCTTCTTAACTTGGGTTATATCTGCAAAGACCTTATTATAAAGTAAGATCACTGTCACAGGTACTGAGAGTTAAGAATTGAATGTATTGTTTTGAGGGACGTGATTCAACCAGGTATATCAGCCATTTATGACTTCCATCTGCCTTTTTAAGGGACCAGTAAAGGTTTACCCAACAATACTGGTCTTCTCAATACTTCTATGTTTCAGCTCCTTGTAGTTTCCTGCCCTGCTGTGAGTTCACACAGGTGCTGAGGAAGCCAGGCCAAGGGTAGAAATGGGGCACAGTGTTCACTTCTGTCCTCCCTAGTTGCCCACCTTCCCTGGAGCAAGCTGGGTGCCTGCCTGGGAGGTCCAGGAGGGGCGGGCTGAGGTAGGGAGGGGAGCCGCAGGTGGTGGGAGCAGGGCTTCCTGCAGCTGCTTGACCACCTGGCTGGACAGCTGTTCTCCCGACCAGGGAGCTATGTATGGCAGGGCTGCCTGGCTTATCACAGCCTCGGAGAGTTACATGATGCCAAAATGCCTAGTCAAATCTGTCAGTTCTTCTGAGCAACCGTTTTAGGGGGTGGAGGAGTGGCACCAGGGACATGGAATCTCCAAACTGATTGTTTATAGTGCCTGCTCAGTTTAGACAAGTATTGACCCGAGGACACCCACAGTCACTGGTTCAGCTGGGATCGTCCGTTCCAGGGCTCAGCTTACGACACCCTGAAAGTCAGGCCTGGCGCACTGCCTGCTGTGCACAGGGAGCTAAGAATTGCCTTTAGAAGTGAACATCTGCAATTGATTTGATGATGGGAGCCCTGACTTTGAATCCCAAGTAAACAAAAATGTTCGTTATCCTCCACCCTCAATGAATTTCATTCTTCTCACTATTAGATCTTTATTATAAAAAATTCATACTCAATGATCATATTTTGAATTTCATCAATAAAAAATTCCTGGGAAACTTTTTTTCTATCTTATTACGAAAGGATGTGTTATAGTTCCAATACTACCTCTAGGCCTGCAAAGTCTAAAATCTCCACTATCTAGCTCTTAACAGAAAACGTTTGGCAATCTTTGGTCTGGCCAAATCGTCTCAAACAATATCAAAAAACCCTGCAGGGCTTTTAAAAACACAGACTTCTGGGCCCCACCCCTGGAGTTTCCCACTCAGTAGGCCTGGGTTAGGGCTCAGCCATTCCCATTTCTAACAAGTTCCTGGATGCCGCTGCTGCTGGTGGTCTGGGAGCTGACCCTTGAGAACCACTACTCTGTCCAGCAACCAATCAACAAACGTTTTTCTAGGAGGCAACATCCTTAGGACTCACAAGAAGAGAAACTAGAATCCGAGCTGGGTCATTGTCCGATTCTGCCACTGACTCTGTGATCTTGGGCATGTTATTTACATCTTGAGCCTTAATTTTCTCACCTGTAAAATGGGGATAATGGAAATACCTACTTCATAAGCATTGTGAAGGTTTAAATAAAATCCAGCTTGCAAAGCTCTTAGCACACATTAGCTTGTCTTTCAACACTTGACTTCAGACAGTTTGCAATTTGGGGCCATGAAAGTGAGAATAACATTATTGAGTGGCAAGGGCTATGAACTGAAAGAGCAGGGGAGCGATCCTGGAGGATTTCCTGTAAGAGGTGAGGTGTGTGCTGAGCACATGTGAAGGATGGGAAGGCAAATGGGACAACCTGGAGGCTTGGAGGTGGGGACTAGATTGGTGTGCATTTTGGACAGAGAGGAGTTCAGACTGCCCAGTGGGTAGAAAGAATTGTCAAGTGACCCAGGGGACAGGGGAATTGTTGTGCCAGCTCTGGGGGTCCAGCTAGATCTCACAGGGCAGATGCAGTGTGTGTGGGCAAGAGCGTAGGAGTCCTAGAAACTGCTCTTGGGCTCTGATTAAAACCTGGGTGCTTGGGAAGCTGAGATGTCCTGTCTATTTCTCAACCCCCAACTGCACGTCTTGGGGCTGCTCAGTGGGCGGGCCTCATCTCTGTGTCTCCGTTCTGTTTACCCCACAAGCATTCCTGTCCTTTGGTAAAAACTGCTGCCTGGCAGAGAAACCTTGGGAAGCTTTGCTTTGTCTTCTAAGAAACAGGAAGTCATTATTTGCCCAAAGCAAACAAACTCGCAAACTGCAGGGTTCACGTTCCGTCCAAAGCTGCAGTCCCAGGGGGTGAGTGTGTGGGCTGAGGATGAGGGGCCCCAAGCAAAGAATCCTGTCCCGCCCCGTCTCCCCTGGTCAAATAAACAACTGTGATAATTTCGAAGCCTGGACTGGCTGGAAGCCTGGAGGTAAGGAACGCCCGCGTGACGTGTAGATGCCGAGCAGAGAGCTCTTCCCCAGACGGCATCCATTCCCATGTGGGAATCCTCTTCCCATGACATCAGCAAAACCATTTCTATTATTCCTGAAATTGGAGGAGGATGAACCTTCCACATGCTGTGCTTCTTTCCTTTACCAAGAGAGAAGAAAGAAATGAGCCCTTATTGGAAGACTACTGTATGGTGTGCTTGGCCCCAGCCTCACCTCAGTCCTTTCATTGAAATCTTGCAGCATCTCTGTCAAATAAAGGATGGTCACTTTCCCAGTGTCACTAAGTAGAGCTGCCACCTGAATTTCTGTCTGGCTGATTGTACATGTGCTCAAAGCTGCTAATGTCCTTTCTCCTTCCCCAACTTCCTTTAAAAAGTTTTGCCTTAACTCTTCAAAAATGTGACGTATAACTTTTCTGCAGCATATGCAGTTAAGGAGGCTAAGAGAGTAGCTGTGTCCTACTTATGTGGGGCTTGCAGGAAACAACTGCAAGAATGGTGGCCCCCTGAAGGACACCCCAGCTATTGAATGTGTAGGACACCATGAGGGACACCCACGGTAAGCCAACAAGATTCACTGTGTATTTTATTCAGGCTGCATGTGACATGGCGTACGAGGGGACAGAGGAAGGCTGCAGGGGCTGATAAGATGAATAGGCATCTCCAGTTTCCTGGTTGTGGGGAAAAGTCTTGTACCAAACCTGGGATTTGATAAACTGTGTGTTCAAAGCATGATGTTCTAAAGCACAGAGCACTGTGGCCTCTGGAACCAGAACACTTGGGTCCGAGTCTCGGCTTTACCATTTATTACCTGCGTGCTCTTCCCCCCACCTTTGGCTGTACCACATAGCATGTGGGATCTTAGTTCCCCGACCAGGGATCCTGCCTGCACTCCTTGTGTTGGAAGCACGGAGTCTTAGCCACTGGACCACCAGCGAATTCCCCCTGTGTGTTCTTTTGATACCTCAGTTGCTTCATATGTGAAATGGGGATAATAAGAGTTCTTATCTCACAGGCAGTAAAGCGCTTACAAATGTGCCTGGAACACAAGACCCCAGGGTTCAGGAGCCACTGGAATGCAGGAAGAGGGCAGACCGTCCAGCCAGTTAGGGAGTAAATGGACCCTGCCCAAACCCATCTCCAAGGTCCAAACAGATCAACTGGGCATGCCCTTGGTGAGGCTGAATCTTTTTCTTCCTGAACAGATATTTGTTTGATTGTAGTGAAACCTCTTGGGCCAAACCTTTGAAATACTTAAGTACACTTATTCCAATCAATTAATTATTCATGAGTCATAGTCTTCCTGGAGAAGGAAAAGGCAACCCACTCCAGTATTCTTGCCTGGAGAATCCCATGGACAGAGGAGCCTGGCGGGCCGGGGCTACAGTCCATGGGGTAGCAAGAGTCAGATATGACTTAGCGACTGAATCATTTAAATCACATAGTCTTCAACATTATATCAGTTTCTTTATCCAGAGTTGAAGAAGGAACTACAACAAAGATGGGGGAGAAAGAGGACACCATCTCTTTGTGTATACCATCTCAACCCATACAGTCAGGCCCCTCCCAATGGCCTCCCCCACCTTCTCTGCACATGTTTAGGAAACCTGGCAACAAGTGACTGAGGGCTTTTGATATTCTCTATGGCAGGAGGGGCCTAGCCATAGGTGGCATCTTTGAAGCTGAAGCTGTAGTTGGCACTGGTATCCAAGAACCTGGGGAGGGATGTCCTTTGTGACGTCACTTCTTTACCTAGTCTACCTAAAAAGTTCTTAGGTTGCAAAGGTAATACTCGTATCACAAGCTGGGTCTTCATAATGCTCATTACAATGGCAACCCACTCCAGTACTCTTGCTGGAAAATCCCATGGATGGAGGAGCCTGGTAGGCTGCAATCCATGGGGTCGTTAAGAGTCAGACACGACTGAGCGACTTCACTTTCACTTTTCACTTTCATGCATTGGAGAAGGAAATGGCAACCCACTCCAGTGTTCTTGCCTGGAGACTCCCAGGGACGGCGGAGCCTGGTAGGCTGCCGTCTATGGGGTCACACAGGGTAGGACACGACTGAAGTGACTTAGCAGCAGCAGCAGCAGTGATAATAACAGTATTGATGATGATTGTAGCTTTGGAGCACTTACTGCGTCCCAAGCATGGCCTTGAGCATCTTATAATACCAGTGAGATCTTACTCTGGAAAGTACTAGAGAGCCTAGCTCTAGCAGAAACTGCTGGCACCAGCCTCTCTCCTGCGGGCCCCGTCATTTCCATGAACACTCACCCTGCTGCCAGCTCCTGCAACTCTTCGTCTGAAGATCTTGGGCCTTTTCTGGAAGCAGAGGTCTGCTCTGCCTGTGCTTAGGTTAGGCCAGCAGTGCCAGGGAGGGAATGCCTTTCATTCATGCCCCGAGCAGACTTCAACCTTGACAGTGGGCCTCCGTGGATAAATACCCTGCCTCCTGGAGTTTCTGCTGGGATGACCCTGAGAGGTGTGTTCTCACTGTTTCAGAGATGCTCCCAGATTACACCCCTGCAGCCCTCGGTGACACCAGCTAGATGATGCCTCTGTCCCTGGCTTTCTTCCCTTCCCTGTCTCACTCCTCTACTCCCCTTCCCATGTTTTCCTCCAATCATCTCCCACATAAATGCCTTGTGGGTGAGTCTTTGTCTTAGGATCATCTTCTGGGGAAAATAAATGAAGTCTCCCAAACCAAACTGTCTTAAGGTGAAACAAATGTTTGCCAATGTACCTGAAAGTCTGGCTTTAGGACTGGCTTGAGTCAGCTGTGCTGTGATGTCCACAGTCTCCCCCAAATTCCACTCCTCACTGTGTCTTTTCTGAGTTGACTCTGTCCTCCAATTTTTCTAACTGCCCTCAGACTCACATCATCACCATATCCAAACCAGAGGAGGAGAATGGCCAGTTCCCTGATTAACTTAAACTCCTGGAGAGGCCCTGATTGCCCAGACTTGAGCCATGCACCATCGTTGAAACAGTCTCAGCAGCTGGGTGCATGGCACATGTGGCTAGCTCCTCCTGAGCTGAGTGTTCCGCTGCTGGAAGGTCCAGGCTGAGACCGGGGGAGGGCGGTTTTCCCACACAGACGCTGGAGCACAGCCACTGTGCAGAGGGCAGAGGGATGCTGGCCGCAACACTGAGCATAGCGATCGATGTTTGTGCCTTCTTTTTTCCTTATGCAAGGATTTATTCCCCACAGGATGGATCCTGAGGCTCAGAACAGTTATTCATCCAAGGTCATAACGCTGGGAAGGGCAGGTGCTGGGAATGGGCATGCTGGTTTAGCTGTTTCTAACACTTTCCCTGCTACAACGCCTGTGTGTGCTTGCTTAGTCTCTTCAGTCATGTCCGACTCTTTCTGACCCTGTGGATTGTAGTCCACCAGGCTCTTCTGGTGGGATTTCCATGGGATTTCCCAGGCAAGAATACTGGAGTGGGTTGCCATGCCCCGCTCCAGGGGATCGTCCTGACCCAGAGATTGAACCCACGTCTCCTGTGCCTCCTGCATTGCCCATGGATTCTTCACCACTGAGCCACTGGGGAAGCCCCTCTCTGCTACTGATGTTGATTTAAATGTATTTTTACTTAAAAGGAATGAATATACATTTGATTCAGGGCCAAACCCTGTTTTGGGGTGTAAGCTCTGCTGATTCCCGACCCCCCCATCTTGTGTAGACTGCTCCCGCAATGCCTCATCTACAGTTCTAACTTGACTGTCTTTCAACAGAGATGCTTGGTAAGCAGTCTGAGTATGGCATTCTCTTAGACTTTCACGTGCCCCTCCTCAATCTTTTACATTTGTCTCCACTATTGCTATCTAATTTGACAGTAATCTTTTTTGGAAACTTGCCTTCATTGAGCTTTTCCAAAGCAATCAACTTAATTTTCATGGAAACAAAAGTTCTCTTTTTGTTTTGTATTTCACCAGTTTACAGGATAGTTAATTAAATTACTTCAGCACAGTGACACACGCAGCTGGCATCAGTGGGTTTGGGAACACACATAGCTGACTCTTGGTTGGCACACAGCTCAGCTGGCAGAAGATGGCACAAGCATCCTAGAGGGACGGTCTGCCAACTGAGAGGGTCAGCCTGCTGGGGGCAGCAGAGAAGACCGTACAGAGGGGAGGGGAACCCTGGCCACTGGGGCCGTGCGTTGGAGGAGCTGCTTGAGGACACGTCTCCGTGAGCATCTAGAACCCTGCTGGGACGTGGAAGGTGTTCATATGGGGCGGCTGCTGTCAGGCAAGACAGGGATTAGCTGTAGAACATTCCTTCTGGGGCCACAGTTGCCCTGCTTAGTCATCTGAGGTTGTGCAGGAAGTGACAGACCATGTGTCCGCATTATCCTTAAGGCTGTGGGGATGACTTGTCCCTCGTGTAATCAGAGAGCTTCAGTGTGAGGGAGAGGAGAGGGCAGGGATGCCAAAGCACACCCCTTCCCCGCCACAGATGGGGGTCCTGGTGGCTCCCGGGGGGTCCCTGAGTGGGAACACATTTGATATCCTGTTATGTGTTCTAGTGGCTAAAGGGCATTTCTTAAGGCCACCACTGCCTACGCATGCTTTCACACAAATTAGGAAAAGGTACCCTCTTTAGAGGGGGCCAGGTGGTGCTAGTGGCAAAGAACCTGCCTACCAGTGTGGGAGATGCAGGTTCGATCCTGGGTCAGGAAGATCCCCTGGAGGAGGGCATGGCACCCCACTCCATATTCTAGCCTGGAGAATCCCAAGGACAGAGGAGCCTGGTGGGCTACAGTCTAAGGGGTCGCACAGAGTCAGACATGACTGAAGCAACTTAGTACACACACATGCACTGGCTGCTCAGTGATAAAGAATCTGCCTCCCAATTCAGGAGACAAGGATCTGATCCCTAGATCACACAGATCCCCTGGAGTAGAAATGGCAAGCCACTTCAGTATTCAGGCCCGGGCAATCCCATGGACTGAAGAGCCTGGCAGGGTATAGTCATGGGGTCGCAAAGAATCAGGCTCGAGTGAGTGGCTGAGCATGCATACACACACACACACACACACACACACACACACACACATATCTTTTAGGCAGATAAATTATACAAAGGTGCTCTCTCTGGACACATGAGCACCGTTTTCCAGGTCAACACAGCCCCCCGGCAGAGCCCACGGCTTGGCTAGTGGAGCAGGCACTCAGGACCGGGCCCCCCATACCCTCATTCCAGGTGCAGCTGGACAGTGAACAAGCTATACAACCGCACAAGGAGGCCCTTAGGAGTGTTGTCCTCCGCACCGCGTTCCTGTTGTTGCAAGCCGGGGGACAGAGCACAGCAGTCAGGCTGTGCTCTTCATAGTGTGCAGCGCACACCAGCAGTGGCAGCAACATCCCCTGGGAAACTTGCTAGGAATGCAAATTCATGGGCCCTGCTGCAGACCTGCTGAATCACAGTCTCTGGGGGTGGAGTCCAGCAGCTGTGCTTTAACAGGTGCCCTTGGTACTTCTGATGCTCGCTCAGGACTGAGAAACGCAGCAGTCAGACCCGCTGCCACCCCGCCGGCCCGCATGCCTACAGCTGTGGGCCACAGCAGAGCCTGCCCTTCCTTCTTCCAGGCTGGGGGGAGGTCCCACTTGCTGGGGACGGGACTTGTCAATATCACCACCGGACCCACCTCAGTAAGGGGAACCCCTGCATTTCTCACCACATAAATTTTTCTTTTTCTTTTGTTGCTTTGTGGGAATGAGGAAAACTGTTCACTTCCTGGAGCATAGGATTTCTGCCAAGTCCCAGGCAGAGCTGGGCCTCAGGGTCCCGTGGACTGAATGCCCCTCAGAATTGAGTGGAGAGGATGTGAGAGCCAGAGTGGGAGTGCTTGGGGGTGTGCGGAAGCCAATTCCCATGGTTTAGTCACTAAGTTGTGTCTGACTCTCTGCGACCCCGTGGACTGTAGCCCGCCAGGCTCCTCTGTCCATGGGCTTTTCCAGGCAAGAATACTGGAGTGGGTTGCCATTTCCTTCTCCATTCCAGGTGAATTCATCCTGCAGCTGCAACCTTGAACAAGGCAGAGGTTGGGGACTGCTCAGACTTCTTCCCTCTCCTCGCGGAAAATGCAGTTCCTTTGTTTCCTGTGATCAGTCTGCTGTCTTTGTGAGTGCAGGACCCTTCCTTGTCCCCTGCTCCTCCCCTCTGGGTGGCAGTCAGTGGTTCCCCCACCTGCACATTTTAAATTATCTCTATCTGGTAAAGATTTGCTCTCTTTCAAGTCTGAGCTCCAACGGAAGCTCGCTCCATCCTTTTGCTTGCTTCTTTCTAAGACGAGGTCGGGATGTGGGGGAAAGTGTGGTCATTCCGTCATCCCAATGTTTTGAGGATAATGCTTAGGGCATTTTGCAGGCAAAATAATGGCTCCCAGAGGCAAAGAAACCATGGCTTGAGTTTAGAACATCAGAAGTCGGTGTTGAAAACTCAGTGAGGTCTAGTACAGATTTTAGTATTTAAAGCAATAAGAATTAGAGGCATAAAAAGCAAAGCAAAACAAAACCCTTTATATGTGAAAAGGGGAAGAATTAGACTGCCTTTCTCCTCCTTTCTCCCCATGAAAGGAAGTTTGAAAGAAGTTGATTCCATTGCAGAACTTGAAAGAATCTTTCACTCTTCTAAAGTTGTGGGCCCAGCCCACATTTCCTCAGAAGGTACCAAGACCTCAGTGATTACTGCCAGGGAACACTGGATCCTGTGTTGAAAGGAGGGGGAGCACAGTGTGATCAGAGAACCCTTTTGAATGGAACAGATACCACATTTACCAGCTGGTGTGATCTTGGGTGAATTTCTTCACTTCACTGAGCCATCAGTCAAATCAGTCAAGTTATAGACAATAATGTCAAATAAATGTGTGGTACAAAGTGAGGTGTAGGAATTAAATAAAAGTATATATTTGAAGTATTGGCACACAGTAGGCATTCAAGTGTTAGTTTCTTTCCTTCATTATTCACTTGTCTATAAAACATGCTTTGTGTGTGTGTGTGTGTGTGTGTGTGCATGCGCACGCACGCGTGTACTCAGTCATGTTCGACTGTGACTCCATTGAACCCACGTCTCCTGTGTCTCCTGTGTCTCCTGTGTTGGCAGGCAGATTCTTTACCACTGAGCCACCTAGGAAGGCCAGACATGCTTTATGTTATGGTGACATGTGGAAAGGTCCTAGCAAGTGATGGCTAAGCACTATTGTTCATAGAGAGTGAGGTCAGAATTCAGGTCCTACATGTTTTTAGCAATGTGAAATGAGGCGGTTGCTTCTTTTCTCGAAACTTCTGTTTCTTCCTCTGAAAGAGTAGAAATTACCTTAATACTTATCTTGAATGATTGATTGTTGAGAAGATTAACTAGGATAATGTTTATCAGATCAGATCAGTCGCTTAGTCGTGTCCAACTCTTTGCGACCCCATGAATTGCAGCACGCCAGGCCTCCCTGTCCATCACCAACTCCCGGAGGTCACTGAGACTCACATCCATTGAGTCAGTGATGCCATCCAGCCATCTCATCCTCTGTCGTCCCCTTCTCCTCTTGCCCCCAATCCCTCCCAGCATCAGAGTTTCTCCAATGAGTCAACTCTTCACATGAGGTGGCCAAAGTACTGGAGTTTGAGCTTTAGCATCATTCCTTGGCAACCCACTCCAGTGTTCTTGCCTGGAGAATCCCAGGGACAGCCGTCTATGGGATCGCACAGAGTCGGACACGACTGAAGTGACTTAGCAGCTTAGCAGCTTCCAAAGAAATCCCAGGGCTGATCTTCAGAATGGATTGGTTGGATCTCCTTGCAGTCCAAGGGACTCTCAAGAGTCTTCTCCAATACCGCAGTTCAAAAGCATCAATTCTTCGGCGCTCAGCCTTCTTCACAGTCCAACTCTCACATCCATACATGACCACAGGAAAGACCATAGCCTTGACTAGCCGGACCTTTGTTGGCAAAGTAATGTCTCTGCTTTTGAATATGGTATCTAGGTTGGTCATAACTTTCCTTCCAAGGAGTAAGCGTCTTTTAATTTCATGGCTGCAATCACCATCTGCAGTGATTTTGGAGCCCCCCAAAATAAAGTCTGACACTGTTTTCACTGCTTCCCCATCTATTTCCCATGAAGTGATGGGACCGGATGCCATGATCTTAGTGTTCTGAATGTTGAGCTTTAAGCCAACTTTTTCACTCTCCACTTTCACTTTTATCAAGAGGTTTTTTAGTTCCTCTTCAATAAGGGTGGTGTCATCTGCATATCTGAGGTTATTGATATTTCTCCCAGCAATCTTGATTCCAACTTGTGTTTCTTCCAGTCCAGCATTTCTCATGATGTATTCTGCATATAAGTTAAATAAGCAGGGTGACAATATACAGCCTTGACGTACTCCTTTTCCTATTTGGAACCAGTCTGTTCTTCCATGTCCAGCACATGCTAAGCACATAATGTATATGAAAGCTATTAATATAACTATAATATTTAAGTATATAAGGCTTCCCTGGTGGCTCAGACAGTAAAGAATCTGCCTGCAATGTGGGAGACCTGGGTTCGATGCCTGGGTTGGGAAGATCCCCTGGAGGAGGGTATGGCAACCCACTCCAGTATTCTGGCCTGGAGAATCCCCATGGACAGAGGAGCCTGGCAGGCTACAGTCCATGTGGTCACAAAGAGTCAGACATGACTGAGCAACTAAGCACATTAAGGCTTCGACTGACATGCATGGAGTAGTGACAGCGGGCCAGGCTCTCTGTCGAATGCCTCGCACACAGAGACCAGCGGGCCACGGTTGGGGCCATAGAGGTCTTAGAGCCTGGTTCGGGAGACAGAAAATTAATCTGGTTTTTCTCATAGTGGGTGGGTAATGATAGCTGCAGGACAGGTCAGAGCATCCAGGAGGCTTCCAGGTCTGGATCGTCGGTGGAAGGCAGGAGGACAGTGGAGGGCTGAGGTAGGGAAGACATTCAAGCAAGGACAGTGCAGAGGCAAAGGCTGGGAGGCTGCAAGCCAGATGCGAATGTTTAGGTGGGGCCTGGAGCCTGTTCAGAGTTGAGGAGGAAGAGGCAAGGGGCAAGGTGGCTTAGACTGCTGGCCCAGGCAGGCATACTCTGTTCACTGCTGTCTCCCAAGCCCCCACAGCAGGCTGGACAGCGGGAAACAAGATGTAACTGGTTAGACTAAAAGAAAGTGAAAGAAGAGGGCTGAGAATGGAGGCAGGAGGGGTTCACGCCCAGAGCGGATCACATCCCCAGAACACCCATGGCAGAAATAAGGCCCAGGGCGGTGGATGCAGGAGGGGCCCAGTCTCCCCTGTGTCAGGAGGGTGGGCGGCAGTGGGATGGGAACACCTGGGACACGGGTTATTAGGTGGCAGTGAGCGCAGGGGAGAAAGAGAGGCTGAGGCTGCCTCCGGGGGAAGGGGAGGAGAGTACCCACAGGCTGCAGTTCTGACTTAGCATTTCTGTGAGCGTGAAGGGAGCTCCTAGTGTGAAGAGGGCTGCTGCTCAGGGTCCAGAGTGGGGTGCCTTGAAGCGAGGGCACCATGGATGTGACTGTGGGACTTTTCTCTCACAAGCCTCAAGTGACCAGTGTGGGTGCAAAGAAGGGGATGGGGCCTCCATCAGAACCTCAGGTGTTGCTGGTGTGTGCAGTGGAACGCCAATGGTGGGCCATGGTGCCTGGTCTGGGAAGAAAAACATCAACGATAAAGGATCCAGCTGATTCCACGAGAAAGGAGACCAGAAGGGTCAGGCCAGAATAGGGTTAATGAAGGCCCCATCTCGTTGCGCTGGGGCAGCTTCCCTGTCATTGGCCAGGAATTCCGCCACCATCTGTGTACACCCAATTTTCTCATCCTTCAAGGCTCTCCTTGAATACCCTTTGAGCATCTTGGAGCTGAAATTTCTCCCTCCTTTGAACTCCTATCCTCCTTGAAAGTGAAAGTTGCTCAGTCATGTCTGACTCCTTGCAACCCCATGTGCTATATAGTCCATGGAATTCTCCAGGCCAGAATACTGGAGTGGGTAGCCTTTCCCTTCTCTAGGGGATCTTCCCAACCCAGGGATCGAATCCAGGTCTCCTGCATTGCAGGCAGATTCTTTACCAGCTGAGCCACAAGGGAAGCCCCAAAATACTGGAGTAGGTAGCTTATCCCTTCTCCAGGGGATCTTCAGGACCCAGGAATCAACTGGGGTCTCCTGCATTGCAGATGGATTCTTTACCAACTGACCTATACTCCTTAGTTCAGTTCAGTTCAGCTCAGTCGCTCAGTCGTGTCTGACTCTTTGTGACCCTATGAATCGCAACATGCCAGGCCTCCCTGTCCATCACCAACTCCCAGAGTTCACTCAGACTCATGTCCATCGAGTCAGTGATGCCATCCAGCCATCTCATCCTTTGTCGTCCCCTTCTCCTCCTGCCCCCAATCCCTCCCAGCATCAGAGTCTTTTCCAATGAGTCAACTCTTCGCATGAGGTGGCCAAAGTACTGGAGTTTCAGCTTTAGCATCATTCCTTCCCAAGAAATCCCAGGGCTGATCTCCTTCAGAATGGACTGGTTGGATCTCCTTGCAGCCCAAGGGACTCTCAAGAGTCTTCTTCAACACCACAGTTCAAAAGCATCAATTCTTTAGCACTCAGCTTTCTTCACAGTCCAATTCTCGCATCGATACGTGACAACTGGAAAAACCATAGCCTTGACTAGACAATCCTTTGTTGACAAAGTAATGTCTCTGCTTTTGAATATGCTATCTAGGTTGGTCATAACTTTCCTTCCAAGGAGTAAGCGTCTTTTAATTTCATGGCTGCAGTCACCATCTGCAGTGATTTTGGAGCCCAGAAAAATAAAGTCTGACACTGTTTCCACTGCTTCCCCATCTATTTGCCATGAAGTGATGGGACTGGATGCCATGATCTTCGTTTTCTGAATGTTGAGCTTTAAGCCAAACCTATACTCTTTAGACTTGTTTATTCACCCAGACAGGGGCTTCCCAGGTGGCCTAGTGGTAAAGAATCTGCCTGCCAATGCAGGAAACTTGGGGTTCGATCCCTGGGTGGGGAAGATCCTCTGGAGAAGGCAATGACAACCCGCTCCAGTAGTCCTGCCTGGGAAATCCCATAGACAGAGGAGCCTGGCGGGCTACAGTCCATGAGGTTGCAAAAGAGTTGGCCACGACTTAGCAACTAAGCATGCACGCATGCACCCAGACAGCTTGTCTTTCTCACGAGGATGTGGATTCTTGTAGACCAGCCTCATAGTCTTTGCAGACTCTGCTGCAGTCCATCTTGTGAGTAGATGAATATGCATTTGCTGCACAAATCAATTCAATGTCTGGTCAACATTCCCTTAGAATTAAGAAAATCACAATAGTTCAGTCAGTAAATTCTCTTTCTGTAGAAAGGCAATATTGCTTGAGATAAAGCATACTTTTTTTTTTTCCCCTGGCTTTTATAAGTTATTTAGTTTTTTAAATTAATTTATTTTTTAATTCAAGGATAATTGCTTTACAGAATTTTTGTTTTCAGTTTTTGAGACTTGTATTTCCTTGTCATGAAATGCATCAATGTTCTAGGAATAAGAAACAGCGTATAAGCAGAGTCTCTCTTGGCTTGCGTGATAGCACGTTATGAAAAGGCGCCCCTGGCCTGCACCAGGACAAAGACTTCGATGAGTGGATTTCAGTCCCCACTTACTACTCAGCCAGACACCTTTGTGGAAGGCACACCTGGAAATTGTGACTTTGCTGAAATGCCGAGTACACAGTAGTCATTAAATCAAAGTAGCAATTATATCTGTAGTTATCATTAATACAGTATTATTGTTGTTATGCATGGTGCCCACCTGGCACTACATGCAGGCAGATCCTTTGATTAATATTCCTCTACAGTCGGAAATTTTCTGTTTTAAAGATTCAAGTCATAGGCACACAGGAGCACAGTCTGCCTTGAAGAAGAAAAGTGAAAGGGTATAGTAAATGATGCTATTAGAATTATACTTTCTTCATT
The DNA here is from genome assembly GCA_935064755.1 of Tragelaphus eurycerus. Classification (NCBI taxonomy): domain Eukaryota; kingdom Metazoa; phylum Chordata; class Mammalia; order Artiodactyla; family Bovidae; genus Tragelaphus; species Tragelaphus eurycerus. Next base: position 18,751,836 of record CAKXYN010000024.1, on the reverse strand, counting down.
ACAGAAGTAATGTGATCCTGCTTTAAGGGCTCCAAGCTCCCTCAGATGCTGAAATTTAAAAGACAAGGCCTAGAACAGAGCCCCGGAGTAAAAGGGAAGATTGTAGAAAGCCATATAAATGGATTGGATCTCTTGTTAGTGGTCTCTATTCTCTTGGTAGGGCTAGGGAAGCCAGCTTATTATCAATAAAAAAGAATAAACACTTTATAGGAAGCAATTTTTGCTGTCACCAAACGTTTTATATACCTGTCAATAATTGTAACAGTTAAATATGACGTATTGATGAATACAGTGGGACCAAAGGGTACTTTTTTCTGATTAGGGTGAAAAGACTTTATGTTCTTTCTTTTATGGATGGAAGTAATCCAACTCACAAACTTCAGCTCTCTATAATCCTCTATGGGTAAGCAATAAAAGAGAAAGGAAACTCTGAAAGGAGCCTTTTTAACCAAGAGCTCAACCCCATGGAGCCTATCCTCCTTACTGAACTGAATTGGTTTCCTAGGCTGTCTGGAGGGTCTCTTGAGGGTCTGATCCGTGGTGGCATCCGTGTGGGGACTTTGGCCGGGAGGCCCTGTACTCCTGGGCACCTATCTATCACCGTCTTGGGTCCAGGTTGACCAGACACGGCAGTCAGGATGTTTCTGGGTGAGCAGGCAGAGAGAACTGCTTGAAAGACAGAGAGAGGCACTTCTAGAGTCGAGTTCACATGAATATGTGGTTCATGGTTCATGAAAATGAACTCATCCCCACATCTCCATTTCCTTCCTCCACCTGCTTCATGAAGTTCTGTCTGTCTTTCCTGTACAGATCTCTGGATCTCTCCATTTCTCTCTGTCTCAGCCACCACCCTAGTCCAACGACCTCCACCTGCCCACTTCTAGTGCTGAAGTAGCCAGACAGGGAGGACCTGGAAACCATGGGACCCTGGTGGATCTGCAGGGCCCTCTGGGGTGGGCTAGGGGATCAGGGTGAGGCCCAGGTCAAGCCCCCTCCCCTTCACAAGGCCCTTGTGCTCTCAGCTGCTCTTCATCAGCTGGATTCTAGCTTACTCTTTGACTTCAGGCTGAACACTCTTTTCCTTGGGTGAGTTTTCCTGACCCCCTTGAACCTGCCATGGCAAATGGCTTTGCTGACATCATCTCTTGCCCTCCTTTCCTAGGATCCTGAGGGAAAACAGATGCTTGTCGATGCATAGGGCAAGTGGGAACGAGAGTTCTGGCTTAAAGAGTGACTGCTTGAGAAACATTGCAGAGTGTTATTCTCCCGATTGGTGATTCACTTAACAGAAAAATGTAAGAACTTAAATCTGTGAATTAATTTGGGTGGAGCTAGCAACTTAACCAAAAAGTGGCATGCGAGAATTCAGACCATGTTGGGATGTTCCTAGGGTATGGGTGTAAAAGGCACTGACTGGGACCTTGGTCCATATCAGAGTCTGGAGGCAAACGGTACAAGAGGCTTTTGAGGGTCTGATGCAGAAGGCAGGGTTATGAATTGTATGGAAACAAGTGTCATTGGGATAGGTGGTATAGTGAATAGTTTGGTATCTGATATTGTGATAATTAATTTTATGTGTCAACTTGGCTATGCCATAGTACCCAGATATTTGGTCAAACACTCTTTTAGATGTTTCTGTGAAGGTATTTTTTGGATGGGTTTAACATTTAAATCAGTACATAGTTGACTCTTGAACAACATTGGCTTAATCTTCTTAGGTCTGGGAAATTCCCTGCAAGTCCAGAGGTTAAGACTCTGCTTCCACTGAAGAAGGTACAAGTTTGATCCCTAATTGGGGAATTAAGATCCTGCTTGGCTAACCAAAAAGCGAGCAGACAAAACAAAAAACCTGCATAGGTCCACTTAGAAGCAGACATTTTTTTTTAAGTAAATACATACTAAAATACTGCACAACCCAAGGTTGATTGAATTTATAGATGTCAAACTTCAGATATGCAGAAACAGTGGGTACAAAAAACTGACTATATAGTCATATGTGGATTTGTGGATTTTTGACTCCTTGGGATTTGAGTCCTTGGGGTTTGGCCAAACTTTTATTGGCTTCTGTTGGTTCTGTTTCTCTGGAGAAACCTGATTAATACAGGTAGCATGACACAAGCTTCGTTATATGGATTCGACTTTATTATATCTAGTTCATAGTGAGATGAATAACTGGTCACAGGAATAACTAGCGACAAAAGCTCACTTTAAGGTGACACAAAACCAAGGATGGGAGGACTCTGTAAGAAATCTAATCATTGGTGTCTTTCCATTCAAGTCAAACAAAATTAAAAGCAATTCCTTTCAACTGGTGCTGGAACTCTCCAACCTCTATTCCGCCAGGCTCCTCTGTCCATAGAATTCTCCTGGCAAGAATACTGGAATGGTAACCATTTCCTCTCCAGTTATGCACCAGGCATGGTCCTAAATGCTTTCCATGTATTAATATTATCTCAGTTAATCCTCATGACATCCCTAAGGGCTATGTACTATTGTTACCTTCTTTGTACAGGTGGGGAAACTGAGGAAGCAAGAGGTTAAGCAGGTTTCCCAAAGTGCCTCGCTGGGGAGTGGCTTGGGGTTGAATCTTAGCAGTCTGACCATGGAGTCCAGCTTGCCTTAAAGCCTGATGGCTTTTGCATTAGATAAGAGGACCGCAGATGGGCAGATGAGCAGGAGGGATGGGGAAACTGGGACACCTTATGAAGAATTCAAGTATATCTTAGCCATGTAAAAACTGAGAGCTTCAAAAGTAGATGGCATTTAGTAATGTCTAGTGCATACCGGACTACATGGAAGCCGTTTACACATGGCTGTTGTTGTTGTTTAGTTGCTAAGTTGTGTGACTCTTTTGTGACTCCATGGACTGTAGTCCTCCAGCTCTGTTCATGGGATTTCCCAGGCAAGAATACTGGAGTGAGGTGCCAATTCCTCCACCCAGGGATCAAACCAGTGTCTTCTGCATTGGCAGGCAAATGCTTTACCGTTGAGCTGCCAGGGAAGCCCCTTTGTATGTGGTTTGTTGATGTTCAGTTGCTCAGTCATGCCTGACTCTTTGGGACCCCATGGACTGTAATCCACCAGGCTCTGTCCATGGGATTCTCCAGGCAAGAATACTGGACTGGGCTGCCATTTCCTTATGCATGGTATGTTTAGTTCTCAAGAGAATTTTGTGAGGTGGGTATTGTTATTATCCGCCCTGGAAAGAAGAGGAAAATGAGTGGTAAAGAGGACAAGCAATTTACCCAAAGTCACACTCAGAGAAGAAACCACAGTTTCAGGAGCAAACTCATGCTTCCTGTCTCTTCTCAGAGGAGAGAGTGTAAGATGAGAGGATTTATTTATTATTATTGGGAAGTCTTTGAGAATCTCACAACTTTGTCTAATTTTTCTAATCCAAAGGCTATCTTTCGAAGGAAAGGAGCTGGTGCCTGCCTCTCAAATGTGTGAACCACGAAAAGTTGCAGAGGACCTCTGATAGGGAACAGCTCTGTCGGGGGCTGGCCCTGCAGCTCAGAATCCCTGTGTTTGCATCATTCTCTTGAGTGAAGGGCTTGTTTTCAGAAGCCTCCAGTTAGAATACTTTTTGAGAGGAATAAGCATCAAGCCCTTGGCCCCTACTGAACACATTAGAGCAGACTAGAATATCAGACCAAGTAGCCCGAGGAGAGGGCACCCACCACCAATATGTTTTAAGGATGCCAGGGACTTTGTTTGAAAGCTTAGAGCTCTCCACTCACCCTTGTAGCTCTCATCCTTAGTCCCATCCTCAAGAAAAGTTAAACAAAAAAAATAGCAATAATAAAAGTAGAGAAAACAGCTGACAGAAAGCCTTTCTCAAGAAAAGTCAAACAAACAATAGCAATAATAAAAACTAGGTTAGAATATGAGGGAAGGCATTGGCGCTCCAGGCCCCCCTCCTGTCGTCCGCGCTCCTCTCTTGCCCTGGCCAAAATCCATGGACGGCCCCAGGGAACCTGGTGGGGCCGAGTCCTCTGTGTGGTGGTGGGTCGCGCCCCCTCCTTGTGCGTGGGGCGTTTCATTTTGTGCCAGATACAGTTAGAGTCCACTTCTTTTTTTGTATCTTTCCCCTTCTTAAAAGGTTTTAATACAAATCTATGCTGTGGAGAAGGAACTCTCTTGCGTCTGGACGGAGGACCCTGGTGGGCCGCGTCGGCCTTCTGATTGGAGAAGGAAATGGAAACCCACTCCAGTGTTCTTGCCTGGAGAATCCCAGGGCGGGGGAGCCTGGTGGGCTGCCGTCTCTGGGGTCGCACAGAGTCGGACATGACTGAAGTGACTTGGCAGCAGCATGAATGCTTAGACAATAATTAGGTTCCCAGGTGGATCCGTGGTAAAGAATCTGCCTGCTATGCAGGAGAGGTGGGTTCAACCCTTGGGTTGGGAAGATCCACTGGAGAAGGAAATGGCAGCCCACTCCAGTATTCTTGTGTGGGAAATCCCATGGACAGAGGAGCCTGGCGGGCTACAGTCTATAGGGCGATGAAAGAGTCGGATATGACTTAGTGACTAAACGACAACAACAAAGACTAATAGAATTGTTTAGTTTTGCTTGTTTTTGAACTTCTTATTCAGTATGACAGCTTTTATATAGTGTTCTAGGGCTTATCTTTTCCCCTCAAGTTTATATTTTTATAGTTCATCTTGTGTGTAGCTATGCTTTGACTTCTGTATTTCATTGTGATTTTTTGTAACCTTGATCTACTTATTCATTTTGTTTCAATCTATATCAGTTTATATCTATATCAACCTGTGCAGCTAAGAACATTCTTAGATATTCCTCTTTGTATACATGTGTAAGAATTTCTCTAGGGCACTTATTTAGAATTGAATTTCTGGATTGTAGCATATGCAAATGTTTAACTTAAAGCCTATATTTGTAAAGTACCAGAGCTGCTGTCACAGAAAACAAAATGTCAGAGACTTAACACAAGAGAAGGAATCTTATTCATGTAAAGTATATTTGCAGATGGAATGGGGGTGGGGTGAGGAGGTGTGCTTCATTCCACCAAGTCATTCAGGAACTCAGGATGACAGAATCCTCCCATTTTAAAAATGAGGCCTCCAAAGTCATCCTGCGAATGTACAAATAGCTAACATATGGGAAAGTGAGAGTCTGGCCAGTCCCAAAGGAAGTTTTATTGGCAAGTCAGAGAAGTGGCATTGATCATTTCTGCTTACATTCTATTGGTCAGAATGCAGTCACATGGCCACACCTAAGTGCAATGAGGCTAGGAAATATAGTCTTTCCGTGTATCCAGGAGAAAAATTAAGTAGATTTGGTGAGCAGCTAGTGAAAACTAATGCCAAATTGCTTTCCAAAGTGACCATCCTAATTTACACTTTCATTTACCAGGATATGGGCTTCCCTGGTGGCTCAGATGGTAAAGAATCTGCCTGCAGTGCAGGAGACCTGGGTTTGATCCCTAGGTTGGGAAGATCCCCTGGATGCGGGCAGGGCAACCCACTCCAGTATTCTTGCCTGGAGAAGTCCATGGGCAGAGGAGCCTGGCAGGCTACAGTCCATGGGGTTGAAAAGAGTCAGACATGACGGAGCAACTAACACTTTCACTTTACCAGGATATAATGATTTGTTGATCTAAATGTTTTGCGTGTTCAGTAGCTCAGAAACATCTGACTCATTATGACCCCATGGACTGTAGACCGCCAGGCTCCTCTGTCCATGGAATTATCCTCTTAAGTTTTGCCATTCTAGGTAAAAATTTTTACCTTATTCTTGTCTTCATTTTAATTTCCCTGATCACTATTGAGGTTGAGCAGTTTTTCTTATATTTATGAACCATGTATTTCCTCTACTGTGAAATACTTGTTTATGTATTTTGCTCAATTTTCTCTTGACTTAGTGTAAAAATGTTCTTTATATATTCTGGATACCATAGTTTGTATGTTGCAAATATATTTTTATCAATTTTGACTTGACTTTTTACCTTTTAAAGTTTCACTTGATGAAAATAATTCTTAATTACAATGTAATATAATTTACTAACATTTCTTTAATGCTTGGTGTGTTTAGTGTTCTGTTTAAGAAATGCTTTCCTACTTTTAATGTTAGAAAGATATTCTTCTGTATTTTCTTTGATATTCTATCTTCATTTGGTAAATAGACTCTCATCATGCCCCTACCCCAGCTTATTATTTTGAAAACTTTAAACTTAAAGTTGTAAGACTAGTGCACCAAATACCCATTTATCCTTTAAATGGGCTCATCAACTGTTAATGTTTTTCCATATTCATTTTCTCTCTATATATATTTGTCCTTATGTACTCAAAAAGAAAGAACACCACTTAAGTGATGCTCCTGCCAACACAGTCATGACGTGAGTTAAATCATGTGGAAATATCAGACAAATCCAAATTGAGGAAAATCTATAAGACAGCTGGGCTCTACTCTTCAGAAAAGTCTATGTCATGATAAAAAGCCAGACTAAGAAACTGTTCTACATAGAAGGGGACTTAAGACGACTGTATACAGTCCTCTTAATGAAATATATACACACATATATTATGTGTATAAATAATAAAATATACACATTAATAAAAATATACACATTTTTATTACTATTTGCTAAACCATTTGAGAGTAAGTTGCAGACTTTACTCCCCAAATACTTTCATATGTATCTCTAAGAAGAAAGCAGTCTCTTATAAAACCATCAAATTCTTAAAATTTAGCATTGATCCAATACCGAAGTCTAACACACAGTCCTCTTAAGTCTCCTTCTATCTAGAACAGTTTCTCAGTCTGGCTTTTTTTTTTTTTTTCCCCATGACATACACTTTTCTGAAGAGTAGAGCCTAGTTATCTTATAGATTTCCCTCAATTTGGATTTGTCTGATATTTCCACATGATTCATGAGGTCGCAAAGAGTTGGACAGGACTGAGCGACTGAACTGAACTGATGACCGTGTTGGCAGGAGTATCACTTAAGCGGTGTTCTTCCTTTCTGAGAATATCATAGGAGGTATGTGATGTCAGTTTGTCCTCTTATTGGTGATGTTTTATGTTTGATCACATGGTTAAGGTGGTTACCTTTATAATTACTAAGTAATTTGTAGAGAGAGAACAAGCCAGTTTTAAACAAAAAAAATACTTTAATAGTTGGATAGTATTGATGAAACCTTTAGAAACCCAAGCTCAAATTGCTGCTGTTGGTAAGAAGTTACAGAAAGAAAAGCCTTCTCTTTCTTCACAACTTAAAAAGTGAAAGTACTTTTCCTTTTCAAAATTGGAGAAATAAAAATCTTCCCTTTTTATAATTTGAAGGAGAAGAAATACAGAAAGGATAGTGAGTAAATACAGGTGAAAATGTGGTAACTGAATCTAAATATTTCTGATTTCTAGGCTCACCCAGAGTAACCAATATATCATATACATATACATATATATATATATATATATATACACATATACATATACATATATATATATAATGTGATGGGTGCAGAAAGCAGTAGATGCTCTTCGCCAGGTCATTTCAATAACAACAGGAGAGCACTGAATTGCGTCTTTGAGGCTGAAGAGCTTCCGCAGTCTCTCTGGCTTCCATACTGATTAGAAGTGCTTGAGATACATCATAACAGTGTCAGTACGGTGTTTACGAGGAAATTGTCGCTGTCTCTTGCTTGTAGAAGGTGACATAATGGAATTTCCTTCCTTTGTCCCGGTGACAGGATGATGAGCACTGTCTGGGCTCCAGTTGGGCCTGTTTTGCCATTCACGTATCCAGGCTCAGCTGACAAGCCCGGGGAGATGAAGGAGGTGTGTCCGTCACTGGGACAGTGGAGCCCAGTGGGGTGGGCCCGCACTCCTGCATGAAAAAGCGTTTAGAAATGACTGACTGAAAGCGAGGGTGGGGCGTGAGCACAGAAGATGGGGGCAGGGAGCAGCTGCAGGCTCACTGTTCCTGTGAGGTTCTGCAACTCAGGACGCAGAAGGTTACGGGATTGGTACCCGGGGTGCCTGTATCAGTGTAGGTGTCCAAGGACAGATTCAAAATAACTTTGCCTATTTGTCGCTCCCTCCTCCACTCCTCCAGCTCCAAGTCACTAACATAACTTGGTGGTTGGTGGTTTAGTCGCTAAGTCGTGCCCAACTCTTGCGATCCTGTAGACTATAGCCTGTCAGGCTCCTCTGGTCCATGGGGTTCTCCAGGCAAGAATACTGGAGTGGGTTGCCATTTCCTTCTCCAGGGGATCTTCTCAATGCAGGAATCAAACCTGGGTCTCCTGCATTGCAGGCAGATGATTTACCAACTGAGCTATGAGAGAAGCCCTGTGTATTAATGATGTGTCATATTCCAGAAACTTTTTAGGAAGTCTTGGTGCTATAATTTATTATTAATAGAATTGTGTGGCATATTTAAGTTGAGACAAATTAAACAATACATGTTTAAGTGGAGGATGTATGTGGGGGGGCGGGGATTTTTTTTTTTTCACTTACATCGTCACTTTTTTTCAAGAAAACCAGACCTTTTAATCAGTACCCCCAGGGAAAGGGATGGCAAAACAAAGAAACAGAAATAAAATAAGTTAATTGCAATGACTAGGTCCAGGTTAAGGAAGTTCAAGGGATGACTCTGCAGTTACCACCCTCTGCTTTATCATTGCAGCAGCCTTAACTGGTACTCCCTCCCAGAACTTACCCTCTTTAGTCCACTTTCTAACCTGCTGACAGTAAGATTTCAGGCACACAGGTTCAGTTCAATTCAGTTGCTCAGTCGTGTCCGACTCTTTGCGACCCCATGAACTGCAGCACGCCACGCCTCCCTGTCCATCACCAACTCCCAGAGGTCACTCAGACTCATGTCCATAGAGTCGGTGATACCATTCAACCATCTCATCCTCTGTCGTCCCCTTCTCCTCCTGCCCCTAATCCCTCCCAGCATCAGAGTCTTTTCCAATGAGTCAACTCTTCGCATGAGGTGGCCAAAGTACTGGAGTTTCAGCTTTAGCATCATTCCTTCCAAAGAACACCCAGGACTGATTTCCTTTAGAATGGACTGGTTGGATCTCCTTGCAGTCCAAGGGGCTCTCAAGAGTCTTCTCCAACACCACAGTTCAAAAGCATCAATTCTTCAGCACTCAGCTTTCTTCACAGTCCAACTCTCACATCCATACATGACTACTGGAAAAACCATAGCCTTGACTAGACGGACCTTTGTGGACAGACTAGTGCCTCTGCTTTTCAATATGCTATCTAGGTTGGTCATAACTTTCCTTCCAAGGAGTAAGCATCTTTTAATTTCATGGCTGCAGTCACCATCTGCAGTGATTTTGGAGCCCCTCAAAATAAAGTCTGACACTGTTTCCACTGTTTCCCCATCTATTTCTCATGAAGTGATGGGACCAGATGCCATGATCTTCGTTTTCTGAATGTTGAGCTTTAAGCCAACTTTTTCACTCTTCTCTTTCACTTTCCTCAAGAGGCTTTTTAGTTCCTCTTCACTTTCTGCCATAAGGGTGGTATCATCTACATATCTGAGTTTATTGATATTTCTCCCGGTAATCTTGATTCCAGCTTGTGCTTCTTCCAGCCCAGCGTTTCTCATGATGTACTCTGCACACAGGTTGGGACAGATAATTCCTCAAATGAACATTTCATGGCATACCATTGCCTGTTTAAAAACCAAACACCTTATGGTGGTCTGTAATGATGATGATAGCACAACACTGGCATTATTATTACACAGCATTCACTGAGTGTACTATGTGCCAGGCACTCTTTTCAGTGGCTGTATTATGTAGTCAGTCCCTCACAACAACACTATGACGTAGTTACTGGTAGACATTCCTGTTTACATATGAGGAAGCCGAGGCTCAGGGTGTCAAGTAGCTTGCCGAAGGTGACCCAGCTGGGAGGTAACTGAGTGGGGCCTTGATCAATCTGACTCCAGAGCCTACACCAATCCCATTCAGTCATGCTGTTCCACCTGGAGATCCAGTGTCTCCTGGCATTTGCAGAGGAAAGCTGATGCGTGTGTGTGTGTGTGTGTGTGTGTGTGTGTGTGTGTGTGTGTGCGCGCGTGCTCAGTTGTGTCCAACTCTTTCTGACCACACGGACTGTAACCAGCCAGGCTCCCCTGTCCATGGATTTCCCAGGAAAGTATACTGGAGTGGGTTTCCATTTCCTTCTCCAAGGGCTGTTTCCCACCCAGGGATCGAATCCATGTCCCTTGAATCTCCTGCATTGGCAGGCAGATTCTCCTCCTGGGAAACCCAAGGACAACTGATGATAATACTTGTGAAAAGCGCAAGTGTTAGTCTCTCGGTCATGTCTGACAAATTTCAGCCCTGTGGACTGTAGCCCACCAGGATCCTGTGTCCATGGGATTCTCCAGGCAAGAATCCTGGGGTGGGTAGCTATTTCCTTCTTCAGAAGATCTTCCCAACTCCTGAACCCAGATCTCCTGCTTTGTAGGCAGATTCTTTACCATCTGAGCCATCAGGGAAGCACAACTAATATTTATCAGGCGTTAAATATGTATGAGGCACTGTTTCAACTGCTTTAACTGATTTACACAATTACCTTACAGCAAACTTTCGTAGGATGTAAGTACTATTATGGGCTTCCCAGGTGGCTCAGATGGTAAAGAATTCGCCTGCAATGTAGGAGACCTGGGTTTGATTCCTGGGTTGGAAAGACCCCCTGGAGAAGGGGAATGGCCATTATTCTCATCTTTGCATTTTGTAGATGAAGGAGTTGAGGCACACAATTTTCCCACTGCTGCTAAGTGGCAGGCCAGGCTTTCAACCCAGGCAGTCTGGATCTAGAAACTACACTCTGAATCACCTACTGTGCTGCTTTTGGTACCTGGCTTTGGGTTTCCAGGACCAGGTGTCTACACACAGGTGGGCTTCTTACAAGGGATGTCCATGTTAACAAAAATAAAGGGATATTTAAGAATCCTCAAACTGGTAGAGCCCTCAGCTGTCCTCTGGCTCTGTCCCCTGAGTTGAGCCAAGCTTTTTTCTGAATCCTTGAAGACAAATCACAGGCTCATGGGTGTTAAGTGTCCTTTGGGGATGGGGATTCTGGACCTTCTCTGGCCTTTCCCCGCTTCCCTCCCCAACATGTTTCATCACCTCAGGATGCCACCAGCCAGATGCTTTTAAGTCTCTCGGCTGGAAAAATGACCATGAATAAAGTAAATGAAGCTCTCAATGATGGAAGCTCCCGATGGTGCCTGCAGTGGGGTATTTCCTAGCATCTGTCTCCTCCCACACTGAGATCATCTTTTTATTGCCCAAAGATGCTATCCCTGCTTTGTTGCTGCCTACTAACCGCTGCTCAGGTACCTGGAGTCCAGGGCTGCCTCATTATTCAGCGCAGTCGTGTTACACCCCAGACTGCAATACATTATCATTCAAATGAGCCAGCCACAATGGAAGACAAAATATGCACGCTGATTTCTCTCCAATGCCCTTTCTCCAGCACTCCCTAATTGTAGCCGGCAGTTGATTGGGATAGTTGAACACGGAGGATGATGGGGCAGCCGTGGTGTTCTCGTCTAAGAAAAACACAAACAACACATAAGCTCGCTAGCTCTGTTTAGGTAAGCAGGATTTTATTTATAGCTCAGTGGTATAACAATGCTCTGAATGGATGGTCAGTGGTCTATTACAGCATCTCTCCTCTTGGTTCTATATTTTTGGTTGTCTCTCCATTAAAAAAAAAAAAACAAAACTGATTCACTTGTGACCTTGGCTCATTCTCACTTTTTTTTTTTTTGTCTTTCATCAGGGTGGTTTCATGATGACTTTCTCCTATCTAATGCTCAGTATTTTCCGAGGATGAGCGAGCTCCCGTGCTGCATTCTGTGTGTTCACTCATGCATGTAGCCAGTCATGTATCCATTCATTCAGAGAACAAATATTTACTGAACACCTACCAAGGGCTCGGACATCTGCGGGGTTCTGGTGTTACAAGATAGTCATTGTTCTTACCTTTATCATAGCTTAAAGGCAAATGGCAGAGCTAAATATTCAACAAATAAATGCTCAGCTAAACATACTTTTGCAAATTGTGACGGGTGCCCTACAGAAAAAGATGAATTGTCACAAGAAAAAAAAATGTAACCATGTAAGGTGATGAACATTGACTACATTTCTTGTAATCATTTTATAACATATACTTGTATCAAATCCTTATGTTTTACACTTAAGCTAATACAAGGCTATATATCAATTATATCTCAATAAAACTGGAATAAAGAAAGAAGTTTTAAAAAGAGGATGCTTATATCTTGTGTGTGTGCCAAATCACTTCAGTTGTATCCGACTCTGTGTGACCCTATGGATCATAGCCCACCAGGCTCTTCTGTCCATGGTGAGGATACTGGATTGGGTTGCCATGCCCTCCTCTGGGGGAATCTTCCCAACCCAAGGATCAAACTCTGCATCTCTTATGTCTCTTGCATTGGGAAGCAAGTTCTTTACCACTAGCACCACCTGGGAAGCTTTATATTCTTGCATGAAATCTAAATACATTTAGAGAAACACTGATCTTCAACACTAGTACATGATACATAGGTTAGTTAGTGTTCTCCAAATAATATTTTTCTCAGGTTCTGCTCTTCATAGCTTGAAAAAATAAATCAACTTTCAAAGTCGTCTGTTTTTCTGAAGGAGAATTTGAATGTTAATTCTTTAACCTCTATGATGGTATTTGTTTCCTCTACCCTATTTCTTGCGCCATTTAAGAGTGCCCCCCCCCCCCCGCCCCCCTCCCGCCCGCCCCTTCCCGTGTCCGGGGTGACGACTGTGGGTGTTCCGGTGACATTTCCTGTGGGTCCTGGGGGTCGTCGTCCGCCGTCTGGTGTCTGCCATTTCCGTTCGTCCGCTGTCACTTCGTGGGTCGCTGGAGGTCGAGGGGGAGGCTGGTGGTGCTCGTTCGGTGGCAGGGGCCGCCTCCGGGTCCGGTGGCGCTGGGGGCTGGCTGGGTCGTGGGGGATCCCCATGGGGCGCAGGCCTGGGCGCTGTGGGGGCGGCAGGAGGGGATCGGGTCGGGGGGGCGGGGGGGGGATCTCGAGGCGGATTTCCGGGGCGGGTGGGGGTGGACGGCGAGAGGGGGGAGGGGGGCCAGTATGGGTGTACTCGGCAGGGCCGGATATGCGGAGGGACGGGCTCAGTCCTGGGCGGGCAGCAGCGGCGGTGCTCAGCCCTCTTGCTTCCGCCGGCGGGGGGCGGGCCCTCGGTCGCGGGTCGGCAGGGCTCTGGCTCGCGTGCGGGGCAGACTTGCAGAAGGGGGCCCTCGGGGGGGGGGGGGCTAGGATTGCATCTGTCCATCTTGGGTGTGGGGGGGGTGTAATTTTTCTCTTCCTCAGATGGATCGCCGCGCTCCTGGAGGAGTCAACTAGATGCATATAAGCGGAACTAGTTCCGTCAGCTTGGTCTTCCTGTGGTCATGTTGGGTGGGCTGGACTGTGGGGCTGGCGCGGGCACTGTGGTGTTGGGGACTCGGGTCCCTTGACTGCGGGATCACAGTCCATTCGGTTCCTGATTCTGGATGATGCTGCGCTCAGTGCCACCTCCTCGAGAGTGACTCATTGGGGACTCTGACGGGGGGATTGAGGGCAGGAGGAGAGGGGACGACAGAGGATGGAGGCTGGATGGCATCACTGACTCGTGGATGCGGTCTGGTGACTCCGGGAGCTGGTGATGGACAGGGAGGCTGGCGTGCTGCGGTTCATGGGGTCGCAGAGTCGGACACGACTGGCGACTGATCTGATCTCTGACCCTATTTCTTTGGCTTTGAGTTACTATTGTGTGATGATGTGTGTCTCTCCAGTACTGGTTAGAACTTGGGGTGGTGTAATATACCACAGGAGAGAAAAATCCATCCTGTACTTATTTGACATTAAAAAAAAAGTTTCCTATGTCCTAGACTTAGGTCATACCTGAATGGTCTAGTAGTTTTCCCTACTTTCTTCAATTTCAGTCTGAATTTGGCAATAAGGAGTTCATGGTCCGAGCCACAGTCAGCTCCTGGTCTTGTTTTTGCTGATTGTATAGAGCTTCTCCATCTTTGGCTGCAAAGAATATAATCGATCTGATTTCAGTGTTGACCATCTGGTGATGTCCATGTATAGAGTCTTCTCTTGTGTTGTTGGAAGAGGGTATTTGCTATGACCAGTGCATTTTCTTGACAAAACTCTATTAGTCTTTGCCCTGCTTCATTCCCTATTCCAAGGCCAAATTTGCCTGTTACTCCAGGTGTTTCTTGACTTCCTACTTTTGCATTCCAGTCCCCTATAATGAAAAGGACATCTTTTTTGGGTGTTAGTTCTAAAAGGTCTTGTAGGTCTTCATAGAACCTTTCAACTTCAGCTTCTTCAGCGTTACTGGTTGGGGCATAGACTTGGATTACTGTGACATTGAATGGTTTGCCTTGGATACGAACAGAGATCATTCTGTCATTTTTGAGATTGCATCCAAGTACTGCATTTCGGACTCTTTTGTTGACCATGATGGCCACTCCATTTCTTCTGAGGGATTCCTGCCCACAGTAGTAGATATAATGGTCATCCGAGTTAAATTCACCCATTCCAGTCCATTTTAGTTCGCTAATTCCTAGAATGTCGACATTCACTCTTGCCATCTCTTGTTTGACCACTTCCAATTTGCCTTGATTCATGGACCTGACATTCCAGGTTCCTATGCAATATTGCTCTTTACAGCATCGGACTTTGCTTCTATCACCAGACACATCCACAGCTGGGTATTCTTTTTGTTTTGGCTCCATCCTTTCATTCTTTCTGGAGTTATTTCTCCACTGATCTCCAGTAGCATATTGGGCCCCTACTGACCTGGGGAGTTTCTCTTTCAGTATCCTATCATTTTGTCTTTTCATACTGTTCATGGGGTTCTCAAGGCAAGAATACTGAAGTGGTTTGCCATTCCCTTCTCCAGCGGACCACACCCTGTCTTATCTCTCCACCATGACCCGCCCATCCCAGGTTGCCCCTCGGGCATGGCTTAATTTCATTGAGTTAGACAAGGGTGTGGTCCTTGTGTGATTAGATTGACTAGTTTTCTGTGGGAATGGTTTTAGTGTATTTGCCCTCTGATGCCCTCTTTCAAGACCTACTGTCTTACTTGGGTTTCTCTTACCTTGGGCGTGGGGTATCTCATCCCGGCTGTTCCTGGCTGCTCCCGGCCAGGGAAGCACAGCCATCGCACCTTACCTTGGACGAGGGGTCTCTCCTCACCGCCGCCCTTCCTGACCTCGGTCGTGGGGTAGCTCTTCTCCGCCCTGCTTAGTGCGCTGGCCCTCACCGCCGTCCTTCCTCGGTCGTGGGGTAGCTCCTCTCGGCCGCGCTCTTAGTGGCGGGGCGCTCTTAGTGCGCGACGCAGCCGGCGGGGCGCTCTTAGTGCACCGGGGAGGTGAGGTCGCTCTTAAATGGCGCGCCGGTCGCGGGGAGGCGAGGTTGCTCTTAAATGGCGCGCCGGTCGCGGGGAGGCGAGGTCGCTCTCAAATCCCTTATGATTATACAGTGGAAGTGAGAAATAGATTTAAGGGCCTAGATCTGATAAATAGAGTGCCTGATGAACTATGGAATGAGGTTCGTGACATTGTACAGGAGACAGGGATCAAGACCATCCCCATGGAAAAGAAATGCAAAAAAGCAAAATGGCTGTCTGGGGAGGCCTTACAAATAGCTGTGAAAAGAAGAGAAGCGAAAAGCAAAGGAGAAAAGGAAAGATATAAACATCTAAATGCAGAGTTCCAAAGAATAGCAAGAAGAGATAAGAAAGCCTTCTTCAGTGATCAATGCAAAGAAATAGAGGAAAACAACAGAATGGGAAAGACTAGGGATCTCTTCAAGAAAATCAGAGATACCAAAGGAACATTTCATGCAAAGATGGGCACGATAAAGGACAGAGATGGTGTGGACCTAACAGAAGCAGAAGATATTAAGAAGAGGTGGCAAGAATACACAGAAGAACTGTACAAAAAAGAGCTTCAAGACCTAGACAATCATGATGATGTAATCACTGACCTAGAGCCAGACATCTTGGAATGTGAAGTCAAATGGGCCTTAGAAAGCATCACTACGAACAAAGCTAGTGGAGGTGATGGAATTCCAGTGGAACTATTCCAAGTCCTGAATGATGATGCTGTGAAAGTGCTGCATTCAATATGCCAGCAAATTTGGAAAACTCAGCAGTGGCCACAGGACTGGAAAAGGTCAGTTTTCATCCCAATCCCAAAGAAAGGCAATGCCAAAGAATGCTCAAACTACCGCACAATTGCACTCATCTCACACGCTAGTAAAGTAATGCTCAAAATTCTCCAAGCCAGGCTTCAGCAATATGTGAACCGTGAACTTCCTGATGTTCAAGCTGGTTTTAGAAAAGGCAGAGGAACCAGAGATCAAATTGCCAACATCCGCTGGATCATGGAAAAAGCAAGAGAGTTCCAGAAAATCATCTATTTCTGCTTTATTGACTATGCCAAAGCCTTTGACTGTGTGGATCACAATAAACTATGGAAAATTCTGAAAGAGATGGGAATACCAGACCACCTGATCTGCCTCTTAAGAAATCTGTATGCAGGTCAGGAAGCAACAGTTAGAACTGGTCATGGAACAACAGACTGGTTCCAAATAGGAAAAGGAGTACGTCAAGGCTGCATATTGTCACCATGTTTATTTAACTTATATGCAGAGTACATCATGAGAAATGCTGGACTGGAAGAAACACAAGTTGGAATCAAGATTGCCGGGAGAAATATCAATAACCTCAGATATGCAGATGACACCACTCTTATGGCAGAAAGTGAAGAGGGGCTAAAAAGCCTCTTGATGAAAGTGAAAGTGGAGAGTGAAAAGGTTGGCTTAAAGCTCAACATTCAGAAAACGAAGATCATGGCATCTGGTCCCATCACTGCATGGGAAATAGATGGGGAAACAGTGGAAACAGTGTCAGACTTTGTTTTTCTGGGCTCCAAAATCACTGCAGATGGTGACTGCAGCCATGAAATTAAAAGATGCTTACTCCTTGGAAGGAAAGTTATGACCAACCTAGATAGCATATTCAAAAGCAGAGACATTACTTTACCAACAAAGGTTCGCCTAGTCAAGGCTATGGTCTTTCCTGTGGTCATGTATGGATGTGAGAGCTGGACTGTGAGGAAGGCTGAGCGCCGAAGAATTGATGCTTTTGAACTGTGGTGTTGGAGAAGACTCTTGAGAGTCCCTTGGACTGCAAGAAGATCCAACCAGTCCATTCTGAAGGAGATCAGCCCTGGAATTTCTTTAGAAGGAATGATGCTAAAGCTGAAACTCCAGTATTTTGGCCACCTCCTGCGAAGAGTTGACTCATTGGAGAAGACTCTGATGCTGGGAGGGATTGAGGGCAGGAGGAGAAGGGGACGACAGAGGATGAGATGGCTGGATGGCATCACTGACTCGATGGATGCGAGTCTGAGTGACCTCTGGGAGCTGGTGATGGACAGGGAGGCCTGGCGTGCTGCGGTTCATGGGGTCGCAAAGAGTTGGACA
Source organism: Tragelaphus eurycerus (assembly GCA_935064755.1). Classification (NCBI taxonomy): domain Eukaryota; kingdom Metazoa; phylum Chordata; class Mammalia; order Artiodactyla; family Bovidae; genus Tragelaphus; species Tragelaphus eurycerus. Next base: position 18,734,293 of record CAKXYN010000024.1, on the reverse strand, counting down.
CGACTGAGCGACTGATCTGATCTGATGTCCTAGACACTGTTTCATCTTTCTGTCCTCAGCACCTATCACACAGTTTACCACTGATTAGCTCAGATAATTTTTAATATAATGTAGTGCTTCCCACGGAGAAGGCAATGGCACCCCACTCCAGTACTCTTGCCTGGAAAATCCCATGGACAGAGGAGCCTGGTAGGCTGCAGTCCATGGGGTCGCTGAGGGTGGGACAAGACTGAGTGACTTCACTTTCACTTTTCACTTTCATGCATTGGAGAAGGAAATGGCAACCCACTCCAGTGATCTTTCCTGGAGAATCCCAGGGACAGGGGAGCCTGGTGGGCTGCCGTCTATGGGGTCACACAGAGTCAGACAGGACTGAAGCGACTTAAGCAGCAGCAGCAGTGCTTCCCAAGTGGCGCTAGTGGTAAAGAACCCACCCACCAGTGCAGGAGATATAAGAGACACAGGTTTGATCCCTGGGTTGGAAAGATGCCCCCGAGGAGGATGGCAGCCCACTCCAGTATTCTTGCCTGGAGAATCCCCATGGACAGAGGAGGCTGGCAGGCTACAGTCCACAGGGTTGCACAGCGTCAGACATGACTGAAGCAACTTAGCACACACGCATGCACAGTGAATACTATTATGTATTCATTGGGCAAATACTTATTAAGCATCTGCATCATGGTAGTGCTGGACCCTGGAGACCTACGAATGAAGTAGACCCAGCATCTCCTTTCTTAGAGCTTAAGTTGCCCTGAAATGTATGGAGAAGGAATCACGCAATGACAGTGGCAAGGAACATGTTATCATGGACGAGGCAAGGGGATATCATGGGGGCACCTGGACTCAGCATGGTGGGAGGGAGGGGATTAAGGAAAAGCTGTAAAGGAGATGACACCTTAGCTAAATAAGGAGTGTGTGTAGGGGAGCAGGGAGGAAGGGTGCATCACATATGGGGTAAAAGGGAAGATGTGATGCATCTTAAGACTTAAAATGTATGTTAAGAGAATGGGAAGTTGCAGCAGATGGGGCTGGAGAAGGATGCAGGGGTCAGGAATGACTTTCTGGGCCCTGGTGAAGCATTGGTAGTGGTGAACACTGAAAGGATTTAATGGTGGAGGGACTGGAGTGGTCAGATCTGCATGTCAGGATGCGTCATGGAGACTGGGTTGGGAAGATGCTGTAGGAATCCACACGGAGATGGTGCAGCATGGATGGAAGTGCATGAATCCAGGGACATTTGTGAGATGGAATCCACCAGGCTGAGGTCCTTTGTTGAACGTAAGGGTGGAGGGAGAAGGAAGAGGCCACTGAGGTGGGCAGGAGTGGGTGGAGGTACAGATGTTGGCCTTGGACCATACTTTGTCTTTTTCACTGCTTATGGTAGCACGTGCAGAACCTGCTGCTTTGCTGTTTTCCATGTAGAATCTTCCTAGTGTGCCATAGCGTGGATGTGCCTTAATTCATACTAGACTCTTCTTGATGGAAAATTATGTTGGTTCCAGTCCTTTACTATCACAAACTGCTGCCAGAGCCCTGTGGCCTCTTGAGAATTTCTAATAGTGGAATTTCTGGGTCAGAGTGTTGAGGAGACTTTTGCTGAAGTCTCCCAGCCAGTGGGGTACAGAACTAATACTCAGCCCCACTAGAAGGAGTCGTGTCTGTGGCTTGTGACCTCTCTGGTGCTGTGCCCTCCCAGGCCAAGGGACTGGGATCGCTGGACCACAGGTTCATCTCTTGTGGAGGGAGTACTGATTCACTATCGTGGTTGGGAAGTCACCCGAGAACTTCTTAAACATGCAGATTTCTGAGCCTTCTGAATAAGAATCCCTGGAGGTTGGGCTTGAAAATCTGAAATCTCAATTTTGTCCCTAACACTTAGTTCCTGCCCTAGAGTTCTTCCCTGGAACTCCGGGGGTCATCTCTGAGATCCTCCCAGTTCTATAGTCTCAGGGTTCAGAATAGTCTCCAAGCCCTTTGTGGCAGCTCCTGCAGGGAGCTGGGGAGAAGGTGAGAATGGGGGCGCTGCACCACAAGGGGAGCTCTCCATCCTGTGGGACTTTCTTCCCCTCTCCCATGGTATCCTGTGACACCACGCTCTTGTTCAGTCGCTGAGTCATGTCCGACTCTTGTGACCCCCGTGAACTGCAGCACACCAGGCTTCCTGGTCCTTCATTATCTCCCTGAGTTTGCTCAAACTCATGTTTGTTGAGTCAGTGATGCCATCCAACCATCTCATTCTCTGTCACCCCCTTCTCCTCTTGCCCTCAATCTTGCCCAGCATCAGTCTTTTCCAGTGAATCAGCTCTTTACATCAGGAGGCCAAAGCACTGGAGCTTCAGCTTCAGCATCAGTCCTTCCAGTGAATATTCAGGGCTGATTTCCATTAGGATTGACTGGTTTGATCTCTTTGCTGTCCAATGGACTCTCAAGAGTCTTCTCCAGCACCACAATTCAAAAGCATCAATTCTTCAGCACTCAGCCTCCTTTATGGTCCAACTCTCATATCTGTACATGACGACCAGAAAAACCATAGCTTTGACTATATGGACCTTTGTCATCAAAGTGATGTCTCCACTTTTTAATATGATGTCTAGGTTAGTCAAAGTGACACCACGTTGAATAATAAAAATTCAAACGCCCAGTTTCACCCACTCTTATGGATCAAGAGGGAGGAGGTTACACGGCGGGGGGGCTGTGATCCTCTTGGGGGCAAGGTGATCTTTAGTTTCCTTGGCTCTGAGAAGCTGGCCCAACCTCCCACTGGATGTGAACATGGCTGTGATCTAAGGGCCCCCTTTGGGCAGCCAGACAACAGAATGAAGTTGACTCTGGGGCTCTGCCTGTGCCCAGAGCCTGTTCTTGGGGGTGGTGTGCCTGCTGCACACCAGGGCACTCTTCACTAGTTCTGTGCCCACACCATCTCCTGACACATTGCTTGTGCAGCTTGGGTTCCACGCCCATGGCAAGAAACCCCTTTCCTCTTTCTCAGATTAGGAGAAAAGTGCTTACTGGCAACACAATACACCAACACTGTTGCTCATGATTTATGATTAAAAAAAAAATTTTGGTTAGGTGTAAAAGCAGCTTTGTACCCAGAAGGTCCTGTGCAGTAGCACTATTAATTTGGAAGCATTAGCCACCTGTTCTTGACACCCCCACCTAGACCTTTGTCATATCCGAGGAAAGAAAAAACAGGGACCATGAGTGAAAAGACCTGGACTCTAGCCCTGCCTCTGTCACTGACTGTGTGGTGCCATGAACTCCTCTCAAATTTCTAGACCTCTGTTTCCTCACCATTAAACTGAGAGATGTGCTTCCTGATGTACTTTTTCTGCTCTGGGCATTCTACACATCTCTGATGGGTAATTAAGTCAATACTAATGTTTGTTGAGGCTTCTCTGGTGGGTCAATAGTAAAGAACCTGTCTGCCGAACAGGAGACATGGGTTTGATCCCTGGGTCAGGAAGACCCCCTGGAGAAGCTACCCCTCCAGTATTGTTGCCTGGGAAATCCCGTGGACAGAGGAGCCTGGCATGCTACAGTCCATGGGGTTGCGAAAGAGTCAGAAATGACTGCATGACTAAAGAACAACAGTGGTCTTTGGCCTGCCTGTCCTGTTGAAAGAGAACTAGTCACAGACAGCTTCAGAACTCAGAAGGCTTTTATATCTAGAGTCAGAAATACTGATTTCCATCTGAAACACGTGCAACTCAACCTTCTTGCCACCCCAGCATGCCAAGCAGGGGGTTGGAGAGATGATGCTTTTCGATGTGCGTTTATTTCCATTGCTCTGGAATGAGGACTTTTACAGGGGATAAGTGCCCCAAAGCCCCAGATGTTTAGGGATATACCATTCTGAGAGGGGCTCCATGGAGCACTGTTCCCATTTGGAGTCAGTCTCTATGCTTGGCAGCTGCGGGGTCTGGCTGATGAGGAGGCTGAGGGGAGGCCCCTAGAGGGAAGGGTAAGTGCCCAACTGGCCTGGACATTTGTGTTCTGGAAGCCCTGGAGTGGGCTTTTATAATGGGCTGCCTGGCTCTGTGCCCTCTTAGCTCTTTGACTGGCAGCTGAAGCTGGGAATTCCACACCTGTAGACTCAGCTGGCTCCACACTATGCTGGGACTGATCCTAGGTTTACAGGGAGCAGTTAGAAAGAGCCCTCATCAGTTCGGTGTTGAATGTGGCGTGTGAGTCCACTCTGGCCTTCGTGTCCTCGTTTCCCTTGGCTTGGGTTCTTATATCAAGTAAGGTGCTAGCTTAAGAGGCAACTAACAGAAAATCCTCCTGAGACTGTACTAGGGCATGTATAAAGGACACACAGAGGCCTCCCAGGTGGCTCAGCAGTGAAGAATCCACTTGCCAACACGAGGGACACAGGAGACGTGAGATTGATCCCTGGGTTGCAAAGATCCATTGGGAGGAAACCCACTCCAATATTCTTGCCTGGAAAATCCCATGGACAGAGGAGCCTGGCACTCTACAGTGCAAGGAGTCACAAAAAATCAGACATGACTGAGCACAGTATAACATAGCAAAGGACATGTGTTATCTTACAAATGTGAAGATCCAGTTTGGATAGATGCCAGGCTTGGCTGTTTCTTAGATGAATGATGTCATCAAGAACCCATATTCTTTGTGTTTCTCCCTTCTGCCATTTTTTATATTTACTTCATCATCTCGTAAAGAATCTGCCTGCAATGAGGGAGACCTGAGTTTGATCCCTGGATTGGGAAGATCCTTTGCAGAAGGGAAAAGGCTACCCACTCCAGTATTCTAGTCTAGAGAATTCCATGGACTGTATAGTTCATGGGGTCACATAGAGTCAGACATGACTGAGCGACTTTCACTTTCATCATCTGGTTGGTAGCAAGATGGTTACAACTGTTTTAGTCATCACATTGTGAATGCAATAATATCTGAAGGAAGAAGGACTTTCCTTGCCTAGGGCTTTCTCTTATGTTTCATAAACTCTAGGTCAGTTGCACGTCCAGTGGGATTACTCTATGGACTTAGATTAATCATCTAAGGTGGAAGGGATTTGGAGGAGGCAACCCAATGTCCACCATGGTTTCTAGGGTTATCTATTTTCTTTCTTGTAATCTATCTGCTTTCTTACTTGCCCAATCTCTTTCTCTTTAGCTATTTATCAATTACATCCCTTTTCACCCTCCAGTTCCACTGCAAGCCTCCTCTGAATTTATTGCAGGCAGGCACTCCAAATCTAAACTCGAGGCCAGGGACAATAGGAATTGTATCTTACTCATTGTCCCTCTTGGCTTGACCCATCTACCTGTTGAACTCTGGTTCCCATGTTCCCCCTCCCCATTGGAGTGGACATTCGATTGTCCCATGTCCCTGGGTGAGACACACAACAGTGAGGCAGGTCAGAGGAGGGGCACAACCAGGCTCTGGCTGAACCTCAGGGCTGGGTGAAGACTCACAGGTCATAGTCCCTTTCTGACCACATGGATCACTTATAACCAGAACTGGAAGGCGCCATCACTAAGTCCCACCACCATGTACTAACTGGTCAACTGCCTGCTCCTGCTGCCTCCTTGCTCTGGGAATGACCTGGTGCAAGTTCTAGAAGGAAAGGAGGAGACTCTGTGCTCATTAAGCTTTGCTTTGTTGGGAATGGCTTGCGATTGTGGGGGGCAGGGCATGGTAAGATGTCCTTTCTGCCTAGGAAGGAAGGCAGAATTGGAAAGGTAAGACCCCACTGTTTGTGTTGGAAAGCCACTATTCTCCACCTGTAATATGACTGTGGGTTGAGACAACTGAGCCCTGTTACCTTTCTCCCTTCCTCCCCTCCCTCTCCAATCTCTTCCCTCCCTCCTTTTTTTCCCACTTCCTTCCTTCCTGGAGTTCTCCTGGCCATGGCTGTTAATACAGTATGGTGAATACACAGCTGGAGAGCCAGTCTGCAGGCACGTGCCAACATGGAATGTGGATGAGGTTTGCCAAACAGCTAATCAGGAGGTTCCTCACAAGAGCTAAGATAAGGGGGAGGGGCTGAGGCAGAATGTCCTATTAATTCCCCCAGCAGGCCAGTACCCAGCGCTCCCTAGCTTCTCTACATCCTAGTTTATTTTCAAAAACACTTACACAGACAAGAGATCAGTTGGTTCATAGCATATCCTCTGTGAGATAGGAAAGGTACTATATCATCCCTGTTTCATAGCTGAGGAAACTGAGCTTCAGAAAAGCTAGGCCATTGCCTTGTTGGGCAGAAAGTTAATGATGTACTCTTGGCTAAGTTGACTGCTCAAAGTCACCCCAGTCATTAGTGATGGATTTGAACTCATGAGTGCCAACCATTCCCGCCCATTGTGCTGTACGGTCCTGAGGAGTGGCATAAAATGAAAGTGTCCCAGTGGACTGTGAGCTACGTATGACCTGGGCCTCTGATCAGGCTGACTTCTCTCCCAACAAGGCCTGCTGACACGGAGGCAGATGGAACTGAACTGGGCCCACAAGCAGCATTGTGGCCAGCATGCAGCGGAGACCTTCAGCGCCTATTCTGGGAGTCTCTGTGAGCGAGCGACCTTGGGTGGAAAGAACAGTATTCTCCTGTGCTGCGCATATATGTGTATGTGTGCGTGTGTGTGTGTGTGTGTGTGCGCGCCTCCAGAAATGGAATGGGCTTTGGGTGTGGACGTGTGCACACACTTGTCTGTGTAAGTCTTCCAGATTCCCAGGAAACACTTGGTACATTCTGCAAAGCTTCTGGGACCAGATTCTGTTGCTCTTTTAAGAAATGAAATTGCCTTCCAGATGCTTCTTTCACTTGTTTTTTCCTTCACTTGACAGAGCTGCCTAAACTTCTCATTCAGGGGCCCTAAGAGGAGTGTATCATTTCACGCTCCCTTGTTTAGCTTCTCCAAAGCTGAAGCCAAAGCTGGCACAGCTACTGATTAGCCAGAAATCAAAAGCGAAGGCTGGGCTTTTGATGGGAAAACTGCTACATTAGAGAGGGCTGGTTGTTTTACAATTGCAGGGTTAGGTCCATAATATTACCCACCACTGAATGGCCATTAGATTGCAAATTACCGGTCACTTTGCTGGACGGCTCAGCCATCCTGTAATCACGATCATAATATCCTCCATAATGGTCAGGCTCAGGCACCTACCAGGAGTCTGGCTGCTGAGGCGCCAAATTGCTGGTCTGTGTACAGTAATGATTATCACAGCAGGAAGGAAGGAAAGCTGCCCCGGCGTCCTGGGTGTGTGGCAGTCTGTCCCCATTCCCCATTAGGAAGCAGAAGGGACTATCGGAATGACTTGTGTTCCCTGACTCCTGGGTTCCACCATTGAGGATCTGACTGTGTGGCTGTCCTACTCCATGGCATTACTAGTACATGGGCTCTTGGTTCAGATGTGCTAGCTGGGCTATCAACCCTGAACTGACAAGTGAAAAAAGAAAGTGATTTGTTTTCCCCAGCCTTTAGTGAACTACATGTGTGTATGTGTACCTGCATGGATGCATGTCTGGTGATGGAAATGTGGCTGTGAAACACACAAAGTTTCAAAAGCATTGATATGCTTGTATTTTTAAGTTGGGTTGTGACTTCATATTTTGCATACATGTCATAGGTATTCTTTTATGGTTGTTGTTGCTCAATTGCTAAGTCATGTCCAACTCTATGTGACCCTATGGACTGCAGCATGCCAGGCTTCCCTGTCCATCACCAACTCCCAGAACTTGCTCAAACTCATTTCCATTGAGTCAGTGATGCCATCCAACCATCTCATCCTCTGTCATCCCCTTCTTCTCCTGCCTTCAGTCTTTCCCAGCATCAGGGTCTTTTTCAATGAGTTAGTTCTTCACATCAGGTTGACAAAGTATTGGAGCTTCAACTTCAGCAACAGTCCTTCTAATGAATATTCAGGGTTGATTTCTTTTAGTATTGACTTGCTTGATCTCCTTGGTGTTCAAGGGACTCTCAAGAGTCTTCTCCAGCACCACAATTCAAAAGTAGTAGTTCTTTGGTGCTCAGCCTCCTTTATGGTCCAACTCTCACATCCATACATGACTACTGGAAAAACCATACAGATCTTTGTCATCAAAGTGATGTCTCTGCTTTTTAATATGCTGTCTAGGTTTGTCATAACTTTTCTTCCTAGGAGCAAGTGTCTTTTAATTTCGTGGTTGCAGTCACTGTCCACGCAGATTTTGGAGCTCAAGAAAAGAAAATCTGTCACTGCTTCTACTGTTTCCCCATCTGTTTGCCATGAATATGCAAAAAGAAAAAGAGAAGGCAAAACTGATGGGGTGACGAGCACTTGGCCTAGCACTTGGCTTGTATCAGGGCCCAAAAGGGCATAGAGAACGGTGAGGTGGTCATGTCTTTAGGTAAAGGGGTCAGATTGGAGTGGGGTGAGTGAGGACCAGGGAACTGAATGCCCTGAGCTCACTTGAGTTTCTCCTTCAACTCTTATGGTACTACTTCCTATTGCCAAACCCAACCAGAAGTCAGAGGACAAGGGAAACCAAAGGTAATTTCTACAAAGGGCAGAGCAGGCTAGGGAAGGGGGTGGGATCTCGAGAAGTGAAGTGGACATACCCAGGGCCTTGTCTAATTCCTATTTGTTAATGGGCTGTGTAGGCACTAGCTGGCTAGTGGGGCCTCCTGGGCCCTGTATGGGCTGGAATTCCAAGGTCTTAGTCCATTGAAATTAGAGTCCTACCCTGTGTTCCCTGGAAGTCAACCATGGGGACCTCTAGACTTGTTCTTCCCTCTGTGGTGGTTTTCCTGGTCCAAGGGGCCAGTGACTCCTCAGTTTCCATCCAACTGCAGTTACTGCCCAGCACTTTGGCCCCTAGAGTAGGCGTCTGGGCTCCTGGAAATGCTGCAAGATGACTCACTGGCATGGCCCAGCCGATCAGCTGTGTGTAGAATGTTCTGAGCACAGACCTGGGACTTGACGCAAACCTTTATAAGCAGGAGCTGGGATGTGGGTGGTGGGCGAAGGAGCCTTCCACAGACTCAGGATCAGGCAGAAGGCTTAGCGCTTCTCCATGACTTGCAGGGAGGCTCTGGACTGCACCCCTCTCTGTGCTTCACTTTTTTCTCCAATCTGGATGAAATGGCATCCTGCCAAGTTTTGTAAGGCACGGCAGCTCCTCGCCAAGCCTCCTTCCCAGCCCAAGAGAATGCTAGCTGAGAAGGGAATAAAGTTGGCATTATTTTCAATTCCCCCAGAAAAATACCATTCTCTGCCCTGTGAGAGCCCATTTGCCAAATTGCTTTTAGCAAGACTGCACTAGTGACAGGAAGAGACTCAGATGGTATTCTGTGCAAGCAAAGAGAGCAATGAAAAGAGCAAATGCTCACAGTGCGCCTGCCCTGTGCTAGGTGTGTTTCAAAATGCTTTGCAGGTGTTATTATATTGGAGCCTGGTGACAATCCCGTGAAGCAGGTACTAACGTTTTCCCCACTTTTCAGATAAGGAGGCTGAAGGAGAGAGAGAGAGATGAAGTGACTCGCTCATGGTTACACAGATGGTGAGTCATGGAGCTGGGATTTGAACCCAGGCGGTCTGCCCCCACAGGTGCGCCGCCTCCTTTTCCTTCTTGGCTACCTTTTCCTTAGTAGGTGCCAAGAGACAGGATGTTCCCAACTATGAATGGAACGTAGAGCTGGAAATAGCTTAGAGGTTCATGTAGTCCAGCCTCTGTGCTCTTACGGAGGGGAAAACTGGGGGTCCACGAGTTTCTTCACTCAGCTCTCTGGAGCCCTGATCTAATATGAGTGAATTACTTGGCAGTTCTGGAAACACTGGGCAGCTTAAAAGTGGCTGGCTGTGCCTAGTGATAGTCTGGCAATTTTCCTAGTGTTGTTTAGCAAGTAAATTTCTTTGAAGCAAAGTTCTTTTTATTCAAGAAGCAATGTGACCTCAACTCTGGTTTAATAAAACATCTCTGACGTTAGCTGCATGAGGCAAAAGGCCCGAGGGTGTCTGTGCTGCCCTTGTGCTCACTGAGCCTAATGCTGTCTCTAACATCAGATGAGGAGTTGTCTCTAATGTGAACAACAGCCAAGCGTCAGGTTGTGGGGGCACTCAGAAACCAGATGAGCAGGGCAGGCTAGAGGCACAGCCCAGGGGAGAGAAGCCTTTTCATCAATTTCCAGGGGGGTTCAGGGGCCACCTGAAGCATCTTTGTCCGTAGAGGTCCTCAGCCCACCCAGCCAAGCTGCTGTCACAAAGAGCAGAGTGTCTTGGGCCATGTGATCATAAGAGAGGCTGCCCAGGCCTCCGAGGGCACTGCCAGCTTCTGAGCTGTTGATTCCATGACTCTGGGACCCAGAGCTGCAGAGAAAGGCCAGCATTCTTCCTGTGCAGGCCTGATCCGAACGGCCCCATGGCTTTCTTTTCTCTGGGATCAGCAGGGCTACTGTTGGGAGGGACAATCGAGGCTGTTGTCCTGGCCTGGCCCAGAGGCACCATGGCCAGATGCAGAGCTGGCTCTCTGGGCTCATCCCGGCCGCACCTGCCCTCCTCATCCCTGGGGCTCGCGGGTCAGAGCCACACAGGAGCTCTGCTCCTTCCCACCTCCTGGCAGCTGAGGCCTGGGACAGCCTCTGTCTGTCCAACCCAGAATCCCTGGAGACAATGAAGAGGACACCCCTTCGCCCATATTTTCCTTCTTCTCCTGGACACATCAGAATTAAGACAGAGACATTCTATGTCTATGAAGAAAGTTTGATGTTCAATTGGAAGACACTCGTTTTCCAGATAATGCACTTACAAAGGGGTTAACATGCCCAGAGAAAGCTCCAGGAGTTGGTGATGGACAGAGAAGCCTGGCGTGCTGCAGTCCATGGGATCACAAAGAGTCGGACACGACTGAGTGACTGAAGTGAACTTGACTGAACGTGCCAATATTTTCCTCTTCCTTTCGTGTGGCTTAACTGATAAAGGGGGCACGGCTTGCTCTCTTGGGGGAAGATCTTGCTATTTTTTTTCCTCTCTCTCATGCTGTTTTTCAGTCCTCAATCATGTCTGTTGTGAGAAGGCCAGGTGTGACCTGGACAACCTCTACTCTTGCTATTAGGGCAAATGTTTTCTTATGCTGTGAGTAGGAGCTCTTAGGCCTGTGTTTGGTGATTGGGAAAGAAATAGAGAAAGGGTACCATGATCACTTTGCTTCAGGGCACTGCAATGTACTGGATGTTCGGTCAAAGAATCCAGAAATTCCTAAATCTTGTCTCAGACCAACAACCCCTCCATCAAATGGTTTCCGATATCATCTGTATCAGTTAGGGCCCAGCAGGAAGCAGGTGGCATACTCAAACTAATTTGGGGAGATTTTAATAAAGGGATGACTAATAAAAATGTGGGCAGGGTTTAGGGAAACCAGTGATGGGTGGTGTATTATCCTGGAGTTAGCAACCTCAGGAAACTGTTACCCTTTTAGGCCTGAAGGCCTAGGGGAATGAGCAGTTCCTGCATGCCAGAGAGAGCTGTGGCTCTTTGGGACAGCCTCCTGACAGAAGCTTTGGCCTGTGGAAGAGGGAAGCAGTCAATCAGCCACGATCTGGCTGGCCAACAAGGATTCAGAGCAATCAGTCTCATACTCTCCCTGCCCCTCCACTCCAGCCAGTTCTTCCCCTCGACCAAACCTAACTGGAAGCCAGAGACAGACCGTGTTGATGAAGCCTATCAACGCAGTTCATAAAAGTCAACTTTCTGATGCACAGAGCAGGGTGAAAGGCAGAAAGTGGATTTGGAGGGGTAAATGAAAGCATTAGCACAGCATCTTGATGTTACCTGCCCTCTACCTTATCCAGCAGACACCTCTGTCCATGGGGATTCTCCAGACAAGAATACTAGAGTGGATTGCCATGTCCTTCTCCAGCAGATCTTCCCAACCCAGGGATCAAACCCAGGTCTCCTGCATTGCAGGTAAATTCTTTACCATCTAAGCCACTAGGGAAGCGCACCTTATCTCTGATTCCTAACAAATATGTATATACATCACCCCACCTTGGAGAGGGGTGTCGCAGGCCCTCAGTAGGCAGAGGTGAGGATTGTTGTTAACCAGCCTACAATATGGGCTTCCCTGATAGCTCAGTTGTTAAAGAATCTGCCTGCAATGCAGGAGACCCTGGTTCAATACCTGGCTTGGGAAGATCTGCTGGAAACGATAGTACCCACTCCAGTATTCTTGGGCTTCCCTTATGCCTCAGCTGGTAGAGAGTCTGCCTGTAATGTTGGAGACCTGGGCTCAATCCCTAGGTTGGGAAGACTCCCTGGAGGAGGGCATGGCAACCCACTCCAGTATTCTTGCCTGGAGAATCCCATGGACTGTATAGTCCATGGGGTTGCAAAGAGTCGGACATGACTGAGCGACTTTCACTTCACTTCAGCCTACAATATACAGGGCAGCCTTGTGATAACAAAGAACTATCTGGTGCAAAATGTCAATAGTGCCAAGGTTAAGAAACCCTGTTCTTAGTGGAGAGAAGAAGGTCTGGGCTCTGTGAAAGGGACTCAGAGAGCAGGTGGAAAAAAAGAGAAGGGTTTTTGTGTGTATGTGTTTGCTTTGGTCTGCTTGTTTTGATTTTTAAAATTTTTTTTTGAATTTAATTTTTTTGATGTGGACCATTTTTAAAGTCTTTATTGAATTTGTTACAATATTGCTTGTTTGATGTTTTGGTTTTTTGGCTGCGAGGCAGGTGGGAGTAGTAGGAAGAACCTATGACAGAGGAAGTTTCCAGTTTTGTCTTTGGGAGGATGGCCCCCTGTTGGGGCCCAGCCGGGCTCTCTGTCTGTGTCTTGGGAATCAGCTGAACTGCAAAGCCAAGCTTCTTAGATACAGGATGGAGAGGTTTGGGGGGGAACATCTCAAACCATAGGGATGACCCTCTAAGTTTCCCTGCTCTTTGTGGCTTCTCGAAGTGGTACAGCAGGCTCTATAGAGCTGCTTCAGGATGGTTCAGCCAGACCCAAAGGTCTGGCTGAGTTCTTGCCTTTCCCAGGCTTTGGGGTTCTCTGCTTTTCAGCTCAAAGCTCTCAGAATGTTAATAAGTGGGGACTTAACATAGTCCTGAAATAGTTCTCAGAACACACAAGAAACGTCCCAGCTCAGAAAGTAAAGGAGTGTAGTCAGCTGTCCTTTGTTAACTTGCTGATTAAACCTGGTCTTTGCTTCTTTATTCCCTTCCTTCCTATAGCCCATTTTCATGTTATTTCCCTGCCTGGCTGTGCTTTGGTTAGAGAGAAGGGGCAGGCAGAAAAGAAAACTTCCTATCAGCTGCCTTTGGCAAGTTATTAACAGACTCAATGAAAAAATGAGGAAGTATTGAATACAATTACCTTTTAAAAAAAAAAAATCAGGATTAACAATTAACCATGCTATCCCTTCCTCCATCACCGTGTCTTGACTGGGCTGTATTATAGCTTGAATGAGTTTAATTATTTATCAGGTTTTATTTATTTTTTAAACAAGTAATTAATTTACATCATTTAAAAACAAACCAAGGATTTAGATAAAGAGAGAGGACAGTCCCCTCTCAGTCCCCTCTCTCTGTCCTCCCAGCCCATCCCCAAAAGCAATGTTCTTCCAGAGATAGTCTACTGCTATACAAATATGCATATATACTCTCCTTTGATTTTTTTAATCGCATTCAAATAGTAGTATATTTGCTTGTTACTCAGTAATGTATCTTGGAAATCCTTCCATATCAGTTAAGAACTTCTTAAAAATTGGTTCCATGGTATTATATGGATATATCCTAATATATCTGGCCAAAAAGTTACTTGTTTTTAAAAAGGCTTTGAATCTATTTCAAACTAGAAAGAAGGCTCAACTAAAAACAAAACTGAAAGTTTAGGCATGAAAGACCATTTGCTTCTATCATTTTGTAAAACTTTTATTCTCTCATCTTCCTGAGATTTTTCTGAGTATTTTCCCAGCATTTGCCCCTTAACTTCAAACCTCTACAAAGTAGCTGCTCAGCACCATGCAGTGTCCCAAAGGCTCAGATACTGCTTACAACTTAAACCATGTCCGTTTTATTAAATTACTGTGTGTTTACTATTTTTTTCCTCATGGAAAGCCAGCCTGAGCCAGTCAAACAATATCAACATCAGAAAAGCCTATTTTGGCTTGGGACAAGACATTGCACCTCTCTGGTCCCTGGTTTTTCCATTAAAAAAAAAAAAAAAAATCTAGGTAGAATACTGGGGACCTTAGCAGTTTGGAACCTTTGTACCAGCAGGGCTGGTTCAAATTTAGAAGAGCCTGCTTATCTGGGCTGTGTTTCTGTGGGCAGCCAGGACCCGTGTAAAAGATGAATATATTTTAAGTAAAGAAAGAACTTGCTGCATTTGGAAGCCAAAGAGAGGGCAGGCAGAAGAGCCATCAGGGTGCAGAGCGGGCTGGGGCTCCAGGGCTTTGAAATCCTTTCCATCGTTGTCACTTGAATGTCGAACACGTTATTCTCAGAGGACACCAAAGAGAAGTACAGGTACCGTGGGCTCCAGGGGGATTCATTATTCAAGGCACAAAATTTCCTACTCTGGCCTGCAACACATTATAATTCAAATGAGTCCAGCACAATAGAAGAAAAATATGCAAGCAGATTTCTCTCTGTCGTGTTTTTTCCCCCTCCTCTCTGAAGCCCTGTAATTACAGCAGGCAGGTGGAGCATCTGGGGTATGGGGGAGTCCACTGTATTTTTACCTTCCCAGGAACGCGACTTGCCTACCTCATCAATATATTTTATTTTTAATTAAGCGCCTATTGCAAAATCTGAGTCCCTCCGCAAAAGTCTGATTCACAACTTCGCCCCCCCTTCACCTCCCTCCCCGTGGTTCCTCCAGATGCTGCTGCTATTACTGTCTCAAATTTCCCCTTAAAATTTGCTCTTTTAGTGAATTACTTACGGCCTTTCCTGAACTCTACAGCTCTGAGGCGATCTAATTGCCGGACCTTCACCTCTTATTTTTTTTTTTCCGTTTGCTCAGCGTACCTGAGTCGGTTTCTTCGCGTGACCCGCAGCGCCCTGTGCCCCGAGCGAGCGGTTCAGACCCGGGAGCCCCTTCCTCTTCCTGGCTTTCCCCGCCGCGGTCATGCGGGGGTGGGGGGTGGCGCTGTGTCCATAAGAGACGGCATCCTGCGTTCCGGGGCAGCGGACCCCAGCCCTGCAGCTACCACCCCCCTTTCCGTACCCCACCCTCCTCCCCCACCCGCCTCGCCAAGCCTGGGCTTTGCGGGCTCTGGCGTCGGAGCCCCACTGGAGGAGGCCGCAGGATCCGAGACCCCTATGTTAGTCAAAAGTCAGGGAGCGTGCATAAAACCCCCCTTGATGTGGGCGTGCTGGGCAGGGTAGGCAGAGGTGGAGGATGAGGCAGTCCCCAGGGATGGCGCGGGAGGGTCCCCGCTGGCCACGGCGGAGGCAGAGGGTGACTTTTGTGATCGGGTAAGTCCGGGACTCCAGGAGGGGCGGGAACTCGTGTCCCGGGATGACCTCGCTCAGAGACCCTGGACCGACGACCTCCGGGCAGTGTGGGGGCTCTCGGGGTACCCCACCCCCACCAGGGGAAGGAAGCAGCCCGCGACCAGGAGCCTCCAGGCACAGCGAGGGGCTGGGGTGGGGTGGAGGCAGGCCGCTGCGGGGTCCCTGCGGCCGACTGTCTGGGCTGGGTGCACCTCCCCAATTGATTCAGGCTGGATGAGCCCTGGTCCCCTCTCTGGGCACCAGAAACGGGATGCAAATGAATTCCCAGCAACGCTCGGGGCCTCGCGGGGGTGGCTCCCGGCCACCGCACTGCCACTCTGGCGGTCAGCTGGCGTTTCTGCCTCCTAGGGGCAATTTGAGGCACGCTCCGGGGTTGGTCCGGGACAGTGGAGGGAGGCGGCAGCCCAAGTACTGGTGAGGCTGGGCCGTCAGCACTTGCTGAGAGCAGCAGCAGCCACCTCAGTCTCTAGTGAATCTTAACCAAGGGCAGGAGAGTCAAAAGCCTGTTTTTAGGGTGGGAGAGAAATCTATCTGCGGAAAAACAAACCCACGTGTGGACAACAGGGGCCAAGCCTGGAGTGAGTGCCCCTATGCTGCCTCTTGGACCTTCTTCTGGCAGGGTCAGCCCGTGTCCATGCGTCCAGTTTCCAGGGCAAGGACCTGTGCTGGGGGCCGATGTCACTAAAGAAGGGTAGGAAGAGTTGGGGGCTGATGACTTGTTTGTTCTCAGGGAAGGACCAGCCTCCTTGGGACTAGCAGGATGCTGAGGGGAAGAGGTCATCAACTTCCTCTGAGGGGTGTGTGGGTCAGTTGTATGACTCCGTCCGACTCTCCTGTTTTTGGTGACCCAGAGACTGGACTTGGGGCTCTGTGATTCCATTTTTAAAAAAAATAATTTCTGTTCTATTTTTTGTTCTCATTACAAAATCGGTGCATGTTTATTGTGCCTGTATGGTCAGTTGCTCAGTGGAGTTCCTCTTTGCGACCCCCTGGACTGTAGCCCACAAGGCTCCTCTGTCCATGGGATTCTCCAGGCAAGATCACTGGAGTGGGTTGCTATTTCCTCCTCCAGGGGATCTTTCCAACCCAGAAATTGGAACCCACATCTCCTGCATCTCCGGCCTTATAGATAGATTCTCTACTATCTGAGCCTCCAGGGAAGACCATGGCTCACAATGCATGTCCTTAATTATTTTCTTAAGATGTGTATCCCAAAACAGTTGGGTTAATTGCTCTGCACTAAAAAAAATAAAAGTTTTAGTACATTTTGTTGAATTGGCCTTTAGAAAGGTTATGTCAATTCATACGCTCACCTGCAGAGAATGTAAAAGTCTGTTGGCAGAATTCATCAAGAATCATGAATATTAGTCTTCTTTTTGTTCTTTTATCTTTGACTATTTTTTAGTTGGAGTATTTGTCTTTTACTTACTGCTTTGTAAAGAGTATTTTATGTATTCGGTCTATTATTTCTTCCTCCTCTGTTTTGCATCTCCCCCCAAGTTATCAATGGCTTTTCACATTTAAATTTACATTCGAAGGTTTGTGTAGTTGAAATTCTTAGTATTTTAATTTATAGTCTCTGCCTTTGGTAACCATTCTATAAAGCTCTTCTTCCTACCTCAGGATTTTCTGTCTGCCTATATGTTCCTCTAGTCTTGTTTTCTTTAATACAATAATAATTGTTAATTTTTTGATTCATATGGAATTTATTTTGATATACGGTACAAAATAGGAACCTTAAGTTTTCTCCCTGCCTATTCTCCCTACCTTCCTTGTTGGTTCCAGTCTTTTTGACTGGCACCCACTGTAACCAGTTCCCAAGCAAACAAAGCCAGAAGGGAAGATCTGGTGGCAGAGATCCTGCCTCAAGGAAGCTCAGAAACTTGAAGTGAGGGATTGAGAAACTTCCTAAAACAGCAGTATGATCTGTTTTGTAGCAATATATGATTGGAATCACATAGATGTGGGTGAAGTCCAATTTCTGCCTCTTTTACCCCGTGGAACCTGGAGCAAGTCACTTGATTTATTTAAATCTCAATTTTCTATCTGTAAAACTGGCATACCAATAGCCCCTACCTCAAAAGATGGATGTGAGAATAATGTGATAATATGTTTGGCACATAGCAAGCACCCAATATTATCAGTAGAAGTAGGTAGAGGGGGCTTCCCAGATGGCTTGGTGGTAAGGAATCTACCTGCCAATGGAGGGGACTCAGGTTCAATCCCTGGGTTGGGAAGTTCCCCTGGAGGAGGAAATGGCAACCCACTCCAGTATTCTTGCCTGGAAAATTCCATGGCCAGAGGAGTCTGTTGGTCTACAACCCAGGGGCTCGGACACGACTGAGCAACTGAGCATATGCGTAGTAGGTGGAGAGAAGATAAGGAACTGCATATGATATGGAGTTATTAAGAAGAAACACAAGCTATCAATAATTATAGAAATAAAGGTAATGAGTCCATGTGCTACAGTTATAATTTGAGTTCAAGAGAATTTATCCAGACCAATTAGGGTTTCCTGTGGGGGAAAAAAAGAGAGTCAGGGTGGGGCTGGGATAGGGGCGTGGCTCATATTTCTACAGCCTGGATCTACTAGAGTCTGGGCTTCAACTAAACTCAAACATTTCAAAAGAATCGGGTAGCATTTCTGTTCTCAAACTCTGTCCCAAAGCTTTCTGATGGACCTATGTGGGTTGAAGAGAGTCAGCTGAACCAGCCAGCATTTGGAGAGCTTACAGGACAGAGAGCACTGGGGCTTGAGGCTCTAAATGGGCAGCCATCTCCCTCTGGCTCACCCCCAGCTGAGGATTGCTGCAAAGAGAAGTAGTCACTGGACACAAGCCAGGGGCACCAGTCAGCTTAACCAGAGGAATCAATGGACACTGTTTTGCCTCTGCAAATGAGGAAAATGACATGGTGAGAAGGCATACGCCTCGTCCAGAATCACAAATCCCATGGGGCAGAGAAAGCAGAGACAAACGTTGCCTCAGAAGGAGCCATTTCCCATCATGAGGATGCCTGGAGTCTGGCCTCGATTAACAAAAGCATGGGATGCTGCTCCTCAGCTCCTGAGCAGTGGAGGCCCAGTGTATTTTTTTTTTTTTATGAGGCATGGACAATGAGTAACCGTTCAAAAGGCCAAAGCCGCCTTTTAGAAAAAGGCAAATATTTTAGGAATCCCTTGTTACTAGGCAAATGCCTGATTGCTTTTTAGGGGATTGAGACTTAGCTTGATGCCTGTATGTCCGACTTCACGCTTGGATTCTGGATTTTTCTTCACTGGTGACGTGTGCCTGCATGCATACTAAGTCGCTTCAGTTCTGTCATACTCTGTGTGACCCCATGGACTGTAGCCCACCAGGCTCCTCTTTCCATGAGGATTCTCTAGGCAAGAATACTGGAGTGTGTTGCGGTGCCCTCCTCCAGAGGTTCTTCCCAACCCAGGGGTCGAACCTGCATCTCTTGTGTCTTATGCGTTGGCAGGTGGGTTCTTTATACCTAGCGCCACCACTGGTTCTCAATTCTGGCTGTATATTGAAATTAACTCTGGAGCTCTAAAACAGATAGATGCCCAGGTACCACTTCCAGAAGGATGGATTAAATTAGCCTTTAGTAGGGCTGAGGGAGAAGGCAATGTCACCCCACTCCAGTACTCTTGCCTGGAAAATCCCATGGATGGAGGAGCCTGGTAGGCTGCAGTCCATGCGGTCACTAAGAGTCGGACACGACTGAGTGACTTCACTTTCCCTTTTCACTTTCATGCATTGGAGAAGGAAATGGCAACCCACTCCAGTGTTCTTGCCTGAAGAATCCCAGGGATGGGGGAGCCTGGTGGGCTGCCATCTATGGGATCACACAGAGTCGGGTGTGACTAAAGCGACTTAGCAGCAGCAGCAGCAGGGCTGAGATATCAGTGATTGTTAAAAAACTCCTTGGTATTTCTAGTATGTAGTTTAGTATTGAGATGAGGCCCTTTTTGTGTTACTGTATTATCTCTTTTCCCAGCTGGTGAGAACTAGGTTGTAAGACCGAACTATCCTACCAAAATATTTCTCAAACTTTAAGGAATTATCTGGGAATCTTTTTTTCTCTTTTGGCCACTGGCATGTGGGATCTTAGTTCCCCCAATCAGGGATCAAGCCTGCACCCCCTACAGCCGGAGTGCCGAGTCTTTACCAGTGGACCACTGGGGAAGTCCTGGGGATCTTGTGAAAATGCAGATTCTGGTTCAGGAGTTCTGAGATGGGGCCTGGGATTCTGCATTTCTAACAATCTCCCAGATGATGCTGGTCTCAAGTTCACCTTTGAGTACCAAGAGGCCAGAAGTGGTCCTCATATTTCATTGAGCATAAAAATGACCCGATCAGCTTGTTGAAAAAGCAGATTCCAAGGGTGACTAAAGAGTGTTGGGGATGGAGTCCGGGAGCCTGCATCTTTAACACATTTTCAGGTAAGCTGGTAGTTCAAAGGCCATTCTTGGAGAATGTGATCAGCCTGCCCACGATTTTCTCTAGGCATGCATCTTTTGAGCACATCCTCGAGTAATGCTTGGCTGGAAGAGCATGCAGTCAATTGGCTTGGAGTTGAAATGGAACAGAGAGCCCATGATGCCTGGTTCCCAGGCCTGTACTCCAACTCACTGACTCTGAGAGCCCTTAGTGTTCAGGCCAAATCCCATTACCACAGGAGACCTATGAGTCCTTGCATTCTCTTGGAATGAAGGAGCCATCTGTTTAGGTTTGGGTTTTGATTTTAAAGTTATTTGACCTGTGCCCCCTTGGAAATGTGACTTAATACATCAAGAGTTCGGCGTGTGAATCCTGGGAGAATGAAAAGCAATAGACTTTAAAGATGACTTCTACCCAAGGAAAAACCTCAAGCAGGAAAGTAAAAGTGAAAAAGAAAAAAAAAAATCAATGCTATATGAGCCATTAAAGACATCAAATAAGACTGCTGCTGCTGCTGCCAAGTCGCTTCAGTTGTGTCCGACTCTGTGCGACCCCATAGACGGAAGCCCACCAGGCTCCCCCGTCCCTGGGATTCTCCAGGCAAGAACATTGGAGTGGGTTGCCATTTCCTTCCCCAATGCATGAAAGTGAAAAGTGAAAGTGAAGTCGCTCAGTTGTGTCCGACTCTTAGCGACCCCATGGACTGCAGCCTACCAGGATCCTCCGTCCATGGGATTTTCCAGGCAAAAGTACTGGGGTGGGGTGCCATTGCCTTCCCCGTCAAATAAGACAATTGCCTCTAAATTAATGTACTTTTTTTTCTTCATGGAGATAGTCTGTGAGGCAGAATAAACTCAAGACCTGAAATGAGATTCTGAAGGAAAACGGACAAATCCCACCTATTCTCTCTTTTGGTTACTGTTAGGGTAGCTACCGGAGAAAGCAATGGCACCCCACTCCAGTATCTTGCCTGGAAAATCCCATGGATGGAGGAGCCTGGTAGGCTGCAGTCCATGGGGTCGCTAAAAGTCGGACACGACTGAGCAACTTCACTTTTCACTTTGATGCATTGGAGAAGGAAATGGCAACCCACTCCAGTGTTCTTGCCTGGAGAATCCCAGGGACAGGGGAGCCTGGTGGGCTGCTGTCTCTGGGGTCGCACAGAGTCGGACATGACTGAAGCGACTTAGCAGCAGCAGCAGCAGCAGGGTAGCTAACAGTAGCTTTTCAAGTGCTAATTATTCAGCTGTAGCTGATTCTAGGTCTTTGTTTTTCTCCTGGCTCTTCTCTCTAGTTTGGGCCATTTTACTGCTTATTAGCAGTTCCACCAAAGATGGAAAATGGAAATGAACCTTATATAAGGCATGTACCATCTTTGAGTAAATCTGTTTAGAGGATTGATGGAGAGAAAGAGAATGAGTTATTATTGCAGGTCTTACAGAATTATCTGCAGTGTGCTATTCAGGCTCACTTTTATATGATAAATTCAAGCCTTATAACAAAAACAGAATGCTTTTTCTGTAGTTCAGCAACCACCAGCAATAATTTGCTAGAAAAACTGGAATTTGAAAAATGCTCAATTCTTTTATTCATTCTAATACACTTATGAGTTTATATGCATCCTCTCTTCAGATTTGTCTGGGTAAAGCTGTTGGGACATGGGCGACATAAATTTATTACCACATATGTGTAACTTTCCGGAGAAGGCAATGGCAACCCACTCCAGTACTCTTGCCTGGAAAATCCCATGGATGGAGGAGCCTGGTAGGCTGCAGTCCATGGGATCGTTGAGTTAGACGTGACTGAGAGACTTCACTTTCCCTTTTCACTTTCATGCATTGGAGAAGGAAATGGCAACCCACTCCAGTGTTTTTGCCTGGAGAATCCCAGGGATGGCGGAGCCTGGTGGGCTGCTGTCTTTGGAGTCGCCAGGAGTCAGACACGACTGAAGTGACTTAGCAGCAGCATGTGTAACTTTCATTTTTAAGGAATTTTTTTTTTTGCCATCTATTTCTTCTATCTAGTTATAGTATATAACAAAACATACTTCCTATTCCCCTTTCTTGGTATAATAAATATCATGGTGAAATTTCTTTCAGAGTTTGATTACTCAGTCAAAACCTAAGTATCCTGCTGGGAGAAGAACAATCATTTTAGTGACACTGTTCTATGCTTTGGTTGAATTCAATACTTGCTAATCCAGCCAGAGAAGAAAGACAGAGGTAATTGGAATTGAGCAAACATACTGAGCCCCTCAAAAGAAAGAAAGAAAGAAAGAAAGACTAACAAGAAGTGTACAATTTCTCATCAAACATCTATCCATCTATTTTCTCCTTTCCTTGTAATAGTCATTGTAGGTGTGGGAAATAACTCTAGAGGCCTGGTCTACACTAGGGAAAAATGCTGTTCCCCAATCAAGTGAACTGGAAATGAGTTTAAACAGTCTGCCCAGAGTCAATGTTAGGTCAATAATAGCCATTTTGAATTTTCTATTAAGAAAATGTAACAGCCCTAACCAAGCTTCCCACCTCTCACTGTGTAACACCACCAGATAATTTTTGGATTGTTTACAGGTAGAAAACAGGGAGGTTGATTGGTCAACTTTTATGTAATTTACCTAAAATACTAGCAACTATTTTCTCTCACTCATCTGTATAACCCATGCTACTCATCTTGATCCAGAACCACTGCAAGAGAGCAGTGTTAGAATGGGTGAAGCAATAGGACTGACTGTCTTGGTTGTGGTGTGGTCAGGATCCCTGATATGGAGGCTTCGTGAACGTTCCATGACTCTTGCTGTACGCCTCGTGCATAACCCAGCACTTGGCTCTGAGTAGGCATGTAGGCTGGCAGTCTAGGTTTAAACCATGTCAGGTAATGAATGGCTTTTTAATTTACAGATTTTTAGAGCTGGAAGAGACTTTTGAGAGAATGAAGATGACTATAAATTTCCCATCTAGCTGCAATCTCCCCATTTTCCTTCCATATAGAATCATGCTTTTGTTCATTTGGTCTCTCTCCTGTACCCTTATGAGAGGCTGGAATGATCCTTCTCAAGGGAACTCCTTTGGTTCAGAAATGGGTACTCAGTGAGGACCAGTGCTATGTGAGGAACCTCTTTTGGGGGACTCTCTCACTCCTTTTCCTCTGGGTGCTTTGTGTCTGGCTGCAATACCTAGAATTATGGTCTAGATCTATCCATCATAAGGATAAAGCTGATAATTAAGGATTACAAAATAGAAAGAACCCAGATCCTTGATGATATCATTAAGCCACTGAATCAATCAAACACTACGATGGCTAATTTTTTGTATCAACTTGACTGGGCTAAGGGATGCTTAGCTGGTAAAACATTCCTGGATGTGACTATGAGGGTGTTCGCAGAAGAGATTAGTATTTGAATTGGTAGATTGAGTAAAGGTCACCCTCACCAGTGTGGGTGGACATCATCCAATCCACTAAGGGCCTGAGTAGAACAAAAGTATGGAGGAAGGGTGAACTTTCTCTTTTGATTGAACTGGGACAGCCCATCTCCGGCCCTCAGACATTGGTGCTCCGGGTTCTTGGGCCTTCAGCTTCATACTGGGATTTACATCATTGGTTCCCTTGGTTCTCAGGCCTGTGGTTTGAACTGGCTTATACCATTGGCTTTTCTAAGCTTCCAGTTTGCAGACAGCAGATCATGGGGTTTCTCAGCCTCCATAAGCATGTGAGCTAATACAATACAATATAATGTAAGTCTCCTCTCGGTTCTGTTTCTCTGGAGAACCTTGACAAATACAAGCCCTCCCCTGCCTTGTCACTCTACTTTATGTTTTGCAAAATAATACACTTCCTTAATGTTTAAACCAGTTCAGGTCAGATATTCTTTTGTTTATAGCCAAACCATCTTGAATGTTAAGAGAATTTTAAGACCACATTGTCACTTCACAGAAGATGTAACAGTTTGCTCGAAGACATGTTGTCGATGACAGTGGAATTCAGGACTAGAGGTGGGGGTTCTTCTGCCCCAGGGTCATTTGTATTATGTGTTGCCTCTTTTACAATTACTTGATTATAAATTAATGGTAGCTTTTTAAAAAAGTGTATTTATGAACATACTATCTTTGTATTTAACCAAATTGCCCCACCTAGGTCAAAGTCTGGAATTCTAATGCAAATTTTCCGCTTTTGGACATGCTGGATCAAACTAGCCACTCTCACATACAAAGAGTGTGCTTGTTGACTCTGAAGAACTGAAAACACTTTGTTCCTTATTGCTGGGAAGCACTAGACCAGAAGATTTGCTCTGTGGGGTAACTATGAGCAAGAAAGGCAAATATACCTTTGTGGATCAGGACCTGCCATGTTGTCTAAGGCCTTTGTCAAGATTTTGGTTGGCAGATTGAATGGAATCTAGAGGCAGAGATAGGGTGAGAATAAGAGGGGAAAATAGGAATGGGAAGATTGTTTCCTTTTCTGTTTCTAAAGGTGTTTCTTGTATCAGGCCATTCCCCCACCCAGAAGACCCGTTTGCCTCTAGTAATGCCTCAATCTGCCCATGCTGGAGGGTGAAGCTGAACCACCCCCACTAAGTCTTCTCTGATTATGGTAGCATGCTCCAGTAACTATTTTGTGGAACTCACTCATTTCCTGAACACTTTGTTTATTAAACATATCAATGTTATGGAATATTTCTTCTGGTATTTTATGCCTTTTGCCTTTATGTTTTATCTTTAGGGAGCAGATCAGCAAAAAAGAAAAGACAGACTTCAAGGGCACATTGACTTGCTTAGTGTCCTGCTCTGGGGTCCCTGCTTTGCAGAATTCCAGGAGACAGTCCCTCAACCTGGCAGCCTGCCTGACCCTACCCCTCTGGGGTAACCTTCTTTTGCCAACTCAAGTTCCCTATGAAATGCAGTTGGGGCAGCTCTGAATAAACATATTGTATTTGTTTTCTATTGCTGTTGCAACAGATGGCTTCAAACATAGGGGCTTAAAACAATACACATTTATTACTTTGCTGTTCTGAAGGCCAGAAGTCTCAAAGGGGTCAGCAAGGGTGCTATCTTTAGGAGGCTACATTTCATTGTCTTTTCTAGCTTCTAGAGGCTGCCTGCATTCCTTGGCTCAGGGTCTCACATCAGTCCAATTTCTTTTTCCTTCGTCTCATCTGTCTCTGTTAGTCTAACTCTGACCTTTCTACTTATCTTCTACAAGTATCCTTATATGGATACTGCATTAGACCGTCACCTGGCTAGTCCAGGGTTATCTTCCTACCTCAAGATCCTTAGCTTAGTCACTCCTGCAAAGTTCTTTTTGCTTTTCGAGGTAACATATTCACAGGGATTTGGGCATGGGCATCTTTGGGACTTCTCTGGTGGCTCAGTTGGTAGAGAACTTGCCTGAAATGGGGGAGACCTGGGGTCGATCCCTAGGTTGGGAAGGTCCCCTGGAGAAGGGAATGGCTACCCACTCCAGTATTCTTTCCTGGAGAATTCCATGGACAGAGGTGCCTAGTGGGCTACATACAATCCATGGCATCGCAAAGAGTTGGACACAACTGAGCAACGAACACTTTCCCGTTCACTTCATCTCAGGAGTAGGAAGGAGGCATTTTTCCGCTTACCATATGTATACTCTTTGGGTGTCAGTTTCCACATCTGTAAAATGCAAATATTACTGTCTTCCTCACAGGGTTATTGAGTGGGGTAATTTATGTGTGTGAATTTCCAGCTTGTGCTGGCACAGTGGAGGTGGTCAATTCTGGTCAGTGCTCTCTTCTAAACTGGTAAGCTGCAGGCGGAGTGCCATGTCCCTACCTCTTTCTAAGCCCTTAGCTTCTAGCTCATGCTGGGTACCAAGTAGGAAATCAATACATGTAATAAGTAATTCCCTTGATCAATGACAATGCCTTGCATGCAATAAGAGCTCTAAAATGATTTGTTGATTGTTTATTATTTTGTTAGCAATTGGTGGGTGGGGAGCATCTGATTAATTAACTGCTATTATTTATCAGATCCAAAGTATAAATTTGGATTTTTCTGCTACACTTTTACCTTAATTATGTTAAACGCTAGTAGGGGAGAGGAATTAGTCCACAAGACAATTTAAGGGAAAAACATCTTGCTGTCATGGACTTTGTCCTTGGTCTGGAGACTTCTTGATTTCCTAGGGTGCAGCTGACTGCTCTCTCCGCAACTGAAAACTCTCTCAAAGGGCCTGTCCAGTTAGGTCACACAAAGCCAGTCTTATTATTTAGAGAGCACACAATGCCCCTCACATGGGGCACAGAGAGGAAGGAATTTTTTTAAAGCCAATTCCAGTCCCCTGGAGCTGCAAACTGCCCTCAGGGCAAAGAAGCCTGCAGAATAATTGGGAGGAGTCTGGCAGGAGAGAGGCGGACAGAAGTTAAAACTGCATTTCTATTTCTCTCTGTCTTCGGGTATGCCATGCCACTTTTAAAGTATTCCCCTCTGGGACAAACCTGTATGTCAAGATAAACAATCAGATACTATGCAAGGGCCAAATCAGGAGCACTGCAACCTCAGCCCAAGAAAATAATCTCAGGAACATTAGCCTGTGTGCCTCAGTGAGGCGGAGGGTACAGGCTCCGGCAATTCTGCAAAAAAATTGGGTTGGGGAGGAGACGCTGTCTGTTTACAATGAGTGTCTGTTCGGGCCCCCTAAATTTGGTAGGTTTGTGCTTTCTCAAGATAATAAGGTGAAAAACGACGTTTCAACATCCCTCTATCAAACCATAGTGCAGTTGCCCCAGGAATCCCTAATATGGTTGTGGATAATGTATCTGGAGGATAGGGTGAGAAAGGAACAGAGTCGCCGTTGTTGTTCAATTGTGTCTGACTCTTTGTGACCCCATGGACTGCAGCACGCCAGGCTTCCTTGTCCTTCACCATCTCCCTGAGCTTGCTCAAATTCATGCCCATTGAGTCGGTGATGCCATCAAACCATCTCGTCCTCCGTCATCCCCCTCTCCTCCTGCCTTCAGTCTTTCCCAGCATCAGACTAGATGCCAAAACTGTGAGAGAGAGAGGGTTGTGGGAGGAAGCCCCCTCTGCCCTTAGAGCCAGGTGGGGACTGTGTGTAGAGAATTCCCTCTGAGACCTGGCCTTGGGCTTCTAGGCCATCAAGCCTTGGCTGGTGGAGGCCGAGGGGCAGGGGTGCCCAAGTAAACATACCTGATCACAATAGTCTGAGCTGTTGGCACTTGGGGGTTGAACTTGTCTAAGGAACTTTGGGGGAATGTGGGGGAGGCATTATTTGTACAGTGTGTGACCAGAGTGTAGAATTCATGGACAGACGCTGAATGGTCTTAATGTCTCGACTCCTCTCTGGACAGAAGAGACTAGGGAGCTGGGCTGGCTGAGGTGGCATATTTCAGAGGCCAGAGCAAAGCCCAGCAGTAATACCCAGGAACAGAGCCCCTGGTGCCCAGGGCATGGAGCCCAGGGCCAGCATCGAGTTACTAAGGTTGTGCTAGGCGAGAGAAGGCTGAGTCAGGCAAATAATTTAGAGCATCTGGGACCACAGTGGCTAATGAGTACAATGTGAGGACAGAGGGGGGGAGGTGTGGCCCAGAGGAAAACCCCAGGCGTCTGTGTGTGGGGGATCCCTGAACCGTGTGTACTGGGGCATCTGTAGCTCACAGCTTAGGGATGTAGCTCAGGAGGAAAGACTCAGAAATGTTTTGAGCAGGTTGGTCAGTCTGAAAAAGCGGGATGACCTTGTTCTTTAATATGGACATTAGGAAGTGCAGTCAAGCTAAGCAAGAGGGCATCATTTGTGTCCCTTTTGCTACAAAACAGAGGATGGTCTTCAAGTCTGCCTTCGTCTAATAATTCCAATATCAGGTCAGTTTCCCTTATGCCCCCGCTGAGGGTTTTTAGGTATCTGCTCTCAGGCAGAGGACTTCTTACCCTTCTCTTGGGTAGGGTAAACGTGCATTCCACTCTCAGAAGTCCATGTAGAATTGGACAAGCCCAGGTGCCGGGGCCAAGCGAATTACACATGTGTCTTCCTTAGACTCTGCCTCGAGGAAAGGTCCTTTTTAATGACCAGATCCTGTTTGTAAGCAGAACAAGCATACATATTGCCAGCAAAAATTCCCCGAATTTACTTTGCAATCTACTTGGTTAAAGTGCCATCCACCAATGAGCCTCAGCCAACTGGATAAATACACGCAACTGGAGCTGCCGTGGAGACACAGGCAGAGCCCGATGCAGGCACAGCACACAAAGCTGCCTCGCCTCATGGCTTTCAGAAAGAAAGCTTGCTGATCTCTCTCTTTCTCGTCTTCCGAACCCTCTATGGAGACATCCATCGGGGGAGAAAGTAATGACTGCTCTCACTGGGCCAGAAATTCCAGGCTGAAATAACCCAGGGGTAGCAGGCGGGCTTGACAGTCTGTCAGTTTCGGATGGTGCTGCTCGTCAATCATTCATTCCTGCTAAATTGCAGAAACTCCCTTCCTTCATATCAGACTTTATTTGCCTGTGGTGCAGTTTAAGCCCAGTTTCCGGGGCATCCACAGCGAAGTAGGTGCCACCCTGTCCACTGGTCATGAGGAAACCATTAAGTCAGCCACAGCTTGGGTTTCTTTTTCTTCCCATCTGAGACTAAACCTCTGAGTCGTCTCCTAAGCCCCAGTATTACTTTTATGCACTGATCTCATTTTGGCTGTACCCATGTTTACTTTCTTTCGGTTCCTTGAATGTGCTAAATTCATTCCCTCTGAAGAGCATCTGGAACGCTCTTCCCCTGGATCTGCTGTCCATCACCTCCGCCCAGCCTTCTTCTCTCTGCCACCTCATTGGCTTCATTTATTTATTTTTAAAATATTTTTATTTTTATTTATTTATTTGACTGCACCCAGTCTTACTTGTGGCATGCGGGATCTAGTTACCACACATGACTGATGGAACCCAGGACCCTGCGCTGGAAGCGTGGAGTCTTAGACACCGCACCACCAAGGAAGTCTTCTCTTCTGCCTCACTGGCTTAAAAAAAAAAAAAAAAAAGAAAAACCCTCTCCTAGCAGTTATCACTACTGTTATTTTCCAGTTGATGTGTTTGTTCATTTATTCATTATGTTTCCCCCCTGGAATGGAAGCCCCCAGTCTGTGGATGATGCCAGGTGCATAACAGGTGGTCCACAAATGTCTAGGAGCACATGGCTCTCCGGGGAGGGCCCAGGGAGATGGAGAGATTCCCCGCCATCCCTTCTCCCGCTCAGGGCTGCAGCAAGTCTCGCAGCGATTCTGCTTGCTTTCTACCACACCCACGAGACTGGAGAAAAAGCCCAGTAGGGCAGTGTTCTGATTGTTTTACATACAGAGATAAGAAAACAACTGAAACTTGGTCTTCGCTCTATGGAGAGAAAAACAAAGTAGTTTTTTATTCAAGAAGAATGTGTGTAATAACAGTAATCTGAAAATAATGGTATCTGTGAGGTCCCTGGTGAAGCCACCCAGGAAAAGGAAAACAATAGATGCGAAAGCTTCAATGAGTCATAACACCACCTTTCAGCATCAAACTGCCCTGGAATCAGATTCAGATAAACTGGTTTCATCAACTCTAGACTCAGCTGTACGTGTCCTTTTTTATTCCTAGTGCCAATTGCACATTCTTTAGATAATGGCAAGATATTGGCTCTGTTTCAACTCACTCAACTGTGCAGAGGTGGAATGGAAAGGATTCCACATCAGCTTCTTAAGGTCTACATACAAAAGCAGCTCATTTCTTGGGCTTGCCCAGTGGGCTTCTTTTTCCTTCTGGTAAACTGGAGAGAACTGCTGTCTGGATCTGTGTTCATCAAAGGTGGTCTGTGGACCATCTGCATCAGGATTATGTAAAAGCTTTTTTAATCCTGTAATAAACCGTAGTGGAAAAGAATATTTTATAAAAGAAGATCTATGTGTGTATATACCGAGTCACTTTGTTGTATAGCAGAGACTGGTACAACATTGTAAATCAACTACACTTCAAATTTTTTTTTTTTTTTAAAAAGCTTATTTAGAACACTGATTTCTGGAGCTCACTAGAGACTTAGTGACTCTGATCTCCTAAATAGATCCCAGGAGTCTGTGTTTTTCACGTCTCCACCCTCAGAGGATTCTTAGGCACCAGGATTTAAGAACCACTGCCTTTGTGTAGGCATACAGCGTCCACCATATCCTGCTACCTGCGTCATCACTTACTTCCTGTGTGTGACTATCTCTTCTTCCCAGCCCAATTCTAAGGGCAATGGATACATCTGACATTTCT
Source organism: Tragelaphus eurycerus (assembly GCA_935064755.1). Classification (NCBI taxonomy): domain Eukaryota; kingdom Metazoa; phylum Chordata; class Mammalia; order Artiodactyla; family Bovidae; genus Tragelaphus; species Tragelaphus eurycerus. The sequence goes on along the minus strand of CAKXYN010000024.1, from coordinate 18,704,119 downwards.
TTTTTGTTCCCTTTACTGCTTAATTCACTGCAGGTGCGCAAAAAAGCACCTATTGAATGAAGAGCCTGAACTAATTTCCCTTTACTTCGAATTCACTGAAACTTTCCCCACCAAAAACTGGATCACATTTTGAACAAATGTTTTGAGTCAGAACACCCCCACTTCTCATCCAGAGAAGAGCAACAAGGAACATATTGCTGGGAAAATTGTCTATCTGGAAAAGGTAGAGGCTTTTCCCTGGAGTTCTTGTCTGGCAAGATCCATGAATATTTCAAGGTTGAGGGAGGTCATGGAAAATGGGGGGACATGTGCATGGTGCGGCTGAGAGGCACTCAAAGACCCACTCGGCACTTGGCCAATTCTTGTGAGACCCAAAGCCCAGCTGGACCAGTATCAGAGTCTCTAACCCTGGAGAGCAGAGCACCCAAGGGCGGAGGGTCCTGGATTTTGAAGGAGTTAGAGACCCTGGGGTTGTGGTGGTGCTGGAGGGTGACTGCACGGGGAATGAAGTGGAAGCCAGTACAGGGCTCCTGGTGTGTGTGGGCACAGGTTCTGAGGGCAGGGCACCTGGGATGGGCATCACTTCTTCCCTAGTCTTGTTCAGAGTTGCTCCTGAGGCAGAACCGGCGATAAGGCAGCATCACCAATGTGAAGATCGGCGGAAAGGCAGGAATGAGGGGAAGGGACTTGGAGGTTGGAGCACTTGGGCTGGATCTCATCTTACCTTGTGTGGCCTCTTTCTAGAATTAGAAATCTGATCTCCAATCTGGACAGTTTAAGCCGTCCTGGGAAAGGACTCCCTCACAGTCAGTGCAGGGCTTAGAAAGTACCTTGTGGACTGAACTACCATCTTCCTCCTTGAGGTTTTCTGCTCTTTGCTGGAACTCCTCTCTCCTCCGTTTTCTAGGCTATTTCCTGACAGACATTTAGATGTGAGCAGAGGGCACTTGTGTTCTCTCCACTCTTCTACCAGGCAGATCGGACTTCCTCAGTCGCTTCTTTGACCTGCTCTGGCTGGTCCCCTCCTCCTCTTCCTGCTGCTCACAGGCTTTCTCAGCTCAGGCTGCCTCTGTCTCTCAGTGAGGCCCTCTCTGTTTCTTCTCAATGGTACCTTCATCTTCTCAGTCACTCAGGCTTGAATGTTGGGCTCAGCCTTGCTTCCTCCTGCTTTCTTACTCTCAAGTGCTTGGGAACTGGAGCATCTTTACACATTTTGTGACGTATGGTTCTGAAGAAATCCCAAGATAGAAAGTGACATGGGCGTGGTCTAAGCCTGAGGCTTGAGACTGTCTCTCCTCAAGGAGAGTCTGCACTCTCAGTGACCTGCCCACCACTGCTGAGATGAGGTGACTCGGGCACCAGTGTGGATGCCGCACAAAGTCTGCTTCAGCCTTTGCAGAGGCATGTTCTCCATTGCTCTGGGGCTGAGTTTAGACTTCGTACTTGGGTGCTCAAGGCTCTTTGTGATCTGGTTCAATGCATTTCCCCAGATTATTTCTTGCCCCTCCCTGAGGGACACTTTGTACTCCAGTCATTGTGAGCAATATTCTAGCCACTCTGAGTGCTCCATGGTTTTCCTGAGATAATCTGATACATGAAGATATTTGGGTTGGTCTTGTTTGTAATGGGGGATCCATCAGCACTTCTAACAGCTGTGGAGGTAAGAGTACCTTGAGTGGGTTATGTTTTAGAAAGGTCAGACTGTCTGGGGTCAAACCATCCAAGGTTGGAGAATGGATGAGAAATAGCGAAGCGTTAGAAGGAGTTCAAGGCAATGGCACCCCACTCCAGTACTCTTGCCTGGAAAATCCCACGGACGGAGGAGCCTGATAGGCTGTAGTTCATGGGGTCACTAAGAGTCGGACACGACTGAGCGACTTCACTTTCACTTTTCACTTTCCTGCATTGGAGAAGGAAATGGCAACCCACTCCAATGTCCTTGCCTCGAGAATCCCAGAGACGGGGGAGCCTGGTGGGCTGCCATCTGTGGGATCGCACAGAGTTGGACACGACTGAAGTGACTTAATAGTAGTAGTAGAAGGAGTTCATGGTGGCTGGGATTTACCCTGAGGGCCACGAGGAAACCACGGGGGTGCTTTAAACAGGGTGATGAAGGCATCCTGTTCACGCATCGCGTGACTCCAGCTGTAGGGCAAAGCGTGGATTAGAGGTGGCTGATCTGGTGGATGTGTGGGAAGAGTCATGGATGTGGCCTCAGTGCCTAACCCGAGGCAATGGTACACGGTAGTACCATCGGATGACGCACAGTCGAGGAATGAAAAACAGGTGGAGCAGGAAATAGTAAATTAGTTTTGGATATTCTGAGTCTGAGACATCCAAACGAAGTGGTCTGGAAGCCTGTGCAAGAGGGAGACCTGGGCTGCAGCTATATATTTAAGGATTGTTAAAGGCTATAAATGGTCAAATGCAGAGAAAATGTTTCTTGAGAGCGAGGAGGGCTTTGGGCTGAACCCCAGCTCTAAGACATGAGACTCCATAGCAAAGGCTGTGAAGGAGAGGTCTGAGAGGCAGGGAAAGATGGCCAGGGTGGGTGTCGTGGAAAGCGAGCCAAGGATGCTGTTTCATAGGGCCAGTTGGTGGTGTCAAATGCTGCTGGAAGTTTGAAGGACAGAGGACAGAGGAGAGCATGTTGATGTTGGTAACAAGCAGGTGGTCGGTGATCGTGTGGGTAAGAGCTGCTGTGGGTGGTGAAGTCAGAGGTGGTTGCAGTGGGTTGAAGAATGAGTAGCAGCTAAGGAGGTGGAGATGGTGCAGAGACATTTGATTTTTAAAGAAGTTTGTTTGTGAAGGAGAGGAGAGGCCAGTAGCTTGATGGCTGAGATCCCGAACGCTGTCTAAAAGTTGATAAGAAGGCTCCAGTAGAGGGGAAATTACAGGGGAGGAAGAGAATGGTCCGTGTCGTAGACAGATGTCTGAGAAGGTGGTGGAGAGTAGGGATCAGGTGGAGGGTAGGCCTCTCCAGGAGCAGGGACAGTACTGCCATGGTAACTGGAGGAGCAGAGGGGACTGGACCAGGAAGGGTGCGAGGAGGAAATGATGGGAATTAGGAGGGTTTCTGTTTGATGATTTACTTCGAGAAGAAGGAAGCAAGATCGACTGATGTGGGTCAGGTGTAGCAGCCCAGATGTGAGGAGAATAAAGAAGGTTGAAATAACTGTGTCGGGGAACCAGAGAGTTCCTGAGTGAAACCATGGGCTTCTCGGCAGTGCAGAGGGCCAAGGTGACTTTTGGTGACCTTTCAATATTATGTCTATGCGAAAGTCTTCTCTGTCGTATCATCTATACCTCTTTAAATGCACTTACCACATTCTGACTCTTCGTGCAGTTATTTTCTGGCTTCTTAGACTATTGTCAGTTCCACAAAAGCAGACTTTGTCTTTCTATTACTCACAGCCCTGTGACATTGCGTGGTACATAGAAGGGGATGAAAAAAACATTTGTAGAATAAGTAAGTGAGAGCAGCTTGACCCTGTAGAAGACAGCAGGGCACTTACTCTGTGATCTGGTGAATGTATATTTAGAAAGCAGGGATTTGTCGAGTGTGCTCTGAGGGTGAGACACTGGCTGGAGATATAGATTTAGGAGTCATTAGAGTTTATAAATGGCCAAGTTCAGAGAAACTTGACCCTGATGACCTACTCTCATTTACATGCTCCCAAGTTCATCACACCCAGTTACTGAATCCCAGGGATCTTGGAGCAGCATTCTCAACCCTATTGGACACAACAGCCTCTTTCATTGATATGCATTTTATAACTCCCACTTTACTTTCTTGAGGTGAAATTCATTGATAACATAATCCACCTTTTACTATAATTAAGAGATAAATGCAATGTCCTAATATGATGAGGAAGAGAAATAAAAAGAAAGTCTTTTATAATAACATTTTTTCCATGCTCAGATCTACCTAATCTAGGAGAGAGCTTCTCACACTTTTTTGTGCCTATGAATCACCTGGAGGTCTTATTAAAATACAGACCAAGAATTAGCAGCTCCAGAGTGGGGTCTGAGAGCCTGGCTTCTAACAAGGATGCAACTGCTGATGGTCTATTTCTACCTTTTGGGTAGAGACTAGGGTCATAAGGAGAGATCAGAGAGAGAGATCAGTCACTCAGTCGTGTCCGACTCTTTGCAACCCCATGAACTATAGCACACCAGGCCTCCCTGTCCATCACCAGCTCCTGGAGGTCACTCAGACTCACATCCATTGAGTCAGTGATGCCATCCAGCCATCTCATCCTCTGTCGTCCCCTTCTCCTCCTGCCCCCAATCCCTCCCAGCATCAGAGTCTTCTCCAATGAGTCAACTCTTCACATGAGGTGGCCAAAATACTGGAGTTTCAGCTTCAGCATCATTCCTTCCAAAGAAATCCCAGGGCTGATCTCCTTCAGAATGGACTGGTTGGATCTCCTTGCAGTCCAAGGGACTCTCAAGAGTCTTCTCCAACACCACAGTTCAAAAGCATCAATTCTTCGGTGCTCAGCCTTCTTCACAGTCCAGCTCTCACATCCATACATGACCAAAGGAAAGACCATAGCCTTGACTAGGCGAACCTTTGTTGGCAAAGTAATGTCTCTGCTTTTGAATATGCTATCTAGGTTGGTCATAACTTTCCTTCCAAGGAGGAAGCGTCTTCTAATTTCCTGGCTGCAGTCACCATCTGCAGTGATTTTGGAGCCCAGAAAAATAAAGTCTGACACTGTTTCCACTGTTTCCCCATCTATTTCCCATGAAGTGATGGGACCAGATGCCATGATCTTCGTTTTCTGAATGTTGAGCTTTAAGCCAACCTTTTCACTTTCCACTTTCACTTTCATCAAGAGGCTTTTTAGTTCCTCTTCACTTTCTGCCATAAGGGTGGTGTCATCTGCATATCTGAGGTTATTGATATTTCTCCCAGCAATCTTGATTCCAACTTGTGTTTCTTCCAGTCCAGCATTTCTCATGATGTACTCTGCATAGAAGTTAAATAAACATGGTGACAATATACAGCCTTGACGTACTCTTTTTCCTATTTGGAACCAGTCTGAAGGATTGGCCAAAAAGTTTATTTGAGTTTTTCCATAGTGTAACAATTTGGATTTAAGAAAACTAAAACAACATTTAACTGGATATTAAAGACTTTTCACTTTAGAGTGGTGTTTTGAAATAAGACATACATGATGCTTTTGAACTGTGGTGCTGGAGAAGACTCTTGAAAGTCCCTTGGACAGCAAAGAAATCAAACCAGTCAATCCTAAAGGAAATCAACCCTGAATATTCATTAGAAGGACTGATGCTGAAGCTATACTACTTTGGCCACCTGATGCAAAGAGCTGACTCATTGGAAAAGACCCTGGTGCTGCGAAAGATTGAAGACTAAAGGAGAAGAGGACAGCAGAGGATAAGATGGTTAGATTGCATCACCGACTCAGTGGACATGAATTTGAACAAACTGCAGGAGATCTTAAATGACAGGGGATCCTGGTGTGCTGCGGTCCCTGGGGTCGCAGAGGCAGACATGACTTAGTGACTGAATAACAACAAAAAAGGATCCTCTGCTTTTGGAAAATCTGCTCTCTTTGGTAAATCCAAAGAGGATTTTCACTCTTATGACAGCAAAAATGTTAATGTTTGGTATAGAGGCAATGCACACCTCAGTGGGCAGAGGTTACGACCAAGGTCCTTCCCCAGGAACTACACTAGGTGTCTCAGCATTAAGCCACCATAGCTTTGAACTGTCTGTGAGCATCTGTGGTTTATCTCCGTTTATTTGTGCATCTGTTAGCAAGATGTGGCCTTAGGTAATTGCTGCTTTGTTTTATGCCGTTTTGGCTTAGGACAGGTTTCATAGGAACATTCTACTTTTGGATAGTTTGGGGGAAAACTATATATAATCATCAAGGACATGACAGTTTTAAAGGTCAATTTATATAGGTGTGCCCTGTTGGTGATTCAAATACATGATATGTTTTTTTGAAAATGGTAACTAACCCTGGGAGGTTTTGGGAAAAACAAAATAAATCTTCCCCCTAATTTCCAGCTGCACTTTTATTATTGGGTAATTCATTGTATATTAATACTTTACAAAAAATATTTTGTGTTTGTATGTAAAACGCTGTTGTTTAGTCGCTAAGTCATGTCTGACTCTTTGTGACTCCATGGACTGTAGCCACCTGGCTCCTCTGTCCATGGGATTTCCCAGGAAAGAGTACTGGAGTGAGTTGCCATTTACTCCTCCAGGGAATATTCCCAACCCAGGGATTGAACCCATGTCTCTTAATGTCTCCTGCATTGGCAGGGTTCTTTACCACTAGTGCCACCTGGAACCTCTTAAATACTCTTCTCTAGAATGTTCTGCTTTCTTCACCAGTTTAAATGAGCTTTCTTCATTTAAATGACCCCCCCAAGACCAGGCCCCAGGTAGTCTTTCCTTTTCTGTTTTCCCCTCACGCTGAACTTCTCCTTCATACATAGTTCCAACCATATCACTAGCTACAGAGTGATTTGTACTTAAGGTCTGCTTTTCCTTCTGGATGTGATAGGTCCCATTTCCTAGCATGATATTTGGCACTAAGCAGATCCTCAGTGCTTGTTTGATGAGTGCATGTGGGTCACAGTGAAGGGATTATTGGTAGGATTAACTACAGTGAGTTCTTCTGAAAGAAAGAAGGAATTCTGGATCGTGGAGAAGTTTACTGGCAGCCGCATAACTGGCTGCTTGACTCTGCAGTTCCGCAGGGTGTAGTTTGGGTATACAACACACACAGTGTTTGTCTGTCCCCTGCCTCCAAGAGCAGGAAAGGGAGATGAGACAGAGGGACCGTGGCTTCAGAGAGGTCAGGCAGGATTGTAGCAGGCTCAGATCAGTGCATCTGCTGGAGACTGGAAGGAACTCTTAGGCTTTTGCCCTGTTTACAAGTAAAGGCACAGTCCTACTTGGGAGAAGTCTATTAAGTCCCTTTGCCTTCCATTGCCTCACCTATGAATGGGGACAGCCACCAGTGAGGCTTGACACACAGTGGTCAAGCAAGGCCTGCATACGCTGCAATGTACTGTGCAGGTACTTTAGCGGCTGTGACTCTCTTTATGTCCTGGGCCGATTTCCTCACACTGTTTGTGATGCATTTGAAAACATGGGACACAGCCTGTGCAGCGATGCCCTTGGCCAGTGACAACACTTGGCAGCCCTTCACAAGTCTTACTGAGGATCCCCTGCATGTCAAGAACTCACCTGGGCCCCGAGAATGCCGGGTGAACAGAAGAAGACAGGCATCGGTAAGTGAGGCTGCGAGGCGAACTAAAGACTTCAGAAGGACGGAGAGAGCTTGGGGCTTTTGAGCTCTGACCTGCGAGGATGAAGTTAGGAAACGAGCCATGTGCAAGATGCATCAGGAAAGTATCAGGCTGTTGTTTAATCCTCTCAGATAATCCCGAAAGGCAGATATTTCTACATAAGAGGAAACAGGAGCATGGGAAGGTGAAGTTGCATGCCAGGCTAATGCAGCTGGAGATGCAGGGCCTGGGCTGTCCTCTCTGTACCTCCTCTCACCCCATCGCAAATGGCCCCTCTCTGTTCACCCTCCACTGGGTTATCCTGTCCTCCTCTTTGTTTCTCCATGATGGTTACAAGATTCTTCAACTTGTTTTGCATTTCCCTTAGGAAGGGACAAAGAGGAGCCGGGGTGAAGAAAACTGGTAACTCGCAGCATGCATACTCCTACTGAAGAGGTCACTTTTAGACTCTGAAATAGGTCTTACCTGCCCCTACTTCTCTCTGTCCCTCTGCCATCTTCCTGACCTGGTGATTTGATTTGAATCAGAGACCTATAGTGACAGGAGCTGGAGGGGAGGCCTCTGGTCAATATCCACTGGAGAACTGAGGCCTTCCATCACAGCCCTTGAGAAACTGAGGGCTTGGAAGTGACTCAGAAGCAGATCCGTCCCCAGATGAGCCTTTAGGGGAGACTACAGACTCTGGGCTGACACTTTTGACTGCAGGCTTGTCGGAGATTGCAGAGAGGGGGACCCAGCTAAGCCGAACATGACTTTGGACCCATTGAAACTGTGAGCTAATAAATGTGTGTGGCTTTAGGCTGCTAAGTTTGGGGGTAATTTATTACACAACAGTAGATGACTAGTACATTGTCTGAGCATTCATTCATAAATATTTATTGAATGAATAATTGCCTTTGTTGACCCCTGAACATCCTGAGCAGGTTCTGGAAGGGGAGTGTCCAAAAGTACCAGGATGAAGGCTATCCTCCCTGTGGCTGTCAGTGCTCAGGCTTCCCCCACAGGCCACAGAGCCAGCGTAAACAGAAGGTCTGCCAGTGTCCTGATGGCCAGTTTAGATGGCCTTACCACCTTTGACTTTCTTTACCCCTCTTAAGGTTCCGCTCGACCTCCTAGGATCCAGGGGTCTCCTAACAAGGCGCCACCTGGGAAGCTCTGATGAACTTCAAAACCCAACACTCATTTCCAACAAAGCATGAGTTGCCCAACTGCACAAACAACCCCATTCCTTTTCTTGGCTATCAAGGAGGACACCTTCATGTGATAATGCCCCCAAAATGAATAATTCATGGTTGATGAGTACACTTCATGAATATACAGGATGCCATATAAAATAACATAAATGTTTCCTAATAGAATTAATACACTTTCCAAGTGGTTCAGCTTGAGGCAATTATCGCACTTCCTGGGAGATACAAATTACTTTGCCCTCAGCCTCATGCCAAATAACCCCCCTAAGACACACACTAATTACCCAGAAATACACTGCCTGCCATAGCTCATTGACTAATTGACAATTGGTTTAAAACTTCAGCAAAATATCTTAAAACTTAGGCGTCGCATTTAGCAAGGAAACCAATTTTGTTTATCGCCTCATTTTGGTCTGCCTCATTGGCAGAGATGTAGCATGGTTTGTAAGTAATGACTGAGCAGGCTTATTATAATGATCAATGGAAAAAGAACAGCATTCCATCATACCATCCAGCTTTTCCATCTCTCATTTCTGTGATTCTATTAAGAACAATTACCAATGTTATATCCGTTAATATGATACAAAAATAGAACGCAACCGTGTATGTAATAGCTATCGCTAATGTGGTCTGTTAAGCTCAGGGTACAGCTGTCATCGCTTCTTTTCTCTTGCACGTCCAAGATGTGGCCTTTCCGTGCTCTATGCCCTTTATGTTCTAATCCGAGCACACACACTTGCTGAGTTCATGCTGTACCTACACGCGATCCTCCTGCCTCAAAAATAAGTTCTGGGCAAAAGTCAAATCTTTCAGAATCATTGCTCTCGATTTCCTCCCTGTTTACAAATCTCTGTAGGAGATCTAACTTCTTTATGAAGCTATATGAGCCTAACTCTGCCTTAATCTTGTTTCTAATCACTTTGATGATGCCAGGAGTTGACATACTACTACAAACCTTTGTTCTGTATTTTCTAGAATAGTCTAGTCTTATAGGGAGAGTGCATCCAAATTTCAAACAACTGGTTTATAGTTAAACGTGAGGTGGGGGAGAAGGGAAGGGGAAGGTGGGATGAATTGAGAAAATAGCATTGACGTTCTTTGTATAAAAGAGTTAGTAGGAAGCTGCTGTACAGTGCAGGAGGCTCAGCTTGGTGCTCTGTGAGGACGTTGGGGTGGGACGGAGGGTGGGAGGGAGGTCCAGGAGGGAAGTATGCATTTGACTGATTCGCTTACTATATTCACATCACTTACTGATTCACATACTATATAGGTGTGCATTTGACTGATTCACTTCACTGTACAGCAGAAACTAACACAACGCTGTAAAGCAACTGTATTCCAATAGGAAAATATCTGGGACTTAACCCATTTACACATTGGAGATGGCTGTTCTAGGTGGAGTAGAACAAATCTGTAGTTGTACAGAGTTACAGGCAGGGCAGTCATCGCAGGATGGCTGGACTGGCATTTCGTAGGGTTGCAGCCACAGAATATCCAACCAGGAATGGCTTGAACAGTAAGGGAATTGTTTTCCTCACAGAACGAGACCTCCAAAGGCCAGCAGCTGGGGACTGGTGGTGTGGCTCGGCTGTTTTTGTCTTCCTCCATCCTTTGAAGATGGATGATGGCCTCATGCTCTGGACACGACTGCTGGAGAAAACCAGGGGCGGGGTCTGAATCTGGCAGTTCTATCCAGAAAGCCCAGGCTATGCCCTCAGTCCTCGGCAGGCTTCAGCTGAGGTCTCATTAGCTAAATTGTCACATGGGCCACTTTGGTTACAAGGGAGGTCTGGAAAACAGTATTGAACCGGGCACAGTGCTGTCCCTAATAAATCGAGGTTTTGTTACCAAGGAATCAGTGGAGACTAGAGGGAGATGGACCAGCCTGTCACCCCTGGGGAAGTTCTGAAGGGAGAGAGGGTATCTAAGCTGGCACGGGAGGGATGGTAAGGTTCTGGTGGGAGACGGGAGAGGAAAGGGGACCTTTGGTAGATTTGTAATGAGAATAACTTTGCGAGAGGAAGTGATAGTGGCGTGTCCAGGGGACTGTGACAACACTGCTCCAGGAAAATTCTCATCTGAGAAATTGTAAAAACGTCAGCCCAGTGATGTATGTCTAGTTCCTGGAGGACCCGCCCACCCTCCCTGCCCCAGAACGTCCGCCTGGTACTCGCTCCCAGCACCTCTTTGTTCAGATTCAAGTGGTCTTTCTGACTAAAGAAAACAAAACCTTAAGGGGATTCTGCTTCCTGGACTTTGATCTCTCCCCTACGCCACTTATTCTCAGTATTGGCTATGCACTGGAATACCTTGGGGGTAGTTTTTAAAATCCCAGTGCCAAGGCCATCATCCAGACCAGTTAGGCTCTGGGGTGGGGTCAATAGTGCGCTGGTAGAAGTTTAATAACTGGCTTTCTAGAAAAAAAAAAAAAAAAAAAAGAACTCATGTATATATGTACATAAGTTTATTATAAATTATACTGATGTAATGGGTATACACAAATGATAATAAAATATACAATACTCTTTATTACAAAATACTCTTTAGCCCATTGATTCTCAGATAATGCTTTCCTGTTTGTTTGTTATTGTTTCTTGCTGAACTCTTGTGTGTGTAGTTAACCTATGGCCATGATTCAATTGTGATTTTACAAAATCAGACTGCAAATGAATGCTTGGTTGCCATTGGCTCACGAGGATAGTCCCAACATGAATGCTAGTTGATGTTTCACTTTCGTTGACAGAGAGGATGAATATGAAACAATGAAGATGTATGTAGAAACTTTACTTGTTCATCAGTGATGAGAAAGACTTCTTGGCTGATGGGGTCACAGCTTTCAAATACTGGAAGAACATTTCCTTAATTTTGTGCCATTTACCGTGTAATGATTACAGGCAGGATATACCTTTAAGTTTAATTTGCATTCTTAACGTCTTATCCATCACTTTCTAAGGTCTAGACCAGGGGTTGGCAAAAGTTTCCAGGCAAGAGCCAGAGAGTAAATATTTTACACTTTGTGGACCACAAACAGTCTCTTCCTCCTCTTATTTTTTAAAATTAATTAAATTTTTTTAAAGCAATCCTTTAAGAATGTAGAAACATGTGGATCATGCAAAAGCAGACTGTAGACCAGATTTGGCCTGTGTGCTGTAGTTTGCCAAGCCCTGATCTAGACAATCAACACAGATTGCCTAGATTCTATCTGAGTCAGAGTGTTTGCTAATTTCCATGATGTAAATATTCTATAAGCCATCATGGAGTTGGGAAGATTTGCACAACAGTACCTCACTATGTAGTGTTCCCACCATTCAGGCAGGATAGACAACTTCAAGAGCACAGACAGTAGTGAGATCATTAGAAAGCAACTCATTTTGAGAATTTATCTTTATTACCTTTATTTATATTTGGGTCTTCTTTGCTGCCCAAAGGCTTTCTCTAGTTGGGGAGAGTGGGGGCTACTCCTCATTGTGGTGGCTTCTCCATGGAGCAGGGGCTCTAGGAACATGGGCTCAATAGCTGTGGTGCACAGGCTTACTTGCCCCATGGCACGTGGACTCTTCCTGGGCCAGGGACCAAACCCATGGTCCCTGCACTGGCAGGTAGAGTCTCACTCACTAGACCATCAGGGAAGTCCATAGTACCCTTATTTTTAATAAAGACATTTAGTTGTAAGCTTATATAATCTAATTTGGAATAATGCTGTGTTTAACAACTGGCTTTGAAGCAAGAGAGTTCCAGAAAAACATCTATTTCTGCTTTATTGACTATGCCAAAGCCTTTGACTGTGTGGATCACAATAAACTATGGAAAATTCTGAAAGAGATGGGAATACCAGACCACCTGATCTGCCTCTTAAGAAATCTGTATGCAGGTCAGGAAGCAACAGTTAGAACTGGTCATGGAACAACAGACTGGTTCCAAATAGGAAAAGGAGTACGTCAAGGCTGCATATTGTCACCATGTTTATTTAACTTATATGCAGAATACATCATGAGAAATGCTGGACTGGAAGAAACACAAGTTGGAATCAAGATTGCCGGGAGAAATATCAATAACCTCAGATATGCAGATGACACCACTCTTATGGCAGAAAGTGAAGAGGGGCTAAAAAGCCTCTTGATGAAAGTGAAAGTGGAGAGTGAAAAGGTTGGCTTAAAGCTCAACATTCAGAAAACGAAGATCATGGCATCTGGTCCCATCACTGCATGGGAAATAGATGGGGAAACAGTGGAAACAGTGTCAGACTTTGTTTTTCTGGGCTCCAAAATCACTGCAGATGGTGACTGCAGCCATGAAATTAAAAGACGCTTGCTCCTTGGAAGGAAAGTTATGACCAACCTAGATAGCATATTCAAAAGCAGAGACATTACTTTACCAACAAAGGTTCGCCTAGTCAAGGCTATGGTCTTTCCTGTGGTCATGTATGGATGTGAGAGCTGGACTGTGAGGAAGGCTGAGCGCCGAAGAATTGATGCTTTTGAACTGTGGTGTTGGAGAAGACTCTTTAGAGTCCCTTGGACTGCAAGAAGATCCAACCAGTCCATTCTGAAGGAGATCAATCCTGGAATTTCTTTAGAAGGAATGATGCTGAAGCTGAAACTCCAGTATTTTGGCCACCTCATGTGAAGAGTTGACTCATTGGAGAAGACTCTGATGCTGGGAGGGATTGAGGGCAGGAGGAGAAGGGGACGACAGAGGATGAGATGGCTGGATGGCATCACTGACTCGATGGATGCGAGTCTGAGTGACCTCTGGGAGCTGGTGATGGACAGGGAGGCCTGGCGTGCTGCGGTTCATGGGGTCGCAAAGAGTCGGACACGACTGAGCGACTGATCTGATCTGATCTGATCTGTGAGCTGGTAAGAAATGGCTCAAGCATGCTGCTAACTTGTCAGATTGATCCTGGGACACTTTGTTGAGGACTTGGGTTTCTTGCTTTATGGTGCTTGGTAGGACACCACCAGAAATTTTTGATGAGAACATGATCAAATGGAAGAAATAGGTTTTCTGGGAAGATTCACTTAGCAGAAGTGAGAGAATGGATTGGAGTTTCTACAGCCTGCCTAGAAGATTTGTAGAAAGTCTTTAAGGAGTCTGGGAACACTTTAAAACTGCACACAAAATCTTGAGCACATGTGTGTAAGTGAATTTGTTTTCTGGGGAGAGAGCTCATATCTTTCATCAGATTCTCTATGAGATTCCAAAGTATGTTAAAGACTACTGGATGAGAAGTAGGAAGAGCAAGTGGAAGCTGAGTAATTCAACGTATCAGTCAGGGTCCTGGCAGAAAACAGTTCACCTGAGATGGTTCCAAAGGTAACTTTAAAGAAAGGACTGTGTTCAGAAGTACGGGCAGGGCTAGGTGAACAGACAGGAGACAGAGACGTACCAAGAAATTAGCCACAGTGGGAAACTCTCAGCCCCCAGGTCTAAAGGGCTGGAGCTGGAGGAAGAAATCCACAAATCTGTATCCATGAGAGATGCAGCTCTGGAGTTGGGGCTTGGTGAAAGCAGGGGGCTGGAGGGGCCACTGTCTTCAGAGACGGCCGATCAAGAGGGAGTGAGGAAGGAAGGGACTCTCTGGCCTCTTTCCTCCCTCCTCTGGCTGACTGTCAGTGCCTCCCCACAGCCTCTAACCACCAAGAGAGCCTGGATGGTGCGGTCTGCCAGGCCAGAGTGGACCAGTAAGCGTGGCTAAATGGATGGACATTATAAATGGAAGGACATTATAATTGGAATAAATGGAGAATAGTTAACAAAGAATGTGTAGAGTAACATGGAAACATATACATTACCGTATGTAAAATAGATAACCAGTGGGAATTTGCTGTGTGATTCAGGGAACTCAAACTGGGGTTCTGTAACAATCTAGAGGGTTGGGATGGAGTGGAAGGTAGGAAGGAGATTCAAGACAGAGAGGGCATAGATATACCTATGGCTGATTCATGTTGATGTTTGGCAGAAACTGACATAATATTATAAATCAATTATTCTTCAATTGAAAAATAAATTTATTAAAAAAAAGAATATATTACTTAAAAGTTCCAGAACAGTCCAAGAAAGGGATCGATATGAGGTCTTATTTGGTAACTGTGGATGCCATTACTCACTGTCTGGTTTTAGACTTCTGCTTCTCAGCAGTCCCTCCTATATTACCTTGGGTCTGCCCAGTAATACCAGATAATGAGAAGCAAATACGGAGGATTCTGTTGTTGTTGTTAACTTTGTCCTTCCACTGCCATTTCCAAGCTCCTTGACACTGGCAGTCATGAATGTCTCTGAGCCTCCCTCATCCATAAAGCCTGGAGTTTGCTTTCAATGTTCTCTTTGATGGTACCTTCTAGGGCAAAAGCTTTATGAAGCTTTCAGAGGGTCATTGGCTTCCTCCCTATCCAAGGCACCTGTCAAGTAGGTGGGGCTTCCCTGGCAGCTCAGCTGGTAAAGAATCCGCCTGCAATACAGGAGGCCTGGGTTTGATTCCTGGGTTGAGAAGATCCTCTGGAGAAGGGAATGGCTACCCACTCCAGTATTCTGGCCTGGAGACTTCCATGGACCAAAGAGTCGAAAACAACTGAGCAACTTTCATTTTCACTATCAAGTAGGTGAGCACTTCTTCCCTGCCTGCTGCCTTCTGCAGTGGTTCAAAGTCTGGAGAAGAGCAAAGGTAATAGTCTCCTGACCCCTTCAAGGGGCCCTCTGTAAACTATTAGCCTTTGGTTGACTTTGGCTCTGCTGTTAGTTGGTAGGATTTGCAGTAAAATGGTTTCATACCTAAACTTCCTCAGTGGCTCAGTGGTAAAGAATCGACCTGACAATGTAGGAGACACAGGAAATATGGGTTCAATCCCTGGGTCAGGGAGATCCCCTGGAGAAGGACATGGAAACCCACTCCAATATTCTTGTCTGGAAAATCTCATGGACAGAGGAGCCTGGTGGACTATGAGGTCACAAAGAGTCGGACATAACTGACCTTGCACGCATGGTTTCATGTGTGTTTGAGTTGAAATGTTGCTCAAACTGAGGGAGCACTGATTTTTAAGATTATGTTTGCATTCTAGTCTGTTCTAGAGAGACATATCAAAAAACACCAAGAAACTCTGCTTCCAAAGCAGGTGGAGGGAATGGTGGAATGTTGCTGAAGGGAGCTCACTATTGTGTGCTTTTGTTGGAGATTTAATTTTTATTAGCCAATGCAAATGATCTGTTCCACATATGTAAAACAAAAGGACAAGAAACTGATCCCTGTGTCAACATCAGGATGTCTGACTTAAGATCCCATTCAAATAGCTCCCTAAAAATGATCAGACACTGAATATATTATTTTTCTGACTTTGACAAAACCAGTCTGCACAAAGCAGCAGCCCCATGAGGTTATGGATAAACCAACCGCGTTAAAACTTCAGCATTTTCATGTCAGTCACAGATTTTCTTAAGGGCCAAGTCACTGTTTAAGGACTAATGTGTTTGGAGAGGGGGAAAAAAATGGCACTGTGTTATTAGGCAGAATCCCCTTTATATACAGGGATTGGATCAGCTTGACCCTGATTGTGTTGCCTGCTTTATTGTCCTACTTCAAACACAGGGCCCTGGGCATCATCTTAAGGAAGGGCTGATTGAACTGTCGGCCTGACACTTGTCAGCTGTGGATAATACGGGTTTCAGTCCGTCATGCTCACACATAAATGAACCATGACAGAGATAGACTGTTGAATAGAAAAAGCAGTTTTTACTGTGGATAACCTTTCTTGAATAAATGCAACAAATAATAAAGTCTGAAAAAGAGGACATGTACCCTAGGAAAGCAGTGACGTTCAGAACCAAATGGTTATTATCTTTTGGGGCCATCAAAAATTGCCCATTATCAAAGCATGTGATTGAGAGAAAAGGGAAAAGTGCTATGATTATAATAAAAACGATGGCAGTTGAGCTCATGCAGTCTCCAATATAATATCATATAACAAAACCCAGTTACAGCTCACCAGGATTAGAAAGGAGGCATTGTTTGTGTACCAAATGGAAGCCACAATTGTTCTTAGGAAATGGTGGCACACATCTTAATTAAAACAGCAGAGGAAAAAAAAAACTGAAACACTTTACTTCTCTAAAACATTTCTTCTTATGTGTGTGTGTGTGTTTTTTTTTAAAATAACTCCCAGTAGAAATTGTGAAACTCTACATTTCAATCAACACAGTCAAAAGAATGATTTGAATTTACAGGCCTGTAATTGGAACAAATTGGAAACAAAAGACGAGCTCGTTTAAGCCACGTGATGTGGCCGCAGTGCTGCTGTGTACAGTCTGCTAGGAGAAAAAAATCGTGTTTGTTTAAAGCAAAGCTAACTCTACTGCAGGCTGCTAGCAATTTGCATAAATGTCTCTACCATGATTTTTTTTTTATTTATGGGCCCTAAGTTTCTAATTAAATACTAATTAATACTATCACCAGAATTGTCTCCCATCCCCTGCTCTTCATAGCTTTGTCACTTTGATTAATGCACAGTCGTTTATTAACTTATTTAACAAGCCAGGGTGCCTCATGACAAACTAGATTAAATTATCCTCATAACAGTCTCATTATTGCAAAAAAAGGGAGTCTTAAACTTAATAAAAATTATCCTCGATAATGTTAAAGCTTTTCCTCTGCACCCTTAAAAGCTAGAAATAGGTTTCTTGTTTGATTTATAATATATGGAGTTGTATAAAGCATCCATTAATAAAATGTATAAGTTCATTTAGGCTTGCACATTACACTAGTGCTGGAGCCTTGGGTGCTTATTATTTAACTTTTGCTGTAGTTATGAAGATAATTAATGTCCTGACCAGACAGGGACTAAAATACCCACTAGAATGAGATAATTAGAGACATAAATAATGTTTAGGCTCTCCTGTGCTGCTTTTTAAATTAATTGTTTTGTTTTCTACCCAAACTTGAGAAAGAAGAAAATAGGAGTTTACCAAGGAACTGTACAATAAAGGTGACATGTTTGTTTCAGTGGATCCGCAAGGACTGTGAAGCTTCCCAGTTTCTGGGAAGGAGGAGGGACTGGGACTCGGCTCTTCGGAGCGAGGGGGGCGGGGTTGAAATGTTGGGCCCTCGCTGCTCTCTGGCTCCCTCTTGTGGTCAGGTCGTGGTGGCAAGCACACCTCACAAAGCTGCCTCAGGAGCCCACAGGAAGCCCAAGGGTTGAATCAGAACCGAGAACAGTCTATTACCTTGTGGGGTAAACTTCTCATCTTAGACTCTGAGGAGAAGGAGAGCCCCAGAGGAAACTGAAGGGGCCTAGGGCAACAAATTTTTTCACGCTGACGAGGCAAGAACGCAGGAAGCTGTGGCTCAGGCCTTGCTGGTCTCAAAACAAAAATGTATAAATACATTAAAACATATGTGGAACATGGGCTCTTGGTGGAGTGGTGTGTTATAGGAGAGTTTCAACATATTCTGAGGGCGTGTTTTCTACTTGTTTTCAGTTTCTTGCTAAAATAGCATCCTTAGTAAGGTCCCTAGGTAATCCGGTGCCGGAAGAGTAGATCGGGATCTGCTTAATGGAAAAGTGTTTGCTGGTTCGCCACGTGGTCTGTAGTGTCCGGGTCTTAAGCTGGGGCTGTTGGAAAGGGTCACAAACAGGGAGCTGGCCCCTGAATGGGTAGCACTTGACCTTCTACGAAGCCCTTTGCCTACGTCATCATTAGCCGCGCCAGGATCCTGTGAGACCAGAGGGAGGCGCTGTCCTATGGTTGCCAAGGTGTCACCTGGCCCCTTGGAGTCTCACCCTTCCTTCCTGGCTGCTTCCTGCCTGGGAAGGGCGCCTGGCTCCTTTGCTTCTGGTTTCCAGTATCCTTCCTACGTTTCTGTATTTCTGCATCTCACCTCCGTTTTTCTCTCTCACACTCTTCTCTCTCCCTCTCACCTTTCCTTTTTATCCTTGATTCAGAGCACAGATAACAATCACTGTACTTGTTCACATACAGAAATAGCTCACTTGTCAGAGCTGCACAGGGACTGGTGCCACGGAAATTCCGTGAGTGGAATGACGGTTCAGAGAACTGTCGTTGGGTTTAAAGAGCTTCATGGTCATAGTTGTCTCAAGTTCACACCCATTCCCTGGAGGTGAGTAGATGGCACTCATCTTTATCATTTGTAACTCTTTCTTAGCACTGATTAACATTTCCATCTTTGCAAGCCCATTACCAGAGACCTGATAGTAAGCGGTGGTTTTGGCCCAGAAGAGATCAACATTACGTCAGCTCCCTGATTTACTAGGTTTCCTCCTAGTAAGGTCAAGGTATTAAGGTATTAAGACCCCAGCTTGCCCAGAATTCATTTGTGACAAGTAGGCCAACTTAATTTAAGCGGGGCCCCGAGGAGCCATGTGAGATGTCACAGATGAAAAGGAAGCTTAGTAAAGGAGATGCTCGTGGTCACGCAGGAAGGTGAGAGCCCAGGGGGTCTCATTCCTGCCCAGGACCTTCTCTTTCAGTCTCTGTTGGCATCATTATGATGCCCTGAGAAGTGGGGGGCACATGGGAATGGTGGTAAGGTGAAGGGGGGTGTGGATTAACAAAGAGTAGTTGGGAAGAACTGAGTAACTGCAGACTTCATGACTCTGGTTTCAGAATTTCTGATTTAGTCTGACCAAGGCCCAGGAATCTGCATTTTAAATAGGCCTGAAAGTGACTCTGAGGCAGGGGTCAGTCATGGATCACTGGATGTGAAACACTGGGCTGGGGAGTGGAGAAAGAGAAGATGAAAGAATTGACGGGAGGCGAGGGATTTTTTTCTGAATCCTCTTTACCCTCCTGAGAAAGTATGGTAGCTGTTGCATGTCCTGCAGACATTGCTCACCTGGGCCGGCATCTCCAGGTAATGAGCAGGGGGCAGGGGGGTGGGGGTTGGGGAAAGTGCAAAAGATTCCTTCCGGCCAGAGAGGAAAGCCCACCCACCAGCACACTCTGTGGCTCTCATCATCACCTCTCCTAAGTGCTGCTCTGGCATCAGTGCTCCGGGCCCCTTCAGTGCTACTGTTTCAAGATTCATCCCTCTCACCCACCTCCACCCTGTGATAGCCAAGGAATCCTTCTATGAGCTGGGGTCAGAAGGAGATGGAGGTGTCCTGAGCCCAGGCTTCTCCAAGCCTGAGAGTAAAGAGAAGTTTGTCTGGAGGGGCCCTATTTCCTGTCTCCACAGCAATCTTCTGGAACAGTAAGGGTGTGCAGTGGGCTTTAATTAAACTGATTCAGTCACATGTGGCTTTACGAGAGCCTGGTCAGCTGTGGTGTGTCTGGCTTCTGAAGGCCTGGTCTATTGTTGGGTCATGCTGGGCAGACAGGTGCTGTGGGGGCAAGTGGCCCTCGTACAGCTTCAGAACCAGGCCTGTGCCCAATTGGAACCCCTGACCTGTTGGGTTTTCTCTGTATGTTCTTCATGCCTTTGCCACCATGTGGCCCAGAGTGATGGAGAAGCCATGTGTGTGCACCATGCAATGCATCAGATGCTGAGGATCAAGGGCAAGTGCCAGGACTGTCCTCGGTACTGGTGGTACAGAGAGGCAGGAAGTTTTCTTGCCAACAGTCTTGGTTTTAGCCCTTGAGGCTTTCAGTGACAGGGCCTTGAGGAGAAAGATAAGTCTACAGAAGCTGCCTGGGACCCAGCTGGCCCCCAGCATCATGCAGCCACTTGGAAGAGAACAGGACACCATGGCTGATGGGTTCCTGGTTGGTTTCTTAGGATGGATGTGACAGTGGAGAGAGAGATGGGGATTGGGGCTGTGGTTCTGAGACTGGCATGTGCTTCCCTCCAGGACCTGTGTAAAATGATCCACCGGGAATGGGGAGAGAACACTGAAGCTCTTACGATATTGACCATTAATGCCTTTATATTTGTGTGTGTGTATGTGTGTTAGTTGCTCAGTTGTGTCTGACTCTTGGCGACTGCATGAACTGTAGCCCACCAAGCTCCTCTGTTCATGAAATTCTCCATACAAAAATACTGGAGTGTGTAGCCTTTCCCTTCTCCAGGGGATCTTCCCAACCCAGGGATTGAACCTGGGTCTCCTGCATTGCAGGCAGATTCTTTATGATTTATGGTACATTTTAAAAAGAAGAAAATGTTGATCCGATAGTAAACTGCATGCAATTTATGAATGAATGAATGAGTGAATGTCAGAGACATGTGCCTGATTATTTCTCCTGTATCACTTTTGGATGTACATTATGAACTAAATTGGTGACCATTGGTCTAGATTGTCAGTGCTTGAAGTGCTTGAAGCTCTCGTCCCTAGAATCTAGGTTGGATGGGGAGTGAAGCCAAACCACAAGAGAGCTGAGAGAACGTGGGGAAATGGACAGAACAGGGGATGGAAGGTGGAGGACACCACTAGTGGGATGATGCTGAGTGAAGTCGCTCAGTTGTGTCCGACTCTTTTCGACCCCAAGGACTGTAGCCCACCAGGTTCCTCCATCTGTGGGATTCTCCAGGCATTCCCCATTCTCTACTGGAGTGGGTTGCCATTTCCTTCTCCAGGGGATCTTCCCGACCCAGGGATCGAACCCAGGTCTCCTGCGTTGCAGGCAGGTGCTTTAACCTCTGAGCCACCAGGGACGATGCTAGGTTATTCCAAAGTCAGATTTGTAACCAGGGGAAGGAGGGAATGAAGGGGGGAGGGTAGTGATGGTCCATGTGGATATGGAAGTGCCATGTTGATTGGGGGCTCTAGGATAGAAAAGAAGGTGGTAAGCCACCAAGATGCCAGTTGGAGGTTTGGGGGCAGTCGTGGGTTTCTCTGATAGCTCACTTGGTAAAGAATCTGCCTGCAATGCGGGAGAACTGTATTTGATCCCTGGGTTGGGAAGATCCCCTGGAGAAGGGGAAAGACTACCCACTAAAGTATTTTTGGCCTGGAGGGCTCCATGGACTATATAGTGCATGGGGTTGCAAAGAGTTGGACACAACTGAGTGACTTTTCACTCACTCACGGTGGGTAAACAGGTGGCGTGAGGAGGGGAGGAGGGATTTATATGAAGGTGGAAGAGCAATGTTGTCTCCAAGGGGTCAACAGGACACAGATCTCCCTCCCCATCCCTGGGAGTCTGGGAGCAGTGGAGTGGGATGGTGAGTTCCTGGCTGAGAGAACCAGACTCCAAAGGAAACAGGAAGAGAAAGGACTGCTCCCCCCACTAAAGTCAAGGGAGGATTTCTCACCATGGAACAGAGGTTTCAGAGGGTACAATAGGAGTAGGTGTTGGTGGAGCAAATGAGACAGTCTGGAGGTGAGTTTGTGGGGAACGAGTGCACACTGCCCACACTTAGGGCTCACCCCTCTGCACCACGGGTGTGCTGATATCAAATGCTCTGTTGGGTGGGTTGTGGAATAAATGTTGTAAGCATAGCTGACATTTTTTTTTTTAAGAGAGTGTACAAATGTCTTTTCATTCAAACACACAAAATATGTTATCTGTGGGCGTGCACCATGACAGCCATAAACCATCATGCACTTTGTCAGCTGATACCCCTAACTGAAACCTGTAACCTTTTCTGTGGTCTTATTTTTTTTTTTTTCAAGTGATTTCTCTGAAGTTACTGGTGAGAAACGCAGCTCTGAGAACACGCCACCTCCACACCTCCTCCACACCACCTCCACCCACTCTGGCCATGCAGGATCCGCCCCCTCTTCAGTATCTCTGCTACAACTTCTGCTCTGTTTCACAGAGCAGCCGTGAGGCAGCTCTCAGGACCTTAGTAGGACTGGTGATGCCTTTTTTTTTTTTTTCATCCTAGTCATATCTCCAAGTAGAGCATCACCACCAGCTTCTGAATTGGCTGTGATGAACGATCTCAGCTGTCACTTTGGGCAAGGTTATGTTATTGCAGACATTTTGAATATTTAACAAAAATAATTTCTATAGCAGTTTTTTTTTTTTTTTAATTTATTGGATTTGGTGTGTCCAAAGCTGGAATATGCTGAACCCAAGCCAAACCACCTCCTAGAAAGATGGCTTCTTCAAAAGCAGCGGGGCAGCACTGAATGCATCTGGAACTCTTTCTTCTCATTCATTCCACCCCACATGTTCCACCAGCCTTCAGCATGGTTGTTGCACCTGATTGTTTTATAGTACTCAATTCTTCCTCTTCGTACTCACTGACAGTAACCTTCCTTGATTATGATTTTCAATTTGTGACCTTTTCCTTTCAAGAGCGGAGACTCATCTTTGACCTCAATGACTTCTCCTTTTCTGAAGCTGAACATCTTCAAGATTTAGGGTCAACTCTTCTCTCTAAACACCTGCAAAAGCATTTAAAAATGAGTCAGTTCCAGGGCTTAGTTTTCCTTTATTATACCAAATTTATTCATAATACATTATGCAGGTGTTTTGATGAGAATCCAGAAACATCTTGAGACACCATATTTCTCTGAAATGTGAGAATTTAAAACCATCGCTGTTCCAGGACAAGTCTTGTGGATAGAGCTTTTTATTGCATTCATTTGCATTATTGTGTTCCCTTCTCAGAACTCCTGTCAATTAACAACAGCTTGATCTTGCAGTTGAGATAGCAGAACCCAGAGAAAATTCACCCCAAGTCACAGACTTGCAAGATGGTGGAGCCAGGACTAGACCCAGTGTTCTTTCTGCTAGATCATTCTGCCTTTTCAGAATTAAGGACAGATCAGACAATAAGCTTATTCCTGATCGGGCGTATGACAGGTTTGAGCTGGAGGGGACCCCTCTTTATACCTATTTCAACTCCACCTTCCTAGATATTCAGTAGATGTATCTAATTAGGAAAAATGCAAATTATTTGACTGTGTACCTATAAATATTATCCCTGGAAAGAAAAGGAACATTTGGTAAATGTGAAAAAAAAAATGGGGAAAATTTGCATGTTATCCTTGTGTAGGGGCCATGTTAATCTTCTCTGTATTGTTCCAGTTTTAGTACACATGCTGCCAAGCAATCTCCAGGCTCTTTTAAAATGAATATACTATAAGAGAAAATACTAGATTGTATCACATATAGTAAAGATAACTACTGTTTTGTGAGATTTTGTGTTGTGCATATCTGTAATACTGTGGAGGATGATGTAAAATTTATTCCATACTATGGATTGTGCTAACGAATGTTGAAAAGTCACGGGTATGGCAGAAAGATCGTTAGAAAGTGGCTTCAATGACTTGATTCCAGTCATTACTCTGCCAATAACCACCTGCATGAGCATGGCCAAAAAAATTACACCCTCAAGGCTTCCATTTCCTTATCTTTATAAAGCAAGCAGGTCCAACTACATGTTTTTGAGATCCCTTCCTCTAAGATTGTATCATTCTGGCAATTCTTTCATGGTACCAGCGAGACACAAAAGCCTTCCGAATGAGAACGGTGGGTGGAGGGCGGTGGCTGGAGCAGGAAGTTGACACGAGCCAGGTGCGGTCACCCGCCCTCGCCCACAGCAGCTGCCGCCCTGGTTCTCACTCTTGCTGCTCGTCGTCTTTGCTGGTAGTACCCTGACATGCTGCTGCTGCAAGGGTGTGAGTGATCACCACGGCTGAATCCAAGCTGGAGCCTGTGGGCAGCCGTGGAGGCGAGGACTGCCAAACACACGCACCTGGTACCACCCTTGGCACTGCTGGGTGCTCCGAAGCTGTTCTTGATGACAGGCATGGTAAACATTCTGAGGCGGGAGCAAAGAAAATGCAGCGTAAATAGAACAAGTTGAAACTGAGGAGCCATTTTCCCTTTACAGCTGACATGGAGTAACAGACACCTTCCTTAGAAAAGAAGAAGGAAGGGGAGCAATTTCAGAAGATATATAGGGTAAAATGCTTAGTTTGACTGCTTTTCTGGTGTAAACGAGTACTTCATTTTGTGTAAAGAACTTATCACTTTTTACTCATTTGACGCATAAGATGCAAAGTTTATTTCATGGTGGAGAATGACCCAAGAGGTTGCTTGCTTTCCCTTAATAGAGAAGACATCTTTGACACTGGCACACAGGATCCGCGCACACACGCACACACACACACACACACACACACACACACACACACACACAGGAGAGCTGATAAATGTATTAAAGGCATAAATTATTTAATGGTCCTGTGACAACCAGCACTGCAATGAGAAATGAGACGCATCAGTGTGAGAGGCATGCATATGTAGAAATTAGGGGAGTGTTTTTTTTTTTCCTCAGGTAGCAACATGCCAGAAAACATTCTGCCTTTGAAGAACAAAGTACAAAGATGTTCCGACAACTGAAGGTTATAGTTCTGCACCACTGCTTAGCATGCACTGCATTTGGAAATAGGGCCTGGAGTAGGCAGTCACCTTCCCCAGCCTGGTTTCTCTAGCACCATCCCATTGAGCGTCATCTGCTGGGTAAGACTTAACAAGATGTGTTTCTTGGCCTGCACAAGACCTGGCTGACTTGAGCCCTGCATGTCAGGAAGCAGATCAAAAGTGGGCTTTGTGGTGGTTCAACCCTGTGTACTTTTAAAGAAATAAATGAATAATTTAACTCATTTTAGTATTTGCAGAGGGCACTGAGCTGACAGCTCTGGGGCCCAACGCCTGACTGCTGCCCAGGTGCATCATGGGTATGAACATGGAAATGACCTGGTCCAGCCCCACAGAGGCACCTCTTACAGTCACAGCTGTCACTCCAGCTGGACTGAGGATGCCTTTTCTAGGCATCCGAGTGCTTGGTCCCAGACTGATCCTGGCTCTGCAGGAGGCCCTGCTGGACAGGGTTGGGAGGAGATGCATTTGCTAGACTCTCCTTTTATTTTTTTATTTTATTAAAAAAAATTATTTTCTTATTTGGCTGTGCTGGGTCTCTGTGGGCTTCCCAGGTGGCTCAGTGGTAAAGAAGCCACCTGCTAATGCAGAAGACATGGGTTTGATCTCTGGGTAGGGAAGATCCCCTGGAGAAGGAAGTGGCAACCCATTCCAGTATTCTTACCCGGAGAATCCCAGGAACAGGTGAGCCTGGTGGGCTACAGTCCATGGGATCACAGAGTTGGACACAATTGAGCGACTAACACTTTCACTTTCATTGGTACCAGGTGGCTGACTCAAAACTCCTACTTTCTGTTCAGGGATACAGGATAATATCAAAACAGAATAACTGCTTTCAAAGGTTATTTATATCACTGTGTGTATCACTTTTGGGCTTCCCTGGTAGCTTAGCTCATAAAGAATCTACCTGCAATGCAGGAAACCCTGGTTCTATTCCTGGGTCAGGAAGATCCCCTGGAGAAGGGATAGGCCACCCTCTCCAGTATTCTTGGGCTTCCTTGGTGGCTCAGATACTAAAGAATCTGCCTGCAATGAGGGAGGTCTGGGTTTGATCCCTGGGTTGGAAATATCTCCTGGAGAAGGCTACCCACTCCAGTATTCTTGCCTAGAGAATCCCATGGACAGAGAAGCCTGGTTGGTCACAGTCCACGTCAGCCTTGATGTA
The DNA here is from genome assembly GCA_935064755.1 of Tragelaphus eurycerus. Taxonomy (NCBI): domain Eukaryota; kingdom Metazoa; phylum Chordata; class Mammalia; order Artiodactyla; family Bovidae; genus Tragelaphus; species Tragelaphus eurycerus. Next base: position 18,678,184 of record CAKXYN010000024.1, on the reverse strand, counting down.
TTCCTTTCCCTAGTTGGAGCCAGTCTGTTGTTCCATGTCCAGTTCTAACTGTTGCTACCTGACCTGCATACAGATTTCTCAGGAGGCAGGTCATGTGGTCTGGTATTCCCGTCTCTTTCAGAATTTTCCAGTTTGTGGTGATCCACACAGTCAAAAGCTTTAGCATAGTCAATAAAGCAGAAATAGATGTTTTTCTGGAACTCTCTTGCTTTTTTGATGATCCAACGGATGTTGGCAATTTGATCTCTGGTTCCTCTGCCTTTTCTAAAACCAGCTTGAACATCTGGAAGTTCATGGTTCACATATTGTTAAAGCCTGGCTTGGAGAATTTTGAGCATTACTTTACTAGCATGTGAGATGAGTGCAATTGTGCAATAGTTTGAGCATCCTTTGGCATTTCTTTTCTTAGGGATTGGAATGAAAACACCTTTTCCAGTCCTGTGGCCACTGCTGAGTTTTCCAAATTTGCTGGCATATTGAGTGCAGTATTTTAAAGCAACATCTTTTAGGATTTGAAATAGCTCCACTGGAATTCCATCACCTCCACTAGCTTTGTTTGTAGTGATGCTTCCTAAGGCCCAGTTGACTTCACATTCCAGGATGTCTGGCTCTAGGTGAGTGTGAGTGATCACGCCATCATGATTATCTGGGTCATGAAGAACTTTTTTGTATAGTTCTTTTGTGTATTCTTGCCACCTCTTCTTAATATCTTCTGCTTCTGTTAGGTCCATACCATTTCTGGCCTTTATCGTGCCCTAGACACTCTTTTTGTATCTAGGGCACAATAAAGGGAGGTTTAAGAAATGAATACCTTTCTGGTCATGAGCCACCACAACTGGATTTAAAGGCATGAGTCTAATATGGGATGTGGGTGTAGCAACCTCTTCAATGACTACCTCTACTTCCAAACGACAAAGACAAACAGAACAATCCAGAACCAACACAAAAATACTTCCAAAGTCCTAATGACAGGAAAAAAAAAATGTCCAGCCCATGCTCACCAAGTGGCTGTTATTTTTGTCTGTGGACTGGGCTGGGGAGATGCTCTTCGTTCGGCTGTCACTGGGCCCGGCTGTCTGACTGGAAGTGTTGTGACCCGGCAAGGGGATGGCTATATTTGGCCTCTGCAAGGGAAGTTGCTGAGATAGAGAGGGCAGCTTTGGATCATAGGGTTTGAGCCCATGCCAGAGGGAGGGAAAGCCACTTACCCAGCTGAGCAACCCGGTGCGACAGCCCAGCTGACCTGTTTGGCAGGGTCATGGGGAGGTCTACAGGGGAACACTCCACACTGTTGCTGGGGGAACTCACCTCGGCCCCACGAGTCTGCTGTCCCTGGCTGAGCCAGCCAGGAGGGCTGGCATGGGCTCGGCTAACAGCACCCACAAAGCGGGATTTGATTCAGGCCGCCTGTTTCGCTTAACTTAGCTCAAGGCAGTCTAGGCTGCCTCTTGGTATTCATGTAAGTTTCTCTGTTTTTTACTAGTTACTATTCACATGTCCTGTGTTTGCGACTAGGCTCCTCAGTGGTAAAGAATCCACCTGCAATGCAGGTTACCTGGGTTTGATCCCCGGGTTGGGAAGATCCCCTGGAGGAGGGCATGGCAAGCCACTCCAGTATTCTTGCCTAGATAATCCCATGGACAGAGGAGCCTGGTGGGCTACAGTCCATGGGGCCACAAAGGCTCAGACATGACAGAAGCGACATCTTAGCACACAGCCCTCACCTGTGTTTGCTACAAGATCCTGAGTGCTTTGGTTTTACCTTTATAATCCACAGAGCTTCCACACACAAGGATGTTTTAAATATCAAACATGTGCTAGATTGTCCTCCCCTTTTATGCTTTGGGTTATGTATATATAAAATAAATTACTAAATCTTCAGTTGGGTTATAAAAAAAGAATGACACTCGAGTCATGATAGAAAAACAAGATTATTGTTTATGAATATACCACTAAAATATGCATTTTGTAAGGCTCATTGATTTATTTCCAATTGGAGAAACCACACAGACATACAAAATGGTTCATTTGATATTCATTATACCTCCTTAGCTGCTTTTATTAGAAGTGCCCATGATGCCAATGGCAAGGTTGATGTTTTCAGGGCTTGAATCAATGCCTGAAACTCATCAATTCTTATAGGCAGTTTTGGTTTAAGGTATTTTGATGATTTTATGAAATGTTTTACCCTATTAAAGAGCCATAACTTAAACTGTGATGCAGGGCAGGCACACAGTAGATGATAAATGGCTTTGTGTAAGAGATTTCAAATTTGTCAAATCTGCATTAAATAACTATATTTGAAATCGGTTAGAAGGTTGGGTGAATTCTCCAGGTGAAAATGACATTTGTTTTATGGATCCCTCCAAAACAATTCCCCCAGAGTTTTCACTTGAATAAATCACATTTGAGTTCAGTGCTCCAGAAACAGCTTGCATTGTAAAGTTGTATTAGCTGCTTCTCTGTTTCCTCTTTGTAGGGAAAAGCGCTCGATTTCTTCATTTGTAAAGGAAGTGAGACTAGATAACCTGGAGTGAGAATCTTTATATCCTCTCATTTATTCATTCCATGGGCTTCCGAGGTGGTGCCAGTGGTAAAGAGCCTGCCTGCCAATGTGGGTTTGATCCCTGGGCTGGGAGGTTCCCCTGGAGTGGCATGGCAAGCCACTCTGGTATTCTTGCCTGGAGAATCTCATAGATGGAGAAGCCTGGTGGGCTATGGTGCACGGGGTTGCAAAGAGTCAGCCACGACTGAAGTGACTGAGCACACATGCAAAGAAGCAACAGCATACAAAACTGAGATCTTGTTCTCATGGAGATGACATCCTAGAAGGAGAAAGACAATAGACAGATAAGATAATTTCATGGATTTATAAGTGCCCTGGGAGAAGGCAATGGCACCCCACCCCAGTACTCTTGCCTGGAAAATCCCATGGACAGAGGACCCTGGTAGGCCGCAGTCCATGGGGTCGCTAAGAGTCGGACAAGACTGAGCGACTTCACTTTCACTTTTCACTTTTGCATTGGAGAAGGGAATGGCAACCCACTCCAGTGTTCTTGCCTGGAGAATCTCAGGGACGGGGGAGCCTGGTGGGCTGCCCTCTATGGGGTCTCACAGAGTCAGACACGACTGAAGTGACTTAGCTTATAAGTGCCCTGAGGTGGTAAAGGAGAGTATTGTGATGTTGAGTTGGGCAGGTGCCCCCAGCCTTTCTGAGAAAGGGTCATTTTGGCTGAGAAGAAACCACCTGAGTGACCCTCCAGAGGGGAACATTTCAAGAGGAGGGGCCCACCAGGGCTGGGGTGTGGCAGTGCAGTAGCATGCTCCAGGAAGAGAAAGGCCTGGATCTTTTCCTTTTTGGCTGCTCTGGGTCTTTGTTGTGGTGAGTGGGCTCTCCAGTTGTGGTGCTCGAGCTCAGCTGCCCCATAGCCTGTGGGATCTGATTTCCCCAACCAGGAGTTGAACCCATGCCTCCTGCATTGAAAGGTGGGTTCTTAACCACTGGACCACCAGGGAAGTCCCTGAGGGTTTTCCTTGTGGATCGTCTTCTCCCATCTCTAGAACTGTTAATACTTTGCTGCACAGAAATGAATGAGGCCCAAGGGGTTGTGGAAAGTGTCCAGAAGGGAGGCAAACAAGATTGTAGCAGACCCTGGGGTTGGGTGTGGGCTGCCATGTCAGAGTACACCAGGGTACACCCCGCTGCAGTGATGAACAGCCCCACATCTCGGTGTCTTAACCAAGCATAACCTGCCTGAGTCATGGTCTGCTGAGGCTCTGATGGCTCCCATCTGAACAGGGAGGCAAGGTTCTTGCCATCTTGTGTCTCCACCATCTTAAAGTCCTTTCTTTTTCATCTCATGAGTTGGGAGAGGAGAGTGGGTGAAAGACTGAAATGAATCTTTTAGGGACCAGGGCTGCCCTGGCTGCCTGTCTAGAACCCACATCCAGGACTCTAGTTTGACCGGAAGGGAGGCTGGAAAACAGTCTTCCTGTGTGCTGAGTGAGGAGTAGATGACCTGGGGAACATCAAGCCAATCTCAGCCACAGAGAGAGAGGAGAAAGAGAGAGGAGGGAAGAGAGCAGACCCTCCTCCCCTCCCTGTTTTCTTAAAGTCCTGCACGGCTTCTTGAAGACCTGCACGGCACGTGTTCCCTCTTGGCCTGAAATGCTGATCAAGGGGTGGGGATATGGTGGGAAAGTCCTCACAGTGTGACTTCTTACCATCCCACCAGACAATACACCAAGAAGAAAGGGGGGAAAAGTCTTAACGGTGGAAGGGAGGTTGCCTGTGTGAACCCCCTGGTTTAGACTAAGTCATTTTACTGCTTGTTAAGAGTGTGGCAGAGAAGCCAGATTTGATGCTACAGTAGTACTCCTATTACCCCATGTTAATCCAACTCTGCTGCTCTCATCTCACCATCTACTCCAGCCAGGCCCCATTTCTTGAGACTTCCCACCCTATAGAGAACAGAATCCATCTCCTGTGTTCTCACTACTCTGCTCCTGCACTGCCTGAACCCTCCTCTCTACAAAGCCTACTAGGCCTTCTTATCTTTAGAAACCCTCCCGGCCTTCTCAGCCCTCAATGGAGTGCAATCACGAAGAGACCAGATGTCTCTTCCATTCAACCTTCAAATCTTCTCCAATGAGTCCTTATTAACCCATCCTTTAGAGACACCCCATAGCTTCCTGGATCACCTCCAACAATGAGAATAGCTTCAATTTTGAAGGAGTTCAGAATCCACCTGCCATGCAGTCTGCCTCGTATCTGCCTGGTAGCTCAGCTGGTAAAGAATCTGCCTGCAATGCAGGAGACCCCAGGTTGATTCCTGGATCAGGAAGATCCCCTGGAGAAGGGATAGGCTATCCACTCCAGTTTTCTTGGACTTCCTTGGTGGCTCAGATGGTAAAGAATCCTCCTGTAATGTGGAAGACCTGGGTTCGTTCCCTGGGTTGGGAAGATCCCCTGGAGGAGGGCATGGCAACCCACTCTAGTGTTCTTGCTGGAGAATCCTCGTGGACAGAGGACCTCTATGGGCTACAGTCCATGGGGTCACAAAGAGTTGGACACGACTGAGCAACTAAGCCCACCGAAATTTTGAAGATGAGGTTTATTTCCAAGTATTAAAGTCCAGTCCAGTCTAATGTATCATAATACTTTAGAAAGAAAGAAAGTGAAGTCACTCAGTCATGTCCAACTCTTTGCAACCCCATGGACTATAGCATACAAGGCTCCTCTGTCCATAGGATTTTCCAGGCAAGGGTACTGGAGTGTGTTGCCATTTCCTTCTCTAGAGGATCTTCCCAACCTAGGGATCGAACCTGGGTCTCAAACATTGCAGGCAGATGCTTTACCTCTGAGACACCAGGGAAGCCTGATATGATACTTTAGGCTCATCTCCAAATCCAAGTCACTTATCCAAGTGTAAGCTCAGAGATGTGTAATGTGTAGGGGTAATGTATAATGGCGTAGATGTGTAATGTTATTATTCTTGTACCTCATTTTCCTCTGGCTGTTCCAAGGTCCAGGTTGGTGTTGATGAGGTTGATGTTGATATTGTTGATTAGAGGAAGAGGGACAAAATAAAACACACACCACAAGATTCCTGGCTAATGTTGAGAAGTCACACATTGCCTTCCTTTCTGGAAAGAACCATTGTCAGTTATTTCATGGGGCACAGTTTTGGGTACTTTAAAAAGAACCTCCTCTCACTTACCACATAAACTTCACAGCCCTGCATTCTTACTATTCTCTAGCCACTCGGGCCTTCTTCCTACTTAATATTGTTGTGTTCCTTCCTGCCTCTGAGCCTTTGCAGTTTTACTCCCTTCACCTGGAGTCCAGTCTCCCTCGCCCCTTGTCTAGGCAACTGCTAGTCATCTTTTAAATCTCAGCTCAAGCATCAGTTCTTTGGAGAAGCTTAATTTGAACTCTCGGCCCAGGGCAGACCCCCAACTGTACACTCTCACAGCCTCTGTAATGAAGACATTGATTGTGTAAACAATTATTTAACATCTGTTTTCCCCACTTGAATGTAGATTTCAAGAGGGCTCAATAAATCAGTACTTGTAGAAAGAATAAATGTGTTTTTCCAATAAGCTCGTGAACACTTTGATGTGCTAAACAGATAGTGATGTTAGTCATTCAGTCGTGTCCGACTCTTTGCAACCCCATGGACTGTGGCCCACCAAGGCTCGCCTCTCCATGGGATTCTCCAGGCAACAATATTGGAGTGGATTGTCATTCCCTTCTCCAGAGGGTCTTTCTGACCCAGGGATCAAACCCGGGTTAGTAGGCACTCAATAAATATCTGTGGAACTGACTTGAAATTGATGACAGGAGCTATGCCTGTTAATCTCTGGGTTCACTATATGACTTGGCACGTAGTAGGATTTCAGTTAATTCAGTCTGTTACCTAAGTGTTTTGAACAACCTCACCAGCATTGACCAAATAATGGAGAATTGACTGGAATGCAGTTTTGACCTATGCTTTATGGATATTCTTCATTGTCAGCGGCTTTTTGACCCAAGCCAGGCTTCTCACTGGCTGACTTCATATTCGGTGGTCCAGGAGGAACATGCTATAGAAAGGGAACATTGTTAATGTGACCCTAGGTCTAAAGAATGACAAAGTCTAATAAGTTTTCCCTTTGCTCTCTTTAGTACACTTGTGTCTTATCAGTGCAACTGATCTAACTCTTGGTCCCGCAAACAAGGTCTACCATATGTGCCTCCAACCTGACTTGCGTGAAGACTTCTTTTATTAGTCACAATTAGTTGCAGGTGCAAAGACTGAGGGCACAACTAACTGTATCTGGAATCACCCACTCACATACGAAATTAAACACTTGCACACTCAGAATTAGGTTCAAGTGGCTAATTGCACCCGGAAGTAGGTAATTGCAGGTGCAATTAGCTGCAAGTGCAATTTTTCACCTGAGACTAATTGCTCCCAAAGTAAGGAGATAGGGATTGGAAATTCAGCCCTGAATGAATGTGTGGTTATTGCAACCACCTGTGATTTTAATAGTCCTCCCCCTTGGAACTTAGAGTGTGGTGGCCTCCCTTTGGTTTCTATGAACAGTCAGGTTGCTTAACTCCTTCTGTATAGTCATTTCACAGCATTCTCTTCTCCAGTTGGGTCTTCTTTTCTTTGCCAAGACCGTCTTACACTGAGGGTCTGCCAAGCCAGAGATCTGGAATCCCTGGCTATTTAAAGGATATATGTTCCTCCACTGATATATTGTGTGCATGCTCAGTCGCTTCAGTCATGTCCAACTCTGCGACCCTATGGACTATAGGCCACCAACCTCCTCTGTGCATGGGATTCTCCAGGCAAGAATACTGGAATGGGTGGCTGTGCCCTCCTCCAGGGGATCTTCCTGACCTGAGGATTGAACCTATGTCTCCTGTATTGGCAGGAGGATTCTTTACTTACTGAGCTACCCAGGAAGTTCCCTCCACTATCTGTACCTAAACCCCTCAGAATACAGCATAAGAAAATAGTAGATAACTTGGAAAGTTAGTGGGTGGTAGCTTCCAGTTCGTTCTTGAACACAGTTCCATGAAGATTGCCATTTGAACATGAAATGGAAAGTTCTCCTCCCTAGCATCTCAGGTAAGGAGGAGACAGATCCTCTATCAAACTACCCATAAAACTCTTCACTAGCAGGTTCAACCTGGATAAGGCAATGACACCCCACTCCAATACTCTTGCCTGGAGAATCCCATGGATGGAGGAGCCTGGTGGGCTGCTGTCTATGGGGTCGCACAGAGTCAGACATGACTGAAGTGACTTAGCAGCAGCAGCAGGTTCAACCTGACACTACTTCCCTCCATGCTTTCCCCCTGTGTTGGAGTCCAACCAGGAGAATAGAAACCACCGTAGGTTTTTTTTTTTTTTTTAATGATTATAAAATTAAAGCATTGGAAAATTCAATGAACTTTAAATTAAATACAGTAAAACTAACCAAGGAAACCAAATTGTTAATACTCTCCAGAAAGTCTTTTGATTATATAAACATTATTTAGGTAAGGAGTTGATCGCCATAGTTGTTTTAACAGAGAATTTAATAAAAGGAATTAATTAAACTGGTATTTGCTAGTGAAGTCGCTCAGTTGTGTTCAACTCTTTGTGACCCCATGGACTGTAGCCTGCAAGGTTCCTCTGTCCCTGGGATTTTCCAGGCAAGAATACTGGAGTTGGTTACCATTTCCTTCTCCAGGGGATGTTCCTGACTCAGAGATTGAACCTGGGTCTCTCACACTATAGGCAGACTTTTTACCATCTGAGCTACCAGGGAAGGTGCTAAACTGGTATTAGCAGACTGAAAGGGCAAAAAAAAGAACCCTGAGGCATCTCAGAGTTAACTGCAGGAGGCAACTATCACCCTGAGGGCTAGGGAAATAGAGGCAAGAGGCTGGGTTTGTGAGCCCTAGGAGCTTGGAGATGGGGTCCTCTGGCTGCCGTCTATGGGGTCGCACAGAGTCGGACACGACTGAAGTGACTTAGCAGCAGCAGCAGCAGCAGAGCTGGCACACACGCCTCTGGGAGGGGCGCCACCTGGCTTGCTTGGTACCTCAGTGGCTCAGAGGCAGGATCACAGAGAACTGGGACCCAGAATTCTGAGGAGAGGGCACCGTCCATCTGTTTCTGGTGCTTCAGAGAGAAACCCTGCAGAAGGGGACCCAGAGCTCCGAGGAGGACTTCCACCCAGCTGGCGCTGCCCTGTGGACACCCGATGAGGTACAGCAGTGCTTGAGGGAAAAATGCCTTCAGGGTATGCCATGGACCCTGGGGCTTGTGCGGCTTGGGTCAGACCAGGATGTAACGTCTTGATATAAAAGGGAAAAGTGACAGGCGCTGAAAAGGATTTCCGAAGAAGGCGTGGAGGAGAGGAGTGTGAGCCTGTGCAGGGCACTATGCTTTCATTCGGGTCTTTCCGTCTTTCATTCTGGAGGCTGTGGGATTTTAGCAGAGTGGACCCCTACTGACCTTAGGAGCTCATCTTCCAGTTTTATTTCCTTTTGCCTTTTCATACTGTTCATGAGGTTCTCAAGGCAAGAATACTGAAGTGGTTTGCCATTCCCTTGTCCAGTGAACCAGTGTTTGTCAGGGCGCTCCACCATGACCCATCCGTCTTGGGTGGCCCTGCACTGCATGGCTCGTAGCTTCATTGAGCTACACGAGGCTGTGATCCATGTGATCATTTTGGTTTGCTTTCTGTAATGATCCAGCATTTTCCTTTGCCTGGTTTTATTTTATTATGAAGAAATTGTGTGTGTGGGTAACAGAGACACAGAGAAAGGGAAGGAGGGAATATTACTGTCACAACGCATGCACACCAGCGGTGGTCCTGAAACTCTGGTCTCGGTAGGTGTCCACGGCCAGCCTTGCCAAGGGATCTTTCCTTGCTGCTCACCTGACTGACCAGCATCCTCTCTCCTTGCTGTGAGAGCTCAGGGCTGCCTGAAGCCTGTCTCCTGACCTGCCCAGAGTGCTGACTCCTCTGCCTCCCTGCTTAGTCAGTCCAAGGTAGGATAGGGTCCTGCTCGCTGCACTGGAGGTGGCTTCAGCTGAATGCCAATCAGATGGGGCGGTGACCCCTTTGAACTCCCTCTGGCTGTGGAATCTGCCCTTACTCAGGTATGTAGTGACAAAGCCTGGCGAGGAAGCAGAAAGACTGCAGCCAGAGGGGAGTGGAGGAGGGCGGTGGCCTTGGATTGGCCCCGGGCACCTGCCCGGCCAGTCTCGCACTCCAAGGCTGGGCTTGGGCAGAGAGGTCCAGAGTGCTCAGTGCTGTCGCAGGACGGCGGTGTGTACTCACTGGCTCAGAGCCAGCTCCTGATGGACAGATAGGCTGCTTCAGCCCAGCAAGGGGAGCAAATGTTCCTTTGCCCTTATCACCTGGTTGGTGGCAACTTAAGCTTCTCCAGAGGGGACATAAATATTAGGGGAAGTTGGGTCACCTGCTGATAGTTTGGACTCCGAAAAAAATTCTTTTCTTCCTAATAAAAGAATAAAACCCCATGGAAGAAATGCTGGAATTAGAGGGAAAAAAACAACAGCTTAAAAAATCTGACTAAGCTATAATAGTCACTAATATCACATAAAGATGGTTTTCCCCATCCCTCCCTGTGGAAATAGTTTGTTCAGCCACTCATTCCTTCCATGAGTATTAGTTTGGCATCTACTATTACTGGCACCTGGAGATAGGACCCTGAACAGGACAGATAAAAATCCTAGCCACTGCAAGAGCTTATATTCTTGGAGAAGAAGTTCTAATATCTTGCACATATAATTTCTTATCCAGTTTTCACTTGTCAATCTATCATCTCATGAGCTCTTCCTTGGTTCTGCCTCATCTTCGTACCCACTATTCTGAAAACTATTAACACTTACTTTTCTAAGTGAATGAATCAGTTTATTTAACCATTTCACTATAGTCCAGTATGAGCTCTGTTTCCCATTAAATAATGCTGTGATAAGTATGCTTGTACTTAGGGGCTTCCCAGGTGGCTCAGAGGGAAAGAATCCACCTGCCAATGCAGGAGACGCAGGTTCAGTCCCTGGGTCGGGAAGATCCCCTGGAGAAGAAAATAGCAACCCACTCCAGATTCTTGCCTGGAGAATCCCACAGACACAGGAGCTTGGGTTACAGTCCATGGTGTTGCAGAAGAATTAGACACAACTTAGCAGCTAAACAACAGCAAAAGTGAAGAATACTTATGTAGGTGGCTTGGAAAAATTTTTTTCCTTTATTTTGGTTACTTTCCTCCTTGGCTATATCTTTCACAGTATCAGGCAGGACTCTTGGTGACAAACAACAGTGCTAATAGCTGGTTAGGTTAAAGAGGAAAGGAACCTGCTGGAAGGTTATCCATCTAGTCATTTACAGGATTGGCAGAAGAGTGCAACACCAAGCTCTGAAAAGCAGCAGGAATGTGGGGCTGGGGCAGCAGAAGTACAGGCCAGGTCCCTACCCCCCGCCCCTCCCCAGACAAGCCTCAGGGCCTCTTCCCAGCTCCACCAACATGGGGAGGAATCTTCATGCTCCTTGGACTCTTGTCTCACACCCTCCTTCAAGATTCCAGGTTTAGGGCTGGCCAAGATTTGGCCTCACTGGGTGGATCTCTGCCTGCCTCTCTGTTTGTGGGGAGTCAGGGCAGGGAATAGCTCTCTTTCCCCATCTGTCCTGGAGAAGATGGGTTTCTGCCCCACCCCTGCAGACAGGGAAAGTGGTGGTTCTAGATAGGAGAAAAGGAAAAGTATTCTCCACCAGCACATTCTTTTACTTATTATATGTAGAGGCGTGGAGAGGTTGGGGCAGAGTAACAGCACCATTCAATTCTGTCTGCCAGTGGAGGGTACAAACACTGCTCAGTGGGGCTGGGTTAGGACCCAGGGGTGTTAGGGACTACCACTGGCCCTGGCATACTCAGTGTTCAGAAAATGTAGGTGAGACTCACACTGATGAGCTTTACTTTATACATACGGAAACTGAGGCTTGGTAAGAATCTGTGACTTATCTCGGATCACACAGTCAGGAAACCTAAGCCAGCCAGACCTGAGTATAGGTCTTCTAAAAACCCTGTGGATTAAAGGGTGACTTGACCTGTACTACTTCCCAGCGCTGGGCTGGTGGCTGGTATGAGGGGTGCCTGGAGCAATCCACGTAAAGGCCCTTTCAACAAAGGGGCCTTTGTAACAAGTCTTTCTTTGTTTGGCCATCAGGCTGTTCCCTGGAGTAATTAAGGCCTGTAGTCCTTAGATATAAGGCTGGCTAACACTACTTAACAGTAATACAGCAATCTGAACTTGAGTGCAATGCTGTGTTTGAAATGCACAAGTCAGGTCAGCCCTATACCCAAACACCTGGGTACGAGACACGTAGCTGGATGGCCCTGCCTCTCCTGCTTTGGCTGGACGATGCCCATTGGCCCTGAGGAAGGAGACGTAGTGTTCTGGGCGGTGCCAGACGAGAATGCTGGCAAACAGCCCCTACTGCTGGGGCTGCATCTTTAAGACCAGGCGGACATCTGGCCTGTTGCTGCCTGGATGAGAAAGGTCCCAGCCTTGAGGGTCCTTGAGTACCAGGTCATGCCCATCTGTATCTTTTCTGCCAGGGCCCCGTGCCCTCCTGGGGTGGTGAGTAGATGCTCTCCTCTTTGCCTGGGGACACAGTCTCCCCTCGATTCCCACAGGTTCTCCAGAGCCAGTGTTAAAATCAACTTGTGTTTTCTTTTTTTCCTCTAAGACTGTACCTTTATTTTAAAGATCCCTCATCTAGAGGAGAAAAGACAAGCTTGACTCTCCTTGCAGCCAGGAAATTAGGCTTTCATCAGACCTGTACCACTGGGGACTGTGAGGGTCAGCAGACAGAAACGAGGTCTCTGCCTTCAGAGCACTTTTGATGTCTCTCTGGGTGGGTACCGCCTGGAGGGGAAGAGCAGCGAGAAGGCTCTTTTGTTAATGATAGGGCCCCGGTCTGGCCTTTCCTCTCTGAGCCCCCAGACACACTGCTGTGCAGCTCAGCTGCCTAGCAGATGGAAGAATCTCAGGGTTTTGGTGGAAGTGGACTTCTGGCAGTGGTAAGAGTTAGTACCTGCGGATTCTACTACCTGTGTAAGTTCTCCAAGGCTCATGACACAAAGGGATTTCCAATTGTGCTGAGACACACATTTCCCCCACACGAGTGGTGGGTGACTCACTTCACTACTGAGAACCAGCATCAGGGATTCAGCAGAGCTTGGGGCTCTCAGTTCCTCTTCACCAAGGGCAATCTGTGAGGGGATCTTTCTGCTTTGGTGACTTTGGAGAATTCAGGGAGTCATGAGGGTCTCTCTGGGGGACCGAGTCCCAGGGAACCCTGTATCTCAGGCTTACTCTTCACCAGTTGCCCTCATGCCCTCCTGGAGCCCTCAGGCTCGGGGTGAGGCTCCTTCAGGCTCAGCCCCTGCCTGCCTTCAGCTCATGGCACCGGTGTGGGCAGTGGGAACCGTCCTCTAGGCTGGTGCCCATGGTTCAGGGCTACAGTGTCTGCTGAGAATTTAAAACCAATAATAAAATCAACTATAAGTCAGTCGCTTTTTATTATCCCCATGCCAGCAATTCTAAACAATGTCAGTGATAAAATACTTTTATCCGCCCCCCCCCCCAAATATTTGTTGGTCCACATTCTAAACAATTACTGTGGTGATTGTTGAATTGTAATTACACACACACACACACACACACACACACACACACACACACACATGCTTCAAATTAGCATATTTTAGTGCTTTTCCTTTAATAAATAGTACATCCCACATGAAAGTTAATTAGGAGGACTCCCAGTAAGAACAGTTCTGATGGATCAAGCTGGCTTCAGGCACAATTAGTATCTTTAGCTCTCATGGTGCCAGGTACCCCTGCATTTAAACTGTAGATAAACGATAACACAGCACAGTGATTGCAAAGTCAAGAAACAAGACCTGAGTTAAATATTCCTCCTTATGGCCACTTGGTGTTAACATGTTTAAACTTTAGCAAGTGCAAATTTTAGTCCATATATAAAGTGTTTGACTAAATTTAATAGTATCTTTAAAATTAAAATCTATTCTAAGTGACTGTTTTAAAAGGAACAAATGAGCAGTAAGAATAATAATTACAGATTATTCCATGATTATCATTGAAAATAACTTTGTCACATAGAAGAGGGAGTTAAAAAAAAAAACAATCTACTTTGGTTGTGAGACATGCTAGGTCCGCAACATCTGTGTTGATCCAGATGACAGAAATCAGAACCTGGCTGAAACAGGAAGGGCTTGTTAATCAGGCTTTAAATGGCCTGCGAACCCTGTGAAGAACTGGATGAGCAGTATCTAGTCAGAGCTCCCAGAAGCACCTCCAGCTCAAAAAATTATTGTGAGATATGAATGGGGAAGGCTGTGGGCCCACCTGTCTACTGCAGAGCCCACTGCCTCTGCCATGATGGGGGCCAGCCAAGCAAAAGCGTCATGCCCTGTCCACATGGGCTCTATACTGAGGGCTTGCAGCGGTGTGTCCAATTGGCAGAATCTTATCCCATCCGAACCCCTACTTGCAGAGGAGGATTAGTTGTTTCCCAGGGTTTGCAGTATAGGATGGTCCCCTGGCGAAGCTTGGGATGGAGGTAGAGCTAGCCAGTGCCCAGCATCCTCCCCAGTGACTCAGCTGGGTGTCCATGCCACCTTTCCTTTGGTCTCTGGAAGGGAAGCACTGATGCTGAAGCTCCAATACTTTGGCCACCTAATGCAAAAAACTGACTCATTAGAAAAGACCCTGATGCTGGGAAAGATTGAAGGCAGGAGAAGGGGAAGACAGAGGATGAGATGGTTGGATGGCATCACCAACTCGATGGACATGGGTTTGGTCTAGCCTCAGGAGTTGGTAATGGACAGGGAAGCCTGGTGTGCTGTGGTCCCTGGGGTCGCAAAGCAGAACACGACTGAGGGACTGAACTCAGCTGAAGGACTGCCCCTGTTTGCGAGCCAGGTCTGGTGCATGCTGGCTTCTGAGTGAATGGCTGACTCTGTCATCAAGCATTTCCCATGCAGCCATTCTGTGTTGTGGCACCTCTCCTCTGCTTTGCAGGGATCTTCTCTGCATGGGATCTTTGTCGAGGCGGTCCTAGTGGTACATTGAGAGTGTTCTCTCCAAGTCTTCTCCATATCAGCTTAGTAACGTCTGTCAGGTAAGAAAGACTCAGAACACCCACGCCTCTCCATGATACCACACCTAAATCCCACCCCTTAAGTACATGCTTTTTTTTTTTTTTTCCCCACTTATTTTGGCTGTGCTGAGTTTTCGTTGCTGTGTGTGGGCTTTCTCTAGCTGGGACCAGTGGGTGAGGGCTTCTCTGTGAGGTGGCTTCTCTTGTCACGGAGCACGCACAGGCTCAGTCATCGTGGCACACACACTTAGTTGCCCTGCGGCATGTGGGATCTTCCCAAACCAGGGATGGAACCTGTGTCTCCGTGTTGGCAGGGAAATTCCCAGAGAAGTCCAATGCTTGTGTTTTTATCATTCTTCTTTTATAATAACTTTCAGGCATTTTTTAAAAATTTGCAGATTAAGTGAGACTCTTGTCCTCAAGTTCTCATTATCATTCTCATAACATTAAAACAAAAACCACTCTAATTTGCATCTTTACTTGGGCCCCAAAGCCTTCTGGGGATAGTGGGTAGTTGTGAGTGACACTGGGACCGAGGAGCAGGCCCCGGAGTGTGACAGTGCAGACAGCGGCTGGATGCAACTTTGGTGGGAGAGCAGCAGCTGAGGGCCAGTCTTGGAGCCCAGTGTCCACCCTGCAGCCCGGGAGGCAGGGCCTGCCCAGCAGTCACAAGCACCCAGTGAAGTTCTACTCACAAGGCTGGAGAGAAGAGTGTAGCGCCTGCAAGGGAGAGGCTGGGATTCTCTCCTTTGCAGCCTCTTGGTCTCTTGATCACTGTGTGATGTCAACAAGGACCTCTCCGGGGAGGGATGTTCCTTCTGATGATGGCAGCTCTTACTTCTGCTCCAGTGGGACCGCAGAAGGAGTAGCCCAGAGGGAAGCAGGAAGCAGGATTGGTGGCATGAGGGTGTGGCCTTCTTGGATTGTCTCTGGAGAAAGTGCCTGAGACACACAGATGGTCAGTGTGGCAGGCTGGCTCCCTGCCCTGCCTTCACCACCCAGCTACCACCAGGACACTCAGAAGTGTGCCCACAGTCCTGACCCCAGTACGTATAGAGTGCGGCTGAGGAAACGAGGGGACTGCAGCGTCTGCTTCCTTCCCCAGCCAAGGTTCACACCACTCTCCACAAGCCATTCCTTTTTCTGCCCTGTGTCTTCCCAGTGGCCTGAACCCCACTTTACTTCAAATAGTGGGGACAGAGTTTGACCCATTACCATCTCTACTGAATACAAGAGGTCTTGTTTCTCATTTCTTGCTTTTTATATTTTACTTTATTTTTAAAAATAAAAATTGTGTATAGTTAAGGTATACAGTAGGCTTCCCAAGTGGCGCTGGTGGTAAAGAACCTGATTGCCAATGCTGCTGCTATTGCTGCTAAGTCGCTTCAGTCGTGTCTGACTCTGTGCAACCCCATAGACGGCAGCCCACCAGGCTCCCCTGTCCCTGGGATTCTCCAGGCAAGAACACTGGAGTGGGTTGCTATTTCCTTCTCCAATGCATGAAAGTGAAAAGTGAAAGTGAAGTTGCTTAGTTGTGTCCAACTCTTAGCGACCCCATGGACTTAAGCCTACCAGGCTCCTCCGTCCATGGGATTTTCCAGGCAAGAGTACTGGAGTGGGTTGCCATTGCCTTCTCCGGATTGCCAGTGCAGGAGACGCAAGAGACACACTTTTGATCCCTGGGTCAGGAAGATCCCTTGGAGGAGGGCATGGCAACCAATATTCTTGCCAGGAGAATCTCAGGGACAGAAAAACCTGGTGGGCTATGGTCCATAGGGTCACAAAGAGTTGAACATGACTGAAGCAACTCGGTGCATACTCACAAAGTATACAATATGTTGATTTGATATGTATAGACACAGATGATTACTGTAGTCATATGGGACATGGATTTTTTTTTTCCGAGAATCCTTGTTTTCTTCAAAACAGAGTCTCCCAGTGTCCTGTAAGAAAAGGACTTGGCACAAGTTCAGTTTTATATATATAAAATATACATGTTCAATTTATGTACATATGTATTTGTATACATGCAGAATGCATACACAATTTATTGTTAATATTTCTTTCTTCCTGGTTCACATTTACCAGAATGACAAGGCATCTTGCTGATGCCCCAGCCAACTAGGAAGTGACTCCAAAGTAGGACATAGTCAAGATTAGGCTCTTCTCCAACAATATGGCTAATTCTAACCAGCACATTAAGATTCTGAAGTTAAGAGCACATTGTGAAATGTGAATCGATGTGACATTGTCAGACAAAATGACCTGTGGGCTTGGGAGGTTGGTGCTCGGAGGAGGCCGAAGTATGCGTCTTAATCTTGATTTCCTTTGGGAATATCTACTCCATTGTCTTCCTGACTCTGATTATGTTCCCATGCAATCGAAATAGCTCCAGTCTCTTGGGCCGGACAGTTCTTTCTCTTTCTTTTTGTAAACACAGGGCCAATTGTTGTTTTGTTTGATTTTTTGAGCAGCAACAACTGTTTGGTTTTTGAGCTGTCGTGTCTTCATGTGTGCACAAAATCCCATCCCATTAAGAGGAGAAGGGTTGGCTTTAGAGTTCTGCTAGGCATGTAAATTATTTAATGCACAGGGACCTCAAATGTTCAAGTGAAAAACTAAAGTTCAGTATTCAGAGTTCAACCTCAAAATGGCATGAACAATCCAATAGGTAAGCACAGATTTCCTCCTTTATATCCATAATCTCAGGGTATTAGGAAGCCTTTAGCCTTAAGAAAATTTCAGTTGGGATTTGTATTTAACTTCAAGCTTATCTTTTGCTTGGTTTTACATATATAGTTGGGAACCAGGTAAGCTAGTAATAATAGAAGTTCTGAATTCTAATATAGGGCTTGTCTCCCTATCTCTTCTTCCTTGTCAATATGTGACTTGGAAACTTCCCTACTGGATGTTTTCATATTGCTGTTTTGGGGTGGGGGGATCTTGAACCGAAGCATAGTGTTTAGAGTATCCATCCATCTCCATATCTGGACTTCACTCAGGTCCTCCCTAAGCTCTCTTTCAATTTCTTCAGCTATGTACTTCAGTGAACTGCAAACAAACAGATCATTTTGCTGATGGTGATAGGGCAGTAATAGACTTTATTTCATTGCCTAGTGCCCTTCAGATATGCTTCCTCCCAAACTCCTCAGCAGAACAAATGTAGTTACTGAATTTGGTTACTGGTACACAATGAAATAATAGCTAAATAACATAGTTACGTGGTTATAATACAGTTAAATCATGCAGCAAGTTGCACACAATAGAAAATGCAGTTAGGCGGAAAGAATGAAATTAAGGGTTAGAGGTAAAAGAGAGGATGTATCTTTAGATGTGATTTGAAATGAAAAGCAGACACCCTTAGAAGGACACAGAAACATGTCACCAGATGATGCCTGAGGAAGTGACTTCTCTTGTCAACTAAGGCAAGGCAGAGTAAGAGCAGTGGGAAGGACGTGCTCAATGGGTTATATATTTTATATGTCCCTTTCTTTCTCTTTCCATGGCAGTCATCCTCATTTAAGTCCTTATTACCTCTTTCCTTGTCTTTGCAACTGTTAAATAGCTGATCTTCCAGTTCTCTTCTGATTTATCCCATGAAGCCTTGCCAAATCAGCTGTCCTTTAGTTCCATGCTGATTATATCATTCTTGTGTTCCAAATCCTCTAGAGCCTTGTATTACTTGCTGAAGTAGAGTAGGTACCCATTTCTTAGCTTGGCGTTCAAGCCTTTGACAGTCTTTGCTCTAGCCTACTATACAAAGTGTGTACAGCACATGAGTATCACTGGGAACTTGTTGGAAATGCAGCATGTCAGATCCCCCTCTGGCTTATTAAATAGAAATCTGCATTTTAGCAAGATCTGCAGAACTGTGCTGTTGGAGAAGACTCTTAACAGTCCCTTGGACTGCAAGGAGATCCAACCAGTCCATCCTAAATGAAGTCAGTCCTGAATATTCATTGGAAGGACTGATGTTGAAGCTGAAACTCCAATACTTTGGCCACCTGATGCAAAGAACTGACTCATTTGAAAGGACCCTGATGCTGGCAAAGATTGAAGGCGGGAGGAGAAGGGGACGACAGAGGATGAGACAGTTGGATGGTATCACCGACTCAATGGATATGAGTTTGAGTAAACTCTGGGAGTTGGTGATGGACAGGCAGGCCTGGTGTGCTGCAATCCATGGGGCTGCAAAGAGTCAGATGCGACTGAGTGAACTGAGCTGAGCCGAATTGCAGGTGATTCCCACGCACAGAAAGTTTGAGAAGCACTGCTCTAGCCAAACCAGAATACTCAGAAATATACTCCTTACTTTCCTTCTTTAACTTTTGTGTGTGGACTTACCTCCATGTTTATGCCATCTTTGCCTGACCATGCATGGGATCCTTTTGTATGGTCATCTCAAATATAACTTCTTCCATGGGACTTTGCCCAGTTATCTCATTGACCAGGCAGACTGACCTTCAGAATGCCTGTCAAGCCCTTATACATTGAACTACACATGCTGAAGGGACAGCTGTATTTATACCCCCATGAGCTAGTCCTTTTGGCCACAGAGAATTGGTTCATGATTAGGTAACCAGCACTAGAGCAGTCCATCTAGTGGTTGACCAGTAACCCGGAGTGCAGCCACATGAAATGGTAGTAGGGAACAACTGAATTTTCTCTCTCTCTTTTAAAAATTCAAATAAGGCAGTGAGCAGTGGCTGCTAAAGCTAACCGCCAGGTGACAGAGTGAAGCTCATGAGTGGTCATGTGCAGACCACAGAGGAACCAAAACTTTGAATAAGCCAAGTCAGTAGAGACAGGAGGACAGAGCAGACCTGCTGAGGTTGTAGAGATGCCCCGAGAGAAAGAGAGTGGAGAGAACAGTGGATGCCTAGACCTGACTTTCTCATGCCAGGCCTCATAATAACACAACCCCCATAATGAGAAAGCTTGCATAAGTCTCTGTTTCTTGCAACTGGAATAGCCACTTTGGACCCCTCACATGGAGCTGCTGGCTTCATCCCTAGGCCTCTCTTTGAAACTATGTTCTCATTCTCATTGGCAGTTTCCCAGCCTTGCATTATAACACCTGTGACGCTATAAACACCGGCTATCAGCAACTCATGATAAGATTGTTTCCTTCTCATTTTTCAGCATCTAGCAAGATACATGCTAAAAGAAGTGGTCGGACTGATGTAAATTGAATTCCAGGGAAGCAAAAGCATTACAGGGAAGAAACCTGGGAAGGAAGGTGATAGGATTATGTCATTAAAAAGGGCAACCAAACTGTAGAGTGGCCAGCATTTAGTTGGAGCCTTTGGTGCCTTGTTGTACCCACCAGGCCAAAGAGCCTGTGTATGTTTTTTTAATACAACCTGTTCCGCGTCATAGCAGTGAAATTAGTAATTCCCACCTCTCAGGAATCTAATCTCAGCTGACACTATCAATAAAATAATTTCTTTCAGTGAGTTGAATGTACCAAACACATGTTTCCAGATGGTCAGCAATCTTCCTTCTTAACCTCTCATCTGCTCCGGACCCTTCCTAAAGACTATAGGACAGATGAGTTTAGGGAGTAGTGAGTCTGTAGATTGAAAGAGGCAGCGACAGTGCTGATATTTGGAGGGTTGCCTTCCACTGAGGGTCAGTGTGGGTCTATGATGTGTGCAGAGTAGCATTCACAGAGAGCTCTGTACACGAAGGGAAATGGTCCTCATGTGTGTGTGTATTGTGTCTTTTAGTGTGGGAGATCATGAGGAATCTGAAAAGTGTCATTATGGTTGTTGGGAAGGCAGGCAGAAAGGGGGCCTTAATTTTACAAGTAGATGGGGATTTCTTTCCCCTTGTTCAGCTCCCTCTTGGAGAACATCACGCTCCAGATCCGGAAGTTTCATCTGCTTTTAAGCTGGAAGCTTCTTCTTTAATGGCTTTGTGACTCACAGGGCCCGGGTGATGGTAGCTTTTTCTGTGTATAGAACTATAATCCTTCTCAATTATCAAAGACATAAATTACTATTATTTCCTTACCAGATCGAACATCTCGCTTAAATATGTGAAAGAAAAATTGTTGGTTGTCTGGTGAATTTTCCTCTTGGAAAAACTGCCTTTTCTTAATCTACAAGTTCAATGAAAGTTCAAAAGTTTATCAGTGCAAAGTCTATATTCTAATAATTCATCAACCAGCTTCCATATCCACATTAGGAGGCTCTGGGTTGCAATGTTTTGTCCTGTCTCCTGTGTAAAAGTAATCAAACGGCGCATTTCCTGGGCATATCACAGATACCTATTGATCACAATCAGAGCACAGATGGCGTGAGGGAGCTTGGCTGACATGCTGGCTCTTGTGTCAATCACAGGAACAAATTGATTTCGACTGCCTAGCCACGATTCTCCTAGCCCAGCAGAATTCCATTCAGCACTGCTGTTTGGAGAATTTTGAGCAGGCAGCACTTCTGAAGGAGTGTCATAGTCCAAAGTCATTGTAGAAGTAAACTTGATTACTGAGAAAATGGTGATTTTTAATATACTTCATGCTTACCTTTACCACGAGAAGGTCAATACCTTTCTCCAATATTGAAAGAGCACTCATCAATTTAAAACTTATCCTGATTTATATCTGCTAATTAGGGAAAAAGGAAAAACTTGATTTGCATTTTTCTATGATGGTATGAAGTGCCATTAATACTTTTGTCCAACTGGGATTTGTTTTCTTACTTACTTTTTTAATTAATAATTTTCATTGACAAAATTAAAGAACTTACACTTATGCTATAAATCTTTCCTTATGACTTGGGTGTAGATATGTATGCTGAAGAATGATATCAGAAGAGAGGGATAACACCCCCAATACTATTATAAGCATTAAAATCCTCGGTGAAAACCAGATAAGAAAGGACAATCTTCGATACTATCCATTACTGTCCATTACTTTACTGCTTCATACATCAAGGCTGCCAAGTCAAGTTCAATGGGAAATGGGACTCCATCAGGGAGGGTTTGGGATATGAATGAAGAATGACCTGGGGACCAAGCTATTCTGTCCTTATTCCAGTTCTGCAGCTCTAGGCTGGCACGTTTCCCCTGTGATCCTCTTTCTTGTCACTTAGCCATCCTGTGTTGCTTTTCTCTTGAACTGCTGCCCAGCTGTGCCCTCTCACTGATGGTTAGGTGGGAGGGTAAACTAGACGACTGTGTGTTTATGTTACTCTTTGTTAAACATATAAACCTATTCTCCTGCTTTTGATTGGAGTAAGAGTAGATATTTGACTCAAAGGGTAAATGGGAAGGAAATCCAAAAAAGAGAAGATACAGGTAAAGAATAGCTGATTCATTTTGCTGCACAGTAGAAACTAACATAGAACTGTAAAGCAACTATATTCCAATTAAAAAAAGCAAAAACAAAAAAGGAGACCAATCCATTGACTGGTCTAATCCAACCAGAGACCTCTCCAGAATTCAAGTTAAGAGATATACAATCAATCGATAATCAGATATTGTCAGGTGCCTGGAATCAAAAGCATATAGGCTAGTAGAAATCAAACGTCATGCAGGCCCGGGGCAGCCATTTTTAGGTTTGTGTATTCTGATGAGGCAGCAGAGAAAGCTCCTCTGATAAGACAAATCAGAGCTCAAGGCTGGTGCAGAGATGAGGTATGTCAGGCCCCTCTAGGGAGAGAGCAGGCAGCCCTGACTCCAGGGGCTGCAGTATCAGACCTGTCACTCTTGTGACCCGGCTCCCTTACCTCTTGTCCTAGGATGCTTACGCTTGCCTGTCATGCTTTGGGAAAGGTCCTTGTTTTTCTTAAACCAGCATGAATGAGTCTCTAGTCTTCACAACCAAATATGCCCCAACCGGAAGGTATCCTGCTAGAGAGATTCATATGAGAATTTCAGTCACCTTCACTTACCTAGGGCTTCTCTGGTGGCTCAGACGACAAAAGAATCTGCCTACAATGCAGGAGACCTGGGTTCGATCCCTGGGTTGGGAAGATCCCCTGGAGAAGGGAACGGCTACCTACTCCAGTATTCTTGCCTGGAGAATTCCATGGATAGAGGAGCCTGGTGGGCTACAGTCCATGGGGTCACAAAGAGTCGGACACGACTGAGCGGCTACTGCTTTCATTTTCTTTCACTCACTTAGTCCAATGCCTGGGAACAACACTGAAAAATCAGAGTGCTCTGTTTGTCTATCTGAATACAACTCCACGGGGAGGATGTGCCAGGAGCCCGAGTGTTGTTCTTTATGCATTCAGATCACTCCACTGCAACTTCAAAGCCCTCTACACTCTGCCTCTTGCTCTGACGATCACTCCTGCTCTCTGGGATTGATCATTTTTGTACCCTATTCTGCTTTATCCATTGCTCTCTGAGGTAGCTTAAAGTTGGCCACACATTTGTTGTGAATTTTCCCATTGAGATGGAATCTAATTCCCGTTTTCTGGAATATGGGCTGGCCTTTTTAACTTGCTTGACACTAGAATGTGGTGGAAGTGATAGCTGGGTTTTCTAGAGTTAGGTCATAAGAAGACTTGCAACTCTGGCTGTGCCCCTGGGAGCCCTGGGAACCCTAAGCTGTCTTGTAAAGAAGTCATATTACCCCAGGGCTTCTATGGCGTTAGGAGCCCAAGTCCAGGTGAGGGAGACAGTTGAGAGGGAGGGCAAGACAGGCAGGTCAAGGACTCCAAGCACCAAATTTAAGAGTGAAAAGTTACCTTGGAAACAGACACTCCAGCCCCAGTTGGCTCCATGTAGCTCAGAGATAAACCATCCTATTGAGCCCTTCCTGGACTACTGAGACACACAATGTGTGAGCAAACTAAAATGCTTGTTTTACACTACTAAGTTTTGAGGTAGTGTGTTACACACCAGTGATTAACCAGAATATTATTCCAAGTCATCTGAAGGCTGCTCCAGCCTGCTTGCCTTTCCTTATGTCATTCTCGACCCAAGGACGCCCTCTTCCTCCTCCTCTACCTCCATTATCTTTCAGTTATCAGAACAAGCATCTCTTTTCCGAGAGGCCTTCTCTGATTACTCATCTCTTCTGTAACACATTTGCCAAAGCCTCTCTCAGAATCGTTTTCTGGTTGAGTCCTGTGTGCTTCTTCAATGTATTTTTACTGTTGTGTCCTAAGTCCCCAAGGACAGAGCCCATTCCTTGTTCCATTTTTTGATTCTTCTGCCCCTTGACGGAGTCCTAGATAGAATTTAACGTATGCTTTGAGGCTAAATAGCCCTGATCACGTTAAATGAAATTTATATTGGTACTAATCAAGGACTTGTCTTCGATTACACATTCCTGATTAAGTATTTACATTTAGAGATACTTCTTACTTTTCATTCTCAGATTGTATGTAGACTTCAATCTTTTGGGCTGGTTGGAAGAAAACTCCAAGGAGTGCAGACAGAAATCTCATGTAACATAGACAATAGGCAGAAACAAGTAGCATCCTCCAAGTTTGTTTGCTTATCAACATGTGCCTGTATCATTTATGTGAGGGAGGGGTCAGAGTCAAACTTTGTGTCTACAGTCCTCTTGTAGCCAGGGGGTTAGTATCTTTTACCCACATCACCTTTCTAAAACCCATTTTTGGGGACTTTTTCCAACCCACTAAATGAACTTTCCTGTGTTCACAGGACATTTTTTTTTTTTTTCCATTTCCATATACCCTTTAGTTTCCCTTTCACATGGAGCATTCTTTGCTGTGTTCAGAAAACTCATTAGGGCCCAAACTCTTCAATTAGGAAGGGTAAACACACATTACTCTGAGTTTTCCTCCCTTGCAGCAGATATAGACAGAGTTCAAGCAAAATGTTGGCCTAATATCCAAGGATTTGGCCACTGAAGTTTACTTCTCTTCAATCAAATTCAGGTCACGGCTTCCTGTAGTTTCCTATATAACTAATTAAGCCCTTATCTTCAATTTCCAAAGGATCACTGTTTCCTTTTAGCTTATATCCATTTCCTCATTAATTCATGGTGTGTACTTATCTATTATTATATGTGCACCAATCAGTTTTGGAATCATCTGCTGTTAGATTTCCCCATTTTGTTAATCTAACAATCACAATATCAGCAACATGGTAACAGGCGAACCAAACTGAAAGGCAGAGTTCTTTTTTTTTAATGCTACAAAAGAAAAAGAAAGGGCACATTTAAAATGTTCTGATTCTTAAACTTGTTTTTTTCCTTAAAAAAAAGCTGAGAAGTTATTGCACTTCTCCCTAGAAATTGCAACTGTATACATTTTAACTTTTCCCAGCACTCAGGCTTACAGAATACAGGGAAACATTAGCCACATTCTATTCATGCTCATAGGTCGTGACTAAGATAAATAGATTCTCAAGAAACATTGATGTGGGTGTACTCCAAGTGGGAGGAATTTTATGTTCCAGTCTCCCTGATGAACACCTAGAATATTAGAGACTCTGGGAAGTTTGTGCCTGACTCTTTTTAAAGGAGAATGTGATTAAGGTCACAGTGTGATATGTCTCTGACACACCACTGTCAAGGAACAGGGATCTGAACAGAAGAGAGCAAAACAAGCTGAAGTGAAAAGTTCAAATGCATGAGTGGTATTCTTACAGGTAAAAGGCAATTGAGGGTTATTAAAGAGTAGTTTTTATAGAGGAGGTGGCTAATCATCCACATTTCTAACAGGAATGAGCTGCACTTTCTGTTTCTTTCCTGCTTTCATTTATAACACCTAGCCTGCACACTGCTTATTTATACTTAATAACCAGTCTGTCGAAAAGTATTTACCCTTCTTGATCAGAATGCCAAATTATAACATATATCTCAGTTCATTAGCAACAAACTGAGGTGTCACCTTTGTGAGATTCTGGTCATTTGAGAGGAAAGGGGACGCTGAATTGTGATGGAGAAGATCCGTATTTTAATCACAAATGTGTATAAGAACTGAAAAGACAATATGAAAAGGCAGGTCAAGAAAGCTGCATGGGAACAAGTGTTTTTGATTAAAGTTTGTGTTGGCCCAGAAGTCCCCTTTAAGTTCCTTTTTATTGAATAATTTCCCTTTGATCCTTGAGTAACTAAAAGAAAACCCAGCACTTGACATTAACCTGGGACTCTGAGCCCTGGATCCCAATGCCAGACTGCCACCAGGGGTCCACCAGACGAGAGCCTCACCCAACACAGGTCAGCCCTCCATCTATCTCTTATCTCAGCTCTTCCATCCCCCTCTCCTGGGTGGGGGTGGAGGACACTCAGCCGAAGCAGCCATTCTAGGGGTACTTATTTCATTGCTTGTCTTCAAAGAGGCTAGCCAGGAGACATTAATGACAACATAAGAAGGCATCGATCATCTCAAGAAATTGAGCCTGGAAAAAGGGTAGAGATCATCAGACCCTGGGAATGTGGAGGATTTTGTCTCATTTTCTTTCCTTGTTTATTTGTTAAAAATGATGGGAAAATAATTTTTTTATTTTTGCCTTTGTGGTTATAACCAAATCATTGAGCAGCATTAAAATAGGAAAAAAAGAGAACAAAATTAAAAGGGAAAAAATGTGGAATTCTTAGAGTTCAAGGATGTGTCAAGAAAGCAAGGATTATTTAAACAACTTTGAGCATGTTTTTAAAAACTGTATCATTGCAATTCACGTGAATTCCCAGTTTCCATATTTAAATGTCTGATCAGTTATTCAGTTCCAATGCAGACATGATGTTTGAAGGCCATTTTGTAATGATTTTACCCTGGTTCAGATTATTTGCAATCCAGGGGGAAAATGCGAAAGCAAATAGAAAACATATCTGAGCACAAATCAAAAGAATGATTACCACACTCTGCGCTCTGTACCCATTACTGGGTCCCCAAGGCTCTTGTTCTGTTTGCCTTGGCACTTTTTCTTTAGCTGCCTTTGGTTGGACTGGGTGGGAAAAACAACTGCCACCCACAAAACCCTCGGCAGAGAATGAGGGCAGTGGAAATGGGTAACTTGAAAACGTGTGACATCCTCCGAGGGTTCGGTGCTCCAGACTTCATGGTGGGGGGAGTCGCCTGGAGAGACCTCCCAGGGCTCTCAAGGAGGCCTTGGCTGAGTGCATGTCAGAAAGTGCCCCACCAGCTGGGGGACGGGTAACCCAGCTCTCACTTTAGTCTCTAGAAAGCTCCCACTCAGTGGGTAATGAAAAATGGCATTTGCACAAAGTGGTGAGAAAAACCATTGTTTCTATAACACATTAGGCTCGCCCTGCTCAGGAGACAATACATCATGTCCCATAAAAAGAATTATCTATATTACTTACTGTGCATGGCAGAAAAGTTGCAATGTGTCTTTAAAAGAACTGTCTCCACACTGCAAGAAGCACTGTCTCTCCTGATCCCCACTGACAGAATAGCCTGTGTTTATAAACAAGTCCACTCAACCTCTTAATGATGACCTAGGATAAACATTTGACTTACACTGACTTTCAAGGTCTCCTATGTTTAAGCATCAATTGTTCATTTCTATGACTTTTGTATTCAGTCTGAAGGAAAGACAAATGATGCCAAGAATGATTTACATTAGCAATGGAGGCAGAGGTTGTGCCTGTGTTTATCTGATCCTCTTTTTTTTTTTGTATAACTAATGGTGAGATAACCAGCCTGGTACACAATGACCATTCAGTCTGAGTCACCCACCCGCCTCATTTCCATGTTGACTTTAATTTTAAAATATATTAAAAGCACAGGCCCTTGAATTGCTAGGCTTCTTTGGTTCAGTCAGGTCTGTAGGCAAAGGATGGGTTCCTCATTAGTGTCAGGATTCTTCTCCATCAAGTCTGCAAGGGTATTGCCATTGGGGCATTCCTCTCTTATTACACTAGGAAAATTGGAACTCTATGAGGGTGTCGTGGATGCCCAGCTCAGATCGACTCTCTGCTCTCAGCAGAGTTTCAGAAACTTGGATCAAATTCACCTAGCATCAGAAAAGGTTGTAGGGAGTTGTGTATGAACCTGGAGAATAGGAAAGCCTGCTTTCCCTTTCAATAAATTTGTAAGAAAAATCAAGTCATCTCAGGTACTATCAGTCTGGCCTGGAAGAAAACTTCATGAGACTAACCATTGACCTTCAGGACAACCCGTACCACATTTAAACATGATGCCCAAGACTGAGTTCACTAAGGATCCCCTTTGGAACAAACCATTAATTCTTTTTTTTTTTTTTTTGCTGGGGAGTCCTTGTCCTTTTATTTTATTTTTTTTTTTCTTACTTTTTTTTTATGGACAAAGGAAAGGAGCAATGAGGGTGGGAGGGAAATGGGAAGAAAGAGGGGGAGTGATGGTAGGGAGGAGTATATGTAATTTCTTTTTTTTTTTTTTTTTTTTTTTTATTTTTGCAGGGGAAAATGGACAAGGGAAAGGATCAATGAGGGTGGGAGGGAAATGGGAAGAAAGAAGGGGAGTGATGGTGGGGAGGAGTATATGTAATTTCTTAACCAATGGCTTTCTGTTTTTAATCAC
Source organism: Tragelaphus eurycerus (assembly GCA_935064755.1). NCBI lineage: Eukaryota > Metazoa > Chordata > Mammalia > Artiodactyla > Bovidae > Tragelaphus > Tragelaphus eurycerus. The sequence goes on along the minus strand of CAKXYN010000024.1, from coordinate 18,650,033 downwards.
AAAGAACACTTAAAAAAAAATCATGGTGAGTTCATCTTATATTATGAGGTTTGTTCTCGAAATGAAAAGTTCAGGAAACAAAAAGTCCAGTTTGGGTGTCCTCATCTTTAGGCACATCTTGGTATTTTGTATTGGTAAGTCTATCTTTACCACAATATATTATTTAGGACAGGATCACATTTGTCACCTCTTCCTGCCTACTACCCAAAGTGGTACCAAACCCACAAAATAGTCAATAAACCTCCACAGAGTGAGCAAATAAGTCTTTTTTTTTTTTTTTTTTTAAGCTCTCCTGAGTGAACTGAATTTTTTGAGGCTCATAAGTAAATATGTTTTCCTCTTTACTTTGTCTATTACAGCCAGATTATATAAGTGGGGTGTTAAAGTCTCCCACTATTATTGTATTGCTCTAGAGAATGTCCTTTAGTTTTTGTTGGAGAAATGGTTTAGTGGTGCAAAATTCTCTCAACTTTTGCTTATCTGTGAAGCTTTTGATTTCTCCTTCATATTTGAATGAGATCCTTGCTGGATACAATAATCTAGGCTGTAAGTTATTTTCCTTCATCACTTTAATTACGTCTTGCCATTCCCTCCTGGCTTGGAGAGTTTCTATTGAAAGATCAGCTGTTATCCTTATGGGAATTCCCTTGTGAGTTATTTGATGTTTTTCCCTTGCTGCTTTTAATATTTGTTCTTTATATTTAATCTTTGTTAATTTGATTAATATGTGTCTTGGGGTGTTTCGCTTTGGGTTTATCCTGTTAGGGACTCTCTGGATTTCTTGAACTTGAGTGGTTATTTCCTTCTCCATTTTAGGGAAGTTTTCAACTATTATCTCCTCAAGGATTTCCTCATGATCTTTCTTTTTATCTTCTTCTTCTGGAACTCCTATGATTCGAATGTTGTAGCGTTTGATGTTATCCTGGAGGTTTCTGAAATTGTCCTCATTTCTTTTGATACGTTTTTCTTTTTTCTCATCTGATTCATTTATTTCTAGGATTCTATCTTCTAGTTCACTAATCCTATCTTCTGCCTCTGTTATTCTACTATTTGTTGCCTCCAGGGTGTTTTGGATCTCATTTATTGCATTATTCATTATGTGTTGACTCTTTTTTATTTCTTCTAGGTCCTTGTTAAACCTTTCTTGCATCTTCTCAATCCTTGTCTCCAGACTCTTTAACTGTGATTCTATTTTGATTTCGAGATTTTGAATTAATTTCGCTATCATTATTTGGAATTCTTTATCAGGTAGATTCCCTATCTCTTCCTCTTTGGTTTGGATTGGTGGGGATCTATCCTGTTCCTTTAGCTGCTGGGTATTCTTTTGTCTCTTCATTTTGTTAAAATTGCCGAATTTAGAGTGTCCTTACTATATTCTGGTAGTTTGTTGAATTCTCTTTATTGAGGCAGTTTACAGGTCTTTTCAATATCTGATCTCTGCCTTGTTACAGAGGGGGCGGAGATGAATACCCAAATCTAAACCGGCCAGGTTCAGGCACTCAGATAATCCTCAGAAGCACAGACTTGGTTCAGTCTGCGTTTTATGCCCTTCCCAGATCCGAGTAGCGCAGGTGATGAAATGTTCAGCGAGCGCAGGTGCTGCGACTTATCGCCTCTCCGCCGCTCAGTTTTCTGGGTATACAAACAGCGCACTTTCTCAGGCAGATGTTGACCATCCAGAGCCCCAAGAAGCGTGAGTCAGCACAGAAACCTACTCACAGTTCCGTTAGACAGTGTCTCTCTAGGGCTGTAATTGCCCGCCTCTGGCCCTGGCTGCCTGTCACCGGAGTGGGATGGCCTGCAGCCGGCCAACTCTGTGCAGCCCTTTGTTCCGTAGGTAGTCCTGGTGGTGTCTTAAGTTAGGGCTGGCTTTTGATGTAGTAGATAACCGACAGTCTGGTTATTTCGCTCAGATAGCGCCCGAGATAGCCAGGCCAAATCCTTTCTCAAAGCAATGCAGGCCTCGCCGCTCCTCCTAGCCCAGCCCCCACTTGCCAATAGCAAATGCTGGTGTCCGCGCCACTTCTCCGCAAAAGGAGTTAACGCAGGGCTCGTTTTCTCGTTTTGAAGACAATGAGCTGTCTTTCTAAGTGCCTGATGTCCTCTGCCGGCATTCAGAAGTTGTTTTATCGAGTTTATTCAGCATTCAAATGTTCTTTTAATGGATTTGTGGAGGAGAAAGTATTCTCCCCGTCTTACTCGTCCGCCATCTTAGCTCCTCCCATTAATTCTTAAATAATAGGAATTGATCTCTGAAGGAAGGAATGCTTCTTATTTGTCTGGGCTCTACATAGTCTTCTGTGTGCCAAACATCATCGTTGCCTCAACTCCAGTTGCCGACGATCCCTATGGAACTCTTGGAGATGCAGTGATGGTAAAAGCGTGGTTGTGGAAGATAAACTCATGGCAGTGGAGCAGTGGTGGTGATAGAAGATAGTGAGATGGCTTAATGTATCAGGTCCCGAGCCCTTTTCTGACCTGGTTCAAAGAATGTGGGGGAAATTTTTCAGTTCTGGATCATATAGAAAAAACATACTCCACCTGGTTGTACTGACTGGCTGCAACTATAAAGACAAGACAAAGTGGATGAGGACTCTGAAACATGAAAAGTAGCAAGTAATTTGGGGAAGAAGACCAGAATTTGGAGTATCGTTGAACTGGTAGTGAATTTATCATTTTTTGCCCCCCTCCAATATCCTCCCATCCTGAACTCAACACAGCCTGAAAACATAGAAGTGGGCTCTAGGGAAAAGACTTGGAGAGCTCCAGGAGAAGCTGGTTCAAGGAATGAGAAAAGACACTGCCAACTCTCAGAAAGAGTATAAAAATTCATCGTTGAGTTTTTCTTTTCTCTGTTGCCTTACACCTCAGTCCCCAAGCAATCCCTTAATGGCAGCAGTGGGAGCAAAGAAAGCAAAATGGAACAAATGAACTTGAAAACAGAAAACAATAGAGAATATAAAAGAAGCCAAAATTTGGATCTTTGCAAATATTATTAAAATGTATAGACTTCTAGCAAGATGGAGAGAGAGAGAAAGAGAGAGATTAAACACAAAGAGAAAAAGACTGTGAAGAGGGGGTCAAATTACCGAACATGAGAGAAGATACTGGTATAGATCCCACAGACCAAAAGGAAAAAAAAATCATCAAGGAATACTGCAAACAACTCTATGCACATACATTCAACAGCTTAGAAAAACTCTGTTGTTTTCTTTGGAAAGCTCAAGCTACCAAAACTTACCAAGTTGAAGCAGATAACCTGAATAGCTTTATGACTATTAAAGAAACTGTATTTCTAGTTTAAATCTCATGAAAAATAAATCTCCAGGCTCAGATGATTTCACTACTCAATTCTCTCAAACATTTAAAGAGATTAGACCAATACTATGCAATTTCTTGGAGAAGGAAATGGCAACCGACTCCTGTACTCTTGCCTGGAAAATCCCATGGACGAGGAGCCTGGTAGGCTACAGTCCATGGGGTCGCAGTCCGGACATGACTGAGCAACTTCACTTCACTCACTTCATACTTGGAGAAGGGAATGGAAACCCACTCCAGTGTTCTTGCCTGGGGAATCCCATGGACGAAGGAGCCTGGCAGGCCATAGTCCATGGGGTTACAGAGAGTCGGACACTGCAGTGACTGAGCATGTGCAATTTCTTCCTGCAGATGTTCATGTTCCACGAAGATGGAACACTTCCCAACTCATCTTATGAGGCCAGCATTGACCAATACCAGATCGATTCTATTATTTCATTGATTTCTGCTCTTATTTTTATTACTTCCATTTTCTTTGTTTGCCTTGGGTTCATTTTGGTATTTTTTTCTAGATTTTTAAGGTGGAAACTTAAATTATTGATTTGAATACTTTTTATTTGCAGCATTAAATATTTTAAGTAAGTACTTAATGCTATAAATTTCCTTCTAAACACAGCTTAATGTGCACCTCACAAAGATAACACACAAAAAAGCTATAGATCAATACCCTTCATGAACAGAGACACAAAAAACTCTTTAACAAGGTATTAGCAAGTCAAATCCAGCAATATATAAACATACTTTGCCAGGATCACATGTAATCCACTATATTAACAGTCTAAAGAAACAAAATCACATATTCTTTTCATTTGCTTTTCATTCTTTTCACATGCAAAAAAAGCATGTGACAGAATTCAACATCCATTCATGATAAAAACTCAACAAATTGGAAATGAAAGGGGCTTCCTCAAACTGATACATGGCACCTATAAAAAACCTGTGGCTATGCAGATGACATCACCCTTATGGCAGAAAGTGAAGAGGAACTAAAAAGCCTCTTGATGAAAGTGAAAGTGGAGAGTGAAAAGGTTGGCTTAAAGCTCAACATTCAGAAAATGAAGATCATGGCATCTGGTCCCATCACCACATGGGAAATAGATGGAGAAACAGTGGAAACAGGGTCAGACTTTATTTTTCTGGGCTCCAAAATCACTGCAGATGGTGACTGCAGCCAGGAAATCAAAAGACGCTTCCTCCTTGGAAGGAAAGTTATGACCAACCTAGATAGCATATTCAAAAGCAGAGACATTACTTAGCCAACAAAGGTTCGCCTAGTCAAGGCTATGGTCTTTCCTGTGGTCATGTATGGATGTGAGAGCTGGACTGTGAAGAAGGCTGAGCGCTGACGAATTGATGCTTTTGAACTGTGGTGTTGGAGAAGACTCTTGAGAGTCCCTTGGACTGCAAGGAGATCCAACCAGTCCATTCTGAAGGAGATCAGCCCTGGGATTTCTTTGGAAGGAATGATGCTAAAGCTGAAACTCCAGTATTTTGGCCACCTCATGTGAAGAGTTGACTCATTGGAGAAGACTCTGATGCTGGGGGGGATTGAGGGCAGGAGGAGAAGGGGACAACAGAGGATGAGATGGCTGGATGGCATCACTGACTCTATGGATGTGAGTCTGAGTGTCCTCCGGTAGTTGGTGATGGACAGGGAGGCCTGGCGTGCTGCGGTTCATGGGGTCGCAAAGAGTCGGACACGACTGAGCGACTGATCTGATCTGATCTGAACCTCATACTACGGAGAAAGCAGTGGCACCCCACTCCAGTACTCTTGCCTAGAAAATCCCATGGATGGAGGAGCCTGATGGGCTCCAGTCCATGGTGTCGCTAAGAGTCAGGCATGACTGAGCGACTTCACTTTCACTTTTCACTTTCATGCATTGGAGAAGGAAATGGCAAACCACTCCAGTATTCTTGCCTGAAGAATCCCAGGGACAGAGGAGCCTAGTGGGCTGCCCTCTCTGGGGTCGCACAGAGTCGGACATGACTGAGGCGACTTAGCAGCAGCAGCCGCAGCAGCAGCCTTATACTAAATAGTGAAAGACGATGTGATTTACTCCTATGGGAACAAGGCACTAGTATCCACTCTCACCACTGCTCTTCAGTGCTGTACTGGTTGTTCTACCAAGTGCAGTAAGGCAAAAGAAAGAAATGAGTCACATACTTGGAAAAGAAGAAACTCTATTCACAGGCGACATATTTTTCTATGGTCCCCCTAGAACCAATTCAGTTTAGTCGCTCAGTTGTGTCCGACTCTTTGTGACCCCATGAACCTCTGCTGCGGCTGCCGCCGCTAAATTGCTGAGTTGTGTCCGACTCTGTGCAACCCCATAGATGGCGGCCCACCAGGCTCCTCTGTCCCTGGGATTCTCCAGGCAAGAACACTGAAGTGGGTTGCCATTTCCTTCTCTACCATGAACCACTAGATGAGTTTAATAAAGTTGCAAGATACAAGGCAAACACGCAAAAATTAATAATACTTTCATATACTAGTAATGAACAATAAGAAATCAAAAATTTAAAATAAAACCACAGTTTATTGTAGCTCTGAAAACAGAGTATAGCTATAAATAATGAAACATGAGCAGTATCTGTCTCAAACTTCAAAAGGACGAAGAAAGAAATTAACAAAGACTTAAAGATGGAGAGACATCCTGTTTGTAAGTTCAAAAATTCAATGTAGTGAAGAGGTCACTTGATCTTAAATTGATCTGTAGATTTAACACAGTAACAATTATAGGTATAGACAAGCTGATTCTAAAATGTATATGGAAAGGCAAAAGAACTAGAATAGTTAAAATAATTTTGAAACAGAAGAATGAGTTGGAGGAATCATACCACCCAAAATAAGACTTATAAAGCTAGAGTAACCTAGACAGTATGGTGAAAGTGAAGTCGCTCAGTTGTATCTGACTCTTTGCCACCCTGTGAACTGTAGCCTGCCAGGCTCCTCAGTCCATGGGATTCTCCAGGCAAGAATACTGGAGTGGGTTACCATTTCCTTCTCCAGGGGATATTCCCTACCCAGGGATTGAACCTGGGTCTCCTGCATTGGAGCCAGACACTTTAACCTCTGAGCCACCAGGGAAGTCCATATTGGCAAAGGACAGGCACATAGATCAAAGGAACAGAATTGAGCCCAGAAATTGACCCCCAAATATAGGGCCAACTGATTTTTGACAAAGGTGCAAAAATGATTTAATAGAAGAGGTATATTTTTCAACAAATAGTATTAAAACAATTGAAAATCCATATGTAAAAAACAAATCATGACCTAAAGCTCCTACCTCATATAAAGAAAGGAAAAAAGAAGAAAGTGAAGTCACTCAGTCATGTGCAACTCTGCGACCTCGTGGACTGTAGCCTACCAGGCTCCTCTGTCCATGGGATTCTCCAGGCAAGAATACTGGAGTGGGTTGCCATTTCCTTCTCCAGGGGATCTTCCCAACCTAGGGATTGAACCCAGGTCTCCCACATTGCAGGCAGAAGCTTTACCTTCTGAGCTACCAGGGAAATTAACTCAAATAGGAGAAAATCTTAATGAATGTACAAAGAGTTTTTTAAACATGAACAAAAGTAAGATTTACAAAAGAAAAAACTTGATAGATGTACTTTACCAAAGTTGAATTTTTTAAATTATTTATTTTATTTTTGGCTGCACTGGGTCTTTGTGGCTGTGTGTGGGCTTTTTCTGGCTGCTGCAAGTGGGGGCTACTCTTAACTGTGCTGCATGGGCTTTTCATTGTAGTGGCTTCTCTTGCTGTGGGGCACTGTCAGTGCACAGACTCAGGAGTCATGGAATGCAGGCTCTAGGCACAGGCTCAGTAGTTGTGGCACATGGGTTTAGTTGCTTCTGTGGCATGTGGAATCTTCCTGGACCAGGGATCAAACCCATGTCCCCTGCAATGGCAGGTAGGTTCTTATTCACTGTACCACCGTGGAAGTCCTCAAAGTTAAAAACTTTTGCTCTGTGAAAGACACTATTAGGGAAAAAAAGATACTATTAGAATGAAAAGTCAGTACATGTTAGGGAAATATATTTACAAGTTACATGTCTGAACAAGGACTTGTATCCAGAATATATGACGCTCTCTCCAAAGTCAATAGGAAGAAAACAAGCAACCAGTTAAAAAGTGGACAAAAGAATCCCAAAGAGAACTAAAGGATAGCAGATAAGCACATAAACAGATGCTCAAAATTGTTAGTCATAAGGGAGATGAAGGTTAAAATCAAAATTGTATACCACTAAGAATCGATTAGAACGGCTAAAATATAAAAAAGCTCACAACACAAAGTGCTGGTGAAGAGGCAGGGTAAATGACAAACTCTAATAGGAATGCAGAATGGACCAACCACTCTGGAGCACAGTTTGGCAGATGCTTATAAAGTTGACACATCCTTACTGTACCACCTAGCAGTCCCACTCCTGGGTACTTACCCTAGAGAAGTGAAAACTTATCTTGTCACAAAAACTGATACCAGAATATCTGGAACAGCTTCCTTGATAATTGCCCATATCTGGAAATCATCCAAATGCCCTTCGATAGGTAAATGAATAAACAAACTGTGGTGCTTCCATCCAATGGAATACTTATTCAGCGATAACAAGCACCAATTTGGATGAATCTCAAAAGCATCTGAAAGGCATGCTGAGTGAAAGAATCAAATCTCTAAAGATTATGTACTATATGATTTAATTTATATGACAGTGTCAAAAGAACAAAGCTATAGCACAGAGCTAAGGAATATCTCAAGGGAATTTTCTGGGTAATGGAATTGTTCTGTATCCTGATTTTGGTGGTGGTTATATGTGGCTATACAAGTGCTAAAATCCATAGACCTGCGCATCCATACACACACACAGACACAAAGTCAATTTTACTGTATCATGATTGAAAAACTAGGTAGGCACAAAACTGTGGAGTCTTCCTCCAGAGGATCTCCCCAGGCTCATTCTCCTTGGGGGCCCAGGCCTTCCTTTCTCTCCTTGCTCCCTTTGTCCCAGTCTCATGGCCCTCTTCTTTTCCCTCCAGAGCTCCATTGTGGCCAGGCTGTGGCCCTTCACAGTGCCTAAGGCTTTGGTTTTGCACCACACTCTTCTTGGTTAAGACTAACCATCAAAATCCACTGCACTTTGATCCGATTCCCTTAACAAGCCAACAAACAACAAAAACAAAATCCATCGTTGCTTTCCCCCTTTCTCCACCTTTGCATCCAATTCATCTTCGAGTACTGCCGGTTCTTTCAGAACAGATCCAGAACCTAATCATCGCCAAGCAGAGCATGGCCATTCTGCTGCTGCTGCTGCTAAGTCGCTTCAGTCATGTCCGACTCTGTGCGACCCCACAGACAGAAGCCCCCCAGGCTCCCCCGTCCCTGGGATTCTCCAGGCAAGAACACTGGAGTGGGTTGCCATTTCCTTCTCCAACGCATGAAAGTGAAGAGTGAAAGTGAAGTCGCTCAGTCGAGTCTGATTCTTAGTGACCCCATGGACTGGAGCCTACCAGGATCCTCCGTCCATGGGATTTTCCAGGCAAAAGTACTGGGGTGGGGTGCCATTGCCTTCCCCAATGGCCATTCTAGACCCCAACTATTGCAGCTGCCTCTTATCAGGTCTCAATACTTCCCATTCTTCCCTGCTATTGTCTGTCCTCAACACAGCAATCAGTTATCCTAGTAAAACAAATACGTCATTTCTCTACTGAAAATTCTCCAATATCTTCAAGTGATTTAGAATAAAAGGCCTACTCTGGCCTCTAAGGGCCTTTTGAACCAGCCCTCGCCTGCTTTTCTGGCCCTTTCTCTTCCCATTCTTCCTCCCATACTGCAGACCAGTCATTCTGATCTCCTTGCTCTTTCTAGAAGATGTCAAGTTTATTCCCACCTTAGTGCTATTTCCTCTGCCTGGAAGTAGCTTCTCGGAGATACCTGCATGACTGCTGCCTCAGATAGTTTAAGATTCAGCCCTAAAGTCACTTCCTGAGAGAGAGAACTTCTCTGACCACTTGTTTGAAAGAGCCTCCCTGGTCTTCCAGTCTCTCCATCCCCTTAACCTGATTTATTTAATCTCTCAACACTTAGCCACCTGCGTATAGCTTTCTTACAGATGCTGACTTCCTACTGCAACTCAGAGTCCAAACTCCTTACTGTCCCCTGCAAGATGCTCTGTGGTCTGGCTCCTGCCTCCTTCTCTGAAATCACCACCCTCTCCTCCTCTTGCTTCCCCGACTCTGTTTCCCCCTCTCCAGGTACCCTGACTTCCCTATGTTTCTGGAACATGCAAAGCAGGTTTCTATGTCAGGATCTTTGCCCTGGCTTTCCCGTCTCTGTGGAAAGCTGTTCCTTTATGCAGCATCCGGGCATATTCTGCACAAAAGTTGCTTAAGCAGAAACCTTCTTTGACTAATGAATCTAAAACAGCAAGTCCTTCATCATCTGGTATCCCCCTTCCCTGATTTATTTTCTATTGCATTTGTAACTGCCTGATGTTTGTATATGCATATGTTTTTGTTACGTGTTACCTGTCTCTCGTCATGAGGCTGGTAAGAGCTGGAACCTTGTTTTGTTTGCTCCGGTCTCACTTTGTGCATGCTAACGCTGATTTGAGGACGACTGGGTGCAGGGAGGCACTGGGACTATCAGGAGCTCTCGGGGTGGTGTGGGGGAGCCCTGGAAACTCACCTGTTGCTGCTGCCTGTGTCTCTCCCCAGGCGTGAGCTCTGTATGGGCAGAAGCCAAGAGGCAGTGCCCAGCACATAGTGGGGGCCTGGGAATAGTTGTAGAAGGAATACCTGAATGAAGAAATGATACAGGCCTTTGGGTATTTAAAAAGGATTTTGCCGTTTCAAAGAGGAGATCTCCACGTTTTAAATGGAAAGAAATGGTATGAATTAGGGGTAGGAGGGTACCAAATTTGGAAGCTCTTTCTGACATCTTTACACTTACCCTGGACTGGTAAACACATTTTGAGGCCCTTCTATTGGCCTTAGGCTAATGATGACACATTTTAATATGGCCTCAGTCATGCACAGCTCTTTTCTCAGTTCCTCCTACATGTGTCCCCTCCCCACTCAGCTCCTCTGCCTGGACCATCCTCCCAGCCCCGAGCCTTCCCAGAGTCAACTCTTCCTCACCCTCTCCTCTTAGCTCAAGCCTCTCTTCCCCAACATTCCCACCAGATCAGGCCCAGGGGGAGCACAGCTGTGATGATTCCTCAGGGAAGGTTCCCGTGAAGGGGGAGCAGTGGCTGCATTTGCCCGGCCGTTCTCTCTCCTGGAACCCCACACTGCCTGGCAAGGAATAGATTTAATGAAAGGTTTGTTGGATGAAAACATTAATTCATTCATTAATGAAACAAAACTACTAACTTTTCAGTAGAGCCCCAATTTCAGGATGAAGCAGTGAAGGCAGTTGTTCAAACAAAAGGCAAAGAAATGTATTCAGCTTTTAACTCCTGGTACTGTTAGAATATGAAAGATGCTGTGGTGTACAGGGCATGGGACGTGGGACAGGTGGGTTTCTAGGGGTCAAGAAAGGACAGAGGAGCTTCACTGCTGCTGAGCTCTGCCACTCTGACCTGAGCAGGCTTCCTCATTGTTTGAAGTATAACAGGACCAAACCTTCAATCCAATAATACAGCTGGTGCTCAGATTTTTTATTTTTTTTTACATTATGTGAAATTTTCTTTGTGCCTTTCTACTGAAACTCAAACGATAAGAATAAGAATAGAAGAGATCATTGAAATCAGCTCCACATAAGGTGACCTTCAGGCAGTCAGCTGTGTCCCACTGAGGGTTGCTTGGCCCCATGTGCGTTTGGCAGGGAGGAGGGATTTCCAGAGGCTCCTTGTCAGGAAGGTGTGGAAGTGAGTCGACTTTCAGGTAAGGGATGAGGGACACTGGTCTGGCTACCTATAATAGGGCACTCCACCTGGAAACTCGGGAAGTCTGTGCCCATGCTTTCTCTGTTAGTCCAAGCTCAGTCTTCTCCCTTACCTAGCCTCTGCAGGAAAGGCTGAAGTGGTGTGTGCCATGCCTGTTGCTCATTGGAATCACAAGGGGAGATTCAACAATTCTGAAGCCATGGCTCAGATGGTAAGGTATCTGCCTGCAATGTGAGAGACTTGGGTTCAGTCCCTGAATCAGGAAGGTCCCTTGGAGAAGGGAATGGCTACCCATTCCAGTAATCTTGCCTGGAGAATTCCATGGACAGAGGAGCCTGGTGGGCTACAGTCCCTGGGGTCACAGAGTCGGACACGATTGAGCGACTAACACTTTTATACTTCCAAGTCCTGCTTGTGACCAGTTAACCTAGTTAATTGGTAGGGTCCAGGTATCAGTATTTTTAAGACGCTCGCTAGATCATTCTGGAGTGCATCCAGAGTTGACATCCACAGGGAGGCCTCAGCACAATCAGCCGATTTCCCTTTTCTTCTTTCCTGTTCTCCTTCTGGATCTCAGATGGGCTATATGGTGACAGGGTGTGTGGTAGGCAGACCTGTGTGATGGCTGCCAGGCGTCCTGCCACCTGCTACCCCTGTCCTTGTGGAACTTCTGCCCCTGGAGGGTGGGCTGGACTTGAACTCCAATCAGCCTAACCATCCAGAGGAAAAGGGTCAACACAGCGTGGGGGAGGTGAAATGAAAAGCCCTGCATAATCCACAAGCTTGGGGTTTGTCTGGATCAATATGTGGTTATCAATGAGCTTCACCACCTCAGGTCTCCCTCCGCCCCCTCCCCTGCTCTCTAACTCCAATCCAGTGGGGATGGTTTGGGGGTGATCAGCCCCTTAGTGCTGTTAACATCCTCAATAGAACCTTTCTTCAAGGCTTCTGGTTCTGCCATCTGCCTTCTTTTCCTCTTCCGCTTAACCTTGGCCATCTGGTCTGAACTGGGTGTTGGCATCCTGGCCCTGTTCTTTCTCAGCTAGAGGAAAACCTCCTCTCAAAGCAGAGGCAGTGTTTGGCACAGCACAGCTGCAAGAAGCTGCTTCTCTAGGTCAGTATTACATTCGTTACTGTGGTGTGAACCCACCACTGGGGCCAAGGTCTACTTAGGTACCCTGGTTCTGGCGGTGAGTCACTCATGCGTGGTCTCTGCGAGCGGAGATCAAACCCAGGCTTCCTGACCAAACCTCCCTCCTGATGTTTCTTCAAGGAGATGTGGACTCCCAGGCCAATTGGTTCCTCTCCCTTACATTTTCCCCAAGCATCAGAAGAACTACTCTAGGGACACTCGCCATGTCCCCAGCTCCCCACAACCCAGAGGTGCCGGCAGCTCTTTTGTTGGTTTGGTTCTCCACTTAGATCATTGAAGTGATTTCAGATCCAACTGGGCAACACTCAGCATTTCATTTATGTCTTGGCAAGGTTACCATGTTATTACTTAACTGTGCTGCTGCTACTCAATAAGTGGGAACTGATTGAAATAACCACAGGAGTTGCTGGATTCCCCTAATTTTAGCACAGAGTTAAAGCTCACTCCCACAGTTGGAAGTTAAAATAGGCTGCCAGCCCACAGAAATGCCCACCCACCACACCTAATTGTCACACCACTGATGCCTGTCAGGGAAGGAGATGCAGAAGGCTGCAGAACATTCTTAGAAGCAAGGTTCTTCTCCTTGGCAGATGCCTGAGGTCATTTTGGCCCAGCTGAGTTTCCCTCAGACCCTGTGCCTGTGGAACTTTGCATGGCTGCTTTTAGTTACTCCCGTTTTCCTCCCTAATTTGTTTAACAGGCAGTCCAAGTACAGAGTACACATTAATGCAATGGAAGAGAACAGAAACTTCTGTTTGGGGGTGCCACTTTAAATGACTCATTCCTGGAGGCCAGATGTGTGGAGGGCAAGGACCCTGAGAAATCAAGGTAACTTGGAAAGCAGAAAACTGGTATTTAATCCAGGCTAACTTGTTTTCTTAGGGTCATGGCAATCAACCACAAGCCACATGCCACAACTTGAAGTAAAATCTCGAGTAAACAGCTTCTGATATGATTCCCCCAAACCCTATCTAATTTTTTGGTTTTGTTCTATTGAAAACTGTCTTACCAGAATTTTGAAGGAATTCTATGAGAAGTGAGTTCTTACAATGTGCCTTCTGCTTAATGTTTCTCGTCACTGGTCAGTTGCAAGTTCTCTTGCTCCTATTTTAAGTCATCATCTGCCCCTAACACCTTCAGATCAGAGATCAGATCAGATCAGATCAGTCGCTCAGTCGTGTCCGACTCTCTGTGACCCCATGAACCACAGCACGCCAGGCCTCCCTGTCCATCACCAACTCCCGGAGGTCACCCAGACCCACATCCATCGAGTCAGTGATGCCATCCAGCCATCTCATCCTCTGTCGTCCCCTTCTCCTCCTGCCCTCAATCCCCCCCAGCATGAGTCTTCTCCAATGAGTCAACTCTTCACATGAGGTGGCCAAAATACTGGAGTTTCAGCTTTAGCATCATTCCTTCCAAAGAAATCCCAGGGCTGATCTCCTTCAGAATGGACTGGTTGGATCTCCTTGCAGTCCAAGGGACTCTCAAGAGTCTTCTCCAACACCACAGTTCAAAAGCATCAATTCTTCAGCGCTCAGCCTTCTTCACAGTCCAGCTCTCATATCCATACATGACCACAGGAAAGACCATAGCCTTGACTAGGCAAACCTTTGTTGGCAAAGTAATGTCTCTGCTTTTGAATATGCTATCTAGGCTGGTCATAACTTTCCTTCCAAGGAGGAAGCGCCTTTTAATTTCATGGCTGCAGTCACCATCTGCAGTGATTTTGGAGCCCAGAAAAATAAAGTCTGACCCTGTTTCCACTGTTTCTCCATCTATTTCCCATGTGGTGATGGGACCAGATGCCATGATCTTCGTTTTCTGAATGTTGAGCTTTAAGCCAACCTTTTCACTCTCCACTTTCACTTTCATCAAGAGGCTTTTTAGCCCCTCTTCACTTTCTGCCATAAGTGTGGTGTCATCTGCATATCTGAGGTTATTGATATTTCTCCCAGCAATCTTGATTCCAACTTGTGTTTCTTCCAGTCCAGCATTTCTCATGATGTACTCTGCATATAAGTTAAATAAACATGGTGACAATATACAGCCTTGACGTACTCCTTTTCCTATTTGAAACCAGTCTGTTGTTCCATGACCAGTTCTAACTGTTGCTTGCTGACCTGCATACAGATTTCTCAAGAGGCAGATCAGGTGGTCTGGTATTCCCATCTCTTTCAGAATTTTCCACAGTTTATTGTGATCTACACAGTCAAAGGCTTTGGCATAGTCAATAAAGCAGAAATAGATGTTTTTCACACAGCATTATGGGTCAGACTGTCAGGAAAAACTAAAAGAATAGATTAGATGGAGTTTTTACCAAACAAGAAAAGGCTTTATCCATTAGGTATTTCCTGAGAGGATGCCGGGCAGCTCCCAGAGTTCTGTCAAGTCTTCTGTGCCCATGCTGGTCACTCATTTCTTCTCTCTCCATTGCCATGGCCACCGTCTTCTTCCAGGCCTCAAGGCTGGCAGCTGGGCTTTGCTGGAGTCTTGGCATCCATGTGGGTTATCAGGGCCACATTGCTCTTCTTTAAAGATAGCTTTTCCCTGCCACTCTTCTGCCTAAAAATGTCCAGTGACTTTCTGTGGCCTGTAGAGTCCAGTCCAAATCACTTAGACTTCCAGTGATTTAACTGGTTCCTAATGGCATGCCCCCCTAGATGCCATGACCTCTCCATGAAAACTCTTTCAGCCAGACTCAGCTTTTCCTTAACATGCCATTCCAGCTCACCTTCTCACCTCGGTCAGCTAGTACTCCTCTAAGGCTCATCTCTTCTCCCCCTGCCCCGCTTGTTCAGTCCCATCCTGTCTTCCCACCTGTCCACATCCAGCTCACCTCTGCTGCTGCCTGCATGGGGCCTTTCCTGATTGTTCCCAACATAGAGTGAGCTCCCCATGTTTTTGGATTTTCACAAGTACTTGTGGTACTATTATCATGCTGGCATTGTTTTTCAAATTAGACTCAGAATTCTAACCCTTGTACCTAACCCTTGTACCTACTTCATTTTTTTCAGAGTCAGTATTTTGAGCATACAAGATGGGTAGGAGTCGTGGATCCAAGAAAAGACAAGGAAGGCAGAAACAAAGGAGTGGATGCTTTCGTCTGCAGTGTGACGCTTTCAGTGTTAGGTGGGTGCTTTCTAAGATCTATGAAAATTCTCACTCTGGTGATTGTTCTATAACCAAGGTCTCCCGCTGTGCTATTGGGACCCCTTGTACGTGGAATCATAGTTCTTTCACATCACAAAACTATCCTGGTGAGAAAGAGACTTGGGTTGGTTCATTTTTTTCTAAAGCTGCAAGGAAATCCAGTGCATGACCAGACTTATTCACACATTTACTGAATCAGGCCAAGCTTGGAACTAAATGATGAAAATGAAAATTAATCAGGGACTCCCCTGGGTCTCACACATGGCAGTTTTGAGTCTTTTTTTTTTTTTTACTATCACAATTATTTTTCTTATTCATTTTCTTTGGTTGAATAGACGACTGTAAAAAAAAGGGAGGGAGGGGCAGAAGTAGTGATGGAAAGGAATAAACCCATGGAAACAGTGAAATAGCTGCAGAGATAAAATTAGGCAGGAAGGAAACAAAAGTAATTTCAGTATCTCTGTGTGAGGCACGCAGACCTTTCCTTGCCAAGACCCCTGGATCAGGTTGTCTGATGAGGTGGCAGGTGCTTCCTCGATTCACATAGAAAACAAGCCAGGGGCCTCTCTCACTGTGGCAGCTAGTTACACAAACATTGTGTTCTGTGCCCCCTTTATGTCCCTCCCAGAAGAGATGAAAACAACCCAGGAGTTGAGAAAAGAGAGAGAAGGCTTTGTGCCTTTTCTTCTTTCATGAGGAATTAAGGTAAAAACTCTTCTTGATATTACAATGTAGGGTTACGTCCCCTTTACTGAATTTTTGTTCAAAAACCAAACCACAATAGAAAGCAAGCAATCATATAGCATTTTCACATCCCAGAACCTCACTCATCTTGGTAGAACAAAACCGCTTTAACATATAGAAACCTTTTCTTCTCACACTGATTAACAAGTAACATCAGGCATGACCCTAGTCAGATTTTAAAAACTTGCTGAGCACCTTTCATGAAGACTTGGCAACTGCCTAAGACTCTTTCTCCAGGAAGCTGTGTTTGACATTTTAACAGTATTGCCTTAGCAAGACAGAGAAGGCAATGGCACCCATCTCCAGTACTCTGGCCTGGAAAATCCCATGGATGGAGGAGCCTGGTGAGCTGCAGTCCATGAGGTCGCTAGGAGTCGGACACGACTGAGTGACTGCACTTTCACTTTTCACTTTCATGATTTGGAGAAGGAAATGGCAACCCACTCCAGTGTTCTTGCCTGGAGAATCCCAGGGACGGGAGAGCCTGATGGGCTGCTGTCTATGGGGTGGCACAAAGTCGGACACGACTGAAGTGACTTAGCAGCAGCAGCAGCAGCCTTAGCAAGAGCAGAAAACATTCAGAAGGCAAATCAAGAATTCGTCCCAAACAGAGTGTTTTCTTCTGAGCAAGGGGATGGTTTCTATATGAGATGTCAGTGTAGTTTCTATATTTGCCATAAAAACGTCCATAAAAGCTAAACTATTGCTCAGTTTTTTAAATCAAGCAGAGTTAGCCAAAGTGCTTTGTAGAAGAGACTATCAGGAAAGCACCAGATAGTGGTCATTATGACTAATCAGTGGCAGGAGTTGGGCTAACCAGTATTGGCGGTGAGGGACCTCAGGGAGCTGGGGACCTTTCAGGCAACTCAGATTCCTTCAATTGTTGGAAACAGTCCCCTGGAAGGGACACAATGAGTTAATGTGCTGATTGAATGTACTGCCAGCTGCTAGTTTACTCTAGTACAGGAAGGCTGCTTTCCTTACACACAATTCTTTGTTGTGTTCTGCTAAAGAAAAATAAATATATAAAAGCCTAAAAGGAAGCCTTCCATGCTTTATGCCTGCTAAAATTGTCAGAAGCATGTGCCTTGAGGATATGTGCACCATGCTTGCCTTGCAGGGTTGTTGTAAAAGAAGAAGATGGCAGTACCAAAACCAGCCCATACACTTCACAGCTTGTAAAGAACTTGCGTATACCTTTTCTCAGTTGAACCTTGCAACATCAGTGGGAGGCCTGGAAGGCTGATGTTATTATCTCTTGAGAGGGAGTGACCATACTGCTGCAGCATAAGGGCAGCTTTGCTTCAGGAAGCCCCAGTTTATTGTGTTGCATTTTTAAGTAGTTTTTGTATCGTACAAGGATGTTTATGGCAGCAGTGTTTATAACAAGGAAAACTGGAGCCAAGCTAAATGTTTGTTAGTAGAGGACTAATTAAACTATGGAATTGGCCTAGGTAGAATACTATGCAGCCATTCAGTTCAGTTCAGTCGCTCAGTCGTGTCCGACTCTTTGCGACCCCATGAATCGCAGCACGCCAGGCCTCCCTGTCCATCACCAACTCCCGGAGGTCACTCAGACTCAATGTCCATCAAGTCAGTGATGCCATCCATCCATCTCATCCTCTGTTGTCCCCTTCTCCTCTTCGCATGAGGTGGCCAAAGTACTGGAGTTTCAGCTTTAGCATCATTCCTTCCAAAGAAATCCCAGGACTGATCTTCTTCAGAATGGACTGGTTGGATCTCCTTGCAGTCCAAGGGACTCTCTAGAGTCTTCTCCAACACCACAGTTCAAAAGCATCAATTCTTTGGTGCTCAGCCTTCTTAACAGACAGAATGTGGTCCATTGGAGAAGGAAATGGCAAACCACTTCAGTATTCTCGCCTTGAGAACCCCATGAACAGTATGAAAAGGCAAAATGATAGGATACTGAAAAAGGAACTCCCCAGGTCAGTAGGTGCCCAATATGCTACTGGAGATCAGTGGAGAAATAACTCCAGAAAGAATGAAGGGATGGAGCCAAAGCAAAAACAATACCCAGCTGTGGATGTGACTGGTGATAGAAGCAAGGGCCAATGCTGTAAAGAGCAATATTGCATAGGAACCTGGAATGTCAGGTCCATGAATCAAGGCAAATTAGAAGTGGTCAAACAAGAGATGGCCAGAGTGAATGTCGACATTCTAGGAATCAGCGAACTCAAATGGACTGGAATGGGTGAATTTAATTCAGATGACCATTATATCTACTACTGAGGGCAGGAATCCCTCAGAGGAAATGGAGTAGCCATCATGGTCAACAAAAGAGTCTGAAATGCAGTACTTGGATGCAATCTCAAAAATGACAGAATGATCTCTGTTCGTTTCCAAGGCAAACCATTCAATATCACAGTAATCCAAGTCTATGCCCCAACCAGTAACGCAGAAGAAGCTGAAGTTGAATGGTTCTATGAAGACCTACAAGACCTTTTAGAACTAACACCCCCCAAAAGATGTAGCCATTAGGAATTAGGAATTAGAGGTGTGCTCAGTCACTTCAATCATGTTCAATTCTTTACGACCCTGTGGACCATGGCATGCCTGACTCCTCTGTCCATGGGAGTCTCCAGGCAAGAATACCAGAGTGGGTTGCCATTTCCTCCTCCAGGGGATCTTCCTGACCCATGGATTGAACCCGAGTCTCCTGTGTCTCCTGCATTGCAGGTGGATTCTTTGCCTACTGAACAACCTGGGAATTAGAAGTGAATTCGTTAGTGTTTAAGTATATTCTCTGATGAAGAAAATTATTCAGACTATATTTAAGCCAATAAGCAATGCATGATCCCTTTGTGATAAGAAAAATGTGTGTGGTAAAATAATGCTTATCTTTGGTGCTGAGAGTATGTGCACTATTTGTTTTCTTTCTCATCCTTGTCACTTACAATTTTAATGTTCATCAACATTAGCAAAGTGTGAGTCAGCATTTACACCCAGATTAACTTATATCATAATCAATAATGGAACAGGTACAGCTCTACCTCTGGCCTTCCTGGGTAAAATGGTCCCCATGCACACAGGTGTGTCAGCCAAGGTCCTGGCAGGGACCTGAGTTCAACCAAATGGTGGAGATGTAGAGTGTTGATTAAGCCTCAGTTTACAGTGGTGTGGCGTGGGTGAGGGGAAGCGAGCAAGGGTGACTAGGCACCCAGACACTAGGAACAGTGGGAAGAGCCATGAGCAGCCTTAGGGCACTGGGTCTAGAGGAGGAAGTAGTTATCAGAGCCCAGGGTGGGGGCTGTGGAGGAGGGAACCCTTGATGGAAGCCGTAGCAGCGAGGGCCATTGCCCCTGTCAGACGCCAGTGAAGCAGGGATGCTCTGATCTGATCTTTCTCTTTTTTTAAAAAATTTATTCATTTTTGATGTAGACCATTTTAAAAGTCTTTGTCGAATTGATTACAATATCGCTTCTTTTGTTCTTTTTTTTTTTTCATGCTCTGATTTTGGCCATGAGGCATGTTGGGATCATAGCTCCCTGCATCCCCTGTGTTGGAAGGTGAAGTTTTAACCACTGGGCTGCCAGGGAAGTCCCCTCTGATCCTGTTCTCCTGCCTTTTTTCTTATCTACTGATGCCTCCCGCTGACCAAGCCCAACTGGAAGCCTGCTGACAAGGGGATCCGGCTAAACTGTACATAGAGGTTAGCCTCCTGGGGCGCAGAAGAGGGCCAAGAGCGCAGGACATGGGTCTGGTGATGGGGGATGTGCAGCAAACATGAGAAGAGCCCCCTCCCTCCCCCTCGCCCCCTTCCCCCGGCCCACACTTGGTCTCAGCTCTCTGGAGAAAATGGGTATCTCTTAGCCAGGAAACGGAAACAGAAAGGAAGCACCTCTTAAAGCTGTGTGAAGCGAGTGACTTGATTTTGCTGCCTGTGCTCAGAGCCTCAAAAGCCTGGAGATGGGATCACAGATCACCTGGCCCACGTGAGCACAGAAAGTTTTTGTGGAATGTTGTACAGAGATAAAATGGTGCATTCTTGGATCCCAGTAATATCATCTTGCTGCCTGGGGGAAAAGGGGACTTCCAGGGAAAGGAAGACCCAAGTCATGATGATCTTGCTGTTTCCTGCTGGCCCATCTCTGCTCACATGTCCTCTTGCGCTTCAGTGTCTCCTCATCAGCCCCCAATGATAGCAGAACTAGAGTAACAGCGGCAGCCCGTGACTCCTGAGCGCTAACAAGGTGGCCGGCACCGCAGGCTCTAAGCACTTCCTATGACCAACTCATTAAGTCTCTCAACCACCTTGCAAAGGAGGTAACACCGTTACCACTCCACTGAGTGGCTCAGAGCACGGATAATGCAGCCAGCCTGCTGAGCTTTGAATCCTGCCTCTTCCACTTCCCAGCTGTGTGACTTGGTTTTCCCACTTGTAAAATGGGGACAATTACAGTGTCTGCTTCATGAGGTCATTAATGAGGAGTAAATGAATAGACGTAAGTAAAGGGCTCTGAACTGGGTCTGGTGCTTTAGTAAGCAGCCAGTAACTTAGTGGTTTGTTGTTGTTCAGTCGCTAAGTTGTGTCCTACTTTTTGTGACCCCATGAACTGTGACCTGCGTGCCAGGCTCCTCTGTCCTCTACTATCTCCCAGAGTTTGCTCAAATACCTGTCCGTTGAGTTGGTGGTGATGCTATCTAAGCATCTTACCCTCTGCTGCCCCTTCTCCTTTGGCCTTCAGTTTTTCTCAGCAGCAGGATCTTTTCCAGTGAGTCAGTTCTGCGCGTCACGTGGCTGAAGTATTGGAGCTTTAGCAACAGTCCTTTCCAGTGAATATTCAGGGTTGATTTCCTTTAGGAGTGACTGGTTTGATCTCCTTGCTCTCTAAGGGCCTCTCAAGAGTCTTCTGCAGCATCACAATTTGAAAGTTTCAGTTCTTGTTAGTGGTTATTTTCCCCAGTTCCCACGAAAGGAAACTGAGGTAGAGAGATGTTAGCTGCAGTAACATCTGGTAGCATTGATGGTAGCTGCGTCAAGTCACAGAGCTGATAAGCAACAGAGTTAGGGCTCCAACCAGGAAGTAGGGTTCAGTATTATACTAAAGGACCCACTCTTTCTTGCCCTGCTACTTTTGAAGGGGGCAAGGTCACCTCGGGTTTTAGGTTGGTTCATTCTCTGCCTGCCTAAGATGCAAAACAATTCCCTCACGTTTTGGAAGACCATGCAGGCGATGATCTGTGAACGCCTGTCCATCCTTCAAATCTCCCTTCCTCCAGGGTCACTTCCCCCAGGTGTGTAGTCCCCCGGCAGAAGGCAGTTGGCAGGTCGGGGCAGGTGAGTAGCCTGTTTCTCAGTCTTGAGATCAGTTAGAATAGAGAGCAGAATTGTGGGAACTGAGGGGCTCAGGTCAGCCTATGAGTCCTCAATTTTCCGATTCCTACACCCTGGCAAGCCATGGCAAGTGTGTGCTCCAGCTCAGCTGCCTGCTCTGGGCCAAAGAAGAGCCTGGGGTTGCCCAGCACATCGCCATCATTGGTTTTTTTCTATTAGCCAGAGAAAGGTCAGGGGCAATCACCTGGCCGAGGTCATGAGGTCAGGTCGACACACATGTTGAGGTAACTGACAGAGCTCACACTGGAATTCACAAATTCTTTAAGCCTGGGCCGCAGCAGTCTTTCCTACTCTCTATTTCATGTCTTCAAAACTAGCTTACCTGCATCTCTCTCTTGGCTTCCTCTTGAATAGTGGCTTTATAATTAGATTTTTTTGTCAGTCTCATCTTTCATTTTACAGTGGAATGTGATCAGTTACAAACTACAACAGAACATGCTCAAAGCTGTGCCACCAGCAAGTCAAAAGGCCCCAATGTAATGTCCATAGCTTGTTGAAAACACAATCAAATGGCTATTCAGCAAATCTCTTTTTCTTTTATTCTTTTTTTTT
This sequence comes from Tragelaphus eurycerus, assembly GCA_935064755.1. NCBI lineage: Eukaryota > Metazoa > Chordata > Mammalia > Artiodactyla > Bovidae > Tragelaphus > Tragelaphus eurycerus. The sequence goes on along the minus strand of CAKXYN010000024.1, from coordinate 18,627,872 downwards.
TTTTTCTTATGGCCTGGCATGCAAGGTACAATGAGATAATATGAATGCAATAATATATCCTCAATTTTACAGATGCCTAGTAACCAAAGTCGAAGGAGATTGCCTAGTGTTTATTTTAAAAAAAGGCAATTCCTCCAAAAACGTCACGTGCAAGAGAAATATGTGTATTTAAGTTTGCACAGTGTTGATTGCTGCTTTGTTTTCTCACTTATCTTCACAAAGTTGCTTTCAGGAAAGGGGTTATTTGGTCAATGACAGCAGTTCTTTACTTGAGACTGAGCTAAGTCACTAATGCTACCTAGCAGTACACTGGCTAGACCCTGGCATCCAGTCTGGTGGGAGGAGGAGGTGATGGAAAAGCAGATCTGGACTCAGTTTCCTCATCTGTGAAATGTAGGGGTTAACCTAGCCTTAGATGATCTCTAAAATTCCTTCCAACTACAAAAATATTTTTTCCTCAAGCTTCTGGACCTGAAAACCTTAAAATATGTGCTGAGCTGTGTTCTGAGTCATTAAATTAATTAAGAAAATGTGCTTAGCTTTGAACCAAACGTGGGGACATCAAGAGCTGAGTAGCAGAAGTGGGAGTAGGGTGAATGCTATTTTTTGTTGGTTCATAGGATGATTTTCTGATGATTAGAAAATGTGCCCTCCTTATTGGGAAATTGGAATTAACATATATACACTACAATGTATAAAATAGATAACTGATGAGAACCTACTATATAGCACAGGGAACTCAGTGTTCTATGGTGACCTGCATGGGAAGGAAATCCAAAAAAGAGGGGATATATGTATACATTTAGCTGATTCACTTTGCTGTATGGCAGAAAGCAACACAACATTTTAAAATAGCTATAGTCCAATAAGGGGGAAGGCAACGCACCCCACCCCAGTACTCTTGCCTGGAAAATCCCATGGACGGAGGAGCCTGGTGGGCTCCAGTCCATGGGGTCGCTAAGAGTCGGACACGACTGGGCAACTTCGCTTTCACTTTTCACTTTCATGCATTGGAGAAGAAAATGGCAACCCACTCCAGTATTCTTGCCTGGAGAATCCCAGGGACAGAGGAGCCTGGTGGGCTGCCGTCTATGGGGTCGCACAGAGTCGGACACGACTGAAGCGACTCAGCATAGTCCAATAAAAATTAATTTTAAAAAATTGGTCAACTGCAAATAGGCAAATTATGGATGATATGCTATGACCAATGAACACTCCAAAAGATATTCAAGAGTTTCTAATAATAAAGAAGTAAGAACTAAAAGACAAAAGAAGAAAATGTGCCCTCTTTGTAGGGAAGCACTTCTCAGGCCCATGGCTAATGAGCTGACTGTCCCTTTCTGGAATTAGGAAACTCCTTCCTTGGGCTTCCCTGATGGCTCAGATGGTGAAGAATCCGCCTGCAATGCAGAAGCGCTGTGCTATACTTAGTCACTCAATCACATCCAACTCTTTGCTACCCCATGGACTGTAGCCTGACAGGTTCTTCTGTCCGTTAAATTCTCCAGGCCAAGAATACTGGAGTGGGTAGCCATTCCCTTCTCCAGGGGATCTTTTCAATGCAGGGATCAAACTCAGGTCTCCCGCACTGCAGGCGGATTCTTTACCCGCTGAGCTACCAGGGAGGCCTGCAGTGCAGGAGACCCAGGCTCAGTCCCTGGGTTGGGAAGGTCCCCTGGAGAAGGGAATGGCTACCCACTCCAGTATTCTTGCCCAGAGAATTCCATGGACAGAGAAGCCTGGAGGAGTACAGTCCATAGGGTTGCAAAGAGTCAGACGTGCCTGGGTGATTAAGCACACATGCACACGCTCCTTTTTCTGGGCAGATGCAGTCTGTGCTAGGAGGCTGCTTGTGTGAAAGAAGCCCCACCCACTCCTTAGCCAAGCCCCTGTGCCCAGCACCACCTGCACAGCCTGTCTGAAGACCGGTGTGATGGACATCACATTCATGAAGAGTCTACAACAGCTAAGCAGGAACCTGATTTTTTTGTGTTATCCAAACTCTTGTTTTAACCTAAAAATAAGCAAATAAGCAAACAAGCAAACCAAAAGACACCCTGGTGCTCATGTGAGTGGAGACTCCTTGAATTATAGTACGTGGACCTCTCATTTCACCAAAAAAGTGTGTTTTGTGAATAGGTCTGGGAGAGCGTCTTAGCCTGGGTTCCCTCAGAAAGCAGGACCTGAGAAAGGAGGGTGATGTATGTGGTTTATTTGGGAAACACAGGCACCAGGAACAAGAGATTAAGAGCCATCAAAAAAGATGGGAGGCAAGCCAGTACAAGGTGCTTCATCAACCTGGTCCCTAGTGTGGTCAAATGGTGCTCCATCCAGCTTGGACCTTGGAAGACCATCTACTCAAGAAATGAAAGAGAGAATCATTTCCCAGCTCTTAGGACCAATCAGTCAAGGATTGCCCCTGGGGTTTTGACTCTTCCGACATCCAGGTGTGCACATATGTCAGGATGGTTAAGTCCATGGTGGTGCTGGCCAAGGCACCGTGTCAACGAAGGCTAACCCTATCTCTTTCTGGTACTAAGTCAGTGCTTCGAGGATAAAAGGATGTCTGATGGAAAGCAACCTACTAGCAAGTGACTGGCTGGCCTCCTTTAGGGATACCTGTGCAGATGGAGGTTTCTCTACATGACAGGAATTCATTCAGTACAGCAGTTGCTAGACTGGTTTTGGTGAGACATCACTCAGGTGGTTGGGGCCATGCTGGCTGATCCTCTATCCCTGCCCCATGTCTCCTGTGTCACATAAGTCCTGAAGCAGCTAGGGAGAGAGGCTGGCTGACATCCACAGGCCGTCCTGTTCACCCAGTGCTACAGTGCTGCCCCTGCAGGGGATGTGCTCTGATGGGCCTGGATATGAACCAGACATCTGGCTGCTATGTACCCAGTACTCTACATGACTTTCTCCACATTTTCCTACCTCCTTGACTTCTGAGGCTGAGTCATAAAAGGCCATGGAGCTTCTTCCGTGTATTGAGACACTTCTTTCAATTACCCTGAAGCTATCATACTATGAAGAAGTCCAAGCCAAATGATGAGGCCATGTTTTGGTCTTCCAATTGACAGTCCTCTCTGAGCCTAGTAGCCCTCAAGTCATCTAGCCTAGAAATGAGAAATAGGTGAAGACGATTTCAGAAGATTCCAGTCCAGTTTGAGTCACCTTCTGCCATTTCAGTTTCCCCACCTAAGGCTTTAGCCAGCTTTCCAACTGAGTTCCCTCGTCTGAGCCACAGATGAGAGAAAATGGTTTGAGTGACTGTTCTCTGAGTTCTCCCAAATATAGCACAAAGCTAGTACAATTCTAGATGCACAGGAGAGAAATCAGTTCATTACATACATACAAATGGATGCCTTTGAGCATTTATTGCTTGTGGACTTTTGGATCACAGCCATTCTGACTGGCGTGTAATGGTACCTCATAGTGGTTTTGATTTGCATTTCTCTGATAATGAGTGATGTTGAGCATCTTTTCACGTGTTTGTTAGCCATCTGTATGTCTTATTTGGAGAAATTTCTATTTAGTTCTTTGCCCCATTTTTTTGCCATCCAACTATCTTATCCTCTGTTGTCCCCTTCTCCTCCTGCTTTCAATCCTCCTCCCAGTATCAGGGTCTTTTCCAGTGAGTCGGCTCTTCAAATCAGGTGCTCAAAGTATTAGAGCTTCAGCTTCAGCATCAGTCCTTCTAATGAATATTCAGGGATGATTTCCTTTAGGATTGACTGGTTTGACTCCTTTCAATCCAAAGAAATTTCAAGAGTCTTCTCCAACACCACAGTTCAAAAGCATCAATTCTTTGGCACTCAGCTTTCTTTATGGTCCAACTCACATCCACACATGACTACTGGAAAAACCACAGCTTTGACTATATGGACCTTTGTTGGCAAAGTAATGTCTCTGCTTTTTAATATGTTGTCTAGGTTTGTCATAGCTTTCCTTCCAAGGAGCAAGCATCTTTTAATTTCATGGCTGCAGTCACCATCTACAGTGATTTTGGAGCCTCCAAAAATTAAGTCTGTCACTGTTTCCATGCTTTCCCCATCTATTTGCCATGAAGTGATGGGATCATATACCATGATCTTTGTTTTTTGAATGTTGAGTTTTAAGCCAACTTTTTCACTCTCCTCTTTCACTTTCATTAAGAGGCTCTTTAGTTCTTTCTGCCATAAGGGTGGTGTCTTCTGCATATCTGAGGTTATTGATATTTTTTCCTGCAATCTTGATTCCAGCTTGTGCTTCATCCAGCCCAGCATTTCACATGATGTACTCTGCATATAAGTTAAATAAGCAGGGTAAAAATATATAGCCTTAATGTACTCTTTTTCCAATTTGGAACCAGTCCGTTGTTCCATGTTCATTTCTAACTGTTGCTTCTTGACCTGCATACAGATTTCTCAGGAGGCAGGTAAGGTGGTCTGGTATTCTCATCTCTTTAAGAATTTTCCACAGTTTGTTGTGATCCACATAGTCAAAGGCTTTTGCGTAGTCAGTGAAGCAGAAGTAGATGTTATCTTCTGGAATTCTCTTGCTTTTTCTATGATCCAATGATGTTGGCAATTTGATCTCTGGTTCCTCTGCCTTTTCTAAATCCAGCTTGAACATCTGGAAGTTCTTGGTTCATGTACTATCGAAGCTTGCTGCTGCTAAGTCGCTTCAGTCGTGTCTGACTCTGGGCGACCCCATAGACGGCAGCCCAACAGGCTCTATCGTCCTTGGGATTCTCCAGGCAAGAACACTGGAGTGGGTTGCCATTTCCTTCTCCAATGCATGAAAGTGAAAAGTGAATGTGAAATCTCTCAGTCGTGTTCAACTCTTAGCAACCCCATGGACTGCACCCTACCAGGCTCCTCCATCCATGGGATTTTCCAGGCAAGAGTACTGGAGTGGGTTGCCATTGCCTTCTCCAATTGAAGCCTAGCTTGGACAATTTTGAGCATTACTTTGCTAGCATGTGAAATGAGTGCAATTGTGCAGTAGTTTGAATATTCTTTGGCACTGCCTTTCTTTGGGATTGGAATGGAAACTGACATTTTCAAGTCCTGTGACCATTGCTGAGTTTTCCAAATTTGCTGGCATATTGAGTGCAGCACTTTGACAGCATAATCTTTTAGGATCTGAAATAGCTCAACTGGTACTCCATCACTCTGGCATATTGAGTGCAGCACTTTCACAGTGTCATCTTTTAGGACTTGAAATAGCTCAACTGGTATTCCATCACCTCCATTAGCTTTGTTCAAAGTGATGCTTCCTAAGGCCCACTTGACTTTGCACTCCAGGATATCTGGCTCTAGGTGAGTGATCACACCATCGTGATTATCTGGATTATTGAGATCTTATTTGTATAGTTCTTCTGTGTATTCTTGCCACCTCTTCTGAATATCTTCTGCTTCCATTAGGTCCCTACTGTTCCTGTTCTTTATTGAGCCCATCTTTGCATGATATATTCCTTTGGTATCTCTGATTTTCTTGAAGAGATCTCTAGTCTTTCCCATTCTATTGTTTTCCTCTATTTCTTTGCACTGATCACTGAGGGAAGGCTTTCTTTTCTCTCCTTGCTATTCTTTGGAACTCTGCATTCAAATGGGTATATCTTTCCTTTTCTCCTTTGCCTTCACTTCTCTTCTTTTCTCAGCTATTTGTGAGACCTCCTCAGATAACCATTTTGCCTTTTTTGCATTTCTTCTTCCTGGGGATGCTTTTGATCACTGCCCCCTGTACAATGTTATGAACCTCCATCCATAGTTCTTCAGGCACTCTATCAGATCTAATCCCTTGAATCTATTTATTTGTCACTTCTACTGTATAATCATGAGGGGTTTGATTTTGGTCATACCTGAATGATCTAGTGGTTTGCTATACTTTCTTCAATTTAAGTCTGAATTTTGCAGTAAGGAGCTACTGGGGCTCCCACTCCGTTAGTTTTCTGATAGTCCACTGTCATCCACCATGATCTGACAGTTTACTTTTTCAAGACCCATACAGATGAATTACACAGGGATATGATAGAGAACATCATCCCTTTATAGTAATACTTTGTCTTTGGTGGTGATACCGAGTCTCTTCGGGATGAAGTATTGACTTGGGTTTACTCCCCAACTGGTGGGGTTGAGGTTGGATAGTTTTCATGTTGTTGGATTGTGTCCACTTAGCCCTTCCTATCCTAATGGCTCTTACTCTGTAGGTCAGGGACCAAGGAGAGGATTATGCCAGCTTCTTTGTTTATCAATCCAAATCATGCATTTAGGGAATGGGGAGATAACCAAAGATGGATCTATGGATGTATTTAGTCTACTTTGAAGTTTGTTTGGGTTAGCTCTCAGTTTTTAAAACCCAGTTGCATAAGTCAAGCACCACTCTAGTTGGCTGTTCATCTGTTTTCATCACTGGGAACACTCTGGCTTTTTAGCCACTACCTTAGATGCCTGAGGACCAAAGCACCTTCCAGCCTTGTTGCTTGTGTAGTAATCACATATACTACTTTCACTTAAGAATTGCCACCTGGCCTCTGACATTCCAGAATCCTATTATCTTGGTTGATGATAAGGAGCCTAGACCCATGGCAGCATCTCCTCCTATTAACTCCAGTTTATAGGAAAAGTTACCATGGAATTCCTCAAAAGATGCCAGTGTTCTCTTCATCAGTGTATTTCTTATTGCTTTAGTCAAAGGGATGTCTTGGGGAATATAGAGAGGTGGAGAGTTCTCTGCTCTCACTAAAAATTCCAATTTAACATTTCTACCCTCCCTTGGCCCTTCCTGGATAGTCCACCAACATCATTCTAGCAACTGTGCCTTATTCACTGTGATCTACTGATGTATCCAATCTTCAGAGTCATGTCAGCAGTGTGTTATGACTAGATTCTGGTGTTTCTGCCAGGACGTTAAGTCCTAAGTCAAGAAAGCGGGCTCCTGTATCAACGAATTCTTCCCACCCATATTTATAGGCAAGTCTCCCTTGCCAACCCTCGCAAGATGCACCTCCATGTGTATTTTGCTGGTTTCCACCAGCACATATTTGCCAGGTCTTGCAAGTCTGTTGGTATACGAGGAGAACACACTGCGTTTCCTGAATAGGGCTGTGCTGGGACCTGACTCTGCTTATTGGTAATAACAGGAGGACAAGATCCTGAGGAGGTAAAGCACCTTCTCCTGAAGTACTTTGTACAAGGCTTTGGCAGCATTTCCACATAAGGGGAGGCTGTTTACTCTGGAAGGAGTGATGTAGTTTTTTCTTTGTGTTCTGAGTGGATGAAAAGATCTATTTTTTCCCCCATCTGTTACTTGTTCCCTATTTCCTCTATTTTTTAGGTTGAATATTTTTTATGATTTCCTTTGGACTCTTTTATTGTCTTATTAGCTAAAACTCATTGTTCTGGTATACTATACTTCACATAGAGCTTAGGAACCTAACAGTGAAACACATCTATTTCTCCCCTTAAGGCTTGGTGCTATTTTTGACATACATTTCCTTTATGTATATTATAACCTTACTTTACTTTGTTTTTGTTGTTTAAATAGTCAACTATCTTTTAGAGAGATTTAACCAAGTTTTAAAAATCTTATATATACTTAGCTATGTTATAACCATTTCCAGTTCTGTGTGGAGATCCAGATTTTCATCTGGTATCTTTTTCCTTCTGTCTGAAGAGCTTCCTTTAGAACTGATAACATGGATCTGCCAGTGACAGATTCTGTCTTCTTTTGTATGTCTAACATGTCTTTGTATTTTGTCTTAACTTCTGGAAGGTGTTTTCACTGGGTATAGAATTCTAGGTTGACAAGTTTTCATGTTTAAAGCATTACTCTAGCTCACTTTGGTTGCATTGTTTCTGATGAGATACTGCTGTCATCCTTTTGTGGTTGGCCTTCCTCTGGTTTTTGGCTTTACTCTATTTATTAGTTTGAACAATTTGTTTATAATATTTCTTATTTTAGTTTTCTATGTGTCCCATACTTGGGCTTCAGTTTTATTTTAATCCTATTTACTTTATCTGTACACCTCAATTACATGAATATTGGGCTGCTTTAAATTGTTCCAAAGATCAGTGAGTCTCTGCTTTTTTAAATTCTTTTTTCCTTGGTGTGTTTAACTGGGTATAGTGTCTACTGCTATTTCTTAAAATTCCTTAAAGGTTTTACCCTGCCATATCTAATTTGTGGTTAAATCCATTCAGTGTCATTTTTATCTCAGAAATTATAGTTTTCATCACTAGAGTTCAATGTGGATCTTTTAAATATCTTTCATATTTGTACTTCACTAGTTGACCACCTGTAACACAGTCTTCATACCTGTTTGAATGTCCTTGTCTGTTAATTGTCACATCAGTGTGAGTTCTGGACTGGTTTTGATTGGCTGTTATTTCTCCCTAGCATTGGTCATATTTTCCTGCTCCCTTGCATAACAGGTCATTTTTAACTAGCTGGCACACTTTGTGAATTTTCCTTTGTTACTGGATATTTTTGTATTCCTATAAATATTCTTGAGCTTTGTTCTGGGATGCAGTTAAATTGCTTGTAAACAGTTTTCTCCTTCTGGGTCTTGTTTTTAAGATTTGTTAGGTGGAACCAGAACTGTGTTTAGTCTAGGGTGAATTATTTTTCATTACTGAGAAAAGAGCTTTCTGAGTGTCCTACCCAGTGCCCCATGAATTGTGAGGCTTTCCAGTCTGGTTGATGGAAAGAGGCAATATTCATGGTCCCGCACCCTCTAATTTTGGGGGTGGTACCTTCCTCACTGGGCAGCTTCCTCACATGCATTCCTTGATCAGTATACTCTGTGGAATATCAAGGAGGATGCTCTGTAGATGTCTCTTGTTCTTACTCTGTGCGGCTCTCTCCTATTGAATAGTATGTCTTGCAAACTCTGGTTGTTTTGTCTACTTCTTTCAGAGAGTCCACTGGATTCCTCTGCCTGGATTCCCCTTCCCTGCACCGCAGCCTGAAACCTCTCTCCAGGCAATAAGCTTTTGTAGGGTTTATTTTATAGGAACAATTATTTGCTTCCTATCTCTTGGAAATCACTGTTGTTTTGTTACCTCATATTCAGTGTCTTAAAAACTGTTGTTGCATGAATTTTGCTCATTGTTTTGGTTGTTCCATGAAGGAGGGTTAAGTCTAGTCTCTATAATTTCAGCTTAGCCAGAAGTAGAGTGTGTCTGTCTTTAAAATATTCAAAACTGCATTTGCCTCTTCATTTGTAGAGCATTTACAAAGATTTTGAGTACAGAAACCAAGCTGAATTTATCTCTGTAAACCTAAATGACCCATATGACTTTGCGTATAGTAGATGCTTGGTAAATGATTGGTATTTTGAATTGTAGTAGGAAAAGCAGGTGAAAATTTCCTAATGGAATTTAACAAAATGGTTTTTTTTGAGTATAGTTGAATTACAATGTTGTGTTAGTTTCAGGTGTACAGCAAAACGAATCAGATTAGATTCGTTTAGATTCACTCTTTAGATTCTTTTCCCATATAAGTCATTACAAAGTAATGAGTTCCTTGTGCTATACAGTAGGTCCTTGTTAGTTATCTATTTTCTATATCTGACTCTACTTCTGTTTTGTAAATAAGTTCATTTGTACCTTTTTTTAGATTCCACATATAAGCGATATCATATGATATTTGTCTCTTCTCTGACTTACTTCACTCAGTATGACAATCTACGTTACTGCAAATGGTATTTGTTCTTTTTTATGGCTGAATGATATTCCTCAATGGGATATTTTTTGCCTAATTCAAGATAAAAAAATATCTAACTGAATGTTCAGTAATGAAAACTTCTAAAAGTAGTGCTCTTTCTTTCTATTATGGGAAGTGTTCACAGAGAGTGAGGGTGCTCATTTTATGGGAATCAACATTTCCATATTGTCCAGCAAAAGCCTCAGTCCAATGCCAGTTTTCCATTAATAATTCTCAATCTTAATCTTTGCCAAATATGAGATATTACAAAAATAATTATGAAGGGCACACATGCTCTAGATTACTTATTAATTGTGGGTTATGAAAAGGATATTACCCCTCTGAATTTTTCTACAGCTACACTCTATTATCTACAGAACATCAGGTAACAAGGAAGCCTGGGTACAATTATCCCCAACAGGCTGATTGAGAAATGGAAATATGTGAGGTCTTAGGGCCTTATTTTTTGCTTATAATTTTATTTATTTATTTTTAGCTGTGCTGGATCTTCGTTGCTGTGCAGTCTTTTTTCTAGTTGAGGTGAGTGGGGTCCATTCTTTGCGGTAGTGTGTGGCCTTCTCATTACAGTGGCTTCTTAGGCTTTAGGACATGTGGGCTTCAGCAGTTGTGGTTTCTGGGCTCTAGAGCACAGCATCAATAGTTGTAGTGCATGGGCTTCCTTGCTCCACAGCATGTGGGATCTTCCCGGACCAGGAATTGAAGCCATGTCTCCTGCATTGACGGTGGATTCTTTACCACTGACCCACCAGGGAAGCCCAGGGGGCTTGTTTTAAGTTACACAGTCAACTGTAGAGCCAAGCCAAGAAACAGGTCTCTAAATGCAAAGCAGCATTATTTCCCTTTGGCAACACTGCCTCAGAATACCAAAGGAGCTTAGAAAGTCCAATTCTTTATTTTTTAATGTGGGTTTTTAAAAATAGGCAGGAACAAAGATAGTGGAACAACTGTAGGATTCAGATAACATGGCATATGTTTCCACCATAGAAAGTAAGACTGAAATTGAAGTTTTTCTGCTGCAGAAGTTAAACAATGAGAAAATGGTGTACGGATCCCCAAAGCCCCAATGATCTGAAGAACCTGCTGCTGCTGCTAAGTCGCTTCAGTCGTGTCCGACTCTGTGCGATCCCAGAGGCGGCAGCCCACCAGGCTCCCCTGTCCATGGGATTCTCCAGGCAAGAACACTGGAGTGGGTTGCCATTTCCTTTTCCCATGCATGAAAGTGAAAAGTGAAAGTGAAGTCGTTCAGTCGTGTCCGACTCTTAGCAACCCCGTGGACTGCAGCTCTCCAGGCTTCTCCATCCATGGGATTCTCCAGGCAAGAGTACTGGAGTGGGGTGCCATTGCCTTCTCCTCTGAAGATCCTAGGCAAGCACTAAATTAAATCAGACAAGCAGGGGTTCAGATGAGCCAGACAGTGTTCAAAATAAATAAAACACACTCAGTAACACACCCTTACTGCAGATAACGGAGGTTCTGGGTAAAGGAATTTTAGGTAATCGGGAGTTTGCAGCATAAACAAACACAAGGGACATGGAATAGGAGGAACTAATTGAGAAGATTCAGGTAACAGGTAAGCTGATGTCTATAGTCCCATTCTGGTTGGCTTTCGATGATTAAGTTTCCAGAATTCACCAAGGTAAGGTGGTGAACAGGATAAAATGTTGGATAGTTAAATAGCCTCACTAATCTACATACATGGCAAGCCACTCCAGTACTCTTGCCTAGAAAATCCCATGGATGGAGGAGCCTGGTGGGCTACAGTCCATGGGGTTGCCACGAGTTGGTCGCGATTGAGCGACTTCACTTTCACTTTTCACTTTCACGCAATGGAGAAGGAAATGGCAACCCACCCCAGTGTTCTTGCCTGGAGAATCCGAGAGACGGCAGAGCCTGGTGGGCTGCTGTCTATGGGGTCGCACAGAGTCGGACACGACTGAAGCGACTTAGCAGCAGTAGCAGCAGCAACCTACATACTGAATGCAAAGTATTATTACAATTTATGGATGCCTTAGGAAGGCAGGACTGAGCAAAACCTATCAAGAGTGAAACTGGAGCAACCTGCTTATTATGGAGGAGCAGGAAGACAGGAAGGAGGGGAAGGGGAGGAAGGGGCAGAGGGCTTTGTTGGGGTCAGGATTAGCATTTAGGCTTAGTTGCATCCCCACAGCACAATGCAGAATGGGAAGAACTAAAGGACTAAACAAGTCTGGGATTATTGAACAGGAATAGGACCTGGTTAAGAGCAGTGGCTCTACCTATCCCCATCACCTTTATCAACTCTCCTCCTGTAAGATTCAAAGTAATCCTCCCCCGCCCCCCACCATCCAGCAGGGAACACACAGCTCTAGAACCAGTAATGCAGAGGCAGGGCCTGGAATCAGGGATCAAAGGGAATAAAGGATCAGTAAACTATGAAAAAGAAGAAGTAGAAATGGTTCATCCAAGAGGAGAATGAGGTGGCTCCTTGGTCAAACTGGGGAGGTGAGGATAGTGGATGGGATGGAAGATCCATGTCTAACTTCTTTCACAACCTCTGTGGGTAGTATTTCTCCTGTGAGTTAAAGGGGGCAGGAATATGAGATAATTTTTGTGAGAAAACTATTTCCTTTTCGTATTGCCTTCCTATATTCTGAGTAAGTCTAGAGAAAGGCACAGTTTGGAGTTGGTTTTCCTTCAACACCTCTCCAGCACCTCCTAATCACCCTCGTCCCTGCTTGCCTCTTAACAGAGTGAAAAGGCCAGGCTTCTGAGCCCTAGTAGGCAACCACTGTGAGCTGGAATTCCATCACAGCTTGGTGTTTATAGTATTTCTATTGATGGCAACTGATCTGGTTTTAAATTTAGCTTAATGTAGGTTAAGTTTTCTTTACAATGAAATTTGAACAAAAAATTATTAGATTGAAATTCAACCTGTGTGATTTGAAACTATTTATCACAGGATGCATTTGTTCGAAACAGGATTTGTCTTTGACTTAAATATCAAGAAAATGATGGGATGGCATGATGGAACTAAACCCTGCTCTGGAAATCAGAACTCTTGCATGGACTCTGAGTGTGACTGGGGGCCACTGTCGTTTTATTTTCATTTTTATCAATTAAAGACACATAGCTGCTGGCCAGAACCTAGCAGGAGGTGTCCGAAGTTTTCACATATTCCGTTTTTAAAGTTCTAATCAAAGGCAAAGAAATAATGTTTTCATGACTCTCTGCTACCTCGACACACACATAAGTTTAGAAATCCTGAGAGGTCATGTGAAGACTCCATCCTTCAAGGTGTCCTGGAATGCCAACCACTGGAGTAGATTATTTCTAAGAGATCTTCTTCTAAATTGCTGTGCCAAGCATTCAATCTGAGGGTCAGCAAAGACAGTGATCTGATAGGGAGGAAGAGTGATAGATCAGCACATAAAAATCTCATTTTCTTTATCTCTACCCCACCTATCAAATAAGTAACCTGCAATGAATCTGGTTGAAATAGAGGTCAGGTACCAAGCATAACCCTTTCCTTTGTCACCTAAATTGTCAAAAGTTTTACGTTTTTTAAAAGCTATATTTACATGCCCCCTTTAGTAAAGTTACTTTATTTTTATTTATTCTAGCAGCACAGTGTGGCTTGTGGGATCCTAGTTCCCAAGACCAGAGATCAGTCCCAGGGCCCCTGCAGTGGAAGTGTGGAGTCCTAAACATTGGATCAGCAGGGAATTCCTTAGTTTTACATTGTTTTGAAGGTCAAAGGAACTGGGGCCTTAACTAGATCAGCAAGGGGAACAAGGTGGTTGGCTTTTGTTGGCCTAATTTGGCCCTGGTGGAAGAGACCACACCTCCCACTCCTGTGAAGCTTCTCCCAGTTGGCTAGCCCAAAGAATTTTCTATCTGTAGAATCCCCCTGAGAGCACCACTTGTCTGTATTCCAGCAGGGGTTAGGATAGGTGCTTTAGAGACTGACAGTCTGGGTTCAAATTCAACTCCCCTAGGGAGCCTCCTTTTTATTTAAATCTCTACATTTATCTAGCATAATAACTGAATGAGGTAGGTTCAATTTCAGGGCAGTTGCTATTACTACAAAACTTTTTGTGTGAATTAGAAAAGCACACATCCCTTTCCCTAAACCAAGCCCCCTACCCCCCTCACACTCACTCACTCACTCACTCACTCACTCCAGGCCCATGAGTCACTAGAAAGCATCCTGTCCTCAGGGCCAGAACAGTCTCCTAGTCCAGCCGACTTGGCAGACAGAGCAGGGAAAAGATTTAGCCCACCTGCCCCTCCACTGGGTTTCCCTGGTAACCCAGTTGGTAAAGAATCTGCTTACAATGCAGGAGACCCCAATTCCATTCCTGGGTCGGGAAGATCCCCTGGAGAAGGGATAGGCTACCCACTCCAGTGTTCTTGGGCCTGCCTGCTGGCTCAGCTGGTAAAGAATCCACCTGCAGTGTGGAAGACCTGGGTTTGATCCCTGGGTGAGGAAGAGCCCCTGGAGAAGGGAATGGCTACCCACTCCAGTATTCTGGCCTGGAGAATTCCATGGACTGTATAGTCCACGGGGTTGCAAAGAGTTGGACATGACTGACTTTCACTTCACTTTCCTTCTACCCCCTCCACTGGGTGCTTTTATAAAGGGCTTAACTTACTGAATCTCACACAGTGGCCAGATAATTATCACTATTTTCAAGGAAGGCTAAGTATTTGTGTTTTAAAAAGATCACCCTGGCTGCTTTGTAGAAAATGGATCAGAGGAGGATGAGGTTGGACACAGGGAACTGTTAGAAGCCTGTCATAGCTGCCCAGGTGAGCTGGTTAATCAGGTTCAGGGTTGGAGGTAGGATAGTGAGAAGGGAACAGATTCCTAGATGTTTAGCAGATGGAGTTGACTGGTCTGGAGGCTGCTGTGGGGACTCAAGAGATGATAAAGATGATGATGATGATGTTAACAGTACTGTTCACTGAGAGCTTATTTGTACCAGGCAGTAAGTTATTTAAACCAGGGAAACTTGACTACATTTCATTTCTACATGGTTACCAGAAGAATCAAAGGTAACAGGAAGTTCCCAGCCCAAAGCAAATCTTTCATAAATGGTGAATACTTGTCTATTATTTTTGAACAGCTATATTTGAAATTTCTCTGTTAAGAAGCCCTAATTTGTGGGCATGGACTAGGCAGGACCTGGGCATGTGGGTGGGTAGCACAGGCAGGGGATCATAATTAAGACCTTGATTTAATTATTTACTGAGTATCAAACTAGATCCTTCCTGAAACTTCAAACAAATTTATTTATTTATTTGGCTGTGTCCAGTTTTCATTTTGGCACACGGGATCTTTTGTTGTGGTGCACAGACTCTCTCATTGTGGCGCACGGGCTTAGTTGCCTCACAGCATGTGGGGTCTTAGTTCCCGACCAGGGATGGAACCCATATCCCCTGCATAAGGCAGATTCCTAACCATTGGACCACCAAGGAAGTCCCTTCCTATAACTTTTAAAGGCAACAGATTTCCAACCTCACCTTCACCCCATTTTATTTGTTTGGAGTAGGAGTCTTGGCAGCAATGTTTTAGCAGCTCCCCAGATAGCTAGGGTTGAGAACCACTGAATTAAAGAACGAATTTTGGGAATCAGACAAATCAAGGTGAAATCCTGACTCTCTTCTTCCCAGTGTGGTCTCCTTGTTTAAACCTCAGATTTCCTATATGTAGAAGGAGGACAGTCATACAGTCTGTTCCAGGATATGTGAGGATGAAATGAGGTTTTGTGTGAACTCTGTGGTAGCTCCAGGGACATCTCTGTTCATACCTAACTTGGCATAGTGCCTGGCCCCTAATGTGGGCTCAGTAGATGTCGAGGTGATAACAGTGGGGTGAGGAAGGAAAGGGACCTAATGGGGACATGAGCCAGTCCGGGGCTGAGTGCTCTGCATCCATCACTTTGAGTAATCCTAGTCTAAAGTGTGGCCATCTCTTAGGAATGCAGACACTCAGGCCCAGGGAATAAGTCATCTTCCTAAGGGCACCTGGAGGGACAGCTGGGATTGGAGTTCTAGTCTGTGTCTTTCTGCTACAAGTCAAATTCATCGCTTATTATTATGGAAAAGTACTTGTCACCGAAACAGTGGTACCAGAGAAAAGGGCCCTTGTTTGTCCTGCTTTGGATTGCTGACCTGAGCTACGCAGTGAAGAACAGGGAAGAGCTGACGGTCAGCCAGGGCAGCTCAGCGCGTCTCAGAAAGCTTGGTGGTGGGCAAGGAGGGAAGTGCAGAGTGAGGAGAAGGGCAAGAGGCCAGGAACAAAGAGGGAAATGGAGCAGAGTGCTGCTGATTTCTGGATGAGCAATCACTTGTCTAGTGTATGGCCAGGGAAACGAGATGGCATATGCCAACCAGTACAGAAGCTCGTGGATTACAAATATTCAGTAAATGTTATTTTATTTTTTTCCCCTCTTCCAAGTTGCCTCCTCCCCCTGCTCCCACCCCCAAGATAAGGGCAGGGGTCTATCTTTTGGTGGAACACATCTGTTGGCTTGTTGGTCTGTCCTTCCCCTTTCTGGGAATTGCTCCCCCATCCACATGTTTTTGGGGCAGTCACTTCCTAGAGTGTCCCCTTGAGTGGCGGGAGGGATTCAAAAAGGGTGTCTATGGAGAAAAACAGCCTCTGTAGCCTGGGAGATTTTTGACTTTGTTTTCATGTGTGTTTGCCTTTATCGAAGCAGCTAATCTGCTACTGGCCAGATACAACTGCATTTGGATACTGCACTGGGACCCAAGGACGTCCCAAACCACTGCCTGGGAATGCCAATTTCTCATAACAAATTAGAAATCAATGATAGCAGCTTCCCTGCTAGGTAAAAAAAAAAAAATTACATAATTCCTTTTGCACTACTGCATTAAGCAGATTTTTTTTTTCTTCTCCTGAACATATAGTAAGTCCCAAGTGGTTTAAGCCATGGTGCCTCTTCTTCAAACAAATATGAAATCACTACCAAATTTAAATAAAAAATAAATTCCGTGTTGTGCTAGGAGATTCTCCTGCCAAAAACTCTCACACAATTAACACACTAGCAGAATGTGTTGCTAATTTCATGCCACTGGAGTCTTTTCTAGTTCAGAATATAGAAACAAAATCGGGTCAGAGCTCCAATAATAACAGGATTTTGTTAAAATATACAGCCCTATGTTGCAGATATGTTGTAGACATGGGCGAAGTGTAGAATCACAGTCGTGCGTGAAATAGCTTACTCCAGCAAATAGAACCAGAGGAATTTGTCTCCAGCTTCCCTGCACCAGTGGGGAGAGAGAGAGTTTAGAATGGCCCAGTTCTGTGGGGAAAACCCTCATTATCAATGTTTGACCATCCACATACTTACACAAGGGAGACAAACTCCAGGCAGAGAACTCAAGGATGCAGAGCCAGTAAACCCTGGAGTTCTAATTCCCTCCTTTCTTTCAGACTCCCTTTCTCCAGCCTGGCCTCCCACCTCTTAGCATCCTTACACAGGGCCTGGTCTTTTCCATAACAAAAACAGAGATAATGAAAATATTTTGGCAGCATTCATGGCTTTCACATGGTGACCCTGACCTCCAAATCAATTTTCTTTATTCTTAACCTGACCTTGGCATCCATTCTCCCTGGTGTTCAATATTAGTTACAAAATCCTGAACTCCAGGAGACCTTTCCTCCTCCCCCAGGTTACCAAAGCAGGCCACACTGGTGAAGCTCTAGAGAGGAGAGAGAGAGAAGGCTTCTTGACAAAGAAAAATAAGAAAGAGCCCCACAAGCCCATGCGTTCTATAGGCGTCTCATTTGCACCAAATGCCATTAGCTCTATTATTTACTCAGACAACAAGAGAGGCAGCCCGGCTCCCCTGCTTGCACGGGGCACACTGGATGACTCCCTGCATCACCAGCCAGCACAGCCCAGCCACTTCACTTAAATAGTGATACGTAAGGTAGAGCCTGGTACATTTAATCCATCACCCCTGGGTTCGCCAAGTGCAAGGACTGGAAAAATTGCGCACGCCTCTCCACTGCTGCCTGCATTAATACCAAGAAGGGAGTGAACTGAAAAGAGAAAGTGCCAATTTCATCACACATGTGAAAAAGAATAAAAGGGAAAGAAAAGCATATCCCAGACCGGGGGTGGGAGGGGGGTGTGGTGGCAAGGGGGAGGTTTTTAAGACGGCTTTTCAGAATTCTTGTGCGTTTACTATGAGAGTAAGTACAAGAGACAAGAGTTCGGGGTCATCATACATCTAGCAGGAGAAGTTAGCTGGCAGGGGCTATTTTTCTGCAAATTAGTTTTCTCTCAAGGGTAACGGTGTGGGAGGAGCAGAGGAAAATGAATTGGAGTCTTTGAATAATCGAGTATTGTTTGGCTGGTTGTGGGACCTCTGAACTGATGCTCCAAGAAGTCTTTCCAGGCCTT
The DNA here is from genome assembly GCA_935064755.1 of Tragelaphus eurycerus. Lineage (NCBI taxonomy): Eukaryota > Metazoa > Chordata > Mammalia > Artiodactyla > Bovidae > Tragelaphus > Tragelaphus eurycerus. The sequence continues at coordinate 18,609,747 of CAKXYN010000024.1, read as the reverse complement.
GCTTGTCAATGGACCAGGGTGGGAAGCCTCTCACAGCTGTTGATGAGTGTCCTGTAGGGCAGCAATGGGGTCAGCAGTGTGGCCCCACAAAACAATGGTCCACAGAACACCAGCTCCACTTGGCGAGAAAGGCACAGGGCTGGCCAGGTGGCCAGACAGGACAGTAAGAAGAGGCGGGGCCCAAAGATCATGCTGGTCACGAAGGCTGAGGCAAGGGCCAGGAGAAGAGACACAACAGCGTGGCAGGAAAGGACAGACCAGCTTTCCTTGGGGGGATGTTTCTAGCATGAAAATGAATGAGTTCATCCAAAAGCGTGCGTGTCTCATTGTGTTCAGGTCCAGATCCTGAATGCAAAGCTCAACATGTATTCATCCTTCAGACATTTTCCTGTTCTCACTTCAGCATTTACAAACGCTGTATCATCAAAACCAGGGCTTCTCAGTTTCCCCTGGAGTGCCCTCATGACAGAGGAGCTTAAAGGCCAAGTTCAAGGACTCTGGAGGTAGAACCCAAAACTCCCTCACAAGGGAGAGACTTCTTTGAAGTCTTATATGTGTTTATTCTTAGTAAAAGTAACTTAAACTGATATGTTGTGCAAGTAATGGAAATATTTTGACGTTAAAAATAACATGTCAAGTTCCTCTATTTCCTTAATTCTAGGATGTAGCTCAGTCTATCTCAGGAAAAAAAGGACACCACCTATCTAATGCATACTTTACCTGTGAGAGGCATCCATCCATATTCCCAAAGCTTAAAGCACAAATTAGAAAAATCTTGATTTCATAAAATCAAGGAAAGTGGAAATGGTAGAAAGCAACAACCACTCTAATCTGTGGCTCCAGACACATTGGGGCAAACCCCAGTTTGCAAAGCATTGTGGAGGAGAACGCTATTGTAAAGTGATGAAAAACAGACGTCCCTGGTTGTAACCACCTCATAATAAAAGCGAGTGTCTCCTTCATGCTGGTGCTGTCGGAGTGCACTGTGGCATCAGGCACACAGCAGGTGCTCAATAAATAGTTGGTGAATTGAAAGTTGTTGATAGCACTCCAGATTCATTCTCCCTTCTGGGCAGCCTGTGACAGGGTGTTGAGTGGGGGCGAGGACGTCTACGGGAGCTGTGTGACAGGTTGCCCTTCCTGGGAGGGCAAAGCAGGTTAGAGTGGCACGTGGTAAAGGGAAAGTGGAAAAGAGAAGTCACGTCTTCTCTTGTGTCTGCTATGCCCTGCGTGCTGGAAGGGCAGAGAGAGCCCAGCGGGGGCCCCGCCTACGGGGCACCCACTTTGGTGCCTTTGGCTTTGTTGTAGAAAGACAAATCCTATGTACTCCAAAGTGCAGTGATGAAAAACACGGCCATTACCTTGTTGGGAACCCATTGTACCTTAGGTAATTCACAAGGCAGGACCCTGAAATTCACAGTTTAGTCTTTCTCCTCCTCCCCGCCCCACCACCTGCAGTGGTCGCTTTCTAGTGTGTGGCTCACTTAGCACTGATCATCAGACTTGGGTCAAAGTGAGCAGAATCATCTTAAGTCAGTGTTATGTGATACTGGCTCAGCTTTTTATTAGAAGTGATCATTTGTAAAAAAATGAGTCAGAGGTTAGGGTCAAACCAGAAGAGGCAGAAAATGAAAAGAAGTAAATGATGATTTCAAGTTTAAAAGATAAGGCAGAAATGCACACTTTTATTCAGTAAAAAGCAAAGTTGGTGGTTCTTAAAGTGAAAACACAGTGTCACTTACTGAAATCCCAAACTTGCAAAAATAATTAGAGGATAATGTTTTTAATCATAAAAGGATTTTGCTTTCTACATCCTGTGGTTTCAACTTCCTAGAAGATTTTAAAATGCTATTTAATCTCTCTTCCCCACAAAAGTTTATATGCCACCTTTTAAAATCAAATATATGATAAATATGAATATATTTCAATATAAATAAAACACAGAGCTCCTATATTCTTGGCTTAAGACTGCTTTCATGAAGTATAGAAGCTTTGAAATTCTATCATATTTACTCACTCCTGTATTTGTTCAAAAAGATATTGATCAAGTCCTGATATAAAGCAGGCATAGCACTAGTTCTGGGGATATAGCCGGATCTTCTGACACTTATCTTTTCTCCGTGGCTTCCAAACTCTCCCCGTCCCCAGTGTTGGGTGAAATCAGGAGTCTGCTCCATTGAAACTGAAGCTATGGTAAACAGTCAAAATACACTTTAAGTCATTGGTTGAGGAAATTTTGTCCAGGGAAATTGTCCTAAAGCAGTGGTTCTTAGACCAGCAGCGTTGGCATCACCTATGAGCATGTTAGGCACGTGAACTCCTGGACACTGGCCCTAATCTACTGAGTCAGAGTCTCTGGGGATGAGGTTCAAGAAATTGTGCTTCAGCAATACTCCTCCTGCCTTTTATGCCTGTTAAAATATAAGAGCCATTGCCCTGAAGTTAATCAGGCTTCACCCAGCAAAACTCCTTTAGAGGCTTCACTCATATCCTGATAGTATTGCCAGTCAAGTTCTATCACTTGCCTGGAATATCTGTAAGTTTAATCTCCCAATCAAGTCATTTATGCACTGTCCCAACTCTGGGAGAAAAATAGCAGATTCTCAGTGATAATCAAAAGGGAAAATATTTGGACAAGTAATTTTAGGAACCAGCTATGGATTGCTATGCACAATAACGAAGTTGAGCAATTAGGCTTGGAAAGCCACAGCACAGAAAATAATTAACCCACAAAGTCATCATCTTGTAGGTCCCAAAGCTAATGATTAAAATAAACCTGAAACAAATGATTGTTTAACTTTTAAGCTGTGCTTGTTTTAGCCACAGTGTACTTCAGGTGTGAGCTCCTGGGAATTTCTCCTGTCTGCTGAGATTGGCTTTAGGACAAGGACATGTGTCCATTCTTCGCCTCTCCCTCCCTAGGGAAGGTTGCTTGAGTATCACAAAATACCACTCCAGTGTGGAGTGAGGAAGTTGGCTGGGCTGCTCTTCCCTGCTCAGCACTGGGGTGTGGCTGGGCTGCTCTTCCCTGCTCAGCACTGGGGTGTTTCAAGCCCTGGAATTTCGTCTGCAGCTGTGGTGGGCTTCAGCCATATTGAATCCTATATAACCTTGGAGGCTGAGATGCACGCTTTGCTTTTATGCAGCTTGCTTTGCACTTTCATTGGTGGTTTATTATTGCAAAGCATGGCGCTCCCCTCCCCCCACTCGCCTCTCCACCCGAAGAAGTGAATTAATAATTAGAAAATGAGACAGAAATGAGATCTAGAAGGGCCTGAGCTTCTGAATGTCACTGTGAGCACACAGCAGTGGAGAGAAAAGGTTCCTTTCCATCTTATGTGCAGTGCTGTCTGTGCATTGACTTGTTTCCTGACACATGAGCCATGGCTTGAAAGGAATTCAGGCCCCAGCAAATTTTGCATTGCGCTTCAATGTGGCCTCTGGGATTGAATAAGGGCAAATCTATTATACTGTTGCCATGGAGACCCTGGCACAACTGCTGATAAAGAGTGTCTGATGTTTGGTAGGCCTCATAGCATGGTACATACCATTTAAAGGACGGTGTGTGTGTGTGTGTGTGTGTGTGTAGCATGCATGTGTGAATCTGTAAGAGAGCAAGTGTGTGTGGGAAGAATGACTGGGGGAGGTGAAGTGGAGATTAGGGTACAGAGGGGAAGGAAGGAAGACAGGCTGGTTTGGCATATCATGAAGGAATGTCCTGTATTTTCACAAAGAATTTGTAAATACTTTTGCTTCTAAAAAAATGAATCCTGCCTTCGAAGAATCTACACATCAAACAGATGGGGGCAGCAGAAGATACACAGACTCTCCCCTTGCTCTAGCAAAATTAGTCTTTAATTCATCTGAAAGAGAATTAAGCTAATACAATAAAAGTGAAAATGCGCCCTTTTGCATCCTCTGATGAATGCTGCCTCCGTTCAGCTGTCTGTCTGAGGATCAATAGCGGGCCTGTAAGGATTGCCAGCATTTGCTAAAGCGGACTAGCAAGATGATGGATTTTAATCATTAAAATGATTTTATAACCATGAAACAAAGAAGGCTGATTGTCCTTTCACATGCATAATCTCAGTTTTGCTGTTATTGATTTAGCCAGTCCTAAATTCACTTCCTGTCTTGAAGGCAAACCTTATCCTCCCCAAATTCCATCCCACATATCCATTTCTGGCTCCCAATGATAAATATGGGCAAGTTGCTTTTTTTTTTTTTTTACTGGTGCCCTTTTCCCCATTAGCCTCAGACCCGGAGAGGGATGACACATAAAACCAGAGCCAAGCCTCCTGGTTGGCCTGATATGGGGCCAGGAGTCTCAGGCTGAATCACCTATAGTCCATGAGTTTTAGAGTGCGCAGCTCTAACAATGGGAGGCCGGGCAATCTGCAGTAGTTGATAGGATTATTATTATTACAGAGCGCAAAAAGCTTCTGCTTTCTTTTCTGCTGCTTTGCAGACCTCATAAGGCTTCTCTGTGATTTCTGCATAGTTAATTTGTCAGTTTATAAATTACCACATTATGTTAACGCTGAATGCTTCAAAACACAAATATATGCACAGAGGGCTTGAATATTTGAAGTGTTTTAGTACTATGGGGAAATAATTTTGTTGTCAAGCTGTGGCAGATATAGAACTGCTAGGGGATACATGGCCATTTCATCAGGACTGTGTCGATGATGGCCTGTGAACATCCAAGGGGGAAAATCATCTTTTATCACTATTGTGTACCGTGCCGGTCCAGATGGAGGATAAAACATGCATGAGTTGCCCGCAGCTCTGAAAATAATTATACTCATTTGCCAGAAATGTAGAAAGTGCATCCAACCAAGTTACCACCCATCATAGTGACACTCCGTTTGCATACTGATGAAGTTTAAAGCCAGAGACAATGGTGTTGGTATCAGTAGCGAAGGGGGGCTGGGCACCACTAGTGCTGTAGGATTAATAGCGCCATCATTTTATATTATGCGGCAGTTCACTTATGCTGCATATCAAAAGACTACTGCCTCTGAGGCTCACCTCCCTGTTTATAAGATTACAATTTGCTTTAAGACTCCAAACATTAGCCTGGATTCCTTTCAGTTTCCACAAACGAATGCAAAAATATCTGTGTTCGATAAAGTGCCTAGAATGTAATTATGGGTAAATATGTTTGGATGCCATTAGAAGTACTTGCATGCGTGTGTATGTGAGTGTGGGTGGGTATATACACGCCCACATGCACACGTGTGATTTTGGGAGACTGTAAAGGAATATGAGAAGATGATATGCGCATGCTAAGTCCTGGTACTACTGCAGAGTAATTGATGAATGGATTTTTAAAATGTAAAAAGAGAATGAATACAAGTAGGACCCAAGAGAATAATTCTTTATATTGCAATCAGCTTAGCTTATATGTTCTTGCTTTAATCCTAGGAATCAGCAGTAAAAAACAGAAACTCGGTTATTTAATCCTTACTGAGTAAAAGAATGTCTTAAAATGACCCTGTAAAATATTACACAATATTGTTATTTTCATATGCTTCTCATTTTTAGACAACTATAAAATAATCACAGCCATTGCTAGAAAATTAACAGATTTCTTTAAATTTTTGAGTCCAGAAAATGTACACATAGAAACCAAGAAGGGGCACTTTCCTCACAGAACTCTGAATTCTCATAGGTGTTCCATAATTTGAAAATAGCCCAATCATGATGTTGTTACAATGCTTATTTTTAAGTAATGATTTTAATTAAACCCTCTAAAAAGCAAACAACACTGTACCTCTCTTATATGGTCTATACTCTGATGATTACACAAGTGCAGTTTCCCATCTTACTCTGGTGTCATGGGGGCAAGGATAACAATTTCCATCTCATCACAGGAGAGAGACACTATACTTCACTCTGCACAAAGCTTCAGTGCAATCAGAAGAAAGACTTTATGCTATAAAATTATAATAAAACAATGGAGGAAAAAGTTCCAACAGAAGTGTGGTTCAGAGACAAGGATATAATGCAGGATAGCACAGAATATTCTTATATGGCAACAAAGATAGATATTTCCCCCTAACTAACTAGGGCACACTGGACTAATAAGATGTTTTTATAGGTTTTCCAGTCCTGCTTCTCTTAGAATGGTCCTTGAAACATGGAGGGAACAGGGACTCCTCCCAGCTCAACAATGAGTAGCTGAGAGAGTGTGAGGCTAGCAAGCGAGGCCCCCAGGAGGACTTTCCCATGGCAGGGAAAAGTGGCAGGATGTATTCTTGATAAACTGAGCACAGAAAGAGGTAAATTTAGATTTGCAGAAATGCTGTCCACACCTTCCCTTTCCTACTGTATTGTATTGCCTATAATGTTAATGTCATTGGGATAAGGCTAAAGAGCTTGCTGCTGCTGCTGCTAAGTCACTTCAGTAGTGTCCGACTCTGTGTGACCCCATAGACGGCAGCCCACCAGGCTCCCCCGTCCCTGGGATTGGACTGTCAAAAACCAAATTCTTTCAGGGAAGTCGTAGGAATGCTCAGTGGGTCAGAAATTTCTAAGAAAAATAGGTGATGCATTTACTTAAACTGCAGTGAGAAATTTGACCAGTTTTCTGGTTTGTAGTATTGTTGTTATTGATCAGTTTTCACATGCCTAACAATTTTCCTACAGTCTCAGGTGTTAAAAGAGAAAGAATGTTTGAAGAAATAGACACACACATGAGGCTTTGCCTAAGAAATAGAGTGGTAGGGATGGGCATTTAGAAAATGCTTTACTATGTGGCAGATGTGTGTGTATGTGTGTGTGTGTGTGTGTATGTGTGTGTATCATCTATCTACATATCTATATATGTGTGTGAAAGTGTTAGTTGCTCAGTCCTGTCCAACTCTTTGTGACCCCATGGACTATAGCCTCTGTCCATGGGATTCTCCAGGCAAGAATATTGGAGTGGGAAGCCATTCCCTTTTCCAGGGGATCTTCCTGACTCAGGGATTGAACCCAGGTCTCCTAGCATGGCGGGCAGAGTCTTTACCCTCTGAATCAGCAAGGAGATATACATGTATATATGTGTGTGTGTATATATATATACACACACACACATTTGATAAAGTGGGCATCCCTGTGTGAGATAGCCTGGCGCAAGTGTATCAGAGCCTACTTACGGTTGCAAGTTTTCTATCCAGAGAGGTGACTGAGCATGAAAAGACAGACTCCACACAAGCCGAGAATGTTGGTAAAAATAGTATACTGGTTGCCTAAAGGTCTGTTGATCAAATCAATAAAACCATCAGAATAATGAGACCCAGATTACTGGTGATTGGAGAAGGGAGTTACAAATATGGAAAGGAAGAAAACTAGAAAAAAAAATTGTGTGTAGTCTTGAAATAGGAGATATCAGTGTGACTGATGGTTGTCAATATATTGATGAATAGGGGCTTCCCAGGTAACGCTAGTGGTAAAGAACTCCCTGCCAATGCAGGAGACATAAGAGACGTGGTTTTGATCCCTGGGTCAGGAAGATACCCTGGAGTAGGAAATGGCAAGTCATTCCAGTATTCTTGCCTGGAGAATACCATGGACAGATAAGCCTGCCAGACTGTAGTCCATAGGTTCGCAAAGAATCACACATGACTGAAGCAACTTATCATGCACCACACATGTTGATGAATATATATGTGTATATATGTATGTGTGTATATATCAGATCAGATCAGATCAGTCGCTCAGTCGTGTCCGACTCTTTGCGACCCCATGAACCGCAGCACGTCAGGCCTCCCTATCCATCACCAGCTCTCGGAGGTCACTCAGACTCACATTCATCGAGTCAGTGATGCCATCCAGCCATCTCATCCTCTGTCGTCCCCTTCTCCTCCTGCCCTCAATCCCTCCCAGCATCAGAGTCTTCTCCAATGAGTCAACTCTTCGCATGAGGTGGCCAAAATACTGGAGTTTCAGCTTGAGCATCATTCCCTCCAAAGAAATCCCAGGGCTGATCTCCTTCAGAATGGACCGGTTGGATCTCCTTGCAGTCCAAGGGATTCTCAAGAGTCTTCTCCAACACCACAGTTCAAAAGCACCAATTCTTCGGCGCTCAGCCTTCTTCACAGTCCAGCTCTTACATCCATACATGACCACAGGAAAGACCATAGCCTTGACTAGGCGAACCTTTGTTGGCAAAGTGATGTCTCTGCTTTTGAATATGCTATCTAGGTTGGTCATAACCTTCCTTTCAAGGAGTAAGCGTCTTTTAATTTCATGGCTGCAGTCACCATCTGCAGTGATCTTGGAGCCCAGAAACATAAAGTCTGACACTGTTTCCACTGTTTCCCCATCTATTTCCCATGTAGTGATGGGACCAGATGCCATGATCTTCGTTTTCTGAATGTTGAGCTTTAAGCCAACCTTTTCACTCTCCACTTTCACTTTCATCAAGAGGCTTTTGAGTGTGTATATATATATATATAAAATATAGGTGACATATATGACATACATTTATTATATCAGTTCAGTTGTCACTAAGTCGTGTCTGACTCTTTGTGACCCCATGGACTACAGCATGCCAGGCTTTACTGTCCATCACCAACTCCCGGAGCTTGCTCAGACTCATGTCCATTGAGTCGGTGATGCCATCCAACTATCTTATCCTCTGTCATCCCCATCTCCCACCTTCAACCTTTCCCAGCATCAGGGTCTTTTCCAATAAGTCAGTTCGTCTCAGCAGGTGACCAAAGTATTGGAGTTTCAACTTCAGCATCAGTCCATCCAATGAATATTCAGGACTGATTTCCTTTAGGATGGACTGGTTGGATCTCCTTGCAGTCCAGGGGACTCTTAAGAGTCTTCTCCACCACCACAGTTCAAAAGCATTAATTCTTCAAGGCTCAGCTTTCTTTATGATCCAGCTCTCACATCCATACATGACTACTGGAAAAACCATAGCTTTGACTAGATAGACCTTTGTCAGCAAAGTAATAATCTCTGCTTTTTAACATGCTGTCTAGATTGGTCATAGCATTTCTTCCAAGGAGCAAAGCATCTTTTAATTTCATGGCTACAGTCATCATCTGCAGTGATTTTAGAGCTCCCCAAAATAAAGTCTGTCGCAGTTTCCATTGTTTCCCCATCTATTTGCCATGAAGTGATGGAACCGGATACCATGATCTTAGTTATCTCAATATTGAGTTTTAAGCCAACTTTTTCAGTCTCCTCTTTTCACTTTCATCAAGAGGCTCTTTTGTGGCCCTTTTGTTCTTCTTCACTTTCTGCCATAAAGGTGGTCTCCCGGAAACCTTGATTCCAGCTTGTGCTTTATCCAGCCCAGCGTTTTGCATGATATACTCTGCATATAAGATAAATAAGCAGGGTGATAATATACAACTTTGATGTAGTCCTTTCAAAGGAATATATGTCATATATATATATATATATACTTTTCTCTGTGCACTATGAAGACCAGGAAAAACAACAATTCAATAGTGATGAGTGCACTAGTGCCAAGATCTTGGTTTCTAATACTGTTCTGCAAAAAAGAGCCTGGACTCCTTGCAAAAAAAAATGATTGATTCCAAGGCTGCAGCAGAGAAAAGACAAGATGAGCCTGGAGAGTCTTATTTTGCTAGCAGGGCAACTGATGCAAAAATAGATTATGTAATTTGCCCAAGTCTCAGCTCTATGAAATTGCTGTTGAATTATGTGTGGATGAGACAACTCTAAAGGAGTGAGAGGAAAAAATCTTAAAATCTAAAAATTAAAATGGTTCAAATGATTTGAAAAATATCTTTAAGTTCTAACTTCACCTCAAAGAAACACAAAGTAGAAATCAGAGATGATGCCTCAAAAAGTTTATACAAGAAAGACACCATGGAACTGTAATCAGGAGATTGGATTGCACAGGAAAACTCTCTATCAGACAAAATGTTTAAGGTACTTACATATCATTTTTTTGTGAATTAACTTAAGTAATTAAACAACTCCTAACACTAACCACCTGGGATAAAGACTTAATTGCCACTTGGTAAAGCTGATGACTGTAACAAACCCAATGATGCATGCCATGGATTGTGTGTATGGCCACTTGCATATAACCGAGTCCTGGCAGTCAATGGCTATGAAACCTTGCTGAATCCCCAACCACTTTAGGGTGTTTAGGTTTCTCTATCTGTAAAGGAAGAGCTTCCCAGGTGGCACTAGTGGTAAAGAACCCACCTGTCAGTGGAGGTAGATATACCAGATGCAGGTTTGATCCCTGGGTCAGGAAGATCCCCTGGAGGAGGGCATGGCAACCTGCTCCAGTATCCTTGCCTGAAGAACCCCATGGACAGAGGAGCCTGGCAGGCTTCTGTCCATAGGGCTGCACAAAGTCAGACACTGAAGTGACTTAGCATGCACACATCTGTAAAGGAAGGTACTTGAACTAGAGGTCTCAGTGAGTGGCCATATTTTATTCTGTTTTTCTCTCTTTGAGGAGGCTGAATAGCATCAAGAAATTCAAAAATTCAATGATTAGTTTTAGGTGAATGATTAGTTTTAGGTGAATACTTTCTGCCACATTGATGGGCTGTGTCCCAGCCCAGATGGCTGATGAGCTCATGAGGCTCCTCCAGCTCCAGGGTGGACCTCGGGCTTGGATGGCCGTCAGATGGCCGTATGGAAAGGACAAATGAAGTAACACACTGAAGACCGCAACCCTAAGCCACCTGACCAGGTTGTTAATGTTAAGGCGCCTCCCCAGATTACAGTTCCATCTCTCTCTTTCTCCTCCTTTCCCTCAGTTTGGAAAATGTATTAATGCCTTTATCTCACCGAGATTACCAGGAATATTATGCACACTATTGTATCTCATGGTCTATTGATCCATAGAAAATTTGTAGGGGTTTTGGGGTAAGTTTTTGAAACAATCACAAACTTACAAAGAAGTTGAGAGTGCAAAGGACTTATTTTCCTGAGACATTTGAAATGCACACTATACTGTCTGGGATGATGAAGCATCTGGTTGGAAATTTATTTTCCCAAATCATGAGGTTGTTGTAAGAACTAAATGAGTTAATGTATACCAAAGGCAAAATAGTTTTCTACCCGCTCCTGCAACTCAACATGGAAAGAAAGAAAACTACACTGAACCTTGTGATGTTGGAATTGGAGAGTTCAGTGTAGCTTATGGTTCTCAATATTAATAGATAGACATAAAATACATGTAACATGCATTCCTTAGCTCTGTCAGCTATAAGAGCTATTAGTGATGAATATCCCTAGTTCCCAGATCTAATACCATTCTCTGCTGAAAGGATCCAGGACTCCTTGAAGAAATGGCTGATTCCAGCGTTGCGGCAGGGAAAGTACAAGTTATACCCCAAACATCTTGTTGCCAAAAGCAAGGAAGTGCTCAATGAATGATGGGCCCATATCAAGCCAGCTTGAGAGTGATACTACTGGAAAAATTGATGGCAGTTTAAAGTAATTACATTAAGAGATTATAACCTGAATAAAACAGGATATTATGAATCTTTACTCTCTCCCAGAGACTCCAGAAATAAAGTAGCTCTGCTGGTACATTAATTTTAGTCTTATGAGACTCATCTTGGAATTTTTACCTCCAAATGGAAATAAACTTGTTCCCTCAAGCTACTAAATTTGTGATAATTTGTTACAACAGCTATGGGGAGCTAATACATATGAAGCATTTAAATAGTACTTGATACATAATAAGCACAGCCATTTATGTCTTGTTGATATTGTTATTTAGTATTTTCAAAGCATTCAATTTAGCTACAGTAATCAAAACAGTACAGCACTGGCACAAAAATAGACACATAGATCAATGAAATAGAAGAGAGGGTCCATATGTAAACCCACATCAGTTCAGTTCAGTCGCTCAGTATGTCTGACTCTTTGCGACCTCATGAACCACAGCATGCCAGGCCTCCCTGTCCATCACCAACTCCCGTAGTTTACACAAACTCATGTCCATTGAGTCGGTGATGCCATCTCATCCTCTGTGGTCCCCTTCTTCTCCTGCCTTCAATCTTTCCCAGCATCAGGGTCTTTTCCAATGAGTCAGCTCTTTGCATCAGGTGGCCAAAGTATTGGAGTTTCAGCTTCAACATCAGTCCTTCTAATGAACACCCAGAACCGATCTCCTTTAGGATGGACTGGTTGGATCTCCTTGCAGTCCAAGGGACTCTCAAGAGTCTTTTCCAACACCACAGTTCAAAAGCACCAATTCTTCGGCACTCAGCCTTCTTCACAGTCCAGCTCTCACATCCATACATGACCAAGGAAAGACCATAGCCTTGACTAGGCGAACCTTTGTTGGCAAAGTAATGTCTTTGCTTTTGAATATGCTGTCTAGGTTGGTCATAACTTTCCTTCCAAGGAGTAAGCGTCTTTTAGTTTCCTGGCTGCAATCACCATCTGCAGTGATTTTGGAGCTCAGAAAAATAAAGTCAGCCACTGTTTCCACTGTTTCCCCATCTATCTGCCATGAAGTGATGGGACCAGATGCCATGATCTTCGTTTTCTGAATGTTGAGCTTTAAGCCAACTTTTTCACTCTCCTCTTTCACTTTCATCAAGAGGCTTTTGAGTTCCTCCTCACTTTCTGCCATAAGGGTGGTGTCATCTGCATATCTGAGGTTATTGATATTTCTCCCGGCAATCTTGATTCCAGCTTGTGCTTCTTCCCGTCCAGCGTTTCTCATGATGTACTCTGCATAAAGTTAAATAAGCAGGGTGACAATATACAGCCTTGACCTACTCCTTTTCCTATTTGGAACCAATCTATTGTTCCATGTCCAGTTCTAACTGTTGCTTCCTGACCTGCATATAGGTTTCTCAAGAGGCAGGTTAGGTGGTCTGGTATTCCCATCTCTTTCAGAATTTTCCACAGTTTATAGTGATCCACACAGTCAAAGGCTTTGGCATAGTCAATAAAGCAGAAATAGATGTTTTTCTGGAACTCTCTTGCTTTTTCCATGATCCAGTGGATGTTGGCAATTTGATCTCTGGTTCCTCTGCCTTTTCGAAAACCAGCTTGAACATCTGGAAGTTCCCGGTTCACATATTGCTGAAGTCTGGCTTGGAGAATTTTGAGCATTACTTTACTAGTGTGTGAGATGAGTGCAATTGTGCAGTAGTTTGAGCATTCTTTGGCATTGCCTTTCTTTGGGGTTGGAAAGAAAACTGACCTTTTCCAGTCCTGTGGCCACTGCTGAGTTTTCCATATTTGCTGGCATATTGAGTGCAGCACTTTTACAGCATCATCTTTCAGGATTTCAAATAGCTCAACTGGAATTCCATCACCTCCACTAGCTTTGTTTGAAGTGATGCATCCTAAGGCACACTTGACTTCACATTTCAGGATGTCTGGCTGGCTCTAGGTGAGTGTGAGTGATCACACCATCATGATTATCTGGGTCGTGAAGATCTTTTTTGTACAGTTCTTCTGTGTATTTTTGCAACCTCTTCTTAATACCTTCTGCTACTGTTAGGTCCCTACCGTTTCTGACCTTTATTAAGCCCATCTTTGCATGAAATGTTCCCTTGGTATCTCTAATTTTAGTGAAGAGATCTCTAGTCTTTCCCATTCTATTGTTTTCCTCTATTTCTTTGCATTGATCACTGAGGAAGGCTTTCTTATCTCTCCTTGTTATTCTTTGGAACTCTGCATTCAAATGGGTGTATCTTTCCTTTTCTCCTTTGCTTTTTGCTTCTCTTCTTTTCACAGCTATTTGTAAGGCCTCCTCAGACAGCCATTTTGCTTTTTTGCATTTCTTTTTCTTGGGGATGGTCTTGATCTCTGTCTCCTGTACAATGTCACAAACCTCCATCCATAGTTCATCAAACATTCTATCAGATCTAGTCCCTTAAATCTATTTCTCACTTCCACTGTATAGTCATAAAGGATTTGATTTAGGTCATACCTGAATGGCCTAGTGGTTTTCTCCACTTTCTTCAATTTCTGTCTGAATTGGCAATAAGGAGTTCATGATCTGAGCCACAGTCAGCTCCCAGTCTTGTTTTTGCTGACTGTATAGAACTTCTCCATCTTTGGCTGCAAAGAATATAATCAATCTTATTTTGGTGTCTACCATCTGGTGATGTCCATGTGTAGAGTTTTATCTTGTGTTGTTGGAAAAGGGTGTTTGCTCTGACCAGTGTGTTCTCTTGGCAGAACTCTTTAGCCTTTGCCCTGCTTCATTCTGTACTCCAAGGCCAAATTTGCCTGTTACTCCAGGTGTTTCTTGACTTCCTACTTTTGCATCATAGTCCCCTATAATGAAAAGGACATCTTTTTTGGGTGTTAGTTCTGTAAGGTCTTGTAGGTCTTCATAGAACTGTTCAACTTCAGCTTCTTTGACGTTACTGGTCAGGGGATAGACTTGAATTATTGTGATATTGAATGTTTTGCCTTGGAAGCGAACAGAGGTCATTCTGTCGTTTTTGAGATTATATTCAAGTACTGCATTACGGACTCTTTTGTTGACTATGATGGCTACTCCATTTGTTCTAAGGGATTCCTGCCCACAGTAGTATGGTTAATTAATCTACAATTTAGGAGGCAAGAATATATAATGGAGAAAAGACAGTCTCTACAATAAGTGGTGATGGGAAAACTGAACAGCTACATCTGCTTCCCTGGTAACTCAGACAGTAAAGAATCTGCCTGCAATGCAGGAGACCTGGGTTCAATCCCTGGGTGGGGAAGATTCCGTGGAGGAGGATATGGCAAACCACTCCAGTATTCTGGCCTGGAGAACTCCACGGACAGAGGAGCCTGGCAGGCTACAGTTCATGGGGTTGCAAAGAGTCAGACATGACTGAGCAACTTTAACTTCAATTTACTTCAAGAAGACAAGACTATATAAAGGAGAAAAGACAGTCACTTCAGTAAGTGGTGCTGGGAAAACTGTACCTCTACAACTAAAACAATGAGGTTAGAACATTCTCTCATACCATATATAAAAATAAACTCAAAATGAATTAAAGACCTAAATGTAAGGTGTAAAACCATAAAATTTCAGAAGAGAACATAGGCAGAACACTCTTTGACATAAATTGTAGCAATGGTATTTTTTGGATCTGTCTCCTAAGGCAAACGAAACAGAAGCAAAAATAAATAAATTGGACGTAATTAAAAGTTTTTGCAGAGCAAAAGAAACCATTGACGAAATGAAAAGACAAACTTCTGGGAGAAAATAGTTGCAAATAATATGAACAATAACAGATTAACATCCAAAATACATAAACAGCTCATACAATTCAATATAAAAAAAACAAACAGCCTGGTTAAAAAGTGGGCAGAAGACCTGAGCAGACATTTTTCAAAAGAAGATACGCAGATTGCAACAGGCAAACGAGAAAATGCTTGACATTGCTAATCATCAGAGAAATGCAAATCAAAACCACAAGCTCGCACCTCACATCTGTCAAATGGTTACTGAAGAGTCAACAAATAACAAATGTTGGCAAGGATGTGGAAAGAAGGGACCCCTTGTACACTGTTTGTAGGGTTAAAATTGGTATAGCCACTGTAGAAAATAGTATAGAAGTTTCTAGACAACTGAAAATAGAGCTATCATATGATCCAGCTATTCCATTGCTACATTATATATCCAAAGGAAATAAAAACAGTAATTCAAAAAGACATACCACCCCAATATTCATAGCAGTTTTATTTAGAGTGGCCAAAATATGGAAGCAAGTTAGGTGTCCATCTACAGATGAACAAATAAAGAAGATGTGGTATATACAAACAATGTAATATCACTCATCCATAAAATGGATGCAATTCTGCCATTTGCAACAACATGGATATACCCAGAACATATTATGCTTAGTGAAATTAGTCATGGAGAAAGAAAAATACTATATGTTATCACTTACAGATGGAATCTAAAAAGTCAAACAAATGGATGTATATAACAAAACAGACTCATAAACTAGCTGTTAGCAGTGGGGCCAGGGAAGAGGGCAAGATAAGAATCTGGGATTAAGAAATACAGACTACTGTGTAAAAAATAGATATGCAACAAGAATATATTATGCAACAAAAGGAAATATAGCTATTGCTGCTGCTGCTAAGTCGTTTCAGTCATGTCCGACTCTGTACAACCCCATAGATGGCAGCCCACCAGGCTTCTCCGTCCCTGGGATTCTCCAGGCAAGAACACTGGAGTGGGTTGCCATGTCCTTCTCCAATACGTGAAAGTGAAAAGTGAAAGTGAAGTCGCTCAGTCGTGTCCAACTCCTAGTGACCCCATGGACTGCACCCCACCAGGCCCCTCCATCCATGGGATTTTCCAGGCAAGAGTACTGGAGTGTGGTGCCATTGCCTTCTCCAATTGTAATAATTTTAAATGGAGTATAATTTATAAAAATATTGAATCACTATATTGTATGCCTGAAGCTGGTATAATATTGTGAATCAACTATACTTCAGTGAAAAAGCATTCAACTTACTTTCATAGGATCAAGAATACAATCTTTTTTCTGTAGTTAGATCGTTGTTGGCTTATATAATATTTGATAACGTCACATATCTATAGCACAAGTGGTGTGAGCAGGTTTGTAAATAAAGAGAATAGCCTTTGTGAGTGCGCTGCTGCTTCTGCCTCCACCCCTCCAGTTCTTCCCTCTGGAGACTGACCACATGCCCTGCATCTGGGGCTTTCTTGCCTCTGGTCTTATCTTCTGTGGAGACATGGGACAGACCAGAGAGGGAGAGGCGTGAAGTCAGGGTATCTGTCCTCCCCAGTTCCCGCCCTTCTGGCAGGCCAGCAGTGGCCGCCTTCCTTTTCTGAAGGCTGCCACTCCCGTTGGGCTTCCTGTGTGGCTCTCCGTCTCCAGTAACCTCTCCTTGCTCTCGCTCCTTCAGGCTTAAGGACGGTACCAGCTCCTAGCTGGTGCTAGCCATTGGTGCTTCATTATCCTTTATTGACAGTGTCTCTGCAAATTCACTGAACTCTCCTCAGTGATACCCCTCATGTACACTGTTCTGCGTGCATCAGGACTGATACAGTATACACCAAACATTTCCTCAGTGGGGAGCACTCATGCCCAGAAATATAAACACCTGAGTGGCTTAGTAGCCACGAGTGGCCAGCACACTTTGTTCACAGAGAAAGAGGGAAAGCATCAGTCTAGTTGGTGTGCCGTGTCAGTATCTGCCAGCCAAAGCCCACCAGAAACACACCTGCAGTTGAATGAGCTGGGTTTGGTACCTGTTGTAGCAAAGGAAAAAGCACCCCATGGGGAACTATGGGGAGGGTGCATTTCAGGAATAGAATATTAGAAAGGACTTAGAGGATGTGGGCTTGTGTTAGGGAGGGTTTAAGGAAGCAGGGCTTTGCTCTGGAGGGCTTTTCCCCTTTGCTGTGAGGAAGCAGGGGGTCATTCTATGATTATGTATCTCAATAAGTAAACAGTAAGAATATTAACGGGCTGCCCAGGTGGCACTAGTGGTAAAATCCCCTGCCAATGTAGGAGGCGTAAGAGACGTGGTTTTGATCCCTGGGTTGGTAAGATTTCCTGGAGGAGGGCATGACAGTCCACTCCAGTATTCTTGACTGGAGAATTCCATGGACCAAGGAGCCTGATGGGCTACAGTCCTCAGGGTCACACAAAGTTAGACATGACTGAAGGGACTTAGCATGCACTCAAGAATACTAATAGAAACCTGGTAGGGGAGATCCCACAATCATCGAGAAATATCTATAAGAGGGCTGAAATAAATTGAAGATAAGCCATAACTGGGAAAGTAGCATCAGTCACTCATACTAGCTGGGACAGGGGGCAACCTTTAGTGTTTGTTGTTTGGACATTGTTCTTGTTTTCATCTGTGTTCAGATATGATCTCAGAGCATTCTTGCTTTTGTCTTGACTCGTCATGGTCGCACAGTGGCTTTGTCTGGTGTTGAAGTTGCCTGGAATTGTTTTTGTTCACCAGAAGAACACTAGGGCCTAGCATCGGTGCTGCCAGGACAGTGTCTAGCACAACCAAGGCCTAGCTGGGAGTCAAAGCAGGGTGGTACTTTTCTCTTTCTCAGCTCTTATGGAGGTTAAAGTATGATCTGCATTAAAATCAGCCACAGAGCATGTTAAAATAGAGACCCCAGATGTGCTGAATCAGTGTCTAGGGCAGGGCCTGGAAGTCTGTATTCTTTCTCAGCATGCTATACCATTCTGAGGCACACCAGAATGTGAAGGCCTCTGGTCTAAAAAGAGAGATGCCGCAAATCCAGGTTCACAAACCCAGATGTGTGGCAGCCATTCAGTGTGAGGCATCAAGCATTAAGCGGCATGTTTAAATTTTCACTGGTGTCAATTTCCAGCACCCTGGAGTTGTGGACTTCTAACACAGTGGAAGCAGCCTTTGAATTTACAAGGTCATCTGTGCTTTTACCTTGTATGGCAGTTTCAGAAAAGCCTCAGCTAAGGAGGTCAATCTGTAAGTGACAGGAAAAAGGGGGCTGGCCACCTATTACCATAAATCAATAAAAGGTAAACACCAGTTGCAAGACTGCTGCCACACAGGGGGAAAAAAAAACCCCAAACAAAGAAGAATTGCTTTCAAAGTCAGTGAGAACATTCACAAGGGTAAACCAGAACTCCAGAGACAGAGCTTTTCAAAGATGCGTGACAGAAATCCCATTGAACAAAACAAACTATAGATCAGAAATGAGATGTCTTAACTGCAAAAAGAACCCACCTGCCAAAGCAGGAGACTTAAGAACCACGAGTTCCATCCCTGGGTTGGGAAGATCCCCTGGAGGAGAGTGCGTCAGCCTACTCCAATACTCTTCTCTGGGAAATCCCACGGACAGAGGAGCCTGGCGGGCTACACTCCAAGGGTCGCAAGGAGTAGGACACGACTGAAGCAACTTATTAGCATGCACGCACGCAACTGCAAAACGTCTGATCAGATCGTTGCAGATAAAACCACACTTTCTTCAAAGGAAAATTCTTAAAGAATACAAAGAAAGCCAAAATGAAGTGAATTTATTCTAGCACCACAACTGGGACAATATTTGGCATTTTTAAGTGTCCGACAAAGAGTACCAAAAGTGTGACTAAGACAGAATCTAATAATGGACTTGACCTGATTTTGAGATACTAGTGAGATTTGACTTTAGGAAGACAAGAACAAGGATACTTGAGGCTCAGACATCACCACCACATTTAGTTTAGGACATTTTTTTCCCCCACTAAATTTTTCTTTTCTTCAGATGTGGAGCTCACCACAATCAAATAACCCCACCTTTTCTAACAGAATGTTATGTAGTGAGTCTTTTTAGCCGGCTAATGGTTTTTGCCTTAAAGTCTATTTTGTCTATAATCTCCACAGACAGAGAATCTGCATCTATAGCTCATGACCATTATTCTGATATTAATGTTATTTTTCATCAGTTACTTAGAAGCAAGATCAAATTTAGCAGCCAGATCTCCCCTTTAGTGAGGCCACCAAGGATATATCTGTCACTTCCCTTCCCATGACCAAATCTGCTGCAGAAACCTTCATGCTCCTTTGTCCCTGTCTGCTCCCCCTCCTCTCTCTCCACCTCCTCATCCTACCATTGTGTTACCAGTTACAAAATCTTGCATGACTTAAACCCTGATTAATTTATGCCTTTTTAATTTTATCTGAGAGAGGACAGATGGATGGACCTAGAGATTATCATACTAAGTAAAGTAAGTCAGAAAGAGAAAGACAGATACCATTTGATATCACTTATATGTGGAACCTAAAAACTTAATACAAATGAACTTATTTACAAAACAGAAATAGACTCACAGACATAGAAAAAAAAAACTTGTGGTTACCAGAGAGGGAATCAGGGGAGGGAGGGATAAATTAGGAGTTTGGGATGACTCCTAGATAACACACTACAAGCATCTAGTTCTGCTTTGTTGACTGTGCCAAAGCCTTTGACTGTGTGGATCAAAATAAACTCTGGAAAATTCTGAAAGAGATGGGAATACCTGGCCACCTGACCTGCTTCTTGAGAAACCTATATGCAGGTCAGGAAGCAATAGTTAGAACTGGACATGGAACAACAGACTGGTTCCAAATAGGAAAAGGAGTACATCAAGGCTGTATATTGTCACCCTGCTTATTCAACTTATATGCAGACTACATCATGAGAAACGCTGGACTGGAAGAAACACAAGCTGGAATCAAGATTGCTGGGAGAAATATCAATAACCTCAGATATGCAGATGACACCACCCTTATGGCAGAAAGTGAAGAGGAACTCAAAAGCTTCTTGATGAAAGTGAAAGAGGAGAGTGAAAAAGTTGGCTTAAAGCTCAACATTCAGAAAACGAAGATCATGGCATCTGGTCCCATCACTTCATGGGAAATAGATGGGGAAACAGTGGAAACAATGTCAGACTTTATTTTTTTGGGCTCCAAAATCACTGCAGATGGTGATTGCAGCCATGAAATTAAAAGACGCTTACTTCTTGGAAGGAAAGTTATGACCAACCTAGATAGCATATTCAAAAGCAGAGATATTACTTTGCCAGCAAAGGTCCGTTTAGTCAAGGCTATGGTTTTTCCAGTAGTCATGTATGGATGTGAGAGTTGGACTGTGAAGAAAGCTGAGCGCCAAAGAATTGATGCTTTTGAACTGTGGTGTTGGAGAAGACTCTTGAGAGTTCTTGGACTGCAAGGAGATCCAACCAGTCCATTCTAAAGGAGATCGGTTCTGGATGTTCTTTGGAAGGACTGATGCTAAAGCTGAAACTCCAGTACTTTGGCCACCTCATGTGAAGAGCTACTCATTGGAAAAGACTCTGATGCTGGGAGGTATTGGGGGCAGGAGGAGAAGGGGACGAGAGAGGATGAGATGGCTGGATGGCATCACCAACTCGATGGACGTGAGTTTGGGTGAACTCCGGGAGTTGGTGATGGACAGGGAGGCCTGGTGTGCTGCAATTCATGGGGTCGCAAAGAGTCGGACATGACTGAGCAACTGAACTGAACTGAACATACAAAATAGATAAATAATAAGGACCTAATGTATAGCACAGGGGACTATATTCAGATCAGATCAGTTGCTCAGTCATGTCTGACTCTTTGCGACCCCATGAATTGCAGCACGCCAGGCCTCCCTATTCATCACCAACTCCCGGAGTTCACTGAGACTCACATCCATTGAGTCAGTGATGCCTTATAATAAACCATAATGGAAAAGAATCTGAAAAATAATACATATATATCTATATACACATACATATATATTTTGCTGAGCTTGCCTGGTCAGTCGTGTCTGACTCTGCAATCCCATGAGCTCACTAGGCTCATCTATCCATGGAATTCTCCAGGCAAGAATACTGGAGTGGGTTGCCATTTCCTTCTCCAGGGGACCTCCTGGAGAAGATGGGATCAAACCTGCATCTCCTGCATTGGCCGGTGAATTCTTTTTTTAATTAATATCAATTAATTTTAATTGGATAATTAGTTTACAATATTGTGATGGTTTTTGCCATACATCAAGTGTGAATTGGCCAAGGATATATATGTGTCCCTCGCATCCTGAATGCCCCTTCCACCTCCCTCCCTACCCCATCCCTCTGCATTGACCCAGAGCACTGGCTTTGGGTACCCAGCTTCACGCATGGAACTTGCACTGGTCATCTATTTTACATATGGCAATGTACACATTTCAATGCTATTCTCTCAAATCGTCCCACCCTTGCCTTCTCCCACTGAGTCCAAAAACCTGTTCTTTACATCTGTGTCTCCTTTTCTGCCCTGCATATAGGATCATCGGTACCATCTTTCTAAATGAAGATGATCATCTTTCATCTTTCTATGCATTAATATATAGTATTTGTCTCTCTGTTTCGGACTTACTTCACACTGTATAATAGGTTCCAGGTTCATACACTTCATTGGAACTGACTCAGATGTATTCCTTTTTATAACTGAGCAATATTCCATTGTGTATGTGTACTACAACTTTCTTATCCATTTGTCTGCTGATGGACATCTAGGTTGCTTCCATGCCCTAGCTATTGTAAATAGTGCTGCAGTGAACACCGGGGTACATGTGTGTCTTTTAATACTGGTTTCTTCAGGATGTATGCCCAGCAGTGGGATTGTTGGGTCATATGGCAGTTCTATTCCCAGTTTTTTAAGGAATATCCACACTGTTCTCCATAGTGGCTATACCAGTTTGCATTCCACCAACAGTGTAAGAGGGTTCCCTTTTCTCCACATCTTCTCTTGCATGTGTTTGTAGACCTTTTGATGATGGCCACTCTGACCGGCGTGAGATGATACCTCATTATGGTTTTCATTTGCATTTGTCTATTAGTGATGTCTAGCATCTTTTCATGTGTTCATTAGCCATCTGGATGTCTTTGGAGAAATGTCTGTTTAGGTCTTTTGCCCACTTCTTGATTGGGTTGTTCATTTTCCTGGTATTGAGCTACATGAGCTGCTTGCATATTTTGGAGATTAATTCTTTGTTAGTTGCTTTATTTGCTATTATTTTCTCCCATTCTCAGGGCTGTCTTTTCACTTTGCTTACAGTTGCCTTCACTGTGCAAAAGCTTTTAAGTTTAATTAGGCCCCATTTGTTTATTTTTGTTTTTCTTTCCATTACTTGGAGGTGGATCATAGAGGATCTTGCTGTGATTTATGAGTGTTGTGATTTAAGAGTGTTGACAGGTGAATGCTTTGCCGCTGCACCATCTGGGAAGACCCCCACATACATATAATCATATTAATAATATATATATATACTGAATCACTTTGCTATATATATCTGAAATGGACACAACTTTATACTTCAATTTTAATTAATTAAATTAAATAGAAGACCCCATAACTCTTAAAAAATAATAATAACTTCTACCTATTTCTAGAATTTGGCTCTGTTGCAGAGCTGTCAACCAGTCCACACTTCTCAATTGTTTCTACTTCATAAGAAACTCATCTGGGAAGTCTACCTTCATGCATGCATCTGACAATCGGCTCAGGTTTTACCTTTCTTAATGAAAGTTTAGCTCAGTTCATTTACTCAATTTACTTCCTAGAATCCATAAGTAAAAATTCAACTTCGTAAACATAGCTGTACTTGGCAAATACACTTAACAAGATAAAAAGGATCTCTTTAAGAACTTTCCAGAGTATATTAAGAAGTTAACCTTGCTTCTTAACAGTTAAGATTAATCCAGTAACACTCTCTTAAATGTGATCTCTTTTTTCTTGAGGTACTAAGCCTTGTGAACATGCAAAACTCCCAGGAGATGTAGCATTTTGACAGGCTGCCACCAAGCCCTGAATTTCTTTACATAGTTTGAGTCTATACTTTTAAGTGCATATAGATTCAGAACCATATATCTTCCTCATAATTTTAAAAATAATGATACCCTTTATCCATAAAATGTGTTTTTCCTTTAAGATTAAATTTTGGGGGTATAATAGAGCCACGGTGGCTTAACTCTTGATAAGAATTCGTCTAATAAATCTTTCCTCATCCCTTAACTTTCTGTCTTTTTGTTCCAGTATGTATAGGTGTCTCTCTTATACTAGTGATTTTAAAATCCAGTTTGAGCATCTCTGCCTTTTAATTGTTTAATCCATTTGTATTTATTGTGACGATACACATTTGGTTTTATTTTCCACCATGTTATTTTCTGCTTTCAACCAGCCATACTTTGTTTCCCAACCTATATGTCTATTTGAAGTGTTCATGTTATATTTATTCATATTATGTACATATTGAAACTTCACATTTTTAAACTCCACCTACCATGTTTCTTAACTATTCTTTCCTATATTCTGTATCTTTATGTTACTGTAATTCACAGTTACCCACTTTTGGATTTGCTTTTCCTGTATTTAAAGCTTTAGGCTCTGTGGTAGAAGTCTTGATTCCCAGAGGGTGACTGCTTTCCCCAGGGGATACAGTAAGAGTTGTATTTTATACTATGGCTATCATCAAGTCACTTAGGTTTCTCATATCAAGAGGATGGTAAGCAATGAAAGTACACACTCTCCATACAAGGCTGACTTGCACTGATCATCAGGAGGAGGTTCAGCAGCTACTGTATAGGAAAAAAGGGAAGACTATATTTCACACTCAGAGAACAACAGGGGCATCTTTTGATGATCTGCTGCTCAATTTGGATGGTCAGTGGATAAGTACACAGTGGATAGACATGACCTCAGAAGGGCATGGTGATCAGAAGCTTAGACCCTCAGCATTTCTACTTGTTATTAAGACCATGAGAAGTACTAGGCAAGGGTGAGGAGAATCTAGAATGAGTAGTAAAGTAAATGATGAAAACTGACTGTGCTTCTAAAACTAGTTGCAGCAGCAGGGATTGCTAACTTTTCCCACTAACTTGCCCTGTGTAAGATTCCTCAGGAAATGAGACCACCCAGAAACCTGAAGATCCTTTCCCAGATGGGATAAACTTAACACAAAATGTAAATGGATCTGAACAGCCCAAGGGTGGGTTATAGCAGATGCTGACTGGTGCTTCTCCGAGTCCCCACAACCTATCCCTGACTTCAGGTCTGAGATGTTTATTTCTTTGTTGTTGGGTACAGGGCTGCTGATGGATCCCTTCTGAATTTCTCTGGGGTTTGCTTTTGGCCGAAGGGAGCCATTTTTCTTTTCTTTTTTTTTTTTAAATCACCTTCCCAACTTTATTAAAGAAAAAGCAATGATGGTAAGTCTCTAGAACATAGTCAATTTTCTGGGATTCTTCCCTTGAAAACATGACATTTCCAAACACATGCCAAAGCTTACATGGTTCCCAATTGTACTAAGTAGGTGAGAAGCTGAAATCCTAAAATGTTCATCTTCCAACTTTTACCAGTCTGTGGTCTGTCTTTGGGTCAGCAATAATCGCCTGAACAGCTACTATGGCTTCATTAATTTTTGTCTGTAGCTCTCTGAGCTCTTCTATATGCAGCAATTGCAGAATTTGAGCAGCTTCATTAAGAACTGCATCCCCCGTGTCAAAACCAAGAATATGCCTGTCTAAGGCAACAGGCAAGCCCTCTTTCATTTGATTTGCTTTAGCAACTGTACCTTGTGTCAGGCACTCTTGGACCAATATGCGAATTGCCTTAAGCATTACCAGGTAATCATCATGATGCTGAATCTGAAGAAGGTTAACCAAAGCCATTACACCAGCCTTAAAATCAGGATTCTTTACATCCAAACTGATCAATGGCTCTGCATTTTTAGCTGCATTGTCAGCATTTTTTGTATTATCAGGTACCAAGTCCTTGTTGTATTTTTCAGCATTATCTCCATACTCAAGTCTAACAGCTAAGCCAAGAAGCCAGTCGATTGCTTCCTGTCTATCTTGAATCTTGAAAGGACTGTTAACATCTCTAAGATACTTTTCAAAGAATTTGGGCCAGTCACTGCTGTGGATGTTTCTTAAATTACCTCTGTCTTCAGTTTTATAGTGTCTGATTTTATGGTCTTCAAGCCAAACAATGAAGTTTCTAAATTCTGTTTCATCTTTGCAGTTGAAGCCGGCAGGGTTGTGGTAGTCAAGGGCCGTCAACTTGTGTCAGAACATGTTCCCTGCTGCTCACTCCGGTCCCCTGGAATGTGGCCGGGCAAGGGAGCCATTTTCCCCAAGTTCATAAACTCTTTCAAGGGCAACTTGCATCCAGTGATTGGTGCCATTGAGATATAAGGCCCAATCTAATTGTTTCAATTTGGATTATTCTTCAGGGCCATCCCAACTCCAGAGACCCTTTGAGATGGCTGAGGCTTCGGTTGCAACTGTATCACCGTGTCTCCTGCATAATCCTTTCTTCACTCTCTCAGAGGTGTTCCTTAGAGTGTTCTCCAAAAAACCTCCTCCATGCCAATCTCTACCTCAGAATCTGTTTACAGGAGACTCTTCTTAAGACATTATCTTTTTCAGATAACACTTCTATTATCATAGGTTACTGGGTACCTATCCTTCTGTCTTTGTTTCTACATCTTGAATTATAAATTCATCTTCATTGAAACCTTCCTATGAAGATCCTCTGTGGCCTGAGCAGGGATGTGTCACTCCATAGAGATTTTCCGTTCACATCTGCAAGGTACTCCAGGGATATCACTGTCCCAGGACTAATTTTTATGTAAATTTCTAATCCTGACAGTTTCCAAATCATGACACAAGTATACATCCTAACTTCAATACATCATAAGGCAGAGGCTTAGGATTTTTATTTTTCTGGGAATAATTTTTCTTTCCTTTTCCTTAGCCCAGAACAGCAAACTTCATCATCTCCCTGTTAAGGTGAATGGAGTTTTTTTCCTGGGCTCCTCATTATAGAGGCAACATACCTTTGAGCATCCCAGCTTCATGAGGGTATTAGTTTTCATTCAGTGTCTCATAGGACCCACGGCCTCATATCCTGGCCTGATTGTGTGCTAAAATCCAAACTACTAGCTATTACTGAATTTGATAATCATCCATGGGGAAGCTTCAGGATCAGATCCTAAACTTACAGCTCCTAATTTCAGGTACCTTGAGATTTCCATTTATTTCTTGCCAGTTGATATGTGTGAATATGATTCTTAATATATTGCAGGATCTGAAATTACACCTAAGTAGCTTAATGTTTCCTGGAGCTAAGTTTTAGTAAGTAATGGAAACCAGGAGGGCACTGGCCTTGAAACCAAATTGGAGGAAATGATGTAAGTGAGAAGGAAATGAAAAAATTCAAACTACCTCTTTCATATCCAGGCCTGGATTGGCAAGGCATTAATTTGGTAAAAACTGACCTTGAGTCCTCAGGGACTTCAAGTATCACCCTCATGGGACTGTGAAGTCCTTGAAGACAGAGACTGTCTTGTTTGCTGTTGCACACCTAGTCTGTAGTTCACGCTCAGGACATGTTACATGTTGAGCAGATACTTGTTGACTAAATGAATAGGTCAGGAGTACAGCAGTGCTTGGAGAAGGAAATGGCAACCCACTCCAGTGTTCTTGCCTGGAGAATCCCAGGGACAGGGGAGCCTGGTGGGCTGCTATCTATGGGGTTGCACAGAGTCGGACATGACTGAAGTGACTTAGCAGCAGCAGTACAGCAGTGCTTTGCAAAATGATGAGATATTTAAAAATAAGAAGCAAGAATATAACATAACATTATTTCAATGCTGGTCTAGGGAGGATTACAAAAAAAAGTAGAAAAGGACAATGTGAACTGAATTATCATATTCACTCTTTCCAATATACCTCTAACAAATATTTATTAAACATCTGTTGTTGAATCTGGCATTGTGCCAGATATGGAGACTGTGATAATGAGCAAAAAAATGAAGGACATGGCCCTCCCCATGTAGAGACCTAGGGGAGGCAAACTTTAAATGAAAATGCACAAAGAACAAGGTGACTAGACGTTCTCTTAGCCCAGAAAAATCTCTCTTCATACTTACTGTCCCAGTGTAATTGTTATGGTGGCCCATTCACTCTTAGGAATGTTGCAGTTCGGATGGTCATCCTAGCTGTGACTGAGAGGTATGTGGTGTTGGCCAAGTGTAT
Organism: Tragelaphus eurycerus; assembly: GCA_935064755.1. Classification (NCBI taxonomy): domain Eukaryota; kingdom Metazoa; phylum Chordata; class Mammalia; order Artiodactyla; family Bovidae; genus Tragelaphus; species Tragelaphus eurycerus. The sequence goes on along the minus strand of CAKXYN010000024.1, from coordinate 18,582,250 downwards.
GATATTGAGAACCATCTATTCAGGAACTAGAGTGGAGGCTTCCCTGGGAAAAATGAGACAGACTGAAAATTGATGGCTGGAACACAGAAGCATGTGATTGTGAGGGGTGCCCGTAGGGAGAACCTGCCAGGCAGATAGAACAGTATGTGCAGAGCCAGGCACACCAAGGAATCAATAGTCAGCCTGTCTGGCTAGAGTGTCAAGGGCAAAAGGTAGCCTAAAAGAGTGGATGGCACAAGGCCACACAGGTCTTGCAGGCATGTCCTGAATTTTAGAATTTTGTTCTTTATCCCTTAATTAAGGGTGGAGGTGCGAGGGGAGGGATTTAACATTTTGAAAAGATTCCTATTGGCTGCAGTGTGGAGAACAGATTTGAGAAATTTCAGGAAGCTAGTTACTAGAAGTCTACTGTGCTAGGCCAGTTAAGACATGATAGTGGTTTGAGAAGAATCTAAAGGGCAAGATGAACAGGCCTTGGCAATGGATCGGCTGCTATAGAGAGAGGGGGATAGGGAATCATCTAGAATGTCATTGACTTATGCACCTGGATGGATAGTTATGCAATTCAGTGAGCAAGGGAATGCAGCTAGTATTAAGATGTAGAACATCTATCTATCCATCCATGCATTTACCTCTTTAGGGAACCGGCATTCATCGATACCTGTATACAGCAGGCATTGTGGGTGATGATAACAAAGGTGTTTCCTCTGATATCTAATAGGAGTATAAATACACACATATTTATTTCACCAGTTACTATAGTTTCAGCTGCAAGTAATAGAGAACTAGACTACTCAAGTCAAAATTGCTGAAACAATGAGAACATTTATAAGTCCTGGAATGGGGATCTCCAGTTTGGCTTATTTGGTAGCCTCAATGACATCAAGGATATTTGTTCTTTTCATCTTTCTACGCTGCTGTCATTACTCATTGACTTTTCCTTGACTAGTACCCCTTATGGTTGCTTGATTGCCATCCCATTTCCAAGCACACACACCATGACAACACTGAGCCGCAGAATGACTGTTTTCCCCTATGAATCTCCTTTGCAAGGCTAGGAAATCTTTCCTAAAATCCATGCCACCCTCCCCACCCTTGTCCCACCCCCTTCATAGATTTCCTGCTCACATCTTGGTGCATAGAATGATGTCACAGGTTTATTCTCAAGAAAGACTTGAAAAGAGGAAAGGAGTATGATGACTTGTCCGGTGAGCACAAGGTCAGGTGGAAAAGGATGACTTGCTCAACAAATTTGGGGGTTTGTTTATAAGGAAAAAGGGTGAAATGACTCTTGAGTAGGCAACCAAGTGTATCTACTGTATCTACAGTATTGTCTTAGGAGTAGTTCCGAGTAGCTCAGGAGACTGAAGCAGAAGAAATCACCTTGGAGATGGGAGGAGAAGAAATGTTTCCAAGGCTGGGAAAGGTTATTAGGTTTATGTCACTCTGAAGGCAGAACCTGAGGTCTGAGATTACAGCAGCACTTAACATAATACTAGCATAAATCCATCTTCACCCATTGATTCTCCAGATTTCAGGCATCCTCACGGATTTCCTGAATTCCTCCAAAGTCATATAAATACTGTTTTTATTGTTTCTAAGCTTCACTGAACTGAAAGAAAAATGGTTGAATAGTGTTTTGCATAAAATACTAGAAATATTTGTTCCTTAGCTCTGGCTCGATCCGAGCCTGACCTGTTTCTGTCATCACCGCTGGAATAGTTCTCCGGCTCTTGCCAGATTTTGAGTTGTCAGGATAATAATTTATCCATCTTGTTGTCAGATTCACAGCTCGTTTGCCTGACTCTAGGGGAATCTAAATGACTATCACTACACATGGTGTGCAACTCATATTTTAAATGCATTTAATTCCAAATATCTTCCCTCTGCCACACCCCCGATCCAAAGAGTTAGTAAACTACTGTCACGGTGCCATTTTCCCCTTTGTAGAAACCTCCACCACCCACCAAAGATCAGTTTTCCTCCAGTTTTCTTTCATGCTCACTAAAATGATTGGCAATGTGCACTGACCACAGTTACTTAATCAGTCTCCTAGGTCTCTTTTTATATAGTTCTTGGCGTTTTCAAAGCAAGTATATTGGAGTGGTTTGCCATTCCCTCCTCCATCACTGATTCAATGGACAGGGACTTGGGAAAACTTTAGGAGATGGTGAGGGGCAGGGAAACCTGGTGTGCTGCAGTCCATGGGGGTCACAAAAAGTTGGACGTGACTTGGTGCCTGAACAACAGCAACAATTCCTAGGTCTCCAGGTCCAGAGCTGTCCTTTGGGTCCATATTTCTTCCATCCTCACTTCCTCAACCCAACTACGCTCAAGTTATGCCTGTTCTTCCAAAGAGTCTTGATTTCCCAATGTGGTATATAACCTTTTTGTTTTACAAAAAGCTAGTCTTGAAGCTTCTCACTTTAAAGACAACTCTCAGGGTTTACTTTTCGAAGCCAACCAGAAGTTATTTTCCATGTTTATTAATTCATCCCCTTCAACTTTCCTCACAATGAGTCCTTTTCAAGGTTTTAACTATAAGCATTAAATTACCCTCCTGACATCCCTTTCCTCCTCCTCCCAGGAATGCTTGGAAAGGAATCCAATTGTGGGCAGATGTTAGGTCTTTCTCAAAAGCATTCTGTGTCAAATAACAAGTACCCAGTTGTAGTTCAAACAGAATACTAATAGTGATTTATATGTTAAGAGTGGTAATTATTGGCTTTGAAAGCATATCATAATGACTCTTTACAGTTGTTCTTATATTTTATTATTCTTCCTTTCTTATTCTCTAGTCAGTGTTCTTAATTATACTGCTCCAGAAAAATACACTGGGAGAAAATACTGCAAAATACATGAGATGGTGAAATATCCTGGCTGCCAGAGCATCCAGATAAGATTTGGTAGGTCATGTGGGGTCATAGGGAAGCAGCACCAGGATATTTGCACTTCTCCTACTTTCTCTTTTCCACCCTCAAAGCTACACACATAACTGCCAGAGTATCAGTTAACAAAAATATATTTATCAAATATCTATTGATATTTGGCTGAGGAGGGACTGTCTAAAAGCTCCACATTTATTAATACCTCTGAATGCTTTCACGTTTACTGTTAGGTACAGTCAAACCAGCAGAGAACTAACTTGACCACTAAATTTTGTGCTTTTCCCCAAGCCCCATGAAATAGATTTTACTGGATTTTACCATGACATTTTACCACTTCTTTTATCCTTCATTGAAGAACAGTAAGAAAGAGTTATAAAAACGTACAGCTCTGGGATGTCCCTACTGGCTGCTGGGACATTATTGAGAACATTGCTTATTACATCACGCAGTGTCTTTTTATGAAGACTCACTAGGCAAAATTCTATTTAATTTCATTATTGGAAGTAATCACACTTCTGAACAATTCTTTCTTCTTTTTAAAATTTTGTGGTCTTTGTGAAACATGTCACTGATCCTCTTTCTCTTTTTGATTTGGCTATTAGACAGCCCAGCTCATAAGGTCATGATTCATCTCTAGCAAGCATCCACCCTGGACTTTGAAATGTGTGTGTGTGTGTGTGTATGTGTACTGGGCTCACTCTTTATCCTATTTTCCCTCCACTCACTTTCCACTATCCTGATGACTTGTTTATTGTTTCATGCAGTGGAAATTTATTTCTTGCTCACATAATTGTTAAATGTAGGCATTTTTCAGGTGGCCTTTTGTGAGTTGACTTGAGGACGCACAATCCTTTCACCTTATTGATCATCTGTCCTCCAGAGCAGGTGACCCCAACCCCCAGGCCATGAAATGAAAAGATGAAAACCGAGGAACGAAAGAAACAACCCATTCTGTTTTCCCAAAAATACTTCTGCAAATAGCCTGAACAGCATTGTTCATATTAGCAGGAATAACCATGAGTTATTCATGCCGAGAACCCTAGGGAGTCCAGTGGATTCTCTTTGTAGTCTTTCCCTTCTGTCCTTTCCTCTCAATTCTTTCTGCCACTGCCTTTGTTCAAGTCTTTTCTACTTCATGCTCAGTCTACTAGAACCCCCACCTTCTTGGCTTCTGGAGAGAACTATCTTTTGAATAGGTCTTGTGGGTTTTTTTCTTCAAGTTGGCTCACATATTTTATTGTTATTGGGCCCTGCTGGAGAAGGAAATGGTGATCCACTCCAGTGTTCTTGCCTGGAGAATTCCAGGGACGGGGGAGCCTGGAGGGCTGCCATCTCTGGGGTCACACAGAGTCTGACACAACTGAAGCGACTTAGCAGCAGCAGTGCTATATGATCCTGGAGAAGGAAATGGCAACACACTCCATTATTCTTGCCTGGAGAACTCCATGGACAGAGGAGCTTGGTGGGCTGTAGTCTGTGGGATCACAAAGAGTTGTAAACGCCAAGCAACTACAACTGCAATGCTGTATGAAAAATCACCCTAAAGTTCAATGGTTTAAAATAGCAATAATTACTTAAATCTCTTATGGTTTCTATGGGTCAAAAGTTGGGAGAGCACCTTAGATGGGTAGTTTTGCCTTGGGGGGTTCTTATGAGTTTGCAATGAGATATCTGCTGAAGTTTGCAATCATCTGAGCACTAGACTGGAACTTGACACTCCCCTCCCACGGTGGCTCACTCACATGGATGGCGAGCTGGTGTGGGCCATTGGCAAGAAGTCTCAATTACCCTCCACAGGGGCCTCTATTCAGGGCTACTCAAGGGACCTCGTGACCTGGGGCTGAATTCTCTCCGAATGAGCATTTAGGAGAAAGGGTACTAGCCTCAAAAGTCCCACACTGTCACCTCTGCCATACTCTGTTGTTCAGCTAGAACAACCCTGATTGAACACGAGAGAATTGATGCTTTTGAACTGTGGTGTTGGATAAGACTCTTGAGAGTCCCTTGGACTGCAAGGAGATCCAACCAGTCCATCCTAAAGGAGATCAGTCCTGAACATTCACTGGAAAGACTGATGCTAAAACTGAAACTTCAATATTTTGGCCACTTGATGCGAAGAACTGACTCACTGGAAAAGACCCTGATGCTGGAAAATACTGAAGGTGGGAAGAGAAGGGGACGACAGAGGATGAGATGGTTGGAAGGCATCTCTGAAGTGATGGACATGAGTTTGAGCAAGCTCTGGGAGTTGATGATGGACAGGGAAACCTGGCGTGCTGCAGGCCATGGGGTCGTAAAGAGTTGGACACGACTAGCAACTGAACTGAAAGACCACACAAGGCCATGGATATTAGGAGGCATAAATCCATGGGCTGGCTATCATGCATTCTTGCATGTGGAATATGTCCCTCAATCTCAATTTTTCAAAATTCTCTCCCAATTCTTCAAATGCAAATCAAGGTCCATCTTTTCTGTTAAGTCTGTCCTGATCACTCAACATACCTATTGTAACTCTTATTGTTCTTACAGTAGAGAGGCCTTTACTATTTAGTACCTTGTTTTGGGCATCTATACATATGTCTTTTCTCTCAGATAAAATTTAAGCAAACAAGGACATACCCCCTGTCATATAGTAGGTACTCAATAAATATTTTTCAGATGGATAGATGAAGGAGAGAATGAGAGTGCAAGCCGGAAGTCCTGGGTCTCTGTTTGTGGGCTTTTCCCCAGCTGCTTGATCTTGGCCAAATCATTTAACTTTTTGGTTTCAGTTTCTTTCCTACATAAAATAAAGATAATGATACCCACCCCACCTTTCCTCACAGAGGTGCCTTGAGATTTGAAAGAGGTAGCATTGTTGAAAGTGTTTTGAGATGTGTAAAGAATAAGGGCAAAGTGAGGTTAGTTACCTGGCTCACCAGTGATGGCTAAGATGCAGTGTATTGTCACAGGTGGAGGTCAGCCAATAACTCAGGCTTCCTCCTCAAGGAATAGATAACTACATCAAGCTGTCAGCATACAAATGCCCTTCACTCCTATAGCTGCTGTCAGCATACAATAGTTCATAGCTGGGGGCAGGAGGAGGCCTTGGGCAAAGAAAACTGCCTAGATTAGGGGGCTGGACCCCATCACAGTCACACTCTGGAAATGTCAAAGCTTGAGGGCAAGGTTTGTTTCTCTAGCAGAATTCTCAGATGTCCTCTTTCCTCATGTATACAGGTTTAAATTTTTTTTGTCTTATAGATAATTGTCTAAGTATAATTTTTACCATCCCACACTTTAGAAATATTATTTTTAAAATTAACATACATTTGTCTATTTTTAGTGTACAATTCCATGAATTTGAATACACATGTAGATTTGTGCAACCATCACCACCACCATCAGGACACACAGTAGTTCCATCACCCCAACAAATTCCCTGTGCTTTCTTTCTGTAGTCACAACCCTTCCCCACCTGAACTGATGGGAACAATTGATCTGTTCTTTATCACAGTATGTTTTGTCTTTTTGTGACTATCATATACATGGAATCATACAGCATGTAACCCTTAGGGACTGGTTCTTCTCACTTGATGTGTCTTTGAGAGTCATTTAAGTTTCAGTTCAGTTCAGTCACGTCCAACTCTTTGCAACCCCATGAACTGCAGCATGCCAGGCCTCCCTGTCCATCACCAACTCCCGGAGTCCACCCAAACCCATGTCCATTGAGTTGTTGTTGCCATCCAACCATCTCATCCTCTGTCGTCCCCTTCTCAGCCTGCCTTTTCAAATGAGTCAGCTTCAAACATTTAAGTTTGTTCTTTTTATATTACTGAGTAATGGAGAAGGAAATGGCAACCCACTCTAGTGTTCTTGCCTGGAGAATCCCAGGGATGGGGGAGCCTGGTGGGCTGCCGTCTATGGGGTCACACAGAGTCGGACACGACTGAAGCAACTTAGCAGCAGCAGCAGCTCCTTTGTAAGGGTGTATCTTGTTTATTCATTCAACTGTTGAAGTACATTTGGAATGGGATTGCTGGCCCATCTAGTAAATATATGCTTAGTTTTAAAAGAACGTACCAAATTGTTTTCTCGAGTGGCTGTACCATTGTAGATTTCTACCAAGAATATGTTTCTTATTTATATCAACACTTAGTACTGTATTTTTATTTAGCCATTCTCATAGACATGTGGTGGTATTTCATGACTTTGATTTGCTGCTGCTGTTGCTAAGTTGCTTCAGTCGTGTCCGACTCTGTGTGACCCCATAGATGGCAGCCCACCAGGCTCTCCCATCCCTGGGATTCTCCAGGCAAGAACACTGGAGTGCATTGCCCTTTCCTTCTCTAGACTTTGATTTGAGTTTCCCTCAAAAGTGAAGTGTCTGTTCAAGTTCTGACTGCTTTTTCAATATTTTGTTTTCTTATTGTTAAATCTGGGGAATTGTTTAAGTATTCTGGATGCCGGTTCTGTGTCAGATATGTGATTTGCAAATATTTTCATCCAGTCTGTACCTTTTTTCATTTTCTTAACAGTATCTTTTGTAGAGAAGTTTTTAATTTTTATAAGTTTCAATGTATTAATGTTTAATTTTATGGATTATCCTTTTGGTGAGATGTTAAAAAACATCTTGTTTAACTATAGGTCTTGGTAAATTTCTTCTAATATTTCATTCTAAAATTCATATTTTTAAAATATATTGCATTTAGATCCATGACCCATTTTGAGTTACTTCTTGAATTAAGTTAGGAGGATATAGGGTTTACCTGGGGCTTCCCAGGTGGCACTAGTGGTGAGGAACCTGCCTGCCAATGCAGGAGACATAAGAGGTGAGGGTTCAATCCCTGTGTCAGGAAGATGCCTTGGAGGAGGGCATGGTGACCTGACCCATGCAGTACTCTTGCCTGAAGACTCCCTTGGACAGAGGAGCCTGGTCGGGTAAAGCGCATAGGGTCACAAAGAGTTGGACCAGACTGAAGAGCCTGAGCACACACAAGCACAGGGTTTACTTAGAGGTTCTTCTTAAGTTTTTTTATGTGGTTGCCCAATAATTCCAGTACCATTTCTTGAAATGATTATCCTCCATTGAATTGTCTTTGCATTTGTCAAATGCCAATTGCTCATATATATGTAGATTTACTACTGGACTCTATTCTATTGCATTGATTTATGTGTCTTCTCCTTAGTGAATTTCATACTGTTTCAACTACTCTAATTTTATGTGCTGTGCTCAGTCACTCAGTCATGTCTGACTCTTTGCAGCCCCATGGACTATAGCCCAGCAGGCTCCTCTGGCCATGGAGTTTTCCAGACAAGAATATTGAAACAGGTTGCTATTTCCTACTCCAAGGAATCTTCCCAACTTAGGGATCAAACCCATGTCTCTTGAGCCTCCTGCATTGCAGGTGAATTCTGTACCACTGTGCCACCTGGGAATATAATTTTATAGGAGGTTTTAAGATCAGTCATTATGTTTGTCTCTCTTAATTCTTCTTTTCCAAAGTGATTTTTTTTTTTTGGCTCCATTGACTTTTTTTTTGTTTTTTTTGAAGTTTTTTTTATTTTATTTTATTTTTTTTATTTTGCTTAATTTTACAATATTGTATTGCTTTTACTATACATCGAGATGGATCCGCCACCAGAATACACGTGTTCCCCATCCTGAACCCTCCTCCCTCCCCCCTTCCCACACCATCCCTCCAGGTCATCCCAGTGCTCCAGTCCCAGGCATCTGTTATAGGGCATCGTACCTGGACTGACTCGTTTCAGATATGATATTATACATATTTCAATGCTATTCTCCCCAATCATCCCACCCTCTCCCGGACCCAGAGTCCAAAAGTCTGTTCTATACATCAGTGTCTCTTTTGCTGTCTCATAAGCAGGGTGATTGTTACCATCTTTCTAAATTCCATATATATGCGTTAGTATACTGTATTTGTGTTTTTCTTTCTGGCTTACTTCACTCTGTATAATAGGCTCCAGTTCCATCCACCTCATTAGAACTGATTCAAATGTATTCTTTTTAATGGCTGAGTAATACTCCATCGTGTATATGTACCACAGCTTGCTTATCCATTCATCTGTGGATGGACATCTAGGTTGCTTCCACGTCCTGGCTATTGTAAACAGTGCTGCTATGAACATTGGGGTACACGTGTCTCTTTCAATTCTGGATTTCTCAGTGTGTATGCCCAGCAGTGGGATTGCTGGATCATAAGGCAGTTCTATTCCCAGTTTTTTGAAGAATCTCCATGCTGTTCTCCATAGTGGCTGTACTAGTTTGCATTCCCACCAACAGTGTAAGAGGGTTCCCTTCTCTCCGCACCCTCTCCAGCATTTATTGCTTGTGGATTTTTGGATCGCAGCCATTCTGACTGGCGTGTAATGGTACCTCATAGTGGTTTTGATTTGCATTTCTCTGATAATGAGTGATGTTGAACTGGAGGAATCAACCTGCCTGACTTCAGGCTCTACTATAAAGCTACAGTCATCAAGACAGTATGGTACTGGCACAAAGACAGAAATATAGATCAATGGAACAAAATAGAAAGTCCAGAGATAAATCCACGCACATATGGTCACCTAATCTTTGACAAAGGCGGCAAGAATATACAATGGATTAAAGACAATCTTTTTAACAAGTGGTGCTGGGAAAACTGCTCGAACACTTGTAAAAGAATGAAACTAGAACACTTTCTAACACCATACACAAAAATAAACTCAAAATGGATTAAAGAGCTAAATGTAAGACCAGAAACCATAAAACTCCTAGAGGAAAACATAGGCAAAACACTCTCTGACTTACATCACAGCAGGATCCTCTATGACCCACCTCCCAGAATATCGGAAATAAAATAAAAAATGAACAAATGGGACCTAATCAAACTTAAAAAGCTTCTGCACAACAAAGGAAACTATAGGCAAGCTGAAAAGACAGCCTTCAGAATGGGAGAAAATAATAGCAAATGAAGCAACAGACAAACAACTAATCTCAAAAATATACAAGCAACTTCTACAGCTCAATTCCAGAAAAATAAATGACCCAATCAAAAAATGGGCCAAAGAACTAAATAGACATTTCTCCAAAGAAGACATACAGATGGCTAACAAACACATGAAAAGATGCTCAACATCACTCATTATCAGAGAAATCCATTGACTTTTTAAAAGAATTTTAGAATTAGTTTGTCTTTATTACACTCCTGTTGGGACTTTCATTGAAATTGCTTAAAATCTATGGATCTATTCAGGGACAAGTGACACCTTCACTTCTGTGTCTTTAAACCCATAAACATGGTATATCATTCTAATTATTTTGGATTCTTTGCTTTCTTTCATCAGAATTTTATAGTTTTCAGCACACAGTTCTGCATTATACATGCATAAACTCATGAAATATAGGAGAGAAAAACTGCTTCAAATTCTAGAATTCTTTCCCAGCATGCTTGCTAATATTTACTTGCCAGAGTCCTCAGTGCATTTTGCCCAGGTTTTATAACTAAAAGGAGAGAGAGTGAAATGTGATTACTCCATCTTATCCAGAACTGGAACTGTTAGATGTAAATCTTACTCTTTCTAGTTCTTCAGATTTCTGGTTTCTGTACTCCATGAGGGTTAGAAGAAAGGTTTATTTTCTTTGCATCCCCTTCTGAACCTAGCATAGTGCTTTGAATGAGATTTTGTAGGTCAAGTATTACGTCAGGGCACATTGGGAGACTTGTGTCTACTCCACAATGTTTGGGGCCTCACCAGGAGTGGCTCAAATGGCTGGATATGTCTGGAACAGCTTGGCTGTGGTCATATATCTGGGTCCTAAATTCTGTCATTGGCTAGATTTCTCTGCTCCATGTGGCTTCTGCCTGGGCTGCAGTATCTGAAATGGCTTCTTCACTCTAGAAGTAAACTAGAATGGGTAGAACAGCCAAGGAAAGGTGGGCAGCTCACCCTCCACCTGTTTAGTCTGGGCTTCCTCACATCATGGCTGTCTTAGAGAAGTTAAATTTAGATAGTAACTGGATTTGCCAAAGAAGTTCAGCAACTTATTTTAAATTTTATTCCACTTATTGTACATGTGCATTGTTATAAGTTACCTTAAATTTATTTTAGAACAACGTGGGGTGTAAATATGCAAATAAAGTGAGATATAAGTTAAGTATCAGGAAAAATAAAGATGTATAGTTATTTCCCTAAAGGAGTTTAGAATCAAGCTTAAGAGAGAAACTAGTATACCTATGGGTGATTCATGTTGAAGTTTGACAGAAAACAGCAAAATTCTGTAAAGCAATTATCCTTCAATAAAAAATAAATTAATTTTTTAAAAAGCAAGCAGTAGGAAGTGGAGAACATTTGTTTTCTAAAAAGTTGTGTAAATAAAAAGTGCTATCCTTTTTTGCAGGAAGTAGAGAATACTTGGAGCAGGACATGGCACCCCACTCCAAGACTCTTGCCTGGAAAATCCCATGGACGGAGGAGCCTGGTAGGCTTCAGTCCGTGGGGTCACGAAGAGTCGGACACGACTGAGTGACTTCACTTTCACTTTTCACTTTCATGCATTGGAGAAGGAAATGGCAACCCACTCCAGTGTTCTTGCCTGGAGAATCCCAGGGACAGGGGAGCCTGGTGGGCTGCTGTCTATGGGCTCGCACAGAGTCGGACACGACTGAAGCGACTTAGCAGCAGCAGCAGAGAATACTTTGGACTCCATAAAGGAAGTGAATACGAGCTTTTATTTCTTAAATTTTCAAAATAGAGAGTATTTGGACCAGTTGAGAGAGCTGGACAGATTAAAAAAAAAAAAAGTGGTTTATGAAAAGGTAAGCATTTTAGAAACCCCCAAGGCATACTTTGGGTCCTAGCAGTCAGCCAGTTTGGCTGCAGCATCTGTCCACTGGAACTCTATGTAAGAATTTTTTTCCTTGCCTATGTGTCCATCCACCCACCATTTGATAACTGAACCTAGGTTTCCTTTTGGGCAACTATCCTTTCATTACTCAAGCATGAGTTCAAGGCCTGAGCTAAACAGAGGATTATATTCCTCGGGCTAAAATGTTGATTCAAGACATCAGCAAGACCAGAGAGCAAGAAGGTCACAACGCTCATTTCCCCATCAAAAACAACCAAATCAAAACCACAACAAAAACATTTAAAAACTACAAACCAAAGAAAATAGTTCAAGAATGAGCACACAAGCCCCTCTATGCCAATGATACACTAAGAGAAGTTTGCCAGAACTTTCCATTGAATATGAACCTGAAAGAATATAGAAGCCAGGTCTTCTGTTGCCTTCTTGCTACCATGCAGAGCCTGCCAAACAGGTTCAGTAAATATTTCTGCAAATATCGGAGGGGGCACAGCCTAAAAATGGAGAGAAATTGAGTCTTGATGACATAATTTGAGGCTTGAGTCAAGTCACACCTATAGCAGAATTCAGAATACTCAGAGACAAGACGCTACACATACATAAAACAAAAATTTGAACCAGGTGTCTGAGAAGAGTGAGGGGAAAACAGCGTGTCATTAGAGAACAGGAGAATCATTGGCTTAGAGGTAAAAACTAAAGATATTTTTTGTGCTTGCAAGGTGTTTTCTAATGCAGTGCTAACCTTGTCCCATCTCTGCCTTTCCTGCATCTCATCCGAAACTTTGCCTGTTCTCTATACCAGATCCCATTCTCTGCATATTTCTTGCTCTTTCTTAACTCTATGACTTTGCCAACCCTGCTCCCTATTTGAAATTGCCTTTTCCTGTCTTTTTGTTCTGAAAAGTTCTCTAATCATCCCTGAAGGTCCACCTAGGGGAACTTCTCCCTCTGAGTGCTTGTGTGGTTCTTTATGTGCTTCTATATTATAGCTCTTACCTCATTGTTTCTGTCTTTCCCGTTGTTCTGTGACCTCCTTGAGAGGAGAGTCTAAGTCCTGCGCACCTAAAATACCTTCAAAGCCTTTAGAACAGTATCCCATACACAGTAAGAGCTTAATAGATGCTTGTGGATGAATGAATTAGAAATGGCAGGTAATGAATGAACTTTCCAGAGTTCCTCGGTTTTGTCATCACTATTCCAGGAAGTGATCCCATCTTGATGCACAGACTACTAGGCACTTATTATTTTCTCATCATATCTTGTTTCTTTCATGTTTTCCAACCTCCCTTTAGTTGGATGTTGCCATGAAGCTGATTTAATTCCAGTGAGGTGTAGGAGGAGGGATGTGTACCACTTCTAGGCCTGGACTTCAAAACTTCCATCCTGCATCCTCCGTGTTTCCCTTTCTGCTGCTGGGCAATGTCCAGAGGGACCTTGGGAGCCAAAGCCTGAAGGCAGCCAGGGCTCTGTCAGCCTAAATCCTTAAATGACTGCATGAAATAGAGCCCTTCCCCAACCCCATCCACTTCCATCCCAGATTGCTTGCACTGAACTGTTACACAAAAGAGACAGAGAAACTTTCTCTGTGTCAAGCCACTGCACTTTTGGGGCCTGTTTGTTTTCACAGCGAAGGCTGCAGTAACTAATATAGGACTCAATTCAAGGACAAGAATTTTCTCAGTTCAAACCAGATTCTGAATGTGGTGAATACTATATACACGGCAGAAATATATTCTGGAAAACCCTCCTATGTCTCTGGCCTCTATTTTTTTCTTTCAGAAAAAGGTCACTCGTGGTAGGTAGCATAGCAATTGGGAAGTTTTGGAGGTTTTGGAGCAATAGGCTGAGGGTGAGAAGGATAGAGTCTATTACTGGGTCTGCTCCTGCCTGGCTTTGGGTTCCCAGCCAAAGAAAGATGACAGTGTGGATTCTCAAACACCTCACCCTAGGAGAGGGAGGGAGTGAGTGAAAGTCGCTCAGTCGTGTCTGACTGTTTGTGGCCCCATGGACTGTATAGTCCATGGACTTCTCCAGGCCAGAATACTGGAGTGGGTCACCTTTCCCCTCTCCAGGGGATCTTTCCAACCCAGGGATCGAACCCAGGTGTTCAGCGGGCAGATTCTTTACCAGCTGAGCCACAGAGGAAGCCCCACTCTAGGGGAGTGCGACACAAACATGAGAAAACAATCACCCCAGCAGGTGATAGGGATTTCTGCAGCGGGAGAGGATAACGCCCACGCCTCATCTCATTCAGGCTTCTCTAGTCTTAATGCTTGATGCCTTCCGACCTTACACATGCTGCTTACTGATTCCAAGCCCAGCCAACAGAGAGGAGCGTTTTGACCTTTCTTTGGGGCAGGCAGACTGCAGATGCACCACTCAAAACATCTCCTTCCTTGTCAATGTCAACTTTCTAAGCCATAGGAAGAATACTGAATTTACATAGTTCAAAGACAAACAGAAAGTGCCAGAAGGTGCAGCAGTACCTACTGGAACCCACCAGTCAATACTTCCAAGCCACCACCTGCTTGACCTAGAGTAGAATCTGTTTTTACAGAGCCTGTCCCCAACACATCTACATCCTGTGGACAGGCTCCTTGAGTGTCTGTTGCCCACCCAGAGGAGGGATGGCTGTTTCTTACCTTCTTCTACCACACTTTCTCATGTTCACTTCTGTGGGTGAGGAATCACAGCAGTTGTTTCTCAGGACCAAAGTCCTCTCAAAATGTCAGAGCTCCCTAATTGCCCATTCTGGGGATTAAAGCTTCCCCACCCTCCGCATCCAAATCGGTTACATTAGACTCCTTTTGTGTCTCTGCCACTGGATGCCCCTTTATCAGGCCCTCAGCCCTAAAGAATGCCACCACTGACATTTAAGTATCGAGTAGGCCTAAGAGTCACTTGGAGAATATCTTGTGAATGAGTTTAGGCTTGTGGGTTTACCCCTTGGGCTTCTGATTTTGTAACTGTAAGGTCCATGGGGTCACAAAGAGTTGAACACAACTGAGCGGCTGAACAATAACAACAAGGTGGGGCACGGATTCTTCAGTTTTAACTGGTCCCCCAGGTGATGCTAGAGGGTCTGAGATCACACAGTTAGGAGCGCCCTTCCTCTGAGTAGTGAGTCATCTTTTTAAAAAACACAAATGGGTTCATAATAACCCTTTAAAAATTCTTTAATGGTTTCAGGATCTGATCCAGATTCTTTAGGTGGCAAATCAGTGTTCCATAGGAGGTGGCCCTTATTTATCTCTCTAGCCTCAGTTCTCACCACCTGTCATCCAGGTCTTGTACATTTCAGTCATTCTGCATTAGCATTTGCTGCTCTTTCTTTCATGGCTTTGTGAATGTCACTCTGCCTGGACCACTCTCCCTGTTCCTCCGGTCTTTATCTGTTTCACCTGTAGTTAGAAGAAATGCCCCTTCCCCTTGGGAAATCACTCTTTACTGACTAAGAAAATGCCCACTGCTATGTGCTGACAGGCTTTCCAGATGATTCAGAAGTAAAGAATCCAGCTGCCAGTGCAGGAGATGCAGGTTTGATCCCTGGGTCGGGAAGATACCTGGAGAAAGGAATGGCAACCCATTCCACTGTTCTTGCCTGGAGAATCCCATGGACAGAGGATCCTGGTGGGCTACAGTCCATGGGGCATCAATGAATCAGACAACTCTGAGAGACTAACACTTTGGTGCTATTTCTAGGAGTGTTGGGCATTGCAAGATTGTGTTATGATGCAAGTGCTGTTAACTGGGGGCTCTATCCAAACACAGCAACATATGAAAATGCCTCACATCCCACATGGAACCTAAGTTATATCTTACTTTTTAAGTTAAGTAGAATTGCACTTAGGGTTTCAGAATGACTGGAGAAGAACCACCTGCCATCTTGACCTGCTTGCATCAAGACTGTTACCTGCAAAAACACAGTGTCCGTGGATCACGGTATGGTTGGGTCTCTTTGTTACAGAAATGTAACTTTCACCTTAACTAAGAACAGATGGCGTCATGCCTCCTAGGCAACTTTGCTGGGATAAAGATCCTGACTCAGGAATGAGCCCCTCATTGAGCTCCAAAATGTTTTCCACAAGGAAAGCTCTGTGGAAAAAGCAAGCAGGTAGGGCTTAACCTGACCATTCCAGGCATGGACCTAGTAACCCACACAATTAACACAGAAAGGCATGTCCCCTCTTTCTTACTCCCCTGCAGAAATAAACAAAGCAAATAAAAAGGAAAGTAAGCAATGTTAAGAGTAGGAAGCATCTCCTCCTTTTGAGAATTCAGAATGTGGGTGCCCACCATCAGTTAATACCAGGGAAATAACAGGAAATTGTCTGGAGGGAAATGTGAAAAGGGGAGACACCTGCTTTTGAGCTTTCTGAATAATGAATCTGAGGAAAGTCAGTATCTTTCTTTTGCAGGCTGTTGCTACCTCCTTGTGAATACCACTGGTGCATTTGCACCCAATAGTTTCTAGCTACCCAGGAAGCAACAGAGCCTTGCCATTCCCTAGCTTCCCAAGAGCCTGCAAAGCTGACATCACTGATCCCATTCTCTAAATGGGAAAACGGAGGCTCAGAGGTTAAGTGATTTATTTAAAGTGCAATACAAGCAAGCAAAGGGGCCAGCAGGAGATAAGAGCTTGTCTAACTCCCCAGTCAATTTTCAGTTCCCCAGATAACACAGAACCTAAATAAACCTACATCAACACCATATGGTATCAGCAAAGCGGGGGGATGTTAGATACTCATATTAAAATGGGTTATAAAGGAAAGATGGTTTGTATGTGTGAATAGTCGGGGAGCAAGCCATCCTTTTGATAATTCTCATCATTTTTAGTTCAGTAACCCAGGATGACATGAGTTTTGATGGACTGGACAATTTTACTAATACCTACTCAGTCCTAATTTTTCATATTAATTATAATAAACCATAATTGTTATGAATGCTCAACAGGTACCAACTTAAGCATGCTTAGAATTCTGGCTTATTAAATATTCTTCTTGGCTAGAAACCCTAAGGTCCCTTGAAAGGGCCTGCCTTGAATTTTGAAATGAAAATCCATTCAGTGTTCTTTTGGAATAATCCACTTCAGAATTTTCTTCAATGCCAGGAGGGAATGTAGATTTAGTAAAACTACATTGCAAGCCTGTTAACCTATAACAACAACCAACTAGTCCAATGCATGGCCCCCTGGACACAGTGATGAATCTCACTTGGCTGCCATGAGGGTAAATATGATTCGTCTATAGAATTAGGCTTCGCTGTTAAGAGTCCCCGCTTTGGATGTGTGGTATCCTGTGGACTACAAGTGGATTTCATGTCCCCAAGCAGATTGGCTTTCCCTTTACAGCCACTCTTAAGTTTTCTAGACAAACTGCAGCTGCACCAATGTCCGTTTGTGTAAAGGAATGTTTAAGTTGAACCATTCCCCTTTACCTGATGAGTATTCAGAGTTTTGAGCCAAGGACAACTGAGATATGCCAACATCTGCAGAAAAGTACAAGTCCCTTCTTTGTGCTCTTTCGGATTGACTGAGACAGGCAGAAAGAGCTCCTCTGGATATCAACGAGGGTCTTTATTTGCAAACAACTGTAGCTCATAGAAGCAGGAAAGAAAGCTTAGTAAAGAATTTGTGGTGTCTCTAGGGATTTCTAGGAAGATAGAGTCAAGCTAGGAGAGTTTGCAGGAGCAGTGGCCAGGCTGCACCACCAGACTGCTCAGCCAGGCCTGGGATGCTATTACCAGGACCTCTCGCCCTGCTGCCTCTGCCTCCCACAACAGAATGCTCTCTTCATGGCACTGTCTTCTTCATGACATTCTCTTTCAAACAATCTCATGTGTCATGTCTGCTGCTGCTGCTAAGTCTCTTCAGTCGTGCCACATCTAATTAGTGGCAACTAGGTCCCAGTCTTGGAAACTCATCTCTATCTGTAAAGGATGATGAGAAAGAAGTGTCTGATGTCTATCCACAGAACGTGGAAGATTTCACAAACACTGAAAGGATGATCAAAATGTAAATGGGGACCCACAACTTAAAATGTGTCTAGTCTGTTTACCATTTGCCTGTCCAACTGCCTATAAACTCTCTTCCATACTAATTTTCTAAATATCTCTAATCACAAGTGCAAAATGCTTCTGCTTAACAGCATGTAAGTGTTCCTTGTACAACTGCTTACCCTCTCCTCAAAAAGGGGGCAAGGTAAAATCTTGTCAGTTTCCAGACTGAGTTCTAAGGTCACCAGGGATATTCACCTTCTCCAGTTCAGTCACAATCCCATCTGGATATTCTGTGGCCCAGAAACTAAAATATAAAGCTAATTACCACCCTGTGTTACCCACACTTCCTATAAGAATGGAAGGGAAACAGAGGAAGGGGAAAAATGACTAAGCAGTGTATATATGTGGCAAGGAAGAGAAATGAATGGTTGCTGTAGTCCTTGTTTCTGCGAGTGGTCATGCGGATATGGGTGGTGTTAATGACATCCTTCCTCCACAACCAGACCGTGTTCTTTTTGCCTTCAGAACCAGCACATGAGCGGGTTAGAGCTCTTTACCTGACAAGGTGAGCCTAATTTTCATTTCTAGACCATCAGACCTCTTCTTAGTGATCCTTCTGATGTGTGGTTGCCATTTAATTTTACCACTGGACAGGACAATACACAGAAGTACCTAAAAAGATCTCCTGGGTTCCAGAAAGACTCCTTGCACAAATTGGTATAAACTACCCTACTTTGTCTTTTTAATTGGAATCAATCATCCCAGTTGACTGTCTAAAAACCCCTTTATTGCTGTTTATCCAAGTGGCATGAAAATTCCAAAATATTCTCTTCTTGACAAGGAGTTTTATTTCTAATTAGATGAATCTGTCCACCTTCCTGGTGGGACCACTCTTTCCTCAAGCAGTAACACTTTTAAATTGGCAGATCCCAGAATTGGGGGATTAAAAGCAAAACTTTTTCAGTGGGGTCATTAGATGTAATTAGAAGTGCCCTTTTGCTTCTACTTTTTGGATTCAATTCCCATACACTTTGGTTATGGAAGGAAAATATTGTCATAAATTTATCATGACAATTTACTACATCCTTCATACATCAGTCCAAACTCATAAGGTGCTGTCACTCAGCCGGCATCAGCTGGCACTGTTACTAAGACTTCCACCATTCTGTAAGTTCATGGTGATATGGGAACTCAGGTTTCTCTGAATCATCAGAAATGCACTGCTACTGCTAAGTCACTTCTGTCATGTCCGACTCTATGCGACCCCATAGACGGCAGCCTACCAGGCTCCCCTGTCCCTGGGATTCTCCAGGCAAGAACACTGGAGTGGGTTGCCATTTCTTTCTCCAATGCATGAAAGTGAAAAGTGAAAGTGAAGCCGCTCAGTCGTGTCCAACCCTCAGCGATCCCATGGACTGCAGCCTTCCAGGCTCCTCTGTCCATGGGATTTTCCAGGCAAGAGGACTGGAGTGGGGGCGCCATTGCCTTCTACTCAGAAAGGCACATCTATCCTCAATTTAAAATCTCAGGATCATATTTTTCTCTATTAAGGTCCTAACTCTGATATGGTTGCTGTTGTTCAGTCGCTAAGTCATGTCCGACTCTTTGTGACCCCATGGACTGCAGCATGCCAGGCTTCCCTATCCTTCACCATCTCCCAGAGTTTGCTCAAACTCAAGTCCATTGAGTAGGTGATGTTATCTAACCATCTCATCCTCTGCTGCCCTCTTCTCCTTTCATCCTCAACCATTCCCAGCATCAGAGTCTTTTCCCATGAGTTGGTTCTTCGCATCAGGTGGCCACAGTCTTGGAGCTTCAGCATAAGTCCTCCCAATGAACATTCAAGGTTGATTTATTTTAGGATTGATTGGTTTGATCCCCTTGCAGTCCAAGGGACCCTCAAGAATCTTCTCTAGCACCACAATTCGAAAGTATCAGTTCTTCAGCCCTCAGCCTTCTTTATGATCCAACTCTCATATCCATACATGACCATTGGAAAAACTGTATCTTTGCCTAGATGGACCTTTGTCAGCAAAGTGATGTCTTTGCTTTTTAATATGCTATCTAGGTTTGTAATAGCTTTCCTTCCAAGGAGCAAGCGTCTTAATTTCATGGCTGCAGTCACTGTTAGCAGTGATTTTGGAAACCAAGAAAATAAAATCTGTCACTACTTCCACTTTTTCCCTTCTATTTGCCATGAGGTGATGAGATCAGATGCCATGATCTTAGTTTTTTGAAAGTTGAGTTAAGAGATTCAAAAAGGCTATGATTTCAATTGACCTTGTAATTTGCCAATCCCATCAGGTTCAAATATAGGCTTTAGTGGCTGCTGAAAGATGACCATTTCTACACTATTTGCCTCAGAGTCTAGTCAACATTTCTTTCTTCATGTCACTCTTTCCTAAACTTAAATCTCACAGTGGCATATTTGGTCCTATGTCCTCAGCGTACAACTGTATCCTAGCTTGCAGAAGATACCTGGACACAGAGGGGATGGCAGGATTCAGAAGGTGGGGAAAATCTCCCTAATACATGAAATCTACTCAAAGCATGAATTATGTCCTTTACCACCAGCAGCTGGTTCCCATTTTTAATTCGAGTGAGAATTTTGACTTTGAGTAATTTATTACACTGCCCTGCCAGTTCCTGTGAAATCATGAACAGAATCAGAGAAGGGCCTTCGAGAGATGATCAGATTGAGCCCCAAACCTCTACCTCCCACATATGGACAGTAACAGAGTTATTTATACCCACTGGGCATGTGGGGTAAGTGAGTCACAAGGAAGACCCATGCCCTGAACACTACTATCCAAATTTCCATTGAGATGTTATCTCACTTTTACAGAATGTTTGACACCTTTAAGTGAGGATCATGGTTTCCAACTTTGGAAGAATAAAATAATCTTGGTTATAATTTTTTAATGCTAGGGATATGTCCATACATAGGACAAGACTGAAAAAGTGAGTAGACACACAGGAATGCTCAAAAGAGCCCTATATTTTTTGAAGGAAGCCATGGGAATTATATACAACATAGTAAGAAAGCAGAAATTATAGTGGGTGGTTTTTGCTGTGTGCTCAACATCTATTCCCCTTTGGATATTTACTGGGGGAATTACTCTCCCTTAAACATTAGTCCATGTAGTTGACTGACTAACTGTCAGTCTATCCCCCAGCCGTGGGTGAATACACAGTGCATCTCTGACCAATGAGCATATTCCATCCCCTGGCTTTGGTAATGAGCATACGACTGAACTCAGGGCATTAGAACTCAGTCTTTGGCGGTGATGTGTGTGTGTCAGTCTCTCAATTGTGTCTGACTCTTTGTCACCCCGGTCTCCTGCATTGCAGGCAGATTCGTTACCATCTGAACTACCAGGGAACTGTGTGAGAAACTGTTTCCCTTTGGCTTGGTGGCAGGATTTATGTCTGGAGCTGTCGGGGTCACCAGACAGAGAGCTGCCTGAGAATCAAATCAAGACAGAGAAAGCCAGAGCTGAGAGATGGAGAGAGTCTGGGTGCTGAGGACATGTTTAAATCTCTAGATCCAATCCAGCACCCCCAAGAATTTCAACTGTTTGAGCTACTGAAAAGTGAAAGTGGTTCAGTTGTGTTCGACTCCTTGTGACCCCATGAACTGTAGCCTACCAGGCTCCTTTGTCCATGAAAGTATCCAGGCAAGAATACTGGAATGGGTTGCCATGCCCTCCTCCAGGGAATCTTTCCAACCCAAGGGTCGAACCCATGTCATCTGTGTTGTGGCTGGATTCTTTACTGACTGAGCCACCATGGAACTGCAAGTATACTGGAATGAGTAGCCTATCCCTTTTCCATTGGATCTTCCTGACCCAGGAGTCAAACTGGGGTGTGCTGCACTGCAGGTGGATTCTTTACCAGCTGAGCTATCAGGGAAGCCTTCCTTTTATTTTCTTTGATTTTTGACCCACTTCACTTTTTCTTGCTTCTGACAATCGGAGGAGTCTTACCTGAAGCACCTAAGCAGCTTCCGCATTTGCATGGCTTCCGAGCTGACCTTTGGGTGAGTCATTCAGCCTCTTGGAGTCAAGGAAGATGGAGGGCCTTTGAGGCCACTTAATACAATCCCCATCCACTTGGCATTTCCAGATCCAACGGGCTGTTAGAAAAACAAGCACGAAGTAAATCACTCTCACTCACAGGTGCATCAACTTGGTTTACATTCCACACAGCAAGTTGATGTACCACTTTGTGGAAGTAATAAAATGAAGTAAGGATGTGTGACACCCAGGTGCATAGACTGTTTTGAAGCTCCTTTAAGTCCTTGGAATTTCAATTACAGAATAAGAGCAAACAATAAGAATTAGTGCATCTTCCGAAAAGAAAATCACACTCCTAACTTACCAGTCAGGTGGGTGGCTATATAATCCCTTGAGGATCTCAGAAAGTGCTTATATACAAAACCCAATACTTTGTCCGCATCATATGTATCTTGTCATACGATGACCACCTTGGTGTGTGGGACTGTTTCTGGCGTGGGAGGGAAAATATCTCTAGTGGAGTGCCAAAGAAGACAGTGCAGCTGAATGAAAGAAAGTGGACAGAAAAGAGAACATACTGAATGATTCTTTTTACACAAAATTCTAGAAAATGCACACTGATCTACAGTGACAGAAAACAATCAGTGGTTGCTGGGGACAAGGGCAGAGGGAAAGAAAGATTGCAGAGGGACAAAAGGAAGCTTTTGGAAATAAGAGAAATGTTTGGCGTTATGATTTCACATATATATATATATATATATATATATATATATATATATATATATATTCCCTGGTGGTTCAGATGGTGGAGTCTGCCTGCAGTGAGAGAGATCCCTGAGTTCGATCCCAGGGTTGGGAAGATCCTCTGGAGGAGGGAATGGCTACTCACTCCAGGATTCTTGCCTGGAGAATCCCATGGACAGAGGAGCCTGGAGGGCCACAGTCTATGGGGTCACAGAGTCAGACATGGCTGAGTGACTAACACTTTCATTTCATCTATATATGGATAGATATACATATCTCCAAGGAGACCAATACTAAAGAAAGTCAATCAGTCAAATCCTAAAGGAAATCAACTCTGAATTTTCATTGGAAGGACTGATGCTGAAGCTCCAATACTTTGACCACCTGATGCAAAGAGCTGACTCATTGGAAAAGACCCTGATGCTGGGAAAGACTGAAGGCAGGAGGAGAAGGGGACAACAGAGGATGAGATGGCTGGATGGCATCACCGACTCAATGGGCATGAGGTTGAGCAAGCTTTGGGAGATGCTGAAGGACAGGGAAGCCTGATGTGCTGAAATCCATGGTGTCACAGAGTCAGACAGGACTGAGTGACTGAATAACAACGATGTTCAAACATATCAAAGTGTACATTTTAAATTTGTAAAGTTTATTGCATGTAAAATTTATCTCAAGATAGTAATCAAAAGAAAAAGGTATATAGTCAGCCTGAGTTCAGTATCCTTGGATTTGGAGGGCAGATGGTATTACTGCATTTTATGTGAAAGACTTGAGCATCTGTAGTCTTTGGGATCTGCGGAGGGTCCTGGACCAATCCCCCTGGTTATCATGAGATGACATAGTACCGAACTAAGTAAATGAACCAGGAAACTAAGAGCAAATTGAGGAATTTAGTGGACGCTTCCCTGATAGCTCAGTTGGTAAGAATCCGCCTGCAATGCAGAAGACCCCAGTTTGAATCCTGGATTGGGAAGATCCACTGGAGAAGGGATAGGCTACCCACTCCATCATTCTTAGGCTTCCCTTGTGGCTCAGCTGGTAAAGAATCCATCTGCAATGTGGGAGACCTGGGCTTGATCCCTGGGTTGGGAAGATCCCCTTGGAGAAGGGAATGACTACCCACTTCAGTATTCTGGCCTGGAGAATTCCATGGACTGTATAGTCCATGGGGTCACAAACTATTGGACAAGACTGCACAACTTTAACTTCACTTTTCACCATCCTGAGTGAGCCTCTTGTACCTAGTGAAGCTTATCACAAAATTAGACAGTGTTTCCAAGCTCAAGATATCTTAAAAGTCCTAGGCCCCAGGTTTCTCCTCAACCTGTGCACAGTGATACCTGAAATTCCCATCGGCATCATCACTTCCACAGAGCCCCTGGAGACAGGAGCATTTAGACCGAGTATATGCATCATGTTACCTCATTAGCTAATGCCTTACTTTATTTACAGCAGTGGCTCCCAACCTTTCCCCCCAGGAACCCTAAATTACACACCAGGGAGATTCCATGACTCTAAGGTTCCAAAGCGGATCGTATGTTTTTTTTTTTCTCAAGTGACGAGTCTTGCGTGGCAGGATAATCAGCAGAACTCCCAAACTCTTAAATCTTGGACTGCACCTCCTCCGCCCAGTTCTCCTATTCCCAGTGCTTTCCTCCATCCTCTCACCCACTCAGGCAGAAACAAAGATTGACATGAACCACGGTTGCTGCTTTGGACCTCAGCATCACGTTGCCTGCAGTTATGAAACTCAACTTGCCCTCTGGTTGTTTCATGCCCATCCCATCCCCAGTCCACACCCCTTATTCTACTTTGTTTTTTGGTTATGAGACTAATAACTCCCTCAAATGGTTCTTTATGGTCTCCTGTTTAAATCCTTAGAAATGCCGCTTTCCATGCTGACCTGGGTTGCAAACAGTAAGGCGGCTGACGTTGCAGAATGATTGTTGAACATAATTTACCCATGTGGCTCCACAGCCTTTTTGCTGAAAGGTTGACCTGTGGGAATAATATATAGGACTTGTACATGAGAATGAAATCAGGATCTGGAAGGGGTGCCAGGCCCTAGTGGGGATGCCATATAGGGACATTGCCTATATCCCAGGGCTTCAGGGCTTCCTCCTCGTGCTCTCAACAGCTCTGAAATGTGGCACGCAGGTCTGGACAGAATATCCCCTCAGGAGCCTAGAATCCACAAAGTCTTGTTTCCACACAGAGGGAACAATTCAGTTTTAAGTTAAACTTTTAACTGAAGGATCCACTAATCTGTGCCTCTTGAAGAGGACAGCTGGAGCCTTACCTTTGCTGTTGATATCTGTACCCTCCATAGTCACAGATGCAAGCCTCACTTGTGAAGATGTCTATTCACTGAAGATAATTATAGAGGTCTAACACTTCTGCTCTTCAATTAATGCTATAAAATTAATGGTCCTTCATTTTTACATCCTATGCAAATGATGGTGTCATCTCCAACTGTAAGCCTCTCTACTCACACTCTGAATATGATTAGTGTCCCTTCAAGCTGAATTAGAGCATGTGACCTTCTGGGGCATGGCAGGAGCAAATCCTTCCCATGCTGTTTCCGAGGTTTCATTAGGATATGTTCTTAAAACGCAGAATTTCAGAGTTGACACCAAAACATGCGTCAGTGACGGATCTTTCGGGGTTGTGGCCTTAGGAAAGAACCGCCAGGAACTGGAGGACAGCTCATAAATCTCTGCTTTCAGCCCGAGATTCACCAGGCTCCACAATAAGCACATTTCCAAACAAAGGACAGATAGATTTCTGTAAGATAATGAGGCAGGTGAAATGGAAATGCAGTGGTATACAAATATTGTACCCATTAGAATATCCTTCAGCAAATAGACCCAGGGGAATGCTTGGTGGTGGAGAAATAGAAATGTATTTTCTTTGACAAGAGGGTCTGAAAACTAACAAAAATGGCTGATGCAATAGCTCAGACAAGGAAAAACTAAGATGTTATGATTCTTTATTGCAAGGCCTGGAGTATATCAGGAACTCATGACTCCGTGGCTTCTGAGGACAGTGACATCTTGCAGGAATGACTGCGTACATGCTTCCGTTCCATGAAGTGCATTTATGCACTGCAGGCAGCTTGGGTGGGTTGAAAATATTGCATAGCTCAAGTGCCCTCACACTCAGAGTCCTTATCATCACTCTTGCTTGGAGAGTTTTCATCAAATAATGGGATACCGTCTGGTATTTGTGTCCTAGGGAGAGTGTGCAAATTGGAGCGGACTGGAGAATAAGGAAAGGGACGGAAGGGACATGAAGGAAAGAGTGTTAAGAACCTTGACCGTCCCTTCTTAATGGGAAAAAAAGGGAATTGTATGGGGATTCAAGAAGACACTGGGGAGGAACTGGGCTCAGGGTTGTTGGAGTCTGCAGTCTCCAGCAGCCAGAATCACTTGGATTGATGGATATACCCCTGAAGTCAAGTTCAAAGAGAGTGTGCCTATTTATCCTTTGCGGTCTGAGTTGGGTGAGACACAAATATTCAGAGAATTTTTTCCCATGGCAGGTGAAAATTCCTTGGCTGCAGGAATACTGACTATGAGCTGAGAAAACTCAGAAGTCTGGAAGAGGCAGGTTTAAACAGGCTGCCTGCAGCCATAGGTTTGCCTGAGAGATGAAAACTGCAGTTATCACACCGAGGAATATTGCATTTCAGTGAAATAAATGAAGACTTTTAAGTGTGGGTGGCATCACTTTGCACAGCCATGGTCCTTGGAAGAAAAGTTATGACCAACCTAGATGCCTTTGCCAAAAAGCAAAGGCATTACTTTGCCAACAAAGGTCCATCTAGTCAAAGTTATGGTTTTTCCAGTAGTCATGTATGGATGTGAGAGTTGGACTATAAAGAAAGCTGAGCCCTGAAGAACTGATGCTTTTGAACTGTGGTGTTGGAGAAGACTCTTGAGAGTCCCTTGGACTGCAAGGAGATCCAACCAGTCCATCCTAAGGGAAATCAGTCCTAAATATTCATTGGAAGAACTGATGCTGAAGCTGAAACTCCAATATTCTGGCCACTTGATGCAAAGAACTGACTCATTGGAAAAGACCCTGATGCTGGGAAAGATTGAAGGTGGGGAGGAAAAGGGGACAACAGAGGATGAGATGGTTGGATGGCATCAGTGACTCAATGCAAATGAGTTTGAGCAAGCTCCAGGAGTTGGTGATGGACAGGGAGGCCTGGCGTGCTACAGTCCATGGGGTCGCAAAGAATCAGACACAACTGACTGAATGAACTGAACTGGTGCTGTTTTCTGAAGAGCTGTGGCTGCACCAGGCGAGCAGTATTCCCAGTTTCCTTCTCTCTTAGAGGCAGGAGTTGAGGGAGATGCCCCCAGCATACTGCTGTGGATGTACAGGATGAACTTGGGGGTTGAACCAAAAATAGGAGCTGACTTATGTGCTTATAACAAGGTAGATAAAATTATACTCACCAGAATTCTTCTTAAAGAGAGCCCTGAATATATTTGGATGAAGAAGTATATACTTTTAGCAAGCCACTTAGGTGGAGGGTGAGACCCAAGGGGATATTCAAGCTAGAAAAGTTATTATTAAATATCTGCATGAGATAAGGAGAAGAATTTGTCATAATCATAAGTGAGAGAGGAGAGAAAAGAAAAGAAAGAGATGGGAAGTGGGTGAGTGGGAATGAGAGAGACTGGCAAGAGGTAAGATTGTGTTCTGTGTGAGGAGATCCCCTCTCCATGACCCTGGCTGCAGCCCCGAATTCTTTTCCTTAACACATATGTACGTATACACGTATGTACATTTTTTTTTGCTGTGTCAGGTCTCAGTTGTGGCACGTGGGATCTTTCACTGTAGGGTGTGGGCTTAGTTGCCCCACGGCATGTGGGATCTTAGTTCCCTGACTGGGGATCGAACCTGATCCCGTGCAATCTCCTGCAATGCACGGTGGATTCTTCACCACTGGACCACCAGGGAAGTTCCAGCCCCTAATTCTTAAATAAAATAATGAAGCTCACAAAATTATGGGTGTGAGTGGAGGTTTCGGAAAACCCCTGCAGGAGATGAGTGTTAGGTTTTGTTGTGATGGGTAAAATAGAGGCAGCACCCATGATTGTTAATTCAGTGGGAGGAGCCCATAAAACTTAGGGCCTGGATGGTCCCAGGAATCACAGCACACACTGTGAACTTTAATGGACGGTGAAAGTGGTTTTGAATCAAGTTTATCTTATTCTCTCCAAAGGTGTGGGATGTGGGTAGCGAAGGTTATATATGGTTATATATGCATAACCCATAAAACAATTGGAATATCTAAAGATACTTATTAGTGTATTTTGTATGAAACTTACTATCTAAAATAAAAGGAAATATCATAGGATCTTGTGTATCTGGAGATAGGGCCTTTAAAGAGGTGATTAAGATAAAATGAAGTTGTACGGTGGTTGCGATTTAGTCACTACGTCACGTCTGACCCTTGCAGCCCTGTGGACTATAGCCCACCAGGTTCCTCTGTCCATGGAATTCTCCAGGCAAGAATACTGGAATGGGAAGCCACTTCCTTCTCCAGGGGTTGGCCCAAGCCCGGGATCGAACCCAGGTTTCCTGCATTGCAGGCAGATTCTCTACCGACGGAGCTACCAGGGGAAGCCCCAGTAACCCCTAACACATATGAGTAACTTGGACTTAAGCCTTTCAAAGGGATGATTGAGCTCATCTGAGTAGGACCTTCCTTATATGAAGACTAATACATCAGGGGTAGGCATGCATAGAAGAGAAACCTGTAAAGAGAGGACGAGAGGGTGGCTGTCTACTAGGCAAGGAGAGAGACCTCAGCGGAAACCAACTCTGCTGATGCCTTGATGTTGGACACCCAGCCTCCAAAACTGTGAGAAAAGAAAGTTCGGTTGCTTAAGCCACCGCGTGTGTGACATGTATTTTGTTATGGCAGCCCTATTGAACTAAAGAGTCGGACATGACTGAGTGACTTCACTTTCTCTTTTCACTTTCATGCATTGGAGAAGGAAATGGCAACCCACTCCAGGGTTCTTGCCTGGAGAATCCCAGGGATGGGGAAGCCTGGAGGGCTGCCGTCTATGGGATCACACAGAGTCGGACACGACTGAAGTGACTTAGCATAGCATAGCATATTGAACTAATACAAATAACAAAGAAGGAAAGGAATTAATACTAGATTGGCCTGCTGGAAATGAATTCCTCAAAAGTATCCCAGCTTTTTGTCCCCTTCCATTCACTGCTCCCACTATAGTCTCCTTCACATCGCTAAAATTCTGGTCCTAGTGGTCAGACATTTGCCAAAATATGGAAAGAGACACCCTTAATTCATGGAGTTTGGGAATCCTCTGAGGTCACTCTGGTTTTTCCATTTGCCCATTTCCCAGCCTGCCTTTGTCCTTGTGGACACAGTTGATGAACCCCCAAGGAAGGCAGGAAATTGAAAAAATAACAATGGTAACTAAACTACATGAGGAAATACAATGCAGAAATAGCCTGTAATTCTACTTTTCATCTCTCCCTGAAGAGGAACATTGTCCTGACACTTAAAGCATTTATTATGTCTTAAGGGAAGGCTCTTATTTCTGGTTCAGAGACTCAATGTGGCACTTATAATTATATTCTGGAGACAACATTGTTAAAAATTTGGGTTTTCATGCTAAAAGTGAGTTTAAAAATATAAT
The DNA here is from genome assembly GCA_935064755.1 of Tragelaphus eurycerus. Lineage (NCBI taxonomy): Eukaryota > Metazoa > Chordata > Mammalia > Artiodactyla > Bovidae > Tragelaphus > Tragelaphus eurycerus. The sequence continues at coordinate 18,553,068 of CAKXYN010000024.1, read as the reverse complement.
TACTGAATAATTCTCCTGAAATGGTGTGATTTTCCTTTTTCCCCCTATAACTCATCTGCAACAACCCATTTTTTTTTAAAGAGAAACTCTGAAATAACACACAGGTGCTTTGACCATGGCATAGCTAAACTCTGCAGCACATGGTGATTTCTGCAGGAACATTAAACTGAAGTCATAACAATGGGTAATATTTTAATATAACAGAAAATGATCATTAACTTCTCTCAACAGGAGGGAAATGAATTTTCCTCATTGTACACATTCTGAGAAAAGTAAGTATGAGGCAATTTCAAAGGATGTTCTAGCCAACCAGAATAGGCTTCAAGTATCATCATGACAATAGCCTTAGAGAGCCTGGTGTCAGTAAACTGAACAAGCAGAGCTTCTGAGGAAATGAATGTGGTTCAGTGTCTCTTAGAAATATATGTAAATGAACTTGAGATTTTAGAGGGCGATTAATCCTACACAAAGTCAAGTGCCTTTCCCAGGGGTCTTTCTCAGATCTCAGGTAATTCAGAATCACGTCTGTCTATCCCACCCATTCAAAGCGAGTATCCTATTGAAACTCCATAAACCCATTTCAACTTAAAATGGTATCTTGTGACAATAAAAGTGTACATTTATTAAATATTCTGTGTAAGTCACAAGAACTTCAAAATATTTTTTGTACAATATCTGGGACTGTGGCATAAATAGTTTTTCAGAAGTCATTCATCTCAAAAGTTCTCTTTGCTACAATCTCAGTTTGTCCCGGTCCCTTATGCCACCAGCCCTCAACAATCCTTACCTTGACCTACTTCTTATCACCTCTGCTTCCTTTTCATTTTCCTGTCCCCATAGTCCTCAGCTACCCCGATACAAACAATTGTCTAGAACAGATACACAACCTAGGATTCTCCTCCCAACATTTACATCCAAGTCAAACCAACAGGGAATGGAGACCAGACTCATTAATTCAGTGATCCAACATCAGTGAAGAAAATGAAAAGAAAGCAGACCGATTTTTTAACCCATCAAGACATAGTAACCCATTGATTTGATTTGTTTTCACTTTAGTGTTTTGGGGGATCATGACCATGCAGCCACAGCACTCTGAGGGTCTCTCCTTGCATCTTACACTGCTCATCCTGTTGGCCTGGGGCCAGTTCATACTTTCATGGCTTTGGCAGTATTATGGAGATGAAAGTGAGGCACTTGTACCCTGTCCCTACCATCTTAAAGCAGCCTGATGTTCCTGTGGGTTTAGATCAGTTCACCACCCACCTCCAGCCTAACAGCTGTAGCACAGGAGTCTTCTGTGACTGAGCCACGTGGGTGCTCTTCCTCACCAGGCCAGCCACAAAGCGGGATCCCAACACACGATGACCCCAGTTTGTAGCTGGCAGGTGTGTCTGCAACCTATGTCATTAATAAAAACCTTTCCGCACTTCTTCAGTTTGTCATCACAGATCAACATTTTGTTCACCACCTTACCTACTCCCCACCCCATCACCCCATCACCCTGCTGCCCAGGGGATCCCTAGGGCAGGAATTTCTGTTGGATATATTCCTACTCTAAGTTGGCAAACACCCCAGAGGCCCTGCCCTCCTCTCCGCAGACCCTCCCCTCCCTAGGGCAGGAGCACCAAGGGAGAATGCTGAATTCCTACATGCCTGACGCAGGCGGACAGAGCTATGCTGGGCCTCCCTCAGGCTGGGCTACCAGCCTGGCCACAGAGCTCTTCTCTAAGCAGGTTTGATGGGGCACATGGCTTTTGTGATCAACAGAAGAAATCAATAACATTACAAAAAATCACAATCTTGCCAATGATAAAAAACAAACAAACAAACAAAAAACACCCAAGCAAATGACAAAGCAAAACAAAAGCCTGGATTTGTTTTTAAAAATGAAAGTCTGACTTTTGATGATCAGTATTTTGATGGATTCTGTGCCAAATAATAGCTCAGGAAATATCCGTAATTCGCTCTGTTCTTTCCTCACTCTCTCTATATCCCCACACTCTCCCTGCCCCCAAACCCCCTTCTCCATCAGGGTCCTGAGCCTTTACGATAAAAGCTAAAATTAGGATGGAGTTGGGGGCGCTGAGAAAGAACAGAGAAATTGATTAATGTCAAAATCAAACATCTTGCCATCCTTTCTTCCTCATGTCGCTTGACACTTCTCCTGCACATCGGAAATACGTCTTCACTGAACCCTCCCCTCATGAGCCAACATGAAACATCTTATATTTTTTCTTTATTTAAAGTCTAGTTTTTTAAAAAATTGTTTAATTAATATGCCAAACATGGAGAGATATTGAAAAATAGAAAATGCCGAAAAGGAGACTAGGGCACAACAGAGTTGCTCATGGGACCATAAAGGAGAGAATTTGAAATAATTAACTCTACCAAGACAACTACCACGTCCTTGAAATAACTGGCAAAAAGGACCATCTCCCATACCCGCTGTAGATGCTCAGTAGTAAGGACAACAAGGACCAACTCAACAGAGTTGAGTTGGACTGCAAGGAGATCCAACCAGTCCATTCTGAAGGAAATCAGCCCAAGGCCACGAAATCAGCCCAAGGCCACACAGGTGGTTAGTGTGACTTAGTGCACTTAGCTAGGACTTCGGAGTTAGAGTCTGGAATTCCTGATTCTCACATTCTTTACGCAAGTTCTCCATTCATGAGCCTTGGGCTACAGACTTCATCCTGTGGCTTTAAGGATAACCTGAAGGGTGCTGATAATAATGTTTTCCATGATTTCTCCATTAAGATATCAAGAATCTTTTTGTTCTCTCAGATCAATCAGTTCAGTTCAGTTCAGTCATTCAGTCATGTCCTACCCTTTGCAGTCCAAGGGACTCTCAAGAGTCTTCTCCAACACCACAGTTCAAAAGCATCAATTCTTCCGCGCTCAGCCTTCTTCACAGTCCAACTCTCACATCCAAACATGACCATAGGAAAAGCCATAGCTTTGACTAGACAGACCTTTGTTGGCAAAGTAATGTCTCTGCTTTTCAATATGCTGTCTAGGTTGGTCATAACTTTCCTTCCAAGGAGGAAGCCTCTTTTAATTTCATGGCTGCAATAACCATCTGCAGTGATTTTGGAGCCCCAAAAAATAAAGTCTGACACTGTTTCCACTGTTTCCCCATCTATTTCCCATGAAGTGATGGGACCAAATGCCATGATCTTAGTTTTCTGAATGTTGAGCTTTAAGCCAACTTTTTCACTCTCCTCTTTCACTTTCATCAAGAGGCTCTTTAGTTCCTCTTCACTTTCTGCCATAAGGGTGGTGTCATCTGCATATCTGAAGTTATTGATATTTCTCCCGGGCAATCTTGATTCCAGCTTGTGTTTCTTCCAGTCCAGCATTTCTCATGATGTACTCTGCATAGAAGTTAAATAAGCAGGGTGACAATATACAGCCTTGACATACTCCTTTTCCTATTTGGAACCAGTCTGTTGTTCCATGTCCAGTTCTAACTGTTGCTTCCTGACCTGCATACAAATTTCTCAAGAGGCAGATCAGGTGGTCTGGTATTCCCATCTCTTTCAGAATTTTCCAGAGTTTATTGTGACCCACACAGTCAAAGGCTTTGGCATAGTCAATAAAGCAGGAATAGATGTTTTTCTGGAACTATCTTACTTTTTTCATGATCCAGCGGATGTTGGCAATTTGATCTCTGCTTCCTCTGCCTTTTCTAAAACCAGCTTGAACATCTGGAAGTTCCTGGTTCACATATTGCTGAAGCCTGGCTTGGAGAATTTTGAGCATTACTTTACTAGCATGTGAGATGAGTGCAATTGTGTGGTAGTTTGAACATTCTTTGGCATTGCCTTTCTTTAGGATTGGAATGAAAACTGACCTTTTCCAGTCCTGTGGCCACTGCTGAGTTTTCCAAATTTGCTGGCATTTTGAGTGCAGCACTTTCACAGCATCATCTTTCAGGATTTGGAATAGCTCCACTGGAATTCCATCACCTCCACTAGCTTTGTTCATAGTGATGCTTTCTAAGGCCCACTTGACTTCACATTCCAGGATGTCTGGCTCTAGGTCAGTGATCACACCATCATGATAATCTGGGTCGTGGAGCTCTTTTTTGTACAGTTCTTCTGTGTATTCTTGCCACCTCTTCTTAATATCTTCTGCTTCTGTTAGGTCCATACCATTTCTGTCCTTTATCGAGCCCATTTTTGCATGAAATGTTCCTTTGGTATCTCTGATTTTCTTGAGGAGATCTCTAGTCTTTCCCATTCTGTTTTTTCCTCTCTTTGCATTGATCACTGAGGAAAGCTTTCTTATCTCTTCTTGCTATTCTTTGGAATGCTGCATTCAGATGTTTACGTCTTTCCTTTTCTCCTTTGCTTTTCACTTCCCTTCTTTTCACAGCTATTTGTAAGGCCTCCTTAGACAGCCATTTTGCTTTTTTGCATTTCTTTTCCATGGGGATGGTCTTGATCCCTGTCTCCTGTACAATGTCACGAACCTCATTCCATAGTTCATCAGGCACTCTATCTATCAGATCTAGGCCCTTAAATCTATTTCTCACTTCCACTATATATTCATAAGGGATTTGATTTAGGTCATACCTGAATAGTCTAGTGGTTTTCCCTACTTTCTTCAATTTAAGTTTAAATTTGGCAATAAGGAGTTCATGATCTGAGCCACAGTCAGCTCCTGGTCTTGTTTTTGCTGACTGTATAGAGCTTCTCCATCTTTGGCTGCAAAGAACATAATCACTCTGATTTTGGTGTTGACCATCTGGTGATGTCCATGTATAGAGTCTTCTCTTGTGTTGTTGGAAGAGGGCATTTGCTATGACCAGTGCATTTTCTTGGCAAAACTCTATTAGTCTTTGCCCTGCTTCATTCTGTATTCCAAGGCCAAATTTGCCTGTTACTCCAGGTGTTTATTGATTTCCTATTTTTGCATTCCAGTCCCCTATAATGAAAAGGACACCTTTTTGGGGTGTTAGTTCTGTAAGGTCTTGTAGGTCTTCATAGAACTGTTCAACTTTAGTTTCTTCAGCGTTACTGGTTGGGGCATAGACTTGGATTACCATGATATTGAATGGTTTGCCTTGGAAACGAACAGAGATCATTCTGTCGTTTTTGAGATTGCACCCAAGTACTGCATTTCGGACTCTTTTGTTGACCATGATGGCTACTCCATTTCCTCTGAGGGATTCCTGCCCTCAGTAGTAGATATAATGGTCATCTGAGTTAAATTCACCCATTCCAGTCCATTTGAGTTCGCTGATTCCTAGAATGTCGACATTCATTCTTACCATCTGTTGTTTGACCACTTCCAATTTGCCTTGATTCATGGACCTGACATTCCAGGTTCCTACGCAATATTGCTCTTTACAGCATTGGCCCTTGCTTCTATCACCAGTCACATCCACAGCTGGGTAATGTTTTTGCTTTGGCTCCATCCCTTCATTCTTTCTGGAGTTATTTCTCCACTGATCTCCAGTAGCATATTGGGCACCTACTGACCTGGGGAGTTTCTCTTTCAGTATCCTATCATTTTGCCTTTTCATACTGTTCATAGGGTTCTCAAGGCAAGAATACTGAAGTGGTTTGCCATTCCCTTCTCCAGTGGACCACATTCTGTCAGATCTCTCCACCATGACTCACCTGTCTTGGGTTGCCCCACGGGCATGGCTTAGTTTCATTGAGTTAAACAAGGCTGTGGTCCTAGTGTGATTAGATTGACTAGTTTGCCGTGAGTATGGTTTCAGTGTGCCTGCCCTCTGATGCCCTCTTGCAACACCTACCATCTTACTTGGGTTTTTCTTACCTTGGGTGTGGAGTATCTCTTCACGGCTGCTCCAGCAAAGTGCAGCCATTGCTCCTCACCTTGGACGAGGGGTATCTCCTCACCGTCGTTCTTCCTGACCTTCAAGGGCTGCGACTGGCACATTAAAGCACTGAGGAGAGGAGCTACCCCATGTCCGAGGTCAGGGCAGAAGCTGGGAGGACCCCATGCCCAAAGGGTGGCGGCCAAGAGGAGTTACCCCATGTCGGAGGTCAGGGGCGACAGTCGAGAGTGCCAGGCTGCGACGGCACAGGAACGGCCGAGAGGAGCCACCCAAGTCCGAGGTCAGGGGTGGCAGCCGAGAGGAGCTACCCCGTGTCCAAGGTCAGGGGTGGCAGCCAAGAGTGCCAGGCTGCAACAGCGCAGGAATGGCCGAAAGGAGCTACCCGGCATCCGAGGTCAGGGGCGGCGGCCGGGAGAATCAACCCCACGTCCAAGGAAAGGTGGCTGCTTGGGCGCAGGAGGGCCTAGAGGAGCTATCCCACGTTGAAGGTCAGATCAATCAGTTAATATCAAAATAAAAAGGAAAAGTGAATATAAAGAAACAATGTGGACTTTAGAGACAAAATAAATTGCAGCTCTGCATAAACAATGGCCGTAACTCCTTAAGCTTCCCTGTGGCACAGCTGGTAAAGAATCTGCCTGCAGTGTGGGAGACCTGGGTTCCATCCCTGAGTTGAGGAACATCCCTTGGAGAAGGGAAAGGCTACCCACTCCAGTATTTTGGCCTGGAGAATTCCACGAACTGTATAGTCCATGGGGTTGCAAAGAGTTGAACACAACTGAGTGACTCTCACTTTCACTTTCAAACTCCTTGACCCTCCGCTTAAAGCTCAACATTCAGAAAACGAAGATCATGGCATCCGGTCCCATCACTTCATGGGAAATAGATGGGGAAACAGTGGAAACAGTGTTAGACTTTATTTTTCTGGGCTCCAAAATCACTACAGATGGTGACTGCAGCCATGAAATTAAAAGATGCTTACTCCTTGGAAGGAAAATTATGACCAACCTAGATCACATATTCAAAAGCAGAGATGTTACTTTGCCAACAAAGGTTTGCCTAGTCAAGGCTATGGTCTTTCCTGTGGTCATGTATGGATGTGAGAGCTGGACTGTGAAGAAGGCTGAGCACCGAAGAATTGGTGCTTTTGAACTGTGGTGTTGGAGAAGACTCTTGAGAGTCCCTTGGACTGCAAGGAGATCCAACCAGTCCACTCTGAAAGAGATCAGCCCTGGGATTTCTTTGGAAGGAATGATGCTAAAGCTGAAACTCCAGTACTTTGGCCACCTCATGCGAAGAGTTGACTCATTGGAGAAGACTCTGATGCTGGGAGGGATTGGGGGCAGGAGGAGAAGGGGACGACAGAGGATGAGATGGCTGGATGGCATCACTGACTCAATGGATGTGAGTCTCAGTGACCTCCGGGAGTTGGTGATGGACAGGGAGGCCTGGCGTGCTGCGATTCATGGGATCGCAGAGAGTCGGACACGACTGAGTGACTGATCTGATCTGATCTGAACCTCCATTTCCTAACCTGTTGAACTGGGGGTGATCATCATTATTACCTTATAGGGATCTTATCTTATAAGGATCTTTGAAGATGAAAGATAATATACGTAGAGCATCAAGCAGAGAGACTAGCACTTAGCAATACCTAGTGATAGCTATCGGAGAAGGCAATGGCACCCCACTCCAGTACTCTTGCCTGGAAAATCCCATTGACGGAGGAGCCTGGTAGGCTGCAGTCCATGGGGTCGCTAAGAGTCGGACACAACTGAGCAACTTCACTTTCATTTTCACTTTCTGCACTGGAGAACGAAATGGCAACCCACTCCAGTGTTCTTGCCTTGAGAATCCCAGGGACGGGGGAGCCTGGTGGGCTGCCGTCTATGGGGTTGCACAGAGTCGGACACAACTGAAGCGACTTAGCAGCGGCAGCAGCAGTGATAGCTATAAATGTCCTCTAAATTCCCAGAGGAATCTCTGAGCCTGAGAAGCTGGGTCAGTGGGACAGAAGCCCGGGGCATTCACAGCACAGAACAGAGGCGTGTCATGGCGAGGGCCCTTCAGCTGCTGTTACAGCCCCAGCAACTCCAGCACTTGGACCAAGGACGCTTGTGTATGGACATGTGTACTGCAGCCAGTTTGTAACGAGGTGATTTCCCTAAAAACACCCAAGAAGATCAGTCTGTTAAGTGGTATCTAAAGGAGGAAAAGGTGGTTTTATAATGTTAGAGTAATATATTGATTCCTGATGAAATAAAGAGAAATAGGCTAGGGAGGACAAAGGAATTAAGAGGAAAAATGTGTTGGAAAGACCTGATCTTGAAATTAGATGAGGGACATTGAAGTTCTGGCTTTGCCCTAACTGCTGTGTGTCTTCAGAGTAGTCACTTCACTCCTCTGAGTCTCAGTTTCCTCAGCTATTAAGTAAAAATAAAACTATATGCCTTATAAGATGACAGACATAATGTATAAAAATCATTTTAAAGAAATTAAACTATGTATGTTTGTTCATTTTAATTATGTAACAAAGACATAAAGAATTTGTTCAGAATTAGCTTTTTTTAAAAAAATTTCTCACCAAATGAAGTAGGAATTAAAAAGAAAGGGCTCTTCTGGTTCTGAGGGCTGATGTAAGCTTCATCTTCTCTTATCTGATCCTGCCTTTACCAGTGGGCAGCAAGGACAGGGAAGGTCAGTTCAATGAGCAACCCTTGGAGCTTCCATGGGGGTCACACCCCGGATTCCCTGCACTGGTTCCTACCCTAATCATAGTAAAGATGCAGCAACCTGGCAGCATGCAGGGAATAGACAAGGAAGGTTAGAGGACAGAGAAGAACATTTTCTGACACAGCAGCTCCTTTTTGAACACAGAGAGCAGATGATCATCGTTGTTGGTGTTTTGATTTTATTTTCGAGGCACTCAAGCTTTCTCCAGTTGCTGCACAAGGGCCTCTCTTGTTGCAGAGAATAGGCACTAGAGCCTGGACTCAGTAACTGCAGTGCTCAGCTCTCTAGTTGTGGCGTGTGTGCTTAGTTGCCCCATGGTATGAGGGGTCTTAGTTCCCAGACCAGGGATAGAACCCGTGTCCTCTGCTTTGGAAGGCAGATTCTTAACCACTGGACCACCCAGGAAAGTTCCATCTGATCTGTGTTTGGAATTATGTTTCCCATCCTGGAATGCATTCTATTGTCCAGATAACGTCAAATGGCTCTGTGGTTTGTGTCTTTCGGAAAGGTGTGCCTCGATTGTGCACACATGCAGGTGCACACGTGCATGCACACACACAGCTCCACACACCACAGCCCAGAGGTTTTCAGCCTGCCTTACTTTGCTTGATGTGTGTGTCTCAGAGCAGTTTCCACTCACAGTTCTGAAGCCCAGCAAAGTGAAGAACTCTGCTTCCACAAGCAGCATCTCTTCAGATGCACTTTCACTTTGGAGCTGCTCTATATAGAAAATAATTAAGAGGGGCAACATCATAGCAGACGTATTTCTTTATTAGAATAATTTGAAGTTACACCCTTGGTGATCCAATCACCCAGAGACTCAAAGACAGAGAAAAAAAAAGCAAGTAATTAAAATACATAAAGCAGAAGACACAATTACTGGCATATATCATGATCAATAAAATGACAATGTAAGAAGGCAAGCTTCCCAACGCACCCTGAGGCTAGCACGCCAAGTCTCTATCTCACTGGGGAGAGACAAAAAAAACTCCTTAGGCAAATGACGTGTAGACCCATGAGGCTTCCACCTCCTCACAGAGGGGATGTGAACACTGAGTCAGGCTCTGTGGTCGTTCTCTGTGGTGGTGGGGGTACCTGGAGAATAAGGTCATCTTCAAGCACAATTCCCAATTTTTTCCTTCCCAAATGGATATAAACCCAATGCTTACAGCTCAGGTTCCCAAGCAAATATGCAGACATGTTTTTTAAAAATAAAGAATTTGGGGAAAGTTAATCTGTACGATCATTCATCACACTGATGGCCCCTCTCTTGTTGGCTCAGCCCTCACGGGACAGGCTGAAGGCTGCCCACCACACTCAGAACTGCTGACACTACATGATTCAAGAAGGCGTATTCCAGCGCAAGCAAGAAAGAGGGCTGTTACCTACGGACAATCTTGAATCTCTCCAACTTGTTAAAAATAAAACTTAACCTTTAAGAAAGCAGACTTAAGCTACTAGAAACAAATTCTGGCCATGGACTTAAAATTGGCAGAACCCTCCCCGTGTGACATATCATGGGAGTTAAGGACACTCTTGGGCTTCCCAGGTGGTGCTAGTGGTAAAGAATCTCATGCCAATGCAGGAGACATGAGAGACAAGGTTTCCATCCCTGGGTCAGGGAGATCTCCTGGAGGAGGGCATAGCAACTCACTCCAGTATTATTGCCTGGAGAATCCCATGGACAGAGGAGCCTGGTCTGTCACGACTAAAGCGACAGCAGAGCGTGCAGCCAGGACGCTCTTTGCAGATAGCTCCCTAGGGACTTCTTAACCCAAGCCAGCACTTGGTGTCCTCATAGAGGTAGAGGGAGCCTCTGGTCTCAGGGTGCAGCCTGGGACCGTCAGCCTTTGGGTCGTTAATACTGAGTGTCCACTGTGAGCAGAGCCTTGTGCTGGCTGGGGTGGAGAGGGAGACACAGAGAGAAAGAGGAAGTCTGGCTGTTGCTGGTTAATCTGCTGGGATGGGCAAAACGAACCCCACAAAAGGCTGTGCCCAATTTGGGTACAGACTGTCCCCAGTGCTGCCTCTTCTTGCATGGTGGTGTTCACTCTGAATCCCAGACTCTTTAGCAGATTCCCAACCTAGGCTTGTTGCAAGCAAGGTGAAATCAGAAGACAACCAGCCATCAGCAATACAGAGGACCTAGGATCTAACTGTGAGCCATGATGAAGGTTAGGGGCTGCCTATAGCTGGAGCAACAAAGGTTCGCCTAGTCAAGGCTATGGTCTTTCCTGTGGTCATGTATGGATGTGAGAGCTGGACTGTGAAGAAGGCTGAGCGCCGAAGAATTGATGCTTTTGAACTGTGGTGTTGGAGAAGACTCTTGAGAGTCCCTTGGACTGCAAGGAGATCCAACCAGTCCATTCTGAAGGAGATCAATCCTGGAATTTCTTTAGAAGGAATGATGCTAAAGCTGAAACTCTAGTATTTTGGCCATCTCATGCGAAGAGTTGACTCATTGGAGAAGACTCTGATGCTGGGAGGGATTGAGGGCAGGAGGAGAAGGGGACGACAGAGGATGAGGTGGCTGGATGGCATCACTGACTCGATGGATGCGAGTCTGGGTGACCTCCGGGAGCTGGTGATGGACAGGGAGGCCTGGCGTGCTGCGGTTCATGGGGTCGCAAAGAGTCGGACACGACTGAGCGACTGATCTGATTCTGATCTGATAGCTGGAGCAAGGTTAAGGTGCCTGTGACCTGGGGAGTAGGGGTGATGGGGGTAGCCTTCTTTAGTAAAAAAGGCAAAAGGGCAGAAATGGATGCATTTGGGAGGAAGGAAAGCATGAAGAAGGCCTGAACAAATGGTACCTTGGCTAAGAGCACAGGTATCTCCAATTTTACGTGCGCCACATTTCTGGAAACCATGGGGGAAGGCTGATCGGCCTCCAGCCTCCAGCCAGTTCCTGCGTGTTCACTGCTCCTCCCTTGGCCTGAGCAGACACTGGCCAAAGGGAGGGAAGTAAAGAAGGTAGAGATCTTCATGGACTGGAACCAAATGCCTGGGATGTTGTGACCTTTAAGAGGGAAGGAAAGATGTCTCCTGAAATGAGAACTGGTAGTTTTATTAGAAGAAGGCTCGAGGGTAGGAGGTAGACCCACAGAGCTTCAGGGGAGTTTGCCCTGGGAGAGGGGCTGCTGTCTGCAGGAGCATTCCTGAATGGCTGAACATCTGGCCTAACTTTAACATAAGCCATTTGAACCATTAAGGAGAAATAAGCAGGAAAATGTTAAGAAATGTGTGTATTCAGAAAACGTAAAAGCAGGGACTTTATGCAGGGAAGTGTCTAAAATCTGTGCAATGTCAATATTTCTGCTGCTACCCCCAGAAGTTTACATGATCTGAAACCCTTACCTTTATTTTGAATTTACCCTCTTTCCTGGGGAAGATTCTGGATTTGGAGTGGCACGCCAGACATGCTGTTACACTGCAAGCTCCCAGAGGCTGACCAGAGGATCTGGTGGAAATCCCCCAGAGCTGGGAATGGGTGCCTGCTAGCAGTGTAAAGATGCATTTTCTACAATTTAAATAGGACCTGTTTCTCAGCCATTCTTCACACTCAAGAATCCTACATGTTTATTCTTTCTGATTAACCTGTGACTAAAAGAAAATGGGTCAAACCCCATCCTACCCAATGTCAGGGGATGTTCTCATTCTTTGGGAGTCCTTCACATTGCTTACTTTGGGTGTTTGCCTAAAGGAAGTAGGGCTCGGAAAACATCTGGCTCTACAGATTTGGGGAGGCAATTCAGTGTAATTTGTTGGTAATAGGATTTGATCTGTGCTAAATCTGAATGTCTGTGTTATTTCAATGGATTTAATGAAGTTTTGTTTGTGGTTGAGATATGTGCAATGTTGTCCCTCATCCTGTCTTCTGGGGACCCCAGGTGGGAGTGATCAGGCAGGCTGATAATAATAATATGCTTTATAAGGAGGCATTACTTTGTCAGGGAGTTCAGATATGATCTCATTAATATCTTACCTTGGGGAAAGCTGAAGGGAGAGGAGATGGGTTATTCTAAAAGGAAAAAACCCACATGTGAAAAGAGTTATGAAATAAGGACCAACCTCACCAAAGCTACCTGTGGTGGTAAGTTTCCAAAGATGGCTCCCTCAGTGAATCATGCCTTGCATTATTCATGCTTTGTGTACTCCTGATTTCTTGCATCTGGCAGGTTCTGTGACTTGCATTTGACTGATGAAATATGGAAGAAGAGACACTGTGTGACTTCTAAAGCTGATGCATAAGACATTTTGCATCTTCTTCCTGGGGCTCTTGAAATGCTCACTCTTTGGACACTTAGAACCCAGCTGCCACATTGTGAGAGGCCCCAGCCACAGGGAGAGGACACACACAGGTGCTTCAGTGGAGAGCACCAGCTGACCTCCCAGCCAGGATCAACTGCCAGCCTTACGAATGGGTCATCCTGGACTTTCAGCCCAGTGGAACCTGTGGACAACTCTGAGTCCAGCTACTCTCTGACTGCAGAAGGATGAGATAGTGTAAGTGATTACTACCCACTGAGCCTTGTTAACCTACAGAACTGTTGGACAAATTAATAGATTATTTTAAACTACTATGCTTTGGGATATTGATTACCCACTCCAGTGTTCTTGCTTGGAGAATCCCAGGGACGGGGGAGCCTGGTGGGCTGCTGTCTATGGGGTCGCACAGAGTTGGACACAACTGAAGCGACTTAGCAGCAGCAGCAAGCTTTGGGGTATCTGATTACATAGCCATAGCTGATCAGAGCACCACGCTCAATGTTTGAGTAGCTGCTGCTCAGTGGAAACTAAACCTAGTCCTCTTGGAGTGGCTGTTCAAGACTGAGGATCCCTGAACAAGCTTTTGCTGGCGATTTACAGAGACGTCCTCCACACCGTTCCTCTCAGCAATGGATTTCCCTCCCTGCTTCAGAAAAGGCAAGTCTCCTCCAGATGGGAAGGAAGCATGGTGGTTGTAGGGGCAGGGAAAATAAAGTGGGAAATAAGAGGCAACTTTCTCAGATAAACCCACAGGAGGACAGAGGCTGTAAGTTCAGATGCCCATAAGTGCTAGTTGGGCAAGGGGATGGAACAGCAAGGCTGTAAGACACTAGGGGCGGTGGAGACTGTGTTGAAATAGTGAGCACATGACTACGCGAAGGGGCAGACACTACAGCCCAGGATGGCCACTGTGGCCACTGCTACCTGGTTGTCTCATTTGTAAAGTGAAGTTAGAAATCCATTTCTATTTTTTTAATTTATTTTTTTAATTGGTGGAAAGTGACTTTATAATTTTGTCTTTGTGTTAGTTTATGCCATACAATGCAAATCAGTCAGAATTTTATATATATATATATACACACACACACTATGTATATATGTATCTCCCTTCCTTCCTTAGCCTCTCCCGACTCCCTCATTCCACTCTCTAGATCACCACAGAGAGCCAGGCTGGCTCCCCATGTTACTTAGCAGCTTCCCAATAACAATCTAGTTTACACACGATAGCGTATATATGTCCATGCTACTTTCTCAGTTCCTTCCGCCCTCACAGTCCTCCTCTGGGTCCACAAGTCCATTCTGCCCTAGGCTCATAAGCACCGTTTTTCTAGATTCCATATATATACATTAATATATGATATTTGTTTTTCTCTTTCTGATTCACTTCACTCTACATAAGAAGTTTTAGGTTCATCCATCTCACTACAACTGACTCGAATTCATTCCTTTTTATGCCTGAATAATATTATATAAATGTACCACAACTTCTTTATCCACTCATCTGTTGATGGATATCTAGGTTGCTTCCATGTCCTGGCTATTGTAAGTATTAACTGCAATGAACATTGGTGTACATGTGTCTTATAGAATTATGGTTTTCTCAGGGTGTATGCCTAGTAGTGGGATTGTTGGGCCATATGGTAGCTTTATTCCTAGCTTTTTAAAGAATCTCCATACTGTTTTCCATAATGGCTGTATCAGTTTACATTCCCACCAACAGTGCATTCTCCATTTCTTTAATGTAAAAATTTCCTTTTTTTTTTTTTCTTTAACACTGGCAATGAATTTTAAATATTTTTAAGCACTGTATAAATACAACATACCTGGGACTCCAAGGTCTGCTAGTTTGATGTCTCTACCATAGATAGGAGGATTAAATCCAGGCTAGCCTCATTTCAGCACCCCTACCCTCCCAAGGAAAACAATCATACTCCTCAGTGTACTATGGTTTAAAAAATGCTTTTGCATCCACTTTCAACTTGAACTTCTCAACCAGGGACTTTTTTTTTAAGGTAAATAGGCCCAGGGAGGTTTGGGGCTTTGCCTGAGTTAATGCTGTTCTGGAGGAGTCTCCAGATGAAGAGGCAGAGGGAAAAATGAGCTTAGGATGATATAGTTAATTCCAGGCACCTGAGCGGGGAAGGCAATGGCACCCCACCCCAGTACTTTTGCCTGGAAAATCCCATGGACGGAGGAGCCTGGTAGGCTCCAGTCCGTGGGGTCGCTAAGAGTCGGACACGACTGAGCGACTTCACTTTCACTTTTCACTTTCATGCATTGGAGAAGGAAATGGCAACCCACTCCAGTGTTCTTGCCTGGAGAATCCCAGGGACAGGGGAGCCTGGTGAGCTTCCGTCTATGGGGTCGCTCAGAGTCGGACACAACTGAAGCGACTTAGCAGCAGCAGCAGGGCACCTGAGAGGCAGAGAGGAGGCAACATGAGCAAGGTGAGGAGCTGCTCTGAGGCCCTTCTGAAGTTCTCTGAGCCTTGCACCATGGTCAGGACTGACATTTCCTACTTTCTCCAGAAAAACAAGATGAATGCTGATGTTAGTTGAGGGCTGGGCCCTAGAAAATTTCTCTCCTTGTTGCCTGTAATCATTGAATCTGAATAGCTTCGACCTCAGGTTCAAGGTTCCCCCTGGAACTTGGAGAGAAAGGGGAAAGCACACCCTGCACATCCAGTCCCCCTTTCAGACAGAGGCAATGGTATGGATTGCTTATATTCCCGTCCCCTCCCCAGCACCCACAGGCTGGAGGAAGCCTTTGAATCCACGCATCTCCTGCGGCCGCCATGTCTGCATGCACGGACGGGAAAAATCTTCATTCAAACAAAATGCTCAATTTAACGCAGAAGGTGCTAGTTTCCTAATGAATCAAGGAGGCTGTCCAGGGGCCAGACTGTGCGCTCCCAGTCTCTAAAGGACTTGGTGAGGGCTGGTCACTTGGTCACTAATGAACACACACACTCTTGGTCACTAACACACACACACACACACACTTGGTCACTAATGAACACATACACACACATGGTCACTAACACACACAAACACACACCTCTCCTTCAAGGGCAGCCCTTCCCTCGGTGCTCTTGGTCACTAATGAACACACACACACCCACACACACACCCCTCCTTCAAGAGCAGCCCTTCCCTCAGTGCTCTTGGTCACAAACACACACACATACACACACACACCCTCCTTCAAGGGCAAGTGAACACACACACACACATACACCCTCCTTCAAGGGCCTGTGCACACACACACACACACACCCCTCCTTCAAGGGCAGCCCTTCCCTCGGTGCTCTTGGTCACTAATGAACACACACACCCACACACACACCCCTCCTTCAAGAGCAGCCCTTCCCTCAGTGCTCTTGGTCACACACACACACACACACACACACACCCTCCTTCAAGGGCACACACACACATACACACACACACACCCTCCTTCAAGGGCACACACACACACACACACCCTCCTTCAAGGGCACACACACACATACACACACACACACCCTCCTTCAAGGGCACACACACACACACACACACACCCCTCCTTCAAGGGCACACACACACATACACACACACACACCCTCCTTCAAGGGCACACACACACACACACACACACCCTCCTTCAAGGATACACACACATACACCCTCCTTCAAGGACACACACACACACCCTCCTTCAAGGACACACACACACCCTCCTTCAAGAGTGTGCACACATACACACCCACACACACACCCTCCTTCAAGGGCACACACACAACCCTCCTTCAAGGACACACACACACTCACACACACACCCTCCTTCAAGGGCACACACACACCCTCCTTCAAGGACACACACACACCCTCCTTCAAGGACACACACACACTCACACACACACCCTCCTTCAAGGGCACACACACACCCTCCTTCAAGAGTGTGCACACATACACACCCACACACACACCCTCCTTCAAGGACACACACACACACAACCCTCCTTCAAGGACACACACACACTCACACACACACCCTCCTTCAAGGACACACACACACCCTCCTTCAAGAGTGTGCACACATACACACACACACAACCCTCCTTCAAGGGCACACACACACACACACACCCCCTTCAAGGATATACACACACACCCCCTCCTTCAAGGACACACACACACATACACCCTCCTTCAAGGGCACACACACACACACACACACACACACCCTCCTTCAAGGGTGTGCGCACACACACACACAGACCCTCCTTAAAGGGCGCACACACACGCACACACACACACACACGCCCCTCTTTCAAAGGCAGCCTTTCCCTCAGTGCTCTTGGTCACACACACACACACCCACCCTCCTTCAAGGGCGCACACCCATATACCCACACCCTCCTTCAAGGACACACACACACACACACACATACACACCCTCCTTCAAGGGTGCATGCACACACACACACACACACCCTTCAAGAGCACACACACACACACACCCCACCCCCCCCCCACACACACACACCCACCCTCCCTCCTTCAAGGGCAGCCCTTCCCTCAGTGCTCATAGGCCCTGTTGGACACAATGCCACACACAAAAAGGAAAGCAGCACAGAAAAAATGAAAAATAAAAAGATTTCAGATTCTCTTCCTCTCTTCTCCCTCCTTCCCAGTCGGTGTTTTTCTCCCTGGGGATGGGAGGCACACAGGTGCCCTCAGCACCCACGCCCCACCCGCCCCACCTGCTGTCAGTCTTCTTCCCCCACTAGGGTAGTGACCTGGCTTTAATGCGAATAGGAACAGCCACAGGGAAGCTTTTCTGCGAGGCTCAGGCGGCGGGACGCGCCGGAAGCCTAGCACATCCGGGTACCGCGCTCAGGCGGACCGCGTGAAGCGTCGTAGCCGCAGTGCCAGTGTCTGTTACTTCCTCACTGTTCCCTCAGCCGCTGCGATCAAAGCAGGTAAACGGCAGACAAATGGGGACCTGTCCAGTCTGACCGTTGGATGCACCTGGCTCCCGGCAGCATTCGCGGGAAGGGCACCTTACATTTATGGTGGACAACACGCCAGGTACTTCCACCCCATTCTCCTGATTCAGCTTCTCTGTAGTCTGTGAGTCAAACATGGCTGTGTGTGGTTAATCGGGAGAGGCTGTGCAGGCGGTCCAACACTGCACAGATTATAAGTGGCGAAATCACGCATGTGAACCCAGGTCAGTCTGCATGCCAGGCTGTCGGCGTTTACCAAGTTCAGGCCACCGAGACAGAACTCTGTCAGCCCCACTCCTCCCAGGGCCAGCCCTACAGGGCACGGCTGTGCACGTCGTGAGCCGCTAGCCCTGTGGGGCAGCGTCCTCACCCTTCTCTGCGGAGGGCACATCTAGAGTTGTGTGGAGGTGCATTCTGTACCCCTGAGGTGGCAGCCCTGCCTCCCACCACAGCAAAAGTAAATTTTGTTAAAATAGCAGATTCTCCATTGGAGGTTGGCTGGGATAAAATGTTTCATCAGCTACCCCAAATTTGGACTTCTAAGAATTCTAAGAAGTACCGCAATATTTTTATTTGGTTTAGCAAAAATTCCCGTTTTCAAGTTGTTGTTGAGTGCTCCATGCCCCAGTGTTTATGGCAGTTAATTTAGAACACCTGCCTCAGAACCAGCAGGCATCAAGCCTTACCTTCTGGGAGTTGGACTTGCAGTGTGAGAGACTTGCTCAGCTGAACTTGGGGAATAAGGAGTCATTCCCTCCAGTAGGAAAAACAGAAAACCAGGTCTTAGGCAGGGCTCCTCAGCTCCTTTCAGTGGCTCGTCTCTGGAGCTGGTGGAGGAGCCAGTGTCTCCGGGAGGGAGGGATCCAGCTCTGCCAGGAATCTGATACACCCTGCAGGCTGGCCTAGGGAAGGAGAGCTGTTAGCTGCCTGCCTGAAATCCTGGAGGGAGCTTCCTAATCAGAAGAGAAGGGCCCTGGTGTCAGGCCCGGGGAAGAGGGCAGTGGGAATGTGTGAGGAAGGTATCGTGTCTGAAAAGAGTGCGATGAGCCAGGCAGGGTTTTTAATATTCACGTCAAAAAGAGTTTTAGATGCAACTTGGCATCATGGACAATAATCTGCTTTAATTCATTCAATTTGCCATAAACGATGCCACTTTTTATATGACATGTGAGAAGATGCCACACTTACCTTGCTAAGTTAGTACAGTGGCTTTCTGTGGCCAGAACCCACTACACACAGAACCCCTGGGGTCAGGTCACTGTAGCTGGTGGGTCTGCTGTGACACTCTTTAACCATATGACTCAAGTCACTAGACTAGGTCTGTCTCTCTGGGAAGATGCTCCTGAAGGTCCACTGCCTCATGGGGGGGAAAAAAATTGATATCCAAACCCATGACTATAAATTATCCCTTGTTTCATTTCATTTACTCCTGGTGCCTGTCAAGCCACCAGGATAAAGAGAGCTTCCTCAGCCCAGCAAGACTGTTACCCTGAAACCAGCCAGACAGTCCACAGTTCCCTTAACCATCTCATACCTCCTGTTTCCCACTGCACAGCATTAATCTGTACAAAGCACATGTCGCCCCCAAATAATTGGCAAATGTCCTTTCTCAGCATAGTCAGTGGGATCAGATAAACAACTGGAAATTTAGCCACTCCACTTTCTATCCCTTGGAGATTAAGAAAAAATTGCACATCTAGGAACAATATGTGCAAAGGTGGTCTCCTGGCAATTTGCAGCCAATTACAAGTGTACATTGCTTTGCACAATGGATGTGCTACTGAAAAGGTTATATGCAAATCAAATTTTTGTAAATTGAATTATATTTAACATGCACCAAGGGAACTGGCTATTTTAGGGACACCAAAGTTGAATTCATTTTGTGGAGCAGGGAACCCTTTGTAAAGCAAATTATCATCCTTCAATTCATATATTCTTTGATAAGGTCAGGTTTTATTATTTTGGACCTTTTTGAACTAGAGCATACCTATAGTGTTAAAATGGTAATAATAGGATATTCAGATCCTTACCCAAATTCTAGAAGTAAAAGAAGGAGCGAATGAAAACTTACTTTGATTCTCCTCCTAAAGGAAAGGATGAACTGGAAAATAGGGAGACTTTCCAGCCTTGACTGGCCAGGCCCCTAGAATGTTAAGTTAAGTAAGATCCAGCCTAACCAGGCGCTTTTTAACACTTAGGCCCTTTTATCACAGGGCCTGGGGCCTATCATCTTTTTAAGGACCCAGCAAATGTCTGAAAACTGAAAGAACACAGAGGAAAATTGCAAATCAAAATTAATAAATGTTTAATTAAAGATCTATGAAATGTAACACCATGTCAACTTCATTAATTGTTAAGTTTGGTATTTATGAAAGTTTAATTACCTAAGAATTAGAAAGGAAGAAATCAAACTTATTATTCACAGCTACTAAAATTGTTCACATAAAAAATCCAAGGGAATCTATATACAAACTGTATCAGTCAATGGAGGCTGTTTTATGCTGTGTTAACAATCCTGAAACATCAGTGACTTAACACAACAGCAGTTCATTTCCTTCTAATGCAGTCTGTTGAAGTTCTGAGTGACTCTCTACTATGTAGTGATTCATCAACCCTAGGCTCTGCTATCTCAAAGTCAGGTGTCCACACTTACTTCAGCTGGAGGAGAGAGAGAGGAGAAAAGTCATGCAGGAACTTTCTACTGCTTCTATCTGATAATAACCCACATCACTTCCACTCCCATTTCATTGGCTATAACTGGTCACATATCCCTTTACTGTAGGGTACTTGGGAAGTGTTGGTGTTTTTTTTTTTTTTTTTTTTTTGGTATGCTCAGGGAGACCTGGTAATATCCATCATGTAAACTATTAAATTAATAAGAGCTCAACAAGGGAATTCCAGAAAAACATCTACTTCTGCTGTATTGAATATTCTAAAGCTTTTGACTGTGTGGATCGTGAGATGGGAATATCAGACCACCTTACCTGCCTCCTAAGAAATCTGTATGCAGGTCAAGAAGCAACAGTTAGAACTGGACATGGAAAACCAATACAATATTGTAAAGTTAAGTAAAATAAAAAGAAAAAAAGAACTGGACATGGAACAACTGACTGGTTCCAAATTGGGAAAGGAGTATGTCAAGGCTGTATATTATCACCCTGCTTATTTAACTTATACACAGAGTACATCATGAGAAATGCCAGGCTGGATGAAGCAAAAGCTGGAATCAAGATTTCCAGAAGAAATAGCAATAACCTCAGATACTCAAATGACACCACCCTTATGGCAGAAAGCGAAAAGAAACTAAGGAGCCTCTTGATGAAAGTGAAAGAGGAAAGTGAAAAAGTTGGCTTAAAACTCAATATTCAGAAAACTAAGACCATGGCATCTGGTCCCATCACTCCATGGCAAATAGATGGAGAAAATGTGGAAATGATATAAGATTTCATTTTCTTGGGCTCCAAAATCATTGCGGACAGTGACTGCAGCTATGAAATTAAAAGACGCTTGCTCCTTGTAAGAATAGCTATGTCAAACCTAGTCAGAGTTTTAAAAAACAGACATCACTTTGCCGACAAAGGTCTGTATGGTCAAAGCTATGGTTTTTCCAGTAGTCACGTATGGATGTGAGAGCTGGACCATAAAGAAGGCTGAGCGCCAAAAAATGGACATAAATGTGGTGCTGGATAAGACTGTTTAGAGTCCCTTGGACATCAAGGAGATCAAACCAGTCAATCCTAAAGAAAAATCAACCCTGAATATTCATTGGAAGGACTGATGCTGAAGCTGAAACTCTAGTACTTTGGCCACCTGATGCAAAGAACTGACTCATTGGAAAAGAGCCTGATGCTGGAAAAGATTGAAGGCAGGAGGAGAAGGGGACAGCAGAGGGTGAGATGGTTGGATGACATCATAGACTCAATGGACATGAGTTTGAGTAAGCTCTGGGAGTTGGTGATGGACAGAGCCTGGTGTGCTGCAGTCTATGGGGTTGCAAAGAGTCAGACATGACTAAGCAACTGAACAATAATAACAGCAAGATCAATATATGCAAATCAATGCTTTCTTATACATCTGTAACAATTAGAAAATGTACATTCAAATAGATGTCAACTTAAAATGCAACCAAAGCCATTAGAACAAATCTAACAAAAGTTATGCAAGTTCTTTATAATTATTAAACTTTATTGAAGAATAGAAAAGATGTCAGTCCTCTCCAAATTATAGACCAAATGCAAATTTGATTCAAACACAGAGTTTTCAGTAGTGATCAGTATGCTGATTAAGTTTGGGTATTTCTGCATGACATTGAAGTGAAGTGAAGTGAATTCGCTCAGTTGTGTCTGACTCTTTGCGACCCTGTGGACTGTAGCCCACCAGGCTTCTCTGTCCATGGGATTCTCCAGGCAAGAATGCTGGTGTGGGTTATCATTTCCTTCTCCAGGGGATCTTCCCGACCCAGGGATTGAACCCGGGTCTCCCACATTGGAGACAGACGCTTTAACCTCTAAGCCGCCAGGGAAGCCAGAGCATAATTCAAGGCTACTGCAAGAATCAAAAGCAGGAAGCACAACAGAACAAGGGCAGACAGAGATGTCTGTAAAGACAGTAACGAAATGGTCCAAAGGGTATTGTGACTCAGAGCACGGAGTCCACCAGGAGGTAAATGAAAACTGCCTCCCAAATGCGGTTGACTCTATGTTCCTTTCAGTTCAAGTAACCTAAGACCCAGGAGGTAGTATAAGATATGGAGGATGGGGAGATGAAGCAGATTATGGGGAAAAAAATGATAAAGAGAAATCTCTACTTTTGGCCTTGAGCCTTAAGCACCTCCACGTAATTTATGCACAAAGGATCTACTCTTATATATATATTTTTTGAAATGGAAAAATCCATACACCTCATGTTTCCTCAAGGGTCTGAACACTTGCAAATCACTAGCTACCTAATTCCTTTCACCTATATTTAATTAGTCAAAGAAGCGGGTCGTGAAATGGAGATTTCTCCACCTTCAATAAATAAAAACACAATTTTCTTAAAAATTGTAGATTTATAGCCAGTTTTCTTTTTGATCCCCGATACGTCATTGACAATGAACAAAGTAGATCCTTAGGATTTGCTCTGAAGTCAGTTGCTTTGAATGCATGTCAGGTAATCCTAAAAACAAATTCCACAAACCTTTGTGGGGACTCTCAGATGAATTCTGAGCATGAATACAAAGAGTGTTTCCACGAGGAGCCGTGTGCCCTACACCCCCGCTGTAGGCTACCGTTAGAGCAGGACCGTGCTGACAGGTCTGTGTGCTGTCTATGCACCTTTCACACAAGTCTGTGTCAACAGCAATAACCTGATCAGAGACGCCTTAGAGGCCTCTGAGAGTCACTCCTTTGTTCATTCATTCATTTGTATCAAATCAGTATCAGACACTTAATATGCACAAGACACTATGTTAGGCTCTGGACACCATCTATTCATAGGTCTGCCAAGTTTCATAATCTATTTTCTTTGTTAGAAGCACCAGCAAGGACATAACACTTCTCTGGGAGGGACTGTTCTACTTAGCATTGGAAATTGTGCCTCAGCAGGCAAGACAGATCACTGAAGATTAATGAAGATCACTACAGGCTAAGGAGGTTCTGAGTTCTCATTTATCCCAGAATGACCCTGGGACTTCAGTCTGAATAGTATAAGGATAATGGGGGTAATGCCTTCTCTCTGGGTATGATGCACATTTCTAGCAAAACTGATGGCCGCAGATATGGGACAGGGGAGGTCCTCTTTGTAGCAGAGGGAGGCTAGAAAGTTCTGGGTTTACTGGTGAGCAGGATTCATGGAGAAACCATTCAGCCCTTCTGTGCCTCAGTTTGCTCATCTGTAAATCAGGGACAGCAATGCCCTCTTCGAAGGTTGTTGTGACAAATAAGATACCATGAGAGACATGCAGTCAACACAATGTCTGCCATGAGGCAAGTACCCAGATAAGCACGGAAGGAACACACAAACCAAGGAACGGAAAAGTAGCTCATGTATTAATACAAGTTGGAGAATAGGACACAACACCAGGAACTCTACAAAGGAAAGAATCAGGGTCTTTTTCTTCTTACTCTGGCTCTTTCTTTCTGCTTTGGACCAAGATGGGCCAGGAGGGTCACCAGAAAGACGCAATGCTGAAAAGCTAACTTTTCTGAGTTACTGGGGACACATTAGAGGCAGGTGTTACAGTGCTTTTAGAAATTGCTCAGTCAAATAGGATAGTCCCAGGTCTATAGACATTCCAGAATTTCAAATATTCTTCATTAAAGATACTTATATTGAAACAGTATATTATCTTCCTGTCTGCAGTAATAGCTTAAGAGGTTGGGGGTGATTAGGGGGAGGACCACAAAGTCATGTACTCTGGACTCAGCACTCAACAAAGAGCTTTGGGAAGTAACTGCAACTGTCTTTGAGGAACTTCATCTCTGGTCTTTTCTCTCCCTCACCATGATTTTATATGCTCTGCTCTCCAAATAGCTTGGAGAGTTGCCATGGAAGATGATTTGTATATCTGTAAAATCTTTAAAAGTCACAGCCATCTTTCAGACGACTTCAGACTAATTTCTGAATGTCTTAGCTCCAGTTTACTGATCTGAAAAATGGAACCCAATTCCTTTGACATTGGATAAAGAAACAAGATAATGTAGAAAAAGCACAAGCCATAAATTAGGGGCTAGGGAAATGTTAATGTTGATTCTCAGTATCTCATATGACCTTCTGATCCTCAGTTCATTCTGTAGGATGAGTTAATGGCCACTGTTTTTCATCAGCATAGGATAAGCTGGAAAGAAATGATGTCAAGGGTATGTGAGACACCAGTGCATCTATGCCTTGGGCATGGCATGTGGCGGAGCTATAGACCCTGGCCTGAGCCTAGCTGTTCTTTGTGGGGTTGCCACTGCGGGTAGCATCCTAAAGGGGGCACTGTTTTCCCTCTCCATAGAGACGCTCTGGCTTGAGTCGGTGGAGTGGGCCATTTGCTGCCACCCTCTTATTCTTCACTGTCTCTATCCCTTGGGGGAAGGTGCTTCTAGTAAACTCCTTGCAACAGGGGTGGGTGGGGACTCTCAACCGTGGTCATTTGCTTCCCAGGTCTCAGCATGTCCACAGCCTCGATGACAGGATGCATAGCATCAAGGTTTACAATGTACATCTATTAAGAGTCTAGACTTCTCCCAACAGCACATGGGCAAGTTTGGCCCAGTGTGGGAAACACAAGCCAGCAGATCTGCAGTGCGAGAGACCAAGGTGCAAGGAGCCAGGGTCAGGGTCCTGAGCCAGCGGGCCGCCTGTCAGGATGCGCCCGTCGCGTTCCCCAGTCTGCTTAAACTCCTGAGCTGCACTCTCCCTGTGATATGAACAGGCCCTTGTTCTCCCACACAGATGAGGACTTGGTAGTTATTAAGAAAACCTCGATTGTCCCTCTTGGCTTATCATTGCTAACCAGGCAAAGGAAAGCTGCAGCCCACCACTGATTTAGATTAGCACCTTCGTTTCAATATTATTAATTACCCAAGTTAGCATATGGCATGTCAACATCAAAGCCCTACTTTTCAAAATTAACTGTTTCATTTGCAACTGCATGGCTGTACCTGCTTTCTTTCTTGCTTCCAAGGACCAAAACAGAAATATTTCAAAGATATGGTTTTAACTGTCATAAAACAAGGTTTTTGGACTGGGGACTGAAGAGTTTCTCCTTTCATGGGAGGCCACCAGCTTAACTTTGTGAGGTGACAGTTCCATAATACCATTTGCCAAAGTTCTCCATTGCATTCTGTGCAAAGTAAACAGAAGGGTTAAATTTAGTTCTCTAATCTCTTGTTATAAGCCTAATTATTTTACATGTCTTCATTTCATTAATGAATTGCTGCTTTTTACATGCAGCTCCTTCCCCATTGCTTTTGTTTAAACCTCCTGGTGGGAAGGGATAGATTAATTTTGTTGTGCCTTAATGAAACTGTATGCTACATTAGATTTAACCATTTGGCATGCACTGCCAACATCACCATTATGCATAATGAATTATTTTTTGTGAGTCCCAAACTACTATAGGCCTTCAGTGTTCTTCAGATATTGTGCCTAGGTGACAGGCAGGACAGGACAGCAAGCTCATTGTCCCTTGCATCTAAGGAAACCACCCTGTAGCTTTTTACTTTCTGTCACCTGCATAGAAGAGTCTAGACTTCCCCTTGCCGTGGGGAGCCAAGATATCCAGTTGATTTCTAATGAGCCTCTCCAATGAAACTAACAAGTTGATTTTGAGGTTTGGGGGCTAAGCACTGTGCTAGGCACCTTAAGGCCAAGCAAAATTTACCTAAAACAAGGACTTATTGCTGCTCCTAAGTCTGCAGGACATCTGGGGTCTGTCTGGTCTTGCCTGGGCTCGACTAGTAGTTCCGCTTCAGGCTACAGTGTTGGGGGCAGCTCCGTTCCTCCTGTCTCCAGTTTTTCCTTCTGGGATCAGCAGACTAGCCAACATCTGCTCTGCTCTTGTTGACGGCAGAAGCTCAAGAAAGCAGGTAGAAATGAGCAAGGCCTTTTAAGGCTTAGGCTTGGAACTGACACACAGTTACCTTTTCCCTTTTATTGTTGGCCAAAGCAAGTCACAAGGGTAAGTCCAAAGTCAAGAGGTAATGAAGTATTCTCTTCTGTGTGTTGGCCAAGACAAAAAAATATATTCACGGGGACTGGCAAATAATTGGAGCCAATAATTAAATTGTTTGTAAGTTTCTATGGGTTGGCTGAATTCTAGAGTTCAGTTCATTTCAGTCGCTCAGTCGTGTCCGACTCTTTGCGACCCCATGAACTGCAGCACGCCAGGCTTCCCTGTCCATCACCAACTCCCGGAGCTTGCTCAGACTCATGTCCATTGAGTCAGTGATGCCATCCAACTATCTCATCCTCTTTCATCCCCTTCTCCTCCCGCCTTCAATCTTGTCCATCATCACAGTCTTTTCCAGTGAGTCTGTTCTTCACATCAGGTGGCCAAAGTATTGGAGCTTCAGCTTCAACATGAGTCCTTCCAATGAACACCCAGGACTGATCTCCTTTAGGATGGACTGGTTGGATCTCCTTGCAGTCCAAGAGTCTCAAGAGTCTTCTCCAACACCACAGTTCAAAAGCATCAATTTTTCAAGGCTCAGCTTTCTTTATAATCGAACTCTCACATCCATATGTGACTATTGGAGAAACCATAGCTTTGAGTAGATAGCATTTGTTGGCAAAGTAATGTCTCTGCTTTTTAATATGCTATCTAGGTTGGTTATAGCTTTTCTTCCAAGGAGCAAGCATCTTTTAATTTCATGGCTGCAGTCAACATCTGCAGTTATTTTGGAACCCCAAAATATGAAGTATCTCATTGTTTCTATTATTTCCCCATCTATTTGCCATGAAGTGATGGGACCGGATGCCATGATCTTAGTTTTCTGAATGTTGAGTTTTAAGCCAACTTTTTCACTTTCCTCTTTCACTTTCATCAACAGGTGATGAAAGTCTGTTTAATCCTCTTTGCTTTCTCCCATAAAGGTGGTGTCATCTGGTTATCTGAGGTTATTGATATTTCTCTTGGCAATTGTGATTCTAGCTTGTGCTTCATCCAGCCTGGCATTTCATATGATGTACTCTACATATAAGTTAAATAAGTAGGGTGACAATATTCAACCTTGATATTCCAAATTGGGAAAGGCATATATAAAGGTTTCTTCTTGAGTTGTATACAGATTTCTCAGGAGGCAGGTAAGGTGGTCTGGTATTCCCATCTCTTGAAGAATTTTCCAGTTTGTTGTAATCCACATAGTCAAAGGCTTTGGCATAGTCAATAAAGCAGAAGTAGATGTTTTTCTGGAACTCTCTTGCTTTCTCGATGATCCAATGGATGTTGACAGTTTGATCTCTGGGAGTTCATGGTTCACATACTGTTGAAGACTGGCTTGGAGAATTTTGAGCATTACTTTGCTAGTGTGAGATGAGTGCAATTGTGTAGTAATTTGAAGATTCTTTGGCATTGCCTTTCTTTGGGATTGGAAAGAAGATTGACTTTTTCTAGTCCTATGGCCACTATTGAGTTTTCCAAATTTGCTGGCATATTGAGTGCATCACTTTAACAGCATCATGATTTAGGATTTGAAATAGCTCAACTGGAATTCCATCATATCCACTAGCTTTGTTCGTTGTGATGCTTCCTAAGGCCCACTTGGGTAGCCACCCCCATATTTCAAAGCTGGAACCATTTAATCTCACAGTTAAGTCAACCCCAGCCAAGACCTAAGATCCTACAATTTCCTACCTCAGGCCAAGACTAGTTCCAGAATCTGAGCATCTTCTCCTCTCTTCCAAAGATTTCTTGACTTCACCTGCTTTTCTCAGTCCTCATCATCTCAACTGGCAATAGTGTCGTAACCAGCTCCCTTCTCCAAGTCCCCTTCAACCCCATCCATCAGAGGTGTTTCCCATCACCTCTGGGACAAAGTCATGGCTCACATGATGTAGATTCCATGTTCTGACAGCTTCCTCTCCAGTCTTATCCCTCTTTGCTGTTACAGTGATTATCCCCTGGGCCTTTGCATAGACAGTCCCCCTGGCAGAATCACGCTATCACTATTGCTCATCCTTTAAAATTCAGCTCAAATGTCATTATGATTTTTCACATATTGCACAGCACATGTTGTGTAAGATATACATATATACTTCTTTACCAGCTGAGCCACAAGGGAAGCCTGTACATGTGTGTAGTGTAGTGTTGGTCTCTCAATCACGTCTGACTCTTTGCTACCCCATGGACTATAGCCCATGAGGCTCCTCTGTCAATGGGATTCTCCAGGGAAGAATCCTGGAATGGGTTGCCATTCCCTTCTCCAGAGTATGTGTGTATGTGTGTGTATATATGAGAATGTTCAAGAAATAATGGACCTGATTCTTTCTGATACATCATAAATGCATAGTTATTAAAATTTAAACTGTCCATCCACATACCCCTAAAGATTATCTTGTGTTCCCCTATAAGTTTGCCTACGTCTTCAAAACAGTGAGGAAAGCCATCTGGCTGCTTAAAACCATAGAGTTGGAGAGGGCTCTGAGAAGCCAATCATTCTGTCTTTGGCAAGTTCATTGCTTAAATGGCATAATATTTAAGTTGTTAACATTTCTTGAGTGTTTCCTACATGCTGAACACTGTTCTACATGATTGGCATGTATTCACTCATTTAATCCTCATAATAACCCTATGAGATGACAGTGAAATCATCTCTCCCTTACAGAAAACAAGATAGAGCCTCGGAGTGGTTAAGTAACTTTCTCAAGATCACCAGCTGATGAGAGTGGACTGGTCTGTTCAAACTCAACCATATGGCTAGAATCCATGCTCTTAGCCTACCCATACACTCTCCCCTTTAGCAGTTTACTGCCTCTGGTGTTCTATAGGCAAGACTGTCCTTCGTGCCTAGACTTTGCTGCAGTGCAGCCTTTTTTCCCTGGGGAAGGGAGGACTATCTGATCAGAAAGCAGGCAGGAAACCTAGAAAAGGTAACCTTTGGGAAATGGGCCACTCAATAGTCTGTGATTCTCTGGTCTTGCTTTAAGAAGTTCTTTGTGGCAGAAGCCAAACTGGTATCGTGACAGAATCCCCAGTTGCTGGCCATTTCTGCTATCCTGTGCATCTTTTGGTCTCCAGAGGTAGCCTGAATTTTCCAGCTCTAAGTAAGAAAGCTTTGAAACCAAATCATCCAATTTCTGCCTGAAACTTATAAGTGCCACCCCTGTTGAACACAGCAGAGCCTCAGCTTTTCTACAGAAGAACCTTTAGGCCAGGTGCAAGGGCTCCTGCTTCATGCTATCTATGCTTTACTTGCCTTAGCTTAAAAAAAAAAAAAAAAATCCTCACTTGAGTCATTTCTGCATCTGATTGGGAGTTTTGTGGAACCTGTGCATGTCAATTAAGCAGCTCGTTCTTGTCACATGCCTGTCACATTCACTGCGAACCAGCATGTCTCCACTTTTGAAATGACGCAGCCCAGATGCTATTGATCAGCTCGGCATCTCTCGGAGAAACCCATGCTCAGCTATGTCCCTGTGGGTGATAAACAGGATAGATGCCCCTATCCCCCGATAAAGTACTTGTTATCTACAAATGTATAACTCAGAAGGAATTACCACCAATATTCTTTTAATTGGAAATATCTTTCTTCTTCCTAAGCAGATATGTGCAAGCTCCCTTTCCTGCAGAAGCCATCCATAGAAACAGAGCATGTGTGTGAGAGACAGGCTGTTTAATCTTTCCCTGTAATCAGCTCCCGCGAGCCCAAATGCTGAGTCTGTAAAAGTAGCAAGCCCAGGCTGCTCTCCTGCTAGAGACTGGCATGGCCTGCCCCGCCCTGTCTTCCTGACTTTGGCAGTGGGACTCCTTGGAAAGCAAGCAAGTCCCACCTTGAATGAGATTCTCCATCAGATTCAGACACCCTAGAAAAATAGAGCTTAGGCAACATGGCTTTTCTGATCCCATTATTGATAAGCTCTTAGAGCTCATCAATGAAATTAGAACTTGTTAATCCTGTACATTCCTCCCCCTGCCTTGATGTTTAATTACAGAAGAAAGAAGCAATGGATAACTTCTGGGGCTGCAGAGACACCAAGGCTGTCAAGAGAAAATTAAATTTACAGTCAGAGAGTTTTGTTTTCTCAAGTGTCCTTGTAAAATGCAAAAAAGGCTCCTGGCATCACCAAGGCAATTCAGCTGGTTTCCTAAACTGGCAGGGTTTTCCTCGAAGAAGCCCTCCTTCATTTGCCAAGAGAGTGTATTAATGACAAGGACTGGACCTAAAGGGAACTCATTCAGAAGAAAACTGCATTAAAAGAACATTAAGGGCAATGTTTTAAAGTCTGATTTAAACTCATGAAAGCAAGGAGATTTATTGTTGAAGCCAAATTGTCGAGCTGACGCGCCCTGCCTGGTAATGCGTTCTGATTGGAGCACCGGGGATTGAATCCGCTCAGAAACATCACTCATCGGGACCAGGCGATCCAGCTGGGTGAGGGGAGGACAGCCAGGGGGGAAACAGGCTGGGGTGGCACGTTTCTGAAGGCAGATGCACTAACATCCCACAGGGGCCAGCCCACCAGGGCAGCAGGAAGAAGAGGAGGGTGCTGCCAGCTGAGATCAGCCTTGACAGGGGCAGACAGCTGAGTGGCCTTTAAGCTTCCCATGGCTGCTGGGGGCAGCCAGGGTGGAGGCACCCCCTGAATAAGCTGGAAGCTTGGCAGGATGTCCCAACCCCTGTCTTCTGAATCCTCAACTCCTCCTGTGAATTCTCTTTGGCAGCCCCTCCTGCAAGCAAATAGATCCACAGCAGAATGGTCACCCCCTTACTCCAACCTATTGCTCTGTTTCTCTGACTGTACTAGGCTTTGGAGGAATGCAGTGCAGGTCTCTTACCTGTGCTGCAGACCTGGACTCCAGCCAAAAGGCCGGCTGCTTGCCATCTTGCCAGTCAGGGTCTGATTTCTAGATTAGAAGTGTTAGTACCTGTGCTGGAAAGGCACAGTGGAGTCTCCTGGAAAAAAAAAAATCAAAGAAATCAAAGAAAACAGCCTCAAGCTTGTGTTCTTCCCTCCCCTCCTAGTGCAGGGGTGTTGCCAGGGTACTTGTCACCTCTCCCGATGCCAGCGTTTAGAGTTCAGCCTGCCATAGCATCACAGTCTGGTCCATGTAGCAGCCACACTACAGGACGGCTTGGTGCTTTTTCAACAAGGGCCTAGAACTGATTCTGTTTCAAGCTTTTCCAGTGTCCCTGGGCCTGGACAGACATCCATCGCCTGGTGTCTAAATCATGAGGAGTCCTTACTGTATGGATATAGCCTTCCTTGTTTTTCAAGTGATGGTATCGGAACAGCCAAGAGACTACAGGGGTGGATACGAAGTCATCGGCCACAATTAGAGAACCGAAGAGTGTCACCCAGGAAGAGACATGGACGCCTTTGGTGAAGGCAAAACTGGGGTCTGAGATGAGGAAAGCCCATTGGAGTCAGGGTGCAAATGTGTCTCAGTGACAGCGTGAGTGGACAGTCAGTTATCCAGGTGATTAGCAAGGGCTGTGTGATCCTTTCAAGTGTCCATTCATCTGTATGTTGAATGCTGCACAGTATCAGTGAGGATGAGCTGTGTAAACAAACACAGGGAATGTGACAAATATAATAGAGGAAGGTACAATTTCTAATCACAAGCAACTGGGAAGAGGGTCGGGGAGGGCTTCCCAGAGGTGATGGCTACTGAGTTGGATCTTGAAAGGGAAATAGATATTTGCTAAGACAGGAAAGGGTAGTACTTGGGGGTGGCATGAGGTGAAGCCCAGAGCAGGGCCTGGGTGGCCAGTTTGCTCTGGAAAGGAGGGAGCTGTAAAAGAAGAGACTGGAAATGTCCTCAGAAGCATGATTGCAAAGGTTCTCTGTGTCTTGCTAAGAAATATTAACTATTTCGTGCCATCAGTGGGCTTCCCTGGTGGCTCAGTGGTTAAAAAAAAAAAAATCTGCCTGCAGTGCAGGAGACCCGGTTCGATCCCTCAGTTGGGAAGATCCCCTGGAGAAGGGCATGGCAAACCACTCCAGGATTTCTTGCCTGGAGAATCCCATGGACAGAGGAGCCTGGTGTGCTATAGTCCATGGGATCACAAAGAGCTGGACATGACTGAAGAACCACACAGTAGCAGCAGCATGCAGCCAATAGGCAGCAGTTGAATGTATTTTAGATAGCTTGTGAATTTTTCTTGTTTGAGGTAGCTAAAAAGCCACAACTGACCATGTTGCTTCCCTATTTGCAATATTAAGAGAGACTGGAGGTGGGACCCAAATTATTCTGAAGCTGAGCTGAAAGCTGTGAACTTCCTCCCCAGAAAACTGCTTCTGTGTTCACAATTTTGCATATAATTTCATGGTTTTAATGGCCCCCTAAAGCCCACCCATAAACCGTAACATATAAGCCCTCACTCTAAAGGTATCTGTGGGAAATAATTTGTTCCCTAGGGAGAATTTCATAGTTCTTAGGGGATGTGTGCTGCAGTATTTAACAAAGATTTGTCATAGCGCCTATAACTTTCAGATGGTTTGACAACACATTTTCAAAAATGTGTGTGTATGTTTTGTGGGGAGAGAGAATGAGGGAGAAGCAACCTAGGCAAAAAGTTAACAATTGATGAATCTAGGGGAAGAGTATATTGATGTTCATCCCAATTTCTTTCAACTTTTCTATACATTGGAAATTTTAAAAAATAAAAGCAAAGAGAAATAAAATCCTTGCTCAAGGCAGAAGTAGAAGGCGTGAATATAAAGTGATGGATTTTATTCATTTATATTCCTTCACTATATACTATCTGAATACCTACTATAGCTGTTCAATATTTAGTTGGAACAATCAATAGGAATTAGTGCCTGATGGGAGGTGGGGGCGGGGAGATGATGGAGGAGACACAGTGATGGAACTTGAGTGGCCAGCGTAAATGACTGGAGCTCAATTAACAGAGAGACCACAAGGCATAGGGCAGCGGGCCAAGGAGGGGAGATGAGTCCAGTTCTGTGGGCCGCATTTTGAAAGGCATGTTAATGAACTTGAATGAGTCTGAGGGAGAGCCACCAGAAGTAAGGGGGACTAAGACAGTGGTACATGAGAAACGGTATGGGGCAAGGACGAGAAGATATGTGGGAAGAAATTGAAGTGAGTGAGAAGTCTGCAAATTATCTGCAGATATGAAAAAAATCCAGGAAAACTAGACTTGATTTATGTGACCTAAGTGGGCTACCCTTGGAAGATGGCTGAGAGCTGCAGACATCGACTAGGTCTAGGGCGTGGAGGGAGCTTCGTCTTCACTGCGCTGTTACCAGGCTCTGTGTCAGGCACAAGGGCTGGCTGGGGCCAAAGCTGCAAAACAGGGCCTCTACTTGGAGTGGTACAGGCAGTGTGGGATGAAAGAAGAGATTCACTGCTTGACACAGACCTTCACAGTCTTATAAAACTTATAACTGTCTATTCAACATCTCCATCCAGGCACTCAGGATGACTAAAATCACTACACACGCAAAACTCTCGAGAATTATGGTGGTGGAAAATAGAAATTCCAGCTGTCCTAGGTAAGTAGCTATTTCCACAATTTCATGGTCCCTCCCCAACCAGTTCCTTGTGCCACCACGACACACACACAGAGCTAAAATGAGTATGGGCCTTCTGGAGTGACATTTGCACATATGAGAATGGTGGGAGTCTTCTGAGAGGGAAGAGGAAGAAGAAGTTCCAGGTGAATGAAGTAGCAGAACGGAAGCTAAACCATCTGTCATCCTCCCCCGTCTTCTTTCAGGGAAATGGGTTAGAGAATTGAGGGAAAACCCAGAATATGGAACCCTAGTTTATCCTGGGGTCTGCTGTGTCCTGTCCTATCCTATTCCTGGACTAATTTATTTATCTCCCTGGTCTTAAGGCTTCACTGCTGGTCAGGGGCTTAAGGTAAGCCCAGGGGTTCCCTTCTGGAGGTGTCTGAACTCAAGTGCCTGCTGGATTTGGCAGAAGCCCCCAAACTTATTTTGCTTTCAATATGTTTCATCTCTGTCCCCCAGGTAAGCACAGAAAGAATTGTGTAAAGTGTGTCCCTATGTCCCTTCCCCCAAACTGCTCTGACTGGTTCTCTCCCTTCCCAAAGGAAGATATGGATGTGGCCTTTGAAGGTTCTCAGCAGACAGCTGCCAGGCCATCAACACCCGCTCCTCCTCCACATCTCCAGGGCTAGCGTGCATGGAGCATCTTCTCTGTGCCAAGCGTCTTGTGGGTTCTTTACATGCATTTCATCCTCATAGCAGCTCTATGAGAATGCAATTAACCCCTTTCTACAGATGAAAAACAGAAGCTTAGAGCATGTAAATAACTTGTCCAAGGTCACTGGACCGTGATGTGAGAGGGCAAATAGTGAGATCCACATAGGGTTGACTCCAGAACCCAAGCTCTTAAAAAATCCACAGGCCAGCTACACTGTCTCCTTTTAGAGGCTTTGGTGGATTCTGAAAATGATAATCAACACTGATAGAATGATACTGTTTTTAGGCTTTGTCTAAGGACTTTACATATATTAATTCCATTAACTTCAAAACAACCTTATGAGGTCAACACTATTGTCATCTGAGATAAATAGATTGAGGCACAAAGAGGTTACGTTAAGTCACCCAAGGTCAGAACTTTAACTCGTG
Organism: Tragelaphus eurycerus; assembly: GCA_935064755.1. Lineage (NCBI taxonomy): Eukaryota > Metazoa > Chordata > Mammalia > Artiodactyla > Bovidae > Tragelaphus > Tragelaphus eurycerus. The sequence continues at coordinate 18,518,014 of CAKXYN010000024.1, read as the reverse complement.
GCCAGCTCTTACACCTGTGTCGCTATGGCACTATATCTAAAAAGCATGCTGGGTATGCATGTGTGACTTGCAGAAAAGCATCTTTTCAGAAATGACACACCCAGCCTGTACTTAGGGTGCCTCACTGTCCCAACACCTCACTCACCAGCCAGAGACTATCGGAATGCCAGTCATGCACACATCCCTTCTCAGTCATCCTTGTCCCTGGAATCCCACACACTGTGAGAGAAGAATCAGGAATGTTTCTTGAGCTAGAGGGAGGGCTTAATTTTCAAGTGTTAATAATGTGAAACTCAGGAGAAACATGCTCATACTGTGAAAATCCTATAAGATATTAAGTTTTTTTTTAATTAGCATATTTACTCTCAAAGTTAGAAAGGAAAAAGATCCTTGCTGCTGGCATTTATTCATAGTTTGCTTATCTCAGCCTCCATGCAAAGCATTTGGGTACCTTTTTTTCCCCTGCCATCAATAAAAAAGAGAATCACTAATTTGTCTATGAAGAAAGGGAAAAAAGAGAAGAAGGATAGGTAGGAGGGAGGGGATGGATAAAGAAAACCTTTTTTCTTAGATTGATCTAGTGGAGCATGAGGATAGGAATATAATCTGAGCATCTAAATCTGCCTGGTCTTACTGACTCCCATTTGTGAAGTGGTTATTTTTTCCTTCATAGGAAATATTTTGATTTACCATTTTCATTATGTGTAACCTTCCTTACATCTAAGAGTGGTTTGTCCCGGGGTGACATTCGGAATTTATTTATAATCAGCGTGGCCAGGGACCCAACCAGTCAGAGCAGGTGCTCCCTGCTCCGTGGTGCCTATGAAAGCAAACCTAACCTCGGCCCTCACACATCACTGATCCAGAGCTTTAAAATAAGACCTGTGGGAAAATAATAGAGCAACGTATCACTCCTCCCAGATCATTTCCCCTAGGATTTAAATAATCTAAAGTATAGTCAAGAATCAGGACGGCTCAGCAAAAAAGACAATTGAGCAAACTTGATGGACCTAGAAGAAGGTCTAGGTATCACAGTTCACATGCTCTGTTCACAGGAGACCTCTTACAAGGGATTCTGTGCCAGTGGTTTTGATTTTGAAAGCACTTTTAAAGTTCACTTTGTTTTCATCAATCAGTAGACTGGAAGCTGCAAAGGGAAACTACGGGGGGAAAGGATTATTGCTGGAGACAGTATACAGCGATGACAGCAAAAAGAGATAAGGAGACAAAAGAGCAAGGGGAGATCCCCAAGAAACAGATGTAGTAACTCTAAAGACAGGAGTCTGGGGTTATTTAGTGCAGGGCAAATGGCCCTGTACAGCCCAAGCAATATCCCCAGAGAGCAGAGAATCATCACAATTACACATGGTGATGACTCTGACCATCAGGAAAAGATGAATTTATGTTCCAGATGAAAAAAGAAAGATGAATGCAATTAACAGAAAAGACTTATAATATATACACATATTAAAATTCTTAAAATATCTAATCCTTAAAAGAATAGCTTGCTATATCAAAATGTGTCTTAAGGTATGAAACTTTGTTTAATGTTACTTTGTTTACTTTATGTATGCTCTTATTTGTACTTAAGAATAGGTTATTCCATAGAATAAAGGAAATGGCATTATCTTTGAGAATGTTGATGACTAGGTGTTACAAAGAATTTAATAATCATAAGGTAATAGGAGAGGAGAAATTGTATTTTCCATAATTCCATGAAGACTAGAACAATCCTTTGGTTGGGTTGAGCTGTTTTCCATCCGAAAAGTGGTAGGAGAAGATGGCTGAAGGACTGGGCCACACCTCCCAGGGCCAGGCCTTCAGGGGGTGTGAGCTCCTTGTTGCAAGAAACCTCCCTTGTTAGATGGTAATGGGCAGCAGGAAGAACCTACAGAACGATACAAAGCTGAGAGGGTCAGAATCCAACCTCTTCTCAAATATGAATCTAATCAACTTACCAGATGCTCAGTGACTGTGAGAGAGGATGGGTTGTTTTCTTCTTCTTTTTTTTAATGTGTGAAAAACAGCTAAGGAGCTATTTTTTCTGTGTACTAGCTGGCTGCACATTAAATTAACCTTAGACTCTTGGATTTAGAAGCAGTAGAAGAAAGCAAGCGGAAATAGGATCATGAACTTGTAGGAATTGTAAGGAGGACTGATGGATGCAGAATCTGAGGATTTGGACCAATTTACCCATATCTCGGGGAAGGCAATGGCACCCCACCCCAGTACTCTTGCCTGGAGAATCCCATGGACGGAGGAGCCTGGTAGGCTCCAGTTCATGGGGTCGCTAAGAGTCGGACACGACTGAGCGACTTCACTTTCACTTTTCACTTTCATGCATTGGAGAAGGAAATGGCAACCCACTCCAGTGTTCTTGCCTGGAGAATCCCAGGGACGGAGGAGCCTGGTGGGCTGCAGTCTATGGGATCGCACAGAGTCGGACACGACTGAAGCGACTTAGCAGCAGCAGCAGCAACCCATATCTCTGAAGATCAGGGGAGCCCATTGGAAATCTAGATCTCTGTCTTTGTCTCTCTCTCTCTCACATATGTGTGTTGCATGTACCTTTGTATATTTTTTACCAATAATAGTTGTCAAATACCTATTGAGGATAGATGCTATGCTAAATGCTTTTTATATTTGTGATTTCATTCAACTTTCATGAGGTAAGAATTATTACTGTGAAGAGATTGATGCTCAGAGAGGTTAATTAGCTTGCCCAAAGTCAAAGTCACACAGCCAAAGAATATTTATTATAAAACACATTCTTCCTGCTAAGCCCCAAGCAGATTTTAACGCACCAGAAAAAGCTGCTCCTCTTTATTTCCAAACCCACATTCCCTCAAATACTCAGGGTGTCTGTCTTCTGGTTGTCAAGTTACTAAACCTTGACAACAATGAAGGAGAATTTTAATGTTCCAAGATTTCAATAGATCTGGAGTTTATGTGGGAAATTGAAGACACGGATTTAATGTGGGACAGGGAGGACAGCCATATCTTGTAGATTTAAGGCGTTTGCTGTGTATACATGTTAGGAGTGGTTTTCTTCTGCTACCACCACTGCCAGAGATAAAGTATGAATGATATCGAGTTCATGGGACTGATATCCATCAGCAGCAGAATATATTCCAGCCTCATAGGAATAAATACAAGGATGTACTGATAATTATGCCTTGATACACGGAAGAGGATATAAAAAACTCTTTCTCAATTTGTCTAGTGCACTGTGAATAATAATGCTGTCCATGTGTTCATAAGGCAAAGTATTTAAAGCTCTATTGTTATTTTCACAAAAAAACAACTTTGGGCAAAGCATGTTTTCAGTATTAAGCTGGAATGTGGAGTTTATCTCACAGTGCTATGCTGCCTTTTCTAGCTGGCATAAATTCCTGGTATTTAAATGCATCAGAGACACTCTACCTTCAGTTTGAAATGAGAGAGTCTTATGGAATGTCAAACAGAGCCCTTGTTTCCTGACTTCTGACCTAGCTCAGGTTTGGGGTTTTTTGTTTTTTTTTTTTAACCCCTTTACATGACTCAGACAGGCTCTTGGAGGCCTAGAGATAAAAGGCCCTATTAGAAGTGCAAAATATGACTATTATTACCTCCTTTAATAAGGCTTCTTGCCAATTTTTCAAATGACTAGAATCTGTTTGCTAATTATTACTCCACAGTTTCTGCATTCATTTTCTTCCCCTGAAGGAGCCTGATCTCAATGAAGATGAAGCAAAGTGCTAAAAAGTGTGTTTACTGCCATCTATGGGATGTAGCAGGACTGCCATGGTGTGGATCCCTTCCCAGGGAACTCTGTTATTGCTGCTGCTGCTAAGTCGCTTCAGTCGTGTCCGACTCTGTACGACCCCATAGACGGCAGCCCACCAGGCTCCCCCGTCCCTGGGATTCTCCAGGCAAGAACACTGGAGTGGGTTGCCATTTCCTCCTCCAATGCATGAAAGTGAAAAGTGAAAGTGAAGTCGCTCTGTTATTACTTTGTTTCAAAGCCACGGGGAAATATTCAGCAACTGTAAGCACAGGCATTGCACCGAGCCCCCACATGCAAATACCACTGAAAAATTATGTGTATACAGTTTCCCAGCAGTATAAGTTCATATTGCTGCTTTAGAGAGTGAGACAGTATGTCTTCCTCTATTTCAGGCAATGATGTTGATGTGTACAGTAATATATGGGCACGTGGGCTCTACTCATGACTAAGAGTTCTAACCTGTGATTACCCTCAAATGTTCTAGCAGAGAATGTTAGAACTAGGAATTCATTTGCTGGATGATTCTGTATATTCTGAAGAAGACCAGGAACCAGGAAATAATAAAGACTCCTGAGTGACCAAAACAGTTGTAAACTGTGTGTGCTACGGCCTATGGAATTCAACTCAAGAATCAAGCCTCCAAGGTTATTATAACAAATTCTATTGTTTGAGTATCAGAAAGTCTCATTATCAGAGGTAGTAAATTACAAGATAGTGCAAGGGTTTTGAAAGACAGACATTTGAGGAAAGCAAACGCGATAGCTCACATCATAAAACGTAGGGAGGGAAGAGAAAACTAAAACCAAAACCAAATAAAAGAGTTCAAGAGAACAAAGCAGTCTGCAAAATCACAGTGTAGTATAGCGATCAGTATTCATGTTAATGATTCAGTTCTCAAATGGGGTTAAATTTCCTAAGGTCTATTAAGTCATTAACATGACAGACTCAAAGGACATGTCTACACGATTCATAGAAAGAGAAATACAAGTGGTTCTTAAAATAGGAAAAGATACAACTTCATTCAGAACAAGAAGGCCTTCAAATTAAGAGGAAATGATTTAAAGACAAGCCACTGACTCAAAGAAAATATTTGCAAAACTAGTATCAAATAAAGGACTTGTACCCACAGTATACCAAAAATTCTTAAAATCCACCAAATAAAAGGAACAACCTTATTAAAAAGTAGGCATAACTACTGTAGAATTTTATATAAATAGAACCCTGCTGTGCATGTACCCACTTCGTGTCTGCATTATCTTGCTCGTTATTTGTGGTATTTATCTATGTAGTGGAATGTATCAGTAGTTTGTTCCTTTGTGAAATTTTCCATTTACATACCACAACTCATCGATTTAGGGACACTTTGGTTTTCTTCAGTTGGGGAATAAGAATGCTATAGACATCAAAACAATAAAAAAATAAAAGGTAGGCATAAGATCTGAACAGACATTCAAGCCAAACCATATTAGAAGAGACTAAGAAGGATACTTTACAAGAGCCACATTCTACAATATACATTTTTTTTTTAAGTAACTGAGTTTATATTCTTTATTCACCAACTGACAAAACTTCAGAAGAAAAGTTTGGTCACATATGGTGCTAATGAAGGTGTGGAGAAACAAATCCGCTCATACAGTGATGGCAAGAGAAAAAACATGATGTGTACTCTGTGAAGGGCAGTGTAACAACAGTCATCAAAATTACAAATGCACGTATCCTTTCTTAGACCCAGTGATTATTTTCTGGGAATTTAACCTACAGATATCCTCAGACATCTACAATAATGGAGTAAATAAGGAGATTATAATTGCAGCAATTTTTTTATAATAGCGAAAGATTGGAGCAACTAGATGCCTATCAGTAGGGAACAGCTTACGTAAATCATGCTGCACCCCACAATGAAATGGGATGCTGCCGTTGTATAGAATGAGGAAATCCTATGTACTGATGAAGAGTGATGATCAAGATAGGAAATTTTAAAAAGCAAGTGCACTACTGTGTCCTAGCATGTCACCTTTTGTGGGAAAAAAATGCATGTGTACATATAGAATATCTGCAGAAGGAGATACCTCATAAGCTGGTCGCATCCGTCAGGGATGGGGAAGTGGCAGGCTGGGGCGCTGGGGCAGGAGGAAGACTTAATTATCAGTCTGTACTCTTTTGTTTCTATTCTGGAAAAAAGGTGATATAAAATAATTTAAAAATAAAGAAGGCGAAAGGGTATATAATACGTTTGGGGATGGTTCCATTTACCCTTTTTTTTTTAACGTTGATCTTTAAAGTTAAAGATCAACTAGTTAGCTCTAGTTATCTGGACAATTTAATTATGTAGAACACCTCATTTCCTGATGATGCTGGATGAATAAGGCAGTACTCTGGTTTGCTGACTTATGCACAATTACAAAGTTAACATTATCATCACAGCACAAAAGAGATTGGAATTTAGAACAAAGGCCGTGATACTTTTTAACAAGGCATGAAGGCAGAAGGAGAATGGATGAAGTGGAGAGAGTCTGTAACCCTCACACTGATTGAGGGATGAAGGCCTAATGAACAAAATCTATGAGCCTCTGTGAAGTGCGGTACTTCTGCATGTAATAGGCCAGGCTTCTGTTCCCAAAACGGCAAAGGCAGTTGCTGCTTTTGTAAGAGACGCTTTGTTAGTCGCCAGCCTTGACAGGGTGAGTAGCATTTGGTGCTTACAGGTGCTTTGGAGGGACTGCAGAGAAGGCAAGGGCATAATTTCTGGCCCCGGGAGAAGCCTGGCCCCATCTACCAGACACGGCTAAGGACTCAGGAATGCAAGCAAAGCATACCCATCATATATAAATGCAAGCAACGTCCTTGAAAGAATAGAGTAGAAATTGACCATCAGGCTGATACAGATTGCAGAAATATCGTTCACCATGTTAAAGATCTGGATGTTTCATATGGAAACTCAGGTTTCTTTTTTCAGCTATCTTGAAAAGTTGGAAAATCTAATGATACAGGGCCTGATTTTCTTGCATGTTAACACCACTGGAGCTGAGCAGGGACATAAGCTTTATGTGGGGCAGTTAACCATGGTCCCCAGTGCTCCCTGGCACCCTACACCTGGTCTGTCTCTCTCAGCTACTTGCCTGGTCTCTGCAGGCATTGCAATTTGCAAGTCCTGGTCCAGAATCAGGAAAAGTTAGTTTGGGAAAGTGTCTCAGACATAGGAGATTCTTGAGCAGACTTTGAAAAACAAGAGAGAGTGGCCTGGTGGATTGGGTGTGCAAGACATTTTAGAAGGAAGCTTCCTAGAAGACCAGACTGTTTCCTCTTGATCAAAAATTGAGCCAATCACAAGTTGTCTGTGCTTTAGAAAAATCCAGATGGTGTTGGCTGAGCAAGGTCTTCCCTCCTACTCTGTGCTAGGAGCATTTTAGTGGACAAGTTTTCTGTCACAAGCAGCTTATAGCCTACTCATGGAGGTGACCAGCCCACCGGAAAACACCGCTACGTGTCGATTATAGTGAAAGGAAAGGACAGAGTATTGTCATAAGAATTACAATGAAAGTGTCAGTGGGGAACATGGAAGCTGAGGAAGGAATGTAATCAAGAAGATGTGAGGTGGAGGGAACAGCATGTGCGAAGGCCCTGTGGTGGGAGCACCCAGAGTATTCCTGAAACTGGAGGAGCACCCAGCATGTCCAGAGCACAGTGAGGAAAGAGGAAAGTGGCATGAGATGGTGCTGGAGGAGGAGGACCCTCTGAGTGAAGGCTAGAGTGGCTTTAAGGATAGGAATGACTTGAATCTACACATCAAAGTTACTTAAGAGATCAGCTTGGGAAAAGCAATGCTGGGCCACACAGAAGAAAGTCAGGAGGCGGTGTACCATGATGAGCCGAGGTACCTGGTGTTGGCTTGTTTGCCCTTTCAGCCGCCCACGGTTGGCACCAGGGCCCTGTCAGCAGCCCCTCCTGGTAGGACAGAGGTCCACCCCACTACTTTCTTTTGGGTACTTTTTTTTTTTTTTTTTCCATCTCTACCCCTGGTGCTCATGTTTTAAAATTTCCCTAGAACAGAATATGAAGGGAGTGGTGATTTCCTTTCTCTTTTCCTTCATCCCCTGCAAGCTCCCCCCTACCCATGCCCCACCACACATATGCACACACCTGCAAATGTGCACACACGGTGGTCTTCGGGCACCTCAGGATGGCAGCGCAGGTGGAAGGGCTTTGCTTGGCTGGAGCGAGGCGGGCCAACCTGAGCTGGGCAGGAATGGACGACAGTTAGGTAAAGCAGGGCTAATTGGTACTGGGCCTTGAAGTCCAAGACTGGAAGAGTTTTATTATGATTTGAGAGGCAGCTGGGAGCATTTATGGGCATGCGAGGAAGAGAGCAATGTGATCTAAGTGACACTGGAGGAAGATGATTCTCGATGATGTGTGTCTGATAGATGAGAGGGAACCGGCACAGGCTGGAGGAGGGGGAGCCAACTGGGTCCAGGTGTGCAGTGATTACAGTTTGGACTAAAGGTATGAAAAGGAGGAGGGAAACAGAAGCAGAAATGCCAGGATTTAATGCTGGACTGGGAGTGTCTCTGGGTGTGCGTCGGTGATGGGAGATGTGGGTGCAAAGATGAAGAGAAGAACAAACTGAGAACTTATTTGACAGTGACATGGGAACTAGGCATGGATTTGAGGGGACATCCAAGAGAGATGCTTAACAGCTCACTCAAAAGTCCCTTCTGCAGGAAGTCATCCCTTCCTCCCTCCCCTGCCTTGGGTGCTTAATTACTTTCAGGTGTGTGTCCACGCCTATTCTTGTACCATGATGCTGTGTTGTAATATGTCTTTGTCTGGCTACACCTGCTGCTAATCCGCCAGCCTGGAAGACAGAGGCCCCGGTTCACTCCCTTTCTATTCCCAGTCCATAGTTAGCAGGGGCCTGGCCCATAGTAAGTGTACTCAACATGTTTTACTGAGTGAGTAAGTGAATGAATAGAAACTTTTCAGAGGCATGCCATTGACCCCAGCCACTGTGCAACGCTGTAAAACGTGCACATTCTGTGGCAGCTGCAGCACCCCTTGAACAGTTGTGGAAATAAAGTTACAGCTGGGAGCCACACAAAGCCCCAGCCATTACAGCAACTGACAGGTGGTCATGGAAGGAGGGCTTGGCTCGGCAGACAGGAGGCTGGAGGAGTTAAGATACTGCTGGGGGAATTCGAGATCAAGTTGCAGGGTTGTTTAAACACCTTAGGGTTACAAATGGGCTTTCACCCTTAAAATCCCATCTGTAAATATGTAACCTTCAACTGTCTAAATAGCCCTCTTAGTGTTGTTAATTCCCAGGGTTGGTAATGGCTGAAGGAACACTCTTATCCTGTACACTCTTACCCTGTTGCTTTCACTAGAATTACATTTGTGCTATAATGAAATCTGAAACCTGAAAAATACATAAAAATGAACTTTCCCCTACCACAGTATGCCACCAGCTAACATCAAATTTTTAGACTTTCTAGATAACTACCTTTTATTCAGCTTTTACTGTGTGCTAAGCATTAATTTTATACACACAAGTTAGTGGCCATAGGAAAGACTGTAACTCTCATCCTGTTGCTTTCACTGAAATTACATTTGTGTTACAATGAAATCTGAAACCTGAAAGATAAATAAAAATGAGCTTTCCCCTTTCACATTATGCCACCAACCAACATGAACCAAATTATTAGACTTTCTCGATAACTACATTGTAGTCAGCTTTTACTCTGTGCCGAGCATGAATTTTATACACATTACAGTGTTTAAAGTTTACAACAAGTGCATGAGATAGACACTTGTTCCCATCTTGTAAATAAGCAACCTTTGGCCCAGGGAAGTTACATTACTTGCCCACTGGGTGTGCGCTATTTTGAGCTCGTCATTTGGCCATGTAGTCTTCCAGCTGACAACGAGAAAGACAAGCCTGGGGAAGACAAGGAGAGGTGGGGCTTCAAGGAGAACAGAGTCGTCTTTCTGTGAATAGCACTAACAGAAGCCATTTGAGCAGCCCCGTGCCCCTAGAGAATGCAAATAGAGGGAGACAACAGTGTTCGAGATGGCTCTTTATAGTCGGTTCTCAGGAGATCCTCAGGGAAGAGGAAGAGGAGAAAGCCAAAGGATCGTCCCAAGAAACAGCTGGGAGTCACTCAAGTCCCTCTAAATACAGCCTTCACACACTTAGGACCTCCAGCTTCTGCCTCTATTTCTTTTTGCTATTCCTTCCCTAACCACCCACCCCCATAGATAAACAGATTGGATAAGAGCAATGATTTCAATTCAGATGTTCATTTAGTTGGAACCTGGAGAAGTCTGAGTATCAGTCTATCTAAAGTCTGCAATCTAGATGAGAGCATCACAGCTACTTCAGAAAGGGATAAGATATAGAAGGAGTAGAATAGTGACAATGGCAAAGGGGCATATAATCTGCCCTCTGAGAAGCCAAGGAAACCCAATGAATGGCACAGCAAGACTGCACTTTCAGGATGGTTTTTTTTTGCCCAAGGATCTTGGAAAATTGCCATTGCCCAAGGCCCCTCACAACAGCAACAGTAAAACAATGGAGGTCAAGAAGGTGAATCTGGACTTCAGTGTGTTCCTCTCCAAATGGTGGCTGCAGAAATTCAATTGATAGTTTTAAACTGAACTCTTCCAAAACTCAAAAGAGATGCAGGTTATATATTTGGTGAGAGCTATTTTGCTGATAATATTAGAAGTGAAAAGATTCTGGGAGACAATTTAGTTCAAACTCTTCATTTTAAAGCCCAGAAAACTGATGTTCAGGAAGGAGAAGCAACTTGCTCTTGGTTATACAACCAATTGACATTCTGGGGCTCAAAACCAAGTTTCCTATATGTCCTGCTGGAATTTTCCCCCCAGGGGACATAGGAGAGTTAAGCATCCAAATAAAAACATTGTCTCAGCATGACCTTCAAGGCAGTGATTTTTTGGTTCCTTGTTTTTCCTTGAAGTCAGGGCAGCTCAGAGCAAAGAGGAAGCCTATTCCTAGTTGGGAACACTTGGTCAATTAGGACTAAGTGTTGCTGCAGACCCTGCCCGTGTGCTGAGGGAGTTGGGTCTTTTATTTGTGTTAGTTTGGATGGTTAATAATGTGAATATATATCTAGTTAGTTCACTCAGCATTTATATCAGACCAAATGGGTAATATTACTCCCTTATTTCCTTACTGCCCATTAAAGGGTCAACAATTGCCAGTAACTTTTGCATTTGGAGAATTACAAATTGTTCATGCAAGCATGGCATCTGCTTTATTTTTTTTATTTCTCAAAAGTACTTATTTATTGGAAGGAATGATGCTAAAGCTGAAACTCCAGTATTTTGGCCACCTCATGTGAAGAGTTGACTCATTGGAGAAGACTCTGATGCTGGGAGGGATTGGGGGCAGGAGGAGAAGGGGACGACAGAGGATGAGATGGCTGGATGGCATCACTGACTCGATGGATGTGGGTCTGAGTGACCTCTGGGAGCTGGTGATGGACAGGGAGGCCTGGCGTGCTGCGGTTCATGGGGTCGCAAAGAGTCGGACACGACTGAGCGACTGATCTGATCTGATCTGAAGGCTTCACTGGTGTGCTCAGGCTTTCTCTAGTTGCGGCAAGTGGGGGCTACTCTCTAGTTGCGTTGCAGGGGTGGCTTTCTCATTGTGGTGGCCTCTTTTGATGTGGAGCACAGGCTCTAGGGCACACAGGCGTTTTAGTCATTGTGGTACATGGTCTCAGTAGCTGTGGCTCACTGGCTCAACTGACCCGTGGCATGTAGGGTCTTCCCTGACCTGGGGTTAAACGGGTGTCCCCTGCACTGCAAGATGGATTCTTAACCACTGGACCACCTGGGAAGCCCTGCTTTTTTTTAATATCTATTTTTATTTATTTGGCCACAGGGGGTCTTAGCTGCAGCACACAAGATCTTTGATCGTCCGTCTTCATTGCAGTGTGAGGGATCTTTAGTTGCTACATGTGAACTCTTTGGTTGCAGCTTGTGGGGTCCTGACCAGGGACCACACCAGGGCCCTTGCATTGGGAGCATGGAGTCTTAACCACTGGACCACCAGGGAAGTCCAAGCCTCGTTATTTTAAATGCTTTATATTTTCTTTACTTAGATTTAAAACAGTATACGTGCCCTTGGCACACACACATCTCTTGTATTTTTCATCCTGGCATGTGGATTGAGTGTACCGTATAGGGTACAAGAATCACTTGATATGTTCCATGTTCCCAGGTTTCACTTTTCCCTGCCTGATTCTGGGAGGTCCCAAGCCAACCCTTCAATAGGGGACTGAACCCAGGCAGCCCAGAGCCCTGTGACCAGAGGTTTCGAGATACATGGAGCCCTGTCAGTTACCCTGATCAGTGACCCACACTGTTCCAGAGCTTTGTCCAAAGCGAAATTCCCCACCCTACCTTTGACGACTCTCCAGCCAACTAGACAATGGCTTCATTTTGCTAATAGTGACCTGGGTTGGGATTTCTCATTATTTTTATTTCCTGAGGGCCAACAGCCACACATTCTGTGGGAATCAAACAAGAAAAGAGGGCAAGTTGATATGCAGTTTTCCCAGCTTCTATTTTCCTTCCAAGTGCAAATTCCCTGGCTGGGGTCTACCTGGACAGCCCGCAGGAATTTGGACCTGAGTGAAAGAGAAAACAGCTAGAGGGACCACCTGAATACTCCAGGAAAAGGTGCTGCCCAGGAATCACAAAGCGCTGAGTGGAGGGGGCTTATTAAAGCTTTGCGTTCTTTCAGGTGACTCTGGAACTGTTCTTCCCAGCCCTCCTCTCAAATCCTCTCCCTTTACCTCTGGCAAGTACTTCCTGGCATGGAATGTTCTCTGTTATCCTAGAAACAGGTCAGAGCTTCTTTTCATCCTGGATACAAATTTGCGTGGTTTAAAAAATAAATCAAAAAATGGCTCATTGGAACAGACTTTCCAAAAGGCACTCTGGCAATATGTATCAAAAATCAAAGGCAATTATATTTGGGGGGATTTATCTTAAAGGGAAAAAAAAAGAAAAAAAAGGAAGAATCAGATCTTTACATAGTGCTCTAAGTACTACATGTTCATCAGAGTGTTGTTTATGAGAAAGTGATGGGATTCCAGAATTTCTAGAGTAGGGTCAGGCAGCATCTTTCCCACCAGAGGGGCATTTGCACCCACTGGTTTGAGAGGCTGAACACAAGGCTAAATAAAGCACTGAAGAGCTTCTTGAGGATAAACTATTTGAAACATTGTCCTTTTTTTGAGGTTCAGACATATCAGGTATGTCTGGTGAGTGTGGCCCCAGTGGAATTAGACTGGGGAGATCCTAGGATGAATTTTATCATAGAGAAGAAAGCAAGCCAGGCTGAGCCAAAGGGCCTAGTCTTGGAAGGAAGCAGTGTGGTAAACACAGCATGTTGGCTGATGCCAGTACTTGAACCAATTCCTTTACTAGTGACTGACCATTCTGGCTTGTAGGGGACTGGGAGCTTCCTGGAACATGGGAATTGTGTTACTAAAATCAGGAATGTCCCTGCGAACTGGAATGGTGGGTCAGCCTCCTCCTACTAGGGAAGAGGGGTGGGCACTCAGAGAGAGAAGCTATGCAAGAACCAGAGTATGTGTCACTCACACTAGACAGTCAGGCTTTGAGCAGTCTTGCTATGGTACCCTAGCTGATCATAGTATATATACACGTTCCCTCTTACTTTCAGGAGTGGTAGAGCAATAAGGTCAATTTTCAAGTGCATTGATGGTATTTTGGTTATGTCGACATTTGAAATAACAGATCTTCAAGACATGGTGATGACTTGGTAAGACAACAGGAGCAAAGTTCAGCTTGAAGCGTATCCCTGTGGAACTGTCAGGCATGGAGTCAATCTGTTGGCCATGGAGGCAAGCAGTAGCCAGGAATGACCCGCTGACACAGTGAACACTTCTGTAGACTCTGAAAGCGAAAGTGTTAGTCACTCAGTCACGTCCAACTCTCTGTTACCCCAGGGACTATAGCCCGCCGGGCTCCTCTGTCTTGGAATTCTCCAGGCAAGAATACTGGAGTGGGTTGCCATTCCTTTCTCTAGGGGATCTTCCTGACCCAGGGAACGAATCCAGGTCTCCTGCATTGCAGGCAGATTTCTTTTACTGTCTGAGTCACCAGGGAAGCCCCCTGTAGACTCTGGGAAGTATTTAAAGAGGAAGACTTGGAAAACCATGAGATTCGAGACTCTAGGGTTACTAAATTTTGGAAATCAATGTTAATGAGACTGTATTTGTACTCACTGGCTAGTAGAGCCTGAGATATTTATATCACATTTATGAGTAAAAAATTAAAACAGTCTGATAATAGAAAATTGATTAAATAAATTATGGTATTAGTCATTTGGAATGGAGGTATGAATATATTTATAGACATGCAAAGAGGGTCACAGTATTATTGAGCAGAATAAAATCAGTATATAAAATATAGCCTATTTTATTACAGGATGTCTACATTTTTAATTTAGATGCACATATATGGACAACTGAAAGAGTCTAGAAGATTAACAATGAAATAGACTCTGGATAGTAGGATTTTAGGTCAGTTACAATATTTCTCAATTTTATAATTTTTCTAAAAGAGCATACATAACCTATGCTACACACACATACACACACACTTAAACCACCTGCACATGCCAGACAGTGGCAGTTTCCTAAAACCTTTTTATAGAACAGGCATCATGTCTACAACTTTAAGATGTGTTCAGATTGAGCACTGACACCATGGCTATTATATTCATACAGAGCATGTCAGGAGAAGGCAATGGCACCCCATTCCAGTACTCTTGCCTAGAAAATCCCATGGATGGAGGAGCCTGGTAGGCTGCAGCCCATGGGGTTGCTAAGAGTCGGACACGACTGAGCGACTTCACTTTCACTTTTCACTTTCATGCATTGGAGAAGGAAATGGCAACCCACTCCAGATTTCTTGCCTGGAGAATCCCAGGGACGGGGAGCCTGGTGGGCTGCCGTCTATGGGGTTGCACAGAGTCGGACATGATTGAAGCGACTTAGCAGCAGCAGCAGAGCATGTTACCTTTAGGCCTGAACTAAGAAGTATATGGATTTTGAGGCGCTAAGGGAAACAAAAGCATATATTAAGTTCTCATGACCATCTAGGTTCAGAAATTTGGGAATAAATAAGTTAAAACTCCTCTTGCATTTTATTGGCCAAGGTTTCTTCCTGCCCCCAAATTTCTTGAGCCATAGGCCTGGTGAGCTGGGTGAGAAGGCAGCACATGACAGAGGCCTAACCAGACTGGGGGGTGGCGGGGGGCTCTGGGCATGTTTGCCTGAGAAGAGCATGGGCTGGGGAGGGCCGCTGCAAGCTCTGCTTGGACAGGAGCCCTCCGTCTGTCATCACAGAGCCTGGCAAGGAATGGGCAGGAAGCAGGCCCTCACTATGGGCTTGTTGCATTCATTAGACAATACCAACAGCCACCAGATGCCAGGGGGGCTTTATTGTGCTTTCTAGCTCAGCATTTTGCCAGACACTCTATATAAACATATATACCCCCCATTTTAAAGATAGAAAAAGCGGGGCTCCATGTGGCTTAGTAACTTCACCACCACTCTGCATCCCTGATGATATTATGCCAGTGGTATTTGTTATCCTAGATTTGCCATCCCTTTGTGTTCCCAGCCTGGAGATGTAACCAAAGTGGGGTAGCAGAGTAGCTGCTCTGGGAAAGGACGCCATGCTGGCATTATGTGCTCGGATACTGTGCAACGCTTGCTAATGGCCCAGACAGTGGAAATTAGAGGACTCAGAAGCTCCTCCTCTTGTCATCTGTAACATGCCTTTACTCTTGATGAGCAGAATGCCAAGAGCTTAGAATTGCATACTTAACTGAAGCTCATCCAAACCTCTTTGGTCTGGATCGTGGGCTGGAAATCAAACTCTTGCTGAGAGTTTGTAGTTCAATCAAGTCAAAAAATTACATGCATCTCAGTTTTTTAAATACATCTTTTTTTAGTATGATTGAAGAATTACTTTAGTCTTCAGTTTCTACTAGTTAGCCCACATTTCTCCATTCCTCACCCATCATCCAGAAGTGCACCGAAATCTGTCCTAAAAGACTTCACTGTGTTGAAGCTGCTAAGGAAAGGACATTTGCTTAAAATAGTCAATCCATCAGAGTTTTAAAAGCATTAGACTGACTTCACTTCATGGAAATATAGAGAATTTTTAATTAAAGTTGTGCCCACTGAATTCTTTAAAATATGATACCATTTGTAAAAGCTACAAATTAGAACACACTAGCTCCTTAAAGTAAAACAGTGCTCCATAAAAAAGGTGGGATGGGAGGAAAGGAGGGAAGAAGAAGTGTAGTCAGTCGTATAAGTAGTGGCACCTGTTACAACTTTAGATCACTAAATTTAGGTAGTAAATCATGTGAAAAGTCATCTTCCGTGTATAAAGGAAGAGGGGGAAAGGGATATAAAACATAAGAGTGCCCAAATAATTTATATTCTTAAAGTGATGTAGGTTTCTGGAAATATCAGTAAATACAATCATGCTCTTCAGAAGGATGGACCTCAGTGGGAACAACTTTTTGATGACCTGATGCAGTATAGAAACTTAAGAGTTGGAAGCAGCAGTCCAGAAATCATACTTTTAAATCCAGGTATTTCTCATCTTTTTTGTTGAGGTATCTAAGGCAACTTTTGAAGGGAATTCAGTTCCGCGGGCATCCTAAAGCTGCAAACTTGCCTCTAGTTGTTAAGCTCTCTGAACATGTATGAACCTTACCCATATCTACTTAGGCCAATCCCTCCCTCCTCTTATGGCCCTCTCTCTATATTTTTTCTGTCTTTTAAAATAATTAATATTTCCCTGTGGAAAAGCATCAAGTCTTCTCTTGCCCCAAATTCAAATTCTTCGAGGTTCTCAGAGTATTGGAATAAGCATATATCCTAGTACTGACCTACACCGACCTCTTCTTTCACAGGTGAGGAAATGGATAAGAGTAGTTAAGAGACATATCTACAGTCATGGAATGATTTTCTGCAAATTAAAGAACAGTATGGACTACGTAGAATGACTGGTCTTTGAACTAACACAGACTGCATACGAGTCCCAGACCTATCCTTTGCCCTGTGGCCTTAGACAGATCCGTATAATCACAGTCTCTACAATGCCATCTGTAAAATGGGGATAATAAAATATATATTAAGGGTTGTTATGTGGACTAAATGAGAGCTAGAAAATGTCTGGCCTATGATAGGCTTTCCATAAATGTCAACTTCCTTTCTTTAAAAAGACAAGGCATCAAAAGAAGTAAAATATTTAAGAGATTAAAATGGCCAAAATTCCTAATTTATTTTTAGCCACACATAAATGAGGCAAAATTTCTATTCTGAACTACTTTCTGTAATTCTTATCATTTTCTAAAACTGTGTATCTCCACAGGAATGTCCTAAAAATGTTTCCACCAATGTGAGAACCTAGGATTCTTGTGCTTCCCTTTTGGAGCTTGGAAAGTGCTTTTCCCTGGCCCTGGGAGGAGGCAGGGACCTCCTTGACAATGGCCTGTATTACTCAGGGCATAGCTCAAGATTCAGAGAATGGTCTCCTGATAAGATTCACATAGTAATCATAGAAAATCAGGCTAAACACTTGGTAGAATCAGGAAAATTATAAGACTGATGTACTGATGTGAATATGAAACATAGCCTGTTCTTCAAAGTGAGAAAGACAAAAAGAAAGATACTGGCAATTATCACCCTGTAAACATCTTATCCAGTCATAATAATTGTGTGTGTGTGTGTGTGTGTGTGTGTGTGTGTGTGTGTGTGTGTTAAGTATTAGGAAAGTGATGATATCAGGAACAATAAGTGGCTTAGGCTTCAAAGAAACAAATCATGCCAGCACAATAGCTTTTTTTTTTTTTTGACAGAGTTATGAATAGATGAAGGGGAAATGTAAGAGATGTAATATATCTTATGTTGGTAAAGATTTGATATGTCTCAGGAAATTTTATTTGCAAAATTAGCTACAAGATCATAAAGAAAGGTTATTGATAAATTGCAAAGTATCTAGTTGTAGGAAGGTGCAGAGATGGCTGTCGGGGATGGTCTAATTTAACGCCTTCATCATTAATTTGCATGAGGGAGTGAATGTCTCGTCGTGTTCATGAAAATTGCAGGTTGTACTAAATCAGGACGTGGTGTGAACACTGATCAGCCAGAGACTGACACAAAGAGGTCCCCAAAGAAGGACAAATTGGACAGAAGCAGGAGCCAAGTGAGAAGAACAGCATTTTTAGGTCTGTTTTGATTTACCTTTTCTTATAGTGAACAGAAATGAGAACTTTATAGCAAAGTGGAACCACACAGACCTAGAGGAGAAGATGGACAACAGAAAGGCATCTGTTAGGTACTGTTGTGGGCACTCACATTTGCTGGGGGCCTGCTGTGTGCCAAGCTCTGAATTTGGACTTCATTCTGTTAGCAGGTGCCCAGAGGAAGCTCAGAGATATATATTGAGGATCTCTTCATAGAGGAGGGACTGGTTCTGCGTAATCTAGTCATTATTCACTGAGTATAATTAGACATAAATTGAACATCCTTGACTTCTTGGAGCTTGAATTCTATAGATTTGCATTTTATCTGTAAGTCTATGGTCCACTTTGAGTCATTTTGTAAAAGGTATGGATCAAGGTGAAATGTATTTTGCGTAGGGACACCCAATATTGTCTATTGAAAAGACTATCATTTTTTCCTGGATTGCCTTTGCACCTTTGTCAAAAAACAGTTGTCACATATGTGTGAGTCTGCTTCTGGAATCTTCATCTGCTCCATTGATCTATGTGTTTATTCTTTTGCCAGTAACTCACTGTCTTGATTACTGTAGCTTATCGTAATCCTTGGGATCAGCCAGTGTGAGTCCTGCGGCTTTCTTCCTTTCCAAAATCGTTTCGGCCAGTTTAGTTCCTTTCTTCTTTCATATAAATATTACAAACAACTTACCAATATTAGTAAAACATCTTCCTGGGATTTTCACTGTGATTTCTTTGAATTTCTAAATCAGTTTGGGGAGAATTGACCTGTTAATAATATTGACACAATCTGTGAATACAGTGTCTCTCTTCTTTAAGTTTCTTTGATTTCTCTCATGTTTTGTAGTTTTCAAGATATAGATCCTGTACTTAGTGGTATTGCAAATGATGTTGCTATTTTTAACTCCAAATTCTAAATTTTACTACTTGCATACAAAAATATAATTAATTTTTGCATATTGGCCATGTACCTTGCAGCCTTGCTGATCTGAGTTATCAGTTTTAGGACCTCTGTTATATTGTCCACATAGGCGATTATGTCATCTGTGAGAGAATTTTATCTCTTGTTTTCCAGTCTGTATGCCTTTTGTTTCTTTTTATTGCCTTATTGTCCTGGATAGGACTTCTAGTATAATGTTGAAGAGGAATGATTGTTTTTTGCCTTGTTCCGCACATTGGGGGAAAGTTTTCTGTCTTCATATATGATGTTAGCCTTCGACTCCGAGAAGAATACCCTTTATCTCTACAGTTTTCCTCTATTCCTAGTTTGCTGAGAAGTTTTAATCATGGATGGATGTTGAATTTTGTCAAGAAAGTTTTGCATTCATTTTGAAACCAGTGTAGTAGACCTTTTGATATTTTCCACAGCTCTTCTACGCTCTATCCCATTTGTTTATTTACCATCGATGTTGTTCAGTTGCTCGGTCGCATCCGACTCTTTGTGACCCCGTGGACTGCAGCACACCAGGCTTCCCTGTCCTCCACCATCTCCCGGAGTTGGCTGAAACCCATGTCCATTGAGTCAGTGATGCCCTCCTTATTTACTGGGGCTTTTTTATTTTAAGCATTTCCATGTGACCTTTGCTTGTGGTTTTAATTTCTTTGCTGAAATTACCCACCTTATTCTTGTATATCGAACTCCTTTCCAGTTAGAGTCTTTAACATACTAATAATGGTTGTTTCAAATCTCTTGTCCGAAAGTTCCAACATTTGCATATCTGAGTCTGTTTCTGTTGTTTGCTTTGTCTCTTTGCAGTGTGTTGTTTTTACTTTTTACTTGCTTTTTCATCTGCCTCATTTTGTTGTTGTTGTTGAAAGCTGGACATCTTGTGTAGCACAGTTGAGACTGAGATAAACACTCTTGCTGTCTGTAAATGGGCATGTCTCTCCTATTGATGCCTTTAGTGTGTAGTTTTGAATCAGTCTACCGAGGAGTTGAGATGTACTTAGGGTTGCTATGGCTACCCGCAGTGCACCAAAGGCTTCAATTTACTCTTGTAATGACGTGTTTACCAACAAAGGTTCGCCTAGTCAAGGCTATGGTCTTTCCTGTGGTCATGTATGGATGTGAGAGCTGGACTGTGAAGAAGGCTGAGCGCCGAAGAATTGATGCTTTTGAACTGTGGTGTTGGAGAAGACTCTTGAGAGTCCCTTGGACTGCAAGAAGATCCAACCAGTCCATTCTGAAGGAGATCAATCCTGGAATTTCTTTAGAAGGAATGATGCTAAAGCTGAAACTCCAGTACTTTGGCCACCTCATGCAAAGAGTTGACTCATTGGAGAAGACTCTGATGCTGGGAGGGATTGGGGGCAGGAGGAGAAGGGGACGACAGAGGATGAGATGGCTGGATGGCATCACTGACTTGATGGGTGTGAGTCTGAGTGACCTCCGGGAGCTGGTGATGGACAGGGAGGCCTGGTGTGCTGCGGTTCATGGGGTCGCAAAGAGTCAGACCCGACTGAGCGACTGATCTGATCTGATCTGATAATGACGTGTTTAAGATGGGGGCTGGTTCAATAGGGGGTATTTTTCAGTGTCTGCTTCACTCTGAGCATCAGGTCATTGCTTTTTCCTGCGTCTCTTTCCATGCTTTCCTAGTTGTCCTGTGACTTGTTACTTGCTAACCTGGTGATGGTGACGGGGTATTCTCTATTGTTCAGACTTAGCCACTCACTGTGTCCCTGAGTCTCATGGGTTTTCACTTCCTTCTGAACACTACGGCCCCTTCCTGATGTTTAGAGGTTTATTTTTTCTGTTTTCTTCCCCAGCTGCAGTGGGTTTTCACCAGACCTAAGAGTGACAGTATTTGTTGCCTTTCTTCCCACAGTATAAAGCTTATTCTATAAGATCGAGGAGAAGAGATTCTTTCCCACAGTCCTACCATTCACCTCCCACAAACATGCACTTCCAAGGATGCTTTCTCAAGACCCTCATCATTATTTTATTTTTTGAGCATCTGCTAATGTTAATGGGAAAGAGAATACAAGTGGGTGGGAATCTAAAGTCATTGGCAGTTCTGTATTCTCTGCGTTACTTGCCTACACTCAGCCTTTGCTAGCCTCACTAATTTGTTAACAATTTCACCTAAGTTCTTCTGCTGCTGCTAAGTCGCTTCAGTCGTGTCCGACTCTGTGCGACCCCACAGACGGAAGCTCACCAGGCTCCCCTGTCCCTGGGATTCTCCAGGCAAGAACACTGGAGTGGGTTGCCATTTCCTTTTCCAATGCATAAAAGTGAAAAGTGAAAGTGAAGTTGCTCAGTCGTGTCCGACTCTCAGCGACCCCATGGACTGGAGCCTACCAGGCTCCTCCGTCCATGGGATTTTCCAGGCAAAAGTACTGGGGTGGGGTGCCAAGTTCTTCTACCAGTGTCCAACTCATCTGTCCCAGGTGAGAAAGTGTCCTCACATCATCTCTTTGTGGGCATCTGTCATTCATTAGCTCTTTTAAAGGGTAAAGTGATGTTGTTGTGGGTTTGCTGTTTGTCTAGTTTTTGTGTGCGTATTGATGCTGTTGCTATTGTTTTTTGTGTAGGGATGAATATGATGCTGTTTCTAGCTTTCTGCACTCCCCAAATGGACTAGAAAGTACCTGTTTGCTTTTGATAAGACAACCAGAGATCTGCCTGGTGCTGGGGACCAGATGTTATTCCCTGTACTCTGATGGAGAACAGAAAAAATGTGCTCCCCTTGAAGGTAAAATGATACCTACCTTCTGTGTTTATTTGAATCTTTTGATATTTGCTACAGAGTTAATTTTGGATATTTTCCCATTATTCTCCTCATCAAGTCAATAGAACCCTTAGAAGTTCTCTTGTGTTGAGAGGGTATGTGAATTACTTCATTACAAATTTATTTACCCTTGGTAACACTTCACAGAAGCTTTTCTAAACCACCTTTCCCATTTCAAAAGTATGAAGCCAACAGGCTATTCTATTATTTCAAAAAAGAAAAGCAATCATTCGATTAGTAGCATGTCAGATGAAAGGGACACTGAATCGTAGCACCATTCTGAACATATGAAAAGCCACGTCTGCACCTGTCATAACTGTGGGACAAGGCATGAATATTCTATATGTTTCTGATTAATCAAAATCCATGCGAAAGTATCAGTCAGATCAGAAGAGTCAGGATTGATTAAACCATGTTTAGCTTATCTGTATTGTCCGGGTATCACGCAGATTAGAATAGAAGCCAGCGTGATAGTGTGGGAACAAAGGACTTGTCAACCTGACACTATTTTAAACACAGAAACAAATGGGATCTTGCAAACCAATTCTGATGAACTCAACCTGACTCCACCTTGAAACACACAATGGTTTTATGTTTTTATGATTTTAATACGGTTATCAGAGCATCTCTTCTCTTCTAAGGTATCTAGACACATAATCTTCAGGTGTTGGGAAATAACATCTTCAATCTGAGAATAACAAGGCCTGCAGTATGCTAGCTACATACAAGAAACTACAGGGCAAGCCTGCTTCTGGTGTGATTAAAAGCACACTTGAAAGGATCTTTTTACATGTAGAACTTTCCTGGGTAAAGGATAGAGAGCTTCTTTGTCTTCAAAGAGCTTCAAAGGATATATGGGAAAAAAGCATGTGGAGAATGGAGAAGCAGATGTACAAGGTAAGGAAACGATTAATGTTTTATACTCAGATAACATGTAGTATCTATAGCCCTTACTCCTTGGCTCCATCCTCCAAAAGAAGCCATTCAGGTATAATGGGGTAGAACAAAGCCAATCTTGACCTCTCCCACTGCTATTGTGCTGGGCAGGCTGAAGATTTTGGAATAACTGCGTGGTCATGGCTGGTGACTGAGGATGCGAAGGTGGGCCTTAAGTGAGGGCGACCGCAGGGGACAGTCTTCCCAGCTTGGCCTCAGGGGCATTGCAATGGGCAGAAGTGGCATGTGGCCTCTGCATGACTGGAGAACACAGTGCAAACCACCTCTCTGTCATGCCTCTTACTGTCCTGTTATCCACCTGAAGATTAAACCGCGTATATCCTGAGAAGCAGGAAGGAAAGTCACATAGCCATAAACACAATCCTGCTCTTCCTCTCTGTTTTCTCTCTCCTGAAATCCAGTCCCACCCATTTGGTTCCTGCAGCCCACTCCTCTGGGACCTCAGCAGCCTCTATTCCTTCCTCCTCCATGATGCACGTCAGCATCGGGGCATAGAAGCAGCTGCCTATCCACCCTGGTGGGCAGAGGGTGAGGTGGTGAGCTGTTTCAATAGGACTGTGTACCTTTTGGTAAGATTCCACCTATGGCAAAAGTTAAAAATGCTTTCAATAAAGACACTCTAATTTTTTAAGAAGAGAATAGCTCTGAGGGCAACACAAATTTTAAAATCCACAAGTTGTTTCTTTCCAAGCCAATTACCAATCAGGACAATAATGAATTTCTAGGTTTCCACAACATCCATTTCATAACACCTTTCCCCAAACTAGTCAAGATGAAATATTCTCACCTGACATCCCTTCTCTCTTTTTAATTAACTCAACCACCCCTCTTTATAATTCACCTTTCTTAAAATCCACAAGCTTTATTACAAAGTCAGTGTCCAGGCTTCTCATTCAAAACTTATTTACCATTCACAGGAATACTCATCTATTTGAATTATACTGAAATTCCACTTTGATAAATCCACCGGGGAAAATAAGACATTTTCGAGTCAAACTTACCTCGAATTCTCTAGGTAAGAGATCCTATTCTTATTCTAGAGTTCGCTTACACTGTATCCTATTTTCATCCTAAGTAGATGAAAACATGCTTTAATAATGTTTCTGTAACATCAACTAAATCTCTGGTCCATTTTCCAGAAGGTGAGGGGAGGTAAAAAGTGAACTTATAAATGGGTAGTGATGAAATTGGTACACATGAAAAGATCAATAATTTATAATGTTAAAAAACTCTTGCTTAAATATTGCTTTAAAAAATTATCTCACGAAAATTAATTAGGGATCTTTAGAGTAAGAAATTTAGGGAATTCTCCTGGCAGTCCAGTGATAAGGACTTCACATTCTCACTGCCAAGGGCCCAGGTTCCGTCCCTGGTCGGGGAACTAAAATCCCACAAGCCATGGGGTATGGCCAAAAAAAAAAAAAAAAAAGAAATTCAAGTAGTTGACAGAAAATCAGGAGGCAGGGGTAGGGGAGGTGGAGGGGACAGGGGAAAAGATGAACATGAAGGTTGTCACACAAGAAATTGGTTTGAATTTTTGTATCTTATGTTTACCAGCAGTAACAATGAAAGCAAATGGACTAACATAAAATATATGTGTCAGGATTGAGAAAGCATGGGTCTTGCATGAAATTATGAACATAATGAATTCAAGTATTATGTCTTAGTGTGGAAAGATTGCCATGCTATAGCAAGAAATGTCATTTGCTTAGTGAGTAGAGAGGGTCCCCTTTGGAGACCATCATCTCAGTTTCATAAGGAAGTTAAACACGAGTCTGTTTTCTATTCGATGTAGTGGATGTTGGTGGTGCCCTGCCCAGCCTCCAGCTCTGCTTGCTCTGAGATTGCTCAGGCACCCTCCAGGCCTCCGTGTACCCAATCTGACTCCAAGGAACCTGACCCCATGTATCCAGGAGTGAGCCTGATTGGAGAGGTTCATCCTGTTCCTGCAGACCGTGTTCGGCAAAGCTTTCCTATAAAGGGCCAAGTAGTAAACACATGAGGCCTTGTGGTCAGACAGTCTCTGCAGCAACTACTGATGCCACTGTAGCACAAAAGCAGAGCAGACACTGCAAAGATGAGTGGATACGGCTGAGTTCCAAGAAAACTTTGTGGCCACTAAAATTTTCATTTCATATTATTTTCATACTATGAAATATTCTTCTTTTGATTTTTTGTAGCCATTTAAAAATGTAAAAACCAGGTTTAACTAGAAGTCTATACAAAGACAGATACTGGATGAAATTTGGCTTTTGAGCTAAAGTCTGCTGACCCTTGCTCTAGGAACCAGTGTTGTCCAGCAGTATTTTCTGAGATGGTAAGTTGATCACATGTGGCTACCAAGCACTTAAAATGTGTCCAGTATGACTGAGGAATTGAATTTTTAATTTTATTTAACTTAAATTGTTTAAATGTAGACAATATACATAATCGCCTTTAGAGAGTATACTAAGAACTCTCTATTTTTTTGATATTTGACTTCTGATACCCTCTAAGCCTCATCATTTACCCCAGATCTATGCAAGCTCAGAAGAAAGCCTTGGTGCTCCCTCTTTGGGCACTGATGGATGATTTAAATAATCTATGTGCTATTCAAATAGCACATAGACTCCTGCTCACACCATGTAACGCTACTACTGGCCCCACCCCTGACTATAATAAGCAATCAGGCCAGCCTCTTATCCTTGCACTCTCAAGCTGTCTCAACTCTGTTACAGAGGGCTGCCCTGCTCTCTCTAGAGACCTCAGTCATGTAAGTTATGAAACTTCATATCCTTGGTATATGTATATGGCATCATTCTCAATACAACCAAACTTTAAGTGAGGGTCCGTCTACCTCTGCAGGCAACCGTAAGAGTGAGCCTTCATTATATTGGACAACACAGCTCAGAGAGTAGTTTATCCAGGGAAGTGACTCACTTTGGAGCTGGACTGCTGAGAACAAGAGAAGTTGGTTAGGGACATCTAGGAAATTATTTGGGAGTAATCTTCTGCCTTTGACTCAATGTAAATATGGAATTCTGTACTCCATTTGCTGCTGGCATCCATGTTTTTACCTAGAAAGGGAGCGAGCCTTAGAGAATGAAGTTGATCCTGTGAGAGGATAGTGGGTCTTTATTTTTTTTTAATTAAATTTTATTTTGCTTAACTTTACAATATTGTATTGCTTTTGCCATACATCAAGATGGATCTGCCACAAGTATACATGTGTTCCCCATCCTGAACCCTCCTCCCTCCTCCCTCCCCATACCATCCCTCTGGGTCGTCCCAGTGCACCAGCCCCAGGCATCCGTTATCAGGCATCGTACCTGGACTGGCGACTCATTTCAGATATGATATTATACATATTTCAATGCTATTCTCCCAATTCATCCCACCCTCTCCTGTTCCCAGAGTCCAAAAGTCTGTTCTATACATCAGTGTCTCTTTTGCTGTCTTGTAAACAGGGTTATTGTTACCATCTTTCTAAATTCCATATATATGCGTTAGTATACTGTATTTGTATTTTTCTTTCTGGCTTACTTCACTCTGTATAATAGGCTCCAGTTCCATCCACCTCCTTAGAACTGATTCAAATGTATTCTTTTTAATGGCTGAGTAATACTCCATTGTGTATATGTACCACAGCTTGCTTATCCATTCATCTGTGGATGGACATCTAGGTTGCTTCCAAGTCCTGGCTTTTGTAAACAGTGCTGCTATGAACATTGGGGTACACGTGTCTCTTTCAATTCTGGTTTTCTCATTGTGTATGCCCAGCAGTGGGATTGCTGGATCATAAGGCAGTTCTATTCCCAGTTTTTTGAGGAATCTCCATACTGTTCTCTGAAGTGGCTGTACTAGTTTGCATTCCCACCAACAGTGTAAGAGGGTTCCCTTTTCTCCACACCCTCTCCAACATTTATTGCTTGTGGACTTTTGGATTGCAGCCATTCTGACTGGCGTGAAATGGTACCTCATAGTGGTTTTGATTTGCATTTCTCTGATAATGAGTGATGTTGAGCATCTTTTCATGTGTTTGTTAGCCATCTGTATGTCTTCTTTGGAGAAGTCCCTATTTAGTTCTTTGGCCCATTTTTTGATTGGGTCGTTTATTTTTCTGGAATTGAGCTGTAGGAGTTGCTTGTATATTTTTGAGATTAGTTGTTTGTCTGTTGCTTCATTTGTTATTATTTTCTCCCATTCTGAAGGCTGTCTTTTCACCTTGCTTATAGTTTCCTTTGTTGTGCAGAAGCTTTTAAGTTTAATTAGGTCCCATTTGTTTATTTTTGATTTTATTTACAATATTCTGGGAGGTGGGTCATAGAGGATCCTGCTGTGATGTATGTCAGAGAGTGTTTTGCCTATGTTTTCCTCTAATGACAATATTGAACTTCTGGATCAGCCCCTTCCTGAAGCTGTCCTTCTCTCAGCTTCCAGGATGTGAGCCAACATATTTCTCAATCAGGTTTCTGTTAATTACAGAAAGCATTCTAACATATATCATTGATTCTAAAAAGTACAATTTCCCCCTCTATTTTAAAATCTCTAAAACTGGAACGAGTCTTATAATCTACAGAATGACATAATGCACTTGGTAGGCTCTCTTTATTTCTTTGCGGTACACAGTGTAGTGGTGTGTTTTATAATGGTGGGATCTTAGATATGATGAAATACTTTAGATTTGATGATTAAGTTAGGCTTTGAGATCTTGTTCCTTTCTCTCTTTTTTTCGTAATTATGCTTATTTCACTTTTCGAGTAAGATTTTCTTCTAAGATAATCTTTTCTTCAAATGTATATATCCCCAGCATTATGAAACAGCATTTTCATGTCAGCATATCTTCAGAGCACGCCTAACTGAATTTTAGTACCAGGATAAGATTTTATTACTGGAAGAATACATTCTGCTTTGTGAATAAAAGGCAACGTACAAAACATCATTCAAAATTGGAAAGATCATTTGGGAATATCAACTAAATTAAAAAATATTATTAAGGGGCTGACATATTCTAGCAATACTCAGGCACTAAGTGAACTGGCCTTGGATAAAATGAAAAAGAGGGTATCTGCTTAATTGTATGCTTGATGCACTCCATTGTCCCTGGCTACTGAAGAGCAGCTTAACTCTGAATTACATTTTTGTTATTAGATTTTTAACATTCTTTTTGTTTTATTGTGAAAATTCAGCATAATGCAAGCATATTATTATGAGTTTTTAGTCAAGAGCCACCAAACACTGCCATTAATTCAAACATATTGAAATCCAAGATAAACACCCACATTCATGAGCCAAAACCCCCAATTCACATTGAATTCTCTTACTGCAAATATCTCCCCCTACTCCACCCCCAAATCTCTCTCAAAATGGAAATAAGAAACTGTAATGAAAAATAAAGTTCCACTTCATAATTTCAACAAAAAAGATAAAATGCCTAGGAAAGTATGTGACTGTTTGCAGAACACTGCGAAAATTTGAGATATGTAAAAGAAGTCTTAAATAAATTGATATAGTGTTTTTGCACTGGAAAAGTGATGCCAGTATTTCAGACAATTCTTAGCAGTTGTATGATGTCCTCTTGGAAATACTAGATAGGGAGAGGAGAGTCTGACAAAATAATTTTAAAAATAAAAGGCAAAAATAGCCAAGAATATATTGCAAGTAAAGACTAACAAAAGAGAACTTGCCCTACCAGATAATGCAACTTCAATAATTAAAGCAGCGTACTACTGACAAAAGAATTGGCAGGCAGATCCATGTAATGGATTTTATGGCCCAGAAATCGACCCCAGTATAGATGCAGACTTAGTATATATTAAAGATGGTATCACAAATCAGTGAGAAAAAGATTCATTATTGAAAAAAATGTTTCTGGGACAGATGGTTAACTATTGGGAGAAACAAAGTTAAATTATCAGTCTAAAATAAATTGCCATGAGTGACCTTTAACCTATTAAATGCTAGAGGTAAACATAGGGTGAAATGTCCTCTTTAGCATAAATTATTGAGAAGAAATCACAAAGGAAATCATTAAAAGGTGAAGCACCTGTCTTTACTTCCTCTATGGTTCCCTGGAAGTGATAAAAAGAATAGTTTGAAAGACTCAAATCTTCCAATTTGTTGGCTTTTCAGTTTGATCAACTTTTTATCTGTTAGGATGGAGTGGCATCTTCCAGGGTTCTTACATGGAGAACTAGACAATGGAGGTCTAAAGAGAAAATTTTAAAGCACAGGTTCCTAACTTGACTTCAATTAATGGGCTTGCTAATCCCCTGATTTCCTTTCCAAGACACACTGGCAGTAGAGATGGAGTGGCTTCCATTGGAAACTAACTGAACAATGAAATTAAGAAAACCAGGGAGCAGGAAGCAGACAAGGAACCTCAGAGCTTACTGGAAAGATATTACAAAAGCCACAGAAGATGTGGCTGTTTTGGTCAAGAAGGTGTCTAGCTAAATGGTTCTCATGGAAACCAATTATACCAGTTGCATGAGAAATAGCTAAAGGGACCAGGAAGAGAGTGGCTTGATCCTGACAGGTAGCTGCTAATTAGCAATCAAAATTTAATTGAGATTAACAGCTGTTTTTCTAGTACGGTTACTAACAGGGAGGCAGAAATGGTATGAAGATCATCCAAGCTCTGTAAGCTGCATTTTAGTATCAGAAAGCGACGAGAATAGAGCAGTGTGCCAAGCAAGCAGGGAGATGAAAGCAGGCTATGAACACAGAGCTGAGCTGACAGGCCAAAGAGGGCTGCATCCAGAGGACCAATTAGGCTGTCTACAGGGGTGCTGGAGGCAGATTAAAGGGCCAGGATGCAAACAGCAATAGAGAGTCTATTCACTGGCTCATGTGGCCGAGTGACTGCCTGCTTCTCCTGGAGGGAAGGGCACCGGGTGCAGCAATCTTAGCTAGCAGCTGTGCCCTCAGGTTAGGCTGGAAATTCTTTCAAACACACTCTCTGAGCACCATCCCAGCAATAGTCCAGCCTGTAGAAATATCTATTGTGTGGAGGCCCTGGTCGCCCCATGGGGCTGAACCTGGTGACATATCCACCAGGTAAAACACATTGAATGGTCAGTCTCTCTCTCTTTGAAATCCTTTCAGTGGATTTTCCTTTTCTGGGACGGTCTCAGCCTAGTGACTCTGAATGGGCTTCTTAATTAGCACCACTAGTAAAACCAGTGGCTGCCACCAGAAGTATGTCACAGGACCCAGGAGGAACTAAAACACCGGGCAGGACCCAATCAGCGTGGTTTAAACACGTTAGACACTTTGCTGCCTGGGTCAGTGGAACCTGTTGAACACTGAAGTATGGTATGGCACCTCCTATGTGCCTGCCGTTGGTCTAAGTCCTGACGTATAGTAACACGTGTAGTCTTCAAAATGCCTCTGTGAGGTATTGGGCACTGCTGTCAGCTCCATTTCACAGATGAGAAAGTTGAGGGAGAGGGGCTAAGAAATGTGACCTGGTTTCACAGCTCTAAGTGACAGAGGTAGGATTTGAACCTGTGCAGTCTGGCTCCAAAGTCTACGCTCATAACCACTAGCCTGCAGTCTGCAGCCTCACAGTGTTGTCCCCACATAGAACCTCATTAGAAATGCAGAAGTTCAGACCCTACCCCAGACCTACTGAATTAGATGCTACATTTAATAAGATGCCCAGGTGATTCCCAAGCACATTAAGGCTTCAGAGACACTGTGTTATGCTATATGCCCTCATGAAGATGTATATTTATATATATTTATACTTAATTATACTATGTATATTTACACTTAATTAACGGAGAAGGCAATGGCACCCCACTCCAGTACTCTTGCCTGGAAACTCCTATGGACGGAGGAGCCTGGTAGGCTGCAGTCCATGGGGTTGAGAAGAGTTGGACACAACTGAACGACTTCACTTTCACTTTTCACTTTCATGCACTGGAGAAGGAAATGGCAACCCACTCCAATGTTCTTGCCTGGAGAATCCCAGGGATGGCAGAGCCTGGTGGGCTGCCGTTCATGGGGTCACACAGAGTTGGACACGACTGAAGAGACTTAGCAGCAGCAGCAGCAGTATACTTAATTAATAGTAAAAACATAAACCGCTCCTCAATAACAAGGGCACACTGCAGGTAGAGTAACAGGATAAACAAGGGGAGGAAATGTCCTCCATTGAACACTTTTCTCTCTCTCCAGTCACCAGGCCTGTTTTTCCTAACTGTTGCCGCATTCACTGAATAAGAGTTATTTTTCTTCTGACTCTCTCTGCCACAGGCCATTTTCACAACCTGTAATTCCTTTTGTTTCAGCAAATATTCACTGTATTTTAAGTGATAATTGCCTCTTTCCCATCATTTTTTTCCCTTCCTACTTTTGCCTCAAGTATCTACACTCTGAAGTTTTCTCAGTTAAAGTAGCTTAGTTTCTAGAGCATCCAGTTTCTCTCCTTCTGTTCCTCCTTACACTTCCTTCATGGTTGCTCTTGAAGTACTGTTAACTAGGATATACTTAGCAACTAGAACTCTCGTGCATTGCAGGTGGGAATGCAACAAGATAAAACCACTCTGAAAAACATTTTGGCAGCTTAAATACATACTCTCCATATGACCCAGCAGTCCCACTCCTGGGTACTTAGAGAAGTGAGAACTTACATACAAAGCCCTATATACAAATGTTCATAGCAGGTCTATTAGTAATTACCAACAACTAGAAACAACCCATTGCCCTTCAGTGAATGAATGGGACAAACAAATTGTGGTGTAGCCATACAATGGATCACTCACTACACAGCAATCAAAACAGCTGAACTACTGATATGCTTAACAATATGAATAAATCATTATGCATTATGCTAAGTGAAAAGGCCAGACCTAAAAGACTACATCCTATGTGATTCCACTGCTATGTAACTCTAGAAAAGGCAAAGTTATAGTGATTGAAACAGGTCAATGGTTGTCAGAGGCAGGGCTTGGGAGCAAGGGATTAAGTGCAAGGGGCACAAGGAAGCATACTGAGCTGACGAAAATGTTTTGTATCATCATTGTGGTGGTTGCTGTACTACTTATGTATTTGTCAAAGTCCACTGAATTGCTCATTTAAAATTCATGAATCTTACTGTATATAATAAAGCAGTAGTGGTTAATTTTATGTGTCAATTTGACTAGACCACAGGGTGCCCAGATATAAGGTCGAACTTTATTTTGGGTGTGTTCCTGGATAAAAAATTATGGAGTCCCTGGTGGCTCAGAGGTTTAAGCATCTGCCTGGAATGCGGGAGACCCGGGTTCGATCCCTGGGTTGGGAAGATCCTCTGGAGAAGGAAAATGGCAACCCAGTCCAGTATTCTTGCCTGGAGAATCCCATGGACAGAGGAGCCTGGTAGGCTGCAGTCTATGGGGTCGCAAAGAGTCAGACACGACTGAGCGACTTCACTTTCACTGGATAAAATTAACAAGTAACTTGATAGAGTAAAGCAGATTGCCCTCCTCAATATGGGGAGCCCTCATCCAATCAGGATGAAGGCCTGAACAAAAGGTCTGATCTTCCTACGAATAAGAAGGGATATCTTTTTTTTTTTTTTTTTGGCTGCAAAGGGTCTTAGTTGTGGTACAAAGGATCTTTAGTTGTGGCACGTGGGATCTAGTTCCCTGACCAGGGATTGAACCTGGGCCCCCTGCTTTGGGAGTGTGGTTTCTTAGCCATTGGACTACCAGAGAAGTCTTAGCTATCCGACTACCAGGAACTTCTTGAGTCTCAAGAAGAGCCAATATTTCAGGATAGAACTACACATATGGCTCTCCTGGATCTCAGTCCTCTGGACTAGAACTATAACTTAAACCATCCACTCTTCTGGGGACTCCAGATTCCTGACTGCAGATCTTATGACTTCTTAGCCTCCATTATCACATAAGCCAATGCCTTGTAATAAACACAGACACACAAACACATGCCTTTTTGGTTCTTTTTCTCTGGAGAACACTGACTAATACAAAAGCTAACCAAAATAGAGGAATTTGGTATTCATCATGGGTTGGTATAAGGAAGAAGAGGAAGGGTGGTCAGATCCTCTGAAGCCCCTGGTGGTCCAGACTGTTATCGGCATTGTCATCAGATAATACAAGAAACAGCCTACAAATACCCAACACAGATTAGAGTGGTAGTTTGTTCTCTGAAATAGTCTGACTGAATTCAGTACTTAAACACATTCTAAACATGTTTGCAGTATCCTGAGGCTGCAGGATCCTGAAATTAGTTCTATGGAGATGCCATAAACTTCATGTAATTAAAGACATGCTAAATGTTAGTTGCATTAATGCTGGGAAAATATAAATGCATAATCTAAGCTGTTGAGAGTCAGTACCTCATTGAGATTGAGAATCATTAAGTCTCATTGAGAGTACAAGTCCAATCTTCATGGACCCAAGCCCCTGTCTTTTTACATAGAGGAAGATGTATAGTACTCTAGTATATATTTAGTGAAAAAAACACATAAAAGTGGACCAGCAGAGTTCAAATCTGTGTTGTTCATGGATCAACTGCACAGGACAAAGACCTTCTTTTTTTCTGGACCAGTTGAGAGTATGATGCTAGTCTTACTCTCATCTTACCATCTTCCCCTTAACTTTTATGTGTGTTCCTACAAACAAGGACATTGTCCTAGATAAACAGGATACAACTATCAAAATCAGGAAATTCACATTGGTTCATTACACCATCTAATCTTCAGACCCCATTCAGGTTTAGCCAGTTGTCTCAACAACGTCCTTTACAGCATACAGATCCAGTTTAGATACACACATTATATTCCGTTGTGTCTCTTTAGTCTCATTCAGTCTGGAATAGTTCTGTAGTCTTTCCAACTTTCATGACATGTTTGAAGATTTTGCTGTGTTTGAAAATTGCAGGGAGGTTATTTTGAAGAATGTGCCTTGATTTGAGTTTGCTGATGTTTCCTGATGATTAGATTGATTTTAAGCATCTTTAAACATGGTCCACTGGAGAAGGGAATGGCAAACCACTTTAGTATTCTTGCCTTGAGAACCCCAAGAACAATATGAAAAGGCAAAAAGATAGGACACTGAAAGATGAACTCCCCAGGTCAGTAGATGCCAATATTGCTACTGGAGATTGGTGGAGAAATAACTCCAGAAAGAATGAAGGGATGGAACCAAAGCAAAAACAACACCCGGTTGTGAATGTGACTGGTGATGGAAGTAAAGTCTGATGCTGTAAAGAGCAATATTGCATAGGAACCTGGAATGTTAGGTTCATGAATCAAGGCAAATTGGAAGTGGTCAAACAGGAGATGGCAGGAATAAACATTGACATTTTAGGAATCAGTGAACTAAAATG
Organism: Tragelaphus eurycerus; assembly: GCA_935064755.1. NCBI lineage: Eukaryota > Metazoa > Chordata > Mammalia > Artiodactyla > Bovidae > Tragelaphus > Tragelaphus eurycerus. The sequence goes on along the minus strand of CAKXYN010000024.1, from coordinate 18,483,915 downwards.
GACTAGAATGGGTGAATTTAACTCAGATGACCATTATATCTACTACTGTGGGCAAGAATCCCTTAGAAGAAATGGAGTAGCCATCATAGTCAACAAAAGAATCTGAAATCCAGTACTTGGATGCAATCTCAAAAAGGACAGAATGATCTCTGTTCATTTCCAAGGCAACCATTCAATATCACAGTAATCTAAGTCTATGCCCAGACCAGTAATGCTGAAGAAGCTGAAGTTGAATGGTTCTATGAAGACCTACAAGACCTTCTGGAACTAACACCCAAAAAAGATGTCCTTTTCATTATAGGGGACTGGAATGCAAAAGTAGGAAGTCAAGAAATACCTGGAGTAAAAGGCAAATTTGGCCTTGGAGTACAGAATGAAGCAGGGCAAAGGCTAATAGAGTTTTGCCAAAAGAACACACTGATCATAGCAAATACCCTCTTCCAACAACACAAGAGAAGATTCTACACATGGACATCACCAAATGGTCAATACTAAAATCAGATTGATTATATTCTATGCAACCAAAGATAGAGAAGCTCTGTAAAGTCAGCAAAAGCAAGACTGGGAGCTGACTGGTTCAGATCATGAACTCCTCATTGCCAAATTCAGACTTAAATTGAAGAAAGTAGGGGAAAGCACTAGACTATTCAGGTATGACCTAAATCAAATCCCTTATGATTATACAGTGGAAGTGACAAAGATTCAAGGGATTAGATCTGATAGAATGCATGAAGAACTATGGATGGAGGTTTGTGACATTGTACAGGAGGCAGTGATCAAGACCATCCCCAAGAAAAAGAAATGAAAAGAGTCAAAATAGTTGTCTGAGGAGGCCTTACAAATTGAGAAAAGAAGAGAAGTGAAAGGCAAAGGGGAAAAGGAAAGATATACCCATTTGAATGCAGAGTTCGAATTTGCGCTGGATCATCGAAAAAGCAAGAGAGTTCCAGAAAAAACATCTACTTCTGTTTTATTGACTACGCCAAAGCCTTTGACTGTGTGGATCACAACAAACAGTGGGAATTTTTCAAGAGATGGGAATACCAGACCACCTGACCTGCCTCCTGAGAAATCTGTATACATCAAGAAGTAACAGTTAAAACTGGACATAGAACCACAGACTGGTTCCAAATCAGGAAAGGAGTATGTCAAGGCTGTATATTGTCACCCTGTTTATTTAATTTATATGCAGAGTACATCATGTGAAATGCCAGACTGGATGAAGCACAAGCTGGAATCAAGATTGCCAGGAGAAATATCAATAACCTCAGATATGCAGATGACAGCACCCTTATGGCAGAAAGTGAAGAAGAACTAAAGAGTCTCTTGATGAAAGTGAGAGAAGAAAGTGAAAAAGTTGGCTTAAAACTCAACATTCAGAAAATGAAGATCATGGCATCCAGTCCAATCACTTCATGGCAAGTAGATGGGGAAACAATGGAAACAGAGACTTTATTTTGGGGGGCTCCAAAATCACTGCAGATGGTGACTGCAGCCATGAAATTAAAAGATACTTGCTCCTTGGAAGAAAAGCTATGACCGACCTAGACTGTGTATTAAGAAGCAGAGACATTACTTTGCCAACAAAGCCATCTAGTCAAAGCTATGGTTTTTCCAGTAGTCATGTATGGATATGAGAGTTGGACCATAAAGAAAGCTGAGCCCTGAAGAACTGATGCTTTTGAACTGTGGTGTTGGAGAAGACTCTTGAAAGTCCCTTAGACTGCGAGGAGATCCAACCAGTCTATCATGAAGGAAATAAGTCCTGAATATTCATTGGAAGGACTGATGCTAAAGCTGAAAATCCAATACTTTGGCCACCTGATGCAAAGAACTGATTCACAGAAAAAGATCCTCATGCTGGGAAAGACTGAAGGTGGGAGGAGAAGGGGATGACAGAGGATAAGATGGTTGGATGGTATCACTGACTCGATGGACCTGAGTTTGAGCTCCAGAAGTTGGTGATGGACAGGGAAGCCTGGCATGCTGCAGTCCATGGGATCGCAAAGAATCAGACATGAATGAGCAACTGAACTCACTCACTCTCAAGCATCTTTAGCAGAGATTCTCACCACTGTCTATCAGGCGGCACAAGATTTCAATCTGTTACTGATGATGCTTAGTTGGATTGCTTGATTATAGGGATGTTATCCAGGCTTCTCTTTGTAAAGTTACTCTTTGTTCCTTTGTAGTTAGTGAGAAAAATGTGGGAAATACTATCAAACTCTATAAAACCCTGTGCCTCATCAAACTTTCTATCAATTAATTTATCTATTTATTTGAACAGACTCATGGCTTCCTATTTTATTCAGTGGGCATAATCTTTTATTATTATATTGATTTCAACTTGTCATCATGTTGGCCAATGGAAGCAACTTCAGACTGGCCTTTGTGTCCCTTTGCTGGGCCTCCCACGAGCACTTCCTTACTTTCTTGCACAAGAAGAGATGCTGGTCTCATCTTGTATTTCCCTGCCACAAGCCCTGGAACTAGCCATTTTTTCTGGTTTCTTTTGTTAAAAAGTGCTACTGAAAAGCAAGTTTATGCTAAATGTTCATTGCTATTGGAATGTTGCTGTCCCCAAGGCCTCTTCAACTTCCTCAGTAGGCCTTGGGAACGTGTGTGTGTTATTATGTAATACACACAATCCCTTGTAGCTGTGTTTGTTTTGATATATACTTATATATATAGAAATCTATGAGCTCACTCTGATATCTTAAATTCCAATCCCAAACCTCAGAGTTTGTTCTAAATTCATCCAGTTACATACTTGTAACTTCCTTCCCCACCAGCGAGCAATCCAGCCCCCATAGTCTTCATATATTTAGTCATTTGGTTGATCTCCTGCATTATGTAAGACATTTCTCACGCCGTCACTGTCTCACCTCTCCACACGTGCCATCCTCAGCCCGTTGGCCTGACACCCTGGTGGTCCCCACCAGCCTGCGAAACCGTCCTCTGACCACATCTAGACCCCCAACTCGCTGGGCTGCCTCCCCTACCTGCACACACAGCCTCCCTGCCCCACTTTTGCTCCATGTGGACACCTTCCTTACCCCTTCCAGCACAACCTTCCTGCCCCATGCCCTCCCCTCCACTCCTTCCCACCCTTCCCAGGCTCTGGGTAAAGAGGGAAGAGAGGAAAGGGTGAGGGAAGTGCAGGAAAGGAAAAAACAAAACACAAAAGGAACCAACTGTGTTTTGAATCCCACTGCGCTGTCATCGGAAACCTGAAAGGTCTCTTCCTTCTCTTGTGTACAGAACTGCTTGTCCTCCACTCCTCTCAAATGCATTTGAGAATGACCCTTCAGGTCACTCAGCCTAAAATCCACTTTCGCTCAAATTTCTGCTCCCGTTCCAGATCCATCTCACTGACAAATTTCTCCAAAAGGACCACTCTGGTCACCTCTGCTGCCATCTGGCATCTGCCTACAACTCCTACTGAACTTGAACTCCCAAAGTTCACCGAGGACCTGCAAATGACCACATCCATGAGCTTCCTTGTAGATTTTTCACTCATCTGCTTGATATTGCAAACGACTGTCTCCATCTTGAAAATCTGTCCTGCTTTGTTTCCTGGGATAACACTCCCTCTGGTTCTCACCCCATCAGTGCCCCTCCATCCTTCCTGTCTCTTCTGCCAGCAGCTCCTCCTCTGCTCCCAGTGGTGGGTGTTCCCCAGGGATCTGTCACTGGCTTCTTCTCTTTTTAATCTATATTTGCTCCCTGTGAAATTTTATTTTGTCAGTTCCTTCTCTCGTTTCTAGGTGAATGAGTCCCAAATTGACACCATGAGTTTAACCTCTCTCCTGAACTGTGGGAGATTTCTCCATAGTTACCATGAGCTCTCTCTCTATTTCCCCAGGTAGCTCACATTCTAAAATTTATTCATTGCTTCAAATTATCAGGCTTGTGCTAGGTCGTATCAACACATAGATGAATAAAGCATAGTTTGTGCAAACAAGAGGTTTTATCCAAGCTGGAAACTATAGTTATCTTCAATAGTCCTCTCTCCCTAATTCCCAGTCTGTAACCCATCTTTCATATCACTATGATATTCAGCTTTCTAGGACACAATTTTGATCACACAACTCCCCTACCCAGAAGCTTCCAATGTCCTCTCCCTGTCCATGGCAAAAAGTTGTAGCTCTTTCACCGTGACTGCTTCTTTCCGCTCCTTGCCCCTCCTCTTTCCAGATAAACAAGATGTTGAGTCTATGCTCTATGCTGTTGTTCATGCTGGTCCTCGTAGAGGAATGCCCAGCTTCTCTTTCCCACCTATTAAAAATCTTACTTTTTTTCAGGCTAAACTCCTATGACACTTCAACTGTCTTCTTTTCTGCCTCTAACAGAATGACACCTGAGATTTCCCAGCTTTTTGAATTATGTCTATATTCCCATGATGACGAATATTCCAGTTTACCCTTAACTGTGCTTTGCAGTACATACATTTCTCTGAGCAACTAGAAGACAGGGATGTGGTATTATTCAAGTTAGCTCCCCTCTAGAACAGTCCTTCCCAAACATTTTTGGCTCACAGTACCCTTAATGTATCAGCAAATTTTCATGGTGTCCATGGACCAAAAGGAATGTCTAGTAGTTCTATTTATTAGATGGGCACAAAAACTCCAAAAATATTCTTGTCCTAATAACTCAGTTCCCTTTTGAAAAAAATACATATAAATTAAATGGAAAATAATGTGTGCATTTTATTTTAAAACAACCACAGTTACTTACTAGTGGGATATGTGTGTTTTGCTGGTCACTGCACATCTCCTTAAATCTTGGAATCTGATTGGGGGTTAATACCATCATCTTCTTCTCCACAGATTTTCATCACAGCAACTGCCAAAACACAGGTTTACAAAAATATGACCTCACTGAGAAGGATACAGAGTGATATAGCACGAAACTGTGAACTACCTTGGGCTAGTAGTTGACACGCTATTTACAGAAGTTGCTGTGTTTTTCTCAAAACATTTAAGATACTTTGCAGTGTCCCATGAGTTTGTTTCACCACTTCAGGGCATCAAGGCACATTTTAGGAACCTGCAAGGCCAGGCCTGATGTCTGCTATACATGGGACCCTGGTGGACTGAATTAGGTCTCGTTTTATTTATGGATCATTAGTTAGAAATTTATCTCATGTCTCAGTCCTACAAATAGCTTTTCTAAAGAACACAAATTTCTATAAATATGTAGCATTATAAGAATTATCATTATTATCACAATGTCAAACTTTACCAAGGACAAAAACCATTGGATTGATATATTCTTAAGAGCCATATTTACATTCACCTAGAAATGGCAAATAAAAGCTTTGTTTGCATTGCTTCTTTCAGGAGTAGAATGGTTCTTATAGCAAGGGATGTTATATAGGAATCCATTTATGCAAATTCTTGTCTATTTGAAGTATGTTTTTCTGAAGACAGTGTGTATAGTTTCCATAAGATCCTTTGTTCTCTGACCAAAATAGTAAAATTTGGTCTATAACATTAAACAAAATGCAAGTTTAAAATCAGCCTTGTCATGTCATTACTAACCCCAATGATGATATTTTGCCAAAGTTGATCTTGTTGATACAAAAAACGTTTTACTTCCCACCACCCTCCCCTACCCCTGCCAGGATTTAGTGTTTATCAGTGTCAGAATGAAGCAAAGAGGATTTACTGCTTTCTTATTTTATGATTATTCCACTTATTTCTCCAACTTTGTAGAGATTTCCCTCCTTACTAGAAATAACTTAGAAATGTGATAAGTAATTTCAAAAATGAAAATAATGATTTTTATCTCCTTTTTATTTATAGGTGATCTTAATTTTAAACAAAATTTCAGACTTAAACAAAAGTTTCACTTGGAAAATAACATTTTCCAAAATGTTTATCTTTGTGCAATTTATGATCTCCCTATGAGATTCTGGCTAAATTGATGGCATTTAATATTCTTTCTTGCTCAGATGGATCTTCTAATAGATTGAAAACTTAATATGAAAAGCTTTAATATGAAAGCCAAATGCTAAAGCTATTACTACATGATCTCAAACTCCTGGATTAAAAATAAGACAAATAAACAAAACCTTTGAAATTTATTGCATTATTACAAAATATTCCAGTGTTTGGCATTGTGTAGACCTAACATCTAAATTAATTGCTTCAATAAACTCAAGTGGTCTTGGATTAAAAAATTGCTGTTAATAGTAGATATAGATTAACTGGCCTGATGTTCTTTACTGTTCTAAACAATAACATTTTGTCTTGTCTTTTTATCCAGCTCACCTCATGTCTCAAATTCTCATGATCTCTGACTTTTCCAGCTCAGAGTGAAAATTCCCTTTCACCGAATTACTGTGAACTTCTAATCTTTAACAGAAAATATAGACTTCATCTCCTCCTATACTCCTTCCCAATTCTACACACTACTTTTAAAGGAATCGCCTTCTTCTCAGATTGAAATTTGGATTTATCGTCTCTCTCCCTTACACAATACTCCACAGACATTCAGTAAACAAAATCTAAAGGGTTTACTTTTATCATATATTTTTAAAATTACTTCTTTTCACCACCCTACTCTCCACCATGGTTCTACCTCTCATTTCTTATTATCTATACAATTGTAATAGCCCCTCCATAACTGTTCTCACCTCTGTTTTTTCCCCACTCCAATCCACTTGACATAGCTCTCCAGCTTATTTTTAATATCAGCTCATTAGGTTGTTATGTCTTTTAAAATCCCATCATGATTCCCTATTGTCTAAGAAGAAATCCACTGTATGCCATAATTCACATTGACAGCCTCACCTTCTACCATTCCCCTACAATTCACTCACAGTATCTGTTCCCAAAAGTATAACCCTAATTTTAGACTTAATGTCTTCTCTACTTCTGAACTTTCATAACATTGTGCTTTGTCAACACTTTCTAAGTATTAATAGTTTTTTTAGATATTTGTTTTACCACTTTACTCCCTCATAAGCTTTGTCCGTACAGGAAAATAAATTTATTCTTCAATTCAGAATATACTACTTACTTGGTAACTGCCAGGCATACTGTAGGCCCAAGTGTTCAAAGATGAACAGGATAAGCCTGCCTGTACTTAGTACTGAAAAAGTATTTGTTAAGTTTCTGATAGTTTTCAACCAGTTATACACATAAAGGATGACTTTATTAAATTGAATGGGAGCCTACTTTTGCATTCTTTTATATTTAACTATCCTAGTCTTATACTCTCCAAGAGGTAAGGGACCCTGTCTTATTAATCTTTTGCATTCCCCAGATCATACGCTACATCTGCACTGGATTTTCAATCATCCACTTTGGTTGAATGACCCAATGCTTCATTTTCTTCTGTATATGTGATGTAATGTAACCTGAGTCCAACGGTATAATCAGCAGGTGAGATTAACTCTGCAAGGGGGAAAACTTGAGTTGACTATTTTTGCTTCTGCAGGCAGAGCCTTTGTTGTTCTGTCACTCAGCCATGTCCAACACTCTGCAACCCCATGGACTGCAGCACACCAGGCTTCCCTGTCCTTCACAGTCTTCTGAAGTTTGCCCAGATTCATGTCCACTAAGTCAGTGATGCCATCCAACCATTTTGTCCTCTGTCGTCCCCTTTCTCCTCCTGCCTTCAATCTTTCCCAGCATCAGGGTCTTTTCCAATGAATCGGCACTTCACATCAGGTGATCAAAATATTGGAACTTCAGCTTCAGCATCAGTCCTTCCAATGAATATTCAGGGTTTATTTACTTTAGAATTGACTACTTTAGAATTGACTTGTTTGATCTCCTTGCTATCCAGAGGACTCTCAAGAGTCTTCTCCAGCACCACAGTTCAAAGGCATCAATTCTTTGGTGCTCAGCCTTTTTTTTAATTGTCCAGCTCTCATATCCATACATGACTACTGGAAAAACCATAGCTTTTGCTATACAGACCTTTGTCAGCAAAGTAATATCTCTGCTTTTCAATACTCTGTCTAGGTTTGTCATAGCTTTTCTTCCAAGGAGCAAGTGTCTTTTTATTTCATGTCTGCAGTCCTCATCCACAGTGATTTTGGAGCCCAAGAAAATAAAGCCTTTGCTGTCATTTGACTTTCACTTTTGAGTTGGCACTTTCTGAAGCCAAAACTATTTAAGGTGAGTTAACCTGCCACCTAATCCTTTAAGTTACTCACATATTGATCTAGTTCTTATATTCTTATCAAGATATCTGAATACGGGACAAAGAAGCTCTAAATGTCAGAAATCATACCAAAGTACTTGTATTCATTTTGAATAGTTTTTAGTATTAACTTAGCTTTTTAAAAAAAATAAGATTTCTTTACATCAATATACATAGAGATAGGTAGATATAAGGGTTCAATGTTGAGATTTTATATTTAATTCAATAACTCTTAGTCTAATATACAAAAATGCTAAATTCAATGGGAGACTACTACCCTCATGAAGTTCATGTATTAATTCATCAAACAGATGTTTCATTCTTGTGAGTGTATTCAGAGAAATGTGAAATTGAACTGCCTGAAAACCAAAGAAATTGCCAATTATGATGACTGTAATTAATCTCTCTCTACTCCAAATAAAATGATGCCTGTAAAGCACTGGCAGACCAACTGGCATATAGTAGGCATTCTGTAAACGTTAGTTACCTTTCCCCTGGTGGCTGAGCATAGAATTAATCAACTATTTATAATGGAGTGCAGAGAGTGAGAAATTCTGACTAGAAATTTTCCTTTAACAAGAAGGACCCAAATTGTTTTTGTGCTTTAATTAAAATTATCAGATAACTGTTTAATTCATTTTTTACTTCCCCTATGAATACAGAGCTAATTATATAATGGGAAAGAAATAAAAGGAAAGAGAAACACAAAACCTTAAAATATAAAATGTTGAAACTATTGTGAAAATTATGAGCCACCTAAAACAGGAAAGATAATGCTGAGAGAAAAAACAAGACGTATTATAAATATTCTGCTTCTGAAGATAGTCTAAGCTTCTTACCATCATGCTAGACACAATGGTTGCAGACTGCATACATATAGACTGATAGACAATGGATTAAAAGGCGCTGGCCATGTTCAGTAGAACATGTAATTTTTAATTTTAAAGAAATTGGTATGTGCCAAAGTTCTAGAAGAAGACAGGATTGCCTGGCAGCCTAGATGATGGCTTGGCCCTTTCCTTACAGTCCAAGGGAGATCTTCTCTCCTGTGCCTTTCTGAGAGGCATAAGCAGGGGCCTGCCGCAGCTAGAAACAGCCTCAGGATCTGGCATTTTAGGAGTTTCTCCACTCTGCCAAGAAATTGCCCAGCTGGATGGAGACAGAGAGTTGCCTCCTGGTCCTCAGAAAGGAAAGAGAGTGATGCCAGCGATGAGTCCTCTTCCACTGGCATCTCTACCTGGTGCAAGAGCCAAGCACTCATAAGGGAGAACCTGGGTGAATGTCAGGGGGGAGAATGAAATGATGCTCAGTCAGCAGGGCGATCTCAGAATGGTGGGAACACTTCACACCAGACACACTCCATTGCTATTGTGTTAAAATTACAAAAACACAATTGGTTGCTGGTAAAACTGTAGTTGCTGTATGTTGAGATTTATTGAAGTAATAAAGAATTGGCTCTGCAGTCTCATGACATTCTACCAGCAAATTCTGCTCAGACCAGTTTGGATCTGATTGTAATCATTTGTGTAAGCTGAAAATTGGCTGGAACACATTCAGACAGAGCTTCTTGAGTCCATGGAAATCTTTCCAGTCAGAGAATGGCCAAGTGAGTTGCCTCAGGGTGAATGTTAGGCCTTAACATTTGTGTGGTGTCCCTTCCAAATGTACAGCCTGTGGAAGTAGCTCCATAATAAACTGCAGCTTGGGCTCCTCTGCTAGCTCTGGCCAAGTTCCTTAGACAACTCACTGCATGATATGTAGTCTAACTACTGTGATATCTGTCTACTTTGGTTTCAGCAAGAAACTTCTCGAGAGCAGGTATGTTTTTTGTTTATTTTTCCTGCATGTAGAGTTTGTTCCCTGGACTCTACTGGCAAAGTCTGAGAAGAATGAGGTGATAATACCCCATAATCATAATCTTCCAGGAGCTATGTTAAGAATGTTTATATACTGTCTCATTATATCTCAATAACTCTATGTGCTATGTATTATTACTTTATCATTTTATAGATGAGGAAACAGGTTCACAGAGAATCGGGAATATGCCTGAGTTCATGGCAGAGCCAACTGGCCTCATTCCAGAGCCTAAGAAACCCATCAGTTCTGTGCCCAGCTGCATAGAATGGTACAACGAATCTGAGTGCTTTCTGTGTTTTACATGGAGAACGTGAGGCAGCCACTGTTGTCATCTTGCAACAAGAGTTTGAGCCTGTGGTTGAAGGCAGGAGGAAAAGGGCATGACAGAATGGATGAGATGGTTGACTGGCATCACCAACTCAATGGACATGAGTTTGAGCAAATTCCAGGAGATAGTGAAGGACAGGGAAGCCTGGCATGCTGCAGTCCATGGGGTCACAGAGAGTCTGCCACAGCTTAGCGACTGAACAATAATGGGGAGGTGAGATGCTGCTGCTGATTTGGGAAGTGGGCTTGGTCTAATGGTGACTGAGCCTACCAGAATTCTGAAACAGGTAAAATTTGTCTTGATTCTCTCCTATTTTTTTTTCTTTAATTTGAATGAACTTTAAATTTTAGAGATGTTTTGGTGGTGGTGGTTTAGTCACTAAGTCATATCCAACTCTTGTGACCCCATGGACTATAAAGCCCGCCAGGCTCCTCTGTCCATGGGATTCTCCAGGCAAGAATACTGGAGTGGGTTGCGGTTTCCTTCTCCATGGGATCTTCCCGACCCAGGAATTAAACCCAGGTCTCCTGCACTGCAGGCAGATTCTTTACCGAGTTACAAGTAAAGTTTTAGATTTACACAAAAATTGTGAAAATTGTACATAGAGTTGCACACCCAATTTCCCCTATTGTTAACATCTTACATTAAGAGGATAGATATGTCCAATTGATGAACCAGTATTGACACATTGTTATTAACTAAAGTCAATACTTAACTCAGATTTCCTCAGTTTTTACCTAATGCTCTGTTTCTGTTCCAGGATCCCATCCAGGGTATGTTACGTGTCCTTAGGTTCCTCTTGGCTGTGATGATTTATCAGACTTTGTTTTGAAAAATCCTGGTTAGGTATTTTGTAGAATGACCATCTATTGTGTTTGTTTGATGCTTTTCTCATGACTGGATTGGTGTTATTAGTTGTGGGAGGAGAACCCCAGGGAAGTGCCATTCTCGTTATATTACAACAAAGGTACATACTATTTACATAGGAACTTTATCACTTATGAGTTACACTACTGAGGTTGACCTTAGTCACCTGGAGGAGACAGTGTTCGTTGATGTATCCACTGGATTTTCCCTTGTGGAGGGAAGTCGCCAGGCATAGCCCATGCTAAGGAGTAAGGAGTTATGCTATCTTCTCAAGAATAAAGTAGCTAAATAATTTATTTCAAATTCTTCTGCAGGGGAAAGTTGTCTCTTCTCCAGCATTTGTTTATTCTGTCTTTTCAGTTCAGTCAATCAGTCATGTCTGACTCTTTGCGACCCCATGGACTGCAGCACACCAGGCCTCCCTGTCCATCACCAACTCCCAGAGCCTACTCAAACTCGTCCATCAAGTTGGTGATGCCATCCAACCATCTCATCTTCTGTCATCCCCTTCTCTTCCCTCCTTCAATCTTACCCAGCATCAGAGCTTTTCCAATGAGTCAGTTCTTCATATCAGGTGGCCAAAGTATTGGAGTTTCAACTTCAACATCAGTCCTTCCAATGAATATTTGCAACTGATTTCCTTTAGGATGGACTAGGACTCTCAAGAGCCTTCTCCAACACCATAGTTCAAAAGCATCAATTCTTTGGCACTCAGCTTGCTTTTATAGTCCAACTCTCACATCCATACATGACTACTGGAAAAATCATAGCTTTGACTAGAAGGACCTTTGTTGGGAAAGTAATGTCTCTGCTTTTTAATATGCTAAGTTTGTCATAGCTTTTCTTCCAAGGAGCAAGCGTCTTTTAATTTCATGGCTGTAGTCACCTTCTGCAGTGAATTTAGAGCCCCCTCAAAAATAAAGTCTCTCACTGTTTGCAGAAACAGTGATTGCTTGTTGCTTTCATTCTATCATTTTCTTATATTAATATGAACTCAAGGATATTTATTTTGTACTTTGAGTTATAATTCAACACTATTTATTTTGTCATTCAGATGATCCCAGTTTGGGCCATTCAGAGCTTTTTAATGTTGGCGCCTGTGTCTCTCTGACATACTTCCATCCTTGCAGGGTTTTTCATTTGTTTGAGCGCTTCCTTAACTTTCTGATGCTTCAAGATGTTCTGGGTTATTTTTATATATTTCCTGCCCAAGTCCTAGAATCAGCTATTTCTCCATAGAGCTCTCTTATCCTTTTTAGGAAAGGAAACCCAAATAATCTTGCGAGAACTCATGAAGGATATGAGGCAGACAAGTGAGATGATCTGATTAGATTTTAGAAAGATCACTTTTGGCTGGATAAAGCTGAGACTAAAAGCAGAGTGGCAAACTACTGCAGTGGTCCATGCAAAAAAAAAAAAAGAAAAGTGATATCTTGAAGTATGCAAGCAGCAAAGTGAAGGACAGACACTTGGGGGTAGGTCAGTCAATGGAGTTATGGATAGTCTAAGTCCTGGGCCTCATCCTACACTGTCAAAAAGCACATGGAAATTTTCTGGATAGAGAAGAATAATCAATAATAGTGCTCACTAATGTTTATTGGGGATAAGTTGGTGGCTCAAACGGTTGAGTCTGCCTGCAAGGCGGGAGGCCCGGGTTCGATCTCTGGGTCAGGAAGATCCCCTGCAGAAGGAAATGGCAACCCACTCCAGTATTCTTGCCTGGAAAAATCCCACAGATGGAGGAGCCTGGCGGGCTACAGTCCATGGGGTCGTAGAGTCAGACACACCTGAGTGACTTCACTCAATGTTTATTGAGTATTTATTACATTCTAGGCACTGTTCTAAACACTTAACATACAGGTTTAGTCCTCACAACAACTCTCTGTGCTAATTATTATTATTTTCTCATTTTACAGGTGAAGAAATTGAGCATTAAGAGAATCAATAAGTAGCCCCGCCATCTCAGTTGGTAAGCAACAGGCAGACACACAAGCACGGGAATCCTGACTCCAGCCCTGTACTCTTCCACACAGTGCTATAGTGCCTCTTGCTGAAAGACGGTTTCAAATCTTGAGAGCTCCTTATTGCCAGAGCTGCATCTCAGCTGCCTGAGCTGGCTGCTAAGATGTCTAATCCTGCTTCTGTCTGCAGTGCTTCTGTTCCCTCTGACTCCTAGCTTATCCTTCAAAGCCAGCTTAGACTGATAGCCCATTGTGCTGACTTAATGCCTGCATCTGTGCCTTCCCAGAGCCAGCTGACATGTGACCTCACTTCTGAACTTTCCATTCCAAAGCCCTCAGTGAGCACCTGCTCCCTGGCACTGTTGTAAGGTGCTGGGGATGAAGAGGGAGAGTCATTCTGTTCTCAAGGGGCTCATGGAGCCCCTTGGTGTATATGTGTATGAATGTGTATATATGTGTAAATTCAGTGAAATCTATATCTGCTTACAACCCAGGGATTGAACCCAGGTCTCCCACATTGCAGGCAGATTCTTTACCAGCTGAGCCACCAGGGAAGCCCACTCCATTTACTCTGAACGATCTTTCAGCCTCTGGTACCTGCGCCCCAACGCTGAGCTGTCCACTTTATTTTAGACCATCCTCTGCCTCAGACTCTTGGCATCCAGGTCTGTTCCCAGGTTCAGCCCCTTCTGTGTCTGCTGTGACTCTCTCTGCTTGTCTGTGGGCTTCCCATCTGCTGATCTTTCTCTACCCACACCTCCATCACCAGGAGCCACGTGGGCAGCTTCCTCTCTCTCTCCTGTTGTTAATAGGGTCAGCCTGGGGAAAATGCCAGGCCAGCCCAGCCTTCCAGACTGCTCTGACTCATGCTAATTTTGTTTCCAGAATTTGTTTTCATTCACAGTACTCGTGGAGCTTCAGACTCTCTTTTGCTCCAGAAGGAGTAGGAGGTGAATTAGGGATAATTAGCAGCCAGATAGGGGGAAGGCAATGGCACCCCACCCCAGTACTTTTGCCTGGAAAATCCCATGGATGGAGGAGCCTGGTAGGCTCCAGTCCATGGGGTCGCTAAGAGTCGGACACGACTGAGCGACTTCACTTTCACTTTTCACTTTCATGCATTGGAGAAGGAAATGGCAACCCACTCCAGTGTTCTTGCCTGGAGAATCCCAGGGACAGGGGAGCCTGGTGGGCTGCCGTCTATGGGGTCGCACAGAGTCGGACACGACTGAAGCGACTTAGCAGCAGCAGCAGCAGCAGCCGCCGCCAGATATCTTCCATCACTTCTTTCAAACCCATCTGGATTTTTTTCTACTGGACTATTTTCTGATGTGAGTCTGAGTCATTCTGCCACCAAATAGTAAGACCATTTAAATAATCTGCATTATTTATCCCATATTTGAAGTTTCAAAACCCATCTTATATATATTAATATCTCCCAAAGGGATACTGCCTACTTGGTTGTGGGAAACATCTTCTCTGGGTAGAACCTAGTGAAAATGTCACTATGATTAGAATAGGGAGATCCTAGGTAATCCCCTGTGAAACTTTTCAAAAAGGATGCTAACAGCTGTTTCTCCATTCTCTCCAGATATTTTAAAAATATTATACAGGCTAGTTATGTGGCATAATGTTCAGTTAAGTGACACACTTAAGACTCACTGTTTCCTTCAACATCTTATTTCTAGTTTTTAAGGCATCTTGAATTTGTATTTTTCCAAGTCAGAAGCAAAGATTCCTCTTGGTCCTTTCCTTGGCCTTTTTACACTTTTTGGAAAGGCAGACCTGGATCAAAGGCTATGAGTGAGGGTAAAAGAAAGGAAAGGAAAGTAGAGAAATTATTTTTTTAATTATTTAAATTGGAGGATATTACTTATAATATTGTGATGGTTGTTGCCATACATCAACATGAATTGGCCACAGCTGTAATGTTTCCCCCCATCCTGAACCCCACTCCCACCTCCCTCCCCACCATATCCCTCTGGGTTGTCCCAGGGCACCAGCTTTGGGTACCCTGCTTCATGGATCAAACTTGCACTGGTCATCTGTTTTACATATGATAATGTACATGTTTCAATGCTATTCTCTCAAAACATCCCACCCTTGTCTTCTCCCGCTGAGTCCAACAGTCTGTTCTTTACATCTGTGTCTCCTTTGCTGCCCTGCATGTAAGATCGTTGGTACTGTCTTTCTAAATTCCATATATATGTGTCAATATACAGTATTTGTCTTTCTCTTTCTGATTCACATTCCTCTGTATTATAGGCTCCAGGTTCATCCACCTCATTAGAACTGACTCAAATGTGTTCCTTTTCAAAGCTGAGTAATATTCCACTGTGTATATGTACCACAACTTCCTTGTGCATTGACCATCTTTTATACACACGACTCTCCCTTTCCCTCCCAACAGGTTGCTCTCTCTCCAGGACAGTCTTCTTGGTTACACTCTTGTAACCCAGTTTTAGAAGTTGTTTTGCAAAGTACTTGCAGCAAATAAATAGCAAAGTTGGAGAATAACTGAATTTTAGTGCCTAAGAATTCAAAGTTAAGTGTTTTAAGGATTCAAAGCTAAACCTAAAATAACATAGCTCTTTCAGTCTCTTACAGAACTTGCTTTCCTGTGTGGGAAGGGAAGTGGAGGCGTTACTGTGTGACAAGTAACCCACTGAATGGGCTGTCCTATGCAGCCTCTGCAGAGAAGCAATGGAAGATGACAAAGCAAGGTGAGAGCAGGGTCATCTTTTCCGTGAGGAGCATCTGTTCACTCCTTCAGGGCCAGAGCTTTGTTGGTGGGTTTTGCTGAGAGCAGTGAGGCAAGCCTTGTCCCTAGGCATGGCCTCATTCACTTGTGCCCCTGTGTACAGAGTGGCAGCTGTTTGTGGCTTCCAGGGCCAGAACTCCCCTCCACACACACCCCCCACCAGAAAACTCTCAGAGCCATCGTAAGGTGAGAACAAGCAGGCCACCATGAAGGTCTGCTGTATGATGGACACTGAGCGGACAACCCCTCTTAGACATCAAAGGAGAGCTTGGAACAGCAGAGGCTGACCCCTTCTAACATCCCCTTTATGCCACCTCCCACCTTGACTGAGTTCTGGGCCTCTGGTCCTTGATTGAGCTTCCCATTCTTTCATTGGTAAGCTTCTATTTAGGCCAGTGTTCACCAGGCAAGCTGAAGGCAGAGGCTGAGAGTGGGGAGGACAGTCAAAGAATATTTTGGCAGATGCTTGGCTCTTGTCCTGCCTCTCTCAGGTGGCCTCAGGAGACCTGGGGTCAAGCACCACCTGTTATTAGTTCCAGTCTCTGTTTCAGAAATCAGTATCGGGCAGTTGTCCTCCATACCTAGACCACTGCAGGACTGTCAGCTAGGCTCTGCATTCCTGGGGAGTGAGCCGTCAGAGGGCTCCTCGGGGCTGTGGGAAGGATGTGAAGCCAGTTCTTCTATTTGCTTGCCTTTATTACTTAAAATGCATTGTTGCACAGCTTGAAAAGGATCTGGTTGCTGCCCTTCTCTGTGTCTGGTTGGTTGCATCTGATCTACTAGGTCAACATAACCTCTGCTGCTGCTGCTGCTAAGTCGCTTCAGTTGTGTCCGACTCTGTGCAACCCCATAGATGGCAGCCCATCAGGCTCCCCCATCCCTGGGATTCTCCAGGCAAGAACACTGGAGCGGGTTGCCATTTCCTTCTCCAGTGCAGGAAAGTGAAAAGTGAAAGTGAAGTCGCTCAGTCGTGTCCGACTCTTAGCGACCCCATGGACTGCAGCCCACCAGGCTCCTCCATCCATAGGATTTTCCAGGCAAGAGTATTGGAGTGGGGTGCCATTGCCTTCTCCAGGAATCAAACTGTGTTCAGAAACAGAGTTGTTGCTTAAAAAGAGAGGGAGTGGCAGGATCAGGTGCAGCAGGGAGGTGCACTGGGGAAGAGGCTTCCATGGGGTGTGATTCAAGGGCCTTGCACAGGCCCTGAAATTCCCATTATCTTAACTCCATGGTATTGGCATTCTAGCATCCTGAAGGTAGCTCACACTGTAGCATGGATACTATATATAAGTAATGATGATCATAAACATCTTTAAGCAGTTTAAGGTTTAAGAAATGCATTTAAATCATTGCATTTCTGTGGGATGGTCCCAGATGAGCCAGACTTTAGCTGAAATTGTATTGGTGGTTCGGGATAAAACTCACCATCTCACTGTTCCTCTCACAGCTATTGGGTTGGCCAAAAAGTTGTTTGGGTTTCTCTATAAGATGTTACAGAAAAACCTGAACAATTTTTTTGGTCAACACAATATTTCCCTGAATGGTTTGCATGGTAAGAAAGAGCCTATCCGAAGAGAGCTTTTTCTATCGAGGTCTCTGGGAGGCAGGGTAGGGGACATAGGCTGGGAGGCTAGGAAAAATGTGAGCTGTCCCCAGCCTGACCTGCCAAACTCACCTCCCTGATGGAAGAGATCAGCGATGCAAAGTCACTAAAAGGAGCTATTTTTCTAGAGGGTAAGACTGGGAGCCCAAGCAGAGCGCTTTGGGATCCAAATGACTTCCTGTGGCACAGAAATGTGAAGGAGGGGGCTGTCAGCCTACTTGTTCTTGGAATATGGCACCACTGCAGTAAGTCAGCCAGAGGTACAGGAACTGCAGCATTCTTTGGCACCTCAAAGTTTGGTGTTTTCAGTAGCTCAGGCAACCCCTAGCTCAGCCAGAAAGGAACATTCTCACATAGGTAGCAGGCATTGTCATAGGCTGGGAAGACAGGAGGAACTGGCTTTGAGCAAATATGTGATGCTTCAGAGACCCCAGAAGTGACTTTTTGATGATGGCCATTCTGACTGGTGTGAGGTGATACCTCATTATAGTTTTAATTTGCATTTCTCTAATAATTAGTGATGTTGAGCATCTCTTCATGCACCTTTTAGCCATCTCTATGTCTTCTTTAGGGTTTCTCAGGTGGTGCTAGTGGTAAAGAACCCACCTGCCAAAGCAGGAAATGCAGGAGATGGGAGTTTGATCCCTGGGTCGGGAAGATTCCCTGCTATTACTGCTGCTACTGCTAAGTCACTTCAGTTGTGTCCGACTCTGTGCGACCCCATAGACAGCAGCACACCAGGCTCCCCCGTCCCTGGGATTCTCCAGGCAAGAACACTGGAGTGGGTTGCCATTTCCTTCTCCAATGCATGAAAGTGAAAAGTGAAAGTGAAGTCGCTCAGTTGTGTCTGACCCTCAGGGACCCCACGGACTGCAGCCTTCTAGGATCCTCCATCCATGCGATTTTCCAGGCAAGAGTACTGGAGTGGGGTGCCATTGCCTTCTCTGGAAGATCCCCTGGAGGAGGGCAAAAACCCACTGCAGTATTCTTGCCTGAGGAATCCCATGGACAGAGGAGCCTGGCAAACTATAGTCCATAGAGTCACAAAGAGATGGACATGACTGAAGCGACTTAGCACACACATGCATGTCTTCTTTGTAGAAATTTCTGTTTAGATCATCTGCCATTTTTTATTGTTTTGTTGTTGTTGTTGTTGTTGATATTGAGCTATATGAGCTGTTTGTATATTTTAGAGATTAATCCCTTCTCAGTTGCATCACTTGCAAATACTTTCTCCCATTCTGTTGGTTGTCTTTTCATTTTGTTTATGCCATGCAGAAGTTTTCAAGTTTAATTAGGTCCCATTTGTTTACTTTTGTTGTCATTTCCATTACTCTAGAAGATTGCTCAAAGAAGACATTGCTTTAATTTATTTCGAACAGTGTCCTGCCTATATTTTCCTCTGGAAGTTTTATAATATCCCAGTTTTACATTCAAGTCTTTAATCCATGTTGAGTTTACTTTTATGTATTGTATTAGAGAAATGTTCTCATTTCATTCTTTTACATGCAGCTTTCCAGTGTTCCCAGCACCACATTTTTTTTTTTTAATCGGAGGAAAATTGTTTTACATTGTGTTGGTTTCTAGCGTACAACTACGTGAATCAGTCATAATTTTATATATATAATAAAAATACATGTATCGTCCTTCCTTCTTGAGCCTCCTCCCCCTCCGGCCATCCCATCCCACTAGGTTATCACAAAGCATCAGGCTAGGCTCCCTGTGTTAAATAGCAGCTTCCCACTAGCTATCTGCTTTATGCATGATAGTGTTTATATGTCAATGCTATTTTCTCAATTCATCCTACCCACTCCTTCCCCCACTGTGACCACAAGTACATTTTCTATGTCTGTGTTGTCATTCCTTCCCTGCAAATAGGTCCATCAGTACCAATTTTCTAGATTCCACATATATGCATTAATACACGATGTTTGTCTTTCTGACTTATTTCACTGTGTGTAACAGGTTCTAGGTTTATTCATCTCATAACAACTGGCTCAAATTAATTCCTTTTTATGGCTGAGTAATATTTCATTGTATATATGTACTGCATCTTTATCCATTCATCTGTTGATGGATATCTAGATTGCTTCCATGTCCTGGCTATTGTAAATTGTGCTACAGTGAACACTTGGGTTCATGTCTTCACGAACAGTTGGGTACATGTGTCTTTTTGAATTGTGGTTTACTCAGGGTATATGCCTGGTAGTCAGATTGCTGGTCATATGGTAGATTTATTCCTAGTTTTATAAGGAACCTCTATACTGTTTTCCATAATGGCTGTATCAGTTTACATTCCCACCAACAGTGCAGGAGGGTTCCCTTTTCTCCACATCCTCTCCAGCATTTAGTCTGTAGATTTTCTGATGATGATCACTCTGATTGGTGTGATGTGATACCTCTTTGTGGTTCTGATTTGCATTTCTCTAATAATGAGTGATACTGAACACCTTTTCAGGTGTTCAGTGGCCATCTGTATGTCTTCTTTGGAGAAATGTCTGCTTATCAGCACCTCTTATTGAAGAGGTTGTTTTCTCTTATTGCATAGTCTTACCTCCTTTGTCATATATTAATAGACCATAAGTGCATAGGTTTATCTCTGGGCATTCTTTCCTGTTCCATTGATATATGTTTCTATTTTTATGCCAGTTCCATACTATTTTGATGACTGTAGCTTTGTAGTATAGTCTGAAGTCAGGGAGCCCTATTCCTCCAGCTCTGTTTTTCTTTCTCAAAAGTGCTTTGGCTCCTCAGGGCCTTTTCTGTTTCCACAAAATTAAAAATTTGTTTCAATTCTAGTTCTGTGAAAAATGCCACTGGTAATTTGATATAAATGGCATCGAATTGTAGATTGCCTAGGGTAGCATGGTCATTTAGACAATATCAGTTCTTCCAATCCAAGAACACGATGTTATCTTTCCATCTGTTTGTGTCATCTTGGATTTCTTACATCAGCATTTCTTTCATCTGTACTTTTCAGGGTATAGGTTTTTTGCCTCCTTAGGCAGGTTTATTCCTAAGCATTTCTTCTAGGTATGGGATTGTTTACTTAATTTCTCGTTTGTTGTTAGTGTCTAGAAATTCAACAGATTTCAGTATATTACATTTTTATCCTGCAATTTTGCTGAATTCAGAGATATGCTGTAGTAGTTTTCTAGTAGCATCTTTGGGATTTTTCTATGTGTAGTATCATGTCATTTGCAAATAGTGAGTTTTACTTCTTTTCCAATTTAGATCACTTTTCCTTTTATACTGAATAAAAGTGGTTAAGAGTGGACATCCTTGCTTGTTCCTGATCTTAGAGGAAATGCTTTCAATTTTTCACATTGAGTATGATGAATGGATTTGTCGTATATGGCCTTTATTAAGTTAAGATAGGCTCCCCCTATTCCACTTTCTGGAGAGTTTTTTTAAATCATAAATGGATGTTGAATTTCATCAAAAAACTTTTTCTGCATCTATCGAGGTGATCACACTGCTTTTATCCTTCAGTTCGTTAATGTGGTGTATCAGACTGATTGATGTGTGGATAATGAAAAATCCTTGCATCCCTGGGATAAATCCCACTTAATCATGATGTATAATCCTTTTAATATATGGTTGGATTCAGCTTGTTAGTATTTTGTTCAGGATTTTTGCATCTACATTCATCAGTGATACTGGCCTATAGTTTTCTTTTTTTATGGTATCTTTCTCTGGTTTTGGTATCAGGGTGATGGTGGCCTCATAGAATGAGTTTGGAAGGGCTTTTTCCTCTGCAGCTTTTTGGAAGAGTTTCAGAAAAATAGGTGTTAACTCTTCTCTAAATGTTTGATAGAATTCACCTGTGATGCCATCTGGTCCTGGACTTTTGTTTGTTGGGAGTTTTTAAATCACAAATTCAATTTCAGTACTTGTAACTGGTCTGCTCATATTTTCTATTTCTTCTTGGTTCATTCTTGGGAGATTTTATCTTTTTAAGAATTTGTCCATTCTTCTAGGTTGTCCATTTTATCAACATATAGTGGCTTGTAGAAGTCTATTATGATCCTTTGTATTTCTGTGGTGTCAGTTGTAACCTCTTCTTTCTCATTTTTAATTATACTGCTTTGGGCCCTTTCCCTTTTTTCTTGATGAGTCTGGGTAGAGGGTCATGAATTTTTTTTTTTTTTTTTCAAAGAACCAGCTTTTCATTTCATTGATCTTTTCTATTGTTTTGTCTTTATTTCTGCTCTGATCTTTATGCTTTCTTTCCTTCTACTAACTTTGTATGTTGTTTGTTCTTTTTTCTCCAACTGCTTCAGGTTTAAGGTTAAGTTGTTTATTTCAGATTTTTCTTGTTTTCTCGGACAATCATGTATCACTATAAAGCTCCCTCTTAGAACTGCTTTTTATGCATTCCATGGGTTTTTTTCTGTGTTTTTTTTTTTGCTTTTATTTGTCTCTTGGTATTTTTAAAATTTCCTCCTTGATTTCTTCTCTGATTCATTTGGGTTGTTTCATAGCATATTATTTAACCTCTTTTGTCTTTAGACATGTGTACCTTTTTTTAGTGGGTTCTCGTGTCTTCTTGTCAATGGTTGTTCAACAGCTAGTTGCAATTTGAGTGCTCTCACAGGAGATCAGCACACGTCCTTCTACTCCCCCA
Organism: Tragelaphus eurycerus; assembly: GCA_935064755.1. NCBI lineage: Eukaryota > Metazoa > Chordata > Mammalia > Artiodactyla > Bovidae > Tragelaphus > Tragelaphus eurycerus. Next base: position 18,461,754 of record CAKXYN010000024.1, on the reverse strand, counting down.
TCTTGAACCAATTTCCCAGTCTCTTTAATTGATGGTTATTCAGCAGTTAGCTGTGATTTTGGAGTGCTCATGAGAGGAGGTAAGTTCAAGGTCCTTCTACTCCACCATCTTGTCTCTGTCTCAATATCAGGTACCTTCTGAGGTGATCTGAGGAAGACTCTTCACCTTTGTGGTATTCTTGCCACAAACCTATTGCTATTGCTATTGCTAAGTCACTTCAGTCATGTCTGAGTCTGTGTGACCCCATAGACGGCAGCCCACCAGGCTTCCCCGTCCCTGGGATTCTCCAGGCAAGAACACTGGAGTGGGTTGCCATTTCCTTCTCCAATGCATGAAAGTGAAAAGTGAATGTGAAGTTGCTCAGTCATGTCGGACCCTCAGCGACCCCATGGACTGCAGCCTTCCAGGCTCCTCCATCCATGGGATTTTCCAGGCAAGAGTACTGGAGTGGGGTGCCATCCACAAACCTATAACTCTAATCAAATCGTGAAAAAAACATCAGATAAACACAAACTGAAAGGCATCCTACAAAATCACTGAAGGGTAGTTTTTAAACTGAAAGGTCATTAAAAGCAACCATAAGAAAAGAATAAGAAGCTGTCACAGATGGAGGAGACAGAGAAAACATATGACTAAATGTAATGTGCTATCCCAGACTGGATTCTGCAACAGAAAAAGAATATTAGTGGAAACACTGGTGAAATCTAAATAAAGCTGTGTTTTAGTAAATAGTATTATACCAATATTAATGTCTTAGTTTTGACAATGTTCTGTGGTAAGATGTTAACAGTAGGGAAAATTGAGTGAAGAATAGACAGGAACACCATGTTCTATCATTGCAGCTTTTCTGTAAATTGAGAGCCAAAAAAATTTTAAAATGACCAGGAACCCAGGGTAGAAAGAGAACTAGATAATACACACATGTGTAAATAAACAGGGAATAATGGAAAGTCGGATGAGACAATTGGCATTCCACAAAAGTTTTATTCCTCTGGATAGTTGTCTAGGTCATCTTGGGTCACCTGGATTTTGGATGCACTGTCACAGTAAAGGTAGACAAGGAGTTAGTGGTCTGTGGAGGAAGAGTAGGCTTCAGAGATTCCACCTCAAGTTTGGTTTGGGGGAGATATGTTCACCTCTGTACTGGGGAATTGAGTTTAAAAGTGTTTTCTTTTTTTGGAAAGTCTTAGAAGACCAATATAAGATAATTTGTTTAATGAATTAATGATGTCTCCTTTTTATTTGTCATTTTATATAAGTATAAACCCACCATTCATATTGACATTTTATCTGCCTCCAGCACCTTGAGGCTTTGTGATCAAAGAGGCTTGGTTTCACATTTTTGGAAGGCATTTTACTGTGGGACTGTGCCAGGGAAATCTAAGAACTTTCCCATCCATTTTTAAAATGTGATAGTCACTTGTACTTTTCTGTTGGTACCAGGGCTAGTCTTTCAAGTACATGGAGGGGGTAGCTAAAAGATAATACAAGTCCTCTCTACCCAAGGCTGATCTAGTACTTTAAAGCCCTCAATTAGCGGTTTTAGGGACTTCTTTTCTAGGTTTAGCTTCTCTCTTCTGTTAGGCATAGCTTGCCTTTTACGTTAAGAATACCAACCTCTGCATCTTTTTTTGCTTACTGGAGGATAATTACTTTACAATATTGTGTTGGCCTCTGCATCTGCATCTTTTTCTCCATGTAATATGTGAGGTTGCTGGGTGTCATATATTGGGTTCCCTAGAAAACAGATACAGAGTCCCTGAGATTTTCATGGTGGAAGTTTATTGGGGATAACTCTTAGTATCAATAGCTGAAAAGGGTAAAGCATAAAGGAAGCAGTATTCAGCAGAGGGAGAAGTTGAACTGTGATGCAGCTGCAACAGAGACCTCAGACAAATCCTATCAGTAATGCTGGAGCTGAGTTAGCCCTTTATATATGAATGGGTGGAAGAAAGAGAAGGGGCCTCATCTCATAACTAGTTATTGGATATGATATAGTCCAGGCAGTGGTATAAACTTGGGTAAAGTTACTCACTTTAATAGAGGGAAATTCCTAGGGAGAGACTGGGGCATGAGCTGTCACCAACTAACATTCCCAACAGTTAGAAAAATAAGTTCGTTAATCCTGAAAGGGGCTCTCTGAGGCATATCAGTATAGTCCTCCCTTTTCACTATCTGAATCCCCCTCCAGATGGGATAGGCCCATCCAGAAACAGGTTCTCAGGATTTGGGGAGATGTTCATGGGAAAAGTTATAGTGTTAAGGTGGTAGAATGAACTAAAGGCCCTGCAACTGCAGCTGGTCTTAGAGCTATAGCTGTACTCTACCCACCATTAGTTGCTTCTCTGTTGGTCTTGGAGAGTAAGGTGGTAAAGCCAGGTGGTCTTCATCTCTGAGTGTTCTGAGACACTGGTCACCATGCCTATCTCAGGCCATAGTTGTTGCCTGAGTCCACTTGTTATGAAGACTGGTCAAAGGAATAGCAAAAGATTTTCTAGTGCATCACTGGGGTACCAAAGTATTCCCTGTCCCCATTGTACAACCTCCCTAAGACCTAGCTCAGTAACTGCAGGATAGTGACTCCTTTCCTTGTCTGTTGATTTGTTGACATAAGGAGCCCAAAATGACTGGGCAGTAATGGCAGCTTATAAATTTATGTGAGAGTTGGACTATAAAGAAAGCTGAGCACCAAAGAATTGATGCTTTTGAACTGTGGTGTTGGAGAAGACTCTTGAGAGTCCCTTGGAATGCAAGGAGATCCAACCAGTCCATTCTAAAGGAGATCAGTCCTGGGTGTTCTTTGGAAGGACTGATGCTAAAGCTGAAACTCCAATACTTTGGCCACCTCACACGAAGAGTTGACTCATTGGAAAAGACCCTGATGCTAGGAAAGATTGAGGGAAGGAGGAGAAGGGGATGAGAGAGGATGAGATGGTAGGAAGGCATCACTGACTCAATGGACGTGAGTTTGGGTGAACTCTGGGAGTTGGTGATGGACAGGGAGGCCTGGTGTGCTGTGGTTCATTGGGTTGCAGAGTCAGACACGACTGAGCGACTGAACTGAACAAATTTAGTAGGATTCTAATTGTGTTTTCTGGTGGAAATACTCACTACATTTGGAACAAGCACCTTTAGACCTACAGAGTCAAGAGCTGTAGGAGTGAATAGTAGAAATTCCCCAGGTCACTGGAAGTGATACTACTCCCAATTTTAGGTTCTTGGACATATTCATGGGGAAACATATGTTGTCAACTTAGGATATATATTGTATGCTGAATGACATCCTATAGGGTATTTTCTCCAAATTGGCACCTCAGCTGCCTCATCCAAAGATTCTTCTAGAAGCCCAGCAGCTTCTAGATGATAAAGAATACAAAAAAACCTAGTAAATCCTAGAAGCCCAGCAGCTTCTAGATGATAAAGAATACAAAAAAAACCTAGTAAATCCTAGAAGCCCAGCAGCTTCTAGATGATAAAGAATACAAAAAAAACCTAGTAAATCCTAGAAGCCCAGCAGCTTCTAGATGATAAAGAATACAAAAAACCTAGTAAATCCTAGAAGCCCAGCAGCTTCTAGATGATAAAGAATACAAAAAAACCTAGTAAATCCTATGGAGATGCATACTGTTGCATCTCCATTGTGGTAAAGTGGTTCTCCTGATCTAATGTGACATTCTATGCAATCCTGTATTGGTGGATCAGACACTCTATAAGGCAAACCCATATTCAGAATATGTGCCAAGTTCAATCAAGATAATTACCCCTTCTAAGGTATAAGTTCAGTTCAGTTGCTAGGTCATGTTTGATTCTTTGCGACCCCATAGAATGCAGCATGCAAGGCTTCCCTATCCATCACCAACTCCCAGAGCTTGCACAAATTCATGTCCATTGAGTTGGTGATACCATCCAACCATCTCATCCTCTGTCATCCCCTTCTCCTCCTGCCTTCAATCTTTCCTGCGTAAGGGTTTTTTCCAATGAGTCAGTTCTTCCCATTAGGTGGTCAAAGTATTAGAACTTCAGCTTTAGCAACAGTCCTTCCAAAGACTATTCAGGGCTGATTTCCTTCAGGACTGATTGGCTTGATCTCCTTGCTGTCCAAGGGACTCTCAAGAGTCTTCTCTAACACCACAGTTCAAAAGCATCAGTTCTTCAATGCTCAGCCTTCTTTATAGTCTGATTCTCACATCCATATATGACCACTGGAAAAACTGTAACTTTGACTATATGGACTTTTGTCAGCAAATAATGTCTCTGCTTTTTAATATGCAGTCTAGGTTTGTCATAGCTTTTCTTCCAAGGAGCAAGTATCTTTTAATTTCATGGCTACAGTCTTCATCTACAGTGGTTTTGGAGCCCAAGTAAAGAAAGTCTGTCACTGTTTCCATTATTTCCCCATCTATTTGCCTTGAAATGATGGGACAAGATGCCATGATCTTAGTTTTTTGAACATTGAGTTTTAAGCCAGCTTTTTCACTCTCCTCTCTCACTTTCATCAAGAAGTTCTTTACTTCCTCCTTGCTTTCTATCATAAGAGTGGTGTCATCTGCCTATCTGAAGTTATTGATATTTCTCCTTGCAATTTTGATTCCAGCTTGTACTTCATCCAACCTGGCATTTCACATGATGTACTCTGCATATAAGTTAAATAAGCAGAGAGACAATATACAACCTTGATGTACTCCTTTCCCAATTAGGAATCGGTGAATTGTTCGATGTCTGGTTCAACTGTTGCTTCTTGACCTGCATATAGGTTTCTCAGGAGGCAGGTAAGATAGTCTGGTATTCCCATCTCTTTAAGCATTTTCCACAGTTTGTTGTGGTCCACACAGTCAAAGGTTTTGGCATAGTCAATAAAACAAAAGTAGATGTTTTACTGGAATTCTCTTGCTTTTTCAATGATCCAGCAGATGTTGGCAATTTGATCTCTGGTTCCTCTGTCTTTTCTAAATCTATCTTGAACATCTGGAAGTTCTCGGTTCATATACTGTTGAAGCCTAGCTTGGAGAAGTTTGAGCATTACTTTGCTAGCATGTGAGATGAGTGCAATTGTGCGGTAGTTTGAACATTATTTGGCATTGCCTTTCTCCGGGATTGGAATGAAAACTGACCTTTTCCAGTCCTGTGACCATTGCTGAGTTTTCCAAATTTGCTGGCATATTGAGTGCAGCACTTTAACAGCATTATCATTTAGGATTTGAAATAGCATCACTAGAATTCCATCTCTTCCACTAGCTTTGTTCACAGCGGTGATTCCTATGGCCCACTTGACTTTGCACTCCAGCATGTCTGGCTTTGGGTGAGTGATTACACCATTGTGGTTATCTAGGTCATTAAGATCTCTTTTGTATTGTTCTTCTGTTTGAGAGATCTAGTTTAATCTACTGTGACTGGTTGGTCTCCTCCTGGCATGGTATTGGGGGCTTATATACATATATTTAAGTTATCACAATCTATCTTCAAATGATGGTATACCACTCATGTGTAGTATTTTTATAATACAGTATAAAAATCTTTCAGCAGTATGTTTCCATTTCTCCCTTCCAAACTATTGTACTATTGTTATGCATTTAACTTCTACATATAAGCTGTACCCTACAGAATTATTTTTGTTTAAGCAATCAATTTTGTTTTCCAGAAAGCTAAATAATACATGAAAGTTTGTACTCATTCACTTGCCATTTCCCAAACCTCTCAATTCCAAATTGATTACTAATATCATTTTACTTCTGCCTTAAGAATTTTCTTCAGCATTTCTTGTTAATGTAGACCTGCTGTTAATAAATTATTTCAGCTTCTGTATATCTTAAAGTAGTTTGCCTTTATTTTTGATAACTATTTTTGCTAGGTTATGAATTTAAGGTTTAAAGATTTAGGGTCTTTTCTTTCAAAGAATTTAAAATGTTGCTCCATTGTTTTTTGCTTGCATTGTTTCTAGCAAGAAATCTGGTGACATGCCTATCTTTGTTCTGCTCTATATGTCTTTTTTTCTGTCTGCTTTTAAGACTTTCTCTTTATCACTAGTTTAAAGCAATTTGATTATAATGTGCCCTGGAGAGGTTTTCTTAATGTTTTTGTACTTGGGATTTGATGGGCTTCTTGTGTCTCTGTACTTAAAGTATTCATCAAATTTGGAAATTTTTTGCCCACTATTTTTTCTGTTATATCCCTCACTCCATTGGGAATTTTAAAGTGTCATTAATCCCATCCAGTGTATTTTCAACGCAGACATTTCAGGAGTTCTATTTATATCTTCTTTTTACCTTTCATGTTACTACTTAACATCATCAGTTTTTCTCTAGCATTTTTCTGGGTCTCATATCATTTGTTTCTTGTCTCTTAGCAACCACCATCCTTCATTCTTTGCTATCCATGTCTTGAAAAAAATCACTGCTTCATTTGTGTACTCTGGTTTTTCAGGTTTTCTGTTTGTTTGTTTTCAGATGGGAAAGTAAATTTCATCCCTGTTACTTCATGTTGGCAGTAAATTGAAATTCCTTCTAGGTCCTTCTGAAAATCTCGTGTCTTTTAAATGTAAATTTTCTTATAAAGAGTGATCCATTAAATTCCTGGCCCTTCATGTTAGATACTTATGGGCATCCACCTAATACCTGCTATCCCCTTTCCCTTGCTGACAGAGCCTTGATTTTGTTTGGGTAGTAATGTTCCAAGCCTCAGGGAATCCAATAGTTTGTTCTATGTCATGGGGAAAAAGTCTCTACTATTCTTTGTCAGTGAAACTGCGGGCATTAGACTCAGGCTACTGTGGAATTTGTGAGAAATATTTTCCCGCAAACCAAACGTAGAGCTAGAGATCGAACAAAGCCCTTTTTCTATTACCCCTTCAAGCTGTTTTCTGAAGATTTTGAGAGAATTTAATGCTTGAATATGTGTCAAGTAATTTGGACTTATGTGGCAACAATCTAGGAAACAATAAGGAAGAACAGGAGAACTGTAGACAGGCCATCCCTACCCTAAAGCACATGACTTACTTGGCCTCGCTTACCAACTTCCTATTAAGTGACATAATACAGAGTCCTAGCATTTAAGCCACTGTTTTCCAGGCTTTCTGTGACTTGCAGCCAAATACAGCTCAGTTAAGTCCTACTTTAACCATGGCTCAGTTTCTCAGATTTATCTGATTATTTTCCTCCAGAATGGAAAAGATGATAATCTGGGAATGCAGGTCACTATCAGAGACAGTGGAATCTCAGTGGTAAACCACCTACTTCACAATTTGTTAAAGCAGTGGAACTATTTTAGCCATGCCCTATGGGGTCACGAAGAGTCGGACACGACTGAAGTGACTTAGCAGCAGCAGCAGCATAGTCAAAGAGCCCTGTAGACTCTGCCCCTTAGAGTAATTTCAGAGACAATGGCCATGAGGAAGTTGTACTGATAGGGAACTTGATGGCAATGTCCCCAGAAGGAAAGCTGCACTGATTCTTGAATGGAATGCTAACTTCCACTGACTGTGATCCACAAGCGAAAAAAAAAAGCTCAACCTAAAGTTACTTGAAATAATATATATTAATACAGTTCCATCATAAATAATACATACTGTTAATGTGGCTTTAAATAATGTATAATTCTAGATTTGCATAATAAATAATACATAAATATGTAATCATCCAGTGAAGTCACATGAAATTAGTAGTCATGAAGGAAACTTAAGCTATTAACATGCAATGAGAGGAAAGTTTTGCAAGTGGCTTGCAGGGCCTTAATCAGTGCTGCTGCATAATGTCTCAGCTGAGAGAAAAAAAGTATTAATAACTGGTAACAGTCTTTTCAGTGTATAGTCAATAAAGGGTTTCCAAGCTCTATAAAGACATGGCTCTTTTTTATTTAATTTTTATTTTATATTGGAGAACAGTTAATTTACAATATTATGTTAGCTCCCAGGTAGGCAGCTAAATGATTCAGTTATATATACATATACACATTCTTTTTCAGATTCTTTTCCCATATCAGATCAGATCAGATCAGTCGCTCAGTCGTGTCTGACTCTTTGCGACCCCATGAACTGCAACACGCCAGGCCTCCCTATCCATCACCAGCTCTCGGAGGTCATTCAGACTCACATTCATCGAGTTATTGATGCCATCCAGCCATCTCATCCTCTGTCGTCCCCTTCTCCTCCTGCCCCCAATCCCTCCCAGCATTAGAGTCTTCTCCAGTGAGTCAACTCTTCGCATGAGGTGGCCAAAGTACTGGAGTTTCAGCTTTAGCATCATTTCCTCCCAAGAAATCCCAGGGCTGATCTCCTTCAGAATGCACTGGTTGGATCTCCTTGCAGTCCAAGGGACTCTCAAGAGTCTTCTCCAACACCACAGTTCAAAAGCATCAATTCTTTGGCGCTCAGCCTTCTTCACAGTCCAGCTCTCACATCCATACATGACCACAGGAAAGACCATAGCCTTGACTAGGCGAACCTTTGTTGGCAAAGTGGTTATTACAGACTATTGAGTACGGTTCCCTGTGCTATACTACAGGAACTTATCTATTTTATATATAGTAGTGTGTATATGTAAATCCTAAACTCCTAATTTACCCTACCTCACCACATTTCCCCTTTGGTAACCATAAAGTTGTTTTTGAAGTCTGTGGGTCTGTTTCTGTTTTGTAAATAAGTTCATTTATATCATTATTTTTAAGATTCCACATATGAGTGACAGCATATGATATTTGTCTTTGTCTACCTGACTTCACTTAGTTTGGTAATCTCTACATCCTTCCATGTTGTTGCAAATGGCATTATTTCATTCTTTTTAATAACTGAGTAATATTCCACTGAAGGTATGTTCATAACCTTATCCATTCCCCTGTTGATGGACATTTAGGTTGCTTCCATGTCTTAGCTATTGTAAATAGTGCTGCGATTAACACTGGGGTGCATGTATCTTTTGAAATTGTGGTTTTCTCCAGATATATGCTCAAGAGTAGGGTTGCATAATCATATGGTAGCTCTATTTTTAGTTTTTTATGCAGTATACTCTTCTCTGTAGACTCTGTACCAATTTACATTCTCACCAATGGAGTAGGGGGGTCCCATTCTCTCCACACTCTCTCCAGCATTTATTGCTTATAGATTATTTTTTGATGATGGCTATTCTGACTGGTATGAGATGATACCTCACTGCAATTTTGATTTGCATCTGTCTCATAATTAGTGATGTTGAGCATCTTTTCATGAGCATTTTGGCCATCTATTTGTCCTCTTTGGAGAAATGTCTGTTTAGATATTCCACCCATTTTTTGATTTGGTTCTTGGGTTTTTTTAAATATTGAGCTACATGAACTGTTCGTATATTTTGGAGATTAATCCCTGTACTTCACTTCATTTGCAAATATTTTCTCCCATTCTGTGGGGTGTCTTTTTGTCTTGTTTATGGTTTCATTTGCTCTGGAAAAGCTTTTAAGTTTAATTACATATCATTTGTTTATTTTTGTTTTCATTACTCTAGGAGGTGGTTCAAAAAGATCTTGCTATGATTTATGTCAGAGAGTGTCCTACCTATGTTTGCCTCTAGGTGTTTTATAATATCTAGTCTTACATTTAGTCTTACATTTAGGGCTTTCATCCTTTTTGAGTGTATTTTTGTGATGGTTACAGAATGGTCCAATTTCATTCTTTTAAATATAATTGCACAGTTTTCCCAGCACCACTTATTGAAGAAACTGTCTTTTCTCCATTGTATATTTTTGCCTTCTTTGTTATAGAATAGATGACCACAGATCAAATTGCCAACATCCATTGGATCATAGAAAAAGCAAGAGGATTTTTTAAAAAATCAACTTCTGCTTCATTGACTACACTAAAGTCTTTGACTATGTGGATCACAACAAACTGTGGGAAGCTTGAGATAGGAATATCACATTACCTTACCAGTCTCCTGAGAAACTTATATGCAGGAAAAGAAGAAATAGAACCAGACATAGAACAATGGACTTGTTCCAGATTGGAAAAGGAATACATCAAGGTTGTATATTGTCACCCTGGTTATTTAACTTATACGCAGAGCTGTTGTTCAGTTGTATCTGACTTTGCGACCCCATGGACTACAGCACACCAGACTTGCCTGTCCTTCACCAACTCCTGGAGCTTGCTCAGACTCATGTCCATTGAGTCGGTGATGCCATCCAACCATCTTATCCTCTGTCATCCCCTTCTCCCACCTTCAACCTTTCCCAGCATCAGGGTCTTTTCCAATGAGTCAGTTCTTTGCATCAGGTGGCCAAAATATTGGAGTTTCAGCTTCAGCATCAGTCCTTCCCATGAATGTTCAGGACTGATTTCCTTTAGAATAGACTGGTTGGATCTCCTTGCTGTCCAAGCAACTCTCAAGAGTCTTCTCCAACACCACAATTCAAAAGCATCAATTCTTCAGCACTCAGCCTTCTTTATGGTCCAGCTCGCATATCCATACATGACTACTGGAAAAACCATACCTTTGACTAGATGGCCTTTGTCGGTAAGTAGTATCTCTGCTTTTTAATATGCAGTCTAGGTTTGTCATAGCTTTTCTTCCAAGGAGCAAGCGTCTTTTAATTTTATGGCTACAGTTACCATCTACAGTGATTTTGGAGCCCAAGAAAAGAAAGCCTGTCACTGTTTCCATTATTTCCCCATCTATTTGCCATGAAGTGATGGCACCAGATGCCATGATCTTAGTTTTTTGAACGTTGAATTTTAAGCTAGCTTTTTCACTCTCTTCTTTCACCTCCATCAAGAGACTCTTTAGTTCCTTTTCTCTTTCTGTCATAAAGGTGATGTCATCTGCATATCTGAGGTTATTGATATTTCTCCCTGCAATCTTGATTCCAGCCTGTACTTCATCCATCCTGGCATTTCACATGATGTACTCTCCATATAAGTTAAATAAGCAGGGTGACAATATACAGCTTTGACATACTTCTTTCCCAATTTGGAAGCAGTCCATTGTTTGATGTCTGGTTCTGACTGTTGGTTCCTGACCTGCCTATAGGTTTCTCAGGAGGCAAGTACGGTGGTCTGATATTCCCATCTCTTTAAGAATTTTCCAGTTTGTTGTGATCCACACATGGCCTTTACTGTAGTCAATGAAGCAGAAGTCTTCATTGTTTTTTCTATGATCCAGTGAATGTTGGCAATTTGATCTCTGGTTCCTCTGCCTTTTCTAAATCCAACTTGTACATCTAGAAGGTCTTGGTTCATATACTGCTGAGCTTAGCTTGGGGAATTTTGAGCATTTCTTTGCTAGCTTGTGAGATGAGTACAGTTGTGTGGTAGTTTGAACATTCTTTGGCACTGCCTTTCTTTGGGACTGGAATGAAAACCGACCTTTTCCAGTCCTGTGGCCAACACATTATGCAGAATGCTGGGCTGGATGACTCACAATCTGGAATCAAGATTGCTGGGTGAAATATCAAGAACCTCAGATATGCAGATGATTCTACTCTAATGGCAGAAAACGAAGAGGAACTAAAGAGCCTCTTGATGAGGGTAAAAGAGAAGAGTGAAAAAGCTGGCTTAAAATTCAACACTTAAAAAAACTAAGATCATGGCATCTGATTCCATCACTTCATGTCAAATAGATGGGGGAAAAGTGGAAGCAGTGACAGATTTTATTTTCATAGGCTCCAAAATCATTGCAGACAGTGACTGCAGCCATAAAATTAAAAGATGCTTGCTCCTTGGAAGAAAAGCTATAACAAACCTAGACATCATGTTAAAAAGCAGATACATCATGTTGCTGACAAAACTCCATATAGGTAAAGCTATGGTTTTCCCAGTAGTCTCTACAGATGTGAGAGTTGAACCATAAAGAAGGTTGAGTGCCAAAGAATTGATGCTTTTGAAATGTTGTGCTGGAGAAGACTCTTGAGACTCCCTTGGACAGCAAGGAGATCCAACCAGTTAATCCTAAAGGAAATCAACCTTGAATATTCATTGTAAGGACTGATGCTAAAGCTGAAGCTCCAGTCCTTTGGCCACCTGATGCAAAGAGCCAACTCACTGGAAAAGATCCTGATGCTGGGAGAGATTGATGGCAGGAAGCAAAGGGGTCGACAGAGGATGAGATGGTTGGATAGCATCTTTGACTCAATGGACATGAGTTTGAGTGAACTCTGAAGATAGTGATGGACGGAGAAGCTTGGAGTGCTGCAGTTCATTGGGTTGCAAAGAGTTGGACACAACTTAGTGATTGAACAAGGTGATCATAGGTGCATGGGAGTTATTTCTTAGCTTTCTGTCCTGTTTCATTGATGTATAGTTCTGTTTTTGTACCATACTATTTTGATGACTATCATATAGTCTCAAGTCAGGGAGTCTGATTCCTCCAGCTTCATTTTTCTCTCTCGGTATTCCTTTGGTTCTTTTGGGTCTTTTGTGTTTCAATATTTAAATTTTTTCTTTTTCTAATTCTGTGGAAAATGCCATTGGTAATTTGATAGGAATTGCTTTGAATCTGTAGATTACTTTGGGTAGTATAGTCATTTTGACAACTTTGTCCAGTCCAAGAACGTGGTAAATCTACCTATTTGTGTCATCTTCAAGTTCTTTCATCTAATTCATATAGTTTTCAGAATACAGGTCTTTCATATCCTTAGCTAGGTTTATTCCCAGATATTTTATGCTTTTTGATGTAATGGTAAATGGGACTGTTTGCTTAATTTCTCTTTCCGATCTTTTGTTTTTAGTGTATAGAAATGTAAGAAATTTCAGTGTATAATTTTACTGAATTCACTGATGAGCTCTAGTAGTTTTCTGGTAGCATCTTTAGGATTTTCTATGTATAGTATCATGTCATCTGCAAGTAGCAACATTCTTTCTTCTTTATTTCCAATTTGGATTACTTTTATTTATTTTTTTCTCTGTTTGCCATGGCTAGGACTTCCCACCTATGTTGAGTGAAATTGGACATCCTTGTCTCTTTCCTGATTAAGAAGAAATGCTTTTAGCTTTTCACATTGAGGATGATGCTAACTGTGGTTTTTTCATATACAGCCTTCATCATGTTGAGGTAGGTTCCCTCTATGTGCATTTTCTGGAAAATCTGTTGTCATAAATGGGAGATGAATTTTGTCAATATATCTTTTTCTATATCTTTTGAGATGATCATATGGTTTTTATCTTTAAATTTGTTGATGTGGTATATCAGACTGATTTGTGGATGTTGAAGAATTTTTGCATTCCTGGAAAAAATCCCACTTTATCAAGTATTTGATCTTTTTATTATATTGTTTGCTAATAGACTCAATTTGCTAGTATTTTGTTGAGGATTTTTATGTCTATGTTCATCAGTGATATTGCCCTGTAATATCAGGGCAAAGATACCACAACGAAAGTTTTCTTTTTGTGTGGTGTCTTTGTCTGATTTTGGTACCAGGGTGATGATGGTCTCATAGATATGAGTTATTTAGGAATTGCACAACAATTTATATTTATAGAGCACTTTACAATTATCTGCTCATTAAATCTTATGACGTTTCTGTTCCTTCCTATGCAGCTCTTTGGAGAATTTCAGAAGAATAGGTTTTGACTCTTCTCTAAATGTTTGATGGGCTTTACCGTGTGAAGCCATCTGCTTTTGGACTTCGTTTGTTGAAAGATTTTTAATCACAGTTTCAGTACTTTCGATTGGTCTGTTCATATTTTCTATTTCTTCTTGGTTCAGTCTTTGAAAGCTATATCTTTCTAAGAATTTGTCCAGTTCTTCTATGTTGTCCATTTTATAGTCATATATAATGACCCTTATATATGAAAGTGAAAAGTGAAAGTGAAGTCGCTCAGTCATGTCCAACTCTCAGCGACCCCGTGGACTGGAGCCCACCAGGCTGCTCCGTCCATGGGATTCTCCAGGCAAAAGTACTGGGATGGGGTGCCATTGCCTTCCCCAGCTGAGATACTAATATTTTTAAATCTCAAATCTATCATCGCTTAAAAGACTATTGAAGAGTTTCCTAAAAACAAGGCAATGAAAATCATTGTCAACAACTCTATCAACCCTTCCATTTCTCTAAGGACTCAGTTGTGTTATTTCATTTAATAGTAATCCTAATACTCTGTAAGATGGACACCATTATCTTCATTCTGCAGCAGGGAACATTGGGTGGGAGAAGTGACTTACCTAAGGTCACACAACCAATTAATGGCAGGGAATGGTTTACATGTCTTCTGAAACCAAAGTCTGATGTTTTCCTTTACTTTGTACTATCCTGTCTCATTTTTAGTGTAGCTTTTTTCCTGTGGATTAAGATCTGGACATTTTATGATTTAGATTCAGCAGACCTTTTGTGTGTTTAACAGTGTACTGATGGCTTATGTGGACCATGTCATTTGTCCCTACAATAATCCTTTTGGGCACTTCTGTCTTCATCTTACAGATCAGGAAACTGAGGCTTAAAAAAATGAAATGACTTACCTCAGAGTGTGAAAAAAAAAAAAAAGCTGGGTGCTATGACTCCAAACCACAGCACACAGCATCTCTAGTGACACGTGAGGAAGGGTACTTCCTGCCTTCATGGCAGGCTCTCTGCCTTTTCTGGAGAGTACACTCAAGACCACTGCCTGGTGAAATTGGATGGCTTTCTTCTAGAATAGGAAAGGTAATGTTTTGGGAATGGAGATTGATGTCAAGAGATTTAGCATGACCAGGGGCAAACTTTATACTGCACACATTTTCAAAGGGCTGGCATTCTGAGACACATCAGGTACATTAGTAGTCAAGTCTGTTCACAATCACCGAAGAATTGATGCTTTTGAACTGTGGTGTTAGAGAAGACTCTTCAGAGTCCCTTGGACAGCAAGGAGATCCAACCAGTCCATCCTAAATGAAATCAGTCCTAAATATTCATTGGAAGGATTGATGCTGAAGCTGAAACTCCAGTACTTTGGCCACCTGATGTGAAGAGCTGACTCATTTGAAAAGACTCATGCTGGGAAAGATTGAAGGCAGGAGGAGAAGGGATGAAAGAATGAACAGAAGATGAGATGGTTGGATGGCATCACTGACTCAATGGACATGAGTTTTGAGTAAACTCTGGGAGATGGTGATGGACAGGGAGGCCTGGCGTGCTGCAGTCCACGGGGTCTCAAAGAGTTGGACACGACTGAGTGACTGAACCGTTTACAATATTTCACAAACGCTCAGATTCTGGAGTCCCTCATGTTCCACTCCTCTACAGTTTATAGTTGGTTAAAATTCCCCATTCCTCTGGTAATAGCATTCTTGGAAATTGTGCTTTGAGTTCAGTTCTTCTGGGAAAGACATAACCTACTGAAGAGGTACAGAAAAGAGTTGAAACCTTAAATGTTGAGCTTACCCAGGAGAGTAAATACAAACCGCTTCCATCTTTCAGGCTGAATTATAGCTTATCAAGCACACGTTAAAATTTTAAGCCTTTTTTTCCTTAAGTAAGAATAAATCTAAGTTGACTATTCCAGCATATGTATTTGTTTTCCCTACACTGTCTATAAACCATGTCCAAGGTGAGTATTTATAAGCCTGAGCAAAAACTAGACAAACAATTCTGAGAATAAGTGACAACTATAACAGTTCATGATAAGACAGTCACAACAAAGGAAATGCTATGCATTAAGTGATTTTTCTTGCAAATCCTTTATACATGTGTCAGGCTGTGTGCTGGCAGAATGAAAGAGAATAAATCAAAGAGAATACCTGTGTAAGAAAGGGTTTTTAGCAAATGCTGTCTTGCAGGCATAAATCAAATAAATAGTGATTAAAAAAAACTAAAAGAACAGGATAGATTTCTATGGAATTTTACACAATGAAATTATTTAGCAGTTTCACAACAATTTATATTTATAGAGCACATTACAATTATTTGCTCATTAAATCTTATGACATTTCTGGCAAGTAGGTCCATACCATTAGTTAAATTTTATAACCAAGGTAACTGAAGCAGGAAATTTTCAAGGTTGCACAGCCAGATGTAAGCAGGAGTTACTTTGGAACTCTTGCTCCCACAATCTTGAGTTGCATTTCTAGGTAGGGGTTAAGCTGCCTCTTAGCTTCCTCCTTGATGCAAGACAGTTTGGGGTGGGGGTGGGGCACCTACCTGGGCATTTGGAGGTAGGTGTTAACGGCAACGGCTCTTGGCAGTTAATCTAGAAGTGTCAGTGGTAGATATTGCCTTTAGCATTTCAGCTGGAATGTGGACCCATCAGCATGTTGATACACATGTATACAGTGCAAATCCATATCTGCAATACAGCCTAGTTTGAGATATTCATAATGGTTAAGTCCAAAGCTATAGTTCTCCGTCCAGGCTGCAATACTTGAGGAGGGGGGCATTAAAAATAAACTGATAAACCAGTGCCTCAAGATCAAGTGCCTTAAATCTGAATCTCTGAGGTTGGGGCTTGGACAAGGATAGCTTAGAAGAGCAACCAGGTTTTTCTAATATGTAATCAGAGTAGAGAACCATTGGTACAAAGATCCCTCCAGATTTGCTGCTCATGGTTGGGCAGGTTGTTCCCTGCATGAGGATACCTAGGAGAGGCCAGTAAAGACTGAATCAGCTCACATACAGGGTGCCCTACCCTGGAAGTAGAATTTTTTCTCAAGAAAAGAGTCACCTTTTGTCTAATTATCACAAAGGGAGCCCAGAGTCATTCCACTATTCTTGGATATGCATTTTTGCATATCCTACATATTTTGTTTTCAGCTTTTTTTATGCATTCAGTATAAAGTACATTGAACATCTACTGCATGCTGGGCACTCAGTATACATGGGGATACACAATAAAGCCATCACAAGCCTGTCCCTATGTAGTCCACAGTCTGTTGGGGAAGACAAGTGACTGAACAGGGAGTTAACACAACACATGGACTGCTCCAGCAGCATGGGTGCAGGGAGCTGGGGAGGATACTAGAAGGGCACTGACCCAGACCTGGGACACAAGGGGACCTCATGATGGACATGGTATGAAGGGGAAGGGGTAGCATTCAAGACTCAGTGGCAGCGTCTGAAGAAACCTGGGGTCAAGAGAGGTGAGGACTATGGGCAATTGGCAATGGTTCAGCCCATTCACCCAGAGGATGGAGTGAAGAAAAGCTGGAGGAAGAGCTGGGGAGTGCAGTGAGTCTTCCCAATCTTCCAAAGCACGGTTGGCCACCTGCAAGCTTAATCTTTTGTGCTCTGCCCTCAGTCCTACCTTCCTCTTTCTACCTTCTCTCCTTCCCTGCCATCTTCTTTCCATATATACTGTCCTTTATTAGTGCAGAAAATACCTAGACAACTTGTTCCCTACTTCCTGGCACTGGAAAGAACTGGAAAGCTTGAAAGCAGGCAAAAGAACAAACAAACATGGGAACACAGATGTCACCGGCTCACTTGGCACCACCTGGTGAAACCACACAATTGGTACAACTCTTTCCTTGCTCACTGCTCTTTTTATTTGATGTGCCTGGTCCTAAACTGACAGTCAACAGTGCCATCCTAATCCGTGGGACTAGTGGGAGTGGTGTGGAGTTGGGGGATGGGGTGTTATAAATGAGACAAGATTGGGCATGAACTCATGAAACTACTGAAGCTGGGTGATGAGTACATGAGTTTTTACTAGTTCTGATTTCTGATTATGTTTGAAATTTTCCATTATAAAAAGGATAGAAACAAAAACAAAACTTAAGATCTATTGTTTCTTCCTTTGTTTTGCTTACCATTGCTTCTAGTGATACTCTGTTTTCAAAAAACTCTGGTTTGATTTGGTTTAGGTTCTATTTTTCACTTCAAAATAACAATATGCCTTTATTTTGTTCATAGGGCTATTATGCATGTGTGCAGATTCAGTCCCTCAGTTATGTCCGACTCTCTGCAACCCCATAGGCTGTAGTCTGTCAGGTTTCTCTGTTCATGGAATTTTCCAGGCAAGAATACCGGAGCAGGCTATTATAATGAGCCAAATTTCCTAATCCATTGAAATCATAATTCAGTGGATCAAAATTCACTTCATCTTCAGAAGTTTGTGTTTGTATGACATACTCACCCACTCCCTTTGGATTACCCACTCATGATCCTGATAAATGGCCTACCTTCCTCTCTTGCTGTGGCCACAGCAAACTTTCAATATTCAGATTGTCAGGCTGACCTTCTGTTTCCACACACTCTGTGAAATCAAAGAATGTTTCTGCACTTACAGTTGGAAGGCCTGCAATGGGATAGGGGAGAAATGGACAATCAGCCTTTGAGCAACTACATCTCCCATTCCTCCAACCCTGTCCCATCCCATTTCCATACATTAGCTGCAGCAGCTGCACAGCAACTGTCCTGTCTTCTAATGCATGAGACCGCATACTTGTAAACTGGAATGAGACTTTCCACAGGCCTCCAAGCCATGAAATAAATCATTCACTCTGTTTCACAATGTTCTAGAGTAATAGTGGACATGTTTACCACAAAACATGGCCTCCTCTGCCCTCCTCAGGGTGGTAGCTCGCCCACACATCTATGGTACATGGGTATAATGCTCTGTTCTACGCTGTTCTCTACACCTGCTCCTCCCTATTGTGATGGAGCTCCCTAAGTACATGGGCAGGACAAACTCCCAGGACCTAGTGTTCTATTTGACCCAGGGTAGATGATCCACATGTGTTTGTTAAATGAATGGATGTCCTAATCATACTGATATGTAAGCCTATTTCATGTGTAAGGAATTTATTTGGAAATACTCTATTTGGAAACAAAAAATGAGTATATCCCATATTCGAGTCTTCCAGCAGGTAGATGTGGTTATTTCATACCCAAGTTTGGATGGCCTCCCTACCTATACATGTGAGCCATGACTTGGCTTCCTAAGGCTGAGTCTGATTAGAACACAGTCATTCTGTTCCAACTCTATCTCTTCCAAAGAATGAAAAAGAAAGAAAAACCAAACTTTTCATTCGTGCTTTTGTCAATATTGAAAAACCAGCTTATTAATGAAGGATTTATATTACTTTAACCAGTCTCTATATCTTCTTATGGCTACAACCAAAGTCTTTATGGATCTTGTCTAGTCCCAAAAAGCCAATTAATTTCTCTTCTGTGCTGTGATCTCCAGGGCCCCAAGAATGGGGTTACAGAGAGTTTATGGGAAGAACCTTCTCTACAACAAGATGATGCAGACTAAGTTTGCTCTGCCTTCCCTTTGTTGGTTCCAGCTCCAGGACAAACAGGAAGTGAATGAAGATTTGCAACCCATTAAAAAGAAGGACCCCTGAACTGCACCTTGAAAGAAAACAGAAGGGAGAATCAGCAGGCTCTGCCCTGCTATGCTACTGAGAACTTACTAGATCACACAAGCATTCAGCCATAATATTTGCTTCCACTAGCACAAATCACACAAATATGACAGGACTGAACATGTGCTAGAACCAAATGTGCACACTGATTCTTCTGTCATCTCCTCAACCAAATCTGAAAATAGGAATTTCATAGTTCTTCCCTTTATTAGGAACCTGACTTAAAAAAAAAACTCGGGGAGAGCCTGAAAAGGTGAGGAGCCTCAAACATATTTGGCTAAGGCTGTGCTCTCCTTGCCTGCCTCTCCTGTCAGGCTTCAGTGCCCCTGACCTCCCGCATGGTGGGACAAGCTGCACCCACTCTGGCTTTGCCACACCTTGACTGCTCGCTTGAGCAATCAGCTGAGGAAAACTGAGACTTAGAGAAATTGAAACCACTTCCCTCAGAGGATTGCATGAGTACCCAATAAGCTCAATGATACTCTTAGACTAGCGAGGGTTCCTGTGCCATCGGGGCTCAGCAAAGGCGAGGTGCCTACCCCCTGGGTGGCCCTGGTGCTCTGCTCAATGAGACACTGCTTCTCCAGCTTTCTGTGGGCATGTCTCTGCCTCTTCTCTGACTCCGTCATTGTCCTGGCTGCCCCTCAAGGCCAGAGCCCCTGTCTCCTCTCTGTCTCATGGGCACCCTCTCTCATTAGGCACTCAGTAAATGTTGTTGACAGACTGGCTGACTGCCTGGCTGACTAAAGATGGCATCTTTCCACCAAGGGCAAGTGTCGTTTGCTGCCTTTATTTATTGCTTAATGTCAAATGGTGTCATCAGCATGATATAATTTTCCTGAAATGCCCATCAAGATTAATAAGAGTTAAAGAAACCTAAATCATTGGAGGGTATTGGCCCTAATTAGTATCATATCACTAGTAACAGAATTTGAGTAATGTCTTATAGGTGTAGAAATCTTTTGAGTTAAACATGTCAATTTACCCCTGATTTTTATCTGTTACCAATTTTTATGACATCATTCCTATGTACATTAGAGAATTTTCAAGGAAATTTTCAAGAAAGTAGACAATTACTTCCTATTACTTTAAGTTTGGGGGACAAAAATTAAGAAGCACATTTTATGCTATTTAACAAACAATAAGAATAAACAAAGCTGTACCCCTTTTGCCATGTGGAGATCTCCCTTCTTTTCAACAGTCAGCAGGCCTTGGAATCGAAGTGAAGGCATCTTTGTCCCAAGCTACATTCATCACCATTCTTGCCTATATGATTTGCAAGAGGAGGGGGAAAATATTTAAGTTTGATCAAGTCCTTAGATAGCTTTTACCTTATTAAAGCATTAAATAAAAACATAGAGACAGATAGACACACACACACCAAGAACATAGTAAATCCAGTTTTATGAGGTTTATGAAATAGTTCTGATTAAAAATCCATCCATTTGTCATTTTCCCTTGTCTGCCAGTCTTATAAAATCCCCACCACTATTCTTTCACAAACACTCTCTCAAAATGCTGTCAGATGGGTTATCATTGCCTTGCACTTTTGTTCTTTTGTTAATTTTGGATAAAGTCCTAGAGTGTAGCAATATTATTGAACTCATTTCTGCTTAGGTCTCAAGTTTCCATAGCTCCTCTATTACCAAGCAGCAATGCACCCTATAGGCACAATAAATAAATAATACAATACTGAAGCTCTAACAAATCACAAAATACATTATTAAAAAATTAAGAAATAAATATCCTCCTCTTACTTAAATAGAGATTGATTTTATAATGTGGAATGCTGAGGAGAGCTGCTCTGAGATATATTAAAGCCTGGGGACACACAGAATACACTGTAATGGGCATTCTGCTCCCTCAGCCAGAGGGAAACACTCCTCCAAGTGAATGGATGTATTTGTGAAATGGAAGCGGGTATTCTCTGTTTGTTCACAAGCCAAATATGATGCACCGCTCCCTTTTTCACATAAGGGAGGAAAGACCTGCAGGACACATCTGTCTTCCCTAAGCACAAACTGAGAGTCTAGATGAGAGTGATGAAGATAAATGCTTTCCCGAAACTGAAGTTGGAGGAGAACTATTTCCTTCTCTTGACTTTAAATCACAATTCCGGCTTCCAAAAAGATGTTCTCAAACCAGGATTCTGCCACATTTCCTCCAAGGTGCTTTATTTAACAAGGAGAGGATATGGCATAGATCTCTCCTCAATGTTTACATTCCAAGAGAAGAAGTTAAATAGGATCCTTTCTCCATAGGCATGAAGATTTTCTATGGAAAAGACAAAGTCTACTGGGTCCTGGGACTCTTGGGAAGTTACTCCTGTCTTGTTCACCTTGATGTTTGTGTTGATAAGCCACTACTTTTGTACTGAACAAATACTCTTACTCCATTCTGGAGTTGTGTGGCATTTCCCTATCCTGGCCAAAGATGAATTGAGACTGGGAAAACCGTGCTGACTTCAGTGCCCTCTGCAAAGACATGAGGGGGAAAGACAACGGGTAACAATTGCTGCCGTCCTTTCCTCATCCTAGAACTTTGCAAGAAGTTTACTCTGGCAGCACAAAAATCCACTTCATTTCCTTATCTCGCCACTCTCTACAAAAGATGCTGGGTAGACTCTAACAACCTCCCAGAGAAGGGACGGTGAATCCATGCAGAGAGGACTTCCCACCAATTGAGTTATTTTTAACAGACCACTGGAAATAGTTCACTCAAAATGAGCTGACCCATTTGCGGATAAGATAGTAAATAAGTAAGCCCTTCTGGTTCCAAAGGCTCTTAGGGCACTATTGACCAAAACCTCAACTATGTTTTCTATATAACTGCTCCTTTATCTCCCATAAGTACATTAGGCATATATCAGATAGGCATATATAAGTGATGATTTAGTATTTGCTTTTCTTACTCCTGATGGAGAGATCTTCTCATCTGTACCTGAAGTTCTCTGGAACATGTGACTTCCAGGACTGGGGCTCACAGAGACCCTGCTATCTTCAATATACAGCTTCTGAAATCACCTTAGACTTGAACACGTGGATGACAAATGGAAAAGAGAAAAGTAGAAGAATGCAGGGAGATTTTTCATGTATCAATCTCGATGTAGACTATATAACTTCCATGAATGTTCCACTGGCCAGAACTAGTTACAGGATCTTACATTCAAGTGGGGCTGGCAGGAACCACCCCAGTTAGGCATCTACATGATGGTGATAAAGACTACAACAGTAGAAAATCAGAAGGTTGGTGAGAAATGTATCAGCTGGCATCCCTGAGACTCAAAATCTCAGTGTGGAAAACTTAAGCTATTTCACATCCCATGGGAATTCTCAAATTTTTATAAAGATCTTGGTAAATTCTTCAGATTTTAATTCTCAACATGTCTGTCTTTTGGATTTGCACTTCTGTACCTGCTGGCTCCATTCTTCAGTGGGTTAAAAAGTACACAAGGCAGCCTCTTCTTAGTTTTGAATGACCCTATGCATGCATACATGCATACACACCCACTCACATAAAGTGTATGCGAAGACAATCAGATCAGATCAGATCAGATCAGATCACTCGCTCAGTCGTGTCCAACTCTCTGTGACCCCATGAACCGCAGCAGGCCAGGCCTCCCTGTCCATCACCAACTCCCGGAGGTCACCCAGACTCACATCCATCGAGTCAGTGATGCCATCCAGCCACTTCAATAAATCCATTGTAAGTTCAAAATGCCTTAAAAGGATCTGGGAAAATATAACAGAGTAGAAGGATCATGAGCTCACCTCCTCCTATGTGGATATGAAAATCACAAATAATTGCTGAACAATCATTGATTAAAAAAAAAAGACTGGAACTACCAACAAAGATACACTACACCCAAAGACAAAGAAGAAAAGCCACAGTAAGACAGTAAGAGGGGCATACTCACAGTATAATTAAATCCCATATCCTTGGGACAGTGACTCACAAACTGGAGAATAATTGTATTTCAAAATTCTCCCACAGGAGAGGTCTGAGCTCCATGTGAGGCTCCCCAGCCTTGGGGTCTGCCATCAGGAGGAGGTGACTCCAGAGCATTTGGCTTTGAAGGCCAGCAGGGCTTGATCACAGGAGATCCACAGAACCAGTGAAACAGAGACTCCTTTCCTGGAAGGCACACCAAGGTTTCATGTACACCAGGACACAGAGAAAAAGCAGTGACTTCATAGGAATCTGGCTCAGACCGACCTGTTGGTCTTGGAGGATCTCATGGGGAAGTAGAAGGCAGCTATGTGTCTCTCTGGAATCAGAAAAGCAAGATGGAAAATACTGGGAAGGGTTCATCTACTTGAACTCTAAATGGAAGCAGACATCTTGCTTGGATCATTAGCACCAAGACCTGGTCCCAGCCAATAGCCTATAGGCAACAGTGCTGTGATGCCTCAGGTCAAGCAACCAACAAGGTGGGACTATAGCCCCGTCAATCAGCAAACAGGATGCCTAAAGACTTCCTGAACCCACAGCCATGTCTAGACAAACCCCTTGGCATGACTTTGCCCACCAGAAGGCCAAGACCCAGCCTTAAATGATACATTAGACCAGCTGGACTTAGCTGATATGTATATGTATGTGTGTGTGTATGTATATGTGTGTGTGTATATATATATATATACATATATATATTATCATATCTCTGTGTGTGTGTGTGTGTCTGTATCTCAAGAGACAGACAGACACACACACACCCAGAGAGAGAGAGAGACTGTTCTATTCAAAAGCAGCATGGAACATTCGCCGGGATAGATCACATGCTGAGCCACAAAGCAAGCCGTGGTAAATTTAAGAAAATTGAAATTATGTCAAGCATCTTTTCTGACCACAGCACTATGAGATTAGAATGTGCACAGCTGACTCATTGGAAAAGTCCCTGATGCTGGGAAAGATTGAGGGCAGCAGGAGAACAGGCTGTCAGAGGACGAAATGGCTGGATGGCATCACTGAGGCAATGGACGTGAACTTGGGCAAACTTTGGGGGATGGTGAGAAACAGAGAGGCCTGGCGTGCTGCAGTCTATGGGTTGCAAAGAGTCAGACATGACTGGGTTACTGAATAACAACAATAGGAAAAAACTGCAAAAAACACAAACGTGGAGAGTGAACAATATACTATCAAATAACCAATGGGTCATGGAAGAAATCAAAGAGGAAATGTAAAAAATACCCAGAGACAAATGAAAATGTGATGATCTTAAACCTAAGGGATGCAGCAAAAATAATTCTAAGAGGGCAATTTATAAGCAATACAAGCTTACCTCAGGAAACAAGAAAAATCTCAAGTAAGCAGCTTAACCTTAAATGTAAAGCAATTAGAGGAAGAAGAACAAACAATACCCAAAGTTAGTAGAAGGAAAGAAATCATAATAATGTAATATCAGAGCAGAAATAAATGAAATAGAAACCAATAAAACAATAGAAAAGATCAGTGAAACTAAAATCTGGTTCTTTGAAAAGATACACAAAATTGATAAACCTCTAGCCAGACTCATCAAGGAAAAAAGGGAGGAGACTCAAATCAATAAAACTAGAAATGAAAAAGAAGTTACAACCGATACCACATAAATACATAATACTACAAGTCCCTATATGCCAATAAAATGGACCACGTAGAATCTTCTTCCAAGCTCACTTCTGTGGTTATTGACAGGACTCAGTCCTTCAGGGCTATTGGACTTTGAGCCTCGGTTCTTTGCTGACAGTTGGCAAGTGGCTACCCTCAGTTCCTTGCCACATGTACCTTTCCAACATTCTTCATTAGAACAAGTGCCCACAAGGCACCAGAGAGCACTAGTAAGGTGGAACTCACGGTCTTCTGTCACCTAATCATAGAAGTGGCAGCCCATCACTTCTACTATATTCTGCTTGTTAGAAGCAAGTCTCTAGATCCAGCCTGCACTAAGGAGGAAGAGAAAAGGTGAAAGTGAAAGTCATTCAGTTGTGTCCGACTCTTGCAGCCCCATGGACTATACAGTCCAAGGAATTCCGCAGGCCAGAATACTGGAGTGGGTAACCTTTCTCTTCTCCAGGGGATCTTCCCCACCCAGGGATCAAACCCAGATCTCCCGCATTGTGGGCAGATTCTTTACCAGCTTGAGCCACCAGGGAAGCCCCAAAATACTGGAGTGGGTAGCCTATCCCTTCTCTAGCAGATCTTCTCAACCCAGGAATTGAACCAGGGTCTCCTGCATTGCAGGCAGACTCTTTACCAGCTGAGCTACCAGGGAAGCCCAAAGGGGACGGGATTACACTAAGGCATCAATACCAGGAGGCAAGGATCTTTGGTAGCCATGTCAGAAATTGCCTACCACTGTAAGATATAAACCTGTGCTGTGTTAAGTCACTGAGATTCCAGGGTTTTATCAGTTAGAATGACAGGTATTACCCTAAGTGACACAGGAGGAGAGCAACCACAGATGGTTGTAGTAAAGTGAGGTCAGAGCAGACCAGGACATGCAATGCCTTATAAACACTGATAAGAAACTGGCTTTAATTGTAAGTGCAAGGGGAGGCCATTGGAGTTAAGCATGAGAAAAAAGGAATCCAGGTGTTGTTTCCTGCTACTGTTTATAAATGTACTGGTAGGAAGCAAGCGTGGAAGCAGAAAGACCCATCAGGAGGCTGTTTTCATCTGAGGCAGTATTGGATAATAAACAAAGGGAGTGTGATGGTTAATTTTATGTGTCAACTTGGTTGGGCCACAGTGCCTAAATACACATTCAAACATTATTCTGGTTATTTATGTAAGGGTGTTTTTGGATGAAATGAACATTTAAATCAGTAGACTTTGAGTAAAATAGATTGCCCTCCATCTTGTGTGTAGGACTCAATCAGTTTTAAAGCCTGACATTCCTGAAACAAGAGTGAATTCTGCTGCAGGCAGCCTTTGGACTTGAACTGGAACATCATTAGCTTTCTCTCTCCTGGGCCTCCAGCCTGCTAGCTCACCCTACAGATTTTAGACTTGCCAGCCTCCACAACTGTGTGAGCCAATTCCATAAAGACAATCTCTCTCTCTTTACACACACACATGTATACATATACACACATCCTATAGATTCTGCTTCACTGGAGTCAGGAATAATACAAGGGGCTTAAGCCCACCCAGTATTGAGCAGCAGCACTGTGGAAGCAAATTCTGTTATTTTCTGTTATTTTTGAATAACTGTTCTGTGTTCTAAGCACTCTGCTAGATGTTTCATACACATCCTCTCATCCAATCATTCCACAAATATAGATATTTATACCCATTTTACAAATGAGGAAATCAAGACTCAGGAAGTTAAGTGAATTATCCAAGATCATAAGCTAGTAAGAGTTAGAATTGCCTGATCAATTTATCAGGGACCTTTTTTTTTTTTCCCAAATGTTTGAATGAAAAAAAGTGAATAACAGCAGAATAAAAAAAAAATCAGTTTGGTGCTCTAAATCAGAAATTCCATTTTGCTGATGACCAAAGAAAATTCACTAAATCCAGGACATTTTCTTCATGTATTAAAATAACAGTTACAATCTGCAAGGGGCCCTTCTTTATTCTAACACATGGCAATTATATCTTTATACTGCAACTGCAAATCTGGTTTTTAGTTTTCCCATTTTGTTTCCATAAGCATACTTTTACAGCCAATTGTTAACGGATTAACAACTTTGGGTGAAATCCATCAGTCTGCTCTGGTTTACCTCCATGGCTGGGAGAGTCTGTTAGCAAGGACAGAGAACAGAGGATCTGGCTCTGACTTGAGCAGACCAAACGGAGCATTAGGTCCCCCAATAAACATTTACTGTGCCTCTGCTATGTTCCAGACACTACTGTGCATTCTGGACAATGCCTCATAAGCGGCCAAGAGTCTTTCTGAATCTTCTGGGTCCCAATATAAAGAAATTCCTATCAGGAGATAAATACATCTAATTAGCAAAATATTTAGTCTCATAAATACAGCCAGTTTGATGTGTCCAAGATTTTTCTTTATATCTATCTCCTTATACCCAATGACCCATCCATCCATCTCTCTCAACAGTTTCTAAGCAATGATATCTTAATAGTATATTGAAATAATCAACAAAATGGCAACATTCAAAACCCGCTCTCTATTGAACTTCTTTTCTGTACCAAAGCTTCCAAGGAAGTAACTCAAGAGCTGTCATCATTTGAAAGGTGAGGATTACTAATCCCCAGGATTTGACCCACTGCCCCCATCATACAGCTGCACTCCAGCTTCAGGAGGTCAGGAATGCAAAAAAAAAAAAAAAAAAAAATCACATTTAATTTTTTTCCCAAGAGGAAGGAATATACAAAGAAAATCAGACTTGGAAAAAATATTCCAGGCTTTTATTCTTGTAGTTTAAATGAATTTAAAAAGTAGAACATGTTGAAAGAAAAAGAACATGAAGACAGTATAGAAAATACAAAGTTAGAATCTTCCTTGAGCCCATTACACTTCCTCTGTGCCACAGAGAAGCCCCTGTCCTATAAGGGGACAAAAAAGACTGTAGGAAAGAATTAAGTAACAGAAGTAATTAAGTAACAGTAAGTAACTGCTGAGAAGGCAGTGAGTAGATCTAACTCTGGCTGCAGAAGCTGAGTGAAGGGTGGAAGGAATAGGAAGGACCCAGGACCAGCATTACAGAGTGGATCACAGAAAGCAGCCAAAGAGGAATGAACTTCTGAGTAATCTGGAAGGGAGAAATGCAGCTTTCCTTCTGTCCATAAAATCCTTCACCCTGTAACTGAAGCTAGAGTTTTGTAGGAGGAAGTATTCACAGACAGTGGTATTTTGGAGAAGGCGTTTTGCCCAAGGCACCAGCAGAATACATTTGTCATCTGAAGGCAACACATGGAGAACTGTACCTCCAGGTTTTCAGTGTTGCACAGAATTGTGCTGTCACCAACAGGAACAGAAAAAGCTAGAAAGAGAAATGCAAACGATTGAGTCTGAATAGTTCAAAAGGAAAGGTCGTTGAATTATGAAGACTGAATTTCTAGAGTCATGGGCAGGAAGACATGATACCTAGGATAGAATATTCACTTTAGTACAAGAAACTGGCCTTGTGGGTGAGGACCAGCATAGATCTGCATTGGAGATGGCAATGTGGGTCAGCTCACAGAAGCAATTCAAAGGCAATGGAGAATGAGGACAGCAAAGCCCTGCTTCATCCATGGTTAAGGGCATCTGTGGGCAGGGGAGCACACAAGCAACAGAGAGAAAGCCACTTTTGTTTGGGTATTCCGGGGTGAGCAGAAGTTCATCAGGCTAATGGCAGAAGGGAAGAAACATTCTAAACCAAATGCAAAAGCATGGAAATAAGAAACAATATAGTTTATTCACCAATGGCTGGTGAAAAGGAACAATGACAATAATTACATTTACTGAATACTTTTTTACATTCATTATCTCATTTAATCCAAGATAGCCATGGAATCAGCATAACTGCTTCCATTTTACATGAGAAAACCAAGGCAAGAAAGCCAAGCTTCAGTGCCAGTCACTGAAGAAGAAATCAAACCTAGTTCTACACTGTACTGCATATTATTTCATTTTACTGTAAAATTATTAGTGCTGAAACAAATCATATTCAGTGTATTTAATAATTTATGTTGTATTTAATAAATCCTCCCTCAGCATGTGACCATGAGCACAGCCTCCTCAAGTGACCATCTTAGATGTCGCCTCCTATTCACGCCCAAACTTCTTGAAAGAGTCCTCATGCTTTGACTACATTTACTTACCTCCCACTGGACCTACCCACAACCCATTGCTATCTTCTGCACCACTGTTGCACCTAAACTGCTCTTGCCAAGGTCTAAGGCCCATTTTTCATTCAATGTGTTGACTACTTCTTGGTACTTACCTTGTTTGATTCTTGGCTGCCTGAAATGCCATTGACTCCTCAGAATAATGTCTCACTTTGGTATCTGTGAGTTAGCAGCTTCCCCACCTTCTTTTCATCAGTTTCATGGTTCTTTCTCATCCCCCTTTTCAGTCTCCTCCTTCCCTGCTCATCCTTAGGAGATGAAAGTCCTTCAGGGCTCTCCTCTCTGGCCCTTTATCCACATACCCCTGAGAGGTTTCATCAACATCTGGGCTTCAGTTATTACCACCTGTACTCTGCTGATTGTTGGAGAAGACCTCTGATGTTTTTGCTTGCTTCTGTTTCAAATATTTTCTGTCCAGCCCCAGCCAATTTTCTGGTGACAGCACCTGCTTTTCCTCTGAGGACCTTCCCTTGTCCTTACTGTCAGCATGGGTGGTTTAATGGGACTACAAGCGTGGTCATGTGACCTGGGCCTTCATCCTGCTTCCTCACTGTGGAAATTGCATCAAGAATGGACACCCAGCTGACTGGTTCAGGACTTTGCTCTCACTGTGGAGGAGACAGAAATTCCTTTTGGTTATGGGATCTGGACCCGAAAAGATGTAGCTTGTTGCTGCTCCCGTCATTTTGCTACCATGAGGAGAATATCTTTTAGAATGAAGCCAACAGAGGAGGAGCAGAATAGAAAAGCTGGGGAGAGCAATAAATCCCGATGCCTCATTTGAATCACTGTGTCCAGTCATGCCTCTAGACTACAGGCTCCAATCTGGTAGCCACGCCATCTGTGGCTATTGATCACCTTATATATTGTAATATGCTTTATGTTTATATAGAACATAAACATATTAAATACATTTTAATGTGTTTTGGATGTATCAGATTAAATATATTATTAAAATTAATTTTGCCTTTTTCCTACTTTTTAATGTGGCTACTAGAAAAGCTTAAATTACATATTGGCTCACATTATATTTCTACTGGACTGTAATGCCCTAGACTTTTCAGTTACATGACTGAAAAGAAAGCAATGAATGTAAAACTCTGTAACACCTTAAAATACAAAAACCAAATATAGGGTTGGCCAAAAAATTTGTTCAGATTTTAAAAAACCCAAATGAACTTTTTGGCCAATTCAATACATCTATGCACCAGTCCCAAATGTGGCAAGATATCAGGTAGGAGAGACATTTATTTTAAAACTACTGAGATATTCTTTAAAAGTTGCTAGCAATTTTCTATCTCTATAGATAAAGATATCAATTTATCTTTGGAAAAAACTTCAAGAAAATAATTGGAAAGGTTTCTTTTTAATCCACAGGTAAAGCAAATGTACATGCATCATTTTTAAAAAAGATTTTCACCCATTAACCTAGATGTAAATGCCTCAAACTTACATGTAACATGTTTGTTTAGAAAACCAGATTTCTGTATTTTTAATAGGAGCATGCCTGTGAAAGATTATTTTCCCTAGACGTGATTTTTAACTTAATTATCTCTGTGCATTATTCTTTGTTCTTTGGGTGGGTGTGTGTGTGTGTGTGTGCATACACACGTGGCTTCGATCTTAAATATACTTACAGGATATCAGGAGCAGAAAGCAGATGATGACAGGAGACATAAGGAGGCATGTGTATCTTTACCTTAAGATGTGGGTAGGGACCTAAAAGGAACCTAACTGGAAATACCAAAGTCTACTCTGGATTGAAAGCTGACATGTAGTTTTATTTCAGGTGGTATAATCTAGATTTTGGAAAACTGAATGTCAAATTTTGTGATTGCCATGTCTGAACTCTTAGGACAAGATCACACACTGTGGGTGAGAGTTGAATTTTTTTCTAAAGAAAGAAGCTGTAAAGCTGAGGGAGGGAAGCAATTCTTGTCTCTTGAATGCCAAGAGCAAATCTGTCCTCTTGAGTAGGAGGGATGTGGAAAAGCACTGCCATTCTGGGCTGGCCACTGTAAATGTTACAGCAGGCTGAGGAGTCCAAGAAAAGTGTCATAGCCAGAAGGAAACCACTTATTAAAGGGCATGGTCTAGAAGCAGGAGTATAGCTAGCATCTATGTTTCCCTCTTCTGTGTTATAATTCCCTTCTAGTATCCCCAAGCTGTCTATAGAATTTTGTTAGATACCACTGTTTGGTCTATGTATGTTCTGTAAGGCTAAAAGAATTATAAGTGTCCAACCTGGGAGAAAGCACAGTAGAATGGAGAGAGCTGAAGTAGCTCAAAAAATTTAAACATAAGCTGTAAGAGCTGAGTCACCTCCTGGGTTGAATACAGCAGCTAGAGTCGGTTGAGGTGTGACAAGTGACCTCCAGGAGAGACTGGGATAACAATGTAAGCATGAATGAGGAATTCTCAACAGTTACTTGGCAGGGAGAACCCAGTAGCAGAGTGAAATTCCAAAGTCATGTGGAGTAAGTTCTCAGACGTTGTTAGCTGGGTCTTAAATGAAGTAATTCATGAGTAGCAAAAATAGTAATGCTCATCAAATATTCCATGTGCTTCTCAACATTTCTTAGCACATGTGTACTTAGATGGGGTCATGTAGCCAGTACTATTCAGCAGGTTGAGGGAATAGTAAGGGAAAGGTAAGAACCTCAGCACAGTTCTCCAGGTTCTCTCCCCCTCTGTGGCAACCAAAAAGGTAACGTACTCTAGACGACGCAGCTGTAAGATTCAACACCTGCCATCAGTGTACGTCTCTGTGTGGAAAAGAGCCCACCACCAGCCTCTGCTAAGCATATAATATGAGTGAGAAATAAGTTTTTGTGTTCACTAAGTCACTGAGATTTTTGTTTATTTGTTCTTTCAAATTATAGCATAACTTAGTCTACCTTCATGAACACACTAGTATTCATGTAATTTGATGTGCATGGTACAAAGCAAACAATTCATAAATGTTAGCTCTTATGCAAATCTATATCCTGCTTACCTTCAGATTCGTTCCTTGCCTTCTCTATGTTCTGAGGCCTGTCCTGAGAGGACTGAAGCCAAAGGACTCTGTTTCCAGAGCTCCTATGCCAGTGGCCTTCTGGCTGGGTTCAGGCCATTAGAGGCACTTCAAAAGATAAGAGAGAGGAAGAAACTGAGATACCAAGGATTTTCACTCCCTCTTTCTGCCTTGGATGGCCTCTCCAGAAGCAAGTGGATCATTAAAAGAAAATAAACAATCTAAAATTCTATACCCAACAAAATTATCCTTGAAAAAATAAAAGCCAAATAAGGTATATTCAGAAAGACAAAACTGAGAGAATTTATCACCATCAGATCTATAGGAAAAGAAACAGATCATTAAAGAATGATCTATTCTTTAGATAATGATTCCAGATGCAAACACAGACTATAAGAAGGAATAACAAGAAACATAAAAGGTTTAAAATGAGATAAATCTAGATAACACTGACTGAACAATAACCAAAAAAAAAAAAAATCTTCTGTGATTAAAAATATGTGTACAAGTTAAAATTTTATAAAATCCTTTCATTATCTGATTTGTTAGAAAAGTACTAATTAAAAGTGACTCTAATTAAGTATGTATGCTGTAATCTCTAGGTAACTGTTAAAAGAATAATAAAATGTATATAATTAACAAGATATTAAAGAGGAAGATAAAATAAAAGCTACTTAATTAATCCAAAATGTGCAAGAAAGGAGAATAAAAGAAGCAAAAAACAGATGGGGCAGAAATAGATGGCAAATTTGAGTCAGATATATCATTAAATTACACTAAAGGTGAATATATTAAATATTCCAATTAAACATACTTCAAATGATAAAATATTAAACCCAATTACACACTGCTTACCTGATTTGCCATAAATACAAAGATATACACAGACTGAAAGGAAAAGGATGAAAAAAGATAGACTGTGAAAACAATAACTGAACATCGGGGAGAAGGCTGGACTGGCTAAATTACCAGGACAAAAGCAGACGTTAAGGCAAGAAGCTGCTGTAAGAGCCTTCTGACTACCTGGTCTATTTACTACAGTTCTGCTCCCTCATCAAAGTTTTAGTTATAACCAAAGCGGATCTTCTAGAGCATTGACCTGACTTTATTATATCCCTATTTAAATTCCTTCAGTGGGTTTCCATTGTCCCTAATACATAGCCTCAATTCTCTCCATCATTCATCCTTTGCCTTCATCTCCAGCTTCACTTCTGGCAACTCCCTTTTGCTTTCCTCATGTTTCAGCCCTAGGAAAAGTTAATCCAGATACTCTGTCTTCAGATTCCTCTGGGCTTCATTCTTAACAATCTCTTTCCTCCACCCTGGACCCCAACTCTTCTTCAGTCTAACTCTTGAAACTTTGAGACTAACATGAGGAGAAATCTATGCTAGCCTACTAAAGGACAAAAGCTCACATGGAGTGGAGACAAGCCACCTAACTGAAATCCTCACAGATCAATCTGCCCAAAATGGAACACATAAGCCCATCCTACACCATTCAACTCCAACCAAGCTGATCCTAACCAAAAGTTACTTCAGATATCCCAATTATCCCATCTAACCCATGAAAGTGTTACATAAATTAAACAGAAGGTGTTCTAAACTACTGAGCAATGGACGATAGCAAAAGATAATCAATACAAAGTCCATCTAATGTGAAATCTTATAGTAAATATCTGGAAATAACATATAACAGTACTTTGAAATAAAGACTCTTCTTTTGACTGAAATATAAGGCATATCACCATAAAACTCCTAGAAGTAAAACATTTTCTAATGTAAATTGTACCCATGTTTTCTTAGGTCAGTCTCCCTACGCAAAAGAAATAAAAGCAAAAATAACAAACGGAACCTAGTCAAACCTATAAACTTTTGCACAACAAAGGAAACAAAATGAAAAGACAACCTATGGACTGTGAGAAAATATTTGCAAATGATGTAACCAACAAGGGCCTAACTTACAAAATACACAAATAGCCCATTCAACTCTATATCAAAAAAACAAACAACCTAATCCAAAAAGTGGACAGAAGATCTAAATAGACGTTTCACCAAAGAAGACATACAAATGGCCAATAAGTACACGAAAAGATGCTCATCATCACTGATTATTAGAGAAATGCAAATCAAAGCTACAATGAGGGACTTCTCCGGTGGTTCAGTGGTTAAGAATCTGCACGTCCACTGCAAGAGGCACAGAGTTGATCCCTGGTTAGGGAACTAAGAACCCACATGCTGTGCAGTATGGCCAAAAAAAAAAACAAAAAAACCTACAGTGAGATACCAGTTTACACCAGTCAGAATGGCCATCATTAAGAAGTCTACAAATAACAAATGTTGGAGAGAGTGTGGAAAAAAGGGAACCCTTCTATGCTGTTGGCAGGGATGTAAATTGGTACAGCCACAACAGAAAAAAGTGTGGATGCTCCTCATAAAACTGAAAATAGAGCTGCCGTGTGATCTTGCAATCCCACTCCTAGGTTTATATATCCAGAGAAAACTATAATTCAAAAAGATACATGCACCCCAGTGTTCACAGTGGCAGTACTTATAATAGCTAAGACAATGGACACAATCTAAATGCTCATCTACAGATGAATGGATAAAGAATATGTGGTACATATATATAATAGTATACTACTCAGCCACAAAAAGGAATGAAGTAATGCCTTTTGCAGCAGTATGGATGGACCTGGAGATTATCATACTAAGCAAAGTAATTCAGAAACAGAAAAACAAATATCATATGACATCACTTACATGTGGAATCTAAAATATGGCACAAATGAACTTATCTGTGAAACAGGAACATACTTACAGACAGAGAGAGCAGACCTGTGGTTGTCAAAGCAGGGAGGGAGGTGAGGGAGTTTAAGGTTAGCAGATGTGAACTGTTATATACAGAATGGTTAAACAATGAGGTCCTACTGTATAGCACAGGGGACTATATTCAATATCCTACGATAAACCATACTGGGAAAGAATATGAAAAAGAATATATATATACAACTGAATCACTTTGCTGGACAGCAAAAATTAACACATTATAAACCAAATATGCACCAATAATTTTTTTTAAGTTTAAAAAAATTTAAAAATTGAAAGAAGACTCTCGTTTTGGAGCAAATATACAAAAGTAAACTGAAATCTTCATGGTGGCCGTCTATCACATTGATTCTCCTTTTACTGATAACTTTATTTTTTATTATATTATGTTCTAGGTAGTATTACCATGCTCTTAATACCTGCAACTCTTCTAGTTCTGAGTTTGCAATTGCTTCATCAAGTATGCAAGTTAATCCACCTGCCAGAATGCAGATATCCTGTTCCTAACGTTGCCACTTGCTGCTGCTGCTAAGTCGCTTCAGATCACATCAGATCAGTCGCTCAGTCATGTCTGACTCTTTGAGACCCCATGAATCGCAGTATGCCAGGCCTCCCTGTCCATCACCAACTCCCGGAGGTCACTCAGACTCACACATATCGAGTCAGTGATGCCATCCAGCCATCTCATCCTCTGTCATCCCCTTCTCCTCCTGCCCCCAATCCCTCCCAGCATCAGAGTCTTCTCCAATGAGTCAACTCTTCACATGAGGTGGCCAAAATACTGGAGTTTCAGCTTGAGCATCATTCCTTCCAAAGAAATCCCAGGGCTGATCTCCTTCAGAATGGACTGGTTGGATCTCCTTGCAGTCCAAGGGACTCTCAAGAGTCTTCTCCAACACCACAGTTCAAAAGCATCAATTTTTTGGCACTCAGCCTTCTTTGCAGTCCAGCTCTCACATCCATACATGACCACAGGAAAGACCATAGCCTTGACTAGGCGAACCTTTGTTGGCAAAGTAATGTCTCTGCTTTTGAATATGCTATCTAGGTTGGTCATAACTTTCCTTCCAAGGAGTAAGCGTCTTTCAATTTCATGGCTGCAGTCACCATCTGCAGTGATTTTGGAGCCCAGAAAAATAAAGTCTGACACTGTTTCCACTGTTTCTCCATCTATTTCCCATGTAGTGATGGGACCGGATGCCATGATCTTCGTTTTCTGAATGTTGAGCTTTAAACCAACCTTTTCACTCTCCACTTTCACTTTCATCAAGAGGCTTTGTAGTTCCTCTTCACTTTCTGCCATAAGGGTGGTGTCATCTGCATATCTGAGGTGATTGATATTTCTCCCAGCAATCTTGATTCCAACTTGTGTTTCTTCCAGTCTAGCGTTTCTCATGATGTACTCTGCATATAAGTTAAATAAACAGGGTGACAATATACAGCCTTGACGTACTTCTTTTCCTATTTGGAACCAGTCTGTTGTTCCATGACCAGTTCTAACTGTTGCTTCCTGACCTGCATACAAATTTCTCAAGAGGCAGATCAGGTGGTCTGGTATTCCCATCTCTTTCAGAATTTTCCACAGTTTATTGTGATCTACACAGTCAAAGGCTTTGGCATAGTCAATAAAGCAGGAATAGATGTTTTTCTGGAACTCTCTCGCTTTTTCCATGATCCAGCACATGTTGGCAATTTGATCTCTGGTTCCTCTGCCTTTTCTAAATCCAGCTTGAACATCAGGAAGTTCACGGTTCACATATTGCTGAAGCCTGGCTTGGAGAATTTTGAGCATTACTTTACTAGTGTGTGAGATGAGTGCAATTGTGCGGTAGTTTGAGCACTCTTTGGCATTGCCTTTCTTTGGGATTGGGATGAAAACTGACCTTTTCCAATCTTGTGGCCACTGCTGAGTTTTCCAAATTTGCTGGCATATTGAGTGCAGCACTTTCACAGCATCATCTTTCAGGATTTGGAATAGCTCAACTGGAATTCCATCACCTCCACTAGCTTTGTTCGTAGTGATGCTTTCTAAGGTCCACTTGACTTCCAACTCTGTGCCACCCCATAGATGGCAGCCCACCAGGGTCTGCCATCCCTAGGATTCTCCAGGCAAGAACACTGGAGTGGGTTGCCATTTCCTTCTCCAATGTTGCCACTTAATCATTCTTAATTCTCTTGTTTATCTGAACCATGAATATCTGTGATAAAGACAGCCTTAGGAAGAATAACATGTCTAGTCTTGACTATCTTCTATAGGTCTTCATTTAGATCAAAGTGGGCGAAAGGAATTGGAAGCTACAATCAGAAAATCTGAGTTGATGACTGGTAGAACTGACACTGCATCTCTGAGCCTCAAACCTCTCTGAGCCTCAGTCTCCTTTCATAAAGGACAATAACACTTACTTCACAGAGCTGGTCTCAGTCTGTCGTTAGCCTTGCAAATATTGATGTATTGCATACAGGTGGTTTTCTACTCAAAATGAACTTGGTATGAAGCACAAAGGTGATATGGCCTCTTTCCCACATTCAGTTCCTGCCACTCCATGCCTTCCCCTTGTCTTCTTCAAGAGACTTATTGACATCCATTTGAGCCAAGTAAACAATTGAAAGACATGTTTTGCAGAGGCTGGTGGCTCAGAAGGTAAGGAATCTGCCTGCAATGCAGAAGACTGGGTTTGATCCCTGGGTCAGGAAGATCCTCTGGAGAAGGGAATAGCTACCCTCTCCAGTATTCTTGCGTAGAGAATTCCATGGTCAGAGGCTACAGTCCATGGGGTCGCAAAGAGTCAGACACAACTGAGCAACTAATGCTTTCACTTTGCAGAGGCCCAAGTATAGCTAGAAAATCCACAGCCATCTGCTAAGTCTGTAGCAGATAACTCACTTCTTTTGATCAACACATAGGCAAACAAACAATATATTTTATAAGAACCATAGAATCCATGTTTAAACCAATGTAACCATCTTGGTTTTCTGTAACAGGTTAGAAAGGACTAGGTTTATAATGAGATTAAGTGACCACAGAAATTCTTTGTAATCATTTTTTAATACCAGTGGTGGAAAAGACGTCTATTTTATGGATATCTGTTTGCCCCTTTTCAAAGACGACAGTGATGATCATACATTCAACACTCTTGTGGAGAAAACTGATTTAGGGCTCCCAGCATTTCAACGCTGTGTCTGTATATATGCTTTCTGTTTTCAGGGTAGCAGGTTCAGCTCCTTTCTGAAGGGCCTTTCCATGTTGACAGTACATTGTTATCTGAACTACAAGGTACCTGTGCCCGAAGTGAGTAGGCCTGTTCATTTGTCGACTGCCGTAATTTCTCAGCACTCAGCAAGTTCCAGCTCCCTCTCTTAATGATGACTGGGTTTCTTATTTGCCAGACAGTCAGGCAGTATTTATCAATGTCCCTGCTGCTTGCTTTTAAGTGATCATTGGTCTATAATTCTTTAGATTATCACTCAGGTCTGCTTTATAAGAATGTTGACAGGCCTTGGACAGTTACAGCAACAGTTCACTTCAAGTGTCACATTGTTATAAATACATTTTACTCTCAACTCATCATAAAGCAGGAATAAATAGAACAATGCATTTTCTCTATAGCTTTTCAGTTATATAAGCTTGTCTTATTTGGGTGTTCACCTCCCTATAAGCCTACGAGTAAATTCTCAACTCATAAGACACCTAAGAAATAGTTACTGATCCTTTCTGAGATTCCAAACATTAGAATGAAAAGCTTTAGTGGCTATGGCTAAAAATGGATGAACCGTCTACTAGGCATTTATATTCAAATACAAGAATTAAATTTCAGTGCTGCAAAAACAAACATTTATAAGATTTTTCAAATATTCTTTGTCTTTTTCCCCCACATATAATTTGCATTTGCAAAGTTTCTTTTGTGTTTTTTTTTTTTAAACGTCTTGACATTTGAATCTCACGAGAGTCTATTAGGTGTTCCTTAATAAATTATTCCAAATCTCATTAATTTCTTATCTTCAAGGTACTTCTTTTAACGAAAGAGCATTGAATTGTAAATCCTTCCAAGGTATTTATTAGGAGATATTGCTTTGTGACCTTTATGGCCATTATTTTGGCAGAAATGTTATAAAAATAAACTTAGTGCCTAGAGTGTTTAAACAGAAAGAATGTACTCAGGCTAACTTTCCATCTAAAATCATCCAAAATATACTCTAAGGATAGAGAAGAGTCATTTTGTTTAGAAAGTCAATCTTTTAGTTCTGCTTTTTTTTTTTTTTTTTTTCCTGGCTAGACTAAACAAATAAGTCACCACAGGCACTGTGCATTTTTCCTATTCTTTTCTCTTGGGATGAAATATGAAATAATCTACAAAGTAATTTGATCCGGCAATTAAAAACAAGGACATGAATTACACTAACAACTGTCACATAGAAAGAATTAATTCCCTCATAACACTGCTTGATGTTACAGACCCTGGGTGATTATGAACAGATTGTAATTGGAAAAGAGCCAAACCAATTCAGGTATCTCCAAAACACAGGGGTAAGCCTTGACTTGCAAACAGAGAACATTTTTTACTACCCACAGGAGTATCCTTTTGCAATTGATGCTCAGATGTTTATCTAGTGATTACTCACTGCACCCAGCGAGGCAGTGGTCCAAGGTACTACATGTGGCGATGCCCACCGATCCTTGCTTCTGAGATTTAGTACATCATTTACAGAAAACAGACTTTCTGGAAGCTGTGTTTCTAGAGTGATCCACATCCCCACACCACCCCGCAGCCCAGTATGGATTATTGGTTGCTTATGTCTAGTAGTATAATGCATGCATGCTCAGTTGCTGTCATGTCAGACTCGTTGTGACCCCATTGACTGTAGCCTGCCAGGATCCTCTGTCCATGGGATTTTCCAGGCAAGAATACTGGAGTGGGTTTCCATTTCCTCCTCCAAGGGATATTCCCGATTCAGGGTTTGAACCCACATCTCCTGCGTCTCCTGTAGCAGCAGGCAGTTTCTTGACCACTGAGCTACCTGGGAAGCCCCTTAGTAGTACAGTATGTCATTCAAAAGAATAGATGTTAACTAGCTAGTGTGTCACTGGACAAAGTAGTTGGAGGACACTGAGGCCTGCTGCTTATTGGGAGAAATTTCATTTTTCCAATGGCATACAGATTTTATGGTCCCTTTCTGATACTATATTGTTTCTGGTAAGGCAAAGTCTTTTACTGATGAAAAGTGTTATTTTCTGGTATAATAGAAAGAGCTTAATTTCAGGGGTTGGAAATCTAGGGTTTTTCTTGCTTATAAAAGTAGCAATTTGGAGGATTATAAATAACTAGAGTCCTTTAGCTTGGGACAGCCTCACTAATTAAGTAATTTAAGGTGGGTTCTGGAATTTCCCTGGTCATTCTTTTGTGCTCTCAAGTTTAAGACCCCCTTACCCCTGAGGGATTTCAGAACTATTTAGAGTAAAGGCATATCAGTGAAATAAGAGACACTCAAGAAAATCCCATGGAGTTCTAGGCTGCAGACATTTACCTTGAAGTCACATAGGCTAGCTTTCCAGCTCAGCCCTGGGAGGCCTTTACCAGACCAGGTAAGGGGTTCACTCTTTCTTTCACTCATTCATTTATTCATTCACTCACTCAGCAAATGATTATCCTGCACCCTCTTCATGCCAGACACTGTGCCTGGGAGCAGCAGGCACCACCGCTTGTAAATTCTATTGGAATTTACACTCTGAGATAAGTCATTACAGGGTGATAAATGCTTGCAAGCAGCCTAGAGTCATTATGAGGAAGAGGTGATCACCATTAGGGAAATGGAGGGTGGGGTGGGAAGGAAGTGGTGATAAAAGGTCCAACCCCATGCCTCTCACAAATAACTGTTTTATCAAACAGATATTAATTGAACACCTACCATAAGCCAAAAACCAGAAGAAAAACAAAGCAGGAGAAGGGAACAGAAAAGAATAAGGGTGCATCTGGCAACAACTGTTTTATCCAAGGTAGACAAGGAAGGTCTCTAGGAGAAGGTGACATTTGAGAGGCAAATTTAATCCCTCCAGGCCTCAAAATTCCCTGCTGACCTGCCTTCTTTCTGCCCCTTGGCCTTTGCTTCTACTTTGTCTAGGTCCTAACCCACCCCTGCCCAGAAAGGCCCCAGCTGAAATGTGGACTAAGACAAAGCTAAAATGGCTTTGTCAGAGATGGAGTTGGAAAGCTGGCAGGAAGAGGAGTACAAGGAATAAAACTTCTGCTCCTTCCACAATGGGGTGCCAGGATGATAAATCTTTCTCCCTGTGTGTGCATGCCAAGTCGCTTCAGTCGTGTCTAACTCTTTGTGACTCCATGTACTGTAGCCCACTAGACTCCTCTGTCCATGGAATTCTCCAGAGAAGAATACTGGAGTAGGCTGTCATGCCCTCCTCCAGGGGATCTTCCTGACCGAGGGATCAAACTTGTGTCTCCTGTGGCTCCTGCATTGCAGGTGGATTCTTTACCGCTGAGCCACCGGGGAAGCCCCCTTCTCCCTCTACTCACAAGCACTGTTATAGGCTGAGTGCCAGCCTTGAGCAGTCATCCACTCAGGATCAAACAAGGCCTTGATTTTTAGGATTTGCTGTGCGTGAACTCCCATGCTTATCTGGTTAATGATGGTTATTGGAACCTCATTGGGGGAGTTTGGTGTCTGGCATCAGTGTTTCATATCTTGGCTTATCTGCAGTTGCTGTATGACTTTGTGCCCTTCCTGTACCTCTCTGAGTCTCAGTTTCCCATGCCTGGAATGTTTGTCTCCCAGATCTGCAAGATGCTGGCTCCTTTTCACTTTTTAAGCCTGAGATTGAAGATTTTCTTCTCAGACCAATCTTCCCTGAAGACTTGATTGAAAGACTTTCCTTGTTATTCTCCTTTGCAACCCTGGTTGGCTTCCTTCTTAACTTGGTATTTGTATTACACATCCACTGTTTGTTTCCTGCTTTGCAGTGTGTATCCCCACTCTACCACACACAGGGACCACTGCCTCCTGGGCCTCAGGTTTACCCAAGCCAGGCCAGTGCTCACCCACTGCTGCTTCTGCTGCTGCTGCTAAGTTGCTTCAGTCGTGTCTGACTCTCTGCGACCCCATAGACAGCAGCCCACCAGGCTCCCCCGTCCCTGGAATTCTCCAGGCAAGAACACTGGAGTGGGTTGCCAGTGCCTTCTCCAATGCATGAAAGTGAAAAGTGAAAGTGAAGTTGCTCAGTCGTGTCCGACTCTGTGCAACCCCATAGACGGCAGCCCACCAGGCTCCTCCGTCCATGGGATTTTCCAGGCAAGAGTACTGGAGTGGGGTGACATTACCTTCTCCGGTGCTCACCCACAGAGGTCATCAAATAATATTGCCCACCTTGAATGAAAACATATGAAATGGGATGATTACAATACTTGCCACACCTGATCATTGTAAGGATTACATGCACCTGGCACCTAAAAGCAATTAGTGGGTTGCCATTTCCTTCTCCAGGGGATCTTCCCGACCCAGGGATCGAACCCAGGTCTCCTGCATTGCAGGCAGACGCTTTAACCTCTGAGCCACCAGGGACGCCAATTAATAAACAGTAGCCATAATTAAAAGTACCTGTTCTGCACATGCTCTTTGTGTTTTAGGGCTGGTATGGCCCTACAGATGGAGAGTGGAGGTAAAGCAAGTGGATATTCATGATTCCAAGAAATGGGTGTTACAGTCCCCATTATACAGATTACAAACAAACAACTGAGACTCAGAAAGAAAGAATGATTTGCCATCCAGCTGAATATATAGATTTGCTTTGTTTTTAGGAAGCAAACCAGAACACATGAAGTACCCTTCAATCAATTACCTTTAATGGTTATGATGTATATATTTATTCTGGGGCTATAGTTTGATTCTGTGTGATAACAACTTCTAGAATAATCTTTTTAGCCTGAGAGGCCTTAAAAACAAAAAATATCTTCTATCCCCTAAAGATGGATTTGATTTTGAGAGTCGAGTTATTCAGAGACAAAATAAATGATTAAATTATTAAATAGGTCACCTAGCAGGATGATTTCTTTTGATCTATAATATGGGTTGTGAACATGACTTTTGTTCCAGTTCATTGAGAAGAATAAACCCATGAGAATACCTAAGAAAAAAAAAGTAGTAGTCTTTTTAAAGCATAGCAAAAGACAGAGAAGAAAACAAAAATCTTCTACAATTAATGTACCCAAGAGCAATGATTATCAATATTTTGGTGTATTATTTTCCTAGCCTTTTTCACATTTTTTTGAGGTCAGGATCATTCTTCATATACGATTTTTTTTTTTTTTTTTTTTTTTTTTTTTTTTTTTTTTTTTTTTTTTTTTTTTTTTTTTTATTTTTTAAATTTTTTTTTATATATTATTTATAATAGTTATATAATATTTTATTTTATAGGTTTTAGATTATTTTTATATAGTTTTTTTATTTTTTTTTTTTTTTATATATTTTTTTATATAAATTTTTTTTTTTTTTTTTTTTTTTTTTTTTTTTTTTTTTTTTTAGGGGGGGTGGGGGGGAGAAAAAGAAAATAAAAATTTAAAAAAAATATTTTTTTTTTTTTTTTTTTTTTTTTTTTTTTTTTTTTTTTGATCAAGAATCTCTTTTATTGATTATCAGAAACATTACAAACATCTAGTATGAACAAATTGTAACATGATAGTGTTTAGTTTGAACAATTAATACATTTCAGATATAATATTATACATATTTCAATGCTATTCTCCCCAATCATCTCACCCTCTCCCGGTCCCAGAGTCCAAAAGTCTGGTCTATACATCAGTGTCTCTTTTGTTGTCTCGTAAATAGGGTTATTTTTTACCATCTTTCTAAATTCCATATATATGCGTTAGTATACTGTATTTGTGTTTTTGTTTCTGGCTTACTTCACTCTGTATAATAGGCTCCAGTTCCATCCACCTCCTTAGAACTGATTCAAATGTATTCTTTTTAATGGCTGAGTAATACTCCATTGTGTATATGTACCACAGCTTGCTTATCCATTCATCTGTGGATGGACATCTAGGTTGCTTCCACGTTCTGGCTATTGCAAACAGTGCTGCTATGAACATTGGGGTACAGGTGTCTCTTTCAATTCTGGTTTTCTCAGTGTATATGCCCAGCAGTGGGATTGCTGGTTCATAAGGCAGTTCTATTCGCAGTTTTTTGAGGAATCTCCATACTGTTCTCCAAAGTGGCTGTACTAGTTTGCATTCCCACCAACAGTGCAAGAGGGTTCCCTTCTCTCCGCACCCTCTCCAGCATTTATTGCTTGTAGACTTTTGGATAGCAGCCATTCTGATTGGCGTGAAATGGTATCTCATCGTGGTTTTGATTTGCATTTCTCTGATAATGAGTGATGTTGAGCATCTTTTCATGTGTTTGTTAGCCATCTGTATGTCTTCTTTGGAGAAATGTCTATTGAGTTCTTTGGCCCATTTTTTGATTGGGTCATTTATTTTTCTGGAATTGAGCTGTAGAAGTTGCTTGTATATTTTTGAGATTAGTTGTTTGTCAGTTGCTTCATTTGCTATTATTTTCTCCCATTCTGAAGGCTGTCTTTTCACCTTGCTTATAGTTTCCTTTGTTGTGCAGAAGCTTTTAAGTTTGATTAGGTCCCATTTGTTCATTTTTGATTTTATTTCCAATATTCTGGGAGGTGGGTCATAGAGGATCCTGCTGTGATGTAAGTCAGAGAGTGTTTTGCCTATGTTTTCCTCTAGGAGTTTTATGGTTTCTGGTCTTACATTTAGCTCTTTAATCCATTTTGAGTTTATTT
Organism: Tragelaphus eurycerus; assembly: GCA_935064755.1. Lineage (NCBI taxonomy): Eukaryota > Metazoa > Chordata > Mammalia > Artiodactyla > Bovidae > Tragelaphus > Tragelaphus eurycerus. The sequence goes on along the minus strand of CAKXYN010000024.1, from coordinate 18,417,110 downwards.
TTGTGTATGGTGTTAGAAAGTGTTCTAGTTTCATTCTTTTACAAGTGTTTGACCAGTTTTCCCAGCACCACTTGTTAAAGAGATTGTCTTTAATCCATTGTATATTCTTGCCTCCTTTGTCAAAGATAAGGTGACCATATGTGCGTGGATTTATCTCTGGGCTTTCTATTTTGTTCCATTGATCTATATTTCTGTCCTTGTGCCAGTACCATACTGTCTTGATGACTGTGGCTTTGTAGTAGAGCCTGAAGTCAGGCAGGTTAATTCCTCCAGTTCCGTTCTTCTTTCTCAAGATAGCTTTGGCTATTCGAGGTTTTTTGTATTTCCATACAAATTGAGAAATTATTTGTTCTAGCTCTGTGAAGAATACCGTTGGTAGCTTGATGGGGATTGCATTGAATCTATAAATTGCTTTGGGTAGTATATTCATTTTCACTATATTGATTCTACCAATCCATGAACATGATATATTTCTCCATCTATTAGTGTCCTCTTTGATTTCTTTCACCAGTGTTTTATAGTTTTCTATATATAGGTCTTTAGATTCTTTAGGAAGATATATTCCTAAGTATTTTATTGTTTTCATTGCAATGGTGAATGGAATTGTTTCCTTAATTTCTCTTTCTATTTTCTCGTTATTAGTGTACAGGAATGCAAGGGATTTCTGTGTGTTAATTTTATATCCTGCAACTTTACCATATTCATTGATCAGTTCTAGTAATTTTCTGGTGGAATCTTTAGGGTTTTCTACGTAGAGGATCATGTCATCTGCAAATAGTGAGAGTTTTACTTCTTCTTTTCCAATTTGGATTCCTTTTATTTCTTTTTCTGCTCTGATTGCTGTGGCCAAAACTTCCAAAACTATGTTGAATAGTAATGGTGAAAGTGGGCATCCTTGTCTTGCTCCTGACTTTAGAGGAAATGCTTTCAATTTTTCACCATTGAGGATAATGTTTGCTGTGGGCTTGTCATATATAGCTTTTATTATGTTGAGGTATGTTCCTTCTATTCCTGCTTTCTGGAGAGTTTTTATCATAAATGGATGTTGAACTTTGTCAAAGGCTTTCTCTGCATCTATTGAGATAATCATATGGTTTTTATTCTTCAGTTTGTTAATGTGGTGTATTACGTTGATTGATTTGCGGATATTGAAGAATCCTTGCATTCCTGGGATAAAGCCCACTTGGTCATGATGTATGATCTTTTTAATGTGTTGTTGGATTCTGATTGCTAGAATTTTGTTAAGGATTTTTGCATCTATGTTCATCAGTGATATTGGCCTGTAGTTTTCTTTTTTTGTGGGATCTTTGTCAGGTTTTGGTATTAGGGTGATGGTGGCCTCATAGAATGAGTTTGGAAGTTTGCCTTCTTCTGCAATTTTCTGGAACAGTTTGAGTAGGATAGGTGTTAGCTCTTCTCTAAATTTTTGGTAGAATTCAGCTGTGAAGCCGTCTGGACCTGGGCTTTTGTTTGCTGGAAGATTTCTGATTACAGTTTCAATTTCTGTGCTTGTGATGGGTCTGTTAAGATTTTCTATTTCTTCCTGATCCAGTTTCGGGAAGTTGTACTTTTCTAAGAATTTGTCCATTTCTTCCACATTGTCCATTTTATTGCCATATAATTGCTGATAGTAGTCTCTTATGATCCTTTGTATTTCTGTGCTGTCTGTTGTGATCTCTCCATTTTCATTTCTAATTTTATTGATTTGATTTTTCTCCCTTTGTTTCTTGATGAGTCTGGCTAGTGGTTTGTCAATTTTATTTACCCTTTCAAAGAACCAGCTTTTGGCTTTGTTGATTTTTGCTATGGTTTCTTTTGTTTCTTTTGCATTTATTTCTGCCCTAATTTTTAGGATTTCTTTCCTTCTACTAACCTTGGGGTGCTTCATTTCTTCCTTTTCCAGTTGCTTTAGGTGTAGAGTTAGGTTATTTATTTGGCTTTTTTCTTGTTTCTTGAGGTATGCCTGTATTGCTATGAACTTTCCCCTTAGGACTGCTTTTACAGTGTCCCACAGGTTTTGGGTTGTAGTGTTTTCATTTTCATTCGTTTCTATGCAGAATTTGATTTCTTTTTTGATTTCTTCTGTGATTTGTTGGTTATTCAGGAGTGTGTTGTTCAGCCTCCATATGTTGGTCTTTTTAATAGATTTTCTCCTGTTATTGAGATTTACTCTTACTGCATTGTGGTCAGAAAAAATGCTTGGAATGATTTCAATTTTTCTGAACTTACCAAGGCTGGATTTATGGCCCAGGATGTGGTCTATCCTGGAGAAGGTTCCGTGTGCACTTGAGAAAAAGGTGAAATTCATTGTTTTGGGATGAAATGTCCTATAGATATCAATTAGTTCTAACTGGTCTATTGTATCGTTTAAAGTTTGTATTTCCTTGTTAATTTTCTGTTTAGTTGATCTATCCATTGGTGTGAGTGGGGTATTAAAGTCTCCCACTATTATTGTGTTATTGTTGATTTCTCCTTTCATTCTTGTTAGTATTTGTCTTATATATTGTGGTGCTCCTAAGTTGGGTGCATATATATTTATAATTGTTATATCTTCTTCTTGGATTGATCCTTTGATCATTAGGTAGTGACCTTCTTTGTCTCTTTTCACATCCTTTGTTTTAAAGTCTATTTTATCTGATATGAGTATTGCTACTCCTGCTTTCTTTTGGTCTCTATTTGCGTGGAAAATCTTTTTCCAGCCCTTGACTTTCAGTCTGTATGTGTCCCCTATTTTGAGGTGGGTTTCTTGTAGACAGCATATGGAGGGGTCTTGTTTTTGTATCCATTCAGCCAGTCTCTGTCTTTTGGTTGGGGCATTCAACCCATTTACATTTAAGGTAATTAATGATAAATATGATCCCGTTGCCATTTACTTTGTTGTTTTGGGTTTGAATTTATATATCCTTTTTGTGTTTCCTGTCTAGAGAATGTCCTTTAGTATTTGTTGGAGAGCTGGTTTGGTGGTGCTGAATTCTCTCAGCTTTTGCTTGTCTGTAAAGGTTTTGATTTCTCCTTCATATTTGAATGAGATCCTTGCTGGGTACAATAATCTGGGCTGTAGGTTCTTTTCTTTCATCACTTTAAGTATGTCTTGCCATTCCCTCCTGGCTTGGAGAGTTTCTATTGAAAGATCAGCTGTTATCCTTATGGGAATTCCCTTGTGTGTTATTTGTTGTTTTTCCCTTGCTGCTTTTAATATTTGTTCTTTGTGTTTGATCTTTGTTAATTTGATTAATATGTGTCTTGGGGTGTTTCGTCTTGGGTTTATCCTATTTGGGACTCTCTGGGTTTCTTGGACTTGAGTGATTATTTCCTTCCCCATTTTAGGGAAGTTTTCAACTATTATCTCCTCTAGTATCTTCTCATGGTCTTTCTTTTTGTCTTCTTCTTCTGGGACTCCTATGATTCGAATATTGTAACGTTTAATATTGTCCTGGAGGTCTCTGAGATTGTCCTCATTTCTTTTAATTCGTTTTTCTTTTTTCTCCTCTGATTCCTTTAATTCTGCCATTCTATCTTCTAATTCGCTAATTCTATCTTCTGCCTCTGTTATTCTACTATTTGTTGCCTCCAGAGTGTTTTGGATCTCATTTATTGCATTATTCATTATATATTGACTCTTTTTTATTTCTTCTAGGTCCTTGTTAAATCTTTCTTGCATCTTCTCAATGCTTTTCTCCAGGCTATTTATCCATGATTCCATTTTGCTTTCCAGATTTTGGATTAATTTGACTATCATTATTCGGAATTCTTTATCAGGTAGGTTCGCTATTTCTTCCTCTTTTGTTTGGTTTGGTGGGTAATTATCCTGTTCCTTTACCTGCTGGGAATTCTTCTGTCTTTTCATCTTGTTTAAATTGCTAAGTTTGGGGCGTCTTTACTGTATTCTGGTAGTCTGTGGAGTTCTCTTTATTGTGGCGTTTCTGCACTATATGTGGGTTTGTACCGGTGGCTTGTCGAGGTTTTTTGTTTATGGAAGCTTGTATCGGTGTTCTGGTGGGTGGAGCTGGATTTCTTTTCTCTGGGGTGCAGTGGAGTGTCTAGTAGTGAGTTATGAGATGTCTATGCTTTTGGGGTCGCTTTGTGTAGCCTGTGTATTGGAGCTCAGGCTGTGTTCTTGTTTTTCTGGAGAATTTGCTTGATATGTCTTGTTGTGGAACTTGCTGGTCTTTGTATGATGCTTGGTTTCAGAGTAGGTATGGAGGCTTTTAATGAGCTCCTGTCAATTAGTGTTTCGTGGGATCAGGGTATGGACTTAAGCCTCCTGGTTCCAGTTATTGGTCTTATTTTTACAGTAGTCTCAAAAACTTCTTCTTCTATAATGCATTCCACAACTGGACCGCTCAGAGATGTTCACGGAATTATACATAGAAGGAAAAAGGGAGGAAGGAGACAGAGGTGGTCAGGAGGATAAAAGGAGGGAGTGTGAAGGAGAGAGACAGATCTAGTCAGTAATCAGTAAAGAAAAGAAAAAAGGAAAGGAAAAAAGCAAAGGACCAAAAGGAAAAAAGAAAAAAACAAAAAAACAAAACAGGGTCGCAAAAGTTATATCTAAACGTGGAGATTAAAGAAGTACTAGAGGATAAAAAAAAATAAAAATAAAAGAAACAAAACAAACAACAACAAAAAAAAAAAAATTAAAAGGAAAAAAAAAATTTTTGTTTTCCTTTTTCCAATTAAAAAATAATAAAAATTTAAAATATATATATATATTAAAAAAAGAAAAGAAAAAAAAAAGGAAATAATGATGGTAAAAATAGTAACAATATATATAAGAGTTTCTCTATTATTGTTGTGGGTTCAGTTCATTTTCAGCTAGTTCCTTGTTCCGGCTTAAATTTCTCAAGATCTATAGGCCCCTTTCTCTGTGGTTGGTCTGTATAGTTCTTTGTTCTGTGCACAGTTCGGCGGTGTTCTGGGCCAAGGCCCGCCACTCGTGTGGTCGGCGCTGCACAATCTGGATTGCCGGCCCAAACTACTCCAGTTAGGCAGCACTCCAGACAATCAGGCGAACGAAGTCTGCGCTGAGGCCCGCAGAGGGGGAGGGGCCGGCGACGGGAATGGCGGGCGGGCGGGTGGGGGAGGGGATGGGGTGGCCCTCGTGGGAGCCGCCGGCACAGCGGGCGGGGGCACGCCTGCGCGGGAGTGGCCGGCGGGGGAGCGTCCAGTGGGGGAGAGTCCCGTGGGGGAGCGTCCCTCTGGGGAGCGCCGGCAGGGGAGCGTCCCGCGTGGGAACGGCCAAGGCGTCTCCCTGCCCAGCCCCGGCTCCCCAATGGCAGATGCGGGCGTTTGCAGCGGTGCTTTTCCGCTGCGGAAGTTACCGCAGGGCCCGCAGTCTGTGGGTTCTAATTGCTCAACTGTTCTCCTCCCTGTTATGATAGTCTCCGTGTTTCCCAGGTTCGGCGCAGATTCCGCAGGGAGAGTGTTTCCTGGTGTTTGGAAACTTCTCTTTTTAAGACTCCCTTCCCCGGACAGAGGTCCGCCCCTCCCTCTTTGTCTCTCTCTGGCTTCTATATTCTTTCCTACCTCCTTTAGAAGGCAGTGAGTTGCTTTTCTGGGTGTCCGACGTCCTCCGCCAGCACTCCGAAGCTGTTTGTGGTATTTACTCGGCGCCCAGATGTCCCATTGATGAATTTGTGGAGGAGAAAGCGTATTCCCCGTCCTAATCCTCCGCCATCTTAACCGGAAGTCTTTTTTTTTTTTATATAAAATTTTTTTTTTTTTTTTTTTTTCCACTCCACACTCAAAAAAAAAAAAAAAAAAAAATAAAATAAAAAAAAAAAAAAAAAAAAAAAAAAATATTTCTTTTTTTATATTCATATATTTTTTTTTTTTTTTTTTTTTTTTTTTTCCTCTTTTTTTTTTTACTTAAAAAAAAAAAAATAATATAAAAAAATTTTTTTAAAATGCTTTTTAATTTTCTTTTTTTACTTACCAGTAAATTGTGGAAATAAAAAAAAAGTATTTTTCAAAATGTTAAATTGGTGTCCACAAAGACCTATCAGTGTCCACTCTCATCAAGATACAAATTCTGTTTCCAAATATTTAACCTTTCCTATGAAATTTTTGTAGCTCTTTCAGCATATATAAAGCTCTTATATGTACAATGTTTTGTTTCTGAATTGAATATTCCCTTCTAGACTGAAAGCTTCATGCAAGCAGGTCAATTTATTGCAGTCACTGCATGCCTATTATTTATGTACCATGCTCTGTTCAGCTTAAAGAAACTCAGGTGAGCAAAGGAGTATTGGAATTCCCACAGAGAACTGACAGCCCAGACTATCTTAAACTAATCTTGCCAAAATTTGTCACTCCATCCTAAAATGCTGTAGATATAAATAAAATACACACCATGCCTGAAAAAAGAGCCGGATAAGTAGAAATGTTGAATTCTATGAAATGCAATTTGTATAGGGAAGTCTATTCGAAATCTGACTGAATTTTAGGTACATGATACTTTCCTAATGAATAAACATGGCCCTTTAATTTTATGTTAAATGCTTAATGATAGGGTTTTAATTCTCCTTATTATGGTTTTAAAAGAAAGTGCAAATGTTACATGTACTGGCTATGCAGACAGTGGGGAGAAAATATTTTAGGTTGAATTTCTCCAGAAAAAGAGGCTGCTTGATTTACTCCAGTTTCCAAAATGCAAGCTCAAAAGCACTATTTGCTTGAAGGTTTTAATTTCTCAAAACTTAAGCAGTAAGGCAATATCTGGCTTTTATTCTTTGATTCTCTCTCTCTCTTAATGAAACATTAAAAGGACTACTATACCGTTGATTGAACCATTAGAGACAAGTCAGAGGACTACAAAGAAATAAAAAGCTCTATTTCCCAGGTACTTCTAAGGTAAGGCTGCCTGGCTGTGCAGGAGCAGGGCTGAAAGTGGGCAGGGGCAGTATAAGAATTTTTCTGAAGAAAGGTACAGTTATGTCACAGAACTGTCTTCGAAGCTAATTTATAAAAAGAGAAAATAAAAAGTGCTTGGTCTGGAGTGACAATATCACTGGGGGTTAGCACATTCTAGTAATTCACAATTCTATTCTTGCTTATTATTAATATCAAAGCATTAGCAGATTTCTTCTGAAATTATAACAAGCCATGATAAGAGTATGGCTAATGCCTTACTTTGATGTTATTAAAAACTCTAATTCATAGTTTGGATAACCTAGCCATGCCCTGTGCCACAGTATTAATGCTAAAGGGAAAAATTTGGACTCAAATTTCCTGGATCATGAAAATTCAAAACAAAGGCAATATTGCTGCCACTCAAATCTGAAAAGCCATTCTGATTCAAAGACCAGATTTCCTGATTAAAAATCTGCAATCAGATCAGGTTTCGGAGGATGCAAAGCTATGTGGGACAAGCATTATTAAACCTTTCAAAGTTCTAGTATAGCCACTTGAGGTTTTCCACCGCGCCTTCTGGAGTCACAGTCACCTTTGAAGTGTTTGAAGCTGTGAGGCTCAGTTACTTATTATTAGGACACATTTGCTTCGCTGAACAGTACAAAGCTTCTAAAAATATGCATCTGAATGACCCTGCAGGTACATTACTACAATATTCATCTGCATTACTAACTCCTCAGATTCACACTGGATCTATTAACAAGTATATTTATAAAATGGATAAAAGATACTGGAAAAGATAATCTTGCTTCAGACACCTACTTTGAGCAATATACATTTGAGAAATCACCCCATACAAAAGGTGGTCAATCCTGTTTTATGGCCTGGACCCACAAGTAGCAGTGACAGAAAATACCAAGTAATTCTTTATACATGGTAAATGTGAAGCTTTCTTTTCCTTTTTTTTTGACAAAGAACAAATTCTTCTCTTACAACCACAGCCTCTTCAACTAAGTTATCCTTCAAGTGCCAGACTTAAAGATGATCTGCTATGGAAGGAATCATGTCAGTATAAGTTTGCAGTAATAAAAATCTCCCTGCTCTCTAACTTAAAGCTCCTTTGTTCCTGCAAGGTAAGTCCATTCACCGCTTCCCCGGGGCCATTTCATGTCCAGAGCGCTGTGGCAGTGGTCCCAGAGATGAGAATACAGTCTAGCTTTATCTTTAGAGCATCTTTAAAATATAGATTACAAGAGAGAAGCTGACGACAAAGTGCTGCAATGTGGTATTTAGAGCGCACCGTGCTCTGCAGACAGAAGCCTGCCACTACATTAATTCATCTCGCACCATTTTCTGTTCTCATTATAATTTTATCTTAGGAATTAATACATTCTGCCATTTTCTATTCTGGTTACAATCTAGAGAAATCCGTGAGGCTGAATACATTTTGTACCACTTTGTTCTGCTTATAATGTTAAGATGTTTTGAAGAATGGATTAGTTCAATGCCACTTTTCCTACTTTATCTTGAGAATAAGAACTTAAACAGTTAGAAAACTTTACCCAGCATTGGGGTGAATGCATTTTTAGTACGAAGATTGCATAAAGAAGGGAAAGTAGATAAAGTCTTGGCTTTTGCTTTTAAAGTCACATTGGCCTTCCAGAAATTTTAAAGAGAACATGCAAAAAGTAACAGAAAATGTAAGTAAGGAGTATCAACCATATGATGAAGGCCTTTCTAAGAAAGAAAAGTTCTCATCATGAGCCATTCTTTCTCCTAAGTGAAGAAAACTGAAGTCCCTCCATTGCATGTTTTTTAAAAAGCCCTAAAAGTTGAAACTACACAAAAATCCTAACAAAGACAGATTCAATTTTAGTTAGATACGTAAAAAAAAGTAAAAATGTCCTCTTTATACTACAGGTACTAATGTTGCTAAGCTGTTTTGAAGAATCACATAATAATCAAGTTTACTTGGTCACCAAGTCAACATGGTAAGAATGATTTTTTATGTGGGATTCGACTGGTGAGAGAGGTGCTCAAAATAATGAAAAACTATTCTGACAAAACATGGTCCACTGGAGAAGGGAATGGCAAACCATTTCACTATTCTTGCCTTGAGAACCCCAGGAACAGCATGAAAAGGCAAAAACACAGGACACTGAAAGATGAACTCCTCAGGCTGGCAAGTGCCCAATATGCTATGGAGAAGAGTGGAGAAATAACAACAGAAAGAATGAAGAGAAAGAGCCAAAGCAAAAACAATACTCAGCTGTGGATGTGACTGGTGATGAAAGTAAAGTCTGATGCTGTAAAGAGCAATATTGCATAGGAACCTGGAATGTTAGGTCCGTGAATCAAGGCAAATCGGAAGTAGCCAAACTGGAGATGGCAAGAGTGCAAATCAACATTTTAGGAATCAGTGAACTAAAAGGGACTGGAATGGGTGAATTTAACTCAGATGACCATTATATCTACTACTGCAGGCAAGAATCCCTTAGAAGAAATGGAGTAGTCATCATGGTCAACAAAAGAGTCCGAAATGCAGCACTTGGATGCTCTCTCAATAACAACAGAATGATCTCTGTTCGTTTCCAAGGCAAACACTCAATACCACAGTAATCTAAGTCTATGCCCCTTCCAGTAATGCTGAAGAAGCTGAATTTGAACGGTTCTATGAAGACCTACAAGACCTTCTAGAACTAACACCCCAAAAAGGTGTCCTTTCCATTTTAGGGGACTGGAATGCAAATGCAGGAGGTCAAGAAACACCTGGAGTAACAGGCAAATTTGCTCTGGAGTACAGAATGCATGTGGGCAAAGGCTAATAAAAGTTCTGCCAAGAGAATGCACTGATCATAGCAAATACCCTCTTTTAAGAATACATGAGAAGCCTCTACACATGGACATCACTAGATGGTTAATACTGAAATCATATTGATTATTTTCTTTGCAACCAAAGATAGAGAAGCTCTATACAGTCAGCAAAAACAGAACCAAGAGCTGACTGTGGCTCAGATCGTGAACTCCTTATTGCCAAATTCAGACTTAAATTGAAAAAAGTAGGGAAAACCACTAGATCATTCAGGTATGACCTAAATCAAATCCCTTATGATTATACAGTGGAAGTGACAAAGATTCAAGGAATTAGATCTGATAGAGTGTGTGAAGATCTATGGATAGAGGTTTGTGACACTGTACAGGAGGCAGTGATCAAGACCATCCCCAAGAAAAAGAAATGCAAAAAGTCAAAATGGTAGTCTGAGGAGGCCTTACAAATATCTGAGAAAAGAAGAGAAGGGAAAGGCAAAGGAGAAAAGGAAAGATATATCCATTTGAATGCAGAGTTCCAAAGAATAGCAAGGAGAGATAAGAAAGCCTTACTCAGCGATCAATGCAAAGATAGAGGAAAACAAGAGAATGGGAAAGACTAGAGATCTCTTCAAGAAAATTAGAGATATCAAGGGAACATTTCATGCAAAGATGGGCTTGATAAAGCACAGAAATGGTATGGACCTAACAGAAGCAGAAGATATTAAGAAGAGGTGGCAAAAATACACAGAAGAATTGTACAAAAAAGATCTTCACAACCCAGATAATCACAATGGTGTGATCACTCACCTAGAGCCAGACATTCTGGAATATGAAGTCAACTGGGACTTAGGAAGCATCACTACGAACAAATATAGTGGAGGTGCTAGAATTCCAGTTGAGCTATTTCAAATCCTGAAAGATGATGCAGTGAACGTGCTGCACTCAGTATGCCAGCAAATTTGGAAAACTCAGCAGTGGCCACAGGATTGGAAAAGGTCAGTTTTCACTCTAATCCCAAAGAAAGGCAATGCCAAAGAGTGCTCAAACTACCACACAATTGCACTCATCTCACACACTAGCAAAATAATGCCAAAATTCTCCAAGCCAGGCTTCAACAGTATGTGAACCATGAACTTCCAGATGTTCAAGCTGGTTTTAGAAAAGGCAGAGAAACCAGAGATCAAATTGCCAACATCTGCTGGATCAGGGGAAAAGCAAGAGAGTTCCAGAAAAACATCTATTTCTGCTTTATTGACTATGCCAAAGCCTTTGACTGTGTGGATCACAACAAATTGTGGAAAATTCTGAAAGAGATGGGAATACCGGATCACCTGACCTGCCTCCTGAGAAATCTGTAACCAGGTCAGGAAGCAACAGTTAGAACTGGACATGGAACAACAGACTGATTCTAAATTGGGAAAGGAGTACATCAAGGGTACATATTGTCACCTTGCTTATTTAACTTATATGCAGAGTACATCCTGAGTAATGCTGAAACCCAAGCTGGAATCATGACTGCTGGGAAAAATATCAATAACCTCAGATATGCAGATGACACCACCCTTATGCCAGAAAGTGAAGAAGAACTAAAGAGCTTCTTGATGAAAGTGAAAGAGGAGAGTGAAAAAGTTGGCTTAAAGCTCAACATTCAGAAAACTAGATTGTGGCATCCAGTCCCACCACTTCATGGGAAATAGATGGGGAAACAGTGGAAACAGTGGCTGACTTTATTTTTCTGGGCTCCAAAATCACTACAGATGGTAACTACAGCCATGAAATTAAAAGACGCTTGCTCCTTGTAAGAAAAGTTATAACCAACCCAGACAGCATATTAAAAAGCAGAAACATTACTTTGCCAACAAAGGTCCGTCTCATCAAAGCTATGGTTTTTCCAGTAGTCATGTATGGATGTGAGAGCTGGACTATAAAGAAAGCTGAGTGCCGAAGAATTTATGCTTCTGAACGGTGGTGTTGGAGAAGACTCTTGAGAGTCCCATGGACAGCAAGGAGATCTAACCAGTCCATCCTAAAGGAAGTAAGTCCTGAATACACATTGGAAGGACTGATGCTAAAGCTGAAACTCCAATACTTTGGCCACCTGATGTGAAGAACTGACTCATTGGAAAAGACCCTGATGCTGGGAAAGATTGAAGGCAGGAGGAAAAGGGGACAACAGAGCATGAAATGGTTGGATGGCATCACTGACTCAATGCACATGAGTTCGAGTAAACTCCAGGAGTTGGTGATGGAAAGGAAGGCCTGGTGTGCTGCAGTCCATGGGGTCACAAAAGTCAGACATGACCGAGCGACTGAACTGAATACAGTTTGGTGGGCTTCTCAGGTGGTGCTAGTTGTAAAAAACCCAGCTGCCAATGCAGGAGATATAATATTAAATTCCTGGGTCAAGAGATCCCCTGGAGGAGGGCATGGCTAACCACTCTAGTATTCTTGCCTAGAAAATCCCATGGACAGAGGAGCCTGGTGGGCTACAGTCCTATAGGGTCACAAAGAGTCAGACACATATACAGTTTGGGGTAATATTACAATTTTGCAGAAAGTCCAACTGTGGTGATGACCGTAAACTGTCCTTCAATTTGCTGGAGGAAGATAGGCATGCTGAATATCATCAGGATGCAAAATACCATCTTAAGTTATTGTTTTGTCTTTTACCTGCTCCCTGCCCCCACATGCTCCAGACCTTTGTCTAGTTTCTCATTTGCCTGTCTCTTTTTTTCAACAACACACATTTGTGACACCAACTTGGGAGTACATTCTGCATTTGGGAAACAAAATAAAGTTATTTGATATCAGTATCTCCAATCAAATTAGCTGATTTAACCACAGATACACTACTCAAGTAAAAGCCCTTACTTCATCTATTTAGTTTGTTCCTCTGCCATTCCCTTTGGCGTTGATTGCAGATTTTAACCCCCTTAAAAATCAAACAAACAAACAAAAAAACCTTCTTCCTTTCCAGTTTCTCCCTATTCCCTTCAGAAACCATAACTTCTTTTTGCAGGAAAAAACCAAAGAAAAAGGTCAGCATAGGACCCTCTTCTACTGTCTCTCCAAAATGTATCCAAATTTATACCTACTTTTCCCTCTGACCAATCCAGGCAGTGGGTGAAGTTTTCCTTCTTACCTCTGGGGCTCCTCAGTCCCTCTGGTCACAGCCTCAACCATCCCACTCCCTCCAGGATCTCACTCCATCAATCCCTGGCTCTCCTTCCTATACACTCAACCTCCCCTTTTGCTACTAAAGGGGTGGACCATTTAGCACAAACTCAAGTATCAGGCCTCTTAACCTTAAAGTATAACAATTAACAAATGTCTACACATTTTAAATCCCAGATACCACTCAAATTATCACCTTGTTTCTTATTTCCACTCACAGCTGAACCTTTTCTCCTCCTACTAATTTCTAACACTTTGTAGTGTGGCTTCTGCCCTGTTTCACCACAAGACCTGCATTCCCAGCCCCAAGGTCACTAATGGCCTCATTGTTGGAATACCTAATAGACACACTTCCATCCTTATCTTGTTTCTCCACAGTTGACTCTGTAGACTGCATCTTCCTGCTTGAAGCTGTTTTGTTTTGGTTTCAATTTTTTTTTTGCTTCAAGGACACTATAGTCTCTTAATTCTTTTCCCTCACATGGCTGGCCCTTCTCAGTTTCATTCACTGGTCCTTTCACACTCCCCTAAAATGCTGCTGTGTCCCAGGGCTCCACTGTTAGCCAACATCTGCTTTTCTATGTGCTTTATGGGTTAACTTGCCTTTCACTTTTCACTTTCATGCATTGGAAAAGGAAATGGCAACCCACTCCAGTGTTTTTACCTGGAGAATCCTGGGGACGGGGGAGCCTGGTGGGCTGCCGTCTATGGGGTCGCACAGAGTCAGACACGACTGAAGCGACTTAGCAGCAGCAGCAGCCTAGATCTATGGAGTGCCTATTTCCTGCATCTTTATAACTTCCAAATCCAAGGCTTCCTTCAGCCTTGCCTGCCTGCCTGCCCCTAACTCCCTGTTCTGCATCTGTTTGTACATCTTGGGATCAGCAACGGCCATTTTCATCAACATCACCTTATCTTCCTTAAATCCCAGCCAGGGAGGATAAGATATGGGAGCTCAGGTCACTTTCAGATAGCTCTGCAAGGAATGATTTCACTTTTCACAATTGGACAGTTAGAAAGAAAACCAAGGGGCTTCCTTGGTGGTCCAGTGGTTAAGACTCTGGGCTGCCAATGCAGGGAGAAAGGGTTCAATCTCTGGTCAGGGGACTAAGGTCTCATGTGGCATGGTCAAAAGATTTTTTTTTTAATTTTTTCCTTAAATACAAAAAAAAAAAAAATGAATAACACAATTTCTATTTCTCAAGCCCTTGTATTAAACACACTGGAATTCACCCAGTTCTATCAGGCTGTCTTATAGATAATCTGGGATCACCAAGATAACCTGAGGTCTCATAAAATTACTGAGCTCACTAAGCATGTTACCAGCATCACAGATTCCCACCCACCTTGTCCCCATTACCTGGCTACTTACAAACAGTCTCTGGTTCTCAGACTACGAACATAGCCAGATATCAACACTGGTTAGAGTTCACACAGTGACACTGGAAACACTGGCAGACTTTATTTTCTTGGACTCCAAAATCTCTGCAGATGGTGACTGCAGCCATGAAATTAAAAGACACTTGCTCCTTGGAAGAAAAGGAGCATATCCAGGCAACAATCTATGACAAACCTAGACAGCATACTAAAAACCAGAGACATTACTTTGCCAACAAAGGTCCATCTATTCAAAGCCATGGTTTCTTCAGTATTCATGTGTGGATGTGAGTCAGACCATAAAGAAAACTGAGTGCTGAAGAATTGATGCTTTTGAGCTATGGTGTTGCAGGACTCTTGAGAGTCCCTTGCACTGGAAGGAGCTCAAACCAGTCAATCCTAAAGGAAATCAGCCCTGAATATTCATTGGAAGAACTGATGCCGAAGCTCCAATATGCTGGCCACCTGATGCAAACAACTGACTCACTGGAAAAGACCCTGATGCTGGGAAAGACTGAAGGCAGGAGGAGAAGGGGACAACAGAGGATGAGATGGCTGGATGGCATCACCGACTCAATGGACATTAGTTTGAGCAAGCTCTGGGAGTTGGTGATGGACAGGGAAGCCTGGCGTGCTGCAGTCCATGGGGTTGCAAAGAGTTGAGCATGACTGAATGACCGAACTGAACTGGAACAAGAACGTGCAATACAATAGGGGAAGGTTCCAAAGATCAGAAAATGGTTCACATAGCAGTCATCTTTCTTAAGAGTTTTCCAATAAGACTAGTTTTGCCTGTCAGAGGAGCAAAGATTTAAACATCATAAAATCAACTCTCAAGACACTTAACATCCATTTTATACTTAGAGAAGATTTCAACCAGCTACAAGTGTATAATTTTAAAATTCAGCTTATTCAGCAGTGTGAATATGGAGAAGGTAATTGCATGTCACCAATTTAGAACCATCAATCGGAAGAGAAGTTATCCAAGATCCCTCATGGTATTTAGGATAAGGTTAAATAGAAGGAAATGTCTTTTATAAATATGTGAAGAAAGGGGGCTAGGGTTATTTCTATGTACTGTTTATATTTAGTTACTCCTCTTATTCTAAAACTACACCATTGTTGCTATTTGTGGCTTAAATACAACCTACAATAAGGAAATGAACAAACCATACCTCTAAAATGTCCAGCTAAAGTCAACTTTAAAAACTCTGCAATGGAGGCTCTTCTGAAGAGACAGCATTGACTTTGTGTTTCCTGGATAGCCATTTTAAAAATAAATCTACCATCTGAAAGAACTCAGACCTAATGGTACCCTCCAAAGGAGACACTTGATTCTCACTGGAAGTGAAGTAGCCAATTCCCTCTTCTGTGGACTGAACACAGATGGGACTTTAATCAAACATAATTTTAAATGACACCTGCTATTAAAACTTTATTTTGTGTGAAAAGCAAGGCTTTGAGACTGAACATATGAATAGACATTTTCACGCCTTCCATTCATTTCTCCAAATTTCCAAAACAGGTTTGCAATAGCCTAGGAGAAGAACAGTGCTTAGGTGCTCAGGGACCACCTTTAGTAGTACAACAAAAGTAGTTCACTCTTCCATCTCATTCAATCCTGGTTCTTGGATGCAATTAACTCTAATTGCAATGGCATCCAGTCTGATGGAGACTCTGGGCTGTTAGGGATGGAGCTGAAACCACTCATTTCCCTGAAGACCATGGACCTTCAGGGGTAATGACTTTGTGTCATTATATCCAGAACCAAAATTCAGCTGAGAGATTAAAGGTTAATGGTTCCATTTCCCATTACCCAGCAGCTCTGGCTGGTAGCTCCTATTCATGTTGTGATAGCCTCTAATAAGTTTCTCATCAAATCTTACTGCTTCAAGCTTAAAAGACTCTCTCTTTAGTGAGAAACAGCAGTTTTTTTTTTTTTTTTTTTCAGGAAAATAAGTTTTAGAAATGTTAAAAAAAAAAAAAAGGAAAAGTGCATGAGACAAGGCTTAAAGATGGCATAGCACTTTTTGATATATTCAAATGAGAAAAAGAAAAACATAAATATATGTCAGCTCAAGCAAGAAAAACCAAAATAAACTTCTTACTTTTTCCTACTATATTACAGTAGCTAGAAAGACTGTAAATTTTTTCTTTTGCATTTCTTCATGTAATCATCCTTCTTACAATAGTATTATGTAAAGCAGAGGCATAAACATATTGTTCATTTAAAACTAAGCATTCAGTTATAGTCCAGGGATTACTATGGAAAGTTGTTAAATAGATCCCTAGGGCAAGGGAAACTAGACTTTTTTGTTTTTCTTGATTCCCATCAGACTCATTTCCAAATCCTGTGGGGTTTTATCAAGCTGGGTTTCAAGTGTCCTGATCCTTTCAGACTCCAATTAACTTGTGCTCTTATGTTAGTTTTAATTCAGGCTTGTGTTGCTCATCTCCAGTGAGAAGAAAACCAACATAAGAAATGAGGTTAAGCAAAGTGCTGGCTGGGAATTTGTAAAAAAAAAAAAAAAAAGAAGAAGAAGAAGAAAATGGTTCCCAAGAGAGGGAACAAACATTCTAAGCTACTTTGACTATTACAAACAGATCTGATCACCTCCCAGGGTCTGGTCTAAGGGGTGACAACAAAGGAGGATATTGACTCAGTGGCTCTGACAGAAGCTGAACCGTGCTTGGCAGGCCTGCGAGCAGCAAACAGGTTCGTACAGCACACAGCCAGGAACCAGGGAGCAATCGGAAGGGCTGCCCGCTTCCCCTTTTCTGCCTTGCATTCACATCTCTCTCGTTCATTCCTATCGAGCCAACTCTGAAGCTGTTCAAAGAGGATTGGCTATTGCTCCCGTCAGCCTCCTGGCAGCCCTCAACCACATCCAGCTTTATTTAAACCAGTGACTGGCTTCAAAAGAGAAAGCCAGCAGGAAAAGAGAAAGAAAAGAAGAGAAGAAAGAGACAGCATGCAGACAATAGGCAGGCAACTCGGAAGTTTTACATAGGAGCTACTGGCTCCACATCAGCAAGCCAAACAGGCCGTTTTCAAAGGGAACCTAGACTTGAGTCAATCATGAGTAATAATCTTTGAAAAGGGTGACTACAGCATATGCTTTAACAAGGAATAGACTAAACAATGCGGCCTGTGTGTCTTCTTTAATGTTTATTACATTCTTTTTGTAGAAATCCCCATAACATTAAAAAAAATTTTTTTTTGCATGCAAGTTTATATTGCATCATCCTCATGCATACAAATGCTCTTATGATGGCAAGGATAATATTAATGTTTACTGTGACCACATACTTGGTATTGTACTAAGCACTTTACTTGTCTTATCTCAGTTTATTTTCACAACAACCCTACAAGAAAGGTCCCCCTAAGATGTTTATTTGTGAAATACAACACAAACCTCTCATTTAACTGATGAGAAAACTGAAGATAACTTGCTTGAGGTCACACAGCCAGCAAGTGGTGGTGAGCTGGGACTCAAACCTAGGATTTCTGGCCCCAAAGCCATTTTCTTAGAGCAATCACTCTGAGAGCAAATCTCAAGATCTAATTCACCTGAGCCTCTGATTTCTCAGTCAGTTTAATGAGGATATTGGATGATACTATCTCCTAGTTCTGAAATGACCTGTTAAACAAAGCCCTGCTAACTTAGCAGGAAAAAGGAGTGTTCTGGAGCCCTTTTCCATCAGCTTGCAGGAAGCCCTGTAAGGGACAGCTTTGATCTCCATTCAGTAAATAAGAATAAGAGTCCAAGATCTACAACCAGAAATCAGTCTCTCGGTGTGAACTGCAGATATGCTTGGAAATAAGTGTATCCAAGCATTCTTCCTGTATGTGATGAATCTGAGAAAGTCTATCCTCCTAACTCAAAAAAAAAAAAAAAAAGCCAACCCTTCATGGATTCTATTCTTCAGCTACAAGCCTTTATTTTGCACATCTCATAGCAAATTCCTTATCAGTCCAATTCAGTCGCTCAGTCATGTCCGACTCTTTAGGACCCCATGAATCGTAGCATGCCAGGCCTCCCTGTCCATCACCATCTTCCAGAGTTCACTCAAACTCACGTCCATCAAGTCGGGGATAACATCCAGCCATCTCATCCTTTGTCATCCCTTTCTCCTCCTGGCCCCAACCCCCAGCCCTCCCAGCATCAGGATCTTTTCCAATGAGTCAACTCTTTGCATGAAGTGGCCAAAGTACTGGAGTTTCAGCTTTAGCGTCAGTCCTTCCAATGAACACTCAGGACTGATCTCCTTTAGGATGGACTGGTTGGATCTCCTTGCAGTCCAAAGGACTCTCAAGAGTCTTCTCCAACACCACAGTTCAAAAGCATCAATTCTTTGGTGCTCAGCTTTCTTCACAGTCCAACTCTCACATCCATAATGACTATTGGAAAAATCATAGCCTTGACTTGATGGACCTTTGTTGGCAAAGTAATGTCTCTGCTTTTTAATATGCTATCTAGGTTGGTCATAATTTTCCTTCCAAGGAGTAAGCGTCTTTTAATTTCATGGCTGCAATCACCATCTGCAGTGATTTTGGAGCCCCCAAAATAAAATGTGACACTGTTTCCACTGTTTCCCCATCTAATTCCCATGAACTGATGGGACCAGATGCCATGATCTTTGTTTTCTGAATGTTAAGCTTTAAGCCAACTTTTTCACTGTTCTCTTTCACTTTCATCAAGAGGCTCTTTAGTTCTTCACTTTCTGCCATAAGGGTGATATTATCTGCATATCTGAGGTTATTGATATTTCTCCTGGCAATCTTGATTCCAGCTTGTGCTTCTTTCAGCCCAGCGTTTCTCATGATGTACTTTGCATATTAGTAAAATAAGCAGGGTGACAATATACAGCCTTTTCCTATTTGGAGCCAGTCTGTTGTTCCACGTCCAGTTCTAATTGTTGCTTCCTGACCTGCATATAGGTTTCTCAACAGGCAGGTCAGGTGCTCGGTATTTCCATCTCTTTAAGAATTTTCCACAGTTTATTGTGATCCACACAGTCAAAGGCTTTGGCATAGTCAATAAAGCAGAAATAGATGTTTTTCTGGAACTCTCTTGCTTTTTCCATGATTTAGCGGATATTGGCAATTTGATCTCTGGTTCCTCTGCCTTTTCTAAAACCAGCTTGAACATCAGAAGTTCATGGTTCACATATTGCTAAAGTCTGGCTTGGAGAATTTTGGCATTACTTTACCAGCGTGTGAGATGAGTGCAATTGTGTGGTAGTTTGAATATTCTTTGGCATTGCTTTTCTTTGGGATTGGGATGAAAACGGACCTTTTCCAGTCCTGTGGCCACTGCTGAGTTTTCCAAATTTGCTGGCATATTGAGTGCAGCACTTTCACAGCATCATCTTTCAGGATTTGGAACAGCTCAACTGGAATTCCATCACCTCCACTAGCTTTGTTTGTAGTGATGCGTTCTAAGGCCCATTTGACTTCACATTCCAAGATGTCTGGCTCTAGGTGAATGATCACACCATCGTGATTATCTGGGTCATGAAGATCTTTTTTGTACAGTTCTTCTGTGTATTCTTGCCACCTCTTCTTAATATCTTCTGCTTCTGTTAGGTCCATACCATTTCTGTCCTTTAAATCGAGCCCATCTTTGCATGAAATATTCCTTTAGTATCTCTAATTTTCTTGAAGAGATCTCTAGTCTTTTCCATTCTGTTGTTTTCCTCTATTTCTTTGCATTGATCGCTGATAAAGTCTTTCTTATCTCTCCTTGCTATTCTTTGGAACTCTGCATTCAGATGCTTATATCTTTCCTTTTCTCCTTTGCTTTTTGCTTCTCTTCTTTTCACAGCTATTTGTAAGGCCTCCTCAGACAGCCATTTTGCTTTTTTGCATTTCTTTTTCTTGGGGATGGTCTTGATCCTTGTCTCCTGTACAGTGTCATGAACCTCCATCCATAGTTCATCAGGCACTCTATCAGATCTAGTCCCTTAAATCTATTTCTCACTTCCACTGTATAATCATAAGGAATTTGATTTAGGTCATATCTGAATGGTCTAGTGATTTTCCCTACTTTCTTCAATTTAAGTCTGAATTTGGCAATAAGGAGTTCATGATCTGAGCCACAGTCAGCTCCCGGTCTTGTTTTTGCTGATTATATAGAGCTTGTCCATCTTTGGCTGCATAGGAGTGTCTATATTTGATGTCACCTCTCTTTGTCTTCCAGTCTTCCTCAACTTCCTCAAATTGGGCCTTGGTCCCATGCATCCACAGAAATCTCTCTTGTCAAGGCTACCCAGAACCTTTATGATCTTCATCTACTCAGGCCTGGAAACAAACTGTAGCACCATGATACAGAAAATTGGGTAAGAAACAGAAAGTTATAGGTCAAAACAACAATTTACAAACTATCTTCACTGCAACTCTTAAGTGCAAGAGTTGTACAACTCAAAGTGTACCCACTGTTAAACAGAAATATTCTTTTCCATAAACTATCTTATTACTACAAGAGTTTCTGTCTTGCTACACTACTCTTTACTGTGTTCAAGAAAGTTGGTAAGTAAATTTTATGTGAAAAGTGAAAGTGAAAGTCACTCAGTCATGTCCAACTCTTTGCCACCCCATGGACTATACAGTTCATGGAGTTATCTAGGCCAGAATACTGGAGTGGGTAGCCTTTCCCTTTTCCGGTGGATCTTCCCAACCCAGGGGTCAAACCCAGATCTCCCATATTGCAGGCAGATTCTTTACCAGCTGAGCCACCAATGAAGCCCATACACCCTCCTTTTTACTACTGCCACATATCAGTCTATCGTATACTGAAATTTTATTATATTCGGTAGCCTAAGCTAAATAAGGTTTCACCATTTTGTAGCCATAGAAACTCACCTAAACTGCCTTCATTCCTCATGTTCAGGTAGGAAAACAGGTTAGATGGTTCATGATTCACCTAATGTCACAAAGCTGGTGTTGGTAGACCCAGGACAAGAAGGCAAGCCTATGGATTCAAAAACAGGATCCTTCTCTAATATTATAGGCCTCTGATGTATTTCCACACAGGAGTGGATCTGACACAATAAAATATGCCTTTTATTAGTCAATAAGATAGGAAGATAACATTCAAGAAAAAGAATTGTGAATCTCTCCTAATTCACCTATTCCCAACCCAGTATATGTTTTGACCACATGCAAAATAATTCTAAGTCATTTTCAGATATATTAGCTACAATAATGTTTGCAAATGTATAACCATTTAAAAATTAGAGAAATTCAAGGTTATACCATTAATAACACCATTTTTACTCAGATGCACCTTGGTATGGCCTCTTGAGTAGATAGCGAATACATGGGAGGTAGAGTTAAAGCTAGTGCGCCATGAACTTGGCCTAACATTCCACTTGTCTTAGGGATGCCTTACCTGTCATCTGTGTTCCCCAGTGGAAATGGGAATGTCCACTGTGAATGTCACCATGATGTTCTGCAAAGCAGTGGTTTCATCATAGCCAAGAGGCCAGCTCAGATATTCCTTAAGAGATGTTCTCACATTGCTTAACCTTTCTTGCTATTAAACAAACTAAATATTGGGCAAAGAATTCTTTAGAACAGGGAAGTTTGGAAACAAATTTTCCTAGATGCTCTTGGTGAACCAGTAGGGGACCGAGCTCTTCAACCAAATCCCATTCCATCTGGTCATGAGCCAGATGAGCCTGCAACTAGCAGGATGAACATCAATGATGAGAAGAAAAGATGCTCTCTTTAGACTGAAGAGAGTGGTTTCATAAGAAACGCTAAACTTTTTCTATTCCTCTAAAAGGTGGTACCACACTTAAAATGAGATTGGCCCCTCTATCCTTGACCAAAATCTTATTTGAGGTTCTGAATTTAGCAACAACATGGGGATGGGGGAAAGCCACCCTTCTCCCTTCCCTGCAGACGAGAAAGGCACGTGTGCTTGTTTTCAGAAGTAAGTGAAATATTTGCCAAATCATTTGGCACATTTCAACTCAAAATGCGCCAAATTACCTGTCAAGGCTAAACAGCCTTTTTAAAAGAAAGACAAATGTCCTTCCATACACATCTGCATGGACCCACAGTGCCATCCAGTGGTTCTTCATGTCGGCCACATGTGTGCAGGGCTCTGGTTGTCTCTCAGGGTTTGGGTCCTAGCTGACTACCCTTGCCTTGGCACTGGCTCCTTTGGGACTTGGTATGGGGCAGTGCATGCATTTAAAATGAACTGGGTTGGAGGACAGATGATGTCAAGGTTTGGATGTCAAGGACACTCCTATGGTATACTGAGTGGAAGTGGGAGTTGCCTATAAGATTTTCCAATTAGCGAACCTCCCAACACCAGGAGAAATCTACCAAACACACCTAGATCTTCATGTTCAGTCCTTATGCTTCCTAATGTTAAAAGGACTGGGCCAGCAAGAGTATGGCAACCAACTTTATTTTATTTCCACCTGGTAAAGAGTCAACAATTCCTTGCTTACCCAATTTCTCCCTTAAAATGTCTTTTTAAAGAGATGGTATTTCTCTTTCAAGAACTCTTACAAGGAGTCCTGGGTCATATAATCTTAATATAAGCAGATAAAGAAGAAAGGCAGAATGTGAAGGAAGGAGGAAAAGAAAAAGGACAGAGAATGCAGACTTGATTCTCTTTCTCTACAGACAACTGGACGGTCAAGATGATGCCAACCTCTTCCAATGTTAGTTTCTAGAAACTGCAGAGCAAAGAGGGTTCTGAAGGGAAAGCAGATCATATGGTGACAGCAGTAGCTGTCTGTGGGGGAGCAAATGTAATTACACTATTTTTCAACCTTTCCATTAAGCCCTTAGATTGTTTTACTTGGTGATACCAAGTTTGGGGATACTGCCTATAGGATTTTCCAACTAGTGAACCATAAAGAGATAGATTCTTTTTCAGATAGCAGCTGTACAATGCTTGTGACAGAGCATGAAGCTGGCCCAATCAAAAGAACTGAGAACTCTTTCATACTCTCCCACCAGGTTGGCTCTGAAGAGGTCAGAGTTCCCATTGGGGAAATAAGAATTTGAACGAAAACTGCTGCTGCTGCTAAGTCGCTCCAGTCGTGTCCGACTCTGTGCGATCCCATAGACGGCAGCCCACCAGGCTCCCCGTCCCTGGGATTCTCCAGGCAAGAACACTGGAGTGGGTTGCCATTTCCTTCTCCAATGCGTGAAAGTGAAGTCGCTCAGTTGTGTCTGACTCCTAGCGACCCCATGGACTGCAGCTCACTGGGCTCCTCCATCCATGGGATTTTCCAGGCAAGAGTACTGGTGTGGGGTGCCATTGCCTTCTCCAGAATGAAGATTGCAGATCACTACTAATAGGCTGATTCTTTCCCCATTGGTTTTCCCAGTAATTTTTGACAGAGATTTGTAATATGGTTCAGCGTCAAAATCTCTGAGCCTGTCAGAACAGATTTAGACATTTCAGTTTGTTACTTCTTCAGTTAAGATTCCATGAAGAAAACCTCAGCTGCTCTGATCAGCAGACTGCTTCCTTCTCAAATAAATTAAATCCATCTGGTTCAAATCATGATAGATCTGGGTAGACCACACCCACTGGAACCAAACCCTCCATTTTTCATTTGCTATTTAATCTTATTTGGTTTCACTACACTGTGTAAACTAATCAGAAATGAAGAAATTTTAGAGATCATCTACTAGGCTGATATCCCCATTTTACAGATGTGGAAATTGAGGCCCATTTCCCAGTTTGCATTTTCTCAGTGAGTACAAGCTTTTGGCCATAGTAAGAGATAAGAAAAGGGTCAATTACTTTAAAAATTTCCCAATAAATAAGAATCCCCAAACTTGGTATAACCAAGTAACACAATCTAAGAGTTTAGTGAAAAGGTTGAAGAATAGTGTAATTACATTTGCTTCCCCTCCTGCTACATTCCAATAGAGGATATGGAATCTTCAATATTAAGTGGAATGAGACTCCCAGTTGCACTCTGGAACCTGAGATTCCAGGCTGCCCAGCTCTGGTGTCACTAACATAGTCAGGCTGATTCATTTGGAATCTGAAGACTTGTGATGGTAAAATTGTGGTTTTCTATATTATTGCATCTGAGATGGACAATGTTTTTTAAAAAAAACAGAGTGTCTGATCAAAGACTTTGGAAAATAATAATATATGAATGCTTTCTGAGCAGCAGAACCCCAACTGGGAAGAGATATGGATCATGAGTAGGCTACTGGCTGCCAAAAATGTCTTGCTTAGCAGAATGCAGACAATTCCATATTGGAAAATGGCTCTCTAAAGCTTCAGCCTTAGATCAGAATGATTTTTGGTTACCTGAGATTGAAGGAGTGATCTTAAAGGGACAATCTCCTTCACAGTCTTTGGACACGTCTAGACACAGCAGAAGTTCTTCGATTACAAACGACAAATACCCACTCCAACTCAAATTAAAAATCAAAAACATCATTACTGATGAGACCTTATCTCACAATCACAGACAACCACAGGCATAACACAAAGCCCAGATGGGCCTCATGGAGCCTTCAACTTGAAACTTAAGCATAAGGGACTATGGTTCAAATGTCCTTCTCTCTCTCTTGCCCTCCTTCCCAGTCAATACATATTTATTGAAATCTGTATCAGTAAATGAAATATACAAAGATTCTATCCTTAAAGAATCTTGCATTCTAGCTCATCTTCTTCTCTCTCACACATTTCTACACCTCACTGCCATGTGCCATCTGCTCCCTTCTTCTCTTTACAAATGAATTTTCCTGGCTTATTCTCAGTCTCAGTTCCCCTGTAACTTCAGCAGAGATTGACTCTAGCTTACTATATTACAGAATCTGCTTCTAACTCTCCATGATCTTTCAGCTCTAGGGTGTATTACCTAAAAGGTAACAGCCATTCTATGAATTAGCTGGCTTTGGGTCAGATATCATCCCTACTCCAGGTTATGGGTTGCAAACATGGTATCCCAGACTGACCCCTCGGTCTCAAGCCATTGATGGATGCCGGTTTTGATGGGGTCACTGACGGACAAAGTTCCCAGAAAAAATGGGCTATTACTGATGTGGACCCCCAAAAGACATCTGCTACTCTGTATTTTATTTCTCTGAATTTATATAAACATGCTTTGATAAATTTAATATGGCCCTGACCATTAAATCTTCCTTTGCTATTACCAATTTCAAGATGATGGTATCGATTTCTGCCAAAATTCATATCATTTTCACATTACTAGCCAGTTTTTTTGTTTGTCAGAATTGGGAATCAAGTAGAAATTTTCCTCACTGCTTCCTGTAACTTCTAAACTATGAAACTGTCAACAAGTCAACAATTTACCAGATGCTTTACTTCTGGCAGAATGACACTTTCAGCATATGTCCAACTAGAGTAGTAATGAGGTATTTTAGCAATCCTGTTTCTGTACTAAATTTCAGGAAAATATCATCCATATTATAGTCTGAGATTCTATAAGTCTATGCCCAGTTTTGAGACTATGGTGTATGACAATCATGATATTACATTGGTTTCTCCTTTCTCTTATCCTCTGGCAATTCTTTTTTGTTAGGTCTTATCCTTAGGTTTTAGTTCAGTTCAGTCGCTCAGTCGTGTCTGACTCTTTGCATGGACTGCAGCACACCAGGCTTCCCTGTCCATCACCAACTCCTGGAGCTTGCCCAAATTCATGTCCATCAAGTGGTGATGCCATCCAGTCATCTCATCCTTTGTCATCTTCTTCTCCTCCCACCTTCAATCTTTCCCATTATCAGAGTCTTTTCCAATGAGTCAGTTCTTCACATCAGGTGGCCTAAATATTGGAGTTTCAGCTTCCACATCAGTCCTTCCGATTGAATATTCAGGACTGATTTTTTTTAGGATGGACTGGTTGGATCTCCTTGCAGTCCAAGGGACTCTCAAGAGTCTTCTCCAACACTACAGTTCAAAAGCATCAATTCTTCAGCGTTCAGCTTTCTTTATAGTCCAACTCTCACATACATACATGACTACTGGAGAAACCATAGCTTTGACTAGATGGACCTTTGTCAGCAAAGTAATGTCCTTAGGTTTAGGTATCTTTATATGACTCCCAAGAGGGTTCAGTTCAGTTCAGTCGCTCAGTTGTGTCCAACTGTCTGTGACCCCATGAACTGCAGCACGCCAGGCCTTCCTGTCCACCACCAACTCCCGGAGTTCATCCAAACTCATGTCCATCGAGTTGGTGATGCCATCCAGCCATCTCATCCTCTGTCATCCCTTTTCCTCTTGCCCCCAATCCCTCCCAACATCAGAGTCTTTTCCAATGAGTCAACTCTTTGCATGAGGTGGTCGAAGCACTGGAGTTTCAGCTTGAGCATCAGTCCTTCCAAAGAACATCCAGGACTGACCTCCTTTAGAATGGACTGGTTGGATCTCCTTGCAGTCCAAGGGACTCTCAAGAGTCTTCTCCAACACCACAGTTCAAAAGCATCAATTCTTCAGCACTCAGTTTTCTTCACAGTCCAACTTTCACATCCATACATGACCACTAGAAAAACCATAGCCTTGTCAAGAGGGTTACTTTGTGGAAAAAAAAAATCCCATTTAAATTCCATTTGATATATTTAATTCTCTGGTAACAAGATGGATATCTGATATAACAAGACCTCACCAATGATTTTCTAAATGCCCATTTTAAGAGGTCTTCCCTAGGCTTATAATATCTTTCCCATTGTCCTTTGCTCCATAAATTTTAAATGATATCTTAAAGAATGGCTTGAAACTATCTTGTGATACTTCAGTGGTACTGATAAATATAATGGGTCAAAATTGGGTGTGCTCAATTTTACATATAGAAACATGCAGAAGCTGAAGTAACAGGTTCAGTCTTTGGACGTCATACTCAGGAGAAGCCTCTTTAAGCTTCGGTAGTGTGAACAGCTTGTTGGGTATGTGAAGAATGCACTGTGTAATTTTGAAATGAAATTAAACCACACTGAGTGAGCAGAATCACAGACAGCTGACATCAAGCTTTTTAATATTAAGGTCTCCAATTTCAACTTTACAAGTACAGGTGAACAGACATCCACCATAACCATCAACTTGTCACATACTGGTATAGCTATTATATATCTGTTGATGGCTGGCAGAATAATTTTTCTCAACAAATTTGTCAAAATAGAAAAGCTATCTGTTGCTGATGACAGTAGAAAACTATAAGGAGAAGTATAGGGTCACCAGAAGACAACTAATAATTTGAGCAAATTTAGGCCTTTAGAAATAAATGATTTCTCCTGCTAATACTATTATACTTGATTAGGCACATCGCTAAAAGACCGTGATGCTTCTCCTATAAAGACGCTTCTCCTATAAGATATATTCCTCAAAATACATGCTTTTTATTCAATAGGATTAATTTTATTTTGCCTGTAAATGTATTAGCCATAATCTATTGCAGTTTATTATGGAGAGAGTAACATGGAAACTTACCTTACCATTACCATATGTAAAATAGATAACCAATGGAAATTTGCCGTATGACTCAGAGAACTCAAACCAAGGCTCTGTAATAATCTAGGGGGGTTGGATGGGGAGGCAAGAAGGATGGAGGTTCAAGAGAGAGGGGACATAAGTACACCTATGGCTGATTCATGTTGATGTTTGGCAGAAACCAACACAATTCTGTGAAGCAATTATCCTTCAATTAAAAGACAAGTTAATTTTTAAAATAAATTAAATGACTCATACTTTACAAATAGTTTCTACTGGAGTGATATCATTGAGTCCCCATAATAACTCTGTTAAATAGTTAAAGCACTTATTGCTATCATTCAATATATGAAGATATTGAAAGACTTAAGAAATTACATGCTTTTCTCAAAATCATATGATTTGCTAGTGTACAAAGTGACCAGAACCTTCCAGGTGTTCTGACTCCTGACACTTCACCACAGTGCTGCAGAGTTTTCTCTTAAACTCAGCAAATCTCATCTAATGGTTATTCTCTTGGTCCAAAATGGCTGCTCCAGCTCCTGCCTTCTCATTTGACCTCAGCCATAAAAGTAAGATATAAGATACCTGTTTACTGTCATTGGTCAATATTTAGTCACATGGGCCACAAACAGTAACGAGTAATATATAGTCTTTTTTCTGCACAACCATGTGTCCTGCAGGCTTCCATGGTGGCTCAGATGGTAAAGAATCTGCCTGTAATGCAGGAGACATGGGTTCAATCCCTGTGCTGGGAAGATCCCCTGGAGGTGGGCATGGTACCCCACTCCAGTATTCCTGCCTGGAGAATTCCATGGACAGAGGAGCCTGGTGGGCTAATGTCCATGGGGTCACAAAGAGCTGGACATGACTGAGCGACTAACATACACACACACACACACACACACACACACACACATACACACACGTCCCGCTATAATTCAGGGGAATCTATTACCAAAAGAAGAAAAGAATAAATTTGGGGAGACAATTAAGTGTCTGTCATATGGTATATAGACAGAACTCCAAGCAGAAGAGGCCTCATGGTGAGTCTATATTTGGTGTGATACAATTTTAAAAGCAATGTTTTCTGGGGTTGACTTGGGCACTTCTAAATGACTCCCAGAAGGTCTGCAAGCAATTTCTCTCCTGACACACACAAGCAGGCTCACACTGAAATGAAAGGGGCAGGTACATGAGAAGGAGTCGTTGTAGATGTTGTGTTAAAGCCCCTTCCAGAATAAAATAATTAAAGAACCTTAGTTCTCTGTATTTTTTTTAATACCTCTAATCTCATGTTTCACCAAAACGATTGTGTCTGAAGCCCTTGGTCTTGGCTCCCAGTGTGAGATAAGGTGTGTCACAGGGCAGTCAACACCCTTCCATTGGTAGGACAGTTTCAAAAGAGAAAGCCAACAGCCAAAAGAGAAAGCCTAGTAAAAAACGAAGGACAGAGATGATAGGCAGAAACTGAGGAAAGAATCTATTCCATAGAAAAAACACAAGAAGGAAATGAACAGTTAAAGATGGTACATGACACATAACATTTTTTGTTTCCTGGCGGCTTTCACCTTTCCTTGGGATTTTTGTTTCTCTCCGTTCCACATGCATTCACTCTCCCTCCTATTGTGATTTCTAATTTTTTTCCAGTGGATTTTGAATAATCTTACCTTGCATCTTTTAAATATGTCTGTATTGGTAGCCCTTTCATACTTTGTATATGTACATGTATAAAAAGAAAATCCGATGGCATCTCAAAAGGCAATGACTGATTTCATTCAATTAGAGTCAGGAAAACAGTGCTTCTCTTTAGGGAATTTCTCACGTAGCCCCAGTGACAAAGCACAAGAGCAATGGGTGAGATGAAATTCTTCCTTTTGCTTAGCCGCCAAGAGCCCTGGCCTGCCATTTCACAAAGCATTGCCTTTCCCACTCAGCAGGGTAAAGCAACAGCCCCCAGGGCAATCTTGTAATTATACACAGCTCTGTGGTATGCAGATTGAACTCATTTATCAACTCTTCACTTATCTAGGATGATTATTTTAAATATAGTGAAATTCACTACCTTAAAAAAAAGTGGTCAGTTCTGCTAGTAGACTTAGTTTGGTCTGATTAAGGTTATAAACCTGAGTATACAGCTCAGTCCCCCAGCAGAAGTAAGCGCTTTCCCCCAGCTCTGTCTTTCTCATTCTACAGCACAGATATCATTTGTTTCTAATGTGTTCTCATACATGAATGACCCCTCCTTAAACTTTCAGTGCTGGATTCCTTTAGATTGTTCTCTCTCTGGAATTTCTAACACACTTGGAAGCCCATTCCTCTATCTCCCTCCAGGAATAATGATGTGAAAAAGAACCTAGCTATACAGAGCTGCAGGAAGTTGTGCTTCCAGATCATATCTGGACTCCTGATGTCTCTGCCCCTCCCCTCTCTCCTGCACCCCTACTTCTTCCAGATGTGCTGGGAATTAAGGCTACTTCCTTAATTCCATCCTTCAGGCCTGGGTCCTGGACCCAGCATGGCTGCTGGCCTCCATTACTGCCTCCAATAAGGCCTTTTCCTGCAGAATGAGCCAAGATGATATGGCGTTCCCAAGAATCTCTGGGTATTCTGACCTTGTCCAGATTCCCGGTTCCTCATCTTCCAACCCTATCTTCCATTCCACTGTGACCTAGCCCCAGGAACAGGATTCCAGCTTCAGGCCATCTGCTTAGTGCTAACATTTTTTCAACCTAACACCTGATCCTCTATAAGACGGGACCATCACTGAACTCTCCCTTGACAGAATACCAGGATGCCATCTTCCTCCTGCCAGTCTTCCAGAGTGGAATCCTGACATTTATATACAGATTCCCCAGAGATCAGTGGCTCACCTTGCTGGCTGCTGACCCTCAATTACCGTGAGAAGATGAAATACAGACAGTCCCTATTTGTTGGACACACACACCAGGTGCTATGCTAGGATTTGTTGTGTTAGTGGCAGAGGGTCCCCCACACACGTGGCTCTAATCTTTGCTCCTGCTGCTGCTGCTGCTAAGTCACTTCAGTCATGTCCAACTCTGTACGACCCCAGAGATGGCAGCCCACCAGGCTCCCCCATCCCTGGGATTCTCCAGGCAAGAACACTGGAGTGGGTTGCCACGTCCTTCTTCAATGCATGAAAGTGAAAAGTGAAAGTGAAGTCACTCAGTCATGTCTGACTCTTAATGACCCCATGGACTGGAGCCTACCAGGCTCCTCCGTCCATGGGATTTTCCAGGCAAGAGTACTGGAGTGGGGTGCCATTGCCTTCTCCAATCTTTGCTCCTACTTACTTAAAAATGGGATACTGTAGTCAAACAGTGTGCTGTGCCATCCTCCAGGAGATCTTCCCGACCCAGGGATTGAACCCATGTCTCTTATGTCTCCTGCAGTGGCAGGCAGGTTCTTTACCACTAGCACCATCTGGGAAGCCCAAATTCAGTTCAGTTCAGTTCAGTCGCTCAGTCGGGTCCGACTCTTTGTGACCCCATGAATCGCAGCATGCCAGGCCTCCCTGTCCATCACCAACTCCCAGAGTTTACTCGAACTCATGTCCATCGAGTCAGTGATGCCATCCAGCCATCTCATCCTCTGTCGTCCCCTTCTCCTCCTGCCCCCAATCCCTCCAGCATCAGAGTCTTTTCCAATGAGTCAACCCTTTGCATGAGGTGGCCAAAGTACTGGAGTTTCAGCTTCAGCATCATTCCTTCCAAAGAAATCCCAGGGCTGATCTCCTTCAGAATGGACCGGTTGGATCTCCTTGCAGTCCAAGGGACTCTCAAGAGTCTTCTCCAACACCACAGTTCAAAAGCATCAATTCTTCGGCACTCAGCTTTCTTCATAGTTCAACTCTCACATCCATACATGACTACTGGAAAAACCATACATAGCTTTGACTAGATGGACATTTGTTGGCAAAGTAATGTCTCTGTTTTTTAATATGCTATCTAGGTTGGTCATAACTTTCCTTCCAAGGAGTAAGCATCTTTTAATTTCATGGCTGCAGTCACCATCTGCAGTGATTTTGGAGCCCCCAAAATAAATTCTGACACTGTTTCCAGTGTTTCCCCATCTATTTGCCAGGAAGTGATGGGACCAGATGCCATGATCTTAGTGTTCTGAATGTTGAGCTTTAAGCCAACCTTTCATTCTCTTCTTTCACTTTCATCAAGAGGCTTTTTAGTTCCTCTTCACTTTTGGCCATAAGGATGGTGTCATTTGCATATCTGAGGTTACTGGTATTTCTCCCGGCAATCTTGATTCCAGCTTGTGCTTTTTCCAACCCAGCGTTTCTCATGATGTACTCTGCATAGAAGTTAAATAAGCAGGGTGACAATATACACCCTTGACACACTCCTTTTCCTATTTGGAACCAGTCTGTTGTTCCATGCCCAGTTCT
Organism: Tragelaphus eurycerus; assembly: GCA_935064755.1. Classification (NCBI taxonomy): domain Eukaryota; kingdom Metazoa; phylum Chordata; class Mammalia; order Artiodactyla; family Bovidae; genus Tragelaphus; species Tragelaphus eurycerus. The sequence continues at coordinate 18,385,034 of CAKXYN010000024.1, read as the reverse complement.
AACTGTTGCTTCCTGACCTGCATACAAATTTCTCAAGAGGCAGATCAGGTGGTCTGGTATTCCCATCTCTTTCAGAATTTTCCACAGTTTATTGTGAGCCACACAGTCGAAGGCTTTGGCATAGTCAATAAAGCAGAAATAGATGTTTTTCTGGAGCTCTCTTGCTTTTTCGATGATCCAGCGATTTTGGCAATTTGATTTCTGGGAAGCCCAAGTACATATGTCATATATGTACTTCATTTACGCTAATTCAAGTATGCATTCTCTCTCTAAAACATATAAAATGACATTTCTTACATACTGTCTATATATTTACTCTCTATATTTTAGTTTGTTCTCTATATTGTACATGTATAAACATATGTTATAGAATAATAAAAACCTCAGGTCCAGGGCAAATCATTACTGAATAGCATCCAAGCTACCAGGTAGTACCTCTGGAGCACCTATCAGTCATGTCAAATCCCCATCCTACTTAGCCTGGGTCACTGGCAAATATTCTCAAGTCATTGCTTCAGTCCCTTCCTACCAAATTCATGATACCTAGAATACAAAATGCCTGAGTCACCAGTTGACAATATACCAACAAGGATATCATCTTATTTCATACACTGAGTGAAGCAGTGAATCAACTGGTTTGGATACCACTTATTCTTACTGGCCCTCAGAAAAGGAAAACGGTTAACATTTTGCAGCTAACCATTTGAACACGTCACTGGTAGACCCAGAATATTAATGACTACTCCTTCTGGACAGCTAATTGCCATTAGTTTGAGCAAATCACCTAGGCTTTCTGGGCCTGAGTTTTCTTATACAAAGTGAGGTGGGTGAACCAGATGATCTTTCTTGTCCCTCCCAGCTCTAATATTCTGTAGTTCTTTCTACACAAACACAAAAGACTTTCCCTACCATGTACCTGGCTTCTGTTGTTGCCCTGAGACAGGGCCCACAATTTCCTAGAGAGCAGTAGTGCCCAGCCTGATGGAAGTCCTCCAGCCCAGTCTGAATGCTCCCTCCACACCATGTCCTGAGGGCACTGTCTGATGTGGTCCTGGTGAGATCATAGATTTCCACACCATGGGGACACCCTGTCTGGAATGAAACCCATGGCAGGTGTTGCTGGAGAGATGGCAAGTGTTGCTGGAGAGATTTACCTCTTTCCTGTCAAGGGGCAGTGGCATGATTCTTACATATTTTGGTTCCTTTATTTCACATCTCTTTGCACAAAGCTGAAAGAGAAAAGGTGGTAAGAGGGGAGAAGGAGGCCACAGAAAGATAAAATCTTAAAGAAAATTAGTCTGTCTGAATTTGTTTCTGGATAAAAGGTTGCTTCACAGTGAAAAATTATGAGAGATGTATGTACACTGTTTCATCTTTAAAATTCTCAGACTATATGAGGTCAGGGGTAGAGCAAAGAGCTCCTGCATCCAGGCTTCTTTCCCTGTAACTCTGACCCAGGTCGCTTGGATGAATCTGAAGACAAAACTTGATTGAACCATTTTCCTTCTCCTCTGTGTCCAAGCTGCTTTGGGACCAGATGTTCTCTGACTTATCTAACTTCTCTAACTAATCTCATCAAACTGACTTGATACACTGCTTTGCCTGGCCTTTAGCAGACCACCTCCTGGGACTGCCTAAAAGCAGATTACCCTCATGGTTCTTTTGAATTTGCAGCCAGATGAAATCCAGTTCAAGGAAACCACAAAGGCAGCCTTTAAAGGGAAAAACAAAGGAGATTTGATGAAAGGGCAATCAGCTGTATGAGGAGCAGAGGAGACAAAGAAGAGGGAGTTGGTCACTGCTTTGGTTGACATTAAATGACTTCTGAGGAAAATAATGCCAAATGATCACCTCCTGTACACGGCATCCAGTCCACTGGCATCTCTCCCATAAGGCCTCCCCAGATTCCTACCTTCTTCTGCAAACTCAGGGAACCTAGAAATAATCTTTCTGTTTCTCAGCTCATATTCTCTCAGGGCACTGTCTACTGTTAGACTTCTATTATTACAGTATTTCCTTCTAGACATACAGATGGCCAAAAACACATGAAAAGATGCTCAACATCACTAATTATAAGAAAAATGCAAATCAAAAGTTCAATTTGATATCACCTCACATTGGTCAGAATGACCACCATCAAAAAGTATATAAACAAATGCTGGAGAGGGTGTAGAAAGAAGGGAACTCTCCTACACTGCTGGTGGAAATGTAGATTGGTACAGCCACTATGGAGAATGGTGTGGAGGGTCCTTTAAAAACTAAAAATAGAACTGTTATGTAATCCTGCAATCCCACTCCTGGGCATGTATCCAGAGAAAACCACAATTTGAAAATATACATGTACCCCAATGTTCATAGCAGAACTATTTACAATAGTCAGGACATGGAAGCAACCTAAATGTCCATCACAGAGGAATGGATAAAGAAGGTGTGGTACATATGTACAGTGGAATATTACTCAGCCGTAAAAAAGAATCAAATCGTGCCATTTGCATAAATATGGATGAATCTAGAGATGAGCATACTAAGTAAAATAAGTCAGACAAACACAAATATCGTATGATATCACTCAGGTGGAATCTAATTTTTAAAAATGATATAAATGAATTTATTCACAAAACAGAAACAGATTCACAGATTTTACAAACAAACTTATGGTTACCAAAGTGGAAATGTAGCGGGGGAGGGATAAATTAGAAGTTTGAAATTAATATACACACACTACTATATAAAATAGATACTGAGCAAGAAAGAACTCTGCTTAATATTCTGTAATAATCTAAATGGGAAAATAATTTTAAAAAGACTAGATACTTGTGCATGTATAACTGAATCACTATGCTGTGCACCAGAATTAACACAACATTGTACATTAACTCTACTCCAATATTCACTTTAAAAATGAATAAATAAATAATATCTCCTTCTAGACTGTAAGTTCCTTAATAGGAAGTACTCCTTGGGACTCCTTATATAACTTGTAAATAATATAAATTACATAAATAATATATAAATAATGTAAATTAATATAAATATAACATACAAATTAAAAAATTTAGCTGCTGCTGCTGCCACATAAATAAAATCTTGCACAATGTCTGGAATATAGTAAGAATTTGATAACTATTTGGCAAAATAAAGAGATGGAGGATGAATGATACATTCTCTGAGTCTGCTTCTGACCCCCTTACTATTCTCTCATCATATGAGCTTTTGTTTTTTCTTAGAGGATAATTTACCAAAAAGAGGGAAAAAAGAAATCCTAAAAGAAGGGCTACATGACATCTGTCTTTGTTGGTTCCGCTGCTATCACAAAATACCATATACTGGGTGGCTTAAACACAGATACTAATTTTCTCCGAGTTCCAGAGGCTGGAATCTGAGATCAGGGCAGCAGCATGGTTGGGTTCTGATGAGAACTCTCTTCCTGATTTGGAAAAGGCCACCTTCTTGCTGTGTGCTCACCTGGCCTTTCCTCAGTGCATGATGTAAAGAGGGAGGGTGCTCTCTCCTCTTCTTAGAAGAGCACCAATTCCATCATGGGGGCCTCAAGACCTCATCTGAACCTAATTACTTTCCAAGGCCCCCACCTCCTGATGCCATCACATTGTGAGTTAGGGTTTCAACGTATGAATTTAGGGGGAGACAGAACATTCAGTCCATAACGACTTCAACCATGGCCACTCTCCCGCTGCTGCTCCTCCTCTGCTCATCTCTTACACTTGAAGAATGTAAACAGAGCAAGCAGCAGGGCGGGGGGAATGGGAGGCCACACTAGCTCACCTATCTCCCTTGTGTGTTCTGTGCAGCAGTTACCCTCCTGCAAGCATCTCTCCACTGGAAGATTAGAAGTACAAGAAGACGAGCCTCCTTGCTGACCTGAATTGAATTGTGGCAGCTGATAAGGCAAGGCAGCTCTGGGGCCTGCAGCTGGAGATTGGTTAGGGAGGAGCTGGGAGCTGCTCCTGCTTCCCCAGCATCCCTGAGCACACAATCTGCTAGATTATTGACAATGCTGAGTGATGTGGATGGCATTTATTAGTTTTCAATAGCTGCTATAAAATGAACTTCACACCATCTGCAAAATTAGGATTCAGAAGCAGCCCTGGATATTAAAATATTTGTGGCTGCCTCTGCTATTATACAAGATTTTACATTTTATAGGCTCCCCATGGGACCAGGAATGTGAATTAAGATACATATTTAGAAGGCAGTAAATAAACTTATGATAGCAGCAGTACAATTAATGAATGATCCAAAAATTACGTGTGGAAGGGGAAATAGTTTTTCTATACAGAGAGTCAGAAGCTAAATGGGGTTTCAACATTCTCCTGTCACTATTATTAGGACATTAATAGCAAAAATAATATAAAAAAATTCATGAGGAAGTTTTTTTTCACAAGATGAATATGCAGCTCTATGTATAACAGAGAGACATAGCAAGTGATGGGCTTCCTCTCTCTTCTGTCCCACTGGACCATGGAGCTTGTCTAACTATTCAAGAGCATCCTATAGTATTCTCTGCAACAGAGTAAGTGTTTTGATTAAAAGAATTCTGTAGAAACCATTCCAAGGCCTTATTCTAACGCCACCAATTTTTTAGCATAATTACTGTATGTGTCACTTTCTCTTTAGCCCACATTCCCACTGCAGATAGCATCACAGCAAGATTCAAAGATGTAAATCAGAGCCAATCACTATCAATATGAATTCCCCAGGCATCGCAGTGTGACTGGCTGGACAGGACCATCACTCTTAAATGAGTGGTGCTCATTTTGGTACTGACCCTGGGGCAAGATCAGTGGTAAAGAGACGAGCCCGTGGTTCTGGTTCAATTTCAAGAAAACTGTAGTTCTCACATTTGTCTGAAAAGTTGCCTCCTATATCCCTCCTTCCTCAGGCCCTTAGAGACAACACGGAGGAAAGCCTGTCTCTCATCTTCTCCAGCAAGGAAGTATTATGTCAGCCCATGCTTAGCTATGATGCCTGTGATCAGGCCTGATACCTCAGAACAAGTCAGAGTGTTATTCTGACAGTAATCAGTCTGCGTGCCCCAGCCTCACAGGGCCAACCCTCAAAGCAGGTCTTGGAAATGGACACTTGGAAAGAGGAAGCAACGGGTTAAAAAGATGAATATTTGCATGATGTGCCGGCTCAGGACGAGGCCATCACTCGAGCTCTCATTCCCTCTTCCAAATCTGCTCTTTTCTTCCAATCACACTTCCACATCAATCAAGCCAGGCCTGGGGACGCCAGCCTCTCAGGCTTTGCCTTTGAAATGATGCTTGTGCTAATGGCGGTCAGAGCCCTAAGAGGCCATTCCCTGAAGTATCACTGAACTGAAACATAATCCGAAAGATAGAAAGGCTTTGGCCTGCTACTTTATATTAGAGCAAAAATAATCATGGTAATAGCTTGCATTTTCCTTGATACCTTTCATTCAACAATATCCAGCAATTTGTACATGAGTAATTAAGAAAACACTCTTTTGTGGTAAGTTACTAATTCAGCTCCCATTTTAAAGAGGGACAGAAAGAAGCTTAATGATTTCTCCCCAGGGGAGACCAGAGTAGGTAGCAGAAGCACAGGGTCTGCAGTGATTTGTAGCATAAGATCTCTCATGTATGCCTCTAATCCTCAATATTGGGTTCACAAAATTGCTTCAGAGCAGAGTTAGTCTTAAGTCTCTGGGGTGGTGTTGCTGTGTTCCATTCATGAGCTGCCTGGTTCTGCCATGGAAGCAGCTGCATTTCATAGCTGTTAGTGAATATCTTTGTACTCTCCTTTCATCACATGATGTATGTCATTCCTCTCACTGGCATTTCCAATCGCTGAGAGCAGCAGAACCATAGAATGAATTGGAGCGCTGTAATTTTTCCCCCTCATTCACGTGAGGGGAGGGAAAGAGGAGATGGGGAGGGAAACGTGCAAGGTGCACTGTTCTTTCAAATCTCCCAACCACAGCACAATCCTATGCTTCTTATAGCTCAGGACTGCTCATTCAAGTTCCCTCGTCTCTCCAATTGTCCGTCTTCTGCCAGTCTCTTCAATGAGCCCTGGCTGCTTCTCTTCTCAGAAAACCAGGCCATAGACCAAGAAGGTACCACATCAGCTGGGTGACCAGGGCACAGACCCTGGGTCTCTGCCTGCCTGCACTCTCATCCCCTACCTGTTCAGGGACCCTGCCAGTTGTCAGAGAGAAGTTTTGGATTGGGACTGGGAAATGACATTTGATATTAGAGATGGGATTCTTGGGCGGTAGTGGTCATTATTTGTTATTATCCTTTTCATGCTGGGATGCTGCGTATCAAGGCTGTTGTAACTGGAAAATATGTCATTAAATTTCTATCTCGTTCATGTGAAATTTAAGCTGACAAAGGGAAAAAGACAATTACCAGATTGCTTTTAAATGCGTTTTTCATTCTGAGGCCAGCCAAGAACTTGGAGAATATTGGTTGTAGGTATGCAATTTCTTTGTAAAATAGACAGAACTTGAAGATGGAAGATGGAATTTATGGTTGTTATTAAAATGGTTGCTGGGGTTCTCAAAGGTAACTATGAGTTGTGTTCTTAAATAACTTCAATAATTATAGCAGTAATTAGCACAGGTAGGCACACTTGAAAGTATAACATGCAAGTAGATAAATACACTAGCAGCTCTATAAATGAAGCACTCTGCAAACATAAACTGCTATATAAATGCTAATTAATTACATAAGGAGGCATACAAGACGAGACGGTTATTCATATTACTGCAAAGATAAACAGGCAATGCATCTGACAGCTAGGCCTCTCCCAGCTCCCACCTCCAGCCTCCTACAATGGTAAGCCCCTGTTAGGGAAGGTGGGAGCTCTGCCTCCTCTGTCCAACTTGCCAGCTGCAAGGGCTACTGAGCGCTTCAAGTGTGGCCAGTACCAAATGAGAGGCAATGCAAGGCTAAGACAGACACCAGATTTTGAAGGCTTAGTTTGAAGGGAAAAAAAAGAAGGCAGAATGTCCCATTAATAACGTTTGTATTCATTCCAAATGGAAATGATACTATTTTGGATCTCGGGTTAAACAATATATTATGAAAATTAATTTTACCTGTTTCTCTTTACTTTTGAAATAAGCCACTAGAAAATGGAAAATTATATTTGTAGCTCACATCTGCAGTCTAAAGTACACTTTCACTCAACAGTGTTGCTCTGGACTATTAAACCTGTATGGAACTGGCAATATATGCATCCCTTTTTTGGCATCACAACCCCTGTGGGTTACCAGCCCAGGAGACTGTTTTTAAATGCTCTTCCATTTTTAGAGATATTTATCTTTCAAAGCACTTAGTGCTCAATTGGTTCAACCTCAGCATGACTGTCATTGACCAATTAGGGATCCAAAGCCCAGAGAAAAAATGAATTTGCCTGGATGGAATAAACTCTAGAGCCTGACCCAGGACTACAAAATGTCCTCTGGCCAGACCCACTCCTCGTAGAGGTACTACCAGGGCTTGAGAACTAGAGGACATCATAGGGCTGGGTAAAAGTCACAAGTCAAGCTAGCAAACTATGAAATACAATCTCCTCCCCTCCCAAGCTAAGCATACCTTCCTAACAATCCAGTGGGCCAGGTTCCATGCTAGAATTCTGAGATTTCTCTGATTCCCCAGACTATGACCTGGAAGAGAGTGGCCAGCTCCAGAGAGACATCTCCACTGAATCTGCAGATTCCTCTCCCAAGGCAGAGACATAGCTGGAAAGAATTACAGAGCTGGGTCTTCTAATGCATGGCTGAGCTGGCCCCCCATGCTACCGTTGCACAGCACTCCTCCTGGCCTGACTCACATTCTGCCTTTGTGTCCATGTTACAACACTTCCTTCTGCACAACTGAACAGACATCTAATCTTGTTTCATCCCGATAATAATTATTACTCCTGACAAAAGAGGGCATTCTTGGGTCTCAGGACACAGAAAAAAGAGTTGAAGTGCTAATTTCCTTGGAACATTCAGATCTCATTGCTTCTCCTCTGTCACCCTTACAAACACATACACACACATACACACACACACACTGAGACACACACACACACACCATACACATACACAAACACACCCAGACAACCCTTTAAGTGGAGTCAGGAACCCTCCAGAAGGCAGAGTAATCATTCTCTTTCCTTTCATTTGTTTGTTTGTTTAGAAACACTGGAACTGTGCTGATTTGCATGATGTTTTCATAAATTTGCATCCCACATTGAAGAGGCCCTCTCTCTTTAGCATCCCACACTACTGTGGAAATGTGGCCAGCTTTCCCTGTGTTGCAAAGAAACACAAAGGAAAGCTTTATTTCTGCAAACATTTATTACAATGAGGCTTTTAAATGCTTCAGAACATAGGAGGATTTTGTTTTAATTAAAGTACCATTGTGAGGAATGTTTATAAAGCCATCCCTTTCTTATTGTGGTCACTGAGCAGCTTGGAAGCGTGAGAGCAGGTGACCAGGGAGACACAGAACGTCCTGCTCTGGGAAGGATATTTTTAAATGATCCATCTGGGACAGTGCCGAGAAATTCCCTCTGGATTTCTGTCTTCTGAGCCTCTGAAATTCTGCTTGCCCAGTGGTTTGCATATGAGAACTCCCAAGGTGATACTGCCATATCACTGAGGACCTCTGTCCACCCAGCCTGGCTCAGTGCTCCTTGGTCCCTAAGTAGGGCTCAGACAACTGTGTAAGCTGTGTTATGTGCCTGCTCAGGTTTCATATTTTTGGAACAGTGACTACACTATATATATATATATATATATATATATATATATATATATATATATATATGTCCACTGGTCTTCACCAGCCCTGTACATGAATGTAATAACAAAGTCTTGCTGAAAATTAAATCATGTGTACATGAACCACGGTCTCTTACATAATGGTCTTGCCTATATGCACTCCCCTCCCTCTCCCAACCCAGTAAGTCATCCATTTGCCTTTGCCATGTTCCTTCTGCCTTCTGATGACAAGACAGTCACAGAATTAAAAGCCCAGAGAATGAGGTGGGCAAGAGACCCGGGACCTCATTGGCTCTCCAGCCGCTGCACACAGAATGGCCAAAATAGAAAATGGAGGAAATGACAGCTTACCAAGGGAAGGGAGAAACACGGAGAGGAAAAGTATAACACAAAGAGAGTGACTGTCCTCCCGGCCACTGCTCTGAGCGCTGACATGGCCTCAGGGTCCTGAGTTACAGATTTCTTTCCTGGGAAGGAGTGGGAAGTTCCACAGGACTGGGGCTCGGGCCAACCCAGAGCTCCTGTCTCTTGCCACAAGAGCCCATGTGGTCTCGGCTGGTTTGCTTAGTCTCTCAACCTGAATTTCTGAATCTCTAAACTGGGATAATAATATTGTAAGTATCCTGTTTAGAGAATAATAGAATGAAATCATTTCATACATTATTTGTGAGAGAAACCCATGTTGGACTTGTATGAAACTGTCTCCTTCAGACTTTACATTGCCTCTCACAGAGTGAAAAAGGAATGCCGACGGCAGGGTATTTTTTGTTTGTTTTTTTAAAGTCAACCCATGAACACTTCTAGATCTTCTAGTGTGTGTTCAACCGGCACCAGGTAAACTATGATATGCAGAGTTACCAGCTGCCCTCTCTCTTCCAGGCCTCCCCAGGCCCCAACAACCCCCTCCACAGGTCTGCTTCTAAGGCCCCGATACATCATTTTCAAATGCTGAAAATGATGACTCGACTGCTCTTGTCAGGTCTCTGGTCATTTCCACCCTGGTGGCCAAATCCAACAGACACTTCTCTGTTCTCATCTCACATGGCGGTATCCTCTTTTCTGGAGCACTCTCCTCGCTTGGCTTTTGTTATCTCTCTCTCTCTCCTGATTTTCCGCATCTCAGTGGATCTTTCCTTTTTCTCCACTGTTGTCTCTGTCTCCTCTCTGTTTCACATGTGACTGTTACTCGGGGCTCAGTTCTACTCTCCCTCTGTTCTTGCCTCTCTTCCTTCCTTCCTTTTCTGAATATGCTCACCCCAGGTGGTCTCATCATTCCCAATGTTTAATTCTATGGATATGCTAATGAGTACAAAATTTATAATTATAGCCCATACTTCTCAGAGATCCATGCTTATGTATCCAACTTCCTATGTGGTGTTCTTAACTTGAGTATACCAGAAACCTCTCAATTGTAATATTTTTTTTAACATTTTTGAAACAAAAGTCTTTGTTTCTGGTCCCCAAACTGGCCTTTACACCATCCCATGTAAGTACCCAGCACCTAAAGCAAAACCAACAGCCTATGCAGTCTTGGCCAGTTGGCTTAGTCTTTCAACCTGAATTTCTGTATCTCTAAACTCAAAGAGCAAACTCATTAGGGAAAGACCCTGGTGCTGAGAAAGATTGAAGGCAGGAGGAAAAGGGGATGACAGAAGATGAGATGGTTGGATGGCATCACTGACTCAATGGACATGAGTTTGAGCAAACTCTGAGAGATGGTGAAGCACAGGGAAGCCTGGAGTGCTACAGTCCATGGGGTCACAAAGAGCGGACACGACTCAGCAACCGAACAACAACAATAACAAAGGCAAAACCACGGGTTCGTTCTGGATTCTCCACTTCGTGCACTGTCAGTATCCACCCTTCGATTCTCCACTTCCTGCACTGTCAGTATCCACCCTTCGAGCCAATCGTATAGAACCAGCCTGAAAAATGTGTCATGACCCTGTCCGTCTCCACCACCACCACCAGCCCAGGCCAGACCACCATCATCTCTCACTGATCTCTCTACTTCCAACTTTTTTTTCATCATTTAACTCCATCCTTTCTCCATACAACAGGAAAGTAAATTACAATGTAAATTTGATCAACACTACACAAAACATTACACAAAAATTGGATCATGCATTCCTCCACTTAAAACTCCTGAATGGCTTTCTATTTCACCTGGAACAAAATCAGTTTCTTTACTATAGACTCTTGGGCCCAGCGTGACCTGGTCTCTGTCCATCTTTCCCACTTCATCTCATGTCAGGCCCTCCCCATGGCTCAGTGATTTCTAGCCACACTGATCTCTCAGCTACACAAACATACACAGCAGTTTTTCCTCCACACTGTAGCGTTTCTCTCTCACTTTTGCATTTGTTTAAATGCTATTTCCTCAGGAGACCTCCTCCAACAACTCAATTTAAAAGCAGATTGCTCCCACATGCTTTCTTTATGTTCTACCTTAGCTCTTTCTTTGTTCCTTTGTTCCCTGTCACAATATTTATTTTTTTCTTGTGAAACTTCTGTCTCATCTGTGTCCTTCTGCAAAATGTGAGCACCATGGAGGCAAGAATGGACCACACTGAGCTTGTTCCCCATCGTGTTGTCACTGCTTAGCACGGTGGGAATGAGGGGAGGAAAAAGTGAAAAACTTAAATCTTAATAATATTATCAAGAGTTTTCATAATCCTTTTCCTCTCAAGTTATAGTTCCAGCTTGATTTTAAGACTTTGGACACACTTGAGATATCTATTCCTATGAAAACTCCTAAATAGCCATCTCTGGTAGCTTCCAGCCTCTTGCAGGCCACATTCAGATGTACAGGAATTAGACCCTCCAGAAAATGAAGTTGACATGATGTATGTCTAATCTGACTTCTTTGTGAAAACAATGTTCCCCAAATAGCTTTTTGTAGCAATAACTGTCAACCCAACAAGTAATTAACTTAAATAGGGTAATTTTATAAATTATTGTCTACATCAGTATACTTCTAAGCATAAAAATGTGCACTTTAAATAACAGCTGAAGGACAAGGAGCATAAATTAGACTGTCCCAAGAAAACCAGGAAAAGATGCCCTAACATTAAAAGACATGCTCATTCACTGTGTGGTTCAAATCTTCCCAGAGCTTGCAAGTAAACAAGTTAATATAATGGTTAATCATAAAAATATATTCATAATAATATGAACCAATACCCTACTCTACAAAATTCTTACATTTTTCTCCACAATTATGATCTATTTTGCATGACAACAAATTAGCAGGTAAAGGAACCCATTTATAAATATGAGGTGATCCAGAAGGATGTCTTTGGGGAGGATTTGATAAGTGTCTTTCAGGAGATATTTGAAGATTTTTAGTCTCTGGACAGATGCCTTTTTGATAAATCAATGACAATAATGTTCGCTGAACCCTTACCATACCCCAAATCAAATGTAAAAAATGTACTTCATATTTTCAACTAAAGGAATACACATAAGGAGACAGGTTCAGAGGTTTTCCCAAGATCACAAAATCAGATCAGATCAGATCAGATCAGTCGCTCAGTTGTGTCCGACTCTTTGCAACCCCATGAACCGCAATAGGGAGCCCCAAAGCCAGGCTCACCCCTAGATATGCCTTCTCCAAGGCCTATATTCTTCACCATTGTTTGCCCTAAGACTATTTGTAGTCCTGACTTCTTTTTCTTGTTGTAATTTAGACACCAGACTCTGTACTCCCATCCACACTGTGATACTCTTCTTCCATTTGACAGGGGGCTCCTTCCTGTGCTGTGATGAAAACTCACCAGGGTATCTCTGGCAGAATGCCTAGGGACTGCAAGGGGCTGAGAGCTGCCTGTCTATACCTGCCTAGAGGAAATGAACCAGAAAGTGTTACAGCTGAAAGGGATCTTGGATACTTCACAGTTCCTCCCCCTTGCTTTATACATGAGAAGATCAGGAAGATGTGTTGACTCACCCAAAGTCACACAGCTGAAAGCCAGAAGCGGGACCCAGGTCTCCTGACTCCCAGTCCAAAATTCAGTGGTAACGAAATAATATATGGAATATAGGATTTTTAGAAAGTGTTTCCCTATAAATGTTTTATACACTGTAAATAATATATATATATATATATTTAGAAAATCAATGTAAATATTTTATAGGCTGTAGCACAACTGTCAAGTTTGCAATTAAATCTATGGTTCTGGAGCAGTGCCGCACACACAGAATATGATACAATACACTGAGGTCTGGGCAGCCATCCCTACATTGTGTCTGCATTTTTCTAGACTGGCAGAATTCAGGCTGCATAGCCAGCTGCCTCCTCGGCCCTCACGTTCACAACTGCCAGGGGAGTGCAGTCCATGGGAAATGGGCTGAGCAGAGACTGCACATCCTAGAGATTTTTGCAGCTACCCCCAGAGAGTAAAGCTCTGGCCACCCTAAGACCCACACTAGAAAAAGCCAGAGAAGCCCAGACCTCCCAGGTCACTCTGGGATGCTGTTCCACTGCTTTCCTCTAAGAAACCACGAGGCTTGGGCAAGGAACATGCTAGCCAGACAACAAAAACGCATGGAGCACAGAGGGAGCCAGTGTAGACCTAGGGTCAGAAACCTTTCCTGATGTTCTGCTCTGCCCACGGTCTACGGGATCCTGAAGGCCACTGTTTGGAGCAGGTAAGGAACTCCATTGAGGGTGGATTTTGTGCCAGATGAGTAACAGGAGGACTTAGATTCAGAATTAGAAACTAAAGACCTAAAAACATGTTATGCTTCTTACATAGTTGAACATTTGGAATAAAACTTTAGGCTTTTTATGCCGATAAAGTGAAAATTTAAATTCCTTTTGATCTTTTTGGTTAACTCTCATCTCTGGCAAAAAAAAAAAAAAAAAACAACTAAAGATTTTTTGTGACATGATCAAGAAATCATTAAAATATAGTCCCTAGAACCTCGGAAATTAAGTTTTATGTGGAACACTTCAAACTATCAAATTGTATCCAAATTTTAACTTTTAAAAAGACCTTTCTTACAACTTTCCTTATATTCTCTCTTCTGTGGGTTGAATTGCATTCCCCCAAATTCATATGTTGAAGCCCTAGTCCCCAGTATATTAGAACATGATTGTGTTTGGAGTTGGGGCCTCTGCAGTGGTAGTTAAGGTAAAATGGAACCACAGGGTGGGCTCTAACCCTGTCTGACTGATGTCTTTATAAGAAGACATTTGGTCACAGGGACACCTCTGCACACAGCAAAGATCATGTGAGGACCAGTGAGAAAGTATCCATCTCTAAGCCAAAAAGAGAGGTCTCAGAGGAAACCAAACCATGAACTAGACTTCCAGCCTCCGAAACTAGAAAAACATTGATTTCTGTTCTGTAAACCCGTCTGTGATACTTCATTATACCAGTCAAACTAACACACCACCACCACCACTCCCATTGTGCCCCTCAGAATGAAATGCAAGGACCTAAACCACTAGATCTAGTAACATGCTCTATTCATGAACATACTGTGTTGGTTACATTTGTATTAGTACTCTGCTCTTGATTGACCTAGTAACAATTTTGGAATAGATTATAATGGAATCACATCTTATTTCTATGTATCAGTAGAGTTTAAATATGTATTAACACCAATAAACTATACGTACTTTTATTCAGAAGTTACTCATAGATCAGAGATCAGATCAGATCAGATCAGTCGCTCGGTCGTGTCCGACTCTTTGCGACCCCATGAACCGCAGCACGCCAGGCCTCCCTGTCCATCACCAACTCCCGGAGGTCACTCAGACTCACATTCATCAAGTCAGTGATGCCATCCAGCCATCTCATCCTCTGTCGTCCCCTTCTCCTCCTGCCCTCAATCCCTCCCAGCATCAGAGTCTTCTCCAATGAGTCAACTCTTCGTATGAGGTGGCCAAAATACTGGAGTTTCAGCTTTAGCATCATTCCTTCCAAAGAAATCCCAGGGCTGATCTCCTTCAGAATGGACTGGTTGGATCTCCTTGCAGTCCAAGGGACTCTCAAGAGTCTTCTCCAACACCGCAGTTCAAAAGCATCAATTCTTCGGCGCTCAGCCTTCTTCACAGTCCAACTCTCACATCCATCCATGACCACAGGAAAGACCATAGCCTTGACTAGGCGAACCTTTGTTGGCAGATACCCAGAACTAAAACGCATGTATCAGATACTATGATTCTGCACTTAAGTGTACATGTACCACTGCCCTCTATGAGGAAGCGGGTAGAACTTCCACAGATCTGGGCACTTTTATCTTTCAGGGATCATTGCTTCTTCCCCTTCCTCAGGTGAATGCTACCTTTCCTGGCCTCTAGAGTACAGTCAACTCTTGGTTCTTAGTCAAGATTTACTAGCTTGTGTATTCACCATAGAAAACAAACCAAAACAAAACAATCTATGTTTCAGGAGAGATCAACTGAAACTATATATCAAAGATGCAGGGCCACTGCCTCCCAGCCAACTGTAAACACTCCTATCTGCTGGAATCCCCGTGTTTCCACCTGTGCGCAGGGAAGGAAGCAGTACAAGGTCTGACTAGCAGAATCTTGGGAGTTCCTACCAACTGTAAACTCATGTTAGTGCACTGTCCCTTTCTTTGATTTTTTTGGGTCAACCAGAGGATTCTTAACTACCTGCTTCTCATATTTTAATCTGAGATTCGAGAAAAAGAGAAGTAGGCTCTGTAGAGCAAGACTTGAGTTTTGCTGTAAAAAAACCCAAGATCTGGAGTTTTGATTTAATGCTAGAACCAGACTTACAGAGAGCGGATGGGGAGTAAAAAGCCTCTCAAACAACTGACATTAAGAAGTTGGGTAATTTACCTTCAGAGCTGTGCAGCTTGACTGTGATGCGTGGGGTCTGGGGTATGAGACTCTAGGCAATGACACACGGCACGGTTGCCCGACGGAGAGGTGCTGAACAATGGCAACAGCGTGGGGCAGAAGCTGCTAGCAAAAACAAGATCAGGTTGGCATTGCACTTTATCACCTAGACCATCTGCTGGATAGCTTGGAAGGCAAAGGACCATTTGCTAAGTGACAAACTGATGTCATCTTGTTCTAATGTTCAGTGAAAGAACTCTGCCAAGAAGCAGACAATAACAAGACTATTTTACCACTTTTCATTACACAACTTGTGATATTTTGAGTCCCCTAAGTATTATGCTTGCATTATTTTTTTACTTAGATAACATCTGTAAAACACAAAATGTGTCCCTAAATATTAGATGTCATTTTAAGTAAATTGGTGTTCATTAAGTCCATTACAGACAAAGTTTTGCCTGGATTTGTTTAGCTGCTATTGGGGGTTGTCTATAACGCTTTGCACTTTTGCTGCATTTAACCTCTCATGCACATTACCTCAACCACATGACAGCTGATGGTACACGGGTACATCTCATGATGATCTCCACAGCTCAGACTTGACATTAGAGCTGGACCACCTGGAGCCAACAGATGATCTGCACATTTCAACACAGAAGCCAAGCCCATAGAAATTTCACAGACACCCCCCGCCCAAGACATTCCTTTATCTTTGTCTTTGGAAGATGTATGCTTCAGTCAGTTCAGTTCAGTCGCTCGGTCGTGTCCGACTCTTTGAGACCTCATGAATCGTAGCATGCCAGGCCTCCCTGTCCCTCACAAACTCCCGGAGGTCACTCAGACTCACATCCATCGAGTCAGTGATGCCATCCAGCCATCTCATCCTCTGGCGTCCCCTTCTCCTCTTGCCCCCAATCCCTCCCAGCATCAGAGTCTTTTCCAAAGAGTCAACACTTCACATGAGGTGGCCAAAGTACTGGAGTTTCAGCTTTAGCATCATTCCTTCCAAAGAAATCCCAGGGCTGATCTCCTTCAGAATGGACTGGTTGGATCTCCTTGCAGTCCAAGGGACTCTCAAGAGTCTTCTCCAACATCACAGTTCAAAAGCATTAATTCTTTGGCACTCAGCTTTCTTCACAGTCCAACTCTCACATCCAAACATGACCACAGGAAAAACCATAGCCTTGACTATACGGACTTTTGCTGGCAAAGTAATGTCTCTGCTTTTGAATATGCCATCTAGGTTGGTCATAACTTTTCTTCCAAGGAGTAAGCGTCTTTTAATTTCATGGCTGCAGTCACCATCTGCAGTGATTTTGGAGCTCCCCCAAATAAAGTCTGACACTGTTTCCACTGTTTCCCCATCTATTTCCCATGAAGTGATGGGACAAGATGCCATGATCTTCGTTTTCTGAATGTTGAGCTTTAAGCTAACTTTTTCACTCTCCACTTTCACTTTCATCATGTTTACTCTGCCATAAATGAATATTTCTTCAGGAGAGGCTGGCTTTGTCTCATTGTTATGATCAGTATTTCTGTTAGTCTCTCTCTTATATACACACACACATACATAAATGATAACATCCTATCCAGGATGCACTGACTTGATCTCCACCTTCCACCATTGTCTGTTATCATGAAGATATCTATGCATAGATTATAATACCAGATTTATACATGGTTTTGTTAGGGGAAGCACACTGACTGAAACCACCCACCCTGGCCAGGCACCATAGTAATCATTTGCATGCATTGTTTTACAACAGGAGGTCCTGGTAAGGAACACAGAACAATAAGCCACCACTAACCTGAAGAATTCAGGAAAAGTCAAAAGGAGACACCATGTGTCCAACCACCTTCCAGAATCCTTCTTGCAGGCATCCCTCTTGGCTGAGCAATGGGTGCACCACCAGGAAGGACTATGAGTCAGAATGATTGGCAAGAAACAACCGGGAAACTAATCCCATCACCATAAAACCCTAAACTGTGAGCCATGTGGCAGAGCAGTTCTCCTGGGTCCCCTTACCCTACTCCTCTCCACCCAGATGTCCCTTCCCAATAAAGTCTCTTGCTTTGTCAGCATGGGACTCTAGTATCCATATGCTCATGCTACTAAGAGGGCCTCCTCTACAGCTCTGCAACTTCCTAGAATATTCTAGCAATTTCTTCACCAGGTTTTTTATTTCACTGACAAAACTGACATTATTGAGTGAAGAGTTATAGGACTGGTGAAAAGCTGAATTCCAATAACCTCACACATTCAATGTGGTAGCTTCAAAAGAAGCAGGAGTATCAGAAGGTATGACTATGCTAAGTCCTACAAATTGCCCTCAGAAAGCTCTTGTCTAGCCAGGCTGCCTTCTTCTTTGCTTCTGTTTACTTCAGGAAAAGTCTCTCAGATTCAGAACTACAGGGATGAAAGTAACAAGTATAAAACTCATTCAAATTACCTCCAAGTGTGGGTCTGTTTTGGACCAAGATCCAGTCCCATCACATTCAGTGCATGCCAATAATCTTCAGGAGTGATCAGCCCACCTGTGCTTGTTGGCTTTGAACAGGTACCTCATCTCAGCACTAGATATCTAGTCAGGGGAGCAGACTGTCACCAAAACCATTCTTCATTGCAAGGATCGGCAAACTTCTCCATAAACAGACAGACAGTAAATACTGTAGGCTTTGTGGGCCATGTGGTCTCAACTTCTCAGTTATTTCATCACAGAGCAAAACCAGGCACAGACAAAACAAAAGCAAACGAGCATGGCTGGGTTACAGTAAAAACATACTGAAGTTTGATTATCATAGAGTTTCCAGGTGCCCTACCTTATTCTGCTTCTTTTGACTTTTTTCAACTATTAAGAAGTATGAAAACCTTATTTAGTGCATTGCCTATACAAAACCATCCCAAGCTACCAAAACACAAGCAACCGACTGGGACACACAGAGTCCCCCTATGCAAAGTCTACCCAGCTCTCACAAGAGTCATATAACTTCCCCTGGGGCATCATGTTTGGCCTGGCAGGCTTGCTGGAGGAGGGAGATTTTACTGATCTTTCTTTACTGAGCAACAACGAGCATCTCATTACAGAGCAGACATCCAGGGATGAGATGAGCAGGTTAGAGTTCCTGGTGGGAAGGAATGGTCCGTCCCCCAATTCTTGTAGTCAGGGTCCCTGACAGCATGACTACTGGCACAGGGTTGCTCATCTGTCAGACAAGGTTTCCATGAATTGTGGATGATATTAATGAGCATCTTTGCAAAAGCTCCCTGTACTGTATGCCAAGAAATAATCTTCATCCTGACAGTAGCAATTAGCAATGAATGTTTTCTCTCTTTCCTTTTAAAAGATTGGTGTTTGAAGCCAATATGTGTTTTATAAATTAGCTATCTTTTGCTACAAGAAACAAAGGTGGATGAGAGTGATCCATATGTTGATCTCAAGTTTTCATTTATTCCCTTTGAGAATTTCAACCAAAGTTTTCTTACTATTGGAGAGGGCAATGGCACCCCACTCCAATACTCTTGCCTGGAGGGTCCCACGGATGGAGGAGCCTGGTAGGCTGCAGTCCATGGGGTCATGAAGAGTTGGACACGACTGAGTGACTTCACTTTCATGCATTGGAGAAGGAAATGGCAACCCACTCCAGTGTTCTTGCCTGGAGAATCCCAGGGACAGGGGAGCCTGGTGGGCTGCCGTCTAAGGGGTCTCACAGAGTCGGACACGACTGAAGTGACTCAGCAGCAGCAGCAGTTTCTTACTATAGCAGAGGAGGAAAAGGGGGTTTCTATTTCTTCTCTCTTAGTAAGTGGCATAGAAAGTGTTAGTCACTTAGTCATGTCCAACTTTTTGCAACCCCATGGACTGTAAGCCCACCAGGCTCCTCTGTCCATGGAATTCTTCAAGAAAGAATACTGCAGTGAGTTGCCATTCCCTTCTCCAGGGGACCTTCCCCACCCAGGGGTTGAACCTGGGTCTCCCGCATTGCAGGCAGTTTCTTTACCATCTGAGCCACAAACGCAAGTGGCATAGAGACAAGACTCAAAAACTTTAAGAGAGGTGAGCAACCCTATTGATGTTTGTCCAGCCCCACTCTTACCAATTTAGGGCATGAAACTGCCTTTTAACTACCCAGAATGGCAGCTCTTCATCTGAGGGTTTTCCCTGGCACCATGCACAGAGTTGCTTTGTCTACTGATGTAGCAGACCGGAAATGCAGGGGAATTAAGGCCCCTCAGAAGCAGCCATGACCACTGACCATCAAGGATCGGTGTATAAACGCCCAAATTACTCACTCCCTGGGTGGGATAATTCTGAGGCAAACATTCTACACTGGCTCCCAGGGTTACGTTTCTGCCGCCCTGGATAGTACTGGTCTAGGAATGCACCTTTCACTGGCTGCTTTCCCTTTCCACCTTCCTTCCCCATTCTTCTACTGGTTCCTCCTTCATCTCTTCAGTAAATTAGTTAGTTCAGTCACTCAGTCGTGTCCGACTCTTTGCAACCCCATGAATCGCAGCACGCCAGGCCTCCCTGTCCATCACCATCTCCTGGAGTTCACTCAAACTCACATCCATTGAGTCGGTGATGCCATCCAGCCATCTCATCCTCTGTCATCCCCTTTTCCTCCTGCCCCAAATCCCTCCCAGCATCAGAGTCTTTTCCAATGAATCAATTCTTCACATGAGTACTAGAATTTTAGCTTTAGCATCATTCCTTCCAAAGAACACCCAGGACTGATCTCCTTTAGAATGGACTGGTTGGATCTCCTTGCAGTCCAAGGGACTCTCAAGAGTCTTCTCCAACAACACAGTTCAAAAGCATCAGTTCTTCGGCGCTCAACTTTCTTCACAGTCCAACATTCGCATCCATACATGACCACAGGAAAAACCATAGCCTTGACTAGACAGGCCTTTGTTGGCAAAGTAATGTCTCTGCTTTTCAATATGCTATCTAGGTTGGTCATAACTTTTCTTCCAAGGAGTAAGTGTATTTTAATTTCATGGCTACAGTCACCATCTGCAGTGATTTTGTAGCCCCCAAAATAAAGTCTAAAACTGTTTCCCCATCTATTTCCCATGAAGTGATGGGACCAGATGCCATGATCATAGTTTTCTGAATGTTGAGCTTTAAGCCAACTTTTGCACTCTCCTCTTTTCACTTTCATCAAGAGGCTTTTTAGTTCCTCTTCACTTTCTGCCATAAGGGTGGTATCATCTGCATATCTGAGGTTATTGATATTTCTCCCAGCAGTTTTGATTCCAGCTTGTGCTTCTTCCAGTCCAGCATTTCTCACGATGTACTCTGCATATAAGTAAAATAAACAGGGTGACAATATACAGCCTCGACGTACTCCTTTTCCTATTTGGAACCAGTCTGTTGTTCCATGTCCAGTTCTAACTGTTGCCTCCTTACCTGCATATAGGTTTCTCAAGAGGCAGATCTGCTATTCCCATCTTTTTCAGAATTTTCCACAGTTTATTGTGATCCACACAGTCAAAGGCTTTGGCATAGTCAATAAAGCAGAAATAGATGTTTTTCTGGAACTCTCTTGCCTTTTTCATGATCCAGCAGATATTGGCAATTTGATCTCTGGTTCCTCTGCCTTTTCTAAAACCAGCTTGAACATCTGGAAGTTCATGGTTCACATATTGCTGAAGCCTGGCTTGGAGAATTTTGAGCATTACTTGACTAGTGTGTGAGATAAGTGCAATTGTGCGGTAGTTTGAGCATTCTTTGGCATTGCCTTTCTTTGGGATTGGAATGAAAACTGACCTTTTCCAGTCCTGTGGCCACTGCTGAGTTTTCCAAATTTGCTGGCATATTGAGTGCAGCACTTTCACAGCATCATCTTTCAGGGTTTGAAATAGCTCAACTGGAATTTTATCACCTCCACTAGCTTTGTTCGTAGTGATGCTTTCTAAGGCCCACTTGACTTCACATTCCAGGATGTCTGGCGAGTGATCATACCATCGTGATTATCTTGGTCATGAAGATCTTTTTTGTACAGTTCTTCTGTGTATTCTTGCCACCTCTTCTTAATATCTTCTACTTCTGTTAGGTCCGTACCATTCCTGTCCTTTATTGAGCCCGTCTTTGCATGAAATGTTCCTTGGCTATCTCTAATTTTCTTGAAGAGATCTCTAGTCTTTCCCATTCTGTTGTTTTCCTCTATTTCTTTGCATTGATCGCTGAGGAATACTTTATCTCTTCTTGCTATTCTTTGGAACTCTAAAGTACAGTAAATTACCTGTACTCAAATCTTTGAATTAGGATCAGCTTCTGGGAGACCCAGTTCTATACTCTAATAACAACAACAAAACCATCCTGCTTAGTCAAGTGTAGCCAAGACCAGTAGTTTTCTCAGTGCACTTCATGACATCCTGACACACCAGGGGAAGGATGACCAAACAAATTCCAAATGTCCAGAAGACGTGCCTTATATTTTCCAGAGAAAAGAGAAGGATGTATGTTCTTTGCAAAAACCACAAGTTCTAACACAATGGGGTTCTCCATTACTTTCTGACCTTGCCTCCTACTACTCTCCATTTGGATGGCTGCATTCTAGCTTCTCTCTCTTCTTTGTTGGAATATGTCTGACACACCTCTGGCTCAGATCCTTTGCTCTTGCTGTTCCCAGATATCAACATGATTAATGCCACCACGTCCTTCCAAAGGGTCTTGTTTTAATGTCATCCTCTCTTTGATACCTTCCTGAACCATCACTGTAAAACTGCCACCATCCCACCCAGCCCTGACATTCTCTCTCTATCCCCCTGTACTGCTTTCTTTTTCTCCATTGCACTTATCACCTTCCAGCATGGCTGGTTCCAAGCCTTTTCTCATGAAACTTTACTGGGCAGTGAGAAGAGCGTGTATTCAGTTATTTTACTATTAGTCTCCCTGCCCTCCACTAATTCTGTATTATTTTTGCTTCCGAATTTGTTTAACTCAATAGATTTATATACAGAGAAATTACCTTGAAACTGTTCTTGGGAACAACTTTTATAGGAAAGTTCTGGTAGAGCTACTGATTTGGGTAAACTGTGCTTGAGTCCCAGACAATGCGTGGTCTTGAGAAAGTTATTGACTCTCAGTTTCTGCGTCTATAAAATGGGGGCATTAATACCCACTCTGCAGGATGTGATACAGGTTGCTGCTGCTGCTGCTAAGTCACTTCAGCCATGTCCGACTCTGTGTGACCCCATAGATGGCAGCCCACCAGGCTTCCCCGTCCCTGGGACTCTCCAGGCAAGAACACTGGAGTGGGTTGCCATTTCCTTCTCCAATGCATGAAAATGAAAAGTGAAAGTGAAGTCGCTCAATCATGTCCAACTCTTAGTGACCCCATGGACTGTAGCCTAACAGGCTCCTCCGTCCATGGGATTCTCCAAGCAAGAGTACTGGAGTGGGGTGTCATTGCCTTCTCTGTGATACAAGTTAAATAAGGTAAATTACATAAAGTGTACTTAGCCAGTTGGCACATAATTTTATTACTGTCCAGAGTCATTTTGTAGAGGTAGCTCTGGCCGCTGAAGCTTAGTTATGTTTTAGAGATCAACATAGGACTCAGCAGAACTCAAGTCTCTTCCCAAATCCTAGGTCTTGACAAGGACCTTGGGCATCACTTTATTCTCTGAAACAGTGCATTAGTCAGCCCCACACAATGGCTTCTCCCTATTCAGCACAGTTCTTCGAGCCCAAATCTTCAGGAGACTTAACAAGGCCTGACCCAAAGACAAGGAGAGAAGAAGTTCTCCTGGCTAACCCTCTTCACAGGAGAGAGTTGGTTCCCCTACTTAAAGCTACAGATAAAAGCTTGCTTCAGCAACACCCTTACCTACAGCCAATAGGGCAGACCACTGTACTCATCAGTAGCAATACAAAAGTGTAGATCAATGTCTCTCATTTGAAGAGGTCATTTGAGAGAAGTTAGAAATCCAACATGTGATCAATAACTCTTTAGCCAGAATACGCACATAACATCTTAACTATCCTTCAACGGTGTGACATCAGACACCATATCTCTTTGCCTACCAACCAGCCTGCCTGCCCTATTGAACTACTCCTTGTTTGTAAAAGCTGCAGGCAAATCAGGTTGTTGTGCCTGGCTGTTCCTTGGATGTCTCATGAGCCCACAGCTGTTCTGCATGGGATCCTGCCCTTAGGAACTGTACCCTTAAAACCTTTCTTCTTCCACCCGGTTTAGGGTTCTCTGATCTAACAGCTCCTTGAGAATTCTGGTTACCTATTGTCTGCACTTAGATAGCTTGCGTGAATGCTGGCTGTAGACTCTGCTTGGAATTATTAGACTGTGGATATATTTCGGATTCTGATCATTTGTGATTTCCAGAGGGTGACTTTAAAATGTTCAACTAGCCATAAGTTACAAAGAATACTGAGGTATAGCGGAAGTCAGAAAATCTACATCCCTATCTCAAAACTACCATTACCTCTTGTGTGACTTTATGAAGCCTTACACAGCACTGATCCTGACATTCCACCAATTGATACCATCTTTCAGTACCTGGTGCTATGAAAGAGCTAGAAGAATTAGGCAGGATCTCTGTCCTCAAAAGCCAAACATCTAACTGAGAACACAAGATCCATATGCTTGTGATAAGGGAAATGAAAAAAATATAGGGTAAAATCCAGGGTTAAATTACATGGCACGGATATCTGCAGGTTTCAGAGTCCCAACAGAGAAGCTCAAAGACAGCCAGAGCAGCCAGGGAAGATCTCCAAGAAGCTGGATTTCATTTGGGTCCTTCAAAGATGAACAGGCTTTCATGGCAAAGAACAGTGGGGACGACATTCCAGCTGAGGCAGGAGTGAGAGTATAGTGAACTCAGGATGGTGGGAGGGTTAAAGACCCAGGTAACCCTAAGTCTGGACCAATAAGACTATGGAGGACACTTGAAGGTCAGAGATAGGTTTTGTGTGACCAACCTGGAAGTCAGATAAGGTCACCAAAAATTTGAATAATGAGTAGTCAAATTGCTGAAAAGGACCTTAAAGGACTAATATCAAGCAATTTGTGGCCTTCTAAGCACCAAGTCCCCTATTTAGCCAGTTCCATGACACATCTACTCCCGCCAACACGAAGGCCAACACGAAGGCCACAATTTGAAACAATGTGTATTAATTGAGTAAACCACTCATTCCCCATTTTCACTTGCCAGTAACACTAAGTTGTTCATTAGAGCTTCTGATAAACATAAACTGACCTGTATATTTGCATAAAGGTGATATAATCATAACCTAAAGTAAGCTATGTTCTCCAAAGAATAATACAGCTTATGTTTTTGAGATATAATAAATGGTTTCTGATTGGGAGTCAATAATTTAAGTGAAACTCCTTATTTTGGAGATAAGAGAAGTGGGAAGCAGATCTCACCTTGCCAAGACCTTTAAGAGAGTTGTAACAAACCCAGAAGTGTGGGTGCCAGCACCTAGTTCGGGACTGTGAGTGCTCCAGTGGATTCGAGGGGTGAGACTGGAATGATGGCAGGAGGCTAAAGAACAGCTTCATTAAGACAAAAGCCAGCATCTGCATTAGGATATGGTAAGGAATAAACAGATCCAAGGCATTTTGAAGAAGGGACTGAGAAGAGTGAGTAACTGGATTCATGATATGAAGGGGAGGATTCATTGGACCACTGTAAACCACAGAAACTGACTCTGGCCAACAAAAGACAAGAAAAATAAAAAAACAAGCAAACAAATAAAAACAAACACAATAATGAAAGGCTATGGGTAGCTCAGAGAAGCCAGGGCTTCCCTGGTGGCTCAGACGGCAAAGAAGCCGCCTGCAATGCAGGGGACCTGGGTTTGATCCTTGGGTTGGGGAGATCCTCTGGAGGAGGGGCATGGCAACCCACTCCAGTATTCTTGCCTGGAGAATCCCACAGACAGAGGAGCCTGGAGGGCTACAGTCCATGGGGTTGCAAAGAGTCAGGCACGACTGAGTGACTAAGCGCAGCACAGCACAGAGAACCTGAGGATAATCTGAAAATTCACGTGAACTTTGGGTCTAGGTTATAGTCAGTTTCTTGGGGACGCTGCCACAGGGATGACCCCAGCTCACTGTCAGTGATTTTGTCAGTGTGCTCAAGATTCAAAGTCTGGGTTTCTGGGCAGGGCAACTAAAACAATGGTGGTATTAGCCAATGTCAGGGACCTGAGAAAAGTATATGGTCTTTGATGAGTCACTTTTCTTCCTAAGCCAGAAAACCCTAAAACTTCCATTTCTGTGAGTTAATACGTTGCAGCTTTGCTCTTTAATATTTCCTATCTCCCAATTACCCTAGTGTTTGAGGTTAGATTCTCTCAGAATCATACTCTGAGACAAGGATTTATTTGAGGTGATCCAGAAAGCATCAGTAAGGGTGGAAATGAGATAATAAGGGGAGAAAGTCAAGGCAGGTGTGTTGTGAGCAGATTATCGTTGTGAGCCACAGGGGCTCAGCTCCACTGGGGAGCTCTAAGAGACCAGAGAACCCACCTCAGAGTTGTCCCATCAGAGCGTAAGTTGATGAGGGTATTTGTCTACCAACTTTTCCCCCATCATCAGTGAGGGTGCTGCTTCCAGGGGCCTTACCTTATGGCTTGCTCTGGATGAAGTGAGCATGCTTACATCCTGAAAATGCTCCTGGCAGAGAGTTGTTGCAGAAGCAGCTGATGGAAAAGAATGGCCATGTCAGGGAGCAATGGAGGCCAAAGCACTATGAGCAGGGCATCAAAAGAGCATCTGCTACTTGAGTGTCATTAACAGTTTGGCTCTTTCAGAATTTTCACCTCAGAGACACAATTATGTTCCATCAGAGGAGCCCAACCAGGGGAACATGAATGAGAAGCTCAAAAGCAATACCACAGAGCTCAGAAAGAGTTCAAGTCTAGAACTGCCTACTAGGCTATGTCTGCTCAACTTCTTGCTCTTTCTGTTGTTTCCTTTCTGTGGCTTCTTTTTATTTTACTCCTAAAGCCAGGGATCCTTTTCTAAATATATTTTAACACCACTGTCCCCAGACAGCCATGGTGCTACCCTCTGCTGGAACATGCAGGGGAGATGAGTGGAAAAGTGTTACAATTTAAATTAGAAGCGTGAAAACAACACTGGAAAATTCCATCTGAGGCTGTGCCTTTTGCTCAGGAGGAAAATCAGCCTTCAGGAGAATGGATGCTCATTTTGGTGAGTCAGTGATGGAAAAAGGTTTGCTCTGATTTTGCTTTCACTGCCTTTGGAAGGTCTCAGATGGCATCTTGCCTTGACTCTATGAATCTCAAACCAAGAGTAAGTGTGATGAGAGGAGACTGCTGGATGCTGTGTGTGTGTAGTGACAGACCCACAAGCTCAGGACTAACCCCTTACCTGTCTCGAGTGATCCATGTCCAAAAGTCAGACCTGGCCCTGCTGTGCTTGGGACAGTCACTTGAGCTCACATTTCAGCTCAGATCATGATGGGGACATGACCAGAGCATATTCTCTGGACATTCCACGTGTATTAGTTATTATTCAGTCACATTACTGTGTGTGTTTTTATTATCCGCTTACCTAACTCAGATAAATTGGAAATAGTTGGTGGGGGCATTTTCAAAGTTACTTCCTTTCTCATCTGTCTCACTTTCCTCGCCTAGGTAATGATCTTTGATATCTAATTTATGCTATTACATATGTGAAATTAAGTAACAAAATGGAATAAAGCCAGTATTTATATCTTCCATTTATTTAATGGGATTCCCTGGTGGCTCAGACATTAAAGAATCTGCCTGCAATGTGGGAGATCTGGGTTCAATTCCTGGGTGGAGAAAATCCCCTGGAGAAGGGAAAGGCTACTCACTCCAGCATTCTTGCCTGGAGACTTCCAGGGACAGAGGAGCCTGGGGGACTATAGACTATGAAGTCACAAAGAGCCAGACACAACCGAGCAACTAACAACAACATTATTTCATATTCAACATACAAGGATTTTAAAAAGCGATTAGAGCTAACTCCTGAAACATGTTTAAGAGAGTACCATACTGTTTTAAACTTTTTACAATTTAATAAAACCCCTAATTGCAGGCTTTAATAGCTTAACTGAGACTTGCACCCTTTCTTAAATATCTGTATTTCCTAGATGACCTGGCCTAGTCATCCATCCCCGAGATTCAACTACATTCTATTCCCCAATATTTCGCCTACACATTACCTGGACATTTAAGTCATCTCCTCCAACTAGAATGCCTGCTCCCAATGAGTCTCCTTTGTGTCTATTCTACCTTCCACTTCAGTCTCTAAGAAGGCAGCACAGGAGACTGACAGCGTGTGTTAAAGAGTTAGGCAGAGACATGTTAGATGGTACCAGGCTTAAGTATCAGCTTTGCTCCTAACTAGCTGCATGACCTTAGTTACTTAAAACACTGAGCTTCAGTTTTTCCATCTGCAAAATGAAAACAAAATACCCTATTCCTAGCATACTTTGTTTCCCGTCTCCCCAGTTCCATGTACATTCCAAAAGACTGCTGAGGTTCCCCCCTTATCATCAAATCAAAGATCCCACTTATTTAAATTGCAAATGAACATAAAAAACCAACATCATAAAATCTGTGCTTTCCTATTTATCCCCTTACTTGAGAGGAGGTTTTTATACTTCATGCTAAAGAAAATCACTTGTCAAAAGCAAGTTCTGGTCTTCCTCATGATCATGTGTCTTGTCTTTATTCATCCCAGAAATATCACTAGATTAATATTAAGGAATAAAAAGTTATAAAACATGTAAGAACTATATCCATTTCTACTTGGCAGAGCTAGCCTTGACCATAAGAGGCTGAGCATCTACAAGCAATACTAGAAAAGCTGGAGTGGGCCAGGATACGCATGGGGCTGCCACACAGCAGAGCTGTTGGCTCTGGAACTTGCTTCCCGGGAGCCACCACGTCGGGGGGTGTCGGGGGGTGGGTAACACAGTTGGGTGGCAACAGCATGATAGTGAACCCTGACCCCAAGTTTGTGGAATAGCTGAGGTCAAGTTTGGAATAGCTGAGGTCACTAGCCCTTCTGAGTTTCTTCTTTTCTCTGCAGAGTTAAACCTGGCTTCTGGGTTTTCCTTGGATATCAACGTCTTCAGAGCAACCCTGCATTACTTGTCACTGTTCCTCATGGTAGCCTTAATCAATAGGCACAGCTGCAACAACTACTGCCATTTATTGAAGCCTTATTGCGGAATCACAAGTTGTACAATGCAGAATTGTGGTTCTCATCATTTTCACACCATGGCCTGCGTGGAGATTGGTGATATTTTTATAGAACATTGATATAAATGGGTGAGGCTGCTCGGCTGCAATGACTGGTTTCAAGCACCAACTGCTCTAGTCGTGAACTCTAAAGGTTGAGGGACAATGTCTCAACTCACTTTTATCCCTGTTAAAATATAAAATTATGCCATGGCCCTGAGGGGTTGTTTCATTTACTTTTACAATAATGTGCTTGTGTTCTTAGTCCCTCAGTCCTGTTTGACACTTTGTGACCCCATAGACTGTAGCCCATCAGACTGCTCTGTCCATGGGGATTCTCCAGGCAAGAATACTGGAGTGGGTTGCCATTCCCTTCTCCAGAGAATCTTCCCAACCCAGGGATCGAACCAAGGTCTCCCGCATTGCAAGTGGATTCTTTATCATCTGAGCCACCAAGGTAGCCCATGAATACTAGAGTGGGTAGCTTTTCCCTTCTCCAGGGGATCTTCCTGACCCAGGAATCGAACCGGGGGCTCCTGCATTGCAAGCAAATTCTTTATCAGCTGAACTACTGGGGAAGTCCTTTACAATAATACTTGGAGGTAAATATTGTTACCTATTATCACCTCATGAATTCATATACTTAGTAAATGACAAAGCTAGGATTTGAATCTGGTCTGTTTGATCACATGCCAGCTTTTATCTGTTACAGATCAACCTGCTTTTATAGCTGCTGCTGTTGACTTCATCAGCCTTGGAGATGTGGCTGAGGGTCTTGTTAAAATGGGGAAGTACCTGAGTTCTGAGGGCCAGGCTGACATATGGGCCACACGTCAGAGAGATGTCCCTATATATTTTCACATGTGAATCTGAAAAGATCAGTCCTACAGACTTCTTTGTAGGTTGATGATCTAAAAGTGACGAACAGGCAACACCCCACACCTGAATTCTGTAGGCCTGTTGTTATTGTTCAGTCGCTCAGTCATGTCTGACTCTTTGTGTCCCCATGGACTGCTTGCTCAAACTCATGTCCATTGAATCAGTGATGCCATCCAATCATCTCATTCTCTGTCATCCCTTTCTCCTCCTGTCTTCAACTTTTCAAGCATCAGGGTCCGTAGGCCTGAGGCAGGGCTAATAACTTGTATTTCAAACAAGTTCCCTAGAGATGCTCATGACATTGGCTAGAGACCAATTGCTTTAAACTAAAAGTAAATGTGGCTGCTTTTTATGGAAGGTAGTCTTGTCAGGGACAACAAATAAAAGGACAAATGTCTCAAATATTACAATTCTTTGCCCCAGCTATTTACACTGCCTTCACGCTGTAAATGAATTAAGGTGCAAAGTCATCAGAGTGACTTCACCTAATGTCCCATATCAAAGCAGCCGCTGCCTTCAGCTATCAACTAGCGTCCCAGGATCCCAGCATCCCAGACACCTTGACCATCTTCCAGCTCAGGGTGATTGAAAGAAACATGTATTGATAAAAACTTGGAACCATTGGTATATTTAACCTTTGATATTTTTGCCAACAATTCAGTACTCTTCTACTTCCATAATTTTTTTTAACCCAAAGTACATATTAATTGGCAACCAAAAAGTAACTGATCTCATCTCCATTCTCCCCAGTCAGCTGAAAAGAGAACACAAGGTAGTAAATCCTTTTATTTGAGTTCTGGGCTTATTCATGCCATGACATCATTACAGTGATGTAGGAGCCTTAGTTTTTTAAGGGCATCTCTCCCTTAGTCACAATTTCTTTCTTCCTTGTAGCCTGAGCACAGCTAACACAATTAGCTGGGCATGGACTGGTGGCCCCTGAGCTATTTCAATCCCCATCTGGTTTCATTCCCTGCTGGAGAGCTTGTCAAGGCAATCTGTCTCTGCGTTTGAGTGGGCCTCTCTTCACTTACACTCCTTCAGGGGGAAATTGAATTTCTTCTGGAATAGGTTCACTGGTTGTTTAGGAGGATGCAGGTAAGACACAGGCAATTGCACGTTTATCCCTGAACTTTAAAGAAACCATAGATTTCAAAAGAAAATAAATCTTTTAATCCTTCTACAGTTACTCTCCCTTTTAACTAAATAACTGGCATTTAAAAGAAACCATTATTGAACATGCCTCCTGGGTCCTTTTGTAAGTGTTAACAAGAGCTTCTAAGTGACAAGGGCTCCTATCTTTGCAGAAGGTAGGTCCCATTGTGAGTATTTAAGAAAAAGTCATATTTAGTCAAAATAGGCAATCATTTTTATTTCTTCTAAAGATTTGTCCACCAGAAACAAGCTCAAAAAATACCAAAATGCATTTGTAAGTGCAAGAGTCAGTTTCAAGCTTCAAGCACTCCTGTTAGAATCCATGTTTGAGGGAAGGTAGTCCAGAGAGCATCTTGGAGAGGCACCAGGCAAAATAATAGAGTTTGAAAAGTCTCTTTTTTGTTTTCTTTTTAAGTCCAAGCTTTTTTTTTTTTTTTTTTTTTACTTTCTTTGAAGTTATAAGAAAGAGATTCTAATAATGACATTTTGTACCAAGAGTCATTAGACCAAAGTATCTGCCTGAAGCAAAATTTTATGGCCAAGTTATGAACCTGCAAACAGAACCTTAACTATTGTGATAGGAGCTGACTGTAGTAATAAAAGTGAATTTGTTAAATAAAATATGTTTATAATTCACTGGGCTTGGAATCAGGTAGGTGGGAAGAGACCTCCAGTGAGTCGTTATGATTTTGCAAGAGTCAAAAGCGCAGTTCGCTCTGTAGGCAGGTGGAGGAGTGCATGCCCTATAGTCATTATTACCGTGTACGATTTCATTTATTCATGGGGTGCCAGGGATGCGTGCCCTTCGGAGCTACTAAAACACAGTGGAAAAAAGCAGGAAAATGGAATTAAATCCTGGCCTTAAAGAGGCTGTATTTGAAACGTGTGAGCAAGTCCCGTTGGGCTAATGACAGGAAACATTGAGAGAACATTCATGCAATAAGCTTTTGCAGATCATGGTGGGTTTTTGAGATGATTTTTCAAAGAGGTTAGGAGTAACAGGATATAAATTCATCTGGAAGTTATTCTGAGCAGCCAAGGCATGTGAAAGAAAACAAGGCCTAGCCAAAAAGTAAGACTCTCACTGGGGCATAAAGACTAGAATGGAACAAAGGAGGGAACAAGGCCTACTACTGCAGAGCAGAGAGCTCAGCTATACTGTAGGAAAATAAACTTGGCTACTATACCAAATAAGAAAAGCTAGTTCTTGTTTTTCCCATAGATGGATGGTGTATAAACTCACCATCACCATCATTAACTCATACGAGGATCAAACACAGGGGAAAGGGGCATAGAAAAGAGAACCAGAATTTAGAGAAGGTTGTGCCTCCAACCAAGCCTGGATGTTTCTCATTTTAGAAAATTTAATCAATTTTTAGAACTAAAATTTTTTTTTCATTTTAAAATTAAACTAAAAAACCTTAGTTTTTATAAAATTTATAAAATTCAAAGTAGGTTTAAAAAAAGAAAGAGCTATGATATTGTGCATTCCTTGTAATTCGTATGTTGAAACCCATTCTAGCACCTCAGAAGGTGGCTGTACTTGGAGAAAGGGCCTTTACAGAGTTAATTAAGTTAAAGTGAGGCCATTAGGTGGACCCTACTCCAATATGACTGGTGTCCTTATAAGAGGAGGAAATTTGGACACACAAAGATGCTCCAGAAATGTGTGCACACAGAAGAAAGACCGCATGAAGACACAGTGAGAAGGCAGCCATTTGCAAGGAGTGAGGCCTCACTGGAAGCCGTACCCGATAATACCTTGTTCAGATTCCCAGCCTCCAGAACTGTGAGAAAAATCAATTTATTTTGTGTGAGCCACCCAGTTCGGTGGTGTTTGCTAGGACAGCCCTAGAAAATCAATACAGAGATATGGGTTGGGGAGGAGGAGGGATACAATGAAAGTTTAAACATCAAGAAGAAGTACATATTAATATTACTGTAGGTCTTCTGTGATTTCCAAGGGGAGGGCTGTGGGGGAGCAACAGATCGGAAGTCTGGGATTAGCAGATGTGAACTATTATACACAGGATGGATAAACAAGGTCCTACTGCTTAGCACAGGGCACTACATTCAGTATGCCATGATAAGCCAAAATGGAAAATAAGATGAGAAGAATGTATATATATATATAAACATATATGTGTGTATACATGTATATGTATACATATATACTAATGTATCAGATAAGATCAGATCAGATCAGTTGCTCAGTCATGTCCGACTCTTTGCGACCCCATGAACTGCAGCACGCCAGGCCTCCCTGTCCATCACCAACTCCCGGAGGTCACTCAGACTCACATCCATCGAGTCAGTGATGCCATCCAGCCATCTCATCCTCTGTCGTCCCCTTCTCCTCCTGCCCTCAATCCCTCCCAGCATCAGAGTCTTCTCCAATGAGTCAACTCTTCGCATGAGGTGGCCAAAATACTGGAGTTTTAGCTTTAGCATCATTCCTTCCCAAGAAATCCCAGGGCTGATCTCCTTCAGAATGGACTGGTTGGATCTCCTTGCAGTCCAAGGGACTCTCAAGAGTCTTCTCCAACACCACAGTTCAAAAGCATCAATTCTTCGGCGCTCAACTTTCTTCACAGTCCAGTTCTCACATCCATATATAACCACAGGAAAGACCATAGCCTTGACTAGGCGAACCTTTGTTGGCAAAGTAATGTCTCTGCTTTTGAATATGCGATCTAGGTTGGTCATAACTTTCCTTCCAAGGAGTAAGCGTCTTTTAATTTCATGGCTGCACTCACCATCTGCAGTGATTTTGGAGCCCAGAAAAATAAAGTCTGACACTGTTTCCACTGTTTCTCCATCTATTTCCCATGAAGTGATGGGACCAGATGCCATGATCTTTGTTTTCTGAATGTTGAGCTTTAAGCCAACCTTTTCACTCTCCACTTTCACTTTCATCAAGAGGCTTTTTAGTTCCTCTTCACTTTTTGCCATAAGGGTGGTGTCATCTGCATATCTGAGGTTATTGATATTTCTCCCAGCAATCTTGATTCCAACTTGTGTTTCTTCCAGTCCAGCATTTCTCATGCCGTACTCTGCATATAAGTTAAATAAACATGGTGACAATATAGCCTTGACGTACTCCTTTTCCTATTTGGAACCAGTCTGTTGTTTCATGATCAGTTCTAACTGTTACTTCCTGACCTGCATACAGATTTCTCAAGAGGCAGGTCAGGTGGTCTGGTATTCCCATCTCTTTCAGAATTTTCCACAGTTTATTGTGTCTACACAGTCAAAGGCTTTGGCATAGTCAATAAAGCAGAAATAGATGTTTTTCTGAAACTCTCTTGCTTTTTCCATGATCCAGCGGATGTTGGCAATTTGATCTCTGGTTCCTCTGCCTTTTCTAAAACCAGTGAAGTGATTTAGTTGTATGTTTTACATACACAACTGTGTATGTAAAATATGTGTATGTAAAACAGGTTGTGTATGTTTTATGATTTATATACATATACACAAGTAATGTATATATGTATACACAATGTATATATATATTTATATGTATGTATACATATATACACATACATTAGTGTATATGTATATACTAATGTGTATACATATGTATACATATATATTATATATGTATATACTAATGTGTATACATATATATTATATATGTATATACTAATGTGTATACATATATATTATATATGTATATACTAATGTGTATACATATATATTATATATGTATATACTAATGTGTACACATATGTATACATATATTATATATGTACATACTAATGTGTATACATATGTATACATATATATTATATATTATATATGTGCATACTAATGTGTACACATATGTATACATATATTATATATGTGCATACTAATGTGTATACATATGTATACATATATATTATATATTATATATGTACATACTAATGTGTATACATATGTATACATATATTATATATTATATATGTATATACTAATGTGTATACATATGTATACATATATATTAGTATATATATACACTAATGTATATATGTATACACACATATGTGTATATATATGTATACATACATATGAATATATATACATTGTGTATACATATATACATTACTTGTGTATATGTATATAAATCATAAAACATACACAACCTGTTTTACATGCACATATTTTACATACACATTTGTGTATGTAAAATATACAACTAAATCACTTCACTGGACAGCAGAAGTTAACACAACATTGTAAATCAACTATGTATCAATAATTTTTTTAAAAAAAGGTCCTAAAAAATGATTAGAACTACATTTCTAAGTTTTTAGAAATATTCATTCTACAGAGAAGAAAGCTGAAGGTTAGATAGAGCAAAGCTACTGTGAAGAGTCATAATCAGTTTCTTAAACAATGTACTGTGAGAACCATCTCCCAACAGTGATCCTGAGCTCTCTTTCTTCACTCACCCCAGTATGGGCTTGCTGCGCACAAGCTGAACAGCTGCCTGCAACTCTGGATCTCTGCCATCCATCCTCCTGCTATGACTGGAACAATCTTTCTAAAATCCAAATATCACCTTGTAATTCTCTCACAACCTCAAATACACTCCCCCACTGGTCTACTCCTCTACCCAAAAGTCACTATTTCAGGTCCCCAGTCAGAGCTGTGCTCTCTCATCCATCCAAACCTCAGAAGGAAATTCTGCCTGGAGCAGGCCCCATACCCTGCACTTTGGATGGTAAGCTCCTATTTATTTTTCAAGTCTTTAGGTCTTCTTTGGAGATCACTTCTTCCAAGAACCCTAACTCTGGATTAGCTAACCTTTCTAAATTCTGCCTTTATTTCTTCCATTTTAGCGCTCATTGTTTTATAATGTAGTTGAGGCTCCAATAGGCCACAACCAGGAAAAGGGCAAAAATCAATGTTTGTCTCATGCTTAGTAAATCCTAGTTGAGGAAATTCTGTATTATGTCTGTTTTAGAGAGACTTCATTGGCACTGCCTCATATTTCAGCAGACATCTGTTAATCTGAACAGCCCACTGTATCCGTATAGATGCTTAGTAAAGACTAGCTGAATAAATGAAAAACAAGTTAATACAATATGTACCCTCAGAGAGCAGGAGGGAGGCTGCATATTGTAGCTGCCTCCCCAGTAAGTTGTTAATCTGACCCATTTTACCCATCCTCACCCAAAGAAACCATGAGGCCACAGAGCATAAGATGAGAATATTCCCAGAGGTCATCAAGGAGATGGGCCTGCTGAGAAGGCAGTTGGAAACCTTGATGGGAAGTTAGAAGAGCCTCCTGAATAGGTACTACTAGAACTGGCCTAGCTCTGGCCATGCCAGGCTGTGCTGACAACATCCCCCAAGGAGATCAGGGAGAAGAGAGGGGAGCAGACATGGGCCCGATTAAACAGTCTTCAGACCCAGCCAAAGCCCTGCAAAGTGCAAGGCTGGGTGCCTTGTCAAGAGCACAAAGTTAGCCATGCAGGAGGGTAGGAACTGGGATTTGAACCCAGGAATTATGGCTCCAAGGTCCACGCTATGAACCACTATGGTGCACAGAAGGATGTACTACTTGTGAGAATTCTTCCACTGATGAGCAGTGGTGGCTGAGGGTCTCAGATCCAGACCCCTTCACTGGGGTTGCTGAGTCATTGCTCTGCTTCCTTGCACTTTAGACATGCTGGAGAGGTCTAGCAGGTCCTTACAGAAGGAAATAGTTTTCTCTCTGCAGGTCTGGATTCCTACCAGTGGACTGTCACAAGTCAGAATAGGCAGTTGGCAAATTTAAGTAATTAGTGAAAATCAGGACTCACAGTCTTGAGAATAATTAATGTTGTCTTCTAATCTCTTTCCTCTGGGGGAAACTTTGCATACAGCTTAAAAGAAATGTCATCTACGCCTCACTGTTTCCAGAACCTGACTGTGAAAAGCAGCTCTCTTCTTTCAGAGCTCTGTAAAAGCATCATTTAAAGGGTCTTTCCCTCAGTTACCAGCCAAGTCCACACATTTTCCTGCAGATATGACACCACATAGGCCCAATAATGTTAGAACTACCAGGACCCACCCCGTCCCCCATCACCCCACTGCTCCCTCATTGCCAACCAGCACCTAAAAGACAGTGATTGGGACCCCACAGAAGAACACAACACAAACATCTTGAGGAAATACAGACGAGCTTCATGGACATGGTATCATGTGGCATGCAGTAAGGATGAGAAGATTATCCGCAGATGAAGAGGGGCAGAGACGAACAAAGGTGAAAATGCAGGGGACAGACAACAAAGAGACAATTTGCTGCAGTGTTGGTTTTCCAAGGTGAGAGTAGGAGAAAATACTGCAAAGGGAGCAGTATTTGAGCTATTTGATGGTGAAATTTTAAGACCAACCAAAGAAATGGTTTAAGTTGGAAGGTGTAAGAGAATCAATGAGGAGACATGACATAAACGGTTATCAACTTAGAACTGGAAGAGATCTTAGAGATCTTTCAAGTCCTTCATTTTACTGTTAAGGGAACAGAAAGGAGAGGGGCTTGCCCAAGGTTCACCCAGAACTAGAAGCCAGTCTCTTGACCCACAGTCCAGGATTCTCTACACCAGTTATGTCGTCTTGGCTAGTCCATTAATTATGTCTGATTGTATGGGATTAGCCAAGGTAACTATTTGTTTTTTTTTTTTTTCTTTTTGTTTATCATATTCCCACTTCCGCTCCCACCTCACAAATGGGTTTGCTCACAAGGTTAGGAGGCAGCTAGAAAACTACCATATCTTCATTGGTTAGCTTGTCCCAGCCTCTAAGTTAAACATGTTATATACATTTTCTCTTGCAATCCTCTGAATACCTACCTCTATCTTGTATTATTGTCCACATAACAGTTGTTTAGGTACTTTGCCAAAGATCTCACCATCACAAAGACATGAGGCTAACAAGATATGGAAACAACATTAAGTGTTTGTTAATGAATGAATGAATAAAGAAAATGTGGAATATACATATATCAGATCAGATCAGTCGCTCAGTCGTGTCCGACTCTTTGCGACCCCATGAACTGCAGCACGCCAGGCCTCCCTATCCATCACCAGCTCTCGGAGGTCACTCAGACTCACATTCATCGAGTCAGTGATGCCATCCAGCCATCTCATCCTCTGTCGTCCCCTTCTCCTCCTGCCCTCAATCCCTCCCAGCATCAGAGTCTTCTCCAATGAGTCAACTCTTCGCATGAGGTGGCCAAAATACTGGAGTTTCAGCTTTAGCATCATTCCTTCCAAAGAAATCCCAGGGCTGATCTCCTTCAGAATGGACTGGTTGGGTCTCCTTGCAGTCCAAGGGACTCTCAAGAGTCTTCTCCAACACCACAGTTCAAAAGCATCAATTCTTCGGCGCTCAGCCTTCTTCACAGTCCAGCTCTCACATCCATACATGACCACAGGA
Source organism: Tragelaphus eurycerus (assembly GCA_935064755.1). NCBI lineage: Eukaryota > Metazoa > Chordata > Mammalia > Artiodactyla > Bovidae > Tragelaphus > Tragelaphus eurycerus. The sequence goes on along the minus strand of CAKXYN010000024.1, from coordinate 18,346,804 downwards.
AAGACCATAGCCTTGACTGGGCGAACCTTTGTTGGCAAAGTGATGTCTCTGCTTTTGAATATGCTATTCCGGGAGCTGGTGATGGACAGGGAGGCCTGGCGTGCTGCGGTTCATGGGGTCGCAAAGAGTCGGACACGACTGAGCGACTGATCTGATCTGATCTGATCTGATCTAGGTTGGTCATAACTTTCCTTCCAAGGAGTAAGCGTCTTTTAATTTCATGGCTGCACTCACCATCTGCAGTGATTTGGGAGCCCAGAAAAATAAAGTCTGACACTGTTTCCACTGTTTCTCCATCTATTTCCCATGTAGTGATGGGACCAGATGCCATGATCTTCGTTTTCTGAATGTTGAGCTTTAAGCCAACCTTTTCACTTTCCACTTTCACTTTCATCAAGAGGCTTTTTAGTTCCTCTTCACTTTCTGCCATAAGGGTGGTATCATCTGCATATCTGCTGCTGCTGCTAAGTCGCTTCAGTCGTGTCCGACTCTGTGCGACCCCATAGACGGAAGCTCACCAGGCTCCCCTGTCCCTGGGATTCTCCAGGCAAGAACACTGGAGTGGGTTGCCATTTCCTTCTCCAATGCATGAAAGCGAAAAGTGAAAGTGAAGCCGCTCAGTCGTGTCCAACTCTTAGCGACCCCATGGACTGGAGCCTACCAGGCTCCTCCGTCCATGGGATTTTCCAGGCAAAAGTACTGGGGTGGGGTGCCATTGCCTTCCCCGCTGCATATCTGAGGTTATTGATATTTCTCCCGGCAATCTTGATTCCAGCTTGTGTTTCTTCCAGTCCAGCATTTCTCATGATGTACTCTGCATATAAGTTAAATAAACATGGTGACAATATACAGCCTTGACATACTCCTTTTCCTATTTGGAACCAGTCTGTTGTTACATGAGCAGTTCTAACTGTTGCTTCCTGACTTGCATACAGATTTCTCAAGAGGCAGATCAGGTGGTCTGGTATTCCCATCTCTCTCAGAATTTTCCACAGTTTATTGTGATCTACACAGTCAAAAGATTTGGCATAGTCAATAAAGCAGAAATAGATGTTTTTCTGGAACTCTCTTGCTTTTTTGATGATCCAGCGGATGTTGGCAATTTGATCTCTGGTTCCTCTGGCTTTTCTAAACCCAGCTTGAACATCAGGAAGTTCACGGTTCACATATTGCTGAAGCCTGGCTTGGAGAATTTTGAGCATTATTTTACTAGCGTGTGAGATGAGTGCAATTGTACGGTAGTTTGAGCACTCTTTGGCATTGCCTTTCTTTGGGATTGGGATGAAATCTGACCTTTTCCAATCTTGTGGCCACTGCTGAGTTTTCCATATTTGCTGGCATGTTGAGTGCAGCACTTTCACAGCATCATCTTTCAGGATTTGGAATAGCTCCACTGGAATTCCATCACCTCCACTAGCTTTGTTCGTAGTGATGCTTTCTAAGGCCCACTTGACTTCATATTCCAGGATGTCTGGCTCTAGGTCAGTGATCACACCATCATGATTATCTGGGTCGTGAAGATCTTTTTTGTACAGTTCTTCTGTGTATTCTTGCCACCTCTTCTTAATATCTTCTGCTTCCGTTAGGTCCATACTATTTCTGTCCTTTATCGAGCCCATTATTTCATGAAATGTTCTTTTGGTATCTCTGATTTTCTTGAATAGATCTTTAGTCTTTCCCATTCTGTTGTTTTCCTCTATTTCTTTGCATTGATCACTGAAGAAGGCTTTCTTATCTCTTCTTGCTATTCTTTGGAACTCTGCATTCAGATATTTATGTCTTTCCTTTTCTCCTTTGCTTTTCGCTTCTCTTCTTTTCGCAGCTATTTGTAAAGCCTCCCCAGACAGCCATTTTGCTTTTTTGCATTTCTTTTCCATGGGGATGGCCTTGATCCCTGTCTCCTGTACAATGTCATGAACCTCATTCCATAGTTCATCAGGCACTCTATCTATCAGATCTAGGCCCTTAAATCTATTTCTCACTTCCACTGTATAATCATAAGGGATTTGATTTAGGTCATACCTGAATGATCTAGTGGTTTTCCCTACTTTCTTCAATTTAAGTCTGAATTTGGTAATAAGGAGTTCATGGTCCGAGCCACAGTCAGCTCCTGGTCTTGTTTTTGCTGATTGGATAGAGCTTCTCCATCTTTGGCTGCAAAGAATATAATCGATCTGATTTCGGTGTTGACCATCTGGTGATGTCCATGTATAGAGTCTTCTCTTGTGTTGTTGGAAGAGGGTATTTGCTATGACCAGTGCATTTTCTTGGCAAAACTCTCTTAGTCTTTGCCCTGCTTCATTCCGTATTCCAAGGCCAAATTTGCCTGTTACTCCAGGTGTTTCTTGACTTCCTACTTTTGCATTCCAGTCCCCTATAATGAAAAGGACATCTTTTTTGGGTGTTAGTTCTAAAAGGTCTTGTAGGTCTTCATAGAACCGTTCAACTTCAGCTTCTTCAGCGTTACTGGTTGGGGCATAGACTTGGATTACTGTGACATTGAATGGTTTGCCTTGGAAACGAACAGAGATCATTTTGTCGTTTTTGAGATTGCATCCAAGTACTGCATTTCGGACTCTTTTGTTGACCATGATGGCCACTCCGTTTCTTCTGAGGGATTCCTGCCCACAGTAGTAGATATAATGGTCCTCTGAGTTAAATTCACCCATCCCAGTCCATTTTAGTTCGCTAATTCCTAGAATGTCAACATTCACTCTTGCCATCTCTTGTTTGACCGCTTCCAATTTGCCTTGATTCATGGACCTGACATTCCAGGTTCCTATGCAATATTGTTCTTTACAGCATCGGACTTTGCTTCTATCACCAGACACATCTACAGCTGGGTATTCTTTCTGCTTTGGTTCCATCCCTTCATTCTTTCTGGAGTTATTTCTCCACTGATCTCCAGTAGCATATTGTGCCCCTGCTGACCTGGGGAGTTTCTCTTTGAGTATCCTATCATTTTGCCTCTTCATACTGTTCATGGGGTTTTCAAGGCAAGAATACTGAAGTGGTTTGCCATTCCCTTCTCCAGCGGACCACACCCTGTCAGATCTCTCCACCATGACCGGCCCATCCTGGGTTGCCCCACGGGTATGGCTTAATTTCATTGTGTGAGACAAGGCTGTGGTCCTGGTGTGATTAGATTGACTAGTTTTCTGTGAGTATGGTTTCAGTGTATTTGCCCTCTGATGCCCTTTTGCAAGACCTACCGTCTTACTTGGGTTTCTCTTACCTTGGGCGTGGGGTATCTCTTCACGGCTGCTCCAGCAAAGCGCAGCCATCGCACCTTACCTTGGATGAGGGGTCTCTCCTCACCGCCGCCCTTCCTGACCTTGGGGGAGGGGTATCTCCTCACCGCCGCCCTTCCTGACCTCGGTCGTGGGGTTGCTCCTCTCGGCCGTGCTTAGTGAGCCAGTCTTCACAGCCGTCCTTCCTCGGTCGTTGGGTAGCTCCTCTCAGTGCGCCACGTAGCCGGCGAGGGGCTCTCAGTGCCCCGCTCGCGGGTAGGCCGGGAGTTCTCAGTGCGCCGCTCCCGGGTAGGCCGGGAGCTCTCAGTGCGCCGCTCGCGGGTAGGCCGGGAGCTCTCAGTGCGCCGCTCACGGGTAGGCTGGGAGCTCTCAGTGCACCGCTATATGCTATGCTTAATTGCTCAGTCATATCCAACTCTTTGTGACCCCATGGACTATAACCTGCCAGGCTCCTCTGTCCATGAGATTTTCCAGGCAAGAATACTAGAGTGGGTTGCCATTTCCTTCTCCAGGGGATCTTCCTGACCCAGGGACTAAACCCAAGTCTCCTGTGTCTCTTGCATTGCAGGTGGATTCTTTACCTGCTGAGAGCCATTGAGGAATCATAAACACACACACACACACACACAATGGAATATTATTCAGCCTTTAAAAAGAAGGAAGTTCTGCCATTTGCTACAATATAGATGAGTCTGGAGCAGCTTAGCTAAAGGAAATTAGCCAGACACTGAAAGACAAATACTACATGATCTCACTCACAAGTAGAATCTAAAAAAGTAGAACTCACAGAAACAGAGTAGAAGGGTATTTGCCAGGGGCTGGAATCTGGGGCATATTAGTCGAAAGTAACAAAGTTTCATTTCTGCAAGATGAATAAATTCTGGAGATCCAATGTCCTGAATAGTGACTATAGTTCAAAGTATTGTATTATATACTTGAAATTTGCTGAGAGCGTAAATCTCAAGTGCCCTCATCCCATAAGAAAAAAAGCAAACCATGCGAGGTGACGGATAACTAGCTTGATTGTGGTAATCGTTTCACAATGTACATGTAAAACAAAACATCATGTTGTACACCTTAAGTATATACAATTTTTATTTGTCAATTATTCCTCAATAAAGCTGAAACAAACAAGCAAACATTGGTGAGACGGTAGTGAGAAGGGGTGAGGCTGCAACTCCACCCTCGTTTTCCTTTCCAAGACCCAGTTCCTTCCACTATGCCAACTGTGTGTCCCACTTTAGCACATGGTGATACCCAGGATCTCTTAAAAACCCCTGAAATCATCCAAATAGGCAGACATAATTTCACTTTTCCCACAACTGAACACCAATTGTCCTGACTCTACTCTGGCCAGAGTGGCCATGGCAAGGTGTTGATCCACACCTGTCTGGCTCACGCATTTTACTACATTCTTGCAAGCATCACCCCAGCAATGTGTGATCCTTATTCTCATCTGTGCAAGCAGCAAAGCGTCTGGGCTTTGGTCAGAAACAATTCACCTCCCCCACTCTGGGTACAGAGAAATCTCATCATATGCGCATTTTAACTTGAGGGAAATTAACCACACAGGCCTGGCTATCAAGAAGCATTGCGGTAGGGAGGGAAGGAGAAAAAGATTTCACTCCACCGTTCCACTCAACAGTCATATATCCTAATATGGGGCTGAGAGAGAGAAGTAGAAAACTGCCATCCTTCAGGCAGTCTGTCCTGGAGTGCTTTTCATACTGACAGCATATCACCACATGGAGTTAATTTCAGCATTTAAAAATATCTTTTTCATATAATCAAACCCTTCAATTCAAGCCAATTTCAACCGATGCTGAACAGAAGAAAGCAGTGGGCTGTTTGAATGCTGGAAGAAAAAGCAGAGTGTTTTATGTATCTCTAATGCTATGACTTCCTAAAGAATGTTCAGGGTAATCTGCACTATATGATGCCGTTTTTTTGCACTCTGCTTTCATAACCTAACCTCCAGCGAGACAGAAGTCCACTCCATATTCAAGTTATTATGGAAAACTCTCTTTTGTGTCTTTCATCCCTCCATATATATATAATCTCTTAACTGTTTGCTCTCAAGTCCAAAGCCACTAGGTATGTGTGGTGGTGGGAAAGTGGGGGTTGATGAAAGCGCTGACTAGCCTTTAGGATATATGGATTTCTTATGGCGCACAAACCAATCTAGTATTATTCTCTGTTCATCTACCAGTGTTTTCTGAGCATCTTCTTATGAGCCAGATCCTGTGCTAGAAACTGGGAGCAGAGTTATGGTGACTTGGTAAGTTTTATTATGGAAGGAAGCACAAAGTACCTTGTTTTCCTGGTGGCCGAGACAGTAAAGAATCTGCCTGTAATGCGGGAGAAGCAGGTTTAATTTCTGGGTTGGGAAGACACCCTAGAGGAAGGCATGGCAGCCCACTCTGGTATGCTCACCTGGAAAATCCCACGGACAGAGGAGGCTGGCAGGCTACAGTCTAAGGGGTCACAAAGAGGTGGACATAACTGAGCGACTAACACTTTATCACTTTACTCATTATAGAAAGAAGCACAAAGTCCCTTGTTTTCTCTAACCTCATAGAATGGGTGCCACAGGCTGTATTCAGCTGACCAAAATGTTTGTTCAGGTTTTCTCATAAAGTGATATAGAAAAACCCAAGTGTACTTTTTGGCCAACCTAATATTAGCATTTCATCACAATGCTCCTATCTTGCAGTTAAATTCACTTTAATCTTAGCTATGTTAAAACCATTAGAAACTCCAATGGTTTTACTTCAATAGCTTTAGAAAACGGAGAAGGCAATGGCACCCCACTCCAGTACTCTTGCCTGGAAAATCCCATGGATGGAGGAGCCTGGTGGGCTGCAGTCCATGGAGTCGCTAAGAGTCGGACACGACTGAGTGACTTCACTTTCACTTTTCACTTTCATGCATTGGAGTAGGAAATGGCAACCCACTCCAGTGTTCTTGCCTGGAGAATCCCAGGGACGGGGGAGCCTGGTGGGCTGCCATCTGTGGGGTCTCACAGAGTTGGACACGACTGAAGCGTCTTAGCAGTAGCAGTAGCAGCAGCTTTAGGAAAAAAGGAGCAAACTCTTGCATTCTTCACGTGCTCATTTGTTATGGACTGAATTTGCCCCCCAGCAAAATCACATGTTGAAGTCCTAACCCCAGCCCTCTTTCTGTTTTGCCATCTTGTTTTTCAAATTTCACCCCTAGAAAATAGTAGACAAAATACTCTCCAAGTCAAAAAGCATTGATGGCTTTTCACTGTCTACTAAAATCATTGTACGACCACTTCTCTCTGGTCCTCTATAACATACACTCATCCTCCCTTGCTTGCCTTCTCACTGATGGCTCTCCTGCCTTTAAACTGGTCTAGCTTCTGCTCTCTGAGCATCCTCATGCTCCTGTTTTCCCACCTCTGCTCTCTTCTGGAATGTTCTTTGGCCTACATTCACCACAATCCTATAATCATTGTCAAGATTCCTCTCAATAGCCTTAAACTTGTCCCTGGTCTTACCAATCAGATGAGATTTCTCCCTCCTTTGAATTTCATTTGAACATCCCTTTTGGAATTTGACTTCACCTTTCACTACTTATGACTATCATGTCTTAAACCTCTTGCTTAATTGTGGGGTCTTTAAAAAGTGAGGGTTCACTCTTACACTGTTGGTGGGAATGCGAACTGGTACAGCCACTATGGAGAACAGTGTGGAGATTCCTTAAAAAACTGGAAAGGGAACTGCCATTCGACTGAGCAATCCCACTGCTGGGCACTGAGTAAACCAGAATTGAAAGAGACACGTGTGCTCCAATGTTCACTGCAACACTGTTTACAATAGCTAGGACATGGAAGCAACCGAGATGTCCATCAGCAGATGAACGGATAAGGAAATTGTGGTACATATACACAAGGGAATATTACTCAGCTATTAAGAAGAATACATTTGAGTCAGTTCTAATGAGGTGGATTAAACTGGAGCCTATTATACAGAATTTGGCAATAAGGAGTTCATGGTCTGAGCCACAGTCAGCTCCTGGTCTTGTTTTTGCTGACTGAATAGAGCTTCTCCATCTTTGGCTGCAAAGAATATAATCGATCTGATTTCGGTGTTGACCATCTGGTGATGTCCATGTATAGAGTCTTCTCTTGTGTTGTTGGAAGAGGGTATTTGCTATGACCAGTGCATTTTCTTGGCAAAACTCTCTTAGTCTTTGCCCTGCTTCATTCCGTATTCCAAGGCCAAATCTGCCTGTTACTCCAGGTGTTTCTTGACTTCCTACTTTTGCATTCCAGTCCCCTATAATGAAAAGGACATCTTTTTTGGGTGTTAGTTCTAAAAGGTCTTGTAGGTCTTCATAGAACCGTTCAACTTCAGCTTCTTCAGCGTTACTGGTTGGGGCATAGACTTGGATTACTGTGACATTGAATGGTTTGCCTTGGAAACGAACAGAGATCATTCTGTCGTTTTTGAGATTGCATCCAAGTACTGCATTTCGGACTCTTTTGTTGACCATGATGGCCACTCCATTTCTTCTGAGGGATTCCTGCCCACAGTAGTAGATATAATGGTCCTCTGAGTTAAATTCACCCATTCCAGTCCATTTAAGTTCGCTAATTCCTAGAATGTCGACATTCACTCTTGCCATCTCTCGTTTGACTACTTCGAATTTGCCTTGATTCATGAACCTGACATTCCAGGTTCCTATGCAATATTGCTCTTTATAGCTTCGGACTTTGCTTCTATCACCAGACGCATCCACATTCAGACTGAAATTGAAGAAAGTAGGGAAAACCACTAGACCATTCAAGTATGACCTAAATCAAATCCCTTATGATTATACAGTGGAAGTGAGAAATAGATTTAAGGGCCTAGATCTGATAGATAGAGTGCCTGATGAACTATGGAATGAGGTTCCTGACATTGTACAGGAGACAGGGATCAAGACCATCCCCATGGAAAAGAAGTGCAAAAAAGCAAAATGGCTGTCTGAGGAGGCCTTACAAATAGCTGTGAAAAGAAGAGAAGCGAAAACCAAAGGAGAAAAGGAAAGATATAAACATCTGAATGTAGAGTTCCAAGGAATAGCAAGAAGAGATAAGAAAGCCTTCTTCAGCTATCAATGCAAAGAAATAGAGGAAAACAACAGAATGGGAAAGACTAGGGATCTCTTCAAGAAAATGAGAGATACCAAAGGAACATTTCATGCAAAGATGGGCTCGATAAAGGACAGAAATGGTATGGACCTAACAGAAGCAGAAGATATTAAGAAGAGGTTGCAAGAATACACAGAAGAACTGTACAAAAAAGATCTTCACAACCCAGATAATCATGATGATGTGATCACTGACCTAGAGCCAGACATCCTGGAATGTGAAGTCAAGTGGGCCTTAGAAAGCATCACTACGAACAAAGCTAGTGGAGGTGATGGAATTCCAGTGGAGCTATTCCAAATCCTGAAAGATGATGCTGTGAAAGTGCTACACTCAATATGCCAGCAAATTTGGAAAACTCAGCAGTGGCCACAAGATTGGAAAAGGTCAGTTTTCATCCCAATCCCAAAGAAAGGCAATGCCAAAGAGTGCTCAAACTACCGCACAATTCCACTCATCTCACACGCTAGTAAAGTAATGCTCAAAATTCTCCAAGCCAGGCTTCAGCAATATGTGAACCGTGAACTTCCTGATGTTCAAGCTGGTTTTAGAAAAGGCAGAGGAATCAGAGATCAAATTTCCAGCATCCACTGGATCATGGAAAAAGCAAGAGAGCTCCAGAAAAACATCTATTTCTGCTCTATTGACTATGCCAAAGCCTTTGACTGTGTAGATCACAATAAACTGTGGAAAATTCTGAGAGAGATGGGAATACCAGACCTCCTGATCTTCCTCTTGAGAAATCTGTATGCAGGTCAGGAAGCAACAGTTAGAACTGGACATGGAACAACAGACTGGTTCCAAATAGGAAAAGGAGTATGTCAAGGCTGTATATTGTCACCATGTTTATTTAACTTATATGCAGAGTACATCATGAGAAATGCTGGACTGGAAGAAACACAAGTAGGAATCAAGATTGCTGGGAGAAATATCAATAACCTCAGATATGTAGATGACACCACCCTTATGGCAGAAAGTGAAGAGGAACTACAAAGCCTCTTGATGAAAGTGAAAGTGGAGAGTGAAAAAGTTGGCTTAAAGCTCAACATTCAGAAAATGAAGATCATGGCATCAGGTCCCATCACTTCATGGGAAATAGATGGGGAAACAGTGGAAACAGTGTCAGACATTATTTTTCTGAGCTCCAAAATCACTGCAGATGGTGATTGCAGCCATGAAATTAAAAGACGCTTACTCCTTGGAAGGAAAGTTATGACCAACCTAGATAGCATATTCAAAAGCAGAGGCATTACTTTGCCAACAAAGGTTCGCCTAGTCAAGGCTATGGTCTTTCCTGTGGTCATGTATGGATGTAAGAGCTGGACTGTGAAGAAAGCTGAGCACCGAAGAATTGATGCTTTTGAACTGTGGTGTTGGAGAAGACTCTTGAGAGTCCCTTGGACTGCAAGGAGATCCAACCAGTCCATTCTGAAGGAGATCAGCCCTGGGATTTCCTTGGAAGGAATGATGCTAAAGCTGAAACTCCAGTATTTTGGCCACCTCATGCAAAGAGTTGACTCATTGGAGAAGACTCTGATGCTGGGAGGGATTGGGGGCAGGAGGAGAAGGGGACGACAGAGGATGAGATGGCTGGATGGCATCACTGACTCGATGGATGTGAGTCTGAGTGACCTCCGGGAGCTGGTGATGGACAGGGAGGCCTGGCGTGCTGCGGTTCATGGGGTCGCAAAGAGTCGGACACGACTGAGCGACTGATCTGATCTGATCTGATTATACAGAATGAACTAAGTCAAAAAGAGAAACACCAATACAGTGTATTAGCACATATATATGGAATTTATAAAGACAGTAACAACAATCCTATATGCAAGGCAGCAACAGAGACCCAGATGTAAATCCGGACTTTTGGACTATGTGGGAGAAGGCAAGAGTGGGATGATTTGAGAGAATAGCATTGAAACATGTACATACCATATGTGAAATAGATGACCAGTGCAAGCTCAATGCATGAAGCAGGGCACTCAAAGCCAGTGCTCTGGGCCAACCCAGAGGGATGGGGTGGGGAGGGGGGTCAGGATGGGGGATGGGGGCACACATGTGTACCCGTGGCTGATTCATGTTGATGGCAAAAACCACCACAATATTGTAAAGTAATTACCCTCCAATTAAAATAAAATAATTTTAAAAAGTGAGGGTTCAGCTTGGTCACTTTAGCCACCTCAGAATGATACCACACAGTGCTTTGCCCTTTGAAGGCAGCTGAAAAAAGAGTCCTGGAATGGGGTTCTGCTTTTCTGAGTCATTTGAAAGACAATTTCCAATCATACCTTTCATTCTTGGCTCTTTGGAAGCATTAATCATTCTCTGCAATGCAGGAGACATGGGTTCTATCCCTGGGTTGGGAAGATCCCCTGGAGAAGGAAATGGCAGCCCACTCCAGTATTCTTGCCAGGAAAATCCCATGGACCGCAGAGCCTGGTAGGCTATGGTTCATGGGGTCGCAAAGAATTGGACACAACTGAGCGACTTCACTTACTTATGAACAAAGTACCTGTATCCAGTTTTGTGCTGGATAATCAAGGCCAGAAATAGCAGTGTCTCAAATTAGAATATTTTACTTAATCATCCAGATCCCCTTAGAGTCCAAAAAACTGGATGATAGTGAAATTTCCTAGCAACCACCTGAAAGGGCAAATCTGCAGCGGCCCTTTCGGGGTAGAGGGGCACACCTGTTACAGCCCTCTGCAGTCCACTGCACCCATCTCTTTTACTTATGTCACCCACTGGGCCGTCCAGGTGTTTGGATTTGAAAGCTCTGGTCTAAATCATGTTTTGCCATTTCCCAAGAATCTAGTATTGCATGTTGCTCAGGAAAAAACCCCTACACTTAAAGCCTTGCAATCTTTTTAAAAAAAAATACACTCCACTGAAGACTAACACTGAGAATCCTGAATGGTTTCCTGATGTACTTCTTCTTTCTGAAAAGATGTCTCCAAGTACCTTTAAAAATTGTAAACTGACTGCACACAAAGGCAACATGAAAGTCACTTCAATGAATATAAAAATGAAACAAAATTGTAACATGTGAAAATGTCAAACCCTCATTAAAATACTAGAAATGTCACTTAATAAAAGAGGCTTGGAGAGTCACATTGTTAAACTGAGATCCTGGGGACTTGATGCACATATTTTTAACATATAATCAAGAGAAAAGGCTGAACTGGGAACTGTAAGGAAAATAACTTTGCCATATGTACCCAAAATGTAGTAAATAAACAATGAGCAGAGATATGTTTTTACTCTTTGAATATAACATCAGGTCCCTAGAGCTCAGCCACAAGTCAACAGTATGTATTGTACTGAGAAAAGAATTCACTTTATTAAGTATTGAAAACAAAATCCTCCCAAACTGTCTTCTCTAATGGAAATCATCCTCACTGCTAATTTGGAATTTGGAGCAATAGCCCTTTATCAAACTATTTATAAACAGCATTTCATATGTCAGAATATATAATCATAAATCAAGCTGAGATGACTGCATTAGCCTCAAATAGACTCAGTTAGAGAACCTCAATGGGGATTTTTAAATACTCTTCCTTTCAATTTTACCCATAATGCCTTGAAATGCAACTTAATTTTGATATTGAATCTTTCATAAAAGTTCTATCTTTACTAACTCAAATATCACACTTACAAAATTCAAATAAAAAACAAAACATGGTCAGGGAAAAAAATTAACAGGGATAGTCAAGAGACTCCAGATAAATTTTCAAGTGAAAATAGAAGGTATATGGAAAGTCAATAAAGAAGTGAGATAGAAGAGCAGCTTCCCATGTTTAAGTTGCATAGCAAGAGAATTTTCATCAGCTGTGGCCTACTGGCTTGAACAAACAACATATTATGGAAGAAGTTGGGAGAAGGCAATGACACCCCACTCCAGTACTCTTGCCTGGAAAATCCTACGGACGGAGGAGCCTGGTAGACTACGGTCCATGAGGTCGCTAAGAGTCAGACACAAATAAACGACTTCACTATCATTTTTCACTTTCATGCATTGGAGAGGGCAATGGCAACCCACTCCAGTGTTCTTGCCTGGAGAATCCCAGGGATGGGGGAGCCTGGTGGGCTGCCGTCTATGCGGTCACACAGAGTCGGAAACAACTGAAGTGACTTAGCATGGAAGAAGTTATCCATAACATGAGGGAGTATCAGGCCAGCTTTAATAAATGGGCTTTATAATTGGATTCAGGAGTTATCTTAGAGTGCCTTTCTAACCAGGTGGTATAACTTGATGGACAAGAACACTGGCTCTCGACTTGCGTATCTTGGTATCTTGGTGACAGAGGACAAGTTACCCTCTGTTCATCTGTTTCCTTGCTTTTAAACTGGAAATTATAGTGCCTAGATCATATGACTATTGTGGGGTTAAAGAAGCTAATACATGCAACATACTTAAGAGGAATGTGTTTACACTGGCCTCCTTCGTGTTGGCATCAAGGCAGACTGGCACAGTGTAAAGTCTAAAAAGGCATTAAACTTCAAAACAAGTACATTCAGTCTGTTGACTCTTTCCCTTTGAAATAAGGAACTTGCATTTAACTAAGTCATAAAACAAAATTTAACATTTTTTGAGCAAGGAAATAATAAAGATCTTCAAAAAAGTAAAAGAATAGAGAAAAAAAAAAATAAGTGAACCACTTTACACCATAAGTAGACTGATTTAAAATTACTGGACTAAAATAAAATCAGAAATACTAAAATGTTTTCCAAAGAACAAGTAGAACAATTGTTTAATTACTTTCAGTCCCTGGGAGAGAAATGAAATGAAAAAGAGGCAAATAATTGTGCATACAAAGTCAAATGATTAATTTGTTATCAATGACAAACTGTGAGTCCAATTTTATTGAACAACTCTCCACATTCCTGAGTGCTGTCCTCAGCCTCCATAGTCCAGCTTTTCCATTCAGTCTTTGCCACAGCCACTCTTATTTAGGGGTATTTTTCCCTTTGCTTACAGTGGATTTGGTGACAGTAGATTGCATATGCCAGGAGATGAACTGTGATCAGAGGAAATGGATCATGACTTGAAGGCCAAAGCAGTTCTCAGAAACCATTTAACAGGTATGAAAGGTAAGTGAGGACATCAGATTTGTCAAGCAGTGGTTTCTGATAACAAGAAATAAGAGGATCAACTAAATCTAATTCCAATCCCAAAGAAAGGCAATGCCAAAGAACATTCAAACTACCGCACAATTGCACTCATCTCACACACTAGTAAAGTAATGCTCAAAATTCTCCAAGCTAGGCCTCAACAGTACATGAATCAAGAACTTCCAGATGTTCAAGTTGAATTTAGAAAAGACAGAGGAACCAGAGATCAACTTGCCAACATCCATTGGATCATCAAAAAAGCAAGAGAGTTCCAGAAAAACATCTACTTCTGCTTTATTGACTACACCAAAGCCTTTGACCCTGTGGATCACAACAAACTGTGGAAAATTCTTAAAGAGATGGTAATACCAGACCACCTTACCTGCATCCTGAGAAATCTGTATACAGGTCAAGAAGCAACAATTAGAACCAGACATGGAAAAATGGACTGGTACCAAATTGGGAAAGGAGTACATCAAAGCTGAATATTGTCACCCTGTTTATTGAATTTATACAGAGAGTACAGTAGGTGAAATGCTGGGCTGGATGAAGCACGAGCTGGAATCAAGATTGCCGAGAGAAATATCAATAACCTCAGATAGGTAGATGACACCACCCTTATGGCAGAAAACAAAGGGGAACTAAAAAGCCTCTTGATGAAAGTGAAAGAGGAGAGTGAAAAAGCTGGCTTAAAACTTAACATTCAAAAAACTAAGATCATGGCATCTGGTCCCATCATTTCATGGCAAATAGATGGGGAAACAATGGAAACAGTGACAGTATTTCTTGTCCTGGGCTCCAAACCACTCCAGATGGTGACTGCAGCCATGAAATTAAAAGACACTTGCTCCTTGGAAGAAAAGCTATGACCAACCTAGACAGCATATTAAAAAGCAGAGACATTACTTTGTCAACAAAGGTCCATCTAGTCAAAGCTATGGTTTTTCCAGTAGTCATGTATGGATGTGAGTTGGACCATAAGGAAAGCTGAGTGCTGAAGAATTGATGCTTTTGAACTGTGGTGTTGCAGAAGACTCTTGAGTTCCTTGGACTGCAAGAGGATCAAATCAGTCAATCCTAAAGGAAATCAGCCCTGAATATTCATTGGAAGGACTGATGCTGAAGTTCCAATACTTTGGCCACCTGATACAAAGAACTGACTCACTGGAAAAGACCCTGATGCTGGGAAAGACGGAGACAGCAATGGCAACCCAATCCAGTATTCTTGCCTAGAAAATCCTATGGACTGAGGAGCCTGGTGGGCTGCCGTCTATGGGGTCACACAGAGTCGGACACAACTGAAGTTACTTAGCAGCAGCAGCAGCATCTTGGAAAGAAGGCAAGAAGAGAAGGGGACAACAAAGAATGAAATGGCTGGAGGGCATCACCAACTCGATGGACATGAGTTTGAGTGAGCTCTGGCAGTTGGTGATGGATAGGGTAGCTTGGCGTGCTGCAGTCCATGGGGTCATGAGGAGTAGGACACGACTGAGTTATTGAACTGAACTGACAACTGTTCTATTCGGATCAGCTATGACTCAGAAGTCAGAACAAACAAGAGCCAGATGAGAAACAAAACAAGTATCATACAGTCTAGGCAGTCAGTTGAGACCCAGACAGTCTGGAATGAAACTGGCACTTAGTAGGAAGTCAATAAATAAAAGGGTAAATTAATGACTAAATGAATGAATGAAAGAGAGGATCATGGAAAAGCAAGGCTGATGCAAAGAGTCAACTCATTGGAAAAGACCTTGATGCTTTTAAAAGATTAAAAGGATTAAAAGGTAAAAGGAGAAGGGGGTGACAGAGGATGAAATGGTTAGATAACATCAGCAACTCAATGGGCATGAATTTGAGCAAACTCCAGGAGATAGTGAAGGAAAGGGAAGCCTGGCAAGCTGCAGTCCATGGGGTCACAAAGAGATGGACACAACTTAGCAACTGAACAACAAAAGGACAGGTGTAATTTGTGGGAAGGGTGGGAGGGGAAGGCTTGGAGAGAAGACTTTGGTAACAAAGACACTTTCGCCTCTATCTGAGGGCCATAAGGAATCTTCTTTAAATTGGAGGGTGCAAGTAAGTATGGCTAACTAGAGAAATGCCAGTGCAAATACACAAGCACATTGTACTTATGAGTAAGGAGTAATGAGAGAAAGAACCAAATTGTCACTTGTAACTGACTCCTCTTCTTAAACAGCATCTTCCCTTTTCCAAATGCCATTTTATGCACAGGTCTCTAAGCAGGCCTCGGACCACATCTGAGGGTTTCAGCTGGGTCTCACAGGAATTCTGCTACACTGTTTGCTATTCTCCAGGGTTGAAATTCTCTGGGGTCTACCTTATTCCATTCCTGGCCTGGTTGAAGACAAAGGAGAGAAGGAAAACAAGGGAGAAAGAAGAGTAAAAAAAATTTAACAGATTCTAAGAGAAAATTAAGACTATGTATTAAAGCAGCCATGCTGTTCCTCCATTTCCCAGTTTCTGTCAATACTTCTCACTCAGGTTTTCCTTAGAATGGGGGTAGTGGATAGGTGTTGCTCTAAGATCCTCCCTTAGGACTGACACTTCATTCTCTCAGCTGCTGGGAATATTGACTGCTGGTAGCTTACTAGAGACTGCCTTCGGCCACAGCATTATGCCTTCTTCCAGAGAGTAGCCCACAGCTGATAACTGGTTATACAGATTTCCAAAGGCCATCCCAGCTCCAGAGTGCCCTGCAGAACAGGCTGAGCCTCAGGTGCAATCCCAATCCTCTACCAATCTTGACTCCCTCACTTTCCTACAGGAAACACACAATTCTCTACTTCAGAGTCTGCTTCCAGAGAGCTTAATCTAAGAAAGGAATACTACATTTAGGGACACATATAAATTACATTCAAGAGAAAATTACATCAACCACAGATCCTACTTCCACAAGCCATTGACCAGATAAAAATGATGTCAAGAGATGGATAACCTTGAGGAAGCTTCTAAGCAGCAGACTTAATGTTAAGAAAACATGGAGTTGTTCCTTTTTCAATGGACCAGAATAGATAACAAAAGAAAGGACACCATTGAAACAAATGCAAAACTGCTACCTAGAAATAGTTTATGATTGTATATAATCACATTGCTATGTAATTGGGATGTTCTCATTAAATATAGAAATAACACAGTCCTTTATTGAATCCAAACAATTTCAGTAATGTTGTAATCCTCAAAAACTCAGCATGAGGAGCTTGTGTAAAGCTGTGGATAGCTGGAATTTAATGACTGTCTTGGGGCTTGGTAAAACTGTGTGGTGTTATTTGGATGAGTGTGTCCAGGAATAATTGTTTCATTCATATTGGATACCAGGAAGGCTTTTGGAATTAAATAATTTATATTGAATTAAGTTAAATAATCTAGCCAACAAACCTAATGAATCATGAACTATATTCTGATTGGTGGAGAAGAGGCATTAGCCCCCTGAGAGTAGCTGTTTTCTCTACAAAACCACCCAGGCATGCTGCAGATAAATTTGCAAGTCGGCCAATATAGTTGCAAAAGATGAACTGAGTGTACAAGATAGTTACTGAATTCCCCAGAGTCTGAGCTGACCAGTGTGGATTTGGTGATGAATACTAAAAAATTATTACAGAAACAATTTAAAGTTAACCCTCAAATTTATGAAATCAATGCAAGTTATGCTGCTTGAGAAATTAACTGTGCTGTTCATTATAAGATTGCTAATTAGTATTATGGAGAAGTGTGTCTTTAAAGCAACATACATAAAGTAGGAATGTCAGATTGGCTTTTGTCAAATTTTGAGCATCTATAAAGATAAAAGGAATAGTCAAGAACAAGAGTAGGAAATTTTCTATGAAATACACATATATAAAATCACCTTTCATTTACTGTACCATTTTAAATAGTAAACAAAAGGTTAGAATTAATATTTATCTGTGAGTACCCCGAAGAACATGATAAAGAGCTAAATGAATGAAAAAGATGACCAGGTATTTAGCATGTTTTCCAAAAGCACAATTAATCTAAGCACTTACATGAGCTTTGCTTGATATCTGCATGGAGATACGATCATTGTCTTTATAAGCTGGAGTTTACAAGATGTGTTCTGAAGCTTTTTATTTCTCTTTCCAGGCTGTTTTTGTCTAAGAAAATAGTTACAGCATCAAAAGTCCTGCTAACGGTGTGGCCATGAGGACCAGGACAATTTCCTTGCAAATGATAACTAGGGCCTAAAGCAGCACTCTCCCTTCTATTTCATTCTCTTTTTCCCACAGATTTGAAATCATGATTCAAACAACCAAACATAAGATCTGCTTATCACTGTGTTTATTGAAAGAATTTATAACTTGAACAAAGCTTTGAAGTGAAGTGAAGTCACTCAGTCGTGTCCAATTCTTTTCGACAACATGGACTGTAGCCTCCTCCGTCCACGGGATTTTTCAGGCAACAGTACTGGAGTGGATTGCCATTTCCTTCTCCAGGGGATCTTCCCAACCCAGGGATCGAACCCAGGTCTCCCGCATTGTAGACAGATGCTTTACCGTCTGAGCCACCAGGGAACAAAGCTTTAAGATATATTTTAAAAAGTGTGTACTTTTCTCTCTAATCTTTATCTTATAGTAGCAAACACTAGAGTTCCTAACATTGATCTTTTTCTTGAAGGTAGAACATAATTTTCCAAGTTTTTTCATTTCAAAAGGCTTTTCCCAGACATTCTCATGGACTAGACTTTCGTTGGTAGGTCCTCTTTCTTAGAAGCCTTACCTCCCTCTCTACCACTTATTCTATGGAATGACTCTGAAAGTAGTGAAACTGTTAGTCACTCAGTTGCATCCAACTCTTTGCAACGGCATGCAATGTAGCCCAACAGGCTCCTTTGTCCATGGAATTCTCCACACAAGAATACTGGAGTGGGTTTTGGTTCCCTTTTCCAGGGGATCTTCACAACCCAGGGATGGAACCCAGGTTCCTGCACTGCAGATGGATTCTTTACTGTCTGAGCCATGAGGGAAGCCCAATGACTACAATCATCCTTCCAAATGTCTATCCAAAGCTTCTGCTATTTCATTTCTAAAAGCAGCAACATCTGTTTCCAGTCAGTACTCAATTTCTCATCTCATAGAGTGGATACACTTATCCAAAGTTGGGTATGACAGATACATTGCCATAGGGGAATAAAACTGAGGATGTTTCTGAAAATCACACTTAAGAAATCAGAAAAGCATTTAACCTTATTGACTTAGAAATGCATTTTCATAAGTACTAGCAGTGTTAAAAACTAAAATGTTGCAGAGTACAGGAGGGACTGTTGTAATTACCAGTGTCGTGCAGGCACTTCATCTGATAGGAATGCAAAAAGGAAAAAATACCCAGCGATAGTTGCTCTGAACAGATCTTTCTTCTTGGTTACTCATTCACACACTCTGGCATCTTTCTGGACAACCTTAGAAGAGGTGATGACCTTGTACTTTGATACTAGTGATGGTCATTCAATGGCTATGACGGCCATAAAGTAACATCTACATTCAGATGGTGCCCCATCACGCACTAGTTACACCACTTTGGGCAAGTTTTCTCAAGTTATTTCATTTGAGTGTCTTTATGACACCCATCACAACCTGACTTGTCTTATTTATTTATTGCTTTGGTTTAGTCTCTCTCTTGTTACTAAAATATAAACTCCTTGAGGGCAGAACTTATATCTTTTCTGTTACCAGCTCTCCTCCAAATACCTGTAGCTGCAGATAGTGGGCTCTAAAATATTTGATGACGGAATGAAGTTAATAAACCTCCTTAAGCCTCAGTATCATGAAACAGGGAAGAATAATACCACCTATTTTAGAAGGATGAGACACCATGCATAGTAAGGTCATATACAAAACACAGTACCTAAGTATTACTGCTGCTAAGTCACTTCAGTCATGTCCGACTCTGTGCGACCCCAGAGACAGAAGCCCACCAGGCTCACCTGTCCCTGGGATTCTCCAGGCAAGAACACTGGAGTGGGTTGCCATTTCCTTCTCCAATGCATGAAAGTGAAAAGTGAAAGGGAAGTCACTCAGTCATGTCCAACTCTTAGCGACCCCATGGACTACAGCCTACTGGGCTCCTTCATCCATGGGATTTTCCAGGCAAGAGTACTGGAGTGGGGTGCCATTGCCTTCTCCATAAGTATTACTAGATAAATGTAAAATATCATCTTTGCTATCTCTTTCTCCCCGCTGCAGTATATATCCACATCAAAGTACATTTATCATTGATGATCCTCAACCATACCTTCTTATATTTTCTAATGCTTTCTGTACTATCCTAAAGTGAAATTCATAGATATATAACCTACCTATCTACATCATTTTAAATGTATATAACACATCATTATACAAAGAAAAAAATTTCTTTAAAATTACTCGATAATTTACTTTAAAAAATAAAAAATAATGTACATTTCCACAATGTCACCTCATACTTGTCAGAAAGGCTATTATTAAAAACTCTACAAATAACAAATGTTTGCAAGGCTATGAAGAAAAGGGAACCCTCATACACTAATGTAAGTTGGTGCAGCTATTGTGGAAAGCAGTATAAAAGTGACTCAAAAAACTAAAAATATAGCTACAATATGACCCAGCAATTCCACTGTGGGGTATATATCCAAACAAATGGAAAAACTAATTCCAAAAGATATATATACTTCAATGTTCATAGCAGCATTATTTACAGTTGCCAAGATATGGAAGCAACCTAAGCATCCATCAACAAATGAATGGATAAAGAGGTTGTATAGATATAGCTACACACATGTGTGCGAGTTAGTCCCTCAGTCGTGTCCAACTCTTCGTGGCTCCGTGGACTATAGCCCACCATGCTCCTCTGTTCATGGGATTCTCCAGGCAAGAATACTGGGATGGGCAGTTGTTTCCTTCCCCAGGGGATCTTTCTGACCCAGGAATCGAACCTAGGTCTCCCACATTCCAGGCAGATTCTTTACCATCTGAGCCACCAGAGATGATATACACATACACAGTGGAATACTAAATACTGTTAAGCAATAAAAAAGGAATGAAATCATGCCATTGGCAACAGTCAGATGGACTTGGGGAGGTATTATGGTAACTGAAATAAGTCAGAAAGAGAAAGACAAAATACTGAATGGTAACTGAAAGAAGTCAGAAAGATAAAGACAAATATTGTATGACATCACTTATACATGGAATCTAAAAAATACAACTACTGAATTAAACAAGAAAGAAGCAGACTCAAAGGGAAAAAACTGCTACGAGCAGAGGGAGCAGGAAAGGGCAAGTTAGGGATAGGGTATTAAGACATACAGATTATTAAGCATAAAATAAGCTATAAGGATATATTGTACAACACAAAATACAGCCAATATTTTATAACTATAAGTAGAGTACAACCATTAAAAATTGTGAATCTCTATGTTGTATGTCTGTACATACAAGTATATAAATAAAACTTTACATCAACTATACTTCAATAAAAAATAATAACAAAGGAATATGTATTCCAACATTTAAATGTTCAGATTTGACTATTCTAAAAGACCAAAAAGCCCACAAATTTCCAAACTACCCCTTGGAGGGAATACCATACCCAGTAAGAACTGATGGTTCATTCTTTGCTAGTAAAAAGTCATGAAAATAAAGCTAAACAAGCTGGAACAAAGGACGTGAGACCATAAAATTACATCACAAAGAAATAAGATTCAGTGGGAATATGTTCACTTCAGGACCTTGCAGTAGGGAAAGTTAACCACAATGTAGTAACCAGAGAAGAGCTCATGAGTTTTCCAACCTAGCTAGTTTGTAAAATCTAATACCATAAAATACAATTGTGTGCTCATCAACTCACAAAATGTTAGAGATACAAAGAAACTTACACATCATCTGGTTCAACGTTTTTTTTTTCATCACTGAGGAGACAGAGCCTCAGTAAGAGTAAGTGAAAAGCCCTAGTTTCTTTATTCCCCAGATCTCATCTTAGTAGTACAATTAGTGATGAATCCACTTGAATCAGGGATACTGCATACCTTAGGTGAGGCTGCTAAAACAGAATATCATAGAGTAGGTGGCTTATAAACAATAGAAATTTATTTTCTACAGTTCTTGAGGCTGGAAGTCTGAAATCAGGGTGCGAGCACAGTCTGGTTCTGGGGAGGGCCTCTTCCAAGTTGCAGACTTCTAATTGTGTCCTCACATGGCAGAAAGACTGGAGAGCTCAGAGCACCCCTTTATAAGTATACTAATCCCATTCCTGAGGGCTCCACTCTTATGACCTAATCACCTCCCACAGGCCCTACCTCCTAATACCATCACATTAGGGGTTAGGATTTCAACATAAGAATTTTGGATGGACACAAATATCAGCCCATAACACTGTGTAGTATGTGTACATAATTATTGAAGTTTTGTATTTTAAGAGAGTTTATAGCATCCTTATTTATTTTTTAAAGTGATACTTTCACACTAGTTAAGCACATGAAAGCAAGAGAATGGTTTTAGAAAGCATACAATTTGCTAATAAATAAAGGTATTTCAAATATATGCTGTATAGGGAAATTCCATTAAACAAAATTCAAATGAATAAGAAAAAGAATACACACATACATATATATGTGTATGTGTAACTAAATCACTTTTCTGTACAGCATAAATTAACACAGTGTAAATCAACTATACTTCAATAAAATTTAAACAAAATTCAGAGAGGTTCTACTAAGATAGAAGAATCTACCTGTTGACTACAGTTGGTAAAATGCTCTTTGTTAAATAAAATATACATTTCAGTGGAAATGTATTTCTTCTTCATACATCCTTTTACCCTAACTTCCCTCCTCATTTTTTATGCTATAGTAGATATACTTTATCTACTATATGCAAATAAGCCAACTCTTTGCATACCACTTGATGCAAAGAGCCTACTCACTGGAAAAGACTCTGATGCTGGGAAAGACTGAAAGCAGAGGGGATGACAGAGGATGAGACAGTTGGATGGTATCACTGACTCAATGGACATGAGTTTGAGCAAACTCCAGGAGATGGTGAAGGACAGGGAAGCCTGGCGTGCTGCAGTCCATTGGGTCACAAAGAGTTGGACACGACTGAGCAACTGAACAACACCAAAGATATATTTTAATCTTATAAAATAATATAATTAATAAGTCTTTAACAACACTATTAAACTACCATTTATTCACTGCTCACCACATGCTTAGCATGTTGCTACATGCCTTTTATATGTTAGTGATTCTCTAGCCTGGCTGTCCATGTGAATCACCTGTGAACTCATCATTAAAAAAAAAGTCAGCACCCTAATATGCAGCTAAGGATTGAAATACATTTATATACATGAAATAGAAAGGTAAGCACTATTATTATACTCATTTTTCAGATGAGGACCATGAGATACAGAGAATCTATCTAACTTGGCAAAATTAGCATGTTAACTAGCTGAGTTGCAGTCTTAATGCAGAGAGGCCAGGCTAGAAACTGCAATTTATTTAATATATACTGCTATTTGCCATCATAATAATGAATGAATGAAGAAAGACCCTAGATTGAATAGCCTATTTTTTAATTAAGCCCATGTTTTTAATATACTGAAAATGAGCTCCCTGTCAGAAAAAAGTCTTTAAACCTATGTTTAAAAATCAATTTGCTTTTCCATTTCTCCTCCAAATAGCATTCAAAGTAAATGGATATATTAATATGGCTTTTTTTAACCTATGTATTAAAAAAAATTTTTGACTGCACTGCACAGCAGGTAGGATCTTACTTCCCTGATTGGGGATTGAACCCATGCCCCTTGTATTTAAAGCACAGATTCTTAACCACTGGACTGCCAGGGAAGTCTCCATTCATTTATTTTTAACTGAGGTAAAACTTCACATAACTTAAAATTCATCATTTAACTATTTTAAAGTATACAACTCAGTAGTTTTTAATATATTCACAAATGTTGTGCAACAATTATCTAATTTCAGAACGTTTTCAGCTGACCAAAAAGAAACCCCATGCCTATTAAGCAGTCTATTTTCCTATCTCCCCCAGAATTAGGCAACTAATAATCTGTTTATGTCTCCACAGATCTGCACATTCTGGACATTTCACATGAATAAAATCATACAAAATGTGGCCTTTGGTGTCTGGTTTCTTTCACTTCGCATACTGTCCTTGAGGTTCATCCATGTGGTAGCAGGAATCAGTGCTTCACTTCTTTCTGTGGCTAAAGAACATTCCACGGTGTGCATATACTACATTTTGTTTATCCATTATCAGTTGATGCAGCTTTGGATTGTTTACACTTTGGGTAACATTACAATGAATAATGCTGTGATGAATACTGGTATACATCATATTATTATTGAATAACACTAACTTTTCTAGTCCTCAATACTCACTCAGCCAGGCTTGGCATTGAGTATAAAATTATTTTATCAAGTTAGTGAATTCTATTTATGTCTATCTTTAACATTAAGTGAAATCATTTATTAAATCATTATTCTACAAAATAAAATGATGTTCGACCCAAAGCAGTTTTTTTTTTCTTCCCAAATGAACCTATTTTCATTTAGAGAAAAGCTACATTTAATTGGGGACTTTTTTCTCCAAGTTTCTTTCACAACTACTATCCCTCTTCTTCCCTTCAGTTGTTGATTCCGTGTCCTTGAATGGCTCACTTCCTTGCTTTGTTCATTCATTTATTTAACCAATAATTATTGACCTCATTTCAAGTTTCAGGAACTGGGCTCAATAGAAATATGGCATGTACAACACAGACACAGAGCCTGCACTCACAGAATTTATACTCTAATGGGACAGAGACACTAAACAGTTTTATGAACACAGATCCTTAGTTTTATAATTACAGTAAGTGTTATGAAGCAAGGCTGAGCATGCTCTGAAATTGAATAACAGGTATGATTTCCCAATACCTCATTTTCCCCATTTGAGATATTATAAAGAAACTAATTGAGATTTTTTAAGGAATGTGAAATATAGTAATAATATAATAATTCACTGATAAGCCTGTCTGCCCCTCTGGTGGTTATGTCCCCAAAATATGTCCTTCAACAACAAAAAGCCCAAGAACATACTAAAAATTCATAGTCTAAAGAGTATTTCTGGTTTCAAGGATATTAAAATTGAGAAAACTTGTATAGATATTTGCTGAGAGCAGATTTAATCTTAAGGTAGAGAGAGTAAGAACCTTGTGGCAAAGGGCACTTTCAAATAATGACTCATGCAACCAGAAATGTTATGTGAATGTATAGCCACAGGATTTTTTTAATTGATAAAAATGATTATTTGTAAATCCTGTAAACTACTACAAATTCAAATTGTAATAGCATTATGAAAATATGAAATCAATTTATTCACTCACCTTTGAGAATTTTTTTTGTCAAGTTAATACAAATATTGTAAGATTCTAAATTATACTGTTTTCAAGAACAGGAGGCTTTATTCCTACAGAGTTTACCTCAATTTTAACTCTAAGTTGGCATCTCAGCTTTAACGGCATATTTTTAAGAGGATGTATTTTCACAGTCCCAGATAGACCCAAATATTGTCCAGAGCTTGACGGCATCATTAGAAACTTGGGGTTAGCATTGAGGTTCTTATAGACCCAAGTTCTAAGGGCCTCTTGGTCAGCCCAGTTCACTCTGCTCATCAGTCCCTAAGTGAAAGTGAAGTTGCTCAGTCCTGTCAGACTCTTTGCGACCCCGTGGACTGTAGCCTACCAGCTCCTCCATCCATGGGATTTTCCAGGAAAGAGTACTGGAGTGGGTTGCCATTTCCTTCTCCAGGGGAATCTTCCCAACCCAGGGATCAAACCCGGGTCTCCTGCATTATAGGTAGATGCTTTACCATCTGAGCCACCAGGGAAGCTCTATCAGTCCCTCTGCTGCTGCTGCTGTTGCTAAGTCGCTTCAGTCGTGTCCGACTCTGTGTGACCCCAGAGACGGCAGCCCACCAGGCTCCCCCATCCCTGGGATTCTCCAGGCAAGAACACTGGAGTGGGTTGCCATTTCCTTCTCCAGTGCATGAAAGTGAAAAGTGAAAGTGAAGTCGCTCAGTCGTGTCTGACTCTTAGCGACCCCATGGACTGCAGCCTACCAGGCTCCTCCACCCATGGGCTTCTCCAGGCAAGAGTACTGGAGTGGGGTGCCATTGCCTTCTCCGATCAGCCCCTCTAGATGCAACCAAATTGCTAGGGCAGATGGTTGCCAATTCCTATCCCCTGACGTCCAAGCTCCAAGGATAGCTGTAGAGACGCAAAGCTTGTACAACACTACCTGCGAGTCAGCTTCAAAAGTTTGGCTTCATTTCCTACAAAGCTTCACAACTTTAACAACAATATCTGTGACTTCTCAGACTCAAGGCATTTCTACAATGAGAAATCACAGGCGCTCCCAGGCACCACCAGCTTAACCCACACACCTCTAGTTTACATCTGTAAGCCCATACTTCCAGAAATAACTGCACCAGGCTCTATTTTTTTCTTTTGGTTTCAAATTAAATTTGCCCAATACCATGACTTAAAACTCAACCTTCAAAAAACTAAGATCATGGCATCTGGTCCCATCATTTTGTGGCAAATAAATGGGGAAAAAAATGGAAACAAGTGACAGATTTATTTTCCTGGGCTCCTAAATCACTGTGGACAGTGACTGCAGCCATGAAATTAAAAGATGCTTGCTCCTTGGAAGGAAAGCTATGACAAACCTAGACAGTGTATTAAAAAGCAGAGACATCACTTTGCTGACAAAAGTGTGTAAAGTCAAAGCTATGGTTTTTCCAGTAGTCGTGTATGGATGAGTTGCACCATAAAGAAGGCTGAATGCCAAAGAACTGATGCTTTCAAACTATAGTGCTGAAGAAGACTCTTGAGAGTCCCTTGGATTTCAAGGAGATCAGACCAGTGAATCCTGAAGGAAATCAGTCCTGAATATGCACTGGAAGGACTGATGCTGAAGCTGAAGCTCCAATACTTTGGCCACCTGATGCAAAGAGCTGACTCGTTGAAAAAGACCCTGATGCTGGGAAAGATTGAAGGCAGGAGAGGGGAGTGACGGAGGATGAGACAGTTGGATGGCATCATCTACTCAATGGAAATGAATTTGAGCAAACTCCAGGAGATAGTGTAGGACAGGGAAGCATAGCATACTGCTGTCCATGGGGTCACAAACAGTCGAACACCACTTAGCAACTGAACAACAATACAGCTCATCAGTAAGGTTATACATGGAATTCCAAAAGCTTTGGTATCTTAGAGCTCTTTGAAAAAACAGGTCTCCCTGACCTGGTCCTGTGTCCACAATAAGGAACATAAGCCTGTGCAGTTGACCTCTGTTTCAAATCTGTCAGTAGTGAATAACAGGGACCTGAAGAATATTGAAAGTTTGGTTACATACTTGTTCATGTCATGTGGCAACCTTGAATGTTCCCTGCCCACACTCTCCTGATTCTCCTCATGGAAGATGATAGGAAAAAACACCTTCTGTTTAGTCTTGAATTAACTAGCTAAATGTTTTTTTCTTGTTTATTACCTATGCAAGTAGAATCAATTCTCCCAAGGTTAGTCTCAATTTTTAAAAATATCTTATGTAGGCCCACATAATCAGTTGTACTAATTAATGTGGTGACTTTTTTCCCCTAAAAACATCAGGTCAGTTACCTTTGCCCCACTTGGTTTTGAGGCTTACCATTACTCAATGGCACCCCACTCCAGTACTCTTGCCTGGAAAATCCCATGGATGGAGGAGCCTGGTGGGCTGCAGTCCATGGGGTTGCTAAGAGTCGGACACGACTGAGCGACTTCACTTTCACTTTTTCACTTTCATGCATTGGAGAAGGAAATGGCAACCCACTCCAGTTTTCTTGCGTGGAGAATCCAAGGGGCAGGAGAGCCTGGTGGGCTGACGTCTATGGGGTCACGCAGAGTCAGACACGACTGAAGTGACTTAGCAGCAGCATTACTCTAGCACCAGTGTCAGTTCGGAGTTAAATAGAAATAAGACTGAATTCCAGCTTCTTTATTATTTGCGTGACCTTGAGAAAATAAGTTTTATTTGTATAAGCCTCAGTTTTCTCACTTTAAAAGGGGGTCATTTAAGTTCTACCTTATTGAGTTATTGGGAAGATTAAGCGAATTATTTATGTTTAATAAATATTTGTTGCATTAAGGTTAACTCTTTAAGCCTTTATCAACTACCACTTTTTAAGAGTTTATTAATTGCTGATTATATAGATATTTGGGGTTTAGAGGAAATGTGAAATTTATTAGTTATTAGGAGGCTATGTGCCATTTGTTAGTTTTCCAGCATTCATTTCTCCTTCCTAACTTCACTGAGATTCCTTTTCTAGAACTGCTTTCTTCTTGTGTAGGGTGTTGGCAGGTTGGTAAACCCAGCTGTGGATTTCCCACTAAGAATCTAAAGAGGCCAGATCCTGCTTATGCTTGGCCCAGACAGCTAGAGACTGAGAGTATCCCCATCTATCAGCCAGTGTGGGGGCATATCTTGACCCCTGCAATTTGTTTATTACTCTACCATGTACATGGGTATTAGGGGAATGCCTTCTATAGAAATGTGGCCAAATAGAGCATATAGGATCAGGCAGTTAATGAAAATGACTAGTTCAATCCATCCAAAAATCTGTAAAGCAAAAATACTCAAGAATCCTCTTATCATTTAAAGCAATTGCTCTTACAATGTTTCCTCAAGGAAAAAGCAAGCTTTCTGAACTTTCAATGTTCTTCTTGAGTCTCTTGAGGGACTGCAGGAAGCCAGGTATGGATGTTTTTTAAATGTTATTAATATCTGGTACTTGTGACGAGTAAGTCATGGGTCCACTGATCATGTGAGGGACTGTATTCTAAACGTTAATATTACTTGGGAAGATTACTCTGTGTAGGTCACAGAAAGAGAACAAATCACAGTTTGCCTTTTGGAGAAAGGAAGAAAAAGCAGATATGTCTTGTGTATCTATAATTAATGCAGTTTACAAATGACTCAGTTCACTTCCCACCTGAGTCCAGGGCTTGGGGAGCAAAGTGATAAATGGCCAAGAGGATAATTTTAGCCAAAGGTAAATCTGCAGCACAACACAGAGGCCTGTTATTACTGTTTTTCACATCTGCAAAGAATTTAACATGTATCAGCTTTCAATACTACTTCCTGGTGGATGAAAGGAGGGCCTGAGCAATGAGCATATCCATTAATTTCTTATCATTAAAGCTGTAGCTATCTTTCCCTGGTGATGAAGTGCCTCTGCCTTGACTAAGACTCAGAATGACTAAACCACCCTAGTCACAAAGATGATCTAGAAATGTGCCTATGGAGAGTTATCTAACCAGGTACTTCATAGAGGAAGAGTTAACCAGCCTTGATCTCTTTGGAATAAGCATCACTTCCTCCTTAAACAAGTGTTTCACTTTCTTATTGATCTGCTTTCCAAAATGCTTCCTTTGTATTTTTAACTTAGTTCTCACTTTTCATGATTCACAAACACAACATTTAAAGACATATATGGTTCTCTGAGACAATCATGTGCTCACTCTTCCAATATATATACCCTCATTGCTTAGTCACTCAGTTGTGTCTGACTCTGCAAGCCCATGGACTGTAGCCCCCCAGACTCCTCTGTCCACGGGGATTCTTCAGGCAAGTATACTGGAGTGAGTTGCCATGCCCTCCTCCAGGGGATCTTCCTGACCCCAGGGATCAAACCCAGGTATCCCGCCTTGCAGGTGGATTCTTTACCATCTGAGGTACCAGGGAAGCCCAAGAATGCTGGAGTGGGTACCCTATCCCTTCTCCTTGGGATCTTCTTGATCCAGAAGTCGAAAGGGGATCTCCTGCTTTGCAGGCGGATTCTTTACCAGCTGAGTTACAAGGGAAGCCCATACCCTCATTACCAAACTATCTTCTTGATCTTTCACTTTAGACATTATCTATTCACTTCCCACTCTCTTCTGCTGCCTGGTCCTCCCTGCTCGACTGTGTGCCTTTCCCATCTCCCAACTCTACTGTCACAGCTACAGAGCCTTGCCATAATTTGGGTTGGATGTTCCAATGCTAAAGTTATTTTAACTGTAAAGCTGGGTTTTGATCTCTTTTCTTGTACAACTTGTATCTTTAAGTGAATCAGTAATCCTGAACTCTCTCCAAGAGTCTAACCTCTCCCAGAACATTCAGATACAGCATGTAGTCTCTCACTTTCATCTTCTTAGAAACACCTCTCCCAGCATCTCCTGACCTGCTCTAGCCGCCAGTTATTGTCCTCTACACTTGGTACATAAAATTCTTGTAGAATCTCTCTCCATGGTAACCATGAGCTTTCCTTTGCCTTCATCTTATGCTGGTTTTCTGTTTCCTGAGTGCCATATCGTCTATCTTGATTTACTACTTCATTTTACTATCTCATGTTATACTATCTCCAGTGATTTCCCAGAAAAATGATGCATAAGAGAAAAATGGAGGCCTTGCACAGTGAAAAACTGTCTTTATCCTACCTTCATCTTTAATCAATGGTTTATCTGGGTATATAAATTGAGGTTTGAAATCATTTTCCCTCAAAATTTTGAAGGTATTTCTCCATTTCTACTTGCTTTTAGTGTAACTATTGAGAGTTCTGTGCCAATCTGATTCTTGACCCTTTGTAATTAAATTGTTTTTCTTTCTTAAAAGCTTTCATCTATCCTCTCTTATTTTCAGTGTTCTTAAAATTTTGCAATAATCTGCTTTATTGTGGGTCTTATGTTGGGCACAAGATGTGTTCTTTTTATCTGGAAAACTATGTTCCACAATTCTTAGAAATTTTAAAAATAATTTTCCCTTTATTTTACTTGATCTTT
Source organism: Tragelaphus eurycerus (assembly GCA_935064755.1). Classification (NCBI taxonomy): domain Eukaryota; kingdom Metazoa; phylum Chordata; class Mammalia; order Artiodactyla; family Bovidae; genus Tragelaphus; species Tragelaphus eurycerus. Next base: position 18,316,423 of record CAKXYN010000024.1, on the reverse strand, counting down.
CTTTCAAGAACTCCTTTTATTGGGATTTGGGTATCCTGAAATGTTCCTCTAATTCTCTTATAATTTGTGTCCAATTTTTCTTTATGTTTTTAATACTTCTGGGAAACATTCATTTTATCTTTCAACCTTCTATTGAGTTTTAATATCTGGTATCATTTTTTTTAATTTCCATGAACTCCTGTTTTCTGATTTTTTAGTTTTTAAACCATTTTATTCTTGTTTCATAGATACAATATCTTTTTTAATTTTTTCAAAAAGATTAAATATTTTTCACATTTTAAGATCTATGCATGGTATTTTATTCCTTCAAGTTACATTTCTTCAGTGATTTTGGCCTCTGTCTTTCATATTGTAGACAGTACCCAATGTCTTATGCTCCTTGTCTGTCCTCTTCTAGTCAGAGGGGAGCACCAAAGAGTTATTTAAAGACATAGGCCATGCAAGGTAGCCTGTCAGTGCGAGGCCTTAGCCTGCATTTCTCATCTGTTCATTTTTTGGTGAGTTCCCTATGTCAGTCTCTTTAGGAACTTTTTCCCCTGGACTGCTCAGATTCCCCAGAGAATAATCTTCTAAAGTAAAGATACTGTAGCCAGTTTACATCCCAGATCTATGTAAAAGGGTCTAGTTCAGTGTCAGGCACATTCAGATCAGATCAGTCGCTCAGTTGTGACCGACTCTTTGCGACCCCATGAATGGCAGCACGCCAGGCCTCCCTGTCCATCACCAACTCCCAGAGTTCATCCAGACTCACGTCCATCGAGTCAGTGATGCCATCCAGCCATCTCATCCTCTGTCGTCCCCTTCTCCTCCTGCCCCCAATCCCTCCCAGCATCAGAGTCTTCTCCAATGAGTCAACTCTTCGCATGAGGTGGCCAAAATACTGGAGTTTCAGCTTTAGCATCATTCCTTCCAAAGAAATCCCAGGGCTGATCTCCTTCAGAATTGACTGGTTGGATCTCCTTGCAGTCCAAGGGACTCTCAAGAGTCTTCTCCAAAACCACAGTTCAAAAGCATCAATTCTTCGGTGCTCAGCCTTCTTCACAGTCCAGCTCGCACATCCATACATGACCACAGGAAAAACCATAGCCTTGACTAGACAAACCTTTGTTGGCAAAGTAATGCCTCTGCTTTTGAATATGCTATCTAGGTTAGTCATAACCTTCCTTCCAAAGAGCAAGCATCTTTTAATTTCATGGCTGCAGTCACCATCTACAGTGATTTTGGAGTCCAGAAAAATAAAGTCTGACACTGTTTCCACTGTTTCCCCTTCTATTTTCCATGAAATGATGGGACCAGATGCCATGATCTTCGTTTTCTGAATGTTGAGCTTTAAGCCAACCTTTTCACTCTCCACTTTCACTTTCATCAAGAGGCTTTTGAGTTCCTCTTCACTTTCTGCCATAAGGGTGGTGTCATCTACATATCTGAGGTTATTGATATTTCTCCCAGCAATCTTGATTCCAACTTGTTTCTTCCAGTCCAGAGTTTCTCATGATGTACTCTGCATATAAGTTAAATAAACAGGGTGACAATATACAGCCTTGACGTACTCCTTTTCCTATTTTTAACCAGTCTGTTGTTCTATGTCCAGTTCTAACTGTTGCTTCCTGACCTGCATACAAATTTCTCAAGAGGCAGATCAGGTGATCTGGTATTCCCATCTCTTTCAGAATTTTCCAGTTTATCGTGATCCATACAGTCAAAGGCTTTGGCATAGTCAATAAAGCAGAAATAGATGTTTTTCTGGAACTCTCTTGCTTTTTCCATGATCCAGCGGATGCTGGCAATTTGATCTCTGGTTCCTCTGCCTTTTCTAAAACCAGCTTGACCATCAGGAAGTTCACGGTTCACATATTGCTGAAGCCTGGCTTGGAGAATTTTGAGCATCACTTTACTAGCATGTGAGATGAGTGCAATTGTGCGGTAGTTTGAGCATTCTTTGGCACTGCCTTTCTTTGGGATTGGAATGAAGACTGACCTTTTCCAGTCCTGTGGCCACTGCTGAGTTTTCCAAATTTGCTGGCATATTGAGTGCAGCACTTTCACAGCATCATCTTTCAGGATTTGGAATAGCTTCACTGGAATTCCATCACCTCCACTAGCTTTGTTCGTAGTGATGCTTTCTAAGGCTCAGTTGAATTCACATTCCAGGATGTCTGGCTCTAGGTCAATGATCACACCATTGTGATTATCTTGGTCATGAAGATCTTTTTTGTACAGTTCTTCTGTGTATTCTTGCCACCTCTTCTTAATATCTTCTGCTTCTGTTAAAGGTCTTAATGACCCAATAACCACAATGGTGGGCTTCCCTTGTGGCTCAGAATCCACTTGCAATGTGGAAGACCTGGTAAAGAATCCACCTGCAATGCAGGAGACCTGGGTTCAATCCCTGGGTTGGGAAGCAGTGACAGATGTTATTTTCTTGGCTCCAAAATCACTGCGGATGGTGATTACACCATAAAATTAAGAGATGTTTGCTCTTTGGAAGGAAAGCTATGAAAAACCTAGATAGCATATTAAAAAGCAAAGAAATCACTTTGCCTACAAAGTTCCATACTGTCTATGGTTTTTCCAGGAGTCATTCACGGATGCTAGAGTTGGATTATAGAGAAGCTGAGTGCTGAAGAATTGATGATTTGGAAGGGTGGTGCTGGAAAAGACTCTTTAAGATTTCCTTGGACAGTGAAGAGATCAAACCAGTAAATCCTAAAAGAAATCAACCCTAAATATTCATTAGAAGGACTGATGCTGAAGCTGAAGCTCCAATACTTTGGCCAACTGATGCCAAGAGCTGACTCATTGGAAAAGACCCTGATGATGGAAATGATTGAAGGCAATAGAAGAAGGGGGCAACAGAAGATGAGATGGTTGGATGGCATCACCAACTCAATGGACATGAGTTTGAGCAACCTCTGGGAAATAGTGAGGACCGGGAAGCCTGGCACGCTGTTGTCTATGGGGTCACAAAAACTTGGACACCACTTAGCAAGTGAACAATAATAGCAACAATAGTGTTAACATACATTATTTATTCTATGGGATCCTATCTTATGCCATCCTCTCCATTTGTTATTTTCTGGTGACTTCTTCCCCTTGTGGCCTTTATTGCCAAGGTCTTTCTGTATTTTTCTTTTTCTTCCATCTCTTGCGTTTGTGATTTCTGTTTGAAAAACTTTGCCTTTCCTTGAGGAAACACCATAAAGAGAGAGTGGTAATTAATAAATAACAGACCCCAATGACAGACAGAGTCTGGCTGAGCTAAAATGCTGATCCATTTAATAGATACTCCCTGCTATTATCCAAAAGATACCAACAATTACAAGACTTCTGGAACTGATCTTATTTTTCAGAGTAAGTGTGAAAATTGGGATAAAGGATTCTCAGAGAGGGCCAGTAAGCCCCTTAGCACCTTTATTGTAAATTGAATTAACATTATTTTGAGGGAAATGGCCCAACAAGATGACACAAAATATCAAGACTCTGTGTAATAAATTTGAGTTAAACTCACCCATTCCAGTCCATTTTAGTTCGCTGATTCCTAAAATGTCGACGTTCACTCTTGCCACCTCCTGATTGACCACTTTCAACTGGCCTTGATTCTTGGACCTAACATTCCAGGTTCCTATGCAATATTGCTCTTTACAGCACCGGACCTGGCTTCTATCACCAGTCATACCCACAACTGGGTGTTGATTTTGCTTTGGCTCTGTCTCTTCACTCTTTCTGGAGTTATTTCTCCACTCATCTCCAGTAGCATATTGGGCACCTACCGACCTGGGGAGTTCATCTTTCAGTGTCCTATCTTTTTGCCTTTTCATACTGTTCATGGGGTTCTCAAGTAAAAATACTGAAGTGGTTTGCCATTCCCTTCTCCAGTGGACCACGTTTTGTCAGAACTCTCCACTGTGACCCATCCATCTTGGGTGGCTGTACATGGCATGGCTCAGACCATTCAGGTATGACCTAAATAAAATCCCTTATGATTATACAGTGGAAGTGAAAAATAGATTTAAAGGACTAGATCTTATAGACAGAGTGCCTGATGAACTATGGATAGAGGTTCATGACATTGTACAAGAGGCAGTGATCAAGACCATCCCCAAGAAATAGAAATGCAAAGAAGGCAAAATGGCTGTCTGAGGAGGCTTTACAAATCACTGTGAAAAAAAGAGAAGGGAAAAACAAAGGAGAAAAGGAAAGATACACCCATTTCAATGCAGAGTTCCAAAGAATATCAAGGAGAGATAAGAAAGTCTTCCTCAGTGATCAATGCAAAGAAATAGAGGAAAACAACAGAAAGGGAAAGACTAGAGATCTCTTCAAGAAAATTAGAGATAGCCAAGGAACATTTCATGCAAAGACGGGCTCAATAAAGGACAGAAATGGTATGGACCTAATAGAAGCAGAAGATATTAAGAAGAGGTGGCAAGAACATACAGAAGAACTGTACAAAAAAGATCTTCACGACCAAGATAATCACGATGGTGTGATCACTCACTCACCTAGAGCCAGGCATCCGGGAATGTGAAGTCAAGTGGGCCTTAGAAAGCATCACTACGAACAAAGCTAGTGGAATTCCAGTTGAGCTATTTCAAATCCTGAAAGATGATGCTATGAAAGTGCTGCACTCAATATGCCAGCAAATTTGGAAAACTCAGCAGTGGCCACAGGACTGGAAAAGGTCAGTTTTCATTCCAATCCCAAAGAAAGGCAATGCCAAAGAATGCTCAAACTACCGCACAATTGCACTCATCTCACACGCTGTAAAATGATGGTCAAAATTCTCCAAGCCAGGCTTCAGCAATACATGAACCGTGAACTTCCAGATGTTCAAGCTGGTTTTAGAAAAGGCAGAGGAACCAGAGGTCAAATTGCCAACATCCGCTGGATCATGGAAAAAGCAAAAGAGTTCCAGGAAAAACATCTGTTTCTGCTTTATTAACTATGCCAAAGCCTTTGACTGTGTGGATCACAACAAACTGTGGAAAATTCTGAAAGAGATGGGAATACCAGACCACCTGACTTGCCTCTTGAGAAATCTGTATGCAGGTCAGGAAGCAACAGTTAGAACTGGACATAGAACAACAGACTGGTTCCAAATAGGAAAAGGAGTACATCAAGGCTATATATTGTCACCCTGTTTATTTAACTTATATGCAGAGTACATCATGAGAAACGCTGGGCTGGAGGAAGCACAAACTGGAATCAAGATTGCCGAGAGAAATATCAATAACCTCAGATATGTAGATGACACCACCCTTATGGCAGAAAGTAAAGAACTAAAGAGCCTCTTGATGAAAGTGAAAGAGGAGAGTGAAAAAGTTGGCTTAAAGCTCAACATTCAGAAAACGAAGATCATGGCATCCGGTCCCATCACTTCATGGGAAATAGACTGAGAAACAGTGGCAGACTTTATTTTTGGGGGGCTCCCAAATCACTGCAGATGGTGACGGCAGCCATGAAATTAAAAGATGTTTGCTCCTTGAAAGGAAAGTTATGAGCAACCTAGACAGTATATTAAAAAGCAGATACATTACTTTGCCAACAAAGGTTCATCTAGTCAAGGCTATGGTTTTTCCAGTAGTCATGTGAGAGTTGGACTATAAAGAAGGCTGAGTGTCAAATAATTGATGCTTTTGAACCATGGTGTTGGAGAAGACTCTTGAGAGTCCCTTGGACTGCAAGGAGATCCAACCACTCCATCCTAAAGGAGATCAGTCCTGAGTGTTCTTTGGAAGGACTGATGTTGAAGGTGAAACTCCGATACATTGTCCCCTGATGTGCAAAGCTGGCTCATTTGAAAAGACCCTGATTCTGGGAAAGATCGAAGGTGGGAGAAGAAGGGGATGACAGATGATGAGATGGTTGAATGGCATCACCAACTCAATGGACATGACTTTGCATAAACTCTGGAAGTTGGTGATGGACAGGGAGGCCTGGTGTACTGTAGTCCACGGGATTGCAAAGAGTCGGACATGACTGAGCGACTGAACTGAACTGATGTAATAAATCAAAAGGAGTTCATTATTTTAAATTCTCAGTTAAATCTAAGGACTTCCTAATCAAGATACTATTATTTTTAAAATAACCCATCCCTCACATGGAATTCTGCTCAATGTTATGTGGCATCCTGGATGGGGGTGAGGTTAGGGGGAGCATGGAAACATGGGTATGGCCAAATCCCTTTGCTGTTCACCTGAAACTGTGACAACGTTGTTAATCAGCTATACTCCAATACAAAATAAAAAGTTTAAAATGAATAATACCCCCTCCTACTGTCACTGGGAAGTTAACTCAAGCTTAAAATTATATGCATTGTACAAAGTTTATGTATATTTAATCAGATCAGATCAGATCAGTCGCTCAGTCGTGTCCGACTCTTTGCGACCCCATGAACTGCAGCACGCCAGGCCTCCCTATCCATCACCAGCTCTCGGAGGTCACCCAGACTCACATTCATCGAGTCAGTGATGCCATCCAGCCATCTCATCCTCTGTCATCCCCTTCTCCTCCTGCCCTCAATCCCTCCCAGCATCAGAGTCTTCTCCAATGAGTCAACTCTTCGCATGAGGTGGCCAAAATACTGGAGTTTCAGCTTGAGCATCATTCCTTCCAAAGAAATCCCAGGGCTGATCTCCTTCAGAATGGACCGGTTGGATCTCCTTGCAGTCCAAGGGACTCTCAAGAGTCTTCTCCAACACCACAGTTCAAAAGCATCAATTCTTCGGCGCTCAGCCTTCTTCACAGTCCAGCTCTCACATCCATACATGACCACAGGAAAGACCATAGCCTTGACTAGGCGAACCTTTGTTGGCAAAGTGATGTCTCTGCTTTTGAATATGCTATGTAGGTTGGCCATAACCTTCCTTCCAAGGAGTAAGCGTCTTTTAATTTCATGGCTGCAGTCACCATCTGCAGTGATTTTGGAGCCCAGAAAAATAAAGTCTGACACTGTTTCCACTGTTTCTCCATCTATTTCCCATGTAGTGATGGGACCAGATGCCATGATCTTCGTTTTCTGAATGTTGAGCTTTAAGCCAACTTTTTCACTCTCCACTTTCACTTTCATCAAGAGGCTCTTTAGTTCCTCTTCACTTTCTGCCATAAGCGTGGTATCATCTGCATATCTGAGGTTATTGATATTTCTCCCAGCAATCTTGATTCCAGCTTGTGTTTCCTCCAGTCCAGCATTTCTCATGATGTACTCTGCATATAAGTTAAATAAACAGGGTGACAATATACAGCCTTGACGTACTCCTTTTCCTATTTGGAACCAGTCTGTTGTTCCATGACCAGTTCTAACTGTTGCTTCCTGACCTGCATACAGATTTCTCTAGAGGCAGATCAGGTGGTCTGGTATTCCCATCTCTCTCAGAATTTTCCACAGTTTATTGTGATCTACACAGTCAAAGGCTTTGGCATAGTCAATAAAGCAGAAATAGATGTTTTTCTGGAACTCTCTTGCTTTTTCCATGATCCAGCGGATGTTGGCAATTTGATCTCTGGTTCCTCTGCCTTTTCTAAAACCAGCTTGAACATCAGGAAGTTCACGGTTCACATATTGCTGAAGCCTGGCTTGGAGAATTTTGAGCATTACTTTACTAGCGTGTGAGATGAGTGCAATTGTGCGGTAGTTAGAGCACTCTTTGGCATTGCCTTTCTTTGGGATTGGGATGAAAACTGACCTTTTCCAATCTTGTGGCCACTGCTGAGTTTTCCAAATTTGCTGGCATATTGAGTGCAGCACTTTCACAGCATCATCTTTCAGGATTTGGAACAGCTCCACTGGAATTCCGTCACCTCCACTAGCTTTGTTCCTAGTGATGGTTTCTAAGGCCCACTTGACTTCACATTCCAGGATGTCTGGCTCTAGGTCAGTGATCACACCATCATGATTATCTGGGTCGTGAAGATCTTTTTTGTACAGTTCTTCTGTGTATTCTTGCCACCTCTTCTTAATATCTTCTGCTTCCGTTAGGTCCACACCATTTCTGTCCTTTATCGAGCCCATCTTTGCATGAAATGTTCCTTTGGTATCTCTGATTTTCTTGAATAGATCCTTAGTCTTTCCCATTCTGTTGTTTTCCTCTATTTCTTTGCATTGATCGCTGAAGAAGGCTTTCTTATCTCTTCTTGCTATTCTTTGGAACTCTGCATTCAGATGTTTATATCTTTCCTTTTCTCCTTTGCTTTTTGCTTCTCTTCTTTTTGCAGCTATTTGCAAGGCCTCCCCAGACAGCCATTTTGCTTTTTTGCATTTCTTTTCCATGGGGATGGTCTTGATCCCTGTCTCCTGTACAATGTCACGAACCTCATTCCATAGTTCATCAGGCACTCTATCTATCAGATCTAGGCCCTTAAATCTATTTCTCACTTCCACTGTATAATCATAAGGGATTTGATTTAGGTCATACCTGAATGGTCTAGTAGTTTTCCCTACTTTCTTCAATTTCAGTCTGAATTTGGCAATAAGGAGTTCATGGTCTGAGCCACAGTCAGCTCCTGGTCTTGTTTTTGCTGATTGGATAGAGCTTCTCCATCTTTGGCTGCAAAGAATATAATCGATCTGATTTCAGTGTTGACCATCTGGTGATGTCCATGTATAAAGTCTTCTCTTGTGTTGTTGGAAGAGGGTATTTGCTATGACCAGTGCATTTTCTTGGCAAAACTCTGTTAGTCTTTGCCCTGCTTCATTCCGTGTTCTAAGGCCAAATCTGCCTGTTACTCCAGGTGTTTCTTGACTTCCTACTTTTGCATTCCAGTCCCCTATAATGAAAAGGACATCTTTTTTGGGTGTTAGTTCTAAAAGGTCTTGTAGGTCTTCATAGAACCTTTCAACTTCAGCTTCTTCGGCGTTACTGGTTGGGGCATAGACTTGGATTACTGTGACATTGAATGGTTTGCCTTGGAAACGAACAGAGATCATTCTGTCGTTTTTGAGATTGCATCCAAGTACTGCATTTCGGACTCTTTTGTTGACCATGATGGCCACTCCATTTCTTCTGAGGGATTCCTGCCCACAGTAGTAGATATAATGGTCCTCTGAGTTAAATTCACCCATTCCAGTCCATTTTAGTTCGCTAATTCCTAGAATGTCAACATTTACTCTTGCCATCTCTTGTTTGACCACTTCCAATTTGCCTTGATTCATGGACCTGACATTCCAGGTTCCTATGCAATATTGTTCTTTACAGCATCGGACTTTACTTCTATCACCAGACACATCTACAGCTGGGTATTCTTTCTGCTTTGGTTCCATCCCTTCATTCTTTCTGGAGTTATTTCTCCACTGATCTCCAGTAGCATATTGGGCCCTTACTGACCTGGGGAGTTTCTCTTTCAGTATCCTATCATTTTGCCTTTTCATACTGTTCATGGGGTTCTCAAGGTATATTTAATAGTTATGCTTAAATATCATGATTATACTATCTTCCGTTAATGATCTAGCTAATGACCTTACTGCTCCACTTTACTTTGCCTAAAGCCCTCAGTTTCTAACTCTAAAAGCCTATCCTTATTTTTTCTGTCTAAAGTTAAAATGAAATCATTCTTTCAACAATATTTCTCACATAATACACAGTCAGTCATTCAACAACACTCATTCAATAAACATTTATTGAGCACCTTCATGCATCTAGCACTGCGAAGGACACGTGGGCTACAGGGGAGAGCAGAAACATACCTAACTGCCACTTTCATGGACCTTATAGTCTAGAGAAAAGTAGGCATTAATCACACACTCACAAACTAAAGGTATCATTACAAATAAGGTCTGGTTGTACGACGGTATGTCATAAGGGAATCTGAGCTAGGTTAGGAGATCACAAAGATAAAATGTGGGATGTCACCTGCAAGAGATGAAGGGTGGTCACTAGGCAAAGTATAAGGGAGAGGGTCAAAGGGTAAACCTGGCTCAGGGCAAAGGGTGAAAGTAGCACTTTTGAGGAACAGAAGAAAAGCAGCATGGACAGAACGGGGAGCCAGGAAGGGAGCTGTGAGAGACAATACTGCAATGACGGCCAGATGATGACCACCGAAAAGGGCTTTATAAACCAAAAAAAGGGTTTTGGTCCTAACCCAAGAGGCAATGGGAAGTCATTTAAGTATTTTCATAGGAAGTGGTGCAACATTAAAACATTACATCTTGCAAAGGTCTCTCTATCTCAATGAGGAGATCAGATTGAAGAGCGAATAGAAAGAGCTATTGCTGTGGTCCAGGCAAGAGACAATAAGAGATGATAGAAGCAGGGGCCAGTGTGATGACAATGATGGAGTGGGATGTAGAGAGAGCAAGGGAGGTGACATCTATTTTTTGTTGTAGAACTGGGTGATTGCTGGTGCCATCCACTGAGTAGGAAATATCAGAAGAGCAGATCATTTGGATTTAGACAGGGTGAGTTTGAAGTATCATCAATGTTAAGTAGACATTTTGAATGCCATTTTTATATAGGGGTATAGAAATCAAAGGATACACTTGGGTCATAGATAGAACTTTGAGAAATTTCATGGTATCATGGGCAAGAAAGAGATGGGTTAATCCAGTGTCTCTCTCAGTTCAGTTCAGTCACTCAGTCATGTCCAGCTCTTTGCGACCCTATGAATCGCAGCACACCAGGCGTCCCTGTCCATCACCAACTCCTGGAGTTCATTCAAACTCATGTCCATCGAGTTGGTGACGCCATCCAGCCATCTCATCCTCTGTCATCCCCTTCTCCTCCTGCCCCCAATCCCTCCCAGCATCAGAGTCTTTTCCAATGAGTCAACTCTTCGTATGAGGTGGTCAAAGTACTGGAATTCCAGCTTTAGCATCATTCCTTCCATAGAACACCCAGGACTGATCCCCTTTAGGATGGACTGGTTGGATCTCCTTGCAGTCCAAGGGTCTCTCAAGAGTCTTCTCCAACACAACAGTTCAAAAACATCAATTCTTCGGTGCTCAGCTTTCTTCATAGTCCAACTCTCACATCCATACATGACTACTGGAAAAATCACAGCCTTGACTAGACGGATCTTTGTTGGCAAAGTAATGTCTCTGCTTTTGAATATGCTCTCTAGGTTGGTCATAACTTTCCTTCCAAGGAGTAAGCGTCTTTTAATTTCATGGCTGCAGTCACCATCTGCAGTGATTTTGGAGCCTAAAAAAATAAAGTCTGACACTGTTTCCACTGTTTCTAGGTATTACAAATCCCTGCATCAGAATCCACCGGTGCTCTCTGGTTAAAATGCAGATTAGGGGCCATCTCAGAACTACAGAATCAGCTGGCGGGAGTAGAGTCCAAAGGAATTTTTATTTTGAAGAAGCACCCCAAAGTGTGGACATGAACTTGGGTAAACTCCAGGAGACAGTGAAGGACAGGGAGGCCTGATGTGCTACAATCCATGGGCTTGCAAGGAGCCGGACACAACTTAGTGACTGAACAACAACAACCCCAAAGTGACTTCTCAAGCAGTCTATATGTGAGCTCCACTGGCCTAGAGACAGAGACACCTCTGAGGAGCTCTGAAAGTAAGCTTGCAAAGAGGTGTGTGCATGCTCAATCACTTCAGTTGTGTCTGACTCTTTGTGACTCTGTGGACTGTAGCCTACCAGGCTCCTCTGTCCATGGGATTCTCCAGGCAAGAATACTGGACTGAGTTGCCATGCCTTAATGCATTTATTCTCCTTACTTACTTAACAATAATAATAAAACAGATTTCTCTTTATAGCTGATTTAACTATATTAATCTCACAATTCATGTAAGATTAAAACTCCAGCTTTCCAAGTTCCACAGGAAAGTCAGCTCTGCTCAGCTAACTCATGCTGGTCACTTCAGCTCTGGCCCTTGGCCTTTGTCTCACAGGCTCCTACCCTCCCTCTCCTGGGCACTGACATTTTGACTCTTCTCTTTCCCTAGAAATATAGCATTTCCAGTGAGCAAAATGTCACATTACCTTTGCTGAACAGGACATTTCAAATAAAATATTACCAATAACAATTACCTCTAAGCCACTAATCCCTCTGAAGCTACTTTAAACCACCAAAGGATTTAAGGCAATTCCCTGAAAATATCTCAGGCTTAATAGATTATGGTGCCGAGCAATGAAATATATTGGCTCATGTTGCCTTAAGTTGCATTATGTGGCATTTTCACCTATAAAAAGAAAGTCATGATACAAACTGCTTCAACTATTATTCAATGTAAAAAGATCATGGGAATATAAATGATAATAACAATAATAGTAATAATCCCACAGCACACATCAGGCTGTGGGTATGGATATTTCCATGATCGGGATATTACTAGCAAGAAAAGGCACTGGAAAATAAAATAAATATTCAAATACTCATTTCCCTGGGCAGGTTGGAAATTTTAAGTGGCTCACATGTGCAAGAGAATTTTGAAGCAATGTCTTTCCCTGGTCGTTCAGGAGGGGGCATGGATTAGAGTGGTTGTTCTTAACTCTGAGTTTTCATCACTCAGGCTGGTTTCCTTTGCCTTGGCTGAATTCTGAAGACAAGACTGTGCCACGTGCAAACAACAAGCTTTCTGCGGGGGAAATGTGTCATGTAAGTCTTTTAGAATTACTTTTGTGAATTCATTTTTTTAAACTCATTTAACAAATATGTATTGAATGCCACTATTACCAGGAACCATGCTGGGACAGAGGAACTGAAAATGAAACCAAACAAAATTCCTAACTACCAGAAGGCCACATTATAGAAGAGACAGACAGGTAAACAAAAACCATCAGTGCAGTAGGGGGAGTATTACAAAAAGTTTAAGGAGAGCAGCATGGGCTCACATAGGAAGGGCACCTGGCTCATTCTGGGAAGGTCAGGAAAGGCTTCCCAGAGAAAGTAAAACACAGACAGTGAGATCTAGACTTAATCTCTGACTTACTGACATTTGGGGACAGGTAATTCTTTGTTATAGGGCTTTCCCAGGTGGCACTGTGGTAAAGAATCCACCTGCCAGTGCAGCAGAAGGGTTTGATCCCCGGGTTGGGAAGATCCCCTGGGGAAGGAAATGGCAACCCACTCTAGTGTTCTTGCCTGGAAAGTCCCATGGACAGAGGAGGCTGGCGGGCTACACTCTGTGGGGCTGAAAAATGTCAGACATGACTGAACACACAATTCTTTGTTGCACGTGTCTTTCTGCAGGATACTTGGTTGCATCCTTGGCTTCTACCCAGGTTCTACCTGTAGTACTGTCCGCTCAGGTGTGACAACTCCAAATGTCTCCAGACATAGCCAAAAGCCCTCTGGAGGGCAACATCATCACCAGTTGAGAACCAGTGATCAAGGCTGAGACTGGGGAGGAAATGGAAATTATTAGGAAAATTGGCTTAGGAAGAGGGTAGTTAGGGAGGCATTCTAGGTATAACCAAGAATATACACAAAACCCACAAGAGATGACATGGTTGGACTGTGGAAATGGAAGAAGCTTGCCAGGGCTCTGTTGGAAAGAAGCACCTGGAGGGGTGGGGTTTAACATTACCTCTACAGCAATGGGGCACCACTGAAGAGTGATCAACTTTAAGGTGGTTTGACAGGCTGTCAGAGGCGCTGCTGCTGCTGCTGCTAAGTCGCCTCAGTCGTGTCCGACTCTGGGTGACCCCATAGACAGCAGCCCACCAGGCTCCCTCGTCCCTGGGATTCTCCAGGCAAGAACACTGGAGTGGGTTGCCATTTCCTTCTCCAATGCAGGAAAATGAAAAGTGAAAGTGAAGTCACTCAGTCGTGTCCGACTCTTCATGACCCCATGGACTGCAGCCTACCAGGCTCCTTTGTCCATGAGATTTTCCAAGCAAGAGTACTAGAGTGGGGTGCCATTGCCTTCTCCGTGTCAGAGGTGACGGAGGGAGAAATCAAGCATGCATCCTAGTTCTTACTTGGCCAACACTGTTCACAGGGTGTTATCTACCAGGACTATTATGAGGTTTGAGAAGCAGCGCATAGGATGGGCAGAGAAGCTAACAAGCTCAGTTTGGACTGTTGGGTTTAAGAGTCTATGCCTATCTATGTAGAGACTGCCAAACATCCTGGTTTGTTACTTCACATAAAGTTGTGCTGGGAGACAGAGCCTGTAAAATGTGGTTTGCTAAGACTGCCCAGGGAGCATACGTGCAGAGAGAGAGAAGAGGGCTTGGGTCACAACACTGTGAGGCATTGATAGTTAAAGAATGTCCAGTCCTGATACACAGCTTCTCAGGTCCAAAGAAGCCATAGACCAAGCCTTAAAATTGGTCAGGTTCACCACTGAGGTTTGAAGTCTTCTCTGTCCAAACCCACTCCATCCCCATGAACACATCCTTCAGTCACTACCCAACTCCCTTTTAGTCAGGCCATTTCCTCTCTTCCCCTCGTCTTTCTCCCTACAATATGCTCTCCAGGAATGGACATAATAAGTCCATTCTCCCTAAGGCAGGAAACACAAACAGAGCTTTTTTTCCCCCTCAACTTATTCCAGATAGGTATATTTTTAAAGAACACAATGCCAAAGGAACAAATCCTTATTTGTGTAATTTTAAGTTGGTAGAAAAACATATTCTGGTCAGTTTGTGCTATGTAACTACCTCACAATCTCAGTGGTTTGCAACAAATGTTTGTTTTGCTTGTTCCTGGCTCTTCAGGTCAGTTCTACTTCTGGGATTAGATCTGTTCTATCAGCCTCTCATTCTCCTTGGACCAGCAGCCACTGGGGACTTGTTTTTCTCAGGGTGAAATGCAGGAGTGCACAAAATCAAGTGAAATGATGCTAGAAGAGTTAAGACCTCTGCTTGTGCAGCACAGCTGGCAGCATCCCTTTGGCCAAAGCAGGTCAGTGGCCGAGCCCATCCATGGAGCAGAAAAAGCCCTCTCTGCTTACAGCAGGAGGCACAGGAGGGCTGCACGAAGAAAGGTGTGGATCTTAAAAACAGCTGACGCCATCCAATCTATCAAATAAGCAAACAAAGTATCTTGGTCACTATTCTCCCTTTTAGAAGTTTTCCTGGTTATAAGTTGGGCACAGCAGATTTGTGCTACTGGCTAAAAGCAGGTGCCCTGAAGAGAAAGCACAATGGATAAATTAGAGCAGACCCTTCTGTGCAGTTGAAAGCCCACTCAACAGCCATATTTAACCTTTAACAAAGCCAGAGTGTCTCATTTTGGCATTCAGGGCAGCATAAGTAAAGTGTTAGTTGCTCAGTCATGTCTGACTCTGCGAGCCCATGGACTGCAGCCCTCCAGGCTCCTCTGTCCATAGAATTCTCCAGGCAAGAATACTGGAGTGGGTTGCCATTCCCTTCTCCAGGGGATTTTCCCAACCTAGGAATCAAACCCGGGTTTCCTGCATTGCAGGCAGATTCTTTACCATCTGTGCCACCAGGGAAACCCAATGGCATGGTAATAAGTAGAATGTTAGAAATGGTGATTAAGCCCAAATCTGTCTTTTTAGAGATAAGTAAAGAAACATAGATAAAGTAAAGAGATTTGTCCCAAGTTGATCAGTGATGAAGCTGATACCTTGATCTGACCTCCTGGCCTCCCTCTACCTTGTTCCTTGTTGTCCTGGGAAAGTCTCCCAGATGCGCTGAGTCAGGCATGAAACACTAACACATGAGCTTAGAATTTCAAGATAGAGGCTGCAGGCTTTGCAAGCCTGGATCCACTTCCTCTGGCAGAGGTGCTTCTGCAATCTGTTGAGGGTGGCTCACCTAATGTTCATTTTCTAGGCAGCATAACATGCAATTCTCCAAGGAGAAACCAAACCCAGCCCTTTGCGTTTTCATCACTCACAATGTAGTAAGAGACAGGGTAGATGGTTTAGCGACATTATGTCCTTACATGACAGATGGGCAGCATACATCTTTCCGAGTGTAAAAATGTCACTGCAGCTACAGATACAGTCGGAGGCTGAAAATGGAAAGTGATACAGATTAACCTAAGAGGACAGAGAAGAACTCAAGTAAAATGCACAGATCCACTTTGGAGGAGCAACTGGTCTCCAACAAGCAATAAGGGTATTAGGGGAAAAGTTGGAGTACCAAGAATCTGCAGCATTTTCAGGTGGCCAATATTTAATTTACTGTGATATTTCTGGTCCGTTCTGCAGAATTGGACTTGAATTAGGAAAGCAATGCAACTTCTGTAGTTTTCTATTTAAAATAGATTGGAGAGACTACAAATAGTTTTTTTTTTTTTTTAAGTCTTCACAACAAACCAAAGGATATTCTCTGTCCCTTAGTGATTTCCTAACACAATTTAAAAAATATAAATAGAGGTCCAAAAAATCCCTTCCCCACTGGTCTAAGATTAAGTGCATTAGCACTGTCATATACTAGGTGATATATTTTGAGTGGTAAGAATTTCAGTTTTATTCGATTACCAATAACTAAGGAAGTATAAAAACAATCACACAGAACCTGGCATTCACTAGGGAAGTTTAGTAACAGGATATGGGTAGAAGAAAAAGGGTAAGAAGAATGAGGCCAGTTTTTCTTTTTTTCCTGTTTTCTTTGCTAAACTGTTGTTCTTTGGCCATTTATGGTGCTAATTACGAACAACAGAGAGCAATCAAGATGGTGGAGTAGAACATGGAACTCACTTCCTCCTACAAATATATAAAAAATACATCTACATGTGGCACTATTTGCACAGAACATCTACTGAACACTGGCAGAAGACCTCAGACTTTTTAAAGGACATGAAAACCTCCATATAACTGGAGAGGATGAAAGAAAACAGAGAGAGAGAGAAAGAATCTGGATGGGTCCTGCACCCCAGGGAAAGGTTCTTACAACCTGGGAATCCCCTCGCTGGCAGATCAGCCTGGAGGGGGAGCTTCAGAGCCACAGAGGAGAGCACAGCAACTTTGCAACAGGCAAAACAGAAGTGACCTGCACAGACAGTCAGTACTGCCACGCTATGCTCCCCAGCCTAAGATGCTCATCTGCATCATCTGGGCTTCTGGAGGTCAGTGCCAGGGCGAGGACTGGGGTTGGCTGCACAGAGACCGCCTGAAGGTGCTGGAATGTGGCAACTGAGAGTGTGTGTGGAACAAACCTGGGCCCACAAGAGAGGCAAGGAGCCCCTGTTGGCAAGGGGGTGGGGGGGCGGCGCATGCAGGGGGAAGCATGCAAGATCAGGGGCAGGACCACCATAAGAGCTTCTTTCCCTGCTCATGTGCTCAAACAACAGGTCACTGCTTACAGGAGCTCTAGAGTAGAGGGTGCAAGCAGCCACTACCATCCTGGGCTCCAGAGGCAGCTGTGGGCCACCGCTGCTGCAGAGAAAAAGGGGAGCAGGCACTCCTCACTGCCTCTATCTGGCATGGGTCCTGGTAATACGCATGAGCTGCACACACTGAGGAAAAAGGGAGCAAGCATCCAAACTAAAAACCCTCTCAACAAAAATATTAAATCCACACAAACTACACACAGGGATGTTCCTGCATATAAATAGCCTCCCAAGACTACAGTAGATATTACACAAAGAGAAATATAAGTAAAATGAAGAAGCAAAGGGATCACTCCCAGTTAAAAGACCAAGAAAATTCCTATGAAGGAAAAAAATAATGAAACAGACCTCTTCAATCTAATAGACACTGAGTTCAAAAAGGAGGCAACAAAAATACTAAAGGAATTAAGAGGGGCTATCAACAGAAATGGGCTTCCTAGGTGGCTCAGTGGTTAAAAAAAAAAATCTGCCTGCCAGTGTAGGAGCCACAGGTTCGATTCCTGGGTTGGGAAGATCCCCTGGAGAAAGAAATGACAACCCACTCAAGTATTCTTGCCAAAAGAGTCAGACATGACTTAGCAACTAAACAACAACAATAAAAATCAGCAGAAATGCAGGTTGCTATAAAAAGGAATTAGAAACTATAAGGCAGAACCAAGAAAAATTAGAAAATTCATTTACTGAGACAAAAGCTGAACTAAAGGCAGTGAATAACAGAATGAATAATGCAGAAGAATGAATAAGTGATCTGAAAGAATAATGGAAATCACCCAATCAGAACAGCAGATAGAAAGCCAAATAAAAAAATGAAAGCAATAAAAAGACCTCTGGGATAATATGCTGCTGCTGCTGCTAAGTTGCTTCAGTCATGTCCAACTCTGTGCGACCCCATAGACGGCAGCCCACCAGGCTTCATCATCCCTGGGATTCTCCAGGCAAGAACGCTGGAGTGGGTTGCTATTTCCTTCTCCAATGCATGAAAGTGAAAAGTGAAAGTGAAGTTGCTCAGCTGTGTCTGACCCTCAGGGACCCCATGGACTGCAGCCTTCCAGGCTCCTCCATCCATGGGATTTTCCAGGCAAGAGTACTGGAGTGGGGTGCCATTGTCTTCTCCACTGGGATAATATAAAGTGTGTCAATTTATGCATAATGGGGATTCCAGAAGGAGAAGAAAGAGCAAAGGGGATTGAAAATGTATTTGAAGAAATTATGGCTGAAAACTCCATTAACCTAAAGATTAAAATAGATATTCAGATACAGGAAGCATAAATGGTTTCAAACATAGACTAACACCAAGATATATTATAAAAAAAATGGAAAAAATTAAAGAAAGGATTCTAAAGGCAGCAAGAGTTGATTGCAAGGGGATCCCCATAAGGCTATCAGCTTATTTCTCTACAGAAATGCTGCAGGTTAGAAGAGAATGGCAAAAGTCTTGAAAGAGAAAAATCTGCAACCTACTCCAATCAGCAAGCTTATCATCTAGAATACAAAGAGAAGTAAATAATTTCTTAGGAAAGCAAAAACTAAGAGAAGACAGCAATACTGAACTTTCCTAAAAGAAATATTGGAAGATCTTCTCTAATTAGAATGAAGCAAGAAGATATAGGAAAGAGAAAAATCACAATTGGAAAGTAAATCTTATAAGCCAGTATACAGATCAAAAAGAAAAAAAAATTGTGAAAGTGACGATACACACATGGAACAGCAAAAGGATAAACATGAAGATGTAAAAGAGGATATGAAAAACATAAAATATGGAGGAAGAGAGTAAGAAGATGTAGATTTCTTAACACTTAAACCCTTAACATAAATCTCTATTTGAGAATTATTTTTAAAAACTTATCAACAAATCATCACTTTCAATGTAGTAAGTGGGCACACTATCTTTGGAATAAAATATCCTAAATTTGAAAAAAAGTAAAGATCATAAAGAAAACAAATAAAATAGAGATTTTTTTAAAAAAACAAAAAAAAATCAATAAAACAAGAACTGGTTCTTTGAAAGGGTAAACAAAATTGACAAACTTCTGGTCAGGCTCACCAAGAAAAAAAGAGAGAGAATCCAAATAAACAAAATAAGAAATGAAAAAGGAGAAATATCAATCAACACTACAGAAATATGAAAAAACAGAAGAGAATACAATGAACAATTATATGTCAACAAATTCAATAACTTAAAAGTAATAGACAACTCTTTAAACACACAGCCCTGCAAACTTAAATCAAGAAGAGATAGATAACTTGAACAGATTAATTACTAAACATGAAGTAGAAATCTGTAATTAAAAGAAAAAAAAAAAAAAAACTCCCTACAAACAAAAGTCCACAACCAGATGACTTCATGGGTGAATTCTTCCAAGCATACAAAGAAGAACTTACATGAGTCCTTCTCAAACTCTTCCAAAAGACTAAAGAGGAGGAAACATTTCCATTCTATGAAGTTACCATCACCCTGATACCAAAAACAAAGATACCACCAAAAAAGAAAATAACAGACCAATACCTTTGATGAATATACATGCAACAATTCTCAACAAAATATTAGCAAGCCAAATCCAACAACTCATTGAAAAGATTGTAAACCACAACCCAGTGGGATTCATCTCAGGTTTACAAGGATGGGTCAACATATGTGAATCAATTAATGTGATCCACCACATATATGATCTTCTCAGTAAATGCAGGAAAAGCATTCAGTAAAATTCAATGATAAAAATTCTTACTAAAGTAGGGCACAGAGGGAACATAACTCAACACAGGAGAAGCTATTTATGACAAACCCACAGTCAGTGTAACACTCAACTGTGAAAAACTGAAAGTCTTCCCACTAAAATCTGGAACAAGACAAGAATGCCCACTCAAAACGGCCATCATTAAAAATTCTACAAATGACAAACGCTGGAGGGTGTGAAGAAAAGGGAACCCTCCTATACTGTTGGTGGGAACGCAAACTGGTACACCCACTCTAGAGAACATACAGAGGTTCCTCGGAAAACAAAATAAAATTACCATATGATCCACTAATCCCACTCCTAGACAAACTTGTAAGTCAAGAAGATGCATGCACCGCTATACTCATAGCAGAACTATTTACAATATCCAAGAAATGGAAACAATCTGAATGCCCGTCAACAGATGGATGAAGAAGATGTGGTACATATATACAACTGAATACTATTCAGCCACTAAAAAGAATGATATAATGTCATTTGCAGCAACAAAGATGCAACTAGAGATTATTATACCAGTGAAATAAGTCAGAAATAGAAAGACAAATACCATATGATAGCACTTATATGTGGAATCTAGAATTCAGCACAAATGAACCTGTCTACAAAGCAGAACCTGACTCACAGACACAGAGAGCAGACTCATGGCTACAAACGTGGAGGGCTGTGGCGGAGGGACAGACTAGGAGTTTGGGCTTAGTAGATTCGAACTTTTATTTATAGAATGGATAAAGAACATGGTCCTAATGTATAGCACAAGGAACTCTATTCAATATCCTGGGATAAACCATAGTGGAAAAGAACATAAAAAAGAACATATGTATGTGTATAACTGAGTCACTCTGCTGCACAGAAGAAATTAACACAACATTGTTAGTAAATTATACTTTAATTAAAATTTTTAGTTATTAAAATAATAATTTACAGTGATAATAATAATGATTCAGCATTAACAACCTAAATATAAAATTTACTTACTTTATGCAAATAATTTCTAAGGAAACTATCTTGGGGGGATATTTAATGCTTTGGTAGTGCTAGTTCACTATTTCCACTCACATTTTATTGCTTCTAAGGGTAACCTGAAATACGAAGATAAATATTAAATAAATTGCTCCTAAAGAGAAGGTTGAAATATAAATATAGAAATTATTAAATAAAACATAAAAAGAATAGTCTAAGATTTGAAAATGGGCAAAAGACATGAACAGAGAGGAAGAAGTAAATAGGGTAACTAAACAATAAGACAGTGTCTATTCTTACTAAAAAAGAAACTCTGAAAACTGAAGCAAGAAAAGCTGTTTGTAGTGGAGGGGAGAAGACATGTATCTTGGAGGAGTTGACATGCATTAGGTAGCAGGACTTCTCTAATACACTCCTGGAGAAGGATGCACAGATGCAAAGAGACAGAACTGAGTTCAAACCAAGCAGTCTGACCCTACAGCTACGTTCATGATATTAGAGTAGGATGGAAATAGATAAGAGATATATCTTGGAATTCAGGTTACTAGGACTGTGTGGTGGATCAAATGAGGGTGATGAAGAAACAGAAGTATTTACAGAGTAAGGGAAAAGAGTACTCCAGATTCATGACTTGGATCACACAGTGGATGGTGACGTCATTGAGCAAGAAAGGGAATACAACGTCTAATTTGCAAAGGCTTTCAAATGTCACAATAAAGACAATTACAGGGGGAAAAAACTTTTCGGATAACACAGCAACTTACCGCATACATCTGTATTGCTTACTCAGTATGACTACTAACAACTGGTCTAACCTTTCACAACCTCCCATATATTTTTCATTTTACTGTTTCTCAATAATAATTGTTTCTCATTACTCAGCTGTTGGGGAAAATAGCTTCAGATAACTGCAATGATAAGGCAGCTCTTTCTCCTATGAAATCAAACTGCCTTGGACATGACCAACAGAGGTATATCACATGAGTATATACATGGGGGCAGGCAGGAAGGATAGAGGAGTTGAAAAAAAATCTGCTCCTATCAAATGGAACCAATGGTTTAGCCTCTCTAAAGAGCAGTTTCCTCTTTGGTAAAATAGGAATCTTCATAATTACCCCCATAGAGAACTGTGAGCTAGGACGGTACAGTGAAGAACTATTCTATACAAGCTTCATTTCAGGGTCAGAAGTGACCTTTGTCAGAGAGGGTAAGCCAGTGGTTCCCAACCAGTCTGGTAGGTCATGTCTGTGAATCTTAAATCACTCTGGTGCTCTGCCAAATATTGACTGGGTAAGAAATTGCCTTCTGCTACAACTTGCCTTCTGAGCAGACAATTCAGACAGTTAACTGCCTGATGGAGCATTTTGCTGAGTAGGTTGTGTTACAAGATGTAGAACTGGGAACAATTCTGCTCACATTAGACTAGGTAGGAAGGAAAGCGAAAAGACAAGTCAGCACCAAAGGGAAGATTGTGTCCTGAAATAAGTAAAAGCTGTACTCCATGGATGGAGGTTTAATTATAACCATCAGGGCAGTACATGCAAAGACTGACATTCTGCTGAGGAAAATCTTCCAAATTAAAAGTATAAAACTTTGGATACCTTTACAGACTTTAGGAAACATCTATATAGTAGTAATGACTACATTTTAATTGTTACCAAATGATTCAATTTCGTTTTGAGTCTTTCATCTCTTTGACTGTGTTGCCCAAAATTCCAATATGTGTAAATGCATCCTAAACTAAGAGACTGAGAATGACTATAGATGTACTCACCTCTGGTTACACAGCTGTAATGCGGCAAAGCTGCAGTCCCAGCTAAGCCAGGCTGACTCTGAGCCAGGGTTTTCTTAGAAATCCCGTGGCCAAAAGGGAATACACATTTCTCTTGCTGCACAGTGCCTGAAGTTCAGATTCCCTGGACCCTGGCTTCATTCTTTCAAGGGGACAAATCTTTCTGTTATGAGCAGTTCTGTTAGGGGCCACAACAGGCTCTGAATAAAGCCAGAATTCTGTTATTTGCTCAGTTTCCCACCTTAGAATCCAGGACCCAACAGCATCTGTTTCTGCTTTCTTTTCTTTCATATTGTGGAGACTCAATGTGCCTTGCCAATGGATAAATCCTTCCTTGCACCTTTAGAATATGTCTCTTAATTCTTTATAATTTATATAATGTATCTATCCATGCATGCTAAATTGCTTCAGTCAACTCTTTTTGACCCTATGGACTGTAGCCCACCCGGCTCCTCTGTCCATGGGGTTCTCCAGGCAAGAATACTGGAGTGGGTCGCAATGTCCTCCTCCAGGGAATTATCCCAACCTAGAGAAACACTGGGCTGGAAGAAGCACAAGCTGGAATCAAGACTGCCAGGAGAAATATCAATAACCTCAGATATGCAGATGACACCACCCTTATGGCAGAAAGTGAAGAAGAACTAAAAACCCTCTTGATGAGAGTGAAAGAGGAGAGTGAAAAAGTTGGCTTAAAGCTCAATATTCAGAAAACGAGGATCATAGCATCTGGTCCCATCACTTCATGGGAAATAGATAGGGAAACAGTGGAAAAAGTGTCAGACTTTATTTTGGGGGGCTCCAAAATCACTGCAGATGGTGAGTGCAGCCATGAAATTAAAAGACACTTACTCCTTGGAAGAAAAGTTATGACCAACCTAGATAGCATATTCAAAAGCAGAGACATTACTTTGCCAACAAAGATCCATCTAGTCAAGGCTATGGTTTTTCCTGTGGTCATGTACGGATGTGAGAGTTGGACTATGAAGAAAGCTGAGTGCCAAAGAATTGATGCTTTTGAACTGTGGTGTTGGAAAAGACTCTTGAGAGACCCTTGGACTGCAAGGAGATCCAACCAGTCCATTCTAAAGGAGATCAGTCCTGAGTGTTCTTTGGAAGGAATGATGCTAAAGCTGAAATTCCAGTACTTTGGCCACCTCATGCGAACAGTTGACTCATTGGAAAAAGACTCTGATGCTGGGAGGGATTGGGGGCAGGAGGAGAAGGGGACGACAGAGGATGAGATGGCTGGGTGGCATCACTGACTCGATGGACGTGAGTCTGGGTGAACTCCGGGAGCTGCTGATGGACAGGGAAACTTGGCGTGTTGCGATTCATGGGGTCGCAAAGAGTTGGACAAGACTGAGCGACTGAACTGAACTGAACTGACTGAGGGATCAAATCCATGTCTTTTATGTCTCCTGCATTGGCAGGCAGGTTCTTTACCATGAACACCACCTTTTATGTATTTTTCTTACATTTGTTTTTATTTTGTAGTCAAATTTCATTATAACACAGAGGCTCCATAAATTATCAGTTTTTAGCTCCTTGAATCGGAGAAGGCAATGACAACCCACTCCAGTACTCTTGCCTGGAAAATCCCATGGACGGAGGAACCTGGAAGTCTGCAGTCTGTGAGGTCGCTGAGGGTCGGACATGACTGAGCAACTTCACTTTCACTTTTCACATTCATGCATTGGAGAAGGAAATGGCAACCCAGTCCAGTGTTCTTGCCTAGAGAATCCCAGGGACAGGGGGAGCCTGGTGGGCTGCCATCTATGGGGTCACACAGAGTTGGACACGACTGAAGTGACGTAGCAGCAGCAGCAGCAGCTTCTTGAATGTCATGATCAAATACTGCTGCTGCGGCTGCTAAGTCGCTTCAGTCGTTTCCGACTCTGTGCGATCCCACAGACGGCAGCCCACCAGGCTCCCCCGTCCCTGGGATTCTCCAGGCAAGAACACTGGAGTGGGTTGCCATTTCCTTCTCCAATGCATGAAAGTGAAAAGTGAAAGGGAAGTCACTCAGTCATGTCCGACTCTTAGCGACCCCATGGACTGGAGCCCACCAGGATCCTCCGTCCATGGGATTTTCCAGGCAAAAGTACTGGGGTGGGGTGCCATGATAGATACAATAGATTTTGTCTGGATTTTTTTACAAGTATTTATCCAGTTAATATATGCCTATATTTTAGAAAATCAAATACCTCCAGAAGACTTACGACACTCAATTTTCTACCCTAGTTTTCTATCCTACTCCAGCTTGCCTCCTATTCTATTCCCCATGGAAAAATTCATTTAATCTCTCCCCATGCTAGTTACCTCCATATTCCTAAAATAAAACGTGGATAGTACTTTTATCTATGCTATATGGTATCTATTAGTTTATTCTTACAGTAGATGAGTTTTAGTTCTCTCATCCATCACCATCTCTCCTGCCTCTCATTCTCCTGAAGAGTCATCCACCAGTTTAGAAGAAATCAATTATCAGCATAGACACAGTTTCATTCATGTATTGAATAAATACTGTCCACTACAGTGCTGTCCAGCAGAATTTTCTGTGATGAGAGAAGTGTCTGTATCTCTACTGTCTGGTGTAGTAGCCACAAGCCATGTGTAGCTGTTGAGCACTCACAGTACAACTAGTGCAACTGAGACACTAGATTTTTTAAAATTTACCTGGTTTGTTTATATTCAATTTAATTATTGAATTGGTTGATTTAAAGTCTTTCATCTTGGTATTTGTTTTATATTTATCCCATTTGATCTTTGCTCTTCTATTTCTCCTTTACTGCCTTCTTTTAGGTGAACTGGTTACATTTTAGTATTGGCTTCTTTTATATACCTCTTCCTGATTTTATTTCTATAGTGATTGATCTAGAAAATTGCAATATGTACCTTTAAGTTATCTAAGACTATCTTTAAACAGTAACATATTGCTTCATGAGGAAGCAGAAGTGTAGGAATCTTAACAAAGTCATGGGTTTATTTCTCCTCTTGTGCTACTGTTGTTCTTATATTTTATTTTAAACCTTCACAAAACACTTTAGCTATTTTGCTTTAAATAGTCAATAGTCTTCTAAAACAGTTTAAAATTTTATATAAGCACATACAAATAAACAATCTTTATAAATATTCCTAGATAATTCCTTTCTGGCACGCATTCATTCTTAGAGATCTGAAGCTCCTCTGAGCCAAGTTTGTTTTCCAAGTTTTGTGTGTGTGGTGATGGGGAGATCGCAGACACACAGCTCTGGCATTCTTTGTATGAACAAAGAATGTTCATACATTCTTTGACTATTATGAATTGGGGTAGGTTTGACTATTATGAATTGGGGTGGGGTAGGTCTGTATGGGGGAAGGCAATGGCACCCCACCCCAGTACTTTTGCCTGGAAAATCCCATGGATGGAGGAACCTGGTAGGCTCCAGTCCATGGGGTCGCACAGAGTCGGACACGACTGAAGCGACTCAGCAGCAGCAGCAGCAGCAGGTCTGTATGAATTGGAGTGTAGGTGTGAACAGAGGGGAAGGTTTGGGGGTAGACTGACCTCTCTATACACTAAAATTGGGTCAGTCTGACTATTTTTTGGCCTTGTACCCAATGATGTGCCAAAGCTGTCTCCTGTCAGCCCAAAGAAGCAACAGTGTACCTTTCTCCTCAATCTATTCCAGATTCAATGACGCCACATAGGGAGCTTGAAACTGACCACATTGGTGTACTTCCACCACAAAAATCAGTAAATGCTACACCTCAGGGCTTGCTTTCGTTCCGCCCTTCTTCCTTTTTTTCCTTCTTGCTTTCTTTCTCTTTCAGAGAACTGGTTGTAAAATATTTACCAGCACATCCACTGCCTACATGTTACCCCTACCTTTCTGCTGCACCATGACACGGGAAGGGAGAACGACTCTATCTAGCCTCAACCCTCATAAACCCCTGAGCACTGCCTCCCCTGCCAGCCACAGCTGGCACACTCCTTCCTATGCTGGGGCTCATGCTCTCTTTCTCTTTGTCCTCATGAGTTCATACACTTTTTACTGCTATTTTAATGGGGCATTTAGAGGGTGATGGGTGAAAAGTGTGTGACTAATATCATCAGATTTACCTTTTTTAAGTCCCATCTTTATCTTTAAAAAACTAGAAAGTTCAAAGAAATAAGCAACTTCAAGAATTCAAGGAGGCTTAATAATGAATCAGGCCTAACATCCTAAAGTTCTAGTAACCTCAACACTGGTCCAAGTTACATTTTAAAATTATTCTTCAACAAAAAACTAAGGATGATGACCAGCTATTTTTCACCTCTGATGTAGAAAACTGCTCCTCAACTACAGCATAAGTCACTTAGATGTCAGTAATGTGATTCAAGTTAACATCTACTGAGTGATTACTATGTATTACTATACAATATACTATGTGTTAAAGAAAAAAAGAAGGAACAAGGCAGACATACCTCAACCCTCACAGAGTTTACAGTGGAGCAGGGGAGGCAATCAGGTTTATAGGGAGGCCCCTATAAACATATTGCATGCTGAAGAAAAGCACCATCTACCCTAAGAACACAAAATGAGGGGGATTCAATGTAATCAGCAGCTAAGGACTTTCCAGAGAAAACAATGTTCTGACTGCATCTTATAGAAGGAGGTACTGCATATCATTCCTGGGTACAAACAACAGAGGCCCTGTAGATTGTTTAAACAAAGATGAAATTTATCAAAGAATATTAGGTAGACCATACAACCTCCAGGAAGGTCAGAGAATCACGTTAAAGGCTATGAAGCCATAAACAATGCCCATATTAAACCATCAGACTATTCTAACAGGTATTGCCCTCCACTGTTGCAAACACAAGCACAGGCTCTCTGAAGGGATGGCTGAGCAGAGGTGCAATGTTGCTAACATTTGCTATTGCCAATGCTACCTCTAACAGACGTCTCTCTGCCCTCTAGGCTAGAATGGCCTCTTTTCTTATTACCTTTTTATTTACTTAAATCTCAGAAAAGTTGTGTTTCTTGCCAGGGCTGAGTTAACATGAGTGTGTCCTATCTCTAACCAAGGCTGAGAAACTGAGTTTGACCTATTTTTAATTTTAGGAATCACAAGATGGGAAACTCTAAAACATAGAATATTTAAAAGGTGCTTAATGGCCAAAAAGTATTAAAAAATATCAATGCCGACATGCCACTATGACTGGATTTCTAGTGGTACTGTTTGAATTAATCAGTGTATATCTGGTTGTCATTTCCATGTGTCAGAACACCTGAGGTCTTACATAGACCTGGAGATCTTAAAACTGGGAGGGTCTTCTATAGATCACCTGGCTGAATGCCCAAATTCCAGAAAGCAAAGTGTCATTGATCCCCAGTGTAATAACGCGGGGCAGGTGGGCCTTGGGAGGTCTTGTGCCCTGCCTAAGTTCACATGGCCAGTAAGTGGCAGAACCAAGACCAACACTCTTAGCTCCTGGGTGTACACCACCTTCTAGCAGGTGTTTGGGTACCTTTGGGTGAGAGGTTGGGGATGTGCATCATGTATGGGGATGACTGGAGCAAATAAAGTACAAGATGGGTTGCAGTAAAAATGAATCAAGGAGGGCAGATGAGAGAGCTGTATAAGAGGGAAAGCCGGAAGAACTTTGCAATGGATTAGATATGGCAAGTGATGAAGCAGAAAGAGTTATGGTTGGCCTCAGTTTTTGACTGAATAAACCAGGTGGATGGTAATGCTTTACAAGTGAAAGTCTAGAGTAGCAGTGGAGGGCAAGCAAGGAGGTGAGGAATGAAGAATATAATGTGCTCAGCTTGAGATATGTAAAATCTTAGGGATCCAAGGACAGTTATATGGATATGTGAAGGTAAAGTGTGATGACAGATTTTGGTACTGCCAACTTCTTCGTGGTAACTGAAGCAAGGACCTGGACAAAATCACCCCAGGAAAGAGCATGACTGGTGATGAGAAAAGGGTCTAGGATATAACCCCAAGGGCTAACAGCTCATAAAGGAATAGTGGAGGAGGAAAAAGCCTATAAAGGAGACAAAAAGCTTGTGACCACAGGAGAGGTAGAAATCAAAGGGGAGCAAGATCAACAGAGAGCATGGCTAAATCCCCTTTCCCTGAGATGCTTAACAATTCTTCAGAATAAGATAGGATATTTTGCTTTTTCTTAAGTGTGCATGCTTATGATGTGGGGACTGGATGTTCTCACAGGTAGAGCTATTTCTTTAGGTCTTTAGAGTTGTATTTGTGAATCTAATGCTGACACAGCTGTGTGGTAGATTGTTTGGTGTAGTTTGGCTTTGGTTTCAGTTTCAATGCCAGTTTGCTTACTGATTGCTTACTGATTTTGGGGGGCTCCTACCCCCAAAAATCATATTTATCACCATGATACAGGCTGGCACCGGCTTCCTCCAATGAATCATACCAGAGAGACCAAAAAAAAAAAAAAAATTAGATATAGACAAGGTATGTGGTTCTGCAGCTCTATAGGGTCAGAATTAAATGTTGAAAATTTCCACACATTTTTGAAAGACTGGAAAGTCCAGCAAGTCAGGAGGACTGGCTTGACTCCCAATTCTACCCATGGCTTCTCTGAATTCAGAGAAGTTGCTCCAGTCTCCTGTCAACTCAGCAGCTCACTTTGCGAAAGGAAAACAATATGACTGTGTTCTCTCAGTTTATAGCCAAATGGAAAAGTATAAAAAACAGAATGTTGATTGGTATCCTTGGAAATAGGGTCTTCAATAACAGACATGTATAAAATACAAAAGTAATACTCTCACGTTATTAGGTTATGTGAACCAAAGACCGGAAATCGAAGGTCAAAATGAGCTATTTCCTACCTGTCAGACACATTATGAAGTTCAATTAGAATATAGCCTATACACTAGGAATATAAAGACCCTGACCTTTTTAAGCAGTTCTTTCTCACATAAAGCCGAGAATGTGATATCGCTTCCATTCTGACTGGATAATTACATGAAATTTAACATCTCTCACTGTTTTCATGATTGAAGAGATTGCTGGAGTTTTCAAAGCCATAATTTCCATCTAACACAAACATCAGAGTTTCATGTTTTACTGCACTTTGGGGGACCGTTTCCTGGCTGAGTATTTACCAAGAAGCATTGGGATGGGTCTGGTCTTGCAGACTCCAGAGGATCTTACAGCGTTCTTTCCTGACTTCCTCACCCCTGAACACTATTACATTTCATATTGATTAATATTAGCAATATCTTATTAATACAATTTTGTTTTACATTATGCCTTTATCCCAAGGGTCATGCACACTAAATCAGCAAGCCTCATAACAGCTGGAAAAGATAGAAACTATATTCTTGATTTATTTGAATAAAAACCTAAGCAGTGGGAAACAAGTTCCTTGAATGTCCTTTGTATATTGATAAGCATCATCATGCTGGCTTCTTTATGAAGGGGTTTCATAGTGAGAGAAGGATGCTGGGGTAGGGGTCTGGACACTCAGTTCTTCACTCTGGCTCAGTCACTAGCTGACCACGTTCCCGTGGGCACCAAGCCAGACATACCCATGGGAGTCCTTCATGCAAGCACAAAAACAGATGCCCCTGTAAATACTTGTCCAAAATTTAGGGTGAAGGCTGAGTACTAGGTGTAGGAAGAGGAAATAGAGAAATGCATATATTCTAGTTATCAAAACAAAAATGTGCAGTTCCTTGGTTCCATCCTCCTACAAGTAGTTCTGTGACCTTATTTGGCCTCACAAGTACCCCTTGAGGTTGTCACACCCACACCCATGAAGTTCATTATCATATTCCTTCACACACTGTGCAGAGGTCTGGTAAATGCAATTCACTGCATCTCTGCACACCTCCAGGGATGTATTCAGCATTCTCTATAGACTGCTGCCCCAGGCAATGCCCAGGTTATGCTGCTTCCCCATCCAGCTCTGTCTAAGTAGGTTACTTAACCTTGCGAGGCCTCGTGCTCAAAGATTTCCAATAGTTCTAACAGTGGAACTCTCGATGAGATGAAGTCTACATGGAAGCCCAACACGTGAAATACATAAAAGCTGGAGGGAATAAAGAGAGCCACCAGAAGCCCACTTGTCCCCTTCCTTCACCCTCCCTGTTGTTGCTGTTACCTTGCAGGAGAAGGACAATAAAATCTCAAACAGTCTTGTGAAGCAAAGTTGGAAACCACAGAACTAGACTAGGGAGAATTCCAGCTCTCACATTTTATGATTCTGCTTAAGTATGGTATGAGACTCAGAGTAGACAGGAGAGGGGACAGGGAATAAATAGAGTTACACAGTGTCACACATTTCCTCCAACCCTAAGCCAGTTTGTCTCCAGATGGTGACAGCCCATCACAATTGGGCTTATCCCCAATGTGGGAGGGGAGAGAACTGCGTGATTACCCTCCCCAAAGACAGGAGGCAGAAAACCCCTCAGAAAATCACTCCAATGTCTGGGGTTGACCTCACAGTAACCCCTCCACTATACTCAGCATCTCCAACTGAAACCACTGGGGCTGCAGAGCCCTAGGAGCTGCCAAAGTGTAAAAGCACTGAGAATACACAGCAGCAGCCCCGGGACTCGGCTTGGGAAGAAGATTCTGCAAGAGACTCCCCTGCAGAACACGCCTGGGCTCCAGCCATTTCATTGATACCCCTCAAAAGGTTCCTGTACGTGAGACCCTACAGGATGGACCAGGTGGTAAATAGCCTCCATGTCTGCTATCAATAAGTCATCCCATCTCTGTAAGCACCTCCCGTCAAGAGGCAGAGCCTATTTCCAGGAATCTTCCCCATTCTGTAAAGAATACTTTCCCCTTCACTGCCCCAAATCCTAAAATTCCACCATTACCCAGGAACTCTATTGTGTTGGCATCACCTCCTCTCTGAGGACACTGATTCCAACAGGGTTACACACTGAGTTCCCGAACACTGTAGTTTGAGTCTATCAGATTGTTTGCTTTTTTGCCAAAGTGACCAGAATCATTTCAAAGTACAAGTAACAGAGCATAATCAGATCAGATCAGATCAGATCAGATCAGTCGCTCAGTCATGTCCGACTCCTTGCGACCCCATGAATCGCAGCACGCCAGGCCTCCCTATCCATCACCAGCTCTCGGAGGTCACCCAGACTCACATCCATCGAGTCAGTGATGCCATCCAGCCATCTCATCCTCTGTCGTCCCCTTCTCCTCCTGCCCTCAATCCCTCCCAGCATCAGAGTCTTCTCCAATGAGTCAACTCTTCGCATGAGGTGGCCAAAATACTGGAGTTTCAGCTTTAGCATCATTCCTTCCAAAGAAATTCCAGGGCCGATCTCCTTCAGAATGGACTGATTAGATCTCCTTGCAGTCCAAGGGACTCTCAAGAGTCTTCTCCAACACCACAGTTCAAAAGCATCAATTCTTCGGCGCTCAGCCTTCTTCACAGTCCAGCTCTCACATCCATACATGACCACAGGAAAGACCATAGCCTTGACTAGGCGAACCTTTGTTGGCAAAGTGATGTCTCTGCTTTTGAATATTCTATCTAGGTTGGCCATAACCTTCCTTCCAAGGAGTAAGCGTCTTTTAATTTCATGGCTGCAGACAGAGCATAATAGTTATCTATTATTGATCTATTGCTGCATAATAAAGCACCTCAAACCTTAGCAGCTTAAAACAATACACATTTACTACCTCAGTTTCTGTGGGTGAGGAGTCTAGACGTGGCTTAGCAGGGTTCTCTGCTTCAGGTTTTCTCACAGGCTGCAATCAAGGTCATGGCTGGGAGGGAATTAATCTCAAGACTCGACTTAAGCAAGTTCACATGGTTCCTCACAGGCTGTTGGACTGAGGGCCTTGGCCTCTCTGGCTGTTGGCCAGAGAACATGTGTAGTTCCTTGCCATGTTAAGCCTCTCCAGCCTTAGACGGGCAGCTTGCTCCATCACAGCATGTAAGTGAGAGGGCAAAGGAGAGACTGCCTGTCTGTAAGTCAGTCTTTGAAACCTAATCATGAAAGTGACATTCATCACTTTTGCACCATGTTATGCATTGAAAGCGAGTCATTCCAGGGAAGATTATACAGAGTGTGAATGCCAGGAGGTGGAGTCAGTGCCACCTGGGAAGTCGACTGCCACACAATAGTCGAGACAGATTCACTTAGTCCTCACCTGCTCACCATGAGAACACAGAGGCACAGAGACCCCAAGGGTGAGCAATTCTCAATCATCTGGAAGGAAACCTGCTTTAGAGAAAATCCACCTGCCTCCCTTCGTTCAATGCCATCTCCACTCTTCCCTTATGTAGCCCCATCCTTCATTTTCTAACAGGTAATAATATGGCAAAGTCTTTGCTTCCTTTTCTTCTATTATCTCTAAATTCTCTCTGGTAGAATAAGAATGCTTATTTAATAAGCATCAAAATCTCTCTAAAATTAAGGAGGGACTTCCCTGGCAGTCCAGGCTTTCCTGGTGGCTCAGAGGGTAAAACGTCTGTCTGCAATGCAGGAGACCCACGTTCGATCCCTGGGTCAGGAAGATCCCCTGGAGAAGGAAATGGCAACCTGCTCCAGTACTCTTGCCTGGAAAATCCCATGGACGGAGAAGCCTGGTGAGCTATAGCCCATGGGGTCGCAAAGAGTCGGACACGACTGAGTGACGTTACTTCCCTGGCAGTCCAATGGTTAAGACTGTATACTCCTAATGCAAGGGACAGTGGTTCGATCCCTAGTTAGGGAACTAGGATCCTGCATGCTGCAGCCAAATAAATAAATACTCATCTGCTTTAAAAAAAAAAAATATATATATATATATATATATATATATATATATGAATCTGGGACTTCCCTTGTAGTCTAGTGGTTAAGACTCTACACTCTCAATGTAGTGGGTACGGGTTTGATCCCCAGTTATGAAACTAAGGTGGCTCACTGGTAAAGAATCCGTCTGCCAAGCAAGAAACACAGGTTGGATCCCTGGGTCAAGAAGATGCCCTGGAGAAGGAAATGGCAGCCCACTCCAGTATTCTTGCTTGGACAATTCTATGGACAGAGGAGCCTGAGGACTGCAGTCCATGGGATTGCAAAAAAGTCAGACACA
The DNA here is from genome assembly GCA_935064755.1 of Tragelaphus eurycerus. NCBI lineage: Eukaryota > Metazoa > Chordata > Mammalia > Artiodactyla > Bovidae > Tragelaphus > Tragelaphus eurycerus. The sequence goes on along the minus strand of CAKXYN010000024.1, from coordinate 18,282,674 downwards.
ACTGAGCAGGCATGCACACATAGGAACTGAGATCCCACAGGCCACGTAGCAAAAAAAAAAAAAAACTCTAAAATTAAGGATTCAAGGAAAATAATATTGTGAGTAAGAAAATACACAAGTAATAATTTTGCTATTTTCATCATCACTAAATCCTTTATTACATGCCTGGCTATGAATGGCACAGACTGTTAAATTTAGAAAGGCAGAATAAAAACTTAACATCAATTTTCATTCTAGCCAAAAATAACGATAGAATCCAGAACTTTTTATAAAATTTTATCATTCAAGGTAACATACACATCAGAAAAAGAGAGAAATGTTATAGTTTCTGGCCCTTTAACGATCTTAATCAAATGTTTTCTTCAGAGTACAAAGCTATGCCTCAAACTGAGGCAGCAAAAATATAGAATTATTGTATTTGTGATTCAACAGGTATTATTTTTTAACTTTTCTTTGTAAATTATGCTAATCCTATAAAGATTCCTTATTTTTCCTTATTATTCCTAACTTTCTAGAATTAGAGAATTAGTTCATCTCTTTCCCCTGAAAAGCAGAGAATTCTTACACATTTCTTGTTGGAGACAAATGGTATTATCTTCACTTTTCAGATGGAAAGAGACCTAGTGAGTGAAGGGTCTGGCCCACAGTGAGTAGGGAATAGGGAGAGAGCTGGAATTCCATATCAGAGTTCAGGGTCCAAGGCAGGGCAAAGAGGTTGCTAACCCAGACTGTGCAGATAAACACACAGGAAAGGCTGTGTTTGTTCCTGGCAGCCAAAGGTGTGTTCAGGGGAAGAACTGGACCCACACAACGCCTGCTTTTCTCTTTGCAGCTTCTGACAACTTCTCTTTCATATTTAATGCTCAGAAAACTTGAAGTGAGCTCAACCTTCTAGCACCAATCCAGTTCACCCCTCCTCATCTACCACCCCATACTTGGCTTTCTATCAGCAAAAGTATGGCTCCCTATTCCCCTCCTAAGGATGTCTTTACCTGAACAAAGCACAGCCTGATCCTTGAAAGCTGTATTGTTATTTTCAAAAAGTTATCAACAACTGATTCCAAATTCTACAGAGATCCCACCCCATCCCCAGCCAAACCACACACAAAAAATATTAGAAAACAGTAGGTACTCTTGCCACACGTTCAGAAAAACAGGGGAACAATCTGTTTTAAAACGTCCAACTTGGGTGCTGCATAGGGTGTGATCTCATCTAAATGGCTCTCAGTTTAGCATGTGACAGGAGAGAAATTCAGGAGATTCTTTTCATTTCCCAAAGATATATTTATTCCTTAGGGACACATTCATGGTTTGCTTTTCCATAATCATTTCTGACGTATTACTTATCAGACTCCAAGTTCCCTCAAAGAAGGGAATTAAATAGTCAGTCTCCATTAAAAATGCTATGAACAACCAAATAATTTAAAGAACCTAACTCTATAGATGTCACAAAAAGATACATGTTGTAGAATCACTGCTCTACACATTAGCAAAATTACCAACTCTAATTATTAACATAAGTGAGTAAGGCAATGATTAAAAATTATCTATAAAAATGAAAGCTGTGTAATACATTGCACAGAGTCAGCATCTTTTACTAACAAGACCAGTTCTATTTACATACACACAAATGGACACATGTACCAACCCAAACACTCACAAACCTCAAGTGGACTGAGCAAAAACTCTTTACAGAAATTCTGCAACATACTTTTTTTACGCAGGCATTTTTAAATTAAAACTACAGTTTTATATGGATACCACCTAGTGGCCCAGAAATGAGGCTTCAACTGAAAAAAGTTATACCTAGGTTACACTAAGAAACAGAGAACATTCACTCATAGTATGTTTTAAAATTCCTAATCTGTCTTCACCTCTGTAACTGTTCTCTGCACTGCTACTTTCCCTACACCAGGAGGAAACAGATACAGACTGCAGTCCTGTTTCCACTCTTCTCTTAGTAGCTCAGCATATAAAAGAGTAGCTCCTCCCAACATTATGTGAGGATAATCCATAGCAAAGCTGATTGTATTCAGCTTTCCTAATATTTTTGTTAGCACTTGCGGGATCTAGAAGAGAAGGCAGTCTTTGTCCAGTGTCATCTCAGTGAGGCCAACTCTGCAACACATTTTTAAAAAACTGCAACACCCTTATACCTCTGATCCCCTTATTTTGCTCTTCATTTTATTTTCATGGCACTTACCATCTTCTAATAAGATATGAAGGGTACCAGAATACGCCACACCAAGTACACCACTTTGGCATATGGATTATTTTTAGCTGAAGACAGTTAAAAAGAAGCAAATAGCAAGTGTAAGAAAAGCTCTTTGGCCTGCCCCTATTTGCCTAAAAATAAGACATAAATTTGTAAAGGTGTCCCCTCTCTGCTTTCCACCGAGAAGGACAGTGGTTAATCAAAAGAGACCAAGATCAGCTGGGAGACGGCACCAGCGAAACCCACAGAACAAGTCTTACTAGCCCTTATTTTCCATCAGTTCCCATATATTTACCTTCCCACAATCTGCTGCTCAAAAAACTCAAGGTCCGTTTCTTTGTCTCATCACTTCTCCAAAAACATATTCTTTTGTTAAGATGCTATATAAGCCCAGATCCAAATACTCCTTTTAGTTACTCATCACTGAATTCTCACATGTACGTGATGCACATGCTAAAAAAAAAAAAAAAAAAAAAAAACACTTCTATTTGTTTTTTCTCATCAATCTATCTTTCAGAAGTCTTATTTACATGGTCCTATCCAATGAACCTAGGATGGATAGAAGAAAAAATAAATGATTTCCTCCCCCTTAGCTGGATAATCAAGCCATTTATTAGATTTATTATATAATGTTTGTCTCCCCCTACTAGAAACTAAGACTCATAAGGGCAAAGATCTGGGTTTGTTTTGTTCAGTCATATCTCTGAAGTGCCTAGAATAGTACCTGGAAAAGTTAGTACACAATAAGTGTCTATTGAAGGAAATGAATGAAAGATGTTTTGAAAATGACTTACGTTTAATGGTTTTTTTCAGCCTTCAGTTTGAAACTAAGCATCCAGGGTAAAGAAATCATAACACTGCTATGGCTGCAACTCACTGCTCATGTTCCTTAAAAACAACTGTATATACCTTTTTGATGGGTCAAAAACATTCCCTCTGGGGGAAGTAGACAAAAGTGAGGAAGGAATAGCAAAGCTGGGACAGAAAAAGAGCCAGCCTAGCTCTCTTCCTTTACCTTCTTCAGGTGGCAAACTGTCTGCACTTCCTGTGACAACTGTTTCCCTTAAAGGCAAACTATGTTCCATGAAGAGAAATGGAGAACAGTATGGAGATTCCTTTAAAAACTTGTACTAGAACTGCCATACAACCCAGTAATCCCACTGCTAGGTACACATCCTGAGGAAACCAGAATTGAAAGAGACACATGTGCCCCAATGTTCACTGTTTACAATAGCTAGGACATGGAAGCAACCTAGATGTCCATCTCAGATGAATGGATCAGGAAGTTGTGGTATATTCACACAATGGAATATTACTCAGCTGTAAAAAGGAATGCATTTGAGTCAGTTCTAATGAGGTGGATGAACCTTGAGCCTATTATACAGAGTGAAGTAAGTCAGAAAGAGAAAGACAAATACTGTATATTAACACATATATATGGAATTTCCTGGAGAAGGAAATGGCAACCCACTCCAGTACTCTTGCCTGGAAAATTCCATGGACAGAGGAGCCTTGTAAGATATAGTTCATGGGGTCACAAAGAGTCAGACACAACTGAACGACTTGACTTCACTATGGAATTTAGAAAGACAGTAATGATGCCCTTATATGCAAGGCAGCAAAGGAGACACAGATGTAAAGAACAGACTTTGGACTATATGGGAGAAGGCGACGGTGGGATGATTTGAGAGAACAGCACTGAAACATGTATATTACCATATGTAAAATAGATGGCCACTCCAAGTTCAATGCATAAAGCAGGGCAAAGCTGGTGCTCTGGGACAACCCAGAGGGATGGGGTGGGGAGAGAGATAGGTGGGGGGTTCAGGATGGGGGGACATGTGCATGTGTAGCTGATTCATGTAAATTATCTTCTAATTAAAATAAATAAATAAATTGAAAAAAACAAAGGGAAAAAATACAAAAGAAAAAAGAAAAACCTTTTTTTCAGGCAAAAAAAGAAAAAAAAAAACAGAAATCTGTTAGCAGAAGTAATTATTGTTTTCAAAGTAATGTTTTGGTTTTTTTTTTTTTTTTTTTTAAGTAGGACCAAAGAAAAAGTAATGATGGGGTCTTAAAGACAGCCACTTTTCTCTCTTTTGGGGGAGAGGAGTGGTAAATAAATGTTGGGAAGGATGATCAAGAAACACTAAAATTAAATCTGAAAGTGAAAAAGGTAACATTTTCTCCTGGGTATAACAGTATAGGGTAGACCTCAACATGTATTTATCTTTCCCTAGATATTGTGTTTTTTTAAAGTCTTTAAAACATGATTATATTTTTTATTCTTTATACTAAAACAACAAAGATTAGCAAAAGTCTCAAACAATATCAAACACAAACTACTCCTTCTTATATCCAATATGGTGCCAATCACATAGTAAGCGCTTAAGAGTTTGCAGTGGTATTTATTATGAATGAATTAATAGAGAATAAAAATCTTTAAGAGAAGATACGAAGATGGATAATATCAAAATAAAGGCACTAATATTCAACTGAGAAATGTAAGAAAAAGGAGGAGGAGGAATCACAGAAATGAGAGAGGCAAGTAAAAGATTATCCACTCATTCTTGTTTAAATAGTTTGAAAGATTAAACCCCTTCAGATATTACTCTCCAATTAGAGCTAACCCTTAAAAGCATAAGTTAGTAAGAAAAATGGGGGTGGGGGGAAGGGTCAGGGAGCCCAGTAGCTTTCAAAGCTCAAAAGTCAAATTTTATGGAAGAAAAGTCATTTGATGTAGCTGCTCTGGGGCTTTGTATTAAGTGCCAAAAACTGTTGCCTTGATGGCTAACACTCAGACCATCATTTATTGAAAGAGCTAATGTGGCAAAGACACAGCAGGGGGCGCTTCCCACTGCTCAGTGCTGACTCTTAGCCCACACCGAAGGACGTCCTCCCATGCTTCTCCGTTCCCTCCTTACTGCCGGCCTCCCGGCTTTAGGGCTCTCAGGTTAGCAGTCCTGCTCTTGGAACTGTACAGTTCAAGGTAAACAGCCAGCCATGGGATTTGTGACTAACTGGGCACAAAGTTGCCCAGCTCTAATGATGGGCTTTCTGGCCACCAAACACCTTTCCCTAAAAACCAGAGGGCCATCTCGGTCCTGCAAGGGAGGAGGCAACCTACTCGGGCACCAATGAGGATTGGTTCTCAGTAGTTCCCTTAGTCTTCCTGAACTTGTCCCTGACCTTGTCCAGTTATTTTTAAAGGACTGTCAGAAAATGTGCAGAAAATTGGAGGTAGTATTTATAGAGCTTAGATGAGCCAAATTCTCCTTCTCTTGTATTTATTCCAAAAACCTTCTGGTTCTGTGGTTATATCTTTTCCTTTGGGGGAAAAAAAGCTCACTTTCACTTGTACTTACTTTTAACAGAAAGACCCAACAGTTTATTTTTCTCCTAACACTCAGAAATGCATCATGGGTGTGAATAAATCTGAGCTCTGATCTGACCTTTATCTTTACAATATAACACAAACACAATAATAATTTACAGGGTTCAGTCCTAAGTGTGACATTTCAATGAGCCGGGTAAATATCATTACCTGCAGCCAGCATCCCACCAGGATTCAGACTGAGAGGCAGGTGGGTGTGGGCATTTTCCAGAGGAGAATCATTAATTTGACGGTAAGTACTGCCCTAACAGGCTCCCCAGGTGGCATAGTGGTGAAGAATCCACCTCCCAATGCAGGAGACTCAGGTTTGATCCCTGGGTCAGGAAGATCCTCTGGACTAGGAAATGGCAACCCACTCCAGTATATTCTTGCCTGAAAAATCCCATCGACAGAGGAGCCTGGCAGGCTACAGTCCTTGGGTAGCAAAAAGTTGGACACTGCTGAGCACGTACATACATAAGCACAGCCCGAAAATCAGTGACAGTTTCACTCATCAGAGGACATTAACAATTGAAAATGTGATTAAAATACACACACACAAAGACAAAGAGGAGGTAAAATAGGCTTTCATTTAGGTGAAGAACAAAACAGTCTCCAGCCCTAGCTATGTCAGGTTGACCACTGAGCAGACCAGGTTCATGAACAATTTGCTCAGGTCTTCCTTCCCTCTCTACGCTGGTAGAGGGAAGGTCAAGGAGGCCAGAGACGTTTTCGATGGAGCAGAATCCCCAGATGTCCAGGGATTAGAAAGTTAGAAACTTGGGAAGAAGAAACAAGAAAATGGACAGATGGCTCTGCCTGTCTTCAAAGCCCAACCAACATATAAATCATGGAGGAGGAAATTCTCTGATGGTCCAGAGGTTAGAACTCAGGGCTTTCACTGTTGAGGCCCAGGTTCAATCTCTGATCGGAGAACTAAGATCCTGCAAGCCACTCAGCACAGGCAAACAAACAAACAAAAATCACAGAAGATATATGACATCTAATCTCACTCTGCTCTGGGAAGGCAACAGTATTAAATAAATTTCTTCCTAGCTTCCCAAGTCCCCTTGCTACTGAAGCCTGACTTTTCTAGACAACATATCTTGTCACCTGATCCCAGGGTTTCATGAGCAGCCTGACCCAGCAGGTCACTCAGGTGTGTTTTCTACTTTTCCCTTCTCTGAAAATCGAAGCCTCTAGACTTATAAGAAATCAGTAAGTGGCCCCCACCAGCTTCTCTGGTGCTCATCAGATTCTTCTTCCTACAGAAGCAAACGTGGAAACCTTTGAGCTAGCTGAGAATATTTCATAGCTACGTTTGCCTATTTTCATCCTATCACAAGAGGCACTTTGGCACTCCCACACTTCCCATTTCTTGTTAGTTTATCCTGTCCCTCACCACCCCCCCCAATGTAGAATGGCAATTCTCCTTGTACCACATCAAAATGATGTAGAGAAGTCAACTTATCAAAAAATAAAAACTCAAAAAAAAAAAAACTAACAATAAAAGCCTGCAATTTGTGCCGATAGAACTGTGCGCTTTAACAGGGAACTTGCTCTTCTGGGGAGCGAAAGCCATCTTAAGGTTGCAGAGAAACCCCTCAGAGGTTTTCCCCTTTGACCTGGCTCCCTCTTCTCACTGCAATTTTAGTATCATGCTTCAGTAGGTTCAACAAAATCTTGACAAAGTTCTCCTTTGTATGGGAGAAAAAGTTTGGCTTTTGTGTAATATTCATTCATACATTTGTCTTGCCCATAGCTAACAGATTAAATACACACATATCACTTGCCGAGAGTTCCAGCTGTTTAGATTTTCACCCAAACATGTGAATAAAAACCGCAGGCAAAACAAGTACTGTCTCTCCTACCATTTATGGATTAACAAATAGCCCTTACCCTGCTGATGCCCGTTCTTAATTGGACTATGCTGTGAGGAGCAATTAAGCCTAAATGGCCACTTGCTGAGAGCTGGTGAAAGAAATGCTGCAGCTTGAGGCGTTGGCATTCTCCAAATAGAGCACATATGCTTGGCTTTGGTACCCATAAAAAAAGGAGATTTAATTTTGGCGCTTTTCAAAGTGAAAAGGGGCTATTGTTTCAGGTACTTGGCGGAACTTATTCAAGGAGATTTTTAAGAGATAAAATAATTTTTGCAACTTTTGTGCAAATAAGAGATGAAAGAACTTTGTTCCTTCATGAAAGAGGGCAACAACTGTGCAAGAGGCCTCTCCCCTTCTCCACACCATAGTGTGTGTCTCCAATGCATGTGCAAAGGACGGATCAGAGTCGGTAAAAGGAAGCGGACGTGAGGCAGTGCCCTGGGCACAAGCAGGGCCACACCTGAAGAGTAGGAAACGGTGGAAGAGAAGCTTTATTAATGAACACATACATATTTTTGCTCTTGAAGATGGAGGAGAGCAAGAGTAATGAGGTTAAAGTAAGATTTATCTGTCCTGTTCAGCACATTTCAAGCAGCCCCCAAGATCTTCTTCAACCATGCAGACACAGGTGGTGTTGGCCTGGCAACTGATATCTGTGTCGTTCTGTTTTAGTGTGAACAAGGAACAGAGGAGATAAGCTGGATTTTTCTCCTGACCCACAAAGAGACCCACTGAAAAGATTTTTTTTTTATAGTTGACACTGCTTTTCCTGTAAGAAAGAATAGAAAATCCACTGCATTTCTAAACATTATATTCATCAGTATTGAAAAATAAGCTTTAAGTGATCAAGGTGGAGGGGGAGGCAAAGAGAAAGAAAAAATCACTCCAAATTCTACTACCTGTAAATATCCATCATTTTTCCTTCTAACGCCTTTCAAAACATCTCTGTATATACATGTGTATAGACAGAAAAAATGGGCATAATTCTACAAAATCAAGATCATGGTATAAGGGCTATAAAAGCAGAAACATTACTTTGCCAACAAAGGTCCGTCTAGTCAAGGCTATGGTCTTTCCTGTGGTCATGTATGGATGTGAGAGCTGGACTGTGAAGAAGGCTGAGCACCGAAGAATTGATGCTTTTGAACTGTGGTGTTGGAGAAGACTCTTGAGTCCCCTGGACTGCAAGGAGATCCAACCAGTCCATTCTGAAGGAGATCAGCCCTTGGATTTCTTGGGAAGGAATGATGCTAAAGCTGAAACTCCAGTGTTTTGGCCACCTCATGTGAAGAGTTGACTCATTGGAGAAGACTCTGATGCTGGGAGGGATTGAGGGCAGGAGGAGAAGGGGACGACAGAGGATGAGATGGCTAGATGGCATCACTGACTCCATGGATGTGAGTCTGAGTGAACTCCGGGAGTTGGTGATGGACAGGGAGGCCTGGCGTGCTGTGATTCATGGGGTCGCAAAGAGTCAGACACGACTGAGCGATTGATCTGATCTGATTTTTGTGCTGGGTTTTATTTCACTTTTACAAAAAAAAATCTGCACTTATTTTGAATAAATTACTGAAGTTCAGGAAAAACTTTTCTCCCCTCTAAAATTCTTTTAATATTTAAAATATGTCTGTTTGTTATGGGGGGTTGAGGATGGCAGGTATTGAACATTTTATCCACTTAGGTCCAAATCTTGCTGCTGCTGCTAAGTCGCCTCAGCTGTGTCCGACTCTGTGCGACCCCACAGATGGCAGCCCACCAGGCTCCCCCGTCCCTGGGATTCTCTAGGCAAGAACACTGGAGTGGGTTGCCATTTCCTTCTCCAATGCATGGAAGTGAAAAGTGAAAGTGAAGTTGCTTAGTCGTGTCCGACTCTTAGTGCCCCATGCAGGGGTCCTGCAAATAAACTGACAACAGACATATTAAATAGAAAAAAGTTGGGGTTTATTCATACATGCACTTGGGAGCACTCAGGAATGAATGCACTGAAGAGCCAGAGACAAAGGAGAGGGTGTGGAGAAAAGGGAACCCTCTTACACTGTTGGTGGGAATGCAAACTAGTACAGCCGCTATGGAGAACAGTGTGGAGAGTCCTTAAAAAACTGGAAATAGAACTGCCAGCAATCCCACTGCTGGGCATACACACTGAGGAAACCAGAATTGAAAGAGACACGTGTACCCCAATGTTCAACGCAGGACTGTTTATAATAGCCAGGACATGGAAGCAACCTAGATGTCTATCAGCAGACGAATGGATAAGAAAGCTGTGGTACATCATATACACAATGGAGTATTACTCAGCCATTAAAAAGAATACATTTGAATCAGTTCTAATGAGGTGGATGAAACTGGAGCCTATTATACACAGTGAGGTAAGTCAGAAAGAAAAACACCAATACAGTACCCTAACACATATATATGGAATTTAGAAAGATGGTAACAATAACCCTGTATGCGAGACAGCAAAAGAGACACAGATGTATAGAACAGTCTTTTGGACTCTGTGGGAGAGGGTGAGGGTGGGATGATTCAGGAGGATGGCACTGAAACATGTATAATATCATATGTGAAACGAATCACCAGTCCAGGTTCAATGCATGATACAGCATGTTTGGGGCTGGCGCACTGGGATGACCCAGAGGGATGGTATGGGGAGGGAGGTGGGAGGGGGGTTCAGGATGGGGAACACATGTACACCCGTGGAGGATTCATGTTGATGTATGGCAAAACCAATGCAATATTGTAAAGTAATTAGCCTTCAATTAAAATAAATAAATTTATATTTTTTAAAAAATTAAAAATAAATAAATTGATGAATGGCAAAAGCAATACAATATTGTAAAGTTAAGCAAAATAAAATTAAAAAAAAAATAAAAAGGGAGAGGAGGTTGGGTATTAATGGGAAAGTATGAAAGAGCCTACTGGGGTTTTTGATGCTAATGGGCAGCTGGTGCTAAGAGTCAGTCCTCCCCTATCACCTCCCCTCAGTAGGAAACTCCCTGAGAAAAGGGCTGATGGCAGTATTTTCAGGAGGCTCTGCTTAAGTTTAGGTAATGTTTCTTCTTGCAGCTGCTCAGATGTTTTCGGTTTCAAGTAATTTTCATATCACTTTGGTGGGCTATTAATCCCTTCGTAGGATTTTTAGATGCATCCCTGGCCTGTACTCACAAGACACCCGTAGAAACATCCTCCTCCCTGCAGTGAGACAACCAAAACTGTCTCCAGACAGAGCCAAATGCCCCTGGGAAGGTGGGTCAAAATCGCTTCTAGGTGAGATTACTCCAAGGTTTATAAAATATATAGAATTATGGGGGGAAATCAATTTTTAACCATACCATACAATGTTGAACAGTATCTATTTACCCCTTTACATGAAAGATAACAAAATTTGACACTTTTAATCCCTTCCACATTTCCTTCTTATACCTCCCAACATTGGTTAACCATTATTTCTATGTTTTCAAGATTTAAAACAGTTACATTTGGCTAGGGAACCATTGCACGAAACCACCCAGCTCTGCCAGGCACCATAATAACCACCATTATGAACTGTCTCACATCAGGAGGTCCCGATAAGGAACACAGTGCTGCCACTGCCGCTTCTGCTGAAAACTAACCAACTAACCTGGAGAATCTGGGAGAGGCCTGGGCTTCCCTGGTACCTCAGACAGTAGAGAATCTCCCTGCAATGAAGAAGACTCAGATTCGATCTCATGCGCTTACGTCATAAACGAGGAAAAAACCTACTCATGGGAGAAGGCAATGGCACCCTACTCCAGTACTCTTGCCTGGAAAATCCCATGGGCGGAGGAGCCTGGTAGGCTGCAGTCCATGGGGTCGCTAAGAGTCAGACAGGACTGAGCGACTTCACTTTCACTTTTCACTTTCATGCACTGGAGAAAGAAAGGGCAACCCACTCCAGTGTTCTTGCCTGGAGAATCCCAGGGACGGGGGAGCCTGGTGGGCTTCCGTCTCTGGGGTCGCACAGAGTCGGACACGACTGAAGTGACTTAGCAGCAGATTCGATCGCTGGGTGAGGAAGATCCCCTGGAAAGGGGAATGGCAACCCACTCCAGCATTCTTGCCTGGGAAATCCCATGGACAGAGGAGCCCGGTGGGCCATAGTCCATGGGGTCACAAAAGATTCGGACACGACTGAGTGACTAACACTTTTACTTTCATACTTTCCAAAGGAGGGAGGAGATGCCAGCCCATCCATGACAATGGCATGTCATTCTTTTGAAGGTGGTGCCCTGTCCCCTTCCCTCCGGATTCACCTTTAGAGAGCAACAGCATCTGGACCTCTCACATAGAATCAGAGGCAACAAAAACCTAAAGAGCACCCAAAGGCACTGTCTAAGTGATGTTCACCCATTCTCTCCCATCTCTCCTCACCACAACACACAAGAGGAGAAGAGGACTCAGACAAGAGAGAGGGTAAGGAGAGGAGATGAGAGAAGGAAGAAGAGTCTCTGTGTAGGGGAGGAAAAGTCATTTGCCCTCTCCTCTCTTAGGTTCAATGGCTGAAACCCTAAATAAAACTGATAAAAGACAGAATAAGAAGAGGAAAAAACAGTTTTAATTATGTACTATGTGCAGGAGTTCAAAAAGTATAATGTGGCCCAAGGAAACGGCTAAATGATTCAGACATATACCATCCTAGACTACACAAAGGAAAGGGGGGTTAAGCCTCTGGGGTGGAGAAGAGTGGTTATAGGAGTAAAAAAGAAGGGCTGTGTTGTGCAGTCAAGATCCTCTCAGGTGGTAAATGTTGTCTCTGGGAGTAGATCTCTTCCTGGTACAGAGACTTTTTACAAATGTAAATTTCCCCTACAAAAGGGAAAATTTGTGCTCTATTTTTAGGGGAGGGAGGTAAAGAGCTTTTCCTACATCTGCTGGTTCTTGGTTGGCAGTTAACTCAAAATAATTCATATGCCAAAGAGACATATTTTGGTACCCATCATCTGCCATAGGTGCCCAACCTTGGAAAGAAGATAAGAGTTAAATTGTATATGAGATAGATTTACTGGATTTTGAATACTTGACAATACCAGAAAAGTGATGAGATCAGACCAATAGATTGCTCAAAGAACAAGAAAGGAATATTTGACTAGGACAGTCTAAAGACACAGGAGAATGTAAAGATTTTATATTTCGGTATTTCAAATTCAACTTATTCAATAAAATGGCTAGTTATTGTGAATCATCTCCTGTTCCACTAAACTCATTTTTTCCCAAGGACTCCTATCTACTGTATTGCCTAACTACGTGCACTATTGAGATTATCTGTTGCCTTTAGACTCGAACTTGCATGGTTAATTATTTAGTAACATTTTGTTGGCATTCCCTCAACATCTTTTGGCATTTAATCTTGCTATGAAGAAGTCTGAAGTCAGCCAGACTTTTCCCTTTTTTGTGACTTAATTTCTTTTCTTCACGCCCATATAAATCTCCCTTTATCTCGTATTCAGTAACTTTTTAAGGATATGGCTGGGTACTGGTTGTATTGTGCCAATCTTTACTGGATCGTGCTTCAGTGTGCTGATTCAGGCTTTTACTGAAGGAAACTTTTATATTATTGAAATCATTTCTGTTCCATCTGTTCTGTTCTCTCTCTCAAAGTGTCAATTAGTATACATAGGATCACCTTTATTTTTCCTTCGTATCCAGTACCTTGTCTATAATCTCTTTTATGTCTTTTGTTCATTTCCATTTCATTTTAGGTGATGTTGTCAAACCTGCCACTATACATATGTTTTCAGTCACATTTATTCTTTCTGTGTTGTTTTTCCTTTTCTATTTCTTTAGTTCATTTCCCATCTTTTCCTACTGCCTTTTAATTTTTCTTTGAACTTTTCTATTGCTTATTTGAGACTTTTTTCTCTGTAACTTTTGTTAGGGGTTACCTCTTTGAGACCCTAGGAACAATTTCTGTGTACTCTTTCTATTGTTCTAAAGACATTTTCTCTGTGGTATATATTTTATATCAATTTTTTAAAATTGTTTCTATATTCCCAATTTATTGTTATTATTTTAACAGAATCTATCCATAGGGCTCTATTCTGATTAACCCTGACTCTTTGAATGGTTCACTGGTCTTGTGATTTTAAAATATCACATGTGATTTTGCTGAAAAAATGTGGTCCAAGTCACCTTCTTACAACCAATCTTTATTTCCCATGTCTTGGGACCCTTTTCCCCTTAGATCTAAGGCAACTGGAACTCCTGCTGGCACTGCTGTTTACCTCACCTTTGGGATATTACCTCAACTGGGAGGCTAGAGCATTCATCAAGGGTTTTAAAGAGACTACTGAGAACTTTTTTGTGAGACCATGGGGTCGCAAAGAGTCGGACACAAGTGAGTGACACACACACCCCGTTACACACACATGCACCTTACACACCACACACACACACACACACACACACACACACCCCCTAAAGTCAAGGACAATAATACAGGAGAAGAATGAAGGCAGAGAAAACAACAACTTTGGCCTACACGTTGTCGTAGTCCCTCCCCATCCCTAACATGCTATGCTAAGTCACTTCAGTCGTGTCCGACTCTGCGTGACCCCATAGACGGCAGCCCACCAGGCTTCCCCGTCCCTAGGATTCTCCAGGCAAGAATACTGGAGTGGGTTGCCATTTCCTTCTCCAATGCAGGAAAGTGAAAAGAGAAAGTGAAGTTGCTCAGTCATATCCGACTCTTAGCGACCCCATGGACTGCAGCCTACCAGGCTCCTCCGTCCGTGGGATCTTCCAGGCAAGAGTACTGGAGTGGGGTGCCATTGCCTTCTCCAATCCCTAACATATCTCAGTAATATATTAAACTATCTTCACCTAATGTTCTAACTCCTCTTCATTAAGAATAAAAAAGTGTGAAATCCAAGAATTGCACTGAGAAATTTTTTAGGAATGGCTACAGTACTCTCAGCCAGCATGTCTGAGATGGGAGGAGAGCAGTAGCCCCATGCCCAGCTTAAAGGGCAACCACATAGAACCCCCTGAAGACTACATGAGGGGTTTCTTGTTGCTTAATATTGGCCATCTCAGTTCAAAACATTCCCCAGGTCTCCCTCTGCACCCATACTTCTGACTTCCCCTCACTTGTGAGAAACTGGTTAGGTGGGAATTTTCCAAGACCAGCTTGTACTTCCTTGAAGTACACTCTACAAAGGTCGGGGGTATGGAAGAGGAAGGTATGCAAAGCCTCCCATGAGCAGTTTTCTGTTCATCAGTGCATTGCATTGAAGGGGTAGGAGGACATATACAATTTTTTGTCTAGAAATGAAATATTTAATTTATCTAATGGTACTTCTTCATGAAGGCAAAGTGGGAGGTATGAAGACCACTGAGTGCAATGCTTCAATTTATCAATACCCAGAGCAAAGGTTAGTACCTGGACTAACTGATCCCTAGCCTAGTATTCTTCTACTACATCAGATGCTGCTGCTGCTGCTCTGCTAAGTCGCTTCAGTCATGTCCAACTCTGTGCAACCCCACAGACTGCAGCTCACCAGACTCCCCCCATCCCTTGGATTCTCCAGGCAAGAACACTGGAGTGGGTTGCCATTTCCTTCTCCAATGTGTGAAAGTGAAAGTGAAGCTGCTCAGTTGTGTCCGACCTCAGCGACCCCATGGACTGCAGCCTTCCAGGCTCCTCCGTCCATGAGATTTTCCAGGCAAGACTACTGGAGTGGGGTGCCATCGCCTTCTCTGACATCAGATGCTACTCCTCCCCATAAAATGGGGAAAACAAAGGAAGCAAGGAACTAAATGATAGAAAAAGCAAATTAGCAGAGAAGCCCCTACGCAGTTCTTAATAAGGGAAAGCTCACACCACTGCAACTTGCTTCAGTCAGGTATCTTTTAGAGAAGCTGAGCTTTTTGTGAATTAAAGGTATAAATTTTCCCTCCAAACTCACTGACCCTCCCCCCCACCAAATTCTCTCTGTGAGCCCTGGATTAAGAACCCTGTGCTGTGTGCTTAGTTGCTCAGTTATGTCCAACTCTTTGAGACCATATGGACTGTACCCCACTAGGCTTCTCTGTCCATGGGATTCTCCAGGTAAGAATACTTGAGTGGGCTGCCATGCCCTTCTCCAGGAGATCTTCCCAACTCAGGGATCAAACCCAGGTCTCGTGCACTACAAGCGGATTCTTTACCATCTGAGCCACCAGAGAAGCCCTAGATGTGCTATAAAACCACTAGCTCTAACTTGGAATGCCAGAAATGTATTTCCCCTCCTCAAACACCAAGCTGCTTGAGGTCTCTCCAGTTACTCCTGTTGTTGTTCAGTAGCTAAGTTGTGTCCAACTCTTTGAAACCCCATGGACTATAGCCCACCAGGCTCCTCTGTCCATGGGATTCTCCAGGCAAGAATACTGGAGTGGGTTGTCATTTCCCTCTCCAGGGGAGCTTCCCAACCCAGGGATTGAACCTGCATCTCCTGCACTGGCAGGTGGACTCCTCACCCCTGAGCCACCTGGAAAGAGCCCTCAGTAGCTGTAACAGGCGGTAATCATTATAGGAAGAATCAGGCAGAGCTTAGCTGGGCCCTGCAGGATTTCAGGGTATGGAGCAGGAATGGGATTTGAAAGCAGAAGTAGGAATGGAAGGATTTCAGCAGGAACGATTACTCAAGAGTGAAGACAGATCCCAGGCTTATAGGAGAGTCTAGTGATAATTCCTTCTATCTTTACTACTTTCTCCCTTTTTTCCTCACTTCTTTCTCATTTTTTTCCCTCTTTTCCTCTTGACCCTCCTCTTTCTCCTTGAAATAGCAAGAACAAGAGGCAAAGCAATAGATTATCACAAAGGTTTCCCTCTTATAGCAATTAAAAAGTATATAGCAAGCTCCTTCTCTTGGAGTCATTCAAAAGAAATTATATAAAACCTATATAATTATTTGATCAGAGTTGTGTATTTCAGTAGTATTTAAAATTACAAAAAGTTACAAAATATTAAGGACTTCTCTCATGGTCCAGTGATTAGGAATCCATCTGCCAATGTAAGGGACATGGGTTTGATCCCTGGGATAGGAGGATCTCACATGACACAGAGCAATTGGGCCTGTGCACGACAACTGTTAAGCCCCAGCTCTAGAGCCCACCAGCCACAACTACTGAGCCCATGTGCTGCAACTACTGAAGCTCCCAGTCCATGGAATTCCGGAATTCCCAGTCCATGGAATTCCAGAATACTAGAGTAGGTAGCCATTCCCTTTTCCAGGAGATCTTCCCAACCCAGGGATAAAACCCAGGTCTCACACATTGTGGGCAGATTCTTTACCAGCTGAGCCACAGGGAAGCATAAGAATACTAGAGTGGGTAGCCTATCCCTTCTCCAGAGGCTCTTCCTGACCCAGGAACTGAACCAGGGTCTCCTGCATTGCAGGTAGATTCTTTACCAACTGAGCTACCAGGAAAGTCCATATAGAACATATATAATGATTTGATCAGAGTTGTTTATTTCAGTAGTAATTAAAGTTACAAAAAGTTACAAAACATCAGGGACTTCCCTGGTGGTCCAGTGATCTGCCAGTGCAAGGGACATGGGCTTGATTCCTGGTACAGGAGGACCCCACATGCCACAGAGCAGCTGTGCCTGTGCACTACAGCAATTAAGTCCCAGCTCTAGAGCCCGTGAGCCACCATTACTGAGCCCACATGCTACAACTACTGAATTTCACACACCTAAGCCCATGCTCTGCAACAAGGGAAGCCACCATGGGGACAAGCCTGTGCACCACGATGAGGAGTATACCCTGCTCACTGCAACTAGAGAAAGCCCACACAAAGCAACGAATAATATAAATAAATAAAATAAACAGAAACACAGCAAAACTAATCAAAAAGGCCTTAATGACCAGGGTATAAATAAATAAATAGCCAAAATAGCACAGCCAACAATAAGTAAATTAAATAAATAGAAACACAGAAGAACTATACAAAAAGGTATTAAAGACCCGGATATCCACAATGGTGTGGTCACTCAACTAAAACCAGACATCCTGGAGTGTGAAGTCAAGTGAGCCTTAGGAAGCAGCTCTACAAACAAAACTAGTGGAGGTGATGGAATTTCAGCTGTCCTATTTCAGCTCCTAAAAGATGATGCTGTTAAAGTGCTGCACTCAACATGTCAGAAAATTCGGAAAACTCAGCAGTGGCCACAGGACAGGAAAATGTCAGTTTTCATTTCAACCCCAAAGAAAGGCAATGCCAAAGAATTTTCAAACTACGGTAAAATTGCACTCATTTCACATGCTAGTAAGGTATGCTGAAATCCTTTAAGCTAGGCTTCAGCAGTACATGAACTGAGAACTTCCAGATGTACAAGCTGGATTTAGAAAAAGCAGAGAAACCAGAGATCAAATTGCCAACATCCGCTGGATCATAGAAAAGGCAAGAGTATTCCAGAAAAACATCTACTTCTGCTTCATGACTACACTAAAGCCTTTGACTATGTGGATCACAACAAACTGTGGAAAGTTCTTAAAGAAATGGGACTATCAGACCACCATACCTGCCTCCTAAGAAACCTGTGTGTGTGTCAAGAAGCAACAGTTAGAACCTTACATGGAGCGATGAACTGGTTCCAAATTGAGAAAGGAATACGTCAAGGCTATATATTGTTACCCTGCTTATTTAACTTCTTTGCAGAGTACATCATGGGAAATGCTGGGCTGGATGAATCACAAGCTGGAATCAAGACTGCCAGGAGAAATATCATAATCTCAGATAAGCAGATGATACCATTCTAATGGCAGAAAGTGAAGAGGAACTAAAGAACCTCTGAATGAGGATGAAAGAGGAAGAGTGAAAAAGCTGCCTAAAAGCTCAACATTCAAAAAACTAAGATCATGGCATCTGGTCACATCATTTCACAGCAAACAGAAGGAGAAAAAAGTAGAAGCAATGACAAATTTTCTTTTCTTGGACTCTAAAACCACTGTGGATGGTGACTGCAGCCATGAAATTAAAAGACTCTAGCTCCTTGGAAGGAAAGTTACAACAAACCTAGACAGTGTTGTTTTTTTTTAAAAAAAAAAAAAAAAAACAGAGACATCTCTTTGTTCACAAAGGTCCATATAGTAAAAGCTATAGTTTTTCCAGTAGTCATGTATATACATGAGAGTTGGGCCATAAAGAGGGCTAAGTGCCAAAGAATTTATGCTTTTGAATTGTGGTGTTGGAAAAGACTCTTGAGCGTCCCTTGGACAGCAAGGAGATACAACCAGTCAATTTTAAAGGAAATCAACCCTGAAAATTCATTGGAAGGGTTGATGCTGAAGCTGCAACACTTGGGCCATCTGATGTGAAGAGCTGACTGACTGAAAAAGACCTTGAATCTGGGAAAGATTGAAGGCAGGAAGAGAAGGAGGTGGCAGAGGATGAGATGGTTGGATGGCATCACAGACACAATGGACATGAGTTTGAGCAAACTCTGGGAGATGGTGAAGGACAGGGAAGCCTGGCATGCTGTACTCCATAGGGCAGCAAAGAGTCAGACACAACAACTGAATAACAATTATATGGTTAAAATGTCATTAGTGAGGACATAGTTATGAATTAAGATAGCCCAAGACACAACAAAAAATCTGCTGTCAAATATGGCTCACACGTAAGACATCTTAGCCCTTACCAAGCTTTACTAATAATTTCAAAGGTGCAAGTAATGAAGAGGCACAGGTCCAATGGGGAAAGGTTCACAAACCCTCACACAATTCCCTGTATTCCTTCTGTGTCAGCAGTGCTCTGGTCCAAAATCATAGATGAGGTCTCTGCAAAGGTATGCAGCCACCTCACTACCCAGAGGGAGCTCCTCAGTTCAGGAAACATCTGAAACATTTCCATTTTCTACTCAGATTCCTACATAGTTTACATGACATTTTCCAGAAGCCATGCCCCATAAATCTGAAAATTACAGGTATGTTTACCTAAGAAATCTTAGACACAAAGTTCATTCTACTAAAAGCATTCCATGGTTAAGAAGTCATCTGTCAATAAAATCATTTAGTTTGTTGGGAGGTTTGTCATGAACAAATTTGTCTTTAAGTTAGCACTTACAAGATTAGACTAGTTTATTTACTATCCTTCTTAGCTAGGAATACACACATTTTCCCCAGTAAAGGCAGACAATGGATCATAGACCTATTTCTTCCAAAGCACATTATGCTATAACCATGTACTTTTATGGAATCATAATAGTTAATATTGACAGAGGATACATTGATATATTGGTATATCGATCATTGACAAGAGCCTAAACTATTTGTATCATCTCAGCTAAGTAAAAATATAGAAAAACTAAAAGATAAAAACTTTTGAATGTTTCTATGTTTGAATGTTCAAACTACCACACAGTTGCACTCATCTCACACGCTTGCAAAGTAATGCTCAAAAGTCTCCAAGCTAGGCTTCAACAGTACATGAGTCAAGAACTTCCATATGTTTAAGCTGGATTAAGAAAAGGCAGAAGAACCAGAGATCAAACTGTCAATATCCAGTGGATCATCGAGAAAGCAAGAGAGTTCCAGAAAAACATCTATTTCTGCTTTATTGACTATGCCAAAGCCTTGGACTGTGTGGATCACAACAAACTGTGAAAAATTCTTAAAGAGATGGGAATACCAGACCACCTGACCTGCCTCCTGAGAAATCTGTAAGCAGGTCAAGAAGCAACAGTTAGAACTGGACATGGAACAACAGACTGGTTCCAAATTGAGAAAGGAGTACGTCAAGGCTGTATATTGTCACCCTGCTTATTTAACTTATATGCAGAGTACATCATGAGAAATGCTGGGCTGGATGAAGCACAAGCTGGAATCAAGATTACCAGAAGAAGTATCAGTAACTTCAGGTACGCATATGACACCACCCTTAATGCAGAAAGTGAAGAACTAAAGAGTCTCTTGTTGAAAGTGAAAAAGTTGGCTTAAAACTCAACATTCAGAAAACTAAGATCATGGCATCCAGTCCCATCACTACATGGCAAATAGATGGGGAAACAATGGAAACAGTGACAGACTTAATTTTTCTGGGCTCCAAAATCACTCCAGATGGTGACTGAAGCCATGAAATAACAGACACTTACTCCTTGGAAGAAAAGCTATGACCAACCTGGACAGCATATTAAAAAGCAGAGACATTATTTTACCAACAAAGGTCCATCTAGTCAAATCTATATGAATGTGAGAGCTTGACTATAAAGAAAGCTGAGTACCAAAGAATTGATGCTTTTGAACTGTGGTGTTGGAGAAGACTCTTGAGTCCTTTGGACTGCAAGGAGATCTAACCAGTCTATCCTAAAGGAGATCAGTCCTGAATATTCATTGGAAAGACTGATGCTGAAGCTGAAACTCCAATACTTTGGCCACCTTATGCAAAGAAAGAAAAGACCCTGATGCTGGGAAAGATTGAAGGCAGGAGGAGAAAGGGATTACAGAGGATGAGATGTTTGGATGGCATCACCAATTCGATGGACATGAGTTTGAGCAGGCTCTGGAAGTTGCTGATGGACAGGGAAGCCTGGCATGCTGCAGTCCATGGGGTTGCAAAGAGTTGGACACAACTGAGCAACTGAACTGAACTGAAAAGAAAAAAATAGTTGAAAAAGCTAAAAAGATTTTTAAAGGATTATTTTTGAGTCTATAGATTATGAGTGATTATTTTGTTCATTTTCAATATTTTTTACAAGAACTTTATATTATTATCATATTTTAATCAAATTAATTCATGCAGCAAAATATAAGTAACATACTGGACAGAGCATAGAATTTGAAAGTAAACTGATTTGAATTCCAATTCTGGCTTGACTGCTCACTGTTTTGAGATCTGGGGCAAATTGGCTTGTTTCCTCTGCTTTAAAGTAACAAATATAATAATACCTCTCAGGGTTGCTGCAAATTATAAGCAGATACATCAACCATAAAGGTTATGTACCTCATTAGACAGGCTCTGCCTTCTCATTTTCCCATGGAGGACCAACCATTTTCTTAGCCTGGGAGAGCCTCCTCCTCGGCTACCTCTACACTGCTGGACCGACCACTCATGTGCCCAGAGTTGCTCAGTCTTCTTGCCATTTCAATATTTGAATGAAACACAACACCCCAGGATCTGGGATGCTGTACTCTGGCAATTACTGAAGTATGAGGAAATTAACTCTGAACTGGACAAATTTTAACCAGTGGAAAAACAGAGATAGGAGAGATACCAGAAAGTAAATTGCCCCACTTTCTGCTCTTTGATAAACTGCCCCACTTTCTGCTCTTTGATAAACTGCTTCGAGATGAGATTTCTTTACAGGGTCTTTCCAGAAAAACCCCACAGAGTTTTGCAGACACACTTGCTGAGTTGCCTGCCTGGTCCTGTATACTTCTTACGAAGCACTAGTCCATGCAGTAACTCTGCACTGCTTCACAATTACTCTTGCCTCACTTTCCTTTTTCATCAAAATGGAAACATTTCCTTTCCATTTTGCTGTTCTGGGTTGATACCTCAAAATAAACTATCAGTGCTTTATTCGTAGCCTTATGCTTGACTCTATTTTCTGGGAAACCTGAGTCTAAGACAGTGGGTAATTTCTATAAAGCACCCCTATGTATTAGTATATGCTGGGTGCTTTACATAAAGCACCCCTATGGATTAGTATATGCTGGGTGCTTTATATAAAGCACCCCTATGGATTAGTATATGCTGGGTGCTTTATATAAAGCACCCCTAGATAGCATATTCAAAAGCAGAGACATCACTTTGCCAACAAAGGTTGGCCTAGTCAAGGCTATGGTCTTTCCTGTGGTCATGTATGGATGTGAGAGCTGGACTGTGAAGAAGGCTGAACACCAAAGAATTGATGCTTTTGAACTGTGGTGTTGGAGAAGACTCTTGAGAGTCCCTTGGACTGCAAGGAGATCCAACCAGTCCATTCTGAAGGAGATCAGCCCTGGGATTTCTTTGGAAGGAATGATGCTAAAGCTGAAACTCCAGTATTTTGGCCACCTCATGCGAAGAGTTGACTCATTGGAGAAGACTCTGATGCTGGGAGGGATTGAGGGCAGGAGGAGAAGGGGACAACAGAGGATGAGATGGCTGGATGGCATCACTGACTCAATGAATGTGAGTCTGAGTGACCTCCGAGAGCTGGTGATGGATAGGGAGGCCTGGAGTGCTGCAGTTCATGGGGTCGCAAAGAGTCGGACACGACTGAGCGACTGATCTGATCTGATCTGATGGATTAGTATATGCTGGGTGCTTTATATAAAGCACCCCTATGGATTAGTATATGCTGGGTGCTTTATAGAAATTACCCACTGTCTTAGACTCAGGTTTCCCAGAAAATAGAGTCAAGCATAAGGCTACGAATAAAGCACTGATAGTTTATTTTGAGGTATCAACCCAAAACAGCAAAATGGAAAGGAAATGTTTCCATTTTGATGGGGATGTGTGCCTGAGTACACATGCAGTAGATAATACATGAGCTGTTCTTGTTACATTTTTTAGGTCTTAATAATGCTAATGTACAATAAAATTTAAATAAATAATTTCATTTGTACCCACTTCCACCTCCTGCCCTATTTCTTCCTATAAACAAAACAGAAACACAACATATTTATTTTAACCTTCAGTGAGATCACCTTCAAACTATGAATTATTATTAAAAAGGTATAAACCACATGCCCAGGGTGTCAGTCAGGATAGTTTCATGGTTAAAAGCATTAACTTTAACATCAAGCAGACATGGTTTGTAATTCCATTTCTATATGATATGAGAGAAATTAGCCTCTTAGGAACTCTTTTCCTCCTCTGAAAAATGATGAAATAAATATCTTGCTGCATGTTTGAATTAAATAATGAATGTGAAGTTCTTAGCACAGAATCTGTACATAAGTTAAATTGTTGTGCTATTATTATTAAAAATGCCATTTATAATATGCACCCCAAATCCAGCCACAGTAACATTTAAAAATGTGTTAGTAAATACTAGGAGTTAGGGCAAAAATATAAAGTAATTCTTTCATGGTTTAATTATGTTCTATTGCTTAGGTATAGTTCAGGGAGGATCCAAAATCCTGAGGCATATGTCAGGACAGCCATTAAACAGATGTGTGAAATGCTGACATATCAGCAACACTGAAGCTGGAGAGAAGCCGGGCAACAAGGGGAGGTCGAACGAGGCAGCCTGGGGCCTGAAGAAATCGACCCAGAAATACGTCTGGTCCTCTGAGAACAGCTGTGGGGACTGGTAGAGGGAGAATCTGTCACTTTCCTCTGAGGCCTCATGGCCCAGCCACGGTGACTAGGATTCCAGTCCTAGTCTAGGCATTACAGTGTCAGGAACACTCAGACACCGGATAGGAAAACTCACTCTTTACAGGAAGCCACCATTCTGGGACACTCCGTAACATCCCTCCAGCACACCAACTAGGTGTCTCAAAGCAGCACATCTCATCACAGATCTCAGTGGTCTGGGCTGCTAAGATAGCTTTCCGACTTGTCTGGATTAACTCGGGATAGGGCTGAACTTGTAGAGAGAAGTCATGTCATGACTCAGGTATAAGGACTGAGAACCAAGGGTGATAAATAGACCTGTATCAGGAGAGAGAAACCAGAGCACTTGCTGAAGAGGGGAAAGGAGGCGAGAGGCCACAGCACACCCATGACCACATCACCCTGGGAGGCCTTGGATCCCTGTGTCATGAATAAAATCGGAACAAATCAAGCAACACCCTCTGGACTCGGCCTCCAAGGACACTGAGTCCTTACCCATGCTACTGCCAACTTTCTGCAGGAACATTTTAAACCCAGATCTTTACTGATTCCTGTCCAAAATAAATCTCTTAGGAAACCGGAAACTTAGGAAACATTCCCTCCCCTACCACACCCCTGCCTTTTTTTTATTAACAAAGATTCTCTGGAATTCCTTATCTTTTTCATGCAGAAGCAGTTTTTTGTAGAACAAAACTTCAGCCTCTCCTCTGCTCCCAACAAATACTTCAAAACTCAGTATCATTTGCATCTTTTCACATCGGGATATCATCCATCTCATGGCTTAACATGATGAGATGATGCTGGAGGACATTATTATTTCATGTTTCTATTCTGAGAAAGATGTCTCTCTTCAACTTAACTACTAGCTGACAAAAATAATGTTGAACATCTGCAAGAGATAAAACAACTTGAATCCAATTTCCTTTCACATAGATTAAGAGCCCCATTCTCCTGTCACTTATGTAGCATATAACTCAATTTTTTGCAATATTTAAATGAGAGGCTAGTTTTTCAGGTCTGTCATGTGGATGACATAAATTTTTTATTTTGTCCCTTCCACTGATATAGTGGATATATGAGACCCTGTCAGAATGTGGCAGCTCAGAAAGGAAAAGGGGAATCACACATTAAAAAGACAGAAAGATCAATATACAAGTGAGGCTATAAGAAAATCTCCTCTTTCAGGAATGCAAATAAGTAAATCACATAATGAGACATGTTCCATCCGGATATGGTCTTTCAAACTGGATCAGAGAGGATATGACCTATAATTTGTAATTAATTTGACAGTCAATATACCTAGTCAAGGCTATGGTTTTTCCTGTGGTCGTGTATGGATATGAGAGTTGGACTGTGAAGAAGGCTGAGCGCCGAAGAATTGATGCTTTTGAACTGTGGTGTTGGAGAAGACTCTTGAGAGTCCCTTGGACTGCAAGGAGATCCAACCAGTCCATTTTGAAGGAGATCAGCCCTGGGATTTCTTTGGAAGGAATGATGCTAAAGCTGAAACTCCAGTACTTTGGCCACCTCATGTGAAGAGTTGACTCATTGGAGAAGACTCTGATGCTGGGAGGGATTGGGGGCAGGAGGAGAAGGGGACGCCAGAGGATGAGATGGCTGGATGGCATCACTGACTCAATGGATGGGAGTCTGGGTGACCTCCGGGAGTTGGTGATGGACAGGGAGGCCTGGCATGCTGCGATTCATGGGGTCGCAAAGAGTCGGACACGACTGAGCGACTGAACTGAACTGAACTGATACCTAAATAGAAATGTAACAACTGTGACTAAAACAAAAAGTGGTTTGATTGGTTCAAGTAACTGGAAAGTTCAAGGGTTACTAGCTCCAGGTAGTGGTTGATCAAGGACTTGTTCAAAGTCACCAAGATCTATTTCTTCATGTCATCCAGCTTCATCTTCTTTGTGTAGGTTTCAATCTCAGATAGCTTCCCTGGTGGCTCTTATGGTAAAGAACCTGTCTGCAATGTTGGAGACCCGGGTTCAATCCCTGGGTCAGGAATATCTCTTGGAGAAGGGAATGGGAACCCACTCCAGTATTCTTGCCTGGAAAACCCCCGGGACAGAAGAGCCTGGTGGGCTATAGTCCACGGGGTTGCAAAGAGTTAGACACAATTGAGCAACAAACACAATACAACAATCTCAGACAAACTTTCTCCAAATGGGAAAAGTTGACTACAGTAGTTTCAGTCTTCTATTACAAATGTATTAAGGAGAATCAACTTGTTGGGCAACTTTAAAGGTTAAGTTATGAAAATATAAAATACTCTAGATGTTTAAAGCAAAAGGACTCTAATTCAGGGAATTGGTTACCTGGGATATGGCAGAATTGAGAACCAGAAAGGAAGTAATCAAGAAATTAGAAATAGTAGGAGGCTACTGCTATTCTTGGGGCAAGTAGAACAAATGGAGAAGGTGGTGGTATAGGAACTCAGGATTATAGGTCAACTGGATGAGTGTAGAACCACAGCAAGTCTAAAAGAAACTGGCATCACACAGGAGAAATAGCCACTGATGGAGACACTGCCCAAGGTACAAGGGAAAGATGAAGTTACCCTGGCTTCTTCTACCTGCTCTCCAACCTCCTCTAAAGCCTCCCAGTGGACAAACCTAGTTGGAAGCCAACTGGCAAGGTAGCCTGGGATATACAGTTGCCTATATTAGAGAGCAGGGGAATAGGTCTGAGAGCAAATAGGCAAATGACTAGCATAGGATATCAGCATAAAACAGTTTCATTTCTCTGTCATAATTACCTTCAACCATAATCAGTCTCCCTTCTCTGATCAATAATTTACTGATCAGTTTCAATCATTAAATCTCTGTCCAGTACCCAAGCAGCATGGGTTGGTACACATCAGAGGCTAGGGAGTTAACTCTTGACCACTAAGCCACCCAGACTGTGGAAAATGGGATAAAGAAGTGGGAGACTTCTCCATTCTTGGTGGATGCCTCATTGGAGCTAAAGGGAACGCCTGGCTTACATGCAACCAGGGCTGGGTGGAAACAATAAGACAACGGAGGCTGGGGTCAGTCACATGTTGGGCCAGTGGAGAGCTCTAAAACAGGAGGACAGCTCTTGGTTAAGTCCTACTGGGGATGGAATTGGGGAACTCTCAGTAGGTTGTATGTGGTGGGGAGGGTAAGTCTCAGCTAGAGTGAGGCAGTGGCACAGGGCTAAGGAGACAGCGCACATGATCTGGAGATAGATTACATACAAGGGACTGAGAAAATTACATGCAAAGAGCTGAGTTAAACAAAGGACTAAGGATAATGGGAGGCAGGATTCTTAACTGTCTTCAAATATGGGAAAGGGGAAAGCCAGAATAAAACATTTCATTTCATGTTGTAAAAAGAGATATTCATATAAACTAATGGTTTTAATATTTATGGATAGAAAAAGTATAGAAATTACTAGAGATGTGTGTATGTATAAACTTACACACCTATTATCTACCTCTCTGTTCAATATCCCCACAGCAATGAGCACACCTAGCTCCTAGATCTTGGTTTGTAAATACCGTTTTATACTAAAAGGAACCAGGCATCCACAAAGAAATCACTGATACCAGGACCAGAGCAAGGAAAGTACAAGTAAGCTTAGACCATCTTGTGCCAGAACAAAGGGGAGTTCTCAAAGAATGATAGGGACATGCTAAAAGGAGATAGGAGCCAAACCAAAAGGGTTTGGCTTGATGAGGAATAAGATAGTTACATAATCTCAAAGCAGCACCCCACCAAACACTTACTAATTAATTTTACAGCAGAAAGATCTGGCACATAGTCTCTTAACCAAGTGAAAAAAGTTAACATCCCCAGGAGCAGAACAAATCAACATTATGTACATACTCTCACTTTTGTGGTGGTGCTGTGGGAAAAAATCATTAATCTAATTTTGAGGAACAATCAGACAAACTCAAATTTAGGGATATTCTCAAAGTAACTGGCTTAGACTCCAAAAGTGCAAAGACCTTAAAGGGCAAAGAAAGACTGAAAAAACTCTCACAAGTTGAAATAAACCAAAAAGGAATGATGACTAAATGCAGTATGTGACTCTTGTTCGGATTCTCAACCTGAAAGAATGTTATTGTGCAAATGGGTAAAATTTTAATGAAATCTCTGAGTAATACATTAGCAAGAAATAAGTGTCAATTGCTTGATTTTGATGGGTACACTGTGGCTCTATTAGTTCATATCTTTTGTTTAATAAATATATACTGAAGTGTTTGGGGGTAATGGGTCATTTGCCTGCTACCCACACTCGAATGGATGAGTGAAAAAAAGAAAGAGTGTGTGTGTGCGCACGCATGTGTTCATGTGTAGGTGTGTGTGCATGTATATGCGAGAGGGAGAGAGGAGAGAGAGAAATGATAAGGCAAATACTACAGAATGTTAACTGGGAAATCTGAGTGGACAGTATATAGAAGCTCTCAATTCTGCTTTTGCAACAATTCATCCTTTCTTACACTGTGCTTTTTAAAGGATCTTATAACAGGACTGTCCCACTGGTATCCAGGAGCAGGCCCCAGCTTTGTGAGACACAAGTTTTACACAATTTGAGGAGCACGCCTTAGGAAAATGAATAAAGAATTTCAATTTTGAAATTGGACATGAAAGCAAATATTTATTTAGAAAAATCTCAAGCAACTGAAGGGCACTAAAGCTCACACTGAGTTAGCATTGGGGTGACTCCCCCTCTGCTGGAGTGGTAAAGTTCCACCTCCTGGGAGTTGAACACCTGAGAGGCATGGGCTCAGAAAATTGGACTAGCTCTTCACTGATCAGTGGCTGCTTTTGTTTTCTTGGGCTCCAAAATCACTGTGGACAGTAACTGCAGCCATGAAATTAAAAGATACTTGCTCCTTGGAAGGAAAGCTATGACACTAGACAGTGTATTGAAAAGCAAAGCCACCACTTTGCCAAAAAAGGTCCATATAGTCAAAGCTATGGTTTGTCCAGTAGCCATGTATGGATGTGAGAGATGGACCATAAAGAAGGCTGAGCACCAAAGAATTGATGCTTTTGAATTGTGGTTCTGGAGAAGACTCTTGAGAGTCCCTTGGATTGCAAGGAGATCAAACCAGTCAATCCTAAAGGAAATCAACCCTGAATATTGATCGGAAGGACTGATACTGAAGCTGAAACTCCAATACTTTGGCCACCTGATTTGAAGAGCTGACACACTGGAAAAGACCCTGATACTGGGACAGATTGAGGGCAGAAAGAGAAGAGGGCAACAGAGGATGGGATGGTTGGATAGCATCATTAGCTCAATGAACATGGGTCCGCACAAACTCCAGGAGATAGTGAAGGACAAGGAAGTCTGGCGTGCTGCAGTCCATGGGGTCACAAAGAGTCAGACATGACTTAGCCACTGAACAACAACGACAACACTGGCCCTTCGGTAGAAATATTTTCTCTTCCCCTAGTTTTTGCACCTTTCTCACCACAAAATAAAAACTATGCAAGCTTGGATTGGGGCCTGAGGAAGAAAGCACCAAGAAGACCACACAGCCTGCCTAAAGTCTCCTAAACTGAAAAAGCCTGCCTCCAGCCTTAGTAAACAGACTAGAAGGATGGCCTCGTCACAGCTGAATAGAAATAAAGAGCAATGATCCATCCACATCTCTATAAATGACCCAATTTTGTTCCTTTTAGTGGCTGAGTAATATTCCATTGTGTATATACCATAGCTTCTTGATCCATATCCAAATGTCAATAGACATTTAGGTTGTTTCCATGTCCTGGGAACTGCAAATAGTGCTGCAATGGACCCCTGGTGGCTCAGATGGTAAAGAATACACCTGCAATGCAGGAGACCTGGGTTTGATCCCTGGGTCAGATGATCCCCTGGAGAAGGGCACTCCAATATTCTTGCCTGGAGAAACCCATCAACAGAGGAGCCTTGTGGGCTACAGTCCATGGAGTCACAGAGTCAGACACGACTGAGTGACCAACACAGGGTATATACCCAGGAGTGGGACTGTTGGGTCAAATGGTAGTTCCATTTTCTATTTCTTAAAGAAACTAGCACAATATTGTAAAACAACTATACCCCATAAAAAAGAAAGAAAGAAAGTGTAACAAGAAGCATGCAAGAGGCTACCATGTGGTTGAGTTGATTTCCAGGGGACCATAACATTTTTGTCTGAATACCTTAAGAGCAATAAAGATCATGCACTTACCTGGCCTTTGTATCTATGTCTTCGAGACCTCATGGAGTGGAGATGGGAGCCAAGGGAAAGTTGGCTATTGCAGGAGCTCTTTTCTCTGGCCACATAACATCTCATAAATACCCATTCCTCTTATTAGCCTATGTGCTGAGATAAAGAAATGGCTGTCAGAACCCCTTCCCCTCCAACTCTCCCACTTGCATAGCAGTAATAAGCAAACAGCGGCTCATGCTCTTTCTAAGGGGTCATGTTGTTTGCACTTACCTATGCAAGAAGGAAAAGAACAGAACTGAAAAATGGGGGTGGGGGAGGAGACCCAGATAGTCAGACTGGAAAGACTGCTCCCTCTGCTAAGCATTTCACCAAGATGAAACTTTGCTTCACTTTTACAATACAACTCATCACATAACTGAGACAGCTCATAATATGATCCATCATGCCATGGTAGTGTCCTTGGATGCTACAAAAGAATACATGTGGGTAGATGGCCAATTTGTTATTTTTAGTTCTTGAAAAATTTGACTATGGGGGGAAATTTCAAGAAAATCACCCAGTCCCCAGCCTGTTTATAGAGCACTTAAAGCACATCTATCAGTCAGAAGCACCGATTACATCCGCAGGCAATCACAGGTGACCGAAAGATATTTCCCAGCCTTCTCCCATCCATCCTGCTCACATGGGCTTACAGTAGAGCTTCTTATGTGTGTCATGGAGCCTGTTGGGTGAGAGGAGACTTTGCATCTGTTTCCCTCTGGCAGAAGTTTTCACCTGCTGATCTTCACATGGCTGGTTTATTCTCAAACTCCAGATCGCACCTCAGGCTTCACCTCTTCAGAAATCTTTCCTGTCACTGTATCAGAAGTCATATGCATCCCCAACAATCATCTCTGTCACCTCACCCAGCTGATTTACTTTATATCCCTCACCACTGTGTATGGCCATTTATTGTCTCTTTCCCCTAACTAGGTAGGAACTTTGTCCAGTTCATCACTGTATTTCCAATGGCCAGCACAGGGCCGGGCAGGCAGTGGGTGCCTGAAACATTGTTAATTCAACGGCCGTGGAAAAAGGTGAAAAAGCAGAGAAAAACAGGGACTCGTGAGCTGAATGAGAACAGGTGGGTATGTCATTTCTTTCAATAAGTTTCTTTTATGAACAAGGCCAAAGTACTGAGTACCTCCAAAGGGACTTATGATTGAAGAATGAAGCCTGAAATAGTTCTCAAAATGAGAGATCACAGTTTCAAAAAAACCAACTTACTTTTTCTATCTCCAATTTGTTCTGCCAGCCTGAGATCTCCAGGAACATAAAAAAATATGAGAGGACCAAAAACACTTTGCTATGGTGGCTGAAAAAGTGGCTCAATGATGATAAAAACCCATGATGAACAATCTATGATAGGAAAGCTGAAAGGGACCTGAGGTATAGAATTTCTGTCCAACTCTAGATGTTCAAACAACCCCCCGGCCATCAGCTATGAACTATGATAAGAGTCTTGTGGGTCACAGATTTTTCTAATTATTCTATATTGTTAGCTATTTACCATGGCTAATCTGTGCTCTGCAGTGGCAATACTTACTAAGCAAGCCCCTACTATGTGGCAGGCACAATGCTAAATACTCCATCCCTAAGTCAGGTTTAATTCCATTTCACGCTTTATACAAGGGTTGTTGGATCTTACACACACAATCCCTGCACCACAGCCTAAAGTGATACAATTAGAATCCTCTGTTGTGTGTGTGTGTTCGCGTGCGTGCACACTCAGTCACTCAGTCATGTTCGACTCTTTGCAACCCCATGGATTGTAGCCCACCAGGCTCCTCTGTCCATGGCATTATCCTGGCAAGAATACTGGAGCAAGTTGCCATTTCCTACTCCAGGGGAACTTCCTGACCTACATCTCCTGCATCTTTTGTATTGGCAGGCAGATTCTTTACCACTGCACCACCTAGGCAGTCCTAGAATCCTGGGGCTAGAAGCTAAGACATATATGACAATAGCTATTTACTAATCTAGCATCCCCCTCAACTCTGTGAGATTCAAGCATGAGTTAGGAGACAGATTACTTCAGGCTGTGGATGCACTACCCAAGTTAATGAACTACCCCAAGCACTGGTCCCTCAAGTTGGGTCCTCAGTGAGTACTGATCTAAGCCAGGGAAGATCAGGTAACCAGAGGTTACACTGGAAGAAAAAAGCTAGAAATTTCCCCAGAACATGAGGCTTTTAAACTCAGATTGCTGCTGAGTCGCGTCAGTCGTGTCCGACTCTGTGCAACCCCATAGACGGCAGCCCACCAGGCTCCCTCGTCCCTGGGATTCTCCAGGCAGGAACACTGGAGTGGGTTGCCATTTCCTTCTCCAATGCATAAAAATGAAAAGTGAAAGGGAAGTCGCTCAGTCGTGTCCGACTATTAGCGACCCCATGGACTGCAGCCCACCAGGCTCCGCCATCCATGGGATTTTCCAGGCAAGAGTACTGGAGTAGGGTGCCATTGCCTTCTCCGATTAGGACTTCCCAATCCAGAGGAAAGGAATTAAAAATCCGGCTCCAAAAATTCTTGACCAACTGATAGGCAAAGCAGAAAGTCAGATTCAACTTCTACGTGTGTTCAAGAATCTGTCCTCTTGCCTCTACCCCTAACAACCCATTCCATTCAGGTATTACATGGGTCTACAACATCAGAGATGTTATGGGCTTCTCTGGTGGCTCAGCTGGTAAAGAATCCGTCTGCAGTGCAGGAGACCCCATTTCAATTTCTGGGTCAGAAAGATCTGCTGAGAAGGGATAGGCAACCTACTCCAGTATTCTTGGGTTTCCCTGGTGGGTCAGCTGGTAAAGAACCTGCCTGCAATGCAGAAGACCTGGGTTCGATCACTGGGTTGGGAAGATCCCCTGGAGAAGGGAATGGCTAACCACTCCAGTATTCTGGCCTGGAGAATTCCATGGACTGTATACCCATGGGGTCACAAAGAGTCAGACATGACTGAGTGACTTGTACTTTCACAATATCAGAGAACCTTTCAGATAAAGGGCTTGTTTTAGAGGCTCCACCACACTAGTGGGTTGTTTTTTATTTGGTTGTTGTTGCTGTTCTTGTTGGTACCACACTCTTATCCAAAAGACCTTAAAGCCATTGTTGATTTAAAACCTAGAGCCCCTGACAGAAAATTCAATTGATGAGATTACCTGACTGTACCTAAAACTTTACATCTATCTCCAAAAGAAACCGTGTAGGTCCCAAAGACTGGAATCCGTGCTCCTTGAAACAGCGGGCACAGAGAGCTGTGTGCTGTTAATCCCAGGTGTATTAAGACAGGGGTGCTGTACAGTCTACATTGGTTGAGATCAATTTCAAAAGGCAGTACCGTCCTCCCAGCTGAAGGGCTGAAACCAAGCTCTATGATCTCATTATATCTTTTCTCCTTACTTCCTTGGTTGCTGGCACACTGGGTAATAGACATGGGACTTTATTTAAATCCCTCAATAAAATTAGAATGCCGTGGGAATCTAGGTGAGCATGCCAAGGCCATGCTTCACATTTTCAAAAGCTGCCACCTATGTTAGAAACGACATTATGGCACTCAGGTTAGCGCAACAGCCGCCATTTTGCAGTCTGCTGCCAGAGTTCTACATACATATCGATAGTATCAACAGTGCCTCCAATGGAAATCTCTAGTTTGGAATTCAGGATCAATCATTCAGGACAAAGCTTACAACTGTAAGGTTTTCTGACAAACACTAGACTTTAAATGCACTTAATCATTAACAGGAAATTTCTACCTGAAATAACTGTGATTAGGATGAGGTTAAAAAGTGTTGCCTAAATAAATTTTGTACATGGGCTATATACACAGCTTAAATCCACTGGGGAATTGGCAGCTCTCCACTTTCCTCTACCCTGCAAATAACTGGACTCAAGAGAGATCTAGAAGCTTGATAGTTAACCTTGAAAAAAATTAAACAGTTGTCATTAAAAATATAATTATTTCCTAACAAATTTTACAGAAAATTTTAATGTTTCTAAGCAAATTTATTGTTCCCTTTCTATTTTTTAATGATTTTATATAAATATTATTGGCAGTGAATAATTTTATAATTTAGTCTTTAGTTACAAAAATATTCTGATGGGTCCATGACTGAATCTGAGGAAAAATTAACATTTCACAGAATGGGAGACAATGACTGGAATGACTTTGAGCATCCCTTTTTGGGAGAATGGGAATATCTTACTGGGAAGAATTTGTTGTTGTCGTTGTTCAGTTGCTAAGTCGTGTCCAACTCTTTGCAGCCCTATGGACTGCAGCACACACCAGGCTTTCCTGTCCTTCACCATCTCCCAGAGTTTCCTCAAATTCATGTCCATTGAATCAGTGATGCTATCTAACCATCTCATCCTCTGTCACCTCCTTCTCCTTTTGCTTTCTATCTTTCCCAACATCAGGGTCTTTTCCAATAAGTTGGCTCTTCTCATCAGGTGGTCAAAGTATTAGAACTTCAGCATCAGTCCTTTCAGTGAATATTCAGGGTTAATATCCTTTAGGATTGACTGGTTTGATCTCCTTGCAGTTCAACAGACTCTCAAGAGTCTTCTCCAATATCACAATTAAAAACCATCAATTCTTCAGCACTCAGCCTTCTTTACAGTCCAATTCTCACATCTGTACACAACTGCTGGAAAAACCATAGCTTTGACTTGATGGACCTTTGTCAGCAAAGTGATGTCTCTGCTTTTTAATATGCTGTCTAAGTTTGTCACAGCTTTTCTTCTAAGGAACAAGTATCTTTTAATTTCATAGTTGCAGTCATCATCTGAAATAACGTGGGAACTCAAGAAAAGAAAATCTGTCACTGCTTCCATTTTTTCTCCTTCTATTTGCCATGAAATGATGGGACCAGATGCCATGATCTTAGTTTTTTGAATGGTGAGTTTTAAGCCAGCTTTTTCACACACCTCTTTCACCCTTAAGAGGCTCTTTAGTTCCTCTTCACTTTATGCCATTAGAGTGGTATCATATGCATATCTGAGGTTGTTGATATTTCTCCTGGCAATCTTGATTCCAGCTTGGGATTCATCCAGCCTGGCATTTCACATGATGTACTCTGCATATAAGTTTAATAAACAAGGTGACAATATACAGCCTTGTTGTACTCCTTTCCCAGTTTTGAACCAGTCACTTGTTCCATGTTTGGTTCCAGCTGTTGCTTATTTACCTGAGAAACATACAGGTTTTTCAGGAGGCAGATAAGGAGGTCTAATATTTCCATCTTTTTAAGAATTTTCCATAGTTTGTTGTGATCCACGTAGTCAAGGCTTTCACATGATCAATGAAGCAGATGTAGATTTTTTGGGGGGAATTTCCTTGCTTTCTCTATGATCCAGCAATTGCTGACAATTTGATCTCTGGTTCCTCTGCCTTTTCTAAACCCAGATTGAACATCTGAAGCTTCTTAGTTCATACTATTGAAGCCTAGCTTGAAGGGTTTTGAGCATTACCTTGCTAGCATGTGAAATGAGTGCAATAGCACACAGGTTTGAACATTCTTCAGGACTGCCCTTCTTGGGACAGGAATGAAAACTGACCTTTTCCAGTTCTATGGTCACTGCTGAGTTTTCCAAATTTGCTGACATATTGAATACAGCACTTTAATAGCATCACCTTTTAGGATTTGAAATAGCTCAGCTGGAATTCCGTCACCTCCACTAGCTTTGTTCATAGTAATGCTTCCTAAGGCCCACTTGACTTCACAGTCCTGGATGTCTGGCTCCATGTGAGTGACCACACCATCATGGTTATCCAGATCATTAATACCTTTTTTTTGTATAGTTCTTCTGTTATATTCTTGCCATCTCTTTTCTGCTTCTGTCCTTTATCATGCCCATCCTTGCATGAAACATTCCCTTGATCCCTTCAATTTTCTTGAAGAGATCACTAATCCTCCCCATTTCATTGTTTTCCTCTATGTCTGCATTGTTTATTAAAAAAAAAAAAAAAAAAAAACTTCATAAATGGGGATCTTTATTCATAGGAAGAATATTTGCATCTTACTGGGCAAAACTTCAAGAGTTCACATATGTATAGAAGGATATATACAGACACTGAGTAGCTAAAGGAAAGTAAGTTTTTACTACGTAAGTGACAATTACTAAGCCATCCTATCGTTCTATATAATATGTATTACTATGTATATTACTGTTAGTATTATTTGAATTCCACACTCAGTTTTCCACACTGGGGTGGGGACTTTGCAACCCACATTTCTTCTTTGTCAGCTGGCTCCACGTTAGAGCCTACCAATGCAGGACTCTGCCAATGGAGAGATTGTAAGGCAGGAGGAGGGGGAAGGGACTTGTTCATTCCTGTTTGTCTGCTGATATTCCTGTTGGTTTGCTCCATCTATGACCCTTCACCCCAGGCATAAGAAGTTGGTTCTAGCAACAGTTTTCTTTGTTCAGCTTCTTTTCACAGTTTTAGAACCAGCCTCCTCACACCCTGCTCAGCATCAACAGCAGCAGTAGAACACCAGGTTCCTTAAGCCCCCTTATCTGGGGTCCTGGATATGGGGAGCTCTGCCTTCCAGGTCCTGAACTAAAGCAGCAGTTGGGTGATGCCCCTTCCTCAGAGGTACAGTCCCTGCTCTCCAATGCTCCTTCTCAAATTTCTAAAAGCGAAAGTGTTAGTCGCTCAGTCCTGTCTGACTCTTTTGCGACCCCATGGACTATAGCCTGCTAGACTCCTCCCTCCGTGGAATCCTCCAGGCAAGAATACTGGAGTGGGTCACCATTCCCTTCTCCAGAGGATCTTCCTGACCCAAGGATCAAATTCAGGTCTCCTGCATTGCAGGCAAATTCTTTACTGTCTGAGCCATCAAATTTCTAGGTTTGGACAGTTTCAAACTCTTCCTTTCTCTCGGTTATTATCTCTGAGATACACCAGCATTTTCTGTCATGGTTTTTTTTTCAGTCCTGCAACACATATTGCCAATTTCTTGGCAATACTATATTTTTCCTTTAAAATAGATGGTGTGGCTCCCCATCTTCCCAGGTCCTAATTCCTGAGTGCAGCAGGTATCTTCAGTGGGGGGAAAAGTGTAGGAGAATATGGGGACTGTTTGTGGTCAAAGAACATTAAGAAGCACTAAGTTAAGCAAAGTTTAAGAGGTTTCTCTGCAACAGGACTTCCCAGAGTCTGTGCATATGCTACTGTACACTACAAATTTACAAGTGACATTTCCCAAACTTAGTTAAGCATGGAACCCATTTGCTGTGGCATATGTGATGAGATTAATGCTCTATAGAACAAACATTCAGAAATGCTAGACTCAAAAAATAGGTCCTGGAACTCTCAGGAAAACTGCTCTATTATCAATAGCCTAGCACCTGGTATCCTGCATTATCCTGCCCAATAGAAGGTACTTCATTTAAAACAGAATAAAACCTCAGAGAGCCATTATTCATTTCAAGCCAGGTCCCCACAGACACAGCAAAAAGGAGAATAGAAACAATTCTTTTAAAAAGAAAATAGCAATATTTTGGTGAATATTCCAGATACTTGGATAGCTAAAAAACTGATCATAAAGTACATTTTCATAACAGTTTCAGCTTAAAGAATGACCTTTAATCTCTTTAAATTGATGTATTCTTGCTAATTTTTTATTAGTGAAAATTCTATCCAGGCCTCTGATCCAGCTAGCTGTACCATTTACTTCTTCAGTCTCCTGCAACTGTGGGTTCCACTAACTGAAAAAAAAAATTTCCTTTTTATAAATCAAATAGACAACAATTTACATGTTTAGCACCAAAGGAATTTGAAGCACCAAGGGTCACCATATAAAAGCCCTTTGTGGTCCAGTCTGCAGCCAAAATTATGTAGAAACTAACTGATAAATACAGAGGCTGGAACAATGAACTGCTCACTGTCTTTTGC
Organism: Tragelaphus eurycerus; assembly: GCA_935064755.1. Lineage (NCBI taxonomy): Eukaryota > Metazoa > Chordata > Mammalia > Artiodactyla > Bovidae > Tragelaphus > Tragelaphus eurycerus. Next base: position 18,244,820 of record CAKXYN010000024.1, on the reverse strand, counting down.
TATACCTGCATCCTTATCATCATCACTCTCCCCTCTTTTCCACACTTATTCTAGCTTTCCCACCTTGCAGACCCAGCACAGTGGTGTTCCCATCATGAAAATCCTCTCCAGTCACTCTAGTCCACTAAGCCCTCCCTCTGCTGAACTCTGATGGTACTTATTGTTTGCAACCCTAATTTGGGTGTTATAAATACCTTAACTTTGTGTCTATCTATCCACAAATGTAATTTCTGTGTCTCCAAGTGAACTTTAAATTCTTTGATAGCAAGAACGATGGTGAACAGCTACAATAACCACAACTAAATATGATCTGCAAAAGGAAGAACTGGTTTCTGATTTTTTAATTTATTCATACGGAAAGTATTATACACTTACCAGCATTCACAGATAAGAAAGAAATTATATGAACTCCAGATTTCCAGGACGGCAGTGAGCTGTGATGTCAGTATGAACACCTGCCTGATTTAGAAGAGCCTAGTGCCTTGCTTGTAACAGGTACTCAATAGACAACAATTGTTGATGATAATGCTGCTGCTGTTCCTAAGTTGCTTCAGTCGTGTCCGACTCTGTGTGACCCCATAGACAGCAGCCCACCAGGCTCCCCTGTCCCTGGGATTCTCCAGGCAAGAACACTGGAGTGGGTTGCCATTTCCTTCTCCAATGCATGAAAGTGAAAAGTGAAAGTGAAGTCGCTCAGTCCTGTCCAACTCTTAGCAACCCCATGGACTGCAGCCTACCAGGCTCCTCCGTCCATGGGATTTGCCAGGCAAGAATACTGGAGTGGGGTGCCACTGCCTTCTCCGGTTGATGATAATGACTATCATGGAATTAGAATATTCGGGATTCCATTTGGGATCTCAGATGAAATAGACTAAAGATGTGCTCATTTGAACAAACCTTTATTAAGTTCCAAGTATAGAAAGAATAGAGAGAGTTGTGATGTGGGAAGAACACTAATGTAGAACCAGTCAGAACTTGGCTTTTTAAATCCTGCTTATTCATGGTATGGCCTTGGGCAAGTACCTACCTTTCTTCAGCATCCATTTCCCCATTTAGAAGAGTAAGATAATAACCACTACAAGTAGCTACTGTAATCATCACATAAAATAAGTTTTGGTACATTACCATTTGGCACATAGTAGGTGAAACTGACTACAACAGTCCTGGGAGTCGTGGCATGCTGGCCTAAGACCTTTTGAAGGAAGTTGTTATTACCGCCTGAGGCCAAACTACAGGGAGGAAACACAGCCACACATATCACAGAAAACTGGATTAAAGATTTACTGAGCATGGCCTGCTCAACTGAGCAAGACCCCGTTTTCCCCACAGCCAGTCCCTCCCATCAGGAAGCTTCCACAAGCCTCTTATCCTCTTCCACCAGAAGGCAGACAGAAAGAAAACCACAATCACAGGATAGGAATCAAACTGATCACATGGATCACAGCCTTGTCTAACTCAATGAAACTATGAGCCATGCCATGTAGGGTCACCCAAGATGGACAGGTCATGGTGGAGAGTTCTGATAAAATGTGGGCCACTGGAGGAAAAAAAATGGCAAACCACTTCAGCATTTTTGCCTTGAGAACCCCATGAACAGTATGAAAAGACAAAAAGATATGACATTGAAAGATGAATTTTCCAGGTTGGTAGTGCCCAACATGTTACTGGAGAATAGTGGAGAAATAGCTCAAGAAGGAATGAAGAGACTGAGCCAAAGTGGAAACAACTTCCAGTTGTGGATGTGTCTGGTAATGAAAGTAAAGTCTGATGCTGTAAAGAAAAATCTTACATAGGAACCTGAAATGTTAGGTCCATGAATCAAGAAGTGGTCAAACAGCAGATGGCAAAAGCAAACATCAACATTTTAGGAATCAGTGAACTAAAATGGACTGGAATGGATGAATTTAATTCAGGTGACAATTATATCTACTACTGTGGGCAAGAATCCTTTAGAAGAAATGGAGTAGCCCTCACAGTCAACAAGTCTGAAATGCACTACTCCGATGCAGTCTCAAAAATGACAGAATGATCTCTGTTCATTTCCAAGGCAAACCATTCAATATCACAGTAATCCAAGTCTATGCCCCAACCACTAATGCTGAAGAAGCTGAAGTTGAATGGTTCTATGAAGACCTACAAGACCTTCTAGAACTAACACCCAAAAAAGGTATTCTTTTCATCATAGGGGACTGGAATGCAAAAGTAGGGAGTCAAGAAATACCTGGAGTAACAGGCAGGTTTGGCCTTGGAGTACAAAATAAAGCAGGGCAAAGGCTAACAGAGTTTTGCAAAGAGAATGCACTCACAGAAAACACCCTCTTCCAACAAAACAAGACATGACTCTACACATGGACATCACCAGATGGTCAATACTGAAATCAACTTGATTATATTCTTTGTAGCCAAAGATGGAGAAGCTCTATACAAGTCGGCAAAAACAACACCTTGAGCTGACTGTGGCTCATATCATGAACTACTTAGTGCAAAATTCAGACTTAAATTGAAGAAAGTAGGTAAAACCACTGGACCATTCCGGCATGACCTAAATCAAATCCCTTTCAGTTATACAGTAGAAGTCACAAATAGATTCAAGGGATTAGATCTGATAGAGTGGCTGAAGAACTATGGATGGAGGTTCCTGACATTGTACAGGAGGCAATGATCAAAACCAACCCCAAGAAAAAGAAATGCAAAAAGGCAAAATGGCTGTCTGAGGAGGCCTTACAAATAGCTGAGAAAAGAAGAGAAGGGAAAGGCAAAGGAGAAAAGGGAAGATAGACCTATATGAATGCAAAGTTCCAAAGAATAGCAAGGAAAGATAAGAAAGCCTTCCTCAGTGAAAAATGCAAAGAAATAGAGGAAAACAATAGAATGGGAAAGACTAGAGATCTCTTCAAGAAAATTAGAGATACCAAGGGAACATTTCATGCAAAATAAGCACAATAAAGGACAGAAATGGTATGGACCTAACAGAAGCAGAAGATATTAAGAAGAGGTGGCAAGAATACACAGAAGAACTGTACAAAAAAGATCTTCACGACCCAGATAATCACGATGGTATGATCACTCATTTAGAGCCAGACATCTTGGGATGTGAAGTCAAGTGGACCTTAGGAAGCATCACTATGAACAAAGCTAGTGGAGGCGACAGAATTCCACCGAGCTGTTTCAAATCTTCAGAGATAATGCTGTGAACGTGCTGCACTCAACCTGGTAGCAAATTTGGAAAACTCAGCAGTGGCCATGGGACTGGAAAAGGTCAGTTTTCATTAAAATCCCAAAGAAGGGCAGTGCTAAAGAATATTCAAACTACTGCACAATTGTACTCATTACACATGCTAACAAAGTAATGCTCAAAATTCTTCCAAGCGAGGCTTCAACAATATGTGAACCTTGAACTTCCAGATGTTGGAGATGGATTTAGAAAAGGCAGAGGAACCAGAGATCAAATTGCCAACATCCACTGGATCATAGAAAAAGCAAGAGTATTCCAGAAAAACATCTACCTCTGCTTCATGACTACACTAAAGCCTTTGACTGTGTGGATCACAACAAACTGTGGAAAATTCTTAAAGAGATAGGAGTACCAGACCACCTTACCTGCTTCCTGAGAAATCTGTATGCAAGTCAAGAAGCAACAGTTAGAACTGGACATGAACAATGGACTGGTTCCAAATTGGGAAAGGAGTACATCAAGGCTGTGTATTGTCACCTTGCTTATTTAACTTATATGCAGAGTACATCACACAAAATGTCGGAGTGAATGAAGCACAAGCTGGGATCAAGATTGCTGGTAGAAATATCAATAACCTCAGATTATCAGATGACATCAACCCTTATGGCAGAAAGCAAAGAGGAACTAAAGAGCCTCTTGATGAAAGTGAAAAAGGAGAGTGAAAAAGCTGGCTTAAAATTCAACATTCAAAAAACTAAGATCATGGCATCTGGTCCCATCACTTGATGACAAATAGATGGGGAAATAATGGAAACAGTGACAGACTTTATTTTCTTGGGCTCCAAAATCACTGCAGATGGTGACTGCAGCCACCATGAAATTAAAACACTTGGTCCTTGGAAGAAAAGCCTAGATAGTGTATGACAAACCTAGATAGTGTATTAAAAATCAGAGACTTCACTTTGCCGACAAAGGTCCATATAGTCAAAGCAATGGTTTCTGCAGCAGTCATTATGGATGAGAGAGTTGGACCATAAAGAAGGTTGAACACCGAAGAATTGATGCTTTTGAGCTGTGGTGTTGGAGAAGATTCTTGAGAGTCTCTTGGACTGCAAGGAGATCAAACCAGTCAATCCTAAAGGAAATCAACTCTGAATATTCATTGGAAGGACTTATGCTGAAGCTCCAACTTTGGCCACCTGATGTGAAGAGCCAACTCATTAGAAAAGACTCTGATGCTGGGAAAGATTGAAGGCAGGAGGAGAAGGGGACAACAGAGGATGAGATTGTTGGAAGGCATCACCAACTCAATTGACATGATTTTGAGCAAGCTCTGGGAGATGCTGAAGGACAGGGAAGCCTGGCATGCTGCAGTCCATGGGATCTCCAAGAGTCAGACACGACTGAGTGACTGAACGACAACAATAGGTACTTAATGAAACTCACCTCCCCTGAGCTCCCCTGCCAAGTTTATGATTCATCTCTATCTAAAACTTTTCTATCTCTTTCTCATCCCACTGCTGTTCCCCTAAGGATTGAGGTGTTATCAAAGAAAAGTGGGGATTGAAATCAAGCAGGACCTTGTGGGGACTTCCTGTGTACAAAAATCTCTCCATGTCCCCCATTTCTTGTTTGTAGGGGGGAAAAAAAGGCTTTAGTCTCCTAGGCCTTCCCGGAGTTCCAAAGAAAAGACTCAAGCAGAAAATGATCAAGACGATAGAGTCTCAGGGCTATTAGTTCCTCCTGAATGGATATAAACAATAATACAACGCATGTCTTTGAGCTGTTCTGTAGAAACTAAGACCCCTGCCCCAACCCAGCTGGAGGATGTTAACTGCAAACGGAGCCAGCACAGGCATGCAGACCTCAGGCTGGGTGGAACCAGAAGGTTTAGATTCTGACAACATCACTCAGTTATCTCATCACCAGCCAATCCAAGAAGATCCATGAGATGATCAAGCACCTTTCAGTTCTTCCCCCCAACACAGTCTTTAAAAACCATTACCTAAAATCCATCATGGAGTTCAGGTCTTTTGAGCTTGAGCTGCCCCTTCTCTTTGCTTGACACCCTGCAAATAAACCCTTACTTTGCTGCAAACACCATCAGAGTTTGGCTTTCTATGCACAGGCCCACAGGCCTTTGCTAGGTAATATTAACAACTAGCAGCAATAATTCTGCTGCTACTATTTTTAGAGAAAGTTTGCACCCAGGTGAGCAGAGTTGACAATCACCCTCCCAGGGTGAAGATATTCACCTACCTGTTCCAGTGCCTAAACTCCAAAACAGATGTCTATGAATTTAAGGATTACTTCCTATTACAATGCTCAACACATGAATCTAGTATCAGTATTTACTACTTAATGTGAATTTGTTTGTCAGCTCTACTTGGTAACAGACGCACTGATTCACTCTTGTAGCAAGCAGAAACTGAGCTATTACTACGTCCCAGACACTCTACATACAGGACCATACGATTACAAAGATGAGTAAATGTTTACTAGCTTTGCCCTTTGCGGGCTCAAAGTCTTGTTATGTGCCTGCTTGAGAGAAAGCACAGAGAGTGCAGAGGGGAATGAAGGGTCAAGCAGGGCAGCTAAAACAAGAAGGATAAGGATTATGGATGAGAGATTTATCTACTCAAACTTGTTGCCTAGAACTGCAACTGCTGATGGACACAGTAGGTGAGGAAACAATGTACAGAAAAGATTTTGATAATTATGAGGTATTTGTTCAGCCAATCAATGTAGTGTTGTTATTCAGAATAGCAAGTAGAGCTGAATTCCTTCAGAAGCTGTGCAGCCTCTGCCTGGTGCTCATGCAACAATGAGACGAGCAGGACTCTGGAGACAGAGGGGACAGAGGTCTTAGCCTCCCGACAGCTACCATCTGCACAGCACATCAGAAATGGGGGGCATATCCTCCTCAATGTGGCTGAACAGCAGAAAGAGCTTTCTAAATGAACTAATATTTTTTAAGAATGAAAGGTAAACAGTATACCTTTTATAAGAATGAACTGCTTTAGAGTAGTATCATTTGCATGCAAACAATAATTAGGATAACTGAGTAGGCTTGGATTGACATGTATTTGGCCCATTTACTAACCATTAGTTTTCCACTTACTATTATTTTGCTGTACCACAAGGTACGCAATATCTTAGTTCCTGACAAGGGATGGAACCCATGACCCCTATGGTGGAAGCTGCTGCTGCTAAGTCACTTTAGTCGTGTTCGACTCTGTGACCCCATAGACGGCAGCCCACCAGGCTCCCCCATCCCTGGGATTCTCATAGGCAAGAACACTGGAGTGGGTTGCCATTTCCTTCTTCATATAGTGGAAGCACTGAGTCTTAACAACTGGACCATCAGGGAAGTCCCAATTTTTGATTTCTTTATACTTGAAAAACAACACAAGTGGATGTCTTTCAAACCAACTTGTAATTTAAATTTTCGCTAGTTCATACTAACTCCCAACTCATACAAATCAGTAAGGCCTATCCACAGTTTCTCAAGCCTTTGGGGGCTGATTTAAGGACACCCTCATCTTTTTCTCCTGAATTATCTGGATTCATCCATAAGTCCACCATATAACAGCAGTTCCAGTGTAATGCTTCAGTTTGGTTACACTTACATGTTGAGAAATCTAGGAGCACTTCTGCCCAAAGCCATTTCCTCCTTTCATGTAGGAAATCATGAAGTTATGGCCTCTAATTAGAATTAATCACTGACATATTTTATAATTTATGAAAGTGTTGTATGTGTGCGATGATCAAGTTATATGGTCTTTGTCTGCGTTTGCCATTTATTGATTCAGAGTCTGGGTATTTAGCTTCTAAAAATGAATTTAATATGGCCAGATTAGTTGGCCCTTTTTATGAAGGCCACTCTGACTCACTCCCCAGAAGTTACAGTCCTTCCTAATCCCTTAAATATCCCCTCAATATTAACGTTGATTCAAAGCTACATGTATGCTTCATCAGAATAATAACAGCAACAATTCCTTGTATTTGTACAATGCTTAATATTTTTCAAAGCACTGTTGTTAAATGTCATGCCCTCCCAAACCGGGTTCAGTGATAGGAAACTGAGAAGAATCTCATTTTCCTCATTAAAATAAAATAAAAAATGTTAAGACTAGAGGAAATGGAACTGCCAGTCCCTCAGTTCCACGTTCATTAGCAGAGTCTGGCTAAAAATTGCTGAGGCGCCAAGCCGTCTTGGACAGTCGAATCTGTCTTACTCTCTCTCCTCGGTTTCTCCAGAGAGGCCATGCTCTTCTTTTTGGCTCTCCTCTGTTGACACATGAAGCAATCTGTCTAGGGCGGGTGATGAGAAGCAACCAGCTGGCTGCTCCCCTCAAGCATCCCTCTGCCAGCTATGATCAGTGTCACTAGGCACAGCCCTCTTAACTGCCCCCTGAATCCAAAATCCTCCTTTGGGTTTTTCCTGTGCTCACTGCAATCAGTCCAGAGATGTTAGGCCCTCTAAGTTGGCACAGACACACTCATGATTCTTCACCTGCTAAGTGGCTCTGGGACTTTCCACAGTCCTTAAGATCTAACAAACTACATTCTGTGCAATCACAGCTTTGTGGAGGTCCCTGCCACCAGTGAAAGAAGTCAGAGTAGGCTTGACTGGCAGGAGCAGAGCCCACAGGGATGCCAGCAAGCCTGGCAGAAGAAGCAGGAAGCAGGTCAGTGCCTGAAAGCCTCCAACAGTATTTTTCCAGTTTTCACATTTGTTCCATTCTGGACGTGACATGGGTGTGTGTGTGTGCGCGTGCATGCACGTGACCTCAACCAGGCTCCAGAAACTCAGCCAGGCTCCTGAAATTGAAAGTGCAATATGCTTCTCTGGGCTTTTGTTTCTTTCACCTTACTATGTAAGCCTAATGTAAACTTCTTTCAGCTATGACACATCTTCAAGTATCTAAGCACTGTTTTGTTGTTATTGTTTATCCCTAAGTCATTGCCAACTCTTTCACAACCCTATGGACTATCGGAGAAGGCAACGGCACCCCACTCCAGTACTCTTGCCTGGAAAATCCCATGGATGGAGGAGCCTGGTAGGCTGCAGTCCATGGGGTCGCTAAGAGTCGGACACAACTGAGCGACTTCACTTTCACTTTTCACTTTCATGCATTGGAGAAGGAAATGGCAACCCACTCCAGTGTTCTTGCCTGAAGAATCCCAGGGATGGGGGAGCCTGATGGGCTGCCGTCTATGGGGTCGCACAGAGTCGGACATGACTGAAGCGACTTAGCAGCAGCAGCAGCAGCATGGACTATAGTCCACCAGACTCCTCTGTCCATGGGATTTTCAAGGCAAGAATACTGGAGTGGGCTGTCGTTTCCTTCTACAGGGGATCTTCCCAACCAAGGGATCAAACCTGGGTCTCCTGCTTGGCAGACATGCTTTACCACTGATCTACCTGGGAAGCCTGAGCACTGTTGCAGGACAGTGCTATTCCATGAGATGCCTTTATAGATCTTCAACCCTGTGGTGTTCTGCTCTCTTCCCTCAACAGCACCACTGGTGCATCTAGAAAGTTCCTGGGCACCTCAACAATTATAATTGTCCATTCTTTTCTTTGGAGAAGGCAATGGCACCCCACTCCAGTACTCTGCCTGGAAACTCCCATGGATGGAGGAGCCTGGTAGGCTGCAGTCCATGGGGTTGCTAAGAGTTGGACAGGACTGAGTGACTTCACTTTCACTTTTCACTTTCATGCATTGGAGAAGGAAATGGCAACCCACTCCAGTGTTCTTGCTTGGAGAATCCCAGGGACAGGGGAGCCTGGTGTTCTGCCGTCTATGGGGTCGCACAGAGTTGGACACAACTGGAGCGACTTAGCAATAGCAATAGCAATTCTTTTCTTTAAAAAAACTTTTTATTGTATACTGGAGTATAGCCAATTAACAATGTTATCACAGTCTCAGGTGGACAGCAAAGAGACTCAGCCATACATGTATCCATTCTCCCCCAAACTCTCCTCCCATCCAGACTGCCACATAACATTGAGCAGAGTTCCCTGTGCTGTACATAAGATCCTTGTTGGTTATACATTTTAAATATAACAGTGTGTACATGTCGACCCCAAACTCCCCAACTATCCCTTCCATATTTCTGGCAGGAGGTGTATTAGTCATCACTGCCAGGAACAAAAGACATAGCTGTCTGCCTTTCGGTGCCTGGAGGATACGCTTCATTGCTCTTCTCTGAAGTCAGGCTTAGCATGGAACTTACTCTGTTCAATAAAGTGAGAGCAGTCCTGACACCTTCAGAAGAAGTTCTCGGAGCCAAAATGTGACTTGTCACATTCCTGCCCCGGGACTACAGTTGTAGTGGGGACACATTTTGAGACAAAACCTTCATCAGCCTGAGCTCGGTGACTATCAGGAGCAGAGGCCCTCTGCCAACTGACCCTGGATGGCTGGCATGAGTAGGAAACAAAGATATATTGTGTTGTTTCTCACCTCGGCCTAAACTGACCTAATCTGACTAGTACTTGAGTCAAGGGATCTGAAAATCAGCCCCTGGAAGCCCAGACAAAGGGTTCAGCAATGCAGGAAGCCACCTGACCTCTATCAGAGAGAGTCAGTTTGACCCTCAGCAGCCCAAATGACGAGACAAAGCAGTGGACAGTCACTGCCGCCATGACTGCCACACACTGAAACGATACGTAAAATGTCATGGCTTGTTGTCAAGATAATTCCACTTCCTGAGAGTCTCTCATTTTGGAGAGGGCACACATTACACATTTTCTTCACTACATTTTCAGAAACAAAGGAAGAGAAAAAAAAAGATCCTGCCAAACAGCATTTATATTTAGCACGCACCATATGCACATGTGCGCTAGAGAGCACAAAGACATGTGGCGGTCCCGCCAGATTGAAATCAGCAGGAGAGCGAGCTGGAGATATTATACACAAGTGCGAGACTCTTGGTAGTATAAATGTAGGCATTTCTGAGTGCAGAACGGCTCTTTGTGTCTTGACTTCACAAGATTCTTCAGTAGCCACTTCAGAATATTCTAGGGGAGCATAATCTTTAGATGCCAAGGCCACGAGCAAAAGGAGGGCTTAGTGGGCAAATGGCCTTTGAAGTGGAGTGCAGTTACTTAGGTCCCTCGCAGGTCCTTGCTCATCCACTTCACTATATCCTCCACTGTGAAGCCTGGTCCCAAATGGGAAGCTTCCTCCTCAGAGTTACTGAGGGAGAAAGTATCTGGGAGGGAAAATGGTGTCTGCCAGCATCAAAACACATTTAACACAACTGGGCACTTCATGATTATGAAGGAAGCAAGAGAAGGAAGTGTTCAGGCCCTGAAGAGGGAACTGAATCTAGGAAGCTGCCAATAAGGTAGAAAAGCAAACACGAGCATGGAGGCAGGACAGGCTAATAACCACTCTGTCAGGCTCAAACCCCCAGCTGAGTGTTCAACAAAAAGGCCACCGCTCCCCCCGGGATCTATGAGGAGGGGTTTTCCCTAAACACACACTAGGCTGTCTATGGCCCTTTATTCACACAACCTAGTTGGGGGGCAGGGGTCACTGCTTTATGGGGTGACCCAGAAGGAAAGCCAGGCATGCTTCATTCAGCAATGCCATTCTTCCCCGGTCTGCGTCAACCCAGTGCTCCAGCAACATGGTGGGGAAGTCTACCTATTAGTCTTGTCTAATAGACGTAAAGTTGGATAATCAGTCAAATCCATCCCATCTGCCTTCACTAATCATGGTTGTTTCAATTATTGCTACAAAAGACTTGCATGTCCTTCAAGCTGCCTATAGCCTAAACAATATGTTTGCCAGAGTCGTTTTCCAGGAACTTGGAGTCAGCTGTGTCTAGTTCAAGCTGAGCTAGTTAAGACTGGATAGGACCAAAAATCCTCCAACTGGGCATGCACAAGCGTCTGCTAGGTCAGGGGTCCCCAACCTCCAGGATCTAATGCCTGATGCTGTGCAAGGGAGCTGATTAATAACAATAGAAATAAAGTGAACAATAAACATAACACACTTGAATCAACCCAAAACCATCCCCACCCCGACCTGGTCTATGGAAAAATCGTCTTCCACGAAACCAGTCCCTGGTGTCGAAAAGATTGGGGACTGCTATGCTAGGTGAACTTCCTGATGTTCAAGCTGGATTTAGAAAAGGCAGAGGAACCAGAGATCAAATTGCCAACATCCACTGGATCATCGAAAAAGCAAGAGAGTTCCAGAAAAACATCTATCTCTGCTTTATTGACTATGCCAAAGCCTTTGACTGTGTAGATCACAATAAACTGTGGAAAATTCTGAGAGAGATGGGAATACCAGACCACCTGATCTGCCTCTTGAGAAATCTGTATGCAGGTCAGGAAGCAACAGTTAGAACTGGACATGGAACAACAGACTGGTTCCAAATCGGAAAAGGAGTACGTCAAGGCTGTATATTGTCACCATGTTTGTTTAACTTATATGCAGAGTACATCATGAGAAATGCTGGACTGGAGGAAACACAAGCTGGAATCAAGATTGCCGGGAGAAATATCAATAACCTCAGATATGCAGATGATACCACCCTTATGGCAGAAAGTGAAGAGGAACTCAAAAGTCTCTTAATGAAAGTGAAAGTGGAGAGTGAAAAGGTTGGCTTAAAGCTCAACATTCAGAAAACAAAGATCATGGCATCTGGTCCCATCACTACATGGGAAATAGATGGAGAAACAGTGGAAACAGTGTCAGACTTTATTTTTCTGGGCTCCAAAATCACTGCAGATGGTGACTGCAGCCATGAAATTAAAAGACGCTTACTCCTTGGAAGGAAAGTTATGACCAACCTAGATAGCATATTCAAAAGCAGAGACATCACTTTGCCAACAAAGGTTCGCCTAGTCAAGGCTATGGTCTTTCCTGTGGTCATGTATGGATGTGAGAGCTGGACTGTGAAGAAGGCTGAGCGCCGAAGAATTGATGCTTTTGAACTGTGGTGTTGGAGAAGACTCTTGAGAGTCCCTTGGACTGCAAGGAGATCCAACCGGTCCATTCTGAAGGAGATCAGCCCTGGGATTTCTTTGGAAGGAATGATGCTAAAGCTGAAGCTCCAGTATTTTGGCCACCTCATGCGAAGAGTTGACTCATTGGAGAAGACTCTGATGCTGGGAGGGATTGAGGGCAGGAGGAGAAGGGGACGACAGAGGATGAGATGGCTGGATGGCATCACTGACTCGATGGATGTGAGTCTGGGTGACCTCCGGGAGTTGGTGATGGACAGGGAGGCCTGGTGTGCTGCGGTTCATGGGGTCGCAGAGAGTCAGACACGACTGAGCGACTGATCTGATCTGATCTGATGCCAGGTGAACTTTTGACCTCAGAGGGTCAAAAACTTCACCCTTAGTGCTAAACACCTCAAGTGTGAATTTACAAAGAGTTATAAGCTTAGTTGGATTTCCCAAGTGGCTCAGCAGGTAAAGAATCCTCCTGCAATGCAGGAGATGCAGGAGACATGGGTTTGATCCCTGGGTCAGGAAGATCCCCTGAAGGAGGGCATAGCAACTCACTCCAGCAATCTTGCCTGAAGAATTTGATGGACAGAGAGGAGACTGGTGGGCTATGGTCCATGGGGTCTCAAAAAGTTGGACACAACTAAAGTGACTGAGCACATAAGCTCAGTTACACTTGTAACTGAATAGTAATTGCCCGATTACCACATCTTTTCCCAATCAGCTATTCCCATCCTCCCACACGTCAAACCACCCTGCTTCTTTGCTTTCCTGTGTGTGTTACAGTCACCCAGACACCATGTTCAACTCTTTGCGACCCCATGGGCTGTAGTCTGCCAGGCTCCTCTGTCCATGGGATTTCCCAGGCAAGAATATTAGAGTGGGTTGCCATTTCCTTCTCCCGGAGATCTTCCCACCCAAGGATCCGATCCTGGTCTCCTGCATTGCAAGCAGACTTTTTACCATCTGAGCCTCCAGGGAAGACTATTAGTATCCCAAGTTCCTCCTTATTCCATAAATACCCCCAGCCTATTGCTTTTGGGGAAGTGGATCCAAAATTCTTTTTTTTTTCCATCTCTTCACTTGGCTGACTTATGAGTAACCCTCTCTTTGCTACAGACCTCAGTGTCTTCTGAGTAAACCCTCTCTTTGCTGTAAACCTCAGCATTTTGTGAGTAAACCCTCTCTTTGCTGTAAACCTCAGCATTTTGTGAGTAAACCCTCTCTTTGCTGTGAATCTCAGCATCTTCAGCATTTTGACTTGCTGGGCATGAGCAAGATGAAACTGGTTTGGTAACAAAGCCACTCTCCCCTCTGATTTCTATCAGTAATAGTGGTAATATCTTGGTTCTTGATCTACCTCTCCTACTTCTTTATTTCTCAAGAGATGGGGAAGGGAGCAGAACACAACCTTTAAAAGAACGACAACCCATTGTGGATACAACAGAAACTGGGTAGGACCAATTACACCATAGACGACAGAAAAGCTGACTTCCATTAGAACGTGAGCCTCATTGTATGTTCAATGTAATACATTAGCTGCATGACACACCCACATGCACCATGGCAGTTCTAAGAATGACTGTGAAGGCCAAAAAGTGGGCAGTGGTCCAATTCCTGGAAATCCCTGCCCCATCTCCCAAAGAGCTGGACTAATCCTTCTACTTGCTAGCCTATGGAATTACCCAGCCCATAAAAAACCCATATTTCAGGGTGCTCTCACTTTCCAAAATAACCCCATGTCCTGGGGTCTGCTCTGACCTTTTGAGACAGACCACATTCTGTCTATGGAATGTATATCTCTCTAAATACATCTGCTTCCCAGCTTAGTTCTTGGAGAAGAGCCCTCTTGCATGACCACCTATCTCCTTCACAAGCATCCTGTATCAATAAATCTACTTCTTACCTATCACTTTGCCTCTTGCTGAATTCCTTCTGTGCTGAGACATAAAGAACCTGAGCTTCATTAAGTTCTGAGACCAGGTGTGCAATTTCAGCTAGGAGATCGGAGATTCAAGTCCCCTCCTAACCAACAGATTGTGGGTTCAAGTCCCAACCTGACATACAAACTGGTTCAAGTCCCAATCTAAGGGACTTAGATTATCATAATCTTTGGCAAGAAAGACATTAAATTAAGTAAATTTATCCACCACTATCAATACACATCCACTTGGAATAAATAAAAGTGGATTCTTTCTTTCCAACACCTGGTTTTGCTAATGGTGTATGTTTTGTGGCCAGAAGTCAATTAGGCAGAGGTTACATTTTATAGAAAATATGATGTGCTCTGTATCACAATTATCTACTTTTAATCTCTGAATGATATAAAATTTTCAATGTTATAGGCATACCAATACACATTTTCTGATTCACAGAGTTGCTAAGGAGACTCCATTGAAAAAAAGACTTGACTTTGCTTACCACTGCAGATCAGACACACATAAATGTGCTTGGGCTCCTTCAGTAAAGACCAGGAGAAAGGAACCCTCCTGAGAGAATTGACCATGGGGAAAGGAGTAACCACTCCTGATTACCAACCGTTTGAATTTACAACAGGGAAAGGAGTAACTCCTGATCACCAACCATGAGTGGCACTTCCGAGAAAGTACAATGGCGGATACAAGAGCTCACTTAGACATAGCCCCTAGAGGCTTGAATGCACACTATTATAAAGGGCCAATAAGTTCAAAAAACGATCATAGTAATCCCTGTTAACTTGGGGAATTCAAGAACTCTTGATGTGAGATTCCCTATAGCTGATCATAGCCCATTTTAGGGAGCATTTTTCTTCCCAATTCGCAAATAAAGCAATCAGAACCACCAGCCTGGAGATAAAGCAAGTGAAATTCATTTCCACAGGCAAGGAGATTTCCACCTCCAGTGGCATCCAGCTGGCAGCAACAGCAACATCCAAGTGATGGGGAAGAGGTGTATCTAGCCCAGGAGAAGACTCTGCAGAACTGTGGCATCTAAAGTTATAGAGTGCAGCTCTCCTAGCCTGTGTCATGGAACAGCCAGAGCTCCTCACTGGGGATAGATCCCTGGAAGTTCCAGAAGTACTGCAGACGACAGGACTTCCTATACTTCTTCCTGTATTCCTGGGAACCATTCCAATGGTACAACCTTCAATAGACAGTTCTGTGGACTATATCTATGGATTATCAATTTTAATGGGTAAAAAAAAAAAAACCTCAATTAACTTAATTCAATTCAAAATACTTCTGAATGCATATGTAAGTATTTTGTTGTTTATTTCTATGCATGAAATTTCTGGGTCATTGGGTATACATACATGCAATGATGCTGAATGCTGCTCAATAGGTTTCCAATTGTGTGTACCAGTTTACATGTCAATTAGCAGCATATAAAAGTTTCAGTTGCTCCATATCTCAATAATACTTTTGTTAGTGGTTCTTTTGCCTGCTTATTAGTTTGTTTCCCTTTTAGTACTTCTGATGAATGTGTAATGGTTTATGCTTTTTATTTGTCAAATTATTTTAAACACCTTTTTAATTTGTAATATTAAGGACCTTTCATATCTCATTTAGTTCAGTCGCTCAGGTGTGTCCAACTCTTTGCAACCCCATGGACTGAAGCACACCAGGCTTCGCTGTCCATCACCAAATCCCAGAGCTTGCTCAAACTCATGTCCATTGAGTTGATGATGTCATCCAATCATCTTATCCTCTGTTGTCCCCTTCTCCTCATGTCTTCAATCTTTCTCAGCATCAGGGTCTTTTCTACTGAGTCAGTTCTTCACATCAGGTGGCCAAAGTATTGGAGTTCCAGCATCAGTCCTTCCAATGAATATTCAGGGTTGATTTCCTTTAGCATTGGCTGGTTTGATCTCCTTGCAGTCCAAGGGACTCTCAAGAGTCTTCTCCAACACCACAGTTCAAAAGCATCATTCTTTGGCATTCAGCCTCTGTGGTCCAACTCTCATATCCACACATGAGAACTGCAAAAACTATAGCTTTGACTAGATGGACCTTTGTGGGCAAAGTGATGTCTCTGCAAACACTGTCTAGGTTTGTCAGCTTTTCTTCCAAGGAGCAAGCGTCTTTTAATTTCATGGCTGCAATCACCATCTGCAGTGATTTTGGAGCCCAAGAAAATAAAGTCTGTCACTGTTTCCATTGTTTCCCCATCTATTTGTCATGGAGTGATGGGACCAGATACCATGATCTTAGTTTTTTGAATGTTGAGTTTTAAGCCAGCTTTCCACTCTTCTCTTTCACTTTCATCAAGAGGCTCTTTAGTTCCCCTCACTTTCTGCCATAAGGGTGGCATCACCTGCACATCTGAGGTGATTGATATTTCTCCCAGAAATCTTGATTCCAGCTTGTGCTTCATCCAGCTCAGCACTTCCCATGATATTCTCTGCATTTAAGTTAAATAAGCAAGGTGACAATATACAGTCTTAACATACTCCTTTCCCAATTTGGAGCCAGCCCATTGTTCCATGTTTGGTTCTAACTGTTGCTTTTTGACCTACATACAAGTTTCTCAGGAGACAGGTAAGGTGGTCTGGTATTTCCATCTATCTTTGAGAATTTTCCACAGTTTGTTGTGATCTGCACAGTTAAAGGCTTTAGTGTAGTCAATGAAGCAGAAGTAGATGTTTTCCTGGAATTCCCTTGCTTTCTCTATGATCCAACAGATGTTGACAATTTGACCTTTGGTTCCTCTACCTTTTCTAAATCCAGCTTGAACATCTGAAAGTTCATGGTTCATGTACTGTTCAAGCCTCACTTGGAGAATTTTGAGCATTACTTTGCTAGCACGTGAGTTGAGTGCAATTGTGCAGTAGTTTGAACATTCTGTGGCATTGCCTTTCTTTGGCATTGGAATGAAAACGGACCTTTTCCAGTCCTGTGGCCACTGCTGAGTTTTCCAAATTTGCTGGCATACTGAGTGCAGCACTTTCACAGCATCATCTTTTAGGATTTGAAATAGCTCAGTTGGAATTCTATCACCTCCACTAGCTTTGTTTGTAGTGATGCTTCCTAAGGCCCACTTGACTTTGCACTCCAGGATGTCTGGCTCTAGGTGAGTGATCACACCATCACGGTTATCTGGGTCATTAAGATCTTTTTTGTAGCCGTTAAAGTATCTCTTCTATGAAGTGCCTATTCAAGTCTTTTCTCATTTTCCTATTGGATTGCCTGTTTTTTCTTCAATTTTGTAGGAGCTCTTTTTATATTCTAGAAACAAACCCCTTGTTATATATATGTATTGTAATTATCTTATATTCTTTGGCTTGCTTTTTCTTGTTTTCAGTATGCCTTTTGATGAACATAAGTTCCTAATTTTAGTGAAATCCAATCTACCTATTTTTCCCTTGATTAATGCATTGTATCCTAAGAAATCTTTGCCTACCCTTAAGACTATGCTCTCCTATGTTATCTCATAAAAGCTTGATTCTTAGAGCTTAGGTTTTAAAATCTGTGAACCCCTCAAATTTCTGCACACTGTATGAGGTAAAGGTCAATTTTCATATGTTCCTCTTATGAACATCCAGTTTCTCAAAACACTTCATTGCTAAGACATTCTTTTCATTCCCTGAATTCCAATGGCATCTTTGTTTTAAATCAAGTGATTGTATGTATGTGGTCTATTTCTAAGTTCATATTCTCTTTTATCAGTCGCTGTATCCATCCTCATGCCATTACTACATTTAATTACTGCTTTATAACATGTCTTGAAATCCGGTAGTCTATGTCCTCCAACTGTCTGTTTTGTTAAGTGTGTCTTTGCTATTCTTGACTCTTTGGATTTTCATATAAACTTTAGAATCTGTCAAGTTCTTCAAACCAAACATCACAGGATTTTGATAAGGCTTATATTGCATCTGTAGGTCAATATATAGAGAACTGATATCGTAATAATACTGAGTATTCAAATCCACAAAGATGGTATACATCTGAATTTATAAAGATCTTATTTGATCTCAGTATATTTAGTAATTTTTTTGTGTGTAGGAATCTTACATCCTTAATTTGACCCACTTCTAGCATTTAATAATTTTATTACAGTAGTAAGTAGTAGTGTTAGTCCCTCAGTTGTGTCTAACTCTTTGCAACCCCATGGACTGTAGCCTGCCAGGCTCCTCTAGGTTCATGGAATTCTCCAGGCAAGAATACTGGAGTGGGTAGCCAGTTCCTTCTCCAGGGGGCATCCTCCCACCCCATCGATCAAACCCAGGTCTCCCACATTGCAGGCAGATTCTTTACTGTCTGAGCCACCAGGGAAGCCCATAATTTTTAATTAAAATTAATTGTTGCCAGCATAAGTATTTCTATTATATACAGGTAACTTTTACATATTGACCTTAGTAAATATACTTATTTTAATTGTAAGTTAATATGTACTTTTATGTATACAAATTACATAGTCTGAAATAATGATAATTTTATTTTTTCCTCTCATCAGTTTACCTCTAAACCTTTTTTCCAGGCACTTGTATTGACTAGAACCTCTAGCAAAATATCTAAAACAAGTGATACTATACATCCTTTTCTCATTCCTGATCTCAGAGAAGCTTTTGATATTTCATTATTACATTTACTACAGATTTTTAATTATTAGATTAAAAAATTCCTAGGAGAACCAAAACATACACAGGCATTCCTAGCAGCAGTATTTGTAAGTGCCAAAAACTAGAAACAAAGTAAGCATTCTATCGACAGTAGAATGGATAGATAAGTTGGTATAGCTATGCAACAGAATACTATACAGCAATATAAAAGGATAACTTACTGTATACTGAACAACATAGTGATTCTCACATAGTGTTCAGTGAGAGGAAATATGGATTTATAATTCCTCATATTTGGGAAGTTTTCTTCCTGTACTGCAGCCATCTGAAGTTTTTTTTGTCAATATGTTGATTAGAAGAATATCAGATATCAATGTAACCATTCTTGTTAGAAAACACTTATTGCCTTATTATTTAATCTCTTAATCTCATGGGCTTCTTAGGTGGCATTAGTGGTAAAAAGCCCTCCTGTCCAGGAGATACAGGAGACAGCAGTTCAATCCTGAGTCAGGAAGATCCCCTGGAGAAGGAAATGGCTACTCACTCCAGTATTCTTGCCTGGAGAATTCCATGGACAGAAGAGCCTGGCAGGCTACAGTGCATAAGGTTGCAGAGTCGGACACAACTGAAGCAACAGCATGCATACACTTAATTTCAGTCATGTTCCATCATCACTGTATGTATTATCAGCTACATTAATAGTTCCTGTGTGGTAAACACACCCTAAAGTCATTCGCCTCCCTCAGTACTCAATGAGTTATTGTTACATAATCACTTGTAGGCAGAACCTGTGTCTTCTAATCAGTAGAATATGACAAAGGTGATGGGACAGCCACCCCCTTGAGTAGCTTATATTATAAAAGACTCCATCTCCTTCTGAAAGATTCTTCTGCAGGCCTTGAAGAAGTACACTGCCATGTGGTGAGAGGACCAAATGGTAAGAAACTGCAGCTGGCTTCTGGGAGAACAGAGTGGCCCAAAATGACAACCAGCAAGAAAACCAAACCTCAGCTCTACAATCACAAGAACCAAAAACTTCCAGCAATCACATGAGATGTCAACAACCATTTAAGACCCTGAGTTCTAGACAAGAATTCAACCCTAGCCAATACCATGGTTACAATGTTGTGACACTCTGAGCAAAGTAACCAGAACTGTAGCTGGACTCCTGACATACAAGAACTGTAAGGTGATAAATGTAGATTCAAAGCACGACATTTGTGGTTATTGTACACAGCAATAGGTAACTAATACAGTTCAATTGATTCTCACTATGCCTACCTTTTCACTTGAGAGGGAAGGGTAGCTATGAACACTGAATCAGAGTAACCAACTGCTGAGCCTGCTTTGATGTGGACTTATGCTAAGTCGCTTCAGTCATGTCCAACTCTGTGTGACCCCATAGATGGCAGTCCACCAGGCTCCCCCGTCCCTGGGATTCTCCAGGCAAGAACACTGGAGTGGGTTGCCATTTCCTTCTCCAATGCATGAAAGTGAAAAGTGAAAGTGAAGTCGCTCAGTCCTGTCCAACTCTTCGCGACCCCATGGACTGCAGCCTACCAGGCTCCTCCATCCATGGGAGTTTCCAGGCAAGAGTACTGGAGTGGGGTGCCACTGCCTTCTCCGGATGTGGACTTAGGGACCCACTAAATCCAGTGCATGGCTGTCATCCTGTGATTCTCCCATACGCCTGCAGATTCCTTTGCCTTCTTTTCCCTTTTCTCTTTTCTCTTGGCTTACTGTCCCCTTTTAGTGGCACACTTTCATCAGTGGTTTTCTTACTATGTGTAGGAAATACATTTTTGAGACCTTATATTTCTAAGATATATTTGTTCTACACTTCTATTTAATTGGTAGTTGGACTGAATATAGAATTCTAGATTGGAAATAATTATGAAGACATTGCTCCAATGGTTTGTTTTTGAGATTCTGGAAGAAATTCTGATTCCTGTTACTTTGTATATCTCCTCTTCTCTGGGGATATTTAAGGTTCTCTTTGTCCCCAGTTTTCTGAATTTCCTAGTAATATGTCTTGGTGAAGATCTATGCTCAATTATTGTGCTGGGCTCTCAGTACCCTGTTCAAGCTAGAAACTCCTTCAGTCCAGAAAACTGTCTTGAGTCATAGCTTCCTTCATTTTTTCTTTTCTCTATTTTAAGAATTTCCATTATCTGGATTTTGGACTAGTCTCCTGAGTGAATGTTATTTTAAATTTTAAAGAACCTTCCTACCACATCCTATAACAAGCAGCATAAACCAAAAAGCCTAAATAAGTATTTCAACTCCGATTCCTGTTATCCTCTACAGGTAATCAGAAAAGATGCCACCTTCTGATTTTTACTGCATTTTTACTCCCAGCTAGTCTTGTTTCTTCTGATGATTCCCTATTTGTAGTGGCTTCTGAGCCCCTTTGACTCCCTCACAAACCACTAAATTGCAAGTATAATTACAATGACTTTTTGTGTGCCGATATTTTATTTCCCACAAAGTGTTTTCTATCTAAGTGGTTGTGCCACTTTCTTTTTATCAGGTTTTGTAGACAACTTAAGGACAGATTGTTAAATTAGGCAGGACTCTGAGTTGGAAGAGGTAGAAACCCAGCTCTAGATAGGCTGAGTCAAAAGGTGGAGGTGGGGAGGGTAGTGGAAGATTTGTTGGGCAGATACCATCAGGTCATAGGAAATACAGATTGTGCTGGACCTCAGAAACAACTGGACTTGAGGGAGTGTGGAACACCATCTAAATGAGGTTTCTATCTCTTGTGACTGCCTTTCTCTGGCGCCTTTATTCTTTCCTCTTAAGGTTTTATCCATATAACAAAAATTATGGTCACTAACAGCTCCAGAATTTTACATCTTATAGCTTTAGTCACTGGTGAGAGACAGACTCAGCTTCAAGTCCCAGATCCCCAACTCCTGGGTAATGACTGTGACTAATAAAGTTCTACTTAGGTGCCCATTCTCAGATCAATCAACTAAGACAGGAAATCAGGGTCACAGCACAGTCTTGCTAACTGTGTGGACGTCAGGGGAGAGGGACAACTCCCAGATTATAGGTGCTGATACTTGGCAAGCAATCTTATTAGATGATCCTGATAGTAAACCTTCTTTTCCAAATGTAGGATATGGGTGTTGGATGCTTACCAAACAAGCATCATGCTTCTGAGACACTGGGGCCAGATCCTTCATCTACTTAAATGATATTCTGGCAACCAGATCCTACCGGGCACAAGGCTCTGGTGCTTCACTGATACCTATTTTCCAAGTTTATAGTGAACACTGAGTAAAACTCTCAGTAAATACTTCAAGATAATAAGTATTCTTAGTGAAGAACAGATACAAACATACAGATTTACCTTAATGGACCTGATGAGTAACTAACTTATTCCCAATTCACCAGATAATTTCCAGTATTCTGTTTCACTGGCTATGTAAATTTGACTCAAGAAGTCTGGTTAAAAAATAATACCTAACCTATTCCTACATGGATGTTAAGCCACCCGATACATTATAATTCTGTGTAGGACAAAGGAGAACTTCCAAAACTTTGATGTTAATGAAACAGGGAGGAATACAATTTGTGTTAAACTTGTTTTGATTGGAATGCTGGGTTCTTAGGTCTTTCAGAATTCTTTCCAGCTTCTCCCAAGTCTTTCAGCATTTCACTCACCTTTTGCCCTGGTCTGCTTCTTTTAGCTACTGCTTTCTCTTTTTCACTTCTGAATCTCTCTTTTGGTTGAGATGGTTATCTACAGAGAAACAGAATTTCTTCTAAAGAAAGCAAAAATCTAACTTGCAGTTGTGAAAACTATCTTACACTATTTTTGTATAATTACTTTCATTTTCTATAGTGGAGCAGCTGAGAAAAATTGCTCTAATTGTGTAATTTTCTGCAACTACTCTGGGACAAAAATCTTGGTAATTGGATTTTTTTAAACTAACAAGTTGTCACAATTGGATAGTTCTTAAACTATTTGTGCTTATGCTTCAGAAATTTTCAGTGGATGTACAGTTTATTTTAAATGTTTTGCATCAGCTTGTGGTCTCAAATTTGATTTATTTAACTTTGAATTTTAAAATAGATTGACAACTCTGATTATACATTGTCTTCACTAAATGGACCTTTGCTAAGTTTTGTAGTGTGTTCATCCCCACCCCACCCTCTGCTGTTGTCATGGGAGCTAAAATCCTGGTGTATGCAGCTCCACCCCCAAGTGGTTCTGTCTCCCAGAGTGCTTTGCTGTTACTATGGAAATGCCTGCTTATTAATCTTGCTGTCCTTTTACTACCAAAGCACCTTTAACTGTCTCAAGCAATCAAGTGACGTTACCTACAGCAGGGAAAGGAAGAAGACTGCTTCCCATCCTACAACTGCAATGCTGATTTTAATCAAGATTTAATCAAGGAGGAGAAGGAACTAAAGCTACTCCAACAGCTCTTTTAAAATATACAAAGCTGGATCTTTCTTGATGCATAGGCACATGCCCTTGTCCATGCCCTTGCTGGAGACTTCTGAAAAAGCATACTATGTATCTTTTTTTTGTAGTTACAAATGTAAATATGCTTTTTATTTTTTATTTTTAAAATTTATTTTTTTCACTGAAGGATAATTGATTTACAGAACTGTGTTGGTTTTGGCCAAACATCAATATGCATCAGCCCATAGGTGTACACATATCCTCTCCCTCTTGAAACTTCCTCCCATCTCCCTCCCATCCCACCTCTCTAGATTTGTTACAGGGCCCTGGTTTGAGTTCCCTGAGTCATACAGCAAATTACCATTAGCTATCTATTTTGCATATAGTAATGTAAGTTTCCATGTTCCTCTCTCCATACTATCCATCTTTAGAGCTACTTTTGTATTTAATATACATTACAAAATAGTATAGCAGAATCAGGAGGACAAGTGATCACTTATTCTTACAGGTAAGAGAATGTGATCCTTTGCCCCAAATGTTCTGAACAATGTGTTTTGGGGAATAGTCATGAAAACTACCACAAGAAAAATGTGCATGCCGATTTGGACTAAACTTTATCATCTTATAGAACTGGAGGGTAGTAAACATAAGAGAATTAGCTAATGCTGATGAGTCAAAGATGCTTCCATAAACTTCACCTCTATCACTTTAAGATTAAACATGTATGAAATCTTGAATTTAACTATATGGTCATTTGTTCAAAGTGAAAATAGGACTTGTAATTGTGGAAGGATTTTCCACGTCAAGAAAATATTTGACAATAAATCTTGGCCACCCTGATCTGAGATGATCACTGTGGAAAGTTAACTGTGGCCCTGGCAAATAATATGTGCCCAAAATCTGTTTTTAGAACTAGGTAAAATTGTGTTGGGCTTCCATGGTGGCTCAGTGATAAAAAAAAAAAAAAAAATCTGCCTGCCAATGTAGGACATGACGTTCGATCCCTGGGTCAGGAAGATCCCTTGGAGAAGGAAATGACAATCTACTCCAGTATCCTTGCCTGGAAAATCCCATGGGTAGGGAAGGCTAGTGGGCACCACAGAGTCGCAAAAGAGTTGGATGCAACTTAGCAACTAAACAACAGAAATTAAGTTGTATAAACATACCTGGGGATCTAGGTATGTGTGAAAGCCTGCCACACAAAGAGAGTCTGCTTTTGCACTGAAAATAATCAAATCATATTGCAGCTGGGTAACGGAAGAGAGGGAAGTATCATGGTGGGGAAATGACAAAAGACTAGATCAGATCAGATCAGATCAGATCAGTCGCTCAGTCGTGTCCGACTCTTTGCGACACCATGAATCGCAGCACGCCAGGCCTCCCTGTCCATCACCAACTCTCAGAGTTCACTGAGACTCACATCCATCGAGTCAGTGATGCCATCCAGCCATCTCATCCTCTGTCGTTCCCTTCTCCTCTTACTCCCAATCCCTCCCAGCATCAGAGTCTTCTCCAATGAGTCAACTCTTCGCATGAGGTGGCTACATCTTTTGTAAAAACCCACAGGCACAGGAGTGGTTATGACTCAGGTCAGTCTAAACAAGGTGGCCTGTTACTTGAGCACTCTGTTCTAGTGAATGAACAAATGAACAGGGCACAAAGTTTGAGGAAGTTTGTTCAAGTGTCTGATAGGAAAGAATGTATGTTCATAGCCTACTTGCCCTAAAAAGCAGATCTTGGCAACAGATTAGAATAAGAAAAAAAGATCAGATTGGCAGGACTTTTGTCAAAATTACTAGAGAAAACAAGGCAACAACTTCAGCATTTGAATGTCACCCTAAGCTTCCAGTGACCTGATTGGTTAAGTCTAAGTGCTGTCAGCTCCTCAATGGTAATTTTTTCCATCCTCTTTTGTATTATTTCATAGGGTTATCATAACAAAGGAGCAGGTGACTTAAAACAAATTTATTGTTTCATACTTCTGGAGGCTGTAAGTCCAAAATCAGCATATAAGGAGGGTCATGCTCCAAAATGTGTAGAAGAAAATCATCTCATGCCCCTTCTTGCTTTTACTATTAAACCTTGGCATTCCTTTGATTGGAGATCATCATTCCATTTTCTGCCTCTATCATCACATGGTCATTTTCATATTATCCTCCCTTTGTGCATCCTTATTTCAAATTTCCTTCTACTTACAAAGACATGGTCACTCTGGACTAGGGGTGTCCAGAGTACACCCTACTCTAGTACATCATCTTAATTGATTACATCTGCAGTGATGTCACCCTGTTCCCAAATAAGATCACATCCTGAGGTACAAGTTGTTAGGACTTGGACATATCTCTCTGAGGACACAATTTGACCCATAACACCTTCTCTCAGAAATAGTATCAAGAGGTACTTCCCTGATAGCCCAGTGGCTGTGCTCCCAAAGCAGGGGCCCAGGTTCAATGCCTGGTCAGGGAACTAGATCCCACAAGATTCAACTAAAAAAAAAAAAAAGAAAAATTAAACTTAAAAAAAAAAAAATGCCACAATGAAGATAGGGGATTCCCCATGCTGCAACTAAGACTTGGTGCAGCCAAATAAATATTTTAAAAAAGAAATAGTATCAAGAAAGATATACAGCAAAATTGGTGAATAATTATAAAAGTCAGTTATTGGAAATCTTCATCAGTTTAGGCTATCTGAACCCATTCAGCTTCTTGGAGTACAAATGGAGTCATGCTTATTGAAGTTCAATTTGCTTTTTCACCCAGGAGGATATACATGAGATAAATATGATGACGGTGATAATGGTGGCAGCCGAGCTGAATGCTTATGATGAACCAGGTAGTTTTTTAACTACTTCACGTGTCGTTGTTGCTGTTCAGTCTCTCAGTTGTGTCCGACTCTTACATGCCAAGCTTCCCTGTCCTTCACTATCTCCCAGAGTTTGTTCAAACTCATATCCATTGAGTTGGTGATGCTATCCAACCATCTCATCCTCTGTCACCCCCTTCTCCTCCTGCCCTCCACCTTTCCCAGCATCAAGGTCTTTTCCAAAGTGTCGACTGTTCGCTTCAGGTGGCCAAACTACTGGAGCTTCAGCTTCAGCATCAGTCCTTCTAAGGAATATTCAGGGTTGATTGTCTTTAGGACTGACTTCATGCGTACTAATTTATTTAGTCCTTTTGACACTTCATGAAAAAGGTTCCTATTACCATCAGCATTTTACAGATGAGGAAACTAGGGCACAAAGAGGGTAATTTATTAGTCTGAAGCAGAGCAGCCAGCAGAAATGCCATTCCAGCATCTCTGTTAGTTTAGCCTCACCTTCTACTCTAAAGGCCTCAGTTCAATCACATTGAAGAGTAGAGCTTACAGACTTGGAGAATTCCTCGAAAATAAATGCAGTTCCTCGAAATAAATTCAGGAAGGAACTATCTAGCTGGTCTTGTACACCTTTATGTCAGCCCCCATTTATCTTCTCATGTGAAAGGAAGGTACATGTGCCTGCCCATATGGGGATCTCTGGGAGGCAATACAGGCGGCATAGTCCTCTTAGTACTAAGTTTTTCAATATTTTTAGATATAGGAATATGAATTCCTTCCTGAATACAAAAAAAAAAAAAAAAAGAATCAAGGGTCACTAGTCTAAGTACAACATGCACCAAAGAAAGTGTGTATTATGGTTATTATTTACCTAGATCTGGGAGAGCCAGGATGACTTATAGCAATTAAGACATCAATAAAAACAGATCTCATTCTCTTGGGATTTCTTGGATGAATTAGAAGAGCATACTGATTGGACTTGTTTGTCCGTCCATGCATTTAATTAGTTCCAGCAGACAACAAAACAAATTCCTTGTTGTGTGCTGATCAAATCTTCAGTGTCCTAGGATGACTTTATGTAAAAGCAGCATTCTGCTTTTACATAAAAATTTCATTAGTGGATTTGATCATCATTGGAGTGTCAGTGTTAAGGATAGAAACACATTATATGATGTAAATGATTTCACATAAAATTTAGCAGCTTAAAATGTGTGCATTCAAAAGTGATGAAACAATAACCAAACTAATCAATTAAGCACAAAGCTTAAACACAGTCTCCCACCTTAGGTAGAATTACAGCTGTTAGTGCCACTCTCCACATCTTGAGACATTTCTTTCTGGAGAGAGCAAAAATGAAACCTACTTTCTGTGTGTCTGCTTTCCCTACCCACCATCTGAGGACATTTGGAATTTGATTTACGTCCATGGAAGCCCACATAGCATTGTTTTTGATGAAAGGGCACAATCTGCAGCAAAGGATGTATGTCAATAGGAAGGGTACTTGACCTCAGAGTCCATTTGTCCTACCATGAGTATATTCATCCAGGAGCAGTAGATCTGATAGAATATTGGAATGGCTTATTAAAGATTCAGATCAGACAGCAGTTCAGAGATGAAACCCTCCAGGTTGTGGAGCTCCCTCAGATGCACTGAGCTGATATATAATCCTGCACCCTAATAGCTAAAATATATTGGTCTAGGGATGTAGGGATGAAAGTAAAATTGGCCCCTTTCACCACCACTTCTGGTAACTCACTTTGTATTGGTGCTTCCCATTCCTACAATTTAGGGTTTGCTGGATTAGAGGTCCTCATTCCCAGTAGCGCTACCCTTCCACCAGGCAATATGGAAAAGGTGTCACTGAGCCTGCAACCAGCACTGCCACCTGGTCACTCTGGGCTCTTCATGTCTATGGACCAGCAATCAAAGGAAGGAGGTATTAAACTGAAGGGAGAAATTTTTCTTAATGATCATGAGGTACTGGGCTTGCTCTTACATAATGGAGGCAGAGAGGAATATGCCTGGAACTCAGAAGATTCACTGAGGTGCCTCTTGGTGCCTTCCTCTTGACGGTAATGGTGAATGGGAAAGGTAGTGATCACAGCCTAACAAGGGTGTGGCAACCAGGGGGACAGATTCTCAGAGATAAAGGTCTGGATTATTCTATCAGGAAAGCAATCTAAAGCAGCAAAAGTGATGGCCAGGGGTAGGGGGAGATCTAGAAAGGATGGTGGCAGAGGAGAAAAAGATGACAAGTGTCGATTACAATCCCAGAACCAGTTGCAGCTCCAGATACTGTACATGCTTTACTACTTTTTTATATCATTTTAATAAGATTGTGGCTGAGCATGACCTTGAAGAGGTGATGCATGCCACACAGTGGCAGAATGGGCTTGTTGTGGGGCCAAGCAGATCTGAGAATGGAATACCGCAGTCAATATGTCTGAGATTTCTTTCAAGTGATGCCTTGAAGAGTTACTGATCCACAGAACATACTTTTGGGAATGCAGTTTTTTGCTTGTATTTAGATGATTTTGTTCTGCTGATTTAAAAAGTGTATTTCTAATGATCCAACTGTCTCCATAAGTGATAGACACTTATTCCCATTTTAATCTCCACCCCTACTCTCCCCCACCAAAAAAAAAGGAAGAAAGAATTTTGAAAGGAGCCAAAACTGTTGTCCCACTCTGGGTACTCTCAACTACTTCAGTATATCTAGAAATCACTCTGCTTGGAGAATACCGGTGTCCACATTTAGAAAGCAGGCTCTGGCCTCATAGAATATTATCACTTAGAACCTAGTGTTTTCTTAGGATGTGTTACTACATTTATACTCATTACAGGGATTACCCTAAAGTGATGGGGTCACTTAGCTGAAAAGTCAACCTTACCCTAGTGAATTCTAACATTTGAAGAGATCAGCGTGACCTTAAAGGATTGCAGTGATGTCTGTCTTTCATTTAAGACTTCTGTGTCTCAGTATAATTTGGCTTGTAAATATGAGCTTGCTTGATAAGGGTAGACTGAAAAGATATTGCATTTGTTAAAGTGTAGAGCCAAAAACACATTTTTGAAAAAGGGGAAAGAAAAAGAACATCTCTCCCCATCTCTCTCTCTCTTTTCCCATCTCTCTCCCCTCCCACCCCCGTCCCTTTCTCTGCCTTCAACCTCCACCCCACCCCACCCCAGCCCATGCCTCCCTTCCCCCTCTACCCCTCAACCCCACCCTCATCTCCCTGTCTCTCTCTCTCAACTTTAAATAATTCCATAGTAACTATATATGTATGAATGTTGCAAGTCTTCATGCTTCTCTGACTCAGAGCTCAGTGATTTTGGTAATTGTGAGTTGTTTTCAGAACATTACTTCTTCATTTGGCTTTTCTGGCATCAAACTGGATGGCATGTATCCATAAATATATTAATCTGTCTGTGTCATCTTTTTAGTTTTGCTTTCTTCCTGAACATTAACTCCCTATTTTTTCCAACTCCTTGCTCATAATAAATTTCAGAGCAAAGCAATATATTCCATCTTCCACACAACTTCAAATTCACTATTTCAAATCTGTCATTTGAAGATAATCAAGATTCTTTCACTGCAAATGACTCAACAGTGTGTCCTGAAAGAAGTAAATGATGGATTTCTTCTCAAAACACAAAGAGAAAAGTATTGAAAACACTGCATCCAAGACAGTGTCTGAAAAGTAACATTAATTACATCTCCACATACAAATAATATTTGGTTTATCTTTATTTTCTCTAAATTCAGTAATATTCTTCTTTTCCTCTTTTTTCTTTTTTTTTCAGCCATGCCTCACAGCTTGCAGAACAGGATCTCAGTTCCCCAACCAGAGACTGTAACCAGGCCACGGCAGTGAAAGCCCAGAATCCCAACCACTAGGCCAGCAGGGAACTCCCCAAGTAATCTTCTTAAAAACACCTTTCTGTTGACCCATTACACTCCATCCGATTTCATTTCACCATGCCAATAATTGTAATGATGATACTGGTAATAGCTGGAGTTTATAAAGTGCTCACTGTGCATCAGGCATGGCCGGAGGGTCTTGCATGCATACCAGCAACCCACCACTTCTGCACATCTCTACACCTCCACCTTGATCCAAGCCACCACTGTCTATAGCTTGAGATTCTACAGCAGCCTCCTAATTTCCTTTCTTAGCTCTTTATAATTTGTTCTCCATACAGCAGCTAGAGTGATCTTTTATATAGCGTTTTAGAGCACATCATTCAGTAAGATTGTGAAACTAACAAGCTATCACCAACAGGAAGAATTCAGGAAAAGTCAAACGAGAGAGGAGGTGCCAGTCCATGTGTCCTACCAACCTCCCAGAATCCTTCTCACTGGACTCCATATTGGTTGGACAATGCACATGCCACCAGGGAGGGCCCTGAGTCAGGATGATTGGCCAGACAAAACTCAGAAACTAACCCCAATACCATAAACCCCAAAAGTGCAAGTCACATGGCAGAGTAGTTCTCCTGGGTTCCCTTACCCTGCTGCTCTCTGCCTAGACACCCCTTCCCAGTAAAATCTCTTGCTTTGTCAGCATATATATATGTCTCCTCGGACACTTCATTTCCAAGTGTTAGACAAGAGCACACTCTTGGGCCCTGGAAGGGGTCTCCCTCCCTGCAACAATACGTGAAGAAAAAGAAAATACTCCAATAGTGGCATATTCAGTGCTTTTTACCTGGTGAAAATATCAAAAGAGATTCTCTGAACGCATTTCAAGAAAGGGTTTGGAGCAATGATTCTTACCCTTTTGGGGGATGATAAACAATTTTGAGAATCTATTAAAATTAAGAAATTTTATTCTAGGAGGAAAAAAAGGACTCTTTACATATAATTTCAGAAGGTCTTAAACCCAAAGTGTAGTTTTGACATGAAGAGAAGAGTTTGGGGTTTTTTCCTCTGGAGCATTAAAAGGAGTTTGGGGGCTTCTTGGCAATGTAGGCAGGTGTTCTCCCCTCCCTGGACAACCAATTGAGCAATGATAATGTCCTAAAGTCTGCGCCTTTCCTAACCTTAAAGAGGAAGCCAACTCTTGGTTTCTAATAAATAGAGCTCAGGTTTCAAGGACCACCCAGGCCCTTACTGATGAATCTTTCCCCCCTTCATTCGACAAACATTTGTGGGCACCTACTATGAGCCTGTAGGCACTGTAGCAGACTCAGGGGACACTGGAGAGCAAGGTGTGTCCCTTGCCTTGATAGAAGCCATAGACCCACAGGGAAGGCAGATATACAAAGGGATAATCTTACTTTAGAGCACCATGGAAACCCACTTTCTATTCCTGTTGCAGTAGACAGTAAGCATCATTTAATCAGCAGTAGAGCAATGGCAACCCACTCCAGTACTCTTGCCTGGAAAATCTCATGGCAGAGGAGCCTGGTAGGCTGCAGTCCATGGGGTTGCTAAGAGTCAGACACGACTGAAGTGACTTAGCAGCAGTAGCAGTAGCAGAGTAGGAGAAATCCAAGTCATCAGACTCGGTCTGGCCAAAGCGTTTCTGAGAAAGGTCCATAAAACACATTTTGAAATACACTTTCTACTGCTGCTGCTAAGTCGCTTCAGTCGTGTCCAACTCTATGCGACCCCATAGACGGCAGCCCACCAGGCTCCCCCGTCCCTGGGATTCTCCAGGCAAGAACACTGGAGTGGGTTGCCATTTCCTTCTCCAATACATGAAAGTGAAAAGTGAAAGTGAAGTCGCTCAGTCGTGTCCAACTCTTAGCGACCCTATGGACTGCAGCCTTCCAGGCTCCTCCATCCATGGGATTTTCCAGGCAGGAGTACTGGAGTGGGGTGCCATCGCCTTTCTGTTATATGATGCACATGAGTCACTTAATTTTACAGACCATCGGGAACATACAGTGCTGTGGACTCAACAGATAACTTTTGAGTGAATGGGAATAAGGCTTGATGAAACTGCCTTCGAACATTTTGATCTTACCTACTTCTGAGCTGCAGAAGTTATACTTGACTAGAAGTTAGAGGCTCCTGGGGCTTCGGGGAGAGGAGAATCCTTCTTTTAGTTAAAAGCACTTTATACTAAATATAGTGTAAATGTAGAAACAGTTTGTACTATCCAGCTACATTCCCACTCTCTAGCCTCCATAAATGTGAAAAGGGCAACATTAACTGAAGAATAAAATGCTGTGAAGACACAGAGAAGAGGCCTTTAAACCCAGCTTTGAAGGAGCAGAGTAGCCCACCTAAAGAGTAATCGGGAGTTAGCCAGTTTTTTGAGTAGTAAGTGATAATAATATAGATTGTGTCCAGACAAACAGAAGAGCATATGCAAAGGCACAGAGTCAAAAAAAAAAAAAAATTCAAAATTCTGCAGTCTACCTCTGCATCTGTGGACTGTCTTTATCTGGGCAATAACACTGGTTGAGATTCTAAGTTTCCAAATCAGTTGAGCTAATAGATATATCCTTTGTGCTCAGTCACTCAGCTATGTCTGACTCTTTGTGACCTCATGAACTGCAGCCCACCAGGCTCCTCTGTCCATGGAATTTTCCAGGCAAGAATACTCCATTTCCTACTCCAGGGGGTCTTCCTGACCCAGGGATAGAAGCTGCATCTCCTGCATTGAGAGAACCACAGCTCTCTCTTGCATTAGTAGGCGGATTCTTTACCACCATGTTAGTTTCCCTTAATCTGAAACAGAAACAAATGGTTCACATTCTCATCAGAGTATAACCTCAAATATCTTTGTATTACAATACTGGAAGTGAGAAATAGGCCCTTCTCTTGCCGTTGTTGTTCAGTCCCTCCATTGAGTTCAACTCTTTACAACCCCATGGACAGCAGCACGCCAGGCTTTCCTGTCCATCACCAACTCCCAGAGTTTCTCAAACTCATGTCCATCGAGTCAGTGATGCCATCCAACCATCTCATCCTCTGTCGTCCCCTTCTCCTCCTGCCCTCAAATCTTTCCCAGCATCAGGGTCTTTTCCAATGAGTCAGCTTTTCGCATCAGGTGGCCAAAGTATTGGAGTTTCAGCTTCAGCATCAGTCCTTCCAATGAATATTCAGGGTTAGGATTGACTGGTTGGATCTCCTTGCAGTCCAAGGGACTCTCAAGAGTCTTCTTCAACACCACAGTTCAAAAGCATCAATTCTTCAGCGCTCAGCCTTCTTTATGGTCCAACTCTCACATCCATACACGACTACTAGAGAAACCATAGCTTTGACTAGATGGACCTTTGTTGGTAAAGTAATGTTTCTGCTTTTTAATGTGCTGTCTAGGTTTGTCATAGCTTTTCTTCCAAGGAGCAAGTATCTTTTAATCTATGGCTACAGTCACCATCTGCAGTGATTTTCGAATTCTCTTGCTAAAAGTTTTTAAAATGCTGTGAGACTGACTGTTTCCTCGACCAGCAGTTTACAAATTCAGGGTGCTTATGTTCAAGAGCCTGATGTTTACTCATTAACAGTTTATACCATTCTTTTGTTTATATGGGCCCAACCACGGATTTTAAAACACTGTTCTGTCAGAGTTTGCAGCACATTCAAATTACTACACTTTCCAGCCAGTTCTAATCTTTAAGTCACGCATTAGCAGGATAAGAGGAAGTCACTTTATTCGCTTTATAATAGTAGTCCCTACCATTACTTAAAGCACATTTTTTATTCCAAAAATGTTGCTACATATATCTCATATAATCTTCATAATAACCCCAAACGGTGGGAATCATTTCTCCTAAGGTGCAGATGAGGAAACTGTAGCTCAAAGATATTAAGTAACTTACCCAAGGTCAGACAGCTAGACAGTGGGAGAATGTGACATTTATGCTATTTATCATTGTATGTAAGACTTCCAGTAACATATTCTAATCTTAAGTTCACATTGGTTTGAGTCTCTTTCATGGATCATTTTAAAAAGTTTCTGAACATTAAGTATTAAGTGTTCCTCTTACTGTAATTAACTTATATAAAAAGGAAAAAATATTGTATTACTGCAGTCTAGTCAGTAAGTACTCCTTGATTTAATTTAAATGTTTGTCTGCCTTGACTCCTGCCTCAGATTATAATAAACTCTTTGAGGCCAGGACTGGGTATCCTTTATGTCTGGTGGTATCTTAAAGAGATTCAGTGACAGTCCAACAAAAATTAGGTCATGAATTTACAACAGGATTTCAAACTGCTCTTATGCTTAACATTAGGATTTCTACTTATGTAAAAATTATCTTTTTGTAAAGATAATAATAAAAAGAAGAATCTATATATACACTGCAAAAAGAATGGAAGGAATTATGCCAAAAAAAAAGAATAGTAGTTCTCTTTGGTAAGAGAATTATGGATAATCATTTTTCTTTTATTGTTGATTTTTCTGTATTTTTCTACCATCAATGCGTAGTACTTAAATAATTAGAATAAATTATGTTAAAATATTAGATCTAAATCAACAATAATAAAAACTTTAAAAGTTTTCATTCCCCTCCAAATATCATTGTTTTTTGTTTGGGGAAGTTCAGCTTCTTAGGACTCTTCATTCTGTTCAACTAATGACACACAATGATTTTCTCTTGAGTACTTCACACATCCCTTTATTGTCCTTTCTCCTTGGTGACTAGTGCCCAGCACCTCTTGAATTCCTTCAAATTTTCTGTGCTAGAAAAAGCAAAGTCAAGTGAATCAAATGTGTCACTTTCAAATTGGACAATTTTGCAAATAGATTACTGATGCAGAGCTGAATATATCAAACATAGTGAATGACACTTTTGTCCAAGGGTATAGGCTTTCCAAGTTGATGACTGCAGCAACTAAAGTTGACACTAAAATGAGTTGGATAATTTAAAAAGCAAAACAAAGATTAAAATAAGAGAAATGGGCACCCAGGAAATATAAAGAACAAATACGTTTGCGGTGTTTTTTACTGTCATGGTAAGTTTTCTGTCCTTGTTGTTGTGGTTGCTATTTATCGTTACCAATGATGAATACTACTAATTTTTTGTGCAAACTGCTTTTTTATCTTTTTTGCTAGTGTAATTTCTATTTTCAAAGTCAGGGCTAATGCATGTCAGTGCAGGCTGCGAAGTACTCTTCCAATATTCTCTGTATTTGTAACTTAAAAGTTCCACGTCACCAACTAAGTTACAAAATAAGGTCACATTTCTTTTCATGTCCTAACCATAGTGATGCTAGACTCTTAAATGCCCACCATGAGAGGAAGACAAAACTTTCTATAGGTTTTTCATGCCCTAAGTAATTTCTTGGAGAAGGAAATGGCACCCCACTCCAGTATTCTTGCCTGGAAAATCCCATGGGCAGAGGAGCCTGGTAGCTGCAGTCCATGGGGTCGCGAAGAGTCAGACACAACTGAGCGACTTCACTTTCACTTTTCACTTTCATGTATTGGAGAAGGCAATGGCAACCCACTCCAGTGTTCTTGTCTGGAGAATCCCAGGGATAGGGGAGCCTGATGGGCTGCCGTCTGTGGGGTCGCACAGACTCGGGCACAACTGAAGCGACTTAGCAGCAGAAGCAGCAAGTAATTTCTGGCGCTCTGTACCATTCGTTCATGTTTCACAAGTTAGTCCTAGTGCTTACTTGTCCCTTTTCCCACTCTGCCCTCCAAGCTCTGTAATACCCAAGCTTTCATATCTCATTGTGTCATCACAGAATGTGCTCACCCAGGCTGCTCACTCTGTACAGATTCTATCCAAGCACAGACACTTTTCCCTTTCTTGATAGCCATAAAGGCATAACCAAGACTAGTCAGTAGGTTGGCCAAAGATACAGTGAAAGTTTGGCATGCATAGTAGTGAGTGCTACTAACAGCCTACTATTGCTGTTGCCATGCCTGGAGCTCACAAACTCCAAGGCCAGTTTCAGAGTCCCTGCCTTGTTCTCAGGGGTCTCCAGTGTAACAGTGGGGTCAGTTCATCTTGAATACCTCTTCCCACAATCTTTAATGGAAATCTCTAGACCACTTTCTCCAATAGTCATGGGCTCCTAATCCTCTGGCCCACATAGCAAAGATGGTCCCTTCCTCCATAAAATTCAAGGCCCACTCCTTTTCCACAAGCATGTCAGAGTAGAAACAGCAGAGACGATCAAGGAGATCATTCATACCAACTTATAGGTTGAAATTAAACCTCCATGGCCCAGACAGGGGTATCACAATACAGAGAGCACATTTCTAAAAAGTTTGTGTTGTTCATTCTTAACTGTGGCAGGTACAATGCTACATAGTCCCCAAGTTTCATTTCCTTTTCCTCTTTGTGAGGATGCAAGAAGACAGTGCTTCCCAGACTCCTTTGCAGTAAGACTGGAACAATGTATCTCATCTGGCCAATGGGATACAAGTGTAGTCTTTTTCACTAAGACAGTGAAAAAATCCTTGTACAACCCTCTATCTCCCTTTTCCTCTGCCATAGTGATCATAGAAACTAGGTTATCCAGATATCAATGACCGGGATGCTTGAGTGACTTCCAGCAAGGGAGCCACCCTAGAGAATTAAAGTTATCTTGGAGATGTGGTTAAAATAAAAATTTACAAAGTCTTAATTATTTCATAGTGTGCTGGGTTCAAAGACGTATGGAGAGAAGATAGACATGTTTCCTGACCTCATGATCTTAAGAAGTACTGCAAGCTAAGGAGTTTGAAACCTATCTTAAGAGCAACCATGAGAGCTTGAAGGATTTTGAGCAAGGATTGACACAATCCAGTATTTGTCTTAGATCTCTATGAAAGACATATGAGAAAAATATTTAGGAGAAAAATAGTAGTGACAGTAATTCAGGGGAGAGCTGGTGATGGCCTGAACAAATAAGGTAGCAGCCAAAATAAGTGGACTTTGAAGATGCAGTAGGTGCAGAGAGAAATAGATGGGTATGACAGATACAATTCACATGTACATGAAAAGTTAAATTCCTCTTAGTTTTTTGTTTCAGGAGACTGCTATATAAGACTCTGTACACATTTTTACAATTTACTAATAATGTTTCAAAATAACCAGAAAAGCATTAGCTCTGAATCAGCACTTCCACCCTCTCAGCACCACAAGGCCTCTGGTGAGGGCTGCTCTCTAGGGTTCAGAGTCCTTCACTAGACACTTGCATCTTCACAGCTTAGAGAGCTCCCTGCCTCTGATACAAGAGGGCCTGCAAACTCAGAATGGTGGGAAGAACTGCATGTGGGGCAGTCAAGAATTCAGTTCAGTTCAGTCGCTCAGTCGTGTCCAACTCTTTGCGATCCCATGAATCGCAGAGGCAGGTCAGGTGGTCTGGTATTCCCATCTCTTTCAGAATTTTCCACAGTTTATTGTGATCCACACAGTCAAAGGCTTTGGCATAGTCAATAAAGCAGAAATAGATGTTTTTCTGGAACTCTCTTGCTTTTTCCATGATCCAGGGGATGTTGGCAATTTGATCTCTGGTTCCTCTGCCTTTTCTAAAACCAGCTTGAACATCAGGAAGTTCACGGTTCACATATTGCTGAAGCCTGGCTTGGAGAATTTTGAGCATTACTTTACT
This sequence comes from Tragelaphus eurycerus, assembly GCA_935064755.1. NCBI lineage: Eukaryota > Metazoa > Chordata > Mammalia > Artiodactyla > Bovidae > Tragelaphus > Tragelaphus eurycerus. The sequence continues at coordinate 18,207,390 of CAKXYN010000024.1, read as the reverse complement.
AGCGTGTGAGATGAGTGCAATTGTGCAGTAGTTTTAGCATTCTTTGGCATTGCCTTTCTTTGGGATTGGAATGAAAACAGACCTTTTCCAGTCCTGTGGCCACTGCTGAGTTTTCCAAATTTGCTGGCATATTGAGTGCAGCACTTTCACAGCATCATCTTTCAGGATTTGAAATAGCTCAACTGGAATTCCATCACCTCCACTAGCTTTGTTCGTAGTGATGCTTTCTAAGGCCCACTTGACTTCACTTTCCAGGATGTCTGGCTCTAGGTGAGTGATCATACCATTGTGATTATCTGGGTTGTGAAGGTCTTTTTGTACAGTTCTTCCATGTTTTCTTGCCACCTCTTCTTAATATCTTCTGCTTCTGTTAGGTCCATACCATTCCTGTCCTTTATCGAGCCCATCTTTGCATGAAATGTTCCCTTGGTATCTCTAATTTTCTTGAAGAGATCTCTAGTCTTTCCCATTCTGTTCTTTTCCTCTATTTCTTTGCAACGATCGCTGAGGAAGGCTTTCTTATCTCTTCTTGCTATTCTTTGGAACTCTGCATTCAGATGCTTATATCTATTCTTTTCTCCTTTGCTTTTTGCTTCTCTTCTTTTCACAGCTATCAAGAATTGCATGATCTTAAAAGAGAAAAGAGTATCTTCTTCTCTCCTCTTCTTATTAAACAAAAATTCTTTAGCTCTTCCAATCAACCAACCTCAGCTCTCTACTTAACCGCTTATCTTTCTTTAAAACAGAGTGGACCTGACAGGGTGAAGCAAGGAGAAGAACTGGCAGTGTGGGGAGGGAGGGAGGGCGAGAGTAGGGGAGGGAAGATTTGGTGAAAGGGAGGGGTAGGGGGTGCAGGAGTTGCGGGGAGAGGGCAGGAGTGAGATAGCTGGAACTTGGCCATGGGGACCAGGGGGCAGGAGTTTCAGGGCTCACCTTCATTTCACCCTATTTGTGCTCCCACCCAAAACCTAGTCTCATCTCCACAGAGAGTAAGACAGGAAGCAAGGGGGGAGCCCAGGCCACTGTGCCAAGGGAAAGTCAATCCCCAGGGGTAGATCAAAATGCATAATAAGAAATTTTTAAATAACAAAAAAATTATTTTTAAAGACCATCCCCAGAGGTGAAAGCAGAATGGGAAAGAGCCCCCACTTGGCCTCCAGACCCAGCTGACAGCAGTGACGCCGGGCCTGCTTGGTGAAGCCACCACCATTACACTTTCCTTACTGTCAGCAGGTTACGCGTGGACAGGCCTCTAAGGATCAGCCTGGGAGCCATCCTTCTAAACATTCTTTCGATTTAAAAAAGATGCATCACTAACCTAAAAGCTGACTTTGTAGTGATAAAAACTGAGGAAATGGGGCTGAATAAGCATATTATATCCTATGATATAACCTAGAAAGTTTGGAAACAAAATCAATTTCATGGTAGCTTGTCTATTTGTCATGTTTCTCATTTCATAAAAGGAAAATACATGCCCCCCAAAAGGGCAATGACTTCAACTATTTGAGTTCTATATAAAAAGATGAGCTTCCTCTGTATACATAGTCTTATCTTAGGAATTCTGAAAAATTAGACACTAATGAGAATTTTTCCTTTTATTTTATATATATAATTTTTTTCTTTTTGCTTGTGAGGGTGGGTGACATGGGATTCCTTTAGATATTGACTGAATCATAATCAAAATATATTTACAAAATTTACATTTATGAATAACTTTTCAGGAACATATTTTCTGAGAAGTGTGTGTGTGTCTGTCTGTGTGTGTGTGTGTGTGTGTTAGGCCCTCAGTCATGTCTGATTCTTTGCAACCCCATGGACTATAGCCCACCAGGCTCTTCTGTCCATGGAATCCTCCAGGCAAGAATAATAGAGTGGGTTGCCATTTCCTTCTCCAGGGGATCTTCCAAACCCAGGGATCAAACTCATGTCTCCTACATTGCAGAAAGATTCTTTACCAACTGAGCCACCAGGGAAGCCCTGAAGAAGGTACAATAACAAAATGTTGCTGGGTGTAGCTCATCAAGAAAAACAGAGATCCAATTTAGAAGAAAAGATAGTATATCTGATTTCTACATCTAAGTGCAAGAGATTTTAATTTGGCTTTTCCTCACTTTTTGACAGGTTTGGGCTAAAATATGGAGAACTGCTCAGTCAGTGAGTTTGGATTGGCTAGTGATGAACATACCTCTTATATAGAGTTTATCCAACAAACAATGGTTGAGCACCTGTCCATAACAGGTCCAATCTAGGGGCCACGGTCTGCAAAATTAATAAGACCTACCCTCAGGAGACTTCCATCTAAAGAAAAAGTTAGACTCTAAAACAATTAATTAAACAATTTCCAATAAGACCATTTCTAAAGGTACAAAGTAGAGTAGCACAAACTGTTCCAGAAAATTGCAGAGGAAGGTAAACTTCCAAACTCATTCTATGAGGCCACCATCACCCTAATACCAAAACCTGACAAAGATGCCACAAAAAAAGAAAACTACAGGCCAATATCACTGATGAACATAGATGCAAAAATCCTTAACAAAATTCTAGCAATCAGAATCAAACAACACATTAAAAAGATCATACACCATGACCAAGTGGGCTTTATCCCAGGAATGCAAGGATTCTTCAATATCCACAAATCAATCAACATAATACACCACATTAACAAATTGAAAAATAAAAACCATACGATTATATCAATAGATGCAGAGAAAGCCTTTGACAAAGTTCAACATCCATTTATGATAAAAACTCTCCAGAAACCAGGAATAGAAGGAACATCAGATCAGATCAGATCAGTCGCTCAGTCGTGTCCAACTCTTTGTGACCCCATGAACTGCAGCACGCCAGGCGTCCCTGTCCATCACCAGCTCCCGGAGGTCACTCAGACTCACATTCATCGAGTCAGTGATGCCATCCAGCCATCTCATCCTCTGTCGTCCCCTTCTCCTCCTGCCCCCAATCCCTCCCAGCATTAGAGTCTTCTCCAATGAGTCAGCTCTTCGCATGAGGTGGCCAAAATACTGGAGTTTCAGCTTTAGCATCATTCCTTCCAAAGAAATCCCAGGGCTGATCTCCTTCAGAATGGACTGGTTGGATCTCCTTGCAGTCCAAGGGACTCTCAAGAGTCTTCTCCAACACCACAGTTCAAAAGCATCAATTCTTCAGCGCTCAGTCTTCTTCACAGTCCAGCTCTCACATCCATACATGACCACAGGAAAGACCATAGCCTTGACTAGGCGAACCTTTGTTGGCAAAGTGATGTCTCTGCTTTTGAATATGCTATCTAGGTTGGTCATAACTTTCCTTCCAAGGAGTAAGCATCCTTTAATTTCATGGCTGCAGTCACCATCTGCAGTGATTTTGGAGCCCAGAAAAATAAAGTCTGACACTGTTTCCACTGTTTCTCCATCTATTTCCCATGTAGTGATGGGACCAGATGCCATGATCTTCGTTTTCTGAATGTTGAGCTTTAAGCCAACCTTTTCACTCTCCACACCTTAACATAATAAAAGCTATATATGACAAACCCACAGCAAACATTATCCTCAATGGTGAAAAATTGAAAGCATTTCCTCTAAAGTCAGGAACAAGACAAGGGTGCCCACTTTCACCATTACTATTCAACATAGTTTTGGAAGTTTTGGCCACAGCAATCAGAGCAGAAAAAGAAATAAAAGGAATCCAAATTGGAAAAGAAGTAGAACTCTCACTGTTTGCAGATGACATGATCCTCTACATAGAAAACCCTAAAGACTCCACCAGAAAATTACTAGAACTAATCAACGAATATAGTAAAGTTGCAGGATATAAAATCAACACACAGAAATCCCTTGCATTCCTGTACACTAATAATGAGAAAATAGAAAGAGAAATTAAGGAAACAATTCCATTCACCATTGCAATGAAAAGAATAAAGTACTTAGGAATATATCTACCTAAAGAAACTAAAGACCTATATATAGAAAACTATAAAACACTGGTGAAAGAAATCAAAGAGGACACTAATAGATAGAGAAATATACCTTGTTCATGGATTGGTAGAAACAATATAGTGAAAATGAGTATACTAGCCAAAGCAATTTATAGATTCAATGCAATCCCTATCAAGCTACCAACGGTATTCTTCACAGAGCTAGAACAAATAATTTCTCAATTTGTATGGAAATACAAAAAACCTCGAAGAGCCAAAGCTACCTTGAGAAAGAAGAATGGAACTGGGGAAATCAACCTGCCTGACTTCAGGCTCTACTACAAAGCCACAGTCATCAAGACAGTATGGTACTGGCACAAAGACAGAAATTTAGATCAATGGAACAAAATAGAAAGCCCAGAGATAAATCCACGCACATATGGACACCTTATCTTTGACAAAGGAGGCAAGAATATACAATGGATTAAGGACAATCTCTTTAACAAGTGGTGCTGGGAAAACTGGTCAAACACTTGTAAAAGAATGAAAATAGAACACTTTCTAACACCATACACAAAAATAAACTCAAAATGGATTAAAGATCTAAATGTAAGACCAGAAACCATAAAACTCCTAGAGGAAAACACAGGCAAAACACTCTCTGACTTACATCACAGCAGGATCCTCTATGACCCACCTCCAAGAATACTGGAAATAAAATCAAAAATAAACAAATGGGACCTAATTAAATTTAAAAGCTTCTGCACAACAAAGGAAACTATAAGCAAGGTGAAAAGACAGCCTTCAGAATGGGAGAAAATAATAGCAAATGAAGCAACAGACAAACAACTAATCTCAAAAATATACAAGCAATTCCTACAGCTCAATTCCAGAAAAGTAAACGACCCAATCAAAAAATGGGCCAAAGAACTAAATAGACATTTCTCCAAAGAAGACATACAGATGGCTAACAAACACATGAAAAGATGCTCAACATCACTCATTATCAGAGAAATGCAAATCAAAACCACTATGAGGTACCATTTCATGCCAATCAGAATGGCTGCAATTCAAAAGTCTACAAGCAATAAATGTTGGAGAGGGTATAGAGAAAAGGGAACCCTCTTACACTGTTGGTGGGAATGCAAACTAGTACAGCCACTATGGAGAACAGTATGGAGATTCCTCAAAAAACTGGGAATAGAACTGCCTTATGATCCAACAATCCCACTGCTGGGCATACACACTGAGAAAACCAGAATTGAAAGAGACACATGTACCCCAATGTTCATCGCAGCACTGTTTACAATAGCCAGGACATGGAAGCAACCTAGATGTCTATCAGCAGATGAATGGATAAGACAGGTGTGGTACATATACACAATGGAGTATTACTCAGCCATTAAAAAGAATACATTTGAATCAGTTCTAATGAGGTGGATGAAACTGGAGCCTATTATACAGAGTGAAGTAAGCCAGAAAGAAAAACACAAATACAGTATACTAACGCATATATATGGAATTTAGAAAGATGGTAACAATAACCCTGTATATGAGACAGCAAAAGAGACACTGATGTATAGAACAGTCTTTTGGACTCTGTGGGAGAAAGAGAGGGTGGGATGATTTGGGAGAATGGCATTGAAATATGTATAATATCATATATGAAACAAGTCGCCAGTCCTGGTTCGATGCACAATACTGGATGCCCGGGGCTGGTGCACTGGGACAACCCAGAGGGATGGTATGGGGAGAGAGGAGGGAGGAGGGTTCAGGATGGGGAAAACATGTATACCTGTGGCAGATTCATTTTGATATATGGCAAAACCAATACAATATTGTAAAGTTAAATAAAATAAGGAAAAGAAAAAAAAAAACAAAGTAGAGTAGCAGAGTATTTGTTTTGGTGTTTTGTTCTACAAATAGGAGAAAATGGGACTAAAATGTCTTAAATGACAAGAAACATATCTTTTCATCCAAAAGAAGTTCATGGTAGGCTAATTCGCTGACTCAAAACCTCATTAAAAATCCAAATTATTTCTGTTTTTTCACTTAGTCTTTTTTGGCATGTTGACTTTTATCCTCATGACTTGCTTCAAATCATCACAAAATTGCTGCCACAGTTCCAGGCATCACATCCTCACACACAAGCAGAAAAAGAAAAGTTTCTCTTACATGTATTTCCTTTAATAAAACAGGAAAACTGTTTCAGAAGCCTCCCAGGAGTTAGTCAGTTCAGTCGCTCAGTCGTGTCTGACTCTTTGCGACCCCATGGACTGCAGTACGCCAGGCTTCCCTGTCCATCACTAACTCCCAGAGCTTACTCAAACTCATGTCCATCGTATCGGTGATACCATACAACCATCTCATCCTCTGTTGTCCCCTTCTTCTCCCGCCTTCAATCTTTCTCATCATCAGGGTTTTTTCCAATGAGTCAGTTCTTCACATCAGGTGGCCAAAGTATTGAGTTTCAGCTTCAGCATCAGTTTTTCCAATGAATATTCAGGACCAATTTCATTGGCCAAAACTGTACATCCATTGGCATAAACTAATCACTTGGAGGAGAAATATGAGTTTCTCATTAATTTCAACAAACCATAAATCACCTCTTAGAGCCAAATAGGATTATCCTTAGGGCACAGGCTACAGATTCTCTGATCAGGAAGCAGAAAAGCAGAAAGAGGGGGAAGTAAGGGGAGTGGGGAGGAAGAGGAATAAGAAATATAAGGAGAAGAGAATAAAAGGACTTGGTTGTTGAAGAGAAAGATATACAAGTGGCCTAAATAGCAGAGCATCATTCTTGCCTAGAGGTATCAGGAAAATCTTCCAAGAAAAATTAAAACAAATATTAAAGACTGAGGAGGAGTCAACTGCAAACACAGGCCCAACCCTGTGCCTCCACACGCTCCATCTAAATTCAGACACTCTTCTTTGTCAAGGCTCAGCCAAGAACCATGTCTGTCTTTTATCTCAAAAAGGGAGTAGGGGCTGCCAACCTCATCGAGCTATTCACTAACTGAGGTTCTTAAGCCATGGTTGAAACCCCACCCAAATCTGTCTACTACAGAGGAGTGAAAATTGTTTTCTCTTTAAATACAGAGGGAATTAATAATGACTTTTAAAGTTTTAACTTCATACAAAAACTCATTACCTCTCAAACTGCTAACTAGTGGCAACAGAGAGCAACAATAACAAAATGAATAAATATACAAAGAGAACAGAGTGGGCATTTGGTGATGCTGTCATTGACCATTCTTTAGAGAAACAAGGGCTCATAGGAAGGCAAGATAACTCAGCTCTCTGTGCCCGGCAAGTCCTGAGGAAGAGCCCATCAGAATAAAAACAGAGAGAAAGTAAAATGCATACAAAGGCCTCATGCTGTTCCATTTGAACAGAAAATGGTATAAAGATGAAAATAGAGGAGGCACACAGCAAAGCCCAGTAACCTACAGCCCTGCTAAATAGAAAACGCAGAGCCTCACCACAGGGCAACTCCATAAAGCCACTGTGGATGCCATTTTGCTAATTGTGTTTGCTATGACACCAAGCACCGCTTAGCTGGGCTCCCAGAGTGTCGCCATAATGGCAATCACTTGCCAGGAGCGAGAGTGATTTTTATTTGATATCCATACAAAGCAGAAGCAAATGAATTACCATAATGAGAAGCAACATAATGATGTGGAGATGTACAAACTGCCATTGTGTTTAATAACAACAAAGCCTTCCCTTTTGAATTAAATTTGCAGGAAGATTCTTATTGAAGCATCATTGTACTGAAACCAAGTTGTTTGAGGAAAAAAAAAAAAGACTCTCCAAAGTATTTCAGGCCTATGATCACTAGAAAGGTTGTTAGGAGAATATTTTTCAATTTTTATTCTCAGTAAAATTGACTTAGTTGTAGCACTACACAGCTGCGATTTGTGGAGTAAATGGCAAAGCTAAATGTGCCGAAACCCAACATGTTCCCTGAGCAACAAAGGGATGGAAGGCAAATGTTACAGTATTATTGACAACACTGGTAATGCTTGTATAAGCATCCGCTTCATAAAGGGGGAAAGCCTACATTATAAACAAAAGGAGTTTCCAAACAAGGCCTTCCAGCTCAAATTCAGGCTTTGATTTGAATTTTTACTTGTTAGTACAGAATTTCCTCTTTTTACCTTATCCCTCCAAAATAAAAATTTCTCTGATTTGCATTATGGAAACCTCCCCATGACTGAATCCACTTTTTATTTCTCTATGATTATTTTCTATGTTTTTCTGATATTCACATGTTTCCCACCACTTGATTTTCAACATGAATGAAGAAGGTATTGTTGAACAGCATGACATTAATTTAAACCTGTTTCCATGATCATCCTGAGGGCACTGTCCTCTTAGACAGAGGCTGGTGTGTGAATGCAGTGTGTCCTTCCGTATTTCGCCACACTCCAAGTCTTTCAATGCTACCATTTATATCCATTTACAATAGAACATCCTGGTTTCATTAATGGACAAACCCAGAGCCAAACCACGGTCTGCATTAGATTAAGCCAGCCCTGGGCAAAATCTGAGGTTGAATGCTACAGGACTAGAAACCCAGAGCCTTGGGTTCTGGGTCAGCTCGCCACTGAAGGTGACAGAGGCAAACCAACTTCTCTGTGTCTGTCTCAGTTTTCCCAGCTGTAGAAGAGGCATGATATCTGCTCCACTCACATTCACAGGAGTATCCTGAGAGTCAAATCATATTCAAATGCTTTGTAAACTGTTAAGACTATGTTGGTGAGAAACAGCAGGGATCTTTTAGTAAGCCCAAAAGCCCACATCCCAGAAAGCCATACTCATGTAATTGATAAGAATCTATATTTTGGCTTTTGTCCTTTTATCACCCAATAAATATTTATTGAACTTCTCTAACATTATTATTATTCTATAATTTGTTGATGCAAGGCACAATCCTTAGCGCAATGAAAACATACGTATATACCATGATGGTCTGCTCTGAAGGAAGATACACAAAGTAAGAGAGAAGAACTGCTGCATAAAAAGACAAGAAATAGAGTTTATACATAAGCACCCGGGAGCTCCTCAGGTGGTGCAGTGGTAAAGAATCTGCCTGCCAATACAGGAGACACAAGAGATATGGGTTTGATCCGTGGGTTGAGAAGATCCTCTGGAGTAGAAAATGGCTGCTGCTGCTGCTAAGTCACTTCAGTCGTGTCCGACTCTGCGTGACCCCATAGACGTCAGCCCACCAGGCTCTCCTGCCCCTGGGATTCTCCAGGCAAGAAAACTGGAGTGGGTTGCCATTTCCTTCTCCAATGCATGAAAGTGAAAAAGTGAAAGTCAAGGCGCTCAGTCATGTCCGACTCTTAGCGACCCCATGGACTGCAGCCCACCAGGCTCCTCCATCCATGGGATTTTCCAGGCAAGAGTACTGGAGTGGGGTGCCATTGCAGCCATCTCCAGTATTCTTGCCTGAAAAATCCCATGGACAGAGGCGCCTGGTGGGCTACAGTGCACGGGGTCACAAAGAGTCGGACACAACTGAACACACACACACCAATGGGAGACAGTACAACAGTGAGGGAAAGTACAGGCTTTGGCATCACAACTTCTGGGCCTGAATCCTGGCTCTATCATTAACTCACCATGTGACACTGGGCAGCTTATATAACCTCTCTATATCTCAATTTCCTCATCTGTAAAATGGAAAGCGTAATACCTATCTTATGATCTACGTGTGGGGAATAAATGTGTTAACACATCAAAAATTCTCAGAACAGTACCTGGCACATACATCAGATCAGATCAGATCAGATCAGATCAGTCGCTCAGTCGTGTCCGACTCTTTGCGACCCCATGAATCGCAGCACGCCAGGCCTCCCTGTCCATCACCAACTCCCAGAGGTCACTCAGACTCACATCCATCGATTCAGTGATGCCGATGCCATCCAGCCATCTCATCCTCTGTCGTCCCCTTCTCCTCCTGCCCCCAATCCCTCCCAGCATCAGAGTCTTCTCCAATGAGTCAACTCTTCGCATGAGGTGGCCAAAATAGGATACATTTAATGTTAGCTGAACATCAAGATATCTTATGGTACAATTATTGAGAGGGTGAAAGAGCATTAAAGATTATGGTCAAGAGTGGCTCAGGAGTTCTGACCTAGGGATTAAAGGCTGGGAAGGCTCAGTGGAGGCAAAGTGAAGGGGATGAGCAACTAGACAGTGGGAGCACTCTGGACGGGTCAAAGGGCCTGCATGAAGGTCCCGGGCCTGGTTTGTATGAGGTGCCGTTGGGCCAGTATGAAGAGAAGGGTCAGGGTTTCCAGGGGGAGATGCTGGGAAGCAGGAACACTGAAACCAGATACTCTGAGTAGGGTGAGAGCTCATCTCTGCTTACAGGACCACAGCCAGAAGCTGGCCGTATTTCAAAGCTTCCAGCACACCTTGTTTCTCTACATGCGCACTATAGTTTGAATTTACCTTTGGAAGTATATTCCTTTTGAATTTTGGAGAGGAAAACAGACACTTTAACAGGCTTTTTGGGTCCTACAAAGATAAATCTAAATATACTCTCTCTGGAATTATAAAGTTCTTCACACTGAGATGTTAAACTGTTTTGCTTAATAATGTTGAGGCCATCCCATCAGGCTTGCATAGAATTCACAGGATTATACGTATAGACACCTAGAAAGGGAAGGAAGGAGAAAAGGACAAAGGAAGAGAGTGAGAAGCTAGTTAAAAATTATGGACACTGCTGCGGCAGGAGTGGGTAGGAACTTAGGTTCTGCTGTGCCCTCCATGGTTTTCAGACCCTGTGCCTTAAGCAGATGAATATCTCACCACAGTAAATGGAATTCTGAAGTTTAAAGAAAACACAGAATAGCTACTTCACCTGGTGTTCTGCTGAGGAAATGCTGACCTGTTCCAAACTCGAAGGGCCAGCCAGGCTCTACTAGGCTTTGTGAGAAAGGTGTGTCCATCTGCAATGCGGCTCTCCTCCAGACAGTTTCCAAAGTTAAGTCCTTTACACAGATTTTTCCTTACACACTGACTTTAGAACCTAAACCTCAGGAAAGATCCGGCTCCACTGTACAAAGATTGTTTTCCATTGGGTAATTATCCCAACAGATTATGACCATAGGGGAGAGGGGCTAGTGGAGAGCAGGTATGAGGAGGAATACGGACCTTCTTCAAACCTGTCTTTTGAGGGCTCATGTGCTATGACCCAAACTTCAGCTAGGGAAGAGAGCTAACATCTGTCTTAGTGAAGAGAGGTAATCAGGCCCCTGCAAAAAGGCTGCAGACCAGGAACCAAGGTGGAAGAACCAGTGGGGATCCTGGAAGGCTGTGACCTCTGACTCTGGAAGGATTCAGATCTAGTATTCAGAGTTCAGGGGTAGAGAGTCTATATTATAATTTCTTCTGTGATTCCTTACTTTTTAGTGGACTATTTGTTTTTAATCATGAAGCATGATCTAGACTATGTTTTGGACCAAGTGGTAAAGGATCCCAGAAAGGAAGCTGGAGCAAAAGCCTAGGGAAGCCAGAGTCAAGAAAATTAGAAAGTCTGTGAGGAGCTAATGGGGTCTGACCCTAGAACTGTTGCCCATGATCAGGAAGGACGCTTTTAACTGAAAATTTTCTATTTCGGTTAATACCTGTCCTACACAAGCATGTGTTAAATGGGAATCACTGTACATTTTCCCTGAGCAAAGCAATGAGGAAATTCCTCTCAGAGGAGGCAGTACTAGGCCCTGAGAGAAGGTATTCCCTTTCCAACAGGAAGTCCTTCGGGAGCGCCCAGAGCCTGCCTCGTCATCCCACAGCGCTGTGAGCCCCTCTCGCTCCACTTGCTGCCCATTGTTGTAACTGCCATTCTATTTCTAAGAAGAGAGGACCAAAGTGAGAGACACTATGGACAACAGACAGGACTCAGTTACTGATGGGATGACTGTGGAGAAAACCAAACCAAGGAACCTGCTCATTTCTTTGTCTGCTTCCTAGCCCATCCCTCCCCACACACGCTCCATCCCAGTGAATTATGTCATTATTTCCTAGCTTGAATTTCACACGCCAACAAAAAAATTAGAGCTACTTTATAAACACTGATCTTACCATGCCAGGCAATTGGCAAGAAGTTACAGGAGTCTGCAGTCTCTACTTGCTTTTTATTGCAGACAGCACATTCCTAGAGACCATGTCATAAAGTGGATCATTGAAAAGCAAATTACATTTTCCCACAGGAACAATGTTATAATTAGAGGCTGTATTCCTGACAAAGGACTTGGCTTCATGTAAATAGTAGACATGAACAAAAATATTTCACAAAAGCAAAGATTCAAGAACTATAAATCCTTATAATTGTTTAAAATAATAAAATTTTCTCCAAGTATATAAACCAGGCAGTATTAGAGGGAGTACACATTGATTATTCAGGGACTCCAACATATCATAAAGTGTACATTAAAACATAACTACTGTGTCATAAATTAGAACCTGAAACTAACTTTAATATAGTCATTACACACTTAATTAACAATGGGAAAGCAGTGAAGTACTGTGGTTAAATGTGGCATTGGATGTTAGGAGATCTAACCTGCAGACTTACCCCTGTCTAGTGGTTAAGAGCTTTGTAAAGTCAGGGGCTGGACCAGCCCACGTGGGTAGGTAGGACCTGCATACAGCCTGAATCAAAGTCATTTTTACAATGAATTGTCCAGGTTTGGGTTGTCACTTTGAAATAGTAAATCACTTTCTCCAGGTTTTTGTCTCTTCACTCAAACAAGAAGCTGAACTATAAAATCTCTAAGGTACCTATCAGCTCCAGAATTCTAGGATTGATTTTGCTCTCTTAGAATTCAGAAGAGTTTCTGGCTGTGGTCAACTGTCATCTTTGTGAAACTTAATTTGAACCTCTAGTATTCATCCCCTTCTGTGGTCCCTAGCCACATTCTGGGCTTGGCCACGTGAATGACTTTGGCCAATGGGACTTTGTCAAGCAAAATACAAGCAAAGGCTTAATAAATGCTTGCACAATAGGACTTGTTCTCTTGAGACCCTCCCTCTTGGAACCCAGGTACCATTCTGTGAGGAGTCCATGACTCACAAAGAAATCATATGCAGGAGAACCAAGGGCTCTGGCAGACTTCCCTAGCAGAGCTTCCAGTCAACTGCCAGTACCAACTGCTAGTCATGAGAGTAAGCATCTTGGACATTACACCCCAGTTGAGCCCCCAGATGACAGCAGCCCCAGATAACACCATGTAGAGCAGAAGAACCTCCCAACCAAGCCCAGTCAACCCACAGAGTCATGACAGATGATTAAGAAAAAACAAGTGTTTTAAAACACTAAGCTTTGGGGTGATATTATACAGCAATAGCTAACTGAATTTCTAGGAAATGATTTAAATGGCTTTGAGCTTTTGTAAAAAAAAAAAAAACTGTCCAAGGAAGATTGGAAAATGTATATTTTCCTCTATATGAATTTTCCTATATTGAGAAATACTCAAAATATTCCAATTATATTCAAATAGACTCAAAATAATTTAGTAGTGCTCAATAAATATTTGCAGCAGATTAATATGTTTCCTCTTCCTGAAAAACATTTTTCCTCTTTACTTTCTCTTGAGAAAGTAGAGTTGTTCAAATGCACAATCAAATAAAGGTCACAAGGAAATGATATGTGCTATTCAGTCATTCTACTTGACACTTTGTTGACAGCTCTCAGAACACTCTCTCACTACTGATAATCCATAAAAACGATTATCAAGCACAGCAAAAACTTTAAAATAGGGCTGCAGCTTCATGTCTGGTAAGCCAGAATATACTTTTTCCTGATTTAAAAAAAAAAAAAAAGCTGTTGGTATTCAGAGCTGGGCAGAACTGGGCAAATTCAGACAAAAATGTAGGTTTTCCTAAAGTAAAGGGATGAGACCCACAACTTTTCAAAAATGATTGAAACCTATCAGGGGTGCCCCAAATCAAGGATCAGTGAAAAAGACAAGGAGCCTGCTGAAATAAAGTCAGCATGGGACTGAGAGTCCCAGTAGAAAGGAAGGGGGCCTGCCCCCTGTGAAATCAGGGAGTAAAAGGAATAGTGGTTCTGAATCTGTATTGTGCTCTGGGAAGCAGCTGTGTGAGTGAATAAAAAAAATGTCTGTCAAATTGGAATACCTGCTCAACTTTGGCGTGAAATTCCTCTGGCCAGTCATTAATAAGGGGTGAAGGATGATCTTTGCTCAAACCCTGAAAAACCAACATGGGGGTGGGACTGCACGGTGTTTGAGGCTTCAGCCACTTCCCTCAGACACGGCCACAGTGTCGTCCCAGAAATGATGACTCAAAAGATTTTTTTTATTTCCCTGCTTTTGTTGTGTTACCAGGATCTGTAGCTTGGTAATGCATTAACCCAAACAGAAATAAGTTCCCAGTGATCATTACATGTTTTCACTCTTAGAGGGGCATGTCTCAGCTCTGGCTCTAGCAACAAGATAGGTCCTTAGGACACCAAGGCTCCTAAAGTTTATCCCAGGAGGGTAGAACCAAAAAAGCTGGATACTCAGTTGGGTGAGATGGCTCAAGCCATTTAACTGGAATCCAAAAAAGAGGTATGGTTTTATACCATACTTCTAGGCTGGTAAAGTAGGTTGCATCCATGTGGGGCACTTTGAAACATCTCAAAGATTATCTATGATGTGTGTAAGTAGTAAGTAATCTTTAGCGCATGCTTCAGTGTGGCCAGGTACTGTTTTAGATTCTTACATATATTGCTCACTGAATTCTCATATATAATTATGAGGTCGGGATCTTACAGAAGGAATGAGGCATGAGGAAGTCACTTACCTTTCAGATACACAGCCAATAAATGGTGAGGCCGCAGTTCAGATCCAGTGTGCTCTGAACTAAGCCACATGCACCTCCTCACACCCCAAGCTAAAGCCTTGCTCTACTGAATGTTAGGGGGCAGAGCACAAAGGAAGCTTCACTGAACTTGAAAGTGAGGGAGAACAAACTGTATTTACTGCTCTGCAGCACCTATGTCAGAGACCTACTTTCTCTGTATCTTTCCTTATAATTAATATACTCAATAATATCATCCAGTGAAGATAAAACCTGTTTTTAGCACCCAACCAAACCTAGGACCAGAAATCACTTGTCAACATCCTCACTGGAGCTTGTCACAGTATCCTGTGTGTGTGTGTGTGTGTGTGTGTGTGTGTGTGTGTGTGTGTGTGTGTGTGTGAAGTCACTTACTTCATTCTTGTCCAACTCTTTGTGACTCTATGGACTGTAGCCCACCAGGCTCCTCTGTCCATGAAATTTTCCAGGCAAGAATACTGGAGAGATTGCCATGCCCTCCTCCAGGGGATCTTACTGACCCAGAAATCAAACCCTCATCTCTTATGTCTGCTGCATAGACAGGTGGGTTCTTTACCACTAGCACCATCTAGGAAGCCCTACAGTGGATTAAATCACATTAGGAGTGTGATTAAATGCAGTAGGAGCGTGGTCCGGCCACAGAGACAAAGCTCAGAACGTCAGTTCTCCATTTCTCCTGGCTTGGTTCATTAGAGCTCCAAAATACAGCTCCTACATTTTCGGGGTTCTGCGTGTGTATCGTTAGTATCAATTAGTGGCAGTATTTGCTATTGATATATCACATGACAACTGTAAGTCCTTTTCTTCGAGTGTCTGTGCATGGCTGCTTTGTACAGCCATAGCTCTGTTTGCACTGGCATCGCCTGCCCAGAACTATTCCTCCTATGGGTTAAATGATTTGCTTATGGCAATTGCAGAGGTGTGTGTTAGAGAATACAAGATAAGCAATAAAGAGAAAGGAGAGAAAAGACACCACAGTCTACTGTTTAGGGAAGTCGGTGGAGAGCTCCAAGAAGCAGAAGCTTGATTTTAGTTGCTTCTGTTTATGATCATAAAAGTCTTATTATTAATAAGGTCATTTTACATTTTATGACCCTTTTCAGCTGGAGAGATGCCAAAGGGCTTTGTGAAGCCACTTTGCGTGTGGCTTCACTGTCCTCATGTAGCCGTTGCTCTTTCTTCCCTTACTAACAGCAAAGGCGGTGATGGTAGCAATAATCAATAGATAAAACCAAAATGCAGACATTGCCATCTCTCCCAACTCTGCCCAGTGTTAAAAGGGGGTTAATCTTTGCCCCCATGATCCATTTTCTAGGCAGGAAAAGGTTTTAGCAGCTGAGCAACCATTGGTGAGGGCTGAATTCCTGCCTGTTTGGACCACTGGGGACAATTAGAGCAAAATGAAATTGCTAACATCAATAGGGGAAAGGCTGCAAAGAATCCCAGCTAGAAATCTTAAGATTTGTTCCTATTTGTTACAGTGAAATATAGATTTTATTGCCCTAAAGACACTAAAACCGTAATGCCAACTCTGAGAATGTGAAACACAAAAGAAACACAGGGTAAGGCCCTAAAGAATGAAATTTAGAGGAAATGAGTAGAAGCTTAAAATAGAAAAACCGGGACATGTGTGATGAAAACCAGGTAAGTCTCAAGGCTAACAGCCACATTAACAACTCTGATCGAGTAACATAACCCAAAGTCCCCAAGCTCCAAGCCCCAGAAGCCCAAGCACCTGGCTGAGAGCACGTTGTCTTAGGGGCCTGTTTCCCATTTGTTATTAAGTACACTTCTTGGTGGACCCAAAATCCATTTCTTGAGAATCACGATCTTCTGCTTGAATCAGAAGGAGATTTTTACTTAGCTGGAAATTTTTAAGGCTGTATTTGGTACAATACTAGCTAGTGCTAGCTACCAGAGAGGTTCAAGAAATATGGGTTTCTTTATTCTTATATCCCCCTTAAAAAAAAAAAAGTGGGTTAGATTCTACACAGTTTGGTTGTACTGTACTTTAATTATGTAACAAATACATTTATAGCATTTGCCATGTGCCAGATACTGTTCTAAGTGTTTAACAATATCATTCAAATGTCATAACGATGCTATGACACAGGTACTGCTGTTTTGTAAAAGAAAAAATTTACAGATAAGGAAACTGAGGCACAGAGAGGCTAAGTAACTTGCCTACTGTCACACAGCCAATGAATGGTGAAGCAAAGATTAAACTCAAGGAATCTGAGTCAAGTTCATGTTTTTACCACTCTGTTATTCTGCTTCCCTTATGTGTGCTAAATTATACATACAAATTTTGAGATGCAATTTTCAGTGGAACACCAGGAAAATATTATCAAAGCAAAGGACAATGAAAAATTATAATTTAGGAAAATGGCATTAATTTTTAGGTTGCTTACATCAAAATCTTCGTTTTAAAACCATTATCTTAATCTTAAATTCTAAGACATTTTTTTCCTAAAGGAAGGAGCCATGCATTTATCACAGTGGTGGTTCAATTCTTTTTAGAACTCCAAAGAAGAGGGGTTAAAGGTATGAAGGGTTTAACATACACAGGAGGATGGAACAGAGTGATGAGCACTTGAGTTCAAATCCTGGCTTGGCCACTTACTATTCATATGAATTTGACCAAAGAACTTAATCTTTCTATGCCCCAGTTTCCTGATCAATAAAGTGAGGATAATATGCCCACCTAGGCTATTGTGAGAATTAATTAAAATAATACATGCAAAGTACTTCCAGTGCCTGGCTCATGAAACCTGGCCATGACACTGAGAAACTGGACAGTGGAATATAATGAGAATTAAACAAAAGACCTGAAACAGAGTCACCTCTCCTATGAGTTCTCTGGGGGAACTTGTTTAAGGTACCTACATCAACGAGAACAACAGGAGGGCCTGCCCACCTCTGAGGTGTGATCTGCAGTTTAATTTCTGAAATCCCCACCCCTTACCTCTGAGGGCTCAGCTCAGCCCAGTGGCCCCTGCTCCCCTCCCTGTACTTCGTTCAGACCCCGCTCGGGGCCACAACCCTCACTGGCCACCAGAGTGGAGCCACTGCTTAGGCTGCCAGGCCTGTGAGGGCCGACCGGCTTGGTCTAGAACCAGGGCAGGGATCCATTCCAGGACCAGGTATCTGGGAGGAGCAGCATGTAGTTCTGCCAGAGCAATACACTCCGTGGTGAATTCTGCCCCTCTGGGCAGAGGAGGGCAGCCTGAGACCTCCAGACTGAGCCCCGAGGATGACTGCTTCTACTTTTGGTTGCTTCTCCTTTCCTTTTGTTTTTAGTTGCATAGGTCATGCATGCCTGCTGAAGAAGGACTGTGAAATGATTCAGTAATATGGTAAAAGCTCTTCCTTACTCCCACTGCCTTATCACACTCCCAGAAATAAAAGCCCAGATAGCAATGCTGAGAGTTCCTGGTTGTTTTGGACTTCCCAGGTGGCGCTAGTGGTAAAGAACCTGCCTGCAAATGCAGGAGACCTAAGAAATGCACGTTTGATCCCTGGGCCAGGAAGATTCCCTGGAGAAGGAAATGTCAAGCACTCCAATATTCTTGCCTGAAGAAGCCCATGCACAGAGGAGCCTGGTGGGCCCCAGTCCATGGGGTCACAAAGACTCAGACACAACTGAAGCGACGGAGCAAGCAAGCACACACCCATACAGTGCTCTCTTTTACCAAAGACAAAAACAAAAAAAAAGGAGTGGGAGGACTATATTGTTGTCTATAGTTTTCTTCACCTTGTTTCTTTCACTTAAAAAATATCACATACACCTTTCCAAGACAGAACACATCACTCATTTTTACCAACTACATATTCATCCACTGTGTGGAGCTTCAAATTTTATTTACTCTTTGCCCCAGTGACAGTCATTTTGGTTTGTGTTGTTGTACAGTTTGATATTTTTTTGCCATCATATTCAGTGTTCCTGAGAAAACCTTCATAAAAGTATACAAGTATTTCTGCAAGAAAGATTCCTAGAAATGCAACTGCTGGTTCCTAATATGTGGGTTTTTTTTTTTTATTTTAATAGGTGCTCAAAATTGAGAAGAACCATTTCCTAAATAAAATGCAAACACCTGCACTGATTACTATCAAAAAAAAAAAAAAAAAGTGACTGGTAAGAATTTTACACTTCAAAGGAAGAGCACTGATAACATTTCTTTGTTTTAACATGATGTTCTTCTTATTTAAATAATTTTCTTAAAACATCCTAGTTTGAAGAATACAATATTAAGATATACCATGAAGCAAATCACAGTTTGTAGTTAAAACTTAGGAGATAAATCAAAGGAAGACAAATAAACCAGTTCTAACGTATTCTGCTCAATAATGATATGTGCTCAAACCTCTTCGCTGCCTGATATTTCCTGCAGTCGATCTCACTGTCATTCTAAGGGGTTAAGTCCCAGATCACCTTGAATCAGCATCTTGAGACTTGTAGTTTAAGCAACTGAATTTTCAAATGTTTCCAGGTGATTGTGAAACATGGTGAGATTGAGAACATAGCTACAGTCCTCACTAATTTGGTAATTTCTGAAAGTTCAGCAAAAAATAACAATCTTTCAGTGGCATTGAAGTGGTTTTTAAAAGCTAAATAAGAAAAGAATAGCCAATTCTCTAAATTTTAAATGGACTGAATTTATAAAAAGAAATGCAACTTCAAATATTTTTTATTTTCTTTAACTAATCATCATGCAATAAATAGTTATTCACATCACATAAATTAAAGAGAACAGAGTAGTGGTTACCAGGGAGGTAGAGGAGGGGAGAGGACAAAATCCCAAAAAAGGGTAAAGGGGAGCAACTGTATAGGGATGGATGGAAATTTTTGGTAGTGATTATGCGGGAAGGTACAGAGAAGTAGAAACATAGTGTTGTACATATGAACTTATTTAAGGTAGTAAACCAATGTTGTTTAGTCACTATGCTATGCTATGCTATGCTAAGTCACTTCAGTCGTGTCCGACTCTGTGTGACCCCATAGACAGCAGCCCACCAGGCCTCCCTATCCCTGGGATTCTCCAGGCAAGAACACTGGAGTGGAGTGCCAGTCACTAAGTCATGTCCAACTCTTTGTAACCCCAGGACTGTTGCCAGCCTGACTCCTCTGCCCGTGGGATTTCCCAGGCAAGAATACTTCAGTGGGTTGCCATTTCCTTCTCCAGGGGATCTTCCTAACCCAGGGATGGAACCTATGTCTCTTGCATTGGCAGGCATATTCTTTATCACTGAGGCACCAGGGAAGTCAGAAAGAAAATCAGATCAGATCAGTCGCTCAGTCGTGTCCAACTCTTTGCGGCCCCATGAATCACAGCACGCCAGGCCTGCATGTCCATCACCAACTCCCAGAGTTCACTCAAATTCAAATCCATCGAGTCAGTGATGCCATCCAGCCATCTCATCTTCTGTCGTCCCCTTCTCCTCTTGCCCCCAATCCCTCCCAGCATTAGAGTCTTCTCCAATGAGTCAACTCTTCTCATGGGGTGGCTAAAGTACTGGAGTTTCAGCTTTAGCATCATTCCTTCCAAAGAAATCCCAGGGCTGATCTCCTTCAGAATGGACTGCTTGGATCTCCTTGCAATCCAAGGGACTCTCAAGAGTCTTCTCCAACACCACAGTTCAAAAGCATCAATTCTTCGGCACTCAGCTTTCTTTATAGTCCAACTCTCACATCCATACATGACCACAAGAAAAACCACAGCCTTGACTAGATGGACCTTGTTGGCAAAGTAATGTCTCTGCTTTTGAATATGCTATCTAGGTTAGTCATAACTTTCCTTCCAAGGAGTAAGCGTCTTTAATTTCATGGCTGCAGTCACCATCTGCAGTGATTTCGGAGCCCAGAAAAACAAAGTCTGACACTGTTTCCACTGTTTCCCCTTCTATTTCCCATGAAGTGATGGGACCGGATGCCATGATCTTCGTTTTCTGAATGTTGAGCTTTAAGCCAACTTTTTAACTCTCCACTTTCACTTTCATCAAGAGGCTTTTGAGTTCCTCTTCATTTTCTGCCATAAGGGTGGTGTCATCTGCATATCTGAGGTTATTGATATTTCTCCCGGCAATCTTGATTCCAACTTGTGTTTCTTCCAGTCCAGCGTTTCTCATGATGTACTCTGCATATAAGTTAAATAAACAGGGTGACAATATACAGCCTTGATGTACTCCTTTTCCTATTTGGAACCAGTCTGTTGTTCCATGACCAGTTCTAACTGTTGCTTCCTGACCTGCATACAAATTTCTCAAGAGGCAGATCAGGTGGTCTGGTATTCCCATCTCTTTCAGAATTTTCCACAGTTTATTGTGATCTACACAGTCAAAGGCTTTGGCATAGTCAATAAAGCAGAAATAGATGTTTTTCTGGAACTCTCTTGCTTTTTCCATGATCCAGCGGATGTTGGCAATTTGATCTCTGGTTCCTCTGCCTTTTCTAAAACCAGCTTGAACATCAGGAAGTTCACGGTTCACATATTGCTGAAGCCTGGCTTGGAGAATTTTGAGCATTACTTTACTAGCATGTGAGATGAGTGCAATTGTGCGGTTGTTTGAGCATTCTTTGGCATTGCCTTTCTTTGGGATTGGAATGAAAACGGACGTTTTCCAGTCCTGTGGCCACTGCTGAGTTTTCCAAATTTGCTGGCATATTGAGTGCAGCACTTTCACAGCATCATCTTTCAGGATTTGGAACAGCTCCACTGGAATTCCATCACCTCTACTAGCTTTGTTCGTAGTGATGCTTTCTAAGGCCCACTTGACTTCACATTCCAGGATGTCTGGCTCTAGGTCAGTGATCACACCATCATGATTATCTGGGTCGTGAAGATCTTTTTTGTACAGTTCTTCTGTGTATTCTTGCCACCTCTTCTTAATATCTTCTGCTTCTGTTAGGTCCATACCATTTCTGTCCTTTATCGAGCCCATCTTTGCATGAAATGTTCCTTTGGTATCTCTGATTTTCTTGAAGAGATCCCTAGTCTTTCCCATTCTGTTCTTTTCCTCTATTTCTTTGCACTGATAACTAAAGAAGGCTTTCTTATCTCTTCTTGCTATTCTTTGGAACTCTGCATTCAGATGTTTATATCTTTCCTTTTCTCCTTTGGTTTTCACTTCTCTTCTTTTCACAGCTATTTGCAAGGCCTCCCCAGACAGCCATTTTGCTTTTTTGCATTTCTTTTCCATGGGGATGGTCTTGATCCCTGTCTCCTGTACATGTCACGAACCTCATTCCATAGTTCATCAGGCACTCTATCTATCAGATCTAGGCCCTTAAATCTATTTCTCACTTCCACTGTATAATCATAAGGGATTTGATTTAGGTCATACCAGAATGGTCTAGTGGTTTTCCCTACTTTCTTCAATTTCAGTCTGAATTTGGCAATAAGGAGTTCATGGTCTGAGCCACAGTCAGCTCCTGGTCTTGTTTTTGCTGACTGTATAGAGCCTCTCCATCTTTGGCTGCAAAGAATGTAATCAATCTAATTTCAGTGTTGACCGTCTGGTGATGTCCATGTATAGAGTCTTCTCTTGTGTTGTTGGAAGAGGGTGTTTGTTATGACCAGTGCATTTTCTTGGCAAAACTCTATTAGTCTTTGCCCTGCTTCATTCCGTATTCCAAGGCCAAATTTGCCTGTTACTCCACATGTTTCTTGACTTCCTACTTTTGCATTCCAGTCCCCTATAATAAAAAGGACATCTTTTTTGGGTGTTAGTTCTAAAAGGTCTTGTAGGTCTTCATAGAACCATTCAACTTCAGCTATGCTGTTATTCAGTCACTTAGTTGTGTCTCTTTGCGATCCCATGGACTGCAGCATGCCAGGCTTCCCTATCCTTCGGCATTTTACAGACCTTGCTCAAATTCAAGTCCATTGATTCAGTGATGCCATCCAACCAAGCAGACCTCTGTCATCTCCTTCTCCTCCTATCTTCAATCTTTCCCAGGGTCTTTTCCAATGAGCCAGTTCTTCGAATCAGGTGGCCAAAGTGTCAGAGCTTCAGCATCAGTCTTTCTAATGTATATTCAGGATTGATTTTCTTTAGGATTGATGTTTGATCTCCTTGCAGTCCAAGGGACCCTCAAGAGTCTTCTCCAACACCACAGTTCAAAAGCATCAATTCCTCGGCACTCAGCTTTCTTTATGGTCCAACTCTCACATCCATACATGACCACTGGAAAAAACATAGCTTTGACTAGACAGACCTTTGTTGACAAAGTAATGTCTCTGCTTTTTAATACACCATCAAGGTTTGTTATAGCTTTTCCAAGGAGCAAGTGTCTTTTAATTTTGTGGCTGCAGTCACCATCTGCAGTGATTCTGGAGCCCAAGAAAATAAAGTCTGTCACTGTTTCCATTGTTTAGCCATCTATTTGGCATGAAGTGATGGGACTGGATGCCATGATCTTAGTTTTTTGAATGTTGAGTTTTAAGCCAGCTTTTTCACTTTCCTCTTTCACCTTCAAGAGACTCTTTAGTTCCTCTTTGTTTTCTGCCATAAGGGTGGTGTCATCTGCATATATGAGGTAATTGATATTTCTCCCAGCAATCTTGATTCCAGCTTGTACTTCATCCAATAACATATGTACATACATACATATACACACACATATACAGCTGCTGTGACTATACCCAGAGCACAGTATCTGTGACAGGCAGATGTATGATTCTAGAGAAATCAAACAATAGAAGAAATTGGAATGTTGAAGATAAATAAGAAGGGCAACAGAGCCAGGCAGGGTTAATGCATACAGTGTGAGCAAATAGACATTTGTGAAGACAAGAAACCATGGGAAAATTCTTTAGAAGGCCAGGTTCTGAGCTTCAATTTTCAGGGATAGATTGGCACTACCCAAGGGAGAGGCAGATAACAAGACTTGGTAAATGTTTATTATTAGGGTGGTAATGCAATTGCATCCTAAGAAAAGACGACATAATAAGAGATTATCAGCACAGGAGGAGGTCAGGCCAGCAGCCAGCTCCAGCTTTTGTCAAGAGCCAGCAATGATTCATAAAGTCGTAAAAACTGACTGTGAAACAGGGACTTGGAAGGGACAGGTACAGAATTAAAACCCAAGTCCTCCTCTGCACAGAGTATGAGTGAGGTGACATCTATCTTTTTCTTCCACTAGAATCTTTGTGTTAAATGAAAAGTCGACTATTTTAAACCAACAAGGGAGATTTCATGCCAGAGAGTGCAATGTAATTGCTTCTTTTCCTAATAGTTAATTAGCACTCCACATTTCAAATCTGTTTATATCCTGATATATAAAGTCCACTGATTTCTAGGTGGTTAAACATTTAGAATTGTATTTCCCAATTTTGTTATAAAAACAGCATTCCACACTTTTCCAACCTTTTGTCAAGATTAGGGTGTGGTTCAGAAATTTACAATCAGTTTAGTTCAGTTCAGTTGCTCTGTCGCGTCTGACTCTTTGCAACCCCATGGACTGCAGCATGCCAGGCCTCCCTGTCCATCACCAACTCCCGGAGTTTACTCAAACTCATGTCCATCACATCGGTGATGCCATCCAACCATCTCATCCTCTGTCGCCCCCTTCTCCTCCTGCCTTCAATCTTTCCCAGCATCAGGGTCTTTTCCAATGAGTCAGTTCTTCACATGAGGTGGCCAAAGTATTGCAGTTTTAGCTTCAGCATCAGTCCTTCCAACAAATATTCAGGACTGATTTCCTTTAGGATGGACTGGTTGGATCTCCTTGCAGTCCAAGGGACTCTCAAGAGTCTTATCCAACACCACAGTTTAGAAGCATCAGTTCTTTGGCACTCAGCTTGCTTCATAGTCCAACTCTCACATCCATACATGACTACTGGAAAAATCATAGTTTTGACTAGGCAGACCTTTGTTGGTAAAGTAATGTATCTGCTTTTTAATACGCTGTCTAGGTTTATCGTAACTTTTTTTCCAAGGAGCAATCATCCTAATTTTATGGGCGGTTTGAGCCCAAAGAAATAAAATCTGTCACTGTTTACATTGCTTCCCCATCTATCTGTCATGCAGTGATGGGACCAGATGCCATGATCTTAGTTTTCTGAATGTTGAGTTTTAAACCAAGTTTTTCACTCTCCTCTTTCACCTTCATCAAGAGACTCTTTAGTTCTTCTTTGCTTTTTGCCATAAGGGTGGTTCCATCTGCATATCTGAGGTTATTGATATTTCTTCTGGAAATCTTGATTCCAGCTTGTGCTTCATACAGCCCAGCGTTTCTCAGCATGTACTCTGCATATAAGTTAAATAAACAGGGTGACAATATACAGCCTTGACATACTCCTTTCCCAATTTGGAATAAGTCTGTTGTTCCATGTCCAGTTCTAATTGTTGCTTCCTGACCTGCATACAGATCTCTCAGGAGGCAGGTTCAGTGGTCTGGTGTTCCCATCTCTTTAAGAATTTCCCACAGTTTGTTGTGATCCACACAAGCAGAAGCAGATGTTTTTCTGGAACTCTCTTGCTTTTTTGATGATTCAACGGATGTTGGCAATTTGATCTCTGGTTCCTCTGCCTTTTCTAAATCCAGCTTGAACATCTGGAAGTTCACGGTTCACTACTGTTGAAGCCTGGCTTGGAAAAACTTACAAACTTACATTACCATATGTAAAACAGAGAGCCAATAGGAATTTGCTGTGTGTCTCCGGGAACTTAAGCAGGTGCTCTGTATCAACTTAGAGGGGTGGGATGGGGAGGGAGATGGGAGGGAGGTTCAAGAGGGAGGGGACATATGTATACCTATGGCTGATCCATGTTGATGTTTGACTGAAAACAAGAAAATTCTGTAAATACTTTTTTTTAAAAAAGAGTAGGGTGTGGTTATGAGGCTTAGAAAATCCTTTTGGTAAATATCCACATATGCAGTCAAGCACATTTTGAAGAACGGAGCAACACCTGGGATCCTAAAACTAGAAAATGATGATCAGGACAAGAAAACAGATGGTAACCTCATGGATTTCAACATCCCTGATCCTGGTCAAGACCAAGCTTCAGAGATTCCAAGATGGAATAACTGAGGAACTCAAAACAAGCTAGTCAAAGACTCTGCATTCAACCTAATTTGAAGAATTCACCCAAAACCAAAGGACTTTGTGTAATATTAAACAAAGCAACATAGAAATAGAAACATACAGTATGATTTTCCAACACCATCAAGATAGTGATAGCGACCCCTTCACTGGAGACAAAATATTCCTGCCTATAGCTCCTTCAAGGACATGTGTTCTATAACAGCCTTGCTACCATGACATCAGAATAATAATTCTAGTGGTAAAATCACACTTATTGTTTCCCTGAAAGGTTTTCAAAATCTCCTGGGCAATTGTGCACATCTTGAAACAAAATTCTAGATTCACTACAATTTTTTTCAATAAATATATATCACTTTGACAAAGTCTTGGAAGCAAAACAAGAATAGAATAATACTGTTATAAAATGCTTAGGAATTCCTGAATTAGGAGAAGCTAGTTAGTATTTCAGAGAGCACCAAAGTTAAACCCTCTTGGTGGAGGATATATGTGGAAGGAAATATACACAATAAAGTTACACAGACACCTGCTTCTGGGAAAGAAACAAAGTGGCTTGCAGGAAGAAGAAAAGTATCATGACAGAAGCAGAGAACTTTGAAGGTAAAAACAAAGGTGACTCTGATCCACAAAGCAGGAGGGATCCCACAAGTGCACACAGTAAAAACCTGTTATAACATTTACTAAGACATAGAAAAAAGAAAACAGACAGTGAAATTCATCTGGTGTACATTCTAGACAATTCAGGTATGCTACTCAGTATTGATTTCTAGTTTTTATTCCAAGACACTTCAGCTTCTTTGTGGTGAGAGCTAAACAGAAATTAAACTAAGAATTGGACCAAAAAAATTTTAACAAAAGCACACAAATAGTGATTGTTTTTGCTCCTTAACCCATGCCCACACTGGTTTCAGCGAAGGCCCCATACTTGTTTGCTGGACTAATACCCCAGGAGAAAAATGAATCTGGATTTTTTTTTTTAACTGTTCATCTAATTTGACTAACCATAAGGCTCGTTTGCAAACATCAAGATCTGGATTGAATTTCCAATCCTCACAGTTGCCCAGACTTTCAGCATCCCAACAGTGAGTGTTGGTCCTCTTTCAGGTGAGAGCCTACCTGATAAATACCTTTCTGACTCTCAGACCAGATTCTCATTCGACTTTTGCAGGGTGGAGAAGCCAATGCAGGAGATATAAGAGATATGGGTTCGATCCCTGGGTCGGGAAGATTCCCTGGAGGAAGGCCTGGCAACTCACTCCAGTATTCTTGTCTGGACAACCTCCATGGACAGAGGAGCCTGGGAGGCTACAGTCCACAGGGTCGCAGAGTTGAACATGACTGAAGCAACTTAGCACGCATGCACAAAGTCAATTTGAATATGATGTGGGTAAAGAATAGGAATAGAAGACAAAACACTCCAGAATCTCATTCTGCCCGTCTCCCTTTAACATCAAATACCTGGTAGCTCAGCGGTTAAAGCGTCTGCCTGCAATGCGGGAGACCCGGATTCGATCCCTGGGTGGGAAGATCCCCTGGAGAAGGAAATGGCAACCCACTCCAGTATTCTTGCCTGGAGAATCCCATGGACGGAGGAGCCTGGTGGGCTACAGTCCACGGGGTCGCAAAGAGTCAGACACAACTGAGCGACTTCACTTTCACTTTCTCTATAGATTTACAAAGATGCTCTGTCCTTCTGGGTGGGGGGAAAGCAGCTACTCATCACCAACCTGGACTGATAATGGAGGAGCAGCAGTGAGCGGCCTGGGCAGAGAACATGGCTTGAACATAACATCCTTCCTCTCTCACATCATTGCCTTTCAGGGTCCTCCTGTTTCCAGAATGGTAGGGTCACACATGTTAATTCCCACTGGGTTTCCAGCACAGCCAGCCAGACTTTAATGGGGAAAGACACAAAAGGGACTAGCAACTATTTCAATCTTATCCTCCAAGTGAACATTCTTTTATTCCCTTCCCTTTTGCATTATCGTTGCTACGGTACTTTAAACTTCTCCCATCATTAAGCCTTCTGAGTGAAATATTGAACTGATTAATGTGGCATTTTCCACTAAACTGTTTCAGGAAATGTTGCACCTTACCAGTGGGATGCTTTTGAATAATATAATCTCCTTAGTATAATTAAAACTAAGTTCTGAAGTTAGTACCTTTTCTCCCTGGAGGCACTCATCAAAATGTCAAGTGTTCCTTCTAGTAGAACTGCAATCCCATAATACAAACAAATATATTACCCACCGCTCCTCACTAGCAAGAAGCCCTTGCTGCATTTTTTGTCACTTCGTGTCTAACCTGAGCTAGCAGCATAAGAAGTATGTTCCCTCGAAGTCACTGTGACCCCAGTACCCAGAGCAGCATTCCATGCTATCTTCCCAGTCTACAATTACTAATATTTCTTTTGACAATTTGTCTTCAACAGATGAACTTTTTGTTATTGTGTTGTTATTTACGTGTAAAGAACAGTGTGGCTCTAAAACTCACTTGCTCTCCTAAGGCATTCCACTTAGTTTCAAAGGAAAAAAAAAAAAAAAAATCAGGGACACAGTGCCCTCTTCTGGCTGAGAAGCAAGACGACTGTGAAAACCTGAATAGCATTTTCCCGGGTTTTCAAAGACTACTTGGTATATGGCGAATAATAAATAATCAGCACTGTTGTTGGAAGTTTGCAAAATTATTCTCTCTAGGGACAAGGTAAGGTCCAGCTCAGAGGGCTGGTCCCAGATGCCCAGCTTTTAGGAGCTCTAGAGGGAGGAAGATAGGTGGACCATTCCCCAGGGGAGATTTGAAATTAATGAGAGAAATTGGTATCAAGAGACCCATCCTTCTCTGGAACAAATACTGAATCCAAGACAAGGATAAGTTCATTTTAAAAGTTCAGGAGGCTTCTCTTTGAATAGCTATCAGAGAGAAATTGGTATTTCTTGCTAATTACTGGTTTTCTCTAGAAAAATCTGAAAAGGCTTCAAAGGTTTCCAAATAGCAGTCTATTATTTTTCTATGATTATAATTACTCTAATAGTTTGCTTCCCCAAGATCATATTAGAGTCTCCGCCAGAGCCCACACTGGCCTTTGAGGAGCCCCAATCCCAAACAAAGGGGCCCTGCCAGTCTCCATCTGGGAAGAAGATGGGAGGAAGTGACAAGGAAAGCACAGACTGTAGGAGACAGAAGGAGCCCAGCAGGACTTTGAAAGAGAAATATTCAATGCTGGAACGTGCTTCTTACCAAATAACGTTTTCATTCTCTAGAAAAACATGCTTCTTTCCAGTCTGAAGGCCAGGCTGGCTGCCACTTCCTTCTCTGTGCCTGCCAACTAGTCATTAGCAGACAATGAGTGACAGGGCGTCTGAAACGAAAAAGGATATGGGCATGCAGCGGCAAAGGGAATGATGGGAGGGGGTCAGGGACGAGAAATTAAGTATCAGCTGGAGGCTGCCCTCTTCACTAGGAGCTTCAGGATGAAGAGAAAGGTGAGGTCAGCAGAGCTGTGGAGAAGGCAATGGCACCCCACTCCAGGACTCTTGCCTGGAAAATCCTATGGATGGAGGAGCCTGGAAGGCTGCAGTCCATGGGGTCGAGAAGAGTCGGACACGACTGAGCGACTTCACTTTGACTTTTCATGCATTGGAGAAGGAAATGGCAACCCACTCCAGTGTTCTTGCCTGGAGAATCCCAGGGACGGGGCGGGGGGCGGGGGGGAGCCTGGTGGGTTGCCATCTATGGGGTTGCACAGAGTCAGACACGACTGAAGTGACTTAGCAGCAGCAGCAGAAAAGCTGAGTAATGCCGGCTCCTGGCCACACAGCTCGGCAGAAGCCACAGGATGTGTATACATAGACACATGTACACTTGGGGATGTGTGCGGCTTGGGGTGTGCAAGCCATACCTGACCAGTGACAAAAATTCCTTGAGTGAAAAATTCCAGAAAGTAGTTTTCAGAACACCCAAGTTAAAGCTCTTTGGATGACAAGTTTTACAAATCCTCTTCAACATAACTCAAGCAAAAACAAGAATTAAAAGACTCCTGTGGTGCCTCATACTCTCCAAAGTCAGCAATTACAATGGGGGCTGGCCGCTTGTGTGCCTGGAGCCAGGAACTAAAAAGCAGTTAAGAAAATAGTCTCTGCTGCCTGTCTACCTCTATTCCTCCAGCGTCATGTGGCTTCTCACTCCCTATTTCTTTCTTTTCTAACTTCTGCTTCCTGTATATACAGCTGGAGGCCACAGAGATTAATTGTTCTCAATTCAAATAACCATAAAATGAATAACTAGCATCATTCATTTCAATTCTAAATTTCAAGGAAAGACAATTTGCTCTATCCTGCTTAGGTTCACCTGTTTCCTAAGCAGCCACGAGAAAAGGGAAAGGTCATGCACTATAATCATGGCTGTTAGGATTCACTCTGGGAAGACAATTACTAGAGAAGAGGATGATGGACTGGAAAGAAAATCTAATGATAAACATGTTTTCACTTTGACTCTTTAGGGCCTTCAAGCTCAAGTGGTTTTATAAAATGGCTAACTAATAAGCAATTTTGGGGGGGGGGATTGGCATTTTTGCCTGTTTCTGAAAGCTTTTGAAAAGGATAAAGGGAGGAAGCGGCACTGTATAGTATTCTACTATGCAGTGGAAGAATAACTGACTTGGGAGCTACATGATCTTAAGTACCACTCCTGGCTCCACCAAACTATATGTGAACTAATGATGTAAATTCCTAACAGTTTTCTCATCTGTAAGAACTGCTAGTAGTTACCTGTCTTATGTTACAGGGTTGGATACGCAGAAGATGTTCACATAGGAGAGAGAGGAATTAGGAGAGTTTCAGTGTTCCATTGCTTATAACTATAGGTTACATAGCATTTTGGGACTACTTTACAGCTGCCTACAAGAAAGAAATACATGGGAGTTGTTTCAATCACCATCAGCCTCATCTGCAGGAACTAAGCTGTAAGTTTTTGGAGAGTTAAAGGCTTCTAGAGCTGAAGCAGTTGCTAAGGAAATCATGTACTTAATAACAAGAACTAGGTGAACATTGATATCAGTGGGTGAAACAATGAAGCTCCCACTGACACTCACTGGGTCAGAAATGTGCAAATTCAAGGCTGGTATGTAGGGTGTAACCCTGTGTTCAGCAAAGTGATTCAATGGGACTGAAGTGATGCTTTATTATATTGATTTAAGGTTTGTTACTCCCAGGCACAGGGTGATAATCTGCCCAGCCCCTCTGGATTCAGCTGACTTTCCCTGGCTAGGTATTTCCTTTCTCCCCCAACATTCTTCATGCATCCCTTCTTGAAAATGCATGCTCAAGAACAATGACTTTCCCAGCAAAAAGTCCATTCTTTTGGCAAGTGTATGTTCCCCAGTTTGTTGTGAGACCTGATTAGATAATGGATATAAAAATGCTTTGAAAACTGTAAAGCACTACACAGATGTAAGTTACTATAATTATGATGATTAACAGTATCATAAAGGGAAACCATTAAATCACTCACACAAATTGACACATGTATCCAGTACCTAAAAGTAATCAAGCAGGGCGCCTAAAGAAATTTGACCATCTTCCTCTCCTTCCAAGTTCCTTTCCATTAAGCTTCTGCGGGTTCGTGCATCCATAAAATCAGAAGATATATTTGGCTCCAGGCTTTTGCTCTCTCAGCTGAATGGAGGAATACCTCCTTTGATTATTCCAAATTCAGGAGAGGGAAAAGGTACATCCATCTCTGGGACACATACCATTCAGGAGAGGGAAAAGGTACATCCATCCATCAGACACATACCATACTGCCTACCAAGTGTTCCAGAGAAATGACAAATCAGAGCTGAATTCTGGTTTCTTCCGCAAGCTCCCTGCAGCCAGGATTGGGAATGCAAGTGTTGAAGAGGTGAGAGAAAGAGCAAAAGAGACAGAAAGGCAGAGATGAGGACAGAAAGGGGCACAATCAGAGACAGGGACTACTCTGTGTTCAATGGGCCTTCTCATGGCTCTACAGAAAGTAAGCTGCAGCAGAATGTTATGAGGGGCCCTGAAGTACAACGATCTTATTCCAAAAATAGGTAAGCAGCACAGAAGAGTCACTGTCAGCTAGCAAGGATTTAGTTCAAAGATAGCAGTTTTTGAGCAGTAAACAGACTGACATCCAAATTGAAGGACTCTGGTGAAGGACAATGAAGGCTCTTCTAGTCAATTCATGTGGGTGTAGGTAGAAATTGGAAAACAGTCTGCTTAAGTGAGTATAATAAAGTAGATCCTTTGACAATATGCAAAATTTATATTTCATAAAATAAAAGCTGATGGAACTGAAGGGAGTAAAGCATAATTTGTTACTGGATATGAAGAAGATATGAAGACTGGAAAAGAGAGGTCTTAAGCATTTTGGGAAGAGATAATGTTTACCAGTTCCTAAATGCAAGTTTGCAAAGTCAAACCTCAGGAAACCTTTTCCCTTGGAATCCTTATTTGTAATTAGAGTTTGCTGATTAATAGAATTCTTTTTTTTATTTTTTCATTTTTATTGGAGATAGAGTTGCTTTACAATGTTGTATTAGTTTTTGCTATACAACAAAGTGAATCAGTTGTAAGTATTCATATATTCCCTCCCTCCCACTGCCCCTCATCCCATCCATCTAGGGTCACCACAGAGCACCAAGCTAAGCTCCCTGTGCTAAACAGTAGTTCCCACTAACTATCTGCTTTATATCTGGCAGTGCATATACATCAGTCTCAAACTCCCAATTCATGTCTGCCCAAGTCCACATCTGCAGTTCTTAAAATGATGGCCTTCTATTCAAACTCACTAGATTCACAGTCATGACCATTGTAGACCCTATGTCCAAAAAGACATAGCTCTTACTAAGATTAAAAACAATGATGAATACATGGAAAAACAATCTTAAAGAATCATATCTTGAAAAATAAAAACATATGTACCTTACTATACTCTTTAATTGGACTTTTAAATATTAGGATTATTCTATTCCTTATTTTCCTTATAGCTTCTAAGAACATAACTCCTAGCTCCTTCCCCATCATAGTGGGGAAATGATGAAGTTCAGAGTCAGAAGATCTGAGTTTAAATTCTAGTTCTATCTAGTTGTAAGACCTTGAGAAGTCACTTAATACAACCAAGTATATGAAATCAGACTACCTCAAGGAGTGAATAGATAGTGAATAGACTAGATAAGAATATGTATGTTTAAGAGTGTTATAAACTATGCAAAGTCTTACACAAGTAATAAATTTTAGAGATCACAGAATTACAATTGGAAGGAAACTTAATATCAGCCTGTCCTAAGATTTTTAAGTCCTTTAAGATGAAAGAACTTAATTATTGCAAGCTGTTATAACAAAGTACCACAGACTGGGTGACTTGTAAACAACAGACATTGATTTCTCACCGTTCTAGAGACCGGAAGTCCAAGATCAGGGCATCAACATGGTCAAGTTCTGGGCTGCAGATGCCAATCTTTTCATTGTATCCTCACATGGTAGAAAAGAGCAGGAGAGCTCTCTGGGGTCCCCTTTTTAAAGGTACAAATAATCTCATTCATGAGAGCTTTATCTTCATTATCTATGTCCCTCTCAAAGGTCCCACCTCCAAAAACCATCATTTTGGAAGTGAGGATTTTGACATATGAAGTTTAGGGAGAAACAAATGTTCAGTCCATAACATAAAAGTGAAAAAAGTGTTAGTCGTTCAGTTGTGTCTGACTCTTTGTGACCCTATGGACTGGAGCCCACCAAGCTTTCCTGTCCATGAACTTCTCCAGGCAAGAATATTGGAGTGGGTAGCCATTTCCTTCTCCAGGGGATCTTCCTAACCTAGGGAGCAAACTTTGGTCTCCTGCATTGCATTCTTTACCATCTGAGCCACCAGGGAAGTCTGTCCATAACAGATCTTTTCTCCAAATAAAATCATACGTAACAAATAAACAGGAGAGCTGTTCTTGTAAAGCAAGGAAGGAGAGGGTACCAGATCTCAGCTACATTTATACCACAACCAACCCCAGTCCCACAGTCCAACTGATACTGCCCCAGGAGAGAATCAAGCATTTAGGTATTATTCAAAGCACAAATTTAAAACTCACTGATATTTCCCAACCTCCTTAAATTACAGTTCAGGAAAATGAGGTCATGGAGTGGGTTACAATCAGTTCTTCTATGAAATATGTGTCTAAAACACCAACCAGTTTATATATGTTTGACATATGGGGACTTATATCAGTAAAAAATGGATATTATACTAGGTTATATAGAGATTTTTCTTAGGCAAGGGTAGCCAGAATAACAGGAGGAAATAAAAGGAAAAGCTCTCAACTCTGCTGCACTACGGGCAGGAGCCCTTTCAATTCTATTTAAAAAATAAATAAATATGGACATACCTTGTTTTATTGCATTTTGCTTTATTTTGCTTTGCAGATACTAAGCTTTTTAAAAATTGAAGGTTCGTAGCAAGCTTGTGTTGAACAAGTCGGTCAGTGCTATTTTTCCAATAGTATTCATTTACTTTGTGTCTTCGTGTCACATTTTGGTGATTTTGCAATAATTCAAATTTTTTCATTCCTTTTATATTTGTTATGGTGATCCATGATCAATAATGTTTAATGTTACTACTGATTTGACATTTTTTTAACAATAAAAGTATTTTTAATTAAGGTATGTACTTTTAGATAATGCTAATTAAAAGATGCTTACTCCTTGGAAGGAAAGTTATGACCAACCTAGATAGCATATTCAAAAGCAGAGACATTACTCTGCCAACAAAGGTTCGTCTAGTCAAGGCTATGGTTTTTCCTATGGTCATGTATGGATGTGAGAGTTGGACTGTGAAGAAGGCTGAGTGCCGAAGAATTGATGCTTTTGAACTGTGGTGTTGGAAAAGACTCTTGAGAGTCCCTTGGACTGCAAGGAGATCCAACCAGTCCATTCTGAAGGAGATCAGCCCTGGGGTTTCTTGAGAAGGAATGATGCTAAATGATGCTAAAGCTAAAACTTTGGCCACCTCACGCAAAGAGTTGACACATTGGAAAAGACCCTGATGCAGGGAGGGATTGGGGGCAAGAGCAGGGGATGACAGAGGATGAGATGGCTGGATGGCATCACTGACTCAATGGACATGAGTCTCAGTGAACTCCGGGAGTTGGTGATGGACAGGGAGGCCTGGCGTGCTGCGATTCATGGGGTCGTAAAGAGTCAGACATGACTGAGCAGCTGAACTGAACTGATGTACATTTTTTTTAGATAATGCTATTGCACAAACAGACTATCAGATCAGTCGCTCAGTCGTGTCCGACTCTTTGCGACCCCATGAACCGCAGCACGCCAGGCCTCCCTGTCCATCACCAGCTCCCGGAGGTCACTCAGACTCGCATCCATCGAGTCAGTGATGCCATCCAGCCATCTCATCCTCTGTCGTCCCCTTCTCCTCCTGCCCTCAATCCCTCCCAGCATCAGAGTCTTCTCCAATGAGTCAACTCTTCACATGAGGTGGCCAAAATATTGGAGTTTCAGCTTTAGCATCATTCCCTCCAAAGAAATTCCAGGATTGATCTCCTTCAGAATGGACTGGTTGGATCTCCTTGCAGTCCAAGGGACTCTCAAGAGTCTTCTCCAACACCACAGTTCAAAAGCATCAATTCTTCGGCGTTCAGCCTTCCTCACAGTCCAGCTCTCACATCCATACATGACCACAGGAAAGACCATAGCCTTGACTAGGCGAACCTTTGTTGGTAAAGTAATGTCTCTGCTTTTGAATATGCTATCTAGGTTGGTCATAACTTTCCTTCCAAGGAGTTAAAAGACGCTTGTCTTTTAATTTCATGGCTGCAGTCACCATCTGCAGTGATTTTGGAGTCCAGAAAAACAAAGTCTGACACTGTTTCCACTGTTTCCCCATCTATTTCCCATGCAGCGATGGGACCAGATGCCATGATCTTCGTTTTCTGAATGTTGAGCTTTAAGCCAACCTTTTCACTCTCCACTTTCACTTTCATCAAGAGGCTTTTTAGCCCCTCTTCACTTTCTGCCATAAGAGTGGTGTCATCTGCATATCTGAGGTTATTGATATTTCTCCCGGCAATCTTGATTCCAACTTCTGTTTCTTCCAGTCCAGCATTTCTCATGATGTACTCTGCATACAAGTTAAATAAACATGGTGACAATATGCAGCCTTGACGTACTCCTTTTCCTATTTGGAACCAGTCTGTTGTTCCATGACCAGTTCTAACTGTTGCTTTCTGACCTGCATACAGATTTCTTAAGAGGCAGATCAGGTGGTCTGGTATTCCCATCTCTTTCAGAATTTTCCATAGTTTATTGTGATCCACACAGTCAAAGGCTTTGGCATAGTCAATAAAGCAGAAATAGATGTTTTTCTGGAACTCTCTTGTTTTTTCCATGATCCAGCGGATGTTGGCAAGGTATAGTGTAAACATAATTTTTACATGCACTGGGAAATCAAAAAAGCTGTGTGACTCACTTTATTGCGATATTCTCTAAGTTGCTGTGTTCCAAACCCACAATATCTCCAAGATATGCCTGCAAAATGAGGTACCAAAAAATGGTTTTCAGACTGGGGTAAGAGGCACTCCTTTCTGTAACCACCTTAACAGTAGTGTCACTAGCTCAGAGTTCCACTTCCAATTACATTATCTCAGTGTTCTCGAGTCAGCATTTCCACTGTGTTGTTTCTGTGCTTTTTAAGTATCTCTTAGTGGCCTCTGGCCATGTCAAATGCCTGAGCTTTGCCAAGAATCTACAAGGATACTGTATAAGTCAACTCAGGCTGCCACAACAAGATTTTCAGGCTGGGTGGTTTAAGAAACAGAAACTTATTCTTTCACAATCTGAAGACTGGAAGTCAAAGATCAAGGTGCTCACTGAGACAGGAAGGGGGCGCGGCACAACCTTTAGAAGAATGACATAGCTCAAGGACATGACGTAAACTGATTAGAACCAACTAGATCCAAGATCGGAGAAGGCAATGGCACCCCACTCCAGTACTCTTGCCTGGAAAACCCCACAGACGGAGGAGCCTGGTAGGCTGCAGTCCATGAGGTCACTAAGAGTCGGACACGACTGAGTGACTTCACTTTGACTTTTCACTTTCATGCACTGGAGAAGGAAATGGCAACCCACTCCAGTATCCTTGCCTGGAGAATCCCAGGGACGGGGGAGCCTGGTGGGCTGCCGTCTATGGTGTCACACAGAGTCGGACACGACTGAAGCAACTTAGCAGTAGCAGATCCAAGGTGATGGACCAACCTTCCACTTGACCTTGAGCCTCAGTATACGCTCATTGTAACACATGAGCAGGCTAAATGATACTCCCCAGGTACCATGATGGTTCCAAGGATGACCACAAAAGGTCAAAAAGTGGATAGTGGCCCAATTCCTGTAAATCCCCACGCCTTCCCCAAAGTACTGGGATACTCCTCCCATTCATTAGCCTATGAAATTACCCACCCCTATAAAAACTGACAACCCCATAACCCTGGGACCTCTCCTGCCTCTCTTGTCTTCTGAGACGGCCCAAACTCTGTCTATGGAGTATGTTTCCTCCCTGAATAAACCTTCTTTCACTTTACTGTGGCTCACTCTTGAATTCTTTCCTTGGCAAAGCCAAGAATCCACACTTGGAGACCATCCCAGGGGCTCAGATGTGACCCGGGATATGTCCATCCTCTCACACTCCATTTTCTTTCCTGCAACATCACAAAGTTGGTGTCTGGTGAGGCCTCTCTTCCTGGCTTACAGAGGGCCACCTTCTCACAATGTCCTTACATGACCTTTTCTCTGTGTGTACAGAGCACGCTCTGGTGTCTCCTACCCTTCTTAAAAGAACACTCATCCTATCTGACTAGGGCCCCATGCTTAATGACCTCATTTAACCTTAATTACCTCCTTAAAAGTCTATCTCCAAACATGGCCACACGGTGGTTTAGAGCTTCAAAGTATGAAACTGAGGCAGGGGGAAGCCACGATTCAGTCCATAACAGATATCAATTATGTTTCCATTAGTGTTCCTCTTACTGTTCCATCGGTTTTGAGTGGTCTAAATATTTTCCATAGGGTTGAAAAGATATTTTTAAATGCCTAATGTTGGCAAAGATTTGAAGAAATAGTCACTCTCTTAAAATAAAACTGGATGGAAATTTAACAACACATAGCAAAAGTCTAAAAATTCTGCATATCGATTCAGACATTCCATTTCTGGCCATTTATCTTAAAGAAACACCAAAGCTCAGCTTCCAGGATATTTACCAAAACATTCAGATCAGAGATCAGATCAGTCGCTCAGTCGTGTCCGACTCTTCGCGACCCCATGAACTGCAGCACGCCAGGCCTCCCTGTCCATCACCAGCTCCCGGAGGTCACTCAGACTCACATCCATCGAGTCAGTGATGCCATCCACCCATCTCATCCTCTGTCGTCCCCTTCTCCTCCTGCCCTCAATCCCTCCCAGCATCAGAGTCTTCTCCAATGAGTCAACTCTTCGCATGAGGTGGCCAAAATACTGGAGCTTCAGCTTTAGCATCATTCCTTCCAAAGAAATTCCAGGATTGATCTCCTTCAGAATGGACTGGTTGGATCTTCTTGCAGTCCAAGGGACTCTCAAGAGTCTTCTCCAACACCACAGTTCAAAAGCATCAATTCTTCGGCGCTCAGCCTTCTTCACAGTCCAGCTCTCACATCCATACATGACCACAGGAAAGACCATAGCCTTGACTAGGCGAACCTTTGTTGGTAAAGTAATGTCTCTGCTTTTGAATATGCTATCTAGGTTGGTCATAACTTTCCTTCCAAGGAGCAAGCGTCTTTTAATTTCATGGCTGCAGTCACCATCTTCAGTGATTTTGGAGCCCAGAAAAACAAAGTCTGACACTGTTTCCACTGTTTCCCCATCTATTTCCCATGCAGCGATGGGACCAGATGCCATGATCTTCGTTTTCTGAATGTTGAGCTTTAAGCCAACCTTTTCACTCTCCACTTTCACTTTCATCAAGAGGCTTTTTAGCCCCTCTTCACTTTCTGCCATAAGAGTGGTGTCATCTGCATATCTGAGGTTATTGATATTTCTCCCAGCAATCTTGATTCCAAATTGTGTTTCTTCCAGTCCAGCATTTCTCATGATGTACTCTGCATATAAGTTAAATATTAGAATTTGGAAAAATTGGAAAGTACTCTAAATATTTAACAACAGGGGAATGGTATAGCATACAATGAGGTTTTCCTGGTTGTTCGTGGTAAAGATTCCATCTGCCACTACAGGAGACGCAGGTTCAACCCTGGGTCAGAAAGATCCCCTGTAAGAGGAAATGGCAATCCACTTCAATATTCTTGTCTGGAGAAACCCGTGGACAAAGGAGCCTGGTGGACTACAGTCTATGGGGTCACAAAGAGTTGGACACAACTTGGCAACTGAACAACAACATGCATGCATGGTTAGTTGTGTCTGACTCTTTGTGAATCTATGGATTGTAGCCCACCAGGTTCCTCTGTCCATGGAATCCTCCAGGCAAGAACACTGGAGGGGTTGCCATTTCTTCCTCTAGGGAACAACATACCACATGATAAAATTTTACAAAGCTATTAATAAAATAATGTAAAGCATGGAGCATGGAGATACATTTAATAGAATGAAAGTAAATTAAAACTATGTAAAGGATATAAGGATATATAAATGATAAAAGAATATAAATTATGAATAAGAATATATATGGGATCCTTTTTTATTAACATATTACACTGCAGGTTATAGGTATAGGAAACATTAAAAAATTACCTCTGGATAGTAAGATTAAGACTGACATTTATTTTCTTCTATTTACTCTTATTTTCCACAATTAACAAGCATCACATTTGTAAAAAGGAAACACACACATACACACATGTTTGTGTTTAAACTGTTAGAAAAATAAGAACTAAATTACAACCTTTATCTAAAATGTTCATGTGCATCACCCATTTCTTAGAATTCTTTGCATGCTATGAATTACCTAAAGAATATTCTCCTTCTTTCAGATGAAGAAACAACAGAGGGTTTATGAAAACAAAAATTTGTTTCTAGTAAACAGTCCTTACTAGACAACCAATTATCCTGTCTTCCTTTAGTTTCCATGTTCCCAACAATCTGGAAAAGAAGGGGGAGAACCAACAATACAGCTTAATAGTAACATTTTCCTAACAGAATATTTTCTGCCATTGTCCACAAGCTCAGTAGCTTGAGAGGGCAAGGAAAATCCTTAGGAATGATCTGAAAGGTGATTTTAAACATCAGCATCATTCTTGTCAAGCAAAGATAATGTTTCCTTGGGAGACTTGAACAGTTCCTTCAGAGTGGTTCAGGTCTCTGAGGCAAATATGTATCCAGGCTCCATGGTGGAGAGTATTTGCCAGTGAGAATATCAATTCTCAGGTACACATGCAGTATGTGTTTTGCTACAAATGTTTTCCCAGTAAACAAGAATGGAGCCCTCAAGAGAAAGAGAATGCTAATTTTAAATCAATTAAATTCAAACAGAAATGCTTCCTTTGGGTATAGTTGCCTTTTAGTAAGCACACTAATTTTGGAGACTTGTATTATTTACCCACAAATTGTTTCTGAAGTAACTTTGGTATTGAGAAGTTGAAGTCAAACCCATCTCTCCCACAGCTCTCTCTCAATCCATCAACTATTGAGGGTGGAACTTAATGGGGCCATTCTTGTTCATCGCCTTTCTCTAATCAATACAAATACACACTCAATCATTGTTGCATAATACAGCATTCCTGTGCACTATTCATTGACATGAAAGGGGATGCCCAGAAAATCAGGAATCATGTGGTTCTGTGGGACCCTCTTCCAGTCCATATTAGGACCTCTAGTCAGAAGAAAATGTATCAAGATCAGCTCCTCACCAGGATATAAGTCTGAGCAGGAGAATGGCCTCTCCTGCCCAAACTAATCTGGGCTCTGACCAAAAGGAGGCAGACTAGCCCTAGACCTCATTTTAAAATATGCCTCTGGCCCTGAGTGGCCTCAACACTCAGGCCACAGGAGAAGAAAGAGATAACAAAGTTTGAGTCCCTGCCAAGCCAGCTCAAACAAAAAGAGGATCACAGTCTCAAGTCTACACAGAGAAAGTAGTTGGATCACTTCCAAGAAAAAAAAAAAAAACTCTCAAAGATGACAACCATAGTCCATTGCCTAGCATCTGAAACAAACAGATCTAAGGTGGTACAAGGATCCCAGCAAATGGTTGCTCACCTTCCAGTGCATGGGTCACTTAACATCAAGTGCTTGGGTTTAAAATTTGCTGTCATTGTTTTTCTTATTGTTGTCTGGGGTGAATTATTGGATTGAAAGCAATTTGGATATTGTTTCCTCCATGGGGTTCTGCAGCCAAAAAGTGATTGATGAAAAACAAGGGTTTGGGATGAGTGATTCCAACACAGTCTTCCTCAAAGCAATACAAATGATAAGGCTGTTACTTGGGAAAACAACAGCCATAAGAGTGATTTCATTGTCTCCAATGGGGAAGGGTGGGCATAAACACTAAGTACAGTTCATGACATTGGGGAATGACAGATGAGAGGATGCTGCAGTTTTGTTTCCTCATAAGGATTTCTCAATGTTTGCGAAGCCATATTTTTATACAGTCCAGGAGGCAGCAAAATAATTCAGCTGTAGTCCTTAACATTGGGACAGGACTTTAAATGTTACCTAACACTTTAACACACATTATCACAATCATCCTCAAACTCACACTGTGTTCAGAGAGGTAAATGACTGGCCTCAGTTTACCCAGTCAAGAACATTTCCTCAGATACGCCTCCATGCCCACTCACAGAGTAAAAATCAGAAGTCTAGATATCTGTTAATTGTTTCTAACCAACTGTTTAATGAATATGTGTTACATATCAGTAACTTTTCTGTGCAATGGTATTATTAATAATAAAACAGCAATACTTACTTGAAAATAAGTATTGTATGACTGAAACCTGGCAACATTTTCTAAATCCTGTCAGGATAAATTAAAGCCACAAGCAAATTTCAAACCTCCTGGAAAAGTAATTCCTCAGCTCCACTTGAACTCAACAAAAAAAGCAACTACCAACTGAAAGACGGTCCCTACACACACTCAATTATCAGCCACAGTCCAGACACAAGGTGATCCAACTTAAGGTTTTAAAGTGAAGACGAACAGTCAACAGCAAAGCCCATTAGCAATTCCCAGAAAATAAAAACAGAATCTGGTAGTAAAGGCTAACCTCTTTATCCTTTGTACTTCAACTACTTCCACTTGCTTATAGTGGGGTCACATGCAGAGGCCTCACACCCAGCACTTCAGAACTCCTCAGCTGGGTGAGCTACCAAGATGCCCAGATCCAAGATGGCGGCCACGAGAGTGGGCCGTGTGCAGAGGCTCTTCTCCCGCGCTGCAATCTGCAGCCTGAGTAGCTACAGCTGTGCCAGCTCTGGGGAGAGCCCTACCCCCTCTCACACACTCTGAAGTTATCCTTATACAGCAGCTGTGTCCCCACCCCACCGCAGGCCTGCGGGAAGAGTATTTGCCCCAGAGTGGGAACTCCCACCTCTCCATCCTCTGCACACAGAAAAAAACCTTCCTCTATTTCGGAACCAGACCTGGCCTTGCTCTATTGGCTCAAACAACGGGGAGGGGGCGGGGATAGCAAGAGGACCTTTATTGAGGCTCGACTTGAAAAGGTTGGTAATAAAATCTCACTTTAATCTTGGACTTCTGTTTATAGATATTTCTGCAAAAATTATTTACAATTAACAATACTGGTTTTCATTTGTGGGTTGTATTGGTGACTAACAAGGGCTTTTAGGTATGTAATCTAATTTAATCCTCATTCTGCCCTTAAAGACAAGTAGAGATGAACATTCTTACCACCTGACACTGGAGCCCCATTGGGAAGGTGAGCACACTGAGAGAGAGATGGAGTGTGGCCCTGGGAGTATACATTACACTTTGAGTTGGCAAGCCTGAGCTTGAATAGTCAGGTCTACAACTTGCTGGTATAAAGGTCTTGAAGTAAGCTTCTGAATCTCCATGATGACCAGAAAAAATTTAGTGAATTTAATGAGACAGACTAGTTACTTCCTCTCTCTCAACCCTGCATCCATCCTTCTCCATCTAAATCTGTGAAGCTAAAGTTACAAATCTACAACTATTTTTCCCAGGCTCCCTTGCCCAAGACTTCCTATATTTTTAGCTTTTATTTTTCAATTGGTGAAAAATTACTTCACAATTTTATGTTGGTTTCTGCTACACAGCAACTTGAATCAGTCGTAATTATATATATATATATATCCCTGTCCTCCTGAGCCTCTCTCCCCTCCCCCTATTAATTTCTACTGATAGGAAACACTGGTGCAAGATCAGAAGGTAGGAGAAGAGAAGCTGTTCTTCAGTGCTCTGACAGCATCTTTGGAGGTGGCTATCTCCCTTTGAGAGTCTAGCTCCTACAGTGGGGCTTCTCTCTATGATTCTGGCCCAGTAGCAACTGATGCTCCAAGACTCCACAAACCTGACCTCCTCCCTTTTGTTTCCCCAGCCCTTGGAAATGGGACTGATTCCTGAAGTTACTAGTTTCTGAATATGACCTCTTCTTTTTAATTGTTCTCCCAGCACCTAATTCTATTTATTCTTATAACTCACCCAAAACACATGTAACCAATTTCTTATAGTAAATTTGTTTAAACTATCTAGAATGGGTTCAACATTCTGAAATGCACCCTGAGTGATACACAAAAGAACCCAGCACAAGAATCACCACCTATTTAATATGCAAGCATCAAAACAATTAAATTTAGAGAGACTTGCCAACATTATATATTGGCTCCACATGCAGAATCCACGCCCATTGCCCTACACTGGAGCTTTGTGTTAGGAGTGATGGCTGTGTCTCTGATCACAGAATGCTTTTAAATATCTGGAAGTGTAAGATTCTTTTAATGATGCATGCACTAATTTAATGTAATTTCCAAAACAGGGATGATAAAAATACTGACCTA
This sequence comes from Tragelaphus eurycerus, assembly GCA_935064755.1. Taxonomy (NCBI): domain Eukaryota; kingdom Metazoa; phylum Chordata; class Mammalia; order Artiodactyla; family Bovidae; genus Tragelaphus; species Tragelaphus eurycerus. The sequence goes on along the minus strand of CAKXYN010000024.1, from coordinate 18,163,536 downwards.
CCGCTTAGAACTGGTTGGAACAACTAATTAGCTCTCATAAAAAACACTTCAACCACCTAAAGTACCTCATAAAAGTTTATTATGAGTAGTAATGCTAATAGTTAAACATATAATGATGGGCATCAAATGGGCACGCTCCACAAGCTCATGGTGTTTTAAATTCTCTTTATGATCTAGCTGTTGTCTAGCAGTTCATATGTTGAAAGCTCTTCACAGCTGTAAATTAGTTAATCCCCATGACACTCACTCCTGAGAGATAGGTCAGTATTATTTTGTATTACTATGGCAACAAAATCCTATGTAAATGTCCACTGGTAGAAGTTGGAGATGAGAAACAAGAAAGGTTAAGTGACTTGTTCAAGGCCACACATCAAGTCTGTGGCAGGGTCAGCTTTAAAATGCAGAGGTGCTGACCCCAAAAGGCACTCCAGTCTACCTGATCAGCGCTAAGGGAATTATTGACTTTCATTTGCTTAGGAATTCAGTGAAACAGAAAATATCAATATGGTCTACATCTGGGAACAAAATATAAACAATTATAATTTGCAGCCATGTAATTAAATGACCATATTTTGTTAGTCCGTCAGTAGCAGGCAGGGTAGTATGAATTCTGAAGACAGACCATTTGGTCTCATAGCCCCGCTCAGCCTTGGCCAGAGACTTGCTGCCCAAATTTGGACAAGCTTCTTCACTTCTCTGAACCTCAGTTTCAAAGACTAAGATTAGAAAAAATGAAGTTAATAATGGATTTTCCTTTATATGGGTACTGTGAGGATTTAAAGTACAACACCTAGTGTGGTGAGCCACACGGTCCTCAGAGGTCACCTCTCACTGTCAGATACGACTGTTGGGACGGTTGGCCATCTTTGTGCCTTTAGTTCCATGGAAACGACGTCACTGAAACAAAAAGAGACACCTTTTTGCCAGTCGGTGACTCTCAGTACCCCCATTCTATGGCATATAGGTTAAGGATGGGTTCTGGTATGTGTCGGGAGCCTCTCTCAGACTCACCCCTTGGCTACATTCTCAGAAACTGAAATATTTTGACCCTGCAAAAGGCTTGGCCACAATACAAACTGGGGGACCCAAAAAAATGGCCTCTGAATGGCACACTAGCTTTTGCCAAAAGCAGGGAAAGGACTCAGAATTTCCTTACGTTCAGTCCTTCATGGCCCTCGGTCAGAATCCGGACTTGAGGGACTCATCATGCTGCATGTGTCTCTCTGTTGCCTCCCTATCTCCTGTCCCCCTCTGTCTCTCCATCAGATTTCCTAGACGACCCCTACTTGACCTTTCATATCCACATAATCTCTAGGAAAGGATTCTGAGGTTCCCTTTCGTCCAGGTCTTTCTCCTATATTCAAAAGCCTAAAGGATTAAAAACTCTCCTCTATGGATGTGAGAGTTGGACTGTGAAGAAGGCTGAGTGCCAAAGAATTGATGCTTTTGAACTGTGGTGTTGGAGAAGACTCTTGAGAGTCCCTTGGACTGCAAGGAGATCCAACCAGCCCATTCTGAAGGAGATCAGCCCTGGGATTTCTTTGGAGGAAATGATGCTAAAGCTGAAACTCCAGTACTTTGGCCACCTCATGTGAAGAGTTGACTCATTGGAAAAGACTCTGATGCTGGGAGGGATTGGGGGCAGGAGGAGAAGGGGACGACAGAGGATGAGATGGCTAGATGGCATCACTGATTTGATGGATGTGAATCTGAGTGAACTCCGGGAGATGATGATGGACAGGGAGGCCTGGCATGCTGTGATTCATGAGGTCGCAAAGAGTCGGACATGACTGAGCGACTGATCTGATCTGATCTGATGCTTCAAAACCAGTTCTTTTTGCATATGCAATTAAAAACAACTAGCTTGTTAAAAAGACTGCCTAAGGAGAAGCTTGAAGTTAACCCTTTCCATGTCCCTGAACTACACAGCCCACTTTGCCTGAGACCTTGGCCTTGGGCAAATTAGAACTTAAAAAAAAAAGCGGGCGGGGGGTGGGGGGGGGGCGATGGGGGAGATCAAAGAGACATTTTAAATATCAAGCAGAAAACTATGAGATCTCTGTCTGTCTGTCTGGATTTATGTATGTCTCAGTGTGTGTGTTTTGGGTTTTTTTTTTTAATATTGCTGAAGTTGTAAATGAGTTCTAATTTAATTGGCCTAAAGAAAAGTAAGCTCTTACAAATCAGACAATTTTAAATACAAGAGAAATTAACCTAAATGAATATCAGATGCATGTGAACTGGGAAATAGTCAATATTAAATATCTTGTATTAATGTTTGTTTCCTAATATAGACATGTCTAAGTCATTCACATTAAGCATAATATTTTCATTGTGCCTAGGTTTATTATAAGTTAGATATTGTTATATCTGTTACAAGTTTGTCAGCAAGGAAAGTACCTCAAGTGAAGAAACTTCAAAAAAATGCAAATGAGATATGAGCTTTTGGATAAACTCTATTAAGAATAATTATACTTTGAAATGTCTGTCTAAACAGTCTCTCTAGATTTTGGTAACCTGAATTTCTAGGGTAGTGTTTAACTGAGTGATGGAAGTTTATTGAATAGCTAGATCATTTCCAAATAAAATAAGATCCTGAAACATTCGCTACTTAACAGTAACTTCTTACACAGAAACTAAAGAGATTTTGGACTACCAATGAATAATGTTTGATGCCATCCTGAGATGTTCTCTAGAATTCTTTTTAGAAATTTTCACTGGTATTTATGTTCACCAATCTATAGAATGCTAATATAAAGGTCAGTTTTTGGTTGCTTAAGGAAAGTACGATGTGTGTTTTCAGTAAAGAAGGTATGAGGAATGAAATTACATTTTATAAAGGGAAAAGGAAGTAGGTCTGCCTTACAGGTGTCTGTTTCAGGATGGGAGAACAAAGTAATGGGCACAGAAAGTGATAAGGTTTGATGGAAAGTGCACCCCAAGGAAGGAGTTCTGTGCATAAATACAAGCTTTCTTGAGATACTGAACTGCCTTTGATAATGGATTTTAAGTTTCTTTACCTCTAAAGTAATCTGTTCTATGTTTTTGAAATCTTCTTTGTTACTTTGGCTAAGTGAATGTATAGTTTCACAGTAATCTATGTGATTCTATCTGACTGTTATAAACCCTTTTGATATTTATCGACAAAACTTCCTAAATAACTTGAGTTCTAGCTAACTTTGGGATGCTTCAGAGGACCCCTGAGACATCCCAAAGAGCTATTAAACTACCTGGGTTCATTGGACATTCAATTACATGAGAAGTACTGTGGAAGCGGTGATAAAATCTTCTCAGGTTATACTGTATGGTTGATGTTACTAATATAGATATCCTAAAATTATGTGGAATTCATAGAGATCTGATATGCCCTGATAAAATGTTGTCAGTTATAATTCTAGTTTCCATGTGAAAGTGTTACAAGTCACAGCAATGACCAGGTTACTTTGTCAGTTGCAGTTTAATTGGATTTTAAACATGCCTTCTGTGGTTTCACTCTGATGCCTCTAATACTGCTACTTCAAGATTTATGGAAAAGACTTTCCTAAGATTAAGCGATAAACAAATTTTGTTTGTTTGTTATCTGGTAAACTGGTAAGAGATTGGAATTTAGTCTACTCACTATGTTAAGAGAACAAAGCTTTCTTAGGATGAAGCTTTCGACAACAGATTATGAATTTCTTTGCCTTTAAGTGATTTATATTTGTTTTTAAAATCTTTTGTTACTTTGGTAAAGAAGCATTATTTAAGATTATGGTACATGTAGACAAAGTTCATTTTGCTTCTACAAAAAATAAGCCCTCACAGTTAGACTTTTGCTATTCTGATGTCCTTAAAATATGGCAACAGTCTACTCCTAAATCCAGGAATTAAAAATGGGTGAACAATAGCTGTAAATCAAAGAGTCAAGGCTATGGGAAATTCAGGATGTTCTCGTGGCTTTTCCCAGCTCCCTGACAAACCTCATTTTTATTTGATGGGTTAAAGCCTTCCCTGGCTACAGGGTTAATGCCCTCATAATGAAAAAATTGTGTTTCACTGAATATTAAGTTTTGTTAATTGTTAAACTAAGATTCTAGGATTGTCAATTAAGGTCTAGTGTTTACTAAGACTCACTTTTGAGATATTTCCTTGTTGTTATGTTATATTGCTAAAAGATTTAATTAAGTTATTAAAAAGGACACTCTAAGTTTGTTTATAAAGCTTATCTCAGTAACCAGTCTTTAGATAGAGATCAGATGCTCCATGATGTACAACCAGGAGATTAACACCAGGCTATAGTTATTTAACAAATGAAGCCAGATGACCTGGGATATACTGCTAATGAAAGTTCTTGACTTATAGTCCTTACTCATGACCTTACTAATAACTGCTAGCTGTATTATTTTCTATGTTGCTTGTTTCAGAAGATTGTTTCTTACGTTACCAAATGTGTGACTGAGCCTGTGATAAAATGCTGATATGCAGTTCCATATGAGATCAATGACTGTAATCATCTAACTCTAGATATGGAAAGAAGCAACAAGAGGGAATATTTTCCTGGACCAAGAGGCTAGTAAGACAGGTATGGTCCAGAGACTTCTGCTACTCACAAGGCCTAGTCCAGTAACAGCACACTGGCCTGTCAATGGAATCTTTGTTAAACCTGGGAATGAGCCTTCCCGGCACCTCGGGATACAATGGCCATGAAATGCCCCCAAAGCATGGTCAAATATGTGGTTATGAAGGGACCCTGATGACTGGAAGTTAGCACTTGCCAGCTGCCTCTACAAGGAATACTTCATGACCACTGCAAGCTGCTGACCTTCAACATCCCCTGAAAGGAATTCAGGGTGGAGATCAGAAATAGGGCACTCTGTGCTCTGGGAAAAACCCACAAGAACCAGCCCTCAGATAGTCAGATAAGCTTTCGGGTAAAGATTTTATGAGCCCAAATTCTTGCCTCTTCTCGTACCTAGAGAAACACTAATGTCACGAACCAATGTCTGGCCCTGGTTCTCCTGGCTAGCCCCTGAGCAACTGTTCCTACTTCTATTAATCTTTGGGCCACATACCTTTAACTTTCTTGTTTGTTTCTTCTAGAATACGACAAATCTCCAAGTGGTAGTATGACAAGGATATTCCCTGACCAACAGACACCTAGACAATGCTGAAACAAGTCACCTGATCATTCCATGGACTCTCATCTCCTGCTGTAAATGCACCCTGACAGAGAGCAGGCAAAGGGAACCGAGAGCCCCACGACGCCCCTGTACAGCCTGAAGAAGCCAGAGCGGCCATCACCCCTTTTCCTCTCAGACTGGGTTCCCAAATACCTGAGAAGGGAAATAGCTAGTTAGATGTGAGCAGGGTATCAAAAGGGGCCAAAGAATTGGCCCTAAAAATAAAGAGAGGGAGTAATGTGGTGACCCAAGGATGAAAGAGCAGATAAAACCAAGGAGGGTCTTGGGATGCAGGAACAGAAAAACCAAACCTTTATCATCCTTCTCTCTCCCATATTGTAACTATTAATGGATTTCAGGTCTTCCTGAGTAGTATAACCTGTCTCTCCTCCTACCCCATAGAGAGAAGATATCTGCCTTACTCTCCGCCCGCCCCTGCCACTCAGTATATGTGCCTCATCCAATTAGCAAATGACCCACCAGACCCCTATCCCACTCCTTGTACCCTGGGTATAAAAATGGACTAAGGACCCCTGTTCAATGTCAGATCTCCCTTGAGCTGGCTCACGCTTCAAACAGCGTCTCCCACTCTAATAAACTTTATTTCCCTCTCATTCTGTCTCATGTCTGGAAATTTTTTCTCAACCTGTGCCCAGACCATAACACTTAGAACAAGGTCAAGGAGATAATAAGCATTCAGTGTCAGCTATCATTAGACGCCTAGGTCCTATTGCTTTCCTATAATGTATCAAGGACAGAGATCTTTAAGACACAGACTTTGCCCACAAAGAGCTTGCAATAGAAGAGTTTTGTACAATGTGTAACTTGCCAAAAGACACAGGGAGCATGGGTGACGTGGGACCGTAAGTGTTCAAGCAAGGCTACATGTTTCCAAGCAAATGATGTAATTCCTCAGTTCTCTGATAGGGAGTGCTCAGTTTGCTCCCTCCTTCACCTGCCCTTGGATTCCTGTTTCCTTTTAATTAACTTAATCTCTACTTTCGTAAAAAGACAGAACACAAGTCACTAAAAGGTTCCACGTGTTTGAGAAAGTGCCAAGGATGCTGAGAGGGGTGCAGGGTTGTTTCTGACTGAAGTATTTTTGGCAAGAGACGGTACTTGAATTTGGTTTTCAGAGGCAAGTCTGGTTTTAAATCCTCACGATGGCTGTGAGAGTTAGCAAGGGAGGTTAGGAGGGTGGGTGAGGGGGAGTGGGTGGATAGAGGGAACAATGGGATACTAGAGCTTAGCAAAGGAAGAATGGAAGGATGTTAATTGACATCTCTTATGATCCAGCAGCTGCATTGGCCCCTTAAATTATTTCACAAAACCAAAGCCTTTGACTGTGTGGATCACAATAAACTATGGAAAATTCTGAAAGAGATGGGAATACCAGACCACCTGATTTGCCTCTTGAGAAATCTGTATGCAGGTCAGGAAGCAACAGTTAGAACTGGTCATGGAACAACAGACTGGTTCCAAATAGGAAAAGGAGTACGTCAAGGCTGCATATTGTCACCATGTTTATTTAATTTATATGCAGAGTACATCATGAGAAATGCTGGACTGGAAGAAACACAAGTTGGAATCAAGATTGCTGGGAGAAATATCAATAACCTCAGATATGCAGATGACACCACTCTTATGGCAGAAAGTGAAGAGGGGCTAAAAAGCCTCTTGATGAAGGTGAAAGTGGAAAGTGAAAAGGTTGGCTTAAAGCTCAACATTCAGAAAACGAAGATCATGGCATCTGGTCCCATCACTGCATGGGAAATAGATGGGGAAACAGTGGAAACAGTGTCAGACTTTGTTTTTCTGGGCTCCAAAATCACTGCAGATGGTGACTGCAGCCATGAAGTTAAAAGACGCTTACTCCTTGGAAGGAAAGTTATGACCAACCTAGATAGCATATTCAAAAGCAGAGACATTACTTTGCCAACAAAGGTTCGCCTAGTCAGGGCTATGGTCTTTCCTGTGGTCATGTATGGATGTGAGAGCTGGACTGTGAAGAAGGCTGAGCGCCGAAGAATTGATGCTTTTGAACTGTGGTGTTGGAGAAGACTCTTGAGAGTCCCTTGGACTGCAAGAAGATCCAACTGGTCCATTCTGAAGGAGATCAATCCTGGAATTTCTTTAGAAGGAATGATGCTAAAGCTGAAACTCCAGTATTTTGGCCACCTCATGCGAAGAGCTGACTCATTGGAGAAGACTCTGATGCTGGGAGGGATTGGGGGCAGGAGGAGAAGGGGACGACAGAGGATGAGATGGCTGGATGGCATCACTGACTCGATGGATGCGAGTCTGGGTGACCTCCGGGAGCTGGTGATGGACAGGGAGGCCTGGCGTGCTGCAGTTCATGGGGTCGCAAAGAGTCGGACACGACTGAGCGACTGATCTGATCTGATCACAATATTGTAAAGTAATTATCCTCCAATTAAAATAAATTAATTATTTTTTAAATTATTTAACAAAGGTCACATAACTGATAAGTGTCCCTGCTGGAACTCAAATCAATTCACCTCTTCCAACCTTGAGGCAATGGAAAAGAATCCTTCTGAACTCTGAGTGGCAAACATGACACAAAGTGGAACTTTTGCAAGAATTGCTCTGGATATAGTATTTAGAGAGGATTGAACAGACAATCCAAGAAAAGCCAGAGAAGTGAGTTTACAACATGTGAAGAATAATAAAAGCTGGGTTAGAATGATGATGTAAGATTGAAAGAGAAAGGAGTGATGGGAGAGTTGCCCAGTGATTATCAGCTCTAGGTACATAATATTTAGAATCTCCTGGAGATGTTTTTAGAACTGCTAATGCACATGCATGAGTGTGTGCTCAGTCGCTCAGTCCTGGCTGACTCTGTGTGGCCACATGCACTGTAGCCCTCCAGGCTCTTCGGTTCATGGGATTTCCCAGGCAAGAATACTGTAGCGGGTTGCTTTCCTTCTCCAAGGGATCTTCTTGATCCAGGGCTGGAACCCATGTCTTCTGTGTCTCCTGCATTGGTAGGCAGATTCTTTACCACTAAGCCACCAGGGAAGCCCTACTAATGCACATGCATGCGTACTAAGTCACTTCAGTTGTGTCTGACTCTTTGTGACTCTATGGACTGTAGCCCAGCAGGCTCCTCTGTCCATGGGATTCTTCAGGCAAGAATACTGGAGTGAGTTGCCATGCCCTTCTCCAAGGGATCTTCCCAACCCAGGAACCGAACCTGCATCTCTTGTGTCTCCTGCACTGGCAGGTGGATTCCTTACCACTAGCGCCACCTGGGAAGCATATACTCATTAACTATTGTATATACAGTAGGTGGAAACAAAAGAATACTATTTATTTGACTTTATACTAAAAAGAAACCAGATAGAGTAGCTTAAATTAGAAACAGGGAGCTAATGGCACTTTTTTTATTGTAAAAACAGATATCATAAAAGTTACCATCTTAACCATTTTTAAGTATACAGTTCAATAGTGGTAAGTATACTTACATTTTTGTGAAACATAACTTTAGAACATTTTTTCATCTTTGCAAAACTGAAATTCTGTACCCAATAAACAACAATTCCCCTTTACCCCCAGACTCTAGGAAACACCATTCTATTTTCTACATCTTTGAACTTTAGACACCTCATGCAAGTAGAATTCTATAGTAATTGTTTTTTTGTGGCTGGTTAGTTTTACTTAGCACAATGTCCTCACGGTCCATCCATGTTATAGCATGTGACAGAATTCCATTCCTTTTTAAGGCTGCATTGTATCTATTGTGAATGATATATATCTCATTTTATTTGCCCATTCATTTGTCAGACATGTGAGTTGCTTCCACCTCTTGGCTGTTGTGCATTTTGCTGCTGTGAACATGGATATGCAAGTACTCTTCCAGACGTTGCTTTCAATTCTTTTGGATATATACCCAGAAGTGGGATTGCTAGATCATATGGCAGTCCAATTTTTAAATTTTGGAGGAAACACTACACTGTTTTCCATGGCAGTTGCACCATTTTACAATCCCACTACATGAGTACAACTTCTCCATGTCACTGCCAACACTTTTTATTTTCTGTTTTTCAATAGTAGCCACACTAATGGCTACTATTTTCAATAGTAGCCACACCAATGGGTGTGACTAATGGCATTTTTAAAAGGTATAAGAAGATAATTTCTAAAACAAATGTGTGTGTGTGTGTGTGTGTGTGTATAATTTTATGGGGAAGCAAATGAAACAATTGGCAAAGAATTAATTTCCAAAATATACAAGCAACTCATGCAGCTCAATACCAGAAAAACAAACAACTCAATCAAAAAGTGAGCAGATGACCTAAAGACATTTCTCCAAAGAACACATACAGAGAGCTAATAAACACATGAAAAGATGCTCAACATTGCTCATTATTCAGATCAGATCAGATCAGTCGCTCAGTGGTGTCTGACTCTTTGCGACCCCGTGAATCGCAGGCCTCCCTGTCCATCACCAATTCCTCGAGGTCACTCAGACTCACATCCATCAAGTCAGTGATGCCATCCAGCCATCTCATCCTCTGTCGTCCCCTTCTCCTCCTGCCCCCAATCCCTCCCAGCATCAGGGTCTTCTCCAATGAGTCAACTCTTCACAGGAGGTGGCCAAAGTACTGGAGTTTCAGATTTAGCATCATTCCTTCCAAAGAAATCCCAGGGCTGATCTCCTTCAGAATGGACTGGTTGGATCTTCTTGCAGTCCAAGGGACTCTCAAGAGTCTTCTCCAACACCACAATTCAAAAGCATCAATTCTTCGGTGCTCAGCCTTCTTCACAGTCCAGCTCTCACATCCATACATGACCACAGGAAAGACCATAGCCTTGACTAGGCGAACCTTTGTTGGCAAAGTGATGTCTCTCCTTTTGAATATGCTATCTAGGTTGGTCATAACTTTCCTTCCAAGGAGTAAGCGTCTTTTCATTTCATTGCTGCAGTCACCATCTGCAGTGATTTTGGAGCCCAGAAAAACAAAGTCTGACACTGTTTCCACTGTTTCCCCATCTATTTCCCATGCAGTGATGGGACCAGATGCCATGATCTTCGTTTTCTGAATGTTGAGCTTTGAGCCACCTTTTCACTCTCCACTTTCACTTTCATCAAGAGGCTTTTTAGTTCCTCTTCACTTTCTGCCCATAAGGGTGGTGTCATCTGCATATCTGAGGTTATTGATACTTCTCCCAGCAATCTTGATTCCAACTTGTGTTTCTTCCAGTCCAGCATTTCTCATGATGTACTCTGCATATAAGTTAAATAAACATGGTGACAATATACAGCCTCGATGTACTCCTTTTCCTATTTGGAACCAGTCTGTTGTTCCATGACCAGTTCTAACTGTTGCTTCCTGACCTGCATACAGATTTCTCAAGAGGCAGATCAGGTGGTCTGGTATTCCCATCTCTTTCAGAATTTTCCACAGTTTATTGTGATCCACACAGTCAAAGGCTTTGGCATAGTCAATAAAGCAGAAATAGATGTTTTTCTGGAACTCTCTTGCTTTTTCGATGATCCAGCGGATGTTGGCAATTTGATCTCTGGTTCCTCTGCCTTTTCTAAAACCAGCTTGAACATCAGGAAGTTCACGGTTCACATATTGCTGAAGCCTGGCTTGGAGAATTTTGAGCATTACTTTACTAGAATGTGAGATGAGTACAATTGTGTGGTAGTTTGAGCATTATTTGGCATTGCCTTTCTTTGGGATTGGGATGAAAACTGACCTTTTCCAATCCTTTGGCCACTGCTGAGTTTTCCAAATTTGCTGGCATATTGAGTGCAGCACTTTCACAGCATCATCTTTCAGGATTTGGAATAGCTCAACTGGAATTCCATGAAATGCAAATCAAAAGCACAATGAGATATAGCCTCATACTGGCCAGAATGGCCATCATCAAAAAATCTATAAACAATAAATCCTGGAGAAGGTGTGGAAAAAAGGGAACCCTCTTGTAATGTTGGTAGGAATATAAATTGATATAGCCATTAAGGAGAGCAGTATGGAGATCCTTTAAAAACTAGGAACAAACCTATGGTATGACCCAGTTATCCCACGACTGATCATATACTCTGCTGCTGCTAAGTTGCTTCAGAGGAAACCATAATTCAAAAAGACACATGCACCCAATGTTCATTGCAGCACTATTTATAATACCTAGAATGTGGAAGCAACCTAGATGTCCATCTCAGATGAATGGATAAAGAAGCTGTGGTACATATATACAATGGAATACTAGCCATAAAAAGGAACACATTTGAGTCAGTTCTAACGAGGTGGATGAACCTAGAGCCTTACAGAGAGTGAAGTAAGCCAGAAAGAGAAAAAAAAAATACCGTATATTAATGCATATATATGGAATCTAGAAAGATGGTACTATGAACCTATTTGCAGGGCAACAATGGAGATTCAGACAAAGAGAAGAGACATGGGGGGGAGCACAAAGAAAAGGGTGGGAAGAATGGAAAGAGTAGCATGGAAACATATACATTCAGTTCAGTTCAGTTCAGTCACTCAGTCGTGTCCAACTCTGCAACCCCATGAATCGCAGCACGCCAGGCCTCCCTGTCCATCACCAACTCCTGGAGTTCACTCAGACTCACATCCATCGAGTCAGTGATGCCATCCAGCCATCTCATCCTCTGTTGTCCCTTTCTCCTCCTGCCCCCAATCCCTCCTAGCATCAGAGTCTTTTCCAAGGAGTCAACTCTTCACATGAGGTGGCCAAAGTACTGAAGTTTCAGATTTAGCATCATTCCTTCCAAAGAAATCCCAGAGCTGATCTCCTTCAAAATGGACTGGTTGGATCTCCTTGCAGTCCAAGGGACTCTCAAGAGTCTTCTCCAACACCACAGTTCAAAAGCATCAATTCTTCGGTGTTCAGCCTTCTTCACAGTCCAACTCTCATATCCATACATGACCACTGGAAAAACCATAGCCTTGACTAGACAACCTTTGTTGGCAAAGTAATGTCTCATTACCATATGTGAAATAGATAGCCAGTGGGAATTTGCTGCATGACTCAGGGAGTTCAGACCAGTACTCTATGACAATATCGAGGGGTGGGATGGGGTGAGAGGTGGGAGGGAGCTTCAAGAGGGCAGGGACATAGGTATACCTCTCACTGATTCATGTTGATATATGGCAGAAACCAACACAATATTGTAAAGCAATTATCTTTCAATTAAAAATAAAAGCCTATATGTATGTAAATATATATATATATAAATTCTATATATATAGATGGGGATATATATATATAATTCTAATGCCAAAGTAATTTAAAAATGAAAGAGATTATGTAAAGAAGTATAGCAAATATAACATAAAAATAATAACAAAATAACATGGCAGAGTTTAGGCTAAACATATCAACTTTATCAGTAAAGATGTATAAGGCTTAACTCGTTTGTGAAGACTCTCTACCTGGATCACAAAGAGCCAACTAAATGCTCTATTTAAGAAACACTGTTAGGGACTTCCTGGGTGGTCGGATGGCTAAGACTCTGTGCTCCTGATACAGAGGCTCCAGGTTTGATCCCTGGTCAGGGAACTAGATCCCACAGGCTACTATTAAGACCTGTTTCAGTCAAATAAATATATTAAGTACTTTTCTAAAAGAAAGAAACACACTTAATACAAAATAATTCAGAAAGGCTAAAAATAAAGAGCTGGGCAAAGATATTCCAGGAAAATGGAAACAATAAAAAAGCAGGGGTTGTAATTCTGATGTCATCACAAATATTCTTGGTAGAACAGTGAAATGTGTTGTATGTTAAATTCCTGATTTGGTAATGGCACTGTGGTTATGAGAGAGACAGTTTTTATTCTTAGGAAATACATACTGAAGAACTCTTGCGGTGAAGAACTTACTCTCAAAGCATTCAGAAAAAAAGTAAAAAGAGAATGTTAAAGAAAATGGTGCAAAATGTGAACAATCAAGAGTATATGTGAATTATTTGTACTTTTCTTGCAATGTTTCTCTAAGTTTGAAATTTAAAAAAAAATTTTTTTTAATAATATTGAGACCTGACTCCCCAGAATTTCTCACTTTCTTAGCCAGAACTTGGTACTTTTTAAAGCTCTCCAGGTAATTGTAATGTGCATTCAGATTTGCGAGCCAGCCATGAATCCAGCCATGGGACTTGATAACTAACTGGATGAATATGGTCATAGAAATGGAGAAATCAAAGAAGACTATGGTAGGCAGGAAAATGGCTCCAGATTCTTTTACCTAGAACCTGTGGATATTACCTTATATGGCTAATGGGACTTTGCAGATGTGATTAAATTAAGGAGCTTGAGATGGAGATTATCCTGAATTATCTAGTCAGGCTCTAAATGTAACCACAAGTATACTTATCTGAGGAAGGCAGAAGGAAGTTTGATCAGAGAAAAGGAAGTAGGAATTTGACAGCAGAAGCAAGAGACTAGAACCATGCAGCTATGAGCCAAGGAAGGCCTGAAGCCACCAGAAACTGGAGGAGCCAAAAAACCAGATTCTCCTAGACCCTCACGAAGGAACCAGACCTTGATTTTGCAACTTGATTTTAGCCCTCTAAGACTCACTTCAGAGTTCTGGCCTCCAAAACTGTCAAAGAGTAAATTTGTGTTGTTTTAAGACATTCCCTTTGGGTAATTTGTTAAAGCAGCAAATAAAAAAGTCGTGTCCGACTCTGTGCGACCCCATAGACGGCAGCCCACCAGGCTCCCCCGTCCCTGGGATTCTCCAGGCAAGAACACTGGAGTGGGTTGCCATTTCCTACTCCAATACATGAAAGTGAAAAGCGAAAGTGAAGTCTCTCAGTCATGTCCGACTCTTAGTGACCCCATGGATTGCAGCCTAACAGGCTCCTCCATCCATGGGATTTTCCAAGCAAGAGTACTAGAGTGGGGTGCCATTGCCTTCTCCATAGAAAACTAAAGTGAAGACTTAAAATGTTTTAAAGGTAAAGGGATAAAGATGTGCCATGAAGGAGGGTCTGACTTTTCTAGCTCAAGAAGGTGAGTGAATTTTATACCTACTCATTTTCTGAACCCCGAAAAAATGGGAAAGTGGATAATTAATGGATGAGACATTTCAAGAAATTCCTGGAAGATGGGAAGAGGACGGGAGCATGCTGATACATGAAACAGTGATATAGATCCACATCCCAAAACATCTGACTCAGGAGGCTGCAGAGGAAGGAAAACCTAACCTGCCCAAAGTATGCCCCCACAAGGCTCTGGAAGGTTGTTGCTGAATCACGCAAAGACCCCGGGATCCTTGGCCTCCGGAGGAGAAGAATTCAATCTGGGGCCAGAGATGAGGCTTGATCTCTCAGAGCTTTTGTGTAATAAAGTTTTATTGAAGTATAAAGAAGATAGAGAAAGCTTCTGACACAGACATCAGAAGAGGGTAGAAAGAGTACCCGCTTGCTAGTGTTAGCAATGGAGAAGGCAATGGCACCCCACTCCAGTACTCTTGCCTGGAAAATCCCATGGACGGAGGAGCCTGGTAAGCTACAGTCCACGGGGTCACAAAGAGTTGGACACGACTGAGCAACTTCACTTTACTTCTCTCCTTGGGGACCCCTAGACTTCTTATCAACCTACCTAGGAAATGACTCTCTCAGCTCCAAGCTCAGAGTGGGCAGTTAAGCAGTTAAGAAAGCGGGGGACGGACAGGTGTTGCGTTAACAAGGAGATGCTTTGAAGGTCTAAACACAAAATGGGTGTATTAGGGAGTGTCATCTCCCCTTTCCTCTCCATTCTGTCTACATTCAGCCTAGCATTTATCCCAGACAAAAACTGAAGTTTTTAAGGAAAGTCTTTAAGTAAACTGAATAAATACTGATTGGAAGAAGCTAAATTTCTGTGTTGAATGTCTTGCCCAGAGATTTGTCCTCCTCATGGTGGCTCAGATGGTAAAGAATCTTCCTGCAATGCAGAAGACCAGGGTTTGATCCTTGGGTTGGGAAGATACCCTGGAGAAGGGAATGGCAACGCACTCCAGTCTTCTTGCCTGGAGAATTCTGTGGACAGAGGCTACAGTCCTTGGGATTGCAAAGAGTCCAACATGACTGAATGACTAACACTTTTGCTTTCATCCTGACCTGAGGAGCAATTCCTGGCCTGCTCAGCCCAGAGCTAAGCTGCAGGGAATGTACCAGGGACCTGTACAGTGACCCAGCAGAAGACCTTCCTCCATAAAATCTTCGGAGCGGAGGAAATCTTTTTCTTTTCAATATAAATGGGCAATACAAATCCATTAGAAACTCTGGGGCGGGGCGAGGAGAGGCAATAGAAGCAACGATCAAAAGATGTTTGACAAATTCATGGCTCATTTATGAAGCATTCTATGACTTTAGGCAATTGTTGTAATGTAAGGGAAAAGAACTTTTTTGACCTTGAAGCTACAACAATTGTATCTTAAGTGGCCCAGAGGGTGTTTCATTGGGCTCGTAAGGAAGAAAATGCAATCCTAACATACAACTTTGGCTTTGCCATGAACAATATTCACATGGTTATAATAATGCCAGTTCTATTCTTCGATTTTCAATCTATAGCAAAAGCTCACAAGAGTTCATTGTGGTTTCAAGACAGTTTTAAATGTTAACCATGTTAACAAAGTAAGAATTAAGATATGGCTGAGATGAGATGGGAGCTGGCAAGGGAAGAATGGAATAGAGATAATAATGAAAAGGATAAAATTGGAAATAGAGATAAATATAGTACCTAATATCACAATGTTATCTAACAAAATAACTAAAAAATAATACAAAGATGAAATACTCTAAGGATAGAGAGATGAGGTAAAATACAAGTGAACTAAGTCTTGGTCTTTCATGGTTAAGTTTTAGCATATATTGCCTAATTTAAAAGAAAAAAAGATCAAGAAATATAAGTATACTACTTAGAGGTACAGAGCAGTTGTTAGGAGACTTGAACTTAAAGGCCTCAACTTAAGATGGACTGGGATGGAGAAAACAAAGTTGAAATATTACTGCTTTTTATCCTACACTCTCCTATGTGGTTTTTCTTTTTACCACATGCATGTATTTCCCTAATAAATATAAGTTTTAAAATGATAAAGTACTAGGGATATAGTAGATCCTCAATTATTGGCAGGAAAGTCAAGATAGAAGGGTTTTTGAGATGGCCAAATTGCTGAAGTCAGACTCTGAGTGGAACCGGTGAGTCTTCTGAGGGGAGATTTCCAACAAGATGCAGAGCTTTAGAGAGCAGTCTAAGCCCAGAGATCCTGTTGGGACCTCATTCACACAGACCAGCAAACTTTTAAAGCAATGGTAATCATGAGCGCTGCTCTAGTCCCTTTGGCTCTTTCCCCAGACAGGCTTCTGATGGCACTCCCCATGCTGCCCATTCTCCCTACACACACACACACAGTCTGTCTCTATTGTTCTACAATGTGCAAGGCCCTTCCCAAGTGTCGCTTTCTTGAAGCCTTTTCTAATAAGTTCAGCCCTTACCAATCTCCCTCTTGCTGATCTCCACAGGGCTCAATACTGTCACACTTGACAATAGCCAGTAAGTACCCAATGCTTGTGGGGCTGCTTCCCAGGTGGCACAGTGGTAAAGAATCTGCCTGCCAATGCAGGAGACCCAAGAGATGTGAGTTCAATCCCTGGGTTGGAAAGATCCCCAGGAGAAGGAAATGGCAACCCACTCTAGTATTCTTGCCTGGAGAATTCCATAGAGGAGATTGGCGGGCTATGGTGCATGGGGTCACAAAGAGTCAGACACAACTGAAATGACTGAACACACACACACACACACACACACACACACACACACACACACACACCCATAAAAGTGAAAGTGAAGTCACTCAGTCATGTCCGACTCTTTGCAACCCCATGGACTGTAGCTTGCTAGGCTCCTCCGTCCATGGGATTCTCCAGGCAAGAATACTGGAGTGGGTTGCCATTTCCTTCTCCAGGGGATCTTCCTGACACAGGGATCAAACCCAGGTCTCCCGCATTGCAGGCAGACGCTTTACTGTCTGAGCCACCAGGGGCTCACACACACGATATACTTTACTAATTGTCTGGGTGTCCTAACTCCTTCTTCCCAACCAGATCATAAGTTCCTTTAAAGGAAGAAGCCCTGCCATTTATCTTTTGCTCTTCTAGAGAACCTAGCTCAGTGTTGTGATTCAAATAAGCGCTACAACTCTAATTACAGCAGAAAGTGGTATATGGAGTTCTCATTTTAACTGAAACAAGTGAGTTGCCTTCCCTACCTCGCATCAAGCTCTGAAGTGGGTAAACCAACACTTCACTCGTCGGGTTTGTAGGTAACATGGTCTGACTGCTGGGACCCCACGCAATGCCAGTCACCTTTTTTTCTCTGAGACAGGCAGCTTGGATTGCTAAGAGTTGGGGACCTGTGGAAGAAGAGGTACCACACTACGGCTGCCTTTTGTCCCGGCAGATACTGCCGCTCCTAAAAAGCAGGGAGCAGGCATAAGTCCATACCACAAAGGTCAGAGAGGGGCACAATATATGACTTACTGTTGCTGCCTAGAGAACCGGGCTCCTACGGGGAAGCGCACAGGCAGGACTTAATGTGATCTCGAGGGGGAGGCAGTTTTCTGGACATCCACTGGCCTCACCTCCACCATCCCTCCCTGGCCCCCACCAACTCTGCATACAGATATCACTGCCTAAAATATAAATTCTTCCAATTATTTTAGTGTCTAAGCCAAGGTCACTTCCTTTTATTCATTTAGCAGACTTCTTTCAAGCTCAGGTCAAGACCTCTGCTCTCAAAAGAAGCATGCCAACGTTTCTTCCCCTGTTGCCCTTCACATCATGGCAACCACTCACAACACATGTTTATCCAGAAAGCCCCAGGCAGCCAACATGCTCAGACAAGCCGAACAGAAAACTCTACTGTGTGCTGGAGGATGAAGTTTTTGGCGTGCCCTGTGGCCCTGAAAATAACAATGGTTTTGCTGTGACGATGTGTTTACCTCCAAAGCTTTGTTCCCACAAGAGTACAGAAATACAGACTCACACATATTCCTGACTTCACTTCTTTTCTCCCTTGTTCATGAAAGAATTCACAGAAGACAGGACATGCCTGGTTGTGTCCGAGTGAGAATAATTCTATCACTCTTCCTCTGACTTCCTTCATGATTTTGACAGAGCAATCTGATCAAAAGGGACACTTGGAAGGCAATAAAGAAGAAACCAAGAGTCAAGTTGCTGAGAATGATTAAATCACACCTTTTAACCATTCCTTCTGTGTTGCCACACTTTTCCCCAGAGCACTCCTGTAATTGTGCTATGACACCATTTATTATTTACAATTGCCTTATTTTCTTCTGAGATCAGGCTTTGTTTAAAAGTCATTCAGGTCATACTTCAACTAAGGGTCAGCTGAAGCTTCCACGTAATCCACTCTGTGACAAATGTCATTATGTTACAAGCCCCAAAACTAGCACATAAGAAAATATATTCACCTAAATTCAAAGAAGCTGTGATATCTCTTAATGGAACCTAACTCTCTACAAGGACGTGTCAAAGAGAAAGAAGCAGCAGTCACACCGTTTACTCTGCTGTTGGGTGTACATGACACTCAACTCTGGCATGCGAATATTTATGTATACTTTGTGCAAGCCTTGCTAATTGTAATTATGATTGCTCACTACGGTTTCCAAGGTAACAGTTGTCACTGCAATACTTCACTGCCAACTCGATTTCCATTCTCCTGCTGATATAACAAATATTATGTGACACTTTAACTGAAAATATCTGTAAATGGGCGTCTGAGTGTGGTGTGTTTCTTTCAATGGGAAGGAAAACAATTATTAGCTCTTCATTATTCTTCTCAGTGGCACATTTGATCAGTGATTACCTCAATTTTATATTTAGAAATGAATGAGCTGGGGTCCTGTGAGGCCTTAGATTTGGAGGTTCTGGATTCTGATTCCGCCTCTCCCAGCGACCTCGGTTCAGTCTCCAGGAGCTTGTCCAGACATTATGCCACAGCAGCGCCCTTGGGCATCCTGTTCCTGCCCCTTCTTTTCTCAGGATGTGCTTGTCACGTGAGCATCTTTTATTCTCTGAGACAGGCAGCCTGGCACGATGAGCGGTAGAGCCTGGAGGAGAACAGACAAAGCAGGTTCTCTTCACTGTGGCTGCCTTCTGCATGACCACTAAAGAAGAGAATCATTCCAGTTAATGGGTCAGAAATACCTTGTGAACAGGAGGTATGCCTACAATTGTTTCTGGTAAGGATCAGGACAACGGAACCTTTCCTCAGCCCATATTGCCCTCTCCAGTCAGGGATCTGCTCAAGGATCTCACTTCCTGCCTTGGCAGGAGATGTTTGTCTGATGTACATAGATGCAGACACACACTGTGAGTGCATTCGTGCGAGCTCAGTAGTGTCTCAGTAGTGCGACCACATGGACTTATAGCCTACCGGGCTCCACTGTCCAGGGAATTTTCCAGGCAAGAATACTGGAGCGGGTTGCCATTTCCTTCTCCAGGGTATCTTCCCGAGTCAGGGGTCAAACCCATGTCTCTTCTGCCTCCTGCATTGACAGGCAGATTCTTTACCACTCTGCCACCTGGGAAGCCCTATACACAGTGTATCTCCATTTAATGTGAATGTTTACACAATGCCAAGAGCTCAGACCACCGCTGGTACGGGATGATGTTGGAGCCACTCTGCTGGCCAGCCTTTGCCACACTTCCAGTCTCTCCACTGGAATGTCTCCTGGTTCCTAAACCACTGCCTGGCACTGACCTGGTGTCGTATCCTACTGGCTTAACTTTCCCATTCAAGATGCCAAGTTGAGCCCACCTCTGGCAACTGTGTATGTTCTGCCTCCTGGTCCCCCCAAGGCAAGTATGATCACCTCTTGTCTCAAACTCTCATTCAGTTCTTCATTCTTTATTTCACATGGTAATCTCCTGTATGGCAACCCACTCCAGTATTCTTGCCTGGAGAATCCCAGGGACCGGAGCCTGGTGGGGTGCTGTCTATGGGGTTGCACAGAGTCGGGCACGACTGAAGTGACTTAGCAGCAGCAATCTCCTGTAGCTCAGAAACCATGCCTCTCACCTTCTCTCTACCCTCCCATAAGAACAAATAATTGATCAATTTTAAAAATTCAATATCAACAAGCATTTCATGTCTATGTATGAAACAGTTCAAAGAACAAACTGAATTGGAGCATCTTTAATCCTCTGAAAACCTCCCTTGTATTTTCATAAGATCACATTATAAAATAGTGTTCAAAGCAGTGCTTCACAGCCATGGAAGAGCAGGAACTCCCCTATGGAGTTTATTAACAATAAAGATTATACATAATCTGAACTGGTTCTGTGAACGTATTTTAAAAGTGTTAGTTTTATTAGGTGGAGAAGGAAATGGCAACCTACTCCAGTACTCTTGCCTGGAAAATCCCATGGATGCAGGAGCCTGGTAGGCTGCAGTCCATGGGGTCACTAAGGGTCGGACACGACTGAAGCGACTTCACTTTCACTTTTTACTTTCATGCATTGGAGAAGCAAATGGCAGCCTACTCTAGTGTTCTTGCCCGGAGAATCCCAGGGACGGGGGAGCCTAGTGGGCTGCCGTCTATGGGGTCGCATAGAGTTGGACACAACTGAAGCAACTTAGCAGCAGCAGCAGCAGCAGCAGTTTTATTAGGAGAAATGGCAACCCACTTTAGTGTTCTTGCCTGGAGAATCCCAGGGACGGGGCAGCCTGGTGGTCTGCTGTCTATGGGGTCGCACAGAGTCGGACACGACTCAAGCGACTTAGCAGCAGCAATGCTCTCATCAGTTAATCCTAAAGGAAATCACTCCTGAATATTCACTGGGAGGTCTGATCCTGAAGCTGAAGCTCCAATACTTTGGCCACCTGATGCAAACAACTGACTGACTGGAAAAGACCCTGATGCTGGGAAAGACTGAAGGCAGGAGGAGAAGGGGACGACAGAGGATGAGATGGTTGGATGGCATCACCAACTCAATGACATGAGTTTGAACAAGCTCTGGGAGTTGGTGATGGACAGGGAGGCCTGGTGTGCTGCAGTACATGAGGTCATAAAGAATCGGACACGACTGAGTGACTCAACTGAATTGAATGCTCGCATCGGAGTTATATGTTTTAAAAGACTCCTCTATCATTTTACAATGCAGGCTAAAATATTTGTTTACAAAAATGTATCTGACATTTGCTTTAAAAGAAGCCAGTGGCAGGTGGAGAGAGTTGGGAGGTGGCACTGGTGAAGCAGGCTTGGCATGAATTGGTGATTATTGAAACTCGTCAATGGCACATAGGGGTTCACTGTACTATAGTCTCTACTTTTAAGGTTGAAATTTCATGATAAAAAGTTTTAAAAACATATAAAGCAAATAAAGCAAAATATTAGTGATTGTTAAGTCTAGGTGAGAGTATGTAACCTCCAAAAAGTGAGAAACTACTTTGTAGTTTCACATATATTTGCAAGTTATAAATAATAAATTGTTTATAGAAGAGAAAAAAAAAACAGATTCCCCAAACCCTAACCCACTTTGCTTTTTCTGTACCAAAATCTCTATGGGTAGAGTATGTGTGCATGCTAAGTCGCTTTAGTTCAGTCAGTTCAGTCGCTCAGTCATGTCCGACTCTTTGCGACTCCATGAATCGCAGCACGCCAGGCCTCCCTGTCCATCACCAACTCCCGGAGGTCACTCAGACTCACGTCCATCGAGTCAGTGATGCCATCCAGCCATCTCAGGATCTCCTTGCAGTCCAAGGGACTCTCAAGAGCCTTCTCCAACACCACAGTTCAAAAGCATCAATTCTTCGGCGCTCAGCCTTCTTCACAGTCCAACTCTCACATCCATACATGACCACAGGAAAAACCATAGCCTTGACTAGACAGACCTTTGTTGGCAAAGTGATGTCTCTGCTTTTCAAATGCTATCTAGATTGGTCATAACTTTTCTTCCAAGGAGTAAGCATCTTTTAATTTCATGGCTACAGTCACCATCTGCAGTGATTTTGGAGCCCAGAAAAACAAAGTCTGACACTGTTTCCACTGTTTCCCCATCTATTTCCCATGAAGTGATGGGACCAGATGCCATGATCTTAGTTTTCTGAATGTTGAGTTTTAAGCCAACTTTTTCACTCTCCTCTTTCACCTTGATCAAGAGGCTTTTTAGTTCCTCTTCACTTTCTGCCATAAGGGTGGTGTCATCTGCAAATCTGAGGTTATTGATATTTCTCCCAGCAATCTTGATTCCAGCTTGTGCTTCTTCAGTCAGGTCCAATTCTTTGTGATCCCATGGATTGTAGCCTGTCAGTTTCCCCTGTCCATGGGATTCTCCAGGCAAGAATACTGGAGTGGGTTGCTGTACCCTTCTCCAGAGGGTCTTCCAACCCAGGGATTGAACTCAGAGATCTCTGATGTCTCCTGCATTGGCAGTCAGGTTCTTTACCACTAGTACCACCAGGGAAGCCCATGGGTAGGGTATAGGCAGGCATGTTTTTAAAGCATCAAAGATTAGGAACCTCTACTAGCTCTTCATTAATATAATTTTAGTTATGTGTGTTACTTGAAAGTAATAAATCTGCATTTCTGACAAAATATTTTATATCTTTAATATTTATTAATTTTGACAAACTTTACCCTACCCTCACCTATATGCAATTAATACAAACTTTAAAGTATTTATTGTGTATTAATATATTTATTCTCCTCTGAGTCAGTCGCAATCTACTTCAAAAATAATGAATGCCACCATCTTTATTCCTCAATCATTAAATAAAAATGGAAATATACTGCAATTGACTTTGGAAAGGATAATTTCCGAACACATTCGTAGGATAATGCTATAGTATATTACTCTAAATATAAGCATTTTCCTTTAACAGGGAGAGAAATATTAATTATCTATTTAATCTTAATATATTTGTATTCGTTTCTTGTTCATGCTGTAACAGATTATGACAATTTAGGAGTTTAAACCAATACAAATTTTTTATCTTGGCATTCTAGAGTCAAAAGTCCAAGACAGACCTTTTTTTTTTTCCAAAACAGATCTTAAAGAACTAAAATCAAGGTGTTGTCAGTGATGTTTCCTTCTAAAAGGTCTCCTTGTGCAGCTTGCAGAGCCTGTCCCCACTCCTTGCCTCATGGCCTGATCATTCTGACCTCTGCTTCTGTCATCACAGCCCCCTCTCTCAATCTCACTCTCCTCCCTCCCTCTTCTAAGGACCCCTGGAGATTACACTGGACTCATCAGAATAATCCAGCATCATTTATCTATCTCAGAATTCTTAACTTAATCACATGTGCAAAATCCCTTTTGCCCTCTAAGATAATATATTCACAGGTTCGAGGGATTAGGACATGTGCGTCTTTGGGGGCCTTATTCGGTCTACTAAAATGCTCTATTATTTTGCCACTCTGGCTGTGGTAGACAGACATTACTGCAATGATGTTATGTACAGACCATCCCAAACAATAGTTTATGGCGGCAAGCATGTGCCTTTCTCAGTCGAGGGTCACAGAGTAGCTGGAGTAGCTCTGCTTCAGGCTGAGAGGTAAGGGCTTGGCTCCAGGCTTCAGGCTGGGTTTGTGTCTGCTCCACAGTTTCATTCTGGGATCCAGGCTGAAGAGATGGTGGCTATCTAAGGCATGCTCTTCTCTGTACAATCACATAAATGCAAGAGACCAAGCCAGACCTCACACGTATGTTTATTTTTTTTTAATTTTATTTTACTTAACTTTACAATATTGTATTGGTTTTGCCATACATCAAAATGAATCCACCACAGGTATACATGTGATCCCCATCCTGAACCCTCCTCCCTCCTCCCTCCTCCCTCCCCATACCATCCCTCTAGGTTGTCCCACTGCACCAGCCCCAGGCATCCGGTACCAGGCATCGAACCTGGACTGGTGACTCCTTTCAAACATGATATTATACATATTTCAATGCCATTCTCCCAAATCATCCCACCCTCTCCCTCTCCCAGAGTCCAAAAGACTGTTCTATACATCAGTGTCTCTTTTGCTATCTCGTATACAGGGTTATTGTTGCCATCTTTCTAAATTCCATATATATATGTGTTAGTATACTGTATTGGTGTTTTTCTTTCTGGCTTACTTCACTCCGTATAATAGGCTCCAGTTCCATCCACCTCATTAGAACTGATTCAAATGTATTCTTTTTAATGGCTGAGTAATACTCCATTGTGTATATGTACCACACCTTTCTTATCCATTCATCTGTGGATGGACATCTAGGTTGCTTCCAAGTCCTGGCTATTATAAACAGTGCTGCAATGAGCATTGGGGTACATGTGTCTCTTTCAATTCTGGTTTTCTCAGTGTGTATGCCCGCCCAGCAGTGGGATTGCTGGATCATAAGGCAGTTCTATTCCCAGTTTTTTGAGGAATCTCCATACTGTTCTCCATAGTGGCTGTACTAGTTTGCATTCCCACCAACAGTGTAAGAGGGTTCCCTTTTCTCCACACCCTCTCCAGCATTTATTGCTTATAGACTTTTGGATAGCAGCCATTCTGACTGGCATGAAATGGTACCTCATAGTGGTTTTGATTTGCATTTCTCTGATAATGAGTGATGTTGAGCATCTTTTCATGTGTTTGTTAGCCAGCTGTATGTCTTCTTTGGAGAAATGTCTATTTAGTTCTTTGGCCCATTTTTTGATTGGGTCATTTATTTTTCTGGAATTGAGCTGTAGGAGTTGCTTGTATATTTTTGAGATTAGTTTTTTGTCTGTAACTTCATTTGCTATTATTTTCTCCTATTTTGAAGGCTGTCTTTTCACCTTGCTTATAGTTTCCTTTGTTGTGCAGAAGCTTTTAAGTTTAATTAGGTCCCATTTGTTTATTTTTGCTTTTATTTCCAATATTCTGGGAGGTGGGTCATAGAGGATCCAGCTGTGATGTATGTCAGAGAGTGTTTTGCCTATGTTTTCCTCTAGGAGTTTTATGGTTTCTGTCTTACATTTAGGTCTTTAATCCATTTTGAGTTAATTTTTGTGTATGGTGTTAGAAAGTGCTGTAGTTTCATTCTTTTACAAGTGTTTGACCAGTTTTCCCAGCACCACTTGTTAAAGAGATTGTCCTTAATCCATTGTATGTTTTTGTCTCCTTTGTCAAAGATAAGGTGTCCATATGTGCGTGGATTTATCTCTGGGCTTTCTATTTTGTTCCATTGATCTAAATTTCTGTCTTTGTGCCAGTACCATACTGTCTTGATGACTGTGGCTTTGTAGTAGAGCCTGAAGTCAGGCAGGTTGATTTCCCCAGTTCCATTCTTCTTTCTCAAGATAGCTTTGGCTCTTCGAGGTTTTTTGTATTTCCATACAAATTGAGAAATTATTTGTTCTAGCTCTGTGAAGAATACCGTTGGTAGCTTGATGGGGATTGCATTGAATCTATAAATTGCTTTGGGTAGTATACTCATTTTCACTGTATCACACGTATGTTTAAAGCCTCTGCTTGTATTATATCCATTCCAATTTCATTGACCAAAGCAAACTGCTTTGCCAAACCCAAAATCTGTGAAGTATGGACAAATACTTCTCCCCCAGGGGGAGAGGGAAAAGAGTGAATATTTGCTGAACAGGAATTCAATTCCTGCTCATTAGGTGTGACACAATCAAGTTGAAACTTCTCAGTGATTATATACCTTCAAAGTGTTTTGAGCTTTGACAAATCACTGAAATAAGTACATAACCTCACTGTGACTCCTTTTGTCTCCAGAAATCTCACTCATTTAGAGCATGGATGGAAAAAAGAAAATACGCAAGAAAGGCTACTGAGCATCGAAACAGATAAATGAAAGTATGTAAACAACTCTATAAACAATTTACTCTTACCTTACACACAGGGCTAACAATTTTGAATGTCTAAAATATCTGTGTGTGTGTGTTAAGTCACTTCAGTCGTTTCCAACTCCTTGTGACCCCATGGATTGTAGCCCACCGGGCTCCTCTGTCCATAGGATTCTACAGGCAAGAATATTGGAGTGGGTTGCCATTTCCTCCTCCAGGGGATCATCCCAACCCAGGGATCAAACCCATGTCTCTATGTCTCCTGCATTGGCAGGCAGATTCTTTACCTCTAGAGCCACCTAGGTCCACAATAAAATAATGCCCTTCTTTCCCTCAAAAGCTGTAGAAGCCAAGAAGTAAAACGTAAAATATGGAAACCAAATCTGAAAAGCAGCTCAAAAAAATGGAATTATTTGATGTACGGACATAGCGTCACATATCTCAGTAAATCTTAACCTTCTAATCCATCAGCATTAAAAATGATTGGACTAGACAGTAAGGTACATGAGACAAGGGGTCTCTTCCATCTTGTTCACCACAGTTTTCCCATTGTCTGGGATACTGCTTTGCATGGAGTAGGCATTCACTAAATAGCAGTGAAATTAATGTCCATAAAGATTTTTAAAATTCTCTTTATCATGTTATATGTAAGATGGCAAAGAAGGTTTCTCTCTGAGCAAGTGTCTGAACCAACATGACTTAGCTGAGAAGTTCATGGAGGAATCAGGAGAAATTCTATTAAAGGACTACAGGAACTTCCCTGATGATCCGGTGGCTAAGAGTCCACACTCTCAATGCAGGGGGCCCTGGTTGGGGAACTAGATCCCATATGCTGCAACTAAGACCCAGTGCAGCCAAGTCAATGAACATTTTTTAAATAAAGAATTTTTTTAAAGGGAAGGGCTATGGAGATGTTTCATGAAACACAAGTCTGAAGAGCAGGTGGGAATCCAGAGAACGCTCCCTGCTCATGTCTCGTCTCTGCTTCTTTACGCATATCTACTTCATAGTGTGAATAGATCACACTGTGCCTCTCTCAATTCCCTCTGGCTCAGCTGGTAAAGAATCCACCTGCAATGCAGGAGACCTGGTTTCGATCCTGGGGTTGGGAAGATCCCCTGGAAAAGGGAAAGGCTACCCACTCCAGTATTCTGGCCTGGAGAATTCAATGGACTGTATAGTCCGTGGAGTCACAAAGAGTCGGACAAGACTGAGCCACTTTCACTTTCATGCCTCTCTCCCCAGGCAAGATAGATACCCCACATCTCCAGAAGTTTTCTATTTCAGAATGAAACACATGCAGAGACTGGCTAATTCTCCCTGCATCTCCTCCAAATTCCCAGAAGAGATGATATTCTCCACCCCTGTTCCAATCAGGGCTTCCCTTGTGGCTCAGCTGGTAAATAATCTGGTTGCAATGAGAGAGACCTGGGTTTGATCCCTAGGTTGGGAAGATCCCCTGGAGAAGGGAATGGCTACCCACTCCAGACCCACTCCAATATGCTGGCCTGGAGAATTCCATGGACTCTATAGTCCATGGGGTCACAAAGAGTCAGTCACAACTGAGTGACTTTCACTTGTTCCAATCAACCTGCCGATAGGCAAGTGACATTAACATGACTATCAAAGGTCTGTGGTTGGCAGACTGCAAGTATTCACACCTTGTGTGATCTCCTACTCTGGGGTGTGGGCTGGACTTACAGACTCACTTCTAAAGGATAAAATAGAAAAAGGTGGTGAGCTATTCCAAAAGCAAATTATAAAAAGATTTTGGCTTTCATTTTAGGTATGTGAGATATTTTTCTTTAATGGTGCTATCAGTTTCTTTATTATTTTATTTTACTTTATTTTTGGCCATGCCTCACAGCATGTGCGAAGAAGGCAATGGCACCCCACTCCAGTACTCTTGCCTGAAAAATCCCATGGACGGAGGAGCCTGGTGGGCTGCAGTCCATGGGGTCGCTAGGAGTCGGACACGACTGAGCGACTTCACTTTCACTTTTCACTTTCATGCATTGGAGGAGGAAATGGCAACCCACTCCAGTGTTCTTGCCTGGAGAATCCCAGGAACAGGGGAGCCTGGTGAGCTTCCGTCTATGGGGCTGAACAGAGTCGGACACGACTGAAGCGACTTAGCAGCAGCAGCACAGCATGTGAGATCTTCGCTTCTCAACCAGGGAACAAACCGACGCCTCCTGCAGTGGAAGCACAAGAAGTGCAGAGGCTTCGCCGTTGAACTGCTGGGAAGTCCCACGTGTGATCTCTTAAATCACTTGCTGTGGGTCTGCCCTATACTTTGTCATGAGCCAGCTCTGTGCAAAAGCCCATGTGACAAGGGACCAAGATCTGCCAAACACCACATGATTGAGCTTGACAGTGGATCTCCATTCCCATCGTAGTCACACCTCCAGATGAGACCGGCTGACAGCTGGGCTACAACTTCACAAGGGACCTTGAGCTACAGACACCTAGCTAAGCCATACTTGATTCCTGACTCACAGAAAGTGTGAGATAATAAATGTTTGTTGTTTTAGGCCTTGACATTTTGGAGTGATTTGCTATTGCTAGTAAGTTAAACAGTCACCCTTAAATGTCTACTAAAATCTATAACACATTTTCAAAAATATTTCTACCCCAAATGATTAAAATAAACAAGTTTTCATATTAAAAAAAAGCTAGTCCCCAACCATGTAGAAAGCTTAACTGCCCAGAATGATTTATTTCCTAAAGCTCTGCAAGACTACCAGTTTTCCTGTGCAAATTCTGAAAATTGCGCGTCAGAATTTGCTTGTCCATTTTGTCACTTGGTAGCTTCCCCCTTGATGATTTTCTAGGCCTCTAATGTCCCCTCCTTCACCTTCCTGCCATCTCCTTTGCATCCTTTCGCTCTTCATTAACATTCCAGTTAGACTTCCGGCAAAGAACACTATGATATACCAACATATCTAGTTAGCTGCAGGTCAGAAGCCCTTAGTGAGGTCTTCACGAGTGGAAACAATTGACTGCAAGACTTTTAGAATTATGTGTTGGTTTAGTTTTCCATAATATATCACTTTCTCAATTTATCACAGGTAATGGAAAGTCATATATTGAGGTTTTCAATCCCAGCCCTTCTCAAACCAGTTTGAGTTTAAAGTTTAGTAGTTATAAAGTTTAGAGTTTTAAAGCATAGGCATTTAAAGTTAGGAGTTAAAGTTTAGGAATTTAAAGCTTTAGTGAGCACTTCCTTTTTGGAGGGGCTTCCCTGGTGGCTCAGAGTTTAAAGCATCTGCCTGCAATGCAGGAGACCCAGGTTTGATCCCTGGGTTGGGAATATCCCCTGGAGAAGGAAACGGCAACCCACTCCAGTACTCTCGCCTGGAGAATCCCATGGAGGGAAGAGCCTGGTAGGCTACAGTCCACGGGGTCGCAAAGAGTCGGACACACTGAGCTACTTCACTTTCTTTTCTTCCACTTTCCTTTTTGCAAGACACACTGGAGATGTGATTACAATGTGTGTAGTCCTTGCCCTCAACAAACTGATAACGTTGTGGAAGAAAAGTATCTCAACACATAAAACAAGTTGAGGGTAATAAGCATATGGTACAGATGGTAGAGTAATGAAAGTTCAGAGAAGTCTACATACACCTGGAGTGATCAGCAGGCAGTTTAGCAGAGGATAAGACCTGAGCTGGGTATGAAGGATAAGGAGAACTTAGAAGAGAATCAAGAGTACTTCAGGTAAGAGACCAGGAAGAGAGAAGAAATTTCTTAAATATCACTTTGACCTTTATTTGCAGGAATCTATTATTTTAAGCATAAATAGTGTCTAATATATAGAAGGCAATGGCACCCCACTCCAGTACTCTTGCTTGGAAAATCCCATGGACGGAGGAGCCTGGAAGGCTGCAGTCCATGGGGTCGCTAAGAGTCGGACACGACTGAGCGACTTCACTTTCACTTTTCACTTTCATGCATTGGAGAAGGAAATGGCAACCCACTCCAGTATTCTTGCCTGGAGAATCCCAGGGACGGGGCAGCCTGGTGGGCTGCCGTCTATGGGGTCGCACAGAGTCGGACACGACTGAAGTGACTTAGCATAGCATAGTGTCTAATATAAAAAGAATGTGATTGTGTTCGATAGTCATGACCCTTTAGGCCTGGTGAGGGATGTTAAGAAGACAAAGATGGAGAAGATAGGCACCAGCAACATAGGTACCAAGGAAGGGATGACTCCTATCAGGTTCCAAAACTGACATTCCAAGCAAGTTTATATAAAATAAGGGGAAAAACTCTTTGCTATTCCCCTGGTTGACAATACCCTCGCAATTTCAACCTCCTTCCACCGTCTTTAGTACTATTACCAGGAGGAATCTGTTATTTCTCACTCCTCCACTCCTTTCAACCTATCTGACTGCTGGCATCCTCTCTATTTGTGGTGTCTTGGGACTCCTATAACACTGTTGTCAGGAATATCAACAGGCACCCCAGGGTGCACCTTAGAACACTGCACAAAGGTACCTGGGGGACAGAGCCTGAGGGGGCTCAAATCTAAACCACTATCTGGGATGGGCTGCATCCATCCTAAAGAAGGGGTATTTTTTGGTCATTCATTTGCCCAAAGGAGTAGCTTTTCTGCACTTTGCACAAAGGCACTCCTTACTAGCAATGACCCTAACCAATGACTCTGCTGAGTCTAAGCTTTGCTAGATACTTTAAGTCAGTGCTATCATGTGGATTTTCCTCTTATGTCCAGCATCAATTGACCTGACAAATAATGAAATATCAACATCCTACATAACAGCTAGGATGAATCTGACTATAGTTTCCTCTAAGACAATGAGGGAGTCTGAGTTATTTTCAGGCAGCTCTGTCTACTATGTAAAAAAATACCTTATGTCAGAAGACTGTAAGTAGAGGCTGAAAAAGACTAATCAATCTCTCAGACCCTCATCCCAGAATGGCATCCTCATTTCTGATTGACACCGCTATCTCCAAAAAATACTTACCACACCTTGGTCTTTGAACTAAAAGTTTCAGATCAGATCAGATCAGATCAGTCGCTCAGTCGTGTCCGACTCTTTGCGACCCCATGAATCGCAGCACACCAGGCCTCCCTGTCCATCACCAACTCCCGGAAGTCACTCAGACTCACATCCATCGAGTCAGTGATGCCATCCAGCCATCTCAAACTCTGCGTCTCCTTCTCCTCTTGCCCTCAATCCCTCCCAGCATCAGAGTCTTTTCCAATGAGTCAACTCTTCGCATGAGGTGGCCAAAGTACTGGAGTTTCAGCTTCAGCATCATTTCTTCCAAAGAAATCCCAGGGCTGATCTCCTTCAAAATGGACTGGTTGGATCTCCTTGCAGTCCAAGGGACTCTCAAAAGTCTTCTCCAACACCACAGTTCAAAAGCATCAATTCTTCAGCACTCAGCCTTCTTCACAGTCCAACTCTCACATCCACACATGACCACTGGAAAAACCATAGCCTTGACTAGACGGACATTTGTTGGCAAAGTAGTGTCTCGGCTTTTGAATATGCTATCTAGGTTGGTCATAACTTTCCTTCCAAGGAGTAAGCGTCTTTTAATTTCATGGCTGCAGTCACCATCTGCAGTGATTTTGGAGCCCAGAAAAATAAAGTCTGACACTGTTTCCAGTGTTTCCCCATCTATTTCCCATCAAGTGATGGGACCGGATGCCATGATCTTCGTTTTCTGAATGTTGAGCTTTAAGCCAACTTTTTAACTCTCCACTATCACCTTCATCAAGAGGCTTTTTAGTTCCTCTTCACTTTCTGCCCATAAGGGTGGTGTCATCTGCATATCTGAGGTTATTGATACTTCTCCCAGCAATCTTGATTCCAGCTTGTGTTTCTTCCAGTCCAGCATTTCTCATGATGTACTCTGCATAGAAGTTAAATAAGCAGGGTGACAATATACAGCCTTGATGTACTCCTTTTCCTATTTGGAACCAGTCTGATGTTCCATGTCCAATTCTAACTGTTGCTTCCTGACCTGCATACAGATTTCTCAAGAGGCATATCAGGTGTTCTGGTATTCCCATCTCTTTCAGAATTTTCCACAGTTTATTGTGATCCACACAGTCAAAGGCTTTGGTATAGTCAATAAAGCAGAAATAGATGTTTTTCTGGAACTCTCTTGCTTTTTCCATGATCCAGCAGATATTGGCAATTTGATCTCTGGTTCCTCTGCTTTTTCTAAAACCAGCTTGAACATCAGGTAGTTCACGGTTCACATATTGCTGAAGCCTGGCTTGGAGAATTTTGAGCATTACTTTACTAGCATGTGAGATGAGTGCAATTGTGCAGTAATTTGAGCATTCTTTGGCATTGCCTTTCTTTGGGATTGGAATGAAAACGGACCTTTTCCAGTCCTGTGGCCACTGCTGAGTTTTCGAAATTTGCTGGCATGTTGGCAAAATTTTCCAAATTTGCAGCACTTTCACAGCATCGTCTTTCAGGATTTGGAATAGCCCAGCTGGAATTCCATCACCTCCACTAGCTTCGTTCATAGTGATGCTTTCTAAGGCCCACTTGACTTCACATTCCAAGATGTCTGGCTCTAGGTCAGTGATCACACCATCGTGATTGTCTGGGTCGTGAAGATCTTTTTTGTACAGTACTTCTGTGTATTCTTGCCATCTCTTCTTAGTATCTTCTGCTTCTGTTAGGTCCATATCGTTTCTGTCCTTTATCGATCCCATCTTTGAATGAAATGTTCCTTTGGTATCTCTGATTTTCTTGAAGAGATCCCTAGTCTTTCCCATTCTGTTGTTTTCCTCTGTTTCTTAGCATTGATTGCTGAAGAAGGCTTTCTTATCTCTTCTTGCTATTCTTTGGAACTCTGCATTCAGATATTTATGTCTTTCCTTTTCTCCTTTGCTTTGCACTTCTCTTCTTTTCACAGCTATTTGCAAGGCCTCCCCAGACAGCCATTTTGCTTTTTTGCATTTCTTTTCCATGGGGATGGTCTTGATCCCTGTCTCCTATACAATGTCACACACGAACCTCATTCCATAGCTCATCAGGCGCTCTATCTATCAGATCTAGGCCCTGAAATCTATTTCTCACTTCCACTGTATAATCATAAGGGATTTGATTTAGGTCATACCTGAAAGTTTAGTTGGGCCTAATTGCTTCATTCAAGCTCTCCGAGTACAGGCTATTGGTTACAAAGACTCTCCTGTTGCAACTCATCAGCTAAGAAGACCTCACCAACCACAAAAGAAAAATTACTAAAAGATTTGAAAGAAAGATTCTTTCAAAGTTTGAAAGTAGGAAAATCACTTAATATTTCAATGAGCATAAATGGTCAGGTCTTTTTGAAATCAGCATATAACATCATCATCATCATGACAAATCTTTTTTTTTTTTTTCCTAAAAATGCCTTCTCGGCACAAACTGAGAGACCACTTCACGAACAATTGGGCACCCAAATAATTGGAAATACTTCAGAAGAGCAAATGAAGCAAAAGAGATCATAGAAAGCTGGAAATATATGGATGCAATTCTGAGCCTAAATGGACATGTAGCACCATATACAAAATAATCAGTGAGATGTGAAAACGGATGTGGATCCCTTTGATTTGAATCAACAGGGTGTGAAGGGCTCTTGTTATTAAAGGAAAACCTTGATGCCATCTCACCCGTCTCCAGATCTGGACATCCAAGATCCTAGCTTTGCAGTGCAAAGCCCACCACTGAGCTGCATCCACACAGGATGCTTGAAAGCAGTTCTCAGACCAGTTCTCTTTGGCAGAAGGAAGGCAGAAGCCTTCCTCTGGGTCATTCCTCTCCTGTGAGATTTTCATCCCCGATAGCAGTTTTAAAATCTCCTTGCCAATACAGGACTTCTAATTCAGAAAAGAGAGGTGCCCTGTATTTTCACACTTAGCCAGGGAAACTGTTATACTATAGCAGTGGTCCCCAAACTTTTTGGCACCAGGGAACAATTATGCAGAAGAAAAATTTTCCACAGACCGGGGACTGAAGAGAATGGTTTGAGGATGATTCAGGCACATTACATTTATTGTGTACTTTGTTAAAATGTTAGTGGCTCAATCATGTCTGACTCTTTGTGACCCCATGGACTGTAGCCTGCCAAGCTCCTCTGTCCATGGGATTCTCCAGGTAAGAAAACTAAAGGGGGTAGCCATTCCCTTCCTCAGGGGATCTTCCTGACTTAGGGATCGAATCCATGTCTTCTGCATTGCAGGCAAATTCTTTACCATCTGAGCCACTACAGAAGCCTGAATACATAGACAGATGTACAATTAACATCAAATCTGTGACAAGTGGTAGGAGAAGTGAAATATATTAAAACTGTTACCCAATCTAACAGTAGATTTTGTTTACTAAGAATGCCTCACCCCAAAGCACCTGCCTCTTGATCTTCTCACTGGGGTCAATGAAGTGGTAAAAATGGGTCAGATAATTTGAGCTAGCCACATCACAGCAGCTCTCAGTGAGATGTTAATTAGTGAGATGTCGTCAATTGTTGCATGAAAATGCCCTGTACCTCCACTTGGAGTGTCAATATAGCTTATAAAACTCTAAAAAGTCTGCAGATATTTATGTCCTGATATTTATGAATTTGGGTCTGAAATATTGAGAAGAGAGATTTTCTGGACACCAAAACTGATGTACTGTGATAATCTCCATCACTAATCTCCACGGTGGAGAGACTTGTTGGAAAAGATCTCACTTATTAACCACTGAGATAGGCAGAAAACAGTTTCATGTTTTCCCACAGTTTATGTTTTAAAAAGTTTGTTTTAATGTTAAAACAGACATAGATATATTATAGAATTTTCAAATTCACATGAATTTCTAACATAAAAAAGTAAGGAATTTTCCTATTTTCTGATACATGGTTAGAATATGGCCCCAGACTTCTAGAGATATCAATTCAATGTCATACTCTGAGGAATATTTACCCGGAAAGGTTAAGAAGCACTGGTCTGTGTTTATGTACAGAGAGGCCTAGTAGGTGTAAATCATTTGGCTTTCAAGCCTGATCAGGCCAGAAAAGGCACCTGAGTGCCTGCCTGCTCAGTTTCTCAGTCGTGTCCAATTCTTTGCAACTCCCTGGACTGTAGCTCATCCGTCTCCTCTGTCCATAGAATTATCCAGGCAAGAATACTGGAGTGGACTGGGCACATACCCTGAGGAAACCATAATTGAAAAAGGCACATATATCCCAATGTTCATTGCAACATTATTTACAATAGGATATGGAAGCAGTCTAGATGTTCATCCACAGATGAATGGATAAAGAAGCTGTGGCACATATATACAATGGAATATTACTCAGCCATAGAAAGGAACACATTTGAGTCGGTCCTGATGACGTGGGTGAACCTAGAGCCTATTATACAGAGTAATTCAGAAAGAGAAAAATAATATCATATATTAATGCATATATATGGGATCTAAAAAGATGGTATCGATGAACCTATTTGCAGGGCAACAATGGGGATGCAGACTTAAGAACAGATTCATGGACAGCGAGGGAAGGAGAGGGAGGAACAAATTTGAGAGAGTAGCATGGAAACATACACATTTTTCACATGTAAAACAGAAAGCCAGTGGAAATTTGCTGTATGACTCAGGGAGCTCAAACCTGTACTCTGTTACGGCCTAGCGGGTGAGATGGGGTGGGAGGTGGGAGACAGTTTCAAGAGGGAGGAGACATAGGTATACCTATGGCTGATTCATGTTGATGTATGTCAGGAACCAGCACAATGTTGTAATTATCCTCCAGCTAAAAATAAAGAAAGAAAGAGTAAAGAATACTGGAGTAGGTTGCCACTTCTTGCTCCAGGGAATCTTCCTGACACAGGGAATGAACCCACGTCTCCTGCACTGGCAGGCAGATTCTCTACCACTGAGTCAGCTGAGAAACAGAAAAGGCACTTGCCCAAGTTAAAAGCCCTTTCCGTGGACAAAGTTATCAAGGTGGCATCACGTAATATTTGAGAAAAGGCCAAAACACACGTCCAGGCAGTATATCTTGACTCTCTTCAAACAAAGAAGGAACAACATCTAAATCTGCTAAAAATAACACATTCATTGGTTAACAGAATATTTCAGATGAACATGTTTCAAAAGATGGCAGTTAGCTTTGTCTCCAAATGTTTAATCATTTGATCATTAGGCTTTCTTCATCTGTGTTATTTCTCTTACTGTGTTATCTTTTCTCAGCTAAGATAACCCAATCAAAAACACCATGAAAATCTTTCATTACTTAGCCCTGCCAGCCCTATCCTCAGTTTCCACCCCCAGCTTCAGAGCAAGCTCTTCTAACCCTCTGCAATCTTAGGCTTTCAGATATTATCCCTCCCTCCCTTCCTTCACAGTATTTACCTTACTGCCTCAGTTATTTAGTCTGTAATCAACCTTATATCTCCATTGAAATTAAAAAAAAAATTAAGCAGGGAAAATTATTCTTAAATGAAATGAAAACTTCGGTAATTTGATTTGCAGGAAATGAAGAACAAAGTGTCACAACCTGAGTGCTTTTAAATAAGTCATAATTAATTACGCATGCATCTATGTTTGGATGCTCAAGTTATGACTAATTATGCAGAAAATGTAATTGCAGACTGAAGTATTCAATCGTGCCTTCTCTTGCTCTCATTTATGACGACTAGGTTTTCATTGTTGTTGTTAATGGTATGGACCACCTGTTGAAACTGTCGAAATGTTGTCAAGACACAAATAATCAGATGATCTCTCCCAAAATATAGTGGTTTCTGTTGAGGAAATTGCAGAAAAACCTAAAATTGTTTCCTAATTTATCCTACTATTTTCAAAAAAAGAAGATTGTATGTAGTTCTATAATCTTTCGTCCTCTGCTAAAATACACTTGCTAAGATATCACATTAGACACATGCTGCCAGCTTTGTTTCTCCTATGAATTTGCAGTACAGACTTTTTATTTTCTTGGAAGAGTCATAAAACTCAAAGGAATCATGAATGACCATCACATTTATGTTATTCTAGACAGGCTTCTTTTCAATGACACTGAAGGGAATTTATAACCTTTCTCCATCTTAAGATGTCTAATAAAGTGAATATCAAGGAAACAAAGGAAATAAAACCAAATTTAAAACTTTCTCTGAATAAGTCATGGAAGTAATTGCATTCATGAGTATTTTCTCACTAAAGGGAAAAAAAGAGAGAGCAAGGCGACAGAAACTTTCAAAAGCTCTTATAATAAATATTTAGCAGGATGACAGTTATTGTATTTTTTAGAAACTTTTAAGGAAGTTTTATAACCTACAGTTGCCTTTTTCTGTATAAGCCAAATAAATTCTAAGGCCTCTGTGGCCAAGTCTCAAGAGACGGATAGCCTGTAAGAGACACCATCAGCCACCAAAAGCAAAAGCAATTCTAGTCCTTCCAATGCTTCTGAAGAGCCAGAGGTAGGTATTAGCAGAGCCCATCTATACACAGTTTCCACTTCCCAGGCTTATGTAAAACTGCTTCCCAGCCCCGCTGCAGTCAGGCAGCCATGGGGCTTCAGGTAAAAACTTCTTCCTGGCTAAAGCTTTGAAGACTGTGAGGTCTCCTTGTCCCCTCCTCCCCTGCCATTCTTTTGATGGCAGAGTCCAGATCAAAGCAGCTGAGGCCACCAAGTCACCACATAGAGCACACTTGCACACACGGGTCTGGTGGTACCTGAACCAGATGTTCAGTAAGAAATGAGCTCTTGTTAGAACAGATTCAGAGAACAAACACGGATACCAAGTGGAGAAAGGGGATGTGGGATGGATTGGGAGATTGGGATTGGCATATATACACTTTGCTGTGTGAGGCCAAAGAGCTTTAGCTGTTTGCACACTGCAACTAACCTAACCTATCTTGATATACAGGCATAAAGAGAGTCCACTTGTAACGTGTCTGCAGCACTTCCTGAAGCACCTTGCCCTCTCCTCTCTCCCCCAGCCTACCCTAATCTGAGCTTCTTATTCTTTCAATCTGTCCACCAACCCCAGGAGTCAGGACCCTGGATTATTTTTCCTTCTCTTGTCCTCTCAGCTTTCTAATCCTGTCTGTCTCAATAGAATCTCCTGATTCTGCATCACAAAACCCCAAACCTGGGTTGACAAAAAATAAACTATTTAGAGGGCTAAGGACAGGAATAAACTGAATCTTCAAGGAAGTTTTTTGTTTTTTTTTTTTTAAATTACTTGGGATGGCAAAGTGGAGTAGAAGGAGAGGAAACACCCACTTGTTGAAAAATGTTATCCCTATTCCACTTAGTTTTGGTTCAAAAGCAAGTGTACTAGTGAATTATTCTTATCTGTGTAGCCTTTTGCAGTTACAGACATATGTTTTATTTTTGAGCACAGTGCCATCATTCTTTGATCTCCATTTTCCAGAGCCATTAGAGCCTGAAATTGCCTGAAATTAGAGCCTCCAATCACCATAGCATTGTCTATGTAAACAGGCGCCTCTAGATTTGTACAGTATACAGTCTACATGAATGTATGGGCACTGCCTCCATAGCACTGAAAATATAACGTTAAATGAGTCAAAAAAGAAGCACAGTTCATATAATATCAGTTATTATAAAAGACTATGAAAATTTCTAGGACTATTATTCAACAATGTTATTAATAAAATCTGCCAATACTAGCATGTACTATAGCAAACATTGTACTAGTCACTGCTGCTGCTGCTAAGTCGCTTCAGTCGTGTCCGACTCTGTGCAACCCCAGAGACGGCAGCCCACCAGGCTCCCCCGTCCCTGGGATTCTCCAGGCAAGAACACTGGAGTGGGTTGCCATTTCCTTCTCCAATGCACGAAAGTGAAAAGGGAAAGTGAAGTCGCTCATTCGTATCCGGCTCCTAGCGACTCCATGGACTGCAGCCCACCAGACTCCTCCATCCATGGGATTTTCCAGGCAAGAGTACTGGAGTGGGGTGCCATTACCTTCTCTGGGGAGGTTACAAAAAGATATAAGGAATAGTCTTGACCCTCAAAATGTTTGCTTCTACATAGATAGATAGGACACATTCACACACACACAGACCAAAAAAAAAAAATCAGTATCAGCGGAAGGA
The DNA here is from genome assembly GCA_935064755.1 of Tragelaphus eurycerus. NCBI lineage: Eukaryota > Metazoa > Chordata > Mammalia > Artiodactyla > Bovidae > Tragelaphus > Tragelaphus eurycerus. The sequence continues at coordinate 18,124,485 of CAKXYN010000024.1, read as the reverse complement.
TGAAATTAATATTTAACAGACAAATGGATTAATGTGTTATGGTCAAGGCGTGCTGAAGTGAGTAAGGAAGACAACAGAAAAGGTGGGTGTTAAGTTGGATTCCAGCAGATGTGTGCAAATCAAAAAAAAAAAGAGATGTGTGTTTAAATTTCAGGGTTTGAGCTGTAGCATTTGCTGACAGGACTATAAAAGGAGACTATCTGCCATTGTAAGAGACTAAACTATTTCCAAGGCCACCCAGAACAAACCAGAAGGGATGATGTGCTTATTTCACAGGAATGCTTGGAGCCAGGATTTCACACCAGCCAGCTCACCTCAGAAAAAGCATTTCTTCATTTCCCTTATCAAAATCATCTAATCGACTCTTCTAAATGAAGGTGTAAAAAGCACATTATGCAGCTGTAGCCCCTGCCCTCTAGGGGATTACAATCGAAAATGAGCAAACCTGGTTCCAACAAGCAGAGAGAGAGAATTAACACAGATAACCATGAGGAATGTATTTTCTGCAAGCCTCGCTGTCATCAGACAGAACAATTTGTAGTCATCACTGAGCTGAGCTGAATTCAAATTAGTGACCCAAAGGCTTCACTGTCTGGGTGTTATTTTCAATCTCCTTAGCTATCCAATCTCTGAAAGTTTCATTTTTCATTCTTACTGTGCAGTCATCATCAACTACCAAAGGGAAAGACTGCAATCCGGACACTAAAAATAGCATTCTTGCCTTCTGAAAGCCAGACTCAGATTTATGACAGTTTTAAAATTTGGTTCTTCGTTTTAAAAGTTCAACATTCTACAAGAACCTTGCAGAGTAATATCCACCTGGCCTTTAGAGCATGAAACACCAGAACTTTCTGCAATGGGAGGTCAGGTCTTTATGTAATCCATTTACATTAGGGAGAGATTGCCTTCTCTTTCGCCTGACAGCTTGACATGCCTCCACATGTTTTCCACTTAATCAGCAGAATCATTTAGGCACTGAGGGTTTTGATGGTCTCAATAAAAAACATCTATTTCTGTAAAACCTATCACTATAAATAATTTAACAAATAACCCCACCCTAAAAAAAGACTATAAAAAGAGAAGAATTATTCTTTCATACTTAAATCACAGACTACTCTGAAGCTGAGCCAAAGAGAATTCAGACTTAAAATGAGAATAGGATGTTAATCAGCTATGCTCCAGTATAAAATAAAACTTTTTTAAAAATACATAAAATGATGTATGGAGAGAGTAACATGGAAACATACATCACCCTATGTAAAATAGGTAGCCAATGGGAATTTGCTGTTGGACTCAAGGAACTCAAACCTGTGCTCTGTAACAACCTAGAAGGGTGCAATGATGGGGAGATGGGGGGAGGTCCAAGAGGGAGGAGACATGTATATCTATGGCGGATTCATGTTAATGTTTGGCAGAAACCAACACAATACTGTAAAGCAATTGTCCTTCAATTAAAAATAAACAATTTTTTAAAAGAATTTTAAAAATGCATAAAATGAGAAAAGTACTAGAAAGAAACAAAATAAAATAAAAATGAGAACAGGATGATGTCCAACAATAAATGATGAAGTTCAAATGAAAAACAAACTACAGAAAAATATAATCCAATTTATGTTTTAAATATACATTTTATACTTAATTAAATTATAATATATGTTTGAATTTATCAGATCAGATCAGTCACTCAGTCATGTCCGACTCTTGGCGACCCCATGAATCGCAGCACGCCAGGCCTCCCTGTCCATCACCAACTCCCGGAGTTCACTCAGACTCACGTCCATCGAGTCAGTGATGCCATCCAACCATCTCATCCTCTGTCGTTTGAATTTATACTTCCCTATAAAAGATCTGGGAAGAGAATATCAATATAAGCTGTTAACATTATGACTCAGAGGGGTAATTATGGTGGGGGAACTTTAAGTTTTTTACAATAATTTCATTCTATCAGGAAAAAAGATATTTCCATTTTTTAAATGTGCACATACACAGAGACTGCATATACATTTATAAGTTTATGCCATTCCAAATCAAACTGGGTATTATATCTCTTTCTTATTACCTGGATGTGAAGACCCAGTTGGCAGAAATGTAGCAGCATTAACCTGGAAACCTAATTTCAGTCTAGAAGGGAGAGACAGTAACTGAGACTGGAACTAGGAGGGAATTGAACAAATTTTAGAATGTGTCCCCAGAAGAGGAACCCGCCTGCCAATGCAAGAGATGCAGGTTTGATCTCAGGGTCAGGAAGATCCCCTGGAGGAGGGCGTGACAATCCACTCCAGAATTCTTGCCTGGAGAATTCGATGGACAGAGGAGCCTGGCAGGCTGCAGTCCATGGGGTCACAAAGAGTGGGCCATGACTGAAGTGACTTAGCACACACACACCCCAGAAGACGGAACAGCAGTCCACGTTACAATGTCCATGGGAGGGCTGATACTCACAGAATCTGAGCTGTGAATCAGAACCTGGCATGTAGGGATTTCCAGGTATATAGCAGCATCTTGCTTTGGGAATGATTGGGAGGGGTGTCCATCTGGCTGAAGCAAGACCTCAGCCAAACAGGGAAAGAGGGCAGACAAGGCTTGGGAAGGCCAGCCTTGGACCAAAAGCTAAACTCAGGGCAGGGCTCTGGTTTCAACAGAGTTAAGGTGACTACCGAGAACCAGAGCAGAATCCTAGCTAGACCTGGGACAGATGGTGGGGGTAAGCAAAGAGGCTACTGCTGAGTGGGCCACCCCATGCCCAGGTCTACAGGGCCACTTCGGATTCCATGGGCCAGTACTGATGAAGAGAGAGTGACTTTTTAGCTCCGAGCTTGATTCTTTTGGTTCAGGGACTGGGCCACAGACTAGGACCTAGATTAGGGCAACACTGGGCAGGGAAGAATGACATCAGTAGTTTTGAGTTGGTCTTTCTTACCAAAATTAAGGGCTTCCCTGGTGGCTCTGCAGTAAGGAATCTGCCTGCAATGCAGGAGATGCAGGAGACGTGGGTTCGATCCCTGGGTCAAGAAGATTGCCTGGAGGAGGAAAGGGCAACCCACTCCAGTATTCTTGCCTGGAAAATCCCATGGACAAAGGAGCCTGGTGGGCTACAGTTCATAGTGTCACAAAGATGCAACTGAGCACACACGCACCAAAGTTAAGAAAACTTTTCCTCTAATTCTCACCACTTAAATATAGGCAAGAAGAACTCTACTCCCAAGAGAAGGTTCCCTGAAAATTTGTGGAATCTTCTATTACCAAGGCAATGACTGCCCACTTAGTGACTGTGACCCTTTGTGGTCCTGAGTTAATTTATAAGAAGACAAAGAGCAGTCCATTTCACAGAATCTTAGAAGGTTTTATCCATGCCATGATGTCCATGTGGAAGTCAAGGGAACTAACACGGTCTCTCCTGTCAATACACAAATGACATTCAGAATAAAGATTCTGTATAAAACAGAAGGGGGTGTGGAATCCTTCTTTTTTAGCAACTGATCTTTCCCTTTTGAATGTACTTGTTTGCCCAGAAAGCCAACCCCTTCCTAGTGTCTCCTTAGAAACTCTCAGAATCTTGAAACATTAAGCTGATGTATTGGCATTTAGATCCCAAACCTTCCCAGAATCAAGAGATCCAATTAATATAGATTCCATTAATAAACCAGGAAAGATGTAAAGGTGGATGAAACAACCTAAGATTCTAAGCACTTTTGGGCTTCCTCGGTGGCTCAACGGTAAAGAATCTGCCTGCCAATGCAGGAGACATGAATTCAGTCCCTAGGTGGGGAAGATCCCCTGGAGGAGGAAATGGCAACCTACAGTATTCTTGTCTTGGGAAATCCTATGGACAGAAAAGCATGGTGGGCTACAGTCCATGGAGTTGCAAAGAGTCAGACACCACTGAGCAACAGAGTATACAAATAAGCACTTTAAGGAATCAACTTGTGCTGTACATCTGGGTAGGGAAATGATGGCAGACAGGAGAGCTGAAGCCACTCTGCACATTTGCTTATTCCTGGGTCACCTCTCCAGATCCCTGTTGTTATGGGGAGGGATGCAAAATAGCCCCAAATTCCAACTAACATGATCCTCAACATAGTCTTCTCTTAAAATCCAAAAGCTTATAAAGTCAAAATATTACGTTTGTTTCAGTAATACCATTTCAAACCTTGCTTCTTGGGCATTCCACTGCTAAAAATAGAAAAAGGATGCTTTTTCTCTCTTACCCCCAGTTATCAGGGGAAAAAATGATTAAGTGAGTGAACAGAAGTTTCTCAGTTTTAAGATTTTTCTATCATGTTTCTTAGATTTTTGGTACCCCCTGTCAGAGACTAGACCCATGGCAGGTCAGTCTAGAGGAGCTGGAGCTGCAGAAGAGGCATGGTCCCTTCTAGTTGTTGTTGTTGTTGTTGTTAAGTCGCTTCAGTCGTGTCCGACTTTGTGCGACCCCATAGACGGAAGCTCACCAGGCTCCCCCGTCCCTGGGATTCTCCAGGCAAGAACACTGGAGTGGGTTGCCATTTCCTTCTCCAATGCATGGTCCCTTCTAGAGACATCACCAAAGATGGGGAGTGGCTGAGTGGGAGAATGGGATAGAAGAGAAAAGAAATACTCTGTCTTCTTCACTTTCTGCCAGCAATCTTTGGCCTTGGCCTCCCAGTGGCCAAACCCAACAGGAACCTGGGAAACCATAACCTACAGGGGTCTACCTCCTGAGTAACAAACAGAGTGGGGAAGACCAATAAAGCAATCTGTAGTCCAAGAGGGCAAGGACCAGCATGTGTGACATCTGATTGATCACAGATGAGATATCACACTTTTAAAATATTACCATCTCTGGGTGGTGTCCACCATGCTCCCATGAGATGCTTGAGCCTCCTAGGTGGTGCTAGTGGCAAAGAAGCCACCTGCCAATGCAGGAGACATAAGAGATGTGGGTTCAATCCCTGGGTCAGGAAGATCCCCTAGAGGAGGAAACAGCAACCCACTCCAGTATCCCTGCCTGGAGAACCCCATGGACAGAGGAGTCTCACAGACTCTAGTTCATAGTGTCACAAAGAGTCAGATAAGACTGAAGCGACTTAGCATGATGTTGGATTTGCTTAGCAGCCCAAGAAAGAGAGTCATTTCTAACAGTGTTATTAAACTGTGTTCTATAGACCCAGAGGTTCCATGGAGCTCTCCTGCGGCTACCACACAGGTAGAGTGGGATGAGCACACCAGCCCCAACCTCCATCCCTACTGAAGCCAGAGCAGTGTCACTTTTCATCTGTTTCACATACAGGGTCTATGTAAGGTTTTGCTTGACCAAAATTCCTCTTAACATAAAAAGACAGGAATTCACTGGCATATCAAGTTGCTGCTTGATATGCAGCAAGAATTATCTCAATCGTCACACTTCGTTTTTTTCTTAGTTTGTTATGATATTGAGTTATTACTTCCCTATGTTTTATACTTTACCACATTTGTGCTACCACTGAATGTCAGTACAGGCCACCCCAGCTTCCAGCGTGTGTACATGGGTAGTTATGAACCAACTGCTTGAAATTTCAAATGCTTTTTCCCAAAATATTGATAGTGTCATCCATGTAGTTAGAACCGGGGTTGGGAAGATCCCCTGGAATAGGGCATGGAAACCCACTCCAGTATTCTTGCCTGGAGAATCCCCATGGACAGAGGAGCCTGGAGGGCTATAGTACCTGGGGCCGCAGAGTCACTGAATTGACTAAGCCCAGCACACACAGAATCTCAAGCCAGTCCAGGCAATCCCACTTAATCATAATGTACCTGAAATAGGATCCTAACAAATAAATTAGAACCTGGGGCAACATCTATAATAAGATTCCAAAGGACAGATATATTCCACTTTCCCATCTGGAATGCAGGAAGTCCATCTCCTCTCCCTGAAGGAGGATCCAAGGCTTCTCTTTCCTCACACACTTTAAATTTTTCAAAGTAGCACAGATTTTGAAACTATCAAATGCTGACAACGATGAAGCAAAACACTCACTCTCATAGATTACTTGGGGAATAAGTAGAAACAAATATTACTGTGTTTGTCTGGATCTCCAGAGAAGCGGATGCCAAGTCTGGATATTAGAGGAAATGTTGGTATGAGAGAAAAGGGAGAGGGAGCTGAGCAAGGCTGGGTGCTGGCAGACCACAAAGCCTTCTGACCTCAGGGAAGGGAGGGAAGGTTGGAGTGAGCATTCTAAAATGTGTGTGTGTGTGTGTGTGTGTGTGTGTGTGTGTGTTCCTAATACAGCCTATTGATTCTGTTTCTCTGGAGAACCTTAACTAACCCAAGACCTATCAATAAAGTCACAGATACAGATTTGTGAACTATAAAGTGCTAACCATGTATTCAGCCTAAAGCACTGACCATAACATCCTCTTCAAAGTGGACCCCAGAGCAACATTCATTTATCAGCTCCACCTAGAGTAGCTTTTGAAGTGAAATTTAGAAACAACTCCCAGCCTCCAAAACAACAACCAACCAGTGAGAAGGAAAGCAAAACACACCTCTGAAAATCTTTATACAAAAGTGACTATTTTTGAAAAATATTTCAGTATTCAACTCCCAAACCAACAGACTTTGAGGGTAAACAAATCAAATGCTTCTTTGCAGAACCTCAGTTCTTTTCAGGTCGTGGAAAGGCCCAGTTGCTTGGCTGTGTCTCTTCTCACTGTGGTTATCTGAGTGCTCTAGGTTCCCATCCTCCACCCCTAGTATCATGTGATGAGTTAATAAGAAGAAAATATTACTGCACTCTCAGCTTTCATATCCCTAATAAAGCCCATATTTTAAAGCAGTTATGGAACTTTGCACAGAACCCAGGTTTAAAGGCAAATTAAATACATAAAAAACTAATCCTGACAGCAAAGTTTAGTTACCTGAGACACAACTACTAAATTTATCTCTTCAAGTCAAGAACATAAGATAAATACTTCAAAAAACTCACTATGCTTTTGCTTTCAATTTAACTTTAGGCCTTATTAAATGACACCTTTGGCAAAGAAAAAATGTACATGTATAATTTAAAGCTATCCTGATCAGAATGAGCTATAATGACTATGTAAAAAAAATTGTCTTCTTGGTACTGTAATGAAGCTTATCTTTCTGTCACTTTGAAATATTGTGGGTTACTGCTCAATATCCATTCTTCCTTTCTTCCATACTAACAGAATCTTCATTTTATTCTGGGTGGCAGCACGCCTAGGCTTAAGCAATACATCAAAATTGGTACACGTATTCATGGCAATCTTGGTCCCCTTTGTCAGGTACTAACTATCCCAATTTCCTATTGCTGCCAGAAATGACCAGGGTTAGGGTGGTCAACTAGGGCCTTCTTTGAAGGCTTTGTTCTCCTAATAACAGTGATATTGTTCCCCATTTTTCCTAATGCAGAAGTAATGTGTGAAACTATAGCAACAAGTTCCAGATCTTGAGGCAACAAGAAAGTGTATGAACAGCAACCACACTGAAGGTGGCAAAGGAGACAGTTAGGTCGGTTCTTGAGATTAGAAAGGCAGGATTAGATTAGGCATCTCAGAAACAGCCTCGCAATGCTATTTAGGCAATAAAATAGACAATCAGTGAAAAATAAATAAGAATTCCAAGATGCCTTGAGAATCCAAGTAAGGCTAGCATTAATTTGGACGAGGACAATACTCTACCTCATACATGTTTGATAACTGTAAACTGGGATAACTTTTTTGGAGAGCAATGTAACAATACCTATCAGGATTTTAAATGTATAGATCTTTACTTTTTAATTGCTTTATTTTTAAACAATTTTTAAATGTTACTTTTAAAACTTTCTTTTAACTTTTAACTATTCCACCTACAGTTATTACAAAATATTGGGTATATTCTCCACGTTGTACAATACATCCTTGAGCCTGTCTTAAACCCGCTGCTGCTGCTGCTAAGTTGCTTCAGTTGTGTCCGACTCTGTGCGACCCCATAGGCGGCAGCCCACCAGGCTCCCCCGTCCCTGGGATTCTCCAGGCAGGAACACTGGAGTGGGTTGCCATTTCCTTCTCCAATGCATGAAAGTGAAAAGTGAAAGTGAAGTGGCTTAGTCGTGTCCCACTCTTCGCGACCCCATGGACTGCAGCCTACCAGGCGCCTCCATCCACGGCATTTTTCAGGCCAGAGTACTGGAGTGGGGTGCCATTGCCTTCTCCGTTTACACCCGCTAGTGTGTATTAATACCTCTAACTCCCCACCCCTATGTTACTCTTCCCCTCCCCACTGGAAACCACTAATTTGTTCTCTGTATCTGTGATTCTGCTTCTTTTCTGTTACCTGCAGTAATTGGTTGTATTTTTTAGGTAACACATGTAAGTGATAGAATACAGTACTACTTGTCTTTCTCTGACTTATTTCACTTAGCATAATGCCCTCTAAGTCCCTCCATGATGCTGCAAATGCAAATTTTCATTCTTTTTTATGTCGGAATAGTATTCCATTGTGTGTGTGTGTGTGCGTACGTCTTTTTTATCCATTCATCTGTGGATGGACACTTAGGTTGCTTGCATATCTTGACTATTGTAAATAATCCTGTTATGAACATTGTGGTACACGTATCTTTTCAAAATAGTGTTTTGGGGTTTTTCTGGATATATACCCAGGAGTGGAATTGCTGGGTCATTGCTGGTAGCTCTATTTTTAACTTTTTGAGAAACCTCCATAGTATTTTCCACAATGGCTATAACAGTTTACATTCTCACCAACAGTGCACAAGGGTTCCCTTTTCTCCACATCCTCACCAACACTTGTTATTTGTGTCTTGTTGATGATAGCCATTCTGATAGGTGTGAGGTGATATCTCACCTTTGTGGTTTTGATTTGCTTCTCCCTGATGATTAATAATGTTGAGCATCTTTTCATGTGCCTGTTGGCCATCTGCATTTCCTCTCTGGAAAAAAGTCTAATCAGTTCTTCTTCCCTTTTTAAAATTGGGTTATTTGATTTTTTTTTTATGTTGAGGTATATGAGTTGTTTATATATGTTAGATATCAATCCTTTATTGGTCACATCATTTACAAATATTTTCTCCTATTCAGTAGATTGTCTTTTCATTTTGCTGATTATTTCCTTTGCTATAAAATGCACAGATCTTTAAACTAGCAATTTCACTACTGGGAAATTATCCTACAGAAAAACACAGGTGCAAAAAGATATATGCACAAGGTTATTTATTGCAGCGTTGTCTAAAATAGCAAAATATAATTGGAAGCAACCTAAATATGAAATTGGGAAAATAAAATATATACAATTCTTACAATGAAATGCTGTGCAGCTGTTCAACAAAGAATGAAGTAGAATACATGTAATGATATGGAAAGATGCCCAGGAGACATTCTCAAGGAAAAAAAAAAAGAGTAGTACTTATAATCCCATTTTTGTGAGAAAAAAAAAAAACTAACATAAGTTTAAAATTCTATGTAAGCATTAGTATGGTGTTGCTGTTCAGTTGTTAAGTCATGTCTTTGTGACCCCGTGGAATGCAGCATGCCAGGCTCTTATATCCTCCATTATCTCTCGAGAGTTTGCTCAAATTCATGTCCATTGAATCAGTGACGCTATCTATCTATCCTTTGCTGCCTCCTTCTCCTTTTTTTTATACATTAGTATACATATGAGACGGAGAAGGCGATGGCACCCCACTCCAGTACTGTTGCTTGGAAAATCCCATGGACGGAGGAGCCTGGTAGGCTGCAGTCCATGGGGTTTCAAGAGTCGGACACGACTGAGCCACTTCACTTTCACTTTTCACTTTCATGCATTGGAGAAGGAAATGGCAACCCACTCCAGTGTTCTTGCCTGGAGAATCCCAGGGACGGGGGAGCCTGGTGGGCTGCCGTCTATGGGGTCGCACAGAGTCGGACATGACTGAAGTGACTTAGCAGCAGCAGCAGTGATCTTTATTGTTATATCAATGGTACGAGCCTAGTCCACCTCTACGGTGATGGTGTTGGGCTTAGCACATCTCTCTTACACCTTGAGTATGAGCTCAGCGGCTAGATGTCAACTCATCCTTCTATTACTCCTTTCTCTAGTTTTAGTTCCCTTGGTTTCAGCTTTAGTACTAACATACTAACACTAGTGAGGAGTATTAACTTGTAGGTAGACACATTACATTTCAGAGCCTGCTCTCTCCCACCTGTCTCTCCCACCTCAGTGTCTTCTTGATTCACTCAAAACCGTCTTCTAACAAAGATCACTGAAGCTGAGAAAAGGACAGTGAATCACCAAAGAGAATAAAGATGTTTCAGAGAATAAAAACAAGAGGCTGAATACAAAAGTGATTCTGGAAGTCAGTGGACAGCAGTGGTGAATGTAGGTGGATGATGTTGCTATGAAATCAAGGTGAAGGGACAGAGGTGGTGGTCACAGTGTGGCAGAGAAATAAACCCTTCTTCATCACTGGTGGAATAGGAAAGGGAATGACCTCAAACGATGAGGTTTTGAGGGAAATGACCTAAAAAATTCAGGAAACATGTGTACACATCAGAGTTTTTTAATACACATTAACCAACTCTTGGTGGATTTATTTAGAAGGGCCTCAGCAGCTAGACACTTTCCTTGGTTTACAATGCAAACACCAAATACATGGGGCACCATTACTGGACATCACCAGAAACAACGGTCAAGGATACAACCCCACATTTAGAACCACCGCCTCAATCTCTGGACACTGGATTCACCACTACCAGCACTGGTTCCTGGGAAATGGATTCCTTGTGGTCTCACTTCTGTGCATCTCTAGCTTTTGATGCCAAGATTAATGCAGGTGCATCTAGTAAGAACCTGGAACATATGCCCATACCGTGGACTCATGGGAGGTTGGAAAGGTACCATTCAGGCTTTTTAGCTTCTCTAGTGGAACCTGGCCAAAAAGTTAAAAAACATAATCCATGCCAAGGATCCAAAAGAGTGTGTGGAAGTGTTGAATACATCAGACAATTGGTTTACATGTACAAAGGAGTTCCATAGGTTTGAGTGAAAGAGAATCAGGCCTTCTGACCTAGGAGAGGTGAGGGGTTGAGCTGGAGATAGGGAGAGAGGTAACAGGGAAAGAATTTTTTCTAAGAACTTTATTAGAGGATTAATTTTCCTGATTAAAGAAAATAAATGTTCACTATAAGTAAAAGTGTTAAAAACAGAAAAATTCAAAGCAGCATTTAAAAATGATCCTCCAGATTCATATTACTGAGTATTTTCACTACTTTTTATATCTTTTTCTATGAATATATAGATTATACTCTACATAAGATTCTTACTTTGTTTTTTCACAAATATCTCTTAAATTATGATTTTTAAGATTATTAAAATTCAATCCTTTGGATACATTATCATTTTTTGGCATACACAGATTTTTTTACCTTAAACTCCTAGAAGTGAAATAAATGGGTTAGAAAAATATGAATATTGACACATATTGCCTTGTTGCAAAAATAATATGCATTTCCAGTCATGAAATGTTGAATATTTCACTTCTCTGAACCTTCACCACTACTATGCATAATCCATTTTTTAAAATTTATAAGTAAAAAGTTATCCCATTTTTATTTTGAATTTTTTATTATAAATGAGATTTTCCATCTTTTTACACATATATATTTATTTATATTACGTATTAGAAGATGCTTGCTCCTAGGAAGGAAAGCTATGACAGACCTAGACAACATATTAAAAAAGCAGAGACATCACGTTGTTGACAAAGGTCTGTATAGTCAAAGCTATGGTTTTTGCAGTAGTCATGTACAGATGTGAGACTTGGACCATAAAGAAGGTTGAACATTAAAGAATTGTTGCTTTCAAATTTTGGTGCTAGAGAAGACTATTGAGAGTCCCTTGGACTGCAAGGAGATCAAACCAATCAATCCCAAAGGAAATCAACCCTGAATATTCATTGGCAGGATTGAAGCTGAAGCTGAAGCTCCAATACTTTGGCCACCTAATGTGAAGAGCCAACTCACTAGAAAAGACCCTGATGGTGGGAAAGATTGAAGGCAAACGGAGAAGGGTATGGCGGGAGATGAAATGGCTAGATAGCATCACCAACTCAAAGGACATGAGTTTGAGAGAACTCCAGGAGATAGCAAAGGACAGGACAGCCTGCTGTGCTGCAGTCCATGGGGTTGCAAAGAGTCGGACATGACTAAGCGACTGAACAACAACAATAATATTATGTATGTCTATATTTCCCCCTTTCTTTTTGAAGATACACTTTCCATTAATATGTAGGATTTCTTTAAGTAATAAGGACATAAATCCTTTGTCAAGTAGGTGTAAAATACTTTTTTAAGTTTTAATTTATCTTTCAAGTTTTCTCACAATATACAAGTTTGAGATATTTATGTAATCAAGTAAATCTTATTTATGCTGTTTACCTTTAGATTTGTACATCACATTTTGAAGGCTAGCTTTTTAAAATAAAATTGAATCACTGACATAAAGGAAACAACTTGTCCCTCTACCTTCCCTAATCAATAGAGACCCAAGCTTCCAACTGCTCAGGACAAAAACCATGGGGTCGAAAAAGATATCTTTTTCTTTCACCTCACACCTCTAGCCATCAGGTCTACCTCTGAAACACATTTCCAGAACCTGACTACCTCTCTCACCCAGCCACTGAGAAGCCCAGTTGCCTCTCACTCGATTTTTGCCCATCAGCCTTCCAGTTTATCTCTCCACTTCCTTCCTGCCTCTCAGGCTATTCTAAACACAGAGATTTTAAAGCGAAAATAAAATTTGGGCCAAAGAACTAAATAGACTTTTCTCCAAAGAAGACATACAGATGGCTAACAAACACATGAAAAGATGCTCAACATCATGCTTTATCAGAGAAATGCAAACCAAAACTACAATGAGGTACCATTTCACACCAGTCACAATGGCTGCAATCCAAAAGTCTACAAGCAATAAATGCTGGAGAGGGGGGAGAAAAGGGAACCCTCGTACACTGTTGGTGGGAATGCAAACTAGTACAGCCACTATGGAGAACAGTGTGGAGATTCCTTAAAAAACTGGAAATAGAACTGCCCAGCAATCCCACTGCTGGGCATACACACTGAGGAAACCAGAATTGAAAGAGACATGTGTACCCCAATGTTCAACGCAGGACTGTTTATAATAGCCAGGACATGGAAGCAACCTAGATGTCCATCAGCAGATGAATGGATAAGAAAGGTGTGGTACATATACACAATGGAGTATTACTCAGCCATTAAAAAGAATACATTTGAATCAGTTCTAATGAGGTGGGTGAAACTGGAGCCTACTATACAGAGTGAAGTAAGTCAGAAAGAAAAACACCAATACAGTATACTAATGGAGAAGGCAATGGCACCCCACTCCAGCACTCTTGCCTGGAAAATCCCATGGACGGAAGAGCCTGGTGGGCTGCAGTCCATGGGGTCGCTAAGAGTCGGATACGACTGAGCGACTTCACTTTCACTTTTCACTTTCATGCATTGGAGAAGGCCATGGCACCCCACTCCAGCACTCTTGCCTGGAAAATCCCACGGATGGAGGAGCCTGGTGGGCTGCCGTCTATGGGGTCGCACAGAGTCGGACACAACTGAAGCGACTTAGCAGTAGCAGCAATGCATATACATGGAATTTAAAAAGATGGTAACGATAACCCTGTATGCGAGACAGCAAAAGAGACACAGATGTATAGAACACTCTTTTGGATTCTGTGGGAGAGGGTGAGGGTGGGATGATTTGGGAGAATGACACTGAAACATGTAATACCATATAAGAAATTAATTGCCAGTCCAGATTTGAAGCAGGATACAGGATGCTTGGGACTGATACACTGGGATGACCCAGAGGGATGGTGCGGGGAGGGAGGTTGGGGGCGGAGGTCCAGGATGGGGAACACGTGTACACCCGTGGCGGATTCATGTTGATGTATGGCAGAACCAATACAATATTGTAAAGTAATTAGCCTCCAATTAAAACAAATAAATTTAAGTTTAAAAAAAAAAAGAAAAGAAAATTACACTAATCCTCCTCTTAAACCCTCCAGTGGGTCCCCATCCTGTTTAGAGTAAAAGCCAGAGTCATCTCAGTGAAATATAAAACCCCACAGGATCTGACACCAGCTCCTCCTCTGTCCCCTGGGCCACATGTCCCATCAGACTCTGCGTCTGTCATCTGTACTAGGCACACTGACCTCCATGATATTCCACAAACATGCTAAACACATGCATGCCTCAGGACTTTTACACCACCTGTGCCCTCTGCCAGGAATGTTCCTGCCTCAGGTACCCAAATGCCTCACTTGGTCTCTCCATTCAGAATGTCTGTTCAAGCACCACTCTAGCAAAGGCCTTGTCTGATCACCCTGTTTCAAACAGCACCTTGCCATCACAGCCATCGTTGTTATTCACTCACTAAGTCATGTCCAACTCATTTCGACCCCACAGACTGCATCATGCCAGGCTTCCCTGTCCTTCACTGTCTCCCGGAGTTTGCTCAAACTCATGTCCACTGAGTCAATGATGCCATCCAACCATCTCATTCTCTGTCACCTTTTTCTCCTCCCGCCTTCAATCCTTCCCAGCATCAGGGTCTATTCCAATGAGTCGGCTCCTCACATCAGGTGGCCAAAGTACTGGGGCTTCAGCTTCAGCATCAGTCCTTCCAATGAATATTCAGGATGGATTTCCTTAAGGATTGACTGGTTTGATCTCCTTGCAGTCCAAGGGACTCTCCAGAATCTTCTCCAGCACCATGACTTGAAAGCATCAATGCTTTGGTGCTCAGCCTTCCTGAGCACCAAACTCTCATCTCACCAGGACTCTACCCTACTTTGTATTTCACACTATCATGCATTATCACCAGACCCATGCGTATGTCATGTGTCTTTCTATCCCTCCTAGAATGAAAACTCTTTAAAAACAGGGGATTTATTTTGTTTCCTGCTGTATCTTCTGCACCTAGAATGGTGCTGGACACTGAGCAGATACTCTGTAAATATTTATAATAAAGTTAAGTAAATATTCGTCTTAGGTCAGGTTCTTTAAGCAGATCCCAAAGCAAGGATAAGTGTGCAAATTATTCGCTATAGAAGTGACACAGGAGTGAGTGAAGCAGGGAAGTTCCCGGCCTCAGCCTAACCCAATGGGGAGCTCTCGATTGCACAGTTTCAGCTCAGACTGATGGTCTCTCAGAGGCAAGAGAGCTGAGTTTTGTTCTCTCCAATCAGTCAGTCATGGGCCACCCAGGGGTTGTAAACTCTCAGGCACTCTTGCCTCTCAGCTCTTGTAGCTAAAGAGAAATCCTCTGAAGAAGAAATCAAATATTAGCCACTAGTAACAAAGCTCTGGAAAGCGTGAAAGAAATTCAAGGGCATCTGGACAGGGAGTCAACAGTATCCATTATAATAATGAATGAAATAATACATGAATGAGTAAATAAATAAATAAATGGACAGATGAGTGGGTGAATGTAGAAATAAGATGTTAAAATATTTGTGATTTTGACAGTGGAAAATGTTGGACTATTGAAAGGTGGATGTGAAGGTATCAATTTGATAACAGGTGCTAATCTGTATCTTCCTGATCAGGGTGACTACACTGGGCTTAGCTCCCCCCTGCATCTTTGCTACAAAAGGAGGTTGGAACTGCCTGATACTGGACCACTGGATATTTCTACTGCAACTCCACTGATCTTCCCCCAGGAATCAAACCAGGGTCTCCTGCATTGCAGGAAGATTCTTTACCAACTGAGCTATGAGAGAAGTCGACTGAGTGACTTTCACTTTGGGCTTCCCTGGTGGCTCAGCTGGTAAAGAATCTGCCTGCAATGTGGGGGACCTGGGTTCGATCCCTGGGTCAGGAATATCCCCTGGAGAAGGGAATGGCTACCCACTCCAGTATTCTGACCTGGAGAATTCCATCGACTGTATAGTCCATAGGGTCACAAAGAGTCGGACATGACTGAGCGACTTTCACTACAGGTCCTGAGCATCCATAATTTTTTTTTTTTTTTTTTAATTTAATTTATTTTTAGTTATTTAGTTGCAATGGGTTTTCTCTGTGGCATGTGGGATCTAGTTCCCTGACCAGGGATCGAACCCAGGTCCCCTGCATTGGGAGCTCAGTGTCTTATCCACTGGACCACCAGGGAAGTCCCAAACATCCATAGTTTTCAAAGCTTCCCAGAATATACTGGTGCATAGCCAGGATTAAGGAATTGGACTAGTCTTCCAATCACTCCTACCAATAAAATAACAAAAGAATATCTCCCTTTTCCTACTAAACAATGACTCTGAAGGAAGGAGAGAATTTCCCTCAACACTTAAAAGTGATACTCTAAAGGCATATACACCCTCCTTACAGATTCAATAATTGCTAACACTTGGCATTTTGCCCTATTTGCTTTATTTACAAATATCCATGCATGCATTATGTAGATAGATCAATACATGTACATATATATTGCTGGACCATTTGAATTAAGTTACAAACAACATGACCATTCATTCCTGACTATTTCAGCATGCATCTTCTAAAAATAAGAATCTTCTCCTAAATGACCATAATAACAGTATTATACTATATCTGTCTGGTCCAATTAGGAGACAGAAACCACAAGATAATTTAAAAGGGGAAGTTTAAAATCAAGAGCTGTAAAGCTACAACTCTGCATATAAGTTAAATAAACATGGTGACAATATGCAGCCTTGACATACTCCTTTTCCTATTTGGAACCAGTCTGTTGTCCCATGACCAGTTCTAACTGTTGCTTCCTGTCCTGCATACAGATTTCTCAAGAGGCAGATCATGTGGTCTGGTATTCCCATCTCTTTCAGAACTTTCCACAGTTTATTGTGATCTACACAGTCAAAGGCTTTGGCATAGTCAATAAAGCAGAAATAGATGTTTTTCTGGAACTCTCTTGCTTTATATGCAGAGTACATCATGAGAAATGCTGGACTGGAAGAAACAGAAGTTGGAATCAAGATTGCTGGGAGAAATATCAATAACCTCAGATATGCAGATGACACCACCCTTATGGCAGAAAGTGAAGAGGGGCTAAAAAGCCTCTTGATGAAAGAGAAAGTAGAGAGTGAAAAGGTTGGCTTAAAGCTCAACATTCAGAAAACGAAGATCATGGCATCTGGTCCCATCACTACATGGGAAATAGATGGAGAAACAGTGGAAACAGTGTCAGACTTAATTTTTCTGGGCTCCAAAATCACTGCAGATGGTGACTGCAGCCATGAAATTAAAAGACGCTTACTCCTTGGAAGGAAAGTTATGACCAACCTAGATAGCATATTCAAAAGCAGAGACATTACTTTACCAACAAAGGTTCGCCTAGTCAAGGCTATGGTCTTTCCTGTGGTCATGTATGGATGTGAGAGCTGGACTGTGAATAAGGCTGAGCGCCGAAGAATTGATGCTTTTGAACTGTGGTGTTGGAGAAGACTCTTGAGAGTCCCTTGGACTGCAAGGAGATCCAACCGGTCCATTCTGAAGGAGATCAGCCCTGGGATTTCTTTGGAAGGAATGATGCTAAAGCTGAAACTCCAGTATTTTGGCCACCTAATGCAAAGAGTTGACTCATTGGAGAAGACTCTGATGCTGGGAGGGATTGGGGGGCAGGAGGAGAAGGGGACGACAGAGGATGAGATGGCTGGATGGCATCATTGACTCGATGAATGTGAGTCTGAGTGACCTCCGGGAGTTGGTGATGGACAGGGAGGCCTGGCGTGCTGCAGTTCATGGGGTCGCAAAGAGTCGGACATGATTGAGCGACTGATCTGATCTGATCTGAAAGCTACAACAGGAGACTAACTGTGAAGACATAAAGGAACTCTACAGACTACTCTGGAGCTGAAAGAGAATACCCAAGAGGGGACACACTTGGGAAAGTGGTTCAGACCTCCCTGGAGAAGGTATGGTTGAAGTGAACAGATGACGAAGAAGTCATCTATCCATCTGACCAATTGGATAACTGGAGTCAAAACAAAACACAGCATTCAGAAACCAGGAAGAGAAGCCCCTTCCTCCTGTAGTCTTCCTCCTGTGCTCTCTACTGGGGTAATACTGAATGTCATACTTATTGTAAAGGACAAATGCTTGAGGAGTCCAGCCTGGTATTGCAGAGCAGCTACTGAAGGGTGAGTTTGGTCTGAAGTAATAAATTGACTGACTCGATGGACGTGAGTCTGAGTGAACTCCAGGAGTTGGTGATGGACAGGGAGGCCTGGCGTGCTGCGATTCATGGGGTCGCAAAGAGTTGGACACGACTGAGTGACTGAACTGAACTGAACTGAATAAATTGATAATTTGCATATATACACATACAATAAAGTTAACAACAATTCCCTGATATTGTCCAATCTCAGACCATATTTGAATTTCTCCAATCATCCCAGAGGTCACTCAGACTCGCATCCATCGAGTCAGTGATGCCATCCAGCCATCTCATCCTCTGTCGTCCCCTTCTCCTCCTGCCCTCAATCCCTCCCAGCATCAGAGTCTTCTCCAATGAGTCAACTCTTCGCATGAGGTGGCCAAAATACTGGAGTTTCAGCTTGAGCATCATTCCTTCTAAAGAAATTCCAGGATTGATCTCCTTCAGAATGGACTGGTTGGATCTCCTTGCAGTCCAAGGGACTCTCAAGAGTCTTCTCCAACAACACAGTTCAAAAGCATCAATTCTTCGGCGCTCAGCCTTATTCACAGTCCAGCTCTCACATCCATACATGACCACAGGAAAGACCATAGCCTTAACTAGGCGAACCTTTGTTGGCAAAGTAACGTCTCTGCTTTTGAATATGCTATCTAGGTTGGTTATAACTTTCCTTCCAAGGAGTAAGCGTCTTTTAATTTCATGGCTGCAGTCACCATCTGCAGTGATTTTGGAGCCCAGAAAAACAAAGTCAGCCACTGTTTCCACTGTTTCCCCATCTATTTCCCATGTAGTGATGGGACCAGATGCCATGATCTTCGTTTTCTGAATGTTGAGCTTAGCCAACCTTTTCACTCTCCACTTTCACTTTCATCAAGAGGCTTTTAGCCCCTCTTCACTTTCTGCCATAAGAGTGGTGTCATCTGCATATCTGAGGTTATTGATATTTCTCCCGGCAATCTTGATTCCAACTTGTGTTTCTTCCAGTCCAGCATTTCTCATGATGTACTCTGCATATAAGTTAAAAAACATGGTGACAAATTGGTGATGGACAGGGAGGCCTGGCGTGCTGCGGTTCATGGGGTCGCAAAGAGTCGGACACGACTGAGCGACTGATCTGATCTGATCTGATCTGAATCATCCCAAAGATATATTGTATTTTTTTCTTTTTAATGGGGATCTAATCAAGGTTATATTTGACTATTATGTCCTTTCAGTCTCTTCTGATTTAGAGCACTCCCTTACACCCTTTTTATTTTAAAGACATTGAGCTTTAGAAAAAATCAAACCAATTGTTTTACAGATTGGGTCATAGTCTAGATTTGTCTGATTGTTTCTTCCTAGTGTTGTTTAATTTGTTTCTGTCCTCTAAATTTATCTTAAACTGTAAGTTAGCTCTATATGTCTGATTAGGTTCAGATGAAACACATCTGACAAGCATAATTCATGAATGGCTGTGTTTCTTACATTGCATTGTTTCAGGGACATATATCATTGGTTTCCCACTATAAGAAAATGAAATTAGATCACTTAGTTAAGATAATGATGGCCAGATATCTACTCTAAAAGCATGGTTTTCCCTTTGCAACCAGCACAAAATCTGTGGGGAGTTACTTTTATATTTTTGAGAATGTCCTCTTCCCCAGAAACTTTTCACTTCTTGGTTTCAGTGTCCAATTTGTCATTAAAAATTTATAAAATGGAGATTATTCTAATTTGATCTTTCCTTCTATAATTTTTAGCTGGCATTCTTCTGTTAAAAAAAAAAAAAAAAAAAAGGAGCTTTCCTTCATCAACTGGAAATAACTACACTTTCTCAAAAAAAAAAAAAAAAAAAAGGAAGAAACTCAAGATTCCCTAATTTTCAGAGTAAAGGAAAGAGTTATAATTGGAAGAGGAGGAGAATTTTTGGAGCAAGAGTACAGGGGTGGCTAGGCAGGTCTGAGGATGACGGGAAAGCCTTGGTCTTGCAAGACCCATGAGAGAGGGGATGCTAGGAGGTTGGAGTGAAACCAAGATAAGCCATCAGTTTTGCAGTTGTTTAATGTACAACCAATACTGAATGACCAAGGAACTGTTTAATCCCTCTGCCCATTTTTAAATCAAGTTTTCTGTTCTTGTTGTTGAGTTGTAGAGGCATATTTTTAAACCACACCTATCTTGCAAGTTATTATGAGATCTAAAAAATTCATGTATGCATATCACATTAACCATCACATAGTAAGCTCCCCCCAAATATTACTTGTTCTCAAGGCTGTTATATTAAATAATGTATGTAAAACTGCTTTAAGAACTAAAAAGTGCTATGCAAATATGAGTTAATACTACAAATCTGTATGCAAAATATTTTAATATTTTTCTCAAGTTCTTCACATTTAAATACATAAACCTTTTTATCTTTGGGCTTTATTCTATATTTTAGCTGTAATCCCTTTTTTCCATTTTATTTCAAGTTTTATCAAAAAAGAGCAACCAAAATGGAATGAGTAAAAGAGTAGAAACAATAGCTAATTTCACTAAAGCAGAGTCAGGGTAGGATCTGCTTGAAAAAAAATAAAATGCGAAGAAAGCTGCAACAGATTACACTATTGAAAAATCCTGGGAGAGCCAGAGCTGCTGTTCCTTCAGAGAATGTGAGTGATGTTGAAAGATTAATAACGTTTGGATAACATTAATTACAGTGATGTTATAAACTCCAGTATTCCAGTTGCCATAACAACCTGCTATATGTTGGTTTTCTAATGACATTTCGAACAAGCTCCGAAGTGAACTGCATCACTTCAGAACTTTGATTGCTGTCACTCAGTGAGTTTCAAATTAAATTGTTTTGTTCTTCAAGAATAAGAATATGTCAGCCTTCAAAAATATGCTCAAGATTATGGAGAGGAAATGATACACATTCCTATACAATTATAGAGTACTCAGGAAGAAGTAATATATTTTGTTTTTTAATGCAAAATTAACTGATTTCTTCATAGGGGATAAAAAATCGCAGAAGGAAAGGGGAGAGTGTGCTTCAGACTCTCAAGAGATGTAGTTCCCTCAGGGAATTACTTGACTATAAAACTCTTCCTCTGCGTTCTCTCTTTTCCTTTTACCTCCCTTCTTCTTCCTTCTGATGAAGTTTTAGAACTGGTGATGCTGATCAAGGTGGATGCTACATCCTGCAGTAAGAGAGCTGTGGTCATCGCCTTCACGTGGCTTTCTGATCTCTCTTCCCTCTACTGACCAAACCGTGCCTTTCTTTGCAGGCACTGCCCAGGTATATAATGAAAGAAAGATTACTTGCCACAGGCATATATTATATTGAGTTTTAATATTCCCAAGAGAGTATGTTAACCACATATTGTGTCACTGACAAGAAGGAAAGCTTCATTGTAATAGGTGTGTTTCTAAGACCTTGCTCAGTCCATAGCCTACTCTGTTCCAGCTGTGTGTGGGCACCCCTCCCCACCACCCCCTCCCCCATCACCTACCCACAAATAAGAATCATTGATTACATCAGAGGTGAGCACCAGAACCAACTCGTCCATAAACAAGTGGGCTGGAGAATCAGCCTCCTCTCTCCCTCTCTCTTTCCCTCTCTCTCTTTCCCTCTCTCTCACTCATTTAGCTCTCTCTTCCTCTCTACAAGTTGAGCTCAGTTTCAAACTGACCATTTGCCATAGTGTTTACAGCAGAAACGTGGTGTTTGGAGGCAGAACCCTGTGCTGTGGACTCTGAAGAGGGGGAATGTGCCCCCACTGTCCTCCCATCCCCACCACACTCCCAGCAGCATCTCTGTGTGAGCTAAGTCACTCCAGTCATGTCCAACTCTCTGCCACCCTGTGGACTGTAGCCCGCCGGGCTCCTCTGTCCACGGGATTCTCCAGGCAAGGATACTGGAGTGGGTTGCCATGCCCTCCTCCTGAGTCTCTTCCTGATCCAGGGATCAAACCCACGTCTCTTAAGTCTCCTGCATTGGCAGGCAGGTTCTTTACCACTAGCACCACCTGGGAAGCCCAGGCATTTCAGTACTCTGCATTTCAGGCAGTGGAGGTGGCATTATTCCATGTAAAGCACACCAGAGTGCCCTGTAAATGTTCATCTCAGTGTAATGCCCTCTTATGTAAGCCCAGGTCTGCCCCTGGCCAGGTGTACCACTGGTACACTTTCAACACTCTCTCCCCTCCTTTTTCCTCTATTCTTAGAACTCCCTCTACCCCACCTGAATATCCAAGGGTTTCCATCCTGCCCTCCCCTAAGCTCCCACTGTAGCTGACTCCTCAGAGCCTTCCTAGGGACCAGCAAAGTGAGTTAATCAATCTAACCCAAGCTTCTGCTGTGGCAGGTCCACTATAGGACAAGAGTCATGGTTCAGAAAGCAGGTGGCAGGGAAAGACGTGATGGAAATAATGATATCAACTGGAATTAACAAAGGTCACATGCATTCAACTCATTCCTCATCCAAGATGAAGCTGGTATGCTGACCCTCCTCTCCTGTAAGTCTTTTCTGGGTACTCCTTTTAACCTGATTTCACTGGAACATATGTGAACAGGTAGTAAGAGCAGGCCATGCCTGAGTCACCACTCACTTGCCATCCTTCTCACCCTGGTCTCTGCCTGCATACACTGGCCGTGTGAGTTTTATCTGTGAACTCCCTTGCCGTTTTTTTGAAAATATTATAGTCCAGCCCAGTTCTGCCAGTTAGGGGTCCCTGACAGGAGATAAGATGGAGGGAGGTAGATAAGGAGCTGGGGAATTCATGCCTCTGGCTCCTTCTCTTCAGGGAGGCCTTGCAGTCACCCCTCTGATTCTCTCCTTCCAGGTTCCAGTCACTGGTCCCTTTGGAGCTCAGGAACTTTAACTGAATCCAGTGCACTGTCCCTTGCTGTGTGTGTTAGTCATTCAGTCCTGTCCAACTCTGCCACCTATGAACTGTAGCCCACCTGCTTCTCTGTCCATGGAATTCTCCAGGCAAGAATACTGGAAAGGGTTGCCATTCACTTCTCCAGGCAATCTTCCCAACCCAGGTATCAAACCTGTGTCTCTTGCATTGCAGGCAGATGTGTGGCTTGGGAAGCCCACACCTTTGCAAATAGTCACATTGGTCTAGTGTAAGCTGTCTGTCTATTTTCTGCTGGGATCCTAAGTGATGTGGTCCCTCCTGTCTCTTCTTCTTGCCTAGAATGGCCTTGAACCTGATCCTACCTTCCCCATCCCAAGGACAGTTTACCCTAAACTACACTCACATAACCCTAAGACTCACCTCCATGCCCAACGGAAAGAGAGAAGTGGTAGGAATAAGACTGACCATGATCTGGGGCTCAGCCTGGCCACTGATGACCCTGCAGCTTCTAGGAACATGAGCTCAGATTAGAGGAGGCTGCTCTGAATCAGGTCAGCAGGCGCTCAATCAGAGGCACCATAGACTGGGCTCAGAAAATCTAATGGTCCATCTCAGGGGCAGGTCAAGAGCCAAGACTAGATAGGAACAATGTTGAGAAGAGTGTGAGGAAGGTCACAGGTCCTTGAAGAGGTCTGAGGGAGTACAGGCTGGGTGGTTGTCTGGAGGCACTGGGTTGATAGGAGATGAGAGGGATCGGGTGGGGGGATTAAATAAAAAGCAAAGTAATGGTTGAATAGGACAACCCCTACAGATAGGAATGCAAATCAAAGACAATCAGAGTTGCAAGGGGGTTTAGAAATCATATATTTAAATCACTTTCTTTTAGCACTTCCCTGGTGGTTCAGCAGTTAAGAATCTGCCTGCCAATGCAGGGAACATGGATTTGATCCCTGGTTCAGGAACATCCCACATGCCATGGAGCAAGTAAGCCTGGGTACCACAACCACTGAAGCCTGAGCACCCTAGAGCCTGTGCTCCACAACAAGAGAAGCCACCACAGTGAGAAGCCTGCTCATCACATCTCTAAAGTGGTCCCCATTTGCCACAACTAGAGAAAGCCCACACAGCGACGAAGATCCAGCACACCCAAAAATAAGCAAATAATTTTTTAAAATCACTTTATTTTAGATGAACACTATTAGCCTATAGACCCAGAGTGGTAAGAGAACAGCAAGGACAGATACTCAGAACTTCTCACTTCTAAACCAGTAATTCACCCATGAAATCCATGCCTCTGACATGTTGATACTACACTTTTTAATCAGGGATGAAAACAAGATGCTATGACCTTGATATCTGACTTCAAGTACATTTTGAACTTGTCACCCAGGAAAAAAATTAGACACAGTAGAAATAATCCATGCAGAATCAAACATAGAATATCTAAAACTATATATGTTAAATTTGATAATGACAAAAAATACTAAAGAAATCTCATTATATTGGGGGTTCTCAAAAGTACAAGAATTGACCCAGTTAAAATTACACTTTGTAGAAATAACACAAAATAAAATTGACAAAGACAACACACAGCAAAATTTGTTATTGACTTTAAACGTTGACTATAGAATCAAATCTTCTTGTCAAAATATTATACCTGCAAAACCTGACCCAGGAAAATTAGACTTGGTAGAAAATTATCACAAAAGAAAATTCAAAATTGCCAAAGCTAAAGTTTGGAAGTTTTAATATGGACACAAAAATGTGATAATTGAATCAAATTAAAATTATTGTAGTAAAAAATTATTTAACTGAACAGTACAAAATTTTATCAAAGAACTGAATTAATTTAAAAGAGATGTTTTCAGAAAATAATTTCTTGATGATATTCTCAGCAATGTACGAATAATTCTGATGAAAATGTTTGTATTCATTCAATAAAAACGTCCTCAGGGTCAAAACAGCTGAGAAATATCTGTGTGGGACTTCTCAGACAGCCTCTGCTCCTGGGAACGCCAGCTTGAAAACTTTATAGTCTTTGAGGATATTCAGAATCTCCTTCTAGAGTCCCAACATTTTTCCCCACATCAAAATGACATGTATTAATACTTGGCGAGTCATCTCAGCTGGTTGCTAAAATCAAAGTTTACCAGAAGTTATGAAAGTTCCAAATAACCCCCCACTCCAAGGGGAATTTTCACTTTAAAGTCAACCTACATGTCACCTCACATTCATTAAGATAACAAGTATTGGCAGTGATGAGGAGAAACAGAAACCCTTGACCACTGTGCAACCATTATGAAAACAGTATAGTGGTTACTCAAAATATTAAAAATAGAAATAGTATGATTAGGAAATTCTGACTCTGGGTGTGCATTCAAAAGACTTGAAAGCAGGATCTTAAAGAGATATTTGTACACTCATGTTCATAGAAGCGTTGTTCACGTAGCCAAGAGGGAGGGGCAACCGAAGTGCACATAGGTGGATGGGTAAATAAGCAAACTGTACAAAATCACTGCAGATGGTGACTGCAGCCATGAAATTAAAAGATACTTACTCCTTGGAAGGAAAGTTATGACCAACCTAGATAGCATATTCAAAAGCAGAGACATTACTTTGCTAACAAAGGTCCATCTAGTCAAGGCTATGGTTTTTCCAGTGGTCATGTATGGATGTGAGGGTTGGACTGTGAAGAAAGCTGAGCTCTGAAGATTAATGCTTTTGAACTATGGTGTTGGAGAAGACTCTTGAGAGCCCCTTGGACTGCAAGGACATCCAATCAGTCCATTCTAAAGGAGATCAGTCCTGGGTGTTCTTTGGAAGGACTGATGCTGAGGCTGAAACTCTAATACTTTGGCCACCTCATGCAAAGAGTTGACTCATTGGAAAAGACTCTGATGCTGAGAGGGATTGGGGGCAGGAGGAGAAGGGGATGACAGAGGTGAGATGGCTGGATGGCATCACCGACTCAGTGGACGTGAGTTTGAGTGAACTCCGGGAGTTGGTGATGGACAGGGAGGCCTGGCGTGCTGCGGTTCATGGGGTCACAGAGTCAGACACGACTGAGTGACTGAACTGAACTGACTGAACACATATATACAATGGAATATGATTCAGCATTAAAAGGGAAGGAAGTCTGCCATAGGCTACATCATAGATGAACCTGGAGGACATAATGCTCAAAGAACAAACACTGTATGATTACATTTACATGAAGTATATAAAATAGCCAAACTCAATTGAGAGAGTAACATTGAAACATACATATATTACCATATGTAAAATAGATAGCTAGTGGGAAGTTGCTGTATAACACAGGGAGCCAAACCCAGTGCTTCGTGACAACCTAGAGGGGTGAGGTGGGGTGGCAGGGTGGGAGGGAGGTCCAAGAAGGAGGGGACGTATGTATACTTATGGCTGATTCACATTGTTGTATGGCAGAAACCAACACAGCATTGTAAAGTAATTATCCTCCAATTAAAAAAAATTTTTTAAATAGTCAAACTCATAGATAGGAGGCAGAGTGTTGATTGTTAGAGTACGAGGGAAAGGGAGTTGCTGATTAATGACTATGGAGTTTCAGTTTTGCAAGAAGGAAAAGCTCTGCTGTGCAATGTGAATCTACTTAAGAAAACTACAGGCCAATATCACTGATGAACATAGATGCAAAAATCCTTAACAAAATTTTAGCAATCAGAATCCAACAACACATTAAAAAGATCATATATCATGACCAAGTGGGCTTTATCCCAGGAATGCAAGGATTCGTCAATATCTGCAAATCAATCAATGTAATACACCACATTAACAAATTGAAAAATAAAAACCATATGATTATCTCAATAGATGCAGAGAAAGCCTTTGACAAAATTCAACATCCATTTATGATAAAAAAAAATTCTCCAGAGAGCAGGAATAGAAGGAACATACCTCAACATAATAAAAGCTATATATGACAAACCCACAGCAAACATTATCCTCAATGGTGAAAAATTGAAAGCATTTCCTCTAAAGTCAGGAACAAGACAAGGGTGCTCACTTTCACCATTACTATTCAACATAGTTTTGGAAGTTTTGGCCACAGCAATCAGAGCAGAAAAAGAAATAAAAGGAATCCAAATTGGAAAACAAGAAGTAAAACTCAGTGTTTGCAGATGACATGATCCTCTATATAGAAAACCCTAAAGACTCCACTAGAAAATTACTAGAACTAATCAATGAATATAGTAAAGTTACAGGATATAAAATCAACACACAGAAATCCCTTGCATTCCTATACACTAATAATGAGAAAATAGAAAGAGAAATTAAGGAAACAATTCCATTCACCATTGCAACGAAAACAATAAAATACTTAGGAATATATCTACCTAAAGAAACTAAAGACCTTTATATAGAAAACTATAAAACACTGGTAAAAGAAATCAAAGAGGACATTAATCGATGGAGAAATATACCATGTTCATGGATTGGAAGAATCAATATAGTGAAAATGAGTATACCACCCAAAGCAATTTATAGATTCAATGCAATCCCTATCAAGCTACCAACAGTATTCTTCACAGAGCTAGAACAAATAATTTCACAGTTTGTATGGAAATACAAAAAACCTCAAATAGCCAAAGCTATCTTGAGAAAGAAGAATGAAACTAGAGGAATCAACCTGCCTGACTTCAGGCTCTACTACAAAGCCACAGTCATAAAGACAGTATGGTACTGGCACAAAGACAGAAATTTAGATCAATGGAACAAAATAGAGCCTAGAGATAAATCCACGCACATATGGACACCTTATCTTTGACAAAGGAAGCAAGAATATATAATGGATTAAAGACAATCTCTTTGACAAGTGGTGCTGGGAAAACTGGTCAACCACTTGCAAAAGAATGAAACTAGAACACTTTCTAACACCATACACAAAAATAAACTCAAAATGGATTAAAGATCTAAATGTAAGACCAGAAACCATAAAACTCCTAGAGGAAAACATAGGCAAAACACTCTCTGACATACATCACAGCAGGATCCTCTATGACCCACCTCCCAGAATATTGGAAATAAAAGCAAAAATAAAAAAATGGGACCTAATTAAACTTAAAAAGCTTCTGCACAACAAAGGAAACTATAAGCAAGGTGAAAAGACAGCCTTCAGAATGGGAGAAAATAATAGCAAATGAAGCAACTGACAAACAACTAATCTCAAAAATATACAAGCAATTCCTACAGCTCAATTCCATAAAAATAAATGACCCAATCAAAAAATGGGCCAAAGAACTAAATAGATATTTCTCCAAAGAAGACATACAGATGGCTAACAAACACATGAAAAGATGCTCAACATCACTCATTATCAGAGAAATGCAAATCAAAACCACTACGAGGTACCATTTCACGCCAGTCACAATGGCTGCAATCCAAAAGTCTATAAGCAATAAATGCTGGAGAGGGTGTGGAGAAAAGGGAACCCTCTTACACTGTTGGTGGGAATGCAAACTAGTACAGCCACTATGGAGAACAGTGTGGAGATTCCTTAAAAAACTGGAAATAGAACTGCCTTATGACCCAGCAATCCCACTGCTGGGCATACACACTGAGGAAATCAGAATTGAAAGAGACACGTGTATCCCAATGTTCATAGCAGCACTGTTTACAATAGCCAGGACTTGTAAGCAACCTAGATGTCCATCAGCAGATGAATGGATAAGAAAGCTGTGGTACATATACACAATGGAGTATTACTCAGCCATTAAAAAGAATGCATTTGAATCAGTTCTAATGAGGTGGATGGAACTGGAGCCTATTATACAGAGTGAAGTAAGCCAGAAAGAAAAACACCAATACAGTATACTAACACATATATGTGGAATTTAGAAAGATGGCAACAATAACCCTGTATACAAGACAGCAAAAGAGACACTCATGTATAGAACAGTCTTTTGGACTCTGTGGGAGAAAGAGAGGGTGGGATGATTTGGGAGAATGGCATTGAAACATGTATAATATCATATATGAAACGAGTCGCCAGCCCAGGTTCGATGCACGATACTGGATGCCCCGGGCTGGTGCACTGGGACGACCCAGAGGGATGGTATGGGGAGAGAGGAGGGAGGAGGGTTCAGGATGGGGAACACATGTATACCTGTGGTGGATTCATTTTGATATATGGCAAAACCAATACAATATTATAAAGTTAAAAAATTAAATTAAATTAAAAAATAAATAAAGTAAAAAAAGAGAGAGAGAGATTAAAAAAAAAGAATACTACCCTGGGGGCCTCCCTCATGGCTCAGTGGTAAAGAATCTGCCTGCCTATGCAGGAGACACCTGGTTCAATTCCTGGATCAGGAAGATCCCCTGGAGGAGGAAATGGCAACCCACTCCAGTATTCTTGCCTGGGAAATCCCATGGTGGAGCCTGGTGGTCTACAGTCCAGGAGGTCTCAAAAAAGAGTGGGACACAACTTAGCAACTAAAACAAAAGAATACTACACTGTACACTTTAAAATGGTTACAGTGGTAAATTTTGTGTTATGTGTTTTTTGCCACAATTAAAAACTAAAACAGGAAATTAACCTATGTGGCTCTTTAATGGGTAGAATTTAGACAGTGTAAGGAAGTTGGTACAACAGCCTACAAAAGTGCTTCTCCACTCTAGTCAGTGTTCTATAATGGCCTACATGGAAAAGAACCTTTAAAAAAAAGGCAAATATATGTATATGGATAACTGATTCACCTTGCTATACACCTGAAAGTAACACAACATTGTAAATCAACTACACTCCAATTAAAATATATATATATATTTTTAAGTGCTTCTGTAACATTTCCCTGACATTCTCCTCAGGGTGAAGAAATGTTTAAGTCCAGTTGGTCTGAAGGCCACAGTCTGGAGCAGAAACTTTTCTAAAACCTTGTAATTTGTCTCTAAAAATCTCTAAAATACATGCAAAATATGTCTACCACTTCACATCAGATCAAGATTATTTTTATACTGAATAACATTTTAATTACCACTGAGAGGACAAGTTCAAGTTTCTGTGAGTGCAATTCCAAGCTGGGATCACAGGAGTTCTGGCTTTTATTCAAGTTCATGCAACAGTAAAGAAAATTAAACCAACATGGAAAAGCAGGTTTATACTGATTTGTATATTACAGAAACTTAAAGATTGTAAAAGCGTAAAACTTTTCTCCTCCCAAATCATCTGTAATAATAGCACCCCAAGAAGACTCATCGTACACACCTGGAGTGTTACACTAGACCCCTGGCCCCAAGGGCACAGATATCCTTGTGCGTATGTCCTAAGTTGCTTCAGTCGTGTCTGACTCTACGACTCTGTGGACTGTGGCCCACCAGCCTCCACTGTCCATGGGATTCCAGGCAAAAGTACTAGAGTGGGTTGCCATCCCCTCCTCCAGGGGATCTTCTCAACCCAAGGATCAGACTAGCGTCTCTCAAGTCTCCTGCATTGGCAGGCGGGTTCTTTTCCACTAGTACCACGTAGGAAGCCCCATAGATATCCTGTGTGTATGTGTGTTGGTCGCTTGGTCGTGTCCGACTCTGCAAACCCATGGACTGTAGCCCATCAGGCTCCTCTGTCTATGGAAATCTCCAAGCAAGAATACTGGAATAGGTAGCCATTCCCCTCTCCAGGGGATCTTCCCAACCCAGAGATCAAACCTGCATCTCCTATGTCTCCTGTGTTGCAGGAGGATTCTTTACTGCTGACCCCCCAGGGAAGAAATTCAATTTTACCTCCACTTTTACTCCTAATTCTAGTCTGGCTCTTTAGCTTCTGGGTTCTCACACTGGAAACTGCCAATGAGAGACCATCAGTTTGTTGGGTCAGTGAGTCGTCACCCCTGTTGGCCACAACTGTGATATTAGGCCTCCTCAGAGCTTAACGGGCTTCCTTTGTGGCTCAGTTGTAAAGAATCCATCTGCAATGCAGGACACCCGGGTTCGATCCCTGGGTTGGGAAGATCCCCTGGAGAAGGGAAAGGCTACCCACTCCAGTATTCTGGCCTGGAGAATTCCGTGGACTGCAGAGTCCATGGGGTCTCCAAAGAGTTGGACTCAACTGAGTGACTTTCACATTCAGAGCTTAAAAGCAAAATCGAAGATGATTGCCTTTGGCCAAGTTACAGATTTCTGGTCAGTTCATCATGACCTGGTGACCATGTGGCCTGATGGAAAACATGACCACACATGAACAATGAACTGCCTTTGCTACTTTTCTCAGAAAGCAATTTGTACACACTCCCATTATTACATCTACCATAATGTAGCTTAATTTTTTCTCCATATGCCCAGTCCCTTACAAAACTATAACCCTGAGGCCAGCAGCAGCCTCTCCTATCTTTGTACCTCTTGCTCATAGCACAATACCCGCCACGTGGTAGACTTTCAACAAAAGTCTATTGAAGTTAATTGAAATAGAGATGGAATCAGAAAATCTGAATTCAAATTCCAATTTTGCTGTTTCATAGCTGTGCAAACGAATACAAATTCATCTTTCTGAATTTCCCTTTTCTGTTATGTTAAAAGATACAGCTGTGATAAATATTAAATGGAAAGTGGACGTACCTAGCACAGGACCTGGCCCACAGCTGCTCGATGTGTGTGTATATATTCATGTCATGCCAAGCCTGCTGCTCAGTCATGTCCGACCCTTTGCGACCCCATGGACTGTAGCCCGCCAGGTCAGTCCATGGGATTTCCCAGGCAAGAACACTGGATTGGGTTGCCACTTCCTTCTCCAAGAGATCTTCCCTACCTGGGGATCAAACCTGCATCTCCTGTGTCTCCTGCATTGCAGACAGACTCTTGACTGCTGAGCAACCAGGGAAGCCCTAAATATGTATTTATATATAGATATAATTAGTTTAAATTAATTTATAGTTGAAAATATATAAAATATCCAGTTCTAACTGTTGTTTCTTAACAACAGACTGGCTCCAAATCGGGAAAGGAGTACATCAAGGCTGTATATTGTCACCCTGCTTATTTAACTTATATGCACGATACATCATGTGAAATTCCATGCTGGATGAAGCACAAACTGAAATCAAGATTTCCAGGAGAAACATCAATAACCTCAGATGCTCAGATAGACACCACCCTTATGGCAGAAAGTGAAGAACTAAAGAGCCTCTTGATTAAAGTGAAAGAGCAGCATGAAAAGGTTGGCTTACACCAAGGAAACCAGAATTGAAAGAGACACGTGTACCCCAATGTTCATTGCAGCACTATTTATAATAGCCAGGACATAGAAGCAACCTAGATGTCCATCAGCAGATGAGTGGATGAGAAAGCTGTGGTACATATATGCAATGGAATATTACTCAGCCACTAAAAATAATGCATTTGAATCAGTTCTAATGTGGTGGATGAAACTGGAAGTAAGTCAGAGTGAAGAGAGAAGTAAATCAGAGAAAAACACCAATACAGTATACTAACGCATATATACGGAATTTAGAAAGATAGTAACGATGACATTATATGCAAGATAGCAAAAGAGACACAGATGTAAAGAACAAACATTTGGACTCTGGGAGAAGGCAAGGGTGGGATGATTTGTGAGAGTAGCACTGAAACATGTATGTTATCATATCTGAAGCAGATCACCAGTCCAGGTTCGATGCATGAGACAGGGTGCTCAGGGCTGGTGCACTGGGATGACCCAGAGGGATGGGATGGGAAAGGAGGTGGGAGGGGGATTCAGGATGGGGAACACATGTATACCCATGGCTGATTCATGTCAGTGTATGGCAAAACCACCACAACATTGTAAAGTAATTAGCCTCCAATGAAAATAAATTAATTAATTTTTTTAAAAAGGTTGGCTTAAAGCTCAACATTCAGAAAACTAAGATCATGGCAGCTGGTGCCATCACTTCATGGCAAATGATGGGAAAACAAGGGAACCAGTGATAGGCTTTATTTTGAGGGGCTCCAAAATCACTGCAGATGGTGACTGCAGCCATAAATTAAAAGACGCTTACTCCTTGGAAGAAAAGCTATGATCAACCTAGATAGCATGTTGAAAAGCAGAGACATTACTTTACCAACAAAAGTCCATCTAGTCAAGGCTATGAGTTTTCCAGTAGTCAAGTATGGATGTGACAGCTGGACTATAAAGAAAGCTGAGCACCAAAGAATTGATGCTTTTGAACTGTGGTGTTGGAGAAGACTCTTGAGAGTCCTTTGGACTGCAAGTAGTTCTAACCAGTCAATCCTAAAGGAAATCAGTCCTGAATATTCATTGGAAGGACTGATGCTGAAGCTGAAGCTCCAATACTTTGGCCACCTGATGCAAAGAACCAACTCATTGGAAAAGACCCTGATCCTGGGAAAGATTGAAGGTGGGAGAAGGGGACAACAGAGGATGAGATGGCTGGATGGCATCACCAACTCGATGGACGTGAGTCTGAGTAAACTCCAGGAGTTGGTGATGGACAGGGAAGCCTGGCATGTTGGAGACCATGGGGTTGCAAAGAGTAGGACATGACAGAGCAACTGAACTGAACTGATATAAAATATTTTAAATATATACTTTTATTTATATATTCAATATATAATAATATTATACATATAAATTATACGTGTTTATATACCACTGCCGTGTGTTGTGGTTATGTCCAAATATATCTGCTCACTCAATCATAGGATGAGTTTTAAGGACAGGATCTGTTTCTCACTAATCTTTGCATCTCCTTCTCATCTCAAATCTCTGCGCACAGTAGATATTTAATATAGATGAGTGTAGGAGGGGAGCAACAGATTTAGAAACTGCATTGCTTTAACTCTCCATATTTTAATATTTTTCAAGACTTAAAAACAAGCAGGAAATATGAAGCATCACAAATAAATTATGGTCAGGCTTAGTTTCAATAACTGTGGATGCCTAGCAATCTTGTAAGAGCCAAATGAAAACAAGGTTGACTATGTTCCAGTTCTCCAGTGTGTGTCTCCATCTACTGTATTTACTGGAAAGCGACTAAAGCATTCCTTCTAAGAGTGAGTTTTTCAAGCTGTGTCCCTGGACAACCTAAGCTCCGCCTTGGACGCATGTACACGTATGTGTCTGCAACACCACTAGAGGGCAGGCTAATGCTTAATCCAGGTATAAAAGCTGAGACGGGACAGGAATATTGGAGAAAAAAATTAAATGAACGCACCATTGGCTTCTTAGGCTTGTTTTTAAATGGAAAAGTACATGTGGGCATGTGCAGATTTATGTTTCATGTTCTCTTAAGTGGTTATGCGATCTTTCAGCTCACCTTTCCTGTTCTTCTTTCAATTGTACAAATAAACTTTTCATTTACTTTTTTTCAGAGGCTGAACCTACTAAAATAAATCAAGATGAGGTAACACAAGTAAACACTGCATAATTTACTTGGTGATGGTTGGGAAGCTGAGGTTTCTTCTGTGTTTATTTTTAAAACAAAGGATTTTGTAAGGTTTGATTTACCTGATTCTTCATATCGTGTCAGCTGGGCAAGATGGGAAAGGGGAAGGGAATTTGCAGAAAGAAGAAAACCAAGAGAAGCTACAGACACACAACTGTGTGTGTCACACAAATGAGGAGAGGGGGCCCGTCTAAAGGGATGGAGGAAGGACAGGACGAGCACATGCCGAGGGGCTGCTCGGCCCCAGAAAGCACCCTGTCCTCTCAGCACTTCTGGGCCACCGTGAACAGTCCTGCACGCTAGCCCCAGCTGGACAGCTACCCTTTTATGTAAACTCAGAGCAATTACCCTAGTCACACCTCAGTTGCCTTGTCTAGAATGTAAGAAACGTATACTGTACGATTTCCAACTCAAATATGAGCCTATATTGAATAAGAGAGAATGGGTGTGTGTGTGTGTGTGAGCAAAAACACAGGATGAATTGTTTATGGAGGATTCTGAGAATAATCATTTAACAGAAACAAGCAAATAAACTAACAAATAGACAGTGAAGTTGGAGGCACTTTCCAGCCAACCAGAGTATAGAAACAGTACTCCCACGCAGAGTTCCCTTTGGAATCTGTCCTCCACATGTAGCCTGAGCTCTCAAATACTGAGCTGCCCTCTGTTCCACTCCAGAACGTCCAGGGGAGACAGTTATCTGAGCACTCAAGCAAAGCTACAGCAGGACATGCTGGGCTAGTCTTGGTTGGGGCTTTAAGGGAGAAATTTGCAACCCCAAATGACAAGCGAACAAAATTCTTATTAAGAACTCACTCATGACAAGATAGAACAATGGTTAAAAGAAATACACACCCCTGAAGATGGTACTGCTACTCACTGAAGGCTGGTATAAGTCTGCTGTCTAAGTAAATGTTGGCTTTCTGTGATTTTTGGAAAATTCCACTATCTTTCTATTTTATCTCCACAGTTGCAATTACTTTAATCTTATAGCATGCTAATAAGCAGCTAGACTGGGGATTTAGTGCTATTACTGCTCTCTGATACTGTAATAGCAGATTAATGACTACCTTCAAAGTTTCAATTATTTTTTATCTTGATACTTCTGAAAGTTCTGTCTAGATAATCACTGGAAAAGAAATTTCCACCCGACTTGGTTATTCCCATAAAACCAGCTCTATTTTAAATGTAAAAGATTGTTACTTTGACTATAACAAATACATATGAAGAATTCATATATGTCCCATGGGATTCTCCAGGCAAGAATACTGGAGTGGGTTACTATTCCCTTCTCCAGGGGATCTTCCCAACCCAGGGATTGAACCCAGGTCTCCCAAACTTCAGGTAGATTATTTACCGTCTGAGCCACCAGGGAAGACCATAACATATACATAAGTACTCAAAGCGTTGTGTGCACATTTTTTATATCTGCAATTTCAGCTATCCACCACTAGGGAGTAATGCTAACCACGTGACCTAATTCTGAGTCTGAGTCACAAAATGCAGATTTCTCGGCTTTCATAGGGTTTCCCTGGTACCTTAGCTGGTAAAGAATCCACCTGTAGTTCAGGAGACTCCAAACGATCCCCGGGTCAGGAAGATCCCCTTGAGAAGGGATAGGTTACCCAACTGCAGTTTGGTAAAGAATCCACCTGCAATGTGGGAAACCTGGGTTCAATGCCTGGGTTGGGAAGATCCCCTGGAGAAGGGAACAGCGACCCACTCCAGTATTCTTGCCTGGAGAATTCCATGGACAGAGGAGCCTGGTAGGCTACGGTCCATGGGGTCACAAAGAGTCAGACACAACCAAGCAACTTTCAATTTAGCTAGGCTTCATAGACTTCACTGCAAACAGTGACTGCATGAAATTAGAAGATACTTGCTCCTCGGAAGAAAATCTATAACAAACCAATACAGCATCTTAAAGAGCAGAGACATCACTTTGCTGACAAAGGTCCATCTAGTCAAAGCTATGGCTTTTCCAGTAGTCATGTACGGATGTGAGACTTGGACCATAAAGAAGGCTGAGCACCAAAGAATTGATGCTTTCGAAGTGTGGTTCTGGAGAAGACTCTTGAGAGTCCCTTGGACTGCAAGAAGATCCAACCAGTCCATTCTGAAGGAGATCAATCCTGGAATTTCTTTGGAAGGAATGATGCTAAAGCTGAAACTCCAGTATTTTGGCCACCTCATGCGAAGAGTTGACTCATTGGAGAAGACTCTGATGCTGGGAGGGATTGAGGGCAGGAGGAGAAGGGGACGACAGAGGATGAGATGGCTGGATGGCATCACTGACTCGATGGATGCGAGTCTGAGTGACCTCCGGGAGCTGGTGATGGACAGGGAGGCCTGGCGTGCTGCGGTTCATGGGGTCGCAAAGAGTCGGACACGACTGAGCGACTGATCTGATCTGATCTGATGCTGAGAAAGATTGAGGACAAGAGGAAAAGGGGAAGACAGAGGGTGAGATGGTTGGATGGCATCCCTGATTCAATGGACATGAGTTTGAGCAAACTCCAAGGGATAGTGAAGGACAGTGAAGCCTGGTGTGCTGCAGTCCATGGGGTTGCAAAGAGTTGGACACAACTGACGGTGTTGTTCATGCTCACGAGTTGTTCACAACTGAACAACTAGTACAAGCTCTGTGAACTCCTTCCACAAAAGAAAATCTTAGTTTAGAATGCTAATTCGTCCTTGATTAAAAAGGAGAGTATGAATGTCCATATAAAGTGTATTCGCACCAACCACTCTTCACCACCTCTATTGACCACCATCAGGAAGTTCAGGGAACTTATACTAGGTGTTCAGTTGCTCAGTTGTATCCAGCTCTTTGTGACCCCATGCACTGCAGCATGCCAGGCCTCCCTGTCCATCACCAACTCCCGGAGTTTACTCAAACTCATGTCTACTGAATCAGGGATGCCATCCAACCATCTCATCCTCTGTCATCCCCTTCTCCTCCCGCCTTCAATCTTTCCTAGCATCAGGATCTTTTCTAATGAGTCAGTTATTCACATCAGGTAGCCAAAATATTGGAGCTTCAGCTTCAGCATCAGTCTTTCCAATGAATATTCAGCACTGATTTCCTTTAGGATGGACTGGTTGGATCTCCTTGCAGTCCAAGGGACTCTCAAGAGTCTTCTCCAACATCACAGTTCAAAAGCATCAATTCTTTGGTGCTGTTTTCTTTATAGTCCAGCTGTCACATCCATACATGACCACTGGAAAAACCATAGCCTTGACTAGATGGACCTTTGCTGGCCTTCATGGATTGCATCTTATGAGTTTTCTTGGTCTCTGTTTTATATGGGGTTTGGCCAATGGGAGGCATCAGCAGCAGAGAAGAGAATGAGAAAAAAGAGATGTTGGGGGTGGGGGTGTGTGTTATTTATTCCCTGGATCCTTCTCTGTGGCATCTTCCTGGACCAAAGGGTTCAGAGGAGTCGGGCAGCCTTCTGTGAACTATAGTTCTCTCT
Source organism: Tragelaphus eurycerus (assembly GCA_935064755.1). Lineage (NCBI taxonomy): Eukaryota > Metazoa > Chordata > Mammalia > Artiodactyla > Bovidae > Tragelaphus > Tragelaphus eurycerus. The sequence continues at coordinate 18,086,624 of CAKXYN010000024.1, read as the reverse complement.
GGGTTCTAGCAGCTGCCCTCCACCCCACCCCTTTGCATCTTCAGGCCTGGGTGGTAATGGAGCTCCAGGATGTTTCCCTTACTTCTGCCCACACCTATGTAGAGGCCCTTCATTAATCTTTCCTCAGTCACACCATTTGCATGAGCAATCTGTCTACCACAGACTCAGCAATCCGTCTACCATCTCAGACTACCTAATGATCTAGGAGGGTTTTGTTGTTGTTGCTGTCTCGTTTTAGTAATAAGCACACCTAAGATAATGGCACCCCACTCCAGTACTCCTGCCTGGAAAATTCCATGGACGGAGGAGCCTGGTGGGCTGCAGTCCAGGGGATCACGAAGAGTCGGACACGACTGAGCGACTTCACTTTCACTTTTCACTTTCATGCATTGGAGAAGGAAATGGCACCCCACTCCAGTGTTCTTGCCTGGAGAATCCCAGGGTCGAGTGAGCCTGGTGGGCTGCCAACTCTGGGGTCGCACAGAGTCAGACACGACGGAAGCAACTTAGCAGCAGCAGCAGCACACCTAAGATGCTCAAGTGACCACATTTCAGTCTTTTTCTCTCTTTTACTGTCTCATTTCCTGAGCTGTTCTTATCAATAACATCAGTAATATTGACCTGTGCCCCTGCCAATCCCAACACCCCAAAAAGTCTCAGCATTCAGCAACTCTATACAAAAAAAGGGTCCTGGCTTTATTTTCTTTCAGAATATTTATATTTTAAACATAGAGAGCTTTAAAAAGGAATCAGCTACTAAAAGATTTTTTAAAATGCCTCTCCCACAACACCTGTCACCCTATTTATTCTCAACACCCCATAGCAATACTGCTTTAGGCAAGACTGATTGTGTGAGCATTTAACCAACAAATATCAGCAACTGGGAAGCCCATAAATAGCAGCAGAGAGGACAAATAGAATGATTCAGTAAGCCTTCTGAGTCAGCCTGGCAGGGACTGGCCTTCCTTCTTAACTATGGGGCACAAGATCCACTGTCCCTGGAGCCACCTCTCAGTCTCATCTAACCAATATCAGACATCCAGTTTCCTTTGAAGATGTGCAATCGTCCTCCTTCTAGCTCCCGTTAAAAATGAAAGTGCCTGGGTGAGAGACCTCCTGCAAACTAACCGTCTATGTCCTCAGCAGTGAGCCCCTTTCTGAGATCAGCAGCTGTTCATGCTCTTGTCCGGTTCTAGTCCTGGCCTCGCCACTCTCAATTTGTGGGAACTCAAGTATGTCATTTCGCTTCTGTGAATTTATCTCCTCTATGACAAAGGTAAAAAAAGTTGTCCAGGTACAGGGTTGTCAGGAAGATTAAAATCAATTTTGCCAACTCTACAACAGTGTGGCAAAGGCAAAACATAGGGATAAGAAAAAGATCAGTGATTGCCAGGAGGTGAGGGATAAATAGGTGGAGAACAGGTGTAGGCCAATGAGACTATGCTGTACAATGTTGTAACGGGGACATACGACCTCATGTATCTGTCAAGAGCCCATAGAACTGTACAATGCAAAGAAAGAACCTGAGACTATGCTGTACAATGTTGTAACAGGGACATACGACCTCATGTATCTGTGAAGAGCCCATAGAACTGTACAATGCAAAGAAAGAACCTAGCATAAACTATGGACTTGGTTTAATAATACTGCTCCAGTATTGGCTCATCAATTATAAGAGACAGACCACACTAATGCGAGACATTAATAATGGAAGAAACTGTGCAGGGAAGAGGGAATGGGTATATGGTAACCCTCTGCACTTTCTGGGATATTTTCCTGTAAAAAAATGAAGTCTTACCATATGATCCCATGTATATGTGGAAGCCAGAAGAAAACTCAAGCTCATAGGTATAGAGAACAGATTGGTGGTTGCCAAAGGCAGGGAGCAGGGGGTGGGCCAAATGGATTAAGGTGGTCAAAAGGCACAAACTTCCAGTTACAACCAGTCTGGTGCTCTGTGATGACATGGAAGCATGGGATGGGGGAGGGGAGGGAGGCTCTCAAGGCAGGGGATATATGAATAATTATGGCTGATTCACCTGTTGTATGGGAGAAAGCAACACAACATTGTAAAAATTAAAAAAAAAAAAAAAAAGAAAAATAAATGAGTCACAGAGATATAATATGCAGCATGGTGACTATAGTTAATAATACTACATTGTATATTTGAATCTTAAACCTCATCACAAGAAGAAAAAGTGCAACTATGTATGGTGATGGATGTTAATTAGACTTATTGTGGCACTCATGCTGCAAAATATACAAAAATCAAATCATTATGTTGTACATTTTTGAGAGTCCCTGGGACAGCAAGGAGATTAAACCAGTCAATCCTAAAGGAAATCAATCCTGAATATTCATTGGAGGGACTGATCCTGAAGCTGAAGCCTCAGTAGTTTGGCCACCTGATACAAAGAGCCTACTCGTTGGAAAAGACACTGAGGCTGAGAAAGACTGTGACAGGAGTGGAGTGGCAGAAGATGAGATGGTTGAATGGCATCATCAACTCAATGAACAAGAGTCTGAGCAAACTCTGGGAGACAGTGAAGGATGGGGAAGCCTCAACTCAATGGACAAGAGTTTGAGCAAACTTTGGGAGATAGTGAAGGACAGGGAAGCCCAGTGTGCTACAGTCCACGGGGTCACAAAGAGTCAGACATGGCTGAGGGACTGAATGACAACAAAACCTGAAACTAATATAATGTTACATGTCAATTTTATGCCAATAAAATAAATAATTAAAAATCTTTAATGTTTGAATAAAATAGTCTTTTTTTAATCAGTTGAGAAAAGACATTTAAAAGTAAGCCCTTTATAAATTCTAAAGAACTATATTAACTAATAAGGCATAACACTCAAGCGATCTTCAGGAATTTATTGATAATTTTCAAAGTGCGTTCAGGGGAGGCCTGCCGAGAGGCTTTTCAGCATCACAGGGCAGAGCCCCAAATTGCTTCTTAATCACCTGTCTCCAGGCCTACAGAGCTGGTCAAGATGCAGTGAAGCGTGGAACACCTACGGGCAGCTTGCCTTCACTGCCCACTAGAAAGATTTCTACAAAATCCAAGTCATGCTCCATTGATTCTGCCTTCATGTGGCTACTCCTGTGAGAGTTCTCTGCATCAAACACCTCTTTTAAATTGACCAGGAAATTTTAATACGAAATACTTTTCCTTTTAATTCTCTGCCAGCCCACTCTCACTCTGCCCAACATTTAGCAGTCATGTTTGATTAGGGCCACATTTTTCAGAGGTGAAAAGCTCTGAGATGTAGGTAGGGATTAAGTTCAATTAGGTTAGGAAGGAAAATCTTTCCTCCTTTTAAGCCAAAGAATGTCTAAGCTATACAAAGCTTCTTATAGTGTTTTTCTGTGGGGACTTGGAGGGTGGAGGGTAGTTGCTGCTGGGGTCTTACAAACATTGTCTCTGATGCCTACCCAAACCTTGTAAGGTGAGGATTGTAACTCATAGAAGACTTCCCTGATAGTCCAGAGGCTAAGAATCTATCTGCTAATGCAAGAGACACAGGTTCGATTCCTAGTTTGGGAAGGTTTCGTGTATTGTGCAGCAGCTAAGGCTGTGACCCACAACTGTTGAAGCCCACACGCCTAGAGCCTGTGCTCCACAACAAGGGAAGCCACCGCAACGAGAAGCCTGCACATCACACCTAGAGAGTAACCCCCACTCACCGTATCTAAGAAAGCCCACGAAGCAGTGAAGACCGAGTGCAGCAAAAAATAAATAAGCAAAAATTACTAAAAAATAATCATAGAGGAGGAAGGAGCATCAGCCCTCAGTCACCTAGCAATGATGGAGCAGGGATTCAAAATCATGGCAAAGGAAGCCATGCCAAATTACTTGCTAGCTAATTCCAGCCAACTTATTCTTGGATAATAGTGGTCAACTCCATTACTTCTCCAGGATAATACATGCAGTTTTGACATAAACCTTCAAAGCTTTGGACAAAGACATTCAGTGTTCGCCAGGCTATGATTGTTGGAACTTTATTCTAGGAGCTATTAATAGGGCTGCTATGAAAAAAGAGGTTCCATGGTTGAATAATTGGGAAAGACTACACATGACAAACCCCTTTGTGAGCAGTGATAATGCATATTCACATGGTAAGGGATCTGGCAGCCTGCAGCTAAGAAAAGTACTGAGCTTCTTTAACCCCATTTCCCAAACGTATTCCAGCACTGAGCACTTATTAGTATTTCCTCAAACACCAGCTCGGGGGAAACTGGCTTTTTTAAAAAAAGTAAGGAAAGTGAAAGTGGAGAGTGAAAAAGTTGGCTTAAAGCTCAGCATTCAGAAAACGAAGATCATGGCATCCGGTCCCATCACTTCATGGGGAATAGATGGGCAAACAGTGGAAACAGTGTCAGACTTTATTTTGGGGGGCTCCAAAATCACTGTGGATGGTGACTGCAGCCATGAAATTAAAAGACGCTTGCTCCTTGGAAGGAAAGTTATGACCAACCTAGATAGCATATTCAAAAGCAGAGACATTACTTTGCCAACAAAGGTTCGTCTAGTCAAGGCTATGGTTTTTCCTCTGGTCATGTATGGATGTGAGAGCTGGACTGTGAAGAAAGCTAAGCACCAAAGAATTGATGCTTTTGAACTGTGTTGTTGGAGAAGACTCTTGAGAGTCCCTTGGACTGCAAGGAGATCCAACCAGTCCATTCTGAAGGAGATCAGCCCCGGGATTTCTTTGGAAGGAATGATGCTAAAGCTGAAACTCCAGTACTTTGGCCACCTCATGCGAAGAGTTGACTCATTGGAAAAGACTCTGATTCTGGGAGGGATTGGGGGCAGGAGGAGAAGGGGACGACAGAGGATGAGATGGCTGGACGGCATCACTGACTCGATGGATGTGAGTCTGAGTGAACTCCGGGAGTTGGTGATGGATGGGGAGGCCTGGCGTGCTGCGATTCGTGGGGTCACAGAGTCGGACACAACTGAGCGACTGAACTGAACTGCATGATGGAAGTTACAGACACCTTAACATGATTTTGAAAGAGCCATTTTGGCAACAAAATCTCATGTCAGTGGCTTTCCCACTTATCCATAGGTGAGGGTGGGGTACCCTCCATATAGTGACCATGTCATGTAGCCACAGTGCCCCTATAACTTGATATAAGTCCTCCTATTGTCACTAGGAATTGAAAGCGTTCTCAGCCAAGGAGTTCTTACTTAGAGGTGTGGTCTAGATTCTGAAGTAATATTTACTATTGTCAACTGGAAAATAAGAAAGAATGTATCTGAAGAGAGAATAAACCAGAGTCTGGTGAGAGCAACAGAGGAAAACAAGCTGTGCATTCAACATCTCTTGCCTCCCACCCACTCACTATCTGAATATGGAGACAGAGCATCTATGTATTTAGGGAACAACATTCCTAATGAGTGGTGCTGGAAATCTGAGCCACATTGAACACAAATAGGATGCATCGTGTTTGCACAAAGAGGAGGAAAAGTAGACAAAAGGAAAGACTTTGCTACATGGAGGTGGAAGCTTGGATCTTTGGAATCTTATTGTTGAGGTCACTTTTCAAAACCACTCCCAATTTCTGGGCACAGAAGGTCTTAGTCATCCCAAAAGGTTTAGCTAAAGAATGTGACTAAAGCAAGAAAGCAGTCATTAGGTTTTCAGAGGATGAGAACATGTCCTGTCTGGGGACATGCATGCATGCCCCTACACAGCATGGGCCCCACAGCTGTCTACTCTTGGTGCAAGCTTGCGGGGAGTGGAGCCAGGAGGGAAGCTTGCTATGGGCAGAATGAGGCGGGGCTGCACAGGAATGAGCCTCTCCCTCAGAGAGTCTAAAAGAAGATGAAGAATTTCTAACCCAAGGAGAGACCAAAATCCATCCAATAATAGAAGTGGAGGGGACAAGAGCTGTTTGAGTTACTTCCATAGCAATCCAGGTTAGAACACTGTTTCTAAGGAGCCTTTGGTTTCCCTCGGGACAGCTCTAGTTTCAAAGTGGCCTGTTTTGCACAAAGAGGCATGTGAAAAAATTGGTCGAATGACTGAGTGCTAAGTTTGAATGCAGTGAAGAATATTAGACAAGCTCCCGAGCATGAGTTGTCACAGGAAAGAGAGATATCTCAGAAGCCAGAGGTGCCTCGTGGTAAGATTAGAAGCTGAGATGAGGACGGTGGTCGTGCAGGAAGTTCATGCTGCACAGGGCCTATGAGCGAGATAGATTTGGGTTAAATCTCAGCCTCACCAGTGACTAGCCATGTGATCTTAGGCAAGTTAATGAACTTTGCTGAGCCTTTAGTTTTCTTCCTGTAAAGTGAAATTTAAAATCCCTAAATCACATGAGGATTAAATGGAATAATACATATAATACACTTAGCATTGTGCCTGACACAGAGTAAGTGCTCAATATCAGATCAGAGATCAGTCACTCAGTCGTGTCCGACTCTTTGCGACCCCATGAACTGCAGCACGCCAGGCCTCCCTGTCCATCACCAGCTCCCGGAGGTCACCCAGACCCATACCCATCGAGTCAGTGATGTCATCCAGCCATCTCATCCTCTGTCGTCCCCTCTCTCCTCCTGCCCTCAACTCCCTCCCAGCATCAGAGTCTTCTCCAATGAGTCAACTCTTCGCATGAGGTGGCCAAAATACTGGAGTTTCAGCTTTAGCATCATTCCTTCCAAAGAAATTCCAGGATTGATCTCCTTCAGAATGGACTGGTTGGATCTTCTTGCAGTCCAAGGGACTCTCAAGAGTCTTCTCCAACACCACAGTTCAAAAGCATCAATTCTTCGGCACTCAGCCTTCTTCACAGTCCAGCTCTCACATCCATACATGACCACAGGAAAGACCATAGCCTTGACTAGGCAAACCTTTGTTGGTAAAGTAATGTCTCTGCTTTTGAATATGCTATCTAGGTTGGTCACAACTTTCCTTCCAAGGAGTAAGCGTCTTTTAATTTCATGACTGCAGTCACCATCTGCAGTGATTTTGGAGCCCAGAAAAAACAAGTGCTCAATATATTGTACCCATTTTAAAGGTCATGGTTCTCTCCAGGAAAGAGCTAGGAAATTTGAGGATAATGGATAAGAAGATAAGAGAAGAGATGAAGTGAGAGAGAAAATGAAACTCTCCTATGACTTAATTAAATGTCCTGGGGGAAAACAAACAAACAAACAATCTCAGCAGGGTTCCACCAGGCGAATTGAGCTGGACCCCTGACCCCATTTGTGTTTATGGCCTTGGCAAACCTTACATAGAACCGATATGACCGGAAGGCTCTAGGGGAAAGGGAAGGATGGGGTGTGTCTGAATGGGATGTGTGGTTTGCTTTGCGGGAACTGCTTAGATTTTGGAAAGAGTACCAAGCTGTGATTTTATCATGAAATCGGCATTTTAATTTCATTCTTTAATTTCTATTATAGTTTTACATAAGCTCCAGAAGTCTTCACTTTTGACATGACCTTGCTCCTTGGAAACAAGGTCAGAAAATAGAAAGTGTAAAGCCAAGCCTCTCCCTCCATAGTCTACCGTGCTACTAGAAGGCCAGACTAGCAGTCTCTCTCCAAGCTTGCGTGTGGTGTGCTCAGTCGTTCAGTCACATCTGACTCTTTGTGACCCTGTGGACTGTAGCCCCCCAGGCTCCTCTGTCCATGGGATTTTCCAGGCAAGAATACTGGACTGGGTTGCCATTTCCTCCTCCAGGGGATTTTCCCGACCCAGGGATTGAACCTGTGTCTCCTTACATTGGCAGGTGGATTCTTTACCACTGACCCACCAAGGAACCCCACAGGTTGACTAATCCTAATTTCCCAGTTCCCTTAGTCCCTATCAGCCATTCAGACAGCCCACTCCAATATTTTCAGGCTACAGGACAAAAATGAAAAGCTTGAGGATATTTTCACAAAAGACAGTTATAAGATCAATGGGATGGTTTTGAATATACTTGTTTGCTAATAGTAATTTTAATGAGCAAAAAATACAAGAGAAATTAGTTCAAATTTCCCTAGACAGATGTTTTAAAGAAATCTGAGCCTTCCAGCATGCTACCAAAAATCTTTTCTATTCTGAGAAAGAAGCAAATTTTTCCTTCTTTTTTCAAATTTTTTCTTAGTTAAATGTTTATTATCACCAATATATTAGTTTTGAGTAAATTTGTACCATATTGAAGTTACATTTTCATGTATTATTAGTACACTGTATACATCATTAGGGTCCTTGGTGTGAACAAGGGAACAACACAATAGGCCCGTTTTATAGAAGGTAGAGAGCAAGCTTACTATTTTTCTTATGAGAAATTTATGTTCTCATGTATGTTATTTAAAAATATTTTGGAGTATTTAGCCAAATATCTGTATCCAAGGAATGCAATCTGTTCTTTTCCATTATTCACTTGAGGATAAATGCTGTCACTGGGTATGTTATGACTTCACTTCCAAGAGTGTGTGATGGCCAGAGCCTGTTGGCCTCAGTGATGGTGTTCCCACATGTTCAGGAGGGTCAAAATTAACTGCATTACATCAGCTTTATGTTGAAAACATCCCACCAAAATCTGATATATGAGCAGGTTCCTAAGGCCAAAGAAAGAGTGTTTGCTTATGTATCTGTAGAAAGTAGTGTCAGATCATAGATCAAGACAAACCAGGGGGCTGCCGTATTGTTCAGAGGAAAATTGTGTGGGAAAAGAAACGGTTCCTGAGAAATTAGACCACTGACATGGTAACAGGACACTAGTGCTGAAGAACCCGCCTGCCGATGCAGGAGATGTAAGAGATGCGGGTTCGATCCCTGGGTCAGGAAGATCCCCTGGAGGAGGGCATGGCAACCCCCTCCAGTATTCCTGCCTGGAGAATTCCATGGACAGAGGAGCCTGGTGGGCTGCACCCCATAGAGTCCCAAAAAATCGGACTTGACTGAAGCGACCTGGCAGAGCACAGCAGTAAGAAATGAGGCGAGAAAGGCACAAAATAAGGAGAAACCTCACATGGTGTCAGAAAATTAAAAGAGGACTGTTGACTTCCCAGATGGCGCAGTGGTAAAGAATCTACCTGCTAATGTAGGAGACACAGGAGATGTGGGTTCAATCCCTGGGTCGGGAAGTTCCCCTGGAGTAGGAAATGGCAACCCACTCTGTAGCTAGGAAATTCCATGGACAGAGCAACCTGGTGGGCTACAGTCCATGGGGTGGCAAAGAGTCCGACCCAACTGAGCACACACACACGGTTTGCTATTCTTGCTGGTTTAACCACATGATCTATTCTTCAATTCAGGATCATGGCATTTTTACATTTACTTTAGGGAGATTGCGGATCAAGAAACATCTACTTGTATATCTCAAAATATTCATACTTAGTAGTAAAAATCCACGTATATCACATACATTTAGATAATAGGTGCCTGACTTCCTCTTTCAAAAGAGCAAAATGTCACAAAGGCTGAGCTCTCCATCAGAAGATAACGTGATTGTAAGCAGTTCTGTAATCCCCAAGGGAAAGGATGACTTCACTTTCTGAGGAGGAATTTATTTATTCAACACGAATAACTATCAGCCGAATTTTAACTCTGTCTTTTCTAAAAAATAAGTTCAGGCTTTGCTTTTAAAAACAAGCCCAGGAAATAGCAGTCTGATGGGGCCTGAAATAAGAAACCTTCTTCTCAGGCAGCTAGCAGGGAAGTTCAATATTAATATTTGTTCTACAATTGATCTCATACCCTTTGAGCCCTTGATCAGGGGTCTCTCTGAGGCTCTCTCGCAACACAAAATTCATGAGGCCCCCTAAGTCTCAGCACATGTTTGCCTCAAGCATGACATGAACTCTCATCTTTTGACCAAAACAAAAGCCGAAGGTGAATCCTGAGGGATGGCTCAGCATCGATTCTGAGTTCTGTGGAGAAGCCCAGATGAACACAAGAAAAATGAATTGGCATGGTGGCAGGATGCTAACAAATTATTTTTCTTTCTCATTTGTAAATTTTCTGTTACTGTGGTAACACATGCTTCATTCACAGGGTGTGTGGCATTCCAAAAGGGAGGACAATCCCACCCTTCATGGGACCTGCATCTTAATGTGGAGTTCCAGAGGCCAGGCTGTTTACTTGGAACAGCTGCCAAAAATGGTATTGTTTAAATGTTGAGGTCTCCTGGAGATTTGTCTTCTCTTCCATGATTTTCTTACATAATACATTCTCCTTTGGTGATCCATTCTCCCTCTGTAATCTTATCCACAGTGTCAATTATTAAGCATATTCAGTCAACACTTAAATTGTCAGATCTCCCCACTGAGCGCCAATGCTATCTATCCAACCCCCTGACGGACCTCTTCACTGCTTATGCTACAGGCCCCTCTTGCTCAGCGACAACCTCTTCATCTCCCAATGGACAGCACCTCCACCCAGCAAAGCACCTAACCCAGACACCTGAGTCTCATCTTGGACTTGGACTTTCTCTCCCTCATGTCCAAGCCATGACCCTATGCCATCAATTCTACCTTTAGTTTCTCTTGATCCGGTCCATTCCTCTCCATCCTCTATTGCCACCAGTTATATCATAGAAGCCACCATCAGTTCAAATCTGCATTACATCACAAGCTACCTAACTGGACTTCTAAGCATTTTTAAAAACACAAATCTTTTTTTCTTGCCATCTACTCAAAATCTGCTCCCCATTGCCCTCAGTCTATAGCCAAATTCTTGTGTGGCTTAAAAAGCATTTCTTGATACAGATCAGATCAGATCAGTCGCTCAGTCGTGTCCGACTCTTTGCGACCCCGTGAACTGCAGCACGCCAGGCCTCCCCATTCCATCACCAGCACTCGGAGGTCACTCAGACTCACATTCATCAAGTCAGCGATGCCATCCAGCCATCTCATCCTCTGTCGTCCCCTTCTCCTCCTGCCCTCAATCCCTCCCAGCATCAGAGTCTTTTCCAATGACTCAACTCTTCGCAAAAGGTGGCCAAAGTACTGGAGTTTCAGCTTCAGCATCATTCCCTCCAAAGAAATCCCAGGGCTGATCTCCTTCAGAATGGACTGGTTGGATCTCCTTGCAGTCCAAGGGACTCTCGAGAGTCTTCTCCAACACCACAGTTCTTGATACAGTCCAAGTTATTTCTTGTACTCTAAGCTAGCCATTCTGAGTTACTTGAATTTCTAGGTTCTCTCTTGGCGCCACAGTTTTCTGACAGTTCTTTTTTGTCTCAGTCTAGAATGCCTGCTCCCTCCACCTTATATCCATGTTCCTGAATTTAGTTAAATCTATGCACATTCAGGCCACAATGTGGATGGCTCCTCTTCAGGGAAAACCTCTCTTTTCTCCACACTGACTAGGTGACCCACAGTTCTACGTGGCACTCAAATCAAAGCACTTAAAACCACTGTGTTTCAATTGCCTGTTTCCTCCTCCACCCCCTCATTAGATTATAAACCCCTTGAAGATAACAATTTATCCTCATTCACAACTGTAACCTAGCACCTACCTCAATACATGACATTTTATTCAATCATTGAATAAAATTTCACTTCTCCCTATTTTTGCTTAGGTTTTGGCAGCTATAACTGACAGTTTAAAGACAACATGAAGAGGAGTTCCCTGGTGGCCTAGTATTTAGGATTCGGCACTTCCACTGCCATGACCTGGGTTCAATCCCTGGTCAGGGAACTGAGATCCTGCAAGCAAAGACAAACAAAAGACAACGTGAAGGAACAAAAAGCAAATACAAAAAGCAGATGTATGAGACCTGTCTGCGTGCATGTTAAGTCTCTCCAGTCGTGTCCAACTCCATGTAATCCTATGGACTCCTCTGTCAGGCTCCTCCATCCATGGGATTCTCCAAGCAGGAATACTAGAGTGGGTTGCCATGCCTTCCTCCAGGGGATCTTCCAAATGCAGGGATTGAAGCCATATAATAAAGTCTTATTTTCTGCAAGTAAATTTTTTCCTATCTTATGTGAGGGAATCAAATATATAAGTGTTTTATAGTGTTAGAAAGGAACACTTGAAGAAGTTTGATATCATCCACATCAAAACACATCACATTCCTGGGCTCCTTGAACACTCAGGATTCTTCTTCATCAATTACTCTCTCATCGCAAGGGCCAGAAACCCAACTCAATTAACATAAACCAAAGTGGGGGAGGGAGGAGATAATTAATTCATGGAATCCAAGGAAAGATTGAATGTGACTAACACAGAGAAAGGTCAGCCATGCAGTTAAGCCTTAGGAAGGGCTCAAAACCAACAATCAAGACTCTGACTCTTGCAACTCTTTCTGCAAAATACAGCATGCTCTCTCACTTGGTCTCTCGACATGATGGAAAACACCACTGTGTCATTTCCTAGAGCTTCCATAACAACATGCCACAAACCAGACGACTGAAAATAGTAGAAAGGTATGTTCTCACAGTCCTGGAGGTTAGAAGCTCAAAATCAAGGTGCTGGCAGGGCCATGCTGGATCTGACAGCTCCAGGAGACAATCCTGCCTTGCCCCATCTAGCTCTGGGGCTTGCTGGCAGTCCTTGGGGCTCCTTGGCTTGTAGACGCATCTCTCTAGTCACATGGCCATCTTCTCCTTGTGTGTCTTCACACCTTCGTCCTTCTGTTCATGTCTTTCTCTGTGTCCAAATTTCCCTGTTTTAAAGGGACACCAATCATATTGATTAGGCCCCACCCTAAGGATCTTATTTTAAGTTGATTATCTCTGTAAAGACCCTATTTCCAAATAAGGTCACCTTCTGAGGTACTGGGGGTGAGGACCTCACCATATCTTTTTGCACAACAACCACCAACAGTTTCCAGTTATTGTATGTGAAGTTTTCTCCATCAGGAAAAAGTTCAGAAGACTTTGACTGAGCTCGTGTGGAGATCCCACCCCCAGATCAACTAACTGAGATAAGGCAGCAGCTATGTAAGATCATGGCCATTTCTGTAGTAGCCATATAGATGGGGAAAGCCACTTCCTGGAAAGAGATGGAACAATTATATCCATGTCTACTTCTCTTCCACCCACTCCAGTGTTCTTGCCTGGAGAATCCCAGGGACGGGGAGCCTGGTGGGCTGCCGTCTATGGGGTCACACAGAGTCGGACACAACTGAAGCGACTTAGCAGCAGCAGCAGCTACTTCTCTTCCAGTTATAAGGAGACAGATCAATATAAAAGAATAAATAAATACTATCATCTCAGCAGAATGAATGGAAAACATTAATTTTTGAGGAAGAGGTGTTAGGAAGGAGATCAAGAAAGAAGTATATGCCATTATATATCAAATATTCTCTTTAATATCCTAGCTGGGAAACAAAGCTTTTGTTCTATTTATTGCTGTTGCAAATGGAAAATGTATTATTCCTCTTTTTTAAGTGTGTAATCAACTAGTTTTTCTCCTTACAAACAGCATTTTGCTCTTAACTGCTTTTATATTCTTGAGGTAAAAATATATAAAAACAAATTAGTAAAAACTGCAGTACTTCTGCCTGGAAAATCCCATGGGTGGAGGAGCCTGGTGGGCTGCAGTCCATGGGGTCGCTGAGGGTCGGACACGACTGACCGACTTCACTTTCACTTTTCACTTTCATGCATTGGAGAAGGAAATGGCAACCCACTCCAGTGTTCTTGCCTGGAGAATCCCAGAGACGGGTGAGCCTGGTGGGCTGCCATCTATGGGGTCGCACAGAGTCAGACATGACTGAAGTGACTTAGCAGCAGCAGCAGTGGTAACTTTGTGGTATCAGAAATATCAATCTTTTTAACATTACTGTCGTGTTAAGTCACTTCAGTCATATCTGATTCTCTGCAACCCCATGGACTGTAGTCCACCAGGCTCCTCTGTCCATGGGATTTCCCAGGCAAGAATGCTGGAGTGGGTAGCCTTACCCTCCCCCAGAGGATCGTCCTGACCCAGAGACTGAATCTGCACCTTCTGCATTTGCGTCCCAGGTGGTGCTAGTGGTAGAGAATCCTCCTGCCAATGCAGACGTAAAAGATGCGGATTCAATCCCTGAGTCGGGAAGATCCTCTGGAGGAGGGCCTGGCAACCCACTCCAGCATTCTTGCCTGGGAAATCCCATGGACAGAGGAGCCTGGTGGGCAACAGTCCATAAGGTTGTAAAGAATCAGATATGACTGAAGCTACTTAGCAACATGCACTCCAGCATTGGCAGGCAGATTCTTTACCACTGAGCCACCGGGGTAGCCTCCAAACATATATTGGGATTGTTCTAATTGTGAAATTTATTTTCTCTCAAATAAAATTGGTCAGGTTCATCACGCTTCTGTTCTAGAGCTGCTAATCCAAGTTCTCTCAGGCAGTTTAGCTAGGAATTACATATATCCTAAAGGATCGTCTAGTCAAGGCTGTGGTTTTTGCAGTAGTCATGTATGAATGTGAGAGTTGGACTGTGAAGAAAGCTGAGCACTGAAGAATTGATGCCTTTGAACTGTGGTGTTGGAGAAGACTCTTGAGAGTCCCTTAGACTACTAAGAGATCCAACCAGTCCATTCTAAAGGATATCAGTCCTGGGTGTTCTTTGGAAGGAATGATGCTAAAGCTGAAACTCCAGTACTTTGGCCACCTCATGCGAAGAGCTGACTCATTGGAAAAGACTCTGATGCTGGGAGGGATTGAGGGCAGGAGGAGAAGGGGACGCCAGAGGATGAGATGGCTGGATGGTATCACTGACTCGATGGACGTGAGTTTGAGTGAACTCCGGGAGTTGGCGATGGACAGGGAGGCCTAGCGTGCTGCAATTCATGGGGTCACAGAGTCGGACACGACTGAGCGACTGAACTGAACTGAACTAGAAAGACACAGCCCGGTTGCAGCTAGAATCACCGAGTGCCATTTGTGAAATCAGCACAGGATTTACACTCACTACACCTGGGTGCATATCTGGACACTGGCACTTCTGGGATCACATCTTTGAGCAGCTCCACATTTGTGAGTAAATTCACTTATCTCTAAAATAGAGGGACTTCCCTGGTGGCCCAGTGGCTAAGACTCTGCGTTCCCAACGCAAGGGCCCCAAATTCGAACCCTGGTCAGGGAACTAGATCTCACATGCTGCAACTAAAGATCCTAAATGCTGGAACCAAATAAATAAATAAAGACCTGGTACAGCCAAATAAATAAATACTTTTTAAAAAAAATAAAATAGAAAAGGGGACAAGCTAACATTTGTCAAGTCCAGATGCTTTACATAAGCTATCTCATTTAATTATCTCTAACTGTCGCTGAAAAATTATTTACCCCTTGAGCCTGGTAGGCTGCAGTCCATGGGGTCGCTAAGAGTCGGACATGACTGAGCGACTTCACTTTCTCTTTTCACTTTCATGCATTGGAGAAGGAAATGGCAACCCGCTCCAGTGTTCTTGCCTGGAGAATCCCAGGGACGGGGAAGCCTGGTGGGCTGCCATCTGTGGGGTCACACAGAGTTGGACACGACTGAAGTGACTTAGCATAGCATAGCATAGCATAGATATGAGCAAACAGGCTCAGACTGGTTAATAGCTCTGCTGGTAAAGAAACAAGGCAGGGTATGATTCCAAGTCTGTTTAACCCCAAAGCTCATGCTTTACCTGCCTGTGACATGTGACTTCCTGGATTCACTTGGACTGAGGGGAAATTAGCAGGATTTATTTGGATGTCTCCTCCAGCACAGAGAACAAGATGATGGCTCCCAAGGCAGATCTGTATTATCGCTACTTGGGACTGAGGATTGGGACCAAGGCCAGTCCTAGGGTGTAGCAACAAAGTGCTCACCTAAAGCACAGAATTTACAGGAAAACCAAAACTCAGTAATTAAGATTAACGCTATTTTAATGCAAATATTTTAAAGTACCTAACATAATGCCAAAAAATACATGGTGAACAAAATAACAAGGTTTTAAATAAAAACAAAATCTGAGAAGGCTACGCCAAGCTACACTGGGATGCTAAGACAAAAGGGAAAATGTGTACCCCGATATACGTGTTTTTATATCTGTTTTTCTGTTTATTGCTATCAGGGTTACATAACAATACCGTCTATACATGTAATTTTTTCCAGAACATTAAAGGTAGCCCACCAGGCTCCTCGGTCCATGGAATTCTCCAGGCAAGAATACTGGAGTGGATAGCCATTCCCTTCTCCAGGGGATCTTCCTGATCCAGGAATGGAATCTAGGTCTCCTGCATTGTAGGCAGATTCTTTACCATCTGAGCCACCAAGAAAGCCCTTAAAGCAATTAAGAAATTTTAAAAAATTGAAAAGTAGCTGTAACTACTTACAACACATTATTTTAAGTTTAAATATTTTATTTATACCAAAGCTAGAATTCATTTTTATTTTACTTTGTGGGCTTTAATGGAAGCAAACTCATTGATAACATTTTCACTAAAGCCATTAACCAGTTTGAAAAACTACATACAACCATGTAAATAGTTATAGACAGTATGTAGTACATATTCTTCCTTTTGCCTCACGCTCTCATATGGCTCAGCACAGCACCAGCCAGGTATATGACATAAACACCCAGCATCAAACGTTGCAAGGGCTCTGTAAATGGGAGTGGAACATTCCATGACACGTTACTCCTCAGCTCTCCTATCTCAGCTCCTTCAGGTGGTAGCCTCTCTTTTCACAGAAAAATATCCCTGTCAGGCCCACTTTTAGGATAATACTCCTCAAGGCCAATAAAGACAAGCTGTGTTCTCACAACAGCCAGCATAAGTCAACCTCACACATCTGTTCACACTCCAGAACTCACTTCTCCGTGGACTTCCAACTTATTCTCATGCTAATTATCTGAGTCCCAGTCTCCTAAAAACCTTAAAATTGAGATTTCACACAGCTTTTCTAGAGCACCTACATTCTTTTAACAAACACTCATTGAGCACCAGATCCCTACTAAATAAAACAAACCATACCGCAGTTTGCAGGTTGCATTATCCAGCCTTATGTTTTTAGAATCTTAATTAGCAGTTTGTTTCATTGTAATTTGTCATTTAAAAAGCATGTTTAAGCATCTTTTATTACACTCTGGGCTGTCTTATGATACCTACATGTTTATGATATTCATTTACATTTGACCCAACAGTCCTGTGAAGCAAGGAAAGCAGATACTATTTGCACAGAAATTAATTTAGACATTTTTGTACAGCAGAAACCAACACAACAATGTAAAGCAATTATCCTCCAATTAAAAATAAAAAAAGAAATTAATTTAGAAACTTGTAATTTTGAAGTTGCAGCATATCTGGTAACCAATTCTATTGCTTTCAGATGAGGAAATAGAGTTTCAGAGCACTTAAGGCTCTTGCCCTCTCTGTCAGCCAGTACATGACAGAACTAGAGTTAACACTCACATCCGACTCCTCAGCTGGTGTTCTTCCCATCATGCCCAAGTTGCCATAATCTAACAACTATGCAGCCTAACAAGGTGTGATTTAAGATATGCAGGTATAAACAACAAACCAGAGATGTAAGGTTGCATATAAAGAGGTCTAAAATGATAAAACCAATTGAAATATTAAAAAATAGAGACATCACTTTGCTAACAAAAGTCTGTATAGTCAAAGCTATGGTTTTTTCAGTAGTCATGTATGGATGTGAATCTTGGACAATATAGAAGGCTGCGCACCAAAGAATTGATGCTTTCGAAGTGTGGCACTAGAGAAGACTCTTGAGAGTCCCTTGGAGTACAAAAAGATCAAACCAGTCAGTCCTTAAGCAAATCAACTCTCAATATTTATTGGAAGGACTGATGCTGAAGCTGAAGTTCCATTACTTTGGTCACCTGATGTAAAGAGCCAACTCATTGGAAAAGACCCTGATGCTGGGAAAGATTGAGGGCAGGAGATAAAGGGAGTGAGAGAGAATGAGATGGTTGGATGGCATCATCAACTCAATGGACATAGGTTTGAGCAAATTTCAGGAGACAGTGAAGGACAGGGAATCCTGGAGTGCTGGGTCACAAAGAGTCAGACACAACTTAGTGACTGAGCAACAAGGGAGAAGTGAATTTCCTAGGCTGGAGATTAATGAGGAATAATAGAGTTACTCAGCCTTAGACACAGCAGCCGAGCCGTGGAGACCACAGCCTGTGGGAGCCGGAGAGATGTGTGGTTGCCACAGGCTGGGGGTAGGAGTGTGGTCAGCGCAGGCAGAGGTCAACACACGGCCAACTTGATAAAAACCTGAGTCACAGATCTGGCCTGATCAGAACCAAGAAACAGACCAATGCCCAAGGTAGGCACTATTAGGAAGACCTTAAAAAAAAAAGAAAAGAAAACACTACATGATTCCTTTTAAAAAATCAGGAGGAAATGTGAAAAATTATAAAGATGGGTGCTGGTGATGGCTGTACAACAATGTAAATGTACTCGATATCACTTAACTGTACACTAAAAAGAGTTAAAATTGCAAATTGTATTATATGTATTTTTACCACAGTTTTTAAAAAATCATGACATAACTCAGGTTAATCTATTTCTCTCTACCTCATAGGGAAATCTTTCTGGGTCAAAAAGAGAGAATCTGTTAAAGCAGTGGTTGGGATGAAATAGGGGAAATATACCCTCCTAAGGGGGCACTTTGTAATTTTGTGGGTGTTTCTCATTCACACAATAAAAAAGGTATAACTGGTCAGGGTTCTGGGATTAGGGAAATCCAACAATCTGTGTCAGTCATGCAGACAAAGAATTGTCCGTGTCAGAGGTAGCTTTGAATGTTATTTGTAGTTGAAAAAACTGTTTACAATAATCTGAGCCTGAAACCTAGCTTCATTTTACATGTAAAACAGAGTATTTTTGAATTGTTTTAAATGCACTGAATTTTCTAGGAATGCAGCTACTACATAAATGCAAGGAAGACTGGACATTTTCTCACTCATAACTTCACTCAGAATTGTTTATTATTTTGGAAAATCACTTCCTCACTGACGATGCCACGTGTGGTATTTGAGCCATTAATAGATTATCTCAGTCTCAGTCTGCATTTGTAGCTGTCACAGTCACAGTGATTCTGTAAGTGTCACTATCTGACTACAATACATATTTATTATAAATTACTTTCTTTTAATTTCTCCTTTATGGTATACTCCTTTATTAAGTATACTTAGTATGGTATACTTAGCGCTTCCCTCTGGAGAAGGCAATGGCACTCCACTCCAGTACTCCTGCCTGGAAAATCCCATGGATGGAGGAGCCTGGTAGGCTCCAGTCCATGGGGTTGCTGAGAGTCGGACACGACTGAGCAACTTCACTTTCACTTTTCACTTTTATGCATTGGAGAAGGAAATGGCAACCCACTCCAGTGTTCTTGCCTGGAGAATCCCAGGCACGGGGGAGCCTGGTGGGCTGGCATCTATGGGGTCGCACAGAGTCGGACACGACTGAAGTGACTTAGCAGCAGCAGCAGCAGGTCTTCCCTCATTGTTCAGATGGTAAAGAATTCGCCTGCAATGCAGGAGATCTGGGTTCAATCCATGGGTTGGGAAGATCCCCTGGAGGAGGACATGGCCCACTCCAGTATTCTTGCCTGGAGAATCCCCATGAACAAAGAAGCCTGGTGGGCTACAGTCCCTGGGGTTACAAAGAGTCAGACACGACTGAGTGACTAAAACTTTCACTTTTCTTTGTTATATTTAAAAGGCTATCTTGTAAAATTATGTGTGGGACTAGGTGATATTTCTATTATTTCATTTTAGAATAAAAGATATTTGCAATGGAAAATGGGAGTTGAGACTGGTGAAATGTATCTACATCTGGCCCAGATGTCTTGGTGATAAGAGTTAGGAGTAATTTTCTAAACACTTTGGAGGAATCTGCTGTCGGAACAAGGCCACCCCTTTATGGTTGGCTTCCTACACTCCTTTTGTGCTGGATCAAGACTCTAGCCTTGTTCAGACAGACCAGAAATAGGTCTTTCAGTAGTCTGTGACATCTTCACTGGGGAAGAGGAATATCAAATAGTTGCCCACTAGAGTCTGACAATGGCGCCTAGCACAGAGTGTAGTTAATAAGAATTCTGAGGAAAAAGGTAATGATCAGCCAGAAAAAGAGACTCTACAATATGTTGTCTGGCTCCAAAGATTGCTTCTAAATTGAGCAAAACCTGTAATAGATGTATGTAAAAAATTTACTCTACACAATCAAAAGCAAGTTGATTAACTATGGTTGCAATTATTTACAAGATTGATCAACTCCTAGATCATTTTGAAGAGTTGGTCACATTTTTATGTGCCTTGGGGAAAACATTGAAAAAGTTATTAAAGCAAAGGAATCTCCCTGGGAAACATAGTCTCTGTCCTCACTAAAAACAGTTTCCACACTTTCTTTTTCATGGCCATACCAATTTCCTTTATAATTATTTTCCTCTGATACATATTTACATCAGTTTATTTTCCTTTGCTACATTTAATTCCCTTGAAAATTAAAAAGAACATTATATATTTCTTTCAGAGCACTTTAAAAACAATTCTTCTTTGTACAACTATTTTATAAAAGCAAAGCATACCCAAACTTAATTTCATAATCTAAATTGTAATTTGAAAAAGCCAATGGTCAATTAGGAAATTTAAATTCTAATTACTTTACAGCTCTGTTGTTTATAATAGCAAAAAGTCAGAAAAAAATTTAATGTCCACAACAGGAATCCAGCACATTCATAAATGGAATACCATGCAGCCTCTAAAGTAATCTTATGGAATTATTAACATTATTGAAAGATGTGCATGATATTTTAAATCATGAAAACACTACTCAAGTTTTTAGGAAAAAAAATAGATAAGTATTTAGAAAAAACTGAAATTATATACATCAAAATGTTACAAGTCATTGTTAGATTGTATTTGGGTAACAGCAACAATTTTTTGTTTGTATTTTCTACATTTTCTGCATATATATCACTTCTGCAATTTAAAAAAAGCCTTATCAAAATAAATAAATACATTTAACTTTTATTACATATTATATATAATGCATATAGATTATATATATTATATCTGGGAGATAGTGAAGGACAGAGAAGCCTGTCATGCTACAGTCCATAGGGTCACAAAGATTCGGACATGACTTAGCGACTGAATACCAACAACTTTTATTGACTACCAATATTTTTTCTGGGGGGATCTCACATTTTTTATAAGGTAATAGGAAACTAAGCAATTAGACAGAATAGGAAGGTAAAGAAGTTAAGCTCATTTTCTTTAACAGTTACTCTTGGCCATCATTATCCAACTTCATCACCCCCAAAGTCCAAACTCTTCTGTAGGATCCCTTTCTCGTAAATGGTATCACCCGACTAGCTGATCAACAACACTTCGTTTCCTTTACCCCCAAATCCAGGTGCCCACTTATGTCTAAATGGTCTCTCCATATTAGTTCTCAGTTGAATCCCCTCCTGCCCCTGTCACCCTGCCCTATGACTGCAGCAAGCCTCCTAACACCTCTCCCTTCACCAGTCCTGTCCTGACCCAGACTTGCCTACATTGATGTCCTAGTGAGGTCTTTAAAATTCTGGGCTGGTCATATTACTCCCTGCCTAAACTCCTTCCACAATTTCTACCACCTTCGGGTCAAGGGAAAACAAAACCCTTCAGATTTGGTCCTTACTTATCCCTCCAGCCCCATCTCTGACGGCTCTTCTATTAAGACTCTTCCTACCATCATGAGCTATTACTATCCTTCCAACAAGCGATGCTCTCTCACACCTCTCTTCCTTTGAACACGTGAAATCCTCTGCTTGGGCCACCCTTCCCAGTCCCTTCTCTGGCTTACTCTTCACCCTTCAAAATGCATATCTATTCTTTACTGCCCTGTGAAGCACCTTCCAGCCACAGGCTCTATGCAGGGGAGCTAAGCCACAAGTTCATCTCTTGTACTGGAAATCACAGACTCTAGGGTGAAACTAGCCTGTTTCTGTTCTGCCACTGTCTGTCAAGACTGTGCTTTGGGCAAGGTATTTTAAATATTAAGGCTTAAATTCCTCATCAATAAATAAGGATAAAATTATAAGCTTGTAAGGGCTTCCCTGGTGGCTCAGCAATAAAGAATCCACCTGCAGTGCAGGAGCTTCAGGAGACATGAGTTCAATCCCTGAGTCAGAAAGATCCCCTGGAGGAAGGCATGGCAACCCACTCCAGTATTCTTGCCTGGAGAATTCCACGGACAGAGAAGCCTGGTGAGCTACAGTCCATAGGATCACAAAGAGTCAGACAGGCCTGAAGTGACTCAGCAAGCAGGCATACAAGGCTGTTCTCAAATCAAATGTGACAGTGTATATAAAGGTGAAATTAACTCATCCTATACCTTATCTAATTTTCTTTATATTCTGCTGTGTGTTTTTATTTTCATTTGCCTGTTTTGCTGTGCTACTCAGCATGCAAGATCTTCCCAACCAGGAAGCTCAGAATCTTAACCACTGGATCGCCAGAGCAGTCCCTGCTGTGTGCATTTCTTACTTACGAATCATCTTACTTCCTTTTATTAGAAAGTGGCAGCGTGGGTATAAATAAATGAATACACAACTGGAAACTCCTGCTCACCTTTCAGAACTCAGAATTGTGTTTCCTCCTCCAGGTAACACCTCCACTCGCCATGCCTGAGTCTCATGTAGATGATCTCCTACTTGCTAACAGATCATCTCTGCACAACTCTATAATTACAGGGCACAACCATGACTTGCTCCCTTGGCTAACTTTTCCACCCTCTTTCCTTAAGGAAAAAGACAACGTCTTACTTTACTTGGCACCAGAAGATCCAGAGCAGTGTCTGACACGTTCCAAGCCCTCAACAACTGTTTGTTGAAAGTGAAGAAATGGCCATCCACAACTCCTACCTCTTCCAACCCAATTAATTCCCTTTAGGCTCTTTCATAGCTAATTTCCTGGGACAGTTTTGAAATTTTTGAAAATCTCTGAAGGGTCTCCAGCTCTCCTAGCAGGAGAAGAGGTACTTCAAGTTGACACCCATGCTCTTTTCATGCCGTTTGCCCAAAGAAGGACTGCCTCTCCTTCTTGCCAATGTCAAGGTGGCTTTGATTTCGGTACCACTGAAAATATTCCTCGTCCATAAGCCCTTTTTCAAATTCTTCCAGTAATAAACAATGAATGATCTTTCATCCTTCGAATTCCTTTAACATATAGGGTCTATAATTATTAATCCAACAATCACCATGTACTGCTAAGCACCTCTTTTATATTGTTATACTCAACTGCTACTTTCCTTCAGTCTGTAGTTTAACTTTCTTAAGTTTATTTCTTTTTCTCCCAACAGAGAGAGTGTATTCCTTGTAGTAGCTGCCAAGTCTCACTCAGAGTGGCCTTTCCTGCAGTGTTTTGCATGTGTCTGCCCACAGATGTTTTTTAATCGACTTGAAGACAAAGAGACTCTGTTTAAGGAGCTATAGTCTCTGTTTACCAATTCTCACTGATCCCCAGCCCCTTGACTCCCTCAATCCATCCTCTGCCTTTTTGCCTTTTTTTTTTTTTTTTTGTCGTTTCTCTGAGGGCAGATAACACCACCTTCCGTCTTTCTCACCAGGGCTCCTTTGCCTTTTGGCTTCCATTTGGTTTCAGCAAATTCAATGTTGTAAAGAGCAATATTGCATAAGAACCTGAAATGTTAGGTCCATGAATCAAGGCAAATTGGAAGTGGTCAAACAGGAGATGACAAGAGTGAACATTGACATTCTAGGAATCAGCGAACTAAGATGCACTGGAATGGGTGAATTTAACTCAGATGACCATTATATCTACTACTGTGGGCAGGAATCCCTTAGAAGAAATGGAGTAGCCATCACAGTCAACAAAAGAGTCCAAAATGCAGTACTTGGATGCAATCTCAAAAATGACAGAATGATCTCTCTTCATTTCCAAGGCAAACCATTCAATATCACAGTAATCCAAGTCCATGCCCCAACCAGTAACCCTGAAGAAGCTGAAGTTGAACAGTTCTATGAAGACCTACAAGACCTTCTAGAACTAATACCCAAAAAAGATGTCCTTTTCATTATAGGGGACTGGAATGCAAAAGTAGGAAGTCAAGAAACACCTGGAGTAACAGGCAAATTTGGCCTTGGAGTACAGAATGAAGCAGGGCAAAGGCTAATAGAGTTCTGCCAAGAGAACGCACTAGTCATAGCAAACACCCTCTTCCAAGAACACAAGAGAAGACTCTACACATGGACATCACCAAATGGTCGACACTGAAATCAGATTGATTATATTCTTTGTGGCCAAAGATGGAGACGCTCTATACAGTCAACAAAAACAAGACCAGGAGCTGACTGTGGTTCAGATCATGAACTCCTTATTGCCAAATTCAGACTGAAATTGAAGAAAGTGGAGAAAACCACTAGACCATTCAGGTATGACCTAAATCAAATCCCTTATGATTATACAGTGGAAGTGAGAAATAGATTTAAGGGACTAGATCTGATAGACAGAGTGCCTGATGAACTAAGGACGGAGGTTCATGACATTGTACAGGAGACAGGGATCAAGACCATCCCCAAGAAAAAGAAATGCAAAAATGCAAAATGATTGCCTGAAGAGGCCTTACAAATAGCTGTGGAAAGAAGGGAAGCAATAAAGCAAAGGAGAAAAGGAAAGACATAAGCATCTGAATGCAAAGTTCCAAAGAATAGCAAGAAGAGATAAGAAAACCTTCCTCAGCGATCAGTGCAAAGAAATAGAGGAAAACAACAGAATGGGAAAGCCTAGAGATCTCTTCAAGAAAATTAGAGATACCAATGGAACATTTCATGCAAAGATGGGCTCAATAAAGGACAGAAATGGTAGGTACCTAACAGAAGCAGAAGATATTAAGAAGAGGTGGCAAGAATACACAGAAGAACTGTACAAAAAAGAGCTTCATGACCCAGATAATCACGATGGTGTGATCACTCACCTAGAGCCAGACATCCTGGAATGTGAAGTCAAGTGGGCCTTAGGAAGCATCACTACAAACAGAGCTAGTGGAGGTGATGGAATTCCAGTTGAGCTGTTTCAAATCCTAAAAGATGATGCTGTGAAAGTGCTGCACTCAATACACCAGCAAATTTGGAAAACTCAGCAGTGGCCACAGGACAGGAAAAGGTCCGTTTTCATCCCAATCCCAAAGAAAGGCAATGCCAAAGAATGCTCAAACTACCGCACAATAAACAGCACTCCTGAGCTGCCGTCTATTGGGGTCACACAGAGTCGGACACGACTGAAGCGACTTAGCAGCAGTAGCAGCAGCAGCACATGCTAGTAAAGTAATGCTCAAAATTTCTCCAAGCCAGGCTTCAGCAATATGTGAACCGTGAACTTCCAGATGTTCAAGCTGGTTTTAGAAAAGGCAGAGGAACCAGTGATCAAATTGCCAACATCCGCTGGATCATCGAAAAAGCAAGAGAGTTCCAGAAAAACATCTGTTTCTGCTTTATTGACTATGCCAAAGCCTTTGACTGTGTGGATCACAATAAACTGGGGAAAATTCTGTAAGACCTGACCTGCCTCTTGAGAAACCTCTATGCAGGTCAGGAAGCAACAGTTAGAACTGGACATGGAACAACAGACTGGTTCCAAATAGGAAAAGGAGTTCGTCAAGGCTGTATATTGTCACCCTGCTTATTTAACTTATATGCAGAATACATCATGAGAAACGCTGGGCTGGAGGAATCACAAGCTGGAATCAAGATTACCGAGAGAAATATCAATAACCTCAGTTATGCAGATGACACCACCCTTATGGCAGAAAGTGAAGAACTAAAGGGCCTCTTGATGAAAGTGAAAGGAGAGTGAAAAAGTTGGCTTAAAGCTCAACATTCAGAAAACGAAGATCATGGCATCTGGTCCCATCACTTCATGGGAAATAGATGGGGATACAGTGGAAACAGTGGCTGACTTATTTTTCTGAGCTCCAAAATCACTGCAGATGGTTATTGCAGCCATGAAATTAAAAGACATTTACTCCTTGGAAGAAAAGTTATGACCAACCTAGATTGCATATTAAAAAGCAGAGACATTACTTTGTCAACAAAGGTCCATCTAGTCAAGGCTATGGTTTTTCCTGTGGTCATGTATGGATATGAGAGTTGGACTGTGAAGAAAGCTGAGCCCCAAAGCATTGATGCTTTTAAACTGTGGTGTTGGAGAAGACTCTTGAGAGTCCCTTGGACTGCAAGGAGATCCAACCAGTCCATCCTAAAGGAGACCAGTCCTGGGTGTTCATTGGAAGGACTGATGCTGAAGCTGAAACTCCAATACTTTGACCAGTTGATGAGAAGAGCTGACTCATTTGAAAATATCCTGATGCTGGGAGGAATTGAGGGCAGGAGGAGAAGGGGACGACAGAGGATGAGATGGCTGGATGGCATCACCGACTCAATGGACATGAGTTTGAGTAAACTCTAGGAGTTGGTGATGGACAGGGAGGCCTGGCGTGCTGAGATTCATGGGGTCGCAAAGAATCAGACACGACTGAACTGAATTGATTGAATAGAACACACAGTCAGGAGACCAATGACGGGAAGACAGTTGGTAGGAAATTGCTTTTCTTTTTTGACCACTTCTTCAGTGTTTGAGTCCTTCCAAAACTTGAGCTTTCTCTAGGGCTGCCCCTCTTCTAAGGCTCTACCTCTCACTTGGGCTCCCATAACATCATTTGCTTCCTTTGTTTTAGGTCTGATGTCTTAACATTCTTACTTGATTCCCTTAACCCTGACCATACTTCAGTGAATAATCTCTTCAGAATCCTAGTAGAGTGTGCTATTTCCTGCACAGGAGACTCTGGTATAGGTAGGATAAGACTACGGTAATTTTATAGGTTATCATCCAAACCAAGAATATTTTTGAGACTGAAAGGGGCACTATTAATAATTAATTACACCATGGCAACAGGTATAAATCAGAGCTGCCTCAGGCAACCTGGAATGAATGGAGATGCTCAGTAAATCAGCCATGTAAAAAGAGAACTGTCATAATGAAGAGCTAAAAATTTTCTAAAAGAGATAATATTATAGGAGAGCATAGGATAAGTGCCAAAGGGTGGAATAGCCTCTCAGTGCTACAGACATTCCAGGAAAAGAGAGATCATTTCTCCTAGGGGACGACATCTGAGTTCAGCATGATGCTCAGCACTCCTTCTCCAACTAAATGATATCACGCAATCCGTGTGTGCTTGGCCCATTTTGTAGATTTTCTCCAAGAAACTTCATTCCCAGTTTAGGCCCCACCTCCACCCCCCACACATACCCAGCATAACCCTCACCATTTCTTTCTGTTGCATAGCTCTGGGTATTTAGAGAAGGCAGATAATTTAAATTTTAGTCAATTATTCCTTTCCAAAAAAAACATCAAACACATTCCTTATTCAGCTATAAATCACTGTAGAAATATGCTATTTTGATTCTTTAAAAATCATCGTTAAGCTTCATTTTGAAAAGATATCTGAGGGGTGGCTTATAAGCTTTACTCTCAAAACCAAGCACTCTTTTTAAAAATAACATAAAGCCTAATAAGTAACCAAGGAATATTTTTAATGTATGTGTGTACATTTTACCTCTATAAACAAAGGTTTGGACAATTAACAAATGCTTTAAAGTCTTGTCATCCTCAGCAAAGGGCATCGTTCCCCACCTTCTAGCTGATTCAAAGCCACTTGGCAAGGAAGTGTTTCTAATCCTCATGTTGCTAGTAGAAGCAAGTTGCTATGAGCCCCAGTGTGTGACTTCAGGCTTGCCAAATCACTGCTTTGTTAGGCATTTCATAATAATGAGAATATTTGATAAAAACACACTCAGGCCATGTGGATTAGTAGCAAGAATTTCTTTTCTCAGACTTCTTAACCAGCACAGCCTGGTTGGAATTAGACCAGTGAAAATGGGGCTTGGAAAGATCCCTCTTGGGAGATTCATAAAGGGTTCTATCAGCCCAAGACAAATGGGAGAGGAAAGCAGGAACTGGAGAAAAGAGCAGGCACAGAAGTTGAAAGGAAATGGTATAGATGGATGCAGACAGGTGGGAGTAAAGAGAGAAAGTCAGCAAAAGCTATGTAAGAGCTGGAACAGTCACACAGCAGCCTCTTATTGCACCCTGGCAAGCCATTAAGACCTGAAAGGAGCAGTGCACAGAGAGCAATTTTAGCAGGATGCAAGGCTCAGGCAGGAGACAAGAGGACGCTCCAGTGTGCCTTTGATAGCAGAAAAATTACAACTGACCTAAGTGGCTTTACAGATTCATTCCATTTCAGGACCTATCAGATTCTTCTAAGGCACTTTCAGCCTCCTGCTCTCCTTATCATCAGGGAAGATCTCCAGCTGCTAGGCTGATGGATGGAGCACTTCTCTCTCCCCTGGTACCCAGTACATGTTATATTCTGTAGGAGGAAAGGAAGTGCTGGAAACTCCCTGATGAGAATATTCTGGGTCCATATGGGATGGAATATTCTATCAGCCTGTGAATTTTAAAAACCACCCTAAGGCCCAAAACTAATCCTTCAATTATGGGCCATTGCCTGCCATGCTTTGCATGCATTATGTGAAATGGATTATAACTAATTTTTCAAAGTCAGCAGATTGTTATTTACCCATATGTTGACAATCAGTTTGAAGAGGTGGAAATTGTGTCTCAGCTACTCCACAAAACACACCACACCTACTCAAAAGTCCTCATTAGCAACATGTAGATTGGTAGCCAGTGTAGATCATTAGTCAATGTAGCTGCTAATGTAGATTCTTTTCAGAACAATACTAAAGTAATTTTTATTACATATAAAACTACTTATAATAAATACTTTAAAATTATCCATATAATTTTATAGCATATTATATAGCTATATAAATTTATATTAAAATGTATAATAAATATAAGGCATATAAGGTACACTTTATTATATACAGATATCATAATATTTAGAAATAATTTATATTATATAATATATGCATCTAATAAGCATATAATATAAAATTATATGAAAATAATTATATATTATATATTATTTGTATATACTAATAATTTTGTTATAAATTATTTTTTAAAGTGAAAACCAATGTAAATGTTGCTAATCAGTGTGTGTGTGTGACACATAATATTGATAAAAATTTTTCTAAAATATGGTATGGCAAAATGTCCAAATAAATGTGTGCATTTTACAAATTTACTATTAAAAGAGTTCATTGAAAAGTAACTACATTTTTATACAATTCATTTCTATGCATCTCACAAACACACTATGAAGCTTACTATGTGACAGGCACTATGCTATATATCCTGATATAAAGACAGCTGGTAAAGAATCCGCCTGCTATGAGGGAGACCTGGGTTCGATCCCTGGGTTGGGAAGATCCCCTGGAGAAGGGAATGGCTACCCACTCCATTATTCTGACCTGGAGAATTCCCACGGACTGTATAGTCCATGGGGTTGCAAAGAATTGGACACGACTGAGAGACTTTGACTTTCACTAAACTCCAATAAGGTATAACCCCTGTTCTCAAAGAGTTTTGTGGACCAGTTTCAGTGGACAAGTACCTTCACAGTATGATAAATGCCTTGATAGATATGTGCTCAGCTGTGAGGGGAGAAGGGTCTGGGAAGATGTTTCCAAAGATGGTCTCAGCAAAAGCTGAGTTTTTAAGGGGAAGAGTTAGTTGAAGACAAGATGACGGGGAACAGAAGGCAGAGGGAACCACATCTTGTTAAGGCACCAGAATGTGACTCCATCTGATGCATTTATGCCCAGGACTCAAGGTAGACCCAGAAGAATGACTGACAACTAGACTAGATAAATAAGGCCCTTTTCATTAAGAGGGGCTTCCCCTATAGCTCAGTTGGTAAAGAATCTGCCTGCAATGCAATAGACCCTGGTTCAATTCCTGGGTCGGGAAGATCTTCTGGAGAAGGGATAGGCTACCCACTCCAGTATTCTTGGGCTTCCCTCATGGCTCAGCTGGTAAAGAATCCACCTGCAATGAGGGAGACCTGGGTTTGGTCCCTGGGTTGGGAAGATCCCCTGAAGAAGGGAAAGTCTACTCACTCCAGTATTCTGGCCTAGAGAATTCCATGGACTGTTTAGTCCATGGGGTCACAAAGAGTTGGACACAACTGGGCAACTTTCACTTTCACTTTTCATTAAGAACCATGTGTGTTAAGATGGCCACCTGAGATTTTCAGCAGTGACATAGCTTGATCAGATGGTAGAGAAAAAACGGATGAGTTTAAGGAAAAGGGGCTATAGGACAGTCTTGGAGACTTTAAGCAACCCATGGAAGAGGGGATGAAAGACAGTGGAAAGAAAGAGGTGAAATGACTCAAGCTGATTAGGAAGGAGAATCTAACGTCTCAGGACTGCTTGGATTGAGAGAGTTTGTGGGAGGAAGTCTAGGCTGTTTCCCATATTCAAGCTAACATCACAGGGTGAGCGAGTAGTGGTACTATTCCTGGGTACTGGACTTTTGGAGGATGAATATGTAACCATTGTTGGTTATTTACATTTTGGGGTGTTTGGGAAGGAAGGAGGTGGAGACAAAACATTCCATTTGGGGGTATTTTTGTTTGGGGAAGCTATATGGCTCTGGAGCTCAGCAACAAGACCTGAATCATAAACTTGAAAATGGATACAACCATTATCTAAGCAGATGTTGAAGCCATGTGTTCTGGGAGAAGTGAGCGCAAGGAGAAGAGCAAAGGTCAAGAACAGAAACTTGGGGTACAGCATTGTAAGGCAGGCAGCAAGCACAGATTATAATGGAGCAGTCAGAAGTATATTTCTTCTTTTAAATGAAAGGGAAAAGGTTTAAGGAGAGAGAGGCTTAGAGTAACAGATGCTCCATGGAAGTCAAGAAAGAGTTTTTAAAAAAGAAAAAGAAATACTGTTTTAGCAATGCATTTCAGTGTATTGGGAAAAATTAAATTCTGATATATAACTGATTGATAAATTTTAATGTGGCAATTTAATAATGAAAGTCATCAATGGATTTCAACGCAGCAGGTAGTCTACTCTCTAACAGTGGCTGAAAGATCACCCCCTCCAGCCAAAAGTAGAACTGTTTTAAGGTGATTCACTTTACACCATGTCACAGGCTGGGTTATCAAAAAACAGATACTGAGGAATGTGGAGATGAAATATAGGATGAAAGATGTTTATGAGAGAGCATTACTGAAATGAAAGGGAAGGAGGAAAGTTGAGAGACTTGCCCCTCCGAGTTCCCATCCCAGGCTGAGTGCCCAGCCTCTGTACCGCTGCTTCACTCAGTCCCTGAAACGGCACAGCATCAACCTGGAGGTCTCTACTGCTGAGATGGACCCTGAAGGAGCAAATGGCTCGAGGGCTCTCCCACAGCTGGCCTGCAAGCCCCTCCATGAAGGAAATCTGGGCACATTTGTTCCAGCCTCACACAGCTTGTAACATCTTTGGCCAAACATGTAAAACATGTTTGTGAGTCTCTTCCAGCTATGATTATGGATATTTGTCAGCCAACTATTAGCTCTTTGTCCCTTATTGGTATTATAAAGCTTCTCTGTCATTACAAAATACCAAAAAATTTTTGATAGTAAAAGACATTAAATTATGGCCCTATTACTATTACATTGGTGACTTGAATGTAAAAATCTGGACTAGACAAGAATGTCATAATTACATTTGCTTTTGAAATCAAGTGCTGGATGTGTTTTATATTTGAAGAAAATAAATTGAAGTATAAGACAATAAGGCAGTTGAGCTGTTACGATAATATTTAACACAAAGTTGGGTTATGCAAGTTGAGAGGAACATCATTTAATAAACACTTTCCCGAAAAGTGCTCTGTAATTGGACAGCCCTGAGAAAATAGAATGAGGCAATCATATTTGGTTATATATTGCATTTATACCATTTGACATCTCCCGTTTGCAAAATAAATTTCCTCTGTGCCAGCTGTAATTAGGCGCTGAGATAAAGCTGCCTTAATATTCTGCATATTTGATCAGAGCTGCCAGCAGCTGTCGGATCACTGGCTCTGTTCTCATGTACAATGAAAACATCAAAGACATCTGTGGTTTGCCCTAAAATTAGTGCCAAAATTGGCCTCTCTCCTTTATTGTGTAACCAGATTGACTGTTTGCATAACTAACAAGGGAACCTCCAGACATTGCTTCTGGGTCTGTGAAGGAAAACAGCCAAAGGAAGATTCTGGAAAGTGGCCAACGTGTCCTTGTGCCCCATGTAAGACTTCAGTGTCTGGGGTTTGGAGTCAGAGAGACTCCAGGTTCAGACCTCAGTTTTTACTACTTAATTGTGAATTTAGGCAACTTGTATATAGTCTCTCAGCCATAATGTCTTTCCTGGAAAAAATGAGAATGATAACAAAACCGACTTCATAGGTTTGTTCTGAAGAACCATGAAGGTAACTTACATAAAGTACTTAGCATATGCCCAGGGCTTAGTGAGCACTCACTGACATTAGCTATCTTCCTTCATCTAGTGGCCTTTCAAGAAATAATAATTTCGGTGGCTTTGAAATATTCACTTTACTGATAAAACAAAAGTAGGAAGAGAGCTCTCATTAGATTGAAAATCTTGAATACATAACACGCACATACAGTTGTCTTCAGAATTCTAAAATTTGTGGAAACGTCTTGAAGCTTTCCCTAGCAAATAATGGAAGTCCTTTTCACTCACGTTTGCAATTTTGTAGCAGGGCCCAAAGAAGATCTTTCATTTCCTTCATTTCACTTCCGATTGAGACACTGCCATCAAATGATTTGTAGGGACTCTTCAGGAAAGTGTATCAGACAGTTGGCCTTTAACTGCAGGTAACAGAAAGCTTGACTGGACTGCCTTAAATGATGAACATTTATTATCTCACATAATAAGAAATCAGCAAACAGACAGCTCCAGGGCTACTCCACTCAGTTGCTCAGTGTCCCATGAGGGACGGATCTATTTCCTAGCTCTGCCCTCTGCCGTTCCCTCATGCCAACTTTGTCTTCAGGTGAGCGGCCACATAGCTGCAAGATGGCCGCCATATACGAACAATATATCTGCTCTTCCTGTGTCTTTTTTTAAGAAGAAAGAAACCTGACTCAGAAATGTCCCAGCCAGTGTCTCCTCAGATCTCATGGCTCAGAACCGAATCACATAGATATTCATAAACCAATCAGTAGCAACAGAAACAGAAGTACCATGGCTGGCTTCATGAAGCATAAGGCAGAGTGGAAAAAGATTCTCTACAGAAATTTGGGGTTTTATAATAAAAGAGGAAGGTGGTGGGATATGTGTTTATCTTCTACAGTATCTGTATGGTATATAACTGTGTATAGTTATTTCAAGGCTGAAAATCAAAATCTTGCTTTTCTCAGTCTTCCAGAAAGTACTACACCATAAAATAAAATAAACCAGTAAGTATATTCCATCAAGGCTTTTATACCTGAAATACTCCAACATTTAAAATTAGAGCTATTTAATGTCCTCCTTCCTCAACCTCTGGGTCCAATACTGTTATTAACCTGGGAAAGTAAGATACCCCAGGTAGGTACATTAAAGTCAAATCAGCCTTTCCAATTATTCTTCAACTGTCTCAATGCCCTAGCATTTCCCTCTGCACCAGAGCCCTCTCTGGGCAGCCCAGAACCTTCCCACTAACAAATTGATTTTATGTCTTTGAATTCCAGTATGCCTATACTCAGAGAAGGCAATGGCAACCCACTCCAGTACTCTTGCCTGGAAAATCCCACGGACGGAGGAGCCTGGTGGGCCGCAGTCCATGGGGTTGCTAAGAGTCGGACACGACTGAGCGACTTTCCTTTCACTTTTCACTTTCATGATTGGAGAAGGAAATGGCAACCCACTCCAGTGTTCTTGCCTGGAGAATCCCGGGGAAGGAGGAGCCTAGTAGGCTGCCATCCATGGGGTCACACAGAGTCGGACACGACTGAAGTGACTTAGCATAGCATAGCATACTGGGAGTTAACACTGCTGCCAGGCCTGTTCAAAGCTGACAGTCTATGGAAAATGCCTGCCATTGACAGAAAGCAACATGTCTTATAAAGACACCACTTCCAAAGGCACGTGGTTGACCTAACATGCCCAGAACTCCACTTGTCAGTTAGGATTGCTTGTGTTTCCACTCTTATGAGATTATCTGAGAATTAACTTGGGACTGTATTAAAGATAACTTAGAGGATTAATTGACAATCCAGAAAATAAGACTCATATATGATTTGTAATATAGTCAGTTTTAGGGGAAAAAAAAATATATGTGTGTGTGTGTGTGCATTTAGGATTCGAATTTAACTTCCATTTTTTTCTCACTAGGATTTAGTAAATCCTTTCAGCAGATGTTGAGTGGGGAGTGGAATCTGCTGTGGTCTAGTTCTCTTTTCTTTTCTGCATTAGATGAGTTTCTGCTGATTATTTCTTCTTTGAAATGATTACCTTCTTGAATTGTACTGGCCAATGCCAATTGTAGAAAATAATTAATCAATTCCTGCTTTGGGTAGTCTATTTTTTAATCTGAACAAATTCAGAAAAAGTTTTCATCAATGGATTTCTAAAATAACTTTGCTTTTCACCAAGACATTTCCTCAAAATGTCTGCTACTAGTGAGCTGTGATGTTGGGATTGTTTCTGTATTTGCTCAGTCCTGTGATTCTTAGTGCTGTGAGGGCTCTTTGCTCCTGATTTACTCTTTTGTCTGTACTATGATGATAGAAGGGGACCTGTGAAGTGCAGGCTGGCTGTGTTCTCTAGAGAAAAAGATATAAGATGTAGTGAACACTGCCCCAGGGAATTAGAGGAAGATGTCCATCACACCATTGCTTATGAAAGGTAATATCATATAAGAAATGAATCGCTAGTCCAGGTTCGATGCAGGATACAGGATGCTTGAGGGTGGTGCACTGGGATGACCCAGAGGGATGGTATGGGGAGGGAGGTGGGAGGGGGGTTCAGGATTGGGAACACGTGTACACCCGTGGCAGATTCATGTTGATGTATGGCAAAACCAATATAATATTGTAAAGTAATTAGCCTCCAATTAAATAAATAAATAAAAATAAATAAATTATTTTCTATAATAGAATTAAAAAAAAAAGACTGGAGAAAACAGTGCTCATAAACAAAGGTGTGGTTGGGTGAATTATGGCACATCCATATTATAAAATGTGAAGGCTGTGATTAAACAGAAGGTGGTAGTTCTGTGTGCACCAATATAGGTGAATGCCCACAATATAGTGGTAGGGGAAAAAAAAACCAGTTGTATAATAGTAAGCCTGATATGGTATAATTTTTACTGCACATAATGTTAACTGGAATGCAAATAGTCTAGCCTCAAGAAAAGGTCTTGTTCAAAAAAACTTAACCCTATTCACATAATGGAATGCTGCCTGCCTGCTAAGTAGCTTCAGTCATGTCCACCCCTATGGATTGTAGCCTGCCAGACTCCTCTGTCCATGAGATTCTCCAGGCAGAAATACTGGGGTGGGTTGTTGTGCCCTTCTCCAGGGGATCTTCCTGAGTCAGGGATGGAAGCCATGTCTCTCAGGCCTCCTGCATTGGCAAGTGGGTTCTTTACTCCTGGTGCCACCTGGGAAACCCATGGTGCTATCTATATAGGTATTAAAAAGAATGAACAGCTGTATC
Source organism: Tragelaphus eurycerus (assembly GCA_935064755.1). Classification (NCBI taxonomy): domain Eukaryota; kingdom Metazoa; phylum Chordata; class Mammalia; order Artiodactyla; family Bovidae; genus Tragelaphus; species Tragelaphus eurycerus. Next base: position 18,051,064 of record CAKXYN010000024.1, on the reverse strand, counting down.
TATACTGGTAAAGAAATATCTCCAAGAGGGGTTATTAAGAGAAAATGCAAGATGTTGAGCAGTGGATAAAAAATGCTAACTATTATATAAAATTTTTAAATGTTTATTCACATATATTTACATGCATAAAAAAGATGAAAACCTCAGACAATGTTTTAAGGGTGGAAAAACTGGATAGATAAGGAACAGAGAAAGAAAACTTGGGCTAAGACAGGCACATCTTTTATAACAATTAACCTTTCGTACTTTTTACATTTTGTACCATGTAGATTGACTATGTAAAATATAATTTTTAAACCTCCAGGCCTGAGGAAGTAGAGGTCAGGCAATTAGAGGGAGAAGGGGTAAGTCAAGTCCTCTGTTGCAGACAGGTTGACTTTGAGATTGTCTATTAGACAACCCAGGGGTGATGTCAGGGAGCAGCTGGCATATAAGTCTCTCAGGAGAGAGGCCAGGGCTAGAAATTTAAATATGAGAGTTTTCAGCATATAGATGATATTTAAGCCCATGAGAATGGATAAGATCACCTAGGGAGAGTACAGATAAAGAAAACGAAAAGGACCTAGGCCCAAGTCTGAGCTACTGCAAAATAATGCATGTTCATGGCCAAAAGTTTGGAAAATGCTAAAATTCACAGAATAAGAAATAAAAATCAGCTATAACCCCACTCTCTAGAAATTAAATCAATGAACATTTTTGTATAATGTCTCTTTCTAGTCTTTTCTGTCTGCACCTAAGAATATGCCATTATGAACCTCCTTGTATAAAAAAGTCTGTATATTTCTAAACAAGGAGAAAGGGAAAATGGAGAAAAATAAACCAGTATTCCAACAAATCCAGAAGATTTGAAAAAGAAATACACTCTTTAGGGAAGTGTCATGTAACCATTTAAGAGCATTCAATTTATCATCTGCAGCAAGTTTCTTTAAAAATCTCTTTGACCTCTCTTGGACTTCCCTGATGGCTCAGCTGGTAAAGAATCTGCTTGCATTGTGGAGACCTGGGTTCAATCCCTGGGTTGGAAAGATCCCTCAGAGAAGGTAAAGGCTACCCACTCCAGTGTTCTGGCCTGGAGAATTCCATGGACTGTATAGTCCATGAGGTCGCAAAGAGTCTGACACGACTGAGTGATTCTCACTTTCTCTCTCTCCCTCTCTCTCTCTCTCACACACACACACACACACACATACACACCAGCGGCAGCAGCAACAGCATAGTGATCTATCATTCAAGGATCTTCTGCTTTCTCTAAATACCCCAGCCCCTCCTTTCCTTTGTCTGCAGGGCTCTGGCAGTGTTTCCCACTCCTCTTCCTGCCTGCTAAGATCTATATTTTCAGAAACATGTTGTGCTGGACATCCCCCAATCGCCTCTCCAGCCTCCTCCGCTATCCTGCTTTGTGGCCTGCTCTGAGGCTGACCTAAATGGATGATATCACCAGGCCCCTTTTTCTTCTGGCTTCCAACTGAGCGGGGCCAGTGGGGAGCCTTGGCAGGAAGTAGAAGGAAGGGAGGAGAGTGAGGTCAAGTTCTTTTCCCCCTGGGGTCCCTCCCTGCTGAGTTGTCAGCCTGGGTTCCAGCAGCAGCAGCGGCAGCCCCTACTTCTTGCCGCAGGAGGCTGGAGAAGGTAGCAGCTCACGGGTGTTATTAGCCCTGGGGTACTTCCACACCTCTGGGTAGCTCCTTTAAACCCTGCCCACCCCTCTGTAAACAATCCTTCAAATAAGCTTTTTTCAATGCCCCAGCCTGAGTGTGCCATCTGTTTCCCACCAGGATTCTGACTGATACAATCATCTCAGGCTCCTTCCAGTTCTGTTTCTTTTAGCTCATTTTCTTCACCTCCACAACCAAAAACCTGAGTTCCAAATAGGCAAAACTTCTTCTCTTCATGATGAGAGGAGTGGAAAATTCATAGAGAAACTTGATGAATGAGGGCTAAGTCATTTCAGTCATGTCCAACTCTGTGCGACCCTACTGCAGCCTGCCAGGCTTCTCTGTCCGTGGGGATTCTGCCGGCAAGAATACTAGAGTGGTTTGCCATGCCTTCCTCCAACTTTGTGAATACTATTTCACAGCTTTTTAAATCCCATATGAGACATTAACATAGATAACATGAATACATTTCTATATGCACAAACAAAATCTATAAGGAGTGGCTAGTCCTAGGGAGTTGGGAGTGGGGTAGAACGGGGAAGAAAGAAGTTAGGCTTTCAGTTTTGTCTTCATGCATACTTTTATTTCATTTTGACTTCAATAGGCAGGTACTACTTTTGCACAAAAAAATACACTTTATACATATATACACACATATAATATATGTGTATATTTATATACAGATTTATATATAATTATATACATAATTTTATATATATATACACATATATAAAACTTTTCACTTTAAGGAATAAAATACAGGTTCCAGGACCCTGCCCCAGAAACTCTGAATCAGTGAGGATGCAATAGGGGCCCAGAATGAAAACCAGTGTTGCAGTGGTACACTGATGTGACTGCTTTCAGAGAGCCACTGTGCACATTTGTGTAGCAAGTCCCACATGAGGGCCCTGGTTGTTGGGAGCTGACATCAGCCTACAATTCACTCGCACCAGTCCTTGAGATTTGACATTGAGCAACACCTCCTGGGAGAAGGAGTGACTTTCACTAATTTGCACCAAAGCACCTTAAGACCAGAGGAGCCTGGAGCCTATGGCTCCAGTCCATAGTCGCAAAGAGTTGGACACAGCTGAAGTGACTTGGCACTCATGCATCGAGGTGGCTCTCTCCTGCTTGTCTTATTCTCTGCCACTTAGAACTTTGGGCTGTTGTCCTCGCTGCCTTTACTAAGACTGAAACCTGAACCTGGGGCTTGAATTGGAGCTATGCTTTTTATATGGCAAGCTTGCGGTGCTCAGTCATGTCCGACTCTTTGCCACCCCATGAAGTATAGGCCTCCAGGCTTCTCTGTCCATGGAATTTTCTAGGCAAGAATACTGGAGTGGGTTGCCATTTCCTACTCCAGGGAATCTTCCCAACATGGGGATGGAACACGCATCTCTTGTGTCTCCTACGTTGACAAGCAGATTCTTTACCACTGTGCCACCTAGGAATATATATATATAAACTACCATGTGTAAAACAGCTAGTGAGAACCTACTGTATAACAGAGGGAGTTCAGCTCAGTGTTGTGTGATGATCTAGAGGGATGGGTCACCCTGCTTATTTAACTTATATACACAGTACATCATGTGAAATGCTGGGCTGGATGAAGCACAAGCTGGACTCAAGATTGCTGGGAGAAATATCAATAAACTTAGATACACGGATGACAGCACCACTATGGCAGAAAGTGAAGAAGAACTAAGAGCCTCTTGATGAAAGTGAAGGAAGAGAGTGGAAAAGTTGGCTTAAAACTCAACATTCAGAAAACTAAGATCATGGCATCCAGTCCCATTACTTCATGGCAAATAGATGGGGAAACAATGGAAACAGTGATAGACTTTATTTTCTTGGGCTCCAAAATCATCGCAGATGGTGACTACAGCCATGAAATTAAGAGATGTTTGCTCCTTGGAAGAAAAGCTATGACCAACCTAGACTGCATATTAAAAAGTAGAGACATTTCTTTGCCAACAATGGTCCCTCTAGTCAAAGCTATGGTTTTTCCAGAGGTCATGTATGGATGTGAGAATTGGACTATAAAGAAAGCTGAGCACCAAAGAATTGATGCTTTTGAACTGTGGTGTTGGAGAAGACTCTTGAGAGTCCTTTGGACTGCAAGGAGATCTAGCCAGTCAATCCTAAAGGAAATCAGACCTGAATATTCATTGGGAGAACTGTTGCTGAAGCTGAAACTGCAATACTTTGACCACCTGATTCGAAGTACTGACTCATTGGAAAAGACCCTGATACTGCAAGATTGAAGGCAGGAGGAGACAGGGATGACAGAGGATGAGATGGTAGGATGGCATCACCGACTCGATGGACTTGAGTTTGAGCAAGCTCTATGAGTTGGTGATGGACAGGGAAGCTTGGCATGCTGCAGTCCATGGGGTCACAAAGAATCGGACACAACTGAGCAACTGAACTGAACTGAACTGAGACGGATGGAACAGGGTAGTAGAAAGGAGACTCAAGAGAGTGGGATGTGTGTATACTTATAGCTGATTCATGATGTACTGCAGAAACGAACACGACATTGTAAAGCAATTATAGTCCAATTAAAAAATTAATTTTAAAAGAATTAGTTGTCTTTTTTTTTTTTTTTTGGCTGAACCAAGTCTTAGTTGTAGGTCACGCGGGATCCAGTTTCCTTACCAGAGATCAAACCTGGGCCCCTAGCTGCTGCTCCTGGGAACATGGAGTCTTAACCACTAGACCACCACGGAAGTCCGTGGAGCTAAGCTCTTGACACTTAGATCTTGCCTGTCTCTGTTTCTCACTCCACCCAAAACCCTGCTTGGATTAAGGCTGCTTAAATCTCCTGTCCCTTGGCCTTATTCTAGAGTTCTTTACTAGACTAAACTTTTCCCCTCTCATTTTTCTGGCCAAATCCATTATTCCTTGAGCCCCAGGTTAGAAACCGCAATAATTCTCTTGGAAATTTTCTCGAGTGTTTAAATAGCTGTTTAACACTTCTCCACCACTAACCAAGTTACCGAGAGTTACATAATCTGAATTTGTGCTCAGTCACTCAGTTGTGTCTGACTCTCTGCGGCCCCATGGACTGCAGCCTGCCAGGCTCCTCTGCCCATGGAATTTTCCAGGCAAGAAAATTGGAGTGATTTAGCTTGATTTTCAATCTCTATTCATATCTGATCTTTTTCTCCCCCATGAGTAGCTTCCATTTGAAGATACTTATTTTCCTTACCTTAATGGCCATGACTTACAATGTCCCACCGCAGCCATTTCTAAAACAGTCCCATCTGCTCCAACCCTGACTTAACAACCTGACTTTTTAATAAGCCATTCTATTCTAAACTATATGTTATAATTTCAAAGTAGTCATTAAAATATACATTTAAAAATGAGGGAGCATTCCTTAAGATCTCTCTACAATGACACTTTTTAATGATGAATACAATATCCATGACTATCTCCAATTTTCTAGAGGGTTCCCGAGTGAGCTGAGGTTCTGTTTACATTAATACTCCATGGCATAGTTCCCTTTGACTCTCCCTGAAACAAAGAGGGTGGTTCAGGGCCAACCACATCTCCTCCTAGTCTTTGATTCACCTACAGAAGTTGCTTCACTACTTCTGGAAGCTCAGACATCAAATAACAAACTGAGGCATCATTCACTTTTGGTTCAGCAGACTCCTATTCCATTGTCTTTTCCTCCCACTCAGGAGCAAGATTTAGTTACTCACTAATTTTCAGGGGATTTCCTAAGAGACACCAGGAAAGATTTACTGGTGATGTGGGCTGACAGCTATGAAAGCACTAACAAGGGAAGTCATAAAATCTCTTCCCTGGGAGTCTTGTGAAAAGTAAAATCAAATGAGTCTTGTTGAGAAGCTGTATTAGAAGGATGTGGGTAACTTGAAACAGGTGAAATGTCAGCTGATTCTATGATTTGGTAGTAACAAATGGACTGCTAATTCAAAATAAGCAACCATCAAGTGACAGAGTTCGTGATTCCCATATTCCATGAGTCTTTTAACCACAGATTTATGCTATAACTGCATTCTCTAACCTTCTTCAGACTTAATAAAATGTCTACCTGAGTTACAGTGCAGTATTAACCATTACACAAATAGCAAGTTTAATTTGCTCTTTGATATCTGATAGCAACCTATCTCCCTTCTCCCATGTCGTTCCAATTTCTAGTAAGAACACAGATTTTCTGATGTGGGTAGAATGTAGAATGTGGCTATTTATTATTCAAGTTCCCTGTTAACTCTCTCTACCCTTATTGTATAGGAAAGGATGAACTAAGAACACAGCTTGTCTGTTGTTTGATTGCTAAGTTGTGTCTGACTCCTTGTGGCCCCATGAACTAGGGCCAAAAGGCTCCTCTGTCCATGAAATTATTCAAGCAAAAATACTGGGGTGAGTAGCCATTCCCTTCTCCAGGGATCTTGCCTATCCAGGGACTGAACCTGTGTGTCCTCCACTGCAGACTTCCCTAGTGGCTCAGACAGTAAAGAATCTGCCTCCAATGCAGGAGACCCAGGTTTAATCGCTGGGTCAGGAAGATTCCCTGGAGAAGGGAATTCTTGCCTGGAGAATTCCATGAACAGAGGAGCCTGGTGGGCTCCAGGTCCATAGGATAGCAAAGAGTCTGACATGACTGAGTGACTAGCTCTTTCACCCCTCCATTGCAGGCAGATTCTTTACCACTGAGCCGCCAGGGAGGCCCTTACAGTAGCTTTAATCATTATCAAAACTGGAAGCAACCAAGATTTCCTTCCGTTCAGTTCAGTCACTAAGTCATGTCCGACTCTTTGCGACTCCATGAATCGCAGCACGCCAGGCCTCCCTGTCCATCACCAACTCCCAGAGTTCACCCAAACTCATGTGTATCGAGTCAGTGATGCCATCCAGCCATCTCATCCTCTGTCATCCCCTTCTCCTCCTGCCCCCAATCCCTCCCAGCATCAGGGTCTTTTCCAATGAGTCAATTCTTCACATGAGGTGGCCAAAGTATTAGAGTTTCAGCCTCAGCATCAGTTCTCCCAATGAACACCCAGGACTGGTCTCCTTTAGGATGGACTGGTTACATCTCCTTGCAGTCCAAGGGACTCTCAAGAGTCTTCTCCAACACCACAGTTCAAAAGCATCAATTCTTTGGTGCTCAGCTTTCTTCACAGTCCAACTCTCACATCCATACATGGCCACTGGAAAAACCATAGCCTTGACTAGATGGACCTTTGTTGGCAAAATAATATCTCTGCTTTTTAATATGCTATCTAGGTTGGTCATAACTTTCCTTCCAAGGAGTAAGTGTCTTTTAATTTCATGGCTGTAATCACCAACTGCAGTGATTTTGGAGCCCAAGAAAATTAAGTCTGACACTGTTTCCACTGTATCCCCATCTATTTTCCATGAAGTGATGGGCCCAGATGCCATGATCTTAGTTTTCTGAATGTTGAGCCTTAGGTGAATGAATAAACTGCAGTACATCCACAGGAAAAAAAAATTACTCAGCAATGAAAAGAAATGAGCTGTCACGCTATGAAAAGACATGGGTGAATCTTAAAAGCTTACTGATAAACCAAGGAAGGCAGTCTGGAGAAAAGGCTACACACTACATGATTCTAAATATACGATATTCAGGAAAAGCAAAACTATAGGGATGGTGTGATTGCCTCTTGCTAAATCAAAATGGAATTCAGCTTTGACATAAGTTCCCACACCTGATTTCTCCATACAATTTACAATAGTAATCACATGCTTTAACCAAATTGTTGGCATCCAATGAACATGGCAGTAATCCTGAACTTGACCTGTGAAGTCAAATATTTATATCATTTGTACAGGAGAGGTCTCCAACTCCTGTTAGGAACTGGGCTGCACAGCAGGAGATGAGCCCTGGGTGCTTGAGCTAAGTTCCATCCGCCACGCCCCATTGCTTGCGTTACTGCCTGAACACCTACCACCATCCGTGGAGAAGTGTCTTCCACTAAACTGGTCCCTGATGCCAAAATGTTAGGGACTGCTGTTTTACAAGTTTGCTATGGTGACCCTATCACCATCATGTACAAATGCCCCTACAGAGACATGTATTTGTGTTTCTCTTTTAGGGACTTTGTTACTACAATACAAATGATTTTAAACTATTCAAGTGAAAGAATGTTATAATAGTTGAGTCTCAAAAGCCAAGCACCTGAGAAGAATCAGAGCAGAGATGTGGAGCTATATTTATTTATTGTACACTGAGATTTTTAAATTCTAACATTCACAGTAATAGAATAATATTCAATTATTGAGCACCTAGTATATGCCAAACATTGTTCTAAGGGCTTTCTTATATACCTTATTTGAGTCTCTTAACAACCCTGCAAAATACTCCTATTATTATCTCTGTATTAAATAAGACAGGAAAAAGAAACAATGAGGTTGAATAACTTGCTCAAAGTCACAAGCAAGGGAGTAGTAGAGCCATGATGAGCCACTTGAGGTTCAAGTACGCTTTTATTATCCAAAAGGGTTTTTGCATCCAGAAAAGCATGTTTGTAATTGCTTATATTTTGATTAATATTCAGTTTAATAAAATATACCTTTTAAAATCCATTTTTGTTATGAATTTTTATACCAAAATAAGAACAATCATTTATACTTCTTCAATTGATGCTTTTATTGTTTATATTTGACAACTCTTATAAATATTCAGTAATTTACACATTTAATTAGATTCTCTCAAACATTCTAAATTAGAATGACAAAAAAATCACCTGACAAGTCAGTATAAAAAACTAGAAAAATCTTTCTCATAAGCAATTTTATATACCTAATAAACACAGATCTTTACATTTAGGAGCTCAAATCCTCTTAAGCCTAAGACACAAACAGAATATACAAAAGTGGCTTGATTACGAACCTATTAAATACGTTCTTTAAAAATATTAAACTATAAGCTTCCGATTTAGCAGTTCATTATTTCTTCCTGAAGTTACAAATTTATTTACCCAAACAAAGAGAACTGTTACCCCTCCAAAACTAGTTGTTTTAGGGGCACCAAGTATGAGCACCTCTTCCAAGACTAAGCCAGTAAATATTGGGGAGCGCCTTAGTTTGTGGTCGGATTTTATCTCCAAATCTTCTGGGATTCCTAAACCTGTCCTTCCAGCTTGAATAGCTATATTTACAATCCTTCATCCCTTAAAATACTGGGGGCTTTCCAGGCTCTCGATTTTTAATTTCCTCTTGATTAACTATAGACTGTTTCAAGGCCTGGTTAATAATGAATATTTGAACCTGCTACTCAGACTTCAATTTCCCCCCTTTCACTTTCATCTTTCTTATCAACCACTATTTTATGGCAATATTTCCCCTGTTCTAAATACCCTAAAGAACCTTCCTGTGCTTTCTGTAGCATCTCTACCTCTGGGAATGAGTTTCTAACCATTACTATCTTCAACAGCAAAGCACGCTGTTGGAACACTTCTTTTTCACTGTGGAAGTCTTACTGCAGGGTCGGGAAGACTCCCGGCCCTGCAGTAAGTGCCTCCAGGAAGTACAGAACTGAATTGTACTGTTCAGAGTTCCACATGAAACCAGGATAAAGTATTTTTCCCATCAGAGTCAGAACATAAGAATACCAAGAAACATTCAAGTGAGTGAAAGTCACTCAGTCATGTCTGTTTTTTTGACCATGGCACATGGCATGTGGGATTTTACTTTCCCAACCAGGGATCAAACCTACAGCCCCCGTACTGGAAGCATGGAGTCTTACCCAGTGGACCACCAGGGAATTCCCCACAGTGCACCTTTAAGCTCTGTCCGTATACCCTCAGGCCTAAAAGCCTTCTCAAGAAGTCATACTCACCAACAGTGTAAGAGGGTTCCCTTTTCTCCACACCCTCTCCAGCATTTATTGCTTGTAGACTTTTGGATTGCAGCCATTCTGACTGGCGTGAAATGGTACCTCATAGTGGTTTTGATTTGCATTTCTCTGATAATGAGTGATGTTGAGCATCTTTTCATGTGTTTGTTAGCCATCTGTATGTCTTCTTTGGAGAAATGTCTATTTAGTTCTTTGGCCCATTTTTTGATTGGGTCATTTATTTTTCTGGAATTGAGCTGTAGGAGTTGCTTGTATATTTTTGAGATTATTTGTTTGTCTGTTGCTTCATTTGCTATTATTTTCTCCCATTCTGAAAGCTGTCTTTTCACCTTGCTTATAGTTTCCTTTGTTGTGCAGAAGCTTTTAAGTTTAATTAGGTCCCATTTGTTTATTTTTGATTTTATTTCCAATATTCAGCCACTATGGAGAACAGTATGGAGATTCCTCCAAAAACTGGGAATAGAACTGCCTTATGGTCTAGCAATCCCACTGCTGGGCATACACACTGAGAAAACCAGAATTGAAAGAGATACGTGTACCCCAATGTTCCTTGCAGCACTGTTTATTATAGCCAGGACATGGAAGCAACCTAGATGTCCATCAGCAGATGAATGGATAAGAAAGCTGTGGTACATATACACAATGGAGTATTACTCAGCCATTAAAAAGAATACATTTGAATCAGTTCTAATGAGGTGGATGAAACTGGAGCCTATTATATAGAGTGAAGTAAGTCAGAAAGAAAAACACCAATACAGTGTACTAACACATATATATGGAATTTAGAAAGATGGTAACAATAACCCTGTATACGAGACAGCAAAAGAGACACTGATGTATAGAACAGTCTTTTGGACTCTGGGAGAGGGAGAGGGTGGGATGATTTGGGAGAATGGCATTGAAATAAGTATAATGTCATATATGAAATGAGTTGCCAGTCCAGGTTCGATGCCTGATACTGGATGCCTGAGGCTGGTGCACTGGGATGACCCAGAGGGATGGATGGTATGGGGAGGGAGAAGGGAGGAGGGTTCAGGATGGGGAACACATGTATACCTGTGGCAGATTCATTTTGATATATGGCAAAACCAGTACAATATTGTAAAGTTAAATAAAATTAAATTTTTAAAAAAAGAAGTCATACTCAGTAAAGAGGCCCAGGAAACAGGGTCAGGCATGTCTGAGCAGGAAATTAAGGAGTTCCCTGATACCCAGAATGTGGTCAAGACATGGGAGGACAGCTTCCGAGCAGGCGTGTCCCACTGGCCCTGTGGACTCCTCACCCTATGCAGAGTGATAGGCCCAAAGGTGGTTAGAATGGAGGCATACAGCCCATTTCTAGGGAAAATATCAGTGGTAGAGACATGAGTTTCCTGAAAAGTGCACCCAGTTTATTTTATTAAACAAAGCTGCTCCGTTGGATGCTTCTGTTCCTGAATAACTTCTTTGCATTACATTTTTTCCCCAAGAACAATGGGATAGAACTTAATTTACTTTTCAATGTAGCTTTTCCCAAAATAAAGAAACTGTCTGTTCCACAGGTAAGTTTAAGTCTAGAAAATAAAAAATGCTTACAACTATGAAATGGCAAGTTTTAAAAAATGCTGCCACACCCATGAAGTTTTCCCCCAGAATTAATGTTTTGTACCCCAGCATACCACAGCACCCTATTACCTGAACTTCAAACTTTCTGGAGTCAATCTAGATTTAAGAAGGGACAATGTAGAATGGATATTATTTTATCTTTGATGATATACAGAGTTGATACATTTGATACCCAGGAACAGATATTGGGCTCTGTACCAAATGATGCCTCTAAGACAGAAAGTCTTAAAACATAAAGCTATTTCCAGCTAACCGTTAATGCAAACGCTTCACCATCCTTAAGATAAATGTTCCTGGAATGAAGACAATAGTTTACCACCTCCTTGATCTCACCACTGCCTAGGACCCTGGACATTCCTCTTCATGAATGCCACAGTGGTGGCCACACATGAAGTTGTCACCTAGACCTCTTCTCTGGGGACTGCTCCTAGCCCTGGCTTGTTTCCCAGAGGTCAAGCCTGTGTTATACAAGTCTGCAGCCCCGGCAACAGTTTCTTGGTCTGGGGGCACCCGACCCCAACTGGGTCAGCTTTATTCCCTTTGAATTAGGAGGGAAAAAGAGAATGTTTCTCTATGTAGCTGAACATGAAGTAGGCAAATTTGGGAGCAGAGGACCAGTGATGAATTGTCCCACACAGGTTGGGCACCAAGGAAGCCTATCTGCATAGACATAAGTGAACGAGATGTTCAGAGAAGAGAAAGGAATACTCCCTGTGTTCCTACAGCAGCTGCATTCCTGGCTTTGTGTCCTGTGGGTCATCACTGGACCCTGACAGTAAATTCTTTGAGGAGCTGAAGTTAACTCGTAAGGGTTTTTGTTACTTGCAACTGTTCTACCCAGAAAGGCACCATGAGTGATGCACTAATTTGACTTCACTCTCTTTAGGCCACCATGCAAGCACTCAGGAATTCCAATTCTTTTCAACTCTTAATACTCTATGTTCACTGCCATTCCTTCATTTAGGCACACAACCTGAAGTCATAGAGACCTAAATGCAAGTCCAAGTCTTGCCACTTACTAATTGTGTGACCTTGAGCAAGTTACTGAACTGTCCCAAAATAGGGATAATAGTATTTGCCTCATGAGATTGTTATAAAAATTGAACAATACTTCATGTAGCAAAACCCATGACCCATAATGCCCAATAAATATCTATTATTATGGCTTTGCTGGTGGCTCAGACCATAAAGAATCTGCCTGCAATGCAGGACATTGACCCAGGATCAGTCCCTGGGTCAGGAAGATCCCCTGGAAGAGGAAATGGCAAACCACTCTAGTATTCTTACCTGGAGAATCCTCTGGACAGAGGAGCCTGGCAGGCTAAGGTCCATAGGGTCACACAGGGTCAGTCACAACTTAGTGACTGAACACACATACTATTATTAAAGGAGAAAGTTTAAGTTACTCAGAGTTCCCAACTCAATTGCTAATAGACCCATTTTAATGATTGTAATAATGTATATAAAAGACTTTGCTTTATTACAGTATACTAAACTTAATTTAATTCAGGTTTCTAAAAGGTAGGAAATATTAATATTTATAGCAGGTTTTATCTATCAGATACTCTAATAAGCATTTTATATACATTTTATAATTTAATTTATAAAGATGATACTACTGCTGCTGCTGCTGCTGCTAAGTTTCTTCAGTCGTGTCCAACTCTGTGCGACCCCAGAGACGGAAGCTCACCAGGCTCCCCGTCCCTGGGATTCTCCAGGCAAGAACACTGGAGTGGGTTGCCATTTCCTTCTCCAATGCATGAAAGTGAAAAGTGAAAGTGAAGTCGCTCAGTCGTGTCTGACCCTCAGCGACTCCATGGACTGCAGCCTACCAGGCTCCTCCGTCCATGGGATTTTCCAGGCAAGAGTACTGGAGTGGGGTGCCATTGCCTTCTCCGAAAGATGATACTATCTCTATTTTAAAGATGGCAGAACAGAGGCTCACAAACATTAACTTACCAAGGGACAGATCTAGGGTCCAAATCCATGTCTGTCTGACTCCGAAGTCCATACTCTCTGCACAGTACTTATTATTTAATTTCCTGATTCCTGGGTATATTTTTTAAATATTCATTTCGCTGTGTCAAGTCTTAATTAAAGCACGTGGGGTCTTTCTTGCATCACACTGGGATCTTTCCATTGCAGTACGTGAACTCTAGTCGTGGTGCGCGGGCTCAGTAGTCGTCGCTTCAGTAGTTGTGGCACCTGGGCTTGGCTGCTTCGCAGCATCTGGGATCTTAGTTCCCTGACCAGGGATCAAACCCAGGTCCCCTGCGTTGCCAGGTGGATTCTTAAACACTGGACCATCCTGGATATATTTTTATACTGGACAGAGATTTAGGAAGCATTCATGACAACAATTTTGGTATATGCTCTTGTAAACATATCATTTCAACCTCATGTGATAGCTACCAAGAATCTATTTTTAAGGAAATAATCATTTAAGCATGTTGAGTACCCTGAAACTCTGCTATCCCTAAGTTGAACCCCTTCACTCCAGCCTTGCACAGGAAACTGAAATGACAGTAGTAGGCATTTAGATGGCGCTCTGGGCAGCTTTAAAATAAGCAGAAATTTGAATTGCTCATGTAATACATATAAAGAGTTTGTCAATATACCGAATGTTATGCTGCTTAGTCACTTCAGTCGTGTCCGACTCCGAGTGACCCCATAGACGTCAGCCCACCAGGCTCTCCTGCCCCTGGGATTCTCCAGGCAAGAAAACTGGAGTGGGTTGCCATTTCCTTCTCCAATGCATGAAAGTGAAAAAGTGAAAGTGAAGTCGCTCAGTCGTGTCTGACTCTTAGCGACCCCATGGACTGCAGCCCACCAGGCTCCTCCATCCATGGGATTTTCCAGGCAAGAGTACTGGAGTGGGGTGCCATTGCCTTCTCCGACCGAATGTTATAGAGGCATAGATATAGGTATAGATGGAAATGCATACTGAATTCACAAGATATTTGGCATCTAAGGCTTTAATAATAGGTAATTAACATGACTTTGGAATACATACAATTTTTCTCCTTGGTAAGAAAATTTAGAATACTGCAACTTTTCCAGAACTTTCTCTTTTTTGATGGGAACCATTAATGCATACATGTTTATAACTCTTACTGTCTGAGGGTATATATTACTTTCAGATAAATTTAAGAAAAAGGAAACAAATTCAAAGGACTTCTGATGCATTAAAAATAAAAACTAAAAAAGGTATTTGTTTTTATCATTTCAAAGACTTTTGATGTTCTGAAGGTTATAAAAACAAGTTACACTGTAAGAAAATATTCTTTCCTTAAATACAAATTCAGATGAAATAAAAATAAAATATTTTTTAAATGTGTGCTGGATGTTTAAAAAATACTGTCCTGTTTAAGAACAAAGTTTAATTTGCTTCAATACAAAAAGCAAAACATATAGTTCATCTCATTCGTTAAAAAACTGACTGGCAGGTAAGTCACTTGGCCTCATATGAAGAGAATATAATTTCTCCTAATCAGTGTTTTATGTTGAGTCCTGAGAATGTGAAAATGCCTTGCAACACAGACTACTGTTTGTATCTTCTCGAAACCAAAATATGTTTGAGAGTGCACTTTTATTGTGGTGTTAAAAAAAAAAACAGCACTCAGGGATATTTTAAAATAGGAAAATATCCTTAGTTGAGAATGTTGATTATATTGCTACTACTACTACTATGGTATTTCCTAATCCTATTTTCCCCTCCATAAGCTTCTTCAGTGTGCATTCTCTGCTAAAATTGAAGGTCAGAAGAGAATCACATTTCTGGTTCCTGCTGATAGTGTGAACCCCGAATAGCAGCCAATGAAAGCAATCATCTGTCAAAGCTTAGTCAGAGCAGTTACTCACTAGTAACATCTCTTGAAGTGCCCCTGCTTTTACTCTCAGAAAAAAAGTCTGATGTGCTTCTTCAGTGTTTAGACCAGCACCCTCTAATCACCAAAGTTATCATCTAGGGAAAGGATGTGTACAGAAAAATAGCTTTCCCACCAAAATTGAAGTGGGAGATGATGCACACCATCAAAAGTATTGAGAACTCAGTAGTACAGGCATCAATCAACACAAATGGGATATAGACATCAGATTTTCCAAATTCAAAATATTTTATGGCAAAGCCATACCCTTCATTGAATAAAATCATACATATTGATACAATTGCTGCTTTTCACTAAGTAAATATCATTGGTTAAGAGTGACATGTTAGTATTCAAATTCATCAACAATACACTGAACAAAAATTTTATTTCTCAGTTTTAAGGATACTGATGGAAGGATTGGATGCAAAAGGAATGACACTGATTCTCCCTTGTAGATGAGCCATCCAGGGAAAAATACCTCAGAAAAGCAAAACTATCTACACATGGTGTATATATTTATAAATCTATGTAGATTTCCTAACAGATTCCTAGAGGTATGGCAAAGTTCCTTCTTAAAACACTTTTGCTAACCATCCTTAACAGCAAGGAAAAGCACAGAATGCCTCACCACAGACTCTAGCAATATCACGATGCCCATGAAATCCATTCATTCATCCAGCAATTCTTTATTGAATGAATTATTGGGACTTCCCTGATGGTCCCATGGTTAAGACTCCAGGCTGTCATCGCAAGGGATAGAGGTTTGATCCCTGGTCAGGGAACAGATCCTGCATGCCATATGGTGTGACCAAAAAAAGTATTTAAAAAAATAATAATCATTGATTATTAAGATATGATTAAGAAAAAATGTTATAGAAAGTCTCTTTACCAGTTATTCATATATCACAACTGGATCTGACTGATTTCTTGCACTTCTAGCCAATGTATTAGTAGTGTTGAAGTGAAGTGAAGTGAAAGTTGCTCAGTTGTGTCCAACTCTTGGCGACACCACAGACTATACAGTGCATGGAATTCTCCAGGCCAGAAAACTGGAGTGGGTAGCCTTTCTCTTCTGGGATCTTCCCAACCCAGGGATCGAACCCAGGTCTCTTGCGTTGCAGGTGGATTCTTTACCAGCTGAGCCACAAACATCCATTTTACTAGAACAACTATCTTATCCTGAATATGAAATTATACATTTGGATTTCATTATTTTATGAGTAATTAGGGTCACCAGAAGTCAAACGATGGACACTGTTTGCTCCTGGCCTTGTTTTGATGCATTTTGCATGGCCAGCCCTATCAAGGTCAATTTCTTAGATTGCCTCATATCATTGACTAGATCTACAAAGAAATTTGCTAAAAATGTGGATATGACATTCTTGAAATGACCTCTCTCATCCCCATTCTGTAGACTGTAATTTTCACATTGCTGCTGCTGCTGCTAAGTCGCTTCAGTCGTGTCTGACTCTGTGCGACCCCATAGACAGCATCCACCAGGCTCCCCCGTCCCTGGGATTCTCAAGGCAAGAACACTGGAGGGGGTTGCCATTTCCTTCTCCAGTGCATGAAAGTAAAAAGTGAAAGTGAAGTCTCTCAGTCGTGTCTGACTCTTAGCGACCCCATGGACTGCAGCCCACCAGGCTCCTCTGCCCATGGGATTTTCCAGGCAAGAGCACTGGAGTGGGTTGAGATTGCCTTCTCCAAATTTGCACATTATGTTGACCCTTTTCAAAGTGGCCCTAGTGGTAAAGAACCTGCCTGCCCGTGCAGGAGTCAAAAGAGACTTGGGTTTGATCCCTCAGTCAGGAAGATTCCCTGGAGGAGGACATGGAAACCCACTCTAGTATTCCTGCCTAGAGAATACCATGAACAGAGGAGTCTAGTGGGCCATGATCCATAGGGTCGCAAAGAGTCAGACACGACGGAGCAACTAACACTTTCACATGCACGCTTGAAATTAAGAGAAGTCAAAGAGGGATCTGGGTGTTGCAAAAGGATACTGTGATGGGTTAAAAAAAATGGCTCCCTGAAGATCTGCCCATATCCTAACCTCCAGAACCTGTGAATGTCATCTTTAGGTGAGATTGCCCTGGATTCTCTGGGTAGCCTTAATGCCAACATAAGTGTCTTTATAAGAAAAAAACAGAGGGAAATTTAACACAGATACATAGAGGAGAAGATGATATGAAGATGGAGGCAAAGACTGGAGTGATGGGACCACAGGCCAAGGAAACTGAGGAACACTGACAGCCACAAGAACCTGGAAGAAGCAAAGAAGAAATTGTCCTTGAAGCCTCTGGAGAGAAGTTCTTGATTTTTGAGCTTCTGGCCTCTAGAACTGGAGGAGAATAAATTTCTTTTGTTTTAAGCCACAAAATCTGAGGCAATTTGTTACAGAAAACCTAGGAAGCTAACACAAGTACCTTTACTCAATTCATCAACTTGACTTTGCTGGTCCTGAAAATTCAGTTTCATTAGTCCAATTATACATGCACTGATTCTAGACCACTACATCCCACTAACCAAATTCACAAGAAATGAAATAAAAACCAGATTACGAATCTATTCATTTACCAAGGAAAACATCCATGCTTTAATAACTGGAGCTAATGATATGCGTAGAACATGTTCTATGTTTAGAAAGAGCAAGATTCCTCAGACTCGGGCACTAGATTTCTGGGACCTCATTAGCTTAGTCTGGGGAGAAGACAGACAAGACCTAGGGACAGTGGGAGAGGTTAGGAGAAAACTGATCCTGCTGTAGAACCGGTGTTGGCAAAAGTGAAAGTGTTAGTTGCTCAGTCGTGTCTGACTCTTGGCAACCCCATGGACTGTAGCCTTCCAGGCTTCTCTGTCCATGGAATTCTCCAGGCAGGAATACTGGAGTGGGTAGCCATTCCCTACTCCAGGGGATCTTCCCAATCTAGGGATCAAACCTGGTTCTCCCACATTGCAGGCAGATTCTTTACCGTCTGAGCCAGCAGGGAAGCCCGCTAAAGGCCACTGGAAAATAAAATGTCCAGTATTCTAAGAAATGGAAAAAATCATGTTTGGGACAGGCAGGTAATAGCATTGGTGAGAACAGATACAAATAACATGACAATGGGAGAAGAACCAACAAAGAACAAAGAACAAATCTCAGAGTCATCAAGGTTCAGAACAATGAATCGTTATTATTAGTAGGCTCTCCAGAGAAATAGAACCATTAGGATGGAAAAAGAGAGATTTTAAGGAAGATACTCACTTAACTGTGGAGGCTGGCAAGTATGGAATGGGCAGGGGGGCCAGCAGCCTAGAGACCCAAAGGCAGGCTAGAGCCAGAGCTCCATCTTCCTCAGTCTTTTCTCTTAAGGACGTCAATAAGTTGGATGAGGCCCCCCCACACATAATTTAAGGTCATCTACTCAAAGTATGTAGACATTACTTTGCCAACAAAGGTCCATCCAGTCAAGGCTATGGTTTTTCCAGCAGTCATGTATGGATGTAAGAGCTGGACTGTGAAGAAAGCTGAGCACTGAAGAACTGATGCTTTTGAACTGTGGTGTTGGAGAAGACTCTTGAGAGTCCCTTGGACTGCAAGGAGATCCAACCAGTCCATTCTGAAGGAGATCAGCCCTGGGATTTCTTTGGAAGGAATGATGCTGAAGCTGAAACTCCAGTACTTTGGCCACCTCATGCGAAGAGTTGACTCATTGGAGAAGACTCTGATGCTGGGAGGGATTGAGGGCAGGAGGAGAAGGGGACGACAGAGGATGAGATGGCTGGATGGCATCACTGACTCGATGGATGTGAGTCTGAGTGACCTCTGGGAGTTTGTGATGGACAGGGAGGCCTGGTGTGCTGCGATTCATGGGGTCGCAAAGAGTCGGACATGACTGAGCGACTGATCTGATCTGATCTGATCTGATGAAGAGGAGTAGAGTTCTAAGGACTGAACCCTTATCTGTGGCAACCTTAGTACAAGACACTGTCACCAATAGAAAGAGAATATTTATCATACTTAAAGTGGGGTCAGGTCTTAGATAAAAGAGTTTGCTTAGAGTTTTACCTTAAAATATAGTTGCAATCCACTGACCTCTCTACATTTGGCATTAAGATGTAGGTGGTTGCCCAGTAAGTCTAGAGGCAACTGGAATCATCATTCCAGCCAGCTGGGTGACCGCACAATTTCTGGGCTATTATGTCAGTAGGCACAGGGAGACACAATCAATATCAATTTCAAAATTCTGCAACCAGAATGACTGGAAACAAATCCAAAATTTAAAAGGTGATGCTGCCATCCAAAGAATTAAAGCCACACAGGGTGAAAAACAAAATCAGAAGTATGTCTGTAAGATTTTGTTGATTGGAGGGCAGGGAGGGCGTGGTAAATAAATATTCCTTCACCTGTCTGAAATATCATTTATTCCTCTGGAGAGAGTGGGAATAGGGGAACTTCTGAGGGTTGCCTGCAGGGGATGAAAGGTAAAGAGCAAAAGTCTGAGGGTCAACTTTCATGAGAGACTTTCAGAAACTCTGGGCACAAGTAAGGTTACTTTGGATCCCGAGAAGAAAAGAACTCCATGACCCAGAGTCATGGAGCAGATGCCAACAACATCAGGAGATGGCAGCCTTAGTACAAGACACTGTCACCAATAGACATTTCAGATATTTTTATACCTCATTACAGTTGTTGCAGATATCTCAAAAAATCATTATAATCAGGACTGTAGCCCATTAAGCTCCTCTTTCCATGGAATTCTCCAGGCAAGAAAACTGGAGCCGGTAGCCATTCCCTTCTCCAAGGGATCTTCCCAACCCAGGGATCAGACCCAAGTCTCCTGCATTGCTGGCAGATTCTTTACCATTTGAGCCACCAGAGAAGCCTGAATTCATCACCATGTACTTCAAAATTATGGTAGTTATTGGACATAATCACTTGATTTAATGGATTGATAAAGAAATCCATGTATTATTTTATCTCAATTTTCAGAAATACTTTATTTCTTCAATATATTTGATTTCTTTTGTAATCTTGCATGTTTTATGTATTAAAGCATTATTCTGAAATGGGTCCATAGGCTTCATTAGACAGCCAAAGAAATCCAGACACAGAAAGTTAAGAAGCCAGACTAAAATAATCTATTATTCTGTCCCTATTTATATTTATTCATTTAACAAATATTTATTGGAATTTACTTTGTGTCATGCATGAATTCCTAAGTCAAAAGTGTTTGGGAGGAATTTGGGAAAAGGAGTTTAAAAAGAAAACATAGAAGATAGTAAAGTATTAATTTAAACCACAACATAAATGCTACAAAAATAATGACACAACGAAAGCCATGAATTTAGAGACAAATCCATTTGAAGGATTTCTTAGCACTGTGTAATTTGTTACTGCTAAGCTTCTGATTACTATATAATCAGGCTGACAGATGACTAATACTGGGCAGGTCCAAACAAGTGAATTCTAGCTTTTTTGGGACTCTGTCTCCTCATCTCTGTGCAGAGTCTTACAGAATGTTAATGGCCCTAACCCCCTTTGAGTTGTCTGTCTCTGTAGGACTGATAAAAGTTTTATAATTTTTCTTATCTAGACCACAGACACAGGATGGATTAATTACCCAGAAGCTTAGAACACATTTACTTTATTATTCATTTTAAAAAATTATATTCAGAAGTGGAGAGAATATACAGATTTTCCAAAATGTGAAACATTTTGATAATAAAATACTTGCAAATAAATAGAAGACAGAAAAAAGTGTAAATCTGCCAAAATTCATAAAATTCACTTTTAGGAGTTGACCATTGATTATTTAAAGGAAACAGAATTATAATAATGAGCAGTAGATGTTGGCCTTGATGAGTCTGAGAAGAACATAACATTAAAATTTGAACCTCAAAGTAGATTTAAAAAATCAATGAATGAGAAGACTCTAGATGAAGGCTGTATCTTAATGGAAAAGCTAATGGCATTAAACATAGTCCCAGAACTGTGAAAAAGCCTAAAGTCGAGAAACATGGAAGGCCAGGGAAAAGTGAGTAACTTAACAGGCAGTGGAGGAGGCTGGTATGCTTCCTCCTCTTTCAGCCCATAAAAAGGCAGAAATGAGCAGAGAACACTGGAGTGGTGGCAAGCATATTTCCCTGGTTCCAATGTTGACTTCAGTGGTACTACTAAAAGCATGGTGAGTGTAGTCTATGATAAAGAGTAAAATGGATAGTTTTGACTGGGGGGCATTGAAGAAAAGATCTAATAGGCTTCATTCTTCCTAGTTCCTCCCCTCAAAACAGACACACGCACACACACACACTGTCTTATCCTTGCTGATTTGAAGCCATTTACTTGATAGTAAACTGCTAAGTCACTTCAGTCATGTATGACTCTGTGCCACCCCATAGACAGCAGCCCAACAGGCTCCCCTGTCCCTGGGATTCTCCAGGCAAGAACACTGGAGTGTGTTGCCATTTCCTTCTCCAATGCATGAAAGTGAAAAGTGAAAGTGAAGTTGCTCAGTCGTGTCCGACCCTCAGCGACCCCATGGACTGCAGCCCACCAGGCTCCCCCGTCCCTGGGATTATCCAGGCAAGAACACTGGAGTGCGTCGCCATTTCCCTCTCCAATGCATGAAAGTGAAAGTGAAGTTGCTCAGTCGTGTCCGACCCTCAGTGACCCCATGGACTGCAGCCTACCAGGCTCCTCCATCCATGGGATTTTCCAGGCCAGAGTACTGGAGTGAGGTGCCACTGCCTTCTCCATGATAGTAAACTACTGGGGGTTAAATGCTTTTGATCCCCCAAAATTCATATGTTGAAGTCCCAACCTCCAAGGTATTCGGAGGTGAGTCTTCAGGAAGTAATTATGTCATGAAAGCAAAGCCCTTGGAATTCCACCCACGGAATTAATGCCTTTTTAAAAGAGACCCTGGGACTTGCCTGATGCTTTAGTGGTAAAGAATCTCCTGCCAGTGCAGGAGACAAGGTTTGAAACTTGATCCTGGAAGATTCCACATGGCGCAGAGCAACTAAGCCTGTGCATCCCAACCACTGAGCCTGTGCTCCAGAGCCCGAGAACCACAGCCACTAAAGCCCCTGTGCCACGGCTACTGAAGCCTGTGCGCCCTAGAGCCTGCGCTCCACAAGAAGAGAAGCCACTGCAATGCCTGTGCACCACAACTGAGAGGAGCCCCCACTCACCTCAACTAGAGAGAAGCCAGTGAAGCAACAGAGATCCAGTACAGATAAAAGAAATTAATTAATAAAGTTATTTTAAAAGAGACCCTGAAAATTTCCTTGCCTGTTCTGCCATGTGAGTGTTAGTTGCTCAGTCGTGTCCGACTTTTTGTGACCCCATCGACTGTAGCCTCTCAGGGTCCTCTGTCCATGGGATTTTCCAGGCAAGAGTGCTGGAGTGGATTGCCATTTCCTTCTCCAGGGGATCTTCCCCCACAGGAATCAAACCCGGGTCTCCCGCATTGCAGGCAGACGCTTTACCGTCTGAGCCACCAGGGAAGCCATGTGAAGTTATGACAAAAAGAGAGCCGTCAAAGACGCCAGCTCTCACCAGACACTGAATCTGCTAGCACCTTGATCTTGGACTTCCCAGCCTTCAGAACTGTGAGAAATAAACATCTGTTGTTTATAAGCCACCAGTATTTTGTTATAGCAGTCCAAAACAGACTAAGAAAGGAATGTTGTAAAGAAGTAACTTAAACGTGATCATAATTTCTCTTCCTTTAAAAACTAGATCAAGAAGTTTTTCTATACTTTCACATTCAATAATCTTACATTTTCTGTTTTTACTGTAATAACATTTGTAATGGAGGTCTTAAGACCTTTTAGAGACATTTCTTTTTTTGCCAAATTACGTGAAACAAAAAAGAGTAGGTAGCATCAAAAAACATTTGTGTTTAAACATAGGCATTAAACTCCCAGATGCTGAAGTCAGTTATTAGCAAATCTACCACAGTTGTCACCAAAATTTTAGAAGGAGGTAGGTGTTATAAAAGTCATCTGGATCCTCCTTTACAGCTAAATAATGTAGTTAATGCTGTAATCTATAGTTAATCTCTTCTGACACCTTCCTCAACACATCAGCAAAGGAAATTAAAATCTTAATTAAACCCTTTTCATTACATGGAGCAATACAGACAGTGCCTTCACCCCAGCCAGGATGATGTTGTAATTATGACAAGAACATGAGAAATGTTACCCTGCCTCAGACCAAGATTCCAACCAATCATTTCTTGCAGTGACATAGAGAATATCTTGGGACTTCACATCAAGCTCCAGGGACTGTGTTGGACCTTGAACAAACTTCGTGTTTTATAATGAATATTTCATCCTTTAACTTATCTAAATCTTCATGGAAGAGATGCCTATTATTTTGTCTACCCAGCAGCTATTTTCCAGGAGTTGCCTCTACCCCATGGTCCAATCTCTAGGGTTGCAGCAGCTTTTGCAATATTTTTACAATATGACACTGCCCCCCAAGCATGATCAGTTTGTTTTGGGAAGGGAGACTTGACCTTAAAGGAGTTTATCGGTCATTTCCCAAGAGTTTTACAACTGGAACTGAGAGGAACAGATCATCTCTCTCTAATCTACTCTACTATAAATACTAACTTGAGACCCATTCCTACTGACATGTGGTTTGAAAATAAGAAAGCTGGTCAACACTGAGAAAGTGAAGCAGATATGGGAAGAGAGCAGATATAAGGGTCATGAGGAGAAGAATTTCTGGGTTACCTTTTGTGCTACAGTTAGTGGTTCTAGTCTTGAGGGCCTGGAGCCTCTTGGATTCCATTAATTACTCCAGTTTACCCTCTTTTTAATTGTTAAGCTAGTTTGAGCTGGGCTTCTGTTCCTGGCACCAACAAATAAAAGTCTTATCAAATTTTCATTTATTCAATAAATGTTATTTATTTAATGTTGAATGTAAATTGTTCATACTCTAGCCTATTCTAACTTTTGAAGATACAAATTTCATAAACTTCTAACTCATTTCATCTAAATAGCATGTCTTTCAAGCAATGCCTTCTAATCTGAGATTTGATGTTGATTCTATATACTAACCATACCTTGAATTATTTAAGAATTCTGCTCATGTCCTTGTCTGTTTAGTTGTATTCAATTCATGTATATTTGGTTGTCTACTTTGTGACAACCAGATAACGTACTTGGTGATGTAGATTCAAAGATGAAAAAAGAGATCTCATAATCTAGTAGAAGAGAGATATTTGTAAATTGATGACTGGGATATAGAATGCCAAGAGGTACCACAGAGATTCATTCAAAGCATGAATAAGAGTGTTTCTAACACTGTGACTAATAATTGACATTTATCTTTTCCCCAACATTCTTCCCCCAATTTTTCCAGATATTTCTTCTTCATCTACTCTGTCCATGTAGTGTCTCTTCTCTTCTCTTAAGGGAGTTGAATGTTCTCCTGTGATATCATGTTTTATCCTCACTGCCCACATAGACTAAGAACCTAATGCAAGCTGCACAAATTACAAACACCTTGGGATCCATCCCCTCAAATTACCCCCAGTGAATCTCACCTCCTGGCATTCACATTTGCATGTAGTCTCCTCTCACACTGAATGAGGCTGACCTATATAACTGTTAGGATATTAAGGAAAAACAGAGTATGACTTCTGTGTCTAGGGCACAGAAAATATTATAGCTTCATAATATAGTATTACATGTGTTATACTTCAATAAAAAATAAATTAAAAAAGAAAATATTACAGCATCTTTCTTGCTCCTTTAGATCACTTACTCTGGGGGGGAGCCAGATGTCATGTCATGAGAACATTCAAGCCATTCAAGCAGCTATGAAGATTTCCACATGGCATGGAACTGAGGCCTCCAGCATTAACTTAGCAGGTGTGTAAATGAGTCCCCTTGGAAGTGAATCCTTCAGACTAGTCAAGCTTTCAAATCATTGCAGCTCCAGCTGACATCTTGACTGCAGTTTCATCAGAGATGCCTTCTACTTCTGCCCAAGACAGAAACCTAACGAAGCTGCTCCTAAATTCCTATTGAACAGAAACTGTGAGATAGTTAGCCAGAACAGATAGCCATTGCTTTCTAAAGCTTCTAAATGTTGAAGTAGTTTATTATACAAGAACAGATAATTAATATCATACTCCATCCTTTGATACTACATAATTTATCCAAGGATGGACAACTAACCCAAGTAAAACCTATGAGGAATGTCCCCCAGATTTTTTTCTGATGGACTATCACAGAAAGTACAAAGACAGTTTAATGATTTAAGTGACCACTTTTCCACCAGGTGAAGGAAAGCAATTTTAAGTGAAAAAGGATGAAGTTGACACAGATAAACACAATAGCAGGAAGAAAGTCATGGTGGTTTAAGATGTTAGTTCCAACTATTCCTGACACTCAGCTGAAACTTGTCTTTCCTTTGGCTTAGATATTTGCTATTGTTGCTTTAAGACCTTTGCATATCTTGGTCATTTTATTCTGTTGGCCCAATCTCCCACTTTAGTAGCTGTGAAAATGTCATCTCACCAATGAGACCACCCTGCCCAAACTAGATTATCCAATGTGTGCTATGTTTCTTAACTTATCAACTTGGCTGAGTGGAACATTTCCTAGAATTCACTTTCTTTTATGTGTTCAGTTACAGTGGACCACAAGGAAGATTCTTGAAAGATTTAGAGGATATTAGGGAAATAGCAACTGCTCTATCTTCCCCTGGATCATCCTTTAGCTCCTCCAACTCCTGGTCCAAGTGTGTATTTTTTGTCTACGTGCTGAAGAGCCCTAGCTCCTGCAATATACACTTATCATCATCAGGTATCATCATCAGAGGCAACAAAAACAAAAATACAGGTTACTGTTTGTCCTTGTGGGATTGTACCTCAGGCTTATTGGATTACTGCCTGCTCTTAGTCATCTTTCCCACTTCACATCCTTCTTCCCTCCCAGTATTAGCAGAGATAGAGCCAGTAGTCCTACACAAAGTGTGCTCAACTAGCTCCAACAGTTGCATAAGGCCAAATATAGATGATAGATAGGATTTTTGTGTGTGTATGTGTGTGTGTATCTACATTAAAGAGAGAAGTGAAAGTAATAAGATTTTGAAGACTAAAATGGTTTTCATGAGCTTAAAGAGAGTTGAGGGAGAAAAATGCTCCAAACCAAGAAACTAGCATATTCAAAGACGAAGAAATATGAGATGGCTTATTAGGAAACATGTTTCCCAAAACAAAGATGGCAGTGATAGTGGTAGCACAAAAAAATTAAAAAGGTAATAGAAGTCAAATGCTAAAGAGCTTTATACACTCTGAAAAGAAGTTTAGATTTATCTTACAGATTAGCATTCACACCAAAATCTGGGTATAAAAACCACTTTCTAAATATACAAGTCAAAAATGCAAACGTCAGGATTATGTCCCCGGAGATCCTAAGTCTTCCATCGGGCCTAGGAATTTGTATTTGTAATATGTCGTCCAGGTGATTCTAGCCAAAGGTGTTCTAAGGACCACACTTTGATAAACAACACAGTACAGGCTTCCCTGGTGGCTCAGACTGTAAAGCATCTGCCTACAATGCAGGAGACCTGGGTTTGATCCTTGGATCCGGAAGATGCCCTGGAGAAGGAAATGGCTAGCCACTCCAGTATTCTTGCCTGAGAAATCACACGGACGGAGGAGCGTGGCAGGCTATAGTCCATGGGGTTGCATAGAGTCAGACACAACTGAGCAACTAACAAACAACCATAGTACAGTAGTGACCTGCGGGAGAGTTTCAGACAGGAGCATCACTTCATGAGACCTGAATTTCAGAAAGACTGCACTAGGTGCAGTGTGGGAAAATTTGAAGGTAAATCTGAATGTAGAGAAATGGATTAGAAGGTTGTTGCAATAATTCAAATGGGAAGTAGTCATAGCCTCAACTAAAGCAAGAGAAAGAGTGACGAGATTCTAGAGAGATATAAAATATAAAATGTTGATTAACTGGGATGATGGGAAAGCTAAGGAGAATCCAAGATGATTTTCTAGATTTTTTTCCATGAATAAGTATGTGGGCAATTAGATAAAAATACAGTTGAAAATACAGATTACAAGACTGGAATGTACTTGAAAATAATGAGTTCAGTATGATAGACTTTAAGTTCAATATACCTATGTGACATATCTTAGCGTAGTTGTATACTAGATGCTGCTGCTGCTGCTGCTGCTAAGTCGCTTCAGTTGTGTCCGACTCTATGAGACCCCAGAGACGGCAGCCCACCAGGCTCCCCTGTCCCTGGGATTCTCCAGGCAAGAACACTGGAGTGGGTTGCCATTTCCTTCTCCAATGTATGAAAGTGAAAAGTGAAAGTGAAGTCGCTCAGTCGTGTCTGACTCTTAGCGACCGCATGGACTGCAGCCTACCAGGCTCCTCTGTCCATGGGATTTTCCAGGCAAAAGTACTGGAGTGGGGTGTATACTAGATAGTTACATGTAAACTATTAATCAGGAACATTTCTCCCCCCACCTGATGTTATCATGTCATGGTACTTCCGTTAGAGTAACACTTCAGTCCTCCTCTTTCCTCATCACTCACTGACCTCCACAGAGCAGAGAGGCATTTGATTGATGAATTTGGAGGAAGAAATTAAGGCATGTTCAATTCAACCCATTTTTTCCTCTTCCTCTGAGATTTGCCTGCCTGTATAATGTAAATATTGCATGTATGTGCAATTACATTTGGAAAATATATTAATGAAGTGGACTTGAGGACAGACGTAAGGTTGTCCAGGCAACCACCAGCTGAAAGAGGTGAAGTTCTTTCAGAGAAAGTCTTTGGGGTTGTCCTAGTCTACTCAGAGTGCTGCAACAGAATACTATGGACTGGGTGGCTTATTTGTTAAACTTTATTTTCCATAGTTCTGGAGGCTGGGAGATCTTAGGAAGTCCAAGATCAAGGCACTGGCAGATTCATTGTCTGATGAAGACTTGCTTCCTGGCTACCTTCACATTACATCCTCACATGGTGGAAGGGGTGAGGCAGCTCTATGGATTGTCCTTTATAAGGGCATCAATTTCACTCATGAGGACCCCTTCAAGAGTTAATCATTTTTCAAAACCCTAATCTCCTAAAGCCATCACGCTGGAGGTTAGGATTTCAACATATAAATTGGGGAGGGGTACATAAACTTATTAACCCATAATAGGAGTAAAGGATGAAAGAGATCCTTAGCATTAGAGAAGTACCCAGAGAAAGTCTCACTCACCATCTACAAAGTAGAAGCAGAGTCCAGCTACTGAGCAGACACTTTGCAGAGTCCAGCTACTGAGAACAGGTCTGGACAGAGTCAGAGGAAGATCAGTTATATAAGGCAATCCTACCTCTCCTCCTCGAGAATTCTTACCCAGTGAATGAGAAGAGCGAGGTAGGGGGAAGAGCCAAAGAGCTGACTTTGAAGGTCCTTAGACCACCTATCAAATCTCAGTTGGTGGAAAAGTGGAAATGTGGTTAGAATTTAAAGTGGAGTACACTGCTGTTTTTAATCTAGAAAGCTGTGGGCTGTTCCCGACACATCATGAAGGACCTATTTTAAGGAAGAGTTGATATGATATTGTTAAAGACAGAGATGGGAGAAAAGTAAAATCTTTAATGTTGGTATTCTATTAAGTTATTCTACTCAATAAATTGGTGATGTTTATATGGACAGTTTTCTGGGGTTGAAGGTCATCATATTCTCAAAGAGTTATATGAACCAATAAAGGAAAGGAATGCACAATGATTCATTGTGAGAAGAGAAGAGGACTAAGGGCAGAACCTAGGATGTATCCCAACTTTAAAGAGTCAAGGATGGGAAGAAGAGCCCGTAAAGAAGACTGGAAAGTCAGAAGAAGCAAGCCAAGTATGGGGGTCAGGAAGGAAGTTGTTCTGTAGTCATCTATGTTGCATTAATGCCAACTGACTGGCCCCAAGTCTATGGATACAAATCTCCTTGCATTCATTCCCAGACTTCACAGGCCTGACCGCATATCTGTATAAGTGGTAACAGCCTTCCCCCATAAAGTCTTATCTTCTGTGAGCTCTTCAAGGTAATATTGCCTCCTTGCTGCCTGTCAATTCTGCAATATTCAGAATCATGAAATCCTGAATAAGCTAAAAGGACTACACTTCGTTTATTCTTCTGCTCAGTGAAACCACATTCTCTTCCCTACAAAAATGGGAAGCAAGATAGCAACAGAGATGGCTGATTGTATTTGATGTCCTTTCTGTCTGTTTGCTTGCTGTCCTAGGCCACCAAAAATAAAGGCTACATAATCCAGATACTCTTGCCTGGAAACTCCCATGGATGAAGGAGCCTGGTGGGCTGCAGTCCATGGGGTCGCTAAGAGTCGGACACGACCGAGCGACTTCACTTTGACTTTTCACTTTCATGCATTGGAGAAGAAAATGGCAACCCACTCCAGTGTTCTTGCTTGGAGAATTCCAGGGACAGGGGAGCCTGGTGGGCTTCCGTCTATGGGGTGGCACAGAGTCGGACACAACTGAAGTGACTTAGCAGCAGCAGGTATGGCAACATGATTAGATTCTAGTAATAGATTGAGCAGAAGTAGCACATGCAACTTGTGGGGTATTTCCTTTTCATTCTCTCCGTTCTTCTAGCTTGTTGAATACTGGAGTTACAGCAGCCATCGTGAACCACAGGTGACTTCAATGAATGCTGCTAGGAGTGATGGCAGTAGATAGCCTAGGGCTCTTAGTCCCCTCAGCTGCAGAGAGCCACCTTGCTCAAGGTCACAGCCATTCCACAGTGGCCCACATCCAATGACAGATCACTGTGGGAGTATAAAGGCCTGACCATTTGGACCTAACTCAAGACAACTCTGAGGGATTGGCCATGGCTGCATCACAGCTTGCATCATCACTTCTGTTCACTCCTGCTCTTTCTCAAATCAACCAGACAGGACTTTGTGTGACTGCTTCCTCAGGCTGTGGTGCTCTTTGCCCATGTAGTCACAGAGTTAAATTCCTTCAGATCCCTCTGGTCTGTGTTCACAACCCACTATTTCAATGAGTCTTGCCCAGATTCTCCTCCTTAATCCTGCAGACTATCTGCCCCACCAACACTTCTCATCCTTTTTATCCTGCTGTACTTTTTTTTTCCCGTATACCTATCACCCTCTAATATACTATATCACTTAGTCACTTATTTATTACGTTTTTACTTACTTTCTTTACAATAGGATGTCAGGTTCCATTAACTTGCGGACAAGGATCTTGGTTTTGTACACTGATATGTCCCATGCACCTGCACATAGCATGATATGCCCCATGCCTGGCACATAGCAGGTATTCAGTAGATATTTGTTGAATGAGTGAACAAGTGAATAATTTTCAAGAAAAATTTGGCAAAATTCACTCTTCAAGATCCCCATCTCAGAAACAGTTTAGGAAGGATTCCTTGGCAGCAGATTCACAAATATAATATATTCTACACTATCCAATAAGACAAAATTGGTCATGTATTTTTATGGAGTATCCTAAATCATTCCTTTTATAGTTTACATTCATTAGCATTTCATACACTGACTCACACATACACGTAAATATTATGAAGCTTTATTTCATAGGTAAGGCCTATGACTTCTGTTCCAATGAGATAACCATCAAAAAGATTGATTGTCTCTAGAATAGGAAACTTAGAAAAAACAAACCTGAATTTCTCAAGTGTGGTAATCCAGGACAGTTTGCTGGGCTACATGATAGGGTACAGTTACTTCTAACAGGAACTGTCTGTTCCCAAGTACAATTCATTGCAACTGAGTTTGGAAACTTTGTTTTGCTTCATATTACCAGCTTCTGAAAGAGGTCAGTATTTGTGAGGTTTCAGGAAGTTTCCTTTGAAGTCAGCACTCCAGTAGAAACATGAACTAGATCGACTGAGCACCCTTGGAGTTGGCCTGAGGATTTATTTCCGTAGCTGTGAACTCTTAGGGGGATTTCCTCTCCTGGGCAAGTTCCTACTTTTTCCATTTGTCTTAAGAGTTAGTAAAGGCTATCTAAATGTCGTTGTGTGAATTAGAAAGTCATGGGGTTATGAATGAATATAATTCAAACCAGTCATTTTTATTAAAAAATAAAGAATATAATTTTAAAATATTTATAAGTATAAAAGATCTTTAACTATGAATAAAATAATTATTATTTAGTAACAAATTATTAGCTATTAAAAGTACTGGAGCCAAGATATGGAATCAACCCAAGAGTCCATCAAAAGATTAATGGATTAAAAAATGTTGCATACATATATGCAAATTTATACAAGCAATGGAAATAGTACTTAGTCACAAAAAAGATGAACCTTGCCATTCACAACATAAATGGACCTAGAGGGTATTACACTAAGTGAAATATCATAGGAAGACAAATACTATATAATTTCACTTATTTGTGAAATCTAGAAAAAAACAAATAAATAAACATAAGAAAACAGAAATAGACTCATAGGTACAGAGAACAAGTTGGCAGTTGCCAGAGGAGGGGGATGAAGGCAATAGATGAGAGAGATTAAAAAATACAAACTTCCAGTTATAAAATAATGTCACGATATGTAATGTAGAGCATAAGAATGTAGGCATTAACATTGTAATAATTCTGTATGGTGACAGTTGATAACTAGATTTATAGTGGTGATCATTTTGCAATATATAAGCTTATCAAATTATTATGTTGTACATTTGATATTAACATAATATTGTAAATCAATTATACTTCAATAAAAAATAAAGAGAAAGATTATATAACAATAAAAAAGTACTGGTGAGTATACAAATGTTAATTATATTCTTTTTGGGGGGAGGGTAATGGTAATATCTTTGAGGAAAAAAGATAGATACTCCATCACTGCAGTTCTTTTGTTACCCCTGGAAAATTATTGCCCTCAATCTACACCCTCAGTCATTCAGACTCTATGAAGCAATCAGAGTTTGGGATGTAATTTTAAAACATTAAACTATGCTCCAAATGTAGTTTATCTTTGGGCAACTTTTCTACCCTTTCAAGACATTGTTCTGCAGCAAATACTAAAGCTTCTTTAAGAGAAAGATTGCCTTCTTTAAAAATGTATTAAGAATCAAGTTTTAAAGACCTCACTGAACCTTTGTTTTGATCATTTTAATAGTCTCTAACTGGTTTTCAATGAAATATTATCATCAAATGGGTAATCAGAAAGTCAGTGAAGGGTAACAATTAGAAGCTGCGCTTTATTTCAAGCTGTTGCTGCTGCTGCTAAGTCGCTTCAGTCGTGTCCGACTCTGTGTGACCCCATAGATGGCAGCCCACCAGACTCCCCCGTCCCTGAGATTCTCAAGGCAAGACAACTGGAGTGGGTTTATTTCAAGCAGTTATCTTTAACCAGGTCTTTTGGTTAAAACCTCCAGGAAGATTCCCCTACTTTCCCCATCTACCCATCTTCTGCTGTCTTAATATTATTTTCTCAAACTCCTTGGCATTCAATACAGACTTTACTAATCCCTTGGCCTTAGTAGGCAGTCTCCTTAGTAAACAATAAATAGCTCCTTGGCTTATTCATTAAAAGCATATTGTCATTCACAACCCAGCTTCTGGAATATTTCTGAAGTGGATATGTATTGCACTGCCCAGACCCATCTTTAAGGCATTAATTTCCTGTTACAGGAGTGTTGGCTACTGAGGACTCCCAGCTGAATTCCTCTTCAGGCGCTGCCCGCTGCCAAAGGAAGCTGCCTCATCCAACATCGTCTCCCCTCCCCTAGGAAAACTCATATGCAAAACAGGAGTACAACTGCTCCCTCATTTCAACTCGAGAATCTTTGAAAGAATATCCTAGCTCTAAAGCTCTCCATGCAATTGCAGCAGCCTTTGTTGCCACTGCATCGCAATACAACTTCTCCTTCTGCTCAGTCCCACTTCTTATGCTCTCCCGAAGGCGTTGATCCTTAAGCCACTTTCTAATAAATTTCCTGCTGCTGCTGCTAAGCTGCTTCAGTCGTGTCCGACTCTGTGTGACCCCATAGATGGCAGCCCACAAGGCTCTCCTGCCCCTGGGATTCTCCAGGCAAGAACACTGGAGTGGGTTGCCATTTCCTTCTCCAATGCATGAAAGTGAAAAGTCAAAGTGAAGAGTAATCTCTATTTCAGAGTTGGTTTCTTAGGAAACCTGTGCCCGGTGAGAATTCTCTGGTCATAATCAAACCACCACTTTTAGTTATTTAATAATCTAAAATGTTGATGGTGACTTGTGTATTAATCGTAACAGACTAACTTCTGTAATAAACAATACCAAACTGTTAATGATGTAATCCAATAAAAATTTGCTTCTTATCCAACACTGTATAGTGCACTGTAGTTCAGAGGGAAGAGGGACAGTCATTCAGGGTCTAGACTCCTTCCGGTTTGGGGCTTCATTCATTTCTAGGAGTTCTGTCCTTCAACTGAAAGGTGAGGGAAAAAATGAGAACAATGTAGGAAGGTTTGATGGCTTGAAAGAGTGCACATCAATTGTCCTAACCTTCCATTGGCCAGAACTCTATCATATGGCCACGCTAAGACAGGGAGGCTGAGGATTAGCAGTTTCTGCTATTCATTTATAGAATTCTTGTGATGTTCATGTCTTCCATTTTCCATGACATGTGACATTCTTGTATCA
The DNA here is from genome assembly GCA_935064755.1 of Tragelaphus eurycerus. Taxonomy (NCBI): domain Eukaryota; kingdom Metazoa; phylum Chordata; class Mammalia; order Artiodactyla; family Bovidae; genus Tragelaphus; species Tragelaphus eurycerus. The sequence continues at coordinate 18,017,437 of CAKXYN010000024.1, read as the reverse complement.
ATCTTCAACTTGTAAGGACTGAAAATGTCATCTTTATTAAAGAGTTTAAAAGATTCATGGTGTCTCCCATTTGATAAAAGTCTCTGTATGGTGTGGGTGTGCATGTGCGCAGATGCATGTGTGTGTGTGTGTGTGTGTGTGTGTGTCTGTGTATCTTTAACAAATAAGGGACATTTTTAAATAGGAATATTTTTAAAAAACAGAACAATGATATATATCACTTTAATGCCCAATAAAATTAAAGATGTTTCTTTAATATATACAATATTCAGTATGTGTACACATTCTGACTGTTCCTCAAAAGTCTCTTTCTGGAGTTCTTTTAATTCCTGGACAGGTACTGATGGTTGTGTCAGAGTTCAGCAAAGTCTTCCCAAAACTTCTGTAGGATCCACTTATTCCTTCTCTTTAAACTGCTCTGAAGGTCTTTGTCACAATCAGAGCCATGCCTATTTAAAAAACATAAACTAAACATGCCTGGATTCTCTAACATCAACTGATATTTTACTTATATTTTCTTTTCCTTCTTCAAATAGTCTTCATCCATTTCCTTAGTTATCACTCTTTTAAACATGGCTCTGGCTAGCCCTTCAACAGCAACTCTTACAAATGCAAGTCTTGGGGCCACTCCTGTTACAGTCTTTCCAGGTCTATGATTTATAGGAAACTGCTTCTACAGTCTGAGAAAAATCACTTTTTAAAACAGGATTAAATCTTTAAGTTCAATAATAAGGGTATATGTTTACTCAATGACTTGTTTCAAATAGCACCTTATATCTTCAGATTGTATTTGGGATCGTATGTAAAACCAAGTGAATTTATTTCAAAACGAAATCTTAAATTTCTATTTTTTTTTACAGCTTCTAATGTAGTACAAATACTTCTCATCAAGAGGTTAGAAAATAAACTAAAATGACTGACCCAAGCTACTTTACATCTTTAGCCCCATTTCTTCCAGTACTTGGTTAAAGGTAAAATGAAGCTTGATAGGAGATTGCTAAAAATAATTTCTAGAAGCCAAATGATAATAAATCTACTAGTGAGACTATTTTAAATTCTATACCCCTGTGGGAATTTGAACCTTAGGGACTTCAGCTTCTGCTATAAACTCTGTCAAAGCACAAAGTCAAACCCTAACGTTTGATCCATTTTCTGCACATGACAATGTCCTACAGAGTTCAAGACAGTACTAACATCCATAAGTGCTATGTCACTTGTATTTATTGGGATTTTTGGCTGCAGAAAGGAGAAAATTCAGCTTCAACTAGCTGAAACATTGAAGTGAATTTATGGATTATGTTGCAGGAAAACTCAGAAATAGATATGACTTCAGGTAAGCTTTCACTCAGCCCAGCAGGTCAAGAATCAGGACAAGCACCCAGTTTCTCTCCCTCAAAATTTTGGCTCTGCTTTGTTAAGGTTGAGTCCATTTTTTTCACCAGGCCCTCACTTTGTGGTCACAAAGATGATTGCTAACAACTCTGGAGCTACCTTCTTCAGGTTCATTTTCTAGTAGAAAAGTGGGAGTTTGTTTACCTAAGTACTCAAACCAGTTCTGATATAGGAGACTCTTTGCACCTTACTGGAATATTTTCATCTACGAAACAATCATTGGGTCAGGGGGCTGAAATCTACTGACTGGCTTATACTAATCAGGGCCTACCCTTGGAGCTGTTGGAGGAGGGGTTAGTCCCATTCAAAGTGTATAATTGAGAAATTCAAGGTATTACTAGGAAGAAAGAAGAGATTATTGAGAAGGAAGCAACACATGTTCACTACAAATACCAAATCTAAATCGACTGACTTGGGCATTCTATCAAAATAAAATACAAAGTAAATTATAGCTTTAAATAAATTGTGTTTCTGCTTTGTCATACCTGTCCTCAAAGGAATTCCCCACTTATGTCCATACCAAGGGTGAACATCTCTGCACAATGTTCAAAGCCCATCACAATAATATCCACCTTCAAGGTGTACATCTCTTATCAGCTATGTTTCTTCAGTCTCCCTCCTGCAAACACTGGTGAGTCTATACTTTCGTGAAAAAAAATATGATTATAAAAACAATACATGCTAACTTAAAGGTCAAGCAATACAGAAGTGACCAAAGTAGGACACAGAAGTCCACCATATTTAGAGTGAGCATTAGAGACAGAATACAGATGTCTGGTTGTACACATCCACATTGATTTAATCAGAAATCATGACTTTCACATTTTAACTGGGCTGTCCTCCCTCTTGTCAAAATGGCTTCATCAAGTGGTTGTATCAAAAATATCCTACTTTTTTTTGTTTGTTTGTTTTTGCCTTGTTTGCTTTCTTCTCTGTTATTTAGATCTCTGTCTATATGGATCCCAGTCATCTTTCAGGGCCTAGCTGAAATCATACCTCTTGATCCCTAATCCCTTTTTAAAACTGAACTTCTTAAATGGTCATAAACAAAATATAAAAACATAAAGGGTATTTTAAAAATTCTTTCCTGACTTCTCTAGTTCAAATGGACTTTCTTCTCTACTTAGAGCCTACATTACACAATCAGCATGTAACTACAAATTATTTATATAGTTTGTTATTGTTCCGTATGTGTAGGAGTAGGTGAGAAGGATGTGGGTGGAACTGTTTTATGGAGTCCTGGGCTGGGGTGTGGACTTACAGAATCATGACATAGCAATGAGTGCAAGGGAGGTGTGGAAACAGCTAGCCCTGGGAAATCACAGAAAATTGGGCCATAAATTAGAGCAGGGGTCTGAATCAACTCCTGAGGCAGGCTTTGTACACAAGCTAGAAGTCAGAACAAGGCAGTATGTCAAGGCCAAGAATTTGGTTAGATATCTGGAAATCTACAGGAATGGGAAAGGGTATATCAGGGCATAGATTAACAATGAAAATGATGATATATTATGCTTAATTAAAATAATGTGTGAAACATAATTGATGTATAACATCAAAAATATCAAAACACAAAAATTGCTCAATTTTACCCAAAATTTAAAATGTGACTATCTTTTGGCTCAGCAATTCTACTTCTAGGATGTTATCCTAGAGAACAATTCACACAACAGGACAAAATGAATGTATTCAACACTGTTGATAAGAGCATGAGATAAAATGGAAACAACCCAAATAATTATCTACATGCTTACCTGCCTATACTCTACTATTTAAACATACAGTGGAACAATAACCAGCTATTAAAACAGAGATAGATCTGTGAACATTGTCATGGAAAGGGGTCCAAAATACATTTTAAAAGAAACTTTCAGAACAATATATAAAGCATGACTTCTTTAAAATATAAATTATAGGCATTACTCATATATTAAATGAGTTTTTAAAAAGTTTTTGAAAGCATCATCGTCTATTTGTGTGAAAATCACCTACAGTACCTAGAGTACATGTTAAAAATACATATTCTTGAATTTCATATAAGATCTCCTGATCTTGATGAAAGTGAAAGTGGAGAGTGAAAAGGTTGGCTTGAAGCTCAACATTCAGAAAACGAAGATCATGGCATCTGGTCCCATCACTGCATGGGAAATAGATGGAGAAACAGTGGAAACAGTGTCAGACTTTATTTTTCTGGGCTCCAAAATCACTGCAGATGGTGACTGCAGCCATGAAATTAAAAGACGCTTACTCCTTGGAAGGAAAGTTATGACCAACCTAGACAGCATATTCAAAAGCAGAGACATCACTTTGTCAACAAAGGTTCGCCTAGTCAAGGCTATGCTCTTTCCTGTGGTCATGTGTGGATGTGAGAGCTGGACTGTGAAGAAGGCTGAGCACCGAAGAATTGATGCTTTTGAACTGTGGTGTTGGAGAAGACTCTTGAGAGTCCCTTGGACTGCAAGGAGATCCAACCAGTCCATTCTGAAGGAGATCAGCCCTGGGATTTCTTTGGAAGGAATGATGCTAAAGCTGAAACTCCAGTACTTTGGCCACCTCATGCGAAGAGTTGACTCATTGGAGAAGACTCTGATGCTGGGAGGGATTGGGGGCAAGAGGAGAAGGGGACGACAGAGGATGAGATGGCTGGATGGCATCACTGACTCGATGGATGTGAGTCTGAGTGACCTCTGGGAGTTGGTGATGGACAAGGAGGCCTGGTGTGCTGCAGTTCATGGGGTCTCAAAGAGTCGGACATGACTGAGCGACTGATCTGATCTGATCTGATCTATTAGACCATATAAGATCTTCTACTGAACTACACACTAGACCTACTGAAACATAGTCTCTGGTGACTGAACCCTAGACTCTGCATAACAATCAACCCACATGAATCTTGTGCCCAATACAGTTTGAGGATTACTGGATTGATATAGTATTAACAAGGGTTCCACCCAAGCCAGGGAACTTGGAGGGCAAGCAAGAGTGAGGGAGTATGTGAGAGGTCGAGGGGGGTGGGGTGGAGGGCTGAGAGTTTTCCCTTTCATTTTACTTTATACTCTTTCACATTTAAAAATTCTTTATGAGAATTCATTACTTAGTAATTATTTGTATCTACTAGAGATATTTGAGGTTTAGAAGACAAAAACATTAAATATGGATTTTCTAGGTTTTGTAAATAAGAAAATACATTACCAGTTTAGCTCATTCAAGAAAAGACTATCACATCAGCAAGTATAAATTTGGGTATTTTTTTTACTCATATCTGAAAGATAACAGAAACAATCATATGACAAGTTGAGCAAGAGCCACTATCTTGATCTGGGGAAGAGCATGAAATATTTAAGGGAAAGTAAATAACTCAGTGAGGCTAGAGAAGAATGAGCAGGAGTATGTCATACCAGACTGGGTTGGAGAGATCACCAAAGCTAGATCATGTGTTGTTTTGTAAAGAATTTAGATTTTATTCTAGGAAGCTGGTGATTGGTTCTAAGAAGGAAGTGACGTTATCTCCTTTGCAATTTAAGTGATAACTTTCATATCTTTTGATGTGATATTTTCAGTTAGAGGAATTTTCCCACAAAAAAAGTTTTTCAAAGATGTTCCTAATTAGAATTTTACATTGAAGATAACCCAACAATACAGTGAATGTGTAAGCAAAAAATGACTTAGAAATACTTGGAATAGCAAGAGAATTCCCTGGCAGTCCAGTGGTTAGGACTCTGCTTTTCTGCAGTAGGGGTCATGGGTTGGATCCCTGATTGAGAACTAAGATCCCATATGCCCCAGGGTGTGGCCAAAAAAATAAGAAGAGAAGAAGAAATATATGGAATAGATATGGCTATTAAAAATTATAAATAGCTCTTCCCTGGGCCCCGCCCCGCGGGCCGCCCCGTCCCTCCCGTCCGCACTCTCGCCACCCATCGTGGGCGCGGTGCCGCCATCACTCTGGGGTGGGGCGGGCTCAGTGGTGTTGGGGCGCATCGACCTCACCAGGGGCCGGGGGCTCACTGGGAGGGCGGGAACCATTCGTCCACGCCATCTCCCAGACTGGTTCTGCAGACAGAGGACGGAGGCGGACAGCCAGGTCCTGGCCATGGTCGCACACTCCGGAGACCTGGGCGCCTGGAGATCGGGCCACAGGGGCTGCGCCACTTCGGGGACTCCGTGTCCGAGGCCAGCACCCAGACCACGGCCGCCGTGGTCGCACTGTGGGTGTGTCCAAGAGTTGTTTGGGCTTTGTGTAATATGTTTCAGTAATTATAAATATATGGGACTTCCCTGATGGCACAGTAGATAAGAATCCACCTGCCACTTCAGAGGACAGAAGTTCAATCCCTAGTCCAGAAGATTCCACACACCACAGAGCAAATAAGCCCATGCAAAACTACTGAGACCACGCTTAAAGCCTGCATCTCAACAAGAGAACTCACCGCAATAAGTCCATGTAACTAGCCCCACTCTCCGCAACTACAGAAAGTCTGCACAGTAAAACAAAAACCAAAATTATAAGGACTATAAAAACACACTGAAATAGTCATAAGAAATGAAGTCAAGCAAAACAAATATTTTAAGAGATTAAATCTACAATTAAAAAAATGTCTTTGTTTCCACTGTTATGTGTTTACTTTGTCCTAGCTAGGTTCCGATCATGGAACATAACATATATGTTTGATTTGAAGGAATTCAGCCATAAGAGTAAGTATGTATATTAACAAAGATTAGGGAAATAAGGGATGTTTGGGGTCTTAATATTTATTGGAAACTTGGCTTTCTGTAAAGTTTTTTATGATTATATTATAATAGCAACCAAAAAATCAGATGCTATCCTTTAACAACAAGAAATATTTCAGGGAACCCTATTCTCTCTTGTTAAACTTGACTTAGACCGAATATATTGAACAAACTAACACTGGTCATAGTTTTTTAAAATAATGAGTATGTGTAGCACAACATCAATCATTCTGTTTTACTTCATTGATGCTCCACAACAACTCTATAAGAGTTTGCTAAGCTCTCAAATTAATAACTATTGTCAGTTCAGTTCAGTTCAGTTCAGTCGCTCAGTCGTGTCTGAATCTGTGACCCCATGGACTGCAGCACACCAGGCCTCCCTGTCCATCACCAACTCATGGAGTTCACTCAAACTCATGTCCATTGAGTCGGTGATGCCATCCAGCCATCTCATCCTCTGTCGTCCCCTTCTCCTCCCACCTTCAATCTTTCCCATCATCAGGGTCTTTTCAAATGAGTCAGTTCTTCGCATCAGGTGGCCAAAGTATTGGAATTTCAGCTTCAATAACTATTGTAATAATATACAAAATAACTATTGTAAGGATATAGAAATGATTTTCACTTTGGATATATTACTCCAAATGGTGAAAAGACCATTTCTTATTGTTTATGAGTTATATTCATCTAATTACTGAAAATCTGGTGTAAAGGAAAACCTCTATACTTCCTATTTTTGAGAGGAATCAGTTGTGGAAATGAAAAGGCAAACACTTCATGAACAAGTATAAGGATTAGGAATACTTCAGTGTAGACAATAATTGAATATGATACCACATTATTAATATTTATATACAGATCTACGGAGAAGGCAATGGCAACCCACTCCAGTACTCTTGCCTGGAAAATCCCATGGACAGAGGGGCCTGGTGGGCTGCAGTCCATGGGGTCGCTAGGAGTCGGAAATGACTGAGCGACTTCACTTTCACTTTTCACTTTCATGCATTGGAGAAGGAAATGGCAACCCACTCCAGTGTTCTTGCCTGGAGAATCCCAGGGACGGGGGAGCCTGGTGGGCTGCCGTCTATGGGGTTGCATAGAGTCAGACACGACTAAAGCGACTTAGCAGCAGCAGCAGCATACAGATCTAAGTCTAATATGGACCTTGCTGCTGCTGCTGCTGCTAAGTCCCTTCAGTCGTGTCCGACTCTGTGCGACCCCATAGACGGAAGCTCACCAGGCTCCCCTGTCCCTGGGATTCTCCAGGCAAGAACACTGGAGTGGGTTGCCATTTCCTTCTCCAATGCATGAAAGTGAAAAGTCAAAGTGAAGTCGCTCAGTCGTGTCCGACTCTTAGCGACCTTAAAAGGCCTTAAAATTAGCTCTCTACCAAAAGTTTACTGTTAATATAATCCAAGACACTATCAAAGGGTATAGATGAAAGTATACTATCAAAATAAGTTTGATAAGTAGACTATCGAAAAGTATACATGAAAGAATTATAACAAAGACAGACTACATAGATAACCAATCAATGTCTATTCAGTACCTAGTCCCTAAGTGGCCAGTGTTTAGAAAATACCAAATTATGGAAATTCAGGCATAATCAATAGTTCTCAACCAGTTATATATATATTTCAGAATCTTCCTGATGAGTTTTTTAAAAACAGACCACATTAAGCTCCCCCCTAGAAATTTTAAACTGTTAGGACTGGAGTAAAATTTGTGCTTATGCATTTTTATTAAAATATTTCTTAAGTGTGTCTGATGATCATGGCTGGGGGAGAATCGCTCAGATAGAGCGGTCATTATAGATTAAATTGAGCGGACAAAACACCATAAAGAAAGCCTGCATAGCTACGGCTGCGCTTTGCCACATGGAAAAGCTTTAAACAGAAAACAATACGGGACTCCCCTGGCTGTCCAGTGGTTAGGACTCTGTGCTTCCACTGCGGGGGTCATAGGTTCAATCCATGGTCGGGGAAATAAGATCCCACAAGCCATGCAGCACCGACTTAGAAAGAGGAGAGTAAATCATTTACTCTATGAGCATAAACTGAGGTGGGAACGGGCAAGGTATTGTTTGGGAGAGAGCAGGTCGGCCATTCTCCAGTGAATTCAAGATAAATAAAGATGGTAGTGTATATTGAATGAGGTAATTGCAAGGTAATTGTTGACTTTAAAAAATATAATACAGTAGAGGACTGAATCCAGGTCTAGGGGTTAGGAAATGAATGAGTGATGCGGAATCAAGGTAGTGAGTATTTAAAGCAGTCATTTGAGAATTTTGCAGGGGAAGGAAAGAAAAAATTAGAATGGAATTTGAATAGGAAGAGAAGGATCAAGAAAATTTTTTTCCAAGACAAAGGAGTTTGAAAATGTTTGCAAGCAGGAAGGGAAATCCAACAGAGAAGAAAAAAGCAGATATTATAGAGTGGGTACAATTGAGATTCATATCTCCCAAGTGTTTTTAATGTATTCGTTTAAGGACTAAAATATATTACAGTAAAATTATACCAGTTTAATTAGAATTAAAATTTGAGTAAATTTAATGGCAATGGGAATCACTGACAACCAGAGTCTCTCAAATAGCCTACGACAGAAAGTAGACAATAAAGTCAAAGAAAGTTTCTATCAACTCTATTATCCTTCCATTCGATCCTAAATTCACAAACTTTGTGGAAGTAACTTAGATGCAAACATTGAATGGAAAATTTCAAATAAGAAGATGTAAACCAGTACATATAATTTGAGCTAGAACTGAAGCCAAGTCCTTCCTCTACTCTTCGCCAGAGGAGCTGGTGACTGGTTCCGGTGAGTGCTGCCCTCTGCTTCAAATCTTGCTCACTGACTTAATAGCCTCTTTCTTGGAATAATTTCTTAACGTTTATGTACTAATGACCCCAAAGCAGACAAAAAAATTTAATCTAGGCTTTATAAGGAGATTGGCTTGGCTTTATTACAGAAACTATGATTTTTTTGAAATGGTTTATCAATTCAGGATAGGGTAGGACAACAGCAGCCACTGTTAATAGGATATGACTTGATGGAAATTATCCTTGAGCAAAATTATTCTGTAAATTAAGGTAGAAAGGACTCAAGTGGGTAAAAGAATACAGACAGGTCTGTTAAGCTCTTGCTATCCTCTCAGATATGAGGTGTCGAGGGTCAGAGCCAAATTGCAAAGTGTATTTAATTTTATATCACTGGATATAAAGTTTCAACTAATGATTTAAAGATTACAGTAAAGTATTAGGCTATGTTTTATAGGGTGGTTTACTCTTTTTTAACTTGATTACACTTATAAATACAAAATACTATCACATTTTATTATTTCATTTGATCCTCATGAAAATTTTCTGCAATTGAGAGAATAGAAGTTATTTTTCCAGGCTGTTTAAGAAAGTAACCGAGATTTGGAGCAGTTTAACAAGTTAATTCATTGAACAAATATCTGAGTGCCTACTATATGCCAGTCACTGTTCTAGTCAGGGTTATATAGTTTGCTAATGCTGGAACCAGAGTCAGAATTCTTGATATAGGATGTTGATGGAAATGTAGCTGCACTGCATTTATTTACCTGTGCTCTTCAGAAGGCCACTGGCACAAAGCCCAAGATGCAAGTCTTGGGAAATATAAATGTTGGGTGGGGCATACAGAAAAACATACGCCTTTTGGGTATGACCTATAAAGGAAAGGTTTTTATGTTTGACAAGTAGCACATCTCATACATTTTTTATAGAGCAGGATAATGTATATATTTTTTAAATACCTTTGACTATGGATTAAAGGTTTAGGCTTCTTAATTATATGGCCCACGGAGGGCAAGGTATGTGTCAGCAACCATGATAAAACACATTTATGAAGCAATTTTAAATTTAATAGGTGTATAGCTTGATTTATTTGTATTCTTTAAAGAATTTGCAAGCAAATACATAGATATTTAATACCTCAGTCATAGAGACATCAGAGGTGTTCTACTAGACAGAAGCTCAAAGAGTTCAGATAAAACGCTCAAGATAATTAAAAAAAAAATCCTGATTTGGTCATATCTTATTTTGGAACAGGTCCTAAATTGAGATTCACAGTAATGTCATTTCTAATATGTTCTGATATGTAAAAGCTGGTTTTCAAAGTTGTCTGCCTAGTGTTTTTCTCACAGACATTATTTTTACTTAAGACTGGATCTAAGAAACTTTGTTCTTTGACAAGTATGCCTTCAAATACATTTAAGTTACAGAGTCCAAATCTTTCTCAACAGATTTTTTTAGGGTCTACTTGACTTGATTATATTAAGATAAAAACTCTAGCCATTTGCATATACTCTACACACACTTAACACACATATATCCAGTTTGCAATTTTTAAATTTTAAAACTGTATGTTTTAAATTATCATTACAGGGAGATTAACAATGACTAGAGAAAGTAGGGCACGGTAAGTGTGTTTCCTCCATATCAAGTCCTAAAACTAGAAGCAAATGTCACACTTTTGGAGGTTTGTACACAGTGCTGTAAACATTTTCCACGGTCCCTGTCCACAAGGCCTTCCTATTCTGCCAGGATGAAGAATCCTGCTCTCCACACACCGGTGTGGTCAGACTCATCAACTTGACTACCGAAAAGGCACATTTCTTCGTCAACTTTATTTGGCCCTCTGTCCTTGATTCATAGTTACTGGTTTTATGGTCCAGGGCAAATAGTCTTGAACTCTACAGCAGAGCCAAGACATCTGCATCGGATGCATCATAAATCCAGCAGTCAAATCACCACTCCCCGCCCACGCCGAGTTTCTTTTTGAATGGCGATGAGCAGCTGTAAGTCAAGGCCATGAAAAGCGGATCTTCATTCCGACTAAGTGTGGGTGACACCTCAAAGGTGTTTCTACCACTGGATGGGAAACCTTGGGACGTCTCCTCGCACAGGCCACCTCTAAGAAGCAATGGAGGTGACACTGTCAGATGAGACACTGAACCCATGCTGTCAATGGCCGACCCCTAAATGCACATCCCCCAGCCTCGCGCTCCAGCTGGAAAGCCCAGAAACCGCAGGGAGCTTAATCCATTCCAGCAACAGTGCAAATTCTTGGAAGCGCAGATTCCCGCCTCTTCCAGGCCGCGCGCCGAAATCAAACTAGACGCAGGCTCCCTGGGGGCCTTGCCGCGCGCGCTCCGCTCCCTCCGCCGGCCTAGCCTCGGCCGCCGCCCGCACAGCCGCGGAGCTGGGCGGGGCCGCCTCCAGGCAGCCGGGCAAGGCGGGCCGACCAGGAAAAGACGCGGGAGGCACGCTCTGCGCAGGCGCGCGGCGCCCCGCCTCCCCAGCGTCGGCTCTTGGGCGGGCGGCGCGGGCCCTCCCACTGTCCCCCGCGCCGCCGCACCGCCCCGGCCCTCGCTTCACCCCGACGCCCCGGCGTGCGCGTCCTCCCGCCGGCCTGCAGGCCCGGGGCCTCTGCCTGCCAGCCCGCCGCTGCTCCTCGCGGCCCCGGCTCGCGTTCACGCTGTCGCCCGGGCCGGCGCGGCCGCGGGCAACCGCTCCCCCTCCCACACCTACCCCGCCCCCTCCCCGCCTTTTCCGCCCTCCGGTCCCCCTCCCTCGGCCCGCCGCCGCTGCTCCAGATGAGGTGATGGCAACGGCCAACTTCGGCAAGATCCAGATCGGGATTTACGTGGAGATCAAGCGGAGCGATGGTGAGCCTCGCCGCCGCCCCTGCCGTCCGGCCCCGCTGTCGGCTGTGCGCGGCGGAGACGCGGGCGCCGGCCGCCTCATTGATTGCTTCGCCGGGCTGTGGGGGCGGGAAGGCGGCGGCCGCGGCGCTTTTGTGTGTGGCGTGTGTGCGAGTGAGGCCAGCTTGGGGTCCGCCCCGGGTGCCGCTGCAGTGCCGGACCGGGGAGGGCCCTGCGGGGTGGCTGGGCCGGGGGGAGGCCAACGGGGAAGGGGCCGGGGGTCTCCGGTTGGTGGGTGCGCCGGAGGGTCCCGGGTCGGGGGGCCCCCCCGCTCCTCCCCCGCGATCTCCATCCTACCCGGGGACGGCAGGCTCCGGTAGGATTGACCTAGCTTCGCAGCTCACCCCGGCCTTTTCATTTTCCGGCCTCATCTCTGAGGGGATGGGGGTTGGGGAGAGCGTGAAGACCAGAGATCTCAACATTTAGGGAACCGACTACTGGTCCGAGGCCAAGGTGGGAGAGAAAGGCCAACCCCATTGGTTTAAATTGTTGGGTTGTCAGGTTTCTTCGTCTTTGATTTCTCGAGCATGCCTCTTTCTTTTTTGCCAGTCCCTTCCTTGGAAGAAGGATGGGGAGCCTGTGGTGCTCAGCCATGAATAAGGGTGGGGGAGCGAAGGGAAGAAGTATTGGATAAGCTTCTCAAAGATGATGAGACTGAAAGGGAAGGAGCAGGATGATCCTTGTCTGTGCGAGGCACTCCTGAGAGGGTGGGGGTGGACGACCGGATGTTGATATTCTCACACCCTCCTGAGAGGTAACCGAGAGAAAAGTGTAAGAGGAGGTGGCGGCACATGCCTAATCATAAAGAGAGAAAAAGCCCTAGGCTTGTGTCTCTTTCTATAGGTTTCTCTTGGGGAAAATGTTTTACGCCCCTAGCCAGCCAGGTTTGGAAATAATTTATATTGTAAAGGAGAAAACGCATGGAGGCGGGTAAAATTATGTTTCAGTCCAAACATTCAACGAAGTAGAGGTGTGTAATACCGAGAGGCGTGCAGTGTATCTAATCCTGTGCCTTTAGGTTATGGCTTATTATCGTTTAGCCTAGTCAATGTAACTGTCGCTGTCTCATCTACAGCCTCTACCGAGAGGCTTCTACCAGGTTTGATCAAGTTATGTGAAGCTTAGATTGACTGCCTTGTTTATCTGTGATAACATATATTGGAAGACCCTGTGCAGCTAATGATTTTTTTTTCTCTTTCCTTATATCTGACATAATTTGTGTCAACATTATAATGCAGTATTTGAAAAGATAAATTGTAACACATAGAGCTTTAGAAGTTACCCATAATACTAGCGGGGAAGAGATGTCTCTTTTACTTTGGTTGGGGTTTCTTCATATTTTCTCTTCAAATTGCTTTCCTTAAGCTGTGCTGTTACTGTAATTTCATTTTTAGGTAAATGTAGGTTCACTGTATACTAGTAAAAGTAGGGTTTATATATATTATTTAAAATTTGGGGGAGAAGCAATAAAATGTGTGAGTTCTTTACATTCTAAGACTTTTAACTGTGATTGTAGGTTTAACTACAGAATTTATCAGAAAAAGTATCATGATACTTGAAAGGTTTGGTTAATTTTATGTTTTCTGGGCTAACATCTTTTTAAATGTGTCAAACTGCAGGCAGTTTTGCTTTTGGGGGGATTCTAGAATATTCTTTATTTAGTACTATGTTTAGTACTCTTTCTGCTTTCATCTTCTGCCTATACCAGAAACCCAGACATCTAAGAGCTTTGTGTTCTTACATAAGTGCTAGTAACCTAAAATCACATTTCAGAGCAGTTTGCCCTTGAAAAATAATGGAAATCATTACAGTGTATCTCATCTTAACTTACAGTCATGTATGTATTTATGCTCCTCAGGTGCATAGTAGAGTTGAAGGTAACAGATAAGCAGAGAACTTAAGGGAATGATCGTTTGCAGTGGTTATGGTGTTTCACAGTAGAAATTGATGTCTGGGAGACTCACCTAAAGCGTTCTCTTTTTCACTTTAAAGAAGCTGTTTTGTTTCCTCCCATTTCTATGGTCTGTCTGTTTGGATAAAACACTAGTGATCATCGTAACAGAAATAAACTTTGTAGTTGGATGAGCACTAGTGTAATGCCTGAGACAGTGGAAACCACATGAGTGAAGAGGGGTGTTCTAGACTGCTGTTCACTGGGAATTTGATGTTTCTCTGCATGCTTGCTAAGTGGTGATCCTTGTCCTTGTTTCTGAGTATGCTTCTCCCATCCGCAATGCTCACATATTAAAAAAAAAAATTTCCAGGTAATTAATGTGGACTTGTTAGTATCTTTCAATACACTGCTCAAAACTAATTCCCAATATGTTTTCATTGATTAGTAAAACTGGATGGCCAGTCAGTCATTGAATTCCTAAGTCATTAGGAGACTCATGAGACAGCATATTTCCTTAAGTATTAATGTTTTGGTACATTTTTCTTAATATTATGTTTTCAGACTGCACCAGAGAAGGAAGGGGTGGTATGGAGAATGCTATTGATGGATGGCAGACTACCCACTCCCACTTCAGCCACAGCCTGGGCATTATAGGATTTTAAATTCCCAGAATTCATCTGCTCCTCCCTGAGTTCATTGCATATAGTTTTTGAGTTAATCACTCATTATTGGACTTAGTTTTCTAACATTGTTTTGATTAATCATTACGACAAAATCTTACCTGGAAGGAAAACCGTTCCATCTATGCTCATCCTGTGCTGCCACTTCCTTATTCTGCTCCCCCACCCACACCCCAATGCCTCATTCAGGCCTCTTAGTTCAATATTCCCAGTGTTGGTTGAAATTGAGTGATCTAGCAAGGCTTACTGACTGTTTTGGTATTCTAAGATTAGAAATGACAGAGGTTAGGCTTGGACTCCTAAGATTATTTCCTACCCATAGGAAATAACCTGGCATGAGATTGGACTGGTTTCTGGAAATGAACACTCAATATTTGTTTTCTTGCATGTGTCTTTCTATTATCTTTCTGATTCAGTTTCTTTTTGAAATCTAATGACTCTAAAAACTGCAATCTTAACTGTTGGGTTGCTAGGTAGTCTTCATTAGGAGACCTCACACACACAAAACTGCACTGTTAAATTATTTCTTGTTTGTTCTACAGTAGCTTTGACTATCCTTTGGAGGCTGGGGGAGTGATGAGAAATGTTATGCATATTTGGAAGCTCCAGCCACGATGGAATTATTCTTCGATGTGTCTTAGTCACATAATTGATAAATGTGATCTGAAGAGAATCATACACTATTTGAACCAGACAGATCCTTAGAGATAATCAAGTTCTCATTTTTAAAGATGTGGAAACTGAGTCCCAAGTCACTGTAAGTGACTTGTCTAGATTCATAGAGTGGAAGCCAAGAGCCTGGCTTAATGTAGTGTAGAAACCAGACTATCAACAACTGTGACAGGAAAGGAAGAATTCTCTATTATTTGGGAACCATATACAGCTTTCTCTAGCCCAGTTAAGAAGTAGGAAATTGCTTCTCACTCATGGGAAAGCCACTGGAGAGCAGCGTTATAGAGCCCAGTTGGAATGATCCAGTAAAAAGTGTTGTGGTATGTTTACTAGGTCACAACACTCAAAAATTGTGAGAGGAAAAAATGCATCTGTTTCTTAAACAGTGAAAAGAGTACTTTAATTAAGCATCTGAAATCCAGAGGAAAGAAGATTTCAAAGGACCCATCAGGAATCTTGGAGTTTAGGGCAGGCCATCTTAGAAAAGATTTTAGTGACCTAATTCGCTACCTATTTTGCCACATTTATTCTTCTGCTCATTTATTTTTCCATGGCATTAGACAGACTTTTAGAGAATGGACTGTGAATTTAGTTAATAAAAATGAACTACATAGCAGTATAGATCCTTTTGGTACAATTATGTGATGTTGGTTATGGAGTGAGTAGAATGGAGGGGATTGTGGATTCAGTTCAGGTCAGTTCAGTCGCTCAGGCATGTCTGACTCTTTGCGACCCCGTGGACTCCAGTATGCCAGATGTCCCCGTCCATCACCAACTCCTGGAGCTTACTCAGACTCAAGTCCATCGAGTCGGTGATGCCATCCAACCATTTCATCCTCTGTTGTCCCCTTCTCCGGCCTTCAATCTTTCCCAGCATCAGAGTCTTTTAGTGAGTCAGTTCTTCACATCAGGTAGCCAAAGTATTGGAGTTTCAGCTTCAGCACCAGTCCTTCAGGACTGATTTCCTTTAGGATGGATTGGTTGGATCTCTTTGCAGTCCAAGGGGCTCTCAAGAGTCTTCTGCGACACCACAGTTCAAAAGCATCAATTCTTTGGTGTTCAGCTTTCCTTATAGTCCAACTCATATCCATACATGACTACTGAAAAAACCATAGCTTTGACTAGACAGATCTTTGTTGGCAAAGTAATGTCTCTGCTTTTTAATATGGTGTCTAGATTGATCATAGCTTTCCTTCCAAGGAGCAAGCATCTTTTAATTTCATGGCTGCAGTCAACATCGGCAATGATTTTGGAGCCTGCCAAAATAAAGTCTCTCACTGTTTCCATTGTTTCCCCATCTATTTGCCACGAAGTAATGGTTCCAGATGCCATGATCTTGATTTTCTGAATGTTGAGTTTTAAGCCAACTTTCTCATTCTCCTCTTCACTTTCATTAAGAAGCTCTTTAGTTCTTCTTCGCTTTTTGTTCTAAGGCTGGTGTCGTCTGCATATCTGCTGCTGCTGCTGCTAAGTCGCTTCAGTCGTGTCCGACTCTGTGCGACCCCATAGACGGAAGCTCATCAGGCTCCCCCGTCCCTGGGATTCTCCAGGCAAGAACACTGGAATGGGTTGCCATTTCCTTCTCCAATGCATGAAAGTGAAAAGTGAAAGTGAAGTTGCTCAGTCGTGTCAGACTCTTAGCGACCCCATGGACTGGAGCCTACCAGGCTCCTCCGTCCATGGGATTTTCCAGGCAAAAGTACTGGGGTGGGGGTGCCATTGCCTTCCCCGCTGCATATCTGAGGTTATTGTTATTTCTCCCGGCAGTCTGATTCCAGCTTGTGCTTCATCCAGCCCAGCATTTCATATGATGTACTCAGCATAGAAGTTAAATAAGCAGGGTGACAATATACAGCCTTGATGTACTCCTTTCCCTATTTGGAACCAGTCTGTGGTTCCATGTCCAGTTCTAACTGTTGCTTCTTGACCTGCATACAGATTTCTCAGGAGGCAGGTCAGGTGGTCTGGTATTCCCATCTTTTTAAGAATTTTCCACAGTTTGTTGTGATCCACACAGTCAAAGGCGTTGGCATCGTCAATAAAGCAGAATTGTGGATTAATGATTTCTTTTTACATGGTGATTAGCATGATGTTGGTTATATATTTTAGGTCTTCATAATTTTTCAAATAGGTTATCTATGTGGATCCTCCTAGAAGCCCTGTGAGGTAAGTAGGGTAATTGGATAGCAGATTCATTGCTTTATAGGTGAAGAATCTGAGGTTGGAGAACTTGGCAAGATCATATGGTTAATAAAGAGGCTTGACTTGGACCAAAACCTGAGTCCTTTTGCTCCCAGCTCTCTTTAGATGCTGGCAAATGTTTGCTGATGATAGTATGAAGTTTATCACTTTGTGGACTTTGATTTTTTATTCTCTTTTGAGATATAAAAGCCTCTTTAGCTTTAGATAACCTACAATTAGTAATGTTGCTTAAATTTGCCCAACTGGTGAGATCAAATTGATTTCTCATATTGTATTAACTATAAGTGTTAAGATTCTTGAATCTAAGGCTTTAAAGCCCCTTTTCAATAGTCTGTCACTTGTTGCTTCCAGAACTACCACAGAAAGAAATCTATATTCTTTGCCTAGTCTCTTGAATTTTGTGACAGAAATTTTCAAACTGTGGGGAAAAGCTATTTGTTGTTTATGTGTGATAATTTTTTAAAATATCTAGAGAAAATAGCAAAGAGCCAATTAAGCTAATTTCCATACTTGTAGGAAGAAGGTACAAGTATGGAAAATCCAGACCAAGATTCCTTGAGAGATCATCCAGACCCATTTCTTTCTAGTCACAAGTATACTTGTCATTAATATTACACTTATCTTTTGCAAAGCTTAATTCTTAGAATTAACCACACACTTTGCTTTTAACACCTATGTCCTGTAACTTGAAGTAATCTTTTAAGGTGTTTGAGATTGTAGTTTTGAGCTTGAGAATAGATACAGTTTTTAAATCCTGGATAAAACTAATTTTTCACTCTTGTGGTCCAGTTGTGAAGCACATACAGGAGAGTTGCCCTTCTGTCACACACTCTCTCTTATAATTAAAATAGTACTAATATTATTATAGTGTCTAAGTGAAAATAGATGTTAGAACCTCACCATATTAAGCATTTAAGTGCTTAATTACACATAGTGGATGCTGTGCCATATACTGTGTGTATGAGAACTAAATACAGATTACTGATCATGGGATATGTCTAGTGAAAGCTCATACAAACTGAAATGGAGTGTTGTTTCATTGTTGGTTAACCTTTCATTTAACTTTTTGCTACTATCTCCCAAGGGTAAAGGCTTCCCAAGTGGCACTAGTGGTAAAGAATCTGCCTGCTAATGCAGGAGATGCAAGAGATGTGGGTTTGATCCCTGTGTTGGGAAGATCCTGTGGAGGAGGAAATGGCAACCCACTCCAATATTCTTGTTTCGAAAATTCAGTGCTTAGAGGAGCCTGGCTGGCTACAGTCCATGGGGCACTCAGACATGACTGAGCAACTGAGCACACGCACATTCAAGATTAAAATGAGGGAGGAGTGTCCCTTCTAAAAGTTGTGCTTCTAAATCTGGTCCTGGCCTTTCCCATTTGGGGTATTGCGTATTTTTCTCCGTACCTACTGCAATCAGCTTGCTGTTCAAATGGGCTTTTACTAGAGTGAGAGTATTTTTGTGTATAGACCTTAAGTGATTATGCCATATCACAAAATAATGTGATCTCATAATTCTTTGTTTCCTTATTACAGAGTTAATTAAATATACCTTTAAAAATACTTTATTTATTTATTTTTGGCTGTGCTGGGTCTTCGTTGCTGCTAGATGTGGCCAGTGGGAGCAACTCTAGTGATGGTGACTTATCCTGTTGCGGAGCACAGGCTCTAGGGCACACAGACTTCAGTAGTGCAGCAGGTGGGCTCAGTGGTTGCAACTCACGGGCTCTGGAGCACAGGCTCAATAGTTGTGGCACACTAGCTTAGTTGTTCTGTGGCGTGTGGGAGCTTCCTGAATCAGGGATAAAACTCATGTTTCCTGTATTGGCAGGCAATTTCTTTACCACTGACGCATCAGGGAAGCCCGAAATATGCCTTTGTTCATAGTTGCATATAAGGCATTCTGATAGGTGTTGAAGTTCCTGGCCCTCAGAAACAAACAAGTGGTTTTTAGTAGTATGTTCGTGCTGATAGAACTGTGCTATTCTGTGTGCACATCATTGCCACTTACCTTTTCCGATATGGATTCTTAGATTACACTAAGGGAAAATACATGTCATCCATGCTGCCCCTTTCTCATCCTCTGCCCGTGACAGTATCCATTATCTCTCATGGCATGCTTCCCTGATGAACCAGTATATTCACTCAGAATCCTTCTTAAAATACAGCACCACCAGTCCTGGTAGCCCTTGTCAGTCAGTTGAAATTGGCATTATTTGTCATTCCTAGCCTATTTTCTATTCTCTAATATTCATTTGAAATTTTTACTTTATACCTTTTAATCTTTGTTTTGATACCTAAAGGAGTAAAGTTTATTCCATTTTAAATTTCTGGCAGACCAGTCCCTGGCAGCAAGTTCCTCTCTGGATATCCTATGTTGGGATGCTTGTAAACACAGGGACCAAGGAAGCAGATAGAGCCAGCTGCCAGTTCTTCTGTGTGAGAACAGCCTCCTCACACGGTGTGGCCAAGGGACTGTAAGAATCAGGCATGTCCCTGGGCTGTGTTTTACTTACTTTTGAAGACTCTGTCTCCAGGGTTTTTTTTTTTTTTTTTAATTGGTTTTTGGCATTAATTTTAACCAGATTTCACCTAAATAGGATTTTTTAAAGGAAAGCTTGCATCAGGATGGGACATTCTTGCAGTAAAAATTTGTCCAGTGTTTATACTATGAATGACCCTTTGAATAGAGCTCTTGGCCGGGAGCTCCCTACCCAGCCTCATCCAGATAGCTATGTCTTCCATACTGCCACTTAAGTTTTGTTTCTTAAAAAGTGAATCCATGTGTTATTCTTGATACCTGAAGGAGTTTAACGTTTGTGTGTTTTATAATTCTACTGTTTTGCTAAGTGTATAATATCCAATATCTTATTTTACTTTTGTGACATCCCTATAATGTATATAGTATCTTCCCCATTTTACAAAAGCAAAACCCTACACTGAGTGTATAAACTACTGTAAAGTGTTTAAGCCTGATGATGGACTATTTTAGATATTTAGATTATATGTGTTGGTCAAGGCTATGTAGTAAGTGTATTTTAGGGATGTAGATATATTTAGGGAACATAAATGTTATGGGAGTTCTGTTTCTAGCCTGGGTAGAGTTAATGTAGTGGTTCATGGCCCTGATTGCTTATTAAAATCACATGTAGGGCTTTGGAAAAAACAACCAAATATAAACAACTCCCCACCTATCACCACCAATATCTGGGTACTTTGCCCAGAGATTCTGTTTTAATTGGTCTGATATGAAGCCGGGGCCTCAGTATATAAGACCACTCCACTGGTGAAACAGCTTCATACACACTGATGATTCTAGTATACACCCAGAGTTATGATCCATTATGTTAGAAAAACTAACATTTTCTAACAGTGATCTGACAAGACCTCATGTCGAGTGAAGTTAAAATGATGGAAGATGACCAGTAGATTGTCTTGAGGGGAATGAAGGATTCCAGACACATGGCACCACATGTGAGCTGGAAATGGAGGACTGTCAGGTAAACGGCACTCTTGCCTGGGAAATCCCATGGACGGAGGAGCCTGGTGGGCTGCAGTCCATGGGGTTGCTGAGGGTCGGACATGACTGAGCAACTTCACTTTCACTTTTCACTTTCCTGCACTGGAGAAGGAAATGGCAACCCACTCCATTGTTCTTGCCTGGAGAATCCCAGGGATGGGGGAGCCTGGTGGGCTGTTGTCTGTGGGGTCGCACAGAGTCGGACACGACTGAAGCGACTTAGCAGCAGCAGCAAACCTGGCATAGTAGGGCTTCCCCAGTGGCTCAGTGGTAAAGAATCATCCTGCCAATGCAGGAGACATCGGTTCAATCCCTGGTCCAGGAAGATCCCCTGGAGAAGGAAATGGCAGCCCACTCCAGTATACTTGCCTGGGAATCACAATGGACAGAGGAGCCTGGCAAGCTACAGTCCATGAGGGTCACAAAGAGTCAGACGTGACTTAGCAACTGAACTGCTGAACAGCAAGAAAGTGATAGATGAGGACAGGAAGAAAGGAGGAGTAATCTGGGGCACCTTATTAAAGACTTGACAACCAAGGTAAGGTAATGCATCTTGGAATTAACTGCTAGGACACTTGGAAACTACTGTAGGACTTAATCTCCTAAGAGCAGTAATAGGAGTCAGCTAGTGATTAGTGATAGATTAGAGGGAGAGAAGTACTGAAAATGGAACTAGCAAGGCTAAGATTGCATCAGTCGAGGAGGGGAAGCAGTGATTAAGAAACAGATGAGATGCAGAATACTGTAAAGGAGTTGATGCTGTGTGCATATATCACGTGTGCCAAATAAAGGGCAGATGTGTTGAAAAGAATGGACTTAGCATTTGAAAAGTCTGAGTGTGGGTTATAAAATCTCTTCAGTGTGTTTAATCAAGCTAATCCTATTCATGAATACAGCATAGAGAACTGTAGAGCCAGTGTACAGTGTGCTATCAAAGAGCACCCAGCTCAAGAGTGTTCATAGTTTTGCCACTAGTATCTTAAAAGTGAGTGAGTCTAAGGTTTGAGTCACTTCCAGTAAATGTTTATATGGAGATCAGGAATTTACTTAAGCTATAACTGCTTTGCCTACTTAAGAAGACTCAGTTATAGTGTATTAGCCAAGACCCTCTTAGAATTCCTAGAAGGGAATGGAAAGGAAGAACCGTAAAGGATCTGGCTTTGGCTCTTTAAGGGGTGGAGTGTTTTGATTCTTAACATGCAGCTGCTCTCCTTTACTTTTCCTTTGCTCTTATTTTTGGCCTATTTTTTTCTGTCCTGACTTTTGCCTTCCCTTTTCATCCTCAAGATTCTGAATGTCATTTCAGCATTTAGAATCTCTTAGCTACTATTTGCAGTTTAGGAGTTAAAAATCGTTTTTTTCAGTAGTCATGTACGGATGTCAAAGTTGGACCATAAAGAAAGATGAGTGCTGAAGAATTAATGCTTTCGAATTGTGATGCTGGAGAAGACTCTTGAGAGTCCCTTGGACAGGAAAATCAAACCAGTCAATCCTAAAGCAAATCAACCCTGAATATTCATTACAAGGACTGATGCTGAAGCTGAAGCTCAATACTTTGGCCACCTGATGCAAAGAGCTGACTCACTGGAAAAGACCCTGATGCTGGGAAAGATCGAGGGCATGAGGAGAAGGGGGCAAGATGGGATGAGATGGTTGGGTGGCATCACTGACTTAATGGAGACAGTGATGGACAGGGAATCCCGGTGTGCTGCAGTACGTGGGGTGGCAGAGAGTTGGACACAACTCAGCAACTGAACAACAACAAAGCAAAGGATGAGTAGACAGAACCCAGTGGATTTTTGGGGCAGTGAAATTATTCCTTATGATTCTGAAATGGTGGTTACATGTTGTAAATTTGTCAAAACTCAAAGAAGATACAATACCAAGAGTGAACTCTAATGTAAAATATGTACTTTGAATAGTAATGATGTGCCAGTATACGTTCATTGATTGTAACAAGTGTTCCCAGTGTGGGATGTTGACATTATGGGAGGCTGTGCGTATGTGGGGACAAGGGATATATGGAAGATTTCTGTATCTTCTGCCCAGTTTCGAAAACTACTACTCTTAAAACTACTTTTAAAGGAGGGAGGTGGATGCAAGCTTTAAGGGTTAAGTCAGAGCTACTCTTGAAATAATTGACCCATGAATGACAAGGGTTTATACATTTTAAGAATAAGAACCCAATAGGGTTGCAGTTAAGGTAAATTTTTGCTCTTCATTTTTGTTATCTTTAGTCTGTTGGCCAATATGAGAGAGTTGGGGTTTGCTGACAGAATTTTTTGCCGGGACCAGCCGGCAAAGTCGAACAGTCCTGAAGAAGGGCAACGAGGCTAAGAAAATTGAAGACGATAGAAAAGATGGGGTCGAGAGGGCCAGGCAGTCAACCACGAGACAGGTTTTCATGCAACTGACAAAGTCTTTATTGAGCACAGTATCTTTATACTTTAGAACTGGGAAAGAGGGACACAGAAAATTCTTTGTAGATTACATCACCACCTTGCGATATTTTTCAAGGACTTATAGCCTGTTTTCCCAAGACTAGTTAAAAGCAAACATGGGAGTAGTAGGAGGTGCCCAACATCTTGGGCACTGCAAAGGGTTTCGTTAATCACTAAAACAGTACCTGCCAGGCCCAAGGACTCACATCTGGGAAGGAGATATCTTCCAGTTCTCAGGAGCAATCAGGGGTGGCGGGACAGAGAACTATGTCTGTGTTCCCACAGACCCTTAAGGTAAGGCAGCTCCCAGAGCCATGCCTCCGGGCGGAGGCTCCCTGTGTCAGGGTCGGCCCCCCGCAGCTCCCCCTTCTTTTTCCCAAGCTGGAATCCTCTCCACATCCCATTTATGAGACCTCAGGTCTGAATCTTGTGCTTCCTTTCCTGTCCATAATTCGAGAGAACATTAACATTCTTTCAGTAACAAAATTCATAAGGCATTGTAAAAGGCAAGGTCCACAGAGAAGTACAATCAGAAATACAAAGAGCAATAAAAGTACATTTTTCCACCAGTCAGACTTGAACCAGCTCAAAAAGATTTCTCCAAAAGGCACAGAGGTATCAGACATAGCATGCACTTCTTTTTGCATGTCTTGTATAGCATCAGACACATTATTACTTAAATCAGGGATATACACACAGCATTCTATTTTAATCATTGCACAAGTACCTCCTTGTGCGGCAGTAAGAATATCTAATGCCATTCTGTTCTGTAACACCGCTTTTCTCATCTGTTTTTGTTCCTCATTCAAAGCCTTTCTGGCATTTTCAGCATCTTCCAAGGCATGCTGAGTAAAATTTGTAAGTGCATTAACCCGAGTCATAATATCTACATTACCAATGGAAGGAACAAATATAGCTGCTAAATAGTCATACCACTGGAAAACTGCACGAGTCCATCGCGCTTTTAAGTATGGTAGATTAGCAGGTGTAGTTAAAAAGGATGTTCGAATGTGTCCCGGGGCAAAAACAAGCCCTATTGTGCATCGTCCAACCCACCCAACAGGGAGCCATGGCCAGATGTTGTTCCCACAAATCCATTTGGTCCCGTTGGGGGCTACCCATCTTAGTCCTGGATTCAGTGCCCAGTCCGAACCGGGCCAAAGATTAGGCCTGTTTGGGGTATGAGTCACAACAAAAGTCTTTTCGCACAGAGAAATGGGCATGAATCCTAGTGGTTTGAGGTCTGTAACTTTAAGTGGTTGATTATTGAAGCCGAGAAAATGTTCTCTTTGCTCCCAGCAGATGGCGGCAGACGTGATGAGTTGTCCTTTCTCTGGAGTCATCCAAAAATATTCATCCCATATTTGATAGTATTCTCCCATGTTCCAGGAGCCAATCTGAGATTCTTTGGTTTTATTAAGATAGGTAGCATATGCCTTAACAACGGCATCATAGCTGCGCAAGGCATTAAAAGTCACATTATGTCCGGATCCAGTTTTCTCGTTACACCAGCTCAGGGTAGACACGTTTAAACTAGTGAGACTGTGATGCACGCTTTTCATTTGAATGAGGAAATCACACAAGGAATTTAGGTCTCCTTCTCCTAGAGGAGAGACCCACCAGGGGAGACCATCAATCACCGATAGTGGCATAGCCCCGCATACCCAACAATTAGATGTGTTGTAAAAATCAGCATAAGAATGTGCCCAGGAAATGAAGATGTTGCCTTCTGCCACACCCATCAAAGCATTGGCAAGAGTAATTAGGAACAGCGCTACAGCAGCAGGATTGCTCGGGTTTGTCGCACTGCAAACCTTTTTTGCTAGTTTTCGCATCTCTTTAGGCGAAGTCATCTGGAGAGGTGCCTTTTTCTTGGGGTCTCCTATCGTCAGCGCTTTCATTTGGTTGATCAATGACTTTTTCCGCCGTCCGTACCAGCCTTTCCGGGAGCCAGCGCGGCGTTTCGGCATCCTGTGGAAAAACACAAACATGCCCTCGTCCCCAAATGAGAACTGGGTCTGGCCCTTTCCAAACATTAGTTAGAGGATCTTTCCAAGTAACCTGGGGTTTGGATAACGCTGAGTCAGCGTCCCAGAATCTCTGAGCTGCTGATCTGCCTTGAGCATCAAGTTGTAAAAAATTTAAAATGAATAAAGCATGGCTGAGATAATTCTGGGGTGTCCAGGGGTATAGTTCCCCCTTTTTTATTTTAGTAAGTTGGTGCTTTAAAGTCTGATGAGCACGTTCCACAATTCCTTGGCCTTGGGGGTTATAAGGAATTCTAGTTTTATGGTTAATAGAAAGCTGAGAGCAAAACAACTGAAAATTTTTTCCAGTATAGCCGGGGCCATTGTCAGTTTTAATTTTCCTGGGTATACCCATGACGGCAAAACATTTTAAACAATGAGCTATACAATGTTTACTGGCCTCTCCGGTTTGTAAGGTAGCATGTAGAAACCCAGAATAGGTGTCAATAGTTACATGGACATATTTTTGTTTTTCAAATTTTAAAATGTGGGTCATGTCCATTTGCCAGAGGTGATTGGGTAAGAGACCGCGGGGGTTAACTCCATAATGGGGAATGGGAACGGTCTGGGGACAGGAGGGGCAGCTGCGCACAATATGGCGTGCGGCTTCCCGCGAGATTTTAAATTGTAAATGTAGGCTATTGCTGTTCTGATGGTGGAGCCCGTGAGAAAGCTGGGCTTGTTTTTCAGCGGAGAGGAAAATTTGAGTGGCCGCATCAGCCCGAGCATTACCCGCTGCTAGGGGGCCGGGCAGATTGGAGTGGGCTCGAATATGGCCGAAAAAACACTTATGAAACCTGGCACGGATCACGGTTTGCAAGGAACGAAACAAGGTTTGAACTGTAGTATTTACGGTTACGATAAAGGGAACAGTCTCAATACTATTTAAGGCTCGAACAATATATTGACTGTCAGAGTAAAGGTTAACAGGTAAATCAGAAAATTTCTGCAAAGCAGTACAAACTGTGTGAAGTTCTACTTCTTGAGCAGATGTACAACCCGTGTCCCATGCCTGTACATCACTTTCTACGGTAATGGCCGCTCGTCCATTTGAAGAGCCGTCAGTAAATATTGCTACGGCTCCTTTAAGAGGGACGGTGCTGGTGTTTTTCGGGAAGACAAATTGGTGAGTGCTGGCAAATTGTAGAAGTTTGTTAGCAGGATAATGACAAGTTATGCGTCCACCAAAGTTAGCTAGAGACAGGGCCCAGGAATCGCTCAATTGTGCCAGCCAGTCTTGTTGCAGTTTAGAGTAGGGAACACAAATAAAGTGTGGGTCTCTATCCAAATACTTATTGGAATCTTTCCTGCCTGTAGCAATTAGGATAGAGACCAGCTCATAATAGGGGGAAAGCACCCTGGGCGGGGAAGAAGGGAGGTGTATCCACATAAGCGGCGTGTCCTGAAATAGAACAGCAGTGGCGGTATGTTTGGTAGGCAAAATGTAAAGACCCCATTCTTTAGAATAATCACAATAGGTCGCATGCTGTTCGGAGAGGCTCTTACCACTAGAGTGAGAGCTCTCCTCCCTCCAGCGGTGAGGGTCCGAGGCGAAGTAGGCGCAGGATCGCCTTTTAAAATGTCAAACAGGGGTTTTAGATCTTCAGTAGTTAACTTTAAATATGGGCAAATCCAATTAATATCTCCTAGTAATTTTTGGAAATCATTTAAAGTCTGTAGATTATCTTTTCGTAATTCAATTTTTTGGGTAGAAAAGGTTTCACCCTCTAGACGAAAGCCTAAATAAGAAAATGGAGGAAAGCGTTGGACTTTATCTAGGGCTATAATTAAACCTGTGGCTTTTAATTTTAATTCTAAATCGGCCATAGCCGCAAGCAGTAAACCTTCTGAGGGGTGGGCAAGAAGGATATCATCCATATAATGTACCAAATATATTTGTGGATATTTTTGCCTAATGGGTGCTAAAGCTTGTGCCACGAATTTTTGACATAAAGTCGGACTATTAGCCATGCCCTGAGGCAAAACCCGCCATTGATAGCGCTTCATAGGCTCTGTAAAATTGGTGGAGGGAACACTGAAAGCAAAACGTTGGCAGTCCTGCGGAGCTAAGGGGATGGTATAAAAACAATCTTTTAAATCTATAATTATCTTATAAGTATGTCGGGGAATTGCCATTGGGGACGGAAGACCAGGTTGTAGGGCTCCCATCACTTCCATAGTTTTATTTACCTTTTTGAGATCTTGTAACAATCTCCATTTTCCAGATTTTTTTTTAATAACAAATATTGGGGAGTTCCAAGGGGAGTTAGAAGGTACAATATGGCCAGAGTCTAGCTGTTCCTGCACCAGCTGCTCTGCGGCCTTAATTTTTTCTGCACTGAGGGGCCATTGATCAACCCACACCGGGTCATTAGAGCGCCAGGTTATCGGATCAGCGTGAGTTGTAGGACAGTCAAAAGCCCCTGTTAAAAATACCCAAGTCCTGTTCGAAACGGCTGAGGGTTAGGTTGTATTGGCGTCTTTTTTCCCTGATTTGTTACACCCAGGCCTTGTGTTGGCATTAGGCCTTGGTCCATCATAATATTACTGACTGCCTTATTAGGGCTATATATGTAGACTCCCATGGAAGACATGACATCTCTTCCCCAA
Source organism: Tragelaphus eurycerus (assembly GCA_935064755.1). Taxonomy (NCBI): domain Eukaryota; kingdom Metazoa; phylum Chordata; class Mammalia; order Artiodactyla; family Bovidae; genus Tragelaphus; species Tragelaphus eurycerus. The sequence goes on along the minus strand of CAKXYN010000024.1, from coordinate 17,989,553 downwards.
AGATTAACAGGCAGGCCTGGGAGGACATAGGGTTGAAATTTTCCCGCATGGCCTTCTTCATCTTTCCATGGTAACAATTCAGAACTCTGTTCTGGGTTATTGGTTTGACCTATGCCCTGCAGTGTGGAAATGGCAGCCTGTTTTGGCCAAGCCTCAGGCCAGTGTTGCTGAGAGATAACAGAGACGTCGGCTCCAGTATCCAGGATGCCTTTAAAGCGTTTCCCCTTAATTTTTAGCGTTAATTTTGGGCGCTCCTTCCCAATGGATTGTAACCAGTAAGCATCTGAGGAGCCAAAGCCCTGGGCTCCCCTCGAGCGGGCAGATTTAACTTTTCCTGTTTCAACTAAGGGTATTAAGATTAACTGAGCTATACGATGGCCGTTTTGAATGGTGGAAATGCCTTGAGGTGAATGAACCATGACCTTAATCTCTCCAGTAAAATCAGCATCTATCACTCCTGGTGCTACAAAAAGACCTTTTATAGTAGTGCTGCTTCTTCCTAATAATAATCCCATTGTTCCCTTGGGTAAAGGGCCATAGACCCCTGTAGGAAGCGCCTGCATTCCCATTTCGGGGGTTAGTACTGTATAGGCGGTGGAACTGAGGTCCAATCCTGCGCTTCCTGGGGTTGCTCGGAACAGCTCGTTAACTGTTTGTCGTTTTGAGTCTGATTTAGATTGATCAAGTCCTGATCCTGAATTGCCCTATAACATTGTTTCGGGGCCTGGGGCTGGCCCCTCACCCAGTTTCCCTGCAGCATGGGCAAAGCCTTTCCGTTTATATCTGTTTTTGACCGACAATCTCTGGCCCAATGCTTTCCCTTCTTACATCGTGGACACGTTCCCGGTTGGGAGGAGGAATTTGTAGGATTATTATTCCCCTTTTGGGAGCATTGAGATGCTCGATGACCCATTTGTCCACATGAATAACAACTTCCTGGTGGACCGGCAACTCTAACTTGCCCTTTAGGTTTATTTTTCTTTTGCTGCTGGAAAAGAATTTCTTTCACTGTTTTGCCTTGCAGAGCAGCAGCCAGGGTTACACCCTGTACATATGTGGGTCCAATATCTGCACAAATTTGTATATAATCTGATAGGCTCCCCTTTTTCCTGTAGGGACGTAGGGCCGCCTGACAAGCCGAATTAGCATTTTCATAGGCCAATTGTTTGGTTAAAACTAAGCCAGCCTGTTCATCTCCTATAATCTTTCCTACACTGTCTACTAATCGGGCTACAAAATCTTGATAAGGCTCGTCAGGACCTTGCAAGATTTTAGACAGGTCCTCGGTTTTCTTATTGGAATTTGGAAGTTTTTTCCATGCACGTACTGCAGCAGCATTAACTTGTGGGTAAGCATTGGGGAGGTAATTTAATTGATTATTTACATCTCGAAAACCTCCTTCTCCGACCAGCATTTCATATGTTACATTTAAGCCCTGCTGCTTATTAATATCTGCTGTGGCTCCACATTGTTCCGCATATTCAGATTTCCAAAGCAGATAATCTCCGCCTGAAAGGCAGGCTCGAGCCACTTGCTTCCAATCATTCGGGGGGAGATATTGGTTAGTTGGGGTTTCTACAATTGCAAGTGTAAATGGAGCAGTGGGGCCATATTGAGCACAAGCCAGTTTTAGTTCTTTTAGTTGTTTAAATGGTAATGGCTCATAATATCTTCGCTGCTGGGCGTCTTCAAAGACAGGATAGAAGGCGGGGAAACCTGTTAATGTTTCTCTGTTTTTACGAGCCTGTTGCAGCGCTTGTTGAAGAGGAGAAAACTGCACTGAACTTTTTTGTTTTGAATGAGAGCTTTGACAAAGCATGGCTACGGGTGAATGGTCACCGACCTCTTCGAGAGGCGGTGGTGGATCCAGCCCTGCAATAACAGAAGGTGGAGGGGAGAATTTTTTCTCCGCTAGAGCTGATTTCTGTCTAGTTCCCTCTAATTTGTCATTTATCTCTTGCAGTAATCTACTGATTTTCTGTAGATCAAAATTTAATTTTTCCGATTTGTCTTTCTTTAGAGGTTGTTCTAAATCAACCATCATCTCCCATGGAGATTCTTCATCATGACAATGGGCAGCCTGCTCTTCTAGTTCTTCCCGATCTATTGGGCTCAAAGGAGAGTCAGCACGCCTTCCTTCATTATCCTCAGATGTGGAAATTACGGGTTCCTTGGGAGGGGCAGTAGGTTGTGTCGAGGGATCAGAACACTCTTCGACAGCCTTTTTAAATTTGTCTCCCTCATGCTCAAGGTCTAAGCAGTCCCTAATCAGCCCCCATAAAGAAAATGCATCAACAGGGATCTTATGGGGACCATTGGCAGCATAATGGTTCTGTATTCTTTCCCCAACCTTTTTCCAAGTCTCCAGATTCATTGTCCCATCTTCTGGAAACCACGGGCAAATTTCACCCACAAAATCAAGAAATCTATCTAACTGTATCTTATTTACATGAATACCACGATCTTTCATCATAGTTTTTAATATCTGTACAAATAGCTGTCTGCTATTACCTTGCCCCATTATTTATTACTCTCGACAATAACTCTCCCTGCCCCTCTTACCTGAAAACTTGAAACGGGTACCCTCTCACCGGGCAGCGGCTCTCGTTGCGATTCCTTTCTCCTTCTTCAGGTCCCTGTTCGGGCGCCACCTGCCGGGACCAGCCGGCAAAGTTGAACGGTCCTGAAGAAGGGCAACGAGGCTAAGAAAATTGAAGACGATAGAAAAGATGGGGTCGAGAGGGCCAGGCAGTCAACCACGAGACAGGTTTTCATGCAACTGACAAAGTCTTTATTGAGCACAGTATCTTTATACTTTAGAACTGGGAAAGAGGGACACAGAAAATTCTTTGTAGATTACATCACCACCTTGCGATATTTTTCAAGGACTTATAGCCTATTTTCCCAAGACTAGTTAAAAGCAAACATGGGAGTAGTAGGAGGTGCCCAACATCTTGGGCACTGCAAAGGGTTTCGTTAATCACTAAAACAGCACCTGCCAGGCCCAAGGACTCACATCTGGGAAGGAGATATCTTCCAGTTCTCAGGAGCAATCAGGGGTGGCGGGACAGAGAGCTATGTCTGTGTTCCCACAGACCCTTAAGGTAAGGCAGCTCCCAGAGCCATGCCTCCGGGCGGAGGCTCCCTGTGTCAGGGTCGGCCCCCCGCAATTTTTAAGTGAGCTCTAGTGCAGTGAGAGGATTCAGATAATGCTTACCAGCTTTAGCTCCATCTCTTTACTTTGGCCCACAGACATTTTGAGTTATAATTCAAATACTATAACAAATGTCCAAGTAGTGTACTAGAAGCTTCTTCCTTGAAATTGGCCAAGGTTTAATTTAAATAAAGAGTTTACCTGTTCTAGTTAAACTTTAGGTAATTCGTGCTCTTAAGATACACATATGAAATCTAATTATGTGTCATCTTATAAAAGCTTAGTTGGGAGTGTAAATAGCATGGCATTTTGGAAGGTGAGGAACATGGTATTTTTAAGCCTGAAGTTTACTATGGACAGCCTAAAGAGAAGTGGATATAATGATTTACCTAAATGGTTCTTAGGAAATTGGAACAAATTTGAAACCCTGATTAATGAATTAAGTCTTAAAATTAAAGCACAGACAGCTCTCTAATGAAATACTGCTATTAAACTTGTTTGTTTTTCTATAGTGAGGAAATTGACTTGTCCAAGGTCATACATGCTATGCCATGCTAAGTCACTTCAGTTGTGTCCGACTCTGTGCGACCCCAGAGATGGCAGCCCACCAGGCTCCCCCGTCCCTGGGATTCTCCAGGCAAGAACACTGGAGTGGGTTGCCATTTCCTTCTCCAATGCATGAAAGTGAAAAGTGAAAGGGAAGTCGCTCAGTCGTGTCCAACTCTTAGCGACCCCATGGATTGCAGCCTAACAGACTCCTCCATCCATGGGATTTTCCAAGCAAGAGTACTGGAGTGGGGTGCCATTGCCTTCTCTGAAGGTAATACATAAATTAGCAGAAATGGCAACCCACTCCAGTATTCTTGCCTGGAAAATCACATGGATGGAGCCTGGCAGGCAGCACCCCATGGAGTTGCAAAGAGTCGGACACGACTGAGCAACTAACACACATGAGATTGGAACACAGATGATCTGCCTATAATTCCTCTACATTCTTAATTCCTTCAAAGTTCTTTGTGTACTATGAATGTTCCAGGCATTGGAAGTCAGATCACTAATTGAATAATGCTTTTACTTTTCTTTCTGTAGTAGAGATTGCCTTCAGGTGTTTTTATTAATGCAGATAGCATTTGCATCATGACTTATGAGTCCCTTCGTCTGATCCCTTTGAGGAAATAAAGGACTTCCCTCTAGTAACTTTGTTAGTTACAACAGAAAATTAAATAGCTATTGTACCCAATGAAAGTACTCTGGCTATAATTTCTTTTGAAAAGAAGTTCTAGGGGCTTCCCCGGAGAAGGCAGTGGCACCCCACTCCAGTACTCTTGCCTGGAAAATCCCATGGATGGAGGAGCCTGGTGGGCTACAGTCCATGAGGTCGCTAAGAGTCGGGCACTACTGAGCGACTTCCTTTCACTTTTCACTTTCATGCATTGGAGAAGGAAATAGCAACCCACTCCAGTGTTCTTGCCTGGAGAATCCCAGGGATGGGGGAGCCTGGTGGGCTGCCGTCTATGGGGTCGCACAGAGTCGGACACGACTGAAGTGACTCAGCAGCAGGGGCTTCCCCGTGGTCCAGTCGTTAGGATGCTGTCCTTTCAATGCAGAAGATATAGGTCCTATCCCTGGTCAGGGAGCCAAGATCCCACATTCCATGGCAAAAAAAAAAAAATAGACTGTCTGCATTGCCTCAGTTTAGGCTCTCACTCACAGACTTCCAAAAGTTGGACAAGTACATATGCTTGCATGTGGAAGAATGCTTATTAGATGAGCAACTATATTGTCAGGGAAATATAACATACCTACTTGCTAGAAGTCCATTGGTATACTTGATTAATTTGATTAATTTGGGGGCCTATCTAAGATTCAGTGATCTTTATTTTTATGAAACTGTCATTTGAAATTATTTGGGGATAATATGTGTTGCATTTTTACAAATTGTTTTCATCAGTTATAACCAATATTGAGAGTTGACTAAAACATGGCCCTAGAAGTTGGGATGTAGTTTTGTTAAGAGTGATACCCATCAAAAAGTCTACAAATAATAAATACTGGAGAGAGTGTGGAGAAAAGAGAACCCTCATACACTATTGGTGGGAATATACATTGGTGCAGCCACTATGGAAAACAGTATAGAAGTTCCTTAAAAAGTGGAAATTAACACAACATTGTGGATGTCCCTGGTGGCTCAGGTGGTAGAGCGTCTGCCTGCAGTGCAGGAGACCCGGGTTCAAACCCTGGGTCGGGAAGATCCCCTGGAGAAGGAGATGGCACCCCACTCCAGTATGCTTGCCTGGGAAATCCCATGGAGGGAGGAGCCTGGTGGGCTACAATCCATGGGGTTGCAAAGAGTCGCACATGACTGAGGGACTTCACTTTCACTTTATGGCTTCTCAGGTGGTGCTAATATTAAGGAATCTGCCTGCCACTGCAGGAGACATAAGAGACGCAGGTTTGATCCCTGGGTTGTGAAGATCCCGTGGAGCAGGAACCCAGGGATTGTGAAGATCCTGTGGAGCAGGGTATGACTACACACTCCAGTATTCTTGCCTGGGAAATTCTGTGGATAGAGAAGCCTCATGGGCTACAGTCCATGGGGTTGCAAAGAGTTGGACACAACTGAAGCAACTTAGCACATACTTCATTAAAAAACAAACTAAAAATCTCATTCCTGTGCATATATCCAGAAAAGATGAAAACTAATTCAAAAAGATAGATGCACCCCAATGTTCATAGCAGCACTGTTTATAATAGCCAAGATGTGGATAAGTGTCCATCAGCAGGTGAATGGTTAAAGATGTGTGTGTGTGTGCACCTGTATACACAAAAAGAATATTACTCAGCCATAAAAAAAGAATGAAATATTGCCACTTGCAGCAACTTGGATGAACCTAGAAACTACCATACTGGGAAATTCCTGGCGATCCAATGGCTTGGCATTTCCAGTACAATGGTCCAGGTTCAATCCCTGGTCAGGGAACTAAGATCACACAAGCCATGAGGTGTGGTCAGAAAGAAAGAAGGAAATTATCACACTACGTGAAGTAAGTCAGACAGAGAAAGACATGTTATATCACTATATGTGGACTTTAAAAAATAATACAAATGAACTTATTTATAGGACAGAAACAGACTCACAGACATAGAAAAAACTTGTTACCAAAGAGGAAGTTAGGGGAGAGAGATATTAGGAGTATGGGATTAACAGATACATGCCACCGTATATAATATAGATAAACAACAAGGATTTGCTGTATAGCACAGGAAACTATATTCAGTGTCTTATAATAACCTAAAAATGGAAAAGAATCTGAAAAAGAATATGTATGTATAACTGAATCACTTTGCTGTACACCTGAAACTAACACAATATTGTAAATCAGCTATAGTGCAATTGAAAAATTCTTGGTGTAAAACTAAAAACCCTCCCTGCTCTTTTGGGTTTAATTAAGAGCCGTTTCTTAACTAAATTAAAAGTAAATGAAACTTATTTTCTTCCTACCCCTCATACCTTTCCTTCTTAATTTACGAAGATGCATCTAAGTTTCTAAATGTTGGTGTTCTTCAGGGCTTGGTCCTAACCGTGCAGTACTTGCACAGTATTCTCTCTGGATGAGCTTAACACTCCTCTTCACCTCAGACTAGCTGAAGACCTGTACTATTTGTATGTCTAATGTGTTACTGATTATTTCCACTTGGATAGCTCATAAATACCACAAAGTCAGCATGTCCAAAACTGAACCTATTACCTGTTCCCCAGATCTATTTGTTCAGTATCTCTCATCACTCTCATTCACCCTGTTGCCCTAGTCAGAAACCTAGCTATCTTTCTTGACCCCTGTTCTCTCTTAACCTCCTATCCTATCATCAGGTTCTCTTGATTTAACTGCTTAAGTGCTTCTTCAGTCCATACACTTTTTTCCCCAACCCTCTACCATACTTTGGTCAGGCTAGCATTATGTCTCATCTGCCACAAATTCATAACCCTAAGGTCTCTCTGTGTATGGTTTGGTTACTCTTTCAGGATGACCTTTCAAACATGATCACCTGCTTAAAACTTTTTAATAACTTTCTCTATCTCAGTTACATTTTGGATAAAGCCCAGGTCTGTAACGTAGGTTGCTGTATACACTGAACCGTCTTCCTCTCCACGGTCATTCCTTGCCACTGACTTGAGGCACTCCAGACACACTGAACTCTTAGAATTTGTACCTAACGTATCTAACTGCTGTTGCTCCATTTTGTCTCTGTTAAACACTTCATCCTTCTTTGATTCCTAGACCAGGATGGGTCGCCTGCTTTTTGTTCTCTGAATCCGCCTGTTTACCCTGTCAGAACAGTCAGGATGGTCTTACGTGTTCTGTTGTCTCTGGTCATACTCCAGTTTTGTCATATCCACAGTGCCTAGCACAAGACCTCTATATACTTAATAAGTGATCTATTTGCTAATTAAAGGAATAAATATCTAGCTGTGCTATTCTGTCACTATGTCTATTCAGATTTTGACATTCTGGTAAGAGTCGATTTGTGTTTATCCTCCAGGTATTACAAATATGACTTCACTCAGTACGTGTCGTTGCTTTTCTCATCTATTCATTTGGCTGCCCTAGGTCTTCATTGCAGCACACAGCCTCTTTGTTGCTCGGAAGGCTTCTCTAGGTGGGGTGAGAGGGGTTCTCTAGACTTAGTATAGAGACTCAGAACAGCGCACAGGCTTAGTTGCAATATGTAGGATCTTAGTTCCCCAAGCAGGGATCAGACCTCAGTCCCCTGCATTGGGAGTTTGGAGTCTTACCCATTGGACCGCTGGTGAAGTCCCAAATGTCATTGCTTTTTTAAAAAAATTATTTACTTAATTTTGGTTGTGTTGGGCCTTCCTTTGCTGCACAGGCTTTTCTCTAGTTGGGGCAAGTTGTAGTGCATCGGCTTCTCATTGCAGTGGCTTCTCCTGTTGTAGAGCACAGGCTCTAGGGAAAGTGGGCTTCAGTAGTTGCAGCGAGTGCATTTGATAGTTGTGGCTCTCACGGGCTCCAGAGCGCTGCTCAGTAATTATGGCACATGGGCTTAGTTGTCTTGCAGCAGGTGGGATCTTCCTGGAGCAGGGATTGGACCTTTGTTCCCTGTATTGGTGAGTGGATCCTTAACCATTGGACCACCAGGGAAGCCCTGCTTTGTGATTTTATTTTCACTTAATAATAACAATCTTTTGGAGAACCTTTGAGTATGTAAATAACAATTATTTTTCTTTTTTTAATTTTTATTTTATATTGGAGTATAGTTGTGTTAGTTTCAAGTGTATTATTCTTTTTCAGATTCTTTGTCCATTTAGATTATTACAGAATATTAAGTAAGCAGAGTTCCCTGTGCTATCCAGTAGGTCCTTGTTGGTTATCTGTTTTAAATATAGTAGTGTGTACATGTCAATCCCAGACTCCCATTCTGCACTGTCCCCCCTTTTCTCCATGGTAACCATAAGTTCCTTCTCTGAGTCTGTTTCTTTTTTGTAAATAAGTTCATTTGTATCAGTTTTTTTTAGATTCCTATTAGCAATAGCATATGATATTTGTCTTCCTCTGACTTACCACACTTATTCTTTTTCATAGCTGTATTTTATTAGTGATTTAATATGCCACTAAAGGTTATGCCCATTCTGTAGCTATTATACAGCTAGTACTATACTGAATAACCTTGAACTTATGTCATTTTTTACATGCATGATTATATCTGTAAGATAAAGTCCTAAAAGGATGGATGATCGCTGGGTCAGAAAATTGTACATTTTAAAAGCTGACAGATCTTGCCAGTTTGCTTTCATAAAGAGTATGTGAATGTACCTTCTTGTTTGCAAGAGTGCCTGTTTCCTCATACCTCTGTCCATACGGGATACCAAAATACATTTTTGAGCTTTGCTAGCTTGGATCATGGAATTCATACTGGGCCTAGAGAATGTTTTTCTCTGAAGTTAAATGGCCCATGGAAGGTAACAGGTAGTGTTTATGAGATCTGGACATACAATGAAAAACACTCAAGTTCTTGTGTTGGGAAAGCCAGTATAAAACAATAAGATTTCATGTATTATGTCTGATTATGAGGAGAAAGTGATTTTTTTAATTAAAAAATTTGAGAAATGGACATTATTGTTTTTAACCTAATAAACTTGAACAGCCTTACTAAATGATTGGGATTTTTCAAACTCTAAGCACAGTTAAATAGATTATACTAGTGAATTATTTGCCTGTATTTTTATTAGTTTGTACTCGGTTAACTCACTTAAGTAAATTGTCTGATTATTTTAGACCAGAATCAATTAACTTAATCTCTATAGAGACAAAAAGACTAGTGATTGCTTATGATTATTAGTGATTATTGGAGGAATGGGGAGGTAATAGCTAAGGATAAAAGGTACTGTTTTGAGGGTAAAATGGTATCCTTTTGAGGTAATTAAAATGTTATAAAATTGACTATGGGGATTGTGTTTAAAATCAAATCTTAGACCCACCAGAGATGCTTGAAGGGTGCAAACAAAACCTTGTGCACACCAGGACCCAGGGAAAGGAGCAGTGACCTCCACAGGATACTGAACCAGACCTACCTTTGAGTGTTTGAATGTCTCCTGTGGAGGCACCAGTCAGCAGTGACCTGCTGTGGGGACAGGGGCTCTGGGTGGCATGGCCTATGGCGTGAAGTCCTCTTGGAGGGGGTCATTAGCTCCACTATAAAGCCGTTGAGCAGACGATCCACAAACTGGATGATAATTATACCAAAGAAATTCTTGCATTATTGAAAAAGTTCTAGGACCCACAACAGATTTCCCAACCTGGGGATCCTGCAAAGGGACTGAGAACCCCCAGGGAATTTGACTTTGAAGGCCAGTGGGATTTGATTACAGAACTTCCATAGCACTGGGGAAATAGACTCTTGGAGGGCACAACAAAACCTTGTGTGCACCATGACCCAGGAGAAAGGAGCAGTGACTCCACAAGAGACTGACCCAGACCTGCTATTTCAAATCCTAAAAGATGATGCTGTAAAAGTGTCAGACTTTATTTTTCTGGGCTCCAAAATCACTGCAGATGGTGACTGCAGCCATGAAATTAAAAGACGCTTACTCCTTGGAAGGAAAGTTATGACCAACCTAGATAGCATATTCAAAAGCAGAGACATCACTTTGCCAACAAAGGTTCGCCTAGTCAAGGCTATGGTCTTTCCTGTGGTCATGTATGGATGTGAGAGCTGGACTTGAAGAAGGCTGAGCGCCGAAGAATTGATGCTTTTGAACTGTGGTGTTGAAGAAGACTCTTGAGAGTCCCTTGGACTGCAAGGAGATCCAACCAGTCCATTCTGAAGGAGATCAGCCCTGGGATTTCTTTGGAAGGAATGATGCTAAAGCTGAAACTCCAGTCTTTTGGCCACCTCATGCGAAGAGTTGACTCATTGGAGAAGACTCTGATGCTGGGAGGGATTGGGGGCAGGAGGAGAAGGGGACGACAGAAGATGAGATGGCTGGATGGCATCACTGACTCAATGAATGTGAGTCTGAGTGACCTCCGGGAGTTGGTGATGGACAGGGAGGCCTGGCGTGCTGCGATTCATGGGGTCACAGAGTTGGACATGACTGAGCGACTGATCTGATCTGATCTGTGAAAGTGCTGCATTCAATATGTCAGCAAATTTGGAAAACTCAGCAGTGGCCACAGGACTGGAAAAGGTCTGTTTTCATTCTGATCCCAAAGAAGGGCAATGCCAAAGAGTGTTCAAAGTATTGCACAATTGCATTCATTTTGCTTGCTAGCAAAGTAAGGCTCAAAATTCTCCAAGCTAGTCTTCAACAGTACGTGAACCGAGAACTCCCAGAAGTTCAAGCTGGACTTAGAAGAGGCAGAGGAACCAGAGATCAAATTGCCAACATTTGTTGTATCATAGAAAAAGCAAGAGAATTCCAGAAAAACATCTCCTTCATTGACTACGCTATAGCCTTTAACTGTGTGGATCACAACAAACTGGAAAATTCTTAAAGAGATGGGTATACTAGACCACCTTTCCTGCTTCCTGAGAAACCTGTATGCAGGTCCAGAAGCAGTAGTTAGAATAGGACGTGGAACAACGGACTGGTTCTAAATTGGGAAAGGAGTACATCATAGCTGTGTAGTGTCACCCTTCTTATTTAACTTATATGCAGTGTACATCATGCAAAATGCTGAGCTGGATGACACACGAGCTGGAATCAAGATTGCCAGGAGAAATATCAATAACCTCAGATATGCAGATGACACTATTCTTATGGCTGAAAGTGAAGAGGAATTAAAGAGCCTCTTAATGACGGTAAAAGAGGAGAGTGAAAAGGCTGGCTGAAAACGCAACATTCAAAAAACTTGTTGATCATGGCATCTGGTCCCATCACTTCATGGCAAATAGATGGGGAAACAATGGAAACAGTGAGAGATTTTATTTTCTTGGGCTCCAAAATCACTGTAGGTGGTGACTGCAGCCATGCAATTAAGAGATGCTTGCTCCTTGGAAAAAAGCTATGACAGATCTATAGACAGCATATTAAAAAGCAGAAACATTGCTTTGCAGACAAAGGTCTGTCTAGTCAAAGCTATGGTTTTTCCAGTAGTCATGTATAGATGTGAGAGTTGAACCACAAAGAATGTGAACGCCGAAGAATTGTTGTTTTTTGATCTGTGGTGTTGGAGAAGACTCTTGAGAGTCCCCTGAACTGCAAGGAGAGCACACCAATCCTATAGGAAATCAGTCCTGAATATTCACTGGAAGGACAGATGCTGAAACTGAAGCACCACTGCTTTGGCCACCTGATGTGAAGAGCCGACTCATTGGAAAAGACCCTGATACTGGGAAGGATTGAAGGTAGGAGGAGAAGGGGCTGACAGAGGACAAGAGGTTGGATGGCATCACTGACTTGAGGGACATGAGTTTGAGCAAGCTCCAGGAGATGGTAAAGGACAGGGAAGTCTGATGCGCTGTAATCCATGGGATCACAAGGAATCAGACACGCCTGAGCAACTGAACAACAACAAAATTGGTGTGGCCACTATGAAAAACATTATGGAGGTCCCTCAAAAAATTAAAAATAAAACTACCATATAATCCAACAATTCTATTTCTGCGTGTTTAGTGAAACAAAGTTCTGTCTCCGAAAAATATCTGCATTTTCCATGTTCATTGCAACATTATTTATAAGAGCCAGTGCGTAAATTTGACTTAAGTGTCCAGCAGTGGATGGATGGATAAAGAAGATACAAGGGGCGGGGGCGGTGTGTGTGTCTTCATATACACAATGGAATATTCAGCTGTAAAAAAGAATGAAATCTTAACTTTTGCAACAGCATGGATAGTCTTTGAGGGCATTATGTGACGTGAAGTAAGAAAGAGAAAGACAAATACCATATGATCTCACCTATATATGAAATCTCAAAAAATTTAACTCATGTGCTTGAAATAGATTGATAGTTGTTTAAAGTGGGAGGTAGAAGGGTTTGAGGGTTAGGAAAATGGAAGAAGGGGATCAAAAGGTACAAACTTCCAATTATTAAATAAGTAAATATAGGATATAATATGCAATATGGTGACTAGTTAAAATTTTATTGTGTGTTTGTAAATTGCTAAGACTATTCTCATCACCAGAAAAAAATTGTAGCCATGTGTGGTGATGGATGTCAACTTATTGTGGTGATCATATCACAGTAAATACAGATCATTATGTTGTACACTTGAAACTAATATAATGATACATGTCAATTATATCTCTGTAAATAAAAGGAAAAAAAGTAAAATTCCAGGTGAAGGGGGAAAATTTGCCATTTAAAAGTGTACAGTTCAGTGATTTTAAGTATATTCCAAAGTTGTGTGACTGTTATCACTGTCTGATTTCAGAACATTTGCATCACCCCAGAAAAGAACCTATACCCTTTTAGTAGTTCATTAGTGGTCACTGCATTCTCCTTCACTTCAGCCCCCAATATCTATTAATCAGCTTTCTGTCTTTATGGATTTCCCTGTTCTGGACATTACATATAGGTGTGTTAGTGTTAGTCACTTAGTCGTGTCCGATTCTTTGCAACCCCATGGACTGTAGCCCACCAGTATCCTCTGTCCCTGGAATTCTCCAGGCAAGAATACTGGAATAGGGAACCATTCTCCAGGGGATTGAACCTGGGTCTCCTGCGTTACAGGCAAATTCTTTACCATCGAAGCCACCAGGGTAGCCCCCAAAGTAAAACTGTTAGTCACGTCCGTCTCAGTGACCCTATGGACCGTAGCCTGCCAGGCTCCTCTTATTCATGGAATTCTCCAGGCAAGAATATTAGAGTGTGTAGCCATTCCTTTCTCCAGTGTATCTTCCTGACCCACGGATCAAACCTGGGTCTCCTGTATTGCAGGGAGATTCTTTACCATCTGAGCCACCAGGGAAGCACCTACGTATAGGTGGAATTGTTCAATATGTAACCTTTAATGTCTAAGAAGCCATTGCCTGATTCAAAATGTGATCCACTTTTGTGTCCTCTTACTTCTGTAGTCCTTTTCTTGCCCTGTATCACCTGGAATATTTACGTATGTTCTGCTTTGATCCTAACACTCATTCTTGATCTTTTAACAGAGAGCAGATTAACTTAGCATTGTCAGCAAGTGCACTGCAGTGTTTTTGATATGGGATGAATAAGGTTTTATTGAATTAAAATGAATTAGGAATTAAATGAATTGGGAATTAAATTGAATTAAATGAATTAGGATATATTGGAATCCTAATTGTGAAGTCAGCTGTCTTTGTTACCAGAGTTGAAAGATTCCTATAATATGTGTAGATATGCATATGTGATATAGTATGTCTAGGGTTTAGAGGAACCTTAGTAAGCACAAAATCAAGCATAGAGAGATGTGGAAAGTAGAGTTTAAACTTGAACTGTGGTAAAGGTGATTTATTTTGGTTTGGTTTCTCTCATGGTCATATCCTTAATATTATTTTTAAACAGAAGAATGGCATGTAATTCAATTTATTTAAAACCCTTCTAGCTGTACTAAATCATCCGGGAGGAGAGAAAAATAAATTCATAAGAAGGAATTTCCTTTTAAAAAGAGAATGTGAAAACCCCATAAATTATATCTCCATACATACTGAAGTAAATATAGATTATTGATATGATATCTGGGATTTGCTTCAAAATTGGTGGTGGGAGGAATGGCAATAGAATTAGCCATTTGGTAAAATTAATGGAACTGAATGAAAGGTATCTGTATGTTTGTAATTTTCATAATGGCTTCCCTGGTGACTCAGTGGTAAAGAATCCACCTGCCAGTGCAGGAGGGTTGGCTTCCTGATCTGCTATGATCCACTGGATAAGGAAATGGCTACCCACTCTGGTATTCTTTTCTGGAAAATTCCATGGACAGAGGAGCCTGGCATGCTACAGTCCATGGGGTCACAAAGAGTTGGACATGATTTAGCAACTGAACAATAACAAATTTTCGTAATAGATTTAAATTTTTTAAATAAAAACTTTTAAAAAAATGCCCCCTTAAACCTAATCTTCCTCTTTAGTTTCAGATCCAACTTCCAAATATTACCATATGGATTTCCTCTGATATTTCTAATTAAAGTGGTCAAAAATGGAATCCATTGCCTTTATCTCCAGATTTCTGTATTTTCTGTATTCCTTATATTGATTCCTGGTAGCTTCCTTGGTGGTTCAGACGGTAAAGACTCTGCCTGCAATGAGGGAGACCCAGGTTCAATGCCTGGGTCACGAAGATTCCCCTGGAGAAGGCAATGGCTAACCCACTCCAGTAATCTTGCCTGGAGAATTCCATGGACAAGACGAGCCTGGTGCACTGCAGTCTGGGGTCACAAAGAGTTGGATATGACTGAGTGACTAATACTTCACTAAATTGGTTGATGGAAGCACCATATACCTGGTTTTCCGAGATAGAAACTTCAGACATTGCCAACTTCCCTAATTCCTTGAAGATTTTTGCTCCTATTACTCTCTCCTGTGCTCTTTTTATCATGCTGCTGCTGCTGCCAAGTTGCTTCAGTCGTGTCCAACTCTGTGCGACCCCATAGACGGCAGCCCACCAGGCTCCCCCGTCCCTGGGATTCTCCAGGCAAGAACACTGGAGTGGGTTGCTATTTCCTTCTCCAGTGCATGAAAGTGAAAAGTGAAAGTGAAGTTGCTCAGTCGTGTCCGACTCTTAGTGACCCCATGGACAGCGGCCTACCAGGGACCTCTGTCCATGGGATTTTCCAGGCAAGAGTACTGGGGTGGGGTGCCATTGCCTTCCCCACTTCCTATCATAGTATTTGGTAATTGCATCATTCATATATCGATGATCTTTCTAGTACCCTCTCCTCTTGGTTCTTTGAACTTGTTTCCTCTTTCCCTCCCATCTCTTCGGTTCCCCTCCCTTCCTCTCCCCTTCCTTCCTTCTAGTGATCTTGCCCTTTGCCTTAGCTCATCACATTCCTGACATCTCCACAATCTCAGTTTCAAACATCCCGGTTTTCAGTCACCTTTCTGTCTTTACAGCATATTCCCTCTCGTATCCTGACTCAACTGATCTTTTGACCCCACAACATTTATAATCCTACTACTTTTTTATTGTTCCTATCTTTCCCTCATGTCCTCACTTAACTTTCTTATGAACACTCCCTTATATGTGTAACTTAAACCCCCTTGTCCCCTCTTTTGATTAGCAGAACCTCAAATTATTCCCTTACATATGCTTTAAACCTCCTTCCCCTTCTAGATTGTTTGAAAATGACTGGAGGGTAAAAAATCATAACTTTGCTAACTGATCACAATTTAAATTCATGATTACTTCTCTTTGAATAAGCAATCATATCTCCAGCCCATTCATTCTTTCCTACCTGATTTGTCATAAAGTCCTTAGTGTTTATTTACTTACCCACACTCTGAGCAGATGACCTCGCTTGCCAAATCAGTAAAGAACTTTTACAAACCTACCATCTACCCAAGTACCAGTACCTGCACCTGTAAATCTTCCTTCCTTCCTTTGCCATGGATAAATTCTTTCCTACACTTGTGCACTAGATCTTATCTCCATTTACTTGCCCAAAATTACTACTTCATCAGTTCTTTGTGCTGTATCATCAATATTTTCTTTCATACTGAGTTATTTCCATCGACATATTGGACTGTTACTTTTCTCATTTGAAAAAATGGTAACTCTTAATCCCACTTTCACATTCAGGCATTGCTTTTATTTTACTTGATCTGTTAACAGCATTTGACACAGCTGACTCATTCTCTCATCCTTGAAATATCTTCTTAACTTGACTTTTAGGACTTTATTCTTTGGATTTTTGTTCTTTTTTTTTTTTTCCTGACAATTTTTTTACCATTCTTATAACCTTATATCTGGTAGTACCTCATTGATTTCAAAAAACAAATGCCTGTGCTTTTTTCACTTATGTCTTTCTAAAAGCTGAGCATAGTAAAGTACCTAAAAAAATCATTGGACTCAGCTCTAGCTAAGTTAGGGAATGCAGAGATTTTTCAGTGGCTACATTCAAAGGCAACGTAGCTAGGTGGACAGAGCAAAGGCTTTGGAGAAAGTCTCTGGCACCTTCTTGGTCTCCTTTGCTGGTATTTCATCATGTCCTTGACTCTGTGGATTGAAGATCTATAGACATCTACCTTTGTTCTTTTGGTGGTCATGTCTGCTTTCCTTGCCTTAAATACGTGTTTTTCAAATACTATCATTATTTGATAGTTTTTTCATTATTGTTCCTCTCCAAAGAGCCATTTTAGATTTTTTTCCCCACACCTAGTCATACTTTGCCATGAAATTTTACTGCTACATATACTCTGTTTATCTGTTACGTTCTTCTATGACTGTACTTTTCTTTATATACCTTTTACTCTGGCCACACAGAATTTACTATTCCACATTTTACCTTACTGGTAAAAGAGTTTAAAGGAGTGATTATCTGTTTTCTTAATCCCCATTGACCAGGCATTGAGAGTAGACATTTCCTTGGATCAGAGCCACTACCATCATAGGCTTCCATAGGTAGAGTGGAGCAGAGATTGTTATGACAGATTCCTGGAGGAAGTAGTGACATTGCAACTAGAGATTGAGATTTTGGCATAGAGCAGAGAATGTGCCTTATTTATCTTTGTATTCGTACTGCCTGATTATGTCTTTTACCATTTGAAAGAGGATATATTAGTCTGCATGGGCTGCTATAACAAAATACCATAGAGTGGGTGGCCTAAATAACAGTTATTTATTTCTCACACTCCTTGAAGCTGGAAATCCAACCAAGATTAAGGTGCTGGCCGATTGGATTCCTGGTAAGGGTGGTCTTCTTGTCTTGCAGGTGGCTGTCTTTTCACTGTGTCCTCATATGGTGGCGAGGGAACATCTCCCCTTAACCCTTTGCAAAACCACACGTCCTCCTAACATGAGGACCCTGCCCTCGGACCTCACCTAACCCTAATTACCTTCCAAAGATACCATCTCCAAATACCATCTCATTGGGATTTAGAACTTCAACATGTGAATTTGAAGGTGGGGCATGGGGAACACAATTCAGTCCGTAGCACAGGATCTATGGGTGACATTCTGAGTCTGGACCACTGTTTAAAACTACATCAAGACAGTGTTGCACCAAAGAACACTTTTTTGTATAGTGGTTAAGAATGTGACTGTTTAAAATTAAACTGGTTCATTTTCAGTGATGAGTAATTTAATAAAGACTTGGCATTTTCAGTTAAGCTTTCTATTATATCTGTAGCCATTTTTAATGTTTAAGTTAGATACCATTATTTGTCTTGGATAGGTATTTCCCACATTCTCTTCTAGTGTTGGCATGTATTGCTGTTTCTAGAGCCAGTAGCAAGTTTCTCTTCTAAGTGTTATAAGAATCACGTAAGATTTGCCTCCTAGTGGAATATTCAGATTGTTTCGCCTCTTTTTATCCGTGAGAGGTTTGGTGGTATTTTTGTTTTGGGGTTTTTGACAGGGTGACAGGTGTTTTTTGTTTGTTTGTTTTTTTAAAGATTGTAAAGTTACCAGTCTGCTTGAGTCCTCTTGGTGTTCACATTATCACATCTGCAAAGCACTTATTGCACTCCATCACCAGAATTCAGGTGATTCATCACCTCAAATTCCCTAATGAAAGTTAGGAGTGTAGGTGAAAAACTATAGAGATGATCAAACATTTTATAATGTTTTCAGCAGCTTTCTTAGTTATGTTTAAATCTGTTAATAAATACGTGTACAAATCTGCATTGCCTGGGTTACTGCTTTTGAAAACTGTTGAAAAGCATCCAAGAATATCCCTAGCTCTTGTTAGAATGTAGTTAAGCAGGAGAGAAGATGATATGTGTATGTAGATACAAAAAGTTCACAGACTAATGCAGCTATATTGGCATGGAATTTCCTTTTGAGTAAATCGGAATTTAAGCCAGGGAGCAATTAAGTAGCATTGCTCAATATATGCAGCAGATATCTATGAAAGTAGTTCTTCACAGCTTTGGATTAGTGCTTGCTTTCGGGAGCACATATCCTGAAAAATTCTAAACCATCAGCAACATGTTATTTTAACACTACCACTTTTAAAACTTCACAAATCTTTTATTGTTATAAACAAATGAAAAAGGGTGTATTTTGGATATTCTGTCACCTATGCGAATGACCTTTAATTAAAATGTGTTAAGATTTATTTAGTTATTCAACATTAGTTAATATACTCTATGCCTTTATTTAATGCAGTTTTCCAAGGTTTGTTTGTTTAAATATTCACTAGTTAGTATCATAATCAGGTAACTTATTGTGATTTTAGAAATTCAGTTTTTATGTTTTCTTTATTAATGGTTTTGGACACTTTTTTAACCTTCTCTTCCCCCAACCCCAAATATGCAGCATAATGTTAGAAAACTGCAGTGATTTAATACTATTTAATGGAATCATGGCCCCTTTGTGACATTTTTATTATTATCCTTGTGGATAAAAATGGATGGAAATTTCCTAAAATCTGCACGGTGGTCTCTTCTAAATGATCATTTTACCCAAATTGTTAGTGTACAGTGTGTTTCAAGCATTTCCATAAAAACCCAACAAGATTTGAAGTTCCCTATCATCAGCCCAGAGAAACTGAGCAGTGTTGAACTTTCACATGCCTTTTCAAAAACAATGGACAGATGAAGTAAGAAGTGCAAATTTTGTAGTTTGTTTACAATTACATGAGGTTTGTCCCATTTTTAAGTTGTTATTTTCTGTATGAAAATTCTTAGCTGTACCATTCCCACTTTTCAAAGCTACAGCTTTGGGTAACACAAATTTTGTTGGGTAAACACAATTTTGCGTTTAAAATTGTGTCAGAATTCCAGCCTTGTGTTTAAAGTCTAAGAAAGGAAATGCTAGAACTTTTGAATTTAGTTATAAACAGTAACATCTTAAATGTGATAAACCACAACAAAAAGGTCTCTATGTTTGGCAAAGTCACATTCCCCAGGGATTCACTAAACAGCAACAGCACTGTTAGCAGTGTCAGCTGAGGCTTTATCTCTGCCCTTCTCTAATGGCTCCTTGTTCCCCCAAAGCTGCTGAAGAAGGTGTGATGCTTACATAGTCCTCAATAAGGATTCTTTTCATCACTGCTTAGACTAGCTTAGGAAACCTAGATATCAGAGTTTGGGAGTTTGACTTCTACTGGATCTGCTATAATGATCCCTGAAAAATCACCAGATTTTTTTTTCTGTCCTCATTTATTGGTTGGTGGCATCTAGGAACAGATTGACATCTACTGTTGGAGAGAATATAAATAATTTATCAATAGCTTTGCAGTAGCTGGCAAGATAAAAAATAATGTATGGATATTTGCATTTAACATTTTTCTAAATAGTGCTCATAGTAATATCCTTTGTCAAATCTAGTCTTTCTATTTTAAAGCAGCACTTTGGAAATCTCTATTTTTCCCATTGAAAAAGCATTATGTTCCTGAAAGAGCATCTTTTTAATAAGTTGAAGAAAGGATTTGTATGTTTTAAAAGACAGCTTTAAAACAAATCTCCTTAGATAACAAAAGTTAATTAACATAACGTGTTTTGCTATGATTCTACTTGAAAAGATGCACTCAGATTTGCATTCTACACTGGCACTGGTTCTTTTAGCTAAACATACAGGTGATTTATTGTACCGGAATCAATATTTTGTACAAAATTTAGAAATAATAAACCTGTTTAAGACAGATTTTAATCACATGATACGAGGCTTCAAATGTTTTTAATTTAATGTGTTTTAAGAAAATTTGTCAGGATTCTCTTCTGGTAGGAACTGACTTGGAAGAAAGTGATTCTTTCAAATATTTATTAATCAACTACTTTGAATTGAGTAAGCATATGCATTTTACTCATCGTCTGGAAACAATATTATGCCCAGCACTTGTTATGAATGTGTGATTTTATGATTCAGAGCAATATTTAATTTTTTGTTTTTCCTGGTATGGATATTTATACTTTAGTCCCTGCTTGCAGAGAGTAGATAGTTTCTATTACTGTTTTTTGAAAAGTCAGTGTAAAAAGAAGAGCCTTTGAAATTATGCAGTGGTGTTCTATTGAAAACTGAGGAGGTTACTAGATGTTTTACCAAGAATAGATATACTGGAGCACTATTTATTTAAAATTATTAGCATATAAGCTAGATTTGTTTTCCTTTCATTTTCACATGAATGATCAGTAACTACTAGTTTATCCAAAATTTGTGTAAAATGTTTTTAAATTATTTTTAACTAATGATATTTATAAAGCATTGATTTTTGTCATGTTTTTAAATTTATCAAACTTTAAACAAAAACAGATATTAACTTTTAAGGGTTTGTCAGTTGCCATTGTAAACCATTACCGTGCAAGTTTTATTTCTACTAATCATTTTTGGTGTGTTATTCTTTCATGGTTCAGTTTTGAAATGTTTATTTGCATCTTACTACTTAGAAATATGAAAAGAAAATTTCACATAAACAGCTCAAGATGGACTGATAAAAATGATGTTTACTTGAAAGACTTGTTGCATATATACTCGTGTAATCAAACTTTGTGATTAGGGTAATTAGAAATAGGGGAAAAAAGCATGGAGTTTGTAATCCTAGGTATGTCAAAAACAGCTGCAATTTTTTTTTTTTTTAAAGCATGGGTTTGAATTGTCGCTTTTTCATGATTTTCCTTACGTTCTACCACTGTATCCTTTTAATAATCTATGTATATTTGTTAGCATTTTAAATATTCATACATTTACATACTTGTAATGATATTAGTATTCTTGGATGTTTTATTTTAGCTCTTGCCTTCTACATTTGCAACCAAATTATACTTTATATGCTAGGCAAGGTTTATGCCAGCCTAATTGGTTGCTGGCATTTCTTAGCCTCACAGCTGCTGTGAGTTCAGCTGTGAACTACATATAATAGGATCCTGTTTTCAATGACCAAAAGGCAATTGTCAACATGTAAAACTTGTTTTTGACAAATAAATATATGAGGTTTTATGGCAAATTAAATTACACCAATAGCAACCTTAAGTAACCGTCTTAATTTTAAAGATTAGAAAATCCTGAAATGTAGAATTCATATGTTTGTTATTTTTTTATCACTGGGGCAAAGGTGGCTTGAATTCAGGTGTTTGTTCTTCTGTTCATTTGCAGGTTTTTTCTTTTTTAAAAAATCATTTGTCTTCATATTTACTAACAGATTTTTAAAAATTGAGAGCTGAACTTTTCCCCTTTTATTTCTCCATGACAGAAAGTTGAGGCTTAAAATGATGTAAAGATATTTCTTAAAATGAACTAAACATAAAACTTTGAAATAAAAATTACAAATTCAAAATGTTTTCTCTATTTACATTACTTGACTTAGTAAATAATACTTTTGTAAATTATTCTGACATCTATATTTGGGGTGAAATTTACATTTCTCTTAGGTTTAACCATATGAAATTGTCATTTTTTAGGTTAAAAATAAAAATATGGACTATTTTTTCTTTCTTATAGTTATGATAGTTCTTATGTGATTTAATTATATTTAAAACTGTTAGTTCTCAATAGTAGAAACCAAGATCTGTTTTTAAACAATACATTCATCTCCCACTGAGGTCAGTAATCTGTTTCTAAAAGTCAGATGTTTTGTGTAGAAAATGCTGCCTGGGAGTCTATTTGCCTTTATTATAAATAGGAAAAAAAAATGCAGTGTTAATAATCAATTCAGACTAGGACTTCCTCCTGGCCCAGTGGTTAAGTCTCTGCACTTCCAATGCAGGGGATGCGGGTTCTATCCCTGATTGCAGAAACTAAGATTCTGTTTGCCACGTAGTGTCATTAAAAAAAAAAAAAAGTAACTGACATTATAAATCCACCTGCATATGAGATACTGTTAGGTTTGCTGCTGCTGCTAAGTCACTTCAGTCGTGTCCGACTCTGTGTGACCCCATAGACGGCAGTCCACCAGGCCTCCTTGTCCCTGGGATTCTCCAGGCAAGAACAGTGGAGTGGGTTGCCATTTCCTTCTCCAATGCATGAAAGTGAAAAGTGAAAGTGAAGTCGCTCAGTTGTGTCCGACTCTAGCGACCCCATGGACCGTAGCCCACCAGGCTCCTCTTCCATGGGATTTTCCAGGCAAGAGTGCTGGAGTACGGTGCCATTGCCTTCTCCGCTATTATGTTTAACAAACAAATAAGGGTACCAAATCCATTCTTGCAGTTCAGTTGCTCAGTTGTGTCCGACTCTTTGCGACCCAAATCCATTACATACACAATAAAAGCTTTTCTTCTATTATAATTGCTGTTTCCCTGTCCTCACTGTTTCCTTTCAACATTTTCTTAAATGTTTGGGACCTCATTCAGCACTGGGCCAAACAAGGACTGCTGCTGCTACTGCTAAGTCCCTTCAGTCGTGTCCGACTCTGTGCGACCCCATAGATGGCAGCCCACCAGGCTCCCCCGTCCCTGGGATTCTCCAGGCAAGAACACTGTAGTGGGTTGCCATTTCCTTCTCCAATGCATGAAAGTGAAAAGTCAAAGTGAAGTCGCTCAGTCGTGTCCGACCCTCAGCGACCCCATGGACTGCAGCCTTCCAGGCTCCTCCGTCCATGGGATTTTCCAGGCAAGAGTACTGGAGTGGGGTAAATAAATATAAAAGGCTGTGGAAATACATTTAGGACAAGCACACCATGTCAGAAAGTAGCTGACACTGAGTATCATGCCCATGTTTTGTATCACTTTGATAGTTGGTGTGCTTTTTTATTGTGATTCTGACCATCTATCAGTTATATTTGGAATGTAACTCAAGAACATTTAATTTTGGCATGTACAGATATAAATCTTCTCCTATTTAAACATTGGCCAAAATATCTTACATTGAGAAATAATTTTTTGAAGTTTGGGTATTAAAAACCAAGAGGTGTTTTCATGGGAAAATGATTGGAAAGACATTTGCAGGATTTCCCTGTTTTTGTCAGAACTTTGCAACTATTTTTTTACTTCTCTCTCAACAGATGACTTTTCTACACTGTAATTTATCTTTATAAGTAGGTTGAAATAATGCTGAAAACTTTAAAATCGGTCTGTAGATTATTAAGTTTTAAAAAGTAGTGTTTTGAAACTGTAAGAGTTACGGATTTACATAATAGTATTGATTTTAATATTAGTGTGAACTTAATAGCTTTCAAATCTAACTTTCATTTTCTGTGAATATGAAATAAGACTTAAAGATGGATTGACACTTCTGGTCAAAATAGTAGAATAAAATTCATGTACTGGCATCCATATACCCCAGATATGAGAAGACCTTTAAAAAGACATAGCTGAGCTCAAGAACAAGGTGTCACCATGGATCAGAAATACTAAGGGATGAGTGAGGCTGAGCAGGTGGTGCTCGTGGTGGTGGTTTAGTCGCTAAGTTGTCTCCAGCTCTTGTGACCCCATGGACTATATACAGCCTGCCAGAATCCTCTGTCTGTGGGATTTCAGGCAAGGGTAGATAGCTAAAGTTTGATTCTGAAGGATAATGGGGGACCAAAAAAAGAATCAGAGTCAGGTTCACTGTTTGAAGACAAAGACTTATGACTCCTCTTTAAAGATGCTGATTTAAAAAAAAAATTCCTGGTGATTTTTTCCCCAGAGCTAGTTTTAAAGGAAATTTTCCTCCAAGGGAGGCAATCCAGTCTAATTAAGGTAGAAATACAAGGGTACTACTCAGCCACTGTGCACTGGGTATATCAGACCAATTATTTGTGGCTTTATCTGTTCTGATTGGTAATGTATCTCACAATAGGATTACTGAGAGTCAAAGAATCTTAAAGAAAATTAGAAAATAGTTTGAACAATAACAAAAATACTACCTATGAAAATTTTTAAGATTCTGCTAAAGCTGCCCTTGGAGAGAAATGTTTAGCTTTATTTGCTTATAAAGAAAAAAAAAAAGATAAAGATGAATGAACTAAGCATCCACCTTAAGAATTTAAGAAAAAATACCCAAAGTAAGTTGAAAATAAGAAATAAGGACTAAAAACAATAACTAAGTATTTAATATAATAAAGGGGCTCAGCAAACAGAAGTGTTATTCTTGGGAAAGACAAAATTGACAAATCTCAGATGATTTATCAAGGAAAAAAGTTGAAAAAATAGGAATAAAAAGTGATTATTATTATAGATACCACAGGCATTCAACATAATTATGAACAACTGTATGCCCCAAATGTGAAACCTTAAAAATATAATTATCTAAACAATCAAGAATAGAAAACTACAGCAATCTTATATTAAGGAAATTGAATCTTCTCACAAATAAAACCCTAAACCAAAGTGACTTTAACCAGTATCCACCAAACACTCAAGTTTCAGATAATTCTTGTTTTATATGAAGTATTCCAGAATAAGGTTGATATGAGAAGGAAAAACTTCTGGTCAGTATTAAGCTTGATAAATGATGTAAAAGTCTAAAACAAAATCTTCAGTGCAATCCTAATCAGAATCTTAACAGGTGGGTTTTTTTATTGCTAATTTATTTTATTTTTGGAACTTGACAAGCTGATTCTAAAATGTATATAGATCTGCAAAAGTCTTAAGAAGACCCAAAGAAACTTAAAGAATATCTGGTAAAATACTTGCTACTTTACCAGATAGCAAGATTCATTGCAAAGCTATAAAAGTAATAAGACATTGTACTTTTGATCCAGGAGTAAAGAAATAGACTTGTGTAAATGCTTGGAATTTGATGGGTAGTTTTGCAGATAAGTAGAAGGAAGGGCTTTTCAGAAAATAGCACTGAAGAAATTTGTTATTCATGGGGGAAAATTGGAAATTGTGTTAGGATACACAAAGATCAAAATAACAGTGGATTATAGACTTGAATATAAAAGGCTTTGTAAAATTTCATTTTTAAAAACATTTTTATTAGGTATAGTTAATGTACAATGTTGCATTTGTTTCTGCTCTGTTGCAAAGTGTATCTGTTTTATATATATATATATATATATATATTTCTCTTTAGATTCTTTTCCCATATTAATCATTACAGAGTATTGAAAAGAATTCCATGTGAGTCCTGTAAAACATCAGAACAAAATATAAGAAACTTTCTTAATGACCTGAGTCTCAGAAAGAATTTTTTGATATAAAAACCCATAATTGAGATATATATGTATATATATGACTATATTGAAATTAAAACTCATCTAGTTCATCAAAAGACACATAAAAAAAAGTGGAAAGATAAGCCACAACTTTGGAGGAAGTGTTTGTTACCCATGTAATAGAAGATTATTACCAAGGAAATATATAGCGAATTTCTCTAGAGAAGTAGTTTAAAAAATTTTTAAAAACACATGAAAGGCCTGAATGCCCAATGAACTCGAAATAGGCATAACCTTATTAAGTTAGAGAAATTAGAACCGCAGTGTGATATATTAAATCTGACAAATATTTAGTATTAATTTGATTATGAAGTAATTGCTAGTGGGATTACAAATCTTTACAGGTACAGCCACTGTAAGAAACATCATAACATTAACTAGTAAAGCTATAGATGTTTTTACTCTGTATTTCTTCTCATTGTATGTTCAGAATACTTGTATATTTGTATCAGTACACCTCTGTAGGAATGCCTGCAGCACCAGTCCTAACAGTAGAACCATAAAAACAGATGTCCATCAACAGAATAAATTTTGGCATATTCATATATAGTGAAAATGAGTGGACATAAAGGGAGGCCTGGTGTGCTGCTGTTCATGGGGTCGCAAAGAGTCAGACACGACTGAGCGACTGAACTGAACTGAGTGAACAGTGACATAAGTGAATCCTGGGGGAAAAATGTTATGCAAAATAAAGAAGTTTTAAAAGTAGTGTCCACTTATGTACAGTTTCAAAATAGGCCAACTTTAGGTTGTTGTGTGTGTTACATTTATAAGTGAAAAAACTATAAAGAAAAGCCACAGTATAATTATCTCAGAGTTTTGGTTACTTCAGTTGGAGGGGGAAGGGGAAGGAAGGAGGAGTTTCACTGGCGTGGAGGGTGGAGTAGGGGGATGTGAGGTTTTAAAGGTATTGATTCTTAACCTGGCTTATACACAGGTGTTTGCTCTATTATGTGTTAAAGTGTAGATTTGAGTGTGATATAGCTTAAAAGTTACAAGTCGATGGGGAATCAGAGTCAAATGACAATTTGGGATAGAGTATAGGAATATTTTCAAACCAGAGAAATGGGATGGTCACATGGAGGGCCACATGGGAAGATTGTCACAGGTTCTAGAAAAGGTATTTCTAACCTTGATTTGTCAATGAGCTTGTGATTCTGAATCTGTAGTTGTCTTATTAACACCAGTGCATGACTGTTAAGAACATAGACTTAGGATGAATTATATTGTTCCACCATTTCGTAGCATCATTTTCCCAGTCATCCAGGCTCAAATTTTCCTATAATACTTACACATTATTTATCACTAAATCATGGTGATTTTTTCCCTTTGAAAAATCTCATATATCTGTCCCTCTTTTTATTATATAACACTTTTGTTTACAGGTGATTACCATTTGACTTTTGAAGAAATCGTAAATTTTTACTACAATAAAGTAAAATATTTGAGTATCTCAACTGAGCCTTATATCAAACAGACAAAAAATCTTCAAAGGCATTTTGGGAATTCAGTCTTAGAAATTTTTTTGCAAGGATATTATTTGGTAATAGTAATAAAGCCCCCCATGCTGCATAGATGCTCCAGCTATTTATAGTTATCTAATCCACTGGCAAAAAAGTAAACACTCAAGACTTCATTGGTTCATTCAGATCCAGTCTTTTTATTCATTTCTTATTGCTGGAATTTCACATTCATTTCTTGTTGGATGAGTAAACAGAACTGTGGTAGAGATAAACCAAAATTTTCTCAGTTCTACCCTACTAAATATCTAGAGTTTAGTCTTAACTGGTGGATCAGCTGCTTTTGATTCAAGAAGCTCCATACAGTCAGCAAAAACAAGACCAGGAACTGACTGTGGCTCAGATCATGAACTTCTCATTGCAAATTCAGACTTAAATTGAAGAAAGTAGAGAAAACCACTAGACCATTCAGTTATTACCTAAATCAAATCCCTTACGATTATACAGTGGAAATAACAAATAGATTCAGGGATTAGATCTGATAGATAGATAGAGTGCCTAAAGAAATGTGGATGGAGGTTGGTAACATTGTATAGGAGGCCATGATCAAAACCACCCTCCCAAAAAAGAAATGCAAAAAGGCAAAATGGTTGTCTAAGGAGGCCTTACAAATAGCTGAGAAAAGAAGAGAAGCTAAAGGCAAAGGAGAAAAGGAAAGATATACCCATCTGAATGCAGAGTTCCAAAGAATAGCAAGGAGGGATAAGAAAGCCTTCCTAAGTGATCAATGCAAAGAAATAGAGGAAAACAACAGAATGGGAGAGACTAGAGATCTCTTCAAGAAAATTAGAGATACCAAGGAACATTTCATGCAGATGGACACAATAAAGGACAGAAACGGCATGGACCCAAAAGAAGTAGAAATATTAAGAAGAGATGGCAAGATTATACAGAAGAACTATACAAAAAAATCTTCATGACCCAGATGAACACAATGGTGTGATCACTCACCTAGAGCCAGACATCCTGGAATGTGAAGTCAAGTGGGCCTTAGAAAGCATCACTACGAACAAAGCTAGTGGAGGTGATGGAATTCCAGTTGAGCTATTCCAGATCCTGAAAGATGATGTTGTGAAAGTGCTGCACTCAATATGCCAGCAAATGTGGAAAACTCAGCAGTGGCCACAGGACTGGAAAAGGTCCGTTTTCATTCCAATCCCAAAGAAAGGGAATGCCAAAGAATGTTCAAACTACCACCCAATTGCACTCATCTCACACGCTAGTAAAGTAATGCTCGAAGTTCTCCAAGCTAGGCTTCAACAGTACAGGAACTGAGAACTTCAAGATTTTCAAGCTGGATTTAGAAAAGGCAGGGGAACCAGAGATGAAATTGCCAATATCTATTGGATCGTCGAAAAAGCAAGAGAGTTCCAGAAAAAACATCTGCTTTATTGACTACATCAAAGCCTTTGACTCTGTGGATCACAACAGACTGTGGAAAATTCTTCAAGAGATGGGAATACCAGACCACCTGACCTTCCTCCTGAGAAATCTGTATGCAGGACAAGAAGCAACAGTGAAAAGTGGACAAGGAACAACAGACTGGTTCCAAATAGGGTAAGGAGTACGTCAAGGCTGTATATTGTCACCATGCTTATTTAACTTCTATGCAGAGTACATCATGTGAAATGCTGGACTGGATGAAGCACAAGCTGGAATCAAGATTGCTGGGAGAAATATCAGTAACCTCAGATATGCAGATAACACCACCCTTATGGCAGAAAGTGAAGAGGGGCTAAAAAGCCTCTTGATGAAAGTGAAAGAGGAGAGTTAAAAAGTTGGCTTAAAGCTCAACATTCAGAAAACTAAGATCATTGTATCTGGTCCCTTCACTTCATGGCAAATAGATGGGGAAACAGTGGAAACAATGAGAGACTTTATTTTCTTGG
This sequence comes from Tragelaphus eurycerus, assembly GCA_935064755.1. Lineage (NCBI taxonomy): Eukaryota > Metazoa > Chordata > Mammalia > Artiodactyla > Bovidae > Tragelaphus > Tragelaphus eurycerus. The sequence continues at coordinate 17,960,327 of CAKXYN010000024.1, read as the reverse complement.
GCTCCAAAATCACTGCAGATGGTGACTGCAGCCATGAAATTAAAAGATGCTTGCTACTTGGAAGAAAAGTTATTAAAAAGCAGAGACATTACTTTGCTAACAAATGTCCGTCTAGTCAGAGCTATGGTTTTTCCAGTAGTCATGTATGGATGTGAGAGTTGGACTATAAAGAAGCTGAGCGCTGAAGAATTGATGCTTTTGAACTGTGGTGTTGGAGAAGACTCTTGAGAGTCCCTTGGACAGCAAGGAGATCCAACCAGTCCACTCTAAAGAAAATGTCCTGAATATTCATTGGAAGGACTGATGGTGATGCTGAAACTCCAGTACTTTGGCCACCTGATGAGAAGAACTGACTCACTAGAAATGACCCTGATGCTGGGAAAGATTGAAGGCGGGAGAAGGGGATGACAGAGGATGAGATGGTTGGATGGCGTCACCGACTCAATGGACATGAATGAATTTGAGTAAACTCTAGGAGTTGGTGATGGTCAGGGAAGCCTGGCATGCTGCAGTCCATTTGGTCGCAGAGTGACACAACTGAGCTGAACTGAACAGGAAGATTCCATGTGCCAAGGGGCTACTAAGCCCAGGAGCTGCAACTATTGAGCCTGCATGCCTAGAGCCCATCCTCTTCAACAAGAGAAGCCACCACAACTCGAGAGTAGCTTCCTCTTACCACAGCTAGAGAAAAGCCTGTGTAGCAGCCAAGACCCAGTGCCACACCCCTCAAAAAGAATGATGTTGGTCTTGCCTTTTGAAGCATTCACATGCTTTTCCCTATCCTCATTAATGTGATAATTCTGTTGGGAGTTGCATGGAGATCCCTATCTGTGCTGCTCTTCAACAACCTCAAGCACAGCCTCTCCGTTTCCTGCTGGATGCTATTCTTTATGGTAGTTAAGTGCTCAGATATATCTTCTTTGGAGTCCTTTTCCTATTGAAGAAATTGTTATCAATGTGTTATGATAACCTTTATAGCAGTAATCTTCTTGGCCCTACTAGTGGATATTATGGTTGGAGGCTGCTAAAGGTGATGGATGGGGGAAGAGTGGCTGCTGGGTCTCAGCCTCCTACTTGTGTTATAGAGATGGTGATAAATTCGGGGCTTGATGCAAGCCTTGGTAGCTCCTCTTAGGGGAACTTCTTCCGCTTCAGGGAGTACATTTAGCTGATAGCTTCAGCTATTAATATCTTTAGGGCTCCTTGGCTTTTGAGCTGAGGCCTTTACGTTGCCTGGGAATCCTCCAGCTAGTGACTGGGCATGGCGTGAGTACTAGAGCGTTTCCATCTTGGCCCTCTGTGGGACTCCTTTAATGGTCAGTCTTTGCTCTGGAGCTCCCTGAAGGGTTGGCCAAGACTGTCAGATCTGCCTCATGATCTGAGACTTCTTGGCTCAATCCTGCTTTATGTCCCCTTTCTTTTACAGGTTGCAGATAATGCATCACGGTCTGAAAGTTTTCCATGACCAGTCCTGTTTCCTTCTCCTTTTATCTTTTACAGTAAACCTTTTGTTCTCATAACTATCTCAACATCTGCTTCCCAGAGGACCCAACTGACATACACTATTTGTACTGGTTATTTACCTAATTTCTGTCCAAATCAAATTTCAGTGAGTGTTATCTAATTTCCCTAAAAAGCCTCTCCCTTGAATCCTCTCAGTATTTTCCAGTTCATTATTTCCTTCCACTCCCAAGACTTGCTTCCCTACTGTCCACTTAATTAATCTGAATAAATGACACCACTATTTACTCAGTTGCTTTTACTTTTGTCTTCACATTTTAGTCCTTGACCCATTTAGAACTTTTTGAGGGGAGGGAAAATAACTGTGAGACAGAGATCAGTCAGTAAAACTGGAGATTACGGTAGTCAGGGATGAATGAGGTCACAGAGGTGGGGAGGGGTCAAATCACTTAGAGCTTTGTTTCAGGACATTAAAGGCCTTTGGAAGCACTTTGGCTTTTACTCTGTGTGAGATGGGAGCCACTGGAAGGTCTTGAGCAAAGGAATAATCTGTCTTGGTTTTTACCAGGAATGCTTAGACTTCTATAAAGAATAGGCAGTAGAAGAGAGAGTAGTTGGGAGAGAATTGCCGTAATTCAAGATTAAGGCCTTGGTGACTTATACCAAGATGATTGCAGTGAATTGGTAAGAGATGATACTATCTGGGGTAAAACTCAGGCCAACATCATTTTATTTAAAAAGAAAAAAAAAAAACTCTAGGAGTTTCTAGGTACACAGTGAGTGTTGAGGATCTGTGCTACAGTTTATAAATGTTTCCAGGGGTATTTGCAATTTAAGCCACACAGGCATCTTCCTCATCAGCTTAATTTTAGGAGAGTAGAGAAACATAGTGATAATGGCAAGTGCTAGCTGTGTAACTGTGAGTCTCAGTATCTCCATTTTAAAGAAAGAAATCTCTACTTCATAGGTATGTTTGTAAGGTTAAATGAGCCAGTGTAGATTTTAAATGAGCCAATCTTTGATGTATATGTGCTCACAAAGTAGTAGCTCAAAGGTCTAACCTATCATATTGGTAAAAATATTTTAAATTGATAATGCTCAGTATTGATGAGGATATAGAAGAATAGGCCCCATCGTTGGTGGGAATATAAATAGAGACCAATTTTCAAATAACTATCAAAATTTCAGTTTCCTTAACCCAGTCTGCTTCTAGAAATTTAGAAATCTAGAATTTAGAAATCTAGAATGATAACATTCATACTATGTACTTATACTCAGTGCAACATATTTTAATGGCAAACAATTGCAAACAGTTTAAATTCTTCTTAGTAAAAGAATAAATTATGATGTATTCCTTTTATAGAATGCTTATGAAGTTGTTAAAATTAATGTTGATCCATAATGCTGTCATGGAAATATTCTAGTATATATTTTAGTTTTTTAAAAAGCACCAATATATTGCTGATAGTATATACTTAAATCTTCAGTATTTGAAATTTTAATAAGATTATATGTATTAATCACTTAATTTTTATATGAGCCCACATATAAAATAACTGGAATTTTTGGCTCAGATCCCTTTTCCTAATAATTTCTAAACAATTTGATCAATTGTACAGGGAATGATAGTGAAATTTAAGTTAAAAGTATTTTGTATCTATATAGTATTAAAAATTGCTTCATGAATTTTTGTTATGTGTTCTTCAGGATCATTGTTGGCTCACAGTAAGGACATTTGAAGGATTTGAACTGTTGTAACGGTATAAAATTTCAGGCATTCCATGCCACGTGTAACCATTTATCACATATGCTGAAAATAAAACTTTGAGTCTAATCCAATTTCTTGAGTTCTTGGTCTTGACAAGTGGCAAATTCATTTATGGTTCCATAGACAAAGTTCATTCCCCAATCCCAAGAATCTGTGCAAATCCCTCGTATCATAGTCTTTTAAACTTGTAAATTATAAAATTATTTTTGACAGTGTTTAGAAATGGCAGCCCACTCCAGTATTCTTGCCTGGAGAATCCCAGGGATGGGGGAGCCTGGTGGGCTGCCGTCTATGGGGTCGCACAGAGTCGGACACAACTGAAGCAACTTAGCAGCAGCAGCAGGGATACCATGATTTGTAGCATTTTAAAAGTGTATATTTTATTCCCACTTAGGCCGAATACATCAAGCAATGGTAACATCTTTAAATGAAGATAACGAAAGTGTAACTGTTGAGTGGATAGAAAATGGAGATACAAAAGGCAAAGAGGTATGATCACTAGGTTAAACTTTATTTCTAGTCTTAAAATCAAGATTGCGAATTTGAAACAAAACAGAAAACTGTATAGTTTAATATAGTGCATGTATCTGCTATCATTCTTTGAAAAACTTTCAAAGTGATTAAAAAATTTCAAAGAAAGGTAGATACCTCCTGCATATCTCATGTAATTAGACGTATAATCAGACCACAAAGTACTACCTTAAGAGAGATTCTTTTAAATAAATATATGTTGGTTGTAATTCTAGGTAATTTAATTTTTAAGGTAATATTATTCATTAGACTGAAATTGTTTAACATTTATCCTTTATGTGTAAATTTATTTGAAAATGAAAGATTGTCTAAATTCACTCTGAAAATATATGCATTTTTAAAAACAGATTGACCTGGAGAGCATTTTTTCACTTAACCCTGACCTTGTACCAGATGAAGAAATTGAGCCCAGTCCAGAGACACCCCCACCTCCAACATCCTCAGCCAAAGTAAACAAAATTGTAAAGGTTAGTGATACAAATTCAGAGCAGGGTGTGTGTGTGTGTATTCTTGTTTGAAATGGGACTGTGAAGAGTATGTATTTGTTTGCTTTTAGAAAAACCTTAATTCTTTCTGCCATCTACATGTATATATACACACACATACTTTAAAGGATTGAAAAATTATCTAATTCACAATTCTAGATCCTAGAAATTTCATGACTGGTTAGGATTTTTCCTAAGACTAGTAGTTTATTAGAAGACATTGGTCAAAATCTTTGCTTGTTAGTATTTGTTGAGTGAATACATATGACTTTGATAAAGAAAAGATTAGTTTCTTTTTCATAATAAATTCCCATTTTAGTCATCTTTTCAGATAGTAAGTCTGCTGTTTAGATTCATTTTTAAAAATGAGACGACAGTTTAACTATTCCTGTTATCTGTCTGTGAAGATAAATTTTAAAGCCATGCTATGCCCCTCCTAACAGTTAAAAATATATGTGATTTTTAAATTATTTTAAAGTAATTCTTCTCTATTGAAATGTCTCAATGTTAAAACTTTGTATCAAAATAGAACTTTTTAAAAATCATATAGTCCCCGACAGTTGTTAAATCTGCAGTTCTTTGTGTTCAAAAATTTTTACTACATTGTTGATTTTATCTTCTACAAAGATTAATAAGATTTTAGCCCTGTAGGAGCTCACTGTCTTGCATGGAAGACATTCATAGGCACCCACATATAATATGATAGAAACTCAACAATATCAGCAAAATTCTGATATCAACAATATTCTGCTTTTATGAACATAAGACATTTTCAATTCATATAATTTCACCATATTGAGAATCACTGCTTAACGATCCCCCTTAGAATTACTCCCTTGTAAATGGACTGTTTTTCATATTTGGCTTCACAGCCTTGAAGAATCTTCATAGTTTATCTTTCTTGTTATGTCCTTAGCAACCTTTGCTGTATATTAGAATCACCTGGAAATTTTTCAGAATACACTGATTCCTAACCTACTCCTAGAGATTTAAGTTTTATTTTATCTAAAGAGTGGCCCTAGCATCAATATTCTTTTAATAGTAGCCATCTGATTTGATGTGCAGTTAGCATTGAAACTCACGGCATTATTTGGTATCTTTTTTTAGGTGAATAAAGTAAAGTCTTGGTAAATAAATAATAGGACCAAAAACTTGCAAGTCTAATGAAACCTTTTAGTGAAAACCAACAGTGTATTTCATAGTATTTTGATGTTTCAGTTTAACAATGAGCTGTACATTGCTTAAAAATTCTGTTTTGTTACTTATCCCTGACATCCAAAGATGAAATTTTGGCAGGATAGCATGATAAAAAACACACACTTTACTGAAATTATTTAATCTGTTTTTGCTTCAGTTTCCTCATCTGTGAATCCAGAATAGCAATAATAGTGACCTCATAGGGTTGTTGTGAAGATTAAATGAATTAATACATATGAAGCCCTTAGAACAGTACCTGGCTCATTTTAATTCCTGCCTGTTTTGGGACAGTGGCAGGATATTTAAATAAACTTCAATATTGATGGCATTACTGGTAATTTATTATAAGATAATTTTAGTTTTTCTCCATTTATTTTTTCCCTTTTTTCCATTTAGTTTTGTATTATTGTATGTCTGTTTTTGTTTAATTAAAGGAAGCTAATTATGATAGATGTATATATGAGGAATAAAGAGAGAAAGTAAAATAAATGTTTTCTCTATTATAGAATCGACGGACTGTGGCTTCTATTAAGAATGAGCCTCCTCCAAGAGATAATAGAGGTAAAATTTTGTGTATTAATTTTGTCTATGGCCCTGCCAAGGTAAATCAAAAGTAAACATTACCCCTGGTGGTGTTATTTATTTAAACTTTACATGGCTAATTTTTAAAATTGGTATCTTCTTGATTTCCCAAGACAATAATGTCAGTGATATCTAAAAAATGATTTGTAAAGCTATATGATAAATGTGAAACTCTATGTTATGTGCAGTTTTGATTCATCTTATTTAACCATTTTTCAGATTTGAAGAGAGTATTATGAGAAAGAAAGGAATGGGGAAGTAGTCAATTGATTTAACAAGGGTAAATTTATCATTGACATTTTTACATAATTTCCTGGCTAACAGACTTTTAAAAAGTATCATGGGTAACTGAAGACAAGTTGAATAGGTATAAATTGTAGTTAATTTCAGGACTCTCATATGTTTTCAGCTGAGTGATGTAAAGCGCAGTTAATTTTTTTCTGCTCTTCAGAATGGTCCTTTCTAATAGTGACGTTTCCTTGTATGTACAGACGATGAGGCAGGACAGCCGTAGGTATTAGGGGAGATGTTCAAGTTAGAGGGAAAGCCCCGCACTCGCAGCACTATTCTTTGAGTCTTGTGAAAATTTACATTTCTTTGTAAAATGTAATGTTTATATTTAACTCAATATTGTTTTTTCCACTTCTGTAACATCCACAGTGGGAAATTCTCTGTTGATGATTTGGTATTTGAGGAGCAGAGTGGGATTTAAAATACAAAGAGGGTTGAAATACTTTTACATTGTTACTTTGTATATGTCTCAATTGTTTGAGTTTTTAAAAATGATAGTGCATATAAAATCTGTATTTTGTGCACTTTTTTTTTTTAATGATTACTTAAAATCAAGCTTGGCTTTGGTTTTTATATAAATTATTCAGATTGAGTTTTGTACTACAATTACATTGCTAAAACCTAAGTCCGTACATGTTACTTTGAAAACCTTTCAGCTTGTCAGTGTATTGAACAGAATTGATTATTACATATATTTAAAAATTGTGTTTCCCTTTCAGTGGTTGGTTCTGCACGTGCACGGCCTAGTCAGCTTCCTGAACAGTCTTCCTCTGCACAACAGAATGGTAGTGTTTCAGATATATCTCCAGTTCAAGCTGCAAAAAAGGAATTTGGACCCCCTTGTATGTAAATCATGTATCAAGGATTCAGTCATTTTAGTCATACATGTAACTTCTCTTGGTCAACTTTATAAGTCCCCAAATTGCAAGCTTAATTGCAGGTTTTATTTTTACCACTATGGAAAATTTTTGTTGTTGTTAGTCTGTTAATTGGGTTTTTTAATGTGTATTTCGGAAGAAAAAAATTTACAAAATGTAAAACTATAACAGTGTTTCAGTTGCTTTAAATTTAAAATTCTGGCCAGATGATCTTGACAGATGTTACAGAAGAAATATGCTCCTTTGTCCTTATCAGTTCAAAGTGATTCTAAACCAAGAGATGACATGTAGCAGTATGTTAGAGTCACTTTTCATGACTCTTACTCGTATTTTGTCCTGTTCCTAGTTGTGTTAAAGCAGCTCATAAGTAAGTTCACATATTTGTCATGGGCATGTTTTGTCACTGTGTAACTTTTTTTGGGTGTATGTGGTAAAATTACATTGATACATAAAATTTTTCTGTATTAAGTACAGTACTCTAAAAAGAAAACTATACTTCTACAGCTTATCTTTTTCTTCTAGCACGTAGAAAATCTAATTGTGTGAAGGAGGTAGAGAAATTGCAAGAAAAACGAGAAAAAAGGAGACTGCAACAGCAAGAACTTAGAGAAAAAAGAGCCCAGGTTTGTAACGAAAACATTTTGTTTATGCACCAACCAAAGATTTTACTGTGTCGGTGACAGTGATTGGCTTATGAAAAAATAACTCCTTTAAAGAGGGTTCAGGATGGGGAACACATGTATACCTGTGGCGGATTCATTTCGATATATGGCAAAACCAATACAATACTGTAAAGTTAAAAAATAAAATTTTTTTAAAAAAAGGAAAAAAAAATTACAAAGATTTCAATATAGTTCCTTAGATTGGCATTGAGGAATAATATAAACTCTTGAGAAAATAAGTTATTAACAAATTTTTTTTTTAACTACATAAATTTCTCGTTTAGTTGGTATGTCTTAGTCCTGAGGCTTTTTCCATTTTGAATAGTAAGCCATTGTGCTGCAGAATTCTAATAGATTTATAACATCAAGAATAATAGGATTTTAGGTTTTTTAAAAGGAGTAAAAATGCATTCTGAGAGTACCAGTTAAAGTGTATGGTTATACTATAAATGTTACTGTTGTTTTTCCGTGGTTAATAAATTGAACATATCATAATGAGAGAGTGGAAATCTGTTGTATGTTGATTTATGCTAGGTGTTGAAAGTGTAGCTCTGTTATGCCCCTCTTCTCACGTTTCCTTTAGATGGTTAGCAAAATTTTACCAACAATGGAAAATTACATAGAAGACTGGTCTTTTATCTCTCTACAAGTCTTCACATTTTTTACTGTTGTACAAATAATTCCTCCATTGTGCTTATACTGTAACTATTATAATTCTCAGAACTCGTTTCCTGTAATGAAATATCAGGATTGTTTCCTTATTCAGGAGTATGTTCAAGTGCCCTTAATCATAAAGATGTTGTGTTGTGGAATCAATATAATATTCAACCTGAATAAATCAGCTTATATCTGAAAGTGACCTGAGAATGACCAGTTGGGTTTTGAAATAAATAATGCTGATATCTATTGATACTTAGCACAGATGCCACCTGGTGTCTCATGTGGGTACTTCATAATATTTTTATCTGTGAACTCTTTACATTCTACTTCTCAATTGATATAGTTGGTGTTATTTCCCAAAAGGTTAATTGAAAATATGTTACATTAACAGTTTTGAAATTGAGTTGTATTCAAAGCAAATCTGCAATAAAATACATGGGGGGAAGAACTGACATAAAATATTTAATAACTTATACTCATGGCCTGGCTAGGAAAGGCTGTTAGCTATTGCTATTTATTCTTAATCTGAATTTTTTCAGTTTTGAAGCAAAAAAGTAAATTGCTGTTACCATTTAATAATTTGAATTTTTAAAGATTTAAAAAATTGTCTTGGCTTCCAGTTCCCTTAAATCCTATATCCTATTGATTTGGAACTGTTTTATAACATGCCTTAGTTTTTTTTTAGAGACTTAGTAAAAATAGGAAATGAACATAAGTGAATCTGTAATTCTGTTTTCCTGAAACATTGAATTAGGAATTGGAAATAAGAATCTGATTAAATGCATTTTTCTAAGAATTTCAGCTTTTCTAGAGTTTTTTTTTTTGATGTTTAGGATGAGTACTGTTTCTCTTGCTCAGTTTTCTAGGACAATTAAGGTATGTGTATAACATTTGAAATAAGACAAGGGTGGGTTTAATAAGCAATATTTGGCTTGGAGTTAACAGATTGCACGTAGACTAACAGAATTGTGTTTTTAAAATAAAAGTAATTTCTGGGCAATTACTGATCTTGAACTCTGAAATTATATCACATCTCTGGTTTGAGTTTGGGCTTGGCTATTACTAGTGACACAATTTATTACATTAATTTTAATTTTCAAACCATGTATAAATGTAACAAATGCTACTTTACTGTAATTATAATAAATGATGAATTCTCTGTCTTCTTACAGGATGTTGATGCTACAAACCCAAATTATGAAATTATGTGTATGATCAGAGACTTTAGAGGCAGTTTGGATTATAGACCGTTAACAACAGCAGATCCTGTAAGATTCTTTGTAAATGATTGCCCTGGAACTTTTTATGCTGTGAATAAAAATATGTTTGATACCCCCTAAATTAATATTGTATTTAGATTTAGCTCTGTAACTTTTTCTTCTTTTTATGGGTGTTCCTTCTCCATATTTTAAGAAGAAAATCAAGAAACCATTGAGAATTCCCTAGTGATGCAGTGGTTAGGACTCCAAGCTGAGGGCCTGGGTTCAATCCCTGGTCAGAAAACTTAAGATTCCACAAGCCACTCAGTGCAGCCAAAAAAAGAGAAAGAAACTACCCACATTTACCCATAATGCCCATAATTGATATGTTAGACATGCTTCTCACAGAGATACCCGTTTCACAGCAAAGCCTTTAAGTCCATGGTGGTGGTGGTTCGGTCACTAAATCGTGTCCGACTCTTTGCGACCCCACGGACTGCAGCACACCTGGCTTCCTTGTCCTCCACTATATCCCTAAGTTTGCTCACGTTTAAATAAAAAGTTAATTAGTAGTAAGTGGGAATGATGGTGGGATCGACAGCCCAGCCAAGAGGAAATAACTTGGAATTGAGATAAATGATGGTCAGAAAGCAGATTGGGTCTTCTGACATCCTTGACTGTTGCTCTGCCCTACCAAGGGCTTTGCTAAGCAGCCATCACTTATACTTTCATCTCAGTTCCCAGTTTATTTCCTCTTGGCTTGGGCTGTAGATCCCATCATCATTTCCAACTTACTGCTAATTAATTTTTTATTTTTAAATAAATGTCATTTTGGCTTTTAACAGTAATGATTATTGAGGAATGCTGTAAACCAAAACTCTAGTGCTTAAAAATGTCTTATTATGCATTCCTTTCCTATTAAAGAATGAGAATTTACTAGACTGGGAATACTTTTGTAATTTGTATTTGTGAAAAATAATACATCTGACCTAACATACATGGAATGTATTGGGTACACAAAATAAACGTTTATGTTAGGCAGATGTATTATATATGATTTAATAGTAGTTCATAACAGCTGATCTCGTGTATTTCAGTTCTTGTTGCCCCTCCATTTGTTTAACTTACATCTGAGCTCAGGCTTTACAGTAGTGTTTGCAGAACTTTTTCTGGAAAGGGCCTGATATTTTTGGCTTTGTGAGCCATATTTTCTGTGTTACAGCTTCTCAATTCTGACTTTGTAGTATGAAAAGCAGCCATAGACAAGACATAAATGAATGGGTATGGGTGTTTCAGTAAAACTTCAGTAGTGACTTGGATTAGGCTTTTAGGCCATACTTTGCAAATTTCTACTTTATATTAAATATCATTACCAGACAGATATTGGGAACATAAGTTTTATGAACAAATATGTCTAATTAATTGGCTGAACATTATAATGTTCATTATAATGAACATTATGAAATTGTTCAAATTATTTTGCCTACTCTTCTGATAATCCTGTTTCTTGTCTACAGCTAGTTATCTTTGCCAACAACTCTCCCTCCAATTCAGTCTAATAGGAAATTTTACTTTTGTTGTATACAGCCCATCTTGACATGAATAAGGTGACTTCTTAATGTGAACCTGTTGCAGTCAAGAGTAGTAGTGTCATCTGCAGTTATTTCCTAGAGGTTTAACAAATGACAAAATCAGCAAGTTTCCATTATACTTTGAATTTTTAAAATAATTGTGTCTAATGACTCCTAAAATTTGTGTATTCCATATCCTATTTTTGCTGTGTATAAATTTCTAAAACCTTAGAAATATTGCATAATTAACTTTTCAGTGTTTTATAATTCACCAATAATAACTAGAAAACTTACTTTATTTCTAGATTGATGAACACAGGATATGTGTTTGTGTAAGAAAACGACCACTCAATAAAAAAGGTATGTTTGTTGAGCTCTAATCAAAGCTCAGTTTTTGTCCTGTTTGTGGTTTATTTTGATAGTAGCAGAAATCAAATTGATTTGGAAGAGCTAAATGTAAATCATTTCATTTGTATATAAACATTAGGCAGATTTCTGTGGTTAAGGCACTTGATGTGTTATTGCTATAAGACTCTTTGCCTTTCCTGGCTTTATGGAAATCTTGTTTTTTTTTAAATTTTGTTATTGAAATAGTCTATTTGAATGGCATATTTATGGGATATTTATATTTACAGGGTTATACCACTTTTATCTAAATTCTTACTACCTAAAATAATTTTTGTTCAGTAACTCAAATGATGTGGAAATTACTGGCCATTGATTTATCTTATTTTTTCTTTTAGAAACTCAAATGAAAGATCTTGATGTAATCACGATCCCTAGTAAAGATGTTGTGATGGTACATGAACCAAAACAAAAAGTAGATTTAACAAGGTACCTAGAAAACCAAACATTTCGTTTCGATTATGCCTTTGATGACTCAGCTCCTAATGAAATGGTTTACAGGTAGGTAAATTTGTTGTAAATCATAATTTGTTCTTGTTCTGTGTTCAGGGTGTTCACCACCACCCTGAAACTTATATTGATCTTGGCATATCTCTCCAGAGGTGCAATATCCATAACTGTTATACATCAGACACTTATCTGTCTAAATCTTTATTGACCACTTAAGGAAAAAAAAGTTCTTAAATCTACGTGCATTTGCCTAGTTTATCATATTTAAACTTTGGAATAGTTTTAGTACATGAAATTCTTATGTGTTCGCATGTTTAACCTACAAACCTACAAACTTAACTTGTATTATACATTGATGTCCCACATTTTATCCAAATTTAGATTTTCATACATAGTTTGTAAACATTTACTTCTCATTATTTAACAGTTCAATTTTAGCAGCATTGTTATTTCAGTCTATATTAAAAGCTATTGACAGTTACTTGAATGCTATGCTTCATTGCCCTTTTATTTTATAAATTTGACTGGAAAACAAAATTAATTAGTGAGAATGCTAACAAGTTATGATAAATGAGATCCTGTTAAGATCAACTCCTCTGGTCTTAAGCCAGTAAACTGGGAGTTCAGCTCTAAAGAACAGGGCAAAATTAAAGAGTACGTGAATGCTAGATAGAGGTATTGTGAAGAATTGGTTTAAAAAGGGAATTATAATTATAAATTGTATATTTTTTACCTTTCTGAGAACTGAGTCCTCCTTCTCCCTCACTCCCTTGTCTCCTTCCACTACTGTCTCATAAATATATCTGTCTGACTTTTATAATCATTTTCAAGAAATCACTATAAAGGTGTGTTTCTGTGTATGTGCTAGTTGCTAGATTTAGTAAACATTTTGTTTTACCCTGATTTATGCTTAATTTTACCAATATTAATTCTGTCCCCTTTCTCTTATCCTTAACTTCTGTGGATTGAAGAATTAGGCTTTTTTTTGTCCTATCACTCTTCAGACTCATTTCTAATTCTGTTTGATTGGAACTTTTTTCCGCTTCTTTTGTTCTGTACTTTCTCCATTTGTGCCTTTGAAAAATCAATAGAGCTGTATAAAGTGTTCACATATGTTCTTTTGAAGCCCGTGTAAAAAACCCATTTGTTTTATATCATGCTTTTTAGAGCACTGCTCAATGAAGTATTTTTTTGTTCCTCCTTACCTTTTTAATCTTGACTGCAGCAGTGATTATACCAACACATAATACTGGGCATCCTTTTCCTGAATCAAGACTGTCAATTCAGAATTCATTGTCTTACCAGGATTGTTTATATTTGCTTATTTATAATATTTGGGCATCCTTTTCCTGAATCAAGACTATCATCAGTTCAGAATTCATTGTCTTACAAGCATCATTTATATTTGCTTATTCACATTCAGGAAAATTTTACCACTTTTATACTTGTTAAGATAATGTTTTTGTATTTTTTTTCCCCCTCTAGCTTTGCTTTTCTGAGATTACCAGTCTTGATTCCGTTTCTGTTGAAACTTTTGATATATTTTTGAGTTTGGGTTGGGGTTTTTTGTTTTGGTTTTCATGTATGTCCTACTTGTCTGGCTGATATTACCATATTTTGTTGTCACTTTTTAAAACTTTACTATTGTCTTCTATTAATATATATGTCTTTAGCCCAGCTACTATCAGGTTTTTTGCCCCCTGGCAGTTATTAATTTTGTGGCCATTTTTTATTATGGAATTATTGCTTGAAGATATGTGTTAAAGGGCTTTAAGCAATTCTAGGACATGGACATTTAAAATTTTAAATCAGTGGATTCAGTTGTGGTCTTAGAGTTGAGCCTACTGGTTTGTTAAAAATCTTGGTGTAAGATTTGTTTATTAATAACACTAGATACTAGTTTTATTACTTATTTAATTTAAATATTAACAGTACATTCTGACTGGTGCATTTTATTTTTAAGGTTTACAGCTAGACCACTAGTGGAAACTATATTTGAGAGGGGAATGGCTACATGCTTTGCTTATGGGCAGACTGGAAGTGGAAAGACTCATGTAAGTAATTCGTTAGTCACATCCTGGTAGGAAGTGGGTTTATTTTTCTTATAACTTAATTGTAAGACCTAAATTCTTTTTTCTTTTTAACATATAGACAATGGGAGGTGACTTTTCAGGAAAGAACCAAGATTGTTCTAAAGGAATTTATGCATTAGCAGGTAACTCCTTTTTCGGTGTCATTTATAACATTCTTCTTGAATATTATTCAGGTGATTTGGGAAAAGATTTGGAAGTACAGTGCAGAATTTTAAGGGTAATTAATGTTGTCCTTACTACATATTTTGTCAGTTTTAGGTTATTGGACTGCTTTGGAAAGAGCTTTGCTTTGGCGGCAGAAATCTTGATTGTGTATATGTTGTAATCTGACACATTGTTGGACCTTAGTATTGTTGAATAGCTGCTTTGTGAAAAGTTCCCATTTGCTATAATTATGAAAGTACCCTTATTGTGACCACCTGTAATCTTATGCTATTTATAAAGATAAGTCAGTTCAATTCAGTTCAGTCGCTCAGTCGTGTCCGACTCTGCAACCCCATGAATCGCAGCACGCCAGGCCTCCCTGTCCATCACCAGCTCCTGGAGTTCACTCAGACTCACCTCCATCAAGTCAGTGATGCCATCCAGCAATCTCATCCTCTGTCGTCCCCTTCTCCTGCCCCCAATCCCTCCCAGCATCAGAATCTTTTCCAATGAGTCAACTCATTGCATGAGGTGGCCAGAGTACTAGAGTTTCAGCTTTAGCATCATTCCCTCCAAAGAAGTCCCAGGGCTGATCTCCATAAGTAGTAGCATTCTTGAATATGAAGGAGAGTGACTTCTAAACTGTCAGTGTAGACAAACTTACTATTTTTTATAAAGCTGGTATCCACTTTAGTGTTCATTTTTATTATTGATACTGTCATTCTAGGTAAGCATAAACTGATTCCTCTGAAAATAGAAAATTTGAATTTCTTTTTAAAAATAATTTTTTTGCATCTTAACAAATTTTCTCCATATGAAATTATTGGCAGCTCGGGATGTATTTTTAATGCTAAAGAAGCCGAACTATAAGAAGTTGGAACTTCAAGTGTATGCAACCTTTTTTGAAATTTATAGTGGTAAGGTAAGTTGAAATTTTAAAATAATTTTTGTAAGCTTTTTAAATTGTGGTTTAAAAATACATAACATAAAATTTACCATTTTAACTATTTTTAAGTGTAGAAGTTCACCAGAATTGAATGCATTCACATTGTTGCACAGTTGTTGCCACCACATAATTGCTATATGTATTTAGAATATTACTTTAAAGTTTGGTGTATAAGATTTTTTTTTAATTCCCTTTGAAATTCTTTAACTTCAATATCAATCATTATTATTCTAATAACAATTATTACTAGGATTCTCTGAAATAATTTTTTAGACTCTGAATGACTCATTTTTATAGAACTGTTATTTTCAAAAGCTTTTTTTTTTTTTTTAGGTGTTTGACTTGCTAAATAGGAAAACAAAATTAAGAGTGCTTGAAGATGGAAAACAGCAGGTTCAAGTGGTGGGATTACAGGAACGGGAGGTCAAATGTGTTGAAGATGTACTAAAACTCATTGACATAGGCAACAGTTGCAGGTAACTCATTTTAATAAAGAGGAACAATTTGATGATCAATTTTAGATTCTTTGATTATAACTTGAGAGCAAAGCAAGATGTTATGCAATGTATCTTGGAAGTAAAAATCATTGTTCATCCAGACTTTTCAAAGTGTGCCAGGTTAAATTGCATTAATCTCATTATATTTGTGTTGTTAATTCACAATAGCTCTGTTGTATTTAAATAATAAAAACAGGATAGTTTTTTGTTTCTATTTTTAATGAAAATATTGTGGCTTGCACAAATTGAACTTTTTACGTATCAAAATGTTCTTAATTACATTGTAGAACGTCCGGTCAGACATCTGCAAATGCACATTCATCTCGGAGCCATGCAGTGTTTCAGATTATCCTTAGAAGGAAAGGAAAACTACATGGCAAATTTTCTCTCATCGATTTGGCTGGAAATGAAAGAGGAGCTGATACTTCCAGTGCAGACAGGCAGACTAGGCTTGAAGGTGCTGAAATTAATAAAAGCCTTTTAGCACTCAAGGTAAATAAAGTCCTTTTAATTGTGAAAAGTCTCTTACTTTTGACTTTAATTTTGTTTACTCAGTTACAAAATGATAGTGTGTGTTTTTTCTAATAAGAGAGATTATCAAAATTTAGTTGTTTATGTTTGCAGTTATAGATTTTTATTGTTCCCAGAAATTTTCTTTATACATATTATTTATTCTTTTTAGGGTAGTTAAAAGATCTGTTAGTTGACAGACCACTTCCAAATAGTTGACAGGCTATTTAGGGAGATTCCAGGGAGCCTTAATCATTAATCAATCTTTTTTCTTGAAGGAGAGCAAGGAACCACAAAACTAAGCTAAGAAAGTTTCTCTGAAAAATGTGGACTGGCTTTCAGAAAGTTAGGCCAATATTATGTATCTCCCTTTGACTAACAAAGAAAAGAAAATATTCTGTTTTTTTCTTTTATGGAAAAAGTTTAACAAAGCTATGACAAATCTGGATAGCATATTAAAAAGCAGAGACATCACTTTGCTGACAAAGGTCCATAAAGTCAAAGCTATGGTTTGACTATAGTCAAACCAGTAGTCATGTATGGATGTGAGAGTTGAACCATAAAGAAGGCTGAGTGCCGAAGAATTGATGCTTTTGAACTGTGGTGCTAGAGAAGACTCTTGAGAATCCCTTGGACAGCAAAGAGGTCAATCCTAAAGGAAATCAACCCCAAATATTCATTGGAAGGACTGATCCTGAAGCTGAAGCTCCAATACTTTGGCTACCTGATGCGAAGAGCCGACTCATTGGAAAACACTGATGCTGGAAAGATTGAAGGGAAATGGAGAATAGGGTGTGGCAGAGGATGAGATGGTTAGATAGCATCAGTGACTCAATGGACATGAAGCTGAGCAACCTCTGGGAGATAGTGAAGAACAGGGAAGTCTGGCATGCTGCAGCCCATGGGATCACAAGAAGTCAGACATGCCTTAACAACTGAACAACAACAGTTATCCTACTGCCTGTCACTTCTAAACACCAGTCATAGTCTCCGGCAGAATCTCTTGGAATTAACAAAGTAGTCTTCTGATTAGATTGTTTTATGGGGTTTGTTTCTGGTGGTTTTATTTCCCAAATTTCATTTTCTTGAATAAGGATTTATGAGAACATTTTTACTGTGCTGTAAACCTCTTGATAGAATCTTCACAGCTGATCAGATCTTAAATGTTAGGGTTACTGTAAGATCTTTTAAATATGTTCATTAAGATTACTCTTTATAAGAAGCATAATCTGTGAAATTTGCTTTCTTAATTTTCAGGAGTGCATCAGAGCCTTAGGTAGAAATAAACCTCATACTCCTTTCCGAGCAAGTAAACTCACTCAGGTGTTAAGAGATTCATTCATAGGTGAAAACTCTCGTACCTGCATGGTAAGTTTGCTTGTTTTGTCTTAATCCTAAATGAATAATTATACAACATCTATGGGAAATTTATGAAATACATTAATGGCATTTAAAGTCTTCTACTGTGATACAGTGAAACTTTAAAATGTGGTCCCTGCCAGTCTGATAGGATTGTATTACAGTTATAATACATTCATGCATTCTACTAATTACAACCTCTGAGTCCTCTTGAGATTGGTTTCCATTGCTTTCTGTTTTCTTTACATATTGGTCACACTTCTCTTTCTTCATATGTCTAGAATTTTGGATCATATAATCTTCATTATGAATGAATATCTTACAGACACTCTGGATTCTCTTATGTTCTTCTGAAGATTATTGGTTTGTTATTGTTACTGTTATTTTAGCAGAAAGTTAACTTAGCTGAACTCCGGACTCTTGTCTCCCCTGCTCTGGGCAGCAACTGACCTTGAAATCTCTGTTTAGCTCTTTTAGACTTAGCAATGTTTCTTATAGTCAGCCTTGTGTACTCCAGTTCAGGGGTCAGGCAGAGATTTGGGTAATGTGTGTATTTGGGTAGAGTACTCATGTGTATGTATACATACACACACGAGTTTCTCCCTCTGTGGTTACTTCTCTTCTGGGACAAACTTCACTTCCCAGTTGCTATGGTGCCCACCTCCAAACTGTGCTTTATTTATTTAGTTTCTTAACTAGTGAAACTCCAGGTTTTTATTGAAGTTTTAGTTGTCCTATGTGACAGCAGCACAATTTGCCCTTAGGCCAAAAAAAAAAAAAAATTATCAAAAAGAGGGAAAGTCAGAACTCAGTGTTACTCCCTTCTTTGAGGTGTTGACCTCCATTCTCTGCCTGATGTTTGATCATTTTGTGGTGCTGTTAGAGCTGTTTGTATTTTAACTGGAGTTTATAATTACTATATGACTATGTGTGTGAGATACTGAGTTACCTTGAAGTTTCTTTCCTTTGGATGACCGTATTAAGACTAGACCTTAAGGAACCACATGTCAGTATTACTGTCATCTATAACATTTTCTTTATCTTTGCATTTTCCCCCCATAGATTGCTACAATCTCTCCAGGAATGGCATCCTGTGAAAATACCCTCAATACATTAAGATATGCAAATAGGTATGAGATATGGTTATTTTGAAATTTGAAAGGAATAGAACAGTATGTGATTTGATTTAATATCTTATAGGGTAAATCTTACTGTTCTTTCCATTTTCAAAAAAATTTTTGCATGATATTTGTTGAAATGATATTTAAAATCATTTTATCACATCCTAAAAATAAAAATAATTAGAGTTTTGTTGAGTAACTTGAGAAGACAGTTACATTTTTAGTAGAATTGGTCTTACTCAAGAACATGATACATTTTTCCATTTAACCAAGTTATATTTTGTAGTATTAGTTCTCATTATGTTAAGACTCAAAAGTAAGTGAGTATCAGGCGCAGTCTGTATTTCTTAAATTATTTTGCTATATGCTAAAAAATTATTTCTCATAATGTTAAATGTTATACATGGGGAATCTAGGGGTTTAGTAGTGATAGCACCATTCTTTGTGGTGTTCTATATGGGTTACATTTTATTATTTATGAAAATACTGTCACAAACTTTAATAGACAATTGGATTATTACAAATGAGAGGACAGAAAGCGTTATACACCGTTAAAACAATTTGTTCCCATTGCTCTTGTTTTAAGTGACTATATAGTTTTAAATTTCTGTTACCACATTCTGCATTTGTGATTTTAACCTAAAGATAAAATTCCTCTTTGTATTCCATTTCTAGTGTGATGAGTCTTTTAATTTTGCTAAACATGAGTATTTATACTGTTTTTTTGTTTTAGTCACTATTGAGATTTTATTTTTAATCTTTCATTAAGATGTTAAATATATATGCATATAGGAAAGTACCCAAACATAGTATAATAAATGAAAACTTCATACTTTACATAATATAATGTAATAAATACTTATAAAGTATAAATTCTAGTCATCAAACTGGAAATAGAACATTTCCAGTCCCCCCAGAAAATTCCCCATGTGTCCCGTTCTGATCACAAATCCTGAATAACATGCCTAAATACATAAATCTCAACCCATTAATCCATTATCCTGATTTTGGAATAAATTGCTCAATTTTCTTTCTCTCTCCCTTTTTAAAAATAGTTTTACTACCTATGAATGTATCTTTGAACAATATAGGTAGCTGTAATTGAACTTCACATAAATGAGAACACCCTTTGTTCTTTGGTATTTTGCTTTCACTTCAAGAGATTTTAAAAAATCATCAGTAGAAACTGTTGAAAAGTATAAACTTACCTTTTGCCAAAAGATGAAAAATAATAATTTCTTTAAAAATATAATAGAATTTTATTTTTATCCTTTTAAACTTTGAATTATAAAATCTTGGCTATGAACGTTTAATCATTCTTTATAGTGAACATTTTTGGTATTGTAGGGTTTTTATCACTAATTTAAAATGCTTCTTATTTCAGAATTGTTCATGGGAGAGATGAGGAACAGCTTAGTGTTATAGTCCTGCTGTAGAATTAAAACCCTCATGTCTTCAGACTTCTATAATTTGGCTATTCCTCTAGTTCATTTAGACCCAAGTAAAATATTTTAACTTATCATGTAATGTGATTCATTTGCAACATTACTAACCATCTGGGACAAACAGTTCTGTCTTTTATTTCCATATCTCTAGGAATAAAGATTTTCAACCTCCTTTGATGGCTCATTTGAGGAATATAATTCCTGCATATAGTATAGTTCAGCTTGGGCAAGAGAGCTTTGAATAGAGGGAAAATGTGTGGTTAGGGGCTAAAAGGGTACCTAAATGAGGATATTCTGAAAGAATAAGATAAGTAATGGGGTTGGGAGTAAAAAGTGAGTAACTCAGTATTAGAAATTTAGGTTTGTCAGCATGTATGTAAATAAGCTTTATAAAGTGACTATAAAGGATAAAGGGCAAATGATGTGATATTGAACCTTTGAGAGTAGACATTACCAAAAGGTCAAAGAAAGAAAGATTCTAAGTATAAGATATTCTAAATTTTATCTATGTGACTATTTTGATGTGTATAAACAGTAATTTTGTTTAGTTTAATTTGAGAAGTAATGAGAAAAATAGAGAATATGGTTGGTATATATATATTGAAGTGTTCAAACATAAAATTTGTACTCAGCCAGGTTTGAACCTCAGGCCACATTCTCACTGAATGAACTTGAGTAAGGTACTTTATTGCTCTGAACCAATTTCTTATCAGTAAAATGGTGGTAATATCACAACATTGTCGTAATGGTTAAATAATGTCTAAGAAATACTAATCATGCTATCTGCTGATAGAGAGTAATTAATAAATATTGCTTGCTGTTATTGAGTAGGATTGGCCCAAAGAGGATATAGGAACTCAAAAAAGTTGGTGCAGAAAACCCGTGATTTGGTTAATACACCTGTTAGAGACATTGTCAAGAACGATTAAAATTCCATTGCTAAAGGATTTTCTTTGCCATGATTGATCATCTGAATCACCAAACACAGAAAATTATTTGAGTGACTGTTTTTTCAGTTTGTTCCAAAGTTGCTTCATAACTGATACATTCTAGGTGCATAGGAAAGAAGTTAATTCATTATAAAGATTGTATGCCATTAGGACTTTAATTCTCTTCTGTCCTGTTTGAAAAGACTGCAAGACTGTTGAGGACTCATTAATGCTAATAA
The DNA here is from genome assembly GCA_935064755.1 of Tragelaphus eurycerus. Taxonomy (NCBI): domain Eukaryota; kingdom Metazoa; phylum Chordata; class Mammalia; order Artiodactyla; family Bovidae; genus Tragelaphus; species Tragelaphus eurycerus. The sequence goes on along the minus strand of CAKXYN010000024.1, from coordinate 17,938,904 downwards.
AATACTCATGGTATTGACTACAGAAGGAAATTAGACACGAGTGGTCATGTAGCTTAATACAGGGCATTTCAAATTTAGTTGATGGTCTAGTTAAACTTCTAGAAAAGATCATGGGAAAAGGAAGAATTATGGAGTAGGGAATGAGTAGAACAGAGGGGTTCAAAAACCTCTTAACTTTATTTTTAAGATAGTGTAAATGCATTATCACAACAAAGTTGATCCTTTTCTAATCAAATTAGTATTAAATGAAAACTTGAAATGTGCATTCCTGTCTTTACAAGAGCATTTTCTTTTAATTTGTTGCTGTTTTGGTGCTGCAGAGTAAAGGAGTTTGGAATTAGTCCATCAGACATTCCCTTCTCACAGGGTAGTGGCAGTCGCCCTGATCTCTCTCCTTCTTATGAGTATGACGACTTTTCTCCTTCGATTACCAGGTCTACTTTATTCTATACATACGATGTTTATTTTAATAGTTTCTTTTGGATTGTGCTATATATAAATGTTTCATAGCATTTACTTTCATGGCATATACTTCTTTTGTCCTGAGCCATTTTATTTTTCATTTTCATTTTGTTTGACAGGTGGTGGTTATACTGCATGATCTTAATTTTTACATACTTTATTCATTTATTTGCTTTAAAATGTTGATTTAGAACTCAGGCTTCCTTTTCCCCCTCTCATATTTTTAAGGATGATGTCATCTTTCTATATTTATTATTGAAGGATAGACTGTCTTATTTAAAAGGAAAAGTTTACATTCTTTGTGCAAGGAAATCACAAGGATCCTCTTGACTTAAAAAATGGATACTTGGGGGCTTCCTTAGTGGCCCAGTGGTTAAGAATCCATGCTTCCAGCGCAGGGGGTGCAGATTCAATCCCTGATTGGAACCAAGATCCCATATGCCGCATGGTGTGACAAGTAAATAAAAATTAAAAAAAAAAAAAAAAGTGTACCCTCTCCCAAATGTGTAAATTTGAGTATAAGGGGGTAAACTTTTTTTAATGATAAAATTATAGCTTCTGATCTTTATGGATTAGAAATATTTCATGTGTAGGTATTTTAATTTTAATTGAGCCTTGTAAGTACCAAAAATCTGCAAAGTATATTAAATTCTTTGATTTTTGGAGGACTTCCCTGGTGGTCCAGTAGTTAAGACTGTGCTTCCACTCCAGAGTGGTTTCGATCCCTGGTCAGAGAGCTGAGACCCTACCTGCCATGCAGTGCAGCCCCCTCCAAAAAAAAAAAAAAAAACTGATTTTTTACAATGATGCGTTTATTAATCTAAGTACTGTTGTAACATTTTTAACTGTAACAAATGTCTCTTATTTATTTTGAAATTCTGAATAGCATACTTTGATTCTCAATTTGTTATGCACAGTAATTATATAAAGTTGTACCTAAGTAAATTCCTAAAGTTTAATATCTCAGCATACCTTTAATATTTCCACAGATTTCAGTTAGATTTGATCTGGAAAGCTGACATCATCAATATTAATATGTTAATTGAATTGCTTTTATATTAAATAGGTTGATATTTCTTGTCCCTCATGAGTCTTTCTTAATTAAAGATACCTCTTATGTGTTTATAGGGTTAAAGAACTGACTGTGGATCCAACTGCTGCTGGTGACGTCCGTCCAATAATGCACCATCCCCCAAATCAGATTGATGACTTAGAGGCACAGTGGGGTGTGGGCAGTTCCCCTCAGAGGGATGATCTAAAACTTCTTTGTGAACAGAATGTAAGTGACATAATATAATGGTAATTATCTTAGTTGTTTCATACATACCAGAATAAGTGAAAACTGTCCTCTAAATCAGGAATCAATAAACTAAAGCTTATGGGCTTTCCATCTATTTTACAAATAAAGTTTGTTGAAGTATGGCCATGCTTGTTAAGAACAGAGGTGACAATGACCATATAGCTCACAAGCCCAAAATATGTACTAAAGTTCGTGGACCCCTGACCTAACTATTCTTTTTTCCAGATTTTATACTGATTAAAATTGGGGGATTTATTTTTAGCCGTGCTGGGTCTTTGTTGCCATACGGGCTTTTCTTTAGTTTGAGTGAGTGGGAGCTGCTCACTAGTTGAGTTGCACAGGCTTCTCATTGCAGCATACAGGCTTTAGGGCACGTGGGCTCTGAAGTTCTGGCTTCTGGGCTCTAGAGCACAGGCTTGATAGTTGTGGCTCACTGGCTTTGTTGCTCTGCAGCATGTGGGATCTTCTTGGATCAGGGATTGAACCCGTGTCTCCTACATTGGCAGGCAGATTCGTTACCACTGAGCCACCAGGGAAGTGCCTAAAATCGGGGAATTTTTAAAGTAATACAGGAAACAGACAAGTTTGAGAATTGTACATGTAATATATCCTATACATAAAGCTTAGAAACAAGATTAACTTTAGACACATGGATATATACTGAAAGGACTCATGAACTATATCCAAAATGAAAAAATCTGACATTTATTACACCTAGCTGCTTTCTGTATTTTTGAATGTTTGGTGACATTTCATTATTTAAAATTTTGATTCCCCTGTTGCTCAAAAATAATAATGCCTAAGGACAAAGATGTATTGAAAAATAACAAAAAAGCACAGATATTTTCACACAGTTATTTAACTTCATTTTTAAAATGTATAATCTGTATAGTTTTGTATCACTTTTCCCACTGAGAATCCTATAGTGGCATTTTCTTATAATGATAAAAGATAGCATTTATTAGTTGCTTATTACGTCATGACACATATTTGCTAAGCACTTTATTAACTGACGTAATCCTCACATTTTCTAAAAGATTAAGTAAATACATGCTGAAGCCAGGCAGTATTGAAGTCTGGGTCTTTGTTATTCCCGAGTGAATCTTATGTCAGCTAAATTTAAAGTCCAAATATTCTAGAGTAACAAATGAACATACTAAGTTTGTTATCATGTTCCAAAATACTTCCTATTAATAAAGCAGGACTTAATGCACCAGTTCTCAACCAGGAATGACTTGGCCCCTCTCCAGGGAAAAATGTATGGAGACATCTTTGGTCATCCCAAGTCGGATGGTGTTGCTAAGACCTAGTGGGTTGAGGCGGGAGGGTGATGCTCAGTATCATACAATGCACAGGGACATTCTCCTTCCACAAGCCCCCACAAAGTGTCTGTGATGCTAAAGTTAAGAAACCTGGTTTAAATAAGAGTTCTCAACTTTGAACCATAGATGATGAATAACTAAAAATGAAATCCTAGTGTTAGCCTATCCTCTGTCCCCCAAAAGCTTTGAAAGAGACTGTAGTTGCTTTTGAAATCCTTAAAGCAACCCTGCCTTGCTCCTGCATATGATGCCTTCAAAGATACAGAAAACCAGAATGAGATAGGCACTCCCTACGTCATATCTCTCCCATTTTATTCTTGTATCTGTTGGGTCTCTGTGGGACCTTAATTGGGAGAGCTTGGCTAGGTCACTAGAACTAATCTAGACGCTTTTTAAGCGTGACGTTATGGGTTCTTGCAACCTTCTCCGTGTATGAGAGAAGGTGAATTTCTTTCAACTTTGCCTTCCCCAAGGAACTATCTTGAGATAGTTCAAGTATTGATGCATGTGTTACATATTCTTACTGCTGTATTAAATTTTAACAAGGTAGGTAAAATGGACTCGTGTCTAGGACATACTCTGGAGATAAAAGTAATACAGTAGACAGACTAAGAGGATAATCAAATGCATTAGAATTCCGTAAGTAGTTGTATAGATAAAAAAGTTCTCTGCATGGACTGCATGGAAGTGATAGGAATTTGCATAGTATCTTGAAGCAAAGGAAAGACAGGGCATTCTGGGCTTGGCAGGGAGGTGGGCAGATAAAATAAATAAGTAAAGGTTTTTGATAGTGGGTTTACCAGAAAGGCATAATATGAGAGACTCATGCCTGCATGTCCTGATTAAAAACAGATAGATGGCTCTTTTCGCAAAGAGAAAATAAAACATTCTTTAGCTAATGTGATTATATAAACTTGTAGGGATGGCAGTGTATTGATGAGTCAAATGTCTACTTACAATATTTAATTTAACCAAGATACACCCATATATTTAGAATTGTTTATTTTGTTTGAAAAATGTTGCTTTTGCACTGACATTTTATAAAACAATTTTAAGTGAACTTCTCTATCACTGTGGCTGCGTTTTGAGGAAATAAATCATTAGATAGTAGCGTTAGAAAGGAAGCTCAAAAAAGAAAACAAAGCTGGAGAAGTTTGACTTGTTACAGGACCAAAATATATGATGTATACATTTGTAGTTTTTTGTGGATGAAGTAGAGTCATGAATTATCCATTAACACTTCTGTAAAAAAACAATAAATTATGTAGTGCAATTCAGAGTTTAAATTTAGTAAGAGTTAAGACCTTCAGAATACCAGTTTGATAGTCACAGTCATGAAGGATGTAATATTTACATCTCTCTTATACTGAAATGTTATTTTAAATGAACACTGAATGAACTTAAAACTCAACATTTTGCTTCTTATACTGAAAAGAAATTTAAGACATATATATGAATTGTTAGTGAAAATTAACAATGCTGAGGAAATATTTCAGTATATTTATACCCTGTGATAAGTGTACTTTTGAAAAGTTGCACTCCTGAAAGAGACTGCTTTTTTAGAGTAATTCTGTAGTAAAGCTTGGGCTGAGTGAAAACTATCTCTTACTGATACATTTAAGTTTCTTACTGAGTGTTAAATATTTTTGACCCATGAAAAGAAATTCTGGTTTTGCCTTTTGTTTTTTATTTTTAGTCTTTTAACATTCAGGCTTCCTCACTTTCTCAATTGCATTTTTGTAAATGACATAGAAAAATCACTTTTTTATTATAACATTTAAAATATAAACTTATGTCATAGTTTTTAAACTGTTTTTCTTTTAAGGAGGAAGAGGTTTCCCCACAGTTGTTTACTTTCCACGAAGCTGTCTCACAAATGGTAGAAATGGAAGAACAAGTTGTAGAAGATCACAGGGCAGTATTCCAGGTGAAGTATGGTAGAATCTTTAATCACATGTTGTTCTAGAAAAATGAACTACTAATGACTTTTGAATATCACACTAATCTAAAAAAGCCCTTGTTTATGTTTATGCATATGTCTATTTGTAGGGCATATTTGAATAGATTGAATAATGACTACAAACAAACTTTCTTTGCAACTGTGGTAAAAAGATGTAGTTGATTTCCACTATTCTCCCACTTTCTTTGCTTTTGTTAGTTGTCTATTTTTAGAGGAGTTGATCTTCTGCCCTCCTTTACCTCTTTCTTCATGGTAGGCAGTTGGAAAACTCTTCTAAAGGGTATCAGAGCAGTTGAGGAAGAGTTAGTCTTTGCAGAAAAGGAAGGTTATTTTGGGAGAGTTACTGCACTGACTGAGCTATCAGTTGCAGATGAATGAGGGGAATATATCCCTTCATATGGCCATAACTCCTTAGGTATTTATCCTATTGTGTGTTCAGCCTATTTGAAAAGCCTCTTACTGTAGGATCCTCCCCTCTTTATTAAACAAGAAAATATTCTGGAGAGTGATACCTATTTGAACATCTTTATGGAGACCGCATGGTCGGCTTGCTCCTGAACCTCACCCCCTTCCCACAGTACTATAAATCCTTTGTCCTATTAACCTGTATATCCTTCTCTGATATTGAAGAAATCTTTATCTGTAAACAAATATTAACATTCCTCAACTCTAGGCAGTTTATGCATTTGGATAAAGGGCTCAAAAATATGAGAACTATAATTGTAGAGTTGGATACACAATGATTAAAACTGTTAAAGTCAAACCCTTATTATGAGACTCTCTTAAGAGCCCTAGGTATTTAGATTAAATCAAAAAGGACACTTGTAATTTTAAGAAAATTGTTAGGATAATATGAACACCTGTAAAACTCAAACAGGGTCCCCTGGTGGCCCAGTGGTAAAGAGCCTGCCTGCCAATGAGGAGATGCAGGTTCCATCCCTGGGTTGGGAAGATACCTGGAAGGAAATGGTAATACGCCCCAGTATTCTTGCCTGAGAAATTCCATAGACAGAGGAGGCTGGCAGGCTACAGTTCATGGGGTTGCAGAGGAGTCAGACACAACTTAGTGACTAAACAACAAAACTCAGTTAAGTGAGGCTTTCAAATTCAAATTTATGCTTGATGTGTCGGAATTAAATTGGTACATTTATAGACTAGTTGTGTGTGCAGCATAGTTGAATTGGTTTGGAATTCAGCAGTAGACTTATGAATGCTTTATTAAAGTGAAGTATACTTATCTTACTCAAAACAGATTTCTTAGGAAGTGTGCCTGCCTGTCTTCTTACCTGATTTGTTTCAAGTAATTTAATAAATTCCGCAACTAAAATTACATTTATATATAGTTGCCTATGCCCTTCTTATTATATATTCATATATAACGGGCATATATATATATAAGGACATATATATGTATATGCCTTTAATATATATTATATATTCAAGTGATTTAATAAATTCAGCAACTAAAATTACATTATATGTAGTTGTCTGTGCCCTTCTTGAACGAAGTGTCATATGAAGCCCATCATTTCCCACTTTGCCATTTTATAATGAAGTCTAAAATTTGTTTATGGGAAGAACTGAGTATTCTGACTTTCAGTCTGATAGTATTAAAATCCTATTCACTGTTCCTCCCTTCTGTGAACTGCTATTTTTCACACTGGGGTTTTGTTTCTAAAAATTAAATGTATAGCTGAAGGAAAAGAAAAATTACTGGGAGGTTGTGTGCCTGTGTTTTAATCAATGCATATTTAGTCTTCTAATAGATGGTAATACATAGTCTAGTTTTAATTAGTCATTAAATTACATTGGTGTTTGGAAAAGTGAAATTGTGTGTACTGTAAAAAGTTATAAAGTGGAGAAGGAAATGGCAACCCACTCCAGTGTTCTTGCCTGGAGAATCCCAGGGACAGGGGAGCCTGGTGGGCTGCTGTCTATGGGGTCACACAGAGTCGGACACGACTGAAGTGACTTAGCAGCAGCAGGCTGTTTGACATTTCAAATCGGTGATCATCTTCCTATGATATTTTAAAACAGCTACATTAAGGTTGTGATAGAAACTGTGTTTTCTTTTTGGAGTATAGTTCATACATGTGTAATTACTTGAACATTGTTTGAGCTCACTAACATGCCAGGGTAGCGCCCACTGATTTAGATGGTCCAATGTAATCTCATTCAGGAGGCTCGAAACATGAATGGTTGAGTCTTGTGAATTTTAACAGTTTTCCTGTCATCGTTTGACAAAATCAACAGCTGGCACAACTTCTGAAACTGTCGTTTCAGTCTGTGCGAGTTCATATTGCATGTTTATTTTGGACAGTCTTCTGTTAAGCATGGTGCTTGTACTGGTTTAAATAAAATGTTAACATGGAAAAAAAAAAAAAAGAAAGTGTCCATATTTATATCCCCTAACTCTTTAATTTAAAATGATCTGACCTTGTTAATAATCTATGGTTCATGGCATTGTGAAAAAGTGAAATTCATAAATTCCACATATCTAAACTGAGTTAAAGCACTTATGAATAGTTACTATTTAGTGGTTCACTTGACTCTTCTAAAATGGGCTTTCTTGGGAATTCGTTGGTGGTCCAGTAGTTAGGCTCCGCACTTTCACTGCTGAGGACCCAGGTTCAGTCCCTGGTCGGGGAACTCTTTAAGATTCTGCAAGCCACAGAGTACAGCCAAAAAAAATGGGAGCTATCCAGTGTTTCCTTACAGTGAATAATTTTGAAGAGCTACTGTTTAGAATTTATGATCACCTCTTTGCACAACTTCTGTGAGTCGCAAATGGATTTCAGATAATTTACAAGTTATAGTCTCCCATAGGCCTCATGAGATTGCTCAGTTTTATTACACCTGTTGTTTTAAGGGTAGCTGAGGTTTTGAGATTTACTCTGCTCATTGATGGGTGTATGTGTGATTCATTCCCACCCGTTTGTGTGTTTGCTTCATCCCCTTTCCCAAAGTGGGTGTGTGTGTGTCTGTGTTTGATTCATTCCCTCCCCAAAACCCCGCTAAAAGTAAAAATAGGACATTTTTTTTTTCTATCATGTTTGCATTTGAATGTAAAGAAATATTTCTTGATTTTATTCTGTAAATAAAGATGTTTTATGGTTATAAATATTTCAGAGAATACTGTCGCGTATGTTTGAGTATATTTAAAATAAATCTATACATTGGTTTCTGTCTTATAAAGAGGCTTACTGGATGTTTTTTGGCGGGGGTGTCATTTTAGGAATCTATCCGATGGTTAGAAGATGAAAAGGCTCTCCTAGAGATGACTGAAGAAGTAGACTATGATGTGGATTCATATGCCACGCAACTTGAAGCTATTCTTGAGCAAAAAATAGACATTTTAACTGAACTGCGGGGTAATTGTTTTCATTTTATCATTTGAAATCTGCCTAATATTTGTATGTAATTAGTGGGAGGATTTCATATTGTAAAAAGACATCTGAAGTGAAAATTATGGGCATGTTTAGCATCTTTCTAGAGTTAAAAAGACCAACCCACCATTCCGTTTTTTTTTTTCCTGAAAATGAAACATGAAATATTTTAAGTGCTCTCTAGTCATCTTTTTTGTTTTTGTCTTTGAGAAGATAAAGATATCTTATGATTAAAGAGAAAAAATATATTTTAACAAGTTTTTAAGTTTTATATACCCATGCAGAGCTTTGGTAGGCCAATTCTTTTCGGTATTATTTTCCTTGGTTTAGATCTATTCCAGGTCATCTTTCTATCACCTCCTACCTGCCTCTCCTTTCTGTGCATATTTTGTCATGATTTTCCTTTGAACTCTTGTTTTAGAAAATGAAGGGGAAGGTTCCAAACAGCTACTCTTTCTGCTTTGCTTATGAAGGGAAGCATGTGGCTTACCAAATGCCATGTCTTCTTTCTTGGCTTTTTAGTTAGCTTATCTGTGCGACTTCAGATAAGCACGTTATCATATGTGCTGATTTCTTAGGCTTTGGCAAATTAGCTATCTTCATTTATATGCAAGTAGGCTTCTTTGTATGTACATGCAGTGCAACATGAAACTTGACTGAAGTTGCTAGATTTTTTAGCACCAAACAAGCTGCTTAATTTTTTAAACTAGTTTCTTTGTAAAGTTAGTTATTTGAAATTATATCTTATAGAGTCAGCAGTGACCATTTTGCCAATTTAGCATTGTTTGTGCAGATGTAGGGTTTCCAACATTTGCTGTTTTTCATATTCTTCATATTCAAGCCTTGATTTAACGTGTTTTGATCATTTTTCTAATCTGCCATAATGCATAAGCAGCTTTCTGTATGCATTTTATTCAGGAGACAGATCACAATGTATCCTAATTTTTTTTCAATGCAAGATGTAGATTTCAACTTAGTTCCCTTCCTTTTCTCAGGATTCACGTAAATACTAAGTATATCCAAACTTTGAAGAAATTACTACCTAAATATTGTATAATTCAGTCCTTAGGAAAAAAAATTGACCAAATATAATTTTGATATTAATATAAATTTGAGAGCTGTAGTAGGCATCAGATCCAGAAGTCCTTATATTCCTTTCTAAATTTCAGAAAAAATCAACTTTTTCAACATCACTGTACTTAGGAAGAGGGGAAAGAAATCAACATTCCAACACTGTGTCTTTCTCTTTTTTTGAAAGCCATCATCGGCACTATTCACACATTTTCAGCTGGGAAACTATTGGAAGGCGCCATCTCCTGTGCGTTGTGCAGGGCTTACAGCTATCCTTGGTCTCCACTGACTGGGTGACAGTAGCGCCACCCCAGGATGACAGTCAAAAGTGTCTGTAGACGGTACCAGTGTCCCTGGGAGGGGAGCAGAAGCCACCTCCAGTAGAGAACCACTGCTGTAGAAAGATTTCTCATCTTCACACAGCTGACAGTTACTTGCCTCTTCCAATTTTTACTTATCTATTTCTTACTCTTATGTGACTCTGAATCAGTACATGATAGAACAGACAGTAGACAGAACTGTAAGACCAAGAAATGTATATTCTGTAATCTCCCTTCTGCATCGTACCTTTTGTAATCCCCGGTAAGGAAAAAGTAACATGTCTTAAAAATTCAAGTGAACTTAAAATTTCATAGCTTAAAAAGGTAAAATAGGAATTGAAAGTAGACATTTTCTAATATTGTGAGAATAACTTTTACATACATTCCTTTTTATACTGTAAAAATGAATTCAAAGAAATTAAAATTGAACACTGTAAAATATGCCAAGTAGAACAGAAATCGTTGTGAAGATAACAACAACAAAAAACCCCACAAGCATTTCTCAGAATCTGTGAATCTGATGCTATACCTGAGGACTATGTTTAGTTCTGAGTTTCTGGACCACAAAGAACAAAAGGAAAAACCCTGAGTTGACATTCTAAGAGATGATTTGATAGGATGCGTAAAATTGTGTACTGCATCACATGTAATCCAAAACTTACTTTCTTCTTTTCTTTTTCCAAGATAAAGTGAAGTCTTTTCGTGCAGCTCTGCAAGAAGAAGAACAGGCCAGCAAGCAAATCAACCCGAAGAGACCCCGTGCCCTTTAAATCAGCATATGCTGCTAAAGGATCCCCAGAACCCTCGCTACTGTAACATAACAATGGTTCAGCTGTAAGGGCCATTTGAAAGTTTGAAATCTTAAGTGTCTGTGGAAAATGTCTTGTCCCTTCACCTGAATGACATTTCAATTTTGTGAAACACTCTTTTGTCTACAAGATGCTTCTAGTCAGGAGGCACAACCAAGATTTGGGAATAGTGAAGCATTTTGTTTCATTTACCCAGATAGTGAGTTACTTTTGGAGATCCTTGCCAATTTTATTTTCTATATGATGAAGTAAGATTGTGGACTTGATCCAGAGGTGAATAGTAAGGGGAAGCCACAGCATTTCCTTTTGACTCAGTTCAGTTTTCTTAGCAAGACTGAGCAGTTTTAAACCCTTTGCGTGCATGCATACCTCATCAGTGATTGTACATACCTTGCCCACTTCTAGAAACAGCTGTGCTCACCTCTTCCTGCTTTGTGCCTTGACTAAGGCTATTGACCCTAAATTTCTGAAGCACAGCCAAGATAAATTACATTCCTTATTTGTCATTGTAAATTACCTTTATTGTGTGTACATTTTTACTGTAATTGAGACATTTTTTTGTGTGTGACTAGTTAATTTTGCAGGATGTGCCATATCATTGAATGGAACTAAAGTCTGTGACAGTGGACATAGCTGCTGGACCATTCCATCTTATATGTAAAAAATCTGGAATTATGATTTTAAAACCATTTAACATGTGGTTATAATTTTCTTAGCATTTTCTTTGTAAAGAACTAAAATATAAACTAGTTGGTGTATAATAAAAAGTGATGAAATTCTGAAAAGAGTTTTATCTTAGGATAATACATATATATGCAGTGTGTGTTCCAGTGTGGTATTAACAAGACTAATAGTGCAATTTGATCTTTACCAATACCATTATTTAAGTTGAAGTGTCCATTAGCACCCCAAAATGTACCTTTTAAATGGTACAGTTAAAGGAAATTGGCTTCTGATGCATGAATATGTACATGTACATTGAAAGTAGTCCATAATAGAACTGTTAGGTTTAAGTCAAGTGTAGACAGTACATAACTTATGTTGAAAAAGAATTTAAGCTAAAAAAGAGTTGACTTCGCCGTAAAAGGCAGATCTAACGCAAGCTCCACCCATTACCTAATGTTTGATGTTCCACCACTATTTGGCGAGAACCACCAAATTCTCACCAATCAGTTCATCTAGGGCATGCTACTTTTTAAATGGTGGCACTTATTTTTACAGATTGCTATTCCAAGGAAGAAAACTGGCCACTTTTCATGTAAATATTTTGTTAGAAGATTTATATCTCTCTCTAGGAGTTTTCCCTCGGTTTCCAGGATAGTGTCTAGGAGTACATTAACAAAAAGTCTCCTGGGGATATCTTGTTTTGATTTACTCTAGGGAACTACCAGCTCATTCCTGTGGGCTAAAGGGAAGCTATGAATAGAGAGTCAGATGAGCCAGACTCCCTACTTCACTGTCCATAGAATTCAAAGGGTAGTTATGGGAAATCCTAACACCATGGTGAAAAGCTCCTCTGTAAACTTGAAATCTAGTACAAATGTAGATTTTCACAGTGTGCTTATTATTAATAAATTAAATCTGTGTAATGAGTTTTAGAGACAATTTACTTCAATACAATCACCTTTGTTTTGGAAGGAACTCAGGTTTTCTTGCAGCTGTGAGATATGTTCTACTTGTGTTTATTTCAAGGAAAAGAGGAAGAATGGAGAACTGTTAGTATTGACCTTACAGAGGCTGTTTAAAAAGGTAGTTTCTGAGCCTAACCAACCTTCAAAGGGCATAAAGAGATACGTGAATTTACTCATTTTAAGCACAACAGGCTAGTCTTAATTTATTAGTTAAATTGAAAGGGTACTGTATCTGTGGAAGGTCTCCTAAAATTGAAATACACTGCCTTATACTATAAAGGCTTCATTCTGAATAGCATTCAAGGTATATTAAACATTAGTACCAGAAAGGATCTTGGTAGTATAATCCATTCTTTCTGTTTTACAGATAGGGAAATCTAAAGGTTATAAAAGGGACTAAAACTCAGCAGGCAATTCATAGGAGGACAGGGAAATAAGAGGGAAAGCTGAATTAAATCTTTAAAGATAGAGATGGTACAAGTAAACTTTGCTAAGTAGTTTTGTGTGATTTTAAAAAACCTATTCTTAAGCTTATGTACTATTTATGTACAAAAGTGGCTTTATGCAGTTATCTAAAGAATAACTTACATTTTTTGGATCTGGATTAAACATTCTTTCTTTCCTTTCTCAGACTTGAAAACTGATATCCCTATTAATAATTATTTAAAATTAACTAAAAATATACATTATTTTAGTTATATAGGAATGTTTTAATATATAACTTTGAGGCCAGATTTCTAAAAAATCTGTTTAGGCAAACAATCTAGCTTTCCTTCTAGGTTCACTCACTGTATGGACCCCTGTTAAAGTAGTCTGGAGACATTCCTTCTATTAAACTAGGTATAAAGAAAACCAAATGTCACTGAAAATATTTTAATTAATTTCCTTATATAAATAAAATAGTCAACTACTATAATTCTTTGTTAAAGGGCATTTACAATATTGAATATAATATTGATAATGATTTAAACACTGTAGCTAATTTAGACTTATTTATGACATCTATTGAAATTTTTAATTACCCAGAAATCATGAATCCTGGGAACCTGTGGTTGTGGCAGAATGGCTGGTTGGGTTGGTTGGTTTTGAAATTGAAGAGCAGAGATTTTAACTTTAAAGTCAGTTTTGATTTATAAAACTCTTTTGAAATTTTAAGTCTATGACTTTTTTGTATGAAAAAAAAATTATACAGCCTTATAATTCATTTTATTCTAGTTGAGATGCTCATTTACAAGGAATGCCTAGAAGTAATATATTCCTGGCACCATGCGGTGGCAGTAGCAGGCTCGGGCTTACCTAAAACCCTGATGCAGCCTGTTAACACTACAGGATTGCTGGAGGGATAGGCAGTGATAGAAACTGTACTGGAATACAGAGAAAGAATTTGAGACGCAAAATAACATTTTAAGACAACTGCTTTACTGTACACATGAATAACAAGAAATGGTATGGGGAATATGTGACTAAATTAAACATTTCATCTTTTTTTTACGACTTGAAGGACAAAGGCCTAAAGAGTTAAAGCCTAAAAGAGGTTCTCACAATAATATATAACACAGAAAATAAAAGGGTACCATCTTTACACAGTTAGAAATAAATTGAAGTGTAAAGTTGTGCGTATCTGCGGCTCTTGAAGATTATTATCACCCTACCTTGTATTATATATTAAACCAAAACAAACAAACAAGAGCAAAAAACAAAGAAACCTTGGACACTTAGAACTGACTTACTTTCTTAAAAATTCAGAGAACTAAATGGTGACAGTCGTAGTCCATCAAAAGCAGTCAAGCACATAGTGTCCAAGCATAGTTCATTTTCTCAAACTATTAAGAATATATAATTACACTTTTTTTCCTTGAGCTTGAAAAACTTCTCTTTTCCAGATACCTAAGAAAAATGGATACCTTCTGCATTGAATCCATGTAGCAATCTGAAAAAAAGAAACCAAGTGGGATGGTATTGAAATGCTAGTTTGTAGTAAGTAACAATGCGACACAGTCCCTGTCCCATGAGTTCTAAAACACAAATATTCCTGTCAGTAAAGAAACTTTATTCTTCAATTAAGTTTATGAGATGTATATTGGTTAAAGCCACCTCATTTTGGTGCCTCTCTTGTCGTAGCCTATGTGTCTTAAGACATGATGAGTTTAACTAAAATAATCTTAGACCTACACTAACCCTGGCCTAAGAGCACACTGGTACTTGTTCCATTTCAACCTGGTAGTGAATGCAAAGCTGTTTGGAATTAAGAGACAGGAGAGAGATGAATGGCTAATCTCATGTGTCCTTTCTTGCTCTCTGAGCTCAGTTATTCAGACTCAAATACTTACTTCTCTCTGGATACCTATGTACTTATCAGATCACTGTTTTAGTAAGCTGCATGTTTAGTAATCTTGCAGAAAATTAATAAGAATGAAGGAAAATAAGATGAAATATTTCTGTTTAGACCTGCCTGAGATTATTTTCAGGATGGCCCATAAGAACCGACAGGATGGGTTAAGGAATCTAAAGATGGGTACTTATGGATAATGTTCAACTCCTGGCATTAACATCTAATGAAGACAGGAGTGCTGCTCGGCCTGCCAATAAAACATAAGTGTCATTGGTCTTAGTTACATACAACTGTGGTTCCAGCATAAAAAAGTAAACCAGTGACTTTTATATCAATCTACCCTCTTTTTTTTCACCTTACTCTGCTTTCGTAAGATTTACTTGCTTAATCGAAGGAAAACAAATTTTGCTCTATATTGCCCAGTTACTTATGACACCATTTTCTTTCTTACTTCAGGTGTATAGAACTTGCCTCAGTCCATGAAATAAGTTACTGAACCAGTTAGAAATGATAATCAGATATGATTGTAACTAATATTATTTCATACTTAAAAGCTATTCTCAGTAAAGAAGATCCAACTATATGTATTGTGATTCTTCTACCGGAAAGGCTACTTTGAAGAGACAAACTATTAATAAGACTATGAATGGGGGATGGGGAGGGGGCTGGAAGGGAGAAGCACACACACCATAACTCACACTGTCACAGAGGTTATCTCCAGGCTTGGACTGTTCTTCACGTACTGTTCTTACAGAAAATGTGCATTCTGCTGCAGCTAACTAGCCTCCATCTTCTACACCAAATACTATTCCATGCCATGGAAGTGCTATGCAATAACTCCCAGGTAGCACCTTATAACCGCTTAAAAGCCTTTAAATCTCTAAATATGAAGGTGTCACAGTAAAGAAATGTAAACATGTAGTAAAAGGAAAATGTAGTTACCTGATGAAATCATCTATGTCCATGGAACGGGCCCGCTTGTCACTAAAACCTGTGCTGGTTAGGATTTGCTGTATTTTATCTGCTATGCTGAAATCTTCTGGTATTATCTATCAATACAAGATTCAGAATAAATGAACAACATATCTTTAATGAAGTCACCTTGACTCTTTTTTTTTTTTTTTTTCAGTTCAGTAAGTCATAAACAGTCAACTTATCTCTTCATGATAGTTTTGGAAAGCCTATCTGTGTCAATAAGACTTGCATCTCTTAATTAAGTGGTTGATGTTCAGCACATACCAAATACTCATCGTGTATACTGCCCTCTTCTTAGAAATTCTGAAATAGTTATGTTTCAGGCTTCGCAAAGTACTTCATAACATAATTAAAGCTGTAAACTAAATTTTACAGCAATTGTTAATATCTTTTATTTTCTTGGCACAAATTTCATTAGCTAGCTAATTTTTCTCAAAGATAGCCTCTCTAACCCTTGAGAATGCGTCATACTTCACATCTTCCATCCAAAAACTTATTAATCCAATTTAGTATTTCCTATGTAGGTAGTTCAGAGACTATTCATAAAATGGAGGTAGCTATGCTACCAGTACCTTAAACCACATAAGAACTGAGTGAAAAAAAGGAAATTTGCTTTTATCTGCCACTCTGTTTAGATTGGAAAACTAAAAAATTATCAAACATCACAGTCATATATAGATGTCTGTGTGTTCACACAACTAAACAAAATGTTGCACAGATAATGGTAGGAGACATGAGGTTCACAACCAGAACTTGCCATTTATCCTATACTTCTAATTATTTCAGTTTCTGGGTATTAAAAGTCACTGAGAAAATGGTAACTTTAAATCTGTAATTTCTATGTGAGCAACAAGCAAGAAGGGATGGCCCCAATTCAACAGCTAGCAAATACAGAAGTTATACATGGTTAAAATTTGGGAGAAAATTATGACTCAACTGAATCTTTTTATAGCCAAAAGAAAAAAAACTGTCAGTAAAAAAGGACAGTATTCAAGGCTGCTCAGATACATTCTACAAAGTATACAGCAGCAGACCTATTAAAGAGTTAACGTTCTCCTGTTAGACATGACATACTATCTTTTAAGGGTCCTATGAAATGTTCAGAATTAAGGAGTTTTGTAATGATATATGAAACAGTAAGAAATGGACATTTTAAAACACAACAAATTACTGAAACAACAAAAACGTTTTGTGCTTACAATATTATGGACCGAACAGTGAATTCTGTAGTTTTTTTCCAATAGCTGTTGCACTGCACTTGACCTATATTACATAAACAAATGATGTCACTATTATTCCAAACAGATTATAAATATAAATTTCCTTTACTATAAGATTAAGCCTATGTTCTACATGGTAAAATTAAAGAACTAAAAAAGGTTAAATATTTAAACTTCTGAAATAATCACAACTACTAATATTTAAACCTAATACACATCTTAAGGAAGTTTTAAATTACAAAAAACATCATCTCAAAAATTAGTTTTTTCATTGTGGCTTTCACCATTTTTTTTTTACCTTAGGCCCCAAATTGCTATTATATTTTTCCAAGTTAAAATGCCATCAGTCTTTCAAAAGTGTGGAAGGGGTCTATCTGTCACCTCATTTTTCCAAAGAAAAGCAGATGTGGGGTATAGTTTTTGGGTTTTTCCCATTTCTCAAAAGAACAAACAAACCTGATCTAATTCCCAAGTCCAGGAACTTTTCTATTAAATTCTCCTGCCTCCCAAAGTACAAAATTAAAAGTATGTCTGGACATGGATCATGTGTATGCTTTGGGGTAATAATATTCAGGAAAATGACCAAATTTTAGCACTCAGCACAGTATCTGAAGCACTGATCCCTCATATATCATAGATCAGATCAGATCAGTCGCGTCCGACTCTTTGCGACCCCATGAACCGCAGCACGCCAGGCCTCCCTGTCCACCACCAGCTCCCAGAGGTCACTCAGACTCGCATCCATCGAGTCAGTGATGCCATCCAGCCATCTCATCCTCCGTCGTCCCCTTCTCCTCCTGCCCCCGATCCCTCCCAGCATCAGAGTCTTCTCCAATGAGTCAACTCTTCGCATGAGGTGGCCAAAATACTGGAGTTTCAGCTTTAGCATCATTCCTTCTAAAGAAATTCCAGGATTGATCTCCTTCAGAATGGACTGGTTGGATCTTCTTGCAGTCCAAGGGACTCTCAAGAGTCTTCTCCAACACCACAGTTCAAAAGCATCAATTCTTCGGCGCTCAGCCTTCTTCACAGTCCAGCTCTCACATCCATACATGACCACAGGAAAGACCATAGCCTTGACTAGGCGAACCTTTGTTGGTAAAGTAATGTCTCTGCTTTTGAATATGCTATCTAGGTTGGTCATAACTTTCCTTCCAAGGAGCAAGCGTCTTTTAATTTCATGGCTGCAGTCACCATCTGCAGTGATTTTGGAGCCCAGAAAAATAAAGTCTGACACTGTTTCCACTGTTTCCCCATCTATTTCCCATGCAGTGATGGGACCAGATGCCATGATCTTCGTTTTCTGAATGTTGAGCTTTAAGCCAACCTTTTCACTCTCCACTTTCACTTTCATCAAGAGGCTTTTTAGCCCCTCTTCACTTTCTGCCATAAGAGTGGTGTCATCTGCATATCTGAGGTTATTGATATTTCTCCCAGCAATCTTGATTCCAACTTGTGTTTCTTCCAGTCCAGCATTTCTCATGATGTACTCTGCATATAAGTTAAATAAACATGGTGACAATATGCAGCCTTGACGTACTCCTTTTCCTATTTGGAACCAGTCTGTTGTTCCATGACCAGTTCTAACTGTTGCTTCCTGACCTGCATACAGATTTCTTAAGAGGCAGATCAGGTGGTCTGGTATTCCCATCTCTCTCAGAATTTTCCATAGTTTATTGTGATCCACACAGTCAAAGGCTTTGGCATAGTCAATAAAGCAGAAATAGATGTTTTTCTGGAACTCTCTTGCTTTTTCCATGATCCAGCGGATGTTGGCAATTTGATCTCTGGTTCCTCTGCCTTTTCTAAAACCAGCTTGAACATCAGGAAGTTCACGGTTCACATATTGCTGAAGCCTGGCTTGGAGAATTTTGAGCATTACTTTACTAGCGTGTGAGATGAGTGCATATATCATAAATTAGTAAAATACTTACTTAAATGCAGCAGACAGTGTCTTGTTTTTCCTAACAAAGGTGATCCTTACTAGGCCATCCCATTCCTGAAACAGTAGATGGTATTTTCTTAGAAAATACTAAGCCCCGCTGATACCTAGTAGGTACAATTTTGTCTTACTATATAAAACTAAAAGCCTTCTGAAGTGATAAAAATGTTCTATATCTTGATGTGTCTGGTTCATATATACAAAAGTAAGATCTATACTTGATTTTCACACTTTTTGTGCACCTCATTGACTATTTTACTCTCAATTTTAAAAACAGAAAACATTTGTGCCACATCGGAACAAAGAACATTGCATTTATTTAAATATAAGTATCGTTTTCAAAACAACATGACTCAAAATAGACGTGATTTAGAATACAGCCTGTGTAATGCACCTAGCTAAACCTTGTAGGGACAGCTGACCACAACACCGCCACCAGCTATGACCACATAAGCATGTTTTTATCCAATGTGATGGCAGTGAGGTTTTCCATCAAGTCATATGGCTTTCTTCTCTTTTTAAATGGCAAAAATTAGAATTCTGATTAAACAGTGTTACCTATACTATTACTTTAACACAACTATTTTCATTTTAACTTGTTTCCCATGTCTTATTCAACTAGATACATGTTTTCTGTAGATATAATCTTCAGCAAACTGGAATGGTATTCTAATCTTTATCTTTTGCAAACATTTTCCATGCTCTTTTGAGGTCTTCAACAACTATGTTGTGTCAAATAATTCCATCTACTCCATCACAGGATGTATTATAATTAATATTCTCCTATTTAAACATTTAGGTTGACTCATTTTTCTGCTGCTACAGACACACATCTTCCACCTTGGACTTTTTTTTCCTTTTATTGAATGACCCTATTTTAACCTCACCTGAAAATTGATAGGTGGTGGTGGATTCTTAGGTTCTATCCTTACGACACTGGATTCCACCTTAGGTGGTGGTCTGAAGTTATTCTTTCCAACCTGTTAATCAGAAAATGTTTAAGCAGTCTTCTCAAAAACAACTTTAAATAGTAATCAGGACTTCCCTGGTGGCGCAGTGGGTAAGTGCCAATGCGGGGGACACCAGTTCAATCCCTGGTCTGGAAAGATTCCACACGCCAAGGAGCAACTAAACCCACAAGCCACAGCTACTGAGCTGGCATGCTGCAACTACTGAAGCCCACACGCCTAGAGCTTATGCTCAGCAACAAGAGAAGCCACTGCAATGAGAAGCCTGTGCCCCGCAACAAAGAGCACCCGCTCGCCACAACTAGAGAAAGCCCGCACAAAGCAACGGAGACTCACTGCAGCCAAAAATAAAATTTTCTTAAAAAATAGTAAACATACATGCTCTTCACAGAAGGTACGGCTAGGTGCTCAATGATGAGTTAAGCCCCATCATTTCAACAACAGTCACTTACTTTCATTAGATGGTCCACACGTGCTAACAGCTGTGTATTGATTGACAGTCTGCAGTACAACTTATCTCCAGGTTTTGCAACCAGTCGGAGAGCAAATTCTCTTTGAAACATTAGCACGGCACATCTGAAAAGACAGCAGAAAGGAATAAAAAGATAAAGGTCATTTTCAACTATAAATGTATTTTAACTTCAATGACTTTTCTTAGGTGGAAACAGTAAATCAGTAGCTGTGGTAACAATCAGCTGGCCAGAAGGGAGAACAGTTTCAGCCTGAACCTTATTCCCACAGAATGACCCAGCTACCTTTGTTTTTCACTGTATAATGGTTGTAGCTCTAACCCCTTGTGACCGTAAGCCCTCAATGATCAGATGAGAGAGTATTTCAGGTCAACAAAAGTTTCACGAAACTATAATCACCTGGTTGACATGAAATGAATGCCCTCTGATATATTCCATTCCGTGTCATTTTAAAAAAAAAGTGACAGTCATGGCTCATTAAATATATTTTATAACTACTGAAGTTTTTGACCTGCAATTTGAAAATCACTGCTACAGTGTACTAGAAACCAGTTAGCAGGACACTTCAGAATCTAGACATAAGAAGTTTGACCTGGCTAACAACAGAAGCCTAAGAAAATATGGAAAGGCCATCTGGTCTCAGAAGCAAGACTCAGCCCACACCTCTCCCAGACAACTCTAGCAACTGCTAAAGAATGTGAGAGAGAGCGGCACACAAACTGATACTTTCTACAAAACAAATCCTCCAGTAGTTTTTCAGTTGAGTTAACCTTAACCTTTGGCTGTCCGTGTTCATGGCCTGCTACTGCAACTGTACTTTTTCTAAGATTTGGCAGTAACTTTAGTCTTCTTGTCACAAACCTGAAAAAAGGTCGGTGCAGCAACAGCTTGAAGACAAAAGGAGAAGAGATCTGGAAAAGAATTAACTGGTTATTTCTAGGAAAGACCCACCAGAGAACCATTTGGTAAATATAATGTTCCTACATTTGGAAAACATACCTGATAAGGCAAATTTGCCACACAAGCATCAAAGAATGGCAGATCTGCTTTTAACACATCACCCACCATTACTTGAAGTTTGCTGGCCAGAGGCCTGATAATAAAAAAAAAAAAAAAAAGCAATTAAAAAGAACATTGTTTCAAGAGATTGAAATGTAGTTTAATTCTATTATGTATACTCACGTGCCCTGAACTCTTTTGTGAAGTTCAGCTACTAGCCTTGGGTCAAGTTCACAAGCAATTACCTAAATTAAAAAAAAAAAAACTTTTGTAGGTTAATTATGGAAAATAAATCTTTTCCTGTTAACTCAATAGGAACTTACATTATTTAAATGAATTAAAATTCTTTTCCCAATTCCACTATCATTATTCTTCAATTGTACTATACCAGTATATTTTAAAGAACTTACCTGAAGAGAATTTAATGAAGAGATGATTTTACAAAATGCGGCAAAGGGGTTAACGGAAGAACAAAAAACATCACCCAGAAAAGTAGGCAGCCAGACTACATGACTGTTCTACCCAAATACTTCACAGGATTACTGTGCTCATATGGCTCCATGCTTTGTAATTCAACTAATGATGAAAAAAACACAATATGTCTTTGCAGTAAATGTTCTTTAGAAGCATACAAAGCAACTGCTCTGGAATGAGCAGATCACTTCTCTCACCTACTAAGATCCAGAGCATATAGCATAGATAACTTCTCAAATGAAAAGGGATACTGGATAGGCTGAAATTTTATTTTAGTATAAGCTGAGGTTTTGCTGATTTCCAGGAGGACCTTGTCTACAAAGCAGATACATGTGAGCTTTAGTCTGTTTAGCTCCCAGATCCATTCTCCAGCTTTGCTGTGCCTGTAGGGTAATATAGTCCAGCTCCCTCGCCCTTCGACTTCTTGTTGGGCCAGGCTAATGGAAGGCATTACTGGATCCAAGGGGTGGGGTTGAGTACTTCCTAATGGCTGCGCCTGCCTTGCACAGGTTCTGGCAGCGGCCGTGTTTGGCTATGAGTGGTCCCTGTCCCTGCTCTTTCTGGGCTCCAGTAACACATTTCCCTCCTCTTGTCCCTTGAGGTTGCTCGATGGTAACTCTTTCCTGCTGTTGATAGGCCCTAGGTTTTTCACTAACTGTTTACTGGTTCCCTTAACATTCCCACATCTTGTCAATGGTCTCTTCACTGAACTCTTTTCAGGTAAGTTTTTTGTTGCCTACATCCACCAGAAGACACAGCAATGATCCGATTTAACTAGAACTGGATCCACCAAGAGACAAGGTACCAGCAGCAGCCGGTGACACTCCAGTCTCAGAGGCCTGTGCTAGATCTCCTCCAAAGTTCTAAGTCCAATAACTCTTGTCCCCTTGCTTTGTTCCCCTGAGCCGAGAGGTGGTAGCTCCTCTTTATAATTCTACTCTTGGGTTAACCTCAGTGTTTTATTCTCTTGGTCCTCTAACAACCATGTAACCATTTCCCTGTATTGAAGCATCCAGTGTCATTTGTTTTCCTGATTGATATACCGATATTTTTTTCTTTTAATCCATTTTAAAAAATTGAGACATAATTGACATAAAACAGTATATTAGTTTCAGGTATACAACACAACGATTTGATATATATAACATTCATGACCACATAATTACAATTTTTTTTTCTTGTGATGAGCCTTTTTACTCTCTTTGCCAACCTTCAAATATACTACAGTGTTAACTATAGTCATGATGATGTCCATTACATCCCCAGACATATTTACTTTATCCTGGAAATTGGTACCTTTTGACTAACTTCACCCAATTTGCTCATATTTTATAAGATAAAGTTTCTAGCAAAGGAGCAACAGTTACTGTTAAAATAACAGCAATTCATTAAAATAGATTTATACTTGTAAACCACCTGAGCAAGAGTACTGCAGTGGTGTGCCACTGCCTTCTCCAACGATACCTGATACCAAACCCTAAATCCTCTCTTTACCTTTTTTGCCTTTTCCAGCAACTTTACAGTCATATTGCCAGTTCCAGGTCCAACCTCCAGCACCACATCAGTTGGTCGTAAGGCAGCCTACAAGCAAGCACAACTACTTTAGCTTTACAGGCACAGCTGAACACATAATTTAATTTACATCAGAATATCTTTAGCTTTACAGGCACATCTGAACACATAGTTTAATTTACATCAGAATATCTTTACTCAAAAGTGCACAGTTAGGAGATCTTATTTTGACTCCATTTTTAGAAGATTGCTTCATGATCTATGTTTAAAAAATTATCTCATTAACATTAGGCGCAAGTGGAAATTGAACAGTCCTAACTTGGGGCAATAGTTAAGAGTCAGAGAAGTAGGAACAGCAGTTCTAAGAGTGGTATTCTCCTTCCTATCTTTGAAATGATTCCAACAGCACCTTGTTACCAACACTATTATCACTAGGCTCAAAAAGGAAGGACCAAAATGATGAACCATAGCATGTTGTACTGGTATTTCTCAATTCCACATCCATGTATGGTTTCAGGAGTGCAGAAGGATCCAGAAATTGTACACAAAAATTAATGTCAGTCCAGTGGTTAGGACTCCATGCTTCCTCTGCAGGGGGCAGGGGTTGGATACCTAGTGTGGGAACTAAGATCCCACAACCCTCAACATGTGGCAGAAAAAAAAAAAAAGTATATGTATGCACATAGCTGGAGTATTCTGAGTCCGTAACTTTCATCAGATGCACAAAGGAATTCATGAGCCAAAAAGGTTAAAAAGCTAGGCCAACTCTCATTTTGCATACGACAGACACCAAGTTGACATCTCTCATCCTGGTAATGTCCTTTCTACAGCGCCAGGATATTTCCTTTGCAACCATGAAAGTAATCTGCACCACCTACTGTTTCATGTCCTAGCTCCCAATCATACGAAACAATAAGAAAACATCAATAACCCATACAGGAAGAATACTCTGAAGAGTTTACATGCGGCATTGACTTATAACATACAGGTTTCTCTGGGGAACAAACTCCCAAAGGTGTCTGTTTAGATATATTTTTAGGGTTTGCAGTAAACAAAAACTAACAGTGATAGATGCTGCCTAGAAAAAGTGATTGGTAATAGAAGAAGAATCTGGAATTGAACAGGTAGAAGTGTCAAGCTAAGAAGTAAATAATCTACAGAAAGATAAAAGAATTTGGAGTCAGAACCCGAGACTCAAAGAATAAAGCAAATCATATTGAAGAGAACGTGCGAATCCTACACAATTCTTCAATTCATTCAACAACTATTTATACAGCATCTATTTTGTGTCAGGAATCCTTTCTGTGCTTAGATATTCCTAAAATTAAAATCAATAACCCAGTAACTCACTCCCTCTCCTCTTCCAAACCCACCTTATCGATAATGCTGTTAACAATTAGAGGATTTTTCAAAATATGCTGCCCAATCCCCGTGTTGAACATGAGTCCTGCAATAAAACATGAAATAGCCTTAATTTCCCAACTAAAAACATTAGACCGTCCCAGAGAAGAAAACAGGATAGCTAAGGGACGATATCTGTTCCAGCTAGGGGCGCCAAACGTCACGCTCAGGAACCTGGATGACAGACTGTTTTAAGTCCACCCCTTCCGTGAAAGAAAGTCAGAGGCGGCGCGCGGGGCCTGCGCCCGTCGCTCGGGGAAACCTGGGACTCCCGCGCTCCCGGAGCGCTGGGCCGCCCGGTCTCACTGTCCCCGCCAGAACTCCGCCCTTGTCCCGGCTCGGTCCTACCGGAAGTCCCAACCCAGGGGACCCCAGCTCTCTCGCGGCTGTCCCCACCTCCGGCGCTCTTCAGCTGCCCGCGTTGTTGTTGCCGCTCGCGGCGGCGGCCGCTAGCCGCTGATTTGATCTTCGGCATCTCTGCAGGCAGAGCTCACAGGCCGAGGAAGTCAAAAAGGACCCGAACCGGCAACCGCTAGTCTCCGGACCACGTGGGAAACACCGGCCCGCACCGCCAGCGCCGTATCTGTCCACGTGGGGGTGGGGCGAAAACACGCCCCTTGGTTTGCTCCGGGGTCCGCCCCCAGAAAGAGGGCGGGCCTTTGGAGACCGATGGCCGCCGGGAATAAGCTCGGCCGCCCGGGAAGCCTACAGATCCCAGAAGACACCGCGCTGCCGATTCTGGCAGTTTGGATTGGCTAGTTTAGAATCGGGGGCGGGGCCTTGCCCCTACGCGCACAAAGATAGTTAAACAGGATTTGGGTGTAGGACCTCAAGAAGAGGAGGAAGCTCAAGTTACGTAATGCAGTTAGGCTTGTGGATGCTTTATAAGGCTAGGTTGTTGAATCGCTCAAATCCAAAGAAAATTTATGTCATGTATTTCTCTCGTGGATCCCAACCGATTGTGGGTGAGGAAGTGAATTCTCCGCTGCTTGTGTTATGGAAAGTAACTCTGAAAATGTAATTAAGTGTTTAGTTTGACTGGACCTACTGGTGGTTTCGCGTCTTTGTGTCACGTCATTAATTTCCTAAACCTTTCCATATTGAGCTTTTGTTTTGTATTAAACACTGCTGGGTGATGGAGATTCGAAGGTAAATCGGAAACTGACCTCAAAGTTTATTCTATTGAGAGAGTTAGACAAAAAGTCTGAAACTGTAAATGTGGTCATTGCTATGTATTGGCTATTGTGATAGGACGGTGTATCTGACTGAAAGTTACATGAACACAATGTCCATGTCCGTATTAGCTGTCAGTGTAATGTTTCCTTGTGAACCTTATTTACCTAAAGAAGCAATCTGTTTTTACCAAAGCTGACTTCTCTTCCCTGCACAATTTATGGTGTGCATTCCCTAGCCTTGCTCTTTCTTTGCTGTAATTCTAATTTAGGAAAAAATGTGTCTCTTCAATTCCATTGATCATTAATTTATTCCACAATTCTGGAACGTCTACAGTGTGCCAGGCACTGTGTCAAATGTTAGGAATTTTAAAAATTAACATGAATGACAGTTCCTGCTTTTAAAGAACTTTCAAGAGAGGAAGACATGCAAATAATTATAATAATAGCACCATTTGCTGATATATCTTTTCACCATTTCAAAGTTCTCTAAAATAGGGGCTTATCATTGTGTTCATAATACAGATGAGGAAACTGAAGAACAAAAATGTTAAAGATCTTGCTCAAGATCACACAGTAAATGACAGCTGCATCTTGAAACTCGTTCTGTATTCTGAAGACCGTGTGCTCTAAAATAGGGATGATCTTAGCACTATGGCTAATACTTGAGGTGACTGCGGAGCATTTTCAAAATAGAATATTGGAGCGAAATCACTAAAGGCCAACCAAAAGTTAGCCAGGGAAAGTTTGAGAATTCAAAGGGAAAGCACTTAAAAAGACAGGAGGTAAGAGTATTTAAAGAAGAAAAAGAAACTTGGTATAACTGAGAAATAAACAGGTAATGTAAATGGAAACGTATGGTGAAGGGCCTTGAATGTTATGCCAAGGAGCGATCATTGAGAAATCAAAATAACCATTTTGCCCTCTCTGCTCCTCTGCAGCTGTGAGAACTGCTGGAGATCATACAATAGAGTGTATTGGAAACATAAATGGGCTCCCCATATATGCTGAATTCTGAGGCCAGCCTAGCCAGCTTTTGCTGAATTCGCTCTAATCTTCCTCTCCCGTTCTCCATGCTGCTGCTAAGTTGCTTCAGTCGTGTCCTACTCTGCGACCCCATAGACAGCAGCCCAGCAGGCTTCCCCATCCCTGGGATTCTCCAGGCAAGAATACTGGAGTGGGTTGCCATTTCCTTCTCCAATGCATGAAAGTGAAAGTGAAGTCGCTCAGTCATTTCTGACTCTTAGCGACCCCATGGACTGCAGCCTACCAGGCTCCTCTGTCCATGAGATTTTCCAGGCAAGAGTACTGGAGTGGGGTGCCATCACCTTCTCCGCGCATTCTCCATAGGGATCCTGAAATCTTAATTCTTCTCAGGCCTCCTGCCTTACCACCTCCTTAGCTCCTTCTCAGCAGGAGACCTTGCTTTTTACTTGACAGAAGGAGCACAAGATCACCTGCAGCACACTCTCATCTTCCTGGGTCACTGTTCTACCCATGGGGTGGGGAGGGAGAGTACAGTGGTGAGCAAAACAAAGCGGAGCTTACATCCTAGTGAGGAATGTCAGTGATGATAAGTGTGACGAAAAGAGTAGAGGAGACAGGGATTAACAGGATGGGCGGGAGATGCTATTTTATGTAGCATGATGGACAGTAAGAATGGAAACCAAATGACACGCTTTAGGAATGAAGTAGCGAGACCCTCCTGAAAGAGGTCACATAGGAAGTCTCATAAAGCTGAATGACTGAGGTGAGTGTGTACATTTAGGTGACCTACAGCCTAAACTGGTGTTTGCTTAGGTGTGAACCTTGCCTCACCTGTATCTGGAACACTGGGGCATATGTTATGAGCTGACCTGTGTTGTCCCCAGATTCATGCCTTAACTTCTAGTACCTCAGAATCTGACTGTATTTGGATGTAGGACCTTAAAAGAGGTGACTAAGTTAACAACTGATTGACCAGAGTCATATTATGTCTTTTGTAACACAAACGTTTTTGACCAACGTGTTTCAGTATTCACTTACATAACAAACTGCTGGCCACAGAGGTTAGTTTCTGCAAAAATCCCCCCAGTCAATAATGTGTTCAAATGAAACCTTTAGAGTGTGACCTAATCCAGTCTGAATGGTATCCTTATGAAAGGAGGAAATTTGGATACACATAGATGCACCAGGGGTGTGTACACACAGAGGAAGAACCATATGAGGACACAGCCAGAAGGCAGGCATCTGCAAATTAAGAAGACGGCCTCAGGAGGAACCAACCCTGCTGACACCTCAATCTTGGGCTTCTAGCCTCCAGAACTGACAGAAAATAAATTTCTGTTATTTAAGCCATCCAGTCTGTGATATTTTATTATGGCAACCCTAGCATACTAATTGGAGAAGGAAATGGCAACCCACTCCAGCATTCTTGCCTGGAGAATCCCAGGGACAGAGGAGCCTGGTGGGCTGCCATCTATGGGGTCGCACAGAGTTGGACACGACTGAAGTGACTTAGCAGCGTACTAATACCACATGTAATGAAAATTCACATTCCCAAGCTCATGCCTAAAGATTATGGATCAGAATAGAATTTGGCCTTGGCAAATGCATCTTTAAAAGACCCCCTAGGAAATTCTGATACACAGTGATGGAAGGCATTCACTGCTTTCTACACTCAGATAACATAACTGGTTGAGGAATTTCTACAGAAGTGAAAAAGGATGGGAAGGGCTACCCTCATCAGTACAGGGAAAGTGTTCTCCACTTTTTTTCCATTAGTACCAAGGTAGCATTCAAAGTGGAGAAGGCAATGGCAACCCACTCCAGTGCTTTTGCCTGGAAAATCCCATGGACAGAGGAGCCTGGTAGGCTGCAGTCCATGGGGTCGCTAAGAGTCAGACACGACTGAGCGACTTCACTTTCACTTTTCACTTTCGTGCATTGGAGAAGGAAATGGCAACCCACTCCAGTGTTCTTGCCTGGAGAATCCCAGGGAGGGTGGAGTTTGGTGGGCTGCCATCTATGGGGTCGCACAGAGTCGGACACGACTGAAGTGACTTAGCAGCAGCAGCAGCAGCATTCAAAGTGAGACAATATTGGGAGCAGTGTGGATCCATGAGTACTAGGGAGTGGATGATGCTGAGACATGAGCCGCATTAAAGAAATCAGCATGAAGTTATCTTTGCAGCTATGATTGGCTTTGGAATTATAAAAAATAATTTTATGCTTCTGCCTCATATTTATATCCTTTGTTAATTAAAAATAATTACTTTTCAGTTTGGGAGTGCACAATTGAATCATTGCCATTCTTATAGGATTTTTTAGGTTAACAAAATGTATTTTACTTAACTTGAAAAAGAATTACAAATAGTGTTTGCTTTCGTAGAAGATGGTTATTAAATTCACAGCATGCTTGAAATGATAAAATTTTTAAGGTGCCAGGAAATATGGTAAAAATAAAACATTGTGAGCATTTTCTTGTATAAATTATATTTCCTAACAGACTTTTAATGTAGTTAAAAGTCATAAAGACATTAAGAATGTTTGAGTTTCACACTTTTAACAGGTTTATTAAGTGAAATACTGTATTTCTTTGAAAAAAAGGAATGTAATTCACCTGCCCAGGATAAAACACAATTAAATTTAACTCTACTTACTATCAAGCTGTTAAATTTTATTAAAAAAAAAAAAATTATTGTGACAATATCCAAATCTAAATGATAAAATGAAGTGCTGCCTTACACAGTAGGATTTAACTTATAAGTAGACTTAATTTCTACTGTGCTGTCTAAATTGTAACAGAAAAATAAGATGAAATTTGGCTGAAAGAAGTAATGTACCTTGAATACTATGACAAAGAGAAAAGAAAGTGAAGTCGCTTATGTTGTATCTGACTCTTTGCAACCCCATGGACTGTCATCTATCAGATTCCTCTGTCCATGGAATTTTCCAGGCAAGAGTACTGGAGTGGGTTGCCACTTCCTTCTCCAGGGGATCTTCCTTTGAATACTCTGAGATTCTTAGTATTCTTCTATTACAAATATTATCATTTTTTCATATTACTAAAATGCTGTTTAAATTAATATTTATTAAAGAAAGATGATTTTGGTCTCTGTTTAATACTAGCATGATGAGTCTAAGCATTGTTAGTAAATATCTAATAATTGTTAGTGAAAACCTAATATGTAATAATTAATACCTTCCAAAAGCATCTATGGGATAAATGTTTTCCTATCCTTACTATAAAAAAATATATATTCTGTTGCAAAATAAAGCACTTTGACGCTTTCCAAATACAACAGAAAAATTATTTCACTGACAATTCTATTCCTGGATTGTAACAGAGCCTATTTTATATTTTTATATTTGTATTTATATATTATGTTTTCATATTGCATTTTATGGGTTTCGAAGTACTTTTCACTCAATTAGATTTTCAGTGAAACCTTGGAAAGTTGTTAGGGCAAGCATACTTATCCTATTTACATACGAAAAAGCTGAGTCTCACAGAGATTAAAGGTGCTTTTGCAAGGTCTTCCATGTAGTTGGCTGCAAAGTGAGGGTGGAAGGCTGTATCCCTGCCACACCAGCCTGCCTTTTGTTGCCTCCCTTGTTCTCTGTAATGAATGTTCCCATTACAGTCAATTTGCTGATTAAACATCCATGGATACTAAGGACCCAGTGTACCAAGTCATCTTCTCTAAGGGACTTAGTAATTTGCAGATTTTGGTATCCAGGAAGGTTCTCAGAACAACTGTGGTGGAATGGCAGGAAATCAAAGGATACTGAGTCAATATAGATACAAGCTAAATTAATTTATCTCTTTAATAACAGACTAAGGGCATCAGTGGGCAGACACACTGAAACCATAATCACAGAAAACTAGTCAATCTAATCACACTAGGACCACAGCCTTGTCTAACTCAATGAAACTAAGCCATGCCCGTGAGGCAACACAAGATGGGTGGGTCATGGTGGAGAGGTCTGACAAAATGTGGTCCACTGGAGATCAGATCAGATCAGTCGCTCAGTCATGTCCGACTCTTTGCGACCCCATGAACTGCAGCACGCCAGGCCTCCCTGTCCATCACCAACTCCCGGAGGTCACTCAGACTCACAACCATCGAGTCAGTGATGCCATCCAGCCATCTCATCCTCTGTCGTCCCTTTCTCCTCCTGCCCCCAATCCCTCCCAGCATCAGAGTCTTCTCCAGTGAGTCAACTCTTCGCATGAGCTGGCCAAAGTACTGGAGTTCCAGCTTTAGCATCATTCCTTCCAAAGAAATCCCAGGGCTAATTTCCTTCAGAATGGACTGGTTGGATCTCCTTGTAGTCCAAGGGACTCTCAAGAGTCTTCTCCAACACCACAGTTCAAAAGCATCCATTCTTCGGCGCTCAGTCTTCTTCACAGTCCAGCTCTCACATCCATACATGACCACAGGAAAGACCATAGCCTTAACTAGGCAAACCTTTGTTGGCAAAGTAATGTCTCTGCTTTTGAATATGCTATCTAGGTTGGTCATAACCTTCCTTCCAAGGAGCAAGTGTCTTTTAATTTCATGGCTGCGGTCACCATCCGCAGTGATTTTGGAGCCCAGAAAAGTAAAGTCTGACACTGTTTCCACTGTTTCTCCATCTATTTCCCATGTAGTGATGGGACCAGATGCCATGATCTTCGTTTTCTGAATGTTGAGCTTTAAGCCAACCTTTTCACTCTCCACTTTCACTTTCATCAAGAGGCTTTTTGTTCCTCTTCACTTTCTGCCATAAGGGTGGTGTCATCTGCATATCCGAGGTTATTGATATTTCTCCCAGCAATCTTGATTCCAACTTGTGTTTCTTCCAGTCCAGCATTTCTCATGATGTACTCTGCATATAAGTTAAATAAACATGGTGACAATATACAGCCTTGACGTACTCCTTTCCCTATTTGGAACCAGTCTGTTGTTCCATGACCAGTTCTAACTGTTGCTTCCTGACCTGCATACAGATTTCTCAAGAGGCAGATCAGGTGGTCTGGTATTCCCATCTCTTTCAGAATTTTCCACAGTTTATTGTGATCTACACAGTCAAAGGCTTTGGCATAGTCAATAAAGCAGAAATAGATGTTTTTCTGGAACAGGGAATGGCAAACCACTTCAGTATTCTTACCTTGAGAACCCCATGAAAAGTATGAAAAGGCAAAATGATAGGATACTGAAAAAGGAACTCCCCAGGTCGGTAGGTGCCCAATATGCTACTGGAGATCAGTGGAGAAATAACTCCAGAAAGAATGAAGGAGTTACAATACCCAGTTGTGGATGTGACTGGTGATAGAAGCAAGGTACTTTGGCCACCTCATGCGAAGAGTTGACTCATTGGAAAAGATTCTGATGATGGGAGGGATTGGGGGCAGGAGGAGAAGGGGACGTCAGAGGATGAGATGGCTGGATGGCATCACTGACTCAATGTATGTGAGTCTGAGTGACCTCCGGGAGTTAGTGATGGACAGGGAGGCCTGATGTGCTGCGATTCATGGGGTCGCAGAGTCGGACACGACTGAGCAACTGAAATGAACTGAAGTGAACTGAATAAGATTCAGGCTTTGCTAGTGGCTTCAGTGGTAAAGAATCCACCTGCCAATGCAAGAGATGTAGGTTCAATCCCTGAGTCAGGAAGATCCCCTGATCCAGGAGAAGGAAATGGCAACCAACCCCAGAATTCTTGCCTGGAGAATCTCAGCTACAGAGGAGCCTGGCAGGTTATGGGCCATAGGATTTAGCCACTAAACAACAATGCTGCTAAGTCACTTCAGTCGTGTCCGACTCCGGGTGACCCCATAGACGTCAGCCCACCAGGCTCTCCTGCCCCTGAGATTCTCCAGGCAAGAAAACTGGAGTGGGTTGCCATTTCCTTCTCCAATGCATGAAAGCAAAAAAGTGAAAGTGAAGTCGCTCAGTCGTTTCCGACTCTTCGTGACCCCCTGGACTGCAGCCTACCAGGCTCCTCCATCCATGGGATTTTCCAGGCAAGAGTACTGGAGTGGGGTGCCATTGCCTTCTCCGAAGCAACAATAAGATGAGATTTAAGTGAATTCTAAAGTATGGAGTTACAAAGTTAAATCTTTGTTACCATGAATTGAAGAATAGTGTACAAAGTAACAATTAATGACAGAGATGAAGTAAGTAAAAATAATTCCCTTCTGTTTCCTGGGCCCCAAAGATAGGACAACTACATTGTAAAAATAACAAAACCAAAAATTTAACTTGGAAAAATCCTGAAAAATATAGAAGGTGAAAAAAGAAGAAAAAGTTACTCTAATCTCACTATTCTGGGATAACTTCTGTGAACATTTTTATATAGACTTTTCTCCTATTGTTTTACCAATACATATTTTTACATAGTTGAGGTCATATAATTTACAGTTTTTTTTCCATCAAAGATAGTCAACATAAAAGGTACACTTCCCAGTTATTATACAATCTTGATAATCAATATTGAAAGCTGCTGTGGATGATTTCATTTTGTGAATGTGTAAGAGTTCACTAATCTTTTCTATACCATTATTGTTAAAATAATGTGCATACACATTTTACTGCATTTATGAAAAATATTTTCTAAACTTTGAATTATTTCCATAGTAGAGATATCCAAGAATGGAGTTATTTAGTCAAAATATATGAACATTTTAGTCTCTGAAGATATACTAATAGATTATTTTCTAAAACAATTTTCATTCTTATCAGTAGAATATGAAAAAATGTCATTTCACTTTAAAAATACATAGGCCCATGGTATTCTTATTTTTTTTTCCAAAGGATAAATATTTTATTTGTTATTTTTCTTTGATTATTAAAGTAATACTCAAACATTGCAAAAAAGTTTAGATTATACAAAAAGGTTTTATAAAGTGAAATCTACATCTAAGTTACTGTCCTTATCTAATTAAGCATGATAAACTATTTTTTAAAATTTTGGCTGCATTGCATGTCATACAGGGATCTTAGTTCCTCCCCATCCACCAACCACGGATTGAATCTGTACCCTCTGCATTGGAAGCACAGAATATTAAGCACTGGACCACCAGGGAAGTCATTAATGTTAACTGGTATAAATCTATGTCACCATTTTTGATAGGTAGAGAGTATTCCATTGTATGAACATATCATAATTTATGTAATCAATCCTTAGTCAAAGACATATTGTTTCAAGTTTTTTAAAAATTATAAACAAAACTGAATCTCCTGCAAAATTATATCACTAAGGGCAGACCAATTAGTTTCTCAAAGTCTTATTCTCCTAACCTGGTAAACTTCAAGTGAGTTAATGTATATGCTATGCTATGCTATGCTATGCTAAGTCACTTCAGTTGTGTCCGACTCTGTGTGACCCCATAGACGGCAGCCCACCAGGCTTCCCGGTCCCTGGGATTCTCCAGGCAAGAACACTGGAGTGGGTTGCCATTTCCTTCTCCAATGCATGAAAGTGAAAAGTGAAAGTGAAGTCGCTCAGTCATGTTCGACTCTTAGCGACCCCATGGACTGCAGCCTACCAGGTTCCTCCGTCCATGGGATTTTCCAAGCAAGAGTACTGGAGTGGGGTGCCATTGCCTTCTCCGGAGTTAATGTATAAGCAGCTAAAATAAACTATATTATAGAGCTGCCCAAGACATGATTTTACCCCAGTTGCAATATGAAATGGTGTGTAGCAAACTGGAAATCCTATGACTTGGGAGTACATATTAGTGTTCTATTGCTACTATAAAAAATGATCACAAATAGTGTTGTGCTAAGTTGTTTCAGTCATGTCCGACTCTTTGTGACCCTATGGACCATAGCCCACCAGGCTCCTCTGTCTATGAGATTATCCAGGTAAGAATACTGGAGTGATGTGCTGTATCCTCCTGCAGGGGATCTTCCCAACCCACGGGTTGAACCTGTGACTCTAACATCTCCTGTATTTGCAGGCAGGTTCTTTACCACTGGTGCCACAAAAACAGATTTATTGTCTGAGAGTTCTGAAGGTCAGCTGTCTAAAGTCACCTGCAGGACTGAGTTTCTTACAGAGGCTGTAGGGGAGAATCCATTTCCTTGTCTTTCCCAGCTTCTGTATGCTGCCTGCATTCCTTGACTTATGGCACATGTCGCTGTGACCTCTGCTCCTGGAGTCACATTTCTCTCTCTCTGATACTCCCGTCTCCCTCTTATGAAGACCCCTGTGAATACACTGGGTCGAGTAGATAACATTCCCATCTCAAGATTTTTAATTTAACCATATTAGCAAAGTCCCTTTTCCATGAAAAGTAGGATCAGTTCCGTTGTTCAGTCGTGTTCAACTCTTTGCGACCCCATGGACTGCAGCATGCCAGGCCTTCCTGTCCGTCACCAAATCCCAGAGTTTACTCAAATTCATGCCCTTTGAGTCATTGATGCCATCCAACCACCTCATCTTCTGTCGTCCCCTTCTCCTCCCACCTTCAATCTTTCCCAGCATCAGGGTCTTTACTAATGAGTTGGCTCTTCACATCAGGTGGCCAAAGTATTGGAGCTTCAGCTTCAGCATCAGTCCTTCCAATGAAAAGTAATTCACAGATTTCAGGGACTGGGGTTTGGCTCTTTTATTCTAGCTACACAAAGCAATTGTCTAAATTTGAGTCTGTGCTCCTTCACCTAAGAATTTGAAATTACTTAATTTATATGAACCTGCCAAGTTGCTTCAGTGGACCAGGGTAAAATTGGGTCTTGCTGCTGCTGCTGCTAAGTCGCTTCAGTCGTGTCCGACTCTGTGCAACCCCATAGACAGAAGCCCACCAGGCTCCCCCGTCCCTGGGATTCTCCAGGCAAGAACACTGGAGTGGGTTGCCATTTCCTTCTCCAATGCACGAAAGTGAAAAGTGAAAGTGAAGTCACTCAGTCGTGTCCGACTCTAGCGACCCCATGGACTGCAGCCTACC
The DNA here is from genome assembly GCA_935064755.1 of Tragelaphus eurycerus. Taxonomy (NCBI): domain Eukaryota; kingdom Metazoa; phylum Chordata; class Mammalia; order Artiodactyla; family Bovidae; genus Tragelaphus; species Tragelaphus eurycerus. The sequence continues at coordinate 17,903,262 of CAKXYN010000024.1, read as the reverse complement.
AGGCTCCTCTGTCCATGGGATTTTCCAGGCAAAAGCACTGGAGTGGGGTGTCATTGCCTTCTCTGAAATTGGGTCTTAGGCAACTCTATAATATAGTTTTTTGTTTTTTTTTTTTTAGCTGCTTATAAATTAACTCATTTGAAGTTTACCAGGTTAGGAAAACAAGTCTTGGCAATCCCAAGGACTGTAACCCACCAGGCTACTCTGTCCATCAGATTTTCAGGCAAGAATATTGGAGAGGTTTGCCATGCCCTCCTCTAGGGGATCTTCCCAATGCAGGGATCAAATCCATGTCTCTTATGTCTCCCTCATTGACAGGTGGGTTCTTTATAACTGGCACCACCTGGAAGTCCTGCGTCATCTTCTAATCTGTAAAATAAAGCAAAGAATATTTTCCATCTAAGGTGGTAATGAGCATAATTAAATCATATGTGATGTCTTCAGTTCAATGCCAAACACTTAAAAGAACACTTAAAACAGTAACTGGTGCACAGGAAAGTCCAAGAACTTAGTAATCATAATACAATTACTGAGACCAATGAGTTGCATTATTATCTTTATCTGTATCTTGGAACCTACTTGAGACTGATGGGTGAGGAAAGCTCTGATGCATCTTTAACTTAGCATTGGTTTCATCAACTTTCTGTTTTCTCTTTTAGTTTTCAACTGTTTTTGGGGAAAAGCACTGAATATGTATTTATATTTTAAATATATTCTGTGATTAATTTAAATTAATATTTGTCTTTTTCCTCCAAAGACTGTGAGAATATAGCAACAAAATGCAATTATATGAAATTATTCATCCAGCTGTACACATTTTTTTCCTACTAGACTTTACATTCATAGTAGCTGAAGCTAGGACCTCCAAGTGCATATTAATTTGGTGCCCTGAAATTGTAGGGAAAATGCATCTATGTGCATTTTCCTGTTACAGCTTTCCTTCAGTATCTGAAGAACCCATTATTCCAAAGAGAAAAGAGCCTCCTAAACTGATTTTTTTCATCTTAATTAAAATTAGGTAAGAGTCGGACACTACTGAGCCATTGAACTGGAACTGGAATCTGTTCTCTACTTGGTTGCAGATTCCTTATAGCCTTGGTATGCAATGTGTGATCTATGGATGAGCAGCATTAACTGGAAACTCATTAGAAATGAAGACTCTCAGGCCCCATCTCAGACCAACTGAATCAGGATTTTTTTTTTTTTTCTAACAAGATCCTCATGTGATTCTATGCAAATTTAACAGTTAAGAACTATTATCTTCCAGTAAAATCAGAAGATACAATCATGCAAAATAAATTAAAGCATAAAATGTGCCAACAATGCCATCTAACTAAGGGAAAACCTTGTTAACATTTTGGCATATACTAATTTCCAAAAAAACATGCCAAGCATATTGTTTGTGACCCAATCTTTCTCTATTGCATTGTGAACATGTTAACATAATTAAAAAAATTTTTAATTTAATTTTGCATTGCTGCTGCTGCTGCTGCGTCGCTTCAGTCGTGTCCGACTCTGTGCAACCCCAGAGACAGCAGTCCACCAGGCTCCCCTGTCCCTGGGATTCTCCAGGCAAGAACACTGGAGTGGGTTGCCATTTCCTTCTCCAATGCATGAAAGTGAAAAGTGAAAGTGAAGTCGCTCAGTCATGCCTTAGCGACCCCATGGACTGCAGCCTACCAGCCTTTTCCATCCATGGGATTTTCCAGCCAAGAGTACTGGAGTGGGGTGCCATTGCCTTCTCTATTGGAGTATAGTTAATTTACAGTGCTTTGTTAGTTTCTGGTGTATAGCAAAGTATGTACTGGAGTGGGTTGCCATTTCCTTCTCCAGGGGATCTTCCCAACCCAGGGATTGAACCCAGGTCTCCCGCATTCCAGGCACACGCTTTAACCTCTGAGCTACCAGGGAAGCCCCCTATAAAGTATATATAGTTATATATATATATACATAATATACACACATGTTGCTGTTGTTTAGCTGCTAAGTTCAGAGAAGGCAATGGCACCCCGCTCCAGTACTCTTGCCTGGAAAATCCCATGGGCGGAGGAGCCTGGTAGGCTGCAGTCTGTGGGGTCGCTAAGAGTTGGACACGGCTGAGCGACTTCACTTTCACTTTTCACTTTCATGCACTGGAAAAGGAAATGGCAGCTCACTCTGGTACTCTCGCCTGGAGAATCCCAGGGATTGGGGAGCCTGGTTGGCTTCCATCTATGGGATCACACAGAGTCAGACACAACTGAAGCGACTTAGCAGCAGCTGCTCAGTTGTGTTGGACTCTTGTAACTCCATGGACTGTAGCCCACCAGATTCTTCTGTCCATGGGATTTCCCATGTGAGAAATGAAGTGTTTTCTGCCACATCAGTGAACAAGGATGTCACAGTCATCAGCGATTCCAGCCCTCCAGGGCACTACAGGAGAAGACCTGTACCATGTGGCAGCCATTAGGCTGCAGCCAGGCCCTACAGTGAGCATTGAGGTATTCAGGATATGAAAAAACACAGAATACTGGCCTCAGGATAGCTAAGATGCATATGAAAGCAATGGTTTCAGTGAGCCCAGACTCTTGCATCTTCCCAAACAGAGAAAAATGCTAAATTCTTTAACGTGGGATATCTGGTTTTCTTTAATTTACAAAAATACTTTTGATGTTCAGACTGCCTGCACTTTATTGCAAACTTCTACCACTCCCCCACCTCACCTCCTCCAAGCAGTTCTCTCAGGGCTACTTGAGATGCTCCCTCCCAGCCTTAAGTCCTAAAAATTTCGGCCAAATAAAACATGACTCTCAACTTTCAGACTGTGACTATTTTTAAATTCAACACAGGCAAGAATATTGGAGTGGGTAGCCATTTCCTTCTCTAGGGCATCTTTCCACCCCAGGGATTGAACCTGGGTCACCTGCATTGGCAGGCGGGTGCTTTACCACTGAGCCACAGGGAAGCCTGTACCTCTACACACCCATACTTTTTCAGATTATTTTGCAACATAATTTTTAATGTTTGCATTGTATTGACAATTTGTATTATACATGCATCTGTCATGATTTAATCATTCCTTTCTTGGTGGTCATTTAGGTACTTTTCAATATTTTTACTTTGAAAAGTAGCTCTTGGGTGATGAACGTCCTTGTAATGCAAGGCTTATGTTTGTCTGATTCAAATCGTAACATTGCTACTTACTGGCTGTGTGGACTTTCACAGGTTACTTGACCTCTCCTCGCTTCAGCTTCTTCATTTGTAAAGTCGGCACAGTAAAAAGCATCTCATATGGTTGTTTTAAGGACTTAAATATATGATTCACCTGAAGATCTTAGAACTGTATCTGGCACATTCTAAATGATTATTATCTATCTTTAAAAAAATATTATTATTAATCCTTATGAACACGGGACTATTTCCTTACAACATTTTTTTTTTTCTAAATGTAAGAATACTTAGGTCACTAAGCTAGTTAATAGCAGAGGCAAAGATAACTGGATTTATCTCATTTTAATCTCTTCCCCCCTCCTCATCGTTCTGGACTAAAGTGCCCACCAAGCAAGTGTATGACCTTAAAAAATAAATATACGTGGGAGGGTTGACCGCTGAGAGTAGGATTATTTTAAATTTTTTCTCTTTAGACAGATCTGTAAAACAGTGCAGTTTGGCAGCTGATATCCATAATAAGAAAGGGGAAATTATTTTGATTTAAGCTTCAATCAACCCAGGAAACAACTGATTTTCCTGGGAGCAGGGCAGAGCGAACCTATGGTTTCCATGGTTACAGATCGCGCTGCGTCCGGGGTCCCAGCTCCCTATACTGCGCAAGCGCACAGAGCTGCCTTGATGCCGGCGCCTTTGGTTTCGAAGAGAAAGCTCCTCCCTCTCCCTTCTCCGTTCTCCTATCATCTTCTCCCTTTGCTTAGTCCACGCGCTCCGGTGTCCGTGACGCAGTATTCACGCGCCCGTGTCGTTTAGAGCCGCGACACTGAACATGGCGCGTTCCTAGAAGCCGCTTTCGGCATCAGTAGGCGGCGGCGTGTGGACTGGAAGCGTGGGGCGCAGAAGCAGCCGACGCCGTTTCGTGTTGGGGCGTGGAAGCGGGAGAGACCGACTATTCAGGACCGAACCAAACAGTGAGGCCCTGGCTTGAGAGTTTCAGAGCGCGCGCCTGTGGAAGGGGGGAGTGGGCTGGGTAGCGGAGACCTGAGAGGCGAGGGAAGAACGTGTGGCTGTTGGGAGGCCAGGCATAGCAGTAGTGAGAAGAGGGCGGCCTGCAGGCTTGGCTCTCTGTTACTTTAAGGACCCCTGGGAGCCCGAGGTTGCCCCAGTAAGCCTGGCAGCGGGAAGCATGATCGCGGAGGAATCAGGGTCCGGGGAAGCAGGGACTGGGTGTCAAAATGAGGACGTAGGATGCTCATTGTGGATGCGGTTGCGGGTTAGGGTGGTGCATTTGCCCTTGGGGGATAGGTGGTGCTAATTTGCAGAGATCGTGGTCGTCTTTAGTATAAAATCCTTGTATGTTTTTGCATATTGCATCCACGACATTGCTGCTAATAGCAATGCTGTGAAAGCTTTAATTGACTATTAGATCCTTGCGTGCCTGTGGAGAAAAAGTGAAGGAAGTTCTGTATTTTCATAGAGGACCTACTTGCTAAGGTATGGCCGCCAGTGCTTGAGCCCAGCTTCTTCTGCAGCTTTTGAGGGTATTTGTGATTCAGCAATACTATATTGAGGCCCATTGCATCTGTCATTTTTCTTTATCCTTTTGTGAACGTGGTGGTGAAAGAGGGCAGTATTATCTTTTCAGATTAACTTGACTACATAGGTAGGATTGCTGTATTGCCTCCTGGAGCCAAGATTGCAATTGACATCTCCCTTCCCCACCCCATTTGAACGAGCTCAGTTGTAGTGCGGTAGTGCCCTTGCAGTTTGTCTGTTCTTCAGAAGGGAATAAGGAAGAGCAGTTTATAACCGTAATGCTTTTTATTTTTTTTCACGGATTGGGAATTCATTCCTTCATTTTCATGCTATTTCAGACTTCTTTATTCATTACTGAGGCTCAGGTTAAAGGCGATGTTACTACGACATCCTTTTCATGACATTCCCTTGCATCTTTTGTCACTAAAGAAGCTTTCTGTGAAATTAGACTGAATATCTCTCCCTATTGGTGTAGTAGAATTGTGGAATTTTCCCCCTGTAACTCCTAAGACAGGGAATAGAAGAAACAGTTTAATTATAGCAGTGATTTGTGGCAATATATTACAGCCTTAGGGCAGCTGGACTTCGATGCCCTAGTTACACTTCCTAAAGCAGAAGGAAATACTCAACACAAATGAATTTAGTTGTGATAATAATGATTGGAGGTTCTAAATAAATAGGTGAAGATTATTCAGGATCAAACCTGAATGCAAAAGAATCCTTGTAGACACTTGACAGTTAAAGTGTACTGAAAATCTTTGTAGAGATAAGTATGTGTGTTTTTCCAGAAATGTTCATAGTTTGAGAAAGAAAATATGTTTGATTAGATAGACTTGAACCTTTGTGTTGTATATATGTATGTGTGTGTGTTTGTATTTAATCTTCGGCTTTTCCTAGTTTAGTGTTATTGATGCCAGTTCCTTTCTTTTCCTGTCTGCACCAAATGGGGACTGTCACTTAATTTCAGTGTTTTAGGAAACAGCAAGACACATTTTGGGCAGGTGTGAATCTGGAGTGTTTTTGCTTGGTTTTCTAAATATCAGGCTGATTACAGATAAGTTGACAGTTAAAAGCTTTGTAGAACTTGAGCTGGATCAGTGTCTACCCTTGCTGCTCAAAATGTGGTGTATGGCATGACCTGAAAGTTTGTTAGAAGTGCACACTCTCCAGCTTAACCCAGACTTACTGAATCAGAATCCGCATTTTAACAAGCTTTCCAGATGACGCAAATGTACATTATAGCCTGAGGCACACTAGGTTGGTTGGTAAAAGTTGAAGACCAAGGTCATGCACAAACCTGCATAAAAATTATAGCACTTTTTATTTTTAATCTGAGATGATCTTATGCTGGATATCAAGTCTGATTTGTCTGGTTGAAGCAGTTAAAGGCCCAGCAGTGCTAAGTGACTTGCATAAGGTCAAATGTTATCTAAAATTTTAACTCAGGTTCTGATTCACTATAATGCATTTCTTTAGCTAGTTACTGCTAGAGTTCACCTTATCAAAACTGAACTAAAGCAGTCATGAATGACAGCTAGGTATTCATTCAATAACAAACATTTATTGACTAATGGAAAGACAGCCTACTAATCCTGGATGTCTTTAGTAATTACTCTTGTCTCCCATGGTGGTTACTAGCCCACCACCTCCTTCCTTCCTTACTCTTTCCTGAATAATCTTGGCCTCTGCTTAACAGAGGAATTGCTGGGAACATCATTGCTTTTGCCCTCTTTCACCCATGTACTCGTCCACCTTTATCTGTTCATTTCTAATTGTGCTCTGGGTTTTTTTTTTTCCCTCGGGGACAGTGTTTACATGATGTATTAGTTTGCTAGGGCTGACATAACAAAAACAGAGACTGGATGGCTTCAACAACAGAAATTTATTTTCTCACAGCTCTGGGGGCTGGAAACCCAAGACCAAGGTTAGTGCAGAATTGATTTCTTCCGAGGCCTCTCTCCTTCATTACATATGACCACACTCTTTTTGCCTCTTTACATGGCTGAACCTTTGAGCACTAGAACCTCTAGTGTCTCTTTTTCTCTTTAAAACACCAGTCACGCTGGATGAGAGGCCACGCTGATAGCCTCACTTAACTTAATCACATCTTCAAAAATCTTATCTTCAGTATTAGGGATACTGAGAGTTAGGGCTCCAACATATGAATTTTGGGGAATACAGTCCATAACGGTTGGTTGGTTATCCATTTTACTCTCAAATGTTTCTAACTTATTAGGATTTAAACGTACTGCACTCATCTTAAATTTACTCTTTTCACTCTAGATTCCTCTTCAGTTTTAACTGTAATAATTTTTTTTAAGTTTATTGAGCTGTCTCCTATTGAGCTGTCTCCACCTTCCTATTACTTCCTATTTATTTTTCAATGTGTTGAAGGCTGCCATCTGTTGCCGTCACTGAATTTGATGGGGTGATGGTCACTGTTGATCTCTTTAGTCTGAAATCTAATGGGTTCCTGTAAATCTTTTGACATTTTGACTGATTGTCCCCTTGAAATTCTCTTATGTTTCTGTGCCAATGTAGTCTCCTTATGTCCCTTCTATGTCTTGGTCAGTCTTTCCTTGGTATATTTTCTCTCTTCTCTGGCCACTTTAAACATTCATTTCACTCTGGGGTACTATCTTCTGCCTCTCTGCCTACTCTGTTTGAAGGATTTCATCTGTTATGACTTCAACTTCTGTCCTTATTTTGATGATTCCCAAATCTCTGTTTAGCACACATCACTCTTAAGCACTGACACACTGTGGTTGTTGTAAGACACCTTAAACTCATGTCAAAAAAACTATGTATCTCACCCTTTCTGAAGTTGCTTCCCTTCCTCTTGTGATTCTTGTGTACAACTCGGCACTCAGTTGGAGACACCCAGAACCTTAACTCTTCCCTGTTACTACGTTGATGTGCTGACCTTCCCTCACTTTCCTATATACTAATTAACCAAATCTTGTTTTATCTCTTTCATCTACTTTTTCTCTGTGGCTACCACCTTGGTTCAGATTATCAGTATTATCTGGCCTTCTCTGTAAACCTTCTAAAAAATTTCCTTGCTTCTGACAATGCACCACCCCTCCGTACCCTTTGTTTTTCTGTAGGTTGATTGTACTGTTATTCTAGAGTCCTTTTATGCAGGCATTCAGATAAAAATCCAAACTACCAGGCTTAGGAAATAGAGACATTAATGCTTTGGGTCTTGCTTGCTTTTTGCTTTCACCTTCTGTTATTTCCTGCCTCACATTCTTTTGTCATGCTGAATTGTTTACAGTTCTTCAGAAGTGGTTGGATGTTTTTTTAAAGTTGAGATGTTTGTATGTTGTGTGTCTTCTGCCTCAAACATACCCATCCCCTGTCTGATGAATAACCGTGTGTGCTCATCTGAATAACTTCTACTCAGCACAAATGCGGCCTTGCTCTCTGGGAAGCCTTCCCTAGCGTTCCTAGGGTGAGTTAGGTCTTCTGAGTGTTCTTCAATAATAGCTTATAGCTTTTATAATGTCTTTTGTAATTGTCTTTTTTCCTCTCTAGAATTGAATTGAAGGACTCTCTTATTTATTTCTCAGAGTAGTTCCTGCTTTATTGCTGAATACTGTGAATGGAATTTGAATAACCAGAAAGTTGAAAAAAAATGTGAATGTTACATATTCTAGAGGTTAGACTGAGTGAGTTTGAAACGTCAAGGACTTGACTTTACACAGCTCTACACGGAGATTGGGATTTAGTCATTGGGTTCATTTATTTAACAAATATTTATTCATCATTCTCTTTTGTGCCTGATACTACTTCTAGATTCTGGTGACATACCTTTGAACAAGTCGAAGTCCTTGGTCTCTAGATCTTAGATTATAATTGAGATTCTGGACAAAGAAACATATATATTAGAATATCAGACAGTTAAAAATATTAAAATGAAAGATTAGAAAATAGAAGGAAGGATATTCAGATTAGAGAGTTTGATTGAAGGGAAAGCTATTTTATATTTTAGATTAGGCAGTCAGGGGAGACTTATTTGATTAGTTGACAGTTTGAGCGGAAACTGGATTGAAGCTAAACAGCAAGACATGCTGATAGCTAGAGGCAAGAGTTTTCCAGCCAGAGGGAACGCATTCTACAGGGGGAAGATAAGATATATTTTATGTAGCCATTCCATTAAAGAGGGGTAGTGTGTTGTCTCTAGCTCTTACTGTAGACAGTGCCAAGACAGACACCCTTATCCTTTTCTCTTCCTTGTATGCCTGTGCAGGGGTTTCTTTAGTTACAGTATCAAGTGTGGAACTGCTGGACACAGGATATTACCTGATTGTAGGATACATACCCACACCCACACACAGACACACTTCACTCCTAATGGCAAGATGGCTCTCTGAAGTATCTTTACTAATGTACACTCCTAGCAGCAGTGCTTCAAGGTTTCTGTTTACACACGTTCTTGCAAGACTGAGTATTTTCAGACTTTGTAATTTTTGCCAGTCTGATGATTATAAAGTAATATCTCAATTTAAAAAAAAATTCCTCATAGCCAGTGAGGCTATCTGTCTGTCCCGATACTTATTGACCATTTGACTTTTCCCATCTGTGACTTGTCTCTATATATCCTTCGTCCTGTTTTTTATTTCTTGTTGATTTACAGACATTTCATTATATAGTAATCCTTTATCTTCTTAGTCATTTACAATTTCTTCTTTTAATATTAAGCTTTTTATCTTGTGTTTTCATTGACTGTTAATTTTGGTTTTCAGTTTTGCTGTAATATTTATCAGGAAGATAAATAAAAAAAAAAATTCCTCATAGCAGTGAGGCTATCTGTCTGTCCCGATACTTATTGACCATTTGACTTTCCCATCTGTGACTTGTCTCTATATATCCTTCGTCCTGTTGTTTTATTTCTTGTTGATTTACAGACATTTCATTATATAGTAATCCTTTATCTTCTTAGTCATTTACAATTTCTTCTTTTAATATTAAGCTTTTTATCTTGTGTTTTCATTGACTGTTAATTTTGGTTTTCAGTTTTGCTGTAATATTTATCAGGAAGATAAACTATAGTCTTTATTGTATTTTGGTTCTCAAGTCTAAAGATTTTTAAAAAACAGTTAATTTCACTTAGTATTTGACAACAGTCCAATTAAAAGAAAAAATTGAGTGATCAATAGAGAGTATGGGGTTGTGATGGGAGGCTTGAATTCTAAATTCCCAGAAATGTCACTAATTTGCCTGTGACCATACTGGATTCACAATTTATCTCTTTTACCTTTTGAATGCAGTTTCTTGGCCAGTAAAACAGAATACTTAAATTAGATATATTTACTGTTGAGAGAAGTGGCATGGATGGCTCCAAGGTGATAGGAAATTATTTTAATGATGCAAAATATTAGTGATGAAATGTAGAACAGTTGTTAATTCTGAAGATGCTACTGGACATACAGCCTATACCTGTTTTAATGAATGAATTTTTATAAATACAAATGACTCTTCAGGCTAAACTGTCAAAACAAGATTATGAGATTCTTCTAAGACGAATCATACAATATCCTGGATCAGTAATTGGAAACTACTAGTCAAAGATACATACATTTGTAGAGGACTGATGATCCCTTAACAGTTAGCAAAAAGTTTTAACTAAAATTTGATCAGTTATGGTCTATTAAATTTGGATTGTGCTATTTACTCCCAAAGAACAATATCTTGTCCAGAATCACACTTACAGTTTTTCCTTCTCATTTCTTTGGCATCAGACAAGGAACTTTAAAACCAGTAAGCATAATTGCTGTTCTTTAGTAGTCTTTATACAAATGTGTGTTTTTCCTTTCACCCAGAGAGATGTCACAGGTGGTGGTGAGACTAGCTGGGGCCTCGCTGCTCCGCGTTGCCTTGGCTGGTGTCACTGTTGTGTAGGGAAAATTCCTTAATTTTTCTTACGAGCGTGTGTTCAGTCATGGGGTCTCCCATGTATACCAAACAGGCAAAGGACGTCCTGACGTTTTTCAATGCCATTTTACTAGAAACTCCCAGTACAACACAATACGTGTGTTTATTGGATGGGACTTCTCTCACAGCTGCATCCTGGCACTGTGTACTGCCTTTTTACATGCTGTATAGGTTACACATTTATTTCTGTGTCTCTACCCACTAGAATATACTCTTCATGAGAACAGAGTTTTTTTTTGTTTTGGTCTTTTTAGTGCATTGTTGTATCCTAAGTGCCTAGAATAGTGTCTGGCATTGGCAGGTATTCAATAAATATTTGAATGAATGAATGTGGAAAAGTCTAATGATAAGCCAGTAAGTATGAAAAACCTGATGAAGAGCACAGGATTAGAACAAAGGATGTCAGATATTCCCAGTGAAAAGCATTGTTGACGTTTGTTGGCTCAATGTGCCGCATTTCAGTAGCTGACGATACTGAGTGAACTGTTGGTTCGTTTATTCCCTCATTTGTTTTTTAGCCCTTCAGCAGACTGTTTACCTTTGTAGTATCTTTTATAGATGTTTCTCTCTCTACTGTGATGTAATTCCTGTACTTCCGGAAATGTTGTTTCTTTCACCTTTTTTTCACCTTTTCTGAAAGCCTGCCTTCCACTCTTAGAAATTGCAATCACATTATTGCCTTTAGTTCCTCAAACATTTACTGAGCATTTACTACATCTTTGACACATTATATTAGGTGCAGGCAGGTATAGATGAATAAAACACAGTTCTTGCCTTTATGCAGCTCCTAATTTTGTAGGTGGGACTCAAATTAACAAGGAAGTAGATGTAGTAATAGAAGTATGTTCTGTAGGTAAGAATGGTGTGGAGGAAGGAGCACTTTCCATCTAATGCAGTTAAAGATTCCCAGAGCGGGTGTTGTCAGGAGTGAGCAGTAGCTTTCATATTCTCCGTATCGTGGTCCATTAGCTGCCATTTAAAAAAACATACATAAAAGTAGGTGGAATTGAATGATGAACCCTTATCTACTCACCACCCAGGTTTCACAGTTATCAGCTCATGATCATTCTTATTTCATCTTACCTCCACCTACTTCCCCTCTAACTGTGTTGGTCGTGCTGTCTAGAAGCTTGGTAGATTCAAATTTAACTATTATTTTTTGGGCAAACTGCTTTAAGATTTTGGTTTCTCACAGTAATAAAAATATCCATTTCTTTAAGCTTTTTAGTATGATAACTTTTCTATTTTCATTTTGTTGGAACTCTTCCCCTAGTTTTCACAGAAATTCATTTCTTCCTTGACACATCTTTGACTAGTTTGCTTTTGACCTCAGGCAGTTTAGCAATTTCATAATATTTCCTATCCATAATTCCTCCAGAATATGTTTTCTGCCTTCTGTTCTTCTTTTCATAGACTTGAACTGTACATCATGATTTAACTTGCAGGCATTTAACTGTTTTTGAGAAAATGACATCTTCCCCTCATCTCTCTGTAGGGGATGTTCCAGTAATTTATGGTAAATACTGCATTGTTTTCACATTTCACCAAAAAGGCTATTCTTCATTCAAGTTATTTGCCTAGTGCCTAGTCTTCCAGGAGGAAAACTGGAGCTTTCAAGTTACGTCACTCTCAGTGGCTTGTCCTTCGCCATTCTTCGTCTTTCGGAACATCTGTCCTGTCACATGTGGACTGACCACTGCGATGTTTTTCTCATGAGGGGCTTTCATCCTGCTCCTCTTACCACTCTGCCTTTTCCTATTCCACAGTTTCTCAGTCTGCTTTATGCTAAAACGTTGCTTATGAATATTACATTTTCTTAAGTTCCATCATTTTATTTTGTATGAAGCTCAAAAACATCTCACATTTTCTCTTGCTAGAGATGAGAGTATTTTTCATGATGCAGCGTTCAAGTAAAGAAGTAGAGACAGTGGTGTAAGGAAGTTTTCTTGCCACCTTGCAGATGGTTGTTCTGGCCAGGTGGTCACCAAAGAGAATCGCAGTGTCCTCCTCTTCTCCGGTCACTGAGGGAAAAGGATGCTTGAACATACTCTTTGGGATGTCCTACGTACTTCTTACCATCAGGTGGCGCTGCAGATTAATCAGTTTATTTTTACATCCTAGTAGGACATTGTCTGGTAAAGGAGTATGTTGATGTGGAAGCTTTCATGGAACATGAAAAGACTTCAAAGTGGAATTAAAGATAAACACACTATTGCTAACAAACACAAATTTATTTTCCTTTTATGTGATGAAAGTGTACAATATATATGTATGTGAAGCATTATGTAAAAGGAAAGTAATAAATCAAAAATTTTTTTTGTTAATTTCATTTTTCTCAGTCTGTTAAATATTTTAAACTCTTGACAACACTTCATAAGAATTTTTAGAGATAAATATTTATAGTTAAAACTGGATTATAAGGCTCAAAGTCCCCTTTATGAGGAGGATTGTCTTTTGGTAAACATTGCTATCACAGATCTAGGTAAATATGGCAGAACTATTGCTTATCAACTCTTGCTACTGAAAACCAAGTTTATAAGCTTTCTCCTGAATGTTTTGATGAGAGTGCACTTATTGACCACATTACCTACTTAAATGTGCATATTTGATATATCGCCATGATCTCTTGATATGTGCTTGTCAAGAGAAATACATCATGATTTGAAGCTCTTGAGTTGGAATGTTTTAGGATTACAGAAGAGAAAGCAAGCAAATGTCCCCGTGCAAATTTAGAATAGATATAAAGTGAAAATTCTTGGCTTCTTGATTTCTTTTATGGATTGTGTCTTTGGTATTGTGTCTAAAAACAAATCACCACACCCAAGGTCATCTAGGTTTTCTCCTAGGTTATTTTCTTGGAGTTTAATATTTAAATGTAGGTCTGTAATCCATTTTGAGTTAATTTTTGTGAAAGATGTAAAGCTTGTGTTTAGATTCATTTTGTCTTGCATATGGAGGTTCAGTTGATCCTGTACCATTTATTGAAGAGACTGTTTTCCTCCATTGTATTGCCTTTGCTCCTTTGTCAAAGATTGAATTTATGGGTGTCTATTACCCGGGCTTTCCAATCTGTTGCATTGATCTGCTTGTCTACTCTTTCACCAGAATCACTCAATGATTCCTATAGCTTTACAGTAAGTCTTGAAGTGGATAGTGTTAGTCTCCCGGTTTGTTCTTCAGTATTGTAGTGGTTATTCCAGGTCTTTTGTTTCTCTGTGTAAAGATTAGAATCAGATTGTTTGTATCTGTAAGACAATTTTTTTTGTGTTTTGGTTCCAATCAAAATCCAAAAATCAGGTTGAGAAGAAGTAACATGTTGACAGTGTTGAGTCTTCCTATCCATGAACATGGATTATCTATTTATGTAGTTGTTCTTTGATTTTGTTCATTGGTATTTTGTTGTTTTCCTCATAGAGATCATGGATATATTTTGTTCAGTTTATATCTAAATATTTAGTTTTGGGGGGTGCTAATGTAAATGATACTGTGTTTTTAATTTTTACTTCCACTTGTTCATTGTTGGTATACAGGAAAGCATTTGACTTTTGTATATTCACCTTGTATCCCACAACATTGCTATAAATTTTGGTTGATTCTTCCAGATTTCTACATAGATGATCACGTCATCTTCAGACAGACCAGATTTGGTCTTCCTTTCTGATCTATATACCTTTTCTTTTCTTACCTTTATTGTATTATAAAGGACTTCCAGGTCCACGTTGAAAAGGAGTGGTAAGAGGGAATGGCCTTCCTTTGTGCCTGATGTTAGTGGGAAAGCTTTGTTTCTCACCATTAAGTATGATGTTGTCTGTGGGTTTTCTGTAGATAGCGTTTATAAGGTTGAGAAACCTCCTCTCGTCTTTTGCCTTTTAATTAGATATCTTTTTTGAATTGTAAAAATCCTTTATATATTTTGCATATAAGTCACATATCAGATATTGTTGTTGTTCAGTTGCTACACTGTGTCCGACTCTTTGAGACCCCACTGCAGTGCACCAGGCTCCTCTGTCCTTCACCATCTTCTGGAGTCTGTACAAATTCATGTCCATTGAGTTCGTGATGCCATCCAACCGTCTCATCCTCTGTCTACCCCTTCTCCTCCTGCCTTCAATCTTTCCCAGGATCAGGATCTTTTGCAATGAATCACCTCTTTGCGTCAAGTAGCCAAAGACTGGAACTTGGGCCATAAAGAAAGCTGAGCACCAAAGAGTTGATGCTTTTGAACTATGGTGTTGGAGAAGACTCTTGAGAGTCCCTTGGACATCAAGGAGATCAAACCAGTCAGTCCTAAAGGAAATCAGTCCTGAATATTCATTGGAAGGACTGATGTTAAAGCTCTTTACTTTCTTGATGGTATTGCTTGGTAAAGTTTTAAATTTTGATAAATATAATTGTTCTTAGTTTAATTGCATGTGCTTTGGTATCGTATTTAAGAATGCTTTACCTGGTCCAAAGTCATGAAGATTTACTGCTAGACCTTCTAAGAGTTTTATAGAGAGCTAAGCATAAAGAGCTTAGCTCTGTGGTTCATTTGGAGTTAATTTTTGTTTATGGTATAAGGAAGAGGTCCAGCTATTCTTTGTATGTTGATATTCAGTGGTTCCCTCACTATTTGTTGAAAAGACTTCTTTTTCTATCAAATTGTCTTGGTGCCCTTGTTGAAAATCACTTGCCTTTTTATGTAAGGGTCTATCTGGACTTTAAAATCTGTTTCATTAATGTGTGTATCTGGCCTCTTGCCAGTACCAACACTGTCTTGATTACTGTAGCTCTGTAAGCTTTGAAATCTGGAAGTGTGAATGTTATTTCCGTATTTCTGTTACTGATTCCAATCTGATAACTTATTTGTATGATTTCAATTCTTTTAAATGTGTCAAGACTAATTTTTTGGTCTAGCATTATGGTCTCTCCTGGAGAATGTTTGATGTATGCCTGAGATGAATGGTTGCTTGCATTCTACTGTTGTTGAGTGGAATGTTTGTTAGGTCTGGTTTGTGTATACTGTTGTTCAAGACATATTCCGTGTTGATCTTTTTCTAGATGTTCCATTCATTTTTAAAAAGTGGAGTATTGAAATCTCCAGCTGTTATTGTTTGTGGTTGAGCATCCTGGGGTGGGCATGATTAAGGCCCACTGTGCTTGGCCTGATAGTTCTGGGGTAGAGCTTCTGACCCGTGAGTGCTGCCAGGCTGGCAGAAGAGTACCCAGACCTTTTGGCTGTGCTTGTCTGGAGCAGAGCTGCAGTGTGTAGCTGGGGCAGATGAGAAATGCTGGCCTCCTGTCCCTTGTGGGGAGAAACTGCAGCCTCCTGTCTTGGCTCATTCTGCCTGGAGTATAGCCTCTGTCATTCTATGGAGCAGCAGTGAGCTTGTGGCTCAAATGCCACAGATTCTTGCTATTTTTACCAAAATTTAGCAGTATTTCTTGTGTAAGTGTTTCTCTGTTTGCTGTGTGTCCTTAAACATACTTTGCAGAGACTGAAAATGGTTCCTTTTTGTAACTTTTATCAGTTACAGTTGTGTAACTGAGGAGAGGATCGATGGAGCTCTTCATGCCATTGTTCCTGAAGTATTCTCTTTTCTTTCTTTTTTTTTTTAAAAAATTATTTATTTATTTTGAGCCGTGCTGGGTCTTCATAGCTACACATGGGCTCTCTCTAGTTGCAGCAGGCGGGGCCTACACTTCACTGCAGCGCACAGGCTTCTCAGTGTGCTGCTGGCTTCTCTTACGGAGCACCAGCTTAGGCGCACAGGCTTCAGCAGTTGCAGCACGCGGGTTGGTAATCGGTGCACAGGCTTAGTTGCCCTGCAGCTTGTGGGCTCTTCCTGGACAAGGGATCAAACCCATGTCCCCTGCTTTGGCAGGCGGATTCTTAACCACTTGGACCACCAGGGAAGTCCTCCTTTCTTTCTTTTAATCTGGACATGGGAGCTAGAGTGCTGATTAGATTGTTGCCGATCATTTTTGGTATTTCAGAGATGAGGTTGTATACTTCTTTTTGTATCACCTCAGAAGGCACTTAGCTCAAGTTGTGCAGCTGTTGGTGATACTGTAGTAAATTTGCTTTCTTGGTTGACCTGGTGACTGACAGATCGCTTCATTTTAAAGGTTTATTTCTTCATTGCATTTAGCAGGTAATTTGTGGGATGATACTTAGACACACTGGGAATATCCTGTTCCCCAGCAGCTCTTCTTTCACTTAATGGTTTTAGCATCCATATTGATCTATGCCTGAATAAATTATATCATATCACTGAGGGAATCTTTTTTGATTTTGAAATTCTTTTTCCTTCAACTTCTCTTATAATCTTACGCCTTTTTCTCAGTTTACTTAGTCACGGCTTTAACTTTTAATAGTGGGGTGGGGTTATTGTTTGCGTGGAATGTCCTAAAACTAAGGATAAACACAGGTAATGTAGTAGACTAAAAAATTATCATGACTGGAATTAAAATTGATGCAGGCCTGAGAAGTCTGTTTTTTGGTGACAGGCAGAGGTATTGGGTTTTCTTTATTTATTTCTTTTAATAAAAATTAGTTTGTTTTCAACTGTGGGCACATCTGTATTATCTTTGGACTTTGGATTTTTCCAGAATTGGGAAGATACCTGACAGAATCAAGCTTAGAAAGCCCACATAGAAGGTCTGAGTGTTTTAGGATCTTGGTCACATATCGCTAGATTATTTAGACTTTAATAGCATCAAAGAGTGTTGTAGTTCCAGTAATGAATAAATTAAACTGACCGACTTGTGAAATAGTGAGAAGGGCGACTTGCCCTTTTAATTTTCACCTTCTCCTTTCTTTGTATTGTTCTTAGGGGGAAAAAGGAGTATTCGTTTAGATTTTGAATAATTCTCTTCAGTAGTATAGTTAAGAGCTTATAAAATGCTCATAAGGAATGTTTCCTCTTGCTTATGATTTTGAAGATAAGATTGAACACAAGATAAGATTTGAACACAAGATTGGAAAAGGTCAGTTTTCATCCCAATCCCAAAGAAAGGCAATGCCAAGGAGTGCTCAAACTACCGAACAATTGCACTCATCTCACACGCTAGTAAAGTAATGCTCAAAATTCTCCAAGCCAGGCTTCAGCAATATGTGAACCGTGAACTTCCTGATGTTCAAGCTGGTTTTAGAAAAGGCAGAGGAACCAGAGATCAAATTGCCAACATCCGCTGGATCATGGAAAAAGCAAGAGAGTTCCAGAAAAACATCTATTTCTGCTTTATTGACTATGCTAAAGCCTTTGACTGTGTGGATCACAATAAACTATGGAAAATTCTGAAGGAGATGGGAATACCAGACCACCTGATCTGCCTCTTAAGAAATCTGTATGCAGGTCAGGAAGCAACAGTTAGAACTGGTCATGGAACAACAGACTGGTTCCAAATAGGAAAAGGAGTACGTCAAGGCTGCATATTGTCACCATGTTTATTTAACTTATATGCAGAGTACATCATGAGAAATGCTGGACTGGAAGAAACACAAGTTGGAATCAAGATTGCCGGGAGAAATATCAATAATCTCAGATATGCAGATGACACGACTCTTATGGCAGAAAGTGAAGAGGGGCTAAAAAGCCTCTTGATGAAAGTGAAAGTGGAGAGTGAAAAGGTTGGCTTAAAGCTCAACATTCAGAAAACGAAGATCATGGCATCTGGTCCCATCACTGCATGGGAAATAGATGGGGAAACAGTGGAAACAGTGTCAGACTCTGTTTTTCTGGGCTCCAAAATCACTGCAGATGGTGACTGCAGCCATGAAATTAAAAGACGCTTGCTCCTTGGAAGGAAAGTTATGACCAACCTAGATAGCATATTCAAAAGCAGAGACATTACTTTACCAACAAAGGTTCGCCTAGTCAAGGCTATGGTCTTTCCTGTGGTCACTGACTCGATGGATGCGAGTCTGAGTGACCTCCGGGAGCTGGTGATGGACAGGGAGGCCTGGCGTGCTGCAATTCATGGGGTCGCAAAGAGTCGGACATGACTGAGCGACTGATCTGATCTGATGATTTTGAAACTATTCAAAATAATGAAAATCAAAGCAACCTCAGTGTATGCATGATTAATTAGAAAACCTAGGCAAATTCAGTCTTTCTGTTGGCTTCGTTGTCCCCAGGGTCTTGATAATTAATAGGAACACTGAAAGGCAGAGGATGCCTGGTTTAACGTAGGTGTGGGGTTTCTCTCAGCACACACAGACCTGTAACAGCACCTGTGCTGTGAGGCTGGCTTCTCTGGCCTTCAGGCCTCCCTGTTGATGATCCTGTCATGCCCTGAAGATCCTGTCGGATCCTTTGGGAAGTGTCCCGCTGGCTAGTCTTATCGGTTAGTTTGTGTCTGCCTCTGCCTCTCCTCCTGCCCTCTGCCCTCTGCCCCACCTCCCTTCTTTTCTCGTTCCTTACGCCTTCTCCTGTTCTTCTTCCCTCTCTTTCTTTGTCAGTCTCAGGTCTCCAGTCTTTTTGGAGACTTGTTTTCTGTCTGCCTTAACTGCCATGTGCAGATAACAGTAGCAGGGCTATTGTATTTCTGCAGGCTAATTCCTGAAGAAGGATGTTGGAGCTTAGTTTCCAGGAGTGTTGTCCTTCAAGCTGACCGCTAGTAGGCAGTAGTCATCTGCCTTTTGTCCTAAATGAAGTTTACTTCCTCACTGTTACAGTTGAATGACTCAGTATATTTTTCTCTCTGTTCTTTGTTGCCATTGTCCTTTCAAGAGAACTCCACAACTGAGTACCACATGAATACTTAACACATGGAAAATGTAGTCCTTTTGTTGCAGGAAGGGGGACCCGTTCCAGAGCCCCAAACTGGGCTCTTGTCTAACACTCGGAAATGAACTGTCTGAGGAGACACATGTGCTGACAAATCAAGAGATTTTATTGGGAAAGGGCGCCTGGGCGGAGAGAGTAGTGTGAGGGAACCCAGGAGAACTGCGCTGCCACATGGCTTGCAGTCTCGGGTTTTATGGTGATGGGATTAGTTTCTGGGTTGTCCTTAGCCAATCATTCTGACTCAAAGTCCTTCCTGGTGGTGCACGCCTTGTTCAGCCAAGATGGATGCCAGAGAGAAGGATTCTGGGAGGTAGTTGGACAGGTGGCGTCTCCTTTTGACCTTCCTCGAACTCTTCTGGTTGGTGGAGGCTTATTAGTTCCCTGTTCCTCACCAGGCCCTCCTGTCCTACAACAGCTCATGCAAATAGTTACTAGGGTGCCTGGCCAGGGTGGGCGGTTTCAATCAGTGTGCTTCCCCTAACACTTTCAGATTTCTGATGGATTCAGGAATCCTTTTCTCCAGGAACCTGTTATGGGGGTGCATGGTGTGTAACTAGGTGTTCGGGAGCAGGATGGTGTGGTGAGGCCGTTTTATGATTTAGTAGGAAGAGCTGAGTTTCTAGAGCCTTGATATTAGGCCTCGCTCTGCCTTGTACTAGTTTTCTGCAGCGATCCTGGGCAACTCTCTCGATAGCTGTAAATTCTTCCTCTTTGAAACAATGATACTAATACATATGCCACGTTTGCTTTTTATTGGTTTGGTATGGGATCTTTAAAAAATTTAATATGCTTTATTAATGTGGCATTTTAAATAATCCATTATGATGGGACTGTCATTGCTGAATTGTTAATTTTTGAGGATACACTTAATCTGCAATTCAGGAACTCACTGCTGCCTAAAGCTTCCATTGTAAGTTAATTAGTACTTGGAAATATTTCCAGTAGAAGTTACAAATGATGATTTGTTTCTCACACCAAACAACCTTTTTACTCATTAGATAAGCCACTTATAATATTGTTTTTGTGGGGGAAATGTACTCTGGATTCCAACTGGTATTCTAGAAATGTATTTTTCATAGTTTGTTTTAATAATTCTCTCTTCCTCCCATCTCATCATTCTCCATATTTTGGGGAAAAGACCCTTTTCAATTCTTAACAACTATTTCAGTACTTGGCACAGCACTGGTTCTCCAAATATATGTAAGCTGAGCTCTCCCTCTCAGACTGAAATGGGCCTCTTGGAGCAAGGATCAAAAGCGAGAGGAGGAGAGGACCATATACTTCTGGGGAGGACCCGGATGGAGCAGGGTGCTGGGGGAGGTAGGGATTCTGTCATTTACATTGGACCAGATGAATCATGAGGGCTGTTGCTGCTGAGTTGCTGAGGTGTGTCCAGCTCTTTTGTGACTCCATGGACTATAACTCACCAGGCTCCTCTGTCCACGGGATTTCCCAGGCAAGAATACTGGAGTGGGTAGCCATTTCCTTCTCCAGGGGATCTTCCCAGGGATGGAACCTGTGTCTTCTGCATTGGCAGGTGGATTCCTTTTACCACTGATCCACCAGGGAAGCCCAAATGGTGAGGGTAAGTGGGGCATAAAGACTAGAGTACATAGACCTAAGGATTGCTTTTCATGAAGGTCCAGAGAAGTGTAAAGTGTGAAGGTGTGTGTATGTGTGTGTGTGAGTGCTCTGCATAATCTTTGTTCTAGGTATAAATTCTGGGGGTTGACAGTGGTCAATGATTTTATTCTTCTAGTAGTAGCCCAAAACAGAGACATGGTATTTTTCTTTCTTTTTAGGGTTGTAGTAGGGATGAGTTCTGGTGGAGCCTTTCTCTATTATTATATTCACATGTTCTTACTGTCTTCCAGGGGCTTTTTGTGTGTGTGTGTGCATGTACTAAAGTCCAGACACTTGAGTTTTTCCCCTACAAAGTCTTCACGTGGTCTGTTCCTGCCTGTTTATCCAACCTTGTCTTGTACTACTTTCCCCTCTTTTCAGTAAATGTCAGTTATACTGGCTTTCTTCGGTTTGTTTATAATAGTAAAACCTTGTTTCAGTTGTTTTCCGTGTCCAGATCTCTGCTTTCAGATTTTTGCTTGGCTCGGTCTCTCTGATCATTCTCATGTCTCTTGTAAATGTCACTAGAGAAGACTCCTCAGAATACTCAATCTAAAGTAGCAGTCAGAGTCCATCTTTAACATTACCTTATTTTCTTTACCCACTACCTCCTACCACCTGCCAACACTGTCTACTTCCACTAGAATGTAAACTGCGTGAAGTCAGGGACACTGTGTTGTTCATGGCTGTATTCTCAGCACCTGGAACAGTGCCTGGTACACAAAAAGCTTTTAGTAATTTTGTTGAATAAATCAGTTAATTAGCTTCTATGTGGTTCAGTGTGAAGTCCTTTATTATTCAGAATTGGTCACTGTTGTTAATTCATCAAGTATCTCCTCACTATATATGTGTGTCTTGTTGGGCCCGTGCACCACAGATGGCTTAGGTGTCTGTCCTGTCACTCATGAGATCCTGATTAAGAGCAGTGGCTTCAGTCTTCAAGTCCAGGGACTGCCCCTTAGTAGACTGTGACCGTGGCAAGCTAAGGTCTCTGAGACTTCAGTTTCCTGCCTAACATATGGTGATAATAGTATCTACCACATAGAATAATTATTGGGAATAAATAAGTAAAGCACTTACTGCAGTGCTTGGCATGCATGTAATATAAGCTCAGATACTGGCTTTTTAAAAAAACCTTTATTATTATTCTATTTTGCTTGGGGGAGAATCAGTGAATTCCCGCTCTTCATACTTCAGACAGTTCCCTTGTGAGAACTGCAGATCAGTGCTGGTGTGCCTTCTTTTTCGGGAATGTATCATGGAAGACCCTGTATGTTTTGTCATCCACTGCACTAGCAGGAGAGCGGGGCTTTCAGATGTACCTCAGTTTTAGATGTTCTGAAAGTTGTGCTTCTCAAACTTTGACAATTATTAGGATTTACCTAGAGGACTTACTAAAGCACAGCTCTTTGCCCCAGTGCCTCCTGCCGTCAGCCCCTGTTTTCGTTTGCTAGGTTTGGAGAGAAGATTGAGAATTTGTGTTTCTGTGAGATGATGCTGATGTTGCCAGTCCTTGATTGATGCCACTTTGAGTGGATTTTTCTAGAGTTGTGTTAATATGGTAGCCACTAGCCACATGTGGCTATTGAGTACTTGAAATTGGGTTAGTTTGAAATGAGATGTACCTTAAGTATAAAATATACACAGGATTTTGAAGATTTAGTATAAAAGATGTAAAATATTAGTATTTTCAAAATATTGAAAGGATAACATTTTGGATATATTGAGTTAAATATTATATAATAAAACTAATGTGTTTCTGTTTCTTAATGTGTCTACTGGAAAAGGTAAAAATTACACGGCTTGCTTTTGTGACTTGCATTGTATTTCAACTAATTAGAAAGGTATATTGCCGTCATCTTTATTTTACTTTATTTTTTAACATTTTAACTAATTAAATAATTTATTTTTGGCTGCACAGGATCTTCACTGCTTTGTGTGGGCTTTCTCTGGGTGTGGCTCCCCGGGCTTCTCATTGCGGTGGCTGCTCTTGTGAAGAACGGGCTCTCGGTGCCTGGGCTTCCGCGCGCAGGCAGCACATGGGCTCAGTCATGACCTGAGGACTCAGTAGTTGTGGTGCATGGGCTCCAGAGCACAGGCTCAGCAGCTGTTCAGCAGCATGTGGAATCTTTCTGGACTAGGGATCAAGCCCAGGTCCCCGGCATTGGCAGGTGGATTCTTATCCACTGTACTACCAGGCAGGTCCTGCCTATCTCTTTAAAGTATCTTCTTGGGCCTCTATAAAGTGAGTCTCTCTTTTATAGCCTATTTTTGAAATCATACATTACCAAGAAACCCTGTAAATTGAGTGAAAAACCATGTACTTATTTTCAAGTGGTAATGAAACACAGAAACTTATTCAAGAAGCTCCTATGATGGAAAAGAATCTGAAAAAGTATATATGACTTATATAAATATATAAAATAACTGAATCACCAAGAAAGTTAAAAAAAAAAAACAAAACTCCCAAAACTCCTAGTGAGGGAGGTAATATATGTTTACAAGGAACCACCCTAGTCAGTTCTAAGACAGAGACAAGAACTGACTACTAATTTATAACCTTAGTCTAACTCCATTGCTAATTGGTAATATTTGTCTGATTCCAGTTATTATACCCTGGCCCTTCTTAATTCACAAAGGCTTCAAAATGGTTAATTTCCTTAAAAGTTATAATACTTTGGGTCAGATTTCTTGTAGAATCAATTTTTGGGACCTTCCCTTTTCTTGAGTCATTGCAATTTAATTACAACTCTTAACAAAGGAAGTAATTTGCTTTTGATTATGGGTTAGTGACTTAGACTTTTACTATCTGGAACATTCTTCAGTTTTAGGCAATTGCTATCACAAAGCTAATTCCCAGTCACCTCTGTACCTAAAACTATTTTCTATCAACTTTTAGTTTTCCGTTGTTTTTTTTTTTTTTTTTAAGTTTTTAAAAAGGTTTTTTGGCCACGCTCTGCAGCATGTGGGGTCTTGGTTACCCAACCAGGGGTCAAACGGAGTTTTCTGTAGTGGAAGCACAGAGTCTGTCACGGTCTTAACCACTGGACCACCAAGGAAGTCATGGTTTTCAGTTTAGTTTTGTGTACCTTGTATATGTGTATTGTGAACAACTGCATATACTTTCCTAACAAACAGTCGTACACAATTTTGGGGATGATTAGAAACAGAATCCTAGAGAATTCAATAAATTCCTTCTGTGATTTTAGGATGGTTTCAGACACTATAATAACAAAATCACTCTGGTATGTACTTAAAACTAACACAACATTGTACATTAACTAAACTATAAAAGTTTTTATTGAAGGATTGGGTGATCCAACCTTTAAGATCCTTTTTAACTTAAGGTTTATATTTTGTTTGTTGGTTTAGGTTCTCTTGCCCCCCTCCCCTCCCCCAACACAATATTTCTTGGGTATGTGTTTGTCTTTTATATTAAAATAAAAGTTTCAGATACATATTATTGGAGGCACCTAAGATGATAGCAATGGCACCCCACCCCAGTACTTTTGCCTGGGAAATCCCATGGACGGAGGATCCTGGTAGGCTCCAGTCCATGGGGTCGCTAAGAGTCGGACACTACTGAGCGACTTCACTTTCACTTTTCACTTTCATTCATTGGAGAAGGAAATGGCAACCCACTCCAGTTTTCTTGCCTGGAGAATCCCAGGGACGGGGGAGCCTGGTGAGCTTCTGTCTGTGGGGTTGCACGGAGTCGGACACAACTGAAGCGACTTAGCAGCAGCAAGATGATAGCCTGAGGTACTTAGCAATCAGTCAAAGTGTTCCTTTTGTAAGGATAAAGTAGTTAATACTTTTATAGATTTTATAATGCTTATCTTGAAAAAGAAACAAAATAATTAGAGTCTTGAGCAGGCAGTGTTATTTAACCAGAATTTAGTAACTTTGATGTTTGTTTGCCATTGCCCCTCCCCCCTCCACTTTACTGCCTTGTATTTATCGGATAAGAAAATGACATTTCGGGGAAGGCAGTGGCACCCCACCCCAGTACTTTTGCCTGGAAAACCCCATGGACGGAGGATCCTGGTAGGCTCCAGTCCATGGGGTCGCTAAGAGTCGGACACGACTGAGCGACTTCACTTTCATGCATTGCAGAAGGAAATGGCAGCCCACTCCAGTGTTCTTGCCTGGAGAATCCCAGGGACGGGGGAGCCTGGTGGGCTGCCGTCTATGGGGTCGCACAGAGTCGGACACGACTGAAGCGACTTAGCAGCAGCAGCAGCAGCAGCAAAATGGCATTTTCTTTTAGAAATAAATTGGTTTAAGCAAAGGCAATTTGACTTATGGGGTTTTTAAGTAAGAGTATGGGTGGTACATGAAAGAGATACCAAGCAGAAACTTGAAAGAGTAGGTAAATGATTGAAGTATGGGAGCAATTCAGAACATCGAGGCCTTTTCTCCATGTTTGTTACTGCTGATTTTTTATGTATAATGTACATTCAGGCATGTCTGTGTCATTTCCAGGTTTCCATGGATCTCAATAGCGCCAGTACTGTTGTTCTTCAGGTCCTAACACAGGCCACCAGTCAGGATACTGCTGTGTTAAAACCCGCTGAAGAGCAGCTGAAGCAGTGGGAGACGCAGCCAGGCTTCTACTCAGTGTTGCTGGTGAGCTGTTCTAAAAGAGTTTACTGTTATTTTCGATAGAATGAGGTACTGTTATTTTAATTGTTCTAAATTAAATTTACTTTGGTGAAACTGATCCAGATGTTTGGCTGCCATCCCTCCTGCCACATATTAATTCAGGGCGTGGCTCTTGAGGATGTTTAAGAAATGTTTGTCGATGGTTGATAAATAACCCCTCAGGGTACGGTAAGTCTCCTACATACGAGCCTTCAAGTTGCGAACTTTCAACGATGTGAACGTGTGTGCCAGCCCCCATCTGTACGTCACGTGTTGTACTTACTACTGTGCTTTTCAAAGGACTGGACTGTAAGATTAAAAAAAATTATGTACATATTATTTGTGTGAGAGGTATTATAAACCTCTTATCAGATCAGATCAGATCAGTCGCTCAGTCGTGTCCGACTCTTTGCGACCCCATGAACCGCAGCACGCCAGGCCTCCCTGTCCATCACCAGCTCCCGGAGGTCACTCAGACTTGCATCCATCGAGTCAGTGATGCCATCCAGCCATCTCATCCTCTGTCGTCCCCTTCTCCTCCTGCCCTCA
Organism: Tragelaphus eurycerus; assembly: GCA_935064755.1. NCBI lineage: Eukaryota > Metazoa > Chordata > Mammalia > Artiodactyla > Bovidae > Tragelaphus > Tragelaphus eurycerus. The sequence goes on along the minus strand of CAKXYN010000024.1, from coordinate 17,877,055 downwards.
ATCCCTCCCAGCATCAGAGACCTCTTATAGTACAGTGCTATATAGCTGATTCTGTTAGTTGGGTACCTTGGCTAACTTTGTTGAACTCAGGAACAAATTGAACTTAAGAACGCTCTCTCTGAACAGAACTGGTCTGTATGTAGGGGACTTACTGGTAGAATCTGCTCAGCAGGCAGCACTGTGCTGGTAATCTGTTTTAATGTGTTAATGCTGACTTGAATGAAGACTGTACTGGTGTGCTTTGATGTTTGTCTTCATCCTTATCCTTGCCCAGTTAATTTACGTTGTCGGAATTCTTCATCAGAGGTCTCCCCACTGCTGCATATCGGGTCTACCATGCTCACTTTAAAACATTTTCTTTTCCCCCATCTAAAATTTATTTTCTTAACATATCTGATTTTTTTCCCCCTGGATATTATGGGAAATAGTATAATAATTAACAGTGCTTTTCTGGGGGTTTAAAGCTTTTGGATAATTAATCAATATTGTTTTCTCATTACCAGAATGAAAAGATGTCTTTTTGTATTGAAGGCCTCTCTTATTAAATTTGAGAATTCTGATTGGTGTTTGAGATTTAGTTTCTGACCATGGCAAGGAGGCTACGAATTGAATCAAAAACTTACTCAGTATTTGTGACTGGGTCAAAAATTCAGAGCAGAACAGTTTACTGTATCTTGTAAAATAGACAACTGTGGCGTTACATACATATTTTGACTTCATGACTGAAAAGTTTTGAGTTGTTACATTTGAGAAGATATACTAGTCATGCCTGGAAAGGAAATTAAGTATCTGAAGTCATACTGGATATTCTGAATATAACATTAGAAAATTGTCTCTTTGGCACAGTAACACAGAGATAAAAAACAGACTAATTTCTAAAGAGACTGAAGAAAGTGTCTTCTTCTCATAGATCATCCCAGCATTGTGTTTGCAAACTTGGGGCATAGTATGTAAATCTTTAGAAAATCTTGTATCTTTACTCTTCATGTGCCTGTTTAAATGAGCATGCTTTGTAATTAGCTTTGAGTTTTTTCAGGCCAAAATATAAAAGACCTCTGGAATTTCTTATTTTAGTTACTTCTTGACTTTGGGAGAACGAGTAGACTTGCTTGATACTTTCTGTGTAACGTATGAATTATAAATATTAAGTGCCTAGACCTGTTTGTTTTTATTTTTATTAGGTTTACTATTCTTCTTAGAGGGATAGTAAAGTTTTTGTTAGATGGAGTATAGATAATAATAGATTTTGAAACTGCTAAATGTAAGTTATTTTTTCCCTGTTCTCACTGTTTTGGTACATTGGTTCTGTTTGAGCCTTAGCTATCCAGATTAGTCTGGAGATTCCTAAATTTGTGTACCTGATCTCAGGTGTGTATTCCAACCTGGTTATTCAATATATTTATGTAATATATATTTACTTGTATTGACACCTGCAGCTTGACTTTTCTTGGTTCCTTGGTATAGCTGAGTTAGGTTGAGATCTACCAGCTTCCACAATATTCCCACATTACTTTCATTCATTCTCTCATTTGCTCAATAGATATTTGTGAGGTTTCTGCTTTGTCAGGCTCTGTGCTTGACTCCACTCATAAGACACAACTCAGTCTAGTGTGGAAGGTAGGCATGTAAAGGGCAAGACCTAATGCAATTAATTAATTAGTCTTTACAATTAATGTGGTGAGAGAACCTGTGCTTTCTTTTGCAAGGACACCCAAAGAGGGACTCTGCCTCAGTTGTCACAGGTCTTAAGGAATAAATAGACATTACCCAACTATCTCTGTAACTTTTTTTGGTATGTACCTGATTTTTTAAAAATAGGATTATAGTATCATACCTATTTTTAATACTTAACATAAATTTTTTTTAATATAGTGAAAGACATACTTCCACATTATTACTTTTGACTTTGAGGTTTTCCCACACAAAGTTGTGTTTAAGAGGTCAGTTCTAGGAATTTGAGTTGTTTTAGGTCTGAACTGTAGTGCAGTTTTAGTTAACATATCCCTACAATTCCTATTTGTCCCATCTACCCACTATTCTAGAAACACTAAAAACTTTATTATTATGCATGCAGGGTCTTAATTCCCCAACCAGGGGTCACACCTATGCACCCTGCAGTGGAAGCATGGAGTTCTAAGCACTGGACTGCAGGGACTTTCCTAGAAAGCAGTAAAATACACTTTAATTCTCACTGTTTGTGATATTTTAAATTATACTTTAAGTATTAGTTTTACTCTTCTTATTTCATATACCTTTATAACTATTATGAATTTTTGGTAACAGTTTTAATACATTTTAAAGGTCACATAACAGTTGTAATTTTGATTGCAAGGTCATGTTGCGTGGTTTAGCTTGCACAGTCATTTTCACACTGTCTCATGACAGTGCAAGGCAGGAATGGCCTGTATTTGGATTAACACAGTGAATAAATTTTTTGAGTAATGGTTAACTTTGATTTGAAATTATTCATAGCACTTCTACTTTTATAATACTTGAAAATATTTTGTTATCTAACTTGTTTGTAAGCATAATTACTTTGATAAAGAGGATACTTTGAAATTATTTAGTTCATTCTGTTGGGTCTCCTTTTTCTGTCTAAATTTAGCTATGTTTATTTTACGTATATAATTAAAAAAACTATTTTTTGGTTGTGCTGGGTCTTCGTTGCTGCCTGAAGGCCTTCTCTAGTTGTGGAGAGCAGGGCTGCTCTCCAGCTGCGCTCTCATCCTGGTGGCTTTTCTTGTTGCTCCATGTACACGGGATTTCAGCGGTCGCAGCACGCAGGCTCGAGGGCTGTAGGGCATATGGGCTTCAGTGGTTTTGGTGTGTGTGCTTAGTTCCTCTGAGGTCCGTGGATATGGCATCTTCCTGAACAAGGGATCAAACCCAGGCCTCCTGCATTGGCAGGTAGGTTCTGATCCACTGTAGCACCAGGGAAGTCCTAAAGGTGCTTATTTTAGTTTCATGTGGGTATATTTTATTGTATAATTAGATTTGTTGTTTCAAGTTTAATTTTTTATTAGGAAAAGCTTAAAATATACCTAAAAGTAGAATAGTGAAATGACTCTGTACATAGCCATTACTCAGCTTACATAATTAACATATACTTCTAAGCAGATACGCTTTCTTACCTGAATTGTAGAGCTATAGATACTTAGAAAATAACAATAGATGTGTAATGATAAAATTTAAGTAAAACATTTAATTCTAAATCTATCCATACTTAAATTTTTTTTTTTTTTTAATTTTAATGAAGTATAGTTGATGGTGGCGCAGTGGTAAAGAATCCATCTGCCAGTGCAGGAGATATAAGAGACAAGAGTTCTATCCCTGGGTTGGGAAGATCCCCTAGAGTAGGAAACGGCGATGACTTAGTGACTAAACAACAAACAACAGCAGCATCGTTGATTTCAGTATGTGATGGTTTCAGTACAGCAGAGTGAATGTTATCATATGCATGTATCCACTCTTTTTTTATAGTCTTTTCTCATACAGGCCATTACAAAATATTGGGTGGAGTTTGCTGTGCTGTACGGCAGGTTCTTCCTGTCTGTTTTATGTGTAGTTGTGTGTATATGTCAGTTCCAACCTCCCAATTTATCTTTCCCTTGGTAACCATAAGTATGTTTTCTACATCTGTGACTCCACTTTTGTATGTAAGTTTATTTATTCCCTTCTGTTAGATTCTACATATAAGCTGTATCACGGGGAAGGAAATGGCAGCCCCCTCCAGCACTCTTGCCTGGAAAATTCCATGGACAGAGGAGCCTGGTGGGCTATAGTCCATGGAGTCACAAAGAGTTGGACATGACTGAGCTTGCACACATAAGCTATATCATATGATATTTGTATTTCTGTGTCTGAAAAATCTATCTGTACTTTATTGTGATGTATTAACTATATATTTAACTTATTACTTATGTTTTTAAGTTATTTAAAAACTATAAATTATACATTTAACTTAAAATGTATAACTTAAAACTATAAATTAACTATACATTTAACTTATTACTTATGTTTTTTAAGTTATTTAAGTATACTTAAATAACAATACTTATTTAACTTATGTTCATTCTGATGCTTTGTTTTTTATTTACAGAATATTTTCACAAACCACACTCTGGATATAAATGTAAGGTGGCTTGCTGTGTTGTATTTTAAAAATGGAATTGATCGCTACTGGAGACGTGTAGCACCTCAGTAAGTTCCATCTCTTTTCCCCTCTCAAGCTTGTTCTTTTCAGATTCAAGGGGGTCTAAGACTGTCATCCGTTAATCTTCACTCTGTATATAAAAGAATTCATTTGTGCTTTCTTCAGTAGCACATATACTAAAATGGGAACAATACAGAGATTTATATGCTCCCTGAGCTATGCACATTTGTGATTTGTTTGATATTTAAATGAAAAAACGGTGTGTTAACGACTGAAGAAGAAATGTGTTCTACATGGTTAATTACATATCACTAGTTGTCTTACTGCTTTTCTCTGTGAGTTTTTCCCCTCTTTGGGCATAGGATATGTGGACTTGTCTTTGGCCTTCTGTTTTCAAGGATCTTTAATTTTATGGGCACAAAATAAATGCTGAAGCATGTTTGAAAAAATGCCCCCTACCCTTTTTTTTTTTTTAAAGAAAGTACAAGGCTAGAATTCTGGAAAATGTCATTGAGAAGGAACTTCCAGGTCATCTCTGAATCAGCTGATGTTAATTGTCTAGTTTTATGCATAATTGCCTCTGTGGTAGAAATTGAGTAGTACACATTTGTAATATCATCAGTGTCAGTTGTAACTACTTGGTAGGTGGTTAAGTGAAAAATTTATTGTAATAGTTAATTGCATGTTATATGATTGATGGAATGAAATCTGACCTTTTCCAGTCCTGTGGCTACTGCTGAGTTTTCCAAATTTGCTGACATATTTAGTGCAGCACTTTCACAGCATCATCTTTCAGGATTTGGAATAGCTCAACTGGAATTCCATCACCTCCACTAGCTTTGCTTGTAGTGATGCTTTCTAAGGCCCACTTGACTTCACAGTCCAGGATGTCTGGCTCTAGGTCAGTGATCACATCATCGTGATTATCTGGGACATGAAGATCTTTTTTGTACAGTTCTTCTGTGTATTCTTGCCATCTCTTCTTAATATCTTCTGCTTCTGTTAGGACCATACCATTTCTGTCTTTTATCGAGCCCACCTTTGCATGAAATGTCCCCTTGGTATCTCTAATTTTCTTGAAGAGATCTCTAGTCATTCTTATTCTGTTGTTTTCCTCTATTTCTTTGCATTGATTGCTGAGGAAGGCTTTCTTATCTCTTGAGAGTTCCGGAAAAACATCTATTTCTGCTTTATTGACTATGCCAAAGCCTTTTACTGTGTGGATCACAATAAACTGTGGGAAATTCTGAAAGAGATGGGGATACCAGACCACCTGACCTGCCTCTTGAGAAATCTGTATGTAGGTCAGGAAGCAGCAGTTAGAACTGGGCATGGAACAACAGACTGGTTCCAAATAGGAAAAGGAGTATAGCAAGGCTGTATATTGTCACCCTGCTTATTTAACTTATATGCAGAGTACATCATGAGAAACGCTGGACTGGAAAAAACACAAACTAGAATCAAGATTGCCAGGAGAAATATGAATAACCTCAGATATGCAGATGACACCACCCTTATGGCAGAAAGTGAAGAGGAACTAAAAAGCCTCTTGAAGAAAGTGAAAGAGGAGAGTGAAAAAGTTGGCTTAAAGCTCAACATTCAGAAAACAAAGATCATGGCATCCGGTCCCATCACTTCATGGGAAATAGATGGGGAAACAGCGGAAACGGTGTCAGACTTTATTTTTTTGGGGCTCCCAAATCACTGCAGATGGTGACTGCAGCCATGAAATTAAAAGATGCTTACTCCTTGGAAGGAGAGTTATGACCAACCTAGATAGCATATTCAAAAGCAGACATTACTTTGCCAACAAAGGTCCGGCTAGTCAAAGCTATGGTTTTTTCCTGTGGTCATATATGGATGTGAGAGTTGGACTGTGAAGGAGGCTGAGCGCCAAAGAATTGATGCTTTTGAACTGTGGTGTTGGAGAAGACTCTTGAGAGCCCCTTGGACTGCAAGGAGATCCAACCAGTCCATTCTGAAGGAGATCAGCCCTGGGATTTCTTTGGAAGGAATGATGCTAAAGCTGAAACTCCAGCACTTTGCCACCTCATGCGAAGAGTTGACTCATTGGAGAAGACTCTGATGCTGGGAGGGATTGGGGGCAGGAGGAGAAGGGGACGACAGAGGATGAGATGTCTGGATGGCATCACTGACTCGATGGATGTGAGTCTGAGTGACCTCCGGGAGTTGGTGATGGACAGGGAGGCCTGGTGTGCTGCAGTTCATGGGGTTGCAAAGAGTCGGACATGACTGAGTGACTGAACTGAACTGAACTTATGATTGATGGAAAGACAGTATAGACAGGACAGGAATGATAAAAAATAGTAAACTTTGGTTTGAGGGAAAGAGGCTCAAGAGGGAGTTGGTTGTTGTTCAGTCACTAAGTCATGTCTGACTCTTTGTGACCCCATGGGCTGTAGGCTGCAAGGCTCCTCTTTCTATGGGGTTTTCCAGGCAAGAGTATTGGAGTGGGTTGCTATTTTCTTCTCCAGGAGATCTTCCCTGACCCAGGGATCGAACCCGCATCTCCTGCATTGCAGGTGGATTCTTCTCTGCTGAGCTACTGGGGAAGCCCCAAGAGGAGGAAGATATATCTATATATAAAATTATGACTGATTCTCATTGATTTACAGCAGAGACCACTAGAATATTATAAAGCAATTATCCTCCAATTAAAAAAAAAATAGAAAACTTTGCCAAAGAAGTAACATAGTCTTTATTCTCCAGTAGATGGTACTGCAGCTCTGTAGTTTTTATGTTCATAAGCCCTTTTTCAAAAAATAGAGTGCCTCAAAGTGGACTATAAAATATGCTCTTGGATCATACTGGAAGTAACTAGAATTTTAAAGGTTACAGTTAGGATACTATAATAATAATCAAATCTTATTTTAAAATTCATAATTTTGAGAGAATGGGATGTTTAGTGATGAGAAAGTATATTTTGTTGAGTTGTAGGAAACAACGCAGCAAGACATGTTTCTATTGCTATGTCCAATTAAATTTTATGTGTCTCCTAAAATTAATTTTGTTTTATAAGTTATATGAAGAATAAATGACTGTATCTTGGATCGGAGAGTAAATTATGATTAAACATTTCAGATTGTACTTTTATGTAAAGAATTAGAAACTGGAATTTAGTTTAAATTTTAATTAGGTAGTTAAATCCCAAGCTGTTAGTGATAATATTGAGATCCAAACTGAAAAGGAGATGAATGTATTTAGGCATAAAGATGTTAAAAATGTAAACAGAGGAGCAAAGATTTGTTATTGAACTCATATTTAAACTTAAGACTCTTAAAAAAAAATCTGTGTTCTCATCAAAGTGCCATCTTATAGTTTCTATTCTTACTAGTATTTTCACAGAATGATTAAGTTTTATCATTACTACATAAAATGCAACTTTTACTGGCTCCTAATTAATTAGATGCTATCCAGTTTCTGGTTGGAATACAGTCTGGATTCATCTAATGAAAACATGCACAAAGTTGAAGGTGTATGCTGACTATTACTGGAAAATTACTGAAGTCATGAGATTTCTCAGGTTAAGGACTTGTTTTCTTTAACAGGTGTATATCTTGTTTTACATGGTCTCGTCTTTGCTTTGGTAATTGATCGTTATATTATACTCTGAATTTAAATTATGAGAACCATGAAAACTGTTGAACCTGCCTTCTTGGCATAGAAGTAAACTTGAATTTCAAACTTGAATCAAAACATTTTAAGAAAAAGCCTTGTTTTCAGGGATTTGATTGACAGAAGGAAGCTATTAAAATTGAAAAGTTCAGCAGCATTATAAAAAGATTAAGGGGATAATTTTTAATGGAAAAGCATAGAGTTGAATTGGACTTTGACTCCTTTTGCCTAGATATATATTATTTCAAATTGAGGTTCAACTGACATATAGCATGAGTTTCCAATATATTACATAATGATTCAAAATGTGTCTGTATTGTGGAATGATCACCACCGTAAATAGTTTACTTCTGTCTCCGTTCATGCATGTGCTGCTGTGCTCTTGGGTCAGTTGTGTTAGACTCTTTGGACTATCACTCACAAGCCTCCTCTGTCCATGGGATTTTCCAGGCAAAAGTACCGGCATGGGTTGCCATTTCCTTCTCCAGGGGATCTCCCCGACCCAGGAATGGAGCCTGTGTCTCCTGTGTCTCCTGCACTGCAGGCAGAGTCTTTACCTGCTGAGCCGTCACCACACAGAGGTTTTTTTTTTTTCTTGTGATGAATTTTAAGATTTACTCTTTTAGCAACTTTGAAATATGCAGTGCAGTATTATTAACTGTAGTTGCCAAGCTGTACATTATAACTGCAAGTTTCTACTTTTTCTTTTTAACTCCCTTTACCTGTTCCACATCTCCCCCCCATGTTTATTTTACTCTTTGTTTTCTCATTTGTTTACTGATCTTAGGGAAGTCACTGTTAAGCTTAAAAACACTTTTATTGAAGTGTAATAAAAATGTGCTTAAAAAGTGCACACATGAAGGGTACACTTTGAATGTTCGTAATGCAACACACCTGTGTACTCCCACTTAGAACTGGGTAGAACTAGCACCTCAGGAACTTCCCTTCTGCCCCTTCACAGTCACCTCTACACCCTCCTCAAAGATCTGCCGTTTCTCATCCTAGATTAGTTTTTATGTTTCTTAACTTGATACAAATGGAAGTCATAGTATGTTCTCTTCTGTGTCTGACTTGTATCCAGTATTATAATTATGAGATTTGCCCTTGTAGTTGCCGGTGGCAGTAATTTGCTCTTTTATGTAGAAGTACAGCATCCCATTTTAGGAATATATTACCATTATCTGTCCATTCTGCTGTTGATGGATATGAAGGTTGTTTGTAGTTTTTGACTGTCAAAGATAATGCTTCTTTGAAAAATCTTTTACATGTCTTGTTGCATATGTTTGAATTTTACTGTTATTTACGATGATCAGGTGGTTATTGTTGTCCAGTCACTAAGTCACGTCTGACTCTTTGTGACCCCATGGACTGCAGCACACCAGGCTCCAATGTCCTCCCTTATTTCCTGGAATTTGCTCACATTCATGTCCATTGAGCCAGTGATGCCACCCACCCATCTTGTCCTCTGTCGCCCTCTTCTCCTGCCTTCAGTCTTTCTTAACATCAGGGGCTTTTTCAACAAGTTGGCTTTTTGCATCAGGTGACCAAAGTATTGGAGCTTCAGCATCAGCATCAGTCCTTCCAGTGAATATTCAGGGTTGATTTCCTTTAGGATTGACTGGATTGGTCTCCTTGAAGTCCAAGGGACTCTCAAGAGCCTTTTCTAGCACCATAATTCAAAAGCATCAATTCTTTGGTGCTCAGCCTTCTTTGTGGTGCAGCTTGTACATCCATACACATCTGCTGGGAAAACTATAGCTTTGACTATACAGACCTTTGTTGGCAAAGTAATGTCTCTTCTTTTTAATACGCTGTCTAGGTTTGTTATAGCTTTTCTTCCAAGGAGCAGATGTCTTTTAATTTGCAGTGGTATTATCTGCATATCTGAGATTATTGATTTTTCTCCAAGCAGTCTTGATTCCAACTTATGATTTATCCAGCCTGGCATTTTGCCTGATGTACTCCGAATTTGAGTTAAATAAGCAGGGTGACAATATACAGCCTTGATGTACTCCTTTTCCCAGTTTTGAACCAGTCCATTGTTCCATGTCCAGTTCTAACTGTTGCTTCTTGAACTGCATACAGATTTCTCAGAAGACACATACACTCATCTGGTATTCCCATTTCTTTAAGATTTTCCACAATTTGTTGTGATCCACACAGTCAAAGGCTTTAGCATATTCAGTGAAGCAGAAGTAAATATCTTGAACTCTCTTGCTTTCAACTTTCGTAGATACTATCAGTTAGTTTTGTAAGCTGTTTTTACCAGTTTGCCCTTCTACTACTCATGTAGCACGAGTGTTGACATTTGCTCCACATTCTCACCATAGTTGGTTTGGTTTGTTTCATTTTAGTCATGCTGGTGTGCTTGGAAATTTTTGCATTTTCCTGATAGACGATGAGTACTTTTTTCATATACTTACTAGTCTCAAGAGAGTTCCAGAAAAACATCTACTTTTGCTCTCTTGACTATGCCAAATTTGACTCTGTGGGTCACAACAAGCTGGAAAATCCTTAAACATATGGGAATACCAGAACACCTTACCTGCCTCTTGAGAAACCTATCTGCAGGTCAAGAAACAATAGTTAAAACTGGACATGGAACAATGGACGGGTTCTAAATTGGGAAAGGAGTACGTCAAGGCTGTATACTCTCACTCTGCTTATTTTACTTATATGCATGCGAAATGCTGGATTGGATGAAGCACAAGCTGGAATCAAGATTGCTGGGAGAAATATCAATAACCTCAGATATGCAGATGACACCACCCTTATGGCAGAAAGTGAAGAGGAACTAAAGAGCCTCTTGATGAAGGTGAAAGAGGAGAGTGAAAAAGTTGGCTTAAAATTCAACATTCAAAAAACTAAGTTCATGGCATCTGGTCCCATCACTTCATGGCAAATAGATGGGGAAACAATGGAAACGTGACAGACTATTTTCTTGGGTTCCAGAATCACTGCAGATGGTGATTGTAGCCATGAAATTAAAAGACACTTGCTCCTTGGAAGGAAAGTTATGACCAACCTAGACAGCATATTAAAAAGCAGAGACATTACTTTGCCGACAAATGTCTGTCTAGTCAAAGCTATGGTTTTTCCAGTAGTCATGTATGGGTGTGAGAGTTGGACTATAAGGAAAGCAGCTGCTGCTGCTGCTGCTAAGTCGCTTCAGTTGTGTCCGACTCTGTGCGACCCCATAGACGGCAGCCCATCAGGCTCCTCTGTCCCTAGGATTCTCCAGGCAAGAACACTGGAATGGGTTGCCATTTCTTTCTCCAATGCAGAAAAGTGAAAAGTGAAAGTGAAGTCGCTCAGTCATGTCCGACTCTTAGCAATGCCATGGACTGCAGCCTACCAGGTTCCTCCGTCCATGGGATTTTCCAGGCAAGAGTACTGGAGTGGGGTGCCATTGCCTTCTCCTAAGGAAAGCTGAGTGCCAAAGAATTGATGCTTTTGAACAATGGTGTTGGAGAAGACTCTTGAGAGTCCCTTGAACTGCCAAGGAGATCAAACTAGTCAATCCTAAACGAAATCAGTCCTGAATATTCACTGGAAGGACTGATACCGAAGCTGAAGCTCGAATACTTTGGCCACCTGGTGTGAAGAACTGACTGATTGGAAAAGACCCTGATGCTGGAAAAGATTGAAGGCAGGAGGAGAATGGGACAACAGAGGATGAGATGGTTGGATGGCATCACCGACTTGATGGACATGAGTTTGAGCAAGCTCTGTGAGTTGGTGATGGACAGGGAAACCTGGCATGCTGCAGTCCGTGGGGTCAGAAAGAGTTGAACTCGACTGAGTGACTAAACTGACTGAACTGGTACTTATTAGTCATTTGGAGCTCCTCTTTTGTGAAGGACCTGCCATGTGCACACCTAAAAAAATGGAACTATCTTATTGATTTATGAGACTATATATATATATTTAGGGCTTCCCTGGTGGCTGAGAGTTTATATATAATATATATATTTGGGTAGAAGTCTTTTGTTGAATATACGTTGTGAAAATATCTTCTCCTGTTTTATGAGTTGCTTGTTCACTTTCTTACTGGTATCTTTTGATGAAACTCAGTTTTGATTTAAGTTCAGTTTAGCTACCTTCTTTTTGTAATTCATTCTTTTGGGATCTGTTTACAAAGTTTTTACTCAACACAAAGTCATGAAAGTATGTTTTCTGCTAGAAGCTTTGTTTACTTTTCAGGCGTTGGTATATGATCTGTCTGTCATTTCTGTGTAAGGCAAAGATGTGACTAGGGCAGCACCATGTCTTTTTTCCCTATTGCATTTCAGTGATTCCCTAATAACCTGTCAGGCACTTTACACATAGGGTCTGTTTTTGGATTTCTCTACTTTGTCCTGTTGGCCTATTTGTCTGTCATTGGTTTAGGTATTGTACTTTATCAGGCTTAATGTACTTTTAATTACTTTTTTGAATTTAATTTTACTGTCCTTTTTCTAGCTTTTTTAAATAGAAGCTTAGGTAATTTTCTGTTTTTCTTCTATATGCATTTAAAACATTAAGGCTTTTTTTTTTTTTTTTAATAATCATGACTTTAGTTCAGTTTCATAAGCCTCAATATGTAATATTTTCATTACCATTTAGTCAAAAATATTTTAAAATTTTGATTTCTTTTGAGATCCATGGGTTATAGCACGTAATTTCCAAACATGTGGGACTTTTTTTGTTTTCTGTTAATGATTTCATTCTTTGGACTGTGCTGTCTTATTTTTTGATCCCAACATATTGTATGTTGGTAAATGTTCTGTATGCATTTGTAAGGCATGTATATTTGCTGTTGTGGATTGTAATGTTTTATTATATTTATCAGTTCAAATTTGTTAATTATGTTATTCAAATCCTTTATATTATTACTGATTTTGAGCCACTTTTTCATCAGTTACCAAGAGAGGTACATTCATCTTCAAATATAACTCTAGCCTTGGTCTTCATTGTCACATAGCCTTATTTTCAGGTGTCTCTTCTGTGTCTATGTTCAGAATTTTCTCTTCCTATAAATGGCACCAATCATTGGATTAGGGCCTACTCTAATCCAGTATGGCCTAATTTTAGCATGATTGCATCTGCAAAGCCCTTACTTCCAAATAAGGTCACATTCACAGATATTTGGGGTTAGAACTTGAACATACCTTTTGGTGGGGTGTGAGGCACATTTCAACTCAACAGATGCCTTAAAACATTTAAAAAAATTGTATGCAACTTTTATCGCTGATTTTTGGGGAGTGATTCATTTAATACAAGCTACTTTTATCATAGCCAGAATAGAAAACCTTAAAATGAAGGGTTTAAAATTTAATTTTAAAATAAAGCATTCATGTAGTTCAAAATATGTACAGTCTTATACAGTGGATGTTTGCCTTCTCTGTCCTTTTGCTGTCCAGTTGCCTTCCTCATTTGCAGTCAAATTGTTAGTGTTATGTTCAGCCTTTTAAGACATGGGTTCTCCAGTTGCGGACTGTAGGCTGGAGAGCACATGGACTCGGTTGCGGACGCTGGCATCTTAGTTCCACCAAGGATCGAACCCAGGCCCCCTGCTTTGGGAGCACAGAGCCTTATCCACTGGACTACCAGAGAAGTCCCCGGAAGATTTTAAACTACTTGATTTAACAAGTTTTCCATACCAAACATTATCTTATATCTCATCCTCTCTTCCCCATAGAATTTTGTAAAGAAGTCAGTGTAAGACTAGCATTTACTCATAGAATTTTTTTTTTTAAGCCAGACATTAAATGTTTTGGTCAGCAGTTGTTTTTATATCAGTAGAAGCAGACATCAGAATATCACGTTCTTTAGTCTAGATTTGTCTCCATTTCCTAATAGTTTTTGCACTATTTTTTGCTTCCTGTTTATTCAGCTGTGAAGGAGGTTTGAATTACCTGATGTGTCAGTATACAAGTAATGGAAATAATTCTGTTTAATTACCCAAACAAGCAGGGACACATTGTTTGAAAGACTTTTTATTGTTAAAATTCTCAGTCATGCTTACCTGCGTTCGTTATTTTGCAGCGCTCTCTTGCATAATAAACCTGTCTTTTTCCAGTGCTCTCTCAGAGGAGGAGAAGTCTACCTTGCGAGCGGGGCTAATCACCAACTTCAATGAACCGATAAACCAGGTTAGTGAGAAGATGAGTACCAACTGTTCTTTCCTTTCCCTTGGTTGTTTTTGCTTCTTTTCCAAACTAACTTTGGTTCTTTGCTTTAAAAATAAAATTTTATGAAATAATTCTCATTTGTGATGTTTATATACACTTGTCTGATGGTTTTTAAATTTTTAGATCCAACTCTAGCTGTGAAGAATTTTGATTAGATTTGGCTCTTACTGATTTAAAACTCAGAATCATTTGAAGATACACCTGTATATTTTTTAACTTCTCAGTTTTTGAGCCAATATTGAAAGTATCTCTCTATATATTAATTATTGAAATTATCTGCCCCCCCCCCCACAACTATAGGATGGCTTCTGATTTTTTTTTAAAGATTTGTTTTGTTTTTGTTATTTTTGGCTGTGCTAGGTCTTCTTTGCAGTGCGCAGGCTTGTCAGTGAAGTGGCTCCTCTTGTTGCAGAGCCCAGGTTTAGGCATGCAGGACTCAGGAGTTGTGGCTTGTGAGCTCTAGAGCACGGCTCAGTATTTGTGGTGCGTGGACTTAGTTGCTCCATGGCATGTGGGCTCTTCCCAGGCCAGGAATCGAACCCATTTCCCCTTGCATTAGCAGGCAGATTCCTTGCCACTAGGCCACCAGGGAATCCCAGACTTATGAGTTTGTCTGTTTCCTTCATCACATTTTCACTTCTTACTACTCTGTGGGGGATAGATAGTGGATTATACAGTTTTATTTTTTCTTTCCCTTTTAGTGAGATTTTCCTTTTAAGAATAAAATAAGTTTGCTTATGGTACAAAAATTATATTTTCCAAGTTATTATTTCTTACATTTGATTCTTTTAATTTGACTATTAAAGCACACTGTATTAGGAGGTGTATCTAATGTAGTTTTATCTAAACCTACTTCTATGATCTGAGTTCTTTTTTTTTTTTTTTTGCAGTTTCTCAGCTAAGGATATTTGATGGAAGTTGGAGAGGAACAGATTCCTCTCTGTGGGGAAGGAGGTGGTTGTCAGGGAGGGGCTGGGGTGATTGAGGGGTAAACCATTGCTTAGGTATTCTTTCAACCAGTATTTGTGAAACTGTGATCTGAACAAATATCATTATGTGAATACCTAATACTGATACTCATTTCCCACTCTTAGATCAGTGGTTCTCAAAGTTTGCATCCTTAGAACATCCTTATACTGCTGAAATAAAACATGGAAGAGTTATATATGTTGATGTTTATTGTATTAGAAATTAAAATTGATAAACTTAAAATATATTGTTTATTAATATGAATTGAATTTTAAAAAGTGAACGGTAGCTATTTCCCCAAACAATAAGTATTTAATGAAGAGAGTAACATTGTTCTGCATTTTTGCATATCTTTTTACTGTCTGGCTACTTAAAAAATGTCTAGAATTTCAAATATATCTAGTATTTACTAAGTTGTGATGTTATTTTAGAAGTTATATGATGAAAATCTAGCTCCACAATGGTATATTATTGGGAAAGGATAGACTTCACAGAAAAGATCCTAGGCCCCCCAGGGTTCCATAGACCACATGTTGAGAGCTACTGTCTTAAACATTTGTTCAGTGAAATCTTACTTATTTTTGTTAAATGTATGAGTAACTAAAAAGGTAATTTTCAGCTGTGAACATATTCCTTGCCTATTGCTTTAATTTCATGTTTATTTCTGAAAGTTAATTTTTTTCCCTTTAGATTGCAACTCAGATTGCAGTGCTGATTGCAAAAGTTGCTCGGTTGGATTGTCCTCGACAGTGGCCTGAACTGATTCCCACTCTTATAGAATCTGTGAAAGTCCAAGATGATCTTCGACAACACAGAGCATTACTTACCTTCTATCATGTTACCAAGACTCTGGCATCTAAACGACTGTCTGCTGATAGAAAACTGTTTTATGATGTAAGTGATTTAATGGAATTAAATTTGATAATGAAAACTGTGCTATTTGTATTGAAATCATAATGAAAACTGTGCTACTTGTATTAAAATGTAATTTTACCTCTAGATATCTTACTGATGGATTATTAATTCTTTCTAATTGACCTCAAAAGGGTCATATTAATAGATAACATCTGAAAGGTTTTAAGCTGGATTGTGATATGACCAGAAAGGTCACTTAGTTGCCAATGAGGGGGATTAATTGGTGGATTACAGTCTGAAGGCAGAAAGACTGGTTTGAGGCTACTGAAGTCGTGTTCAGATGCAATCATAAAGCTCTCAAATGAAGAAGTGATAAAGAGAACATTTAGGAGCATATAGAGGTGAGATTGGAGAAGGAAATGGCAACCCACTCCAGTGTTCCTGCCTGGAGAATCCCAGGGACAGAGGAGCCTAGTGGGCTACTGTCTGTGGGGTCGCACAGAGTCGGACACAACTGAAGTGACTTAGCAGCAGCAGAGGTGAGATTTAGGAAGTTAAAATTGACATGCCTGGGTAATTGGTGGATATAAGAAGCAGTCTGACACACGTGGTGATGTCTGTTGATGTTTTAGTTCTATTCATTGAAAAAACTATTTCTTTCCTTCATTCAGTTGCTTTGGTGTTTTTGTATTTCATTGTTTTGAACTACCGGAACAGCCATTTTCATATTTTTCAGTGTAACATTTTACACTGTACCAGATAACAGTGGGAGTCTCCAGGTTTTGTTTTTGGCTACACTGTGGCTTGTGGGATTTTAGTTTCTTACTCAGGGTTTGAACGTGGGCCCTTGGCAGTGAGAGCATGGAGTCCTAACCACTGGACCAACAGGAATTCCCTCCAAGTGTTTGTAACAGTGTTCTTGCTCACCTTTGGAATCCTCACTTTGAAGATATGGCTTAGGAATTTGAATTTTTAATAGGCTCCCAGGTTATTCTTAAGACACCAAAGTTTAAACCAGATCCGTATTATGTCCTCTTTACTTTTAACCCAGTAGGTGTAAATAGCCAATTTTCTGTTTATCTGAGAATACTGAGCATAAGAGAAATTCTTCTTGTTAAAGGTTGCCTTATAAATCCTTGTCACTTTTACTTGATATCTAACAAGGACTAAAGAAATGGACATTTTATCTTTTCAAGTCTTTCTGTGAATTTCTTGTTGACTTTTCTCACTTTTATTCCCATCTTAGTCCCTTTCACTTTTATATAGAAGTTTTAATGTGTGTAAGATTCTGGGTTGCAATTACTCTTTATTGAAGGGTCCCCTTCTATAGCAGTCTTACTTCTTGGTTTGGCTTTCTCAAGTTGTACTCTCCTAATGTGTTGCCTTGGTTTTCAGATATAATGTGTATTTAGCCTGCTCTGTCTCTACAGAGTATATCTAAATTAGCCTTATTTTGTATAGCTTGTTTGGGTTAGCTTCCTGTCCACTTCAGCTTTCTTGCTTGGTTATTTTGTAGTGTGAGGCTTTTTCCTCTCCATGTAGAATGAAATATAGGTCTACCTAGCATCTTGTACTTATATCCAGCATAGTATTTATTGCACTACAATTACATTTTAATTGTTGATTCACCCTTTCTGAGATCTACCACACTGAATTTTATGAGGGAGTACTGTAGCTCTTATTGTTACAGTTATTATTATAGTCCGACTGTCTAGCCCAGAAGAATGTACATGAGTGGCTGGTGCCCAATACCTGTTAAATGAATAAACAGTAGAGGAAGAGATTTGTTCTTAGATACATTCTAGATTTCAAAATGGTATCATATAAAACTTCAAAAAGCAGGAGTTGGGGAGTATATACAAAACTCAAAAGATACCTGGAGAAAATAATTGAGCTTAGCACCTTTTATTTTTGAATGGTGTAGCTGAACCTGGAAACGTGGAACACAGTAGGGACTAGGATGGAAATCTTGTCTGATGGGGTTGGGGAACAAGAAGTGTAGTTTATTAAAGGTAGCATATGTAGGAAGATATTATAAAGAGCAAGTTTGCTAGTTAATTAAACAGCCCAATTGTTTTGGTAATCTGAAGTGTGGGAAAATCTTTTTAATAATGTGGTTACTTTAATGCTAAGATGGTCTTTATGTACTAAATTAGTTTCCCACATAAAGAAGTGTAAGGTCATAGTTGAGCTACTTGATATGACAAAGTAGTTCATGGTGCATTTAATCCCTACTGCTTCACCTGTCCCAGCAATTTTTTTTTTCCCAGCATGTTTTCCTCCCATCTTAAAATAAATTAAGTTTTTTTCATGGGTGACAGATAATAAAATCAATAGTACTAGCTGTTTGCAGTAATGAAACTGAGCTTGATTTGACACAAAGGGGATTCATTTTCTAGAAAATTATATGCTTTTCATACAAACCCGAATATAAAAAAGTTGACATTAAGTACAGTTAAAATCTAAATTTAGTCTATGAAAGCCAGGAAATTTAGGTTACAGATAGTAATTCTAATATAATTGTAAATGTATTAACCAAATAATATCTTATAGATGTGGTGTGTAACCCACAAAGGTACGTGCTATGATATGTGAAGTAATCCAAATCTAAAAAAAAGAAGAAAAAATTGTTTGCAAGCAAGTATATTTCACTTGTGTTTAGCAATATGGGTTAACAATTATGAGAAGACCTGGCTCCTAGTCAAGAATGTTTCTTTGTACTGAGCAGTTTTGGAATTTTGAGCAAGGTATTTATACTTTTGATTCTTTAAAATTGTCTTTTAATTATAAAGTTGTGTGATTCTGTGAATTTATAATTTTTATTATTCCAAGTAAATCTTTATAAACACCATTAAAGTTTGAGATGGACATTTTAGTTATAGTGTAGTTTAAATATTGATTTTGTGTTTTTAATCGCTTTTTTCCTAGAAGCCAAGACCTTCGTACATTTAGTTTTATTTTTTCTTTTTCACTATTTTCTTAGCAGTTAAGTTCTTAACCTGCTGACTTTATTAGATACTTTGCTGTGCAATTTTGGCATATAACCAGTGAAATAGTTTTCTTACTTAAGGACATTTCAAATGAACTCTAGTTGTGAAAACAATTCAACAGCCTCCATTTATTTTTCACTCATATTTACCAGTTCTTAAGGTGTTGCCATATTTACTTTTCCTCTTGAAGCAAATCTTGATATGTCATTTTACCCAATACTATTTAGAGCATGAATCTCGAAAAAGGACATATTCCATAACCAGTTTTTATTTTGAATTTTTTTAAGTTTGGATATTAGGAATTAATCTTAAATTCTTATTTCTCCTCGAGAGTGAGTCAACAGGTTGCCTCCTGAGGCATGTACGATACTGAAGAAGATGAAAGACACAACTAGTCATCTCCTGACATGGGAAAAATCATAAGACACAAATCTTCAAAGGTCATTTAGTAACTTTTTAAAATCTGCCATACTGTATTACATTGTTGTTATAGTCAAAGCTAAAATTCAGCAAAAATTAAAAAGCTGAAGGATTTATGATGAATAATGTTCCCACTAATAGCATATATATTTGCATGATGAGGATAAGAGAAAACTGTGCAGCGAGATGAAGTCAGATTACAATACCACTGAATAGTCTTCCTGATGAGTTACTGTTTTATGAATAAACTAACCAATGAGATCCAAATAGCTACTTTGGGATGGGCTGATTGGCATAAGATAGCTAACTCAGCCTCATAAAATAAATTTTCATCCTTATTCCTTATAAATTTATAATTTCATGTTTGGTTCTGAGGGAAAGTTCCCAAATAGTTAGTTCTGAGTGTTAAATTTGAGAATGCCAAGGTGCCACTTATACTGTATAGCTCAAACCTTCGGGAAATTTACAGAATAGTGAAATTTATTTAAAACATAAATGTGTGTTTATAAGCAAATCATTAAGTACGTTAAATTCATCATTTTCAATTTTGGGTGATTCTAAGTGCTGTTTCTAAGTCTTGTCTCTTGCTTTGCCTAATTTCATATTGCCTTTTAAACACGTTGTTTAAAGAATGACTCCTATGATCTATAGAGTCATTTCTGCTATGAACCTGTGTGGGGATTTGAGAGAGAGAGAGAGAGAGAGAGAGAGAGAGAGTGTGTGTGTGTGTGTCTGTGTCTGTGTCTAGGCTTATATAAATATGAGGGAAAGAGGAAACTTTTGGTGGAAGCTTTAATTGAGGAAAGACTCAAGATGACTAGCTTGATCAAAAAAAAAAAAAAGCTATGCACTAAACAGAACAGAGATTTTGAGTAAAGTATAGTTTATCCTTTCTGTTTGATTCACAAGGACTCTTGTCTGGGTCCTAGGAAAGGGGACTCTTAAAGCATTGCTGAGTTATACTTTGTTTTTTACCCATCTCTGTATCTGTCTGACAAATATGTGAGTTGCTACTCTGCTAGTCACTCTATTGGAGAAGGTGATGGCACCCCACTCCAGTACTCTTGCCTGGAAAATCCCACGGACGGAGGAGCCTGGTGGGCTGCAGTCCATGGGGTCGCTAAGAGTCGAACACAACTGAGCGACTCACTTTCAGTTTGCACTTTCACGCATTGGAGAAGGAAATAGCAGCCCACTCCAGTGTTCTTGCCTGGAGAATCCCAGCGATGGAGGAGCCTGGTGGGCTGCCGTCTATGGGTCGCACAGAGTTGGACACGACTGAAGCGACTTAGCAGCAGCAGCAGTCACTCCACTGGATGCCTGAGCTGCAGCTGTGAGCAGAGGTAGGCTCACGAATAGAGAGGAGGGTGTTTTCACCTCCTCCTCCCTCACATTGAGTTCATACTCTGTATACCTGAGAGCATTGTCTAGGCATCAGTAACTAAGGACAGCCTTATGGCTGTTACTAGGTTTAGAGGTCTTGAGGAATCTTAGAGCTGGATCAAGTAACTTGCATTGAGTAGGCACGCACTGATTGGTTGGCCTAGACCTGCCTTTTGGGGAGCGCTGAGCCCAGAACCTAGTTCTGAGTTTTGGTTTGCTGCCTTGGAAGTTAGCCTGAGTGACTTCATCTTGGGCCTAATCTGGTTACCTTAGCATACGTAATTATTTAACTTTTATCATATAACACGTATAAAAATAGTAATTCAATATGATTTAATGTTGTTCAGTTGCTCAATTGTGTGCAACTCTGTGACCCCATGGACTGCAGCACACCAGGCTTCCCTGTCCCTCACCATCTCCCAGAGCTTGCTCAAACTCACGTCCACTGAGTCAGTGATGCCATCTGGCCATTTTGTCCTGTTGAGATGATATAATAGAATTAAATATTTGTAGCCAGTTTTCTACATTGTTCTTAAATACATTATTACAAGTAGTGTGTTTGAGCCAGAAAAATGAATATGGTTGATAACATCATATTTGGTTATGTTTTTTAAGTGTCTTTAACGTTAGAATAGTATTCATTCTTTGTGTGTGTGTGTGTGTGTGTGTGCGTGTGTGCGTGCGCGTGCATATCATTGACATGTTGTTAATTATCTTGTTGAGTGGAGTTAGGTTAAGCAAGTTCTGAGAGCTCCAGTTTGTGGATAATTTTTATTGCCCCATTATTAGTTTTGAACTGTGGTGTTGGAGAAAACTCTTGAGGGCTCCCTTGGACGGGAAGGAGATCCAGAAGTCCATTCTGAAGAAGATCTACCCTGGGATTTCTTTGGAAGGAATGATGCTATAGGTGAAACTGTACTTTGGCCACCTCATACGAAGAGTTGACTCATTGGAGAAGACTCTGATGCTGGGAGGGGTTGAGGGCAGGAGGAGAAGGGGACGACAGAGGATGGGATGGCTGGATGGCATCACCCAGTGGCGGCCTCGGGGTTGGTGTGGATAGGGGGCCTGGTGGCGCGTCATGGGTCGGGCGAGACTGAGCACTGATCTGTTGATCTGTAGTGATAAATTACAAGACTTTGATTTAAACATTTTTTGGTGCTCATTTTTTTAGGGGAAAGGTCCTGAACTAAATTTAAATATTAAAATACTATAAAATTGCCATATTGGTTTGTTTTTGATACTCAAGAATCAAGTCTGTGTTTCTCACAGACTTTAAGAAGCTACTCAGCAGTCAGTGGGTGGCACTGTTCCTTCTGGTTTAGAAAAAGAAAAATGTAAGTATTTGGAATTTTCATGAACCAACACCTAAAATGTTTTATTAAATAGCTTATTTTTTTTTTATTTTGTCTAACTGAATATTTCCTACCCCTCTATATTTTCTTGGAGAAAATGTGGAAATATTTTAGTCCCTTCTACTTGTCCTCTATTATTTTTCTCTTTTCCAGATAAGCCTTCTGTAAGCATTTATCAGCTTGTATTTCCTGGAGCAGATAGAAGCCTGTGAAAGACTTGTGTTTACAAGATAGTTAATAGTATTCCTTCCCAAATTCTTGTGGTTTCTTCCTTCTTTTTTGTCTTTCTACCTCCTTTCACCCTTGGGCTGAGAGCATAGTGCTATATTGCTTCTTCATTCTAATCATCCCTGTTTGTGCAGGTGTTTTTCTGTATCTGGAAGCCTAGGCCTTTAAAATTACTGCATTAAAATAATAGAAGTGGAATTTCACTTTATCATAGGAATGTCATATTTACAGGATTGCATATCTGACTGGTTTCTGATGCCACATCTTATTATAAATGGTTTCATTAGTTGAAATGACATATCTCAAATAAGAAAAAATCATTCTGAAGTGTGCTAGTGATCACTAGTCAGATGCACTTTCACTAAATTTTTATTTAAAGCAAATGGCCATGTAGGCTGAGGTGGGTTGCTCTTAGACTTTCTGGAAAAAACTTGAAAATACCACTGGAGTGTGGTTCTCATTTTGAGTCAGGATTTTAAATACTGGTACATATTAATATGTTCTTGGCTTTAAATACTCCAAACCAGGTGGGTAGAATTGGCAGAAGGCAGAAATTTAACTCCTTTGTATTTCTTAGTATATTGATTTAACTGGTAAATGCAGTGATAATCTGTACGTCAAGTGTTTTTAAAGCCAGGTGTTACAACTGTTAATAATAGTGGAAGAAAATAAAAGAGTGAAGATTGGAAATATCAAACTGCAGCGCAGGCATTAGGCTAAGTAATATTTCAAGAAACGAATAGTATTTGCGGGGGGTGGTGTGTTTATGTATGTGTGTGTATAATGGCAGCAGATGTAAACTACTTCCTGCTGGGCATTGTGACTAAAAAATTAGACATGTGCGTTGTGACTAAAAAAGTTAGACGTGTTGCTATAAGTGATTCTTGACTTTTGAATTTTGTTGAAAATGTATTACTATGTAGGTCTAATGATTAGTGGAATCTGTAATAATATTGTGAACAAATTTGTTGATATCTTTGCAGTTAGCTTCTGGAATTTATAGTTTTGCCTGCTCTCTGTGGAATCACCACACAGACACATTCCTTCAACAAGTTTCTTCTGGCAATGAAGCTGCAGTTCTAAGTTCACTTGAACGAACTCTACTATCCTTGAAAGGTACTATTAAGCTTGACATGTTTATTTTTGAAACAGCATACCTCAGAATAGTGGCCAAACAGTTTCTCTCTATGGATTTTCTGTTTCCAGTTGCACTAGTAGAAGAATAAAGGGTTAATATTTCCTTCAGAGGCAAGGGCTCTTGTGTTTTTCTTTTGTAAGAGTAGCTCTTCTACTTTGTCTAACCCATGGGTGTACACACAGTTCAAATGGTTAGTTTTAAGTTACATTCACATTACTGGCCATGGTTCTGAATACATACCTTTCAGACACTCACACTTCTTTTTTGCTTCATTTCTCATTCTGGGCTACTGCCATTCATGCCAACTTTGCTAAACTGTCCTCAAGGCTTAGTTGAGCTCTGTCTCCCAGCTTTCTTCCCTGAGAACTCATCTTTCTTGTTTGTACTTAGATTTTAGAAACTGCTTGTTGGGTGCTTTGTTGGCCTGTGTTTTCTGATGCTTTGCTTATGGGCATCCCCCTCGCATAAATCTCTTTCACTTCCCTGAGCTGAGCTTATCTTGATGCATGTATTCTAAGGTTCCTTTCCTTTCTAACATTCACCATTATTTCATTCTTTGTCTTCCTTCTGTTCTGGTTGCTTGAGGCTCTTTTGTGTTTCTTAGTTTAAACTCAGGTGGCCTTTATTTTTCTTACCACGGCTCATTTTGCATTCTCTGCTTTATTTGTAAGCTCTTTTATCATACTCACCCTAGTACCTTACAGGGGCATTGCTTTAGTGCCTCACTTGTATTAAGCAGACAGTGGATGCACAAATCCCAAACTGTCAACACATTTTGATGTGGACAAACGTGAATCATTTTAAGGGACTGTTGACATGTAAAATCCAATCCATTGTACAGGTGGTTTGACAAGTGAATGAGATGGGTTTGTCAAAATCAGGGAGGAAACAATTAAAAGGCCTTAACACAGAATTAGAGAAATTGATATATAAGATTAGATACACAAGTGAAAGTGAAAGTCGCTCAGTCATGTGCGACTCTTTGTGACCCCATGCAGTCCATGGAATTCTCCAGGCCAGAATACTGGAGTGGGTAGCCTTTCCCTTCTCCAGGGGATCTTTCCAACCCAGGGATCGAACCCAGGTCTCCCGCATTGCAGGCAGATTCTTTACCAGCTGAGCCACAAGAGAACTCCAAAGGTACACAAAGTGGTATATAAGTAGTGTGTTTAATGATTAAGAAATTTTTCATGAATCCTTTTGATTGTAGAGTTTTCTGGTCTGACTTCAAAGCCTAGCTCCTGACACAAATGTTCGCTTTAAGCTTTTCAGCACCTCAGCATTTCAAGGTCTTAGATACTCATTTGCATTTCTAAGGCATCCTGACCTGGAGAAATCGCATAGCATTTTACTGTAAAATACTCGTCTGTCCAGGTATAAATGTCTGTTCTTTCATGACTTAAATGTACTTAGGACTGGAGCTTTTGTCACGTGTCATCTTTGCATTTATACCTGCGCATGTTTAGTGTCTTTTAGACATGTACAGGACACAGGGATCAAGACCATCCCCATGGAAAAGAAATGCAAAAAAGCAAAATGGCTGTCTGGTGAGGCCTTGCAAATAGCTGTGAAAAGAAGAGAAGCGCAAAGCAAAGGAGAAAAGGAAAGATATAAACATCTGAATGCAGAGTTCCAAAGAATAACAAGAAGAGATAAGAAAGCCTTCTTCAGCGATCAATGCAAAGAAGTAGAGGAAAACAACAAAATGGGAAAGACTAAAGATCTATTCAAGAAAATCACAGATACCAAAGGAACATTTCATGCAAAATGGGCTCGATAAAGGACAGAAATGGTATGGACCTAACGGAAGCAGAAGATATTAAGAAGAGGTGGCAAGAATACACAGAAGAACTGTACAAAAAAGAGCTTCACGACCCAGATAATCATGATGGTGTGATCACTGACCTAGAGCCAGACATCCTGGAATGTGAAGTCATGTGGGCCTTAGAAAGCATCACTAGGAACAAAGCTAGTGGAGGTGATGGAATTCCAGTGAAGCTATTCCAAATCCTGAAAGATGATGCTGTGAAGGTGCTGCACTCAATATGCCAGCAAATTTGGAAAACTCAGCAGTGGCCACAAGATTGGAAAAGGTCAGTTTTCATCCCAATCCCAAAGAAAGGCAATACCAGAGTGCTCAAATTACCGCACAATTGCACTCATCTCACACGCTAGTAAAGTAATGCTCAAAATTCTCCAAGCCAGGCTTAGCAATATGTGAACTGTGAACTTCCTGATGTTCAAGCTGGATTTAGAAAAGGCAGAGGAACCAGAGATCAAATTGCCAACATCCGCTGGATCATGGAAAAAGCAAGAGAGTTCCAGAAAAACATCTATTTCTGCTTTATTGACTATGCCAAAGCCTTTGACTGTGTAGATCGCAATAAACTGTGGAAAATTCTGAGAGAGATGGGAATACCAGACCACCTGATCTGCCTCTTGAGAAATCTGTATGCAGGTCAGGAAGCAACAGTTAGAACGGGTCATGGAACAACAGACTGGTTCCAAATAGGAAAAGGAGTACGTCAAGGCTGTATATTGTCACCATGTTTATTTAACTTATATGCAGAGTACATCATGAGAAATGCTGGACTGGAGGAAACACAAGCTGGAATCAAGATTGCTGGGAGAAATATCAATAACCTCAGATATGCAGATGATACCACCCTTATGGCAGAAAGTGAAGAGGAACTAAAAGCCTCTTGATGAAAGTGAAAGTGGAGAGTGAAAAGGTTGGCTTAAAGCTCAACATTCAGAAAACGAAGATCATGGCATCTGGTCCCATCACTTCATGGGAAATAGATGGAGAAACAGTGGAAACAGTGTCAGACTTTATTTTTCTGGGCTCCAAAATCACTGCAGATGGTGACTGCAGCCATGAAATGAAAAGACGCTTACTCCTTGGAAGGAAAGTTATGACTAACCTAGATAGCATATTCAAAAGCAGAGACATTACTTTACCAACAAAGGTTCGCCTAGTCAAGGCTATGGTCTTTCCTGTGGTCATGTATGGATGTGAGAGCTGGACTGTGAAGAAGGCTGAGCGCCGCAGAATGGATGCTTTTGAACTGTGGTGTTGGAGAAGACTCTTGAGAGTCCCTTGGACTGCAAGGAGATCCAACCGGTCCATTCTGAAGGAGATCAGCCCTGGGATTTCTTTGGAAGGAATGATGCTGAAGCTGAAACTCCAGTATTTTGGCCACCTCATGCGAAGAGTTGACTCATTGGAGAAGACTCTGATGCTGGGAGGGATTGAGGGCAGGAGGAGAAGGGGACGACAGAGGATGAGATGGCTGGATGGCATCACTGACTCAATGAATGTGAGTCTGAGTGACCTCCGAGAGCTGGTGATGGATAGGGAGGCCTGGCGTGCTGCAGTTCATGGGGTCGCAAAGAGTCGGACATGACTGAGCGACTGATCTGATCTGATCTGAGACATGTATGTGTTCATTATTTCATTCACCATATTTACAGTAGGTGCTTGGCACCGAGGAGACAGACATAATAAAATGATTGTGCAAACACATGTAAAATGACATCTGTGGTGGGGCTTTACAGTGTTATGATGATTGATAATATGGTCAGAGAAGACTTCCCTGAGAAAGTAATGTTTACCAAAATCATAAAGGATAAATGGAAGTTGACTGGGTGATAAAAGGACAAATAAAAGACTGTCCCAGATAGTGTAGACCGAGGTCCTGTGATGGAAAAGATGTTGTCCAGATTAAGGGATTCAACTTAAACCCTCTTCTCTCCTGTTATGATACAGTAACTTGAGTTGTATGTAACTGATAGTATGAAACCAAAGGTATTTAGATATTTGCATTATAAATTTAATTTTAATACACTGCTTTCATTGTTTTTTTTTAATTAGTGTGTAGATTTATAATGTTTTAGTTTCTGGTGTATAGCAAAGTGACTCAGTTATTCATGTGTATTATTTTTATATGTTTTCTGTTACGGTTTATTATATTGCATATAACTCCCTGTTTTATAATGTAGAACCTTATTGTTTATCTGTTTTATATACAGTAGTTTTTATCTGCTAATCTCAAACTCCTCTAATTTATCCTTCCTCCAAGTCCTTTTCCCTTGGTAACTATAAGTTTGTTTTCTGTATCTGTGAGTCTGTTTCTGTTTTGTAAACAAGTTCATTTGTGTCATATTTTAGATTCCACATACAAAGTGATAACACATGGTATTTGTCTTTTTCTTTCTAACTTACTTCACTTAGTTTGATAAACTCTAGGTCCATGCATGTTGCTGCAGATGGCATTATTTCATTCTTTTTTTGGCTGAGTAGTATTCCATTGTGTGTGTGTGTGTGTGTGTGTATGTATGTATGTGTGTGTATATATAGATATAGACACACACACACACATATCTTTATCTGTTTTCCTATTGGTGGACATAAATGGCTGTAACCCTAACTGTAATCTATCCTGAAGGTTGATTCCGTGTCTTGGCTATTGTAAATAGTGCTGCTGTGAACACTGTGGCACATGTATCTCTTTGAATTAGAGTTTCTCTAGCTATATGCCCAGGAATGGGATTGCTGGATCATATGGCAATTCTTTGTTTTTTAAGGAACCTCCATATTATTCTCCATAGTGACTGTACCAGTTTATATTCCCACCAACAGTGTGTGAGGATTCCCTCTTCTCCACACCTTTCTCTAGTATTTATTATGTGTAGACTTTTTAATCATGGCCATTCTGACTGCTGTGGTACCTTGTTGTAGTTATGATTTTCATTTCTCTAATAATTAGTGATGTTGAGCATCTTTTCATGTGCCCATTGGCCATCTGTTTATTTAGGTCTTCTGCCCATTTTCTGATTGGGTTGTTTGTTTTTTTTTTTGTTACTGAGTTATATGATATATGAATTATAAGAGTTGTTTGTATATTTTGGAAATTAAGCCCTAGTTCGTTGCACCATTTGCAAACATTGTCTCCTTGTCTGTAGGTTGCCTTTTCATCTTGTTTATGGTTTCCTTTGCTGTGCAAAATCTTGTAAGTTTGATTAGGTCCCATTAATTGATTTTTGCCTTTATTTCTATTGCCTTGGGAGACTGACCTAAGAAAACATTGGTATGGTTTATGTCAAAAAATATTTTGCCTGTGTTCTCTTCTCAGAGTTTTACGGTGTTGTATGTTTAAGTCTCTAAGCTATTTTGAGTTTATTTTTGTTTATAGTGTAAGAGAGTATTCTAGCTTCATTGATTTACGTGCCGCTGTCCAGCTTTCCCAACACCACTTGTTAAGGATTCAGTGTATATTCTTGTCTCCTTTGAAGATTAATTGACAGTAGGGGTGTGGGTTACGCTGCCTTTACACTTCAGCTCATGAACACTAGCTCTTGAGTTATATAGAAAGCAATACGGTTTATAAAGCTATTTTCTTAAAGTGAAGTGACTTTAAATTTGGTAGTATAAAGTGATAGTCTAATGCTGCTATCATGCTGGTTATTACTGAATTCTGCTAGGTGTTTTGCATGTATTGTACTATTGAGTCCTTTGTTAACCCTATGAAATAGGATTTATAACCACCTTCAATTTTTTTTATAGTTGATTTACAATATTGTATTTGTTTCAGGTATTCAACATAGTGATTCAGAATTTTTATAGTTTATGTTCCATTTGAGGATGTTATGCAATATGGGCTGTATTTCCTGTTGTGTATAATATATTCTTGGCTTATTTTATGTAATAGTTTGTTCCTCTCAATTTTCTAGCCCTGTTGCCCCACCCCTTTTTCTTTCCCCACTGGCAGTCACTAGTTCTGTATTTCTGAGTTTCTTTTTTGTTGTATTCCCTGATTTGTTTTGTTTTTCATACTGTACATATAAGTGATAATATACAGTGTTTGTCTTTTTCTGTCTGACTTATTTCACTAAGCATAATACCCTCCAGGTCTATCCATATTGCCGCAAATGGCTAAATGTCATTATTTTTCATGTCTGAATAGTATTCCGTTTATATCACGTCTTTTTTATTATCTGTGTAACCACATTTTATAAATGAAGAATGTAAGATAAGAGAAGTTGCCCAAAATAATAACAGTTTTAGACACTGGAGCTAGGATTTCTAAGTCTAGATCTGACTTCAAATCTATTATCCTGCTTATCTTCCCATGTGTATCAGTTTACTCATAAATGTGATGCTTGTAATTGAGCACTGTAGTCTATTCCAGATTTGGAATAGAGTTTAATCTTTATATCCCTTTTGGAGATACTGTATTTTCATTAGTGTACCTTAAAACTGAATGAGGCTTTTTCATCACCGTTGAGTCATACTTTATGGAATAGAAGTAACCTTCTCAACTTCAACCTATAGGTATTATTGCAAGTGAGAAGTACTAACACTTACATAAATTGAACTAAAATTTGCAATATGGCTTTAGAAACATGAGTACTTACAAGTGAGAAGAACACTGCTTCAGAGACAGTAACTTGGCTTTAGTTCCATCTTTCCCACTTGGGAACCAGCCAGTGACCAGGAGTTACCTTTCTTTATCCAAGCTTGATGAGGCTTTGTGATTCTGAGTCTTTTATGATTATGATTTTAATAGGGAAAAATACAAAAAAATAAGGTATGAGTAAAGCTTGATTTTACTTTTCAGTGCTGCGTAAGCTAACTGTTAATGGAATTGTGGAACCTCATAAGAATATGGAGGTGATGGTAAGTAAAATAAGTCATTTATTTTTTTTGTAACTTTGGATAAGTGCTTGGTTTTTCCTGCATGTTATAAAGCTTATTCTTTTTACTTGGCATTCATTTAGAAGTTTGGTATTAAGTGACCACCTAATTTCTTCTTCTTCTTTTTTTACCATTCTATATATGTTATACTATACTTTTAGACTTGTAGTCTGTTTTCAGACATACAGAAAATACATCAAAACAACTATTATGTGAAAAGGAGGAGCTAGAACTAGGATGGTTCTCAAGATGCCATGGTACATTGAGAGTGTTTATTTGAATTTGAAATCAAGTGAACTGTTAGGAATTTGAATGCTGCGATAACATTACTAGGGTCAGTGTAATTGATTTATATTCTTCGTATTTTCCTGTGTCTGTTTTTATATACTTAAAATGAGGTATTTTTCTCTTGAATCACAACATTTATATTTGTTCTTTGTAATCAATTATAAATATATATATATATATGAGAGGAAAGCTCGATTGATAAGCCCAAGAAGTTTTGAAGTATACTCATTTTTGTATCACGGCATCTACTTTTTCTATATGCAAAAATGTATAGCTGCATATATTTTATTCCTGAACAAAGTGGAATTGTGTCATACTTGTTCAGATCTCTATTAGCTTTCACAGTGAGTTTAGGTCAGCTAGAATGTTACTCTGTGGATTGCCTTTGGGGTGGCACTGGAAGCTTGGAAAAGGTATACTTAATTGGTTCTTTAGGTTTGTCCTACTTCATTTACATTTGATCAGAGTCACACTTTTATTTTTTTGAACTTTGTGTTTCTGTAAGATTTTGCTTGAAATAATGGTTCTATTGTTAAAAGAATTAAAAACTGCTAATATACGTCATTATAATGTGAATACAGTTTTTTTCTATAAAAATATTACATGTTTTTTTAAAAAAAAACTCAGAAGAGCAGGTAGAAAATAATAAATCATTTAAAACTTATGATAACAGTTCGAAGTTTCCTTTATAATATCATAAATGTATTATTTTAGATATACTTTGTCTTCCTCAGTTTTATATGAACGAGACCTACATGCTGTTTCCTTCCTTGCTTTTTCTTAAACTCAGTGCATTGTGGATATTTTTAGCATGTCAGTAATATTGTTATATATCATGTTTTTAATGATTTTATGCTAAATACAATTACTATTGGTATGCAATTTAAAAAAATAATAAAATTAATCATAGATTTTCTGTAATTTACTTGCCCAGTGATCTCTTGATGACATGTAGTTTGTTTCCAGTTTTTAATTGTTGAGGAATGATATGAAAATGAACATTTGGGTGCATATGTCATTGTGTACTTTTCTAGTGATGTCTAGGATAAATTCCTAGAAATGGAAATGTTGGGTTAAAGTATATCCACATTTATGATACTGATGTATAATACCACATTACCTGAACATATATGAAAACCAACCCCAGTTTTCAATACTGATACATTTAAATATTTTGGTTGGCCAGAAAGTTCGTTCCTGTTTTTCCATAACAGCTTTTGGCCAACCCAATATTTATGTTTATTGCCATACTATCAAAAAACATTTTCTAGAAACCAGTTTGACAGCTCAGTGCCCTCACGAGAAATGTAAGTTCCATGAATGTAGAGACTCTTATTCACTCTTCACTCCAGAGCTTGGGATAATATCTGCTATATAAAAATGCTTAGTAGTTATTCAAGTAAATGACTGTGTGATATGGTAGAAATATATCAGAAGGCTCAGTAATTATAATATTCTGAGTATCATAAAATTAAAATATTGAATATGTTTATCAGTTTCTTTTCAATGTAAATGAACTGATAAGAATCACATTTCTATAAATTAGAATAATAGTTGTCAATGGATACTCTCCATATTTTGTGAGCCTTAGGCTTTTCCTTGAGTCTTTTGTCCCAGAAGCTGTATGTCAGCTCTTGTTCAGTTAAACCTGCTGTATTGTGGTATTACTGATTAGTTGTAAATAAGAATAGAATTTTAACAAATTGTGGACAACATTTCAAATAGCATAAAGATCTTAAAAATAACATGGGATGTAAATGATGCTTAAGAAGCACTGTATACTAGTGGTGAGATTTGGGTTTCTGGAGGCAGACAGATTTGGCTTTGAATCTTGGCTTGGTCTTTTTATGATAACATGGCCTCAGAGTATCTTCCTTGGTACTGAGTTTGTACTGAGTTTTTTTTTTTGCAACATGATGATGAAGTAATAGTACATATCCCATTGGATGTTGTGAGGATTATGAGAGAGAATGATTTTTGAAATAAGTTCAGCAACTAATTAAACTGTTCTGTAAATTGCCATTTGATGATTATTTTAAGAGATTATTATATAACATTAGTCAAGTTACTTGGTTTATTTGGATTAGGTCCAATTCTATAAATTCCTGATCCTCTTGATTAACTTACTAAAATTGATGTCTTTCATAAATTTCTGCTCTCTTTAGAGAACCCTGACTGATGCACTAATTTTGTTTAAAAGAGAATAAAATTCCTTCTGTCTTGTAGCTACTGTATGGAACCATTGCATTGAGCTTCTCTATAAATTTAACATGCGTATGGGATCTTGGTGATTTTATTTTTCCTATATTCAAAATTCTGCTATTTCATCATCCTAGAAATTACTTTATTGTTAATTATCATTACTTATAATTTATTCTCAACTGTGTTTAAAAAGATTGAAGTAGTATGAAAATGAGAGAATGATGATATAGCCAGAGGATGAAACAGTAGTGAAATTGGTTGTTGTCCTGAGGTTTTCTTACTATGTTATCTACTGTGTTGCATCATCTTTCAGGAAGGTATAAAAGAAGACCACAAACACTATCTCTTTGCTATTAGCTTTCATTTAACAAAGCTGATAATTCAGTTTTTCATTTTCTGCTCAAAATGGCTGAGAGATGAAAATTGACAGAGGAAAATGTTTCATGATTTTTACACGAATCCAAAGATGGATACTGTTTAAGAGACTGGTAGCAGCCCCCTAGACCCCAGTGGTGATAGTGAAACTAAGTGGAGTTTTAGCCTCTGTGACTTCAGGTGGTGACATCCTAGGTGAATTGTCTCAAACTCAAGAATTGATGAGTGAGCAATATATCTCTCTCTTTTCAAAGAAGAAATAACAACATTCTGTTCTAGTTGGTCATTCATCAGGAAAGTGTATATAGTATTTTGTGACAAAAACCTGGACCATCGCATTTGCTAAAAGGACATGTGACATCTTTTATGATATTTATACATCAAAATTTATTGATATGAAAAAGTCTGTGATATTGAAATTCTTAAAAATTTTAGTAAAGTTTTTTTCAGTACCCCTTTATATTTATTTCTGCAAAGTTTTCATAACATGTCTTAAAAAAATTATAGTAAAAGGTATTTTGGATCCATATGGTCAATGGTGATTCTTGCCTTCTCTGGTCTCTGAAGGCTAATGTAACTTAATACTTGAGATTGAAAACCTCTGCCACAAATAGTTGATACCATTTATTCATATTAGGAATACTTATTATTGCTAAATACCATTCCTGGCTTCTGGGATAGAGCAAAGCAAACAGGCAAAGTTCTTGAATCTTAAGGATCTGACATTTTAGGTGGAGGAGACTGATTATGTCAGGGGATTATAAGTCCTATGGAAAAGAAATAAACAGTAAGAGGAATAGAGGATATTTAGTGAAATAGAATACATAATAAATAATTTTTTATTTATTGCAAAGTGATTTAGGCTATTGAAGTGAGACACTGAGGAGGTGAAATACTATTATTTTCTTGTGGAAGATTGAAGGCATTATTATAGTAATGGAATGGTTTTTACTTTATCTAATTTTAATTTTTTAACATGATATGATAGGTATATTTTAGTTTCCCTGAGAAAGTGTATGGTAAATTCTTATAACAGAATAAATTGAAACCCTTCAAAAATGCTTTTCTTTTCTAGGGTTTTTTACATGGAATATTTGAACGTTTAAAACAATTTTTGGAATGCAGTAAGTACTTCCATGATAGTAGTTTTTATTTTAGAATCCTTTTTCATTAGTAGCTTCTGTTTGGCACATTCAAATCTTGAGGGGCTGAAATCTTACATCTTGATAATTAATTATCTAAAATTAAATTGGAAGCTCAATTTTGTCTTCATATACCTGTCTTGTCCTAAGTATTGAAGAAGCCTTTTTCTAAAAAAATATATTTTGTATCAGTTCCTTCTTCCCTGTTTCTACTGCTGCTACTCTGTTCCCTGCAGATACCCAACAGTCGTATGTTTAGCAGATAATCATTGAGTATAGGCCCTGTACCACATGCTGTTTGGACATTTTGTTGATTCTGTTTTTTTAGTACATTTAGTATATCTGTTTGATGTAAATATCTTAAATGGTACTTTCACTGTGTAAATCTCTGGTCTGCTAACCATTACTAACCTACCTGTAGAACCCTTTCTAATCTACTACTCCATATGGAAGAGTTTACTGTTTACATTTGTGTTGTATTATGCTGGTGATCTCCTATCCTTTTCTCTTCTCTATGATTATAAGCACCTTTTCTCAGAATGCACACACCCATCACACAGGATACACACATATATGTACATTCTTACACACATATATGTATTCTTACACACACATATGTATAACATGTATGTGTGTGTTTTTATGTGCGAGTGTATTTGGAGACTTAGTACCCTGAGAATATACCTTAGTGTACTCACTTTTAGGGGAGTTGCTGATTGTTTTGTCAGTCATTTTTAGTTTAGTAGAACCATTATTGAGTCTGTTGCCAGGTACTATAAGAAAGCTCATATGGTTTCTTTTTCCTTAAAAGTAGTCATTTTTCTCTGGTTTTTCCCATGGGAGAATAAAATGGAAGAATAGAAGTCCATCGAAGAGAGGAGAATGACATAACTGATGAGACAGATTATGAGGTGTGTGATTAGGGAGCAGGCAGGATAGTTAATGAGCTGATGGACATTATTCTGAATGTACAAAAATTAATTATACCTTGACCTAGATGTTAAAATGTAAATTATACATCATGTGGTTTGCTCTCCAAAGAGTAATAAATGTGATTCTAGAGGATTCTAATTCTGATGCCAATTCTGATATAATTACTGGATGATTGAGATTTTATTTCCCCATAGTAACAAATAAATATACATGCTATGCATTGTAAATATAAAAAAAACTAATTACACCAAGAAAATGATCAGAAGAAAATTGTTAGAAGATTTAGGAATAATAAGTATATTAACGTTGAATTCTTTGTTTTTATTTATGTTATTTGAGAAGTATTTTAACTATGACAACATGGTGTTACAGATAAAATTGCTTTACAAACCTTTTTCCTATGAAATGGGCTCAGTTAGCTTTTAGGATTAACTTTGTGAAATGTGGCACTGAGCATTTCTGTGTCAAGTGTAAGGTCTTGCTTTCTCAAAACTTAATTGTTATGGTTTACTTATTTATTTGTTTGGAGTAGGGGGTGCACACTCATGAATTCATAATGCGAAATGTGTAAAAACATATCTGACAGTATTTTTGTAAAAAGTTTTGTCATTGTCTTGGTTGTAAATTTATAGAATATTATTAACTTGTGCTAATACGTGAATTGTATTTTTAATAGGTAGAAGTATAGGTACAGATAATGTATGTAGAGATAGACTGGAAAAGACCATCATTCTTTTTACTAAAGTGGTAAGTTTTTTTTTTTTAATCTTAATTATGTTTTCTCAAGTGAAATATAGATACTCGAATTTAGTAAAGAAAGTGATGTTTTTTAAGCATACATTTTTGATTTAGTGTTAAAGTAACTTATTTTCTTACTGTGTTAAGGAAAGCTAAAAAAGCCCTTTGTATCTTAAAGCCTTTAGAATACATATAATAATTAAATTTATATATACCATATGTCAAAGTGTGTAAGTCACCTGGATGTAAAAAAATCAATCCTAATAAAAGAGAAGTTGATTCCTCAAAGTCTCATTATTCTCAAACCCACTGGAAAAAGCAGAGGTAAAAAAGATAGTACAGCACAGCATAAAGTAGGTAAGATGTTACAGTAGATAATACCAAAAAATCAGTGTATTCATAATGGTAGTTTATAATCATTAATATCACATATCTTTTGAATAGAATCATGTGGGTGCACTGTCTGAGGCAATATGTATATATTTCAGATAAAATTATTTTATAAAAAAATTAATGGATATAGACAGCCAAATCCACAACACGGAAAACTCTACAGGAAATGATCTGTTACCTCAACAAATTAAGTAACAAGAAAAAAAAAAAAGAGAACTGACACTATTGAATCCTTATTCAAAAAACCAACTATGAAAAAATTTGTGAGGGAACTTTCCGGTGGTTCAGTGGTTAAGAATCCCTTTCAATGTAGAGGATGGGGGTTCAGTCCTTGGTTGGAGAGCTAAGATCCCGTATGCCACATGGCATGGCCAAATAAAAAAGTAATAATTTATGAAATTCATGTTTATAATCTCATGACTTTATTAAAGCTTTTAAAATTGGAACATCTTACATGTGCCTCCAAATAGAATGTGTTAGCATATTCCTTTGTTTCTAAACTCCTTCTCCTCCCATATTTCTTAGAAATTTCTAGTTAGATAAGAAACTTAATCACATTCAGGCCTTTCTTCTTTTTTCTTTAATGATGGGAGGGAATGGAGTAGGGTGACATTGACAAGAATATTTTACAGGTGATGCTAGGTATTTCCTATTGCACCACATCAGGAGATGCACAATGTCTGATTGCTTAAAATTGTTTATCGAGTTATCCATTATTAAATTCTTCAACAGCCTTTTCCTTGATTCTAGCAGCCGTTGATGATCATAGCTTAGATCTTTTGTTTGAATAGGGGTTACAAAATGATGGCATTCTAATTCTATTAATATTATTCCTTTTACATTTATTAGCTGAAACTCTTCTAGATAAAGGAAATCTCTTTCATCAACTATTTGATACATTGAGATGTAATTGATGCAGGATACATTTTTGATTATTTGCCTTTATTATTTTTTAAAGGCCTTTCTTGTACTTTTGGTATCATATTTGCTGATTAATATAGAATTAAGTATGAAGTAAGTTTATTTTGAATCTTGTAGTAGAAGTAATAGAAAGTTCAGGTGATGAGATATAATCTGATTTATTTCACATTGTATGGTATACCCCAGGAAGTATATTACCTGTGAAATTGGATTTCCCACCAAGGTTCCAAACTTGCTAAGTGTCTCTATTTTGCACCCTAGTGTATTAGATGTACCCCTCCTCTCCTTTCCCCCTGCTCTGGTTCGAGCTGAGTCTCCCCTGGCCCGGCCTGGGTCGTCTGGTCCCATACTCATGCTGGGGGAGTGGAGTGTCGCTCGCTCTCACTGCAGGGTACGCAGGCGGGGGCGCGCGTGGCTGTCTCTGTGGTGTGGGGGGCGGGGCGGCCGTGGCTGCTGTGGTGTTGGGGACTGGTTCCCTTGTGCAGGTCAAGTCATTCTGGGGCTCCTGGGTTCTGGGGCGCGCGTTTGCACTCTGGGGCTCTGCTCTGTGCTGGGGGGGGGCGGGGGAGGGCGGAGGAGAGGGTGGGGATCTGGCCGGGGGGTCGCTCGGGGCGGGTGGGGGGGCCGGGGGGGTCGGACACGACTGAGACTGATCTGATCTGTTGATCTGATGATTGATTATATTACTATATGAATTTGAAGAAAATATATTAATTTTTTTTTTCCTTTATAGCTTTTGGACTTCTTGGATCAGCATCCTTTTTCATTTACTCCTCTAATTCAAAGATCACTGGAATTTTCTGTAAGCTATGTGTTTACAGAAGTTGGCGAAGGTGTTACATTTGAACGATTCATTGTCCAGTGCATGAATCTTATTAAGATGATTGTCAAAAATTATGCTTATAAGCCATCCAAAAATTTTGAAGGTAATGCTTTACTGGTAGTTTTATTTTTTTTTTATTTCCTTATTTTAATCTTAGTGTGAAGTAATTGCTATTTTTATGTAAGTTTTTTGAAGTTCATTTAAGTCTGAAAAATAAATTTTTTATAAAAAAATAAACTATTGCTGGGACATGAAATAGAGATAAGGATTAGAGCTTTTGGTATATAAATGCCAGCTTTTAAAAGACATACAGTGCATTTAGTAAACTACTGTCTTTTGTAACACAGAACATCAGTTGAAGCCTAGGTCTTTTAAGAATTAAGTACTTCAGTAACCGCTATAGCTCATTTGTAGACTGTATTTATTTGTACAATTAAAAGTTTTCTTTTGATCATATATAAAGTGATTCTAGGCAGGTTAAAGTTGCTTCTAGAATAGGTTAAACTGTTATATTGCAGTTGACCCTTGAACAATGCAGGGGTTAATGAGTATAACTTAGAGCTGGCCATCCATAGTCACTGTTCCTGTGCATCTGGGGATTCAGCCAACTGTGTACACTGTAGTTTAGTATTTACTATTGAAAAATATCTGAGTGTAAATGGACTCACAAAGTTCAGGGGTCAACTCTGTTTGGAATTCATTCATGTGTATATTTATCATAATGAATGAGAATGTCTTGTAGAAGAGAAAGAGAGATATATAGGTAAGTCACTTCAATATGATGTGATAATATAGGATGGAAGTGGACTAGCCATAGTGGTTAGATAGAAGCAAGACTGATGTGTGTGTGGTATAAATAAAATCAAGAGCATCTTTGCTATGTCCATAATACAAATGAAAATTTATATACTGCTATTTAGAAGGTATTCTTAAATTTATTTGTTTCACTATCCAGCATGGATAGGATGGTTGTCTGTATAATTAACTTGGAAATTTTATTTTTCTAGATAGCAGCCCTGCAACTCTGGAAGCTCATAAGATTAAGATGGCATTCTTCACATATCCTACTTTGACAGAGATATGTAGAAGATTAGTCTCTCATTATTTTCTGTTAACTGAAGAAGAACTGACGATGTGGGAAGAAGACCCAGAAGGCTTTAGTAAGTATCTGTTTTTCAGTTTTTGCATGAATTTTTCCTCCCTTTCATCAGTAGATATCATTTATTTGATGATAGGTATAATAACATTGTATTTTAATGTAGTGCTTTTGTTCTGAGAATATAACTTTCAAAAGTTAGTTTATTCTCTCTTTATTAGCCATTAGTACAAATTGAGAAGCAGAAAATGAATGACTTGTTCAACTGTATAGAATTTTTTCCAGAAAGACAAAATTTTTAGAATTATATAGTTTAAAACAAAAATATAAAATTAATTGTCTTTCTCTGTTATCAGATCACTTTCTCCTCTGTGGTTCATTCTTTATTATTTTTCATTTGTAGACATTTTTACTTCAGAAAGTAGTTTGGAGATGAAAATTTCTGAATTGCTGAATGGATTACCTATTTAAGATATTTTAATTTAAAATTAATTTTTAGATGATTAAAATATTTCTATAGAAGATCTTTTTTTAAATATAATTTTATTTTTTAATTTATTTTATTTTTGGTGGGCTTTTCTCTAGTTGCGGTGTGTGGGCTTCTTACTGGGGAGGCTTCTCTTACTGTGGAGCGTGGGCTCTAGGGCATACGGACGTCAGTAGTTGTAGCGTGAGGGCTCAGCGGTTGTAGCTCCCGGGCTCTAGAGCACAGCCTCAGTAGTTGTGGATCACGTCCTTAGTTGCTCTGCAGCATCCTCTTGGATCTTCCTGGTCCAGGGTTTGAATGCATTATCTCCTGCTTTTTTGAATGCGTATCTCCTGCTTTGGCCAGTGGATTCTTTACCACTGAGCCACCATGGAAGCCCTGTAGGAGGTCTGTTTAATCTAGTCATACTTTAGTAGTAGGTAGACTATCAGGGCCTTTGCTACAGAAAATCAAGGAGTTGTGTGCTTGATAAACTACTTGGGTGTGAATAAAGTGTGTGTCATTTATTACGTGGTGCTAACATAATTGCAGTTTCCAACCATGAATTTTAAATCATTATAACTAGACTCAAACACACCTTTATTAATCAAAATAGAAACCATTACAATCAACACATTTTTTCCTTATGAGAATTGTTTGTTTATTCCTGTAACATGCTTTGGGATTTGAAAAACTCCTAAGGAAAGCATATCCTGCCTCCTGTTGGTGGTGGAAGCATTTTCCTTGCAAAAAGTTGTTGAGATGCTTGGAGTGGTGTGGAAAAAGAGCGGTCAGGTAAATATGGCTTCGATGGTCCTCTCAGTTGGTTGTCGTCAACTTCTGATGGCTGGCTCCTCATCTTCAAGACTCTTGTTTCTTTGCAAAATTTCTTGAACCACCAGTACACTGTATGTTCATTAGCAGTTCCTGGGCCAAATGCATTGTTGATGTTGTGAGTTGTCTCCACCATTTTATGACCCATTTTGAACTAAAATAAGAAAATCGCTTGGATTTGCTTTTTGTCTAGCATCATTTCCCTAGTGTAAAATAAATATAAACAGCAAGTAATAAGTCATTAGCAACAAAACATAGAATTAAACATGTACATTAAAGTGATGGATAGCATAACCATGGTTATTTAATATTGCATTTCAGTATTAGGCAAAGTTCAACAGTGGAAAAGCGCAATTACTTTTGCACCAACCTAATACTTCTGCCATGGTCAGACATGGGCTAGGTTTTAGTCTCTACCCATCCCTTTGACTGGATGCCTTTGTGTAGTTTTACACATATACTTCCAATATTTTTAAAACATCATAAACATTTTTGTAAGACTTACCTTCTTTTTTGTTTAGAAATACTTTAATCCATTTAGAAAATATAACACTACACTGTATAATGCATATTTTTTGTTTTTGCTTTTTCTCATAGCTAAACTCTTATGCTTCATATTGCTTTTTTAATGTAGTAATACCATATTATAATATGAAACACTGAATCCCCAGAGTTTTAAGAGTTCTGGAAATATTTTACTTTAAATATAGAAAATTTATGGATAATGTGACTAATTTAAACTTGTAAAACATCATTATTGTATGAAATGATTCTCAGGATTGTAATGACAGTGTATCAGGTGATGTTACAGACTCAGAGAGTGACAAAGACTTGGAGCTTTTCTCCATACAGAGTGTGTGTGTGTGTGTGTGTTTGTTTTTTGGGTGTGTGTGTGTGTGTGTGTGTGTGTGTGTGTTGTTTGTTTTTTTTTTTGGATGTGGCATGTGGGTTCTTAGTTCCCCGACCAGGGATCGAACCCATGCCCCCTGCCTTGGAAGCCTGGGATTTTCACCACTGGACAGCCAAGGAAATCTTCGTACAGACTTTTTAATGAAAGTGAGGATGCTTGTGGTTACGAGCACTTTGATGTACACAGATGTCATCTGTAACTTACGGTAAAGAGATCTGTTTAAGGCCTTGTGTTCCCAACTGTTTGCTCTGTGTTATTTTATAATAATTTGCAGCTGTATTATATTGATATTACTGAAAATCATGATTTTCCAAACTGAGATTTTAGAAACATCATTATTGCATTTGTGGAGAGCATCATTTGTCATATTTTTAATTGCAGCAGCGGAAGAAACAGGGGGAGATTCTTGGAAGTATAGTTTGAGGGTGAGTATTGATGGAAAGAAAAATTGATAGGGAAAAGGGTAATGCTTCTTTTAAGTTTTTTTTTTCCACTTCTGTAACTCTTAGTAGAGAATGATACTATATTAAAGATTTCAAGCATTAAGTCAGGTGGGAAACATATTTATTATTGCAAGAGTCCATGTTTGAAAAGAAAGCACCTAATTAAATTATGACCTTGAATCTGAAATTTTTTTGTTAAGTTGGAGGTTTGCAAACTGAATTTTTCTTCATTTTACAAATTGGAAATAATTGTCATTGCAGAAATAGGAAATGTTTTTGAAAGTTACCTTTTTTGGCTAGAAACATTTTTTTCCTCCTAAATATTTCAGTAATTATAAAGCTTCTTCTGGTACATTATTTCTCTTACTACCTAGTATGATTCTCAGAGACCAGCCTATTGCTTTCAGTTATAGAATTCTTTTTAAATATACTTTATTGATATGGCTAACTAACATTGAGGAAGGTTTATCAAATGTGGACTTTGAACTGTTCTTTTTTAAAGACTTTTGTTTATATAATTTGCATTATCTGTTTCATAAACTTCTATAGAACTTAAAAGTTTTATAAAAAAATTTTTAATGCTCTAAGTCTTTAAAACGTTCTCTTATGGAAACTGTTAAATATATTGAGAAACAGAATAATATCATGAATTCTTCTATATCCAACACCTGTTTTATCAGTTATCAACTCGTGGCTAGTCTTATTTTGTATGAGTACTCCTTCACCCACTTGGATTATTTTGAAGCAAATATCTGAGATGCTGTATCATTTCATCTGTACACATTGAAGTATGTACATTTGTAATTGATTTTAAACATAAATCACAATACCTTCAAATTTTAATTGTATTCTATTTTATGAAACAACTAGTGATTTAGTACTTTTAAGAATGAAAATGAGTCATTCTTTTCTGTAATTAACATTGTGATTTCTGTTTTTAAAATTCATTTTTAACTGGAGGATAGTTGCTTTACAATGTTATATGGCTTTCTGCCATACATTAACATGAATCAGCCATAGGTATACACACGTCTCCTCCCTCTGGACCCTCCCTCCCACCTTCTGCCCCACCCCCCACTGCTGTCACAGGGCACCAGGCTGAGCTCCCTGGGCTGCAGGGCAGCGAGCGTGCCATTAGCTGTCTGTTCTACACATGATAACATTGTGATTTCTTTTGCACTTTGTTAAAGAAAATACAACTCTGTGGTGAATTGAATTCATTAATTGCTATTGTAGCTTATGTCACTGCCAAGAAAAATAAATAATTTTTAACATACTAATTCTTAAGATAGGCATTTATAGTTCTGAATCTATAAGTAAATGTGGTTCCAGATTGCTTTTTAAATTTAAAGAATTAAGTAAAATGTAAATGGAAAATTTTCCTCTCTGTAGTTTTACATTTTTGCATGTATAATGCCAAATGATTGAAGTAGTGAAATAACTTTTCTACATTGTGAATGAAATTATTATAATTTTATTTTATTTCCCATTGGGTTTATGAAAAACACTAATAAACTTTTTTCAAAAAAACATCAAGAATTGGAAACATATTCAGAGTTTTAAGAATGAGTATTCTTTGCGTAGAATTAATCATTGCAATATACCATTGTTTTCATTAGAAACTTATTTTTTTCCCAACAGCCATGCACTGAAGTATTATTTATAGATATATTCCATGAATATAATCAGACTCTAACTCCTGTACTTTTAGAAATGATGCAAACACTTCAAGGTGAGGTATATTATGTGATATTTTGATTTATCTATTAATCAGTGTTCAAAAAAAATATTTTGAGTTTCTGCTATGATGTGTTTCCTAGAGCATGTACCAGACATGAATTTGAGAAAGACTGAATGTGTACTTTTCTGAGAGAGTGGCCTTCAAAATAGAAAATAAGAATGGCAGTTCACAAGTGAGATAGGCCTTGGTTGTGAGTTAGATTTTGCTCTGGTAAGCATACTAAAGGTAGTCATGTGTATTGCTTGGGGGAAGAATCTATTTGGAGCATGTTGTGAGAAGTACTGGGTGAAAAAGTTAAAATAATAAATGTTAGCTTCATGACGGTAGGAGTGCAAAGAATATATGGATTTAAGAGAGAATTACGAAGTGAAATGGGTGGCACTTGATCTTTGTACACAAGTAATTAACTATTAAAAGTGATTTGTCATTTCTGACTCTTCTGATATAGTGTAAATTTCAGGGAGGAGGCCTTGAATACATCTTTTTTTTTTCTCACCCTGTTCCCAGTGTCTGGTACACAGAGTTACTGTTTGTTGGTTGGTTGACTTTTGGCAATTAACTGACACTGCTGGGCAAGGGAATCTTACACAGATTATTTGATTGATTTGGGCAGGAGTCGAATTGTAAGGGATCAAGTGTTGAGTAGGTGTTAATGTAAGGAAATAAAGGTAGGAGGATCTCCTGTAGAGAGGGAGACTCTTGGTCTTGTTTGTACCATCAGAGGGTAGCTCACTTTTTAGGCTTTTGTTTTCTGAAAAATCTAATGGGAGTGTTCCTGCTTAAATTATAAACCAAGGGAGTAAATGAGCTATCCATCAAGTTTTTTGTGTTCATTTAAAAGATAATGTGAGCATTCATTGTAGTTTCATATAGATTGATTTCTGATGTTCAGTTACTTACTAATTTCTTAATGCAACATTATAGATTCTTAAATTTGGTAATATACTTCTGAAGTTACCTTTATTGTTGTTGTGTTTAGAACATTATTTCCATTTTCTCCCATCCATTTATTTTTATTAAACCACTTCAGGAAATTGGTTAAGCTAATTAGGTTACCCTCTGGTAAGTTGCTCTATGATGGTAAGGTTTACAGTGATTTCAGAGTTTAGTTATTTTCTTTCCAGTTCTGGAGTGATTTACTTATATCGGGCTGTATGCTTAAAAAATCGTATTTAACAGCAGAAAAGTGCTTTGATAAACTTGTTAGGAATCTTTCTGTCCTAAAGAAATACGCTTACCGAGTAAACTAAACTGTGTTCTTTGTGTCTTAACTGTGGTGGTCTTCTTCTGGATAGTCGTGCAGGGACTACCAGCTCTTTATTCTGGTTTCCACGTTATATAATGGT
This sequence comes from Tragelaphus eurycerus, assembly GCA_935064755.1. Classification (NCBI taxonomy): domain Eukaryota; kingdom Metazoa; phylum Chordata; class Mammalia; order Artiodactyla; family Bovidae; genus Tragelaphus; species Tragelaphus eurycerus. Next base: position 17,832,407 of record CAKXYN010000024.1, on the reverse strand, counting down.
TCTCATTTACATTTTTCATTTTGTTGTCAAATCTTTAATGTATTGTCATAACCTGGCTTATTTTTTATATTTAGAAAAATAAAACTTTTTGTATGAATTGCCTATTCTTCTTTTTTTCCCTATTGTGGGATTCATCTTTTTATTCTTTTTAAAAATTTTCTCTTATAATCAGGATATAATACAGTAGTTAGCAATTTTACATATATTTTTCTAGAATGTTGCTTGATGTAACATTTTCCAAATATGTTATAATGATTTCTAAAGCTGTAGTATGGCTTTACGTGTTGTAACTTGTCTTCTCTAATGATGATGATAAAAAAAACTTAAACTTTCTCATATATTTAATATCCCCCAAATACATTGTAGTTAGCTGAATTGAGAAACTAACAAATTGAGTTTAAGTGTTTTTTAAAAACTAGTTTTAATTTACCCTTGCTGATACTTGTTTTTTCAGGTCCCACTAATGTGGAAGATATGAATGCACTATTAATCAAAGACGCTGGTATGTTAAATGAAAATGATTTAGAAACATTTATTTCTTCAGTAGGGTGTGTCTGTTTTGTGGCAGGTGTTATGCTCGGAGAGTTGGGTTACAAGGATATCTAAAATTTAGGAATTATCTGGTGATAGAGAGTGAGCAAACAGTTGATTATAACATAGTACCAGTTGATTAATGCTAGAATAGATGGTAATCAGGTACAGTTGATTATAACATAATATCAGTTGCTTAATGCTAAAATAGATGGTAATCAGGTAGTGCCATGGAAAACTACATGGTATTAATAGTTTTGGTGTACCCAGGGAGCGTCTCATAAAGAAGTGTTCTCTGAGGACACAGGATAAGTGAGGGTTAATAAGTGGCAAAGGGTGGTTCCGGATAAAAGGAGCAGTATGGACAGAAGCTTGAATGGAAGAGGGACAAGCACAGTTAAGCTTTCAATTGGGAGTATTTGATTTAATTGGAACATAGTGTTTAAGGGGTTGTGGTGAGAGAAGAGGCTGGAAAGAGGGTTATCAGGGATAACCCATAGCATAAATTCTTGCATCCATTTGGAAGCGGATGTTATTTTTATAATTTGACATGAAAATTTTAAATGAATGTAACTTTCTCTTTGAAAACACTGAATATTTAAGAAAAACAGAGTGACGTAATTTAAATGTTTCTAAAATGTTTGTTTAAATAGTTTCCTAGATTAACATATTGTAGATTTCCCTTTATTAACTTATTACATATTTCAAAGTAGTCTTTAAGACTTATTTTCTTGCATAAGGACAATTAGCACTTGGCCCAGTATTTGAAATTAATTCTTTTTTTAAAATCTTCCTCTTAGTGTATAATGCTGTTGGATTAGCGGCTTATGAGTTGTTTGACAGTGTTGATTTTGATCAGTGGTTTAAAAACCAACTTCTTCCAGAATTGCAAGTCATTCACAATAGGCAAGTATAAAACCTTGTGTTTGTTATACACTTATCTTACCGTACTGATTTTCTAATGAAGACTAGAAGGTGTTAAAATTGCCTAAAATATAAAAAAAATCATAGTATGACTTAGCTAATAGTGTCTAATGTAGAAAGGAATAAGACTTGAATCTTATAACTGAAAAATAAGCAAAATAATTTTTTATTATGTTATTTTACTTCAAATGTGAATTGTGACATGTCTGAAGTATTTGATAAGATAGTTTGCAGGATGAAATTTTATGCAGAGATAATGGAAGATAGGGATCTCTGAATTCTAGACGAAGCCAGCTGAGACTTATCAGAGGCTAGGACTGATGTCAAAAGGAGCATAAACAAGTAACATCCATGAAAGGTGGCTGTATGAGGATCACAACATTGCAAGTCTGTGGGGAAAAGAAATTACAGTGGCACCATGGCAGAAAGCATTTGGACACACTTGAGGCTTGTATTAAGGTATCTAATTCAGTAGTAAAGATCAGTCTGACAACTTAGTAAGTAAGACTTTTGCCCAATTTTAATTTTAGATAATGAATGAGTAAAATGGAAGGGGAAAAAGCATTTCATAATTTGTATAAATTTTTCTTCATTTAAAGTTAGACACTTAAAAATTTTTCAAGAGCCTTTTTTGTTTTGAATTGGGAAGTTCTAGGGATTTATTTCTGTAAATGTGGTACTTAGAATGCTTAGTATACAGTCAGTCATAGAACAGTTAACACGGCTACCTTAATACATGAATAGAGAACCGTTCATGTATGGATCACTTTATAAATATTTAGAGCAATAGAATTGTGAGCTAGAGATGCTTTAAAGGTAATTTTCACCATTAAGTAGCTATCCTTTCAGTTTTCAGTCAGTTATTCAATCACGAAATGTTTTCAGCACTGGGATTTGCTGTGTCCTTTCGGGGCAGTGGTGATTAAAATGTTTTTCAACTCTGCCCTCTGGTTGCTAGTGAGCCTTTGATGGAGAGAAAGCCTTCAGTACTGAGACAGATTTGCAGTTTGATTGTCCTTAAATCCTAGAGGCTATTTAGTCTAGACCCGTGCTATCCAGTACAGTAGCTAGTATATATGGTTACTGAGCACTTGAAACATACACAGTGCAAATGAGGAAATGATTTTAATTAACTAAAATTTGAATTTAAAACTAAAGCAGTGTAAAATGTATATTGATGACATATTGAAGTGATAATATTTTGAATATATTGCAATAAGTGAAAATGTTAAATTTTCACATGTATCTTTTACTTTAATGTGGGTACTAATAAGTTTAAAATTGCATATTTGGCTTACATTATATTTCTTTTGGACAAAACTGGTCTAGACCTGTATTTTTCAAACTTTAATATGCATATGAATCACCTGGTGAACTGGTTAAAATGCAGGTTCTAAGGTTTAGGTCTTGGTCAGATTGTGTGATTCTGTCATCCTTCCAGGTTGTGGGTCTGGGACTCAAACTTTGAGGAACAAACTGACCCCTGCTATTAACTTTGCCTAGAAGTGACTGTCCGGGGAAGGCAATGGCACCCCACCCCAGTACTCTTGCCTGGAAAATCCCATGGATGGAGGAGCCTGGTAGGCTCCAGTCCATGGGGTCGCTAAGAGTCGGACACGACTGAGCGACTTCACTTTGACTTTTCACTTTCATGCATTGGAGAAGGAAATGGCAACCCACTCCAGTATTCTTGCCTGGAGAATCCCAGGGACAGAGGAGCCTAGTGGTCTGCTGTCTGTGGGATCGCACAGAGTCGGACATGACTGAAGTGACTTAGCAGCAGCAGAAGTGACTGTCATCTTAGAATCTGAACCCTTCTGAGGTTCATTCTCTTTGTCTGGAATGTTGAATGTGGTAATCCCAGAGATCTCAGTCCAAAATTGAAGACTGTGATTCCTTCATTTACTCTATACAAGTCTTGTTTACTTCTGCCTCTGTGGCTGTTCAAATCGTCCCTATCCCTTGAACAGACATTTTTTTCCGTTTTCTGCCCCAAATACTATTTATCTTAGTGAAGTGAGTGCAGGTCGCTCAGTGGTGCCGATTCTTTGTGACCCCATGGACTGTAGCCTGCCAGGCTCTTCTGTCCATGGGATTCTCCAGGCAAGAATGCTGGAGTGTGTAGCTGTTCCCTTCTCCAGCGGATCTGCCCAACCCAGGAATCGAATCCAGGTCTCCTGCGTTGCAGGCGGATTTTTTTACCATCTGAGCCACCAGGAAACGCTGTTCAAATCCCATCTCCCTCTGCCTGCTCTTCTCTCTTATGTTTTTGCGATCCTAGTCTAAAGTTTTGTGGTCTTTAATTCTTTTAGATATGTTAAGCATTTTGAAAGCAGGAAATGTACTTTTTATTGGAACTTTAATGAGTAATTCTTTATATGTGTTTAATAATCTTAAAATATTGTAATTTTCTAAAAGGTGTGTTATATTCCTTAGTTTACTACATTGTCACCCAGAAATATCATCTTGCCACTAAATAAATATAATACCGAGAGTTTGTGTCTACAGTTCTTGGACACAGGTGGTTTTTCCCTTTGCCCTCTCTCTCTCTCGCTTCAGTCGTGTCCGACTCTGTGCGCCCCACAGACAGAGCCCACCAGCTCCCCTGTCCCTGGGTTCTCCAGGCAAGAACACTGGAGTGGGTTGCCATTTCCTTCTCCAACGTATGAAAGTTAGCGAGTGAAGTCGCTCAGTCGTGTCCAACTCTTACGACCCCTGGACTGGAGCCTACCAGGCTCCTCCGTCCATGGGATTTTCCAGGCAAAAGTACTGGGGTGGGGTGCCATTGCCTCCGTCCCTTTGCCTAAAGAACCTTTATTTTCTTTAGCAAAGATGGCCATAGAGAAACAAGTGTATGTACATGTTACTGTAAATGTCTTAAGTCTAGAAATTTCTCACAGTGTTTTGCAAAATAATCTTTGTGAGATGAACAGATTTGGGATTAGAAAATTAAGTACCAGAGTTCCTTTATTTTTGTTATTATCATTACTTTTTAATAGCCTCTCCTGCCTCAGGGTTTGGGACATCAGCTGCTTATACCTATTAAGATGAACTCTTTTTGGTTACTTGAGGAATAGAAGTGAACTTGGCTTTTATGTACGTATCTATGTTGTAATTACTTAATACAAAATAATCAGATTTGTAATATGTCTGCTAAGAATTTTCAGTTTTTTAGATCAGAACTTTGTTGTTAGTATTTGTGCTGAGGTACGTTTAAAAGTAGCTTTTAGATTTTTGTATAAAATGTATATTGCCTTCTTATTACATTTAGATTTAAATGATGAACTATGCTTAGTGAAATAGGCTTCTTAAAATAAATAACGTTTTAATTGCATGGTTTCCCATCTAGGTATAAGCCATTGCGGCGCAGGGTGATTTGGCTCATCGGTCAGTGGATTTCTGTGAAATTCAAGTCTGACTTAAGACCCATGTTATATGAAGCAATATGTAACTTGCTTCAGGATCAAGACTTAGTGGTATGTTGCTTAAATGTATTAAAAGAGTTCTTTATAAGTTTAACATATGTCAAAGTTAAAATTCAGAAATGGTTTATATCTTTCTTTAGAATGTTGGCAGTCTTTCAATGCTGAAGTTATACCTTGGTGAGAAGTTTGATTTGAGGGAAGAAAGTCTTTTTAACACCATTTGTCCTTCTGATCACTAGTCAATGAAAAAAAAAATTGACCGAAGTCTACTAATCTGTAATTATTTATAATATTTTAGTACAAATAAAAGAAGGCAGTTTTCTTTAAAAAAAAAAAAAAAAATCCCTTTATAGCTTAAATATCCTTTTTCTTATTCATGATAGAATTTGTAATTTTTACGTTTGCGCTAACACCATAATCTGTTTTATCTTTACTGTTGATTCTTTTTTTGTCTCTCAGTTTTGAGAAGTTTTTTTAGTTTTGTTTTAGACTTTGAAATTGTTTCTTTTAGGACTTTCTCTTCATGTGTAGCATTTCACATAATATTCTTGATTTTGTGTTACTAAAAACTTGATAATGACTTCTTCATTGCTTTGTTCCACTTCAGTAGGTTTGTTGCTTTATTTTATGTTGATTACTCAAAGAGCTTTTTTTTTTTTTTAAAGAGGTTTTCCCTGAGTGCTTTATTTTATGCCTGAGTGAGAATATATTCATGACTTACTGTACTTTGTCTTGTACTTAGATGTGACTCCAGCATAGTTCTTAGAAAGTGAATCTGGTTGTCTTTTTCTGAGTTTCAAATTATTTATAGGTAAAATTAAATGACTTTTACCCCCCAAATTATGATAAGATCTTATTTAATCATTTCTCAGTATTCCACCTTAAAAAATTTTTTTAAACCTACCTGATTACCCTGTCTTCCAGCAAAGGTTTGGGTCATTTCTCTCATTTTCACATGTGTACATGATAATATAAACTATTTTTAATGTTCAACAAAAGAAAACATAATTAGGGAAATTATAACAGTAAGAAAACATCGTAACTGCAGAAGCATGATGCATTCTAAAGCAAATAGAACTGATCTTTGGATTTACTGCTTAAATATTACTTACTTTGTATAAATAATTGAGAATTTACTCTAAATATCATTCTATAATTATTAAATAGTTTAAGGAACCCCTGCTTAAACAAGGGAATCTAGTTTTATTTTATTATGTTTAAATTCTTAGAAGTTTATTGATAATATCTAAGCTCTTTCTAAGAATACTGTTTGCTGGAAATAATTTACTTTTATAAATAGAATAAATTCTATTTAGAATAAAGCATTTATAAGATTTAAGTTTTGTTTTCCTTCTTGGAAATATTTGCTATTCTGTCAGTGGTGTCAGAGAGAAGACATTAAATGCTTTATGTGAAAGTGTTACAAAAGATATAAATTTTAGGTAAATTTTCTTTGGAAAAGAGAAATTTCTTGGATTTTTTTCTTTCTTTCTTTAATGAGTCTTTTAGGAAAGAAATGAAGAGAAAAATGAGTCATTTTGGTCGGCACTTTAAAAGCAGAACATTAATTCTGTCCCATTAACAAACATTATTGGGCAAAAGGATTTCATAACAAGTTAAGTTTGGAAAACACTGAACTACATATTCAAATAATCCTCTTTGCTATAGCATCAATCAGAACATTAAAAGTGTACATTGATTGTGTTGTGACTATCCAAGATGACAAATACATTAATATCCAAGGAATGCACTTTGAGGAAGTGCTGTTGCAGATACAGCTTTTGCCCCTTTGCTATTCGTCTTTTGGTGGCTATGTCTCATTTGTTTGTTATAACTTCTTAAGAAAATAGTGTTTTGTAAGGCACTAAGTTAACATTGCATAGTTTACCCCTCTGCTTTTTCTTTTAAGTACTTTTAAGATCAATAGTATGTAAGGTATACTGTTCTAATTTCAACTTGTGATAAATGCTGGCTAATGAAATGTAGGAAGATACCATATACATATAGACAGTATGCAACAGTGTACAAATGTTCAGACATATATGTACAAACATACATACAACTGCATTTGTATGTATATACACATATGAAAAAAGTGAAGGTGCTAGTTGCTCAGTCGCTTTACAACCCCATGGACTGTGTCCTGCCAGGCTCCTCTGTCCATGGAATTCTCCAGGCAAGAATACTGCACTGGGTAGCCATTCCCTTCTCCACGGGATCTTCCCCACTGAGAGGGATCGAACCTGGGTCTCCTGCATTGCAGGCGGATTTTTTACCATCTGAGCCACCAGGCAAGCCCATATACTTTGTGGGTGTATGTACACATTTACACATATCGACACACACAAAGCACAGAGATTCTCATGAATCTAAATCTTGTTTGGCTTTCAGAGTCCATGTTCTCTTGCTTGATTGTCTGTGGCTTCCTAGTCTTATAGACATGTTATTACAAGGCTGGCTGTGGCAGAATAGAAATAGTACAGCAGCTGGGAAAACCACCTTCTCCAGTTGGTATCAGTTCAGTCAGTCAGTTCAGTTGTTCAGTTGTGTCCTACTCTTTGCGACCCCATGGACTGCAGCATGCCAGGCTTCCCTGTCCATCACTAACTCCCAGAGCTTACTCAAACTCATGTCCATCGAGTTGGTGATGCCGTCCAACTATCTCATCCTCTGTCGTCCCCTTCTCCTCCTACCTTCAGTCTTTCCCAGCATCACCGTCTTTTCCAGTGAGTCAGTTCTTTGCATCAGGTGGCTTAAGTATTCACCTTCAGCATCAGTCCTTCCAGTGAATCTGATTTCCTTTAGGATGGACTGGTTGGATCTCCTTGCAGTCCAAGGGACTCTCAAGGATCTTCTCCAACACCACAGTTCAAAAGCATCAATTCTTTCACATTCAGCCTGCTTGATAGTCCAACTCTTACATCCATACATGACTACTGGAAAAACCATAACTTTGACTAGGCGGACCTTTGTTGGCAAAGTAATGTCTCTGCTTTTTAATATGCTGTCTAGGTTGGTCATAGCTTTTCTTCCAAAGAGCAAGCCAGACATCCTGGAATGGGAAGTCAAGTGGACCTTAAGAAGCATCACTATGAACAAAGCAAGTGGAGGTGACAGAATGCCAGTTGAGCTATTTCAAATCCTAAAAGATGATGCTGTGAAAGTGCTGCACTCAATATGCCAGCAAATTTGGAAAACTCAGCAGTGCACAGGACTGGAAAAGGTCAGTTTTCATTCTAATCCCAAAGAAAGGCAATGCCAAAGAATGTTCAAACTACTGCACAATTGCACTGATCTCACACGCTAGTAAAGTAATGCTCAAAATTCTCCAAACCAGGCTTCACAGTACTTGAAACCTGAACTTCCAGATGTTCAAACTGGTTTTAGAAAAGGCAGAGGAACCAGACATTAAATTGCCAACATTCATTGGATCATTTAGAAAGCAATAGAGTTCCAAAAAAGCATCTACTTCTGCTTTATTGACTATGCCAAAGCCTTTGACTGTGTGGATCACAACAAACTGTGGAAAGTTCTTAAAGAAATGGGATACCAGACCACCTGACCTGCCTCCTGAGAAATCTGTATGCAGGTCAAGAAGCAACAGTTAGAAGCGGACATGGAACAACAGACTGGTTCAAAATTGGGAAAGGAGTTCGTCAAGGCTATATATTATCACCCTACGTATTTAACTTATATGCAGAGTACATCATGTGAAATGCTGGGCAGGATTAAGCACAAACTGGAATCAAGATTGCTGGGAGAAATATCAATAACCTCAGAGATGCAGATGACACCACCCTTATGGCAGAAAGTAGAAGAACTCAAGAACCTATTGATGAAAGTTAAAAGAGGAGAGTGAAAAAGCTGGCTTAAAACTCAACATTCAGAAAACTAAGATCATGGCATCTGGTCTTATCACTTCATGGCAAATAGAAGAGGAAATAGGACTGACTATTAAATTTTTTTTTTTTTTATGAGCAAGGAAGGTTTATTGGAGGGCCTTGCAAGCAAGGAGCACAGGGAGCTTATGCTGAAAACCTCAAACTCAGGATTCTTTAAAATTTTATAATATGGGAAACTACTGTGTGGAGTAAGTCTTTATCCCTGTGAGTCACAGATGATGTTGTTTGATCCAGGGGATTATAATGCAAGTTGAGTGAAAATTTTTGGTTTATTTGAAATAGTATTACAACTTTTCATCAGTATTTTGTAATTAAAACTTGGTCTAGCGATAATCGGTAATCATTGATGATACTGCAATATTTGGAAACTTCTTTTTGTAATATTGGGAATTTTGATTAGGTTTAAGATAATGCTAATGCTACTTTGAAAATTTGTACTTCTGAGTTTATTCCTGACTCATCTTTAAAAAGCGGATGCTTTTAATTTTTTTACTTTTTTAAAGTTAAGAATTATATCAAGTAAAGAGAAAAATTCAGTGACTAAGATTAGAGCTACCTGGTTTTCCATATTTCCATTGTAATATTTCAAGTATGTAAGAAATAAAACATTACAAATGCAGTGAAATCTCTGTATCTTTCTTTTCTCCCACCTGTATCTTTCTGTGCTCATTCTATTGTCTTTTTATTGAGCTGCTGCTGCTGAGTCGCTTCAGTTGTGTCCGACTCTGTGCGATCCCATAGACGGCAGCCCACCAGCAGAGTTTTTTAATTTTAGTGTAATCAGATTTATTGATTTTTTTTTTCTGTTTTGTTGTTTTTGTTTCTTGTTTAAAAAATTGGTTTTCTTCATACTTGCTTCTTTAGTCCATCTGGGATTTATTTATCAAAATGATATCAAGTAAGGTTCCATTTTTATTACTTTTTTAATAAGGACAACAGTGCTCCAGTGTTTATTGAAAAATCCATTTAAAAAGTATCTTCTGCATGTTTTCTTCCATTCCTCTTAGAAAATGTTACTTAGATGTACTGCTTATTTATGGCAAGTTTCAGATTTTAGAGTATTAGCATAGTATAAATAGAATGGCTAAATCTTTGATGAGAGGAAGTTTTGTTTCCTAGGACTCTAGATGATTCTCTAACCAGAATATTTGATTTATGTACAGGGCTCCTTTGGTTGTAAGGTTTCTGACCCATTAATGTCTTTCAATTTTGGAAATTATAAGTAATTTAAAAAACTCATTTTTGCTTAGGTTATTTATGCAGTGTTCAATAAAACAAGCAGTATTTGCTTGAAAATTAGCTTTCAGATCAGATCAGTCGCTCAGTCGTGTCCGACTCTTTGCGACCCCATGAATCGCAGCACGCCAGGCCTCCCTGTCCATCACCAGCTCCCGGAGGTCACTCAGACTCGCATCCATCGAGTCAGTGATGCCATCCAGCCATCTCATCCTCTGTCGTCCCCTTCTCCTCCTGCCCCCAATCCCTCCCAGCATCAGAGTCTTCTCCAATGAGTCAACTCTTCGCATGAGGTGGCCAAAATACTGGAGTTTCAGCTTTAGCATCATTCCTTCTAAAGAAATTCCAGGATTGATCTCCTTCAGAATGGACTGGTTGGATCTTCTTGCAGTCCAAGGGACTCTCAAGAGTCTTCTCCAACACCACAGTTCAAAAGCATCAATTCTTCGACGTTCAGCCTTCTTCACAGTCCAGCTCTCACATCCATACATGACCACAGGAAAAACCATAGCCTTGACTAGGCGAACCTTTGTTGGTAAAGTAATGTCTCTGCTTTTGAATATGCTATCTAGGTTGGTCATAACTTTCCTTCCAAAGAGTAAGCGTCTTTTAATTTCATGGCTGCAGTCACCATCTGCAGTGATTTTGGAGCCCAGAAAAACAAAGTCTGACACTGTTTCCACTGTTTCCCCATCTATTTCCCATGCAGTGATGGGACCAGATGCCATGATCTTCGTTTTCTGAATGTTGAGCTTTAAGCCAACCTTTTCACTCTCCACTTTCACTTTCATCAAGAGGCTTTTTAGCCCCTCTTCACTTTCTGCCATAAGAGTGGTGTCATCTGCATATCTGAGGTTATTGATATTTCTCCCAGCAGTCTTGATTCCAACTTGTGTTTCTTCCAGTCCAGCATTTCTCATGATGTACTCTGCATATAAGTTAAATAAACATGGTGACAATACTGCCCTGGTGGCTCAGATGGTAAAGCATCTGCCTACAATGCAGGAGACCCAGGTTCAATCCCTGGATCGGGAAGATCTCCTGGAGAAGGAAATGGCAACCCACTTCAGTATTCTTGCCTGGAAAATCCCATGGATGGAGGAGCCTGGAACGTACAGTCCATGGGGTCACAAAGAGTCTGACATGACTCTGCGACTTCACTTTCACTTTAACTTTTCACTTTGACTCTTCTAAGAGGCAGTATATAATGTGTATTGTGGTACAACCAGGAGATTTATAGTTTGGGGATGGGTCTTTTGGGGTTATTGTCTGTCAAGCAAAGAAAAGGCCATCCACACGGGCAGATTGACTGCCAGCATAGCAATAGTGAATTTTCTAGATGGAGTTTAAGAAGGCACTTTGGCATGCACATGACCTCAGCAGATCCTGATACGTGGAGAGTTGCAGCTGGGATCTGGGCAGAGGTAGTTTTTAAAAAGGTGCATTAAAACTCGCCTATCTTTTCACTTTTGTGTCTTTCATGGGTCTCTCAATTCTATCAGACTTTCTTTCTTACAGTTTTGATTTTGTTTTCCCACGTGTCCATCCTTCATGTCTCAAAAACACTATTACAGAGTTTTTCCCACTTGTCCCTCCTTCGTGTCTCAAAGCACTGTTGTAAACTTTGTGTTAGTCTGTGTTTTCACAAAATGAATTCTGAATTCACTTATATTTAGCAAATATAATTTTCAAAGAAAACAAAGAAAAAAAAAATCTGTGTTTGAGCCATAAATTCCTAGGACACTCTAAAACCATAAGGAAAGGCAGCTTTAATCTAGTAAGTTTCTTGTAGTCCATTTTGGCTTTGTATTGATATGTCTGGTATCCATATTGCATGAAAATAAGCTTTAGAATTTTTTTCTTAAAAGGAAATGAGTAAATGGAAGTTGTTTTTTTTTTTTTTTAATCCTTTTAGGAAACTTATTTACATGCATGTTTCAGAATAAATACATTAAAATATGTAGTTTAGTGATCTTGACTTTATTGCAGAATAGAATAAAAAGAGTACCGTAGTAGTACCAAATAGTAAAAGAGCCAGTGAGTAGGATAATACTATTCATATTAATATATCTCTTATGCCTAGCATCGAGTCAGAAAAATAGAAAATATTTAATGAAACAGTTGAGATAAGGATAAAAGATTATAAAGTCATTACTCTGTTTCTCTTCAGCAGAGAAATAGAATCTATTTCAAAATTACTCTCTCACGTCTGTCGTACATTTTCCGATGGTTTAAGTCGCTGAGACACTGCCATTTCTTTCGGTCCCAGCACCTTGCTCACTGCTTTAGTGTGTGAAATTCCCTGCACTGCTGTGGGCAGGCTTGGTAGGAGTCGAGCGCTAGGTTCCTCCAAGCCTGGACCTCAGCTCAACCACCATGACAGTTAATGGGAAGGCTCATTCTCATGCTGGTCGTGGCCGTGTCTAGTTACTCTTGCCTTTATGTAGCAACCAGTCTTCTTTGGAAGTAGTGTTAACTTGTGGTTCCTTCTTGTTCATTTCTCTGTTGCTGTCATGCTTCTCTGGAGTCCTTCCAATGATTCTGATGGCTTGGTGGGTCTTGTTTTTCCCCGTATGGAATTACTTTGTTTTTAGAAATTTTTTGATGTCTCAGATGAAGGTGTAGGGTAGACTCAGGCTGAGTTCACAGTCTGGATCTGGTTCTCTCCTTCAGAGGTCTATGTCTGCTGTGTGAACAGTCATGTTTAGAGTCTGGTTAAGGGAAAATTTTGTTTGTTTTGTTTTATTTTCTTGCATTTATTTATTATTTATTGAGTTGTGTGTTAGAAATTGTCTTAGACTCTCTTCTGCCCATCTTCTATCTTATTCCCCTGCTCTTCAATCTAGAAATTCAGGTTCTGACTTTCTCCTCCCATAACTTGTGAATTGCTGCAAAATTCATTGTCCCTATGCTGTAAGAGCTTCCTGTTTCTTCTATAGCTCAGGAATAGCTAATTTTGTTTTTCTTTGTGTTTGTCATTTTAAGTGCTCTCTTTCTTTTTATTTTAAAGCTGTGTGCTCTTTTCTTCCCCTTATGATCTGACTTCCTATTCTTGTAGTTAAAGTGCAGGCAAGTCATCATGACTCTTTATCTTTTTCTCTGTGTGGAATACTGCACTGACTTTCCCTTTGTTAGGAGGGGAAACACGTTTAGTTTTCATTCAGATGTCTCTTTCCTATACTTACCTGTGTAAATGTCATTATTGTGGGTAACATGCATCTCTGATCCTTTTGTGGAGGAAGATGAATGAAAATTTAAGGATAAGTTGCTGCTGGCAGTTTGATTTCCTTTGGGTGGGGGGCATGTATCATGTTCTGTTGTTTATGAATAAATTTCTGCCACAGTGCCAGTTGTATGCCTCACAATGTACTAAATACCAACAATTTGAAGATCCTAGAAATAGTTCATGTTCTCAAGGGGATTATCCTGTTCTTAAGCTCTTCATATTAGCCATTTTTATTAATAATTATTTAATATCTGGGTGTTTTTTCCCTCTGCTGGATTGTAAGCTTTTTTGATAACAAGGACTAAGTGTATCTTGTTCTTGTTCAGTCACTTAGTTGTGTTCAACTCTTTGCGGCCCCATGTTCTGCACATGGGGCTTCCCTGTCTTTCATTGTCTCCCAGAGTTTGCTCAAATTCATGTCCATTGAGTCAGTGATGCTATCTAACCATGTCATCCTCTGCCGCCCTCTTTTCCTTTTGCCTTCAGTCTTTCCTAGCATCAGGGTCTTTTCCAGTGAGATGGCCTTTCGCATCAGGTGGCCAAAATATCGGAGCTTTAGCATCAGTCTTTCCAATGAATATTTAGGGTTGGTTTCCTTTCAGATTGACTGGATTGATCTCCTTGCAGTCCAGGGGACTCTCAAATGTTCTGCAGCATCACAATTCAGAAGCATCAATTCTTTGGTGCTCAGCCTTCTTTATGGTCCAACTCTCACATCTGTATGTGACTACTGAAAAACTATAGCTTTGGCTATATGGCTTTTGTCGGCTGAGTGACGTCTCTGCCTCCTAGTGTGTTGTCTAGGCCTGTCATAGCTTTCCTTCCAGGGAGCAAGGATCTTTTAATTTCATGGCTGCAGTCACCATCCGCAGTGATTTTGGAGTCCAAGAAAATAAAACCTGTCACTGCTTCCACTTTTACCTCTTCTACTTTCCATGAAGTGATGGGACCAGATGCCATGAACCTCACTTTTTGAAATGTTGTGTTTTAAGCCAGCTTTTTCACTCTCCTCTTTTGCCTTCGTCAAGAGGCTCTTTGGTTCCTCTTTGCTTTCTGCCATTAGAATGGTATCATCTGCATATCTGATTTGTTATTCTTTCTCCTGGCATTCTTAATTCCAGCCTGTGATTCATCTAATCCAGCATTTCTCCTGATGTAGTCTGCATATAAGTTAAGTAAACAGAGTGGCAATATACAGCCTTGCAGTCCAGGGGACTCTCAAATCTTCTGCAGCACCACAATTCAGAAGCATCAATTCTTTGGCACTCAGCCTTCATTATAGTCCACCTCTCACATCCGTACGTAACTACTGAAAAACCATAGCTTTGACTATATGTGTTTTGGTCAGCAGAGTAATATCTCTGCTTCTTAATACTTCTTTCTCTATTTTGAACCAGTCTCTTGTTCCATATTTGGTTCTAATTGTTGCTTCTTGACCTGCATACAGGTTTCTCAGGAGACAGGTAAGATGGTCTGGTACTCCCATCTCTTTAAGAAGTTCTGCAGTTTGTTGTGATATGCACAATCAAAGGCTGTAGGGTAGTCAATGAAGCAGGAGTAGATGTTTTTCTGGAATTCCCTTGGATCGTCTATAATCCAGTGAATGTTGGCAGCTTGATCTCTGGTTCCTGTGCCTTTTCTAAACCCGGCTTGTACATCTGGAAGTTCTTGGTTCACATACTGCTGAAGGCTAGTGTGAAGGATTTTGAGCATAACCTTTCTAGCATGTGAAATGAGCACAGTTCTATGGAAGCATTCTTTGGCATTGCCCTTCTTTGGCATTGGAATGAAAACTGACCATTTCCAGTCCTATGGCCCCTGCTGAGTTTTACAAATTTGTGGACATATTGAGTGCAGTACTTTAACAGCAACATCTTTTAGCATTTGAAATAGCTCAGCTGGAATAACACCATCTCTACTAGCTTTGTTTGCGTAATGCTTCCTAAGGCTCATTTGACTTCACCCTCTAGAATGCCTGGCTCTAGGTGAGTGGCCACACCATCATAGTTATCTGGCTCACTAAGACCTTTTTTGTACAGTTCTTCTGTATATTCTTGCCACCTTAATCTCTTCTGTTTCTGTTAGGTCCTTACCATTTCTGTCCTTTATCATGCCTACCCTTGTATAAAATGTTCCCTTGATGTAGGCAGTTTTTTTGAAGCGATCTCTAGTCTTCCCCAGTCTCTTGTTTTCCTCTACTTCTTTGCACTGTTCATTTAAGAAGTCCTTCTTGTCTCTCCTTGCTGTTCTCTGGAACTCTGCATTCAGTTGGGTATATCTTTCCCTTTCCCCTTGCTTTTCACTCATCTTCTTTCCTCAGCTCCTCAGACAACTATTTTGCCTTCTTGTGTCTCTTTTTCTCAGGGATGGTTTTAGTCACTGCCTTCTGTACATTGTTACAAACCTCCTTCTATAGTTTTGCAGGCACTCTGTCTACCAGATCTATTCCCTTGAATCTATTTGTAACCTCCACTATATAATCATAAGGGATTTTATACAGGTCATACCTGAATGGCCAAGTGGTTTTTCCTACTTTCTTCAGCTGAAGCCTGAATTTTCAATGAGGAGCTCATGATTTGAGCCACAGTCAGCTCCCCATCTTGTTTTTGCTGACTGTGTAGAGCTTCTCTGTCTTCGGCTGCAAAGAATATGTATCAGTCTGATTTCAGCATTGACCATTTGGTGATGTCCATGTGTAAAGTTGTCTCTTGAGTTGTTGGAAAAAGGTGTTTGGTATGACCAGTTCATTCTCTTGGTAGAATTCTGTTAGTCTTTGCCCTGCTTCATTTTGTACTCCTTGGCCAAACTGGCGTGGTAGTCCAGGTATCTCTTGATTTCCTACTTTTGCATTTCAAATTCCTATGATGAAAAGGACATCTTTTTTTTTTTTTTTTTTTTTGGTGTTAGTTCTAGAAGGTCTCATAGGTCTTTGTAGAACTGGTTAACTTCACCTTCTTCTGCATCAGTGGTAGGGGCATAGGCTTGGGTTACTGTGACATTGAATGGCTTGGAGATGAACTGAGATCATTCTGTCCATTTTGAGACTGCACCCAAGTACTTCATTTCAGACTCTTCTGTTGACTGTGAGGGCTACTCCATTTCTTGCAAGGGATTCTTGCCCACAGTAGTGGATATAATAGTCATCTGAATTAAGTTCATCCATTCCCCTCCATTTTAGTTCACTAATTGATTTCACTGATTGATGGACTAAGATGTCAGTGTTCACTCTTGCCATCTCCTGCTTACATCCGAATTTACCTTGACTCATGGACCTGACGTTCCAGATTCCTATGCAGTATTGTTTTTTACAGCGTCATCAGACACATCCACAACTGAACATTGTTTCTGCTTTGACCCTGCTGCTTCATTTTTTCTGGAGCTGTTCTTAATTGCCCTCCACTTTTCCCTGGTAGCATATTGGACACCTTCTGACCTGGGGGACTCATTTTCTGGTGTCATATCTTTTTGCCTTTTCATACTGTTCAGTGCTCTTGCTTGGAAAATCCCATGGACGGAGGAGCCTGGAAGGCTGCAGTCCATGGGGTCACTGAGGGTCGGACACGACTGAGTGACTTCACTTTCACTTTTCACTTTCATGCATTGGAGAAGGAAATGGCAACCCACTGCAGTGTTCTTGCCTGGAGAATCCCAGGGACGGGGGAGCCTGGTGGGCTGCCGTCTATGGGGTCGCACAGAGTTGTACATGGACTGAAGTGACTTAGCAGCAGCAGCATGGGGTTCTTGTGATAAGAATACTAGAGTGGTTTGCCATTCCTTTCTCCAGCAAACCGTGTTTTGTCAGAACTCTTTACTGTTACTTGTCCATCTTGGGTGACCCTGCATGGCATGGCTCACAGCTGCAGTGAGTTAGGCAAGCCCCTTTGTCATGACAGGGTTGTGATCCAGGAAGAGGAAGTGTGTCTTCCTCAACTCTTTCTACAACACCCAACACAATGCCTGGGAGAAATAGTTCCTTGTTGAATGTTTTTAATTGCATGAGTATGTCATCTTTTCATTAGGTCATTTCATAGTAGAACACTTGGCATAGTGCTTTATGTATATTGGATAATCAGCACATTTGTTAAATCATTTAATGTAGAAATGTTCATGTTACCTTTAGAAACAATGAAAAAAAGAAAAAGCAGATGAGAAAGCACCTGCACACTAGGTTCTTAGAATCTAGAGTACTTAACTAATTTGATGAACATGACTAGTAAGCATCTCAAGTCCTCTGAAGTTCCTGTAAAATGATCAAAACTGTTTCTTTGTAGAAAATGACTGCAAAGGAAAAACCAATTGCTATTACAGGTGTGAAAAGTGTAACAGCATCTAAAAAAGTAAAGGCTCCTGGTCAGGAGATTAAAGCTTTAGATACATTATTTTGCAGAGTAGCATATAGAATTTAATGATGGCTTGAGTTTGTGTTACTTGGTGTGGAAATGAAGTGCGATAGCCTGTGCCATTTAGCTGGCCAAGTCACAGGTCAAACCTGAAAGGAAATGTAGAATATGCTGTCATGATATGATTTTCCCAGGTAACATGCTGATACACACACACAAAAATGTGATTTGGCAAGGTCCAGAGCTTGTACACGGGGAAGGCAATGGCACCCCACCCCAGTACTTTTGCCTGGAAAATCCCATGGACAGAGGAGCCTGGTAGGCTCCAGTCCATGGGGTCGCTAAGAGTCGAACACGACTGGCGACTTCACTTTCGCTTTTCACTTTCATACGTTGGAGAAGGAAATGGCAACCCACTCCAGTATTCTTGCCTGGAGAATCCCAGGGACAGGGGAGCCTGGTGGGCTTCTGTCTGTGGGGTCGCACAGAGTCGGACACGACTGAAGCGACTTAGCAGTTAGCAGCAGAGCTTGTACAAAGCTCTTGTGAACTTTGAGGTTTAGAAAATGGCAGACCTTATCTTTTGGTTGTTTCAAGAACTTCCTATAATTGAGGTTACAAGTGGCGGTTTGTGTTCTTTTTCCTCCTCCCCCTTCTTCTTTCTCTTCTCCCTGCTCCATCTTCACTTAACATCCTCCAGCTTCCCTAGGCCTGCCCTGTTTTCCTGCTTCTCTTTTCTGCTTCTCAACTTGCCCTTTCCCTCTGGCATCATCTTCACAATCTTTTCTCTCAGTCTCACAGTCTGTACAGACTTATGGCACATTATTTTTCTTCCAGGAGTACTGACTGGATTAAGCAAATCATGGTTAACTGAGAAGGGTGGGAAATGATAATTTTTCTTTTTAGCCCTTGCATGCAAAGGAGAATGTCTTTTTATTTCTAGATGTTAATGTACCTTGTAACTTTAATATTAACAAAAAGAATAGAGAAAGTGATATGTGATATAGTTTTTCTCGTTTTCATTAATGATGTTTACTAATTCCAAAATGATTCAAATTTCACAATATACTTTCTTTTTAGGTCCGTATCGAAACAGCTACAACTCTGAAATTAAATATCCTTTAAATATTCTAAGAATACTTCACTGCAAGGGATTTTAGCAACACTTTAAAATTAATTATTTTTAAAATATAATTTATGACAGTTTAAAATGTAATTTTTGATTGGTTTGTTATATTTGGTTTTTACATATATTTTATCTTGATAAATTTCATATATTCTCAATTTCATGTATTCTCAGTATTCCTTAACCACTCTTCACCTGTTGATGATTTTGAGTTTAGAACAGATCAGTTTCTGCCGGTAAGAATATTTATTTCAGGTTTTATAAACATTTCTCTTATGTCTTTTGAATATTGTGTTATTTTATAGCTGAAATTGTATGTATCTATTATTTAGTATAGCTGCTTTCAAAAGTATATTTAGATTATTTTGGAAGTGATTGCTTTTATTGGTAACTTTAATTTCAACAATTCTGTTTTTTTTGTTTCATTATCTTGTTATCCATTTTAGAGCTGACTGCTGCACTTTCTGTTCTCACTAGTGTAAGACACCTACTCATGTCCTATCTGTCTGTTACTCTGCATCCTTAGGTCACCGCCCTCTGTTGTCTGTGTGTATATGTCTATCCTTACCTGAAAAGCACCCCTAGTCTTACTCTTTTTTTCCTTCACTCAACCCTCAGCACCTGTTTTGTTTCCACATAGTTGTCATTCAGTAAACACTTGTTAAATATGTCAGTATGAATGGGGCCTTAGTGTTTGGTTTTCTTGAGAGGACTAGACAAGAAAACTTTATGGTAAAATATCTGCCTTTATTTCTTATGGGGTCATAAATGGGTAAACTTGGAGAGCAGAAATTTTTCTTTAATAGAAGAATCACTAAATGCTTTTGGTTGAAAGAAAGATGTTTTACCAATCTGTTTAAAAGTGAATCGAATATCTGAAAGAGCAAACGTTTCTGACGTCTTGTGATTTGTTAATTTCCACTATAATTTTCGCAATGTAGAAGTTAAAAGCCAGACATAGGTTTTTTGTTTTCTATTTCCTAATCAGAAACATTCTGTTACACTTATAATTACAAGTATTTGTCTATAAAAATGTGTATCAGAAAGCTGGTATGTGGGTGCTGTAATGGCGTTCCTCTTGCTATAATGAGTAGACTTTGCAAAACAACAGGCGTATTGGAAAAGAAGTGACAAAGCACTTTTAAAAGTTGAATTAGCTGTATAAACTTCAAACACAGAAACTTCAGACACACTTTTTCTCTGAAAACATTTATGGATGAATTAAATTCGAAAACGGGCACATTTAACAACAATGAAGAATAAGATCACTGCCCTAAATATTGACAACTTAACCAATTTGAAGTTGTATGGGTAATGCTAAGGTTTTCTTGCCTGGAGAATCCCATGGACAGAGGAGCCTGGTGGGCTGCCGTCTATAGGGTCGCACAGAGTTGGACTTGACTGAAGCGACTTAGCAGCAGCAGCTAAGGTTTTGTCTGTTGGTCTTTTATTTCTTTGATATTATGACTTGGTTTTACTTTTTATTTCTGTCTTTATGTGAAGGTTTTTTACATTTCTATACCAAACTTTTATTTTTGCTTTTACCTACAGTATTTGGAAACCATGTTCACACTACTCTTTCAGTTACTTCAGCAAGTTACAGAATGTGACACCAAGATGCATGTTTTACATGTCCTTTCTTGTGTGATTGAAAGAGTCAACGTGCAGGTAATTTTGTTGTAAACATGAAAATAAATGTTAGAGAAATGTGTAGAGTATATGTAGAATTCATTAACATCTTTGCTTTGTACACATTGTTTAAATGTTAAAACATTCATTAAAATGGTTCTATTAGGTTGTGATTTCAGTTCTGTATCAAAATTGACTTTTATACTTGGCGTTTTTAAAAAATGATCTAAGAAAATGAAAAAATAAAAAATTGAATCAACAATGTAGTGTTGTTTGTTAGAAAGCAAAATTATATATCTTTTATAAAATTCAGTTTTTATAAAATACTACTTTTTACAATTTAATATGAATTATAAAATTCAGTTTTTATAAAATACTACTTTTTACAATTTAATATGTTTGAGTGCATACTCACAAGTGTCAGTCAGCAAATACAAATATTCTCAGAAATCTATTGTTTGTACCTTAAAAACTGAGTGTGTTTTGCAGTCTAGGCCATGTTATATCCATCACTGGTTTAATGTAAAAATAATATGTAAAGTTTTTAACAGTAAATTATTATTTAATTGTATTCAGCTTCCCTTATCATTCCTAATGTTTGTGAAAAACTGATAATCCTGGAACGACACTGTAATTATCCTGTAATTTTTTATATCCAAGTTTACACTGCATATTTTTATTTGAAAAGTGCTGAGTAAATCTGTGAGGTATTAATTAGGAAAAGATAACTGAATTTAAGTCCACAGTCCTGGAGTCTGTTCCTGAATCTATTGGTGAATTCTGACATCTTGAACCTGCTTATTAATTCTGAAGCAATTGATGAGAATTGCTATCAATTATTGAGTAATGACAAGTTTCCAACTCCTGTGGCAGGTGATTTGCATATATTTCTCATTTAATCCTTAAAAAAACTTTTGGGTGGGAATTAGAATTCATTATCTCGAACAATTTGAAGCTTCAAGAAATTTGCCAAAGTTCAGACATTTTAGTGGCATTGATAATATTCAAACTCATCATTAACCTTCTCATTGGTAGTTCAGCTGGTAAAGAATCTGCCTGCACTGCCGGAGACCCAGGTTCAGTCTCTGGGTCAGGAAGCTCCCCTGGAGAAAGGAATGGCAACCCATTCCAGTATTCTTTCCTGGAGAATCCTATGAGCAGAGGAGTCTGGCAGGCTGTATAGTCCATAGGGTCACAAAGAGTTGGACATGACTGAGCAGCTAACACTAACCGACTAACTGAACTCAACATTATATTGATGTAACACCAGTTGCAGTTTTGAGTGACCATTAATCATTTTGAGCAGATTCGAGTCCTGGTGTCTTAAGTAATATCTTACATTTTTTTAACACTTGTGTTTCTTATTACATTAATTACATTATTTCATTTTGATATTGGTTTATCAATAACATTGAGAGAATTTGGTCATTGAGACTGTTTTAAACTTATTTCAAGTCCCTGTCTCTGCTCTTTGGCTTGGACATGGTCTTGAACCTTGAGTCCTCATGTATAAAATGGTAAAGATAAAGATTACTCTCAAGGATTCCTGAGTATAAAATTATCACAGATATTTAATATTAAATGTTCAATATGCAGATTACTATACAATTGCAATAAATTATTTAAAAATTGATTATATTGTAGAAGTAAGATTTGGCAGTTTTTTAAATAATCTTATTTAGATATCATCTGGCTAATGGGAATTTCTTAAAGAAGGTTTTTTTTTTTCTTTTTGTAAAAATGAATTTTCTTACCCCATCTCCCCAAACTGCTAAACCTTTTCCCACATAAGTTTAACATTACTCTTGCTTAGTAAATTTAAAAATGCTTTTGTTTCTATCCATGGTTATCTTTCACGGAACTAATAGCCTAAGCAGCTCATATGTCTATATCATTAGTAAATAAGATATAGTTATCCATTAGTACTTTTTGTTTTTAGAACATGAATAGGAAAGGGTTATGAAAAATATTTTCAGGAAAAACATTTTCTTGTGTTAAGCTTTGAATAACACCATCACTTAAATATCCTTCAGGTATCATTTGTATATAAATATGATTTTTGTCTACCAGATTGCAAACATTTTGCGCCCTCTTACAGTGGTACTTTCTGACACATAACAGTTTCTGATGTTTTAGGGAAGTCACCATCTTTACACCATAGCTTGAAATTTTTTGAAGATTGTATTTCTTTTTTTTTTTTAAAAGTAATTGAAAACCTGTAAGTAAATTATTCCAGTTCAGGGTTTCTGTAAATACACAGTCAGGAAAAAAATGTGTTAATCATCAAATAAGATGTCAGGTAAGCAGTCTTTGTACTTAAGCATTTCTGAAGGAAAAGAACAGAATTAAAAATTAAAGAGCCAGTGTGAAATGTTAAATATTCTGTTGAAAGTGTTAGCTAAAATGAGATGTTAATGGAGAGTTATTTTTTAAATTCCCTTGTGAGTGGAACCTTTGTTAAAACATTTGTTAGTCTGTCACATATTTGAGTTTCACTTGTTTTTCTAATGTGTTATGAATGAAAGTGGGTATCTTCCTGTGTAGAATGAACTCGTAAAACTATATATAATGCTCATAGTAGAGCTCCACCCCATTCGATTTTTTTGGAGTAGAAGTGCCAAAAGATGAGTACTCTCAACTCAGTTGTGTTACGCTGATGGTTCACTTTCTGTTGTGGAATATTTAACCTGATATCTATAAAACATTCTTAATTCCATGTGTTTTTTAAGTGTTATTTAAATAGCTGATCATTTGTCTACCAAAAATGCATAATCACTTTAAGAAATGTTTATAGTATTTTTTTTTCTTTTACATGTTTTCACTGAAATGTTTTAAATATGCAGACATGTTGTAGTAAATCACTACCCATATATTCTTCACTTCATCAGAACACTTTACCTTAGTATATTAGACCTCTCCTTCTTAATCATAATCATCATTAGATTCAGAGAACTTAACACTGATGTAGTACTGTATTCTGATGTCAAGCCCATATTCAGGTTTTCTCAGTTGCCCCAGTAATTTATTTTTTTACCTCCCTCCTCTTAACCTAAGGAAATGTGTTTGGCTCTCATGTCATCACTTTGTTTTCTAATCACCAGCCCCTTTTTTAAATCTTTTACAACACTGAATGTATGATTGATTTTTAAAATAGTGTCTTTGAAGCATTAATTTTAATTTAGAGCATACTCTAATGAACAACTGAGACTGGGATATAAATATTTCATGACTTTCAAATGTAATTGGGTGCTTGGTTCTATTATTCACCCTGTCTGAAATTCACAGCACATATTTCCTTTCTTCCATGCCTTGGAAGAAATTCTGTTTAATTTGTTCAAAACCAAAACTTTCCTTATCAGTAAAATATGCTGCTTTTAGTTGAATGTGATTGCATTAGTTACTCTGAAACCTGTTTTATGTATTAACTGGTCTGCCTTTGTAAGTTAATTGGAGGGATCTTTGAGATAGAGCACTTAGCAAAATTAAGTGCTCAATAAATATCTATTAAAATAATATTCAGAATTGGATACATGAAGAGTCTCTTAATGTTTATTCAGTTTTATCTCACTGAAATATTTGGGCAAATATTTAACTTCTTATCTTTCTGCATCTCCTCTCCTAAACCTCGGGAACAACTCTGAGAGATTTTTTTGTGTGTATAGTGTATAGTATACACTATACTTTTAGTGTATGATGTTTTATAAGTAGAATAGAGAAACTCTTACTGTTTCTGGGAGTAATTTTTTTGTTTTAATTATTGGAATATAATGCTTTATAATATTGTGTTAGTTTCTGCTGTATAACAAAGTGAATCAGTCATATGTATGGGAGAAATTTTTAATTTTTTTAATTTTTTTTTTTTTTTTGAGAAATTTTTAATTTTTAATCCTTGGGATTGATAGTACTGAAACTGTGAAACTCTAGTGTTTTGTTTATCACCAAGTGAACGCTCATCAGATCAATTCCAAATACTGGGTGGCTGTAGGCCTAAACCTGGAGTGAAGGTTCCAGGTTCTGTGTGAAATCAGGTTCCATTTTATTTTCCAGAAATCTCACTATCAAGCCATGGTGTGTGTGAGGTAGGGGATATTTTTTAAAACTGGTGAAGTTAATCTGTATTGGGGTTAACAGTTTTATCCTTGAAAAGGATTAAGGGTTCATATCCTCTGCTTTTTGGTGCCTGGTCTTCAAGGCCTGATAATTGAAAGATGCCATTCGGTAATGGTTGAATGAATGAGGAAATGCTGACTCTTTTAAAAACATTATAATTGGCAATTATATAAGTTGTTTCATTAAAAAGAACCAGGATATAACAGCATTTTTTATTAACTTATTTCTGTTAAAGAAATAACTGGCGTCAGTATGTTGTTTTATATTCCTAAATTTTATTTCAGCCGATAAATTTGCTGCTTGTTTAAAATTACTTAAAAATATTTACCCTGGAGCTCTGTGTCTCTATATACTGTTGAATTTATCTTTAAAAGTATATATACTTAATACATTACATCCAGTAAACCATCTGCTACCTGTGACCTAATAGGTCTGTCAGTGTTTCTGAAATAAGTCGCCTTCTTTACTAACGCAGTGCTGTTGCTTCCTCTGCTTCTGTTGTGATAGATACGACCATATGTAGGATGTCTGGTACAGTATTTGCCTCTTCTTTGGAAGCAGAGTGAAGAGCACAATATGTTGAGATGTGCTATTCTGACAACACTTATTCATCTTGTTCAGGTAAGTTTCTTCTCCACAGTTTCTAGTTTAGTTTTTTTTTTCTCCTTCTTTAAATTTTTTTTGCTATCTTCATGTGATTGATGTTAGTGGCAATAAAAGACCTCACATTTTTCTTGTTCATGTGTGATCTACACAATTTAAAAACAATTTTTTTATATTTACTATGAGCATTTTTTGACATTTAAAAAAATATTCTCTATGTTTAAAAGACAGTTTCTTTCATTAGAGGTAGTTGTCCCCAGAGAAGGTAGACTTGTGATTTTTACAGTCAGTTGTTTTTTGCATGTAGTTTCCTTGGTATTCAGGGCTCTTCTGTATAAACTTACTCTCCATTTTCACTTAATTTAAAGTAAAAATCTTCCTTTCATATGTTGGGAAGACAGAAAAACAGGTGAGTTGCCTTTGCGGGAAGGAGTTAATTTGATATTCGGTATCTTGACTTTGAGGTATGGGGATGTGCAGCAGGTTGAGAGAGCCCTAAACTTTCAGAGAGAGATGGAGCTGCAGTTCTCATCTGAACTGTTAGGGTGGATTATGGTCTGATGGTAAGAGAATGGAGAGGGAGGCACTTAATGAGAATCTCTGTCTGCAGGGATGCACAAGTGACTTTTATTGCCCTTGCTGCAAAAGTTGATAGATTTTTTCCAGTGGGGAGATCTCTTTCAAAATTAAGAATTAGTACTCTAAAATGTTCCAATAAGTTAAACTAATTATTATTATTATTTTTTAAAAAAACCTTTTTCAGTCGCCTTGAAACATAAACTTATTCTTTCACCAAATTTTTATGGTTGAGTTTTATAATTATAAATTTCTACCTGAGGCAGTTTTAGATACATGGATAGTGATACAAAAAAAAAATTTTTTTAAGCACTTTTGTCTATTCCTTTAATTTTTGTGATTATTCTGAAAAATTATATCCCTTTAATAGATGAGAATACAAATGCTAATAGAAGGTTAGCACTTAGTCTGAGATTGTTCATGTAAGTGTCAGAGCAGAGAGTGATCCTCATGTCTTTTGCCTTATATCTCTGCCAAATGAGATTTTTGTGAAGGAGGTATGCTCTTCAAGCAATGTTACCTCAGGAAATCTTAGGAAGCTATAGTAACTTGCGGGAAATGCTTGGAGTCTATAGGACCTTTTCCTTTAATTGTAACACCCTGGGTAGGTATAGGCCAGTGTTGCAAGTTTTCAGCTAAGTAATCATGTGCCCTTGTTTTAATGTTAAACACACAATGTTTAACATTAAAAATGAGACTACCTTAAAATAAGGTTTTCAATCATTTGAGAAAGCTATATAATTATTAGGGTTATTGGTAAGTTCCTTTCATAGAAATCGTTGCATCTTTCAACTATCATTTTTATTTATTTATTGAAATTTAGTAGACAGATATTAGTATAAGTATTTTTTATTATTTTTTTTTCCTTTTTAAAATTCTAGGAACCTAGACTGTTAGCCTCTCTGACTGAGGAGTGTAATAATGAATGAAAATAAACTTTCTCGCCTGCAGTAGTTTGGCCTCAGTGGAAGTAGGCATTCATTTATTTGATAAACATGTTTTTGAACACCTGCAATATGCAATACATGGCACTAGGCACTGGGAAACAGAAATGAATAGGACAAGCTTTCTGTGAATGTGGTTGTCTAGGGGAAGACTGAACAGCTAAGTGCTCTTTTAGTGGTAAGGACAGAGTGCTGTGGGGCACTTGGTGGGTTACTTGTCTGAGACTGGAAGATCTCACAGGGGTCATCAGAGAAGTCTTCCTTCAGAGGTGATACCCAAATAGTGTATCAGTATCTCTTGACCTCCCTGTATAGAAGATGAGGATTTAATTTTCATTTTCCTGTGGTATCATTATCTCTTGACCTTCCTGTATAGAAGCTGAGGATTTAATTTTCATTTTCCTGTGTATGACTCCTATCCTTCAAGCCTCCCAGTATAGTTAGATTATAGTTTAAATTAGGTCACTATTTAGTGTTTGTATGACTACCTACATGGAGTTCATATATAAAGAATGCTGAAGTCATATATCATTATATATGGCTAATTTTCTATCCTGTATAACCATCCACCTAATCTCCACTCCTATATTAATAATTGTTTGCTTAGTTTATTATAAGTTTCCCGTTACTGTGCAGCAAATTACCACAGATGTAAAGGAATAAAATGGCATTCTAAATACTTCATAGTTCTGTAGGTCAGAGGTCGAGCACGCCATGTTGCACTCTCTGATCAGTCTGATAGCCTGAAATTGATATGCTGCCAGACTAAGTTCTCCTCTGGAAGCTTCAAGGAAAAACTTTTCTTTACATTCAGTCAGCTTGTTGGGAGAATTCAGTTCCTTGGTCTGCAGCACTAAAATCCCAGATTACTTGCTGGCTGTCAGCTGAAAGTGAAAGTTGCTCAGTCGTGTCTGACTCTTTGTGACCCCATGGACTGTAGCCTGCCAGGCCACCTTGGAATTCTCCAGGCCAGAATACTGGAGTGGGCAGCCATTTCCTTCTCCAGGGGATCTTCCTGACCCAGAAATCAAACCAGGGTCTCTTGGATTGCAGGCAGAATCTTTACCAACTGAGATACCAGGGAAGCCTTGGAGGCCCTCCAAGTCCCTAGAGTCCAGCCACATTCCTTGATCATGACCCCTTCCATCATTATTGTCAGCAGTAGGGAAGTTCTTGGTTGTCAAATCCCTTCAGGTTTTGAATCTCTAATTTTCTTTCATGCAAATAGCTAAAGAAAACTAAAGGGTTCGTGTGGATAGATCAGGCTAATCTGTATAATTTTCTTATTATAAGATCATTCAATTTGAGACCTTAGTCATATCTGGAAAGTAATATCTAAATTAGCATTTGATTGAATAACTGGGGAATGGTCTGTGTACACTGAAGTTATGAAGTTAAGAATCATAGGTGGTCATCTGAGAATTCTGCCTGCTACATTGAGCTTTTTATGTAACTGAATCCATTCTGTCCACCTGTTATCTAAACATTCCTTCAGTATGTTCCCACACATCAGATACTTTATTACTTTCATCATCTTGGAATCTGGAAAATTGATATGAGCTTTAGTATGCATTGGTTTTTACTCTGTACTTGTTCGTGGCTGTTATGACTGGATCCCCTTTCAGTGTCATCAGAAGGGTTCTTCTTGCCTATCCTTTCTGTAGGATGCCTATTTTCTGTACCTGTCTTCTTCCTTGTTATGACTTCCTCTTTCTGCTGGAGCCCATGAATGTCTGTGGCATTCTGCAAAAGGTACTTGTGGGGTAAATTTTGTCAAGATTTTGCATGTGTGAAAATGCCTTAAAGTTTTCATGTTGACTAGTAATTTGGCTGGGTGTAAAATTCTAAGTTTACCCCTTGAGAGGCATTTTTAGTGTGTCTTCTAGGTTCTGGAGTTGCTCTTAGGAAATCTTAGCCATTTTAATTCTTGTTTCTTGAATATGTCATCTCTTCTTTCCCTTTGGCAACTTATATGATCTCTGTGTTTCTATTTTCAATTTCATGATGATGTGGGTATATTTTCATTCCACTGTTCTGGACACTTGATGTATATTGCAAACTGGAAACTCATGGTCTTGGGTTCTAGATAACTCCATCACATTCTATTGATTATTTCCACAACTTTGTGTTTTTCTTTTGTCTCTTTCTTAACTTCTTGTTACTTAGATGATAGATGAATGACCCCACCCTATATTTTTCTTCCTGTTCGTTTCTGCTTTTCCTTCTCTACCGGGGTCCAGCCCCAGCGGGGTCCAGGGGAACTCTCAGGATGAATGGTGTTGGCAAGGGAGACACGGGTCTTATAATGGACTGGGACCTGGTGGTCTGGGGTCAAAAATAAAGAGAAAAAATAAGGGAGAGAGAAAGAGGCTGATATTCCTTGGTTTACACAGAAAGCCACTAAAGTCCCTGACATGGGACTTGCTCTATTCATGGAGGCCTCAGGCGCCCTCTCAGTGGGGTGAAGACGCAGAGCGCCTTCTTGATTAGGTGGAGACGCAGAGCGCTTCCTCGATCGGGTCTTAGAAGCCTGGGCTAAAAAGTGAACTCAGAGGACCTCTGTGCTCCAGGGAGTCAGCCTGAAAAAGTAGAGAGAGAGAGAGAAAGAGAAAGACAGACATGGAGACCAGAGCTCTGGTGAAGTGGGATCTGCAGCTTTATTTTCAAAAGGAACTTTTATACTCTTGAGTTACACATTTCTCAAAGTAAAAGATACAGAGTCAGCTCAACATTCCATCAATTTTACCTTTATCAAAACCAGGATATTTTCTGTATACCTTTTCATAAACAAAGGTCTTATGTTATGTCTGGCTCTGTGGCCTGTTAACATTTCATGACTCTTTTCTGATAAAGGTTGACCAGCCAGAAACCTTGTTTTCCCTTAAAGTGTTTTTTCTTTATTTCTCCCAGCCTCAGAAAGTACTAAATAAAGTTACATTCCGAGGTCGGACATGACTGAGCAACTTCACTTTCACTTTTCACTTTCGTGCATTGGAGAAGGAAATGGCAATCCACTCCAGTATTCTTGCCTGGAGAATCCCAGAGACGGGGAGCCTGGTGGGCTGCCATCTATGGGGTTGCACAGAGTTGGACACAACTGAAGTGACTTAGCAGCAGCAGCAGGGAGCAAAGGTGCAGTGGGTCACAACAAAGAAAGAACTTACTAGCTCAAAGGTCTGATGTGCTTAATACCAAGGCTACTACTTGTTTTTCTTACATTCCAACTACATTAACTAATGCACTCCCAGGTGCACAATGGATAAGGGATATGGGAGCTTGGCAGCAAGCATTGGCCCAACAGTGAAGCCTTTACCAGTACTGTTCTAATAATTTTTCATCCCTCAAAGGGCTCTATGCTCATTAGGACTTTTAGAATGCTTAGGCTTCCTGTGCCTTTCATGGTTGGGGAGTTGTGAGCAATTATATGCATTAGTTGCAAGGATATGGATAAACCTGCCAAGCAAGCTAAAATGCTAACAGAGAGGTTAGAATTGAAATACTCCTTTCAAGCCCAGGAAACATAACTAGAGCCCTAAGTTGATTTTTTTTTTCAGAAATAGGTGGTCGGGGATAGCCCCCTGTTAATGTCAGAAGAGTTGGTAAAAGACATAATATAGTAAACAGTAGACAGACAGACTTTGGTTCCGGGGTAGATGCTCGGGCAGGTCCAGGGAGTCCCTTGAGTCCTGATCCGCCTTGCCTGTCAGGTCTCTTCCGCATGACCTTGTCATGGGTGGGATCTCCTGTGCTGGCCCCCGGCACTTCTCTTTGTCCTTTTGCTCTACTTTCTGGGGAATTTTTTTGAGCTTTATCTTTCAGTTTTTCTATTGAGTTTTTCTTCCCTGCTGTAATATTGTTAATGTCTTTGAGTACTGTTTTTTAAATTAAAATTTTATTTATTTATTTTTAATTGAAGTATACTTGATTTATAGTATTAATTTCAGGTGTACAACATAGTCAATTCAATATTTATATAGATTATACTCCATTTGAAGTTATTACAAAATAATGGCTATATTTCTCTGTGCTGTGTCATGTATTCCTTGTTGATTATTTTATACCTGTTAGTTTGTGACTCTTAATCCCATAACCCTATTTTGTCCCTCCCCACTCGAGGAGTTCTTTTTTGTATTATTGAATAATCATTTTATATTTGTATATAATCATTTGTATACAGATACAATCATTTGTATTGTTGAAAAATTTCATTTTTGTTTTCATGAATACAGTGTTTTATTCTAAAAAAGATATTAACATATTTCTAAGCTTTTATCTCTATATGTGGTCTCTGTTTCCTTCAGTCATGTCTGTTGATGTGATTGGTTGCCTGCTTTTTAATTTTTCTTGTGAAACTTTGAAGCATGCACAAAAGAAGGAAGAACAGTATAATGAATCCTTAGGTAACCATTTCCCAACTTCAAGAGCTGTATCAATATTTTGTCTGTATAAATTTTATATTTTAGAGTGGGCACTAAAAAGTTAATCAAAAGGATTGAATGTATATGGGAAACTTGCTGATTGTGGGTTTTTTTCTTTAAAATAGTCTAGCTGGAAGCTTTTTTTTTTTGTATGGGGCAAATGTTTTGGTTCTGTGATTCTGAGATCTTTCCTTAGTGAAAGATCCATCAGTCTTTTGCCCATTATATTATATCTCTGTTTTATATAGTATCCCTAGTCTTGATTACCTGATTGTCTCCTTGTCTTCAGATGCTTTGTTTTGCCTTATGAGAATAAAGGGCCAAATCTGTACTGATTAAAGAGGGCCAGTTGTTTGACCATGCACAAGGACGAGATCTTGTCATCAAATGTCTTTTAAAATACCTTCTACAGGTGCCCTTACTTTTAATACTTCCCTTCAGCTTCCCTTTCCAAAAGACCTTGTGCTCTCAGTTCCTAAGTCTTTGGGAGTTTCTGTAGTGTAAATCAGGTGGTTTCTTGCCCTTTTAAACTGCTGGCTTTCAGCTTTGGTTTTCTGAGTCTGCTAAATCAGTCTTTCTTTCCTGCTTCCAAAAATAAGTTGCTTTTATCTCTTCTTAAGCTGTCTTTGTACTTAGAGTCTTTAAAAACACATACTCTTATATCCTTTTAGTGGATCTTGGGAGAGCACAGTAGTAAAGGCATATGTTAAATCCATCAGCTTTCTCCAGATGCTAACGTAGTGATTTCTAATACAGAGTCATTTGTATAGCTGCAGCACTGAGTATCACAGTTGGGTGTAAGGGCCATTTCTTGTTTTTGCTTAGTTGCTGAATCATGTCTGATTCTTGCAACTCCATAGACTGTAGCCTGCCAGGCTCCTCTGTTCTTGGGATTTCCCAGGCAAGAATACTGGAGTGGATTGCCACTTTCTTCTCCAGAGGATCTTCCTGACCCAGGGATCAAACCCAAGTCTCCTGCATTGGCAGGAAGGTTCTTCACCACTGAGCCACCAGGGAATCCTGGGGCTTAGGAATTATTGTTCAGATCAGATCAGTCGCTCAGTCGTGTCTGACTCTTTGCGACCCCATGAACCACAGCACACCAGGCCTCCCTGTCCATCACCAACTCCCGGAGGTCACTCAGACTCTCATCCATCGAGTCAGTGATGCCATCCAGCCATCTCATCCTCTGGCATCCCCTTCTCCTCCTGCCCCCAATCCCTCCCAGCATCAGAGTCCTTTCCAATGAGTCAACTCTTCGCATGAGGTGGCCAAAGTACTGGAGTTTCAGCTTTAGCATCATTCCTTCCAAAGAAATCCCAGGGCTGATCTCCTTCAGAATGGACTGGTTGGATCTCCTTGCAGTCCAAGGGACTCTCAAGAGTCTTCTCCAACACCACAGTTCAAAAGCATCAATTCTTCGGTGCTCAGCCTTCTTCACAGTCCAGCTCTCACATCCATACATGACCACAGGAAAGACCATACCCTTGACTAGGCGAACCTTTGTTGGCAAAGTGATGTCTCTGCTTTTGAGTATGCTATCTAGGTTGGTCATAACTTTCCTTCCAAGGAGTAAGCGTCTTTTAATTTCACGGCTGCAGTCACCATCTGCAGTGATTTTGGTTAGGAAAGCATAAAGAATGTGTCTTGAAGTTCAGAGGAAGGTGTGTTACCATTTGTATTTTAGAAAGGTAATCAGTGCACCAGTGGGGATACTGGTTTAGAATGGAGTAAAACTAAGGTCAAAGAAATAGTTGGGAAGCTCTTCTGTTAACCGTGAAAGAGACGATGATGTGAAGTAAAGCCATGGAAAGAAGGGGGAACATTTGAGATAGAATTAAGGATTACTTAGATTTGGGGTGAGGAGGAAGAAGCACAGAAGGTAGTTGTGGTATAATTTTTTGCTCTGTAGACAGTGGTTCATGTCACTTGAGTTAGGAAATACAGGAACAGAAGCTATTTTTTAAGAAGATAGTGGGTTGGTTCAGTGATTTACTTGAGAGTTTGAAATGCCTTCTGGTTGATGATTTCCTGTGTCATAAGGAGTGTCTGGAGTTCAAAGGTTTGGGTTGGAGATAATAGATTTGGACATTATCAGCAAGTACAATGGCAACCCACTCCACACTCTTGCCTGGAAAATCCCAGGGACAGTGAAGCCTGGTGGGCTGCCATCTGTGGGGTCGTACAGAGTCGGACATGACTGAAGCAACGCAGCAGCAGCAAGTACAAAGCACATGAGAAGAGAGCCAAAGACAGAACCCTGAGAAATACTGCTTTTTAGAGAGTGTTGTTCTTTTCTCGCTGCTTAACTGTAACTATAATTGTAATTATTTCTCAGAATTGTAGACATTGTTTTATAGTTATAGTCGTGGATTGAAAGTGTTCAAATTTACTTAAATCTGCATATCTGACACATTCTGACACATTCTTTAACCCGCTAGATTACAAAGCTAAATTTCTTGGAGCTTTAACTGAGAGAGTCTTTTATGTTTGGCAGTTACTTACTTTAGTTTTGCTAATGTTAGCATTTTGTGCTCATTAAAATGTGCACTAAGTAAGTAGATTCTAACATTCCTAGGAAATATTAAGTCTATTGATACTAAAAAATGAACTTGATTAGTTTTCCTTAATTTTTTTTTCTTTTTGTGTTCTGTTAAGAATTGAGCTGTGGAGAGTGAAATTTAACTGAATTTTAAGGCCCAGTTTACTACTTTATTAAATGTGACATTTTTATAAATCTCTTCTTTGGAAAAATCTTTAATAAAGTCTTATCAATGCTTGCATAGTTGTAGAAAGGCCCAAACAATGTATTTAAGAATAAACTTAGTGTATTTCCACTGAAGTATCTATATCCTGCTGATAAAATTTTGACTTTAAATATATGTGTGTGTCATTGAAAGAGGCATTCGTATACATTTTGTTGCTTTGTAATTATATATTATATTGACATCTGAATTATATTCTAAGTGAGGAGATGTTTGTTAGTTTGGTTTCCTTTCTTTGCTTATTAGATTGTAGAGATTATGAGTTAGAAATTGATTTTCTATCCTCTTATGTTCCTTTCAAAGTGCTTAGATTTAGTGTGATGCAGAGTCAACCTCCATAAGACAGTAATTAGTCAAACTAGAATTTTAAATTAAAATCTCTGTCGTCTTCCTCCATCTTTGTTTTCTTATTAAAAAATTGGCGTAAATTCTTCATTAAAAAATGCACACATTAAAAAAAAACTCCTTTTACCCCTCCCAACATCCGTATTTAACTAGTGCCAACAGTTTTTTCTGTTTGCTCCCAAGAAACTTTTTTATGCGTATATTTTCATATCAGATATATAGCTATTAAAAAACTTATTTGGCTTGTGAAATTGTTATACACTCTTCTTTTTAATCCCAATTTGTCATTATCTTTGAAATTGTTTTCATTCCATGCCTAATCCTTTTTCATGGCTTCTGAGTATTCTGGAATATGAAGGTATTATAATGTAGTCATCTTAATTGATGAACATTTAGATTAGGTTCTTTTTAACTTAGTTATTTAGTTGGGATAATTTGTAGAATTTAACATATCACTGTTTATACATCTTCAGTCATCATGGAAGGGAATATAAATATGTATATGAGAAATTCTTAAAATGAACGTATATTTGTAACCTTGATGTATATGGTTTTACTACCATTAGGCAATTGAATATTTTTTTTACTACTGATTTCCAATTGTAAACAGAACTAATTTTGTTTTAATAATGCTTATAATTAGAATCATCCTTTCAAAATCTGATTGATTGATTTTTTTATAAATTGGTTTTAGGGCTTTTTAATATGATAGGTGATTTTTTTTTTGGTGGGAGGCGGGACTTTAGATTATCTATGTTAAGTTTTATTTATACTTCCCATAGGGATTAGGAGCAGACAGCAAGAACCTCTACCCTTTCCTGCTCCCAGTTATTCAACTGAGTACAGATGTTTCCCAGCCTCCACATGTTTATCTTCTGGAAGATGGTTTAGAATTATGGTAAGAGGAAAAACTTGATACTGTGAATCTTATTTATTTATTTTCCTGGCCTTCCCTACTGATGCCAATAAAGCAGAGGTCATGTAACAGGGTTTAAAAGCTCAGCATTTAAAAACAGAAACATAAAGGCAGTTTCCCTGAACTGGGTAACATAATAACTCCCACTTTTCTTGGCATCTGTCACTCATTGTAGGCTTTTAATAGTAAAACTTAAGAGAGGAAGTTTCAGTAAGAACTCAGCTGCATTTCATCTTTTGGAATTTGGAATGTGAAATGAGGAATCTTGACCAAAACTAAAAATTGACATAAAAACCTCCACACTGTTAAATGGGATGTT
Organism: Tragelaphus eurycerus; assembly: GCA_935064755.1. Taxonomy (NCBI): domain Eukaryota; kingdom Metazoa; phylum Chordata; class Mammalia; order Artiodactyla; family Bovidae; genus Tragelaphus; species Tragelaphus eurycerus. The sequence goes on along the minus strand of CAKXYN010000024.1, from coordinate 17,797,072 downwards.
TTGGGGGTTATTGAATTATTTTCAACTTCTTACTGCTTTACCCAGTAAATACTGGGATAAAATACCTCAGCCCCAGATATTAATGCTGCTTAGTCTCGACTTAGTATTTCACTGAATATAGTATAGAGCATTAAGCAGTGAGAAACAACTGAACCCTGTTTCTGTGGCATCTCAGAGCCACAGATTATGTAATGAATGAATTGCAGTTAAATAAACACAGACTGAGCATTGACTAGAAATCTTTTTGCTTCATCTTACTGATGGCAGCAGTTTTCTTTGGGGCTAATCTACTTAAGATGTAGTTAACAATACAGGAAAGCTTTTAAAACTCCAATGTAAAAAACCTAGTATTGGAATTTAAAAAAGCAAGTCAAAGGAAGTAAATGTGGAACAAAGTAAACGTTTGCGGTGCCTCCCTCTGTCACTGCTCCCCCTCTCCTCTTCCTTCCTTCAGTTTTCCTTGGATGTTTAGGAGTGAACAGTTTTTTGATTCTTAGAAATTGTTTTTGGTGCAAATGCTGAATGAATGGTCTGTAAACAACAGCAACAACAAATCACAATACTAGATGAACAGTTGAAAAACATAACTAGGTAGATACTTACTAATTTGCAATTTGTGTTTCTCATATTTTCTGGCTTATATTGTTGGAATTTAAATGACTTCTGGATGGTTTGATTGTGAACTAGCATGTGTTGGAGCCTTTTATATTCGTTTATTTTTATTTGTACAGCATGGGTTACTCTAGATCAGAGGTTGGCAAACTTTTCCTGTAAAGGAGCAGATGGTAGGCTTCCTAGGCTTTGTCCTTTCTGTCCCAGAGCTTCAGCTCTGCTCTTGCAGTGTCAGAGCAGTCATAGACAATATGTATACAGATGGTCTCAGTTGTGCTCCAGTAAGACATCATTTATGAAAATAGAGTGTGGACTGGATTTGGCCCATGAGCTATAGTTTGCCAGCTTCTACTCTAGATTACAAATTAAAACAGTAATCTCTGGCAAATAGATTCTTTTCTGTAAACATATATATTATTCATCAGAAAATGAAAAATATTATAGTAAAGAGGTAGACTCATATGTTTATCAATGTAATTACAGATCTAGTATATTAATGTGTAAGTGAAAGGTGTACACATTTTTAAGGATTACATAAACAGATAATAGGAATGCATTGCTCTACTAATGGTAATTCCTTTTTTCCTAGCCTTTCATTGTATATAAACAAAATTAAATCATTAGGATGCATTTTAAAAGTTTATCAAATTTACTAATGCTAAGATACTTTAAAGAATCAAAGTACACATTTCTTCATATAATTTTCTTATGGGGCTAGAACTCCTATTTGGAATCAGTATCCCAGACTCCTCTATTTGGAACACAGGTAGGCAGTCCCATGTATATACCACAGCATTAGGTTTGCAATCATGTTCTGATGATTACATCTTTCCTTATCTGTGAAATGAGGAAAAATAATTTCTACCTCACTTGGTTGTGTGAGCATGAGATGCACATGATATATATGATTTATAAAGTCTGAGGATTGGTGAGGTTGCCTAGGAAGAAAAGGGCAGATAGAGAACATAGTGTTCTGGGCAGAATCCTGAAGAAAAAATTTTGAGGTTGCGTGAGAAGCTATCAGAGGAGGAAAACCAAGCCAAGAGAGAATATTTCTTAAAAGAGGGAATGGTTAATTATGTCAAATGTTGCTGATTGTCAGAGTAAGAGTAGTCCATAGTAAGGAGTGAAAGGAGATGATAGGAGGGGTTTCAGTGGAGTAGTGAGAACAGGAGGAGGAAGAGAGTAGACCAAAGAATAGATTGGAGTTAAGTGCAGCCTGTGAGCATTGACAAGTTGTTTGAGAGCTTCGACTATGAAGAGGATGTTGAAGTTGGGCAACAGTTGGCCAGTGTAGGAATGAAGATCTGGAGGTACGATGAGGCTTGAGAGAGTGAGATAATTGAGGGAGGCAAGAAGGGATGGGATTCAGCGTGAATGGAGGGGTTGATTTTTTTTTTTTCTTTTTTTCTCCTTTATATAGCAGGGATATTTCATCTATTTTAATTGGAAACAGAGAGAGATATTTCTGTATTGTAGAATAAGGTGGGAGGATATTCCATTTCATAACTTCTATTTTCTGAACAAAATATGAAGGATAGTCATCAATTGAGTGTTACAGGCTGGAATGGGAGTATTTAACAAGATGAGAAAAATTTGTGGGGACAAAAATATAAAACAGTTACTTTGGGGAATAGAAACTTGAACTGATAGGAAGTTACAAAGTTGTTATTTGTTATATGCAAAGTGAAATTCTTCAGATCGATTATGTGATTTTTTTTTTTTTTCCTCATGACTTCTTTGACTCAACATTGTTATTTTTTGCTGATATCAAAGTAAATGATTTAGGCCTGGATTTATTGCATTGTAAATACAACATACCACTTGTACAAGTTTTTTAAACTTAATTTGAATTTTAATGACTTATTATAGTAATATGTTCACATAAATAGTAATGATAGTATCGAAGATGCAGACTTTCATGAATATCTATATCTGTTCTTTTTAACTTATAGATTGTTGGTTCACATTATTTTGGTTTTTTATCCTGACACTGATCTATTAAAATATCCCATTCAGTTTTCTTCATTTGAGTGCCCCTTTTCATTTCTAGCATTTTTGAACTGTTAGTTAAACAAGATATTCACTGCACAAAATTTTGATACTTTTGTATAGTGTTATAAGATTTAAGAAATAAAGTATATTTAAAATTTTTTATGAAGTAACATGATGTAATACATGTATACAGTGTTTACATTCTTTTGCATTTAAATTTAATCTTATATTAATATTGTATGGTTTGTTTCATTTAGATTAAAAAATTTTTATTTTATTTTTGGCTTGCTGAATCTTTGTTGCTGCATGGGCTTTTTTCTAGTTGAGGTGAGTTGGGGCTGCTCTGTAGTTGGAGTAGGCGGGCTGCTCACTGAAGGTGGCTTCTCTTGTTGCGGAGCACAGGCTCTGGGGCACCCTGGCTTCAGCAGTGGCAGCTCCCAGGCTCTAGAGTGCAGGCTCAGTAGTTGTGGAGCAAGGGGTTAGTTGTTCCTTGGCCTGGGGGGGTCTTCCTGGATCAGGGATCAAACCCATGTCTCCTGCATTGGCAGGCAGATTCTTTACCACTGAGCCACCAGGGAAGCCCTGTTTTGTTTAGATTTGACTTAGCTATCTATGTTCATCTTTTACATTTTAGCTTTTTTATTTGAAATTTAGTTATGTTCCTATACAGAGCAAATTTTTAAATTTTATATTTTAACCTAACCAGGGATGCTTTACGTCAAAATAATTTTTATAGTCGTATGTTTATTTATTGAATTGATATATCTTTTTTACTTTATGCTCTCTCTTTTGTACATTTTTTGGAAGGTTAACATTAAGTTTTAATTTCTCTATGCAAAGATACAGGTACATACATCTTTGTCTAATTATTCATCAAAGTAGTTAACTTTTCCTTGATGGTAAAGAATTTAGTGTTTTGGCTTTTTCTCACTTCCTCTCCTTTCCAAGTCTTTATTTTTTAATATGAAATTATAAATCATGTAATTTTATTTTTAAGTAGTTTAAATTCTTCAGCTCTTTTTCCTCTTTGAAATAGCTTGGTTTATACTATGTAAACTACCACAGGAAGTGAGAGTGACAGTGACTTGAGTGGCATTTTACTAAAGTAATGATAGTGGAAGGGAAAGAACAAGCTTCAGACAGACTCTTTTTTGGATCTGTTGAGTAAGAGTGTTTTTAAACATCTTCTAGCATTTAGAATATGCCTTCCAATGTTTTTCTCAATGAAACCTCAGGACTGGAGTGGGATTTTTCTTTTGGTTTCATGGTTATTTTAAAGATGAATAGGATTTTTTTTTAACCTTACTTGAAATTTTATTCTTTAAAAAATGAAATGAAATCCTATTATTGTTTTTTTTTAACTGGTTTTTTATTAACATATAGTTGATTTACAATGTTGTGTTAATATCTTCCATACACTAGAGTGACTCAGTTATACACAAACATACAGTCTTTTTTATATCTTTTCCATTATGGTTTATCCCAGGAGGTTGAATATAGTTCCCTGTGCTATACAGTAGGACCTTGTTTATCTGTTCAGTATGTAATAGCTTGTATCTACTAACCCCAAATTCCCAGTCCATTTCCCTCCTCTCTCCCTCCTGCTTGGGAACCACAAGTCTGTTCTCTGTGTCTGAGTCTGTTTCTGTCTGTAGATAGGTTTATTTGTACCATATTTTAGATTCTATGTGTAAATGATATCATATGGTATTTGTCTTTCTCTTTAAAATCCTATTACTATTGATCAAGGTAAGGTGTCCAAAGATATTGTTCCTTGTGCTCTTGAGAAGTACTTCATTTGGGGGTACCTGGTTTTCCCTGTGTAATCCCCTGCCTAGATTACATGATTTTGTCATTTAACATTTATGAAGTATTTCGTAGACACAAAATAATATGGGGGTCATGTTGTTTATAATTATTTATAACTTACATAAGATGAAAACTCATTTTCCATACTCTGGGTAAGAAATAGAACAGTGAGAATATCTGTGAAGCCCATGTTATGGCAAGTTTCTTCCATGCTGGCATAACCCACTGTACCAATTTTTTTGTTTTCATTTCTTGAGTTTCTTTCTTGTGTTTTTATATTTTTAAAATCACATACATGTGTGTATCTGTAAACAGTATATTATAACTTTTTATGAACTGTATCATGTATGTTCTAACTTGGTTCTTTTGCTTCCTGTTTTGAGATTGATCCATAGTGATGAGCCTAATGGTGTGACTATAACGATTCACTTACTCATTTGCCACTTTGTTTGATGTTCAAATAATGCAACTCTGAACATTCTTGTGCATGATTCCTAGAGCAAATGTATAAGACCGTATGTCCTAGTATACATTTCTGCCTAGAAATAGTTCCAAGTCATAGCTATATACACATATACATATTCTGTATTACTGGATAATAGCAGCTTCCTGAAGTGATTATATCAATTGGCATTGCTGTCAGCAGTGTGCAAGTTACTGTTTTATAGCTTTGACAGTACATGGTATGTCACACTTAATATTTTGCTGATTGATGGGGTAAAATTGTACCTTGTTTTGGTTATAATTTATATTTTCTTAATTACTAGTTAGATATCTTTATATATTTTATAGTTGGGTTTATTTTCAACCATTGTATCTTGTGTGAAATATTTGTTCATGTGTTCTGTCCATTTTTCTCTTGACTTTTTAAAAAAATATCATTCCCTGTTGAGCATATATATTGAAAACAATTTTCTCCCAGTATGTAACTTTTATGTTTTAACATTTTTTTGAGATAGCTTTTGGTACATAATAGTTGTTAACTTTAGTGTAGTTATATTTATCATTCTTTTTTCTAGACTTTTTCTAATATAATGCCATAAAAATCTTCTGACCTCTTGTAAAACCTTACTTTTCTCATATAAATCCTGGAATTAATTTCTGTATTTTGTATGGAGGAGAGGTTTGGTGTCTCACCACAAAAGACTGAGTAGTCCATTTTTAAAAAAAAAAATAATATTCTGTATTGTCTATTTTGCTTTCTTCCTTTAAATGAGACAGTTTTTGAAATACTTAAGTTGTATTGTTAATAGCTTTAAAGGCTGTGGAAGGTGATTTAATCATCTTTCTTTCCCCCCGCTTCCTAGGTTAGTGACTTTGGAAAACAGCCCATGTATTACACCAGAGTTGCTTCGTATATTTCAGAATATGTCACCACTTCTAGGTAAGTTTTAAAGCATAAAATTACTACTGTTCTACAGGCAGCTGTAAATTATACCTTCCATTTTTAATAAACCCTTGATTTTAAGAAATAAGTTGGGTAGTATTTTAATAGTTTCTGATTTTTTTTCCTACAGTGTAACTTTTTAGAACTATTTCTGTGTTTTAAAGAGCAAACACTAAATTTACTTAATTGAAAAAGTCATTTCATGCTATCAGTTGTTCATAAATGAGCTGTATACATATACATACTTCTGATTTAGCTATGCTATGCTAAGTCGCTTCAGTCGTGTCCGACTCTGTGCGACCCCATAGATGGCAGCCCACCAGGCTCCGCCGTCCCTGGGATTCTCCAGGCAAGACTACTGGAGTGGGTTGCCATTTCCTTCTCCAGTGCATGAAAGAGAAAAGTGAAAGTGAAGTTGCTCAGTCGTGTCCGACTCTTAGCGACCCCATGGACTGCAGCCCACCAGGCTCCTCTGTCCATGGATTTTCCAGGCAAGAGTACTGGAGTGGGGTGCTGTTGCCTTCTCCGCTGATTTAGCTAAGGAACCACCAAAATAAAGATTATTAAATATTAGAAAAAAATTTATTTTTTGTTGAGGTATTACTTATGTATGGGCTTGAAATAAGGAAGCTTAATTTTCTTTTTTAAAAGTTCTTTATTCGTTCAGGTCAAGGTTAGTTGTTGGGTCTTAGATGCGGCACACAGGGTCTCCACTGCATGATTTTCATCGCGTCCTGTGGGATCTTCAGTTGTGGTGCATGGACTCTCTAGTTGGGGCGCATAGGCTTAGTTGCTCTGAGGCATGTGGGATCTTAGTTCCTTGACCAGGGATTGAACTCTCTGCCTCTGCATTGCAAGGCGGATTCTTAACCACTGGGCCACCAGGGAAGTCCCTGGAAGCTTAATGTTTTGAAGCAACACTTTGGACATGTGACATCAGAGAACTATACACTGTGCTAGGGTTAGGCTCTTTAGTCTCTGTTAGCTACCATGGATGATAGGTAGTTTGATTCCTTTCTGAACGTGAACATGTATTCTAATGATACTTAACCATAGAAAGCCAGTGCTTGTCTGCTACATATCGGCTACCATTCACAAGTATGTGATATTTTAAATTTACAAAAAATACTGTCTATAGAGTTATTTTGTGTGTAATTTTTACCAGTGCAGATTCACATTTAACTCATATAGACTATTTAAGAGTTGTATATAGTGCTATTTACTGGCCTTTTGATTCTTTTTCCGTCTGCAAACTACTGCCATTTAAAAACATTGTTTATTTACAAAATGTAAAAATTGTTTATGTTTATTCCATTCAGAGTTCCCAATCTTTAATACTTACCCACGAAGCGTCTTTTAACTCCTTTCTTTTGAGGAATATAGTATAGTGTAAGACATTTAATAGCATCCTTACAACCCACTGGATGCTAGTTTTAATAGCCAAAGTTTCCAGACATGGCCATATGTCCCCTAGAGGGCAAAATTGCCCATGGTTGAGAACATTTGAATTAAATTATTCACAGTCTGAAAATAAATACAGGTCTATTGCATGGTCAACTCCTCTTGATATTTGGACCAGACAATAACTTTTTTAATCAGAGTTTTACTAGGAACTCATAGATAACAATGAACAGTGTTCAATATACTTTAAGATAAATTTATTAATTTTAGGGGTATTTTTTTACTATTACTATGTAGTATTTGTTTAAGACAGCATTCCTTAGTGTAAGCTGTACTTGGCATGATGGACGCATGGAAAACAGTATAAGGTGACCTAATTGCTATTTGCTTGTATGCATTAATCTAGAAATAGCTTTTAAAATTTCTGTGAGAAGAGATGGGAACTGTGGCTTTCAAAATCAAATCTTTTTTAAATATTGTTTTCTTCTTCATAGACCTTGGTAAAATTTTAGAAGGCAGTAATTTAGAAATTATATTTGGTGACATACCTGGAATGTAATCATTCTGATTTCTTACTAAAGTGTAGACCCTTCTGCCATATTTATCACGGTGGTGGCCAAGTAGTTTTCTGTTCATTGTTTGTCTGTTAAACAAGGTGCCCAAGTTCAGACTTGACTGGACTTTTCCCTTAAGGAAGAAAGGACAGTGTGAAGTTTTCATAATGATGACTTTATCCAATATAATTGCCTGTTCTTTTATCCTGACATTTTGTCTTCTGTTGTGAAACGGCTTCCCTGGTGGCTCAGATAGTAAAGAATCTGGCTGCAATGCAGGAGACCCAGGTTCGATTCCTGGGCCCATAGATCCCTGGAAAAGGCATTGGCAAACCGCTCCAGTGTTCTTGCCCATGGACTGAGGAGCCTGGCACGCTATAGTCCATGGGCTTGCAAAGAGCCCACGACTGAGATACTAACACTTTAGTATATTTAGGTGACAGCCTTTGTTATTTCTGTCTTTGATTAGCATGGTAACGAGTTGGTTAGTCTCTGTCCCCTCTATATTCTCATTTTAACTGATATGTTAAATCCTAAAATATACAAAATAATCCCTTTGAAACATTTTGAATTTGGGGTATGTTTTTCATCTACTGATAAAAATATATGGGTGGGTTCAGTTCAGTCGCTCAGTCATGTCCAACTCTTTGCGACCCCATGGACTGTAGCATGCTAGGCTTCCCAGAGTTTGCTTAAACTCACGTCCGAGGAGTCAGTGATGCCATCCAACCATCTCATCCTTTGTTGTCCCCTTCTTCTCCTGCCTTCTATCTTTCCCAGCATCAGGATCTTTCCCAGTGAGTCAGTTCTTTGCATCAGGTAACCATGTATTGTAGTTTCAGCTTTAGCATCAGTCCTTCCAATGTATATTCAGGACTGATTTCCTTTAAGATTGACTGGTTGGATCTCCTTGCAGTCCAAAGGAATCTCAAGAGGCTTCTCCAATACCACAGTTCAACAGCATCAATTCTTTGGCTTTCAGCTTTCTTTATAGTCCAACTCTTAACATCTATACATGAGTACTGGCAAAACCATAGCTTTGACTAGATGGATCTTTGTTGGCAAAGATACATCTTTGCTTTTTAATATGTTCTCTAGGTTGGTCATAGCTTTTCTTCCAAGGAGCAAGCGTCTTTTACGGGTCATTCGCATCTAAATAGAATATCTTCTCACTTTGCTAGGATATGAGTTAGATAAGAACCCAGAGCCTACACTTTTGCCAGGAAACATTATTTAGTTTGTCCTATTGCAAGTGCATATGGTTTCTAAAATAGTAGCAATATAAAATGAAAAGTTTTAGATATAGATGATATTTTGGGGTCATGTTTTGATTTATATAATTAGTACATATAATCTATATTCTGTTTTATCATTATTGTTTGTAATAAGACATGTAAAATAGCACTGCATAAACATTTGATCATACTCAATTTTAACAAAATGGATTTTTGCTTTGCACTTTGAAAGGAATACCTAAAAACAATATTACTTTCCTATACTATTCTGGTAATAATACTTTTAAGAAAATTTTCTATGTGTAGATTTTTCATGGGGGAGTGGATTTGAATAACAAAGCCCAAGAATTGAGACTTATAATTTTCAAAGTATAACAGGCACTGTTTTAAGTACGGTTACATGTTCAATGCCAGCACAGTAGACACTCAGTAAATGCATATTGAATGAACCCATTTAAGCAGATGTCAAAATATGATGGTAAAATGATTCAGTTGCATGCAGTTTGTCATGCTGGTACTAGAAATTTAATTTGAAATGAAAGGTTGGATTGTGTAGTTATTTTCTGAAAGGAAAGAAAAGGGAGCTTAGTATTTTCTAAGTTGTTTTAAGTAATGCGAGGTATATGGAAAGCATTAAGTTACAGGTTAATGCCAGTTTTTAGATAGATATTGATATACTAGCAGTCAGAATAGCATTCAGAAAAGATATATAAAGAAGGGCATGTAGCTTAGCTTTAAATGAATTGCTTCATTTAAACTGATTTTGAACAGTTAATTAATTTGTTCTTTATTATTATTATTTTGGCAGAACTAAGTTCAGAAAGTGTCAGAACCTGCTTTAAGATCATCAATGGTTATATCTTTTTATCATCAACTGAATTTTTACAGGTATGTTGTAGCATTTGCATTGTTAGAATTTATATAGTTATTATTTGATTATTTCCTCTTTGAAATCAGAAATCTTATTTTGAAGCTTTTTCAAAGTATAAAAGATTGATTTATTACTTTGATTGGGGGGATTGTCATAAGCACTGTCCACTGCAGATGTGATGCAGTTCCATGAATTACATTATTTAACACAGAGAATATGCTCTACATATAAATATATCCTTACATTGTTAGAAAAATCAGAATAGGAGTAAACTGTATTTTTATTTCCTAAACTTTTCCTACAGAGTTATAATTGAAATTTTATATACTTAGAGCTTTCATATCTAATACTCAAATAGATTGAGTCCCAAATTCAATATTACGCCTTTTTTGATATTGCAGATATATGCATATGTATAATTTGACTTTTCATTGCATTTCAGACCTATGCAGTAGGTCTGTGTCAGTCCTTTTGTGAACTACTAAAGGAAATTACTACAGATGGTCAAGTTCAAGTGCTGAAGGTACTGTCATCTTTCTAATGAATATTGTTGTAAGTTTTCCACCTGTATTTTGTGAGATTGGACCTTCAATTGGATTTGGATGATTGACAAGAAGGGGAAGAGTAATTCTAGACAGAGTATTGTCTTTTAGCAGTATTAACTGGACTAGAGATCAGAAATCTGATTGTGCATATAAGTCACCTGAAGATGTTGTTAAAATGCACATTTCACATTTCTAACAGAGTGTCTGCTGATGAGTCCCCAAAGTCTCCTCTGCCCCTGTCCTGAGACTTCACCTTATATAATAAGGCTTTAAAAACTTACAAATTACCCAAAGGGCGGTGGCATCTGATACTGCTCACCTGTCCAGTTTGTTCACCTGCTTTTGGGACACAGTATCCCACTATAATTTGGTACTTTTAATTTGGATTGTCTATTGAATTTAGAGTACCAAGTTTGTATGAATTGTGTATAACAAAGAACCAGTGTCGCATCATTACATTGTATACCTGAAGCCAATATAGTGTTATATGTCAGTTATATCCCCATTTAAAAAAAAAACCTAATAGGCTATGAGTTAATTTTTATGCATTATATTTTTATGGAATCACTATATCTCTATATATTGTATATAGTTGTGTATAATTAAGAACAGGCTCGAGTTATCTATACATCTACATATTAAAGATATAAATCGTATCAAATGTATATACTTAGATATAAATATTTTAAATATATGTTAATATATCTTTACATATATATATGTGGTTCACACACACTTACTTTGTATGGAACTTTCTGAGAAGTTGTACTTGTTAAAAGCATCTGTTTTTTGTTTCAAATTTCTTAGCTATGTGTTAAGTCAGATATGAGAGCTGATTAGGTGACGTGTTATTATAACATAGTCAAGTAGCATTTTTTGTGTGTTAAAGTCCTGGCTTTAGATCCTAAAACCTATTTGATTTTCTCCCAGTGAAATGAAAATGTGTTTTCCAAAAAAAGGTTCATTGTTAGAAATGCATTAACCACAATAATCAAAGCAGCAATCCATAGTATATTTCTGGAAACTAAGTGGGTATTAGTTTGTATAGATAGTAAAGTCTTCTTTCATATTAACCAACCATTGGAACATATTCAAGCATCACACAGTTTAATGTGCTGCTCTTCAGACATTTATTATACACTTATATGCTCGTATAAAGCTGCAGATATCTATGTTAATATGCATGTTAATTTGATTTTCAAATGGCTACATTTACTATCACTGCTGATTATTCAGTTTCACCATGTGGGTCAGTCTAGTTCAGTCGCTCAGTCATGTCTGACTCTTTGTGACCCCATGGACTGCAGCAGCCAGGCCTCCGTGTCCATCACTAACTCCCAGAGCTTACTCAAACTCGGGTCCATCGAGTCGGTGATGACATCCAGCCATCTCATCCTCTGCCGTCCTCTTCTCCTCCAGCCTTCAATCTTTCCCAGCATCAGGGTCTTTCCTAATGAGTCAGTTCTTCTCATAAGGTGGCCAGAGTATTGGAGTTTCAGCTTCAGCATCAGTCCTTCCAATGAACACCCAGGACTGATCTCCTTTAGAATGGACTGGTTGGATCTCCTTGCAGTCCAAGGGACTCTCAAGAGTCTTCTCCAACACCACAGTTCAAAAGGATCAATTCTTCAGCACTCAGCTTTCTTTATAGTCCAACTCTCACATTCATAAATGACTACTGGTGGAAAAACAGTACCCTTGACTAGATGAACCTTTGTTGGCAAAATAATATCTCTGCTTTTTAATATGCTGTCTAGGTTGGTCATAACTTTGCTTCCAAGGCGCAAGTATATTTTAATTTCATGTTTGCAGTCACCATCTGCAGTGATTTTGGAGCCCAGAAAAATAAAGTCTGACACTGTTGCCACTGTTTCCCCTTCTATTTCCCATGAAGTGATGGGACCAGATGCCATGATCTTAGTTTTCTGAATGTTGAGCTTTAAGCCAACCTTTTCACTCTCCTCTTTCACTTTCATCAAGAGGCTCTTTAGTTCCTCTTCACTTTCTGCCATAAGGGTGGTGTCATCTGCATATCTGAGGTTATTGATATTTCTCCTGGCAATCTTGATTCCAGCTTGTGTTTCTTCCAGTCCAGCGTTTCTCATGATGTACTCTGCATATAAGTTAAATAAACAGGGTGATAATATACAGTCTTGACGTACTCCTTTTCCTATTTGGAACCAGTCTGTTGTTCCATGACCAGTTCTAACTGTTGCTTCCTGACCTGCATACAGATTTCTCAAGAGGCAGGTCAGGTGGTCTGGTATTCCCATCTCTTTCAGAATTTTCCACAGTTTATTGTGATCCACACAATCAAAGGCTTTGGCATAGTCAATAAAGCAGAAATAGATGTTTTTCTGGAACTCTCTTGCTTTTTCGATGATCCAGCGGATGTTGGCAATTTGATCTCTGGTTCCTCTGCTTTTTCTAAATCCTGCTTGAACATCTAGAAGCTCACAGTTTATGTACTGTTGAAGCCTGGCTTGGAGAACTTTAAGAATTAATTTGCTAGCATGTGAGATCAGTGTGGTAGTTTGAGCATAGTTTGGCATTGTCTTTCGTTGGGATTAGAATGAAAACTGACCTTTTCCAGTCCTGTGGCACTGCTGAGTTTTCCGAATTTGCTGGCATATTGAGTGCAGCACTTTCACAGCATCATCTTTTAGGATTTGAAATAGCTCAACTGGAATTCCATCACTTCCACTAGCTTTGTTCTTAGTGATGCTGCTTCCTAAGGGCCACTTGACTTTGCATTCCAGAATGTCTGGCTCTAGGTGAGTGAGCACACCATCGTGATTATCTCGATCATGAAGGTCTTTTTTGTATAGTTCATATGTGTATTCTTGCTGCTGCTGCTAAGTTGCTTCAGTCGTGTCCGACTCTGTGCAACCCCGTAGACGGCAGCCCACCAGGCTCCCCTGTCCCTGGGATTCTCCAGGCAAGAACACTGGAGTGGGTTGCCATTTCCTTCGCCAAAGCATCAAAGTGAAAAGTGAAAGTGAAGTCGCTCAGTTGCGTCTGACTCCTAGCGACCCCATGGACTGCAGCCCACCAGGCTCCGCCATCCATGGGATTTTCCAGGCAAGAGTACTGGAGTGGGGTGCCATTGCCTTCTCCAGGTGTTCTTGCTGCCTCTTCTTAATACCTTCTGCTTCTGTTAGGTCCATATCATTTCTGTCCTTTATTGTGCCCATCTTTGCATGAAAAGTTCCCTTGGTATCTCTAATTTTCTTGAAGAGATCTCTAGTCTTTCCCATTCTATTGTTTTCCTCTATTTCTTTTCACTGATCACTGAGGAAGGTGTTCTTATCTCTCTTTGCTATTCTTTGGAACTCTGTGTTCAAATGGGTATATATTTCCTTTTCTCCTTTGCCTTTCACTTCCTTTCTTTTCACAGCTGTCTGTAAGGCCTCCTCAGACAACCATTTTGTCTTTTTCTTGGGGATGGTCTTGATCACTGCCTCCTGTAGAATGTCACGAATCTCTGTCCTTAGTCCTTCAGGCACCCTGTCTATTAGATCTAATCCCTTCAATCTATTTGTCACTTCCATCATATAAGGGATTTGATTTAGGTCATACCTGAATGTTCTAGTGGTTTTCCCTACTTTCTTCAATTTCAGTCTCAATTTGGCAATAAGGAGTTCATGATCTGAGCCACAGTCAGCTCCTGGTCTTGTTTTTGCTGACTGTTAGAGCTTCTCTGTCTTTGGCTGCAAAGAATATAATCAGTCTGATTTCGGTGACTGTTGACAATCAGTCAACAACAACAATCAGTTCTGTTGACCATCTGGTGATGTCCATGTGCAGTCTTCTCTTGTGTTGTTGGAAGAGGGTGTTTGCTATGACCAGTGCGTTCTCTTGGCAAAACTCTTATTAGATTTTGCCCTGCTTCATTCCGTATTCCAAGGCCTAATTGCCTGTTACTCCAGGTGTTTCATGACTTCCTACTTTTGCATTCCAGTCCCCTATAATGATGGAGAAGGCAATGGCACCGCACTCCAGTACTCTTGCCTGGAAAATCCCATGGATGGAGGAGCCGTGACATTCTGCAGTCCATGGGGTTGCTGAGCTTCGGACATAACTGAGTGACTTCACTTTCACTTTTCACTTTCATGCCTTGGAGAAGGAAATGGCTTGCCTGGAGATACCCAGGGATGGGGGAGCCTGATGGGCTTCTGTCTATGGGGTCACACAGAGTTGGATACGACTGAAGTGACTTAGCAGCAGTAGCAGCTCGTATAATAGAAAGGACTCTTTTTGGGTGTTAGTTCTAGAAGGTCTTGTAGGTCTTCATAGAGCCATTCAATTTCAGCTTCACCTGACCGTGTGAGTCAGGTGTCAGCAAACTTTTTGTATAATACATGTTTTAGGTTTTGTGAGCCATAGCGTTTTTGTCTCAAGTGTTTATATCTGTTGTTGTCGATTGAAAGCAAACATAGACTACATGTATCCAACAGAATCCTGCAGTTGTTTGGATCTGGCCCAGCAGCATTGTCTGCCACCCCCTGGTGTTGATCTTCAGTGCATTCTTCTAGGCACACCTGATAGGAAAACCACAGTTTCTGCTCTTGAGTAGTCATTCTTTTGGGGGTTGGAAGCTGGTAAACGGTTAGCCCATATTTATTGTGTTACATAGTTTTAGATTAGAGGTATCTCAGATTACCTGGTGAACTTTTTGTAAATTTGAGTATGACGTAAGATGTTAGGATTTCTTTTTAAAAAGTTCCCCAGGTGATTTTCATGAACACTTTCTACTATTAGACGTTGCTGTCTGTTTGCTTTATGTTCCTCTGGGAGTATAGAAGTGATCTTCCAAACCAGCATTTTGCAGAGAACATTTTTCAGAGAGAGGGAGTTGAGATGGGAGCTGAGTTTTAACTGTTTAGTAGGATTAGGGTTGCTGATAAAACAGGATTTTATTTGCTAAATCTGGCAATCCTAGCAGGGTGAATTAGATTAATACAGTGTTAAATACTGCAGAGAAGTGAACAGAGGGACTATTGTGAGAATTATGTGTTGAGGGTGGGGATAATGGTGTTATTTAAAACCTTTAGTATCTGTAAGGGGAAGGCAATGGCACCCCACCCCAGTACTTTTGCCTGGAAAATCCCATGGACATAGGAGCCTGGTAGGCTCTAGTCCATGGGGTTGCTGAGAGTCGGACACGACTGAGCGACTTCACTTTCACTTTTCACTTTCATGCATTGGAGAAGGAAATGGCAACCCACTCCAATGTTCTTGCCTGGAGAATCCCAGGGACGGGGGAGCCTGGTGAGCTTCCGTCTATGGGGTCGCATAGAGTAGGACACGACTGAAGCAACTTAGCAGCAGCAGCAGCAGCAGTATCTGTAAATTGGAGAGGTTCATATACCAAATTACTGAAGTGTTAAATTGTAAAGCGATGAGAAAATGATAATATCATTAAGAATGATATTTGTTTCCTAGGGCTAGCATAACAAAGTACCACAATCTGAATGGTTTATAACAACAGGAACTAATCTATAGTATTTATAGTGATTATCTGTCTCACAGAGTTCTAGAAACTAGAAGTCGGAAATCAAGGTGTTGGTAGGGCCACCCTGTCTCTGAGGACTCTAGAGGAAAATCTATTCCATGCCTTTTTCTTAGCTTCTTAGCTTTCTCAGCAGCAGTTTCTGACTTCCTTCGCTTAAACATGTGTCACTCCAGTCTTTGCCTCGGTTGTCACATGACCTTCTTATATCTCTGTCTTCTCTTCTTATAAGGGGACCAGTCATAATGGGTTAAGTGTGTGTTACTCGCTCAGTCATGTCAAACTCTTGCAACCCCACGGACTGTATTCCGCCAGACTCCCCTCTCCATGGGATTTCCTAGGCAAGAATACTGGAGTGGGTTGCCAGTTCCTTCTCCAGGGGATCTTCCTGCTGCAGGGATCCAACCTGGGTGTCCCCTATTGCAGGCAGATTCTTTACCCTCTGAACCACCAGGGATGGGGCCTATCCTAATTACTCCATCTTAATTATACCTGCAAAGATCTTCCCAGCTCTCCTGAATTGGCAGACTGACCCCCTCCCCCCACCAAGCCACCCCGGAGGCCCCTCAGTATTCATTCTTAAATGAATTCTGTCTTGTTGATATTTAAGAATGATTCAGTTAAAGTGTCATCGTAGACTTCTGAGGGATTTCTTGCAGAAAGGCTTTTAATAAGGCTTGAAATAAAATGTTCTTTGGTTAATTCTGATTTTCCCCAGAAAGATTTTTTATCTAACCCATTACATTGTTCAGCACACTCTCTGATTTGACATTTTATATTTGAAATCACAATGGAAACTTAAATCCTAAATCATAGAATTGTAAACTAGGAAGTGGGTAAATGAAAATCATAGAATTGTAAACTAGGAAGTGGGTAAATGAAAATACAGCAGAGCTCTTTGGTTTTAATTTCATAGGTTCTTTGGTTTCTTTTTTAGAGTAGGGAATAAACGGTGGGATTATAGGCCCTTGTTCCTGAGAAGCTTGTGGGCCCTGAAGGACTAATAATCTGTGTGTGACTTGTCTTGACCCCAGATACTTGAGGCGTGTTTCCTACCATGTGTCTATCAACCTCACTTCTACTAATTTCAAAGTATTCTAGCCCTAAAGCTTACAAGCCAAGTAACATTTGTCCTGTTGTTTGCTTAAATGTTTTTGTGAATTTTTATTGCATTTATGCTCTTACCAAACTGATTATGTTGAGGAATTTCCATCTGTCTTATAGAATCTCAGCTTCATCTTTTGCTTCAGTGATAATTTCTTCTCTGAAAGTAGAGATATAAGGAATTGATACTTGGAACTTAATTCTGTTTGAGAAATAACTGATTGGCAATGTGGGAGTGATAGAAATTTGAAAGTTGCCTTGTCATTTTGATGTTGCCTTTGTAGGTTTTTCAGTGTGTGTTTTATCTTTCTCTTCTTGACTGTAAGCTTTTCGTGAGCCTAAGTTTAGTAAATAATAACTGCATGTGGAATGTTATTTTCTCCTTGACCTGTGTCTTGGTTTTGTACACCCACTCTGCTACTTACACATTCTTGAGTACATTCTGGACTTAAATTCTCATATTTATTATAAAAGGTGTTATACTATTTCATTTTAATAATCTGTAATTACCATTATCTGAAATTCTTGTGTTAAATAAATTCTAAGTGATGAAAAACTTAGAATTTTTTTTACATTTAAACACCTACCATAAAAAATTTAATTGGAGAGGTTTTTCCTCCTGCTTTTCTGCAATATTATTAGTAAAGTAATTGTTGAAAGACAGCTTGTTCGTCATACAGAATGAGATTGTGGAATTTATTTGAAAAATGAGGCAAGTTTTTAGGATATGTCCTAAGAATATTTTCTCTTACTATTTAAGTTATATTCTTGATGTATTGTAACTTAGCAGATGACTTAATCAAAACTGCTACAATTAGAATATTGTCTCAGCTACTTCATAGCTGGGTGAGGTGAGCAAATTAATCTCTAATCCTTACTTTTGATCTGTCAAATAAGGATAAAAACTTTACCTACTTCCTAGGGTTGAGGTAAAGATTGCATAACCTTATATGTATAGGCCACTTAAAACATTGCCTATCATATAATCAGCCAGTACAAGTGTTGGCTGTTTTTATTTAATTATATAATCTCCCTTTGGGGAAAACAGTCCACTAAGGAACTCCTCCTTTGAACATTTCTTTTACTGATAAATAAGTGTTTGTTTAAAGTAATGCATTAGTGAAACTTTTTATGACTTAAGTAGGTAATTTACACAGTGATAGAGCTTTACTCTTTTTCCAAAGCCATGTATCTCAGCTGGCTTTTAAAAAATGCTATGCTATGCTATGCTAAGTCTCTTCAGTCGTGTCAGACTCTGTGCGACCCCATAGTCGGCAGCCCACCAGGCTCCCTCATCCCTGCGATTCTCCAGGCAAGAACACTGGAATGGGTTGCCATTTCCTTCTCCAGTGCATGAAAGTGAAAAGTGAAAGTGAAGTCGCTCTGTCGTGTCCGACTCTTAGCGACCCCATGGATTGCAGCCTAACAGGCTCCTCCATCTGTGGGATTTTCCAAGCAAGAGTACTGGAGTGGGGTGCCATTGCCTTTTCCTTTTAAAAAATAGTTGTTTTAAATTCTTCCTTTACAGAATAACACAATCTTTTAAACTTTTTATTATGGAAAATTTCAAGTTTACATAATGTACAACACTACCTTTGTAGTTTCACTGGAAAGGAATCTATTTGCTTCTTTATCTTTGAACTGAAAGAAAATGATGATATTATTTGTTCCCCAGTTGTGCCTTATGGTTTTTGATTGAATGATTCAGCACAAATCAGTTACCATCCAAATAAGCACTGAACTACTTGTAACATTTAACATATATTGCACATTAAACCAGTGTAGTATGCCAGCAGGGGGTCATTAATAGTATATAAATTGTTGAATTAAAAATTGGCAGTCTAATAACCTGTGTTTAAAACTATTTTTATATAGCATTGCTGTAGCCAAACCTCATATTTGATTTGAAATCCAGAAATTGAATTTAATTACTTATTAAATGGATGTTAAATACTGATTATCATGAATTATTTGCATTTTTATATAAAATAATATTTTAGAATAATGGTGCTATTATGCTTGCACTTGAAAACTGAGATAATGCTCAAAATTTTTGGCATTTTCCTATTCTCAGAGTTCCAATAAAATTATAATAGTTTTTAATATTAACTCATTTTTTCATTTTTTAATTTCTCTCAGATACTGTTTCTTAGTAGAGTATGCTATATAACATTTTTAATATATTTTTGACTAAATGTCACTGTTACACTACTTCTGACAGTATCTGGAAGTAGCTTCTTTGTTCTCTGAAGCAGAAAATCATAATGTTATGAAAACTGGATAGAGAGACAAGTATGCCTGCTTTAAGAGCAAAAATAGGCTTTATTGTATTCTATGAGTTGAAACAAATTATCTAGATGAATACAATTATATTCTAAAAATACACAAATTTAAATTAACATTTTTTTGAATTTGAAATTTATCTCTATTGTATACACCAATTTGAGTTTAGAAATTCTCTTTTTTATCATGGTCTTATCAAGCAGTAGTGAGCCACATTGGTTTTATTCACTGTGATAAACCTTATTTAAGATAGCACACATATCTCTAAGATATAATTTATTCTGTAATAACTATATGCTAATACTAGCATTTACTGTTTACTACACATTTCTAATCCTCACATAAACCTGTGATGATAGTACTGTTCTCTCCCCCATTTTAACAGATAAGAAATTACATCACAAAGAAATAAATACCTTGTCCAGGGTCACACAGCTAGTAAGTATTAGAACCGTGACATAAACATAGGCTTTCGGACTTCAGAATCTGTGCTCTTAATCACTTTGTATGCTGCGTAAGCCTAAATCCAGAAAATGATTTGAGTGTAAGGCACAAACTAAAAGCCTGCACTTTTCACAGGAACTATAAAAATAGTCTGTTTCCAAACTGTATAATCAGAAAGGAGGTGGATTGAAACTAAAATTCAGAAGTTATGTATGTAATAACAAAATGCTGATAAAAATAGTAATAGGGGATTGGATGATAGGATAGGGGGTGCTACAGCTTATTCAGCCACAGAGGAATACGGTGCAACCTTAGAAAGAAATGAAGACAACATCTATATACAGTTTCAGAGTGATTTGAGATTATAAGCAAAGAACAGAGTCCAGAGTTTTCCTGTATTTCAAGAGTGCACATAGATAGCAATGGAAAAATAAACCAAATTAATAAAAGTGGTTAAGTAGGGGAAAGAGGGGCAGAGAATGCAAACTGAGAATGCAAACTAATGTACTTTCAGAAAGTACCTTTTGAACTTTAGGGGTTGGAGTCATAGAGACGTTTTACAAAACTTAATAAAGTAAAAGCAGTTCT
Organism: Tragelaphus eurycerus; assembly: GCA_935064755.1. NCBI lineage: Eukaryota > Metazoa > Chordata > Mammalia > Artiodactyla > Bovidae > Tragelaphus > Tragelaphus eurycerus. Next base: position 17,776,732 of record CAKXYN010000024.1, on the reverse strand, counting down.
AAAGATTTTTTAAAAAGGAAACGTTTGAATCTAACTATTACTGTGTTAGTGGCATAAGTCATCTGAGAATATTTCAAGTAACTTTAATACACAGTATTTTATGTTCCTGGTGAGATATAATGTTAAAACAGAAAGAAACATAAGGAAATTATACATTGCTTTCAGTATTTTTATCGTTATCAGTAAGATTGGTATTGTTATTTTGAAACCCATATGTGGGTATTTTGTACATAGCAGTAAGAAGCAGATAAGGTTATTCGAATATGATATTTTTCAATATAAGGGAAGAAGGATGGAACGATAAAATCAAAGAAGTTACATAAAATGCTGTGGACGGTAACTGCAGCCATGAAATTAAAACACAGTTACTCCTTGAAAGAAAAGCTATGCCAAACCTGTGCTGTGCTGTGCTTACTTACTCCATTGTGTCTGATTATTTGTGACCCCATGGATGGTAGCCTGCCAGGCTCCTCTGTCCATGCAGATTCTCCAGGCAAGAATACTGGAGTGGGTTGCCATGCCCTTCTCCAGGGGATCTTCCCAACCCAAGACAGTGTATTAAAAAGCAGAGATGTCACTTTGCCGATAGAGGTCCATATAGTAAAAGCTGTAGTTTTTCCACTAGGCATGTATGGATGTGAGAGTTGGATCATAAAGAAGGCTGAGTGCCAAAGAATTGATGTTTAAACTGTGATCCTGGAGAAGACTCTTGGAGTTCATTGATAGCAAGAAGATCAAACCAGTCAATCCTAAAGGAAATCAACCCTGAATATTCACTGAAAGGACTGACACTGAAGCTGAAGTGCCAATATTTTGGCCACCTGATGCAAAGAGCCAACTTGGAAAAGACCGTGATACTAGGAAAGTTTGAGGCAGTTAGAGAAGGAGGTGACAGAAGATGAGACGGTTGGATGGCATCACCAACTCAATGGACATGACTTCAGGTAAATTCAGGATGATAGTGAAGGACAAGGAAGTCTGGCGTGCTGCAGTCCATGGGGTTGCAAAGAGTCAAACACGACTTAGCGACCGAACAACAACAACGTAAAATGCTATAATCTTAAATCGGATTTGGTGAATTATTGGTATATGCTTCTCAGGAAGAGAAATATAGATTTCCTAATTCATGTAGGCCAAGCCTAGAAGCAGTGTCAGTCCAGTGACAATAAGCACCTCAGAACCTAGATTAAATACTGTGGTCTATGAATACTGTATCCTGCTTCTGGTTAACTCCAGAGCTCAGGTGGGAGGGACACAAGATAAACTGGGCTGATCTCCTTGTGCCTGCCAGAAGGAAGAGAAGATGGGATTCTGTCTAAAGAATGCAAGGGTCAACTTGAAGGAGCTCCCACTGACTAGTAAGGGTACAGTTTGAATGTGGAAACTAAAATAAGTGCATTAAAACACGTCGAACATGTTAAAATCTCTGAGGACATAATGCTTCTGCCCCTCACCCTCAAAGGGAAGTACGTTATGATTTGAATTGTCTTAATATCTGTAAATTATCTTTTAATAATTAGTTAATTAGTTAATTTTAATTATTTTTTAATAATTGAAAATATTTAATAATTTCAAATAGCTGAGAAAAGAAGAGAAGCGAAAAGAAAAGAAGAAAAGGAAAGATATATGCATCTGAATGCAGAGTTCCAAGGAACAGCAAGAAGAGATAAGATAGCCTTCCTCAGCGATCAATGCAAAGAAATAGAGGAAAACAACAGAATGGGAAAGACTAGAGATCTATTCAAGAAAATTAGAGATACCAAGGGGACATTTCATGCAAAGATGGGCTCGATAAAGAACAGAAATGGTATACACCTAACAGAAGCAGAAGATATTAAGAAGAGGTGGCAAGAATACACAGAAGAACTGTACAAAAAAGATCTTCATGACCCAGATAATCACGATGGTGTGATCACTCATCTAGAGCCAGACATCCTGAAATGTGAAGTCAAGTTGGCCTTAGAAAGCATCACTAGGAACAAAGCTAGTGGAGGTGATGGAATTCCAGTTGAGCTATTTCAAATCCTGAAAGATGATGCTGTGAAAGTGCTGCACTCAATACGCCAGCAAATTTGGAAAACTCAGCAGTGGCCACAGGACTGGAAAAGGTCCGTTTTCATTCCAATCCCAAAGAAAGGCAATGCCAAAGAATACTCAAACTACCGTACAATTGTGCTCATCTCACACGCTAGTAAAGTAATGCTCAAAATTCTCCAAGCCAGGCTTCAGCAATATGTGAACCGTGAACTTCCCGATGTTAAAGCTGGTTTCAGAAAAGGCAGAGGAACCAGAGATCAAATTGCCAACATCCGCTGGATCATGGAAAAAGCAAGAGAGTTCCAGAAAAGCATCTATTTCTGCTTTATTGACTATGCCAAAGCCTTTGACTGTGTGGATCACAATAAACTGTGGAAAATTCTGAAAGAGATGAGAATCCCAGACCACCTGACCTGCCTCTTAAGAAATCTGTATGCAGGTCAGGAAGCAACAGTTAGAACTGGACATGGTTCCAAATAGGAAAAGGAGTACGTCAAGGCTGTATATTATCACCCTGCTTATTTAACTTATATGCAGAGTACATCATGAGAAACGCTGGACTGGAAGAAACACAAGCTGGAATCAAGATTGCCAGGAAAAATATCAATAACCTCAGATATGCAGATGACACCCCCCTTATGGCAGAAAGTGAAGAGGAACTAAAAAGCCTCTTGATGAAAGTGAAAGAGGAGAGTGAAAAAGTTGGCTTAAAGCTCAACATTCAGAAAACGAACAGATCATGGCATCCGGTCCCATCACTTCATGGAAAATAGATGGGGAAACAGTGGAAACAGTGTCAGACTTTGTTTTTTTGGGCTCCAAAATCACTGCAGCTATGAAATTAAAAGACGCTTACTCCTTGGAAGGAAAGTTATGACCAACCTAGATAGCATATTCAAAAGCAGAGACATTACTTTACCAATAAAGGTCCAGCTAGTCAAGGCTATTGTTTTTCCTGTGGATATGAGAGTTGGACTGTGAAGAAGGTGAGCGCCGAAGAATTGATGCTTTTGAACTGTGGTGTTGGAGAAGACTCTTGAAGAGTCCCTTGGACTGCAAGGAGATCCATCCAGTCCATTCTGAAGGAGATCAGCCCTGGGATTTCTTTGGAGGGAATGATTCTGAAGCTGAAACTCAAGTACTTTGGCCACCTCATGCGAAGAGTTGACTCATTGGAAAAGACTCTGATGCTGGGAGGGATTGAGGGCAGGAGGAGAAGGGGACGACAGAGGAGGAGATGGCTGGATGGCATCACTGACTCGATGGATGTGAGTCTGAGTGACCTCCAGGAGTTGGTGATGGACAGGGAGGCCTGGAGTGCTGCGATTCATGAAGTCGCGAAGAGTTGGACATGACTGAGCGACTAAACTGAACTGAACCTGTTATTTATTATCATAGTTGATTTTAGTATTATTTCCTCTTGGAGGTGTTTGGCCATCTAGGTATACATGCATTCTGCTTAAAATATGCAGAGTTGTTTATTACCACTGAAACCACTAGATGCGTTTTTCAAAAATCTTGTTTAGGAGCGAAAGATAGGATTTTGATTATTATTCAAGAACCTTTTTTTTTTTCACTTTGTTAATAGTCATAATTTGAAATCTATGATTTTTCAGTCACAGCTACAATAATTTCCCTGAAAAGTGGACCCTATGGAGTGTCATGAGTGTGAAAATAATATAAGACCATTCCCATATGGATTTTCCCACAAGAAAAATTATCTCAGGTTCACCGTGTCTAAAACAAAACCTCACTATTATTAACGGCATCACAGTTGTACCTATTGACCATATGTGAAAAGGAGTATTCCCAGACTTCTTCACCTTTGATCAGCTGTTCAAATTCTTTTCTATATCTTATCAGTTATACTTTCTGAATTTTCTCTTAATTCTGATCCACAGTGCTTGCCTCCAAGTCTGATAATGGCATTTTCCTGTATAATTCTTCAGAAAGGATCTCATAGTTTCTATGGTTCCTAATCTTTTTGATTACAAAGACTCCTCCATTTTAGTTCTGAAATAAGTGAATCCTTTACACAACAGTAACTTTACCTCTGTATATAAAGAAAAAGCCTAATAGCAGAGAGCTGGATTGTATTGAATGGTACATTTCAATGAATTTATTATATATTAAAGTCTTAATGTTTAGCATGTGATTACTTTTCCTTTTCTGCACAAACTTCTATAATGTTTGGAGCTAATAAATTTTTCATTGTAATTTTTTAAGTGCACTAAATTGTCTGCAACTTCTCTGTACGACACATTCAGATAGATTGACCCATAGGGGTTTTATTATTGTACTTCACTTTTCTTGAAGAAGTCTCTTTCAGAGTCATGCTGACTCCCCCTCCCTGTTTCCCCTCCCCAACTTGTAGCTTCTTTTTATTGTTCTTAGTGTTCTGAAATTTTACAATGATGTGCCTTGATGTAAGTTTATTTCAATTAATAGTACCAGGCACTGCTGGGCCCTTTTAGTCTGAAATAGCTCTCTTTTAGACCCTTTAAAGAAAATATATTGTCTTCTCCTGGGGTGGGGAGTCCCCATTGGTCAGTTGCCCAAATATGCAGACTTGGGAATATCTGGCAGCTTTTTCTTAAGTAGACTTCCAACCAGTCTTATTTTTAGCTTTTCCTTTACCCTCCTTTTTTTCCATGGGGATGGTCTTGATCCCTGTCTCCTGTACAATGTCACGAACCTCATTCCATAGTTCATCAGGCACTCTATCTATCAGATCTAGGCCCTTAAATCTATTTCTCACTTCCACTGTATAATCATAAGGGATTTGATTTAGGTCATACCTGAATGGTCTAGTAGTTTTCTCTACTTTCTTCAATTTCAGTCTGAATTTGGCAATAAGGAGTTCATGGTCCGAGCCACAGTCAGCTCCTGGTCTTGTTTTTGCTGATTGTATAGAGCTTCTCCATCTTTGGCTGCAAAGAATATAATCGATCTGATTTCGGTGTTGACCATCTGGTGATGTCCATGTATAGAGTCTTCTCTTGTGTTGTTGGAAGAGGGTATTTGCTATGACCAGTGCATTTTCTTGGCAAAACTCTCTTAGTCTTTGCCCTGCTTCATTCCGTATTCCAAGGCCAAATTTGCCTGTTACTCCAGGTGTTTCTTGACTTCCTACTTTTGCATTCCAGTCCCCTATAACGAAAAGGACATCTTTTTTGGGTGTTAGTTCTAAAAGGTCTTGTAGGTCTTCATAGAACCTTTCAACTTCAGCTTCTTCGGCGTTACTGGTTGGGGCATAGACTTGGATTACTGTGACATTGAATGGTTTGCCTTGGAAACGAACAGAGATCATTCTGTCGTTTTTGAGATTGCATCCAAGTACTGCATTTCGGACTCTTTTGTTGACCATGATGCCCCCTCCATTTCTTCTGAGGGATTTCTTCTGTGGGATCCTGCCCACAGTAGTAGATATAATGGTCATCCGAGTTAAATTCACCCATTCCAGTCCATTTTAGTTTGCTAATTCCTAGAATGTCAACATTCATTCTTGCCATCTCTTGTTTGACCACTTCCAATTTGACTTGATTCATGGACCTGACATTCCAGGTTCCTATGCAATATTGCTCTTTACAGCATCGGACTTTGCTTCTATCACCAGACACATCCACAGCTGGGTATTCTTTTTGTTTTGGCTCCATCCTTTCATTCTTTCTGGAGTTATTTCTCCACTGATCTCCAGTAGCATATTGGGCCCCTACTGACCTGGGGAGTTTCTCTTTCAGTATCCTATCATTTTGTCTTTTCATACTGTTCATGGGGTTCTCAAGGCAAGAATACTGAAGTGGTTTGCCATTCCCTTCTCCAGCGGACCACACCCTGTCATATCTCTCCACCATGACCCGCCCATCCCAGGTTGCCCCTCGGGCATGGCTTAATCTCATTGAGTTAGACAAGGGTGTGGTCCTTGTGTGATTAGATTGACTAGTTATCTGTGAGAATGGTTTTAGTGTATTTGCCCTCTGATGCCCTCTTTCAAGACCTACTGTCTTACTTGGGTTTCTCTTACCTTGGGCGTGGGGTATCTCATCCCGGTTGCTCCTGGCTGCTCCCGGCCAGCGAAGCACAGCCATCGCACCTTATATGCAGATGACACCACTCTTATGGCAGAAAGTGAAGAGGGGCTAAAAAGCCTCTTGATGAAAGTGAAAGTGGAGAGTGAAAAGGTTGGCTTAAAGCTCAACATTCAGAAAACGAAGATCATGGCATCTGGTCCCATCACTGCATGGGAAATAGATGGGGAAACAGTGGAAACAGTGTCAGACTTTGTTTTTCTGGGCTCCAAAATCACTGCAGATGGTGACTGCAGCCATGAAATTAAAAGACGCTTACTCCTTGGAAGGAAAGTTATGACCAACCTAGATAGCATATTCAAAAGCAGAGACATTACTTTACCAACAAAGGTTCGCCTAGTCAAGGCTATGGTCTTTCCTGTGGTCATGTATGGATGTGAGAGCTGGACTGTGAAGAAGGCTGAGCACCGAAGAATTGATGCTTTTGAACTGTGGTGTTGGAGAAGACTCTTGAGAGTCCCTTGGACTGCAAGAAGATCCAACCAGTCCATTCTGAAGGAGATCAATCCTGGAATTTCTTTGGAAGGAATGATGCTAAAGCTGAAACTCCAGTATTTTGGCCACCTCATGCGAAGAGTTGACTCATTGGAGAAGACTCTGATGCTGGGACGGATTGGGGGCAGGAGGAGAAGGGGACGACAGAGGATGAGATGGCTGGATGGCATCACTGACTCGATGGATGCGAGTCTGAGTGACCTCCGGGAGCTGGTGATGGATAGGGAGGCCTGGCGTGCTGCAGTTCATGGGGTCGCAAAGAGTCCGACGAGCGACTGATCTGATCTGATCTGATCTGATCTTACCCTCCTTTCCCGAGATTTATGGCTCTGCTAATTCCTGTGGTTTTTGATGAGAAGAGGTAGTTCAGTTCAGTTCAGCTCAGTCACTCAGTCGTGTTCGGGTCTTTGCGACTTCATGGACTGAAGCACTCTAGTTTTCCCTGTCCATCACCAACTCCTGGAGTTTGCTTAAACTCATGTGCATTGAGTCGGTGATGCCATCCAACCATCTCATCGTCTGTCGTCCCCTTTTCCTCCTGCCTTCAATCTTTCCTAGCATCAGGGTCTTTTCAAGTGAGTCAGTTCTTTGCATCAAGTGGCCAAAGTATTGAAGCTTCAGCATCAGTCCTTCCAATGAATATTCAGAACTAATTTCCTTTAGGATAGACTGGTTTGATCCTTTTGCAGTCCAAGGGACTCTCAAGAATCTTTTCCAATATTACAGTTCAAAAGCATCAATTCTGCAGTGCTCAGCTTTCTTTATGGTCCAACTCTCACATCCCCAGTGGGCTTCCTGGATGGCTCAGAGGGTAAAGCATCTGCCTGCAATGTGAGAGACACAGGTTCGATCTCTGGATCGGGAAGATTTCCCTAGAGAAGGAAATAGCAACTCCAGTATTATTGCCTAGAGAATCTCATGGATGGAGGAGCCTGGTAGGCTACAGTCCACGTGGTCTCAAGGAGTTGGACACAACTGAGTGACTTCACTTTCCTTTTCCTTTTCTCACATCCATCCATGACTACTGGAAAAACCATGGCTTTGACTAGATGGACCTTTGTCGGCAAAGTAATGTCTCTGCTTTTTAATATGTTCTCTAGCTTTTCTTCCCAGGTGCAAGCGTTTTTTTTTTTTTTTTTAAATTTCATGGCTGCACTCACCATCTATAGAGATTTTGGAGCCCAGGAAAATAAAATCTGTCACTGTTTCTGTTGTTTCCCCATCTCTTTGCCATGAAGTGATGGGAAGGGATGGCATGATCTTTGTTTTTTGAATGTAGAGTTTTAAGCCAGCTTTTTCACTCTCCTCAAGAGGCTCCTTAGTTCCTCTTCGCTTTCTGCCATAAGTGTGGTGTCATCTGCATATTTGAGGTTATTAATATTTCTCCTGGCAATCTTGATTCCAGCTTGAGCTTCATCCAGCCCAGCATTTCACTGGATGTACTCTGCATATAAGTTAAATAAGCAGGGTGACAATAAACAGCCTCGATGTACTCCTTTCCCAGTTTAGAACCAGTCCTTTCTTCCATGTCCATTTGTAACTGTTGCTTCTTGACCTGCACACAGGTTTCTCAGGAGGCAGGTTAGGTGGTCTGGTATGCCCATCTCTTGAAGAATCTGTAGGGAGAAGATAAATTTGATGCACGTCGAGTTGCTCTTGGCTTTCTGTATTGCAGCCTTAGGTTTCAGCTTTCTCTCATCTGATAAGCAGTCAGTTCTTGAATTTCTTTTTTGTACCTTCCAATATTCATCTCTCATTCCTTTTGTCCTTTTAAAATTATTCCTCCTCCCTTGAAAATCTTCTTACTCTAATTTTAGTGGAGTTTTAGGAAGGTAAAGTGGGTCCAGCAGTCAGCAGATGGCCTTACTTTCCATTTATAGATAAAATTTCTAGTGACATCTACCTCTGGGTAGCTTATTTACACCTTCCCCCTCTTTATTCTGAGTCTGATTTTTTTTTGACAAAACTTACTGAGGTCAGATATAATTATGTTCTGAATCTCATCATTTCTTGTGGCTTTTAATCATAAACTGTGATATCTTTTTTTTTTTCCTTGTATCTCTTAGTAGATAGCATAGTGTTCGGCCCACAGTAAAAGTTTTTGTATTTTTCAACTTTGTTTTTGACATTCTGTTTGTCTCATGGACAAAAAAAGAATCTTGTCATTCATTGTACTATTTGCTTACCTTGAGAATGTTTTGAAATGCACAAGGTGTATTCGGTTGTCACTGTATTGGGAGCATGCAATTGGAACATAATGAGCAGAGATCAGAGATGCTTAAAACCCTTTGATACGTGGAATATTCCTGCAGAGTAAACACTTGTCCCACTGGGAATGCCAGTAGTCAGTCCTGAGAACCATTGCTGGAAGCTCTTCAGGGAAGCCCGCCTCTGCCTTGAGATCGGCACTTGCCGCAACCCACTCAGATGGTGGCTGTGTTCATTCTTACCCCTCAGGCAGTGGGACCAGAAGTATGGGCATTTTTTATTGATCCTCGCTGCTGCTTTCTGACCACTGCCTTCCTCATGCCCTGCACCCCAACCCCTGCCCACCAAAACAAAAACCCCAGCCCAGTTTGAATTTCATGCTGTCTGTATTTGTTTTAGAAGGAACCCATCTCACTCATATAAAAGAACTTTCTGTTTCAAATTTTCACATGTCACAGTCAGTGTGCATGGTTAATAATCTGTATGATTGTATTATAAATACAATAAGATTATTTCTTATTTAATAAATACACAGTTTATATGCATTTGTTTTCCATCCAGTTGACTGATCAATTAAAAGTGAAGGCTTCAGGGCACCCAAAGCTGGTGCTCTGTGATAAGCTGGAAGGAGAGGATCGGGAGGGAGGTGCAGGGGGTTCAGGATGGAGAGGCCGATTTATACTGATGTATGGCGAAAACCGTCACAATATTGTGAAGTGATTTTCCTCCAATTAAAATAAGTAAATAAAATTTTTAAATGTAGGCTTCATTTTGTATAGTGAGTATGCTGCTGCTGCTGCTAAGTCGCTTCAGTCGTGTCTGACTCTGTGCGACCCCATAGACGGCAGCCCACCAGGCCCCGCCGTCCCTGGAATTCTCCAGGCAAGGACACTGGAGTGGGTTGCCATTTCCTCCTCCAGTGCATGAAAGTGAAAAGTGAAAGTGAAGTCGCTGAGTCGTGTCTGACTCTTAGCCACCCCATGAACTGCAGCCTACCAGGCTCCTCTGTCCATGGGATTTTCCAGGCAAGAGTACTGGAGTGGGGTGCCATTGTGCTTTTCACTATTAGAATACTTTTGAAATGCCTTTTGCCTGTATAAGGCCATAAATTTTAAACAAATACGAATCATTAAGCAAGCATCATTAAACATTTTGTAAGGGTTGTTTGTTTAAAATGCAAAGATAAGAAGTACATTGACATCATGAAGCTTGTGTTATCAGAATGTGATTAATTATAATTCTATGTGAACTATATAGCTGTGTCTAAATATTATATCCTTAAAATTGAATTGTACTTTTTAATGGACTGTCTTATAAGAGTGTGTCTAGTGTCAGGATAATATTGACGTGACTATTTCACGTGTTTGTATGTTTGTGTATTTAATATATTGTTTTCTTTACCTGTGTTTTGCATAAAGTATTGACTTGCATTACTAAGCATTACCATTGTGTCATTTTGGTTTTTAGGTTGTGGAAAATGCCCTTAAGGTGAATCCAGTATTAGGCCCGCAAATGTTTCAACCAATTCTACCCTGTATTTTCAGAGGTATTATAGAAGGGGAGGTAAGATTTTTCTTAAGCTTCTAATGTTAATGCTAGATTCTAGGGTTCTATTTTACTTATTCCATGGAACGTTACTTCTTATTCATTGTTAGATACAAAAAGGACTTGCTCTTTGATTATTTTGCAGTAAATTACCTCAGTTTCAGGGTAGTTAGACAGCTTTGCTATTTCTGTCTCTACATAGGAAAGTGTAAATTTCCTTTGCTATCTCATGTCTTTCACTCATATGCACATGTGTTCATACAGAAACATGTTAAGCATAGGAATGGGAAAAATAGTGCTAGTTTTGTTATGTAAAACTATGTAATATATGAAATATATGAAAATACTGGTTTTCTTCTAAGTTAAGCTCTTTAATAGACTCTAAATATGTATGTTAGGAGCTTTTAAAGTAATATAAATGTAAATATGCCATTGATAAATATTCTTTCTTTGTTCCTCTCTTTATTATATATAGACTATATAATCCATATAAATATGTACATAATACATATATATTACCTTGTGTGACATATATATTTAGTAAGTTAGTTAGAACTCAACAATATTGGCAGTTCATTCTAAAGAAGCAGTATAAAGAAGAGTATTACTTCATATCCCTGTTGACTGTTACTTTGTCAATGATTATTTGTTATTGTTTATACTTGTACCATAACACAGTTTTAAATGTGCTGTATTTTAATTGCACAGAGGTATCCTGTAGTAATGTCAACATATCTTGGAGTTATGGGTCGAGTCCTGCTACAAAACACTAGTTTTTTTTCTTCACTTCTTAATGAGATGGCACATAAATTTAATCAAGAGGTAAGAATTTATGTACTTAAATAAAATCTTTATCCAAATTAAGTTTGGAAAAAATTTGGTGAAATAATGAGTCTATTAAAAAAACCTTGAAGTATTTAAATTTTATTTTTTTTATTGCCTGAATCAAATTTTATTATTATGTTCAAGAATACAGAATGAAGTCATACATAGTTGAATCACTCATGGAATTACTTACAACAAGCATGATTTTGAAATAAGTATTTTTGTTATTTTAAATCTTTAATAACCTATGCCATACGATAATTTGGGAAAAAGAAGAAGAGGAATCTGTGAGTGGCAATTTGAAACTTAAATTTTGTTCTGTCTCAGAATAGACAATGTTATTCTACTTAACTATAGGATAGAATTTTGATTTGTTTTGATTTGTTTATGGTTGTAGTTTTTGTTACCTCATACATGAAATGAAACAGGACTACTTTACATACAGTCATGTACTACCTGGCTTTCATTTCTTTAATGAACTTGTTTTTAATGTCATGCAGTGTTTCTATCATCATTACTGTAGGAAATGACCTTTTCAGCAGAAGTTTATTAAAAACATACTAAATTGAAACCAGTCACCTGAGTAAATTTGGAATAGGTTCTTCAATGAGTTGGTTACTTGAGACTACATGCTGCTGCATACATTATAGTGAAACATGATTTTTATGTTTTTAGTGATTAATCTGTTAAGGTTTATAAAATGTAGAAGGTAGAATGTACTTGACTGATACCTCTAGAATGGAGGGGCAATTTGTGAAAAATTTAGGTTTGTGGCTGAAACAGATATTTCCATTTCCACTTTGAATGAAAATCCAGAGTAAGGAAGTGCAAATTGTAGAATGTATGTTAGTTTTTACAGAATTAGACTAACCTAATTAGAGAACCTAGACTTCATTTTGATGAATAGACAGGAGAGATTTTTCATTAGCTTCATTAAATTTAGTTGTGATGGAATAATGTTAAAAGTTTAAAGAGTGTATTCAGTTGAGTTCAGCAAGATGTGTTGAGTGATCTTAGTAATAACTATAAATTTTTGGTATTATTTTAAATCCTCAAAACAACCCAAGGAGGTAATAATATTTTTATATCTCTCTCACACCTGAGAAAGTTGAGACTTGGAGAGATTTGGTGACTTGGTCACGTTTCCAAAGCTAGTAAGTGATGGAATTGATATGCACACCCCAGTAACCTCACTTCATGTTAGTGACCACATTCTGCTGCCTCCTGTACATCCTGAATGGAGAAGGAAATGGCAACGCACTCCAGTGTTCTTGCCTGGAGAATCCCAGGGACGGGGGAGCCTGGTGGGCTGCCGTCTATGGGGTCGCACAGAGTCAGACACGACTGATGGAACTTAGCAGCAGTACATCCTGAAATAGGCACTTCTCCACTGTATACTGGAGACACTTGGTTTGACAAGCTTGCTTTTTAAAGGAAGAGAGTACTTAGGCCATTTTGTAATGTTATTATAAGTCCTATGTTAGAATTATGTCCAGTATGCTGTGGGAAGTGAAAAGTTACTGTTAAATTTTTTCCCTAGTGTTTTTTTTTTCCTTCTGATAAGATACACATAGCATAAAATTTACCATCTTACCTATTTTCAAGTATGCAGGTCAGTGGTATTTAACATAATAATGTACAATCTTCACCACCATCCATCTCCATAACTCTTTCAGACTTATAAAACTTGAATCTCTGTACTCATTAAACAATAGCTTCTCATTACCCTCTCCCTGTAGCCTGTGGAAACACCATGCTACTTTTTATGTCTGTGATTTTTGACTACTCAAAATACCTCATATAAGTGGAATCATGCAATATTTGTCTTTTTGTGACTAACGTATCACTTAAGCCTAATATTCTGAAAGTTCATGGTATGTGCGTGCTTAGTCGTGTCTGACTCTTTGTCACTCCGTGGACTATAGCCCGCCGGGCTCCTCTGTGCATGGGATTCTCCAGGCAGGAATACTGGAGTGGGTTGCCATTTCCTTCTCCAGAGGTCTGAATGTTCATAGTATTGTAGAATATGTCAGAATTCCCTTTCTTTTTAAGGCTGAGTAATATTCCATGGTGTGTGTGTGTGTGTGTGTGTGTGTGTGTGTGTGTGTGTGTGTGTGTGTATGTTGTTATAAGATAATGGCTATACTTCCCTGTGCTATACAGTATGTCCTGTTGTTTATCTCTGACTCATTTTGAGTTGAAGTTTGTATATGGTATGAGGTAAGGATCCAGCTTCATTATTTTGCATACCATTATTCACTTTTTACCGGAGAAGGCAATGGCACCCCACTCCAGTACTTCTGCCTGGAAGATCCCATGGGTGGAGGAGCCTGGAAGGCTGCAGTCCATGGGGTCGCTGAGGGTCAGACACGACTGAGCGACTTCACTTTCACTTTTCACTTTCATGCATTGGAGAAGGAAATGGCAACCCACTCCAGTGTTCTTAAGAAATGTCAATACATCTACTGGATCATAGAAAAAGCAAGAGAATTCCAGAAAAACATCTGCTTCATTGACTAAGCTGCAGCCTTTGACTGTGTAGATCGTCTTGCAATCCATGAATGTGGGATATGTTTTTATTTATTAACTTCTTAATAGGAAATGTTTAGTATTTTTTGTTATATGTCTTTAACCTCCTGATTAATCCCTAAGTGTTTTATTCTTTTTGATGGTAATATAAATGGAATTGTTTTCGTACTTTCTTTGTTAGATTGCTCATTGCTCATGTGTAGAAATGCAACTGACTTTTGTTTGTTGACTTTATATTTTGCTACTTTGCTGAATTTATATATTCTCACAGTTTTTTTGGTGGTGTCTTTGGGACTTTCTATATATAAGAACGTATCATCCACAAAACATAATAACTTTGCTTCTTTCTTTCCAGTTTTGATGCTTTTTATTTCTTTTGCTTGTCTGTTTGTTCTGGCTAGAACTTCCAATACTGTGTTGAATAGAAGTGGTACGATTTGGCATCCTTGCCTTGTTCCTGGCAAAATAGAAATAATGACCTGTGGCAGGTGCTGGTGCTGCTTCAGCCTGTTGACAGTGTGAAGGACTGGAGAGAGATGTTATAGGGTCAGACTTATTTCTGTCACTGTAGTAAGAGCACTGGCTTTTCATGGGACACTTATTTTTTTCACTTCTCAATGTGAAAAAAAAAATGTTTTTCACAAAGAATTGGCCAAAAATTGTCGAGCCATCATGTTTTAGTCTAGAGACTAAGAGAATGAAATATTGCTGTAGTTCAAATGGCTACTGTTGACTGTGAGCACAGTTTTAAAGGACATCAGAATTAATAGGACTAGGACCAGAGAAGGCAATGGCACCCCACTCCGGTGCTCTTGCCTGGAAAATCCCATAGATGGAGGAGCCTGGTAGGCTGCAGTCCATGGGGTCGGGAAGAGTCGGACGCGACTGAGCGACTTCACTTTCACTTTTCACTTTTCACTTTCATACATTGGAGAAGGAAATGGCAACCCACTCCAGTGTTCTTGCCTGGAGAATCCCAGGGACGGGGAAGCCTGGTGGGCTGCCGTCTATTGGGTCTTACAGAGTCGGGCACGACTAAAGCGACTTAGCAGCAGCAGCAGCAGCAGCAGCAGGACTGATGCTAAAGCTGAAACTCAAATACTTTAGCCACCTTGTGCGAAGAGTTGACTCATTGGAAAAGACTGATGCTGGGAGAGATTGGGGACAGGAGGAGAATGAGATGGCTGGATGGCATCACCGACTCGATGGACATGAGTTTAGGTGAACTCCCAGAGTTGGTGATGGACAGGGAGGCCTGGCGTGCTGCGATTCATGGGGTCACAAGGAGTCAGACACGACTGAGAGACTGAACTGAACTGAACTGAGGAAAATGAGTTCCAGTAAATTCGGATAGCTTTGAACAAGCAAAGATGTTGCAGAAGGATTTGTCTCTTCTAAACATTTGAAAACAGTTGTCAGATAGTAGAGAAAACCAAGTTAATTATGAGTGATTTTATATTTTTAGGTAAGAAGTTGGGTTCACTGTAAAAGTCACTGTTAGAACAGTGCACCTGCTTAGTCCACCTCTAAGCATTTGCTAATCACAGTCTTTCAGAGTCGTTTTCTGTCTTGAATGCAGAATACTTTTTAGACGAAAACCTAATTCAGTTTAGAGCCAGAGTACTGAAGAATGGTGCTTTTGCTGTAGGGAAATTTGCTAGAAAATGAAAGTATTTGTGGCCCCTTTTCTCTTTAGACTTACTTTTTCTTCCAAGGGATAGCATCTTTCTTTTTGTAAACACTTGTTGTGGAATTCAGGATGGGGGGAAGGGCTTTGGGGATTATGGTTTTTCACCACTCAGCATCTTGATTTTCATTTAGCTCATCTAATTGTAATTTGTTTCTCACCTTGTCTTCTCCCTGTTCTTGATGCCTTGAGTTGGAACTTCTCAGTATTTAGTTTTGCAGATACTGAATCTTTGTACTCCCATAGCGTGGGCTGCCGTCTATGGTGTCACAGAGTCCAACTGAAGTGACGCAGCAGCAGCAGGAGTGGGGATGGTGATCTGGAAGTTTCTAATTGTTCCTTATACAGATTCTCAGCTAGTTTTCCTGTTTTTGAGCTCTATGCTTCTGTCTTCTTTGTGGCTTGATAATTGCAAGATTCTGAGAAACAAGTCTATTTGCATTAGACTGTTTTTCTCCTGGCAAGCAGTTTGTTTCCAGGCTTTTTTGTTCTGCTAAGTCACTTACTGAGCACTCTTTCATCCACTTGCCATCTTCTAAGAAGGTGTTGCCATCTTTACCAATTGTAGTTTCTTCTCTTTTATAGACCCTGTGGGGTTATTTGTTTGCTTTTTATATTTATTTACTCTCATTTTATTGGAATTTCAGAGGAAGTGAGCAAATGTTCAGCGCTAAACTAAAATTGTTTTCACAGTGTCAGTATGCTTCTAGGGTAAATAACTTTTTCAAAGATTCATTAAGTTGTTTGTAGCTAAGTAATTGGAATACTATCTGTTTATCTTTCTACAAAACTAAGACTGAACTTATACCTTGAGTATTTATTTGTTTTCTAGAAATGTTATCATCTTACTCTTTTTGGCAATACCCTTTAGACTTTGTAAATTTGGGGGGAGGAGTGAAATATTTTGATGACATACTTCAGTTCTACAAATTTTTCATCTTAAGGAGATGACTTTCTTCAAGACCTGCCACTTAAATTATTTTCCCCTTAATCTGTTTTAAGTGTTTGACTTGAAATAACACATATCTTTCTGATACTGCAGAGATTGAAGATACTTTTTTATTTCCACAAGATGAATGATTTTTCATGAAATCTTATGTAAAAATGACATTTTTTTGCTTGAATAGCAGCTGCTCTGAAGGTTAGATTAAGAAGACAACATTTAAAAAAGATTGCTATTTGCATAAACATTCTCTTCCTACAGGGAATATAATTATATAAAACTACTTAATTCTTACAGAAAGCATAAGTCATATTCTTTAAAGTTATAAAAGTGGTAGAATCAGTCAGAAATAAATTTTTTTCTTTCTACAATGGGTATTTATTTAATTGTGATATCTTTAGCATGACCTGCCAGGGTAGATTCTGGCATATGTTATCAAGGTAGAGAAATCTCATCATCTTTTTATTATGATGCTTAAGAAATACGTTAATTTTAGAAATTAATAGTTCTCTGAAATACTGCAAAATTTGTTTGCCTCATGATTCACTATAACTTAGTCATCAACATTTGTTACAATTGTCTTATTTCTGTTTTTATTATGTGCTGTTGTTACTTTTATAATAGAGCAAATAAATGTAAGTTATAAATAGTATTAGACCATAGAGATGTCTGTCTCTGCTGATTACATCTTCATTTCAACCACATGTTACTATATTGTACATATTAGATTTTAGTAACTTGATACTTTCTTTTGTATGGTTATGCTTTGTTTTTAAAATCTTGCTTACTTGATATTAATTGCAGTAAATCTGTAAAGCATCTGAGCCATTCGTTTCCAAATTAAGTGAACATTGAAGACACATGGTATAAATCAGCAGTTACTAGACTGTATTGCTTAATGGTGCCCTTAATGTGTTAATAACATTTTCACAATGCCTCTAGAGCAAATATCTAACTGTCCTTTTGATTACGTAATCCAAACAACTTAATTTGTATTCATGCCCTTATAACTTTGTATCTATTGAAAATTATACACCAATACTCCTTATTTCATTCTTAAATAGCCGCAGTTACTGATGAGTGGAATGTGCATGGCCATTGGGTACTACCAGGATTCTTAAACCTTAGTTTCAGGTTGGACACGTCCACTTTCATCTTCTGTCCTGCCTTGACTCTTTGGTAGTATTGTGCAAAGATAGGAAGTCATCAAAAATAGTTAAAGCTGGGAACTATATTGAACAAAATAGTTAAAACTGGGAACTATATTGAACTAGTAGTTCTTGCAGTAATCGGCAGATGTCACTGTGTTTCTCTGAATAATTTTAAATTGTGAGTTCACTGTGGCATCTTAGGACACAGCACACTCTTTGGGGAACTCAAGTATAAATGATTGTCTTGAACTAATAAGTGTTCACTTGACTTTATTCTCTTTTAAACTGTTGGAAAAAATGTATTGAAGCATTTCTTGGAAAAATGTAGAAGCACAAAAGTAGGAAAGTATGGGAACTCAAAGTTGATCTTTTGTTACTAAAATCCATGAAGTACAGATTTTGGTATTAAATGCACTTTTTAAAAGGTGTGAGAAGTGTACAAATGTTTATAAGCAAACCTGAGACCCACTTCCAATCTACATGATAAGTATACTTGGTCGTGTTTTATTATATAGATTCTACCTATGCATTAGTTAGGGTTCTTCAGAAAAACAGAGCTAGTTCTGTGTGTATGTAGAGAGATTGAGAGAATATACACACATACAGTTGCGCACACATGAGAAGCAGACATGGATATTAAAGGAATTGGCTCAAATGATTGATTGCAGGGACTAGCAATTTCTAATTTTGTAGGGCAGGCTGAAAATAAAAACTCGGGCAGGATTTCTGTGTTACATTCTTAAGACAGGGTTTCTTCTATTTATAGGAAACCTTAGTTTTTTCTTAAGGCTTTCATCTGATTGAATGATACTGTATTCACATTATCTAGGGTAATCTACTTAATGTCAGCTCATTGCAAATATAATCATATCTGCAAAGTACTTTCATGACAGCGTCTAGACTAGCATTTGACCAAACAAGTGGACCCTTAGCCTAGATGAGTTGAACAAGTCTATTTGGCACTCAATTAATTGGCTCTCAAGATTAATTAGATTCCATTTCTGATTTTGCTCAATTTTTTTCCAGCTCACAGCTTGCCCCACATTCTTATATTCCAGTTCTGTGGTTTGTTCGAACTGTACTTTAACCTTTTTTATGAGGTTTTTGCCTTTAACAGTACTTATAAGTAAAGAGTATTTCAAATATTTTGAGATGCCTCCTGGTCTTTTTTTCAGATGGACCAGCTTTTGGGAAATATGATTGAAATGTGGGTTGATCGCATGGACAATATTACCCAGCCTGAAAGAAGAAAACTTTCAGCTTTGGCTTTGCTTTCTCTTCTGCCATCTGATAATAGGTGAGGAAATGTTTACTTAAAATTTGTTTTGTTAAAGCATCAAAGAAGTATTAGCACTGTTTTGACTATTGGTATTGCTGTGTATTGCTGGGCAGAGCTCTTTTATGCATATGTATTGCTAATTTTTTTAGTTGATAACCAACCAAGTGTTGATCTGGATCTAAAAAGGTGGGAATGGTGGGCATTGCAGTTTAATTTGTTGGTGTTCATTTTACCAATTTATCTCATTTTTGTCTGAATTCCCATTTTTAAAAATAACCAGATTTTATTAGATTTAATTTTAGGTCTTTGTTTTATATAAATAATATTTCAATGTCAGTAACACTTCATAAAGTGTATTATCCTCCTAGTAATTCAGTAGTTTGTTACATAATTGTTAATTTTGGATTATCTCTAAAGATTAAGCTTCAGTTCAGTTCAGTTCAGTTGCTCAGTCGTGTCCGACTCTTTGCAACCCCATGAATCGCAGCATGCCAGGCCTCCCTGTCCATCACACACTGCCAGAGTTTACTCAGACTCAAGTCCATCGAGTCGGTGATGCCATCCAGCCATCTCATCCTCTGGTGTCCCCTTCTCTTCCTGCACTCAATCCCTCCCAGCATCAGAGTCTTTTCCAATGAGTCAGCTCTTCACATGAGGTGGCCATAGTACTGGAGTTTCAGCTTCAGCATCATTCCCTCCAAAGAAGTCCCAAGGCTGATCTCCTTCAGAATGGACTGGTTGGATCTCCTTGCAGTCCAAGGAACTCTCAAGAGTCTTCTCCAACACCACAGTTCAAGAGCATCAATTCTTCGGTGCTCAGCCTTTTTCACAGTCCAACTCTCACATCCATACATAACCACAGGAAAAACCGTAGCCTTGACTAGATGAACCTTTGTTGGCAAAGTAATGTCTCTGGTTTTGAATATGCTATCTAGGTTGATCATAACTTTCCTTCCAAGGAGTAAGAGTCTTTTAATTTCATGGCTGCAGTCACCATCTGCAGTGATTTTGGAGCCCAAAAAAACAAAGTCTGACACTGTTTCCACTGTTTCCCCTTCTATTTCCCATGAAGTGATGGGACCGGATGCCATGATCTGTTCGTTTTCTGAATGTTGAGCTTTAAGCCAACTTTGTCACTCTCCTCTTTCACTTTCATCAAGAGGCTTTTTAGTTCCTCTTCACTTTCTGCCATAAGGGTGGTGTCATCTGCATCTCTGAGGTTATTGATATTTCTCCTGGCAATCTTGATTCCAGCTTGTGCTTCTTGCAGTCCAGCGTTTCTCATGATGTACTCTGCATATAAGTTAAATAAGTAGGGTGGCAATATACAGCCTTGACGTACTCCTTTTCCTATTTGGAACCAGTCTGTCGTTCCATGTCCAGTTCTAACTGTTGCTTCCTGACCTGCATATAGATTTCTCAAAAGGCAGATCAGGTGGTCTGGGATTCCCATCTCTTTCAGAAATTTCACAGTTTATTGTGATCCACACAGTCAAAGGCTTTGGCATAGTCAATAAAGCAGAAATAGATGTTTTTCTGGAACTCTCTTGCTTTTTCCATGATCCAGTGGATGTTGGTAATTTGGTCTCGGGTTCCTCTGCCTTTTCTAAAACCAGCTTGCATCAGGAAGTTCACGGTTCACGTATTGCTGAAGCCTGGCTTGGAGAATTTTGAGCATTACTTTACTAGCGTGTGAGATGAGTGCAATTGTGCAGTAGTTTGAGCATGCTTTGGCATTGCCTTTCTTTGGGATTGGAATGAAAACAGACCTTTTCCAGTCCTGTGGCCACTGCTGAGTTTTCCAAATTTGCTGGCATATTGAGTGCAACACTTTCATAGCATCATCTTTCAGGATTTGAAATAGCTCCACTGAAATTCCATCACCTCCACTAGCATTGTTTGTAGTGATGCTTTCTAAGGCCCACTTGACTTCACATTCCAGGATGTCTGGTCAGTGATCACACCATTGTGATTATCTGGGTCATGAAGATCTTTTCTGTACAGTTCTTCTGTGTATTCTTGCCACCTCTTCTTAACATGTTCTGCTTCTGTTAGGTCCCTACCATTTCTCTCCTTTATTGAGCCCATCGTTACATGAAACGTTCCCTTGGTATCTCTAGTTTTCTTGAAGAGATCTCTAGTCTTTTCCCATTCTGTTGTTTTCCTCTATTTCTTTGCATTGATCACTGAGGCAGCCTTTCTTATCTCTTCTTGCCATTCTTTGGAACTCTGCATTCAGATGCTTATATTTTTCCTTTTCTCCTTTGCTTTTTGCTTCCCTTCTTTTCACAGCTATTTGTAAGGCTTCCAAAAACAACCGTTTTGCTTTCTTCATTTCTTTTCCATGGGGATGGTCTTGATCCCTGTCTCCTATACAAGTTATTTTTTCTGCTTATATAGATGAAATCATTATATTTTACAGACTTTATTAAAATCCTCATTTCCATAAAGCAAATACAAAATGCTTAGATTTGGAGCATTTAAAGAAGAGTAAATTTTTTTTTTTTTTTTTGCCTTTATCCCTGTCTTTGTTTGGCATTATATTTCTTTTTGGGGTATTTTTAATTTTAGAAGTATAAAAGCAGGCCTTAAGACTTCATGTTGTATGAGAAGAATAATATATTAGATTTTTTTGTCTTAGAGAATTTTTATAGCACCAGTATCCTTGATAAATTAGTGAAATAAGTGTAGTTAGCTTTAGAAATTCTTTTTAAAAATTTATTATTATTTCTGGTATAGTAGTTTGGATTAAGAACACAGGTGACTATTTAGTCCTCACATCATAATAATATCATATGCTATTGTATGTTATTATAAAAATAGATAATAATATTTGAGCACTTACTGTTACCCAAAAACTAGGCTTACTTCTTGGTGAGTGTCCAGCCAAAAGATCCAACCAAGTCAAAGACTGGGAAAAATGAAGGATTTAGTACTTGCAACAAGTGAGGAGAGTACCAGGGATCTTTCCCAATGCAGTGTCTCCATGAACAGCAACTTTTGGGAAGCTTTATAAGCTACTGGTACATGCATAATTGTGAAGGGTCATGGGTAGTCCACAAAGTCCAAGCTTTGGTTGATTGAAGTCATGAGGGTCAGTAAAAATGAATATCCTCATCTCTTAGTTTCCAGTTGGTAAGGAGGTTGAATGCCTGGGAAGTTTAAATTCTGCAAAACTGCTCAGGAAAGTGCTTCATACTTACTGTTGAAACAGACCTATGAGTTCTTAGAGCTGATTTGTTATGTTTGCTACTTCTCTTGCTTGATAGCAGTTTGTTCTTTTGTTCCCTTAAAATCATTATTATTAAATCCATCTCAGTGTTAGGCACTGTAGCCAGGCTTAGATTACAAAATGGCATAGGCCAAAAATGGCTTCTCTTTTGTCAAGAAAGCCATGCCTCATTGTGTTTCTCCGGGGACCGCCTACCTTATATGCTTACTTTACCATTTGCCTTATATTTCGCTAAGTACTTTACACTTATGTCTCATTTAATTTTTAAACAATCCTGAATTAGAGACATAATTGTCTTGTTTTTATAGAGCAAAGAAATAACTTTAAAATGTTAAATAACTTGCTTAGGGTCTGTTAGGAGAAGGCAATGGCACCCCACTCCAGTACTCTTGCCTGGAAAATCCCATGGATGGAGGAGCCTGGTGGGCTGCAGTCCATGGGGTCGCTAAGAGTCGGACACAACTGAGCGACTTCACTTTCACTTTTTCACTTTCATGCATTGGAGAAGGAAATGGCAACCCACTCCAGTTTCCTTGCCTGGAGAATCCCAGGGGCAGGAGAGCCTGGTGGGCTGACGTCTATGGGGTCACGCAGAGTCGGACACGACTGAAGTGACTTAGCAGCAGCAGCAGGGTCTGTTAAGTGGCATGTCAAAGGGAAGAGTTTGACCTTGGGTGGTTGATGCCAGAGCTTGTTCTTTTAGCTCCCAGGTGGATGTACACAAGGGCAACATTATTTCCTCTCTGTGAAACTGAGTGGCGTCTTACTTATTTTTGGAAGCCAAATTGAAGCTACCAACATTTTAACTTGCTGGTCTTTCCCTTCTTTTTAGTAGAAAAACAGTGACTAGAGATTTAACAGGCCTTTAAAGTGGAGATTTTAAAGAACCTGTTCTTTGGCAGTTATCAATACTCGGTAAACGTTTGCTCAGTAAATTAATGAATGGAAAAAAAACTTAAGGTTGATAGAGCGTGTTAGAGTGTTCTCTAACATAAAGTACTGAGATTAAGAGAAAACTTGAAATGACACAGGTTAAAAGATTAGAAAGTTACCTAATTGTATCTACAGCATATTTGTTTTACCCTTTTTGATATTACAGTTGACTTCAATTTTTAATTTTTAAAAAAATTTCAAAAATATTTTTGATATGTAAGTTGTGAAAATAGTTGACTTCTCTAAAGAAAATAAAAAAGGCTTCTGTTAAGGTTAAAGAAAACTTAGACTGGGGCCTATGTCAATTTACATAAATTAAGGGGCAAGATTTTATTAAGGCTTGAATTTCTCTTAAACATTAATTTTTTAAATTTTAAAATATGATATCGGGCTTCCTGTTGGCTCAGTGGTAAAGAACCCGCCTGCTAATGCAGGGGACACAGGTTCTGTCCCCGAGTCTGGAGGATCCCCTGGAGAAGGAAATGGCACCCCATTCCAGTATTCTTGCCTGGAAAATCCCATGGATAGAGGAGCCTGGCAGGCTGTACTCCATGGGGTTGCAAAGAGTCGGACACTACTTAGTGGCTGAACACAGCACAGTGATCTGTAATGGAAAAGAATCTGAAAACAATATATAATCACTTTGTTACACACCAGAAACTAATACATTGTAAATTAACTATACTTCAATAGAAAAAACAAATTTTAAAAATATAAAAAAGTAATTAAAAATTGTGAGGAAATATCTTTCTGAATAGGAAAATCAGATCTTATTTTTGTTTTTAAAATGAAGTATTGAAAAGTCTATTGAGTAGTTGTGAATTCACATCATTTTAAGGGTACCTAGAAAGTCTTAAAATAATGTGGTAATAGAATTCTAAAGAATGAAGATCTAACTTTATAGTCCTTGATGGATTAGAGACTAAAGAAGCATTGATAGATACAGGAAATGTGTCCATTTGAAAAACAAACGAAACAACTTAATTGCTCTAAAAATTTGCCACATTATCACTGGCCCATTGACATAGCTTTGGAAAATTTAGGTTCAAGTGCTGTAGTGGAAGGGAATGTTGACCAACTGTCAGTAGTTTTATCATTTCCTGTTATAACCTTTCTTCTGTTGGGTTGGCCAAAAACTTCTTTGAGTTTTTCTGCATGGAAAAATTTTTGGCCAACCCAATACTTAAATCTACATAGTTGATGGAGTTTGAGGAAAATTTTCCCCCTTTCATGTCCCCAGTGATATTTTCTGGTTAATCTCTCATATAATAGTAATTTTTTCTTCCTGTGTTTCTTTTAGGCTTTGCAGTGTAACATTTCCTTTGCCTGAAATAAGCAGATCTAGAGAATAATATCGGGGAAGGCAATAGCACCCCACCCCAGTACTTTTGCCTGGAAAATCCCATGGACGGAGGATCCTGGTAGGCTCCAGTCCATGGGGTCGCTAAGAGTCAAACACGACTGAGTGGCTTCACTTTCACTTTTCCCTTTCATGCATTGGAGAAGGAAATGGCAACCCACTCCAGTGTTCTTGCCTGGAGAATCCCAGGGACAGGGGAGCCTGGTGAGCTTCCATCTATGGGGTCGCACAGAATCGGACACGACTGAAGCGACTTAGCAGCAGCAGCAGCAGCAAAGAATAATACGTTGATGATGATATTTTGAATCAGGATATATTGGGAAATGTTATTTTCTTCTTTATTCTAACGGATTTCCACATGCAAGAAATAACACTGTTCGAAAGCAGGGTTTCTCAACCACAGAACTTTTGACTGTTTGGACCCAGATGATTATTTGATGCTGGGGCTGCACTGTGCATTTAGCAGCATCTGTGGCCTCTACCCACTAGATGCTGGTAGAACCACTGATCTGAAGAATGACTATTTGGGAAGCTATTTAAGCTATCTTTTACCATGATCCACTACCTCTGATTCAGATATCTGGCAGACTGTAGGCTTTAGGACCACACTCAAATTCTGGTGCCACTGGTCACTAATGACCATAGCCAAATAACTTCCTGGAGAAGGCAATGGCACCCCACTCCAGTACTCTTGCCTGCAAAATCCCATGGATGGAGGAGTCTGATAGGCTGCAGTCCATGGGGTCGCTGAGGGTCGGACATAACTGAGTGACTTCACTTTCACTTTTCACTTTCATGTATTGGAGAAGGAAATGGCAACCCACTCCAGTGTTCTTGCCTGGAGAATCCCAGGGACGAGGGAGCCTGGTGGGCTGCTGTCTATGGGGTCGCACAAGATTCGGACACGACTGAAGTGACTTAGCAGCAACAGCAAATAACTTCCTGTGCCTAAGTTACCTTGTTTTGAAATGAGGATACTAATAGTATCTTCCTGATGAGAGTATTATAAAGATTAAATGAGTTTACATATTAAGGTCACACAGTCTAGATAAATGAAGTTAGGTGTTTTTGTTTTATCCCTTTCCTCCTCTCTCTCAACCGTTCACCCATTTCCTGCAGTATAAGTTCTAAAAGATTAAGTCTTTTTGTGTACCCGCTGCAGTTCATGGGGTCGCAAAGACTCGGACACGACTGAGCGACTGATCTGATCTGATCTGAATCTTAAATTCAGAGAAAGCAATGGCACCCCACTCCAGTACTTTGCCTGGAAAATCCCATGGATGGAGGAGCCTGGTAGGCATGGTAGCGTCCATGGGGTCGCTAGAGTCAGACACGACTGAGCGACTTCACTTTCACTTTTCACTTTCATGCATTGGAGAAGGAAATGGCAACCCACTGCAATGTTCTTGCCTGGAGAATCCCAGGGACGGGGAGCCTGGTGGCTGCCGTCTGTGGGATCACACAGAGTCGGACACGACTGAAGTAAGTCGTTTCAGTCGTGTCTGACTCTGTGCAACCCCACAGACAGAAGCTCACCAGGCTCCCCTGCCCCTGGGATTCTCCAGGCAAGAACACTGGAGTGGGTTGCCATTTCCTTCTCCAATGCATGAAAGTGAAAAGTGAAAGTGAAGTCGCTCAGTCGTGTCCGACTCTCAGCGACCCCATGGACTGGAGCCCACCAGGATCCTCTTGTCCATGGGATTTTCCAGGCAAAAGTACTGGGGTGGGGTGCCATTGCAGCAATCTTCAATTCAGGACATTTTCAGTATATTGAGTATTTATAAAACTATTAATTAATTCATTAAAAATATGTTAACCACATATATCAAACGTATATCACCTTCAGTTTAATGACCTTTTGTAGTATTCTTTCTGCATTGTTACTAACTTAAAAATATATAATTTTGTCTTTGCCTTTTAGTGTATCTTTCAGGCATTTTTAGTGTATCTTCGTGGTTGCCTTCTGAATATAGTAGTCTTTGTTTTGGTAGTTGTGTGATACAACTGTCTTGTGTGCTTTTTGTTTTATAACTGGAGTGATTTCCAGTTTGAATTTTTCCATTTCTTAAAGTCTATATTATTTATGCACAAAGGCAGTAATATTTTCTTCTGCTAATTTTTATATGAAAATAACATTATTTACATATAGTTCTTCTAAAGTTTTCCAAAGTTTTGTCCAAAACATAGATTAAATAAAAGCTTTTTTCATAGATGAAAATGAGAGTAATCAACCTTTCCCTTGGCTCTATTCTCTGAAATAGCAATTCATTCTCTAACTTCAGAGACATACTTTTATAATGTAGTTCTAAGAATTTTAGCTGTGTATAAGTGTTCTCTGAGATCAAATGTTTTAAGAATTTAATTTTTTTTAATTTAATTTTTTTTTAAGATTTAAGAAAGTCACCCATGGGGAATGTTTTTCTTAAGCTAGTTGAATTATTCAAAAAAAGATTGACAAAGCAGCAGGGTTTTTAGGATTGATGGCTTGCTTTCCAGGAGAAATTGCCTTATAATAAAGTCCTCTGGGTATCAGATTTACTAGACATGCTTGGATTGGTCATTTAGTATCTCTCCATAGTTCTCTTTTATCTCAAGAATAGTATAAATAAAATATTAGTATTTGGAAATTTATTATTCTGTACAAATTTTATAATATAATTTTCTAAACTAATTTACAACTTTTAAAACAAGATAGTAGTTCCAAAGAGTAATACTTTGGTATAGTTTCAGTTCAGTTCAGTTGCTCAGTTGTGTCCAACTCTTTGTGACCCCACGAACCGCAGCACGTCAGGCCTCCCTGTCCATCACCAACTCCTGAAGTTTACCCGAACTCATATCCATTGAGTCAGTGATGCCATCTAACCATCTCATCCTCTGTCATTCCCTTCTCCTCCTGCCTTCAATCTTTCCCAACATCAGGGTCTTTTCAAATGAGTCAGCTCTTCACTTGAGGTGGCCAAAATATTGGAATTTCAGCTTCAACATCAGTCCTTCCAGTGAACACCCAGGACTGATCTCCTTTACAATGGACTGGTTGGATCTCCTTGCAGTCCAAGGGACTCTCAAGAGTCTTCTCCAATACCACAGCTCAAAAGTATCAATTCTTAGGTGCTCAGTTTTCTTTATAGTCCAACTCTCACATCCATACATAACTACTGGAAAAACCATAGCCTTGACTAGACGGACCTTTGTTGACAAAGTAGTGTTTAAATATAGTTAAATAAAAGGCAGTTTAAAAATTTTGAAATTGTGGATGTGTTGTTTTACCAGAATTGTGTTTGGTTTAAACTGACCATTATAAGTGAGTATTTTATGTGACAAAATTTTATTTTCTTCCTTTAAAATAGGATGCATTTTAACTTCTAGGTCATGCATTCTTATTTAGCATTTTATAGTATTTTCTTTTATCAGTAAATTCTTAACCTAATAGTTTAGTGGGTTTTCTACAGTAAAAATTAGTTCTCATTTTTTTTACATCTTTCACAAGAAAAATGTCTTAGAAGCACCTCGTGTGTGTGTGTGTGTGTGTGTGTGTGTGGTAACAGCTTATTAGGATATAATTCAGTTCACCCATTTAAAGTGTACAATTTGGTAGTTTTTAGTATATCCATGGAGTTGCACATCCATCACCACAGTCAATTTTAGAACATTTTGTCATTTCCAAAGGAACCATGTACTCTTTTTCTTTAATATTTTTCTGTTTATTTCTTAAATTATGAAAGTATGATAACACCTTTGCAGGAGACTTGGAAAATACAGAACAAAGTTACAGATAGTTCCATTATATAATTATTTTTTTGATAAATTAAAATTTTTAGTTGGAGTTTCAATATCAGACTCTCAAAAATTAATAGAATGAATATGCAGAGAAGTGCAGGGATATAGTAGACCTGAAAATCACCATGAACCAATTCAACATAATTAAATTTATACAATTTCACCCAGTCAGATCAGATCAGTTGCTCAGTTGTGTCCGACTCTTTGCGACCCCATGAACTGCAGCTCGCCAGGCCTCCCTGTCCATCACCAACTCCCGGAGGTCACTCAGACCCACAGCCATTGAGTCAGTGATGCCATCCAGCCATCTCATCCTCTGTCGTCCCCTTCTCCTCCTGCCCTCAATCCCTCCCAGCATCAGAGTCTTCTCCAATGAGTCAACTCTTTGCATGAGGTGGCCAAAATACTGGAGTTTCAGCTTTAGCATCATTCCTTCCAAAGAAATCCCAGTAGTAGGATACAAATTATAGTCAAGTTCCCATAGACTATAAACTAGGAGACACTGGAATATATCCAGCGACTTAAAGCAAGTTGCAGAAGTTTCAGGAGCCAGGTACTCTTCAGCAGTCCTTACCACTCATTCCTTTCCCCAGCCAACCACTAATCTACTTTCTGTCTCTATAGAGGTTTGTCTATTCTGGACATTTCCTGCAAATGGAATCCGACAATATGTGGTCTTTTGTGACTGACTTCTTTAAATTAGCATATTTTCAAAGTTTACATGTTGTGACAGGTATCAGTATTTTTTTTTGCTAAATCCTAGTCTTCTGTATGAATATACCACATTTTGTTTCTCCAGTCATCAAATGATGGACATATGAGCTGTTTCTACCTTTTGGCTATTGTGAATAATGCTGCTGTTATTTGCATACGAGTTTTTGTGTAGATACTTATCATTTCTCTTTGGTATTCCTGGGTTGTATAGCGATTCTGTTTAACTTTTTAAGGAACTATCAGGCTGTTTTCAAGTTAGCGCTATCATTTTATATTCCCATCAGCATTGTATAAGGATTCTAGTTTCTGCATACCTTTAGCAGCACATATTATTCTTTGTTTTTGATTATAGCCATACTGGTTGGTATGAAGTGGTATCTGATTGTGGTAGGAATCTTTTTTAAATAGTTCTGCTATACCATTACTCACCTTTGGGATGCTTGCTTGACACAACATCTTTTGACAATTGATTGATTACTATGTGCTAATTTGGGGTTCCTGAAAATCATCATTAAACATATACCTTAGTGTTTTGAGAATCTTACTCCCCAGTTTCTGTTACCTTCTAATTGTGATTTTCTGGGCAAGCTATTTAAATTCTTTACATTTGTTTCTTCATTTTTAAAATGAGGTAAATAGTATCTCTTTTGTAGACATCCTTTGGTAAAGGTTAGTGAAGTCGCTCAGTCGTGCCCGACTCTTTGTGACCCCATGGATAGTAGCCTGCACCAAGCTCCCCCGTCCATGGGATTTTCAAGGCAAGAGTACTGGAGTGGGTTGCCATTTTGGTAAAGGTTAAGTGAGATAATTTAAAACTCACTGGTTATTATTAGGTTTTTTGTATAATGTTACTTGCTTCTATATGTTAGATATAAAGAACTCAATAGATATTACTTGCTGTTATTATTGCTACAGTAGCGGCTATAGTTATTACTAGATTTCTGTATGAAAATTTCATTTCATTCTGTATGAAAAAAAAAAAACAACATACGTTTTATGCTTAGAAAAACTGATATAGTCTATCAAAGGCAGCTCGTTCTTCAATTAGTATTATTTTTTTATTATCAGATTGGTGCTGCTGCATAGTATTGCCCTTTTCATAGAGGCACTGAAATATTCTGTCCATGTACTGACAAAATTACTCTCCTGGGATTTAGCTGTTATAAAAGTAGTAAGTAATCTATTGTTCTGTGGGAGTTGAATTTCTGGTATGTTGCCGGTCTTTCTGTTATGCCAGCTGAATTTAAAGTCAGTCAGTGCATAGACACTGACTGAGTTGTTTTTCTCCAGTGGTGGTTTTGTTTGATGTTTTCGTCTAATAAGAGTATTATTTATGAGGAATGTTGCACGTTGATAATTTAGAGAAATCAAAGGAAATTTGCTAATTCTACACTACAAAAAGCCGGTTTTGTGAATTCTGGATCCCAAACACTTAAGGTCCAAGAAATGCAGCCTTTTCCTCTGCTCCATTTCCATGGGCAGAGAGGAAGAGAAAGCTTGAAATTATAATTTCAAGCTGTGCCCAGACCGAAAAGGAAATCTCATGTGGTTGATATTCACATAGATTAGGACCAACAGATTTCGGTCCTTGTTTTGAACAGAATGCCTACTTTTAAAACTCTTCGTTTGCTTTTACTTTATACTTATCAGAGCGATTTTAACGTCAGTGTAGTTCTTTTGCAGTTGTTTTTGATTGTCTAAAGAACTACAGGGGAAGAAATGGGCAGCAGGAAATTACAGCAATCGCTAGTGTCTTTGGGAATTTTACTCCTTAATAGACATATTTCTTCTTACCTTTATGATTGTTGTAATCAGCGTAGTTTGTTTTAATTTGAAATAACTTGTCTAAATTTCCCTTTGATTAAAATACAGTGCAATGCAGCAGGGTCTTAAGAGAATCACAGAAATACGTTACTTACTGGTTTTGGCATTTTCCCCCTGTGTTATGTATATTTGTTTGGTTAAGTCTTGGGAATGATCAAATAGTGAGTTTTATGGGGATAATTGCAGTGATTATATGTGTTTGGGAAACAGCAGAGGCATTCATGTTGTTATAATCACAGTTATATCAGCTTTTAAAAAAATACGCAGTTGGTGAATTTGCCTTGAATTATGTTATTGAATTAAAATATATATTGAAAATCTGTATATAAAAAACTGTATTAACTACGTATTATATGAATACAGAGGACTTTTAAGTATAGACATTACCATTGAGAAATTGGTAATTCTATTTAGGTGGTGGTTTAGTCGCTATGTTGTGTCAGGCTCTTGTGACCCCGTAGACTCTAGCCTGCCAGACTCCTCTGTTCATGGAATTCTTCAGGCGAGAATACTGGGATGGGTTGCCATTTCCTTCTGCAGGGGATCTTCCTGACCCAGGCGTCAAACCTGGGTCTCCTGCCTTTCATGCAGATTCTTTACCAACTGAGCTTTGAGGAAAGATGACAGTTCTAGTTAGGGGAGTATGTAAAAGAATGGTAAACTTGAAGCTGGTACCAGGATATTTGACAAGCACAGGGTGAGTGTTAACATCACATGGCAGCAGAGTTTGAAAGGTAAGTTTTGTGTACTTGGTGGCAGCAGAAGCTTTGTACTTGACATCTGACTTGTGTATGAAGAGGCTAGATCTTGATGTGGATATCCCGGCAAGAGTGAGGTATTAGGGGCATGCTTGTCTATAGAGCAAAGATCCAGTAACAGAAAGAGGAAAATATTAGGTAACATCAGATTGGTTCAGATCATTTCAGTCTATGAGGAACAACCCCTCTGTGATGCAGCTTTTCATATTTTTATTTTTTGGTTAGATTGTTCAGTGTATCTTTCAGTAACAGAAGCTGGGAGGTGTAGACAAGATGGTTTAGGAAGATGAACAGTTGGTGCCATTAATGCATGTTCACTGAGTAGTTTTGTGGAAAAAAGAGGTAGATTAATAATATCTGGGCTTGGTGATTTAAAAAAGTTTATCGTCATTTATAAAACTTTTCAAAGCTGAATGTCAACTTGTTCTTCTGACCAGTCCTTTGAAAACCCAGTGTCTCTCCCTACCCAGAAGTTTGGCCATTTGGAGGCATTTTGAAGTGTTTCTGTCCTTCCACCTTAGAATTTGAATGGAAATAGTCCATTTTGGTTTTCATTTCCAATACAAATTCATTGTACCCTTGAAACGTATAGCAGAACTAAAGTGCCCCTACCTTCCTATCAAATATCAAGCCTGTGATACCGATACAGCAGATATTCAGCAGTATTTTTGAAGTTTCTTTCATGTGTTAGGGCAACATGCTGTGCATTCAGTTCACACATTATTGTTCAGTTCAACCTGGCATCTTAGAAAAACAACTACTTATGTCTTCTATCTCCTGTCCTAACTGCTTGGTTCCTGAATTCTTATGACTTTTAAATGACATTTAAAAAAAAAGAAAACTGATTGACTGAAAGGCTTTTCAGTTTTTGGTGGGGCACACCATGTGGCATGCAGGATCTTAGTTCCCTTACCAGGGATCGAACCCACACCTCCTGCAGTGGAAGCGCAGAGTCTTAACTCCTGGACCACCAGGAAAGGGATGGTGGTTGTTCAGTTGCTGAGTCATGTCTGACTCTTAGTGACCTTCACAATTAACATCATGAATGAGAAACAGGTAGACATCATGCACTGCTGGATGTGATATTTCAAGAACATATCACTTATGTAATATTCAACCAGGGAAGACTAATCTGGATCTAACCATGAGGAAATATCAGACAAACCCCAGTGAGGAACATTCTGGGAGAGAGTTGGCCTTCCCTGGTGTCTCAGACTGGAAAGAAATCTGCCTGCAATGCAGAAGAAGCAGGAGACCTGGGTTCGATCCCTGAGTTGGGAAGGTCCCCTGGAGAAAGGAATGTCAACCCATCCAGTATTCATGCCTGGAGAATCCTCACGGATAAAGGAGCCTGTTGGGCTACAGTCCATGGGGTTGCAAAGAATTGGACACGACTGAGCAACTAACACTTTTCACTTTTACATGTCATGAGAGTCTTCATGAGGAAATGAAGACCCAAAGAAACCATTAAACCTGTGTAGTTTTACACCAAGTTTGGTGCAGAGTCATGGGAAGATATGTAGGGTAAAGGGTATGAGATAAGTATGTATAATAAACCAGGGGAAAATTTGCAAGTCCTATTTCAGTTCTTCTGAGTCCTCTTATCTTTGAAGATAAGGGTGCTCCCTTCCTCCCAGTATAGGAAGGGCATTTCTCACTGGAGGGTTTAATGACTTGTTTCAGGGGACAAGGGCAAGGAGTATGGGGCTGTGGCTGGGGGTGTTAGAGATCAGAAAGAGAACTTCCCGCTTACGCTGTATGCTCAGTCTCCTTCAGCTTAAAGTCGTCAGGATGCCAGGATGCTATATCTTGTGGTGACAGGGACAGTGAAGTTGCTCAGTCGTGTCCGACTCTCTGCGATCCCATGGACTGTAATCTACCAGGCTTCTCTGTCCATGGGATTTTCCAGGCAAGAGTACTGGAGTAGGTTGCCATTTCCTTCTCCAGTGTCCTAAACCCCATC
The DNA here is from genome assembly GCA_935064755.1 of Tragelaphus eurycerus. Classification (NCBI taxonomy): domain Eukaryota; kingdom Metazoa; phylum Chordata; class Mammalia; order Artiodactyla; family Bovidae; genus Tragelaphus; species Tragelaphus eurycerus. The sequence goes on along the minus strand of CAKXYN010000024.1, from coordinate 17,743,384 downwards.
ATAATTCTTTAAGTTACGTGACATAATTGAAAAAAATCCTCTATGTTATTCAAAATATGAAAAGAATGAACTTGAAAAACCTAGCTCTTGTTTCACCTTTACATCTAATTCATGTCATTTCCCTGTCATTTAGTTTTTTGGTTGCTGTTTTCTAATTTCTTTAACTATAAAATAATAATAATAATAGAGGCCACAAAAGATAGTCATGAGATTTGTAAATCATTTTGATAAAGATTGTCTCTAGAGTGCACTTCTGATTTTTTATTGTAAAAAAAATACTGGGTTATACAAAATGTTAATATGGAAATAATTCATATTATTATCTGAAGTAATTGTCTTGATATGAAAAAGCTGCTTTAGTATCAAAGGGAGTTACAGTATACAATTATACATATTCTGCTGCTGCTGCTAAGTCGCATATTACTACTGATATTTTAATCACACTGTCAGGGTATTAGTAATATTAATAAGTCAGAATTAAGTTAGAAAGCCTATGGAGTCAAATTTTTGGAATATTAATAACTAAACAGTACATAATATATACGGTGTATAGTCAGTGCTTTAAATCCTTACTTTAAAGAATTACATTATACACAGATGTGCTTTATAAATAATTCAGACTAATTTAGATGTATATATAATGAAAAGTCATTAAAGGGTGTCTTTCATCAAAGATTACCTTTGTCAGTGATTTGGTATGCAAATTATCATTTTCCAGCTCAAGGCATATACCTTAGTGTATTAAGGTACTTATTGGTGGTATTCAGTACTTTTTATGTGCCAGTTTTTTTTTTAATCAAGAAAGGAGAGCACAGAGGAGCAGCCTTGATGTTTATCATTCTAAATTACTTGTTTTGCTACCTGTTTTTTTTTAAGGAATAAAACAAAATTAAAGTCTCTACTGTATACTCAGAATAATAGAAATATAAATATTCTGTGCATTTAAAAAATTCACAGAAGTTACATTACTCTATTTATATCTTATTTCAACTTGTTTCTTCCATTTGATAACTATTTATAGTTGATGTATACAGAGTTTGTTCATTCTGAATATTTAAATAATACATATTTTTAAAAATGCTTATTTTAAAGATGAATTATTTAGGATTGTGCATTGGGAAAACTCAGATTAACTGCCTTCTGAAAAAATAAGTTCCTGAGATTTCCTTTTAGCAAACTTTTGAAACACAGATAACATAACTTCCTGTCTCTCAGTTTCCTGTATCCATGACAACCTGTGTTTTACACACTGAGTGTGGAGGAACTAATGTGAAGAGTGGTGTTTCCTGAGCAAATTGTGACTTTAAAAAAAAAAAGGTGGAGGGGTGGAGGTCAACAGTGCCACAAAAGAAATGCAGCCTAGAAATGTTGTTCTTCAGATTTTGAAAGAAAACCGTTGCTTGAATCAGCCGAGTGTTAATAATATGAATTTCCTGTTCTTGGTAAGATTATTTATTTAAATATGAACTTTTAGCTGAAACAAGAAATAATTCGATTTGTAAAAATCCATAGTTTAAAGAGAGTTTAATTGTTCTGTACTGAATTTATGTTTTCAAAAATTATGTTGTTAAATTGATAGTAGACTTAAAGTTGATGAAGGGCATATTTATATCCAAGACCTTTATCTCCGCATCAGCATTTGTCAATTTTGTTATAGTCAGTTGTAATATTTTAGGTTAACTTAGCAAACATTTTATTTTGCAGTTCATTAAATTTGATTATCTTTTTGTTAAACCGTGAGTTTATGGCCTAGAGAGGTACTAATAATTCTAGAACATATTTCAGACTTATTATTTTATGCTATCACTTTAGTATGATTTATGATATTTAGTATTATGGCTAATCCTAATAAAATAGGATATAGAATTTCTAGTACTATAAAGCTTTCAGTTAAAGAACTCTTTGATGATTTAAAGTTTTACCTTTTCTTTTTGTAGCCAATTTTGATATGAACAGAGAAACCAAGAACAGGGCTATGTGTGGAGTACGTTTTTCTCTGCCTTGCCTACGACTGTTTCTGCTTGTTGCCTGTTATCTTGTATTATTATTCCATAAAGAGATTCTTGGATGTTCGTCTGTTTGCCAGCTCTGCACTGGGAGACAAATTAACTGCCGTAACTTAGGCCTTTCAAGTATTCCTAAGAATTTCCCTGAAAGTACAGTTTTTCTGTATCTGACTGGAAATAATATATCTCATATAAATGAAAGTGAATTAACTGGACTTCATTCTCTTGTAGCATTGCATTTAGATAATTCTAGCATTGTGTATGTATATCCAAAAGCTTTTGTTCATTTGAGGCATCTGTATTTTTTGTATCTGAATAATAATTTTATAAAACGCTTGGATCCTGGAATATTTGAGGGACTTTCCAATCTTCGTAATTTATATTTACAGTCTAATCAAGTATCTTTTGTTCCAAGAGGAGTGTTTCATGATCTAGTTTCAGTTCAGTACTTAAATCTGCAAAGAAATCGTCTCACTGTCCTCGGGAGTGGCACCTTTGTTGGTATGATTGCTCTTCGGATACTTGATTTGTCAAACAATAAAATTTTGAGAATATCAGACTCAGGCTTTCAGCACCTTGGAAACCTGGATTGTTTGTATCTAGAAAGTAATAATTTAACAAAAGTACCATCAAATACTTTTGAAGTACTTAAGAGTCTTAAAAGACTTTCTTTGTCTCATAACCATATTGAAACAATACAGCCCTTTGCATTTAAAGGGCTTATCAATTTGGAGTATCTCCTCCTGAAAAATTCAAGAATTAAAAATGTTACTAAGGATGGTTTTAGTGGAATTAGTAACCTTAAACATTTGATCTTAAGTCATAATGATTTAGAAAATTTAGATTCTGACACATTTAGCTTGTTAAAGAATTTAATTTACCTTAGGTTAGATAGAAACAGGATAATCAGCATTGATAATAATACATTTGAAAACATGGGAGCATCTTTGAAGATTCTTAACCTGTCATTTAATAATCTTACAGACTTACATCCAAGGGTCCTTAAGCCATTGTCTTCATTGATTCATCTTCAGGCAGATTCTAATCCTTGGGACTGTAGCTGCAAACTATTGGGTCTTCGCGACTGGTTAGCATCTTCAGCTATTACTCTAAACATCTTTTGTCAGAATCCCCCATCCATGCGTGGGAGAGCGTTGCATTACGTTAAATGGACTGACTTTACAAATTGTGTTACATCTTCTGCAAATGTATCCAGAACTTGGGCTATAACATCTCTTCATATTTACCACAAGACCACTACGTTAATGATGGCCTGGCATAAAATAACCACAAATGGGAAACATTTGGAAAACACTGAGAGCGTTACTTTCGGGGAACGAATTCGTACTTCACCTGCCGGTAGATTTTTTCAAGAGAATACCTTGGGTAATCCATTACAGACTACTGCGATGTTACCTGTGCACATACAGCATACTTCTCCTGTTCACTTGAACTTGGAAAAAAACAGTGCTCTACCGATTGATGCTGCTTCAGTATCAGGGAAAACATCTCCACTCTGTACACAAGAAGTTGAAAAGCTGAATGAGGCTTTTGACATTTTGCTAGCTTTTTTCATTTTAGCCTGTGTTTTAATTGTTTTTTTGATCTACAAAGTTGTTCAATTTAAACAAAAACTAAAGGCACCAGAAAACTCAGGGGAAAATAGACTTGAATACTACAGCTTTTATCAGTCAGCGAGGTATAATGTAACAGCTTCAATTTGTAATACTTCCCCAAATTCTGTAGAAAGCCCTGGTTTGGAGCAGATTCAACTTGATAAACAAATTGTTCCTGAAAGTGAGGCACAGGTCATTCTCTTTGAACATTCTGCCTTATAATTCAAGTAAATAATGGGCTGTAAGAAAACCTCAATGTCATGGACATGAATAAAACTGAAACATCGTTGTAGAATTATAGACTTTATTTGGGTATATAATGATTTCTGTGAGCTTAGTATTAATAAATACAGGTTTTTAATAATTTGTGAATACTGTATTCATTGCATAAATATTATCTTTGATACGCACTATATCAAGTAATAATAATAGTTGACATTTCTGTGTACCAAGCACTATGTTAAATATTTTACATATAACACTGAATCCTTAAAAAGCCTATAAGGTAATAATATCTTCGTTTTACATATAGGAAAACCTAGGCAGAGTGAGTTAAGAAACTGTCCCAAATTCCAGAGTGCATGTTTTTAATTTTCTGCTGTCCTGCTGCCTGGGTGCTAGGGTTATAATTGCGAACAATGTGGACATGGGTTCCTATTTTTGGTAGGGCTTGAAATGTTGAGGAGGGCACATAGGGTTATTGTATAGTATGGTAAGTACTGCACTTGGAGGTACTGTTTTGTATAGCATATATGGAGATGAGAGAAGGCTATTGAAACTGGCTCCCAAAGAATAAGTAGACATTAGCCTAGTGAAGAGAGCTGAGTAGTAGGTAGAGATAACATTGTATCAGAAGGATTGAAGAAATAGAATACTGCTTTCAGGAACTAAAATTCATTCCATCTGGAGTTGTAAATGGTATTGAGATCTGCAGCTAGAGAGAAAAATCAGATGATGAAGGATGTTGTAATTTCATGTTTCTCCCTAGGGCAGCAGGGGACCATGGGAGGATCTTAAGCAATGGTAAAAGTATCAAATGCTATTGTTTGGTGACACATTCAGTGCTTCTTTTAAACATTTTAGATTAGATCAGTCGCTCAGTCATGTCCAACTCTTTGCGACCCCATGAATCGCAGCACGCCAGACCTCCCTGTCCATCACCAACTCGCGGAGGTCACTAAGACTCACATCTATCGAGTCAGTGATGCCATCCAGCCATCTCATCCTCTGGCATCCCCTTCTCCTCCTGACCCCAATCCCTCCCAGCATCAGAGTCCTTTCCAATGAGTCAACTCTTCGCATGAGGTGGCCAAAGTACTGGAGTTTCAGCTTTAGCATCATTCCTTCCAAAGAAATCCCAGGGCTGATCTTCAGAATGGACTGGTTGGATCTCCTTGCAGTCCAAGGGACTCTCAAGAGTCTTCTCCAACACCACAGTTCAAAAGCATCAATTCTTTGGCACTCAGCCTTCTTCACAGTCCAACTCTCACATCCATACATGACCACAGGAAAAACCATAGCCTTGACTGGACAAACTTTTTGTTGGCAAAGTAACGTCTCTGCTTTTGAATATGCTATCTAGGTTGGTCATAACTTTCCTTCCGAGGAGTAAGCGTCTTTTAATTTCATGGCTGCAGTCACCATCTGCAGTGATTTTGGAGCCCAGGAAAATAAAGTCTGACACTGTTTCCACTGTTTCCCCATCTATTTCCCATTAAGTGATGGGACTGGATGCCATGATCTTCATTTTCTGAATGTTGAGCTTTAAGCCAACTTTTTCACTCTCCACTTTGACTTTCATCAAGAGGTTTTTTAGTTCCTCTTCACTTTCTGCCATAAGGGTGGTGTCATCTGTATATCTGAGATTATTGATATTTCTCCCGGCAGTCTTGATTCTAGCTTGTGTTTCTTCCAGTCCAGCATTTCTCATGATGTACTCTGCATATAAGTTAAATAAGCAGGGTGACAATATACAGCCTTGACATACTCCTTTTCCTATTTGGTACCAGTCTGTTGTTCCATGTCCAGTTCTAACTGTTGCTTCCTGACCTGTATATAGGTTTCTCAAGAGGCAGATCAGGTGGTCTGGTATTCCCATCTCTTGAAGAATTTTCCACAGTTTATTGTGATCCACACAGTCAAAGGCTTTGGCATAGTCAATAAAGCAGAAGTAGATGTTTTTCTGGAACTCTCTTGCTTTTTCCATGGTCCAGCGGATGTTGGCAATTTGATCTCTGGTTCTTCTGCCTTTTCTAAAACCAGCTTGAACATCAGGAAGTTCACATGGTTCACGTGTTGCTGAAGCCTGGCTTGGAGATTTTTGAGCATTACTTTACTAGCGTGTGAGATGAGTGCAGTTGTGCGGTAGTTTGAGCATTCTTTGGCATTGCCTTTCTTTGGGATTGGAATGAATACTGACCTTTTCCAGTCCTGTGGCCACTGCTGAGTTTTCAAATTTGCTGGCATATTGAGTGCAGCACTTTCACAGCATCATCTTTCAGGATTTGGAATAGCTCCACTGGAATTCCATCACCTCCACTAGCTTTGTTCGTAGTGATGCTTTCTAAGGCCCACTTGACTTCACATTCTAGGATGTCTGGCTCTAGGTCAGTGATCACACCATTGTGATTATCTGGGTCGTGAAACTCTTTTTTGTACAGTTCTTCTGTGTGTTCTTGCCATCTGTTCTTAATATCTTCTGCTTCTGTTAGGTCCATACCATTTCTGTCCTTTATCGAGCCCATCTTTGCATTAAATGTTCCTTTGGTATCTCAGATTTTCTTGAAGAGATCTCTAGTCTTTCCCATTCTGTTATTTTCCTCTATTTCTTTGCATTGATCACTGAAGAAGGCTTTCTTTAAACATTTAGCATTTGGCAAATATAAACTGAAAGTGCACTGTTTCTGAAAGTAACAAGACTAGAATAGGATTAATCTGAATCATTAAACCAGGGGAGAGATGCTGGAGATGCTGGACCAGGGTATTGGCAGAGAGCATAGATGGGTTCTAGAGCTACTTTGCAAGGTGCCTTGGTGATTGGCAGAGGAATGGCAGACGAGGGGAAAATAGTATGTTAGGTTTTTGGGAAATATTTGCTTTAAGATTGCAGGCAACATTTTAGAAAACGTCTGTTCATTTATAAACCACATACAGAACGAAATAGACCTGTTTGAGTCACCACTTAGGTCAAGAGATAGAACACTCAAATAGAACATATATGTGGACTGTTCTTAAACTTGAGGATTATAGACAGGTGTTTAAGCTTTAAGGTGGAGGGGGACCCATATGTAATTAGGACATTTTTACTCCATTATCTTACCTACACCACAACAAAAACAACAAAATTTGTCATGTTTGTTTTTAGGGGTTGTGAAAGTGGCGGGGGAGGGGACGGAAGAGTGGGAAGCCTTTGCCAAGGCTTTGAGAATCAGCTTTGATGTTAGGTCTTCCTACCCACCCAGTTGACTGCGCATGTGCGTCCCGCCGTCCTGTTGCACTTGTTGTTCTTCCCACTTCTCTGCGTGTCTTCTGTTACTAGGCCAGACTGAAAGACATACGCATGGACTTGTAATGTGTTGTGCTGCTCTGGAATAAGAGTAAAGAGAATGGGGTAGGTGAAACCAAAGAGAGGGTTCTCTTTACCAGTTAGACTTTGTTTATATGCATCACCCACTGAATAATAATTTTTTTTTTTTTCCTCCTTAGAAAGCCTGTTTCATTTCTCATTAAAACTTGTACTTTTCTTTTCTGTTACTGGACTTACTGATGAGGCCTTAGGTGGGTGAGGAGGGATATGAATCAGTTGTATCATTATTATCTAGATTGTTAATGATTTCACAGTTAGGGAGCACCATTAACAAGATAATGGACCCAGTTTTTTCAGTATTACACTATCTCAAGTATAGTTTTTAAAAACATTTATAATAGTAAGGTCATGCGTCCAACCCCATAATTAAATCTATTCCATTCTTTTATATTACTTTAAAAAAAAAGAAAAACACAAAACCAGTTTGTCAAGTGATTCCTATAAGCATTGAAAACAAGTATTGGTTAGGTTTTTTTACCCTAATGTCTTTTCCAAACGGTTCTATACCAGTCATTGATCCTTTCCTTTTTATGGAAGTTTAGTATATCTTCACTAAACAGTATTTCTTAAAGCATAGTCTTCCTGTTGAAAATCATGTAAAATGGCAGTTTCTTCCATCCCACTACACCCAGATCATTGTAGTTGTTTCTTGTCTTAAAGAGAATGGCTTGCTTTCCGCCCCTGACCACCTCTCTGCACTCATTAAAAAAAAGTTAATTGGAAGAATGGTTTATAATATGAGCTTCTCAGGTGGCACTAGTGGTAAAAAAAAAATCTGCCTACCAATGCAGGAGATACAAGAGACGTGGGTTTGATCACTGAGTTGGGAAGATCCCCTGGAGTAGGAAATATTCTTGCCTGGAAAATTCCATGGACAGAGGAGCCTGGAGGGCTACAGTCCATGGGGTCACATACATGCTCTGATTGAGCATACACACATACAACGGGAGAATGGTTTATAATATGAAAGACTTTGTAAGGATTATTGTTGGGTATAAATTTTTATTTTTAAATAACTTATTGAATTTCCACATGAATTTTTTTATCCTATTTCCTTGCTAACATTTGTCAATGGTCACTTTTCATGTGACCATGAAGAGAATTAACTGTGTAGAAAGATATATGTTTCCATTTAAGTGACAGAAATATTTTCAGCCTAGGTCCTGGAAAATCGAGGAGAGGGGACCTGATTTTAGTGCAAATGATGTGATAGGAATTCTGGAATAAGACCGACATATCAGGGCTTTTTCCTTTTTTTTTTTTTTTTTCAATAAACTGTTCTTTACTTAGACTTGTTAATATAAGCAGAAAAGTATAGTTTAGAGAATATTTTATTTGGTTGTGGCTTTTAGTGCTTAAAAATGTATTTATTTTCTTAAATTACCCTAAGTTCATCCACCCTCTAACTTAAGATTTAATGTGAGTTCAAATATTATTAGATACAATATACAAGTAAGTGACTAAAGTTCTGGTTTCTTTCTGGGGCTTGCTATTATAAAAAACTTAAATCATCAACTTTAGGTTATAAAACTGTTCAGAACAGGTAATTTAAAATTTTATTTTCTTGTAAATGTTGTATTCCTGAATACCGTTTTTCTCCAGGGCCCAAGGGGATGAAGATGTGATGTTAAGTATGTAAATTCATCACATTGAGAAGTTATTTAAGACACATGGTCTATGAAGATGAATCAGTGCTCACTAGAAAATTACTAATAAAAGTTGGACAAGTGAAAAGAAACTAGAGTCCTGTTCACATTTAATCTATTACTTATTGTTTGAGTAACCAGATGAATATTAGAATTTTTCTTGATTTGTGCCTTTGGGATTAAGAATCTTGCATTATCTTTCTAGAGGCATTTTGTTTTCTGAACACCTGTTGTTGAGTGTGTAATGATACAAAAGGACAGAAATAGTTTTAAGCCACCATGATTTTTTTAAGTTGGGTGAAAAACACAAGAAAGATTTTTTTTTTTTTTTTTTAGTATTGTGCATAGTTTTCAAAAGTTAGGAAAAAAATCACTTTCCATGAAGTTTCTGTAATTCACATATTCTGCAGGTACTTTTATATACCTGGAAAGTAACCTCAAAATGTCATACCTCTAGGAAATACTAGGAGAAGGCAATGGCACCCCACTCCAGTACTCTTGCCTGGAAAATGCCATGGATGGAGGAGCCTGTTGGGCTGCAGTCCATGGGGTCACTAAAGACTCGGACACGACTTCACTTTCACTTTCACTTTTCACTTTCATGCGTTGGAGAAGGAAATGGCAACCCACTCCAGTGTTCTTGCCTGGAGAATCCCAGGGATGGGGGAGCCTGGTGGGCTCCGTCTATGGGGTTGCACAGAGTTGGACATGACTGAAATGACTTAGCAGCAGCAGCAGCAGCAGGAAGTACTAAGATTAAGAGCTGCAGTTTCGCTCCTGTGCATTTGACTAAAAAAGAAAGTTTACTAAAGGTGGAACTGTTTTCAATGATCAGGTGATCTTTACCTACTGAGTAAAATTTTTCATGCTCTCACCTATTTAATGTTTGTGTATATATACATGTATATATTATGTATATACACACATATATACAAAACAAGCAGATATTTAAAAAGGCTTGCTTTCTTTCTGTAGCGTAGGTTAACTCTGGTCTGTGCAAATAATGTATCAACCAAATATGTACAATAAGAAAAAAGTGATAAATAAAAAGGGAGATTACTAATACTTCTTGCCCTTCAGTTTTAATTTTACTTTTTTTTTTCATCCTTGAGGTTAAACATTCCTTGCATTATCTAAGATGAATGTTTCAGACATAGGTTTCAGTACAGCGACTTTCTGTTCTGTTTTCTGCCTCATGTTTGGTGTAGATAAATCAGTTGTAATATGTTATCTACAGCTTAGTTACCCATACTTGTAATTTAAAAAAGAAATAAGTAAAAATAATATTGTTTATAAAACAAGGGAGGGCAGTTTTTGAGCTTTGGGGATCATAAATTCCCATGATTATTTATTCTGTATTCCCATGATGCATAATGTTACCCTAAGGGACTCCAGGAGGTCTTCCTGGCCCAGGGATCAGACTTACATCTCTTGTGTCTCCTGTATTGGCAGACAGAGTCTTCCCTGGTGACTCAGATGGTAAAGAATCTGTCTTCAGTATGAGAGGCCGGGGTTCAATCCCTGGGTTGGGTAGATTGCCTGGAGAAGGGAGTGGCTACTGATTCCAGTATTCTTGCCTGGAGAATTCCATGGACAGAGAAGCCTGGTGGGCTACAGTCCGTGGGGTCGCAGAGTTGGATATGACTCAGTGACTAACATTTTCACTTTTCACTTTCCACTTGGGAAGCCCAATTTAATTGATATCCTGGTATAAATCCACCTGCTTTTAATACTCAGTAAACCAGTCTACTGAAGTCTGCTCATGGGACTACACTAAGATAAAGTTTTGGCTTTAATAATCAGCTATCAGAGTTTTTTTGTTTGTAAACTCTTGAATGTTGTTTTTCTCCTATGCTGTAGAAAACCTCAGTTTCCATGGACAGAAGACCTCGTGTACTATATCATTTTAGAGTATAAGGGACTTGAGCATCCGTGGATATCCAAGCACAGTTGTATAGACTAGCGTGGAGTTTGGCTGATTCTTTCAGGGGCACTAGATAACTGTGTTCTAGCTAATGTGAGCTGCCACTCGTGGTGTGCACTGGTTTCAGAAAATTAAAATTTCTAAAAGTACATGGTCTCCTCTGGCTACTTTTTACTTCTCCACATTATACCTGACACTAGATTCGAATGGATTTACATGAGAAGACTACTGTTAGGAGATGATACACTGAGAATTCCAATAATGTGTTACTCATAAGTACAGTATGTAGCACAAAAAAGGAAAAATTGAGCTTTTTTTCATAAACAAAAATAGTATAATACCTAATTCTTGGCTTGTTTTGTTTAAAGAAATAATGTATATAAGATTATCTAAGGATAATGACTTTTCTCCTCCTCTCTCTTGCTCCAGACCCGTTGCTGTTTGATTCCTGGTTTACAGCTCTCATTTGTTTGTTTCCATTTTAGATGTCCAATTACATTTTAAAGCATGTAATTCAGAAGGATTGTATATTGCAGAAAACAAGATTCTTCATTTAAAAAATACAGCATTGAGAGAATTGTGTGAATTAAAAGGAAAGCAAATGCCTAATATTCAAAACTTCGTATAGAATACTGTATAAAATTTTTACCTTAAATGCTTCATTTTAAAGTGTTACATTTTACATATTTGGAGGGAACGTTTCTGTAATACTTCAAAAAGAAGAAAAATTATAACTTCATAGTGCTTCTTTTCTTTAAATATCTGTTCTGTATGCCAGGAAAGTACAAGCTGCTTCTAGTTTTTTGTTACCCCATTATTCTGGGGTTCTTTTCCAAACTGCCTAATGAACGTTGCATCCTTCTGAGTAATTTTTTGAATTCTCTGAAGATACGTAACTTCTTTTACTGATCCCCAAATATGTGCTTCCCATGTGGCACTAGTGATAAAGAATCTGCCTGCCAACGCAAAAGACGAGGATTTGATCCCTGGGTTGGGAAGATCCCCTGGAGGAGGGCATGACAAGCCACTTCAGTATTCTTGCCTGGAGATCCCATGGACAGAGGAGCCTGTCAGGCTGCAGTCCATGGGGTCGCAAAGAATCGAACATGACTGAGCACACTCACACATACAAATATTACATAGAATCTTTTTCTTCAGTACTTCTCTTGTAGAATTAACCCTTTTCATTCAGAGTCAAATTACATACCTTTCTTCTCTGGGCCATAGTCATTTTCCCTCTTGAAATCCGAGCCTCCCTCCGTCTGGTACCTAATAGATACTCCAGAGTGAGCATAGTGTCCCTCTGTCTATTGGAATTAACCCTCCCCTCCCCTGGTGGCTCAGAGGGTAAAGGGTCTGCCTGCAATGCAGGAGACCTGGGTTCGATCCCTGGGTCGGGAAAATCCCCTGGAGGAGGAAATGGCAACCCACTCTAGTAGTCTTGCCTGGAAAAATCCCATGGACGGAGAAACCTGGTAGGCTTCAGTACATGGGGTCGCAGAGAGTCAGACACGACTGAGCGACTTCACTTGCACTCTTCACTTTCCCCCAGCTAGATAGATCTCTGCCTCTTGTGTCCTTATCTGTGCAGCATGGGTCACATTTTAGTGGGAAAAATAAAAAAAAAGACTGACTGAGGTTGCCTCATGTCAGTTCTTCACCCCTACAAGACAGGCATCTGTCCAAACTTCTCTTGGTAGAGCTAGAAATTCATCTGCAGGCAGGGGAGGGAAGAAAGGGAGTGAATCCGATGGTCACTTGATTGACCTCTCTAAGCCTGAGTAAGCCGCAGGCCAGGACAAGTCTTTTTTCTGACTGGCGTGTACAGGCAGGGTAGAGGGTGGACCTGTGTCCCCTGGCCTGTGTCCAGTCTGCTTCTGGGTATATGCTTATCCCGTCTTCTGTCAGATTTTGACACTTCTTTTTGTCAGTCATTCACTAATTATATTTTTTGGCATTCTGTAAACCTCAGGTTCCTAAACCTGTTAGATTCCTGTCAGAACTGTTCCAGCTTTATTCTGGTTCCAGCAGTGTCAGCTAAACAGTCTCTTCATTTATGAGAAAGGGGTGAAGTTATTGCTTTGGCAGTAACTGTGCAGTCAAAAGTTTATTTGTCCATGTTGCAGTTGATTATCGTAATCTGTTCTCAGCTCATTCCAGAAATGTGCATATCTGAATTGAGGCCTGATTATGTAGAAATGTTATTTTCTAATTATGGCAAAGATATATCTTTTTACCCTCTCCTCAGAAATGTGTGTCCATGCTGGTAGCTCCAGCAGTGACCAGTATGGTTTATTGTTGTTTTAGTGGCCAAGTCATGTCCGACTCTCTTTGTGACCCCTGTGGACTGCAGCCCACTAGGCTCCTCTGTCCATGTGATTTTCCAGGCAGTAATACTGGAATGGGTTGTCGTTTCCTTCTCCAAGGGATCTTCCTGACCCAGAAATAGAACACCAGTCTCCTGCATTGACAAGCAGATTCTTTACCACTGAGCCACCTGGGAAGCCCGTGTGTGTGTGTGTTCTTTTTCAGATTCTCCTCCATTGTAGATTTTGATAAGATACTGAATATAGTTTCCTATGCTATACAGTAGGTCCTTCTTGGTAATATACTTCATATATGCTAATATATATCTCTTAATCTCAAATTCCTAACTTATCCTCCCCCACCTTCCGTCTTTGGTATCCATAAGTTTGTTTTCTATGTCTTTGAGTCTATTTGTTTCATAAATAAGTTACTTTGTATCATTTTTTTAGATTTCACATATTAAGTGATATCATACAATATGTCTTTCTCTGTTTAGCTTACTTCACTTAATAGGATAATCTCTCAGTCCATCCATGTTGCTGCAAATGGTATTATTTTATTCTTTTTTATGTCTGAGTAGTATCCCAATGTGTGTATATGTGTATGTGTGTATATAAACCTCATCTTCTTTATCCATTCGTCTGCAGATGGATATTTAGTTGCTTCTTTGTTTTGGCTATTGAAAATTATGTTGTTTTGAACTTTGTGGAGCTTTCATCTTTTCTGGATTTATGCCCAGAGTGAGATTGCTGGATCAAGTGGTAACTCCATTTTCCATTTTTTAAGGAACATTCATTTTGTTCTCTATAGTGGATGCAGCAAGTTACATTCCCACCAGCAGTGTAGGAGGGTTCCTTTTCCTCCACATCCTCTCCAGCATTTCTTATTTGTACACTTTTTGATGATGGCCATTCTGATTGCTATGAGGGGATACCTCATTGTAGTTTTGATTTGCATTTCTCTAATGATTAGCAGTGTTGAGTATCTTTTCATGTGCCTACTGGCTCCAGTACCTTTTTCTAAGATGTTTCTCACTGAACCACATAAGGCAGACTGTGTGTTTCTTTAGAGATTTTTTTTTAGTTCTTTTTTTTCCACTTTATTATTTTTTAAAATTTGAGTGTAACTGCTTTGTGCTGTATGCTAAATCACTTCAGTTGTGTCCCATTCTTTGTGATCCCATGGGCTGTAGCCTGCCAGGCTCCTCTGTCCATAGAATTCTCCAGGCAAGAATACTGCAGTGGGTTGCCATTTCCTTCTCCAAGTGATCTTCCCAGCCCAGGGATCGAACCCACGTTTCTTGCGTCTCCTGCACTAATAGCAGGTTCTTTACCACCAGCACCACCTGGGAGGCCCATAACCGCTTACAGTGTTGTGTTGGTCTCTGCTGTACACAGTGTGAATCAGCTATATGACCTAGAGGGTTGGCACGGGGGAGTGGAGAGGTTTTTAGTTCTTATGTGAAGGGTATATAGTGATATCAAAAATGTATACTATTTAAGTAGGCTGTTACATACACATTAAAATGCAACAGTGATATCAACTTTTTATTATTTTGCCGATCTGTTGATTTAGTTCTCTAAAATCTGATCACACTTGAGAGTGCAGACATATGATTTTGACTTTACAAAGGCGGGAACATTACCCAAACTGTGTTGGCTTTGGGAACTACTTTACTGAATATTTAAAACTTAGTTATGCTTATTAATGCAGTATGAGAAATATGATATGTCCCATGCAGGAATGATACGATGAGTTCTCTGGAGAAAAGAGTTAAATAATTTAAATTTTAAAATTATTTTAAAATTCAAATAGCATAATTTTGTGTACCAGTGGATGGTTATATACTTCTCCTTTTGTAAAGTCAGGCTTATTAAGGTATAGTTCACATAGAGTAAAACCTCTTATAAGCATACAGTTTTGACAGATATACACAGTATATAACAGTACCACACTCAAGGCACAGTATGTAACCATCACCCCAAAAGTTCCCATGTGGTCCCTTTGCCTGACAACCACTGATGAAGTAATTTTGCCTTTTCAGAAAGTCACATACATAAATGAAGTCATGCAGTGTATAGCCTTTCAAATCTGTTTTTCTTAGCATAATGTTTTTTGAGATTTTTTCCAACTTGTGGCATGTATCTTTAGTTTGTTTACTGTTATTGCTGATTGTTCTGTTGGACAAGTGACCCACAGTTTATCCATTTATTAGTTGGTAGACATTCGGGTCATTCGTAGTTTGGGGTTATGTATAAAGCTACTATAAATATTCACATACAGTTCTGAGAATACTTGTTTTGGTCTTGGGTAAATACCTGGGAATGAGATTGCTTGCATGTATGGAATGTTTAACTTTATAAAAATTGTGAATGTTTTTTCCAAAGTGGATGTTTATTCTTGCTGGCACTGTATGAGAGGTCCTATTATTTCTCACTCTTGCCAGCACTTGGTATTGTCAGTCTTCATCGTTTTACTTTTTATTAAAATCTCATCACAGCTTTAATTTGCATTTCCTTTGATGACTAATGAATGATATTGAGCATTTTTTCAAGTGCTCATATGCCATCTGTATGTCTTACTTGGGGAAGTATCTGTTCAAATATTTGCCCCATTTTTTAAATTGAGTTATTTGTTGTCTGAGTTTTCAGAGCCAGGATCTTCATCAGATGTTTGTTTTACAGTCTATGGCTTCAACATTTTGTACCTTTATCTTTTTAATTATAACATTAACATAAGACTATTATAATAAAGAATGTTAAAGTATTTCTTTCACATCTAATCTACCCACGTAAGTATTTAAGCATACTGGTAATCTAGTGAAAGAAAATTTTAATGTGATATGCAATGTACAATTTCTGCTTTAAGAAATATATTTTGAAAGTTTCATTTATACTTTCACACTAAAATTTATCTTCATGTTCAAGAGGATAGTTAGGGAGGGAAAAAAGCAGTTGTCTGTTGAAATAATCCATTTCAACATGCTTTGCTCTTCTTGTATTCTAGTGTTATCCAGGATAAATTCTGTGGTATTATAAACATCTCAGTGGAGGGCCTACATGATGTCATGACTGAAGATCCTGAAACTGGAACTTACAAAGAGTAGGTGTATCATTTACTTAATTGCACTTGAACTTTGGTAATTAATTATACCCTACATTATTTTTGTTTATCATAAGCATATAAGCATCGTATGACAGCTTTTAAATTTTGTCTTTATAAAAGAAAACTTTTGTTATTTTGCTTGTAATATTATTTCATCTTGAGATAAGCTAAGTTTTTTTATAGTGAAATTTTGAATTGGGGTTCTTTGGTCTAGTTAATCATTTTATGTCTTGACATTAGGTTTTAAAAAAATATTGCAAGTGTAGTTTGCCATATAAATTCCCTTTTAAGATTTTTAAATTAATTTATTTTTAGTTGAAGGATAATTGCTTTACAGTATTGTGTTGGTTTCTACGTATATCAACATGAATCAGCCATAGGTATACGTATGTCCTGTCCTTGAACCCCCCTTCCACCTGCCACCCCATCCCACTAGGCATACCACCTTGAATACACCTGATCTTGTGTTTCAAAATATTTTGAATATGTTCTTTTTTCCCACTAACAGTGTTCCCTTGCCCTTCAGGCAAGTTATAGAGAAAAGGGGAGTGGATTAGCATCCTATATTTGTATTTGACTGGTTGAAGCATCACTGGCACCTCTAAGATAGTAGAGGGTCACATGGTACTTGACTAGTTCCAAAAGAGAGTAGTAAAATTTTATTTGATCCTTGTACGGGGTGGACAGGGGGTTGGGGCTCCAACCCTCTTCACAGTTGAAACTCCAAATATAACTTTACAGTTGACCCTCTATGTCTGAAATTCTGTATCTGTGGATCCAACGAAGCACAGATCGTGTAGTGCTGTAATATGTGTAGCACTGTTATATGAGTTTATTGAAAAAAATCACATTTCAAATCCACGCTGTTCAAAGGTCAACTGTATTCTTCAGGAGCTTAGTTAAAATCATATTATCAGGAATGTGCATACTCTCACATTTATCTGTTAATTTGAATAGAATTTTTAATCATCATATCCTTTCATAGTAGAATTATCACACCTTTCCTCTTAATACTGACACTAATAAAGGGAATACTTCATATAATGATAAGGAAGGCTTCATGAGATTCCAGACTGCCTGACTTCTCCTCAGTAATGTATTTAGCCTGTTTTCCTGGCTTGAGGATGACCATTCTAACAGGTGTGATATGATATTGTGGTTTGGGTTTCCATCTCTCTGATGATTGATGATGTTGAGATCTTTCCTGTATCTGTTGGCCATCTGTATGTCTAATTTGGAAAAATGTCTGTGCAGATCCTCTGTTTTTTAATCAGATTGTTTGATTTTTTGGTATTGAGTTGAATCAGTTGATCTATTTTGGACCTTAACCCCTTATCAAATGCATGATTTGTAAATACTTTCTTTCATTGAGTTGCCTTTTCCTTCTGTTGGTTTCCTTTGCTGTACAGAAGTCTTTGGTTTGATGTAGCCCCACATGTTTGTTTTTGTCGCCTTTGTTTTCAGAGCAGATATAAAAAATCATCACCAAGACCAGTGTGAAGGAGCTAACCACTGTGTTTTCTTGTAGGAGTTTTATTGTTTCAGGTCTTAAGTTCAAGTCTTTGATTCATTTTGAGTTAATATTTTGTGTTTAGTTTATCTTTTAGTTTCATCTGTTTGCATGAGTTTCTTTTTAGTTAATAGAGCTCTTAATTAAACCAGGAAAAATATATCAATGATGCTTATAATTTGCCTTCTGCTTGTCTTTGTTTAGACTGGATTCCCTTTTTTTCCTTAAATAATACATTGTTTTTAGGCACATTGGGAAATGAGGTTGACAACCTGTTGCCAAATTTGGGAATAAGAAGAAAGGAGACTCATAAGTTGTGGTTTTATAGTTAGTACAAAACATATTGCCATCAAGGATGTAATTTTTTTAGAAACAGAAATAAAATTTAGGCTTTTATAAGCATTTTACCCCCTCTTGATATATTGACTCACCAGACAGCTTTTCATAATGGAATAGAGAATATCTGAAGCAGCCTTGGTTCCTTGGCTCTGACTTATCCCCTCTGTATTATCCTAACTTGTGTTGGTCTCAGTGACCTCCTTGATGCCTCTCTCCAATTAATCCTTCTGATCCATTCTGCTCCACTTCTTAAAATTAGAAGCCCAGTTTTGTATATTATGAAGCGATGGGACACTGTTCTTTGCTGAACTTCAATTTACATTAATTGGCCTTTTCTCTTCCTCTCTAAATCCTTTCCCCTTTCCCAAATGTGCCATTTCCTTTGACTCATAACATTTCTTTTCCTTGGCAGGTAATGCCCTCAGCATTGCCCTGTGTAGAAAATCAGAGATCAGATCAGTCGCTCAGTCGTGTCCGACTCTTTGCGACCCCATGAATCGCAGCATGCCAGGCCTCCCTGTCCATCACCAACTCCCGGAGGTCACTCAGACTCACATCCATCGAGTCAGTGATGCCAACCAGCCATCTCATCCTCTGTTGTCCCCTTCTCCTCCTGCCCCCAATCCCTCCCAGCATCAGAGTCTTCTCCAGTGAGTCAACTCTTTGCATGAGGTAGCCAAAGTACTGGAGTTTCAGCTTTAGCATCAGTCCTTCCAGTGAACACCCAGGACTGATCTCCTTCAGAATGGACTGGTTGGATCTCCTTGCAGTCCAGGGGACTCTCAAGAGTCTTCTCCAACACCCAGTTCAAAAGCATCAATTCTTTGGTGCTCAGCTTTCTTCACAGTCCAACTCTCATATCCATACATGACCACAGGAAAAACCATAGCCTTGACTAGACGAACCTTTGTTGGCAAAGTAATGTCTCTGCTTTTGAATATGCTATCTAGGTTGGTCATAACTTTCCTTCCAAGGAGTAAGCGTCTTTTAATTTCATGGCTGCAGTCACCATTGCAGTGATTTTGGAGCCCCCAAAATAAAGTTTGACACTGCTTCCACTGTTTCCCCATCTATTTCCCATGAAGTGATGGGACTGGATGCCATGATCTTCGTTTTCTGAATGTTGAGCTGTAACCCAACCTTTTCACTCTCCACTTTCACTTTCATCAAAAGGCTCTTTAGTTCCTCTTCACTTTCTGCCATAAGGGTGGTGTCATCTGCATATCTGAGGTTATTCATATTTCTCCTGGCAATCTTGATTCCAGCTTGTGCTTCATCCAACTCAGCATTTCTCATGATGTACTCTGCATATAAGTTAAATAAACAGGGTGACAATATATAGCCTTGACATACTCCTTTTCCTATTTGGAACCAGTCTGTTGTTCCATGTCCAGTTCTAACTGTTGCTTCCTGACCTGCGTACAGGTTTCTCAAGAGGCAGATCAGGTGGTCTGCTATTCCCATCTCTTTCAGAATTTTCCACAGTTTCTTGTGATCCACATAGTCAAAGGCTTTGGCATAGTCAATAAAGCAGAAATTGATGTTTTCTGGAACTCTCTTGCTTTTTCCATGATCCAGCGGATGTTGGCAATTTGATCTCTGATTCCTCTGCCTTTTCTAAAACCAGCTTGAACATCTGCAAGTTCACACGGTTCATGTAGTGCTGAAGCCTGGCTTGGAGAATTTTGAGCATTACTTTACTAGCCTGTGAGATGAGTTCAATTGTGTGGTAGTTTCAGCATTCTTTGGCATTGCCTTTCTTTGGGATTGGAATGAAAACAGACCTTTTCCAGTCCTGTGGCCACTGCTGAGTTTTCAAATTTTCTGGCATATTGAGTGCAACACTTTCACAGCGTCATCTTTCAGGATTTGAAATAGCTCAACTGGAATTCTGTCACCTCCGCTAGCTTTGTTCATACAACTGTTAGTTGCATATATTCAATTTAGTGTGGTCATAAGAGGATTTGAGGCAGTGAATAAGAAAAGCACATGCTCTTTGTGATTGAAAACTATTAATATGGGATTTAAGGAATTTAAACAAGAAACCTTGAATGGAGAAACATGCCATCCAGGTGTAAAACAGCCTTGACTTTACTAACTACCAGGGCAAAGAAAAGCATTTGGAATTACATAGTTCTTCGAGGTGTTTTACCGACCTGCCAATGCCAAGAGGCACCCAATGTTTCCTTTGGGAACCGACCAGAAATGGGCAAAGTGTGTGGACCGAACTCTCCTTTCTTGGTCAAACTTTTCGGTCTCTTTGACCATTTCATAACTCCTTGGGAATTAGAAGTACTAACCTAATCTATCGGAGAAGGCAATGGCACCCCACTCCAGTACTCCTGCCTGGAAAATCCCATGGACACAGGAGCCTGGTAGGCTCCAGTCCATGGGGTCGCTAAGAGTCGGACACGACTGAGCGACTTCACTTTCACTTTTCACTTTCATGCGTTGGAGAAGGAAATGCCAACCCACTCCAGAGTTCTTGCCTGGAGAATCCCAGGGACAGGGGAGCCTGGTGGGCTGCCGTCTATGGGGTCACACAGAGTCGGACACGACTGAAGCGACTTAGCAGTAGCAGCAGGTGTATCAAGAGAGGGAGACTGTTTCTTGCCTGAATCCAGAAGTGAATTTTTGATAAGATACTTTTGTGATACTTATATAAGGGACTGTAAAAGGATTTTCAGCTGCAAGTAAGAGAAACCCGAGTCAGCTGACTTTAACAATAAAAAAACAATTGCAGGTGAGAGAGAGTTTCTCAGGTGGTGCTAGTGGTAAAGAACCCACCTCCCAATGCAGGAGACTTAAGAGATGCAGGTTTGATCCCTGAGTTGGGAAGATCCCCTGTAGGAGGGCATGGCAACCCACTCCAGTATTCATGACTGGAGAAGAGAATCCCATGCACAGAGGAGTCTGGCAGGCTACGGTCCATAGGATCACAAAGAGTCTGACATGGCTAAAGTGACTTAGCACGCATGGATGTGAGTGGGAGGCTCTTGGATTAGGTATTCGTGACCACACAATACCTTAAAGACCCAGTTCGTCCTACCCTGTCCCCTCAACGCATTAACTTCATATGCAGGCTACTTACCCTCATTGTCAAAAAGTAGTTCTAGACGTTACAGTTCATGACACTGCCAGTGCCAGCCAGGTAGTTATCTTTTTCCTCATGTCATTTTAACATCATAGGACCCCGTCCTAGAAGTCATTTTATCAGATTTCCCTCCATGTCTAATTGGCTAGAATTTCTTAAACATACTCATGTTGAAAGCAGTCATTGACCAGGGGAATAGGATTTCCTTGATTGCTTACTGAGCCACCAGTGTTGGGGCTCAGATCAGCTTTTTCTGAAGCATATGGTGGACATGAAACAGTAGGATAACTGATAAGTTCAGGGCTCTGTTAGGAAGGAGGACAAATTATACAGGTGACCTAAGTGTCCACTGCAGAGACCAGTGGAATAGCATCAGTTCTAGTTTTCTTATCTCCTTAAAAAGTGGGTTTCTATAGATTAAATAAAAGTTGTACCTTTAAGCCAGAAATAATAATTTCATATTGAATGCTAATACTGTTGGTTGTGTTTGGCTGGTTTGTTTCTTGTTGGGAAAGATTCTGAGTTAGCTAGCTAAAGTGCCTGGATGTATTTAGTGAAGGAGTATAGAATGTGAGAGGTGGCTGCCTATGCTTATATGTTAGTTTTCCCTATTTTAAGCTGTCATTACTATAATTTTATTACAATTACTTTTATTGCACTACAGCCCACATCTTTTAGCTTAGTCAAATTCTGTTAATGTTCACCTTGCTTTTTGTGTAAAACATGATTCCCTATCTTTGATTTTGTCAACAAAATTAGATTTGACTTTTACTTGAAGATTTTCCTGCAGGAGAAAATTTCAGCTTTGGTCTTTTCAGATTTTTTTTCACTTTCCACCTTTCAGAGACCCAAATGAATGCAGTTTTCAGAATTGCGAAGTACAAATATCCCGCCCTCGGACAAAAATGTGTATATTTATATCCAGATTATACTTTATTATTAATAAATCTTTAAGGAAGGGAGAACAGAGAGCTTTTCACTGTACAAGTAGGTTAACAGATTTTTGAAATGTAGTGAAAGAATTTGATACAGTATAAAACTTACTTCCATGGAGATCCAGATTCATCACGATTAAATTCAAGTCTGCTGCATACTTCAGAGAGCTAATGTGAAGGAGGTCCATCTTATTATTCATTTCTAATACAAACTAGAATTGAAACTTTTCCTAGACTTTTCACTTTGTTAAATACCTTTTGAGTTGAGATAATGTCATAATTTTCCAACTTTGTGCTCGAGTTATTTGGCCAAGTAGTTGACCACTGAACAATGCAGGGGTTAGGGGCATCCACCCTCTGTGAATGTGAAAAGCTGAGTAAACCTTATAGTTAGCCATCTTCACCAACAGTCATCTGGTTCCATGTCCTCAGATTCAACCAACCGTGGTTGTGTAATACTGTAGTATTTTTTAAATTAATCACTTTTGGCTGTGCTGGGTCTCTATTGGTGCATGCAGGCTTTCTTTAGTTGTAGTGAGAGGGGGCTGCTCTTCATTGCTGAGTGTGGGCTTCTCATTGCGGTGGCTTCTCTTGCTATGGAGCATGGGCTCTTGAGTGCCTGAGCTTCAGTAGTTGCAGCATATGGGCTCAGCAGTTGCAGCTTGCAAGCTCTAGAGCACGGGTTCAGTTGTGGAGTATGGCCTTAGTTGCTCTGCGGCATGTGGGATCTTTCCGGATCAGGGATCAAACCTATATCTCCTGCATTTGCAGGCAGATTCCTAATCACTGGACCACCAGAGAAGTCCCTGATAGTATTTATTATAGGAAAAAAATCCATGTGTAATTGGACTCCAGCAGTTCAAACTCGTGTTGTTGAAGAGTCAACTGTACATCATGATGGACAAAAGCATTGCAGCTCCAAAAGAGTAAAGCCATGAAGTGAGTTAGAGATTGAGCTCTTGCTGTTTTTCAGGGTTTCCGATTTCCAGTTTAAGGTTCTTAGTATTTGATTCTATCAGGTGGACTGACTGGGTCAGAGATAGTTGTTTCAAAAATGAATTTTTTAATGATCGGGGATAAGAAGAAAAGGACATTCATTTGCCCTATGAGAGTGAGTCTGATCAAGTTTCTGGTTTCAGCACTTGTCCCTAACCCTGAATCAAAGGTTATTTATATAGCTAAGTCAAGAAATGCCCTTCATGTGTACTTGCTACAAAACATAACAGAAAGCAAGCTTTCTTTGCCACAGCTTTTTAATGGTTAAGAACTTAATGACTCTGATAAATTATAGAAGTCTGTTCTAAATTAGGAACAGTAAAGTTAATTCTTTTAACTTGATTCACTAGACAGTATTCATCTTGTCTCCCTGGAACCAGTGTTGACTGAATAGGAAGCTATCTTATCTCTGCTAATGTAAAGAGAAGTGATGCAGATAATCAAAATAAAATGGTCTGTAACTGTCCTGCAGTGCTATCAGGGACGAGTTCTTCATAGCATAGTAATGTCATTTGGAGCACAAAGTAGATTGTTACATAACTAATAGTGTTTTAAAGATGTTACTGTTTAAATTATTGTTACTATTATGAAACATATACAATAATCTAGACATATGAAGATTAATGGTAAAAGAAAAAGTATTAATTTTAAGTGTTTGTAAGTATCATTTTTAGAAAGATTATAAAAGGTACACCTTGCTTTTGTCAAGTGGTTTATGGTTCAAAAGTTTCCTATAAATAAATTTCTTATGATTTATTACTTAAATATTCAAGCAAAATGCTCAATGCAAAAGGTATATTATAGACTTTTTTTATTTATTTAAAACTTTTTTTTTTTTTTTTTTAATTTCAGCTGTATGTTAATGTCTCATCTTGAAGAACCAAAAGTAACAGAGGATGAAGAACCACCCACAGAACAGGATAAGAGGAAAAAGATGGTAAGTTACAGAAGTAGCTTCTAAAATCTGGGAAAATAATATATCATCATTATATTCTGGAGATTTGAAGATACTTGGTGGTCCGTTCTTCCATCTGTCAATCCATCTGTCCATCCCTTGTTGCAGAATCAATGTGAAATAACTGATGGTGAAGTTTTGGGTGTACTTCTAAAACAGATAAATTATATTCCTAGTGCAGGAAGTTGAGTTTAACTCTTGATCTGAAATAATTGTTTCCTGTCTTAGCAGAGGACTTACTCCTTTATTTATAAGAACCATGTGACCCTCAAACCTTACTTAAATTGTAATGCTCATTCTTCTGCTTTGAGATTTATTAACATTTCCTTTTTCCCTGTTAGTTCATGGATCTTGTAATGAATTGTTTTTTGAAATATAAATCTTTGTAAGAATGCCTTTAAATTAATTGCTAGATTGTTTTGAAAACCATAACTCTCACAAGAATCTGATAAGAAAAGTTATTTATAATCATAAATTTGTAAATACTTTGACACATGAATTTAAAATAGGTACATAAATTTTTTCTCCTTTTTCTCTTGGAATCTGCTTTAGTCTCCTGACCTTGCCAGAGATTAACTTCATTGTGCCTCTGTCTTCATTTGCAATTGAGAACACCACCACTGTCTACCTCAAAAGTAGAATAAATAAATTAATATATAAAATGATCATGAGATAATGCTTAGCACCTAATAGTTAATATTGGGTATCATTATTTTAGTCTACTTGTGATATTCACCTCCTGAATTATCCCACATTAATCCTCAAGGGTTTCATCCTCAGTGTATAGCTGATACTGCACTGTTCTGACAGCTTTCTTTGAAACTATGTTTGAGTTTAATCCATTTTTTATTTTGTTTTTATGCTAGGTGTCATCTCTCTAGCACTAGTTTAGAAGAAAGGACAGTATTCAAGAATTTGTAAAGCCTGAATGCTGGTCCTGTTTGTGATGTTAAATTATGACCTTGAGCAAGTCACACTATCTCTTGAGAACTGTTTTCTCTTCTGAGTAATGAGGGGGAAATTGGATTAGCAAATTCCAAGGGTAATGAGCTAAAAAATTATTTGTGTGTGTGTGTGTGTTTGTTTTTTAGCTTTTAATACTGTTCTTTCCTTCCCCAATATATAGAATCCCAGTGACGTTTTCAGTTGTGAGTGTACCTCTGGAAATAATTCTCCTGTGAAATGAGAATGCTAAGTGGTATCCTAAATACATGAATAATGTATTTTTTGCATTTAGAACAATGACAGCCTTTTGGTTTAACATAATACTTTATCTCTCCTCTTGCTTTTTTAAACTTTGAATATATCATTGATGTTGTAGAAAAATATGATAGCATTTTTCTTAATAAGATTCTGTACTTGTAAATGAATGATAGGTATCCTGGTTCCTTTTAGTCATCAGCTTTTTGTATACTTTAATAACATGCTTAGTCTGGTTAGATCTACTTTTTGCATATTGATCTGCTGAGATCTGTTTTTTATTACATATAGAATACTTCATAACATCATAGGGTAGTCATTTCAATTCTAACTTTATTTTGAATGTAAATGAAATATTATCTCAAAGAGCAGTATAAGAACAGAGTTTTAGAAATAACCCTTAAAGGTTTTTGATTCAGTTTTGTTATATCCTAAATTTTATTTGAGAGCTCATTATTTTATCATTATTATTTTATTTTAGTTGGTATTGATTTATAGAACAACTTATATTTTTTAAAGTGATTTTATTTGAAATTAATCTTCACAGTAGCTATTGGATGTAGATTTACACTGTCATCTCTATTAAGACTTCTAGTGCTTTAGACTTAAAGCTTAGTCTTAGGCTGTTAATATCATAGCATTTATGATCAGTGTGGGGATTTTGTATCTTCAGTTCAGTTGCTCAGTCGTGTCTGACTCTTTGCGATGCCATGAATCACAGCACGCCAGGCCTCCCTATCCATTACCAACTCCTGGAATTCACTCAAACTCATGTCCATCGAGTCAGTGATGCCATCCAGCCATCTCATCCTCTGGCGTCCCCTTTTCCTCCTGCCCCCAATCCCTCCCAGCATCAGAGTCTTTTCCAATGAGTCAACTCTTCACATGAGGTGGCCAAAGATTGGAGTTTCAGCTTTAGCATCATTCCTTCCAAAGAACACCCAGGGCTGATCTCCTTTGGAATGGACTGGTTGGATCTCCTTACAGTCCAAGGGACTCTCAAGAGTCTTCTCCAACACCACAGTTCAAAAGCATCAATTCTTTGGCATTCAGCTTTCTTCACAGTCCAACTCTCACACCCATACATGACCACCGGATCTTAGCCTTGAATAAATATAATTATGAATACAGGGCTAATTTTTCAATAACTTTTCAGTAACAAACAAAATTAGTTTCAGTGTATCTTCAAGGTTACAAGAATAAAGTATGTATTTTTTCCCATAATTATATCATCTTTCTTGTACTGTGATGTTTTTAACATTAGAAATTTTTTGAGAACAAACTACATGTATCTTGGTTGTAATTTCAAAAGTCAGTATTTGCTGGTAGATGATTATGAATTACTGTTCAAAAGAAAAACCAGTCTAGCATCAAAGATTATCTTCATTTTAAAATGGAATTTGTTGTTTACTCAGAAGAAAAAGTGTAGCTGCTTGATTCCAAGATTACGTAATTGAATATTTGACTTACCATCACTGTTGCCTTAAAGTGGTCCCTAAAATGTGGTGTCTTCACTTCAGTAGCTGCTTTGATAGAGCAAAGCAATGATGATTGTAATTCAGAAAGACGGATAATTAATATTATATCAAATGTGCCAAATGATTTTCCATAAGTTTATGAAGATTCTCTATATTTCATCTTAAATAAGGATGAAATTTCCATTCAGAAAAGCTATTAAGCTTTCCAGACTTTTGATTATGTGCTTTTTTAATCCAGCTCCCTCTGTACTTTCTGTTTTGGGGGAACTAATTCTGAGGAGATTGAGCGTGACTCAAGCGTTTGGTTTCTTTTCTAAGTTTCCTCTCTGCCCTGTGTGCTTCCGTAGTAGGACAGTGGTTTCATGATCTCTCTTCTATAAAGAATTTAGCTAACGCATTAACATTTTAAGTTGTTTGTAATTTCTTTTTTGTGAAATGTGACATACAAGCCACTTACAAGTTGAAACTTCTCAAATTGAAGTTTTGAGCACATTAATGCTTTCTAGCAACTTTATGGTACCTAAGAAAGCATTGTTAATGTAACATTTGATACAGTAAGTAGAGCTATTTTGATTGTTCTTTCCTGTTAAATATTTCTCAGTTTAAGCCCTAGAAATATTTTTATAATCAGTTTCTAGTTTTATGTATACTTAATAGATACTTTAATTGATAATGAGGTGTAAATAAGTTGAATGATACTAAAACTATGCTAACTTCTCACTCACTCGTGCTAGCAGAAGCAGTAGCACAGATAAAGCTCTGTCCAAACATCATTCATATGTCTTCTGCTTTTGGTGTAGCCCAGCTAAGCAAATTGATGGTATGCTGGGTTTTGTTGCATCTTATTTGATAAATTCATAACCAAATCCTAGGTCTTATGGTGAATATAATACATCCTGAGCACACCTTGCATACTGCCTTTGACTGAGTATTGTCTACTTTGCTGCTGCTGCTGGTTCAGGGAGGGACAGAAGTGCTGTGTTCTGGGAATGGAATTTGTCTGAAAATCATAGCCTACAGGTAGCTGATATTTCTCTTTCTGAGAACAGTCTGCCTCTTCCTCCACCTTTGCCTCTGCCTCCCACCCTCTTCTCCCTCCTTTTTCCCCTCAACTTTCTTCCTCTCATCATCTCTCCCTGAAAACTTATTTGCCTACCTATGAAATATAGCAGTTTTCCTCAGACTTTTACTTACATGTATAGAATATACTGTTGGAGGGAAGGTTACCCTTTTCAGTTCCACAATGTTATTTTGTGAATCTTTAGTCCAAATATAACGTCAGTTAGGTGCTCTATGGTGATGGTTTGTTGTGGGATGTTGTAAACTCTCCCTGAATTATTTTGATCACTGAGAACCATTAGGATCCTTCTTTTGGCTGTCCCATTTGCCTCTAGAAAAACACAACAGAACTAGTATAAAGACAGATTATATTTGATTGTCACTGTTTTGGTACTATCTTCTTCTTAATTAAATATCAGTACCCTGAAATGTGGGCTTCCTGGGCAGCTCAGCTGGTAAAGAGTCCACCTGCAATGTGGGAGACCCTGGTTTGATTCCTGGGTCAGGAAGATCCCCTGGAGAAGGGATAGGCTACCCACTCCAGTATTCTTGGGCTTCCCTGGTGGCTCAGACAGTAAAGAATCTGCCTGCAATGCAGGAGACCCCGGTTTGATTCCTGGGTTGGGAAGAGCCCCTGGAGGAGGGCATGGCAATCCACTCCAGTATTCTTGCCTGGAAAATTCCATGGACAGAGGAGCCTGGCAGGCTACAGTCCATGGGGTCGTAAAGAGTTAGACACGACTGAGCGACTAAACACAAGCACAGCACCTTGAAGTGCATGGTAAAAAGACATTTTTATTTTACAAATAATATGAGATTAATTCATTATCTTGTTATTTGTGGTTTTTAAACTGCTTTTGTGAATCCTTACCCTATCACATTTAGTAATTGAGGTAACGTACAATTGCTGAAAATACTCTTTAACATTCAACTTGCATGAAATGGCACGCTGGTTATGAATTGGAACTTTCTGCCTTTTCTCAACATGCCCAGTTTCATTTTTCACCTTTACTTCTCGTGCTACATCTCAACGTTATCTTAACTTGAAACTGATCTCATCCAAAATCCTGAACTCTGACATTTCTCTCTCATCACAACCTTTTCTTCTTCCTTACTAACTATTGCTTTTCTCCTGGCAAATCTGCTTTGTCCCTTTATCTGCTGCTGCTGCTGCTAAGTCGCTTCAGTCGTGTCAGACTCTGTGTGACTCCATAGACAGCAGCCCACCAGGCTCCCCTGTCCCTGGGATTCTCCAGGCAAGAACACTGAAGTGGGTTGCCATTTCCTTCTCCAATGCATGCAAGTGAAAAGTGAAAGTGAAGTTGCTCAGTCGTGTCCAACTCCTAGCGACCCCATGGACTGCAGCCCACCAGGCTCCTCCATCCATGGGATTCTCCAGGCAAGAGTACTGGAGTGGGATGGCATTGCCTTCTCCTTGTCCCTTTATCTGAAGCCCCATAATTCATCCTTGTTTTTGCAATCACTTTCCCACAGCTTTTGGGCTTTCCTGGTGGCTTAGTGGTAAAGAATCCACCTGCCTCCACCTGCCAATGCAAGAGATGTGGGGTTTGATCCCTGGGTCAGTAAGATCCTCTGAAAAGGAAAGCGGCAACCTGCTCCAGTATTCTTGCTTGCGAAATCCCACGGACAGAGGAGCCTGGTGGGCTGCCATCCATGGGATCGCAGAGTTGGATGCAGCTTAGCGACTGAACGTATATTTGTATGTTCCCAGGTTTTAACCTAGATTTCCTTGTTTTTCTGTAGTTTTTAAAGACACATTGTATAGAGAAGGAAAGAGATAAGGATGATGGCAAAAGTCATTGGAAACAGTATAAGCGAGCCAGTAAGCAGTGCAGCATTTTTAAAGTAATAAAAGAAAAAAAGCATTTCTCTTATTCTCACATTACTAAAATAATCTTTTTTTTTTTTTTTTTTGGCTGTGCCATGCTGCATGTAGAATCTTAATTACCTGACTAGGGATCAAGCCCACGCCTCCTGTATTGGGAGCATGGAGTCTTAACCACTTGACTGCCAGGGAAATCCCACTAAAGTAATCTTTTGATACAACTTTTTACTACTGAAAATAAAAATTGTTTTATTTAATCTCTACTTAGTTTGTAAGTGTTGGTCAGTCGTGTCCAACTCTTTGTGACCCCATAGACTAGCCTGCCAGGTTCCTCTGTCCATAGAATTCTTGTGAAGTCTTTTTGAAATTTTATTTTGATGACAGTGGAAGATATCCTGTCTTCTGATTTTTCTTTATTCAACAAGATCTCTTTTGTATAGTTCTTCTGTATATTCTTGCCATCTCATCTTAATATCTTCTACTGTTAGGTCCATACCATTTCTGTCCTTTATTGAGCCCATCTTTGCACGAAATGTTCCCTTGGTATCTCTATAATTTTCTTGAAGAGATCTCTAGTCTTTCCCATTTTATTGTTTTCCTGTATTTCTTTGCATTGTTTATTTAGGAAGGCTTTCTTATCTCTCCTTGCTATTCTTTGGAACTCTGAATTCAGATGGGTATATCTTTCCTTTTCTCCTTTGCCTTTCCCTTCTCTTCTTTTCTCAGCTATTTGTAAGGCCTCCTCAGACAACCATTTTGCCTTTTTGCATTTCTTTTTCTCAGGAATGGTTTTGATCACTGCCTCCTGTACAGTGTTACGAACCTCCATCTATATCTTCAGGCATCATGTCTATCAGATCTAATGCCTTGAATCTATTTGTCACTTCCAGTGTATAACCATAAGGGATTTGATTTAGGTCATACCTGTATGGCCTAAATAGTGGCCTAAAATAGTGTTTTTCCCTACTTTCTTCAATTTAAGTCTAAATTTTGCAATAAGGAGTTCATTATTAGAGCCACAGTTAGCTCCTGGTCTTGTTTTTGCTAACTGTATAGAGCTTTTCCATCTTCGGCTGCAAAGAATATAATCAATCTGATTTCAGTTTTTACACAACTGTCTCTCTATACCTCCACACAATGGCAATAAAGTAGCATCTTCAAAATGAACTATTTTTCTTTTGCATTTGTTTTTTACGTTTGACTGGTATACTGCTGTTAATATGTCCTTATCTTGATATTTAATATAACCAAAACTGTCCTAGGACACATAACTTTACCTAAGGCCAGCTATATAAAAATACTAAGTATTTCAAAGTTGGATTGAACAAAACTATTTTTAACCAGTGAGAGCTCAAAGTCAATGTTAAATTTATCCCACATCTTGAAATACGCTATTGCAGTGGTTAATTCAACTCTCAAAGACTGTAGAGTTGCATGTGACATTAAAAAATCCAAGAGGATAGGAAATAATGACTTGAAATAATCCAACTGAGATGTAATAAAATCACAAATTGGTAACCAGACATCCTCCTGAGATAGCAGTTTTTCCCTTGATGGAGCTAAAATGTTAATCAAAAAGTAGACTGAGATCCAGAGGTTAAGATCTTTCACAGTAGGCTACATAATAGTAATCAAAAGACACTGGAAAAGACAATTCTATTGAAAATGGCCTTGGAAGTAAATGAAATGATGCTTCTAAGTTTTTGTTTTTAGTTAAGATTTCAGATTAATTGCCTGCTGACATCAGTATTATTCTTGAATATTAAAAAAACTCATTTGTATTGAGTTTTTTAATTTTAATGAGGCAGCTTCATTATTCATTATTTACTTGCAAAGAGTCTGACATGACTGAGCGACTGAACAACAATAAATTGAATTGTTACTAAAAATCTTAGAAAGAGTTCAGGAATTTGCCACTCTTCACTGGGAAACTTTGGCGATTTGGTATTGACTCAGTGTATATAAAGAGATACAAGAGACATGGGTTTGATCCCTAGGTTGGGAAGATCCCCTGGAGGAGGAAATAGCAACCCACTCCAATATTCTTGCCTGGATAATCCCATGAACACAGGAGCCTGGCAGACTATAGTCCTTGGGGTTACACAGAGTCGGACATAACTGAGCACGCACACCCCCACACCCCCATGCAAATAAAGTCTTCATATTCTAGATGAAGAATATGGCCTAGTTTAGGAGCACTTAGGTAACATTCCAGTGAACTTTAGGCTGTCTTCTTGATGATTTTTCCTACTTTATTCCTCTACTGCTTCTTTCTTTTTCTCAATAAATGATCAATAATGCTAGTTGTGTTTTTATAAGGAGCCTATCTTTTGAAGAAAGGGAAATTTAGGAAACCTTTTCAAAGAATTGTTCTACATCAGGAAGTTCCTATTTTGAAGACTTTTTTTTTTAAATTATAAAAGTAACCTGGGAGCTAAGATGGCGGACGAGTAAGACAGGGAGAATACTTTCTCCTCCACAAATCCATTAAAAGAACATTTGAATGCTCAATAAATTCGATAAAACAACTTCTGAATGCCGGCAGAGGACATCAGGCACTTAGAAAGACAACTCATTGTCTTCAAAACGAGAAAACGAGCCCTGCAGTAACTCCTTTTGCGGAGAAGTGGCGCGGACACCAGCATTTGCTATTGGCAAGTGGGGGATGGGCTAGGAGGAGCGGCGAGGCCTGCATTGCTTTGAGAAAGGATTTGGCCTGGCTATCTCGGGCGCTATCTGAGCGAAATAACCAGACTGTCGGTTATCTACTACATCAAAAGCCAGCCCTAACTTAAGACACCACCAGGACTACCTACGGAACAAAGGGCTGCACAGAGTTGGCCGGCTGCAGGCCGTCCCACTTCGGTGACAGGCAGCCAGGGCCGGAGGCGGGCAATTACAGCCCTAGAGAGACACTGTCTAACGGAACTGTGAGTAGGTTTCTGTGCTGACTCACGCTTCTTGGGGCTCTGGATGGTCAACATCTGCCTGAGAAAGTGCGCTGTTTGTATACCCAGAAAACTGAGCGGCAGAGAGGCGGTAACTCACAGCAGCTGCGCTCGCTGAACATTTCATCGCCTGCGCTACTCGGATCTGGGAAGGGCATAAAACGCAGACTCAACCAAGTCTGTGCTTCTGAGGATTATCTGAGTGCCTGAACCTGGCCGGTTTAGATTTGGGTGTTCATCTCCGCCCCCTCTGTAACAAGGCAGAGATCAGATATTGAAAAGACCTGTAAACCGCCTCAATAAAGAGAATTCAACAAACTACTAGAATATAGTAAGGACACTCTAAACTTGGCAATTTTAACAAAATGAAGAGACAAAAGAATACCCAGCAGCTAAAGGAACAGGATAGATGCCCACCAAACCAAACCAAAGAGGAAGAGATAGGGAATCTACCTGAAAGAATTTGAAAAGAAGAAAAATAAAATCTCGAAAAAAGAATAAAAAGTCGAGAAAGGATGAGAAGAGAAGAGAAAAGACAGAAGAAAAAAAAGACAAAAAAAAACAAAAAGAGACAACCTGGAGGCAACAAAAAGAAAAGAGAGAAGAAAAGGAAAAGAGACAGAAAAAAAAACGATCAAAAAATTAGAACCTCAGAAAACGCACAAATTCGATCAAGAGCAGAAAGAAGAAAAAAGATCAGAGAAATACTTAGGAGAAAAGTGACCCAAAAGAGAAAAACACAATAAAACAAAGTCCAACAGAAAAAACAAACACATTAAAAAAAAAAAAAAAAAAAAAAAAAAGAAAAAAAAAACAAAAACCAAAAAGCACCTAAACTCTCAACAAGGAAAAAAATGAA
Source organism: Tragelaphus eurycerus (assembly GCA_935064755.1). NCBI lineage: Eukaryota > Metazoa > Chordata > Mammalia > Artiodactyla > Bovidae > Tragelaphus > Tragelaphus eurycerus. The sequence goes on along the minus strand of CAKXYN010000024.1, from coordinate 17,709,975 downwards.
AACAGCAATTAGATCTCACAAAAAGGAGAAAAAGCCAAGAAGAGGAACACAACATTTTCAAAAACATTCTCAAAAAGGAACTAAATCTCGACTGAAGCCAAAAAGAAAAACTCGAATCGAACAAAAAAGCCACACAAAGAAACAACAAAATGGGTCAAAGAAAACCTATTTTCTAAGAACACCAAAAACGGGAAAACTACTAGACTAGATACAAAGACATAAAAAAGGAGAGCAATACTTAAAGAATGACTAAGATCTGGAAAACACAGACAAAAAACAAAAAAAGTAAAAAATACAAGCATTGAAATCAAAAAAAAAATATGAAAAGAAAAAGCAAAAAAAAGAGACTAAACCCACTCAAATCTGCTGTAAGAAAAAAACAAACTGCTCAATATACGAGAGACACACTCTCTAACACTGAGAGGAGAGAAAGGACTGTCTAAATTGGACAAAGAGTCTAACACTCCCAAGTCTGAACATGTCACACCCCTCCCCCCTAAACCGACACCCACAAGCACAAACAGTGGAGGCCACGAGCAGGGGAGCTCACCCCACACTATCCTCTACAGTCACTGCCCACGAAAAGAAACACAAAGGGGGAACTACGAACGCTTACTCAACCCCATAGACACCACCTACCACCATCCACAATACAACAAAAGAACTAACACCACACCAACCCATACTAACATACTCTAAAAACACACCCAAACAGAGAGCAAGAGAGAGACAACACATGAGGCGACGAGCCACAACACTCTCTCACTAGCAAGATAGCCATCTCAGCTGGGGAGGTCTCTCAGCGAAGCCTTGACCGCCGCAACACGCTGTTTGGGATCATCCCTGTTGCTTTCCCTCTTTTTTTTGTTTCTTTTTTTTTTTCTCTTCTTTGTTGTGTCTCTTTTTCGGATTATGGCTCCCCCTCTTTTCTCTGTTTTTGACTTCTCCATTTTCTTTCTTTTTTTGGGTGATTGCTCCTTTTTTGTTTTCCCCCCTCTTGCTTCTGTCCGATTTCCTGCCTACCTCTTCTTTCTTTTTGCTACCTTTGTCTCTGGCCAGACTTCTGTTGGCTCCATTTTGTCTCTCCTGCCTATTTTTTCTCTGTGTTTTTGGGCTGGCACCCACCCAGTACTCTTCCTGTCCTGGAGGGGGCCCTGGTGGCGCAGTCCATGGGGTCCTGAGTTGCACGACTGGCGCTTGCGCAGTGTATTTTCTCATTTGATTTCTGGGTATTTTCTTTTCCTTTTTTTTGTTTCAGTCACAGTTGTTTTTCTGTCTCAGTGAGAGGTATGGTTACTGGCGCAACGACTGTTTGGTCGGGCATAGTTCTGCAGTTTTGTGCTGATTGCGATTTATTTCCTTTTGCTTTTCTTCTTTCTTCTCTCTTCCTTTTTCCGCTATTCTTTTGGCGTGCTTTTTGCTTCTTTGTTGTCTCACCCTGTGTGTTGTGACTGGTTTTTCGTAGCTGGTGTACTATTCTGATTCTCTGTTTGGGCATGTCCATTTGTACTTTTCATTTGATTTTTCTTTGGGATCTCTTCCTTTCTGATGGGTTTGTTCTGTTCTTTTTTTCTAGTTTCTTGTATCCTAGCTACTTTTCTTTTTCTTCCGTGATGATTCGCTTTCCATTTTTGCTTTTTTTCTCGTGATTGTATGTGAGATCATATTTGGTTGTCTGATTTTTTGGACCGTCCCTTTGATATTGCTGCTACTGCTGTCCTTCAGTCATGTCAGACTCTGTGCAACCCCATGCGGCAGCCCATCGGCTCCCCGTCCCTGGGATTCTCCAGGCAGAACACTGGAGTGGGTTGCCATTTTCTTCTGCATGCATGAAGTGAAGTGAAGTGAGTCGCTTGTCGTGTCCGGCCCTCTGCGATCCCATGCACTGCAGCCCACCGGCTCCTTCATCCATGGGATTTTCCGGCAGAGTACTGGTGTGGGGTGCCATTGCCTTCTCCGATGAATATTACTTTCGATTGGGCTTTTGTTGGTGCAGTGTTATTTTTCTTTCTTTTCTTCTGGGTTCTTCTTTCCCACCCGCTTTCTTACTGGCTGAAGAATGAGAACGATGACTTTCTTCCTAGTCATGGCTTTTGTCATTGGGTGATTGGTAGGTTTACATTATTTTGTCGACATGGATCCTTGTTTTGTTGTTCCACTGAGTTCCCCCGCCACCCCAGGACTTACCATTGTCTAGATGTTTCTGTTGTCACAAGTCCAGAGAGTGCTGTGGGTGTTTGTGGGTAGGAGCCAGTGATGCTGCTGACATGCTGCGGTAGTCAGGGAGCAGTCCTTTGTCTTTTTCACTACAGTGGGCCGTGGGAGGACTGTCACTCAGACATTTTTTAGGTGCCCACTGTGTATCAGAAGAAGCTGGGTTGTGGGGCCTGGTATCTCTACGCTAGTGTAGTAGGCGTCCTTTCATCCTCAGGGACACCTGTGCCCTAGTCCCTGGAGCTATGACTATGTTGTGTCCTCCATGACCATGTTTTGTTCCAGCAGTGGATTCAGGTTGCTTTGGCTGATCACAGGAGATTATTCTGTGGGTCAGTGTATCACAGAGTCCGTGAGCAAGAGGAGGCAGGCGGAGAGGGTCGATGATGCAGTGTCAGACTCCATCTGCTTTGCTTTGGTGGGTGGAGGCTGCTAGTGGCAGCCAGATTCTTACCTCCTTCGAGGAAGCAGCCCTGCGGCGCACCTGGATTGCCCAGGGAGACTCTTCTGGCCTTCTCACCTGTACGGCAGAGACAGTAAGTTGTGGTTGTTCGAGCCGTGAATCTGGGGATTTGGATTTTTTTGGTGGACGGGAGGCATTGTTGTCATCAGGTGATCTGGTCGATTTGTATTGTGAGTTGTTGTCCCATATTCTTCCGTGGATTTGTTGACTCTATACCGTACTGCATGATGACTGGAGGCCATGACTTCGATACCAATTGACTTTGTTTGGGGTATCCTTTCCACAATCGGTCTCCACATTTTCTTGTTTTCTACATTTTTTGGGGAGGCTTTTTTTTCGGTTTTTCTCTTTCCTTTGACTGTTTCTGTTGATCTTTGACTCTATTGCTTGCGTACTTTTTTTGTTTTTGTGTTCTTTTTTTCTTTGTGGGATTATGTTGTGACTGTTCTGTAGTCTCGTCTCTTTTGTCATTTTTTTCCTTTGTCGTCTCCACCTCCAGATTATTCCGCGTATCCATTGTCCTTTTTCTTCCCTGCGACTGCCACTTATTGGCCCGCTGCACTCCACATAGATTTTCTTTTTTGCTGTGTCTGTTTGTGATTTTGTCTTTTTTGTGTTCTACTCGGGTTGCACCCTGTCAGATTTCTCTTGGGATTTTTGACTTTTCTTTTTTGTTTGTTTTCCTCTTTTTTGTTACTTCTTGGGTATTTTCGATCCTTTTTCTCACTGTTTCTTTGCCGTGTTTCTTGTTCCTTTCTCGTTTTTTCATTGTAGACCAGATGTGTGTGTATTTGTTCTTCTTCTGATGACTTTTTTTTCTGGAGTGGCGACTTTTGGCAGGGTTTGGATTGTATTTGCCATACATGGGGAGAGGCTTCCAGTATTATACTTGCCAGAGAGCTTGTGCGTTTCCTACTCCACTCTTTCTACGATTCTGCTTCCACCCATTGATACTGATGCTGTTCGTTGCCACATCACCAGCTGCTTTCTTCTGACCTGGGTGCTGGAGAGAGATCTTCTCTTTGTTGTCTCTCCTGCACCCTCTTTCCTCTCCCCACCATCTCTCTTTTCTTCTCTTTTTCCCTCCCAGTGCTGTCTCATTCCAGACATGATGCAGCAGCTTTTCCATTTTTCATTTTCTCCCCTTTTCGTGCTTTTCTCAGGTTATTTGTTGGGGCCTTCCAGGTGTTGCTAGTGGTGAGTCTGCCTCCATGCAGGAGACGTAGGACAGGTTCATCCCTGGGTCAGGAGATACCCTGGGGGCACGCACCCATGGACGAGAGCCTGACTACGACAGGGGAGCCTGGCTTGGGCTGTGGTCCAGGTTGCGTCAGACATGACTGAGTGACTTGCGCACACACACACACACACACACGTATGTGGTGGTTGGATTCTCATCCTTTCACTGATTGATGCTCTATTACTACTACTACTCTGTTGCTTCGTCGTGTCCAACTCTGTGCGACCCTAGACGGCGCCCAGCAGGCTCCCCCGTCCCTGGGATTCTCCAGGCAGACACTGGAGTGGGTTGCCATTTCCTTCTCCATGCATGAGTGAAGTGAGTGTTGCTCAGTCGTGTCCGACTCTTCTGACCCCATGGACTGCGCCTTCCAGGCTCCTCTGTCCATGGGATTTTCCGGCAGAGTACTGGGTGGGGTGCCACTGCCTTCTCCGGATTTGATGCTGTGGTGCTTTCTTCCGTGTCAGCAGTTCATGACTATTTCTGGCGTTTGGGTGACCTTTGTTCAGGAGATCTGGCCTTTGATGTTGATGATTGCTTCTGACTTTCCTGTTCCATTCCACTGTTTTTTTCCTTTCGACTTTCTCGGACTGGTCGCTCTTTTGTCTTTCCATTGGGTGTTTCTGCTTCTGGTTGTCTGTTTTTTGTGTTGTTGGTGGCTGATTTTCTCACATTGGTATGTGGGACAGATATTTTGTGCTTGACTGTGCTGTTTTCCCTTGTCATTGTGTCCCATCTTTGTTCTGCTGTTGTTTTGGTTTTCTTTGTCCGATCTCAGTCCTGGAGGCTGCTGTGTTCCTTTGTTTTTCGTCTGCCTACTTCCGTGTATTTTCGTGCATGGTTCTCTCTACTCCAGCATTTGGTTCGCTGAGACAGTATTTCCTTCCCAGCCATCTTCTGCTTCTCTCTTTTTCTTCAGCCATGTCAGGTTGGAGTTTTCTTGCCTTCTTTTCTCTGTCTTTTTTTTTTTGTTTCTTTTGATGTTCCTACTTTTGTGTTGCACTGACTGGCACTTTTGCTCAGTGCGGACTTTTTTCACTGACTGTGCCTTGGAGTTTCTGTAGATGGTGTTGGGATGTTTCTTGTTTTTTGTCTGTTCTTTTCTTTTTCTTTTGTGTCGTTTTTTTTTTTTTTGTTCCTTGAGATCTTGGTGGCTTAGATGGTGACCTGCCTGCATATGGGACTTGCTTGCTGTCATTCCTGACTCTTGCACCCTTGGACTGTGCCTCCGGCTCCTTTGTCCTGGGATTTTCCCAGATACTGTGGGTTTCCTCCCTCCTGCAGGATATTCTCAGGGATTGACCCAGGTCTCCTGCTCCTGCACTGCATCGATTCTTTCCACTAGCCGCTGCGGGACCTGGGTTCTCCCTGAGTCACAGAGCCCCTGGAGGGATGGCACCCACTCCACTTCCTTCCTTGGATTCTGGACGAGGACATGGTCCATGGGGTTGCGAGTCGTTGTGACTGGTGACTCACTTTCCTTTCTGGATCTTTCCTCTTCTGTCGGGTTTCTCACTTTTGTTGTCATCGATCACTAGAGCTTTTCCTGGTGCCTGAACCAGTTATCGATTTCTGGTGGTTGCATCGCATTTGTTTCTCAGACTGTTCCCAGTGCAGTGAGCCATTGACTGCCATTCTTCGGACTTTTGGTTTTGCTGGATTCTTTGCTTCCTTGATTCTTTTTGTGGTGGGCTGCCTGTGCTAGCCGTGTGTTTTATTTTGTTTCTTTTTTGCTCTGATGGTTCCTCGGGGTGTGCGTGTTCTGTTCCTCAGAGCTGGGCTTGTTCTGGTCATTGTTTTTGTCTTTCTCTCCTTCTCCGATTTGTGTCCTTTGGGTTGTCGTCTCCATCCCATTCTGTCTGCTGCGTGTGTGTTCCTTTCTCGCTCATCAGATTTGTCTTTCCTCGGAGCACCATACAGGGATTTTTTTTGTGTCTCTGGGTGACTCCTTGATGGCTTCCACTGGGTGTGTGTGACTTTGCTTGCGCTCTTTGGTGGATTCTGGTTGGTTCTGCGGCCCTATCTCGGCCTCCTCTTTGTGCCACTGGAGATTTTCCTGAGATTTTGTTTTTTTGTTTTTTGTTGAGTTCCTTTGTGATCAGAGGTCAGGGTTTTGGCTCCTGTTTTGGCCACCTGGTCTGTTGTGCTTTTTGTTTTTGTCCTTTCTGCAGTGTGTTCTTCTTGGCTTTGGTTTTTCTGTCTTCTGTTTTTCTTGGTGCTCTCTGCTTGTCTTGATTTTCTCTTCTGTTTGGTGACATGATCCATTGCCATCTGGGTTCCTCTTCTGCTGGTGGTCTGTGCTTTGTTTTGTCTCTTCTCTTGTGTGCCCAGGCTTCTTGTCAGCTTGGCCCTCGTCGTTATTGTTGGCTTCTTCAAGGGACCTTTTTTCTCGGGACCTTTCGTTCCAGACATTCTTGGTTTCGATTCCTGTTCGTGTGCACTTTGTGGTCGGTTCCTTCTTTTTCTCCTGTGTTCTGCTTCTTCTCTTCTTGTGGTTGCCTCTCCTTCGGATCTGGCATCTGTCCCATCACTTCTGGATATGGGGAGGGCGTGTCGCCCTGCTCCTCCTGGTGTGACTGCACCCATGTGCACTTCTCCTTGGCTAGCTTGGGCTCTCGGTCATCTGTGGCTGTTTTCGTGGTCGTGTTGGCTGTGAGGTTGACTGTGGGGCTGGTGCGTGGCTTTGCTGTGGTGTTGGACGGTCTGTCTCTCTGGTGCCTGGTGTTCTTGGGCTGCGCTCTCCTCCGGGACTCGACTCTGATGCTGGGGATTGGGGGCGGGGGGGGCGGGGGGGGCTCTCCGGGGTCTGGCCGTTGGGGAGGAGGCTGAGAGCTTTTATGGTTTCTTTCTGTGTTTTCTGGGGCGGGGGGGGGGGTGTGTTGTGGCTCTGTGGCTGCTGGTGCGGGACTCGGTCTTCTCCGTTTGGCTTGTGTCTGGGGTTCTTTTTGTCTTGCTGGTTTCCGGGCTTCCCTTTGGTCTTTGTCTTTGTGCTGGGTTGGTGGTGGGTTCACTGGTCCTTTCTTCCCCTGGTGGTGCGTGTGTTTTCTCTCTCTCTGTCTTCCTTCTGTCTAGCTGCATGCGGAGGCTCGGTCGTCTACTGAGAGAATGATCGGCTGGCACTGTGTCTTGTGCAGGATCCAGTGCAGTTCAGGGTGTTCCTAATCTAAAAGGAAATTAAGAAAACTAAAGGCTCGTCGCCGCGCCTGGGCGTGGGTCGTCCGTCCCTCGCATCCCTTCTCGCGGTCCGCTGGGGCTCCCCTGACGCACGTGTGGGTGGGCGGCGGCTCGCCTCCAGTCCTCTTCTCGCGGCCACTGTCAACCCCTCCCCACCTTCCCGTCCCGTGGGGGGGCCGCCTTTCGCCCATTTCTTTCTTGCTCTCTCTCTCCTTCTCCCGGCCCCCTTCCTCCCCCTCCTTTGGGGGGCTGGCCATTTTTGTTGCTCTGTCTTCTTGTTTCTGGTTCTTCCGTCTGCAGGGGGGCCCTCGTCCGTGGGGGCATGTTCCCACTCCACCCCGGTGGGGGGGTCGTCCCCAGGCTCCCCACCGGGAGGGGTCGGTCCTCGTCCGTGTGGCGGGCCAGCCTCTGGTGCGTCTGTGGGGTCGTCTCAGGGTTTCTCTCGCTTGTGGTCCCTTCCTCCTTGGCTGGGATCTGGTTTGGATTCTCTCTCTGTGTTGCGCTGCTTCTTCCCCCATCTTTGGCAGGGGCACTCACACTGTTGTTCTTGGTGCTGGGCTCCGTCTGCCTTCTCTCCCCTTGGGCCTCCATGTTTGTTTTGTTTGTCAGATCTTCCTAGTTCTTTTACTTACTACATTGCTATTTTCTGGCTACCACTTGGTACATGGTGGCATTCTGTATTTTTCACATTAATCAGATATTATTTGTTGTGGACATTATTTGTATAGTATAGTTTGAATGTTGTTAGTGACTTAGGGTCTCTTAATTTTAGTGACTCAGGCATTTTGGGGCTTTCCGGGTGACTTTAATGATAAAGAATCTGCCTGGGATGCAGGAGAGGCAGGTTCGATCCCTAGGTTGGGAAGATCCCATGGAGGAGGACATGCCAGCCCCCTCCAGTATTCTTGCCTGGAGAATCCCATGGACAGAGGAGCCTGATGGGCTACAGTCCATAGGGTCACAAAGAGTGGGACACTACTGAAGTGACTTAGCACACACATGCATAGGCATTATTACATTCAAAAAAATAATGTCTGGATTTTGTGTTTGTGTGCATGTACAGTAATAATCCTTATCTAGGGAATCATTTGGTCAATCTGTTTTATTTCTTCAAAATGTATTAATAGCCATGATTAATGAATGTCTACCACAAGCCAAAATAGACATTTATTTGCTAATGTGTATTTTTTTTTTTTAACGAAATATAGTGGGGTTTTTTTGTTTGTTTTGTTTTTAAAGATCCTTTGAGGGGTGTACAGTTAGGGCTTCCCAGGTGGCTCAGTGGTAAAGAATCCGCCTGCAATGCAGGAGACTCAGGTTCAATGCTTGGATCAGGAAGATCCTCTGGAGGAGGAAATGGCAACCCACTCCAGTATTCTTGCCTGGAAAACCCCATGGACAGAAGAGCCTGGTGAGCTACAGTCCTCGAGGCTGCAAAGAGTCGGATGTGATTGCTGAGAACCCATGACGCATGCAAGGTGTGCAGTTAGAGATTCTGTATGTTTGTTTGTTTTTTTTTTTAAATTCCTTCTTCCCTCCACAACTGTCCTTACAAAGCAAATAGATGTTTTTAATCTTCTCATGACTTTTGAAAAATATACTGATGTAGTGTTCTGCCGCATCTGGTGGGGTTTTGTTATTGTTCAGTCATCAGTTGTGTTTGACTCTTTGTGATCCCGTGGACTGCAGCACGTCAGGCTTCCCTGTCCTTCACCATCTCCTAGAGCACGCTCAAACTCATGTCTGTTGAATTGGTGATGCCATCCAACCATCTTATCCTGTGTTGTCCCCTTCTCCTTCTGCGTTCAGTCTTTCCGAGCATCAGTGTCTTTTCTAATGAGTTCTGCCTCATCAGGTGGCCAAAGTATTGGAGCTTCAGCTTCAGCATCAGTCCTTTCAGTGAATATTCAGGAGTGATTTCCTTTAGGATTGACTTGTTTGATCTCCTTGTATTTGAAGGGATGCTCAAGAGTCTTCTCCAACACCACAGTTCAAAACCATCAATCCGTTGATGCTCAGACTTCTTTAAGGTCCAAATCTCAGATCCATACATGACTACTGTAAAACTATAGCTTTCACTATACAGACCTTTGTTGGCAAAGTAATGTTTCTGCTTTTTAATACGCTATGTTTCTTATAGCTTTTCTTCCAAGGAACAAGCATCATTTAATATCATGGCTGCAGTCACCATCTGCAGCGGTTTTGAAGCCCAAGAAAATAAAGTCTTTCACTGTTTCTGTTGTTTCCCCATCTATTTGCCATGAAGTGATGGGACTGGTGATCCCATCATCAAATGAAGATGCCATTATCTTAGTTTTTTGAATGTTGAGTTTTAAGCCAGCTATTTCACTCTCTTTTTTCACCTTCATCAAGAGGCCCTTTAGTTCCTCTTTGCTGTCTGCCATAAGGGTGATATCATCTGTGTATCTGAGGTTATTGATATTTCTCCCTGCAATCTTGATTCCAGCTTCTGCTTCATTTAGCCTGGCATTTTTCATGATGTACTCTGCATATAAGTTAAATAAGCAGGGTGACAGTATACAGCCTTGACATTTCCCTTTCCCAATTTTGAGCCAGTTCATTCTTCCATGTCCAGTTCTAACTGTTGCTTCTTGACCTGCGTACAGGCTTCTTAGAAGGCAGGTAAGGTGGTCTGGTATTCCCATCTCTTTAAGAATTTTCCACAGTTTGTTGTCATCCACATGGTCAAAGGCTTTAGTGTAATCAGTGAAGCAGAAGTACATGCTTTTCCGGAATTCTCTTCCTTTTTCCATCATCCAATGGATGTTGGCAATTCAATCTCTGGTTCCTGTGCCTTTTCTGAATCCAACTTGAACACCTGGAAGTTCTCGGTACACATACTGTTGAAGACTAGCTTGAAGAATTTTGAACATTACTTTGTTAACATACAAAATAAGTGCAGTTCTGCAGTAGTTTGAACATTCTTTGGCATTGCATTCTTTGATACTGGAATGAAAACTGACCTTTTCCAGTCCTGTGGCCACTGCTGAGTTTTCTTTTCTTTCTTTATTAGTCTGTTGGAAATTAAAGTGGAGATGTGATAAGCTAACTGCTTTCAGTGTCATATAGCAAATTGAAACTGCATTTAAACCAGATTAAGCTTTGCTTCAGTAATTGGAGTGAATTGTTGAACATCAGTTTGAAGCCCAGTTTCTTTTCACTCATATTGTAGCAGATGGCTTTAGCTAGAGATAACTCATGATATTTCAACAAAGTTCACACCCTCTTTAGTAAGAGGTCTATTTCCTAGTCATTAAAGTAATATTGAACATTATTATGTGTTGCTTAGGAGAGCATGTATTTTTAAATGTTCAATTTCTGTACATTTTGTAGAATGATATCTTTAGGCTTGTCAGTTCTTGCTATTCTTTCTCCTACCCATTTTCCTGAAGAATGAGTATTGAAATTACCCCTGCCATGAATTTACTCTGTAATTCTGGAATGGTCACATAAGGAATTCAGTTTCACATTCGTGACTGCTATGTCTCTGCTTCTCAGTTACATTTTCTATGTGTGGTCATTATTTTAAAATCTTCTTACATTGCTCAGACAGCAGATCTAACCCAGCTACTTCATCTGCATAGAAGAGAATTGAGCCCCAGTAAGGAAGGAGAATTTCTCACACACAAACTTTACCTAAAGCCTTGTACATATTCAGCATTATTGATAATGAGAGCAATATACAGCTTAAAGCAAAGATGTGTTATTTTCAGTTCTTGAATTTTAAGTAATGTAAATACTGACAATACCAGTGCTAACAGTGTCACAAGCTGAAAACTCATATATACCTTTTAAGTTGGTACAAACCATAGGAAAAACAACCTGATAGTATGTATCAAGAGTCATAAAATTATATATGTACTTTAGTAATTCTTCTAAAATTGTGATAGATATCCTCAAGAAATAATCTGAAATGTAGAGGAAAGGCTGTATACCTAGTAACATGGAACATTATTCCTGAAAGATCATTCAGCAAAATCATAGTTAAAATTGCAAAAAAATTTTGCATTTAAATTAGACTAATTATTTCAACATGCCTATAACAACAACAAAAAAAGAAATATATTTAGAATCCTTAAATGTATTAGAGTACAGTTTTTGGTGTGATAATTTTAAGTGCTAACAGCAATATCAATTGTGTATTTATATGTACGTAGGTGCATGCCACAGGCCAAAGAGGCCAGAATGTTTTCTGTCGTGATTGTTATCTTTAGGAAGTGGGTGGATGGGTTCTTTTTAATTTAATTGTATTTCTTTTGTTTTTCAAATACTTCAACAGGAGAGGAGGAACACATATTTGGGTTGTTAAAATCTATTTTTATTAATTATTTTTTTTTCTCCTTTTAACCAGAAGAATATACACATGCATAAGTAACATAGCAATCCAGTACGAGGCAGTGTCTTGTCAGTCCTGAGGGCCTCTCTAAGCTGCCACAGTAAAGTCCTTGCTCTTTCTATGAGGCACCCTGGACAATCATGTTAAAACTGTTTAAATGCTCTTTAGCACATTCTGTTTTTTTTAGGGTGCTTTCCACCAGGTTTTGATTCTTTACATGGGTGAGCTGTTGAGAAATTGGGCTAATCAGACGACCGTGCTCAGAGGCCCAGGGGACTGAGGAATTACATTCACTGAGTCTAAACTCACTGAATGAAATTTTCTTTGGCAGCCCTTTCCATGGGGATGCTGCATTCGAGTCCATTGGAAGAAGGTGGCAGAGGCCCTTTAGCTGCTCTGAAAGGAATTCCAAAGAAGTGAGTCACTCACAGGGAAAAGGGCCTTGTTTTGCCTCTGTGACACAGTGTGGCTCCTCTCTGTCCCACAGCTGGCCCTGAAGGACCCCGTGCACACCGTGTCCCTGCAGCAGTTCATCTACGAGAAGCTCAAGGCCCAGCAGGAGCTGCTGGGAGAGCAAGGCTTCCAGTCCCTCATGGAGACGGTGGACACCGAGATCGTCACCCAGCTGCAGGAGTTTCTGCAGGGCTTCTGAGGGTGTGAGCCGTGGCTGAGGAGGCCAGCATGCCGCCTTGTGTGCAAGCCTGCTGGGACGACAGAGAGATCCCTTATGTAAGAAGCAGAGAGACGCAAAGACCACGCCTTTTTTTTACTACAAAAGTTCAGTGAATAAATGTAATTCCTACATAGCTAAAATCACAAACCTATTCCTCAAAAGAATTTAATTTTATATTTATGAGGGGCTCTGTGTTTACTAGAGATGGATTTGACGACAATAGCTGCTTAGTTTCCTGTTAAGAGAAGAAACTGTTTGTTACCTTTTAATCATGTGCTCTTAACACTTGAGAAGAAGGTTTAATGTCTGAGATGTTTTACAGCAACCAAAATTAGTTAAATTTGGCTGCCTTATCCCTTTTTTAAGCTAATGAGACTACAAGTTTGAAAAGTGACAATGCTGTTCAGGTGATGCAATTAAAGAAATGTGTGTACCAGGCAGAAATATACAGATAGTGACAGATATACATTACTGAGATGATCTTGCCAGGGGAGTTGCTTTCAACTGACATAGAAGATATGTTTTATCAGACAGATGCTTTTATTTTCATTCTAGTAATTTGATATGGGAATTAGTAAAGACTTTTTTTTTTCTTGTGTTATTTTCACTAATTACATTTAGTCTTTAAATGCACATTGTAAGGCCCACAGAAGTGAATCTGTGGCACTGCAGTGCCATGTGGGAGACATCTGGTCGTGGTTTGGTCCTGGTTCCTTTGTTACTCATGGAGGCCAGGAGCCCTGTGAACACCGAGAGGAACTAACAGCCCACAGACCCCCCTCTGCCATGACATGGCTGTGACAGGCTGTTCAGCACTTACCCATCTTGGGTTCCTCAGTGCAGGGGTGCCCGTGGGGGGCTAGCAGCAGTCCCCCAGGGTACCAAAACTGATGTGACGAGTCTTCCTTCCTTATTCCTCCTACATGCAGTACCAAAAACGGGGAAAAGGAGAAAAAAAGCCTTACTTTGTTCTACTTGCCATTGACTATAAAGAACCTTTAAAGCATTTTAAAGAAAATATTCAAAAGCAAGGTTGGAAAATGTCTGATCTTTCTATAGAAAGTTGGGTACAGTATGTAACTGCAGGAAACCCACTGCCCCTTTGTAAGTCGTGGAGCCTAAAATGTATGGAAATATTTGATGTTTTCAGCTAAAGAAAGAAAAATATGGTCCAAATTAAATTTTCCAAAGATACCTCACCTTTGATTTGCCTGATTATTTTTCCTGCCTCACAAAAAATGAGTTCATAAGAATGGCCCAGTGAATTTTGAAGAGAGGTTTTCTTTCATAGTCTGGTGTTGACTCTGTCTTAGTAGGCGGCAGTCCTTCAGGTAGCAAATCCTAGTAACCCTTTCAGTTTTTCTTTTCATTTAAGGGCCAGAACTTCTTTAATATGATGTTTCTTTTCTTTTTTAATTTTTATTTTATACTGGAGTGAAGTTAATTAGCAGTGTTTTGTTATTTTTGTTTTGTTAGTTTCAGTATACAGCAGAGTGATTCAGCTATACATGTGCAACCTTTTTCAAATTCTTTTCCATTTAGGTTATTACAGAGTATTGAGCAGAGTTCCCTGTGCTAATACAGGAGGTCCTTTTTGGTTGTTTGTTTCCAGTATATAGCAGTGTATACATGTTAGTCCTAAACTCTGAGTCTGCCCTCCCCTCCAGCCTACCCTTCCTCCCTGGTAACCGTAAGTCTGAGTCTGTCTCTGTTTTGTAAGTAAGTTCATTTTTTAAAGATTTGGCATGTGAGCAATATCATCATTTGTCTTTCTGTCTGAATTATATCACTAGTATGATAGTCTTCAGGTTCATCCATATTGCTGCAGAAGGCATTATTTTACTCTTTTTAATGTCTGAGTACATACACAACCCCAGTCCTGTGGATTTCCTGCTCTTAAACCTTACTGGCCTTCAAAGTCAGACTCTCTGGGGTATCCTTCTCCCGTTTCCAGACTCCTAGGCTTGGAAGCCTCATGTGGAGCTCAGAACTTTCTTATTCTTTTTTTTTTCTCAGAAAGAGCTTTAAACAAATCTCAAGCCTGGTGTATTTTTAGAAGTTCACCTACAGCTTGATTTTTTTTTTTTATTACAAATTTATTTTAATTGGAGGCTAATTACTTTACAATATTGTATTGGTTTTGCCATACATCAACATGAATCTGCCACGGATGTACACGTGTTCTACATCCTGAACCCCCTCCCACCTCCCTCCCCGTACCATCCCTCTGGGTCATCCCAGTGCACCAGCCCCAAGCAACCAGTGTCATGCATCAAACTTTGACTGGCGATTCATTTCATATATGATATTATACATGTTTCAATGCCATTCTCCCAAATCATCCCACCCTCTCCCTCTCCCACAGAGTCCAAAAGACTGTTCTATACATCTTTGTCTCTTTTGCTGTCTCACATACAGGGTTATCATTACCATCTTTCTAAATTCCTTTGTCTTGGATGTAGGGTTATCTTTTTTGGTCGATTCCAACTTTTTTTTTTTTTTTTTTTCTTTTTTGGTCGATTCCAACTTTTTTTTTTTTTTAATGTGTAAATTAAACTAACTTTAATAGCAGTTAGTTATACTTTTGGTGTTTCTGTAAGAAGGGTGAGCCCATGTCCTATTCTGCCATCTTGCCTCCTCCCTCCTATGATATTTCTTTATCATTACTACTCAGTCCTCAGAACTGGCCTAAGAAGAATAATTTCTTTTGTTGATTTAATTATTTTCATTTGAGGCACTATTCTCATTAATGTTTTCAGAAATGCACGTACATACTCCCATTTTTCACTTACAGTAAAATACTCATCTTTCCAGTTCCTGACAGATTTCATTACAGAGTTACAGCAAATGTTACTGAAATAGCCACCTTGCAAAAAAAAGAAAAAAAATATCTCTGGGAAAGAGTTTGGTTTCGTTCATTTTTTTTTAACTCAATGTTTAAAATAGGCTCAGAAAAAAAGAAAAATTCTTGAATCTTTAACTGCTCAATTAAGAGATAAAATGTGGGAGGAGCTAATATGGCGGAGGAGTAGGACGGGGAGAATACTTTCTCCTCCACAAATTCATTAAAAGAACATTTGAACACTGAGTAAATTCTATAAAACAACTTCTGAATGCCGGCAGAGGACATCAGGCACTTAGAAAGACAATTCATTGTCTTTGAAAGGAGATTACGAGCCCTGCGGTAACTCCTTTTGCAGAGAAGCGGCATGGACACCAGCATTTGCTATTAGCAAGTGGGGGCTGGGCTAGGAGGAGCTGCACGGCCTGCATCGCTTTGAGTAAGGATTTGGCCTGGCTATCCCGAGCGCTACCCGAGTGAAATAACCAGACTGTCGGATATCTACTACATCAAAAGCCAGCCCTAACCTAAGACACCACCAGGATTACGTACGGAACAAAGGACTGCACAGAGATAGCCGGCTGCAGACCGTCCCACTCTGGTGACAGGCAGCCAGAGCCGAAGCTGGCAATCACAGCCCTGCTGCTGCTGCTGCTAAGTCGCTTCAGTCGTGTCCGACTCTGTGCGACCCCATAGATGGAAGCTCACCAGGCTCCCCCGTCCCTGGGATTCTCCAGGCAAGAACACTGGAGTGGGTTGCCATTTCCTTCTCCAATGCATGAAAGTGAAAAGTGAAAGTGAAGTCGCTCAGTCGTGTCCGACTCTCAGCGACCCCATGGACTGGAGCCTACCAGGATCCTCCGTCCATGGGATTTTCCAGGCAAAAGTACTGGGGTGGGGTGCCATCACAGCCCTAGAGAGACATTATCTAAAAAACCGCAAGCAGGTGTCTGTGTTAACTAACGCTTCTTGGGGCTCTGGATGGTCAACATCCGCCTGAGAAGGTGCACCGGTTGTATGCCCAGAAGACTCAGCGGAGGGGAGGCCATAAGTCGCAGCAGCTGCACTCGCTAAACACTTCATCACCTGCGCTACTCGGACCTGGGAAGGGCACAAAATGCAGACTCAACCGAGTCTGTGCTTCTGAGGACTGTCCGAGTGCCTGAACCTGGCCGGCGTAGATTTGGTTGTTCATCTCCACCCGCTCTGTAACAGGGCAGAGATCAGATGTTGAAAAGACCAGTAAACTGCCTCAATAAAGAGAATTCAACAAACTACCAGAATATAGTAAGGACACTCTAAACCTGGCAATTTCAACAAGATGAGGAGACAGAGGAATACCCAGCAGCTAAAGGAACAGGATAGATGCCCACCAAACCAAACCAAAGAGGAAGAGATAGGGAATCTACCTGATAAAGAATTCCGAATAATGATAGTGAAATTAATCCAAAATCTTGAAATCAAAATGGAATCACAGTTAAATAGTCTGGAGACAAGGATTGAGAAGATGCAAGAAAGGTTTAACAAGGACCTAGAAGAAATAATAAAGAGTCAACACATAATGAATAATGCAATAAATGAGATTCAAAACACTCTGGAGGCAACAAATAGAATAACAGAGGCAGAAGATAGGATTAGTGAATTAGAAGATAGAATGATAGAAATAAATGAATCAGAGAGGAAAAAAAGAAAAATCAAAAGAAATGAGGACAATCTCAGAGACCTCCAGGGTAACATTAAACGCTACAACATTCGAATCATAGGAGTTCTAGAAGAAGAAGATAAAAAGAAAGACCATGAGAAAATACTTGAGGAGATAATAGTTGAAAACGTCCCTAAAATGGAGAAAGAAATAACCACTCAAGTTCAAGAAATCCAGAGAGTCCCTAACAGGATAAACCCAAGGCGAAACGCCACAAGACACATATGAATCAAATTAACAAAGATCAAACACAAAGAACAAATATTAAAAGCAGCAAGGGAAAAACATCAACTAACTCACAAGGGAATTCCCATAAGGATAACAGCTGATCTTTCAATAGAAACTCTCCAAGCCAGGAGGGAATGGCAAGACATAATTAAAGTGATGAAAGAAACTAGTACAACCACTTTGGAGAACAGTATGGAGATTCCTCAAAAAACTGGGAATAGAACTGTCTTATGATCTAGCAATCCCACTGCTGGGCATACATACTGGGAAAACCAGAATTGAAAGAGACGCGTGTACCCCAATGTTCATAGCAGCACTGTTTACAATAGCCAGGACTTGGAAGCAACCTAGATGTCCATCCACAGATGAATGGATAAGAAAGCTGTGGTACATATACACAATGGAGTATTACTCAGCCATTAGAAAGAACACATTTGAACCAGTTCTAATGAGGTTGATGGAACTGTAGCCTATTATACGGAGTGAAGTAAGTCAGAAAGAAAAACACAAATACAGTATACTAATGCATATATATGGAATTTAGAAAGATGGTAATGATAACCCTGTACGTGAGACAGCAAAAGAGACACTGATGTATAGAACAGTCTTTTGGACTCTGGGAACAGGAGAGGGTGAGATGATTTGGGAGAATAGCATTGAAATATGTATAATATCATATCTGAAACAAGTCGCCAGTCCAGGTACAATGCCTGATAATGGATGCCTGGAGCTGGTGCACTGGGACGACCCAGAGGGATGGTCTGGGGAGGGAGGAGGGAGAAGGGTTCAGGATGGGGAACACATATATACTTGTGGCAGATTTATTTTGATGTATGGCAAAAGCAATACAATATTGTAAAGTTAAGCAAAATAGAATTTAATAAAAAAAAAGAAAATAACTTACAGCCCAGATTATTGTATCCAGCAAGGATCTCATTCAAATATGAAGGAGAAATCAAAAGCTTCACAGATAAGCAAAAGTTGAGAGAATTTTGCACCACTGAACCATTTCTCCAACAAAAATTAAAGGACATTCTCTAGATAGGAATCACTAAAAGGGTGAATAAATTCAAACCCAAAACAAAGTAAATCTTACTTATTAATAATTACTTTAAATGTTAATGGGCTGAATGCCCTAATCAACAGACAAAGACTGGCCAAATCGATACAAAAACAAGACCCCTACATACCTTGTCTACAAGAGATAACCAAAAGATTAAAACGGGTCGAATGGATACAAAAACTAGACCCCTATATATGTTGTCTACAAGAGAACCACCTTAAAATAGGGGATATATACTGACTGAAAATCAAGGGCTGGAAAAAGATTTTCTATGCAAATATGGACCAAAAGAAAACAGGAGTAGCAATACTCATATCAGATAAAATTGACTTTAAAATAAAGGTCCTGAAAAGGAGATAATGAAGGTTATACATAACGACTTAAAGGAACAATCCAAAAAGAAAGTTATAACAATTATATATGCACCCAACATTGGAGCATTGATATATCTAAGACAAACACTAATTAGTATGATAGAAGAAATATACAACAACACAATAATAGTGGGAGACTTTAATACCCCACTCATACAATCTGACTGTAATAGACAAAGTAAAGAGGAAAACATATTCACTTATGAGCCTCAAAAATTCAATTCACTCAGGAGAGTTTAAAAAAAAAATTTAAAAAAAAATTTGACTTATTTGTTCATTCTGTAATAGTTTATTGACTATTTTATGGGTCTGGTACCACTTTGGGTATTAGGGAGGAAGAAGTGACAAATGTGATCCTGTCCTAAATAATATATTGTTGTAAAGATATACCTACCAATACAAAATACCAAGATGTGTCTAAGATGAGGACACCCAAACTGGACTTTTAGTTTCATGAACTTTTCATTTCCAGATGAAACCTCCTAATATAAGATGAATTAAATATGACTTTTTAAAATGTTCTTTGTGATTAAAAACAGAAAGCCATTAGTTAAGAAATAACATATACTCCTCCCCACCATCACTCCCCTTTTTCCTTCCCATTTCCCTCCCACCCTCATTGATCCTCTCCTTTGTCCATTTTCCCCTGCAAAAAAAAAAAAAAAAGATAAAATGTAATTATTGGTTTACAGAATTCTCTCCATTAATGCAGCTTCATATCAAATGTATTAAGTTTTGGACAGACAACTGAGCCAGGCCTCGGGTTGAACTGCTCTTCCTAATAGAAGGTAATGATCATTTCTATTCCATAAACGTACTCCTTGTCTACTTATTTTTTACTCCAGAGACTCCTCCCAGCCCTCTGACAGAGGTCCATGTGGCCAGCAGTAACCGTTGTAGAGTTTTTGTTATAATTGGTTCCTGCTGCTTCTTTCTCCTACCAGTCATGTTGGAGAAACCATATCATTAGATGTTAAAATATTTATGTTTCAGATTCCCTTGAAAGATTTTCACCTTAGATCTTTATTTTCCCTATTCCTTTATTCAACTAATGTTTGTTGAGTTCCTGTTTTATACCATACTTCTTTGCTAAATTCTGGGTTTAGAACAGGCTACTTACTTCATGAAGTTTTACAATCCAGTGAGAACACACATGTGCCAATCTGTGAAAATCATGTTTCTAATGGAAATGTTTGTTCAGGAGCAGTGGGCGTGCAGGGGAAGGAGGTCTTTCACAAAAGAGAATGATGTTGGCACTTTATTATTTGATAGCTCTTAAAAAATTGTTCTCAAATAGCATTGTGTCAAGTCCATTGTGTCATAAGGTTACTTAAAAGTAAATGGCTCTGTACTGGAATTGGGCTTCTCTCTGATTCCAGACTTAGAGCTATTTGACATAAAATAAGTCATCAGTGAGATTTTGGAAATGTTAGAATTCTGTAGCCTCACAACTAATTCCTAATTTAGTGAATTAAAACATAAGGCTCACCTGGTTAGGGTAATCGTTTTCTGTTCTGTTTCTTCATATCTTATAAATCACAAGTGAGTAGAAATTTAAAAGTTGTTAGAGAGCTGATGATGGGAAGACAAGAGACGAATGTCACAGAAAATTTTATTCCTCCAACTTTAGGAAAAAAGGTTAACCTATAGAAGCTTGGAATGCATAGTATAGCAAACATCAGTATACCCTTCATCTGGATTCATCAGATTGTTCCATTTTGACACATTTACTCTCTCCATACATATCAGATCAGATCAGATCAGTCACTCAGTCGTGTCCGACTCTTTGCAACCCCCTGAATCGCAGCACGCCAGGCCTCCCTGTCCATCACCAACTCCTGGAGTTCACCCAGACTCACGTCCATCGAGTCAGTGATGCCATCTAGCCATCTCATCCTCTGTCGTCCCCTTCTCCTCTTGCCCCCAATCCCTCCCAACATCAGAGTCTTTTCCAGTGAGTCAACTCTTCACATGAGGTGGCCAAAGTACTGGAGTTTCAGCTTTAGCATCATTCCTTCCAAAGAAATCCCGGGGCTGATCTCCTTCAGAATGGACTGGTTGGATCTCCTTGCAGTCCAAGGGACTCTCCAGAGTCTTCTCCAACACCACAGTTCAAAAGCATCAATTCTTCGGCGCTCAACCTTCTTCACAGTCCAGCTCTCACATCCATACATGACCACAGGAAAAACCATAGCCTTGACTAGATGAACCTTTGTTGGCAACGTGATGTCTCTGCTTTTCAATATGCCATCTAGGTTGGTCATAACTTCACTTCCAAGGAGTAAGTGTCTTTTAATTTCATGGCTGCAGTCACCATCTGCAGTGATTTTGGAGACCAGAAAAATAAAGTCTGACACTGTTTCCAGTTTCCCCATCTATTTCCCATGAAGTGATGGGACTGGATGCCATGATCTTCATTTTCTGAATGTTGAGCTCCATACATATACACATACACAAATGGATAGTATATATGCTTTTGCTAAATCATTTGTAAGTTACAGATACTTCACCCTCAGTTACCTCTAAGACTGGTATTTCTCTACACATCCTCTAATACTCCATTGTATACCTAAGGAAATTATTCCAGTGATATCAAATAGTTCGTATTTCAGTTTTCACAAATGCCCCCAAAGGTATCTTTTACATCATGCTTGATTTATGATCTGAATATTTATACAGTGCATTCGGCACTTTTGTTTTTGAGTCTACAATAGTCCTTTTTTTCATGTCATTGACTCTTTTGAAGAATCTGAGACAGCTGTTTTATAGAATCTCCATCTGTCTGCAGTGTTCTAATCGTTTCCTGGTAATTGGATTCAGGGTAACATTTGTGGCAGCAAGACTCCCTCGCTGTGTCCTTGCTGTGGTGTCCATCAGGACTTGCTGTGTCAGACTGTGTCTGTTGCCGCTGCTGCAGTGGATAAGCTGGTACTCATCAGGCCTCTGCATAGTGTTGCAAAGACCTTCCAGCACTAGAAATTTCCAGTGGTGCTTTTGGTTTTTGTGTTTTTGGTTTTTTTTAGCCTTAAAATTTGTAACCTCTACTAGCCTATCTTTTCATTTACAGCAACTTCTGCGGTTTTATCTTAACCTGGATGAGTCAATGACTAAGCTATGGGAAAGGTATATTGAACCTGGAGTACGTTTCATCAACTTTCCCAAGTGTCGTAAGCTCCCTTTTTGTTACAGCATACATCAGCTAAGTGTCATCTCTTGCTCTTTCCTTCTCTCTTTCTCCCTTGCCTCCTTGTGTTTTTAAGAAATATGTAGATCTTTGTGAACACTTATATAACCTTAATTCATATGCCACCTAAAAATGAAGAAATAAAGGTAAGCACTGCCTTTTCTTTTTTGTTTTTGGATTTGTAAACAGTTGGCAAATATGCAACAGTATGCTTTTTTCAACACTTCACAAGTACTTCATTATCATATTTGATCTGCGCTTAAAAGGCAGAAACATGCCACACTTTAGAGCATTTTCTTTTAGTGTAGCTTAGGATGAAAAGCAGTACTTTATCAGCTGACGAAATGGGGAGAGAAAAAATAATTATTGCTTTTATGTGAAGCTCTGATCTTGGTATCTCCATAGAACCGTGACACCTGAAACAGCAGTTCAAAGTTAACTTTTTCCTCTTAAGAAGAAAATGCATTCTGTCCCCAACACATCCAGGTTAGTATAAAGAACCTGATGTGCCGTGACAGCTCTGTGCAACTGTCCGAAGCCGAGCTTTCAAGCCATTGAGGCAAATTCTCTGGAAAAGAGCTTTGCTGTTGGTCTGAATTTCCCTGATTTTACTTCTGGGCAGTTGAATTCCTGACCTGGGGGATTTCTTTTGGTCTGAAGCACTTGGATAAAATTTAGAACTGAGAGTCATTGACTATATTTTCTCTAGAATCCTTTCTTACTGAAACAAGTAGAGAGTTTCCAATTAGCCAGAGATCTTTAACAAGCAAGATTTTCTCCTTGTCTCAATTAATGCCTGCATCCAGCTCATCTGGGCCTGATCGAATTTATTTAGCCAAGTGTGCTTTGAAGAACTGTCTAATCCAAGAAGGAATGGATCGATGTGTGGTCATCCAGCCCTTTTTCCCTTCAAAGTGAAACATTGATTTTCATGCCACTTTAATTTCCCAGTAGGGCAAAAATAGAATGCAAGTAACTCTTAGAACAGGTAGGAGTCTAGTGAGGCTTAAAGCGCTGGTACCTGTCTGCTGCTCGGCACATGGTTTTAAATCTGGAAATTAACCTTATGACTGAAAGTCTGCTAGTTGGGGGTTTTATTGCAAGGAGTTAAAGCAGGCACACATTCTCCAGTGTTCTTTCCTGGAGAAGCCCATGGACAAAGGAATCTGGCGGGCTGTAGTCCAAAGGGTGGCAAAGAGTCGGACTGAGCAACTAAGCACACAAAGCAGGAAGGTCTGGAGATAAACTGTGAGTAGACCTGCAAGTGAGCTTTTTCTTTTCCCCATAGCTCTGCCCTGAAGCACGATCAGGATCTCATTTCCGAAGAGGCAGATGTCTACACAGAGCTATTTGGACTAGCCCCAAAGGTGCTTCCCCCATCCCCCACCCCCGCCCCCTTTCTTTTTTAATGAATGTTGCAGCTTAAGTGACTTCCCTAGTAGCTCAGCTGGTAATGAATCTACCTGCAATGCACGAGACCCTGGTTCAATTTCTGGGTCTGGAAGATCCACTGGAGAAGGAAGAGGCTACCCACTTAAGTATTCTTCTTCTTCTCTAGTGGCTCAGCTGGCAAAGAATCCGCCCGAAATGCGGGAGACCTGGGTTCAATCCCTGTGTTGGAAAGATCCCTTGGAGGAGGGAAAGGCTACCCAGTCAGGTATTCTGACCTGGAGAATTCCGTGGACCGTATAGTCCACAGGCTTGCAAAGAGTCGAACACAAGCAGTAATCTAAAGATCAAAACTTGTTGATTGTCAGGAAAGTTGTAACTCATAAATATGTAAACTGAGCTTAGAAGTGCATTGACAGCCAACCAGCCAGCAAAGGAAAGTCTATTGACAGCTCTGGAGGTAATCACAAACTAATCATGAGTTCTGTTAGCCAAGGAAGGCAGCTCCGATTTGTTTTTTGGGTTGCAGTGCACATGCCTTGTGCTGTCTCTGGCAGTGAAATCAATACTGTGAAATGACCTTTCCTTCAGCCTGGTGCATTCTTTACTCAACAGTGCGTTAGATGTGCTGAACCATGTGAGCAAATCCAGTATTTTATTAAACTTACTAGATAAGCCTGCTTTGGTAGCTAATAGCATGGAAGTATGGAAATCCCAACTTATTGCAGAAAATTCATTAGGGAATTGATTATTTTTATACCTTTCAAAGGGCTTCTTATAGACATATGTAAAGGAAGAAGGGAAGTGTTTTATTTTTTTTTGTTTGATGTTTGTTTTATTTTAATGTTTTTAGTTAAAAGAATTTCAGAGCAGGAAGGGAGTCAGAGAGAGATCTATTCTGGGCATCTATTCTAACCTTACCATTTCACAGGTGAGGAAATGCACCCGGAAAGGTGAGGCCTGCAGCCTTAGGTTCCTAGCACATCTTCCAATTTCAATTATATTTCTTTTTAAAAACTATTAATGGTGGGACTTCCTTGTTGGTCCAGTGGTTAAGACTCCACACTTCAGTGCAGGAGGCACAATTTCCATCCCTTGGTGGGTAACTAAGATCCCTCATGCCTCGTGGCAAAAATTTAAAAGAAAAAAAATTATTTTTTTTTATTTTTTAAATTAAAAAATAGTAGTAAAAATAAAATGTTAATGGCCTAAGTTTACAGTTTGCGTTTCTACTGAGCTAAAGTGAAAGAAAGAAAGTAGTGAAGTCGCGCTGCTAAGTCGCTTCAGTCGTGTCTGACTCTGTGCGACCCCATAGACGGCAGCCCACCAGGCTCGCCCGTCCCTGGGATTCTCCAGGCAAGAACACCGGAGTGGGTTGCCATTTTCTTCTCCAGTGCATGAAAGTGAAAAATGAAAGTGAAGTCGCTCAGTTGTGTCCGACTCTTAGCGACTCCATGGACTGGAGCCTATCAGGCTCCTCCGTCCATGGGATTTTCCAGGCAAAAGTACTGGGGTGGGATGCCATTGCCTTCCCCGAGTGAAGTCGCGCAGTCATGTCCAACAGTCATGTCCAACTCTTTGGGATCCCCCGGACTGTAGTCTACCAGGCTTCTCTGTCCGTGGGATTTTCCAGGCAAGAGTACTAGAGTGGGTTGCCATTTCCTTCTCCAGGGGATCTTCCTGATCCAGGGATCGAACCCAGGTCTCCTGAATTGCAGGCAGATGCTTTACCCTCTGAACCACCAGGGAAGCCCTTTACTGAGCCAAGTCCACCTTCAAATAGCACTGTTTGTGCATAGTGTAGGTGCCTTGTAGCAACGTGCGCAGCTCTGCCACCCACCCTTACGAGGTTGCTGCCACTCTCCAGTCATCTCTGTGCTGTAATCACTCGGTACGTTGTTACTTTAACACTTCTTTGCAGGGCAGGCCTATCAAGGATGAATTGTCTCCGTTTTTACTTGCTTAAGAAAGTCTTTATTCTTCACTTGTGGAGGATACTTTTGCTGAAAGTGGGATTCTAGGCTAGTATTTCTTCTTGCTTTCACAGTTTTTGAAACACGGTCCCCTGTTGTTGTTATGCATGATCTTATATAGGTAAAATGGTTTTCCCCTCCTCCTCTGACTTTAGGTTTTTCTCCTTGGCTTTGCTCTTCTGATGATTAAATATGATATGCGTAGTTTTCAGTTTTCTGTTTATTAGTATTTTTGACTTCTGGCATTCACTTTTGATTCTTTCTTATATTTTCAGTCTTTCTGCTTATAATATTCATCTGTTCATGCATGTTATCTCTTTCATTAGAGACCTTGACATACTAATGGTAGCTGTTTTAAATCCCCTGAGAATTCTAACATGTTTATTATATACAAGAGACTTCCATCGCAGGCCAGTGGTTAAGACTACACTCTCAAGGGAGGGACCCAGCTTCCATCACAGGTCAGGGAACTAAGATCCTGTATCCTACATGGCACAGCCATGAATAAACAGGTTGGTAGGTAGATAAAAATACAATATATGTGAGTCTCATTCTGATACTTACCTGAGAGCTCTGATTTCCTGCTTGGTCATAGATCTTGATCTGTCTATTTTGCTTGCCTTTAGCATGCCTTTTAATTTTTGGTTGAACGCTGGACATACTGTGTTGAGTGATAGGCATTGAGATAAATGGTCTTCTACTGTGAGCATGTATGCTAATCTGGCCAGGAGTTCGGCTGCGTTTAATGTTGGATCTTGGTGCCAGAGATTTCAAACTGTGCTAGGGTAGGGGTCTTGTTTTTGTTTCCCCTCCTGACTTTGGGCTTCCCTGAGTACTTGGTCTCAGAGAGATCCTGTGTCTGGTAGCTCTTTCAGTGACTGTCCACTGTTTCACTGGAGCCCGGTTAGTGTGGTAGGTAGCAAAATGTGTGGGAGGGGAGTATTTCTGGTTTTAGGATTAAATCTTAAGTCTCTTAGTGGGCTTGAGTCTCTGGCCTGTGACCATCACATGTTTCCTCTTGGATGGCCCTCTCATCCCTGTGAGGTCAGACATGAAAGCTGTAAGGGGCTAGGTTGAGAGGGATGTCCTTTTCCCATGGTTGTAGGACACTGCTAAGTCACTTCAGTCGTGTCCAACTCTGTGCGATCCCATAGACAGAAGCCCACCAGGCTCCCCTGTCCCAGGGATTCTCCAGGCAAGAACACTGGAGTGGGTTGCCATTTCCTTCTCCAGTGCGTGAAAGTGAAAAGTGAAAGGGAAGTCGCTCAGTTGTGTCCGACTCTTAGCGACCCCATGGACTACAGCCCACCAGGCTCCTCAATCCATGGGATTCTCCAGGCAAGAATACTGGAGTGGGGTGCCATTGCCTTCTCTAGGTTGTAGAACAAGGGCCTAGTAAATTCTTTTCCCTGGGGAGTAGTCCTCCGCGATAGTGACTCCTTCTAGAGAAATCTCTGGTCATATTTCACAAACATGACCCTTCCCTTCCACCTGCCAGAGCCGTAAGTAGTACTCAACAGAGCAAGGGCTTCCCCTAAAACTGTGGTCCCCAGATGTGATCCTTCCAGTTTATGGCTCTGGCACTTATGATCCAAGAAAGCATATCTCGGCTGTGAGTCTAAATTTACCTTTTCTCTACATTCTGGGGAGACAGCCTTGCAAACTCAGTTCTCCGAGTCCAAGAAAAGCCATTGTTTTTCAGTTTGTCCAGTTTTTTCCCATAAGGACGATAGTAACAGCTTCCAAACCCTTCATATGTGGAGCTGAAACCATCCAATGTCCTCTCCATATGGCGTTCCATTGTGTAACTTATAGGATGAACATTAGGAGAAGGAAAACTGAAAGGACTGACAATTTTGTTTCTGAAATGATTTAGAGATAGCAATTTGAAACTGTGATAAGTGCAAAAATCTTTCAAGGAAATTACATGGTCAGTTGCTTTTTAAAAATATTTTTTTCCTTATTATAACAGTGACATGTGTTCATAGTAAACAGCGGTGTGTGACTCTGTGGCAGCACTGTGCTGTTCAGCTGTAGCTGCAGAGCTGGGTTTCAGCGGATGATGCTGCCAGAAGAGGATTCAGAAATTAGGACCAGATGATGGACAGTGAATTCTAAGATGACTGAAAAGGAAATAAAGGTAGGGGCAGGCAAAGGATAGGGTCAGTGGAAGGTTCGGTGGATTGTAGGTCCTAATGGTATCAGAACAGTGGTTGCAGGAGGGGTTGATAAGCGACTTGGAAGGACTGACAGGCAGAGGTGATGAGAGACGGAGATGCTGAGGGAGGAGCAGTTTCAGTGATGACGAGGGTCAGTGTGGGACCATGGCCGAGAGTTCCGATTATATTAGTCCTGCTTCTGCCCTCTGTAGAAGGTCATAGCCCTAAGGAAAAGGTTTGTTTGTTTTACAAAAGGGACAAGTAATAGTCTGGACAAATATGTCTGAAAAGCACCTAGCACAGTGCCTGGTGCTAAAGTAGGCACTTCTAAAGTAGGCGCTTTAGAAGTGAGTGGGTTCTCACTGGGTTGTTACTGTCAGGGCTGAGCTGTGTCCATGCTCTGTGACGTCGTTTTAAACTCCTCGTGCGGGCTGTCTGGGGGGGTGGGGGGGGGGGGTGGCGCACCAGGTCTTCATCGTGGCGTGCAGGATTCTCTGTAGATCACAGCTCTAGAGCACGCGGGTTAGTAGTTGTGGCGTGGAGTCTCTAGTTGCACCCCAGCTTACTTGCCCGGCGGCATGGGAGATCTTAAGTTTCCCAGCCAGGGATTGAAGCCGTGTCCCCTGCAATGGGAGGTGGATTCTTAACCACTGGATCACCAGGGAAGTTCCTATTACATCATTTTAGGACTTTCTGAAACTGGACTAGGAAATGCCCATTGTGCTAAAATTCAGCATTGTAGTGAAGAGAGTTTTGGCAAGATTTCTGTGGTGTGGTTTAAGTAACCTCTTGTAGTCAAAATCGTTCTCTGGGACTGCATCTCCAGTACTTAAGTCATGTTTTAATTATCATTTGATCTATTTTCATTTACCTTTTCAGAAATGTGTCCATTCTATAAAGTGAGAAATATAAATGTCCCAACACCCTAAAAGATGGTGTATCAAGTGTCCTAGGGCTGCTGTAACAAACTACCACAAACTGGGCAACTTAAAATAACAGAACTGTATTCCTTCATAATTCTAGGGGCTAGAAGTCCAAAACTGAGGTGTCAGGAGGGCTGTTCCCTTCTGCAGCCTGTAAGGGAGGATCCCTCCTGCCTCCCCACCTTCTGGCATTTGCTGACTCTTCCACCTTCCTTGACTTATAGATGCAGCACTCCAGTCCCCGCCTCTTGTCACATGGGCACCTTCTCCACCTGCCTCTTCCCTCTTCCCTCTTCTGAGGACACCAGTTATCTCAACCAACTCCATCTGCAGTGACCCCATTGCCAGATAAGGCCATATTCTGAGGTGCTGGGAATTATTAGGCCTTAACAATTCTTTTGGGGGGACACAATTCAATCCCTAATAGATGGGTTTAGGAGAACCCGTACTAACTGTTTCTCTGTTCACCTTGTCCCAGTGATAATATGTCTTATGCCTCAAACCCCAGTTCTGTGGATGTACCTGCTGCTCTAAAAAGAAGAGTGGGTGGAGGTTTGCCTCGGGTTAAGGGCTGAGTCTGTGCAGAAGCACCTTGCTGCTGCAGTGACGGGGAGCCTGAGTGATGTGCTGGACACCCACCTCAGTAGTCATGGGCTGCCTGCAAGGCCATTGAACAATCCAGGCTCCTTTACTAATCCTGTTTCCAAGTCGTTGCTTAAAAGTATAGATAATTTATTGTCAAATCTTAAATATGTTCCTTGGTTTCCATTTTATGTTTTAGTTAGATTAAATAGCAACCAGGAACCACATTTAGATGTCCATGCAAATTCCAAGGCGCTGCTCTTGCACAGCAGGACTGTGTTTTGCTGAGTCTAAGGAGAATGCAAAATGAATTGCAATAAACAAAGTCCACTCCGACACCATTTAGATCAATTTAAAATGATAATGGAATTCAGGGTGCCTGTAGCTGCACTAAACTTATGCTCCATTCTTGATTTGGCCTCTGGAAAATCCAACAACCACGAGGACATTCAGTTTAGCTGCTGTTTTAAGTTGTGTGTGGGAAGAAGCGTGGACCTTGGAATCAGATCTGAATTTGACTCTGGACTGCTTTACTGAACTGCCCCTGATCCCAGCCCCATGGTAGGCAAAATAAATGGGCCTCAAAGATATCTGTACTCTAGTCCCTGGAAACTGGGATAATGAAAATGACTCTGCAGGTTTGATTAAGGTATAGACTTTGGGGTGGGAGAGTGTCCTGTATCATTCAGAGGAGCTCAATCTAATTACCCAAGTCCTTAAAAGCAGAGAAAATTTCCCAGCACTAGTTGAAGAGGAAGGGAAAAGGTCAGAGAGTTGTTGGATTTGAGGATGGAGGAAGGGGCCATGAACCAAGGAATACAAGTGGCCTCCGGAATCTGCAAAGGAAAGAAAATAGACTCTGTCCTCACACCCCTGGAAGGACTACAGCCCTGCCAATGCTTTGATTTGGGAGCTTCTGACCTCTAGAGCCAAAAGATAATAAACTTGTGTTGTAAGCCTCTAAGTTTGTGGTAATTTAAAATAGTAGTAGAGAAACAATACACGCACCCCTGACTAGCTGTATGACCTTCTGAGTCTTGGATTTCTCATTAAAAAAAAAAATATATATATATATATAAAAATAATATTGATCTTGTGTAGTGTATGTGCAGACTTACTGAGATGATGTATGCAAAACCCATCATTAATCATTTCGTGACTTAGTATCAGGAGTCCGTCCTGAGGAGTCAAACTATTTTCTCTCAGGTACTTGGCCTCCATTTTCGCCCCAGCTGCCATCAGGTGGGGCTTTCTTGGTTGGCTCAGCGGTAAAGAAATCTGCCTGCAACGCAGGAGACTTGCAAGAGATACGGGTTTGATCCGTGGGTTGGGAAGATCCCCTGGGGAGGAAATAGCAACCCACTCCAGTATTCTTGCCTGGGAAATCTCATGGACAGAGGATCCTGCTGGGCCACAGTCCATGAGGTCACAGAGAGTCGGACACGACTTAGCAAGTAAACAGCAACAGCGAGCCATCGGGGGAATGGTTGCACGTGCCTCCGTGGGCCACACCTTCTCATCAGAGTGTGACGTGTGGACCAGCAGCGTCAGCCTCAGACCTTGTTAGGATCACTGAATCTTAGACCACATCCTGGGCCGACTGGGTCAGAATCTGTGTTTTTTAACAACATCACCAGATGATTCATATGCACTTTAAAATTGAAGAGGCACTACTAGACTGATGGTTCTCAAACATCACATACGCTGACAGAACAAGTCCCTGGGTCTAGCGTTTAGGAGCATGGTGTTCAAATATTTGTGTTTTTAGTATATTTTGTAAATATTTCTAATGCAGAGGGCTATAATCACTGGAATAAATCCTTAGAGATACACTTAGATATATGAGATTCACATCAGAATTATAAAATTTTCAATTAATGTCTTTTTGTCTAAGGAAAGCAACTATTTTAGGTAAGTGTTACAAGTGCTGCATTTTTAAAAGATCCATAAAGGAGTAAGCATCAAAGAACAGCAGAGATACTTTCTCACTAGTTCTTAGCTGTGCTGATTCCAGTTGAGGCTTTATCATATGCACTTGATTAGACTTCATGAGATTCATCCAGCTTCATTTGACGTAGAAGCAGTATTTCTTAGCTCCTCGAGCGTGGAACCTTGGCATTAAAAACCCTTGGCTGTTTTCTCTTTAGGAAGAAAGACTTACCACTTAGTAAATTACTAGAAGACAGACAAGAGTTTTTGGAACGTTTTATCCTCTGCACCCCTTCCTCTGTAGACAGAAGCATAAAGAGAAGTTTTGGCAGTTGTACTTAGGGCAGCCTGGCCATGTTCCCATGACCTGGAGCACAGAGTTGCATTCCAAGAAACAAAACTAGCGTGGCTTCCCAGCATACCCAGCGCAGAATGTCTGGAGAGAGACTCAGATTCAGGAGTTCCAAGTACAAACAGCTGAGGGCTCTAGACAGGAGCCAAAATCGAGAATGGGGAGCTGAGCAAACCTGGGCAGAAGGGCAGCCATTTAGGAGGCAGTGGTGAAGCTGCTGGACAGCCACAAATGGCTTCAAGGAACTTCACGAGGATGTGAGGGCAGATGCTCTAGGCTGCATTTTAGGACAGGATGAAGACCAGCACTGTACCCTCAAAGCTTCTACCACGAAGAGCAGAATTAACTGGGAGATGGGGCCAACCAAGGCGGTGTCTGGAGAAGACTCACCATTGTAGCCATTGAGGGCTCAGCTGCCTATACGTTCCCTGCAAGGGCTGCTCATGACCACGCTTTCCCTACTCTAGAAATAGTCTCCTGAGGCCCATTAGACCCAGCTCACTGGCCCAGAGCCTATCAGTTGTGGCTCTGGTAATGCAGCCCCAGGCAGGCCATCCTGGGGTCTTCACCTCACTGAACAGAAAACACTATGGCAGCCTTTTAAAAAAAATTGTATTGAAGTATAGTTGACTGACAATGTTGTGTTAGTTTCAGGTGTATAGCAAAGTGAATCAGTTATACATATATCCACTCTTTTTAAGATTCTTTTGCCATGTAGGCCATTATAGAGTGTTAAGTAGAGTTCCCTGTGCTAGTAGGTCCTTCCTGTCTTTTTATATATAGTAATATATAATAACATATGTTATTATGTTATATGTTAATACCAATCTCCTATTGTTCCCCCCATGTTTCTCCTTAGGTACCCATAAGTTTGATTTCAACATCTATGAGTCAGTTTCTATCTTGTAAACAAGTTCTGTTTTGTAAACTGGTATCATTTTAAAAATTCTATATAGAAGTGGTAGTATATGATATTTGTCTCTGACTTACTTAGTTCAGTTCAGTTCAGTCGCTCAGTCATGTCCGACTCTTTGCGACCCCATGAACCGCAGCACGCCAGGCCTCCCTGTCCATCACCAACTCCCAGAGTTCACCCAAACCCATGTCCATTGAGTTGATGATGCCATCCAACCACCTCATCCTCTGTCATCCCCTTCTCCTGCCCTCAATCTTTCCCAGCATCAGAGTCTTTTCTTAACTTAGTATGATAACCTATAGATCCATCCATATTGCTGCAAATGACCTTATTTTGTTCTCTTTTGTGGCTAATATTCCTTTGTGTATACATACTACATCATCTTTATTCATTTCTTTATTGTAAATAGTCCTGCAGTGAACAGAGGGGTGCATGTGTCTTTTGAATTATGGTTTTCTCTGGGCGTATATGCCCAGGAGTAGGATTGCAGGGTCATATGGTAGCTCTAGTTTTAGTCTTTTAGAGAACCTCCATACTCTTGTCTGTAATAATTGTACCAGTTTACATTCCCATCAGCAGTGTAGAAGGCTCCATTGTTTTCACACCCTCGCTAGCATTTATAGTTCGTAGACTTTCTGATGATGGCCATTTTGACCTGTACGAGGTAATACCTCATTGCTGTTTTGATTTGCATTTCTCTGATGATTAGCGGTGTTGAGCACAATATCAAGAACTGTGATCCCTTCAAACAGACAAAGAATTCTGTTCAGGTAGCCCTGCTGTCCCTTTGCAGTTGCCAGGTCTGCAAGATTTATGCAGATGACCTGCCTCTGGTCACTGGAAGCAGATATTAGTATATGAAGAAAACCACATGATGAGAAGTAGCCTGGGTCCTTGTCAAGGTCAGGGACCTCTCTCAGGAGAAGTCTGAGGGCACGGAACTCTGTTCTCTGGGCCAGAAAAACCAAGATTGAACAATTGAAAAACTGCAAGGCCAAATTTCTGAAAAGCAGTTCTGCCAACATCCCAGGACCCAAGTCGGACAGTCTCTTCTGAGATCATCCGGCCCCTCTTCCTGCTAAGCACGGCTAATGTCACCCCTCTAAAGCATGCAGGGACAGCCTGCAGAGGAGGTACTGGGAGAGGAGTAGCATTTTAGTTGAATCCTTGGAATGGTCTGCACATACCATAGCAGCCCCGACCTCCAGAACCTTGTCTTGTTCATTGAGCAACTATGCCCAGTACCTAGCATATGCCAGGAATGGTCCTCAAATGCTTCACATTTACTAACTTCTTTACTTTTCATGATACAACCCTCTCCACAGAGAAGACATTGTGTTCAGGTGGTTGAATGGCTTGCTCAGGGTCACACAGCAAGCAGGTGACAGAGCAAAGCTTTAAAGCCGGGCTTTCAGCTCCAGGGTCTATGCAGAGGAGGATAAATCAGGGTCTGGATGCTTCCTGCCCTGTCATCTCTGCCGAGGACAAACACCCCAGGATAAATGTTATCAAAACAAGGCGGGAGGAAATCAGGAGTGGCTGGAACCAGGCAGTACACTCCCTCCCGGGCGGGTGAGGCTTTGCGTGTTACAGAGCACTTGGGTGTGGGGAGTGGAGCTGTACATAGGAAGCCTTTTGTGGTGGCTGTACTTGTGATGGAGGGTGAAGCTGTGAAGCTTGCTGTCCTTTACTCATCACCAGCCCCCTAAGATCACAAAGATCCCCGGATCAGTCACGAGGTGAGGCACAGGGTGAGACCTGTGTACTCTGGGCAGGAGTGGAGGAAACTAGATAGCGGACCAGAGGAGCTGCCCAGCCCGGTGCCAGTCCCCTCCCCTCTGGCCCCGAGGAGGACGGAAAGTGGGACTTCCTGGAGAGCAGAGGTCGAGGGTCTGGGAGGGGCACTTGGCCTATTACTCACCTTCCTGCAAGGTCAGAGCCTGAGGAAGTCTCCTGAGAGGCTCTGGTGATTCTGGCAGCAAGGCTGGTGTCTGCCTCTCGTGGAAGGTGGGGTGAGGCTGGGGGTGGCTGAACTACTGGTCCTGTAACCGACTCTGACAGTCCTCCAGATGCCCCTGTGGCCCTGTGACAGCCAGAGCGAAACCTGGTGATTTAGAGTTTAACCAGAGAGAGTGAATTAAACTGGACAGTCAGTCTTGACAACAGAATACCTGAATTTGAATATTTACTCAAGAGGGACTACATTTTCAAATGTCTTTCGTTGTTGTTCAGTCACTAAGTCATGTCCAACTATTTGTGACCCCCATGGACTGCAGCACACCAGGCTTCCCTGTCCCTCACCATCTCCTGGAGTTTGCTAAAATTTGCCTCCATTAAGTTGGTGATATTATCTAACCATCTCATCCTCTGCCTCCCTCTTCTCCTTTTGCCTTCAATCTTGCAGCATCAGGGTCTTTTCCAATGACTCGGCTCTTCACATCAGGGGACAGATTGAGGTATTGGAGCTTCAGCTTCAGCATCAGTACTACCAATGAATATTCATTGATTGGTTGATTTCCTTTAGGACTGACTGGTTTGATTTCCTTGCGGTCCAAGGGATTCCTCAGCACCACATTTTGAAAACATCAATTCTTTGGCGCTCAGCCTTCTTTATGGTCCAACTCTCACATCTGTACATGATTACTGGAAAAACCATAGCTTTGCCTATACTGACTTTTGAAGCAAAGTAATATCTCAGTTTTTTAATACTCTGTTTAGGTTTGTCAGGGAAGGCAATGGCACCCCACCCCAGTACTTTTGCCTGGAAAATCCCATGATTGGAGGAGCCTGGTAGGCTGCAGTCCATGGGGTCGCTAGGAGTCGGATACGACTGAGGGACTTCACTTTCACTTTTCACTTTCGTGCACTGGAGAAGGAAATGGCAACCCACTCCAGTGTTCTTGCCTGGAGAATCCCAGGGACAGGGGAGCCTGGTGGGCTTCTGTCTATGGGGTCGCACAGAGTCGGACACGACTGAGGCGACTTAGCAGCAGAGTTTTTCTTCCAAGGAGCAAGCGTTTTAATTTCATAGCTACAGTCACCATCAGCAGTGATTTTGGAGCCTAAGAAAATAAAATCTGTCACTGCTTCCCCTTTGTCCTTATCTATTTGCCATGAAGTGACGGGACTGGATGCCATGGTTTTTGAATGTTCAGTTTCAAGCCAGCTTTTTCACTGTCTTCTTTCACCCTCATCAAGAGACTGTTTGGTTCGTCTTCATTTTCTGCCATTAGCGTGGTGTCATCTGCATATCTGAGATTGCTGATTTCTCTAGGCAGTCTTGATTCCAGATGGAGCTTCATCCAGCTGGGCGTTTCTTATATAAGTTTAATACACAGGGTGACAATGTACAGCCTTGACGTATTCCTTTCCCAATTTTGAACCTGTCTGTTGTTCATATCCAGTTTTAACTATTGCTTCTTTACCTGCATACGGGTTTTTCAGGAGGCAGGTAAGGTGGTCAGGTTCTCCCATCTCTTTAAGAATTTTCCACAGTTTGTTGTCATCCATGTGGTCAAAGGCTTTAGCATAGTCAATGAAGCAGAAGTACATGTTTTCCTGGAATTCCCTTGTTTTTTCTATGATCCAGCAGATGCTGGCAATTTGATCTCTGGTTCCTCTGCCTTTCCTACTTTGGACATCTAGGAGTTCTCAGTTCACGTACTTTTGAATCTTAGATTGGAGGATTCTGAGCATTACTTTGCTAGCATGTGAAATGAGTACAATTGTGTGGCAGTTGGAAATTCTTTGGCATTGCCCTTCTTTGGGATTGGAATGAAAACTGACCTTCCAGTCATGTGGCCACTGCTGAATCTTCCAAATTTGCTGGC
The DNA here is from genome assembly GCA_935064755.1 of Tragelaphus eurycerus. Taxonomy (NCBI): domain Eukaryota; kingdom Metazoa; phylum Chordata; class Mammalia; order Artiodactyla; family Bovidae; genus Tragelaphus; species Tragelaphus eurycerus. The sequence goes on along the minus strand of CAKXYN010000024.1, from coordinate 17,674,408 downwards.
ATATTGCATGCGGCACTTTAACAGCATCATGTTTTAGGATTTGAAGTAGCTCAACTGGAATTCCTTCACCTCCGCTAGCTTTGTTTGTAGTAATGCTTCCTAAGACCCACTTGACTTCATACTCCAGGATGTCTGGCTCTAGGTGAGTGACCACATCATTGTAGTTATCCAGGTCATTAAGACCTTTTTTGTATAGCTCTTCTGTGTATTCTTGCCACCTCTTCTTAATCTCTTTTGCTTCTATTAGGTCCGTACCATTTCTGCCCTTTATTGTGCCCATCTTTACATGAAATATTCCCTTGGTATCTCTAATTTTCTTGAAGAGATCTCTAGTCTTTCCCATTCTATTATTTTCCTCCATTTCTTTGCATTGATCACTTAGGAAGGCTTTCTTATCTCTCCTTGCTGATTTCTGGAACTCTGCATTCCACTGGGAATATTTTTCCTTTTTCCTTTTCCTTTTGCTTCTCTTCTTTTCTCAGCTATCTGCAAGTCCTCATGAGACAACCACTTTCTTTCTTGCATTTCTTTTTCTTTGGGATGATTTTGGTCACCACCTCCTGTACAATGTCATGAACCTCCGTCCATAGTTCTTTGGGCACTCTGTCTACCAGATCTAATCCCTTGAATCTATTTGTCACTTCCACAATCATAAGGGATTTGATTTAGGTCATCCCTGAATGGTCTAGTGGTTTTCCATACTTTCTTCAATTTAAGCCTGAATTTTGCAATAAGGAGTTCATGATCTAAGCCACAGTCAGCTCCCAGTCTTTTTTTTTTTTTTTTTTTCTGACTGTATAGAGCTTCTCCATCTTTGGCTGCAAAGAACGTAATCAGTCTGATTTTGGTGTTGACTGTCTGGTGATGTCCATGTGTAGAGTTGTCTCTTTTGTTGTTAGAAAAGGGCATTTTCTATGACCATTGTGTTCTCTTGGCAAAACTCTGTTAGCCTTTGCCCTGCTTTATTTTGTACTTCAAGGCCAAACTTGCTTGGTATTCTAGGTATCTCTTTACTTCCCACTTTTGCACTGCCGTTCCCTGTGACATCTTTTTTGGTGTTAGTTCTAGATGGTCTTGTAGATTTTTATAGAACCTTTCGACTTTGGCTTCTTCAACATTAGTGGTTGGGGCATAGACTTGAATTACTGTGATGTTGGATGGTTTGCCTTGGAAATGAACCAAGATCACTCTATCCATTTTGATCTTACACCCAAGTTCTGCATTTTGGGCTCTTTTGCTGGCTATGAGGGCTACTCCATTTCTTCTAAGGGATTCTTGCCAACAGTAGGAGATATAATGGTCATCTGAATTAAATTCTCCCCTTCTGGTCCACTTTAATTCACTGATTTTTAAAATGTTGATGCTCACTCTTGCCATCTCCTGCTTGACCACGTCCAATTTACCTTGATTCATGAACCTAATATTCCAGGTTCCTATGCAATATTGTTCTTTACATCATCGGTCTTTACTTTCACCACCAGGCACATCCACAACTAGGTGTCATTTCTGCTTTGGCTCAACCTCTTCATCTTTTCTGGAGCTATTTCTCTGCTCTTCCTCAGTAGCATATTGGACAACTACTGACCTAAAGGGTTCATCTTCTGGTGTCATATCTTTTTGTCTTTTCATACTGTCCATGCGATTCTCAAGGCAAGAATACTGCAGTGGTTTGCCATTCCCTTCTCCAGTGGACCACATTTTGTCAGAACTCTCCACCATGACTGCTCCATCTTGGATGGCCCTGCACGGCATGGCTTGTAGCTTCATTGAGTTACACAAGACTGTGATCCATGTGATCATTTTGGTTAGCTTTCTGTGATTATGGTTTTCTTTCTGGAGGCCGAGATTACAGTTCTTACTTCTGTCTGCCCCCTGGAGGATGAGGATAAGAGGGTTGTGCAAGCTTCCTGATGGGAGGGACTGCTGCTGCTGCTGCTGCTGCTGCTGCTAAGTCGCTTCAGTCATGTCCGACTCTGTGCGACCCCATAGATGGAAGCTCACCAGGCTCCCCTGTCCCTGGGATTCTCCAGGCAAGAACACTGGAGTGGGTTGCCATTTCCTTCTCCAATGCATGAAAGTGAAAAGTGAAAGTGAAGTCGCTCAGTCGTGTCCGACTCCTAGCGACCCCATGGACTGGAGCCTACCGGGATCCTCCGTCCATGGGATATTCCAGGCAAAAGTACTGGGGTGGGGTGCCATTGCCTTCCCCGGATGGGAGGGACTGGCTGTGGGGAAAACTGGGTCTTGCTCTGGTGGGCAGGGCCCTGCTCAGAAAATCTTTAATCCAGTTATCTGCTGATAGATGGGGCTGGCTCCCTTCCTGTTAGTTGTTTGGCCTGAGATGACTCAATCCTGGAGTCTGCAGTCTACAGGGCTACTGATGACCTCCAGAAAGGACTTACCCCAACACATGCCTCTCAGGACTGCTGCTGCCAGTGCCCCTGTCCCTATGGCAGGCCACTTCCAACCCACACCTCCTCCACAGGAGACCCTCATACGCTCACAGGCTTAGTCTCTTGTGGGGTCACTCCTCCTTTCACCTGGGTCCAGACCTATATTAGAGTTTAAGAGAAAAGAGAGTCAAGAATAAAATAGTATAACAATAAAAAAATACCTTGCCATTGTCACTTGTGATTAAACTTCTCTGAGGGAGTTTTCAGTTTGGAATAGAAGTGGTTTGTGCACAAGTCTGACATTTCTGTATTCCACGCACTTACATTATCCTGCTGCTGTTGCTAAGTCACTTCAGTCGTGTCCGGCTCTGTGTGACCCCATAGCCAGCAGCCTACCAGGCTCCCCCGTCCCTGGGATTCTCCAGGCAAGAACACTGGAGTGGGTTGCCATTTCCTTGTCCAATGCATGAAAGTGAAAAGTGAAAGTGAAGTCGCTCAGTCGTGTCCGACTCGTAGCGACCCCATGGACTGCAGCCTACCAGGCTCCTCCATCCATGGGATTGTCCAGGCAAGATACCATTTAAAACAGTTAATGTAGCAATTAAGAATGAAGGCTCTGGCACCCAACTGCTTGGGTTTGAAATACGACTTTGTCTCCTTCTAGTTGTATGACATTGGGCAAATTACTTAAATTTCCTGTAACTTTGTTGCCTGAATGTGTGTAAAAATAATGCCTTTTTCTCCTCAAAAGTTGCTTAAAGGTTAGATAAGGTAATTCCTGTAAAGCACTTTTAGGGCAGTGTTGGGAGCCGGTTTGGATTGGCGCTCTGCCCATGACAAGGGTCATGAGGAAGGAGGCTTGGCAATAACGCAAGGGCGATCCAGCCTCAGGAGCCCCCTGGAGGTTCTCGGGCATCTACCCCTGCCAAAAAAGCCGGAGTCTGCCTACTTTCTGCTTTGTGTTCTCACCTCTGACTTTACAGGGGGCTGTCCCCCACTACCTTTCTCTGAAAAAAGAGCTAACTTACAGCTCCAGTTAATAATTCCTGGGTGCGACAGTGTTTCAGCTTACAAACTCCTTTTGGAAATCCTCTAGCCTGCCTGAATAGGTTTTTCAGGCCACATGTGATTGTTTAGAGCCTCCCAACTGTGAGAGGCATGTGATGTTCTAAACTTTCTAAACACAGATTCCTTTGAGCAGTTAAAAGATTGATTAGAAATTGTATTGGTGAAGGGTTTTTCACTTGTTGGGCCAATGTTTGCTGCTAAGTCTCCATATCCCTTACCTACTGTGTCCTTGGCAGTGTATTGAAATGTAAGTAGTAGCCTTAATGTTTGTAACCTGGGACCCTTGAGTTAATCTTTGTTACAACCCACCACAACTTTGCCCTATAGATATGCAACGCCAATGCTTTTGGAGGGTGGCGCCTGACTTTAAAATAATCACCTTTAGAGAAAATAAGTTCCTTAAAATGTTAATAGGCCTCTGGGCCAGAAGATGATGTAACTCACCTAAACTTTTGCGTGTGATAGGTTTGAAAGCCTGGCTCAGGGACTGCTGTCCCTGCATGACTCCACCCCTTCCCCCATTATCCTCTATGCATAACTTAAGAGATAAAAACTACTTTGAAAAGTAAAGTGTGGGGCTTTGTTCACCGAAGTTTGGTCTCCCCATGTCGTTCTTTCTCTTTCCTTCTGGCTGAACTATTCAGCCTCCTCTCTCCACAAAATGTTCTCACTGAATTTCCTCCTCACTGAGCTATCATTTCATCTGCTTTTCTTCACTGAATTTCCTCCTCACTGAGCTATCTTTATTTTCATCACTCTTTATATCTTTAATTAATATTTGAATAAGCAATTGTTTCCTGATCGCCTATGCCGTCTCCCCTTCGAAATCCCTGGATCCACCGGGGCAGGACTCCGGCACGGCAGTGCCTGATATATTTTAAAATGCTTCATAACTGTTGGCTGTTAGGACAATTGTCATTATTATATTTTAATAGCTATCTAAAAGATTATTCTACTCCATGGATAAAGAAACTAAGTTCAAATGTGGGTGGTTGTGGCCAGAGATAATTGCAAAGATTTGAGCCGGGTGGTGGACTCTGGGCACAGTAGGTGGGAGAGGAGGTGGAGGAAGAGGAGCCGGCATGTGAAGCCAGGAGAACTTGTGTTGTGGTCAGGGGGCAGCAACAGGACCACTCCACTGGGGAGGGTGAACAGGCCATGGTGAAGATCACGGGGCAGAAAATGTCTGGAGGGTCTCTGTAGCCGGCTTTCTTTCTGGGCTGCCTGCCCGAGGTCTCTCTGCATCCAAGGAGGACGTCTATTTTCCTTGTAGGGCTGGGGAAAGAGCTGCTGTGTCTTTGAGAGTCCACACCAGCACTCTCTCCAGTGAGGCAGAGCCTTGGGTTAAGGTTCTTATGCGCTGGGCAGGTTCTTGGGATAGTGTGTCTCCATGTCCAGGGTGCATTCCCACCTCCCTGGCAGAGAGTTTATTTCAGTCTCAGCTTCGGTTTCTCCATGAGTTGTGACTCCATTGTTGTGGGGATGGAACCCACTTTGGACTGGCTTAAGAAAGATGGGAATTTATTGGCTCCCTTAGTTGACATTGTGGGAATATATTGGTTTCAGGTGCTGTCTGACCCAGCGTTGTGACAACCCAGTTTCTGGCTATTTCTTGGCTCTGCTTTGCATAGTGTTGGCTTCCTGGGCAACTCCAGGTATTTGTCATCTTCCTTATGGAGATTCCAGCAGAAAAAGTGCTTTTTCCCCTGCTGTCCCAGCAGAGGTCATTTTGTATCTGACTGGCTCTTGTTAGGCTTAATTCTGAGCCAATCACTGGGGCAAAAAGAACTCACTGCCCTGACAGCAAACCTGTGTCCTGCTCCTGCCTTTGGAACCGGAAACAGAATCATCAGGATGAGGACTGAACACAGGGAGGAAACTCTCAGGAGAAGGGCTAAAACAACAAAAAACAAACAAAAGTAGCTTTTCTGCACTGAGCCAAAGAATGACTGGTAAACATGGGATTTTTGTGTCTGGAATATAGATCCAAGTGGCATTTGGTCTTTGTCGTCCTGGAGAGCAACGTCTGCAGCTGTTCTTTTCCTGTTTGCGGTCGGATTCCTTGGACTTTGCCATGTGGGCCCTGTTCTCACTGCTGTTTGCTTATCTTGAAGCCTGACCACTTGTGGTTATCTACCCTAGAACACAATATTCAAGCTCTGTCTTTCTAATTAGAATTATATGACATGTGCTCTTGTCTCTCGTCCCTGTGATCTTGAACTCGCAGTCTCTCTCTTGTTCTGCCAGAGTCTGAACAGAAAGCTGCTCTCCAGTGGGGGGACACAGCATGGCATCACATCTCATCCAGACTCGTCCACTGCCTCAGGATGCTGCTCACGATGTTCCCTCACTTTGCCCACCTGGACCTGAGTTAGCTGATAAGCTCCTGGGGTGCATGACTAAGCTCCATGATGAAGGGGCACCATGTCATTTAATTCTTCAATCCTCTTACATAGGCTGTTTGACATTTCTGAGTAGGACTAAGGCTGCCAAGATGTAAATGCAGTGAATCAGTTAAAAATGTAAGCAGAGGCCTCGCCAACGACGGGCTTTCAATGCCAGGCAGGGTGTCTGGACTTGTGTCCTGTTGACAACGAGGAGCCATTGACTGTTCCTGAGTAGAGAGAGACAGCCCCTCCTCATGACTGCTGCTCACCAAGCACATACTAAGTGTCAGGCCTGGCACATGTGTCCTTTACACGTGTGATCTTACTTCACAGCCAAGGTAATTCAGTAAGAGAAGTCTCTTTTCATATGGCGCCTACTCACCTGAAATTACACCTTGTTCTTGGCAAGAATCCCCAAAAGCACAGAGGACGTACGGAAAACCAACCATCCCTGCACTCAATGCACCGAGTGACGTGTTCCCTTCTCATCCTGTAACGTGTAAGTGGGGAAGGATTCATCCTTCTCACTGTTTGTCTAGACAGCTGAGGAAGACGTCACACAAGGGTTAAAATAACAGTGGAAAGGAGATGACGCACTTCCCTCCCAGCCAGTGCTTCCCTCCTCTTGGCCTCTTTTCCAGAGTGGAGATATCTGTACTCCCATCTTCCCATTTCTTCCTCCAGCCCCCACTCTCCACCATTGATTTCCCTGTTAATTCCACACCCCTTAGATCTGATCTGCACTTGCTCACCCCCCTTCTTCTTCATGGCCCTTTCTGCCACAGAGTGGCCTCTTGGCCTTGTTGACTCTGTCCACCACCCACCCCCCCCCCCCATCTGCATCACTTTCTCTGTGTCTTTCCATGCATATCTGCTGGCCTTTGTTGATTGACTTCCTCCCTTGTCTTTTAAAGTCGTATCCTCTTCTCTGTTTTGCCAGATTTACTCCCCAGTGGAATTGCATTTCCCCTGCCGCTTATCTAGCATCGTCCAGCTTTCATTTCTGTCACAGACAGCCCTGAGCTGCATACTAGCATTCCCCATCTGATTTCTCCTTTGTGATATCCTGCACTCAGAGTCCAGCTCCACCGCGCACTGGCTCTGTGGTCCTGCAGCATTGCTTCACCTCTCTCCACCTCTGTGTCCCCCTCTGTTAAAGGGGGATGCTGTTATCATTTCCCCAGTAGGATTCCTGTAAAGATTAAATGAACCATTCAGTACTTGAAAAGGGTTCAGAATCTTACTGGACAAAGCAGTCCTTGGATGAGTATTAGCTCTTACTGTTGTTCCGGTGCTGATGTCACATTGTTCTGGTGTGTTGGTTCACAAGCGTTCCTCAAGAATAGCAGACATGGAGCTGCCTCCATGCTGGAGGGACACAGGTGAGTTTGAGGGTGACCAGGATGAAGGACAGCGTGTGTGCTCCTTTGCCAGCTTGGTGTTCTTGTGAGTTCACTTTGCAGACTTGGGAGGAAAGTCGCCTGTTCTTCAAAGAGGAGAAGAGACCATTCTTGCGTACCAGTTAAGTAATAAAATGAAAAATAAAGTAGTTTGGGCAAATACTGACTTGGTAGGATTGGTACTCCATCTGTTTTTGTTCCCTTCTGATGCCCCGACAAGATTCCTAAATGCAGTTTGGATTTTGAAAACATCTGGAATCAGCCAAGCATATTTCTGAAGCTGTTGAGTGCTGACATTGTAATCTGTATTTCTTGCTGCTCAGCTTGCCTGCCTGCAGTGCATCGACCTCCAAAGATGAGGCCAGTGACAGGCTCCTTCAGACAGCATCCTGCCTCAGGAGGACTGAGGGTCCTTATGAGTGTTTTGTGTGTATGTGTGCACGCACTTTATCTTTGCTTCTGATTATAAATGTAATAATGTTCTTTATTGAAACACTGAAAAATAAAAAGATAAAGAAGCAGCAACTCATAATCCATTCACCCAGAAATAACCACTCTTATTAAAGTTGTGATGTGTGTGTGTGAAGGATTTTGTGTATATACACACGCCTTTTACTATATGTGGTTTTTTAAAAAAACAAAGCTAGGATTGTTTGCATATGCATTTAGAATGCTGGCATTTTTGATAGCATTATATCCTACTTTTTCCATCATTGTATATTTTTTTATAAATGTAATATTTGAAAACTGCCTTAATATTTGGTGGGTGGGTGTTCTGTCAGTTCAGGTCCTCCAAGATGCCAGGAGAAGATTAACTGCACAAGGAACACATAGGGAGAAATCTCTGTGAAGGACAAAGGGAGAGGGAGAGGGAGCAGGAATGGGCAGGTGGGGTGGTGAGAGGCGACGCGGAGGAAGGGTTGGCCAGGAGGAGAATCATGGTCCTGAGAGGGGCTTGCGCAGGCTGGTGAGGGTCAGGCCCTGGCAGAGGTTGCCCTTTACAGAGTTCTCATGTTGGGGAAGAATGGCCTGACTCTAACGCCCCCATCCGTCAGTGGTGGGGTGGGCAGCAGGGAGAAGGCATGACCTCGACATGAACACAATGTGGAGCCAAAGGGATGGCAGCTGAAAGCTTCCAGTCAACAGTCCCTCGTGGAAGATTCTGTTGCAGGAGATCTGAATGGCACCGCTTCCTGGTCACCACAGGCATACCCTAAATTCTTTAATTAACCGTTTATTGTTAGCTATTTTAACCATTATCACTTTTTGTCATTATACATTAAGAAGCAATAAATATTCCTTGACATAAATCTTGGTGTTCTTCATTGATAATTTCTTTAGGGTAAATTAATATGTGGACTTCTGGTTGAACATGATGCATTGAAAGTAAGTTTTCTTGGACTGCCTCTTAAACTCAGTTTTGATTTGAAGAAATCAACAGTCGAAATTGACAAACTTGGTCCTAGAGAGAGCCGTGGATGAGATCATTATAAAAAATTTAGAAGATAGAAAAATAGTAAGATGAACATTCACAGATTAATCAAAGAGAAGAATACTGAAACCCAAGGTGCCTGAAGAGGAGGAGGCCAGTAAGTTGTAAAAACCTTGAAGGGCTTAGGAATGGGAGGTACCACGTGTCTCAGAAGAGTGTGCAGACTGAGAGCAGAATCGCACGGACATCTGCATAAGAAGGCAGGCCTCCTGATGACCTCCACCGCCCCGCGAGGCCTCCCATGTAATCTGGAAGGGGCTGCAGACTTCGGGATGTTCACTGGAGAGGGCTGAGCACAGGTATAAAAGAGAGATGAGGTGCAAGTCCACAGACTAACCCTGACCCTGCTCCATTCCATTTTCTGTTTTTCCATCTGTAAAAATGGGGATATGTTAATAACTTTACCTGTCAGTGTTGTTTTAAGGATAAACACATAAAACACGTAGGACAGCGTCTGGCACATGGTGTGTGTGAGTATCTCCTATCGCTCTCGCTGCTGTCAGCATGTTTTGGCCAAAAAATTCATTCCGGTTTTTCTGTAACAGAGTATGAAGAATCTAAACGAACATTTTCTCCAACCCGAAATAGACACAGAGCTTTCTCTTTTTTTCATTTATTCATGTACCAAATCTTATACTGTTATCATTTCAGCTCATAAGGCTTTGTATTTCTCTCTCCTTTCCTTTACTTGAATTTAAATCAATGTATTGACTTTTTAGCACACTGACCTCTACAAGATACAGCCTTCCACTTTCAGAATGTTTGTGTCTCCTCATTTTTACAAATATTCTGTGTCCTTAAAACACATGTCTTTAGTTTTCTTTTTATAATTTATGCACATCTCTTCTTAATTTTGTTCCTAGACTCCTGTAGTTGATGGCAATGTGAATGGACATTTTGATTTCAATATTTTTCAAATTAGTCAATACTGATATTTAAGAGGGCTATACGTAATTACTTTGTAACTTGCTTTGTAGCTTGTAGCTTTACTATTAAGTAGAAATACTGAATTTTGGTTTAGTATTTTAAATAGCTTTTCAGTAGATTCTCTTGATGTTTTACTGAACAGTGCATTAACTCAACAGTTATAGTTCAAGCTGGTGCTATGACATGGAAACACGGTGATCAGTGAGACCGAGAGTGTTGCTTCGCCATGGAGTTTATATTCTGACAGAGAAACATATAGTAACAGGTAATGATGATCGTAGAGCTTGTTACCGAAAGCTTTCCGGAGTGTCCTGGCAGTGTATACACGCTCAGTCACTCAGCTGAGTCCGACTCTCGGTGACACCATGGACTGTGGCACCCAAGACTCCTCTGCTCCCCACTACCTCCTGCAGTTGGCTCAGATTCATGTCCACTGAGTTGGTGATATTATTTAATCATTCTCATTCTCTGCCACCCCATTCTCCTTTTGCCTTCAGTCTTTTCCAGGGTCAGGGTCTTTTCCAGTGAGTCAGCTCTTCACATCAGGTGGCCAAAGTATCAGAACTTCAGCTTCAGCAACAGTTCTTCCCATGGAGTGTTGTTGTTGTTCACTCACTCAGTCGTGTCCCACTCTGTGACCCCATGGATGGCAGCATGCCAGGCTTTCCTGTCCTTCACCATCTCCCAGAGCTTTCTCAAACTCAAGTCCATTGAGTCTATTATATCATACAATCATCTCATCCTCTGTCACCCTCTTTTCCTCTTGCTTTCAATCTTTCCAGCATCAGAATATTTTCCAATGAGTTGGCTCTTCACATCAGGTGGCCAAAATATTGGAGCTTCAGCTTCAGCATCAGTCCTTCCAATGAACATTCAGGGTTGATTTCCTTTGGGATTGACTAGGTTGATCTTGCTGTCCAAGGGATTCTCAAGAGTCTTCCTCCAGCACCACAGTTTGAAAGCATCAATTCTTTGGCACTCAGCCTTATTTATCGTCCAACTCTCACATCCTTACATGGCTACTGGAATAACCATAGCTTTGACTAGACAGACATTTGTCAGCAAAGTGATATTTCTGCTTTTTAATATGCTGTCTAGGTATGTCATAGCTTTTCTTCCAAGGAGCAAGTGTCTTTTAGTTTAATGGCTGAAGTCACCATCCACAATCATTTTGGAGCCTAAGAAAGTAAAATCTGTCACCGTTTCCATGGATTCCCCATCTATTTGCCATGAAGTGATGGGACTAGATGCCATGATCTTAGTTATTTTAACGTTAAGTTTCAAGCCAGCTTTTTCACTCTCCTCTCACTTTCATCAAGAGGCTCTTTAGTTCTACACTTTCTGCCATTAGAGTGGTATCATCTGCATATCTGAGGTTGTTGATATTTTTCCTGGCAATCTTGATTCCTGCTTGTGATTTATCCAGCCTGGCATTTCATATGATGCACTCTGAACATAAGTTAAATAAGAAGGGTGAGAGTATACAGCCTTGTCGTATTTTCTCAATTTTGAACCAGTCAGTTGTTCTATGTCCAGTTCTAACTATTGCTTCTTGACCTGCATACATTTATCAGGAGAAAAGTAAGGTGGTGTTACAATCATATCTTTAAGAATTTTCCAGTTTGTTTTGATCCACACAGCCAAAGGCTTTAACATTGTAAATGAAGTGGAGGTAGATGTTGTTTGGAACTCCCTTGCTTTCTCCATGATCCAAAGAATGCTTGCAATTTGATCTCTGGTTCCTCTGCCTTTTCTAAACCCAGTTTTCACATCTGTAAGTTCTCAGTTCACATTCTACTGAAGCCTAGCTAGGAGGATTTTGAGCATTACCTTTCTAGCATGTAAAAAGAGCACAATTGTACAATAGTTTGAACATTCTTTGGCATTGCCCTTCTTTGGGATTGGAATGAAAACTGACCTTTTCCAGTCCTGTGGCCATTGCTGAGTTTTTTGAATTTTCTGACATATTGAGTGCAGCACGTTCACAGCATCATGTTTTAGGATTTGAAATAGCTCAACTGAAATTCTATCACCTCCACTACCTTTGTTCACAGTATTGCTTCCCAAGGCCCACTTGACTTCACACTCTGGGATGTCCAGCTCTAGGTGAGTGATCACATGATCGTGGTTATCCAGGTAATTAAAACCTTTTTTTGTATAGTTCTGTATATTCTTCCACCCTTAATCTCTTCTGCTTCTGTTAGATCCTTACTGTTTCTGTCCTTTATCGAGCACATCCTTGCATGAAATGTTCCCTTGGTATCTCCAATTTTCTCGAAGAGATCTCTAGTCTTTCCCTTTATGTTGTTTTCCTCTATTTCTTTGTATTGCTCATTTAAGAAGCCCTTCTTATCTTTCCTTTATATTCCCTGGAACTCTGTATTCAGTTGGGTATATCTTTTCCTTTCTCCCTTCCCTTTCAATTCTTTTCTCTGCTGTTTTCTAAAGCCTCCTGAGACAACCACTTTGCCTTCTTTCATTTCTTTTTCTTTGGGATGATTTTGGTCACCACCTCCTTATAATGTTATAAACCTTGTCCATAGTTCTTTAAGCACGCTGTCTACCAGACCTAATCCTTTGAATCTATTCATTACCTCCAATGTGTAATCATAAGCAATTTAAGTCATACATGAATGGCCTAGTGGTTTTCCCTACATTTTTTCAATTTAAGCCTGAATTTTGCATTAAGGAGCTCATGATCTGAGCCACAGTCAACTCTAGGTCTTGTTTTTACTGACTATACAGAGCTTCTCCATCTTTGGCTCCAAGGAACATAATCAGTCTGACTTTGGTATTGACCTACTGTTGATGTCCATATGTAGAGCTGTCTCTTATATTGTTGGAAGAGGGTGTTTTCTATGAGCAGCATGTTCTCTTGACAAAAGGCTGTTAGTCTTTGCTCTGCTTCATTTTGTTCTCCACGGCCAAACTTGCCTGGTATTCCAGGTATCTCTTGAATTCCTAATTTTGCATTCCAATCTCCAGTGATGAAAAGGACCCTCATTTTTGGTGTTATTTCTAGAAGGTGTTGTTGTAGGTCTTCACAGAACTGGTCTACTTCAGCTTTGGCATTACTGGTTGGGGCATAGACTTGGATTACTATGATACCAAATGGTTTGCCTTGGAAATAAACTGAGATCATTGTGATATTTCTGAGACTGCATCCAAGTACTGCGTTTAAAACTCTTATGTTGACTATGAGAGTTACTCCATTTCTTCTAAGGGATTCTTGCCCAGTGTAGTAGATATAATGGTCATCTGAATTAAATTCGCCCATTCCCATCCATCTTAGTTCACTGATTCCTAAGATGGCGATGGTCAATCTTGACATCTCCTGCTTGACCACATGCAATTTACCTTAATTCATGGACCTATAATATTTAATGTTCAAATACAATGTTCTTTACAGCATCAAACTTTACTTTTACTACCAGACACATCCACAGCTGATCATCGAGAAAAAAATTCCTGCTTTGGTCCAGCTGCTTCATACTTACTAGAGCTATTACTAATTGCCCTCTGCTCTTCCCCAATAGCATACTGGACCCCTTCCAGCCTGGGGGCCTCATCTTCCAATGTTATATCTTTTTGCCTTTTCGTACTATTCATGGGGTTCTCCAGGCAAAAATACTGGAGTGGGCTGCCATGTCTTTCTCCAGTGGACCATGCTTTGCCAGATCTCTTCACTGTGATCTGTATGTCTTGGGTGACCCTGCACAGCATGGCTCATAGCTTCACTGAGTTACTCAAGCCCCTTCACCATGACAAGGTTGTGATCCATGCAGGGGATATAATAGGTAAATCCACCAAATGTTAAGAATTCACCTACAATGTGGGAGACCTGGGATCGGTCCCTGGGTTGGGAAGATCCCCTGGAATAGGGTATGGCAACTCACTCCAGTACTCTTGCCTAGAGAATCTCCATGGACAGAGGAGCCTGGTGGGCTACAGTCCATGCGGTTGCAGAGTTGGACCCGACTGAGCAACTAAGCACAGCACAGCACAATCAAATATCTTTGGATCATAATTCTAATCTTGAACTCCAGGAGACTAGAAAAGAGCAAATGTTAATCAATTGACTTTGTAAACTTAGCCTAATCTTGGGATCCAAGCTGGAAAAGTCAATCAAGGACAAAAAGCCAACAACATATAATGTGTATATACTTATATCTGTGTCTGGAGCTTTAATGATCTAGTTTAATTTATCTTGAAAATGCAAAGATGGTTGATCTCTATACCATCTATTAATGTCATTCACCACATTGACAAAACTGGAGAGTAGGTGAGAGAGGAGATAAGTACATTAATTACATTAGAGCCATATCCTAAATACTTTTCATGCAAACAAAAGCAAATGGTCAAGCAGCACATGGCAAATCTCTTGGAGCAGTCTTCACGGAGGAAGCTCATGGAGACAGAGACAGTAGGGGTGTCTGTCCACTTGTGACCATCTTGGTTGAGCCTGGCAATCTGGCAGGACCAGGTACCGGATGCCAGGGAGGAGCCCTTGGGCTCTGGGGCTTTTAAGTTCCATGACTAGGGGATCATTGGTTCTTTCTCTGATGTGTAGTGAGATGGGATGAGATCTGAGACTTTGGGAATGTTGGGCCTGCTTGTGGCAGGATTAACCATTTCAGCTTCATCCTGGTGAGATGGGGAAAGTAAAAATGAAGTCACTCAGTAATGTCCAGCTCTTTGCGACCCCATGGACGGTAGCCCACCAGGCTCTTCCATCCATGGAGTTTTCTAGGCAAGAGTACTGGAGTGGGTTACCATTTCCTTCTCCAGGGGATCTTCCCAACCCAGGGATCGAACCTGGGTCTCCCGCATGGTGGGCAGATACTTTACTGTCTGAGCCACCAGGTAATCCACCAGGTGAGATGGGGAACTGGAGTCTAAATCTTTGCTTAACCAGAAATATATTGCTTCAAGGGGTGGGCCTGAACCAGTTCCCTTGGAGCCTTGCAGAAGAGCAACTCCATTTCTGGAAGGTCACCCTTCAGAGGATTGGTCTTGAAAAATAAACCTTTGACTCTCAATACTTTAAGCATAAAACAGAGAAAGATCACAAAACTTGAGGAAGTAAGATGTTACTTTTATAGTCCTTATTATATGTCAGATATTATATACAGTATATATTTTTTTTTTACAAGTACAGGGTTGAATATGCCATATGTTATATTGTTCTTTGTAAGTGATTCAATGAGATTTCTAAGTATTGAAACATATAAATTTTGCTTTTAAGCTTTCACTAAATGGCCTTTTTCTGGAAAGCAGTTTCTATGGAAACACTTAAAAATACTTGGAGACTCACTTTGCACAAACAAGCAAAAATTGTGACTGTTTAGCAAAGGCTCTGAAGCCAGAGGCAGGGGTCTGGGTCAGACAGGATGGCTGGATTAGAACTCTAAGATGGAGATGAGATGAAGATGTGCCACATGGATTAAGGGTACTGAGAAATTTCTAATGAAGAGCTGGGTTCAGCTAATAGGAAAACTCACTCTTTGTGGTTCAATGTGTATAGTAATCAGAGGGAGGGTCCAGTCATTCTTAACAAATATTTTTTACTTCTCTATAAAGAGATGAGTTGAAAACCATTTTATGCATTCTTGTATACAGTTATAGGAACTGGAATGACATCAAATAATTATCAGCGGCACAATATCAAACACCTTGAGTGAAAGTGAAAGTCACTCAGTCATGTCCAACTCTTTGCAACCCGATGGACTGTATAATCCCTGGAATTCTCCAGGCCAGAATAGTGGAGTGGGTAGCCTTTCTCTTCTCCAGGGGATTTTCCCAACCCAGGGATCAAATCCAGGTCTCCTGCATTGCAGGTGGATTCTTTACCATTTATCATAAATGTCATTTGATAAGGCATTTATCAAATGCCTTAAAATGTTCCAAACCTTGAACATGACAGTCATGAATTAGTGATAGTCCTAAGTAATATAGATAGGTGTAAAGCCCTGATGTCTCCAGATGTTTGTGGAGTTAGGATGAACTAATAGTGCAGTTCCAGATAAGCCCCCAAGGGTGGAAAGGCTCTTTCTTACTCATGGAAAAGTTCGAAGTAGGATTCCAGGCTAACAGAGGGCTCTCTTCCATGAAATAATCCAGGGCTCCAACCTCCTTCCATCTATGGCCCCCTCACTCCCTAGAGCCTTGTCATTATTTTGCATCTAGTGGGCAGAAGGTAAAAGGGAAGTGAAAGATGCCACTATTTAAAAGCCCTGGGGGACTTTCTTGATGGTACAGTGGTTGACTCTGCTCTTCCACTGCAAGGGCCCCAGGTTCAAGCCCTGCTTGAGGAGCTAAGATCCTACATGTGGTATGGCCATTAAAAAAAAGAGAAGCCTTGGTCTATGGAGGGCAAATCACCTCTGTATACTTTCTGTGCTGTGCTGTGCTGTGTTTAGTCAGTCATGTTCAACTCTTTGTGACTGTAGCCTGCCAGGCTCCTCTGCCTGCCAGGATTCTCCAGGCAAGACTACTGGAGCGAGTTGCTATGCCCTCCTCCAGGGGATCTTCCCAACCCAGGGATCGAACCCAGGTCTCCCACATTGCAGGCAGATTCTTTACTTAATCACCAGGGAAGCCCAAAAATGTTGGAGTGGGTAGCCTATCCCTGGAGAAGGCAATGGCACCCCACTCCAATACTCTTGCCTGGAAAATCCCATGGATGGAGGAGCCTGGAAGGCTGCAGTCCATGGGGTCGCTAAGAGTCAGACACGACTGAGCGACTTCCCTCTCACTTTTCACTTTCATGCACTGGAGAAGGAAATGGCAACCCACTCCAGTGTTCTTGCCTGGAGAATCCCAGGGACGGGGGAGCCTGCTGGGCTGCCGTCTGTGGGGTCGCACAAAGTCGGACATGACTGAAGTGACTTAGCAGCAGCAGCAGCAGTAGCCTATCCCTTCTCCAGGGGATCTGCCTGACCTGGGAATCAAACCGAGGCCTCTGCATTGCAGGCAGATTCTTTACCACCTGAGCCTCCAGGGAAGCCCCCATATACTTTGCACTGGCTCTAACTCTGTCTTAGCAGCCACATCTAATTGCACAGGAGACTAGGAAGTATAGTTCTAGTTTTGTGCTCAGGAAGAGAAGAAGGACAAGATTTGGTGGCTGGCTAGCAGTCTCTGCTCTGTTGTTTATCATTTCATTGGGAAGAGTGAAAAACCTAAATAAATGAACAATGTTTCTCCAATTCAGTAAACAAATTATGAGACGTCAATATAACTACATGGCATCTGAGCTCCCTATCTATTGAAATGAAATTGGCTCAAGCCCTGTATCTGACAGCCTGTGGAAAATTCAATATCCTCTCTAGGATTTTGATGAATTTCCAGGAGCTAAGTTCTTGCAGGCATTTTCAGTGCTGAGTTCTGGCTCTGTCAACCTCAGTTTTCATCTCCCAGATGGCAAGGCAGCCCAGATATATCACGCATCCTCTTTTCTTGGTTAATCCTCAACCCACTCTAGGGAGTCATCTGGATGAGCAGCAGCCTGTACTAAAGGTTGGAGTGGGTGTTACTGTTATTTAGCATCATTGAAGACTCCTGAAAAGTCCCATTCCTCTGGGCCCCTGTGGTATTACTGAAAAAGATTTAGTTTCAGGACCAGGAACCAGGCTTGATCACTCAAGAGCTTTTGTGTAGCAGAGTTTTATTAAAGTATGACAAGGGACAGAGAAAGCTTCTGACATAGACATCAGAAGCGGGGCGGAGAGTGCCCCCCTTTCTAGTGTTGCTGCTGCTAAGTCACTTCAGTCGTGTCCGATTCTGTGCGACCCCAAAGACGGCAGCCCAGTAGGCTTCCCCGTCCCTGGGATTCTCCAGGCAAGAACACTGGAGTGGGTTGCCATTTCCTTCTCTAGTGCATGAAAGCAAAAGTGAAAGGGAAGTCGCTCAGTCGTGTTCAACTCTCAGAGACAACCATGGACTGCAGCCCACCAGGTTTCTCCGTCCATGGGGTTTTCCAGGCAAGAGTATTGGAGTGGGGTGCCATTGCCTTCTCCTTTAGCAAGGGAGATATATACTTTTTAATTGGTTATTACAGTAAATCAAAAGAATGTCTCAAGGTTGCATAGATCTTACTAGCCCCATTCCCACAATTTACATTTTAAAATAACAGGTTTAGAATTTAACAGTAGAAAGATCTTACCAGACCCACTCCCATAATATACATTCTAAGATATCAGGATTAGCCAGAAGGAAGGACAAACTGTCCTCAAGCAGGATACGTTGTTGTTATATAATCCAGGAACCAGAAATCAAATTGCCAACATCCCCTGGATAATCGAAAAAGCTAGAGAGTTCCAGAAAAACATCTATTTCTGCTTTGTTGACTATACCAAAGCCTTTGACTGTGTGGATCACAATAAACTGTGGAAAATTCTTAAAGAGATGGGAATTCTTAAAGAACCAATTCTTAAAGAATTGGTTTAAAATTCTTAAATTCTTAAAATTTTAAAATTCTTAAATTTTAAAATTCTTAAAGAACCAGACCACCTGACCTGCCTCTTGAGAAATCTGTATGCAGGTCAGGGAGCAACAGTTAGAACTGGACATGGAACAGACTGGTTCCAAATAGGAAAAGGAGTACGTCAAGGCTCTATATTGTCACCCTGCTTATTTAACTTCTATGCAGAGTACATCATGAGAAACACTGGGCTGGAGGAAGCACAAGCTGGAATCAAGATTGTTGGGAGAAATATCAATAACCTCAGAGATGCAGATGACACTACCCTTATGGCAGAAAATGAAGAGGAACTAAAGAGCCTCTTGATGAAAGTGAAAGAGGAGAGTGAAAAAGTTGGCTTAGCTCAACATTCAGAAAATGAAGATCATGGCATCTGGTCCCATCACTTCATGGCAAATAGATGGAGAAACAGTGGAAACAGTGGCAGACTTTATTTTGGGGGGCTCCAAAATCACTTCAGATGGTGACTGCAACCATGAAATCAAAAGATGCTTGCTCCCTGGAAGGAAAGTTATGACAAACCTAGAGAGCATATTAAAAAGCAGAGACTACTTTGCCAACAAAGGTCTGTCTAGTCAAGGCTATGGTTTTCCAGTAGTCATGTATGGATGTGAGAGTTGGACTATAAAGAAAGCTGAGCTTCCAAGAATTGATGCATTTGAACTGTGGTGTTGGAGAAAACTCTTGAGAGTCCCTTGGACTGCTAGGAGATCCAACCAGTCCAGTCCATCCTAACGGAGATCAGTCCTGGGTGTTCACTGGAAAGACTGATGTTGAAGCTGAAACTCCAATACTTTGGCCACCTAATGTGAAGAGCTGACTCATTTGAAAAGACGTTGATGCTGGGAAAGATTGAAGGTGGGAGGAGAAGGGGATGACAGAGGATGAGATGGTTGGATGGCATCACTGACTCAATGGACATGAGTTTGGGTAAACTCCGGGAGTTGGTGATGGACAAGGAGGCCTGGCATGCTGCAGTCCATGGGGTCTGCAGAGTCGGACACGACTAAACTGAACTGAATCCTTACTAAGGAATGTAGAAAAAAAGTGTCTTTTCTTCCTCCTTGAGAATTCCAGACCCCTATCTCCTCTTTGAGAGCCCCAGACCCCTTTCTCCTCCTCGTGGACCCCGGACTTCTTATCAAGCTGCTTAGAAATTGCCTCTCTCATTACTCTGCTTCTTTCTCCCTCCATGGCTTTAGCCTCTGTAGATCCAAGCATTCACAAAATATTTGTCTCCTCTGTTTATGCTCTTTAGTAACACAAAAGGGTCAGGATGATTACTTTGATGATTATTTGACTTTGTAGGTCTCCAACCAGTCTCCAAATGGAATGGCACAGTATGTAATTTTCTCTACTGATAGAAATCATGCAACCTCACATTCTTAGAAGTCACAGCACCCACTGTCACCTTCGTCTTTGCATATTTTTTCATTCTGCTGCTCACATATAATTCCATGTAGCTGTTACAGCTGACACTATATTGTGAAGTGAAAAAAAAAACAAGCTATTGAATTGTATCCTAATATGGTATCCAAAATACACAAAGCGCATAGAAAAAAGATCTGGTGATGTGCACCATAAAGTTAACAGTGAGTGGTTCTATTGTAGATATTTTTTAATATATTTATATTTTATATATTATATTTATATATTTTTCTGTATCATTAAAGATATCTGTAATGAACATATTTTACTATTATAAACAGAAAAAGAAAGATTATTTTTCAAGACAATTCTATTGCCTAAATTAAGCAAAACCAGGAAAGCAGATATTTTACCAAATTCTGTCTTCATAGAGTCTATTTTACTGTGGTTCAGATTTGTTGAACTCTTTCCTCCGGGTTCAGAAGCAGGAATAATCCTGCTGTCCCGAAGAATGGGAACAGTAAGGGAAACTTAGGGAACCTGGGGGAGCCAGGCTAGCTTCTGAACCTGGATTTCATTATTTAAGCATGTGTCCTGAGATGGCCCACCCTGCAGTGCGCTTGATCTTTTTATTTGCCTGTTCCTCTTATTTCAGATCCCGCATAGTCAATTTCTTTTGTTCTTTCTTTGGTCTGAAGATTTGTGAGAAAATTTTATTTTGTTTTGGTGAGTTTTTTAAAAACTTTATTTATTTTTTAATTGAAGGTTAGTTGCTTTATAGAATTTTGTTGTTTTCTGTCAAACCTCAACATGAATCAGTCATAGGTATACATATGTCCCCTCCCTTTTGAACCTCCCTCTCATCTCCCTTCCCATCCCACACCTCTAGGTTGATACAAAGCCCTTGTTGGAGTTCTCTGAGACATGCAGCAAATTCCCATTGGCTGTCTATTTTACATATGGTAATTTAAGTTTCCATGTTACTCTCTCCATACATCTCACCCTCTCCTCCCTACTTCCTGTATCCATAAGTCTATTCTCTATGTCTGTTTCTCCATTGCTGCCCTGCAAGTAAATTCTTCAGTACCATCTCTCTAGATTCCATATATATGTGTTAGTATATGATATTTAGCTTTCTCTTTCTGACTTACTTCACTCTGTATAATAGGCTCTCTGTTCATCCACCTCATTAGAACTGACTCAAATGTGTCCCTTTTTATGGCTGAGTAATATTCCATTGTGTATATGGAACCACAACTTCTTTATCCATTCATCTGTCGATGGACATCTAGGTTGCTTCCATGTTCTAGCTATTGTAAATAGTGCTGCAATGAGTAATATTCCATTGTGTATATGGAACTATAACTTCTTTATCCATTCATCTGTTGGTGGACATCTAGGTTGCTTCCATGTTCTGCTACTGCTACTGCTGCTAAGTCACTTCAGTCGTGTCCGACTCTGTGCGACCCCATAGACGGAAGCCCACCAGGCTCCCCTGTCCCTGGGATTCTCCAGGCAAGAACACTGGAGTGGGTTGCCATTTCCTTCTTCAATGCGTGAAAGTGAAGTCGCTCAGTCGTGTCCAACTCCCAGCGACCCCATGGACTGGAGCCCACCAGGCTCCTCCGTCCATGGGATTCTCCAGGCAAAAGTACTGGGGTGGGGTGCCACTGCCTTCCCTGTTCCATGTTCTAGCTATTGCAAATAGTGCTGCAATGAGTAATATTCCATTGTGTATATGGAACTACAACTTCTTTATCCATTCATCTGTTGGTGGACATCTAGGTTGCTTCCATGTTCTAGCTATTGTAAATAGTGCTGCAATGAGTAATATTCCATTGTGTATATGGAACTACAACTTCTTTATCCATTCATCTGTTGGTGGACATCTAGGTTGCTTCCATATTCTAGCTATTGTAAATAGTGCTGCAGTGAACCTTAGGGTACACGGTCTATTCTTTACTATTACCATTTTTTAAATTTTTTGGCTGTGTGGCATATGGGGCCTTAGATTCCTGACCAGGTATTGAACCTGAGACCCCTGCATTGGAACTGAAGTCAACCATGGACCACCAGGGGAATCCCCCCATGTGGTCTGTTCTTAATGCCAGATTTACAGAAGATGGAGGTTAATCTAGTTAGTCCACAAGGATCTATTAGGGCTTCAGTTCAGTTCAGTCGCTCAGTCATGTCTGACTCTTTGCAACCCCATGGAGCACACCAGGCCTCCCTGTCCATCACCAACTACCGGAGTTTACCCAAACTCATGTCCATTGAGTCGGTGATGCCATCCAGACATCTCATCCTCTGTCATCCCCTTCTACTCCTGCCTTCAATCTTTCCCAGCATCAGGGTCTTTTCAAATGAGTCAGCTCTTTGCATCAGGTGGCCAAAGTATCGGAGTTTCAGCTTCAACATCAGTCCTTCCAGTGAACACCCAGGACTGATCTCCTTTAGGATGGACTGGTTGGATCTCCTTACAGTCCAAGGGACTCTCAAGAGCCTTCCCCAACACCACAACTCAAAAGCATCAATTCTTTGGTGCTCAGCTTTCTATTTAGTCCAACTCTCACATCTATACATGACTACTGGAAAAACCATAGCCTTGACTAGACGGACCTCTGTTGGCAAAGGAATGTCTCTGCTTTTTAATATGCTGTCTAGGTTGGTCATAACTTTCCTTCCGGGGGAGTAAGCATCTTTTAATGTCATGGCTGCAGTCACCACCTGCAGTGATTTTGGAGCCCCCCAAAATGAAGTCTGCCACTGTTTCCACTGTTTCTCCATCTATTTGCCATGAAATGATGGGACCGGATGCCATGATCTTCATTTTCTGAATATTGAGCTTTAAGCCAACTTTTTCACTCTCCACTTTCACTTTGTTCAAGAGGCTCTTTAGTTCTTCTTTACTTTCTGCCATAAGGGTGGTGTCATCTGCATCTCTGAGGTTATTGATATTTCTCCCAGCAATCTTGATTCCAGCTTGTGCTTCATCCAGCCCAGCATTTCTCGTGATGCACTCTGCATATAAGTTAAATAAGCAGGGTGACAATATACAGCCTTGACGTACTCCTTTCCCTATTTGGAACCAGTCTGTTGTTCCATGTCCAGTTCTAACTGTTGCTTCCTGACCTGCATACAGATTTCTCAAGAGGCAGGTCAGGTATCTGCTATTCCCATCTCTTTCAGAATTTTCCACAGTTTATTGTGATCCACACCTCAAGGGCTTTGGTGTAGTCAATAAAGCAGAAATAGATGTTTTTCTGGAACTCTCCTGCTTTTTCAGTGATCCAGTGGATGTTGGCAATTTGATCTCTGGTTCCTCTGCCTTTTCTAAATCCAGCTTGAACATCTGGAAGTTCACAGTTCACGTATTGCTGAAGCTTGGCTTGGAGAATTTTGAGCATTACTTTACTAGTGTGTGAGATGAGTACTATTGTGTGGTAGTTTGAGCATTCTTTGGCATTGCCTTTCTTTGGGATTGGAATGAAAACGGACCTTTTCCAGTCCTGTGGCCACTGCTGAGTTTTCCAGATTTTCTGGCATATTGAGTGCAGCACTTTCACAGCATCCTCTTTCAGGATTTGAAATAGCTCCACTGTAATTCCATCACCTCCACTAGCTTCCAAGGTGAAGGATAAAGTTTGGAGTATTCTGAGATATTCTTAGATAGGATGCTCCTGGCAATTTTGTATGTGAGCCTTCCTTTCCTCTTATGAATTTACAAACTCCTGGCTGGAAAGTTGAAAATATTGTGTGTCACCTTAACAGAAAACAATCTTCCAAATCCATCCCTTCCATAGTTAAGAGTATGAATTTTGGAGCTAGATTATTTGGACTTAAGTCCCAACTTTATCACTCACTGGCTGAGTGACCTTGTTGTCCAGTCGTGTCCAACTCTTTGTGTCCTAATGGATGCAGCATTCCAGGCTTTCTTCTCCTTCACTGTCTCCCAGAGTGTGCCCAAACTCATGTCCATTGAATTGGTGATGCCATCCAGCCATCTCATCCTCTGTCGTCCCCTTTTCCTCCTGCCCTTAACTGTTTTCAGTATCAGGGTCTTTTCCAATGAATCAGATCTTCATATCAGGTGACCAAAGTTTTGGAGCTTCAGCTTCGGGAGCAGTCCTTCCAATGAATATTCAGGGTTGATTTCCTTTAGGATTGACTGGTTTGATCTCCTTGCTGTCCAAGGGACTCTCAAGAGTCTTCTCTAGCACCACAGTTTGAAAGCATCAATTCTTCAGAGTTCAGCCCTCTTTATGGTCCAACTCTCACATGTGGACGTGACTACTGGAAAAATCATGTCTTTGACTATACGGACCTGTGTTGGCAAATCAATGTCTCTGCTTTTTAATATACTGTCTAGGTTTGTCATAACTTTCTTCCAAGGAGCAAGCGTCTTTTAATTTCATGGCTGCAGTCACCACCCACAGTGACTTTTGGAGCCCAAGAAGATAAAGTCTGTCACTGTTTATTTGCCATGAAGTGATGAGCCTGGCTGCCATGATCTTAGTTTTTTGAAACTAATTTATTTGCCATGAAGGGATGGGAATGGATGCCATGATCTTAGTTTTTTGAATGCCGAGTTTGAGGCCAGCCTTTTCACTCTCTGCTTTCACCTTCATCAAGAGACTTTTAACTTCCTCTTTGCTTTCTGCCATTAGGGGTCTGAGGTTATTGATATTCCTCCTGGGAATCTTGATTCCAGCTTGTGCTTCATCCAGCGTAGCATTTCACATGATGCACTGTGCATATAAGTTAAATAAGCAAGGTGATAACGTACAACCTCGATGTACTCCTTTCCCAATTTTGAACCAGTCACTTGTTCCATGTCTGATTGTAACTTGCTTCTTGACCTGCATACAGGTTTCTTAGGAGGCAAGTAAGCTGGTCTGGTATTCCCAACTCTTTAAGAATTTTCCACAGTTTGTTGTGATCCACATAGTCAAAGGCTTTAGCAAAGTCAATGATGCAGAAGTATGACCTTGGGAAATTACTAACCTCTCTTGCCTCAGTTTCTTCATTTGTAAAATGAATGTGGAATATTTTCTATATCTTAGAGTGGCTGGAAAGATCAAATGAGTTAGTACTCCTCAATAGAGCCTAATAGGGCATAAAACCATGTAAGTGTAATTTTGATAAATAAAGAACTATGAGTGGTGATTCTCAGGTGGCACAGTTGGTAAAAAATCTGCCTTCCAGTGTAGAAGACACAAGAGATATGGGTTTGATCCCTGGCTCAGGAAGATCCTCTGGAGGAGGGCATGGCATCCCACTCCGTGTTCTTGCCTGGAGAATCCCATGGACAGAGGAGCCTGGTGGGCTACAGTCCATGGAGTTGCAAAGAGTCAGACATGACTGAGCACACACACACTGTCCTAACTCAGTGAGGTCAGAAGGCTGGTCCCCTGCCTACTTCTCTTCTCAGGAGTCTCTGGACACTGGTTAACTGAATGAAATGCTGTATCCATGTACTATATCAAGTTCCCAGAGATAGGAGATTTCCCAGTTTCAGGAGCTGTTACAGCCCAGGGGCCCTCAGAGTTGCAGTTCGGCCCCTTTATTTTGTACGTGGGGAAACGGAGACCCAGGGGCTGTCAGTCACTTGCTCAGCTCCGCACATCTAGTTGATGCCCGGCCACCCGCAGGGCATCCACTCCAAATGTATTTTTATATGAAGTTCAAATTACTTTCTCTCCTCCATAAGTACTTTATGTAGTCAAGCAAGCATGTAGTTTGGTAAGAGGAGAATTCATGAATAAGTCTCTTTCTGAATAAGTAAATTTCATTAGTTAGCATGCTTTCTTATTACAAATTATCTAATCATTATCCTTATTAGAAACATTCAATGCCAAACAGAAATTGCAGCTCAGAGAATGTCAATATGTTGTTAGTGAATTTAGTCTTGGGCTAAGGTCTTTCTTCCCCCTTTAGTTTTCTCGCTTCCCTCTTTCCATTCCTGTGGAATGCTGCCAAATAGCACCCCTACTTTTGATAGCGTTAAGTTAAAAATAATCTACTGCCTTAACACATCTGGCTGTCTTTTCCATTATCTTTGAGTATTATCTTTTTTTCTTGTCTATATGTACATAGTTTTCAATAGTTATAGCTGTCAGATCAGATCAGATCAGATCAGTCGCTCTGTCGTGTCCACTCCCACCCCAACCGCCCCCCTCCCTTCCATCCCGCTCCCGAGGTCACCCAGCTCACACCCATCATCTGACCTCCGCCATCTCATCCTCTGTCGTCCCCTTCTCCTCCTCCCCCATCCCTCCCACATCATCTTCTCCATTCACTCTGCGTGCCACGTTCCCTCACATCAGATTGATCTCCTTCACTTCTCCGTCGACTTTCTCCACTCACTCTTCTTCCGCTCCCTTCCTCACTCTCACTCCATACTACCACAAACATCCTACGCGAAACGGTCTCCTAGCTCTAGGGGTCCTCTCAGTAGCTCAGCTGCGTCACCATCTCAGTATTTTGCAGAAAAACAAATCACACTTTTCCCCTTCCCCATCTATTTTCATAGTGATGGGACAGTCTGATCTTCGTCTTGTTGGCTTTGCAACCTTTCCTCTCCACTTTCACTTTCATCGAGCTTTTTGCCCCTCTTCACTTTCTCCATAAGATGGTGTCATCTCATATCTGAGGTTATTGATATTTCTCCCACAATCTTGTACTCATAAAACTTTGAAGTAAGCACTTCTCATCTAATATTATTTATAAATATTTTATATATGCACACATTTCCCATAAATATCTACTCTTTTTTGCCACTTTACTTTTTAATTGAAAGATAATTACTTTACAGAATTTTGTTGTTTTCTGACAAGCATCAACAAAAATCAGCCATTGATACACCCATGTTCCCTCCCTCTCATCTCCCTCCCCATTCCACCCCTCTAGGTTGATACAGAGCTCCTGTTTGAGTTCCCTGAGTCAAACAGCAAATTCCTGCTGGCTGTCTATTTTACATATGGTATTGTAAGTTTCCATGTTACTCTCTCCCATAAATATCTGCTCTTAATGGATACCTAATACATTATGATCAAACTAATCACAAAGTTAAAAAATAATTTCCCTATCACTGACATTTGAATTGCTCCCATTTTAATGTACTAAATGTGGTACTTTAATATATACTTTTTTCTTCTGTTGATTTATTCCCCAAGGACATAGTCTCAGGATTGCAGTTATATGGTCAAATATATAAATATTTTTATAGCCAAACAGTTACATTGCTGGATATTTTTTCTGGTGATAATGCCACCAGCAGTGTATGAGTGTGCCATTTCACCATACTCTTATCAACAGGGAGTAGCTAACAGCTTGTACTCACAAACAAGTGTGCTTGTGCCAGGAAAATGTCCACTGAAGTGATGACAAACCATCGCTGAGTGTTATATGGAATGAACTTGAGAGTTTCCCTGACTGGATAATTTCCCTGTTTCGTTTCATACTCAATTAGTAAAGTCTATAAGCACCGTGACTGTTAGATCCGTAACAGTGCCTTGCATAGTGGGTATCCAATAACTTATTGGTTTAATTTTGTGTCCTATAAGATGCTGACCTATAGTAGTCATGCTACCACACTCCATGGTACCTACAGTAGAAAAGAGCAAAGTCAAAGAGAAGGGGAGGTGGGAAAAAGTGGAAGAAACACTGTCCGATTTCTCAGGAGGGAAAACAGGGAGCCTCTCGCCCAAATGCAGGCCTACCTTTGTCCGTGGTGCCCTGGGCATCAGTGAGTCTGTCTGTCTACTCCCTGACACCTGACGTGAATCTGCCCCTCCTCCCACCCCCAGCCCCAGCGTCTCTTCTTCCTCAGCTTCCCCTCCACTCCTTCTTCCCCAGGGAGGTCTTGTGCTCTCTCCCTTCACTCCTTTGGTCAGGTGTTCAGAACCATCCTCAGCCAGTGGAGATGCAGTGATTAAACATGTGTGAGCCCTGCCTTCCCGGAATTTGAAGTCTGAGAGAGAGAGGGAGAGAGAGGCATTTTTTAAAGGCAGAATGGGATACATGTCATAAGATTACTTCAGATAAGGTCGTCTGGGAGGTTTCTTCTGGCCGATCTGAGAAGATTTTATAGAGGGGGCGTCGAGACTGGGTGGTGAGGAACGGCAAGGATTGAGACAATGGATCTGATGACGCTCCTAGCTTCTCAGGATCCTTAGCGCCCTCCCAATCCTTACTGCTCCGGTCACCAACACAGGTGTCCTGGAGAGCAGAATATGCCAGGGGCCACGCCAGAGGTTCAGAAACATGCCTGGTGTATTCCCTTCTCAACTTAGAAAATGGTTTTGATTCTTTCTTTTTTATTGGGGTGAAACAAATATTTTGAAAACTAAATGTGCTTGAGCCGGGTGAGGCAATACAGGGGCCACCAGTGTGGTGCCCAGGTATGTGGAGGGAAGGCAGCTGGCGGGGGCATTGCCCTGGGGGTTGGAGACTGGCAGGAAGTTCTGCCAGAAGGTCTGAGATCTCCCAGACACCCGTATCTGAAGTAATCTTAAGACATTTATCCCATTCTGCCTTTTAAAAATGCCTCTCTCTCCTCTCAGACTTCAAATTCCTTCAGACTGGTCCATGCCTGTACCTCACTGATCACTGCTTGTGTTTTATTCACTACTGACTGTGCTGGGCTGGTTGTTAAATGTTGCGCTTATTATCCCTGGGAGGAGGGACCCTGGGATTTCTCGTAATCTGTGGAGAATGCAGGTGTGATCTGTGAGGTTAGGTGACCTGGGCTGTGCTGCCAACCCTAGAGCCTTGTGTCGCAGAAGAATCCGGGTTGTTGATTCTAAGTGTGTGAGAACTGAATCATGTGTATCTCCTCTTTAGTTGCCACTGTCTTCTCTGCCTCTTCCTCCTCCGTGCCAACTCAAGCCTCCTCAGCTTTCCTTTTCTTTAATTGCAGAGCTCTGTTAACCTATGTACATTGTAGTTGATCTTTTCCTCATTCTCCCCAGATTTACCCGGCTGGGATGGCATTACAGATTTAAAGGGGTGTCATCTGAAGTGATGTGTTGGAGGAAGAAGCTCAAAGCCCTGAAACTTATAAGTGTTTCTAAATGCATGGTTCATTACAGTGTCTCAGAATACTATAATTGCTACATCATGATGACACAGTATGGACAGACCCTTTTATCTGCTGCTTTTTCTAGTTCTAGTTATCATGCTGATGAAGTTGACACTTACCGTCCCCACCCACAAAGAGACAAAAAAACATCCTTGGGGATAGAGCCCACTTGCACCCAAATGAATGGTCTGCCTTACTGAGGCGCTCCTTAGAATGCTGTGTTTGGAGCTTTTGTGTTTCGGGGTTTAACCAAGGTCTTCCCCATTTGCAGTCATGGAGCGCTGGTTGTGAGGGCAGCATGCCTTTCAGAGGATGGGGTTGGAATGAGGTCAGGCTGCTACTTAGAGGGCTTGTGGTGCCTCTAGAACTTTCCTGCTTCTAGTCTATTGATCTATCCCTCCTTGTGGGGAAATGGTGGTCTATTTCCTATTAGACCTATTTAGTCTATTAGTCTAAATAGGCCCATTAGTCTATTTCCCATTGGGTGGTCTATGAGCTGAGTCAGTGTCCTGTAGTCCTGAGTAATGGGATTTATTCAGAGTAAACTAAAAATGGACACACTACACCCCTTACACCTACCATAGAACCCGAGCCTCCACCCTCACCAAAGCACTAGAGTTGTGGGTGACTTTGGCACACAGAGCCTGGACTTTCACGTTATCTTTTCCTGGGGCTTGGGGCTCATCAAAAAGCTCCTACCAAAAAAAAAAAAAAAAAAGACTTCCTTTTTGGGAATATAACTAACCCAGCACTATAGTAACTCTACGTTCCTGGGAGTCTTTTTAAAGAACTCTATCGGCTAATTATTGACTTCTGATTCTTGAGCATGGATGCACTTCACAGATCATTCTGATCTGCCCCGGGTCCTTGTGCATTTTCAGCCAAGAAACAACAGTTAGAACTGGTCATGGAACAACAGACTGGTTCCAAATAGGAAAAGGAGTACGTCAAGGCTGTATATTGTCACCATGTTTATTTAACTTATATGCAGAGTACATCATGAGAAATGCTGGACTGGAGGAAACACAAGCTGGAATCAAGATTGCCAGGAGAAATATCAATAACCTCAGATATGCAGATGATACCACCCTTATGGCAGAAAGTGAAGAGGAACTAAAAAGCCTCTTGATGAAAGTGAAAGTGGAGAGTGAAAAGGTTGGCTTAAAGCTCAACATTCAGAAAACCAAGATCATGGCATCTGGTCCCATCACTACATGGGAAATAGATGGAGAAACAGTGGAAACAGTGTCAGACTTTATTTTTCTGGGCTCCAAAATCACTGCAGATGGTGACTGCAGCCATGAAATTAAAAGACGCTTACTCCTTGGAAGGAAGGTTATGACCAACCTAGATAGCATATTCAAAAGCAGAGACATCACTTTGCCAACAAAGGTTCGCCTAGTCAAGGCTATGGTCTTTCCTGTGGTCATGTATGGATGTGAGAGCTGGACTGTGAAGAAGGCTGAGCGCCGAAGAATCGATGCTTTTGAACTGTGGTGTTGGAGAAGACTCTTGAGAGTCCCTTGGACTGCAAGGAGATCCAACCGGTCCATTCTGAAGGAGATCAGCCCTGGGATTTCTTTGGAAGGAATGATGCTCAAGCTGAAACTCCAGTATTTTGGCCACCTCATGCGAAGAGTTGACTCATTGGAGAAGACTCTGATGCTGGGAGGGATTGAGGGCAGGAGGAGAAGGGGACACCAGAGGATGAGATGGCTGGATGGCATCACTGACTCGATGAATGTGAGTCTGAGTGACCTCCGAGAGCTGGTGATGGATAGGGAGGCCTGGCGTACTGCAGTTCATGGGGTCGCAAAGAGTCGGACACGACTGAGCGACTGATCTGATCTGATCTGATTAACCATTTGAATAAATCAGGACAGACTTGTGTACATTGGGGTACAAGATAAATCCTGAAATCTCAGTGGTGTAACACAGCAGTGAATACTCACTTGTATAAAGTTTGACCTGGATTGTGTGGCCCTCCTTAATCTTGTCGCTACACTATTTGGTGGATTCCAAGGTTTCTACTGAAAGGGAAAAGAGGATTGAGGAGGCGCATTAGCTTTTACTGTTTCAGCCCAGAATGACATAGTCCATTAACTAGAACTAAGCACATGGCCCAGTGGAACTGCAGGCAAGTGAGGGAATGTGAGGAAACAGAGCAACACGGGGCATCTGGTGAGCTCCGGCCAGCTCTCTCTGCCACATCATTCTTACCCTCACGTGCTTGTAACTTGGAATGTAAAAGCAGGTCATCTTGCTCTAAAAGCTTCTTGGGTTTTGTGAGTAGCAGGGACTCTCTTGAATGGCGTCCAATTCCTCGGTTTTCCTAGAACAGCAGGGGATCTCAATTTCCCCACGAATCATACTGACTGACACCCTCGGCCCCACACCCTCGGCTGGAGGGTCACTGCCAGGGTGTGTTATTTGCTTCGGTTCCCACCCCTCAAGGGTATGTTTGTTCACAACTTTATAAACACTCCCCCTCCATCTTGGTATCCAGGCCCGTTTGCAACATGACTTTGCAGTTTCTCTAAGACGTGAAGTCTGTTCCCTTCCCCTTGAGCCATGGCTGGTGCTGGGACTTGCTTTCAACTAGAGAATGTGGCAGCCATGACAGGTACGCTGTGGCTCACTGAACAAGCTCAGGTCCATCTGCTGGGTGATGGCCCTATTGGGTGATCACCTCAGGCAACATTCTGCCAACCCCCAGAAGCAGAGCTGCCCAGCTGCTGGCAGCTGACACACAAGGAGCTCCCGGAGCCCAGCCTCCACTGCCGACTGTGGGAGTGTGGACCTCAGGATGGTTTGCAACCAAGCAATGGCTGACTGGCACAGCAGGGGTCAGTGTGCTCGCCATGTGTATGTATATGCCAGCTGTGTTGTTTGCAAACTCAAAGTTTAATTACATATTACTTTAAAAGGATGAAATATGAATTGGAAAATTAAGACAAATTATTTCTATGAAAACTAAATGCTTTGTAAAGACTTGATAAAACAAGTACCTTTAAAAAATTTCAAGATGTGGTGAGACATCTATAAAAAATGGAAAGTCATGAAGCATGTGATAGATTTTACTCACCAGTTGTTTAACATATGTGTGTATATATATATATATTTTTTTAAAACATTTTTAGTCCATATTGATGAACTGTGGTCCATATTTTGAACTGTGGTGTTGGAGAAGACTCTTGAGAGTCCATATTTTGAACTGTGGTGTTGGAGAAGACTCTTGAGAGTCCCTTGGACTGCAAGGAGATCCAACCAGTCCATTCTGAAGATCAGCCCTGGGATTTCTTTTGAAGGAATGATGCTAAAGCTGACTCCAGTATTTTGGCCACCTCATGCGAAGAATTGACTCATTGGAAAAGACTCTGATGCTGGGAGGGATTGGGGGCAAAAGGAGAAGGGGACGACAGAGGATGAGATGGCTGGATGGCATCACTGACTCGATGGATGTGAGTCTGAGTGAACTCCAGGAGATGGTGATGGACAGGGAGTCCTGGTGTGCTGCGATTCATGGGGTCGCAAAGAGTCGGACACGACTGAGCGACTGATCTGATCTGATCTGATTGATGAACTGAGGCTGGACATCATGTATCATTAGATTTTGAGGGGAAGGCTATGGTTACTGAACAAAAATGGCTCATGATAATTTGTTGGCTTAAAGAAGATGGAGTTTTATTTGCTGTTTTTTTTTCTGTGTAGTAATCCAAGGTGGAAATTCTAAGTCAGAGAGAAGTTGGTCTGTGCAGTCATTCAAGGGTCCAAAATGTTCACCATTTTGTTCTGCTGACCCCCAAGGCCTCCTTGTTACCTAAATGGAAAAAAGCATGTCATTGGTTTTGGACTCAGAAGAGGACAGAGGGTATGAAGAGGCATAACCTGTATCAAAAGGCATCAGTCACAAGATGCACCCTGACTTCTACCAACTCTGCATTGACAAAAACTCAGCCACATGACCATGTCTGGCTATAAGAGAGACCAGGAAATGTATGGTTTGGGGGCAAAAACATGCCCCCAAATCCTCTAAAATGAGAGGATATATTTGGGTCCAGAGGTGGCAGTTTGTAGCAGAGTGATGTGTTGCAAACATGTTTCTTGCAAGAAGGATGATGGGAAGCTTGAATTAATGGACCTGTATCCAATGGGAAGACCATGGTGGATTGATCTACAATTCTATATTTTAAACTAAAATAACACATTTATGATAAAAATGTATCTTTTCATGACTTACCTCAATTTCTTTAAAATTAATTTTCCAGTTAGAATGGTCCTGCTTATGATGGAGATAAGGACATTTTATTCTTTCTGTCTCTTGGTTCTTCAATATGTCTCTTTGTTTTCATTTTTTGGTGGGGTCAAGAATAGGTCAGACTAGTTGAGTGTCTACGTGTCATTTTGAAGTGATATCTCGTCTTACAGTTGCTGTGGTTTAGTTGCTCTGTCATGTCCTACTCTTTGCAACCCCTTGGACTGTGGCCCACCAGCCTCCTCTGTCCATGGGATTTCCCAGGCAAGAATACTGGAGTAGGTTGCCTAAAGTAGCCTCTTGTTTTTAAAGGGACACACAGAGGTAGCTCAGTGCTTGAGATGTGGCCAGCTGACGAAGAGAAGACAGGAAGAAGGGGAATGTCTCAATGCACCCACCCCCAGTCAGTACCGAAGGGAAGGTTAACGTGAAAGATGGCAAGAGGGTGCTCCCCACACCCAGTTTTGCTTCCACGAGATGCCTGTTCCACGCGTACAAATGGCTCCATTTATCTTGGGAACCGAGGACACAAGAGCTTCATTTCTGGCCACTGAGTGAACTGTTGAAAGGCCCTGTGAAAGCTGCTCTCCATGAATGATCCTTCTGCACCCAAAGGAGCCATGCCAAAGATGGGAAGAAATGGATGCTGGCCCTTGATTGAGCACATGTCATGTGAAACTCCCGCAGTTGGGCACTGGCTCCCCTAACCTTGTCCCTGAGCCCAGAGGACCCGGGTCCCAGCTGCACCCAATTCGGGTGAAAACCTCCGCCCCTTCTCCCCGTGTCTGATACTTCTCAGGAATCCTTAGCCTCAGCACTCACCTCCCCACTCTTTTCCTCAATTCACACTGGTGGGCCTGACTCTGGAAAAGGGTTTTAAAATAAAGGAACATTTTCTAACTTGAGAGGAAGTCTTATTTTTCTCCATTTGGCTTAAAAGTGATACTGTCAAAGAGTCTACATTGATATGTAGCAACAGGATATTAGACGTTTTCTGAGCTCACAGTGTGTGAGAGAGCGGGGTTCTGGTGAGTCATCTTCTAGAATCTGTCCCATATCTGCTCAGTACCCATCACACGGGGGCTGATCTGGGAGATATTGTTTATTAAATGCAGGCTTCTTCTTTTTTCTTTATTAGATAAGGAAAAACATGTAGGACACTGCTGCAGGAAGCCAGGAATTACGGAAGCCTGGAATTAAAATTTGTTCCCTCCCAAGTGTAGAGACACTGATAGCTGCTCTGAGGCTCAGATGGTAAAGCGTCTGTCTACGATGTGGGAGACCCGGGTTCGATCCCTGGGTTGGGAAGATCTCTTGGAGAAGGAAATGGCAATCCACTCCAGTACTATTGCCTGGAAAATCCCATGGACAGAGGAGCCTGGTAGGCTACAGTCCATGGGGTCGCAAAGAGTTGGACACGACTAAGCAAACTTCACGTTCACATTCACTTTGTGCCAGACACTGAACTAAGGGTTTTCCATGTATCATCCCATTCACTCTCTGCAGGAGTACTGTGATCATTGTCGGCAGCTTACAAACGTAAGGGACGTAAGTGTCAGGAGAAGTTCCTTTCCTAAGGTATCCAGCTATCAAGTTATGAAGCTGATGTTCAAGTCCAGTTTTCCTCTTCATCGCAACACAGGATGAAAGGCACACACAGCAGTACTTATTCCAGAAAAAATAAAGGGTGAACTGTATTATTCAGCATTCCCAGAAAAGAAGTCTGGCTGTCTGGCTCATTTTGTAGGGGGTGGTTGATAAGGCTATGAAAAAAAAAAAGGCAGATTATATTCTCTGATAGTGTAGGTGTGACTACTACCCCTGTGCTGAGAATAAGTAGCCCCCCACCGCCCCCACCCCTGTATTTTGTAGTACAGGGTCTAAGCGCACACTTGTCTTCCCCAACCCTGGTTTGTTTGTGGTCCTTGGCATCTTGGCTCTGGTCAGAGACTTCTCCATAAAAGGTTCTACTGGGTCACTGGTTTCCTCTGGCACAGGATGCCTGGGGCCCGTTTAATCAGCCTATTCTCTAGCTTGAAACCCACTGAGGATGTGTCACTTCCGAATTTCCCTGTAACCTTGGGGTTTAGGAATGGCAGTTGTTTTTTCCTGTTCTTTCTGAAAATCTCTGTTTTGAATCAGACAGGAAAAGGCTATTTAGGTGCTCACAAGATTTATTAAAAGCACTGTCTGGGTTTGGTAAATGATTGCGAGTGATCACAGTCCCCTTCCACTCTGGACCTCACAGTTACAAGGGCATCAGGATTGGGGTGCAAAGGTGAGGGCTGAGATGGGCCGGAGAAGAAAGACACATGACCTATGGGAGCCCCGCTCTTGTGCTCTACAATGTCCTGCTGTCACCTCTGAGGCACTGAAGTTGCTGCCTCTCTCCTCTGTCTTCCCTGGGTCTGCGACTCCTTTAGAGTGTATGTGACATTTACCAGGTGATCAACAAATGTTTATTTAATAAATAAGCGAGTGAATGAGAGTTTGTTTTCTAATTCAGGCTAAATAAATATTTCCAAACCTGCTATAACTCCCTCTCTAGAACCGATAGATTGGGGAGCAAGGCATTTGGTTTGATATTTATATGCCCAGAGCTCTACTTTACTGTCATGCTCTAACAAGGTTTTCATTCTTGGCTCCTTTTGTGATTCTAACTTAAGTGTCCTGGGGTGGGCCTACGGAAATCAGTATTTTTAAAAGAGCTCCCTAGGAGTTTCTGTTGAGCAGTCAGGGTTGAAAATTGCCACTCTACATATACTTAGAGGAATTACTACCTTATGGCTGATGGAGCATGTGGGTGAATTACGTTTTGCAAAATCTGAACCTTGTGGGAAAAATTTGTTGGCTTCCAAACACTTACCTAAAGACAAGAGCCAAGGAGACAAGGACATTGTCTGGAAGTCAGGTGCTCAGCTCTGCTCTGATTCAGTAACCGTTCCGCTATAGGATGTCTCAGCAGACACTTAACGGATGCCCTAAGTGGATTCTCCTGAGAGCCTCAGCATCTTTCCTCCATTAGCTTCCCCTCGCAATGTTCTAGTCTAAGAGCAATGGCTTATCTGACAAACCTGAAAATGTGTTAAATGAACAGACACAGCTTCCTGGTGGAAACACTGAACTGAGGGCACTGGGGGTAGGAATAAATATATAAGTCTCTCTTGCTCTGAAAATGGAGATTTGCAGCGTGTTAAGATGCTAGGATACATGTGTAAGTAGCCAATGGAGTGAGGGCTGTGGTTGCTTTTCTCAGGTTGTTATAATAAGGTTTTCTGTCTTCACTGATTTCTGACTCCATGTGCCCTGTGATGGAGTTTGTACATAAGACAGCTTAGGTCAGCTTCCTTTTTGCTGTGTGCTGGGGGCAGCGTGGAAAGAAAAAGCAGGAAGTGGACAGACAGCTATATTCTTCTTTTGCCTTTAGAACTCTGTGTTCCTCGTGTATCTGTATCTAGCCCACCATTTCTTCTTTCTTTAATGATTGAAAAGATGAATTTGGCCTCACGCGTTCACCCTGTGTCCTTTTAGTGAAAAAGAAGGGTGTGTACAGATGTCACTGCCCTGGAGTTCCTGGAAGCAGGCTCATTATGTGCTTTTGCAGGGAAATTTGCAGAGAAATGGACCTTTATAGATGCTCAGAAGCATTCCCTATATGAGTTTGGCTGATAGTTTTACATAGGGGAATTTTGATTAATTGGTATCAGGAATTGTAAACAGTCTAAGATTTTGCCCTCTTGCAATTTAATGAATTAGCTGGCCACAGTTGTGTGGATGCCAGCAGAGGCTGGAAATTCCTGAGTGAGAGACAAAGAACTTGATTACTCACAGCATTAGTGGTGGCCAGAATATTAGCGATTTCTTGTACACTTTCTCCAAGCCTCAGTTCTCATCATGCGCTGCAAACAGGACAAGGTGACATGTACACATATAGGGGAGGACCTCGGAGCTTAAGGAACTCGCGTCTTTTACTGAGGGCAGTAAGCATACTAATCCTGTGAGCCAAAGGGCCACACACTCTCTGTCTCCCAAAGCTGTTCCCTAAACAAAAATCCTTGAAAAGTTATTCTAAAACAAAGGCAGTCTATGCCTCTGTTTGCAAGATACACAGACACACCAGCCACTCCTAGAGAACTGCCTCCTAGGAGTGAGTCAGGAACAAGAGGAGGCACTCACAGAGGTGCAGATAAAGCTGAATGGAGGGAGACAGTGGACTTCATAAATTTCCCTAGATTCCATCTTGAGTTCAGTAGGTGAGTACCCCCATGTATCAGTGGGCATTTGCTATGTAACAAACACCCACAGCTTAATAGTTCAAAACAACAACCATTTTATTTAGCGGGCCCTGTTGTCTTC
Organism: Tragelaphus eurycerus; assembly: GCA_935064755.1. Classification (NCBI taxonomy): domain Eukaryota; kingdom Metazoa; phylum Chordata; class Mammalia; order Artiodactyla; family Bovidae; genus Tragelaphus; species Tragelaphus eurycerus. The sequence continues at coordinate 17,637,198 of CAKXYN010000024.1, read as the reverse complement.
ACACTGGCAGACACAGAGTTCCAGGAGTCACGAGACAGTGAGCCCTGTGTACACACACTTTCCAAGCTGCTGCATCTCGTTTGCTAGCATCCCATTAGCTTCTGTGGCTGCTTTCACAATCGTCCACACTCCAGAGCTCCTCTCGGGCCCTTCCACCGTACCCTCCAGGTCTCAGCTCCTTAGGGAGTCCACCCTGTGGTCTCTCTGCACCCCTGTCACTTCATCATATTCTTTCCTAGATCCTGAAATTACTTACTGATTCTCTCTCTCTCTCACACACACACACACATTTTTTGGCTGTGCTGGGTCTTTGTTGCTCTGTGCAGGCTTTCTCTAGTTGTGGCCAGTGGGGGATACTCTCTAGTTATGGTGTGTTGGCTTCCCATTGTATTGGCTTCTGTTATTGCAGAGCATGGTGCATGGGCTCAGTAGCTGCAGTACACAGGCTTAGTTGCCCAGTGGCATGTGGAATCTTCCTGGATGAAGGATCGAATCTGTATCCTCTGCATTGGCAGACAGACTCCCAACCACTGAAACACCAGGGAAGTCCAACTGATTCCTATATTAAAATAAAGAGATGCAGTAAATATATATGGATATAAATAAACAACAAAAAAGTTTTCTCCAACCACAAACCAAACTCTCGAGGATAACATATCTCCGGCACCAAGAAGAGCCTGGAGAGAGCTGGTGTCAGTAAAAACCTGTTGGCGAATGACCTTCCAGGACCATGGATTTGGGCATCTTTATAGCAAGCTCCAGGAGTTGGTGATGGACAGGGAAGCCTGGTGTGCTGTAGTCCATGGGGTTGCAAAGAGTTGGACATGACTGAGCAACTGAACTGAACTGAACTGAACTGATGGGAATGGAGAGGCAGAGGCAGGAAAATATGCCAGACACCTCATGGTGGTTATGATGGGAAGGCAGACACACAAAGCCAGGGGACTGTCATCAGAGCTTCACCTGCCAGATGGCAGAGACTTCCAAACAGTGATCATGTCTCTTCTTTCAGTTGAAGAATGATTGTATTTGTTAGGATTCAACTTATTATTATGAAATTTACTGGCATTTTAAGGAAGACAATCCTTTTTTTTTTCCTGAAGGGAAGAGCACTCTACATTTTTAGGATTTGGAGGATTAGGAAAAATAGCTGAAGGATTTGTGTTGCTTTCTCTTTACACTGTCACTTAGCCTTTATATAAATCATCCCCAACCTTGCTTTAAGTCCCAGGGAGGGTTGATAATGAGGCTGTTTTCCTCTTCTTTATTCTCACTTTTGTCTATGCTTTATTTTTTTAAATTTATTTTAAATTGGAGGATAATTGCTTTACAATGCTACATTGATTTCTGCTGTACAGCAACAGGGATCAGCTATAAGTATACATTCTTCTCCCTATCCTCCCCCTGTGGGTCATTACAATTTGCTTTAAGTTTCACAGTTGTGGACATTAGAGAGACCTGGATATGTTTGTCAGGGCTTAACCATGTCTTCATGTGTTCATACTTCACTTCTAGAAACAAAATTAAGGAAGCAGAACCAGTAGCAGCTCTGTAACTATATATTATGTGTCTGTAAAACTGTATCTCTATCCATGTCTGTGTGTGTATGTATCTACCTATCCCTCTATCTATTTATTTACTACGAGGAATTGCCTTCTATAATTGGGGATGGCAAAGCAAGTCTGCAATCCATAGGGCAGGATCCAGGGTTGCAAGATCACAAATGGAATTCACAGAATGAAATGCTTCTCTTTGGCAGAAAGTTTCAGCTCTGCTTTGGAGGTCTTTTGGTTCATTGCTCAGGCCCACCCAGATTCTTCAGGGTCATCTCTCTTACAAGAGTCAATCAATTAGAGACTTCAACTGCATCTTCAAAATACCTTCACAAAACAGATCGCCAGTCCAGGTTGCATGAGACAGGTGCTCAGGGCTGGTGCACTGGGATGACCCTGAGGGAGGGAATGGGGAGGGAAGTGGGAGAGGGGTTCAGGATGGGAACACATGTACACCCATGGCTGATTCATGTCAATGTATGGCACAAACCACTACACTATTGTAAAGTAATTAGCCTCCTTAAAATAAGTAAATAAATTAAAAAAAAATAAACCTATCTTGGAAAAAAAAAAAACAAAAACAAAATACCTTCACAGCAACACCTAGATTAATGTTTGATTGAATAACTGGGACTGTAGCCCTGCCACGTTAACACCTTGGGAAAGTTGTCACACGGAGCCTGGAATGAGGTGTAGCGTAGAAAAGGCACCTGAGTATGTTCTCACAAGGTCTGAACGTATTCCTTGGTCCTTCCTTAGGAAGAGTAAGCTAATTCAGTAAACTAACAATTTTCTAATCTAATAATCTGCAAATAGAATAACAGTCTATGCCAATTGTGACCCACATGAAAAAGACTAAAGTCTGTCTGAGACTCTGAGAAGCACTGAGCTTAAAAGGGCCAGGGATTGGGAGTTGGCAGGCTGCAAACAGCCTTGGGGGCTCCGGGTGGGTGACCTGTCTCTCTTGTTTCGCAGGGACTTGTTCTTAAGGCTTGAAGATACGATCCTGCCTTCCTTTCGTCTCAGGTTCTTCACCCATGCTGTGCTGTGCTTAGTGGCTCAGTCATGTCCAACTCTTTGTGATCCTATGAACTGTAGCCCTCCTGGAGCCTCTGTCCATGGGGATTCTCTGGGCAAGAATACTGGAGTGGGTTACCATGCCCCCCCCAGGGGATCTTTCCAACCCAGGGATCAAACCAGGTCTCCAGCATTGCAGGTGAATTCTTTAGTGAGCCACCCAGGCTTCACCCGTAAGTAATTATTATGCCCAACAACAATTTAGCTTAAGCTTTGTTCATTGCAAAATTCTGCATCTCCATGTACATGTGTATTTGCACATGCACACACGTGTGTGATACGCCACACATGTACATGTGCATTTACACACCAAGAATTCCTGAAGTTCAGACAAAAGCAAAATTTGAAATGGGATGTTAACTCCAGTACTCTTAATAACTGGGGTGACTTCGTGTTGTTTTTGTTGGGTGCCATTCAACTCTGGGTCAGAGGCAGGGTGTGTGTACTGAGATTCCTTTCTCAGGAAAGGAACACCTCCTGGGGCCTGGGAAGCTCCTATGCCCCTTCTCCTGACCCCTCCAAATGCTCCAACTCCTTCCAATGCTAAAATTTTATTAAGAACAGAAAAAAATCTTCCCTTTATTCAATATTAGAAAAAAGTTTATGAAAAACACTCAGAAGAGATAAGGAAGTAAGCAGGATGTTCACACCAAAAGGCCAACGGCAGATTAATTCAGCTCTTTTTCAGGTTTTGATGAAATGGGAAAGCCTGCTCAGTGGGCAGGAGGAGCCCCACTTCTTGGAGAGATGAGAGTTGAAAGACAGCAGAAGATTGAATAGGGGCCCTGCTGCCTGGCAGTTTGGTGCAGAGCTGGTCCAACTAAGGTATGACACAGAAATTTCAAGAAGTTCTGCTGACTCTTGCTTTTTAAAAATCCCCTTTCAGAAAGTAATAATTATAGTAATGTTTGGTCAGTCAAAAGTCCTTGTTATATTATCATGAATTTGTATCAGCTTTCTTCAAGTTTCAAAAGGGAAGTTAATTGTGAACACAGCTCTTTCTTCTTGGCCTGAAGCTCCCAGAAGTAAGTATATATTCATGCTGGTTATGGGACGTTTTGGCAAAGCCATCCCAGATTTCCTCAGGGGACAGGAAGAGAGTTAAAGTTCTACAAAGGTAACCTTAGAGCAAAATAAGCAGGAAGCTGGGCTGGGACGGGCCACCGGGCCTCACAGAGGTGAGTTCTGCATTGCAACATGGGATAATGGAGGGGAGTCTGCTCTTCTGAGTGTCCTCTGAGACAGCTGTTGGGAAGCACAGGTTGAACATGAAATCCTGTATCCACGTGTGGTCGTGTTTTTAGGTGAAAGCCCTTTGGAAGATCATGGGGAAATATTTTTTCTATATCAGATGTGAAAACACTTAAATTTTTAAGAAATTTATGTGCTGAAGCCATTAGATAGGGCTTCAGTTCTTGTCTGAAAATAAAGTTCAGGAGAGCGCCTGGAACGGGAAAGAGTGGCGACGAGCCATGACAGTTCTCTAGAGTCAGAAGTGGGGCCGCTCACTCGGCCTTTATTAGGGATTACGCACAACAGTTGTTCTGCTTTCCAGAGGTCACTTGTGCTGAAGTGCTACATAGAAGCTTAATTAATATTTCAATTTACTTAAACTACTGTTTATCAGGAGTGGAATGTGTGTAATGCCAAATCTACTGCTGACTTATGGGGCCAGACTCTGACCCCAAAAGGGGACAGAGGGGATTGTTGCTTCAGAATGAAACCTTCCCTGGTTGTGACATCTGTTTCCCTTCTCACACTGTCCTGCCTGCAGAGGGCAAGAGCCGCTTTGCTCACTCACAGAGGAACAGCTGCCCTTCCTTCTTTCTGAAGGAAGACTTTCAGGCCTTGAGAGTGGAAGTCCACAGAGGGAGTGGTCAGGGGAACTCCTACTATTGAATTCCTTTTGACTTACAGAAAGTGTATGCAGAGGGGCCTTCTCACCTCCACGTGGCTCTGGTCACTCAGTCCCCGAATTTCTTTACTTTGTAAAAACTCTTGGTGTCATGGGTCTTTTCAGATTGTGGTCCCATTGAAAGGTGCAGAGATCGACCCACTTGCTCACCCTCATGTTTGACTGTGTCTGGATGGCTTTGCTCTCCTACCCTGCTGATTCCAGTACTGTGAGAGAGGACAGCACAGTCCCCAACCCTCTGGGGTTGTTCTCATGGGCTTCTCACCTTGCCTAGTAACTAAAACTAGAATCATGGACTCACACAAAGTTCAGTCTGGAAGAACCCTAGAGACCATCTAGGCCAAGTCCTTCCTACACCGAGGAGGGGATGAAGAGGTAAAGTGATGCATTAACCATCTGCCCAGCCAGGGGAGGGCAGAGCCTGGGTTTCATCTTCTTAACTCCAGGTTCTCATCATTATCCAACCCACTCTGCAGTTTATATTAACATTAATATGTTCTCTTTCCACTGTTGTCACTATGTGTCTCCCAGCATTTTAAAGACAGATTTGTTCTCCTTTCTTATTCTTCCCAAAGCTTGTGACACTCACATGTTTAAGGCCATTGCAGACATTTGCTTCCCATCTGGGGTGACAGCAGCAGACGTCCCCATATCCGCTGCCCTGAGCCTATGGATCACTGCTAAGCCGTGGGATTACTCTTGGTGAATCGTTGACCCTGCTCCTTGAGGGTTAACTGGAGGGCTTGAAAACAGTAATGATGAGCACAGAAAAGACAGTCCAGGGAAGCATACAGTGGGCCTCCAGGGTTCAATTTCCTCACAGGAGGGAAGTCAGAGAGCCTCTGTTTTCTGTTTTTTTGAGAAGATTGCATCCACCATTACTGTGTCCTCTTACTCAAGATGCCAGAGGTTTGACCAGATGATGCTGACAGATGAGATCAGATCAGATCAGTCGCTCAGTCATGTCTGACTCTTTGCGACCCCATGAATCGCAGCACGCCAGGCCTCCCTGTCCATCACCAACTCCCGGAGTTCACTCAGACTCATATCCATCGAGTCAGTGATGCCACCCAGCCATCTCATCCTCTGTTGTCCCCTTCTCCTCCTGCCCCCAATCCCTCCCAGCATCAGAGTCTTTTCCAATGAGTCAACTCTTCGCATGAGGTGGCCAAAGTACTGGTGTTGCAGCTTTAGCATCATTCCTTCAAAGAAATCCCAGGGCTGGTCTCCTTCAGAATGGACTGGTTGGATCTCCTTGCAGTCCAAGGGACTCTCAAGAGTCTTCTCCAACACCACAGTTCAAAAGCATCAATTCTTCGGCGCTCAGCTTTCTTCACAGTCTAACTCTCACATCCATACATGACCACAGGAAAAACCATAGCCTTGACTAGGCGAACCTTTGTTGGCAAAGTAATGTCTCTGCTTTTGAATATGCTCTCTAGGTTGGTCATAACTTTCCTTCCAAGGAGTAAGCATCTTTTAATTTCATGGCTACAGTCACCATCTGCAGTGATTTGGGAGCCCAGAAAAATAGTCTGACACTGTTTCCACTGTTTCCCCATCTATTTGCCATGCAGTGATGGGACCAGATGCCATGATCTTCATTTTCTAAATATTGAGTTTTAAGCCAACTTTTTCACTCTCCTCTTTCACTTTCATCAAGAAGCTTTTTATTTCCTCTTCACTTTCTGCCATAAGGGTGGTGTCATCTGCATATCTGAGGTTATTGATATTTCTCGTGGCAATCTTGATTCCAACTTGTGTTTCTTCCAGTCCAGTGTTTCTCATGATGTACTCTGCATGTAAGTTAAATAAACAGGGTGACAATATACAACCTTGACGAACTCCTTTTCCTATTTCGACCCAGTGTGTTGTTCCATGTCCAGTTCTAACTGTTGCTTCCTGATGATGTTGACAGAGCATGTCAAACTCTTCAGTGATAGATCTAGCCTATATAGTATTCCTTTTAAAAAAATTGAAGTATAGTTGATTTACTATATTGTGTTACTTTCAGGTATACAGCAAAGTGATCCAAAGGTGGTGCTAAAATGCTAAACAAGCTTTGTCTTCTGCCTGAAGTGATTGCAGCAAATTCCCAATGTGGCTGTTGAAAGGTAACTGCCTTCTGACCTGCAAAGGCTATAAGGTAGGCTGTCATTGACTTTATGCTGGAAACTGACATGGAAAATGAAACAATAGAGGACAGGTCAGCAAAGGAACCAGTGGCCCCAATGAGCAGGGCTTCGTTGCTACTATAAAAGGAGTGAACTCTGGACTGCGGTAAGAGCTATCACTGGTCCAAGTCAGCTCGGATGTTTTTTACTGCTATTGTTAAACAAACACTTTTGGCTGCGTGTGAGGGTCAGGTCCCCAGTGTTGGGTTGAAACTGTTCAAAATCAATAAAAGCAAAGATTTCCATTTTTTGTTAGTCAGTCTGGAGATCAGGATTGAGTGGAACATGCAGGAAGAGTAACTACCCCCATCTGCACCCCAGGAAGAGAAGAAGCAATTTTTCTGATTTCAAGAAGAGAAAAGCAACAAAGATTTGCTCAAGGATATAATTAGCTGACAAGAGTTTTGAGAGAGCCAAGTTCCCTTTCAACAGATTTTGTGCTCCTGAATTTGGAAGATGATAGAAGAAAGTCAAGATCATTTGAAAAGGACTAATTATAACAATTTCACCTTTGAATTGACACTAAGTGGGAGGCAGAGGTGGAAACACCCTTATCGCTTCAATGTTTTCAGGTCTGTATGATGGAGAAGGGGGAATGGACATATTTTTAGCATTTAGCATATTGACAGCCACTGGTTTTTAAATGAGCACAGATTGCAAAGCCCACTGGGCTCATGATGTCTGAGACAAGAGCTTTTCAAGCATTCTAAACCATCTTTGGCTTTTCTTTGTGATCACCCTATGTAAAACCGTCAAGGAAATGAAAATTCCCACTCTAATTTTGGTGCTCTGATCCCTGCAACATTCTGTGAATCTTATGTCACCTCAGTCCATTAATCTTCCCTCACTGTCCCCAGGTCTCCAAAGAGCTGGCCTCCAGGAGCCAACCCTCCCCTCACAGCTCCCCTGTAGGCCCTTCTTTTTTCCACTCCAGACCCACTGTGGACACAAACTTGCTGATGCCTCTGTTCCATTCTCTTGGGCTCTTGAATTCCTGCATCACCTCCGATGAGTTACTGTGTTACAGCTCCCTGGAGCTTGGCTCTGAGTTAACAAAGGGCTTGTGGAAACACACAGGTGAAAAGTTTCTGCCCCATAAAGGTTTGGTGAGGGGGTGTTTTAGGGACTTCTCCAAATAATTGTCCTCATCCTTCACCAGCATTGGGCTTTCAATCCAGACTATGACTCACACCTCCAAGGCACGAGGACCCTTAGTCAGCACTGCCTTACATTACATTGATATAATCAGATCAGATCAGATCAGATCAGTCGCTCAGTCGTGTCCGACTCTTTGCGACCCCATGAACCACAGCACGCCAGGCCTCCCTGTCCATCACCAGCTCCCGGAGGTCACTCAGATTCGCATCCATCGAGTCAGTGATGCCATCCAGCCATCTCATCCTCTGTCGTCCCCTTCTCCTCCTGCCCTCAATCCCTCCCAGCATCAGAGTCTTCTCCAATGAGTCAATTCTTCGCATGAGGTGGCCAAAATACTGGAGTTTCAGCTTCAGCATCATTCCTTCTAAAGAAATTCCAGGATTGATCTCCTTCAGAATGGACTGGTTGGATCTTCTTGCAGTCCAAGGGACTCTCAAGAGTCTTCTCCAACACCACAGTTCAAAAGCATCAATTCTTCGGCATTCAGCCTTCCTCACAGTCCAGCTGTCACATCCATACATGACCACAGGAAAGACCATAGCCTTGACTAGGCGAACCTTTGTTGGCAAAGTAATGTCTCTGCTTTTGAATATGCTATCTAGGTTGGTCATAACTTTCCTTCCAAGGAGTAAGCGTCTTTTAATTTCATGGCTGCAGTCACCATCTGCAGTGATTTTGGAGCCCAGAAAAACAAAGTCTGACACTGTTTCCACTGTTTCCCCATCTATTTCCCATGCAGTGATGGGACCAGATGCCATTATCTTCGTTTTCTGAATGTTGAGCTTTAAGCCAACCTTTTCACTCTCCACTTTCACTTTCATCAAGAGGCTTTTTAGCCCCTCTTCACTTTCTGCCATAAGAGTGGTGTCATCTGCATATCTGAGGTTATTGATATTTCTCCCGGCAATCTTGATTCCAACTTGTGTTTCTTCCAGTCCAGCATTTCTCATGATGTACTCTGCATATAAGTTAAATAAACATGGTGACAATATACAGCCTTGACGTACTCCTTTTCCTATTTGGAACCAGTCTGTTGTTCCATGACCAGTTCTAACTGTTGCTTCCTGACCTGCATACAGATTTCTTAAGAGGCAGATCAGGTGGTCTGGTATTCCCATCTCTCTCAGAATTTTCCATAGTTTATTGTGATCCACACAGTCAAAGGCTTTGGCATAGTCAATAAAGCAGAAATAGATGTTTTTCTGGAACTCTCTTGCTTTTTCCATGATCCAGCAGATGTTGGCAATTTGATCTCTGGTTCCTCTGCCTTTTCTGAAACCAGCTTGAACATCAGGAAGTTCACGGTTCACATATTGCTGAAGCCTGGCTTGGAGAATTTTGAGCATTACTTTACTAGCGTGTGAGATGAGTGCAATTGTTCGGTAGTTTGAGCACTCCTTGGCATTGCCTTTCTTTGGGATTGGGATGAAAACTGACCTTTTCCAGTCCTGTGGCCACTGCTGAGTTTTCCAAATTTGCTGGCATATTGAGTGCAGCACTTTCACAGCATCATCTTTCAGCACTTGGAGTAGTTCCACTGGAATTCCATCACCTCCACTAGCTTTGTTCGTAGTGATGCTTTCTAAGGCCCATTTGACTTCACATTCCAAGATGTCTGGCTCTAGGTCAGTGATCACATCATCATGATTGTCTAGGTCTTGAAGCTCTTTTTTGTACAGTTCTTCTGTGTATTCTTGCCACCTCTTCTTAATATCTTCTGCTTCTGTTAGGTCCATACCATCTCTGTCCTTTATCGTGCCCATCTTTGCATGAAATGTTCCTTTGGTATCTCTGATTTTCTTGAAGAGATCCCTAGTCTTTCCCATTCTGTTGTTTTCCTCTATTTCTTTGCATTGATCGCTGAAGAAGACTTTCTTATCTCTTCTTGCTATTCTTTGGAACTCTGCATTTAGATGTTTATATCTTTCCTTTTCTCCTTTGCTTTTCGCTTCTCTTCTTTTCACAGCTATTTGTAAGGCCTCCCCAGACAGCCATTTTGCTTTTTTGCATTTCTTTTCCATGGGGATGGTCTTGATCCCTGTCTCCTGTACAATGTCACGAACCTCATTCCATAGTTCATCAGGCACTCTATCTATCAGATCTAGGCCCTTAAATCTATTTCTCACTTCCACTGTATAATCATAAGGGATTTGATTTAGGTCATACCTGAATGGTCTAGTAGTTTTCCCTACTTTCTTCAATTTCAGTCTGAATTTGGCAATAAGGAGTTCATGGTCTGAGCCACAGTCAGCTCCTGGTCTTGTTTTTGCTGATTGTATAGAGCTTCTCCATCTTTGGCTGCAAAGAATATAATCGATCTGATTTCGGTGTTGACCATCTGGTGATGTCCATGTATAGAGTCTTCTCTTGTGTTGTTGGAAGAGGGTATTTGCTATGACCAGTGCATTTTCTTGGCAAAACTCTCTTAGTCTTTGCCCTGCTTCATTCCGTATTCCAAGGCCAAATTTGCCTGTTACTCCAGGTGTTTCTTGACTTCCTACTTTTGCATTCCAGTCCCCTATAATGAAAAGGACATCTGTTTTGGGTGTTAGTTCTAAAAGGTCTTGTAGGTCTTCATAGAACCTTTCAACTTCAGCTTCTTCGGCGTTACTGGTTGGGGCATAGACTTGGATTACTGTGACATTGAACGGTTTGCCTTGGATACGAACAGAGATCATTCTGTCATTTTTGAGATTGCATCCAAGTACTACATTTCGGACTCTTTTGTTGACCATGATGGCCACTCCATTTCTTCTGAGGGATTCCTGCCCACAGTAGTAGATATAATGGTCATCCGAGTTAAATTCACCCATTCCAGTCCATTTTAGTTCGCTAATTCCTAGAATGTCGACATTCACTCTTGCCATCTCTTGTTTGACCACTTCCAATTTGCCCTTGATTCATGGACCTGACATTCCAGGTTCCTATGCAATATTGCTCTTTACATCATCGGACTTTGCTTCTATCACCAGACACATCCACAGCTGGGTATTCTTTCTGCTTTGGCTCCATCCCTTCATTCTTTCTGGAATTATTTCTCCACTGATCTCCAGTAGCATATTGGGCCCTTACTTACCTGGGGAGTTTCTCTTTCAGTATCCTATCATTTTGTCTTTTCATACTGTTCATGGGGTTCTCAAGGCAAGAATACTGAAGTGGTTTGCCATTCCCTTCTCCAGCGGACCACACCCTGTCATATCTCTCCACCATGACCCGCCCATCCCAGGTTGTCCCCCGGGCATGGCTTAATTTCATTGAGTTAGAGGGGAGGCTAAAAACATTTGCCTGCTGGCCCTTCCACTCAGCAATTTTGTGGTGAAGGGTTGGATGAGGTTCTCCTGGAAATAGACACTCACTGAATACTTTCTGCACAGACTCTGTGAACTCCATTTGGTGGTGTTTTATTATGTCTCCAGCTCTTCTCCTCCTAAAAAGAAATCCCATCTTTTATTTTTTGGCCTGTGCGCTCTCTCCACAATACAGAAGAGGAATGGATATGAACCCCAGTGAGCTAAATTTGAAGGAATCTCCTTTCTTTCCTGTTTTTCTAGAAGAGTCTGAATGGAGATGTTTTTAAGGAAACTATTATAAGATGCTTGAATAAAACTTGAAAATAGTTATAGAATGCAAAGGATCCCAAATGCTATGGTGTGTGTGATATGTGATAGGGAGCAAAGCTTTTGACTAGAAGTCAGGAAGCTTAGCTTCTTCAAGGCCCAACTTAGCTGGCACTTAGCTGTGTGACCTTAGGAAAGTTACTTAACCTCCCTGTGCCTCAGGTTACCCAGGTGCTAACTCACCTTAACACCTTCTTTAATTTCCTTAACACTTCCGTCAAAAGATGTTCTAATCCCTGGACTCTGTGAATGCTACTCTGTATGGTAAAGGGTGAATATTAACGTATAGAATCAAAGATGTGGTTAAACTAAGGATACTGGGGTGGAGAAATTATCTTGGATAATCAGGGTGAGCCCTAAATCGATCACATGTATCCTCATAAGAGGGAAGTAGAGGGAGATTTTATTCCACAGCAGAAGAGGAACGGGTGATGCGACCACGGGGCCTGAGGCTGGAATGAGGTAGTGCGAGGCAAGGAGTGCTGACTGCCTCCAGAAGGTGGAAGAAGCAGGAGCTGATCCTCTTATAGACCCCCAGAGGAAGTGTGGCCTTGCTAACAGACCCCTCAGTTCTGACCCAATGAAACTGACTTTGGACTCCAGGCCCGCAGGGACCACAAGAATAAATTTCGCTTATTTCCCCTCTAGGACCCACTGCAGCCTTTTTCTTGCTTTGGTCTCTTTTGCTCACCCTTGCCCTACATTTTGTCCCGTGTCCATCTTGCTAACCTTGGTTTCTGACCGTCCAGGGTAGCAGCAGAGGTGGGAGAAGAGAAGAGGCCGGCAGCTTGAGTAACACCATTAGGAGCTGGTGTTTTTGTCCTCATGTCTGGCGGGTGTTCCAAGTGGACTCTTCTCCTTATTTCGTTCTGTCTGTTCTGAGGCCTCCGCATGCCCGCCTGCCTCCGCTCATCCACAGGCCAGCAGTCTCACCGCTGCCCTTTCTCTTAGCGAGGGCAGCGCTCACAGTGTGGGTGGTTGCTCCTCCTGCTCAGCCCGAGGCACCTGGCGGTGGTTTCAGCGTCGTTCTGCCGCTCTTGGCAGCCACCCGAGAGCATCTAAGAGGGCCTCCCTTGGAGTGATCATGTCCAGTGCTCAACCCGGTGCTCAGGTGTCTTCCCAGTGCCCGACACACCCTCATCCTCAGCTCTGCCTCCAAAGCGGGCCCACCAGAGGACACATGTCAGACTCTCCAAGTGGTCTTGCTGTGGCCCCTTTCCTTAGGCTTGAAGCGGGAAACCCCTGAAGAGGTATCTTGACGTAGCACACCAATAGGGCTCTCATAAATATTTCCCCTGATTCCAACCCTCATCTTCTTATGTGAAAGAAGCCTGGGTGTGAGATATGAGAAGGGTTCCGGACCAGTCACAAGAATGAACTCTGGTAACCTTGAATGTAAATCCCACGCACGATGGCCTCACGGCCACTTTAGAATGCGGCATTCTTTAGTTCTGGTGCTTCAACTAAAACTTCTATTTCATGTTTTGCATCTCTGTTTATCTGAGGGTCCAGGTACTGAGGCCATTTCTGTCTGTTCCATTCGTTCTGAATTTTTGGAAAGATAACATTTCCTGGAAGCTCATCTTAGTTATATGACCAGACTTCTGGTCAGGATTTGCACCCAATCCTTGTTCCCAGAATGTGCTCAGCACATTATTGAAATTCAATAGATGGCAAATAATGTCAACTCATAAAACAAGAACATCTAGCAAAGATCAGAGGGCTGCTGGGTGCTCTGGGGATCTACAGAATGTTCCAGGGAAGAACCCCTAGGATTCTGCTGGGAGCTGGAGTGGAGCTGACTGCTTCTTGCCTGAGGGAAGAGCTGTTGGCTTATGACCTCTGTCTAGTAGGTGAGATCCTTCTCAGTACTTGCAGATGAGTTGGGCAGAGCTGACTTCTTTAAATATGTTTCAAAAGCACTGTGAAGGCGTTGACCAGGTCTTTGTGCTTGGCCTCTTCAACTGACTGAAACCTGAGCACAGCACCAAGGTTAATTCAGCTCAGTAGTTAATAGAACATGTGATTGGTTAGTGCTGAGACAGACTTACTGTTCATTGCTTTGTGCTCAAATGGCAGGATAATAAGGGGAAAAGTATATTTGTTAACTGGTAAACAATGCATTTATGCATTCATAATAGTAATGTTTTTTAGAAGAAGAAATGAGAAACTGCAAACTTTTTTTAGAGATGGATTTTATTCTTATGTGGAGCCAGGAAGATGACAGCCTGTGTATGTTCAGGCCACTAGAGTTGGCTGTTCGCTTGCTCTCTGCCCACCTCCTGTTGAACCAGTGTCTGCTTCACCCATATCTTACTCACTGGACTCACCTTCCTGTGTATCTATGTGTTTGCCTCAGGCCCCAGCTGGTGATTATTCTCATCAAAAGGGCAGTGAGAGGCAGTCCCCTTTGCTGGTTTCCCCAGTAACTAATGAGCCCACCTGATATAAATCCCCTCTATTGCTGGCAATCTTGCCTCCCCCTGCAGAGAGGGCAATGGCACCCCACTCCAGTACTCTTCCCTGGAAAATCCCATGGACGGAGGAGCCTGGTAGGCTGCAGTCCATGGGGTCACTAAAAGTCAGATACGACTCAGTGACTTCACTTTTCCCTTTCATGCATTGGAGAAGGAAATGGCAACCTACTCCAGTGTTCTTGCTTGGAGAATCCCAGGGACGGGGGAGCCTAGTGGGCTGCTGTCTATGGGGTCGCAAAGAGTCAGACACGACTGAAGTGACTTAGCAGCAGCCTCCCCCTGACCCCTCACTGGGAGTGAAGCGTGCCACAAGTCCCCTGACCCCTCACTGGGAGTGAAGCGTGCCACAAGTCCTGCCCTCCGTCCCTCTCCATCAGCCATCTGCATGCTGTGGGGTGTTGCTTCAAGAGCTTGCTTCAGGCACGTAAGCTGCTCCATCCATTAAACCATTGTCTCTATTGGTGACATTGGGCTCTCTCTTAGGTCTTGAAGCCCAGCAAACAGACCTTGTAGGCCTGTAGGTGCAAACCTCTTGTTTAGTCGCTCAGTCGTGTCTAACTTTTTTCCGACCCTATGGACTATAACCCGGCAGGCTCCCCTGTCTATGGGATTTTCCAGGGAAGAATATTGGAATGGGTTGCCATTTCCTTCTCCAGGGGCATCTTCCCAACTGAAGAATTGAACCTGAGTCTCCTGCATTGGCAGGGGGATTCTTTACCACTGATCTACCAGGGAAGCCTCGAACAGCCTTCATCACCAAGTTAAGCCATTCTGACCCTGAAGGAACAGCTGTTACTCACCTGCCTCTGTTGGCTATTGCTGAATAACAAGCTGCCCCAAATATAGCTTAAAACAATAAGCATTTCCTATTGCTTATGGTCTGTGCATCGGCTGGCAACCTTCTGGGCTCAGCTTGGCTGACTCACGTGACCTTGATCAGCTTTGGGCTGGGTCTGCAGCCCCGCTGATCTTAGCTGGGCTTTCACAGACTTTGTTGGAATACCTGGTGACTCCTCCACGTTGTCTCATCCTCTCGCAGGCTAGTCCAGTTTATTCTCATGGTCATGGAGGGATGCAGAAGAAAAGAGTGGAAATATGTCAGGCCTCCTGGGGGCCAGGCTTGGAATGAGGCCACCATCCTGTCTGTTGTTTTCTGTTAGTCAAAGTGCAGATTTCAGACTTGAATGGGAAGAGCCACA
Source organism: Tragelaphus eurycerus (assembly GCA_935064755.1). NCBI lineage: Eukaryota > Metazoa > Chordata > Mammalia > Artiodactyla > Bovidae > Tragelaphus > Tragelaphus eurycerus. The sequence continues at coordinate 17,622,028 of CAKXYN010000024.1, read as the reverse complement.
AATTACATTGGAGGGAGCATGGAGACTCAGAAAGCATTAATTATGCCATCAGTATAATTAGCCTACTGTACTCCACAGGTAGAAAGCTTCCCAAAGCTGCCACACTGTTTTACAGGGTTCACAGAGGCCTTCAAATCCCAAATGCAACTGTAACGGGAATCCTACCAGAGCACCCCCACCCTGGCTTATGTCTGTCCTCTGTTCCTACTGCCATTGTGGGGTGGTCACTGTTGTGAATCCCTTATAAGCATGATGCCTCGAAGTCCATAGTTGCTGATTTATATATTTATTTTTAAATATTTATTTATTTATATGTTTTGGCCACACCATGAGCGGCATGTGGGATCTTAGATTGACCCCACAGTAGTCTCCAGGGATTGAACCCATACCACCCACATTAAAGCGTGGAGTCTTAAGCACTAGATTGCCTGGAAGTCCCAGTAGTTGCTAATTTGAAGAATTAGCTCAAAATGGAAGCTCTCAAACAGCAATCAGTTCACCCCTTTGGAGGTAGCGTGGTTACGTTTGGAGTCATAAGGACCGAGCTCAAATCTCTGTGAAATATTCCTGGAAGTGTTACTTTGAGTAAGCTGAATAGACTTTGTGAGCTTCAATTTTCCATATTTAAATGGGGAGCATATCCCTTCCATATGTTAAGTGGGAATATTGAGTAAAGTAAGCACCACCGTATCTTCCAGAAGCAGCCAGCACAGTAAGGCTGCTGTACAGGCTATACTTACTTACTGTACAGGCTATGCTTACTGTACAGGCTGTACAGTGAGTCCTTGCTGTTTATCTATTTTATATATTTTACTGTGTGGTGTTAACCCCGAATTCCTGATTTACCCCTCCCCACTTTTCCCCTTTGGTAACAAACGTAGTTTGGTTTCTATGTCTGTGTGTCCCTTTCTGTTTTGGAAATCTGTTCATTTGTATTTTTTCTTAGACTCTGCATGTAAATGATATCATATGATATTTGTCTTTTTCTGACTTCACTTAGTGTGATAAGTGTGATAAGCTACATGGGTAGCTGCAAATGGCATTATTTCATACTTTTTTATGACTGAGTAGTATCCCAATGGATATTTGTATCACACCTTCATTATCCATTCCTCTGCAGATGGACATTCATGTTGCTTCCATGTCTTGGCTATGGTAAATTATGCTACAGTGAACACTGGGATGTTTAATAGTTCTTGCTACATTGTTATACTGCTACTGCTAAGTCACTTCAGTCATGTCCGACTCTGTGCGACCCCATGGACGGCAGCCCACCAGGCTCCCCCATCCCTGGGATTCTCCAGGCAAGAACACTGGAGTGGGTTGCCATTTCCTTCTCCAGTGCATGAAAAGTGAAAGTGAAGTCCCTCAGTTGTGCCCGACTCCTAGTGACCCCATGGACTGCAGCGCACCAGGTTCCTCTGTCCATGGGATTTTCCAGGCAAGAGTACTGGAGTGGGGTGCCACTGCCTTCTCCAACATTGTTATAAAATTATTATTTTTTGTGTCTCCCACTCTAGGCTGTGAGCTGTATCCCTGGCATTTGGTAGGCCCCAGTGAATGATTACTAATTTGAAATTTAACTAATAGGAGTCTGGCGTTGTTCTGCTTTTCCTGATTTAATTTTTAGGGATTTTGTATAATTTGACTGCTTATGGTAAACCTGACTTCACAGAGATGTTTTGATGACACATGCAAGTATATGTGATTAATATCCTCTGATTTTGCTGTTTTGTGGGTAAATTATCATTCGAGAAAGTAGGTGCTCTTTTATTCTAAGACACAGGGAGGACTCAGAAGTCATCAGTTTGTATGACTATTCAGGGCTAGCCTTGAGCTTTGGAGCATCAGAAAAAACTATGAGAAAAACTCAGGTATTCCAAAAGAATTTAGTTTTGTCTAGAAGATAATATAAGCACAGTGTTGAATTGTGGGTGTGGAGAAATATCACATGCACGTAATAGGTGTTCAATAAAGACTAGTGGGTTATGTATTTCTAATTCTGAAATGACTACAACCCTTTTGGTGGTAAGAGTCTTCTGTTTTATGCAAAGAGAAAATGAGGTTTTACTGGTTTTGAGGCTCATGGAAAAACTTTAGAAAAATTTCAGAGAATTACTTTAGCATCTCAGAGTCATCCATCATGGAACAGTTTCTCTCACTTCTTTGAAGGAGACTGCTTGTGAAATTTTTATAGACTCTCATCTCTAAAGCGTTCAAAGTACTGAACTACGCATACCAAGGCCATGATTTTATTTTATATTTTAAATGTGCATTTGTCTCGAAAACAAGTCAGTGACCAATATCTTGTACAATTTCATGTTTAGGACCAGGAGCAAATTTCCCTATAGGACTTCACTAATATCTGGGGTTAAGCCATAAGGCCAAGTTCTGACTGGTATTTAGTGAGAAGCTGAGAAAGTAGGTCCTAGGTTGCGGTGTTGCAGAGGCTGGAAGGAAAGGGGTATTCAGAGACTGAAGAAGTAAGCTGGATGGGTGACTTTGGAACTTGGGACGCTGCAGACAAAAGCATTCATTTGTGTTTGTGTTCCACATTTATTAAGTTTTTTTTAATGTAAGGGCCTATACACTAGGCAGTAAGGATACAGAAAAATAGAATAAGAAAAAAAGAAAACTGCTCTCTCTCCTCCCAGTATTTGCAACCTAGTCGGGGAGACAGAGATAGAAGTAAAAGGTTGAGAAGCTTTGGACAACCATAGACTAACTTGAAAACCTGATGTTGGAAAGTGTTTGTTTTTCAGTCGCTCAGTCGTGTCCAATTCTTTGCAACCTCACGTACTGCAGCACACCAGGCTTCCCTGTCCATCACCAACTCCTGGAGTTTGCTCAGATTCATGTCCATTGAGTCAGTGATGCCATCCAACCATCTCATCCTCTGTCATCCCCTTCTCCTCCTGCCTTCAATCTTTCTCAGCATCAGGGTCTTTTCCAATGAGCTGGCTCTTTGTATCTGGTGGCGAAAGTATTGGCGCTTCAGCTTCAGCATCAGTCCTTCCAGTGAATGTTCAGGGTTGGGAATTATTGCCTCAAGGTTATTTTCTCGTTGAGAAAAAGATGCCAGACAGGAGCTTTAGAACTGCTCCTCTGAAAAACTTAAGGGGAAGGCCTGAGGAAGCCAGTCAGTAACCTGGGTTTCTCAGAGCAAATCCTTGGTTTTTCAGGTTTGTGACCTCCAGTCCAACCTTTCCCCCCACCAGGAGGAGCACTATAAAGTGGGGGGCAGGGTGTTAGGTCCCAGGACCTTTATCCAGTTCCATTTTCATAGGTGGGGGCTTCCCCAATGGCTCAGCGAGTAAAGAATTCATCTACAATGCAGGAGACATAGGAAAGTTCAGTCCCTGGGTTGGGCAGATCCCCTAGAGGAGTAAATGACCACCCACTCCAGTATTTCTGCCTGGGGAATCCCATGGGCAGAGGAGCCTGGTAAGCTATAGTCCGTGGGGTCACAAAGCTTGACCAGCTCTACCCTAGGCCTTTAGGAGAAATCCCCTCTCTCTTCTTTTCTCAGAAAAGCATTTTCCTGAGTTTTATCATCAGTGTGATAGAACCTAGTAATTGAGATGAGGGAAAGAGGCCTAGCAGCTATGAAGCCCGCTGGTACCTTCTGCCTGTAACATTCCAGCTATATACCACTCAGCCTAGTTTACCAGGAGCCCACGCTGAGTTTCCAGCCAAAGCCACAGGAGAAGGCACCTGAGACTTCAGGAATGCCGAGTTCCAAACAAAAACCGAGCTGTCATACCTCAAAAGTTAGGATCAGAGTGTGAGAAAGAGGGTAGAAAAACATCTCCTCCGCTGACTGCAATCTGAACAATTTAGGGATGGTTACTGTGGCTGCTACTCTAACAAACCATAGCTCAGTAAAACAGTGGTCAAAGGACTCATTTTGGAATAGATAGCTCACAATTTCACCTTGAGTCCGTTTTTAACAGCTCTAGACAAGCAGTTTCAGGGCTACCGTGAGCCTCATGTGCTCAGACCCAGGGGTGTGTCTTTTCTGCCCACACCACACAACTTCCTCCCATGGCTGAGACTTGCATGGGACGTTTCCTCCTTCGGGACACCCTCAGCTCCTTTTCTCCAAGTTTTGCTGGCTGGCTTCTCAACAGCTCTAAAAAAAGTGAAATAGAAAGTGAAAGTTGTTCAGTCGTGTCTGATGCTTTGCGACCCCATGGACTGTAGCCTGCCAGGTTCCTCTATCCGTGGAATTCTCCAGGCAAGAATACTGGGGTGGGTAGCTGTTCCCTTCTCCAGGGGATCTTCCCAACCTGGGGATCGAACCCTGGTCTCCCTCATTGCAGGCGGATTCTTGACGGTCTGAATCACCAGGGAAGCTCTCAACAGCTCTCCTGTCATCTAAACCCCTCAAGAAAAGTGCCCTCTCTTGAGGCAGCAGTGCAGTGGCACCTTCTTGTAGGAGCATATCCTGTTCTTGATGTGCTTGCATTTGTCTGGCTCTGTGGATCTGAAGCCTGGCTTCACGTTAGAACCCCCTGTGTTTCTAACATCAAACACTGCCAGCCGAGTCCCATCCCGGACCAGCCAGATCAGCCTCTCAGGCTGGGGCCCAGGGATTGTGAGGCCCAGTGAGGGCCCTGAACTACTGGTCTCAGCCCTCACTCCTGCGCCATCTGATTATAAACTTGTGGAGGCGCCGGCATCGGGAATGATACGATGGTGTCTTCTATTTCTTTCGAGTTCCCTGGTGGCTCGGACGGTAAAGCGTTTGTCTACGATGTGGGAGACCTGGGTTCGATACCTGGGGTGGGAAGCTCCCTTGGGGAAGGAAATGGCAATCCACTCCAGTACCATTGCCTGGAAAATCCCGTGGACAGAGGAGCCTGGTAGGCTACAGTCCATGGGGTCGCAAAGAGTCGGACACGACTGAGCGACTTCACGTTCGTGTTCTACTTCTTTCAGTTTTAAACTTTTAATTTTGTACTGGGGTATAGCCAATGAGCAAACAATGCGGTGGTCGTTTCAGCTGAACAGCAAAGGGACTCAGCCATACATATATATGTATGCATTCTCCCCCCAATTCCCCTCCCTTCCCGGCTGCCATGTAACATTGAGCAGTGTTCCCTGTGCTGCACAGTACGTCCTTTTTAGATATCTACTGTAAATATAACAGTGTGTACGTGTCCCTCTCAAACTGCCTAAGTATTCCTTCCCCTCAACCTTCCCCCTCTGGCAACTCCAAGCTCGTTCTCGAAGCCTGTGCATCTGTTTCTTGCTGGGGTCCAGTCCCAGTGAATCTGGGGAATTCGAAACAGGGACGGTGTTGGCGAGGATCAGGAAACAATTGCTTAATTAAACATTAATTAAGGATATAAAGAGTAATAGAATAAGGATAGCTCAGTGAGAAAATTTAGTGGAGAAAAGAGGCTGAATAATTCAGCCAGAAGGTGAGAGAAAGAATGACATGGGGAGACCAAGTTTCGGTGAACAAGGCCCACACTTTATTTTCCAAAGTAGTTTTTATACCTTAAGTTATGCATAGAGGATAATGGGGGAAGGGGTGGAGTCATGCAGTAAGCCAGGCTTTCTACCTGCAAACTTCCCATATGCAAAAGTTTAGGTGATTTGCATCATCTTCTGGCCCAGAGGCCTGTTAACATTTTAAGACCCTTTCTTCAGAAAACTTATTTTTCTCTAAAGGTGATTAGTCAGGCGCCACCCTCCAAAGAATGCCAAAGAATGCTCAAACTACCGCACAATTGCACTCATCTCACACGCTAGTAAAGTAATGCTCAAAATTCTCCAAGCCAGGCTTCAGCAATATGTGAACCGTGAACTTCCTGATGTTCAAGCTGGTTTCAGAAAAGGCAGAGGAACCAGAGATCAAATTGCCAATATCCGCTGGATTATCAAAAAAGCAAGAGAGTTCCAGAAAAACATCTATTTCTGCTTTATTGACTATGCCAAAGCCTTTAACTGTGTAGATCACAATAAACTGGAAAATTCTTCAAGAGATGGGAATACCAGACCACCTGATCTGCCTCTTGAGAAATCTGTATGCAGGTCAGGAAGCAACAGTTAGAACTGGACATGGAACAACAGACTGGTTCCAAATAGGAAAAGGAGTACGTCAAGGCTGTATATTGTCACCCTGCTTATTTAACTTATATGCAGAGTACATCATGAGAAATGCTGGACTGGAAGAAACACAAGTTGGAATCAAGATTGCTGGGAGAAATATCAATAACCTCAGATAGGCAGATGACACCACCCTTATGGCAGAAAGTGAAGAGGAACTAAAAAGCCTCTTGATGAAAGTGAAAGTGGAGAGTGAAAAGGTTGGCTTAAAGCTCAACATTCAGAAAACGAAGATCATGGCATCTGGTCCCATCACTACATGGGAAATAGATGGGGAAACAGTGGAAACAGTATCAGACTTTAGTTTTCTGAGCTCCCAAATCACTGTAGATGGTGACTGCAGCCATGAAATTAAAAGACGCTTACTCCTTGGAAGGAAAGTTATGACCAACCTAGATAGCATATTCAAAAGCAGAGACATTACTTTGCCAACAAAGGTTCACCTAGTCAAGGCTATGGTGTTTCCTGTGGTCATGTATGGATGTGAGAGCTGGACTGTGAAGAAGGCTGAGGGCCGAAGAATTGATGCTTTTGAACTGTGGTGTTGGAGAAGACTCTTGAGAGTCCCTTGGACTGCAAGGAGGTCCAACCAGTCCATTCTGAAGGAGATCAATCCTGGGATTTCTTTGGAAGGAATGATGGTAAAGCTGAAACTCCAGTACTTTGGCCACCTCATGCGAAGAGTTGACTCATTGGAGAAGACTCTGATGCTGGGAGGGATTGGGGGCAGGAGGAGAAGGGGACGGCAGAGGATGAGATGGCTGGATGGCATCACTGACTCGATGGATGTGAGTCTGAGTGACCTCCGGGAGTTGGTGATGAACAGGGAGGCCTGGCGTGCTGCGGTTCATGGGGTCACAAAGAGTCAGACACGACTGAGCGACTGATCTCTGACCCTCCAAAAGCATTAGATAAAGTTGCATTCCTACAGGGCAAAGGTGTGGTGGGCTATAACAAGAAAAAGAATTAACTCAAGGGTCCAAGGTTACAAACATTAAAGCTACTACTTACACCAATTATATTAATCAATACACTGCCAGGGACACAGCAGGTAAGGGATATGGAAACTCAGAAGCAAACATTGGCCCAACAAGTGAAAAACTCTTCACCAATACAATTTCTAATCAATCTTTTCACGGCTCAAAGGAATCTGTATTTAGACAGTTTAGAACATCTCATGCCTCTCACAGTTGGGAGGCTCTGAGCAATCACATGTGGCCGGAAAAACCTATTCAGGCAGGCTAGAGGACTTCCAAAGGAGTTTGTAGGTTGAAACACTGTCACACCCAGGAACTTTATTAACTGGAGCTGTAGTAAGTTAACTCTTTTTTCAGAGAGAGGTAGTGGGTGACAGCCCCCCATAAAGTCAGAGGTGTAGGTGAGAGCACAAAGCAGAGAGTAGGCAGACTCTGGTTTTGGGGGTAGATGCTCGAGAATTTCCAGGGGGACTCCTGAGGCTCGATCCAGCCTTTGCGTATGCCGAGCCTCCTTCCTCATGACCTTTGCCATGGGCGGAGCTCCTCACGCTGGCTCCTGGAAGTTTCTGTTTTGTACATTAGTTCATTTGGGTCATATGTGTCATATGTCATACTTTTCCTTCTCTGTCTAGCTCATGTCACTCAGGATGACACTTTCTTCTTTGACTCTTCCCTGACAATGTCGCTGAGTGCTTGTGACAGACTCTGACTTCTGTGAAAGCTCTGTGGGCCTGGCTGACCCTTTCAGGGCCTTCTCAACTCTCAGCCTGACATCTGAGGGGCGGTGTGGAGAGAGCTGGGTGCATTCCCTGTCTCTGCCGAAATGGCACAGCATGCCCAGACCTCGCCCTGTTATCTTCAGAAGCAGAGCAGTGCTGCAGGCCGGTTGAGGGAGATAAAAAGGATAAACTGGTGAAAGAGGGGCCTAGGTGCTGCCAGACCCAGCTGGCATTTGAGTCTGATGGTAAGAGATTTAAGCTGGGTCTGGAGGAGAAAGAAGCCCATGCAGCAAGTCTCTGTTGACCGAGAACAAACAATGAGTATTTTACACTGAGGTAGGAAGCAAGTTCATTAAAGCTCTGGTGGATTAGCTAGGCTGTCTGCTGCTCAGAGGACTCAGCCAGACCCTGGAAATCTAGCCAAGGGTGCTGGGCCAGCTTTCTAATCTGTGATTTCAGAGCAGCCATTTAGATGTACTTTTACTATGATCCTGCTGTGGATGAGGTTTGTGCTTTTGAGAGAGAAGCATCATCTTAGTCATGAGTGGAGTTCTGAAAAAGACACTGAAGACATGGATTTGAGCTTGACCTTGTTTGGAGTCGAGTGACTTGCCTCTCAGAGGCTCAGTGTCTTCATCTGTAAGTTGGGTTATGATATACCCTCTACTGGGACTTTTCACTTTCATGCATTGGAGAAGGAAATGACAACCCACTCCAGTGTTCTTGCCTGGAGTATCCCAGGGACAGGGGAGCCTGGTAGGAGTCCATCTTTGGGGTTGCACAGAGTCGAACACGACTGAAGTGACTTAGCAGCAGCAGCAGCAGCTACTGGGACTTCCCTGGTGACTTAGACTATAAAGAGTCTGCCTCCAATGCAGGAAACCTGGGTTCAGTTCTTGGGTTGGGAAGATTCCCTAGAGAAGGAAATGGCAAGCCACTCCAGTAGTCTTGCCTGGAGAATTCCATGGACAGAGGAGCCTGGTGGACTAGAGTCCATGGGGTCGCAAAGAGTTGGACACGACTGAATGACTAACATACATACACCCTCTACTGAGGAGTGATGTGGTGATAAATAAATGCCTTCTCCAGAAGGTGGCGGCACACACGAGAAGTCGCTACCACCGGCTATTTTCCCATAACTGGAGTCCCTCAAGGAAAGTCTGCAAGAAGCCAGGACATTCCCCTGACTAGAATCCCTCACTTCTTGCCCAGATGCTGGTGGTCCAGCCAGGACTCTGGTGGCATAAACTATAGGACATGGCTGTCTGAAATCTCTTCACCTAACAGGCTCTTGTTCTTTCAGCTGTCCCTGACCTCCCCCCATCCCCACCCCTTGCCTCCTTCTCCCTCACCCTCTGGCTTGGAGATCTGTACATGAGCCTAGAGAATAAAATTGGAGATACTTGGGACTTCCCTGGTGGTTCAGTGGTTGGGAATCCGCCTTCCAAAACAGGGGATGCAGGCGCAATTCTTGGTTGGGGAACTAAGATCCCACATGCTGAGGGGCGGCTGAGCCCACAGCTGAGCCTGAACACAAACACCTGCTGCAGCCAAATCAATAGAATATTAATTTTAAAAATCATTAAAAAAATTGGAGATTCTTTACACTGTTTTTATGCAACCTAATTCTCACTTGAGAGAGGGGCATAAAAAGCACTTTCTTTTTTTGCTTGAATGTTTAGAGTTTAACCAGTTGGTGGTGGTAAACTGTCTGGAATCAGTAATAATAGGTACCACTGAAATAAATTATAGGTAAAGGTTGGACCACAAATTTTAAGCATGAAAGGTCCCAAGACAAGCATAACAGAAACAAAGAGAGCAAGCTGGATCCCCTCCTCCCTCAGCCTGCCACCCTCAGTGGGAGGCGGTATTTGCTCACAAGAACTTTGGGGCTGACTTAAAATTCTAAGTGTGAATAAGTGCCTAGAGCAATGTCTTCCCGGGCAAACATCTTAGTGTCACGAGTCAAGTCAAAGTTCCCTCTGGGATCACCGTTAGGCTTTTCAACGGGAACTGGTGGCTGTCAGTTTTGTGCATATTTGAACACAGAGTCCCACAGGCCTCACCCTGGACCAGTTCAGTCAGAATTTCTGAGGCTGGGAAAGCTATTTCCATAGCTTTCAGTCCTTCCAATGAATATTCGGGGTTGCTTTCCTTTAGGATTGACTAGTTTGATCTCCTTGCTGTCCAAGGGACTCTCAAGAGTCTACTCCAGCACCACAGTTCAAAGGCATCAGTTCCTTGGTGCTCAGCCATTTTCATTGTCCAGCTCTCGCATCCGTACATGACTCCCAGAAATACCATGGCTTTGACTATACAGACCTTTGTAGGCAGAGTAATGTCTCTGCCTTTTAATATGCTGTCTAGGTTTGTCATGGCTTTTCTTCCAATGAGCAAGCGTCTTTCAATTACATGGCTTCAGTCACTGTCCACGGTGGTTTTGAAGCTCAAGAAAATAAAGTCTATCACTGTTTCCACTGTTTCCCCATCTATTGACCATGAAGTGATGGGACCGGTTGCCATGACCTTAGTTTTTTGAATGTTGAGTTTTGAGTTTTAAGTTTTCAGTCTTCCTCTTTCACCTTCATTAAAGAGGCTCTTTAGTTCCTGTTTGCTTTCTGCCATGAGGGTGGTGTCATCAGCATATCTGAGCTTATTGATATTTCCCCTGGCAGTCTTTATTCCAGCCTGGGCTTCATCCAGTCCAGTGTTTCACATGATGTACTATGATGATGGAAACTGAGAAGTCCCAGAGCTGCCCTGGTGTCTGCAAGCTGGAGGCCCAGAGAAGCTGGTGGTGTGATTCCTCTTCAAACCTGGATGCCAGAGAATGACAGGAGCCAACAACATCAGTCCCAGTCTGGGTCTGAATGCCTGCGGACTGATGTGTGACCAGAGGCGTCTGGGTCTCCTTGGAGTAGGACACTACCTCCCTGGACAGGAAATCCACTTGGGTAAACTTCGACAGGCCTAGGTTATGCAGTCTTTTTGTGTTAATGGTCCCAAGTCTCCTGAGTCTGGGCTTCCAGCCTCACTGGGAGTGATCACTGATTTCGAGGATACAGATGCAGGGATTTGGATCAGAGGGGGCTCCAGACAGATTCCATACTTTGTAGCAGGGCCTCTGTCTCTCGCTGTTTGCAATCCAGGTGAGAGTCATCTTGAATTGGATCTTTCTTCTGCTGCATATCAACCTCTTGTTTCTCTCTCCTCTCCCTTGATTTTCCAATCGTCCCTTAGCTGTGCTCAGAGCTGCTTTTTGCGCTGAACTTCAGCTTTTCACTCACCTTTGTTAGACATCTGTTTCCGAGTTCTTCACACCAAGTCCTTCCTCTCCCGGTCCTCTGAAGACATACTCCTTACCAGTCAACCACGCACAGGCACCTCCTCCCCACTCTTCTTCACCTTGTCCTTCAGCAAGCAGCACCACCTCCTGGCAGGTACTGAGGAGACTGGGCTCCTGTCAGAGTGAATGGAACCCCACGACATCCAAAAACTGAAGCCCTGGTGGGTCCTGAGGGGAGCCAGCTCCTAGTAGTGTGGACTTCCACCCCTGCCTGTGTTCTGGAAGCCAAAGCAGGTTCTGGAGATGGGACACCCGTCAGCTGTCAAGACATCATTTCTTAAAGTTTGCTTGCGGTGTAGAATCTGAGAACATGTCAATGAGTTTTTTTTCTCTGTAACTCAAAATTTATCGGTCCATCTTGTACCTTGAATGGTTCTTTTATCCATACGTGATTTTGTAGAATCATGTATGGATCATTTGGAAAATATTGGGTCACTAAGTTACACGGCTCTTCCAAATGTTGACATATATTGTTCTACAATATTTTTAAAAACACTATTGTTTATGTCAGGTCAGGAAGCAACAGTTAGAACTGGTCATAGAACAACAGACTGGTTCCAAATAGGAAAAGGAGTACGTCAAGGCTGTATAATGTCACCATGTTTATTTAACTTATATGCAGAGTACATCATGAGAAATGCTGGACTGGAGGAAACACAAGCTGGAATCAAGATTGCCAGGAGAAATATCAATAACCTCAGATATGCAGATGATACCACCCTTATGGCAGAAAGTGAAGAGGAACTAAAAAGCCTCTTGATGAAAGTGAAAGTGGAGAGTGAAAAGGTTGGCTTAAAGCTCAACATTCAGAAAACCAAGATCATGGCATCTGGTCCCATCACTACATGGGAAATAGATGGAGAAACAGTGGAAACAGTGTCAGACTTTATTTTTCTGGGCTCCAAAATCACTACAGATGGTGACTGCAGCCATGAAATTAAAAGACGCTTACTCCTTGGAAGGAAAGTTATCACCAACCTAGATAGCATATTCAAAAGCAGAGACATCACTTTGCCAACAAAGGTTCGCCTAGTCAAGGCTATGGTCTTTCCTGTGGTCATGTATGGATGTGAGAGCTGGACTGTGAAGAAGGCTGAGGGCCGAAGAATTGATGCTTTTGCACTGTGGTGTTGGAGAAGACTCTTGAGAGTCCCTTGGACTGCAAGGAGATCCAACCGGTCCATTCTGAAGGAGATCAGCCCTGGGATTTCTTTGGAAGGAATGATGGTAAAGCTGAAACTCCAGTATTTTGGCCACCTCATGCGAAGAGTTGACTCATTGGAGAAGACTCTGATGCTGGGAGGGATTGAGGGCAGGAGGAGAAGGGGACGACAGAGGATGAGATGGCTGGATGGCATCACAGACTTGATGAATGTAAGTCTGAGTGACCTCCGAGAGCTGGTGATGGATAGGGAGGCCTGGTGTGCTGCGGTTCATGGGGTCTCAAAGAGTCGGACACGACTGAGCGACTGATCCTGATCCTGATCCTGATTGTTTATGTCACTATCCATCTCCTCAGAAAAATCTTTATATATTTCAAATTTGTCAAGGTCATAGTAGTGGGTAGAAGTTTCCCAAAATTCCAATGTTTGCTTGAGAGGTCAATTTTCTTTCTTTCCTCTTTTTTTTTTTTTTTGACTGTACCATACAGCATTCAGGATCTTAGTCCTCAGACCTAGGATGGAATCTGCGCCCTGTGCAGCACCAGTGCAGTCTTAACCCCTGGACTGCTAGGGAAGTCCCTCAAATGTTTACTGTTAATAACAAATACTGTCAGTTTTCCTTGGAGTGACAGGCTCACTGGATTTGTTATTGAGAAATGCCACCAACCAGTTTCTCTCTCAGTCATTCTTTTAAGTAGAGGTGCTGTTCCTGAAGAAAGCAGCTAGTTCAGCTTGAAACTCAATCATATAAGAACTTTTCCTTGAGGCAGCCTTAGGATAGAAGTGCTTCATGTGCCCTATTTTGATGCAAAGCTTATTAAAAAGATGGGTTGAGATTTAATAAAATTGCTATTTTTAACTGATTCATCAAGGAGATTTTTAAGTGGAACTGACATTGTGAAAAAAACAAAACGGAGTGCATGCTGGTGAAGAATAAAGGGACCGCTAGTACAGTTTGGTGCCCTGCCTCGGTTTGTGTTAAAATGCCATCAGTTTTACCCATCACTGCTTTCGCAAACATCAAAAATAATGAAAAAGGCAAAGTATATCTTAGTATTACCATGAAAGGGGTTTCCCTGGTGGCTCAGTGGTAAAGAATCTGCCTGCAACGCAGGAGATTGCTTGCAATACAGCAGGTGTGGGTTCTAACCATGGGTCAGGAAGATCCCCTGGAGGAGGGCATGGCAACCCACTTCAGTATTCTTGCCTGGGAAATCCCACAGATAGAGGAATCTGGAGGGGTATAGTCCTTGGGGTCACACAAAGTCAGACATGACTTAGCCACTAACCCACCATCACCACCATTATCATGAAAACAATGCCAAACTTATGGACCATCTGACAGGGCCTCAGGGACCCAGGCCCAGTGCGTCTGGACCATGCTTTGAGAACCCTCAGTGTAGAGTGTTTGCCCTCCCTCAAGCAATATGAAGAAGTCTTGTAATCATGGTTCTCTCTCAAGCATTTTAATGCTGAATACAGGGGAGGGACCGAGTTGTCAAAACATCTAGAAAAATCAGGATCCTTCCGTGCTTAAGGACAACAGGCCTTGAGATGCTAGGTATTCCCAAAGAGAGGATAGGAAAGATCTCCCAGAACTGTGTCTCAGATAAAAGTGAAGGTTATGAGGGCCAGCTGATTTCTTGATTTCTCTGGGTAACTTTCTTTTTTTTTTCTTTCCTAGCTGTGGACAGTTATGATGATGTTCTACATGTGGGAAAGGGATTTTTGTCTTTTCTTTTTGTCTCCATTTCCTTCATATGAGCATGGTTCAGAATAACCTGTTTTTCATCACTAATTATTAGAGAAATGAAAATCAAAACTACAACGAGATGTCACCTCACACTGGTCAGAATGGCTATCATCAAAATATCCACAAACAATAAACACTGGAGAGGGTGTGGAGAGAAGGCTACCCTGTTGGTGGGAATGTAAACTGGTACAGCCACTATGGAGAACAGCATGGAGGTTCCTTAAAAAACTAAAATTTCCACTGGAATCCCACTCCTGGTCATATACCTGGAGAAAAACATGTCTGAAAGGATACATACACTCAAATGTTCGTTGCAGCACTGTTTACAATAGCCAGGACATGGAAGAAACCTAAATGTCCATCAACAGAGGAATGGATAAAGAAGATGTGGCATATATACACAATGGAATACTATTCAGCCATTAAAAAAGAATGAAATAATGCCATTTGCAGCAACATGAATGGAGCTAGAGAGCATCATATTGAATGAAGTAAGTCAGAGACGGAGAAATATCACATAACATCCCTTATATGTGGAATCTAAAAAGAAATTATATAAATGAAACCACAAAACAGAGACTCACAGACTTAGAAAACGAACTTATGGTTGCTGGGAGGAATGGATAGTTGAGGAGTTCAGGATGGTCATGTACACACTGCAATATTTAAAATGGGTAACAAGCAAGGATCTATAGTTTAGCACATGGGACTCTGCTCAGTGTTGTGTGGCAGCCTGGATGGGAGGGGAGGGGTTTGGGGGAGAATGGATACATGTCTGTGTTTGCCTCTGTCCCTTCGCTGTTGGCCTGAAACTGTCCCATTGTTAATTGGTACCCCAATACAAAATAAAAATTTCAAAAAAATGAATAACCTGTTTTTGAGTTATGAGTGAGACTTCTTATCTGAGAACCATAACATCAATAAAATCTCCAAACTTCTTGTCTTCTTCTTCTTTTTTTTTTTTTTTTTTGGTTTTCTGTCATCCCCAAAGGATCAGAATGTTTCAAGGAGGATTCTGACACTGGCTAAAATAATTAACAGTGTACATCAGTCTATTAAGCTCCTGAAGATTCGTGTCAGAGTTCAGAGGAAGGAGCATCCTGGGAGACTGGGGTAATATCTGGAGGAGGTGACCTGATGATAAATGAAGGAAGGGTGGATGGGGAGGGTATAGCCTGGATATGAGAATAGTTGGAGGGGAGGTGGCCCTGCTCAGAAATTTTATGTACTGACTCTTTAGCAAGTGTTAGGCTGACAAGGAATTGTTAACTATCACATTGTCTTCACAAGGCCTTGTGTTTAGGACAGCTGGGTCCTGATGCTTCTGAGGTTATAGAAAAGGAAGAGAAAGGGTTCTGCCACGTGGTAGATGCTGAGGTCCCTTACCTCCCTTCCGAGATTTCTATACCAGCTCTGACACTTCCTAGGTCTGTGACCTTGGGTAACTTTCTCAACGTGCCTCATGCATGCTCAGTCACTGCAGTCGTGCCTGACTCTCTTGAACTCCATGGACTAATATAGCCCACCAGGCTCCTCTGTCCCTGGGATTCTCCAGGTAACAATACTGGAGTGGGTTGTCATGCCCTCCTTCAGGGGGTCTTCACCCAGGGATCAAACCTTCATCTCCTGCATTACAGGTGGATTCTTAGCCACGGAGCTACTGGGGAAGCCCTTTTATACCACAGTTTGGTCTATAAAGTGGGAGTTATTTTATAGACATCACCTGGCTTTTCAAGGTGATGAGGACTAAATGGGTTAGTTCTCATGGAGAGTGCATGTGTAGAAGCAGTACTGGCACCGAGTAAGTGATCAAAAAAAATATAAACTCATTAATTTCACCTCATTGAATCCTCTCTTAATCCAAAGAGATAGAAGTGATTACCTCTTTTAAGGCATGATTTCACAAAGATAAAATCATGAATCTCTGCAAATATGAAAGGAATATACATCAAAGATCTTATTTAGCTCATTGATTAATGAAAAGGTCATCAAGATGTTAAAATTATTAGTTCAGAGGGCATTTGAGAAGTCAAGTATTCTGTAGACAATGCTAGGATAAGATGCAAAATTGAGTACTGTCCACCAGAGCCAAAACTCATAATCTTTGTGGTTACATCTTACATTGGATAGAAATTATCTGCTTCCCGTAGGAGAGGGAAAAGTTTTTCTTGACATTCTTCTAAGACACTCTAGTCCCTGGCTGGTTCTGAAAAATTAAACTGACAAAGACTGATTGCAGGGGAAAAGCATACACATTTAACTAAATTTTTACATGCACAGGGGATTCCTCACAAGAGGACGAAGACCCAAAAAAGTGACCAGAACAGGAAGCTTTTTTTTAAGTTTATTTATTTTTAATTGGAGGATAATTGCTTCACAATAGTGTGTTGGTTTCTGCCATACATCAACATGAATTGGCCATCGGTATACACATGTCCCCTCCCTCTTGAACCCATCTCCCATCCCGTCCCACCCCTCTAGGTTGTCACAGAGCGCTGGTTTGAGCTCCCTACATCATACAGCAAATTCCCACTGACTATTTTACACATTGGTAATGTATATGTTTCCCTGCTACTCTCTCAATGGATCCCACCCTCTCCTTCCCCCACTGTGTCCACAAGTCTGCAGAACAGGAAGTTTTTATATACATTTTAGACAAAGAAACAATAAATCTGCAAAGAATTGACAAGGCAGTGGAATGTGGGCAAGAGGCAGTAATGCTGAAAAAGTAACTAGGAAGGTAAGAGTGGGTTCAGTAATGTTTGTACAGATTTCTCCACCCCTAACTTTGCCTCTAGTGATAAGAATGGCTTCCTTCCTCCTGGTTCAGGGAGGTGCCTTCACATGGGAGTTTTATGACCTGTTTAAGTGAGGAAAGGGAAGGTCAGAGTGAACTTCCCGTTTCTGCTATTTTCTCAGACTCGTTCAACTTGAGATATTCATTATGCTAAGGTGCCATATTTTGGGGTGGTGTATGCTGAACCCCATCAGTTGCTACTGCACAAAAGTTTTCCAGTTAAAGTCTGCTCCTTCAGAGTAGAAACATACCCTCGACAATGGGAAGGCCAACACAGAACTGCACTGGAAGTACACCCATAATCCCCTTCGCCTATTTTGACATTTTGGGTAAATTTTCTAATAACTCCAAGCCATGAATAAGGAAGTCATATCTCAAAGAGGCTAAATAACGTATGTACAGTTATACAGCTAGAAATGGCAGAGCAAGAATTCAAATATACATTGTCTGTGTTCTTTTCATTACATCTGTTGTTTTCTCCCCTCATACACCATTCTTTCTTGAAGGAGATGGCTAGAGTGCTCTACATAAGGAATTCCTGGTCTTCTCTGAAGTGAGTGGGAGCAGGGAAGGGTTAAAAAAGGAACAAAAGTTCAGAATTCCTAGGACACACAGAGTGGACACTTTGTCCACCGTTAGCAAAAATATATTTCCTCTCTTCTCTGCTTTTTGAAATTACCATTAAATGAAATGCTTTTAAGGCTACCATGTGGGTCCAAGTATATACAAAATCATTTATAGGCTCTGATGTTACTCTGGATTGGAAGTAAATAAATTTGATACTAATTTAAAAATTCAATATAAATTCAATCTACTCCAGTGTTCTTGACTAGGAAATCCCACAGACAGAGAAGCCTGACAGGCTACAGTTCTTAGGTCACAAGGAGTCGGGCACAAATGAGCAACTGAACACTCACACTCTAATACAATTACTTTCAAATGGGAGTGAAACAATTTTAATCTTATGTAGAAATGAAAGATTTTCATAAGTACCCCTTTCGTGGGTTATTATTGCAAGAATTGATTATATTCTTTGCAGCCAAAGATGGAGAAGCTCTATACAGTTAGCAAAAACAAGACCAGGAGCTGACTGTGGCTCAGATCATGAACTCCTTATTGCCAAATTCAGACTGAAATTGAAGAAAGTAGGGAAAACCACTAGACCATTCAGGTATGACCTAAATCAAATCCCTTACGATTATACAGTGGAAGTGAGAAATAGATTTAAGGGCCTAGATCTGATAGATAGAGTGCCTGATGAACTATGGAATGAGGTTCGTGACATTGTACAGGAGACAGGGATCAAGACCATCCCCATGGAAAAGAAATGCAAAAAAGCAAAATGGCTGTCTGGGGAGGCCTTATAAATAGCTGTGAAAAGAAGAGAAGCAAAAAGCAAAGGAGAAAAGGAAAGATATAAACATCTGAATGCAGGGTTCCAAAGAATAGCAAGAAGAGATAAGAAAGTCTTCTTCAGCGATCAATGCAAAGAAATAGAGGAAAACAACAGAATGGGAAAGACTAGGGATCTCTTCAAGAAAATCAGAGATACCAAAGGAACATTTCATGCAAAGATGGGCTCGATAAAGGACAGAAATGGTATGGACCTAACAGAAGCAGAAGATATTAAGAAGAGGTGGCAAGAATACACAGAACTGTACAAAAAAGATATTCACAACCCAGATAATCACGATGGTGTGATCACTGACCTGGAGCCAGACATCCTGGAATATGAAGTCAAGTGGGCCTTAGAAAGCATCACTACGAACAAAGCTAGTGGAGGTGATGGAATTCCAATTGAACTATTCCAAATCCTGAAAGATGATGCTGTGAAAGTGCTGCACTGAATATGCCAGCAAATTTGGAAAACTCAGCAGTGGCCACAGGACTGGAAAAGGTCCATTTTCATTCCAATCCCAAAGAAAGGCAATGCCAAAGAATGCTCAAACTACTACACAATTGCACTCATCTCACACGCTAGTAAAGTAATGCTCAAAATTCTCCAAGCCAGGCTTCAGCAATATGTGAACTGTGAACTTCCTGATGTTCGAGCTCGTTTTAGAAAAGGCAGAGGAACCAGAGATCAAATTGCCAACATCTGCTGGATCATGGAAAAAGCAAGAGAGTTCCAGAAAAACATCTATTTCTGCTTTATTGACTATGCCAAAGCCTTTGACTGTGTGGATCACAATAAACTGTGGAAAATTCTGAGAGAGATGGGAATACCAGACCACCTGATCTGCCTCTTGAGAAATTTGTATGCAGGTCAGGAAGCAACAGTTAGAACTGGACATGGAACAACAGACTGGTTCCAAATAGGAAAAGGAGTACGTCAAGGCTGTATATTGTCACCCTGTTTACTTAACTTATGTGCAGAGTACATCATGAGAAACGCTGGACTGGAAGAAACACAAGCTGGAATCAAGATTGCTGGGAGAAATATTAATAACCTCAGATAGGCAGATGACACCACCCTTATGGCAGAAAGTGAAGAGGAACTAAAAAGCCTCTTGATGAAAGTGAAAGAGGAGAGTGAAAAAGTTGGGTTAAAGCTCAACATTCAGAAAACGAAAATCACGGCATCTGGTCCCATGACTTCATGGGAAATAGATGAGGAAACAGTGGAAACAGTGTCAGACTTTGTTTTCCTGGGCTCCAAAATCACTGCAGATGGTGACTGCAGCCATGAAATGAAAAGATGCTTACTCCTTGGAAGGAAAGTTACGACCAACCTAGATAGTATATTCAAAATCAGAGACATTACTTTGCCAACAAAGGTTCGTCTAGTCAAGGCTATGGTTTTTCCTGTGGTCATGTATGGATGTGAGAGTTGGACTGTGAAGAAGGCTGAGCGCCAAAGAATTGATGCTTTTGAACTGCGGTGTTGGAGAAGGCTCTTGAGAGTCTCTTGGACTGCAAGGAGATCCAGCCAGTCCATTCTGAAGGAGATCAGCCCTGGGATTTCTTTGAAGGAATGATGCTAAAGCTGAAACTCCAGTATTTTGGTCACCTCATGCGAAGAGCTGACTCATTGGAAAAGACTCTGATGCTGGGAGGGATTGGGGGCAAGAGGAGAAGAGGACGACAGAGGATGAGATGGCTGGATGGCATCACTGACTCGATGGATGTGAGTCTGGGTGAACTCCGGGAGTTGGTAATGGACAGGGAGGCCTGGCATGCTGTGATTCATGGGGTCGCAAAGAGTCGGACACGACTGAGCGACTGATCTGATCTGATCTGATCTGATTGCAAGAATAAAATGTAACTTCTTAAGATAAGTTTGAAGTGGAGGCAGCTGGTGGCTTCATAGTCCCTTTTAACTTTGTGAAAATCTGTCAAAACATGATATAAGGCAAAGATGCATGATGTAGTTGAACCAGAGTAGGTTTATTTATAAACAGAAACTTGAGCTAAGTGCAGCTGCTGCTGCTGCTGCTGCTAGGTCACTTCAGTCGTGTCCGACTCTGTGGGACCCCAAAGACGGTAGCCTAGCAGGCTCCCCTGTCCCTGGGATTCTCCAGGCGAGAACACTGGAGTGGGTTGCCATTTCCTTCTCCAATGTCTGAAAGTGAAAAGTGAAAGTGAAGTAGCTCAGTTGTGTCTGACTCCTAGCGACCCCATGGACTGCAGCCTACCAGCCTCCTCCATCCATGGAATTTTCCAGGAAAGAGTACTGGAGTGCGGTGCCATTGCCTTCTCTGAAATACAGCAGTAAACTAAAATATAGAACAAATTACATTTATTGTTTTTTTTAAAATAAGGAAAAACAGACAGAATTAAAAAAAAAATCTAATGAGCCAGTGTAAACTAGATTTGAGTAGTATTGGGGTGGAAAACTTGTCATCTTAGTAATTGGCATCAGAAAATATCTCCGGAAAGTTGTCTTCTTAGGAAAACCTTTGTAAGTGGCTTAAGGAAGGTTTGCTGGAGGAATGGACCGGAAGAAGTAGGAGCTTCACGGGATACCCAGCTTGGTACTGGTGTGCAGGGAGGCTTGGAGCGTGTGCCAGAGGTGAACCCCGAGGTCTTCCCAGGGGAGAAGTGAGCAAGCCTTTTTAAGAACAAGGATTTTTACTATTCACTTCAAAATCATGTGTTAGCTTCCCCACACTGCTAACACTTCTGACCTCCTGCAACCTCAGGGTACAAGTGCTTAAGATAGGTGAGTGGCATTTGGGTTTTATTTTGGCTTGGTAGAGGCAATGTCAAAGTTGCTGGAGAATTCAAGAGAAAAAGATTAATTTTCAGGAAAACAGCCATGAAAATGACTCATAAGAGGTGGCGAGTCTGAAGGGAACAGAACTTGAGGGCTGGTAGTGACCTGCTAGCAGCCCTCTGGTAGGGGGTGGTGTGCGAGAGGAGGCCTGGATTAGGTGTTTTAAATACCAAAGGACAGGATAATGTCTCTGGCATGTGAATTATACAGTGCATAAAACAAAGCCAGAATATTAGAATATTCTCTGGACCAAAAACCCAAGTTCTTGATTTCCCTCACCTGCAGTGCATCAAGGATTGGGCTAATGAAGGTTAAAAAGCCTCAGCCCTGACCTGAGTGGACTGCAATCAAGGGTTGTTCCTTGTATTTGATGCTCTAAAGGATGGTCCTGTGGGCTAATGTTTGCAGCTGGTGTGGCTCCAGGCTTCTCTTTCTGGTAGTAAGTAACACAGAACACCTGGGGACTGTTCTAAATGCAAGAGAAGAAGCTTCTAGCCCTGTGAGCCCGCGGACCGAGGAAGGGAGTGGCCATAACTGGAGACGGGTCGGTAGTGACTCAACAACTCCCCAGGCTTCCACCCACAACCTCTGAAGGAATCCGGGAGAAAGCCCAGGGTCACAGTGGGAGTTCCACTCAGTCAAGGTCTCGCCCTCCTTCAACCAGCCTCTAATCTGGTTGCAAAGTCACCTTTCTTCCGCTCAAATGAAATTCTTTTCTAACTCTCAACATGAACTGCTCTTTTCTCCTCTGAGAGCTGTGGTTGTAAACCTGTGATTACCTTGCAGGAACAAGCTCCCTGCAATTTCTAAGGGTGGTTTCTCAGCAGAGGTGACGTTTTTTTAACGTGGTTGTGCCATGATGGGAAGCGAGGTGTTTTACAAGGAACTTCTTAGTAAAGTTGGACGTGAATGATTTTCTACAGTCTCCACCATGCCATCTCTCCTGAATGTCTTCATCCTGGACAGATTCCATCACCTTAGTTGTGGCCCCGGTGCCCAGAGAAATGGAAGGAGAGCCACACACACCACCAGGGCTCTGGGGGCTGCTCCGTAATTCCCAGGACGTACGGGCCACAGGAGATGCTTGACGCCCACAGTTCCCTGAGCCAGAGGACCACCCTCATATTCCTGAAAGAAATCCAAGGTTAGTATTTCTGAAATTTGCACCTCAGGGACTCATGAACACTCCATTAACCCCCAAACTTCCCTTTACTTGCTTCTGATTCTTTCCAGGCTTGGGGCCTGGCCTCCTCAGGGAGCAGAAACGCCCCGCCAGCCCCTCTGTCTGCAGCATGAAAGGTGAGTCTTCCTTCCGCCTTGGCCTCTCTCCTCGCTGCCTCCCTTGGAAGCAGGTCCAGCTGAGCTTTAATGGTTGAACCAGCTCCGTCCTGTTCGTTCTTTACCCTGCGTCAGGCCAGCGCCGTCTGGTAAACCAGGGAGCGTTCCTTCCTTTTCTTTTTCCTCCGGGAGTTTGTGTTAGGGTGTCAGGGCTGCCGCAGCAGTGCACTGCAGGCTGAGTGGCTCAGACAACAGGGTTTATTTTCTCGCAGTTCCGGTGGCCAGAGTCTGAGGTCCGGTGTCAGCAGGGCCAAGCTTCCTCTGGAGGCGCCAGGAAGGACCCCTCCAGGCACACCCCCACCTCCGCTTCTGGCAGTTCGGCATATGGCAGCGTAACTCCGGTCTTCGTGTGATGTTCTATGTTTTTGTGGCCAGATTTCTCCGTTTTACGAGAACACTGATCTTATTGCAGTAGGGGTTCACCCTATCCAGTAAGATCTCATCATAACTTATGACATCTGCAATGACCCATTTCTAAAGAAGGTTATGTTTTGCGGTCCTGGGTGTTAGGACTTCAGCATATGAATTTAAGGGGAATACAAGCCAGCCTATAACAGACCTATATAGACATTTTTTTCCCTGACATACCCTTTCCAGGTCCTTATGGGGTCCCCAGTAGTTAGAGATATGTGATAAGTCAATTAATTCTGGGAGCACCTAAAGTATCTGTTTTTCTGAACAGATCTGGCTCACTCCTGTCTTTGAGCAGGCTGCTTTCTTCCAGAGGCATCAATTGTTAGAGCAACATTGAACCCAGTCCTGGCTGATGACTCTTTTTCATCAGGGTGTCTCCTCACTGGGCAGGAGGAGAGGGGCTGAAGCCCTAAGAACCAAACCTGAGTGTGTGTTCCCTCATGGGACAGGCCTGACTTGTTACTTTGAAATATTCCTGTAACCCTGGAGGTTTTCCATAGTACCCCTGGGTATTAACATTCTTCTTGCTGCTGTGACAGATTACTTTGTAACCAATAGCTTGAAATAGTAGAGACTTGTTCTCTCAAAGCTGGTGCAGAAACCCCAGTCAGTCTCACTGGACTTGAGTGAGGGAATGGGCAGAGCTGGGTCCTTCTCTCGGCCCTGGGGAAAAATCCATGTCCTTGATATGCTGAGCTTCTGGGGCTGCAATGGCATTCCTGAGCTCACAGCCCCTTCCTCACATCATTCTAATCTCTTTTTATTGTAACAGCTTCTACTTCAGCATCTAATCTCCCTTTGCTTCCCTCTTATGAGGACCTGTGATTATGTTTGAGGTGTACCACAGGATGCAGATTTCCCCCATCTCAATATCTTTAATTTAATCTCACCTGCTTAATCCCTTTTGTCCCATTTGTTATCTTCACAGGTTCTGGGTGTGGACAGCTTTAGGGTAATCATTCATGCTATCGCGCCATGTTTAAACACAGGCACAGTGATGCCTCTCTTTTGAATTTGCCTGACTTGTCTTCTAAGAATCTCACTGTCTTCTTAAGGAAACTCCTTTCTTCCTCCAACTTCATTTCCATGTCCTCTTTAACCGGGGCTTTTGCTCCCCCAACTGTTCTATTCAGACTATAGAATCCTGGTTCCTTGCATCTGTGGGCAAATCTGATGTCCCAGAGATGGGTTAGGCTTGATAGAAGCCACTTAGAGTTTTTTTTATAAAGTAACTGTTATGACAGTTTGATGTCCAGCAAAAGGGAAAAAAATATTCATCAGTTTCCTGACTAGTGTTCAGTTTCCCTCAAACTTCTCAGTAGAGATCTGCTAGTGCTTACTTGGGAGAAGGAAATGGCAAGCCACTGCAGTGTTCTTGCCTGGAGAATCCCAGGGACAGGGGAGCCTGGTGGGCTGCTGTCTATGGGGTTGCACAAAGTCAGACATGACTGAAGCGACTTAGCAGCAGCAGTGGCAGCAACAGTGCTTACCTGGCCTTCATAGCCTTCAGTTCTGACTGGAGAAGAGCCTGCTATGTGTGGGCTGACTGAAGGACCACTGGGTGTGGCGGAGGAGCTGACCGGAGGCTAGAGAATTGTTCAGGCAGTAGTGTTGACATTAGAAACGTAGCATTGTGATGGTACCACTCTGTCCATTTGTCCAGGGGCGCTTAGTTGGCTGGGTATAGATGACCAGAAGGCGGGCAGCAGCACTGATCTGGGTATGGTTGTGCCTGGGTATGGGTGGGGCAGAAGGATGAAGGAAAAGAAGAGTGGTGTGAGCTGGGAACCGTCCTACCCTGGCTCGGGAGAAAACTTTATTTAATGGATGTATTTGGCTGCGTGATATTAAGTGCTTTATGTTTGAGTCTTACAGAACTTTCTTGACAGAGTTTTTATCCTTTTTTTTAGACAGGGAGAAAGCAGGGTGCAGGTAAGTTGAATAATTTGCCCAAGGCTACAGAGCTTGTAAGTAGCAGTCCTGTGCAATGTCAGAATCCAGTGTCAGGAACTCTACTCCTCACCTTCTCCCTGTGCTGTGAGGTCAGGGCTTAGGACAGAGGGCTGGGAGGAAAGGGTGTCTCTGGGGACTATGTGTTTGTATAAAGTCAGGAGAATGGAAGGACCAGAAGCTTGGGGAGTGGAGATAACGGGGTGGAGTAAGTATTTGGTTTGGAGGAGGTCAGGGTTATGACAAAATCTAGAAGGTAGTTGTGGATATGGGTGGCTGAAATAGAAATAAATTGATGGTCACTGAAATTCAGGGTAGCAAATTCTGAGGCCAGATGTTGGCTAGGACATTACACAGCCCTAAGATTATCCAGAATGGAAGGACTGGAGGTGGAGGAGAGGGGAGCCAGGTGCCAGGGTCTGACCAATGGGGAGAAATGACTGGGAGGTCAGGTGACGATGGGGAGAAGATGGTATGAACCTCAGAGAAAGGCATTTTGTAAGTATATTCAGGAATGTCATTGATGAACAGGAGAAATGCAATACCGCCAACTGATTGTGAAGTTACATGGTGTGTAGGAGAAGGAGCAGTCTCTCAGGAGGCTACAGTGAAACTAAAGTTTTAGTTTTAATTAAATGTAAATTTAAAACCTGATACTGATTCACTTATTGGAAAACTTTTGGGTCCATTTGGATCTACTTTTCTATTGAATCTACTTTTCCATTGTAAATTTTGTGAAACCCAAATACAGACCAAATACCTCCAATGAAAATGTAAGCATTCAAATGGAAATGTGTTATAAAATACATTCTGAAGAGTTACTAGAAAGAATGTCAAATATCTAGTTTTATTACCTTGATGACATTGTTGATATTTGGATATATTGGGCTAAATTAAAGTTAATCTCACCCCTTCTTTTTCTTTGTAATGTGGCTACGAAAAATTTGAACCTGTAGATTATGGCTCACATTGTATTTCTAGGGGGCAGTGCTGTTAAGACCAAGGAAGACACGGGTAGGAAATGCCTATCTTAAGGTCTGAAATGGGACTCTCAGGTCATCAAGAGGGAAGAGAGCAGACACACAGTTCTGAGGGTGACTATGGTGACTGTTTCAAGCCCAGTGGAGCCAAGATACAATGGCAGGTGTGTGGCTGGGGTCAGGAAAGTTTATGGGAATTTTCTTTATGAGAAGCATTCACATGTACTATTTACCCATTTTCTGAGTAGAGAAGTGTTTTAGAAAATTGCTTGAAAGGAAAAGCAAGAAATGACTTAGGGATTTTGAGAAAGGAAGCCTCCAACTCATGAAGTGGGAGGAAGGAGAGGGTTTCAGGTGTGCACAGGTAGGTCCAAGTCCTTTGTACCAATCTTGGAAGAGGAAAAGCTTTGAGGGACAGATAATGCTATCCAAGGTTAGAGAGAGTCCTTCATGAGCCAGATAGTTACACCACTTGTGAAAACCTAGGCTCTTTGGGGTAAGAGTTAGAAGTATCTCTTTAGCTGTAGAAAAGTTTTGCTAAGAATGGGAAGAGATTCTTGGACTTCTGCTAAGTGAAATGGTTCTTGCTATGGATAGTCTATACAGATAGAACAGATGTCAACTTTCATAAACAGTGTTTCCCTCTGGATGGATAGCAGTGTTGATAAGACCTGTCATCACATAACTAACATGATAAAGACTTGTCCATCTTCTTCCCTACCTATGCCCAGGAGAGGGTTTCAGGAGTCAGCGACAGTCCCTGAAAGTTCAAAGTTGGCTTACTTTAGGATTGTTATTTTCAAGAGATGAATACAAGGATAATCTGGGATGAACTGGTTTTTTCCTTTGGGACTTGACTTTTTTGCTTTGGCCTTAACTTCCCTGCTGTCTTCTCCAAGTCAACCTTTACTCTTCCCCAAGGAATGCTCTTAGGTATCAGATCAGATCAGATCAGTCGCTCAGTCGTGTCCGACTCTTTGCGACCCTATGAACTGCAGCACGCTAGGCCTCCCTATCCATCACCAGCTCTCGGAGGGCACTCAGACTCACATCCATTGAGTCAGTGATGCCATCTAGCCATCTCATCCTCTGTCGTCCCCTTCTCCTCCTGCCCCCAATCCCTCCCAGCATCAGAGTCTTCTCCAATGAGTCAACTCTTCGCATGAGGTGGCCAAAATACTGGAGTTTCAGCTTTAGCATCATTCCTTCCAAAGAAATTCCAGGGCTGATCTCCTTCAGAATGGACTGGTTGGATCTCCTTGCAGTCCAAGGGACTCTCAAGAGTCTTCTCCAACACCACAGTTCAAAAGCATCAATTTTTCAGCGCTCAGCCTTCTTCACAGTCCAGCTCTCACATCCATACATGACCACAGGAAAGACCATAGCCTTGACTAGGCGAACCTTTGTTGGCAAAGTGATGTCTCTGCTTTTGAATATGCTATCTAGGTTGGTCAGAACTTTCCTTCCAAGGAGTAAGCGTCTTTTAATTTCATGGCAGCAGTCACCATCTGCAGTGATTTTGGAGCCCAGAAAAAGAAAGTCTGCCACTGTTTCCACTGTTTCTCCATTTCCCATGTAGTGATGGGACCAGATGCCATGATCTTCGTTTTCTGAATGTTGAGCTTTAAGCCAACCTTTTCACTCTCCACTTTCACTTTCATCAAGAGGCTTTTTAGTTCCTCTTCACTTTCTGCCATAAGGGTGGTATCATCTGCATATCTGAGGTTATCGATATTTCTCCCGGCAATCTTGATTCCTGCTTGTGTTTCTTCCAGTTCAGCATTTCTCATGATGTACTCTGCATATAAGTTAAATAAACATGGTGACAATATACAGCCTTGACGTACTCCTTTTCCTATTTGGAACCAGTCTGTTGTTCCATGACCAGTTCTAACTGTTGCTTCCTGACCTGCATACAGATTTCTCAAGAGGCAGATCAGGTGGTCTGGTATTCCCATCTCTCTCAGAATTTTCCACACTTTATTGTGATCCACACAGTCAAAGGCTTTGGCATAGTCAATAAAGCAGAAATAGATGTTTTTCTGGAACTCTCTTGCTTTTTCCATGATCCAGCAGATGTTGGCAATTTGATCTCTGGTTCCTCTGCCTTTTCTAAATCCAGCTTGAACATCAGGAAGTTCACGGTTCACATATTGCTGAAGCCTGGCTTGGAGAATTTTGAGCATTACTTTACTAGCGTGTGAGATGAGTGCAATTGTGCGGTAGTTTGAGCACTCTTTGGCATTGCCTTTCTTTGGGACTGGGATGAAAACTGACCTTTTCCAATCCTATGGCCACTGCTGAGTTTTCCAAATTTGCTGGCATATTGAGTGCAGCACTTTCACAGCATCATCTTTCAGGATTTGGAATAGCTCCACTGGAATTCCATCACCTCCACTAGCTTTGTTTGTAGTGATGCTTCCTAAGGCCCACTTGAGCTCACATTCCAGGATGTCTGGCTTTAGGTCAGTGATCACACCATCATGATCATCTGGGTCTGATTTACATGGCTATGCCATTGTCAGTGTCTGCTAATAGCATGTAAGACTCTCCCTACCTCCTGCTTTCAAAAAGAAGTCTTCTAGAACTCAGCAAGGGGCTAAAAATAGTGTCCCCATGTCTGTGGTGATCAGGGTCAGGGAGGATGTTTCTGGTCAGGTCATCTGTTAGCCATGCTCATCAAATCAGAACACCATTCGAACCCCTCCCCAACTGCTCCTTCAGATTCAAATGCCCCCCTGGGACAGAGTGAAGGACAGTGAAGCCTGGTGTGCTGCAGTCCATGGGGTCACAAGGAGTCAGACACGACTTAGCAGCTGAACAACATCAGGATAAGGGCTGTGAGGTCTGAGTCCGTAATTCTTCCAGCCATGAATTTTTTTGGGTGAGTCAGCAGCTCCTGGCTGCCCCTTCTTTGGCACTTCATTATTTGGAATGAGGGAAGATAGCCCCCAGGGAGATACCTGGCTCAGTCTGCTTTGAGATAAGACCAGCTGGCAATGGCTGGGATTCAATCAAAGCTTAGCCTCTACATTATCAGCCTTTCTACTTAGTACATTTTTAGGCCGTGAGTGAATTCCCTTTATAGTCAAACAAAGCTGAGAAAGCAGGATGGTTTCTAAAGCTCTGTTGATGGGCATACATTGATTTTTATTTTGCAGCCCTTCAGTGTATAGTAAAGTGAGTCATCAAAACAAATACAGGTACAAGTAGAGGGTGGCAGCAAGAGGAACACCAAGTATCTACAGAGAAGCTTGGGAACCTGCCTGAGATAAACCTCCACAGGGAAAAGGAATAGAAACTCACCACTGGGCTGGCAGACTGGATATGCAGCTATCATGTAAAGCTGACTCTGGCATGTAAATACTTAGTCTGTATTTCTGTGCCCAGGGTCCAGACACAGCGAAGAGGTCTGAGGAAGCTTTGCTGTTCTTCTGGTTATTCTTTGACTCCCAAGGTGTTTGGCTGGATGGTTTTGAAGGAGGTGATCCTGTTTTAAAAATTCTCCTAAAGAGGAGACTCTGTGGCTTCCCCTGTCAGTCCTTTTTCAGCCTGTCTGAGAGCTACGGGGAATACCTTGCTTGAATTCTGCATGTGCTGTTTTCTAGTTGTTTCCTCCTGCTTTGGCTTTGGTGATGAACAGAAAGTTAGGCAGTAAAACAACATAAACAACACACAGCAGAGTGTGGCTGGTGTTGGTATCTTACATAAACGTTTGGCCTTTCATACCAGTTCCCAGGCTCTTTGTTTAGCTGGGCAGGTAGCAGGTTGGACCCACACTTTCATGCTCTAGGTATCCCTCTGAAATTCTAGTCTCTTCCAGCAAATCTACCTCATCACATAGCTCATTTCTGTTCATGACAGGTGCTGTTCTCTTTCAGAAAATCCCATTTTAACTAGATGAGCCCACTGGGATGGCCTTGCCATTCCCTTTCCAGCTGAGTTGAGTTCTCCGCAGACAGTAACGTTTCCTCAGTCCACTCTGGAACCAGTCAATAGGAACAAAAGATGCTGTCATTTATAATTCAGTAGAAATGAGCTAAACAGACAGCCTCTAGGCAGAGAACTCCATTGATTGATCTTTATCAGTCATAATGCAATGACTTAGGTATATAGATAACAGATATGAGTGCATATGTGCACAAAAATTATGTGCAAGCACATTTGTAGTGGCATTATTTGTGGTAACTCCAAACTCAATGTTTCTCAAACCTCCCTCAGCAATCTGATGAATGGGTTGTGGTATGTTCACACAATGGAATGTTACACAGCAGAAACTAAACAAGTTAATGCAGGAGGCAGAAACTGCCTGGAGATGTGCCAAGGGATACAGAGCTACTCTGCCGGGGCTGCCTGTACAGGGGTGGTGTGGGGAGGGACAATGGCAGACTGTCCTGCCCAGCAAGTAGCCTGAAGACAGACCACACGGAAGCCCCTGTGCTGGGTGTCAAGAGCAGGAGGCAGCACAGGAAACCTGTAGGAGGAAGAGCAGCAGAGATCCTTTCTCCTACCAGATGGACTCCTATGGGGCATTCTGCTTTGCTGTGCCTCCATTTTGACAAAGAGGGCTCAAGGTGGTCTGTGTCTATCTTTCAGAGCCTTTATTGCCAAAATGCAATTAGAGAAGGAATGGCTCAGATGTGGTATTCAGACTATCAGAATATTTATTTTAGAATCTTGGTTTTTGTGGAAACTTCTTAAATCATCCAAATGGGTCCCTGGAACCGGAGGCATCCAGTTAGAATGGCCTTTTCCATTTCCTGCCTCTCACCAGGGATGGATGAATCCATTACCCGATCAGAGATTGAAGAGTATGTTGTTAATGGTTTATGGCTGTGCGTCCATCATCAGATGAATTATATGTTGATTTCCAGGAAGTTGGAAAATCAGAGTAATTTTTAATTTATGAGGATATAATTTGGGTAGTTAGCTTCTACTCTCTATATATTGATAAATATTCTTATTAACTGATTTTTAGGGAGATGGATACATGTGTTAAGTAATGGAAAATTTCTACAAATGAGAAATTTTTTGCTAGAAACACTTAAACCCCCCAAAAAGAAAAAACAAAAACAAAAAAACATCAAGCCTCTGAAGTTCTTTTATTACAGTGCCATCAAGGAGATAGGAATAGCCTAAAATAGCCAGAACTCAGATTTAAAATCACAAATTCAGCATTCAGCATTGTCAGAGCTCTCAAATACATAGGCCTGTCTAGACAAGGCGATTCAACATTAATTTTATCAAAAGTCGATTTATAGGCTGTGCCTAATTTGTGAGTAATCTCTGAGTTCAGAGAAATCACTTAGTTGAAATTTCATTATGTATAAAGTTGGTGTTTATATCTGGTTCAGATCCTGAAACTTTGCAATTTGCCAGCTATGGACTGAGAGGGGAAGAAATGTCTGACAGCTTTAAATGGGAATACTAAGGCTGGGTTACCTTTTAAGACCAAACCAGGGTTTTTAAAATTTTGGCTCATTAAGCAAGGAGACTGTTGAAATTTATTCATCATGAAGGGGTGACACTTAACTGTGCCTCAATATTTTTTATTATATTATTATTACAGCATAGTACTGGACAAAATTACGATATAAAATTTGTTTCTAAATCTCTTTCTCCTGTGGTGTGTCTTTCCTTTTCTTACTTTCCTGGGGCCCCAAGCCCCACCCAGCATTGCTCTAGGCTTGCCTGAACTTGAACATGGGTGTCCTCTGTTCATTTGTTTGATCTTTAGTCCATTCATTCACCCATCTTGGAGAAGGCAATGGCACCCCACTCCAGTACTCTTGCCTGGAAAATCCCATGGATGGAGGAGCCTGGTAGGCTGTAGTCCACGGGGTTGCAAAGAGTCAGACATGACTGAGCGACTTCACTTTCACTTTTCACTTTCATGCATTGGAGAAGGAAATGGCAACCCACTCCAGTGTTCTTGCTTGGAGAATCCCAGGGATGGGGGAGCCTGGTGGGCTTCTGTCTATGGAGTCCCACAGAGTCAGACATGACTGAAGTGACTTAGCAGTAGCAGCATACTACTGTGCGACTTCACTTTCACTTTTTACTTTCATGCATTGGAGAAGGAAATGACAACCCACTCCAGTGTTCTTGCCTGGAGAATCCCAGGGACAGGGGAGCCTGTTGGGCTGCCGTCTATGGGATCACACAGAGTCGGACACGACTGAAGTGACTTAGCATAGCATAGCATTGGTTAGGTATAGAAAGTGGAGGAAGGTTTGGAATTTCCTTTGTTTTTTTTTTTTTTTGAAAGTAGCCTTTTTTGTTTGTTTGTTTTTTAATCCTTTGGTATCTTACCTATGGTAGAATCATTGGAAGAGGGAATATGGGAGGTTATATAAGTCATTGCTTCTTGCATCCTCATGTTGTGATATGATTAATTCATAGGAAGTATAGTCATCAAGTGGTTTATAGAACATCTCAAGTGGGATTCAAATATGAGGTGGTTTATTTTTCTCCTATCACTTTTTAAAAACACCCTTTTTTTGAATCACTTTTCTTTTGTATCCTTTAATAACATCTTGGGAAGATTCAATGTTTTTAGTCATTTTCAGATATTGAAAAGTCCAGTCTTATCTGGTCTATGCTGAAACCTAAATGTCACATCCAATTTAGTGGCCCACAGCCAGCCAGGCCTCAGCTTAAGGTATTTGTATTAGCAGTGAAAGGGGTACCGTCTTTTTCTTCTTCCTCCCTTTTCTGCTTTTATCTCCTCCTGGGCTGGGCTGGACAAATGAGAGAGATTTCAGAAAAGAGCCAAAGTCTTTTGATTTCACTGCTGTTATTGTGGTCTTTCTCGGGGTGTCCACAACTGCTGAGTGCCTGGTATCCACATGCTGTTCCCCTTTGAGGTAGGTGAGTGGGTCCTTTTGGGAGCATAGCTAGAGGCATCTTCAATGCAGAGTCCCCTGACCTGGGCCCAGAAAGGGAGGGAAAAGCCAGAACGTTCAAAACAAACAGGTATTGTCCACCTCCAAAGATTCTAGTCTTTTGTCCTTGTGGATCAGTGGTTCTGCAAGCTGCTTCTATATTAGAATCACCAGGGAAGCCTTTAAAAGACTGTTAGTGTTTGGGCCCAACCACAAAGATCCTGACTTGATCGGGCCCAGACATCAGTGTTTTTGAAGAGTTCTCTAGCTTATTTTAGTGTGTAGCCATGTTTGAGAACCACTGTATAGTGGGCACTGCTGCTGCTGCTGCTAAGTCGCTTCAGTCGTGTCCGACTCTGTGCGACCCCATAGACGGAAGCTCACCAGGCTCCCCTGTCCCTGGGATTCTCCAGGCAAGAACACTGGAGTGGGTTGCCATTTCCTTCTCCAATGCATGAAAGTGAAAAGTCAAAGTGAAGTCGCTCAGTCGTGTCCGACTCTTAGCGACCCCATGGACTGGAGCCTACCAGGCTCCTCCGTCCATGGGATTCTCCAGGCAAAAGTACTGGGGTGGGGTGCCATTGCCTTCCCCGATAGTGGGCACTGGGATGTTATATTAGTTGCCCTCACTAGTAAATGCCATGAGATGTGGCTGGTCACTATCTTAAGAATGGGCAGGGGTGGTGGTGGTGTATAAAATACTTGTTGTTTTGTGGCTTTGTGACCTTAGCTGAAATGTTCATGATCAATAGGGAAATTCCATTCATTATCCTGTCATTTTTCTACGTCTTCCTGGTTCTCTTGCTGTCTTGGCACCTTCTCCTGTAAAGAGAAGTTACATAGAAAAAGCCGTAGGTTGTCTTTTACTAACAAAGGTAGAGAGACTCTGGAAGGTAAATTCTCTGAAATTGTACCTCACCCCAGCAGCTTCTGGAGGGATCATCAGCTGATCACATAATTCTACTTTTCCAACTAGATTAACAAAGAAACTCAAGAAACTGCAGACATATTCATGTGACATTTTATTTCCTCTTGTTCCTTTACTCCTTTCTCTAACACATTTTACTAGCAACTTCAGTATGAAAATAGTATCTTTGTTACTGAGATTTTCATCAGTTTCTGCTAGTAAACTTCATGAGGTTGTGCATGAAGCTATTATCCTTTTGTCTTCTGAAACAATAATTATTTCCATAGCAACAAATTTTAGCATCAGAAACTGAGCTAATGACTTCAGGTGAGGAATAAAGAACAGGACCCAGGGACCAGTGGACTTCTCCAAAAGCGGTGAAAGCCACCCTGGGGATCACGATTCAGTGACGGAGCAGAATCCTCCCTTAATAGAAATTTCAGGTTTTTTCCCCCATGATTCATCAGTGACTTTAAAAGTAGTTCCTATTGGCAATAAATTTACAGTTTTGGGTATGAATGCTGCTAAAAAGAAGGCCATGACACCCCACTCCAGTACTCTTGCCTGGAAAATCCCATGGATGGAGGAGGAGCCTGGTGGGCTACAGTCCATGGGGTCGCTAAGAGTCGGACACGACTGAGCGACTTCACTTTCACTTTTCACTTTCATGCATTGGAGAAGGAAATGGCAACCCACTCCAGTGTTCTTGCCTGGAGGATCCCAGGAACAGGGAAACCTGGTGGGTCACCGTCTCTGGGGTCGAACAGAGTCGGACACGACTGAAGCGACTTGGCGGCAGCAGCAGCTGCCAAAAAGGCAACAAATGACTTTCCCAAATTAAATGTTTGTGGCTCAAGATGGGAACAAAGCATGAAAAGCAGAGGCTGTGCTGGCAACTGTTGATGCTACCCTGGTTACAGGCATGTATGGAAGTCAGCAAGTGCGTAGCGGCATCACTGGGGAGAGCATGCACTTCTCTTCCTCTTCATCTTTCCTCCCAAGGGACAATTCTGGAGTCTCACAGCTCTAACTGTAGAGAATTGGGTCCATGTCTTTGGGTTACAAACAAGGCCCCAAAAGTGGAAAAATTGAATCTTAGTGGAGCAAGTGCCTGACCAAGGCTCCAGGGATACGAGGTTTTTAAAAATTTTTTTCTTCTTTTTCTGCCATTAATGAACTTTGTGGTTTAGGAAAACTAACAACCTTATTAGGCTCTAATTGTAGGATGAGCCAGGCAGTCTCTACTTATGCTTCTTCACAGATTGATTGCTCTATGAATTTCTGTCCTGTTCCTTGTCCATCACTCTCCATTATGCAGGAGAATCTTGATCCAGTTGATTTTTGGCTTTTCACCCTCTTCCCAATTGTTGCCTCTTTGGAGAGTCTCATTACCAATTAGGAAGAACAACTGAACAGATATATTTTAAATCTGGATTGTCTATGATTTGATAGTAGAAATGGCTAATTATTAATGACACGTTCCCTTCCATCGTGTAGAATTTGTCAGAGCCTGTGGTCCCGAGTGAGGCTCTGTGACTCAATTCTGCTGCTAGGATGTAAGGGGAGTTGATGGGTGTCGCTGTCCAGCCAGGGTGGACAGGAAGCAGAGCACCGCCTCTGTGTTGTCTTCCTCCTTTGGTTTGCTGGATGTTTATGCCCAGAGCAACCTTGGAAGCCCACGTTGAAAACAGCTGAACTTCTGTCAGCCTGGGTTCCTGAGTGACTGAGTGGAAGAGACCATGATGCACACGAGGAAAATCCATAGTTTTCTACTGTTTTTAAAAAATTTTTTTATTTTAATTCAATTTTATTAATTCTTAAAATATATATATTTGACTATTTTTGACCGTGGTGGGTCTTTGTTGCTATGCACGGGCTCTTTCTAATTGCAGTGAGTGGGCTACGCTGTTTTGGTGTGTGGGCCTCTCATTGCGGTGGCTTCTCTTGTCAAGGAGCACAGGCTCTAGGCACACAGGTTTCAGCAGTTGTGGCTCATGGACCCTGGAGCCCGAGCTCAATAGTTGTGGCACACAGATCAGACCCATATCCCCTGCATCGGAGGTGGGTTCTTATCCACTTGTACCACCAGGAAAGTCCTCTACTGTTTTAAGCTATGAATATTGAGGGTTTTATTTCTCACAGTTCCTACTGTTACCCTGACCACTATACTTTGAAACATTATCATTCTTCCTCACAACAACTCTTGAGATAAGCCTTTCTTCCCAAAGGTGAAATGTCACAATGATGATCTGATGAAATTGTCTAAGAGGGTTTACTAATAGAACATTTTATGATTGAAGGTTGGGGAGCAGTGGTTCATTTTCTGGAGATACGCAGTTGCATTCCTTGAGATGGGTATAGGAATGTGGTGGTAGTTTAGGAAGTGAAAGACATTTAATTGCACCAGAAAGTACCTCCCATCCCTACTACCACCAGAGAAGGTAGAGCCTGAATTGTAATGATACATGGGTAACCATGGACACCTGAAATGGACAGACTTTGAATGAACTACCAGAACCTGGGGCTGTCTCTGTTTTTTAGACCCTATAAGCTCTATGGTTTTTCTGTTTTAAAAATTTTGATCCTTTCTTATAAGGCATCGCTGACATCTGATTGATCTTGCTCTTCTTGTCAACCTTGGCCACTTGGAACTTGAACTGGGTTTAATTTGATTTAGAAAAAGAAATGTGACATTTCATGTACTCTGGTGTCATTGGTATCGGTTATAAGTGGACTGATAATCCCCATGGATGCTGTATAAAGGTAAATGTATAATGCACGGTATTCAATGGCAGAAAGCTGGAGTGTGCAGGGTGGCTTAAGTGTCTAAGCAAACACTGTCACTGCTGTTTTATGGATTAGCTGAAAAAGTGAAAGTGAAAGTCACTCAGTCGTGTCCAACCCTTTGCCACCCCATGGACTGTATAGTCCATGGAATTCTTCAGGCCAGAATACTGGAGTGGGTAGCTGTTCCCTTCTCCAGGGAATTTTCCCAACCCAGGGATCGAACCTATGTCTCCCGCTTTGCAGGTGGATTCTTTACCAGCTGAGCCACAGTGGATTAGCTGAGAAAACATTAAAATCCATATATATAAGATGCTTATGTTACTTTATCTCCAAATCATTAGCCCCATTTAGTATATGCTGTAGATTGAAAACTCATTTTAACTTCAGTTTAAGAAATCCATGGGGTTGCAAAGAGGCAGACATGACTGAGCGACTGAACTGAAGAAAAATAGAGTTAATAAAATAAATTGACTGATACTGTATGAGAGCAAAGGTTGCACAATACTCACTAAATCTGTCAGAAATTCCTTTCAAGGCTACTCATATTCCTACTACCATCTCAACTTGCCTAACTAGGCATCAACTGTACCTAGAAAATATTTTTTGCAAAAAAATTAGAAAAATATGCATATTAGGTGTTAAATAGGAAAATAAACATTCTGAGACTCAGCTGTCTAAGTAGATAGTGTTAATGAAAAGAAAAGCTATTATGCTGGAAGAAGGAGGTATCAGGCTAATCAGCAGGGAAAAAAGTGTTAAGTTAGTGGATTTAGGGATCCTGGTATGGATGCTATGATCTTATATATGAGAAAATACTCAAGGAGAGAAAGCAGGTGTAATGGTTTGCTTTCTTTTAAGCCATTATTAAATGGTTTCATTTAATAATGAAGTGATTAAGAGTATACTGTGTATTTATGGCTGATTCATGTTGATGTTTGACAGAAAACAACAAAATTCTGTAAAGCAATTATCCTTCAATTAAAAAATAAATAAAGTAAAAAAAAAGTATAAAAAAAGTATGTTGTGCTCTCATAGAGCAGGGATTTTAGCTGAATATGCCTATATCGTTTGGCCTGGAAATGGCCCCCCTATTTTATACCAATGGATTTATGCTGAGGAGGAAAATGACATTATAAGGCAGTAAAAAGTAATTAGAAATGGTGATGTATGTAGTCTTTCTATGTCTGTTTTGGAAAAAGATCTGGGGAGAAGGATTGGATGGGTTTGTAGATAGATGGAGGAGGTCATTCAGGGAAGAGAGTTTTGAGGTTTGCATGAAAGGATTAACTCTTGCTCAACATGCTTAGGAGAGCTGTTGAGCGTTGCTGCCCTGTTGCTCCTTCCATTGATTCTTGTGTCACTGTGGGTCACAAATCGCCTACCTGCATATCTACATGAGCTCCCTGCTTTGGGAAAGAACAGTGGCTACAAAGGGGACAGAAGCTTCCTCTTGGTGCTCTGTGGGAGTTGACTTACGTTTGTAGCAATCTAGGCAGCTTGTTAATTTTACTGTCTCTTATTTTTACCATGGAGGTATGGAATGTTAAAACAGGCAAAGACTACTTGTGTTGGTTTTCAAAGTGTGACGATGCCAGCTTCTCACTAAGCAAGGATTTAACTTCTTAACTTTTGTAGTCCCAGGGCACACAGTACAGTACCAGGCATGTAATATGCATTTTGATAACTTTGAGTGGATGAATATGTGGCTGAATTTACAAATTAAGCACAACTATACCCCAAAGATATTGCAGGTTTGGGTCCAGATCACTTCAATAAAGTGAGTGTGACAATAATGTGAGTCACATGAAGTTTTTGGTTCCCCAGTGCATGTAAAAGTTATGTTTACACTGTTTTGTAGTCTATTAAGTGTACAATAACATTATGCCTGCTGCTGCTGCGGCTGCTAAGTTGCTTCAGTCGTGTCCGACTCTGTGTGACCCTATAGATGGCAGCCCTCCAGGCTCCGCCATCCCTGGGATTCTCCAGGCAAGAACATTGGAGTGGGTTGCCATTTCCTTCTCCAGTGCATGAAAGTGAAAAGTGAAAGTGAAGTCACTCAGTCGTGCCAGACCCTCAGCAACCCCATGGACTGCAGCCTTCTAGGCTCCTCCGTCCATGGGATTCTCCAGGCAAGAGTACTGGAGTGGGCTGCCATTGCCTTCTCCGAACATTATGCCTAAAAATGTTAAAAATACTTTATAGCTTTGTTGTTGTTCAGTCATTGTAAGTTGTGTCCGACTCTTAGCGACCCCATGAACTGCAGCACACCAGTCTTCCCTGTCCCTCACTATATCCTGGAGTTTGCTCAGACTTATGTCCGTTGAGTTGGTGATGCCATCCAGCCATCTCAACTTCTGCTGCCCTCTTCTCCTCCAGAAAAAGCTAATTGTTCTCCGAGCCTTCAGTGAGTCATGATCTCTTTCCTGGTGGAGGGTCTTGTTTCAGTGTTAATGGCAGCCCTCCTTGTCACTTCTTTATCCTGACACTAACTTTGGAAAAAAATTGGATCAGTTCTCCTTTAGATTTCTGGATTTTTCTATTTGCTTCCTGTGGTGTCAATTAACCTGGACCTTTATCACTTGACTTCCTTAATTGATTCTATTCAATTTCAACTTTTGGAGCAAGGATATTTCATACATTATGCTCGGCGACCCATGTTACAAAATGTCAGACAGTATATAATTCTGGATAAACTTATTCTTAGTAATGCCGAGACTGATCACTAGGTTCGAGTGATGATAGCTCAGTCCCTCCTATGTAAACTCCCCAACAACCTTTTGTATATTTTAATCCCTGGTTATTGTTGACTGATTCTTTTGATGAGGGAATGAAAAGTAGCGATTTTCTAATTAGATTCTACCATCCTTTCCATGTTTATTGGATGGAAAATTTGGGGAAAAACCTACTTTTCCTTATCAAATTAGGCTATTTGGTTACTATTAAATATAGTTCATACAAGAAAAGAAGGATAAATGCTTATTTTTTCCTTTTGATAGTTTTACAGACCAAGGAATTGATGTCTTAAATATTCCTGATTGTGTTCAGTAAGTTAGGTTTGGAGATTTATATTCTCCTCTCTCTCATTCATGTCTGTTCGCTCTCTAATATTATGAACTCATGGGTGTTAAGATAATTATAGGTATACATACCTCAGAGATATTGTGGGTTTGCTTTTAGACGACTGCAAGAAACCATATATCACAAGAAAGTGAATCACATGAAAATTTTTTTCCTAGTGTGTATAAAAGTTGTGTTTATGCTATGCTGTAGTCTGGGCTTCCCAGGTGGCATTAGTGGTAATGAACCCTGCTGCCAGTGCAGGAGACACAAGAGATGAGGGTTCGATCTCTGGGTTAGGAAGACCCCCTGGAGGAGGCCATGGCAGCCCACTCCTGTGTTCTTGCTTGGAGAATCCCATGGGCAGAGGAGCCTGGTGGGCTACAGACCATAGCATTACAAAAAGTCAGACACGACTGAAGGGACTTAGCACACACACATGCCATAGTCTATTAAGTGTGCAATAGCATTGTGTCTAAAAAAATGTATATACATTAATTACAGTGATTTTGCTAAAAATCCTATCATGTGGACCCTCAGTGAGTCATGGTAGAAGGTCTTGTCTCAGCATTGATGGCTGCTGACTGATCAGTGGTTGCTGGAGTTTGAGGTGTGCCTCATCACACCGAGGTGTGCCTCACAGCTAACTCTTGCTTTCGTGGACGATTTCTCTGTAGCATGCAGTGCTGGTTGATAGCATTTTACCCACAGAAGAACTTCTTCCAAAGCTGCGGTCAATCCTCTCAAATCCTTCCACTGCTTTATCAACTAAGTTTGTGCAGTATTCTAATCTAAATAATCTGCACAGCATCTTCACCAGGATAGCTTTCACCTCAGTAAGCCACTTTTGTTGCTCATCCATACAAAGCAACTCCTCATCCATTAAAGTTTTATCCTGAAATTGCAACAATGCAGTCACGTCTTCAGGCTTCACTTCTAATTCTCTTACGTTTCCACCACATCTACAGAGATTTCCTCCACTGAAGTCTTGAACCCCTCAGACACCCATGAGAGCTGAAATTATATTCTTCCAAATTCATGTTAATGTTGCTATTTTGACCTTTTCTCATGAAT
The DNA here is from genome assembly GCA_935064755.1 of Tragelaphus eurycerus. Classification (NCBI taxonomy): domain Eukaryota; kingdom Metazoa; phylum Chordata; class Mammalia; order Artiodactyla; family Bovidae; genus Tragelaphus; species Tragelaphus eurycerus. The sequence continues at coordinate 17,581,549 of CAKXYN010000024.1, read as the reverse complement.
TAAAAATATTCTTGATGGCATCTAGTATGGTGACTCCTTTCCAGAAGCTTTTCAATTGACTTTGCTCAGATCCATCAGAGGAATCACTATCTATGGCAGCTATAGCCTTGTGAAATATATTTCTCAAATAATAAGACTTGAAAGTCCAAATTGGTCCACGATCCATGGGCTGCAGAATGTATGTTATGTTAGCAGGCATGAAAACAATATTAAACTTGCTGTACATCTCCATCAGAGTTCTTGGGTGACCAGGTACATTGTCAACGAACAGTGATATTTTGAAAGGAACCTTTTTTTCCCTCTGAGTGATAGATCTCAATGGTGGGCTTAAAATATTTAGTAAGCCGTGTTGTCAACAGATGGGTTGTCATCCAGGCTTTGCTGTTCCATTTAGAGAGTTCAGGCAGAGTAGATTTAGCACAATTCTTAAAGATCCTAGGATTTTCAGAATAGTAAATAAGCACTGGATTCAACTGAAAGTAACTAGCTGCATTTATCTCGAGTAAGAGAGTCATCTTGTCCTTTGAAGCCAAGCTTTGACTTCTCTTTAGCTATGAAAGTCCTGCATGAAATCTTCTTCCAATATAAGGCTGTTGCGTGCATGAGTGCTAAGTCGCTTCAGTCATGTCCAACTCTGTGTGACCCTATGGATTGTAGCCAGCCAAGCTCCTCTGTCCATGGGATTCTCCAGGCAAGAATACTAGAGTGGGTTGCTGTGCCCTCCTCCAGGGAATCTTTCTGACCCAGGGATTGAACCTGTGTCTCTTACATCTACCTGCATTGGTAGGTTGGTTCTTTACCACTAATGCCACCTGGGGAGCCCTATAAGGCTGTTAGGTCTACACTGAAAATCTGTTTACTATAGCCACCTTTATTAACGATCTTAGCTGCTGCTGCTGCCAAGTTGCTTCAGTCGTGTTCGACTCTGTGAGACCCTATAGATGGCAGCCCACCAGGCTCCGCCGTCCCTGGGATTCTCCAGGCAAGAACACTGGAGTGGGTTGCCATTTCCTTCTCCAATGCATGAAAGTGAAAAGTGAAAGTGAAGTTGCTCAGTCGTGTCCAACTCTTTGTGATCCAATGCATTGCAGCCTACCAGGCTCCTCTGTCCATGGGATTTTCCAGGCAAGAGTACTGGAGTGGGGTGCCATTGCCTTCTCTGAATGGTCTTAGCTAGATCTCCTGAATAACTTGCTGCAGCTTCTACATCATCATTTGGTATTTCACCTGGCACTTTTATGATTCGGCTACAACTTCTTTCCTTAAACCTCAGGAACCAACCTCTACTAGTTTTAAACTTTTCCTTCTGCAGCTTCCTTACCTCTCTCAGCATTCATAGAACTGGAGATCTTTAAGGCTTTAACCTGAATTGGGCTTTGGTAAGGGACTGTTGTGCCTGATTTGATTTTTTATCCAGACCACTAAAACTTTCTTCTTATTGACAATAGGGCTGTTTTACTTTTTTATCATTTGTGTGTTCACCAGAGTAGCAGTTTTGATTTCCTTTGAGAACTCTTCCTTTGCATTTACAACTTGGCTAACTGGCACAGGAGGTCTAGCTTTCAGCTTGTCTCTGCTTTCGACATGTCTTCCTTGCTATGCTTAATTATTTCTATCTTTTGATTTGAAGGAAAAGACCTGTGAACAGTTAGAGACCACTATAGGGTTATTATGGTGAGGGAAATGGCATCCCACTCCAGTACTCTTGCCTGGAAAATCCCATGGACGGAGGAGCCTGGTAGGCTGCAGTCCATGGGGCCGCAAAGAGTCAGACATGACTGAGCGACTTCACTTTCACTTTTCACTTTCATGCATTGGGGAAGGAAATGGTGACCCACTCCGGTGTTCTTGCCTGGAGAATCCCAGGACCGGGGGAGCCTGGTGGGCTGCCATCTATGGGGTCACACAGACTCGGATACAACTGAAGTGACTTAGCAGCAGCAGCAGAGGGTTATTATGTGGCCTAATTTCTACATTGTTGTGTCTCAGGGAACAGGGAGGGCTGAGGACAGGGCAAGAAACCAGGAGCAGCCAGTTAGTGACGCAGTCAGAACACAGAACATCTGTCCATTAAATGGCATGGTCTGTGCATTTAAAACAATAGTAATATTAAAGATCACAGATCACCTAACAAATTAATAATGATGAAAAACTTTCAAATATTGGGAGCATTAACAAAGTGTGACAGACATGAAGTGAGGAATGTTACTGAAAAAAAAAGCACCAACAGACTTGCTCAGTACAGGATTGCCACAAACCTTCAATTTGAGAAAAATATTCAATAACTGAGAATAAAGCAAAATGCAATGAATTGAGGCAGAAAAATAGTATCTATCTTTTATGTGCTTCAAGAAGTACAAACCCTCTTTGTGTCTAGAGGCAAACTTGACTTGAAAAAGAAATTCTTAAGGTAAAATTATAAAATCAACTTTATTGTGTTGTAGTAGCCTCTGCATAAGCATCTGTGGGGCTATTTCACTTTGACATCTTGAATGAAATTTTTAGATAGAGTCCATAGCTTATCTGTTCATTCTTATGAGTAGAAAGTCTTCTGGTGTCTTGAGTGTGAGTTTTATGTGAATACTGGTAACATCTTTGTAATAGTCCAAAACTGGAAACAACCTCCATATCCATTAGCAAGTGAAAGGAAAAAATAAATTGTAGTATATCTATACAATGGGATAATATCCATCAATCAAAAGCAATAGACTATTGATGTAAACAACATGGATGGATCTCAAAATAAATATGCTGAGTAAAAGACACCGGACAAAAATGAGTATATACCATATGATTCTATTTATATAAAACTCTATAAAATGCAGACTAATCTTAAGTGACAGAAAGCGAAGTGGCAGCTGCCAGGGGAGGAATGAGAAGGAGGGTTTCTATACAGGGATGCAAAGACATTTTGGGGAGTGATTGACATGTCCACCATCTTGATTGAGGTGCTAGTTTCATGGGTATGTACAGAGGTTAACTTTATCCAATTATATGCTTAATATGTGCAGTCTGTTGTACAATAATTATATCTCAGTAAATTCATTAACAATAACACCAGAAGCCTTCAGTTCAGTGTCGGGGCCCCAGTACTGGAGTCTGAAGCCCTCAGCAGGCCTGGTGTGTGCGCTGCCCTTAGCCCTTAGACATGTCTGCACTGGGAGTGTGGGGAGGCAGAAAGCGGGGTGCTGTGGTTTCCAAACAGGCTGGCCCACAAGTTTTCCAAGTGGAGGGGAGTGGCAGCCCTTCCAGGGAAACCTAGGTCCTGGTTTTCCTTAGACAGAGACTGGTGACAGAAACCAGTGTGCTGATCTGGAGAAGAGGGGTGAAGGGAACTGCGTGGCACAGATTTTATGGACGCCATACTTCCCAGAGAAAGAGCCAGGACCACACCACACATACACAATCCTGCAAAGACAGTCAAAGATCAAAATGTAGTTTCATTAGAAATCAATTCTCCAGTCTCTTTGGTTTGGGGGTGGACGTGCTCGTTTGGTTTATGTAAGATTCAGTTGGGTTTTTCCTCTTCAGATTTGTCAACATACCACATGGTATAAGGTAACAGGATGGTTTGACTCACAAACACCATGAAATGATTCCAGTAAATTTAGGGAGCATTCAGCATCTCATATAGATACAGAATTAAATAAAAAACATTTAAAATATTTTTTCCTTGTGATGACAACTTAGGATTTCCTCTTAACAACTTTTCTATATGATACAAGTGTTACATTTATCATAATATATTATATCACCAGTACTTATTTATCTTATAACCAGAAGTCTGCACATTTTGATTGCCCTCTTCCAAGTCTCTCTTCCCCACCTCTTTCTGGTAACCACAAACCTCTTTTTCTATGGGTTTGTTTTTCAAGTATAATTGACTTACAGCACTATACTAGTTCCTGATACACAACAAAGTGATTTGCTAGTTTCTTTTACTTCTTTTCTTTCTTATAAGAGTGCCTTCAGGTAATATTTGAACTGTTTATTTTTTTAAAAAGATAATTTCCAGTATCCAAACAAATTTGGGGGCCAAATTTCTGACCTTTCTTTTTTTTTTTTATTTTTATTTTTTTTTATTTTTGCAGGGGAAAATGGACAAAGGAAAGGACCAATGAGGGTGGGAGGGAAATGGGAAGAAAGAAGGGGAGTGATGGTGGGGAGGAGTATATGTAATTTCTTAACCAATGGCTTTTTGTTTTTAATCACAAAGAACACTTAAAAAAAATCATGGTGAATTCATCTTATATTAGGAGGTTTGTTCTCAAAATGAAAAGTTCAGGAAACAAAAAGTCCAGTTTGGGTGTCCTCATCTTTAGGCACATCTTGGTATTTTGTATTGGTAAGTCTATCTTTACCACAATATATTATTTAGGACAGGATCACATTTGTCACCTCTTCCTCCCTACTACCCAAAATGGTACCAAACCCACAAAATAGTCAATAAACCTCCACAGAGTGAACAAATAAGTCTTTTTTTTTTTTTTTTTTCAACTCTCCTGAGTGAACTGAATTTTTTGAGGCTCATAAGTAAATATGTTTTCCTCTTTACTTTGTCTATTACAGCCAGATTATATGAGTGGGGTATTAAAGTCTCCCACTATTATTGTATTGCTCTAGAGAATGTCCTTTAGTTTTTGTTGGAGAAATGGTTTAGTGGTGCAAAATTCTCTCAACTTTTGCTTATCTGTGAAGCTTTTGATTTCTCCTTCATATTTGAATGAGATCCTTGCTGGATACAATAATCTAGGCTGTAAGTTATTTTCCTTCATCACTTTAATTACGTCTTGCCATTCCCTCCTGGCTTGGAGAGTTTCTATTGAAAGATCAGCTGTTATCCTTATGGGAATTCCCTTGTGAGTTATTTGATGTTTTTCCCTTGCTGCTTTTAATATTTGTTCTTTATATTTAATCTTTGTTAATTTGATTAATATGTGTCTTGGGGTGTTTTGCCTTGGGTTTATCCTGTTAGGGACTCTCTGGATTTCTTGAACTTGAGTGGTTATTTCCTTCTCCATTTTAGGGAAGTTTTCAACTATTATCTGCTCAAGTATTTCCTCATGATCTTTCTTTTTATCTTCTTCTTCTGGAACTCCTATGATTCGAATGTTGTAGCGTTTGATGTTATCCTGGAGGTTTCTGAAATTGTCCTCATTTCTTTTGATACGTTTCTCTTTTTTCTCGTCTGATTCATTTATTTCTAGGATTCTATCTTCTAGTTCACTAATCCTATCTTCTGCCTCTGTTATTCTACTATTTGTTGCCTCCAGGGTGTTTTGGATCTCATTTATTGCATTATTCATTATGTGTTGACTCTTTTTTATTTCTTCTAGGTCCTTGTTAAACCTTTCTTGCATCTTCTCAATCCTTGTCTCCAGACTCTTTAACTGTGATTCTATTTTGATTTCGAGATTTTGAATTAATTTCGCTATCATTATTCGGAATTCTTTATCAGGTAGATTCCCTATCTCTTCCTCTTTGGTTTGGTTTGGTGGGCATCTATCCTGTTCCTTTAGCTGCTGGGTATTCTTTTGTCTCTTCATTTTGTTAAAATTGCCAAATTTAGAGTGTCCTTACTATATTCTGGTAGTTTGTTGAATTCTCTTTATTGAGGCGGTTTACAGGTCTTTTCAATATCTGATCTCTGCCCTGTTACAGAGGGGGCGGAGATGAACACCCAAATCTAAACCGGCCAGGTTCAGGCACTCAGATAATCCTCAGAAGCACAGACTTGGTTGAGTCTGCGTTTTATGCCCTTCCCAGATCCAAGTAGCGCAGGTGATGAAATGCTCAGCGAGCGCAGGTGCTGCGACTTATCGCCTCTCTGCCGCTCAGTTTTCTGGGTATACAAACAGCGCACTTTCTCAGGCAGATGTTGACCATCCAGAGCCCCAAGAAGCGTGAGTCAGCACAGAAACCTACTCACAGTTCCGTTAGACAGTGTCTCTCTAGGGCTATAATTGCCCGCCTCTGGCCCTGGCTGCCTGTCACCGGAGTGGGACGGCCTGCAGCTGACCAACTCTGTGCAGCCCTTTGTTCCGTAGGTAGTCCTGGTGGTGTCTTAAGTTAGGGCTGGCTTTTGATGTAGTAGATAACCGACAGTCTGGTTATTTTGCTCAGATAGTGCCCGAGATAGCCAGGCCAAATCCTTTCTCAAAGCAATGCAGGCCTCGCCGCTCCTCCTAGCCCAGCTCCCACTTGCCAATAGCAAATGCTGGTGTCCACGCCAGTTCTCCGCAAAAGGAGTTACCGCAGGGCTCGTTTTCTCGTTTTGAAGACAATGAGCTGTCTTTCTAAGTGCCTGATGTCCTCTGCCGGCATTCAGAAGTTGTTTTATCAAGTTTATTCAGCATTCAAATGTTCTTTTAATGGATTTGTAGAGGAGAAAGTATTCTCCCCGTCTTACTCATCCGCCATCTTAGCTCCTCCTCCCCTGACCTTTCTATTTATATGTTAAATACTAGATTTTTTTTTGGGGGAGGCAATTTCAGTGACCAGATTTTCTTTTCATAGTCTTTGAGAGACATTGACAAGAAGTAGTATCCCAGTACTTTTTAGAGTTGAGAAACCATGTCCCATAGTGTTAACAGAGAGTTGTGGACTTGAGTAGGAAGCTGTTCTATTGTGACATGCTAATTTTAGATGGAGGTTTTCAATATTCTCAGGGAAGGAAGGCTTAAAACTGCCTATCTGAAGCAAACAAGTCTGTGATTTATGGATTTGAGTCAGTTCGAAAATATATTTGTATATGAGAGGAATAGCCTTTTGTGTGTGTGAATACTTAACTGGATTAATTAGTTTTAAAAGTATTTACTGAGTATCTGTTATCTCCCAAGTATTCTGGGTACAATAGTGATTAGGCTGCTGCCTCTTGGGTATTCTGATTTATTTGTGTGTTCTTGGATTTTTGGTGGAGACAAGAGACTCTTTACTTTGTGTTTTAAATTCTCTGGGATGTGTATTTAAAAAGAATATGGAATTAAGATAGCATATTTTCCCTAAGTGAGAAAGTTGAAAGAGGATAGACCCTCAGATTTCAGAGTTGCACTCTTTCTCCAGCCATGGCTTGCTGGGTCATTTTGCAGACTTTATTTTCTCAAAGCCCCTTTCTCTTGACAACCCTGTATGGGGAGCTCATAATTGTTTGCACAGTGTTCTGAAATCTTCAGAAGCAAGTTACACTGAGTATAAAATGACATTCAAGAGACAAAGAATTTAAGGCTAGTGTTGGTTTTTCTTTCCCTAATGCAAATATCTGGTATTTTTCTCAGTGAGGATCACCAGACAATGGAAGCTGCCACATATTTATAATAGAAATTTCTTGCTTTGTAATTTGGATCCTGTGTGGGAGGATTTGTGATTATTTATAATTATTTACTCTTGGCTGGTGACCTGATTTTCTATTTTATAATCACTTATTTTATAGTTACACTGTTGGAAGCCTGAAGCAAATGTTGTTAAGTTTTCAGTGGTCTCACTTCTAGTTTCCTTTACCCAGCAAAATAATCAGAGCAGTAGTACCATTTTCAGGAGTGAAGCAATTTAGGGAGGGCTTAGCATATGTCAATGAGGTGAATAACAATAACCACAAAAGATAAGGCACACACAGGCTGGCAAGGTAATTGTGTGTGTGTGTGTGTGTGTGAGAGAGAGAGAGAGAGATTAACATTTTACTAGTTATCTTACTGAAATCTAATGGCTTGACTTCAGAATGTGTTTTGGAACTTTTTATGTAGTATTCTTAGTTTTATAGCAGTTGTCTTGAGCTTCCCAGATGGCTCAGAATCCATCTGAGCTGCTAAAGAATCCACCTGCCAGTGCAGGAGACGTGGGTTCGATCCCTCGGTTGGGGGACGATACCCTGGAGAAGGAGATGGAAACCCACTCCAGTATTCTTGTCTGGGAAATCCCATGGACAGAGGAGCCAGGAGGGCTATAGTTCATGGGGTCGCAGAGTGATACGACTGAATGACTGAGCCCACACCAGTGGTCCTGACAGCCACTTGGCCATTGTTAAAAATAGGGACCACAAGATTGTGATTTGTACTATTTTGAACAAATTAAACTGCCTAAGCTCAAAACATTCTGACCTACTGTTAGTTTGCTCTACAATATCAAAGATTCTCAAGTTGGAAGGCCAACTTTGGCCATAGGCTGCTAATCAAGGAGGAGCCAGTTAGGTAAGGTAAATGAATGCAATGGAATGTCTTAAGTATAAAGGAAAATAACTAATACAAATGATGTAAAACACCCAGGCCTTCTCAGGCTAGGATACTCTTCTCACTTTTGGTAGCGATGTGGGCTCAAAGAAACATTTTCAGCAATACAGAAAGTAGCACCAAGGTGGCGTTGCACATCCACAGTGACCCAGGGCACTTCAAGCTTCTAGAAATTTCACCTCTGCAAGTGAAAGGGAGATATGCTAGGGATGTATTTCTCTCTTCTTCCTGATCAGGCATAACTGGGGTGCCATGCTGTGGTGGGTGCTGGTGTGAGCTTGCTGCCCTGGATTTCTGGGCACCTGGTCAGGTGGTGCTGGGGGCTGCCACCATAGGGGATCATTTCTGGTGACTTTGGAGGTACTTTCCTCCCAGGGTGCTTCATTCCTTAAATGTGTGATCACCTACGTCACTCTTGTGCCCGAAGCCCCTGAATGGCTTCTTTGTGTTTACTGATTCCTGCTTTTGCCTACTGTCTTAGCTCTCCTTGCATCACACTTCATATTCCAGTCCCACCAAATTTACCCATGTACATTTTTGTTTTTTTTTTTTAATTACCTTTTTTTTTAAATTTTTATTATTATTATTTTTTTTGCTTAACTTTACAATATTGTATTGCTTTTACAATACATCAAGGTGAATCCGCCGCCAGTATACACGTGTTCCCCATCCTGAAACCTCCTCCCTCTCCCCTCCCCACACCATCCCTCCAGGTTGTCCCAGTGCTCCAGCCCCAGGCATTTGTTATCGGGGATCGTACCTGGACTGACGACTCGTTTCAGACATAATATTATACACATTTCAATGCTTTTCTCCCCAATCATCCCACCCTCTCCCAGTCCCAGAGTCCAAAAGTCTGTTCTATACATCAGTGTCTCTTTTGCTGTCTCGTAAATAGGGTTATTTTTACCATCTTTCTAAATGCCATATATATGCGTTAGTATACTGTATTTGTGTTTTTGTTTCTGGCTTACTTCACTCTGTATAATAGGCTCCAGTTCCATCCACCTCCTTAGAACTGATTCAAATGTATTCTTTTTAATGGCTGAGTAATACTCCATTGTGTATATGTACCACAGCTTGCTTATCCATTCATCTGTGGATGGACATCTAGGTTGCTTTCAAGTCCTGGCTATTGTAAACTGCTGCTATGAACATTGGGGTACACGTGTTTCTTTCAATTCTGGTTTTCTCAGTGTATATGCCCAGCAGTGGGATTGCTGGATCATAAGGCAGTTCTATTCCCAGTTTTTTGAGGAATCTCCATACTGTTCTCCATAGTGGCTGTACTAGTTTGCATTCCCACCAACAGTGTAAGAGGGTTCCCTTCTCTCCGCACCCTCTCCAGCATTTATTGCTTGTGGACTTCTGGATAGCAGCCATTCTGATTGGTGTGAAATGGTACCTCATAGTGGTTTTGATTTGCATTTCTCTGATAATGAGTGATGTTGAGCATCTTTTCATGTGTTTGTTAGCCATCTGTATGTCTTCTTTGGAGAAATGTCTATTTAGTTCTTTGGCCCATTTTTTGATTGGGTCATTTATTTTTCTGGAATTGAGCTGTAGAAGTTGCTTGTATATTTTTGAGATTAGTTGTTTGTCAGTTGCTTCATTTGCTATTATTTTCTCCCATTCTTAAGGCTGTCTTTTCACCTTGCTTATAGTTTCCTTTGTTGTGCAGGAGCTTTTAAGTTTGATTAGGTCCCATTTGTTCATTTTTGATTTTCTTTCCGATATTCTGGGAGGTGGGTCATGGAGGATCCTGCTGTGATGTAAGTCAGAGAGTGTTTTGCCTATGTTTTCCTCTAGGAGTTTTATGGTTTCTGGTCTTACATTTAGCTCTTTAATCCATTTTGAGTTTATTTTTGTGTATGGTGTTAGAAAGTGTTCTAGTTTCATTCTTTTACAAGTGTTTGACCAGTTTTCCCAGCACCACTTGTTAAAGAGATTGTCTTTAATCCATTGTATATTCTTGCCTCCTTTGTCAAAGATAAGGTGACCATATGTGCATGGATTTATCTCTGGGCTTTCTCTTTTGTTCCATTGATCTATATTTCTGTCTTTGTGCCAGTACCATACTGTCTTGATGACTGTGGCTTTGTAGTAGAGCCTGAAGTCAGGCAGGTTGATTCCTCCAGTTCCATTCTTCTTTCTCAAGATAGCTTTGGCTATTCGAGGTTTTTTGTATTTCCATACAAATTATTTGTTCTAGCTCTGTGAAGAATACCGTTGTTAGCTTGATGGGGATTGCATTGAATCTATAAATTGCTTTGGGTAGTATACTCATTTTCACTATATTGATTCTACCAATCCATGAACATGGTATATTTCTCCATCTATTAGTGTCCTCTTTGATTTCTTTCACCAGTGTTTTATAGTTTTCTAAATATAGGTCTTTAGATTCTTTAGGAAGATATATTCCTAAGTATTTTATTGTTTTCATTGCAATGGTGAATGGAATTGTTTCCTTAATTTCTCTTTCTATTTTCTCATTATTAGTGTACAGGAATGCTAGGGATTTCTGTGTGTTAATTTTATATCCTGCAACTTTACTATATTCATTGATCAGTTCTAGTAATTTTCTGGTGGAGTCTTTAGGGTTTTCTACGTAGAGGATCATGTCATCTGCAAACAGTGAGAGTTTTACTTCTTCTTTTCCAATTTGGATTCCTTTTATTTCTTTTTCTGCTCTGATTGCTGTGGCCAAAACTTCCAAAACTATGTTGAATAGTAATGGTGAAAGTGGGCATCCTTGTCTTGTTCCTGACTTTAGAGGAAATGCTTTCAATTTTTCACCATTGAGGATAATGTTTGCTGTGGGCTTGTCATATATAGCTTTTATTATGTTGAGGTATGTTCCTTCTATTCCTGCTTTCTGGAGAGTTTTTATCATAAATGGATGTTGAACTTTGTCAAAGGCTTTCTCTGCATCTATTGAGATAATCATATGGTTTTTATTCTTCAATTTGTTAATGTGGTGTATTACGTTGATTGATTTGCGGATATTGAAGAATCCTTGCATTCCTGGGATAAAGCCCACTTGGTCATGGTGTATGATCTTTTTAATGTGTTGTTGGATTCTGATTGCTAGAATTTTGTTAAAGATTTTTGCATCTATGTTCATCAGTGATATTGGCCTGTAGTTTTCTTTTTTTGTGGGATCTTTTTCAGGTTTTGGTATTAGGGTGATGGTGGCCTCATAGAATGAGTTTGGAAGTTTGCCTTCCTCTGCCATTTTCTGGAACAGTTTGAGTAGGATAGGTGTTAGCTCTTCTCTAAATTTTTGGTAGAATTCAGCTGTGAAGCCGTCTGGACCTGGGCTTTTGTTTGCTGGAAGATTTCTGATTACAGTTTCAATTTCCGTGCTTGTGATGGATCTGTTAAGATTTTCTATTTCTTCCTGATCCAGTTTTGGGAAGTTGTACTTTTCTAGGAATTTGTCCATTTCTTCTACATTGTCCATTTTATTGCCATATAATTGCTGATAGTAGTCTCTTATGATCCTTTGTATTTCTGTGTTTGTTGTGATCTCTCCATTTTCATTTCTAATTTTATTGATTTGATTTTTCTCCCTTTGTTTCTTGATGAGTCTGGCTAGTGGTTTGTCAATTTTATTTACCCTTTCAAAGAACCAGCTTTTGGCTTTGTTGATTTTTGCTATGGTCTTTTTTGTTTCTTTTGCATTTATTTCTGCCCTAATTTTTAAGATTTCTTTCCTTCTACTAACCTTGGGATGCTTCATTTCTTCCTTTTCCAGTTGCTTTAGGTGTAGAGTTAGGTTATTTATTTGGCTTTTTTCTTGTTTCTTGAGGTATGCCTGTATTGCTATGAACTTTCCCCTTAGGACTGCTTTTACAGTGTCCCACAGGTTTTGGGTTGTTGTGTTTTCATTTTCATTCGTTTCTATGCAGAATTTGATTTCTTTTTTGATTTTTTCTGTGATTTGTTGGTTATCCAGCATCGTGTTGTTCAGCCTCCATATGCTGGAATTTTTAATAGTTTTTCTCCTGTTATTGAGATCTAATCTTACTGCATTGTGGTCGGAAAAGATGCTTGGAATGATTTCAATTTTTCTGAACTTACCAAGGCTAGATTTATGGCTCAGGATGTGGTCTATCCTGGAGAAGGTTCCGTGTGCGCTTGAGAAAAAGGTGAAATTCATTGTTTTGGGATGAAATGTCCTATAGATATCAATTAGTTCTAACTGGTCTATTATATCGTTTAAAGTTTGTGTTTCCTTGTTAATTTTCTGTTTAGTTGATCTATCCATTGGTGTGAGTGGGGTATTAAAGTCTCCCACTATTATTGTGTCATTGTTGATTTTTCCTTTCATACTTGTTAGTATTTGTCTTATATATTGCGGTGCTCCTAAGTTGGGTGCATATATATTTATAATTGTTATATCTTCTTCTTGGATTGATCCTTTGATCATTATGTAGTGACCTTCTTTGTCTCTTTTCACATCCTTTGTTTTAAAGTCTATTTTATCTGATATGAGTATTGCTACTCATGCTTTCTTTTGGTCTCTATTTGCATGGAAAATCTTTTTCCAGCCCTTGACTTTCAGTCTGTATGTGTCCCCTGTTTTGAGGTGGGTTTCTTGTAGACAACATATGTAGGGGTCTTGTTTTTGTATCCATTCAGCCAGTCTCTGTCTTTTGGTTGGGGCATTCAACCCATTTACATTTAAAGTAATTAATGATAAGTATGATCCCGTTGCCATTTACTTTGTTGTTTTGGGTTTGAATTTATATATCCTTTTTGTGTTTCCTGTCTAGAGAATGTCCTTTAGTATTTGTTGGAGAGCTGGTTTGTTGTTGCTGAATTCTCTCAGCTTTTGCTTGTCTGTAAAGGTTTTGATTTCTCCTTCATATTTGAATGAGATCCTTGCTGGGTACAATAATCTGGGCTGTAGGTTCTTTTCTTTCATCACTTTAAGTATGTCTTGCCATTCCCTCCTGGCTTGGAGAGTTTCTATTGAAAGATCAGCTGTTATCCTTATGGGAATTCCCTTGTGTGTTATTTGTTGTTTTTTCCCTTGCTGCTTTTAATATTTGTTCTTTGTGTTTGATCGTTGTTAATTTGATTAATATGTGTCTTGGGGTGTTTCGCCTTGGGTTTATCCTGTTTGGGACTCTCTGGGTTTCTTGGACTTGAGTGATTATTTCCTTCCCCATTTTAGGGAAGTTTTCAACTATTATCTCCTCTAGTATCTTCTCATGGTCTTTCTTTTTGTCTTCTTCTTCTGGGACTCCTATGATTCGAATATTGTAACGTTTAAAATTGTCTTGGAGGTCTCTGAGATTGTCCTCATTTCTTTTAATTCGTTTTTCTTTTTTCTCCTCTGATTCATTTAATTCTGCCATTCTATCTTCTAATTCGCTAATTCTATCTTCTGCCTCTGTTATTCTACTATTTGTTGCCTCCAGAGTGTTTTGGATCTCATTTATTGCATTATTCATTATATATTGACTCTTTTTTATTTCTTCTAGGTCCTTGTTAAACCTTTCTTGCATCTTCTCAATGCTTTTCTCCAGGCTATTTATCCATGATTCCATTTTGCTTTCCAGATTTTGGATTAATTTCACTATCATTATTCGGAATTCTTTATTGGGTAGGTTCGCTATTTCTTCCTCTTTGGTTTGGTTTGGTGGGCATTTATCCTGTTCCTTTACCTGCTGGGAATTCTTCTGTCTCTTCATCTTGTTTAAATTGCTGAGTTTGGGCTGTCCTTACTGTATTCTGGTAGTCTGTGGAGTTCTCTTTATTGTGGCGTTTCTGCACTATATGTGGGTTTGTACCGATGGCTTGTCGAGGTTTCTTGTTTATGGAAGCTTGTGTCGGTGTTCTGGTGGGTGGACCTGGATTTCTTTTCTCTGGGGTGCAGTGGAGTGTCTAGTAGTGAGTTATGAGATGTCTATGATTTTGAGGTCGCTTTGTGTAGCCTGTGTATTGGAGCTCAGGGCTGTGTTCTTGTTTTTCTGGAGAATTTGCTTGGTATGTCTTGTCGTGGAACTTGCTGGTCTTTGTGTGATGCTTGGTTTCAGTGTAGGTATGGAGGCTTTTGATGAGCTCCTGTCAATTAATGTTTCGTGGGATCAGGGTATGGACTTAAGCCTCCTGCTTCCAGTAATCGGTCTTATTTTTACAGTAGTCTCAAAAACTTCTTCTTCTATAATGCATTCCACAACTGGACCGCTCAGAGATGTTCACGGAGTTATACAGAGAAGGAAAAAGGGAGGAAGGAGACAGAGGTGGTCAGGAGGATAAAAGGAGGGAGTGTGAAGGAGAGAGACAGATCTAGTCAGTAATCAGTAAAGAAAAGAAAAAAGGAAAGGAAAAAAGCAAAGGACAAAAGGGAAAAAAGAAAAACAGGGTCGCAAAAGTTATATCTAAACGTGGAGATTAAAGAAGTACTAGAGGATAAAAAAAAATAAAAATAAAAGAAACAAAATAAAACAAACAAAAAAATTAAAAGAAGGAAAAAAAATTTTTGTTTTCCTTTTTCCAATTAAAAAATAATAAAAATTAAAAAAAATATATTAAAAAAAGAAAAAAAAAGGAAATAATGATGGTAAAAATAGTAACAATATATATAAGAGTTTCTCTATTATTGTTGTGGGTTCAGTTCATTTTCGGCTAGTTCCTTGTTCCGGCTTAAATTTCTCAAGATCTATAGGCCCCTTTCTCTGTAGTTGGTCTGTATAGTCCTTTGTTCTGTGCACGGTCCGGCGGTGTTCTGGGCCAAGGCCGGCCACTCGTGTGGTTGGCGCTGCACAATCTGGACTGCCGGCCCAAACTACTCCAATTAGGCAGCACTCCAGACAATCAGGCCAACGCAGTCTGCGCCGCGGCCCGCAGAGGGGGAGGGGCCGGCGAGGGGGTGGCTCGCACGGGAATGGCGGGCGGGTGGGGGAGGGGGGCGGGGCGGCCCTCGTGGGAGCCGCCGGCACAATGGGCGGGGGCACGCCTGCGCGGGAGCAGCTGCAGCCCGCGCGGAAGCGGCCGGCGGGGGAGCGTCTAGCGGGGGACAGTCCCACGGGGGAGCGTCCCTGAGGGGAGCGGCCGGCGGGGGACAGTCCCGCGGGGGAGCGTCCCTCGGGGGAGCGGCCCACGTGGGAGTGGCCCGCGGCGTTTCCCTGCCCAGCCCCGGCTCGCCAATGGCAGATGAGGGCGTTTGCGGCGATGCTTCTCCGCTGCGGAAGTTACCGCAGGGCCCGCAGTCTGTGGGTTCTAATTGCTCAACTGTTCTCCTCCCTGTTATGATAGTCTCCGTGTTTCCCAGGTTCGGCACAGATTCTGCAGGGAGAGTGTTTCCTGGTGTTTGGAAACTTTTCTTTTTAAGACTCCCTTCCCCGGACAGAGGTCCGCCCCTCCCTCTTTGTCTCTCTCTGGCTTCTATATTCTTCCCTACCTCCTTTAGAAGGCAGTGAGTTGCTTTTCTGGGTGTCCGACGTCCTCCGCCAGCACTCCGAAGCTGTTTGTGGAATTTACTCGGCGCCCAGATGTCCCTTTGATGAATTTGTGGAGGAGAAAGCGTATTCCCCGTCCTAATCCTCCGCCATCTTAACCGGAAGTCCTCCCCATGTACATTTTTGTAACTGAGGCCAGATACGTTACTGTCTGGACCTTAGAATATTTTGTTCTTCCTGCATTAGGATCACTTCCTCTCTCTTCCCTTCCCCCACCCCACTCTCTCCTTCCCCTCGTCCCCCGCCACCGCCACACATACATTTAGCCATTGTAGATGTCACTTCCTCTGTGAAATATTCTTGACTGCTCCCTGCCCCCAGGTCTGGGTTGCTGCTGCTGCTGCTGCTGCTGCTGCTGCTGCTGCTGCTGCTGCTGCTGCTGCTGCTAAGTCGCTTCAGTCGTGTCTGACTCTGTACGACCCCATAGACAGAAGCCCACCAGGCTCCCCCCGTCCCTGGGATTCTCCAGGCAAGAATACTGGAGTGGGTTGCCATTTCCTTCTCTGGGTTAGGAATCCTCTAAAGCTTAAGAGAACCATGTCCTTCTCAGACTGTTGCTGAAATTATTATCTTAAGATTTTCATGCTTGCCCTGCTCCCCACCCTGACTTCCCTAATAAGCTCTGTGAGGGCAGGGATCTTGTATTCTGGTTGTGTCCTCAGTGCCTGAGTCAATGACTAGCACATAGTTAGGTGTTCAGTTAAGTGAAAGTGAAGTCGCTCAGTCATGTCTGACTCTTTGCGACCCCATGGACTGTAGTCTACCAGGCTCTTCCATCCATGGGATTTTCCAGGCAAGAATACTTGAGTGGGTTGCCGTTTCCTTCTCCACAGTTAATATGTGATTAAAAGCCACCTTACATAGGCTGAATTTATGGGAGATTAAAACTCATTGAGTGAATTGGAACATGCAGGTCCTGTATGTGACCTGATGAGACAAGTTTTCTTAAAAAAATATAAATTTGAGATGCAATTGATAAAGCAGCTGGAAGCAATGGATTATTGTTTCTGATGAGATGACAAGATGCCCTGGGTTCCCAGAGCTGCCGCCAGACCTGAATAGTGACAAACTTTGGTTCCAGTTTTTTGTGAGCTGCCTTCTTTCTCTTAGTGTTGGACATTTGGCCTCAGATTAACACTTTGGTGGCTGAAATGTTTTCTCATGCATCCTGAATCTTTACCTGTCCTTATGCACCACGGACGTGAGGGGCTCTGACCCTCTGTGCCACTGAAAATCTGAATATGATTTATAATTGGCCATCCACGGGTGCCACATCTATGGGTTCAGCCAACTGCAGATTGTGTGATACTGTGGTATTTACTGTTGAACAAATTCCACACATAAGTGGACCCTCGAAGTTCAAACCTGTGTTTAAAGGTCAACTGTACTATACTTCCAAAATAGGATATAACTAGGGTCTGTATGTTTTACTGTTCAAAAATAGTCTAATTAAACAAATACTTTCATATCTATGCTTTTATTTTACCTTCATTTATTTAATGTCCATTTTTACCTAGACTAATGCTGTAAGTAACACTGACTAACAACACCTTGGTGCCTTCATGCCTCTATCTGTAGGTGTCTGCCCTCAGCGCTCAGCAATGTACTAGACTCCTGAAATTATTCCAAACTTTTAGGTTTTTTATTTTAATACAATATTATAGGGTTAGCTTTCTCCCTATCTTTTCTATTTGTTAAATTCTTTGACAAATATTTATTCTTCATTTTATCTTTCGCTGGTCCTTGATCTCACTCTGAAAGATTTATTTTTTGAACTACCACCTATATTGACTTCACATAAAACCCCTCTCCTCTATCCCACAGCTGGTCAACATTCCTTGACCTAACAGCTCTTCTTCCCTCGCATGCTGCTCTTTGAGTCAGGAATGTTCTTAAGAGCCATGTATGTGTGTGTGAATGCACAATGGTGCTGTGACTGATGAAAAATGCCACAGACACTATCAATATGTCATCTCTTTAATTGTGAAGTATATAAAAATTTAGCTGTTTCATGGTGACTATAAAAAGTAGACAAAGCAGGATGCTCCTAGACTGATACATGGGCTTTCTCATCACTGCACTTTTCTACTTGCTGATGATTCCACTTGCACAGAGTGAGGCTGCTCTGAGCTGTTCTGCCAGCTAACCAGTCTATGTGCCAGCCTGCTAACCAGATTCAGTAACCAGTGCAAATCTACCTTAGACTATCCCTGGATATTCACTGCAAAGGTAAATTCTCTAGGCTACCTGTTTCCTAGCAAGACCGGGATCCCAGGCCTGCCTGTGATTTATTTCTGCAAAGCAGTTGATTCTCCTTTTTATGTCACACCTACAAAGTCAATCTGAAAGCAAAATACTTCAACCTAGAAGCCAGAGGAAATATTGCAGGATGGTACAAGTTAGCTTTTGAGAAAGCTCAAGGCAGTGTTCCTTGCAACTTTCATTCTCTGGAACATTTTTTTTTCCTTCGGGAATTCTTTTCTGCAGAATATCTTTATTGTTTTCAACTAGACCAGTATTGTCGACTGTGGTGGTAGAGGTAGTAACTAGAGACTTCTAGAAATAAAAGGAGAAGATATTGGCCAAGGACAGCCATGAAACAGAAAGAAGTTGTATCCAATGTATTTTGCATGCCATAAATCAGTGTGAGTAAAAGAAAAGATGTGCATAGAAAATACCTAGTCTGGTGCTCCTAGAGACACTTATTTTATTATCATCATTATTGTTTACCCCGTCAACAGTAGCAGGGATAAACCGTGGGTGGCAGAAGCATGTGACAATTACTGTTTCTGTTCCTGAAGAAGGCTGTCTGAGACTCAGCATGATTGGTTGTGTGCTTTTTACACTCTTGCTCCAATTGTGGTGGTTGATATATGGGTAACCAACACTTACAGAACTCTTGTTACTGCTAAAGTGGTTCATATGGAGTCTTTATTGACAAAGAGTGCTGGGAATTCGACTCATAGTTCATCCAAGTTACTGAACTTGAAATTTAATCCCTCAAGACTACTCTATCAACTTTTCTTGAGTACCTGCCTTGAAAGGCATCTCTTGTTTTATTGGGCTTCACTTTATTGTACTTCACAGGGATTTTTTTTTTTTTTTACAAATTGAAGGTTTATAGCAACCTTGTATAGAGTAAGTCTGTTGGTATTGTTTTTCCAACAGCATTTGATCACCCTGTGTCTGTGTTACATTTGGTAATTCTTGCAGTATTTCAAACATTATAATTATTACTATTATGTTTGTAATGATCTATGATCTTTGTGATCATTGATGTTACTATTGTGATTATATTGGCATTTTTAGCAATAAAGTATTTTTTAACTGAAAAAAAAAAAAGAGTACTTGAAATTGATGCCCAGTTTTATTTTTGAAAGGATGGAATTGGTATTCTGTTTGCTCTAAGACCTGTGGCATGCACTGAGTCTTATGCATCGTTTTTCCTTTGGCTGCCTAAAATCTTTTCCACCTTCCTAACAGCATTGTGTTAGGTTCATTGCCTTGTCTTTCCAGTCTGGTGCACTGACCTTCACTAGCCAAGAGCTAGGATTTGAGCCAGGTTAGACCAATTGGATGTTCCTTCCTGGAGTGTCCCCTCCCCTCCCTTCCCTTTGTCTTCCTTGAATCTTACTGGAATCCACGTGTCCCATTGGCAGATAGGTAATTCCTGCTTTAAGGTAATTCCTGAACTCCTTCTTCTTAGCCTCTGGAGCAGTTGGATTCTGGCTGGTGGTCACATCTATTAATAGTTCTCTAGTCTTCCTATTGGGTCCCATGCACTTATGTTTATGCTGGAAAGCCCATTGCCCATTGTTTCTGTGGCCTGTAACCAAAGAATTCCATCTGCTGTCGGGACCTTCCTAATAGCTACAGGTCTGGTACCCAGGGTGAACCCTCTTGTCTGCCTGGACTTAGTAAGAACAGGAGAAGACTGCACACTTCCTCAGGGACCCTAGGGCCCAGAAGTGAGAAGGGTGAAGTGAGGGTCCCTTCTCTTCACAGAAGCTAAGTTTTGCTGGATAATAAACATGTGTGGCACTTGCCTGATAGCTCAGTTGGTAAAGAATCTGCCTGCAATGCAGGAGACCCTGGTTTGATTCCTGGATTGGGAACATCCCCTGGAGAAGGGATAGGCTACTCACTCCAGTATTCTGGGCTTCCTTGTGGCTCAGTTGGTAAAGAATCCACCTGCAAAGTGGGAGACCTGGGTTTGATCCCTGGGTTAGGAATGTCCCCTGGAGAAGGGAAAGGCTACCTGCTCCAGTATTCTGGCCTGGAGAATTCCATGGGCTGTATAGTCCATGGGGTTGCAAAGAGTCAGACACGACTGAGAGACTTTCACTCACTCAAACACAGGTAGTTATTCATTTGACCCTCCCCAGCAGCACAGGGGCTTGCACAGTGCAGGTGCTTGGCAAATGTTTACTGAATTAATCGAGTTGATGAGGGGCCAGAGTCCTGAGTTCTAGTCTGAACTCTGGCACTCTTAGCAGTGGGAGCTTTGGTTAATCTTGGCCTCACTTTCTGAATAAAATCAGAATTGCAGTATCTGCCCCACCTCCTTCTTAGAGTGGTGAAGAGGGTGGGCTGATGTGATGCGTGGGGAAGGATTTTGCGTACACTGAAGCAGTGAAAAAGCAGTTAGAAAGTAGACACAGGGTTGAGCTTTGACTCTGCCCAAGATCCCCTCACTGTGGACAAGGTTCTTACTCCTTGGCCCTCAGTTTCCCAATTTATAAAAAGAGGAGTTTGAATCATAAGACTATTTTTTTTAATTTTTACAATTTTATATTGAAGTATAGTTGATTAGCAATGTTGTGTTAGTTTCAGGTGTGCAGAGTGACTCAGTTATATTTGTACATGTATCTACTCTTTCAAATTCTCTTCCCATTTAGGTTGTTACAGAATATTGAGCAAGTTGCCTGTTCTATTCAGTAGTGGGCCATAAGATTTTTAAGTTCCCTTTGCCTTCTAACTTTCTGTCATTCTGTGAATAGAACGTTAGAATTACTTGTTGTGGGGTGGCTAAAGTCACTCAGAAGTTTCATCTGCTGCTTCGCTTCAATTCTCTCATTTCTT
This sequence comes from Tragelaphus eurycerus, assembly GCA_935064755.1. Lineage (NCBI taxonomy): Eukaryota > Metazoa > Chordata > Mammalia > Artiodactyla > Bovidae > Tragelaphus > Tragelaphus eurycerus. The sequence goes on along the minus strand of CAKXYN010000024.1, from coordinate 17,560,773 downwards.
CCATCATCTTTGGTAATGGCCTCCTGTCTTAGGTCACATGTTTTCTGCTCTTGGATGTGCCCTGAGGTCAGAGTTACACTGTTTACAAGAAGAAATGCTTGTGCTCAATATAGAGTTAATCTTGTCTCACCCACATGCTTCCTCACTCTCTGCAATCCTGCCTCACTGGCAATCTGCCCTTCGAGGTATCACTCCCCTTTCCTGTTTCGGGACCTTGTGAAAAATGTCCCTTCCTCCCTGCCATATAATTCCTGCTTATTCTTCAGGTCTTGAAAATCAGCTCCCCAGAAAAGACTTCCATGATCTCCCAGGTCTGGTCAGACTCCTATTTAGGTACACTTGTGGCCCTCTGCTCTTGTCCTTTTTGGCACTTATTACACTTGTGATCAAAATAACTAACTTTATTTTTTAATGTTTTGTTGAATTATGTATTTTAATATTTAATATCCATCAGCCCTATTCTCGGGGAAGGCAATGGCACCCCACCCCCGTACTTTTGCCTGGAAAATCCCATGGACGGAGGAGCCTGGTAGGCTCCAGTCCATGGGGTCGCTAGGAGTCGGACACGACTGAGCGACTTCATTTTCACTTTTCACTTTCATGCACTGGAGAAGGAAATGGTAACCCACTCCAGTGTTCTTGCCTGGAGAATCCCAGGGACAGGGGAGCCTGGTGAGCTTCTGTCTATGGGGTCGCACAGAGTCGGACACGACTGAAGCGACTAAGCAGCAGCAGCCCTATTCTTTTTATTTATTGTTTAATTTTGGCTGTGCTGGGTCTTTGTTGCTGCATCGGCTGTTCTCTAGTTGCAGTGAGTGGGGGCTGCTCTCTAGTTGAGGTTCCCAGGCTCAGAGCACAAGCTCAGAAGTTCTGTTGCACGGACTTCGTTGCTCCCCTGCATGTGGGTTTTCCTGGATCAGGGATTGAACTGGTGTCTCCTGCATCGGCAGACAGATTCTTGATCACTGAGCCACCAGGGAAGCCCAAATAACTGACTTTATAATTAGCTGTCAATGTAGGTTCCACCATATGGTAAGTTCCATAAAGGCAGAGTGTGTGTGTGTCTGTTCACGGTTGTGTCGCATCACTTTGCAGAGTTCTGACACACTAGTGCTGATGGTTATTGACGAGTGAGAGAATTGCCCAGATACTTAGCTATTTTTGGAGAGGTAAGAAGCATGGAATAGAAATGTAAAGAATTGATGTTGTCATGTGGGGAGCTAGGGGATATCTGCAAAAAGAAGTGACTCTGTTGCTAGTGGTAGTTGATCAAGTCCTACCTCTTCTCTTAATTTCATGTGGGAATTAATAGGTATGAGATGCCTTAATTTTAGCCTAATATGTCAAATGGGATGTGTCTCAGTCATATGTTTTCACATCGCAGATCCAAAATCTAGTGGCTTTAGAGTGCTTTGTTTGCTCATGGTTCTGTAGGTTGCTAACATGGACAGTGTCCGTCTGGGGTGGCTCATCTCTGCTGCTCTGGGGATTGGCTATGCTAACTCATGATTTTGAATCCAGCTGGCAGACGGGCTGGGGCCAGCTCGTCCCAGATGACTCCATTCTTATGTCTGAGATGTCAGCTGGGAGAGTTGGGATGGATGGGGTGGCTGGGACTCTCTTTCCATTGATGCCTCACTCCAGGAAGGCCATCATCCTTGAGAAGGCTCGCTCAGCTTGTTCCTAAGATGTCAGTGTTCCAGAGGGTGACCGTGGAAGCTACAAGTGCACTGAAGCTTAGAAATCACACAGCTCATTTATCCCTCCTTCTAATGGTCAAAGCAGACCACAGGGCTGACTCAGATTCAAGCAATTGGAAAACAGATTCCATTTCTTGCAAAAAAAAAAAAAAAAAAATTGTTGGTCATATTTGATCTATCACAGAAAGGCATGGTGGAAGACACTGGGCAGGGAGAAACATAAATTAATATTTGTATGTATAATCTCATGTTTAATGTAAGGCGTAGAAAAACTTGAAAATCCTTTTTAGTTAAAAGATGAACAAGTGCTTAAGGATTACTGATGTAAAGTGATAACATATCGTCCTGTTGCTGGGGTTCTCATATGTCTTCATTGAGATCAATATAAAGGGACCATTTGTTAGAAATGGATACATCCTCTTGTCGAGGGGTTCTTGAAGTAGGAGCTTTTTATGTCAGATGATTTAAAATCCAATAAACAGAACTTAAAAACAATATAGAAAACAATCAAGACTTTTTTTGAAGGGAAGATGTTAAGGGTCTTTGAGACAGATTACAAGGTTCTTTTCTTTTTTCTTTAAACCAATAAGCATAGCATGTCTCAGTTACTCAACCATCACTATTTGGCTTCATTGCAAGTTGTCTTTGCAATTGGAAATAGTTCAGATTTAAAACCATCAACAACCATTTAAGTTGGCCATCTTAAATGCAGGAGCAGGCATGTCCTGGGGTCTTGCCAGGCATGTCTCTTACTAGGTGCTACTTGCCAATTGTTGTTTTTTAAGCCAGTATTCTTTTCTAATATGTTATTGTTGTAGGAAGCCTTTATACTGCATCCACATTAACTGACATTGAATGGCTTGTTGGCTTTAGTCATCTGCATAATGGCTTTCTAAGTATAATTTATTAGTAGCTAATTGAGTTACATCTATTGTGAAAGTAAAATTGATATGCCCATGCCACCTTTATGAATAGGTGTGCCCATTATTCCACAGCTAGGAGAAAAGAAAACCCACACTGTACTCTTGAGTCAAATCAAAAATAACAAATTTGTTCTGCCTAATTTTAGTCTCTAAGACAAAAGTCTTTCTGAGCATTTCCTGTAAACTACTGAGGCCCTAACAAAGCAACTCTCTCTGACCTTTGTAAAACTAATGTCTGAAGATAGATTATGACATGTACAGATGTTAGGTGTGAGAAAATTACAATTTTCTCTTCATGAATAGACTAACCATAAACTCATTAACCTTGGCAATGAAAGAAGTTAATGCATTCTTTGTTTTTTGTTTGCTCAATCCCTCAATCCATTCTCTTCAAGTCTGCCTTCTTTGCAACTTACTTGCAGGCACGTTTCTTCCTTCTCTGTATGCTTCGTTTCTGATTCTTTCTTTCACATATACTAAGGTTTGCTTATAGCCCAGTGTGAACAGGGTGATCAGATTTCTACTGGATGAGTAGAAGATGGATAATTTGAGATTTTGAAGTTTGATCATGGCTTATTTTGACAAACTACAGATAAAGCTCTTGGTCACTATGGCAAGATAAAGCTTTGCTTTACCTGCCTTTCTTCCTTGGTGACAAAAAGGAGCAGAATTTGAAGGAATTCAAATTGGAAAGAGATTTGGGAAAATAATTACAATTTTGAAATTCATAAAATCTTTGTGAAGTCTTTGTTGCCTGAATGAGACTTGACTGTGTACTTATGACAGATTCACATGGTGTTGTAGGTATAACAAAGCTAATAACATCATTTAACATTCTACCGGCCTAATGACTTCCATACTCTTTTAAGAAAGTATGAGTTTCCAAAAGAGTCATGAATGCGGGGCAGGGTGCCCTGGCTTTTGCAATGTCCAGGTACCATTGTTCCATTTCATTTCTGTCCTAAGATTGAGATTTTGGCCAAAATAACCCAGAAAAATCCCACTAAATACTGAATTTGTTAATGAACCCCACATCTTTCCCACGTGTTAGTTTTCATCATAATGAGATAATATGAACTAGTTCCATGATAACTGATAGGGTCATCCAGTTAAATATGGCAGACTAAGCACGTGTGTTTGTCATTGTTACTTGTATTTCTTTTTGCATTGCAGACAGGTTCTTTACTGTCTGAGCCACCAGGGAAGCCCTTATTTTTGTGAACACATTTATTTATTTTTGCTTCTTTCCACAATCTCATGTATTTATCTTTGCTACTTCCTATAATCTCATGAGAAGGAACATAAAGAAATGAGCATAAAATCATAAGGACAAATGAGGAAAGGAGAAGATGATAGGTAAGCGTAGTCAAAATTTTACAACTTTCAAGATATGGAAACAACCTAAGTCCATCAGTGAATGAATGGATAAAGAAAATTTGGTATATACGTATACAGTGGAATAATAACCAGCCATGAGAAGAAGAAAACCTGCTATCTGTGACAAAAACATATGAACTTTGAGAAACAGAGGATAGAATGGTGATTGCCAGGAGTCTAGGTTGGAACGGGGTGGGGTTGGGGAGATTGTTGGTCAGAGGGGTTTTAAGATAAATAAGCTCTGGGGATCTAATGTAGAGCATGGTGACTATGTATTATATACTTGAAACTTACTAAGAGAGTAGATCTTAAATCTTCTCACCACACACATACAGACACAGTTATCTATGTGAGGTGATGGGTGTATTCATTAACTTGATCATGGTAAGCATTTAACTATATATATAAATAAGTCATTTATTTATATAAATAAAACTATATATATAAATATATATATATACACGTCAAATAATCACATTGTAGACCTTAAATATATGTAATTTTTATCAGTCAATTTTACCCCAAAAAAGTTGGAAAAATAAATATATAAAAAGTAGATTCTATTAAAAATTTTTATAACTGTGGCTATCGATTATAGCAGCCACTAACCACATGGGCCTATTTACATTTGAATTAAAATTAAATAAAATTTAAAAAATTTAGGCATCTGATTTTATTAGCTAGTGTTTCAAGTGCTCAATAGCTCCAAATGGCTGCCCTATTGGACGGCACAGATATAGAACATTTCTATTGTAGCAGAAAGTTCTATCTGACAGTGTTGTTGAAAAGCTGGAGAGCAAACAGAGAAACAGAAACTAAGGCTTCTGTGCCCTGCTCAGTGCCTGTGTGGATACAGAGGGTTGAATGGGGTCTCCCCAAAACGTATATCCATGTCCTAATTCCCAGAACCTGTGAGTGTGATCTCATGGGAAAAGAACCTTTGAAGATGTAATTAAGTTAAAGATCATGAGATGATCCTAGATTATGATCCTAGATTACTGGGTGGATCCTCAATCCAATAATAAGCGTCCTTATAAGAGAGGAGAGGAGAAGGCAATATGAAAATAGAGGCAGAAATTGGTCTTTGGCTGCCGTGCACCAAGGAATTCCTGGAGCTACCAGAAGCTAGAAGAGGCAAGGACCTTCCCTGGACTTTTCAGAGGGAGCCCTTCTGATCCTCAGTTTTGGAGTTCTGGCTTCCAGAACTCTGAGGAAATAACATTTCTGTTGTTCTAAGTCACCAATTTTATGATGATTTTTTTAACAGCAGATCTAGGAATTGGGCTTCCCAGGTGGCTCAGTGGTAGAGAATCCACCTGCCAAAGCAGGAGACACTGGTTCAGTCCCTGGGTTGGGAAGATCCCCCTGGAGGAGGAATTGGCAACCCGCTCCATTACTCTTGCCTGGAAAATCCTATGGACAGAGGAACCTAGTAGGCTATGAGTCCACAGAGTCTCAAAGAGTTGGACACAACTGAGTGCGTGTGTGTACACACACAGAGAAAACTAACAGAGGAAGTCAAGAAGACTAAATGTTTACTAAATGAGGAGTGTGAATCAGGAAAGGTCCTGAATGAAAGAAAGTGGCATAGCATGAAGGCAGGACTAAGGTGCCTTCCTGTGAAAGTCTAAGAGTAAGACTTTAATCCAAAAGGGGAATTTATTAACAATGTAGTAGGATCTCACAGCTCATAAGGATATTTCTTAGAGAAGAGAGTTTTACATGGGGCAGACATCCCCCTGCCCCAACCTGAAACTAAGAGCATCGGCTCTATTTTATCTCAGAAGGCAGAAAGGTAGTTGGGATTATCTTAGCTGTGGACTGAAGCACCAGTTGACCTCATCCCCTGAGCACTTGGCTTCCTGAATGTTTATTTCTTTCTCTAGAATCTTGAGAAATTTTGCCACGTGGCCTGATCCCTTCTTTGCTTCCTGCTTTGTTCTCCCCTGTCTACCTAGCCTCTTTACTCCTGAGAGATTTCTTCCCTCATTCTGCAGTTGGGGGTCTACCACTGAGATGCACAAAACAGATAGATTACCAGAATGATCTGAAGGAGCATTCCTCAGCAACTAGGGCTAATTTTGTGATATCATTACTATAGAGAGGATAGACTTTAGCTGTACCTGGCATGGAGTGCACAAATAGAAGAATATATCTCTCTCTTTCCAAAAGGCAGAAGATCCTGTTTGCTGGGCTTCTGTATCCACTGTAGGGAGCCCCACTTTGTGCTCCAGAAGGTAGTTAAACTCAAGAGTCAAGAGAGCCACAAAGAAGAACCAAGTCTAGGAAATTTCTGAGCGTGAGAGAAAGTTCACCAACTGTTTGCTGGGTGTGTGATATAAAATGTCATTTAACTGCCTGAGGCTCAATATATAATGAAGGTTGTTGTGTGAAATATAAAAAAATAAGTAAATAAAAAATAAGGGATGAGGTGATACTAGTTTACTTCATGTATATTCTTCTAAGTTCCATTATGGGCCTGGGAAAGATAGAGAAACTGAGTCTGTAGGGGTGTTGGATTAAAGTTACATGTGTATATATCCAGGTGTAGTTATCAGTGGGCCCCAAATAGTTACAGAATGTCAGGAAGTAAAAACATACAATTACTAGCCACTTGGAGTCTTTTCTCTAGGACCTGGAGAATAGAGAATATTCACAACATCTGGCTTCAAAAGTCCATTTCACTTTCTGGTGCAACCAGAAATGCTAGCTTCTTTGTAGTTTTGGTCCCTGGAGGTCTCTTACTGTGTTCTGAAAGTGCTGTTTGCATCTCATGGGCTTGGAGCATCCAGAGACGCTGGTTAAACTGTTAAGGAATTTTAGTTCAACCTTGATGGTCGGGAAGCAACAGTTAGAACTGGACATGGAACAACAGACTGGTTCCAAATAGGAAAAGGAGTACTTCAAGGCTGTATACTGTCACCCTGCTTATTTAACTTATATGCAGAGTACATCATGAGAAACGCTGGACTGGAAGACGCACAAGCTGGGATCAAGATTGCTGGGAGAAATAGCAATAACCTCAGATATGCAGATGACACCACCCTTATGGCAAAAAGTGAAGAGGAACTAAAAAGCCTCTTGATGAAAGTGAAAGAGGAGAGTGAAGAGGTTGGCTTAAAGCTCAACATTCAGAAAATGAAGATCATGGCATCTAGTCCCATGACTTCTTGGGAAATAGATGGGGAAATGGTGGAAACAGTGTCAGACTTTATTTTTATGGGCTCACTGCAGATGGTGACTGCAGCCATGAAATTAAAAGACGCTTACTCCTTGGAAGGAAAGTTATGACCAACCTAGATAGTATATTCAAAAGCAGAGACATTACTTTGCCAACAAAGGTTCATCTAGTCAAGGCTATGGTTTTTCCTGTGGTCATGTATGGATGTGAGAGTTGGACTGTGAAGAAAGCTGAGCACCGAAGAATTGATGCTTTTGAACTGTGGTGTTGGAGAAGACTCTTGAGAGTCCCTTGGACTGCAAGGAGATCCAACCAGTCCATTCTGAAGGAGATTAGCCCTGGGATTTCTTTGGAAGGACTGATGCTAAAGCTGAAACTCCAGTACTTTGGCCACCTCATGCAAAGAGTTGACTCATTGGAAAAGACCCTGATTCTGGGAGGGATTGGGGGCAGGAGGAGAAGGGGAAGACAGAGGATAAGATGGCTGGATGGCATCACTGACTCGATGGATGTGAGTCTGAGTGAACTCCGGGAGTTGGTGATGGACAGGGAGGCCTGGCGTGCTGCGATTCATGGGGTTGCAAAGAGTCGGACACGACTGAGTGACTGAACTGAACTGAACCAACACAAATGGCAGAAAGTGAAGAAGAACTAAAGAGCCTCTTGATGAAAGTGAAAGAGGAGAGTGAAAAAGTTGAGTTAAAACTCAAGATTCATAAAACTAAAAGCATGGCATCTGGTCCCATCACTTCATGGCAAATAGATGGGGAAACAATGAAAATGGTGACAGACTTTATTTTTGGGGGCTCCAAAATCACTGCAGGTGATGACTGCAGCCATGAAATTAAAAGACGCATGCTCCTTGTAAGAAAAGCTATGACCAACCTAGACAGCATATTATTAAAAAGCTGAGACATTATTTTGCCAACAAAGGTCTGTCTAGCCAAAGCTATGGTTTTTTAGTAGTCATGTATGGATGTGAGAGTTAGACTGTAAAGAAAGCTGAGCGCCAAAGAATTGATGCTTTTGAACTGTGGTGTTGGAGAAGACTCTTGTGAGTTCCTTGGACAGCAAGGAAATCCAACCAGTCAATCCTAAAGGAAATCAGTCCTGAATACTCATTGGGAGGACTGATGCTGAAGCTGAAACTTCAATACTTTGGCCACCTGATGTGAAGAACTGACTCATTGGAAAAGACCCTGACGGTGATGAGAAAGATTGAAGGTGGAAGGAGAAGGGGATAACAGAGGATGAGATGGTTGGATGGTATCACCAACTCAATGGACATGAGTTTGAGCAAGCTACGGGAGTTGGTGATGGACAGGGAAGCCTGGCATGCCGCAGTCCATGGGGTCATAAAGAGTCAGACACAACTGAGCAACTGAACTGAATCAACACAAATACTGGAGGAATCTGGATCTCTCATGTTATTTTAGTTTTCATCCTGATCTTGAAATTATTTATTTATTTTGTTTTAATTTTCTAAATTATATTTAAATATCTGCTACCTAATGCACATAAGTTACCTGGAATCAGTCAGAAAGCTTTCTTGAGAATTTTGAGATTTGGCTTTCACCACTGAGTTCTAACACATTGCCTTTCATTTCACAGAAAAACCATTGTTAAATTTTGCTCTTGTAAGTTGAATATAGCAACCTAAGTTTTTTTCCCTTTCTTTGGGGAGAAGGTGCTTTGTTATAGAGTTGAAGGATTTCATTTTAATGTTGCAATCACTTCTTTAAAGCACTTTACATTTGAAAATATTTCCCCTATTATATTCCTCTAATTTCTGGCAGTGATTTACAAAACAATGATTTTTTGTTTTGGATGGAACACAATTTTCAAAGGTAATTAAAAGTAGTCTCCAGATAGGGAGACAACTGGAAGATTAACAAATTATGTAACTTCCTTAAGTTTTGCAATGTTTATAACAAAGCCACATGTGTTTTATATGCAGATTTAACAACCTTTTGTATTTCCTTGGCCTGGGAATAGGGATGTTAGTGGTTAATGACTTTCATTATAGCATTGGAAGAGAAGAATCATTTTCATTAAACAGGCTAGGATCAATCTCTTCTATTAGAGTCTTTCTAGTCTTGTTTCTTAGTGTTCCACATTGCTCTTATAATTAGTTTCAAACTTAATCCTGTAAAATTTGGTGGGGAAAACAAAGAAAGACTTACGTGAACATTCACATTTGCGACTGGATGAGTTTTAAGTTATTTAGCCCAGACCTTTGATGACATATTAAGACAGAGATGCCCAAATGAAGCAGTTAGAAGGTTTTCAGTTATGTGATAACTAAAGAATTACTCTAGTTTCACCCCCAGAGATAGAGCCATATCTGGGGGCTTGAAGTTTGTCCCTAAGAACACGTATCTACAGGTATGCATGAACTACATTTATTCTGTTACATAAAAATTCTGTTATATAAAACAAGATACATAAAGAATTTTTACCAATTGGTAAGATGCATGCTTCTTAAAAAATAATGGCTTGATGGACATCAATATTTAAAATATAAAAGATATATAGTTAATAAATATAGTGAACACATTCAGTTTTATTAGTAATTAACAAATGAAAATGAAAGCAAAGATGTCACTTTGCCTATTAGATTTGCAGAGATCAAACAGGTTGATAATATGGCCCATTAGTGAAAGCAAGGGGAACTAAATATTTATTACATGAGCAGGCTATGAGGAATAGCTTCCTAGAAGGCAAGGTACACATAAGTAAATCTTACAAAAAGCTTACAGTAGTCTGACTCAGCATTCCCACATCTTGAGTAATCTCAAAGAAATTATACGACAAGTCCAAGAATGTTATTGATGGCTTCAGAAACAATTAAAAGTTCTCTTAAGATATTAGTTAAATATATCATAGAACATTTATACCATTAAACAGGCAGCCACTAAAAAGAGGGATATATATTCTACTAGGAACTGATTCTCTCCAAAAGACTCTCAAATTTCTGCAAGCTTTGAGAGCAGAGGTTTTGACTGCCTTTGCTCCAGATTACTTTTTCAAGCACATTTGTATGGAGAACAGTCTTAGAAAACAGATGTCCTCCTCTAGAGCAAAGACCAGGCATGCTTGCTGAAAAGATTCAGATCCTTAAAGCTCAGGGTTATTTTTCTCGAAGTACAACCCAGGGTGTGTACAGGGATCATCCGGCTCTCTTTGCAAAGCTTTATGGGAACTGGGCATTGGGAAATGAGTCTAAGGGAATACTGACACTCTGGCTATTGCTATTTTTGTCAGTGCTAAGTGCTAGTGCTAAGTCACTTCAGTCGTGTCCGACTCTGTGTGACCCCATAGACGACAGCCCATCAGGCTCCCCCGTCCCTGGGATTCTCCAGGCAAGAACACTGGAGTGGGTTGCCATTTCCTTCTCCAATGCATGAAACTGAAAAGTGAAAGTGAAGTTGCTCAGTCGTGTCCGACTCTTAGCAGCCCCATGGACTGCAGCCTACCAGGCTCCTCTGTTCCTGGGATTTTCCAGGCAAGAGTACTGACAGTCCTTTATCCCTGACCCAGGAGTCTTGTGTCTTCTGTCTGTATTTATAAAACTGTACCATGTTAGATTGTAGTGTAAAATGTCAGGGTCACCACAGTTCTTGACCTGTCTTTTTTGCTTAATTAAATTATCCCTGATTCATTTTTACTTGAGCTTTTTAAAAATTTGAAGTAATAATTATACAGTGAGGGATAGATGAAAAAGTAAGAATTCATACCAAAACTTCTTTCTGGAAATACATACAATTCTGGAACTTGTTTTGTCAAGAGTCTATGAAGAAAAAAATTCTTTGAAGGTGAAAATCACTCACAGTAACTCTGGCTCTTTCTAAGCTAAAGTTATCAAAGGATCAAACTTTTATTGAGTCCTGAGCAAATATTAGGACACCTAGTCTTTTTAAAGGCTATTTATGATACCATACCTTCAGTGTAGGCTTTCCAGGCGGCACAGTGGTAAAGAATCTGCCTGCCAATGCAGGAGATGTGGGTTCGACCCCTGGGTAAGGATGATCCCTTGAAGAAAGGAAATTGTACCCACTCCAGTATTCTTGCCTGGCAAATCCCATGGACAGAGGAGCCTGGTGGGCTACAGTCCATGGGGTCACAGTTGGACACGACTTAATGACTGAGCCCCTTCGCTGTGTGGGTTTAACCAAACTCCACTGATAATTTGAGTTCTGAACTAATACAAACAATCGTATGGTAAATCTAAAACAAACTAAAATTAAAAACATTCACAGACTTCAGCTGAAGTGTTTTCAGTCACAGCAATCAGTTGGGAGCCATAGGATCATTTCATAGTACTAGGTCAAAGTGTTTTTGAAGAATAAAACAAAACACAAAGCTATTAAGTAGCATGTTAAATAGTATGTGTAGTGTGTCCTGTTTGAATATATGAACAAGGAAAAGTCTGAAGAGAAGTTATTGAAATGTTATCAGTGGTTAATTCTGGGCTGTGGGGTAAACATTGACTTTTACTTTCTGTTCGTAAGTGTTCATATTTTCTGATTTTTTTTTAAACTGAGCGTGCATTACTTTTATAGCCAGAAAGTTAATAAAACAACTGAAATGAAGAGATGAGACAAAAAGGGCTAGGGTGAAAAATTGGGATATAGACAGAAGACATCAAAAGATATGAATGAAAAGTTTCATGTCAAAGACATTCAAATAAGGTGATGGTTTTTAATTACAATGGTTTGCACCCTTGGCATTTCTTGAGTTCAGAGGGAAGAAATACTTTTCAATGAAAATAAAGGTCTTTGTAAAAACCAGGCTTTCATTTATTCTTTCTCTATGCTTAAGATTTTCTGTCCTCCATTTATAATTAACAAGTTATATTTCCTGAGTAACTCTTTTTTTTTTTTTTTTTTTGCCTAGTACTGCTTCAGATACTTTATCAGATTCAATATCAGGAACAGGGATAATATGCTTTACAGTTAAATATGAGGAATTTCAGTCATGGGTGGTTAATTGAGGGCTTTATTTCTCTTCTCTTTTATTGTGCTTTTGATCATTTTATTGCTCATTAGTCTGTTTTCTGGAGTGTGGATAAGTGAAAAGATACAGACACAAAAGTAAGTGTCATCAGTTCAGTCACATACTGATCAAATGAGGGTCTTGCAAAGAAATTACAGTGAGTCCCCTGACATGTTAGCTGCTCATTTTTGGCCAGAATGTGTATGTGTTGATCAGATGATTTGTGGATTAACAGAGTGGTTTAAATGGCTCTTTCCCCTTAGTCAGCAGTTTACATGGAAACACTAAAGCACGTGATGACAGAACTGAAGGTGGTTTTCTGGTCAGCAGTCATCAGATTTAGAACCTTATTCTTAGCCTCTGTAGTAGAGAGCTAGTTCCTGCTAACATTCCTTTTTAAATCCTTGTTCCCATCAGTAAAAATAATAGTGCTAATTTTCAGGGATGCCATCTTATATCTGCTGTTCATCTGGTGCAGAGTCCTGTGTATGAATAGTGTTAATGAGTCTGACTTCTTTCATAACATTTCTGACCTAGTTAGTACCTGGAACGAATATAGGTTTTCAGCTCAGACAAATTCCTGGTAGGTCTAGAAGCATTTTAATTTATTTAAGGGGAGATGTTCATTTCATGTGGGGGGACAGTAGCTAATTTGCAAGTCTGTGGTGAGGCTTTAAATGCTGCCATTAAGCTTGACAGAGTAGTTGATGGCATTTGGTCACATTTTGTTCTCCCAGAAGCCTCTGGTTGACTTAAAAATAAATCATTACAGACAGACCATTAAACTTTATGAACTGTGAATGTGCTTAATAGTCCAGTATAATAAAATGCTCTAAGTTTCTCCATGGGCCATTGCTTTTACCTGAGGTTCTCTGTGCATTTCAAATACACTGACCATCTAAAAAGATGATTATATGACTGCATGGTCAAGGCCTTTTAAAAACATTTGACTGTGTTTGACCTAATGATAAGGTGAGATTAAAACTTTGATAGTATTACTGAGTGTTAAATCTAATAAATTTTTGGTTCTGGTCCGTGTCTAATTAAAACGACTTCTGACTGCATAAATGCTATCTATAGTCCTTGAAAATGATAAAAGGTTTTCTTTTTTTTTTTTTTTAATTTACAGCATTAATAAAAAGCAACTCTAGTTTTCCCTAAAGGAGAACAGTGACTGACCAGAATTGTTTCACCAATATACACATAGCTACATAATTCTCATTTTATAAAACCTCTGCAAAAAAAAAAAAAGGAAGGGAATTCATCATGATGGTTAGTAACTGAATTTGCATTGTGGTTCCAGTTCTTAAAAGCTGCCTGACAGTGATTTACAGACTTGATCTCTAAAATAAGAATGATGCCAGAGTCATTGATTATCTCACATAAGGCAAAGCCACAAAAGCAAACTTATAATTACTTAACAAATATGAAAATGCACTGCTATTGTTTCTGCTGATATTTGCATCAGATCAGATCAGATCAGATCAGCTGCTTAGTCGTGTCTAGTCGTGTCTGACTCTTTGCAACCCCATGAATCGCAGCACGCCAGGCCTCCCTGTCCATCACCAACTCCCGGAGTTCACCCAGACTCACGTCCATCGAGTCAGTGATACCATCCAGCCATCTCATCCTCTGTTGTCCCCTTCTTCTCCTGCCCCCAATCCCTCCCAGATTGGGGTCAGAGTCTTTTCCAATGAGTCAACTCTTTGCATGAGGTGGCCAAAGTACTGGAGTTTCAGCTTTAGCATCAGTCCTTCCAAAGAAATCCCAGGGCTGATCTCCTTCAGAATGGACTGGTTGGATCTCCTTGCAGTCCAAGGGACTCTCAAGAGTCTTCTCCAACACCACAGTTCAAAAGCATCAATTCTTCGGCGCTCAGCTTTCTTCACAGTCCAACTCTCACATCCATACATGACCACTGGAAAAACCATAGCCTTGAATAGATGGACATTTGTTGGCAAAGTAATGTCTCTGCTTTTGAATGTACTATCTAGGTTGGTCATAAGTTTCCTTCCAAGGAGTAAGCGTCTTTTAATTTCGTGGCTGCAGTCACCATCTGCAGTGATTTTGGAGCCCAGAAAAATAAAGTCTGACACTGTTTCCACTGTTTCCCCATCTATTTCCCATGTAGTGATGGGACCAGATGCCATGATCTTCGTTTTCTGAATGTTGAGCTTTAAGCCAACCTTTTCACTCTCCACTTTCACTTTCATCAAGAGGCTTTTTAGTTCCTCTTCACTTTTTGCCATAAGGGTGGTGTCATCTTCATATCTGAGGTTATTGCTATTTCTCCCGGCAATCTTGATTCCAGCTTGTGTTTCTTCCAGTCCAGCGTTTCTCATGATGTACTCTGCATATAAGTTAAATAAACAGGGTGACAATATACAGCCTTGACGTACTCCTTTTCCTATTTGGAACCAGTCTGTTGTTCCATGTCCAGTTCTAACTGTTGCTTCCTGACCTGCATACAAATTTCTCAAGAGAGATTTGCATAGCACCTGCTAATTGTTTATAATACTCTAAGATCTATGGGTTGGGCATAGGCTGTCTGGTTATCAAATAATTTCACAAAAAATTAGTATGATTTCTCTGTTCACTGGAAATGGCATAGATGAAGAATCACTGGGACTTAAGAATTTGATAATTTCAAAGAAGCAGCCTCCTTTTCTTTCTTTTTTTCTCTCCATTTCTGTTTTGTCTTTTGCTTAAAAAAGATACCCCTTACCCACAAACCTTCTTTATCAAGACAGCATGTGGATGAGTGACCATATTATGACCTTTAAAAACACAACTGACCAAATGCCACCAAAAACATATCTGTCGTCAAAAAATGTTGTCTACTAGTAGAGAAGAAGCAAGTACACACTGGTGACCCTGGGTGTCTCACAAGGAGAGTTACAGAGAGACAAAAACTTTTGGGAATTACAGTTAGCCAGATGGCACCCCACCCCAGTACTTTTGCCTGGAAAATCCCATGGACGGAGGATCCTGGTAGTCTCCAGTCCATGGGGTCGCTAAGAGTCGGATGCGACTGAGCGACTTCACTTTCACTTTTCACTTTCATGCATTGGAGAAGGAGATGGCAACCCACTCCAGTGTTTTTGCCTGGAGAATCCCAGGGACGGGGGAGCCTGGTGGGCTGCCGTCTATGGGGTCGCACAGAGTCGGACACGATTGAAGTGACTTAGCAGTAGCAGTAGCAGCAGAGGGTGGTCTTGGTAGGGATTGGTCAGAATTTGGAAAATAAGTGAGCTGTGGTCTTATCTTGAAATATATGGTGTGAATGAGCTGCTGCTAATACATTTGGGCTAAGATAGTTCATCTTGCATGCCACAATTTAGTATAATTTACCTGTTTCATAAGTTGTGGTAGAAGTTTGCAGGTTGTGACTTTTGTTTCAACTCTTGGTTACCCTTTCATGAGCCTGAGCTGAGGGAGAGGCCATGATCTCTGGGACATGCTCAACCCAGAGTCCTACGCCTGCTGATCAGAGGGTTGTTCAGAGAATGTTGTCTACAACTGAATTAGTTAGTCCTTTATGTTTCTTTCAGAGAAGGCAATGGCAGCCCACTCCAGTACTCTTGCCTGGAAAATTCCATGGATGGAGGAGCCTGGTAGGCTGCAGTCCGTGGGGTCGCTAGGAGTCGGACACGACTGAGTGACTTCACTTTCACTTTTCACTTTCATGCATTGGAGAAGGAAATGGCAACCCACTCCAGTGTTTAGTTGTAGGATGAGTTGCTGAATTATCCAATATGACATTGACTGCATGGCAGTGTTTAAAACTCTGGAGACCATACTCTTCACACTTGCAAAACAGGCAAAAGTATAAGGATTCTCACTGAAATTCAAAGCATGCTCATATGTTCCCATCATCTATTAAGATACTCCCTTACATTGGATATTGATTGACTAGCTCTGCCAGTGTCTGAATAATTAATCGTCCACCTGATGGTTTGTTAGGGCTAAGATTCTTGAGATTACTGTGATTAAAAATGGAGCCTTCTACTAGCAATTATAATCTTGAGCCAGCAGAGATGCAAGAAAAAAACCAAGAGGATTGGCATAAAGCCATGAAAAGCACTGCAAGATAATCAGCGGTTTCTGCCTCTGGAGAGGTTTGGTTTGGAAGGTATTAGAGGAAAGCTGTATCTACCTTATGTATGTAGTCTTCAGTTTTGGTACTAAAAAGCCCTGGGCATCATCCCTCAGTCACAGCTGACTTTTTGTGCGGGTATCAGGGGTACCTGTCAATTACTTCCTTATAATGCTGTAGTCCAGGGTACGTGGACACTCCTTTACTTAGGTTCTTTTGGGTTTTTTTCTAGGAAATTTAGTTTCTGATCTTAAGCTGATGGCAGGGGCTTTTAGGTGAATCTGAGGCAAAAACAGATACCCTTTAGGATGATATACTTAAATGGCTCTGGTTAAAGCAATATAATAACTAACAGTATTAGAGTGGAGGAGAGTGGAATTCTATATTGAGCAAAAATACATAATTGTTTTTGTAAGGACTTAGTCATAGATTTTCCTAGATTTAGAACATGATATGGACTATGAAGATCTTGACAAACAAATCTCCAGGCCTTCAATATATCCCCAAAGTATATCATAAATATTACTAGTTGACATATATGCTTTAATGTAGAGGCAAAAATATTTTGTACACAGTCATTGTATCATCTTTTATATGAACATAAATACGCTTCTATGTTAAAACACATTATTGAAGCATATTTATATTTCACTTGTATTTAATTAATCTTGGAAGGCCGAATTGCTCTTTTGAATGACACTTTTAGAATATAATTTCTTATATAGAAATATAACTTGTCCCATTTGAGTAAATGTTGAAGACTATGCAAAGAGACTGACCACTTAGTCTTAGAAGAAGAACCTAAACTTTTACCCAAACTGCTTCTTTTTTAATTTGTAGGAATTTAATTATATCCTTAAAAACTTCATAAGCATCATTCACATCAATTTTTATACATCATATTTATGTTAACTCATTTTACTTGGACATAATTAATCTTGGAAGGCTGAAGTGAATATGTTTAGACTTTGTTGTTCAGTTGCTCAGTCATGTCTGACTCTTTGTGACCCCATGGATTGCAGCATAGCAAGCTTCCCTGTCCTTCACCATTTCCCAGAGTTTGCTCAAACTCATGTCCATTGAGTCGGTGATGCCATCCAACCATCTCATCTTGTTGTCCCCTTCTCCTCCCACCTTCAATCTTTCCCAGCATCAGGGTCTTTTTCAATGAGTCAGTTCTTCCCATCAGGTGGCCAAAGTACTGGAGCTTCAGCTTCAGCATCATTCCTTCCAATAAATATTTAGGACTGATTTCCTTTAGGATGGATTGGTTTGATCTCCTTGATATCCAAGGGACTCTCAAGAGTCTTCTCCAGCACCACAGCTCAAAAGCATCAGTTCTTTGGCTCTCAGCCTCCTTTACAGTCCTACTCTCACATATGTATATGACTACTGGAAAAACCATAGCTTTGACTAGCTGGACCTTTGTCACCAAAATAATGTCTCTGCTTTTGAACACGCTAAGTTTGTCATAGCCTTTCTTCCAAGGAGCAAGCGTCTTTTAATTTCATGGCTGCAGTCACCATCTGCAATGATTTGGAGCCCAAGAGAATAAAGTCTCTCACTGTTTCCATTGTTTTCCCATCTATTTGCCATGAGTGTTGGGATAAGATGCCATGATCTTCGTTTTTTAAATGTTGCGTTTTAAGCCAGCTTCTTCACTCTCCTCTTTTACCTTCATCAAGAGGCTTTTTAGTTCCTCTTTGCTTTCTGCCATAAGGGTGGTGTCATCTGCATACCTGAGGTTATTGATATTTCTCCTGGAAATCTTAATTCCAGCTTGAGCTTCATCGAGTCTGGCATTTCACATGATGTACTCTGCATATAAATATTCAGAGTTAAATAAGCATGGTGGCAATATACCCCTGATGTACTGCTTTCCCAATTTGGAACCAGTCCATTGTTCCATGTTCAGTTCTAACTGTTTTTTCTTGATCTGCACACAGGTTTCTAAGGAGGCAAATAAGGTGGTCTGGTAGTCCCAACTCTTTAAGAATTTTCCATGGTTTGTTGTGATCCACACTGTCTAAGGCTTTAATGTAGTTAATGAAGTAGAAGAAGAAGAAGAGAAGTTGCTCAGTTGTGTCCGACTCTTTGTGACCCCATGGATTGTAGCCCACCAGGATCCTCAGTCCATGGGATTTTCCAGGCATGAATACTGGAGTGGATTGCCATTTCCTTCTCCAGGGGATCTTCCTGGCCCAGGGATCAAACCCGGGTCTCCCGCATTATAGGCAGATGTTTTTACTGTCCAAGCTACCAGGGAAGCCAATGAAGTAGATGTTTTTCTGAAATTCCCTTGCTTTTTCTATGATCCAATGGATGTTGGCAATTTGACCTCTGGATCCTATGCCTTTTTTAAATCCAGCTTGAACATCTGGAAGTTCTTGGTTCACGTACTGTTGAAGCCTAGCTTGAAGGATTTTGAGCATTACCTTGCTAGCATGTGAAATGAGTACAGCTGTGCCATAGTTTGAACATTCTTTGGCATTGCCCTTCTCTGGGATTGGAATGAAAACTGACCTTTTCCAGTCCTGTGGCCACTGTTGAGTTTTCCAAATTTGCAGGCGCATTGAGTGCAACACTTTCACAGCACCATCTTTTAGGATTTGAAATAGCTCAGCTGAAGTTCCATCACTTCTGCTAGCTCTGTTCATAGTGATGCTTCCTAAGGCCCACTTGACTTAGCATTCCAGGAGTGTGCTTAGCTCTAGGTGAGTGATCACACCATCATGGTTATCCAGGTCATTAAGACCTTTTTTGTACAGTTCTTCTATGTATTCTTGCCACCTTTTCTTAATATATTCTGCTTCTGTTTGGTCCATACAATTTCTGTCCTTCATTGTACCCATCTTTGCCTGAAATGTTCCCTTGGTATCTCTAATGTATAGGCTATTCTTGAGTAATATTTGTTTTGATTGAAAAATACCAAAAATTCATGTGTGGTTGATATTCTTGAGCAGAGAACCCATATCTTGATCCTAATGGTTTTAAAAGCTAACTTTTCATTTCATTTCTTTCTTCCTTGGTTGCTATCCAAGTCCTAATATTTGTTATTTCCTAAAGTGACAATTTTAGCAGAATTTGAAGTTTTGTTCCTATAATAGCATGAAACCATTAAAGAAATAAGTTCAGTTTCATCTTGGCATTTATTT
The DNA here is from genome assembly GCA_935064755.1 of Tragelaphus eurycerus. Classification (NCBI taxonomy): domain Eukaryota; kingdom Metazoa; phylum Chordata; class Mammalia; order Artiodactyla; family Bovidae; genus Tragelaphus; species Tragelaphus eurycerus. The sequence continues at coordinate 17,541,346 of CAKXYN010000024.1, read as the reverse complement.
GCAATTGGGAGACTATTATTGGAAGGCAGGCTCACATCTGTCTGAGTTATCTTCTAATTAATTTGACATATGCTTTTTGAGGCACTATTTTTCTACACCATTGGTCTCTCAATTTTTAAATTGTGCCTCTGTCAGCAAAATATTTTGAAAATGTCTTTCTGTAAAATGAGTGTATATCTTTTCAAAGTGTACATGTAATATTGTCATTCTGTTATATTAAAGATTAAGAAAGTCTTAATTTCTAATTTTGAAATTAAAAATAGAAATTTTATTCATTGAAGACATTTTCTGGGATATATAGCCCCGATTGGGAAACTACCATCTTATATTTACCCTTCTTAATTTTTCTGCCCTCATTTCTTCAGGATGCATCTCATGCCTAGATTTTAACACAGTGGAGCATTAACTCTCTGTTGAAGGGAGAATCTGAGGGGAGATGCCTGAGAAGCATAATTTGAAAAAAGTCATGTCCATGATTCCAATGCAAGCCCCCTGGACTGCAGTTCTTACCAGCTCAGCCATATCCATATCGTGACAGTTGTAAATAATGCTGCTAAGAATATTTGGGTGCATGCATCATTTTGAATTAATATTTTTGTTTGAAATAAACAGAGATGAATTATTATTTAAAAATTCCTAATCTATGCTTATTTTATTGAGCACAGTCTCAGTAACCTGAGCAATATTTCTGAAAGAATGTTCTAACAATAGTCCCAAGAGGAAGCCCTGAAAAAACAGTTCAGTGGCCTAATTCTTTTGGGAAGTAGTTCCTTTTTGTCCCTTCTTTTGGAAATCACCAGGCATTAGAGATTGTGAGACATCCCTGCAGGAAACAACACTTTGAACTTCATTTAACCCAGTGTTTCTTAAACTTCTTTGACTTGGAACCCTTCATTTATATAAAATTTGTTAATTTAGTATAAAACTGGTGTTTGTTGAAATATACTTTGGGAAATGCTAGAGTAAAATGTGATTTCTATCTGTGCATGCGTGGTTGCTCAGTTGTGTCTGACTCTTTGTTACCCTATGGACTGTAGCCCAACAGGCTCCTCTGTCTATAGGATTTCCCAAGGAGGAATATTGGAGACAGTTGCCATTTTCTCCTCCAGGGGATCTTCCCAATCCAGGGATCAAACCCATGTCTCCTGTATCTCCTGCATTGTCAGGCTGATTCTTTACCACTGAGTCACCTGGGAAGCCAATCTATCTACCTACACACACACACACACACACACTCACACATATGACTTGGAGGAGCCAACATGGCTGGGACATGAATGGACAAGGTGCCATACCTCCCAAGGTGAAAGGCAAGGACTCTGTCAATGAAGACACAACAGAAAGCAGGGAAAATGAGACTGAAAAGAGAGAAAACCTTGAGCTCCCCCTAGAGGTACATATCTAGTCATCGCTATTGTGGCAGGAAACTTGAAAATAAAATTCTTTAAGGCTTGCACGGCATAGATATTAGTGAAGTTTCAGTTAATCTCTCATTTAAAAAGTAAACAGCGTAGTTATCCTTTAGTAATAGTGCTTATTTGAATTTTGATGTTAATTTTCAATGGCAGTGTTTATACAGTAGCTACTCCTACCTGGGACTATGAACCAGTCAGCACCTGCGTCATGTTTGGGTAGGAAACAGTCACATGTGGTCAGTGCAGAAGACCAGTCTGTAAACACTACATTTTGCCTAGATACGAGTTTCGCTAATGTGACTTTTATGAAGTGTTCAGAGGCAAACATCTTATCTTTTTTCCCCAAAGTGAGCCACAGAAGGGTTTTCCTATTTATTTACTTCTATTTGAGAAATGGCAGGCCCTTCTCTTAAATGTTATGACATTAAGAGATGCTTTCCTCTTAGTATTTCTACAATACTTATAATTCCTTTGAGACCGTGTTTGAACTGTGGCTATTCTAAATTTGTGCCTAAGTGCTTTGTGTGTTTGTGAGGAAGCTGGGCTGAACCTTAAGAGCTGGTCCCTTGTTGCGTCCCACCTTTCCGATGCTGTGATTTAGAGAAGGTCCTGTAATTTCTCAGGGCCTCAGAGTTTTATATATTTATAATGAGATGCTGCAGTAGCCCAAGCTGAACTCAGGCTATCAGTCATGCTAACGGAAAGACAACTCCACATGGATAGCAAATCGAAGCACATTTATCCCCAATTGTCCGGGGAAGGTGCCAAGGGTAGGCAAAGTCACAATATAATCATGGCACGTCTCCTTAGAGATTGAATTTTCTCAGAGATTTAGGAGGAGGCAATATTATTTTTATATTAAAGCAAAGACAGTTTTGTTTGAGAGCAACTTAAAAAGACATGAATTTTTCAACACAAAACCTATGAATTCTGAAGCTACCAATAACCCCCCAGGATATGCATTCAATTCTCTTTACAGTTAGGAGTTATTTCAAGAAAATGGCTTGAGAAGTCCTGACGGGGACCCACAGAGCTGAGGTTAACACTGGTAGAGCCTGAGAGCTGAGTTCTCCCATAATCACGCTGTCCTCTTCTCAGGCTCCTTCTGGGTCAGGTGTCCGGGCTCCCGGTCTCCCTGTACCCCAGGGGTGTGTGTGTGCTTGGTTGCTGTCGTGTCTGACTCTTGCGACCGCATAGACTGTGGTCTGCCAGGCTCCTCTATCCGTGGGATCCTCCAGGCAAGAATACTGGAGTGGGTTGCCATTTCCTGCTCCAGGGGATCTTCCCAACCCAGGAATCGAATTTGGGCCTCCTGCATTGCAGACAGTTCTTTACCGACTGAGCTATGAGGGAAACCCTACCCCAGAGGGTGGTCACATCTATTAAACTAATTGCTATGTTCAGGCAATGTGCCAAGTCCTTTATACACTTTACTTCAGTTAATCTTGGGTCAAACTAATTAATTATAAAGTAATCATCCCATTTTACAGATGAGAAAACCAAAACAAAGATTTTAAGTTATTTGCCCAGGCAGCAAGTACGAGTCCGGAGAAGGCAATGGCACCCCCCTCCAGTACTCTTGCCTGGAAAATCCCATGGATGGAGGAGCCTGGTAGGCTGCAGTCCATGGGGTCACTTGAGTCGGACACGATTGAGCGACTTCACTTTCACTTTTCACTTTCATACATTGGAGAAGGAAATGGCAACCCACTCCAGTGTTCTTGCCTGGAGAATCCCAGGGACAGGGGAGCCTGATAGGCTTCCGTCTATGGGGTCGCACAGAGTCGGACACGACTGAAGTGACTTAGCAAGTGCGAGTCAGAAAAGGAAAACTGACCTCTTTAGCCATTTAGGGTCAGAAAAGGAAAACTGACCTCTTTAGCCATTTAGGGTGGGTGACATTTCCCCTCCGACGGCGTGGGAAGGCGGATGAGACTGCCCCCTAGAGGTGGACAGGTGGGAGTGCAGGAAAAGGAGTGGAACTGGGAAAAGACCCCTACTGTTGGACACTGAATTTTAATGCCCAAGCATTATAAGCCATGGTATATCATGACCACATTATCAAGATGCCTTTTCAGAATCTAGGAGATTCCATTGTATAAAGTTTGACCCAAGTCTTATATTTCAAACAGATTTATCACTTTGCCCATTTGTAGGGGAGCATATTACTATATGAAGTTCTATGAAGACCTACAAGACCTTTTAGAACGAACACCCAAAAAAGATGTCCTTTTCATTATAGGGGACTGGAATGCAAAAGTAGGAAGTCAAGAAACACCTGGAGTAACAGGAAAATTTGGCCTTGGAATACGGAATGAAGCAGGGCAAAGACTAACAGAGTTTTGCCAAGAAAATGCACTGGTCATAGCAAATACCCTCTTCCAACAATACAAGAGAAGACTTTATACATGGACATCACCAGATGGTCAACACCGAAATCAGATCGATTATATTCTTTGCAGCCAAAGATGGAGAAGCTCTATTCAATCAGCAAAAACAAGACCAGGAGCTGACTGTGGCTCAGACCATGAACTCCTTATTGCCAAATTCAGACTGAAATTGAAGAAAGTAGGGAAAACCACTAGACCATTCAGGTATGACCTAAATCAAATCCCTTATGATTATACAGTGGAAGTGAGAAATAGATTTAAGGGCCTAGATCTGATAGATAGAGTGCCTGATGAACTATGGAATGAGGTTCGTGACATTGTACAGGAGACAGGGATCAAGACCATCCCCATGGAAAGAAATGCAAAAAAGCAAAATGGCTGTCTGGGGAGGCCTTGCAAATAGCTGCGAAAAGAAGAGAAGTGAAAAGCAAAGGAGAAAAGGAAAGATATAAACATCTGAATGCAGAGTTCCAAAGAATAGCAAGAAGAGATAAGAAAGCCTTCTTCAGTGATCAATGCAAAGAAATAGAGGAAAACAACAGAATGGGAAAGACTAGGGATCTCTTCAAGAAAATCAGAGATACCAAAGGAACATTTCGTGCAAAGATGGGCTCGATAAAGGACAGAGATCGTGTGGACCTAACAGAAGCAGAAGATATTAAGAAGAGGTGGCAAGAATACACAGAAGAACTGTACAAAAAAGAGCTTCATGACCCAGATAATCATGATGGTGTGATCACTGACCTAGAGCCAGACATCCTGGAATGTGAAGTCAAGTGGGCCTTAGAAAGCATCACTAGGAACAAAGCTAGTGGAGGTGATGGAATTCCAGTGGAGCTATTCCAAATCCTGAAAGATGATGCTGTGAAAGTGCTGCACTCAATATGCCAGCAAATTTGGAAAACTCAGCAGTGGCCACAAGATTGGAAAAGGTCAGTTTTCATCCCAATCCCAAAGAAAGGCAATACCAAAGAGTGCTCAAACTACCGCACAATTGCACTCATCTCACACGCTAGTAAAGTAATGCTCAAAATTCTCCAAGCCAGGCTTCAGCAATATGTGAACCGTGAACTTCCTGATGTTCAAGCTGGATTTAGAAAAGGCAGAGGAACCAGAGATCAAATTGCCAACATCTGCTGGATCATGGAAAAAGCAAGAGAGTTCCAGAAAAACATCTATTTCTGCTTTATTGACTATGCCAAAGCCTTTGACTGTGTAGATCACAATAAACTGTGGAAAATTCTGAAAGAGATGGGAATACCAGACCACCTGATCTGCCTCTTGAGAAATCTGTATGCAGGTCAGGAAGCAACAGTTAGAACTGGTCATGGAACAACAGACTGGTTCCAAATAGGAAAGGAGTATGTCAAGGCTGTATATTGTCACCATGTTTATTTAACTTATATGCAGAGTACATCATGAGAAACACTGGACTGGAAGAAACACAAGTTGGAATCAAGATTGCCGGGAGAAATAGCAATAACCTCAGATATGAAGATGACACCACCCTTATGGCAGAAAGTGAAGAGGAACTAAAAAGCCTCTTGATGAAAGTGAAAGTGGAGAGTGAAAAGATTGGCTTAAAGCTCAACATTCAGACAACGAAGATCATGGCATCTGGTCCCATCACTACATGGGAAATAGATGGAGAAACAGTGGAAACAGTGTCAGACTTTATTTTTCTGGGCTCCAAAATCACTGCAGATGGTGACTGCTGCCATGAAAGTAAAAGATGCTTACTCCTTGGAAGGAAAGTTCTGACCAACCTAGATAGCATATTCCAAAGCAGAGACATCACTTTGCCAACAAAGGTTTGCCTAGTCAAGGCTATGGTCTTTCCTGTGGTCATGTATGGATGTGAGAGCTGGACTGTGAAGAAGGCTGAGCGCTGAAGAATTGATGCTTTTGAACTGTGGTGTTGGAAAAGACTCTTGAGAGTCCCTTGGACTGCACGGAGATCCAACCGGTCCATTCTGAAGGAAATCAGCCCTGGGATTTCTTTGGAAGGAATGATGCTAAAGCTGAAACTCCAGTATTTTGGCCACCTCATGTGAAGAGTTGACTCATTGGAGAAGACTCTGATGCTGGGAGGGATTGAGGGCAGGAGGAGAAGGGGACGACAGAGGATGAGATGGCTGGATGGCATCACTGACTCGATGAATGTGAGTCTGAGTGACCTCCGAGAGCTGGTGATGGATAGGGAGGCCTGGCATGCTGCAGTTCATGGGGTCGCAAAGAGTCGGACACGACTGAGTGACTGATCTGATCTGATCTGATATTACTATAATGAATGCCAAGGTCAATATAGAGAAGGTCCCAGATAGATAAAGTGCCTAGAAGTTTTTAGATCTTTTATGCTGCTAAGATTTAAAAATAGGGAATGATGACATATTAGTTCAATTTAAGGAGCATATATTAGACATATATGGGGGTAGCATCATATGATATCCCAGCTTTCTGCAGGGCTGACCCTACTGCAGTGGTTCTTCAAGAAGCAGACGCCAAGATTGATATGTTAATGCAGCGTTTATTGACACAGTACTCTTTCCTCAGTACTCTGACTGTTGGCCTGATGAGGGGAAATTGTGAGAAATTTTGCTTGCTTTAGAAGTCTTGGTTCCTAATTAGGCTGTCCCTTTGCCTCTGTTAATGCTATCTGTGAATCCAGGTTTGAAAGTATTTGTTTTAGGAAGGGAACCCCAAATGAGGGGCTTAATGTCATCTCATCTCCCAAATCCTACTTGTATGGGTGCGGTCAGATCCAGACTCTGCTTAACAGAATTCTAGGCAGGATATACAGTGAATGATCCATGCCTTATTCAGACTTTCAGTTAAGCCTCTTAGATTTCCATTAACCTTTAGGAAACAAGAATGACCTAAACTGTAATTAATCCTAAATATGAGATACAAAGGCATATTTTTCCTTTAATTTTTCTCTCACCAGCAAAGAATTTTTGAACTATAGCTACAGTTCTTAAATGTTTGTATTTTGAATTGGCAAAGAGTAGAGAATATTGTGAATCATCAGCAGGTTGACATATTAGAATATTTTTGTGAGAACATTAAAAATATCTATAGTACAACTAATGTAGAGAAGATAAGTGACTTGCCTAACTTCATACAATAGTGGACATAGGGAGGAAAACCATATAGTTTCACAATGAGTTCAGAGTTTTGAAATTAAGCAGTTTGGTTTTCTGCTGTTTTATTTTTAGTTTGGGTTAATAGGCATATTGGTTGCTACTTACATTTGATTGTAGCATCTGGCTTGATGTTCTTGTTGGCCTTCCAGTTGGCCATGGGCAGTCAAATAGCTATAATGCCAGGCAGCTAATGTAAGTAAATATGGTGTTGGGTGTCAGAATAGATAGTGGTGAAAAGTGCAGCAGGTTGGAGAGAATACAATCCTTAAAAGAGAATGCCTTGTTTATCTCCACTGTGTGTACTGGGTTCAGTTCAGTTCAGTTCAGTCGCTCAGTCGTGTCCGACTCTTTGCAACCCCATGAATCGCAGCACGCCAGGCCTCCCTGTCCATCCCCAACTCCTGGAGTTCACCCAGACTCACGTCCATCAAGTCAGTGATGCCATCCAGCCATCTCATCCTCTGTCTTCCCCTTCTCCTCCTGCCCCCAATTCCTCCCAGCATCAGAGTCTTTTCCAATGAGTCAACTCTTTGCATGAGGTGGCCAAAGTACTGGAGTTTCAGCTTTAGCATCATTCCTTCTAAAGAAATCCCAGGGCTGATCTCCTTCAGAATGGACTGGTTGGATCTCCTTGCAGTCCAAGGGACTCTCAAGAGTCTTCTCCAACACCACAGTTCAAAACCATCAATTCTTCTAAGGTCAGCCTTCTTCACAGTCCAACTCTCACATCCATACATGACCACAGGAAAAACCATAGCCTTGACTAGATGAATCTTTTTTGGCAATGTCTCTGCTTTTGAATATGCTATCTAGGTTGGTCATAAATTTCCTTCCAAGGAGTAAGCGTCTTTTCATTTCATGGCAGCAGTCACCATCTGCAGTGATTTTGGAGCCCCCAAAATAGAATCTGACACTGTTTCCACTGTTTCCCCATCTATTTCCCATGAAGTGATGGGACCAGATGCCATGATCTTCGTTTTCTGAATGTTGAGCTTTAAGCCAACTTTTTCACTCTCCTCTTTCACTTTCATCAAGAGGCTTTTTAGTTCCTCTTCACTTTTTGCCATAAGGGTGGTGTCATCTGCATATCTGAAGTTATTGATATTTCTCCCAGCAATCTTGATTCCAGCTTTTGTTTCTTCTAGTCCAGCGTTTCTCATGGTGTACTCTACATATAAGTTAAATAAGCAGGGTGACAATATACAGCCTTGACATACTCCTTTCCTATTTGGAACCAGTCTGTTGTTCCATGACCAGTTCTAACTGTTGCTTCCTGACCTGCTTACAAATTTCTCAAGAGGCAGATCAGGTGGTCTGATATTCCCATCTCTTTCAGAATTTTCCACAGATGATTGTGATCCACACAGTCAAAGGTGTTGGCATAGTCAATAAAGCAGAAATAGATGTTTTTATGGAACTCTCTTGCTTTTTCCATGATCCAGTGGATGTTGGCAATTTGATCTCTGGTGCCTCTGCTTTTACTAAAACCAGCTTGAACATTGGGAAATTCACGGTTCACATATTGCTGAAGCCTGGCTTGGAGAATTTTGAGCATTACTTTACTAGTGTGTGGGATGAGTGCAATTGTGCGGTAGTTTGAGCATTCTTTGGCATTGCCTTTCTTTGGGACTGGGATGAAAACTGACCTTTTCCAGTCCTGTGGCCACTGCTGAGTTTTCCAAAGCTCTGAAATTTAAAAAATTTTTTAATTGACTCACTTAACTTTTAATTAAATTATTTAATTTAAATGTATTTGACACAAAACATTGTATAAATTTAAGGTGTACAGTGTTAATTTGATGCACTTATATCATCTTATATATTTATATGATATGATTACCACTGTAGCAATAATTAGCACAATGAAATTGCCAACATCTGTTGGATCATCAAAAAAACAAGAGAGTTCCTGAAAAAACATCTATTTCTGCTTTATTGACTATGCCAAAGCCTTTGACTGTGTGGATCATAAAAACTGTGTAAAATTCTGAAAGAGATGGGAATACTAGACCACCTGACCTGCCTCTTGAGAAATCTGTATGCAGGTCAGGAAGCATCAGTTAGAATTGAACATGGAACAACAGACTGGTTCCAAATAGGAAAAGGAGTACGTCAAGGCTGTATATTGTCACCCTGCTCATTTAACTTATATGCAGAGTACATCATGAGAAACGCTGGACTGGAAGAAGCACAAGCTGGAATCAAGATTGCTGGGAGAAATATCAATAACCTCAGATATGCAGGTGACACCAACCACCCTTATGGCAGAACATGAAGAAGAACTAGAGAGTCTCTTGATGAAAGTGAAAGAGGAAAGTGAAAAAGTTGGCTTAAAACTCAACATTCAGAAAACTAAGATCATGGCATCCAGTCCTATCACTTCATGGCAAATAGATGGGGAAACAGAGGATACAGTGGCAGACTTTATATTTTTGGGCTCCAAGATCACTGCAGAAGGTGACTGCAGCCATGAAATTAAAAGACGCTTACTCCTTGGAAAGTTATGACCAATCTATATAGAATATTAAAAAGCAGAGACATTACTTTGCCAACAAAGGTCCATCTAGTCATGGCTATGGTTTTTCCAGTGGTCATGTATGGATGTGAGAGTTGGACTGTGAAGAAGGCTGACTCTGTTTTTAAGACAAGTTAAAGACATCAAAATGAAACTGTGGAGGAAATGTTGATCTCTGTTTTCTCATGGAATGAGTAGCATCGGTCAGTATTGTTTCTTGGTTCCATGGTTGAGACTTCTTCTAAGGACAAAGAACTTTGGGGGATGCGTTTTATTCTTTATAAAATTATCCTTTGCTATCCAAATGAACTCAGTTCCTGGGTTCAGAGAGTCTGGCAAATGAGAGTCTGGTGAATGAATTTGGATAACAAGGTTATCATATTGTTGGTTACATTGACTGTGCAGTACATTAGATCTCTAGGACTGACTTTCTACTCATTGTAAATCTGTACCCTTGAACACTATGTCCTGTCCTCCCAACCTCCATCCCTTGATAACTCCACTTTCTGTTTTTATGAATTTGGCTTTTTTATAGCCTGTGTATAAATGATATCACACAGTATTTGTTTTTCTCTGTCTGACTTATTTCACTAAGTCCACTAATGTCCATAGGGTCCATCCATGTTGTTGCAAAGGGCAGAATATCCTAATTTTTCGTGCCAGAGTTATATTCCATTGTGTGTGTATCATATAATCCATTCATCTGTTGACAGGCATTTAGATTGTTTCCATATCTTGACCGTTGTGAATAATTCTGCAATAAACATTGGAATCCATAGAGCTCTTAGATACTGTTTTCATTTCTTCAGATATTACCCAGAAACAGAATTACTGGATCCAAATCCCTGAAATTTTTAAGATGAGCCCCAAATCTCAATTTTATGTGAAATATCTCACTTTTAAGTATTGACAAATTAAAAAAAAATTCTTTTTCTTTTAAACTCTGAGGCAAACAAAAGGGCTTCTCTGGTGGGTCAGACGATAAAGAATCTGCCTGCGGTGCAGAAGACCCCAGTTTGATCCCTGGGTTGGGAAAATACCTTGGAGAAGGGAATGGCTACCCACCCCATGGGAGAATTCCATGCAAGAGGAGCCTGGCGGTCTACAATAAAGGGTTACAGGGAGTTGGACATGACTGAGCAACTAACACTTCCACTTCACTTTTACACAAGGCAAACGAAGCATACCCATCTAGTGAATTTAGCTCATGATTGTGTCATGGCCTTTTTTCTTTTTTTCCCATATGTTGTGCATGTGGAGAGGAGGAAGGGAGGGAAGGAAGGTTAGCATCATTGACTCAGACTGTAGATGCTCACTCTTCCTGAAACCAATGAGTCTGAGCAGAGCTGAGGAGATCCCTTGGGGGTTTTCCAGGCTGCTTTAGTGTGAACTCTTTGGGGACTGCCTTCATTTTGCAGAAGTGCCTGAAATGAGGGATACTTTCTAGCAGTTAGGGGTTGACCACCAAGGACTCACTCACTCTACACTCTAGTATTTGGCTCTGTGCATTGTTTAATACCTGTTCTGCTTTTCCTATACTTGCTTTATTCTTTGCCTCTCCTTGGGTGAATTTTACTTTGAGTTGATGATGAAACTGAAATCAGAACCATTTGCAAACTTCTCAGACAAAAAGCCTTTAGAAGAGGGAGAAGTTAATGTTTTAAAGTAAATTTCTTTCTGTTGTGTGACCTATGGATTTTACTTATCCTGTTTCCTGTTCCTGAAAACACAGAAAATTGAAAACTAATTTGATTGAATTTTCCTAGATGTAGAGTTTTATTTCATGTTAGAGTTTTTGAATTTTAACCAATCTGTTACAAAGTGACCATGTCACTATTATATGCCTCCTTGCAAAAGGAACCATGATTCTGAGAATTTTTATTTATTGTGAAATGCAGATCTTCTGTGTATGTCTAACATTAATACAACTCCATTGAGTTTAACGTGTGCTGTGACCAAGAGGTTCTTTTATTTCAAACATTTTTGATCCTTGGAGGTGTGGTGGAAAGGTAGAAAGATGATGCATAAAGAAGGCTCAGAAGGTCTACAACTAAAAACTATTATTTACTGAGCACTCACTCTTTGCCAGGAACTGTCCTAAGTACTTGAAAGTACTTTTTGTCATCTTGTTTAAGCCTTTAAATCATATGTAAAGTCTATCTCACTTTTTTTTTGGTATCAAAATGTTGATTTATTGATTTAAAAAAAAATTTACAGTATTATGATGTCAGTTTCATGTGTGCAATCAAGTGATCTGACATTCAAATACATTATGAGATGGTCACCATGACAAGCCTGGTCACTGTCACCATACCAAATTATTTACGTTGTTATTGATGTATTCTTTTTGTCATATATTACAAACCTGTGACTTAATTAGAAGCTTATATCTAGTAATCCTTTTCATCTGTTTTGCCTAATATCCCACCCTACTCCGGTCTAATTTGCTCTCTCTGTCTGTTTCTGTTTTGTTTTATGTTTTAGATTTCACATACAAGAGAGATCATATGGCATTTCTTTCTCTGTCTGACTTATTTCACTTAGCATGATACCCTCTACATACATTCATCCATGTTTTCACAAATTGCGTAATTTAATTCTTTTCTATGGCTGAGTGTTGTTATCGTTGTTCAGTCACTCGGTCATGTCCAACTCTTTGTGACCCCTTGGACTGCAGCACACCAAGCTTCCCTGTCCTTCACCATCTCCCATAGCTTGCTCAAACTCATGTCCATTGAGTTGGTGATGCCATCCAAACATTTTGGTCTTTGTCATCCCCTTCTCCTCCTACCTTCACTCTTTCCCAGCATCAGGGTCTTTTCTAATGAATTAACTCTTTTCATCAAGTGGCCAAAGTATTGGAGCTTCAGCTTCAACATCAATCATTCCAATGAATATTCAGGATTGATTTCCTTTAGGATTGACTGGTTTGATCTCTTTGTAGTCCAAGGGACTTTCAAGAGTCTTCTCCAACACCACAGTTCAAAAGCATCAGTTCTTCGATGCTCAGCCTTCTTTATGGTCTGGTCTGACTCTCACATCCATACATGACTACTGGAAAAATCGTAGATTTGACTATATGGACCTGTGTCAGCCAAGTAATGTCTTTGCTTTTTAATATGCTGTCTAGGTTTGTAATAGCTTTTCTTCCAAGGAGCAAGCATCTTTTAATTTCTTGGCTGCAGTCACCATCTGCAGTAATTTTGGAGCCCAAGAAAGTAAAGCCCGTCACTGTTTCCATTGTTTCCCCATCTATCTGCCATAAAGTGATGGGACTGGATGCCATAATCTTAGTTTTTTGAATGTTGAGTTTTAAGCCAACTTTTTCACTCTCCTCTTTCACCTTCATCAAGAGGTTCTTTAGTTCCTCTTCACTTTTTGCCATAAGGGTGGTGTCAGCTGCATATCTGAGGTTATTGATATTTCTCCTGGCAATATCAATTGGCTGAATACTATTCCCTTGTATGTGTGTACCACATATTTTATATTCATCCATCTATCAATGGACATATAGGCTGCTTCCATATCATGACTATTGTAAATAATGCTATAATGAACACTGGGATGCATGTATCTTTTCTAATTAGTGTTTTTGTTTTATTTGGGTAAATACCCAGAAGTGGAACTGCTGGATTATATGGTAGTTCAATTTTAAAATTTTTGCGGAACTTCCATACTGTTTTTTATAGTAGTTGTAGCAATTTATATTCCCACCAACAATGCACAAAGGTTCCCCTTTCTTCACATCGTTGCCATCAATTGTTATTTCTTGTATTTTTGATCATAACCATTCTGACAAGTGTGCATGATCTCATTGTGGTTTTCATTTGTATTTCCCTGATGATTAGTGATGTTGCACATCTTTTCATGTGCCTGTTGGCCATCTGTGTATCTTCTTTGGAGAAATGTCTATCCAGAGCCTTTGAACATTTTTAATTGTATTAAAAAATATTGAGTTGTGTGACATCTTTATATAATTTAGGTATTAGCCCCTTATCAGACATCTCATTTGCAAATATCTTTTCCCATTCAGTAGGTGACCTTTTCATTTCACTGATGATTTTCTTTGCTATGCAAAAGCTTTTTCTTTTAATGTGGTCCCATTTGTTTATTTTTGCTTTGGTTGCCCTTGCCTGAGGTGACAGATCCAAAAAAGTATTGCTAAGACCAGCATCAAAGAGCTTACTGCCTATGTTTTCTTCTAGAACTTTTGTGGTCTCAGGTCTTATATTTAAGTCTTTAATGTATTTTTATTTTTGTAGATAGTATATAAAATGGTCTAGTTTTATTCTTTTGCATATAGCTGTCCAATTTTCCCAACACCATTTATTAAAGACTGTCTTTTCTCCATTGTTTAGTCTTGCCTTCTTTGTTGAAGATTAATTGACCATATAAGCATGGGTTTATTTCTGGGCTTTTTATTATGTTCCATTGATCTGTGTGTCTGTTTTTGTCATAATATACTACCATGTTATTTTGATTACTGAGGGGGGCTTGACTGGTGGCTCAGACGGTAAAGTGTCTGCCTACAATGCCGGAGACCTGGGTTCAATTCCTGAGTCAGGAAGATCTCCTGGAGAAGGAAATGGAAACCCACTCCAGTACTCTTGCCTGGAAAATCCCATGGATGGAGGAGCCTGGTAGGGGTCACAAAGAGTGGACACAACTGAGTGATGTAGATTGTAATATAGTTTGAAATCAGGAAGTTGCAATACCTCCAGTTTTGTTCTACTTTCTCAGGATTGCTTTGATTATTCAGTGTCTTTTGTGATTCCATACAAATTTTAGGATTATTTTAGCTCTATGAAAAATGTCATTGGTATTTTGATAGGGATTCCATTGATCTATAGATTACTTTGGGTAGTGTGCTGTGCTGTGCTTAGTTGCTCAGTCGTGTCTGACTCTTTGTGACCCCATTTGGTAGTAGTCCCAGTTTTAAAGATGAAAAAACTCTGTCTCAGAAAGGTTCAATGACTTGACCAAGGTCCTGTGGCCAGTCAGTGGAATTTAATTCAAACTCAGATTTTTTGATCCTTAAGTGCCATCATATTGTATAGTGTCATCTTTGAAGAAAGGATTATACCCAGTGCTTCAGAAGCCATGCAACTAAGTCAAGCAAACCGAACCAATTAAAATAAGAAATGAAACCTATTTTATGTTGTTAAGATGAGATAAGACATTTAACATACAAAGCAGGGGCACATTGGTCATAATTAACAGGGCACTAAATGCCACATACTTCCTAGAATAAGCAGAGAAATGAGTTCTGCAATGCTGGCAAGGGCAACAACCTCATCTTGTTTGACTAGTGATGTATGGCTTATAATACGTGAGAACATCATGCCTTCAGCAGTATCCGTGATGCTGATGTTGAATGACCATTGGTGGAAGCAATGTCAAGCTTTGTGTTATTGTGGAATATTGACTTATGTCATGTTTTGCATGAATTCAATGCCTGCTTTGCGTTTCAGTATATGAATTCTCCTTAAAGTATTCAACCAGTTCATTCTTCCCAAATACTGAGAATTTTGTATCTATTCATATATATTTCGGTCTCCAATATGTTTTTGCCGTAAGGAATCATTCTACAAGGAAATTTACCATCTATACACCTTCATTTAAATTCTAAAGTTTGGTATCCTATTAGTCACTGCACATTGGATTTGTGAAAAGTTAAGTCTAAATACCTCATTTTTGACAATCAACGTCTGCCACGATGTTCCATCTCCGTATATGGCTAACAAGATAAGAGCCAAGATCTGTAGTTGAACCTCTTCCAAGTACTGATTGTGCTTCCAAGTACACACTTATGCCTGAACTGATGCCAAAACTTTTTGCCTCCAAACATGTAGAAGGCTGCTGAAATTAACATAACTGGAAAATAGGGAAGAATGAAACAATTATCTTAGTACTTTCCTCATTCTAATCAGCTTTATCGCTCATCACTGGTCATATATTTGCTATTAAATGTTTTGCTATTAAAATACAGATTTTAAAGTCTGTGGTGGGACAGCTTGTATATATGTTCTTAATTGGATGTGTTTAATTATAAAAGACATTAATAAAGCTAAGTTGAAATAGATATTTTATGCCTGCTGATTTTTAAGTTTGGCTAATAGTTTTTACATCACACAAGCATGCACAGTTAGCAAGATGAAGGGAACAAAGAGTTTGAAACTAATAGCCTTGGAAGAAATTCCAGACTAAGTACTCTGGGCTTCCTTAATGGCTCAGATGGTAATGGATCCACCTGCAATGTGGGAGACCTGGGTTCAATCCCTGGGTTGGGAAGATCCCCAGGAGAAGGGAACAACTACCCACTCCGTATTCTTGCCTAGAGAATTCCATGGACAGAGAAGCCTGCTGGGCTAAAGTCCATGGGGTCTCAAAGAGTTGGACATGACTGAGCAACTTTGACTTCACTTCACTTCACTTCACATTGGGGATTGCCAGAAAGGCTCTTCTGTGATAAAATCACTGGATTATCATTTTAGACTTTGCCTTCTTGTGAGTTATTAGTATAATTAATGTGAAAACTAGAGCCAGACATCCTGGAATGTGAAGTCAAGTGGGCCTTAGGAAGCATCACTATGAACAAAGTTAATGGAGGTGATAAATTCCAGTTGGGCTATTTCAAATCCTAAAAGATGATGCTGTGAAAGGGCTGCACTCAATATGTCAGCAAATTTGGAAAACTCAGCAGTGGCCACAGGACTGGAAAAGGTCCGTTTTCATTCCAATCCCAAAGAAAGGCAATGCCAAAGAATGCTCAAACTACTGCACAATTGTACTCATCTCACATGCTACTAAAGTCATGCTCAAAATTCTCTAAGCCAGGCGTCAGCAATACGTGAACTGTGAACTTCCAGATGTCCAAGCTGGTTTTAGAAAAGGCAGAGGAACCAGAGATCAAATTGCTAACATCCTCTGGATCATTGAAAAAGTTAGAGAGTTCCAGAAAAACATCTATTTGTGCTTTATTGACTATGCCAAAGCCTTTGACTGTGTGGACCACAACAAACTGGAAAATTCTGAAAGAGATGGGAATACCAGACCACCTGACCTGCCTCTTGAGAAACCTATATGCAGGTCAAGAAGCAACAGTTAGAACTGGACATGGAACAACAGACTGGTTCCAAATAGGAAAAGGAGTACGTCAAGGCTGTATATTGTCACCCTGATCATTTAACTTATATGCAGAGTACATCATGAGAAACGTTGGGCTGGATGAAGTACAAGCTGGAATCAAGATTGCCGGGAGAAATATCCATAACCTCATATATGCAGATGACACCACCCTTATGGCAGAAAGTGAAGAAGAACTAGAGAGCCTCTTGATGAGAGTCAAAGTGGAGAGTGAAAAAGTTGGCTTAAAGCTCAACATTCAGAAAACAAAGATCATGGAATCCGGTCCCATCACTTCATGACAAATAGATGGGGCAACAGTGGAAACAGTGGCAGAATTTGTTTTTTTGGGCTCCAAAATCACTGCATATAGTGACTGCAGCCATGAAATTAAAAGCCACTTACTCCTTGGAAGGAAAGTTATGACCAACCTAGATAGCATATTCAAAAGCAGAGACATTACTTTGCCAACAAAGGTCCATCTAGTCAAGGCTATGGTTTTTCCAGTAGTCATGTATGGATGTGAGAGTTGGACTATAAAGAAAGCTGAGTGCCAAAGAATTGATGTTTTTGAATTGTGTTGTTGGAGAAGACTCTTGAGAGTCCCTTGGATTGCAAAGAGATCCAACCAGTCCATCCTAAAGAAGATTAGTCCTGAATATTCATTGGAAGGACTGGTTTTGAAGCTGAAACTTTAATACTTTGGCTACCTGATGTGAAGAACTGACTCATTAGAAAAGACCCTGATGCTGGGAAAGATCGAAGGCGAGAGGAGAAGGGGATGATGGAGGATGAGATGGTTGGATGGCATCACTGACTTTATGGACATGAGTTTGAGTAAGCTCCAGGAGTTGGTGATGGACAGGGAGGCCTGGCGTGCTGCAGTCCACAGGGTCACAGAGAGTCAGACACGACTGAGTGACTGAACTGAACTGAACTGAATGTGATAACTTATTTAAATTTGTGGTAAATATGTTAAATATCACAGAAGGGTGCAGTTGATAGTAAACACTCCACTCCTTTTGAACATTCTTGTGTGGCAATTCTATGTGTTGACAGATTTTTCATTTTGTCCTTCCAGAAATTGTCTATGACTATAGAAATATCTATTAGCAGTCACATTGGTATGTACTATATATTTATCATGTGTATCTATAGACATATTTATCTTATAAATATCCATCCTTGTTTTTTCATAAATGGTATAATATTCTCAGTTGTCCCATGACTTGCTTTTATTTCATGGAACAGAGTCACTTTAACATATCTTTCTATTATTATGGGCATGGCCAATGTGTAGACTGAGAGTTCTGTGTCCTTGTGACTATCTAAGGGTGAATCATGGCTAGGAAGTGTGTGTGGATCCCACAGACTTCTAGACAGCGCTGCACTCTTACTTCTTGGTAGACTCGTGTACCACCTAGTTAAAAAAAATACAAAACTTAAAAAATTTCACCAGGCTAGTCTTAAACAGCCAGTCAAATTTGAAAAGGTTTGTTTTCATGCATAGCTGAGCAAATTTGTATCCAATTTTCCAGTAGTGTCTGTGTGACCTCAAGAAAGTTATCTAACTTCCTATGCCTTAGTTTGTTTTAACTGTAAAATGGGGATAATAGTAGTACCTATTTCCTAGATTATGAGGATTAAGTAATATGTTGTAAAGTAATCAGCATCATTTCTGACAGTAAGTGCTCAGTAAATACTAGGTATTATTATTGAGTCTGAGGGGGTATTTTAGCTTTGTTTAGAATTTCTGAAAATTCAAATATGAGATTATCTTCTATGAATATTAATGTGAGTGCTTTAAACCATCTGCTCTCATGGACCACTTGATTAAAAAGAAATTTTTAAAAATCAAATTAGGCTAGTTCTTTCATGCCAATAAAGTCTGAGAAAGCTGTTTTCATATAAAGCTATCAGCTTGCTAATAAGTGGTATAAAATCTATATATCACATTTTACATATTTAAAAGCTGAGGAGAAATTAAACAGTATCTTCAGAAGACAGGACTAAAAGAAAAATTTTAAAGTTAAAAAAGTTTAAAATACTGAAATTCATAAACCTAGTTAATAAAAGTTTAAGGGATGCCAATGGCTGTTTTCAGAACTATGAAGTTTATTGGAAAAAGTGAACATGAGAAAATAATCAGATTATTCACTGGAGAGAGATAAGGAAGCAACTGTGTAGTGGATGTGACTGCAGATGAGGCTATCAGGAGAGGCTGGAGGATCTCTGGGACACTGTCGGACATATTTGGGCATGTTTTTATACACGCAGACACACACACATGCACACGCGTGCGCACACACACAAAACAGTTTCATGCTGGACATCTTCCCCTTGCTTCTCAGATCTTGTCCACCCTCCTCTGTGCCCTGTGCCTCATGTGGGCTGTGGTCACAGGCTCCCCAACTGCAGGCAGCGGTAAGAGACTGAAGACTGGAGAGTTCAGATGTTCACTTTCCTGGCTCCCTCTCTGCCTGCACTTATTTGGTGATTGTGATTGGTACAGCTGCTGCTGTTCTCTGAGATAGATCTTGTTTATTTCCTCAGGGTGGTTTCATAATTATTTTGTTTGTTTATTCATTGCTTCATTGTCTGTTTGCCTCAACAAAATATAAGTCCCAAGAAAGCAGGGACCATACTGATGTGTTCACTCCAGTATCTCCAGGCTGGCTCAGGGTAGGTGCTCAATAAATGACTGTTGCATAAATGCATGGGAACACACGGATTTGTTACTAGTGTAACCAGTGCTCTTTATCAATACTCTCCATTCTTAATCTCTCCGACATTGCTGACTACTTGTGGTCTCTCCAACTAGGATGTAAACTTTCAGAGAGCAAATACATCAGGCTAGAAATAAATCACCCACAGGGCTTAGGGTCACATGGAACAGATATTAAGCTTCCAAGAGATACCTATTGATAGGTTGATTAATAGCATATGCTCTATTATTAGAATTATTAAATAAAATATTTATTGAACCCCTACTATATGTCAGGTATTATTCTAGGCTTCCTAGATGTTTCAGTAAACAAAACAAAGATTACTGTCCTCACAGGGGGAGAGTATATTTAAACAGATAATATATATAAACATAAAAATTAGTAAAATACGTACTGTGTTAGTAAGTAGGGAACTGTAAGGTAAGTACTGTGGAAAAATTAAAAAGCAGTAGAGCATGCTAAGAAAGATGGTGTGAGCAGGTTCTGGGACTGTGTGGGGAGCAGGTTGTGATCATCAATAGCATAGTTAGGGAAGGTCTCATTGAGAAGATTGGAGCAAAGACACGAGGAAGGTGAAGGAGTTGGGCAAGCTAGTACCTTGGGAAGGGGTTTCCAAGCCTTGAGAAAAGCCAGTATGATGCTCTAAAGCAGGCATGTATTCAAGGGGCAGCACAGAGGCCTATTTGACTGGAACAGAGTGAGTGAGGAGCAGGGTACTAGGAGATGAGGTCTGAGAAGTAACGGGAAGAGCCTGCAGGCCATTGTGAAGACCAGGGCTTTTCCTCTGGGGACCTGGGGAGCCGTTGCAGAGTTTTGAGCAGCAGCATGACATGACCTGACTTCTGTGTTAGAATGATTAACTTTTTTTGTTGTAAGTCAGGGGCTGTGGTAGAACCCAGAAGAGACACATGGCAGCTCAGACAGGGTGATGGCAGCTGGTGAAGCATGCTCAAACTCAGTGTGTTCTGAAGGTTTCTGTAGCTACTTTACAATCGTGTTGAGCAACATGTTGGATCTCTGATTGGAAATAGAAGACTAGGAAACCATCTTTGGGGTAAATTTTTGTGGGTGGCAGTTGTGACTAGCTCCTGGAAATGGAATCAGAGTAACTCCCTGGGGAGGCTTAGAAAGCGTATCTGGAGAGGTATGTCCAAAAGTTAAGCCCACCTCTGGGCTCCTCTCACTAAATAAACTACTGGAAACTCTTTCTCTGAGCTATTCTGCCTTTTGGGTATAAGACTGCCAATGAATGCATGGGGGAGAAAAGGTATGCTGTGCAAAATGATGATTCCTTTTTCATTTTGGGGAAATACATGCAAGTTAATATGGTACTTTCTAACTTAATGGGTGAATAGCATCTTCCTAACTAATCTCAGTTCAGTTGAGTTCAGTTGCTCGTGTCCGACTCTGTGACTCCATGAATCACAGCACGCCAGGCCTCCCTGTCCATCACCAACTTCCGGAGTCCACCCAAACCCATGTCCATCCAGTCGATGATGCCATCCAACCATCTCATCCTCTGTCGTCCCCTTCTCCTTCTGCCCTCAATCTTTCCCAACATCAGGGTCTTTTCCAATGAG
This sequence comes from Tragelaphus eurycerus, assembly GCA_935064755.1. Lineage (NCBI taxonomy): Eukaryota > Metazoa > Chordata > Mammalia > Artiodactyla > Bovidae > Tragelaphus > Tragelaphus eurycerus. The sequence goes on along the minus strand of CAKXYN010000024.1, from coordinate 17,520,452 downwards.
TTAGGTCTTTGCATCAGGTGGCCAAAGTATTGGAGTTTCAGCTTCAACATCAGTCCTAGGGTTCCTTAAATTTTAGCAGTTCAAAAAAAAAAAGATATTTTAAAACTTTCATTTGAATAGTCACATTTGAAATTTAAAATTGCTTTTGCATTTTTGTTTGTAGTTTAATGGAAATATAGGTAGTATTTTGTTTGGTCTATAATATTTTTATATGACATAATATGTTGACTTTATGGAAAAATCTAAAAAAAGAAAAAAATGAATGTTGGTCCTTTGGTGTAATACTGAAAAACCAAATGTTAGATTTGACGCACTGGGTCAGTGGATGCTTTGTTTCTAAGGCTGAGTTGTTGCATTAAAACATGGATCTGTAACAGAAATGGTGACCTCTCCGAATAACTTTTGCATCAAGAGACAGTGTGAAAATATTTTCCAGTGAGAATATTTGCCATGAAGAGGTGTAAGCTACCCTTGGGGACAAGGCATTCATTTTATAATGATTCCTTGAGGGTCTACCATGTGGCAGGTGCTGCTCTAGGCATGGGAGACACATCAGTGAACAAAACAACTCCTGCTCGGTGGCCTGACATTCCAGGAAAGGAAATAGGAAAACATTTATATAATGTCAGATAGTTATTAATAGCTAAGTGTTCTGTGGAAAAAAGCGTGTAAATAAATAGGATATACGTCAGAGAAGGTGCTTAAGGAAAGTCCCCAAGAGGGGGCAATATTAGAGCAGAAGCTGGAATGCTATAGCGCCAAGCTGAGCACATGGCTGGGGCGTGGGCCTTCCACTCCAGAGACAGCCGAGGGTGCAGTGCCGGGTGGGGTCTCACAGATCTCAGTGTTATACCCAGATCTGTCAGCCACTGCATTCAGAATGACTCTCTGCTTTAGCCACTGCTTCGGTCAGGCTGCAGTGGATACCTCCTGCAGAGTGAGGTGGCTGTGGGCATGTTGATGTGGCCAGGGACTCGACAAGGCAGGCATTCTTGAACTTACATAAAATACTGGGACCCTTGGTGACTGCCTCTCCTCTGCTCAGTCTGTCTTGATAGTGCTTCTTTTAAATATTGATTTATTTGGCTGTGCTGGGTCTCAGTTGCAGCTTGCAGTATCTTTCAGTTGCAGCATGTGAGGTCTAGTTCCCTGACCAGGAATTGAACCCCAGATCCCCTGGATTGCTCAGATTCTTAGCTGCTGGACCACCAAAGAAAGTTCTGATGGTACCTCTTTTAAATGTCTCTTGTATTCATCTGTATTTTTCCAGGCTCACAATGATCATTTTGCTAGGTCCTCAGCAATTCAAACCTAAATTGCAACTGAACACATTGATTTTTGCAATTTTCCGGCCTTCTAAGGATGGGGTTGTGAAGAATTTCATCCTGCTTTCCTAGTTTGTCTTCTGGAGCCACAAAGACTCCAGAAGACATTTTTAATTTATTTATTTTAACCCAGCAGTTCAGGTATTTGGAGACAGCTATTGTAATATAATTCCTTTTAGCATTTTGTTTTCCAGGCTGAAACTCTCAGTTCTCTCAATAGTTTATTTATGAGATGGTTTCCACCTTCCTTGCCTCTTTGTTGCCCATTTTATGCACATTTTTGAGTGTTAAAAATCTTTTAAAAATGTCATGCTTAGAACTGAATATGCGGTCTGGATACTCTCTTCTAGTCTCAGGATAAAATGACTAAAATCCCCTATCATCCGAGTACTATACTTCCTTGATCTGAACACTATACTTTTAATCACTGAAGTCAAACATTGCGTCATTTGTTTAGCATCTGTATCCTATTATTAATTCATGCACAGCCTGTAAGCAATCCAAGTCTCAACAGTGAGATGGATGTAAGTTAAATATACAAAGCTGCATATCTTTAGGCAAATTATATTCAACCTCTCAGAGTCCCAGTTTTCCTAATTATAAAATTATACACATAATCTAATTTCTTACTTGGTTGTTGTAATAAGATTATACATGAAAGTGTGAGACTGTTAAGTGCATTCATCAAAGTTAGCTCCTTTCTACTTATACTACTCTTAACTTTACTTGCACTACTTAATCCATTTTTTAGGGTCAAACTCTCCTGTCAATTAATGTAGGAAAAGAAGAAATATAAAAACCATCCCACCCTTTCAGGTTATATATATATTGCCTAGTGACCCCTAGAGTGATCCCTATGTGACAGGTAGACCTGGCACATAGTAAGCCCTCAATAAATACATATTTGTTGAATGATTTTATGGGATTCAATTTCAGACAGGAAGGGTGAATTGCTATTGGTTGGCTGGTAAGACTGATGGGTGAACGGTCTTTGGTTTGTCTATTTGTAGAGTTGGCTAGATCTGCTTTTCTTTCTCATAATTATGAAGGTTTAACAAGATGGTATAATGGATGTCATTCAGTTCAATAGTTTATTTATGTCAATAGTTTATTTATGAGATAGTTTATTTATGAGATGGTTTTAGTCGCTCAGTCATGTCCGACTCTTTGCAACCCCATGAATCACAGCACGCCAGGCCTCCCTGTCCATCACCAACTCCCAGAGTTTACCCAAACCTGTGTTCATTGAGTCGATGATGCCATTCAGCCATCTCTTCCTCTGTTATCCCCTTCTCCTTCTGCCCTCAATCTTTCCCAACATCAAGGTCTTTTCCAGTGAGTCAGCTCTTTGCATCAGGTGGCCAAAATATTGGAGTTTCAGCTTCAACATCAGTCCTTCCAATGAACACCCAGGACTGATCTCCTTTAGGATGGACTGGTTGGATCTCCTCATGGTCCAGGGGACTCTCAAGAGTCTTCTCCAACACCACAGTTCAAAAGCATCAATTCTTCAGCTCTCAGCTTTCTTTATAGTCCAACTCTCACATCCATACATGACCACTGGAAAAACCATAGCCTTGACTAGACGGACCTCTGTTGGCAAAGAAATGTCTCTGCTTTTTAATATGCTGTCCAAGTTGGTCATAACTTTCCTTCCAAGGAGTAAGCGTCTTTTAATTTCATGGCTTCAATCACCATCTGCAGTGATTTGGGAGCCCAGAAAAATAAAATTATCCACTGTTTCCACCATTTCCTCATCTATCTTCCATGAAGTGATGGGACCAGATGCCATGATCTTAGTTTTCTGAATGTTGAGCTTTAAGCCAACTTTTTCCCTCTCCACTTTCACTTTCATCAAGAGGCTCTCTAGTTCTTCTTCACTTTCTGCCATAAGGGTGGTATCATCTGCATATCTGAGGTTATTGATATTTCTCCCGGCAATCTTGATTCCAGCTTGTGCTTCCTCCAGCCCAGTGTTTCTCATGATGTACTCTGCATGTAAGTTAAATCAGCAGGGTGACAATATACAGCCTTGAAGTACTCCTTTTCCTATTTGGAACCAGTCTGTTGACCATGTCCAATTCTAACTGTTGCTTCCTGACCTGCATACAGGTTTCTCAAGAGGCAGATCAGGTGGTCTGGTATTCCCATCTCTTTCAGAATTTTCCACAGTTTATTGTGATCCACACAGTCAAAGGCTTTGGCATAGTCAATAAAGCACAAATAGATGTTTTTCTGGAACTCTCTTTTTCCATGATCCAGTGGATGTTGGCAATTTGATCTCTGGTTCCTCTGCCTTTTCTAAAACCAGCTTGAACATCTGGAAGTTCACACGGTTCACGTGTTGCTGAAGCCTGGCTTGGAGACTTTTGAGCATTACTTTACTAGCATGTGAGATGACTGCAATTGTGTGGTGGTTTGAGCATTCTTTGGCATTGCCTTTCTTTGGGATTGTAATGAAAACTGACGTTTTCCAGTCCTGTGGCCACTGCTGAGTTTTCTAAATTTGCTGACAATAATATTGAGTGCAGCACTTTCACAGTGTCATCTTTCAGGATTTGAAATAGCTCCACTGGAATTCCATCACCTTCACTAGCTTTGTTCATAGTGATGCTTCTTAAGGTCCACTTGACTTCACATTCCAGGATGTCTGGCTCTAGGTGAGTGTGAGTGATCACACCATCGTGAATATCTGGGTTGTGAAGGTCTTTTTTGTACAGTTCTTCTGTGTATTCTTGCCACCTCTTCTTAATATCTTCTGCTTCTGTTAGGTCCCTACCATTTCTGCCCTTTATTGAGCCCATCTTTGCATAAAATGTTCCCTTGGTATCTCTAATTTTCTTGAAGAGATCTCTAGTCTTTCCCATTCTGTTGTTTTCCTCTATTTCTTTGCATTAGTAAATGATAAATAAAAGGATTACCGCTTGCAGGATTGTTAATTCAGCCTGGCTGCTAGAGAGTCATTTATTACCTTGGAATGTATAATTTGTTAAATGTCGCATAAGAAAGTTGAAAGAATGAATGTTCCTCTCCAAAGACCAATTTACTCCTTTTTTTCATTCAGGCTAAATATTTTCATTCAGAGCTTTGGGTTCCTTATAAGAGAGGAGCTGGTTATAAAATAACAATATAATCATCTCATCTTTTTTTTTTTTTTTAATTTACTGATAGCACTGTAAGACCTGAGGAAGAAATATAATATTCACGATGGGTCCTGATACACTTAGAGGAATTCCTGCAGAGAATAGATGCTGGCCACTGAATGTAAGAAATCACGGATGACATATACAGTTTTGGAAAATATATGAATTTGCATAGAACCTTGATAGATACAGGACAGCTAAACCTGACACACTTTTATAATCGAGAATGTAAATGTGCCGGTGTGCATTTTAATCCTGATTCCTTGGAATACTGTAATTTTCCAGATTGGTGGTATGCGGTTTGTAACATAAGGTGGAGAGTTCTTCCTATCAGAATAAGGGATTCTTGTGTCTTTTCCTGTGTGGGTAGAATGCCTGTGTTGGATCATCTGAGACTGTTCAGTTCACAAGGAGTCCAAAAAGGGAAGAATCTATGGGCATTTTCAGTTTTCTTAGACATGTCCAGATCATTTAACTACAGGGAAAAGTTATAGTTCGACTTAAAACACAAACTTCACAAAAACCTTATCAAAATACTCAGCATTGAGAAGCCAACTGTTAAGAAATTCAAGCACACTAAAAAGGCATTAAAAAAAATAAAATATAAAGCCTACCTAATTCACTGAGAATGTCAGATTTGTGAGACTCACAGTGAATATACATGAAAGGCAATACTCTGAAATCCAAAGGGAGTCTTGATGCAAATTAGAGTTGATATGGTTTATTTACCAATGCGGAAATTTAGTGAATCAAGCATGCCATGCTCATCCATTCAGCTGTTTCAAAGTTTGCCTGTGTGCACTGAAAATCTCAACCATGAATTGCTGAAGGAGTAGTCTGTGAAGCTTCACTGTCAAATGGAGTTTTCTATAGGAAAGTTCAGATTACACTCTTATTGTCTTTTATTTTCATCATACCTCAGTCTAGTGATGGCCTCGGGAAATAAGTGGGGTTTACCCAGACAATGCTTCTGGACCCAGAGATCCTTAGGAAATATCGTTGTGATCATTTATTCCAATCCCCAAATAAGACATATGGTCTAATGACTGAGGATTATGTTGTTTATTTGATTTTTGTGGAATAAAAGTACCCTGGAAACACTGGCTGGAAATCATTAGCTTGGAGAAGTCATGAGCGCTGGCTTTCTTCAATGAGTGTGTGTTGCTGATCATACCAAGATAGACCTGTAGGCACCCAAACAGTCTCTCCTACTCCTGTTGGAACATTTGTCCTCCTCCTCCTCCTCCTCTTCACTGGCCCAATTTTCGTGGGCCAGTGGATGAGGAGTCAGTAGGACAGAGCTAGTCCCACTCACCTTGGTTCATCCACCTATTAACTCCTGGCCACCAGCCACATCCCTCTGATTGTTCCAGTTCCCTTATTGTCTCCAATGTGCCACCTTCTTAATATCTATTTGGACACCAGTTGAAAAGTATATATATACAAGGCTCAAATCAAGGTTTGTCAATTCTGGTGTAGTAATTGATGGGGAAAAAACACGATCGAAAGGGGAGTGTTGAATAAAGGGATTGCTAGGGCTTCCCAGGTGGAACTACTGGTAAAGAATCCCCCTACCAATGCATAAGACGTGGGTTCAATCTCTGGGTTGGGAGGAGGGCATGCCTGGAGGAGGGCATGGAAACTTGCTTCAGTATTCTTGCCTGGGAAATTCTACGGACAGAGGAGCCTGGTGGGCTACAGTCTATGGGGCCACAAAGAGTAGGATACAACTGAGCATACACAATGATAGGTTAGCAAAGGCTGTGCAGATAGGGGGAGAGAGAGGCACTGGTGTGAGCAAACACAGTTGCTTTCAGGACAGGCCTCGTATTGAAGTCAGATGTCAACTCTTTCAAAGGTGGTGGCAGCACATGACTCATTTTAAATTACAGGCATTCCTGATTTTTATGCCCAAAGACACTTTTCTCCAGTGTGCTTCAGGAAGGCCAGATGGCCTTGTCTTTGCTAATCAGAGGATCACAGGGCTCTGGAGAGCATGCTGAGGCCTCTGGCTTTAGCTAATTAACACAAGCTTCAAGTCAGAGGCAAGAATTAAGCAATCAACTCCTTTCTCTAATTCTTTAACGTTTTGGAAGTATGCCCATGATAAGCTTGGTCTGAAAAGCCTCAAAATAGAAAAGAAAAATCACTTGAGCTAAGTAGGAAATGTTAGAAAAACTCTCACATGACCTTGGAAAGAGAACTTAAATACCTAATTAGGGCATGATAAATAAAAACAGTCAAATCCATAGTACTTTTTTAATAGGGGAAATGTTGATTTCTATTGATGGAGGTTGTGCAAGGTTTTAAGAGTTAGATGAAATCTAGTGGCCTCTGATTAAGTTGCAATTTAACATTTGATACAATTTTGAGACAAATAAAGCTACCATCAAGCAGATCTTTTAAAGAATGCAAAGATGCTTGTTTTATTGTTGTTAAAATAGAGTGCTTCATAAAGACATTTCTCCTTTTTTTCAGTCCTTTTGTGTTTATTATTTCTATACACACAGCATCTAAGAGTGATTGACACACAGGTGAATACTTAAAATATTTGGAAATTGTTTGAGAAAAATGAATGGCAGATTCAGAACACGACTCTGTGGTATTGTTGCTTTGGGGTTATTGCATGAGAAGCTATTGAACTATTTATTAATTTGTTTGCTAAACGAATAATTGTCAACCTCCTATTATGCACCTCTTTTATAGGTTCTGGAGATAGAACAGTGAATAAAAGACAAAAATTCTTGTCTTTTGGTAGCTGACCGGGTACTATGAGTCTTTGAATTTGTGAAGATGATTGATACTGGTATGTCATTTCTTCTAACAGGATATATATCTCTTTCAGTTGGATAGCAGTGTGGTGGTTAAATGTAAAACGCACCCCCCCAAAAAAACCAAAAAACCCAACTGCTCTTTGGACTTACAATCCAGGCATGTACACCTTCCTCCTTTTCCATCTCCTTGCTTTACCTCTGCTACCTTACTTTGTAGGGTAAAGTTTCTATTTCCTGGGTCAGTGTTCCGTTCAGTGAGGCCAGTGGGTAGAGAGCAGAGAGACAATGTAAATCTGTAGCCACATGATTTGTCACCTCTGCTGGACTAGAAAGAGTCAGTTGGTGAGAAAAAAATAAAGTTGCAGTATCCAAAGTTCTCTCTGCTGTCCATGCTCAAACTAATTTTTGTTTGCTGCTGCTGCTAAGTTGCGTCAGTTGTGTCCGACTCTGTGCGAGCCCATAGACGGCAGCCCAGCAGACTCCTCTGTCCCTGGGATTCTCCAGGCAAGAACACTAGAGTGGGTTGCCATTTCCTACAAACCCCCAAATCTCTCTTTTATCATGCAGCCTTTGTTCATAGCACAACTTTCTGACAAAATCCTCCCAGACTTCTTCCTAAAGTGGTAGACGCTCTGCTGCTGCTGCTGCTAAGTCGCTTCAGTCGTGTCCGACTCTGTGTGACCCCATAGACGGCAGCCCACCAGGCTCTCCCGTCCCTGGGATTGTCCAGGCAAGAACACTGGAGTGGGTTGCCATTTCCTTCCCCAATGCATGAAAGTGAAAAGTGAAAGTGAAGTTGCTCAGTCGTGTCGAACTCTTCGTGACTCCATAGACTGCAGCCTACCAGGCTCCTCTGTCCATGGGATTTTCCAGGCAAGAATACTGGAGTAGGGTGCCATTGTAGAAGCTCTAGGCTTGTGCTATTCAGTGGATAACTACATGGGGTTATTGGACATTTGAAATGTGTTGAGTGCAACTGAGGAACAAAATTTTACATTTTATTTAATTTTAATTTAACACTGTTAATTCAGACTTGGAACTATCTTAGGAATGTTTGGATCTACACAGTATCTTGGTGAATCTAGTTTTCCTACTGTTAATTTTATGAAATCTAAATACATATTAAGTATTTCCAATGAAAATTTTGTGTCCAAATTGACACACAAGTGTTAAATAGAGACCAGATTTCAAAGACTTAGTATAAAAATTGTAAATTATCTTATATATAATGTTAAAAATATTGAGTACATATTGAAATGATATTTTTTATATATTGGATTAAATAACGTAAAAATGAATTTCTCTGTTTTCGCTTTTTAAATAAGTCTACTGGAAAACTTGAATTGCGTAAATGGCTTGCATTTTATTTTTATTAGATAGTGTTTTTATAGGCCAAGTGTAGTTCCTCCTCTAATTATCATTTATCTGTCACCACTTCCAGAGGTGACAATGTAGTAGGCAAGTTGCATGTGGGGGAAAGGTTTGGTGTCAAAAATAGCTTTACTTACATAGTCTGGATGAACAGGAGAACGATGGTACATTTAAAAGGAGTGAGTATATGAAGGGAAGGAGCTGTTTGCGGGTAGAAATTGAACATCTTGAATTGGGCACGTTAGTTTTGAAGTGCTGGCAGCCATGAAGTCAAGTACAAATGGGAACCTAGAGCTGTGCTCTCTGATACGGGAGTCTCTTTGTTGTTCAGTAGCTCAGTCCTGTCTGATTTTACGACCCCATGGGCTGCAGCACGCTAGACTTCCCTGTCCTTCACCATCTCCTGGAGCTTGCTCAAACTCATGTCCATTGAGTCAGTGATGCATCCAACCATCTCATCCTCTGTTGTCCCCTTCTCCTCCTGCCTTTAATCTTTCCCATCATCAGGGTCTTTTCCAATGAGTCGACTCTTCACATCAGTTGGCCAAAGTATTGTAGCTTTAGCATCAGTCCTTCTACTGAATATTCAGGATTGATTTCCTTTAGTATTAACTGGTTTGATCTCCTTGCTGTCCAAGGGACTCTCAAGAGTCTTCCCTGATACCACAGTTAAAAAGCACCAATTCTTCAGCACTCAGCCTTCCTTATAGTCCAAATGTCATATCCATACACGACTACTGGAAAAACCGTAGCTGTGACTAGACAGACCTTTGTTGGCAAAGTGATGTCTCGCACGGTCTGTTTGTCATAACTTTTCTTCCAAGGAGCAAGCGTCATTTAATTTTATGTCTGCAGTCATGGTCTGCAGTGATTTTTGAAGCCCAAGAAAAGAAAGTCTGTCACTATTTCCATTGTTTCCCCATCTATTTGCCTTGAAGTGATGGGACCAAATTCCATGATCTTAGTTTTTTGAATGCTGAGTTTTAAGTCAGCTTTTTCACTCACCTCTTTTACCTTCATCAAGAGGCTCTTTGCTTCCTGCTACTAAGGTAGTGTCAGCTGCATATCTGAGGTTATTGGTATTTCTCCCTGCAATCTTGATTCCAGCTTGTGCTTCACCCAGCCTGGCATTTCTACTAGCCATCATATTTACATTTTAACTTATGTGCTCAACAGTCACATGTGACTTATTGATGACCATGTTGGACAATGCAGATTAGAGCACTTCCATCATCAAATAAAGCTTTGTTGGCCAGTGCTAGTTGGAGAGTTGTTGGGGCTTGTTGTTGGAGAGATTTGGGGTCACTGACATAGAGATAATAGTTGAAACTGGGAACTTGATAAAGTCTCTGAGGTGGAAAGGGTGTAATGAGAGAGGAGAGTTAGGCCCTACGGTAGGAAAACTCCCATTTTAACAGAATGAGCAGAATAAAAGAGGTGGAAAACACCATCCTAACTTTTCTCTTCTTGTTTTGCACAATATGAAAAAGGGGATTTAGTGTATTAATTGTGAAGCTCCTTATATATAATGGCTATTGAATACTGTAAGGGACAGTGTATTCACCATATAGTTTGGTGAAAGACACACTGTATTATAAGCAGTGACTTCTTGTGCCAAAGCAACATGTTTAGATTGGTATTGGATCATTTCTGCAAAGGAATGAGTGAGATAGTTGGGGACTTAAAAAAAAAAAAAAAAAAAACTAAGTGAGTTCAGGTTTAGAGTTTAGATAATTAACATGTTCAGTAGAATCTCTTTCAAATACAATTTGCTTTAATAAGCTTTTATTAAGAACAGGGGATAGTCAATTTATGGATTAGATTCTGAAACAAGTTTTTGTGTGCAGGTGTTCAATTCTTTTGGTTAAAGCAAGTGCCTTATTCTTTAGATGTAAGTAAGCAGAATCACTGACTTCTGTGGGAGTCTCAGAGCCTGGCTTGAGTCTTGTCCAGACCAGGGCTACTCCCATTTCTCTAGAGATGGGATCTTTGGAAGATCCGAGGATGGCTGAAAATAATGCTGATGTTTTCCCTAGATGTGTACACTCCCTTGAATTCATAGATTGGTTCATGGAGTTGGATAAATATATGGTTGAAAATGTAATATCCTTCACCTTAATGTGAAGCACATAATTTGAGAGTAAAAATGATAAAATTTCAAATATTATAAAACCTTCTAGTTTGACCACAGGATGTCTTTTGAAAGATCCTTGCTGGTGTAGTCCTTGAAAAATATCTCATTTGAGAGAGGATTATATCATGATGATCTAACAGGATACATTAGATATAAAAGGAGACTTAGGTGAAACGATTCAGTGTGGATGTTTAGTATTTTTCATTTAATTGCCAGCATATGTCTCAGTTCAGTCGCTCAGTCGTGTCTGCCTCTTTGCGACCCCATGGACAGCAGCACACCAGGCTTTGTGGATTCTTTACCAGCTGAGCCACCAGGGAAGCCCAGCAAATGCCTATCCCATTTTTTAAAATCTTTTTCTTTGTATTGGGGTAGAGCTGATTAATAAACAATGTTGTGTCTATCCCATTTTTTTATTTAGTATAGCTGATGTTGAGCTACTCTTTCTGAGAAGAAAATTAGAGTTTTATCTGCAATTTAAGACTATTCTCAGAAATAATATCAAAACAGAAATGAGATTGCTTTTCTCCCCTAGAACTGTGATTTATTGTTGCCTTGTCCCTTCTCCACTCCTGTTCTTCCAGCCCAGCAGCAACACATACGCATGTGCACAGGGGAGTCACCTTGTGTATACCTCTCTTGGACACAGAAGTCATGAGTTTGACTCCCTTGCTAGACTTTGAGACCCCGTTGGCTACAATAACTTCTTATTCATCTCTGTGTTCTAGTCATCTTCCAGAGAGCTGCAGTAGGCTCTCAATAATTTATTTGTTGATTCTTTACTGCAGTCCACAAAATATTTGAGGCAGCTAATAAGTAAATATTTATTGAATTGTGTTGATATGTTTCTAATTTTTGGTAAACAAAATATGCATCCAGTTATATTAGTTTGCCAGGACTACCATGGCAAGATACCGCAAATGGAGTGGCTTAAACAACAGAAGCTTATTTTTTCATGTTACTGGAGATTAGAAGCCTAAGAGCAAGGTGTCAGCAGAACTGATTTGTTCTGAGGCCTCTCTTGCTGACTTGCCTGTGTCTGTATTCTTTCCAAGTCCCTCACATGATCTTTCTTTGTGTGTGCATGCCCCTTGATTTTTAGATTTCCTCTTTGTCTAAGGACACTAGTTAGACCCAATTAGGGTATACAAGAAGAGCAAAGTTTTCACTTAATCACTTCTCTAAAGGCCCTCTCTCCAAACACAATTATAGTCTAAGGTCTTTGGGATTAGGACTTCAACATGCAAATTTAGGAGGAGAGTTACAATTTAGCTAGGATATGGCACCCACGATATCATTTAGCATCAGGGTATTATCTGATGAGAAATTGTTTCTGCCCACTGTTATTTTCTAAGTCAGAGAATCAAATGGTTTGTTTCAGAGACCAAATAAATAGACTGTATTTTATTACAGGATTGGAGAGATTGCATGCTAAGAAACAACTAGAATTAGTAGGTTGGCAACTACTGGTACCCACCCCTCAGAACAGGTTCCCAGTGGAAAATAACCAAGACGTTATTTTCTAAGATTCTTTTCAGTTGAGTAATGGTTTAGAGCAGACATATTTACTGGAAGGAACCTGTCACCTATAAAGTACAGTGTTTTTTATGGGTGTACAAAAAATATGTGTTGAAATTGGCTTCCTCCTATGAAATGTAGGGCTTGAGTAATTCAAAGAACAGCTTGTTTAATCTGTTTTGAATATAAAATGTAAGCATCAAAGTAGAGTTTGCTTGTTGGTAATTTTCTTCCCTGCATTGGTAATTAGCCAACATTATAATTGTGTGTGTGTAGATATTTGTTTCCTTACATCTATTCAAAGTGACAATCTAAATGAGGCTGATAGTTGTATACACACACAATGAACATATTCATTTTTCTTTGAAAAAGTTACCAAGTTTGATTAAAGCTCTTCAGCTCTGAGTTGGGTGTGTGGTCCATTTTGCTGACCTGAACCAAATTGGTAATGGTTTTCTTTGCTAAGACTTTGTACCAGAGAGGCGAATAGTTTCTTTCATAAGTCGTTTAATCTTTTTCCTGCATCTCCTTTTGAAAATGTAGTCTGTTGAGTAGACAGTAAATCATGTCTCACATCCTGATGAGTAGACAGTAAATCATGTCTCTCCCATCAGAGAAAATTGGGTCAGGGATAGACGAAATGGACCAATCAGATTCTTCTTCCTGGAAATCTGGAGTTGAACTCAGAGATTCTAGTCTCTGCTGATGCCTGAATGAAGAAACTGAGAAAGTGTAGTGGGGGCAGGGACAGATAGGGATAGAGGAGAAAGAGGCAGAGTTGAAAGACCATCAGGTTCCTTAGAGACAGAGAAAACTTCTTACTTCCTAATTCCTCATGGTAGTTTTCTGAAAGTTTGCTTTTACTTTCCTTCTTTGGGATTTATAGATATTCCTTCAGCTTGCCAATAATGCCATTTTTCTACTTAAGGTTACTTACCCTTTTTGATAGATTTTGTTAAGGTGATTATAGCAACGAGTGGTTTCATTAAGGGGAGGGTGTATGTGTGTGCGTGTGTGTTGTAGAATTATTGCTACTTATTGTTGAGTTCAGAGGTTTGATTTTTTTCATTGTGGGCTCCTTTCCAAGATGTTTGAGTGATTACTAAAACCATTAATAGCAACTGAATAAACATAAATACATGGGTGGATATTATTTACTACCAGCTGTGTGCTGTAATCACATTTCAAATGCATTATGTTCCTCAATGTTGACAAAATCCTTTGGAGATGGGGAAATGGAGGCTTACAGAAGTGAGAGGAAAGCCTCTTTTCTAACTACCCTCTTCCTGTTTAGCATGGCTCTTGATGATTTTGTCTCTTGGTATTCACAGCTTTACACAGTATCCTCCCATGCAGTCAGGACTGGTCTGTGTGACCAGTGATAGTGTGATTTTGGGATTAGGTCGTTAAGGGAATCGCAAGGTTGATCTTGTTCTCTTGGATTGCTCACTGTGGGGGAAGCTGGCCGCCAAGTTTTGAGGACACTCAAGCAGCTCTGGGGAGAGGCCAACATGTAGAGGCACCAAGGCCTCCCACCAAGAGCCAGCACCAACTTGTTAGCTATGTCACTTAGCTTCTTTGGAAATACATCTTCCTTTTCCTGGAAAGCTTTCAGATGACTGTAGCCGCAGTCAACACCTGACTGCATTGTCGTGAGGGACCCTGAGTCAGAAACGCCCAGTCAGGCTGCTCTTGAATTCTTAATGCTAGAAACTGTGAGGTACAATTAATGTTTAATGTTGTTTTAGGCCTCTAAGTTTTGCGGTAATTTGCTATACTGCAATAGGCAAATCACATAGTTTATCTGTTTGAAACCTCTTTGTGGGTAAAAAAACCTTTGTGCTTCCTTTTTCACCTCATTCTTGGCTTATACCTGGCTCCTGCTTATCATGTGAATAAATAAACATAACTTGGGAAAATATAGCAGGGAACTCCAAGAGCTGAATAAGAGAGTGAGAGGTAGTCAAGGTTAGTGACCAGTTGACATGTTCCTACCATGTAGTTGGTTATTACATGAAAATAGGTGACAAAACACCCTTTCATTTCTGAGAGTCCAAGGAAGATACTGAATGATAATTATTAAAAAGATCTGTGGAGGTGGAAGACTGAGGAGGAATTTCTATGAAATTAGTTTATTGCTAAGTGACAAGGAGGCTAATGCTCTGCCTTCTTTAAATAAATGATTCTTTATTTGATTATAGAAAACCCTAGTGCAAGTAAACTTTTGACATAACAGAGAAAGGGGATGAGGGAGTCAGCTGACAGTTTGCTGAACAGCAGGTTCAAAGGTCTTTCTCCTTTTGGTACAAATGCAAACTCTTCAGACAACAATGGACATAGATTCTTACTTTTCATCATTTATTAAAATAAATTATACACATTTATTACACTATTAGAGGAAAATTTAACCTCAGAATATGGAAGAACTTTCCAAATTTCAGCTCATATAATAGAGGGTTAATATTCTTGTATTAAGAGAACTTGTAAATCAGTAAGAGATATTCTGAACACTTCAATATCTTAAAAGCCAAGAAAGACCAATAGTACTTTAAAAAATAAAAAAGGGTTATTTCTGTTAAATAGTTATAAAGTGTTATTTGAAAATTGTTTTACAAAGTATAATTATGGTTGTAGTAAGATAATTTAGTACATTTGACTATGTTATAATGAAATGTTTATATTTAAGTCACTCAGGTTTATTTTACTTATATGCATTTTATAAACAAATGCATGCCTGTCAATAGTTTGATTTTTCTCAAAAAGCAGTCATCTCATGCTGTTGATTCTAGTTCTCTCAGGAATTGTTGTGCTTTGTGTCAATTCCACCTAACTACAGCTACCAGTACTCTAGAAGCTGTTACCACCTGACATCATCATAATAAAATAAAAGGTTCAATTCAGGGCTGTGTTGGGATTTCAGAGTGAATGTCAGACAAACCTGTTCTGATTTTGATTAATCTGTCTCAGGTTGCCCAGAAAAAAACATGTCTATGTATGATGGACATTGAGAACTTAGGGGGTTATAATTTGTGTTGGGGGCTTTCCATGATTGAGACTGGTATGCCATTTGAAAATCTAAAATGATTCCTGTCAGGATAGTTACCAACAGATTCTTCATCGAGGCTGATTCATCAATAAGCAAGGTCACACAATAGCCAAAATGACGGGAAGTATTGTGTAACCGGCTCTAACACATCTCACTGGTTTCTGCTGTCCTATTTTGTATTGATGATACACACACATCAAAAGCCTACTGAAAAAATGCTCTCAGTATTTCCAAATGTTTAAAGCAGAATTGAATTTTCTTCACTGCAGCAGGTTCCTCATTGTAATAGCAACTTTGCCTTGGAAGGCGTCCACGTGAAGGTGGATGTCAGGCAAGTGGTGAGAGAGGGTGGAAAACTTTCAAAAAGACAAGCCCCAGGAGGCTAGATGAGTTGGTTGAACTTGGACTTGAGTCAGCTGAGCCGGCTAAACCTGGATTCTGCACCTCCAAGGATCTGCATGGTCAGATTTCCCCCAGGGCTGATATGTGTCATCTGGAGCATTTAGGGAAACAGCTATCTGGAAATGAAGGCTTTTGAAATGTCTGGTTAATTGTTAATGTTTATGATCAATAGGAAAAGCAGTTCTGAGAAAGCAGAAAAGGGAGTATTAACCCCTGTGCCCTTCCTGAGGGCTCTGAACAGGGTTGGCATCTGCTGGGGCCTTCACCCACCCAGGTGGTGCTGCTGCAAGACAAGGAAATGAGAAAGGCAGTGGTTCTGGGGACAGAATCCATCTGATACTGATAGTTCTGTGCTGACAAAGATTTTATTCACATGGTTTCTGAATCTCAGGATGGAGAGGTGGATGGAGTTGCATATTCATTTGCATGGTGTTGCTTAGTGCTCCCCCTTCCCCTATTTGAACCATCATTTCCTGCTCAATAGGAGGAGATCAGGGATTGTAGGAAGGGGCAGAGCCACCTCTGATGCTCTCTTAGGGCCTTTACGATTGCAGAAAACTGACTTGCTGACTCTCTGTCTAGCTTTCTCTCCTCCAGACCCTGTCTATTTCCCTCATCTTTTCTTCACTTTCTTTAATATAAAATTTTTGTTTTCTACCTTATCTATGAAAGACTTAAAAAATTTAAACCTATAAATGCAACATAGATCTTTAATACTTGAGGATGTTACAGATGATTGAGTGAAGTGTTTCCTCACTTATCAGTGATATTACTATTTTTTTTTTGAAATGGGTGTTATGAGGAATGGATGGTAGAGGTTAGATGACTCTGACCTCAGCAGCCTCAGCAGCCTTTCAGGCAATGTGAACATAATGAATTCTAGAAAATAGTGAGTGCCAGAAGAGGGAAAAAGTGCAGTGCTATGCAAGAACAAAAGAAGGATGGGGCTGGGGACGTGGGTAGGCTTCATGGAAGAGGTGGGCAAGAACTTGGGTTTGTGAACAGAAACATGGGGGTGACCTCTGGCTGGTTATCATTAGCTATGAGGTGATTTCTTTTTATGGCAGAGAGGTAGAATAGAGAATATAAAGCCATAGCAAATGCCCTTTCTTCCAGGATCCATATACAAAAGTCAAACAAGCAACAAACAAACAGTACCCCTCCCTGCGGGCTTCCCAGGTGGCGCTAGTGGTAAAGAACCCAGCTACCAAAGAAGGAGACGTAAGAGACAATGTGGGTTCGGTCCCTGGGTCAGAGAAGGGCATTGTAACCCTTTCCAGTGTTCTTGCCAGAGTCCCAGGGACAGAGGAGCCTGGCGGGATACAGTCCATGGGGTCACAGAGTCAAACACAACTGAAGTAACCTAACACATACACACCACCCCCCACCCCCTCCCTGCAAGAAACTCCTCAAAATTTCTTTTCTCCCTGTACCATTTAACCACGGAACTAATGTTCACGATGTGTTACCTTTAAGGCCTAATAAGATCCTACAGGGATCTCAGAAACAAAGGAAGATTAAAATATATTAAAACAGTTTGCCAGTGTAATGTAATCATACTCTGATTCAGTGACTATTAGTCATGGCTGAATATGAGGTGGGTATTTGGATGGAAACTGTCCAAAACATTCTTGATAAATGGACTTTTCTAAAATAGAGTATGAATGGACTCTAAATATGAGGAGCTTATACTTCAAAAGGTTGTCCCTTCCAAAGCCTTATTATAGGAAAAATTGTAAAAAGCAAAGGGATATCATTGCCTTTCTACTTCATTAAGTCATTCACTTAATATTCATGGTGCTATGCTAAATGCAAGGAAGTACAGAAGACAAGACAAAATCCTTCTTAGAAGGGAGTTGAGGGAAAGCAGACAGGAAATTAAATGTCTATGTACAAATTCAGCCACATATTGAATGATCATGTGTCCCCAGCTCACAATGAGAGTGTGAAGTCAGCCCACCTGTAGTGGAGGACTGGTTTGGAGTGCTGATTCTCTGAGGGTGACCCTTGTCCAATCAGAGAGCAGGACAGATGAAATGCTTTTGTACAGGTTCCTTCACTTCAGATTATTTCTCTCCAGGCCCCCATCTGCTGAGGGGACAACTTTTTATTGCCTATTGATTTATGCAGGGGACCTAGTTCTGGGTCTGGAGACTTTTCCATCAGTATAAACATTCGCTTTCACTTCTTTTAGCCCTGAGTTCCCTTATTGTTTCTGGCATTCCTGGAGATGATTGTGTTTTAGTTTCCAAGCCCACTATATAGTTTTAAGTGATGTTTTTCATGTCAAGCATGTCTCTGTGTTTGCTGTAGAAGCACTCACTCTTCCATCTTAAGTGGAAGTGCCAGTCTGCTGCTTTTAACACTGAAGTACTCACTAAAGCAAACTGGACTCTGACCTTTTGTTCTGACCATCTGTACAGACTTTCTAGTAGATAATCAAAATCACAAGTTAGGGTTTTATTTTCTATACTTTTTCTTAAAGTGCCAAGGTATCAGGAGTTCCACACTAGTATGAAAGTCTAGGGGATGCCAGATTTTTTTTTTTTTTTGGATACGGACCATTTTAAAGTCTTCATTGAATTTGTCACAATATAGCTTCTGTTTTATGTTTTTTTTTTTTTTTTTTCTGTGAGGCATGTGAAATCTTAGCTCCCTGACCAGAGGTCAGACCTGCACCCCTGCATTAGAAGTGAGTGAAAGTTGCTCAGTCATGACTGACTCTTTGTGACCCCATGGACTATACAGTCCATGGAATTCTCCAGGCCAGAATACTGGAGTGGGTTGCTGTTCCTTTCCCCACAGGATCTTCCCAACCCAGGGATTGAACCCAGGTCTCCCACGTTGTAGGCAGATTCTTTACCAGCTTGAGCTACTTTAGGGAAAAACCCTGCTTTGGAAGGTGAAGTCTTAACCACTGGACCACCAGGGAAGCCCCCGCCTCAACTCCTCTTCCCTGGCATGCCAAATTTAACTCTTGAAGGATGGACTTGTCAGTAATCTGATTGCAGCAATATCCATCTTGAGGCAGGAGAGCAGAAGAGTTCAGGTTTGGGTCAAGGACAGCAGGCCAGCATGAGAAGGGCTGGGCAGTTCTGAGCATCATTCATGCCATCTTCCCTGGGTCTAAGTCAAATGAGCCTGGGAGGGAAATATGAAAACACTGCTTGAGAGAAGTGGCTGTAAGATGTTAGGCTTACAAGGAAACTGAGGCTGGGGAGAGATGTGACAGAATGTAGTTTGTGAGTAGGGAAGAAGGTCCCTGTCTGCTTTGGTGAAGAGCACAGCAGGACTGGGTCGCATGGCAGGCTTCAGTCCAACAGCTTCTGCATCGTCCTGGCAGCCTCCAGGGCAGCCTCCATAGGGGACCACACAGGCATTGGCTTCCCACGGAGGCACTGGAGGAGGGAGGAGACGAGAGAAATGTAGAGCTGGAGAGACCTGAGCAACCACACACTCGCAATCATTGAGGTGACAGTGTAAGATGTGGAGAAAAGGTAGATTGGGGTGTATACAAAGGTCCCTCAGAAGTGTGACTGGTACTGTGATCTGAGACTCCCTTGGCTTGGAAGATGGGTAAGGATAGGCATAGAAGAGTAAAGACCATGAACACCCCAGAAATTGTCAGAGGTGATTGTTCTCACAAAGGAACAAAACTGACCTCTACTTGGTCATTCTCCTCTAAATGAACTTTGCAGTTATTTACTGTTTTCCTCTCTTAAATTTACTTTCTAAATAGTTTGAACTATGTGTTATTATCATCCCTTCCAACCCGCTAAAATAAAGCATACCTATTATCTTGACATGGCCTGTTCCGATAACACTGTTCTCTAGTTAGCACAGCATCAAAGAGATCTCTCATGAGGAATATTGATAGGTGCTGTTATATAGGCAGAAACATGTATGAAATGAATTGAAGTTTCATTAAGGCAAATTCAGTGCTCATGAACTGTGCAAAGTACTTTTCAGTGAAAGAAATGGATGTTTAAGAGAGAGTGTGTTTCTGACAAAATCATGCCTTATGTAAGAGTTTTATAAATGTTTACAAAATGTGGCAAGATGTATTGAAAATGTACATAATGAGTATTCTTTCTATGTATAAAGATTCTAGATGATAAACTCACTTGGAAGAAAGAATGAGAATATGAGAGGAGGTACAATAATGATGATGGTGGTCCAGCTGGGATAACCATTCATCCCTGGTAGGCTGTGAGAGTCAGGGATGACTGTCTGTATTGAGGTATGCTTCAGCAGATGGGGGGCTTGGTCTCCCAGTGTCCTCATTCCTTTATGACTTGCAGTGAATTCTTTCATCCATGAATTTATGTAAACATGTGGATATAAACAAACCTCATATGTACCCTTGTTCCATCATAATCTTGAACCAATTATTTCATCTTTCAGAACACAACTTTTTATTTATTTTTCTTTTTTTTAAAAAAATACATATTTATTTATTTGGATGCGTTGGGTCTTAGTTACCTCACGTGGGATCGTCTGTGCTTTTTTGCGATATCTTGTTGTGGGGCATGAACTCTCTAGTTGTGCTGTGCAGACTTAGTTGCTCTGGGGCACATGGGATCTTAGTTCCCTGCCCTTGGATCAAACCTTAAACCCCTGCATTCCAAGGCAGATTCTTAACCCCTGAACCACCATCCAAGTTACCCGGAGCACAACTTTCTTTACAAAGTAAATTGGAATGGAGTTACTTAATAATTGCTGGTTCTATATAGAAAATATCTACAGCAAAAATCACAGTGGCATATAAAAATAATAATTTATGTTTCATTCATATGTCTGTACATGCCTCTGCTTCAGGTTATGGGTCAGGTTCACATTCCGTGTGAACTTATTCTGTGATTAGGATGAAGGGCAGAAACTAACTGGGACATGTTCTTCATTTGGTAGTGGTCAGAAACTTGGAGGGTTGAGCAGATACATTCAATGGCTCCTTTGTTTTATTTTTTATTTTTAATTGAAGGATAATTGTTTAGAGTATTGCACTGGTTTCTACTAGACGTCAACATGAATCAGCCATAGGTTTACCCACGTCTCCTCTCACTTGAACACCCCTCCCACCTCCCTCCCCATCTCGTCCCTCTAGGTTGTGACCAAGCCCCAGTCTGAGTTCCCTGAGTCATACAGCAAGTTCCCATTGGCTATTTAGTTTACATATGGTTATGTATGTTTCCATGTTACTCTCTCCATACCTCCGCATCTCTCCTCCTCCAACCCCTGACCCTGCCCCCCTTCAAGCCGTGTCCATAAGTCTGTTCTCAATGTCTATGTCTCCACTGATGCTCTGCAAATAGGTTCATCAGTATATTCAATGGCTCTTAAAGTCTCTGCCCTCATTCCACTGGCAGGAGCAGATCACATGAACAAATCTAAAAGTCACAGGGCAAAGAAGCATTCTCCTTACATGGAAGTGAATATTTGTTAAATAATTTAATCTACCACACTTTACTTCTTGCCCTTTTAAAGCTTTAAAAAATGTATTTCCAGACTCTTCTAAATCTAGTTCAAAGCCTACCACAATTGCAGGAAGCTCTACATAAAAGTAGTACTTCCTCTTTACTGTTGTAGAATTAAACCTTTATTAGGGGGATGACTGAGCGACTTCACTTTCACTTTCATGCATTGGAGAAGGAAATGGCAACCCACTCCAGTGTTCTTGCCTGGAGGATCCCAGGGACGGGGGAGCCTGGTGGGCTGCCGTTTACGGGGTCACACAGAGTCGGACACAACTGAAGTGACTTAGCAGCAGCAGTAGCAGCAGGGAGATGATATCTTACTTCATTTATGATGCCATTCTGATAATTTAGGTTGATAGTTGCAATTTCTGTTCCATTTAATCTGGGCTGACTGGCCTGATTACTCACTGAAGATTGTACCTGTGGTGCCCCATATGGTAGCCACAAGCTACATGTAGCTAATTAAATTTAGATGAAATTTAAAAAATGTTAAGTCCTTGGTGGTTGGGTGATAAAGAATACATCTACCAATGCAGGAGATGTGAGTTTGATCCCCAGATGGGGAAGATTCCCCCGGAGGCAGAAATGGCAACCCACTCCAGTTATTCTTGCTTGGGGAATCCTGTGGACAGAGGAACCAGGCAGGCTACAGTCCATAGTATCACAAAAGAGTCCGACACAACTTAGAGACTGAACACCAACAATTCCATAGCACACAAGCCACATTTCAAGTGCTCAAAAACTACATGTGGCTAGTGGCTATCATGTAGGGTAGCACAGAAATAGGACAGTTTCATCATCACAGAAAGTTCTACTGGACAGCACTGGGCTGCATTCAACAGTAACAATCATAATGACCTTCATTTATCCAGCACTAGCCATGTGCCAGGCACCCTGATATATGTGCTGTATGTAAGTTCATCCTTGTGGCTGTTTTGTGAGCTCACTACTCTTATTCTCATTTTTCTAATGAAGAAACTGATGGTTAGTGATGCTAAAAATAGGAGCCAGCTTGCCAGTGGGTAGTAACTGGCAGTGTATTGTGTCTTTGACTCCAAAGCTAGGTCTCTGAGCCATTTAAACGCTTGGTTTTCTAGTTTCAGGCCATCTCAAGAACAGATGCTGTGATGTCTAGCAGAGTAGTGGCGGTGGCAGGGTGCTTAGTCCCAGGTACCATTTAGGACGATTAAGGGGGCCGATGAAGAACTGGTTGACTGAGCACAGTAGTGGTTTCCAGACCCCATAGCTGGACTGAGGAACAGGGAGATGGCTGTGGCTATAGTTGGTCCAATGGTTCCCTGCAAGATCAGACAGAGCCTCTCATGATTCTGTCTGATTTTGCCCAGTAACTTCTGTGGAGTTCAGTCAGCTGTGCTTTTCTCTGCAGAGGGTCCTTAGCATGCATGCATGCATGCTGTTGCTTCAGTCGAGTCCAACTCTTTGTGACCCCAAGGACTGTAGCCTTCCAGGCTCCTCTGTCCATGGGATTCTCCAGGCAAGAATACTAGAGTAGGTTGCCTTTTCCTCCTCCAGGGGATATTCCCAGCACCTCCTGCTTGGCAGGCAGATGCTTTACCACTGGACTACCAGGAAGCCCCTCTTACAGTAGTGGACTGGTAATTTCATGGAAGCAAGATAAGAGAAAAATTATTGGAGATACTTGGAAATTTAGTTAGATTTATATTGGAATGAGAAGAGTTACTGAAAGGCCATAGAATAGATATGGAAAATTGAAAGGAGTAACTCTCCTGAGACTAGGGCTTTGGGAATATTTGGGAGTTTGTAGAAACGGAAGAAAGAAATGAGAGAGACCCTGCTATGATTGAATGAAGTTGAGAGAAGAGATAGGGAAAGGGAATTTCAAAAATGTAGGTTATAAATGGAATACTACTTTGGTGATTTCAATAAAGTTATATTTAGGGTTTTATTATTATTATTATTTTTCAACTCTCAGGATTATTCTTTCCTTGAGTGCAAAACCATGCTAAGAATGGGCCATGAGGCCACTGAGCTTTATGTAAGAAAACTGGCATTCAATATATATAATAGTTTCAGTGGAAAGAGGTGGATTAGGAGCTAGAGACTTACAATAGTAATAGAGTTATAGTTCCCACTGGAATTTAAGAAAATGAGTGTCTAGCTATAAAACCTGAGCATCACTGAGCTTATCTCTAGTTTAAACCTAGCATCTGCTCAATAGTAGTGATCTTTGTTTTTCTACCCCAACTTGACACTGTTATTACACATTCTTTTAATTTCACCTTTCTTATCCATTGCTTCTCTCTCTCTCTAAGTCGCTTCAGTCGTGTTCGACTCTGTGCGACCCCATAGACAGCAGCCCACCAGGCTCTGCCGTCCTTGGGATTCTCCAGGCAAGAACACTGGAGTGGGTTGCCATTGCCTTCTCCATTGTGTGAAAGTGAAAAGTGAAAGTGAAGTCGCTCAGTCACGTCCGACTCGTAGCGACCCCATGGACTGCAGCCCACCAGGCTCCTCCATCCATGGGATTTTCTAGGCAAGAGTACTGGAGTGGCTTGCCATTGCCGTGTTACAGCTCTTCCTTGTATTCTCTGTGATTATTACATTATAACCAATAGTGATTTGTAAAATGCAGGTTAGTGACTATTATAGTTAAATTGCATCTGGGAAATTTTTGATGTAGGAGAAAAATGTACTGTGAGGGGAAAAGATTCCATGATCAAACATTTGATGTTTCTGTGTGCTTTTTTTCACTCTGTTTATGGTGTACTTTGATGACAAAGGTTTTTATCTTGATAAGTCTAGTTTTATCAATTTTTTCTTTTGTTGCCTGTGGTTTTGGTGCTTTTTCTTCAGGTTATAATTATGCTGCTGGTTTTTTAAAATGGAGATCTGTTTTAATAATTTTTCCCCATTCCTGTATTTTGAATTGTTGATTAGATGTTTATATCTTCAGATGTGGAGCCTTGATAACTTTCCTGCTCAAAGCATTATTGTTATTTGTTTGGTGTGTGTAAGAACTCTGAATTTGGAGATTTCCTTAGATAGTATCTAAGGAAAAAAATAGTTCTAAACATTGCTTAAGGAATGATTGTTGTACCAGCATTGAGACTAATTGAATTAAATACATGTAAGATTAGAAAGCATAGTTCCCCCCACCCCTAGGAGGTTTAAGCCTACCTTATGATCAAAATTTAATATGATTATTATGAATATCCTATTATCCATGAAGTGCATAGGCTGAGTATACTTGACTGGATTCAGGCTTATCTCTGATCTTTTAATCAATCAGTGTAACTTAGGTAAAAGATTTACTCTAGAAGTAACATTAAATTCCAAGAAAATAAACTCTGTGAGCCATTTTCATTGACAGGCAGGGATTTCTTTCAGATGATTTGTCACAATTACTTGGAAAATATTTTCAGAAAACTTACCACAAGGTGTGTGTGTGTGTGTGCGAAACAGCCTCTTTTATCACTATTTGTGATATCGCAAGGAGGAAGATCCTAATTGATTAAAAGTTATTCTGGTGGCATACTCTGCTCACCTGCTGAGAGCGTGAGTGGTATGTCCTGATTAGCACTCTGAGGTCAAGTGTTAATGACTCTGGAGGAGAACTACTGGGATCCTGGAAAGTGTCCTATCTCTGAAACGTACAGTCTATGACTTTGTCCATGGTGTGAATCCTGCCTAGCAGAAGGCTCCCCACCACAACAGGCACAGAAAGCTTGGTTAATCATACAACCACTGTCTTTTGGTAAAGGTCAAGTTTACAAGTGGAGGTTTATGGATCCTGTACCTAAATGAGTACAAAATACATAAGCTTCTAAAATGTTTTTTTCTAGTCTCATCATTCCTACCTATTTCTCTCTCATTTTTTTCCTTTTGGCTTATTGATCACCTCCTCAATTCCTCTATGATTCATTGTCTGGTTAGGGTGTCAGTGGCTCAAGAAATTCAGACTTAAGGGTAGAAAATTCTTAGGGACCAGGTAGCTGTGAGTCTGATCTGGGTAGGCAAACCAGAATGATATTTCCCTTCTAAAGTTAGGATTAGGACTGACTGAGTGAGAAATTATTTGATGAAAAAACTGGAAAGACATATTACTAGACATTATGCAAGATAGAAAACACAAGAGTCCAGACACATTGGCAGGAGCCAGAAAACCTGCAAGGACTGAAGGAAAAAAAGTTCATGTAAAAATTTAATGCTGCAATACCTCTTTTAATTGGCTTCCTTTTTTCAATCCCAAGATGTCCATTTTATGGTTCAGGTCCTAATTATCTCTTGATTATACAAGATGGCTTTTAAGTGGTCTCCATCATTTCCATCTCTTTGATTCTTTAGGTCTTTGGGTTCAGACTGGTCTTCCCAAACCCAAAATATCCAGTTGAGCCACCCCACTACTCTAGAACCATCATCAGCTCTCCATAGCTTTAATTATCTATGTTTGTTAGCTTGTTCTTTGAGGACATCCATTCTCATACTTCATGCTGTTTTTATCATGTTGTCTCTCCTTATCTTTTGTAGTTACTTTAAAGTGTTAGTTGCTCAAATCGTGTCTGACTCTTTGTGACCCCACAGACTCCCTGCCAGGCTCCTCTGTCCATGGGGATTCTCCAGGCAGGAACACTGGAGTGGGTTGCCATGCCCCGCTCCAGGGGATCTTCCCAACCCAGAGATAGAACCCAGGTCTCCTGCATCGCAGGCAGATTCTTTACTCTCTGAGCCACTAGGGAAGTCCTAAAAGTTATTTTTAAATCTTGTGTGTGTGTTAGTCTATCAATCATGTCCAATTCTTTGAAACCCTATGGACTGTAACGGGGTAGCCTATAGCCTGTATATACCCTTAGCCTATATTCTTCAGGCAAGAATACTGGAGTGGGTTGCCATTTCCTCCTTCAGGGAAGATCCCTGACTCAGGGATTGAACCTGGGTTCTGCATTGCAGGCAGATTCTTTACCATCTGAGCCACCAGGGAAGCCATAGTTAAGTGATACCCAAATGGCTGGTTTCTGAATTTGCTCATTCCCTCTTCTGAGTAATTTCCATCACTCTCTCTCCTCTTCTTTAGTAAAAACCCTACTGATTAAGTCTTTTTTCAATTGCCATCTCTACTGAAGATGAAGTCCCTTCTTTGACCTTTCTTTTTCTTTCATGAATCAGTACTGTTGAGTTCTTTGGTGGTACTTTTTTCATACAAATTTCTGTAGAACGATTGATTTACTTTCTCATATACCCTAATTAATAATCAGGCAGGACTGTTTTATTTATGAAAAACTATAAGCAGAGCTCTTAAGACATAGAAATTTTCAAGTTTTTTTAAAAAGAATTTTATTTTATTTTTTAACTTTTATTTTATGTTGACATATAGTTGATTTACAATGTTGTAACATGTTGTATGTTGGTATATAGTTGTATGTTGGTATATAGTTGTATGTTGATGTATAGTTGAGTTACAATCTTTTTTTTAAATTTTATTTTATTTAACTTACAATATTGTATTGGTTTTGCCATATATCAAAATGAATCCACCACAGGTATACATGTGTTCCCCATCCTGAACCCTCCTCCCTCCTCCATCCCCATACCATCCCTCTGGGTTGTCCCAGTGCACCAGCCCCAAGCATCCAGTATCGTGCATCGAACCTGGACTGGCGACTCATTTCATATATGATATTATACATGTTTAAATGCCATTCTTCCAAATCATCCCACCCTCTCCCTCTCCCACAGAGTCCAAAAGACTGTTCTATACATCAGTGTCTTTTTTGCTGTCTCATAAACCGGGTTATTGTTACCATCTTTCTAAATTCCATATATATGTGTTAATATACTGTATTGGTGTTTTTCTGGCTCACTTCACTCTGTATAATAGGCTCCAGTTTCATCCACCTCATTAGAACTGATTCAAATGTATTCTTTTTAATGGCTGAGTAATACTCCATTGTGTATATGTACCACTGATTTCTTATCCATTCATCTGCTGATGGACATCTAGGTTGCTTCCATGTCCTGGCTATTATAAACAGTGCTGCAATGAACATTGGGGTACACGTGTCTCTTTCAATTCTGGCTTTCTCAGTGTCTATGCCCAGCAGTGGGATTGCTGGATCATAAGGCAGTTCTATTCCCAGTTTTTTAAGGAATCTCCATACTGTTCTCCATAGTGGCTGTACTAGTTTGCATTCCCACCAACAGTGTAAAAGGGTTCCCTTTTCTCCACACCCTCTCCAGCATTTATTGCTTGTAGACTTTTGGATCGCAGCCATTCTGACTGGCATAAAATGGTACCTCATAGTGGTTTTGATTTGCATTTCTCTGATAATGAGTGATGTTGAGTATCTTTTCATGTGTTTGTTAGCCATCTGTATGTCTTCTTTGGAGAAATGTCTATTTAGTTCTTTGGCCCATTTTTTGATTGGGTCATTTATTTTTCTGGAATTGAGCTGTAGGAGTTGCTTGTATATTTTTGAGATTAGTTGTTTGTCAGTTGCTTCATTTGCTATTATTTTCTCCCATTCTGAAGGCTGTCTTTTCACCTTGCTTATAGTTTCTTTTGTTGTGCAGAAGCTTTTAAGTTTAATTAGGTCCCATTTGTTTATTTTTGTATTATTTCCAATATTCTGGGAGGTGGGTCATAGAGGATCCTGCTGTGATGTATGTTGGAGAGTGTTTTGCCTATGTTCTCCTCTAGGAGTTTTATAGTTTCTGGTCTTACGTTTAGATCTTTAATCCATTTTGAGTTTATTTTTGTGTATGGTGTTAGAAAGTGCTCTAGTTTCATTCTTTTACAAGTGGTTGACCAGTTTTCTCAGCACCACTTGTTAAAGATATTGTATTTAATCCATTGTATATTCTTGCCTCCTTTGTCAAAGATAAGGTGTCCATAGGTGCATGGGTTTATCTCTAGGCTTTCTCTTTTGTTCCATTGATCTATATTTCTGTCTTTGTGCCAGCTGTCTTGATGACTGTGGCTTTGTAGTAGAGCCTGAAGTCAGGCAGGTTGATTCTTCCAGTTCCATTCTTCTTTATCAAGATAGCTTTGACTATTCGAGGTTTTTTGTATTTCCATACAAATTGTGAAATTATTTGTTCTAGCTCTGTGAAGAATACTGTTGGTAGCTTGATAGGGATTGCATTGAATCTATAAATTGCTTTGGGTAGTATACTCATTTTCACTGTATTGATTCTGCCAATCCATAAACGTGGTATATTTCTCCATCTATTAGTGTCCTCTTTGATTTCTTTCACCAGTGTTTTATAGTTTTCTATATATAGGTCTTTAGTTTCTTTAGGTAGATATATTCCTAAGTATTTTTTTCTTTTTGTTGCAATGGTGAATGGAATTGTTTCCTTAATTTCTCTTTCTATTTTCTCATTATTAGTGTACAGGAATGCAAGGGATTTCTGTGTGTTGATTTTATATCCTGCAACTTTACTATATTCATTGATCAGTTCTAGTAATTTTCTGGTGGAATCTTTAGGGTTTTCTATGTAGAGGATCATGTCATCTGCAAACAGTGAGAGTTTTACTTCTTGTTTTCCAATTTGGATTCCTTTTATTTGTTTTTCTGCTCTGATTGCTATGGCCAAAACTTCCAAAACTATGTTGAATAGTAATGGTGAAAGTGGGCATCCTTGTCTTGTTCCTGACTTTAGAGGAAATGCTTTCAATTTTTCACCATTGAGGATAATGTTTGCTGTGGGTTTGTCATATATAGCTTTTATTATGTTGAGGTATGTTCCTTCTATTCCTGCTTTCTGGAGAGTTTTTATCATAAATGGATGTTGAATTTTGTCGAAGGCTTTCTCTGCATCTATTGATATAATCATATGGTTTTTATTTTTCAATTTGTTAATGTGGTGTATTACATTGATTGATTTGCGTATATTGAAGAATCCTTGCATCCCTGGGATAAAGCCCACTTGGTCATGGTGTATGATCTTTTTAATGTGTTGTTGGATTCTGATTGCTAGAATTTTGTTAAGGATTTTTGCATCTATGTTCATCAGTGATATTGGCCTGTAGTTTTCTTTTTTTGTGGCATCTTTTTCAGGTTTTGGTATTAGGGTGATGGTGACCTCATAGAATGAGTTTGGAAGTTTACCTTCCTCTGCAATTTTCTGGAACAGTTTGAGTAGGATAGGTGTTAGCTCTTCTCTAACTTTTTGGTATAATTCAGCTGTGAAGCTGTCTGAACCTGGGCTTTTGTTTGCTGGAAGATTTCTGGTTACAGTTTGAATTTCTGTGCTTGTGATGGGTCTGTTAAGATTTTCTTTTAAAAATATGCGCCAAAAAGGAAAAAATTTAACCAAGAAAGTATTTGGTTGTAAAAAAGAAAAACAGTGGTAAGCAAAGAAATTTCTAAACATTTAGGAGTAAGTATTTACTAAAAAAATAATAATGATGACTAATTTGGAGAGTTTAATAAATAAATTTGAATGAAAATATTAAATATTCAAGCATGTGGAAGATGGAATCTGAGGTCTTTTTATTGTTCAGGTGAGCGACTGATCTGATCTGATCTGAAAGAGTAAAAATATTGACTTTTGTCAATTCACATCTTAGTGTTAAAAATTTAAGGATGACTATTGGAGGGAGATGGAGAAACAGTGTAAACAGTGTCAGACTTTATTTTTCTGGGCTCAAAAATCACTGCAGATGGTGACTGCAGCCATGAAATTAAAAGACGCTTACTCCTTGGAAGGAAAATTATGACCAACCTAGATAGCATATTCAAAAGCAGAGACATCACTTTGCCAACAAAGGTTCGCCTAGTCAAGGCTATGGTCTTTCCTGTGGTCATGTATGGATGTGAGAGCTGGACTGTGAAGAAGGCTGAGCGCCGAAGAATTGATGCTTTTGAACTGTGGTGTTGGAGAAGACTCTTGAGAGTCCCTTGGACTGCAAGGAGATCCAACCAGTCCATTCTGAAGGAGATCAGCCCTGGGATTTCTTTGGAAGGAATGATGCTAAAGCTGAAACTCCAGTACTTTGGCCACCTCATGCGAAGAGTTGACTCATTGGAGAAGACTCTGATGCTGGGAGGGATTGAGGGCAGGAGGAGAAGGGGACGACAGAGGATGAGATGGCTGGATGGCATCACTGACTCGATGAATGTGAGTCTGAGTGACCTCCGAGAGCTGGTGATGGTTAGGGAGGCCTGGCGTGCTGCGGTTCATGGGGTCGCAAAGAGTCGGACACGACTGAGCGACTGATCTGATCTGATTTGATTGGAGGGAGACAAATAAAATGATTACTTCTAACCAGTGAATAGAAGAAATTGGAGTGAAGTAAAACTGAACTTCTTCTCCAATAAAGAAAAACATTAAATAGAACAGTAAGATAAAATGGTAAAAGTAATAAATAAATTAGTAAACTAGATAAAAATACACATTCCTACTATATTCATTTTATACCTATTGTATTTTATACAATGTCAAAAACAATATGTCATTAAAAATTTCAAAAAGATATACAAGGCAAATACTAATATAAACACTAGTACAAAGAAGGCTGGAATAGCCAAACTAATAGCAGTTGAACTAGACATTAAAAAAAAATAGCATTAATAGGAATAAAGGTCACTATATAATGATAAAAGGAACAGTTCACCATCTTGAACTTCAAAGCCCTAAACAACACATTTCCAAATTATACACTTTAAATATGGAAAGAGTCACAAGAATAATTTCATGATGATAGTGGAAACTTTTAATATACCTGTCATTGATAAATCATCTAGAGGAAAATAAGAGTTAAAAACTTGAACAACAGCTATGATTTATTAAGCTCTGAACCCAACAATTAGAAAAGACACTTTGAAGAGTGTGTATGAACCATTTATAGAAATTGCTCCTATTTAAGTTTCTACATATATAATTAACATTATCATATAGACCATGATCTTTGACAAAGATGCAATAAAATTAATAATTGATAACAAAAGAATACACAAATAGATCAATGGAATAGAGGGCCCAGAAATAAACTCACAGAAATATAATCAACTGACTTTTGACAAAGGAGCAAAGGCAATAAAATGGAGAAAACTTACTTTTTTCAATAAATGGTGTTAGAAAAACTAGACCTCAACCTGCAAAAAAATGAATCTAAACAGATGTTATAACCTTCACAAAAATTAAAATGAATCATAGAACTAACTGTAAAGTGCAAAACTATAAAACTCTTAGAAGATAACATAGGAGAAAGTCTAGATGACTTTGGTATTGTGAAGACTTTTTAGATAGAACCCCAAAGACACAATCACCCATCAGAGAAATAATTGATAAGCTGGACTTCATTAAAATGAAAACTTCTGCTTTGCAATAGACACTGTCAAAAGAATGGGAAGACAAGCCCCAGACTGGGAGTAAATATTTGCAAAAGATATACTGGTAAATAATTGTTATCTTAACTATCTGAAGAATTCTTAAAATTCAACAATAAAAAAAAGTAGGTTAAATAATGGGCAAAAGACCTGAATAGACTCACCTCATCAAGGAAGATAAAGAGATGGCAAATAAGCATATGAAAAGATGCTCTGTATTATATGTTGTTAGGGGATTGCTAATTACAATGACAAAGAGATAACACTGCACATCAACTAGCAGCTTTATATATAATTGCCCAAACTTGAAAGCAACTAAGATATCCTTCAGTAGGTGAATGGGTAAATAAACTGGTATATCCAGGTGGGCTTCCCTGGTGGCTAAGAGGGTAAAGACCCTGCCGGCCATGCAGGAGGCCTGGGTTTAATCCCTGGGTTGGGAAGATCCCTGGAGGAGGGCATGGCAACCCCTTCCAGTGTTCCTGCCTGGAGAATCCCCATGGAAGAGGAGCCTGGTAGGGCTACAGTCCATGGGGTTGCAAAGAGTTGGACCTGACTGAGTGACTAAGTGCAGTGCAGCATAACCAGATGATAGAATATTATATAACACTAGTTAAGGCTATGGAGAAGGCAATGGCACCCCACTCCAGTACTCTTGCCTGGAAAATCCAATGGATGGAGGAGCCTGGTGGGCTGCAGTCCATGGCGTTGCTAAGAGTTGGACACGACTGAGTGACTTCACTTTCACTTTTCACTTTCATGCATTGGAGAAGGAAATGGCAATCCACTCCAGTGTTCTTGCCTGAAGAATCCCAGGGACCAGGGAGCCTGGTAGGCTGCCCTCTATGGGATCGCACAGAGTTGGACACGACTGAAGGGACTTAGCAGCAGCAGCAGTCAAGACTATGGTTTTTCCAGTAGTCATGTATGGATGTGAGAGTTGGACTGTCACGAAAGCTAGCGCTGAAGAATTGATGCTTTTGAACTATGGTGTTGGAGAAGACTCTTGAGGGTCCCTTGGACTGCAAGGAAATCCAACCAGTCCATTCTAAAGGAGATCAGCCCTGGGTGTTCTTTGGAAGGAATGATGCTAAAGCTGAAACTCCAGTACTTTGGCCACCTCATGCGAAGAATTGACTCATTGGAAAAGACCCTGATGCTGAGAGGGATTGGGATCAGGAGGAGAAGGGGATGACAGAGGATGAGATGGCTGGATAGCATAACTGACTCAATGGACATGGGTTTGAGTGACGTCCGGGAGTTGGTGATGGACAGAGAGGTCTGGTGTGCTGCAGTTCATGGGGTCACAAAGAGTCGGACACAGATGAACTGAACTGAAAAAGAAATTAGCTATGAAGTCATAAAAAGACATGGAGGAACATGAAATGCATATTACTAAGTAAAAGAAGCCAGTCTGAAAAGGCTACATACTATTCCAATTATGTGACATTCTGGGAAAGGCCAAACTATGGAGACTGTAAAAAGATCAGTAGTTCCCAGGGTTTGAGGGACAGGGAAAAATGAATAATTGGAGCACAAAGGAATTTTAGGGCAGTGAAACTATTCTGTATAATGCTATGATGGTGGGTACATATCATTATACGTGTGTCAAAACCCACAGAACGTACAGGCTTCCCTGGTGGCTCAGTGGTGAAGAATCTTCCTGCCAGTGAAGGAGATGCGAGAGATGTGGGTTTGATCCCTGGATCAGGAAGGTGCCCTGGAGAAGGAAATGGCAGCCCACTCCAGTATTCTTGCCTGGGAAACCCCATGGACAGATGAACCTGGCAGGCTACAATCCACGGGGTCACAAAGAGTCAGGCACAACTTAATGACTAAACAATAACAACAACAGTAACACAGACTGTACACCAACAGTGAACCCTGATGTGAACTGTGGGCTTTGTGTGATGATCTGTCAATGCAGGTTTATTGATTATAAGAAATGTAACACTCTGGTGTGGGGTGTTGATAGAGAGGGAGGCTGTGAGTGTGTGTGGGGTCAGAGTATATGGAAACTCTGGACTTTCTGATTAATACTGCTGTGAACCTAAAACTGCTATAAAAATTAAAGCCTTAAAAAAATTGGTAACAGGAAAGTAGTTAAAGAAATTCCATCCTCTGTATTTGGAAACTACTTATGGAGTTAAGTCTGATTATGAAAATAACATACAAAATTATTAAAAAAGATTAATATTACATTATTTTTAATTGTATATGCTAATTAGAGAAAACATCAGAAATAGGCTAAGAAGCAAGTGTAATATGGTGCAAGTAAGGGAGAGGGTAAAAATGTTTTAAAATCCTTATTTTAGGTAGAGAGACTCAAAATATACTATATCATGCTTGATTAAAATAATTTGAAAAATACATAAAGGTTTTGAAAAACTTGAGGAAACTGGCTTTAGATAGGATTAATTAATATTATAACAATTACGTTCTCTCTAAATCAATATATAAACAGTGCAATTCCAAATTATCAACAGACTTTTTCTGAAATGTGAGAAAATGACTGAAGATTTTCTGTAAGAAGGTACATGTGAGAATGAAAAGGAAGTTTTAAAACTGAGAAAATATTAATACCTTGCCAAAACATTATAATATGTTATGATAATGTGATTCTGGGATACTCCAAAGGTAAATTTAAAAAATATGAAAATTTATGTGATGAAGAAGGCATTTCAGATCAATGAGATGAAGATGGATTATTAAAAAAAGTGTAGGAAAAATTGTCTAGTTATTTGGAAAATAATGAACTTGGATTCACTGATGTAAATTCTAGATAAACCACAGAGAGTTAGACGTATATTTACAAATAGAAAACTAACAAACCAAATAAACTAAAAAACCAATAGTAGGAAGTATGAATTTTTATTTATTTAAAAAATATATTCGGATAGATGTCTTCCTAATTGTAGGGTTGACATGATGTCCTAAAGCCACAAAGGAAATTTGGGTAATGATAGACAATAAAATGTGATGAAGAATATGCCTGCCAATGCAAGAGACGTGGGTTCCATCCCTGGGTCAGAAGATCCCCTGGAGAAAGAAATGGCAGCCCACTCCAGTATTCTTGACTGTAGAATCCCATGGACAGAGGAGCCTGGCAGTTATAGTCCGTGGGGTTGCAAAGCGTCAGACACAACTTAGTGACAAAACCATAAGAAGAACAATCCCCCCATTACTCCATTCTTTCCTTTCTTTTATCTTCCCCTGCTTATTGCTTGTAATAAGTAAAATGGTTCATTGTCAAAAAATAAAGCAATGCATGGATTATGACCTAAAGGACAAAATAAATATTCATGATTAGATGCTGATATAAATACATAATTGAATAAAATTAAAGGGGGCGAACAGACAAATCTCCCAAACAGTAGATACTTCCCTCTCAACTTGGGGGAGAATAACTTTGTATTATATGGACATGAGTTTGAGCAAACTCTGGGAGATAGTGGAGGACAGGGAAGCCTGGTGTGCTGCAACCCATGGGGTCGCAAAGAGTTGGACACGACTGAGCAATTGAACAACAACAGCAAGACATTGGGAATATGATCAATATTTATTGAACATTTGCAGGGTCTCACTCACTCCCTGGGTTGGGAAGATTCCCTGGAGAAGGGAAAGGCTACCCACTCCAGTATTCTGGCCTGGAGAATTCCATGGACTGTATAGTCCATGGGGTCACAAAGAGTCGGACACAACTGAGTGACTTTTACTTCAAGGGCTAGGCATTGTTTTTGGCAAGCCAAGGCAGGAGATTAAGTAACAGTAAGTAAATGGTGAAGCTGGAATTCTGAACCCAGTCAGGTTGATTTCATACACCACCTTCACTCTATGGCACTGTTCTACACAACAGTGCCTTATATAGCAAGAAAAATGTGCACAGCAAAATTCAGAATGGAATCAGAAGAAAAATAACACAGGAAATTCTGAGCAACACTTAGAGACAGAAACCAATATGCCTGACACACAACGAACACTTAAAAATTAGTATGAAAAAGGAAGACCACTTAATACACAAATGAATACATTTCGTGAAGAGGTAATTCACACAATAAAAAACACAAATGACTAATAAACATATAAAAGATCTTCATTCCCACTAATAATTAAATTAATACAAATTAAACAATGAGATGGGCATTCCTGGTAGCTCAGTGGTAAAGATTCTGTTGCTGATGCAGCAGAGGTGGATTTGATCCCTGGGTTGGGAAGATCCCCTGGAGAAGGAAATGGCAATCCACTCCAGTCTTCTGCCTGGGAAATCCCATGGACAGAGGAGCCTGTGCACTGCAGTCCACAGGGTCAGAAAAGTATCAGACACAACCTAGTGACCAAACAAGAACACAACAAACAATGAGATAGCTTTTTCAGCTATCATATTATTAGTAGTTAAAGTACTGATAATGCCAATGTGTCAAAAAGTATGGAGAAACAGTTTCTCTTTTACACATCATTAGTTGGTGGTGGCTTATACTGGTACAGGTTTTTAAGTAGCAGTTTAGCTATTTTTATTAAAATAGAACATCTACAAAAGCAGTTTTACATCTGAGAATGTATTTTGTAGAAATATTCTTACATATATGCTGAAAAATGAATGTGTGTGTATATATATATGTATATACACACATAAGTATATGTGTGTATATATATATATATGAGATTACTCACTACAGTGTTATTTATAATAGCAAAACAGTTGAAACCATCCAAACATTTATCGATAAGGAATTAACTAAATTCAAGATAAGCCAAAGGACTAATAGTGATAATTTTCAGAGTGAGACTTGAAGTATCATGAGGGAATTCTACTTTTTCTCTTTCTATGTGTTTTTATTTTAATGTTTTAAAATATTAAAGCAATACTTCTGTAATAAAAGTAATTTTTAAGCTATTCTTAGAGGTAGCAGCAGTAGCAGAGATAGCCTGCTGCTGCTGCTGCTGCTGCTAAGTCGCTTCAGTCGTGTCCGACTCTGTGCGACCCCACAGACGGCAGCCCATCAGGCTCCCCTGTCCCTGGGATTCTCCAGGCAAGAATACTGGAGCGGGTTGGCAATAGCCTACAATCATTAAAACAGACTATTGATACTAAACACTCACAAGTGGATAATGTCCTACATTAAAAAGATTAAATTATGGTAATGAAGAATAGTTTTAAGAATTCAAGTATGGATTGATACTAGAAAATTTATTTGTAATTTGTCATAGCCAAAGGAAAAGTAGATTTGACCATTTTTTAAAAAATATAAATTTATTTATTTTAATTGGAGGTTAATTACAATATTGTATTGGTTTTGCCACACATGCCACAACATGAATCTGCCATGGGTGTACACATGCTCCCCACTCCGAACCCCCTCCCACCTCCCTCCCTGCACCATCCCTCTGGGTCGTCCCAGTGCACCAGCCCAAGCAACCAGTATCATGCATTGAACTTGGACTGGCAATTCATTTCATATATGATATTATACATGTTTCAATGCCATTCTCCCAAATCATCCCACCCTCCCCTCTCCCAGAGTCCAAAAGACTGTTCTATACATCTGTGTCTCTTTTGCTGTCTCGTATACAGGGTTATCGTTACCATCTTTCTAAATTCCGTATATATGCGTTAGTATACTGTATTGGTGTTTTTCTTTCTGGCTTACTTCACTCTGTATAATAGGCTCCAGTTTCATCCACCTCATTAGAACTGATCCAAATGTATTCTTTTTAATGACTGAGTAATACTCCATTGTGTATATGTACCACTGATTTCTTATCCATTCATCTGCTGATGGACATCTAGGTTGCTTCTATGTCCTGGCTATTATAAATAGTGCTGCAATGAACATTGGGGTACACGTGTCTCTTTCAATTCTGGTTTCCTCGGTGTGTATGCTCAGCAGTGGGATTGCTGGGTCATTTTTAAGGAATCTCCACACTGTTCTCCATAGTGGCTGTACTAGTTTGCATTCCCACCAACAGTGTAAGAGGGTTCCCTTTTCTCCACACCCTCTCCAGCATTTATTGCTTATAGACTTTTGGATCGCAGCCATTCTGACTGGCGTGAAATGGTACCTCATAGTGGTTTTGATTTGCATTTCTCTGATAATGAGTGATGTTGAGCATCTTTTCATGTGTTTGTTAGCCATGTGTGTGTCTTCTTTGGAGAAATGTCTATTTAGTTCTTTGGCCCATTTTTTGATTGGGTCATTTATTTTTCTGGAATTGAGCTGTAGGAGTTGCTTGTATATTTTTGAGATTAGTTGTTTGTCAGTTGCTTCATTTGCTATTATTTTCTCCCATTCTGAAGGCTGTCTTTTCACCTTGCTTATAGTTTCCTTTGTTGTGCAGAAGCTTTTAAATTTAATTATGTCCCATTTGTTTATTTTTGTATTATTTCCAATATTCTGGGAGGTGGGTCATAGAGGATCCTGCTGTGATGTATGTTGGAGAGTGTTTTGCCTATGTTCTCCTCTAGGAGTTTAATAGGTTCTGGTCTTATGTTTAGATCTTTAATCCATTTTGAGTTTATTTTTGTGTATGGTGTTAGAAAGTGTTCTAGTTTCATTCTTTTGCAAGTGGTTGACCAGTTTTCCCAGCACCACTTGTTAAAGAGTTTGTCTTTTCTTCATTGTATATTCTTGCCTCCTTTGTCAAAGATAAGGTGTCCATAGGTGCATGGATTTATCTCTGGGCTTTCTATTTTGTTCCATTGATCTATATTTCTGTCTTTGTGCCAGTACCATACTGTCTTGATGACTGTGGCTTTGAAAGCATTTCCCTTAAAGTCAGGAACAAGACAAGGGTGCCCACTTTTACCACTACTATTCAACATAGTTTTGGAAGTTTTGGCCACAGCAATCAGAGCAGAAAAATAAATAAAAGGAATCCAAATTGGAAAAGAAGAAGTAAAACTCTCACTGTTTGCAGATGGCATGATCCTCTACATAGAAAACCCTGAAGATTCCACCAGAAAGTTACTAGAGCTAATGAATGAATATAGTAAAGTTGCAGGATATAAAAGCGACACACAGAAATCCCTTGAATTCCTATACACTAATAATGAGAAAATAGAAAGAGAAATTAAGGAAACAATTCCATTGAAACCAAAAAAATAAAATACTTAGGAATATATCTACCTAAAGAAACTAAAGACCTATATATGAAAACTATAAAACACTGGTGAAAGAAATCAAAGAGGACACTAATAGATGGAGAAATATACCTTGTTCATGGATCGAAAGAATCAATATAGTGAAAATGAGTATACTACCCAAAGCAATCTATAGATTCAATTGCAATCCCTATCAAGCTACCAATGGTATTTTTCACAGAGCTAGAACAAATAATTTCACAATTTGTATGGAAATACAAAAAATATTGAATAGCCAAAGCAATCTTGAGAAAGAAGAATGGAACTAGAGATTTGACTATTTTAGTAGACATACAAAGACTTCAATTAAATATCAATTCTGATTTTAAAATTTCTTAGTGGATGGAATCTTTCATTGAAATGTCTAAGATTATCTATCTGAAACCAGTTGTTCACATCATACTTGACAGAAGCCTCTAGAATTATTTCTTTGAAATTTGTAAAAAGACTAGGCTATCCCAAGGATACCCAAGATAATCACTACACTGATTTGACAAGATTCTAGACATTTAAATGAGAAAATATATAAGTATTTCTACAAGAAAAATATTCTTTTTCTCAAATGATGTAACTGTCTACTTGGACAACTCAAGAGAAATAATTAAAATGAAATTACAATTAGAGTTCAGCAGCTATTCAGTTATAAAATAAGTTTGTAATGTATCTACAGTTTTCCTACATCCAGTAAAAATCTATTAGAAGAAGATAGATTCCACTTATCTTCATAAATAGTTTAACAGATAGTTAGAAAGTATTCTACAAATATTTTAGAAGGCAATATTAAGCTGTTTTACAATAAAGATTCCAATAATAGCTATCAATGCACTGTGGTCATTATAGAATGAATAGTGATTATCATGAGCAGATAGTGTTGGATTAAAGAACATACTATTTTAATTTTCTTCTATTGAATATTTTAAAAATATTGTCTATCGTCTTTTATTTTATAATCTTTCTATATTACTTCTATAATAAATAATTTTAAAAAAATGCATGTTGTAATCTGTGATTGTCACATTTCCTGGGAATATCACCTATAAATCAATTATTGCAACAGAAAGCCATATTTCAGATGTTCAAGCTGGTTTTAGAAAAGGCAGAGGAATCAGAGATCAAATTGCCAACATCTGCTGGATCATTGAAAAAGCAAGAGAATTCCAGAAAAACATCTATTTCTGCTTTATTGACTATCCCAAATCCTTTGACTGGATCACAATTGTGATCCAGTTTATTGTGGATCACAATAAACTATGGAAAATTCTGAAAGAGATGGGACCACCTGATATGCCTCTTGAGAAACCTATATGCAGGTCAAGGTCAGTAAGTAACACTTAGAACTGGACATGGAACAACAGACTGGTTCCAAATAGGAAAAGGAGTGCGTCAAGGCTGTATATTGTCACCCTGCTTATTTAACTTATAAATGGCAACCCACTCCAGTGTTCTTGCCTGGAGAATCCCAGGGACCGGGAGCCTGGTGGGCTGCCGTCTCTGGGGTCACACAGAGTCGGACACGACTGAAGTGACTTAGCAGCAGTAGCAGCAGAGTACATAATGAGAAAAGCTGGATTGGAGGAAGCACAAGCTGGAATCGAGATTGGCGGGAGAAATATCAATAACCTCAGATATGCAGATGACACCACCCTTATGGCAGAAAGTGAAGAGGAACTAAAAAGCCTCTCAATGAAGGTTGAAAGAGGAAAGTGAAAAAGTTGGCTTAAAACTCAACATTCAGAAAACTAAGATCTTGGCATCTGGTCTGATCTCTTCATGGCAAATAGATGGGGAAACAGTGGAAACAGTGTCAGACTTTAATTTTTGGGCTCCAAAATCAGTGCAGATGGTGACTGCAGCCATGAAATTAAAAGACTCCTTGGAAGGAAAGTTATGTCCAACCTTATAGCATATTCAAAAGCAGAGACATTGCTTTACCAACAAAGGTCCATCTAGTCAAGGCTATGGTTTTTCCAATGGTCATGTATGGATGTGAGAGTTGGACTGTGAAGAAAGCTGAGCAATGATGAATTGATGCTTTTGAACTGTGGTGTTGGAGAAGACTCTTGAGAGTCCCTTGGACTGCAAGGAAATCCAACCAGTCCATTCTGAAGGAGATCAGTGCTGGATGTTCACTGGAAGGACTGATGCTAAAGCTTAAACTCCAATACTTTGGCCACTTCATGTGAAGAGTTGACTCATTGGAAAAGACCCTGATGCTGGGAGGGATTGGGGGCAGAAAGAGAAGGGGACAACAGAAGATGAGATGGCTGGATGGCATCATCGACTTGATGGACATGAGTTTGCGTGAACTCTGGGAGTTGGTGATGGACAGGGAGGCCTGGCGTGCTGCAGTTCATGGGATTGCAAAGAGTCAGACATGACTGAGCGACTAAGCTGAAGCCATATTCCAATTTGTACTATTGAGAAAATATCAAAATTTGCATAACATTTTCCCCAGCATATGCCAAATCATTCTGTTGCATTTAAAAAAAATAATCATGGGAGATAAGTGTGGATAAGAGAGAGAATCTCTAAGAGTGAGATTCAGCATTTGTTCCATGTATTTTGAACATTTCACACTGAAAATGTGCTGCTCGTTTATCAAAACTTTGCAGCTATTTCTTAGTGGAGCAATCTTTGGAATATCTAAGTATCAACAATAAAACAGACTGTTCGAAACTTTATTTATTGTACTTAATTAAAAACAAAAACAAAAACAAACCACTAAGGTTCACAAGCCTTGACGTATTTATGGAAGAAAAATGTATCTCCCTACTGAGGTAAATCTTGCTATCCGAAGCTATGCTAAAGCT
The DNA here is from genome assembly GCA_935064755.1 of Tragelaphus eurycerus. Classification (NCBI taxonomy): domain Eukaryota; kingdom Metazoa; phylum Chordata; class Mammalia; order Artiodactyla; family Bovidae; genus Tragelaphus; species Tragelaphus eurycerus. Next base: position 17,479,004 of record CAKXYN010000024.1, on the reverse strand, counting down.
TTTAATGATTTTAAACACTGTTGTCATTGTGTTATTTATCACAGTGCTTCAAAATAAGTTTATTTTCATAAATAATACAACAGAGTGGTTGAATAAGAAATTTGTAGTACTTGACCCATTTCTTTTAAAGCAACTGATTCCCAGCACTTTAAAGGATAGCTATGGTAAGAACTCTCTCTGCTGTTAAACTAAAACCCAGTTAGTTATTAAGTTACCTCAGAACTGCAGCACACAAACCTGAGCAAGTTCTGAGGCAACCTTGGTGAGACTTTTTCTCTAAAGCTATTAACAGGTGAGAGAGACCCAGGAAAGTAGTGGGGGCCAGAAGGGAAAGAGAAAAGAATTCACTGTGAGCCTTCCTATTTGAAAAAGAAGCATTGTAGGCAAGCTCACACCTGAATGAGTCAAGAAAACGTATGAAATATCGTCCTGATTCAGGCAAAATGGGAATCAGATAAGGTTAATCTGGGTAAAGTCAAGGTGGAGCCAGGCTTTACATCTGGGATTCTGGGGTGCTCTGTTGGTTGGGGTTTGTGTGCTGCAGTGAAAGGAAGTTACACTTGCCTGCCTGTACGCCGAGTCTTGGGGACCCCTCTTGCTGCGCCCTCAGCTATGCTTCTGTGAAGGAAGAGAGTAAAGGATTTGCTGGATAGTGTCACTGATGCCTGGGGAGGCCAATTAATTAGGCTATGGATTGTCAGCAATGAGACCTGGACTGCATCGTTCCTGTTTCTGCTGCTCCCCTGAGCCAGTACCGGGGCTAGAGGTTCTGAAGAGGCCGGTGTGCCAGGAGCGAAGGGCGGGGCTTGTTGAAATGCTGACTCCTGGCCACTTTCCCTGTTTCCGATTAGCAGGCCTGCAATAGGACACAAGCACCTACATTTTTAGTAACATCTCTAGGTGATTCTTAGGTGGCTTAGGTGTCTCTGAGAGGAGGGGAGGAGGGCTGAGTGGGAACAAGGGGCGAGATGGCGTAGGAAGTTGAGGGCAATTTGCACTCTTTGCCCGGCTTTCTGCTGCATCTGATTTGCCCTAATTGACCTTGGAGGTGGGGGAAGAGAGAGAAGGGGATGGTGGGGGTAGTGTGGAGGGGAGGGGATGGGAACTTAAGCCGGTAAGGAGAGTGAGAGTGAATCCACCAAGGAACCTGATTGAAATGTGCCACAGAATCCTCTCCAAATGGGAATGGGAACCCCTCCTGCCCTGCTACTCCCACCCCATACTAACTGCATGTAAGGAGGGAGTCAGTAGGAAGCTACGAGGAATAGTCTCTTCTAGAATCATACCTTTTTCCTTCTTATCAGTATCTCAAAAATTGCCAGGCCCCAGAAAGAGAAAGTATATACAACTTTTGAGCAGATGTCTCAGTACACAGTACATTATGTTATCACCACGTCTTAGTATGACTGAGGGTTGAGTCAAGTAAGCATCTCACAGTGCGAATAATAAGCTTCCCCAGAGCTAAACCTGACCCATTTGGGAATTCATAAATGAGCCAAACTGGTTCATTTGATTATACTGGTTCAAATGATTGTAACTGGGTAAGCAGGACTCCACAGAGACCATGTTTATATATATATATTGGGCAAAGCCTGAAAAACACAGAGTCTCTAGTTCTAATCCATCAGCCCATTTAGAAATTGTACCTACTTAAACTCTAGTATAATAGACTATTTGATCTCTATTTTAAGATGACTAAAGACTTCTCAGATTGTATATAGGGCTCAGCTCTATGAGTAGGTCCTTAGTGAGCAGTTAGTCTCTTTTTGAGTCATTAATTTTAAACCATTTATAGCAAAATTGTTTGCTCTCAATTCATCCTGCCAAGGGTGCAGATGCATGGAGATGCCTATTGTGAAAAAAGTGAATTGAAAGTGTTAGTTGCTCAGTTTTGTCTGACTCTTTGTGACCCGGTGGGCTCTAGCCTGCCAGGCTCCTCTGTCCATTGAATTCTCCAGGTGAGAATACTGGAGTGGGTTGCCATTCCCTTCTCCAGGGGACCTTCCAGACCCAGGGATTAAACCTGGGTCTGCTGCACTGCAGGCAGATTCTTTACTGTCTGAGCCACCAGGCAAGGTACTTACTCTACTAATTCATAAATTGGCTGGAATGATGGAGGGATCTGACCAAATGGCTCTGTTTTCAAATTGTGTGTTTGCAATTGTGGGATTTATTCAGTGATGAGTTTTCGTATCATACACACTGCAAGACTTTAAACAGTATGGAAGTACAGTGCTTGCACCTAAGGGCAGAGGTAGAAAAGGCTTGAGAAGATGCTTCTCTGGCAAGGAAGACTGCAGAGAAAGACAGAGAAAGCTGCCACTCACAGGGTTCTCTGCCTGGACCCGAGAAGACCTCATCCTTTTATGCTCAATAGAGATTGCATAAATCCACGATGTTGGAATGCCATCTAGGAAGAAGAGACATACATTTTAAATTATAAGTTGGGTGTCATTGGTTTCATGCTTAGAAGGGGAGAAAATTTGGTGATGAAAAATTTGGTAAAGCATTAGACTGGGCTAGATGTTGGATCAGATGTGGCAAGACCACATCTATAGAGCTGTGATTTAATTGTGTTAAGGTCTATTTCATCATCTTTCAAACAGTTCTGGTTCATAGGTTTATTTTTGTTAAGTGGTATGTTTAGGTAAAGTTTGATTTGAATGATAAGTTAAAGGAATTGCCATAGATTCTTTCCTGAGCTTGATCATCTGGAAGAAAATACACACATCATTTAAAGGTGAAAGAGATGTTGCTCTGGAGTATGTAGCATCAAGGATTATACTTACAAGCTAACCCTAAATCCAGTGACAACATAATGCTATGTATTTTGTTTCCCCTTCAATTCTGAGGCAGGAACAACAGGGAATATAGAAAATAATTCCTGTAATTGTAATGAAAATCATTGAAGCAGCCAATCTGGCAGCCAGCTTTTGAATAATACAGGTATTTTATGGAGCTAGAAGAATTTGCCTGCAGTGCAGGAGACCTGGGTTCAAGACCTGGGTTCGATCCCTGGGTTGGGAAGATCCCCTGGAGAAGGAAATGGCAACCCACTTCAGTATCCTTGTCTGGAAAATTGCATGAACAGAGAAACCTGGTGGGCTGCAGTCCATGGGGTCGCAAAGTGTTGGCCACGACTGAGTAAATCACACACATGAAGCTACCTGTAGGATTTAATAAGAATTCATATGTTTATCCAACCCATAGACATGTTATCCTCAGTTGGGGCCTCTGGAGTGATATAAAATCATGACTAGTGTTTTTCATATATATTTGAAATAATAACACCTGGTTTTCATGGTGTGTTAGCTAATTGTATGAGTTGTGGGACTACAAAATTTGTGAAGCATTACAGATTTCCTTTTAATGGAAAAAGTTTAACAGAGGAATGAAAGGCACATTTGATTTTGTGAAATATAACCAAGGGACAAGCAGAAGTCGAATCCTTCTCAGAGCAACATTTCATTTCTTGTACTTGCATCTCCAGCTATAATTCCACATGTTCATTCCCAGTGCTAATTAAAAATTTTTTCAGCATTAAAAATTCATTTAATAATTAGGATTGGTGTTAACAGCAACCTTATAATACATTTATCGAAACAGAAATGTGTAAATGTTCCAGTGTTTTTGGTCACAGACATTTTCATAATATTAGATATTCCTTCTGCCTCCCTTTCCTTTTTCCCCTAAGTGCCAAAAGTGAAAAGTGAAAGTGTTAGTTGCTCAGTTGTGTTGGACTCTTTGCGACCCCATGGGCTGTAGCCCACCAGGCTCCTATGTCCATGGAATTCTCCAGGCAAGAATACTGGAGTGGGTTGCCATTCCCTTTTCCAGGGGATCTTCTTGACCCAGGAATCAAATCTGGGTCTCCTGCATTGCAGGCAGATTCTTTACTGTCTGAGCCACCAGGGAAGCCCCAGTGCCAAAAGGCCAAGCCTAAAGGACTGAAGCTGTCCATAAGACTGGAGAGAAACCCACATGTTATTACAATGTTGTTAACACCAGGAAAAAAAAGAAAAGAGAACCCCTGTCAATATTCCACAAGCAGAATCTCTTCAATAAGTTAACTTTCATAATCACTTTAGAAGAGGTTCTGTGGCCTCTGAATTTTGGAAGATCCCGGAGGGCTTTCACTAGAGGGACATATGTTGCAGTGGAGAGAGCAGTGAACGGTGAGTCATGGCTTCCTCCCAGTTGCATTTTCCACATTGCATTCATCTTATGCGGCCCACCCTGGGGAAGATCTGCTTTACTTTCCCAGGTGGCTTGACTGGAATGAGGCTTTTCAGGTGCTGGCAATATTCTATTTCTTGATTTTTAGTGCGGATTACATGGTGAGTTCATTTTACGTGCTTTTTTTTTGTATGTGTCACACTTGAATGAAATGTTGAAAAAGTTGAAATATCTTCCTCTCCAGTCGTGATTTCCACATTGAATTCTAATTATCTGTTGCATGACTGTCACCATTATCAGACTGTGGGCATCACTAGTGTAGGAAAGGAAGTAAGTTTGCAGAAAATGTCTAGAGCAGTGCCTGGAACTCATTTGAACTCCCTAGCTGACTGCTTAGTACTCAGCGATTTAATGAAAGGAAAATGGCTTCTAGTTTCTACTCTACTTGTGGGTAACTGTGTTATATTGCATCAAATAACCTCGCTAGGTTTACTTGTCATGTAGAGAAATAAGAGATTTCATTACAGAATGGCTAAGACTTTTTCCAGTTTAAAAATTCTATAACAATATATTAAAATATAATATAAATGTACAAGAAATATTTTAGAATGTTAAATATATCCCATGGTGATGGAAATTAGTAAAAGTAAGGACAACTGGAAAAAAATGCAAATAAAAGATGATTTCAAAATATAACTATGGCTTCCAATTTATGAAAATAAATGTTGAGTTAATTTCTGAGTGTCATGTTTTCCAATTTAATTCAGTTGTTCACTTTCTGTAAGAGAAAAGCATTTTATCTAACTTAAATGTGTGATGATGAAGCAAAAATAAAAAGGAGCCAATTTCTCTCTAAAAAATGTCCTTCTAGACAGGAAGGAAAATAGAGACTGAATGTATCCTCCCACTTGAAAACTGGACAAAATATATGAAGCAAAGTTTTTCAGACATTGTCTATCAGGCAACATAGGACATTTATCTCTGAGGGTGGAAAAGCAAACAGGGTGAACTGTGTGACTTCTCCGGCTTGTGCCTGGAGTGAGTTATAGGGGGCAGTATGCATGAGTGTGTGTTAAGTAACTTCTGTTGTGTTGACTCTTTCTGACCCTATGGACTGTATCCTGCCAGGCTTCTCTGTCCTTGGGATTCTCCAGGCAAGAATACTGGAGTTGGGTTGCCATGCCCTCCTCCAGGGGATCTTCCTGACCCAGGGATTGAGCCCATGTCTCTTGCATCTTCTGCATTGGCATGCTGATTCTTTACCACGAGCACCACCTGGGAAGCCCAGGCTGCAGTACAGGGAAGAGGAAATGAGGGATCCCAGTGGCCTCCATGATTTGAAGAGCTGGAGTTTGGAGTCTGGGGAAGCCAAAATGTCTCTAGTTCACAAAGAGGGAGCTGGATGGGTCTAGAGATCTGTCCTCCTGAAATCTCCTTCTGACTCCTGCTACATGCTTGTGGGAGACTACAGAAGTTTGGGGAAAGAAATGACAAAAAGGAGCAGTGGGAACATTATTTCATGACACTCATACAGAGCAGGAAATAGTTATGTTCCAAGCACCTAAGAGTGGAAAATGTCATAGTGCACAGGACATCAGAGAGATAATAGTATTCTGAAGGGTATTGCCTCAGTGGTGCAGCAAATATATACCTGAACAAAAGCTACTGAATCCTACCTAACAAATCTTAACAGCAAGCCTCAAAAAAACCAAAACTCTTTCCAAATGATATGACTGTATCCCAGAATAAAGCTTGAAAAATATGAGAATATAAAAATATCCAGCACTCAACAAAGAAAAATTCACCATGCCTGGCATCCAATAAAAAATTACCAGGCATACAGAGAAACAGGATAATATGACCCATAAAAGGAGAAAAATCAGTTAATAGAAACATGCCCATAAGTGACACAGGGGATAAAATTAGTAACTAAGGCATTGAAATGATTGTTATAACTATTTCATATTTTCAAGAAAAAGAGGAAACACTGTATATGTTAAGTAGAGACACAGAAGATAGAAGACTATGTAAAATTTTCTAGAGGTGGAAAGTGGAATATGTAAGATGAAAAATAAGATGGATAGGATAAACAACAGATTGGATATTGAAGAAGGAAAAGATTAGTGAACTTGAAGATTTAGTAATGGAAGCTATCCAATATGAAACACAGGAAAAAAAAATCTGAAATAAATGAAAAGCACATCAGTGAGTCATGGGACTACTTAAAGCAGCCTAATATACATGCAATTGGAACCCTGAGAGAGGAGAGAGGGGTATGATAAGAAGATTACTATGAATATGCACCTTTGACCTAAACATTCATCTCTACAGAATCCCGGTATATTTCTTATAGACAAGGGAAGTATGACCTGACTACCCTCATCTCCCCCAAAAATGGTTCAAAAATCATGGGGCTACTACTTACACCAAGGATTTGGTGTGTAAGAACCCAGGAGGCAGAGTGGCTTCAAAGGGTGAAGCTGCCACTTCAGTCTGACCAAGAGGCTTCCATCTAGTGCCTCAGTGGTGGGGCCACTGCAAAACTGCATTGGTGGCCCTGGAAGATGGTTGTGATTGAGTAGGGCCACTGCAGACAGCTGTCCTGGGCAGCATTCTGCCAAGCTGTGGGGTTGACAATACCATTCCAGTGGGTTTAGAAGACAGAGCATCAAGTCAAAGAGGATTATTCTCCAACCTTAAGATCGAATGGAAGTTTTACCCCATTAGGTTTTGGACTTTATGATCTGGTAGTCCTTTCTTCTTTCCTGTTTCTCTCTTTTGGAATAGGAATGTCTATGCTATGCTTGTCCCACCACTGTATTTTGGAAACACATACATAGTTAGGTTTTCAAAGTCTCAAAACTGGAGAGAAATTTTGCCTTGCTGCTGCTGCTGCTAAGTCGCTTCAGTCGTGTCCGACTCTGTGAGACCCCATAGACGGCAGCCCACCAGGCTCCCCCGTCCCTGGGATTCTCCAGGCAAGAACACTGGAGTGGGTTGCCATTTCCTTCTCCAATGCATAAAAGTGAAAAGTGAAAGTGAAGTCTCTCAGTCGCGTCCGACTCTCAGCGACCCCATGGACAGTGGCCCACCAGGGTCCTCTGTCCATGGGATTTTCCAGGCAAGAGTACTGGGGTGGGGTGCCATTGCCTTCCCCGAATTTTGCCTTAGGCCGAATCAAACCTTGAGTCTCATCCATATATGATTTATTTGATATTTCAACAGGACTTTAGACTTAAGAGTTGATGCTGGGACAAGTTAAAAGACTTTTGAGGTAAGATAAGTATATTTTGTGTGTAAGGAGGACATAAGTTTATTTTCTTGGGCTCCAAAATCACTTCAGATGGTGACTGCAGCCATGAAATTAAAGGACACTTGCTCCTTGGACAAAAAACTATGACAAACCTTGACAATGTATTAAAAAACAGAGACTACTTTGATGACAAAGGTCTGTCTAGCCAAAACTATGATATTTCCAGTAGTCATGTATGGATATGAAAGTTGGACCATAAAGAAGGCTGAATGCCAAAGAATTGATGCTTTTAAACTGTGGTGTTGGAGAAGACTCTTCAGAGTCCCTTGGACAGCAAGGAGAGCAAACCAGTCCATCCTAAAAGAAATCAGACCTGAATATTCTTTAGAAGGACTGATGCTGAAGCTGAAACTCCCATACTTTGGCCACCTGATGCTAAGAGCCAACTCTTTAGAAAAGACCCTGTTGCTGGGAAAGGTTGAAGGCAGGAGAAGGGGATGACAGAAGATGAGATGATTGGATGGCATCATTGGCTCAATGGACATGAGTTTGAGTGAGCTTCAGGAGATGGTGAAGGACAGAGAAGCCTGGCATGCTACAGTCACAAAGAGTCGGACACAACTGAGTGGCTGAACAACAACAAAGTCTGGAATGCTATGGACTGCATGTATGTGACCCCCTCCCCCCAGATCCTTATGTCAAAGCGTATGTCCTAAGGGGATAGTATTAGGAGATGGGGTCTTTGGGAGATGATTGGGTCATGAGGGTGGAGACTTCACAAAGGGAATTAGTGGCCTCATAAAAAGACCCCAGAGAGTGGTCTTATCCCTTCTGCCATTTGAGCACACAGTAAGAAGGCAGCTGGCTATACCAGAAAGTAGGTTCTCACCAGACACTGAATCTGCTGTCATCTTGATCTTAGACTTCCTAGCCTTTAGAGATGCAGGACGTAAATATTTGTAGTTTAATCCATCCAGCTTATGGTATTTTTAAAATTTTTATATAAGCCTCAACAGATGAAGATATCATCTCTTAAACTTGGGAAATTAGGCTTCTTTTCATCCTCTGACCGTCTTCTTTCTTCTCCTACCCCACTGTCACTTCTCCATAAGTCGATAACCATTTTCCTGTGGTGTCTTGGCTGGGAGTAGGAAGGATAATTATACTGCTTTTAGCTACCAACTGTGACAAAAAATACCCCATCAGTTGGAACTAAGATAAAGTTTTTCCTGTGTTTTATAATTACATTCTTAGTCCTGTTTCAGTATTAGAAAAGCTATGCTTCGGCATCTGGCTGTCAAGTGTTATCTAACGTGTGCTGGTATGCTCTTACCAGTATTCTAGATTTCTTCCCTTCCAGGCATAGTGGACTGTACTTCTTGGTCACGTTGTGGGTAGGTGGGGCCATGTGATTGATCCTGGCCAATGAGTTGTGAGAGTGAACTGTGCCACTTTTGAACTGGCTTATGAGCCAGTGATGTGAGTTCATTGGGTTTTAGGGATAGTGGTTGTTTTATCAGCCCAGGTTCCTGAGTGATGATGAGTAGACCCTGTCTGTAGTTGGACTTATAGCATGAGTCAAAAATTCACCTTTGTTTATTTTAAGCCATTAAAACTTACTTCCACAAAAAAAAAGGTATTTGTAAGACTGTTTCATTTCCATAAAATGTTTTTTAAATAAAATATTTTAACAACTAAAAGTGATAGAGAAAATGTATAGCTTTAGTTTTTTCATTTTTTAAAGATGCAGTAGAGTGGTAATACAGAAAACCCATTGACTTTAGGGTCAGACACTGGGGTCAAATCAACTTTGTCACCTCAAGGTCAAGGCAGATAATTCTCTGAGCTTCTCAGATGAAGAGGACAAACTTCTATCTGAATTGCTGTGATTTTTAAGCAAGATCATGTATAAATTTTCCTAGAGAAGGAAATGACAACCCACTCCAATATTCTTGCCTGGGAAATACCATGGACAGAAGGAGCCTGGTGGACTATAGTCCATGGGGTGGTAAAGTTGGACACAATTTAACAAACACAATATATAAATTACCTGGCACAACAAAACAAAGTAGTTATCATTTATTTAGTAATTAATGCATAACCTCAGATATGCAGATGACACCACCCTTATGGCAGAAAGTGAAGACGAGCTAAAGGGTCTCTTGATGAAAGTGAAAGAGGAGAGTGAAAAAGTTGGCTTAAAGCTCAACATTTAGAAAACTAAGATCATGGCATCTGGTCCCAAATTTCATGGCAAATAGATGGGGAAACAGTGTCAGACTTTATTTTTTTGGCTCCAAGATCACTGCAGTTGGTGACTGCAGCCATGAAATTAAAAGATGCTTGCTCCTTGGAAGAAAAGCTATGACCAAACTAGACAGCATGTTAAAAAGCAGAGACATTCCTTTGCCAACAAAGGTCCATCTAGTCAAGGCTATGGTTTTTCCAGTGGTCATGTATGGATGTAAGAGTTGGACTATAAAGAAAGCTGAGCGCTAAAGAATTGATGCATTTGAACTGTGGTGTTGGAGAAGACTCTTGAGAGTCCCTTGGATTGCAAGAAGGTCCAAACAGTCCGTCCTAGAGATCAGTCCTGAGTGTTCATTGGAAGGACTGATTTGAAGCTGAAGCTCTAATACTTTGGCCACCTGCTGTTGGAAAAGACCCTGATGCTGAGAAAGATTGAAGGTGGGAGGCGGTTGGATGGCATCACTGACTCAATTTGGACATGAATTTGGGTAAACTCTGGGATTTGGTGATGAATAGGGAGGCCTGGTGTGCTGCAGTCCATGGGGTCACAAGGAGTTGGACACGACTGAGCAACTGAACTGAACTGAGGCACTGGTCTAAACTCTTTATACCTACTGCTATGGACTGACTTGCTTTTCCTCAAAATTCATGTGTTTGAAGACCTAACCTGCAATATGACTATATTTGGGGATGGGATCTTAGGAGGTAATCTGGATTAGACAAGGTCATGAGGGTGGGACCCCTATGATGGAATTAGTTGCTTTACAAGAAGAGGAAGAGGGAGATTACTGTCTCCACCACATGAGGACAGTGGGAAGGCAGATATCAGAAGCCAGGAAGAGGGCTATCATGAGGAACTAAACCCTATTGGAACCTTGATCTTGGACTTAGGCAGAGATATGAGAAAATAGTTTAAGTTATTTAAATCACCCAGCCTCTTGTGTTTTGTTGTAGTGACTCAAGCAGATTAATATAAACATTAATTCATTTAATCATCACAACAGCTCTTATTATCCCTTTTTAACAGATTAAAAAAAAAAGACTCAAAGAAGAAAGTGACTTTCCCAAGGCTGCACAGTGATTCCAACCTATACAGTCAGACTCCAAACTTGTGCTTTTAACCACTGTGCGGTATATGAAAACACAGGTGTAAATCCTCAGAGTTAATCTCTGCTAGGTGATGGACAGGGAGGCCTGGTTTGCTGCTATTCATGGGGTCACAAAGAGTTGGACATGACTGAGGGACTGAACTGAACTGGACTGAGTGTTGACAGTCTCATTCTCCAGGAGGAGCACTGCCTGCTCAACGAGGGGCCCCTCCGGGGTACAGGATGTGGAGTGATTGGCATAGTCATTTTCTTGCTTTCTTATAATGTGGGAAGCAATAACATCTGTGTTGTTTCTGAATCCAGAAGAGAAGGTTCCATTTGGGAGTATGAGGTTGGGAAACAGGTAGACAAAACATTCAATTTGGCTCCTTACCAATTAGAGGGACCTGAAGAGTCCAAGCATGAGTTCTTTGCACCCCAGCGAAGGCAGCTGTGGAGTGCTTGCCACACCCCCTGTAATGGTGCTGATGGCCTTGAAGGAAGCACATTTCTGTACTGAGGGGACCCAAACCTATTGAGTAATTGTGCATTCAGTGGTTCCTTCATCCTGTCTCTAAATGCAAAGTTGATCTTTGTGTAGACACAATGCTAATGTCATTCTTTTTCCCCTGCATACAGAGGCCCAGATGGGTTTGTGGTGCCTTGAGGACAAGGCTTCAGTAGATTATACTAATCACCAACTCGTAGGCCTGAGAGCTTGAGTTCTATGTAGGTAAGTCTACAGTGTCTTTCATAAACATGAAATTAAATGCAAACATATTTTTATATTGTCATCACTTTGAAGAGATTTATCTTTCAAAGCAAAGTATTATCTCTAACTCATAAATTCAGTTCATGCTTCACTTAAAGAGTGTTTGTTTTTCTAAATCTAATCCTCAGAAATCAGCCATGAGGCTCCCAAATATTTCAATCTTTTTAATGACACTTGCTTTAAATTCAAATCTCATTTCCCAGTATCTCTTTGAAATAGTAGAGAATCCCTGTCATTTTTCAATTATTCCTAGGATGTTAAGAGGATTTTGAAGTTATCTACTAATGAGCACTGCTCCCCTCTCGTTCCACCCAGCAGCTCTCCACTGAAGGGAGGAGGGTGAAAACTTATATGACCCCAGGTTCGGGACAGGAGGGTGGACTGATCTAAGTTGCCACGCTGTTAGATATCAAAATAGATGACATTTTGGTCACCAGCATACTACCCACAGTTCAGTTCCCTAAGGGAAGATGTTTGATATTTGAGTTTGGAACAAATTTAAGAAAATGAGCAAGACAGTCCCCATTTCTTGAGCATTCACATTGTACAAGGTGTCAGGCTAGGAACACTGTAGCGTATCATTAAATCTTTGCGGTAATCCCATGAGTATTATGATGACTCACCATTAAACAGCGAGTAAATGGAGGCTTAGATAACTTCCTTAATTAGAAGGCGGAGGTTGCAAAGCTAGTGGTATAGCCAGGATTTGAAACCAAGTCGGTCTGAGTCCTTTAACTTCGTTTTTCACCTCATGTAATGCTCCTTTTATTCAATGTCGATTATTGAGGAGAATCAAAGAGAGGCATCAGAAGAAAACTTTTCCACACTTCCCTACTGGAAGATAACAAGAGCCTCAGTTTTCAACATATTCAGCAGAGGTTTCCTAAGCCCCTGTGGTACAGGGGGTGCTCTGATCCGGGTGGCATATCAGGGGAAGCATGTCATGGACACTGCTAGAGAACCAGCATTTCATATGTGGACTCTAGCAGAACAAAACCTTCTCTTTTCCCACTTGCAACAATATTTATAATGTAAACAAGCTCCCTCAGCTGATGGGGACTGAAGTTCTGAGACAGTTTAAAGTTCTAAATAGTTTTTAGACTCTTCCAAAGATTACCTGGGAATATTTCAAAATTCTGTCCAATAAGTGTTTACTAAGTGTTGACAACATGCCAAGTCCAGGATTGGTACTAAGGAGACAGAGATGAGTAAGACCTCTTCCCTGCCCTTGAGGAGTTCTCCATCTAATGGGGGTTGTTTATCTGTTCCAGATGCAAATACAGAGAATCTGTTACACACAAATCAATAAATGGTTGAATGCTTCTACCCTGAATAGGGTTTGAAAGTGTTACATAAAAGTCTACTGTAAAATATCATAGGAGAAAAAGGTATAATATACTGAATAAAAAGGGGAAAGAAAAAGGTTAGAGTAGTGAAATTCAGCCTGGGAAATTAGTGCATGAGGCATAGCCAAGTGTTCAGTACAGTATTTTATGGTCAGCGGGTCTTAAGCTTCCTAGCTGTCAAAGTAAAAAGGGAAACATGATCAGTCATGTTTACAACAGTCTCATGACATGCTTATACCTATTGCTCGAGAGAGGCATGTAAAAACTGGCATCAGAACCGGAGAAAATGTTATGCTCGGAGTCTTCCTAAATGAGACTCATTTGAAATAGTGACCCATATTTTCAAAAAACACAGCACATTCAAGTAATAAACACAAGAGGTATTTCCAAGTGGCCACTTACTAGCACACCAGCCAATTTAATAGTGCCAAAGAGAAATTCTGAAAATAAACATCTCTAAGGACATGACTGAGCACCTGAACTGAAGGGTCAAAATGGTTAAGTCCAAGGGCCAAGGTACTATTTATTGTTCTCACTCAACCTAGGGGCTAGAAATCCACCTCTGTCTGGGCCATGTATTTTGAGATGATCTCTGTTCTAAATGTCAGCTCCTTGGGAGGAGAGGCTTCTCTGGTGGCTCAGAGGTTAAAGTGTCTGCCTGCAATGTGGGAGACCCCTGGGTTGGGAAGATCCCCTGGAGAAGGAAATGGCAACCCACTCTAGTATTCTTGCCTGGAGAATCCCATGGAGGGAAGAACCTGGTAGGCTACAGTCCTAAAGGTTGCAAAGAGTCGGACACAACTGAGCTTCACTTGGGAGGAGAGAGGTTTGCTGCTTTATCATTTTTATGCTAGGTATACTCAACCTTGAGCAGCTTGCTCACCTGCCTGTGGGTTTTTTTCTTTTTTCATGGTTATCGCATGCTTTAGAGTGAAACAGATTGGGGTTGTCTTACATTGTGTCACTGTGGGCAATTTGCTTGGACTGCCTCAGCTTCAGTTCTTCTCTCCTGTGAATTGGGAGAGGAATACCTGCTTCACAAGTTTACTGGGAAAAGCAGGTGAGGTCATGTATAATCACAGAGCTCTGTGCTCAGGGGAGAGGAAACACTCAACAGTAGCTATCAAGGAGATGAAACTACTGATAATGATGTCACTCTTCTTTTTTAAAATCCTGTTGGAGTCTTTGATTCATTGATTTGGCTGTGCTGGGTCTTTGCGGCTCTGCAGGCCTTTCTCTAATTGTGATGAGCGGGAGCTCCTCTCTCGTTGTCGTGCTTGGGCTTCTCATTGCCGTGGCTTCTCTTGTGGAGCGTGGGCTTTCAGGGGTGGGGGCTTCAGGAGCTCAAAATCTGGGGAATATGGGCTTCGATGCTCTGCAGCATGTGGGATCTTCCCCGATCAGGGATCGAACCCGGTGTCTCCTGCATTCGCGGGCAGATTCTTTACCACTGAGCCACCGGGGAAGCCCTCATTCATTGTATTTAGATTGCAGGAGAATGGCCTTTTTCCCTTCATGACTTTAGTGTCATCAAACAACTTTTATTAAGTTAGTATATTTTTGTTAGATTTTATTCCTACTAAAGATTCAGTATAGCATTTCTAATACTTTGTTTAATTTTTTAATATAATCCTAAAGCTTTATAGCTAAGAGACAATATAAACATTTGATTATCTCAGATTTATGAAAGTAAAGGCAAAATAAAATGAAGCAGAACAAAGCCATTTCAGGCCCAAAGAAGCTTCACCAGGCTTTCCCAAGACCCAGTGTTAGCATCCGATAGAAAACAACATCCACAGCTTAAAGATATGTGCTGGAGACCTGTGAGGCTGTAGATCTAATTTAATTAAAATGAAGATTTATGGAAGGAGTGATTTCATTAATGCCCTTGGTTAATAGACAAGTACTAATTTGCATATCTTGACAATGCATATTCAAAGCAGGTGATGAAGGCCTGCTCTATAAAGGCTCAGAAAGCAAATTGCGGGTTGACCTTGGACTACGTAGGCGGGCATGTGTCAAGTCCACGTATCTGTGTCTCTTACAAAAAGGACTGTAGCTCTTTAAGTGCTCATAAATATAAATGCATGCTTGCTCTGTTTTTCTTCAGAGTCTGTTGCTTGTTCAGCCTTTCTCAGGTTAGGGGGCAGAGGGGTCAGCTAAGCCTCTGACCCCCTTCTCAGTCAGTTCTCAGGGGACAAATTCCACTAGACTTCAGAGAGATGTGGGTCAACATTATGTGGCTTTGTTGAACTTCCCTGGAAATAGGAACAATTTGAATTTCAGTGACTATTTGTTGAATGTCAGAGCCCTGTGAACTTGAATGAGTAGCCATGATTTGAATGCCTTCAGTATGGCATGTTGCATGGCATAAAGTCACATTGGCTCAGTGCTATTTTATATTTTGATTTGAATGGTGGACCAAAGAACATCTCATTAAGTGTGCAAATTAGATGATGTTAAGTAAGTGCTTGAGTACCTGGTAGAGAAAGATTGAATTTCAAAGTAATCTTAGAGAATGAGTCATAAACAGAGGAAGGTTAGGCACGATTTTATATATGTTTACATCCCCTCTCCCCTCCCACACGTGAGATCATCATATCCACAGTGTCTGTGGGTACTTGGCACAGGCTGACACTAAATAAATACCAGTTTAATTGAAGTGGCCTACCTAAAGGCTTCACTCAAGAAGATTAGGAATGCTTTTCTAGCAATTCGGATCGCAAAGGATCTGAAGTTCAGGATATTTTTCTTACCAACTAAAAAGTAAGCTTTGTAATTTTCAGCTGTCCTCTGTGCTAGTTCCTCTGGTTGCCAAAATGAAACCTCAAAACAAAACTGTAGAACAACAAAGAAACAAAAGCTGGTGTTCTTTTTTAAAAAATAATTTTACTCTATTTATGTCTGTGCTGGGTCTTTGTGGCCATGCCAGCTTTTCTCTAGTTGTGGCGAGCGGGCTGCTTTTCCTTGCTGTGGGCAGGCTTCTCATTGCAGTGGCTTCTCCTGTTGCAGAGTAGGGCTCTAGGGTGCTCAGACTTACGTAGTTGTGGTTCCGGGGCTCTAGAGCACAGGCTAAATAGTTGTGGAGCATGGGCTTAGTTGCTCTGTGACATGTGGGGTCTTCCCAGCCCAGAGATCAAACCCATGTCTCCTGCATTGGCAGAGGGATTCTTTACCACTGAGCCACCAGGAAAGTCCACTGCTGTTCTTTTTACTGCTTTTGTTTCCTCTTTCCGTTATCCGGAAGATGCAGTTAAGGCTATGACTAGGAGATATAGATGCAACTTCTGATTTACATTTGGGGACTGACTGTGGTGGGCCTCGTTCCCATTAATCATTGCCACAAAATTCCTCTATCCCGTATTCTTTCTCCCCCATGCTATGGGGGAACAGTTGGAACAGATAACAACCATTGGAATCATGGATAGCTAAGATTCTCTGGAGGGCAGAGTTGGTGAAGAACCATAATGAACTGTTAGAAGACCAAGTTCAGGGGGTCAGCTCAGTCGCTCAGTCGTGTCTCACTCTTTGCGACCCCATGAATCGCAGCACGCCAGGCCTCCCTGTCCGTTACCAACTCCCGGAGCTCACTCAGACTCACGCATTGAGTCAGTGATGCCATCCAGCCATCTCATCCTCTGTCGTCCCCTTCTCCTCCTGCCCCCAATCCCTCCCAGCATCAGAGTCTTTTCCAATGAGTCAACTCTTTGCATGAGGTGGCCAAAGTACTGGAGTTTCAGCTTTAGCATCATTCCTTCCAAAGAAATCCCAGGGCTGATCTCCTTCAGAATGGACTGGTTGGATCTCCTTGCAGTCCAAGGGACTCTCAAGAGTCTTCTCCAACACCACAGTTCAAAAGCATCAATTCTTCGGCACTCAGCCTTCTTCACAGTCCAGCTCTCACATCCATACATGACCACAGGAAAGACCATAGCCTTTACTAGATGGACCTTTGTTGGCAAAGTAATGTCTCTGCTTTTCAATATGTTATCTAGGTTGGTCATAACTTTCCTTCCAAGGAGTAAGCGTCTTTTAATTTCATGGCTGCAGTCACCATCTGCAGTGATTTTGGAGCCCAGAAAAATAAAGTCTAACACTGTTTCCACTGTTTCCCCATCTATTTCCCATGTAGTGATGGGACCAGATGCCATGATCTTCGTTTTCTGAATGTTGAGCTTTAAGCCAACCTTTTCACTCTCCACTTTGACTTTCATCAACAGGCTTTTTAGTTCCTCTTCACTTTCTGCCATAAGGGTGGTGTCATCTGCATATCTGAGGTTATTGATATTTCTCCCAGCAATCTTGATTCCAGCTTGTGTTTCTTCCAGTCCAGCGTTTCTCATGATGTACTCTGCATTTAAGTTAAATAAACAGGGTGACAATATACAGCCTTGACGTACTCCTTTTCCTATTTGGAACCGGTCAGTTGTTCCATGACCAGTTCTAACTGTTGCTTCCTGACCTGCATACAGATTTCTCAAGAGGCAGATCAGGTAGTCTGGTATTCCCATCTCTTTCAGAATTTTCCACAGTTTATTGTGATCTACACAGTCAAAGGCTTTGGCATAGTCAATAAAGCAGAAAGAGATGTTTTTCTGGAACTCTCTTGCTTTTTCCATGATCCAGCGGATGTTGGCAATTTGATCTCTGGTTCCTCTGCCTTTTCTAAAACCAGCTTGAACATCAGGAAGTTCATGGTTCACATATTGCTGAAGCCTGGCTTGGAGAATTTTGAGCATTACTTTACTAGCGTGTGAGATGAGTGCAATTGTGTGGTAGTTTGAGCATTCTTTGGCATTGCCTTTCTTTGGGATTGGGATGAAAACTGACCTTTTCCAATCTTGTGGCCACTGCTGAGTTTTCCAAATTTGCTGGCATATTGAGTGCAGCACTTTCACAGCATCATCTTTCAGGGGGAGGGGTGTCTTATTCAAAGTGCTGCCTGGCGGATGCCCAAAGAGGGTGCCTCTGTTTATGGGACTGGCCAACTCTGGGAGGCAACCTTCCCTGGTACCTGCCAGTTCATACTCATATCTCTTCCTGGAAGTTTCTTTTGCTTTGTGACCTTGGATGTTGTCTTAGTTATTTACCTCACTACTTATTCTAACCCCCTAATGTTTTCTTTCAGTGTTTCACACCTTTATTTTTTTAAGCTTTAAATAAAATTTACCCAGGCTAGAGAACTAAGGCACAACTTGTAACAAAATCTCACTTTCATTGTGGATTTTCTCAGTGTTTTTAGATGGTTTCATTATTTTCAGCAGTTAGGCTAAATTTAGAGAAAAAAGAGATTTGAAACAATTAATTATTAACTCTAGGTGGACTAGATAAAATCATTGTTCAGCTTTTCTTTCTTATCTGTCTTTGCTATTTGTTTGATAGAAAAGTTTATTTTGAACTCTGGAGCTCTAAAAGCCAAGCTTTGGTGAAAAACAAACCCAGGATTAAATATAAATAGATACTTGTCCTTAGTATCATGATACCTATTTCCCAGAACTGAAATGCAAATTAAATGGCCTGATTTATGTAATGCTCTTAGGATGATTCATATAATACAGCAGGGACTTTGTAAATGGCAGTCATATCATCAGCAAAATGGAAAGACAGCCTACTGAATGGAAGAAAGCATTTGCAAATCATATATCTGAAAGGAGTTAACATCCAAAATACATAACTCAATAACAACAAACCAAACAATCTAATCAGATTAGAGCATCTGATTTGGCAGAGCATCTGAATAGATATTTTTACAAAGAAGATGAACCGATAGCCAACAGATCCATGAAAAGATGCTCAGCATCACTAATCACTAGGGAAATGCAAATCACAATGAGATATCATTTCTTATCTACTAGAATGGGCATCATGGAAAAGAAAACAAGTGCTAGTGAGGAGGAGAAAACAAGTGCTTGTGCACTTTTTTTTTTGGAATGCAAACTGGTGCAGCCACTGTGGAAAACAGTATGAGATTCATTAAAAAATAGAACTATTTGGTTGTCCAGAAAGTTCATTGTGTGACGTCATGGAAAAACACGGACTATCTTTTTGGTTAACCCACTGTCATATGATCCAACTCTGGTGGTGGTGGTGCTGGTTTAGTCGCTCGGTCATGTCTGACTCCTGTGACCCCAAGGACTGCAGTCTGCCAGGCTCCTCTGTCCATGGGATTCTCCAGGCAAGAACACTGGAGTGGGTTGCCATTTCCAACTTTTCTACCTCTGGGTATTTATCTGAAGAAAATAAAAACACTAATTCAAAAAGATATGTACCCCCATGTTCATTCCAACATTATTTACCATAGCCAAGATATGGAGACAACCTAAGTTTCCACTGATAGGTGAATGGATAAAGAAAGTACGGTGTGTGTATATATATGTATGCACGTGTGTGTATACATACATCAGATCAGATCAGATCAGATCAGTCTCTCAGTCGTGTCCGACTCTTTGCGACCCCATGAACCGCAGCATGCCAGGCCTCCCTGTCCATCACCAGCTCCCGGAGGTCACTCAGACTCGCATCCATCGAGTCAGTGATGCCATCCAGCCATCTCATCCTCTGGCGTCCCCTTCTCCTCCTGCCCTCAATCCCTCCCAGCATCAGAGTCTTCTCCAATGAGTCAACTCTTCGCATGAGGTGGCCAAAATACTGGAGTTTCAGTTTTAGCATCATTCCTTCAAAGAAATCCCAGGATTGATCTCCTTCAGAATGGACTGGTTGGATCTCCTTGCAGTCCAAGGGACTCTCAAGAGTCTTCTCCAACACCACAGTTCAAAAGCATCAATTCTTCGGCACTCAGCCTTCTTCACAGTCCAGCTCTCACATCCATACATGACCACAGGAAAGACCATAGCCTTGACTAGGCGAACCTTTGTTGGCAAAGTAATGTCTCTGCTTTTGAATATGCTATCTAGGTTGGTCATAACTTTCCTTCCAAGGAGCAAGCGTCTTTTAATTTCATGGCTGCAGTCACCATCTGCAGTGATTTTGGAGCCCAGAAAAACAAAGTCTGACACTGTTTCCACTGTTTCCCCATCTATTTCCCATGCAGTAATGGGACCAGATGCCATGATCTTCGTTTTCTGAATGTTGAGCTTTAAGCCAACCTTTTCACTCTCCACTTTCACTCTCATCAAGAGGCTTTTTAGCCCCTCTTCACTTTCTGCCATAAGGGTGGTGTCATCTGCATATCTGAGGTTATTGATATTTCTCCCGGCAATCTTGATTCCAACTTGTGTTTCTTCCAGTCCAGCATTTCTCATGATGTACTCTGCATATAAGTTAAATAAACATGGTGACAATATGCAGCCTTGACGTACTCCTTTTCCTATTTGGAACCAGTCTGTTGTTCCATGACCAGTTCTAACTGTTGCTTCCTGACCTGCATACAGATTTCTTAAGAGGCAGATCAGGTGGTCTGGTATTCCCATCTCTTTCAGAATTTTCCACAGTTTATTGTGATCCACACAGTCAAAGGCTTTGGCATAGTCAATAAAGCAGAAATAGATGTTTTTCTGGAACTCTCTTGCTTTTTCCATGATCCAGCGGATGTTGGCAATTTGATCTCTGGTTCCTCTGCCTTTTCTAAAACCAGCTTGAACATCAGGAAGTTCACGGTTCACATATTGCTGAAGCCTGGCTTGGAGAATTTTGAGCATTACTTTACTAGCGTGTGAGATGAGTGCAATTGTTCGGTAGTTTGAGCACTCCTTGGCATTGCCTTTCTTTGGGATTGGGATGAAAACTGACCTTTTCCAATCTTGTGGCCACTGCTGAGTTTTCCAAATTTGCTGGCATATTGAGTGTAGCACTTTCACAGCATCATCATTCAGGACTTGGAATAGTTCCACATATACATATAAATAGAATATTATTTAACCATAAAAAGAACAAAATCTTGCCATTTGTGACAAAGTGGTTAGACTTTGAGGGCATTATGTTAAGTGAAATAGGTCACAGAAAGACATATACCGTGTGATCTAACTTACATGTAGAATCTAAAAATAAAACCCAAACCAAGTTCATAGATACAGTGATCAGATTGGTAATTGCCAGAGTTCGGGAGTTGAAACTGGGTGAAATGAGTGAAGAGGGTCGAAGGTACAAGCTTCCAGCTATAAAATAAATGTCATGGAATGTAATATACAGCATGGTGACTACCATATATTGCATATTTAAAATTTGCCCAGAGAATAAATCTTAAAAGTCTTCATACAAGAAAAATATTTCTTGTAACAATGTGTGGTGTTGAATGTTATTTAGACTTATTGTGGTGGTCATTTTCCACTATATATGAATATTGAATCATGATGTTGTATATATAAAACTAATATGTTATACATCAATTATACCTTAACCAAAAAAACTATTGATATAACCACAATGAGAGAATAATTCTTTCAAATCACATTAAATATTGTTTTAACTATATATTTTAATACAATATGTTCTAACTATAAGCAAACAACCCAAACAATGGGTTGGTAATTAATCCATTACCAAATATTGTTATTAGATTTGAGATTTGAGACTTGATTTAAAACTATCAGATTTTTGACTTGTTTACATTTGAGCAACTACCCATTTATGCTTTATGTTACCTATTGGTACATAAAGGGGCTACCCTGGTGGCTCAGAAGTTAAAGCGTCTGCCTCCAATGCGGGAGACCCGGGTTTGATCCCTGGGTCAGGAAGATCCCCTGGAGAAGGAAATGGCAACCCACTCCAGTATTCTTGCCTGGAGAATCTCATGGACGGAGGAGCCTGGCAGGCTACAGTCCACGGGGTTGCAAAGAGTCGGACACAACTGAGCGACTTCACTTTCACTTTCACCTATTGGTACAGTTGGTTACAAGAAAAGTTAAAAGCCACGTAGGCAATACCACATCTTGCATTGTAGTTTTCCTCATGGAATAGGAGTAAGTTAGACTCTGAGGAGGGGATTATGTGAAACGACTAAGTGCCAAAGAATTGATGCTTTTGAACTGTGGTGTTCGAGAAGACTCTTGAGAGTCCCTTGGACTGCAAGGAGTTCCAACTAGTCCACCCTAAAGGAAATCAGTCCTGAATATTCACTGAAGCTGAAACTCCAATACTTTGGACACCTGATGTGAAGAACTGACTCATTGGAAAAGACCCTGATGGTGGGAAAGGCTGAAGGCAGGAGGAGAAAGGGACGACAGAGGAGGAGATGGTTGGATGGCATCACCGACTCGATGGACATGAGTTTGAGTAAACTCCGGGAGTTGGTGATGGACAGGGAGGCCTGGTGTGCTGCAGTCCATGGGGTTGCAAAGAATTGGACACCACTGAGCGACTTAACTGAACTGAGACTCCAAAGCAGTGTTCTCGTTCTGTGCCTCACAGACGCTGGTGTGTTATGACTCATTAGGCAATATAGCAAAAGGGACTTCTACAGTCACACACAAATAGGAAATAGTTCCCACTTTAGGAAATGGACTGATTTTGCCTTGGGCTGCTCACGTCAGAAACCTAGGAATGATATTTGACCTCCTCTTTTCCTCACCTCATGTTACCCAATCCACCAGCACATCATCTTACTCCGTTTCCAATCGTACTCACACCCTCCTTCCTCTGTCTTCTTAGCTGTCCCATCCAAACAGCTCAGCCCTAAGCTGTGATGAGGCCTACCTGCCCCACCTCCATGACCTCTACTCTCTAGAGCAAGTCCACAATAATCTTTGAAAAGCTAAATCCTAGGACCTCATTCCCCTGTCTAAAGCCCTCCCTGGCTTCCTATTCATTTCAATTCAGTTGCTCAGTATGTCCGACTCTTTGAGACCCCATGGACTGCAGCACGCTAGGCCTCCCTGTCCATTGCCAACTCCTGGAGTTTACTCAAATTCATGTCCATTGAGTTGGTGATGCCATCCAACCATTTCATCCCCTGTCCTCCCCTTCTCCTCCTGCTTTCAATTTTTCCCAGAATCAGGGTCTTTTCAAATGAGTCAGCTCTCCGAATCAGGTGGCCAAAGTATTGGAGTTTCAGCTTTACCATCAGTCCTTCCAATGAATATTCAAGACTGATTTCATTTAGGATGGACTGGTTGGATCTCCTTGCAATCCAAGGGACTCTCAAAAGTCTTCTTCAACACCACAGTTCAAAAGCATCAATTCTTCAGCGCTCAGCTGTTTTTGAAGTCCAAATCTCACATCCATACATGACTACTGGAAAAATCATAGCTTTGGCTAGATGGACCTTTGTTGTAAAGTAAGGTCTTTGCTATTTAATATGCTATCTAGGTTGGTCATAACTTTCCTTCCAAGGAGCAAGTGTCTTTTAATTTCATGGCTGCAGTCACCATCTGCAGTGATCTTGGAGCCCCCAAAATAAAGTCTGCCACTGTTTCCCCTTATATTTGCCATAAGTGATGGGACCGGGTGCCATGATCTTAGTTTTCTGAATATTGAGTTTTAAGTCAACTTTTTCACTCCCCTCTTTCACCTTCATCAAGAGGCTCTTTAGTTCTTCTTCACTTTCTGCCATAAGGGTGATGTTATCTGCATATCTGAGGTTATTGATATTTCTCCTAGCAATGTTGATCCCAGCTTGTGCTTCATCCAGCCAGCGTTTCTCATGACATACCCTGCATATAAGTTAAATAAACAAAATGACAATATAGAGCCTTGATGTACTCCTTTCCCTATTTGGAACCAGTCAGTTGTTCCATGTCCAGTTCTAACTGCTGCTTCCTGACCTGCACACAGATTCCTCAAGAGGAAAGACAGGTGGTCTGGTATTCCCATCTCTATCAGAATTTTTCAGTTTGTTGTGGTCCACACAGTCAAAGGCTTTGGCATAGTCAATAAAGCAGAAATAGATGTTTTTCTCAAACTCTCTTGCTTTTTCCATGACCCAGTAGATGTTGGCAATTTGATCTCTGGTTCCTCTACCTTTTCTAAATTCAGAGTGAACATCTGGAAGTTCTTGGTTCACGTACTGTTGAAGCCTGGCTTGGAGAATTTTGAGCATTACTTTACTAGCGTGTGAGATGAGTGCAGTTTTGCAGTAGTTTGAGCAGTCTTTGGCATTGCCCCTCTTAGGGAATGGAATGAAAACGGACCTTTTCCAGTCCTGTGGCCACTGCTGAGTTTTCCAAATTTGCTGGCATATTGAGTGCAGCACTTTCACAGCATCATCTTTCAGGATTTGGAATAGCTCAACTGGAATTCTATCACCTCCACTAGCTTTGTTTGTAGTGATGCTTTCTAAGGCCCACTTGACTTCACATTCCAGGATGTCTGGCTCTAGTGAGTGATCACAGCATTGTGATTATCTTGGTCATGAAGATCTTTTTTGTATAGTTCTTCTGTGTATTCTTGCCACCTCTTCTTAATTTCTGCTTCTGGTAGGTCCATCCCATTTCTGTCCTTTATTGTGCACATCTTTGCTTGAAATATTCCCTTGTTATCTCTAATTTTCTTGAAGAGATCTCTAGACTTTCCCATTCTGTTGTTTTCCTCTATTTCTTTGCATTGATCACTGTGGAAGGCTTTCTTATCTCTCCTTGCTCTTCTTTGGAACTCTATGTTCAAATTGGTGTATTTTTCCTTTTCTCTGTTGCCTTTCACTTCTCTTCTTTTCACAGCTATTTGTAGGGCCTCCTTAGACATCCATTTTGCCTTTTTGCATTTCTTTTCCCTGGGGATGGTCTTGATCCCTGCGTCCTTTGCAATGTCACAAACCTCTGTCCATAGTTCTTCAGGCACTCTGTCTATTAGATCTAATCCCTTGCATCTATTTGTCACTTCCTCTGTATAATTGTAAGGGATTTGATTTAGGTCATACCTGAATGGTCTATTGGTTTTCCCTACTTTCTTCAATTTAAGTCTGAATTTGGCAATGAAGAGTTCATGATCTCTGCCACAGTCAGCTCCCGGTCTTATTTTTGCTGACTGTGTAGAACTTCTCCATCTTTGGCTACAAAGAATATAATGTGATTTTGGTGTTGACCATCTGGTGGATTCCTATCAGACTTAGAATAAACCCAAGCTTTTCCCTTGTCCCTACCTGTCTCTCTGACTTCATCTTCTATTACTGCTTAATTCACTCCATTCTGCCCTGAGCTTTATCTCTGTCCTTGAGTATGACATTCTCAATTCTGGCTGAATGCCTTTGCCTGGAGAGCTCTTCTGGAGCTACTGTTTATAGCCAACTCCACAGACCACCAACCCTTACATGCTGTATCACTTCTTATTTTAAGTTAGTTTTAGAGATCATACCACTATCAGAAATCATGTTGTTCATTTGTTGGTTACTTGTTCCTGGCCTCATCTGGAATGTAGTCCTTTTGAATGTTGGGATATTGTTATATTGCCAAGTTCCCAGTGCAGTGCCTGGCATCTCATAGACACAAATATTTATTGTATAAGTGAATAAAGTAGTAAATAACATCAGATTCTAGACCTTATACTGCCTTATAAGTGTGACCAAAAATATGGCTACTAGTTCTTTTACGATATACTCTTTAGCCATAAAATAAAGCATCATTTTTCTTTTCTGTAATGACAGTTGTAGATGAAATTTTCAAAATTAAAACTTGTTTTTATCTACTTGGGGGGAATTTAAAACTTCAAATGAGGAAGAATACCTTGGTCTCCATGACTATGCAACTGGAGTTGTAGTGTTATTAAAATATTTTTAGACATTCAATTAAATGCTTTCCTTGAGCCCTGAAGCATCTGGTAAACATCCCACACTAAACAAAAAGCCTTTTCTTCATTTTTTGTTTTACTTTTGAGAGCTTGTTTGGAGGTTCTAGCAGGGGAGCGCAGCTACTCGTATACCCTTGACCGAAGACCGATCCTCCTCTATCGGGGATGGTCGTCCTCTTCGACCGAGTGCGCAGCTTTGCGAGGGATGCACATGGAGCGGTGAGGGAGGCAGGGGACACCTGCCTAGCCAGCCAGATCAGCCAAATCAACCCTGGTGATCAATGGGGTGACAGATGTCGCAACCAGATCGCCCTCACATCCTGTTTTACTTTTGAATGATGTATATATTTTATAAATATACTACATTTATTTTTAAACCCTAAAGCAATGCTCAAAATTCTCCAAGCCAGGCTTTAGCAATATGTGAACCGTGAACTTTCTGATGTTCAAGCTGGTTTTAGAAAAGGCAGAGGAACCAGAGATCAAATTGCCAACATCCGCTGGATCATGGATAAAGCAAGAGAGTTCCAGAAAAACATCTATTTCTGCTTTATTGACTATGCCAAAGCCTTTGACTGTGTAGACCACAATAAACTGTGGACAATTCTGAAAGAGATGGGAATACCAGACCACCTAATCTGCCTCTTGAGAAATCTGTATGCAGGTCAGGAAGCAACAGTTAGAACTGGTCATGGAACAACTGACTGGTTCCAAATAGGAAAAGGAGTACGTCAAGGCTGTATATTGTCACCCTGTTTATTTAACTTCTATGCAGAGTACATCATGAGAAATGCTGGACTGGAAGAAACACAAGCTGGAATCAAGATTGCTGGGAGAAATATCAATAACCTCAGATATGCAGGTGATACCACCCTTATGGCAGAAAGTGAAGAGGAACTAAAAAGCCTCTTGATGAAAGTGAAAGTGGAGAGTGAAAAGGTTGGCTTAAAGCTCAACATTCAGAAAACGAAGATCATGGCATCTGGTCCCATCACTACATGGGAAATAGATGGAGAAACAGTGGAAACAGTGTCAGACTTTATTTTTCTGGGCTCCAAAATCACTGCAGATGGTGACTGCAGCCATGAAATTAAAAGACGCTTCCTCCTTGGAAGGAAAGTTATGACCAACCTAGATAGCATATTCAAAAGCAGAGACATCACTTTGCCAACAAAGGTTCACCTAGTCAAGGCTATGGTCTTTCCTGTGGTCATGTATAGATGTGAGAGCTGGACTGTGAAGAAGGCTGAGTGCCGAAGAATTGATGCTTTTGAACTGTGGTGTTGGAGAAGACTCTTGAGAGTCCCTTGGACTGCAAGGATATCCAACCAGTCCATTGTGAAGATCGGCCCTGGGATTTCTTTGGAAGGAATGATGCTCAAGCTGAAACTCCAGTATTTTGGCCACCTCATGCGAAGAGTTGACTCATTGGAGAAGACTCTGATGCTGGGAGGGATTGGGGGCAGGAGGAGAAGCGGACAACAGAGGATGAGATGGCTGGATGGCATCATTGACTCGATGGATGTGAGTCTGAGTGACCTCCGAGAGCTGATGATGGACAGGGAGGCCTGGCGTGCTGCAGTTCATGGGGTCGCAAAGAGTCGGACACGACTGAGTGACTGATCTGATCTGATCTGAAAGCAATTCTAAAAGAATGAATGTCAGAGATTTATTTTTCAAAATTCTTGGACAGGCTACACAGAATGTTTTTATTAGATGGTAACTTTAATTTTTAATTAAAGTTAAACCTTTGGTTGATCAGAAGCCAGTTTAATAATATTTCAGTGTTCTTTCTTTTTCTTAAACTAGACTATTTCCTATATGGACTCATGTTTTCAAAGTGGCAGAAACATTTTTCAAATGAAATATTCTAAAGCTCCAATATATAAAACAAATATCCTGACTTCAATAGTCCTTAGAGATGTGAGCTCTGGAAAAATTACTTAACCTTTCTGAGTCTATTTTCCCTTCTATAAATGGGGATGCCTTGCCACAAACATGTGAATTAATTAATTAATTCAAATTAATCCATGTGAAGCTCCCAGCTCAGCATCAGACATAACAGACCCTTGATACATGTTACTTACTTTCTACGCTGCTGTCTCCTTCGCTTTACTCCAGTTACACCCAGTGAGTTCCTGCCGTGTGCCTAGCACTTGCTTGGTAATGGGCATAACAACAGTGAACAAGACATGGTGCTTGACTTCAGCTTTAGAGGAGCCCTTTGCGTTAGAGACTTTTAGTGTGGCTTGGAGTTTGATGATGCAAGATTATACCTGTATCTATTAATATATCTATTTATCTGCCTATAACTATATATGTCAATTAAATGCAAGTTTTTACCACATGTAGTAGGCAGGGTTCCAAAGTCAAGTTAAAAAACAGTGGAGAAGACAAGTTTTTTTTTTTTTTTTTTAGAAGACAAGTGTTTTTGTGTGATATTCATGATTGCTGGATATGCAGGGTTGCAAAGTCAAGTTTAAAAACATTGGGGTGCACCAAATTTTATAGCTTTTGTTCTAGAACTTCCAGCCTTTAACCTTGGGAAAATGCACTTTGACTTTCTAAAAATGTCTCTGGCAGTTCTGTGTACATATGAAGGGCTCTCATAGAATATTTGATTTGTAAATATCAAATCAGTAGTACACACATTTTCTGAGACATTAGAGGAAGAAAGGAGATTTCCAGCCAAGACTACCATTCTTTTTTTGTCTGTATTTTCCTGTGTGGGGTTTATGTTGGACTGAGGATGATCGCAATGTTGACAGGTAGCAAAGAGGGTGAGGGAGGCACTCTGAGAAGAAGAAAGTAGAAAAAGCCTACTTTGTTGTGGCATGAGCATTAAGCAACTATTTTCTATGGAATATTATTAATTATAGTAACTTAGTAAAAGTTAGAATATGAAGAAAAGCTAGCACTTAGGTAGTATTCGAAAGCTGGATAAAGCCTCCACAAAGTTGTATTCTAATATTTTTTATTTCTCTGTTGAGGACTTCTGTAATAATTCTGGATTTCATGCTTTTTACTCCAACCCAGTGGACTTCGTAGGGCATTTTGGTTAAATGTATGATTCCAAAGTTTTTCCCAGGCAGGAGGCAGGTATAGAATGATAAGACTCATTTGACCGAAATCACTGACATTTTAAAAGAAAACAGAAGCAGGGCCAAGTTTGTGAAGGTTTGTTTGGAAGTGATTCTATGTGTGTATGGGGAAGTTTTTTCACGGTTTCTTAAGCGATTTGGCACTTAGTTTCTTCCTACCACATCCCTGTCTAGTTTACTTCACAGCCCTCCTGTACCAGGTATTTTTGCCAGGAGCCTCAAGGCCTTCCGTCTCTGTGCTGGTCTCAACTGGGCCTTCTGGTCTTCCATTCCTCCCCATGTCCTTTCCATCTGTTTGGATGGATCGCCATATTGGTTTTCCAGATGTTTGGGCTTGAACTGGAAAAGTATCTATTTTGGATTCAGTCCCTCCTTTGCCCTTGCTGGAGTAGAAACTCACCAGGCTGCTAAATCAGTGCTTATGGGAAAAGCTTAGAGGATACCGAAAGGGCTTTGCTTCATTTCCCCAATTCCATACATTTACAGGGGCTTTCTCAAGGTCAAAGTCCATCTTTAAAGCCTATGTTTCAGTGTTTCCCAATCTTTATGCCACCAATAGTCTCTCTTACAATTTTCTTTCCTTATCCCATTTTAAAAGAGTTTTGTCTACCAAAAAGTATAACCAAGGTTATATTTTCCTATTAATTAAAGTTTATGTTTAGCTTGATATAAGTATTAATGTCTGCCCCCTAGCTGATGTGAGTACAATCATGAACAAAGAAACTTGATGTTTTAGCCTGTACATTTACATTTTGATAAATGTATTAATTATAAAGAGAATTTTGATACTAAAAAGCTCTAGGACCCCAAGTGGATCAGGGATCCCAGGATGGGAAAATCATTTAAACTAAAGAAGTGATTCTAATGGTTAAGATTTCAGTACGTGGTATTATTTCAGGCTTATTGGGAGATTTTGAAGGGAAATGGGAATTTGACCGGCTGCTCAATTCATACTGAATTAACACTTGCCAGTATTTATTAACACATACCTTCCCTTACTCTCACACATGCTTATGTGTGATATGTATGAAAACTTCCTCCTTGTAGAGGTATAGTTTAGGGAGAAGTTTTCTTTGAAATATAATTTTGTATGATAATTTGTGATATGAACTTAATCGTCACTCTTCTCCAAAGTTAGCAGATAGTAGAGGATAATTTTAAACTAGTCCTAGATGGGTTTCAAAAAATATGCTAAATATCAAGGATTGAATGATTAAGACAAGACAAATGCCAATTTCCCCTACCCTCCATTCCCACCAAAAGATGGTTTTATTAGCACCATTTTCCAGGAGGGGAAATCCTTAACCACACAAACTGTGTTTATTATTGAGGACTGACCCTTCTGCTGCTAAGTCACTTCAGTCGTGTCCGACTCTGTGCGACCCCATAGACGGCAGCCCACCAGGCTCCCCTGTCCCCGGGATTCTCCAGGCAAGAACACTGGAGTGGGTTGCCATTTCCTTCTCCAATGCATGAAAGTGAAAAGTCAAAGTGAAGTCGCTCAGTCCTGTCCGACTCTTTGAGACCCCATGGACTGCAGCCTACCAGGCTCCTCTGTCCATGGGATTTTTTAGGCAAAAGTATTGGAGTGGGGTGCCATTGCCTTCTCCACTGACCTTTCTACTTGTGGCAATTTGAAGAAATAAAGGACCTAACACTTTATAATATTTAAGGAGAGCCGAGAAAGAGTCTGAATTATTATGGGATGCAACAAACTGGAAAGTCAGGAGCTAGAGTGGAGGAATCTTTATAAACAGCTACAAGAAACACCTGAGAGTTAGTATTGAAAGAGATGTTGCATATCTAAATTGCTGTCAGATTTTACTAATGGAAACACATTAGTACTAGAACAAATTGTATGGTTTTCAGATATCAACAATAAAGGAGAGGAGAGATAAGTTTAGGCTTATGAAAAAAAATCACATTCTTGAAATGCTATATGCTAGAGTGAGAGGGAAAGAATTGTTGGAAATGGCAAGAAAGTAGCTCTCAGGGTACTTGGTAAACAGGATAGCAGATATGAAGGAAGTCATTGTTGAAGAAGAAATCTTTATACATTTATTTTTTGAACTTAATTGGAACCAGCAGTTTTTTTCTAAATAAACACTTAATTTTAGAATTGTTTTCAATAAGCAGAAAAATTGCAGTTGGCAGAGACTTCTCATATACCCCATATTCAATTTTCTGTATTATTAACATTTTACATTAGTATAGTGTATTTACCATAGTTAATGAGTGAATTTTGACACATCATCTCAGACTGATGTCCATACTTTACTTGAATTTCCTGCTTTCCCCTTTGTCCTCTTTCTGCTCTCAGGTCCCATCCAGGAAACTGTGGGACACTTAGTTGTGATGTCTCCCTTGGACTCCTCTAGGTTGTGATAGCTTTTCAGACTTTTCTTGTTTTTGATGACCTTGACAGTATTAAGGAGTAGAGGTCAGGTATTTGGAAGAATGTACCACATTTGGGCTTAGTCTGATGTGCTTCTCATGACTACACTGGGGTTGTGGGTTTTGGCGAAAAAGCCCATAGAGATGAAGTGTCACTCTCACTACACACCATCACTGGGACTTTTCGCTGTCGGTGGGAACCTTGACTGCCTGGTTGAGGTAGTGTGTATTTTTCAGGTTTCTCCATTGCAGAATGACTGTTTTTCTCCTTTCCCGTACTTTTTGGAATGAAGCTACAATAAGCAGCCAATAGCTAAAAAGTGGGGAGGTATTTGGAATTCTGCATGAGCAATTGTCTGCTCTCCCCACTTATTTATTTATTCAATCATTTATTCACATCAATGTGAACTCATGGATGTTATTTCATATTTGGGGTCATAAATCACTACTTTATTTTGTTGTTCAAATTGTTCCAGCTTTGGCAATGAAAACTCTTTCATGTGGCTCTTGTGTCCTGTGGACATACTCTGATCATTTTTAATTTTTTTTTTTTTTTTTTTTTGAGCATTTCCTTACTTCTGGTGCTACAAGAATCTCCAGTCTCATCTTGTGCATTTCCTGCCTCAGTCCAAGATTCAGCCATTTCTCCAGAAAGCCCTGGTTCTCTTCCTCAAAGAGTGGTATTATTAATCAAGCTGTGGGGACTCAGTAGAGACTGTCCTCAAGTCTCAGTGTGGGCAGAAAATGACCTATGAGCTATCTTACTCCATAACAAGCCCCTCTTCCCATTTCATGGAAAGCCTGGAAAAATACAGAAAGACGTCAAAGAAAATGAAAACTGACTGAGCTATTTGCCCGGGAAGGCTTGATACAAGAGATTGACTTGCAGGGGTCTGCAATTTAACCTACAGTAGTCATAAAATCAGTTCAAACATGTCTTTTTTGCTGAAGATATACTCAGCCTGGCATTTGCAATCCTCATTTCACCTCACCTCAGGAGAACTTGGCTTGTGCAGCACAAGTGTGTGTGGGTTTATAGCCTGCAGTTTGAATTTCACTGCACACAATTTAGTTTCACTTCATAACTGAGCCCCTGAATAAATGTGTTTTTTCATCAAACCAAACAAACAAACAAAACCACCCTTGAGCTAAAAGGCATAGAATGCCGGCTATCCATGAACTCAATAAAACGCCCACTTGCCATGCCGTGTGACCAGCAAGATGCAAATCAGCCATCACACGAGTCTCTGCTGGGGGAGCTGTATGACGTCGGTGTGGTCAGAGGTGTGTTGCAAGGGAAACTTGGCCAACTGCTTTTGTAAGCCATGATTCTCTTGGAGAATGAGAAGGAAAAAAAGCTTTTAAAATAGAACTAACATAAAAGGAGCAGGTATACAATTGGATAATAATCATAAAATGCGTTGTGATTATAATCACATAATAATCGTAAAAACTGGTCCAGCCTCTTTATTTTATAGAGAAAGTTGACAGTGTTAGTTGCTCAGTCATGTCCGATTCTTTGTGACCCCCTGAACCGTAGCCTGCCAGACTCCTCTATCCATGGAGTTCTCCAGGCAAGAATACTGGAGTGGGTAGCCATTCCCTTCTCCAGGGGAGTCTTCCCAAGCCAGGGATCTAACCCAGGTCTCTGACACTGCAGGCAGATTCTTTACTATCTGAGCCAGCAGAGAAGCCCTAGAAAAGAGAGAAGTCCCCTGCCAACTTTATTGAATAAGTAGGGTAGCCCAGAACTGGAGTTCAGCTGTCTGACTGCGAGGCTGGTCTGTTTCCATGCTACCTTGTGTTTAATGATTAAAGTCTTACATGTGGTTTATGTTTCACGTTCTTGGCAAGATAGGAAATAGATCATGCCCCTCTAAGGTTTCATTTTTCCTTCTGGGGAGAAGTGAATAGCAGTAGAAAGCAGGGTATAATCTATGGAGATATCATTCTTAGCTCCTAAGATAGGCTTTGGAGATTTTCAGGTGCGCTGGATCCTCCCTGCTGCACGCAGGCATCCTCTAGTTGCAGCAAGTGAGGGTAACTCTCTCCAGATGTGGTGTGTGGGCTTCTTGTTGCGGTGGATACTTGTTGCAGATCATGAGCTCTAGGGCATGCAGGCTTCAGTAGTTGAGGCTCATTGGCTCTAGAGCAGGAACTCAGGAGTCACGGCTTATGGGCTTTGTTGCTCCACAGTATGTGAAATCTTCCTGGACTAGACATCGAACCTGTGTTCCTTGCCTTGTCAAGTGGATTCTTATCCACTGGACTATCAGGGAAGTCCTGGAAGTCATATTCTAAGCCTGCCACAGGAAAACAAAGGTCAGCATAGGCAAAGGGGCTGCTAGGCTGAACACTGTTATGCACCCCAGATTCTCAGCTTTACTATTAAAGATCTTTCATTGATGTCCAAATCCAGGATGCAGCATCATTTCTGCAATTATATCAATTATATTTGGCTACAGAGATGAAACTGGCATATATTAAAGAAGATTATTAAAAGAATATAACAGTATCATATCCTGAAAGACAGGAAATGATATACTGCCAAGTTTAAGGGAGATTGGAATTAAAGGATTCTCAGAGAGTCCTAGAATTGGTCAGTGAGTCAGTAAATGTTTACTAAGTACCTGCCATACACTGGGTATGTAGGGATACAAGAGCAAAAAATTCAGTCATTGCCTCAAGGATATGATGTTATCATGGGACAGTTTGTTGTTAATATAATGGGACAGTTTAAATATGCAAATAGATTAACAGAATACCTTCATTTACTGATAAATGTTCTGAGAAAAATAACATGGAAATGTGATAGACAGTTGTGGGGCAGGAGGTTCTTCTTTAGCTGAGGTGGTCAGGAAGGGCCTTTCTGAGGAGGCGACATTTGAATTAGGAGAGGGAGTCAGGCACCTCAAGATCTGGGCAAGACACTTGCGACTAGAAGTAATAAGGAGTGCCCAGTTTCTGAAATAAAACCCACTTGAAATGCATGAAGGATGGACTTAAGGTGGGTGTGGTTCAAGTGAAATGTCAAGGAGAGAAAGTAAGGGCGTAACGTCAAAAGCATAAGCAAAGGACAGATGTACAGGGCCTTGTAGACTGTGGTAAGCAATCTGTATTTTATGTGAACGCAGTGGAAATTCATCAAAGAGTGAAAAGCAATATAGTAACTGCTCTTGCTGCTATTTGTGGAACTGACTATAGTTAGAAGATTATTGGGACTTCCCTAGTGGTGCAGTGGTTGAAACTTCACTGTCCAATGCAGGGGCTGTGAGTTCCATTACGGATCAGGGAGCTAAGATCCTGCATGTCTCATGGCCAGAAAACATAAAACAGAAAGAATGTTGTATCAAATTCAATAAAGACTTAAATGGTCCACATAAAAAAATCTTAAGAAATTCTGTAATTTCTAAATTACAGAATTTAGTGAGAGATGATGATGAAGTGGTGGTAAAGAATTGCTGAAGGGTGGTTAGGTCAGGATAAATTTTGGAGCTAGGGCTCTTGGGAATGGCTGATGGATTAGATATGGAGGAGTAAAGGAGAGGAACTGCGAATGACTTGTAGGATTTTTGACCTGAGGAACTCAGTGGATGTTGGTGCTATTTGTTGAAAAGAGGCAGACGAATAAGTCTGTCTAGGATGATGTGGTCTGAGGGATCAAACATCCTTTTGGCCATGTTAAGGGTGAGATAATTTTCAGACAGCTGTAAGGTATTAAGTCAGTTGTGTCATGGACTGTAGCCTGCCAGGCTCCTTTGTCCATGGAATTCTCCAGGCAAGAATACTGGAGTGGGTAGCCAGTCCCTTCTCTAGGAGATCTTCCCAACCCAGGGATTGAAACCAGGTCTCCTGTATTACAGGCAGACTCTTTACTGTCTGAGCCACCAGGGAAGCCCTTAGACAGCCATAGAGAGATGTCAAGAAAATGGCTGGATAAAAGCTGCTGATACAAAGTTGAGTTGTCAGAATTTGTTTACATTGTTTAAAGCCAAGGTTTCCAGTGGAACTATTCCAAATCCTGAAAGATGATGCTATGAAAGTGCTGCACTCAATATGCCAGCAAATTTGGAAAACTCAGCAGTGGCCACAAGATTGAAAAAGGTCAGTTTTCATCTCAATCCCAAAGAAAGGCAATGCCAAAGAATGCTCAAACTACCGCACAATTGCACTCATCTCACACGCTAGTAAAGTAATGCTCAAAATTCCCCAAGCCAGGCTTCAGCAATATGTGAACCGTGAACTTCCTGATGTTCAAGCTGGATTTAGAAAAGGCAGAGGAACCAGAGATCAAATTTCCAACATCCGCTGGATCATGGAAAAAGCAAGAGAGTTCCAGAAAAACATCTATTTCTGCTTTATTGACTATGCCAAAGCCTTTGACTGTGTAGATCACAATAAAGTGTGGATAATTCTGAGAGAGATGGGAATACCAGACCACCTGATCTGCCTCTTGAGAAATCTGTATGCAGGTCAGGAAGCAACAGTTAGAACTGGTCATGGAACAACAGACTGGTTCCAAATAGGAAAGGGAGTACGTCAAGGCTGTATATTGTCACCCTGTTTATTTAACTTCTATGCAGAGTACATCATGAGAAATGCTGGACTGGAGGAAACACAAGCTGGAATCAAGATTGCTGGGAGAAATATCAATAACCTCAGATATGCAGATGACACCACCCTTATGGCAGAAAGTGAAGAGGGGCTAAAAAGCCTCTTGATGAGAGTGAAAGTGGAGAGTGAAAAGGTTGGCTTAAAGCTCAACATTCAGAGAACGAAGATCATGGCATCTGGTCCCATCACTACATGGGAAATAGATGGAGAAACAGTGGAAACAGTGTCAGACTTTATTTTTCTGGGCTCCAAAATCACTGCAGATGGTGACTGCAGCCATGAAATTAAAAGACGTTTACTCCTTGGAAGGAAAATTATGACCAACCTAGATAGCATATTCCAAAGCAGAGACATTACTTTGCCAACAAAGGTTCGCCTAGTCAAGGCTATAGTCTTTCCTGTGGTCATGTATGGATGTGAGAGCTGGACTTTGAAGAAGGCTGAGTGCCGAAGAATTGATGCTTTTGAA
Organism: Tragelaphus eurycerus; assembly: GCA_935064755.1. Taxonomy (NCBI): domain Eukaryota; kingdom Metazoa; phylum Chordata; class Mammalia; order Artiodactyla; family Bovidae; genus Tragelaphus; species Tragelaphus eurycerus. The sequence continues at coordinate 17,442,866 of CAKXYN010000024.1, read as the reverse complement.
CTGTGGTGTTGGAGAAGACTCTTGAGAGTCCCTTGGACTGCAAGGAGATCCAACCGGTCCATTCTGAAGGAGATCAGCCCTGGGATTTCTTTGGAAGGAATGATGCTAAAGCTGAAACTCCAGTACTTTGGCTACCTCATGCGAAGAGTTGACTCATTGGAGAAGACTCAGATGCTGGGAGGGATTGGGGGCAGGAGGAGAAGGGGACGACAGAGGATGAGATGGCTGGATGGCATCACTGACTCGATGGATGTGAGTCTGAGTGACCTCCAGGAGCTGGTGATGGACAGGGAGGCCTGGCGTGCTGCGGGTTCATGGGGTCGCAAAGAGTCGGACACGACTGAGCGACTGATCTGATCAGATCTGATAGAGGCCAGAAGTCCTCCAGCAGGGCTAGGCTCCCTCCTGAGGCTGTAGAGGAGACTTCACTCCTTACCTCTTCTGTTTCTGTGGCTGCTAGCATGCCTGGACATTCTTTGGCTGGTAGCTGCATCAAACGCATCTCTTTCTCTGCTTTCACATTGATTTCATCTCCCCATGGGTCTCTCCTCTGTGGATCTGTTCCTATACTCCTTCTGCCTCTGTTTTATAAGTGCGTTTGTTGTTGTTCAGTCGCTAAGTTGTGTCTGACTCTTTGTGACTCCATGGACTGCAGCATGCCAGGTTTCTTTATCCTGTGCTTAAACTCATGCCCACTGAGTTGTTGATGCCATCCAGCCATCTCATCCTCTGTTGCCCTCTTCTTGGTTTGCCCATGACTGCATTTAGGACCCATCTGGATAATCCAGAAAGGTCCTACTTTCAATGTCTTTTATTTAAGCACATTTTTTTTTTTCCCACATAAGATGATAACACTCTTTTTTGTCATATGATTTTCAAAGTTCTAGAGATGAGGATGTGAACATATTCTTTATTTTGTGGGGTAGGTGAAGACACCATTCAGCACACTATGCTAATGCTTATGCTAAGTCACTTCAGTCGTGTCTGACTCGGTGTGACCCCATAGACGGCAGCCCACCAGGCTCCGCCGTCCTTGGGATTCTCCAGGCAAGAATCCTGGAGTGGGTTACCATTTCCTTCTCCAATGCATGAAAGAGAAAAGTGAAAGTTACGTTGCTCAGTCATGTCCGACTCTTATCGACCCCATGGACTGCAGCCTACCAGGCTCCTCTGTCCATGGATTTTCCAGGCAAGAGTACTGGAGTGGGGTGCCATTAACAGGCACTTGAAAACCTAAAACATCTTGCAGGGCTTTCTCCTCTTTGTCAAACATTTTCTAAATGGTAAAAATAGAGAGAGAGGATGCAAGGGTTGAATTCAAGATTTTGAATCAGTCTCTGAATAACCATCTTATCAAAAGATTTGTGGTCTCTTAGATGTACTGCCTCATAGTCCCGCTGAGAAATAGCACCAGTTGACACCATTTTGGTTATGTCATAAGAGAAGGCATTTGACCAGACCTATTTTCTTCTTATTGAACTTCTATATTAACAGAATGGGAGGAGCAGATGACCGTAGAGAGAAATTGACTATATAGTTCATCCTTGTTTTACAATGGGATTACGTCCTGATAAACTCATTATAAGTTGAAAATATCTTAAGTTGAAAATGCATTTAATACACCTAACCTTCTGGATATCATAGCCTAGCCTAGCCTTCCTTAAACATGCTCAGAACACTTACATTAGCCTATGGTTGTTCAAGATCATCTAACACAAAGCCTATTTTATAATAAATTTTGAATACTTCATGTAATTTATTTCATACTGTACTATAAGTTAAAACCAGTAATGTTGTAGAGGTACAGTATAGTTGTAAGTGTATTGATTGGGATCATGCGGCTGACTGGGAACTGCCACTGCCCAGCATCAGGAGAGAGTAGCATACTGAGTATTGGTAGCCTGGGAAAAGATAAAAATGCCAAATTTGAAGCACCATGTCTACTGACTGTGTACTTCTTTCACACCATCATAAAACTGAAAAATTTGTAACTCAAAGCATTGTAAGTTAGAGACTGTCTATATAGGTATTTTTTCCATCTAACCTGAGCTTTGGGAAGTGCAGTTAAACAATTTAATAGGGAAACAGTCAGCTTTTACCTTGCTGTCCTTTTTTGTCAGTTGTCAGTCAAAAAGGGGGAAAAAAGTATAAAAATAGGAAGTAGCTTCTGGGCTTACAAGAGTATGAGAAAAAATATTTATAGCTTTATTAAGGCTGTTGGAGTTATTTCTTCTACTGCATTGCATGTTCTTTGTGAAATTCCCTTGTGCTACTCTCTTTACTCCTGAAAGCAGTTATACTGCTGTCCTTGAGTCAATCTTTCTTGAGGAAATCCTCCTTTTAAATAGCTATTCTTGTCAGCACTTTTTCCTGCAGTCATCCAACAGCCAAATCCCGCCTATTAGAGGAGAGGAATTATTCTAAGTGTCCTGTTTTTGGTGGTGGTTCTGTCAGTAAGTTATGTCCAAGACTTGTGACCCCATGGACTATAGCCTGCCAGGTTCCACTGTCCATGGGGTTTTCCAGGCAAGAATACTGGAGTGGGTTGCCATTTCTTTCTCCAGGGGATCTTCCTGACCCAGGGATTGAAATCTGCCTGCATTGCAGGCAGATTCTTTACTGACTGAGCCACCAGGGAAGCCCAAAGTTAAAAGTAAAGATGATGATGGTCTTAAGTTCCTAAAAAATTTACTAAAAAATAAATAAAAATTTATTAATAAGTCCTGTTATTAGGTTGGTACAAAAGTAACTGTGGTTTCAGACTATGAATTATAAATTATTATAACTAGGCTCAAGCACATCTTTATTAAATTATTACAATCAACACATTTTTCCAATGGGAAACGAGTTTGTTTATTCTTGTAGGGTAAAAATGCGTGCTTCAGAATTCAGTGAACTCTGGAAAGCATTTTCTGCCTCCTACTGGTTGTGGAAGCATTTTTCCTGCAAAACATTGTCAAGATGTTTCAAGAAGTGGTAGTCGGTTGGCAAGAGGTCAGGTGAAGAGGGTAGATGAGGCAAAACTTCATAGCCCAGTTCATTCAACTTTTGAAGTGTTGGTTGTGCTACATGCAGTCAGGCATGGTCGTGGAAAAGAAGTTGGCCTTTTCTGTTGACCAATGTTGGCTGCAGGCATTGTAGTTTTCAGTGCATCTCACAGATTTGCTGAGCAGACTTCTCAGATGTAGTGGTGTCACCAGGAATTCAGAAAGCTGTAGTGGATCAGATGGGCAGCAGACCACCAAACAGTGATGATGACCTTTTTTGGGTCCAAGTTTGGCTTTGGGAAGTGCTTTGGAGTTTCTTCTTGGCCCAACCACTGAGCTGGTCATTGCTGGTTGTCATATAAAATCCACTTTTTGTTGCATGTCACAGTCTGATGGAGAAATGGTTCATTGTTGCATAGAATAAGAGAGGATACTTCAAAACGAAGATTTTTTTTTTTTTTTTTTATTTGCAGTCTGCTCATGAGGTACCCACTTACTGAACTTTTCCACCTTTACAATTTGCTTCAAATGCTGAATGACTGTAGAATGGTCAGCATTGAGTTCTTTGGTAACTTCTCATGAACTCCGGGAGTTGGTGATAGACAGGGAGGCCTGGCATGCTGCAATTCATGGGGTCACAAAGAGTTGGACATGACTGAGTAACTGAACTGAACTGAACATGTAGTTTAAAGAAGATTAGCTTCGATGAGATGATCCTCTTGGTTGATCATTGTCAATTTCCAATGGGTGGCCACTATGCTCCTTATCTTCAAGACTCTTTCTTCTTTGCAAAACTTCTTGGATTACCACTGCACTGTACATTCATTAGCAGTTCCTGGGCCAAATGCATTGTTGATGTTGTGAGTTGTCTCTGCTGCTTTATGACCCATTTTGAACTTGAATAAAACAACCACTCTAATTTCCTTTTTGTCTAACATTATTTCTATAGGAAAATAAATATAAAATCAACAGCAAGTTATAAGTCATTAGCAAAAATACATAAAATGAGAAGTGCACATTAAAATGATATATAACACAACCACATTTAAGAATATATTACCCAACCTAATAGTAACTTTCTCTTTTGGAATGACTAAAATCCCCAGAGTTACTTTCTATGAGAAGCACCGTCCTTGTGTTTACATCTAGTCTGCCTAATTTGATAAGGTTAAACAGGGACCTGTTTGATCTGTGGTTTGTGGAGTGTTCAGCAGTATCCACAATTACTAAGCCTGCTAGTTTTGCTCTTGTTCTCACCCCTAGGAATAATAACAGCCTCTAGAAGCTGTATGAAGGAGGATTGACCCAAGCTTTGTAGAAGAAGAACATGGAAGGTCTCCTTTCAGGCTGTTTAGCCCCTGAGGAGCTCTTTGCTCATTTCCACCTTCAGAGTAGTCTCGAGCTGCTGACCCGCTTCCCATACAGGGAGTAATGGCCACACCCAGAGACATCCTCCTCTCTGTTTAGGGGCAGCCATAAACCTCCTTGCGGTAGAGCCTTTTGGAATGGATTAGGGAGGCTTAGGCTTCCCTGGTAGCTCAGGCAGTAAAGAATCTGCCTTCAATGCAAGAGACCCGGGTTAGATCTCTGGATTGGGAAGAACCTCTGGAGAAAGGAATGACAACCCACTCCAGTATTCTTACCTGGGAAATCTCATGGACAAATGAGCCTGGTGGGCTATAGCCCATGGAGTCTGAAAGAGTTGGACATGACTGAGCAACTACCACACAGGGAGGCATGTTTACTTTCCACAGTGTGAGATATAGAGGATCTATTTGAATTAAGTAATAGAGAATTACATTACCAAAAGTACCTTTAGATGGCAAATGATCTTAGGATTTAAGTAAATTTCTGTATCATCTAGAGCTAGATCTGAGACCTGAAAAGGTCACTTCCAGACCTATGATACCAGTGATTTTGACATTCTCTGCCGCTGCTGCTAAGTCACTTCAGTCGTGTCCGACTCTGTGCGACCCCATAGACAGCAGCCCATCAGGCTCCCCCGTCCCTGGGATTCTCCAGGCAAGAACACTGGAGTGGGTTGCCATTTCCTTCTCCAATGCATGAAAGTGAAAAGGGAAAGTGAAGTTGCTCAGTTGTGTCCAACCCTCAGCGACCCTATGGACTGCAGCCTACCAGGCTCCTCCCTCCATGGGATTTTCCAGGCAAGAGTACTGGAGTGGGGTGCCATCGCCTTCTCCAGGTGTAGCCAAATATGCCGTGCTTTAACTTCTTTTCTCTAGTAGAGTATTTCATAACATGATGTTGACTATCCAATACCACTTTTTGAGAAAACCTTCCTTGTTTAAGGACAGTAATAAAAATCCTTCTTTAGTTTTCTCTTTTTAAAGGCAAGTTCCTTAGTATTCCCTTTTTGGCCAGATTTTCTATTTCTTTAATCATTTTTCATGGCTTTCACCCCAAACTCTGCCTTGCCCCTGTGTTCTTAGATACTGAAACTCCTTGTGGTCTTCATAAATGGATCTGCCTGTCCCTCGGTGCAGTACAAAGCTTACATCTAGACAAGATATCACCACTCTCATTTTTTTGCTCTAAGTGAAGATTATGGAAAACTGGCTGAATTGTTCTGCTGGTTGATTTTATGTGTCAGCTTGACTGGGCCATGGGGTGCCCAGATATTTGCTTAAACATTAATCTTGTGTATGACTGTGACTGTGAGGCTGTCTCTGAGTAGAATTCACATTGAAATCAATAGACTGAGAAAGTAGATTATCTTGCCCCATGTGGGAGGCCTTATCCAGTTGATTGAGTAGAATAAAAGGCTGAGTAAGAGAATTCTCTCTTTCTGCCTGTCTTCAAGCTGGGACATCAGTCTTCTTCTGCTTTTATACTTGGGCTCATGCTGGAACTTACACCATTGGCTTTGCTAGCTCTAATGCTTTGGGTTTTGGACCAGAACTATACCATTGGTTCTCCTGGTTCTCCAGCTTGCTGACTGCAGATGTTGGAATTCTCACCCTCTGTAATGCTTGAGTCAATTCCTGATAGTAAATTTCTCCCTATATATATATGTATGTACCTATCTACCTGCTAAGTCACTTCAGTTGTGTCCGACTCTGTGTGACCCCATAGATGGCAGCCCACCAGGCCCCTCCGTCCCTGGGATTCTCCAGGCAAGAACACTGGAGTGGGTTGCCATTTCCTTCTCCAATGCATGAAAGTGAGAAGTGAAAGTGAAGTTGCTCATCGTGTCTGACCCTTAGCATGGACTGCAGCCTTCTAGGCTCCTCTGTCCATGGGATTTTCCAGGCAAGAGTACTGGAGTGGGGTGCCATTGCCTTCTCCATCTATCTACCTACCTATCTCCTATTGACTGTTCTCTGGAGAACTCAAACCAATATATTTGTCTTAGGCAGGAAATAAATCTAGGACATCTGACTATGTCTGAAAGTACAAGCCATCAAAGATTTCTTGAGTCATGCCTATGATAGGACACAAGAGTCAATCTTAAGGGGGTCCTACTGGCCAAAAATGGGAATATTTGAGTGCTAAAAATGACTGCCATAGGTCATGGTATCACATCTGACTTGGGCAGAAAGAAGCCCTCTGCTGGCAACTAGCATGTAGCTGAAGACTTGATGATGGCAGTTCTGGGAACCTCACTCTGGGCAGACCAGAGGCTATGGTGCCCCAGTGGTGAACCAGGATGGTAGACCCCAGGTTCTGAGAGATGGAGGGTCTAAGACATTCAGCAGCACCATGGAGGTGAGCTTCGTGTGTCAGTGCCACAGATGACCCCTGACACAGGACATGAACTTCAAGATCATGGACCATGTCCCATCCAGAAACCCACAGTACCATTTAAAAAAGACTGCTATAGATAAAAATAATAAAAATTCATGAATTAATAATGATACTTTGAAAAGGAAACTGTATACCATGTTGGTTACCTTTGTAGGTTGCCAGAGCACAACTCAGTCTTCAGCAGAATGATAATTAAAGGGAAAGAATTGAATTTACCTATATTTCTTGTATAGACTGTATTTCATGATCAACATATAGATGGTAAATGTCCTTCCCCTGCCCCCACCCCCAACCCCCCACTCTCTCACTCCAAATGATAGAACACCAGGAACATACCTGAGCTCAGCAAATAAGGTTTATTACTTGTTGCAGAGAAGGAAACAGGAAATGTGGGGCATCTCAGAGGGTGTAAGAAAGGACGTATTACAGAATCAGGGCTATTGTTAGATGATGCTGGGGGTGATTAACTCTGGATTGGAAAGGAGGATAATTTTATGATTATTTTGATGTTGAAATTGAAGTTCCAGTACTTTGGCCACCTGATGCGAAGAGCCGACTCATTGGAAAAGACCCTGATGCTGGGAAAGATTGAAGGCAGGAAGAGAAGGGGATGACAGAGGATGAGATGGTTGGATGGGATCATTGACTCAATGAACATGAGTTTGAGCAAGCACCGGGAGATAGTAAAGGACAGAGGAACCTGGCATGCTGCTGTCCATGGGGTCAAAGAGTTGGACGTGACTGGATGACTGAACAACAACAGATTTTTATAAATCCTAAAGAATAATGTGAGGGAATTTGGTAAATCCTATAGGGCAGGCTAGAGCAAGGCTAAAGTTGTAAAGCTACTCATATTATCTACAAAAAGGAACGTGTTTAGTATTTTTGTCATGTGTGCAGTGGCCTTGTTTTTACCTGTGATGAAACAACATTATAAAGTGGTCTTGTTTTTCATCTCATTTCTTTAAGGTTACAAGGTGACTTGCTGTTCTCTGAGATTGTTTATGTCCAATAGGAGAAACTTGAGGTCTAGCTGTGAGTGTCAGGATAGCTTGTAGGGTTTAGGGTTATTTTTCTGTTTCTGAAAGGGCTTTTCTACTTTTTATTTAACAGAATAGTAGAAAATAAAAGCAGAGAAAGTGAAAGCCTTGGATAATCCCATATTCAACTCCTCATGAAATAATGCATCTAGGCAAGCAAAATGCCAGTCATTAGAATTGTTAAAGGGGCACCTTATGATAGGACGTCCAGGCTGGCATCAGCTGAGCCTCTGATCAAACTCAGCATCACCAAATGTGGGAAAGACAGATGTTATGTGCCTCTTGATATGACTCATAGCATGACCTTTGAAGTACTCTTGCCCCTAAATTTGAATCTGAATCTAGGCAAACCTCTAACCACCAGTTTATAGGAAATATCAAAGGTAAAGCATCATTTTAACTTACACTGATTGCTCCGTGATGGAACAATCAGCTAAATATAGAATCTCTAGTAAATGTCATGAAAAAAAGAAAAGAGGAGATATTATAGATTTAAGGAGACTTACAGAACACAACAACCAGATGCAATCTGTGAATTCTGTCAGGATTCTGATTCAAGCAAATCATACCAAAAGACATTTTTGAGATGATCAGAGAAAACTGAGTAGGAATTGGAGTTAGGTGATATTGAGAAATAATTATGAATTATATTTGTGAAAATGGTAGTATTGTTATTTTAATATGTTCATCTCTGTTAGAGATACATTCTGAAGTATTTATGGATGGAAAGATAAGGATTACTGGTATTTGTTCCAGAAAAAGAAAGGTTGGAAGGTAGATAGATAAAACAAAAAGGACAGAATGTTGCTTAAAGCTGGGTAATAAGTCTATTGAGACGAATCATTCTCCGTACTTTCGAGTGCATATATCTGAGAATTCCAGAGCAGACTGCTTTTTAAGAATGATGAATACTGCTTTTGTTTTATCATTTGACTGCTCGTCCTCCCTTCCTCAGGGCACCATTGCCCACTATTTAGAATTAAATAAGGGAAGACAGTTGGCTTCCCAGGTGGCTCAGTGGTAAAAAATCTGCCTGTCAGTGCAGGAGATGTGTATTCGACCAATAAGTTGGGAAGATCCCCTGGAGGAAATGGCAACCCACTCCAGTATTCTTGTCTGGGAAACCCCATGGATAGAGGAGCCTACAGTCCCTGGTGTTGCAGAGTTGGACACAAATGAGTACATCCATGCATGCACAAGAGAAGTTTCTCAAGCAGAAAGAGTTCTATTTCCTAAAGATCTGTTTCATAATTCCCAGATACTGCTTTTGCTCATTCTCTATTTAATTTGGCCATTATGGGGTAGAAGCTCTCTGAAATGACAAATGTCTCCAAGAGTTATCAATGGGAAATTTTATTTCCAGCCTCATTAATTTCTTCAAGTTTGTGTGTCCATCAAAATAAGAGACCTGTTATAAAAAGAATTGAATAGATTACAATATGGACTATAATTTTTATATGGTGGCTGTCATATGCAGTATTTAAAGACTGAGCTGAAAGTTGAATGATCATATTATTACTTTGAAAAATTCTATGGGATTCACCATTTTATGGCCTTTTTCACTCAGGAGTAAATCTTTTGTAAATGTTCAAATTTTTAGAATCCCCACAGAGCTGGGATAATAGTCACTGTCTAAAATGGATGGAGAATAAAAGCCAGTCATAAGCGAGTATTACCTCGCCCTCTGGGGCTATTTTTAGTGTCGGTTTTGTTCCCAGAGAGAGAGGTGAATAACCTTGTCATCCATTTCTCTATACTAACTGTGCGTTCTGATCAGTCTTTACCTGCTCATCCGACTGGCAGTTTTGGTTTCTAATTCCTTTCGGATGTTCTGATCACCTTAAAGATTCTTAATAATTCATGGATACTATCTCAATACAATATGATTTATGTGCCTGTGACCAGAGGAGCAGAACTCCGTGTTGGTTATGCATGATGAATAGAATCATGCACAGAGGTTAGTTGCTCTTTTGTGGATTATGTCTTTTGCAATTTTGTGGGAGTTTTTATAAAATAGACTGGATATTTCTGCAGTTCCAAATTTCTGTGACATGGTTTTATTTACTTGTCAATCAAAATTATGTCTAATACGTCATGTTATGATTTGAGGGTGACTTGTGGCAGCACTGTAGATTGCCTTCCCTTAAAAAGTGATGTTGGTGACAGGAAAACGAAATTGATTTATTATGTGCAAGGACAAGACCAAATAGTACTGTCACTGAAAGTTAAAGTTCACAAATCTTTTCCTTTTATTTGGAGGGATTATTGATCTTCCTTCCATTCTTTCTGTATATGAGACCAGGTCTGGGTTTTAGGGGATTCTGATATGGAAATAATCAAATAAGATTATTTGCTCTCCCAAATAACTCAGTTAACTAGGAGTAGGGAGACAAAAATAATGATATATGGGGCCTTCTGAGGGTTCAAAGCAGAGAATGACCAGCATTTACCTGGAGGGGAGAAGAGAGGTGGGGTTTCAGAGAAAAGTAAGGTTTAAACTGTCTTACAAAAGGAAAAAGGACATGCTAGACAGAGGCAGGGCTGTAAACAAAGTTGGGGAGACTTGAAACAGGACAGTCCATCCAGGGAAGTGCAACTAGTTCAGTACTCTGCAAGATTGTGTGTGTGTGTGTGTGTGTGTGTGTGTGTGTGTGTGTGTGTGTGCGCGCGCGCGCATGCGTGCATGTGTCGTAGAAGGCAGGGTAAGCATGATGGTGATTGGAGAAGTTATAGCAAGAAATTGTATTGAAGATGTAAGCAAGGCTGAGATCAAAGAGGGCTCTGTGTGTCTTACTAAGAAAAATGAAACTATTCTGTAGGTGGCAGAAACCTTTGGGATATTGACCTCTTAGTATTGCCCTATCTCTGTCTTGGGCTTTCACCAATAGCCCAAGCACCTTTATGTAGTCAGAGACTCAGAATATCTCTGAGAGCCAATAGTAATCCAAGCAAGATGTGGACTGTGCATATGTTTGTGTCAGTGTTCCTTGAGGAGTTGATGTAGCTCAAGATTAGGCTTTTGAGAAATTTGACACATTTCTTAATTTATACAGTAAGAGCATGAAGCAGGATGACAATCTTGCCTAAGTTTATTGCAGGTAGGATTTATTTAGATACATAGGCTTTCCAAAATGTCATATGAACCAGTGCTTCTAGAGGGACTCTATTTGAATTCCATGAAATAACTTGATATAAGAACTTGTAGATCTCTTCTGCTTTCTTTATGTCTTCACACTTAGATGAAAATTTGCTAGTATTTTTGTCTTGTGCTTTAAGCTGTATATTGCATATCCTTTGTTCATGATTTTAAGAGAGGACTTAATTTGCTAATATTTTCATTTGCAATTCAAGGTTCTGATATTATAATTTAGTCTTTGATTTGTATAGAAAAGCATAGAGTTCAGGCATCAAATATTCCTGAAATAATAGTTCCAATTAGTTCTTTGATGAATTTCAGAGCAAACAATTACTTGCTGTCCTTGAGAGAAGAGTGTGTTGATTCCAGTTTATGCTCTAAATTTCTCTGGAGAGTTGGAAGGGGAAACTCTGTCATGGTAATCCAATTACCTCAGTTAATCAAGAAAATTGTCAGCTTCTTGAAGGGCATCAGATCAGTTCAGTTCAGTCGCTCAGTCATGTCCGACTGTGACCTATGGACTCCAGCACGCTAGGGTTCCCTGTCCATTACAAAATCCTGGAGCTTGCTCAAACTCATGTCCATCGTGTCGGTGATGCCTTCCAACCATTCCATCTTCTGTTGTCCCCTTCTCTTCCTGCCTTCAATCTTCTCCATCATCAGGGTCTTCTCCAATGAGTCAGTTCTTTGCATCAGTTGGTCAAAGTATTGGAGTTTCAGCTTTGGCATCAGTCCTTCCAATGAATATTCAGTACTGATCTCTTTTAGGATGGACTGGTTGGATCTCCTTGCAGTCCAAGGGACTCTCAAGAGTCTTCTCCAACACCACAGTTCAAAAGCATCAATTCTTCAGCACTTAGCTTTCTTTATAGTCCAACTCTCACATTTATACAAAACTACTGGAAAACCATAGCCTTGACTAGACGGAACTTTGTTGGCAAAGTAGTCTCTCTGCTCTTGAATATGTTGTCAAAGTTGGTCATAGCTTTTCTTTCAAGAAGCAAGTGTCTTAATTCATGGCTGCAGTCACCATCTGCAGTGATTTTGGAGCCAAGAAAATAAAGTGTGTCACTGTTTCCACTGTTTCCCCATCTATTTGCCATGAAGTGATGGGATCAGATGCCATGATCGTAGTTTTCTGAATGTTGAGTTTTAAGCCAACTTTTTCACTCTTCTCTTTGACTTTCATCAAGAGGCTTTTTAGTTCCTCTTCGCTTCCTGCCATAAGGGTGGTGTCATCCGCATATCTGAGGTTATTGATATTTCTCTCGGCAATCTTGATTCCAGCTTGTGCTTCATCAAGCCTGGCATTTCGCATGATGTACTCTGCATATAAATTAAATAAATAGGGTGACAATATATAGCCTTGACATACTGCTTTCCTGATTTGGAACCAGTGTGTTGTTCCATGTCCAGTTCTGACTGTTGCTTCCTCACCTGCATGCAGATTTCTCAGGAGGCAGGTCAGGTGGTCTGGTATTCCCATCTCTTTAAGAATTTTCCACAGTTTGTTGTGATCTACACAGTCAAAGGCTTTAGCATAACCAATACAGCAGAAGTAGATGTTTTTATGTTGCTTTCTCAATTATCCAATGGATGTTGGCAATTTGATCTCTGGTTCCTCTGCCTTTTATAAATCCAGCTTGAACCTCTGGAAGTTCTTGGTTCATGTACTGTTGAAGCCTGGCTTGGAGAATTTTGAACATTACTTTGCTAGCGTGTGAGATGAGTGTAATTGTATGGTAGTCTGAGCATTCTTTGGCATTGCCTTCCTTAGGGATTGGAATGAAAACTGACCTTTTCCAGTCCTATGAGCACTGCTGAGTTTTCCAAATTTGCTAGCATATTGAGTACAACACTTTCACAGCATCATCTTTTAGGATTTGAAATGGCTCAACTGGAATTTCATCACCTCCACCAGCTTTGTTAAGAATTATGCTTCCTAAGGCCCACTTGACTTCACATTCCAGGATGTTGGGTTCTAGGGGAATGATCACACCATCATGGTTATCTGGGTCATGAAGATCTTTTTTGTACACTTCTTCTGTGTATTCTTGCCACCTCTTCTTAATATCTTCTGCTTCTGTTTGGTTCATACCGTTTCTGTGCTTTATTGTGCCCATCTTTGCTTGAAAATTTCCCTTGATATCTCTAATTTTCTTGAAAAGATCTCTAGTCTTTCCCATTCTATTATTCCTATTCTATTGAAGGGCACAGATGCAATAAAAATAGGGAGAAAATCAGGCAGGTAAATTTTTTACAATTTAAAAGCTACCTGGAACCAGCTGCGTTTTTCTTTTATTAATGTAATCTGTTTTACTTATCCTACATAAGGTTTCAAACACAGAAGGCAATGAGGTATTCAGTCCTTTAAGCTAAACCTTGAACTTGTGCCTGGCTGGTGAAATCTCACCATGCAAGGAGTCCTCTTCACTGTGTTTTCTGGTTATTTCCTGCTGCTTAACACACTACCCCAAGTGTAGTGGCTTAAACTTCTGTTTTTATTGTGAGGTTCAGAAATTTAGACATGGCACAGTGAGACAGCACGTTTCTATTTTCAGGGTCGAGGGTGTCAGTCAGGACCCCTCGAACGTCTGGGACCTGGAGCAGCTGAGGCTGGTAGAGCATCTTTTTGTTTATGTAGTCTCGGGGCTTCTTTCTGTGGCATCCCATGTGGTCTCTAGCATGGTGGCCTTGGGTAGCAAGACTTCTTACACAGTGGCTCAGAGTTCTGAGAGTGAGTACTCCAAAACACCATGGTAGAAGTTGGAATTTCTTTGATAATTTGTTCTTGGAAGTCAGGCAGCCTCACTCTGTGATAATTGGTCTCTCAGAGCCAGGCCCCCTTGAGCATGGGAGGTGACAACACAGAGATGTGAATACTGGGTGATGTGCATTGTTGAGTGTAGGAGTCAGGGGCCTTTTGGAGACAGGCTGCCACACTGAGTCATTACCCAGGCTGGAAAGCCCCTCTTCTTCAGTTCACTGTAGTGACTCTTCTTAGAACTGAAGAACTAGTTTCCTCCCAGGCATCTCTCTTTCCCCACCCCACCCTCATCTCCGTCTCTTCCAATATTGTTTCTGGGGCAGCTTCAGATATTTAATAATTAAAAAGTTCTGTCTGATCATGGCTGTTTATGTTTAAAAGCTTTTCTGTGGCATACTATTGCTCTTAGGATAAAGACCTTCATTTAGCAAATATTCATTGAGTACTCACTCTGTCTCCAGGAAACATTCCAGGTCCCTGGGATTTCACAGTGAACTGACAAACTCCTGTCCTCATGGAGCTTGTGTTCTGGCGTGTGTGTGTGTGTGTGAACAAAGTAAATAAGTACAAGTATTTTCTATGATGCATTAGGGATAAATATAAACTAGGTAAAAGAAAGGGAAAGGATGGGGTAAAGCCTCATTGAGGGAACAGCATTTGAAAAAAAAAACTCGAAGTAGGTGAGAGTGTGAGCCACATGGGTATTTGAAGAAAGACTAATATGTGCAGACAGAGTATCAGGTGCAAAGACCATGAAGGAAAGCATGTATGCCCTTCCAGGAAAGCTGGGATACTGAGTCTGGGGCATGCAGAGTAAGAATGGGAATGATGGGAGAGACGTCAGAGATCTAACAGAAAAGTAGACCATGTTGGGCCTTACAGAACATAGTACGCACTTCACTTTTCACTCTGAGATAGGGAGCCTTTCAAACTCCTGCTTTAAAAGGATCACTCTTAGCAGGCAAAGGGAAAAATAGGAAGACTGTTTTCATGGCTATTGCAATAATCTAAGAGAGAGGAGATGCTGGCTTGGGCCAGAATGGTACAGTAAAAATGATGAGAAGTGGTACAGTAAAGGATATATTTTGAAAATAGGATGTATAAATTTTGCTGATAAATTCAACTTAGGGTATGAAAGAAAGAGGAGTCACAGATGATGTCAAGCAACGAAAAGGTAGAATTGCCATTGACTGAGGTGGAGGAATCTATAGGTAGAACAGATTTAAGAGAGACCTTAGTTTGGATATGTTAAGAAAAAAACCTCTCACATAAACTTCAAAGCCATGTTACCTCATCATATCCTAAACCCCTGACCCCATGCTTCCTCCACTCCATGCTTTAGTCTCATTTTCGTGAATGACCAGTGCCTCCTTCCCCCTTAGGTGCTATACATGTCTTTTTCTTCTGTTAGGAATGCCCTCCCTACTCCCCCTCAGCCAGTTAATCCCTAGTCCTTCAAGATTTGCTCAAATGTTATTTTCTCAAAGAAGCTTTCGTGATCTCTTTATCTAGGTTTCAGTTCAGTTCAGTAGCTCAGTCGTGTCCGGACTCTTTGTGACCCCATGAATCGCAGCACACCAGGCCTCCCTGTCCATCACCAACTCTCTGAGTTCACTCAAACTCACGTCCATCGAGTCGGTGATGCCATCCAACCATCTCATCCTCTGTCACCCCCTTTTCCTCCTGCCCCCAATCCCTCCCAGCATCAGAGTCTTTTCCAATGAGTCAACTCTTCGCATGAGGTGGCCAAAGTACTGGAGTTTCAGCTTTAGCATCATTCCTTCCAAAGAAATCCCAGGGCTGATCTCCTTCAGAATGGACTGGTTGGATCTCCTTGCAGTCCAAGGGACTCTCAAGAGTCTTCTCCAACACCACAGTTCAAAAGCATCAATTCTTCGGCACTCAGCTTTCTTCACAGTCCAACTCTCACATCCATACATGACCACAGGAAAAACCACAGCCTTGACTAGATGGACCTTTGTTGGCAAGTAATGTCTCTGCTTTTGAATATGCTATCTAGGTTGGTCATAACTTTCCTTCCAAGGAGTAAGCGTCTTTTAATTTCATGACTGCAGTCACCATCTGCAGTGATTTTATGTTTAATGTCTGAAGGTTACTGCTGCATGGGTGTATGCTATGTGGGGAGATGGACCCGTCCTGGCTCCTGCCTGCACTTTCTCTATTGTCTGCATGGTGCCGGCAGCCTGGTAGTGCTCAGTTATTATTTTAACCATCCCCTTTATCGATTCAAAGTCAATACCACAACTCACAATTCTTTTTGTTTTAACAGATTGGCTTAAACTACTTACTAGTATAGAATCTTGGAAAAACAGGAGGGTAGACACTGTGGGCTGATGGCTCTGGAAATCCTCTCAAATGCCTGAGTATAATTTTTTTTTTAGAATTAGAAAGGTCCTATTATATTCAGACTTGTCCAAGGACTTTCTCCATTTGAACCCCCCTAAAATTCTCAGAGGCAGATCAGTTAGTGGAGGGAGGGTGTCACTGGTATTCTCCACATTCTGACTGCCATTTCCTAATGTCTTACATTTTCCCTCATGTGGCAGCTCTCAGATCCTATTTCTGAAAAGCTTAGGCTCTTCCAATGAGAAGAGATGCTGATTCACAGTTAGTGAAATGTCATTTCAATTCTTCGCTACCCTTCATGGAGAATATCTGTAGAAGTGACTTTTCAGCACAGAAGGTGAGAAAGAAATAGAAGTTATCTGAGAGATAGAAGGCAGTTTATTCCCAGCATATATTTCGTAGCTTACTCTCTGGCTGTACTGATGAAAGACACACAGCAAAATATGCAAAAGGGGGAGGACAGGGGAAGGATAAAGGTATAAGGAGGCAGATAGCACTAGGTGAGACACTGCCTCTGGGTGAAACTTTATATTTTTAGTTGCGTATAGTTTAGATATAACCATTGTCAATGGATAGTGTTATCTTTATTAAATAGTATACTGCAGTTTCTGGGGCTCGCAAGTGAAATATTTGGGGATATGACGTTTGTTCTGATAACCTCTCTGGAAATCTTAATGGGCATTTAAAATAAACACTAAGACATTAGCCAGAAATAGATTCTGTTACAGAGATAAGCTGCAGGGAGGGGTCCTTTTGCAGAGAGTTGGGCTGGGCTGGCAGAGCTGTTCTCAGGAAATATACAAGGTGGATGGGGGACTGTCATGGGCATCTCCTCCAATGCCCACTTTTTTTTTTTTTTAAATAAATCTTTTGGCCTTGCCATGGGGTATGTGGGATCTTATTCCCCAATGAGGGATGGAATCCACTCCCACTGCTATGGAAGCAGGGAGTCTTAACCACTGGACCACCCTGCCCAGGTATTTTGATGTAATCCTTTTCCTAATATTTTTGCAGTTCTCATCCTCTTTTCACTCGAGCTTGCCAGAGTTATTAACATCTCATCTCCAGTTCTGTAATGAAAGCCTCTATAACTTATAAAGGGATTTTGGAATCACTAACACTGGATCCTTTTTTCTTTTTTTTGCATAATGGCTCCTCTTGAAAGTGAATGTGATCCCAATCAAACCAATACAATATTGTAAAGTAATTAGCCTCTTTGTGCCAGGGCTTAATTAAAATAAATAAATTTAAATTAAAAAAAAAAGTGAATGTGAAAGTGTTAGTTACTCAGTTGTGTCTGACTCTTTGTGACCCCATGGACCCCAGGCTCCTCTGTCCACGGGATTCTTTTGGCAAGGATACTGGAGTAGGTAGCCATTCCATTCTCTAGAGGAACTTCCCAACTAGGGATCAGACCCGAGTCTCTCACATGGCAGGCAGATTCTTTACCATCTAAGCCACCAGGGAAGTCCTCCTAACACTCTGGAAATCCTATCATGCAGGGAAGTTTTGGCATAAATTAAGGTAGGTCCTGGAGAAGGCAATGGGAACCCACTCCAGTACTCTTGCCTGGAAAATCCCATGGATGGAGGAGGCTGGTAGGCTGTAGACCATGGGGTCGCGAAGAGTTGGGCATGACTGAGCGACTTCACTTTCACTTTTCACTTTCATGCATTAGAGAAGGAAACAGCAACCCAGTCCAGTATTCTTGCCTGGAGAATCCCAGGGACAGAGGAGCCTAGTGGGTTGTCGTCTATGGGATCACACAGAGTCGGACACAGCTGAAGCGACATAGCAGCAGCAGCAGCAGCAGCAGCAAGGTAGGTCCAGGGCACAGTTTTTCAGTTTTCACCTTTCTGATTTTCTACTGAGCCACTCACTCAACTCCTAATTTCTTTGTGCTTTCCTTACTCTACTCCTGAACACCGTTCTAGCCTTTCACTTCCAGTTGGAGTTGATGCTCAGAAAACTTGTGGACAAACTGAAATTCGTCCCTTTTGGATATATTTGCCCAAATTCTTTTGGTTGAAGGTGGTTGAAACGACTAACTTAAACTAAGTTAAAAAGGGATTTTTTTTAAAAAAATTTAACCAGAAAGCCCAAAGGATGAAGGCGTATTTGAGCGCATCCAGAGTTTCAAACAATGGGGTTGGGTTCCTGCTGTGCTGCATTAAGATGTGGGCTTCACAGCACATTCTCAGACCAGCTTCCAGTCTCAGAGAGGGCGAGGCTCTCCCCACCTTTGATATCTCCCTCCCTGATATCTGAACCCCAAAGTACCTTGGGATCCAGATTGGCAAGATGTTTTTACTAACCAGTTTTGCTTATGTGCTTATTTCTGTGGCAGGGGAGGTAAGATTCTGGGAATATTTCCACCCAAGTCACATGGGAGGGGGCAGCCCCAGCCTTGGAGAAAGAAGTTCAGAGCCAACCATATAATGATGATGATGATGGTATCTCCATGCTGTTCTCCCCATGTGCTGTGGAAGGTTCACCCTGCTGGGTGGGCATTTTTACATCAGGCTGTATTTCATCTCGACACTACACACAGCAGTCCTTTTCCACTCAGCAGCCTAACGCTGCTGCTCCCAAGGGCCGGGCAAAGACGGACAGGTTTCAGCTATGGATAGGGAAGTAAGTTTCAGTTTAAAGTAGGGAAAAACCTTTAGGAGTCCTTAAGAAGAGTCTAGAGATAAAAACTGCCTTGAAAACAGGGGCTTCTGTGTCACTGGTTTATAAACAAGGGTCTGATGTCCCCATGCAGAAAGTTTTAAGAAAGGGTTTGCATGTTAGCTAAGAGTAGAAACAAATGGTGATTGCTTCTGACTCTGTAGACAGAGTATTCTTTCTGACCATGCACATGGGTACAGATACAGGCAGGATTGATTATAACACACCTATTGAGCAGATTTGAAGCTTGGATTAGGGAAATGTGTTGGTTCTGTCATGAATTTTTTTCCTATTAAATTCTTAATTGTTTTCCTTAAAAAGAGTCTTAAGAGGGTCAGTATTCTTCTACCTCCCCTAGTTTTACTGAGACATAATTGACATATAACATTGGAAAGATAATCTTTCTCAAAAAATTTTGTATGCACCTGAAGGATGTTTTTTAGTTTTATACATGTATTTCAAAGTTTTATTTTGAAACAGATTTTTGTCTATATATTTAACCCCTATATTTTCATTATGACTCCTTTTTTTAGTAAAATATAATATATAAATATGCAATCCATGCATTTTCTGATCTATTATAGTTTTTTTGTGATTTCATCCTTATCTTAACATGAATGTTGTCAAAAAGTTGTAAAGTTTTTTCCAAGTTATAGCTTTTAATTATTTTCCATGAGTTAAAGCTGAAAATTTTGATATACAGATTTTTACATTACGTGTTTCATTTATCAAATGAGATGATTCATATAAATGTCTGTATTGAACACAGTATTTTTGTAATATTGAAGGTATGTATCCTGAAAATTTGGAGTTCTATTTGACAATGAGGGTGAAATGGTGATTTTTTTCATAAAAATAAAACACTTCCATGATTTGAGCTGTATTGAGTCCATAGAGATTTTGAGCCTGCAGACTGGATTCAGACGTGCACGCATGCACGCTAAGTCTCTTCAGTTGTATCTGACTCTCTTGCGACCCTGTGGACTGTAGCCTGCCAGGTTCCTCTGTCCATGGCATTCTCAGGCAAGAATATTGGAGTTGGTTGCCATGCCCCTCTCCTGGGGATCTTCCTGACCCAGGGTTTGAACTTGCATCTCTTGAGTCTCCTGCATTGGCAGGTAGGCAGACACTTGGGTTCAAAACAAATGTTTGCACTAGATGTGTGGCTTGAGAAAGCTAACAACTGTTTTATGTCTCGGTTCCCAGCTTTTTAAAATACTGATAGTACCTGCCTTTAGGATGGTGGTGAATTTCGAAAGAGGTAATGCAGGCGAAGTCCGTGGCACAGTCTCAGATAGTTATAACTCTGCACACTTTCAGCTGCTATAATGTTTTTATTTTCTACTTAATGACCTCCATGGATGTGAGCAAAGCTGTGTGCTGGGGGGAACAGTTCTGCCAGTCATCAACAAATCACGGTTTTAGTTATTCGTGGTCATGGCATTTTTTCACTGATGATTTGCTTTGTTTGAACATTGTTTTAAGCCAAGTTCAGGCATGAACTCTCCTGTCCAATAAGTGCAACTGTTGTTAACGTGTGAAAAGTGCTGGTATCAAGGTTAGGATTATGACAGAAAGTAAAGGAGAGGTAGTGAAGGGACGTAGTGAAGGACAGGGAAGCCTGGTGTGCTGCACTTCATGGGGCTGCAAGGAGTCGGACACGACTGAGCTACTGAACAGCAACAACAAAGGAGAGGTAATTTTCCAAATTGTGTGTGGTAAGGAGTGGTGTGATATATGGAATCTAGATGAACCGATTTGCAGGGCAGGAATAGAGATGCAAACCCAGGGAGCGGAATTGTGGACACAGCAAGGGAGGGGGAGGAGGGGGACAAATTGGGAAAGGAGCACTGACATGTATACACTGCCGTGGGTGAAGTAGATAGCCAGTGGGAAGCTGCTGTATAACACGGGGAGCTCGGCGTGGGCTCCGTGATGACTAGAGGGGTGGGATGGAGGCTCCAGAGGGAGGGGACATATGTATACATGCAGCTGATTCACGTTGTACAGCAGAAACCAACACAACATTGTAATTATCCTCCAATTTAAAAAAGAGAAATGATGCGTGTTGTGGGGCCCATGCGATGAATTCTTTAACTGTGACAGCGATTCAGCAGGGCAAAAACTGATTCAAGCATGGACAAAGTGCCATGTCCTTCAAAAAGAGACAAGGGCAAGCAATCATGCAGCCCTAAAAGTGTGTGTGTGGCTAGATTACAGAGAATGAAAATTGGAAGCTGGGATGAGTCCCAAGGCAGTGTTTAAAAAACAGTTGGAATCTACAGAGTGCCTGTGAAGGGGCTGATACTTAACAGTCACTGCCTGGTTCCGAAGGCATTTGAGGTGCTAACAGAGTGCCTCCTGACGGCAGGCCAAATATTAGGGGCTCTGAGACTGAGAACTGAGCACAGGGTCAAGCTGATGATGGAAAGTGGATTCTTGTACAAAAAATGGCTTATTAGGTTTAATCCTCATTCTGTTCTGTAGCACCTTAGACTAATGGGAGTTAATTAGTATACCCATCAAAGGTGGCAAGGAGTTTCCTTCAAACTGGCTTCAACAGATATTCACTGTAGATTAAGCCAGTCAATTTTTTTGGGGAAAGATGATAGATTATATATCATCAAGGAGGAGAAGGATATTTAATGTTCCAAAGGACTAGTTTGTACTCTTACTTTGAGCAAATGTATCTGGGAACTGAACATTCAGATTCCTCTTAACTTGAAGATACAAACCCATAGATTTAATTAGAATAACATTTCAGAAACTCACCTATCTCAGAGAAATGTCTGCATGATCTGACCTATATTATTTAGGCAGTATCTTTTGAAATTATTTCTATATAATTGGAAATGACATAGAAAATATAATTTTTGAAATGCAACTTGAAACCCTACAAAGGTTAAACTTATTTGCTTGAGAGGATGTGAAAAGAAAAAGTCATTCTAGAATTAATTTTCATGGCCCTTTGCCACACAAAGATATTTCTATTAATAATACAACATATCTCATATTACTTTATTTTACTTTCTCCAGTTGCTACATTGATTTTTTTTTGGTGTGTTATGAAATAAATAAAAACTTTTTGAAAGGTCCTAGAATTTACTTGACAGATCTTTTACTTGTAAAGTGTATTAACATCTTTTTTTTTTTTCTTTTTTGTTTTAAATGGCTCATAGTTTTTCAGGAGTTGAGTAAGGTATTGAAGTATATGGATCACACTCAGTGAATAATTTGACATGGAGAAGAAAAGCAAATGGATCATAGTAAAATATCTTAGTTTCCTTTTTCCTTTTTAGGAAGTATAACAAACATTTTTAAACTTCTAGGAAGTATAACAAAATATTTGAGAACAGAAATAATTTTATAACACATATATGAAATCAGATCAAGAGACAAGTTTAAGGGGAGAGATAGGGAGTTTGGGATTGGCATGTACACACTGCTATACTTAACATGAATAACCAACAAGGACCAGTATACTGTGTAGCACAGGGAATTATACCCAATATTCTATAACAACCTAATTGGGAGAAGAATTTGAAAAGGAATAGATACAAGTATATGTGTAGAAAAAATTCAACAACCACTAATCTGAAAGTTAAAAAGTCACAATTTTTTTTTAAAGATAACTGTAGGAATGATTAAGAAGCTAAATTCTTCCAAAAGGATGTGGCATAACTTGCAGAACTAATAAAATAGATCAATGTAAACATTTGACTTGAAATTTCCTGAGTCATCACTTTTCTTGCTGAGGCAGGTCTTCTTGAACTCATTAAGTCCCCTCTTCCCCATATCACTTCTTTTCTAGGAGCTGCCAGGGTGGGTCACTTTTCCTCAGCAACTGATGTAGTCAGCCAGCTCAGAATGGCACCTGCTCTTCCCTCACTCCTTCCTCTGGTGCTTTCTTCGATGCCTGCTGCTCAGGTGTCTGCCAGAATGAGCCCCAGAGGAAACACCTGCCCTGGGAGTCACCGCCTCCCGCAGGCGTGGTTGCATCCACCAGGTGGTGCTGCTCCCTCCGCTCAGGGCTGTGTTGCCCTGCCAGTACCCGACTGCTGGGTTTCTCTGCCCCTACATTCAGTTTCATGCAGAAATGAGAGGTAGCGTTCTGTTGGTACCAGTGTCATCAGAGTTTGCACCAAAGTCATACAGAGTTTTAACTGAAACAGCACTGCCAGTTTTATGCCCCAACAGCTCCTCCACAACCACCCACCTCCAAGACACAAGTTCACCAGAAGCAGAGTCTTGGGTGGTTTCTCCTCATTTCTTCCCTATAGATTGTATTTCTTTTTAACATTTTTTTAAAATTAATTTTTAATAGGAGTATAATTGCTTTACAATATTTTGTTTCTGCTGTACAACAAATTGAATCAGTTGTATGTTCATATGTATCCCCTTTTCTTTTGGATTTCCTTCCCATTTAGGTCACTACAGAGCTCTGAGTAGAGTTCCCATGCTATACAGTAGGCTCTCATTCAGTTCAGTTCAGCCACTCAGTCGTGTCCAACTCTTTGTGATCCCATGAACTGCAGCATGCCAGGCCTCCCTGTCCATCACCAACTCCTGGAGTTCACCCAAACTTATGTCCGTTGAATCAGTGATGCCATCCAGGCATCTCATCCTTTGTCATCCCCCTTCTTCTCCTGACCTCAATATTTCCCAGCATCAGGGTCTTTTCAAATGAGTCAGCTCTTCACATCAGGTGGCCAAAGTATTGGAGTTTCAGGTTCAACATCAGTCCTTCCAATGAACACCCAGGACTGATCTCCTTTAGGATAGACTGGTTGGATCTCCTTGCAGTCCAAGGGACTCTCAAGAGTCTTATCCAACACCACAGTTCAAAAGCATCAATTCTAAGCTCAGCTTTCTTTATAGTCCAACTCTCACATCCATACATGACCACTGAAAAAACCATAGCCTTAACCAAACGGACCTTTGTTGGCAAAGTAATGTCTCTGCTTTTGAATATGCTGTCTAGGTTGGCCATAACTTTCCTTCCAAGGAGTAAGCGTCTTTTAACTTCATGGCTACAATCACTATCTGCAGTGATTTTGAAGCCCCCAAAACAAAATCTGCCACTGTTTCCACTGTTTCCCCATCTATTTCCCATGAAGTGATGGGACCAGATACCATAATCTTCGTTTTCTGAATGTTGAGCTTTAAGCCAACTTTTTCACTCTCCTCTTTCACTTTCATCAAGAAGCCCTTTAGTTGTTCTTCACTTTCTGCCATAAGGGTGGTGTCATCTGTTATCTATTTTACTCATAGACACAACAGTGTGTATAGTGTCCCAATCTCCCAGTGCTCCACCCCCACCCTGATTTCCCCCCCCCCTTGTTATCCATATATTTGTTCTCTACATTTGTGTCTGGATTTCTGCTTTGTAAATAAGATCCTCTATACCACTTTTTAGATTCCACCTATATGCATTAATATATAATATTTGCTTTTCTATTTCTGGTTTCACTCTATGATAGTCTCTAGGTCCATCATATCTCTACAAATGGCACAGTTTCATTCCTTTTGATAGCTGAGCAATGTTCTATTGTGTATATTACCACATCTTCTTTATCCATTCCTCTGTTGATGGACATTTAGGTTGCTTCCATGTCCTGGTTATTGTAAATAGTGCCGCAGTGAACATTGGGTACTTGTATCATTGAGAATTATGGTTTTCTCTGGGTTTATGACCAGTAGTGGGATTGTTGGGTCATATGGTAGTTACATTTTTAGTTTTTTAAGGAGCCTCCATACTATTCTCCATAGTGGCTGTATCAATTTATATTTGTACCAACAATGTAACAGAGTTCCCTTTTCTCCATAGTCTCTCCAGGATTTATTGTTTATAGTTTTTTTGATGATGGCCATTCTGACTATGGTTTTTCCCATAGTCAAGTATGGATATGAGAGTTGGACCATAAAGAAGGCTGAGTGCCAAAGAATTGATGCTTTCAAACGCTGGTGCTGGAGAAGACTCATGAAAGCCCCTCAGACAGCAAGGAGGTCAAGTTGGTCAATCCTAAAGGAAATGGATGCTGAATATTCACTGGAAGGGCTGATGCTGAAGCTGAAGCTCCAGTACTGTGGCCGCCTGATGTGAAGAACTGACCCATTGGAAAAGACCTTGATGCTGGGAAAGATTGAGGGAAGGGGGAGAAGTGGGTGACAGAGGATGAGATGGTTGGATGGCATCATTGACTTGATGGACATGAGTTTGAGAAAGCTCTGGGATCTAGAGAAGGACAGGGAAGCCTGGGGTACTGCAGTTAATGGGATCATGAAGAGTCAGGTACAACTTAGTGACTGAACGACAATATTCTGAATGGTGTGAGGTGATACCTCATTGTAGATTTGATTTGCTTTTCTCTAATAATTAGCGATACTGAGCATCTTTTCATGTGTTTGATGGTCATCTGTATGTCTTCTTTGAAGAAATGTCTATTTAGGTCTTCTGCCCAGTTTTTGATTGTGTTTGTCTTCTTTATATTGAGCCGCATGAGCTGTTTGTATGTTTTGGAGATTAATCCCTTATCAGTTGCTTCATTTATAAATATTTTCTCCCCTTCAGAGGGTTGGTTTTTCATTGTTTATGGTTTATTTGCTATTGTTATTTATTTTGACTGAGAGTATTTGATGCAATGTGAATAGCAGACATTTCAAGATTTATTTAGTTTTTTAGGACCAAAGGCACAAAGAATGGCAGGTCCATCATATGGGTCCTTCATTTGCAAAATCTGATTAAATTTAAATCAGATTCTCTTGTTAGCAGAAGTCTGAAAATTCATAAGGAAAAGTATTACTTTACAGTCATTAAGTTTTAGGTACAATATAGCCAAATTATTATTAATTCCAAACCAACAAAGGTCAGATTAGTGTTAATGAGATTGCTCTTATTTTTATTCATTTGGGATATTGGGCCACTAATACTGACCTCAGATTTTTGTCTAGAGGGTTCAGTTAGCCTGTGGGAAAGTCCCTCACTGTTAGAATGCCCTGTGTTCTTTATCAAAATCTTTGATGTAATTCTGAGATGTATGAATGATCAGAGGTCACACAGCAAAGTACAAGAGAACCCAGTCTTCAGAGAAGATACTGGTGCCTGAATCCTGCCTCTCATTTTAAGTGTTTGTGGTTTGGAACCTCTTTACTTCAGTTTTCCAAGTGTAGATGGTAATAATTGTAACAGTAACTACCTCACCAGGTTCATATGAGGACTAAATGAGCTTGAAATATTACGAAGAGCTTGAAATATTACAAAACATTACACGAAGTTTAGATAGATAAGAATGTTTTAGATAGAGAAGTACCTGATTTTAGAGCAATACCTGAATGAATGTGCAGTTCATTCACTCAGTCGTGTCCTACTCTTTGTGACCCCATGAATCACAGCACACCAGGCCTCCCTGTCCATCACCAACTCCCGAGAGTTCACCCAGACTCACGTCCATCGAGTCAGTGATGCCATTCAGCCATCTCATCCTCTGTCGTCCCCTTCTCCTCCTGCCCCTAATCCCTCCCAGCATCAGAGTCTTTTCCCATGAGTCAACTCTTCGCATGAGGTGACCAAAGTACTGGAGTTTCAGCTTTAGCATCATTCCTTCCAAAGAAATCCCAGG
This sequence comes from Tragelaphus eurycerus, assembly GCA_935064755.1. Lineage (NCBI taxonomy): Eukaryota > Metazoa > Chordata > Mammalia > Artiodactyla > Bovidae > Tragelaphus > Tragelaphus eurycerus. The sequence continues at coordinate 17,416,515 of CAKXYN010000024.1, read as the reverse complement.
GCTGATCTTCAGAATGGACCGGTTGCATCTCCTTGCAGTCCAAGGGACTCTCAAGAGTCTTCTCCAACACCACAGTTCAAAAGCATCAATTCTCCGGCACTCAGCCTTCTTCACAGTCCAACTCTCATATCCATACATGACCACAGGAAAAACCATAGCCTTGACTAGATGAACCTTTGTTGGCAAAGTAATGTCTCTGATTTTGAATATGCTATCTAGGTTGGTCATAACTTTCCTTCCAAGAGTAAGTCGTTTCATTTCATGGCTGCAGTCACCATCTGCAGTGATTTTGGAGCCCCCAAAATAAAATCTGACACTGTTTCCACTGTTTCCCCATCTATTTCCAATGAAGTGATGGGACCAGATGCCATGATCTTCGTTTTCTGAATGTTGAGCTTTAAGCCAACTTTTTCACTCTCCACTTTCACTTTCATCAAGAGGCTTTTTAGTTCCTCTTCACTTTCTGCCATAAGGGTGGTGTCATCTGCATATCTGAGGTTATTGATATTTCTCCCGGCAATCTTGATTCCAGCTTGTGCTTCTTCCAGTCCAGCGTTTCTCATGATGTAATCTGCATATAAGTTAAATAAGCAGGGTGACAATATACAGCCTTGATGTACTCCTTTTCCTATTTGGAAACCAATCTGTTGTTCCATGTCCAGTTCTAACTGTTGCTTCCTGACCTGCATATAGATTTCTCAAAAGGCAGATCAGGTGGTCTCGTATTCCATCTCTTTCAGAATTTTCCATAGTTTATTGTGATCCACACAGTCAAAGGCTTTGGCATAGTCAATAAAGCAGAAATAGATGTTTTTCTGGAACTCTCTTGCTTTTTCCATGATCCAGCGGATGTTGGCAATTTGATCTCTAGTTCCTCTGCCTTTTCTAAAACCAGCTTGAACATCTGGAAGTTCACATGGTTCACATATTGCTGAAGCCTGGCTTGGAGAATTTTGAGCATTACTTTACTAGCGTGTGAGGTGAGTGTAATTATGCGGTAGTTTGAGCATTCTTTGGCATTGCCTTTCTTTGGGATTGAAATGAAAACTGACCTTTTCCAGCCCTGTGGCCACTGCTGAGTTTTCCAAATTTGCTGGCATATTGAGTGCAGCACTTTCACAGCATCATCTTTCAGGATTTGAAATAACTCAACTGGAATTCCATCACCTCCACTAGCTTTGTTCGTAGTGATGCTTTCTAAGGCCCACTTGACTTCACATTCCAGGATGTCTGGCTCTAGGTCAGTGATCACACCATCGTGATTATCTGGGTCATGAAAATCTTTTTTGTACAGTTCTTCTGTGTATTCTTGCCACCTCTTCTTAATATCTTCTGCTTCTGTTAGGTCCATACCATTTCTGTCCTTTATCGAGCCCATCTTTGCATGAGATGTTCCCTTGGTATCTCTAATTTTCTTGAAGAGATCTCTAGTCTTTCCCATTCTGTTGTTTTCCTCTATTTCTTTGCATTGATCGCTGAAGAAGGCTTTCTTATCTCTTCTTGCTATTCTTTGGAACTCTGCATTCAGATGCTTGTATCTTTCCTTTTCTCCTTTGCTTTTCGCTTCTCTTTTCTTCACAGCTATTTGTAAGGCCTCCCCAGACAGCCATTTTGGTTTTTTGCATTTCTTTTCCGTGGGGATGGTCTTGATCCTCGTCTCCTGTACAATGTCGTGAACCTCATTCCATAGTTCATCAGGCACTCTATCTATTAGATCTAGTCCCTTAAATCTATTTCTCACTTCCACTGTATAATCATAAGGGATTTGGTTTAGGTCATACCTGAATGATCTAGTGGTTTTCCCTACTTTCTTCAATTTCAGTCTGAATTTGGCAATAAGGAGTTCATGGTCTGAGCCACAGTCAGCTCCTGGTCTTGTTTTTGCTCTCTGTATAGAGCTTCTCCATCTTTGGCTGCAAAGAATATAATCAATTTGATTTCAGTGTTGGCCATCTGGTGATGTCCATGTGTAGAGTCTTCTCTTGTGTTGTTGGAAGAGGGTGTTTGTTATGATCAGTGCATCCTTGGCAAAACTCTATTAGTCTTTGCCCTGCCTCATTCCATAATCCAAGGCCAAATTTGCCTGTTACTCTAGGTGTTTCTTGACTTCCTACTTTTGCATTTCAGTCCCCTATAATGAAAAGGACATCTTTTTTGGGTGAATGAATGTTAGCTACTGTTGATTTAACAGAGGGAATTGCCCATTTGATAGCAAAACTCTGGGAAATGTTGAGATGATTTACGCTAGTGATTTTCACACTTGGGGACTACATCAAAATCATCTGGAAGGCTTATTACAACTTCACCCTCAGAGTTGCTGATTCAGTAGGTCTGGGTGGTGTTGAGGGGGTGCAGTAAGAATTTGTTTTCCTAGCAAGAATTTGCATTTCTAGAGAGTTCCTGGCTCATGCTGGTGTTGTTGGTCAAGAGCATGTTTGTAAGCTTCTCAGGCAGCAGCTGGCAGAAGAGCAAAGGAAGGCATGGCTGTCAGTGGGTCTTAGTCAACATGGCTGGAATTCAGAACTGGCTTTTGTGTCACACAGAGGAACAAGGGCATATTTAGAGAGAACAATCATGATATGGGGGGAAAGGATGACTCAGCCCAGTGGGCACCTCAGACTTTGGGGTAAGAATGTGATTCTAATAGCTACCAAACATAGCGAGCAGCTGAGTGAGCAGGTTGGGTGCATCAGTGCCTGAAATTGAGCACTGTCAGGGAAGGCAAAGTCTGACAAGTAACACATTTCTTAGTTACGTTGTCTCCTTGCATCTTCCCCCTGAAAACAGCATGCATCTTACAATTAAATGTAAGGATTTCTACCTTCTCAAAAAGTCTTACTGCATTGATAATGGCTTCTCAAACTTGCTCTTCTCTTAGAATCAAAAAAAAAAAAAAAAATAAAGGAAAATTCTTGGGACAAATTTAATACTTTAGATTTGATTTCATTAAAAAACAATGTTTTGATTCCTTTTTAAAACTCCCTTTAATTTGATAACCATTCATTTGTGCCTTAGAGAATGGCACTACTTTTCTTAACAGTGTCTTTTCTATAGTTTGGGACAGGAACATCTCTACAAAAGCAGCAAGGTTGAATTGACCCTGGCCTTTCTTATTTGATACCATTTAAAGATGCAAAAGTAACAAGATAAGGAAAGTTTGTACAACTCTAGAAAAATTACGTAGGACTGAAGCATGAAGCAGAAATATCATCATGTCTTTTCATATCAATATTAATGTTGAAAGGTTGAAAAGAATAAAGGCTTGTTGGGATTTCTGAATTGAATAAATATGGGAGGCAGAGAGGAAATATGTCTATGCCACTCCAAGTGTCATTTATACAAATGATCTCCTACACATGAGAAATGCTCTTAGATCAAAGGATAGCATATTCACATAGGTATGTTTCTAAAGCTACTGGCAATATATTTGATAAATATCTTTTAATAGTAAGGCACTTCAGATATCTGCTCTGAGTGGCACAGGGTCTCTCTGCACATTTTTCCTTCTTGCTCTTAATATCAGATACCTCTAAAGTAACAGAAACAAACATTAATACCCCAAGGGAAATAACAACCTATGACTTGGGATCATTTACTGAATTTGATGACATAGATGCTGCCAAGAGATTACTTGAGCAAGTGTTAGTAAATCATAGCGTTTTATGGGAGCATTAATGATATACCATAGGACAAACATTCTTCTCTATCTAAACTTGTGTCAAGCTTTATGTCTTCTTGCAACTTTCTTTGTGTAATGGTGGTACTAGTAAAATGCTACTCTTAATTCCTCTTCCTCCCATGCATTAGAAACAAGTGAACTATATTTATACTTTTCAGACCAATAGTAAAAATAGTATTGCTTTGTTTTTTGTCGGGGGATTTCTTTCAGGGTAATTAGAGGTTATAGAATTTGGTAAGAAAACTTTTTCAATGATGTTGGAATGACATTTGTGTTGTTGTCATTATCAAACAATGCAGAGGCCACCAAATGCTGTCTCTAGTGCCTTATTAACACTCCTGGAAATGACTTTGAAAACACAAAAGGTTCTGTGTAAGCAAATGTGAAATGGCAATATAAAGTTGGCATGGAAGTTTTTTATAATTAAAATTTGGAAGGCTTTGCTGATGTTTCTGCAATGTGTCCTGAGATTTCTTGCTAGATTTGCTGCTGCTTCTAAACTGCATCCTGAGATTTTGTGGCAGTATTTCTCTAGTTGCAGGACAAGTTGGGATAACTCTGTCCTTGTTGTATCAGGGCAATAGTCAAACAATCAAGATACAAGTTCTTTTTCTAGATATGTCAGTTTATCATATAGTAACTGTGCTCACCTATTAATAGAAACCTACCTTCAGTAGCTTGTAAGGTTTTTATTTTAAATTTTTCATGTAACAATAGATCTGAAGTAGGTAGTCGCTGGTGCTACATTTGCAGCTCAAGAATTTTCTGGCCAAAGCCTCAGCAATTCTTTTGTTCTTTCCCTCATGGTCCCAAGATGGCTACTGGAGCTTCAGCTATCATGTCTGCATTCCAGTTAAAAAGGAAGGAGGAGCAGGGGAAGTATGAAAAAGGATTTCTCAGAAGCTCCACAGAAAGCTTTTACTTTTATTTCTTATCTTTTGCATTCATATCTTCACAGGAAATAGGGAGATGGAGTTCTGCAGCTAGACATATAACTCAGGGTTCTGCTACTAACGAAAAATTGGAAGACACTCTTTGACACACCTGTGACTCCCAAAGTGGTCTCTAAGTTCTTAGGAGAACATGCAGGTTCTCTATATTCTGGCCCAATCTCTTCCCAGCACACTGTGCCTAGTCCCATTATATCAGGCTTCTCTGACTTCATTCACATTATTCACTGTTTCAGTCTAGCAGCTCTAGAAGCAATTCCCAAGACAAGGTTTTTAGTGCAAGTGGTTTATTTGGGAGGCATAGCAGGAAAGTGAAACAGAAGTTGTTGTTATTAAGTTTCTAATCCATGTCTGACTCTTTGCAACCCTATGGACTGCAGCACACCAGGCTTTCTTGTTCTTCACCATTTCCCAGAGTTTGCTCAAACTCATGTCCATTGAGTTGGTGATGCCATCCAACATCTCATTCTCTGCCATCCCCTTCTCCTGCTTTCAATTCTTTCTAGCATCAGGGTCTTTTCCAATGAAACATAAGGGAAAGCAGTGAATAAAAGTTCTGTTACCAAGTCAGCTACCACTACAGGCAACTGAAGCTTGATTGCACAGGGAATACATCCTCCAGTTATCAAAGGTAAAGAAGCTTCCACATTTATACACAACTATTGTCAGCCATTGTTGAGATCTATTCCCTGGCTATTTAATCCCTTAGCCATTTGGATCTGTCATAACTAGGCAGAATTGCCTTCCCCGACTCCTGAGAAAGCCCTCAAGCAAAAAGACTTAGATTCTGGCAGTGGAAAGTCATCCAGTGGTAATGTGTGCATGGGCACCTACAGCATCTACTCCACCCAGTCTGCCTGTGAATGTCCTTTCCTTATTTCTGTTGGTCTAAGGATTTCATAACCCTATGAAGAGTTAACATCCTTGAATGGTTAGTTTTCTACCACTGCATGACAAATTCGTTATTGTTGTTTAAGTAGATAAGTCATGCCTGACTCTTTGTGATCCCATGGACTGTAGCCTGCCAGCCTCCTCTGTCCATGGGATTTCCCAGGCAAGAATACTGGACTGGGTTGCCATTTCTTTCTCCAGGGGATCTTCCCAACCCCATTGGCTGGTGGATTCTTTATTGCCGAGCCACCAGGGAAGCCCGCATGACACATTACTATGAACTTAATGGCTTAAAACTGCACTTACTTATTAGCTTACAGTTTTGTAGAAGCCTAGGTGGGCTCAGCAATGACATGCTGTATCCTTCTCTAGCTTAGATCTCTGACTTCCTCTTCTGCACCAGCTGGAAAAATAGTGGCAGAGTTCCCTGAGTAGAGTTCTCTGTGCTGTCCAGTAGATTGTTATTAGTTATCTATTGATATTTTATACATTGCTGTCATTTAGTCACTAGTGAAAAGTGAAAGTGAAAGTTGCTCAGTAGTGTCCAACTCTTGGTGACCCCATGGACTGTATAGCATGCCAGGCACCTCAGTCCATGGAAGTCTCCAGGCCAGAATACTAGAGTGGGTAGCCATTCCCTTCTCCAGGGCATCTTCCTAACCCAGGGATCTAACCCAGGTCTCCCACACTGCAGGCAGATTCTTTATTGTTTGAGCTATCAGGCAAGTCCCGTTTAGTTGCTAAGTCATGTCCAATTCTCTTGTGACCCCATGAACTGTAGCCCATCAGACTGCTCTGCTCATGGAATTTTCCAAGCAAGAACTCTGGAGTGAGTTGCTGTTTGCGTCTCCGGGGGATCTTCCCAACTCAGGGATCAAACCCATGTCTCCTGCATTGGCAGGTGGATTCTTTACCACTGAGCCACCAGAGAAACCTATTTTATACATAGCAGTGTATATATGTCAATCCAAATCTCCCAATTCATCCCATGTACACATTCCTTTATCAGAAGATATAAAGCTCATTATTGCTGTCATTACTCTGGAAGACAAATTTTGGAATCATACAGTGAAGATTCAAATATGATTTTACACTGTTTAAAACTTAGAGAATTACCAATAGCCCCAGAATGAATGAAGTGGCTGGGCCAGAGCAAATATGATACTCAGTTGTGTTTGTGTCTGGTGATGAAAATAAAATCCGATGCTACAAAGAACAACATTTCATGGGAACCTGAAATGTTAGGTCCTCCAATCAAGGAAAATTGGATGCAGACAAGCAGGAGGTGGTAAGAACAGACATCAACTCCCTAAGAATCTGGGAACTAAAATGGACAAGAATGGTCAAATTTAATTCAGATGACCATTAGATCTGCTACTGTGGGCAAGGATCCTACAGAAGAAGTGGATTAGCCCTCATAATCAACAAAAGAGTCTGAAATACAGTACTAGGGTGCAATCTCAAAAATGACAGAATGATCTCAGTTCATTTCCAAGGCAAGCTATTCAATATCACAGTAATCCAAGTCAATGCCCTGATGCCCAAGAGGCTGAAGTTGATCAGTTCTATGAAAATCTAGAAGACTTCCTACACCTAAAAAGGACTTCCTACACCTATTCACCTTCAGTTATTGGAATGCAAAAGTAGGAAGTCAAGATATATCTGGAGTAACAGGCAAGTTTGGTTTTGGAGAACAAAGTGAAGAAGGGCAAAGGGTAACTGAATTCTCCCAAGAGAATGCACTAGTCATAGCAAATACCCTTTTTCAGCAACATGAGACAACTTTACACATGGACGTCTCCAAACGATCAATACTGAAATCTAATTGATTACATTCTTTGTAGCTAAAGATGGCAAAGCTGTAAACAATCAGCAAAAACAAGACCTGGAGCTGACTGTGGTTCAGATCATCAGCTTCTCATAGCAAAATTCAGGCTTAAACTAAAGAAAACCGGGAAAAACAATGGGCCAGTTAGATATGACTTAAATCAAATCCTATATGGATTCACAGTAGAGGTAATGAATATCTATTCAAGGGAGTAGATCTAATTAACAGCATGCCTGAAGAACTATGGACAGAGCTCCATAATATTTCACAGGAGGCAGCGAACAAAACCATCCTAAAGAAAAAGAAAAGCAAGGAGGCAAAGTGGCTACTCAAGGAGGTTTTACAAATAGTGGAAGAATGAAGAGAGTTAAAAACAAGGGTGGTGGGGGAAAGGTAGATCCAGACAAATGCAGAGTCTCAAAAAACAGCTAGAAGAGACAAGGAGGCCTTCTTCAATGAACAATGCTTAATAATAGAAGAAAACAACAAAGGGGGAAAGACTAGAGATCTCTTCAGGAAAACTGGAAACATCAATAGAGCATTCCGCCCCAAAGATGGGCACAATAAAGGATAAAAATGGTAGAGATCTAGTTGATGCTGAAGAGATCAAGAAGAGATGGAAATAATACATGGAAGAACTATATGAAAAAAGATCTTAATGAATCAGATTACCATGATGACATGGTTAGTCACCCAGAGTCAGACATTCTGGAGTGCGAAGTCAACAGGACCTTAAGAAGCACTGCTATTAATAAAGCTAGTGGATGCAATGAAATTCCAGAAGAACTACTCAAATCCCTAAAGGATGATACCCTCAAGGTTTTACATTCATTATGTCAGCAAATCTGAAAGACTCAGCATTTGCCACAGGACTGGAAAAGGTCAATCCTCATCCCAATTCCCAAGAAGGGCAGTACCAAAGAATGTGCTAACCATCAGACAATTGCATTCATCTCCCATGCTAGTAATGTCATGCTTAAAATCTTGCATGCTAGACTTCAATATTATGCGAACCAAGAACTTCCAGATGTCCAGGTTGGGTTTAGAAAAGGAAGAGGAACTAGAGATCAAATTGCCAACATCAGTTGGATTATAGAGGAAGCAAGGGAATTTCATAAAAATGTCTGTGTGTGTTTCATCTACTATGTTAAAGCCTTTGTGTGGATCATGACAAACTGTGGAAAACTCTTAGAGAGAAGGGAATACCAGACCATCCTACCTGTCTCCTGAGGAGCTTGTATGTGAGTCAAGAAGCAACAGTTAGAACCCTGTATGGCACAACTGATTGATTCAAGATCGAGAAAGGAGTACGACCAGGCTGTCTGGTGTCACCCTGTTTGTTTAACCTGTATGCTGAGCACATCATGAGAAATGCCAGTCTGGATGAGTTACAAGTCAAAATCAACATAGGTGGGAGAAACATCAACAACCTCAGAAATGTGGATGATATCATTCTAATGGCAGAAAGCAAAGAGAAACTAAAGACTCTCTTGATGAGGGAGAAGGAGGAGAGTGAAAGAGCTGGCTTAAGACTCAGTATTAAAAACAAACAAACAAACAAACAAACAAAACCCCAAGATCATGGTATCCTGCCCCATTACTTCATGGCAAAAAGAAGGGGAAAAGGTAAAAGTAGTTACAGATTTCTCTTCTTGGGCTCCACTCACTGTGGATGTTGACTACAGCCATGAGATCAGAAGACAATTGCTTCTTGGAAGGAAATCTATGACAAACTAGACAGTGTGTTGAAAAGCAGAGACATTACTCTGCCTACAAAGGTTCATTTAGTCAAGGCTGCGGTCTTCCCAGTGGTCACGTACGGTTGTGAGAGCTTGACTGTAAAGAAGGCAGACTGCCAAAGAATTGATGCCTTTGAACTGTGGTGCTGAAGAGGACTTCTGAAAGTCCCTTGGACAGCAAGGAGATAAAACCAGTCAATCTTAAGGGAGATAAACCCTGAATATTCACTGGAAGGACGGAAGCTGAAGCTCCAGTATTTTGGTTATCTGATGTGAACAGATGACTCATTGGAAAAGTCCCTGATGCTGGGAAAGATTGAGGGTAGAAGGAGAAGAGGGTGTCAGAGGATGAGGGGGCTGGACAGCATCACCAATGCAGTGAACATGAACTTGGGCAAACTCTGGGAGATGGTGAGGGACAGGGAGGCCCGATGTGCTGCAGTGCATGGGGTTGCAAAGAGTTGGACACAACTGGGCGACTGAAGAGCAACAACAGCAAGACTTAGAGAAAATTGCTAACCTAATTTTAATTTTCTTTAAATTGTTAAATTTCTTTGCTGGGTTGTTTTAAAATTTAAAGGAGACATTGATAATATATATATAAGCAATCTAATATAGCATTTGACACTTCACAGGGAGACCCTCTCTAAATGGTGGTTTTTCTTTTTCTATGTTTATCTGTTTACTTTTCACCATAAGCTTACAGACAGTGTGGATTATATTTTATGCAAATTTGTGTTCTAGAGCTATATCATAGTAATGTATTTCTTCGTGGGTTTCAAAATTTGTTGAAGGAACGGGTACATTATCTCCTTGTCTATTTCCTTATCTAACAAATGAGAACATAAATACACTTCTTCTACTTTCAGAATCGGTTGTTAAGAACATATAAGGTAGTTGATATGAATGTGCTTTGCTTAATGCATCAATGTCTTGGGGTGCAGTCAATGTACTCAATTGTTAAAAGGGCAGAGGAATGAGTAGGCAACTTGGTTTGTTGATGATTCTAATGCAGCGATTAGTTTTAATTACATGTCCAATTGTGGGAGCTAGTTCTAAGCCTCTCACTTGCTATAACTGATTTTGCCAATAAGGATACATTTTTTTGCAGGCAAACCACATGATATATAAACTCATGCATTTTCAACTGATCAAAAATTCCTGGGAGTATAAAATGTAACAGAATATAGAACAAAAAGAATGAGGCTTACACAATGAAGGAATAAAGGCATTAGTTTTTTTTTTTTCATGAGGAGTGAAGGATTAAAATCAAAACAAGTTAGCATTATTTACTAAGAGATACAGAAGTCCATATATGGGAATTAGCCTAGAGTAACACACTGACAGGTTAGACACTTTCATTTGAGAGAGATTTGACTAAGATGAAAGCTGGTGAAAGTGGTTACTGCATAAATTGGTATCCATGAGCCTAACTGGTTCAATGGTTTTGACTATACTGTTGGATTAATTTGGTCAAACAGCTTGTCAATTAGATTCATTTTAATGATTTACTCCATTAAAATGATTCTCTATTAATTGGTTTTATTATCAATGGTAAGACATCATTAAGTCAACTCTTCAGTTAGGACTAAATGGTGGGAAGAGTTTTGTGGGCTAATTTAGCCCAAAACTTTATTGTTGAAAAACATCATCATTAGCTCATTCTCTTTTAAAATACTTTTGCAGTTGTCAGTGGATGGGTTTCACAATTTGTCTGGAAAATTCAGGCATACTTTCTGCTTCTCCTAGGCAGCAGCACAGATGCATACCAAGGTGGTTCAGTGACTCGTGAGATTATTTCTAAACAGAAAGTCTGCAGGCAGTGTGATGGGCTTGCCAGATTTTAATGCTGTCCTGAGTTTGTCTGTCTCATGAGGAGTTTAGACATTCACATTGTAGGTTGTTGGAGGGACATGCAGTAGATACTGTTCTGCCAAGCACAACATTTTAAGCACCGTAATCATGAAAGGTATTTTGGAATGAAAAGTACTCAGCTGTTCGGGAATACTGTTTTTTTTTTTTTCTTTTCAAAAATTTTAAAAAAGTGAACAAGTGTTTTTTGAAACCCACAGGATGAATGTTTTTCCAGAGGGAAGCTTGTGGAGAGTAACTGTGGCTTGTTCCCTCATGTTTAAAGAATGAGACAAGAGCTTTTTAAAAAGTAATAGAAAATACTTTTCATGAAGAAAAATTTCCTATTTTTGTTCCTCTGAAATTTTAGCTTTTCAGTTCTAACTGGGATTCCAGCCATTTGAGGTTAATGTCTTAAATCCTTGTTGAGTGACATGTCCCCATTCACCAGTAAGTGATGTGAGAGTAGCTCATCCCACACATTGAAGAAACTATTTTTCCTTCATTGGATTTTGTGTTCAGTAGTTGGATCAGAATTTTTTTCAAAGTAGCGAAAGTCACTCAGTTGTGTCTGACTCTCAGCGACCCCATGGACTGTCCATGGAATTCTCCAGGCCAGAATACTGGAGTGGGTAGCTCCTTCTCCAGGGCATCTTCCCAACCCAGGAACCGAACTCAGGTCTCCTGCATTGCATGTGGGTTCTTTACCAGCTGAGCCACCAGGGAAGCCCAAGAATACTGGAGTGGGTAACCTATCCCTTCTCCATCGGATCTTCCTAACTCAGGAATTGAACCAGGGTCTCCTGCATTGCAGGTGGATTCTGTGCCAGCTGAGTTCAGTTGTTCAGTAGTTGGATGAGAATTTTTTTTCAAAGTAAAGTGTTGATAAAAGTGTATGTTTAATTTATTCTCAGTTACATTTTACAGAAGAGAGAATTTGTAATGGTAAAGTATAATCTACTAATTTATGTTCTCCTTTCTTTTTTAATTGTGTAAGGTGGGTGAGACCAGCTGATGATTTTATTTCTTAGGTCATGGTACACCATTATCATCAATCTATGTAAACTTGTCTTTAGTCTTATCTTTTTTAATTGATAAATTTAATTCTATTTCTGCCCTCAAATACATCCATCTTTGTCCACAAACCTCTAACACGTTGCATGGCCTGTGTGTGCTTTTAAAAACTAGTGTTGGTTTTTGTGTGCATGTTTTAATGTGCACAGTTATATATTGTCTATAATTATATTGCTATATAAAGTTTCATTATATCTCACTCAGCATTAATATTGAACTCCATCTATGTTGCTTTATGTTACTTCTGAAAACCACATACTTTTCCATAGTGCACATGTACTCTATTTCACTTTTTATTCCAAATTAATGGACTTTCTTTCAACTGTTTCCTATTGCAAACAGTGCTGCAATGAATGTTCTCATACATGTACCTGTGAATTTTTTCCACAAAATAGCCAAAATATAAACTCTCACAAGCTGGAATCAATATTGCCGGGAGAAATGTCAATAACCTCAGATATGCAGATGACACCACCCTTATGGCAGAAAATGAAGAGGAACTAAAAAGCCTCTTGATGAAAGTGAAAGAGGAGAGTGAAAAAGTTGGCTTAAAGCTCAACATTCAGAAAACCAAGATCATGGCATCTGATCCCATCACTTCATGGTAAATAGATGGGGAAACAGTGTCAGGCTTTATTTCTTTGGCCTCCAAAATCACTGCAGATGGTGACTGCAGGCATGAAATTAAAAGACGGTTACTCCTTGGAAGAAAAGTTATGACCAACCCAGATAGCATATTCAAAAGCAGAGACATTACTTTGCCAACAAAGTCCGTCTAGTCAAGGCTATGGTTTTTCCAGTGGTCATGTATGGATGCGAGAGTCGGACTGTGAAGAAGGCTGAGTGCTGAAGAATTGATTCTTTTGAACTGTGGTGTTGGAGAAGACTCTTGAGAGTCCCTTGGACTGCAAGGAGATCCAACCAGTCCATTCTGAAGGAGATTAGCCCTGGGATTTCTTTGGAAGGAATGACGCTAAAGCTGAAACTCCAGTACTTTGGCACCTCATGTGAAGAGTTGACTCACTGGAAAAGACTCTGATGCTGGGAGGGATTGGGGGCAGGAGGAGAAGGGGGACGACAGAGGATGAGATGGCTGGATGGCATCACTGACTCGATGGACATGAGTTTGAGTGACCTCCAGGAATTGGTGATGGATAGGGAGTCCCGGTGTGCTGCAATTCATGAGGTCACAAAGAGTCAGACACGACTGAGCGACTGAACTGAACTTAAACTCTCTCCATTCCTACTTAATATTAGTTTTTTGCTGGAAGTAAATTCATTTTTTAAATTAGTGATTTATTTGGCTGTCTTTTTTTTTTTTTTTTGGTACATTGAAATTTTAGTTGCAGCCTTGAGTTGTGCTGTTTGCTCTTTCTCTGCACTCTTACTTTCCTACCTAGCAATTTTTCAGATAGCTCCAGGTGTACATTGAGCTTTGTCCACACTCTGATAATTGGTATCATTGAGCTCTGGACATAGGACTGAGGTCCTGGTTGGAAAGCTAATTTTTCTCCTTTCTGTTTCTTGAGTGTTCAGGCATCCTTAGGCAGCAGTCTCAGTTTATATCATCTCAGCTTTCTTTCATAAGGACAGCTCCACTCCAGTCTGGCTTTAAGCAGTCAGCCTGACTTAGATTCTTGTCTCATCTTGAGTACTTTGGCTCCCCATTATTTAATCATACTGATTCTTCCTGGCTGCATAGCATCCTTGTTACATAGCATCTCTACCAAAAGTAGACAGTTATGAATTTTTAAACCTTTTCTTTCATCTAAATCATTTTTGCTTGGGTACTTGACATGCCATTAAAAATATACACATATTGCTGGCCCTTGAAGCTCTGGTTCTTCCTTTAAGTTTTTGTTTTTTTTTTACAAGTTGAAGTTTTTCTTCTTAGATACTTTTAGTTCAAATGACATGGAGTTCAGAATTGGGTTGAAAGTTCCTGAAAATATGTCTAATTCATATTCTTTGCTACTGCAAAAACAGTCTTTGTTCTTTGCACAAGTCTTCAGAGAATAGCAGCCCATCTATAAGGCAGATATCAGATTTGTTCACTGCTTTAGCCTGACAGGATGTAGTGTGAAGTTCTAATTAAATGACTTTTCAAATTCAAGAAATAGAAATGTACATGTGACTCTTTAGTTTTAAATCAGTAAAGATTGAAGGCAAAAGGAGAAGGAGGCGACAGAGGATAAGATGGTGAGATAGCATCACTGACTCAGTGGACATGAATTTCAGCAAACTCCAGGAGACAGTGGAGGACAAAGGAGTCCGGTGTGTTACAGTCCATGAGGTCGTTAAGAGTCGGACACGACTTAGTGACCAAACAACAATAACATCCTTCACTTCCTGTATTGAGTACATCAATAAAGTTTCATTAGCTTTGCTGCCTAATAAAGCTCTTGAATCGTTCATTTATCTTTGTATTCACTTCTAATGATGCCATCGTCACAGCCATAGTTTCTTACCTGGTTTTCTTGACTGGTCTCCATACATTCACTCTGGCCTCCTTCCAATTAGTATTTCACACCTTTATGATTTCTTTGAACTGCAAAACTAACCATTTTATGCATAAAAAATTCTTTAATGATTCCTCATTGCTCAGAGGCTGGTTTCTGTATATATCTTCCGGCTTCAACTTACATGTATGCACTGAAACTACATAGATATCCCCAATCCCCAGTTTTGTCAGGGAGTCTTTGTACACATGATTTTATATACCTGAAAGTTCTTTTGGTAGTTTTGTGGTGTATTAAAAATGTGCACAAATTACTTGACACTCCTCCCATTGAGAGGTGGTGTTTATTTTTCTTCTGTTGCATCTGGGCTGGACTCTAATTACTTTGACCAAGGAAGTACAGTGAAAGTGATATTGTATAGCTCTGGCACTAAACTTTAATAGGACTGATTGCTTCCACTTAGTCTCTTATGCCATTTTACAAGTTTGACTATCTGTCTGGAGAGAGAATATAGAAGGGAGGCTGGAGAAGGGGCCCAGTTAAGCCCAGTTTTCACAGGTACATCCCTGCCTAGAAGCCAGCCATATGAATGAAGCCATCTTGGACCCTCCAGCCCGGCTGCCAGCTGAATATCATGGGATAACCCCACATGATGCCACATGGAGCAGGAAATTGTTCCGTTAAAATCCTGACCCACAAAATTTTAAGAAATAACAATAAAATGTTGCTATAAGCCATTAAGTTTTTTTGTTGTTGATAAATAACTAGAAGAGCCATCTTTCCCTGACAACCTTGATAACCCATATATCCATGTTATGTTTCTAATGTCAGCTCAAACATCTCATCCTTGAAGAAACTAATTCCTGCTATTATTTATACTCTCATGAGAACAGGCTCCTCTCCCTTGTAGTATTTACTACACTTGAATTTTATATTAGCTTGATGAAAATATGATTAATAGTGGTGTTTATGAGAAGGGCAGGGATTGTGTCATTTTTACTGTTTGTCATTGTGGTTCTAGCACCTAACTCTGTCTGGCACACAGTTTTGTTCAATAATGGATTGCTGAATGATTGATTAAATGAATGAATGAATCCAAGATCTATAGGTGTGGCCGGGAGTGATTCAGCACAAGTAAACTCACAGCATTTTCTTGTCAGGCAGGAAGAATAGGGCAACTATAGATTCCATTTTCTTTTAAGGGCTATAAATACTGAAAATTAGTCCATTCCGAAGCGTTTTATTGACTCAAGTGGAGCAAACATCTTCCCATCAAATATAGTGTTTAGTTTTAGAGGTATTTTGGAGTGATGCAGAGAAACATGCATCCTTATAAAAATCATTGGCCAGATTTTAAAACTGAATTGATTTATTGGGCAATTTAGTTAAATTGTCAGTTAGTGCCAAAGTTGCTGATTGGTTTGTTCTATTTCCTAAAAATGTGAGTTGTTTTATGGTTGAATAAAATAAAAAAATATGTTAAATAGTATATATATTTATCACATTTACATTTTATGCAAGAGAACATGCATTCTGAATCATGAAAGAAGGCAGCAACTTTCATATGAAAGTTGGCATCTGAAATGATTTCTTTCCAGGAAACTTTGAAATTTATGAGAAAGTCAAAGTCATATGAGTGAATTTTCTGTCAGATCATAAAATATTTATGGGTGGAATGACTCCAAAGGACTACGTCTGACACTTTTTAAGTTTCCTTCAATCACAAAACAACCAAACTAATTAACATGTTTTAAAACATATCTGTACTATGTTCTCCAACTTCCCAGGTGGCACAGTGGTAAAGAATCTATCTGCCAGTGCAGGAGACTCAAGAGATGCTGGTTTGATCCTGGGTCAGGCAGATCCCCTGGAGTAGGAAATGGCAACCCACTTAAGTATTCTTGCCATGGAAGATTTCATGGACAGAGGAGCCTGGCAGGCTACAGTCCATGGAGTCGCAAAGAGTCAGACATTTCTGAGTGACCGAGCATGCACTACACACACACACACACACACACACACACACACATGTTCTAGAACATGTTAAGCATAGTATGACAATCCCTTCCACCTCCAGATTGGCTCAGCTTTATAGATACAGAAGACTTTCCCCTGCAGGCTTCATGTCTGTCCATACCCCTCACACCTGATATACAAGGGCAGAGACCGTATCTATTTATTTATCCATATGACCTCAACACCTAGCACAATGAAATTCATGGGTAATGAATAAAAATTTTGTTAATTGTTCCAAATTGTCCCCAATAGGAAAAGCGAAGTCAATCAAGGTGTCTATCTGCATAGAGATGTGTCATGATGAAAACCATGCTTAGTTTGGGTAGAAGGTGACAGGATTGTCAGAAGACCTTTGAGAAGTCATCTCAGAGGCTACTGAAGTGCTTGCCTACTAACCTTGTCAACAAAAGGGAAGCTGAGAGATGCGGCCTAGAAGGTGTTTATTTGTAATCTGTACACTACCAGATAATTTCTTTTTAATCCTGTCAGTGTAAATAAGAAGAAAATATTACATGCTAAAACTCTGTTTCCTTTAAAAAAAAAAAAAGTGCTATATATGTGTCCTTGTTGGTTATCTTGCTAAAAATTAGTGTTAGTGTTACCTTTACATCTTGTTTATGAATATGATCAGGTTTTTTGGTCTTCTCTTTCTCATAAATCACCATATCAAAACAAAATGAAGAGACTATGGAGAACTTCAATGTGACCTTAGAAATAAAGGTAAATTTCTGTTTTGATACATTTCAAGGCAACATTGAACAGGCCACTTACTAGCAATGGTTCTTATTCATGGACAAATTGCTGTTCATTTTATCATTCACTTATGAACTTGTGAAACAACATGTAATTTTAACAGAATTCTATGTACTTTTTATAATAGAGGACTCCCAACAGAATAGTCCCGTATGCCTACATGCCTCAGGCTGGTCCGTCACACAGTAGCCTGGAAATAAGAATCTTACGCTAAACTTTATGCTGTGATATATAAGCTGTCTACTAAGCTGTAAGCCTAGGCAACCAGATCAGATCAGATCAGTCGCTCAGTCGTGTCCGACTCTGTGACCCCATGAACCGCAGCACGCCAGGCCTCCCTGTCCATCACCAGCTCCTGGAGGTCACTCAGACTCACACCCATCAAGTCAGTGATGCCATCCAGCCATCTCATCCTCTGTCGTCCCCTTCTCCTCCTGCCCTCAATCCCTCCCAGCATCAGAGTCTTCTCCAATGAGTCAACTCTTCGCATGAGGTGACCAAAATACTGGAGTTTCAGCTTTAGCATCATTCCTTCTAAAGAAATTCCAGGATTGATCTCCTTCAGAATGGACTGGTTGGATCTTCTTACAGTCCAAGGGACTCTCAAGAGTCTTCTCCAACACCACAGTTCAAAAGCATCAATTCTTCGGTGCTCAGCCTTCTTCACAGTCCAGCTCTCACATCCATACATGACCACAGGAAAGACCATAGCCTTGACTAGGTGAACCTTTGTTGGTAAAGTAATGTCTCTGCTTTCGAATATGCTATCTAGGTTGGTCATAACTTTCCTTCCAAGGAGTAAGCGTCTTTTAATTTCATGGCTGCAGTCACCATCTGCAGTGATTTTGGAGCCCAGAAAAATAAATTCTGACACTGTTTCCACTGTTTCTCCATCTATTTCCCATGTAGTGATGGGACCAGATGCCATAATCTTCGTTTTCTGAATGTTGAGCTTTAAGCCAACCTTTTCGCTCTCCACTTTCACTTTCATCAAGAGGCTTTTTAGCCCCTCTTCACTTTCTATAAACAATGAGTGAATTTGAAGTTAATGATATTTTTTTAAATGAGAAATGCATTTTACTCAACATTTTCTCTATGGCACTTACTCAGCTTGTTATATAAAACTAACAATTTTTATAGCAAGGGTTTTCAAATTCTGGTTCCTAATCAGCAGTATCAGCATTGCCTGGGAACATGCTAGAAATTCAAATTCTTGGACCTTACCCCAGAACTACTGAGTAGGAAACTCTGGGGCTGGGCACAGCATTCTGTATTTTAACAAACCGTCTGATGTGATTCTGAGGCCTATTTTAGTTTGAGAACCACTGGCCTGTAGAATTTGGTGCCATGGAACATTTACCAGAAAAAATAAATGTAGAAAGAACAGTCCTATTGAAAAAATATCTAGATTAATATATTTGAACTTTTAATTTATGTTTTATTGCTATTATTTTTATAGTAAAAGTCACCATAATATGCATTTCCATAATAAAGTTGTCCTAACAGTCCATCAATTCATTATGTGAAACTACTACATTAAAGTATTAAAATACTAAAAATATAAAGTACATGAAATACTACCTTTGTGTTAAAAATAGGTGAAAAATGGTATCTTGTTCACTGATGCCGAGCAATAAAGACAGTTCATCTTATAATTAAACTTGGCAGTATTTAAAGGTAATTAAACTCAGTGCTTCAAATTCTCCAATTATTGGACATAGAACCAAATAGGTTCAGTGAATTTCCGAATGTACAGCTGAACAGTTCATTAGTTTATCTGAGTTTTCTTCCCTGTTCTTTAGTGCATTTTACTGCCCTGATGCCTCTAGCATCAGACTTGTTACAGTCCCTGTGGGTTGGTTTTCTATTAAAGTGTCCTGTGACCCACACTTGTATCCATTTGTCCTTACTAATACTCATTGCGGCAAATCTCTGTTAGTTGAAGGGAAAATTTCATAGGATCAAGTGGCTGCTGTTAAGTCGCTCTAGTCATGTCCAACTCTGTGCGACCCCATAGACGGTAGCCCATCAGTCTCCCCCGTCCCCAGGATTTTCCAGGCAAGAACACTGGGGTGGGTTGCCATTTCCTTCTCCAATGCATGAAAGTGAAAAGTGAAAATGAAGTCGCTCAGTCATGTCAGACTCCTAGTGACCCCATGGGCTGCAGCCCACCAGGCCCTTCTGTCCATGGGATTTTCCAGGCAAGAGTACTGGAGTGGGGTGCCATTGCCTTCTCCGAGGATCAAGTTAAATTTCTGCTAATTGCCATTGGAAATAGATGCTTATTAGTACCTAATAGTTTTCAACTGAGAGCAATTGCAATAGTATGCAGAGGCAGAGAGATTTTTTTCAAACACTATGGGGCAGATATTTTGAGTCATTCAGAACTTTTATTTCTTTAAATCATGTTGTATAGGTAACTAGTGATTTTTTTTGTACATTTCTAACATCATATGCTGGTTTAGTTCTGGGCTGAGTGTTGAAGGGTCAGCAATGGCCTCTTTTGCTGGGGACTTTCTTGGACACGTGTCCAGAACTCACTCTCATAAAGGATCGCACCCAGTATTTGGAAAATGTGGCCAGTTAAACTGCTCATGTGGCTTTACAAAAAAATTATGGTAAAAATTCATAGCATAAGGTACCACCTTTATCATTTTAAGTATACAGATTAGTAGTGTGAATTGTATGCATATTGTTGTAAAACAGTGCTCCAAGACTTTTTCATCTTGCAAATTTGTAACTTTGTACCCATTAAACCACTTCCCTTGTGCTGCTTCCCCCATCCTGGTAATGCCATGCTACTTTCTCTATATATTTGCCTTTATATACCTCTTAGAATAGTCATACAGTGTTTCCTTTTTGTGACTGGCTTATTTCACTTAGCATCATGTCCTCAAAGTTCACCCATGTTGTGGTATGTGACAAGATTTCTTTCCTTTTTTAAGGATGGATAATATTCCATTGCATGTGTATATCATGTTTGGTTTATCAGTTCCATCTGTTGCTGGACTTTTGAGTTGCTTCCACCTCTTTGCTATTGTGAATAGTACTGCTGTGGACATGAAGTGCAAATATCTTATAAGTATATATTCCAAAATGGGATTGCTGGATCATATGGAATTTTATTTAAAAATTTTTTGAGGAACCTCATGCTTATTGTATCTGTTGCACAGTTTTGTAAAACAATCAGCAGTGCACAAGGGTTTCAGATTTTGTATCTCCTCACCAATGTTTGTCATTTTCTCTTATTTTTGATAGTAGCCACCCTGATGGGTGGAGAATGATATCTCATTGTGTTTTTAAATTTAATTTATTTATTTTTGGCTCTGCTGAGTTTTCATTGCTGCATGGACTTTTCTCTAGTTGTGGCAAACAAGAGCTACTCTCTTGCTGTGGTGTGCAGGCTTCTCATTATGGTGGCTTCTTTCGCTGTACAGCGTGGGCTCTAGGGTACTTAGTCTGCAGTAGCTGCAGCACTTGGGCTCAGAAGTTTTGGCTCCTGGGCTCTAGAGCACAGGCTCAATAGTTGTGGTGCATGGGCTTAGTTGCTCCATGGAATGTGGGATCTTCCCAGATCAGAGATCAAACCCACATCTCCTGCATTGGCAGGCAAATTCTTTACTGATGAGCCACCGGGGAAGCAGTCTAGTTATGTGTGTGTGTTTTTAAATATATATAATTTCATTTTAATTTTTGGCTATGCTGGGTCTTCCTTTCTGCAGGGGCTAATCTCTAGTTGCGGTGCTGAGGTTTCTCATTGCGGTGGCTTCTCTTGTTGCAGAGCATGGGTTCCAGGGCACTTAGGCTTCAGTAGTTGTGGCATGTGGGCTCAGCCACTCCAAGTCATGTGGCATATTTCCAGATCAGGGATCTAACCCGTGTCTTCTGCATTGGCAGGCAGACTTCACCACTGAGCCACCAGTGAAGCCACTCATTGTGGTTTTGATTTGCATTTCTCTGATGACTTGTGATGTTGAATCTTTTCATATGCACATTGGCCATTTGTATATATTATCTTGGGAGACTTGTCTACTGAAGTCCTTTGCCCCTTTTTAAAATTAGGTTGTTAGATGTTTTGTTGTTGAGTTGTAGGAGTTATTTACATTTTCTATATATTAACCTTTATCAACTTTATGATTTGTAAGTATTTTCTATATTTCATAGGTTGTCTTCTCACTGTGTTGGTTGTGTCTTTTGATGCACACAAATCCTGAAGTTTGATGTAGTCTCATTTGTCTATTTTAGCTCTTATTGCCTGCTTTCGGTGTCATATCCAAGATATCGTTGCCAAGTCCAATGTCATGAAGATTTTCCCTTACATTTTCTTTTGATTGCTCATGTCGTTTTACTTAGGAGCTAAATCGTCAGTGATTTTTTTTTTTTTTTTCCTGGAAGGTGTAATTTTAACCACAAATTGTGTCACTGAATGAAATGAAAGAAAACATTTATCTACAGCAGTAGTCTGAAGAATGACAGAGCTCTAAAATATTGCCGTTGTTGAAAAACATAACATGAATGAATGATTTCAGGCTCTTTACAGTGAAAGGCATAATCTTCTTTTAAAATTTACCATTTATTGAAAATATCTTTTAAAACTAGGAATCAACTTTAAGATAGTATATGTTTTAAGCAAGTAAGACAGACTTCATTTTTTATTGAAATATAAGACATTTCTTATTTATAAAATACCTGTCTTTGAGATTTTTTTCTGTTTTATTCTGGGCATGTTACAATTGCTAGAATTTCTGTATTTGGAATATAGTGCAATTGAAAATATACAATCAGTGATCTCAGAACAAGCAGTTTCCCAGAAAAAAGATTGGCTTTTGGCAGGGAAGGGATGACATTTCAAAGTTTAACATTTACCCATGAATCCTGGAAAGAGCAACAAACTGTCAACTGAAGAGCTTCAGACTTAACAAGTGTGACTTTGTACTCTGTCCCTCTCCAAGCAAAAATGTAGGTTCCAATGTCCAAAGAACTGGCTTATAACAAGCTATCTCCAGAATAAAATGAAAGATGAGTCATTTGATTCTGAAGATATGATGAGATGAGACGGCAGTGATTTTCTAAAATGGGTTCTCTTGAATTCTGTGAAACACGCCTAAAGTAAATGGCTAAACACACCCTCCCCACCCCCAAATACAGAAACCAAGGATGTTACTTTTATTCTTTTGCTCTAAAATGGTGTCTCTTTATAGTGTGTAAGAATGATTTAAACCTCATTGACAATGAATAATAGGCAGCTAGAGCAACATTTAGTAATACTTGAATAGCAAAAAAAAACCAAAAAAAACAAAAAAAGTAAAAGATAACTCCCAGTGAATTTTAATATGCATTTTGTTTTGTTCAGTTGCTCAGTTGTGCCCTCTTCGTGACCCCATGGATGGCAACGCACCAGGCTTCCCTGTCCTTCACCATCTCCCGGAATTCATTCAAACTCATCCCCATTGAGTCAGTGATGCTATCCAACCATCTCACCCTCTATTGTCCCCTTCTCCTCCTGTTTTCAATCTTTCCCAGCATCAGGGTCTTTTCTAATGACTCGACTCTTTGCATCAGGTGGCCAAAATATTGGAGCTTCAGTTTCAGCTTTGGTCCTTCCAATGAATATTCAGGGTTGATTTCCTTTAGGACTGACTGGTTTGATCTCCTTGCTGTCCAAGGGACTCTCAAGAGTCTTCTCCAATACCATAGTTCAAGGCATCAGTTCTTCAGTGCTCAGCCTTTTTTATTTTCCAGCTCTCACATCTGTACATGACTGCCGGAAAAATCATAGTTTTGACTAGATGGACTTTGTTGGCAAAGTAATATCTCTGCTTTTTAATACATTGTCTAGGTTTGTCATAGCTTTTCTTCCAAGGGGCAAGTGTCTTTTAATTTCATGGCTGCAGCACCATCGACAGTGATTTTAGAGCTGAAGGAAATAAAGTCTGTCACTGTTTCCATTGTTTTCCCATCTATTTGCCATGAAATGATGGGACCAGATGTCATGAACTTAGTTTTTTGAATGTTGAGTTTTAAGCAAGCTTTTTCACTCTCCTCTTTCATCTTCATTAAGAGGCTCTTTAGTTTCTCTTCACTTTCTGCCATAAGGGTGATGTCATCTGCATATCTGACATTATTGATATTTCTCCCAGCAATCTTGATTCCAGTTGTGCTTCATCCAGCCCAGCATTTCACATGATGTACTCTGCATATAAGTTAAATAAGCAGGGTGACAATACATAGCCTTGACGTACTCCTTTCCCAATTTGGAACCATTCCATTGTTCCATGTCTGATTCTAACTGTTGCTTCTTGACCTGCATACAGATTTCTCATGAGGAGGTCAGGTGGTTTGGTATTCCCATCTCTTGAATAATTTTCCACAGTTTGCTGTGATCCATACAGTCAAAGGCTTTAGTGTAGTCAATGAAGCAGAAGTAGATGTTTTACTAAAACTTTGTTTTTTCTATGATCCAACAGATGTTGGCAATTTTATCTCTGATTCCTCTGCTTTTTCTAAATCCAGTTTGTACATCTGGAAGTTCTCAGTTCACATACTGTTGAAGCCTATCTTGAGGGATTTTGAGCATTACTTTGCTAGCATGTGAAATGAATACAGTTGTACAGTAGTTTGAACATTCTTTGGCATTGCCCTTCTTTGGGACTGGAATGAAAACTATACCTCCCATCTCAGTTTACTAGGAAGGAAGGAAGTTAAGGTTTTTCAGAATTGACTGGTAGCAGGAGTAGGGTAAAGGGCCAGGTAAAGAGCTGATGAGGACAAAGGCGACGATGAAAGTTACCTGTGATTTTCTTCAGTTCAGTCGCTCAGTCATGTCCGCATCTTTGCAACCCCATGAACCGCAGCATGCCAGGCCTCCCTGTCCATCACCAACTCCTGGAGTTTACCCAAACTCATGTCCATTGAGTTGATGATGCCATCTGACCATCTCATCCTCTGTCATCCCCTTCTCCTGCCCTCAATCTTCCCAGCATCAGGGTCTTTTCAAATGAGTCAACTCTTCACATGAGGTGGCCAAAATATTGGAGTTTCAGCTTCAACATCAGTCCTTTCAGTGAACACCCAGGACTTATCTACCTTAGGATGGACTGGCTGGATCTCCTTGCAGTCCAAGGGACTCTCAAGAGTCTTCTCCAACACCACAGTTCAAAAGCATCAATTCTTTGGCACTCAGCTTTCTTTATAGTCCAACTCTCACATCCATGCATGACTACTGGAAAAACCATAGCCTTGACTAGATGTACCTTTGTTGGTAAAGTAATGTCTGGTTTTGAATATGCTATCTATGTTGGTCATAACTTTCCTTCCAAGGAGTAGGCGTCTTTTAATTTCACATGTTAAGTCATTTTACTTTGTACATTGATTCAACAATAATGTGAATGCCAATTATGTACCAAGTACTATTTTAGGTTCTTGGAAATAATTCATTTAAAAAAAAAAAAAAAAAAAAAGCCAAGAAGTGCTGTCCTCATTGAATGGAGGGGGAAGGGAGAAGATGTGATCTATCAGCTGAGATAAGCAGCTGAATTAGGGTGGTCCCAGAGATCTGCCTAGAAGGATGACATATGAATGGAGTCCTGACTGAAGTGAGGCAACAAGCCCTGTGATATCAAAGGGAAGAGTGTTCTAGGCAAAGGAACAGAGAGTGTGAGGACCCTGAGGCAGGAGTGTATTTTGAGGAATAGCAAGAAGGTCAGTGTGGTCAGAGCAGAGGGAGTCAGGGTGAGAGTGGAAAGATTGAGTGAGGGAGTAAGGGATGGATAGGATCCCAAAACCCTTATAGATTTTGAATTTTATTCTAAGATTATTGGGAAGGCCCTGGATGTTTTGAGCAGATGCATGACTTGGTAAAATTTGCATTTAAAAGAGCTACTCTGATCACTCTGTGGAGAATAGATTATACAGGCATAAAGTGGATATTTCTCAAGGTTCATTTCTGCTTCTATACATGTAAACTAAAAACACTAAAATGTTGTAGACAGTAATACATTGAAATGTGGGAAGGGGTATATAATTCTGTTGCACTGATTTATATATAATTCATTGCACTACATGAGCTGATTCATGTAGCCACTACCAAATCAGGACAGACACCTGCTGCTATCCCAATTATGGTAGCATCTTCCTCCCACTTCCAGTCCCTGGCAATCACTGACCCGTTTCCCATCACTATTGTTTGTCTTTCCTACACTATCATATAAGTGAATCATACAAGCTGCAATCTTCCAAAGCTGACTTTTTTCTGAGGTCCATTCAGGTTGCTGCATGTATCAACAGGTTTTCCTTTTTCTCTGCTGACTAATATTCCATTAAATGGAAATACCATAGTTTGTTTATCCATTTACTGGTTGAAAGACATTTGGGTTGTTTCCAGTTTGGGGTGAACAGAGCTCCTATAAATACTTATGTTAAAGTATTTATGTGAACCTAAGTTTTTATTTCTCCATTGTCAATACCCATGGGTGAGGTTGCTGGGTCCTATGATATATGTATGTTTCAACTTTTTAGAAATTGTCAAACTGTCTTCCAGAGTGCTTATACAATGTGTATTTGAGATTCCCTTTCCTAAATGATTATAGGACTATTCAGCTGTAAGTAGAATTATCTAATAATGTAGTCTTTTGTGTCTGAATTCTTTTGACTATTATAGCTATTTTTCAGTGCATACAAGCTGTAGCATATATCAATAGTTTGTGTCTTTTTATTACTAATAATGATCAATATTCCATTGTATGGCTGTGAAATATTTTGTTTATTCATCTATGATCGGATAGACATTTGGGTTGTTTCTAGTTTTGAGCTGCTATTAATAATACTGCTATAAACCTTTGCATACATGTCTCTGAGTGGACATGTGTTTTCATTGCTTTGGCTACTTGAAATGAAGTGCTGGCCTAGGTGTATTTATATGATTAAAACTTAATGATTTTGCTCAAACACCTCAAAACTATAAGTCTTCCACCCTTGTGGATGGGTCTCATTGGATATGGGTTGGGGAGTTTGTGTAAAGTTCAGCCAGTTATCAAGTCTATCCTGGTTTTTATTTTAGGCTTGAGTCTTTTGGAGTTCCCCTGTTTGTACATGTATTCTCACAGCTATCCAGGAATTTACAGAGAGCATGTCTAATCCTTCTATAACTCTCTCATTTCTAGGACCTTCCCACTAAGTTTCTGGCAGTCCATCATTTACCCCAACCAAAACTATCTAGGCTACAGATCTGTGATTTCCTGTTTCCTACCAAGTGTGATACTTTTACTATCAATGTTTATAGCAGGGCTTTTCACTCATCCCATTCAGATCCTTTCTTTATGGCAGCAAACTGGCTGGTTTTTATGCCCAGCCCCACTCTGGTATAACTTTCATTCTAAGTGCGTGAGGAGGTTGGGAAGGGGAACATTCCCACTCTTGGAGGCCTCAGAATGACACTGTTCTTACCCACACTTTTAACAGTTATGAATAAACATTTCTTCATTCGTTGCTTGCTTTTAGTCAATTTCCAGAGTCCTGCTATAGCCAATTTAGACACATTTGCCATTTTATATTTATTTCTTTGGGGGTGGAATTCACCCAACTCAACTCTACTTCTGTAACTTTTTAAAGGTTTGTTATACTGCTCCTTTCTACTTTCCTAGGTATCTCTCATTAATTATAAGACCTTAGTCTTTCTGATATAAGTATTTCCTGATATGCATATTCTCCTTGGTATGCAAGGAGATCAAACCAGTCAATCCTAATATCAAACCAGTCAACCCTGAATATTCATTGGAAGAACTGATGCTGAAGCTGAAGCTACAATACTTTGGCCACCTGAAGAGAAGAGCCTACTCATTGGAAAAGACCCTGATGCTAGGAAAGATTGAAGGCAGGAGAAGGGGGAACAGAGGATAAGGTGGTTAGATGGCATCACCAACTCAATAGACATGAGTTTGAGCAAACTGGGAGATCGTGAAGGACAGGGAAGCCTGGAATGCTACCGTCTATGGGCTCACAAAGAGTTAGATACGACTTGGTGACTAAAGAACAACGAAGGGGGGAGGAGCTAAGATGGCGGACGAGTAAGACGGGGAGAATACTTTCTCCTCCACAAATCCATTAAAAGAACATTTGAATGCTGAATAAATTCGATAAAACAACTTCTGAATGCCGGCAGAGGACATCAGGCACTTAGAAAGACAACTCATTGTCTTCAAAACGAGAAAACGAGCCCTGCGGTAACTCCTTTTGCGGAGAAGTGGCGCGGACACCAGCATTTGCTATTGGCAAGCGGGGGCTGGGCTAGGAGGAGTGGCACAGCCTGCATTGCTTTGAGAAAGGATTTGGCCTGGCTATCTCGGGCGCTATCTGAGCGAAATAACCAGACTGTCGGCTATCTACTACATCAAAAGCCAGCCCTAACTTAAGACACTACCAGGACTACCTACGGAACAAAGGGCTGCACAGAGTTGGCCGGCTGCAGGCCATCCCACTCCGGTGACAGGCAGCCAGGGCCGGAGGCGGGCAATTACAGCCCTAGAGAGACACTGTCTAACGGAGCTGTGAGTAGGTTTCTGTGCTGACTCACGCTTCTTGGGGCTCTGGATGGTCAACATCTGCCTGAGAAAGTGCGCTGTTTGTATACCCAGAAAACTGAGCGGCGGAGAGGCGATAAGTCACAGCAGCTGCGCTCGCTGAATATTTCATCACCTGCGCTACTCGGATCTGGGAAGGGCATAAAAACTCAACCAAGTCTGTGCTTCTGAGGATTATCCGAGTGCCTGAACCTGGCTGGTTTAGATTTGGGTGTTCATCTCCGCCCCCTCTGTAACAAGGCAGAGATCAGATATTGAAAAGACCTGTAAACCGCCTCAATAAAGAGAATTCAACAAACTACCAGAATATAGTAAGGACACTCTAAACTTGGCAATTTTAACAAAATGAAGAGACAAAAGAATACCCAGCAGCTAAAGGATAGGTGCCCACCAAACCAAACCAAAGAGGAAGAGATAGGGAATCTACCTGATAAAGAATTCCGAATAATGATAGCGAAATTAATTCAAAATCTCGAAATCAAAATAGAATCACAGTTAAAGAGTCTGGAGACAAGGATTGAGAAGATGCAAGAAAGGTTTAACAAGGACCTAGAAGAAATAATAAAGAGTCAACACATAATGAATAATGCAATAAATGAGATCCAAAACACCCTGGAGGCAACAAATAGTAGAATAACAGAGGCAGAAGATAGGATAAGTGAATTAGAAGATAGAATCCTAGAAATAAATGAATCAGACGAGAAAAAAGAAAAACGTATCAAAAGAAATGAGGACAATTTCAGAAACCTGCAGGATAACATCAAACGCTACAACATTCGAATCATAGGAGTTCCAGAAGAAGAAGATAAAAAGAAAAATCATGAGGAAATACTTGAGGAGATAATAGTTGAAAACTTCCCTAAAATGGAGAAGGAAATTACCACTCAAGTTCAAGAAATCCAGAGAGTCCCTAACAGGATAAACCCAAGGCGAAACACCCCAAGACACATATTAATCAAATTAACAAAGATTAAATATAAAGAACAAATATTAAAAGCAGCAAGGGAAAAACATCAAATAACTCACAAGGGAATTCCCATAAGGCTAACAGCTGATCTTTCAATAGAAACTCTCCAAGCCAGGAGGGAATGGCAAGACATAATTAAAGTGATGAAAGAAAATAACTTACAGCCTAGATTATTGTATCCAGCAAGGATCTCATTCAAATATGAAGGAGAAATCAAAAGCTTCACAGATAAGCAAAAGTTGAGAGAATTTTGCACCACTAAACCATTTCTCCAACAAAAACTAAAGGACATTCTCTAGATAGGAATCACTAAAAGGGTGTATAAATTCGAACCTAAAACAATAAAGTAAATCTTATTTATCAATAATTGCTTTAAACGTTTATGGGCTGAATGCCCTAATCAACAGACAAAGACTGGCCGAATTGATACAAAAACAAGACCCCTACATACCTTGTATACAAGAGACAACCAAAAGACTAAAATGGGTCAAATGGATACAAGAACTAGACCCCTATATATGTTGTCTACAAGAGAACCACCTTAAAATACGGGATATATACTGACTGAAAATGAAAGCCTGGAAAAAGATTTTCTATGCAAATATGGACCATAAGAAAACAGGAGTAGCAATACTTATATCAGATAAAATTGACTTTAAAGATCTTGAAAAGGAGACAATGAAGGTTACACATAACGACTTAAAGGAACAATCCAAAGAGAAGTTATAACAATTATGAATATATATGCACCCAGCATTGGAGCATTGATATATCTAGGACAAACATTGATTAATATGATAGAAGAGATGTGCAGCAATACAATAATAGTGGGAGACTTTAATACCCCACTCATATAATCTGGCTGTAATAGACAAAGTAAAGCGCAAAACATATTTATTTATGAGCCTCAAAAATTCAGTTCACTCAGGAGAGTTTAAAAAAAAAAAGACTTATTTGTTCACTCTGTAAAGGTTTATTGACTGTTTTATGGGTTTGGTGCCACTTTGGGTAGTAGGGAGGAAGAGGTGACAAATGTGATTCTGTCCTAAATAATATATTGTGGTAAAGATAGACCTACCAATACAAAATACCAAGATGTGCCTAAAGATGAGGACACCCAAACTGGACTTTTTGTTTCCTGAACTTTTCATTTCGAGAACAAACCTCCTAATATAGGATGAATTCAACATGATTTTTTAAAGTGTTCTTTGTGATTAAAAACAGAAAGCCATTGGTTAAGAAATTACATGTACTCCTCCCCACCATCACTCCCCTTCTTTCTTCCCATTTCCCTCCCACCCTCATTGATCCCTTCCTTTGTCCATTTTCCCCTGCAAAAAAAAATTAAATAAATAAAAAAATGAAGTTACAATAAAGAACAACGAAGATTCCCCTCATGTTTTAATATGTGACATTTATATTGTTTAATATAAACATATTCTGATATCCATTATGATTTTTTTTCATTTCCTCTTTGCTTAGAAAGTATTCATATGCTTTCTAACTTATCTTCTTATTATTGGTTTATAACTTAATTACATTGGTGAAGTACCTAGTCAAATTTTGGAATGTTCCATATATACTTGAAAAATATAGGTTTATTTTCCAAATGTAGTGTGTACTATTCTATATATGTTCATTGGCATCAAACTTGTCAATTGTACTGTTTAATTCACCTGTGTGCTTCCTGATTATATTTTTCTTGTTTTATTAAAAAAGAAATATGTGAAAATCTCCCACTGTGATTTCCCCAAATATTTTTACCAGTTTTTGTTATTTATGTAAGACCATGTTATTAAGTATGCATGAGTAAACTGAGCATTTTATTAGTATATATGTAATAATCGTCTTTAATTCTGGTTTTATGTTTTGTCATAAAGTCTGTTTTATGTGCCACATCATTTTTGGTCAATATTTGCCTAGTATATTATGAGTTTTTTCTGTTTGATTATTGGGCTTTTTCTTCTTTATTACATTCTTCTGGGATTTTTTTTTTCTCATTCTAGCTAACTTCTTTTTACTGTTTGGAATTTGCATACTTCATGTATATTCTTTCAGTAGTTATCCTAGATATTGTAAATTACATGTATATCATGTTAGTCTAAAAGTAGTGAACATTGTTATTGTTCTTCTGAATAATACCGGTGCTTATGATCATTCTGATGCTCCTATCTTTAATACTGTTATACCACCTACAGTCACACACATCCCTTAAATTCAGTAAATCCAAGATTTTAATTCTGTGTTATGCCTCATCCTAAAGAATTTTGGAAAGTATGTTGGATTTGTAGCGTTCTCACTTCTTTTCAGCAGTTGCAACAATTGAAATAGGAAGGGTGAGCTTTAAAAGGGAATAAAAAGAGACCTATTCTGATCTCCCCACTGCCAATATTCAGCAACAATGGGAAAATATTGCTTTGTTCAGTTCTGATCTGTTTATTAACTTGCCTTTTCCATTTGCATGCTCCCATTTCCCCCTGTCTCTCTTTACTCTCTGTGGAAACTCTCTTTATCTCTTTTAATAATACAGATTTATAGTGGTTCTTCAGTGGTGTTCTGAATTTTCTTTCTCAACATCTGAAACATGTTCAACATGTTACACAGCAAGGATACTGCTTCTATCCTGATGATGATGGTGATAACAATGATGACTTTCAATTTTTGTTTTACTTTTCCTATGAAGTGTTTCACATGCTTAGCTTCCGTCTATGGGGTCGCACAGAGTCGGACACGACTGAAGCGACTTAGCAGCAGCAGCAGCAGCAGCAGTATTCAGGTTAGTTGAACTTCCTAGGTCTCCTTAACAGAATGGCACATAAATGTGATATTGAAATGCACATTTAAAGTAAACAAAGACTTAATTTCCAACTTCTTGCTCTTCTCTTACACCCTCCATCACATTTACTGATGACAGGTCTCATCTCCATCTGAACATATCATGCTTTTCCATCTCATGGTCACTCCCAGCTCATGAATTCTCTCTCCAAATGCTTCCCTAAAAATCACATTTTGAGGCATTCATGCTAAATGTCAAAGACCTTCACCCACTTCAGCTGCCACCAAAAAGCTTTTGTCCACCTGTCACCCACAATGCTTTTAAATGCCAGTCAAGGCATCAAAGAACAGAGTAGGTGGCATTTTTCTGGGACTCATCATGATAAAAGTTAAAGCATCTTATTGATATTCATCAAGAATGTAAGGTGAGGCAGAGTTTTACATGCAAATGAGAAAGGTGGTTAGAAAAACCAGCTGTGCTTCAAAGCCAGCTTTTGAAATTAAGGGAGTTGGAGGCAAGAAAACTTTTTGGAAAATTACTTTAGAATTTGTGAATTTTTTTTTCTTTACCAATATATGCAGAGATGAAAGCTGTACACATTCTGTGATTAAATCAAGGCTCAAGGGATCATAGTTTGAGCTGGTTTGAAAAGTGTGATCTAAATTTGGAGATCTGATCACCATCATCTGTTTCCCCAGTTCTCTTCTTTCCTCCTTATACTCTTAAACTCCCTTCATCACAATAACTGTGTTGATTGAATCTGGTTACTCACACAGGAAAGTGGCATTATCTTATCCGTTCAAAACAAGATCCACATCTTTGTGACCAGGGGTATTTCTAGAAATGTGTATGTGACTCTAGAAGTCCTTGGCATGATTAGCAATTAATAATTACAGCAATAGCCAACACGCATATGGCACCTGCTCTGGGTGAGGCACAGTATTAAGTATTTTATCTTATTTTATCCTTAGCACAGCTCTGTATTACTGATGAGGAAACTGTTACAGAGAAGTTATGTTACTTGCCTGTATTTGTTGGGTAGCAGACTCAGGGTTTGAAGTGGTTGATCTGACTCTCACTCTCTATTTTATACCGCTTGCAGATGTAAAAACACATTTTTATGGAATGTCATCTGAAAAAAAAATGTCCAATGTGAAAGCCATGAGTTATGTTTTACTTGGGCTAAAATGAGGAGTTTAGCTCAAGACAGCATCTCAGATGGTCATCAAAGAGGTAGGGGGGTCAGAGTTATATATGGTTTCAGTGAAGGAGGGGTACATGCCGTCAAGTACACATTTGGCAGAGGCTTTGTCACGAGGAGCAGATGTCACCATTGATGATTTTAGTGCTTTTCTAGGTATAAGGAGATGCAAGAACTTGGGCTTATAAAACCTTCTCCTGAAAGTATGTAGCTATCTGAGGGCCTTTTCTGCCAATTTTTCCCCAGACCACAATGTGCCTTATTCTTGATCTCCACCCTGACTCCTTTCAGGGTGTGTTGAAGGTCAATAGCTACAGTGGCTAGTGATTTACTCATTGTAGAGGCAGGTGGTTGGTGGTTTAGTCGCTAAGTCATGTCCAACTGTTGTCACCCCATGGAGTGTGTTCCACAAGGCTCTCTTGTCCATGGAATTCTCCAGGCAAGAATACTGGAATGGGTAGCCATTCTGTTCTCCAGGAGATCTTCCAGACTCAGGGATCCAACCTGGGTCTCCTGTTTTGCAGGAGGATTCTTTATTGACTGAGCCACCAGGGAAGCCCATAGAGGCAGGTAGAAAGTGTCAATTTTTAGATGGCAGGAAGGTGCCATAGTCTTTCCATCACTGAGAATTCAGCAGTGTCAAAAAGTCTGTTGCCCCAAATTAGGCTGTCTTGCTCCATCCCATACTGCTACTAGTCCCCCTTGCTCAAATTCATCTTCTCAGTCTCTGAATTCTAGAAGTGCTGTCTGCATTCCTTACATATTGGTGGAATAGAATCTATTTGGATAATCTGTATTTTGTCTAACTGTGTCATGGATCTATTTTATCTTCCTACTTACAGAATAGCATTTGGAGACTAGAGTATTATATTTTTATATTGTCACCAATATATTGTTATAGTAGCTTTGCCTAGGAAATACTTATGTGGTGTATTAGTAGGTAAATGAGAGTAGTAATTAAAGAACTAGGATGGAAAGATTGTCTGAATACCTAGAAGAGAAGAATTCAACCTGAAAAGTGGGTGGCGATAGAAAAGAAAAAAAAAATTGTGAAGGAAACCAAGAAAGAATCTACCTGCTTCCAAGAAGGAGTTTTCCAGGCTAGGGAAATGGTTCTTGAGTTGTTGAATTGTTTTTGACTCTTTGTGATGCCATGGACTGCAGCCTGCCAGGCTCCTCTCTCTATGGGATTTCCCGGCAAGAATACTGGAGTGGTATTGCTGTTTGTTTCTCTAGGGGATCTTCCCGACTCAGGGATAGAACTTATGTCTCCTGCATTGGCAGGTGGATTCTTTAACCACTGAGCCACCGGGGAAGCCCACAGGGAAATGGCAGGATGAATTAACTTAACAGTCAGAATTCTTTCTAATAGAGAGGGAGACAAAGCTGAACTTGGGTTTTCTCTGATTGCATTTCCTATTGTGTATATGTTCTGCCCAAATATCTCCTCATCCCTGCAATAGTCACTTTTTCTCTATTCAGGAAAACCAGACTTACAGTATATTGCTGTCATAGTCACCATGAAGATGAATATTAAATAGAAGGATCTGGTAAAGAGATGGCTACATTCTAAACTCAAAATCACAAGGAAAATCCAAAACTCTTAGAAATAGCGGCCACATCAGGCAGTTTGCTGAGCTTGTATGTTTTTTTCCAAGAAAATTCCTCCACAGAACCTGAAATTATCTGACAAGGAGGGTATCCTTGCAACAGTGCTGCTGCTGCTAAGTCGCTTAGTTGTGTCCAACTCTGCAACCTCATCGACTGTAGCATGCCAGGCTCTTTTGTCTATACAGTTCTCCAGGCAAGAATACTGGAGTGGTAAATTATCATGTACTCCCCCAGGGGAACTTCCCTGGCAACATTAGCAGACAGTAAAACTCATTACCTTAATTTGATATTTTTATCATTTTATCATACTAGATAAAATGAAAGCTTGTTTCAATAAGAAAGATGAAAAGTTTTAAAACATCTAAATTTCCAAGTCAAGTTTGGAATAGTGAGAACTTGGTCAAATATAGAATTATGAGATTGTGCAGAGTCTATGTAAGATTTTAATTTGATGTACACTTTGTGCTCTTAATTTTAATAGTACACTTTGAATAAATTACACTGAATGAAACATCTATTTTTTAGTTTTTAGTTTAAGATTCTTCCATAAGTTAGGGAGGCAGTATTAAGGAGCTTGCTTTTTCCTCTGATAATGTGTTTCTCTTTCCAGACTTTCCTGTTCAATTTTGATATATTAGTCTATATTTCTGAAGGAAGCCTTTTTAAACAAGCCTTCTTTCTTCTGGGAGACTGTTGTTTCAAGATAACCACAATTAATTCACTAATTTCCTTCATAGTATAATTAGCAACAGTTATCAGATTAATCTGAAATTACTTTGGAGGGAATGCTCGCCCCCGGTCCGGCCGCGGGGCGGCACGACTGGAGTGGTCTGGTGACCTCCGGCTGGTGTGGGGGGGGGGGCGCGCTCGCTGCTGACAGAGTTCCAAAAGTCACAGAATAGTTTTAACAAACAGGAACTTTCAACAAAGTAAAATATTCCTTTGACTATCTTAAACTCACTTATAATGTAAAGATTCTAATTGCAGTTCTTATACTGTTACTTAAAATTGCTCAAAAATTAATTCATTCTTTATGAAACAGTTTATGAAAATGTTTCTTTGAAATCAGTTCACGTCAGCTGTCACGAGTGAATATGTGTGTCCTGACCTGTTTGGCAGAACTACATTGGTGCACACGTGGATGCCTGAGGCTGTCTTTGGTTCATGGGCTATAAGGTCCTTTGCATCATTCCCCTTCCACAGCTTTCATGCATGCTGCACAATTTTCTGATTATGTTTGGCTTCCCAAATAGATTTTCAGAGCTTCCCAAATAGATGAATGACCATGGGTACTGAGTCTGCTTTTTCCTCATAGGCATTTTGGTGAATGCAATTGCCTTTTTGAGTTTGGTTAGCATAAGAGCGGCCCCCCCCTTTGCCTGGAAATTCTGGTCGGGGCTGGTGGCTCCGTCCTGGGGTCGCTGCCTGGGCTCCTTTTCCTTTCTCATTCCCCCCCCCTCCCGCTGCCAGCATAAGAGAATGCTGTCAGTCCCTTAGAAAATGTTGAACTCTGGAAACACTGACAAAATAATAATTTTAGATATAAAAGCTGGGCATCCCCAAGGAAATGCCACTCTGGTGAAGTCTCCCTAAGGGACAAGCTCAACTCCCAGGTGGCATCTTGCCTGAGGCTGTGTAAATGCTACACGGGTATGGCTTGCTGCCCTGTGTTGAAGGACCGGCTTCCTCGCACAACTGGAGAGTCTTCCTTGACTCTCTCTCTTCGTGGTCAGCCAGATCGTGGAGGGAGGAGGGTCTTGCTTGGTAGCTTCCTTCCTGGGAAATGCAGAGCAGAAGATAGTCTTGATTCTGCTTCATGGAATAATTTCATCATCCTATACAGCTTTCACTTTTGTCTTTTTCCATTCTTAATTTTCAGAGGTGAGCCACATACTGTCTACATTTTAACCCTTCAACCCTGCAAATATCACCTTAATAGTTTATGTGATATCACAAAGGAGAGACATGAATTACCTGTTGTAATTTATTATGTACATAATGACATATATCATGTTTCTACTTTAGGAAACACTGACCCCTCATTGGTCACTTACCAGGCTTAACTATAGATCCTTTCTTCATAAGATCTCATGAATATATTCCCTTTCCTTCTGTTTCTACCAATACCTCCTAGTCTAGGTCCTCATTGACTTTTGGATTATTGACTATTGCAATAGTCATATTATTTTAAAAATTCATTTTGTGTTACATGGATATCGTCATATGAGCTTTGGCCTGGGAAGATACTATGAATAAATGAGATTATGAATAGGTCAGTAACTTACCTGGATCTCAGTTTTTTTTTTTGCTTAACTTTACAATATTGTATTGCTTTTACTATACATTGAGATGGATCCACTACCAGTATACACGTTTTCCCCATCCTGAACCCTCCTCCCCTCCCTCCTCCCCACACCATCCCTCCAGGTCCTCCCAGTGCTCCAGCCCCAGGCATCTGTTATCGGGCATCGTACCTGGACTGACGACTCGTTTCAGATATGATATTATACATATTTCAATGCTATTCTCCCCAATCATCGCACCCTCTCCCGGTCCCAGAGTCCAAAAGTCTGTTCTATATATCAGTGTCTCTTTTGCTGTCTCGTAAATAGGGTTATTTTTACCATCTTTCTAAATTCCATATATATGCGTTAGTATACTGTATTTGTGTTTTTGTTTCTGGCTTACTTCACTCTGTATAATAGGCTCCAGTTCCATCCACCTCATTAGAACTGATTCAAATGTATTCTTTTTAATGGCTGAGTAATACTCCATTGTGTATATGTACCACTGCTTTCTTTATCCATTCATCTGTGGATGGACATCTAGGTTGTTCCATGTTCTGGCTATTGTAAACAGTGCTGCTATGAACATTGGGGTACACGTGTCTCTTTCAATTCTGGTTTTCTCAGTGTGTATGCCCAGCAGTGGGATTGCTGGATCATAAGGCAGTTCTATTCCCAGTTTTTTGAGGAATCTCCATACTGTTCTCCAAAGTGGCTGTACTAGTTTGCATTCCCACCAACAGTGTAAGAGGGTTCCCTTCTCTCCACACCCTCTCCAGCATTTATTGCTTGTGGACTTTTGGATCACAGCCATTCTGACTGGCGTGAAATGGTACCTCATAGTGGTTTTGATTTGCATTTCTCTGATAATGAGTGATGTTGAGCATCTTTTAATGTGTTTGTTAGCCATCTGTATGTCTTCTTTGGAGAAATGTCTATTTAGTTCTTTGCCCATTTTTTGATTGGGTTGTTTATTTTTCTGGAATTGAGCTGTAGAAGTTGCTTGTATATTTTTGAGATTAGTTGTTTGTCTGTTGCTTCATTTGCTATTATTTTCTCCCATTCTGAAGGCTGTCTTTTCACCTTGGTTATAGTTTCCTTTGTTGTGCAGAAGCTTTTAAGTTTGATTAGGTCCCATTTGTTCATTTTTGATTTTATTTCTGATATTCTGGGAGGTGGGTCATAGAGGATCCTGCTGTGATGTATGTTGGAGAGTGTTTTGCCTATGTTTTCCTCTAGGAGTTTTATGGTTTCTGGTCTTACATTTAGATCTTTAATCCATTTTGAGTTTATTTTTGTGTATGGTGTTAGAAAGTGCTCTAGTTTCATTCTTTTACATGTGTTTGACCAGTTTTCCCAGCACCACTTGTTAAAGAGATTATCTTTAATCCATTGTATATTCTTGCCTCCTTTGTCAAAGATAAGGTGTCCATATGTGTGTGGATTTATCTCTGGGCTTTCTATTTTGTTCCATTGATCTATATATCTGTCTTTGTGCCAGTACCATACTGTCTTGATGACTGTGGCTTTGTAGTAGAGCCTGAAGTCAGGCAGGTTGATTCCTCCAGTTCCATTCTTCTTTCTCAAGATAGCTTTGGCTATTCGAGGTTTTTTGTATTTCCATACAAATTGAGAAATTATTTGTTCTAGCTCTGTGAAGAATACCGTTGGTAGCTTGATGGGGATTGCATTGAATCTATAAGTTGCTTTGGATAGTATACTCATTTTCACTATATTGATTCTACCAATCCATGAACAAGGTATATTTCTCCATCTATTAGCGTCCTCTTTGATTTCTTTCACCAGTGTTTTATAGTTTTCTATATATAGGTCTTTAGTTTCTTTAGGAAGATATATTCCTAAGTATTTTATTCTTTTCATTGCAATGGTGAATGGAATTGTTTCCTTAATTTCTCTTTCTATTTTCTCATTATTAGTGTACAGGAATGCAAGGGATTTCTGTGTGTTGATTTTATATCCTGCAACTTTACTATATTCATTGATTAGTTCTAATAATTTTCTGGTGGAATCTTTAGGGTTTTCTATGTAGAGGATCATGTCATCTGCAGACAGTGAGAGTTTTACTTCTTCTTTTCCAATTTGGATTCCTTTTATTTCTTTTTCTGCTCTGATTGCTGTGGCCAAAACTTCCAAAACTATGTTGAATAGTAATGGTGAAAATGGGCACCCTTGTCTTGTTCCTGACTTTAGAGGAAATGCTTTCAATTTTTGACCATTGAGGATAATGTTTGCTGTGGGTTTGTCATATATAGCTTTTATTATGTTAAGGTATGTTCCTTCTGTTTCTGCTTTCTGGAGAGTTTTTATCATAAATGGATGTTGAACTTTGTCAAAGGCTTTTCTGCATCTATTGAGATAATCATATGGTTTTTATTTTTCAATTTGTTAATGTGGTGTATTACGTTGATTGATTTGTGGATATTGAAGAATCCTTGCATTCCTGGGATAAAGCCCACTTGGTCATGGTGTATGATCTTTTTAATGTGTTGTTGGATTCTGATTGCTAGAAATTTGTTAAGGATTTTTGCATCTATGTTCATCAGTGATATTGGCCTGTAGTTTTCTTTTTTTGTGGCATCTTTGTCAGGTTTTGGTATTAGGGTGATGGTGGCCTCAGAATGAGTTTGGGAGTTTGCCTTCCTCTGCAATTTTCTGGAACAGTTTGAGTAGGATAGGTGTTAGGTCTTCTCTAAATTTTTGGTAGAATTCAGCTGTGAAGCCGTCTAGACCTGGGCTTTTGTTTGCTGGAAGATTTCTGATTACAGTTTCAATTTCTGTGCTTGTGATGGGTCTGTTAAGATTTTCTATTTCTTCCTTATCTAGTTTTGGAAAGTTGTACTTTTCTAAGAATTTGTCCATTTCTTCCACGTTGTCCATTTTATTGCCATATAATTGCTGATAGTAGGCTCTTATGATCCTTTGTATTTCTGTGTTGTCTGTTGTGATCTCTCCATTTTCATTTCTAATTTTATTGATTTGATTTTTCTCCTTTGTTTCTTGAGGAGTCTGGCTAATGGTTTGTCCATTTTATTTACCCTTTCAAAGAACCAGCTTTGTTGATTTTTGCTATGGACTCTTTTATTTCTTTTGTATTTATTTTTGCCCTAATTTTTAAGATTTCTTTCCTTCTACTAACCTTGGGGTGCTTCATTTCTTCCTTTTCTAGTTGCTTTAGGTGTAGAGTTAGGTTATTTATTTGACTTCTTTCTTGTTTCTTGAGGTATGCCTGTATTGCTATGAACTTTTCCCTTAGGACTGCTTTTACAGTGTCCCACAGGTTTTGGGCTGTTGTGTTTTCATTTTCATTCATTTCTATGAAGATTTTGATTTCTTTTTTGATTTCTTCTGTGATTTGTTGGTTATTCAGCAGCGTGTTGTTCAGCCTCCATATGCTGGAATTTTTAATAGTTTTTCTCCTGTTATTGAGATCTACTCTTACTGCATTGTGGTCAGAAAAGATGCTTGGAAGATTTCAATTTTTCTGAACTTACCAAGGCTAGATTTATGGCCCAAGATGTGGTCTATCCTGGAGAAGGTTCCGTGTGCACTTGAGAAAAAGGTGAAATTCATTGTTTGGGGATGAAATGCCTTATAGATATCAATTAGTTCTAACTGGTCTATTGTATCCTTTAAAGTTTGTGTTTCCTTGTTAATTTTCTGTTTAGTTGATCTATCCATTGGTGTGAGTGGGGTATTAAAGTCTCCCACTATTATTGTGTTTTGTTGATTTCTCCTTTCATACTTGTTAGTATTTTTTTTTTATTTTTATTTTTTTAATTTATTTATTTTTTTAAATTTTGCTTAACTTTACAATATTGTATTGCTTTTACTATACATCGAGATGGATCCCCACCAGAATACACGTGTTCCCCATCCTGAACCCTCCTCCCTCCCCCTTCCCCACACCATCCCTCCAGGTCATCCCAGTGCTCCAGTCCCAGGCATCTGTTATAGGGCATCGTACCTGGACTGACTCGTTTCAGATATGATATTATACATATTTCAATGCTATTCTCCCCAATCATCCCACCCTCTCCCACTCCCAAATGGGACCTAATCAAACTTAAAAGCTTCTGCACAACAAAGGAAACTATAGGCAAGCTGAAAAGACATACTTGTTAGTATTTGTCTTACATATTGCGGTGCTTTCCAATGTTGGGTGCATACATATTTATAATTGTTATATCTTCTTCTTGGATTGATCCTTTGATCATGATGTAGTGACCTTCTTTGTCTCTTTTCACAGCCTTTGTTTTAAAGTCTATTTTATCTGATATGAGTATTGCTACTCCTGCTTTCTTTTGGTCCCTATTTGCATGGAAAATCTTTTTCCAGCCCTTCACTTTCAGTCTGTATGTGTCCCCTGTTTTGAGGTGGGTCTCTTGTAGACAACATATGTAGGGGTCTTGTTTTTGTATCTATTCGGCCAGTCTCTGTCTTTTGGCTGCGGCATTCAACCCATTTACATTTAAGGTAATTATTGATAAGTATGATACCGTTGCCATTCACTTTATTGTTTTGGGTTAGATTTTATATACCCTTTTTGTGTTTCCTGTCTAGAGAATGTCCTTTTAGTATTTGTTGGAGAGCTGGTTTGGTGGTGCTGAATTCTCTCAGCTTTTGCTTGTCTGTAAAGGTTTTGATTTCTCCTTCATATTTGAATGAGATCCTTGCTGGGTATAATAATCTGGGCTGTAGGTTGTTTTCTTTCATCTTTAATATGTTTTGCCATTCCCTCCTGGCTTGGAGAGTTTCTATTGAAAGATCAGCTGTTATCCTTATGGGAATTCCCTTGTGTGTTATTTGCTGTTTTTCCCTTGCTGCTTTTAATATTTGTTCTTTGTGTTTGATCTTTGACAATTTGATTAATTGTCTTGGGGTGTTTAGCCTTGGGTTTATCCTGTTTGGGACTCTCTGGGTTTCTTGGTCTTGAGTGATTATTTCCTTCCACATTTTAGGGAAGTTTTCAACTGTTATCTCCTCTAGTATTTTCTCATGGTCTTTTTGTCTTCTTCTTCTGGGACTCCTATGATTCGAATATTGTAACGTTTAATATTGTCCTGGAGGTCTCTGAGATTGTCCTCATTTCTTTTAATTCATTTTTCTTTTTTCTCCTCTGATTCATTTATTTCTACCATTCTATCTTCTAATTCACTAATTCTATCTTCTGCCTCTGTTATTCTACTATTTGTTGCCTCCAGAGTGTTTTGGATCTCATTTATTGCATTATTCATTATATATTGACGTTTTTTTTATTTCTTCTAGGTCCTTGTTAAACCTTTCTTGCATCTTCTCAATGCTTTTCTCCAGGCTATTTATCTTTGATTCCATTTTGATTTCGAGATTTTGGATTAATTTCACTATCATTATTTGGAATTCTTTATCAGGTAGATTCACTATTTCTTCCTCTTTTGTTTGGTTTGGTGGGCATTTATCCTGTTCCTTTACCTGCTGGGTATTCTTCTGTCTCTTCATCTTGTTTAAATTGCTGAGTTTGGGGTGTCCTTACTGTATTCTGGCAGTCTGTGGAGTTCTCTTTATTTTTATTTATTGTGGCGTTTCCTCACTATGTGTGGGTTTGTACAGGTGGCTTGTCAAGGTTTCTTCGTTAGGGAAGCTTGTGTCGGTGTTCTGGTGGATGGAGCTGGATTTCTTCTCTCTGGAGTGCAATGGAGTGTCTAGTAATGAGTTATGAGATGTATATGATTTTGGGGGTGACTTTGGGTAGCCTCTATATTGGAGCTCAGGGCTGTGTTCCTGTGTTGCTGGAGAATTTGCTTGGTATGTCTTGCCGTGGAACTTGTTGGCCCTTGTGTGGTGCTTGGTTTCAGTGTAGGTATGGAGGCATTTGATGAGCTCCTGTCAATTAATGTTCCCTGTAGTCCGGGTTTGGACTTGAGCCTCCTGCTTCCAGTTATCGGTCTTATTTTTACAGTAGTCTCAAAACTTCTCCTTCTATACTGCACTCCACAACTGGACTGCTCAGAGATGTTCACGGAGTTATACAGAGAAGAGAAGAGGGAGGAAGGAGACAGAAGTGGTCAGGAGGAAAAAAGGAGGGAATGAAAAGGAGAGAGACAGATCTAGTCAGTAATCAGTTCCCTAAGTGTTTTCCTTTATTTGGAACACACAGAAATTCACAGAGTTGGATAGAGTAGAGAGGGGTTAGGGAGGAGACACAGGCAAACTGGTGGAGAAAGGAGAGTCCGGATGTGGACAAAAGTCGGAGCCCAGTAAAAGTCCTGAAGATTAGTGGAGAGACATCAGGCATGCTCAGTAATCTGTCCCAAATGCCTACAGCTCCCTGGTCCAAAGAAGAATGTGGGTCACTCTCCGTGAGAAAGAGTAAAGATTAGGTTCTTAACAGGTACATTGTTCCCCGCAGGTCTGGGTGGTGCCATTGCTTCAGAATTGGTAACAAATACCTAAAAACAAAAATTAAAAATCTAGAGTAGAGTTTGGAGTTTCAAAAATACAATGTTAAAGAAAAGAAGAAGGAAAAGAAAGAGAGAGAAAGAAAAAGAAAAAAAAGAGTCATAAAAGTTATAAAGAAAATAGAGGTACAAAATGATAACCAATATCAAAAAGCAAAAGTTAAAAATCTAGAGTAGAGTTTGGAGTTTCAAAAATACTATGTTAAAGAAAAGAAGAAAAAGAAAGATAGAAAGAAAATAAATAAAGAAAGAAAGAAAAAAAAAACAAA
The DNA here is from genome assembly GCA_935064755.1 of Tragelaphus eurycerus. Classification (NCBI taxonomy): domain Eukaryota; kingdom Metazoa; phylum Chordata; class Mammalia; order Artiodactyla; family Bovidae; genus Tragelaphus; species Tragelaphus eurycerus. The sequence goes on along the minus strand of CAKXYN010000024.1, from coordinate 17,373,134 downwards.
ACAAAAACAAACAAAGTCACAAAAATTATAAAGAAGATATAGGTACAAATTGATTACATATACCAGAAAGCACAAATTAAAGATCTAGATTAGAGTTTGGAATTTCAGGTATACAATGTCAAAGAAAAGATGAAGAGATAGAATGAGGGAGAAAAAAAAAGTCACAAAAGTTATATATAAAAAAATAGGTACAAAATTGATAACAATTACCATTAAGCTAAACTTAAAGATCTCCTTTAGAAGGTAATGAGTTGCTTTTCTGGGTGTCTAATGTCCTCTGCCGGCATTCAGAAGTTGTTTTCTGGAATTTACTCGGTGTTTAAATGTTCTTTTGATGAATTTGTGGAGGAGAAAGTGTTCTCCCCATCCTTTTCCTCCGCCATCTTAGCTCCTCCTAGGAATTCTTTCTTAATTACTCTTTCTGATAGTTTATTTTTAGTGTATAGGAACACAAGTTATTTTTTCATGTTGGTTTTGTATTCTGAAATTTTATTGAATTTATTGATTAGTTTTAAGAGTTTTTTTGTAGAGTCTTCAGAATTTTCTCTATATAGTATCAAATCATGTGTGGATAGTGGTTTTAGCTTTTTTTTTTTTTTTTTTCCTTGCCTGATTGCTCTGACTGCTCAGGACTTCAGTCGAGTCCGACTCTGTGTGACCCATAAAATCACTATGGTGATTCTCCAGGCAAGAACACTGAGTGGGTTGCTCGAGTAGGACATCCAATACTACAATGAAAAAAACTATGGTGAAAAAGTGGCAAGGGTAGGCACCTTCTCTTGTTCCTGATCTTAGAGAGACAACTTTTGGCTTTTCACCATTGAGTAGATGTTAGCTGTACACTTGTTACATATGACTTTTATTTTGTTGAGGGTTGATTTACTTTTTGTTTTTCTCTTATTTTTGTACACCACTCTTTACTTACATTTTGTGGTTTGAAATGAACTTTTTATATAATTTTATTTTTCTCTTAGCACACTTTCTTCTTTGGGTGGTTGCCCTAGAATTTGCAATGTATATTTACACTAAACTTAGCCCACTTTCAAATAATACTATACTGCTTCAGTGTTGGAGAAGACTCTTGAGAGTCCCTTGGACTGCAAGGAGATCCAACCAGTCCATTCTGAAGGAGATCAGCCCTAGGATTTCTTTGGAAGGAATGATGCTAAAGTTGAAACTCCAGTACTTTGGCCACCTCATGCGAAGAGTTGACTCATTGGAAAAGACTCTGATACTGGGAGGGATTGGGGGCAGGAGGAGAAGGGGGCAACAGAGGATGAGATGGCTGGATGGCATCACTGACTCAATGGATGTGAGTCTGAGTGACCTCTGGGTGTTGGTGATGGACAGGGAGGCCTGGTGTGCTGTGATTCATGGGATTACAAAGAGTCGGACATGACTGAGTGACTGAATTGAACTGAACTGAAATCCTTATTACTAGGTTCTTTTTTTTTTTTTTTTTGTATCTTTGCCAGCATTTGCTATTTATAGACTTTTGGTGATGACAGTTCTGATAGGTGTGAACTGGTACTTCATTGTGATTTTTGATTTGCATTGTTCTGGTGGTTAGCAGTGTTTAACATCTTTTCATGTGCCTGTAGGCCATCTGTATATCTTCTTTGGAAAGATATGTACCTTTGGAAAAGTGTGTATTCAAGTCTTCTGCATATTTTTTTGATTGGGTTGTTTCAGCTTTTGATATTGAATAATATGAAGTATTTTGAATATTAACCTCTTATCCATCATGACTTGCTATGATTTTCTTCCATTAAGTAGGTTGTCTTTTAGTTTTGCCAATGATTTCCTTTGCTATGCAAAAACTTTTAAGTTTAGGTAAACCTAATTTACTTATTTTTGTTTTTGTTTCTTTAACTGAGGAGACAGATTGAAAAAATATTTGCACAATTGAAGATTGTTCTGCCTATGTTTTAATCCAGGAATTTTATGATTTCTGCTCTTATCTCTAGGTCTTTAATCGGGTCAATTTTATTCCTGTATGTGGTGTGAGGGAATGTTCTAATTTCTTGCTTTTACATGTTGCTGTCCAGTAGTTCCAGCACCATTTATTAAAGAGACTGTCTTTTCTCTGTTGTATATTCTTGCCTCATTTGTCATAGTTTAATTGGCCATAAATGTGTGGGTTTTTTTCTTGGGCTCTCAATTCTGTTCCATTGATCTATGTGTCTGTTTTTGGGCCAGTATCATGCTATTTTGATTACTGTTGCTTTGTAGTATGTTTTGACATCATGTAGTGTGATATCTCAGCTTTGTTCTTTTTTCAAGGTTGGTTTGACAATTTGGGTCTTTGTGGTTTGATATGAATTTTAGGATTATTTGTTCTAGCTCTGTGAAAAGTATCATAGATATTTTGATAGAGATTGCATTAAAACTGTAGATTACTTTGGATACTAATGGACATTCCAACAGTTATCTTCCAATCCATGAATACAGAATATCTTTCCCTTTATCTCCTTCATCTTCATTTTCTGTTATCACTGTTCATAGTTTTCAGCGTATAGTTCTTTCACCACCTTGGTGAAGTTTATTCCTAGGTATTTTATTCTGTTTGATGCAGTTCTAAGCAGAATCATTTTCTTCTTTATTTTTCTGATAGTTTATTATTAGTGTATAGAAAAGCAACAGTTTTCTATATATTAATCTTGTATCCTGATATTGTGTTCAATTCATTTAATCCATTTATTGGTTCTAATAGTTGTTTTCTTTTTTTTTTTTTTTTTTGTTTTCTGAGTCCTTAGGATTTTCTGTGTACAGTGTCAATTGTCAGCAAATAGTGACAGTTTTACTTCTTTTCTTCCAATTTGAATGTCTTTTATTTCTTTTTCTTGTCTGATTCCTTTGGCTAGGACTTCTGATACTATGTTAAATAGAAATTACAAGTGTGGGCATCCTTGTCTCATTCCTGACTTGAGGAAAAACTTCAGGTTTTCACCATTGTGTTTGATGTTAACTGTGGGCTTGTTATAAGTGGCTTTTATTATGTTGAGGTATGTTTCTACTATACCAACTTTGAAAGTCTTCTTTAAAATCATAAACGGATGTTGAATTTTGTCAAATGCTTTTTCTGCCTCTGTTGAGATGATCATGTGATATTTTTCTTCATTTTGTTAATATGGTATAACACATTGATTGATTTGCAAATATTGAACCATCTTTGTGTCCCTGGAATAAATTCCACTTGATCATGTTGCATAATCCATTTTGTGTATTGTTGAATTTAGTTTGCTAATATTTTGTTGAGAATTTCTGCATCCTTTATGTCTCTTCTCCATTTTGTATTCTCACACAAAATGTATTTTATATCTATATTATATCTATTTGTATTTTATACCTATATTATTTTATACTTCTTATAGTTGTCACACAGTTACTGAATATTCTCTGCTGCTTTTCCCCATATTTTTCCTCTTTGCTTTTCAATTTTGCAACTTTCTACTGACATTCTTGTCAGAGAGTTTTTTCCTCTGCTATGTTTAATCTGCTTATGTGCCCATCAAAAGTGTTCCTCATTTCTAGTACAGTATTTTTTATCTCTAGCATTTCTATTTGATTCTTTCTTAGAATTTCCATCTCTCTCCCTACATTACTCATCTATTCTTCCATATTGTCTATTTGTTTCCTTAGGTCCCTTAGCATATTAATCATAGTTGTTTTATCTTCTGAATCTGATAATTCCAACATTCCTGCCATACTTTAGTCTATGCTTTCACTATGTTTTCAAACTGTGTTTTTTAATTTTTTAATTTGCTCTTTAATTTTTGTTGAAAGTCAGAAATAATTTACTGGGTAAAAGGAACTGCTTCAACTATGCCTTTAGTGGTGTTGTAGTAAGGTATGGGAGTGGAGAATAATTCTGTAGTCTTATGATTAGGTCTCAGTCTTTTAGTGAGCTAATGACCTTGGATTGTGAACTTCACTGGTGCTTCTCAGATTCCTGTCCCCTGCACCCCTTACATCTTAGGTGAACAGGATGGCTAGAGTAGACTAGAGTTGGGTATTTCTCTTCTCCCAGATCAGTTAGGCTTTGATGAAACTAGTAAAAAAGTTTTTCTTGAAGCCAGATTTTTTTATGAAGAACAGAATGCTTTTGTATATTTCAAAATGGTTATTTCCACCCTTATCTGGCTGAAGCTCTGACGGCCTCTTTTCTCTGATTTTCACTGTGCGAACCTGTTAGGGATTTTGGAGGTAAAACCCACAAAAGTATGAGGTCTTGCAAATGACTGTATCACCTTGAATTTTTAAATCTCAGACTTTTTTCCACACTAAGTCTCCAGAAATTTTGCAGTTATAGTTTAGGTTTTCCTACCCTAATACTCATTCCCAGGGAGGATTTTGCTGAGTTGTGAGTCTCTGTAACCTCCTGTTTGTCTCCCAAATTTTTGGAAGAGTGGTTTGCTCTATGACATCAGTTCTATGACAGATTTGAGAAGAGTTGTCAATTTTTTTTTAGTTTGTTCTGCTTTTTATTTGTTATGGCAGAGTGACAATTTCTAAGCTCCTTACATGCTGGAACAGAAACTAGAAGTCTCATCAGTTGAGTTCAGTCACTCAGTCACGTCCAACTCTTTTGCAACCCCATGGACAGCAGCATGCCAGGCTTCCTTGTCCATCACCATATCCTTGAGCTTGCTCAAACTGGTATTCATTGAGTCGGTGATGCCATCAAACCATCTCCTCTATTATCTCCTTCTTTTCCTACCTTCAATCTTTCCCAGCATCAGAGTCTTTTCAAATGAGTCAGTTCTTCGCATCAGGTGGCCAGAGTTTTGGAGCTTCAGCTTCAGCATCAGTCCTTCCAATGAACACCCAGGACTGATCTCCTTTAGGATTGACTGGTTGGATCTCCTTGCAGTCCAGGGGACTCTCAAGAGTCTTCTCCAACACCACAGTTCAAAAGCATCAATTCTTTGCCACTCAGCTTTCTTTATAGTTCAACTCTCACATCCATATATGACTACTGAAAAAACCATAGCTTTGACTAGATGGACCTTCGTCAGCAAAGTAATGTCTCTGCTTTTTAATATACTGTCTAGGTTGGTCACAGCTTTTCTTCCAAGGAGCAGGTGTCTTTTAATTTCATGACTGCACTCACCATCTGCAGTGATTTTGGAACCCCCAAAGTAAAGTCTCTTACTGTTTCCCCATCTATTTGCCATGAAGTGATGGAACTGGATGCCATGATCTTAGTTTCTTGAATGTTGTTTTAAGCCAACTTTTCACCCTTCTCTTTCACTTTCATCAACAGGCTCTTTAGTTCTTCGCTTTATGTCATAAGGGTGGTGTCATCTGCATATTTGAGGTTATTGACATTTTTCCCAGAAATCTTGATTCTAGCTTGTGTTTCATCCAGCCTGGCATTTCACATGATGTACTCTGCATGTAAGTTAAATAAGCAGGTGACAATATACAGCCTTGATGTACTCCTTTTCCTATTTGGAACCAGCCTGTTGTTCCATGTCCAGTTCTAACTGTTGCTTCCTCACCTGCATGTAGGTTTCTCAAGAAGCAGGTCAGGTGGTCTGGTATTCTCATCTCTTTCAGAATTTTCCATAGTTTGTTGCGATCCACACAGTCAAAGGCTTCAGCATAGTCAATAAAGCAGAAATAGATGTTTTTCTGGAACTCTCTTAGTTTTTCCATGATCCAGCGGATGTTGGCAGTTTGATCTCTGGTTCCTCTGCCTTTTATAAAGCCAGCTTGAACATCTGGAATTTCACAGTTCACATACTGCTGAAGCCTGGCTTGTAGAATTTTGAGCATTACTTTGCTAGTGTGTGAGATGAGTGCAATTGTGCAATTTCCCAATTGTGCAGTTGTGAAGTCTCATATTGCCCTTTAAATGTTGAGTTTTTCTTATGTATTTTAGTATTTTAAAATTGCTATTTTAAATTTGGTCATGCCAAATCACTTTGCCAAATTCTCTCATTGTTTATAATAGTTTATCAGTAAAATCTATTGATTTTTAAGGTATACAGCCATGACAGTTCACAGTCCAGCATGACTGGAATATAATGGAAAGGGTGGTCCCCGAGGTTTTGAGACATAATGACCCTGCTAATTCATGTCAGCTGAATAAGAGATAATTTTATCTCCCCCTTACAATGTTTATACTTCTCATTTCTTTGTCTTGCCTAATTATATTGTCTATTTCCTCCAAAATAATGTAAAAATTTAACAATGGAATTATTTACTGTCTTTACCTTGTTTTTTTTTTTTTTTTTTACTTTAATGGGGAAATATCACATTGTTTCCTATTGAGTGTAATGCTAGTATTGTGTTAAAGATATGTTGAGTAATTTCTATTTATTAAATTTTTTTTTTTTTTAAATCAAGCAAAGGAGAGAATTTTGAGTACAGTTGTTATTTGAGGCAATGGATGTCCTCGTGGTATAAGAAAAGCCTTTTGTACATACAAAAAGGAAGGGATCATAGATTAAACCTGAGGCAATATCTGTATTTAGAGGGTGAAAGGAAAAAGAAAATACAGAAGCAGTCAGAAGAGAGTCCAGGTCAACATAAAACTTGCTAATGTTTGCCAATATTTTGAAAAGTTGCCGGTATTATTTATAGAAATGTAAGCAATTTTTGTTTTGACTAAACAGCAGTCCCAGCAACCAGTAGAATAACAAAATTAGAATATTGTTTATTTGGTTTGGAAGAGTACTGCGCATTAGTTTTGTAGAATTTCTGTAGAAGTTATAAATAATGTATATCTCTATGGGCTGCAATGTTGCATTCAGAGACAATCAGACAAGTCTATTGAGCTCAGAGCCCAAGATATAGTAAAATGAAGCCCTTTCCTTCATATTCTGAAACATTGAGCTATTTCTTATTTTCCTAATGATTCACAAAATTGCATCTGGCTCTGGAGATACCTTATATCAGCTCTATTAACAGAAAAAAGGTGAGTCTAAATTGTGCAGCATTTCCTTAGAAATGTTTCTTCATGAGGCACGTTTCAGAGGTATTCCTGGAAGAAATGGTCAGTTCACTAAATTGGAAAGTGTAGATGGAGATGCCAGAATAATTTCATCATAAGCAAGATTTTGCATACATTGAATGTACATCAACATGTAAAATATCATATTAAGGAAAGAATCCAGAGAATAGCTTAGCTTACTTTGAGAATGTTCCTATTACTTGTCTTTCACTTTCCTTTTTAGCTAATATTTGTCTATTTGGAGAGTATATTGACTATTTTAGAGATATTTTTTGATAGGTAGTATAAAGCTAGAGATTTGAAATAGCTCAACTGGAAGTCCATCACCTCCACTAGCTTTGTTCATAGTGATGCTTTCTAAGGCCCACTTGACTTCACATTCCAGGATGTCTGGCTCTAGGTAAGTGATCACACCATCATAATTATCTGGGTTGTGAAGATCTTTTTTTGTACAGTTCTTCTGTGTATTCTTGTCACCTCTTCTTAATATCTTCGGCTAGGTCCATACTATTTCTGTCCTTTATCGAGCCCATCTTTGCATGAAATGTTCCCTTGGTATCTTTAATTTTCTTGAAGAGATCTCTAGTCTTTCCCATTCTGTTGTTTTCCTCTATTTCTTTGCATTGATCACTGAGGAAGGCTTTCTTATCTCTCCTTGCTATTCTTTGGAACTCTGCATTCAGATGCTTATATCTTTCCTTTGCTCCTTTGCTTTGCACTTCTCTTCTTTTCACAGCTATTTGTAAGGCCTCCCCAGACAGCCATTTTGCTTTTTTGCATTTCTTTTCCATGGGGATGGTCTTGATCCCTGTCTCCTGTACATTGTTATGAATCTCCATCCATAGTTCATCAGGCACTCTGTCTATCAAATCGAGTCCCTTAAATCTACTTTTCACTTCCATTGTATAATCATAAGGGATTTGATTTAGGTCATACCTGAATGGTCTAGTGGTTTTCCCTACTTTCTTCAATTTCAGTCTGAATTTGGCAATAAGGAGTTCATGATCTGCAGCTGCCAGTCAACATGATCACCATGATCATGATCAACATGATCAACACCAGCTGCTAGTCTTGTTTTTGCTAACTGTATAGAGCTTCTCCATCTTTGGCTGCAAGGAATATTATCAATCTGATTTCAGTGTTGACCATTTGGTGATGTCCATACGTAGAGTCTTCTCTTGTGTTGTTGGTAGAGGGTGTTTGCTATGACCAGTGTGTTCTCTTGGCAAAACTCTATATGCTGCACTCAATATGCCAGCAAATTTGGAAAACTCAGCAGTGGCCACAGGACTGGAAAAGGTCAGTTTTCATTCCGATCCCAAAGAAAGGCAATGGCAAAGAATGCTCAAACTACCGCACAATTGCACTCATCTCACACGCTAGCAAAGTAATGCTCAAAAATCTCCAAGCCAGGCTTCAGCAGTATATGAACCATGAGCTTCCAGATGTTCAAGTTTTAAAAAAGGCAAAGAAACCAGAGATCAAATTGCCAACATCCGCTGGATCATAGAAAAAGCAAGAGAGTTCCAGAAAAACATCTATTTCTGCTTTATTGACTATTTCAAAGCCTTTGACTGTGTGGATCACAATAAACTGTGGACAGTTCTGAAAGAGATGGGAATACCAGACCACCTGACCTGCCTCTTGAGAAACCTATATGCAGATGAGGAAGCAACAGTTAGAACTGGACACGGAACAACAGACTGGTTCCAAATAGGAAAAGGAGTATGTCAAGGCTGTATATTGTCACCCTGCTTATTTAACTTATATGCAGAGTACATTATGAGAAACGCTGGACTGGAAGAAACACAAGCTGGAATCAAGATTGCTAGGAGAAATATTAGTAATCTCAGATATGCAGATGATACCACCCTTATGGCAGAAAGTGAAGAGGAACTAAAAAGCCTCTTGATGAAAGTGAAAGAGGAGAATGAAGAAGTTGGCTTAAAGCTCAACATTCAGAAAAAGAAGACCATGGCATCTGGTCCCATCACTTCATGGGAAATATATGGGGAAACAGTGGAAACAGTGTCAGACTTTATTTTGGGGGGCTCTAAAGTCACTTTCGGGGAAGGCGGCCCCCACCCCAGCTTCCGGTCCCTGGGGGATCCTGGTGGCTCCAGTCCATGGGGTCACTGGTCAGACACGACTGGCGACTTCCTCTTTTCACTTTCATCTGGATGGACCCCTCCAGTGTTCTTGCCTGGGAATCCCAGGGACGGGGGAGCCTGGTGGCTTCTGTCTGTGGGGTCGCACAGAGTCGGACACGACTGAGCGCTCTGCATAGCATAGCAAAGTCACTTTAGATGGCGAATGCAGCCATGAAATGAAAAGACGCTTACTCCTTGGAAGAAAAGTTAGATACCATATATATTTTTTAAATTTAATTTTATTTTTTAACCTTACAATATTGTATTGGTTTTGCCATATATCAAAATGAATCTGCCACAGGTATACACATGTTCCCCATCCTGAACCTTCCTCCGTCCTCCCTCCCTGTACCATCCCTCTGGATCGTCCCAGTGCACCAGCCCCAAGCATCCAGTATCACACATCGAACCTGGAGTGGTGAATTGTTTCATATATGATATTATACATGTTTCAATGCCATTCTCCCAAATCGTCCCACCCTCTCCCTCTCCCACAGAGTCCAAAAGACTCTTCTATACATCAGTGTCTCTTTTGCTGTCTCGTATACAGGGTTATTGTTCTGCTGCTACTCTGCTATCTTTCTAACTTCCCCATATATATGGATCCTCCTGGATTTCCAGCTGGGGAACCACTTTCTAAATTCATATATATGCTTTAGTATACTGTATTGGTGTTTTTCTTTCTGGCTTACTTCACTCTGTATAATAGGCTCCAGTTCCATCCACCTCATTAGAACTGATTCAAATGTATTCTTTTTAATGGCTGAGTAGTACACCATTGTGTATATGTGCCACAGCTTGCTTATCCATTCATCTGCTGATGGGCATCTAGGTTGCTTCCATGTCCTGGCTATTATAAACAGTGCTGCTATGAACATTGGGGTACACGTGTCTCTTTAAATTCTGGTTTCCTCGGTGTGTATGCCCAGCAGTGGGATTGCTGAGTTGTATGGCAGTTCTATTCCCAGCTTTTTAAGAAATCTCCACACTGTTATCCATAGTGGCTGTACTAGTTTGCATTCCCACCAACAGTGTAAGAGGGTTCCTTTTCTACACACCCTCTCCAGCATTTACTGCTTGTAGACTTTTGGATCACAGCCATTCTGACTGGCGTGAAATGGTACCTCATAGTGGTTTTGATTTGCATTTCTCTGATAGTGAGTGATGTTGAGCATCTTTTCATGTGTTTGTTAGCCATCTGTATGTCTTCTTTTGGAGAAATGTCTATTTAGTTCTTTGGCCCATTTTTTGATTGGGTCATTTATTTTTCTGGAATTGAGCTGTAGGAGTTGCTTGTATATTTTTGAGATTAGTTGTTTGATGCTTCATTTGCTATTATTTTCTCCCATTCTGAAGGCTGTCTTTTCACCTTGCTTATAGTTTCCTTTGTTGTGCAGAAGCTTTTAAGTTTAATTAGGTCCCATTTATTTATTTTTGCTTTTATTTCCAATATTCTTGGAGGTGGGTTATAGAGGATCCTGCTGTGATGTATGTTGGAGAGTGTTTTGTCTATGTTCTCCTGTAGGAGTTTTATAGTTTCTGGTCTTACATTTAGATCTTTAATCCATTTGGAGTTTTTTGTTGTGTATGGTGTTAGAAAGTGTTCTAGTTTCGTTCTTTTACAAGTGGTTGACCAGTTTTCCCAGCACCACTTGTGTTGGGAAGCCCAGTACAAAATAGCCTTTGGAGGAAGTCCTTGGGAAAATGGCGAAGGGCCAGAAATACCCTGGCTTGGTGTGCTCTGGCAAAAAAACATCTCCTGCTTTTGGTTATGCCCGGCACCAAGAGTTAATAATAAACATTAAGGACGTTGCTTGAGAAAATGGGTAATGGGATAAGCACATGGGTCTCTTAGAGCGCACTGTCCTTGAAATATTTTTACTGATTAGGTGTTAACCGCATACATGCTCTGCTGGCTGTATACTCTAAGCTCTTTGTTCATACTTCTATAAAAAGGCTTGACTGCAGAAATAAACTTGTGAGTCCTTGCAAGAGACTGTCCGAGTGTCCTTCTTTCAGGTTCGTTGCTTCCAAGTCCCGGGAGAAAATCTCCAACAACTTGTTAAAGAGATTGTCTTTAATCCATTGTATATTCTTGCCTCCTTTGTCAAAGATAAGGTGTCCATAGGTGCATGGATTTACCTCTGGGCTTTCTATTTTGTTCCATTGATCTATAGTTCTGTCTTTGTGCCAGTACCATACTGTCTTGATGACTGTGGCTTTGTAGTAGAGCCTGAAGTCAGGCAGGTTGATTCCTCCAGTTCCATTCTTCTTTCTCAAGATTGCTTTGGCTATTCGAGGTTTTTTGTATTTCCATACAAATTGTGAATGGATTGGAAGAATCAATATAGTGAAAATGAGTATACTGCCCAAAGCTATGTATAGATTCAATGGAATTCCTGTAAAGCTACCAACGGTATTCTTCACAGAGCTAGAACAAATAATTTCACAATTTGTATAGATACCATATTAAAAAGCAGAGACATTACTTTGCCCACAAAGGTCTGTCTAGACAAGGCTATGGTTTTTCCAGTGGTCATGTATGAATGTGAGAGTTGGACTGTGAAGAAGGCTGAGCATTGAAGAATTGATGCTTTTGAACTGTGTTGTTGGAGAAGACTCTAGAGAGTCCCTTGAACTGCAAGGAGATCCAACCAGTCCATCCTAAAGGAGATCAGTCCTGGCTGTTCATTGGAAGGACTGATGCTGAAGCTGAAACTCCAGTATTTTGGCCACCTCATGCGAAGAATTGACTCATTGGAAAGATCCTGATTCTGGGAGGGATTGGGGGCAGGAGGAGAAGGGGATGACAGAAGATGAGATGGCTTGATGGCATCACCAACTCGATGGATGTGAGTCTGAGTGACCTCTGGGAGTTGGTGATGCACAGGAAGGCCTGGCGTGCTGCAATTCATGGGATCACAAAGAGTCGGACACGACTGAACAACTGAACTGATAAAGCTAGGGCATCATTATTTGAACTCATTCTTCTATCTAACTGTGAAACTGTTTCTGGGCCCACTAGATGTTGATTTTAAAGTCTGTTTTCATGAGAAGTTTTTCTTGGTGGAAGGAGAGATGATAGAGCCAATAGGACACAGAGGCTATGGAGGAGAAGAAGCAGATATTGAAGGGATTTGTCCCTATCTATCAACCCAGCCCCCAGAATTTCTACCAGAACTATACCAAGAAAAGGGCTTCCACAATAAGGTATTTTTATGAAACATTCTTTATGATTCTGGGACACAGACCTCATGGACTTGGTGCCCAGATGGTATTTTGGTAGAGTGTCTTAGCCTGTTGTTCAATTCCCAAATCATGTCTGACTCTGTGACCCCACAGACTGCAGCATGCCAGGCTTCCCTGTCCTTCACTGTCCTGGTTTGCTTAAATTTACATCCATTGAGTCTCTGATACCATCCAGCCATCTCATCCTCTGTTGTTCCCCTTTCCTCCTTCCCTCAATTGTTCTAGAAAGAGCTTTGGAGACATTTCCTTGACTTTCAACCCTTGCTCTCCAAATTTCTAGCTTTGTGACCTTAGACAAATGACTTCTCTAAGTCTGTTTTCCATCTCTTTTAGTTTTCTGTAGCTGCCATGGAAAGTTATCACAAAGTCAATAAACAACAAAAATTTATTATCTCAGTTTTGGAGGCCAGCATTCTGAAATCCGAAATCAAGGTGTCAGTAGGGTCTTGCTCTCTTTAGGAGGCCCTGGGGGAGAATTTATTCTTTGCCTTTGTCCCATATGGGACACCTTATGGGATTCCCAGAATACCTGCATGAGTGAGCTTTTGCTGGGATCTGGGATTCATGTGTTAATAGAAAGGAAAGAGATACTGATTAAGGACTAACAGATGAAATAAGTATATTTGAGTCTTTTTAGAGTCATACCTGGCTTATAACCTGCTTCCTAGTTCTGATGTTTCTTTTTCATTTAGTCATTTTTTCCCCCTAGTAATTCTTCATTCTGACTGCAATAATTTCTACTGCTTTTGTCCTCATTCAGTAGCATATATCTTCTTATATAGTTTTGAAACTATAACAATAAATCCTTAGTCTGTGGTCACACAGCACCTCTGGATTGATTAATCTGCTATTCAAATACAGTTGAAAATTTATATTCTACTTTTAAATATAGCTATAAAAATGAAATGTAGTTTTAGACGTCCTTATTGGCGAAAACCTAAGGATGAACTTATAATTTGTTGTCCAAACCAGGTCACTTCCAAGAGTGAAAGGGACCAGTACTAATTGTTACCCTGGGACAGTCTCAAACAAATCAAGATGAATGGCTACCCTATGTAAGTGTTCTAAGTTTCTGCTGTATGAAAGTGAAAGTGAAGTTGCTCAGTCATGTCCGACTCTTGGTGACCCAGTGGACTGTAGCCTGCACCAGGATTCTCCATCCATGGGATTCTCCAAGCAAGAGTCCTGGAATGGGTTGCCATTTCTTGCTGTATGAAGGTCCCCCTTAACTCAGGGCACATCTGACCATAGAATCAAAGCTAACCATTAGTTCAGAGAGTAACCAAGCTGAAGATGCAAATAGAAGATCAATTTAGCAATCAAGTCTAACATCCAGATGGTGTGGCAACATTTTCGAGGTGAGCAATTCATTCTATATTAAGAGACCAAGATAAAGGGTTATAAAGTTCCAACAGCTTGGGAATTTGGGATTGATGTATGCACACAGCTGTATTTAAAATGGGGCTTCCCAGGTGATTCTAGTGGTAAAGAACCTGCCTGCCAATGCAGAAGATGTAAGAGATGCAGGTTCCATCCTTGGGTTGTGAAGATCCCCTGGAGGAAAGCATGGCAACCTACTCCAGTATTCTTGCCTGGAGAATCCCATGGACAGAGGAGCCTGGTGGGTTACAGTCCATGGGGTCGCAAAGAGACAGATATGACTGAAGCAACTGTATAGCACAGGAACTCTGCTTAATATTCTATGCTAACCTAAATGGGAAAAGAACTTGAAAAGAATAGATACATGTATACATATAAGTGAATGACTTTTCTGTACACCTGAAACAAACACAACATTGTTAATCAGCTATACTCCAACATATTAAAAAATAAATAAAAAGGACATGCTCCTGGAATAGTTGGATGAGGCAGTTCCAGGAACCACAGTGAGAAACGTGGGGAGTCCTAACTCCTATGGAATGGAGCCCTCCTTGAGTTCCATACCTACATTTTTGAGAAATTTAACATTTTCACCAGTTTTGATGTCCTGGCCATAGATGTCATTTGAGCACTTCTGAAATAGGGCTCACTGAAGCCTAAAGTCTATTTTGAAACTGTATGTACAGAGTTGAGACTGTTTGACTTGTGGATATCCATTTTGAGAGCTGTTCATTATAACCGTCTCTCTCTCCAGAGTAATATTCACAACCAGCCTCACAGCAACTTCTGCTGACACACTCCCTTTTACCAACTCAGAGGGCGCTGGGGAAATCGCAGTATTACATTCAGAGAATTTCTGTGGTACATCAGTAGAAATCAGCAATAGAAATTTTAAGATGGATGCTTCTAATTTTTGAATGTACAATGGAGTAAGAGAAAACTGTGATATTTACTATAGAGATAAACGGGTGAACAGAAAGTAGAAATGGGGAATTCAGATGAATGGTAGTTGGAAGTAGAAGTGTATTATCATAATATGGGCTCAAGAAGAGTCAAATGCAGAACCATATTGTTAAAAGACACACTGGGCCATTGGGAGGGGCAGAATCTCAGAGGCTTAAATTGAAGAAAGGTAAGGATGGAGGAAGCATGACCAATGACTGGTATTGAAATACAGCCAATAAAACTCCTTCATCTCTGCTTCTTCAAGCCTGAGAGAACTGGGAGCTGGGCTGAGCTGGCCTGTAAGGAATGGAGAGATTATCATGTAAGGTATGCAGAGGCACAGACAAGTCCGAACATTTGCTGTGGTTCTGATTTTCTCTGCTTCATAACCAGGGGCTCCCCTGCATGCTGTCTCAGTGCTTGTTATGGATGAGCCTTCTCCGCTTATCTTTCCTCCTGGGCCAGTGTCTCAGTATTCTTATACGTGTGTCCCTTTGTCCCTGTTGCTCTAGTTATACCTTCTTTCTTATTCTATTTCATCACCTCCCTCTCTGTCTTTCCTAAAGATAACAAAAACGACTTTTTAATTTATTTATCAGACCATTTTATGTTTTATATTAATTTTAAAAATGTCAGTAAGTAAAATATTTCTTTCACTCTGTTTAACGAAGAGGACAACAAAAAAGCTAAATTGAGTTACTTTTGACTTTTGTGGTCTTCAGTTAAAGTTTTCTTACTCCTGAGGATTAGCAGTTCTTGTAAGAGGGGAAGAAGATTTTTCCCCTTGATTTAAGTGTTTTAATTTTACATAGAACTTGATGTCCTTTACAGTTGTTGCTTTTAGCCAATTACCCTCTGTATAAAATAAAGAAGGGCAAATAATAACATCTTCATTTTACTGACAAAAGAATTGGAGAATAGACAGATAAGAAATGTGTTCCAGATCAAACAGAAATGATAAAAGTCATATTAGAATTCAGTACCCTGAATTATCATTTTAGTGATTTTTAAAAAAATGTTAAAAATACCAAAGATTAACATAAAAAATACTCATGAAACTCATAAGAGATCACTCATTATCTTTTATCCTAACATCTTTTAAGTGTAGGTTATATTTTTCTGTTTTTGGAAGAATAAATATTTCAGATATAGTTGAAGTTCCCCATGTAGTCCTTCACATTCTCATTCTTCTTCCCTTCCCAGAGGCAACCATTTCTCAATTGAGTTTTAATCATTCCTATATATTATTTTATATTTTAATTCATATATATGGCTCTTGCACAATACATAGCACAGTTCAGAAATCGAAAACCCTTGTATGACTTGAATAATAAGTATAATTTTGCAACTGACTTTCAATCACCCTGATCATATTTTTGATTCTTATCTGTGTTGGTGCATGTGCTTTAAGTTTATTTATTATAACTGTGAGGGCTTTCCACATAGGTCAGTTGGTGAAGAATCCACCTGCAATGCAGGAGACCCTGGTTTGATTCCTGGGTCAGGAAGATCTGCTGGAGAAGAGCTAGGCTACCCACTCCAGTATTCTTGGGCTTCCCTTGTGGCTCAGCTGGTAAAGGATCCACCTGCAATGTGGGAGACCTGGGTTCAACCCCTGGGTTGAGAAGACCCCCTGGAGAAGGGGAAGGCTACCCACTCCAGTATTCTGGCCTGGAGAATTCCATGGGGTCACAGAGTCAGACATGACTGAGTGACATTCACTTGTCACTTTAATTATAACTGTACTGTAATATTTTATATATGAATTTGCCATGATTTATAAATTTTTTTCAGCCAAGAAGCCTTTTTAAACTAGATTCAATAGCATAGTATTTGCCAGATTTTGTTACAAATTATAAGGGGTAGCATATGCTACCCATATTATCTGCTTTAGTAAAACATTTTCTTTTTGATATATAGTAACAAGTAATTTATTTATGATTTTTCCAATGGTCATGTATGGATGTGAGAATTGGACTGTGAAGAAAGCTGAGTGCCAAAGAATTGATGCTTTTGAACTGTGGTGTTGGAGAAGACTCTTGAGAGTCCCTTGGACTGCAAGGAGATCCAACCAGTCCATTCTGAAGGAGATCAGCCCTGGGTGTTTATTGGAAGGACTGATGCTGAAGCTGAAACTCCAGTACTTTGGCCACCTCATGCAAAGAGTTGACTCATTGGAAAAGACCCTGATGCTGGGAGGGATTGGGGGCAGGAGGAGAAGGGGACACAGAGGATTAGATGGCTGGATGGCGTCACTGACTCGATGGATATGAGTTTGAGTGACCTCCGGGAGTTGGTGATGGACAGGGAGGCCTGGCGTGCTATGATTCATGGGATCACAAAGGGTCGGACACGACTGAGTGACTGAACTGAACTGAACTTGTCTATACTATTTCCTCAAGTGTTCAATCATATCAGAACACTTTAAACAAGGATGGTTTCATTCAGAGAAGTAAAATTAAAGATATTGTTGTTGATCAGTTGCCCTGTCATGTCTGACCCTTTGTGGCCCCATGGACTGCAACATTCCAGGCTTCCCTGTCCCTCACCATCTTCTGGACTTAGTTCAAACTCATGTCCATTGAGTCAATGATGCCATCCAACCATCTTATCCTCTGTTGCTCCCTTCTCTTGACCTCAGTCTTTCCCTCTATCAGGGTCTTTCCCAATGAATCAGCTCTTTGCATTATGTGGTCAAAGTATTGGAGATTCAGCTTTAGCATTCAGTCCTTCCAATGTATATTCAGGGTTGGTTTCCTTTAACATTGACTGGTCTGATCTCCCTGTTGTCCAAGGGATTCTTAAGAGTCTTCTCCAGCACCACAATGTGAAAGCATTAATTCTTCAATGCCTTTATGGTCCAACTTTCACATCCATACATGACTGCTGGGAAAATCATAGCTTTGACTATATAGGCCTCTGTCAGCAAAGGTCTCTGCTTTTTAATACACTGTCTAGTCATAGCATTTATTCCAAGGAACAAGTGTCTTTTAATTTCATGACTGCAGTCACTGTCCACAGTGATTTTGGAGCTGAAGAAAATAAAGTCGGTCATTGTTTACATTTTTTTTCCTCATCTATTGGCCCGCCATGAAGTGATGGGACCAGATGCCATGATCTTAACTTTTTGAATGTTGAGTTTTAAGTCAGATTTTTTACTCTCCTTTTTCACCTTCATCAAGATACAGACTATAGTTTCATTTATTATGACATTAACTTACTATGACATTCTTTTATGGTGACATGGTCACATGGTAGAGTCTGAATTTGACAGTTTCCTATTCTAGAACATTCCAGTGAAAAATAATGAAATATTTAGATTCTGAAATATGTACTTTTGTTTTCTTTATTACCCCAAGTATAAATAACATTGTATATGTTTCTAACAGAAAATGGGGGAAGTATAGAAATCAGTTAAGTAAATTATGCTGCTTTATCCATAGATGAAATATGATGTAGGAAATAAACTGATACTTAAAATTTTTAATTAATACTAGGAACTGTTAAGGGTAAATTAATAAGTAAATAATTTTCATAAATGAAGATTAGATATAATACTATATATTTATTTTTAAAATGAATATGGAAAAGCCAAGAAATAAAGCACAAAGCTATTAAACTTGGTTGCTACATTCTGTATTTTCCAAGTGTTTTCAGTCTTGGCTCTGCATCAATATTACTTATAAGAAAAGAAATATGTTCACAACTCACTCCGTGTTCAGAGTTAGAATCTATAAGGATGGGAGCTGGGCATCTATATTTGAAAAGAACTCCACAGATAATTCTGATGTCCAGGTTTGAGAACTGGTTGCTTAAGACACAACAAGAATAAAAATATAAAATAACATGTAACTAAATAAAAATGGGCAGGATTCCTGGAGAAAGGTAAAATAAAATAGGTACCATATTAATGGGTTGGAAAAGGCAATATAGGAAAGGAGCTCATCTTTCCAAAATTAATCTATGTATTGATTTCAATAATTCAATAATACTACCTGAATTTGTTATAATAATTTGACAGAATTATTCTCAGAACCTTTGACTCCCCCGGAAGAATACCTGAGCCTGTGATGTCTTCCTCCTTGTCTGGGTCACCTGCTGGTATGTGGGTCCCAACTAAATCACTTCTCCCCTTGTACTAGACTCTGTGTGGTTATTTGTTTATGGTGGTGGCAGGGGTTTAGTTGCTAAGTTGTCTGAATCTTGTGACCTCATAGACTGTAGCCCACCAGGTTCCTCTGTCCATGGGATTTCCAGGTAAGAATACTGGAGTGGGTTGCCATTTCCTTCTCCAGGGGATCTTCCCGACCCAGGAATTGAACCTGGGTCTCCTGCGTGTGGAGACCACACGTGTGGGTGGATTCTTTACTGCTGAGCTACCAGGGAAGACCACTTCTTTATTTATAGCCTTGCTGCAAAAAAGCAATTTTGCTAGTCTTCAAGTTCTTTTCAGAAAGAGTTGCTCTATATATAGCTGCAGTTTTGCTGTGTGGGGGTGTATGGGTGTGTGGGTAGGTGAACTTAGAGTCTTCCCACTCTGTCATCTTGATCCTGTTTCCTCTTATTTTTCTATTGTTGGCATACGTACGGGTTATTTCCAGTTTTTAACTACTAGAAATAAAGCTGCTGTAATGGAACCGGAACATTTGTCTAGCCAAAAATTAAACCTTTTGTTCCCTTCTTCTGGCTCCATCAGCTCTTTTGATACATATTTAAGTTTTTACATTCCTAAAAGAAACACTACAATTCTAAAGATGTGTTGTGTTCATTGTTCTGTTTTCTGGAACTTTTACAGAAGAATTTTTTTTTCTCTGTTCAATTGTTCACTTGCCTTTCTTTTTTTTCTTCAGCTTCTTTCTTCTTGCTCTTTTTTTGGGTAGCATTTTCAACAAGAGTAGACACCAATGTTGGAAAAAAAATCCTATAGATTAAAAAATACTGTTGGTCAAGATGTGACTCTGAAACTGCAATTACATATAAAAGAAAAAACTCTCTCATATTGTGGATTGATTCTGGCTGTTTCTCATATCAGTGTTATAATGGGTTCTTTGCATTTCTTCAGAAATGAGACTAAATTAAATTCTCCTAAATCTGTTATATATGATATTGTTGCTTAATGGCACCTATTTTTAATGTTTTGCCCTTGTTCACTTTTATCTTAGGATTTTCCTTTTCTTGTAGATTGGACAAGAAAATTTTTTAAAATGTTTATATCTTACCCCCTCCTCCATTCTACAGAAAGTTTAAAGCAAAGGGAATTATTTTTTTAAACCCTCTAGAGAAGGGTGATAACCTGCAGTGGGTCTGAGTTATGTCCCTTGTCTAGGGATTTATTAAAAACGTTTGTGTTTTGCTGTCAAAATCAGAAGTTTCCAGGCATCTGGGGACAATCCCACACTCAAAGTTGTGGGGAATGTGAAGGGCCTTTGAGAAGGAGCACAGTGGAGGTTGTGGAGAATGAGAACAACTCTGCACAGCAGAGAGGCAGTTAGCTTTTCTGAGACTGGGAATGAGACAGAGGATTTCCATGAGTGGTAGAGGTCTATATCCTGTGTGCTGCAGCACTTTCCTGGGTCATTGTTCTAGACACCAAGGTGGACCACTGAAGACAGTAGCAGGGTCCGTGGCTGAGACTGCTTTCCATAGAGAGAGCCACGGGGAGTGGCCTCTGTGGGCACCCACAGCAGCAATGTCTGGTAGGCACAAGAGGATAAGTGTTGACAGTGGCATCTTTGTAGAGGTGAGAATGGTGGCTGTGGCAGGCAGAAAATGATTTCTCAAAGATATCCACATCCTAACTCTAGAAATCTGTGACCATTACCTTATGCAGCAAAAGGAACTTCACAGGTGTGATTGTAAAACAATTACTAGATGCCTTGCTTTCAATCAACCGTCTCGTTTTTATCTTACTCTGTCAGTAACCAGGTCATGAGATGGAAGATTATTCTGAATTCATCTGGGTGGGCCCCACGTGATCACAAGACCTAATGGGGGAAAAGGAAGGCAGGAAAGGCAGAGGAGATATGAGGACAAAAGCAGAGGCCCAGTAGATGTCACCGGAGGCTTTGACGGTAGAAGCAGGCTGCCAGTCAAGGAGTGGGCAGCCTCTAGGAGCTGCAAAAGGCAAGGCAATAGGTACTTTGCTAGAGCTCCTAAAGATACTCAGCCCTGCCAACACCTTGATTTTGGCTCTGTAAGACCCATTCTGGACTTCCGATCTCTAGAACTGTAGTGTAACCTATTTGTGTTAAGACACTAAGCTTTTGGTACCTGGTTATAATGGCAGGAGGAAATCAGTACGGTGGCCACAATGGCCTAAGAGTCAGACTCTTCCCTCATTTATTAGATTTCCCATAGGTTCTTCTAAATTTGAGTTTGTGTGGGGAAAGATCATTTCTATCATCCTCAAAAAAACTAAGCACAACAGCAACAACTGAGATCACGGATTTTATCATTCTAATGACTGGAGCTTAGAGTCAGATCTAATTTTATTAATGAAAACTAAAGTGATGTTTTGTGTAATGGTGTTGTGACTTACGTATATTAATACATCTCAGTGTACGTGATTGCTTCAATTCATTGCGACTCAAACCAAGTATCACATGAAGGTCCCAAAGGTTGAATCCTTACTTTCTTAAAATTTGTCCATATTATATATTTAACCTGTGTATATTGGTAAGAAGTATTGGACTCATTACAATGTTGAGATCTCTAACAGGTATAACCAAAACCTTAGGAGTAGGCAGTTTTCTTGATTTGCTGTACAATTACTATAAGGTATTTGAAACAGGAAACAGGAAGGGCAATTTTGAGCACCAGTTTGAATTTCCACAAAGGGAGGGGAAGTCTTTTCAAAGACACAAATGAAAGCTAATGAAAAAACACGTGGCTTTCACAATAAAAGAGTAAAAGTAGCTCTTCCTTATACCAGGGAGAGAAAATGATTATTTTCCTCTTCCAGGAGTAATTAGTCATGGGTTGTACAGACTGGAAAGTTATAGAGACAGGAAAAGGCAGAGAAAAAAAGACATAAGACTCCTCTAACAAGAGTGGCAACAGCACATTTTGCCGTTTTTTTTTTTTTTTTTTTTTTTTGCGAGCCCTTTGAATTTGATACCTTTGGTTCAGAGGAGGCCTAAGCCATGAAACAAGTGTATAGCAAAGGTGCGTACCATGTCTGATGAAAATATCCAGGAGAGAAAGTTTTAGAAGACAGTGAGCCAGGAAAAATTAAAATCATACACAGGAAGACAAAGAAATGATAGTAAGACCTGGACATATGTCCCTGATGATCTTGATAAAGCAGAAAAGCAGATTTATAGGAAAAAATACTAAAGATTGTAACTCAGCAAGATTTTCATTATGAATGACTCTTTTTTCCTTTTTGTCAAATGTTTTGAGTGGTCATATTTTTTTTTTTTTTTTACATTGACTTGTCTTTTATTTATTTATTTATTTTTTTCCTTATGGACAAAGGAAAGGATCAATGAGGGTGGGAGGGAAATGGGAAGAAAGAAGGGGAGTGATGGTGGGGAGGAGTATATATAATTTCTTAACTAATGGCTTTCTGTTTTTAATCACAAAGAACACTTAAAAAACATCATGTTGAATTCATCCTATATTAGGAGGTTTGATCTGGAAATGAAAAGTTCAGGAAACTAAAAGTCCAATTTGGGTGTCCTCATCTTAGGCACATCTTGGTATTTTGTATTGGTAGGTCTATCTTTACCACAATATATTATTTAGGACAGGATCACATTTGTCACTTCTTCCTCCCTACTACCCAAAGTGGTACCAGACCCATAAAATAGTCAATAAACATTTACAGAGTGAACAAATAAGTCTATTTTTTTGTAACTCTCCTGAGTGAATTGAATTTTTTGAGGCTCATAAGTGAATATGTTTTCCTCTTTACTTTGTCTATTACAGCCAGATTGTATAAGTATGAGTGGGGTATTAAAGTCTCCCACTATTATTGTATTGTTGTATATTTCTTCTATCATACTAATTAATGTTTGTCTTAGATATATCAATGCTCCAATGTTGGGTGCATATATATTTATAATTGTTATAACTTCTTTTTGGATTGTTCCTTTAAGTCATTATGTATAAGCTTGATTGTCTCCTTTTCAGGATCTTTAAAGTCAATTTTATCTGATATGAGTATTGCTACTCCTGTTTTCTTTTGGTCCATATTTGCATAGAAAATCTTTTTCCAGCCCTTCATTTTCAGTCAGTATATATATCCCCTATTTTACAGGTGATTCTCTTGTAGACAACATATATAGGGGTCTAGTTTTTGTATCCATTTGACCCATTTTAGTCTTTTGGTTGTCTCTTGTAGAGAAGGTATGTAGGAGTCTTGTTTTTGTATCGGTTCGGCCAGTCTTTGTCTGTTGATTAGGGCATTCAGCCCATTAACGTTTAAAGAAATTATTGATAAATAGGATTCACTTTATTGTTTTGTGTTCGAATTTATACACCCTTTTAGTGATTGCTATCTAGAGAATGTCCTTTAGTTTTTTGTTGGAGAAATGGTTTAGTGGTGCTAAATTCTCTCAACTTTTGCTTATCTGTGAAGCTTTTGATTTCTCCTTCATATTTGAATGAGATCCTTGCTGGATACAATAATTCTGGGCTATAAGTTATTTTCTTTCATCACTTTAATTATGTCTTGCCATTCCCTCCTGGCTTGGAGAGTTTCTATTGAAAGATCAGCTGTTATCCTTATGGGAATTCCCTTGTGAGTTATTTGATGTTTTTCCCTTGCTGCTTTTAATATTCGTTCTTTATATTTAATCTTTGTTAATTTGATTAATATGTGTCTTGGGGTGTTTTGCCTTGGGTTTATCCTGTTAGGGACTCTCTGGATATCTTGAACTTGAGTGGTAATTTCCTTCTCCATTTTAGGGAAGTTTTCAACTATTATCTCCTCAAGTATTTCCTCATGGTCTTTCTTTTTATCTTCTTCTTCTGGAACTCCTATGATTCGAATGTTGTAGCGTTTAATGTTATCCTGGAGGTCTCTGAAATTGTCCTCATTTCTTTTGATTCGTTTTTCTTTTTTCTCCTCTGATTCATTTATTTATAGGATTCTATCTTCTAATCCACTAATCCTATCTTCTGCCTCTGTTATTCTACTATTTGTTGCCTCCAGGGTGTTTTGGATCTCATTTATTGCATTATTCATTATGTGTTGACTCTTTTTTATTTCTTCTAGGTCCTTGTTAAACCTTTCTTGCATCTTCTCAATCCTTGTCTCCAGACTCTTTAACTGTGATTCCATTTTGATTTTGAGATTTTGGATTAATTTCACTATCATTATTCGGAATTCTTTATCAGGTAGATTCCCTATCTCTTCCTCTTTGGTTTGGTTTGGTGGGCATCTATCCTGTTCCTTTAGCTGCTGGGTATTCTTTTGTCTCTTCATTTTGTTAAAATTGCCAAGTTTAGAGTGTCCTTACTATGTTCTGGTAGTTTGTTGAATTCTCTTTCTTGAGGCGGTTTACAGGTCTTTTCAATATCTGATCTCTGCCCTGTTACAGAGGGGGCGGAGATGAACACCCAAATCTAAACCGGCCAGGTTCAGGCACTCGGATTATCCTCAGAAGCACAGACTTGGTTGAGTCTGCGTTTTATGCCCTTTCCAGATCCGAGTAGTGCAGGTGATTAAGTGTTTAGCGAGTGCAGCTGCTGCGACTTATCACCTCCCCGCTGCTCAGTTTTCTGGGTATACAACCGGCGCACTTTCTCAGGCAGATGTTGACCATCCAGAGCCCCAAGAAACATGAGTCAGCACAGAAACCTACTTATAGTTCTGTAGACAGTGTCTCTCTAGGGCTGTGATTGCCCACCTCCGGCCCTGGCTGCCTGTCACTGGAGTGGGACAGCCTGCAGCCAGCCATCTCTGTGCAGTCCTTTGTTCTGTGTGTAGTCCTGGTGGTGTCTTAAGTTAGGGCTGGCTTTTGATGTAGTAGATAACCAGCAGTCTGGTTATTTCGCTCAGATAGCGCTCAAGATAGCCAGGCCAAATCCTTTCTCAAAGTGATGCAGGCTGCGCCGCTCCTCCTAGCCCAGCCCTTGCTTGCCAATAGCAAATGCTGGTGTCCGTGCCACTTCTCTGCAAAAGGAGTTACCGCAGGGCTCGTTTTCTCCTTTTGAAGACAATGAATTGTCTTTCTAAGTGCCTGATGTCCTCTGCCGGCATTCAGAAGTTGTTTTGTAGAAATTATTCAGCATTCAAATGTTCTTTTAATGGATTTGTGGAGGAGAAAGTATTCTCCCCGTCTTACTCGTCTGCCATCTTAGCTCCTCCCCCTTGAGTGGTCATATTTTTAAGATTAAAAAGTTGATAGGGAAAACTATCTTTCAGAAGCCACTCTTATATCCCTCGGACTATCAGTGATGTCTTTACAGCCAATTATCACTCTCTATTGTTGAATATCCTTTTTCCTTATTGTCATGTGAACTCTTCTAGAGAGAGGCTCTATTCAGCAGACTCAGACTGCACTGTATGAGACCCACAGAATCCTCTCTGTAGACATTATCAGATGCTTGTTGGAATGTTTAGCCAGATCTGCCAAGGCATTTTCAAACTTCTAAGCTGTTCTTCCCACTCTCAAATATTTGCTGAAATTAAAAGATGTAGAAGTTGAATGGCAATAGATACAAATCACTGTGGGCTGTTGTCACCTTCTAGGGTGCACAGCAAGAGCAGTTGGGAAATTTTAATTCATTTAAAAGCAGGAGTCCTTCCCAAATGGATGGTATTGGTTCACGGCTAACCTTAAGAGGGGAAGGAGTAGCAGGTAACAAAAATTCAGGAGATTATGAATAGAGGAAGCTCCTAATGACTTTGTCCCTTTTCTTCTTGAACCCTTTCCTGCTTGCTTATGCTCTAAATCCTTTGGTAGAGGGAACCTCATACCTTAAAGACTTTATATAGATAATCTTAGGGGCTGTACTATATACAGCTGTAACACAAAACTTGGCATTTTGTCCAGAGATAATCACAGCAGATGGTGACTGCAGCCATGAAATTAAAAGACGCATACTCCTTGGAAGGAAAGTTATGACCAACCTAGATAGCATATTCAAAAGCAGAGACATTACTTTGCCAACAAAGGTCCGTCTAGTCAAGGCTATGGTTTTTCCTGTGGTTATGTATGGATGTGAGAGTTGGACTGTGAAGAAGGCTGAGTGCCAAAGAATTGATGCTTTTGAACTGTGGTGTTGGAGAAGACTCTTGAGATTCCCTTGGACTGCAAGGAAATCCAACCAGTCCATTCTGAAGGAGATCAGCCCTGGGATTTCTTTGGAAGGAATGATGCTAAAGCTGAAACTCCAGTACTTTGGCCACCTCATGCGAAGAGTTGACTCATTGGAAAAGACTCTGATGCTGGGAGGGATTGGGGGTAGGAGGAGAAGGGGACGACAGAGGATGAGATGGCTGCATGGCATCACTGACTCGATGGACTTGAGTCTGGGTGAACTCTGGGAGTTGGTGATGGACAGGGAGGCCTGGCGTGCTGTGATTCATGGGGTCACAAAGAGTCGGACACCACTGAGTGACTGAACTGAACTAAACTAATGAGTATGCTGTGGGATCATAAGGGTCTTCTTTTCATCCCATCTTACCCTTCACATCCCACCCATGATTGGCCGAGGAATAATTCAGCGCAAGGCAAACTGTACTGAGCAAAAAAGAAGTTTGCATTTTTTGTAAATGCCATTTCAAAAAAATCCAAGGGTAGATCTGGGGGAGGGGGACAGAAATGATCTTCTTGACCTTATTACAGAGGTAGTGTCCGGACAAAGCCCTTGGGACCAACTACATGATGAGAGGGATTTCAGGCTAGCTTGACCTTGGTTTTGTATGAACTAGGAGGCAACTTGATGGGAAAAGTAGAGGCATACTTTTAATCTTTATCTTATTCCTTGCATCTTGGATCTGCTGAGCTACTAACAAGATTCTGACCATTTTGGTGTGGATGCGATCCCCCTTCTGCATGGATGTTTGGTGCTTTGGTTGAAGAGCTACAACCAAGCTGCATATGGACCCAAGAGACAGAATTATGGGTAGGTACTGGGAAATGCTGGACCTTCCCTGGTGGCTCAGTGGTAAAGAATGCACCTGCAATGCACAAGATACAGATTTAATCCCTGAATTGGGAATCCCTGAATCTCCCCTGGAGAAGGAAATGGCAACCCACTCCAGTATTCTTGCTTGGGAAATAGCACGAGCAGACGAGCCTGGGGGGCTATAGTCTATGGCGTTGTAAGAGTCGGACACAACTGAGTGACTCAACAACATCAACTGGGAGATACTTCCTGCTGCTTTGCCAAACTCGGAGCAGGCAACGGAACCCCACTCCAGTACTCTTGCCTGGAAAATCCCATGGATGGAGGGGCCTGGTAGGCTGCAGTCCATGGGGTCGCCAAGAGTCGGACACGACTGAGCGACTTCACTTTCACTTTGATGCTTCGGAGAAGGAAATGGCAACCCACTCCAGTGTTCTTGCCTGGAGAATCCCAGGGACGGGGGAGCCTGGTGGGCTGCTGTCTATGAGGTCGCACAGAGTTGGACATGACTGAAGTGACTTAGCAGCAGCAGCAGCTCTGTCAAACTGCTTGTGAGGTAGCTCACAAGTCTCTGCGCAATTTTGTCCCCTTTCCCAAAACAGCCCTCAGAGTAGTCATGGGGGTCTGGGCTGAGAATGTTATGGGAACAAAATGTATAAGAATGATAGTGGCAGTTTGCTAAATTCCTGAGATGTTTGGGAGAAACTTACACTCATTTTTCTTGTTCTTGTTGCTGTCACTGTCTCAGAGTATGAGCATTCAGCTTTGATTAAAATGTGCCCTTTTCCAACCACCGGTTTATTTGTGCTTTAGTCAAGACAGACGGATCCCTTAGAAGACATTATCAGGCTGACACGGTAAGAACTATCATGAATCTGTGACAGTTTCAAGACAGAGTGGTCTGAAGTAGCTGGCATGTCATTGCTCATATTTCAGGAACATTGGCAGAAGTCTTGGGAAATGAAAATATTTCCTTAATCTTATTACTGGCATCAGCATTGATAAGCCCTCTATTTTTCTTTTTAAAGAAGCAATGTTCATTCCCACACTTATATGCAAAATATTTTTCAGGGCTCTGACTTACGATTATCACTACTCACTTTTGTGATAAACTTAAGATATTTCTGAGCATAGTTTTTACTCACAAACTAACCAGTTCCAGTTTGCCTGTGACAGGAAGCCTGAATAGGAAGAGCAAAGGACTGAAACAAATGACTGGACTTCATGCCCCTTAGTATCCAGGTGTGGGTTCCACCTCAAGTTGCTCTCAATGACCTGTGCATTTTGCTCCTTCAGTTACACATGTTTGTATATAAAGCAAGTGATGCCTGCCCTATACAGCTTATGGACTGGTTGCTGACAGATCAGATCAGATCAGATCAGTTCAGTCGCTCAGTTGTGTCCGACTCTTTGCGACCCCATGAATCGCAGCACGCCAGGCCTCCCTGTCCATCACCAACTCCCAGAGTTCACTCAGACTCACGTCCATCGAGTCAGAGATGCCATCCAGCCATTTCATCCTCTGTCCCCTTCTCCTCCTGCCCCCAATCCCTCCCAGCATCAGAGTCTTTTCCAATGAGTCAACTCTTTGCATGAGGTGGCCAAAGTACTGGAGTTTCAGCCTTAGCATCATTCCTTCCAAAGAAATCCCAGGGCTGATCTCCTTCAGAATGGACTGGTTGGACCTCCTTGCAGTCCAAGGGACTCTCAAGAGTCTTCTCCAACACCACAGTTCAAAAGCATCAATTCTTTGGCACTCAGCCTTTTTCACAGTCCAACTCTCACATCCATATATGACCATAGGAAAAACCATAGCCTTGACCAGACGAACCTTTGTTGGTAAAGTAATGTCTCTGCTTTTGAATATGCTATCTAGGTTGGTCATAACTTTTCTTCCAAGGAGTAAGCATCTTTTAATTTCATGGCAGCAGTCACCATCTGCAGTGATTTTGGACCCCAGAAAAAGAAATTCTGACACTGTTTCCACTGTTTCCCCATTTATTTCCCATGAAGTGATGGGACCAGATGCTATGATCTTCGTTTTCTGAATTTTGAGCTTTAAGCCCACTTTTCCACTCTCCACTTTCACTTTCATCAAGAGGCTTTTGAGTTCCTCTTCACTTTCTGCCATAAGGGTGGTGTCATCTGCATATTTGGGGTTATTGGTATTTCTCCCAGTGATCTTGATTCCAGCTTGTGTTTCTTGCAGTCCAGTGTTTCTCATGATGTACTCTGCATATAAGTTAAATAAGCAGGGTGACAATATACAGCCTTGACGAACTCCTTTTCCTATTTGGAATCAGTCTGTTGTTCCATGTCCAGTTCTAACTGTTGCTTCCTGACCTGCATACAAATTTCTCAAGAGGCAGATCAGGTGGTCTGGTATTCCCATCTCTTTCAGAATTTTCCACAGTTTCTTGTGATCCACACAGTCAAAGGCTTTGGCATAGTCAATAAAGCAGAAATAGATGTTTTTCTGGAACTCTCTTGCTTTTTCCATGATCCAGCGGATGTTGGCAATTTGATCTCTGGTTCCTCTGCCTTTTCTAAAACCAGCTTGAACATCAGGAAGTTCACGGTTCACATATTGCTGAAGCCTGGCTTGGAGAATTTTGAGCATTACTTTACTAGCATGTGAGATGAGTACAATTGTGCGGTAGTTTGAGCATTCTTTGGCATTGCCTTTCTTTGGGATTGGAATGAAAACTGACCTTTTCCAGTCCTGTGGCCACTGCTGAGTTTTCCAAATTTTCTGGCATATTGAGTGTAGCACTTTCACAGCATCATCTTTCAGGATTTGGAATAGCTCAACTGGAATTCCATCACCTCCAGTAGCTTTGTTTGTAGTGATGCTTTCTAAGGCCCACTTGACTTCACATTCCAGGATGTCTGGCTCTAGGTCAGTGATCACAGCATTGTGATTATCTGGGTCGTGAAGATCTTTTTTTGTACAGTTCTTCTGTGTATTCTTGCTGTCTCTTCTTAATATCTTCTGCTTCTATTAGGTCCATAGCATTTTGTCATTTATCGAGCCCACCTTTGCATGAAATGTTCCTTTGGTGTCCCTGATTTTCTTGAAGAGATCTCTAGTCTTTCCCAGTCTGTTGTTTTCCTCTATTTCTTTGCATTGATCGCTGAAGAAGGCTTTCTTATCTCTTCTTGTTATTCTTTGGAACTCTGCATTCATATGTTTATATCTTTCCTTTTCTCCTTTGCTTTTTGCTTCTCTTCTTTTCACAGCTATTTGTAAGGCCTCCCCAGACAGCCGTTTTGCTTTTTTGCATTTCTTTTCCATGGGGATGATCTTGATCCCTGTCTCCTGTACAATGTCACGAACCTCATTCCATAGTTCATCAGGCACTCTATCTATCAGATCTAGGCCCTTAAATCTATTTCTCACTTCCACTGTATAATCACAAGGGATTTGATTTCGGTCATACCTGAATGGTCTAGTGGTTTTCCCTACTTTCTTCAATTTGAGTCTGAATTTGGCAATAAGGACTTCATGGTCTGAGCCACAGTCAGCTCCTGGTCTTGTTTTTGCTGACTGTATAGAGCTTCTCCATCTTTGGCTGCAAAGAATATAATCAATCTGATTTCGGTGTTGACCATCTGGTGATGTCCATGTGTAGAGTCTTCTCTTGTGTTGCTGACAGAGTGAGATAAAAATGAGATTTGTTGAAAGCAAGGCATCTAAGTGATTGTTTTTCATAGAAAAGGCAGCAACACCAACTCATTGGATTCCCAAGGTTCATTAAGTCTGTCCTCGAAAAATATGAGACTGAAGTCCTAGAATTTTCCTGTTTAAATAGGCAGTGTTAAAAAAATCACTGATACGCATACACTTTTCAGTGAAGTAGTTAGGGGTCAATGCAAAGTTCTTACAGAACTACAAGTAAAAAGAGCCGATGTTGATTTTCAGTTATATGATGGAATAATTATCTGGAGAATATATCCTGTCAACGAATACCAAAAATACTTATTAAAATATATTTTAAAATGACAAAGCTGGAAGGAAAGCAAGGGAAATAAGAGTAGGTTAGAAACAATGAGAAAGCATTATCATGTGGGCAAAGTATTGGAGCTCCAGCTTCAGCATCAGTTCTTCCAATGCATATTCAGGGTTGATTTCCTTTAGGATTGGTTGGTTGGATCTCCTTGCAATCCAAGGGACTCTCAGGAGTCTTCTTCACTGTCATGATTTGAAAACATCAATTCTTTGGCACTCAGCCTTCTTTATGGTCCAACTCTCATATCTGTACATGACTACTGGAAAAATCATAGCTTTGACTATACAGACCTTTGTTGGCAAAGTGATATCTCTGTTTTTTAGTATACTGTCTAGGTTTGTCACAGCTTTCCTTCCAAGAAACAAGTGTCTTTTATTTTCATGGCTGCAGTCACAATCCACAGTGATTTTGGAGCCCAAGAAAAGAAAATCTGTCACTGTTTCTGCCCCGCCCGCCCCACCTTTCTATTTGCCATCAAATGATATGCCTGGAAGACAACATGATCTTAGTTTTTTGAATGTTGAGTTCTAAGCCAGCTTCTATGCTCTCCTTTTCCACCCTCAACAAGAGGCTCTTTACTTTCTGCCATTAGAGTAGTAGCATCTGCATATGTGAGGTTGTTGATATTTCTCCCAGCAGTCTTAATTCCAGCTTGTGATTCCTCCAGCCTGGCCTTTTGCATGATGTACTCTGCATATAAGTTAAATAAGCAGGGTGACAATCTTGGCAATGCCAACATCATTTGGCATTGCCCTTCTTTGGGATTAGATTAAACACTGACCTATGCATGCTTCCCCCATTATCAACATTCTCTACTAGAATGGCACATAATTGAAGCTACACTGATGTATTATTTTTACCCAAAGCTTATAGTGTATCATGATTAATTTTTGATAGTGTATATTTTGTGTGTTTGGATAACTGTATAATGACATGCATTCACGCACCCCATGCATCCATGTCATTATATATTTGTCCTTTGAACACAGACTGCTTCTAACAAATGTAGACAACAAATATATTCGGAATATACTTGTAAATATTTAAAAGTATGTATTCTTCCTTGCTCAAGGAATATTTACAAAAAATGAACATGTTCTGAGCCATAAATAATATTTCAACAAATTTTAAAGACAGTTTCTTGCAGTCTGCATTCTCTGACCTCAACTTAAGAAGAGCTTAGCAGAGAAACTCATGTAATGATACTGCTAAGGAGTCAAGCTTTTTATAAAGTTATCCCCATTTATTAATACTTGGTTGTATTAAATAGAGAAGACAGTTCAATTTCTCTTTGAAGACAGTATGAAATATTAGATCAAAGAGAAGAACTTAGTTATGGGAGGGTGAGGGAAAACCAGTTCTAGAATCTTTCCTGTAATCCAGGCATGTTACCAATTTCTAGAGTTTATTGTGCTGTAGATTTATTTCAAAATTTTGTAGATTTACTGCTGTGTAAACTAAAACTGCTAATGTTTTCAGGTAAGGATTAAACCTGTGTCCCCTGCATTGACAAGTATACTCTTAACCACTAAAAAAAAAAAAAAATTGATGTTATCTGTTGTAAGGAACTAAAAGGGGTGAAGACACTCAAATAAGAAAAAACAAATAATATCTGAAACCTCCCAAAATATAGCCCCAAAGAATGGTTTTTGATTTTTCTCTTATAAAACATCAATTATTATTTCAATCAGGCTGATATTTTCTTATTTTAACCTTTTCCCATGACCAACTTGAAACTAACTGCATTGTTTAAATAGATTTTAGTGCAATTCTTCAAATGTGGGGTTGTTCAAGGGTTTTTGTTGCCTTTGAATTACTCTGCTGATCTGATGCAAAGGCTCTCTAATTTCAAAGCCTTTGAAACTGCAGTTGTTTTAAGCTTTACATGTTATGAATTCAGTAGATATATCTGTTAATTTTTAACATTACATAGGGATTTCTAATTGTTGAAAAAAATTGGAAACGTTAAATATAAATGCCAAATCCCAAATTAGATTATCTTTAAATTACTCTAAGCCTCAGTTCTTCAGCTTCAAACAAAAATTGTCTTGTTTTTTGTCATAAACTGTTTATACTAAAGATATATATATATATCTTTATATATAAAGATATATATTATATAATATATAATATATATATTATATTATAACATATATCATATATGTTATATATATAACATATATGTATATATATCAATATGTACTGTGCTGTGCTTAATCGCTCAGTTGTATCTGACTCTTTGTAACACCAGGTTCCTCTGTCCATGGAATTCTCCAGGCAAGAATACTGGACTGAGTTGTCACGCCCCCTCCAGGGGATCTTCCCAACCTAGGGATCAAACACAAGTCTTCCATGTTGCAGGTGAACTCTTTACCAGGGAGAGGTAAAGAATGAGCCACCAGGGAAGCCCATATAAATAAAGCATAGTTTAAAATATTTTTGATGTAAAAGTTAGAAACAGTAATGAATTATTATTATAGCAGAAATCAGGTAACAAAAAGTAATAAAATTATCTCAGAATCTTAGATCTAAAGTAATTTGAAAAGAACCATAAATAGAGAATAAGAGAAAATATTTCAAATATAAATCAGGAAAATATAAAATAAAGTTCAATGAACTTCTCCATAGTTCTGCATCTAGTATCATTTTACTTCCTATGAGGCTTATTAAGAAAGTAAGTAGCATGGTCTTTAAGTTAGAAATAGCCAAGTGTTAAATTGGAGCTCCTGAGAAGAGCAAAATTCAAGGAGAGGTTGACAAACGTTGGAGATATTAGGAAATTGTATAGATTAAATAGGTGTCTTTGAAGGTTAATAAGGCATATGTGAAAAAAGAGGCCAAGAAAGGAACAGTAAGGCGAGGGGAACAGAATGAATATGATGTGTTCTATACAGGATGGTACTTTTCTTCAAATTCACTCATCCTAGAGAGCAACTGATAAAATTAATTTCCTTTAAAGGCAAGTTGCCTCCAAATATATTTGAATTTATATACACAGCCTATTAATTTCATGAGAGGTTTGCCATCACAGTTGCAAAGATATCATAAGGAA
The DNA here is from genome assembly GCA_935064755.1 of Tragelaphus eurycerus. Classification (NCBI taxonomy): domain Eukaryota; kingdom Metazoa; phylum Chordata; class Mammalia; order Artiodactyla; family Bovidae; genus Tragelaphus; species Tragelaphus eurycerus. Next base: position 17,339,306 of record CAKXYN010000024.1, on the reverse strand, counting down.
TTTTATGTTGATTATTCTTTTTATCATTTTTAATGTGTGACACCCCAGTTAAAAATTTGTCATAAATCTGGTAGTACTTGCAAAGTCATTTTTTTTTTTAAGAGACACTTCTTTTTTTCTATTTATTTTGAAACCATTTTTCTCTTCTTTGAATTATTAGAAGGGTGAGACATTGGAAACATCAAGGATCATATATAAGGCAATTCAAAAAACATTCCTTCAAAGACTTTGGGGAAAACATGAAAAATCTGTCAGTGAGCCAGCAGGTGGGTGAGGTGATGTTTGCCAGAATGCTGCAGGAACTGTGATGCACATTCTTCTTCCAAATACACTTGTTATTATTCAATTCATTTTCCGTCTCAATAGAATCCCTCTCTTATGATGGTTATATATTTTATAGATGTAGAAAGACTTTTTTTCTTTTTAAGATTTTTATTAGAGTATAGTTGATTTACTAATAGTTGATCTACAATGTTGCATTATTTTCAAGTGTACAACAAAGTGAATCAGTTATACATATACACATATCCACTCTTTTTTAGATTCTGTTTCCATAGAGGCCATTATATAGTATTAAATAGAGTTCCCTGTTTTAATATGCAGTAGGTTCTTATCAGTCTATTATATATATATTAATGTGTATATGTCCATCCCAATCTTCCAATGTATCCCCTCCCCCCAACTTACCCCTGGTAGCCATAAGTTTGTTTTCTGCGTCTTTAACCCTTTTTCTGTTTTGTAATTAAGTTCGTTTGTACCTTTTTTTTAAGATTCCACATATAAGTGACATCATGTGATATTTGTCTTTCCCTGTCTGACTTCAGTTGGCATGACAATCTCTAGGTCATGTTGTTGCAAATGGCATTATTTCATTCCTTTTTGTGGCTGAGTAATATTCCATTGTGTATTTGTACATCTTTATTCATTTCTCTGTCAGTGGACACTTAGGTTGCTTCCATGACCTGGCTATTTAAACAGTGCAGCGATGAACATTGGGGTGGATATATCTTTTCAAATTATGGGTTTCTCTGGATATACGCCTAAGCATTGGATTGTTGGATCATATGGCAGCTTTATTTTTAATTTTTAAAGGCCCCTCCATATTGTCTGTACAAGTTTATATTCCTCCCTATAGTGTAGGGGGGTTCCCTTTTATCCACACCTTCTATAGCATTTATCGTTGGTAGATTTTTTGATGATAGCATTCTGACCAGGGTGAGGAAATACCTCATTGTAGTTTTCATTTGCATTTCTGTCATAATTAGTGATGTTGAACATCTTTTCATGTGATTTTTAGCCACCTATATGCCTTCTGTGGAGAAAAGTCTATTTAGATCTTCTATTTTAGATTGGATATGTATTTTTTTTTTTTTTTATTGAGCCACATGAGCTATTTGTATATTTTTGTAGACAAAATGGTGGTGGTTACTGATTTTTTTCCCCAACATGCTTTAGGAGATGCAGTAACTGGAGGAGGGGAGCAATTCAAAGGTGAAAGAGAAGCCTTGAAGTATGAAAGGTCACTCTATTGATTGGCAAACACTGCTCTTTCTCTTGAGGGTCAAATTTTCATCTGGGCAAGAGCTGGTTCATCATAGGAGTTAGGCTTCTGAGAACCAACACAGAACGAAAAGCTCCTGTTTTTTGTTGTTGTTTGTTTGTTTTTTTCCAAAGCGTTTATAAAGGTAACCTACATGCTTCCATATTGTGCTGAGTCCTGGGTCACAGGGCTTTCAGCTCCCTACCTAATTGCTCTTTGCCTTATGAAATCAAGGCTTCCCTGATAGCTCAGAAAGTAATGAATCTGCCTGCAATGCTGGAGACCCCGGTTGATTCCTGGGTTGGGAAGATCCCCTGGAGAAGGGATAAGCTACCCACTCCAGTATTCTGGCCTGGAGAATTCCTTGCAGAGAGTCAGACACAACTGAGCGACTTTCACTTACTGTGAAATCTACACATTTTGGGGGCAGTTATTGGGAACTTATTTGTAACCTAAAATTTGATCAATTTTATAAATATTCTCTGAATATTCAAAAGTAATGTTTATGTTATGCAAATACAAATTTTGGTTATACCTCTTATTAATTCTGCTAATATATGTCAAAACTGAGAGAATTATATAAATATCTACTGAAATTATGCTTTATGTATTTATAATTTATCAGTTTTTCTGATAATTCAGTTTAATTATTTCTATTCTAGTTTACTCAAGCTTTTGATTTTTTAAATATCTCCTTGTTTCCCTTTTATTGTCCTATTGTTTAGGTTTTGTTTACAATTTTCTAAGTTTTACTTGACATTTCTATTGTTTTAGAGGTTATTTGAACTCATATTTTTCTCTTTAGATTAAAAAATTAGCATTTTATTAATATAGGAACTTGAGTACCTGCTCTGTTCTAGTTAGCAAGCCGAGGGCTTTATACATATTTAATTTTTACCACAGCACTGTAGATATTAATATCCAAATTTATTGATGAGAAAATCATTCCATGAAGTTAAAGTCACTTGCTTGATAGCACAATGCTAATAATTATTAGGGGCAGAATATGAATCCAGACCTTGTGCCTTCTCTTATCCACTAAATTCCATCATCTCGCTAGTTTAAAATATTTTCCACTTTGCCTTTTTCCCATCACAACTTGTTGTAATTAACACGAACTATTAGGTCTAGACTTTTATTATTAGTTTCTTTTTTTAGGTATGAAATTTTCTTTTAAGGTTTATTTATATTTATATTAAATTTCACAATAATATTGATAAAAGTACTTAAACAGAATCTGACATTTTACTAATTACATTGCTTTCTTTCTTGGCAGTTAATATATTTTTGTTGCCTTTGAGAGTTACTTTTCTATCTACTTAAAATTTAAAAACTTTTTTCAGAATCTGTAAAGTTGTGGCTCTTTAACTTTTCTATATAATTAAATATATAAGGGTACTAAATGGACACTTTGTGAAAATTCATATATTCCTTTCTCTTTCTTTCAAATCAGGGATATTTTCTATTATTTATTTAATTTTTGCTTCTAGTCTGGCTCTTCTCTGCTCTTAAGGTACTTTATACTAGATGCTCTGGATATCTCCCCTGTTGACAGTATTTCATTCAGTGTATTTATCATTTTTATAAATTTCCACTGAAATCTGGGAGTATTTGTCAAACATGTCTTGTAATTTATTTGCTTGTTTTTGTATTATCTAATTAATTTTACTTTATTACCTCCAGTAAAACTCATCTCTCTTGATTTTCATCTGAAAACTATCATTCCTAACTCATGTCATTTCTTTTTTTATACATGCATAAACTATTGGAAACACAAATAAGTTACTTTTCACAAACTTTACAGTATTTGTCATAGTACATTGCAGTTGTAATGGTTCCCCAAATTATTCACTTTTTAGAAAAAGTACTAAAATGTTTCTATTGCCTACTGATTTGTTTTTTTTCATCTGTCATCCTCATGGATTGAGGTCTTTTATGTCTAGTAACCAAAGTTGAGCTGTGTTTTGTCAGAGATTGTTCTTTTAGCTCCAATAGAAGCTTCTATTTTTTGATGTTTCAATTTTTTACATTTTGGAGAGAGGCATAGAAGCACTTTGGTGTCTGGAACCTTCATTATTGTAGCAAATAGTTCATGTGTTCACCAAGTACTGAGGGCCAGCTCTGTGTCTGACACTGCTGGTCACTGAAGATATAATGATGAATATGACATATCCAGTCCTTGCTCTTATTTAGTTTACAAATTCTTGGAGAAATTATGTATCAGATAATTACACAGAAATCTATTTAGTTACCAATAGTGGTAAGGGTTATAAAATTTTACTGGGTTCCTGGTGATTTGGGGGGACTGACAGGAGGCTACTGTTCATAGTGTAGTGAACATAGAGGAGATTCTATGTTCCTCTATTGTTAAAAATATTGTTTTATCACTTAATTGAGAAAATGATCACGGCCTGAAACATAAATTCTAAAGTAATTCTTAATGGTTACCAAATTGTAACCATATTTGTACTGTGATATTTATTAGATGGTAAAAAACTGATGTAGTATATCTAAGAAACTGGCCTCTGGACATCAGCAGGAGGCAGATATATGACATAATGAATAATTGCAAAAGGAACATATATCAATCAGCATTCAATCAGAGACACAGAGCCAGAAGGGTATATAAATCAAGAGATTTATTGCATGACTTTGGCTTATGTTATTGTGACGCCTGGCTAGACAAGTCTGAAGTCCACACAGCAGGCTGTCAAAAAGGTAGACTGGAACTCTTTGGCTCACACTGAAGCTGCAGTCTACAGGCGGAATTCCTCATCAAGGAATGATAACTTTCAGCCTTAAGGTCTATCAGCTGATTGAGTTCTATGCCTGCGTCCTCAGTTGCTTCAATCGTGTCTGACTCTTTGTGACCCTATGGACAGTAGCCCACCAGGCTCCTCTGTCCATGGGATTCTCCAGGCAAGAATACTGGAGTGGGTTGCCATGCTCTCCTCCAGGAGATCTTCCTGACCCAGGGATCGAACCCATGTCTCCTGCATTTCCTGCATTACAGGTGGATTCTTTACTGCTGAGCCTCCAGGGAAGCCCCTGAGTTAGGACCACGCTGATTATCTGAAAATAATTTCCATTACTTAAAGTCAATTGATAATACATTTTAGTCACATATAAAATATCTTACCTAGATAAGTAGTGTTTGATTGAATAACTGGGGACTGTAACCTAGCCAGGGCTTCCCAGGTGGTGCTGTGGTAAAGAATCTGCCTGCCAATGCAGGAGATGCAAGAGACACAGGTTCAATCCCAGATTGGGAAGATCCCCTAGAGAAGGAAATGGCAACCCACTCCAGTATTCTTGACTGGAAAATCCCATGGATGGAGGAGCCTGATGGGCTATATATAGTCCATGGGGTCGCAAAGAGTTGAACATGACTGAGTGAGCAAAGACACACGCATAACCTAGCCAGGCTGACAGAGAAAACTGACCATCACAAAAGACAATATTAAAATCTTTTAGTATTTAGTATCTTTTAGTGTACAAAATGGAGAAGGCAATGGACCCCACTCCAGTACTGTTGCCTGGAAAATCCCATGGACGGAGGAGCCTGCTAGGCTGCAGTCCATGCTAAGGGTCTGACAGGACTGAGCGATTTCACTTTCACTTTTCACTTTCAGGTATTGGAGAAGGAAATGGCAGCCCACTCCAGTGTTCTTGCCTGGAGAATCCCAGGGACGGGGGAGCCTGGTGGGCTGCCTTCTATGGGGTCACACAGAGTCGGACATGACTGAAGTGACTTAGCAGATCAGATCAGATCAGATCAGTGGCTCAGTCATGTCCGACTCTTTGAGACCCCATGAATCACAGCACGCCAGGCCTCCCTGTCCATCACCAACTCCCGGAGTTCAATGAGACTCATATCCATCAAGTCAGTGATGCCATCCAGCCATCTCATCCTCTGTCGTCCCCTTCTCCTCTTGCCCCCAATCCCTCCCAGCATCAGAGTCTTCTCCAATGAGTCACTCTTCGCATGAGGTGGCCAAAGTACTGGAGTTTCAGCTTCAGCATCATTCCCTCCAAAGAAATCCCAGGGCTGATCTCCTTCAGAATGGACTGGTTGGATCTCCTTGCAGTCCAAGGGACTCTCAAGAGTCTTCTCCAACACCACAGTTCAAAAGCATCAATTCTTTGGCACTCAGCCTTCTTCACAGTCCAACTCTCACATCCATACATGACCACAGGAAAGACCATAGCCTTGACTAGACAAACCTTTGTTGTCAAAGTGATGTCTCTGCTTTTGAATATGCTATCTATGTTGGTCATAACTTTCCTTCCAAGGAGTAAGCGTCTTTTAATTTCATGGCTGCAGTCATCATCTGTAGTGATTTGGAGCCCAGAAAAATAAAGTCTGACAGTTTCCGCATCTACTTCCCATGAAGTGATAGGACTGGATGACATGATCTTCGTTTTCTGAATGTTGAGCTTTAAGCCAACTTTTTCACTCTCCACTTTCACTTTCATCAAGAGGCTTTTTAGTTCCTCTTCACTTTCTGCCATAAGGGTGGTGTCATCTCTATATCTGAGGTTATTGATATTTCTCCCAGCAATCTTGATTCCAGCTGGTGTTTCTTCCAGTCCAGCGTTTCTCATGATGTACTCTGCATGTAAGTTAAATAAACAGGGTGACAACATACAGCCTTGACGAACTCCTTTTCCTATTTGGAATCAGTCTGTTGTTCCATGTCCAGTTCTAACTGTTGCTTTCTGACCTGCATACAAATTTCTCAAGAGGCAGATCAGGTGGTCAGGTATTTCCATCTCTTGAAGAATTTTCCACAGTTTATTGTGATCTACACAGTCAAAGGCTTTGGCATAGTCAATAAAGCAGAAACAGATATTTTTCTGGAACTCTCTTGCTTTTTCCATGATCCAGCAGATGTTGGCAATTTGATCTCTGGTTCCTCTGCCTTTTCTAAAACCAGCTTGAACATCAGGAAGTTCACGGTTCACATATTGCTGAAGCCTGGCTTGGAGAATTTTGAGCATTACTTTACTAGCGTGTGAGATGAGTGCAATTGTGTGGTAGTTTGAGCATTCTTTGGCATTGCCTTTCTTTGGGATTGGAATGAAAACTGACCTTTTCCAGTCCTGTGGCCACTGCTGAGTTTTCCAAATTTTCTGGCATATTGAGTGTAGCACTTTCACAGCATCATCTTTCAGGATTTGGAATAGCTCAACTGGAATTCCATCACCTCCACTAGCTTTGTTCGTAGTGATGCTTTCTAAGGCCCACTTGGCTTCACATTCCAGGATGTCTGGCTCTAGGTGAGTGATCACACCATCATGATTATCTGGGTCATGAAGCTCTTTTTTGTACAGTTCTTCTGTGTATTCCTGCCACCTCTTCTTAATATCTTCTGCTTCCGTTAGGTCCATACCATTTCTGTCCTTTATCGAGCCCATCTTTGCATGAAATGTTCCTTTGGTATCTCCGATTTTCTTGAAGAGATCCCTAGTCTTTCCCATTCTGTTTTCCTCTATTTCTTTGCATTGATCTCTGAAGAAGGCTTTCTTATCTCTTCTTGCTATTCTTTGGAACTCTGCATTCAGATGCTTATATCTTTCCTTTTCTCCCTTTACTTTTCACTTCTCTTCTTTTCACAGCTATTTGTAAGGCCTCCCCAGACAGCCATTTTGCTTTTTTGCGTTTCTTTTCCATGGGGATGGTCTTGATCCGTGTCTCCTGTACAATGTCACAAACCTCATTCCATAGTTCATCAGGCACTCTATCTATCAGATCTAGGCCCTTAAATCTATTTCTCACTTCCACTGTATAATCATAAGGGATTTGATTTAGGTCATACCTGAATGGTCTAGTGGTTTTCCCTACTTTCTTCAATTTCAGTCTGAATTTGGCAATAAGGAGTTCATGGTCTGAATCACAGTCAGCTCCTGGTCTTGTTTTTGCTGACTGTACAGAATTTCTCCATCTTTGGCTGCAAAGAATATAATCAATCTGATTTCAGTGTTGACCATCTGGTGATGTCCATGTATAGAGTCTTCTCTTGTGTTGTTGGAAGAGGGTGTTTGTTACGACTAGTGCCTTTTCTTGGCAAAACTCTATTAGTCTTTGCCCTGCTTCATTCCGTATTCCAAGGCCAAATTTGCCTGTTACTCCAGGTGTTTCTTGACTTCCTACTTTTGCATTCCAGTCCCCTATAATGAAAAGGACATCTTTTTGGGGTTTTAGTTCTAAAAGGTCTTGTAGGTCTTCATAGAACTGTTCAATGTCAGCTTCTTCAGTGTTACTGGTTGGGGCATAGACTTGGATTACTGTGACATTGAATGGTTTGCCTTGGAAATGAACAGAGATCATTCTGTCATTTTTGAGATTGCATCCAAGTACTGCATTTCGGACTCTTTTGTTGACCATGATGGCCACTCCATTTCTTCTGAGGGATTCCTGCCGCGGTAGTAGATATAATGGTCATTTGAGTTAAATTCATCCATTCCAGTCCATTTGATTTCGCTGATTCCTAGAATGTCCACATTAACTCCAGCCATCTCTTGTTTGACCACTGCCAATTTGCCTTGATTCATGGACCTGACATTCCAGGTTCCTATGCAATATTGCTCTTTACAGCATCGGACCTTGCTTCTATCACCAGTCACATCCACAGCTGGGTATTCTTTTTGCTTTGGCTCCATCCCTTCATTCTTTCTGGAGTTATTTCTCCACTGATCTCCAGTAGCATATTGGGCACCTACTGACCTGGGGAGTTTCTCTTTCAGTATCCTATCATTTTGCCTTTTCATACTGTTCATGGGGTTCTCAAGGCAAGAATACTGAAGTGGTGCCATTCCTTTCTCCAGTGGACCATATCCTGTCAGATCTCTCCACCATGACCCGCCTATCTTGGGTTGCCCCACGGGCATGGATTAGTTTCATTGAGTTAGACAAGGCTGTGGTCCTAGTGTGATTAGATTGACTAGTTTTCTGTGAGTATGGTTTCAGTGTGTTTGCCCTCTGATGCCCTCTTGCAACACCTACCGTCTTACTTGGGTTTGTCTTACCTTGTGCATGGGGTATATTTTCACGGCTGCTCCAGCAAAGCACAGCCATTGCTCCTTACCTTGGACGAGGGGTCTCTCCTCACCGCCACCCTTCCTGACCTTCAACGTGGGGTAGCTCCTCTAGTCCCTCCTGCACCCGCGCAGCCACGGGCTCCTTGGACGTGGGGTTGGTCCTCCCGGCTGCTGCCCTTGGCCTCGGGCCCCTGGGCATTGGGGTGTGGGGTAGCTCCTCCCGCCCGCCACCCCTGGCGTCAGGCTTAGGGGCGTGGGGTAGCTCTTCCTGCCCGCCGCCCCTGGCCTCCGGCTTGGGGCTTGGGGTATCTCCTCCGGGCTACCACCCCTGACCTCGGATGCGGGGTAACTCCACTCGTCGCCGCCCCTGACCTTGGACGCGGGTAACTCCTCTCGGCCATTCCTGCGCCGTTGTAATCTGGTACTCTTGGCTGCTACCCCTGACCTCGGACATGGGGTACCTCCTCTTGGCTGCCACCCTTCGGGCATGGGGTCCTCCCGGCTTCTGCCCCTGACCTTGGACGTGGGGTGGCTCCTCTAGTCCGTGCTTAGAGCGCCTACCGCGGCCGTCTGTGCTTTACCGCGCTGGGTGCGGCCGCCGTGCAGTGACTTAGCAGCAGTGTACAAAATGGTTTTGAGAAAGTGAAAAGCAAAGGAGAAAAGGAAAGATATAAACATCTGAATGCAGAGTTCCAAAGAATAGCAAGAAGAGATAAGAAAGCCTTCTTCAACGATCAATGCAAAGAAATAGAGGAAAACAACAGAATGGGAAAGACTAGGGATCGCTTCAAGAAAATCAAAGATACCAAAGGAACATTTCATGCAAAAATGGACTCGATAAAGGACAGAAATGGTATGGACCTAACAGAAGCAGAAGATATTAAGAAGAGGTGGCAAGAATACACAGAGGAACTGTACAAAAAAGAGCTTCACGACCCAGATAATCATGATGGTATGATCACTGACCTAGAGCCAGACATCCTGGAATGTGAAGCCAAGTGGGCCTTAGAAAGCATCACTATGAACAAAACTAGTGGAGGTGATGCAATTCCAGTGGAGCTATTTCAAATCTTGAAAGATGATGCTGTGAAAGTGCTACACTCAATATGCCAACAAATTTGGAAAACTCAGCAGTGGCCACAAGATTGGAAAAGGTCAGTTTTCATCTCAATCCCAAAGAAAGGCAATGCCAAAGAGTGCTCAAACTACCGCACAATTGCACTCATCTCACACGCTAGTAAAGTAATGCTCAAAATTCTCCAAGCCATGCTTCAGCAATATGTGAACTGTGAACTTCCTGATGTTCAAGCTGGTTTTAGAAAAGGCAGAGGAACCAGAGATCAAATTGCCAACATCCGCTGGATCATGGAAAAAGCAAGAGAGTTCCAGAAAAACATCTATTTCTGCTTTATTGACTATGCCAAAGCCTTTGACTGTGTAGATCACAATAAACTGTGGAGAATTCTTCAAGAGATGGAAATACCAGACCACCTGATCTGCCTCTTGAGAAATTTGTATGCAGGTCAGAATGCAACAGTTAGAACTGGTCATGGAACAACAGACTGGTTCCAAATAGGAAAAGGAGTACATCAAGGCTGTGTATTGTCACCATGTTTGTTTAACTTATATGCAAAGTACATCATGAGAAGTGCTGGACTGGAAGAAACACAAGTTGGAATCAAGATTGCTGGGAGAAATATCAATAACCTCAGATATGCAGATGACACCACCCTTATGACAGAAAGCGAAGAGGAACTAAAAAGCCTCTTGATGAAAGTGAAAGTGGAGAGTGAAAAAGTTGGCTTAAAGCTCAACATTCAGAAAACGAAGATCATGGCATCTGGTCCCATCACTACATGGGAAATAGATGGAGAAACAGTGGAAACAGTGTCAGACTTTCTTTTTCTGGGCTCCAAAATCACTGCAGATGGTGACTGCAGCCATGAAATTAAAACACGCTTCCTCCTTGGAAGGAAAGTTATGACCAACCTAGATAGCATATTCAAAAGCAGAGACATCACTTTGCCAACAAAGGTTCGTCTAGTCAAGGCTATGGTCTTTCCTGTGGTCATGTATGGATGTGAGAGCTGGACTGTGAAGAAGGCTGAGCGCCGAAGAATTGATGCTTTTGAACTGTGGTGTTGGAGAAGACTCTTGAGAGTCCCTTGGACTGCAAGGAGATCCAACCGGTCCATTCTGAAGGAGATCAGCCCTGGAATTTCTTTGGAAAGAATGATGCTAAAGCTGAAACTCCAGTATTTTGGCCACCTCATGCGAAGAGTTGACTCATTAGAGAAGACTCTGATGCTGGGAGGGATTGGGAGCAGGAGGAGAAGGGGACAACAGAGGATGAGATGGCTGGATGGCATCACTGACTCGATGAATATGAGTCTGAGTGACCTTCGGGAGTTGGTGATGGACAGGGAGGCCTGACGTACTACATACAGTTCATGGGGTCACAAAGAATCAGACACGACTGAGCGACTGATCTGATCTGATCTGATCTATATTGTCTAGAAATGCAATCTTTGAAAATCAGTCTCAAGTGACTGGAAACTTTTTTCAAACACTGGAATTTGACTGTATTTGTGCTGTATTAATCGACTACCCTTCTTCCTCTCACTGTACCTCTTTCCAACACAATTTACTGCATTCTGAATCAGGTGACAGAAGCATTTGTTAACATTTGGTTTTTAAGCTTCTAAATAGCTTTGTTTTCCCACAGATTTTTGAAAAATAACACCACCACTTTCACTTTTTTTAAACTGTTTTCTTCTTAAATATAGGAGCAGCTACAGTGTCTTCCCTCTCTCTTTTTTTCCCCCATCTTCAATTTAGGTCCCTGAACTGACTTCTCAGTAGTACTCTTCACCCTCACCTGTCATTGCCTGGCACAGAAGGCTGGTTCAAGATTTGTTGTCTTTCAGGCGTCTCTGCCCAATAGCACAGCCAGCCATGAGAACCATCCTTCTACACTATGTGGTGGATTTGTTGACCCTACAAAAATAAGCCAGGGCACGTTCTGAGCTGGAACTGTCTCATCTATATTGCTTTAGTTGTCTGATTTTAATTTAGAATGTTTGCTTTTCATTGGCTCAGTTTTAGTTAAGTTAAAGTCAACTGGGAGTGAAACTAAAGTGACAGGAAGCATCTAGGGCAGTCAGGGACTTACTGATGCCAGTTGGAAAGGCGTGATGTATGGAGAGGGGTTCCAAGAATCAAGGAAAAACAGAGTTAAAATTAAAAGAAGCAGAAGGGTTCTTCCCTGGCAGTTCAGTGGTTAAGATTACGTGCTCTCATTGCAGAGGATGTGGGCCTAATCCCTCGTTGGGGAACTAAGATCGCACATGCTGCAATGTGTGGCCAAAAAAATTGAAAACAGAAAAACAAATCAAATCAAATGAGTATTTTCCCATTGGTTTGTTTTTTAGAATATAATTGAGACCAGTGATTCTCAAGTGTGGCCCATAGACCACTATACCAGTATTACCTGGAACCTCTAGAAATGCAGATTCTCAGGCTGAGTCCCATACCTATTGGATTTAGGAATTCTGGGGGTGGGTCCCGGCAATCTGTTTTATCAGGCCCTCCAGAAAATACTGATGTAAGCTCAAGTTTGAGAACTGTAAGTTCAAATATATATAAAAACTGTCTTTAAGTATGCCAACTTTAAGTATTCTATACCAAGCTTTACCTTTCTTGAGGTCCTATTAGGGGCTACTGAACCTAGTGTCTAGTCTATTACTTTTAGAGCTCTATTTTTTCCCACATTGTCATCCAGACACACTTCCAGTGTGTCTTTCTCATTCCGGAAGAGATGAACACAATCTTTATTCTTGTCTTCTAAGTGAAAGTACAGAAAATTTTTCTAGCATTTCTGGTTCTTTTTATCTTGTTTTTATTCTCAAAATAAATTTCTCACCTGGTTTGAAGCACACGTGAAATTCTTACTTCTAGTGATTTGATATTTTACAAATGTCCTTTGGGTTCATTTCAGTTGAATTTATAATCAGGCTTCCTAAAACACTCATGCTGGGAAATGACTCTCAACTTTTTGAAGTAACTCACAACAAATTTTCCTCAAAGGGATCCTCTTACAGAAGCTGTATATATTTGATCATTCTTGCTCACATTTTTCTGTAGTTATCTGTAGTTTCTGCAGCATGAAACATACATTACACTAACCAATGGTACCTACTTCCTTTCAGTGTCCCCTTCCTTTCCTCCAGATTGCAGCACTATTTTAGCCCAATCTTGTCTTTTTCTCTTCTCTTATCCTGTCAGATGTCAGATACACTCTATGTGTGTTTGACAGGAGAATAGGGTAAGTGCAATAGAAGGACAAGTTTGCTAGTTGAAAGCTAAGGAATATCTAGTGGCTTTAGTTTTCCTCTTGGAATAGAAGTGAGGTAAGTTGTTTAGAGGGATGTGAGTAAATTGGAAACATACAGAAATACAGCCATGCTGATAGTTAAAATATGGGAATAATCCTAAACTATGCTAGGAATCACCATTTGCTCCTATTTCTGAGCCATACCCTTACCCAGGACCCCCAGACCTTCCCATGATATAGCATATAAAGGATAGCACTGTTTGCCACCTAAGTTACATACAGTCCTGGTTCTGATCAGTGGATGATCATTTTTTACTGGAAGTGAAGTCTTTTGAAGATTATTGTGATCGAAGATTTTATGAGAGAGAAAAGTATTTGGTATAAGTGTTGTAGATGGTGAAATAACTACAGAAATTCAGTAGATTTGTGGAGGTCATGTCAAGGGCTCAGTTGGTGGTGGTCAATATGATTTTATGCTCTTCATCATTAGGGATTTTCTCAGATGAAGGCAAGGAGAAAGGAAATAGTAAAGTTGATGAGGTGTTGGGGTTTTGCCAGAAGGGTTCAATAAAATTACAAAGAGCCAGAAAATTCATATTTCTACCATTTTAAGCAAATCTGTTTAAAAAAATATAAAGAAATGGGCAAAAGATGGCCAGTAGGGTGTCCTTTGAATGAAAGCTAGAAAATATCTAGACCACTCTTCTGAGAGTGTTCTCAGTCTGTGAGTCTGTATTTCTTATTGTCTTTGAGCTTCTTTACAACTCTGTAAGTTGTAAAAAACTGATGGCAATGCAAATTACCTTTGTTCATAAATATTGAAACAGAATTTGTCCAGTGGAGATGTAAATGATGCTTATCATGTTGGTATTCATTGTTTTTACATTTATGAGCAAATTCGTTTCAGCATTTTTAATTGCCTATACATGTGTTGCTTTTCGTATTCTTCTTTGAACTGATTTTATATCTTACTGGATTTCTCATTAATTAGTTAAATAAAACCTCTGACACATGTTCATTCTATGTTTGCATGAGAATCATGATGATATCTATACCTATATATCTTGTAACAAAGAGTTCATGCTTTTTTTCCCCACTGGGCAGACTGGCATTGCCTACCAACAGATGCATTCACTTGCTCATTCAGAAAGCCTTTATAGAACACTTGCTATGTACTGGTTCCTGAGTTTGATTTAATGTCTCTATGGACAGCTCATGTCCTGCCCTCTTATCTACACTCACCACGCTAGCATCTTAACATCTATCACTTGCTAGAGTGACTTGTTTGCTATGAGCATGTATTGTTTTTCTTAAGTTTTTAGAAAGAAACATGTTTTTTGAGAGGTAGACATGGAACCAGAACCAAGACCTCCTCACTCATAGCTTGGTGCCCTCTTCATGCCTCCTTATAGTTCCCCTTCCTGGGATGGGTAATGCCAAGCCAGATATTTATCAGCAGAGTACATCATGAGAAATGCTGGACTGGAAGAAACACAAGTTGGAATCAAGATTGCCGGGAGAAATATCAATAACCTCAGATATGCAGATGACACCACTCTTATGGCAGAAAGTGAAGAGGGGCTAAAAAGCCTCTTGATGAAAGTGAAAGTGGAGAGTGAAAAGGTTGGCTTAAAGCTCAACGTTCAGAAAACGAAGATCATGGCATCTGATCCCATCACTGCATGGGAAATAGATGGGGAAACAGTGGAAACAGTGTCAGACTTTGTTTTTCTGGGCTCCAAAATCACTGCAGATGGTGACTGCAGCCATGAAATTAAAAGACGCTTGCTCCTTGGAAGGAAAGTTATGACCAACCTAGATAGCATATTCAAAAGCAGAGACATCACTTTGCCAACAAAGGTTCGCCTAGTCAAGGCTTTGGTCTTTCCTGTGGTCATGCTTGGATGTGAGAGCTGGACTGTGAAGAAGGCTGAGCGCCGAAGAATTGATGCTTTTGAACTGTGGTGTTGGAGAAGACTCTTGAGAGTCCCTTGGATTGCAAGAAGATCCAACCAGTCCATTCTGAAGGAGATCAATCCTGGAATTTCTTTGGAAGGAATGATGCTAAAGATGAAACTCCAGTATTTTGGCCACCTCATGCGAAGAGTTGACTCATTGGAGAAGACTCTGATGCTGGGAGGGATTGAGGGCAGGAGGAGAAGGGGACGACAGAGGATGAGATGGCTGGATGGCATCACTGACTCGATGGATGCGAGTCTGAGTGACCTCCGGGAGCTGGTGATGGACAGGGAGGCCTGGCGTGCTGCGGTTCATGGGGTCGCAAAGAGTCGGACACGACTGAGCGACTGATCTGATCTGAATTTGCCTTCTGCTGCTGCTTCTGCTGCTAAATCGCTTCAGTCGTGTCCGACTCTGTGCGACTCCATAGATGGCAGCCCACCAGGCTCCCCTGTCCCCGGGATTCTCCAGGCAAGAACACTGGAGTGGGTTGCCATTTCCTTCTCCAATGCATGAAAGTGAAAAGTGAAAGTGAAGTCGCTCAGTCGTGTCCGACTCTTAGCGACCCCATGGACTGTAGCCTAGCAGGCTCCTCCGTCCATGGGATTTTCCAGGCAAGAGTACTGGAGTGGGGTGCCGTCGCCTTCTCCGAAATGGAGCTCTAATGATCAGGAGAAGTTTCAGATCAGATTAGATCAGTCGCTCAGTCGTGTCCGACTCTTTGCAACCCCATGAACTGCAGCACGCCAGGCCTCCCTATCCATCACCAGCTCTCGGAGGTCACTCGGACTCACATTCATCGAGTCAGTGATGCCATCCAGCCATCTCATCCTCTGTCGTCCCCTTCTCCTCCTGCCCTCAATCCCTCCCAGCATCAGAGTCTTCTTCAATGAGTCAACTCTTCGCATGAGGTGGCCAAAATACTGGAGTTTCAGCTTGAGCATCATTCCCTCCAAAGAAATCCCAGGTCTGATCTCCTTCAGAATGGACCGGTTGGATCTCCTTGCAGTCCAAGGGACTCTCAATAGTCTTCTCCAACACCACAGTTCAAAAGCATCTATTCTTCGGCGCTCAGCTTTCTTCACAGTCCAGCTCTCACATCCATACATGACCACAGGAAAGACCATAGCCTTGACTAGGCGAACCTTTGTTGGCAAAGTGATGTCTCTGCTTTTGAATATGCTATCTAGGTTGGTCATAACCTTCCTTCCAAGGAGTAAGCGTCTTTTAATTTCATGGCTGCAGTCACCATCTGCAGTGATTTTGGAGCCCAGAAAAATAAAGTCTGACACTGTTTCCACTGTTTCTCCATCTATTTCCCATGTAGTGATGGGACCAGATGCCATGATCTTCGTTTTCTGAATGTTGAGCTTTAAGCCAACCTTTTCACTCTCCACTTTCACTTTCATCAAGAGGCTTTTAGTTCCTCTTCACTTTCTGCCATAAGGGTGGTGTCATCTGCATATCTGAGGTTATTGATATTTCTCCCGGCAATCTTGATTCCAGGAGAAGTTTACATGAATAAAATAAGCAACAGACGTCTCCAAGTTTACCAATAACATGGCAGGAAGTGCAATGAAGTAAGAAGAGCTGAGCACAGGGATTTTTGTGTACTTTGTAAAACATTCGCTCTCTTGCCATTTTCCTCAGAGACCCATTTACTTCTCTTTGCAGGCTGGCTTGATTCATTTGTATTCATTTGAATGTTTGTTTTTCCTTTTCCTTGTTCATTTTCTCTGTAGCCTTCAGCCATTCCTGACAAGGTGATTTTAGCCTCATTTTTTGTTGGTTCTTAATTTCATTTCTTCCAAGAGATGAAAAATTCTACTTTTACTGGGAAAAAAAGGAATACTACTTCATAAAACTTTTAGTCTTGCAGATTGGAGAGAAGATTTGTTGCTGCTATATTAAGAAGGGTGGAAAGATTCTTCAACATAGTATAAAGAGACATTAGTTATGTTAGGAAAAAGAAGAAAAAGAGAAAGATGTTCCAATTATAACTGTTGTCACTGAAAGCATATTTTAATATATTATCTTCGAATTAAAATATTTCACAAATGTTAAAATAAATGTCCCCATGCCAACTTGTAATAATAACATTTATCTGATTTAAGGGAAAACAATGAAATACTCCTGAGTGTTTTTGATGAAAGCATTGGAAATAAATTACACTTGAAAATTGTGTTCTCTTACAAATAGAGAAACAGACTCTTCAAAAACATGCAACATGCTTTGACTATTTCACGTAAGTGCAAATTGTTTTTTGAAAACAAATAGTTACATGGAAGTGAACTTAAGAACTGAATTTAGTTGTGAATTTAAAGATTTATATAATTGGATCAGTTATAAATTTCCTTTGGTAACAGTTTCCGATATAGTAAAGACAGATTCAAATTTAAACTCAATAAGAATAATAAAAAGACTAGTTTAAGGATTTCATGGAAAACATATTTTGGGGCAAAACATGTCTTATATTGTAAGACTCAGAGGAATTTATTAAGTAAAAATAAGTAAAAAGAAAAGGCGACAGTGTCAAGTTTATTCAAGGCCCCAGGGACTGATTTTTTTAGCATGTGCTCAAGGAGATGGGTAGGGCTTTATGCATGGCACCGATAAAGCTTTAGCAAGGGAAGCCAAATAATCTCCTTTGTAGTTCTTGTTTTGAAAGAGTTCAGCTCTTTGTCTAGGCTCTCCCTGCAATCTCTGATGGTCAGGCCTATGCCTGGAGAAAGCTTCATAGCCATGGATTCTGAATCAGTTGGGTTAACTTTGTCTGTGTTGACATGAATGCAGCAATTCCTCCAATAGAACTAGTTTCCAACACTCTAACTCAGGTGGCAGGAACAATTATTGTTGTCACTGAGTTAATTTTCCTCTTCCACCCACTGGTTTAATTGCAGATTGAAAAAAAAGTGTTTGCACATATATGCTCTTGCTTTGGTGAAAAATTTTAGATATACATAAAGACTGATTTAAATGGGGAATAAGATACAGAAGACACTGAGAAGGAAGAGCAATGTGAATGAGTCGTTGACCTGATGATGTAGGCATGGACAAGATATCTGTGAAGGTTTGAAGTTGTGAAATCTTGGAGGAGTTTTATCAAAGAGTAGGTGGTTGCCAGTTTGAAATGCAAAGAAGTTAAAAGTAACTACACTTTAAAATTAATAACTAAATTTGTTTACTTAGAGGTCATTAGTGATATTTGAGATGATAAACAAAAATTTATTTCTCATAGTTCTAGAGGCTGGGAAATCCAAAATCAAGATGTCAGTGACTTCATGTCTGGTGAGGGTCTGCTTCCTGGTATGCTCTGTGTCTTTACATGGCAGAATGGGCAAGGGCACTCTCTGAGACCTCTTATATAAAACACTAACCCTATTTATGATGGCTCTACCCTCAGGACCTAATCACCTCCCAGGGCTCCATTTCCAAATGCCATTGCATTGGAGATTAGGTTTCAACATATGAATTTTGAAGGGAGACCAACATTCAGGCTACAGCAAGACTCCCAGTATTGAAGACCCAAGCATGCTTGCAGAGTAGGGAGAAATTGATAGAAAGTGGGAGGAAGGAAATATCAGGGAAGCAATGATGATAGAAAAAGGAGAGAAAAGACAAGAGATAACTTCAGAGATAAGAAAGGACGTTATTTCTTCTGCAGTCAAAGAAGAAGATAAGATGTGCCTGGTATGCTGCTTCCCCTTATCTTTGCACTTAATCCTCACACCACCTATAAAATACTCAGACCATTTTTACTGTATTATAGCTAAAAAAAAACTGAGACTTAGAGAGCATAAATCACACAGCTGATAAATTCTGAGCCAAAGTTTAAACCCAGATCCCTTTGATTCCAGAGTATATTCTAATCGCCATAACAGTGACATAAAATTGTCAGTATTTAACCATTTTTGACCTGTAATAATGTCAACTTCATAAGGTTCATCCTAATAAAAATAGTTGAGATCTAGAGTAAATAAAGCTTGATGGCCTTTGTATTGTCTAGAAGTCACTTTGACAAACAACAGAATGCACTCTGGCTACTTTGTGAGGAGAAATAATGTTATTAATGATATTATTTGGCTTACAGAATTTCTAGGAGGTCCATGGAGCAAGGCCACGAAGTCACAGAGTCAGGAAAAAGGATCTGCCACACTATGGGGGTGTTCTGGAATCTTAAGATGGAGAATCAATGTGTCAGAAACCAAAGTAATCATTTCTCAACTCAAAGGTGTTCCTTTCTGATTTTTTTTAAATTGCATTATTGCTATTATCATGGTCATATCATTAAGTCTTGAGGTTATCATTTATCATATTCAATAGAGTCACTGAGATTCAGTTTAGTTGATTTCATCCCTATCTACATTGTCACCAAACCTGATTAGTCTAATATATCTGCTATTCATTTTATTTTCTCATCACTCTACCTGAACTGTTTTTTCTCCATAATCCTGCCTGTACAACAGATGCCTATTTTTCTAGTTACTTTCAAACCCCAGTTCTTCTAGGAAGCCTTTCATAATCTCTACATGCAGAATCACCTGGCCTCTTTATGACCCCCCACTGTATAACACTGTTCTTTATTATGGCACAGATCTCAGTGTCCTTACATTAAAGTGTTTGTGAATGCTTTCTCTATCCTACTTTTCTCCCACAGGTCAAGGCAAGGCTCCCTCCCATTCTTTGTGTTTCTAGTAGCTCTTCGAATTGTCATGTGGAATAGGTATTCAGTCCCTGTTTACTGAAAGTTCAGCAAACCTTGTAGCCTCAAGGGCCAACAAAGTGGTTCAGATCAGATCAGATCAGATCAGTCGCTCAGTCGTGTCCGACTCTTTGCGACCCCATGAACCGCAGCACGCCAGGCCTCCCTGTCCATCACCAGCTCCCGGAGGTCACTCAGACTCGCATCCATCGAGTCAGTGATGCCATCCAGCCATCTCATCCTCTGTCGTCCCCTTCTCCTCCTGCCCCCAATCCCTCCCAGCATCAGAGTCTTCTCCAATGAGTCAACTCTTTGCATGAGGTGGCCAAAATACTGGAGTTTCAGCTTTAGCGTCATTCCTTCCAAAGAAATTCCAGGGCTGGTCTCCTTCAGAATAGACCGGTTGGATCTCCTTGCAGTCCAAGGGACTCTCAAGAGTCTTCTCCAACACCACAGTTCAAAAGCATCAATTCTTCGGTGCTCAGCCTTCTTCACAGTCCAGCTCTCACATCCATACATGACCACAGGAAAGACCATAGCCTTGACTAGGTGAACCTTTGTTGGCAAAGTGATGTCTCTGCTTTGGAATATGCTATCTAGGTTGGTCATAACTTTCCTTCCAAGGAGCAAGCGTCTTTTAATTTCATGGCTGCAGTCACCATCTGCAGTGATTTTGGAGCCCAGAAAAATAAAGTCTGACACTGTTTCCACTGTTTCTCCATTTCCCATGTAGTGATGGGACCAGATGCCATGATCTTCGTTTTCTGAATGTTGAGCTTTAAGCCAACCTTTTCACTCTCCACTTTCACTTTCATCAAGAGGCTTTTTAGTTCCTCTTCACTTTCTGCCATAAGGGTGGTGTCATCTGCATATCGGAGGTTATTGATATTTCTCCCAGCAATCTTGATTCCAACTTGTTTTTCTTCCAGTCCAGCATTTCTCATGATGTACTCTGCATATAAGTTAAATAAACAAGGTGACAATATACAGCCTTGATGTACTCCTTTTCCTATTTGGAACCAGTCTGTTGTTCCATGACCAGTTCTAACTGTTGCTTCCTGACCTGCATACAGATTTCTCAAAAGGCAGATCAGGTGGTCTGGTATTCCCATCTCTTTCAGAATTTTCCACAGTTTATTGTGATCTACACAGTCAAAGGCTTTGGCATAGTCAATAAAGCAGAAATAGATGTTTTTCTGGAACTCTCTTGCTTTTTCCATGATCCAGAGGATGTTGGCAATTTGATCTCTGGTTAGTAGTAGGTATTAAGCTGTCACTGGCTTAATACTTAATCAAAGAGATAAAAATGGATAAGACAAAACATGGTGAGTTTAAGAGTTTTAAGAAAAGTTAGTGGGAGGAAAATGGAGATAGCAAGAAAGCAGAAAGCCGTTTAAAATATTTAACGAACTTGAATTGAGTACCTCCAGTGTGCCAGGCAGTAAGGGGACACAGCACTAAGCAATTAAATATGGTCTCTGCTCTCATGGAGCCTGCACCCTAGATGGGAGGAGGAAGAGAGTCAGTAAGTAGACACATGTGCAAATTGGCAGGTGGGTTGTGGTAAGTGCATAGCAAAAGTAAATTTGGGTAAGAGTTGAGTAGATTGTGGAGGGTGGGAGGCACAGCAATGGGTGGTCCCCAAGTGTATCATTTGAGCCAACATTTGAGTGAAGTGAGGAATTTCTGGGCAACAAACATCATATCCGAGGACATATAAGTTCTTCAGCTTGTGCTGGGATTTTTGACATGTTTGGACCTTGGAGGAATAGCATTAAACCAGTGCTGTTGGAACAGGATAAGTGGCAAAGAGAATGGTAGGAGAAAGAGACAGTTATATTGTGAATTAAGACACCACAAGCAACTGCCTGGTGCTGTTAGACCTGCCCATGAGTACACACATGCGTGCTAAGTCATTTTAGTCACGTCCGACTCTTCGCGACCTCATGGACTGTAGCCAACTGGGCCCCTCTGTCCATGGGATTTTCCAGGCAAGGACACTGGAATGGGTTGCCATGCCCTCCTTCAGGGGATCTGCCCAACCCAGGGATGGAGCCCGCATCTCTTATGTCTCCTGCATTGGCACTAACACCATCTGGGAAGCCCATTGCTGTGATATTCCCATACAAACAAGGCTTTTTGAAACTTATTGGTGATTAGAAGCAGTACGTATTCACCCATATACCATGTTTCTATGGAGCAGAGGGTTCTTTAGTCCTGTTCCCAGAAGGTAGCAGTATTGAAGTGATAGATCAGCACGGTGGGTAACTGTGCCAGCTTCTGGGTACCTCCTAGGCAGATGAGATAGGTCAGACTTGTTCTGGGTGACTAGCTATCTCCAGCTAAGGAGAAAGGATGAGAAAGCTTGGCTTTGGTTTTAGTTCCTCATGATGTTCTCCAAACGAGCTTTACGGGGCTCTGTATTCTATACAATAAAACTGTACTTGATATGCATTTGGTCAATCCTTTGGATACTCAGGACTTCCAGGGAGCCAGGAAGTGGTGAGAGAGCTTCACCAGCCCCTCTGCAGAGACACTGCCCCTGTGGCCAGGCTTTTGTGTCAGCCTTCCTTTCTAACATCGCTGTCTCATCTCTGACTGCAAGGTTTCCCAATTTTGTCATTACTGACATTTTGAGCTGGATAGCTTTTGTTGTAGGGAATTGCTTTGTGCACCGGAGAATGTTTAGCAGCGTCCCTGGTCTCTTCATGTCAGTAACAACCCCAGCGTCTAGACATTGCCAAAAGTCCCAGACATTTGACAAAATGCCTCCAGTGATCAAAATTGCCCATGTAGAGAGCCACTTGCTTAATGAAGTGATCTCGGAGGATGAAAAAGTCTCAAAAAGAACAATGAATATGTGCTCCAAGTTACACAAGCAATTGCTGTCTTTCCTGGGATGTCAGAAATATTCCACAGCACACTACTATTTTCCTCGGAAACTATAGACAGGCTCTTCATTTTATTTTTTTAAGGTTACGCTTTTCAAACTCATGGCTCAGAATAATCAATACATTTGAAAATCATTTTTATCCCCAAGTGAGAATAACAAGTGGGAAAAAAAAAATAGCAAGGCTTTGCCTTTTCCCCGCTTTGTGAACAGGCAGTTTTTCTCTAGTTAAGATGGTAAGTGGCTCGTGCACTAAGATGATTCACCTACAGGGTGCTGTTACCTCTAGGTCAGACAACCGCATTTGGTTTATATTTGTTCTCCCTTTGTAGGCGTTTAAAAGTGCAGAACACCTTCCTGTTGTATCTTTTCCCCTACAGCTTCAGCAGCATGTACAGAATTACCACATGGATAGCCTCCTTCAGACTTTCCCAAAGGGATCCTTGACTTTTCAAAGATGAAGTATTTGTCTTCCTGTCTGCCTTCACTCACCTATAATGGGGGAAATATAGGGACCTTGTCACAGCCCAGGCTAATGAATACGCAGTGTAGGGCATTCAGGGTTGAGCTGTATTTATTCTCCTCCATGTGGTAAGTGTGTCAAACTCGTTTCCCATCAACCTCATTGTTATGCCATCCCCAAATCATACTATCAATGTATATTTGGTATTATAACTAACATATTTTTGAGTTGCCATAGTATAATGAACAACCCCAAATAGGAAACCAGAGCTTCACTGTTCATGTTCTTCATTAGTGAACTTTTTCTCCCTTTATTTTGCTTGTTGGGATTCATGTTAGTTAACACAATTACGTACTGGAAAGCAGCAGTTTTTCAGTTACAAATTGGCACTAGTGTCACAACTTAGCTTTCTCTTCAATTTCAAAACACTCTGTAAAGCCATTGATGATTTTAAAAGAACTCTTGTAAGAAAGGACTTGGAAATCACTGTAGAATATTCTCTGAGGCTATTCATTCAATATACTACTGAAATCAAATGGTCATACAAAATATCTGTCATCTTCAAAGGAGATAACTGAAAACAAGATGTTATCTTTCTTCTACAAATTATGATATATCTTTATGAGAAATATGGAGAGGAATTTTTGTCAGTTAACAACAGAAAAGATACTAGAGAACACCAGAAAAAAAGCAACTGAAGAGAGTGTGTGTGGGTGGGTGGGTGGGTGGGTGAGGGTATGCATGCTCTTATGTGTACAAAGGTTAGGCATGGGGAGAAAGAAATTGGGAAATCGAGTGAGAGTAAGGGTTTCTTTGTGAAAAGGTGCTACAAATATTAGACCTCCCCTCAGAAAACCAAAGACTAGGCAGAAACCTGATTAATATCAGTAAAATTGCAAACAACCTAGAAAGAGAAAAGAGGACCTGTTCAAAAAAATTCTTGAAGACCTAGGATGAAAGAAGTTCCTTTAGAAACTTGATATAATACAGAGAAGCAATAACTGGCTTAGTTAAGGACATGCTGAGACACACTAAGAAGTGCTATAGGTAGGAAATGAAAACACTCTTAAAAAAAGGATTGCTGCTGCTGCTGCTGCTAAGTCTCTTCAGTTGTGTCCAACTCTGTGCGACCCCATAGACGGCAGCCCACCAGGCTTCCCCATCCCTGAGATTCTCCAGGCAAGAACACTGGAGTGGGTTGTCATTTCCTTCTCCAATGCATGAAAGTGAAAAGTGAAAGTGAAGTCACTCAGTCGTGTCCGACTCTAGCAACCCCATGGACTGCAGCCTACCAGGCTCCTCCATCCATGGAATTTTCTAGGCAAAAGTACAGGAGTAGGGTGCCATTGCCTTCTCTGAAAAAAAGGGATTGGGGTATATTTATTCAAGATTGACAGAGTTAGGAATGCCTTCCATGTAAAGGAGGGCTAGACCCAGCCTTCCTTTCTATAACTTCGACTGGAAATTCAGCCCAAGCTGGATGGGTCAAACATGGATTGGAATAAGGAAATTCTTATTAACATTTTCACGTTTTGGTATTGATGTTGAATGAAATTGTTTGTTGTGATTTTTAACCAACACCTCCTATGCTTTTCATATTCTTCCTTTGTATCACCACTGAAGAGAAAAATCTAAGAAAGTTATGTAACAAAGCACAAGGTTGTTTGTCTGTAAATAACTGAATGGTCAGCCAATTTCTGATTGGATGAAGAGATACCTGGAAGCCAGATTGAATTCCTAGCTCCGTTAATGATATCTGTAAATAATAGCCACAGTGATTGATATTTCTATATTAGTTAATGGGCCAATACCCTAATTTAGTCCTTATAACAACTTTTTAGGCAGGTGCTTCTCTTACTTCCATTTTACAAATGGGTATTCTTAGATACATGGGCTTCCCTGGTGGCTCAGATGGTAAAGAATCCGCCTGCAGTGCAGGAGACTCGGGTTCTAACCCTAGGTTGGAAAGATATCCTGGAGAAGGGAATGTCAACCCACTCCAGTATTCTTGCCAGGAGAATCCCATGGACAGAGGAGCCTGGTGGGCTACAGTCCATGGGGTTGCAAAGAGTCGAATACAAATGAGCAACTAACACTGTCACTGTTATTCTTAGATACAGAGAGGTTAGGTTGCCCAAGGTCATACAGTTAGCGAGTGAAAGAGCTGGTATTTGAATGTAGGGACTGTGGTTCCCTCCTCTACAATCTCAATCACATGTATACTGTCTACTTCCTGCCAGATTTTTATGATTTCTATGAAGCAGCAACTTAACCAGAAGGCAATATGAAAACTGTCCAGCGATGATTATGAGTAAAGGAGAAAATAACCCAACAACTGGTTTAATTGGGGATTAGTGGGGGTCAGCTTAAGTATTGTCAGCTCCAAATATGCATGCTATAGTTGCAAAAGTGGAGATGGTAACTGGTTTAAGCCAACGATAAGTATATGGTATTATCTGGAAAACTTGTTGGGGTTTTATTTTTTTCTCCTCCTTTAAGAAGTTAGGTTTATAAGACCCTTCAAACGTTTTGTGCAAAAGAGCAAATACTCTGAAAAGTAACATTTCTTTTTATTTATTTATTTTTTAAATTAAATTTAAGTGACACTTTTACAAGACTTTAAAGTGAATGTTTAAGTTAAAGTGTGTCTTAAAAATATCATGACAGGCCAGACACAGAAATGCTATGAGGTCACAACAAGGTTATGGAAATGCTTTAGAAAAAAATGGGAGGCACAGAATTATTTAGAGATTAGGAGTATTGTGTTTGTAAGAGGACTTTCTAGATTCCCCATTCTGTTTTCCCCAGTTGATTTTAAAGGTAGCCGTGAGAATGTAGGAGCTGGTAGTTGAAAATAATGACAAAGAATTGAGAACTTCAAGCTGGTTTTAAAAAAGGCAGAGGAACCAGAGATCAAATTTCCAACATCTGCTGGATCATGGAAAAAGTAAGAGAGTTCCAGAAAAACATCTATGTCTGCTTTATTGACTATGCCAAAGCCTTTGACTGTGTGGGTCACAATAAACTGTGGAAAATTCTTCAAGATATAGGAATACCAGACCACCTGACTGGCTTCTTGAGAAACCTATGTGCAGGTCAGGAAGCAACAGTTAGAACCGGACATGGAACAACAGACTGGTTCCAAATAGGAAAAGGAGTACGTCAAGGCTGTATATTGTCATCCTGTTTATTTAACTTATATGCAGAGTACATCATGAGAAACGCTGGACTGGAAGAAACACAAATTGGAATCAAGATTGCTGGGAGAAATATCAATAACCTCCGATATGCAGATGACACCACCCTTATGGCAGAAAGTGAAGAGGAACTAAAAAGGCTCTTGATGAAAGTGAAAGTGGAGAGTGAAAAGGTTGGCTTAAAGCTCAACATTCAGAAAACGATCATGGCATCCAGTCCCATCACTTCATGGGAAATAGATGGGGAAACAGTGGAAACAGTGTCAGACTTTATTTTTCTGGGCTCCAAAATCACTGCAGATGGTGACTGCAGCCATGAAATTAAAAGACGTTTCCTCCTTGGAAGGAAAGTTATGACCAACCTAGATAGCATATTGAAAAGCAGAGACATTACTTTGCCAACAGAGGTTTGTCTAGTCAAGGCTATGGTCTTTCCTGTGGTCATGTATGGATGTGAGAGTTGGACCGTGAAGAAGGCTGAGTGCCAAAGAATTGATGCTTTTGAACTGTGGTGTTGGAGAAGACTCTTGAGAGTCCCTTGGACTGCAAGGAGATCCAACCAGTCCATTCTGAAGGAGATCAGCCCTGGGATTTCTTTGGAAGGAATGATGCTAAAGCTGAAACTCCAGTACTTTGGCCACCTCATGCGAAGAGTTGACTCATTGGAGAAGACTCTGATGCTGGGAGGGATTGAGGGCAGGAGGAGAAGGGGATGACAGAGGATGAGATGGCTGGATGGCATCACTGACTCGATGGATGTGGGTCTGAGTGAACTCCGGGAGTTGGTGATGGATAGGGAGGCCTGGCGTGCTGCAGTTCATGGGGTTGCAAAGAGTCGGACATGACTGAGTGACTGATCTGATCTGACTGGTCTGATGAAAAAAAAAACAAACCCTTACAAACTTAGAATGGCCATTTCCCTGACCAAAGTATATGTAGCTAGATCAAAGACATGGTTTGTTAGCTTAGCCCAATTATTTTTAAGCATTTTCCCCAAAATCCTTGACATCTTTTCTTCAAAGAAACTTTGTGAAGAAGTCTAGTATGTAGAAAACACACAAGCTCAAGCTGATACTTGGGTGGGAGTGGAAAATCTGCTGGAGTTGCAAAGACACCCTCTCTTTTGGATATATCTTATTCCTCTTGACCATAACCAAGATTTTTAACATGGAACTGAGCAATTTCTGGATTAGCTTGTTGTTGTAAATTTTGGCTAAAACCTTGAAATGACAAGGCATAAAAGACATTACATACCCCAGCCCCCAAGTTGAACAATACGAATTTTAAGTTTTTGTCAGGCTGGTACCTTTTGAATACTGTTCTTTTATAAAGTAAGGTAAATCCATGTTCTCTAAAACATATTGGCAAAGAATCTCACATTGATTTTTCTTGATTTGGTTTCATTTAATTGTTTATATCTTTCTGTTGCATTCTCTGTGGCACCAGCAGCTATAGAATTTATAAATCTATCTAGATGGCAAGAAGCAAATATGCTTCAGTTACTTTGAAACTTGAGTTTGAATTTGAATCTATCTGGTATATTTTTTCCACTTGAAGAGATTGAAAATGTGTTATCTGTAATAAAACTTAGCATTATTGGAGAGAATGCTCGTCCTAAGAATCGTATAGATTAAGTGATATATTGCCTTTATTGTTTTTACTGTCATTTTTTTCTTCCAGTGCTTTCTTATCTACTGGTCTCTGGGGAAAGCTCTAGTTTTCCTTCCACTCTGCTCTTTAGAATCCTAAAGAGAGTGTTTGGCTGTGAATGAGTTAGTTCAGTTCAGTCACGCTGTCATGTCCAACTCTTTGTGACCCTGTGGACAGCAGCACGCCAGGCTTCCTTGTCCATCATCAACACCCAGAACTTGCTCAAACTCATGTTATCATCGAGTCGGTGATGCTATCCAATCATCTCATCCTCTGTCATCCCCTTCTCCTCCTGCCTTCAATCTTTCCCAGCATCAGGGTCTTTTCTAATGAGTCAGTTCTTTGCATCAAATGGCCAAAGTATTGGAGTTTCATCTTCAGCATCAGTCCTTCCAATGAATATTCAGGACTGATTTCCTTTAGGATTGACTGGCTTGATCTCAAGAGTCTTCATCAGCACCACAGTTCAAAAGCATCAATTCTTCTGTGCTCAACCTTCTTTATGGTCCAGCTCTCACAATCATACATGACTACTGGAAAAGCCACAGCTTTGACTAGATGGACCTTTGTAAGCAAAGTAATCTCTCTGCTTTTGAATATGTTGTCAAGATTACTCATAGCTTTTCTTCCAAGGAGCAAGCGTGTTTTAATTTCATGGCTATAGTCACCATCTGCAGTGTTTTTGGAGCCCAAGAAAATAAAGTCTGTCACTGTTTCCATTGTTTCGCCATCTATTTGCCATGAAGTGATGGGACTGGGTGTCATGATATTCATTTTTTGAATGTTGAGTTTTAAAACAGCTTTTTTACTCTCTTCTTTGACTTTCATCAAGAGGCTCCTTAGTTCTACTTCACTTCTTGCTATAAAGGTGATGTCATCTGTATATCTGAGGTTATTGATATTTCTCTAGGCAATCTTGATTCCAGTTTGTGCTTCATCCAGTCTGGCATTTTGCAAGATGTGTTCTGCATATAAGTTAAATAAGCAGGATGACAGTATACAGCCTTGACGTACTCCTTTCCCAATTTGGAACCAGTCTATTATTCCATGTTGGTTTCTAACTGTTGCTTCTTGACCTGCATACAGATTTCTCAGGAGGCAGGTGTGAGTTAATCATCCAATGAATGTTTACAGCACCTGCTTCTTGTTGGGCCCTAAGTACTGCTCTAATATTGCAGTGGTGAGCAAACCAGGGGAGGTTCATTGTTTGCCCTCATGGAGCTTAGACTTCAGAGGGAGAGATAAACATATTGACATAATCATATGATACTGAGTTATAATCGTGACAAGTGTTATAAGGGAAAGTATAGTAAAGAATACAATCATGTACCAGTGAGAACTAATTTGGTCCCCAGGAAAGGAAGAGCCTGTTTGTGCAACTGATGTTAAAGCACGTTAAAATTAGAGTGCTAAAAACTCAGAGAATTGAAAGTTAAATTAGAAGATTTGGGGTTAGAAAAATCACAACTATGGAGGAGCTGAAAGTACGTATCATTTTTGGCAGATGATAGCCTTTTTTTATATGCTGGTGGTAGAACCCAGATTCTAGCTAGGTACCAAGGTTAAGTGCTTCTGATGGAACTAAGCAGAATAACAAGTACGAAAAAGTAGGGCAAGGGATAGGCTTTCATACATATTTTAGGATTTTCATTTTCTGTGGGTCAATAGAGAAGGAAATAAATTTAGTTTGGAAATAAATTAACAATACGAAGAGCTTCTATTATTAAAATTTCAGGCATTTGGGCCAATATCGTGAGATTTGAACATTTACATTTTCGAGGTTAGATTTTCTGTGCTATCTTCATTGTCGGTTCATATCATTTAACTCTTTCAGATAGGGAATGAAATCATGTCTCAGAGTATATACTATATGGATTTGGGGTAAATATAATTCACCTTAAGTCCTGACTCATCTTATAGTTTTTTTAATGACAGTGCAAAAACCTGTTTCCAGCAGATATGTATAATCTGGTTCCAGCAGATATGTAGAATCAATGTCAAGATTTGGAAAATCAGGCAATTTTTTTTTTTTAACTGAACCCTGCTGGGGTGTATTTACTGGACTTCCCTGTTGGCTCAGACAGTAAAGCATCTGTCTACAGTGCGGGAGACCCAGGTTCAATCCCTGGGTTGGGAAGATCCCCTGGAGAAGGAAATGGCAATCCACTCCAGTACCATTGCCTGGAAAATCCTATGGACAGAGGAGTCTGGTAGGCTACAGTCCATGGGGTCTCAAAGAGTCGGACAAAACTGAGTGACTTCACTTTCACTGGGGTGTATAGGAAAAAGAACATAGTGTGGTATATATTAGCCTTAAGGCTACCTTGTACATCTTTTGCAAATTTTAGGCATGGGCATTTATTAAGGCAAAACAAGGGTTTTGGTATGGGTCTGGGCAGAGTGGTAACTACTTGGGCTTCTGCCTGGCATGGCACAGATCTGACATCTGTCCAGCCTGTCTTTCCTCTTACATTTTTCAGCAAGATTCTGCTTTCCCATAGGACAGTACTCTTCCCCCATTCTATATGGTTTAATATTAATAAGATAATCACTCAAGATGTACCAGTTCTCTGTCCAAAGCTGCAGTGACTCAAGCAAGACCGAAAGGATTCCTCCTGGGAATTTGAACTTCGGCCATGTCTCCTTTTCCTGAATCCCTAAGACACATACTTTCAACTGACGGTGGACCTTCTTATCAGGAAATGTTATTAAATAAAAAATTATCCAGAAAAAAGTAATTTCGGAGTAGAAAATTCTTGGAACAGATTCATTTTTAATGCTAGTGACCTAAAGAGACGCTCTTGGAGCTGCTGCTCCCCAGACCCTCAAGCTGTCCTCATTCTCGTCCTTCCTAAGGATTCTGTGAAGCACAGCATTCCCTCCTGGGTAAGTTAGTTGGAATATGGTATGACACTTGTGATGAGAGCCCAACTGACTAATATGTGTTTGTTGTATTCTTTTGGATTGACTTCTTTTGTATGGCCCCCCTTGGCTTGCTCTTCCCATATCCCCACAGTGGCACCCCATCCAGTCAGAAGGCTGTGGAAAGACGCAGAGGAAATTGCTGGGCTTGATTTTAGTATAGGCTTTGGGCCAGGTCCCCAAGGGAGTGCTAACCTCTCACATTATCCAGTCCTGTTCATTAAAATAAGAGGTTCTTTATCAGAACACGGGGAAAGTCCATATAGCAACAAAAAATGAAATATGAGCTGTTGCCTTCCCATCCTCATTTCATATATGGACCTGGAGTGCTAGATGGGTGGTTGAGGTGGAAAAATTCTAACCAAACGTCACTAGAGATGTGACCATAGAAACCCATTTTCTTCAGTGATTTTTACAAAACTTGATGAGACCAGGAGGGTAGATATAATTTCCACTTCACAGATGCATAAACTGGAGCTCTGAGTCCAGGGCTCTGTCTCCTCCATTATTGAGGCCACATCATATATTTCAATTGACTGTGAATCGAAATTCTATTTAGAGATTTAAAACTTACACTGACTATTGGAAAAGAATTGCTTAAGTATCCTTAGTCTCTGCCTTTGCACTTGTTGAATAATCCAGTTGTATTATTTTTAAGTACTTGCTTGCAAATTTACCTTGAGATATAGAAAATTGCTGTTTGGTAGGTGAAAAGGTGTCAGATATGGGCTGTTCCATGTGATTCAACCCACACCATTGAGAGGTCAATCTCACCTCTTACCATTCTCCCTCCTCACTCAACCACACACGTGGCCTCCTCCCTATCTTTGCACAGAAGTTTCTTGCTTCAAGGCCTTTGAATTTTGTTTTCTCTGTCTTGATTGTTCTTTCAAATGATTCCCATCCTTACTTTCTTAAGAAATGATATGTCAGTGTTACCTTCTCAAAGAAACCTTCCTTCACCATCTAGTCTAAAATTCTACTCCCTTGTCCCGACCAAACACACATTTTTTATCCCCTTGTCTGTATTTTCCCTTTAGGACTTATTATTTTGCATATTATATTAAATATGCAGTTATTTGTTTTGTTTATTGCATATCTCTACCTTATAATGAAGCTTAAAGTGGGTAGGGATTGTAGTTTGTTTTATTCACTGCTGTATCTCTAAATCTAAATAGTGACCTAAAGAGACGCTCTTGGAGCTGCTGCTCCCCAGACCCTCAAGCTGGGGAGCTATCTCTAATATCTAAAATAGTGCATGACACATAATAGTAGATACTCAATAAAATATGCTGACTAAATGAGCATGGACTGACAGTGGTAGCCGTACATCAGTGGGTCCTGATCTTTGAAAATACCACATTGGTAACTGATGACTCTGTTTTGTGATAAAAACAGAGTTGTGGAGGTTTCTGTAGCTGTGGTAGAGAGTGAGGGGGAGGCCAAGGAGACACAACTCTGGCCCATTCTGTTCCCATTCAAACAGGACCCTTCAGTGTTTAATCTCTTATATATCAGGGTTCAGGTAGGATTTCATTAGGGGAAAGATTTATGCAGATAACAACAGTTTGAAACCACTGATTTGGGATAGCAACAACAAAAAGTGTTTATAATGGGACTTCCCTGGTGGTCCAGTGGTTAAGAATCCGCCTTCCAATGCAGGGGACACAGGTTCGATCCCTGGGTGGGGAACTTAGATCCCACATGCCATGGAGCAGCTGAGCCCTCTCACTCAGGAATCTGAGCGCCACAACTAGAGAGAGGCCCGTAGGCTGCGAGGAAGAGCCCATGTGCCACAACTAAGACCTGATGCAGCCAAAAATGAAATAAATAAACAAAAAACAAAACAAAAAAAAAAAAGTGTTTATAAGTGACAGTGTAGTTTTGACACTAAAATATTATGATTACAGTTTTCTCACCACCTCATAAGGACAGTATAAGGGGGGATGATGGGGAGTCATCTGTAAAACCTCCACATTCAGTGAGTCTCACATTTCAGAGATTTTAAAAACTGTTTTTAAAATGTGTTAAGTTATTGTCTTGTGCTCAGTCGTGTCCTACTATTTGCAACTCCATGGACTATAGCCCACCAGACTCCTCTATCTATGGGATTTTCCAGGCAAGAATACTGGAATGGGTTGCCATTTTCTCCTCCAGGGAATTTTCTCCACCCAGAGATAGAACCATGCCCCCCACATTGCATCTTTACCTCTGAGCCACTGGGGAAGCCCCACAAAGTTGTATTTTAATGAATTGTTGAAAATTCTCTCCATCCTTAGGTATATTACTCTGTATTAATACTCTCCATATGATTGAAAATTTCTAGTAGGGAAGGGGATTTAATGTTATTTATATATTTACTTTTGCTGGGAAATTGACCTGAGTGCTCTAGTTGCCAGAAGCAAAAGGTAAGTGGGCATTAGGGAAGACAGGTCCTGGTCCAAAGTTCCCCAAATTTGTGTATTTTCAGCACATTTTTAAATGTATGATGACATGAAAAATGTTAAGGCCATGATGTAAAGATATTAGAAGGATCTATGTGAAAGCAAGATGGCGAACCATGCAGAGAATGTAATAAAAAGATGTATCTGCCTCTGGCCCAGAACACTGTCATGTGGCTGCCTGGTAGTCATTTAACAAACTGACTTCATATCCAAGGAATTTACAGCTAGATATGTGCAGGGTCTCATAGCTACATACTCGGCAGGATTACAGTTAGCACACAGATCACTGAGTGCTGCTTTCATATTCTGTGTTTCCATGATACACTGCTTATCTCTTACAAATACTTCAAAATGAATATAAGTGCACTTTATATGTTAATACAGAACTTTGTTCTATTGAAAATATAAGCAAATAAAGCAAGCTTTCACTTATCTAGATTTATTAACTGAAAAGGAACATGCTAACCACAGTATTAGTTGAATACTTAATAATTCTTAGACTGGAAGAATAATATTTAGCTAATAATAATGATTAGGATGGAAGAAATGCCATCTCCATGCAACTATACACATATAAGACTACCAGGGAAAATAGATGGGAACAGGAAAAAGGAAAGAAAAGAAGTCTACGTGATAGTTATGCAGAGTGAATTGAATTCTGAGTAGAGATAATATCCAGGTAAATAAGACAGAGGAAAGATATAGGAGCCAGTGATGCCATAAAATGGAAAAATTCTGGTGTTGTAGTGAAATGAACTCTTCCATTTATTTATTTATTTTTCTTGCCTTTACATTGTTTCTGTATGGTTCTTAACCTGTCTTGATTCAGGGACCTTTTGAAAACCTGGTTAAAATGATAGACTTTGTCCCCAGACAGTGCTCCTATGCACAGTGTTCCCAAAGGCCACTAAGTGGTGTGCAAAAACGTAACCTTTGTTTACCTATGGCTGCACTTCGTCTCTATCTTCAGTCTGCGTTCAGCTGATAGAAGGCACCTAATCCAGCTCCTGGCAGTAAGCCATCCCTTCAGTGATGCCTCCATGACTTGAGGTTTAAAATAACAACAGCAACAAGATCCTGATGTGTCCTCCCCTCTTCCCTCTTCTGGGATTACTTCTGAACCCCGGGACTCTGCTTCTTGGTCTGGACCTGCTTTGAGTAGATATTCCTGGGATGTATGGATCATGTGTTGGGGCTTTGGGTTGCTGCTTCCCTCACTTCTTGCTTTTCTTGCCAAGAAGCCCTGTCCCCATCCTGCTCCACCTGAATGGTCCCTGCTGCTGGTCACTGCTGGGTCATTTAGTCCCTGATTTTCCCTCTCTCAGGGCTCTGCTCTCCTTCCAATCCCTGTCTCCTTGACAGCTTGGAGGCTCTGGATGGGACAAGAGAAATAAGTTGGTCATTGAGGATTCTCCTTCTGGAAATACGAGTACATCTATGTATTTATTTTAAAATATGCAAAGAATAAATGAAAAAATAATAAAGATGCTTTATAATAGGGGAGCAATAGGAATAGAGTAAAAGAGATGGAGAAGTGAATGAGACTGAGTGCATTTTCAATAGTTTGGGCTTTTAAACCATTTTAATACTTTATTTGTTCAAAAAATAAAATTCAAAAAGGATGAAACAAGTCAAACCTTAAAATTATTTACTAACAGAAGCAAACACTAATCCTAATTGTATCTTAAACTGGTAACTATAGAAGATAACTTCACTGGGCTGTATTTAAACACATATTTGTACTCAGGTATAATCCAAGATAACAAAAGAACTGTAGGAGAATCTTAAACTGTATTTAGTAGTTAGCTCTTGCAATTATTGTAATTCTGAAACTATTTTGTGTGTATTTTAGGATAAAATAATTGAATCAATATGTTGATATTGTTGGTAGCCAGGATTCGGTTGAAAAATGTATGGTGCGATGTAAACAGTTGATGGTTCTTGGGGAGGGATATGGAAGTTTCAGGAAATTTTCTTTTAATTTTATGGAGGTTTGAAATTTTGCAAGACAAAAAGTAAAAAACCTACACCCTGAGTTAATCTAGGTGTGGATTAGTATTGTCATTTTGCACATCTGGTTGTTGTTGTGATTTAGTTGCTAAGTCATGTCTAGCTCTTTGCAACCCCATGGACTGTAGCCTAAGAGGCTCCTCTTTCTGTGGAATTATGATAAGAATAATTATGATAAGAATACTGGAGTGGGTTGCCATTTCCTCCTTCAGGGGATCTTTCTGAACTAGGGATCGAACCTGCATCCCCTGCATTGGCAGGTGGATTCTTTAAGGCTGAGCCACCAGGGAAGCCCCATTTTGCACATAAGGAAGGGTTAATATTTAGCTTGGTGCAAAAGTAATTGCGGTTTCTCATTGTAGAACTTTGCCATTTTATAGTGAAAAACATTCTTAAATAAATGTCATTTTGTTATACATCATCTTAATGCACATTTCTTCATGTGTTTTGCTAATGAATTATTACTTGCTATTTATTTTGTTGTAGCCATGCGTTCCAGGAAACAAACTCACTCAGAAGGACAATGCAGATAATGGAGTGCAGTTTACACTGGCGGGCCCAAGGCAGAGTCTCCTGTTAGCCAAGGACCCTGACCAGTTTTTGTGAAAACCTTATATACCCTAAGTGTATGTGCCCAAACCTACCTCCCCAAATTTCCTGAAACTAGTCTGAACAAAAGGATTTCCCTGGTGGCTCAGTGGTAAAGAATCTGCCTGCCATGCAGAAAATGCAGGAGACCCAGGGTTCGATCCCTGGTTGGAGAAGATCTCCTGGAGAAAGACATGGCAACTCACTCCAGTGTTCTTGCCTAGAGAATCCCAAGGACAGAGGAGCCTGGCAGGCTACAGTCCATGGGGTTGCAAAGAGTTGGACACAACTGAAGTGACTGAGCATGCACAGTCTGAAAAAGGAAAAGAAAGATACAATCAAAGTTAACCTGTGATTCTTATGCCTTAAGCCTAGGTAGTTAACAGCAGACAGATATCAATAGGCCTCAGGTCATGCCCCAATAAGCATAATAGAATTTATGATTCTATTTGGTTACACAGATAATTAGGGTATTCTTTTAGGTGACAGAGAGTCTAGGTATGAGCCCTGGGGTTCTTCCATCCAGGGGGTCTGGTTTTCCAGTTGGTATGTTGTTTCCATAGATACTAGGCATATAGCTCAAAGTCCACAGTCCAGCCCAAGATGGAGTCCTGCTTTCAAGATGGAGCCTGTTCTGTTTCCTCCTTCAATTTTATATGTATTTTAGACTATGGAAAGATGATAGGCATGAAGAAAATTTGAGCAATTTTCTTTGAGTTCAAAATGGGTTGTAAAGCAGCAGAGACAACTTGCAGCATCAACAACACATTTGGTCCAGGAACCGCTAATGAATGTACACTGCAGAGGTGGTTCAAGAAGATTCACAAAGAAGAGAGCCTTGAAGATGATGAGTGTCGTGGCCGGCCTTTGGAAGTTGACAATCAACTGAGAGCAATCATCAAAGCCAATCCTCTTACAACAACATGACAAGTTGCCTAAGAACTCAACGTTGACCATTCTGTGATCAGTTGACATTTGAAGCAAATTGGAAAGGTGAAAAAGCTTGATAAGTAGGTGCCTCCTGAGCTGACCGCAAATCAAAACAATCATTTTGAAGTGTTTTCTTCTCTTATTCTATGCAACAACAGTGAACCATTTCTTGATTGGATTGTAACATGTGATGAAAAGTTGATTTTATATGACAACTGGCAACAACCAGCTCGGTGATTGGACTGAGGAGAAGCTCCAAAGCACTTCCCAATGCCAAACTTTTACCAAAGAAAGGATCACAGTCACTGTATGGTGGTCTCCTGCCTGTCTGATCCACTACAGCTTTCTGAATCCCAGCGAAACTATTACATCTAAGAAGTATGCTCAGAAAATCGATAAGATACACCAAAATCTGCAGTGCCTGCAATCAGCATTGGTCAACAGAAAGGGCCCAATTCTTTCTTGTGATGACACCCAACTGCACATTACACAACCAGCACTTCATAAGTTAAATAGATTGGGCTACAGAGTTTGGCCTCATCTGCCATATTCACCTGACCTCTCATCAACTGACTACCACTTCTTCAAGCTTCTTAACAACTTTTGCAGGAAAATGCTTCCACCATCAGCAGGACACAGGAAATGCTTTCTAAGAGTTCAGCGAATCTTGAAGCATGGATTTTTATGCCACAGGAATAGACAAACTTTTTTCTCATTGGCAAAAATTTGTTGATTGTAATGAATCCTATTTTGATGAATAAAGATGTGTTTGAGTCTAGTTAAAATGATTTAAAATTCAGAGTCTGCTTCCATGTCCTCGCTATTGTAAAAAGTGCTGCAGTGAACATTGGGGCACATGTATCTCTTTAATTATGATATTCTCAGAGCATATGTCCAGTAGTGAGATTGCTGGGTCATATAATAATTCTATTCCTAGTTTTTTAAGGACTCTCCATACTGTTCTTCATAGTGTTTGTATCAATTTACATTCCTCCCAGCAGTGCAATTTACATTCCAATCCTTTTCTGCACATCCTCTCCAGCATTTATTGTTTGTAGATTTTTTTAATGATAGCCATTCTGACCCTTGTCAGGTGATACCTCATTGTAGTTTTGATTTGCATTTCTCTAACAATGAGTGATGTTGAGCATCTTTTCATGTGTTTATTAGCCATTTGTATGTCTTCTTTGGGGAAATGTCAGTTTAGGTTTTCTGCCCATTTTTTGATTGGGTTGTTTGTTTTTCTGTTATTGAGCTGCATGAGCTACTTGCATGTTTTGGGGATGAATCCTTTTTCAGTTGTTGTGTTCACAATTATTTTCTCCCATTCTGAGGGATGCCTTTTAATCTTGTTTATTGTTTCCTTTGCTATGCAAAAGCTTTTAAGTTTAATTAAGTCCCATTTATTTACTTTTGCTTTTATTTCCATTACTATAGAAGGTGGGTCAAAGAGGATCTTGCTGTGATGTATATTAGAGTGTACTGCATATATTTTTGTCTAAAAGCTTTATAGTTTCTGACCTTACATTCAAATCTTTAATTCATTTTGAGTTTTTTTTTTTTTTTTGTATGGTGTTAGAAAGTGTTTAGTTTCATTCTTTTACATGTAGCTATCCAGTTTTCCATGCACCACTTATTGAAGACGCTGTCTTCTCTGTTGTATATTCTTGCCTCCTTTGTCAAAAATACATAGGTGCATGGGTTTATCTCTGGGTTTTCCATCTTGTTACATTGGTCTTTATCTCTGTTTTTGTGCCAGTACCATTTTTTAATGACTACAGCTTCGTTGTATATTCTGAAGTCAGGAAGGTTGATTCTTCCAGCTCCATTCTTTTTTCTCAACAAATGAATGGATAAAGAAATTGTGGTACATATATACAATGGAATGTTCAGTCGCTCAGTCACATCTGACTCTTTGCAACCCCATGAATTGCAGCATGCCAGGCCTCCCTGTCCATCACCAACTCCCAGAATTCACTCAAACTCACGTCCATTGAGTCGGTGATGCCATCCAGCCATCTCATCCTCTGTGGTCCCCTTCTCCTCCTGCCTCCAGTCCCTCCCAGCATCAGAGTCTTTTCCAATGAGTCAACTCTTTGCATGAGGTGGCCAAAGTTACTCAGCTTTAAAAAAGAATGTACTTGAGTCAGTGTTAATGAGATGGATGAATCTTAAGGATTTCATTGTACATAGTGGAATAAGTCAGAAAGACAAAGATAGATGTATATTAACACATGTATATAGACTCTGCAAAGATGGTACTGATTAACCTGTTTGCAGGCAGCAGTGTAGTCACAGACAGAGAACAGACTTGTCGACACAGTATGGGAGGGAGAGGTTGGGACAAATTGAGAGAGTAGCATGGAAACATATATATTACCAAATGTAAAATAGATAGCCAGTGGGAATTTGTTGTGTGGTACAGGGAGCTTAATCCAGTGCTCTGTGATAATCTAGAAGGGCGGGATGCAGTGGGAGATGTGAGGGAGGTTCAAGAGGGAGCAGAACTATGTATACCTGTGGCTGATTCATGTTGATATATGGCGGAAACCAGTACAATAATGTAAAGCATTATCTTCCAATAAAAAATTAAAAAATTCAGGGTCAGAAACTGTAATTACTTTTGCACCAGCCTAATTATATGAACATAGATACAAGCACCAGTGAGCCTCAGGGATGGAGTAGAACTTGGGTACTCTGCCTATGCATCTCTTGTACATTTTATTAGATTAATGTTTAACCACTTGTGGGCCCTGGTAACTTTAGGATCTATTGTAGGAAGTCTGTCCTGCAAATGAATTTGGGACACAGTGTTGTATGTAGATTGAACTATACTTGAGAAATATTCTACTAATGGCAGTGTCAATTCAGCTGTTCTTATTTTTAAAATATTTAAAAATGAAAGTATGATCTTTCTATTAAAAAATGTACATTGAGAGTTTTAAAAAAATTGAAAAGCCAAGAATTTGAATTTTTTTTCTTTTTTTTTCTGGCTACTTCTATAGCACCAGTGCTCATTCGCACCATAGGACAATACTGATCTCAAGTCTTGCCTCACTAGGAGAATTTCTTTGAGGGTGGAAAATTGATATGAGTTGTTCATTGCTGGATTTCTAGAGCCTAGAACAGTGCCTTGTACTTAAGCATGTGTTGAGCTAATGATGGGACAAAACTTTAAGGATGGAACCACATTAGTTAAAATGTCATATATTATCCATCCACACACTGAATTCTGTCTACATTTTAGAGCCATTAAATAGCTCTCTGAAGTCATCTTTAGACACGAAGTGAAATCCCCACTTTATAGTTCCTCCTTCCCTCTCAGTAACTTTCTATTGATCTAGTTTTTATTTCTCTATTACTCAACTGTTACTTCTAAATAGGCCCTGCTAACTGGACTGAGTGCTTTTTTATGTGCACATTTTATTTCCTGAAACGCATTTTAAGTTCCTTAAGGACAAAAGCTACTTCTTATCCAATTTTTCTACTTTTTTCAAACAGAGAACCTGACATGGTGCTTTTTTTTTTTTTTTTTTTTTTTTTAGGTGTCTGTTATTTTTGCTGCTTCTAGCTTCTATCTATTCCTCTTCTCTTGATAACAACATTCTCCTTTTTTTTCTCCTGAGAAATTATCTCAGCTCCATTTTGTGACCAACTGTGGGTAAAAGATAGTTGTCCTGTCCTGACTTAGGCAAGCAGGAGAGAAGGAATCTTTGGAAGGAACAGTTAACAGCTAATCTGTAATCATCTTCAGCATCATAATTAATTGAGGAAAGATAGAACATTGTCAAACTTCTTACAATATCAACTCAAGGAATTTATTCATAGCAAGGGTCGTTCTGAGTTTGCTGTGAATAGATTACTGATCCATGAATATTCTTGCATATTTGGTTGTCAAGATAATTTATTATATAACCTGTGATTTTTGATTTCAGCTGCATAAAAGGAAGGAAACCTTACAACTTCTCCTTTAGTGTTGCAGTGATAGGCAACTAGCAAGATGTTTAAGCCGAGGGACCCCTAGGCCCTGCAGTTTTCTTGTGATTATGTAATTCACACCTATGTCAGTGCATGTACCTCCTGACTACAATGTATCCCTTGTAATGACTGAGAAATTGGAAGATGTGTTCAAAGCCTCCATGTCATTGCTGCAGTATGTGGCTATCCTTCTTCTGTGCACTTTCTTAAACTAAGTAAACTTACTGATGGGTAAGCCTATTTTATTCTATGCATTTGGTTGAATCTTGCAGCGTGTGACCCAGGTTCAGCCAATGCTACTTTCTCCTGGGAGTTTGAATCTTTGGTTGGTGGCATATGTCCTAAATGGAATTTTTTGTGTGTTTTATTTCACTGACAGGAGCGCACTCTCACAAAACTATAAAATAGTTGTCTTTGGACCTCAGCGCTACTTGTGTTTCTATTTCTAAGCTTTCCCACAGATTCTGTTAGCATGCTTTCTTTCCAATGAATTCCTGTTTACCTAATTAACAAGAGATGGTTTCTGTTGGCTGTCATCAAAGAACTCTGGTGGTATAGCTATGGGTAAGGTAAAGTTTCAATATATTTTAATCATATAGTTGGTGTCTCGATTAGCTACTACTCTGGAATAAATTACCTCTAAATGTGGTGGCTTGAAATAATAGCTGTTTATTCAACTCATGGTTATGCAGGACAGTGGATTAGATTGTGTTCAGCTGTCTGGTTCTCTTGATCTCATCCAGATTACCCTGTGTTCAGTACTTTTTTGATATAAGCAACTTTGCCACAAGTATTTTTGCCCCAAACATTTTCACTGTATAACTAATTGGCTGTGGGGTAATTTTGCTATAATATATAAAATAATTATTGGAGAAGGAAATGGTAACCCACTCCAGTGTTCTTGCCTGGAGAATCCCAGGGATGGGGGAGCCTGGTGGGATGCTGTCTATGGGGTCGCACAAAGTCGGACACGACTGAAGTGACTTAGCGTAGCATAGCATAGCATAAAATAATTAGAAATAAAAGAGGGACACTAAAAAAGATATACTAAAATATGAGAGATAAGTAACAAAATTAAGAGGACCTTATTGCAAAATACAAAATATTTGAATACATTTAAAAATATATATATTTGTTTTTGGCTGTGCTGGGTCTTTGTTGTTGTTCTTGGGCTTTCTCTAGGTGTGGTGAGCAGGGGATACTCTCTAGTTGTGTTGCACAGGCTCCTCTTGTTGTGGAGCACAGGCTTTAGAGCAGGGGCTCAGTAGTTGTGACACGTGGGCTTAGTTGCCTTACTATACATTGAATTTTCCCAGACCAGGGATTGAACCCGTGTCCCTTGCATTTGCAGACAGATTCTTAACCGCTGGATTACCAGGGAAGTCAATGTTTGAGTACCTTTACAATGTGTGTAGATTCATGCAATATTGCATATATAACTCATTTGATTTTGTGAGTTGTACTTAAGCACTTAAGTCTTTCATTCATAGTATTTTTATTGATTGATTGTTAATTTGTCTTACTGTTTGGCATCACATTTTTTCTTTTTTGCTAAAATTTCTCCCTTTATTAAAAGAGGTATCAGTTTTCAGATACTAGGATGCATATGTGTAACTGAGCTTTGTATTGAGTTGTGAAAACCTCTGCACTGTTTTTTGTTGGTATAATTCACACGGTTCAACTCTGGGCCTTTGAGGCTCTCAAGGCCTTGTATGTTTCAAAATAAATCCAGTGTTGGAACAAAATCATCTATCAACTCAAAAAAAAAAAAAAAAAGTCAATAACTCAATGCCGTTACTAACTAGAAGAAGTGCTAATGTACTTAACTTGTTGAAACTAAACTTTTAAACAAAAAACTTCTACCAGTTATCTTATCTTTCATGGCAAAATTACCTTAAGTTCAATTAGCTATGTGGCAAAAATTCTTGAAGCAAAGATGTTGCCAAAGATATTTACAGTGAAGTACCAAGAACAAATTTTCTCATGTTTTTGCGTGGAAATGCAATTCAGATAGAGAGCTATGCTTTTAGGGATTGTCTGGCAATCTAAGAAGTTTCCCTGGCCTTATTCTAATGGTGGCAATGGATCTCAAGAGCATGAAGGAAATGTTATGTGCTGAATTACGTTCCCCCCAAATTCATATATTGAAGCCTTTAACCCCTTAGTAACTCAGACTGTGACTATTTGGAGATGGGACCTTCAATGAAGCAATCAAGTTAAATCAACCATTCATGTAGACTCTAGTCCAGTCTGACTGATGCTTTTTTAAGAAGAGGAAATTTAGATACATAAAGAAATATTAAAACTAGGGGTGCACATGCATAGAGGAGAGACCATGTGAGACATGGCAAGGGGGTGGCCAGCAAACTAAGAAGAGAAGCCTCACAAGAAACCAAACCTGCCAACACCTTAATCCTGGACTTCCAGTCTCCAGAACTGTGAGAAAAGAAATTTCTCATTTAAGCCACCAGGCCTGTGGTGTTTTGTTGTTGCAGCCCTTGCAAACTAATACAGGAAGCATGCAAGCTTT
This sequence comes from Tragelaphus eurycerus, assembly GCA_935064755.1. NCBI lineage: Eukaryota > Metazoa > Chordata > Mammalia > Artiodactyla > Bovidae > Tragelaphus > Tragelaphus eurycerus. The sequence continues at coordinate 17,296,129 of CAKXYN010000024.1, read as the reverse complement.
CTGGTGGCTTGGTCTCAGAACTGGCACAACATCACTTCAGCTGCATTATCTTGATAAAACTAAGTCACAAGTCCAGCTTAGCTGGGAGGTCACATTACGAATAAGTATGGATACAGAGAAGGCAAAATTGTGGCCATCTTTGCAAAGTCATTTGAATGGTGAGAAAGCCTACAGAATAGAAATCTATATTAATGGAGAAACTGTTGGGTATTTTAATTTACAATTGAATTGTTTTCTCCAAAGCATATTTCTCTTTGGTGTGAATGGAACTGACCAGCTGATGTTCATCCCATGGTCTGCACAACAAAAACATGTCCGCCTGTGCCAAGGAGGCCCCACTCAATAGCATGAACCATAGTACCTTGACAAATGACCAGAATGTGAGAGGAATGGTGTTTTTTTAATGAATCAAATCGTATCAGTTTAGTTCAGTTCAGTCATGCAGTCATGTCTGACTCTATGTGACCCCACAGACTGCAGCATGCTAGGCCTCTCTGTCCATCACTGACTCCTGGAGTCCATCTAAACCCAGGTCCATTGAGTCGGTGATGCCATCCAACCATTTCATCCTCTGTCATTCCCTTATCCTCCTGCCCTCAATCTTTCTCAGGGTCAGGGTCTTTTCCAATGAGTCAGCTCTTCGAATCAGGTAGCCAAAGTATTGGAGTTTCAGCTTCAACATCAGTCCTTCCAATGAACACCCAGAACTGATCTCCTGTAGGATGGACTGGTTGGATCTCCTTGCTGTCCAAGGGACTCTCAAGAGTCTTCTCCAACACCACAGTTCAAAAGCATCAATTCTTTGGTGTTCAGCTTTCTTTATAGTCCAACTCTCACATCCATATATGACTACTGGGAAAACCATAGCCTTGACTAGATGGACCTCTGTTGGCAAAGTAAGGTCTCTGCTTTTTAATATGCAATCTAGGTTGGTCATAACTTTTCTTCCAAGGAGTTCAGTTCAGTTGCTCAGTTGTGTCTGACTCTTTGTGATCCCATGAACTGCAGCATGCGCGGCCTCCCTGTCCATCACCAACTCCCAGAGTCCACCCAAACCCATGTCTGTTGAGTCAGCGATGCCATTCAATCATCTTATCCTCTGTCATCCTCTTCTCAATCTTTCAATCTTTCCTAGCATTAGGGTCTTTTCAAATGAGTCAGCTCTTTGCATCAGGTGGTCAAAGTACTGCGTTTCAGCTTCAACATCAGTCCTTCCAATGAATAGTGATTTCCTTTAGGATGGAGTGGTTGGATCTCCTTGCAGTCCAAGGGATTCTCGAGTCTTCTCCAACATCACAGTTCAAAAGCATCAATTCTTTGGCACTCAGCTTTCTTTATAGTCCAACTCTCACATCCATACATAATTATTTGAAAAACCATAGCCTTAACTAGACAGACTTTTGTTGGCAAAGTAAGGTCTCTGCTTTTTAATATGCTGTCGAGGTTGGTCATAACTTTTCTTCCAAGGAGCTCAGTTCAGTTGCTCAGTGTGTCCAACTCTTTGCAACCCCACAAACCGAAGCACACCAGCCCTCCCTGTCCATCACCAACTCCCAGAGTCCATCCAAACCCATGTCCATTGAGTCAGTGATGCCATCCAACCATCTTATCTTCTATTGTCCCCTTCTTCTCCTGACCTCAATCTTTCCCAACATCAGGGTCTTTTCAAATGAGTAAGCTCTTTGCATCAAGTGGCCAAAGTATTGGCATTTCAGCTTCAACATCAGTCCTTCCAATGAACACCTAGGACTGATCTCTTTTAGGATGGGCTGGTTGGATCTCCTTGCAGTCCAAGGGACTCTGAGGAGTCTTCTCCAACACCACAGTTCAAAAGCATCAATTCTTCTAAGCTCAGCTTTAGTAAGTGCGTTTTTATTTCATGGCTGCAGTCACCATCTGCAGTGACTTTGGAGCCCCCAAAATAAAGTCCTCCACTGTTTCTCCAACTATTTGCCATGAAGTGATGGGACCAAATGCCGTGATCTTAGTTTTTTTTAACGTTGAGCTTTAATGAAGTGATGGAACCAAAGTAAAAACAACACCCAGTTGTGGATGTTACTGGTGATGGATGAAAGGTCCAGTGCTGTAAAGAGCAATATTGCATAGGAACCTGGAAGGTTAGGTCCATGTATCAAGGCAAATTGGAAATGGTCAAACAAGAAATGGCCAGAGTGAATGTCAACATTCTAGGAATCAGCGAACTCAATGGACTGGATTGGGTGAATTTAACTCAGGTGACCATTATGTCTACTACTGTAGGCAAGAATCTCTTAGAAAAATGGAATAGCCATCATAGTCCATAAAATAGTCCAAAATGCAGTACTTGGATGCAATCTCAAAAATGTCAGAATGATCTCTGTTTGTTTCCAAGGCAAACCATTCAATATCACGGTAATCCAAGTCTATACCTTGACCAGTAATGCTGAAGAAGCTAAAGTTGAACAGTACTATGAAGACCTACAAGACCTTTTAGAACTAACACCCAAAAAAGATGTCCTTTTCATTATAGGGGACTGGAATGCAAAAGTAGGAAGTCAAGAAACACCTGGAGTAACAGGCAATTTGGCCAGAGTACGGAATGAAGCAGGGCAAAGGCTAATAGAGTTCAGTCAAGAGAACACACCAGTCATAGCAAACACCCTCTTCCAACAACACAAGAGAAGACTCTACATATGGACATCACCAGATGGACAACACAGAAATCAGATTGATTATATTCTTTGCAGCCAAAGATGGAGAAGCTCTATACAGTCAGCAAAAACAAGACTGAGAGCTGACTATGGCTCAGATCATGAACTCCTTATTGACAAATTCAGGCTTAAATTGAGGAAAGTAGGGGAAACCACTAGACCATTCAGGTATGACCTAAATAAAATCATATCATTAGGCCTTAAAAAATTAGTGTTTTGTGTCTCATTAATTTTCAGAGGAGCAGTGCCCAAGTTCTTGTCGTTGACAGAGTAGAGCAATAGAAAAAGTCAAAGAAGACCCTTAACTTAAAAAAATATTCTTCAGAGGAAAAGAAAAATCTCTCTAAGCCTTTAAAGTAAGGTTTATGTCTCATATTTTCATGATAATGATAGGGTTTACAGAGAAGGCATTAAATATTGACGAATTAATACTGGCTTCTATAGTAGAGCATACATCATTAAGTTATGTCCTGCGTTATGTCACTGGAAAGCTCTTTTACTTACTTTGTAGAAATAAGATTTAGTCAGGTCTAGAAGAATTGTGATGGCCTATAGAATTAAAAAAATGCATCACTTCAACCAATAGTCATTAAATGTGTGTTCGTGTTCAATATTTATTTAGAGGGAAAACTGGTTTACTAATAGTAAAAATTCATCCTCCCTCTCTCCTTTCCGTCTTTTCATTGTCCTTTTCTATTTTACTTTCTCTCAAACAGAATTTCACATCAATAAAAACGTGTGTGTGTGGATGCACTTAGCTGCTCAGTTGTTTCCAACTCTTTGGGACCCTGTGGTCTATAGTCTACCAGGCTCCCCAGTCTATGAGATTTTTTGGGCGAGAATACTGGAGTGGGATGCCATTTCCTACTCCAGGGGGTTTTCCAACCCAGGGATTGAAACTGGGTCTGCTGCATTGCAGACAGATTCCTTACCTGCTGAGCCATCAGGGAATTAGAGAACAATAAAATATTTACTAGAACTCCATGGACAGAGGAACTTGGTGGGCTGTAGTCCATTGGCTCACCAAGAGTCAAACCCAGCTGAGCAACTAATACACATGCACAAAGTATTTACTGAGGTGACATGGAATGACAAAGAGGAGGTTGGCATATCACCATCCCGCTGTTTCACGGTTTGCACACCAAGCTCAGTAAGCCCTGCCTTATCTTCCAAACTCTTCTTTTCCTCCTCAGAGCTACCAGTTTTCCTGCCTCACTTTTCACATCCACACTCTCCTTCTTGTTCCTGCCTTAGATTTTCTAGATCTGTACCTGGGATTCTCAGTGCTCAGTTTTCCCTTTCTTAGGCAGAGCAGTGTAGTGCTGTAACATTTTAAATTCAAACTTTGATACTCCCACTCACTAGTTAAAACTGCCTACAGTAACATCAAATTATTATATGAGGGATAAAAGTCCCTATTATATGAGGAACAAAAGTTTTACTCCTGTTTAACAAATAGAAATTCCTCCAGATACCAAAGTTTGCTTTCCTTAGAAAGCAATGAAAAATAAAACCTGACAAATCTACTATGAGCAAATGACCTTCAGATCAGATCAGATCAGTTGCTCAGTCGTGTCCGATGCTTTGCGACCCCATGAACTGCAGCACGCCAGGCCTCCCTATCCATCACCAGCTCTCGGAGGTCACTCAGACTCACATTCATCGAGTCAGTGATGCCATCTAGCCATCTCATCCTCTGTCGTCCCCTTCTCCTCCTGCCCTCAATCCCTCCCAGCATCAGAGTCTTCTCCAATGAGTCAACTCATCGCATGAGGTGGCCAAAATACTGGAGTTTCAGCTTTAGCATCATTCCTTCCAAAGAAATCCCAGGATTGATCTCCTTCAGAATGGACCGGTTGGATCTCCTTGCAGTCCAAGGGACTCTCAAGAGTCTTCTCCAACACCACAGTTCAAAAGCAAATGACCTTAGTAAAATGCAAAATAAGCAATCTCTTACATGGCCTGCATAGGAGAGGGGCCTATTTACATCCTTCCATCGTGTAAAGATGGGGAAACATTGTGTAAAGATGGGAAATAGATGGGGAAACAGTGGAAACAGTGTCAGACTTTATTTTTCTGGGCTCCAAAATCACTACAGATGGTGACTGCAGCCATGAAATGAAAAGACGCTTACTCCTTGGAAGAAAAGTTATGACCAACCTAGATAGCATATTTAAAAGCAGAGACATTACTTTGCCAACAAAGGTCCATCTAGTCAAGGCTATGGTTTTTCCTGTGGTCATGTGTGGATGTGAGAGCTGGACTGTGAAGAAGGCTGAGCGCTGAAGAATTGATGCTTTTGAACTGTGGTGTTGGAGAAGACTCTTGAGAGTCTCTTGGACTGCAAGGAGATCCAACCGGTCCATTCTGAAGGAGATCAGCCCTGGGATTTCTTTGGAAGGAATGATGCTGAAGCTGAAACTCCAGTACTTTGGCCACCTCTTGCGAACAGTTGACTCATTGGAAAAGACTCTGATGCGGGGAGGGATTGGGGGCAAGAGGAGAAGGGGATGACAGAGGATGACATGCTGGATGGCATCACTGACTCGATGGATGTGAGTCTGAGTGAACTCTGGGAGTTGGTGATGGGCAGGGAGGCCTGGCGTGCTGCAATTCATGGGGTCGCAAAGAGTCGGACACGACTGAGCGACTGATCTGATCTGATTGTGTAAAGAGGGCTTCCCTAGTGGCTCAGCTGGTAAAAGAATCTGCCTGCAATTCAGGAGACCTGGGTTTGATCAATCCCTGTGTTGGGGAGGTCTCCTGGAGAAGAGAAAGGCTACCCACTCCAGAGGATGAGATCGTTGGATGGCATCACCAACTTGATGGATGTGACCTTGAGTAAGCTCTGGAAGTTGATGATGGACAAGGAAGTCTGGTGTGCTACAGTCCATGGGGTTACAGAGAGTTGGACATGACTGAGTGACTGCACTGAATTGATGATCGTGTAAAGAATTGTTTTAATGTGTATAGTTGAATTAAAATATTCCCATGTTATTTTAGCAAGTCTTGTGGAGTGGAGTCCTAGAAGTTTTCAACTTGTGCAACCTGTAACACATTCATAGATATTGTGCTAATGAACAATGTCCATTCAGAGAGCTTTGACAGCAGTAAATGGCATATGACATCTGCCATTCAACATATGTCTGCCTCCATCCGAACACTTTCTGTCCAGGGATTTCTCTACTGATGCTACAATGGGAGGGTGGGAGCAGGAGGGCAAGGTGGGGTTGTAAAGCAGGGCACTATGGGAATTGCTTCTGGGCTCACACACACAACTCAGAAATTAAGGGAATTCAAGTCATAGAGAGTGGACCTTTGGTAAATAGGAGACCAGATGGTGAATGAATGCTTCCTTTTGTATCCTCTTCTTCCCCAAAATAATCTCCCATCTGAGAAGGAGATGGACTTTCTTCTCAGAAGGTTCTGTGGGAGGGAGCCATCAGTCACCCCCCTAGTAGCCAACTCCATCATGTGTCTTTCTGTTGGTTCTCCCAGATTTTCCACTCCATTCAGTGCCCCCAGTTCCTGCTACCTGGATCCCACTCCCTGAAAAGAAATTCATCTTTGTTTCTTGCCTCAAGGGAGCCAAGCCAAGATACTGATCACAAAAAAGAGGATAAGATTGGGAAAATAACAATATTGTAAGCTCAAATTTTACTTAAAGTGTTTTATATACATGAGTTGAAGGACTGTAACATTCTTTGAAATATTAGAAAAGTCTTATTTTAAATTTTCCCCTCAAAGATTTAAAAAATCCATAAGTGTATTAGAAAATCAAAAAAATGTAAAGCACTTCTAGAATATAAAAAGTAATTGAGATTATATTGTAAGAGAATCAAGAGCAAGGAAACCATGTTTTCAGATCCATCTGAAACCTACTTGTGACTTTCCATCTCCACTGTTTAGACCAAGGTATCTTCTCCTCTTCCTGGGGTTCCACTTGGTCTGTTTGTTTTGCTCTTGTAACCCAGCAATTCCTTCTCTATGCTTTTCGCACCTTAAAACTTTTGCAATTTTTGTTCCCTGTGCTCTGGATGCTTCTTACCTGCTTCCTTCCATGGGTGGCTCCTTTTAATTCACTTTAAACATTATTTTCTCAGGTCAGAGCAACTTCTGTCCTCCTGGTCTAAAGTTACCCTCCTGTTCTGCTCACCTCCCATCATTTCCTGTTCCAGTATCTGTTATTTTTTTTCTTGGAATTTACCAAGACCATTACATTTTTTTTTTTTTTTTTTTGCTTCCATATTAATGGTTGTTTCTCCCATTAGAATATCAGTGCCATTAGGGCAGGAACCTGGTCTGTTTTCTTTATTGCCCTATCTTGAGTTTTCAGCAGTTTGTGACACATAGGACAGGAGCCTTTTCTTGGGCTCTTTACTCAGTCATCAAGCACTGTGTCAACCATGAAGCTAGATACTGGCAGTAAAGAGGATGGAGATAGGATCCTACTTTCTAAGAGTTCTGAGTAGAGAAGAGCATGCACTTCTGTTTCCTGATTCATAGTTTGATAATTTGTGGTACATATTTTATTATTTTACTAATACACTTTATTTTTTTAATTTAATTTTATTTAACTTTACAATATTGTATTGGTTTTGCCATATATCAAAATGAATCTGCCACAGGTATACATGTGTTCCCCATCCTGAACCCTCCTCCTTCCTCCCTCCCCATACCATCCCTCTGGGTCATCCCAGTGCACCAGCCCCAAGCATCCAGTATCGTGTATTGAACCTGGACTGGTGACTCGTTTAATATATGAAATTATACATATTTCAATGCCATTCTCCCAAATCATCCCACCCTCTCCCTCTCCCAGAGTCCAAAAGATTATTCTATACATCGGTGTCTCTTTTGCTATCTCGTATACAGGGTTATTGTTACCATCTTTCTAAATTCCATATATATGCATTACTGTATTGGTGTTTTTCTTTCTGGCTTACTTCACTCTGTATAATAGGCTCCAGTTTCATCCACCTCATTAGAACTGATTCAAATGTATTCTTTTTAATGGCTGAGTAATACTCCACTGTATATGTACCACAGCTTTCTTATCCATTCATCTGCGGGTGGACATCTAGGTTGCTTCCAAGTCCTGGCTATTGTAAACAGTGCTGCTATGAACACTGGGGTACACGTGTCTCTTTCAATTCTGGTTTTCTCAGTGTGTATGCCCAGCAGTGGGATTGCTGGATCATAAGGCAGTTCTATTCCCAGTTTTTTGAGAAATCTCCATACTGTTCTCCAAAGTGGCTGTACTAGTTTGCATTCCCACCAACAGTGTAAGAGGGTTCCCTTTTCTCCACACCCTCTCCAGCATTTATTGCTTGTGGACTTTTGGATCGCAGCCATTCTGACTGGCGTGTAATGGTACCTCATAGTGGTTTTGATTTGCATTTCTCTGATAATGAGTGATGTTGAGCATCTTTTCATGTGTTTGTTAGCCATCTGTATGTCTTCTTTGGAGAAATGTCTATTTAGTTCTTTGGTCCATTTTTTGATTGGGTCATTTATTTTTCTGGAATTGAGCTGTAGGAGTTGCTTGTATGTTTTTGAGATTCAAATGCAATCCCTATCAAGCTACCAATGGTATTCTTCACAGAGCTAGAACAAATAATTTCACAATTTGTATGGAAATACAAAAAACCTAGAATAGCCAAAGCTATCTTGAGAAAGAAGAATGGAACTGGAGGAATCAACCTGCCTGACTTCAGGCTCTACTACAAAGCCACAGTCATCAAGACAGTATGGTACTGGCACAAAGACAGAAATATAGATCAATGGAACAAAATAGAAAGCCCAGAGATAAATCCATGCACATATGGACACCTTATCTTTGACAAAGGAGGCAAGAATATACAATGGATTAAAGACAATCTCTTTAACAAGTGGTGCTGGGAAAACTGGTCAGCCACTTGTGAAAGAATGAAACTAGAACACTTTCTAACACTATACACAAAAATAAACTCAAAATGGATTAAAGATCTAAATGTAAGACCAGAAGCTATAAAACTCCTAGAAGAGAACATAGGCAAAACACTCTCTGACATACATCACAGCAGGATCCTCTATGACCCACCTCCCAGAATATTGGAAATAAAAGCAAAAATAAACAAATGGGACCTAATTAAACTTAAAAGCTTCTGTACAACAAAGGAAACTACAAGCAAGGTGAAAAGACAGCCTTCAGAATGGGAGAAAATAATAGCAAATGAAGCAACAAGCAACTAATCTCAAAAATATACAAGCAACTCCTACTAATAGACTTTAGCATGCTAAATGCAGGATCTCAATCATCTTCATATTTTGAGGCTAGCATATACCATGAAAATAAAATCATATTTTTGATAGCATTTCTACAGGAGCTTTTATAAATATGAGAAGTTATTATTATTATTTTAAAATTACTATTATTTATTGACCAGTTGGGCTCATTAACTATTTGTTCCTAATGACCAAATGAAATGTCTGTGTGAAAGGGTGAAAGATCATAATGTTGGTGAAAAAGAAGAGTCAGAATGGATGACAGGCAAAGTGATAAAAAAAAAAAAAGATTAGGTTTGAAAGTCAAATCACATCCTGCTGTAAGTATATTATTCTGTTCATTTTCTTTCCTGTAACTTTAGACTAATTTAGTAATAATCATTTCTTTAGATGTATGCAGTAAGTTAAATAATGAATCTGATGCAATTTCAACACTTGAGAACAAAAAGTTCACAAACTTTTGTTTGTGAACAAAATAGCATGTTTGTCTACTTGAAAATTTACCTCATTGTTTTCCAGCTTCAGTGTGAGAAGGTCACACAAATTAATTAAAAAACATAGAGTCATCAGCATCATTTAATTGTGATCTTAGGGGAGAAGGCATTCGTGTACCATTTTCACTGATGTGAGCTGAGGAGCCTGGAAATATCACGCACCTGTAATTTTATTAATTATTAATGAAGACCAATATAAATAATGCATTTCCTATTGTGTTTACTAAGCCAGTGGGGTTCAGTATACCCTAAGATAATATTGCTGCCTAAGACAAAGAAAATTCCAGCTGCTCATTACCTGATAGTTTGCCAAAAAAGGGATCTGGCTACTACAAATGGATTTACAAAAATTCTGTCTGTGAGCTATCACTTAGTAAATGCAGTTTAATGATAATGAAATGAGTTATTAAGATGAAAGTCCAAGATGGCAGTGGCCATGCTTATGGAATTCGCTGCTCTTGCCATGTTCTCTACCATCCTGAGGAAACTGGCTTGATAGAATGGTAGAATACTCATTGGAAGACTAATTTACTATGCCAGTTAGGTGGCAGTTCCTTGCAGAGCTGAAACAGAGTTCCCTAAAAGGCTGTATATGCTCTGAAGTCAGCATACAATATATGGTGCTGTTTTGTTTTTTTTTTTTTTGCATAGCTAGGATTTGAGCATTCAGGAACGAAGGTGTGAAATGGGAATGACACTAATCTGTATTACCTGCAGTAACCTACTAGTAAAACTTTTGCTATCTGTTCATGTAACTTTATGCTAGCCTAGGGATCTTAGTTCCAATGGGTGGAATGCTTCTGCTGCTTCTGCTGCTGCTAAGTCGCTTCAGTCGTGTCCAACTCTATGTGACCCCATAGACAGCAACCCCATCCCTGGGATTCTCCAGGCAAGAACACTGGAGTGGGTTGCCATTTCCTTCTCCAATGCATGAAAGTGAAAACTGAAAGGGAAGTTGCTCAGTCGTGTCTAACTCTTAGCGACCCCATGGACTGCAGCCTACCAGGTCCTCCGTCCATGGGATTTTCCAGGCAAAAGTACTGGAGTGGAGTGCCATTGCCTTCTACCAGGAAGCAAAATGATTCTATTAAACTGGAGGTTAAGTTCTGGCCACTTTGGACTCCTCATGACCCTGACTCAGTAATCAAAGAAGGGTCTTATTGTGCTGGTTGGGATGATTGATCCTGATTTTCAAAGGGAACTTGGATTGCCAGTCTACAATGGATGTAAGGAAGAGTATGTCTGGAATAAAGGAGATCTCTTAGTTTTTCGCTTAGTATTGCCATGAGTATTAGTATTTAGTATTACTAAAACTTGTATAATATGGTCAGGAGAAATTACAGCAACCACATCCAAATAGAACTAATGGCGTAGACCCTTCAGGAGTGAAGGTTGAATCACCCTGCCAGATAAAGAGTCATGACGAGCTGAGGTGCTTGGCAAAGGTAGAGAATACAGAATGACTGGCAGAAGAAAGTAGTTATAATATCAGCTACAATAACATGAGCAGGTATAAAAATGAGGACTGTAATGGTTATGAATATTTCCTATTTATTTTTTATGGATATGTTTGTGTATGTATGTATGTATAACATCTTTCTTTCCTGTATTATTCCCTTATCATGTAAGGTAAGATATATTGACTTGATCAGATCAGATCAGTCGCTCATCGTGTCCGACTCTTTGCGACCCCATGAACCGCAGCACGCCAGGCCTCCCTGTCCATCACCAGCTCCCGGAGGTCACTCAGACTCGCATCCATCGAGTCAGTGATGCCATCCAGCCATCTCATCCTCTGTCGTCCCCTTCTCCTCCTGCCCTCAATCCCTCCCAGCATCAGAGTCTTCTCCAATGAGTCAACTCTTCATATGAGGTGGCCAAAATACTGGAGTTTCAGCTTTAGCATCATTCCTTCCAAAGAAATTCCAGGATTGATCTCCTTCAGAATGGACTGGTTGGATCTTCTTGCAGTCCAAGGGACTCTCAAGAGTCTTCTCCAACACCACAGTTCAAAAGCATCAATTCTTCGGCGCTCAGCCTTCTTCACAGTCCAGCTCTCACATCCATACATGACCACAGGAAAGACCATAGCCTTGACTAGGCGAACCTTTGTTGGCAAAGTGATGTCTCTGCTTTTGAATATGCTATCTAGGTTGGTCATAACTTTCCTTCCAAGGAGTAAGCGTCTTTTAATTTCATGGCTGCAGTCACCATCTGCAGTGATCTTGGAGCCCAGAAAAACAAAGTCTGACACTGTTTCCACTGTTTCCCCATCTATTTCCCATGCAGTGATGGGACCAGATGCCATGATCTTCGTTTTCTGAATGTTGAGCTTTAAGCCAACCTTTTCACTCTCCACTTTCACTTTCATCAAGAGGCTTTTTAGCCCCTCTTCACTTTCTGCCATAAGAGTCGTGTCATCTGCATATCTGAGGTTATTGATATTTCTCCCAGCAATCTTGATTCCAACTTGTGTTTCTTCCAGTCCAGCATTTCTCATGATGTACTCTGCATATAAGTTAAATAAACATGGTGACAATATACAGCCTTGACGTACTCCTTTTCCTATTTGGAACCAGTCTGTTGTTCCATGACCAGTTCTAACTGTTGCTTCCTGACCTGCATACAGATTTCTCAAGAGGCAGGTCAGGTGGTCTGGTATTCCCATCTCTTTCAGAATTTTCCACAGTTTATTGTGATCTACACAGTCAAAGGCTTTGGCATAGTCAATAAAGCAGAAATAGATGTTTTTATGGAACTCTCTTGCTTTTTCCATGATCCAGCAGATGTTGGCAATTTGATCTCTGGTTCCTCTGCCTTTTCTAAAACCAGCTTGAACATCAGGAAGTTCATGGTTCACATATTGCTGAAGCCTGGCTTGGAGAATTTTGAGCATTACTTTACTAGCGTGTGAGATGAGTGCAATTGTTCGGTAGTTTGAGCACTCCTTGGCATTGCCTTTCTTTGGGATTGGGATGAAAACTGACCTTTTCCAATCTTGTGGCCACTGCTGAGTTTTCCAAATTTGTTGGCATATTGAGTGTAGCACTTTCACAGCATCATCATTCAGGACTTGGAATAGTTCCACTGGAATTCCATCACCTCCACTAGCTTTGTTCGTAGTGATGCTTTCTAAGGCCCATTTGACTTCACATTCCAAGATGTCTGGCTCTAGGTCAGTGATCACATCATCATGATTATCTGGGTCTTGAAGCTCTTTTTTGTACAGTTCTTCTGTGTATTCTTGCCACCTCTTCTTAATATCTTCTGCTTCTGTTAGGTCCACACCATCTCTGTCCTTTATCGTGCCCATCTTTGCATGAAATGTTCCTTTGGTATCTCTGATTTTCTTGAAGAGATCCCTAGTCTTTCCCATTCTGTTGTTTTCCTCTATTTCTTTGCATTGATCACTGAAGAAGGCTTTCTTATCTCTTCTTGCTATTCTTTGGAACTCTGCATTCAGATGCTTATATCTTTCCTTTGCTCCTTTGCTTTTCGCTTCTCTTCTTTTCACAGCTATTTGTAAGGCCTCCCAGACAGCCATTTTGGTTTTTTGCATTTCTTTTCCATGGGGATGGTCTTGATCCCTGTCTCCTGTACAATGTCACGAACCTCATTCCATAGTTCATCAGGCACTCTATCTATCAGATCTAGGCCCTTAAATCTATTTCTCACTTCCACTGTATAATCATAAGGGATTTGATTTAGGTCATACCTGAATGGTCTAGTGGTTTTCCCTACTTTCTTCAATTTCAGTCTGAATTTGGCAATAAGGAGTTCATGGTCCGAGCCACAGTCAGCTCCTGGTCTTGTTTTTGCTGATTGTATAGAGCTTCTCCATCTTTGGCTACAAAGAATATAATCGATCTGATTTCGGTGTTGACCATCTGGTGATGTCCATGTATAGAGTCTTCTCTTGTGTTGTTGGAAGAGGGTATTTGCTATGACCAGTGCATTTTCTTGGCAAAACTCTATTAGTCTTTGCCCTGCTTCATTCCGTATTCCAAGGCCAAATTTGCCTGTTACTCCAGGTGTTTCTTGACTTCCTACTTTTGCATTCCAGTCCCCTATAATGAAAAGGACATCTTTTTTGGGTGTTAGTTCTAAAAGGTCTTGTAGGTCTTCATAGAACCTTTCAACTTCAGCTTCTTTGGCGTTACTGGTTGGGGCATAGACTTGGATTACTGTGACATTGAATGGTTTGCCTTGGAAACGAACAGAGATCATTCTATCGTTTTTCAGATTGCATCCAAGTACTGCATTTCGGACTCTTTTGTTGACCATGATGGCCACTCCATTTCTTCTGAGGGATTCCTGCCCATAGTAGTAGATATAATGGTCATCCGAGTTAAATTCACCCATTCCAGTCCATTTTAGTTCGCTAATTCCTAGAATGTCAACATTCACTCTTGCCATCTCTTGTTTGACCACTTCCAATTTGCCTTGATTCATGGACCTGACATTCCAGGTTCCTATGCAATACTGCTCTTTACAGCATCGGACTTTGCTTCTATCACCAGACACATCCACAGCTGGGTATTCTTTTTGTTTTGGCTCCATCCTTTCATTCTTTCTGGAGTTATTTCTCCACTGATCTCCAGTAGCATATTGGGCCCCTACTGACCTGGGGAGTTTCTCTTTCAGTATCCTATCATTTTGTCTTTTCATACTGTTCATGGGGTTCTCAAGGCAAGAATACTGAAGTGGTTTGCCATTCCCTTCTCCAGCGGACCACACCCTGTCAGATCTCTCCACCATGACCCACCCATCCCAGGTTGCCCCTCGGGCATGGCTTAATCTCATTGAGTTAGACAAGGGTGTGGTCCTTGTGTGATTAGATTGACTAGTTATCTGTGAGAATGGTTTTAGTGTATTTGCCCTCTGATGCCCTCTTTCAAGACCTACTGTCTTACTTGGGTTTCTCTTACCTTGGGCGTGGGGTATCTCATCCTGGCTGCTCCTGGCTGCTCCCGGCCAGCGAAGCACAGCCATCGCACCTTACCTTGGACGAGGGGTCTCTCCTCACCGCCGCCCTTCCTGACCTCGGTCGTGGGGTAGCTCTTCTCGGCCGTGCTTAGTGCGCTGGCCCTCACCGCCGTCCTTCCTCCGTCGTGGGGTAGCTCCGCGCTCTTAGTGCGCGACGCAGCCGGCGGGGCGCTCTTAGTGCGCGACGCAGCCGGCGGGGCGCTCTTAGTGCGCGACGCAGCCGGCGGGGCGCTCTTAGTGCGCGACGCAGCCGGCGGGGCGCTCTTAGTGCGCGACGAGCCGGCGGGGCGCTCTTAGTGCGCGACGAGCCGGCGGGGCGCTCTTAGTGCGCGACGGTCAGCCGGCGGGGCGCTCTTACGGCGGCGGGGCCGTGGGGCGGCGGGGGGGGGGGGGGGGAGGCTCTCTTTAAATGGCGCGACGGTCGCGGGCAGGCGAGGTCGCTCTTAAATGGCGCGACGGTCGCGGGCAGGCGAGGTCGCTCTTAAATGGCGCGCCGGTCGCGGGCAGGCGAGGTCGCTCTTAAATGGCGCGACGGTCGCGGGCAGGCGAGGTCGCTCTTAAATGGCGTGACTTGATATCAATATCAAATATTGACTTGATATCAATATCAATATCAATATCAAATATTGACTTGATATCAATATTTAAATATTGTTGATTTTACATCATAGAATTTAAGTTATTGGATATCAGGAGAATAGTAAACATCACTCAAGGACTTTACCTCTTTTTTTGGGAAAGGTATTAGTGCATTTTTTATTGTATGTAGGATAGTTGTATTGATATGTTAAGTGGAATTATGACCTTGTTATTATCTGGAAATTAAATATGGTTTGTTGTTTAGTGACCAAGTTGTGTCTGACTCTTTGCAATCCCTTGGACTGTAGACTACCAGGCTCCTGTGTCCATGGGATTTCCCAGGCAAGAATACTGGAGTGAGTTGCCATTTCTTTCTCCAGGAGATATTCCTGACACAGGGATTGAGCCTGTATCTCAAACATTGGCAGGCGGATTCCTTTCTACTGAGTCACCAGGGAGATGCTTATGGCTGCCAAGTTGACAAGATGGTGGTTCAGTCTCTAAGTCATGTCCGACTCTTGCGACCCCATGGACTATAGCCTACCAGGCTCCTCTGTCCATGGGCTTCTCTAGACAAGAATACTGGGGTAGGTTGCCATTTCCTTCTCCAGGGGATCTTCTGAACCCAGGAATCGAACCCGGGTCTCCTGCATTGAAGGCAGATTCTTTACCAACTGAGCTGTGTGCTTAGTGGCTCAAGTTGACAAGGGGTGGACTTGTAATAGTTAATTTTATGCATCAGCTTGACTAGGGTAAGGAATGCCCAGATAGCTAGTAAAACAGTTTTTATGGTTTATCTCTGAGGCTGTCTCCAGAAGAGATTAACATTTGAATCAGTAACTGAGTAAAGAAGATGGCTCTCCTCAGTGTGGGTGGTATCATCCAATTTGTTGAGAGCCTGAAAAGAACAAAAAGGTAGAGGAAGAATGGGTTTACTTTCTCTGTTTGAGCTGAGACATCCATCTTCTGCCCTCTGACATCTGTGCTCCTGGTTCCTGGGCTTTTGAACTCAGACCAGGACTTACATCATCAGGTCCTCAGACTCTTGATTCTCAGGCTTTTAGACTCAAAGTGAATTATGCCATTGGTTTTCTTGGGTATCCAACTTGAAGACAGCATATCTTATTTGTCTTTACATTTGTGTGAACCAGTTCCTCATAATAAATCTCTTTTATATATCTGTCTATATCCTATTGGTCTATTTCTCTGGAGAACCCTAAGATAGTGTGTGTGTCTATATGTTTATGGAGCCAGTATTTGATATAGAAAAAAAGCCACTAAGCATCTTAGTAATAAAATGGAAATAAAGAATAAAATGTAAAGGATATTATCCAGTCAGGAATCATAGAATGATAATAAAAGTGCCTTTGAGTCAAAAGAACCTGAGCACAACCTAAACATTGGACATAAGGACAGAGTTCCCTTGTTTTCATTTACTCTATGAGCTTCCCTGATGATTTCACTCACTTCCGAAGTTTCAGCCTAGATATCAGTGCATAAACGTGATCTAGAAGAGAAACTTTAAGCAAAAGTTTACCGTTTAATATTCTACGAAAAATCCTTCTCCTGTGCTCTGAACAGGCCTGTAAACATCTCCTGTGGATATTCTGGTTTCTCAGACTCTGCCCATCCCAACCTGGATCCATCACCTCCCTTCGCAACCCTGTGCCTCAGTCAATCCTCTACCACAAGCCCCAAGGTCACCATTTTCCCCTCCCTTCCATTTACCCCTCATATTTGATTGTTCATTGACACCTATTGCTTATACCTTGGAACTGTCTTTTGAATGCAAACCTCTGTCCTCTCTACCTCCCTTTCTCCTGCCTTAATTCAGGCTCTTGTCAACAGAGTCCAACAGGTCTATGCTTCCCAATCCTTCTAAATTTCTCTCCATCTGTCATTACTGCTGCCAGAGAAGTTCCCTACACTGCAGACCACTGGTGATCTCAGACTCCTCATCATGTCACACAAGTCTCTTCACAGCCAGGTTCCCACACCCTGCCCTGTGACACCCATTCACTCTTCCTAAAGCCCAGCTCCTGGAAATTCTTAACCATTCTCCCAATACTCTCTGGTGGCTCAGATGGTAAAGAATCTACCTGAAATGCAGGAGACCTGGGTTCCATCCCTGAGTTGGGAAGATCCCCTGGAGGAGGGCATGGCACCCACTCCAGTATTCTTGCCTGGAGAATCCCCATGGACAGAGGAGCCTGGTGGGCTACAGTCCGTAAGGTCACAAAGAGTGGGACATAATTGGGTGACTGAACAACAAATATACCAGGCTTCTCTACACTTCCACTACTTTGAACCTGCAATTTCCTCTGCTTGGAATTCCTCTATTACTTCTTCTTGCATTCTCCTTGAAGTCCTTTCTGAATGGGTAATAGTTTTAGGTATTGGTTAAGACTATAGCCTCTGGAGACAGATAGTCTGGGTTGGAACCCTCTACTGACTTGCAGGAAGATCTCAGGCAAGTCACTTAACTTCCCTGGTCTTGGTTTCCATGTCCGTATATGGGAAGATCTATAATGATACCTAGATCATAAGACTCCTATGAGAGTTAAATGATAAAATGTGTAAATTGCCTTATCACGCATCACAAGCAGGCCTCCACATCCCTTCTTAGCACAGCACATGTGTGATAAATGTCAGATACTGTACTATATATTCTTCAGAGTCCTAGGCACTGGGGATACAAAGTGACCAGATTGTTGAATAAGTCTGTTGTAACTAAAGTGCAAAATTATATTTTTGTTCCCTTCATTTTAAAAACTTTCTCAGCCACTGGATGAGAACCCATTAAGTCCTATAGGTGTTTTGTCCACTCTTGAGGAATTGACATTCTTTTATTCACTTAAGTCACAAATGCTGCCTCAATTCAATCAAATTTCCAGTGCAAGTGATCATTAAAGCTTTAAACTTGATTTAGAGCTATTTCTCTTCTTTGCTCCAGCTCTGCCTGAAAGCCCACAGTGGGAGAGTGAGAGTGGTGCAGGATAATGATGAGGAGAACACAGCCCTATTTTTCAAGTTCACTGGTTTTTGTGGGGACAGACGAGTGGTAGATAGGATTACAGTGTGACAGATGCTGCAATAGAAGTGTGTTATGGGTGTAGCAAAGCAAAAGAAGGGTGCTGAAATCAAGCTGTGACATGAGGAAGGTTCCTGTAAGAGATGAAACTTGAAGAAAGCTCAGTTGCATAGGACTGGTGATGATTCCTTCAGGAGAAAGTAGAGTGTGCAGGGCAGGGAAAAGAATCACTTACCAAAGGGACTGGGTTTGCCATATATCCCAAGGGAGTTAACTTTTGCCAGTTGTGCTGCTAAAATGCATATAACCACACAAAGTAGGTTTGGAGTGTGGTTTAAATATGGATGAGATTATGGAATTAAATCAGACATGGAAGATTATGGGTTCTATGATTTACTAGCCAATCTTGGGCAAGTTGCTAAACCGATTTGAGCCCTAGTAATAACTCCTCCTACATCTAACCTGGAGGAGTTATTACTCACCTCAAAGTGTTTAAATTTCAATGAGAAAATTCATACGCTGAGTCATTTATAGTATCCTATTGGTTCCCTTTCTCTGGAGAACCCTAATACAGGATGTGTTTGTGTATGTCTATATGGCTATGGAGCTAGTATTTACTTAATTTGGGCTTTATTATTAGTTTTGCTAAAGCTGAAACTCCAGTATTTTGGCCACCTCATGCGAAGAGTTGACTCACTGGAGAAGACTCTGATGCTGGGAGGGATTGGGGGCAGGAGGAGAAGAGGACGACAGAGGATGAGATGGCTGGATGGCATCACTGACTCGATGGATGTGAGTCTGAGTGACCTCCGGGAGTTGGTGATGGACAGGGAGGCCTGGCATGCTGCAGTTCATGGGGTTGCAAGGAGTCGGACATGACTGAGCGACTGATCTGATCTGATCTTATTGAAACTATCTCTACTTCCTGTTTTTACGTCATATTGAGGACAGATTGGAGGAGCAGAAGCTATATGGCCAACTCAAGAACAGTGCTTTCAGGTATTGAGATAGCATGAACCTGAGTTAGCATATTGGTAGTGGGGTGGAAGAAAAGCCACATAAAGGTGGAAACACTGAACTGCCCCTAGAAGAAATAGACTAGCTATATCTGTTGCCACGGTTAATTTTCAGTTACATTTTTATTTGGCCATTCACTGATTGTATTTATTTATTTGACTCGAGGATCCAAAAATGTCATGGTATTTAAATGTACCTGGATAGTGGAAAAAGCAAGAGAGTTCCAGAAAAACATCTATTTCTGCTTTATTGACTATGCCAAAGCCTTTGACTGTGTGGATCACAATAAACTGTGGAAAATTCTGAAAGAGATGGGAATACCAGACCACCTGACCTGCCTCTTGAGAAATCTGTATGCAGGTCAGGAAGCAATAGTTAGAACTGGACATTGAACAACAGACTGGTTCCAAATAGGAAAAGGAGTACGTCAAGACTGTATATTGTCACCCTGCTCATTTAACTTCTATGCAGAGTACATCATGAGAAATGGTGGAGTGGAAGAAACACAAGCTGGAATCAAGATTGCCAGGAGAAATATCAATAACCTCAAATATGCATATGACACCACTCTTATGGCAGAAAGTGAAGAGGAACTCAAAAGTCTCTTGATGAAAGTGAAGGTGGAGAGTGAAAAAGTTGGCTTAAAGCTCAACATTCAGAAAACGAAGATCATGGCATCCGGTCCCATCACTTCATGGGAAATAGATGGAGAAACAATGGAAACAGTGTCAGACTTTATTTTTCTGGGCTCCGAAATCACTGCAGATGGTGACTGCAGCCATGAAATTAAAAGACGCTTACTCCTTGGAAGAAAAGTTATGACCAACCTAGATAGCATATTCAAAAGCAGAGACAGTACTTTGCCAACAAAGGTCCGTCTAGTCAAGGCTATGTTTTTTTCCTGTGGTCATGTATAGATGTGAGAGTTGGACTGTGAAGAAGGCTGAGCGCCAAAGAATTGATGCTCTTGAACTGTGGCGTTGGAGAAGACTCTTGAGAGTCCCTTGGACTGCAAGGAGGTCCAACCAGTCCATTCTAAAGGAGATCAGCCCTGGGATTTCTTTGGAAGGAATGATGCTAAAGCTGAAACTCCAGTACTTTGGCCACCTCATGCGAGGAGTTGACTCATTGGAGAAGACTCTGATGCTGGGAGGGATTGGGGGCAGGAGGAGAAGGGGACGACAGAGGATGAAATGGCTGGATGGCATCACTGACTTGATGGATGTGGGTCTGAGTGAACTCTGGGAGTTGGTGATGGACAGGGAGGCCTGGTGTGCTGTGATTCATGGGGTCACAAAGAGTCGGACATAACTGAGTGACTGAACTGAACTTGTACACAATCTGAGATCTTCAAAGAGAAGAATCATCAAAAAATGATTTCTACATTTAAACAAACCCCACCTAGGAGATTATAACCTAGGGGCAGCATTACTTTATTAGCTGAGCCAAAGATTGTTGGAGTAAGACTACTTCAAGTGAAGAGGTGGCATGTGATTTTTAATTGCTTTTGATTTCTAACAGTTTATCTCAACTTTACTAAAATAGATGTCCATTTACTCTGAAGAACTCTGCCTAGAAAGGTGGAGGTGTGAGGTCAATCCAAATAAAGAAGAATTATCAGAAGAATTTAGTGGGAATTACACCAGAGGATTCAGAAAATCCAGGTTTGTTTTTGGCTCTTTCACTGACTAGTTAGATAACTGGAAAGTTTGCTTGTAGGATAAATAAATATGGTAAGTTGAATATGGAACATGAATGGTGAAGTAATTGATAATGTATTCCCTTTTGTATTCTCTCCCTTATCTCTTTGTTTACTTCATTGTCTTGTACAAATTAAACTACTAAGTTTCAACTGTTACCAGAGGTTCATACCACATGAAGAGTCTTACACAGTTTTGTAAGAGTGAAAGTAGCCTGCAAAATAAGTGTGTGGATGAGATTATATTACTGGTTCTTTCTTTTTGTGACCTTATTTTTGTTGTTAATGTCAAACCAGAATTTCTTTTAGTGACTTTAATCTAGAAACTCTCACTTTTCTTAGTGAAAAGCCTTTCATGTAAATCATATAGTTTAAAAATCATAAATATTTACCAGTATTATGCATCCATATGAATAACACTTCCAGTGCGTTCGATGACAGAGTAGCTTAAAACAGGACAGTGTTTCATGATAATTATTTGCGTTACCTATTGCTGAATGTCTTAGCAAATAGTATGATTCTTGGTTTGTGATTTAGGTGACAGTAGAGAGTCAATAACTAATGTGAATTGAATATGAAAATGAGAACGTTTGTTTTCTGGTTGGTTGCTTTAGTTGTGATTTGATTTGTTTATAACAAAGTAAGTGAATGTGTAGTAACCCACATGGAAATTTAATATCCTGTCTCAGTTCAGTTCAGTCGCTCAGTCGTGTCCAACTCTTTGTGACTCCAGGAATTGCAGCACGCCAGGCCTCCCTGTCCATCACCAACTCCCGGAGTTCACCCAAACTCATTTCCATCGAGTCGGTGATGCCATCCAGCCATCTTGTCCTCTGTTGTCCCCTTCTCCTCCTGCCCCCAATCCCTCCCAGCATCAGAGTCTTCTCCAATGAGTCAACTCTTCGCATGAGGTGGCCAAAGTACTGGAGTTTGAGCTTCAGCATCATTCCTTCCAAAGAAATCCCAGGACTGATCTCCTTTAGAATGGACTGGTTGGATCTCCTTGCAGTCCAAGGGACTCTCAAGAGTCTTCTCCAACACCACAGTTCAAAAGCATTAATTCTTCAGTGCTCACCTTTCTTCACAGTCCAACTCTCACATTCATACATGACCACTGGAAAAACCATAGGCTTGACTAGACAGACCTTTGTTGGCAAAGTAATGTCTCTGCTTTTGAATGTGCTATCTAGGTTGGTCAAAACTTTTCTTCCAAGGAGTAAGCGTCTTTTAATTTCATGGCTCCAGTCACCATCTGCTGTGATTTTGGAGCCCAAAAAGATAAAGTCTGACACCGTTTCCATTGTTTCCCCATCTATTTCCTATGAAGTGATGGGACCAGATACCATGATCTTCGTTTTCTGAATGTTGAGCTCTAAGCCAACTTTTTCACTCTCCTCTTTCACTTTCATCAAGAGGCTTTTTAGTTCCTCTTCACTTTCTGCCATAAGGGTCCTGTGTATGCAGCACAAATTTAGAGTAGGAAAATGAAGTTTTTGGTAAAACATTCTATTTTAATATCATACCAAAATATTTTTTACTGGGTGTATAGAAATATCGTCCTGTTGTAAGATTTACAGACAGAGAAGTCCCAACCCAAATCTGTGCTTTCAAAAATGTGTATTTTCATGGTATGAGCTTAAGAGGAAGAGGGAGGCTTTCTAGCTAGCAGTAGTGGCTGAGGTATTATGGCATTTTAAACAATCTTGAATGGCCCAGTCTCTAATAAATCCTCTTTGCTTGCTTTTACCAAATACACAGGAGGTTGGGACATGACACCAAGTGAATTATGGGTGCAGGACTTTCCAAAATAGCACTGGGTTGAAGACAGGTTGACATTTTCAGTAATGTCGTGGGTTAGAAAGGTGAGCTAATCTGGTTTCATGTAAATTTGGAAAGCAGCTTTATGTTCTACCCAGTGGAACCAGAAGGGCCTTAAGGGCATCTGGGTTAAGATGCAACCCTCTGATCAAGTTGGTTGGCTCTAGAACCTCACAGAGTGCTCCATGTGCAGGGCCTGAGCTAGTCACAGGGCTGAAGAACCCTTTAGAGGTGACCAGTCCCAGATGAATGTGCTCAGCAGCCAGCTCCCTGTCTTCAAGGTGCACGTGTGGTGTATACTTGCCTGTGTGCACGCACCCAAGTGAATGTATACACACACACAGTGGTGTGCAGACAAAAGGCTTCAGAAAAGACTAAGAAAGCATGTGTTTTTTACTCTTTTCTGTGACTTAATAGCTATGTGCTCTAGAGTGAATCACCCCGAGTGCTGGGTAACTGCCTTTTGCCCCCCTGGACATACTCTCTGTCCTTCTCTGACCTTCTCTCTGTCCCAGGGGCCGGGGGATCACATCAGAAAGCTTCCTAGTCTTCTGGTTTTCTTTGGGTTTGGTAAATGCTGAGCCCCAGCAGGAGCCTGGAGGGAGTTTGTATCTTTTACTGTGAGCTCACCTTGGGCTGACTTTGTCCCTCAAATAAAGATCATAAGTACTGTTAGGCCTTTTATCCCTATGTGACCCTTTTTATTGTCCCCTTTGCCCATCACCCCCATAGTCCCTACCTTCCTTACAAGCTGTGGATTTTCCTTTGATAAAAATAGTCTCTTTACTAAACTCTGTTTGAATTATCTTGATTTGGTTGGAACATCTGTTTCCTGCCTGCACCCTGTCGGGTATATTTAATGGACTCTCTTGAGAAGATATCTTAAGATAGGTCTCTGTTCTTCAAAGAAGGGGCCACGGTGGGTCAGTGATGACTGTCATCAGCTCAGCTGGGGGTAGGGAGCACGATGTTCAGAATTGGCCATTTCACAAGTCTCCTCTGGTGCTAAAGATTCTGTAACTGTAGGTATAAGAAACTGAAGGAAGTCTATTGCATTTTGACTTTGGGGAATCTGGACTGGGATGATAAGACTAATGCAGTTCAAAGCAAGGCACAAGCCAGGCATGCCTCTGGAAACCAGTGGTGATTCCACGCACATTGAATCTTTCTATAAATAGTGCCTTTCAAATCCTGTTGGTTATTTTCAGTGTTGGATTATTTTTCACCAAGTATTGTTTTTATGTTGTGCTAATTAGAGATTACTGTTTTCTTATATACAGATTATAAAAAAAAAATACACTAGTTAGGCAGCTGTCACTTTGCAATATGACAAAAGTATTTATTGCCAACTAGGAGAAGGCAATGGCACCCCACTCCAGTACTCTTGCCTGGAAAATCCCATGGATGGAGGAGCCTGGTAGGCTGCAGTCCATGGGGTCGCTAAGAGTCAGACATGACTGAGTGACTTCACTTTCACTTTTCACTTTCATGCATTGGAGAAAGAAATGGCAACCCACTCCAGTGTTCTTGCCTGGAGAATCCCAGGGACGGCAGAGCCTGCTGGGCTGCCGTCTATGGGGTCGCACAGAGTCGGACACGACTGAAGCAACTTAGCAGCAGCAGCAGCAGCACTTAAAACCATCCCTAGGGTTCTGGGTATTTTCTCGGACTTGAAGTTCTTTTTATTTTCCCATTGACTCAGGTTAAAACAGAAACCATTTATGTACATGAACTTTGTCTGATAGTGATACCATTGAGCTTTCTTATAAATTGTCCAAGAGTGAACATACTGTCAGAAAAGCTGAATGTGCCTGTTTCAGCCCTCACTGTGGTGAGACTTATAAGATGATTTAGGGTCACCTTTCTCCTGGTTAGGTTTTTGTCCAGTTTCATTTTCTAAAATGATCAATGACCAGAAGTTACAGTCCACAGGGTAGGTAACGACTTTAAAGGAATTTTTGTGTTAGAAAAAGTTACTTGAGCATTCCTGTTAAGCTATCTATCTTGGTGGGATTTGATCCTTTGAACATGTCAGTAGTTGATAGAATTTGACAGATGCTGCAGGTGTCTTTTTTTTTTTTTAAAAGATGCTCCATTCAGGGCCTTATATCATGGGTCTCCTCTCAAAGCTGTGACCCAGAGCATCTGCACTTTTGCCCACAGGAAAAGCTAAAATACTAGTTACTAGGTAAAGACGCATTATGTGACCATAGGATACTAACATGCTTGGTTATGTTATCTTTGGGAAAATGTAATGAGGTTTGTAGGAGAAGTGCTTTATCTTGATTTATGGATGAGAAATCTGAGGCAGAGAAGTATTATTATCAGGCAGCACTGAATTATTAATTCGCAATTTAATTAGTTTTCATTTTAATGTTATTCATATTTAACCCATAATATGCCATATAGTTTAACTCTAGGAAAGCATTCCCCATTCATATTTAGGTTCCTAAAAAAGGTCTAGTAGTTGAAGATAATGCTCTCCACTTTCAAGATTCTCAATATTTTTAATGCTATTTTTTGATCTCTATGTTCCAATTTTAAGCACCAATATGATCTGGTGCTTTGAGACAAGGCATAGACGATTACATAGGCTTGGAATTTTGTATTCCCCACTAATCCCTTCCTAGCCTCTTTCATGTGGATTTTTTCTCCACTTGAGCATTGTATTTGGATTTTAGAGCATATGGGTCATAGCATCACAGTAAACAAAAAATAGAAATTCGTATGGGTGACTTTGCCAATTCTAAGCCTCTTTGTTCCAATGAACAAGTTCTCCTTTGGCATGTTGTGTCAGAAGACTTGTTTTGTATCACCTTAGTATCCTCTGCAGGAAATGTATGTAAGAAGATCTCATCTGGAAAATCTAGCATAATTATACTAACTAGCAATAAAAAGAAGCTAGACCTGCTGATCCCAGAGATCCTTTCAGCTTTAACAGCCTGAAATTTCAAGTATTGACAAAGACAGAATTTTGATCTCCAAATGATTGTGCTCTTGTGTATTGAGCAGAGAGCAAAGGGGCAGGAGGAAGGAGGGTTTCAGTGTGCACGTGACCTAAGAGGTGAGGGTTGATAGACAGCAATCTCAGGATGAAGGTGCCATGTTGAAAATACTGTAGAAGCAAGGTTAGAGGAATCACAGATAGTCATAAAGATGAAGTTTGGGTGAAAATGGAGATACTTACATGGACTTGGAACAGAGGAACCAGAAACCAAAATATTAGCATAATGTTGTGTTCTGGAATCCAAGCATGTAGATTTAGATCTCAGCTTTGCTCTCAACTGTACATCTGTCTCTGGGTGATTCAGTACCAAGGAGCACACACACCTTAGAGCAGTGGTTTCCAACCTTATTTGAATATTAGAACACTAGACTCATCTGGGGAGTTTTGAAAAAATACAGGTGGCCAGCCCACTTTAGGACTGTTCAGTCTGAGTCAGGAACTTGTGGTGGGGGCCAAGGGGTGGTGGATGGAGAGAGACTAGAGAGCCTGGTTTGAAAGTTGTAGCTTGATAGCCATGATTCTCATTTTTGTGTGTCAAAATCAACGGGGATGTTTGTTAAAATAGATTGCTGAGCTGTACCCTCATTGAGAGTAAAAAGTGAAAATTAAAGTCACTTAGTCATCTCTGACTCTGTGACCTCATGGGCTATATAGTCCATGGAATTCTCTAGGCCAGAATACTGGAGTGGGGTAGCCTTTCCCTTCTCCAGGGGGTCTTCCCAACATTATGTCAAATAGTTTGTCCACAGATGAGAGTATTTAAATCTATGACTATCCTCAAAATACCTGATACTTGATTTTATTAAATATAAACAATGACATAAGAGGAGCATGAAAAAGAGAAGTAGAATAATTCTATGTAAGTGAAAGCAAGTTGAACTCTTGTACTTCTGTGGAATTGAACAGAATTCATTTGGAAGGAATTCTGTGATTCCTCATATGTGGACCACATTTGCAAGAAAATGTGGTTCCCCCACATTCTCTTTCTCTTCTTGAGTTGAACTTACAGACTGACTCCTTCTGTCACTACTTATCACCTTTTAAATATTGACTTCAATTGGTTTTCTCAGGTGAGAAATGAATTTTATTAAATATTCTAACAATATCTCCAATACTACAAAGAAAAATATGACTGCTATCAGGTGATGAACATTACCTGAAAAGAGATGTGGATAGTCTTCTGTTACCCAGAGTACAGTCTGAGCAATGTTGTAATGGCAGAATATATAGAATTCCTATTTGTTTGCTCTTATTGATGTCTTTTCAGAGGATCTGGAAAGCTTTGTGGGTTTTTTTGTTTGTTTGTTTTCGGTTCTCTCATTTAATGAGATGGAGAGTTCTCCACTCTAGAATCTTGCCACACAAGATGTGGTCCATGAACTCTGGAACGTGTTAGAAATGCCATATATCAGGTTTTTCCATAGACCTGTAAAATCAGAATTTACGTTTTCACAAAATTCCTAGTGAGTTAATGATCTTTTAAGTTTCAGGAGCTGTTCTATCACATCCCAACATTGTAATTTAGCAGTTGTGGAGAAGCAGATCATGGTCTAAGAGAGGGCATGAAGACACCTTTCCCTTGGGACTGCCCCAGTTCAGATCTGTGTTAGGTCCAAACAAGTCTGTGGGAAAACAAGTGTTAAAGAAGAAGAAAAAAAAAAACACAACACAGTGGGTTATTTTCCATCTCTCTTGGCCACAGAGTGTGAAAACTGGAGTTATGTTGGGTGAGAAAAGGTTTAAAGGATGGTGAGACACTTTCATGGCCCTGGCTGAGGCCACTGACCTCTTGATTCTAGTTGCCTTATCTTTCGAAGTCCTGGTGGAAAAGTAGGGTGGTGAATAGACAATCCCATTGTAACTGGGTTTTGAAAGTTTATCCTAGTGGGATGTAAACACACAAGGGTCTAATTTCTTCTTTAGCTAGTGCCTTTGACCTCATTCTGCTGTATCTGGTTTTCTTAGATATTAATATCTTGGTCAGACCTCATAGCTTCCAAATAAGTTTCAGTTATTAAGTCCAGTCTAATATAAAACTCTAGTCATACCTATTTTCTCTTCTTAGTTCAGGGTTCATCAGTGGACTGAGGGGGCATGAAGTTGGTGGTGGGGGGCTTGCTATTAAATTCCACTGCCCTCCCCTCTTCCTCCTTTGGTGTGTTGGGCTAGGAAGAAAGGAGATGAAATGGGAAGAAGATAGAAATGGATATATGGACACCTGTGTAAACTTTTTATGTGGCCCATGGAAAGGACTCCCACTTCATAGTTACTTTCATGGAAGATCTGTTTCTGGGTCAAACTTCTCCCTTGGCCCCCAGCTTCCTTCGCCGTCAGTATATCTGATGGCCATAAGCTCCTGCTTCTTCCTGAAGTTACAGTTCAGTTCAGTTCAGTCGCTCAGTCGTGTCTGACTCTTCACGACCCCATGAATCGCAGCCAGGCCTCCCTGTCCATCACAAACTCCTGGAGTTCACTCAGACTCAGATCTATCAAATCAGTGATGCCATCCAGCCATCTCATCCTCTGTTGTCCCCTTCTCCTCCTGCCCCCAATCCCTCCCAGCATCAGAGTCTTTTCCAATGAGTCAACTCTTCACATGAGGTGGCCAAAGTACTGGAGTTTCAGCTTTAGCATCATTCCTTCCAAAGAAATCCCAGAGCTGATCTTCTTCAGAATGGACTGGTTGGATCTCCTTGCAGTCCAAGGGACTCTAAAAGTCTTGTTCAACACCACAGTTCAAAAGCATCAATTCTTCAGCGCTCAGCTTTCTTCACAATCCAACTCTCACATCCATATGTGACCACTGGAAAAACCATAGGCTTGACTAGATGGACCTTTGTTGGCAAAGTAATGTCTCTGCTTTTGAATATGCTATCTAGGTTGATCATAACTTGCCTTCCAAGGAGTAAGTGTCCAGAGAACGCTCTTATTTAGGGTGTGAGCTCACAGCTTAGGCCATGCACTACCTTCCACAGTGTTCTCTTGACATATGAGAAACTCATACATCACTCACACATCACACATCACGCATCACTCACACACTTAAACATCACCAGACATCGCTTCCCTTCTCTTCACTTCTGCCATCCATGTTCGATTCTCTTGTCAGTTCAGACAGGTTCTGGGGAGTTGAGCAGATTAGCAGATAACACTAGAAATGAGATGCTAGTCTCTCTTTCTGATAGACACCCCCAGATCTTGCAAGTGGTCCTTTAGATGGAGTCGTCACTGGACTTTGGTGGTTGAGTACTCACTTTCCTTCTTCCTTCCCTGAGGAAATGCTTCAGTAGCCTGATGAGAATTCAGAATCAGTCATGTGTGAGTCTGTGGATCCTCATCCCCCTCTTGCCCTTGTCCCTCCCTAGTTTTCTGTTTAAGTCTCTGGAGAGTGTCGTAAGGGAAGTTTTGGAGCAGCAGAGAGAATATATTCATCTTTTACAAGGTCCCGGAGGGGCTGTCTGGCTGCACAGTGGCTTGTACCTTTATTGAAAAACCTTGTGTCCTCATTTTTGAGGCCTCACTCCCAATTCCAGAATAATAGGAAAGATTCTACTCAGCAACCCTTTACATTATAATATATACTATCTATTGATCATTTCCTTTATACTGTTTTAAATTTTTACATATTCTTTTTCACTTAACCCATATGACAATACAATGTGATAGGTTCTGTTATTATTCTCATTAAAACAAACTCTGTGGGCACCATGGACTTCTGTTATATCTGATTGGAAAAAATATTTTTAAAAGCCTTCCCACTTTGTAATAATTCTATTGGATTTATGTCTTATTATCCCAATGAGAAAATTGACAAGTGAAAATTTTACTCCTGGAGAAGAATAAATGATATAGATTCTACCCATCAGATGGATCTGTGAGAGACTTCAGACAGAATTGAGTTGTGTGGAGGAAAGAGGTATGGTGCTGAGTTTCCATTTTGCAGCAGGTATTCAGACAAAGTGTCTTAGTCCATTTGGGCTGCTGTAACAAAGTACCATGGACTGGGCAGCTTATAAACAACAGACATTTAATTTCTTGCAGTTTTAGGGGCTGGAAATCCATGATCAGGGTGCCAGTATGGTCAGGTAAGGCCCCCTTTTGGGTTGCAGACTTCTCATTGTATCCTTACATAGTACAAGGGCAAGGGGCCTCTCTGTAACCACTTTCATAAGGGTGCTAATCCCATACATGAGGGCAGGACCCTTATAATCTAAGCACCTCCCAAAGATCCCCAGCTCTTAATACCATCACCTTGGGAGAGTTAGGATTACAACTCATGAATTTTGAGCAGGGGACACACATTCAGACAATTGCATTGAAGAAGGCTCTGTTACTGGCAGTGATGGTAGCAGCAACCTGATTTAGCCACTTACTGGTGGTGGCAGAGGCAGCAGTTTCTTTCTTGGTAGGTTGGTTCTGAGATGTAGCTCTGGGTGTCTCCTCAGAACTCAGCTTGGAGTCAGCCTCTTCAGTCTTACAGAGATTCTCTGCTTACAGAGAGCTCACCCTGTCTCTTAAGAAGTAACTTTCTGTTTAAACCGGTAACACAGGTTTGTTGGC
This sequence comes from Tragelaphus eurycerus, assembly GCA_935064755.1. NCBI lineage: Eukaryota > Metazoa > Chordata > Mammalia > Artiodactyla > Bovidae > Tragelaphus > Tragelaphus eurycerus. Next base: position 17,265,981 of record CAKXYN010000024.1, on the reverse strand, counting down.
TACAACAAAACATACTGAACAAGCAACACAGAGCCAATATTGCTTCTATTCTTCATATTTCAAGAGGGAGAAACTGTAAATATTAATGTGCTTTGTACAGACAATTCTTAGAAAAATCTGAAGGTCAGGACTATCAGTGGTTATACTATTTCTCCATGACCCACAGGTGTATCTTACTGTAACAATGCTCTATTGAAACTAAAATGCTTATGAGGAGAATATTTTAGATAACATGAAGACCTCCTCTGGATTCAAAATATATTTAAGATTTTTCTTTTGCATTGATTTGGTGCATATGATTCATTACGTTTGTTTCACTGAAGCACAGGATCATGGGATGAAAAATAAGAAAACCTGTTTGAGTTCTGGTACTGCTGTTTATTAGTTATGTGGTCTTAGGCAAGTTTATTAACCACTTTGAGACTCAGTTTCCTCATTATAAAATTGAAATAATCATCACTAGTATTTTTCATCTATACAAATTTTCTGGGAATATCAGATAAAAATATTTTGTAGGTAATGAAAGTCTAAAGTAAATAAGATTATAAGCTATGATCTTTTGAATAATCACTATGAATAGAAAATGGTGGAAAATAAATGGCTCTAAAAACCCAGACTATTAGAAGAAAAAAAGGAGAGACCTTTTGTAGGAAGGCATAGAGAACATACATGCATTTCTTTGCATGCAATTAACTGTTTTTCATCAAATTATGAAAGGCTTCTGATCATGAAATAGCAGTTCAGAATCCCAGGAGAGTCAATACATCTCATCTTCAATTTTGGAAAGGATGAGCAATTTTCTGACTGTTTGATTACCCATGAAAACTTGTTATTCTCCAAATATTATTTGTTTAATCAGTCATTATAAACATAGGCTAAGCTGGCAATTATTATATTCACTGGAATCTTAGAGGCCTCTGTCTTAGGGAAAAACATTTGTAATGGGAGAACAGGCTGCACTTGCCATGAAACTGCTCTCAGTCCAGAGGGTCAGTTATGAGGAGCTCAGGTGGAGAGATGGCAGAAGCCAGTGTGTGCCCTCCAATAATATCCTGAAATCTCTGTTCTAATAACTCACTTCATAATGCGGTGGTCCCTCCTTCACCATGGCTTTACTTTCATGGTTTCAGTGACCCACAGTCAACCATGGTCCAAAATGTTAAATGGAAAATTTCAGAAATAAAACATTTATGAGTTATTAAAACTGGGTAGTGTTCTGAGTAGTGTGATGAAATCTGACACCATCCAGCACCATCCTGCCTTAGTCATTTGGTAGCCCTCTGGGTTGTCAGGTTGACTGTAAAGGTATCACAGTTCTTGTGTTCAAGTAACACTTATTTTACTTAAAACTGGCCCCAAAATACAAGAGTGGGGTGCTGACAATGTGGATTTTCTCTCACTGTGTCTAATTGATGAATTAAACTTTATGGGTACACAGGAAATAAGACATAGTATATGTAGGGTTTTGTACTAACCGTAGCTTCAGACATTCATTTGAGGTCTTGGAACATATCCTCCCAGAGGGTGAAGAAGGACCACTATGAACTGACTGTGATTGGGTTCCCTGAGAGTACTGGAGAAAGGGCTGATAACTCTATACAACTGATAGGATGCCTAAGCGAAATGACCCACGTGAATATTGGAGTACAGTCAGAGAGAGCTTTGAGGAAGGAAAGTTGGAAATTTGGAGAAAACTTGGGGCTTGGAAATAGGATACAGACAAGGTTGATTAAGATTTCTGGGGGCGAAGGAGCTTTCTGGAAATGTGCGTTCTACTTATTAGAAACTCTTCCCATAACTAGTACTTGAATTATGCTTTATAGCATACAAAGAGCTCTTATGTACCTCATCTGTTTTCATCCTCCCAAACCATCTGTGAAGAAACCACTTTGTTTCCATATTTCTTATAAAGTAACTGGAGTGAGACTTTCTTGTTTAATGTGCTATAAGCTCACACACTGGTGTGAGATAGACCACGTGACTGCAGCTGGGGCCCATTCTTTATCACCCCAGCTATCTTGCTGATGTATTGGGGATAACAGTGATATCATTATTTTTTATTATTATGTTTTTTAACATTACAAGATTCTTACTTCAGGCTAAGAAACTGGGGCTTGTAATGTCAGTTTTCAACTCTGCCTTATAGTTCCAAGGTGAAAGGCTTAGATCCTTTACTTTGTTTTTAGAGTTGTTGACTAAACAGTGATGTTATTTGAAGCTGTCTGTTATTTGTCAAATTATTTAAGTCAACATATGGAAACAACTCCAAGTTGAAAATGACTCTTGTAATCCCTTTCTTTTTATCTGTTCAGTTCAGTTCAGTTCAGTCGCTCAGTCATGTCCGACTCTTCGCTGACCCCATGAATCGCAGCACGCCAGGCCTCCCTGTCCATCACCAACTCCCAGAGTTCACTCAGACTCATGTCCATCGAGTAAGTGATGCCATCCAGCCATCTCATCCTCTGTCGTCCCCTTCTCCTCCTGCCCCCAATCCCTCCCAGCATCAGGTCTTTTCCAATGAGTCAACTCTTTGCATGAGGTGGCCAAAGTACTGGAGTTTGAGCTTCAGCATCATTCCCTCCAAAGAAATCCCAGGGCTGATCTCCTTTAGAATGGACTGGTTGGATCTCCTTGCAGTCCAAGGGACTCTCAAGAGTCTTCTCCAACACCACAGTTCAAAAGCATCAGTTCTTTGACACCTCAGCCTTATTCACAGTCCAACTCTCACATCCATACATGACCACAGGAAAAACCATAGGCTTGACTAGGCGAACCTTTGTTGGCAAAAGTAATGTCTCTGCTTTTGAATATGCTATCTAGGTTGGTCATAACTTTCCTTCCAAGGAGTAAGCATCTTTTAATTCCATGCCTGCAGTCACCATCTGCAGTGATTTTGAAGCCCAAAAAGATAAAGTCTGACACTGTTTCCACTCTTTCCCCATCTATTTCCCATTAAGTGATGGGACCGGATGCCATGATCTTCATTTTCTGAATGTTGAGCTTTAAGAGAACTTTTTCACTTTCCTCTTTCACTTTCTTCAAGAGGCTTTTTAGTTCTTCACTTTCTACCATAAGGGTGGTGTCATCTGCATATCTGAGGTTCTTGATATTTCTCCTAGGCAATCTTGATTCCAGCTTGTGTTTCTTCAAGTCCAGCGTTTCTCATGATGTACTCTGCATATGTTAAATAAGCAGGGTGACAATATACAGCCTTGACATACTCCTTTTCCTATTTGGAACCAGTCTGTTGTTCCATGTCCAGTTCTAACTGTTGCTTCCTGACCTGCATACAGGTTTCTCAAGAGGCAGGTCAGGTGGTCTGGTATTCCCAGGTCTTTCAGAATTTTCCACAGTTTATTGTGATCCACACAGTCAAAGGCTTTGGCATAGTCAATAAAGCAGAAATAGATGTTTTTCTGGAACTCTCTTGCTTTTTCCATGATCCAGAGGATGTTGGCAATTTGATCACTGGTTTTTCTGGCTCCAAAATCACTGCAGATGGTGACTGCGCCATGATGACCGCTCCTTGGAGGAAGTTATGCAACCTGTGCTTTCAGCGGACATTACTTCGTTTGCCTGTCGGCTTGGTCTTCCTGTGGTCATGGTGTGAGAGCTAGAGGGGGCGCGCGGTGCTTGCTGTGGTGTTGGAGGACTCTGAGGTCCCTTGGACTGCAGGATCCAACCAGTCCATTCTGGGGTCTCCTGGAATCTTTGGAGGATGATGCAGCTGACCCAGTTGGCCCTTCGGGTTGCTCTTGAGGCTCTGATGCTGGGAGGGATTGAGGGCAGGGGAGGGGGACGACAGAGGATGGATGGCTGCAGGCATCACTGACTCGATGGATGCGGTCTGGCCTCCGGGAGCTTGTGATGGACAGGGAGGCCTGGCTCTGCGGTTCATGGGGTCGCAGGTCGGACCGACTGAGCGACTGATCTGATCTGATCTGATCTGATCCTCTGCCTTTTCTAAAACAAGCTTGAACATCAGGAAGTTCACAGTTCACATATTGCTGAGGCCTGGCTTGGAGAATTTGAGCATTACTTTACTAGCGTGTGAGATGAATGCAATTGTGCGGTAGTTTAAGCATTCTTTGGCATTGCCTTTCTTTGGGATTGGAATGAAAACTGACCTTTTCCAGTCCTGTGGCCACTGCTGAGTTTTCCAAATTTGCTGGCATATTGAGTGCAGCACTTTCACAGCATCATCTTTCAGGATTTGAAATAGCCCAACTGGAATTCCATCACCTCCACTAGCTTTATTCGTAGTGATGCTTTCTAATGCCCACTTGACTTGACATTCCAGCATGTCTGGCTCTAGGTCAGTGATCACACCATCGTGATTATCTGGTTCGTGAAGCTCTTTTTTTGTACAGTTCTTCTGTGCATTCTTGCCACCTCTTCTTAATATCTTCAATTATATCTTAATATCTTAATATGTTCTTAATATCTTAATATCTTTCAATTCTCTCTGAAGAATGATTTCCTGTTTCACATTTGGTTGGCCTGTTTGTTACTGTTTAAATCAAACAGCTTGTGAAAAGCTAGCTATTTTTTTAAAAGTTGATTTTTTTTTTACTATAGTGGAAAAATGCTATTTTCAGAAGTATGAATTTAATTGTCTTGGATTAATAGAGTCCCAAAGAGCCAGTTGTGATAGACATACCAACTACTATCAAGTGAGTGATGCTATAAAAGAAAAGAAAATTTTGGTAAAATAGTAAGAAAGTTAAACAGTTTTAGAAAGAGGACAATGGAATTTTTTTCCTTAAATACACTGATGTAAACTGAGAAAGAATCTTAGTTGCCTGCCTCAAGGGAAAAATCACCCCCTTGTCATGATGGGCTGTCAGGAAAGGACATCTGTCTTTGAACATACGTGTATAAATCATGACAGTACCACTCCCCTGGAGAGGAGTAAAATTTTAAGCCTTAGCAGGGCCTTAAGTCATAATGCAATGTACTCAGCAGTCATTTGTAAGAAAAGTTTTTAACAGGGTTATAATTAAGGAAGGAAAGCAGGACATAGGACTCTGGACACTTAGAGAGACAGGATAATAGCATTCTAGAGTGACAACAAGAACTGTGGGGAGGGGCCTACTTCCTGATCTTTCTGAAGACAATCTAATATTCCTGCTCACTTTCTTATCTAACAAAGACAGGCTTAATATCCTGCAAACAAATTAAGAGATAAAAATGTATAACCTTTTATGTGATTTGAGTTTCTGCTACAGACAGTGTGGCCAGACAGGATGTTTAGCCTAGTTGATTAAAAGCACTGAGCTAATAAGGCCCGTAAAAATGATCTGTTTGCAGTGAGCTTTGTCTCCTGGAAGAGTCCTGGCTGTCTCTGCCAGATTGTGCAGTAGACACCATTCATCTTGGGTGCTTCTTCCTCCCACTGCTTCCTCTATCCTTGTGCCTAGAATTTCCCACACTTCCCCTCTCCCTGGTGCTCACTCACATCCTCTGGCTTCCTAAGACTTCATACCAGTGTCCCTCCTGGGTCTGCTCCTGGCTGTGTCTCTGCTGCAGCCCCTTCCTTTCTGCCAAACTTCTATTTAATCTTACATGTCCTGGTTCTCATGACCCCAACACCCTGTTTCCTGTTAGATGAGAGCATCTGATGATGCATGCTTTCACAAACCACATTTCTAGTGTTCCTCCTGACATTAGCAGATGTAACTTTAGGGGATATACAAGAAGCTCCTTGGCAAAATAATTTTGTAAAATTCTGCATTCTATACTACCATCTTAAAGACTCACAATTCTTATTAGCCTATTAAGGCCTAGTGAGGCCTTTCAGAAATAAGTCTTTTGCAATGAATCAGTATGGAAGAGGCTATACAGACTAGGGTATAAATTTTTATCTTTCCCAGATACTGTATTTGGGCTTCCCTGGTTGCTCAGTGGTAAAGACTCCACCTGCCAGTGCAGGAGCTGTGGGTTTGATCCCTGGGTTGGGAAGATCCGCTGGAGATGGAAATGGCAACCCACTCCAGTGTTGTTGCCTAGAAAATCCCATGGACAGAGGAGCCTGGTGGGCTACAGTCCATGGGATCACAAAGTGTGGATCACAACTGAGTGACTGAGCACACACACACACACACACACAGATACTTTTTACTTTAACATGAATCTGTAGAAAAAGATGCCTTGACTTTGAGGAATGACTCTAATTTTTGGAGTTTCAGATGCAACAATGGGTATTGATAGGTGGTATTTGGCACAATTCAAATTATTTTTGTTTACTTTTGGTTACTTTGTGCTCTGCTAAACTAAACCATAGTCTTAAGATAATTTGAGGGAAAATTTGGGTAAGCTTAGGACTCTTGTTTTGGCAATTTCTATGTCCATTTTGTCCAGATATATATATATATATATATATATATATATATATATATATATTTAATTTAAATGATATTGCTTTGAGAAGTAAAGTGTTCTTTTCCCATCAGTCCACTAATATCAGGACATTTAAAATATGGCTGATATTGGTTCTTCTTTTTTTAATTTGTTTTCTATACGCCCCTTAGGTCAGGAGCAGAGTTCTCTGATAATGTGATCAGATGACTAAATTGCAGTCCTTTTCCATTCAGTCCTCTGCTGAGGAAAATATGTCTGCTTACCTGGGAACTGGGGTACTTCGGAAATTATATTTTAAAGTGCTTATATTAAGAAGGTGCCTTCTGGAAAGCCTCAAAATGAGGTCACAGACCTGAAAGAAATGTATCCTGCCTTAGGAACTGAGGCTGTAAAATGGAATCTGGAGAAAAATGCTGTCAGTTTAGTTTGCTTCCTCCCTTCCTTCTGTCTGTGTGACCAGACCACAAGATCTCTCTGTCTCTATCTGATGCTGCTCTTGTGTCCTATAACATAGTTGTTTATTACTTATCTGGTCTAATAACATTTAAAAAATTCTAATAACTTTTTAAATCAAAGCTTTTCATCTTTGACTTTGGTGGTGAAGTTACTAACGGTGATGGAAAATGTATACCTACCAGTTCAACCCATCAAATAGTTGAAATGGGTATGATTGGAAACTTTTCCCTGCTTACATCTTCCCCTTCCCTTACTTTTTGTTAAGTGTGAGTAGAAAAGAATATTTTTAATAAGACATTCTATAACTATAGCATAAAGTGAAGTGAAGTCGCTCAGTCATGTCCGACTTTTTGCGACCTCATGGACTGTAGCCTACCAGACTCCTCTGTCCATGGGATTTTCCAGGCAAGAATACTGGAGTGAGTTGCCATTTCCTTCTCCAGGGGAACTTCCTGACCCAGGGATCAAACCCAGGTCTCCCACATTGTAGGGAGACATTTTACGGTCTGAGCCAAAAATATAGCATAATAATGTCTGAAATACAGGATTTGTGAAGTTCCACAGAAATTGTGTGGACGGTTTTATCAAACATACTTATTCAATCATGCAGTGAAAGATTCTACTGCTGACTTTGGAAAATTCTAGAGTAGAAACCTGTTTTTGAAACCCCAGTCTCCTAAGGCATGTCATGTATGTGTAACTTTAAAAAATTCTTCATCAAAGAAGAAATACTATTGATAGTTTATCTTAACTTCATGCATGTTTATACATATATTTACTTATTATTTCTATGATTTATATCCCTGTCAAAATCAAATGTGATAATTGTTCCTTCTCAGAATACTAAGTGTCATGCTCATCATTGTCTAGAATTTCTAAGATGTCAAATCATTATTACAATGCTTTCTATAGTCAAATTATTTTAATTAAGAAACTAAGTCTCATTTTTGAACAGAAAGCAATTCTCGTTCTCATCATCTCCATCAGCAGATGGAATTCCTGGTCTATCAAGAGAAACTTTCATTTTGACTCTGGGCATAATTTCATTGGTGGTGTTGACTATACTATTTCTCCTGCTCACTTGACTGGGCTTGACCAAAGATGGTCTCAGAAAAGAGCTGGATAAAGAAGTTGTAAAGGAAATTGTAAAGGAAATCAGTTCTGAAAATTCATTGGAAGGACTGATGTTGAAGCTGAAGCTCCAATACTTTGGCCACCTGATGTGAAGAGCCAACTCACTGAAAAAGACCCTGATGCTGGGAAAGATTGAGGGCAGGAGGAGAAGGGGGCAACAGAGGATGAGCTGGTTGGATGGCATCACCGACTCAATGGACATGAGTTTGAGCAAGCTCTGGGAGTTGGTGATGAGCAGGGAAGACTGGCATGCTGCAGTCCATGGGATCTCAAAGAGTTGGACATAATTGAACTGAAAAGAAGTTGTGGTACATATATACAATAGAATATCACTCAATCATAAAAAGGAATGAATTTGAGTGAGTTGTAGTGAGGTGGATGAACCTATACCCATTACACAGAGTGAAGTAAGTCAGAAAGAGAAAAACATATCATGTATTAATGAATATATATGGAATCTAGAAAAATGGTACAGATGAACCTATTTGCAAGGCAGGAATAGAGATTTAGAAACAGAGAACAGACTTATAGACACAGTAGGGGCAGGAGAGGATAGGACGAACTGAAAGAGTTCAGTTTAGTTGCTAAGTTGTGTCTGATACTAAGTAAGATAAGTTGAAGTTTATGAGTAAACTTATTTATTTTTATTGACTCTGTTTCCATCATGGAGGAAGCCAGTAGGTCTGCACTAACCCTAGTAGTTCATCACCTCTTCTAGTGTGTCAGTCACTCAGTTGTGTCTGACTCTTTACAACCCCATGGACTGTAACTCACCAAGCTCTTCCATCAGTGAAATTTTCCACGCAAGGATACTGGAGTGGGTAGCCATTTCTTTCTCCAGGGGATCTTCCTGACCCAGGGATAGAACCCAGGTTTTCCACATTGCGGGCAGACTCTTTACCATTTGAGCCACCAGGGAAGCCCTTCTATACTTAGTAAAATTAGCTTTATTTGTAACGCAGGGTCACCCTGGGGTTCCATCCTTTGTGGGCAGATCTGTCTTAAATGTCTTTCTACAACTTCCCTTGAGGTAGAATGGGCAATGAGTTTTTCTACCCCTATTTACTGGTTAGTTATTTTTCTACTGGTTTTTCTAATGTAATATGACTAGGATTATGTGGGGGACTTCCCTGGTGGCATTATGTGGGTGTTCCCCAGATGGGGGCAATGGAGAGCACTGCTTGTGGATATAATCTCTGCAAGATATTATGCTCTATTTAGATGGACTTCATCTTTGTTTATCTCACTCTAGCCAAAAAAAAAAAACCACAAAACAGTGTAAATTGTCTTCTAGCATCTTCTTTTTTTCTTGCCTATGTTCCCCAAAGTGTCCACGGAATTAATCATCTTAACACATTCTGTTTTTACTAGCCTAATACTTTTCTCTTCCTCAGTTGCATAGATTTTCTTTTAAAAATTACCACTTAATATGCTATTAAAGAATAACAATTGTCAAGTAAAACGGTTTTCCAGTTTTGAACCAAAGACCTCTACAGAGTCCACTGAAGAGTTTTATGATATTAAACACGTTTAAGAGAGAAATTGTGTGTATCATATCTCTCTCTTGGCGATTCACCATGTAAAATCTTGCATTAAAGACTTGAGGAAGTCTTACCGTGTAGAAACCTGCTTAATTTTGTTCCATCTTGCATTTATTGTTTTTCAGCTGCTAAGTCTTGTCTGGCTCTGTTTAACCCCATGGACAGCCATACACCAGGCTTCCCTGCTCTTCACCATCTCCCAGAATTTGCTCAAAGTCATGTCCACTGAGTGATGCCACCCAACCATTTCATCCTCTGTCTCCCCCTTCTCTTCCTGCTCTCAGTCTTTCCCAGCACCAGGGTCTTTTCCAGTGAGTTGGCTGTTTACATCAGGTGATCAAATTATTGGAGCATTAGCTTCAGCATCAGTCCTTCCAATGAATATTTAGGGATGATTCCTTTTACGATTGACTCATTTGATCTCCTTGCAGTCTAAGGACTCTCGAGAATCTTCTCCAGCACCACAGTTTGAAAGCATCAGTTCTTTAGAACTCAGCCTTCTTTGTGGTCCAACGCTCACATCTGTACATGAATACTGGAAAAACTTTGACTATATGGAACTTTGTCAACTATGTGATGTCTCTGCTTTTTTCTTTTCCTGTTTTTTAAAATTTAATTATTTTTTATTGAAGGATAATTGCTTTATAGGATTTTACTATTTTCTCTCTGTCTCTGCTTTTTAAATATATGTAATTTTTTAAAAATTTATTGTATTTATTTTTTCATATTTCATATTTTTTCTTTTCTTTTTTAAAAAATTTTATTTTATTTAACTTTACAATATTGTATTGGTTTTGCCATACATCAAAATGAATCTGCCACAGGTATACATATGTTCCCCATCCTGAATCCTCCTCCCTCCTCCCTGCTCATACCATCCCTCTGGTTGTCCCAGTGCACTAGCCCCAAGAATCCAATATTGTACATTGAACCTGAACTGGCGACTCGTTTCATATATGATATTATACATATTTCAATGCCATTCTCCCAAATCATCCCACCCTCTCCCTCTCCCACAGAGTCCAAAAGACTGTTCTATACATCAGTGTCTCTTTTGCTGTCTTGTATACTGGGTTATTGTTACCATCTTTCTAAATTTCATATATATGCGTTAGTACACACCAGGACCACAGCCTTGTCTAACTCAATGAAATCAAGGCATGCCCGTGGGGCAACCCAGGATGGGTGGGTCATGGTGGAGAGATCTGACAGGGTGTGGTCCACTGGAGAAGGGAATGGCAAACCACTTCAGTATTCTTGCCTTGAGAACCCCATGAACAGTATGAAAAGACAAAAAGATAGGACACTGAAAGGCGAACTCTCCAGGTCGGTAGGAGCCCAATATGCTACTGGAGATCAGTGGAGAAATAACTCCAGAAAGAATGAAGAGAAGGAGTCAAAGCGAAAACAACAACCAGTTGTGGATGTGACTGGTGTTGGAAGTAAAGTGCAATGCTGTAAAGAGCAATATTGCATAGGAACCTGGAAGGTTAGGTCCATAAATCAAGGCAAATTGGAAGTGATCAAATAGATGGCAAGAGTGAACATCGACATTTTAGGAATCAGTGAACTAAAATGGACTGGAATGGGTAAATTTAACTCAGATGATCAATATATCTACTACTGTGGGCAAGAATCTCTTAGAAGAAATGGAGCAGCCATTATAGTCAACAAAACAGTCCAAAATGCAGTACTTGGATGCAGTCTCAAAAACGACAGAACAATCTCTGTTTGTTTCCAAGGCAAACCATTCAATATCACAGTAATACAAGTCTATACCCCGACCAGTAATGCTGAAAAAGCTGAAGTTGAATGGTTCTATGAAGACCTACCAGACCTTCTAGAACCAACACCCCCAAAAGATGTCCTTTTCATTATAGGCGACTGGAATGCAAAAGTAGAAAGTCAAGAGACACCTGGAGTAACAGGCAAATTTGGTCTTGGAATACAAAATTAAGCAAAACAAGGTTAACAGGATTTTACCAAGAGAATGCACTGGTCATAGCAAACAGCCTCTTCCAACAACACAAGAAAAAACTCTACACATGGATATCACCAGATGGTCAATATTGAAGTCAGATTGATAATATTTTTGCAGTAAAAGATGGAGAAGCTCTATATTGTCAGCAAAAACAAGACCAGGAGCTGACTGTGGCTCAGATCATGAACTCCTTATTGGAAAATTCAGACTTAAATTGAAGGAAGTAGGGAAAACCACTAGACCATTCAGGTATAACCTAAACCAAATCCCTTACGAATATACAGTGGAAGTGACAAATAGATTCAAGGGAATAGATTTGATAGACAGATTGCCTGAAGAACTATGGATGGAGGATTATGACATTGTACAGGAGGCAGTGATCAAGAATATCCCCAAGGAAAAGAAATGCAAAATGGCAAAATGGTTATCTGACAAGGCCTTACAAATAGTTGAGAAAAGAAGAGAAGCTAACAGCAAAGGAGAAAAGGAAAGATAAATCTGTTTGAATACAGAGATACAAAGAATAGCAAGGAGAGATAAGAAAGCTTTCCTCAGTGATCAGTGCAAAGAAATAGCACAAAACAATAGAATGGGAAAGACTAGAGATCACTTCAAGAAAATTCCAGATACAAAGGGAACATTTCATGCAAAGATGGGCATAATAAAGGACAGAAATGGTATGGATCTAACAGAAGCAGAAGATATTAAGAAGAGGTGGCAAGAATACACAGAAGAACTATACAAAAAAAGATCTTCATGACCCAGATAACCATGATGGTGTAATCACCTCCCTAGAGCTACACATCCTGGAATTTGAAGTCAAGTGGGCCTTAGGAAGCATCACTCTGAACAAAGCTAGTGGAGGTGATGGAATTCCAGTTGAGCTATTTCAAATCCTAAAAGATGGTGCTATGAAAGTGCTGTACTGAATATGCCAGCAAATTTGGAAAACTCAGCAGTGGCCACAGGACTGGAAAAGGTCAGCTTTCATTCCAATCCCAAAGAAAGGCAATGCCAAAGAATGCTCAAACTACCACACAACTGCACTCATCTCACAAGCTGGCAAGGTAATGTTCATAATTCTCCAAGCCAGGCTTCAATAGTATGTGAACTGTGAACTTCCAGGTGTTCAAGCTGGATTTAGAAAAGGCAGAGGAACCAGAGATTAAATTGACAATATCTGTTGGATCATCAAAAAAGCAAGAGAGTTCCAGAAAAACATCTGCTGTTGCCTTATTGATTATGCAAAAGTCTGACTTTGTGGATCACAACAAACTGTGGGAAATTTTTAAAGAGATAGGAATACCAGACCATCTGACTTGCCTCCTGAGAAATCTGTATGCAGGTCAAGAAGCAACAGTTAGAACTGGACATGGAACAACAGACTGGTTTCTGATCAGGAAAGGACTACGTCAAGGCTGTATATTGTCACCCTGCTAATTTAACTTATATGCAGAGTACATCACACAAAATGTCAGGCTGGATGAAGCACAAGCTGAAATCAAGATTGCTGGGAGAAATAGCAATCACCTCAGATATGCAGATGACACCACCTAACTTATGCCAGAAAGCGAAGAAGAACCTGTTGGTGAAAGTGAAAGAGGAGAATGAAAAAGTTGGCTTAAAACTCAGCATTCAGAAAACTAAGATCATGGCTTCTAGTTTCATCATTTCATGCAAATACATGGAGAAACAATGAAAATGGTGAAAGACTTTAATCTTTTGGTCTCCAAAGTTACTGCAGATGGTGACTGAAACCATGAAATTAAAAGATGCTTGCTCTTTGGAAGAAAAGCTATGACCCAACCTTGACAGCAGATTGAAAAGCAGAGACATTACTTTGCCAACAAAGTTCCATCTAGTCAAAGCTATGGTTTTTCCAGTAGTCATGTACTGATGTGAGAGTTGGATTATAAAGAAAGCTGAACACTGAAGAAATGATGCTTTTGAACTGTGGTGTTGGAGAAGACTCTTGAGAGTCCCTTGGACTGCAAGGAGATCCAACCAATCTATCCTAAAGGAAATCAGTCCTGAATATTCATTGGAAGGACTGCTGTTGAAGCTGAAACTCCAATCCTGGCAACCTGATGTGAAGAACTGACTCACTAGAAAAGACCCTGATGCTAGGAAAGATTGAAGGCTGGAGGAGAAGGAAATGACAGAGGATGAGATGGTTGGATGGCATCACTGACTTGATAGACATGAGTTTGAGTAAGCTCTGGGAGTTGGTGATGGACAGGGAAGCCTGGTGTGCTGAAGTCCATGGGGTCACAAATAGTTGGACATGACTGAGCGACTGAAGTGAACTGAACTTGAACATTCTTTGGCATTGCCCTTCTTTGGGACTGGAATAAGAATGGACCTTTTCTAGGCCCATGGCCACTGGCAAGTGTTCCAGATTGGCTGGCTTATTGAGTGTAGCACTTTAACAGCATTATCTTTTCAGCATGAGCTTTTTGATAAAGCTCAACTGGAATTCCATCATTTCTACTAGTTTTGTTTGTCATAATGCTTCCTAAGGCCCACTTGATTTAACACTCCAGGATGTCAGGCTCTAGTTGAATCAGCACACCATCGTGGTTATCTGGGTCATTAAGACTTTTTTGTACAGTTCTTATGTGTAATCTTGCCACCTCTTCTTAATCTTTTCTGCTTCTGTTAGATCCTTACAGTTTCTGTTCTTTATTTTGCCCATCTTTGCATGAAGTGTTCCCTTGGTATCTCTAATTTTCTTGAAGAAAAATCTTGCATTTACAAAACCTATTTGAGCACCAACCTGTTTTTTCACATTACCTCCTATTAACATTAAATGCAACAACATTCCATGAAAACAAATATAGGGGGGTTATTTATCTATTACTGTTATCAGAGTTAGTTTTGGGATTAGATAAAATAGTTCTGCCACCTACTATCTGTGTTATTTGAGTTGCTTTAACACTTCTATGCCTCAGTTTTCCTTTACATAAAATGAGGTTTACATTACTGACCTCCCAAGGTTGACATATAGACCGTATTAATCAGGGTTCTCTAGAGAATGGATGGGATGGGGTGGAATGTACATGTCTCTCTTTGTGAGTACACATGGTGAGACAGATCAAGACAGATAGAGGAAAACAGAGAGACGCAGACAGAGAGACCAATATACTGGTTATAAGGAATTGACTCATGAAGTTATGGGGGTTGACATACCCCAAGATCGACAGTCAGCAAGCTTGAGACCCAGGAGAATTGATGTGTTGTTCTAGTCCAGAAGTTGACAGGCTTAAGATCCAGAAAGAATCAATGTTTCACTTTGAGTCTCAAGACTAGAAAAGACTAATGTCCCAGATCAGAGTAACGGGCAGGGGAATTCCCTCTAACTCAGCCTTTTTGCTCAATTCAGGTCTTCAATTATTAGGATGATGTTCACCCACTTCGGGAGGGGTGGCACCCCCCCCATCTTCTCTGGAGGAATGGACATTAGGGAGGCGGGGGCGGTCAGTCAGTTTCCCCATTGAGGCCTTTACTCAGTCTACTAATTCAGATGCTCATCTCATGCAGAAACACCCTCATAGCTACATCCAAAATTATGTTTGGTCAAAATTCTGTGTATCCTATGGCTAAGTTGTTACATAAAATTAATCATTACAACCATCTAATGAGAAAATATGGGTAAGTGCTTTGCACAGGACCTAAAACAGAGTCATAAATAGGAGATGGTGTATATGATAATCATGGTCATCAACACCAGTGTCTTTGCCATTGTTATCTTAAAGATCATCAAGTTTCTTTTTGTATTAATTATTTTTTTATAGACCTGAATATAGTTTCTATTGTCATCTTTCCCAATTCAAAGAAGAAATCCTTGACTAATGTGAGAAAAAAGGTAGATCAAACCAGTCCATCCTAAAGGAAATCAGTCCTGAATATTCATTGGAAGGACTGATGCTGAAGCTGAAACGCCAATGCTTTGGCCATCTAATTGAA
Organism: Tragelaphus eurycerus; assembly: GCA_935064755.1. Classification (NCBI taxonomy): domain Eukaryota; kingdom Metazoa; phylum Chordata; class Mammalia; order Artiodactyla; family Bovidae; genus Tragelaphus; species Tragelaphus eurycerus. Next base: position 17,250,543 of record CAKXYN010000024.1, on the reverse strand, counting down.
GATTAGGAAAGATTGAAGGCAGGAGGACAAGGGTATGACAGACGACAAGCTGGTATCATCAACTTGATGGACATGAGTTTGAGCAAGCTCCAGGAGTTGGTGATGGACAGGGAAGCCTAGCATGCTGTAGTCCATTGGGTCACGAAGAATTGACATGACTGAGTGACTGAACTGACTCTTCTCTTTCGCCACTTGACTGGAAAGTTCTGAAGCTCATTTTACATAGCTCTTTAGAGACTTTCCAGTGAGATAGAGTGCCCATTGCTCATAGGAGTAACTAGACCAAGACCCCATCTTTAAATTAGCTTTCCTTCCTTCCTAATTCCCAGTCCCAACTCCTATTCCTTTATACCATTTTGTAAAATACACTCTATTTGCAAACTTCAGGCTGTTTCCTGAGCTAAGAAACCAAGCTAAGAAAAATAGCAAATTGTCAGAAGAATTAATAAGTGAGGTTTCTGGCTGGTTAGAGTCACTACAATAGAATGCAGAAAATTTTATAGTACAGCATGCTAAATGACTACAGAATATTGTTGTTGTTTAGTCACTAAGTTGTGTCTGACTCTGTGACCCATGGAGTTTGACTCTCCTGGAATTTGCTCAAACTCATGTCCATTGAGTTGGTGATGCCATCCAACCATCTCATCCTCTGTCATCCCCTTCTCCTCCTACCCTCAATCTTTCCCAGCATCAAGGTCTTTTCCAATGAGTCAGCTCTTTGCATCAAATGACCACAGTATTGGAGCTTCAGCATCAGTCCTTCCAGTGAATATTCAGAGTTGCTTTCCTTTAGGGTTGACTGGTTGGATCTCCTTGCTGTCCAAGAGACTCTCAAGAGTCTTCTCTAGCACCATAATTCAAAAGCATCAATTCTTTGGTGGTCAGATTGTTTATGGCCCAGCTCTCATATCTGTACATTACTGGAAAAGCCATAGCTTTGACTATGTAGAGTATCAAGAAAATAATTTTTCAAGTAACATTCCACTGAAGAATTATGCTTTTCTAACAAAAGTGCTGCACCCCATATGCCAGTAAATTTGGAAAACTCAGCAGTGGCCACATGACTGGAAAAGGTCAGTTTTCATTCCAATCCCAAAGAAAGGCAATGCCAAAGAATGCTCAAACTACCGCACAATTGCACTCATCTCACATGCTAGTAAAGTAATGCTCAAAATTCTCCAAGCCAGGCTTCAGCAATACATGAACTGTGAACTTCCAGATATTCAAGCTTATTTTAGAAAAGGCAGAGGAACCAGAGATCAAATTACCAACATCTGCTGGATCATTCGGAGAAGGCAATGGCACCCCACTTCAGTACTCTTGCCTGGAAAATCCATGGACAGAGGAGCCTGGTAGGCTGCAGTCCATGGGGTCGCTAAGAGTCGGACACAACTGAGCAACTTCACTTTCACTTTTTACTTTCATGCATTGGACAAGGAAATTGCAACCCACTCCAGTGTTCTTGCCTGGAGAATCCCAGGGACGGGGGAGCCTGATGGGCTGTTGTCTATGGGGTCACACAGAATCAGACACGATTGAAGCGACTTAGCCACAGTAGCAGCAGCTGGATCATTGAAAAAACAAGAGAGTTCCAGAAAAACATCTATTTCTGTTTTATTGACTATGCCAACGCCTTTGACTGTGTGGGTCGCAATAAACTGTGGAAAACTCTTCAAGAGATAGGAATACCAGACCACCTGACTGGCCTCTTGAGAAACCTATATGCAGGTCAGGAAGCAACAGTTAGAACTGGACATGGAACAACAGGCTGGGTCCAAATAGGAAAATGAGTATGTCAAGGCTGTATATTGTCACCCTGCTTATTTAACTTATATGCAGAGTACCTTATGAGAAATGCTGGGCTGGAGGAAGCACAAGCTGGAATCAAGATTGCCGGGAGAAATATCAATAACCTCAGATATGCAGATGACACCACCCTTATTGGCAGAAAGTGAAGAAGAACTAAAAGGCCTCTTGTTGAAAGTGAAATAGGAGAGTGAAAAAGTTGGCTTAAAGCTCAACATTCAGAAAACAAAGATCATGGCATCTGGTCCCATCATTTAATGGGAAATAGATGGGGAAACAGTGGATACAGTGTCAGACTTTATTTTTTGGGCTCCAAAATCACAGCAGATGGTGATTGCAGCCATGAAATTAAAAGACGCTTACTCCTTGGAAGGAAAGTTATGACCAACCTAGATAGCATATTCAAAAGCAGAGACATCACTTTGCCAACAAAGGTTCGTCTAGTCAAGGCTATGGTCTTTCCTGTGGTCATGTATGGATGTGAGAGCTGGACTGTGAAGAAGGCTGAGTGCCGAAGAATTGATGCTTTTGAACTGTGGTGTTGGAGAAGACTCTTGAGTGCCTTGGACTGCAAGGAGATCCATCCAGTCCATCCTAAAGGAGACCAGTCCTGGGTGTTCATTGAAAGGACTGATGCTGAGGCTGAAACTCCAGTACTTTGGCCACCTCATGCAAAGGGTTGACTCATTGGAAAGGACCCTCATGCTCGGAGGGGTTGAGGGCAGGTGGAGAAGGGGATGACAGAGGATGAGATGGCTGGATGGCATCACCGACTCGATACACATGAGTTTGGGTGAACTCCGGGTGTTGATGATGGACAGGGAGGCCTGGTGTGCTGCGATTCATGGGGTTGCAAAGAGACGGACATGACTGAGTGACTTAACTGAACTGAACTGACCTGAACAAAAGTCATGGCAGTTTCCACAGTGTTCCAAGAGCTGAGAGAAAAAAAATTGTGGACATAAAACCCAGGCTGTTCATAGTCAGTTATAGCAGACTTATTTGTAAAAATGGAGAAAAATTGCATTTACAGATTTTGTGTGAAGCTGCGATTTCTTGAATTTATAAAAGCTCTTTGAAGTCTGATATTTGAATAACTCTAGAGAGGGACTGAACATTTTTACAGTGTATGGATTAGCCCTGTTCTAAGGCAGCAGGTAGTCTGGAATGGACTGTTGTAGATTTGTTTGGAAATGGCATCTGAATACATAAGATGAGCAGCGGGCTGCACACACCTTGAATAACAACAGCAACAGAGGACTAGAAAAAATTTGAAAAGCCTCCAGAGGTGCAGGCTTTTATTACTGCTCTTGTAAGGCATGATATTGGCAGCAGAAGGCATCAGACTCACCAGCTGCCATTATTTTTTGTTATGTGCATATTTAAGTTTAAATTTAATTACTTAATAAAGTATGCATGTCCTGTGTGCTTAGTTGCTCGGCTCTGTCTGTCTCTTTGCAACGCCATGGACTGTAACTCGCCAGGCTCCTCTGTCCATGGGATTCTCCAGGCAAGAATACTGGAGTGGGTTGCATGCCCTCCTCCAGGGATCTTCCCAATCAAGGGATCGAACTCAGCTCTCCTGCATTGCAGTCAGATTCTTTACCGTCTGAGCTACCAGGAAAGCTCCTAAAGTATGTATAATTCATCCTAAATTATTGCTTAATTTTTTTCTCAGTTGCTTCTTTTTCTTTCCCCACCTTTTTAAAGAGGCAAGTTAAATCTTGCCATTTTGTTAAGATTAAGTAGCTGAACTGATGAGCCTTAAGTGACAGTGGAGATCATGACAGCAGTGCCTAGGGGAGGTGAGTGGTCCCTTTCCTTTTAAAGCCTGACCACCACTTATCCCTGCTCTGATGTGCACATGGTACATAGCAGTGGAGAAAATAACACTACACAGAACTATTCCCTCCCACATTTTGAGCTGTTCTGGAGGATAAATAAATGTAATTTTTTTTTCTTAGGAGACAGATGGTCTGTTGCATAGTTTACAAGCAGTCGATCTGGCCACTAGGGTTCAGAGCAGTAGAGCAAAAATAGAGTTCATTTATTAAGTGACTGGAAGCTGTAAATTTCTCTTCAGATTCAGAGTTTTGAAACTGCTTAATGATGTCTGAGAATGACTTAAAAGAATAAAAGAAAATAGTGAGGGATGAAGCTTGAAAAGGGGGATTTTTAAAGAAAAGGTAAAATTGGAGAAAAATTGAAATTGATTTAATGACAGTAGTAATGCCATATTCTCTCTCTCTCTTTTTTTTTTTTTTTTTGGTAATCTTTCTCTGCTCTTTCCCCCTCTTCTTATTTCATGAAAGTGAAAGTGTTAGTCACTCAGTTGTGTCTGAGTCTTTGTGACCCAATGGACCATAGCCTGGCAGGCTCCTCTGTCCATGGAATTCTCCAGTCCAGAATACTGGGGTGGGTAGCCATTCTCTTCTTCAGGGGATCTTCCTGACCCAGGGATCGAACCTGTGTCTCCTGCATTGCAGGCAGATTCTCTACCATCTGAGCACCAGGGGAGCCCTTCTCACTTCATAGTCTCCTTTTTTTATCATTAAATACCTGCCTTCTTGTCTCTTTAAGATTAGGACTGAATTAACTTGTTCTGAATTACATGAGAAAGGATCCAGCCACTTTATGCCATGGTATTGCCTATAAACATGTTCTCTAAACAGGATGGCATCTTCCACATGGGTTTTTTTTTTTTTTACTTTATTATTTTTTTATTATTTTATTTTTTTCTGTTTATTTATTTTACTTTACAATATTGTATTGGTTTTGCCATACATGCTTTTAAACAATTTCTTTTCTTTTACAACCATTTGAAGCCATCAGATCAGATCAGATCAGTCACTCAGTCGTGTCCGACTCTTTGCGACCCCATGAACTGCAGCACGCCAGGCCTCCCTATCCATCACCAGCTCCCGGAGGTCACTCAGACTCACATCCATCGAGTCAGTGATGCCATCCAGCCATCTCATCCTCTGTTGTCCCCTTCTCCTCCTGCCCTCAATCCCTCCCAGCATCAGAGTCTTCTCCAATGAGTCAACTCTTCGCATGAGGTGGCCAAAGTACTGGAGTTTCAGCTTTAGCATCATTCCTTCCAAAGAAAGTACTGGAGTTTCAGCTTTAGCATCATTCCTTCCAAAGAAATCCCAGGGCTGATCTCCTTCAGAATGGACTGGTTGGATCTCCTTGCAGTCCAAGGGACTCTCAAGAGTCTTCTCCAACACCACACTTCAAAAGCATCAATTCTTCGGCTCTCAGCCTTCTTCACAGTCCAGCTCTCACATCCATACATGACCACAGGAAAGACCATAGCCTTGACTAGGCGAACCTTTGTTGGCAAAGTGATGTCTCTGCTTTTGAATATGCTATCTAGGTTGGTCATAACTTTCCTTCCAAGGAGTAAGCGTCTTTTAATTTCATGGCTGCAGTCACCATCTGCAGCGATTTTGGAGCCCAGAAAAATAAAGTCTGACACTGTTTCCACTGTTTCTCCATCTATTTCCCATGTAGTGATGGGACCAGATGCCATGATCTTTGTTTTCTGAATGTAGAGCTTTAAGCCAACCTTTTCACTCTCCACTTTCACTTTCATCAAGAGGCTTTTGAGTTCCTCTTCACTTTCTGCCATAAGGGTGGTATCATCTGCATATCTGAGGTTATTGATATTTCTCCTGGCAATCTTGATTCCAGCTTGTGTTTCTTCCAGTCCAGCATTTCTCATGATGTACTCTGCATATAAGTTAAATAAACATGGTGACAATATACAGCCTTGACATACTCCTTTTCCTATTTGGAACCAGTCTGTTGTTCCATGACCAGTTCTAACTGTTGCTTCCTGACCTGCATACAGATTTCTCAAGCCATATGATTAAGCTTTTTGAAGCCATATGCTTTTAAGCCATAAGCTTTTTGAAGCCATATGATTACCTAAATATGACATACAATGTAAAAAATATTGATAAGAAAAAATTATCTGTGATAATGGTAACCTCTTTCAACATTTTGTTACTTTCATCCCTCCAGATTGGGATTGATCTCAGAATTCTTCAAGTGTGGGTTTTGAGGCTATGCATTTTTATTAAGTGAGGTAGGAATTACACCAAAATTTAATAATCACTGCTTCCATTTTTTGGGGGGAGGGGTGGAGGGGTGGGAAAAGGGAAAAATGAATCAATTTTATGATTTTAAGATAAAATTGATATTTGATTCCCTGAATATTTGTGGTGGTCAGTTTTTCCTTGCTGTACTTGAGGGGAGAAAAACACTATAGACCCTAGGAATATTAGGTATATTAAGTCATGATCCTGCCTTTCAGGACATTCTTTAAGTTCAATCTGTGCCTGATATGTGGGAGAACTTTTACATGCTGAGTGCTCCTACAGTCTGTAGGAAAAGCATTGCCCCCATCCCACTTCAGCTTTGAAGTGACTTTCTCTGAAGCACAAACAGCTGACCAGGGCCAGGGCCATGATGAGAACTGAGCTCTGGGGTGACTGACCCTGGCCTTCCCTCACTCCTCCAGGCTTTATGTCATGCTTTTCCTGTCTATGAAGTTGTTTTACTGATTACGAAAGTGGTCTACTGATCCTAAATTTCCAGTGGGAGAAAAAAATAGAATAACAAGGTGTACCTTGTCAAAGGACAGAGTTAAATTCTTCTACATCTTTACACAGAACACATTTGAGCTCTTTTACTCTCTGCTTGTTGGGACAAAGTAAAAATGGTTTTGGATTACACCTAGAACATGCATTTTATAGGAATAGTTTCCAAACTATTACATTTTCCAAGTGTATTTGCACATAATTTATTTTTCCAGGGTATTCTGATCTGGGGACAAGTAAATGGAGTTTGTTGCAATTGATCTTGTTATATTGATCATACTTCAAGTAGGCACCCTTCCCATTCCTTTGAGTAAGTGAGTGAACTGAGAAAGAATCTCTCTTAAGTATTTGTTAAGTGTTTGTAGAAAGTACTCTATGATAAATGTATTCTCACTGCTGCTGCTGCTGCTGCTGCTAAGTTGCTTCAGTCATGTCTGACTCTGTGTGACCCCAAAAATGGCAGCCCACCAGGCTCCCCCGTCCCTGGGATTCTCCAGGCAAGAACACTGGAGTGGGTTGCCATTTCCTTCTCCAATGCATAAAGGTGAAAAGTGAAAGTGAAGTCGCTCAGTCATGCCTGACTCTTAGCGACCCCATGGACTGCAGCTCACCAGGCTCCTCCGTCCATGGGATTTTCCAGGCAAGAGTACTGGAGTGGGGTGCCCTTATATCAAATGTCCTCTCTTTTGTTCTTGGTACTTAATGTTTGTTTCATACAAATATTGTATGGGTGTGTGTTTTAACCATTGAAATGTATCACCAAGACTGCTATTGATAACTGTTATCCATCATTGGCAAATTTGGAAAAAAAGTAACATAAACCAAAAACAAAGACATGAGAACTTAGAATTTCCTGTCTAAGAATTACCATGTTATGAAACTTTTGTACAATAGACACAATCCTGAGTAGTCCAGAATTTTTAGTCCTCCCTAATTTCAAGTAAACAGCTGGATAGAGATAATTTAACAGTATAAGCTAAGTCTGGTTAGCTAACCTAGGCATACAGGTGGAATTCACTAGTATGGGAGGTTCCTCCCATAGGTAACATGCAGCAGGAAGATTTTAGATTGTGTGAGCCAAGTAGATGCATTTTTTTCTCTATTTAGTAAATGAAAATTAGGCCTGATGTGTATAAACTTCCACGATACAGTTTTTCCACAAATTTAACAAATAATGAGCAATTAAAGGAAAAGTGCTTTGTGGAGAGTCCATATAAAGACTAGTATTCTAGTTCTTATGTCCAGGGTCTGAACATTACCTTACTCGATGGGTGGTCCTCTTTCTTCTGGGATTTCGTAGCTGTTTGTCAATTGGATTTTTCCTTCTTCCCATTGGATTTATTACTTGTTATGCTGGCAATATCTCACACGCTAGTAAAGTAATGCTCAAAATTCTCCAGCCAGCTTCACAATATGTACCGTGCTTCCTGGTTCCTGTGAGGCGAGACCAGAATCAAATCACATCCGCTATCATCAGAGTCAAATCTTCTCTTTGACTGCAGCCTTTGACGTGTGATCACATACTGGGGGCCCCACCTGATCCCTCTATCTTGCGTCAGGGCACGTGACTGTCGCGACTGTTCCAAATGGAAAGGAGTACGCAGGCTGCATATGTCACCATGTTTATTTAACTATTCAGAGTCGTAGATGCTGGACTGGAAACACAGTTATCAATTGCGGGAGAAAATCACCTCAAATCAGATCACACTCTGCAGAGTGAGAGGGGCTAAGCCTCTTGTGAAGTGAGTGGAGGTGAAAGGTTGGCAGCTACATTCGAACGAAGATCATGGCATCTGTCCCTCACTCGGTAGTGGGGAAACAGTGGAACAGTGTCGACTTTTTCTGCTCAAATCACGCAGTGGTGACTCAGTCATAGCACTCCGGAGGAGTGAAACCTAGACAATCAAGCAGACAAAAGTCCCTAGTCACTGCTCCGGTCGGTGTGGGCTGACGGGGGCGACGCGTGATCGACTGTGGTGTTGGGACTCGGGTCCTTCTGCAGGAGATCAACAGTCCATTCTGGGGATCTCTGGATTCTAGGGTGCGGCGACCAGTCACCTTCGAGTACTCAGGAAGACTCTGTGCTGGGGGATTGGGGCAGGAGGGAGGGGACGACAGAGGATGGATGGCTGGATGGCTCACTGACTCGATGGATGTGAGTCTGGTGCCTCCGGGAGCTGGTGATGGACAGGGAGGCCTGGCGTGCTGCGGTTCATGGGGTCGTAAGAGTCGGACACGACTGAGCGACTGATCTGATGCTGGCAATGGCACCCCACTCCAGTACTCTTGCCTGGAAAATCCCATGGATGGAGGAGCCTGGTGGGCCGCAGTCTATGGGGTTGCTAAGAGTCGGACAAGACTCAGAGACTTCACTTTTTTTCACTTTCCTGCATTGGAGAAGGCAATGGCAACCCACTCCAGTGTTCTTGCCTGGAGAATCTCAGGGATGGGGGAGCCTCGTGGGCTTCCGTCTATGGGGTTGCACAGAGTCGGACACGACTGAAGCGACTTAGCAGCAGCAGCCGCAGCATGCTGCCTTTCATAAATGGAGAAATAACAAACATGGGAGCATATGGAAGACAGGCTTATTTGCCCACATTTATTCAGAGATAGAAGAAAAGAACAGTTTTAGAAGACTAGGAAATTTCTTTTTCGTTAGGATATAGTTCCCTGAAGAATTGTAATAATTAAAAAAAATCTGTATTGTATTAAGCAGCTATTACCACAATATTGCAGTGTAATTATCAACCATGCAAACATCTTTGGCATACAATAATAAACATTTATTTTTCCCTTATGCATCTACAGGTCGACGTGGGCTCAGATGATCTAGGCTAGGAATGCCTGAGCTCTATTTGCTGTTCATTCTACTGGAACTAGTAGGCTACTTAAGGTACATTATTTTCTTGCCAACAGAAAAGACACAAGGCAGCAAGCTCTAGCTGAGCACTTTCTAAAGCTCTGTTTGTGACATGTCTCCAAAAAAGGTCACATAGCTAAGCCCACATCAATAGAGATGCGAATGTGCAATCTTTCCATATAAGAGGTGTGTGTATACGTGAGTCTAGTATGTGTCTATTTACTTAACAGTAATATCCTTATACTTTTACCCTCAAAACTTACCTAAACTTCTTCTAATTTTAGTTAGCTGTGCTCCGTGCAACAGTCTTCCTCTAGGTGAAACTGAAAAGTGTAAACTTCTCCAGTTCTTGGATCAGTGGGCTACTAAGGTTGCTTAAGGAGTTTTAAAAGACAAAGAGTAAACTTTTAATGTGGCAACAGTTTTCGTGCTAATAGTTGTGTAGAATACAACCCTTGGGATTAATCCCCAATGGAAGAGTACTAGAAGAGGTACCATAAATTTAGGCTTCACAAGTAGAGTTTACAGACGTGTAAGATAATGGCTAAGCCTTCAACTCAGTTCTGAAATCTCCCCCAGAGAGTACAATATGCACACATGAATTCAGAAGATACTGGAGAAATCAGCTCTCAACTGAAATACCCTTGTTCTAAACACAACTGTGGGGAGGATTACTACCAAATGTGGGTTGGAATTTAAAGGAAAGTGAACTGAAAGTATTGGGGAGGTCAAAAAGTTCATTTGGGTTTTTCCCAAGTGATGTAAGATGTTATGGAAAAACCTGAACCAAACTTTGAGCCAACCCAATGCTTCATGTGGGCTCAGATGGTGGTCTTGTCACTGGCTAACAACTTGCCTCATTTTCCATTTTTCCTAATCTATGAAATATAACCTTGACACTTAACCAACAGAATGTAGAAAAAATAAAATGAGATGATAGATATCGTGGAGACTGAACTACCTCATCATGATTTATCACATGAGCTCTGGAGTCTGTCTGCTGGGGTTGAATCCTTTCTTTACCACCTGCTAAATGGTGGAACTTGCAGTTGTCTCTCTGAACTAGCTTACTAGGGCTGACATTACAAATGACCAGAAACTAAATGGCTTAAAACAATGAAAAGTTCTTTTCTCATTGTTCTGGAGCCCAGAAGTATGAAATCAAGTTGTCAGCAGAGCTGGTTCCTTCTAGGGGCTCTAAGGGAAATCTGTCCCTTGCCTGTCTCCTGGCTTCTTCATAGTAGCCAGCAATCTTTGGCTTCTGGCAACATAATTCTACTCTCCATCTCCATTTTCCTGTGATGTTTTCCCCTCTGTTCCTTCTGTCTGTGTGTGTGTGTATGTATATATGTATGCATGTGTTTCTGTCTGTCTGTCTGTTTCTCTTAGCATGACACCAGTCATATTGGATTTAAGGCCCATTCTAACCCAGTATGTGAAAAGTGTGTTAGTCACTCAGTTATGACAGGCTCTTTGTGACTCCATAGACTGAAATCCACCAGGCTTCTCTGTCCATGGGATTCTTCAGGCAAGAACACTGGAGTGGGTAGCCATTTTCTTCCCCAGGAGATCCTCCCAATGCAGGGATTGAACCTGGGTCTCCAGCGCTGCAGGCAGATTCTTTACCATCTGAGACACTGGGAAAGCCCAGTACAATATGATTTCATAATAACTAATTATATTTGTAAAGAACCTATTTCTAAAGAAGGTCCCATCCACAGGTCCTGGGGGTTAGAGCTTAAATGTATCTTTTTGAGGTACACAGTTCAGCCCCCAACAACCTACTCTCCTTTTCTCCCAGGAGTAGAACACAAGTCAGCAAAGTTTTCTGTCAGTTTATAGCAAGGAACATCTTTCCTCTAGTGCTCAGTAAAGTATTCCTTATTTCCTGCTAAGACCTCATCACAAGCACCTTTATCATATATATTTCTATGATTCTCTAAAGTCAGTTTTCTTGATAATATCCACATTTTGGGATTTTTGTGAGGATTAAATGCAATGATCCATAAGAAATGCTTAGCTTAGGAAATAGCAGTCTGCAAATGCTAAATGAGAATTGGCTTTTTTTTATTAGGTTGAATCATATACATTTGATATTTTTTACATTGCAAATGGTTGAATATCAGTAAATCCTTATAGTGTAAATTTGAACTATATGGAATTGCCATTTTTTTAGGTCAAAATAGTCAAATTTCAAAACTTCCATATGGTTTAATCTTTATATAATACTTTATATAAACTTTATATAATACATTATAATAAATATGTCACTGTGCCAAGGTAAGGTGTCCTAGTGAAGTCATGGTATTTTCTTCTTGAAAAGCATCCCCAGGGAAACTGTTTTCAAACTAAAACTAGTTATTATTGGTTTTATTAATTGTTATTATATAGATTGATTGTTGACTTATATTATTATATTAATACTTTATGACACTATTTTAAAAAAACTTTTTGCTTATTGGTAATTGAGTATTTAGTGAAGGAACATGAAGCAGACATCCATTCTATTACTTAATGAGTAATAATCTGTTACTGATATCTGTTAATATCTGTTACTGAATCAGTGGCTTCTTAAACATATATTTAAATTAGAATGAGAGCTGTCATCACCTCTATCCAGTTGGAGGTAGTAGTTTCACACTGCTGTATTTATCATTTTTTTTAAATATGAATTCAACTAGTGAAAAACAGCTAAACAATTTTCAGTAATGTTCCAGTGGTCAACTAGATTCTTTATTTTACAGAGTTTTTCCCAGGAGGCAGGAAAACTGCCATTAGTGTAAAAATCCAATGCTCTTGGAATTTTCTATGGAGATTGTGGTCCAAAGGGAACAATTAGTTGAGAGATAATTCTTGACAATTAAAATGTTTTCCTTTGTGTCCCATACGCAGTAATACAGGCAGAATATCAGAAATTGAAGTGAGTATAAAAAAATGGGAAATGAAACATATCAGAGTAAGATGCGCACTCTTTAAAAGGTTTGCCAGAAAGCCAATCAGAACAGTAGATGACTAGTACCCAAGAATCCTAAGGGATTACTGGTTTAATACAGAGAACTTTTAAAAGCCCAAAGCAGGGTAGATGAAAGGAACAGAAGGTATTTAAGGCCCTATGAAGAGAACTATGAAGAAGCCAAGAAAACATTCATCTTTTCAAAATTTTCTGGAATAGCTTTGAAGTTCTATTTGACAAGCACAACTTCTGCATATATCAAGTTCTCCAAAAATGTTGATTGAATGAGTATAAATAATAGGTGATATTAGTATGTTTTGGGACAAGCTTCTCAGACAGATTTTGAATAATGAAAAGTTGCCATCCTAGTTTTGAAATAGGTAGCTAAAGCTAGATCAAGGATTGTATAGTATAAAAGAACTGTATTAGGACTAGAGAGGTTTGAATTCACATCTTGGATCTCTTTCCTAAAGGTGGTATGACCTAGTATTACTGTAGTCACTGGTCCTACTTCTGATAGCTTCCCAAGTGAAATGGGTGGATCACATCTTTCAGTGACTTTTTTACAATTCAGGACAGAATATATGTCTCTCAATTTTTAAAGATTTTTTTTCTCTATGATTTTCATATTGTTCCTCTTCTTATTGCCGTTTCTCTCAGATTCACTCTTCTGATGATCATCTTCATTGGCTTACCAATGACAATGAAGATATACTTGTTATATTTGTCCCCGGTGATTTTTGTCTTAATAAGAGAGCTTTTAATGGTTTGATGTGTATCCAACTCATCAGGTTATCAGGTGTAAGTCTTGGGTTTGCCTTGGAAGTGTATCTGTGAAGTATTCTAACATAGTCTTGGAAACTATTAAGAGGAATTAAACAGCTAACATTCCTATCAAATTGAATTTTAAAGTGCCAATTTAGTGACTGACTTAATGAACATCAATCAAAAGAGGTGGTGACTAGCCCAACTAGAAACACATCAGTCATATTAACTGGGAATAGTGGAATATAAAATGTTGACATTAGTCAATAGAAACATGTCAGTAACTGATATAGAGGCCTCAATCACATTCAAAGGTTTATTTCTGCTTGTGACATTGCCTCTGAAGAGAACATCATGGTCAGTTGAGCTTATGCTCTTATGAAAAAAGGCTTCCATTTAACACTGAGGTTGAATTACGTCTCCGTGATTCATGTAATTTATGCTCATTATTTCTTTAAGACAGATAACTTAGTAATATGCATGCAAGCTAAGGAGTATCTAGCCTGGCGGGCTACAGTCCATGGGGTCAGCAACTGAGTGACTAACATTTTCACTTCACTTGAAGCCTTGTCTTGATTTGTCCTCTTGTTTGGGAGTATATCTCATATTCTAAACCTTTATCATTTATCTGAGGATTCTCTCCACCAAATATAATTCAAACTTACCTTCTAGGATATATTCACTCAAGGCTTAGTCTTTATTTTCTATGTGAGTGTTAGTTGCTCAGTTGTGTTCTAATCTTTGTGATCCCATAGACTATAGACCACTGGGCTCCTCTGCCCATGAAATTCTCCAGGCAAGAATACTGGAATGGGTAGCCATTCCCTTCTCCAAGGGATCTTCCTGACCCAGGGATTGAACCTGGATTTCCCACATTGCAGGCATATTCTTTAACATCTGAACCACCAGGGAAGCCCACAGTATGTTCTTATGAGCTATCTACTTTATATATGCTGCTGCTGCTAAGTCACTTCAGTTGTGTCTGACTCTGCATGACCCCATAGACGGGTGCCCACCAGGCTCCCCTGTCCCTGGGATTCTCCAGGCAAGAACACTGGAGTGGGTTGTCATTTCCTTCCCCAATGCATGAAAGTGAAAAGTGAAAGTGAAGTCATTCAGTCGTGTCTGACTCTTTGTAACCCCACAGATTGCAGCCCATCAGGCTCCTCTGCCCATGGGATTTTCCAGGCAAGAGTACTGGAGTGGGTTGCCATTGCCTTCTCCAAACTTTATATATAGTAGTGTGTATATGTTCATCCCAATCTCCCAATTTACCCCTTCTCCTCCCTTTTCCCCCTTGGTAACTACAAGTTTTTGTTTTACACATCCGTGACTCTATTTTTGTTTTATAAATAGGTTTATTTGTACCATTTTTTTAATGCCACATGTAAGCAATATCATATGACATTTACGTTTGTCAGACTTCACTCAGTATGATGATCTCTAGATGCATCTGTGTAAATATTTTTAAATGCATCATAAGACTATGATTACAACAAACAAACATGTTAATTTATATGTAATTTTAAAAGAGGATGAAGGCAGATGGGATTCTAATCAGAACCATACTTATTGATTAAGTAAATATGTTTGCTTCTTGATGAAGTAATGTGAGGATCAACCCAGAACATATGGTCTACAAAGAGAAAAAATATTATGTTAGAGGACACCGTGATCTCATTGCTTGAGGGAGGAGAGGCTGAGTAAAGATGTGTGAAAGTGAAAGTCACTCAGTCATGTCTGATTCTTTGCCACCCCATGGGTCATATATTCCATGGAATTCTCCAGGCCAGAATACCAGAGTGGGTAGCCTATCCTTTCTCCAGTGGATCCTCCTGACCCAGGGGTTGAATCCAGGTCTCCCGCATTGCAGGTGGATTCTTTACCAGCTGAGCCATAAGGGAAGCCCAAAGATATACAAGCATCTCCAAATCCCCCCTCATCCTAAGCTAGTAGATGACTGGGGATGGGAGCCATGCCTGTTGTTGAATTGGAATGGTTTATTTTGTTTCTTACAATTACTTCTTGTTTTCTGGTCCATTAAAATGGTGTTCTGTTAGATTTCTTCAGAAGTGATGACTGCCTTCTTACTTTACTGGAAGCCTCTTTTCCAAACTGCTTTTAGAAGAGATTACTATTTACATCTTGAGAAACACAATGGAGTCCCAGGTTTGAATTTCAAGATGTGACTGGAAGTCACAGTTATTTTCTCTGTTTTAATAACAGAAGGCAATGGTACCCCACCCCAGTACTTTTGCCTGGAAAATCCCATGGACGGAAGATCCTGGTAGGCTCCAGTCAATGGGGTCACTAAGAGTCGGACACGACTGAGCGACTCCACTTTCACTTTTCACTTTCATGCATTGGAGAAGGAAATAGCAACCCACTCCAGTGTTCTTGCCTGGAGAATCCCAGGGACAGAGGAGCCTGGTGAGCTTCCGTCTGTGGGGTCGCACAGAGTCGGACATGACTGAAGCGACTTAGCAGCAGCAGCAGCAAAATGTATAGTGAGCACTGTGTGTGCTCTAAAAGGATAACTGCAAACCGATAGCTGTCCTCTTGTGTTTGTGGTTTTGTTTTGTCTCCCCTACCCCCGGGGGGAAATACAAAGGAACGCTGTCTTGTATATACAGTTTTAAGTTTATCTTCTAGGTCAGGAGGCTGAGGAAATCCAGTCAATGAATTTGGTCTGGACAGGTTTCAGGAACAGATGGAGGGTGGTTACCAAAAGCCTTCCATGGGCTGCTAATATGTAAATAGGCCAGTAAATTATTCCTGCTCTTGTGTTTTGAGAATACATGTTGATTTCCTAAACTCTATATAATTCAAATGAAGAATACTTTGAGAATCACTGTTCAACTGTGTTTATTTTAAATAACATTTTAGGTTTCACTACATTCATAAATCTGGTTGATTTGTGTATCTGAGGTTTTCACTAATTTTCTGGGCAGTGGTGAGTTAAGCTGACTTTGATTCTGCTTGTTCATTGCACTGCATCACAAGCTAGAATATAGTTGGCTGATTTTGATTTCATGCTTCTGATTGGCAATTGCAGGATAGAATTGAATCCATCACAACAGGTAAATAAATTTGACCAAGACATTAAGGGGGAAACTCTGCCACGCCTACCTCAGTATTAATGTCTTCTCTGGGGTGCACAGGCATCTGTGACAGCTAAAAATGGTCCCCTTGTTCCTTAATGCCTTAGCATCTAGTTTTAACTAGCCCTGAAGGAAAGCTGTGTCATGCTACCCAGTCTGTCTGGGCTTGGAATGCAGTTGGTCTGCTGATAAAATTTTTATAAAAATGGGGAGAATGCTCATTCTGTAGAATATTAGTATGAAGTCACTGAACAACAATATATATGGAAAACCTGGTTACTAAATTTAGAGATAGTAGTTTTTTTGAAGTTTGAAAACTGAACTTTTTGTTTTTTAAATCTGTGTGACAGTCATGTTTTTTCTTTCTACTCTTTCTTCAGTCTTTGTATTTTTTTCTCTCTCAACTCTTGATTTTGTCCTTTTTTTTTTCCCCTTCCAGAGTAAAGAGATGGTGGAAGGGAGACTTATTCTGATAAAAGAGATATTCATAATAAGACATTATACAATATATTTTGATTTGTGTTTAGATTACACTGAGTATTTTCACATTTATTTTGAAAAGTTGCAAAGATGAATTTTTAATTACTTTTCTCACTTTTTCCCCAATGAAAATCAGTAACTTACTTAAAATCAATGTTAAAAATATTTGTTTGTGGACTGATCTAATTTTTATACATTAATGATCTCTTTATTTTACTTTTAAGGTTTTATGTTTGTTTTTTATCCTAAAGAGAAAGAAGTTGGCTTACCAAGTAATTTATAGGGTAGGCAGAGAACTGAATACAAGGCCTGAATCCAAAACAAGGTGTGAGTAGGGGAACCAGGAAATAAAAGATTTAGGTTTAGTGAATGAAAAAATAGCGGGTAGCCTGGAGGGACTCAAGCATGTGCCAACATCTGTTCCCATATTTGGGAGAGCTGAATTCATTCAGAGATCCTAGAATAGGCTGGAAACCATGGTTTTCAAATCCCTTTTCTTCACAAAACTCTTTCATTAAATGAAATCTTGAAAGTGATTAGTGAGATAGAGCTTCACTCTCTTGGCCTTGTATGCAAGTGGTCTCAGGTGAATCTCTGTCTTTGCAGAGCACAGCATGGAAATCACTATTACTCCTGCATTATGATTATGTTTCAGGAATCAAAGTCAATAGTGTGTTCTTTACTCATTAAACACTGGGGGAATCCCTTGATGGATACCAGATGCAGAGGATCCTTGGGCGGTGTGGAATGTCCTTGACTCAGGGGCAGTGTGTGTTCCTGGGGGTTTATTAGGGCTGATAGAAGAGGACCTCAGGGAAACATAAATGTGATCATGTCTGACCATGTAAACTTCCTTTCTCAAGATAGTAGTTTGCAGCGTTTTCTGAGGCAGAACTCGCTAGTTATTCCCATAGCCTGAGATGTTATTCCTCTAGCTTTTTGTATGATTGCTTTGTTTGGTGCTTCAAGTGTTCGACCACTGGTCACCTGCTCAACATAGCCTTTCCTGACTGCTCTGCCTCCCTTAAACCTTATTCTTTCAGCTGTATTATTAATCTCCATCACAAAATCCTGTTCACTTTTTTAGGTACTCTAAGAAGAATTCTGGTCTTCCTCACTAGAATGGAATTTCTTTCATTCTTCTCATTGTTCTAAGGCAGAACAATGACCATATCTGCCCTATTCCCTCTTGAAACTTCAATACTTGGTGGGTACAGTGCCTGGTACATAGTAGACATTCTATAAATACATTTTAAATGACTGAGTTATTTTATATGAGAGGAATAAAACATAACAGAGGCCACTAGGAGACTCACTGAGGACATCTCATTTAGGAAATTTCCCCAAACAGTGAAGTACTAATTTTTAAAAATATTTTTACTAAAGAAAATAGTGAAAGTTTATGTATCAGGGGGCTTCTTTTTTTTTTTAAATTAAATTTTATTTTGCTTAACTTTACAGTATTGTATTGCTTTTGCCATACATCAAGATGGATCCGCCACAATTATACGTGTTCCCCATCCTGAACCCTCCTCCCTCCTCCCTCCCCATACCATCCCCCTGGGTCGTCCCAGTGCACCAGTCCCAGGCATCCGTTATCAGGCATTGTACCTGGACTGGCGACTCATTTCAGATATGATATTATACATATTTCAATGCTATTCTCCCAAATCATCCCACCCTCTCCCGTTCCCAGAGTCCAAAAGTCTGTTCTATACATCAGTGTCTCTTTTGCTGTCTCGTAAACAGGGTTATTGTTACCATCTTTCTAAATTCCATATATATGCGTTAGTATACTGTATTTGTGTTTTTCTTTCTGGCTTACTTCTCTCTGTATAATAGGCTCCAGTTCCATCCACCTGATTAGAACTGATTCAAATGCATTCTTTTTAATGGCTGAGTAATACTCCATTGTGTATATGTACCACAGCTTGCTTATCCATTCATCTGTGGATGGACATCTAGGTTGCTTCCAAGTCCTGGCTATTGTAAACAGTGCTGCTATGAACATTGGGGTACATGTGTCTCTTTCAATTCTGGTTTCCCCAGTGCGTATGCCCAGCAGTGGGATTGCTGGATCATAAGGCAGTTCTATTCCCAGTTTTTTGAGGACTCTCCATACTGTTCTCCAAAGTGGCTGTACTAGTTTGCATTCCCACCAACAGTGTAAGAGGATTCCCTTTTCTCCACACCCTCTCCAGCATTTATTGCTTGTGGACTTTTGGATCGCAGCCATTCTGACTGGCGTGAAATGGTACCTCATAGTGGTTTTGATTTGCATTTCTCTGATAATGAGTGATGTTGAGCATCTTTTCATGTGTTTGTTAGCCATCTGTATGTGTTCTTTGGAGAAATGTCTACCTAGTTCTTTGGCCCATTTTTTGATTGGGTCATGCTTCTTTGGTGACTCAGAGAGTAAAGAATCTGCCTGCAATGCCGGAGACCTGGGTTCAAACACTGGGTCGAGAAGATCCCCTGGAGAAGTGAATGATACCCACTCCAGTGTTCTTGCCTGGAGAATTCCATGGACAGAAGAGCCTGGTGGGCTATAGTCCATGGGGGTCTCAAAGAGTTGGACATGGCTGAGAGACTGATGCACTTGTGTATCAGAGAATGAGTAATGAATAAGTCAATGTTTGTAAAGTGGGTGTATGTATAGATTTTTAATCAGTCATCCATGGTAAAGGAGATACAAAGTATTAGGTAAAACAAGAAATAGGATAATACATATTTTCTTACTTCCCTTTGTTATTAGATATAACCAAGTCACATTAAAGATAATGGCATATACATTTATCCTAGAGGTAGTGACATTTTGCTCTACTCACTTTCTGGCATGATACTTGATAGTACTAGGGAGTAAATGCTTCCCTTCCGAATGCTGTTCCTTGGATCCCTACAAATATCCTGTGGATCCCTGCAAGGTGAATGGGGGAATCCTGATGAGGGAGACATAATAGTGTACACAGAGGATATCGAGGACCGTGATGGCCACGCATTGGCAGATGGTTGTTGGAGCTAAGGCAAGCGGGTTTTTTAGGCATAGGAAGCTTAAAAGAGAATGGAAGAGTTGGTCCTTCTTTTTAGGCATATTTTCAGGCAGTGGAGTTCACACTTCACTTTGAGCTTAGAAAAGAAAAACTATTATTTATGAAATAGTTAGAAAAGAAACTAATAGTTATGGGCTGCCTACTGGGTTCTATGCTAAGTACTTTTATGCCCATTACCTTCTAGAAGTTTCAGATGGAGACTTGTCTGTAACAGCTGACACTGAACCTCAGATTCCTGGCAGAGAGAAATAGATTGAGGAAAATGTTTATCTGTTACCATCACACCATAGTAATAAATGTTGTCAATGTTTGACTTTTCCTACTGACTGAAAAATAGAAGTTTTGCTTAGCAAGATTTTGGTATGAGCTCTGAACTAACATTTGAGTTATGGGCTTTTCACCGTTACAGTGAAGAGGGGTGGGGAAATGATGCGTCATGACATCAAACCATATTTGCATACGAGTCTACTTTTTTCTAACCTGATAGATGCTGCAGTTGTAAATAAGAGTGCTTTGAAAAGTTTACTCTATCCTTACCGTATATTGAAAGCAATCAAAGTTAGTGTGCATGTGTTTTAAATTATATCCACACAATGATTAAGTGATGTTTGAATGCATGAGCTTTGGATTACAGTGACAGAATCCAGGTCTCAGAATTTAGAAAATGTAAAGTGGAATGCAGGTTTATAATCTCTGATAGCAAAACAAAACAAAGGTATTATAAATGAAACATTGTGTCTGATTGAATAACTTGGAATGCCAGGTTATTCCTTAGAATGCCATGGAACCTTGGCATTTGGGTTCACTTATTTAATATGGAAGTGCTCGCTATTTGACTGTCCCACAGATACAGCATTCTCTCTGTCTTGACTGCCTCTCTTCCTGTTCACAAATTTCTGAAAATTCCCAAATAGTTATATGGCCTATGTGAATGCTTAAAGAAAATCAAATTTACCTTAAAAATTTTATTTAAATGCTGTGACAACCCTTGAGCCCTGTTGTGTGGCTGGATACACACTGAGGTTTCCCAAGGCCCCCATATGGCTGGTTTTGCAGGCCCTGATGTGGCCGGAAGCTCAATGTGCCCTGTTATCACCTTGGTCAGTTGGCTTAGTCCTCTGATCCAGAGACCTGCTCCTGTCTTTCATCAGTACCTCATGTCACTGGAAGGAAAGTCATCTATTTTCAACATAAAACCCTCCTTTCCATACTTGTTTCACCCTAGGAAGATACGAATGTATACTATTCTAGTATAGTTTCCAGAATCATTTGTTGAATCTAAATAACCCCCTGGTTTCCTTACCTTACCAGCTAGGACACGTTCATTCGGAAAGAGCCCTCAGCCCATGCTTGGTAATCTTGTCTCTTTTCAGCCACTCACATCTCCTATTTCTCCCCCCACCCCCACCCAAAGATATCTAGGTTTATTTTCCTAAATTCCAGGCTGCTATGACTAATACAGTTCAAGAAAGTAGAAAAATGAACCACATCGCTCTCTGCTCTAATGTAGAACTTAGTTCATACCAGCACTGCCTTGAACTCTCATTTTTGGTCTACTGGGACTGCTTGGCAGCCTTCTTTTCCCTGACCCCTAGACTTTCCTCAGAGCAGAGGTGGGTGAGATAGAGTCTTCCACATGATCCAGCTCTGCAAGGACCGTGCTGGGACTGTGAATCTGTAGAACTTGTTCAAATGAATAAACCATTAGGTTTAGGCTTGTCTATTGATTTCTGAAAGCCTATGTTGCTTCTTTTAGATCCTGAGAATGTGAACAAGTAATTATATTCAATGCTACATAAGGTTGCTTTGTACATGTTTTTAAATGAACCATTATGACACAAATTACCTTGAAAATTTAATAGTACCGAATCAGATGTTAGTATCCTTTTGGATGCTGTCGTCAATTACATGTTCAGATTCCAGCATGAGTAAAGGTCATTCGTACTCACTAATTCTGCCAGCTGTACTATCAAGTGGGAGAGCTGTTTAAGAATGTGGCTTAGTTTAAGGACAGGACATCCTCTTACAAACCTGTCTCTGAGGTGGGAACTATTTGCATTAAGATATTTATTTATTCATGAATTTTCCAGAGCACAGGAAGAATGATTGAAGTTTCCCTTCTTAAGAATGCATGGGTTTAGCTTTATTAGTTGTTACAGGCTTCTTGATTTGTAGATGAAATGGCTCAGAGGGCCTTGATTTCTTGCTCTCAAGACATGGGCCCTTGGCTAATCTGCCAAAGCCAATCTTAGCCACCTTCAGGGCATTTGAAGAAATCTTATAAGGTCAGGACACCAATTCTCACCAGGGCACCCCTGTTCAGGTATCATCTCCATTCCCACTAATGGGATTTTATTTATAGCTTTTGTAAATTGAAGTTAGTGTGAAAATTAATTTGAATGAGGTTGTCATTCTCCCAGGGAGAAACACGGAGGGGAAAAATTGTAACAGAAGCAAAGAGCTGGTTTAAGTGGGAGACAGTTCAAAATGAAAGCAGATGCTCAGTTCTAGACTAGAATTGGAGATGATATTTGATGGTAGAGAGTAGAGCAGAGATATTGCCTCAGGGAATCTCATCTCAGAGAGCTGAGCTTGAAGTGGGAATCCTCCCTGTGGTCTTAAGAGAAGGGAACTAATGTTTAGGCATCTGTGTGCACCAGGTGCCGCTATTTACATCACCTCCTTTCAACAGGTGGTGGGCCTCACACTGCCAGAGAGCAGGACCACAGAAAGGAGCATGCTATTGGAGACTCAGAAGATAGGCAGGGTGAAAGGAGGAAATTTCTACAAGAGCTGGACATAGACGGAAAGTTTCAGACACAGACATGACAGTGATGATGTAATGACCACAGAGAAGGCCCAGAAAGGCATGACTCAAAGTTGGAGACAAATTTATAGAATTAAAGAATTCGTTGAAGTAGGAAAATGCTGGGCTCTACAGCCACTGTGCACCTTATTATGATTATTTTTAATGGTTTGTACCCCAAAGATGAGCTGTCACAAGACTGTCTGAGATTTCTCTAGCCTTCATGCTGACTTATACTCCATGGTTCCTAAGTTCTTATTTAGAAACCACTCCTGGATTTGATCCCTGGATTTAGAAGAGCTTCTGGAGAAGGGAATAGCTACCCACTCCAGTACTCTTGCCTGGAGAATTCCATGGACAGAGGAGCCTGGAGGGCTATAGTCCATGGGGTCGCAAAGAGTCAGACATGACTTAGCAACTAAACAATAACAACAGCAATATTATAGTTATCAATTTGGAAGTAACTAGGGGTAGAGGTCGGAGAAGGCAATGGCAACCCACTCCAGTACTCTTGCCTGGAAAATCCCATGGACTGAGAAGCCTGGTGGGCTACAATCTATGGGGTCGCAAGAGTCGGACACAACTGAGCGACTTCAGTGTGTGTCTGTGTGTGGGGTAGAGGTTAAGGAAAAGCTGAAGAGGGGAGAATTCTCTCATTCTTCCTTCTTCCTTTTTGAAGGTCTTTCACAGCCAAAGCAATGAGAGACTTTTGCTTCCACCATGGTAATGGGGACTCTGGGTAGCTGGAAAATCACAGTTCTTTCCTGGATGGTGCTGGCTTCCTTCAGCTGTAGTCATGGGCACAGTTTCCCACATTGCTGTGTCTAAGAGCCTTCTCTGACCTTTTTTAAATTGGAGTATAATTGCTTTATAATCTTGTATTAGTTTCTGCTATACAACAAAGTGAATCAGCTATGTATATGAATACATATATCCCCTCCCTCTTGGACCTCCCCACCCCCACCCCACCCATCTAGGTCATCACAGCATAGAGCTGCTGCTGCTGCTGCGTCACTTCAGTCATGTCCGACTCTGTGCGACCCCATAGACGGCAGCCCACCAGGCTCCCTCATCCCTAGGATTCTCCAGGCAAGAACACTGGAGTGGGTTGCCATTTCCTTCTCCAATGCATGAAAGTGAAAAGTGAAAGTGAAGTCGCTCAGTCATCTCCGACTATTAGGGACCCCACGGACTGCAGCCCACCAGGCTCCTCCACCCATGGGATTTTCCAGCCAAGAGTACTGGTGTGGGGTGCCATTGCCTTCTCCGGAGCATAGAGCTAAAATCTGTCAATTCGTCCTCAGCCCGCCACCCCAGCCCCCGCTGCCCATAACGGGTATGGTCAGTACTTCTTGGGCTCTATAGATACATATTGCTAAAAGAAAGCTCAGTGACTGGAATTTCTCTCCCATTATGTATTTAAGCTTCAGGATTCCTTCTCACTTCTTGGGGAGCAGTACCAGAGGGCTGGAAGATTTATCCCTGTTTTACGGTGATATTGCAGGACTGTGCAAATGCTTAACTTGAACCTGCAATGCCACAGGCTCATATTCATTTGTGCAGAGATGATTCATTCAGCACATCTCTGTGTCAGAATATGCCTTGCTCATTATGAAGGTGTTTCATAATGAAATACGAGGTCAGTGACGGATGAAGCCCAGAGTCAGATAAAACATCAATATAAAGATGTGATATATCTATTCCATTATTAAAAAGAATTAGGAAGATTCTGGTTCATAATGCAGTTTCTAAAGAGAGCTGAAGGAATATAGAGTTGATTTTAGTACTAATCACACTGAAAGTGAAAGTGTTAGTTGCTCAGTCATGTCTGACCCTTTGTGACCCCGTGGACTGTAATCCACCAGACTCCTCTGGGTGTGGAATTCTCCAGGCAAGAATACTGGAGTGGGTTTGTCTGCCACTTAAACCAACTGGTCTCATGTTTAAGTGCTGGAAACAAAGGAAAAAAGGTCAAGTCTAGACTCTGAAGCATAAATTCCAAAAGAGCCCCAGTGACCCCCTTTTTTCCCCTTGCAAATAAATAGGGCCCCAAAGGAGAGACAGTCCAACCAGGAGGATTTCAAAATGTGGCTATTCCAGATCTCCCTGGATTCTCCACTTTGGCATAAAAACCCTGACATTATTGCCAGCTGTACAGGATTTCAGCCTGAACCTGTGTTCTAGAGCAGGAATCTCCAAATAAGAAGCAAGAGGATGTAGTTCCCATTTCCCAGAAGTCTTGCAATCAATGGGGATTTGGGATTAGGAGCTGGACATACTGAGGGTGAAGCCTGGAATCAGAAGAAGTATTGCTGCAAGGACATGAGTATGGAAGAATCTGGAGGTAAGGAGAGCAGGCAGAGGCTCCTGGGCTAGTTCATGAGGATAAGGGTCTCACCTAAGGAGACAGAGTTGGAATAAGGAAGACAAAGAATATTTGAGAAATGTTTCAAATCTCCAGTACAACCACACCTCTTAAAGTTTAACTGTTGTCTCCGTCTTTGATGTTGCATGGGATCTTCAGGTATAAGAGTGAGGAAGCTCAGGATGGATGTCCAGAATATAGACTCAGCCTCATTCTAGTCACACACCTTACAGTTGACAGCCTCCACCACCACGACCATCAACGCTAAATTATTTATACCTCTAAATTTCTTACATTCATGTCTCTTCTGTGTTCTCCTGATTCCCCAGGAAATCCTGTGTCCCAGTTTGAACTATCAAATTTTATAAATAATTGTGATTCACTTGACTGCAGTTTTATTTAATTTTTTGTTTTGGTTTACTGTTTTAAAATCAACTCTCCCCCTAGGAGATACAGCAATGAAAGAAAATAAAAGAAACCTGTGCTTATTGCAACTCACGCTACATAAATCATCTTATGCTTGGTGAATGGGAAAATGGCTATTCGTGCAAGGCTGCTAATTTAATGTACTTGGGCACATTTAGGAACAGAAAATGCTGAGTATGAAAGGAGAACATTCAAAAATATGTTGTTCTAAGACATTGCAGGCTTGTTTTTCCTCTTCTGCTCTAAAATATTCTCTGTACTTAGAATTGTCCAGGAGTCAAGGGGAGCAGTTTTTATGTTATCAGATTCAGTGTGAACCTGTGTTATAAGCAGGTCCAGGGAAACCTAAGCATTTCTCTCAGGATTAGATCAGATCAGATCAGATCAGATCAGTCGCTCAGTCGTGTCCGACTCTTTGCGACCCCATGAACTGCAGCACGCCAGGCCTCCCTATCCATCACCAGCTCTCGGAGGTCACCCAGACTCACATTCATCGAGTCAGTGATGCCATCCAGCCATCTCATCCTCTGTCGTCCCCTTCTCCTCCTGCCCTCAATCCCCCCAGCATCAGAGTCTTCTCCGATGAGTCAACTCTTCGCATGAGGTGGCCAAAATACTGGAGTTTAGATAAGAGGTGGTAATTATCACATAGGGCTATGTCTACATGGAGAGAGAAGCAGATCAAAAGAGACAGGTCTCTGGGCAGGATCTTTTTCATAAGTTATTTTAAACTTCCCAACATGGCCCAATTCCCCAAGAATGCAAGTACAGATCCTTGAGGCAAGCTTAGGATTTGAATCTGAACTTTTAAGGTTGGGTTTAAGCTTGGGTCCTGGAAATGTGCATTTTTGTAAAAGTTCTTCAAGTGAATAGAAGACATGATCAGGTTCATGAACTTTATTTCTGGTAGCTAGGACTAGAACGTAAGAACCTAAGAAATGGGGTTGACATCTTCTTTATCTATTCATCCATGGATGGACATTTGGGTGCTTGTATGTCTTGGCTCTTGTCAATAGTGCTGCAATAAACACTGGGGTGCATGTGTCTTTTAGAATTATGATTCTCTCAGTATGTATGTCCAGGAGTGGGATTGCTAGGTCATATGGTAGTTTGATTTTTAGTTTTATAAGGAATCTCCGTACTGTTCTCTGTAGTAGTTGTACCAATTTACATTCCCACTAATAGTGCAAGAGGGTTCCCTTTCCTCCACACCTTCTCCAGCATTTATTGTTTGTAGGTTTTTTAAGATGGGCATTCTAATTGGGTGTGGTGGTACCTCATTGTGGTTTTGATTTGCATTTCTCTAACAATTTGTGATGTTGAACATCTGGTACATATACACAATGGGATATTACTCAGCCATTAAAAGGAACAACCTTGGGACATTTGTAGAGATGTAGATGGACCTAGAAATTTTCATACAGAGGGAAGTAAGAAAAAAAGAGAAAGGTAAATATTGTGTATTAATGCATATATGTGGAATCTGGAAAAATGGTACAGGTGAACCTATTTGTAGGGCAGGAATAGAGACACAGACAGAACAGACATGTGGACACAGTGGGGAAGAGGACAGTGGGACAAACCGGGAGAGCAGCATTGACGTATATACACCACCATGTGTGAAGCAGATAGTTGGAGGCTGCTGCATAGCACAGGTGGAGAAGGCAATGGCAACCCACCCCAGTACTCTTGCCTGGAAAATCCCACGGACAGAGGAGCCTGGTAGGCTGCAGTCCATGGGGTCGCTAAGAGTCGGACACGACTGAGCGACTCCACTTTCACTTTTCACTTTCATGCATTGGAGAAGGAAATGGCAACCCACTCCAGTGTTCTTGCCTGGAGAATCCCAGGGATGGGGGAGCCTGGTGGGCTGCCGTCTATGGGGTCACGCAGAGTCGAACACCACTGAAGTGACTTAGCAGCAGCAGCAGCATAGCACAGGACAGGCTGCTGTTCAGCTCGGTGCTCTGTGATGATCTAGATGGGTGGGATGGAGGTGGGGTGGGAGGGAAGCTCAAGAGGGAGGGGATGAATGTATACATATAGCTGATTCAATTCGTTGTGCAGCAGAAACTAACATAACATTGTAAAGCAACTATAGTTAAATTTTTTAAAAAAACAAATGGAGTTGAGTTTTCCTGTACCTCTAGGTTTTATTTCTTTCTTATTAAGGCTCTCAGATCCCTCCAGAATCTAAAATATTATGATTCAATAAATAAGAACTTTAGTACTTACATTTTGTTTTTGTGCCTTTGGGTTTAGAAACTGATTTTCAGAGCTTGCCGTTCATGTAGATGGAGTTTGTGGCTGACTATAAAGCCCATTCAAAAGGATTTCAAGTAGGTTTTTCTCCCTCAGAACATCAACACTAATCTGCTTTTAGTTTTGAAAATTTCTGCATCAGAGGAATGGGTTAAAGTGAGATGTCTTTAGTTGCATATTTAAGTCCCCTTTTGTAGGAGTTAATAACTGCATTAACATGTTGATAGTTCAGTTCAGTCACTCAGTCGTGTCCGACTCTGCGACCTTATGGACTGCAGCATGCCAGGCTTCCTTGTCCATACCAACTCCCGGAGCTTACTTAAACTCATGTCCATTGAGTCAGTGATCCCATTCAGTCATCTCATCTTCTGTCATCCTCTTCTCCTCCCGCCTTCAATCTTTCCCAGCATCAGGGTCTTTTCTAGTGAGTCAGTTCCATGCATCAGGTGGCCAAAGTATTGGAGTTTCAGCTTCAACATCAGTCCTTCCAATGAATATTCAGGACTGATTTCCTTTAGGATGGACTGGTTGGATCTCCTTGCAGTCCAAGAGATTCTCAAGAGTCTTCTCCAACACCACAGTTCAAAAGCATTAATTTTTCAGCACTCGGCTTTCTTTATAATTCAGCTCTCACATCCACACATGACTACTGGAAAAACCATAGCTTTGACTAGACGGACCTTTGTTGGTAAAGTACTGTGTCTGCTTTTTAATATGCTGTCTAGGTTGGTCATAGCTTTTCTTCCAAGGAGCATGAGTCTTTTAATTTCATGGCTGCAGTCATCATCTGCAGTGATTTTGGAGCCCAAGAAAATAAACTCTCTCACTATTTCCATTGTTTCCATTGTTAATAGTTTAGTACCAAATATTTTAGCATTTCTCAGCCACTTTTTCTATCATGACACCTATGACTAATAATGTTCATATGTGCTGCCCCTTCTCATGGATGCAGTCAGGGTTGTGTCTGATGCCCAACTGTATCTACTCTTTTCCTTCCTATTATGAAAGCATCTCAGAATGCAAAAAGTGACTCTTTGATTGCAACTCTTCTGACTGTGTGAATTTGCTAGAATTGCCATAAACTAGGTGGCTTAAACAACAGAAATCTATTGTCTCAGTCTTGGAGGTTAGGAAGTCTGAAATGAAAGTGTTGGCAGAGTTGGCTTCTTTTGAGGGAATGATCTGCTCCAGGCTTTTCTTCTTGGCTTGTAGATAGCCGTCTTCTTTCTGTGTCCTCTTTCCAGGCACGTCTGTCTCTGTGTCAAATTTCTCTTTTGTAAGAGGACGCTAGTCATATTGGATTAAGATCCATCCTAATAACTAGATCTTAATTTGATCTTCTGTGAAGATTTTATTACCAAGTAAAGTTACATTCACAGATTTTAAAGGTTAAGATTTTGACATTTTGGGGAGGATACAATTAAACTTATAATGGTGTTATTCTATTGTACTGTGTTGTATGGTGGCATTGATGGACATTTAGTGAGTGAATTAATGAGTCGGGTCATCGTCCTTTGGAAATTAATAAAAGTATAGAGAAGTTCTTGTGGTGTGAGATGGAGAGATTAAAGATGGAGCACAGGGACTTCCCTGGTGGTTTGGTGGTTCAGTGGTTAAGACTTTGCCTTCCAGTGCAGGGGGTGTGGGTTTGATCCCTGGTCAGGGAGCTAAGATCCTGCATGCCTTGTGGCCATAAAACCAAAACATAAAACAGAAACAATATTGTGACAAATTCAATAAAGACTTTAAAAATGGCCCACATTGAAAAAAAAAAAAAAAACTTAAGAAAAAAAGATGGAGCACAGAAGCTTCCAGGACCATGACTGGCCTAGATTGAAAGGCTTTAGTGTTAGTCGCTCAGTCATGTCCTACTCCTTGCGACCCCATGGACTGTAGCTCAGTGGCAGGCTCCGCTGTCTGTGGGATTCTCCAGGCAAGAATACTAGAGTACATTGCCATTCCCTTCTCCAGGGGATCTTCCTGACCTTCCAGCAAACGTAAATGAAGATTGTGGGAAGGGTTGACGTAACTAGGGATACTACTTTCGTATAGTTGCAAGGATACTAAATATTACAACAGCCTTCTTTATGTAGAAGACTGCCTCCTACAGGTAAGTTTGGGAAGGGCATTGTTACTAGAGTAGTAGCTGTTTTACATCTTGCAGAGTTTAATAGCATTAAATTTTTATGATGTATCACCATTTTATTATAATAAAGAAACACTCATCAAATCATTACTAAAATTAGTACTTTATATCAAGCTGTGCACTGACATGGATTTTGAAGATAATACAGGAAATAGTCTGGGAAAGGGGAAGGTATTTGGTAGTATTTTGGAAGTTGATGGCGGTGCCTGCGTGTACTACCATCAGGAAATTGTGCACATCTTCCCCTGGCTTCATGATCATATTGGTATCATGAAATTCTTGAAGATTGGAGAATTTACACTGTGACAAATTGCAAGTGCTACAAATTAAGGCTCCAACTTTTACTTTGAAAGTTGGCTATTAAACATTCACCAGAAATAAACTGAAGTTTTAAGCAGATTAATATACCCTGGTTTAGGGGGGCATTTACAAAAAAAAAATCTGTCTTTTTTAATAACAAAAATAGCTGTTTCTTGGTACCATGCTTTACAATAGTGTGAAGATGAGCAATACAGCCAGTTTAAGAAACAGACAGAATGAATTTGAACTACACCCTAGTGCTGCTAAGTCGCTTCAGTCGTGTCCGACTCTGTGCGACCCCATAGACGGAAGCTCACCAGGCTCCCCTGTCCCTGGGATTCTCCAGGCAAGAACACTGGAGTGGGTTGCCATTTCCTTCTCCAATGCATGAAAGTGAAAAGTCAAAGTGAAGTCGCTCAGTCGTGTCCGACTCTTAGCAACCCCACGGACTGGAGCCTACCAGGCTCCTCCGTCCATGGGATTTTCCAGGCAAAAGTACTGGGGTGGGGTGCCATTAGAGGCTTCTAAAGCTGTTGAGCAAATTGCCGAGGTGATTCTGGTATGTGAAATACATTCATTCAGAAGTATTCAAATCCACGCTCCCTCCTTTCCTGACACAGATGATTAATAGCAGGGTTAGAAGGATCAGCATTTCCATAGAAAACCCTGGAAATCAGAGAGTTCCAAGCTGTCATTAGTTGAATTTTAAGATTTCAAATTAAAAAAAAAGCTAATCAAACATGTGTTATTCCATTTGTGTATTTTATGGATACTTGGATAATATGCACTAATGTCAAGAAAAACGAGCTTGGAACCTAGAACTGGGTCATATATGATGCCTTCTTTTATGTTGATTTGCCTTTTCCCACCTGGAATTAGAGAAGCATGAAAATGTCACCTTTCTGCATCTTAAGCTTTAATGCATTAGCAGATTTCCTGGGAACCTTGTTAAAAAGTTTAGATTCTCATTCAGCAACTCTGGGCTGGGGCCTTTGCTGCTGGTCCCCTGAGTACACTCTGGGTAGCAAGGAGCTAGAAATCCTTCAGAGGACTCTCAGCGTGGAGACACCCCTGAGTGTGTGTGTGCCTCCGTCTCACCCACTGTGCCCTCAGCAGCAATAAACTACACATGATTTGAAGGTTTTCTGTTTCTGCTCTGCTACACTTCCTTTTAATTTATACTCATTTAATGGTTGATGGTAACAGTGCTCTCCCTTACAAATTTCTCTGAGGTCATTACTTCTTAACATTTCAATCTGTTCTATTTTATTTTTCTCCCTTATGACCAAACTAGATCACATATTCAAAAGCAGAGACATTACTTTGCCAACAAAGGTTCGCCTAGTCAAGGCTATGGTCTTTCCTGTGGTCATGTATGGATGTGAGAGTTGGACTGTGAAGAAGGCTGAGCGCCGAAGAATTGATGCTTTTGAACTGTGGTGTTGGAGAAGACTCTTGAGAGTCCCTTGGACTGCAAGGCGATCCAACCAGTCCATTCTGAAGGAGATCAGCCCTGGGATTTCCTTGGAAGGAATGATGCTAAAGCTGAAACTCCAGTACTTTGGCCACCTCATGCGAAGAGTTGACTCATTGGAGAAGACTCTGATGCTGGGAGGGATTGAGGGCAAGAGGAGAAGGGGACGACAGAGAATGAGATGGCTGGATGGCATCACTGACTCGATGGACGTGAGTCTCAGTGGAAACAATGTCAGACTTTATTTTTCTGGGCTCCAAAATCACTGCAGATGGTGACTGCAGCCATGAAATTAAAAGATGCTTACTCCTTGGAAGGAAAGTTATGACCAACCTAGATAGCATATTCAAAAGCAGAGACATTACTTTGCCAACAAAGGTTCGCCTAGTCAAGGTTATGGTCTGTCCTGTGGTCATGTATGGATGTGAGAGCTGGACTGTGAAGAAGGCTGAGCGCCGAAGAATTGATGCTTTTGAACTGTGGTGTTGGAGAAGACTCCTGAGAGTCCCTTGGACTGCAAGGAGATCCAATCAGTCCATTCTGAGGGAGATTAGCCCTGGGATTTCTTTGGAAGGAATGATGCTAAAGCTGAAACTCCAGTATTTTGGCCACCTCATGTGAAGAGTTGACTCATTGGAGAAGACTCTGATGCTGGGAGGGATTGGGGGCAGGAGGAGAAGGGGACGACAGAGGATGAGATGGCTGGATGGCATCACTGACTCGATGCATGTGAGTCTGAGTGACCTCTGGGAGTTGGTGATGGACAGGGAGGCCTGGTGTGCTGCAGTTCATGGGGTCGCAAAGAGTCAGACACGACTGAGTGACTGATCTGATCTGATCTGATCTGAAGGCTTGGAACTAACTGGAATTCTCTGTAATTCCACACAACTTCCAGTAGAGGTCATTGCCTTGTTACAGAATTTTTTTTTTTTTTTTTTGCCTAAGAGATAGTTCAGTGGCTGGGATGACTTTGAGTTCTCTGGGAGAAAGTCAGAATGGGGGATCAGTTATCTCCAAGGTCACTATTTTGCCCTAATATCCCCTCCATGCAAAAGTAGGAGCCCTTCCATCTTCTGATCACTTCATCTGAGTGTTGAAGATGGACAGAGTCTTCCAGCCACCTGGGAGGAATGAAGGTAAACCCAGCTGAAGCAGGGCTAAATTAGGGTTCCAAAATTTAAACGTAGTGTATTAGTTTTCTAGGGCTGCTGAAACAAAGTGCCACAGGCCTGGTGACTTAAACTACTGGAATTTATTTTCTCACAGTTCTAGAGGCTGGACGTCCTGGATTAAGCATTGGTGGGGTTGGCTCCTGAGGGAAGGGTATGTTCCAGGCCTCTCTTTTGGACTTGTTAAGATTGTTGTTTTCTCCCTGTTGTCTTTACATCCTCTTTCCTCTATGTGTTCATTCCACACTTCCTGTTCTTATAAGGACATCAATCATGTTGGATTAGGGCCCATCTCAATGAACTCATTCCAATTCAGTTACCTCTTTGCTGCTGCTGCTGCTAAGTCGCTTCAGTCGTGTCCGACTCTGTGCGACCCCATAGACGGCAGCCCACCAGGCTCCCCCGTCCCTGGGATTCTCCAGGCAAGAATACTGGAGTGGGTTGCCATTTCCTTCTCCAATGCATGAAGGTGAAAAGTGAAAGTAAAGTAGCTCAGTCCTGTCCGACTCTGAGCGACCCCATGGACTGCAGCCTACTGGGCTCCTCCATCCACGGGATTTTCGAGGCAAGAGTACTGGAGTGGGGTGCCATGGCCTTCTCCAGTTACCTCTTTAGAGACTTCTAATAAATACAATTAAATTCTGAGGTATGAGAGTGTTAGGACTTTAACATATGAATTTTTGAGGGAACCCAATTTAGCCCTTAACATGCAGTTACACAGACAAACTGTCCTAAGAGAACAGGACTTCTCTGAAAAATATTGCTCTGTGTACAGCTATAATTTGTTTGGAAAAATTCAAATTGAAACTTTGTCTTTTTCCTCCATTACCTGAGCATGTCTGGAAAATTAAAATAAAAATCAGCTCCCTTTGTCTTCAGTAATTGTTCATTTTTTTGGTAGGTGCTAGCTTTTGAAGGCCAATCTAGGAAAAGATCATAGAGGAGGAGAAGTCTGAAAGAGACAGGGTACAGAACTTCCAGTTACATAAGCCAGACCAGAGGCATTTGTTCCTAAATTACCTCCCACGAGTTTCTGTAACATAATTTCTTCATTCTTTCATTTTCTGTTGAGTTGCCTGCTTTTTCTTGACATCTTTCCAGATCACATGAACTGATAATAAGTTTCTCTTCTTTGAATTCATTAATTCCTAAAGCATACTCCAAAGTACTCATTATATTTGTAATTCTCTGGGAATACATACTTGAACATCAATCCCTTCTCCCTAGTAACTTACTATAATAAAGTAGAAATGTTTGTAAGAGATATGTGGCCCAGTGCCATTATAGACTAGTTGGTGGGAAGTAGCTCTGCAGGGGAATCAGGAGATTTTGATATGTCATCCTGGCATTTATTCATATGCCTTAGCAACTCTCTCCTTACCCACACATGATTTATTATCTCTGTATTTCTCAGAACAGTACACATTCTAGGGGCTCAATGAATGATTTTCAAAGAATAAATAAAATCAAGTGTTACATTTCTGTTACTCAGGAATAAATGTTACGGTACTGTTCTGTAAGACAAGTTTATTTGGGTGATCTGCCCAAAGGGCATCAATCCTAGTTCAACAAGGTCCACACAGGCCACATAACTATAATTTCTAGTCCCAGGGGGACTTCATCAGGACAACACAAGATATGCTGTAAATAATGGAACACAAATTGTAGACTTGGAACTTTATAGAATTTAGCTGTTTTGTAGATGCAACAACTAAAATATTATAGACTAGGGTTTTGAGATTTGCATTTTACTTCCTCTTTTCTAAGAACATAGTGAAAACTTTGGTCATCTCTGGCTGAGAGAACTGTCTCTGTTTTGATCTCCTTCAGATTTTAGGGTTTATTACGTTAGTTCTCCTATAAGTATTCTACCCTGTTCTGTACATGCCATTAGTGTCAAGATGGTCACTTCTTCACAGTAGAGCCCCTCTGTATTAAAATTAAGATTCTGGATTTGCTTTGGGCCCATTTTAAGGAGAGAGGCTTTATTCATTGCACCAGGAGGTGGTACTTTATAGTTGTCTAAACAAGGATACTGTCCCAGTAGATTCCCTCTCTACATGG
Source organism: Tragelaphus eurycerus (assembly GCA_935064755.1). Lineage (NCBI taxonomy): Eukaryota > Metazoa > Chordata > Mammalia > Artiodactyla > Bovidae > Tragelaphus > Tragelaphus eurycerus. The sequence goes on along the minus strand of CAKXYN010000024.1, from coordinate 17,215,909 downwards.
TTTGTGCCTGGGCTCATTATGTCCTATTGGTATTTTTATTTTATTTTAAAAATTTTGGCACTGGTTAAATGTTTAGATAAAAATGAGGATACTATGTGGAAGCTATTCATGAGGTTTACTTGCCAGTTTATTACAAATTGTATCCCTCTTCCCAGGAAAAATGCATTCTGTTTCCTTCAATTTCTTTTATAAGCAATGACAGTATATATTAACAGAGGGCAAGAATAAATCATTGGGTTTAAGTGTTAATGATCATCTAATAATAAAATGTGATAGGATTATATTAGAATTGCAAAACTGGTCTATTTATTAAGAGTGGCATGCTATCAAATTATAAGCCTCAGAGGACAAAAGGATAATTATAATCTTCTAAATGTAAAAAGTTAAACTCTTCTGAAAGTCGGTTTTATTATTTTGCTATAAATTATGGCCAAATAAGGTTAACTTTGAAAATGTCTGATATGTGAAAAGATAGATTTTATTAGCATTTAAATGAGCCCTCATCTTGTAACAATTACATTTTCTGGTAATTTTTAGAAGAGCTCTATTTTTTTGATATCTTCATTATGCATAAAGATGTTAAGGTCTGACTGATAACATAGAAATTAATATGCTTTTAAGATGTTTAGTTCAGTATTATAAAATTATTATTAGCTGCAAGTATACTACAAGCTCTAAAAGTTCATTATAAAACATGTTATGAAATACATTAATTTAGAAAGCTTTATATACTGTCTGATGACTTGAAAGAAAAGGCAGTGTGAGCATTAACCCAAACATAGATACTTTTGCCTGGAAATCCCATGGATGGAGGAGCCTGGTAGGCTGCAGTCCATGGGGTTGCAAAGAGTCAGACGCGACTGAGGAACTTCACTTTCACTCTTCACTTTCATGCATTGGAGAAGGAAATGGCAACCCACTCCGATGTTCTTGTCTGGAGAATCCCAGGGATGGGGGAGCCTGGTGGGCTGCCGTCTATGGGGTCGCACAGAGTCTGGACACGACTGAAGCGATTTAGCAGCAGCAGCAGCAGGATCTCAAAGTGGGCATTCGAATTTCACATGGAAACTTGATTGACTACTTATAGAACTTTCTCTACAAAACTGAACAAAGCACTTCTCTGATAATATCTGCTAATTTATTTGGATGTTCTTTGAGCCCAAGTTGAGTAATCTTGATCTGGTACATTGTCTTGACCCTTGAGTTGAGAAGATCCCTTGGAGAAGTGTATGGCAACCTACTCCAGTATTCTTGCTTGGAGAATCCCATGGGCAGAGGAATTTTGTGGGCTTGAGTCCATGGGGTTGCAAAGAGTTGGACATGATTGAAGTGACTTAGCAACAAAGCAACACATTTTCTTCTCACTGTTTTTTTCTTTTCTTTAAATTTTTTAAAAATTTTATGTTGGAGTATATTTTATTAACAATGTTATATATGTTTCAGGTATATAGCAAAGTGATTCAGTTATACATATACATGAATCAATTCTTTTTCAAATTCTTTTCCCATTTAGATTATTACAGAGTATTGAGCAGAGTTCCCCATTCTATACAGTAAGTCCTTGTTAGTTGTCTGTTTTAAATAAAGCAGGGTGTGCATATCATCATGAGGATTTGATATAATTAATCCATGGCTGTTTCCTTAAACTCTGTTGACTTCTATAACAGTTTTGTTACTAGGAATTATTAGCTTTGGATTGTAGGTTGCCTTCCTCAGCTTCAAACACAATTCTGGGACTACAGGAGAAATTCCCACCGACTATCTGGTTACCAGATATTTAAGTCTGATATATCAACAGTCATTATGTTACTAGGCTGGTTCACCAACCTTCCCAAACTTCTGTCTCAAATTGTATAGGTACTTTGAGTGCTTGTGTAAATCTAATCAGTATATGACCACTCAGGATTACGAAGAATCAAAAAGCCACAGCTTTTTGGTTCCCTCTCTGGGCAATATTATTAAATGAAAGACAGTCTGATACTGTTAAAAAAATCATTTCTGGGGAGTAGAATTGGATTTGGGCTGGAATTAAGTGATGGCTGTTGAAACAGTAACAACATAGTATGTATTTTCCTTCTTTTATCATTGTTGCTATTTCTTCTTCTTTTTTTTTAAAGATTTCAATTGATTAAATTCTTGGAAATTAGCTCTAAGGTGGATTTAAGTGGTTTAGCATTAATCTCCCTTAGGCAATTTTTGCTATTGTCCACTTACAATACTTTTATCCTAATGTTTTGCCTTGGTTGGGTTCTATTCTTCCTTTATCAAGCTCAATAATTGGAAGTCCATTCTCCATTATAGTTGTACTATTTGTCTCATTTTCTGTGAGAAACATTTTCCAGTAGGCTGTCTAAGGTATAATCCAGTTGGTGGAGGCTTTGTCCTAACCAATGCCTCTTTAATGGCAACTATTTTACCCTGCTTGGGCAGATGAAGTTAACTAGCTTTCATTTAAGGCAAGTAAGAGGCAGGAATAAACATCTGCTTTTTTCTTGATCCAAATCTGATAGCACTGGCTGACAGATATACATTAATGGTCTTTGCAAAAGATCTTGTGCAATTTGAAGATTTACGATTGGTGAAAAGGAGGCAACAAAAGGGAATTATAGTTTTGTAGTATTTTATATGTTGAACAGTTTTTTCCTAAAACCTTTAATGACAAGTCTCCTCTAGTTCTCTGATTTCCTTGGCTGTTCATTTTTAGTTCCTTTTTGTGCTCCTCTTTTTGTTTTTCTTTTAAATATACCTCTATAATTTGTCTTTGGATGACCTTCTCTAAATGAATGGCTTCAAGCAGTATACTTACTGTTACCACTCACAGTTCTGCTGAGCTGTACACTTGCCCACACAGCTGCTTATAGGGTAGTCTATGTCCCACCATGAGAAATGCTGGACTGGAAGAAACACAAGTTGGAATCAAGATTGCCGGGAGAAATATCAATAACCTCAGATATGCAGATGACACCACTCTTATGGCAGAAAGTGAAGAGGGGCTAAAAAGCCTCTTGATGAAGGTGAAAGTGGAAAGTGAAAAGGTTGGCTTAAAGCTCAACATTCAGAAAACGAAGATCATGGCATCTGGTCCCATCACTGCATGGGAAATAGATGGGGAAACAGTGGAAACAGTGTCAGACTTTGTTTTTCTGGGCTCCAAAATCACTGCAGATGGTGACTGCAGCCATGAAATTAAAAGACGCTTACTCCTTGGAAGGAAAGTTATGACCAACCTAGATAGCATATTCAAAAGCAGAGACATTACTTTACCAACAAAGGTTCGCCTAGTCAAGGCTATGGTCTTTCCTGTGGTCATGTATGGATGTGAGAGCTGGACTGTGAAGAAGGCTGAGCGCCGAAGAATTGATGCTTTTGAACTGTGGTGTTGGAGAAGACTCTTGAGAGTCCCTTGGACTGCAAGAAGATCCAACCAGTCCATTCTGAAGGAGATCAATCCTGGAATTTCTTTAGAAGGAATGATGCTAAAGCTGAAACTCCAGTATTTTGGCCACCTCATGCGAAGAGCTGACTCATTGGAGAAGACTCTGATGCTGGGAGGGATTGAGGGCAGGAGGAGAAGGGGACGACAGAGGATGAGATGGCTGGATGGCATCACTGACTCGATGGATGCGAGTCTGGGTGACCTCCGGGAGCTGGTGATGGACAGGGAGGCCTGGCGTGCTGCAGTTCATGGGGTCGCAAAGAGTCGGACACGACTGAGCGACTGATCTGATCTGATCTGATCTGATGTCCCACCTCCAGGAAGTGAGACTTACACACCCCCTGATCATTCAATTACTAATGTTAAACATATTCACTATTTCTGCTTTTCCTCCCTTCACAGGCAATGTTTTACAAGTCTTCTATATTATTTTTTATCTAATTTTTATTTTATATTGGGGTATAATTGATTTACAATGTTGTGTTAGTTTTGGGTATACAGCAAAGTGATTCAGTCATCAGATAAGATCAGTCATGTCCGACTCTTTGGGACCCCATGAATTGCAGCACACCAGGCCTCCCTGTCAATCACCAACTCCCGAAGTTCACTCAGACTCACGTCCTTCGAGTCAGTGATGCCATCCAGCCATCTCATCCTCTGTCGTCCCCTTCTCCTCCTGCCCCCAATCCCTCCCAGCATCAGAGTCTTCTCCAATGAATCAACTCTTCGCATGAGGTGGCCAAAATACTGGAGTTTCAGCTTTAGCATCATTACTTCCAAAGAAATCCCAGGGCTGATCTCCTTGCAGTCCAAGGGACTCTCAAGAGTCTTCTCCAACACCACAGTTCAAAAGCATCAATTCTTCGGAGCTCAGCTTTCTTCACAGTCCAACTCTCACATCCATATGTGACCACAGGAAAAACCATAGCCTTGACTTTGGCAAAGTAATGTCTCTGCTTTTGAATATGCTATCTAGGTTGGTCATAACTTTCCTTCCAAGGAGTAAACGTCTTTTCATTTCATGGCTGCAGTCACCATCTGCAGTGATTTTGGAGCCCAGAAAAATAAAGTCTGACACTGTTTCCACTGTTTCCCCATCTATTTCCCATGAATTGATGGGACCGGATGCCATGATCTTTGTTTTCTGAATGTTGAGCTTTAAGCCAACTTTTTCATTCTTCACTTTCACTTTCATCAAGAGGCTTTTAGTTCCTCTTCACTTTCTGCCATAAGGGTGGTGTCATCTGCATATCTGAGGTTATTGATATTTCTCCCGGCAATCTTGATTCCAGACTGTGCTTCTTCCAGTCCAGCGTTTCTCATGATGTACTCTGCATATAAGTTAAATAAGCAGGATAACAATATACAGCCTTGACGTACTCCTTTTCCTATTTGGAACCAGTCTGTTGTCCCATGTCCAGTTCTAACTGTTGCTTCCTGACCTGCACACAAATTTCTCAAGAGGCAAGTCAGGTGGTCTGGTATTCCCATCTCTTTCAGAATTTTCCACAGTTTATTGTGATCCACACAGTCAAAAGCTTTGGCATAATCAGTAAAGCAGAAATAGATGTTTTTCTGGAACTGTCTTGCTTTTTCCATGATCCAGCGGATGTTGGCAATTTGATCTCTGGTCCCTCTGCCTTTTCTAAAACCAGCTTGAACATCAGGAAGTTCACGGTTCACATATTGCTAAAGCCTGGCTTGGAGAATTTTGAGCATTACTTTACTAGCGTGTGAGATGAGTGCAATTGTGTGGTAGTTTTAGCATTCTTTGGCATTGCCTTTCTTTGGGATTGCAATGAAAACTGACCTTTTCCAGTCCTGTGGGCACTGCTGAGTTTTCCAAATTTGCTGGCATATTGAGTGCAGTACTTTCAAAGCACCATCTTTCAGGATTTGAAATAGCTCAACTGGAATTCCATCACCTCCACTAGCTTTGTTCATAGTGATGCTTCCTAAGGCCCACTTGACTTCACATTCCAGGATGTCTGGCTCTAGGTCAGTGATCACACCATCGTGATTATCTGGGTGGTGAACATCTTTTTTGTACAGTTCTTCTGTGTATTCTTGTCACCTCTTCTTAATATCTTCTGCTTCTGTTAGGTCCATACCATTTCTATCCTTTATCGAGCCCATCTTTACATGAAATGTTCCTTTGTTATCTCTGATTTTCTTGAAGAGATCCCTAGTCTTTCTCATTCTGTTGTTTTCCTCTATGTTTTTTTCATTGATCACTGAAGAAGGCTTTTTTATCTCTTCTTGCTATTCTTTGAAACTCTGCATTCAGATGTTTATATCTTTCCTTTTCTCCTTTGCTTTTCGCTTCTCTTCTTTTTTCTAGATTCTTTTCCCATGTATGTTATTACAGAATATTGAGTAGAGTTCCCTGTGCTGTACAGTAGGTCTTTGCTGATGATTTATTTTATATATATATATATATATATATATATATATATATACATATATAAATGTGTATAGAATAAATTAATGGACATGAGTTTGGGTAAACTTCAGGAATTGGTGATGGACAGGGAGGCCTGGTATGCTGCAGTACATGAGGTCACAAATAGTCAGACACAACTGAGCAACTGAACTGATAGGATAAATTGGGTGTTTCAGATTAACATATCTTTTACTTGGCTTTACTTCAATATCTCTTATATTGCTCCCTTCCTTTCCAAACTAATTCCTTTGTATTTTAGTTATACACTAGAAATCACTAGATTATAGACCATTATCTATAGTTTCCCTCTTGCATATCTCATAGAAATATATTTTCAAAATGGACAGAGAATCTGCTTGAAATCCTTTAACACTCCCCAAAATATTCCCTTCAAATTTCTTCATTTAACACATGAGATAAAGCCCCTGACCATATATCTAGTCATATTTTTGTCTACTGTACATTTTAAAAATACTGCATTATCATTTCAGTGAAGGCAATGGCACTCCACTCCAGTACTCTTGCCTGGAAAATCCATGGATGGAGGAGCCTGATGGGCTGCCGTCCACAGGGTTGCTAAGAGTTGGACACAACTGAGCAACTTCACTTTCACCTTTCACTTTCATGCATTGGAAAAGGAAATGGCAACCCACTCCAGTGTTCTTGCCTGGAGAATCCCAGGGACAGGGGAGCCTGATGGGCTGCCATCTATGGGGTCGCAGAGAGTCGGACATGACTGAAGCGTCTTAGCAGCAGCAGCATTATCATTTTATCAGATAAGAGAGTTCTATTCTTTAACTAGCTTGACTTTTTTGTTGTTCATTTTGCTTATGTGATAAACTGTTTATCACAAAAGGATAATGAATTATGAGTATTTTCCTTTATTATTGATAACATTCTATTGTTCTTCCCTTTAATCCATTAATGTAGTAAAGTAAATAAACATTATCCTTGGTGGTGAAAAATTGAAAGCACTTTCCCTAAAGTCAGGAACAAAAGGAGGGTGGCCACTGTCCTCACTACTATTTATCATAGTTTTGGAAGTTTTAGCACAACAATCACAGGAGAAAAATAAAAGGAATCCAGATTGGAAAAGAAGAAGTAAAACTGTCACTGTTTGCAGAAGACATGATCCTCTACATAGAAAACCCTAAAGACTCCACCAGAAAATTACTAGAGCTAACCAATGAATACAGTAAAGTTGCAGGATATAAAATTAACATACAGAAACCCTTTGCATTCCTATACACTAACAATGAGAAAAGAGAAAGGAAATTAAGGAAACAATTCCATTCACCATTGCAACAAAAAGAATAAAATACTCAGGAATAAATCTACCTAAAGAAACAAAATACTTATGTATAGAAAACTATAAAACACTGATGAAAGAAATCAAAGATGACAAATAGATGGAGGAATATACCATGTTCATGGATTGGAAGAATCAATAGAGTGAAAATGAGTATACTATCCAATCTATAGATTCAATGCAACCCCTATCAAGCTACCAACAGTATTTTTCAGAGAACTAAAACAATAATTTCACAATTTGTATGGAAATACAAAAACCCTCGAATAGCCAAAGCAATATTGAAAAAGAAGAATGGAACTGGAGGAGTCAACCTGCCTAACTTTAGACTATACTACAAAGCTGCAGTCATCAAGACAGTATGGTACTGGCACAAAGACAGAAATATAGATCAATGGAACATAATAGAAAGCCCAGAGATAAATCCATGCACCTATGGACACCTTATTTGTGACAAAAGAGGCAAGAATATAGAATGAAGATAAGACAATCTCTTCAACAAGTGGTGCTGGTAAAACTGGTCAACCACTTGTAAGAGAATGAAACTAGAAAACTTTCTAACACCATACACAAAAATAAACTCAAAATGGATTAAAGATCGAAACTTAAGACCAGAAACTATAAAACTCCTAGAGAAGAACATAGGCAAAATACTCTCTGACATAAATCACAGCAGGATCCTCTATGACCCACCTCCCAGAGTAATGGCAATAAAAGCAAAAATAAACAAATGGGACCTAGTTAAACTTAAAAGCTTTTGCACAATGAAGGAAACTATAAGCAAGATGAAAAAACAGCCTTTAGAATGGGAGAAAATAATAGCAAATGAAGCAACTGACAAAGAATTAACCTCAAAAATATACAAGCAACTCCTACAACTCAATTCCAGAAAAATAAATGACCGAATCAAAAAATGGGCCAAAGAACTAAATAGACATTTCTCCAAAGAAGACACACACACATGGCTAACAAACACATGAAAAGATGCTCAACATCACTCATTATCAGAGAAATACACATCAAAACCACAATGAGGTACCATCTCACAATGTCTGCTATCAAAAAGTCTACAAACAATAAATGCTGGAGAGGGTGTGGAGAAAAGGGAACCCTTTTACACTGTTGGTAGGAATGCAAACTAGTACAGACACTATGGAGAACAATGTGTAGATTCCTTAAAAAACTGGAAATAGAACTGCCTAATGACCCAGCAATCCCACTGCTGGGCATAAACACTGAGGAAACCAGAATTGAAAGAGACACGTGTACCCCAATGTTCATTACAGTACTGTTTACAATGGCCAGGACATGGAAGCAACCTAGATGTCCATTGGCTGATGAATGGATAAGAAAGCTATGGTACATATACACAATGAAATATTACTCACCTATTAAAAAGAATGCATTTGAATCAGTTTTAATGAGGTGGATGAAACTGGAACCTATTATACAGAGTGAAGTAAGTCAGAAAGAAAAACACCAATACAGTATATTAACGCATATATATGGAATTTAGAAAGATGGTAATGATGACCCTATATGCGAGACAGCAAAAGAGACATAGATGTAATGAACAAACTTTTGGACCTTTGGGAGAAGGCAATTGGGATGATTTGTATTTGGGATGTATGTATATTATCATATGTGGAACAGATTGCCAGTCCAGGTTCGATGCATGATATAGGGTGCTCAGGGCTGGTGCACTTGGATGATCCTGAGGGATGGGATGGGGAGGGATGTGGAAGGGGGGTTCAGGATGGGGAACACAGGTGCATCCATGGCTGATTCATGTCAATGTCAATGTATGAATGTAGTGGCAAAAACCACTACAATATTGTAAAGTAATTAGACTCCAATTAAAATAAATTAATTAATTAAAAAAAGTTAGCCAACTTTGCATTCCTATATTTAAAACAAACTTTCCTATGATTTATTATATCTTTAATACAATTAAAGTTTAGCTTATTTTGTTTATGGTTTTGAATGTGTGTTCATGAATGAGGTTAGTCTCTTGTTTTCTGATACTTGTCCGGTTGTGGTATCTATTTCCAGTAATTTTATAAACAATTTCAGGAGTTGGGCCTCTTTTTTTTTTTTTTTTTTAAATAAAACTCTAGAAAAGTTTTGTAAGTTGGAATTTTCTATCTTTGATAGTTTGTAGGAACTCACTAATTGGACTCTCTGGGTCTGGGGTTTTCTTTGTAGAGACTGTTTTTAACCTCTTATTCAAATTATGTAATGTTTACATAAATAGCAGAAGTCTTCTTGAGCCAGTTTTAAAAAGTTTTCGGAATTTGACATCTATATTATCATGTTTACTTATCTATTATATTGACAGATTGCTTATATTAACATTTTTACTTTACATATAATTTACCTCTTTTATTCCAAATGTTGTTAATTTGTGCCTTCTCTCTTTTTTTTATTGATAACTCTCATCAGGGATTTGTCTGTTTTATTAGTAATTTTAGAGTATAATATCTACTTTTTAAAAAAGTCTTTTATATCATTGTTTTATATTCCATTAATATTAATTTTGCTTATATCTTTATGTACTTCTATATGCTTTGCGTTTGTTCTTTGTAGAGACTGTTTTTAACCTCTTATTCAAATTATGTAATGTTTACATAAATAGCAGAAGTCTTCTTGAGCCAGTTTTAAAAAGTTTTCGAAATTTGACATCTATATTATCATGTTTACTTATCTATTATATTGACAGATTGCTTATATTAACATTTTTACTTTATATATAATTTACCTCTTTTATTCCAAATGTTGTTAATTTGTGCCTTCTCTCTTTTTTTTTTATTGATAATCTCATCAGGGATTTGTCTGTTTTATTAGTAATTTTAGAGTATAATATCTACTTTTTAAAAAAGTCTTTTATATCATTGTTTTATATTCCATTAATATTAATTTTGCTTATATCTTTATGTACTTCTATATGCTTTGCGTTTGTTCTTTTTTTTTTCAGAAGGTGGGGATGTTCATGATATTTTTATTTTTCCTTGTGTTTGACAGGAGAATGTTCCAGTCAGGCAAGCACAAATGGCTTATTTTAATAAACATTGCAACAAGTTAGTAGGCATTCAATTTATAAACATAGGCTTCATGTAAGAATTTGTTTTTGTTGTTGTTGTTGTTGTTGTATCCTGAGTTCAATTCTTAGCTTTGTGAGTTTCATCTATTCATATTTATTTTTATAACGACACACTTGCTTTTATTTTTGTATCCTATTTTTTGATTTCTACTTGTCTCACTTTATCTTGGATTCTGTTTTTCTTCTTCCTTGCTTTCTTTTGGATAGACTTTTTTCATTCTGTTTATTTTCCTTCTACAATTTACACATTATATTTCTATGCTATGATTTTCTACAGAGAAACCACTATTTATCAACTTAAAAAGTTCAAGGCTATAAAATACTTTTAGAAATGAAGCAGAGGATATGACTCATAGATTCATATGTAAAAAGAAAACAATAAAAGTCACTTCATGGCACTAACAGAGAAGGCAATGGCAACCTGCTCCAGTGTTCTTGCCTGGAGAATCCCAGGGACAGGGGAGCCTGGTGGGCTGCCGTCTTGGGGTCGCACAGAGTCTGACACAACTGAAGCGATTTAGCAGCAGCAGCAGCAGTATTATTTGTGGTTCTTCTTTTCTTTCCTCATGGTAAAATTGCACCTCCCTGCTCTCTTATGATTAGGTAGGCAGAGCTGTGTGATCTTCCTTTAACTAGTGAAATTATGAGTAGATGTGAAGTGTTAACTTCCAGGTAGAAGCTGTTAAGGATGGATTTATGATAGTTTGCAGTAAATTGTTTTCCCTGCTATAGTGAGGTGATACAGGTGGTTGGAGCCTCAGTGGCCTGTGTCCTTGATCATGGACGGTAGGGAACAGAATCTCTCTTGTCTTCATCAACCCCTGAGATGTTATATGAGCAAAAAGCAAATCTTTGTTGTTTTAAGTCATTGAGATATTGATTTATTTTGATAGTTACAGAAAGATCAAGTGATATCTTAGGCAGTTGATAGATATTGTTTAAATACTACTAGGAATTTATGTGGAGAAGGTGATGGCACCCCACTCCAGTACTCTTGCCTGGAGAATCCCAGGGACGGAGGGGCCTAGTAGGCCGCAGTCCATAGGGTCGCTAGGAGTCAGACACAACTGAGCGACTTCACTTTCTCTTTTTACTTTCATGCATTGGAGAAGGAAATGGCAACCCACTCCAGTGTTCTTGCCTGGAGAACCCCAGGGACGGGGGAGCCTGGTGGGCTGCCGTCTATGGGGTCGCACAGACTCGGACATGACTGAAGCAACTTAGCAGCAGCAGCAATGGCACTAAATAACAGAATAAAACAGGAAATATTTTAAAAATAAAATTGATCAAATCTGAGTTAAAAATGATCTGCATATATTTATAACCATTAAAATTGAACAGTGGTTAAATTTATATATCAAAATATTAGCAGATTCAATTTTCTGAAAGCCTCAATATCTCTTCAATTACTCGAAGAATAGGAATAGAACGTAGGAAAACATTTCCAATGCTACAGGTGGATTTAAATATTCTTAAAAAGTGGGTATATACTTAAAGCAGCAATGTAAAAAATTACCTAAAATACTATAGCCATGTAGGAGTTAGTTCAGGACAGCAAGAAAGGGATTAAAGAAGAAAAGACATAAAGATAATAATTTATACAGAAAAAACACAGAATCAATTAATGATATAAAAACTCATTGTGAATTAGGAATAGAAAATAATTTCCTCACCTAATAAAGTGAAAGTGAAGTCACTCAGTCGTGTCCGACTCTTTGCGACCCCATGGACTGTAGCCTATCAGGCTCCTCCATCCATGGGATTTTCCAGGCAAGAGTGCTGGAGTGGATTGCCATTTCCTTCTCCAGGGGATCTTCCTGACCCAGGAATCGAACCCAGGTCTCTTAATCCATAGGATGCAGAGGCAATGAAGGCAAATATGAGCATTCTTTTTAAAATCAGGAACCAGATGATTATTTCTGAGATCACTTCTTTTATTTTATATTTTTACTGAAGTTTTGATTCACTAGTCCTTTTGATGATCTTTCTTCACTCATTTTTCTGGGTGAAGTAGGTTAAATTTGTCTCTTAATAGTTCTTCAGGAAAGACTCATTTAAATAATATTCCCTGTTCTCTTGGAAGTTGAAAACCTTTTGTTTGGAGCCTGTGTAACTGGCTTTATCATTAAAAAATTTCCATACAGTAAAGTTCACTTTTTGTGCCTTAAAATTCTATGGCTTGTAACAAAGACATCATGTTCTATATTCAAATTATAATACCATACAGAATAGACTTACCATGCTAAAAACTAATTAGTCTCCTGTGCTTTGCTCATGCTACCTTCCTCTGCCCCTGAGCCTCTGGCAAGCACTGATCTTACTATAGCTATGTTCTATGCTTAGTCGCTCAGTTGTGTCTGACTCCTTATAAGCCATGAACTGTAGACCATCAGAGTCCTCTGTCCATGGGAATTCTCCAGGCAAGCATACTGGAGAGGGTTGCCATGCTCTTCTCCAGGGGGGTCTTCCCAACCCAGGGATTGAACCTAGGTCTCCTGCATTGCAGGCAGATTCTTTGCTGTCTGAGCCACCAGGAAAGCCCAAGAATACTGGAATGGGTAGCCATATTTTGCCTTTTTCACAATGACATTTATCTGGAATCATATCAGATCAGATCAGATCAGTCACTCAGTCGTGTCCAACTCTTTGCGACCCCATGAACCGCAGCACGCCAGGCCTCCCTGTCCATCACCAGCTCCTGGAGGTCACTCAGACTCGCATCCATCAAGTCAGTGATGCCATCCAGCCATCTCATCCTCTGTCGTCCCCTTCTCCTCCTGCCCTCAATCCCTCCCAGCACCAGAGTCTTCTCCAATGAGTCAACTCTTCGCATGAGGTGGCCAAAATACTGGAGTTTCAGCTTTAGCATCATTCCTTCCAAAGAAATTCCAGGATTGATCTCCTTCAGAATGGACCGGTTGGATCTCCTTGCAGTCCAAGGGACTCTCAAGAGTCTTCTCCAACACCACAGTTCAAAAGCATCAATTCTTCGTCGCTCAGCCTTCTTCACAGTCCAGCTCTCACATCCATACATGACCACAGGAAAGACCATAGCCTTGACTAGGCGAAACTTTGTTGGCAAAGTAATGTCTCTGCTTTTGAATATGCTATCTAGGTTGGTCATAACTTTCCTTCCAAGGAGTAAGCGTCTTTTAATTTCATGGCTGCAGTCACCATCTGCAGTGATTTTGGAGCCCAGAAAAACAAAGTCTGACACTGTTTCCACTGTTTCCCCATCTATTTCCCATCCAGTGATGGGACCAGATGCCATGATCTTCGTTTTCTGAATGTTGAGCTTTAAGCCAACCTTTTCACTCTCCACTTTCACTTTCATCAAGAGGCTTTTTAGCCCCTCTTCACTTTCTGCCATAAGAGTGGAATCATATAGTATGTAGCATTTTCAGGCTGGCTTCTTCACTTAACAATGCATACTTAGGATTCATCCTTGCTTGTGTAGGTTAATAGCTCACTGATTTTGCTTCCTTAAGAGTAGTCCATGGAATCAATGTACCAAATTTATTTATGCATCAATGCATCAAAGTTTGTTTTAGTATTTGTCTATTAAGTACATCAAGATAGTTGAAGGTTTTTTTGTGATTACAAATAAAACTGCTTTAAAAATTTGCTTGCTGTTTTTTTTTTTTAACTTAACAATATTGTATTGGTTTTGCCATATATCAACATGAATCCGTGTAGAAATAAGTTACCAAGTCAATTGGGTAAATACTTAAGAGCATGAATATTTAAGTTTATGATAAATTTTATAAGAACCATCAAGCTTCCTCTAAAGTGGCTGTATCATTTTGCATTCTCTTGAGCAGTGAGGGAGGTTCCTGCTGCTTGATTTCCTTGCTAGCCTTTGAAATTGTCAATGTTTCGGATTTCAGTCATTCTAATAAGTGTCTAGTGATGTTTCATTGTTGTTTTATGTTTCCTAGAAAGGCAATGCCAAAGAATGCTCAGACTACCACACAATTGATTCATCTCACACACTAGTAAAGTAATGCTCAAAATTCTCCAAGCCAGGCTTCAGCAATACGTGAACTGTAAAATTCCAGATGTTCAAGCTAGTTTTAGAAAAGGCAGAGGAACCAGAGACCAAATTGCCAACATCTGCTGGATCATGGAAAAAGCAAGAGAGTTCCAGAAAAACATCTATTTCTGCTTTATTGACTATGCCAAAGCCTTTGACTGTGTGGATCACAATAAACTGTAGGAAATTCTGAAAGAGATGGAAATACCAGACCACCTGACCTGCCTCTTGAGAAACCTGTATGCAGGTCAGGAAGCAACAGTTAGAACAGGACATGGAACAACCGACTGGTTCCAAATAGGAAAAGGAGTATGTCAAGGCTGTATACTGTCACCCTGCTTTTTTAACTTATATGCAGAGTACATCATGAGAAATGCTGGACTGGAAGATGCACAAATTGGAATCAAGATTGCCGGGAGAAATATCAATAACCTCAGATATGTAGGTAATACCACCCTTATGGCAGAAAGTGAAGAGGAACTAAAAAGCCTCTTGATGAAAGTGAAAGAGGAAAGTGAAATAGTTGGCTTAAAGGTGACATTCAGAAAACGAAGATCATGGCATCTGGTCCCATCACTTCATGGCAAGTGGATGGGGAAACAGTGTCAGACTATTTTTCTGGGCTCCAAAGTCACTGCAGATGGTGATTACAGCTATTAAATTAAAAGGTGCTTGGTCCTTGGAAGGAAAGTTATCACCAACCTAGATAGCATATTCAAAAGCAGAGACATTACGTTGCCACAAACGTCCATCTAGTCAAGGCTATGGTTTTTCCAGTGGTCATGTAAGGATGTGAGAGTTGGACTGTGAAGAAAGCTGAGCACCGAAGAATTGATGATTTTGAACTGTGTTGTTGGAGAAGACCCTTGAAAGTCCCTTGGACTGCAAAGAGATCCAACCAGTCCATCCTAAAGGAGATGAGTCCTGGGTGTTCATTGGAAGGACTAATACTGAAGCTGAAACTCCAATACTTTGGCCACCTCATGCAAAGAGTTGACTCCTTGGAAAAGACCCTGATGCTGGGAGAGATTGGGGGCAGAAAGAGAAGGGGATGACAGAGGATGAGATGGCTGGATGGCATCACCGACTTGATGGACATGAGTTTGAGTGACCTCTGGGAGTTGGTGATGGACAGGGAGGCTTGGTGTGCTGTGATTCATGGGGTAAGATGAATCAAAGAGTTGGACATGACTGAGTGGCTGAACTGAACTGAAGTGAATGACAAATTATGTTGGGTGTCTTCACATGCTTACTTGTCATTTATATATCTTCTTTGGTGAGGTGTCTATTCAGATCTTTATTCTGGTTTGGGAGATCATTTCTAATTGTTCAGTTTTAAGAGTTCTTTAAGAAAATTAGGGATACAAAGGGAACATTTCATGCAAAGTTGGGCTCAATAAAGGACAGAAATTGTATGGACCTAACAGAAGCAGAATTTATTAAAAAGAGGTGCAAGAATACACAGAAGAGCTGTACAAAAAAGATCTTCATGACCCAGATAATCACAATGGTGTGATCACTCACCTAGAGCCACACATCCTGGAATGTGAAGTCAAGTGGCCCTTAGGAAGCATCACTTGAATAAAGCTAGTGGAGGTGATGGAATTCCAGTTGACCTATTTCAAACCCTAAAAGATGATGCTGTGAAAGTGCTGCACTCAATATGCCAGCAAATTTGGAAAACTCAGCAGTGGCCACAGGACTGGAAAATGTCAGTTTTCATTCCAATCCCAAAGAAAGGCAATGACAAAGAATGCTCAAACTACTGCACAATTGCACTCACACGCTAGTGTGTAATGTAATGCTCAAAATACTCCAAGCCAGGCTTCAACAGTATGTTAACTGTGAATTTCTAGATGTTCAAGCTGGATTTAGAAAAGGCAGAGGAACCAGAGATCAAATTGCCAACATCTGCTGGATCATGGAAAAAGCAAGAGAGTTCCAGATAAATATCTGTTTCTGCTTTATTGACTATGCCAAAGCCTTTGACTGTGTGGATCACAATAAACTATGGAAAACTGAAAGAGATGGGAATACCAGACCACCTGATCTGCCTCTTGCAAAACCCGTATGAAGGTCAGGAAGCAAAAGTTAGAATTGGACATGAAACAAGAGATGGGTTCTAAATAGGAAAAGGTGTACATCAAGGCTGTATAATGTCACTGTGGTTATTTAACTTATATGCAGAGGACATCATGTAAATGCTGGGCTGGAGGAAGCACAAGCTGGAATCAAGATTGCAGGGAGAAATATCAGTAACTTCAGATATGCAGATGACACCACTCTTATTGCAGAAAATGAAGAGGAACTAAAAACCTCTTGATGAAAGTGAAAGAGGAGAGTGAAAAAGTTGGCTTAAAACTCAACATTCAGAAAACTAAGATCATGGCATCTGGTCCCATCACTTCATGGCAAACAGATGGGGAAACAGTGGAAACAGTTTCAGACTTTATTTTGGGGGGCTCCAAATTCAGTGCAGATGGTGACTGTAGCCATGAAATAAAAAGTCATTTACCCTTTGGAAGAAAAGCTTTGACCTACCTAGACAGTATATTAAAAAGCAGAGACATTACTTTGCCAACAACAGTCCATCTAGTCAAGGCTATTTTTCCAGTGGTCATGTATGGATGTGAGAGTTGGACTGTGAAGAAAGCTGAGCACTGAAGAATTAATTGATGCTTTTGAACTGTGGTGTTGGAGAAGACCCTTGGACTAAAAGGAGATCCAACCAGTCCATCCTAAGGGAGATTAGTCCTGAACGTTCTTTGGAAGGACTGATGTTGAAGGTGAAACTCCAATACTTTGGCCACCTGGTGAGAAGAGCCAACTCAGTTGAAAAGACCCTGATGCTGGGAAAGATTGAAGGCAGGAGAGAAGGGGACAACAAAGGATGAGATGGTTGTATGGAATCACCAACTCAATGGACACGCTGCTGCTGCTGCATCATTTCAGTCGTGTCCGACTCTGTGCAACCCCACAGACGGCAGCCCACCATGCTCCTCTGTTCCTGGGATTCTCCAGGCAAGAATACTGTAGTGGTTTGCCATTTCCTTCTCCAATGCATGCATGCATGCTAAGTCGCTTCATTCATGTCTGACTCTGTGCTACCCTATGGACAGCAGCCCACCAGGCTCCTCTGTTCCTGGGATTCTCTAGGCAAGAATACTGGAGTGCATTGCCATTTCGTTCTCTGTCATGGACATGAGTTTGAGTAAACTCTGGGAGTTGGTAATGGACAGGGAGGCCTGGCGTGCTGCAGTCCATGGGATTGCCAAGAGTCGGACACAACTGAGAGACTGAACTAAACTGAACTGAAGAGTTCTTTGCAAGTCTGGATATAAATCCTTTGTCAAATGAGTGATTTGCAAATATTTTCTGCAGTCTGAGACTTACCTTCTAATTTCTTGGTAATTTCTTTCATAGAGCAAAAGTTTTAAATTTTAATATGGTCTGATTATTTTCTTCCTTTCATGGTTCATGTCTGTGATATATGCTGTATCTTAAAACTCAATAAACCCAAGGTCATTCAGGTTTCCTCCTGTTTTTTTCTGGGTGTGTTATAGTTTGTGTGTTCCTTTTAAGTCTATGATCCATCTGGAGTTAATTTTAAGCTGTGAGGTCTGTGTTGAGCCTCATTTTTTCCCTTTGTATGTGAGTATCCAATTGGCAAAACCATTTGCTGAAACCAGAAACACCTTTCTCAGTTAGACTGCTTCTGTATCTTTGTCAAAAATCAGTGACTATATTTGTGTGGATCTATTTCTGGGTTTTCTATTCTATTACATTGATATGCTTGCTAATACTTTCACTGATACATGTTATATTGATTAATTAACCTTGTCTACTTTTGAAATTGAGTTATGCTTACTCCACCAACTTGTTCTTCCTTTTAAAACTGTGTTGGCTCTTCTAGTACTTTTGCCTTTCCTGGTAGATTTTAGAATCTATTTATGAACATTTATAAAAAGAGCATGCTGGGATTTTGATTATATTTAATCTGTTTATCAAATTGGGAGTAACTGATATTTTAATAATATGAACTTTTCCAATCCATAAAATAGACTATCTCTCCATTTATTTAGATCTTTGTTATCTTATAATTTCTCAAGTACAGAGTCTATGCCTATTTTGTTAGATTTGTATCATTCTTTTAATATTTTTATAACATTTAATAAAAAATCATTTAAAATTTTAACAATATTTAGTAAGGTTTTGTCTTAAAAATTAAAGTATTTAAAAGGCTAGTCTTTTAAACAAATAAAGCCTTTATTCTCAGATACAAATAAAGGCTTTATTCTCAAATCATTTTAGTGTCTGTTTTCTTTACTGGGATGGTAATAGTATTGCTATAATAGTATTAATTTTCCTTATTCTTATTAAAATTAGCTATTTTCAGAATTATTAGTTATAATAAACTGATTTTTATAACTGTTATGGTAATGTAGAGATATATTTTAAAATTAATTTTCAACTTCATATGGACTGCTGCTGCTGCTGCTAAGTCACTTCAGTTGTGTCTGACTCTGTGTGACCCCATAGACAGCAGCCCACCAGGCTCTGTCGTCCCTGGGATTGTCCAGGCAAGAGTACTGGAGTGGGTTGCCATTTCCTTCTCCAATGCATAAAAGTGAAAAGTAAAAGTGAAGCCGCTCAGTCATGTCCGACCCTCAGCGACCCCATGGACTATAGCCTTCCAGGCTTCTCCGTCCATGGGATTTTTCAGGCAAGCGTACTGGACTGGGGTGCCGTTGCCTTCTCCTGTTATCAAATGTTCTTATGCTCAAAGCTCTAAAAGTAATTTTTAGACCCCAATTAAACTTTTTACTCTAAGATTTTTGTATTTGATGATATTTATATAACAAATCTTAATTTATCAGTGTGAGGGGGTTCCCCAAGGACTGTGGGTCTCAGACATTTCTCACTCTCAAACGTTCCACACGTAGGCTTCAGCAATTTGTCGAAATTATTTTTATTTAATGTTCATTCATACCAGGTCATGACATCTCACAGCTTCTGCTCCAGGTAAGCATGTCTCAGGAGCTATACTTCTCTGGATACACCTGCCTCTTCAGATTTCAGCCTGGTGAAATGGCCTGAAACCTCAGTTCTCTGATAGAGAAATGTCTTTGATTTTCAGTTTAATAAAGTTTTTACTATAGGGATAAAAATCTTATTTCCAAATTCCTTACATGTCAGAGATGAAAGCAGAATCTTATTTTAAATTTTTTTTTTTTTTGCAGGGGAAAATGGACAAAGGAGAGGATCAATGAGGGTGGGAGGGAAATGGGAAGGAAAAAGGGGAGTGATGGTGGGGAGGAGTATATGTAATTTCTTAACTAATGGCTTTCTGTTTTTAATCACAAAGAACATTTAAAAAAATCATATTAAATTCATCTTATATTAGGAGGTTTGATCTGGAAATGAAAAGTTCAGGAAACTAAAAGTCCAGTTTGGGTGTCCTCATCTTAGGCACATCTTGGTATTTTGTATTGGTAGGTCTAACGATATATTATTTAGGACAGGATCACATTTGTCACTTCTTCCTCCCTAATACCCAAAGTGGTACCAGACCCATAAAATAGTCAATAAACATTTACAGAATGAACAAATAAGCCTATTTTTTAATTTTTAAAAAAAACTCTCCTGAGTGAGTTGAATTTTTTGAGGCTCATAAGTGAATATGTTTTCCTCTTTACTTTGTCTATTACAGCCAGATTGTATAAGTATGAGTGGGGTATTAAAGTCTCCCACTATTATTGTGTTGATGTATATTTCTTCTATCATACTAATTAGTGTTTGTCTTAGATATATCAATGATCCAATGTTGGGTGCATATATATTTATAATTGTTATAACTTCTTTTTGGATTGTTCCTTTAAGTCGTTATGTGTAATCTTTGAATTTATACACCCTTTTAGTGATTCCTATCTAGAGAATGTCCTTTAATTTTTGTTGGAGAAATGGTTTAGTGGTGCAAAATTCTCTCAACTTTTGCTTATCTGTGAAGCTTTTGATTTCTCCTTCATATTTGAATGAGATCCTTGCTGGATACAATAATCTAGGCTGTAAGTTATTTTCTTTCATCACTTTAATTATGTCTTGCCATTCCCTCCTGGCTTGGAGAGTTTCTATTGAAAGATCAGCTGTTATCCTTGTGTTATCCTTGTGTTATCCCTTGTGAGTTATTTGATGTTTTTCCCTTGCTGCTGTTAATATTCGTTCTTTATATTTAATCTTTGTTAATTTGATTAATATGTGTCTTGGGGTGTTTTGCCTTGGGTTTATCCTGTTAGGGACTCTCTGGATTTCTTGAACTTGAGTGGTTATTTCCTTCTCCATTTTGGGGAAGTTTTCAACTATTATCTCAAGTATTTTCTCATGGTCTTTCTTTTTATTTTCTTCTTCTGAAACTCCTATGATTCAAATGTTGTAGTGTTTAATGTTATCCTGGAGGTCTCTGAGATTGTCCTCATTTCTTTTGATTAGTTTTTCTTTTTCTCCTCTGATTCATTTATTTCTAGAATTCTATCTTCTAATTCACTAATCCTATCTTCTGCCTCTGTTATTCTACTGTTTGCTGCCTCCAGAGTGTTTTGAATCTCATATATTGCATTATTCATTGTATTGACTCTTTTTTATTTCTTCTAGGTCCTTGTTCGGGGAAGGCAATGGCACCTCACCCCAGTACTTTTGCCTGGAAAATCCCATGGACGGAGGAGCCTGGTAGGCTGCAGTCCATGGGGTTGCTAAGAGTCAGACGCGACTGAGCGACTTCACTTTCACTTTTCACTTTCATGCATTGGAGAAGGCAATGGCAACCCACTCCAGTGTTCTTGCCTGGAGAATCCCAGGGATAGGGGAGCCTGGTGAGCTTCCGTCTATGGGGTCGCACAGAGTCGGACACGACTGAAGCGACTTAGCAGCAGCAGCAGCAGCAGCAGGTCCTTGTTAAACCTTTCTTGCATCTTCTCAATCCTTGTCTCCAGACTATTTAACTGTGATTCCATTTTGATTTCAAGATTTTGGATTAATTTCACTATCATTATTCAGAATTCTTTATCAGGTAGATTCCCTATCTCTTCCTCTTTGGTTTGGTTTGGTGGGCATTTATCCTGTTCCTTTAGCTGCTGGGTATTCCTCTATCTCCTCATCTTGTTAAAATTGCCAGGTTTAGAGTGTCCTTACTATATTCTGGTAGTTTGTTGAAATTCTCTTTAATGAGGCGGTTTACTGGTCTTTTCAATATCTGATTTCTGCCCTGTTACAGAGGGGATGGAGATGAACACCGAAATCTAAGCCAGCCATGTTCAGGCACTCGGATAGTCCTCAGAAGCACAGACTCGGCTGAATCTGTGTTTTGTGCCCTTCGCAGGTCCGAGTAGCACAGGTGATGAAGTGTTTAGCGAGCGCAGCTGCTGTGACTTATCGCCTCCCTGCCACTCAGTCCTCTGGGTATACAACCAGCGCACCTTCTCAGGTAGATGTTGACTGTCCAGAGCCCCAAGAAGCGTCAGTTAACACAGAAACCTGCTTACAGTTTTACAGAAAATGTTTCTCTAGGGCTGTGATTGCCTGCTTCGGCTCTGGCTGCCTGTCACCGGAGTGGGACAGTCTGCAGCTGGCTGTTTCTGTGCAGTCCTTTGTTCCATACGTAGTCCTGGTGGTGTCTCAGGTTAGGGCTGGCTTTTGACATAGTAGATATCTGACAGTCTGGTTATTTCGCTCAGGTAGCGCTGGGGATAGCCAGACCAAATCCTTACTCAAAGTGATGCAGGCTGCACCGCTCCTCCTAGCCCAGCTCCCACTTGCTAATAGCAAATGCTGGTGTCCGCGCCACTTCCGGTAACTCCCTACCGCAGGGCTCATAATCTCCTTTCGAAAACAATGAATTTTCTTTCTAAGTGCCTGATGTCCTCTGCCAGCATTCAGAAGTTGTTTTGTAGAATTTACTCAGCATTCAAATGTTCTTTTAATGAAATGTGGAGGAGAAAGTATTCTCCCTGTCTTACTCGTCCGCCATCTTAGCTCCTCTATTTTTTTATACTTTTTATCTGTTTTGCAAATATTTTTTCCTGGTTAATTTTCATCATCTGTAAAATGGTTATGCTGTTCATTTCTCCCTTTTTCTGATAATGTTGTTGTTGGTTAGTTGCTAAGTCATGTCCAACTTTTTGTGACCCCCATTGACTATGTAGCTTGCCAGGCTCCTCTGTCCATGGGATTCACAAGCAAAAATACTAGAGTGGATTGCCATTTCCTTCTCCAGAGGATCCCTCTGATCCAGGGATCAAACCTGAGTCTACATTGACAGGCAGAGTCTATACCACTAAACCACTAGGGAAGTGCTGATTATGTTATCAAACATACTTTTGTTGTTATTCTAAGGTGATAGAATTAAGTTATCTTAGAGTATTAGCAGGAAGATTTTGTAGAGATGGTAGAAGGAGAGGCCCAGGAAGTTTTCCAAGCCTCTCAGCTCAGAGGTCCTTTAAAATTTTTTTTAAACTGGAATATAGTTGATTTACAGTGTGGTGTTAGTTTCAGGTATACAGCATAGTGAATCTGTTATATATATATACATGTATCCATTCTTTTTAAAATTCTTTTCCCATAAAGGCCATTACAGAGTGATGAGTAGTTCCCTATGGTATATAGTAGGTTCTTCTTAGTTATTTATTCTATATGTAGCAGTGTGTATATGTCAGTCTCAATCTTCCAGTTTACCCCTTCCCTCCCTTACCCCCTGGTTACCATAAGTCTGTTTTTTTTACATCTGTAACTCTGCTTCTGTTTTTTAGGTAAGTTCAGAGGCTTTTCTATAGCTGTAGCTAAACCTGTTTCCACAGAATTTGATGCTTCTGTGTAGAAGGGATACCTCTGAACCTCAGAGTAGTCTGGCTCAGATGACTTCTCATGTGACTTGCCAAGTTTCACAGGCTGCCTCAGAGGCAACCATCATTAAGGGACTGTTGCCTGCCCAAGTGATGATTCACTTTTAAAGGAGTCTTTTCTGAAAGCTGCTCACTGTGGCTCCCCTGGGCACTTTCTGCCACTTCTTTCTTCATTATCAAGAAGTTAGAGTTCTGTTACATCTCAGCCCTTCTCACATCAGTTTTGTTATAGAGAACTTCTCTTTCAAGAAGTGAATATTTGCTGAAGAGTCTTGGGATGCTGTAGATATCCTGTCCTTCTCTGGTGCACCATTAGAAATGTTTGTGGCTATGCTTGGATTGTGGTATCATTTACTTGAATTTTAGAGATGGTTGATTTTTCTGGGTCTAATTTCTCAGAAAATATGAGAGCTTGTGGGGAGAGAGAGAATATGAATATTTTTTAATTTTTTATTTCCTGTAGTAAAAATAGGAAGTTTTCAAATTAAGCTTCTGCATTTTCCTATCTATATTTAAACCCCCACAAATCAGATATTATTTTAAATTTGAATTAAATTAAGAATTTATGTTTACCCACATGTTTACCAATTTACCAATTTCTGTATTTATTATTCTTATTTTAGACTTTGTTTTTAGACTTTTACTCCTAAAGTAGTTTCTTTAAATTGTTTTGCTTAGTTTCTATTGAAAGTAAGTTTCCAGAAAATGTGAAAGGTAACTTTCTTCATATGTTAAAATGTATCTACCAAAAAAGGCTATAGTAAATGTTATACTTAATGATGAAATATTGAGCACAATCTCTATGAGTTCAGGGACATAACAAGGAGGCCCCCATACTTGTGTTACCAGTCTGTTTAACATCATTCTTAGAAGTCTTAGCCCAGTGAAACAGGGCAAGAAAAATAAAGATATAAAAGATAAAAATTATTAGAAAGAGCAAAGTGAAACTGTTAATAGTCATAGATTGTATGATGCTGTACAGAGGAAATCCAAAAGAATATAAAGAATTAGAATGTGTAGGTAAACTTTTCAAAGCAGCTGTATAAATGTCAATATATAAAAATTAATTTTATTGTTATATGCTAGCATCAAATTTTAGAAAATTAAAGTTATGACATTAAAAAAAACAAATACCCTGGTGGCTCAGACGGTAAAGCATCTGTCTACGATGCGCGAGACCCGGGTTCGATCCCTGGGTTGGGAAGATCCCTTGGAGAAGGAAATGGCAATCCACTCCAGTACTATTGCCTGGAAAATCCCATGGACAGAGGAGCCTGGTAGACTACAGTCCATGGGGTCGCAAAGAGTCGGACATGACTGAGCGACTTACACGAAGGATAATTTTAACAAAGATTGTGAAAGCCTTTATAATGAAGATTATAGAAATATTGCCAAGAGAAATTAATAACATCTAAATAGAGAAGTATCCCATGTTCATGGATTGGATTATTAAATTGGATTATATTGCTAACGTTTCAATTTTATGTAAATTGACCAATAGATTCAACGTAATCTCAATTTAATTTCCAGCTTTAATTTTGGTGGAAATTGACAAGCTAGCACTGATTTATATGAGAATGCAAAGCACCTGTAATAGCCAAGAGCATCTTGAAGATGAACTGAGAGGAGTTAGACTGTGAGATTGCAGATATTATAAAATCATTGTGTTTAGCTGTCTGATATTGTGCAAAGACAGACAAATAACACAAATGGAAAAAACACTCTAGAAGTAGTCACATCTAAATAATTTACTGATTTAAGTGAAGAAATTACTGTGATTCAGTGGGGCATATAATGGTAGTTTCGATAAATTGTACTGGATCAATTGAATATACATATGGGGAAAAAATGAACCTTGACTCACTCCATGCCATACACAAAGTTTTATCCAAAATAGCAATGACTCAAAAATCCAATTGTGATTGTTAAAGCTATGAAGTTTTCAGAGTTAAATGTTGCTCACCTTGGTATAGACAATCATTTAACAGGACGCGTGGAACAAAAAAGAAAAAAAATCCATGTGTTAATATTTGACAGTATTGAAATTGAAGCTTGTACATAAAAGGATACTATTGGAAGAGGGAAAAGGTAACCTACATAGTGGGAGAAGATGTGGAAACACATGAAAAAGTCATTAACTTCATCAGCCATTAGGAAAATGAAAATCAAAAACAGAATGAGACATCACTATACAACCAAATTTACTTCACTTTAATAGATGACAAACACTGATTGTTGATTCTTATATGGAGCAACTGGAATTCTCCTTTACTGTTGATTAGAGCATAAAGCAGTACAATCACTTCATAAGGCTGACTTGCATAGTGTTATCTGGGGCTTCCCTGGTGGCTCAGAGAGTAAAGAATCCACCTGCAATGCAGGAGAACTGGGTTTGATTCCTGGGTCAGGAAGATCCCCTGGAGAAGGGAATGGCAAACCACTCCAGTGTTCTTGTCTGGAAAATCCCATGGACAGAGGAGCCTGGAAGGCTACAGTCCACGGGGTAGCAGAGCTGGATGCAACTAAACATACACACGTAGTGGTATCTGGTAGATATCATATTTGTTGAATGAGTTTTAAGGATCTCTGTAAGAGTCAAATGGCATTTCTCAGTCAATTTGGAATTCTGCTTTTTTTTTTTTTTTTGAAATGCCAAGATAATATAATTGCCCACTAACATCAGGGCATTTTGGGACTATTTATTCAGCTACGGTAATGAATTTGTACTCATCTGCCATAAACTCTTCAAGTTCTTAAGTTGGATTATCATCATCTTTTTTTAAAAGGCCTGGCCAGTGTTAGGAGGAATCCAGGGTCTGTGATAATGAGCATAGCTGGGCTATTCAAGTGCAGAATTAAATTTCCTATCCACTATTTCCTAGTGTCATGATTTAACCAATGAGCCAACCATCCACAGGGAATTTAACAACCATGTAATTGGTATGAAATGCTCCACTAATTCAGAAGACCTCTCTGGTCACATCTCCTTAATTTTTTCAATTAATCACTTCAGTACCAAACTTTCTTCTTTATCAGGAAACCTAGAATTTCCCTCTTGGGGTTCCCTTTCCCCTTAATTTGCCCAAGAACCTCAGAATCTTCCACATCCCCAAAGTGGTTCACATTTTGACACCAACAGAAAAGAGCTCTGGGGTCTTACCAGTCTACTGTCATAAAAATCTATTGCCATGTGATGTGACTTTTGCATTTAGTCCTGCCCTGTTGTGAAATTAGTATGGAATCACTGATGTTATTAAGCCTAGATGATCTATTTTCCTGCAGAGACTATAGGGTCCTTTGAGGATAGATCATCTCTAGTGCTAATCTGGAGAAGGCAATGGCAACCCACTCCAGTACTCTTGCCTGGGAAATCACATGGATGGAGGAGCCTGGTAGGCTACAGTCTGTGGGATCGCGAAGAGTCGGACTCAACTGAACTACATCACTTTCACTTTTCACTTTCATGCATTGGAGAAGAAAATGGCAACCCACTCCAGTATCATTGCCTGGAGAATCCCAGGGACGGAAGCCTGGTGGGCTGCGGTCTATGGGGTTGCACAGAGTCGGACACGACTGACGTAACTTAGCAGCAGCAGCAGTGGTAATCTTGGTTAAGAGTGCCTCCAAACTCCCCACATTATGGGATCTTTAATGTCCACACATTTCAGCTTGCATATAAATTACTTCCCTGGTTCCTGATTGTCCCAGAAGGGCTGAGACACAGGATCAGCTATGTATTACTGTTATTCCACAGATCAATAAACACTGTCCTCTTTTTCCTACATAGGAATCAACTATCTAACTCCAGAATGTCTGCTGTTGTTTCTTTCCCCAGATTGTGGTGCCACTCCCTAAGGTTTTTAAAGAAGACCAACTTCCATGACTTTAGGGCTTCATCTCTATACTTCTTGTATTCAGACTCCAGTAGCCATGGTATCCAAGCGGGGAGAATCTCTCTGACTCATCATTCATGAGTGCTAAGTCACCTCAGTCGTGTCTGACTCTTTGTGACCCCATGGACTATAACCTGCCAGGCTTCTCTGTCCATGGGATTTTTCAGGTGAGAATGCTGGAGGGGTTGCTATTCCCTTGTCCAGGGGATCTTCCCTACCCAGGGGTTGAACTTGGGTTTCCTGCATTGCAGGTGGATTCTTTACCATCTGAGCCACCAGAAAAGTCCCTCACCATATTTTATATGTATTTTAAGGCTTGCCTTCTATATGCACATTTCCTGCTCCCATATCTACCTCTTCTCAAGGTGATAGTGAAAATATTCCCTCCCTTCCAGGCAAACAATATTATCCACTTAGACTAGGATTATG
This sequence comes from Tragelaphus eurycerus, assembly GCA_935064755.1. Lineage (NCBI taxonomy): Eukaryota > Metazoa > Chordata > Mammalia > Artiodactyla > Bovidae > Tragelaphus > Tragelaphus eurycerus. Next base: position 17,188,375 of record CAKXYN010000024.1, on the reverse strand, counting down.
TCTTCCTGGTATGATACACATAGAATATAATTATCCGTTAGCAGAATATTTGTAGCTGAGATTGTGGCTTAATTGTGGGAATATTAACATTACCATTAAGTTGAGCATTGCATGGTTCAGATAAGTTTCATTGGTATTACCTTTGGTGTTATGCTGGTATTAACTTTTCAGAAGAATAAGTTCTTGGACCTCACTCCAGATCTACTGAGTTAAAAGTTTGGAAGGGTTAATTTCAGCAATTTATTTCAACCAGTCCTCTAAGAGATTGTGATTAAAACCAGAGTTTGGGAACCACTAGTCTATACAGAAACTTGTTTTTGATAGTTTCTTATGTAGGAGGTAAAGAGCTGACTTCCATGATCTTGGTGATGTTTTCTGAGTGAGAGCTCTTCAAACATGAATATACATGTGTTGTTTCTAGGTAAGCAAATGTATGTAGAAAGAAGTGCGATATAAACAGGTTTTCCTTGAGTCTTTTTTAAAAAAGCCATGCCTATTAGTAGTTCTGAGTTGAGAGCTTAGTGTCCAAGGTGGGATATACGAGGAGGCACTAAGGAAACCCAGGGTACTCACTGCCATGTTGTCTTCTGTCCTGAGGTCCCTAAATTCTGCTGCCTTCATTCCAGCTTTCAGCATCTTCTTCTTTGTTGTGTTATGGCTGTGGTGTTTTCTTTGTAAGTCAATAGAACTAGGTGACATCATATTTTTTTTTTCTTTATAAGTGGATAAAACTAGGTAGGATGGATTTTCCCCAAGTTGGCAGAACGAGAAGTCCTGTGGAGCTCTTTGTAGCCAAACCACCATAAACTCATGGTAGTGTTTTATGTCTTTTCCAAAATCTTGGATGCATTTTATTAAGGAAAAAATGTGGGATTAGAAATGAATATTTTGGTCTATGTTGGGATTATTTGAATTCAGATGCAGCACATGATAATATTGAGCAATGCTGACAATAATTTTTTAGACACTTTGCTATTTCTAGCCCGTGGTCTGATGTGAAAGAATGCATTGCACCTGAGAAAATGTATTATGAGACAAGAACAAAGAGAGCACCAGAAAGAATCAGTGACAGCAGCAGCATTTTATTTCATCTGAGGTGACAAACTCATGACAAGGCTACACATTTTATGCACCTACCTATATAATTTAGAAATGAGATGTTAAGATTTGAAAAATGCTGGGAAGTACATTCTGCAATACAGTGTGATTTTGTCACTTTCATCTTTCTTAGGAATGAAAAGAGTTCGATGAGTACTTACACTTTCAGGTCTTGGTCTTTACCTTAATTGCACGGTTTTTATGAATTAAATCAGGCATAGATGTATTTCAGTGCTGAAAAGTGATACATATGGAGCTCAGTTAGAGTGTTACAGCTGAACGATCAGTTACTTAGATTCACTAGGGAAACATTTTCATGACATGTTTCCAGAAGATTATTTGATAATGTAGATACATATTTCTTATAATGTGTACATGCCTTCTGCTCACATCACTCACCAATCACTTTTCTTGTTTCTTCAAATACTCATTTGTCCTCCCATTTAACTGTATGATTTAAATTAACCAAGCTGGTTGTGGATTTATTTATTTATTTTTTGCAGTCTCTTTATTTATTTATTTTTAATTTTACTTTATTTAATTTTACAATATTGTATTGGTTTTGCCATATATCAAAATGAATCTGCCACAGGTATACATGTGTTCCCCATCCTGAACCCTCCTCCCTCCTCCCTCCCCATACCATCCCTCTGGGTCGTCCCAGTGCACCAGCCCCAAGCATCCAGTATCGTGCATCGAACCTGGACTGGCTACTCATTTCTTATATGATATTATACTTATTTCAGTGCCATTCTCCCAAATCATCCCACCCTCTCCCTCTCCCAGAGTCGAAAAGACTGTTCTATACATCAGTGTCTCTTTTGCTGTCTTGTATACAGGGTTATTGTTACCACCTTTCTAAATTCCATATATATGCGTTAGTATACTGTATTGATATTTTTCTTTCTGGCTTACCTCACTCTGTATAATAGGCTCCAGTTTCATCCACCTCATTAGAACTGATTCAAATGTATTATTTTTAATGGCTGAGTAATACTCCATTGTGTATATGTACTCATTTCATATATGATATTATACATGTTTCAATGCTGTGGGTTTATATTATAGATTCTGTTATAAATAATGTGCTTAACATTAATTATTATTATAATAACTACTTGTATAAACTCTACTTCCTAGTGGTTCAGTACCTTCTTGTCCTTTTGTATAATGTAGTACATGCTTTAAAACACAGATCTCCTTACTGAATAATTTAGTTCCCTTCATTTATGCTTTTATTTAAAAATATTTGTTAAATTCCTGCTTTATGCTAGCCACTTACTTATCAGGTACCAGAAAGTAAACATAAATAAGAAACAATCCTTCTCTTCAAGAAATCCTAGTGGTTTGTTCTCCATATCTACAAGTCTGCTTCTTTTTTGTTGTGTTAACTACTTTTTTGTATTTTTTTAGAATCCACACACAAGTGATATTCTACAACAGGGAATAGAGTCAATATTTTATAATAATTTTAAGTGGAGTATTTTGTCATTGTTCACTCACTCAGTCATGTCTGACTCTTTGCAACTCCCTTAAAAATTGTGAAGCACTATATTGTACACCTTTAACTTATATAATATTGAATATAGTATTCAACTATACTTCAAGTAGAAAAGAATTTAAAGAGTGGAAAAAAAGAAATCCTAGTGGAAAATGCACAAATGTAATTAAATTTTATGATTGTTAAAATGAAGGAATATGCAAAATATCAAGTGACTAAAAATGATAGACTGTCTCATTTTGCCTGGGGACTAGGAAAGGCTTTCTAAAAAGAAACAATGCTTTAAGCTGACTATTGAATTAGCAATAGGAATATGTCAAGATGTGTGTGCCTTCAAGAAGGAGCAAAAGGATGCGACATTTTAGGATATTAACAGAGATGGGGCATGGTTTTATGTAATTTAATTTTAAATGAAGAACTAAATAATATTCTGTATATTAATAACACCAATAGTAATAATTAAGATACAATGAGTGTTTGACTTTGAAGCTTTAAAAATATACATTGTCCTTGATTTTTTTGATAATCCATCTTTTGGGTAAACCATTGAAGAGGTCAACCTTCAAGCTTTGGGTCTCACAACTAGTATTTCACAAACTGAGTTTGTTGATGGCGTTCTATATGTCACTTTTTGCCTCTCAAGAAGTCCTACAGGGAAGTCAGTCTTCTCTAGAAAGAGCTCAGAATTAAAAGCAGCCAGCCAAATGAAATATGTTCAATGTCAAGTACTTTTTAAGAGTTTGAATAGATGCATAGTTGCAAGTTAAAGAATGTGATTTCTATTATTTAACTTGGATCCTTATATTTGACTCCTTGCACAGTTATTGATCTAAAACATTGTGCTAAGTCAGACTTTATAACTCAAAAGGAAATTCTATGAGGATAAAAGACCCTAGAGATAATAAATTTTACCTTAGACCTTCAGTGGGGTTGGATTTTGTTATATTCTGTTTTTCATAACATTTTCAAGGGCTTTTAATGTCATTCTATCTAGCATTTAATTTTAATTTTCTGCAAAGGCTTTAAGATTACTGATTTTTAAAATATAAGTTTAACACAAACTTATGTTACATTCTTGTATCTTAACCTTTTAAAAACATGTCATTTCATTATATTTCAGATATGTAAGTGCTGTGCTCTTTTATAGATTTCCCCCAGAGGAGAACTCATAATGAAGACAAGAGCCAGCTAGAGCTTGTACCCTCTGATCTCTGACATTCTCATTTTCAGGTAAACTATATCTGTCAGCAGAGGGGAGGCTTTCTAATTCCTGGCACTGGATCAAATTCTCCATGCTGTTGAATAAAATGGAGGCAAAAATAAACCACTTCAGTTCAGTTCAGTTCAGTAGCTCAGTCATGTCTGTCTCTCTGCAACCCCAAGGACTGCAACACACCAGGCTTCCCTGTCCATCACCAACTCCTGAAGCTTGCTCAAACTCATGTCCATTGAGTCGGTGATGCCATTCAACCATCTCATTCTCTGTTGTCACCTTCTCCTCCATACCTTTAATCTTTCCCAGCATCAGGATCTTTTCTAATGAGTCAGTTCTGTGCATCAGGTTGAAAAACTTATTGGAGTTTCAGCTTCAGCATCAGTCCTTCCAATGAATATTCAGGACTGATTTCCTTTAGGATTGACTGGTTTGATCTTGCAGTCCAAGGGACTCTCAAAAGTCTTCTCCAACATCACATCTCAAAAGCATCAATTCTTTGGCACTCAGCTGTCTTTATAGTCCAACTCTCACAGCCATACATGACTACTGGAAAAACCATAGCTTTGATTAGACAGAACTTTATGGCAAAGTAATGTCTCTGCTTTTTAATATACTGTCTAGGTTGGTCATAGCTTTTCTTCCAAGGAGCAAGCATCTTTTAATTTCATGGCTACAGTCACCATCTGCAGTGATTATGGAGCCTAAAAAAATAAAGTCTCTGTTTCCATTGTTTCACCATCTATTTGCCATGAAATAGTGGGACTGGATGCCATGATCTTAGTTTTTCAAATGTTGAGTTTTAAGCTAACTTTTTCATTCTCTTCCTTCATTTTCATCAAGAGGCTCTTTATTTCCTCTTTGCTTTCTGCCATAAAGGTGGTGTCATCTGCATATCTGAGGTTATTGATATTTCTCCTGGCAATCTTGATTCCAGCTTGTGCTTTATCCAGCCGGGCATTTCACATGATGTACTCTACATTTAAGTTAAATAAGTATGGTGACAATATACAGCCTTGACATACTCCTTTCCCAATTTGGAACAAGTCCATTGTTCCATGTCCAGTTCTAAGTGTTGCTTCTTAACCTGATACAGATTTCTCAGGAGGCAGGTAAGGTGGTCTGGTATTCCCATCTCTTTCAGAATTTTTCGCAGTTTGTTGTGATCCACACAGTCAAAGGCTTTGACATAGTCAATAAGGCAGAAGTAGATGTTTTTCTGGAATTCTCTTGCTTTTTTGATGATCCAGTGGATGCTGGCAATCTCATCTCTGGTTCCTCTGCCTTTTTAAATCTAGCTTGAACATATGGAAGTTCACGGTTCATGTACTGTTGAAGCCTGGCTTGGAGAATTTTGAGCTTTACTTTGCTAGCATGTGAGATGAGTGCAATGGTTTGGTTGTTTGAACTTTCTTTGGCATTGCTTTTCTTTGGGACTAAAATGAAAACTGACCTTTATCAGCCCTGTGGCCACTGCTGAGTTTTCCAAATTTGCTGGCATATTGAGTGCAGCACTCTCACAGCATCATCTTTTAGGATTTGAAATAGCTCAACTGGAATTCCATCACCTCCACTAGCTTTGTTCATAGTGGTGCTTCCTAAGGCCCACTTGACTTCACATTCCAGGATGTCTGACTCTAGGTGAGTGTGAGTGGTCACACCTTTGTGATTATCAGGGTTGTGAAGATCTTTTTTGTACAGTTCTTCTGTGTATTCCTGCCACCTCTTCTTAATATCTTCTGCTTCTGTTAGGTTCATCCCATTTATGTCCTTTATTGAGCCCATCTTTGCATGAAATGTCCCCTTGGTATCTCTAATTTTCTTGAAGAGATCTCTAGTCTTTCCCATTCTATTGTTTTCCTCTATTTCTTTGCATTATCACTGAGGAAGGCTTTCTTATCTTTCCTTGCTATTCTTTGGAACTCTGTTTTAAAAATCCATTTTGGGGACTAGGTATGGAAAAAATTTGTAATACATTTCTTTCTGAGGAACATTATGATAAGATGCCACTCCAGTATTCTTGCCCGGAGAATTCCTATGGACAGAGGAGCCTGGCAGGCTACAGTCCATGGGGTCACAAAGAGTGAGACATGACTAAACAACTAAGCACAGCATGATGAGATGCTAATATTTGCATACTTATTGATCTTTCCAGGCACTTTCACCTTTGATAGTAATCCTTTTTTATTTTGCTTATATAATGTCCAGAATTTGGAAGCAAAATTTTACTGAAGTCAGTTAACTGAGTTTATATTTTTACAAATAATTTCTAATATTGATATTCTTTCAAGCAAAATCATGTGTGAAAATATTAATTCTCAGTCTAACTGATAAAAGCTAAGCCTCCACAGCAGTTATCCGGCCAATAGTGCAATCAGCTTTGAAAGTACAAGTTTAACAGCAATATTGTAGTAAAATAAAAGGCAGCATCTTAACCTTGAAACTTTGGGGTTAACAAGGGATATCAAAATCAAAATAAGCATTCTAAATGTTTATTTCAGTCCTCTATTCAGTAAGATAGCACATCAGTTATTTGAATAAACTGGCATCCTGCATAAAAGAAGAGTTTTTGCAACATATGTAGCAAAAAGAACATCCTAAATACGAGACCAATTTTGAGTGTGTTATAAAATTTTGTTTCCACTGCAGATTCCTTGCCTTTCACACCACCAACAACTTGCATTAGGGTGCTTGAAATTAATTTGTTTGGCTGGAATTATAGTCATTGCTCTTATTATGTATAGTTTCTGTTTTCATATAACCAACACAGGTCCTACAAAGATATGGAATAAATCACGGTGGCCATGGTATGACTTAAAGAGTTGATGAGAAAGCCTTATTCTAGTATATATATTTCTTCTTTTCTTCCCTAGATGCCATTCTGCTTAAAATTCTGTCTTTTAGAAGGATTGTGGGTAGGGGTGCAGTGGAAGATAGATGTGGACTAACCCCTCCAAAATCTAATGAAGTGTAGTAAAAGATTAAACAGAATCTATATTATTAAGACCAATTATTCTCCCTGCCCCCCCAAGGAGTATAGTAGATTTTTATTGAAACACAATAAATTCCTGAGGACAGACCGATTATTGGGTCTTTTCTGAGGCTTAGGATGGAGAACGCTAGTTGCCTGGGTGGGGAGGGCAATGGCAGAGGATGGTTAGGAAACTCTAAAATTAGGCACATGTGCAGAATCATTGGAGAAGGCAATGGCACTCCACTCCAGTACTCTCGCCTGGAAAATCCCATGGACGGAGGAGCCTGGTAGGCTGCAGTCCATGGGGTCGCTAGGAGTCAGACACTACTGAGTGACTTCACTGTCACTTTTCACTCTCACGCATTGGAGAAGGAAATGGCAACCCACTCCAGTGTTCTTGCCTAGAGAATCCTAGGGATGGTAGAGCCTGGTGGGCTACCATCTCTGAGGTCACACAGAGTGGAACACAACTGATGCAACTTAGCAGCAGCAGAATCATCAGTCTTAAGAAGAAACAGCTACTAAGTCTGATCCTGACTAGTAGTGGATTTAGGTTCGGAAGACAAGGGAGGGTTAGTTCTAGTTACAACAACATGAACCTCAGGGACAGAAGAGGCAACTTTGCCTACTTCCTAATTCTTTCTCATATGACCTTGTCTTTAAGGAGTATAAGGTTTAGCTATTCTAAAGTGCCAACATGCAACAAATGTAATACTAGACAAGAAAACACATATTTTTCAAGGAAAGAGAGGAAAATTATTACCAAAGGAAGTCTTTCTGACTTTCACAGATGTCTCTACCTGTTCCTGAAACCAGTGGAATGAAAGTTGAGAGGCATATGTTGTTGTCTTGTCATCTCTGCTGATTTTCCAGCTGCTCCAGATATGCCCAACATCATTTATGTCTCATATTCAGAGGTTTTCCTAGGCCAAGAGGCTCCTTCAACCTGCTTTGAAGGCCCTCACTATGAGCAGCTGGGAGACCACCACTGAGAATGAAGAAATTGACTCTACCATAATTATTTTTTTATTCCGAATTTCTATTTTATTTTAGCGTTTAAAAAACACACCCAACTTATTAGGTTTCTTCATTAAATGGCAAAGCAGGTAAGATATTTTTATCCATCCATGGATGTCCTTCAGTGATTTATTTTCCTATTTAAAATGACTGATGTATATTGTAACCTGAATTACATGGGAGCTACTTGTAGTAATATTCCTACTCACATTCCATCATTAAATTTACCTTCATTTAGGATCTTTAGCCATCTGCTTCATGTTATTGCAGCAGTAGAGCTGCCAGCCGTATAACAACTGACATTTATTTAGAAATAACTATGTATCAGAACCAAAACTAAAGTCTAATTTTATGTCATCCAACTCTTACATAAACTATGGCAGTTAATATTATCCTTATTTGATAGAAGAGAAAGCCAAAGTGAAAAGAGTCTCGGTAATCTGTACTAGATCACATAGATAACTAGTGGCAAAAATTGAATCTTCATGACACTACAATTTACAATTAAGGACACTGAGGTGCAGAAAGACCAGAAGCAAGGGGATACAATAAGTGACAAATTGGAAATCAGATCTGTCAGAGCCCTCAAAGAACATGCTCTTCCTACGTATCATTTATCTTTCATTGTATTTTGTTTCTCTGCCCTCTCTGAAGGATAGGAAGAGGAAATAAAATTTGTAAATTAAATAGTTTTGAGGCGTTCTGGAAAGTTCTGATTTTACGAATAGGCATAATTCTATGCTTGAGCCCACATTTCAGAAAGAACATCTCAGATATGAGGCGCTTGCTTGGCAATGGACTTGAGCATATGTTACCTGGTGACCTGAGTGTTACTAATCACTGGCATATGAGCCAATACAAAATTACCCTTCTTTTCAATTTTTTGTTGAAGTATAGTTGATATATAATGTTGTGTTATTTTCAGGTATACAGAATATATATCATTTTTCAGAATCTTTTTGATTATACTAATAGTTATTTTATAAGATATTAAATATAGTTCCCTGTGCTATACAGTAAAGTCCTTGTTGCTTATCTATTTTATATATAGTAGTGTGTATCTGTTAATCTCAATTCCTAATTTAACCCATTTTTACTCCTTTGGTAACCATAAAATTTTTTTCTAATATTAGTCATAAAAAGAGAATGAGATAATGCCATTTGCAGCATCACTGATGAACCTAGAGATTATCAGACTAAGTGAAGTCAGAGAAAGACGAATATGCTGTGTAGTTGTGTCTGACTCTATGAAACCCATGGACTGTAGCCTACACGCTCTCCTCTGTCCATGGGATTCTCCAGGCAAGAATACTGGAGGGGTAGCCATTCCCTTCTCCAGGGCATCTTCCCAACCCAGGGATTGAACCCGGGTCTCCTGCATTGCAGGAAGATTCTTTACTGTCTGAGCCACCAGGGAAGCCCCTTATCACATGATGTACTATGCTTAGTCGCTCAGTTGTGTCCAACTCTTTGTGACTGCACGGACTATAGCCTGCCAGTCTCCCCTGTTCATGGTGATTCTCCAGGTAAGAACACTGGAGTGGGTTGCTATGCCATTTATTTGTGGGACTTATTTATAAAACAAAGTTACTCTTATTAGGACAGAGTCAATTACCAGTAGCTTGCTTCAGGAATCAAAGTTGTTGATGATGGAAGAAATTGTGAAATGAGTTTCACTGGAAAGCACTGTAAGGGTTCTGTTTAATTTCTGAGCTCACATTTGGGCTATGGAAAGGAATTCAAAAAGAAAATGCAGACAATAGGAAAGCCGCTTCACTTTCATCGCTTTCAGCTGGAAACAGGTTAGTGCTCACCCACATCAAGGCTGTGCTTGGACTGGCTGTGTGAAGTATAGTTATATCCAACAAAGTGGTCTTGCATTCTCCTCCTTCAATGGCTTTCATATCAAAGCGGCTTTGTTTCCAAGTTACCATAACGGGACTCAGCCTAATAGTTTTCCAAGCTCTCGTTGATCCTTGGTGTGGAATAAATGTGCACACTGCCTCATTAATCCTCTTCACAGTCCTTGGAGAGAGGTGGAAAGCAATATCCCATCCATTTTGCAGTGGAGGAAAGAAAGGCAAAGTAAATTGCTTACGGTGCATCTGTGCCCAGCCTTCTGGACATTTCCATCTGGATATCCTGCTGGCTTGTCAAACTCAACTCACCCCAAATTGAACTAATTCTCTTCCACTTTCCAAAACACATCTCTCTTTCTGGGCATAGTGTCTTGGTTTATGGCACTGCTGTCCACACAGTTGCCCTGGTGGAAGCCTCTGAGTCATTGATTTCTCTCACTTCCTATATTCAATCAGTTATGAAGTTTCTTTCTTTTTCCTCTGAAATAGCTCTCCAATTCAACCATTCTCTTCAAACAACCCTAACTCAGTCTCTCACTCTATCTAATGTCAGATCATTCCTTATTCAGATGCCTATAAATAATCCTTACTAATATACCTAATTTAAGTTTTTCAATTTGTTATTTATACTGTCTTCAAAAAAATTAATCTTTGTGAAACCAAGGTATTATTTTCTCTCTTGCTCTAGAAGCTGTGACGGTTCCACATGGCCAATAAACCCTGACTCTTTTCCTCATCAGTTCAGTTCAGTTGCTCAGTCGTGTCCGACTCTTTGCGACCCCATGAATCACAGCACACCAGGCCTCCCTGTCCATCACCAACTCCCAGAGTTCACCCAGACTCATGTCCGTCAAGTCAGTGATACCATCCAGCCATCTCATCCTCTGTCGTCCCCTTCTCCTGCTCCCAATCCCTCCAAGCATCAGAGTCTTTTCCAATGAGTCAACTCTTCTCATGAGGTGGCCAAAGTACTGGAGTTTCAGCTTTTGTATCATTCCTTCCAAAGAAATCCCAGGGCTTATCTCCTTCAGAATGGACTGGTTGGATCTCCTTGCAGTCCAAGGGATTCTCAAGAGTCTTCTCCAACACCACAGTTCAAAAGCATCAATTCTTCGGTGCTCAGCCTTCTTCACAGTTCAACTCTCACATCCATACATGACCACAGGAAAAACCATAGCCTTATCAGCATCTCATAAAATTGGGCACAACCTCACTCTGAGAATTTGTCTCCCACTTTTTGTTACCTGTTGTTGTTTATCTAGTTTATATATAATAGTGTGTGTCTGTTAATCCCAAATTCTGTTACTTTGTGTCCCCTACTTTAGACACAAGGCCATATCACTCTTCTCTAAGTGCTTTTGCTCATCTCCTAACTTCAGCTCATCGTGAGCTTGCCTCAAATTCACCCGATTCAACAAATTTCTAACTAATCTGTCCCTCTTTTGAGTCTTTGTAACAGTTTGTTACCATTTGCTATATCTTGTTTTGCAGTTAATTACTCTCTCAAAGTAGTCTGCAAGTTCCTTGAGGACAAAGTCCATATTTATGTATTTCTGAAATATTAGTACTTGGCATAGTGCTGGGTACTTACTTGGTGGTAAAATCTTTTTGTATACCAATTTAAAAACAGTAAGGAACTTATTTTAGAAAAAAACTTAATACATTTAATAACCACAATAACTGTAATATAGGCATTACTGCTGATCCCTAACTTACAGATGGACAGACTGAGACCTAGAGAAGTTAAAAGACTTTTCCATGTCCTGTCTAGCATGAGAGCCAAGACTTATATACCCAGGATAATCATCTGAAAGCCCTAATTTTATTTCACTGTACTAGACTACACATAAGCAGAAGTATAGTTGGAAATGTGGGCTGAATGCCCAATTTTGATAAAACAAGCATTTCTGGTTACTACAGCATGCTTGCTGTTGTTTATCTTGAGGGGTCATCAACATCCAAGGGATGGTCCTGCATTCCTGGTTGTTTTCTTTGTCTGAGAGTAAGAACATGAATGTCTTAGGGACAAGGACCCTGTCATGTTCGTATTTGGAGCAACCATAGCACCAATATGGACTTGAATATAAATGATGTTTATTTATTTTTATTTATTTTAATTGGAGGCTAATTACTTTACAATATTGTATTGGTTTTGCCACACATCAACATGAATCCGCCACAGGTGTACACGTGTTCCCCATCCTGAATCCCCCTTCCACCTCCCTCCCCATACCATCCCTCTGGGTCATCCCAGTGCACCAGCCCCAAGCATCCAGCATCAGGCATTGAACCTGGACTGGCGATTTGTTTCATACAAGATGTTATACATGTTTCAATGCCATTCTCCCAAATCATCCCACCCTCTCCCTCTCCCACAGAGTCCAAAAGACTGTTCTATACATCAATGTCTCTTTTGCTGTCTCGTATACAGGGTTATTGTTACCATCTTTCTAAATTCCATATATATGCGTTAGTATACTGTATTGGTGTTTTTCTTTCTGGCTTACTTCACTCTGTATAATAGGCTCCAGTTTCATCCACCTCATTAGAACTGATTCCAATGTATTCTTTTTAATGGCTGAGTAATACTCCATTGTGTATATGTACCACAGCTTGCTTATCCATTCATCTGCTGATGGACATCTAGGTTGCTCCCATGTCCTGGCTATTATAAACAGTGCTGCGATGAACATTGAGGTACATGTGTCTCTTTCAATTCTGGTTTCCTTGGTGTGTATGCCTAGCAGTGGGATTGCTGGGTCATAAGGCAGTTCTATTTCCAGTTTTTTAAGGAATCTCCACACTGTTCTCCATAGTGGCTGTACTAGTTTGCATTCCCACCAACAGTGTAAGAGGGTTCCCTTTTCTCCACACCCTCTCCAGCATTTACTGCTTGTAGACTTTTGGATTGCAGCCATTCTGACTGGTGTGAAATGATACCTCATTGTGGTTTTGATTTGCATTTCTCTGATAATGAGTGATGTTGAGCATCTTTTCATGTGTTTATTAGCCATCTGTATGTCTTCTTTGGAGAAATGTCTATTTAGTTCTTTGGCCCATTTTTTGATTGGGTCATTTATTTTTCTGGAATTGAGCTGTAGGAGTTGCTTGTATATTTTTGAGATTAGTTGTTTGTCAGTTGCTTCATTTGCTATTATTTTCTCCCATTCTGAAGGCTGTCTTTTTACCTTGCATATAGTTTCTTTTGTTGTGAAGAAGTTTTTAAGTTTAATTAGGTCCCATTTGTTTATTTTTGCTTTTATTTCCAATATTCTGGGAGGTGGGTCATAGAGGATCCTGCTGTGACGTATGTCGGAGAGTGTTTTGCCTATGTTCTCCTCTAGGAGTTTTATAGTTTCTGGTCTTACATTTAGATCTTTAATCCATTTTGAGTTTATTTTTGTGTATGGTATTAGAAAGTGTACAAAGTTCTTCAGCTAGATTCTATTATACAATCATTTGTTATCCTTGGACATTTTCTCTTGTAATCCCCAGCCAGGACAATATGTTGCCAAGTATTTATGAAAAAAGTGTATACACCTTGATTGGTTTTTTTAATGTTACAATACACAGTTTCACCTCCTTCTTTCCCAGAGAAAAATCCCTATTGTTATGTGGGAAGAGTAGTTTTCCCATATACATCTATGTATTTCTTACCATGTATATCTGCCCATAGAGCAGTTTCCTGTTTGTTCCAAAGTTAATATCATGATGCATATGTCCTTTTGCAACATCTTTATAATCATAAAATAATATATCATTTAAGTTCTTTTCTATTGTATTACAACTTTTTATGTCTCAATATACTCCTTGGAAATACAATACTATATTGATAATAATTGCTACAAAATATTTAGGGTGGAAGGCTGCAGTCCATGGGGTTGCTAAGGGTCGGGCATGACTGAGCGACTTCACTTTCACTTTTCACTTTCATGCATTCGAGAAGGAAATGGCAACCCACTCCAGTGTTCTTGCCTGGAGAATCCCAGGGATGTGGGGAGCCTGGTGGGCTGCCGTCCATGGGGTCGCACAGAGTCGGACACAATGAAGCGACTTAGCAGCAGCAGCAAGTGTCCTAGCACAGTTCAAAATACTATGGAACCCTCAATAGAATTTGATAAAAATGAAAAAATCTGGTCAGAATTTTTCCTGATACCAAGTTTTGAAGAGAATGAGATCCAGTAAGAATTTTGGACTGAAAGGCTGAAAAATAGAAAGTTGGTCCTCTGATTACAAATGCCATCTAATTTTCTCTTTGGCCCAGCCCATAGCAAGAGTCTAGACTCCTCGATCTGAGTGCCTTACTTTTTAATTTTCTTTTCTTTATTTAAATTTATTCTGTATTCTTGCCTAAGGAATTTAACATATTGTTTCACAGATGCTTATATTGTCCTTAGTGTGGTCCTCCAAGTATTAAATAATATGTAAATTTCTCATATGTAATTTCTCATCATGTAATGTCTCCTCAGCAGACTCTATGCAGTTATTATTAGAGATAAAGCAAATTAGCAATAAATACTTGTTAACAGATTTGAATTGAAATGGATTCTAGTTGTCTACCCCTTCTGGGGAAGAGCAGATCTCTGGCATGAGAACCCTATGGGTACAAATAAGATACTCATTCTCCTTGTGGGCAAGAAAAGGATTGAGATCATAGCTTTTGCTGCCCAAGTGTCAGATAATAAGTTGGAGCATGTAGAATGAGATTTAGTTATGAACTCTGTGTAAGTAGGTTTACAAGATGAAATGTGCAGTCACACAGGGCTTAAATGAACTTCTTTCATTGTTTCCTTGTTCAGTATTATGAGCACACTCACTTTATTGTCTAGCCTCCACCTAAATACCTCTAATAAAAGGGAACTCATTATACTCTAAGACAGCCTGTTCCATTTTTGGACAGCTCATTTTGTTGTAGGATAAAAGGATCATTGGGCCTATTTCCAAGGGCTGTAGGAACAAGATGACTTTCTCAGATGTTTGGAGGCTGAAGTTTATATCAGGGATTAATAATAAGTTCTAGGAAGAGTGATGCAGAAGCAAATTGTGTTATCCTTGGAGCTATATAAAGTGGACTGTGTTCTGGTATCATTGCAGTCCTGGGAAGCCAAAAGTAATCTTCCCTTCAAACCCCATTGCATAATAGTGGACAGTGTTCTCAAATCCTATTGCTTGCTAGATTATGCTGAAAAAGAACAGCTGTAGGGATAATTGATGACAAACAGACTTTCAAAGATGTATTTAAGAAACTAGAATTATTTAGTCTTGGACAAGAGGAGATTAAAGAGGGCAGGGATGGTGTTTAGTTATAGGTTCACAATTCCTTAACCACATGTTCCCCGCCCTGATCACTGAAAAATAAGTATTTTGTAACTCATTTTATGCAAAAATCTGACTGAACTGAGGTGACGTTATTTATAGTCTCTATACCACTTCGTATGCATATTCATGTTTTGTTGCATAAATACCTATGTGTTTGCTAATGGAATACTGTTCCGTGCCCTACTGGTGGCATTAGGTAACAGAATATATGCATCATCTTATGTTTCTAAACTTCGAAAAAGTGTGAATTTTGAAACACATCCCTTCCCAGGGTCTATAGACTATGAAAGGTCATTTCCATATTTAGCTTTTTGAGGATGGTCTTCTTCCTATTTTCCTAAATTTGAGGTACATTGATATTGCAAAAGTAAGATCCCCAAAAGGAAACACCAGTCAGAGAATATTCTGAAAGAGGAAAGGATCCTTTATTTCTGCAACTGATTAAAAACTAACTGCTTGGAGAGGAAACAGGAGCTCTTTGGAATGTTTCAAGAGCAGTAGTCCTTGACAAGAGTTAGGCTGTGGACCTCTTGGAAAATATGATGAAACCAGTCTATTGACCCTCTCCTAGAAAAATGCAAATGAATACAAAACTATGCATATATTTTCATGGTGCTCACAGATCCCTTAAGCTTATATGGTTAAAAATATCTGCTCGGTAGTACGATTGAGTGGATATAGATTTGATCAAGTAAATAGGTTCCTGTAACTAAGATACAGGTAAACACCTTCTGCTACCCCACTCCAGTACTTTTGCCTGGAAAATCCCATGGATGGAGGAGTCTGGTTGGCTGCAGTCCATGGGGTCGCTAGAGTCAGACATGACTGAGCGACTTCACTTCCACTTTTCACTTTCATGCATGGACAGGGAAATGGCAACCCACTCCAGTGTTCTTGCCTGGAGAATCCCAGGGATGGGAAGCCTGGTTGGCTGCTGTCTATGGGGTTGCACAGAGTCGGACACAACTGAAGCGACTTAGCAGTAGCAGTCCCCACCATTATTAAAAAGCAGAGACATTATTTTGCCAACAAATGTCCATCTAGTCATGGCTATGGTTTTTCCAGTAGTCATGTATGGGTGTGAGAGTTGGACTATAAAGAAAGCTGAAAGACTGTTCTATACATCAGTGTCTCTTTTGCTGTCTTGTATACAGGGTTATTGTTATCAGCTTTCTAAATTCCATATATATGCATTAGTATACTGTATTGGTGTTTTTCTTTCTGGCTTACTTCACTCTGTATAATAGGCTCCAGTTTCATCCGCCTCATTAGAACTGATTCAAATGTATTCTTTTTAATGGCTGAGTAGGCACCCCACCCCAGTACTCTTGCCTGGAAAATCCCATGGATGGAGGAGCCTGGTAGGCTCCAGTCCATGGGGTCGCTAAGAGTCGGACACGACTGAGCGACTTCACTTTCATGCATTGGAGAAGGAAATGGCAACCCACTCCAGTGTTCTTGCCTGGAGAATCCCAGGGACGGAGGAGCCTGGTGGGCTGCCGTCTATGGGATCACACAGAGTCGGACATGATTGAAGCGACTTAGCAGCAGCAGCAGCAGCAGCAATACTCCATTGTGTATATGTACCACAGCTTTCTTATCCATTCATCTGATGTCCAGGTTCGATGTCTGATACTGGATGCCTGGGGCTGGTGCACTGGGGCGACCCAGAGGGATGGTATGGGGAGGGGAGGAGGGAGGAGGGTTCAGGATGGGGAACACATGTATACCTGTGGCAGATTCATTTTGATATATGGCAAAACCAATACAATATTGTAAAGTTAAATTAAATAAAAAAAAAAAAAAAAAAAAGAAAGCTGAGTGCCAAAGAATTGGTGCTTTTGAATGGTGGTATTGGAAAAGACTCTTGAGAGTCCCTTGGACTGCAAGGAGATCCAGCCAATCCATCCTAAAGGAAATCAGTTCTGAACATTTATTGGAAGGACTGATGTTGAAGCTGAAACTCCAATACCTTGGTCACCCGATGTGAAGAACTGACTCATTAGAAAAGATACTGGTGGCGGATCCATCTCGATGTATAGTAAAAGCAATACAATATTGTAAAGTTAAGCGAAAAAAAAAAAAAAAAAAAAAGAAGACCCTGATGCTGGGAAAGATTGAAGGCAGGAGGAGAAGGGAATGACAGAGGATGAGATGATTGGATGGCATCAACAACTCAATGGACATGAGTTTGAGTAAACTCCAGGAGTTGGTGATGGACAGGGTGGCCTCGTGTGCTGCAGTCCATGGGTTGTAAATAGTTGGACACGACTGAGCAACTGAACTGAACTGTCCCCACCATAGTTTAGAACTAAATGAAAGATAAGATACAGAACAGCAGGTCTCCCTTGGCACAGAACAGCCTTCCCAGGTAAGCTTACAACATAGCAGTCTTTCCCAGCAGAAAGAAATGAAGGAGAGACTCTAGAAGGACTCAGCTAAATTCTTGAACTTATCAACCCATCGGGTTACCTCCTCCTCCATGGGAAGAGATGAAGAGGGCCAGGGGAGAGTCAGACAGCCCCCTCCTGGTCAGTAGTGTATAAATCATTTCTGTCTCTGTGAAAACAAGAGGAATGAAGATTAAGTATTAATACTAACAGACTGTGTGGCTGTTTTTGGTTAAACCAAGAGTAGCCAACAAAAGGCGATGAAGCTGAACCTGTCCAAAGAGAAGAGTAGGCAGTCTCATCTACATACAAAACAAAATTAGGTTGTAGTTTTCTCAGGCAAGAAGAGATTGGTGGATAAGAAAAATGTTACTCAGGAAACTGTAATTGGAGAAACAATGTATCAGATTAAAACGTCAGGGAGGTGGATATTGTAGTCTGTCTCTCCTCTTTCTTCATAGTTTCAGTGACACTGCCTCAGTGCCCTTCTCCTTCCATCAACAGTGTCTTCACAGTTCTTCTAGCTACTTCTGCCTGCTGCTGACTCCTAAAGGCATTGCAACATGTTTCAGTTTTTTGTTATAGCAGCACTTCTGAGAACCAATTTCTGTTCACTTATTTATGTATGGCTGCTGCGCTAAGAGTCGGACACGACTGAGCGACTTCACTTTCACTTTTCATTTTCATGCATTGGAGAAGGAAATGGCAACCCGCTCCAGTATTCTTGCCTGGAGAATCCCAGGGACGGGGGAGCCTGGTGGGCTGTCGTCTATGGGGTCGCACAGAGTCGGGCACGACTGCAGCGACTTAGCAGCAGCAGCAGCAGCTGCTGCTAAGTCACTTCAGTCGTGTCCGACTCTATGCGACCCCATAGATGACAGCCCACCAGGCTTCCCCGTCCCTGGGATTCTCCAGGCAAGAACACTGGAGCGGGTTGCCATTGCCTTCTCCAATGCATGAAAGTGAAAAGTGAAAGTGAAGTCGCTCAGTCGTGTCCGACCCTCAGCGACCCCATGGACTACAGCCTACCAGGCTCCTCCGTCCGTGGGATTTTCCAGGCAGAAGTACTGGAGTGGGGTGCCATTGCCTTCAAATCACCATAAATTTCAGTGGCTTAAGATGCAATGATCGCTCAATTTGTGCACGAATATGTGGGTTAGGAATTTGGGAAGGGCTTGGCTGGATTATTCTTATTTTCCATATGGTGTTGTCTGAGGTCACTTGCTATTCAAGTGATGGCTGGTATTATCTAGAGATTCAAAATGACAGCTGGAAGGCTAGGCTCAGCTGACTTTCTCTTGCTTTTCACGTAGTCTAAGGGCTTCTCTGTGTGACTTATCCAGAAGAGTCATTGAACTTTTTACGTGATATGCCTCTGAGATTTAAAACTGCTGCTGCTGCTGCTAAGTCGCTTTAGTTGTGTCTGACTCTGTGCGACCCCATAGATGGCAACCCACCAGGCTCCTGGCTCTGGGATTGTCCAGGCAAGAACACTGGAGTGGGTTGCCATTTCCTTCTCCAATGCATGAAACTGAAAAGTTAAAGTGAAGTTGCTCAGTTGTGTCCGACTCTTAGCGGCCTCATGGACTGCAGCCTACCAGGCTCCTCCGCCCATGGGATTTTCCAGGCAAGAGTACTGGAGTGGGGTGCCATTGCCTTCTCCGAGATTTAAAACTGGCACATGTTTATTTTCACGTTATTGTGATAATCAAAGAAGTTATAAGAAACAGTGCAGGTTGAAAGGACTGGAACACAGACAACCACTCACCTCCACTGTGGGAGGAATGTAAAAACATTTCTGGCCATTTTCATTCTACTACATGTAGATTACTAAATCTTTTATAATTCCTTAATTTGGATGCTTAATTAATTTATTTTCAGCCATTTTTTTCCTATTTAAGAATCAAACCCCTTTTACTGCATTGCAAAAGCTGTGTAAAAAAACAGTATAAAACTGTTTTGTTATCATTTGGATCTAAATATCTTAGTTATAATTTCTTATTTCACTCAGTAGCTATTTGAAATGTCTTTAAACTTTTCCAGATACATGGAGTATTTGTGGAGCATTTGTATTTCCTTCTGAATTAATTTTGAGGTAGTGGGGATTCTGGCTTCCCAGGTGGAGGTAGTGTTAAAGAACATACTGCCAATGCAGGAGACCTAAGAGATGTGGGTTCTATCCGTAGGTGGGGAAGATTCCTTAGTGAAGGAAATGGCAACCCACTCCAGTATTCTTGCCTGGAGAATGCCATGGACAGAGGAGCCTGGCGGGCTATAGTCCATAGTGTGGCAAAGAGTTGGACATGACTGAAGTAACTTTGCACATACACATGGGATTATATACACGACAATAACTATCTGAAATTTTCTTGATAGTTGTTTATGTCAGGGTTTATATTGTCAGTTTTAAAATTTTCAATGTGTTTGTTGTTTCTGCTGTTAGTCGCTAAATTTTGTCTGACTCTTTACAACCAACCCCATAGACTGCAGCATGCCAGGCTTCCTTGTCCTTCACTGTCTCCCAGAGTTTGATCCAATTCATGTCCAAAATTTCAATGTTTACTCAGAATTATGCCTATTTTCCTTTATTATAAGGAGCAGAATCTCTCTCACATTCTGTCTTTGTGATCAAATTCTTACCTATGAAGAGAGGTTGTCCGTCTCAACCTCTCAGGTACTGAACAAGACTGTATTGACTATGGGCTTTCCTCGGGGCTCAGTGGTAAAGAATCCACCTGCTAGTGCAGGAGATGTGAGTTCAAAATCCCCTGGAGAAGGAAATGGCAAGCCACCCCAGTATTCTTGCTTCTCCATGATCAGAAGAGGCTGGTGGGCTACAGTCCATGGAGCAGCAAGAGCCAGAAATGACTTAGCAAATAAACAACAGAAAGCAACAGTATCGACTATAAAAGAGCCTTGTATTTATTCATCACAAAATAAAGTACATAGTAAATTTAACTTACTAATTTAACAAAAACAGTTCTTTTAAATCTTAAGGTGGATTTTAAAAAGCAAAGAGTCAGTTGTTTAACTTTTCTATGTCTTTATTGCCTTATTAAAAATAAGAACAATACGTTCTGTGTAGGGTTTGTGGTGAGAACTAAATGAGACAAGTAGAATGTCTGTTACCTAGAAAGTGATCAGTAAATTTTGTCTTTGACCTGAACAGAAAGTGTGTTTCATTGTGAAAATAAGTTCAGTTCAGTCGCTCAGTCATGTTCTACTCTTTGCAACCCCATTAACTGCAGCATGCCTGTCCATCACGCCTGTCCATCACTAACTTCCAGAGCTTGCTCAAACTCATGTCCATTGATTTGGTGATGCCTTCCAACCATCTCATCCTTTGTTATCCCCTTCTCCTCCTGCCTTTAATCTTTCCCAGCATCAGAGTCTTTTCAAATGAGTCAGCTATTTGTATCAGGTGGCCCAAGTATTGGAGTTTCAGCTTCAACATCAGTCCTTCCAATGAATATTCAAGACTGATTTCTTTTAGGATGGGCTTGTTGGATCTCCTTGCAGTCCAAAGGACTCTCAAGAGTCTTCTCCAACACCACAGTTCAAAAGCATCAATTCTTTGGCACTCAGCTTTCTTTATAGTCCAACTCTCACACCCATACCTGACTACTGGAAAAACCATAGCTTTGACTAGATGGACTGTTGTTGGCAAAGTGATGTTTCTGCTTTTTAATATGCTTCTAGGCTGGTCATAGCTTTTCTTCCAAGGAGAAAGTGTCTTTTAATTTTGTGGCTGCAGTCACCATCTGCAGTGATTTTTTTTTCTGCAGTGATTTTTTTTTCTGCAGTGATTTTGCAGCCCCCAGATATAAAGTCTGCCACTGTTTCTGTTGTTTCCCCATCTATTTGCCATGAAGTGAGGGGACTGGATGACATGATCTTTGTTTCCTAACAGTTGAGTTTTAAGCCAAATTTTTCACTCTCCTCTTTCATTTTCATTAAGTTCTTCACTTTCTGCCATTAGGTTGGTGTCATCAGCGTGTCTGATGTGAAATTAGTCTTGTGAAATAGACTTAAGACTATTGTGAAAATAGTCTTATGATTATTGGATATTCAGATATCAGATTGAAAAAATTGAATGAAATAATACCATTTGCAGCAATATGGAAGGATCTGGAGATTATCATACTAAGTGAAATACTTGGAGAGAGAAAGACAAATACATGATATTACTTATATATGGAAACTAAAAAAAAATGATACAAATGAAATTATTTTCAAAACGGTAACAGACTCACAAGAGAAGGAACTTATGGTTAGCAGTGTGGGTGGAAGGAGAATAGATTGGAGTCTGAGATTGACACTGACACTTTGAGACACGATTGAGATCGACACACTGCTATATTTAAAATAGATAACCAACAAGGACCTACTGTATAGCACAGGGAGCTCTGCTCAGTATACTATAATAACCTAAATGGAAAAAGAATTTGAAAAAGAATAGATACACATATATGGATAACTGAATCACTTTGCCATATACCTCAAACTCAGAACATTGTTGTTCAAGTATACTCCATTGTTAAATAAAAATTTTAAAAGACAAAAAAGAAAAATGATGCAGTTCCTTCAATTAAATATATTCATAATTCTATGTTTTTCAACCAAGCATCAAGATCAGAAGGCATGTGGTTGACCTCCTACCATATTCTGTGCGTATGAAGCACGGTGTGGAATGGTTCAGGGGAAACCTTCCGTTACTGTGCTTTCTCTCCAGGTTGCATGTACAGCTCCATTGTTCACCACTGATGCTTTTCCAGCCTTCATCACAGCTCAGAAAACACTTGCTTGGAATCAACTCTTTAATACGTTTTAAGAGTATAACAGAAAGTTTTTTGTATATATACTGCCGATATACCAGGAACAAATTCGCACACTTTTGTCAGTAGTCATGTATAGTTGTAAAGTTGTGTCTATCATCATGAACAGAGTGATAGTCCCTGCTCACCTATATTGAATCCCCCTGACATTGTGTTGTATATGGCAGTATCCTTTGAAAAACAAGCCCTTAGCTGCTTCTTTTTTTATACACAGCGTTCATCTTTAATTTTATTCTCAGGTTGGCTATCTTCTTGGCAGTACAGCCCCTTAAATTTGTATTTTCTAGAAAGGATGACACTTTGAATAATGCTTCTCTATTTTTAGTCTTCTTTGTCATGAAATGAATGAACTTGATACTAGAAAACATTATTTTATACACATTCTGAGAAAAGATTAATTTACTTGCTAGGAAAGACACTGTTTTGTCTTAGAATGATATGTGGATTTCAGTGGCTTCAGAATGCTACTTGATATGTTTTCTGCAGACACTGCCACATTGTAAAAGGGTAAAATGGATTGCTCATCCAAATAAAGTCAGACTTTCTGATTATCACCATTTCAATTTTTATTTGTATTTCCTTTGGTGCATCTGTGTATTCCTGTGGGGAATTGCCACAATCACAGTTTATTGCCATAATCACAGTTTTACTAACTTCAGTAATATTTCACTTTTTTTTTCTCCCTTGAACTATAGTAATGCTACTATATCAATGAATCCCTTTTGAGACCTTGACACAGGTTTGAAAATTTGGGATATAGTATAACATGATGGTGATAATCAATTATTCAAACTAATGTACAAAATAATTAACATGCAACTGACATGAAGATAGATTTTAATCAAGAAGACCTAAACCTCTACAGATGTTACAGTACCTGAAAAACATTTAGAAATAGAAATATTATAAATAACTTAGTGGAATTGGTGTAAAACATAAAATTTAATTTTATGTTTTACAGTTATGAACTAAAAGCAAAATTTTTATATTTCTCAATAAATCTGTTACCGGTTTTATTATCTTTGTCACTATGATAGATGAAAGGTAATATTTCATTGCAAAACTAATTTATACATCCTTAATAATGAATGAAACAAAGTATCTTCTCAAGTATTCAGATGCATTTATATTTCCCTTTCTATGACCTGCTTGAAAAAAATTTTCTTCTATTGAGTTTTAATCCTCTTTTAAGGATCTTAAGGAAATCTTAACACTAAGGAAATCTTACCCTTCATCTATCACATGTGTTGGATATAACTTTTTTTCATTTTCGATTGGCCCTTTGGCTCATTTTCCTCGTATATTTTCTAATGCATAAGTTTTAATTTAGATCTTTTCCCCTTTCTAAACTGGTTCTATTTGTGCACAGGTAATTATATGATCTTGGTTAAGTATAATCAAAATGACTCACTTTATAATGAGCCTCCAATGCTTTCAGAGTTACCTTGCTTTAGATGTCTCTGTAACAACATATATTTGGAGTTATGCTTTCCAATTCAACTTGTCTTTTTAATTAAATAATTTGCTTATCCCATTACAAACACCATGATAATTTGATACACTTATGTATTTGAAGTGATTCTCTCTGTCTCCCCCTAACCTCAACTGGTTTCTGGCATTCAAGGAAATCTTTCAAAATACTAGCTGAACCTAAGCTAAATGAACAGTTCCTTTCAGAGACCACATATAACAAAAGAGTACATTTTAACAAGAATAGTTTGGAGAAGTCCTAAAACAAAGTCACTAAATAAAGAAACAGTTGTGTCTGTATTAAGGTACATAAACAGACTCCAAGGACAGAGACAGTCTGATTTCCAGACCTATTACATTATAATATTCCAGTTTTCAATAAGAGCATTGTGCTAAACAGGAAAAAAATTTAAAAAGTCACTGCTATCTGATTCCATTTATTTAACATCATTGATTTGATATAAATAAATTACAGATATGGAGAACAAATTAATTACGGTCAAGGATAGGGATGGTGGGGAAGGAGATAGGTAAGATCATACCTACATCTCCTCAAGGTAGCATGAGGAGTACCTTTTAGTTCTGTTTCTTGTTTGTAAGGTGGTTCTGTGAATCTACACATGGGATTAAATAACATCGAGGTATATACACACCATATACTAATATCAGTTTCCTTGTTTTGCTGTAATATTCTTATTGTAGGAGGTTGGGACAAACCAAGTAAAGAGTATATGGGAACTGTCTGTAGTATTTCTATAACTTTCTGTGAATCTATAACTAGTTCATGTAAAAAGTTAAAAAATGAAAGCCTATAACATTAAATTTAATAATTGGATATTGATAATTAGAAAGTTATTAATTTTAGGGCTAATGTCTATATCAAGTCTCCTTAATAAATTCTAAATGGAGCTAATTGCCTTTTTCATTTGGCTTTTTTGTAAGTTATAACTCATTACTTCAAAATAATGATAGTTTTTAACTTTTTCTTTCAGATATTAACCTCTTTTTTCTTACTGAATTATTAAGACATTTAGTACAATGTTGGATAGTAAATGTAGTTAATTTAAGTTCAGTCACTCAGTCATGTCCAACTTTTTGTGACCCCATTGACTGCAGCATGACAGGCCTCCCTGTCCATCACCAACTCCTAGAGTTTACCCAAACTCATGTCCATTGAGTCGATGATGCCATCCAACCATCTCATCCTCTGTCGTCCCCTTCTCCTCCTGCCTTAAATCTTTCCCAGCATCAGGGTCTTTTCAAATGAGTCAGCTCTTTGAATCGGGTGGCCAAAGAATTGGAGTTTCAGCTTCAACATCAGTCCTTCCAATGAACACTCAGGACTGATCTCCTTTAGGATAGACTGGTTGGATCTCCTTGCAGTCCAAGGGACTCTCAAGAGTCTTCAACACTACAGTTCAAAAGCATCAATTCCTTGGTGCTCATCTTTCTTTATAGTCCAACTCTCATATCCATACATGACTACTGGAAAAACCATAACCTTGACTAGCAGACCTTTGTTGACAAAGTAAGGTCTCTGCTTTTTAATATGCTGTATAGATTGGTCATAGCTTTTCTTCCAAGGAGCAAGTGTCTTTTAATTTCATGGCTGCAGTTATCATCTGCAGTGATTTTAGAGCCCCCCAAAATAAAGTCTGCCACTGTTTCCACCGTTTCCCCATCTGTTTGCCATTAAGTGATGGCACCAGATGCCATGATCTTAGTTTTCTGAATGTTGAGCTTTAAGCCAGCTTTTTCACTCTCCTCTTTCACTTTTATCAAGAGGCTCTTGAGTTCTTCACTTACTGCCATAAGGGTGTAATATCTGCATATCTGAGGTTATTGATATTTTTCCTGGAAATCTTGATTCCAGCTTGTGCTTCATCCAACCCAGCATTTCTCATGATGTACTCTGCATATAAGTTAAATAAGCAGGGTGACAGTATACAGCCTTGATGTACTCCTTTTCCTATTTGGAACCTCCAATTTTGGAGTCTGTTGTTCCCATGTCCAGTTCTAACTGTTGCTTCCTGACCTGCATACAGGTTTCTCAAAAGACAGGTCAGGTGGTCTGATATTCCTATCTCTTTCAGAATTTTCCACAGTTTGTTGTGATCTACACAGTCAAAGACTTTGGCATAGCCAGTAAAGAAGAAATAGACATTTTTCTGGAACTCTCTTGTTTTTTGATGATCCAACAAATCTCTGGTTCCTCTGCCTTTTCTAAAACCAGCTTGAACATCTGGAAGTTCATGGTTCACGTATTGCTGAAGCCTGGCTTGGAGAATTTTGAGCATTACTTTACTAGCGTGTGAGATGTGTGCCATGGTGCAGTAGTTTTAACATTCTTTGACATTACCTTTCTTTGGGATTGGAATGAAAACTGACCTTTTCCAATCTTGTGGCCACTGCTGAATTTTGCAAATTTGCTGGCATATTGAGTGCAGCACTTTCACAGTGTCATCTTCTAGGATTTGAAAAAACTGAACTGGAATTCCATCACCTCCACTTGCTTTGTTTGTAGTGATGCTTCCTAAGGCCCACTTGACTTCACTTCTAGGATGTCTGGCTCTAGGTGAGTGATCACACTGTCGTGATTATCTGGGTCATGAAGATCTATCTTGTACAGTTCTTCTGTGTATTCTTGCCACCTCTTCTTAATATCTTCTGCTTCTGTTAGGTCCATCCCATTTCTGTCCTTTATTGAGCCCATCTTTGCATGAAATGGTCCCTTGGTATCTCTGATTTTCTTGAAGAGATCTCTAGTCTTTCCCATTCTACTGTTTTCCTCTATTTCTTTGCATTGATCACTGAATCTTTCTTATCGCTCCTTGTTATTCTTTGGAACTCTGCTTTTAAATGGGTGTATCTTTCCTTTTCTCCTTTGCTTTTGGCTTCTCTTCTTTTCACATCTATTTGTAAGGCCTCCTCAGACAGCCATTTTGCTTTTTTGCATTTCTATTTCTTGGGGATGGTTTTGATCCCTTTCTCCTGTACAATGTCACGAACCTCTGTCCATAGTTCATCAGGCAGTCTGTCTATCAGATCTAGTTCCATAGTAGCAGGCATTTTTTCCTTGTAAAGAATGGGAATTCAGTACAGTTTCTATCACTAACTATGACATTTCCTGTAGGTTCTGTTGTAGTAATGTAGATTGCATTTATGATGTTACAGGAATTTCCTTCTGTTCTTTTTTTTTTTTTTTTTTAAAGAACCTTCTTTATTGAAGGATAATTGCTTTACAGGATATTGTTGTTTTCTGTCAAACCTCAACATGAATCAGCCATAGGCATGCATATCAGATCATATCAGATCAGTCGCTCAGTCATGTCTGACTCTTTGCGACCCCATGAATCGCAGCACACCAGGCCTCCCTGTCCATCACCAACACCCGGAGGTCACCCAGACTCACATCCATCGAGTCAGTGATGCCATCCAGCCATCTCATCCTCTGGCGTCCCCTTCTCTTCCTGCCCCCAATCCCTCCCAGCATCAGAGTCTTCTCCAATGAGTCAACTCTTCGCATGAGGTGGCCAAAATATTGGAGTTTCAGCTTTAGCATCATTCCTTCCAAAGAAATCCCAGGGCTGATCTCCTTCAGAATGGACTGGTTGGATCTCCTTGCAGTCCAAGGGACTCTCAAGAGTCTTCTCCAACACCACAGTTCAAAAGCATCAATTCTTCAGTGCTCAGCCTTCTTCACAGTCCAACTCTCACATTCATACATGACTACAGGAAAGACAATAGCCTTGACTAGGCGAACCTTTGTTGGCAAAGTAGTGTCTCTGCTTTTGAATATGCTATCTAGGTTGGTCATAACTTTCCTTCCAAGGAGTAAGCGTCTTTTAATTTCATGGCTGCAGTCACCATCTGCAGTGATTTTGGAGCCCACAAAAACAAAGTCTGACACTGTTTCCACTGTTTCCCCATCTATTTCCCATGAAGTGATGGGGCCAGATGCCATGATCTTCGTTTTCTGAATGTTGAGCTTTAAGCCAACCTTTTCACTCTCCACTTTCATCAAGAGGCTTTTTAGTTCCTCTTCACTTTCTGGCATAAGGGTGGTGTCATTTGCATATCTGAGGTTATTGATATTTCTCCCAGCAATCTTGATTCCAACTTGTGTTTCTTCCAGTCCAGCATTTCTCATGATGTACTCTGCATATAAGTTAAGTATACAGGGTGGCAATATACCGCCTTGACATACTCCTTTTCCTATTTGGAACCAGTCTGTTGGTCCATGACCAGTTCTAACTGTTGCTTCCTGACCTGCATACAGATTTCTTAAGAGGCAGATCAGGTGGTCTGGTATTCCCATCTCTGGAAGAATTTCCCACAGTTTATTGTGATCTACACAGTCAAAGGCTTTGGCATAGTCAATAAAGCAGAAATAGATGTTTTTCTGGAACTCTCTTGCTTTTTCCATGATCCAGCGGATGTTGGCAATTTGATCTCTGGTTCCTCTGCCTTTTCGAAAACCAGCTTGAACATCAGGAAGTTCACGGTTCACATATTGCTGAAGCCTGGCTTGGAGAATTTTGAGCATTACTTTACTAGCGTGTGAGACGAGTGCAATTGTGCTGTAGTTTGAGCATTCTTTGGCATTGCCTTTCTTTGGGATTGGGATGAAAACTGACCTTTTCCAATCTTGTGGCCACTGCTGAGTTTTCCAAATTTGCTGGCATATTGAGTGCAGCACTTTCACAGCATCATCTTTCAGGATTTGGAATAGCTCCACTGGAATTCCATCACCTCCACTAGCTTTGTTCATAGTGATGCTTTCTAAGGCCCGCTTGACTTCACATTCCAGGATGTCTGGCTTTAGGTCAGTGATCACACCATCATGATTATCTGGGTCGTGAAGATCTTTTTTGTACAGTTCTTCTGTGTATTCTTGCCACCTCTTCTTAATATCTTCTGCTTCTGTTAGGTGTGGATGTGTCTGGTGATAGAAGCAAAGTCCGATGCTGTAAAGAGCAATATTGCATAGGAACCTGGAATGTCAGGTCCACGAATCAAGGCAAATTGGAAGTGGTCAAACAAGAGATGGCAAGAGTGAATGTAGACATTCTAGGAATTAGCGAACTAAAATGGACTGGAATGGGTGAATTTAACTCAGAGGACCATTATATCTACTACTGCAGGCAGGAATCCCTCAGAAGAAATGGAGTGGCCATCATGGTCAACAAAAGAGTCCGAAATGCAGTACTTGGATGCAATCTCCAAAACGACAGAATGATCTCTGTTCGTTTCCAAGGCAAATCATTCAATGTCACAGTAATCCAGGTCTATGCCCCAACCAGTAACGCTGAAGAAGCGGAAGTTGAACGGTTCTATGAAGACCTACAAGACCTTTTAGAACTAACACCCAAAAAAGATGTCCTTTTCATTATAGGGGACTGGAATGCAAAAGTAGGAAGTCAAGAAACACCTGGAGTAACAGGCAAATTTGGCCTTGCAATATGGAATGAAGCAGGGCAAAGACTAATAGAGTTTTGCCAAGAAAAGGCAATGGTCATAGCAAATACCCTCTTCCAACAACACAAGAGAAGACTGTATACATGGATATCACCAGATGGTCAACACTGAAATCAGATCGATTATATTCTTTGCAGCCAAAGATGGAGAAGTTCTGTACAGTCAGCAAGAGCAAGACCAGGATCTGACTGTGGCTCAGACCATGAACTCCTTATTGCCAAATTCAGACTTAAATTGAAGAAAGTAGGGAAAACCACTAGACCATTCAGGTATGACCTAAATCAAATCCCTATGATTATACAGTGGAAGTGAGAAATAGATTTAAGGGCCTAGATCTGATAGATAGAGTGCCTGATGAACTATGGAATGAGGTTGGTGACATTGTACAGGAGACACGGATCAAGACCATCCCCATGGAAAAGAAATGCAAAAAAGCAAAATGGCTGTCTGGGGAGGCCTTACAAATAGCTGTGAAAAGAAGAGAAGCGAAAAGCAAAGGAGAAAAGGAAAGATATAAACATCTAAATGCAGAGTTCCAAAGAATAGCAAGAAGAGATAAGAAAGCCTTCTTCAGCGATCAATGCAAAGAAATAGAGGAAAACAACAGAATGGGAAAGACTAGGTCTCTCTTCAAGAAAATCAGAGATACCAAAGGAACATTTCATGCAAAGAAGGCATGCATATAATTCCTCCCTTTTGAACCTCCGTCCCATCTCCCTCCCCATCCCACTCCTGTAGCTTGATACAGAGCCGTTGTTTCCTGGGCCATACATCAAATTCCCTCCCATTGACTATCTCTTTTACATATGGTAATGTAAGTTTCCATGTTACTCTTTCCATACATCTCACCCTCTCCTCGCCTCTCCCCATGTCCACACGTCTATTCTCTATGTCTTTTTCTCAATTGCTGCCCAGTAGATAAATTCTTCATGACCATTTTTCTAGATTTCATATACATGCATTAGAATATGAAATTTATCTTTCTCTTTCTGATGATCTTCACTCTGTATAATAAGTTCTAGGTTCATCCATCTCATTAGAACTGACTCAAATGTGTTCCTTTTTGTGGCTGAGTAATATTCCATTGTGTATATGTACCACGACTTCTTTATACATTCATCTGTCAATGGACATCTAGGTTGCTTCCATGTTCTAGCTATTGTAAATAGTCCTGCCATGAACAATGGGATGCATGCATCTTTTTCAATTTTGGTTTCCTCAGGTTATATGCCTAAGAGTGGGATTGCTGGGTCATATGGTGGTTTTATTCCTAGCTTTTTAAGGAATCTCCGTACCATCTTCCATAGTGGCTGTATCAATTTACATTCCCACCAACGGTGCAAGAACGTTCCCTTTTCTCCACACCCTCTCTAGCATTTACTGTTTGTAGACCTTTTTTTTTAAATTTAATTTAATTTAATTTTTTAACTTTACAATATTGTATTGGTTTTGCTATATATCAAAATGAATCTGCCACAGGTATACATGTGCTCCCCATCCTGAAACTTTTTGATGATGGCCATTCTGACTGGTGTGAGGTGATCTCTCATTGTAGTTTTGATTTGCATTTCTCTCATAATGAGCAATGTTGAGCATCTTTTCATGTGTTTGTTAGCCAACTGTATGCCTTCTTTGGAGAAATGTCTCTTTAGGTCTTTTCTCCACTTTTTGATTGGGTTGTTTGTTTTTCTGGCACTGAGTTGTATGAGTTGCTTGTATATTTTGGAAATTAATCCTTTGTCAGTTGTTTCCTTTCCTATTATTTTCTCACATTCTGAGGGTTTCTTCTTCATCTTGCTTATAGTTTCCTTTGCTGTGCAAAAGCTTTTAAGTTTAATAAGGTCCACTTGTTTACTTTTGTTTTTATTTCTGTTACTCTAGGAGGTGGGTCATAGAGGATTTTGCTTTGATTTATGTTATCAAATGTTCTGGCTATGTTTCTCTAACAGTTTTGTAGTTTCTGGTCTTCCACTTAGGTCTTTAATTCATTTTGAATTTATCTTTGTGAATGGTATTAGAAGTGTTCTAATTACCACCATTTATTGAAGAGTCTGTCTTTGCCCCATTGTATATTCTTGCCTCCTTTATCAGAATAATAATCTACCCACAGGTTCATGGGTTTATTTCTGGGCTTTCCATCTCATTCAATTGGTCTGTATTTCTGTTTTTGTGCCAGTACCATACTATCTTGATGATTGTGGCTTTGTAGTATAATCTGAAGTCAGGAAGGTTGATTTCTCAAGCCATAGCCTATGCTAGGGTATGCTGTCAAAGTGTGTCCGAGTTGGACACTACCAAAGTGGCTTCCCCCCTCCGGCGACACTGGGGTGGCCCCGGCCCAAGTGCCCAGCATGCAAAGACACAAGACATTTGTTGTTGTTTTTTTTTTTTTTGCCTGTGTCAGTTCTGCCCTAGTGAGAGTTGAGCATGGAGATGGTACAGCTGCTTGGCTTCCAGGGACCTGGTGGCACCAAGTGTGCAGGGACATGGACTGCCTCAGCCACAGGATTTATGGCCCTATCAGAGTCTTTTTTTGAGCCTCTTGTAGCTGAAGATCAGAAGGCTCTTCGGTCAGTCTTTGTAGCTCTGCCTGTTCAGGCACTTAGAGGGCTCCCTTGCCTGGGGTCCTCCTCTGTCATTCAGAGCATCAGGCACATAGAGGCGGCTCCCCTTGCTCCTCCTACTCTGTAGACTGGAACATCAGGCACTTAAAGGGGCACCCTGGCTGGAGTCCTACTCTGTAGTACAGAGCATCAGTCACTTAAAGGAGCACCCTGGGTGAAGTGAAGTTTTATTCTGTAGTTCAGTGCATCAGGCATTTGATGAGCCAGCCTCTCTATTGTTCAGCTGCCGATGCTGGCCTGTGGGGAGAGGCAGGCTATGGTGATGGCTCCACCCTCTTTGCATGACTCAGCAGAATCGTTCTTGCTTCCATGGCGGCCCGGCTTTCCTCCACAGGCATTTCCCACCACACTCTCCTCCCTCACATCCCCTCAATCTGTCTCTTGGCAGTCAACAACAGCCCTCACCCTGGGATTGCTTCACAACCCCTAAAGTCCAGCTCCCAGCCACTGTACCTTCCAGGGGACCTGCATCCCTGTCTGGGGTATGTATGGCTATGTCAAGGACTATCTGTTTCTCATTCCATTTAGTCTGCCATGGATCAGCTGTTTCACTCTCAACCATAGATCAGCTGTTTCACTCTCAGCCTTAAATATTTCTCCTCTGACTCAGACAGTTTGCCCTGCTCTGGGGATCGGACCCATGCTTCAGTTCCCCCACCAGCCCAGGGCAGGTCCCATTCTACTAACACTCCTGTTTCCCTCCCTCCCCCTGCCCCCACCAGTTCCTTTGTCCTACCAAGTTTTGTGTGGTTCTATATATTCTTTCCCACTAGTCAGGTACTCCTGTCTACTATCAGCTGGTTTTCTGCATGCACTTCTGTGTCTGAAGGTGTATTCCTGATGTATCCATGGAGAGAGATGTACTCCACATCCACCTACTCCTCCACCATCTTGTTCTTCCCTTCTGTCCTTGATTATTGTATTTCACTTGGCACATTATTTACCCCACCTTTTAATATTCAAATCACTGCAGATGGTTATTGCAGCCATGAAATTAAAAGATGCTTACTCCTTGGAAAGAAAGTTACTACCAACCTAGATAGCATATTCAAAAGCAGACACATTACTTTGCCAACAAATGTCCGTCTAGTCAAGGCTATGGTTTTTCCAGCAGTCATATATGGATGAGAGAGTTGGACTGTGAAGAAAGCTGAGTGCCAAAGAATTGATGCTTTTGGACTGTGGTGTTGGAGAAGACTCTTGAGAGTCCCTTGGACTGCAAGGAGATCCAACCAGTCCATTCTAAAGGAGATCAGTCCTAGATGTTCTTTGGAAGGAATGATGCTGATGCTGAAACTCCAGTACTTTGGCCACCTCATGCGAAGAGTTGACTCATTGGAGAAGACTCTGATGCTGGGAGGGATTGGGGGCAGGAGGAGAAGGGGATGCCAGAGGATGAGATGGCTGGGTGGCATCACTGACTCGATGGACATGAGTTTGAGCAAGTACCGGGAGTTGGTGATGGACAGGGAGGCCTATGCTATGCTATGTTAAGTCACTTCAGTCCTGTCCGACTCTGTGTGACCCCAAAGACGGCAGCCTACCAGGCTCCCCCGTCCCAGGGATTCTCCAGGCAAGAACACTGGAATGGGTTGCCATTTCCTTCTCCAATGCATGAAAGTGAAAAGTGAAATTGAAGGTGCTTGGTCATGTCCGACTCTTAGCAACCCCATGGACTGCAGCCTACCAGGCTCCACCGTCCGTGGGATTTTCCAGGCAAAAGTACTGGAGTGATTGCCTTCTCCGACAGGGAGGCCTGGTGTGCTGCAATTCATGGGGTTGCGAAGAGTCAGACACGACCGAGCAACTGAACTGAACTGAATGGAACTGGATGCCATGATCTTAGTTTTGTGGATGTTGAGTTTTAAGCCAGCTTTTTCACTCTCCTCTTTCACCTTCATCAAGAGGCTCTTTAGTTCCTCTTTGATTTCTGCCATTAGAGTGGTATCATCTGCATATCTGAGATGTTGATATTTCTCCTGGCAATCTTGATTCCACCTTGTGATTCATCTAGCGTGGCATTTCACATGATGTACTTTGCATGCATAAAAGTTAATTAAGCAAGGAGACAATATACAGCCTTTTTGTACTCCTTTCCCAATTCAGGATCAATCAGTTGTTCCCATGTCTGGCTCTAACTGTTGCTTGTTGACCTACATACAGGTTTCTCAGGAGACAGGTAAGGTGGTCTGGTATTCCCATCTCTTTAAGAATTTTCCACAGTAAAACTTTAGTGTAGTCAATGAAGCAGGAGTAGATGTTTTTCTGGAACTCCCTTGCTTTCTCTGTGATTCAGTGGATGTTGGTAATTTGATCTCTGGTTCCACTGCCTCTTTGAAACCTAGCTTGTATTTCTGGAAGTTCTTGGTTCATATGCTGCTGAAGCCTAGATTGAAGGATTTTGAGCATAACCTTGATAGCATGTGAAATGTGTGCAATTGTATTGTAGTTCAAACATTCTATGTGATTGTCCTTCTTTGGGAATGGAATGAACTGACCTTTTCCAGTTCTGTGGCCACTGCTGAGTTTTCCAAATTTTCTAACATATTGAGTGCAGCACTTTAACAGCACCATTTTTAGGATTTGAAAATTTTCAGCAGGAATTCTGTCACCTCCACTAGCTTTGTTTTTAGTAATGCTTCCTAAGGTCCGCCTGACCTCAGACTTCAGGATGTCCAGCTCTAGGTGAGTGACTACACCATCATGGTTATCTGGGTCATGAAGACCTGTTTTGTAGAGTTCTTCTGTGTATTCTTTCCACCTCTTCTTAATCTCCTCCTTCTGTTAGGTCCTTACTGTTTCTGTCCTTTATTGTGACCATCCTTCCATGAAATATTCCCTTGATATCTCCAAATTTCCTGATGACATCTCTAGTCTTTCCCATTCTTTTATTTTCCTCTATTTCTTTTTATTGTTCACTAAGTAAGGCTTTCTTATCTCTCCTTACTATTCTCTGGAACTCTGCATTCAGTTGAGTATATCTTTTTCCTTTCTCCTGCTTTTTGCTTATCTTCTTTTCTCAGTTATTTTCAGAGAAGGCAATGGCACCCCACTCCAGTACTCTTGCCTGGAAAATCCCATGGACGGTGAAGCCTGGTAGGCTACAGTCCATGGGGTCACTAAGAGTCGGACATGACTGAGTGACTTCACTTTCACTTTTCACTTTCTTGCATTGGAGAAGGAAATGGCAACCCACTCCAGTGTTCTTGCCTGGAGAATCCCAGGGACAGAGGAGCCTGTTGGGCTGCGTCTATGGGGTTGCACAGAGTCGGACACAACTGACGTGACTTAGCAGCAGCAGCAGACAACCACTTTGCCTTCTTGCATTTCTTTTTCTTGGGGATGTTTTTTGATCACTGCATCCTGTACAATGTTATGAACTGCCATCCAAAGTTCTTCAGGCACTCTGTCTATCAAGTCTAGTCCTTGAATCTATTCATCACCTCCACTGTATAATCATAAGGAATTTGATTTAAGTTGCACCTGAATGGCCTAGTGATTTTTTCTAATTTCTTCAACTTAAGCCTGAATTTTGCAATTAGTAGCATCAGTCAGCTCCAGGTCTTGTTTTTGCTGATGATATAGAGCTTCTCCATCTTTGGCTGCAAAGAATAAAATCAAGCTGATTTTGGTTTTGACCGTCTGATGATGTCCACGTGTGGAGTCATCTCTTGGGTTGTTGGAAAAGGGTTCTTGCTATGACCAACTTGTTTTCTTGACAAAACTCTCTTAACCTTTGTCCTGCTTCATTTTGTACTTCAATGCCAAACTTGCCTATTACTCCAGGTACCTCTTGACTTCCTACTTTTGCATTCCTATCCCCTATGATAATAAAGACATATTTTTTGGTGTTATTTCTTGAAGATCTCGTAGGTCTTCATAGAACTGGTCAACTTCAGCTTCTTTGGCATCAGTAGTTGGTGAATAGACTTGGATTACTCTAATGTTGAATGGTTTGCCTTGGAAATGAACCAAGATCATTCTGTAGTTTTTAAGACTGCACCAAAATACTGCATTCCAGACTCTTGTTTTCTCTGAAGGCTACTCCATTTCTTCTAAGGGATTCTTGCCCACAGTAGTAGATACAATGGTCATTGTTATTAAATTTAGCTATTACTATTTTAGTTCATTGATTCCTAGCATGTTGATGGTCAATCTTGCCATCTCCTGCCTGACCACATCTAGTTTATCTTGATTCATGAATGTGACATTACAAGTTCCTATACAATGTTGTTCTTTACAGTATTGTACTTTACTTTCACCACCAGACACATCCACAACTGAGCATCATTTGTGCTTTGGCCCAGCTACGTCATGCTTTCTGGAGCTATTCATAACTGCCCTCTGCTCTTCCCCAGTAGCATATTGGACACACTCCAACCTGGGGGCCTCATCTTCTGGCATATCTTTTTGCCTTTTTATACTGTCCTTGGGATTTTCCAGGCAAGAGTACTGGAATGGGTTGCCATTTCCTCCTCCAACAGACCAAGTTTTGTCAGAACTTTTCACTATGACCTATCTTTCTTGGGTGGCCCTGCATGGCATAGCTCATAGGTTCACTGAGTTATGCAAGCCCCTTTGAAATGACAAGGCTGTGATCCACGAAGAGGATTTTTTTTTTTTTTTAATAACTGAGTACTTACAACCTTTGATATTTCAAGTCCCTCCATATATAAACAGATATAAGTGGAGAATATTTACTCAATTCGAACATCTATGGCATGTGTCTTCATTGCTCCCCATCTTTCTGATATTTTTTTTAGGCTGCTTTGTCTTCCCTGCTACAAGTGTTCAGAACTTTTTTGCCTCTAGGCAGTTTTTCAGGGATGAGCCACAATTTACCTTGCTGATGAATATCAGCTGTTTGATTGAAGAGCTCACTGAAGTCTTACATAGATATTACCTTCTATGACTAGCTTTCTTCTGTAGTGCTGACAGTCTGCTCTGCTTGAATAGTTGCATAAGTTGTCTTCTCAACTCAGATGGTTAGCTGAAGTTAGTCTAAAAAATGAGGTTTTAGACATTTATACTGAAAGCTATAAAACTTGGCTTGCGTTGATGCTACCTAAGATTTATATAGTGTGAAGAGGCCTCTGGTCAGATAACATATTTTACTCTGTTAACATTATCTCTTAAACACTAGTGGTTCAGCACAGTATTTAATTTTCCTTTTAGATTCATGGCAAACTCAAGGTGCAATAAACTGCTTAGTCCTGCCAAGCTAGCTCTTGAAAAGCACAAAAGAAAAATCACAGTGTTGCAGTGTTGTAAGCTTTCTGTAAGATTTTACACAAGTACTGAGTGAAATGTAGGCTTTCCTGTGTTCTATGGCAGTATTAGTCTGATCTCTTTTCCTCTGCCTATTATTCTGTCCAGCTACTGGAGTCACCCAAGCCCCTTGGGCAATATTTTCATCTGATTCATCTAATTAAAGGGTGGAGAGGTCAAGGATTGGTATGAGGCTAGTGGCCCAGCTAAACCATTTGAGAAAGTCTTTGAAACATATTAGAGAAAGGTCTGAAGTAAATTTCTGATTAAATAATAGATGACAAACATAACTGGAAAAATAAATTGAGGAAAAAGAGAAAAAAAAAGACACTTGCTTATCTTCATCATAACTTATTAAGTTTTTTTTCCTGTCAAACCTAGGGATAGGAACAGTGATGTTTAATTCTCCTTAAATATGGGATACTCAGAGATTATGTCTAAATAGCTGAAAGTCACTCCCCTGAAGATACATTCTTGTAAGATAAAGGTTTGATTACTACAATGATACTACCAGTAATGTCCTGTAAGTGTGCTAATTTGTATAATAGGCAACATCCTGGTTTTGAAAAAATATTTTTTTACTTTCCATAACTCGTTTTTGATGCTTTCTCTGGAGTATGCTGCTGCTGCTGCTAAGTCACTTCAGTCGTGTCCGACTCTGTGCGACCCCATAGACGGCAGCCCACCAGGCTCCCCCGTCCCTGGGGTTCTCCAGGCAAGAACCTGGAGTGGGTTGCCATCTCCTTCTCCAATGCATGAAAGTGAAAAGTGAAAGTGGAGTCGCTCAGTTGTGTCCAACTCTCAGCAACCCCATGGACTGCAGCCTACCAGGCTCCTCCGTCCATGGGATTTTCCAGGCAGGAGTACTGGAATGGGGTGCCATTGCCTTCTCCTCTCTGGAGTATAGACTCATATATATGAGTTACGAGGGGCTTCCCAGGGGTCTCAGTGGTAAAGAATCTGCCTGCCAATGTAAGAGATGCAGGAAACACAGGTTCGATTGCTGAGTCAGGAAGATTCCCTGGAGAAGAAAATGGCAACCCACTCCAGTATTCTTGCCTGAGAAATCTCATGGACAGAGCAACCTGGCAGTCTGCAGTCCATAGCATCACAAAGCAGTCCAAAATGTCACTTGTGTCTGACTGAGCATGCACATGTATGAGTTAACAAAAGTGGAGTGTAGTGATGTGGAGCTTCATGCTTGTAATTATTTCTTCTCTTCCAATTTTGCCCATATCTGGTCTTGGAAAGTGAAGAGGTGAGGCAGGGTGCAGAGGAACACCAGGGGTATGTAGCATCTGAATTGTTTAAACTTTCCTCACGTCGATCACCAGTTGATTTATTTGAATTCTTTAACCTTTATATAGAAATGATTTTAAAGGCCAGTGGTATTCAACCCTGCCTATATTTTAGGAGGAAGTGTGTGTGTGTGTGTGTGTGTGTGTTGCATGCATGCACGTGCTGTGGGAGGCTTAAAGATACTGATATCAAAGCCTTGTTCCAGATCTATTAAATAAGAATTGCTGGCACTGGGGCCTGGGCATTTGTGTTTTAATGTCTGGAGAAGGAGAGCAGGGGCATACTGAATTGCCAAGGTATTAGCATTTGGAGGAACTGCTGAGCACGATAGGAACCTCAACAACCTGCCTGCTATCAGTATTAGAGTTTGCTACAGGAATGAAAACTATAACTCAAATCAGGTTGCACACTGCAAATTCCTTGAAGTGACAGGTAAATATGGACACATTGTAGAAAACAATACCACTTGACAACCTGTACTGTGTGGACAACTTTAGTAACTGCTTCTTGGAGTCCACTTTTAGGCCAATGGTTCTCAAACTTAAATGTAGATTAGAATTGCCTGGATAGCTTGTTAAAACCCAGAATGCTGGGTGCCACCTCCAGAGTTTCTGATTTAGTAAATCTAGAGTAGATCTCTGGAATTTCCATTTCCCACAACTTTCCAGGTGATGCTGATGCTTCTGGTCTGGGAACTACACTTTGCTTTAAGGAATAGCTTAGGAGAGGCATACTTTTCAATCATAGTGGCTTATCTGTTGGTTTAGTAAGATCCATCTCTAATAAAATAACTAAGTTCCTTCTTAACAGTTATAGGTTGTTAGAATAGCATGACATATAAACACAGGGCACCGAAGGCTGTGAACTTGGGAGGCTTCAATGGTCAGAAAGCGACTGGGTGTCTTTTCCAAAGTCCATTTGCAAGTCACTTGATTAGAGTATAAGGTGTTTTATCCCCTTGAGTGGGTGCTGAGATGCTCATCTAATTCATGCAGACTAGTCACCTGCTGTGCTAGTTTTCAAATTATATGTATTAATTAATTGCAATAAGTTTTATTGCATGTGTTTCTTCACATTTATAGTGTAAATTGTAATTTTTATATAGATTTATTTCTGAGTTCGAGGAGGTTTTTTTCCCCAGTCTCTCCTGTAGTTTGTTATGGAAATATTTCTGGTCATAGATAAGCTCAACCCCAAATGGAAAATTGCCATTAATGTTTTAATTAGAAGCAATTACCTTTGAAATATGTTTGTAACAAAATATGTTTTTATGCTCCCCTCCATTTCTCTTTTGAGGCTCTGCGGTCAGGCCATTCAAGATGGCTATTCTCTTGCTACCCATGTATTCCCTGTTCGAACAGTCCTGGCCTCAAATGACTTTCCAATCCTCTGAATTATAAGGCTTACTCAGTAATTGCCTACATGCTTACCCCCTGACTCAGACATGGGTTTCCCTGGTAATAGATGATTTAACTTGACATCAGTTCCCCCTGTAAATGGTAGCCTTTTTCTCCCCAAGTAGTGAAGAGGGCCGCCTGTGTCCTGCCTGCCATCTGCTGAGCACAGTAGGGGTTGCTCCAGGACACTTTGTTTCAGACATGTAAGATGCTCTGTCCAATAAACCTTTGCTGTTTTTTGTCACTGGGCTCTTTTTTAGGTCTCTGGCTGGACAGCTACAAGACTTCCAGCTTGTAGGGTGCAGCCCAACAGAGGCTAAGGGAAATGGCAATATTTGTTTAGTTTAAATTAGGAAACCTTCTATTTATACTGAATATTTGAGAATAGTTGGACATTGGTTCAAAATTGAGGAAGGAGTACAACAAGGCTGTTTATTGTCACCCAGCTTATTTAACTTACATGCAGAGTACATCATGGGAAATGCTGGGCTGGATGAATCAAAAGCTGGAATCAAGATTAGCAGGAAAAGTATCAACAATTTCAGATATGCAGATAATACAACTCTAATGACAGAAAATGAAGAGGAACTAAAGAGCCTCTTGATGAAGTTGAAAGAAAAGAGTGAAAAAGCTGGCTTAAAACTCAGCATTCAGAAAATTAAGATCATGGCATCTAGTCCCACCACTTTGTGACAAATAGAGGGAGAAAAAGTGGAAGCAGTAACAGATTTTATTTTCTTAGGCTGCAAAATCACTGTGGATAGTGACTGTAGCCATGAAATTAAAAGACACTTGCTCCTTGGAAGGAAAGATATGACAAACCTAGACAGCATATTAAAAAGCAGAGACATTACATAGCCAAAGGTCTGTATAGTCAAAGCTATGATTTTTCCAGTAGTTGTGTATGGATGTGAGAGTTGATCCATGAAGAAGGCTGAGTGCCAAAGAATTGATGCTTTTGAATTGTGTTGCTGGAGAAGACTCTTAAGGTTCACTTGGACTGCAATGAGAATAAACCAGTCAATCATAAAGGAAATCAACCCTAAATATTCATTGGAAGGACTGGTGCTGAAGCAGAAGCTCCAATAATCTGGTCACCTGATGCGAACATCTGACTAGCTGGGAAAGATCTTGATGCTGGGAAAGATCAAAGGCAAAGGAAGAAGGGGGCAGCAGAGGATGAGATAGTTAAATAGCATTGCCGGTTCAATGGATATGAATATGAGCAAACTCTGAGAGATAGTGAAGGACAGGGAGACCTGGCTTGCTGCAGTACATGGGATGGCAAAGAATCAGACACGACTCAACAACAAATTTGAGAATAGTTACCTCCAAACATTTTTTGAGAATGGTTACCCTCCAATATCTATTTCAGCTTTATTGACTATGCCAAATCCTTTGACTGTGTGGACCACAATAAACTGTGGAAAATTCTGAAAGAGATAGGAATACCAGACCACCTGATCTGCCTCTTGAGAAACCTATATGCAGGTCAGCAAGCAACAGTTAGAACTGGACATGGAACAACAGACTGGTCCCAGATAGGAAAAGGAGTATGTCAAGGCTATATATTGTCACCCTGCTTATTTAACATGTATGCAGAGTACATCATGAGAAACGCTGGGCTGGAAGAAGCACAAGCTGGAATCAAGATTGCTGGGAGAAATATCAATAACCTCAGATATGCAGATGACACCACCCTTATGGCAGAAAGTGAAGAGGAACTAAAAAGCCTCTTGAAAAAAGTGAAAGAGGAGAGTGAAAAAGTTGGCTTAAAGCTTAACATTCAGAAAACAAAGATCATGGCATCTGGTCCCATCACTTGATGGGAAATAGATGGGGAAACAGGGTCAGACTTTTTTTTGGGGGGGGGGCTCCAAAATCACTGCAGATGGTGACTGTGGCCATGAAATTAAAAGACGCTTACTCCTTGGAAGGAAAGTTATGACCAACCTAGATAGCATATTCAAAAGCAGAGACATTACTTTGCCAACAAAGGTTCGTCTAGTCAAGGCTATGGTTTTTCCAGTGGTCATGTAAGGATGTGAGAGTTGGACTGTGAAGAAGGCTGAGTGCCGAAGAATTGATGCTTTTGAACTGTGGTGTTGGAGAAGACTCTTGAGAGTCCCTTGGACTGCAAGGAGATCCAACCAGTCCATTCTAAAGGAGATCAGCCCTGGGTGTTCTTTGGAATGAATGATGCTAAAGCTGAGACTCCAGTACTTTGGCCACCTCATGCAAAGAGCTGACACATTGGAAAAGACTCTGATGCTGGGAGGGATTGGGGGCAGGAGTAGAAGGGGACGACAGAGGATGAGATGGCTGGATGGCATCACCGACTTGATGGACATGGGTTTGAGTGAACTCCGGGAGATGTTGATGGACAGGGAGGCCTGGCGTACTGCCATTCATGGGGTCGCAAAGAACCAGATACGACTGAGCAACTGAACTGAACTGAACCCTCCAACATTTCAATTATTATTTCAATATCTTTAAAACTTTAGTTTTTATGTCTTTTGCAACAGGTTTGGCTTTTAAAAAATGTTTGAGTAGTTTATCCATTTAATTTTGGTCACGATCTTGATCAGCGTATAGCTGACTATTGTTGGAGGAGATCTTGTGAGCTGCTGCTGCTGTCGCATCAGTAGTGTCCGACTCTGTGCGACCCTGTAGACGGCAGCCCACCAGGCTCCTGTCTCTGGGATTGTCCAGGCAAGAACACTAGAGTGGGTTGCCATTTCCTTCTCCAAAGCATGAAAGTGAAAAGTGAAAGTGAAGTCGCTCAGTCGTGTCCAACTCTTAGCGACCCCATGGACTGCAGCCTACCAGGCTCCTCCATCCGTGGGATTTTCCAGGCAAGAGTACTGGAGTGGGGTGCCATTGCCTTCTGGACCCTGGCAATTGGAGGCCCTACACCACCTCTGCTGTATAGGAATGTACGTTCTGTCCACAATGGGATTCAGTTTCTAGGACATAACCTTGAAAGAATAAGGAATTACTGTGACCACCTGGGCTGAATATATGGTTGAACCTAATTAAAACCTCTATATAAACTCTTAAGATACTGCTGGGCTCGTCTGGAGATTTGCATCAGACCACCAAAAACAAGCCCTGTATGTAAGTTCTGTTGCTCATTAAAGCTGCTGCTGCTGCTAAGTTGCTTCAGTTGTGTCCAACTCTGTGCGACCCCATAGACGGCAGCCCACCAGGCTCCCCTGTCCCTGGGATTCTCCAGGCCAGAACACTGGAGTGGGTTGCCATCTCCTTCTCCAATGCATGAAAGTGAAAAGTGAAAGTAAAGTCGCTCAGTTGTGTCTGACTCTTAGCGACCCCCATGGACTGCAGCCCACCAGGCTCCTCCATCCATGGATTTTCCAGGCAAGAGTACTAGAGTGGGGTGCCATTGCCTTCTCCACTCATTAAAGCTGCCATCTACCAGTTTGGAGTGGTCTGCCTCACTTTCTGATCTCTCTTTGCCTACAGTTGCAGATTTTACCTGACAACTCCAAATGGTGTTCCCCAATAATTATATTTTAAATATCCTTTAACTACTTTGTATTTAGCCAGTTTCCCATTTCGTGTTTTATTTGTATTTTGTCTCTTTCCTTAATCAGTTGTCACAGAGGCCTATTTTATTTTCTTTGTAATTTCCTATCTATGAATTATAAGAAGTATTTAATTTTTAAAAAAATCAAAATTTTTTTGGGGTCTTTCTGTGTTGTCAGTTTGTTGCATCATGGACAAAGATAGTGATTTTAAGATATTGTCCCCACATATTTGTTGGGATTTATTTTGAGATGTGGTTGGTGGTGGGGAATATTCAAAATATGTTTATAAAGTGTGTATATTCTTCAATTGTTAGATGAAGGAACTTAATATATGAGCATGAGGTCATGCTTTGTAACTATGGTGTTTAAATCTTAAACATTTTTTTTCTACATAATCTCTTACTCAGTGTGTTAGTCTCTTTTTTTATGATTGTCGATTGGCCAACTCCTCCTTGTATTCTATTAAATTTTTTTAAGGGCCATGTTGTTTTTTGTTGTTACTACAATTTATTAAGTTATTTTGAATTGTAGCTTGTCAAACAATATTTTCTCCATGTGACTGAATTTACTTGTCATTTTAAGGAATTTGTAGTCTGCAACCTCATTTGAATTGACATTTTGTTGCTTCTGGCAAACTGTCAGACTGACAGAATTCAGCTTATTGAGGTTCCTGTCATGCTTAGCAGTTGTCCTCCAAATGCTATACTTGACAATTCAGTATGCCCCTGCTTTTCTCCTCCAGATGTTAATAAGGATCTGTATAAAAATATGATTTTTACTGTGATTTTATACTGGCTGCAGTCCTATCTAAACCTGGAATTTACTTCAACTCCAGTTTATTTTTCCTTCTTTCCCTAGGAACTTTGAGACTGCATCAAAATGGG
Organism: Tragelaphus eurycerus; assembly: GCA_935064755.1. Classification (NCBI taxonomy): domain Eukaryota; kingdom Metazoa; phylum Chordata; class Mammalia; order Artiodactyla; family Bovidae; genus Tragelaphus; species Tragelaphus eurycerus. Next base: position 17,144,201 of record CAKXYN010000024.1, on the reverse strand, counting down.
TTTGCCACTGAAACAAGAGGTCATGGGACTGTGTTGTATGAGATACAGGTAAGGCCCTGTGTAATGACTGTGTTAATGCCCACTTAATGCACATCCTTCTGGAGTGAAAGAACAGCCCCAAAGCCCAGATTGCCTCTTTTCTGCAGCCATTTAATGCTGATATGGCCTGTCTAATTGCCTTATGAGAGTCACAAATATATGTTTTGCCTATTTAATCTCCTGAAGTGGAGTCAGCAGATATTCTTCAGCTTTTGTAGTTTCGTATTTGTGGTCTTTAAAATTACAGGTAAATTCTTGCTTCATTGTTTCTGTTCAGGCTTTATTCTGGAGTAATATTTATTTCATGAACCAGTTATGGTATTGAGAAACTTCACAGTTCTTTTATTTTGTATTTTTACTGCTGCTCAATAGATGAAACAAACACTTGTTTATGTACAAATGGAGACTTTATGCACCAGTTTTAATTTTGGTAAACAGTCAGAAACATGCTCATTTGATATGTAATATGGTTAAAGATTCCCCAAAGAGTCCCTTTCACAAGGACCTGGGATCCACTCCTTTAAAATGTGATTATCAAGAAAAATAGCACCCCTGTCTACTTGTCTCTGTCAGAGGGTCAAGGAAGGTCTAACTTCAGGGAGTCCACTGCTCCAGGTTATAGAACTACCTCCTGTCATAAAGATATGAGGAGTTTAATTTTCCCTTGGCTAAAGCTAGCAAACACCTATGGCCGTGAGAGTTACCAGGTGCATTTAGGATGAACTCTGCCTGACACATGGTACCGTTAAGTTGTATTACTTGAGGACTAGTTATTATTCATCTCAAGAACATGTGGGTAATGGGCTGTGTGTTCTTGGCTGCATAAAAGGGGAAGATTTCTTTCTGTCTTTGCAATCTCTTAGCAGACTGTGACACGCATGATGTGCTGCCTTAATATTCATTCAATAGTAAAACCTTTCTATTCTACTTTTTAAAGTTTTATGATTTGGCAGGAGGTTTTGTCTTGGATTTATTTTTCTCCAATGTATTTGCTATATTTACATTGTTGTATAATGTAACCCTCTGAACTATACTTTTGTATGTCACTATTTTGAAATAGGAAGCTTAAGTTCAGAAAAACTGCCTTACCAAAGTGCATGCAACTTGAAGAATGTATTTTGAACTTTATTTTCTCTAGCTCCACAGTCTTTTGTTTCATTGTTCCACTTTTCTCATAAACAGACATAATCACTTTTTTACATTTTGTCATATCCATACAGTGATATTGACTTGTTGACATGAGAATTACCAAGGTTTACTTGTCTAGCCACTGTTAACGAAGAAGGCAATGGCATTCCACTCCAGTAGTCTTGCCTAGAAAATCCCATGGACAGAGGGCCTTGTGGGCTGTAGTCCATGGGGTCGCTAAGAGTCGGACACTACTAAGCGACTTCACTTTCACTTGCTAAATGTGCTCAGTCGACTTAGGGGCCAGGTCTGATCGAAGAGAAGTCTTTTCCTTTATGTCTGGAGCAGTAATTCTGTGGCAACACCCTATAATATTTTTGCATCTGGTAGAAAAGGGCATATTTATTTCCAAAAGAAACAATTCAAGACCTTTACTTAACGTATATAGAGTGCAAAGCAACCATAAACAGTTGGAATGTTATCTGTTAAACTAATATCTTCTCATTTAACATTTTTTTCTAACCAAAATTGACTTCTTGGTGTTTGTAGTTCCTTGTGGGTTTTGTCATCATTGTTGTTGTTTGCCTTAAGTTCTGCATTCAAATATTGGTATTACATTAGAAGTACTCACAAATCAAATAGTGTTTCCTGACTAAAGAAATTTTTATAAGGACTAAACACTAATGTTTATAAAGATGGGACATTGTTATGCATGATTCATCTTACATTATTCTAGTATCTACATTTTTAATATTTCTCTTCTGTTTCTCCCTGCCTTTTTTTTTAAGGTTTTTTTTCAAAGTCTTTAGTCTTCGGTTCATGTGAATTCAAAATGTTCAAGTATGTTATCTGCTTTTCTTTTGAAGTTTGGTTGATTTATAACATTATATTAGTTTCAGGTGTACAACATAATGATTAAATATTTCTTATAGATTATACTCCATTTCGGGGAAGGCAATGGCACCCCACCCCAGTACTCTTGCCTGGAAAATCCCATGGATGGAGGAGCCTGGTAGGCTCCAGTCCATGGGATCGCTAAGAGTCAGACACGACTGAGCGACTTCACTTTTACTTTTCACTTTCATGCATTGGAGAAGGAAATGGCAACCCACTCCAGTATTCTTGCCTGGAGAATCCCGGGGATGGAGGAGCCTGGTGGGCTGCTGTCTATGGGATCGCACAGAGTCGGACACGACTGAAGTGACTTAGCAGCAGCAGCAGCAGCAGCATACTCCATTTAAGGCCATTATAAAACAATGGCTATATTTACCTGTGCTGCAATAAGGATATATTATCTGTTTCTTGCAATTTTCAAAAAAAAGTCACATAAGAGAGGTAAATTCTGTTAGAGCTAGCTATTCTGCAGATGGAAATGGAAATGTCTTCACCTTATGAAGCACCTGCCTCAGGTGAGGTCTTTATGTAAATGAATCTTTCCCAGTATCAGGACCCCACTTTTTCTCTATTAGGACCCTGGTTTGGATGCCAGAGTACTGATGAAGCTGAGTATTCAGTATCCTTGTACATGTCCTACCAGTACCTTCAAAGCCTGAGCCTGATTATTTTCCCCCATACTTGGCTCTGAAAAGGGTCTTCAGTGTTGCTATGAGGCTTTCTAACTTTCATAGAATGCCTTGAATTGAGTTGAATAACCCAAACCTCGGTTTTTGTTTTAAAAAAGACTTTAAAAAGTTAACCAAGACAGCCAGTTCTATAGACCTTATTTCCAGAGACCCCCAAACCTTTCAAGTACTACCTCTGCCTCATCATAGGCCAATGCATCACCTTTGTCTGTAACTTGTCCTAATGTACGAAGCATTAGTGTTACAAATGCGATGCTTCTGCAGCCAGTCCTGATCACCACCCCAGCTACCAAGAGCCCTGAGGCCCTGATTGCCAGCTGACCTGTTGGTTTCCCAGAACAATCAGTGGTCCTAACCTGAGGACTTTCCCAAATTAAGGATCTGCTGTCTAGGCTCATTCTCTAGACCAGCTATCTTGGCCTGGGTCCTCCCAAATCAGAACCTGAAGCAAAGCCTGCCTTTCAGGTAGGTCACTTTAGAATGTACTTCTAGAGACCCAGAGATGGGGGGATCGGAAGAATAAGTCAAGAAAAGAAGGAAAGTCTAACTCAAGTAGCATCATTGGACTAGTTACTGCTATAGAAAATGGGGAATTATTCTGTTGGGGACCCTTGGAAAAAATGGCACAGATTTCACCTCCAAATGTTCCATTCAAAACATGTGAAGTTATTTTTTCTTGTTACTGTAACAAATTACCACAAACTAGCAGCATAAAACAATACTCATTTATTATTTCACTGTGACATAGTCAGAAATCAGAGTGTTGGCAGGGTTGTAGTCTTATATGAGGATGCTAGGAGAATCTATCTCCCTCTTCATTCAGGTTGCTGGCAGAATTCAGTTCTTGAATTTTATTATTCTCAGAGGACCCAAGTTTCCACTAACATTTTCCCATAGCTTGAATAATTTTCTTTAACATTTATTATGGTGCAATTTTACTGGTAAAAGTATTCTTAGTTTTCTTTTATCTGAAATTCTTTAGTTTGCTTTCATTCTTAAAGGAAAATATCCTATATTTCTAGGATAAAGATGTTATAGACATTCTTGTTCAACCAAAAAGAAAAAACAGTTTCAGCACTACTTAGCACTATAGAAAGATTCTCTCACTCTTATGTTTCTGATGAGAAATCAGTCATTAATTTGATCATTGATCCCCTGTATATAAAGTTTTTTTTTTTTTTTTTTAACTGTTTTCAAGTATCAGTCATTTCAGTAGCTCAGTTGTGTCCGACTCTTTGTGACCCCATGGACTGCATCATGCCAGGCTTCCCTGTCTATCGTCAACTCCTGGAGCTTGCTCAAACTCATGTCCATTGAGTCAGTGATGCCATCCAACCATCTCATTCTCTGTTGTCGCCTTCTCCTCCTGCCTTCTATCTTTCCCAGCATCAGGGTCTTTTCCAATAAGTCAGTTCTTCGCATCAGGTGGCCAAAGCATTGGAGCTTCAGCTTTTTTTTTTTTTTTCCTTAAAAATTTTTTTTTATTATTCTTATTATTATTTTTTTTTACTTTACAATATTGTATTGGTTTTGCCAAACATCAACATGCATCCGCCACGGGTGTACACATGCCCCCATTCTGAATCCCCCTCTCACCTTCCTCCCCATACCATCCCTCTGTGTTATCCCAGTGCACCAGCCCCAAGCTTCCTGTATCCTGCATCGAACCTGGACTGGCAATTTGTTTCTTATATGATATTATACATGTTTGGAGTTTCAGCTTTTAAGAGTTGTTCCTTATCTTTGATTTTTATCATTTTGACTATGATGCACCTCATAACAGTTTCTTTGTGTTTACTCCATTTGATGTTTCATATCTTCTTTTTGAAAAATACTAAGCTTCAATAAATTGGGAACTTTCAATTGTTGTTTTAAAAAACCTTTTTTTTTTTTTTTCTGCTCCACTCTTTCTATCTTCTTCTGGTATATCAGTTGCATGTATATTAGATCATTTGATATCATCTAATCAATTCTTGAGACTTTTCCTTCAATCTTTATCTCCCTGTTCTTTGCCTTAAAATTTTTTCTATTTCTTTACTTTTGTTCACCAAGTTTTGTTTTACTGGCCATAATGTGTAGTGTAAAATATGTGTCTTGGATGTCTTCCAATATGTCACTTGCTCTCTGCACTGGAGGTCAGAAAATATCGGTTATATCAATGTTTCCCAAGCCTGCAGTTTCTGCTAAGGAGGATCCCAGGCAGTAGGCCGGAAGGTGGGAAGAGAGCTAAATCAGGGTACTTATTTCTGTGCTGTACTTCTTATGAAATAGCTTTGAGGTAGTATTCCATAGCTCAAAGTCCCTACTGATCTCAAGGAGACTTTCTCTACCCAATTATCTGCTCTTCTTTTTACCTAGGAATAACAGTAATCCCAGACTCTCAAATGCTCTGAAAAGTCAGAGAAGCAGAAATGCTATGGGAATTATAAAATAGGGGATTTATTATAGGAGTAAGACCATTCACAATGGTGGGAGAAGCTGGGAGAATAATGGTCCATGGGCTTTCCAGGTGGTTCTAGTGATAAAGAACCCACTTGCCAATGCAGGAGACATAAGAGATGTGGGTTCAATCCCTGGGTTGGGAAGATCTCCTGGAGGAGGGCATGGCAACCTACTCCAGTATTCTTGCCTGGAGAATCCCATAGACAGAGGAGGCTGGTGGGCTACAATCTATAGGATCGCAAAGTCAGACACAACTGAAGTGACTTTGCATACACGAACTAGAGCTTCCACAATGGTGGGAGAAGCTGGGGGAGTAATGGTCTATTGGAGAGAATTAGAGAGAAGTCTTAAATCAGTTCTTCTGAAACATTGATACAGGAGTACACATCGAAGTTTGTCAGGCAATCTGAGATACTAGTCACTTTCAGCACCTGGACTACAGTGTTGATGGTGAGCTGGGGGACGAGTCTACAAGCCCAGGCTCCCTGTTGGAGGCAGTTCGGAAAGGAGACCTGGGGCATGGGCCAGCTGGGACCCATCTGTATCTCTGTACCTCTTCTTTACCAGTCTAAAAACACCTGCCATCAGAGTGTAATGGTCTCTGCCTCACTTCTGTGTTCCAAATCTCAAAATAAATTTCTCTTCTGGTTGATTCAGAGCCAGAACCATACAGTGAAGGAGGTTTTGAAAAATGTGTTTTTAGCTTAGCCATATTGACATGGTGCAACCCCACTACACTATTCCTTGTGATTTCCTTACATCACACCCTATACTACTATTTAAATAAAGTCATTTATGAGATCTACCTGAAATGATATTAATTTGAATGTGTCATGCCTTTTTAATTAGGACCCTGAATGATATATCATTAAAATATGCTTGGATTATCCTCGGCAAAATTGAAAACCACTGGATTTGAAGCAGCGCAATAATGGAACAGAATTGCTGGTTGAGAGATTATTTCAGATGCAGTATATAAAGAATGAAACAGAGGCCTGGGGTTGTGTTGGCTATGAATGGAATTGAAAAAAATCAGAAGGCATGGAAATCAAGACCATTAGGAATCTCTTGCAATAATCCATATGAGTAGCAGTGGTGATGAAGGAAACTGGGCAGATTGAAAAGATAGTGCTATCAGGTAGAATGAGTGGATTTGTTGACTAATGAGAGAGGTTTTTCTGTACAGATTGACATAATAGGTACCACTCAGGGAGATGCAGTTGTAGCATCTAATAGAAACGTTAATAAATATAAGCTAATATGAGTGGAAATACAGTTCTAGAAAAGAGGGAGTAGTTTATATTGTAAAATGTGCAAAAATGTACCTGTCTGCATATTCCTAAGCCCCCTTTCTGCCGATAGTAGAAGAGAAAGGAAAACTTGCCAATTAGAGTCAGCCCTTCTGACCTTAAACAGTCTGTTTCAGTTTAATTGAACATAATTTGAGTAAACACTTCTCTAGGTCTGTCTCTCTCCTGCTTCATGCCTCCCTGCTTGTGGAGAAAGCTGGTGGAAAGCTTCACCACAGTGGTGGTAAGGGAGATGTGCTAGAAGGCTAACATGTCTTGTGTTCCAGTTGACCTTGATTACAATCACCACAACAAAGTCTGGGCTCATAGACGTTCTAGCATGCTCTTTTATCAGAGGATAGGTATGATGGCTTTTCCCAATGTTCTTGAAAGCCTTGTTTAACCCCTGAAGCTGGCTGCAACACTGTCTAATCAAGCATTTGAGTTTCTTTGTCTTTATGCTCCAGTGAGACTTCTGTCCTTTGTTATGACGAAAAGAGCTCCACAGCCCACTCATGGACATTTGACATAACCTAGATTCTTTTGACATAACACAGAAGATCAGAGAGACTTGGATTCAATCTTCCAGGGCCATCTATCCCAACCCGTTTCTGTCCCTGGAGTTCTTTTCTTCTGTGCCGTATTATAAGGATGCATATCACTAGCTTGAAAACCTGAGAGTTTCCCAGATTTTTTTCTCAACCATGTTTCTCTCCAGAAACTCAGGGGTTATAATTCCCCGAGTCTTATCCTTCCACAATTCTTCCCAATCTAAAACACACAGGTTTTCTACTTCCTCTTTCTGTCAAGTGGGAAATATTCCTTTGTCATCTAACCTTTCAAAAATAATATTGTAAAAAAGCCAATGAGCTAAATAACTTTTGGATTTAGATGTAAAGAGGAGACTTCCTCTGTAAACATGGCTTAGCTGTCAAGACTATTAGAGATGACTGTGGATCAAGGAAATTAAATTTGCAACCATAAGCTAAGTAATACTGTCTTTGTTTTAAGCTAGGGTCTTAGCACTGAATGTACTTGGGTCAATAGTTGGAAGTTTCCAACAGGAAAAGGGAATAAAAATTACTGAGTTTAATATTTTAAAAATAAACATAATCACCTGTGCATTCAGAATCATGGTTAAAATCTGTCACATAGCATTGTAAGCAAAAGCATGTAGAAATCTATAGAGAATTGGACAGTTGAAATAATGGATAAATTTGGCTCTATCTCTATGAAACCTTTAGAGTTTTGATGCTGTGACACCCAGTATTGCACGCTGTTGTTGTTCAGTCACTCAGTCACATCTGACTGACTCTTTGTGATCCCATGGAGTGCAGTGCTCTAGGTTTCCTCATCCTTTAACATCTCCCAGAGTTTGCTCAAACTCGTCTATTGAGTCGGTGATGCCACCCAATCATCTCTCCTCTGTCATACCATTCTCCTCCTGCCTTCAATCTTTACCAACACCAGAGTCTTTTCCAATGTATTACATAGTTGATTAAAACATCCTTCTTTATAATAACAGCAAATGCATGGCTTTTAGCTTTGCTCCCTAGCTCATGTGAAATGGAGACAAAAGAAGTTTTTATGTTATATTTAGATATTGCCTGACATTGAGTTCTTCTCCTGGAGTGGGAGGAAGTCATAATAAAACAAAGTTATGGAAGAAAGGTGTAATAAACCTCTCTAGGTATTAAATTAGAACATTTACTGGGGAAAATGTTGCTACATTTTAAAAAGTTCTCATTTATTTCAAAACTTAGATATGAAGGCTAGTATGTTTAGGCAGGAACCGTGTCTGTTTCTCCTTTGCTTTTCATAAGGCACACTAAACCATCACCCAGAGAAGAGGAGACGGGCAATAAATAACACCAGATTTTGAAAACTTTAGCAGTTAGATATTATCCCCCTACTTTGAAGTTTTGTTGTTATTGTTGTTGATATTTAATGATTCTGGATTCATTTAAATCTTGTCATTCTAGAATTGAATCAAGTTGAGTTAAAATATTTAAATATTCCAGAAACAAGCATCAGTGAACACTGGAAAAGGATAGAGAGAATGTAGAAGGTATTTCCATTTCGGAAGAATTCAGAGGCCTGGGAGTATTAAAAGTCATTATCATAAAGACTCTGGAAGACGGTCCAACTAATCTTTGTGATTCTGATATAAGCTGAAGGATTACTGAAAAATAAAGATACTGCTAAAGCAACAGGTTCTTTACAATTTAGAATGGAACCTCTGATTCCGCAAATGAACGAAGAAAGAAAGACAGAGAGACAGACATTGGAATCTTCATTTGAGTTATTTGTTGAGCATGGTTCTACCGATGGGCTTGGTTAGCGTTCATAGAAGATGCTATCCCCTGACATGCTTGCCTAAGGAAGGCATTGCTTACTATGATCATACTTTTCACTGGCATCTCTCATACATTATTTTCATCTCTGGAACATTTTGTTTGTCTCCAAATGACTTCTAAAATATGTGGTTTTTAGACATTTGGGGAAACTCGAGAAATCTTAACTCGATGCTTTATAGGATGGGCATAGGACAATAAGAGGAATAAAAGTTTTAGGAAGCATTTAAGAGAAGATTAGGGTTTCCCTGGTGGCTCAGTGGTAAAGAATCAACCTGCCAATGTAGGAGATGCAGGTTTGATCTCTGGGTCAGGAAAAGCCCCTGTAGAAGTAAATGGCACCCCAGTCCAGTATTCTTGCCTGGGAAATCCCATGGACAGAGGAGCCTGGTGGGCTACAGTCCATGTGGTCACAAAGAGTCGGACACAAGTTATCAACTAACAGCAACAACTAAGGTTGAGGAGGTTTGGTACCAAGTGACTCACCATAAGTGAGCTACTTGGTACCAAAATATACCAAGACACTGAAATTCCATTTCTAAGATGACCTTGGGATTATAAACTTTGAGTACAAATTTGTAAAGAGGGGACAGCTCATTATGTTGAGCTAGAATCAGAGACTAATGCCAATTGTGAAGTAATTCATTGAGATCATGGCCAGCATTGTTTTGACCAGGCAGTTCTTTTCAGGTCTGTGTGATTTAGTAAAAATATCAACAAAATATCAGCACCACATTGAATTCAGAGGGAATGAGAAGGGATTGGAGAAGGGACTCTGTGTCTCTTTCTATCTCTTTGTCATGGATCACAGCAGCTTTTGTTTCATGACCTACTTTGATAGGCAGTGGTGGTAGTATTTGAATGACTACTAACACCCTGATACTCAGCAACACTTTAAGTACCCCCTGTTTCACAGTTGGGGGAATGTATTCAGTTATTCCTAGCTCTTGCTTGAGTGGCTATTTCACATTCACAGACAGATATGACACTCCTATAAATTATTTAGATGACAGTAGCAACTCACTGGAGAAGGAAATGGCAACCCACTCCAGTGTTCTTGCCTGGAGAATCCCAGGGATGGGGGAGCCTGGTGGGCTACCGTCCATGGGATCGCACAGAGTCGGACACGACTGAAGCGACTTAGCAGCAGCAGCAACTCACTATTTTAAACTACTTGTCAGAGAAAATATTTTCATTTTCTAAAATGTGTCTTCTCTTCCAGTTGCATTAAGCAGTTGAGGAACATTGTTGTCTTAAACACAGAAATTTTCTAACATGCATGAACTTTTCAAAATTATGCTAGTATCCTGGAGTTCTACCACATTCTTGACACCATGTAACATCTATTCTTAGAAAGTGAAATTATCTCTTTGAAAACACAAAAAAACTGTCCCAGTGTGAAGAAAGTAAATTAATAGATATTCAGGGGCCAGAAGAGCACCAGAGAAACAGATGCATGGGGCTGAGAGCATGCTTTATGGACAATTTTGGTAAATCAGCAATGGAAAAGTCTACAAATTAGAAGTCCTGTGGAGACTGAAAGCACCATCTGACATACTATTAAAGCTAATTTGTTTATGTTAAGGAAATAAAGAATAATTATAGACAAAGCTAACAGGAACTGCCATTATAGGCTTAATTAAATGATTCCTGTGACATTTTGCAAATTATTTGTCAATTGGCACTGTGTTGAAGGAGGTGCTGGCATAGTCAGTTGACCATTTTGTTGTTTTTTACTATTTGTGCAGTTGTTGTGAACACAATCCTAGAGAAAAACTTGCCTGTTCTGATGGAAATGATCACATATTCCCTTCGTGATTAACTCTTTTTTCCCCTAAAAAATCATATAGACATCATGTTCCTCTTTGTAATCTTTTCAGGTTAGGAAATATGCTTCAATATAGTACTTAGGTTGTTGATCAACTGTGTTCACTTGGTCCCCTTGCTCATAATTCTAATACTAAATATATTCTGAGTAAGATAAATTGCTTCTGGTTTTAATGACCAGAGGCACCTCAAGTTATATGAGCTAATTAAGTGCTCTCATGGCCTCTGGTTAATAGAAGCCTCGGGGCTTCTATTGCTAATGGCTTCTGTGTACTATACTCTCTTAGTATATAAGTATTTGGGAAATTCCAGCTACCACCAACTTCTGATTGTCGCTAAAGATTGTATATTCAAAATCTCCAACACAGAGATATTATTGCATTAGACACTTTTGACTCTATTTGACAAATCTGTCATGCTAGATCACTTTAGATGCTGCTGGCCAAAAAGTTGTTGGCTGCATTTGGGAAAGGACTAGATCTTGGTTCTGCTCTGCTGCGGCTAGGATGCTTGGGTCACATAGTCAGTCTATCTTTGAAGGAGCTCTGAAAATGCACATAGAGCATAAAAGACTCCTTAATATGCACTGACATGTAAAATCTTGCATCATAAATAATAGCTTCCACAATTGTTTGCCAAGTTTTAGATGCTGACCTGAGTACATCATAATCTTAAAACATACCAGTCACATAATAGGACATAGTATTATTGTAAACAAGGAAGTGTAGCCTGAGAAATGTTAAATATATGCCCAACAGTATAATATCTGTAAATGATAGAGCCAGGGCTCAAACTACATTCTACGTAGTTATAATCCTAATTTCCTTACCGGTATTACTGTGCTATATCTGAGGTTGTGGGAAAGAATAGAGCTAAGAGGAGTTGGCTGTATTTTGCTACCAATTTGCTAGCCTTTTTATTTTTTAAGTTTTATTTATTTATTTATTTTTACTTTACAATATTGTATTGGTTCTGCCATACATTGACATGAATCAGCCATGGGTAGATATGTGTTCCCCATCCTGAACCACTCTCCCACCTCCTTCCCCATCTCATCCCTCTGGGTCATCGCAGTGGACCAGCCCTGAGAACCCTGTATCATGCATCAAACCTGGACTGGCGATTTGTTTCACATGTGATAATTTACATGTTTTAATGCCATACTCCCATATCATCCCGCCCTCGCCCTCTCTCATAGAGTCCAAAAGACTGTTCTATACATCTGTGTCTCTTTTGCTGTCTCTCATACAGGTTATCAGTATCATCTTTCTAAATTCTATATATATGTGTTAGTATACTGTATTGGTGTTTTTCTTTCTGGCTTACTTCACTCTGTATAATAGGCTCCAGTTCCATCCACCTCACTAGAACTGATTCAGTTGCTTCGTTTGCTATTATTTTCTCCCATTCTGAAGGTGGTCTTTTCACCTTGCTTATAGTTTCCTTTGTTGTGCAGAAGCTTTTAATTTTAATTAGGTCTCACTTGTTTATTTTTGCTTTTATTTCCAATATTCTGGGAGGTGGGTCATAGAGGATCCTGCTATGATTTACATCAGAGAGTATTTTGCCTATGTTTTCCTCTAGGAGTCTTATAGTTTCTGATCTTACGTTTAGATCTTTAATCCGTTTTGAGTTTATTTTTGTGTATGGTGTTAGAAAGTGTTCTAGTTTCATTCTTTTACAAGTGGTTGACCGGTTCTTCCAGCACCACTTGTTAAACAGATTGTTTTTTCTCCACTGTATAGTCTTGCCTCCTTTGTCAAAGATAAGGTGCCCATAGGTGCGTGGATTTATCTCTGGGCTTTCTATTTTGTTCCATTGATCTATATTTCTGTCTTTGTGCCAGGACCATACTGTCTTGATGACTGTGGCTTTGTAGTAGAGCCTGAAGTCAGGCAGGCTGATTCCTCTAGTTCCATTCTTCTTTCTCAAGATTGCTTTGGCTATTCAAGGTTTTTTTGTATTTCCATACAAATTGAGAAATTATTTGTTCTAGTTCTCTGAAAAATACCTTTGGTAGCTTGATAGGGATTGCATTGAATCTATAGATTGCTTTGGGTAGTATACTCATTTTCACTATATTGATTCTTCCAATCCATGAACATGGTATATTTCTCCATCTATTAGTGTCCTCTTTGATTTCTTTCACCAGTGTTTTATAGTTTTCTATATATAGGTCTTTTGTTTCTTTAAGTAGATATATTCCTAAGTATTTTATTCTTTTCCTTGTAATGGTGAATGGAATTGTTTCCTTAATTTCTGTTTCTGTTTTCTCATTGTTAGTGTATAGGAATGCAAGGGATTTCTGTGTGCTGATTTTGTATCCTGCAACTTTACTCTATTCATTGATTAGCTATAGTAATTTTCTGGTGGAGTCTTTAGGGTTTTCTGTGTAGAGGATCATGTCGTCTGCAAACAGTGAGAGTTTTACTTCTTCTTTTCCAATTTGGATTCCTTTTATTTCTTTTTCTGCTCTGATTGCTGTGTCCAAAACTTCCAAAACGATGTTGAATAGTAGTGGTGAAAGTGGGCACTCTTGTCTTGTTCCTGCCTTTAGGGGAAATGCTTTCCATTTTTCATCATTGAGGATAATGTTTGCTCAGGGTTTGTCATATATAGCTTTTATTATGTTAAGGTATGTTGCTTCTATGGAGAAGGCAATGGCACTTCACTCCAGTACTCTTGCCTGGAAAATCCATGGATGGAGGAGCCTGGTAGGCTGCAGTCCATGGGGCTGCTAAGAGTTGGACATGACTGAGCGACTTCACTTTCACTTTTTACTTTCATGCATTGGAGAAGGAAATGGCAACTCACTCCATTGTTCTTGACTGGAGAATCCCAGGGACGGGGAAGCCTTGTGGGCTGCCATCTATGGAGTTGCACAGACTCAGATGCTACTGAAGCAACTTAGCAGCAGCAGCAGCAGCATGTTCCTTCTATGCCTGCTTTCTGGAGGGTTTTTTTTTTTTTTTAATCGTAAATGGATGTTGAATTTTGTCAAAGACTTTCTCTGCATCTATTGAGATATATGGTTTTTATTTTTCAATTTATTAATGTGTATCACATTGATTGATTTGTGGATATTGAAGATTCCCTGGGATATTGCATCCCTGGGATAAAGCCCACTTGATCATGATGTATGATCTTTTTAATATGTTGTTGGATTCTGATTGCTAGAATTTTGTTAAGGATTTCTGCATCTATGTTCATCAGTGATATTGGCCTGTAGTTTTATTTTTTTGTGGCATCTTTGTCAGGTTTTGGTATTAGGGTGATGGTGGCCTCATAGAATGAGTTTGGAAGTTTACCTTCCTCTGCAATTTTCTGGAAGAGTTAGCATAGGATAGGTGTTAGTTCTTCTCTAAATTTTTGGTAGAATTCAGCTGTGAAGCTGTCTGGTCCTGGGCTTTTGTTTGTTAGAAGATTTCTGATTACAGTTTCAATTTCCGTGCTTGTGATGGGTCTGTTAAGATTTTCTATTTCTTTCTGGCTCAGTTTTGGAAAGTTGTACTTTTCTAAGAATTTGTCCATTTCTTCCAAGTTGACAGAGGTGGTCCTAACATGATGGAGGAATAGGACGGGGTCTGTGGCGAGGCTTGGAATCTCAGAGGGGAAAATTTCATGAAGTAAAAATAAATAATTAAAACCCATAGATTACATGCCTAACAGCAACTCCCAGCAGAGCAGCAGCCCAGACACTCGCATCCCCCTCTTGCAAGCAGGGGCTGGACAGGGAGGCACCAGCTGCATTGCTTAGGGTAAGGACCAGGCCTGAATGCCCTGAGGGCAGTCTGAGGGAACTAGCTTGAGATAGCAACCAAGACTGTGGGATAGCTATCCCGTGAAAAGCCCTAACCTAAGACACCACCAGGCCCACTCACAGAACAAAGGACTGAGAACAACTAGCCGGCTGCGGACGGCCCATCCCCCATTGGAGACAGGCAGGGGAGGGCAGCCAGAGCTGGAAGGGGGCAATCACGGCCCCAGAGAGGCGTCATCTACCAAACTGCAAGTAGACTTCTTTGCTAACCAAGACTTCTTGGGATTCTGGAAAATTGACATCCGCTGGGAGGGTTGCAGCCAGAGATCAGCTCCCCAGAAGAGACACACGCCTGAGAAGGCGCACCCATTGTTCATCCAGAAAACCAAGCAGCTGGGACGGGGGAGGCGATAAGTCACAGCCTTCAATTGGGGGCGACAGCGCTTGCCAAGCACCTGGTCACCTGAGGTGCTTGGACCTGGGGCACAAATGCAGGCCCAACCAAGTCTGCACCTTTGTGGAGTACCTGAGAACCTGAGTGGCTTAGACCTGGGGAGTGCATGCAACCCAGGGGCAGCATCAGACAGTTTCCGGCAGAGCAACCTGGCGCCTGAGCAGTGTAGACTGGGAAAGCACACACGCCGTGAGCAGGGGCAAACCCAGTGTGGCTGAATCACTGTGAGCACACGCCAGTGATATTTGTTTGCAGTGTTCCTCCCTCCCCACAGCACGACTGAACAAGGGAGCCTAAAATACGTGACCACCACCGCCCTCCTTGTGTCAGGGTGGAAATTAGACACTGAAGAGACCAGCAAACAGAACAAGTTAAACTTTTAAAAAACAGAATCTGTATGAGGATTGAATGAGAGATTTATACAAAACCTCTAACAGTTCTCAGCACAAAATAGTGCCTCAGTGCATTATTGCTGGTAGGGTTTATCATTCTACTGCTTCCAGGTAAAATTCCACAATGCATAGATAAATTCTTTTCCAAAGACAAAGCACAGATACAGCCACACCAATCCAACAAGAAATTCTCTTGTTTCCATTGGCTTATTTTTGTTTTATCATTGATCATCTCTTTTTCTCCTCTAGCCTGGACCTTTACATATATGTAGCTGAGTTGTGCTCCTATCCCAATAATGACATATCACTGGGGTAAAGGAGAAGGAACTCTGTAAGGTGCTTATTGGCACAAAAGGACATTTATCCTCAACTGTGTTCTCAGATAGGAATGGTAGAGAAAGCTGATTGTTTGATGGGGAAATACAATTAAAACATTAACTTTTCATTCATTCAACTAGTATTAATACTTGCCAGATGCTAGATGCTCGGAGCATGTTAATACAGTGATATGTTATCTTTTACTTGAATGTGAAGTCTTTTTGATTCTGATGCAGAGTCTTCAGCTTAGCTTAAAAATTAAGCTGACTTACTAGTTAATTATTATTTCCAGTTCATCACTTTTATACAGTCTCCCAGCACAGGGACTCATCACCAGTGATTCACAAACTGAAAATTCTACAACACATAGTCTGCTGTGGGTAATCTGTAGTATCTCTTCCCATTATCTTTAAGAAAAATTATAAGCAATAAATATGCTTATATGGAAAACAAAAAAGTATATAATAAAAAAAATTTAAGAGCCTTATATAGCAAGTGCTAACTTGGTTATTTTCACATTGTGAGGACTATTGCTAATTCATATAAATGGGCATATTTTTATCTTAATTATTTATGCTTTCAGCTTAAAAAAGTTGTTCATTTGCTAAGTCATGTCTGACTCTTGTACAATGTTATGAACGCCCATCTGTAGTTCTTCAGGCACTTTGTCTATCTGATCTAATCCCTTGAATCTATTTGTCACTTCTCTTATATAATCATATGTATTTTATTTAAGTCATACCTGAATGGCCTAGTAGTTTTCCCTACTTTCTTCAATTTAAGTCTGAATTCAGCCAGCCCCTGATCTTATTTTTGCTGACTGTATAGAGTTTCTCTGTCATTGGCTGCAAATTTGACCATCTGATGATGTCCATGTGTACAGTTATCTCTTGTGTTGTTGGAAGAAGGTGTTAACTATGACCACTGTGTTCTCTTGGCAAAACTCTGTTAGCCTTTGCCCTGCTTCATTTTATACTCAAAGCCAAACACACCTGTTACTCCAGGTGTATCTCTTGACTTCCTACTTTTGCATTCCAATCCCCTATTATGAAAAGAACACTTTTGCAGGGGAGGTCAGTTCTAGAAGGTCTTATAGATCTTCATAGAGCCTGTCAACTTCAGCTTCTTAAGCATTAGTGGTTGGGGCATAGACTTGGAATACTGTGATGTTGAATTGTTTGCCTTGGAAATGAACTGAGATCATTCAGTCATTTTTGAGATTGTACTCAAATATTACATTTCGGATTCTTTTGTTGACTATGAGGGCTACTTCATTTCTTCTAAGGGATTCTTGTCCATGGTACTAGACATAATGGTAATCCAAGGGATTCATTTTTTTTTAAAAAGGAATATAATTAAAGCCTGAGGAACTGGGCAACATATTTATCCAGGTATTACAGGGCTTTAGAATATGTTAAAAATCAACACGCAATTCAACTTTGAGATATCATCACCTTGGTACTTTTAAAAATGAGCTATTTTTTGAAAATATGCCCAGTGAAACACTTTTTTTTAAAGCAATCCTGTTGCTTAGTTTGGAGAAGGCAATGGCACCCCACTCCAGTACTCTCTCCTGGAGGATCCAATGGATGGAGAAGCCTGGTGGGCTGCAGTCCATGGGGTCGCTAAGAGTCGGACACAACTGAGCGACTTCATTTTCACTTTTCACTTTCATGCATTGCTTAGTTGTAAAAAGTACATTTTGGGTTTGATATCAAGGGTTGAACTAATTGTTTCTACTTATAAAATGGAAAACTGACTCAAATCTTGATTTGCATCAAAGAATCCAAAATGCTGCATGTAGCTAGGACTGAGATTTACTTCAGTGAGAATATACTTGAAAAGGATGATTTTATTAGGCCTCAAGAGATGAACTTCAGTATCTGTGTGTGTTTATACTTATATTTGCATCAAAATACATAGACTCCTATGTTATTGTTTCTTAAAATGAAAAGGATTCCATAATCATGGGAGCTTTATTTTTATATAGGAATTAGAAACAGTATGGATATGGCAACATGTTAGGCTGAAGCAGTCACTTTACTATTAGAGTTCTGGACAATGTTAACACGCCAGAGGACAAATAAAGTATCATCTCCCAACCACACACAACACTCTGTGTTCCCTGGTTCCCATAGAAGATAATCAAAAAGGGCAGAGGAACCCTCTAAATAATGGAGGTCATTTCTTTCATATCATTTGAAAAGCCTTATTCTATTTGTACCTAGCAATTGTGCTCAGTGAAGAGACAGATTTTGATGAATACAATTAGCTCTGAATGGATACTTTAATAAAATAACTGTTATACAGAAGATTGAGAAATGGCCTCTGAACTTATGAAACTTATAGTTTGGCTGAGAAGATAAGATAGGTAGGACTGACATTAATTATACATAGCACGCGTAAGTTACTGAACAGGTATCTTTGACCGCTGGGTCTAAATATCATCAGAAGCATCGGGAAATGTTTTCACTCCCTTCTTCTCTTCCCTCTCTTCTCTATGGAGATTTCAGTTTTCTCCAAAGAAGAAACTTCTAGTTTTCTGTCTGGCCACCAGTGTCCCTGGAACTAAGGTGAAAAAGATGGGTGGTGGTGGGTGGGTAGAGGACATTTGGGATGCCTCATCACTCACCATGAAGAATTTCATATATTCCCTTTCTTGTCAGTTAGGGGCCTTTTCCATGAACTTGCCTATGCCCATTTTCACTAAATCTGAAGCCTTCATAGTTCAGTTTTCCAGATCCACATCTTATCATTCTCTTCAGGAGTTGGGGAGGAATAGTTGTGTCTTGCTTAGGAATGGATGCAGGGCTTTAAAGAATTTCAAATAATATCTGATACCAGCTTCTTGTATCATGTTGACATATATATGCCTTTCGATTCCAAATCCTGAACGTCTCTGAGATTCTATAGGATGAATCAGCTTGCTGCTCCTTATACACAACTCAGGAATCAAACCCAGGTCTCCTGTGTTGCACGCAAATTCTTTACGATTTGAGCCACCAATTGCATTCTATATACAGCTCTAGATAGCACAATTTTGCCTAAGTCAATTGTTATTCTTTTATTGTCCATCTTGCAAAATTTTGGTGACCTGTCTTGTATGCCATCTACTCTCTAGTTCATTCTCCTTTTCTATTTATCCTTTTAGTTCCTTTACTGTAATTTTAGTGAAGTTTCTGAAGTAAGCTGAAATAATAGTTAATCTGCAATTTATGTTTATTATTATGTTTATGTTTATTATTATGTTTATTATGTTTAATAGAATATCTCTGATAGCTTTCATTGGACTTTTTTGGTGGTATGGATCTTGCTTCTAGAGAATTAAATCTGAATACAGTATCAAAATTCTATAGTTTCATTCTTGTCTTGTGAAACCTGTGTTCACTTGTCATAAATTTTTAGAGGATGACTTCCTAAATATCCCCAAGTCATTTCCAGGTAGGTTCTCTTCAACTGGCTGCTGATGAGACATAGATTCCCACCCTCTACTTTCTTGAGTGCCATTCTCACCTCTAAATAAGCCCGTTCCAACCATCCTTGCATCAAGTGGCACAGAAGCAGGCTTTGTGTGTTGCTCATCACTTAGTTCCATTAAAGTAATAAAGTGGCTTACAAATTTACTTCCTAGCCAGTTAGGATAAGCAGTTGCCTCAATGTTATTGGGTTGGTCAAACAGTTTATTCAGGTTTTTCTGTAAGATGGGCCAAAAAACCTGAACGAACTTCTTGGCCAACTCAATACAAAATGTCAGTGGAACTGAAAAAGAGGAAGTAATTCCTATGGTAGCAACCCACTTTGTGGAAATGTAGGTAATGCATAGATAATATAGGTTCCTTCAGTTTCTGGAATTGTGGCCCCACAATCAACTTCTCTAAATTATTTTCTGCTTTGTAACATATTCACACACCCCTTTTCCTTTCTAACAAAAATTCCCTAAAATGAGTTAAAGTCTGTTTTACGTATGTGTATATACACATTTGTGTGTATGTGTGTGTGTGTGTATGTAAGTATTGGCATGTGAACTAGCCTTAAGCAGACATTAAGGTTTTAATATACTTCTTTTATGCTTTCATATTGAAAGTATTGGGCTTCTTGGGTGTGGTGGTGGTGGTGCTGCTGCTGCTAAGTTGCTTCAGTTCAGTTCAGTCGCTCAGTGGTGTCCGACTCTTTGCAACCCCATGAATCGCAGCACGCCATGCCTCCCTGTCATCACCAACTCCTGGAGTTTACCCAGACTCATGTCCATCGAGTCGGTGATGTCATCCAGCCATCTCATCTTCTGTCGTCCCCTTCTCCTCCTGCCCCCAATCCCTCCCAGCATCAGGGTCTTTTCCAATGAGTCAACTCTTCACATGAGGTGGCCAAAGTATTGGAGTTTCAGCTTCAGCATCAGTCCTTGCAGTGAACACCCAGGACTGATCTCCTTTAGAATGGACTGGTTGGATCTCCCTGCAGTCTAAGGGACTCTCTAGAGTCTTCTCCAACAGCACAGTTCAAAAGCATCAATTCTTCAGGGCTCAGCTTTCTTCGCAGTCCAACTCTCACATCCATATATGACCACAGGAAAAACCATAGCCTTGACTAGATGGACCTTTGTTGGCAAAGTAATGTCTCTGCTTTTGAATATGCTATCTAGGTTGGTCAAAACTTTCCTTCCAAGGAATAAGCGTCTTTTAATTTCATGGCTGCAATCACCATCTAAAGTCAGTTTGGAGCCCCCCCCCCCAAAAAAAAAAAAAAATGTCTGACACTGCTTCTACTGTTTCCCCATCTATTTCCCATTAAGTGATGGGACCAGATGCCATGATCTTTGTTTTCTGAATGTTGAGCTTTAAGCCAACTTTTTCACTCTCCTCTTTCACTTTCATCAAGAGGCTTTTTAGTTCTTCTTCACTTTCTGCCATAAGGGTGGTGTCATCTGCATATCTGAGGTTATTGATATTTCTCCCGGCAATCTTGATTCCAGCTTGTGTTTCTTCCAGTCCAATGTTTCTCATGATATAATCTGCATATGAGTTAAATTAGCAGGGTGACAATATACAGCCTTGACGTACTCCTTTTCCTATTTGGAACCAGTCTGTTGTTCCATGACCAGTTGTAACTGTTGCTTCCTGACCTGCATACAGGTTTCTCAAGAGGCAGGTCAGGTGGTCTGGTATTCCCATCTCTTTCAGAATTGTCCACAGTTTATTGTGATCCACAGAGTCAAAGACTTTGGCTTAGTCAATAAAGCAGAAATAGATATTTTTATGGAACTCTCTTGCTTTTTCCATGATCCAGTGGATGTTGGCAATTTGATCTCTGGTTCCTCTGCCTTTTCTAAAACCAGCTTGAACATCTGGAAGTACACAGTTCACATATTGCTGAAGCCTGGCTTGGAGAATTTTGAGCATTACTTTACTAGCGTGTGAGATGAGTGCAATTGTGCCATAGTTTGAGCATTCTTTGGCATTGCCTTTCTTTGGGATTGGAATGAAAATGGACCTTTTCCAGTCCTGTGGCCACTGCTGAGTTTTCCAAATTTGCTGGCATATTGAGTGCAGCACTTTCACAGCATCATCTTTCAGGATTTGAAATAGGTCAACTGGAATTCTATCACCTCCACTAGCTTTGTTCGTAGTGATGCTTTCTAAGGCCCACTTGACTTCACATTCCAGGATGTCTGGCTCTAGGTCAGTGATCACACCATCATGTTTATCTTGGTCGTGAAGCTCTTTTTTTGTACAGTTCTTCTGTGTATTCTTGCCACCTCTTCTTAATATCTTCTGCTTCCGTTAGGTCCATACCATTTCTGTCCTTTATCGAGCCCATCTTTGCATGATATATTCCCTTGGTATTTCTAATTGTGTTGAAGAGATCTCTAGTCTTTCCCATTCTGTTGTTTTCCTCTATTTCTTTGCATTGATCACTAGGGAAGGCTTTCTTATCTCTCCTTGCTATTCTTTGGAACTCTGCATTCAGATGCTTGTATCTTTCCTTTTCTCCTTTGCTTTTCGCTTCCCTTCTTTTCACAGCTATGTCCAACTCTGTGCGACGCCAGAGATGGCAGCCCACCATGCTCTCCTGTCCCTGGGATTCTCCAGGCAAGAACACTGGAGTGGGTTGTCATTTCATAGATCCTATCTATATTTTAAATCTTTCCTTTGTTCTAAAGACAAGCATTAACACATATACAATGTAGTTATAATGAGCGGACACCGAGGTTTCAAATTTAAGATAATTACTGGGCTACTGGAAGGTAGGGGGTCAATGGTTTTAGTGTTAGTGAAATGAATAAGCTCCAATTAAAGTGAAAAATATTCTTAAAGGTTATTATGAGGGAGCAGAGTATGTAGGAGATGAGTAAGAATATTCTTACCACAAAAAGGTACAGCCCAGGTGCTCCTTGAGCTCAAGGACTAAGTCTCATTTATCCCTGTATCCCTCAAAACTTTGAACTTAATAGATGCTCATAAATAATCATTCAATAAATGAAAGAGAAAAATATTAGTGAGGTGGGTCCTGCCTCTTGGAACCTCTTCCTGAACCTAGCATTACAGGAACTCAGAAAAAGCTCAGACGAGTTTGAGAGTTTTGAGTTTTGTCTCAGCATAGTGCACAAAATGATGAAGCAGAACTTTCTAGTGGTATTCTTTGAATTCCAGGCCCCTAGTCGTGATCCATAAGGATGGTTTTTGCAATACTGCTAGTAATTTTTCTCCCCTGTATGCATAGCTACACTCCTATAATTTCTTCAGATGAGACACATTCTCATTGTCTGCATTAAGTCTCTGTGTGGCCAACATTCATGTACACTTTAAAACTGCTACAAGATCCCAAATGATGAATGAATTAAGATAGAATTAAAATATCCTTTAGCTAAGTTCATATATTTTGATCATTGCACCTTGCTTTTCTTGTCCTTTACTAATGTGGTGTGATGGTTCTTGTATCCTGGGGCTGTCTTAATGAAGAGAAATTTTTAGAAACTCAAGAAAATAAGCAAACAGATAAATTGTCTTTGCATAGCTCTACATCAAATTAAATGTTTGTCAGTGGAAGTTCAGTTCTGATAAGAAGTAATTGATGTATAGAATAGTCTTATGGACTCTGGGAGGGGGAGAGGGTGGGATGATTTGGGAGAATAGCATTGAAATATGTATAATATCATTTCTGAAACGAGTAGCCAGTCCAGGTACGATGCCTGATAACAGATGCCTGGGGCTGGCGCACTGGGACAACCCAGAGGGATGGTATGGGGAGGGAGGAGGGAGGAGGGTTCAGGATGGGGAACACATGTATACTTGTGGCGGATTCATTTTGATGAATGGCAAAAGCAATACAATATTGTAAAGTTAAGCAAAATAAAATTAAAAAAAGAAGTAATTGAAATACTCTGATCTGTGCTAATAAAAATCAAGAATCAACATCATCTCTTTAGTTGAGTCCAATGGCTCTCTGGGAGATAGGAACATGGACAACAGAAGTTTTTATTGAGGACATCCCCAGTTCTCTACCCTCCATACAGTTTACAATTTGCCTGCTCAGAGTGTGCTGTCAAACCATGTGTATGACATAATTTAGTCCAAGTCAGCTCTCAGTGGGGACATAATCTACGGAACAAGAAGTTATGACATTTGCTTCAAGCCCAAATCTTCGTTCTTTTTTTCAAATTTGTTGCTACTCTGACTTCCCTGGCAGTCCAGTGGTTAAGATTCCACGCTTCCACTGCAGAGGGCAGATGATCAAACCCTGGTTGGAGAACTAAGATCCCACATGTCACGTGGCAAGGCAAAACTAACTAAAGATTTTTAAAGAAAATTGTTTCTACTATTTTACTATTTAGAAGAAAATGTGCACTGATTATTTTTACACGAACAGAATCATAGTTCCACTTAGTACATGATTCAGAATCTCTGGAACCCATTTCCCCTCCATTCCCTTATACATGATATAAAGTTAGTAGTATTTCCATTCAGAGTCAGGACTATGAAAAATCCAAAAGTGACCCACCTCCTGTCACATTTCTATCTAGAACAATTAAGGTAGGGGTGTGTGTCTATTTACAATAGTTTGAGCAAATTTTAATTAGCAGAGCTGAATTAGATGAGTGAGGATGAGCTGGAAAGAAAAGATTGCCTGGGAAAATTCCTTAAGGAACCAAAACTTGAAAAGTAATCTGGCAGCAGTTGTGAGCCTATCTAGCACACAAGCTTGCTTACTTGATATTATCGCTCCCCCGTGGCCCTCAAGTTGAATGTCACTTTCACAGCCTTTCACAATGTTCCTTTAAGTCTGACTTATTCACTCTATGACATTATAACACTGCAGAAGGAAACTTTCTAGTGCCTTTATAGTAGTTAACCAAGATATGAAATGAAGGTTTAGCCAAAACAGAAGAATATGTATTCATACAGACAGATGGACTGTGTGTGTGTGTGTGTGTGTGTGTATTTGTGTAGAAGCCAATTAGAGCTAGTGAGAATTTTGGAATCTTCTTTCAAATGCTTGAAAGGTTCTTTGAAAAGAGCTATAAGTGACTTTCACTGGAGCTCTTGTTACCTTTCCTCATTTTGAATTGTGTATTTCTGGCAGGTTTAATTCCTACATGCATTCCTGTAGTTAGGTTTAATAATCAAAGGGTAGCTTTTGTTATAGATGTATGACACTCATCTCCTTTGAAATTACCTAACCTTCTAGACACAGATGAATTCTTAAAATAATTCGTGGACTTCTAAAAGCATGTGTTTGGTATATTGACTGCTAATGGAAAATACTGAAACCCTGGCTAGAACAGAGGACTTGCCCTGATGTCAGTGACATTAGGATAGGAAGCAAAGGATACTTTAGCTTTGTCTTTATTTCAGCAACTGATTGTAGCTCCAACAAAATGTACTCATTATCACTGTATCTTCTATAAAGTGTAAAGAGACAAAGTATAAAGGGAACTGTAGACTTCTACTTTTAAATGTTGAATAATAGCTGTCCTTTTCTCACCATGACTTTGTGAAAAATATGATAATTTTGTTTATCTACAAAGCATGGAATGCCCTCTATCTGCTTTCTTACTAGGTTTCCCTTGTTCTGTTGCCTGGAATGGTAGTGTATATTTTACCAGCCATTATCAGTGCTTCTGAGCAAGCACTTTAGAAATATAGGTTGGCAAAGTTAGTCATTAGAACTGGAATCTCTGACCTTTCAGCATGCATCTGTTTCAGCTTAGGGTTAAAAAATATGGAGTAGTCAGATCACTGTGCACTTCTTTCTTTGCTCCTCTGGTTTCTGGGATTGATAAACTTTTTAGAGAAGATAAAATGGCTTAGATTTCTTTCACCATTTTCTTCCCTGTCCATGCTAGGGGAATGAGAGGAAATCTGATAGGATCCTCTCTGAAAATATTTGTACTTTCTCATTTATAAGTTTAGCATTTAAAAATGTTTATGCCTACAGGACACACATGTTGCACATTTTATCTCTATATTTTAACATTGTGTGTGCACATTCTTAGTGTTCGCTGAATGATGGAGATAATGCTAATGATGATCACAGAGAGTCTATCTGAAAAGACTAACTCACATTAAGAATCCTATTCTCATCTTCAGATTTTCTTCCTTCTGAAACATTTCAACTAAAACAAATGCCTTGTGTGCTGTGTGGCTTCAGTCTTGTCCGAATCTTTGCGACCCCGTGGACTGTTGCCCGCCAGGCTCCTCTGTCCATGAGATTCTCCAGACAAGAATACTGGAGTGTATTCACTGGAGCCATGCCCTCCTCCAGGGGCACTTCCCAACCCAGGGATTGAACCTGAGTCTCTTACGTCTCCTGCATTGGCAGGCGGGCTCTTTACTGCTAGCGCCACCTGGGAAGCAGTCTTCTGCAAATATATCTGGTTCTTTCCTGCTTCTGTTTTTTCTTTTACTTACAATTGTCTTGCTTTCAGGCTCTACAATTCCTGCTGCTGCTTCTGCTAAGTCGCTTCAGTCGTGTCCAACTCTGTGAGACCCCATAGATGGCAGCCCACCAGGCTCCCCCCGTCCCTGGGATTCTCCAGGCAAGAACACTGGAGTGGGTTGCCATTTCCTTCTTCAATGCATGAAAGTGAAAAGGGGCTGGTGCACTGGGACGACCCAGAGGGATGGTATGGGGAGGGAGGAGGAAGGAGGGTTCAGGATGGGTAGCACATGTATACCTGTGGCGGATTCATTTTGATATATGGCAAAACCAATACAATATTGTAAAGTTAAAAAAGAAAATAAAAAAAGAAAATAATACAAAAAGAAAGAAAAGAAAAGTGAATATGAAGTCACTTAGTCGTGTCTGACCCTTAGCTACCCCATGAACTTCAGCCTACCAGGCTCCTCCGTCCATGGGATTTTGCAGGCAAGAGTACTGGAGTGGGGTGTCTAGTTTTTCTTTAAGACCGAGCTCATAAATTCCCTCTTTCCATCAAGGTGTGTAGCTATATTACTTTGATGTTCCTCCTTTTACTGTTCAGAGAAGCCACAGTCTGAGGGGAGTCAATTTTGGCTAGGGAAGTTTTTGATGGTTTGGTGATGGTAATCTGTGGGTTTTACATGGGGCTATGTTGCAGCAACATAGCTGCAACAAAAATAATTCTTTCTAAGGTAAGATCTCTATCAGGATTAAAAGAAACACTTTATTGAAGTATTACTGACATACCATAAGTTTCATCCACTGTTAAGTGCACAATTGAGTGATTTTTAATAATTTATAGTTGGGTAACCATTAGTACAATCCATTTTTAGAACACTCCATCACCCCAAAGATGCCTCCTGTCCATCTATATGTATAAGCTTGACTTTTCATCTCCAGCCCTGGTCAACCAGAGAACTTTCTGTTTTATAAGATTTACTTTTATGAGTATTTCATATGAAGGGAATTAAATGTGTGTGTCTTCCTTCACTTAGCTTAATGTTTTGAATGTGTGTTTGTTGCTCAGTTGTGTCCAACTTTTTGAGACCCTGTGGACTAAAGCCCTCTGGGCTCCTCTGTCCTTGGAATTCTCCAGGCAAGAATACTGGAGTGGGTTGCCATCTCCTTCTCTGTGTCTTTCACTTACCTTAATGTTTTTGAGGTTAATTCGTGTTGTGCTACAGTTAATTTTAATTGGTGACGAGGATTCTATAGGATTGATAGATCATATTTTATCTGGTCACTAGTTGATGAAGAGTTGAATTATTACCAGTTCTATACTGTGACAATAATGCTGCTAAGAACCAATGTATATAAATAGTTGTGTGGACATATGTTTTCATTTCTCCTGAACATATACCTAGGATTGAAATTGCTAGGTTGTATAGTAAGTTGTTTAGCTTTAAGAAATGGCCTGTATTAGTTATCTTTTGCTGTGTAAAAATAAACTGTAAACTTGGTAGCTAAAAAAACCCCCCACATATTTATTATTTTATTGTTTTGAGTCAGAAGTCTGAGCTTGCTTTAACTGGGTCCTCTGGCTCAGGGTAGCTCTCAAGGCTGTAGTCAAGGTGCTAACTGTGGTCTTATCTCAAATCTCAGTTGAGAAAGAATCTGCATCCAAGCTCCTGTGGTTCTTGGCAGAATTAATTTCCTTATGGGGTTGGACTGATGGTCTCATTTTCTTACTGTCTGTCCACCAGAAGATACATTTACTTCTTTGCCATGTGGGTTCTCTGTAAGACAGTTCACAATATAGCAGCTTACGTTATCAAAGTCAGCGAGAGAGAGAATCTACTAGCAAGACAGTAGTTACAGTCTTAAAAAAATGTAATCATGGAAGTAATATTCCTTTGCCATGTTTTATTGGTTAGAAGCATAGCACCTGTCATACCTAGAATCAAGGGGAGGTGATTACTATTAGGAGGTGGGAATTATTTGGGACCATTTTAGGGTCTGTCTTCTAAAGTGTTTCTAGCCTTTGACACTACCACCAACAAAGTATGAGGGTTCTAGTTTCCATCATTCTCACTTGCTCCTTATATAGTTTGTCATTCTGATTGTGGTCATTCTAGTGGATATGGGGTGTTATCTCAGTGTGCCCTTAATTGCACTTCCTTAATAATTAATAATGTTGGTCATTTGTTCATGTGCTTATTTTCCATTATTATATTTTGTTTGATGAAATGTTTATGTAATTCTTCTATTTTTTTGCTAGATAATTATTTATTTGTAAGGTTTTTTTAAAAAATATATTCTGAATACAAGTTCTTTATCAGATATATGATTTGCATATAGTTTTTTGCCAGGCCTTGGTTTTTGTTGTTGTTGTTTGGTTTTTTTACTAATGTATTTTGAAGTGCAGGTTTTTTCAACTTTGATGAAATTCATTAATTGATAGTCTTTCTTAATGGATCGTATTTTGGTGTTATATCCAAGAACTATTTGCTGAAGTTCTCAAGGATTTTTCTGTGATGTTTTCTTCTAGTCATTTTATAGTTTTAGATTTTATATTTAGGTGTAGAGCACATTCTGGGTTAGTGTTTGTGTATGGTGCAGTGTGAGGGTCCAAATGCATTCCTGATATTGCTAATTTGTGTCTTCTCTTTTTTTGGCTATTCTATGTATAATGTGTTAATTTTGATCATCTTTTCAAAATAAAATCTGTTTCTTTGATTCTTTTTTAAAATCCACTGTTTTCCTGTTTTTATTTAACCTCTTTGGTTTCTAATTTCTATTGCTTTCATTTTCTATTGGCTTTGGGTTCTGTTTTTTGTTCTTTTTGTAGTTTCTTAAAGTGGGATCTTTGGTTATTGATTTGTGATCATTCTATTTTGCTAATATAGGGGTTTCTACATATTTCTCTCTAAGAAATATGTTTTGGTTGCATCATGCAAATTTTAATCTGTTGTTTTTTCATTTCAATTTAATTAAAATATTTTCTAATTATACTTGTGATTTCATCTGTGACATGTATTGTTTAGAGTTAGTTTCCAAATGCTTAGAGAGCTCTCAAAATTCTTTTATTGCTTCTAATTCTGTTGTGGTTGGAGGATGTATTTTGTATTTTACAATCATTTTAAATTTATTGAGATGTTTATTGTGGACTGTTACATGTTCTTTCCCAGGAAGGTTCACATTCACTGAAAAGAATGTGTATTTTGCTCTTATTGTGTGTGAAAGTGAAAGTGAAGTCGCTCAGTCGTGTTTGACTCTTTGTGACCCCATGGATGGTAGCCTACCAGGCTACTCCGTCCATGGGATTTTCAATGCAAGAGTACTGGTATTGTGTGTAGTGTTCTTATAGATGTCAGTTAGGTCAGCTGACCTTATCCTTACTTATTTTCTATCTTTCTGTTCTATCAGATATTGCAACTCAGATTAAAGTCTCAAACTATCATTATTGAATTACCTACTGCTTATTTCAATTATATCAATTTTTGTTTCATGTATTTATTTGTTTCCCTGATGAAATAATACTTTATCACTATTAATTGGCCATCTTTTTCTTTAGTAATATATATTTTTCTGTATTAAAGGTTGTTTTGTCTGAAACGAATATAGCATTTCAGCTGTTAAAGTTACAATTTGTGTTGTATATTTTTTGCCATTCTTTCAACCTACCTGACAAAATCTAATCTCCTTTCATGATAAAATACTCAGTAAGTCTAGGAATAGAAGGTACCTCCTCAACCTGAGAAGGAAATGGCAAAACATTCCAGTAGTTTTGCCTGGAGAAGCCCATGGACAGAGGAGCCTGGAGGGCTACAGTCCATGGGTCACAAGAGTTAGACACGAATTAGTGACTAAACCACCATTACCACCACCTGCCTATATAGATGAAAATATTCTCCACAAAGCCTTTGCTCATTATAACAGTTTATAATCCTATGCCAGAGTCTCTGCAATCACAGATAAACAAATGACCTTACTTTGGTTTTATTGTCTTGGTAATCAACACTGAATATTCATTGGTAGGGCTGATGCTGAAGCTCCAATATTTTGGTCACCTGATGTGAAGAGTTGACTCAATGGAAAAGATCCTGAGGCTGGGAAAGAGTGAAGATAGGAGAAGGGGATGACAGAGATGGTTGGATGGCATTCAATGGACGTGTGTGTGCAAACTCTGGGGGATGGACCTGGAAGCCTGGCATGCTGCAATCCATGGGGTCACAGAGTCGGACATGACTGAGTGACTGAACAACAACAATAACCTAACGTGGCTTCCTGGGTGTCTCAGTGGTAAAGAATCCACCTGTCAATATAGGAGATGTGGGTTTGATCCCTGAGTCAGGAAGATCCCCTGGAGAGTGAAGTGGCAACCCACTCAGTATTCTTGCCTGGCAAATCCCATGGAAAAGGGAGTATAGAGGGCTACAGCCCATGGAGCCTCAAAGAGCAGAACATGACTTAGCAGCTAGATAGCAACAACCTGATAGAGGACAACTCAGAAAGAAAGCCTAAACAGTTATCACCCCTAATACTTAAAGACTAAATGCTTTTCCCCTAAGAAACAGGAACAAGACAAGATGCCTGCACTCTCCATTTGGATTCATCCTTATACTAGAAGGTCTGGCCAGGGCAATTAGATTAAAAAAGGAAAGAAAGAAAGGCATCTATACTGGAAAGGAAGAAGAAAATTATTTCTGTTTGCATATGATAGATGTATATAAAAATTCCCGAAGAACAATTTAAAAAAAAAAAACACCTTTGAGTTGATAAACAAGTTCAGCAGGTTTGTAGAATACAAGATCCATATTTAGAATGTATAATATTCTCTATAGTTGTAAGGACATTTCAAAATGATACCAAGCAAACAATTCTAATTCAATTTACAATGACATAAAAAGTAAGAATACATTTAACAAAAGAAGTATAAAAAGTATATTCTTAAATAACTACCAAACATTGGTGCAGGAAACTTTACAAGATCAAAATAATTGAGATAATATGTTAATAGATTTGTAAACTTAATATTGTTAGGATAGAAATACTACCTACATTGAACTACAGATTCAGTACAATTTGCATTAGAATCCCAGATGACTTCTTTGTAGACATTATCCAGATAATTCCAAAATTTCATATGTATTACCAGGGACTCAAATAGCTGAAAAAAATCTTAATGAAGGAGACAAAATTTGGAGTACTCTCACTTCCCAGTTTCAAAACTTAATGCAAAGTAAAATTCTGATATTGACATAAGGATATACATTGATGAAATATAATTGTGAGTCCAAAAATAAACCATACATCTGCAGGCAATTTTTTTTTTTAAAAAACAAAGTTACCAAGACCATTTAATAGATTTTTAAAAAAGTATTTCAAGAAAAGATACTGGAACAATGGGATACTGGAACACATGTCAAAAAAAGGGTCAATTCTTACTTTGCAGTATATGCAAAAAACACAAAATGAACCTAAGATCTAAGTATAATAGTTAAATCTACACAACACTTAGAAGAAGACTTAGGGGTAAATTTTCATGACTTTGAATTTGGCCATGGATTCTTAGATATGACACCAAAAGCAGAAAAAACAAAAAATAGATAAATTGGGCTTCATTGAAATTAAACTTTTCTGCTTAAAATTATACCATCAAGAACCTCGAAGGACAATCCAGAGGGAAAAAATTAATTACAAATCACATATCTGATAATCACTTATTTTAGATTATACAAAGACTCATATAACTGAACAGTGATAAAAAGTTTTAAATTAGGCAGAGGTTCTATATAGGCATTTACCAAAGAAGATATTGAAATGGGCACTATGATCATGAAAAGATA
This sequence comes from Tragelaphus eurycerus, assembly GCA_935064755.1. Lineage (NCBI taxonomy): Eukaryota > Metazoa > Chordata > Mammalia > Artiodactyla > Bovidae > Tragelaphus > Tragelaphus eurycerus. Next base: position 17,112,911 of record CAKXYN010000024.1, on the reverse strand, counting down.
TTTGACATCATTAGCCATCAGGTAAATGCAAATGAAAACTACAGTGAGATACCACATCATACATTAGGGTGGCTAGGATCAAAAAGATAAGAAATAGTGTTGGTGAAGTTGTAGAGAGACCTGAACCCCTGTATACTGCTGATGGGAAAGTACTGTGATGCAACCACTTTGAAAAGAAGTCTGGGAGTTCATCAAAGAGTTAAACAGAATTAGAGCAACTACACACTAGGCCTATACCCCAAAGGAATGTTGACATATATACACACAAAAAGCTTGAAGATGAATATAACAGTACTATTCATAATAACCAAAAGATGAAATTAATCCCAATGTACATCAACTGATGAATTGACAAACATAATGTGTCTAGACATAAAATGGAATACTATTTGAGCATAAGGGAATGAAGAGATACATGGAACAGCATAGATGCCCTGAAAAAATTATACTAAGTAAAAGCAGCTGTGCAGATAAGGTATTGTATGATTCTACTCATATAGGCAAATCTGTAGATACAGAAAGGCTTCCCAGGTTGCACTGGTGGTAAAGAACCCGCCTGCCAATGCAGGAAACATAGGAGACATGGGTTCGATACCTGGTTTGGGAAGATCCCGTATAAGAGGGCGTGGCAACACACTCGAGTATTCTTGCTGGAGAATCCCATGGACAGAGGAGCCTGACAGGCTACAGTCTACAGGGTCGCAAAGAGTTGGACACAATTGAAATGACTGAGCACATATAGAAAATAGGTTAGTCTAGTCATTGCTTGGAACTGGAGGATGAAGTAGAGAATAAATGGTGTTTTATATACAATATAGCATTTGTTTATGAGGTAATGAAAATATCCTATAATCAACTGTGTAATGGTTGTACATTACCATTGTGAATCTACCAAAACTCACTGAATTATACACTTGAAATGGATGAATTATATAGAATGTATACTATAACTTGTTAAGAAGTTCTTTAATTTCTTTGAATATATTTAGTTACATTAAAATCTTTGCCAAATCAACATTTGCATCCACACATTCCTGTTTATTTGCATGTCTCTCATAATTGCAAAAAATAACATTCTAGATAATATAGCAAGTCTGGATTCTATTAAGCTTTCCTTAGTTACTTGCTTGAACTAAATCTGTATAGTTTGTTTCTCCCTCAAAATGCATCTGTTAATGTTTCTGCTCCAAAAAATATTTTTTGTCATTATAAGGCTTAACTTCCTAGTGGTTACTCCTTGGAAGTTAACTCAGCCAATGATTAAATAGAGGTTGTATTCCAATACCTTGAGACAATAACTCTTCATCATCATCATGGAATCTATATGTGAATCTGCATGTGGGACTGCAAGTGTATTGAAATCTCAGGCTCTTGCTTTCCATGGGGTCCTGCATGTGCGCATGACATCATGCTCAGCCAGGGATTAGCGGATGGCTGGGGACCTCTCTGGGCTCTACTGTACACGTATAGCCTTGCACATGAGCACAGTTTCCAGACTGCCAGGTCTAAGTGGATACTTATCAAGGTTCCCTACATCAAACCCATCCCTTAGATCTCCCCATTGAACATCTGGCTAGTCTGTCATTCCATTGCTTGCCCCAACTGGTGCTGCAACCTCTTTTCTTGTCTGTTACTAAAATTCCTACTGCTTTATGCCCATGTGCCTGAATGAACAGTTTTTCTAATTTCTGCTTCAAACCTAGTGAGCCCCTGCTGGCGTTGGAGCAGCTGGTTCTCACGACTTGCCCTGCCATATTACAGAACTATTGCAGTGACCAAACTGGGACAGGGTTATTGGAGAAGTTTTGCTCAAGAAGGCTGTCTATGGACTGTCGCTGGTTTTGCCATAGGTTTAACAGTTTTCCTTTGAATAAGTTTTTCTTTTTCCCCTAAGACTTTGGTTGATTTCCAGAGTCTTGAAATGGTTGTGACAATTTTGTCAAGCTTTATTGTTGCTTTTTTTGGAGAAAGGATTTGACAAGCTCCTTTCTTTGTGCTGATCACACTTGGTTTCTATTGTCTTTGCAGAGAATGGCTATACAAAAAGTCATATATTGTGGATCTTGATTTTAGCAGCACAGAAAATAGACAGAATTTTGGCCTTTCATTCTATTTTCTTGACTCATTGGTCTCTAGAAAAGGAAGGAGGCCCATACTACCTCCTTAAAACAGAGATAAGGTATCCCATACTTAGGCATTATTTATCTCTTCCATTACCTTGTAAGTTCCACTCTCTTCACCAGGGTTTTGTAGTTTGAATTCTAGAATATGATTCCCATTGGGGACTTCTCTTTTCAGACACAAGTAACAAATTTCAGAGCTTTATCAATGTGTTTTTGGGATCAGCTTGCAAAAACATTCATGAGGTGGGTGAAGCATATCATATCCAGAGCACACAAAGGGAATTAAGTCATGAAGCAATAAGAAGTTTTACAGGCTGGATAATTCCTTTAGAGATCTCTTCTTGTCCCTCTCCAATGGCACTTTGAACATTCTGTCTTATCAGGCTGTTACCTGTATATCTGTCTAAGGTTTAGAGCTTCTTGAACTGTGTCTTATTGTCCCTGTATCCCTAGCATAGTACTTGAATAAAGAAGATGTTCAATAAATATCTTTTTACAAACTCCTTGGAAATATAGGAAAACCCATGTTGGAACTTCAGTATTGTCTTTATCATGATTTTATTTCTGTCAGTTTCTATGGTCTTTCAACTAGAATATTATTAGCAGACAACTTGGTACTGATTACCAACACCTAACAAACAGTACAGATCTTCCCTAATGGCTCAATGTTAAAGAATCCACCTGTCAGTGCAGGAGATGCGAGTTCAATCCCTGGGTTGAGAAGATCCCATTTAGTAGGAAATGGCAACCGACTCCAGTATTCTTGCCTGGAAAATCCCATGGACAGAGAAGCCTGATGGGCTGCAGTGCATGGGGTCCCAAGAGTGAGACATGACTGAGGGTGTGTGCAACAAAAAGTATAATTTCAATTCTCAAGGAAATGCACTTGTTTTGTAAATGTAGCTACTATGGCAGTATGACACAGATATTTATTAAGATGTTCATTTTTCCAGAAAAACTAAGCCTATCCAATTTTCATTTCTCAATCTCTTGTCAGGAAAATGATAATATATTTTGGAATGATGATGAATGAGCTAAGCACAAACAAAAAATTACAAAAGAAGATTCTAATCCAATAACAAAGACTCATAGATACTGCTCTTCTTCAATTTTTATTTCAGGTTATAATTCACTTTATAATTTAAAGATTTATTAATTGGATATGAAAGTCCCCTAATATCTTATATTTTATAAAGGATTATGCAAAATATAGACCACAGGTTTGAGAGCCAACATTCCTCCAGCTGATAGAACCTATAAATTAAAAAAATCTTTTTTGAGGGCTGTGACTACATTGGTATAAATGCTAAAATATTAATAACAAATTCTAGTAGCAGTACCTTCTGTTTTTTCCTCTCAGAGAAATTAAGGATGACTGCAATTTTTTGGAGGATCTGTGTAACAGGGATGCCAATTGCCTATATTATTTTTCAATGCAAATAGGTTGACAATAAAGTTACAGCCACACTTTTCCATTCCTAAGAAGGGGTTTTATATCAGACCCAAGGAATTAGGTTGGCAAAGAAGATATTCTACACTAGCTTTGAAGGTCTATTTTCTTAAAAAACCTTGTTTGAAAGTATAGGAGATTGTTCTTAGATTGCACTGTTTGAAATTTATGATGCAGGAACTTTTAGTAAATTGCTTTACTGCTTTGAGCCTTAGTTTCCATGTAAACTGAGAATAATACTACAATATTTGAGCAATGCCTTCTCTTTTACAAATTCCTGGGGCTGCCCAAGTATCATATCTTGAACTTGGAACCTTCTCCAAATTTTTTTCCTCCAATATCTGGGTTTATAAAATTTCTCCATCTACTAAGAACAATTTCACCTTCAACATCTACTGCTCTCTTTGGCTCCTACTGGCAGTGAATATTAAAACAAATAATCTTTTTAGAAAAGAATTATTAGGGGAGAAAAAAGGTTTTTTTAAAAAATTTATTTCTAATTCTCTTACAGTCTCTGGCTAGATCTGAAAGTTATACTGAGAAATAGAGATTAATAGATTGAGGAGAAAAACATAAACATTTGATTAATATTAGTTTTTTTGTAACATAGGAACCACTTTAAAGAAAGAAAAACTCAAAGAGATGGTTAAATCTGAGTGGTGCTGAATACACAGTCCTGGAGAAGGAAATGTGATAGGGCAGGATAGAAGTGTTACAAATTGGGGGGAATTTGGCAAGGCCTGTTTGTTCAAATTCTTTTCAGGGTCCATTTCTTCAGAGAGAAGGCTGTTCCTCTGTTCTGGGTATGAGAGGGTACCCATCACAGAAGAGTTTTATGACTTGCTTAGGAGGAGACAGAGGAGTCTTTATGACCTCCTTAGGGGAAAGCAGGGAAGGTGAAGATAGAGTGACCTTCACCCATCTGCTCTGTTCTCAATTTCTTTCAGCTCAAAATACTCAAGGTGCCATATTTGGAGGAAACTTGTCCTGAACCACATTGGGAGTATTTTATGAACCCCTGAACCAACCACATTATTTCCTTGTGCTAATCCTACCTGATTTCCATTGTTTTGCAAACCATGTAAAAGAGGCTTTTACTTTGGATCTCAACTTCTAGCTGCACAGGGAACAAACAGGCTTTGGAATTTCATCCTTTCCTTACTCCCTGCCCCGCTATCTCTAGAAATTGGAGAAGAGCACTGCAGAGACAAGAGAGCCCATCCTTGTGTATTACTTCATCCCCTAACCCATTCATATGTATATTCAGAACTAGAAGGAGCTCTAGATTTGTGTTTTTATAACACAAATATAATAGAATTTGTATTTTTATTCCACTATAGAGTGAGGTACCCTGAGCAGCTGGAACATAAATGTCTTCATTGGAATAGTTTTCTTAATTTTGTTGTTAGATTCTAAATGAGAGCTAATTGCCAGTGACTGAAGTTGGGTCACAGAGGTAGGAGCACCGAATACTGGCCATTCGACCAGTGGTCAGTGGCAAGGCTCTGGTCCTTCAGCTTTGCGGAAAAGAATTCCCACAAAGACAGAAAGTAGTACAACAAATACATATTAGGAAGAAAAAGAGTACCATACTTACAGATAGACACACGGGTGGACTCAGAGACACACTCTGATGGTGGTTTGAATCACTTTTATGGGGCATTTCTTCCGAGTCTCCTCTGGCCGATCACTTTGACTTGCCAGGCTATGAGTCCATATTTGGTATATCTCAGGGTCCTCCTATGTGTGCGTGCATAGCTTTTAGCCAAGATGGATTCTAGTGAGGAGGCATATGCAATTAGCTGACATCACTTACTATGAGGTGATGTCACCTATACTTTTTGACCTCCAAGGAGACTTTCTGTGCATGTGTAGTTGGAAGAATGAGGAATATGTGGTCTTTCATCTCTTATATGGGCAGGGCTCAAGCCTCTTCCATCATCCTGCTTTTATGGAGTTTCTGCCATTATGGAGTTTCTGTCCACAGGGGAGAAATTGTTCAGCCTATGTATCTATCTCCTGCCCATTTATCTCCTGCCTCAATAAAATGAATAAAGTTTTCTAATGATACGTGAATTTTCTTTTACAGTGTGACAAAGCAAACTCTAATTTAGTGGCTTTACAGATGAATGGATGAAGAAGATGTGGAATGCATTTGAGTCAGTTCTAGTGAGGTGAATGAACCTAGAGCCTGTTTTACAGAGTGAAGTAAGTCAGAAAAAGAAAAACAAATATAGTATATTAACACATATGTACGGAATCTAGAAAGATGGTACTGATGAACCTATTTGTAGGAGAGGAATGGAGACTCAGATGTAGAGAATGGACACATGGAATACAGTGGGCGAGGGAGTGAGTGGGACGAATGGAGAAAGTAGCATTAACATGTACACATTATCAGGTGTAGGATAGATAGCTGGTGAGAAGGTGCTGTGCAGCAAAGGAGCCCAGTCTGGCACTCTGTGATGAGCTGGAGGGACAGGATGGAGGATGGGAGAGAGGCGAGAGGGGAGCAGATGTATGTATAATGGCTGATTTGTATTGCTATAGGCAGAAGCCAACACAACATTGTACACATTTTTAAAAAAAATTATATAAAAATTCAATTAAAAATAATATAACCATTTAGTTTGTTCACAAGTGAGTGTTAACTAGATGAATCTGTTACCAAATTAAGTCATATGGACCATGCTCAGGTCCTAGCCCAGCCCAGATTTCTTTCTTATCTCTGAAACCTTTTAACTTAAAGATTTATGCTCACTCTTTCTAAAGGTGGTGATGGGGGTGGCAGATTTTGAGCAAGGACACTCCTGCTAAAGGTGGAGAGTTGATGAGTTTTGAGCAAAAAGATCTGGAGCAGCTCTGGCAACAGATCTGCTCCTCTGACCCGGATCAGCCAATCCCTGTTAGGTTTGTTTGTGTATCACTAACATTTCAGGTGGTTGGCTGGCTGACAACCCAGAACAACTCAGGTGATAAATGTTCCTGTTTCTCATCAGCTAGGAGACTAGCTCTGGTTTTTCATATAGCAGCTGATCAAGAGTGCCTACAAAGGTACAGAAAAAGGCCTAGGCTTAAAATTGACACATAACAGTTTTGCCACATTCAACTAGCTAAGTAAATTCACAAGGCAGGCTAAGTGCTAGGAAAACTAATTTCCTAATGCAATCGGTCGCTCAGTCGTGTCCGACTCTTTGCGACCCCATGAATCGCAGCACGCCAGGCCTCCCTGTCCATCACCAACACCCAGAGTTCACTGAGACTCACGTCCATCGAGTCAGTGATGCCATCCAGCCATCTCATCCTCTGTCGTCCCCTTCTCCTCTTGCCCTCAATTCCTCCCAGCATCAGAGTTTTCTCCAATGAGTCAACTCTTCGCATGAGGTGGCCAAAATACTGGAGTTTCAGCTTTAGCATCATTCCTTCCAAAGAAATCCCAGGGCTGATCACCTTCAGAATGGACTGGTTGCATCTTCTTGCAGTCCAAGGGACTCTCAGGAGTCTTCTCCAACACCACAGTTCAAAAGCATCAATTCTTCAGTGCTCAGTCTTCTTCACAGTCCAGCTCTCACATCCATACATGACCATAGGAAAAACCATAGCCTTGACTAGATGAACCTTTGTTGGCAAAGTAATGTCTCTGCTTTTTAATACGCTATCTAGGTTGGTCATAACTTTCCTTCCAAGGAGTAAGCATCTTTTAATTTCATGGCTGCAGTCACCATCTGCAGTGATTTTGGAGCCCAGAAAAATAAAGTCTGACACTGTTTCCACTGTTTCTCCATCTATTTCCCATGAAGTGATGGGACTGGATGCCATGATCTTCATTTTCTGAATGTTGAGCTTTAAGCCAGCTTTTTCACTCTCCACTTTCACTTTCATCAAGAGGCTTTTGAGTTCCTCTTCACTTTCTGCCATAAGGGTGGTGTCATCTGCATATCTGAGGTTATTGATATTTCTCCTGGCAATCTTGATTCCGATTTGTGTTTCTTCCAGTTCAGCATTTCTCATGATGTACTCTGCATATAAGTTAAATAAACAGGGTGACAATATACAGCCTTGACATACTCCTTTTTCTATTTGGAACCAGTCTGTTGTTCCATGTCCAGTTCTAACTGTTGTTTCCTGACCTGCATACAAATTTCTTAAGAGGGAGATCAGGTGGTCTAGTATTCCCATCTCTTTCAGAATTTTCCAGTTTATTGTGATCCACACAGTCAAAGGCTTTGGCATAGTCAATAAAGCAGAAATAGATGTTTTTCTGGAACTCTCTTGCTTTTTCAATGTTCTAGCGGATGTTGGCAATTTGATCTCTGGTTCCTCTGCCTTTTCTAAAACCAGCTTGAATATCAGGAAGTTCATGGTTCACATATTGCTGAAGCCTGGCTTGGAGAATTTTGAGCATTATATTGAAAGAGATGTGGATACAAGTTGGGCAGTAATCGCATTCATATTTTGCAAATCAAAATATCAAGTAGTGTTGATATAATAGCAACAGAATAAGATACTTTTCCCACATCCTAATTAAGGATGAGAAAAGTCTGTGATTACCATTGATTTTTCAATTTTCAACATAATTTTTTTTTTCTGGCCAAATTTTGCCAGGTAAGCAAAGATCAAATGCTTTGCTTTCTAATTTTTCATAATATTACTAAAAACTTCACTCTTTAGCAAATTGAAATGTTGCAGATTTGAGAGAAATACATCTTACATATTTTGGAAGAAATTTCTTTCTAGGGATAGTATCAGTTAATGATTCTAAAATATATAATATCAGGTTATTATTTCCAAAGACCACATTCATACCCATTAATATGTCTATATAAGTGCTTCTGGAAAAAGAGTTAAATTTTGTTTTGCTTTTTTATTTTTGTTACATGAAGTTTCTTCATTTTGTTTGAAACTAACATGTGAATTTGATTTCAGAAATTAAGACTGCTGAATTTTTAGTGAGAAAGAGAATACCAGAAATTGAACCAGCAGAGTGTGTGTTTTCCTGAACAAAGAGACTCCCAGAAGGCTGTGGCCTTTGAATTATTGACACTTTGCTCTAACTCTTGAAAGTCACTTGGGTAATGGATCAAGCTCAATAACACAATGTTTTCCTATTATTTCTCCTATGGATAGTTCATTAAAACTCATGTAGACCCTGAGGATACACTTTGATATACTAAGTTATGCTTGCCCGAAAAAACTAAAACAACATCCAACAGTTTCTAAATTGTAACTAAGGTGTTCTGTGGTTTGGGACACTTTGAATTTTAAAGATAAGTTACAAAAGCATTGGAATTTTTGTTCTCGTATTTTTGCTATTGTCATCACTGTTTGTTATTCTGCATAAGATTAATGTTTGAATTTGGGTAGCAACTGCTTCTCTCCAGTGGAAACTTTTCAATTTACAAGTTAAAGAAGTGTATTTCTACAAATGCCCTAAGTAAAAGTATCTTGAGATGTAATACTTCCATGAAATAGTAGAATTTTGGGTGCATATTATTTGCTTTCATAGCAATAAATAAAGCACCCAAAAAATCCCTGAAAAGTTTTTCATCTGCAGCATCACATTTGCTAAGAGCCCCTCAATCATTAGCAAATTTTATTTCCTATTTATACTTCTTAAGTAGGTTCCAGAAGCTTTTTTTTTAACCTTTCAAACAATGATTTTTAAATTAGAAATATCCTCAATAGTATAAAAAGCCTATTTTACTTTTTTAAAGCAGAGAGAAAATACTTATCATTGATGTGAGTGAAGACAATTATTCTTAAAAAATATACAGCATAAAATTAAGCTTAAAAATGATCATTTCCAAAAAGAAAGTTTCTCAATGATTAGGTATAATATGGATGAGGGCCATTTCTTTAAGATTAAAAAAATCATTAGAAGATTTGAAGAAATATAAAAAGGAAGAAAGCAAAGTATATCTACTAACTCAAATGCTTCATACTGTCAGAATTAAATAGCCATTTCTATTTTCTTACCATTGCTGTATCAAAAGACAAGATTATTTTTCCTTTAACTTTTCTAAGACTAATTTTAATGCTTTAGACCTCTCTGTTTATTGTACATCAGTGTTCTATTGGAGTTTGTTGTACAGCAAATAGGAAAACCAAAATACTATTATGGACTCTAAGCTCAATATTATCATAGTAATAATAAAAGTACTTCAAAAAACTTTCACTAAGCACTTTAACTATGTTCGATATTGGCCTCGTGCTTGTTTGTCTCCCAATTTATATGACCCCAGTGTGAAGGATGAAGTGTACCAAGTCGTCTTTCTTCAGGTACTATCTATCCTCATGGTGGAAGGAAAAGTACTATCCATTGCACCAAGGCATTAAAACATCCAGAAAATACCTAAAGATTATTAAAGAGTCACCTTAGAATTATATACCTATATTTTTATAAGGGACACTAGTTTTATGTGAAATTGTTACTCATCTCTGAAGTAAGTAAGAGTATGGTCAGTTTACAATGGCTAATTTTTTCAGTTGCAGAGGGTTGGTTTCTTTTTGCTCTTCATTCACTTTTGTGTTCATTTATCCATTAATTTATTCAGAAAACATGTGTAAGGTACTATGGGGGTCTAAATATATTTAAGACAAAGATTAAATCTTAAGCAGCTTTCTTACTTAGCAAGAGATGGCATACTATACTGTAAATATGCAGTATACAGTAAATATATTATATAAATAAAATATACCATAATATGGGAAGTATATCAGAGAAGGATGGCAGGGTTATTGATGAAACAAAGAATTAGGACTGGGGTTAATAGGCATCCAGGTAGGCAAGTGCAGTGGGCTGTATGTTTGTGCTCCTCCCAAATTCATATGTTGAATCTTAATCCCAACATAGCATTTAGAAGTAGGCTGTTGGGAGGTAACTAGAAGATGAAGACGGAGTTCTCACGAGTGAGATTGATGCCTTTGTAAGAAGAGTCCAGATAACTGTCTAGCTGTCTTTCTACTATGGAAACTCAAAGAGATAAGACGGCTGTCTATAAACCGGGGAGTGAAACGCATCAAGAAACTGACCATGCTGACATCCTGACTTCAGACTTCCAGCCCCCAGAATGATGAGAAACAAATGCTTGTTTAAGCCATTCGGTTTAGGGTAACAAATACCTAAAAAGGTGAAACGGAATGGGCTAATAGAAGCTGGATGAGTTTTGAGTGCATTTTAGAAGAAGGTGAGATTGTTATAAAGAGAATTTTAAGGGTGATTCAGGTGAGAGCCTGGAAAGGATAGAGGAGAGATATAGACCAAATTTCCTCCTCCTTGGACCTTAACATAAATAATCACACATGAAAATGGATGGTAAACGTCATTCTGATGTGGTCTCAGATGAAAATGAGGAACATGTAATTGTGCAATCCAGAAAGTGGCAAAATAATTGGCTAAATTGTGCCCGTGTTCTAGTATTTTGTGGAAGATAGAAATTGGGAAAGATGAAATGGATACTTAGCTAGGTTTCTATGCAAAATGTTGGAGTGGCTTGGTTTGTCTTGTTTACAGGAAAAATGTTAAAAAACAAGAGAACTTTAAAATGGAATCATTAAGCAAAAAGGATTTGCTTTGTTTGGAGAAAATTCTCAGCCTCTCTGTATTGCAAAAAATGAAAGACCCTGCTGTAAGAAGAGACATAAGAGGGACAATCTCTCTCCATCATTTGAGGACACAGTGAGAAGATGCCCTTTTGTAAACCAGGAAGACAGCTCTTATCAGGAACCAAACTGGCCTGCACCTTGGTCTTGGACTGCCCAGCCTTCAAAACAATGAGAAAAAAATGTTTGTTGTTTAAGATGCTCAGTCTATGGTATTCTGTGATAGGAGCACAAACTGACCAAGACATGTCTCATCTGTGAGATGAAAGATTGAACTGAATATTCTCCCAAGGCCGTTAGAGCTCTATGCTCTGCATTTGTAGCCTGAAGCTTTCTGTTTGAGGAAATGCAATCAAAGTGAAGGACTTGTTACTAATGCAAACCTGAGAGATTAGACTGAGCAGGGAAGGGATGGAAGTAAGAATGTATTTATAGAAATGAAGCTACTGTTCTGCCACAAATCTGTATAGAATCTTATGCAGCCCAGGAGACAAAGTCCAACAAGCCTGGTACATGTGAAGAAGTCTTCTTCTTCATCATCTTCTTCAGGGATGTAGAATTTTTCACCTGGAGGAGAAGTAGGGCAAAGGCACTTCAGATAGAGAAAACAATATTAAAGATGAACATACAGAGAAGCATGGCAGAGGTAGGAAGGAACAGACATATTTGCAGATTTATGAGTGTTACTGTTACTCTTGGTATCCTGGCTAGCATTTCAGTTCTTTCTGAAGGCTGGCCACAAGTGTGTGCTCAGTCTGCAGACTGCAAGTATCAAGGAGTTAATGCACTCTGTAACTGCCCTCAAAATATGACAGGTGCAAGTTAAAGGATGAATATCACAGGGCCCTTGCCTTTTGGGTAGAATAATTTTGAGGTGTGCCCTATATGGTCACTGAGAATCTGCGAGGAATTGTGCACATCTGAGCCCATATGGTAATCACTTATTAGCATACTCTGACTTTTTTCTCTTGGCATTTTCAGTTCACATCTCCATCTGGTGCATTCTGGCACCACCTTCCAAATTACATCTCCACCCCATCCAGAAGTCTTCATCTAGGGAGACCTAACCTATGTGAGTGAGTAGTGAGGTATAGCTAGAATTCAGTTATTATGAGAGTGTAGGTGAGAGAGTGGGGTTTCTCTGATGGCTCAGTGGTAAAGAATCCGTCTGCCAATACAGGAAACATGGGTTCAATTCCTGGGTCAGGAAGGAGAAGGAAATGGCAATCCACTGCAGTATTCTTGCCCAGAAAATCTCATGGACAGTGGATCCTGGTAGGCTCTAGTTCATGAGGTCGCAAAAGAGTCAGACATGACTTAGCAACTAAATAGCAACAATAACATCATCTAAGAGATATGCCATATGTTGAAGGGCTTTATTTGACATTCTGATGACTTTGGACTTTGTAAGTGGTGAGAAGCCACTGGAGGCTTGTGAGGAGGAGAATGACATAATTAGTTTGGTGCTTTAAAAGATAATTCTGTCAATACTGAGATGCAGGAGTGATTACTTATATCTCTGTGATAATTTTTTAAATAACAAGGGTCAAAGAAGACATATGTAACATTAAGAGAAGTTAGACTTATGGGGCATTGCAGTGGGAGAGATGGTGAAATGTAAGTAGGCTAGATTTGGGCAGAGGTACAAAGGCAAGGAACAGAGACAGGCTGAATTTACCTTTGATTCTGTTTGAGAGTGGCACCCTAAGTTCATTTGGAAAGGTAGATGTTAAGTGGGAATTGACCAACATCAGAAGAGCTGATCTTCTGATCAGAAAGCTAGGAACTAAAACTTCCAAATTTAAAGTTAGTACAACTCCCTATTTTTGTTATTAGATATTAGAGATATTTGGTTAGGGAAGTGAAAGTGAAGTTGTTCAGTTGTGTCTGACTCTTTGTGACCCCATGGACTGTAGCCCACGAGGCTCCTTCATCCATGCAATTTTCCAGGCAAGAGTACTGGAGTGGGCTGCCATTTCCTTCCCCAGAGGGTCTTCCCCACCCAGGGATCGAACTGAGTCTCCCGCATTGCAAGCAGATGCTTTTATCATCTGAAAGGGATGCTCAAATGTGACATTAAAGTCCTTTATGTTCTTAACAGAACCGCTGAAATAACTGCCTGCTAGGACATAGAGTCCATTTTTTCCCCAATTATCTTCAGTGTTTCCCTGTAAGGTAGAGGAAGATGAGGATGATGGTAAGCTTGAGAAGAACAGCTGCTGCCATATACATTGTACAGATGAAGAAATTGGAACAAAGTGGCATGCAGATATTCTGAGGCCCAAAGTAACTTAATGGCTGTCATTAGGACCCCTCTTTTGACTGTTAGTTCAGTTTGTTACACATAGTAAGAAGGTACAGATACCTGATTGTTTAAAAGAGTTAAGAGTAGATGGCTTGAAATTGCTTGGAGCATTAGAAGCAGGAGGGATTAAGGAGCTTGTTCAGTTGAAACATTTCTATACTGGTTTAACTCTGATAGGTGTAGTTGACTGTGCCAGGCGACTGGCAAATAAATTTCATCCAATGACTCCAGGGCTTCCTTGATAAATAGTTATTCTTTGGCAGTCTGTATACTTTCAACCCATTTAAAACGAAGCCTGTGAACCTTGCTGATCAGGTAAATTGAAATCAATAGTGGCCAAAGAGACAGAGATTCACTGCACAACAGATCAATGTACAACTCTCCATTGCAAACAAATATGGATCACAGAGGGATGGAAATCATATTCTGTCCTGGGGCTAGTGATTTTCTACAAGTTATATTGCTTTGTAAAATCTGCTTCACTCTTTGGCAAATACTTATTCAGGGCCTTCTGGACTGTGCTATGTGCACTGTTTGCTAAGTGAGCTACAGAGCTAAAATCCTGTGTATCTTATCAGTGCTAACTGGAACCTGGCATATGGATACTTGCAATGAGGTATGCTGATAAGCATGGTGATAGATACTTAGATACTTAAATGCAGATATTTTATGCATTCATTTAGAAATGTCATTTGAAAAATTGTAAAATTCCAAAATTTCTATGTGAAACCAAGTTCTAGAGTATTGGCTCAAGTTTATGAACATAAGTCTGAATTTGGCAATAAGGAGTTCATGGTCCGAGCCACAGTCAGCTCCTGGTCTTGTTTTTGCTGATTGTGTAGAGCTTCTCCATCTTTGGCTGCAAAGAATATAATCGATCTGATTTCGGTGTTGACCATCTGGTGATGTCCATGTATAGAGTCTTCTCTTGTGTTGTTGGAAGAGGGTATTTGCTATGACCAGTGCATTTTCTTGGCAAAACTCTATTAGTCTTTGCCCTGCTTCATTCCATATTCCAAGGCCAAATTTGCCTGTTACTCCAGGTGTTTCTTGACTTCCTACTTTTGCATTCCAGTCCCCTATAATGAAAAGGACATCTTTTTTGGGTGTTAGTTCTAAAAGGTCTTGAAGGTCTTCATAGAACCGTTCAACTTCCGCTTCTTCAGCGTTATTGGTTGGGGCATAGACTTGGATTACTGTGACATTGAATGGTTTGCCTTGGAAACGAACAGAGATCATTCTGTCGTTTTTGAGATTGCATCCAAGTACTGCATTTCGGACTCTTTTGTTGACCATTATGGCCACTCCATTTCTTCTGAGGGATTCCTGCCCGCAGTAGTAGATATTATGGTCATCTGAGTTAAATTCACCCATTCCAGTCCATTTTAGTTTGCTAATTCCTAGAATGTCAACATTCACTCTTGCCATCTCTTGTTTGACCACTTCCAATTTGCCTTGATTCATGGACCTGACATTCCAGGTTCCTATGTAATATTGCTCTTTACAGCATCAGACTTTGCTTCTATCACCAGACACATCTACAGCTGGGTATTCTTTCTGCTTTGGTTCCATCCCTTCATTCTTTCTGGAGTTATTTCTCCACTGATCTCCAGTAGCATATTGGGCCCCTACTGACCTGGGGAGTTTCTCTTTCAGTATCCTATCATTTTGCCTTTTCATACTGTTCATGGGGTTCTCAAGGCAAAAATACTGAAGTGGTTTGCCATTCCCTTCTCCAGTGGACCACACCCTGTCAGATCTCTCCACCATGACCCGCTCATCCTGGGTTGCCCCACTGGCATAGCTCAGTTTCATTGAGTTAGACAAGGCTGTGGTCCTGGTGTGATTAGATTGACTAGTTTTCTGTGAGTATGATTTCAGTGTATTTGCCCTCTGATGCCCTCTTGCAAGACCTACCGTCTTACTTGGAAGTGAGAAATAGATTTAAGGGACTAGATCTGATAGATAGAGTGCCTGATGAACTATGGAATGAGGTTCATGACATTGTACAGGAGACAGGGATCAAGACCATCCCCATGGAAAAGAAATGCAAAAAAGCAAAATGGCTGTCTGGGGAGGCCTTGCAAATAGCTGTGAAAAGAAGAGAAGCGAAAAGCAAAGGAGAAAAGGAAAGATATAAACATCTGAATGCAGAGTTCCAAAGAATAGCAAGAAGAGATAAGAAAACCTTCTTCAGCGATCAATGCAAAGAAATAGAGGAAAACAACAGAATGGGAAAGACTAAGGATCTATTCAAAAAATTAGAGATACCAAAGGAACATTTCATGCAAAGATGGGCACGATAAAGGACAGAAATGGTATGGACCTAACAGAAGCAGAAGATATTAAGAAGAGGTGGCAAGAATACACAGAAGAACTGTACAAAAAAGAGCTACACGACTCAGATAATCATGATGGTGTGATCACTGACCTAGAGCCAGACATCCTGGAATGTGAAGTCAAGTGGGCCTTAGAAAGCATCACTATGAACAAAGCTAGTGGAGGTGATGGAATTCCAGTTCCTGAAAGATGATGCTGTGAAAATGCTACACTCAATATGCCAGCAAATTTGGAAAACTCAGCAGTGGCCACAAGATTGGAAAAGGTCAGTTTTCATCCCAATCCCAAACAAAGGCAATGCCACAGAGTGCTCAAACTACCGCACAATTGCATTCATCTCACACGCTAGTAAAGTAATGCTCAAAATTCTCCAAGCCAGGCTTCAGCAATATGTGAACCGTGAACTTCCTGATGTTCAAGCTGGTTTTCGAAAAGGCAGAGGAACCAGAGATCAAATTGCCAACATCCGCTGGATCATGGAAAAAGCAAGAGAGTTCCAGAAAAACATCTATTTCTGCTTTATTGACTATGCCAAAGCCTTTGACTCTGTAGATCACAATAAACTGTGGAAAATTCTGAGAGAGATGGGAATACCAGACCACCTGATCTGCCTCTTGAGAAATCTGTATGCAGGTCAGGAAGCAACAGTTAGAACTGGTCATGGAACAATAGACTGGTTCCAAATAGGAAAAGGAGTTTGTCAAGGCTGTATATTGTCACCATGTTTATTTAACTTCTATGCAGAGTACATCATGAGAAATGCTGGACTGGAAGAAACACAAGCTGGAATCAAGATAGCCGGGAGAAATATCAATAACCTCAGATATGCAGATGATACCACCCTTATGGCAGAAAGTGATGAGGAACTAAAAAGCCTCTTGATGAAAGTGAAAGTGGAGAGTGAAAAGGTTGGCTTAAAGCTCAACATTCAGAAAACGAAGATCATGGCATCTGGTCCCATCACTACATAGGAAATAGATGGGGAAATAGTGGAAACAGTGTCAGACTTCATTTTTCTGGGCTCTAAAATCACTGCAGATGGTGAATGCAGCCATGAAATTAAAAGACGCTTACTCCTTGGAAGGAAAGTTATGACCAACCTAGATAGCATATTCAAAAGCAGAGACATCACTTTGCCAACAAAGGTTCACCTAGTGAAGGCTATGGTCTTTCCTGTGGTCATGTATGGATGTGAGAGCTGGACTGTGAAGAAGGCTGAGCGCGGAAGAATTGATGCTTTTGAAGTGTGGTGTTGGAGAAGACTCTTGAGAGTCCCTTGGACTGCAAGGAGATCCAACCAGTCCATTCTGAAGGAGATCAGCCCTGGGATTTCTTTGGAAGGAATGATGCAAAAGCTGAAACTCCAGTATTTTGGCCACCTCATGCGAAGAGTTGACTCATTGGAGAAGACTCTGATGCTAGGAGGGATTGAGGGCAGGAGGAGAAGGGGACGACAGAGGATGAGATGGCTGGATGGCATCACTGACTCGATGAATGTGAGTCTGAGTGACCCCCGAGAGCTGGTGATGGATAGGGAGGCCTGGCATGCTGCAGTTCATGGGGTAGCAAAGAGTCAGACACGACTGAGTGACTGATCTTATCTGATCTATGAACATAAATTGCCTGAAGCAGAAATCTATTTATTTCAATGTTTAATGGTTGCCTTGGAAATAAACCAAGATCATTCTGTCATTTTTGAGATTGCATCCAAGTACTGTATTTTGGACTCTTGTTGGCTATGAGGGCTAGTCCATTTCTCCTAAGGGATTCTTGCCTACAGTAGCAGATATAATGGTCATCTGAATTAAATTCACCTATTCCTGTCCATTTTAGTTCACTGACTCCTAAGCTGTCAATGTTCACTCTTGCCATATCCTGCTTGATAACAACCAATTTACCTTGATTCATGGACCTAATGTTCCAGGTTCCTATGCAGTATTGTTCTTTACAGCATTGGACTTTACTTTCGTCACCACAGATCCACAACTGAGAGCGATGTTTTTGCTTGGCCCAGCCTCTTCGTTCTTTCTCTACTCTTCCATTGTAGCATATCGGACACCTACTGACCTGGGAGTGCTCATCTTCTGGTGTCATATCTTTTTGCCTTTTCATTGTGCTCATGGGGCTCTCAAGGCAAGACTATGGATGTGGTTCGTCATTCCTTTCTCTGGTGGCCATGTTTTGTCAGGCCCTGACTAGCAGGAACATGACTTTTAACCACTCCATATAGCTGGATGACATGCCCAGCACCCTGACTGTCTTACTGCTGGTCCTCATTGAGCTGGTCCACCCATTGCTGGGTGTCAGTCAATGTATTGCCCAGGGCCAGGGCAGAGGCCCTGCCAGAGTCTTCAGGAAGAGGGTCCAGGGGAGGCACTTATTGAGTGCCTACTGATTTTTAAGTCATCATCCAAAATCACTGCAGATGGTGACTGCAGCCATGAAATTAAAAGACGCTTACTCCTTGGAAGGAAAGTTATGACCAATCTAGATAGCATATTCAAAAGCAGAGACATCACTTTGCCAACAAAGGTTCGCCTAGTCAAGGCTATGGTCTTTCCTGTGGTCATGTATGGATGTGAGAGCTGGACTGTGAAGAAGGCTGAGCACCAAAGAATTGATGCTTTTGAACTGTGGTGTTGGAGAAGACTCTTGAGAGTCCTTTGGACTGCAAGGAGATCCAACCGGTCCATTCTGAAGGAGATCAGCCCTGGGATTTCTTTGGAAGGAATGATGCAAAAGCTGAAACTCCAGTATTTTGGCCACCTCATGCGAAGAGTTGACTCATTGGAGAAGACTCGGATGCTGGGAGGGATTGGGGGCAGGAGGAGAAGGGGACGACAGAGGATGAGATGGCTGGATGGCATCACTGACTCGATGGATGTGAGTCTGAGTGACCCCCGAGAGCTGGTGATGGACAGGGAGGCCTGGCATGCTGCAGTTCATGGGGTTGCAGAGAGTCAGACACGACTGAGCGACTGATCTGATCTGATCTGATATACTACTTCTGCTGCTGCTGCTGAGTCGCTTCAGTCATGTCTGACTCTGTGCGACCCCGTAGACGGCAGCCCACCAGGCTCCCCCATCCCTGGGATTCTCCAGGCAAGAACACTGGAGTGGGTTGCCATTTCATTCTCCAATGCATGAAAGTGAAAAGTGAAAGTGAAGTCGCTCAGTTGTGTCCGACCCTCAGCGACCCCATGGACTGCAGCCCTCCAGGCTCCTCTGTCCATGGGATTTTCCAGGCAAGAGTACTGGAGTGGGGTGCCATTGCCTATACTACTTCAGTAGATATCAAAAGTTCTTCACTAGATACTCAATTCCTGACTTTGAGGAGTTTCTAATCTAATTGATTCTTATAACTGTATAGTCAGTGACTTAGAATATAATTAAATAAATTAAAATGCTTTAGACTTATCATCTGAATCTGAATGATCATTGAGAGAGGATTTATTCTGCTATACATCTTTTTTACCTATAAAGTAGTAAGTGACCAATTTTTCTCTTGCCAGATTGAGTTAATATGTCATCTTTAACTTGTGTTTTATACCTTTTGTGTAAAAGTGATGACCTTCTTGATATTTCAATTATTAAAATATTCCCCTAATTACCCAGTTATAAATCCCACTGCTTGCACACAGCATTCTTTTTCTGATACTGTGATATTGCCAGTTGTGTTTTGTTGCATTAATTTTGTCATGCTTTGTTTAATCAGGGATACTGTACGTTATCAATTAGATGGGTTTTTTTTTTTGGTGGGGGGGGCTTGTTTTTCTATTAATTTCTAGAGGATAAAATCTGGCTGAATTGCCTCTTCCAGTGCTAAACCCAGGGGTTTGGACTACCATAATTGTTTGATCCAAAGGATTTATTGTCCTTCAACATAGAGAGTCCTCTAAAGTAGTAGTTATCCTACTTTCTTTCTTTCCAATGAATTTGAAGGGTCAGAGTTCATTCCTTGAGCTGTGAAGTCAAATACTACTCATAGACCAGAAATAGTATTGTGTAATTATAATCAATATGCAGGTTATTTCTTTATGAAAATGTCTTCTTAACTTAATGGGAAAATGAAGTTATGCAAAATTCCGCATGTGCCAACATGTGGACCTCCCATAGTTATTCCACTAGATGATTGCTTAAGACTTTGCTCTAGCTTTCAATAGGAAAATTCCTGCTCCTTTAAATCATCAGTAAAATCTGTGAAGGATGGGTTTCCTATTATTGGTCACTTTTAATAACATATAAAACTGTGGGCATTTTATGAAAACAGTCCTTCTAGATTCATTGACACAGATTTATACTTTAAAGCTTTGATTCTTAAACTAAGTTATCATACTTTATTCAATTAGTGAATGTGAGACTTTTGTGTAGAGGCTGGAAGTGCTCATAAAAGAACATATATAAAGTATTGAATATATGAAAATTTATAGATAAATTCCTATATGAAGAAAAATTTCTGTTGTTCTTTCCCAGAACTATTATCTGTGGTACTCTGGAAAAGTAATCTTTAGTAAGTTACTTAACCAATGCTATCTTCTATTTCTTCAACTGAAAACAAAGACAATAATTTAAACTTCTACTTCATGGGATTTTATAAGGAAATAAGATAAATCAAAGTATTAACCACAGTGCCAAACTTATAATAATCACTCAGTGATAGTTATTAGCATCATTATTTTTATTACTTTTATTATCATATTAACATGCAAGTAAATTAGTAGTCCGAGAGTCAATTTTTACTTATATTAGTGCTAACAAATCTTTCTGGAGAGAAGCGTAGAGTCAATCATACTTCTCTCTAGTTTTTTGTTTTGTTTTGTTTTTGTTGTTTGACTGCACTGTGTGGCATGTGGGATCCTAGTTCCCTGGCCTGGAATCAAACCTATGCTTCCTGTAGTGGAAGCATAGATTCTTAACCACTAGACCACCAGGAAAGTCCCCAAACCTATCTCTATAGCCCCTCACATAGCCAAGATTTATGAAACTCGAACACTGTGACGTGTAATTCCAATCAACTGTATATACTCTTTTTTTCTTGGAAAGTTCAGTTGCAAGTTCATCTTACTTGATTTTATATTCATGGTGTGTATCATGTATTCTGTAAAAATGCATAAACAATTTGGCTAAATTTAAGATTGTAGTAGTAGGTTGAAATCTACTAGAAGACTATTGTAGTATGTATTAGAAGCAGCCAGGCTTTGCTGGTGGCTAAGGTAAATGGGCCTTAGAAAGCATCACTACGAACAAAGCTAGTGGAGGTGATGGAATTCCAGTGGAGCTATTCCAAGTCCTGAAAGATGATGCTGTGAAAGTGCTACACTCAATATGCCAGCAAATTTGGAAAACTCAGCAGTGGCCACAAGATTGAAAAAGGTCAGTTTTCATCCCAATCCCAAAGAAAGGCAATGCCAAGGAGTGCTCAAACTACCGCACAATTGCACTCATCTCACACGCTAGTAAAGTAATGCTCAAAATTCTCCAAGCCAGGCTTCAGCAATATGTGAACCGTGAACTTCCTGATGTTCAAGCTGGTTTTCGAAAAGGCAGAGGAACCAGAGATCAAATTGCCAACATCCGCTGGATCATGGAAAAAGCAAGAGAGTTCCAGAAAAACATCTATTTCTGCTTTATTGACTATGCCAAAGCCTTTGACTGTGTGGATCACAATAAACTATGGAAAATTCTGAAAGAGATGGGAATACCAGACCACCTGATCTGCCTCTTAAGAAATTTGTATGCAGGTCAGGAAGCAACAGTTAGAACTGGTCATGGAACAACAGACTGGTTCCAAATAGGAAAAGGAGTACGTCAAGGCTGTATATTGTCACCATGTTTATTTAACTTCTATGCAGAGTACATCATGAGAAATGCTGGACTGGAAGAAACACAAGTTGGAATCAAGATTGCCGGGAGAAATATCAATAACCTCAGATATGCAGATGACACCACTCTTATGGCAGAAAGTGAAGAGGGGCTAAAAAGCCTCTTGATGAAAGTGAAAGTGGAGAGTGAAAAGGTTGGCTTAAAGCTCAACATTCAGAAAACGAAGATCATGGCATCTGGTCCCATCACTGCATGGGAAATAGATGGGGAAACAGTGGAAACAGTGTCAGACTTTGTTTTTCTGGGCTCTAAAATCACTGCAGATGGTGACTGCAGCCATGAAATTAAAAGACGCTTGCTCCTTGGAAGGAAAGTTATGACCAACCTAGATAGCATATTCAAAAGCAGAGACATTACTTTACCAACAAAGGTTCGCCTAGTCAAGGCTATGGTCTTTCCTGTGGTCATGTATGGATGTGAGAGCTGGACTGTGAAGAAGGCTGGGCGCCGAAGAATTGATGCTTTTGAACTGTGGTGTTGGAGAAGACTCTTGAGAGTCCCTTGGACTGCAAGAAGATCCAACCAGTCCATTCTGAAGGAGATCAATCCTGGAATTTCTTTAGAAGAAATGATGCTAAAGCTGAAACTCCAGTATTTTGGCCACCTCATGCGAAGAGTTGACTCATTGGAGAAGACTCTGATGCTGGGAGGGATTGAGGGCAGGAGGAGAAGGGGACGACAGAGGATGAGATGGCTGGATGGCATCACTGACTCGATGGATGCGAGTCTGAGTGACCTCCGGGAGCTGGTGATGGACAGGGAGGCCTGGCGTGCTGCGGTTCATGGGGTCGCAAAGAGTCGGACACGACTGAGCGACTGATCTGATCTGATCTGATCTGAAGATGGTAAAGAATCTACCTGCAATGAGGGAGGCCTGGGTTCAATCCCTGGGTTGGGAAGATCCCCTGGAGGAGGGCATGGCAACCCACTTCAGTATTCTTGCCTCGGAAATTCCCATGGACAGAAGAGCCTAGCAGGCTACAGTCCATGGGGTTGCAAAGAGCTAAACATGACTGAGTGACTAGGCACAGCACACACCATAATGCAAAACAGAAATGATCCATGATGGCAAGGGTGGTGCAAAGAGCTTTGCAAGTTCAAGTTCAGCCATCACATCAACTGGGAATTAGGAAACATGGTAAAAGTACGGTGGTGTATGATGGACCCTTAAGAGCAGTTTAGATTTCAAAAGGCAGAGTTAGAGCTGGAATGGACATTTCAGGGAGAGAAAAGAGCATGAGAAAATTTAAAAGTGGGCAGGCAGGTACCTGAAATGGTGCAGGAAGTTTGTGGTCCAATTATGGCCTGGCGAGAGAGAGTTGGGAGCATGAATATAAAAAGGTAGATAATAAAGCAAATATGAGAAATTCTTTATTTTATTTTATTTAACTTTACAATATTGTGTTGGTTTTGCCATGTATCAAAATGAATCTGCCACAGGTATACATGTGTTCCCCATCCTGAACCCTCCTCCCTCCTCCTTCCCCATACCATCCCTCTGGGTCGTCCCAGTGCACCAGCCCCAGGCATCCAGTATCAGGCATCGAACCTGGACTGGCGACTCGTTTCATATATGATATTATACTTATTTCAATGCCATTCTCCCAAATCATCCCACCCTCTCCCTCTCCCAGAGTCCAAAAGACTGTTCTATACATCAGTTTCTCTTTTGCTATTTTGTATATACACAATGGAGTATTACTCAGCCATTAAAAAGAATACATTTGAATCAGTTCTAATGAGGTGGATGAAACTGGAGCCTATTATACAGAGTGAAGTAAGCCAGAAATAAAAACACCAATACAGTATACTAACGCATATATATGGAATTTAGAAAGATGGTAACAATAATCCTATATACGAGACAGCAAAAGAGAAATTCTTAAATGCTAAGAAATCTGTACTTTATCCAGCAAGTAGTAGAGAGCTACTGAAAGAGAAAGATCATGATCAGAATAGTGAGATTTAGAGATCAAGGAGATAGCTAAAGAGGCATTTGAGACCGTCTATGTAGGATACATAACACTGCTGAGGAAAGATATTGCCAAGAAACATGCAATGGACAAGGGCTCAGAAGGGCCAAGTAAGCTCGTGATATGAAGGAGAGAAAGAAGAGGTAGAGTCCGTGGATTCAATCCCCTCTTCAGTACTGGTAGAAAAGCAAATATATTATTTAAATATAAGAACTGCTGCTGCTGCTGCTAAGTCGCTTCAGTCGTGTCCGACTCTGCGACCCCATAGACGGAAGCTCACCAGGCTCCCCTGTCCCTGGGATTCTCCAGGCAAGAACACTGGAGTGGGTTGCCATTTCCTTCTCCAATGTATGAAAGTGAAAAGTCAAAGTGAAGTCGCTCAGTCGTGTCCGACTCTTAGCGACCCCACGGACTGGAGCCTACCAGGCTCCTCCGTCCATGGGATTTTCCAGGCAAAAGTACTGGGGTGGGGTGCCATTGCCTTCCCTGAAATATAAGAACTAGGGAGATCTTAAAACATACCACCTTAGGACATTTGCACTTCCTTATACTTGGAAGGAAATGGCAACCCACTCCCGTATTGTTGCCTGGGAAATCCCATGAATGGAGGAACCTGGTGGGCTACAGTCCATGGGGTCACAAAGAGTTGGACACGACTGAGCGACTTCACTATACCTGGAATGTACTTCTTCTAGATACTCATATGACTAGTATAACCCTTCAGAAAAATGCAGATGAAGAGCTACTGGCACGACCTATGGAATTACATAAATTTATGGGAAAATCAAGGGAAAAGACGTTACTGGGAAGTGGCTTTTCTTAAATAATTCTGTCATCAATGTTACCATTTAATATACAATCAATTTATATAAAATAATATTTCCAGCTTGAAATTATTCCAGTTATAGCTGCTTTATGGGGGAATAATGTAGTCTTTGGCTTCACAGGTGGCTCAGTGGTAAAGAACCCACCTATCAAGTAGGCCACATGGATTTGATCCCTGGGTCGGGAAGATCCCCTGGAGAAGGAAATGACAACCCACTCCAGTATTCTTGCCTGGAAAATACCATGGACAGAGGAGCCTGTGGAGCTACAGACTATGGGGTTGCAAAAGAGCTGGACATGACTTAGCAACTAAACCACCACAACAAAAGTAGTCTTTTTACTTAAGTATTTTATCTAAATTATTCTCGGAACATCCAAAAATTTTTAAATGTCTCCCCTTGAGTTTCATTAAAATGTCAAGGAGAGTGGAAAAATTATGAATGAAAGTAAATGAAATGATGTTTATAGTTTGAAAATACTATATAATTTTTGGAATTAAGACTTGATGGGCTTTTTTTAAGAGGACTTAGATTTTAAAGTGAGTAAAAATCCACACACTGATGTCTAAATTGTGTATCTTTATTTCTCCCTCCTGTTCCTAACTAACTCTTCTTTAAGTTGTTATTTCCTTTGCATCTCTGATACCACAATGAAAGTAAATTACTGATGACTGTATTGAGGAAAGCTTTAATGGATTAATAGGTAAACAAAATAGGATATACCTATATTTATGCATAAAAAGAAATGGAATTTTGATTCATGCTGCATAAGGATGAGCCTTAAAAACATTAAGCTAAGAGAAAGAAGTTGGATACAAAAGTCATATATTGGGCAATTCCATTTGTATATTATGCCCCAAATAGGCAAATCCATAGAGACAGAAAACAGATTAGTAGTGGCCACGGATGAATGAGGAGGAGTGAGGAGTGACTGATAATGAGTACAGGCACTTTCTGAGTTCTGGAATGTTCTTAGAGACATAGTGATGACAGCGGCACAACACTGAGAATATTTTTAAACCACAGAATTTTATGTTTAAAAAATATGTTTTCCAGATGTTTGGTGACTTGTTATGTCAATTCACTAAATTTGGTGGTATTATTCCAAGTCTTCTGTATCTCTTATTACTTTCTTGTTTTCTGTATACCTATTAGATTCTTTTCAGATGTATGCATGTTCAGTTCAGTTCAGTCACTCAGTCATGTCCGACTCTTTGTGACCCCATGGACTGCATGTTTGCACGTTACATTTTTTTTTTTTTTAAACCTCATGGGTTTAGCTATATCTCCTTGGCTCTGTTGATTTTTGCTTTATATATTTGGATGCTCTGCTTTGGTTCCAGGTTCTTGGCCTCCTTAATCTATAGAAATTGATCAGAGGCTGGACAAGAAATTCAGAAAAGGCTTTGTTGGGGCTCCGGCTATAGAAGAAAATAAACGGTCTCCTTGCCAGTTTGCTCTGGGGAGGGTGAAAAAGTGAAAGTGTTAGTTGCTCAGTCATGTCTGACAGGCTCTTCTGTCCATGGAATTCTCCAGGCCAAAATACTGCAGTGGGGCTTGTTCCTTATGTGGGATGAGGCTAGGGGTATGTCCAGGGGCAGGCTGGAGGTGTGGCTTGTGTGGTTTGCCCACCTCTTAGGTGGCGCTGTGTGCAAGGGGCATGCATAGTGCTCTGTTTTTGTTCCTTACCATCTACTTTTGCTCTGGGCTCTTCAAAAATGGCAGTTGGGTTTTTTGACCTCTTTGTAACTTTTGTCCAGAATTTGCCCTAACTAGGCTTGCGTGAAGTTAATTATAATCTCATATAGTTTCCCTGTATTTTGTTGCTTGAGGATAGGTGTGTCCAGATGCAACCATTGCAGCACTGAAGCAAAGGGTCCCAGGTTCCATCCTGTCTCACTTTTAGGAAAGTATACACATATTTAGGATTGTTATGTCTTCTTGATAAATTGACCACCTTTATCTCAGAAAGAAAAATACACAATGACATATCTTAATCAAATTATTGCAAATGTATGACAAAGAAAATATGAAAATATTAAAAGCAGCCAATACAGATGACCATTATATCTACTACTGTGGGCAGGAATCCCTTAGAAAAAATGGAGTAGCCATCATGGTCAACAAGAGTCCGAAAGGCAGTACTTGGATGGAGTCTCAGAAATGACAGAATGATTTTTGTTCATTTCCAAGGCAAACCATTCAATATCACATAAATCCAACCCTATTCCCCAACCAGTAACACTGAAGAAGCTGAAGTTGAACAGTTTTATAAAGACCTACAAGACCTTTTAGAACTAACACTCAAAAAAGATGCCCTTTTCATTATAGGGGACTGGAATGCCAAAGTAGGAAGTCAAGAAACACCTGGAGTAACAGGCAAATTTGACCTTGGAATATGGAATGAAGCAGGGCAAAGGCTAATAGAGTTCTGCCAAGAAAATGCACTGGTCATAACAAACACCCTCTTCCAACAACACAAGAGAAGACTCTACACATGGACATCACCAGATGGTCAACTCCAAAATCAGATTGATTATATTCTTTGCAGCCAAAAATGGAGAAGCTCAATACAGTCAGCAAAAACAAGACCAGGAACTGACTGTGGCTCAGACCATGAACTCCTTATTGCCAAATTCAGACTTAAATTGAAGAAAGTAGGGAAAACCACTAGACCATTCAGGTATGACCTAAATCAAATCCCTTATGATTATACAGTGGAAGTGAGAAATAGATTTAAGGGACTAGATCTGATAGATAGAGTGCCTGATGAACTAGGGACTGAGGTTTGTGACATTGTACAGGAGACGGGGATCAAGACCATCCCCATGGGAAAGAAATGCAAAAAAGCAAAATGGCTGTCTGGGGAGGCCTTACAAATAGCTGTGAAAAGAAGAGAAGTGAAAAGCAAGGGAGAAAAGGAAGGATATAAGCATCTGAATGCAGAGTTCCAAAGAATAGCAAGAAGAGATAAAAAAGCCTTCCTCAGTGATCAATGCCAAGAAATAGAGGAAAACAACAGAATGGGAAAGACTAGAGATCTCTTCAAGAAAATTAGAGATACCAAGGGAACATTTCATGCAAAGATGGGCTCAATAAAGGACAGAAATGGTATGGACCTCACAGAAGCAGAAGATATTAAGAGGAAGTGGCAAGAATACACAGAAGAACTGTACAAAAAAGATCTTCATGACCAAGATAATCACGATGTTGTGATCACTCACCTAGAGCCAGACATCCTGGAATGTGAAGTCAAGTGGGCCTTAGAATGCATTACTGTGAACAAATCTAGTGGAGATGATGGGATTGCAGTCACGACCCAGATAATCATGATGGTGTGATCACTGACCTAGAGCCAGACATCCTGGAATGTGAAGTCAAGTGGGCCTTAGAAAGCATCACTACGAACAAAGCTAGTGGAGGTGATGGAATTCCAGTGGAGCTATTCTAAATCCTGAAAGAGGATGCTGTGAAAGTGCTGCACTCAATATGCCAGCAAATTTGGAAACTCAGCAGTGGCCACAAGATTGAAAAAGGTCAGTTTTCATCCCAATCCCAAAGAAAGGCAATGCCAAAGAGTGCTCAAACTACCGCACAATTGCACTCATCTCACACGCTAGTAAAGTAATGCTCAAAATTCTCCAAGCCAGGCTTCAGCAATATGTGAACCGTGAACTTCCTGATGTTCAAGCTGGTTTTAGAAAAGGCAGAGGAACCAAAGATCAAATTGCCAACATCCGCTGGATCATGGAAAAAGCAAGAGAGTTCCAGAAAAACATCTATTTCTGCTTTATTGACTATGCCAAAGCCTTTGACTGTGTAGATCACAATAAACTGTGGAAAATTCTGAATGAGATGGGAACACCAGACCACCTGATCTGCCTCTTGAGAAATCAGTATGCAGGTCAGGAAGCAACAGTTAGAACTGGTCATGGAACAATAGACTGGTTCCAAATAGGAAAAGGAGTATGTCAAGGCTGTATATTGTCACCCTGTTTATTTAACTTATATGCAGAGTCAGATCAGATCAGTCGCTCAGTTGTGTCCGACTCTTTGCGACCCCATGAACCACAGCACGCCAGGCCTCCCTGTCCATCACCAGCTCCCGGAGGTCACCCAGACTCACACCCATCAAGTCAGTGATGCCATCCAGCCATCTCATCCTCTGTCATCCCCTTCTCCTCCTGCCCTCAATCCCTCCCAGCATCAGAGTCTTCTCCAATGAGTCAACTCTTCGCATGAGGTGGCCAAAATACTGGAGTTTCAGCTTTAGCATCATTCCTTCTAAAAAAATTCCAGGATTGATCTCCTTCAGAATGGACTGGTTGGATCTTCTTGCAGTCCAAGGGACTCTCAAGAGTCTTCTCCAATACCACAGTTCAAAAGCATCAATTCTTCGGCGCTCAGCCTTCTTCACAGTCCAGCTCTCACATCCATACATGACCACAGGGAAGACCATAGCCTTGACTAGGCGAACATCATGAGAAATGCTGGACTGGAAGAAACACAAGTTGGAATCAAGATTGCTGGGAGAAATATCAATAACCTCAGATATGCAGATGACACCACCCTTATGGCAGAAAGTGAAGAGAAGAGGAACTCAAAAGTCTCTTGATGAAAGTGAAAGTGGAGAGTGAAAAGGTTGGCTTAAAGCTCAACATTCAGAAAATGAAGATCATGGCATCTGGTCCCATCACTACATGGGAAATAGATGGAGAAACAGTGGAAACAGTGTCAGACTTTATTTTTCTGGGCTCCAAAATCACTGCAGATGGTGACTGCAGCCATGAAATTAAAAGATGCTTACTCCTTGGAAGGAAAGTTATGACCAACCTAGACAGCATATTCAAAAGCAGAGACATTACTTTGCCAACAAAGGTTTGCCTAGTCAAGGCTATGGTCTTTCCTGTGGTCATGTATGGATGTGAGAGCTGGACTGTGAAGAAGGCTGAGCATCGAAGAATTGATGCTTTTGAAGTGTGGTGTTGGAGAAGACTCTTGAGAGTCCCTTGAACTGTAAGGAGATCCAACCAGTCCATTCTAAAGGAGATCAGCCCTGGGATTTCTTTGGAAGGAATGATGCTAAAGCTGAGGCTCCAGTATTTTGGCCACCTCATGCGAAGAGTTGACTCATTGGAGAAGACTCTGATGCTAGGAGGGATTGAGGGCAGGAGGAGAAGGGGACGACAGAGGATGAGATGGCTGGATGGCATCACTGACTTGATGGATATGAGTCTGAGTGACCTCCGGGAGCTGGTGATGGACAGGGAGGCCTGGCGTGCTGAGTTCTTGGGGTCGCAAAGAGTCGGACACGACTAAACGACTGATCTGATCTGATCTGATCTGATGCAGAGTACATCATGGGAAATGGAAACTGTAATCAAGATTGCAGGGAGAAATATCAATAACCACAGATATGCAAATGACACTACCCTTATGGCAGAAAGTGAAGAGGAACTAAAAAGTCTCTTGATGTAAGTGAAAGAGTAGAGTGAAAAGATTGGCTTTAAGCTCAACATTCAGAAAACTAAGATCATGACCAGAGTCCCATCACTTCATGGCAAAAAATGGGTAAACAGCAGAAACAGTGTCAGACTTTATTTTTTGGAGCTCCAAAATCACTGCAGATGGTGATTGTAGTCATGAAATTAAAAGACACTCCTTGGAAGGAGAGGTATGACCAACCTAGGTAGCATATTCAAAAGCAGAGACATTACTTTGCCAGCAAAGGTCTGTCTAGTCAAGGCTATGGATTTTCTAGTGGCAATGTATGGATGTGAGAGTTGGACTGTGAAGAAAGCTGAGTGCTGAAGAATTGATCCTTTTGAACTGTGGTGTTGGAGAAGACTCTTGAGAGTCCCTTGGACTGCAAGGAGATCCAACCAGTCCATTCTAAAGGAGATCAGCCCTGGGTGTTCTTTGGAAGGAATGATGCTGAAGCTGAAACTGCAATACTTTGGCTACCACATGTGAAGAGTTGACTCATTGAAAAAGACTCTGATGCTGGGAGGGATTGGGGACAGGAGGAGAAGGGGACGACAGCAGATGAGATGGCTAGATGACATCACCGACTTTATGGACAGAGTTTGAGTGAACTACGGGAGTTGGTGATGGACAGGGACGCCTGGCGTGCTGCAATTCATGGTATCACAAAGAGTTGGACATGACTGAGCAACTGAACTGAACTGAACTGAATGTAGCTGCTCCATGTTTCCTATTTATTCATGTTTACATGATTTTCATTTTCCATCTGTATTTTTAGATGAAAAAATGCACATCTTGTATATAGCTGGGACATGCTTTTAAAACAATATGATATTCTCTGCCCTTTTTTCATTTTATATAATTATACTTTATATAATTTAAATTTCATGTAATTAAAATTTTGTATGAATTTCAATATAGAGGGATTTCCTCCTATTCTCTTGCTATTTTTTCCCTCTTTTTTGATGTTTCCTTTTCCTTGTTTGTGGCTTTCTTTTGGATTAACTGAATATTTTTAAGGATTTCATTTTACTTCCATAATTGGGCTTGTTAATTCTATATCTTTTACTTTATTATGAGTTGCTATAGAGAACTATTGCTTGAAGTTTTGAATTTAAAAAAAACTTGAAATGAAAAAATAATATTTTATATTTACCAGTGTACTTACCATTTCTAATGGTACTCATTCCTTTGTGTAGGGTAGGGTTGGAGCATTATGGCCTAGTAAATGATTTTGTAAATAAAGTTTTATTGTAATTCAACCACATTTGTTCATTTACATATTGTGCATGATTGCTTTCATGTTGCAAAGGCAGAGTTGAGTACTTGCAACAGAATCTTGCAAAGCCTAAAGAATTTGCTATTTACTAACACTTTGTGTGAAATGTTTGCTGACTTCTAATGTAGGTTCAAACTTTAACCAGTTACCATTTTCTTTTTGCATGAAGAACCTGCTTTAACAATATTTTCTGGAGTACAGACTAGGCATCTAATGGTCTAACGTCCTGCCTAGGGGGTAGAGATATTTTCTCCTGTCTCTTCCCCAGTTTCAATGGATCCTTCTCTGTACCTGCGAGATGACAGCCTTTGCTGTCCTTCACTTGGAGTCTTACAGCTTTTGTTCCACAGGGTAGAAGGATTTAGCAGGGCTCACTGGCTTACTTGTTTTCATTGATGGGCTGTCCCAATCTTTGTCATAATCACTTTGTGAAAGTCTGAAAAGACGAAACTACAGATCAGATCAGATCAGATCAGTCGCTCAGTCGTCTCCGACTCTTTGCGACCCCATGAACTACAGCACGCCAGGCCTCCCTGTCCAACACCAACTCCTGGAGTTCACTCAGACTCATATCCATCGAGTCAGTGATGCCATCCAGCCATCTCATCCACTGTCGTCCCCTTCTCCTCCTGCCCCCAATTCCTCCCAGCATCAGAGTCTTCTCCAATGAGTCAACTCTTCACATGAGGTGGCCAAAATACTGGATATTTTCAACTCAGGTTTGAATTATAACTCCAAATTCATATAAGTGTGTATATAATGTGAGTCATTCTTAAGTGAGATCTTTTTCTTTATCTACATCTATAGAAGAAGCTGATATAGGAAAATATCCTTCTTTAACACTTTTTCCCCCTAGTATGACTACATTCTGTGTCCGTACCTTTATGTAGGAATCTCCAATCTAGCATCTC
This sequence comes from Tragelaphus eurycerus, assembly GCA_935064755.1. Taxonomy (NCBI): domain Eukaryota; kingdom Metazoa; phylum Chordata; class Mammalia; order Artiodactyla; family Bovidae; genus Tragelaphus; species Tragelaphus eurycerus. Next base: position 17,080,737 of record CAKXYN010000024.1, on the reverse strand, counting down.
ATCATTTTCAGACTCTAGGATTTGTCACCTGTTTACCTATCTGGTGAATACTTTACTTTTTCATCAGTACATCCAGAGATGTCCCCCGGGAAACTGCAGGTTTGGATCTTCCACTACTCCTAATAAATTATGGTTCTGGGTCATTTATACCCCTTCTCTTCCTTTACTTAATTTTAGATACTTATTATGTTTTATATATCTTTTGTATGCCTTACAATAGGTTCCTTTCTACAGCAAGTCTAACATATTACCAAACATATACATTTTAGTGCTGTCAAATGGATTCTTACAAATTTAAAATCAGGCATATTGTTGAGCATACAATGTCAAAAATGTGTGGTTTCATGGAAAGGTAGATATCACTAGAAAATATCCAGGATATTTAAAATTTTCAACTCAGGTTTGAATTATAGTCAAAAAAAAAGACCTAAAATATACTCAGTTATTTATTTAGCAGATGATAAGTATTCACTTGTGATACAGGAGGAGAGAAAATTATGCCAAGTTCCATAAGTAAGCAATGATCGTAAATATTCACTCCATCCTGCTTTTGAATTTTTTTTAATTTAATTTAATTTTTTAACTTTATAATATTGTATTGGTTTTGCCATATATCAACATGAATCTGCCACAGGTATACACGTGTTCCCCATCCTGAATCCTCCTCCCTCCCCGTACCATCCCTCTGGGTCATCCCAGTGCACCAGCCCCATGCATCCAGTATTGTGCATTGAACCTGGACTGGCGATCCATTTCATATATGATATTATACATGTTTCAATGCCATTCTCCCAAATCATCCCCCCTCCCTCTCCCACAGAGTCCAAAAGACTGTTCTATACATAGAACAGTGTCTCTTTTGCTGTCTCATATACAGGGTGATTGTTACCATCTTTCTAAATTCCATATATATGCAGTATTATATTCCATATATATACAGTATTAGTATACTGTATTGGTATATATCAGATCAGATCAGATCAGTCGCTCAGTCGTGTCCGACTCTTCGCGACCCCATGAACCACAGCACGCCAGGCCTCCCTGTCCATCACCAGCTCCCGGAGGTCACCCAGACTCACACCCATCAAGTCAGTGATGCCATCCAGCCATCTCATCCTCTGTTGTCCCCTTCTCCTCCTGCCCCCAATCCCTCCCAGCATCAGAGTCTTCTCCAATGAGTCAACTCTTCCCATGAGGTAGCCAAAATACTGGAGTTTCAGCTTTAGCATCATTCCTTCTAAAGAAATTCCAGGATTGATCCCCTTCAGAATGGACTGGTTGGATCTTCTTGCAGTCCCCAGGACTCTCAAGAGTCTTCTCCAACACCACAGTTCAAAAGCATCAATTCTTCGGCACTCAGCCTTCTTCACAGTCCAGCTCTCACATCCATACATGACCACAGGAAAGACCATAGCCTTGACTAGGCGAACCTTTGTTGGTAAAGTAATGTCTTTGCTTTTGAATATGCTATCTAGGTTGGTCATAACTTTCCTTCCAAGGAGTAAGCGTCTTTTGGTATATATACATATATATAAATATATATATATGGAATATATATAAATTCCATATATATAGTATTAGTATACTATATTGGTGTTTTTCTTTCTGGCTTACTTCACTCTGTATAATAGGCTCCAGTTTCATCCACCTCATTAGAACTGATTCAAATGTATTCTTTTTAATGACTGAGTAATACTCCATGCTGTATATGTACCACAGCTTTCTTATCCATTCATCTGCTGATGGACATCTAGGTTGCTTCCATGTCCTGGCTATTGTAAACAGTGCTGTTATGAATATTGGGGTACACGTGTCTCTTTCAATTCTGGTTTTCTCAGTGTGTATGCCCAGCAGTGGGATTGCTGGATCATAAGGAAGTTCTATTTCCAGTTTTTAAAGGAATCTCCACACTGTTCTCCATAGTGGCTGTACTAGTTTGCATTCCCACCAACAGTGTAAGAGGGTTCCCTTTTCTCCACACCCTCTCCAGCATTTATCGCTTGTGGACTTTTGGATTGCAGCCATTCTGACTGGTGTGAAATGGTACCTCATAGTGGTTTTGATTTGCATTTCTCTGATAATGAGTGATGTTGAGCATCTTTTCATGTGTTTGTTAGCTATCTGTATGTCTTCTTTGGAGAAATGTCTATTTAGTTCTTTGGCCCATTTTTTGATTGGGTCATTTATTTTTCTGAAACTGAGCTGTAGGAGTTGCTTGTATATTTTTGAGATTAGTTGTTTGTCAGTTGCTTCATTTGCTGTTATTTTTCTCCCATTCTGAAGGCTGTCTTTTCACTTTGCTTATAGTTTCCTTTGTTGTGCAGAAGCTTTTAATTTTAATTAGGTCCCATTTGTTTATTTTTGCTTTTATTTCCAGTATTCTGGGAGGTGGGTCATAAAGGATCCTGCTGTGATGTATGTTGGAGAGTGTTTTGCCTATGTTCTCCTCTAGGAGTCTTATAGTTTCTGGTCTTACGTTTAGATCTTTAATCCATTTTGAGTTTATTTTTGTGTATGGTGTTAGAAAGTGCTCTAGTTTCATCAAGTGGTTGGCCAGTTCTCCCATCACCACTTGTTAAAGGGATTGTCTTTCCTCCACTGTATATTCTTGCCTCCTTTGTCAAAGATAAGGTGTCCATATGTGCGTGGGCTTATCTCTGGGCTTTCTATTTTGTTCCATTGATCTATATTTCTGTCTCTGTGCCAGTACCATACTGTCTTGATGACCGTGGCTTTGTAGTAGAGCCTGAAGTCAGGCAGACAGATTCCTTCAGTTCCATTCTTCTTTCTCAAGATTGCTTTGGCTATTCGAGTGTTTTTGTATTTCCATACAAATTGTGAAATTATTTGTTCTAGCTCTGTGAAGAATACTGTTGGTAGCTTGATAGGGATTGCAGTGAATATATAAATTGCTTTGGGTAGTATACTCATTTTCACTATATTGATTCTTCCAATCCATGAAAATTTTATGTGAAGACATTAGATCAAATCCTCACTCTAACTGTGACTCTAGTACTTGTGCATTTATCAGTTCTTAGACTAGAGTGTGAGTGCATGGCCAGTAAGTTGTATAGAATACAAAGTGGGCAAATAACTTCTTAAGATTAAAAAAAAATGTAGTTTGAAATTTCATCACAGAAATTATCTTCCTTCAATCAAAATGATAAAGGAAAAGATAATACCTAGCAGAAAAGAAAAAAAAAAAGCAACTAAATCAGGCTATCCTCAACTTCCTCCAAACTATATTTAAAGCCAAATGATAATAAATCAATACCAGTGAAATTTTGAGAGAAATTGTGACCTGCAATATTATGCCTACTCTGGATTCAATTTTGTTACTAGGACAACAGAGACATATTTCTAACCAGGAAAGAACCCAAGGTATAAAAAATCCATATTTATTTCTTGGGGTAAAAGAAAAAATAATATTTGCTGATAAAATTCAGTCATAAGGAACAAACTTAATAGAGTTCAGGAACTGTTATCAGGATTAAAATCTTAGTTGTAAGTACAGAATTCATTGAAATATGGACAAGTATCAAACAACTGTGCATATTATAGTTATGGAACAGAATATGAAAGTTACAAACAAGAATTTTATATAAAACATATATAAAATAACTCACCTATACAGGAGGTTACCGATGGGATGGTGGGAAAAATTGTGAGATTATTGCCTTCATTTTTCAATGTAGGAAATCAGTCTATTGTTTTAAATAGAAACATGGTTTAAAAAACCACATTACTAGATTATTTTCTTAACCTTAGAGATTTGGGGAAAATACCTTTTATCGAAAGAAGGTTTCAGTGTCTTTTTTTTTTCTGTTACATTTAAATAAACTAAGTTGAATACGTGTTATTAAAGATGAAATATGAGGGGATTCAAGGGATCCAGAAAGAAAAGATTAGAAATGTTATTTGTATTTTTAAAAAATATTCAAATAAGAAAATTAAGCTTTATTTATTTATACAGTTTGACTTCTCATCTCTTTGATTAGTCAATGTGGCAAATTAATTATACAAATGGCTCCCCAAATGGCCCCACTTCTCCACTCCTTCCTGTAAACATGGCCATTATGATGTATCTTGCAATTCTTCCTAGTAAATTGTAGAGTCTATTTCCGTACTCTGAATTGGCTATCTTTTTTTTTTTTTTTTTTTTTTGGGGAAAATGGACAAAGGAAAGGATCAATGAGGGTGGGAGGGAAATGGGAAGAAAGAAGGGGAGTGATGGTGGGGAGGAGTATATGTAATTTCTTAACCAATGGCTTTCTGTTTTTAATCACAAAGAACACTTAAAAAAAAATGTTGAATTCATCCTATATTAGGAGGTTTGTTCTCAAAATGAAAAGTTCAGGAAACAAAAAGTCCAGTTTGGGTGTCCTCATCTTCAGGCACATCTTGGTATTTTATATCGGTAGGTCTATCTTTACCACAATATATTATTTAGGACAGGATCACATTTGTCACCTCTTCCTCCCTACTACCCAAAGTGGTACCAAACCCATAAAATAGTCAATAAAGCTTTACAGAGTGAACAAATAAGTCTTTTTTTTTTTTTTTTTAAACTCTCCTGAGTGAACTGAATTTTTTGAGGCTCATAAGTAAATATGTTTTGCTCTTTACTTTGTCTATTACAGCCAGATTATATGAGTGGGGTATTAAAGTCTCCCACTATTATTGTATTGCTGCATATTTCTTCTATCATATTAATTAATGTTTGTCTTAGATATATCAATGTTCCAATGTTGGGTGCATATATATTTATAATTGCTATAACTTCTTTTTGGATTGTTCCTTTAAGTCGTTATGTGTAACCTTCATTTTTACTTTATTGTTTTGGGTTCGAATTTATACACCCTTTTGGTGATTCCTATCTAGAGAATGTCCTTTAGTTTTTGTTGGAGAAATGGTTTAGTGGTGCAAAATTCTCTCAACTTTTGCTTATCTGTGAAGCTTTTGATTTCTCCTTCATATTTGAATGAGATCCTTGCTGGATACAATAATCTAGGCTGTAAGTTATTTTCTTTCATCCCTTTAATTACGTCTTGCCATTCCCTCCTGGCTTGGAGAGTTTCTATTGAAAGATCAGCTGTTATCCTTATGGGAATTCCCTTGTGAGTTATTTGATGTTTTTCCCTTGCTGCTTTTAATATTTGTTCTTTATATTTAATCTTTGTTAATTTGATTAATATGTGTCTTGGGGTGTTTCGCCTTGGGTTTATCCTGTTAGGGACTCTCTGGATTTCTTGAACTTGAGTGGTAATTTCCTTCTCCATTTTAGGGAAGTTTTCAACTATTATCTCCTCAAGTATTTCCTCATGATCTTTCTTTTTATCTTCTTCTTCTGGAACTCCTATGATTCGAATGTTGTAGCGTTTGATGTTATCCTGGAGGTTTCTGAAATTGTCCTCGTTTCTTTTGATTCGTTTTTCTTTTTTCTCGTCTGATTCATTTATTTCTAGGATTCTATCTTCTAATTCACTAATCCTATCTTCTGCCTCTGTTATTCTACTATTTGTTGCCTCCAGGGTGTTTTGGATCTCATTTATTGCATTATTCATTATGTGTTGACTCTTTTTTATTTCTTCTAGGTCCTTGTTAAACCTTTCTTGCATCTTCTCAATCCTTGTCTCCAGACTCTTTAACTGTGATTCTATTTTGATTTCGAGATTTTGAATTAATTTCGCTATCATTATTCGGAATTCTTTATCAGGTAGATTCCCTATCTCTTCCTCTTTGGTTTGGTTTGGTGGGCATCTATCCTGTTCCTTTAGCTGCTGGGTATTCTTTTGTCTCTTCATTTTGTTAAAATTGCCAAGTTTAGAGTGTCCTTACTATATTCTGGTAGTTTGTTGAATTCTCTTTATTAAGGCGGTTTACAGGTCTTTTCAATATCTGATCTCTGCCTTGTTACAGAGGGGGCGGAGATGAACACCCAAATCTAAACCGGCCAGGTTCAGGCACTTGGATAATCCTCAGAAGCACAGACTTGGTTGAGTCTGCGTTTTATGCCCTTCCCAGATCCGAGTAGCACAGGTGATGAAATGTTCAGCGAGCGCAGCTGCTGCGACTTATCGCCTCTCCGCCGCTCAGTTTTCTGGGTATACAAACAGCGCACTTTCTCAGGCAGATGTTGACCATCCAGAGCCCCAAGAAGCGTGAGTCAGCACAGAAACCTACTCACAGTTCCGTTAGACAGTGCCTCTCTAGGGCTGTAATTGCCTGCTTCCAGCCCTGGCTGCCTGTCACCGGAGTGGGATGGCCTGCAGCCGGCCAACTCTGTGCAGCCCTTTGTTCCGTAGGTAGTCCTGGTGGTGTCTTAAGTTAGGGCTGGCTTTTGATGTAGTAGATAACCGACAGTCTGGTCATTTCGCTCAGATAGCGCCCGAGATAGCCAGGCCAAATCCCTTCTCAAAGCAATGCAGGCCTCGCCGCTCCTCCTAGCCCAGCCCCCACTTGCCAATAGCAAATGCTGGTGTCCGCGCCACTTCTCCGCAAAAGGAGTTACCGCAGGGCTCTTTTTCTCGTTTTGAAGACAATGAGTTGTCTTTCTAAGTGCCTGATGTCCTCTGCCGGCATTCAAAAGTTGTTTTATCGAATTTATTCAGCATTCAAATGTTCTTTTAATGGATTTGTGGAGGAGAAAGTATTCTCCCCGTCTTACTCGTCCGCCATCTTAGCTCCTCCTCTGAATTGGCTATCTTTATGCCTTGTTTTGGAGCTCCCTTGGTAGCTAGGCTGGTAAAGAATTCACCTGCAATGCAGGAGACCATGGTTCAATTCCTGGGTCCATAAAATCCCCTAGAGAAGGGAATAGGCTACCCACTCCAGTATTCATGAGCTTCCCTGGTGGCTCAGATGGTAAAGAATCCACCTGCAAGGCAGAAGACCTAGGTTTGATTCCTGGGTTAGGAAGATCCCCAGGAGGAGGGCATGGTAACCCACTTCAATATTCTTGCCTGGAGAATCCTATGGACAGAGAAGTCTGGCTACAGTCCATGGGGCCTCATAGAGTGGTACACGACTAAAGTGACTAAGCACAGCACACGTCCCTTGTTTTAGTCAATAGAATACTGGTGGGAGCAATAGCATCAGTTCTGAACTGCAAGAGAACTTGCCTCCTTCACTGTGTTTCTTGGGGCTTCTGTGACAGCTATGTGAATAAATGTGGGCCAATGAATCTCTCAGTTACCTTTTTCCATTACCAATTGCCCTTCTCATGGCCTGCTCCCTCTACCTACCCTTCTTCCACACCTAATATTGAAGTCATTTTTTCCATTTACTCTAGTTTTTCCTTTGTCATTCTCTCCTCCAAACCAAAGTCTTGCCATAGTAGGTTTTTTCTAAACCAAAAAAGAAATGAGGAAAGGAAAGAAGTATGTCTATCTGACATCAAACACTCACATACAAAACATTTTTGTTTGCGTATTTAGATACACTTGAAAGTGGGAAGGGTGTTTTCACATTGATTCTTGGAAATACGTGCTTGTTTTGCTTTGTCTGAAAATGAGTATTAAAAATGTTGACAAGAATCTATATTTTTAATTTAAGTGTGTTTGTATTGTATGGACTTGGAGAGAACTAACCCTGTTTGAGGAACATTTTACCCTTGGCATTGCTGGATATTTGAGCCATTGAAAATACTAATAACAAATGCTCCCTTTACATAGTCCATAATAATAGGTTCTAAGCCAAGTCTTCAAATTTATCCATGCTCTTTCACTGTATTAGTATCACATGAACCATGTTATTTCCTTGCTTATTAAATATTCACAGACCATTAAGTCCTAGCTTAGGGGGCAAAGAAGCCAAAGAAATTAAATTCACTTGGTTATTACTATATTTAGAAAAGAATAACATTTCCTTATAATAATTCTTTACTCCATTAGTCACATAAAATAAAATTGTAAAGCTCTGACTTTGTTACGAAGTTGTTACTTTGTTTGCATGTCTAATTCTTAAAAATTGACATATTCTTCCCAGTTATTTCATACAAAATAAGGCATTGTGTACAAACAGTTGACATACACTATTCAGACTGTTGATAGGTAAATTTTATTCACCATGACACATAGCTTTTCCCATGGTAATTCCTTTCTTGATTTCCTTTTTCCACCTGAAAAAGCAGCAATTTGTATGTCCTAATGAGTTGATCTTCCAGTGGTTTTGTTTCCACTTGAAACTTTTGCAAAAGTCTTATGATTTCTATAAAAGACAGTGCAGAATAAAAAGCAATCATCATATAGTCCAGAATTTTTTAGCTTTCTCATAACCCTGAACAGACTTTCACTTTACATTTTCACCACATTCTTATTTCCATCAAGTTATAATGTGGGAAGCAAGTACTGTGGAAAGTTTGAATAAGGTCACATATTGGGTAATTCCAAGTGGCCTTCTCTTATTTCTAAGTCACTAACAGAGACACAGGTAATCATTCCTTTCAAGAAAGTCATATACTATGTTAGAAAGAGGAGATAATGGTAAATTTTTTAAAGTGAAGTTTAATAGTACTGTTTTAGGTTTAGAAATTTAGTAATATTTTGGGTCATGAATCATGACTTTGAATAAAACAACCCTTTTAGAAACTATTTTATATGTGACTGTAGTTAACCCATGAATATGTTAGTTGGTAAAGCTTTGGGAATATCTTATAGAATGTTGGGAAGTAGCATTTGTGACATTATTAGCATTGATTATCTGCCTGCATTTTGATATAAATTGATGTTGCTTTATGATTGTGATTGTTACTTTTCATTATTTGACATATTATTCTCATTATTTGACTTCTTAGCACTTTTTGTTTTCTGAACCAACACATTTGAGAAACCAACTTAATTGTACCTTTTCATATTACATGACAAGACCTTTTCTGTGTAAAAATATACACTTTGAAATTTTTTAAAGTACATGTTTTTAAACATGTAAAGGAGCAATTTGAGAATATGTATTGATAAAGCATACTTCCCTGGTGGCTCTGTTGGTAAAGAATTCGCCTACAATACGGGAGACCTGGGTTTGATTCCTGGATCGGGAAGATGCCCTAGAGGAGGGCATGGCAACCTACTCCAGTATTCTTGCCTGGAGAACCCCCATGGAGAGAGGAGCCTGGTGGGCTACAGTCCATGGGGTCACAAAGAATCAGACAGGACTGAACAGTTAAGCACCCACATTGATATAGCATAATTTGGACTAGAAAAGGTAAGTTTCCACAAAGTGTAAGAAAGAAATGTTTTTATTAAAATTATCATGGTGATATTTTATTCTTGCTAACAAGTGAAGTCCACATGTCCCCCTTACCACAATCCCTAAATGGTTAGTTGACTGGTTCATCTACTGCTGTGAACCTCTGACTCTCATTTTTTACAGTTCAGTTGTTTAGTCACTCAGGGGTGTCCAACTCTTTGCGACCCCATGGACTGCAGCTTGCCAGGATTTCCTGTCCATCATCAACTTCCTCAGCTTGCTCAAACTCATGTCCATCGACTTGGTGATGCCATCCAACTATCTCATCCTCTGTCATGCCCTTCTCCTCCCACCCTCAATCTTTCCCAGAATGAGGGATCTTTTCCAGTTAGTCAGTTTCTCACATCAGGTGGCCAAAGTATTGGAGATTCAGCTTCAGCATCAGTCCTTCCAATGAATACTCAAGACAGATTTCCTTTAGAATTGACTGGTTTGATCTCCTTACAGTCCAAGAACAGTCTTTTCCAACACCACAGTTCAAAAGCATCGATTCTTTGGTGCAACTTTCTTTATGGTCCAAATCTCACATCCACACATGACTACTGGAAAAACCATAGCTTTGACTAGACAGACATTTGTTGGCAAAGTAATATCTCTGCTTTTTAATATGCTGTTTAGGTTGGTCATAGCTTTTCTTCCAAGGAATAAGTGTCTTTTAATTTCATGGTTGCAGTCACTATCTATAGTGATCTTCGAACCTAAAACATAAAGTCTGTCATTGTATCCATTGTTTCCCCATCTATTTGCCATGAAGTGATGGGACCGGATGCCATGATCTTCATTTTTGAATGTTGATTTTTAAGCCAACTTTTTCACTCTACTCTTTCACTTTCATCAAGAAGCTCTTTAGTTCCTCTTCACTTTCTGACATAGGGTGGTGTCATCTGCTTATCTGAAATTATTGATATTTCTCCCAGCAATCTTGATTTCAGCTTGTGCTTAATCCAGCCTGGCATTTCACATGATATACTCTGCATATAAGTTAAATAAGCAGGGTGACAGTATACAGCCTTGATGTACTCCTTTCCCATTTTGGAACCAGTCTGGTGTTCCATGTCTAGTTCTAACTATTGCATCTTGACCTGCATACAGATTTCTCAGGAGGCAGGTAAGGAGGTCTGATATTCCCATCTCTTCAAGAATTTTCCATAGTTTGCTGTGATCCACATAATCAAAGGCTTTGGCATAGTCAATAAAACCCAAGTAGATATTTTTTTGGAACATCTTGATTTTTCAATCATCCAACAGATGTTGGCAATTTGACCTCTGGTTCTTCTGCCCTTTCAAAATACCACTTATCTGAAAGTTCATGGTTCAAGTACTGTTGAAGCCTGGCTTGGAGAATTTTGAGCATTACTTTGCTAGCGTTTGAGATGAGCACAATTGTGCGATACTTTGAGCATTCTTTGGCATTGCCTTTCTTTGGGATTGGAATGACAACTGACCTTTCCAGTCTTGTTGGCACTGCTGAGTTTTCCAAATTTGCTGGCATATTGAGTGCAGGACTTTAACAGCATCATCTTTTTAGGATTTAAAAAAGTTCAACTAGATTATCCATTACCATGAATATCCATTTCCATTAAATACTTCAAATAGAAGTTAAGGCAATTGGCTCCATGGTTACTGTGAGGTAGATAGAGGGATGTATGAACATATTCTATTTTTAGTGGTTGGTTTGAAAAATGCAGATTTCCAAATGTTGGTTTCAATTGGTATATTTCACTTTCTTATCCTCTGAGAAGCTTGCTGTTGCAATGATGCTCAGCTTGCCCACTGACTCTTGGGCCACATCACTATGGGTTAAAAGTGTGGGGTGGACCCTGAATGCCTGGGGGATGGCATGTGTGTGCTTACAAATGTGTGCATGTGTATATATTTCTCTCTTATTTGTTGGATATTTTTTAGTGCTTAATCAAAATATTGGAGAAGGCAATGGCAACCCACTCCAGTACTCTTGCCTGGAAAATCCCATGGATGAGGGGCCTGGTGGGCTGCAGTCCCTGGGGTCGCTAGGAGTCGGACACGACTGAGCAACTTCACTTTCACTTTTCACTTTCATCCATTGGAGAAGGAAATGGTAAACCACTCCAGTGTTCTTGCCTGGAGAATCTCAGGGACGGGGGAGCCTGGTGGGCTGCCATCTCTGGGGTCGCACAGAGTCGAACACGACTGAAGCGACTTTGCAGCAGCAATCAAAATATGCCCAAACTTGAATTAAATAGCAGATTATAGGCTCCTGAACAACTGCTTTTTAAAAAATTTAATTTTATTTTTAATTAGAGGATAATTATTTTACAATATTGTGATGGTTTCTGCCATACATCAACATGAATCATCCCTAGCTATATATATGCCTTCTCCCTCTTAAACCTTCCTCCCTCCTCCCTCCCCATCCCTTCTAGGTTGCCACTGGGTCCAGTGCAAGAACACTGGAGTGGGTTGCCATTTCCATCTCCAATGTATGAAAGTGAAAAGTGGAAGTGAAGTCGTTCAGTCGTGTCCGACTCTCAGCGACCCCATGGACTGCAGCCTACCAGGCTCTTCCATCCATGGGATTTTCCAGGCAAGAGTACTGGAGTGGGGTGCCATTGTTAGTACATCTAAAATGTTTCTTTTTTATAATAGCTTGTTATGAATATTTTCACAAGGATATTAATTGAAGTTATTTCAAAACCTTAATTTTATTCTTTTACCTCTGCTTTCTGAGGTATTTTTCTGATGCCTAACTTAGTTCTTAACTTTTGAAGTGCTCCTTTTCCTCAAATGGTGATTTGGTTATCTAAAGCTTTTTTGTTTTTGAATTTTTCTTTGCATTTGGGTTTTTCTATATGAATACAAAGTGGTAATATCATGGACTATACATAGCAATTTCAAGGCAGGAAGTATGTGTGCTAAAAAAGATGAGGCTATCAGTAAGTCATCTTGATTGTGAAGGCTTCTTGTCTTCCTGGGGCTCTCTCAGGTGTTTAGGGACCTGCATTCCCTTTTCAGACCCAGTGATGACCTTTGTTGGTATATACTAGTAACGTGCAGCAGTGGCTTTTCGTATTTAAGCATTAGGTAGTATTTTTTTTTTTTTTTTTTGAGAAAGAGTAATGTTATATAACCTTGGGCTTCCAAGGTGGTGCTAGTGGTAAAGAACCTGCCTGCCTATGCAGGAGACACAGGAGACCTGGGTTCTATCCCTGGTTTGGGAAGATCCCTTGGAGAAGGAAATGGCAACCCACTCCAGTGTTCTTGCCTGGAGAATCCCAGGGATAGGGGAGCCTGGAGGGCTGCCGTCTACGGGGTCGCACAGAGTCCGACACGACTGAAGCGACTTAGCAGCATAATTAATTTTTACCAATAACCACCCATGTATCAATCTTGAGCTTAAATAATAAAACATTAATAGTAACTTTGTATATCCTATGTGTCCTTTTCAAATCACATTCTATATCCTTTTTCCTGGGAAAACTGATATTCTGAACTTTGTAATAAGTACAGTGTTTGCTTTTCATGTGTATGTGCACACGTGTGTTCCCATGTTCATGAGTGTATGTGTATTTGCATATAATGGTTTAACTTTGCCTGTTTTGTTGTATATTATATAAACAGAGACATTCACATTTATTCTTTACCAACCTCACTTTTCTTTTCCACATTATATTTTTGACATTTGTTCTGGTTCACTTCACTGTTGGGTATGTTCAAATACATAAATAATTCCACAACTCACTTATATCCTCACTACTGATGAGTAGCTGTGTTGTTTCTGGATTTTTTTAAATTACAGTAATTCTATTTTTCTTTTTATATCTACTAATACATACATATAATATATACCTAAGATAAGAAACACTAGATTGTAAAATATGTATATCTCTATTTTTAGAAATTAATGCCATGTTATTTCCTAAAATAGTTAAACTAATATATAATTCTGTTGGTAGTTTTGAGTATTCTCATTGTTCTACATTCTTGCTAATACTTGATTTTTATACTTTAAAACTTTATTTTTGCCATAAATGTGGGTGTGATGCATTGCCTTTAATTTTTATTTTCCTGATCATTAAGATGATGGAGCATCTTTTCCTATGTTTATTTGCCATTTGTATTTCCTATTCAGTGAAAATCCATCCATCCTTTGCTCCATTCCCTATCAGATTGTCTTATTATCCACAGGTGTTATTTGTATATGATATGGACTATTGCTCTTTATTGGTTGTGTCAGTTACACAGATGTCTATTGATGTTCTTAGGTATGTACCAGTTTAGAACTATCATATATTTTTGATAAATTGAGTATTTTATTATTATGTAGTAACACTTCTGTCTAAATGCCCTACTGAGTTATGAAAATAGGTTAATATTTTAAAACTAATTATTTGAGGGATATTTATTTTAACATCCTAAGAAATGTTTTTTCTACAGCTACTCTTATTATTGATAAATTTTCCTTCTAATTTTTCACTGAAATTACAAATTTAGAGTTTGAAAATTTACCCTTTGGTTTCCATTAAATTTTTCTGGATACCAGGCCAGTATTTTAATTCAGCATGCTGATTGTTCTTTATTGAGAATTTATTTTCTATTTTTTCTTGCTATAAAAATGACAGCCTAGATTGATCAGTATACTAGACCAGATAGGTTAATTGTTATCATAAATCAGTAAACACACAGTAAAATATATTTTTTTGCTCTTATGACATACTTTGCAGATGTTCCTAGCTAAGCAATTTCCTGTAACATGTAAGAACACACACACACACACACACACACACACACACACACACACACACAGTATAGACCAGTAGACCTCTTCATTGAGCTCTGTGGACTTTAAAGAAACAGTCAGAGGTCAGCCAAGATTCAAGAAAAGGGAAATAGACTTCATGTCTTCATGGGGGGGAAATAGCCACATATCTGTATACAAAAATTGATATCACGAGAAGGCAAAAGTTAAAGTCACAATAAACACTATCTGAATGAGTGCCTCAGGAGGAGTGATCAAAACTATCCCCAAGAAAAAGAAATGCAAAAAGGCAAAATGGTTGTCTGAGGAGGCCTTACAAATAGCTGAGAAAAGAAGAGAAGCAAAAGGCAAAGGAGAAAAGGAAAGATATAGTCATCTGAATGCAGAATTCCAAAGAATATCAGGGAGAGATAAGAAAGCCTTCCTTAGTGATCAATACAAATAAATAGAAGAAATCAATAGAATGGGAAAGACTAGAGATCTCTCCAAGAAAATTAGAGATACCAAGGGAACGTTTCATGTAAAGACAGGCTCAATAAAGGACAGAAACAGTATGGACCTAAAAGAAGCAGAGGATATAAAGAAGAGGTGGCAAGAATATACAGAAGAATTATACAAAAAAGATCTTAATGACTCAGATAATCTTGATGGTGTGATCACTCACCTAGAGCCAGACATCCTGGAGTGTGAAGTCAAGTGGGTCTTAGGAAGAATCACTACAAACAAAGCTAGCAGAGGTGATGGAATTCCAGTTGACCTATTTCAAATCCTAAAAGACAATGCTGTGAAAGTGCTGCACTCAATATGCCAGCAAATTTGGAAACTAAATGGCCCCAGGACTGGAAAGATCAATTTTAATTCTAATCCCAAATTAGGGCAAACAAAAGAATGTTGAAACTACCGCATAATTACACTTATTTTACATGCTAGCAAGGTAATGCTCAAAATCCTTCAAGCTAGGCTATGACAGTATGTGAACTGAAAAATTCCAGGTGTACAAGCTGGATTTAGAAAAGGCAGAGGAACCAGAGATCAAATTGCCAACATCTGTAGGATCAGAGAAAAAGTAAGAGAATTCCAGGAAAACATCTTCTTTTGTTTCATTGACTATGCTAAACCCATTGATTGTGTGGATCACAACAAACTGTGGAAAATTATTCAAGAGATGGAAACACCAGACCACCTTACTTGCCTCCTGAGAAGCCTGTATGCAGATCAAGAAGCAACAGTTAGACATGGGTGTGGGACAACAAACTGGTTCCAGATTGGGAAAGGAGTATGTCAAGGCTGTGTATTGTCACTTTGTTTATTTAACTTATATGCAGAGTACATCATGCAATGTGCAGCCTGGATGAAGTGCAAGCTGGAACCAAGATTGCCAGGAGAAATATCAATAACCTCAGATATGCAGATGACATCACCCTTAGGGCAGAAAGTGAAGACGAACTAAATAACCTCTTGATGAAGATGAAAGAGGAGAGTGACATAGTTGGCTTAAAACTTAATATTCAAAAAACAAAGATCATGACATCTGGTCCCATCACCTCATCACAAATAGATGGGGAAACAATGGAAACTGACAGACTTTCTTTTCTTGGGCTCCAAAATCACTGCAGATGGTGACTGTACCCATCTGAAGTGTCTGAAATGAACAGATGCTTGATCCTTGGAAGAAAAGCTATGACAAGTGTGAAAGTGAAGTCGCTCAGTTGTGTCTGACTCTTTGCAACCCCGTGGACTGTAGCCCACCAGGCTCTTCCATCCATTGGATTCTCCAGGCAAGAATACTGGAGTGGGTTGCCATTTCCTCCTCCAGGGGATCTTCCCGACCCAGGGATCGAACCCACGTCTCCCGCATTGCAGGCAGATGCTTTAACCTCTGAGCCACCAGGGAAGCCCTCATGACAAGTGTGAATAGCATATTAAAAAGCAGAGACATTATTTTGCTGTCAAAGGTCCATCTAGTCAAGGCTATGGTTTTTTCAGTAGTCATGTATGGATGTGAGAGTTGGATCATAAAGAAAGCTGAGTGCCAAAGAATTGATGCTTTTGAACTGTGGTGTTGGAGAAGACTCTTTAAAGTCCCTTGGAATGCAAGGAGATCAAACCAGTCAATTCTAAAGGAAATCCATCCTGAATATTCATTGGAAGGATTGATGCTGAAGCTCCCATACTTTGGCAACCTGATGCCAAGAGCCATCTCATTAGAAGAGATCCTGATGCTGGGAAAGATTGAGGGCAGGAGGAGAAAGGGACAGAGGATGAGATGGTTGGATGGCATCATCGACTCAATGGAGATGAGTTTGAGCAAGCTCCGGGAAATGGTGAAAGGCAAGGTTGCCTGGCGTTCTGTAGTCCTTGGGGGTCACACATAGTTGGAAACAACTGTGCAACTGAGCAACAAATGACTGCCTCAGGCTCACAATCCCATGGAATATTCTTGGCCATAGACATCTCACAGAAATTGAATATCTTTCTGGCCTTCAGGTAGTGTGTGGGGCCTTGGAGCCTGAACAAAACAAAGGTTGTGAGAGCCTTAGTTGTATATGAGCAGAATGTTCCTCAGGTATCACTCTGTGCATAGTACTCATCAGAAGCACCAGATCTGCCTAGTTTGGCTTATTCCCCAGCAGGCTTAGCTGAAGCAAAATTCTCAGCTATAGAGAAACCATCTTTGTGTATACACATCCTTTATACTTTGGAGAGAGTTATTTGCTGCATTTATTTGCTAAGTGTCCCACAGAGAGTTAGATGTTTTCATTTTCTGGCCCTAGACTGGCAGTGCCAGGTGGCTACCCTAAACTCAATTATGTACTTGGCCTAAGAGTGCACTTTGGAAGCACTAACCTGGGATATATGCAGCTTGCTCTACATCTGCAAGAAATCCTGCCTCCCCCTGAAACATGTGGTTTCAGGTTGGCTCAAAATTAGCTAATTATACTTGAGTGAGAGAGTAGGTTTGTCAGGGCTTAAACAGTTCCATAGCAAGAGACAATGGAAACAGCCACTGCAGCACAGACTTACTCAAGTGTGTGATGGTCTGATGGTCATGTCACTAGATAAAACTCATACTCAATGGACAGGACCCAAAGGCAAGATGGAGACTAAGAAGTTGTAAGTCTGTTGTCTGTGAAAGAACAGAAGCTTGAATAAGATCCATTCTGGGGCCACTACTTTCGCAAGTATCTACACTTCAAAAGAAGTCTGAAATGTCCCAGATTTCATGCTCTGAAGAGAGCAGTATGCATGAGTTCCTTCTCCAAATGTGCTAAACACTCAGTGTCAAATTTAACTTCTTGTTAGGAGATTTGTCTTTGTTTGGTTTAAGATGACATATCATGGGTTCCGGAAAAGGGACACAGATTTTTTGATATCTCAGTGAAGCTGAAACCAGAATTTTCTCTGCTGATCTGCTTTACTGATAAACCCCTTGGTCTCTGCTCTGTAGTGTAGCAATGCTTCTATTAATTAAGTTTCTATATTTTTTTAAATGGCACCTTGACACATGGAAACTCAGATTTTCTTTTTGGCTGCAGCACTAAGAATGTGACATATAAAGTCAATTTGGGTAAAGATTTGTTGAAAGTTTAATTCTTTACTTGCAAAAATAGCAGTAATAATATGAAAATAACTTGCAAACAGAAAGAATTTCTATGGGGCTTGTAGGTGAAAAAAATTGAGGACCAGAATTTTTACCACAGAGCTTGAGGTGACAAGAAAGGGCTGTACTGCACTGGGATATTTGCATAAATCTCTCAGCTCAGAATGTTTGATTGTGTAGTGATAAAACAAAGTCACATGTTGTAATAACTCATTTTCCATAGGAAAGCATTTTTCAATTCTTGTCCATTGTTTTAAACTTAAATATGGTGCTGATTGAAGCAGTAACTTTCTGTATACGAGTCAGGAGTTTCTGTTAAGCTCTTGTACTTCTGCAATATTTCTTAGAGACTTGGAGAATGATGATGATGGTGAAATATTAATGAAATACTGATTGAAGTCTTCCACGTGTTGTATATTTTTTTAATGGCTTTACATAGACTAACAGTGAATCTTTACAAAGTCCTTACAAGGAAGGAGCTATTAATATCTGAGCTTTACTTAGAATAAAACTGAGATATGTAGAGAATAACTTGCCCAAGGTCACACAACTAGGAAGTGGCAGAGCCGAAGCCTAAATTCTTAACCTGAATCTCATAATGAAGAATACAGTGTTGCTTGACCTACCTGCCTGAGTATCATGAAACCATAGAACTGCCTTTAATACCAAAGGGATTTTGTTTTCATTTAGAATTTTAAAATAATTAAAAAATGAAGTACAAGTAATTTTAGCAGTTTATTTATCGTCAGGCTTTGCTCTTTGTCCAGGATATATGCTTCAGTTTACATACTGTTTGGAATGTGTCTGAAAATGCACACAACACACACACACACACATGCAGTATACATACTGTCCATAGTGACCCGTGGTAATTATAGTCACCAGTAAAATAAGAATCTATCATTATTTAAAACAAAATTCTGTGCTATGGATATGTAGATAATGAAGGATTCTTATTTTGCTGGTGACTCTAATTACTATGACTCATTTTTGTTGTCTGGAGAAGGAAATGGCAACCCACTCCAGTGTTCTTGCCTGGAGAATCCCAGGGAAGGGGGAGCCTGGTGGGCTGCCATCTATGGGGTCGCACAGACTCGGACACGACTGAAGTGACTTAGCAGCAGCAGCAGCAGCCAGTATTCTTAACTGGAGAATCTCCATGGAGAGAGGAGACTGGCAGGCAACAGTTCGTGGGGTCGCAAAGAGTCAGACAATGCAAACAGCACATAGCACGTTTTTGTTGTTCAGTGTTTATACTATTGATGATTAAATATGTTAGGGTCCTTAGGCTTAAAAAGTAGGTAGCTCTTCAATTTGTTAGGACTGCCTGGATTTACATATAGCAAGAAAAAGAGCAATGCAAAATAGAACTTTCTAAGCTCCAAAAGAAGGCTCAGCGCCGAAGAATTGATGCTTTTGAAGTGTGGTGTTGAAGACTCTTGAGAGTCCCTTGGACTGCAAGGAGATCCAACCAGTCCATTCTGAAGATCAGCCCTGGGATTTCTTTGGAAGGAATGATGCTAAAGCTGAAGCTCCAGTACTTTTGCCACCTCTTGGGAAGAGTGACTCATTAGAGAAGACTCTGATGCTGGGAGGGATTGGGGGCAGGAGGAGAAGGGGACGACAGAGGATGAGAAGGCCTGATGGCATCACTGACTCAGTGGATGTGAGTCTGAGTGACCTCCGGGAGTAGGTGATGGACAAGGAGGCCTGGTGTGCTGCGATTCATGGGGTTGCAAAGAGTCGGACACGACTGAGCGACTGATCTGATCTGAAACTCCAAATAGATTTGCTGTCTGATAAAGAGGACACCTGGAAACATTTAGAGAGGTTTTGTAGAACTTAGGGAACTTAACTTTTCCTTGAAGCCCTAGAAGAGGGAACTTGAAAGAAGAAGCAAACAAGTTCATACGGAATGCTGTGACAAAGTGGTGGTGGTTTAGGGAAATGCAAGGAATTGTAAAAATTTAGACAAATACAGCTGATTTGGAGAATGGGGCCACTTATACACTAAGTTCATTAAGAAGTTAGTATGTTTTCTGCTCAGAGGTTTGACATGTGTACTAGGTACAAAGTTTAGTTGCTGTCATTGTATCTACCACAACATGATCAATTAGATGACATGGCATCATAGACTCAATGGACATGGGTTTGGGTGGACTCTGGGAGCTGGTGATGGACAGGGAGGCCTGGCGTGCTGCGATTCATGGGGTTGCAAAGAGTCAGACACGACTGAGCGACTGAACTGAACTGAACCATGTCCTAACTGATGATCTTGCTTCTCCCTTAGATTTGGAATCCATGCTCTCCTCTATCTTGTCTAGTTTATCATGTTTTAAAACTCTATGGACACTTTCTCTACAGTGTCTCTGAGAACTTCTTTTCCATTTACACCATTACTTTACTAGCATGGTTCTCCAGTACCTTACAACTCTCAAGATCATACAAACCTGTATAGTCAACTTGTATTCTCTAGGACTCTTTTAAGTGGGTTGCTGCTGCTGCTGCTAAGTTGCTTCAGTCGTGTCCCACTCTGTGCGACCCCATAGAGGGCAGCCCACCAGGCTCCCCCATCCCTGGGATTCTCCAGGCAAGAACACTGGAGTGGGTTGCCATTTCCTTCTCTAATGGATGAAAGTGAAAAGTGAAAGTGAAGTCTCTCAGTCGTATCCAACTCTTAAGTGGGTTAGCCTAGGTCTAAAAGGAGAGTTTATGGCCTATGTAACTAACCAGTTAAGAAAGGGTTATGACTTGCTTCAGGGTCAACTGAATCGAAGGACTTGCTGACTGTCAATCTGTTTCCCGTCTCTAATTCTCTCTCTCTGTTGGCTCCATTCTCATTCTTTTATACAAACTTTGCATACAAGGGACCTGGTCTCAGGCTGTTTCCACATTCACATTACTCCAGTGTAGTGATCTAAGAAGAAAGGGACTCTTGCCTGCCAGTTATAGTCAGAAAATAACCTGGCTAAGTGCTGTGACTGACTGCTCTGATGAAGAGACCATCTGAAGAAAAACTTCTATAACCAGGAGTGTGGTGTACTGGAGTTAGGTGTTCATCAGCACCAGTCAGGGGGCGAGGAATATTAAAGAATTATTCAAAGTACAGAAGCACATTTCTGAGAAGGCAAAACATTAATAGGTGCCCACTGCTCTCTCTGAGGGGAAGGCAATGGCACCCCACCCCAGTACTTTTGCCTGGAAAATCCCATGGACGGAGGATCCTGGTAGGCTCCAGTCCACGGGGTCGCTAAGAGTCGGACACGACTGAGCGACTTCACTTTCACTTTTCACTTTCATGCATTGGAGAAGGAAATGGCAACCCACTCCAGTGTTCTTGCCTGGAGAATCCCAGGGACAGGGCAGCCTGGTGAGCTTCTGTCTATTGGGTTGCACAGAGTCGGACACGACTGAAGCGACTTAGCAGCAGCAGCAGCAGCTCTCTCTGAGTAGTAGTCTTTTAATATATTTTCATCCTTGAATTCCTATATTCAAATAGAACTATTCTTAGCATTGCCATTTGTTTTCAAAGGTTGTTCAACAATGTCTGCTCTAGTAATAGTCAACTTGTTAAATCCTACTTGTGTAGCCAGTGACTATTCCAGGATCCTCCTGTTGTCTCTTTGTTCCAGTAACAGACCAGCACTGGCTTCTGGGCACAGTGAGCTCAGAAGCATGATATTCAGTGCCAGAGGTCAGGAATGGTGGTGGTCATGAAAGGAGGAGGGGATGTAGAGATGAGGATGTGGGAAGTGCTGATTCTTGAAAAAGAATTAAAAAAAATATAAGTGACATGTTATATGAGAAAATGCTTTGAAGAGACTAACATATCATACAAATTTTCATTACTCTGTTTCTGAGAAATAAAAAAAAAGACTTTTGAGTAGGAGCTGAACTTGAAAATTCCCAGGATAGAACTACTACATTAGGAGGCAGGGGGACTACTGCCAATGTCTGATTTGCTTGGATCCTTGGTCCTCTGTTTTTCTCTCTGCAGAAATTCTTAAAACCATCCCTCTCCCTTGTCAGGCTCTGCATCCACGGTTTTTGGTCAGTTTTACTTTCATATATTTCAGATTTTTGAAAATTTATATTTGAAATAGACAGTATTCTATCTGGTCTGCAAGATTCCCACCCCTGGAAAAACTACTCTGTATCATCACTTACTCATGAGTGTGGGTAGAAACCATTAATATGATTAAGTTACACTAGATAGGAAAGGTGATAGTGCAGTCACTAAAATAATTATATTAAGTTCTATTAGACTCCTTTTTAGCAGACTGGATAGAGAAACTTCTGTTGGCTTTGAAGAAAAAGCTTCCATGTTGTAAGAAAGCCGTGTAGCTAAGACCTAAGGGCAATTCTTAGGGACTGAGGGCAAACCCCTTACCTGCCCACATGCAGCAGTAAATAGATCTCAGTCCCTTAACCAGAAATATATCTGCCAACAACCTGGAGGGTCTTGGAAGAGAATTCTGAGCTCAAGATGAGAATGCAGCCTACTCAGTGTCTTGATTTTAGAATTGTGAATCCCTGAGCAGAGAATCCAGCTACATTGTTCCCAAACACCTAATCCATAGACTGTAATACTATACATTTGTGCTGTTTTAGGCTAATTTTTAGATAGTTTTTTTATACAGCATTAAAAAACTAATATATATGTCAGATTTTAAATTTTAATTAGGTCTTATCTTTATTTGTACTTTTCAGGGTGCCTAGCTTAGTACCTTACGAAAACCACATTGCAATTAAGATTTACTGGTACATTAGTTTTTTTGATTAATATAACTATTCTCAAAATTTCTTCCAGGTTTGACCTCTTTTTCCCCAACTAAAAAAGTCTTTAAGATTTCTTCCAAGCATTTAGAAAATAGCATCTTACTTTTTCTTTCTAGAAAACTCTAGCTCTCATTAGCCAGTCAAGAACATCCATATTGACCCAAACCAAATAAGTGATGTAGGTCAAAAGGTACTTTGGGAGGGAAGACCATGATTTGGGGTAGAATTGAGTTGAGTAGCCACAGTCAAAGTCTTATCTACTTAAATTATTAAACTATGGAATAATGACATGGAATCTTAGTATGAATGGGTCAGAAGTTTCCTTTTTTTTTTTCCCCTGATGTTTCCCAGTTATGCTCATGTATATTGAGAGTGATAACAACAACAACAACAACAATAGTTAACCCTCATTAATCACCTGGTATGTGCCTGGAAATTTTTAAGAGTTTTATAATTATTCACATATTTCATCCTTAAGGATATCTACATGCTAGGTTACTATTACTATCCCCATCTTATAGATAAGGAAAACAAGGTACAGAGAGGGGGCCTGTCCATGTTCAAATGGATGATCATAGCAAAAATGCTTATATAGCACTTCTTTAGTGTTTTAAGTATATTAAATCATTTCATCCTTATGACAATTTTGTGAATTGTAAGGAAACAGAGGCATACTAAATACATCATTTTAGAACACTTTTCTTCCCTAAAAACTTCTAAGTTAATCAATTTTAAGGATTTTTGCTTACATAGGAGGTATCCTTTTATATCATTTTTTCAAAATTAGTTTGATATTGCCAAATTAATCCTCCTTGAGGCACTCCTTACCGTGCTCATCTTGTTTCAAGAAAAGGTTAATGACTCTCAGTTGCTAACTGACCAAATTCCAGTGATTTATTGTGACCATTCAGGGTCTTCTTTGACTTTTCTCTGATGTGTATTTCTAGGTACTTTTCCTACTGTGTCTCAGCATATGCTCTGAGTTCAGTCAAATTAACATAGGTGATGTTCACTACAACCAAGTGTTCATGTCTCTCTAGTTTTCTGATTTAATTCTGGCCACCTGCAAGGCCCTCCTCCATCTCTACTTTTCAAATTATCATTTTCCTTTCAATTTCATATGTCAGCTTCTTTAGCAAAAATTCCTTTAATTCACCCATACATGTTGCCTCCTTTACTTTGAAGATGTCTTGTGGAACTTACCGCAGTTATGTTTACATCAGTTTTTTTTTTTTCTGTCATATCTTTCTTCCATATATTTTTCTTAATTAGAAAAAAATTGCTTATATTGAAATTCAGTGAAAGATCTGATAGTATTTAATACTACATGATTTGAGTATAAATTCTGAGACACTTTGAATTTCTTTCCATAATTGTTCGATGAAAAGCAAACAAGTGGAGATACTATTTTTTAGGCTAGAGGATTCTTCCCTCATATTCCTGAAAGTCTCTTTTCCCTTAGATGTTTATATGTAAGTCTGGCAAGGGCTGTTATCTATATAATGATGACACAATTAAAAATATAGAAATAAAGGGGATGGAACTTATTTAGAAAGATAAGATAAATTCTATTATTGAGCCATACCATAAGCCAAACAAAAATCCCAAAAATGGAACTGAAATTCCAGTAGGAAGCAACAAACAAAAAACAATAAATTATATCTTAGATCTATGAAAATACAAATGAACACAAAGAATTAGTCATGACATATAGTTAGGGAAAGTAGATATGGACTGGTAGGCTTCATTGAAAAGTTGATAGATGAGACAGAAGAGATGTCCAAGAAGGTTTTATAATTTTTCTACTTTTATGTGGATTATTCACTTTAACTGTTTATTGGCCAGAATATTTTTGCAGAAACTAAATCCTATGGCTAGTAATTTGTTATGTAAGTGAATATTGAAAGACTCCAGTAAAAAATATTTGGGTTACAAAAGACATATTAATACATCTATGGTCAATAATATGTTAAAAGGAAGGATACTGCTTTTCTATTAATAAAAGAGAAAAAGTTCTTAGCTTTGGTTCAGTGAAGTGTAATGATAAATGATTTGATACTGTCTGACCTTTCTCTGTCACTCACATAAATGCAAAATATAGATAATTGGATATTTTGTTGTTGTTCAGTTGCTTAGTTGTGTCTGACTCTTTGTGAACCCATGGACTGCAGCACACCAGGCCTCCCTGTCCTTCACCATCTCCTAGAGCTGCTCAAACTCATGTCCATTGAGTCGGTGATGCCATCCAACCACCTCATTCTCTGTTGTCCGCTTCTCCTCCTGCCTTCAATCTTTCCCAGTATCCTTTCTAGTGAGTCAACTCTTCACATCAGGTGGCCAAAGTATTGGAGCTTCAGCTTCAGCGTCAGTCCTTCAAATGAATATCCAGGATTGATTTCCTTTTGGATTTTAGCTATACACTAATAGTTAACCTGGGAACAACATGGACTTGAACCATGCAGGTCCATTTATATGCAGAGTTTTTCAATAGTAAATACTATAGTACTACACATCTGGTTGAATCAGTGGATATGGAACCAGGGGAACCATGGATATGAAAGGCCAACTATAGGGTATATACAAATTTTTCACTGTGAGAAGAGTTGGCACCCCTAATTCCCATGTTGTTCAAAGGTCAACTGGATATGCTTTTAAAAGCTAAGTCAGATGCATGGTGTTATGTACTAAATTGTGTTCCCCAACCCCTGATTCTTGTATTGAAGTTCTACCCTATGTACTTCAGAATGTGACTATATTTGGAAATAGGGTCTTTAAAAAGGTAATTAGGGTAAAATGAGGTCATGGGAGTGGGCCTGAATCCAGGAATGACAGGCATCTTCATACAAAGAATAAATCAGGACTCAGACAACACACAGACTGAGGGGCATTCTTGTGAAGAAACAGCAAGTAGGTGGCCAAGCCAGACTATGGTTACCATGAGGTTTGCATAAAATATCTTCAATTATACCACCCTGTTTTAAGCTAACAACAGCATAACTTCAGTAGAACTCCTAAGTCTTACAATTTTAGTTCCTCTCCTCCTCAAATTTAGGTTATTGATGTTATAATTTATATACTTTTTACATTGTATAACTAATATAAAAATTATGTAGTTATGGTTATTTTACTACATTTCTTTCAACTTTTAAAATTGAGATGTAAGTAAGTTATACACCCCATTTTTTTATTGAAGAATCCATATTTGACTATATATTTACCATTGCTAATGATTTTTACATGGTCTTCTTATATTTTTTATGATATTAACTAATGTTCTTTTATTTCATTCAAAGAACTCCTTATATCATTTCTTGTAAGGCAGGTCTATTTGTGATGAATTTCCTAAAATTAATTTTGGTTGTTTGGAAAAGTCTTTATTCCTTCTTTATTTCTGAAGGGCAGCTTTGCTGGGAGTAGTATTCTTGGTGACAATTTTTTTTCCACCAATATTTTGAATATGTCATACCATTTTCTTGCCTATAAGCTTTCTGGTGAGAAATGTGCTGATAGTCTTATGGGTGTTCCCTTCTATATGACTTTACTTTTACTATTTTAAATGTTTAATCTTTTGGTTTTGATAATTATAATGCTGTTAATTATATGCGGGTTCAACCTATTGGATTCTTCGGGCCTCTTGGATCTTAATGTCAATCTCTCACCATGTTTGGGAACTTTTCAGTCATTATAGCTTTAAATATATTTTGTGTCCTTTTCCCTTCCCCTCTGGAATTACCATAATGAAACTCATTTATTTTCATTGGGTCCTATGAATTCCATAGGCTTTCTTCACTCTTTTTAATTCTTTTCTCTTTTTGATTCTCTGGATAATTACAATTGTCTTGCTGTTTAGATTACAGATTATTTCTTCTAAAGGTTGAGACTACTTTTGAAGCTCTACTTTGAATTCTTTAGTTACTTTTCAGCTCTAGGATTTATATATATATATATATATATATATATATATATATTTCTATTTTTTAAAATTTCTTATTTTGTTCATGCATTGTTTTCCTGTTTTTGTTTAGTTATCTGTCTGTATATGCCCTCAACTTTTAACAGAGAACTATTCTGAATTCTTTGAATGTTCATGGATATCCATTTCTTTAGTATTAGTTATTAGAGCTTTATTATTTTCCTCTGGTGGTGTCTTATTTACCATGATCCTTGATTTTATGATGATCTTATTTTCATGATCCTTGATTCCTTACATTTTCACATTTGAGTAAGTGGTCTCCTCATCCAGACTTTGCAGGATTGCTTTGGGACAGTTCTTCACCAGTCAATTCAGTTTGGATTTCTTGATGTGTCTGTTGGTAACAGCTTTGGACAGGTGAGGCCTGGTATTAGGGTCAATTTTGGAGCAAAGCAACTGTTTGAGCTCTGAGATTGGGGGTTGGGGTGTGCCACTGGCTGAGAACAACTATATAGGAGTGATGATTTGGTTTCCTGCTCAAGTGGAGGTGTAAGCTTGCTTCCTAGTTGCCTGGATTCTCTGGCTAGGCATATTAGACAGTCAGCACTGGCTACTGTACTCAGCAGTTAGCAGGGCTATGAGAGTGCATTGTTTTAGGATCTGAATAAGGGAAGACTGTGCCCTGAATATTACGATCAGGTGAGGCCACCAGACTTGCTCTGCAGACAGGGAAGGTCATGGGCTGTTCTGTTAAACTGTACTGTGAGCAGAGCTGTTTTTTGAGCTACACAGCTTCTTGTGTGTTCTTGTAAGGTTTCCTGGTTGGATGGTATGAAGGCTTTATTAGCAGTAAGTAGGCTACAAATTGGACTTCCTGGGTGGCCCAGTGGTAGAGAATCCACCTGCCAATGCTGGAGATGGTTTGATGCCTGGGTTGGGAAGATTCCATGGAGAAGGAAATGGCTACACTCTCTGGTATTCCTGCCTGAGAAATCACAAGGACAGAGAAGCCTGGTGGACTGCTCTCCAGAGTCTGATACAACTTAGCAACTAAACAACAGGGACTATACTTTGGTTTTCCTGCCCGAGAGCAGTAGGAGCAGCAGTCCCAAGGCCATTAATGCTCTTTGCTTGTCGTCTTGACTCAAGCCACCCATATCCCAAGTTCCCTGGCTAAACAGGGCCACTTACTTTACTGTAGGGTGATGAGTTCTGCATACACGCCTTTTGGTCTAGCATTGCCAGGTTACACAGCTTTAAGGTGTTCTTACCAGCACTTCCTCTCAGATGGGGCTGGAGATTGTGCCCTGTACCTGGTAGGGCTACTACCCTGGCTCATACCTAGGTGGGACCAGGAGGACCCATTTCAAGTAACCAACTTCTCAATTTTCCTAAATAGACTTTCTGTTCGAAAGGAGTTGGGAGATGCTGTTTACAAGGTAGAGGAATGACTCATTTTTTTGCCTAAGTATCAGATCAGATCAGTCGCTCAGTCGTGTCTGACTCTTTTGTGACCCCATGAACTGCAGCACGCCAGGCCTCCCTATCCATCACAAGCTCTCGGAGGTCACTCAGACTCACATCCATCGAGTCAGTGATGCCATCCAGCCATCTCATCCTCTGTCGTCCCCTTCTCCTCCTGCCCTCAATCCCTCCCAGCATCAGAGTCTTCTCCAATGAGTCAACTCTTCGCATGAGGTGGCCAAAATACTGGAGTTTCAGCTTTAGCATCAGTCCTTCCAAAGAAATTCCAGGCCTGATCTCCTTCAGAATGGACCGGTTGGATCTTCTTGCAGCCCAAGGGACTCTCAAGAGTCTTCTCCAACACCACAGTTCAAAAGCATCAATTCTTCCGCGCTCAGCCTTCTTCACAGTCCAGCTCTCACATCCATACATGACCACAGGAAAGACCATAGCCTTGACTAGGCAAACCTTTGTTGGCAAAGTGATGTCTCTGCTTTTGAATATGCTATCTAGGTTGGTCATAACTTTGCTTCCAAGAAGTAAGCGTCTTTTAATTTCATGGCTGCAGTCACCATCTGCAGTGATTTTGGAGCCCAGAAAAATAAAGTCTGACACCGTTTCCACTGTTTCTCCATCTATTTCCCATGTAGTGATGGGGCCAGATGCCATGATCTTCGTTTTCTGAATGTTGAGCTTTAAGCCAACCTTTTCACTCTCCACTTTCACTTTCATCAAGAGGCTTTTGAGTTCCTCATCACTTTCTGCCATAAGGGTGGTATCATCTGCATATCTGAGGTTATTGATATTTCTCCCGGCAATCTTGATTCCAGCTTGTGTTTCTTCCAGTCCAGCATTTCTCATGATGTACTCTACATATAAGTTAAATAAACATGGTGACAATATACAGCCTTGACGTACTCCTTTTCCTATTTGGAACCAGTCTATTGTTTCATGACCAGTTCTAACTGTTGCTTCCTGACCTGCATACAGATTTCTCAAGAGGCAGATCAGGTGGTCTGGTATTCCCATCTCTCTCAGAATTTTCCACAGTTTATTGTGATCTACAGAGTCAAAGGCTTTGGCATAGTCAATAAAGCAGAAATAGATGTTTTTCTGGAACTCTCTTGCTTTTTCGATGATCCAGCGGATGTTGGCAATTAGGGGTTCCAAAGAATAGCAAGAAGAGATAAGAAAGCCTTCTTCAGCAATCAATGCAAAGAAATAGAGGAAAACAACAGAATAGGAAAGACTAGGGATCTTTTCAAGAAAATCAGAGATACCAAAGGAACATTTACTGCAAAGATGAGCTTGATAAAAGACAGAAATGGTATAGACCTAACAGAAGCAGAAGATATTAAGAAGAGGTGGCAAGAATACACAGAAGAACTGTACAAAAAAAGAGCTTCACGACCCAGATGATCATGATGGTGTGATCACTGACCTAGAGCCAGACATCCTGAAATGTGAAGTCAAGTGGGCCTTAGAAAGCATCACAACGAATAAAGCTAGTGGCTGCTGCTGCTGCTGCTAAGTCGCTTCAGTCGTGTCCGACTCTGTGTGACCCCATAGACGGAAGCTCACCAGGCTCCCTCGCCCCTGGGATTCTCCAGGCAAGAACACTGGAGTGGGTTGCCATTTCCTTCTCCAATGCATGAAAGTGAAAAGTGAAAGTGAAGTCGCTTGGTCGTGTCCGACTCTTAGCGACCCCATGGACTGGAGCCTACCAGGCTCCTTCGTCCATGGGATTTTCTAGGCAAAAGTACTGGGGTGGGGTGCCATTGCCTTCCCCGAAAGCTAGTGGAGGTGATGGAATTCCAGTGGAGCTATTCCAAATCCTGAAAGATGATGCTGTGAAAGTGCTGCACTCAATATGCCAGCAAATTTGGAAACTCAGCAGTGGCCACAAGATTGGAAAAGGTCAGTTTTCATCCCAATCCCAAAGAAAGGCAATGCCAAAGAATGCTCAAACTACCGCACAATTGCACTCATCTCACACGCTAGTAAAGTAATGCTCAAAATTCTCCAAGCCAGGCTTCAGCAATATGTGAACCGTGAACTTCCTGATGTTCAAGCTGGTTTTAGAAAAGGCAGAGGAACCAGAGATCAAATTGCCAACATCCGCTGGATCATGGAAAAAGCAAGAGAGTTCCAGAAAAACATCTATTTCTGCTTTATTGACTATGCCAAAGCCTTTGACTGTATAGATCACAATAAACTGTGGAAAATTCTGAGAGAGATGGGAATACCAGACCACCTGATCTGCCTCTTGAGAAATCTGTATGCAGGTCAGGAAGCAACAGTCAGAACTGGACATGGAACAACAGACTGGTTCCAAATAGGAAAAGGAGTACGTCAAGGCTGTATATTGTCACCATGTTTATTTAACTTATATGCAGAGTACATCATGAGAAATGCTGGACTGGAAGAAACACAAGCTGGAATCAAGATTGCCGGGAGAAATATCAATAACCTCGGATATGCAGATGACACCACCCTTATGGCAAAAAGTGAAGAGGAACTCAAAAGCCTCTTGATGAAAGTGAAAGTGGAGAGTGAAAAGGTTGGCTTAAAGCTCAACATTCAGAAAACGATCATGGCATCCAGTCCCATCACTTCATGGGAAATAGATGGGGAAACAGTGGAAACAGTGTCAGACTTTATTTTTCTGGGCTCCAAAATCACTGCAGATGGTGACTGCAGCCATGAAATTAAAAGACGCTTGCTCCTTGGAAGCAAAGTTATGACCAACCTAGATAGCATATTCCAAAGCAGAGACATTACTTTGCCAACAAAGGTTCGCCTAGTCAAGGCTATGGTCTTTCCTGTGGTCATGTATGGATGTGAGAGCTGGACTGTGAAGAAGGCTGAGCGCCGAAAAATTGATGCTTTTGAACTGTGGTGTTGGAGAAGACTTGAGAGTCGCTTGGACTGCAAGGAGATCCAACCAGTCCATTCTGAAGGAGATCAGCCCTGGGATTTCTTTGGAAGGAATGATGCTAAAGCTGAAACTCTAGTATTTTGGCCACCTCATGCGAAGAGTTGACTCCTTGGAGAAGACTCTGATGCTGGGAGGGATTGAGGGTAGGAGGAGAAGGGGACGACAGAGGATGAGATGGCTGGATGGCATCACTGACTCGATGGATGCGAGTCTGAGTGACCTCCGGGAGTTGGTGATGGACAGGGAGGCCTGGCGTGCTGCAGTTCATGGGGTTGCAAAGAGTCAGACACGACTGAGCGACTGATCTGATCTGATCGGGGCTTCACTGGTGGCTCATACAGTAACGAAACTGCAATGCGGGAGACCTGGGTTTGATCCTGGGTCAGGAAGACCCTGTGGAGAAGCGAATGGCAACCCAGTCCAGTATTCTTGCCTGGAAAATTTCATAGACTGAGGAGCCTGCTGGCCTACAGTACATGGAGTCACAGAGTTGAACATGATTAAGTGACTAACAATTTACTATGGGCAGATCAGACTCCAGGGTTAGCAGAATTCCTCATTTGGGGAAACTGTACCTTACTGAGTTTCTTGGTCAGACTCTGTTCCTGATTTGGTTCTGGAGATTTGGTTCAATCAAAGCTATTGATTGGGATTACTATTTGAGTTCTGCTGGTAGGAACTCAGGCTGCCATAATCCAAGTGCTGGTTTTTAGAAGCCACGACTCCCTTTTCAGTCTCTCAGATTTGAATGGGTTGAACCCTGTGGAGTCCCATTCTGTCTCATATGGTGAAAGCAGAAGAGGGGCTCTCATGAAGTGAACCACATGTTGAGTTGGGGGAGACAGGTGTCACCCCTGGGCTCTCTTTTACACCTGGCACAACTGTGGCCTCCAGGTAGACCTCTTCGAATGGTGTTGTGCTGGCATGAGGGAGGGATAAAGTGGTCAGAGTACAGCCATTCTCTTACCTTTCTGACACAGCCTGTCTTGGTCTCTGTGATACAGTGAGGCTCTTTAGCCTCCCTCTGTGTTCTAGGAGACTCACAGTGGTGTATTGTCCATGAATAGTTGTTGGTTGTTCTTGTCAGGGGGAGCTAAGTCAGGAAGCAACCATGTCGCCATTTTGGTGACATCACTCTCCCTCTCCAAATTTTTTAAATCAAATATATAGAGATGCTGTGAAGGGAATTTGTAATTAAAGTCTATAGTCACTTGATTAAGTAAATCAAAAGAGAAGTTTTCCTAGATGGGTCTGAATAAAGAGAGATTCTCACCTATGGACAAAAAAAAAAAAAAAAAAAAAAATTGCAGCTTATACCCTTTGGGTTATTACATCCTTCTTGTAGCCTTGTCTTGTTGCTGATTGCTCTATGGATTTCAGACTAGTTTAGTCAGGTCCCCACATATGAGTAAGCATATTCCTTTTGATGAATTGTTTTATATATATATACATACACGCATACATACATACATACATACATCAGATCAGATCAGATAAGTCTCTCAGTCGTGTCCGACTCTTTGCGACCCCATGAACTGCAGCACGCCAGGCCTCACTGTCCATCACCAACTCCCGGAGGTCACTCAGACTCGCATCCGTCGAGTCAGTGATGCCATCCAGCCATCTCATCCTCTGTCGTCCCCTTCTCCTCCTGCCCCCAATCCCTCCCAGCATCAGAGTCTTCTCCAATGAGTCAACTCTTCGCATGAGGTGGCCAAAATACTGGAGTTTCAGCTTTAGCATCAGTCCTTCCAAAGAAATCCCAGGGCTGATCTCCTTCAGAATAGACCGGTTGGATCTCCTTGCAGTCCAAGGGACTCTCAAGAGTCTTCTCCAACACCACAGTTCAAAAGCATCTATCATATATATATATATATGCTTATAAAATCTCTTCCACTGCTTTTGATTCTTTGTTTGAACCCTGAATTACATACTTTCTAAAAATAAATAGAAGGGATATTTTTTCCTTCTGTTAAGACTGTGCAAATTGTCATTTAATTTAGTAATTGAATCATATCTTAGCAATCAACTTAAAATCAATTTCCAGATAGTTAGGTTTTTATGTATATACTTATCTACAAATTTCATAAAATTCAAATCAATTAACGCTAGTGAATTATAATTTCTCTCATGATGAATGTTCTGAGAATGAAGATTCTGTGAACACATTATCTATTTTCTCAAATCGAATGAGTGTTAAGCCAAAAGAGCAGCATGTGTCCTCTGGGGAAATAAATTGTTTCTGAAGTAAATCG
The DNA here is from genome assembly GCA_935064755.1 of Tragelaphus eurycerus. NCBI lineage: Eukaryota > Metazoa > Chordata > Mammalia > Artiodactyla > Bovidae > Tragelaphus > Tragelaphus eurycerus. The sequence goes on along the minus strand of CAKXYN010000024.1, from coordinate 17,047,806 downwards.
TTTATTCTTCTTCCATTATCAAGCTCTAGTGCCAGTGCTAAGTCACTTCAGTCGTTTCCGACTCTTTGCAATCCTATGGACCATAGCTCACCAGGCTCTTCTGTCCAGAGATTCTCCGGGCATGAATACTGGAATGGGTTACCGTTTTCTCCTCTAGGGGATCTTCCTGATCCAGGGATTGAACCCACATCTCTTACGTCTCCTGCATTGACAGGTGGATTGTTTACCTCGTGCCACATCAGATTCCTCCAAACTTGAAACAATAAAAAAAAATCAACCAAATTGACTTTCACCTGAGTTGTGGCTGTCATTCCACACCTGAGGTGTGTCTTCTCCGGTCTCTCAGAAGGAGTGGCCTATATTTATAGTCTCTCTTTTTGTCACTTTTCATTCATTCCTCAGCTATTAAGATTTGGCTTTCATTCTTAATACTCTGCAAAATTGGTCCTGACTTCCTGGTCAATTACCTGGTCATTAAACTTAATGGTCATATTTAATAATCACTTATTCAACTCCTTAACATTATTCAATAATATTTGATAACTGTCTTTTTATGGAAAACCTCTCTTTTCATTGGCACCCATGACATCAGAACCTTGTTTTCCTGCTGTTTCCAGGTTATTCTTTCTCTGACCATTTTACTGGCTTATCAGCCTCTGACTGTACTTAAGTCCTCAAGGTCCAGTTCTAGTTTTCCTTATTTGTTTCTACATTCTTTTCTTGGAAGTATTATCCCACATGCATCGGTTCTATAACCAAGCAGATGACAGTAAATTTTCAATGTACAACTCCATTCCAAATCTGACCCTTGTATCCAACTGCTTCTTCATTATCTCTACTTGGGCATCTCAAAAGCACCTTTACAGCAAAGAGTCCAAAATTTAACTAACGGTTTCCTCCTAGACCTTCCCTCCTCCAACATTCCCCACTTTAGTCATCATCATTGTGGAAAACATCATATGGATATAATTACTATCTATTTGCAGAAGTTAAAAATCTGAGGCTGTTTCTCCTATCTCTTTTTGCCTCATTTCCTCCTTCCCAGCCCCACTACCATTCTTTTTTTTTAATATAAATGTATTTATTTTAATTGGAGGCTAATTACAATATTGTATTGGTTTTGCCATACATCAACATGAATCCTCCCACTACCATTCTTAAATCACTAAGTTCTATTAACTTCGCAATCTAGAATCTGTTTTCTCCTCTGTGTATCCTCCACTCCCAATGCAACTTCAAGCCATATTCATATCAATGTGAAGTGAAAAGTGAAAATGTTGGTCACTCAGTAATGTCTGACTCTTTGCAACACCATGGAATGTAGCCCCCCAGGCTCCTTTGTCCATAGAATTCTTCAGGCAAGAATACTGGAGTGGGTAGCCATTCTCTTCTCCAGGGGATCTTCCTGACCTAGGGATCAAACTTGGGTCTTCTGCATTGCAGGCAGATTCTTTACCATCTGAGCCACGAAGGAAGTGTTATATCAATATTGTAATGTAAAAGCACCCTAATGAGTCTCCACACAACCACTCCTGCTCAACACACTTGAATTCAATTTTTATATCATATGCAAAAATATTTTTTTCAAACTCTACATCTCACCCTATTAGTTCTTTACTTAAAAACCTTCAGTGGCTTCTTAGTCACCTATGTCTTTGCCATTTTTTGCCATTTCTCTGAATTTGTCTGTTCCAACAAACTTACCTTCTTTCTTTTCCTACTTTGAAGATTGCACATGCCTGCCACACCATCTCTGGAGAAGGTAATGCCACCTCACTCCAGTACTCTTGCCTGGAAAATCCCATGGACGGAGGAGCCTGATAGGCCGCAGTCCATGGGGTCGCTAAGAGTCGGACACGACTGAGCGACTTCACTCTCTCTTTTCACGTTCATGCATTGGAGAAGGAAATGGCAACCCACCCTGGTGTTCTTGCCTGGAGAATCCCAGGCACGGGGGAGCCTGGTGGGCTGCCATCTATGGGGTTGCACAGAGTCGGACACGACTGAAGTGACTTAGCATAGCCACACCATCTCTAGTCAGCATCTTCATTTAGTTATCTTTTCTGCTTTATTTGAATTGTAGCTTAAATGGTATTCCTAAGGGGAGAATTTCCGATGTCCATGATCATTTTCTCCTGTCATAACCTCCCAAGCATCCTACATTTTAAAAATAATACTGATATCTCTGTGCTCCATGAGACACTGAGGTGTTTTTCATCTTCACATTTTCAAATAGTAGAATAGGTCTCATACATGGTAGGCACTTAAAAAGTACTCAAGTAACAATTAAATGAATGAATGATTGAATAAAGCATGGTTACAGCATCCTATTAGATAGTTTCCGCTAAAGTATTAGTGTTGAAATACAATATAAGAACCTATGTAAGGAATATGACCTTGTAGAGTTCTGTATTTATTCTTTCTTTATTATATTTACTTGAATCTGCACAGTTTCTAAATTATAGGCTGATTTTTTTTAACTACCAGAGTTGAAAATTCAGCCCATGGTGTGAAAATCAAGCTGTGCTATCTCAACTTAGCATCATTGCCAAACCACAGATTCTGCAATTAGAAGTGAAACCTTGTGGTGATGCATGAGAATATCCGACTTGTTTATCCATAGCTTTATTGCTTCTATAGATCTTTTGAGAGTAAAAACATTCTTTTCATTTATAATATAAATAACTGACACAAACACACAGCAAGCAGAAAGAGGAAAAATTCCCATCTTTGTGTGATTCATAGTCAAAACCTACAGTTTACATAAATGTCAGGCAGGATTTTTAATTACCTATCCCAAATTTATTTATTTTTTCTCTTGACTATCTGATGAATGCCAGTCAATAATTGCTAATTAACTTCTGAAATAGAATCTTCTGAAATAGAACTCTGAAGAGTCCTGGAGTTTTAGAATTTTTGGTGCCAGTAAGCTAGAGATAGATACTGAAAGTAACTTGGATTATATATGAAAGGAATGACATTTTGGACTAATAAGACCCTAAATACAACTTTAAAATCTTGAATTTTAGGTTCTTGGAATCAGTATCAGCTAGTTAAATCATAAGATATCTGTATTTTCCACTGGATAATGTGAATTATTCAAAGAGCTGTATGTGTCTTCAGAAATTCCAGATGTTGCAGTGATAGAAGTCTAGCACTGTTAAAATACTGTGGCATATCCTAGGCCTGAGCTGATGTCATTTTGCTCTCAGTTTGATGCCAGTACAAGGAGCTTAAGAATTTTCACTTTATCTTCTTTCCCTGTCCCTTTCATCCTGCCTTCAGTAAAATACAGGGAATTTGGAGAAATGGCTTCAAGTAAACTGATGGCATCTTTCTGTTTCACATTTGAGTATGACTTCCCAGACTCTTAAAGCTATTTTATTCTATACATCTGTGTCTCTTTTGCTGTCTCACATACAGGGTTGGTGTTACCATCTTTCTAAATTCCATATATATGCGTTAGTATACTGTATTGGTGTTTTTCTTTCTGGCTTACTTCACTCTGTATAATAGGCTCCAGTTTCATCCACCTCATTAGCACTGATTCAAAGGGGCTCAGGATGGGGAACACATGTACACCTGTGGCGGATTCATGTTAATGTATGGCAAAACCAATACAATATTGTAAAGTAAAAAAAAAAAAGCTATTTTATTTACTTCTGTACAGTAGAATTCTGGCAGGGAATATGATTATTTTGTAGGAACATGTCATATGCTATTGGTGAGAATGTGTGTACATGTGTGTGTGTGTGTGTGTGTGTGTGTGTGTGTGTGTGTGTGTGAGAGAGAGAGAGAGAGAGAGAGAGAGAGCATGCTAAGCATGTGCCTAAGAGCTAAGTATCTGGCCTGGAAAGAGGCTGGCTGTGGGTCATGCTTTGTAGGGAATGCTTATATAGTGGGAATCAGAAAGGAATACAGGGAGCCTGTTTGGTATCTAGGATTCACGAATATCTTACAGCTGAAGATATAATCTGATTTTTGGCTCTACAGTCCTTACATATCCCTGGGATACCATCTGGGTTTTAGAACCGAGAGGCATACAGCACTGCTATTGTTCCACCGTGCTACAGGATCCCCTTGTTAAAATAGGTGTGCTGCTGCTGCTGCTAAGTCGCTTCAGTCGTGTCCGACTCTGTGCGACCCCATAGACAGAAGCTCACCAGGCTCCCCCGTCCCTGGGATTCTCCAGGCAAGAACACTGGAGTGGGTTGCCATTTCCTTCTCCATAAAATAGGTGTAGACATTGTAATTCAAGAGACGCAGTCCTTTCTGGGGTTGAGCTTGGAGGAGGCAAGTAAGAAAGATCGATATTGAAGTCTAAAGTTAACTCATGTAAATTTATGTAGAAAGAAAACCAAATGATTAGGGAGGTATATGTATTGGCTCTAAAATGGTTCCACTGGAATTTTTTAAAATGGAAAGTACCTCCTTTGGAAGAACTAGCATCACAGTCACCTCAGGGGTAATTTTATAGCAATAAGTGGATGCTGTCTCAGAAATGTCCATAGTTTAAGGTACTTTTAAAATCAACCTGTAAAACATCTTAGGGTTATTCATAAATGCCTGCATTCATTGATACTTACTCATAGTCATAACTGTGTATTGGGCTTTCACTTTTCTTTCCATGTTAAGTAATAAATTTCCAAATTTCCATGTAATACTGTAAACTTTCTACTGCAGAGCCAGGAACACATTATCTTGATCTCTTAGAATGAATAATGCTGTTTTGAAGAAAATAGACACTGCTATTCATTACCTATTAGAAGAATGAATAAGATACCATTATTAAGGGAGCATTTAATACTTTTTTGGTGGCTATATTGGGTCAGTCTTGTCTACATACTGAAAATATTTAACTTCTGCTCAATGAAAATGAAATAAATATGCAGAACTGGTCAAACAACTGCTTAAACTGATTGATATTATATGATCAGTTTGATTAAGCAGTTCATTTGTTACCAGCTATATGGGTATTTTGGGTTGAGACAGTTTAAATTAACTGAAATTCAAATTCTGACTACCAGCTATGGGGCAAAACCAAAATCACAGTACAGTTGAAGTTTACAAGTTAAACACTTGGGATTATACTATCCTCTGATGCATAATAACAAAAGTGCATATAGTACCTCTCATCCTCAAAGTCACAAGATAACATGTTTTTCATAAAGACCATAATGTCCTTCTGTGTACTTCAGTTTTTATAGGATATGGGTGACTTGAGGCTCATACTGAGAAATGTGGCTCTGGGTCAGCCATAAAAATAAGAATTCCAACCACTGACAATGATAAGTTCAGGTCTGAGCTAAATTTAGTAATCTGGCTACCTTTTGATGACAGATTTTATTTCACATTTATCAGTTTATTCAGTGTACTAAAATGTTCTTTTTTGTTTTATACAACATTTTGTCCTGTGGAGTGGAATATTACCATGATTTCCTTAAGGATATTGGAATTAGTCACTAGGAGAATGATCAAATTAGGACAAAAGTTGATAGGGATGCATATGGATGCACCTCTAGAAAGAGAAAAAGCAGTCTTGGATGGAGGAGTTGGTTGAATTTCTCAATGACTCCTCGACTTTCAAAGGTTTCCCAAAATCCTGAGATGATTTCATTTTCTTTGGTGAAATGATCTCTGAAATTATATTCAACCGAACCATTAGATAAAGCTGACATTAAGCAATGTCCTGGGTATTTAAGTTTATACATGTACCGGCAAATGCATTCATTGGGAAACAACCTGACTTAAATGAACTGCAACCACCTCATGTTCATTCAGGACACAAAAGATACAGCGGGCATTTGCTATCTTTTCTCAGATAATCTAGGCAAAAGACACTCTGGTGTCATTGCTGTTGTTCAGTCACGAAGTCATGTCTGACCCCATGGACTGTGGCAGGCCAGGCTCCTTCCTCTGTCTGCCACTATCTTCCAGAGTTTGCTCAAATTCATGTCCACTGAGTCAGTGATGCTATCTAACCATCTCATCCTCTCTGCCCACTTCTTTTTCTGCCTTTAGTCTCCCTGCATCGGGGTCATTTCCAATGGATCAGCTCTTCACTAGTGTCACTGAGAGGCTAATTGGTTTATGATCAATTCATTTATCCTGTAACTATTACATTTGTGTCTATTACCTTCTTAACCCAGTGCTGAGAATTGCAGGAGATTCAACATATACAGAGATAAGACTCCTGACTTCAAACTGAGAACGCTAGCAGATAAGTCTTGCTCACAAATAGTGATAAAGCAATTGAAGGCATGGTAAGTGCTTAAAGTAGGAAAAAGTGACAAAGTGATTTCATGGTGAAATTTAAAAAATCCCAACTAATATACTTTGGAAACAAGTTTGTTGGATTCTACAATTTTATACACACACACACATACACTATATGCTGCTGCTGCTAAGTCGCTTCAGTCGTGTCCGACTCTGTGCGACCCCAGAGACTGCAGCCCACCAGGCTCTCTGTTCCTGGGATTCTCCAGGCAAGAACACTGGAGTGGCTTGCCATTTCTTTCTCCAATGCATGAAAGTGAAGAGTGAAAGTGAAGTCGCTCAGTTGTGTCCGACTCCTAGTGACCCCATGGACTGCAGCCTACCGGGCTCCTCCGTCCATGGGATTTTCCAGGCAAGAATACTATATATATATATATATATATATATATACACATACATATATATACATATATACATATATGTATATGTATATACATATATACATATATATACACATATATATACATATATATATATGTATGTATGTATATTGATTATATTCTTTGCAGCCAAAGATGGAGAAGCTCTATACAGTCAGCAAAAACAAGACCAGGAGCTGACTGTGGCTCAGATCATGATCCCCTTATTGCCTAATTCAGATGTAAATTGAAGAAAGTAGGGAAAACCACTAGACCATACAGGTATGACCTAAATCAAACCCCTTATGACTATACAGTGGAGTGAGAAATAAATTTAAGGGACTAGATGTGATAGATAGAGTGCCTGATGAACTATGGAATGAGGTTCATGACATTGTACAGGAGACAGGGATCAAGACCATCCCCATGGAAAAGAAATGCAAAAGAGCAAAATGGCTGTCTGGGGAGACCTTACAAATAGCTGTGAAAAGAAGAGAAGCAAAAAGCAAAGGAGAAAAGGAAAGATATAAGCATCTGAATGCAGAGTTCCAAAGAATAGCAAGAAGCGATAAGGAAGCCTTCCTTAGCGATCAGTGCAAAGAAATAGAGGAAAACAACAGAATGGGAAAGACTAGAGATCTCTTGAAGAAAATTAGAGATACCAAGGGAACATTTCATGCAAAGATGGGCTCGATAAAGGACAGAAATGGTATGGACCTAACAGAAGCAGAAGATATTAAGAAGAGGTGGCAAGAACACACAGAAGAACTGTACAAAAAAGATCTTCACGACCCCAATAATCACAATGGTGTGATCACTGACCTAGAGCCAGACATCCTGGAATGTGAAGTCAAGTGGGCCTTAGAAAGCATCACTACAAACAAAACTAGTGGAGGTGATAGAATTCCAGTTGACCTACTTCAAATCCTGAAAGATGATGCTGTGAAAGTGCTTCACTCAATATGCCAGCAAATCTGGAAAACTCAGCAGTGGCCACAGGACTGGAAAAGGTCAGTTTTCATTCCAATCCCAAAGAAAGGCAATGCCAAAGAATGCTCAAACTATCACACAATTGCACTCATCTCACACGCTAGTAAAGTAATGCTCAAAATTCTCTAAGCCAGGCTTCAGCAATATGTGAACTGTGAACTTCCTGATGTTCAAGCTGGTTTTAGAAAAGGCAGAGGAACCAGAGATCAAATTGCCAACATCCACTGGATCATGGAAAAAGCAAGAGAGTTCCAGAAAAACATCTATTTCTGCTTTATTGACTATGCCAAGGCCTTTGACTGTGTGTATCACAATAAACTGTGGAAAATTTCTGAAAGAGATGGGAATCCCAGACCACCTGACCTGCCTCTTAAGAAACCTATATGCAGGTCAGGAAGCAACAGTTCCAACTAGACATGGAACAACAGACTGGTTCCAATTAGGAAAAGGAGTACGTCAAGGCTGTATATTGTCACCCTGCTTATTTAACTTCTATGCAGAGTACATCATGAGAAATGCTGGACTGGAAGAAGCACAAGCTGGAATCAAGATTGTCAGGAGAAATATCAATAACCTCAGATATGCAGATGACAGAAGTAAGTGAAGAGGAACTAAAAATCCTCCTGATGAAAGTAAAAGTGGAGAGTGAAAAAGTTGGCTTAAAGCTCAATATTCAGAAAATGAAGATCATGGCATCTGGTCCCATCACTTCATGGGAAAAAGATGGGGAAACAGTGGAAACAGTGTCAGACTTTATTTTTTTGGGCTCCGAAGTCACTGAAGATGATGATTGCAGCCATGAAATTAAAAGATGCTTACTCCTTGGAAGGAAAGTTATGACCAACCTAGGTAGCATATTCAAAAGCAGAGACGTTACTTTGCCAACAAAGGTCCGTCTAGTCAAGGCTATGGTTTTTCCAGTGGTCATGTATGGATGTGAGAGTTGGACTGTGAAGAAGGCTGAGCACCGAAGAATTGATGCTTTTGAACTGTGGTGTTGGAGAAGACTCTTGAGAGTCCCTTGGACTGCAAGGAGATCCAATCAGTCCATTCTGAAGGAGATCAGCCCTGGGATTTCTTTGGAAGGAATGATGCTAAAGCTGAAACTCCAGTACTTTGGCCACCTGATACAAAGAGGTGACTCATTGGTAAAGACTCTGATGGGAGGAAGGATGGGAGGAGAAGGGGATGACAGAGGATGAGATGGCTGGATAGCATCACTGACTCAATGGATGTGTCTCAGTGACCTCCGGGAGTTGGTGATGAACAGGGAGGCCTGGTGTGCTGTGATTCATGGGGTCACAAAGAGTTGGACATGACTGAGCGACTGAACTCAGCTCAGGAATGATGCTAAAGCTGAAACTCCAGTACTTTGGCCACCTGATATAAAGAAGTGACTCATTGGTAAAGACTCTGATGGGAGGAGGGATGGGAGGAGAAGGAGATGACAGAGGATGAGACGGCTGGATAGCATCACTGACTCAATGGACGTGAGTGTGAGTGACCTCCGGGAGTTGGTGATGGTCAGGGAGGCGTGGTGTGCTGTGATTCATGGGGTCACAAAGAGTTGGACATAACTGAGCGACTGAACTGAACTGAAAGCTATTATTCTGCAGAATATTATTCTAAAATGTTATTACATGAGTTGCTGAACATGAAATACTAGAAACATTTAGAAAATGCTAAATTATATATAAGGAGGCTACTTATTATCCCATCCCTGGTTTTACTAGAGAGTGTTGGAAGAGATATTTGTAGAAATCCATCCTTCTCCCTTAACCCCTCTCCTGCCTCTCTGGTGCCCATCTTCTCCATCTGCTTTGCTTTCCCCCCTCTGAACCTGACATTTATTGATCTAAGTTTTTTCAGATTACTGGCTGACTACAGCAAGGGGCAAACAGGCAATGCTGACTTTGTGAAGCAGCTTTGAGGTCCTAGATATGTTTTTGAATCCAGAGTAAAATGCACACTGTTCTTTAGGGGTTACAGAGTGTCCACTAATAAACTGACGTGTTGACCCTCATTTACTCCTGTGTCTCTGCTCTATTAGTTAGAATCCAGAGGAGAGCAGGAGTAATCAACTGCCACTTCACATTGCGATAGAGTAATCAAGTTACACAGCTTTCTTTGTGGCAGGACTCTCTAGGTCGAGTGTTAGGATAATGTATATTGAGAACATTTAAGTAGGGTAGTTAGTGTACAGTGACAGCTGAAGAAAGTGCACAACCTGAAACTGAGAATTATGTTTCATTTGGCAGACTTTACATAGGATTTAAGCCCAAGACAGAGCCTCTAAGACAACTCTGAGGGACTGTTCTATGAGGTAAGGGAGGAGGCAGGATATATAGGAGTTTTTGCAAAGACAAACAAAAACCAGGGAGTGAGAACATCAGAATATTACTGCTATTTAAAGAAAACCAGACATCTAAAGTTAATGCATTTTTTATATAGGAAGATACAAGTTTCTGGGCTCATTGAAATTAATCCTTTGATATGTACTATGTTTAGGGCTAGTATCCAGTTTTTCTCTGTTCTGAACACCTCAGGGTCCACCACTGGGGGGTGGCTGCATTGACTGATGGCTTGATGGTCTCACCATCCTTTGTTTCCCGAAATGGCATGTGACATTCTCTGTCTACAACAGTATTTCCCCAACTTGGAGATTTTCCAGTCTCCAAGATTACTCCAATCAATTTGGAGTAACTAGTAAAAATACTCCAATGTTATAATAATAGCTACTGTTTACTAAGCACATACTAAGTTCCAGAAACTGTGTTAAATTTTTGGTGTTATAATCTCATTTGATTCTTTAAATAGTCCAACAAGATAGGCATTGCTATATCATCATTTTTAAGATTATGAGTTAGTCTGAGAAGCTAAGTAACTTGTCTAAAGTTAGAAAGCAAGTAACTAACAGAGTGGTAATTCAGACACAGGTCTTTGATATTCCAGGATTCTTTTCTGAACCACTGCATTATAACTTGGAATATATTTGAAAAACGTTTGTGGATAAAGATATATATCATCTTTGGGTTATCTCTCAAGTATAGGAAATTTTCATGGGGATGTTAAAATGGTAGAAAAGTCTGAGAATTTGGTTGAATTTTTGCTTTAGGTTTCATATGCATTGGGACATAAATTAAGCTTCCACATAAAAATATGAATATGGTGGCTCAAAATGGATATCCATGCCTTCTTTTCATTATTGGTAGCAGTAAGTGTTGGGCTTTCCTGGTGACTCAGTGGGAAAGAATTCACCTGCCAGTGTAGGAGACGTGGGTAAGATCCCTTGGTTGGGAATATCCCATGGAGAAAGAAATGGCAAGCCATTCCAGTATTCTTGCCTGGGAAATCCCATGGACAGAGGACCTTGATGGGCTACAGTCTATGGGGTTGCAAAAAAATTGGACATGACTCAGCAACTAAACAGCAACAGCAGCAGTAAGCATTACCCATTAAACCATACAGGCAAGAAGGAAAAATAGAGAACATTTTCACATTTATTTCTAAGCTCCAGTCAAGTTTTAGATATATCCACTAAGAAGGTATAACTGAACAGTGTTCCAAGAGGCTACTTAGGAGAAAGATCGATGACAATTTAGAGTGAGTAATATATTTAGTAGAAATGGCATAAAATGTAAAACTAATTCTACACCCTGGCATTCTAGGTCTGTTCCTGCGATTGACTTTTGTTTTGAAAATCACTTACTGTTTTTGTCCTTGTTCCAATATTTATGCAATGAGGAGTCATTTTCAACCTTGCAAATACCCCAGGTGCAGCAATGTTCTGTGCTCAGTTAGGGAGAGGAAAACAGTGTTCTTTGTTCTGCATTACTGATTTAGCAGGGCAGCAAGAATTGTGTCTGGCAAGGTAAAGAAAACTGTAGCAGTGGGGTTACAAGTTCTCAGAGATTGTTCAATGCGCTGGTGACTAGAACTTGGAACAGCATACGTAGGGCCATCAAAGGGGAAAGATTTTCATGCAGCAGTTAAGACCAAATTGCCAGATAAACATACCTGCTCCTCAAACTGCTTTGCAATTATGGCAACTGTGTACATAATTGTGTTGAATGGACACAAGCTAAGGGCTTTAGGAAAGGTTTTGATTTTCTTGAATAAGGTGCTATTCCTTTCATCTTCAGGCTTCCCTTGTAGCTCAGTTGGTAAAGAGTCTGCCTGCAATCTAGAAGACCTGGGTTTGATCCCTGGGTCAGGAAGGTCCCCTGGAGAAGGAAATGGCAACCCACTCCAGTATTCTTGCCTGGAGAATCCCCATTAACGGAGGAGCCTGGCAGGCTACAGTCCATGGGGTGGCAAGAGTCGGACATGACTTAGCACTTAACCACCACCATCACCTTCCATCTTCTCCCTGTCCTGAATGTGGAAAGAATGTGTGGCATTATTATCTAGCTTAGACCATCATTTGTTAGGTTTTCTGTTACATGTCATCAAACACATTTTTGACATTATATGTTGGGAATCATCTCTATATAGTCTCTGTCATTTCTGCAAGCAGAGATAATGACCTCTTTGTTCCAGACTATCTTTTCAAGAATGATTGTGTAGCAAATTGCCTTGGAAGATAAGCATAGTAAATCCTCCCACAGCAAAGGGATGTATGTTTACTGTTCAGTATAATAAGGATAATGCTTCCTTCTGGAGCAAAGTTCAAGTACTGTCCATTATAAAAGTTCAGAATTTTAAGCTTGAGGTCCCTTTCTTGTAACAAAATCCACTCTTTGTGCAAGTGTTACCTGCTGTCTAGTTCAGGCTGCTGTGGCCAAATACTATAGACTAGGTGGCTTAAAAATAGACATTTATTTCTCATAGGTATGGAGGATAGGCGCTCCAAGAACAGGATGCCATCAGATTCAATATCTTCAGAGAAGGACCCTCTGCCTGGTTCACAAATACCTGCCTTCCCGCTTTGTCCTCACATCTCACATGATGGAGAGGGAGAGAGCTTTCGTTTCTTTCTCTTCTTATAAGAGTATTAATCCCATCATGGGAATTTCACTCTCATGACCCCATCTAAACCTAATTACTTCCAAAGGCCCCACTTCCAAATACTATCACTTTAGGGATAAGAGCTTCAAGATGATAATTTGAGGATATTGCCTCATTCAACTCATAGGCTCTGGCCCTATAAGACTTGAGGTTAGGAAAGCTAGTAATAATGCTAAAACTTTTAATGCTGTTATCGTTGTAACTAAAAAGTACTTTGTTTCAGACCCTGCTTACATTCATGCAAGTGTGGCAGTATTACTTTTTATCTTGAAAGTAGTATTAAACTTTTTAATGATGATTAAATATCAATCTGTGAATAGTACTTAACAAGATGATTTCTTCTTTCCAGATTTATTGAGAGCTGACAGAAAGCACTGTATAATCTTCAGGTATACAACATAATGATTTGACTTACATACCGCATAAGAGGATTACCACGATAAGTTTAGTGAACATCCATCATCACATACAGATATAAAAAGAAAACAAAGTTGTTTTTTTTTTTGTGTGTGTGTGTGTGTGTGTATAACATACAAGTGTTAATTGTGTTGTACATTACATTCCTAGTCTTATTTATCTTATAATTAGAAGTTTGTACCTTTTGACTATGTTCATTCCCTTCTCCTCATTCTACCTCTTGCCTCTGGTAAGCACAAATCTGGTCTCTTTTCTATGAGATACTTTGGTTTTATTTTTAGAAGTATATTTAACCCATAGCACTATATTCTTGGTACACAACATAGTGATTCCATATTTCTATACATCACAGAATGATCACCACAGTAGGTGAGTCTATTTACCATGTGTTACCATGAAAGATATGACCACCTTATAGACTAAATCCTCCACTGTGTACGTATCATTTCCAGAACTCATTTATTTGGCAACTAAGAAGTTTGTACCTCTTAAATCTCCCTTGCCCATTTCAGTCATCTGCCACTCCCCTCACATTTTGAGGTCATCTACTTATCTGTTTCTGTTACGTATGCTCATTTGTTTGGATTTTTAAATTCTACATGTAAGTGAAATTGTACAGTATTTGTCTTCATCTGACACATTTGATTTAGGTAAGAATGTCTAGGTCTATCCATGTTGTTGAAAATGGCAATATTTTATTCTTTTTTATTGCTGAAATGTCCCATTGTATACAATATTTTCTTTAGCCATTCATGTATTGGTAGGCATTTAGGTTGCTTTCATATCCTGGCTATTGTGAATGATGCTGTTATACACACTTGGGCATGCATATCTTTAAGCATTAGTGCTTTCATTTTCTTCATATATATACCCAGGGATATAACTGTTGAATCATATGGTAGTTCTATTTTAGTTTTCTAGAAACTTCCATATTGTTTTCTACAATAGCTGTACCAGTTTACATCCCTACCAACAAGACACAAGGGCTCACTTTTCTTTATGTCCTTAACAATATTTGTCATTTGTGGTCTTTTTGATAATAACCATGGTGTGAGGTGATATCTCATGGTTTTGATATGCATTTTGATGATGATTAGTAATGTTGAGAATCTTTTCATATATCTACTGGCCATCTGTATGTCTTATGTGGGAAAACATCTTTTCATGTATTGCTATGTTTTAATTCTTTTTTTTTTTTTTTTTTTGATATTGAGTTTTATGAGCTGTTTGTATATTTTGTGTATTTATCCCTAACTGGACATATCACTTGCAAATATTTTCTCCCATTCATTAGGCTTTCTTTCTGTTTTGTCTATGGTTTACTTTGCTGTACAAAAGCTTTTAAGTTTAATTATGTCCTGTTTATTTATCTTTTGCTTTTGTTTCTTTCACCTTAGAGTATAGACCCCCCAAAATATTGCTACAATTTGTATCAAAGAGTATTCTGCCTATGTTTTCTTTTAGGAGTTTTAAGATTTCTGGTCTTCCATCTGTGTTTTTAATCCATTTTTAATCTGTTTGTTTTATATGGTATGATAAAATGTTTGAATTTCATTCTTTTACACATAACTTTCCAGTTTTCCTGGCACCATTTATTGAAGGACTGTGTTTTTTTCATTGTATATTCTTAACTCCTTTATCACAGATTAATTGACCATAAAGACAATGAGTTTACTTCTGAGCTCTCAGTTCTGTTCCATTGATATATGTATTTGTTTTTGTGACAGTATCATAATACTGTTTTGTTCTAGATTTGTAATATAATTTGAAGCCAGCAAATGTGATTCCTCTGGCTCTGTTTCTTTTTTCTCAGGATTGTATTGGCTATTCAAGGTCTTTGGTTTTTCCACACAACTTTTAGAATTATTGTGAAATATTGTGGAAAATGCCACTGGTTATTTGATAGAGATTGTATTGACTCTATAAATTGCCTTTAGCAGTAGAGTCAATTTAAAAATGTAAATTCTTCCAGTCCCCGAACATGGTATAACTTAACTGCTGTTTGTGTCGTCTTCAATTTCTATTACCCATGTATTATAGTTTCCAAGTTCATGCCTTTTACCTCCTTTGGCAGATTTATTCCTAAATTATTATTTTCCCTGGTGCGATTCTAAATGGGATTGTTTCCTTGATTTCTCTTCCTGATAGTTTGTTGTTCGTGTTTAGAAATGCAACAGGTTTCTATATATTACCTTTGCATCCTATAACTTTACCAAATCACTGATGAGTTCTAGTAGTTTTTTGGTGGCGTCTTTAGGGTTTCTGTGTATGATTTCATGTCATCTGGAAACAGTCACAGTTTTACTTCTTCCTTTCTAATTTGGATTCCTGTTATTTCTTTTTCTTGTTATGCTGGCTAGGTCTTCCAATACCATGTTTAATAAAAGAGATGAGAGTAGGCATCCTTGTCTTGTTTCTGATCTTAGAGGAAATGCTTTCAGCTTTTTACAGTTGATTTTGATGTTAGCTGTAGGCTTAATGTATATGGCCTTTATTGCTTCAAAGTATATTCCCTCAATGGGCTTCCCAGGTGGTGCAGTGGGAATCCACCTGCTAGTGCAGAGATGAAAGAAACACGGTTCGATTCCTGGGTCAGGAAGATCCCCTGGAGTAGGAAATGGCAACCCACCACAGTACTCTTGCCTGGAAAATTCAATGGACAGAGAGGCCTGGTGGGATACAGTCTTGTGGGTTACAAAGAGTCAGACATGACTGAGCTACTGAGTACACAGCATGCTTATTCCCTCCATGTCCACTTTCTGGAGAGTTTTTATCATAAATGGATGTTGATAAGTTGATTTTGAATAAGATAGGTAAAATCAGTATGCATGTAAATTCCATCAGATCAGATCAGATCAGTCGCTCAGTCGTGTCCGACTCTTTGCGACCCCATGAACTGCAGCATGCCAGGCCTCCCTGTCCATCACCAACTCCCGGAGGTCACTGAGACGCACATCCATCGAGTCAGTGATGCCATCCAGCCATCTCATCCTCTGTCGTCCCCTTTTCCTCCTGCCCCCAATCCCTCCCAGCATCAGAGTCTTCTCCAATGAGTCAACTCTTCGCATGAGGTGGCCAAAATACTGGAGCTTCAGCTTTAGCATCATTCCTTCCAAAGAAATCCCAGGGCTGATCTCCTTCAGAATGGACTGGTTGGATCTCCTTGCAGTCCAAGGGACTCTCAAGAGTCTTCTCCAACACCACAGTTTAAAAGCATCAATTCTTCGGCGCTCAGTCTTCTTCACAGTCCAGCTCTCACATCCATACATGACCACAGGAAAGACCATAGCCTTGACTAGGCGAACCTTTATTGGCAAAGTGATGTCTCTGCTTTTGAATATGCTATCTAGGTTGGTCATAACTTTCCTTCCAAGGAGTAAGCGTCTTTTAATTTCATGGCTGCAGTCACCATCTGTAGTGATTTTGGAGCCCAGAAAAAGAAAGTCTGACACTGTTTCCACTGTTTCTCCATCTATTTCCCATGTAGTGATGGGACCAGATGCCATGATCTTCGTTTTCTGAATGTTGAGCTTTAAGCCAACCTTTTCACTCTCCACTTTCACTTTCATCAAGAGGCTTTTGAGTTCCTCTTCACTTTCTGCCATAAGGGTGGTATCATCTGCATATCTGAGGTTATTGATATTTCTCCCGGCAATCTTGATTCCAACTTGTGTTTCTTCCAGTCCAGCATTTCTCATGATGTACTCTGCATATAAGTTAAATAAACATGGTGACAATATACAGCCTTGACGTACTCCTTTTCCTATTTGGAACCAGTCTGTTGTTCCATGATCAGTTCTAACTGTTGCTTCCTGACCTGCATACAGATTTCTCAAGAGGCAGATCAGGTGGTCTGGTATTCCCATCTCTCTCAGAATTTTCCACAGTTTATTGTGATCCACACAGTCAAAGGCTTTGGCATAGTCAATAAAGCAGAAATAGATGTTTTTCTGGAACTCTCTTGCTTTTTCCATGATCCAGTGGATGTTGACAATTTGATCTCTGGTTCCTCTGCCTTTTCTAAATCCAGCTTGAACATCAGGAAGTTCATGGTTCATATATTGCTGAAGCCTGGCTTGGAGAATTTTGAGCATTACTTTACTAACGTGTGAGATGAGTGCAATTGTGCAGTAGTTTGAGCACTCTTTGGCATTGCCTTTCTTTGGGATTGGGATGAAAACGGACCTTTTCCAGTCCTGTGGCCACTGCTGAGTTTTCCAGATTTGCTGGCATATTGAGTGCAGCACTTTCACAGCATCATCTTTCAGGATTTGGAATAGCTCCACTGGAATTCCATCACCTCCACTAGCTTTGTTCGTAGTGATGCTTTCTAAGGCCCACTTGACTTCACATTCCAGGATGTCTGGCTCTAGGTGAGTGATCACACCATCATGATTATCTGGGTCGTGAAGCTCTTTTTTGTACAGTTCTTCTGTGTATTCTTGCCACCTCTTCTTAATATCTTCTGCTTCCATTAGGTCCATACCATTTCTGCCCTTTATCGAGCCCATTTTTGCATGAAATGTTCCTTTGGTATCTCTGATTTTCTTGAATAGATCCTTAGTCTTTCCCATTCTGTTGTTTTCCTCTATTTCTTTGCATTGATCACTGAAGAAGGCTTTCTTATCTCTTCTTGCTATTCTTTGGAACTCTGCATTCAGATATTTATATCTTTCCTTTTCTCCTTTGCTTTTTGCTTCTCTTCTTTTTGCAGCTATTTGTAAGGCCTCCCCAGACAGCCATTTTGCTTTTTTGTATTTCTTTTCCATGGGGATGGTCTTGATCCCTGTCTCCTGTACATGTCACGAACCTCATTCCATAGTTCATCAGGCACTCTATCTATCAGATCTAGGCCCTTAAATCTATTTCTCACTTCCACTGTATAATCATAAGGGATTTGATTTAGGTCATACTTGAATGGTCTAGTGGTTTTCCCTACTTTCTTCAATTTAAATCTGAATTTGGCAATAAGGAGTTCATGGTCTGAGCCACAGTCAGCTCCTGGTCTTGTTTTTGCTGATTGTATAGAGCTTCTCCATCTTTGGCTGCAAAGAATATAATCGATCTGATTTCGGTGTTGACCATCTGGTGATGTCCACGTGTAGAGTCTTCTCTTGTGTTGTTGGAAGAGGGTATTTGCTATGACCAGTGCATTTTCTTGGCAAAACTCTGTTAGTCTTTGCCCTGCTTCATTCCGTATTCCAAGGCCAAATTTGCCTGTCACTCCAGGTGTTTCTTGACTTCCTACTTTTGCATTCCAGTCCCCTATAATGAAAAGGACATCTTTTTTGGGTGTTAGTTCTAAAAGGTCTTGTAGGTCTTCATAGAACCGTTCAACTTCAGCTTCTTCAGCGTTACTGGTTAACTATTATTATACCTTCTCAGTTCAGTTCATTTCAGTCACTCAGTCGTGTCTGACTTTACGACCCCATGGGCTGCATGTGGACGCCAGACTTCCCTGTCCATCACCAACTCCTGGAGCTTGCTCAAACTCATGTCCATCCAATCGATGATTGTACCCCCTACATATGAACTGCTGCTAAGTCACTTCAGTCATGTCCGACTCTGCGTGACCCCATAGACGGCAGCCCACCAGGCTCTCCCATCCCTGGGATTCTCCAGGCAGAACACTGGAGTGGGTTGCCATTTCCTTCTCCAGTGCATGAAAGTGAAAAATGAAAGTGAAGTCGCTCAGTCGTGTCCGACTCTTAGCGACCCCATGGACTGCAGCCCACCAGGCTCCTCCATCCATGGAATTTTCCAGGCAAGAGTACTGGAGTAGGGTGCCATTGCCTTCTCCAACATATGAACTAAAGTGCTCATTAAACTATGGGCAGTGTTTATTAAGTTAAAGGAAACAAATAGAAATTCTACTCAACTTGACATCTGTAAAAACTAACAGTGCTATACACTTACACATTTTAAATTAGCTGTATGTTCAGCAATGCAGTGTGGAACTGGAAAATTGAAAAGAATTTCTTAGAAAAACACTGTTTCACACTCAGTGAAAAGAAAAATAGTATTGATTTTTACAGAAAATTACAGTCTTGTATGAACTTGGGAAACATCTAGAATATGGTGAAATGGGTCAGGGAACAATATATATAGAAAAATAAATAAGGGAAAATAAAAAAGCAGTAATTGATGTCCCAGGAGTGAGAAGAAAGAGAATTCCAATATGATAATACTATGACTATAATTCTAATAAAACTTTTCTGAAATGGAAGAAGGCCTGAGTTTGAATATCAAAATGACCCACAGCTTAGAAAGAAGAAAAGAGTAATTAAATGAGATTAAAAAGTAAAGAATAATACAAGACTATGGAAAAAATAAGAATATTTCACATTGGAAAAACGAATTAGACTGTTGTTAGCTACTGGTTTCACAATATTGAATGCCAGAATACCACCAGCAAAAATAAATCAAATAGCCCAAGTGCATACAAATGGAGAATCAGACAAATTATTGTATATCAACATAATAAAACACCCTGTAACAATTAAAGTAATAATAAAATACTGTATACAATGCAGACAATTGTGGAAAATGTCCATGAATTAATTTAAAGTGTTTCAATCTGTAAGTTTATTTCTCCCTGTGTTTCATCCTGTATATTTTCTTCAGGTCTAGCCTCTTATTTTTAATTTTACAGCTCTGCCTACACTAAGTTTGGCCCATCTACTGAGATTCTAACTTCAATAATTGAGTTTTTCAATTGTAGAAATTAATTTGGGTTATTCAAACCTTATACATTCAGACTGCTTTTTCTTTGTAAATGAGCTAGTTCAAACACAAAAGGGTAGATATAAACAATCTATGAAAGAAAAAGATAAAAACAACTGTGAAACAAAAAAATAAAATACTGATACTTTGCTTTCAATTATTGTTAAAAAACAAGAATAGTCTTTAATATTATTTTTGACTTTCATTTTACTAAGATTGAGGCTTCAGAAAGATAAATGATATGACATAGGTAGACAGAGATTATATTAGAACCTTATTTTTTGATCCTTAGTTTAGTTTTAATTATTTTATAACTTCAGCAGAAGTACAGAGTACTGAGATGTTTTAGGATACTCAGTGTACCTTGAATACATGTAATAATACAATGTATAAAAGGACAGTGTTTCATTGTTATCAAAATTTGACCTTACTTAAACCCAGTAAGCTAGAAAAATAAGCATTGGACATTCATTAATATTTAATTTAGAGAATTTACAGAAAAATTTAGAAGATATACGTTTTTCACAAAGCTCACTAGAAATGTCTAAATTCATAACTTTGTTTTGTGTTAAAGTATTTCCATCACTTAGCCAGAAAAGCTTGAAGTTATTCCACTTATGTATTTTTTAAAAGCCCATTGACATTGTTAATAATGGCCTTTTCACATAAATAATCCAATATCTAGTGCCTAGCTGGCAGATATCAAGTATTCAATAAGTGTTGAATAAATGGATGATTTCTTGAAGACAGAAAAAGTGATTTATTATTCATGCCTTGACATTAATTAGCTAAATTAACACATCACGGACATTTTTTTTAAAAAAATCTTCAGCTTCTGCATCTGTAAAATGACATAATTGAACTAAGTTATGGATAGAAAATAAGTTTTAATTCGTTCACTATTCTGATTAAGACTAGTTTTGTAGCACTAACTTTGTGATAATGAATATGATGCTATGTCTAAGCTGAGCTAGGAAAAGCATCATGTTCAATTAAGGACATGAGTCATGTGAAAAGGATAAGATTTCATAAATGAACCACACATTTTCCCACACACTAGGAGGCACATCAGATATTCCTAACCATTTCATAAGTGGTTATTGGCCCACTTATGAAATGGGCCAATTGTTCTATTTTTGAGGTCATTTCTAGCTCTGATTGTCAGAAATTTATGGGTTATTCTCACTCAGTTGCGTGCTCCTCTTTGTGACCTCATGGACTGTAGCAAGCCAGGCTTCTTTCTCCTCTGTCCTCCACTATCTCTTAGAGTTTGCTCAAATTCATGGCCATTGAGTTGGTGATGCTATCTAATCATCTCTTCCTCTGCTGACCCCTTCTCCTTTTGTCTTCAATCTTTCCCAGCATTAGGGTCTTTTCCAATGAATCAACTCTTTGCAGCAGGTGGCCAAAGTATTGGAGCTTCAGCAACAGTCCTTCCAGTGAATTTTCAGGATTGATTTCCTTTAGTATTGACTGGTTTGATCTCCTTGTCGTCCAAGGAACTCTCAAGCATCTCCTCCAGCACCACAATTCGAAAGCATCAATTCTTTGATGCTTAGCCTGCTTTATGGCCCAACTCTCACACTCGTACTGGTCCACGAGCAAAACCATGCTGTTACTGTCTAGTCTCTAAGTCATATCCGACTCTTTGTGACCCCATAGACTGTAGCCAGACTCCTCTGCCCAGGCAGCAATATTGGAGTGGGTTGTCATTTCCTTCTCCAGATCTTCCCAACCCAGGGTTCAAACCCAGGTCTCCTGCTTGGTTAGTGGATTCTTTACCATAACTTTGACTATATGGACCTTTGTTGGCAAAGTGATGTCTCTGCTTTTAAACACGCTGTCTAGGTTTGTCAATTTAGTGATTTTTCTAAGTGGAACATTTAATATACAGAAAGATTTAGAGAACTGACAACAGAAATGAACATCCCTGAATGTATAATAAGTTTATCTGGGAAGTTAAAGTGACTTTTTAGAAATGATGGGAAAATTTATCAGTTTTTCTGAGAAAGAGTGTTTCAAAAATTCCCAAGTCATTTATAAATGCAAGTGCAAGCACTCAAGAGATCAAGGAAAAAATAACTTTATTTTGAAGATATCTCTGCAGCCTGAAAAATGAGAATAGAAGCTTTTCTTCAATCAAAGGGAAGAATTCTAACTCCTAGAGAGCTAATAAGAACTTCAGAAGGCAGTGATAATAGACATTCCAATTTCCATGGAACTTGAGGGCCCCTCTAGCGTTTGTGGATACTTATATTAAAAGCTGTAAATTCATGGTTTCCTTAACTTTCCTCTTTCCCTGCCTCCTCTCTTCTATATCTTTTACCTTATGATAGTTATAAACATATGCTAAAGCATACATTTCCAGTCTCTACTAGGTAAAGTGTTTTTTTTCCCACATTCTTAATTTAAAATATGGAAAAAGCAACCACCTTTTGTTTTAACAAATTTTTAGATTGCGTTCCTTTTGACTTGCATAAAGCATGTGACTAATTTTTTATTTCTGTGTCTCAGAACATTTGTAGAGTTTTCCACCCTACGTTTAAAAGGCTTTTAAAATAGGACAAAGATAAGCTTAATTTCAAGTTGGTTGTGATTCCTGTAAATTCTTTCTTGTTTGTTTCAGTTATAAAGACCTTGCAAAAATTTGCTTAAATGTGCAGGAGTCTTGGTGTCAGGAAAAGTACTTAGTAGAGACAAACCACTGTTATACTTAAGTAATACGGATCAATTTTTTTCCTTTACAATAGGAACGCTGCTTGGAAATAGCTTTCTATGACATGGGCTTTAAGATTTTGTATTCCATCTGAAGGACTTGTTAGAAGTTAGAATGATCTCAATAGAAAGACTTCTTTATAACTTATAACCTGCTCCTTAATTTATGTAACACCTTATTCTTACAGTTTTGCACCACTTTTTCAAGGACTGAACTTTCCACTTCCAAGTATTTGTCATATTTGCACCCGCTTTTTCTAATTCAGTATATATCATGATGAGATTGCACCCCAGTGGATCTGCTTTATCACAGTTTAGATGGAAAGATAGTCCTGAGAATTTTCTGTAGCTGAATCTTAACTGCCAGTTAAATATTTTTTTGGCCTAAATTATGCAAAACTCAGATGATCTTCAGACTTAAATATGGTTTATTACAAGTTTGTATTCCCTATTGGTGTTCATTATTTATGCCATAATTGCTTTCCCTGCTGGAGTTATGGGTTTGAATCATGATCATAATACCTAGTTACTTACAGAAATGAATATAAAGTAGGAGAGGATGATCATTTAAAAAGAAGAACTAGTAATTAGGCTATAAAAAAAACTGGGATTGTTCATGGGGAAACTTTTGCCCAAATAAGAACTCAAAAATTATTTTCATTTAATTTTTTATGTATTCCCCTCCTATTAAAAAAAAAAAGAAACAGCAACAACATAACTTGGAACACAAACTCTTCCTGCTGCTGCTGCTAAGTCGCTTCAGTCGTGTCCGACTCTGTGCGACCCCATAGACGGAAGCTCACCAGGCTCCCCCGTCCCTGGGATTCTCCAGGCAAGAACATTGGAGTGGGTTGCCATTTCCTTCTCCAATGCATGAAAGTGAAAAGTGAAAGTGAAGCCGCTCAGTCGTGTCAGACTCTTAGCGACCCCATGGACCGGAGCCCACCAGGCTCCTCCGTCCATGGGATTTTCCAGGCAAGAGTACTGAGGTGGGGTGCCATTGCCTTTCCCGAAACTCTTCCTAGCTATATGCTATTTTAATGATTTACTTCATACAGCCTTAATTCCCATAGAAAACTAAGGACTGTGCAATTATCACTGAATTAGCTTGTATAATTTATAATAAAACAAACAGGCTTCATAAGTGTGCTTACTTCTTCATAACTAAAAGGGGCAAAAAATGTTCCTACAAAATTAATCATGCTTTGATCTATGTTGATTCCTTCTTTTCCTTCTCTTACAGTCTCCTTTTTGGTTCATACATTATGATACATGCCACATGGTTATGGTTACAAATTGCATAATTGTTTTACTGTGTTGTTCAGTGGCTGAGTCATATCCAGCTCTTTGCGACCCCATGGACTGCAGTGTACCAGTCCTCCTGTCTCTTACTGTCTCCCAGAGTTTGCACAAGTTAATGTCCAATGAATCGGTGATGCTATCCAACAATCTCATTCTTTGCCACCCTCTTCTCCTTTTGCCTTCAATCTTTCCTAGCATCAGGATCTTTTCCAAACAGTTGGCTGTTTGCACCAGGTGGCCAAATTATTGGAGCTTCAGCATCAGTCCTTCAAATGAATATTCAAGGTTGATTTCCTTTAAGATTAACTTGTTTGATCTCCTTGCAGTCCAAGGGACTCTTAGAGTCTTCTCCAGCACCACAGTTCAAAAGCATTAATTCTACAGTGCTCAGCCTTCTTTGTGGTCCAACTCTCACATCTGTACATGACTACTGGAAAGACCGTAGTTTTGACTACACAGACCTTTGTCAGCAAAGTGATGTCTTTGCTTTTTAATATGCTGTCTAGGTTTGTCATAGCTTTCCTTTCAAGAAGCAAGCATCTTCTAATTTCATTATAGTTTGAATCAAATTCAGAGTAAAAGCTACATAGATTTTTGACATTAGGGAGTATGGAAATGAGGTAGTGTCGTTCATATAGGTGTCATTCATATTGTATAGATGAGGCATTTCAGGAACAAAGAGGTCAAATTCTTGGTTGAAAGTCACCAAGTTATAGCATCTTTCATTTCTCAATTAGTTTAGGACAGCTTGAAAATCCAATAGCATTTATACATATTCTCCTTATCTGATGTATTTTCAATTGGTTATAATTCCCCATGCCTTCTATTCTGAAGTCACCTTCCTTTCTTCAGTTCAGTTCAGTCGCTCAGTGGTGTCCGACTCTTTGCAATCCCATGAATCACAGCACGCCAGGCCTCCCTGTCCATCACCAACTCCCGGAGTTCACTCAGACTCATGTCCATCGAGTCAGTGATGCCATCCAGCCATCTCATCCTCTGTCATCCCCTTCTCCTCCTGCCCCCAATCCCTCCCAGCATCAGAGTCTTTTTCAATGAGTCTTCCTTTCTTACTAGGTCTTAAACTTTCATATCAAAATCTGATTCATACATTTACTGTAGAAATACGTTTTATGCTATAAATAATGCTGAACTCCAGTTATGTGGCAGGCATTTTGCCAGGTGGTTTAGATTCAAAAGGGAGAAAAACAGATTGGATCTGACCAAGAACACTCTGGGGTGGACAATCAATCAAATAACCTCCTGAATAAGTAATTATTCACAACAGAATGTGTTGTGAATCATATGTTGAAGGAAAAATGGAGGTGCTTGTTAGGCTGGGGAGTGAGGATGTGATGTGTGAGATGATATTTGAAAGGTGATGAATCAACAGGGGTTGGATGGAGAGAAGAGAACCGAGGCATGTAGAACACATTAATAGCATTTTCCTTCCAGATAAGGAGAGAGAGTGGGTGGTTCACAGAATGGGAAAAAGGATGGGTAGTTAGAAGTGGAAAGGAGATGAACAATTGAGGCTGGGGAGAGAAGCAGGGACCAGGACATTCAGGTCCCTGAGATCTATACCAAGGGTTTCATCCTTAGCCTAAGAGCAGCCTAAGAATAATGAGAACCTTTTAAAAAGGTACAAAAGGAAAGCAATAAGTTAGAATTTCACATTTGAAAAGAAGATTATGAATTGGAGATAAGAGAGCTCCATTCTCTGCAAAGTGGAAGTAGAGAAAATAGTTTCACATCTGTTGCTGAAGTTGAGAGAGATGGTGGGAGAGTGGCCCCAGATGGAGGTGGTGGTGGACAGGACAAGGCATGAGTCAGTGGTATTTAGTGATTAAAACTGAATAGAGTTTAGGACAGTTGAACAGTTATCAGAGTTTACTTGATCTCTGGAGAGGGACTTTCTTTTGGCTTAGATGTGGAATGTCTCTAGCCATTGAACCAAGTTTCATAAGTGTCTTCATAGATTTCCTAAACCCTGCCTTTTAAGGAAAGATATTTAGAGCATGTTTAGCTTCTTGGAATACCTACCTATTCACTCAGACTTTTATCTATGTTTTCACTTTAAATGATGACGTTATTTCTAAAATCTACTAGCCTATATGTTTATGTTGAAGCAGGCAGTAATAGACACTTATAGAAGTATAAATAAATATAACCATTTGGGATGATAATTGGTACTTTGTCTAATGAGTATGAAATATGCCTCTTAATCCCTTTTACCCAGTAAATTCTCATCTGGGAAACCATAATTAAGAAAAAACTCTAAAGTAACCAAGGTTCCTGTGGACAAAGATGTCTACTAACTCATTGTTTCTTAATTGTGAAAAAGAGGCAACTACCTACATATTCAAATACAGGAGAAAGATTATGTAAGTTATGGTATTATATTTATATCAATTACCTTTTTCACCCTTTATGTATGCATGTAAAGTTGCTTATATGTTGTGTTAGTTTCTTCTGTACAATAAAATGAATCCACTATATATATACACACATATCCCCTCCCTCTTGGACCTCCCCACAACCCCATCCCACCCATCTAGGTCACCACAGAGCACTGAGCTGAGTTCCCTCCTCTATACAGCAGGTTCCCACTAGTTGTTTTACACATACAGTGCACGTACATCAGTTCCAGTCTCTCAATGCATCCCGCAGTCTCCCTCTCCCCACTGGTGTTGACTCATCTGTTTTCTATGTCTGTGTCTCTATTACTGCTCCGCAAAACAGGTTCATCTGTACCATTTTTCTCTATTCCACATACACATGTTAATTTAAAAAAAATATTTACAGTGAACATGTCCTATTTAACAAGCAGAAAAATAACTTTTTGAGTTTTTGAATTAATTTGTCTTTTAAATTCCATTTTTGTGCTGGTTTAAGCTTTTGTTTTTTAATTAAATTTTATTGCTTAACTTTACAATATTGTATTGCTATTGCCATACATCAAGATGAATCCGCCACCAGTATACATGTGTTCCCCATCCTGAACCCTCCTCCCTCCTCCCTCCCCATACCATCCCTCTGGGTCGCCCCAGTGTACCAGCCCCAGGCATCCATTATCAGGCATCGTACCTGGGCTGGTGACTCGTTTCAGATATGATATTATACATATTTCAATGCTATTCTCCCAAATTATCCCACCCTCTCCCGTTCCCAGAGTCCAAAAGTCTGATCCAAAAGTCCACAAGCAATAAATGCTGGAGAGGGTGTGGAGAAAAGGGAACCCTCTTACACTGTTGGTGGGAATGCAAACTAGTACAGCCACTGTGGAGAACAGTATGGAGATTCCTCAAAAAACTGGGAATAGAACTGCCTTATGATCCAGCAATCCCACTGCTGGGCATACACAGTGAGAAAACCAGAATTGAAAGAGACATGTGTACCCCGTGTTCATAGCAGCACTGTTTACAATAGCCAGGACTTGGAAGCAACCTAGATGTCCATCCACAGATGAATGGATAAGAAAGCTGTGGTACATATACACAATGTTTTAAGTTTTTTTGAAATATAATTGATTTATAATCTTTTGTTAGTTTTAGCTATACAACAAAGTGATTCAGATATGTGTGTGAGTATTGCTTTTTCAGAATCTTTTCCTTTATACATTACTACAAAATATTGAGTATAGTTCCCTGTGTTATACAGTAGGCCTTTGTTGAATAACTGTTTTAAACAAAACACAGAATATGTTAATCCCAAACTCCTAATTTATCCTATTTCTTTTCCCCTTTTGTAACCACAAGTTTGTTTTCTATGTCTGTGTGTCTATTTCAATTTTATATATGTCTATTTGTTAAAAAACAACTTTTTAAAGACCCAAGATATCAACAACTCTCTGCACATGATTATTTCCTAGTTAAAACCTCACATTTATATTTTAATGCTTTTCTTGGATTCTGGGGTTTCTCAAGGATTGGATGAAGGATAAATGTAGATGAAGACTTACATATAAGATAACGTTGTTGAGAATATTTCATAAGCCACAGAACAGTAAGCAGTGAGAAATGTGTATCTCAGTCTGAGGACCCAAACTGTATCAATTGTAAAGTCTGACATATGCAGTGGACAAATGCTAGATATTCATGCAATATGTGAGTACCTAATGTATATATCTTATGAGAAGGCCAGATTAAAGACACTTGGGCCTGATCCCTGATTCTGTAAGGATCCCTATCTTACACCTCACCTTACTAGAGGTAGGTAGCAAACTGTTCATTCAATGAAGATAAAGTACAGAAACTGGCTGAGGGTCAGCAAGGATGACCATGGCAACTGGAAGAGGATGAGGGGCACCATATTTTGCAGAGAGCATAATACGATATTGGAGAGAGCATCTCATAATATCATAATATGGTATTTTGGAGAGAGCCATCTCATCCATATGGTATTGTCCCACCTTTTTTTTTTTTTTTAATAGAGCTCTACAGATAAAAATAAAGAGACAATATAAAAATAAAAAGAGACAATTATTAAAAAAAAGTTAACTAAACATTTGAAATTTCTGTTGTTTCTGGAAGACCAGACATGCAAATTAGCGCTACTTTAAAGCCCAATCACTGAGTGTTTATTGGTTTGGACTACAGATTAAACCTCAGAATGGAGGAATGACAAGGCTAACAGAGTAGTCAGTAGCCTGATCAGAGGAATATGGTGGTGGTATTGTGCAGTCGTGCAGTTGTGCCCAACTCTTCATGAGCCCATGGACTGCAGCATGCCAGACCTCCTTGTCCCTCACCATTTCCCAGAGTTTGCTCAAGTTCATGTCCATTGCATTGGTGATGTCACTCAACCATCTCATTCTCTGCCACCTTCTTCTTTTGCTTTCAATTTTTCCTACCATCACAGTCTTTTCCAATCAGTTGGCTATTCACATCAGGTGACCACAATATTGGCCCTTCAGTATCAGTTCTTCCAATGGATATTCAAGGTTGATTTCCTTTAACATTGACTGGTTTGATTTCCTTGCTGTCCAAGGGACACTTAGGAATCTTCTCCAGCACTACAGTTCAAAGGCATCAATGATTTGGTGCTCTACATTCTTTACAGTCCAGCTCTCAGATCCATATGTGATTACTGGAAAAACCATAGCTTTGACTATATGGACCTTTGTCAGCAAAGTGAAATCTCTTCTTTTTAATACACTGTCTAGGTTTATCATAGCTTTTCTTCCAAGGAGCAAGCATCTTTTAATTTCATAAAATATGGTAGCTATAAAATAAAGTCAGTAGAATAGAAAGTTCATAAAGCAAGAAGTTGATAATTAGATTTTCCAGGCATATGTAATCAACTTTATCCCTCAGGACTTAGAGGAGAGAGGATTTATTCCTTTCACTGTAGCCTGATTGCATTCTTGGTAGGTAATATTGGAATGTCTGAATCCTCCATTGGACTCAGCCCCATGGGGTCAGACATCTTTTTATGTACTACTATCTGTCCTCTGGCCAGCAGAGTTTGTGCTAAGTTGCTTCAGTTGTGTCCGACTCTGTGCGACCCTATGGACAGTAGCTTACTATGTTCCTCTGTCCATGACATTGTCCAGGCAAGAATACTGGAGTGGGTAGCCATGCCCTTCTCCAGCAGATTTTCCTGAGCCAAGGATCGAACCCACATCTCTTATGTCTCCTGCACTGGCAGGTGGGTTCTTTACCACTGGTGCCACCTGGCCAGCAGAGTAATGCTATAATATTAATTGAATGAATTAATAGAGTAGTCCAGTCCATGGGGTCGCTAAGAGTTGGACACGACTGAGCGACTTCACTTTGACTTTTCACTTTCATGCATTGGAGAAGGAAATGGCAACCCACTCTAGTGTTCTTGCCTGGAGAATCCCAGGGACAGGGGAGCCTGGTGAGCTTCTGTCTATGGGGTCGCACAGAGTCGGACACGACTGAAGCGACTTAGCAGCAGCAGCAGCAGTGTGTGGTAAAATGAGGCAATTTTAGCTATGGAGAGAAGAGAGAAGAGGGAGATTTGATGCTCAAGGCCAGGCAAGCATCAGTCTGGGCCATGCACTGCTGCCAAAGGGAGTAGAGAAATCCATGCAGAAGAAAGATGGAAACCTCCAGCAATGTGAAGGCCTGAGACAACTGTCTCAGAAAAACATCCATTACCAAACAGGTAAGCAATAGTTACAAGAAGCTGTCTTGTTTAAAGAGCAAAGATCATTTGTAAACAGGTAAGAGGAGAGAGAAGCAACCACAAACCTCTTTTTTTTTTTTTTTTTAATTTTTATTTTTTTAATTAAATTTTATTTTGCTTAACTTTACAATATTGTATTGCTTTTGCCTTACATGGAGATGGATCCACCACAAGTATACACATGCTCCCCATCCTGAACCCTCCTCCCTCCTCCCTCCCCATACCATCCCTCTGGGTCGTCCCAAACTTCTTCTTGATGGAGTCAGTTGGAATGTGATATTAAGTAAACAGAAAGCTTGGCTGAGCACGTGTATTCCACATCCCAAAGGATTTCATAAAAAACTCTCTATTCCATACCAAAAGAAGAAATGTGTGTGTTAAAGTGACCAAATTTAAAAGTCTGTAACTGAGGTTCTAAGAGAGCTTTTTCCAAGGTTATACCCTAATGACTAAACAACCTATAAAAACTGTGAATGTAAAGCACATTTGCCTGAGAGTACATGTGTGTATGTGTATACTAATTTGGGCTATAAAGGAATGACATTGACAAATAATTGTTCTTATTTTGTATGCTTTTCCTTTTCCCTCAGATCAGATCAGATCATATCAGTAGCTCAGTTGTGTCCAACTCTTTGCGACCCCATGAATTGCAGCACGCCAGGCCTCCCTGTCCATCACCAACTCCCGGAGGTCACTGAGACACATCCATTGAGT
The DNA here is from genome assembly GCA_935064755.1 of Tragelaphus eurycerus. Taxonomy (NCBI): domain Eukaryota; kingdom Metazoa; phylum Chordata; class Mammalia; order Artiodactyla; family Bovidae; genus Tragelaphus; species Tragelaphus eurycerus. Next base: position 17,017,153 of record CAKXYN010000024.1, on the reverse strand, counting down.
CAGTGATGCCATCCAGCCATCTCATCCTCTGTCGTCCCCTTCTCCTCCTGCCCCCAATCCCTCCCAGCATCAGAGTCTTCTCCAATGAGTCAACTCTTTGCATGAGGTGGCCAAAATACTGGAGTTTCAGCTTTAGCATCATTCCTTCCAAAGAAATCCCAGGGCTGATTTCCTTCAGAATGGACTGGTTGGATCTCCTTGCAGTCCAAGGGACTCTCAAGAGTCTTCTCCAACACCACAGTTCAAAAGCATCAATTCTTCGGCGCTCAGCCTTCTTCACAGTCCAGCTCTCACATCCATACATGATCACAGGAAAGACCATAGCCTTGACTAGGTGAACCTTTGTTGGTAAAGTAATGTCTCTGCTTTTTAATATGCTGTCTAGGTTGGTCATAACTTTCCTTCCAAGGAGTAAGCATCTTTTAATTTCATGGCTGCAGTCACCATCTGTAGTGATTTTGGAGCCCAGAAAAATAAAGTCTGACACTGTTTCCACTGTTTCCCCATCTATTTCCCATGATGTGATGGGACCAGATGCCATGATCTTGGTTTTCTGAATGTTGAGCTTTAAGCCAACTTTTCACTCTCCACTTTCACCTTCATCAAGAGGATTTTAGTTCCTCTTCACTTTCATACCCATATTAAAGTTCTCCAGAGAAACAGAATCAATAGGTACAACGGTGGATCTACATATCTATCAATTTATTTTATTATTTTAAGGAATTGATGAATATGATTATGGAAAAATATCAAGATCTGCAACTGACAAGCTGAAGAGCCAGGAGACCCAATGATTAGGTTCCAGAGGAAGGCAAGAAAAGACCTATATTTCAGCTGAAGGACAGGTAAGTGGATGAACTACTTCTTTTTCCACTGCTTTTATTATTCTATTCAGGTCAACAGTTTGGATGAGGTCTACCTCCACTGGGAAGGACAATATTCCTTACTCATTCTCCTGATTCAAATGCTAATGTCACCAAGAAATCTACTCACACAGACTCAGAACATTGTTGAACTATTATAGCTATCCTGGCTCCCTGTGGCCCAGATAAGGTGACATAAAGTTAGCAAGACAAAATTTTATCTAGAAGAATGTAAGGAAATGACTGAGATATACTTCAATCCTAACATTTTTATATAATTTTGCAGTTTTGGAATGAATAATTTATACTTTTTATTATTAGTGCACTGGAAAACACTATAATATCCATATGTCATCACCACCAGCTAAGTATTAACAAAATAAAACAATACAATCAAGAGCCATGATGGCCACAAAAGGTGGTATTTAATGACTCAGCCAGCCTTCCAGGAAATGAGATTTTGAAAATTATAAAGAATTGCTATTGATTAGATTTACTGTTCATAAGACAATTTGGCAAGACCGACCACTAGTTTATAGTATTCAAATTGGGGATATTTGTATATGAAGGAATGTGCCAAAAGTAGTGATTTTCTCTACTGGAAAGAATCTGGCCTTTTAAAAATTAAGCTATTATAATGTATTATAATTTTTTTTTCAATTCACACATGATATTTTACATGTCTCAGTGCCATTCTCCCATATAATCCCACCCTTGCCCTCTCCCAAAGAGTCCAAAAGACTGTTCAATACATCTGTGTCTCTTTTGCTGTCTCACATACAGGGTTATCATTACCTTCTTTTTCAATTCCATATATATACGTTAGTAATGGCACCCCACTCCAGTACTCTTGCCTGGAATATCCCATGGATGGAGGAGCCTGGTGGGCCACAGTCCATGGAGTCTCTAAGAGTCAGAAATGACTGAGTGACTTCACTTTCTCTCTTCACTTTCATGCATTGGAGAAGGAAATGGCAACCCACTCCAATGTTCTTGCCTGAAGGATCCCAGGGATGGGTGAGCCTGGTGGGCTGCCATCTATGGGGTCGCACAGAGTCGGACACGACTGAAGCGACGGCAAGACAGTTATGTGGAAAAGGCAATGGCAACCCACTCCAGTGTTCTTGCCTTGAAAATCCCATGGACTGAGGAGCCTGGTGGACTGCCGTCAATGGGGTCGCACAGAGTCGGACACGACTGAAGCGCCTTAGCAGCAGCAGCATACTGTATTCGGAGAAGGCAATGGCAACCCACTCCAGTACTCTTGCCTGGAAAATCCCATGGATGGAGGAACATGGTAAGCTGCAGTCCATGGGTCGCTAAGACTCAGACACGACTGAGAGACTTCCCTTTCACTTTTCACTTTCATGCATTGGAGGAGGAAATGGCAACCTACTCCAGTGTTCTTGCCTGGAGAATCTCAGGGACGGTGAGGCCTAGTGGGCTGCCGACTGTGGGGTTGCACAGAGTTGGACACGACTGAAGCGACTTAGCAGCATACATTTCTATTCCTTTTTCAGATTCTTTTCCTATTTAGATTATTACAGAGTATTGATTAGAGTTCTCTGTGCTGTATAGTAGGTCCTAATCCTTAGGACCTACTATAGGTCCTAATCCTTAGCAGCAGTAGCAGAAGCAGCAGCATACTGTATTGGTGTTTTTCTCTCTAGCTCACTTCACTGTGTATTATAGGCTCCAGTTTCATCCACCTCATTAGAACTGATTCAAATGTATTCTTTTTAATGACTGAGTAATACTCCTTTGTGTATATGTACCACAGCTTTCTTATCTATTCATCTGCTGATGGACATCTAGGTTGCTCCATGTCCTGGCTATTATAAACAGTGCTACGATGAACAGTAGGGTACATGTGTCTCTTTCATTTCTGGCTTCCTAAGTATGTATGCCAAGCAGTGGGATTGCTGGGTCATATGGCAGTTCTATTTCCAGTTTTTTTAAGGAATCTCTAAACTGTTCTCCATAGTGGCTGTAGTAGTTTGCATTCCCACCAACAGTGTAAGAGGGTTCCCTTTTCTCCACATGCTCTCCAGCATTTATTGCTTGTAGACTTTTGGATAGCAGCCATTCTGACTGGCGTGAAATGGTACCTCATAGTGGTTTTGATTTGCATTTCTCTGATAATGAGTGATGTTGATCATCTTTTCATGTGTTTGTTAGCCATCTGTATGTCTTCTTTGGAGAAATGTCTGTTTAGTTCTTTGGCCCACTTTTTGATTGGGTCGTTTATTTTTCTGGAGTTGAGTTGCAGGAGTTGCTTGTAAATTTTTGAGATTAATTATTTGTCCATTGCTTCATTTGCTATTATTTTCTCCCATTCTGAAGGCTGTCTTTTCACTTTGCTTATAGTTTCCTTTGTTGTGCAGAAGCGTTTAATTTTAATTAGATCCCATTTGTTTATTTTTGTATTATTTCCAATATTCTGGAAAGTGGGTCATAGAGGATCCTGCTGTGGTTTATATCAGAGAGTGTTTTTTTGTTTGTTTGTTTTTTGAGAGTGTTTTGCTTATGTTCTCCTCTAGGAGTTTTATAGTTTCTGGTCTTACGTTTAGATCTTTAATCTATTTTGAGTTTATTTTTGTGTATGGTGTTAGAAAATGTTCTAATTTCATTCTTTAACAAGAGGTTGACCAGTTTTCCCAGCACCACTTGTTAAAGAGATTGTCTTTCCTCCATTGTATATTCTTGCCTCCTTTGTCAAAGATAAGGTGTCCATATGTGCGTGGATTTATCTCTGGGCTTTCTATTTTGCTCCATTGATGTATATTTCTGTCTCTGTGCCAGTACCATATTGTCTTGATGACTGTGGCTTTGTAGTAGAGCCTGAAGTCTGGCAGGCTGATTCCTCCAGTTCCATTCTTCTTTCTCAAGATAGCTTTGGCTATTCGAGGCTTTTTGTATTTCCATACAAATTGTGAAATTATTTGTTCTAGCTCTGTGAAAAATACCATTGGTAGCGTGATAGGGATTGCATTGAATCTATAGATTGCTTTAAGTAGTTTACTCATTTTCACTATATTGAGTGTCCCGATCCATAAACATGGTATATTTCTCCATTTATTTGTGTCCTCTTTGATTTCTTTCACCAGTGTTTTATAGCTTTCTATATATAGATCTTTTGTTTCTTTAAGTAGATCTATTCCTAAGTATTTTATTCTTTTCATTTTAATGGTGAATGGAATTATTTCCTTAATTTCTCTGTTTTCTCAGTGTATAGGAATGCAAGGGATTTTTGTGTGTTAATTTTATATCCTGCAACTTTAGGATATTCATTGATTAGCGCTAGTAATTTTCTGGTGGTCTTTAAGGTTTTCTGTGTAGAGGATCATGTCATCTGCAAACAGTGAGAGTTTTATGTCTTCTTTTCAAATCTGGATTCCTTTTGTTTCTTTTTCTGCTCTGATTGCTGTCGCCAAAACTTCCAAAACTATGTTGAATAGTGGTGGTGAGAGCGGGTGCCCTTGTCTTGTTCCTGCCTTTAAGGGAAATGCTTTCAATTTTTCACCATTGAGGATAATGTTTGCTGAGGGTTTGTTATATATAGCTTTTAATAATTTTATTATGTTGAGGTATGTTCCTTCTATTCCTGCCTTCTGGAGGGTTTTTATCATACACGGATGTTGAATTTTGTCAGAGGCTTTCTCTGCATCTATTGAGATAATCATATGGTTTTTATTTTTCAATTTATTAATGTGGTGTATTACATTGATTGATTTGCGGATGTTGAAGAATCCTTGCATCCATGGGATAAAGCCCACTTGGTCATGATGTATGATCTTTTTGATATGTTGTTGGATTTTGTTTGCTAGAATGTTGTTAAGGATTTATGCATCTATGTTCATCAGTGATATTGACCTGTAGTTTTATTTTTTTGTGACATCTTTGTCAGGTTTTGGTATTATGGTGATGGTGGCCTCATAGAATAAATCTGGAAGTTTACCTTCCTCTGCAATTTTCTTGAAGTTTGAGTAGGGTAGGTGTTATCAGATCAGATCAGATCAGTCGCTCAGTTGTGTCCGACTCTTTGCGACCCCATGAACTGCAGCACGCCAGGCCTCCCTGTCCATCACCAGCTCCCGGAGGTCACCCAGACTCGCATCCATCGAGCCAGTGATGCCATCCAGCCATCTCATCCTCTGTCGTCCCCTTCTCCTCCTGCCCTCAATCCCTCCCAGCATCAGAGTCTTCTCCAATGAGTCAGCTCTTCGCATGAGGTGGCCAAAATACTGGAGTTTCAGCTTTAGCATCATTCCTTCTAAAGAAATTCCAGGATTGATCTCCTTCAGAATGGACCAGTTGGATCTTCTTGCAGTCCAAGGGACTCTCAAGAGTCTTCTCCAACACCACAGTTCAAAAGCATCAATTCTTCGTCGCTCAGCCTTCTTCACAGTCCAGCTCTCACATCCATACATGACCACAGGAAAGACCATAGCCTTGACTAGGCGAACCTTTGTTGGCAAAGTGATGTCTCTGCTTTTGAATATGCTATCTAGGTTGGTCATAACTTTCCTTCCAAGGAGTAAGCGTCTTTTAATTTCATGGCTGCAGTCACCATCTGCAGTGATTTTGGAGCCCAGAAAAACAAAGTCTGACACTGTTTCCACTGTTTCTCCATCTATTTCCCATGTAGTGATGGGACCAGATGCCATGATCTTGGTTTTCTGAATGTTGAGCTTTAAGCCAACCTTTTCACTTTCCACTTTCACCTTCATGAAGAGTAGGTGTTATAGCTTCTCTAAATTTTTGGTAGAATTCATCTGTGAAGCCATTTGGTCCTGGGCTTTTGTTTGTTGGAAGATTTCTGATTACAGTTTCAATTTCTGTGCTTGTGATGGGTCTGTTAAGATTTTCTATTTCTTCCTGGTTCAATTTTGGAAAGTTGTACTTTTCTAAGAATTTGTCCATTTCTTCCAAGTTGTCCATTTTATTTGCATATAGTTGCTGATAATAGTCTCTTATGATCCTTTGTATTTCTGTGTTGTCTGTTATGATCTCTCCATTTTCATTTCTAATTTCGTTGATTTGATTTTTCTCCCTTTGTTTCTTGATGAGTCTGGCCACTGGTTTGTCAATTTTATTTATCTTCTCAAAGAACCAGCTTTTGGTTTTGTTGATTTTTGCTATGGTCTCTTTTGTTTCTTTGGTATTTATTTCTGCCCTAATTTTAAAGATTTCTTTCCTTCTACTAACCCTGGGGTTCATAATTTCTTCCTTTTTAAGTTATTTAGGTGTAGAGTTAGGTTATTTATTTGACTTTTTTCTTGTTTCTTGAGGTAAGCCTGTATTGCTATGAACCTTTCCCTTAGTACTGCTTTTACAGTGTCCCATAGGTTTTGGGTTGTTGTGTTTTCATTTTCATTAATTTCTATGCAAATTTTGATTTCTTTTTTGATTTCTTCTGTGATTTGTTGGTTATTCAGCAGTGTGTTGCTCAGCCTCCATATGTTGGAATTTTTAATAGTTTTTCTTCTGTAATTGACATCTAATCTTACTGCATTGTGGTCAGAAAAGATGCTTGGAATGATTTCAATATTTTTTGAATTTACCAAGGCTAGATTTATGGCCCAGGATGTGATCTATCCTGGAGATGGTTCCGTGTGTGCTTGAGAAAAAGGTGAAATTCATTGTTTGGGGGTGAAATGTCCTATAGATATCAATTAGGTCTAACTGGTCTATTGTATCATTTAAAGTTTGTGTTTCCTTGTTAATTTTCTGTTTAGTTGATCTATCCATAGGTGTGAGCGGGGTATTAAAGTCTCCCACTATTATTGTGTTATTGTTAATTTCCCATTTTGTACTTGTTAGCATTTGTCTTACATATTGTGGTGCTCCTATATTGGGCGCATATATATTTATGATTTTTATATCTTCTTGGATTGATCCTTTGATCATTATGTAGTGTCCATCTTTGTCTCTTTTCACAGTCTTTGTTTTAAAGTCTATTTTTTCTGATATGAGTATTGCTACTCCTGCTTCCTTTTGGTCTCTATTTGCATGGAATATCTTTTTCCAGCCCTTCACTTTCAGTCTGTTTGTGTCCCTTTGTTTCAAGGTGGGTCTCTTGTAGACAACATATATAGGGATGTTGTCTTTTGTCTTTCGGTTGGGGCATTAAACCCATTTACGTTTAAGGTAATTATTGATAAGTATGATCCCGTTGCCATCTACTTTATTGTTTTGGGTTTGAGTTTATACACCCTTTCTGTGTTTCCCCTCTAGAGAAGATCCTTTAGCATTTGCTGGAGAGCTGGTTTGGTAGTGCTGAATTCTCTCAGCTTTTGCTTGTCTGTAAAGCTTTTGATTTCTCCTTCATATTTGAATGAGATCCTTGCTGGGTACAGTAATCTTGGCTGTAGGCTATTTTCTTTCATCACTTTATGTCCTGCCATTCCCTTCTGACCTGAAGAGTTTCTATTGAAAAATCAGCTGTTATCCTCATGGGAATCCCCTTGTGTATTATTTGTTGTTTTTCCCTTGCTGCTTTTAATATTTGTTCTTTGTGTTTGATCTTTATTAATTTGATTAATATGTGTCTTGGGGTGTTTCACCTTGGGTTTATCCTGTTTGGGACTCTCTGGGTTTCTTGGACTTGGGTGATTATTTCCTTCCCCATTTTAGGGAAGTTTTCAACGATTATCTCCTCTAGTATTTTCTCATGGTCTTTCTTTTTGTCTTCTTCTTCTGGGACTCCTATGATTCGAATGTTGGGGTGTTTAACATTGTCCCAGAGGTCTCTGAGGTTGTCCTCCTTTCTTTTAATTCTTTTTTCTTCTCTGTTTCATTTATTTCTACCATTCTATCTTCTACCTTACGTATCCTATCTTCCACCTCCGTTATTCTACTGTTGGTTCCCTCCAGAGTGTTTTTGATCTCATTTATTGCATTATTCATTATATATTGACTCTTTTTTATTTCTTCTAGGTCCTTGTTAAACCTTTCTTGCATCTTCTGGATCCTTGTCTCCAGGCTATTTATCTGTAACTCCAATTTGTTTTCAAGATTTTGGATCATTTCCACTATCATTATTGGAAATTCTTTATCAGGTAGATTCCTTATCTTTTCCTCTTTGGTTTGGTTTGGTGGGCATTTATCCTGTTCCTTTACCTGCTGGGTATTTCTATGCCTTTTCATTTTGTTTATATTGCTGTATTTGGGGTGGCCTTTCTGTATTCTGGCAGTTGGTGGTTCCTCTTTAATGTGGAGGTTCCTCTCTGTGGGTGGGGTTGGATGGATGCCTTGTCAAGGATTTCTGGTTAGGGAAGCTTGTGTCTGTGTTCTGGTGAGTGGAGCTGGATTTCTTCTTTCTGGAGTGCAATGAAGTGTCCAGTAATAAGTTTTGAGATATCAATGGGTTTGGAGTGACTTTGGTCAGCCTGTATATTGAGGCTCAGGGTTATGTTCCTGTGTTGCTGGAGAATTTGCATGGTATGTCTTGCTCTGGAGCTTGTTGGCCCTTGGGTGGTGCTTGGTTTCAGTGTATGTATGGAGGTGTTTGATGAGCTCCTATCAATTAATGTTCCCTGGGTTCAGGAGTTCTCTGGTGTTCTCAGGATTTGCACTTAAGCCTCCTGCCTCTAGTTTTCAGTCTTATTCTTACAGTAGCCTCAAGACTTCTCCATCTATACAGCACTGATGATAAAACATATAGGTTAATGATGAGAAGTTTCTCCACAGTGAGGGACACTGGAGAGTTACATGGAGAAGAGAAGAGGGAGGAGACAGAGAGAGGTGACCAGGAGGAGAAGAGAGGGAATCAAAAGGGGAGAGAGCAAGCTAGCCAGCAATCACTTCCCTATGTGCTCTCCACAGTCTGGATCCCTCAGAGGTGTTCACGGAGTTACACAGAGAAGAGAAGAGAGAGGAAGGAGACAGAGGTGGCCAGGAAGGTAAAGGGGGAATCAAAAGGAATGAGACAGATCCAGCCAGTAATCAGTTCCCTACTGGTTCCAAATAGGAAAAGGAGTACGTCAAGGCTGCATATTGTCACCATGTTTATTTAACTTATATGCAGAGTACATCATGAGAAATGCTGGACTGGAAGAAACACAAGTTGGAATCAAGATTGCCGGGAGAAATATCAATAACCTCCGATATGCAGATGACACCACTCTTATGGCAGAAAGTGAAGAGGGGCTAAAAAGCCTCTTGATGAAAGTGAAAGTGGAGAGTGAAAAGGTTGGCTTAAAGCTCAACATTCAGAAAACGAAGATCATGGCATCTGGTCCCATCACTGCATGGGAAATAGATGGGGAAACAGTGGAAACAGTGTCAGACTTTGTTTTTCTGGGCTCCAAAATCACTGCAGATGGTGACTGCAGCCATGAAATTAAAAGATGCTTGCTCCTTGGAAGGAAAGTTATGACCAACCTAGATAGCATATTCAAAAGCAAAGACATCACTTTGCCAACAAAGGTTCGCCTAGTCAAGGCTATGGTCTTTCCTGTGGTCATGTATGGATGTGAGAGCTGGACTGTGAGGAAGGCTGAGCGCCGAAGAATTGATGCTTTTGAACTGTGGTGTTGGAGAAGACTCTTGAGAGTCCCTTGGACTGCAAGGAGATCCAACCAGTCCATTCTGAAGGAGATCAATCCTGGAATTTCTTTAGAAGGAATGATGCTAAAGCTGAAACTCCAGTATTTTGGCCACCTCATGCGAAGAGTTGACTCATTGGAGAAGACTCTGATGCTGGGAGGAATTGAGGGCAGGAGGAGAAGGGGACGACAGAGGATGAGATGGCTGGATGGCATCACTGACTCGATGGATGCGAGTCGGAGTGACCTCCGGGAGCTGGTGATGGACAGGGAGGCCTGGCGTGCTGCGGTTCATGGGGTCGCAAAGAGTCGGACACGACTGAGCGACTGATCTGATCTGATCTGATCTGAAGTGTTCTCCACAGCCCGGAACACACAAAGAGGTTCACCGAGTTGGGTATAGAAGGAAAGGGGGAGGGGGAAGATAGAGGCGACCTGGTGGAGAAAAAGGAGAGTCAAAAGGGGGAGAGAGCAATCAGGCCATTGATCTCAGTCCCAAGTATGAATGGGTACTGAAGATTGGGTTCTTAAAGGTATAAAGTTGATAACAAATACCAAAAAAACAAAGATAAAAAATCTTGAGTAGAGGTTAGATTCTCAAAAATACAATATTAAAAAAAAATACACAAAGTCACAGAAATTATAATATATATATATATATATATATATATATATATATATATAGATATATATTGCTTTAAAAATAGGGTCTTTTTTTTGCAAGGTAAAGTAGGTTATAAAAATGAAAATTAAAGGAGTAATGGGGACTTAAAAATAACAAAAATATAATTCTTTTTCTAAATTAAAAAAAATGATAATAGTAAAAATATATCTAAGACTTTCTCTGGAGCTGTTGCAGACAGTGTGGGGTCAATTCATTTTCAGATAGTTCCTTGGTCCAGCTTGTACTTCTCATGGCCTATAGGCCCCTTCCTATGTAGTCAGTGCTAACTACAGGGTTTTATTCTATTGCAGGGTTTTATTCTATTGCACCTGTCACTTCCAAAGCAGTTCCCTCTGCTTATTTTAGCTTCTTCTGTTTGCTGGTCTCTTCAGTGTCTAATTTCTGCCCTGACAGAAGGGGCATGGTGGTGGTCACTTTTTTTTTAGGCTGGCTTGTTCAGTCATGCTTTGGAGAGGGAGGAACACTGCAAACGAATATCACTGGTGTGTGTTCACAGTGATTCAGCCACACTGGGTTTGCCCCGCCTCATGGCGTGTATGCTTTCCTGGTCTACACTGCTCAGACTCTAGGTTGCTCTACCAGGAACTGTCAGATGCACTTCCTGGTTTGCATACACTTCCCAGGTCTAAGCCACTCAGGTTCAGGTTCTCAGGTACTTCACAAAGGTGCAGACTTGGTTGGGCCTGCGTTTTGCGCCCATCCCAGGTCTGAGCAGCTCAGGTGACCAGTTCATTGCCGCATGTAGTCACCCCCAGTTGAAGGCTGAGACTTATCCCCTCCCCGCCCTAGCTGCTCGGTTTTCTGGGTGTACAACCGGCGCACCTTCTCTCTTCTGGGAAGCTGATCTCTGACTGTGACCCTCCCAGCGGATGTTGACTGTCCAGAATCCCAAGAAGTCTGGGTTAGCAATGAAGTCTGCTTGCAGTTTGGTATAGGATGCGTCTCTGGGGCCATAATTGCCTCCTTTCGGCTCTGGCTGCCCTCGCCTACCTGCTTCTGGTGGGGGATGGGCCGGTCTGCAGCTGGCTAGCTCTGCTCAGTCCTTTGTTCTGTGAGTGTGCTTGGTGGTGGTTAGGGCTTTTCGGGGGATCAAGGGATAGCTATCCCACAGTCTGGGTTGCTATCTCAAGCTAATTCCCTCAGATTGCCCTCAGGGCATTCAGGCCTGGTCCTTATTGTAAGCAATGCTGCCTGCTCCTCCCTGTCTCTCCCTAACTTGCTAGTGGGGGATGTGAGTGTCTGGGCTGTTGCACCGCTGGGAGTTGCTGTTAGGCATGTAATCTGTGGGTTTTAATTATTTATTTTTCCTCCTGGTTATTTTGCCCTCTGAGATTCCAAGGCTCACCACAGACCCGCCTGAGAGAGTGTTTCCTGGTGTTTGGAAACTTCTCTCTTTTAAAGACTCCCTTCCTGGGACAGATCTCCGTCCCTACCTCTTTTGTCTCTCTTTTTATCTTTTATATTTTGTCCTATCCCCTTTTGAAGACAATGGTCTGCTTTTCTGGGTGCCTCAAGCTGGTTGTAGAAAGGGCAGAGGAACCAGAGATCAAATTGCCAACATCCACTGGATCATGGAAAAAGTGAGAGAGTTCCAGAAAAACATCTATTTCTGCTTTATTGACTATGCCAAAGCCTTTGAATGTTGGATCACAATAAACTGTGGAAAATTCTGAAAGAGATGGGAATACCAGTCCACCTGATCTGCCTCTTGAGAATTTTGTATGCAGGTCATGAAGCAACAGTTAGAACAGGACATGGAACAACAGACTGATTCCAAATAGGAAAAGGAGTTCGTCAAGGCTGTATATTGTCACCCTGTTTACTTAACTTATATGCAGAGTACATCATGAGAAACGCTGGACTGGAAGAAACACAAGTTGGAATCAAGATTGCTGGGAGAAATATCAATAACCTCAGATATGCAGATGACACCACCCTTATGGCAGAAAGTGAAGGGGAACTAAAAAGCCTCTTGATGAAAGTGAAAATGGAGAGTGAAAAAGTTGGCTTAAAGCTCAACATTCAGAAAACCAAGATCATGGCATCTGGTCCCATCACTTCATGGAAAATAGATGGGGAAACAGTGAAAACAGTGTCAGACTTTGTTTTTCTGGGCTCCAAAATCACTGCAGATGGTGACTGCAGCCATGAAATGAAAAGACGCTTACTCCTTGGAAGGAAAGTTATGACCAACCTAGATAGCATATTCAAAAGCAGAGACATCACTTTGCCAACAAAGGTTCGTCTAGTCAAGGCTATGGTTTTTCCTGTGGTCATGTATGGATGTGAGAGCTGGACTGTGAAGAAGGCTGAGCACTGAAGAAATGATGCTTTTGAACTGTGGTGTTGGAGAAGACTCTTGAGAGTCCCCTGGACTGCAAGAGATCCAACCAGTCGATTCTGAGGGAGATCAGCCCTGGGATTTCTTGGGAAGGATTGATGCTAAAGCTGAAACTCCAGTACTTTGGCCACCTCATGCGAAGAGTTGACTCATTGGAAAAGACTCTGATGCTGGGAGGGATTGGGGGCAGGAGGAGAAGGGGACGACAGAGGATGAGATGGCTGGATGGCATCGCTGACTCAATGGATGTGAGTTTGAGTGAACTCCGAGAGTTGGTGATGGACAGGGAGGCCTGGCGTACTGGGATTCATGGGGTCACAAAGAGTCAGACATGACTGAGCTACTGATCTGATCTGATCTGATCTGATGTCCTCTGCCAGCATTCAGAAGTTGTTCTGTGGAATTTGCTGGGTGCTCAAATACTCTTTCGATGAATTTGTTTGGGAGAAAGTGGTCTCCCCATCCTATTCCTCCACCAACTCAGGACCGCCTCTTATATCTTATTATAAGTATGTCCAAATATAAATGCTCCCATTCAAAGCATCACCTTTGGGGACAAATGTCCCCAATTGAACAATGCTGCTGTTCAGAAGCGGGTCACATAAGGAAATATTTCTAGCTATTTGATTATTTATTCTCACCTCTGCAACCAGTATTTTTTTCCTATGTAATTTCTTTTGTTTACTTGTCTTGGTGCTAGTCATTTTGGGCCATCATGTGCTATAAGGTTCACCCTTACTTAGGATGTCAAAATAGTGAGCTAAAGTCTTGAAGGTAAATCAAGAGGAAGTCTGAGACAGGACTGGGCAGTAGCAGCACCACTGAACTGTATGTGCAGCCCCTTAACACCACCTTGAAGGTAGGTGGGGAGAAGGAACTAGGGACGAGAATTTGAAAATCTTAGCTTCATCTATGCTACTGACTTCCTGCCAGAATCGATGATCCTCAATGCCCTCTTCTCCTCCTCCCTGTTTAACACATTTGTGGTTCCAGCTTAATTAACTCAACTCTCCCTTCAAGAGTGTGTTCTGAATGATCCAAAGGCAGGTAATTCCAATTTTTCTTATCAGAGTTCTTGCTGAAGAGGCTGATAGATAACGATTTACCAGTCCTAAAACAAAAGATATATAGTTTTTGGTTGTTCTTTGGTTTTATCAGATTTACTCCATCCAACTAAGAAAAAGAACTTTTCCTCTATACTTAAGAGAAAGATAGGAGGAAATACATTGCCCAGTTTGTGACTGGGAGCTTTGTTGTGTAAGGAGAAATACAAAATAAAAATAAGAAGCTTAGATTTCCCTGTTGAAAATAAAAGAAGTGATTTCTTCTTTTCCTGAAGCATTTACCTTAGGAAACTTGAAAGCTTTTTTCTCTTTCTGAAAGTATGTAAATTATGGTGAAAGCCAAATAAGCCTTATGACTAGCTGTATGGCCCCAGGTTTATTACACAGAAATTGAGAAAGCATTTCTGTCTCTCAGTTTCTGTGTGAAGGTAGGAGACTAATTTTGTCTGGGACACTCATCCCAAGTAGCAAAATTACCTCTTGTCATAAAGACATGAGAATTTTACTGTTCCTTTGAACAAAGTCAATTAGCTAACATAAATGGTCACCTCGATTACCAAGTGAATTTAGGATGAATTATATGTGACAAATTGTGCTGTTCTCTTACTTGACTAGTTATTGTTTATCTTGAGAACATATGTGTAACAGATTGTATCTGCTTGGCTATATAAGAGGGTAAGATTTCTGTCTGCAGAATTTTGTAGCTTATTGAACATAAGTGTCTTATTGAACAAAAAAATTTGAATTATCAGGGAAAAATTAGACTCTAGTACTAATTCTCATAACATAATTCTTAAGCGACATGAGTGAATGGCCTAATAAAACCATTTGGAATAAATATTGACTATAGTAATATGATAATAAACATTTTTCTAGAATAAAAACATAGAAGAATGAACAATGGAAAAATAAAGCATCAAATGATCATTTTAAGTCTTGTATGTATAAGTTTTAGGTTTATGTTATTACTGGAGAGCCTTCCTGAGGGTAGCACATGCTAATTGGCTAATAACATAATCTAGTTCATCCACAACTGAGAAAGTTTATTTTCACCTATTCCTCTCAGAAGGAACTAAAATGAACTGGATTAGTATAATGACCAGAAAAAAAAAAAAAAAAAAAAGACTCTGTTTCCAGATTAAAAGTAAAAGCTGATAGTTAAATGATGCCTTCTTGAAATGATGTTCCAGTAATTTCAATGCTTGGGCTTCCCTTGTGGCTCAGTTGGTAAAAGAATCCGCCTACAATGCGGGAGACCTGGGTTTGATTCCTGGGTTGGGAAGATCCTCTGGAGAAGGGAAAGGCTACCCACTCCAGTATTCTGGCCTGGAGAATTCATGGACTATATTGTCCATGGGGTTGCAAAGAGTCAGACAAGACTGAGCAACTTGCACTTTCACTTAAGAACAAAAAAAATTTTTTTTAAAGTGTGGTAATAGAAAGACAATGAGACATAAGTTATAGTGGTGTGACTAGGGATTCTATTCCTTTCTTGTAGTTTGGGAAATGAATTTTGAAGTCTGAGCATAGCTGTAAGTTAATTATAATCTGTTGCACTTAACTCATCATGATATATACTCAAAGTCTGCAAAAATAGAATGAAACACCTTCTCCTGCCGGAATGGGAATTTTTTACATAGTACCAGTTGAGCAAATAAACTGAACAGATGTAGATAGTCAGTGGCCAAGAGTTTGGTGGCCATCCATGGAAACAAAGGTATCTTCATTATGAGGAAGTTAGTTTTTGGTCCTTTTGGTTAGGTCAACTTCTTTGCATTTGGTTTTCCTGAGCACATTTAATGAGGATGCTGAACTACAATTTCTGAAGCTTTTTCTTTGCCTATATTTCTATTTGGTTCAAGTGTCCAGAGGAGAGAAATATAAATTCTAACAATGATATATTTCCCCACTACAAACAAGCTAGTGGATGTCCCTGTGGATTTCTATTCATATATCTTATATGAATGTGTTAGAGTATGCTGAGAAATGGAACTGTTGGGTTGTAGGATATGCTTATTTTCAACTTGAGAAGATATTGCCAAATTGCCCCTCAAACCCAGTTTATCCTCCAACCAGCTGTGTATGAGATTTTCATTCCTATATCTTATCATTTGGAGTTAATGTAGTTTTTTCCAGTTTAATGGGTTTTAAATGACATCTTGTTTTGTTTTGCATTTTTTCTCAACCACTAATGATACTGTGTGTTTTCGTCCTTGACTTACTCATATTCTTTGTCTCTTTTCTATTGGATTATTTATCATATTCTTATTGACTGATAGGAATCATTTGAATTTCTCTATTGCCTGTAGTGCATGTTGGTGGTATTTTTCAGTTTATTTCTCTTTTAACTTAATAGTCTTTTTTACTGTAGAAGTTTTAAATGTTATAATAGGCAGAATTACTTATTGCTTTAAGGTTTTTTTTTTTTTTTAATTTCATGTTTAGCTCTATATCATATACATAGTAATTTTGTGCATGATTTGGGCATCTAATTTTATAGTGGAAATGGATTGTCCTAATATTGTTTACCAAGTAACTACCTTTCCCTCTTTGCTTTTTAATGCATTCTCTAATATATATAAAAGTTCCACAAAGACTTTATTCTCGAGTGCTCTGTTTTTCCTATTGATCTTTCTCTGAACCAATAGGAAAATATTTTAATTACTACAGGGTTATAAGTCCTGATATCTTGATTAAAGCAAGTCCCCCCGACCTGCGCACCTTCAAAATATCATGCTTAATCTAATCTTTAGCACCTGCATGTAAATATTAGAAATTGCTTGATACCTTGCAAGGGATTTTGATTATAATTGCATTTGACCTTGTGTTTAATTTGAAAAGACTTTACATCTTCAATCATACTTTTCACAAGTAAAGGTTGTATATATATCTTATCCTTTATTCAAATATTTTATAGGACCCATGTATCTTCTATGTTCTAACTCAGGTTTAGTGAGGTATAATTTATGTAGGGGCTTCCCTGGTGGCTCCGGTGGTAAACAATCTGCCTGTAGTGCAGAAGACCTGTGTTCTATCCCTGGAGAAGGGAACAGCTACCCAGTCCAGTATTTTGGCCTAGAGAATTCTATACAGTCCATGGGGTTGCAGAGAGTCAGACACAACTGAGTGACTTTCACTTTCTTTATAGAGTAAAACAGACTCTGTAGCTGTGCAGTTCAATGAATTTCTGACAAATGTATATAGTCACATAACCATTATCTCAGAATATAGAACATTTCCCATCACTTCCAAAAGTTTGTGGTTAACCTGCTCCCCTACCACTAGCCCCTGGTAACCATTGATCTTATGTCTGTCCTATAGTTGTGCCTTTTTCAGATTATCATATAAATGGAATCATACTGTGTGACTTCTTTTAGGTAACATAATGCTTTTAAGATATATCCATGTTGTTTTATGTAATGGTTAATTTCTCCTTTTTTAGTGTGATATTCTCCTGAATGTTCATGACATCTTGCTTCCAGTTTGAGTGGTTATAAGCAGTCATAAATATTCACTTACAGGTTTTGTGTGGTCATACCTTTTCATTTTTTTGGGGTAAAGACCTAGGTTTTGAATTTCTGGATCATATGGTTAGAGTATTTTCAACTCTATAAAAACATTCATATTCATGTTATGTACTGAGTCTTTTATTTTGTAATATCATTATTAAAATAATATTTTCACTCCAGAATATGCTCTCTCAACATTAGGTATCTGGCAATATGGTAACAAAATGTGTTGGCTTAGTTCTTGTATAGCATCTGTCATTTTGTCTCAAGTCAGTCAGGATAATGTCTGGAGGTTTGAGTCAAATGACATGAAGAGTATTTAGATAAAGTTTAACATGTCTGGATTTAAATCTTAGCCTTGTACTTCTCATCTGTGTGGTTTTGAGATATTCATTTTAACTTTTAAAGTGAGACAGTAATATCTGATTTTTCTAAATTGGTCAATAAAGATCAAAATAGATACTGCAGTGCTAGTATTGTACTATATAAACTTGGTGAATTTCTTTCCCTTTTCATTTTAAAACTATTTTAAAAATGAGATTCTCTGGTCAGATTACACAGGGAAGAGAATTTCCAGGATAAAACCATTTCCTCTATTAGTTAAATTTAACATTTGCTTTAATTATGGCATAAAACTTAGCTATTAGCTATTAAAAAGCTCAGTAAGTAAAAGTAATTATTATTGTAAGCTACTACATGTATCCAGAACAAGACAGTTAATATTAAAATCTTCACATTTATACTATCTCTGTATTATATCTTGCTGTGTTATAAATATTATTTTATTAACTGCATTGCTGACTTGTGGGGAAAAAAATATTTGTGAAACTTCTAAGTACCATACAATGTGAAGCCACTCTAGAAGACAAGATTTTTGTCCTTCTCTTCCAGTAAGGAAGTCAGGCATGTGAACTAAAATGACAATGCAATGTGATATGTGCTATTGCAAAGTCCTCTGTATCTACTGCTAATTTGCCCAGGTGAGTAACAAGAGTCAGCACTGGTAAATGAACTTTTCTATTTTCCTCAGGTTGATGGAGAAAGAAAAACTAGCATATGAAAGGTATAGTGTTAGGGGTAACAAAACACTTTGATTATCAACAGAATTATATGTTGTTTGATATGGCTGGGACACAATGTATGCAGAAGAGTTGTGAGTGATTAAAGAGTAGCCAAGGAACCAAATTACTAAGTGCCATGTATACCATATTAACATTTGGTGTAATGTTCATGAGAGAAGTAAATCATCTTAAAAATTCATGTCACCATTTTCAAGAGATGATATCTTACCTTGGGGTTCTCTCAAAGTGGAGCCTGAGATAAGGGCTTTGGTGCGAATAGTATACTTGGAAGTTATCCCAGGAATCAGGAGGAAAGAATGGAGGAGAGTAGAACAAGGAAGGAAGAAAGCCAAAAATAATTATGTTGCTGATATTTGCTGCTCTAGGAAGTACAGGGTCAATTCTTCAGGGATCTCTGAGAAGCTCAGAGAAGACTTCCAGAATGACCTATCTAAAGAATAAGGGCTGGGACATGTGTCTACTGGATATTTCCCCAGGGAACTCCCCAGACTATCCATACTGCATCTGCCAATTACCTGAGTAGTCACCACAGCTTCAAGAAAGCCCCAAAGCAAAAAAGTGAAAAGATAATGGGTGTGTTTAGAATGGGAGTATATGCTACAACCATGAATGAAATCTGAAGAGGATCTGAGCTCATTTGCTGCAGATGAGAAAACAGAGGTAGCACAGAACCTAGGTTTTAGTTACATTGCACTCCACCATGGATGTTTTGGTCATGAAATTTCTACTTGCTTTCCAGTTATACAAAAGCAATTATTAAAAAATGTTTTCACTTTGTTCATTAGGTTGGCTGGATTCTCTGAGCAGCAGACACCAAGATGGGATTAAACATGCGAGAGCTTTATTAAGGAAAAGGCCTCCAGTTAGAAAAGGAGAGGGAACCACATATCAGAAAAGCCATGAAGAGTGATAACATCAAAATGGTAACCTTGGGCATTCCTGATTTTGCTCTCCCTCATAAGAATAGCAATGAACAACTATTCATGGATAAGACACCATTAAAATAATCCTAGAACTTGAAGCTGAAGCAACTCTCTGCACCATAGGAACCAAGACAGACTGCATTAGAAAGGTAAGAGAAATGGCTACATAACGACCTCATGACTCCTTCCCTAGGTCGGCATAGCAGCACACCAAGAAGTTTCCTCTGAGCCTACATTTCCTCTGTAGGAAAGAGAGCCCAGGGTGACATCAGGCTCTTACAGCATTGTGGGTTGCTGTGCTGGAGTCTTTACTCTGGTTTCACTGCATGGGGATAACCCAGGGGAATTCCACAAGAGAATCTGTGGGACTCAGCCACCAAAATCCTGATTGACACTGAGAGAGAAGAGAGCTTCCAGCAACCAGCCCCGTTACTACCAGCAGAGCTCAAGTAGTAGCCCCAATAAGGGGTTTTGCTTATCTGTAGCATCAAGTCAGGGCAGAGTCTGACCAGGGAACTTGGAAGGGCAAGGACTGCTTAATTCAGGTGCCCAAACAAGGAGTTCCACTGGCTCTAGAGCCTGGTCTGTCTACAGCCTGGCGGGAGCCTGAGTCACAGCTCTGATTGCTGTAGAGCATGGTGCTGAGCCCTCTTCTGACAGGAAGGACTGGTGAGAATACCTGGAAGCTACACAGCAACTGTTAAGTGGAGAAGCAGATGAATAGAGCTGTTGGCCCTCAGAACAAAGGCAGTACCAGGTATGGAGGGTTCCCTTGCTATAGCCAGGTAGGGATGTTAATTCCCACCTCTTCCATCAACTGCAAATCATAGCTCCTAGCCCCTCCCAACCAAAAAGCCTTTTGAAAAATTTTGGATTTGACAGAAGTAGGTCCTTCCCATTCCAGCCAGGCCAGGGCCAGAGTCAGCCCTGCTCATTGCAGAGTATGGGCCCCCAGAGCAAAGCCAGTGGCCCTGTTTAACCAAGGAGCTTGAGGCATGGATTGGCTTGAGTTAAGCTCACAAAGAGAATTCAGCAGCCTTGAAGCTGCTTTTCCTACTGCACCCAGACAGGGTAATGATTTTGTAACCCTACTTACTGCTGAATACAGCCTTCAGACCACCTGACTGGGAAACTTACAAGAACACATGGGGAGCTGTGTAGCCCATTAAGCAACACTGGTAACAGTGGCAAGTGGCACAGCTGCAGCTTTCCCTGTCTGCAGAGCAAAACCAGCAGCTCACCTGACAGGATATTCAGTGCACACACTCACCTGATTCAGGATACAAAACAGTGAGTTGTGCAAGCCCTGGGTCCCATTCCTGCTGCCCCGTCAAGGCTGGGAAGCTACTCATAGCCCCACCTACTGCCAAGTATAGTACCCAGTCCCCACTGTTTAGTATGCCTGGCCAGAGAATATAGGCAACTACAAAGCCAACAGTCACAGGGACTGCAGGGAACCAAGCCAGCAGTTCTATCAAGCTGTTCTCAGCCAGTGGCACACCACTCTACCCACAATCTCACAGCCTGAACAGTTGCTTTACTCAAAAATAGAACCTAATAGAACCATAAGTTGCCCAAGGATGTTGCTAGCAGACATGTCCAGAACCCTCAGCTGAAGTTACTGGTGAAGAACTATCTTTGCCAAAGTGAACCTGCAAAGTCTAGAAAAAGAAACTTATTCATATGCGCAGATACCAAGGTAAGGAATCAAGGATCATGAAAAAATGAGGTAATTATGACAGTGTCAAAGGAAACTATTTAATAATAAATCTCTAATAACTGATACTAAAGAGCTATGAACTATCAGATAATTCACAATAATTCTTTAAAATGTTTAGTGAACTCCAGGAACACATAGACAACTAAATGAAATTTAAAAATAATGGATGAAAAAAGTAAGAAATTTAACAAATTTAAACCATCGAAAAAAAGAAAACAGAAATTCTACAGCTAAGAAATGCAGTAACTGAACAGAAGAATTCAATAGAGAGCCTCAAAAGCAGTCTCAGGCCATTAATAGGCAGGATCAGCAACCTGGAAAATAGGGCATTTGAAATTATCTAGTCAGAGGAACCAAGGTAAGGAATCAAGGAGCATGAAAAAATGAAGCAAATGAGAACACCAAAGGAAGCTATTTAATAATAAAGCTCTAATAACTGATACTAAAGATCTATGAACTATCAGAGAATTCAGAATAATTCTTTAAAATGTTTAGTGAACTCCGAGAACCATGAGGTGGCTGTGCAGAGTTGGAGTGGCAGCTATGCAGCGCTAGAGCAATTTTGAGGAGATACCCCATGCCCAAGGTCAAAGGAGAAGTCCCAGCAAGATGGTAGGAGGGGCGAAATCACATTTAGAATCAAACTCCATAACTGCCAGAGACACTCAGAGGGCTCAAACAAACCTTGTGCGCACCAGGCAGAGATCCCACAGAGATCAGGACAGAACTGTGTTTTAGTGTGTCCTGTGGAGGTATGAGTCAGGAGTGGACCTGGGTATGCATAAGCCCTCTTGGAGGAGGTCGCCATTAATCCCACCATAGAACCACCAGAACTTACACAGGACTGGGGAAACAGACTCTTGAAGGGCACAAACAGAACCTTATGCACACCAGGACCTAGGAGAAAGGAGCAGTGACCCCATAACAGACTGACCCAGACTTGCCCATGAGTGTCCAGGAATCGCCAGCAGAGGCGTGGGTCGGTGGTGGCCTGCTGCAGGGTTGAAGGCCCTGAGTGTAGCAGTGTATGCATGTGACCTTTTGAAGGTTGCCATTATCTTCATTACCTCCACAATAGTTTGGCCCCAGATAAATAACAGGGACGGAACACAGCACCACCCATCAACAGAAATTTGGATAAAGATTTACTGAATATGGACCTGGACCATCAGAACAAGACCCAGTTTCCCCCTCAGTCAGTCTTTCCCATCAGGAAGCTTCCATAAGCCTCTTATCCTTCTCCATCAGAGGGCAGACAGACTGGAAAAGCCACAATCACAGAAAACTAACCAATCCGATCACAAGGACCACAGCCTTGTCTAACTCAAAGAAACTATGAGCCATGCTGTGTAGGATCACCAAAGATGGACGGGTCATGGTGGAGATTTCTGAAAAAATGTGATCCATTGGAGAAGGGAATGGCAAAACACTTCAGTATTCTTGCCTTGAGAAACCCATGAATAGTTATGCAAAGGCAAAAAGATAGGACACTGAAAGATAAACTCCCCAGGTTGGTAGGTACCCAATACGATACTGGAGAAGAGTGGAGAAATAACTCCAGAAAGAATGAAGAAACTAAGCCAAAGCAAAAACAACACCCAGTTGTGGATGTGACTGGTGATAGAAGCAAAGTCTGATGCTGTAAAGAGCAATATTGCATAGTAATCTAGAATCAGTCCAGGTAAATTGGAAGTGGTCAAATAGGATATGGCAAGAGTGAACATCGACATTTTAGGAATCAGCAAATTAAAATGGACTGGAAAGAGTGAATTTAACTCATATAACCATTATATCTACTACCGTGGGCAAGAATCCCTTCGAGGAAATGGAGTAGACATCATAGTCAACAAGAGTCCAAAATGCAGTACTTGTATGCAATCTCAAAAACGACAGAATGATCTCTGTTCGTTTCCAAGGCAAACCTTTCACTATCACAGTAATCCAAGTCTATGTCCCAACGAGTAATGCTAAAGAAGCTGAAGTTGAACATTTCTATGAAGACCTACAAGACCTTCTAGAATTAATACACAAAAAAAGATGTCCTTTTCATTATAGGGGACTGGAATGCAAAAGTAGAAAGTCAAGAAATACCTGAAGTAACAGCAAATTTGGCCTTGGAGTACAGAACGAAGCAGGGCAAAGGCTAATGGAATTTTCCAAATGAATGCACTGGTCATAGCAAACAACCTCTTGCAGCAACACAAGAGAAGACTCTACACATGGACATCACCAGATAGTCAATAGTGAAATCAGATTGAATATATTCTTTGCAGCCAAAGATGGAGAAGTGCTATACAATCAGCAAAAAAAAAAAAAAAAAAAAAACCGGGAGCTGACTGTGGCACAGACCATGAACTCATTATTGCCAGATTCAGACTTAAATTGAAGAAAGTATGGAAAGCCACTAGACCATTCATGTATGACCTAAATCAAATACCTTATGATTATACAATGGAAGTGACAAATAGATTCAAGGGATTAGATCTGATGGACAGAGTGCCTGAAGAACTATGGATGGAGGTTCATGACATTGTACAGGAGGCAGGGATCAAGACCATCCCCAGGGGAAAAAATCCAAAAAAGCAAAATGGTTGTCTGAGGAGGACTTAAAAATAGCTGTGAAAAGAAGAGAAGCTAAAGGCAAAGGAAAGATATACCCATCTGAATGCAGAGTTCCAAAGAATAGCAAGGAGAGATAAGAAAGCCTTCCTCAGCGACCAATGAAAAGAAATAGAGGGGAACAATAGAATGGGAAAGATTAGAGATCTCTTCAAGAAAATTAGAGATACCAAGGGAGCATTTCATGCAAAGATGGGCTTGTTAAAGGACAGAAATAGGATGGACCTAACAGAAGCAGAAGATATTAAGAAGAGGTGGCAAGAATACACAGAAGAACTATACAAAAAAGATCTTCACAACCCAGATAATCATGATGGTGTGATCACTCACCTAGAGGCAGACATCCTGGAATGTAGTCAAGTGGGCCTTAGGAAGCATCTCTATGAACAAAGCAAGTGGAGGTGATGGAATTCCAGATATGCTATTTTAAATTCTGAAAGATGATGCTGTGAAAGTGCTGCACTCTATATGTCAGCAAATTTTGAAAACTCAGCAGTGGCCACAGGACTGGAAAAGGTCAGTTTTCATTCCAATCCCAAAGGAAGGCAATGCCAAAGAATGCTCAAACTACTGCACAATTGCACTCATCTCACATGCTAGTAAAGTAAAGCTCAAAAATTCTCCAACCCAGGTGTCAAAAGTACATGAACCGTGAACTTCCAGATGTTCAAGCTGGATTTAGAAAAGGCAGAGGGACCAGAGATCAAATTGCCAACATCACTTAGATCATAGAAAAAGCAAGAGAATTCCAGAAATATATCTACTTCTTATTCATTGACTACATTAATGCTTTTAACTGCATGGAGCACAACATACTGTGGAAAATTCTGAAAGAGATGGGAATACCAGATCATCTGACCTGCCTCCTGAGAAATCTATATGCAGTCAAGAAGCAACTGTTAGAACCAGACATAGAACAATGGACTGGTTCCAAATTGGGAAAGGAGTACATCAAGACTGTGTATTATCACCTTGCTTATTTAACTTATATGCAGAATACATCATGTGAAATGCCAGACTGGATGAAGCACAAGCTGCAATCAAGATTGCTGGGAGAAATATCAATAACCTCAGATATGCAGATGACACCACTCTTATGGCAGAAAGTGAAGAGGAAATAAAGAGCTTCTTTATGAAAGTGAAAGAGTGAAAAAGCTGGCTCAAAGCTCAACATTAAAAAAACTGAGGTCATGGCATCTGGTCCCATCACTTCATGGCAAATAGATGGGAAAACAATGGAAACAATGACAGACTTTCTTTCCTTGGGCTCCAGAATCACTGCAGATGGTGACTGCAGCTGTTAAATTAAAAGATGCTTACTCCTTGAAAGGAAAGTTATGACCAAGCCAGACAGCATATTAAAAAGCAGAGAAATTACTTTACCAAGAAAGATTCATCTAGTCAAAGCTTTGGTTTTTCCAGTAGTCATGTATAGATGTGAGAGTTGGACCATAAGGAAAGTTGTGCACCGAAGAACTGATGCCTTTGAACTATGGTCTTGGAGAAGACTCTTGAGAGTCCCTTGAACTGAAAAAAGATCCAACCAATCAATACTAAAGGAAATCAGTCCTGAATATTCATTGGAAGGACTGATGCTGAAGCTGAAACTCTAATACTTTGGCCACTTGATGCAAAGAGCTGACTCATTGGGAAAAACCCTGATAATGGGCAAGATTGAAGGTGGGAGGAGAAGGGGATGACAGAGGAAGAGATGGTTGGATCGCATCACTGAGTCGATGGATGGGAGTTTGAGTAAGCTCCAGGAGTTTGTGATTGACAGGGAAGCCTGGTGTGATGCAGTCCATGGGCTCATAAAGAGTCAGACACGATTGGGTTGGGAAGATCCCCGGAAAAGGAAATGGTAACCCATTCTAGTACTCTTGCCTGGAAAATCTCATGGACAGGTGAGCCTGGCCGGCTGCAGTCCATGAGGTCACAAGATCCGACACAACTTGATAATTAAACCACCCCCACCAGACCTGACTTACAGAAAATGCCAAAGTCAGTGCTCTGAATGGAAATAAAAAGACACTGGTTAACATCATAAAAACATAAGGGAGTGTAAAACTCACTGAACAGGGTAAATATATAGTCAAAACTAGATTATGTAATGAGGTAGTAGTGGTGTGTAATTCATTTAAAATTCTAATTTAAAAGTTAAAAAAACAAACAAACATAATAATAAGTATAATAATCTGTTATCAGTTATAGAATACAAAAGATATATAAATTATAACACTGAAAACCTAAAATGTTAGGGGAAAGAGAAACAATAGTGTAAGTTTAGGAATTCTGTTGAAGTTATCAGTTTAAAGCAGAGTGTTATATTTTATGTAAGCTTCATACAAGAGAAAAACCTGTAGTAAATGTACAAAATAACTTGATATAAAATCAAAGCATACTCATACCATAATGTACCAAACAAGTGAAAAAAGACAGCCACATAAAAAAGGACAATGGATCTTCAAAACAAGCAGAAAATAACTACAAAATGGCAATAGTGAGTTTCTATCAATAACTACTTTAAATATAAATATTGGGGGGCCAAAAAAAAATTCATTTGGATTTTGCCATGTTATAGAAAAACTGGAATGAACTTTTTGGCCAGCCTAATAAATTCCCCAATCAAAACACATAGAGTGACTGAACGTATATAAAAACTAAATCCAACAATATGCTTCCTGTGAACCACTTACTTTAGCCTTAAAACCTTAAAGATATACAAAGACTGAGAGTAAAGGGACAGAAAAGCATAGTTCAGTAAATGGTCACCAAAGAAAAAGCAGGACAGGTATATTTACATGGAAAACAGACTTTAAGCATGGTAACAAAACAAAACAAAAACAGACAAAGGCATTATATAATGATAAAGGGGTCAATACATCAAGAAGATATAACAGTTGTAACTCTTTATAAGCCCAAGATTGGAGCAACTACACACATAAAGCCAAACTAACAGGTACTCAAAGGAAAAATAAACTGCAATATAATAGTGGTTGGAAACTTCAATATTCCACTTTCAATAATACATCATTCAGACTAAGAATCAATAAGGAGACAGTGGATATTAACAATACTACAGACTATTTGTACCCAACAGACATATATAGATCAGTCTATTAGACAACAGCAAACCATGCATTCTTAAGTACACATAAACATTTTCTAGGATAGACCACAAAATGATTCTTAGCAAATTTAAGACGACTGAAATCATTACCAGGTAACTTCTCTGACCACAATGGTCAGAAAAACTAAAAATCAATCAGAAGAAAACTAAAATTTCTGAATGCCTAGAAATTAAACAATACTCTCCTGAACAACCAAAGGACCAAAGAAGAAATTAACAGAGAAATAAAGTATCTAGAGATGTGAAAATGAAAATATTACATACCAAAACATATGGGACTCAGAAAAAGCAGTTCTAAGAGGAAGTTCTTAGCAATAAACACAATAAGAAAGAAGAAAGATCTCAATTTAACTCTGTATCTTATGAAAATAGAAAATAAGCTCAAGTTTAGCAGAAAGAAGGAAATACAAGCAAAATGTGTTGTATTACTGTTGTTATATTATGCTTTGCAGATACTGCATATTTTACAAATGAAAGCTTTGTTGCAATCTTGCATGGATCAAGTCTATCATACCCTTTTCCCAACAGTATTATTATTTTTTTTAATTAAAGGTATGTACATTGTTTCTTAAGTCATAATGTTATTGTATACTTAATATAGGGTAAATATAGCACTTATATGTAATATATGTATGTAGTGTAAACATGCATTGGGAAACCACAAAAAAAATCCTATTTGACTTGCTTTATGGACATCACCAGATGGTCAACACCGAAATCAGATCGATTATATTCTTTGCAGCCAAAGATGGAGAAGCTCTATACAATCAGGAAAAACAAGACCAGGAGCTGACTGTGGCTCGGACCATGAACTCCTTATTGCCAAATTCAGACTGAAATTGAAGAAAGTAGGGAAAACTACTAGACCATTCAGGTATGACCTAAATCAAATCCCTTATGATTATACAGTGGAAGTGAGAAATAAATTTAAGGGCCTAGATCTGATAGATAGAGTGCCTGATGAACTATGGAATGAGGTTCGTGACATTGTACAGGAGACAGGGATCAAGACCATCCCCATGGAAAGGAAATGCAAAAAAGCAAAATGGCTGTCTGGGGAGGCCTTACAAATAGCTGTGAAAAGAAGAGAAGCGAAAAGCAAAGGAGAAAAGGACAGATATAAACATCTAAATGCAGAGTTCCAAAGAATAGCAAGAAGAGATAAGAAAGCCTTCTTCAGTGATCAATGCAAAGAAATAGAGGAAAACAACAGAATGGGAAAGACTAGGGATCTCTTCAAGAAAATCAGAGATACCAAAGGAACATTTCATGCAAAGATGGGCACGATAAAGGACAGAGATGGTGTGGACCTAACAGAAGCAGAAGATATTAAGAAGAGGTGGCAAGAATACACAGAAGAACTGTACAAAAAAGAGCTTCAAGACCTAGACAATCATGATGATGTGATCACTGACCTAGAGCCAGACATCTTGGAATGTGAAGTCAAATGGGCCTTAGAAAGCATCACTACGAACAAAGCTAGTGGAGGTGATGGAATTCCAGTGGAACTACTCCAAGTCCTGAATGATGATGCTGTGAAAGTGCTGCACTCAATATGCCAGCAAATTTGGAAAACTCAGCAGTGGCCACAGGACTGGGAAAGGTCAGTTTTCATCCCAATCCCAAAGAAAGGCAATGCCAAGGAGTGCTCAAACTACCGCACAATTGCACTCATCTCACACGCTAGTAAAGTAATGCTCAAAATTCTCCAAGCCAGGCTTCAGCAATATGTGAACCGTGAACTTCCTGATGTTCAAGCTGGTTTTTGAAAAGGCAGAGGAACCAGAGATCAAATTGCCAACATCCGCTGGATCATGGAAAAAGCAAGAGAGTTCCAGAAAAACATCTATTTCTGCTTTATTGACTATGCCAAAGCCTTTGACTGTGTGGATCACAATAAACTATGGAAAATTCTGAAAGAGATGGGAATACCAGACCACCTGATCTGCCTCTTAAGAAATCTGTATGCAGGTCAGGAAGCAACAGTTAGAACTGGTCATGGAACAACAGACTGGTTCCAAATAGGAAAAGGAGTACGTCAAGGCTGCATATTGTCACCATGTTTATTTAACTTATATGCAGAGTACATCATGAGAAATGCTGGACTGGAAGAAACACAAGTTGGAATCAAGATTGCCGGGAGAAATATCAATAACCTCAGATATGCAGATGACACGACTCTTATGGCAGAAAGTGAAGAGGGGCTAAAAAGCCTCTTGATGAAAGTGAAAGTGGAGAGTGAAAAGGTTGGCTTAAAGCTCAACATTCAGAAAACGAAGATCATGGCATCTGGTCCCATCACTGCATGGGAAATAGATGGGGAAACAGTGGAAACAGTGTCAGACTTTGTTTTTCTGGGCTCCAAAATCACTGCAGATGGTGACTGCAGCCATGAAATTAAAAGACGCTTACTCCTTGGAAGGAAAGTTATGGCCAACCTAGATAGCATATTCAAAAGCAGAGACATCACTTTACCAACAAAGGTTCGCCTAGTCAAGGCTATGGTCTTTCCTGTGGTCATGTATGGATGTGAGAGCTGGACTGTGAAGAAGGCTGAGCGCCGAAGAATTGATGCTTTTGAACTGTGGTGTTGGAGAAGACTCTTGAGAGTCCCTTGGACTGCAAGAAGATCCAACCAGTCCATTCTGAAGGAGATCAATCCTGGAATTTCTTTAGAAGGAATGATGCTGAAGCTGAAACTCCAGTATTTTGGCCACCTCATGAGAAGAGTTGACTCATTGGAGAAGACTCTGATGCTGGGAGGGATTGAGGGTAGGAGGAGAAGGGGACGACAGAGGATGAGATGGCTGGATGGCATCACTGACTCGATGGATGCGAGTCTGAGTGACCTCCGGGAGCTGGTGATGGACAGGGAGGCCTGGCGTGCTGCGGTTCATGGGGTCGCAAAGAGTCGGACACGACTGAGCGACTGATCTGATCTGATCTGATACAATATTTGCTATATTGCAGTGGTTTGGAAAGAAACATATAATATCTTCATGGCATGCCTGGAGTAAAGATTAGTGCAGAAATAGAGAAGAGGAAAACAACAGAAAAGACTAACCAAACTAAAAGTAGGCTCTAAGATAGACAAAATGGACAAATCTATAGCTAAATTAACCAGGCTCATAGAAGGTGACCCAGATCAAAATTATGAGTGAAAAAGGAGACATCAAATCTGATACTACAGAAATAAATTAATCACAAGAGGGGCTTCTATGAACAATTATACATCAACAAATAGGACAATCTAGAAGAAATGGAAAACTTCTTACAAACATATAAACTAAGACTGAATCAGGAAGAAAGTCTGAATAGATCAGTTAGTAGAAAGGAGACTGAATCATTGAACAGCATGAAAACTATAGTTAATACTGTATGTATGAAAATAGTTGAAAGAGTAAGTTCTAAGAATTCTCATCACAAGGAATTTTTTTCATTATCTTTTATTGAATCTATATGAGATAATGGATACTAGCCAAACCTCTGTAATAACTGCTTCACAGTATATGTAATTCAGTCTATTATGCCACATTTTAAACCTTTACAATAACACATGTAAATTATATCACTACAAAACTGGAGTGGGAGAAGCCATCAAACAGTGAGATACATTCACTTTTGTGGAGGAGGAAGGAATATGGGACAGGAAAGGCCTTAAGACTAGACAGAGTTTTAAGATAATTTTGGCAAAGTTGATAGGAAATCTTCAAGTCAAGTTACCCATTGGTATAGTCCTGAATTTCTCAGAAATGGGCCTTTCTCAGTACCCTTCACCTTGCTAAGTTACTGGCTAGAAATAGCATATCAGAAGTGTAGCCTTGGTACCAGCTTATTGATGGGTTTCAGTGAGAATCAGCAGGTGCCAGCTAATTATACTCTCTGTACTAGGAAAGCAGAGAAGCACATTTTCATCACTATAGTCATCCTTTTGGAAAAAGAAGGAGCAATTTTGTAAATCAAAATAAGGTATCAGCTCTGCATATTTTTCTTATGTTATGGCAGTGCACACAAATCCTTCTGGAAGGCTCTACTCAAATTCTACCTAAAAGAAACATAGTGTTGTATTCATTCTTAGAGAGCACAGGTTTCCCCACTGTGGAACCACAAGTACAGCTCCCAAAACGTAATACTGCTCCACCTCAGTTCTAAGAAGTATACAAACACCTTGGACCCCAGAACAGAAGAACCTAGAAACCTATCTATAAGACTTACCTCCATATCTGGCATGTCTAATCATTCACATAACTCATGTTTTATTGGCACTTAAAGTATGGTAATCCAAGTCTATGCCAAGACCAGTAACACTGAAGAAGCTGAAGTTGAATGGTTCTATGAAGACCTACAAGACCTTTTAGAAATAATACCCAAAAAAGATGTCCTTTTCATTATAAGGGATTGGAATGCAAAAGTAGGAAGAAACACTGGGAATAACAGGCAAATTTGGCCTTGGAGTACAGAATGAAGCAGGGCAAAGGCTAATAGAGTTTTGGCAAGAGAATGCACTGGTCATAACAAACAACCTCTTCCAACAACACAAGAGAAGACTCTACACATGGACATCACCAGATGGCCAACACCAAAATCAGATTGATTATATTCTTTGCAGCCAAAGATGGAGGAGCTCTATACAGTCAGCAAAAACAAGACCAGGAGCTGACTGTGGCTCAGACCATGAACTCCTTATTGCCAAATTCAGATGGAAATTGAAGAAAGTAGGGAAAACTACTAGACCATTCAGGTATGACCTAAATCAAATCCCTTATTTTTATACAGTGGAAGTGAGAAATAAATTTAAGGGCCTAGATCTGATAGATAGAGTGCCTGATGAACTATGGACAGAGATACAGGCCATTGTACAGGAGACAGAGATCAAGACCTACCCAAAGGAAAAGAAATGCAAAAAGGCAAAATGACTCTCTGAGGAGGCCTTACAAATAGCTGTGCAAAGAAGACAAGCAAAAAACAAAGGAGAAAACGAAAGATATAAGCATCTGAATGCAGAGTTCCGAAGAATAGCAAAAGAGATAAGAAAGCCTTCCTCAGTGATCAATACAAAGAAATAGAGGAAAACAATAGAAAGGGACTGACTAGAGATCTCTTCAAAAAAATTAGAGATACCAAAGGAATATTTCATGCAAAGATGGGCTTGATAAAGGTCCAGAAGCAGAAGATATTAAGAAGAGGTGGCAAGAATACACAGAAGAACTGTACAAAAAAGAACTTCATGACCCAGATAATCATGATGGTGTGATCACTCACCTAGAGCCAGACATCTTGGAATGTGAAGTCAGGTGGGCCTTAGCATCACTACGAACAAAGCTAGTGGAGGTGATGGAATTCCAGTGGAGCTATTTCAAATCCTGAAAGATGATGCTGTGAAAGTACTGCACTCAATATGCCAGCAAATCTGGAAAACTCAGCAGTGGCCACAGGACTGGAAAAGGTCAGTTTTCATCCCAATCCCTAACAAAGGCAAAGCCAAAGAATGCTCAAACTACCATACACTTGTACTGATCTTACACACTAGTAAAGTAATGCTCAAAATTCTCCAAGTCAGGCTTCAGCAATATGTAAACTGTGAACTTCCTGATGTTCAGGCTGGTTTTAGAAAAGGCAGAGGAACCAGAGATCAAATTGCCAACATCCGCTGGATCATGGAAAAAGCAAGAGAGTTTCAGAAAAACATCTATTTCTGCTTTATTGACTATGTCAAAGCCTTTGACTGTGTGGGTCACAATAAACGGTGGAAAATTCTGAAAGTGATGGGAATACTAGACCACCTGACTTGCCTCTTGAAAACCTATATGCAGGTCAGGAAGCAACAGTTAGAACTGGACATGGAACAACAGACTGGTTCTAAATAGGAAAAGGAGTATGTCAAAGCTGTATATTGTCACTCTGCTTTTTTAACTTATATGCAGAGTACATCATGAAAAATACTTGGCTGGAAGAAACACAAGCTGGAATCAAGATTGCCAGGAGAAATATCAATAACCTCAGATATGCAGATGACACCACCCTTATGGCAAAAAGTGAAGAGGAACTAAAGAGCCTCTTGATGAAAATGAAAGAGAGAGTGAAAAATTTGGCTTAAAGCTCAACGTTCAGAAAACAAAAATCATGAGATCTGATCCTATCACTTCATGGGAAATAGATGGAGAAACAGTGGAAACAGTGGCTGACTTCATTTTGGGGGGCTCCAAAATTACTGCAGATGGTGACTGCAGGCATGAAATTAAAAGACGCTTACTCCTTGGAAGGAAAGTTATGACCAACCTAGACAGCCTATTAAAAAGCAGAGACATTACTTTGTCAACAAAGGTCCATCTAGTCAATGCTATGGTTTTTTCAGTAGTCATGTATGGATGAGAAAGTTTGACTATAAAGAAAGCTGAGTCCTAAAGAATTGATGCTTTTGAACTATGGTCTTAGAGAAGACTCTTGAGAGTCCCTTGGACTGCAAGGAGATCCAACCAGTTCATCCTAAAGGAAATCAGTCCTGGGTGTTCATTGGACAGACTGATGTTGAAGCTGAAACTCCAATACTCTGGCCACCTCATGTGATGAGCTGACTCATTGGAAAAGACCCTGATGCTGGGAAAGATTGAGGAGAAGGAGAAGGGGAATCCAGAGGATAAGATGGTTGAATGACATCACTGACTCAATGGACATGGTTTTGGGTGGACTCCGGGAGTTGGTGATGGACAGGGAGGCCTGGCATGCTGCAGTTCGTGGGGTTGCAAAGAGTCAGACATGACTAAGTGACTGAACTGAACTATAAAGTAATTTTTGCCTCTGTAAAACACATTCTTTTTTGTCTCCTAGATTCTCTAGGGCATATCCTTCATCTTCATGATTAAATTATTTTAGCATCTACAAAACATTTGATTTTTTAACTTCTTCCATTTCAGGCACCTTCCCTGGGCACGACCAATAGCTGGCAGCCAGGAGGACCAACCCCACGTCCAAGAGCAGTGGCTGCATGGGCACAGGAGGGCCTAGAGGAGCTATCCCACGTTGAAGGTCAGGAAGGGCGGTGGTGAGGAGATACCCCATGTCCAAGGTAAGGAGCAGTGGCTGCACTTTGCTGGAGCAGCCGTGAGAGAGACCCTATGGCCAAGATAAGAGAAACATAAGTAAGATTGTACGTGTTGCAAGAGGGCATCAGAGGGTAGAAACACTGAAATCATACTCACAGAAAACTAGTCAATCTACTCACACTAGGACCACAGCCTTGTCTAACTCAATGAAACTAAGCCATGCCCATAGGGCAACCCAAGATGGGCGGGTCATGGTGGAGAGATCTGACAGAATGTGGTCCACTGGAGAAGGGAATGGCAAACCAGTATTCTTGCCTTGAGAACCCCATGAGCAGTATGAAAAGGCAAAATGATAGGATACTGAAAGAGGAACTCCCCAGGTCAGTAGGTGCCCAATATGCTACTGGAGATCAGTGGAGAAATAACTCCAGAAAGAATGAAGGGATGGAGCCAAAGCAAAAACAATACCCAGCTGTGGATGTGACTGGTGATAGAAGCAAGGTCTGATGCTCTAAAGAGCAATATTGCATAGGAACCTGGAATGTCAGATCCATGAATCAAGGCAAATTGGAAGTGGTCAAACAAGAGATGGCAACAGTGAATGCTGACATTCTAGGAATCAGCGAACTGAAATGGACTGGAATGGGTGAATTTAACTCAGATGACCATTACATCTATTACTGTGGGCAGGAGTCCCTCAGAAGAAATGGAGTAGCCATCATGATCAACAAGAATCTGAAATTCAGTACTCAGATGCAATCTCAAAAATGACAGAATGATCTCTGTTCATTTCCAAGGCAAACCATTCAATATCACAGTAATTCAAGTCTATGCCCCAACCAGTAACGCTGAAGAAGCTGAAGTTGAACGGTTCTATAAAGACCTACAAGAACTTTTAGAGCTAACACCCACAAAAGATGTCCTTTTCATTATAGGGGACTGGAATGCAAAAGTAGGAAGTCAAGAAACACCTGGAATAACAGGAAAATTTGGCCTTGGAATACAGAATGAAGCAGGGCAAAGACTAATAGAATTTTGGCAAGAGAATGCACTGGTCATAACAAACACCCTTTTCCAACAACACAAGAGAAGACTCTACACATGGACATCACCAAATGATCAACACAAAAATCAGATTGATCATATTCTTTGCAGCCAAAGATGGAGAAGCTCTATACAGTCAACAAAAACGAGACCAGGAGCTGACTATGGCTCAGATTATGAACTCCTTATTACCAAATTCAGACTTAAATTGAAGAAAGTAGGGATAACCACTAGACCATTCAGGTATGACCTAAATCAAATCCCTTATGATTATATAGTGGAAGTGAGAAATAGATTTAAGGGCCTAGATCTGATAGATAGAGTGCCTGATGAACTATGGAATGAGGTTCATGACATTGTACAGGAGACAGGGATCAAGACCATCCCCATGGAAAAGAAATGCAAAAAGGCAAAATGGCTGTCTGGGAGGCCTTACAAATAGCTGTGAAAAGAAGAGAAGTGAAAAGCAAAGGAGCAAAGGAAAGATATAAGCTTCTGAATGCAGAGTTCCAAAGAATAGCAAGAAGAGATAAGAAAGCCTTCTTCAGTGATCAATGCAAAGAAATAGAGGAAAACAACAGAATGGGAAAGACTAGAGATCTCTTCAAGAAAATTAGAGATACCAAGGGAACATTTCATGCAAATATGGGCTCGATAAAGGACAGAAATGGTATGGACCTAACAGAAGCAGAAGATATTAAGAAGAGGTGGCAAGAACACACAGAAGAACTATACAAAAATATCTTCACGACCCCAATAATCATGATGGTGTGATCACTCACCTAGAACCAGACATCCTGGAATGTGAAGTCAATTGGGCCTTAGAAAGCACACTACAAACAAAGCTAGTGGAGGTGATGGAATTCCCATTGAGTTATTTCAAATCCTGAAAGATGATGCTGTGAAAGTGTTGCACTCAATATGCCAGCAAATTTGGAAAACTCAGCAGTGGCCACAGGACTGGAAAAGGTCAGTTTTCATTCCAATCTCAAAGAAAGGCAATGCCAAAGAGTGCTCAAACTACCGCATAATTGCACTCACCTCACACTCTAGTAAAGTAATGCTCAAAATTCTCCAAGCCAGGATTCAGCAATACATGAACCATGAACTTCCTGATGTTCTAGCTGGTTTTAGAAAAGGCAGAGGAACCAGAGATCAAATTGCCAACATCCGCTGGATCATGGAAAAAGCAAGAGAGTTCCAGAAAAATATCTATTTCTGTTTTATTGACTATGCCAAAGCCTTTGACTGTGTGGATCACAATAAACTGTGGAAAATTCCGAAAGAGATGGGAATACCAGAACACCTGACCTGCCTCTTGAGAAATCTGTATGCAGGTCAGGAAGCAACATTAGAACTAGACATGAAAAAATAGACTGGTTCAAAATAGAAAAAGGAATACATCAAGGCTGTATATTGTCACCCTGCTTATTTAACTTATATGCAGAGTGCATCACACTGGACCTGAAGAAATACAAGCTGGAACCATATTGCCGGGAGAAATATCAATAACCTCAGATATGCAGATGACACCACTCTTATGGCAGAAAGTGAAGAGGAACTAAAAAGCCTCTTGATGAAAGTGAAAGTGGAGAGTGAAAAGGTTGGCTTAAAGCTCAACATTCAGAAAACAAAGATCATGGCATCTGGTCCCATCACTTCACGGGAAATAGATGGGGAAACAGTGGAAACAGTGTCAGACTTTATTTTTCTGGGCTCCAAAATCACTGCAGATGGTGACTGCAGCCATGAAATTAAAAGACGTTTACTCCTTGGAAGGGAAGTTATGACCAACCTAGATAGCATATTCAAAAGCATAGACATTACTTTGCCAACAAAGGTCTGTCTAGTCAAGGCTATGGTTTTTCCTGTGGTCATGTATGGATGTGAGAGTTGGACTGTGAAGAAGGCTGAGCACTGAAGAATTGATGCTTTTGAACTGTGGTATTGGAGAGGACTCTTGAGAGTCGCTTGGACTGCAAGGAGATCCAAGCAGTCCATTCTGAAGGAGATCAGCCCTGGGATTTCTTTGGAAGGAATGATGCTAAAGCTGAAACTCCAGTACTTTGGCCACCTCTTGGGAAGAGTGACTCATTGGAAAAGACTCTGATGCTGGGAGGGATTGGGGGCAAGAGGAGAAGGGGACGACAGAGGATGAGATGGCTGGATGGCATCACTGACTCGATGGACATGAGTCTGAGTGAACTCCAGGAATGGTTTTGGACAGGGAGGCCTGGCATGCTCGATTCATGGGGTTGCAGAGAGTCGGACATGACTGAGTGACTGAACTGAACTGAACAGCTGTTTTGGCAAGAGGGTTCTAGAGATGCCAAAATTGGGTGTGAATCTTTAGTGAAACAAAGCCATGCTGTTTTCATACAGAAATGAAGAGATGGGCTTTCTTTGTTCAAAATTGAATATTTACATATTAATTTAAATACTTAAAACTAAAATCTTATTCTTGTGAATCTAAGAATTTATGGAGATTTTAGTGAAAATATTTTTGTCAGCACTATCATATATTCTTTTTGCTTCCTATGAAAATGAGAAAAAAGTTCATTTGGAATTATATCAAAAGACAAACCTTTGGATTCAAAGAACTGGAAAGGTATCACATACTCTTGGTTTGAAAGAATTAATATTGTTAAAATGTCCATACCATCCAAAGCAATCCAGAGATTTAATGCAATCCCTATCAAAATACACATGACATCTTTCACAGAACTGTACTAATGCTAAAATTTATGTGAAACAAGAAAAGGGCCAGAATTGTCTAAGCAACTTGAGGAAAAAGAACAAAGCTGGAGGCATAACCCTTTCAGAGCATATTACAAAAACTAAGGTAATAAAAACACTGTATTGTTGGCACAAAATAGACGTACAAATCAATGGAACAGAGTAGAATGCCTAGAAACAAATCCCATACCCTGTGGTCAATTAATCTACAACACAAGCAAGAATATTCAGTGGAGAAAAGGCAGTCTCTTTAACACGCGATGTGGGGAAGATGGACAGTTACAATGTAAACCAAAGAAAATAGAAACACAGCTTCATACTATATATGCAAAAATAAACTCAAAATATCTAGGTTTAAAGACCTAGATATAAGACATGGCACCATAAAACTCCTAGAAGAGAATATAGACAAAATGTTCCCTGATGTAAATTATAGCAATATTTTCTTAGATCAGTCTCCCAAGGTGATATAAATGAAGGTAAAAATAAATAAATGATCCCTATTCAAAAGCAGAGACATCACTTTGCCAACAAAGGTTCGTCTAGTCAAGGCTATGGTCTTTCCTGTGGTCATGTATGGATGTGAGAGCTGGACTGTGAAGAAGGCTGAGCGCCGAAGAATTGATGCTTTTGAACTGTGGTGTTGGAGAAGACTCTTGAGAGTCCCTTGGACTGCATGGAGATCCAAGCAGTCCATTCTGAAGGAGATCAGCCCTGGGATTTCTTTGTAAGGAATGATGCTAAAGCTGAAACTCCAGTATTTTGGTCACCTCATGCGAAGCGTTGACTCATTGGAGAAGACTCTGATGCTGGGAGGAATTAGGGGCAGGAGGAGAAGGGGACGACAGAGGATGAGATGGCTGGATGGCATCACTGACTCGATGGATGTGAGTCTGAGTGACCTCCGAGAGCTGGTGATGGACAGGGAGGCCTGGCGTGCTGCGATTCATGGGGTCGCAAAGAGTCGGACACGACTGAGCGACTGATCTGATCTGATCTGAATCAAACTTAAAAGCTTTTCACAGCAAAGGAAACCATCAACAAGCAAAAATGATACACTATATAGCACAGGGAATTATATCCATGCCTTATAATAACCTGTAATGAACTGTAATCTGAAAAGTAACAACTGAATCACTTTGCTGTATACCGGAAACCAACACAAAACTGTAAATCAACTATATTTTAATTAAAAAAAAGTCTTTGGAAAAAATTCCATACTGTACTCATATTTCCTTTCCCCATTAATTCCTACTGGGCTGAGTGTGTGTACAGACTGCCTTTTTTTCTGAGGATGACTCGTCTTCTAGGAGACTCCCCAAATCTTCCTGCAAAGATCACTGCTGACCCATCCTACCAGTTTGCCAACCATGGCCTGGCATGGTGTGATCCCAGTGGTGGACATGCTCAGGAAGCAACATCTGCTGTATATGAGCACCTCTACTATTACTCCAAACAACTTACAGCCTTTCATATCTGGTGTGGCATTTTTTTCTCCTAAATAGCCCTGCTGTTTTGTTTTTTTTTTTTTTTTCTACTAGAGTTATCAGAGTGTTCCCTAACTGATTATATCACTGAGCACAAAGATAAAAATGTATTCCTAATTCAAAGGGAGATAACCCATGTCAAATTGATTCTACTGTAATACATCTGGCTCTCTTTGCCCATGCCCGCCTACAGAAATTCAATTGAATTCTTACATTCATCTTAAAAGCAATAGAATACAGAAAAAGAAAAAACAACACTTGGTCATTCATCATAGAAAATTGAGCAAAATATATAGTGCATTTGGGTTCAATACATTGCATTTTTATGAAATAAATGCCAATAGTAATGAAAATGAAGATAGCATCTGCCTTTTACTGATCCCTCCTTTGTGCTGGGCACTTTATGTGCACCATTTCTAATTCTTACATTCACCCTGAAAGTTAGGTATGGTTATCATCCTGTTGTATGCATGTGGAAACTGAGGGATATTCTCCCAACTCTGCAGTTAGATAGTTGGTGGCATTTGGCATGCTCCCAAACACAGTCCTTCTCATTGTTTCACTTAAGAAATATGAAGCACCTAGACTGAAACTGAAGAAAGTAGAGAAAACTACTAGACCATTCAGGTATGACCTAAATCAAATCCCTTATGAGTATACAGTGGAAGTGAGAAATAGATTTAAGGGCCTAGATCTGATAGATAGAGTGCCTGATGAACTATGGAATGAGGTTCGTGACATTGTACAGGAGACAGGGATCAAGACCATCCCCATGGAAAAGAAATGCAAAAAGGCAAAATGGCTGTCTGGGGAGGCCTTACAAATAGCTGTGAAAAGAAGAGAAGCGAAAAGCAAAGGAGAAAAGGAAAGATATAAACATTTAAATGCAGAGTTCCAAAGAATAGCAAGAAGAGATAAGAAAGCCTTCTTCAGTGATCAATGCAAAGAAATAGAGGAAAACAACAGAATGGGAAAGACTAGGGATCTCTTCAAGAAAATCAGAGATACCAAAGGAACATTTCATGCAAAGATGGGCACAATAAAGGACAGAGATGGTGTGGACCTAACAGAAGCAGAAGATATTAAGAAGAGGTGGCAAGAATACACAGAAGAACTGTACAAAAAAGAGCTTCAAGACCCAGATAATCATGATGATGTGATCACTGACCTAGAGCCAGACATCTTGGAATGTGAAGTCAAATGGGCCTTAGAAAGCATCACTACGAACAAAGCTAGTGGAGGTGATGGAATTCCAGTGGAGCTATTCCAAGTCCTGAATGATGATGCTGTGAAAGTGCTACACTCAATATGCCAGCAAATTTGGAAAACTCAGCAGTGGCCACAAGATTGGAAAAGGTCAGTTTTCATCCCAATCCCAAAGAAAGGCAATGCCAAGGAGTGCTCAAACTACCGAACAATTGCACTCATTTCACATGCTAGTAAAGTAATGCTCAAAATTCTCCAAGCCAGGCTTCAGCAATATGTGAACCGTGAACTTCCTGATGTTCAAGCTGGTTTTAGAAAAGGCAGAGGAACCAAAGATCAAATTGCCAACATCCGCTGGATCATGGAAAAAGCAAGAGAGTTCCAGAAAAACATCTATTTCTGCTTTATTGACTATGCCAAAGCCTTTGACTGTGTGGATCACAATAAACTATGGAAAATTCTGAAAGAGATGGGAATACCAGACCACCTGATCTGCCTCTTAAGAAATCTGTATGCAGGTCAGGAAGCAACAGTTAGAACTGGTCATGGAACAACAGACTGGTTCCAAATAGGAAAAGGAGTACGTCAAGGCTGCATATTGTCACCATGTTTATTTAACTTATATGCAGAGTACATCATGAGAAATGCTGGACTGGAAGAAACACAAGTTGGAATCAAGATTGCCGGGAGAAATATCAATAACCTCCGATATGCAGATGACACCACTCTTATGGCAGAAAGTGAAGAGGGGCTAAAAAGCCTCTTGATGAAAGTGAAAGTGGAGAGTGAAAAGGTTGGCTTAAAGCTCAACATTCAGAAAACGAAGATCATGGCATCTGGTCCCATCACTGCATGGGAAATAGATGGGGAAACAGTGGAAACAGTGTCAGACTTTGTTTTTCTGGGCTCCAAAATCACTGAAGATGGTGACTGCAGCCATGAAATTAAAAGACGCTTGCTCCTTGGAAGGAAAGTTATGGCCAACCTAGATAGCATATTCAAAAGCAGAGACATTACTTTGCCAACAAAGGTTCGCCTAGTCAAGGCTATGGTCTTTCCTGTGGTCATGTATGGATGTGAGAGCTGGACTGTGAAGAAGGCTGAGCGCCGAAGAATTGATGCTTTTGAACTGTGGTGTTGGAGAAGACTCTTGAGAGTCCCTTGGACTGCAAGAAGATCCAACCAGTCCATTCTGAAGGAGATCAATCCTGGAATTTCTTTAGAAGGAATGATGCTAAAGCTGAAACTCCAGTATTTTGGCCACCTCATGAGAAGAGTTGACTCATTGGAGAAGACTCTGATGCTGGGAGGGATTGAGGGCAGGAGGAGAAGGGGACGACAGAGGATGAGATGGCTGGATGGCATCACTGACTCGATGGATGCGAGTCTGAGTGACCTCCGGGAGCTGGTGATGGACAGGGAGGCCTGGCGTGCTGCGGTTCATGGGGTCGCAAAGAGTCGGACACGACTGAGCGACTGATCTGATCTGATCTGAGGATGGTGAGGTGAACTTAAGGTACAAACTATGGTGAAATTACCTTGAAGATCTCTCCCATGTCTGAGGGCCTGATGGCAGAGTTCCAATTCTTGTTATACAGAATCCTATGGTTCTTCTGCGGTATCTCTTAAGATGCAGGGAACCTGGGGCCAGATTTTATATTGATTAATGTTTGTTTTATACTGTGAGGTTCCACATCCATGCCTTAAGTATTAAAGGTGTGTAGAGACAATTTCACAGTTCCTTCATTTTCTCTTAAATTTGTCTGTGTCTCATTGTGTTTGGTAGACCAAGCATAGTACAATGAGTCCTCCACTTTCAAATTCCCTCTCCCTTGATTCATGGTCACTTCCTGGATCATAGAATATCATCATGTTTAAGAGCACAAGCCATTATCACACTGCTTGCCTTAGATGTTTGGCTCTATGACTTTATACTATCTGTGTGACCTTGAGCAGTTTATCCAACCTCTCTAAGCATATTTTTTCATCTGTAAAATGAGATAATAATAGTACTTTGTCTCAGGGTTGTTGGGAGGATTGCAGGTGAAAGTGTTAGCCACTCAGTAATGTATGACTCTTTGTGACCCTAAGGACTGTAGCCTACCAGATTTCTCTATCCATGGAACTCTCAGGCAAGAATAGTGCAGTGGGTAGCCATTCCTTTCTCTGGGAGATCTTCCTGACTCAGGGACTGACCCAGGTCTCCTGTATTGCAGGCAGGTTCTTATTCATCTGAGGCACCAGGGAAGTCTGTTGGGAGAATTAGATGAATATAAAAATACAAATGCCTCTCATGATAAGGGATTAATAACTGTTCAGTCGCTCAGTCATGTCTGACTCTTTGCACCCCATGAACTGCAGCACGCCAGGCCTCCCTGTCCATCACCAACTCCCAGAGCTCACTCAGACTCACATCCATCGAGTCACTAATTCCATCCAGCCATCTCATGCTCTGGGGTCCCCTTCTCCTCCTGCCCCCAATCCCTCCCAGCATCAGCGTCTTTTCCAATGAGTCAACTCTTTGCATGAGGTGGCCAAAGTACTAGAGTTTGAGCCTTAGTATCATTCCTTCCAAAGAAATCCCAGGGCTAATCTCCTTCAGAATGGACTGGTTGGATCTCCTTGCAGTCCAAGGGACTCTCAGGAGTCTTTTCCAACACCACAGTTCAAAAGCATCAATTCTTTGGTGCTCAGCTTTATTCACAGTCCAACTCTCATATCAATACATGACTATTGGAAAAACCATAGCCTTGACTAGACGGACCTTTGTTGGCAAAGTAATGTCTCTGCTTTGGAATATGCTGTCTAGCTGGGTCATAACTTTCCTTCCAAGGAGTAAGAGTCTTTTAATTTCATGACTGCAATCACCATCTGCAGTGATTTCGGAGCCCAGAAAAATAGTCTGACACTGTTTCCACTGTTTCGCCATCTATTTGCCATGAAGTGATGGGACTGGATACCATGATCTTTATTTTCTGAATGTTGAGCTTTAAGCCAACATTTTCACTCTCCTCTTTCACCTTCATCAAGAGGCTTTTTAATTCCTCTTCACTTTCTACCATAAGGGTGTTGTCAATGCATATCTGAGGTTATTGATATTTCTCCCAGCAATCTTGATCCCAGCTTGTGCTTCTTCCAGTCCAGTGTTTCTCATGATGTATTCTGCATATAAGTTAAATAAGCAGGGTGATAATATACAGCCTTGACATACCCCTTTTCCTATTTGGAACCAGTCTGTTGTTCCATGTCCAGTTCTAACTGTTGCTTCCTGACCTGCATACACGTTTCTCAAGAGGCAGGTCAGGTGGTCTGGTATTCCCATCTCTTGAAGAATTTTCCACAGTTTATTGTGATCAGGAGGAGAAGGGGATGAGAGAGGATGAGATGGCTGGATGGCATCAATTACTCGATGGACGTGAGTCTCAATGAACTCCAGGAGTTGGTGTTGGACAGGGAGGCCTGGAGTGCTGTGATTCATGGGGTTGCAAAGAGTTGGACACGACT
The DNA here is from genome assembly GCA_935064755.1 of Tragelaphus eurycerus. Classification (NCBI taxonomy): domain Eukaryota; kingdom Metazoa; phylum Chordata; class Mammalia; order Artiodactyla; family Bovidae; genus Tragelaphus; species Tragelaphus eurycerus. Next base: position 16,973,648 of record CAKXYN010000024.1, on the reverse strand, counting down.
AAGCGACTGATCTGATCTGATCTGAGATGAGTGCAATTGTGTGGTAGTTTGAGCATTCTTTGGCATTGCCTTTCTCTGGGATTGGAATGAAAACTGACCTTTTCCAGTCCTGTGGCCACTGCTGAGTTTTCCAAATTTGTTGGCATATTGAGTGCAGCACTTTCACAGTATCATCTTTCAGGATTTAAAATAGCTCAACTGGAATTCCATAACCTCCACTAGTTTTGTTCGTAGTGATGCTTTCTAAGGCCCACTTGACTTCACATTCCAGGATGTCTGGCTCTAGGTTAGTGATCACACCATTAGTATTATTTTTTTTACTTTGAAGATGATATATCACATTGCTTAAGGTACCTTTGTGTGGCTGCCTTTTCTATGATCTTGCTATTCACATAAAGATTATTTTTGGTTTGGTGATCTGTCAATCACAGGATAATTGACTTAAAATATCTCACTTCTGGCTAATATTTTCAAACATTAGAAAATTCTCTAAGCACTAATGGAAGCTTCAAGTGAATAGATCAAATTCTTAAAGAAGTACGCCCACCATCATACTGGAGTTAGGCAAGAATGGAGAAAGAAACATGTTTAAGATGAGTATAAGAGAAATCAGTAGCAGAAGGTGTCACAAAAGGCACAGTTTCAGGTGTTCCAGAGACATATCACAGAAAATGCAAAAGCTACAATGCAGAGAATTAACTGGAATTGGGAAAAAGAATATGGTCAGCTATCAGGAGTCACTTGAGTATTTGGAATGATAGGCAGCTTGTTATACTATGTTTAACAATTTCCTTTTTGCCTAGAGATATTCCAATTTGGTCATTCCAGTTTTCAGCAGCATTTATCTTAAAATGTCTTATAAGTGTCATAAATCAATGACATAAGTGTCATAAGTCAATGTCATAAGTCATAATGTCATAAGTCAATGGTGCACTGTCATATCTTAAAAGTGCACCATTGATATCCGAAACAAAGTGTTATTTTTTTTATACACATTTTGAAAGAATTCTATTCTAACTTTTATTCTCCTTACCATTTAAGTCTTCTAAGTCAATTATATTCTGTAACAAAGCACTCTTCTTAATCGGTGCTATTCTTCCATCCTGAAAATATCCTTGACAGTGCAATAATGGCAACATACATAAGACTTCAGTTCAATCTTTCCTTATATTCAAACTCCATGTTAAACGGTGTCTATATGACACCATTAAATGGAGATCTACATGACAGAGGTAACTAATCTGAGACGTAAGGCCACAAGTGTTGGAAAACTACTAGAAGCAGCTTAAATCATTTTGTTAAGAGTCTGGAACAAATCAAAATTCTCAGCAGTAGTCCAGAAAATTAATCTGAATCCTTAATCAGTGCTTCTTGACCACTTCCCATAGAGAGATAGTGAGAGATGCCTGTGGTAATTGAAGTGGCTCTGCTTTGATCATATTAATCATTTATATGACAGGATCAAATGGGTCAGAAAATTTATTTTATAGTCTATATTTATGTGAACAAATAGTAAATTTTCTCCAGGTAGGTAAATGAGATAACAGTGATCTGTCATTTGAAATAACAACTATAGTTACTAATAAAGGTAACTTATCAGATCCACACTAGTGAATAATATGAAATTCCTAGACAATTCATCTGCTACCACCCTGTCAACATCACATTATAAGAGCATGATTTGGGTACAAAATTAATTAGTATGATTTGGTAAACCTGATGAAATTTTAGTGTAGCTGGTGCAACAAAATCTACCATCTGCTGAGGCAGGTGGCATTGGGCATTGGAATCAATGTTGCTTTTTTCCTACTTGAATGCATATAAAAAGTGTTTGTATGCATAGTTAGGAGCCCTGACTAAAATATCTAGCAGAGGTAGTTAATGTCATAGAGTTTTCCTTAGAAAATGAAGGCACTGTTTTGATCACTACAGATTAAGAGACATTGCCTTAGAGTAGATGTCTCAATTACAAAAATAACAGAAAGGGATTATTGTTACCACCTTTCTCTCTTTCACACAAAAGTATGCTTACTTAGACAATATTCATCTACAAGATTAAGTACCTATGAATTTTCAGGCATTTTGCTATCTATGTGTGTGTGTGTGTGTATTAATATGTTGATTTTTCCTCTCAAGGAGCTTATAGTCTAGAAATAAGATCATTAAGTACCTTGAAAATTGCAACATGATGGCACTGGATTAGGTGTATGTGTCAGGTGCAATAAGAATTGTACCCTGATCTTTATTGGGATGGGTGAGGAAGGGAAGCTTCTGGGGTGGTAAGATGGTACGTGAGCTAAGTCATGAAAACTAATGGGGGTCATTTACACAAAGGGAGGGTTGGGGGATGGTGGTATTCCAAGAATAGAGAGTCATACCTACATAAGCCAGTTTGAGAGAAGGTATAGGATACATTGGACAAATCAAAGTTGCTTAGCATGAAAGAAGGAAGTCCTGACTATAGGAAATATTGTTGACTTCAGGAATAGCCTAATTTCTTCCATCAGCCTATGATGTGTGGAAGGTGTTGATCTCATAGCACAAACAACAAAACAAAACAAAACACTTAAGCATCTGCCTAATCCTGGAATACCTAAAAAGATTATCTCCAGGCATCACTTGAAAAATAAAATCTCAAAAACAAAACAGAATTTCTGAAGAGAGAGGCATTCCTTAAAATGTGAGGGCTCTTTGGTTCCTTTAGTAGCTTTTTGCAATTTGAGCTGAATCAGCAGGTCTGCCTGTGAGGACAGCAAACGTATATGTAGACTTGATGTCCTGAATCAGGGTGGCTTTCAGTTCAAGCATATGAAATGACTTTAGCATCTCACTTAAGTATTAAATGTAAGAACTCATGAAGTTCTGAGAAAGTATCACCTGTCCAATTATATCTTCAATTCTATTCTATTCAACAAGCATTTACTGAGCAACATTTTATGGAAGGGACAAAGAACAGGATTACAAAAATACACATTGTATGGAAACTTCTCAAAGAAGTTGAATAGCAATGATCATACTAAGAATAATACATAATTTTTTGCTGCTGTTGAGTCACTAATTTATGTCCAGCTCTTTGAGGCCCCCCTGACTGTAGCCCACCAGGCTCCCTTGTCCATGGGATTTTCCAGGCAAGAATACTAGAGTGTGTTGTCATTTCCTTCTCCCAGGGGTCTTCCTGACCCAGGAATCGAACCCATGTCTCCTGCACTGGCAGGCAGATTCTTTACCACTGAGTCGCCAGGGAAGCTCTCATAGTACATAATACGCAGGAATAAAACACATTAGAAAATGAGTAACTGCCAAAGAAACTTAAGGAGACTTAATTAAGGAGGTGGCATTTGAATGTAACCTTGGCAGATTTTCAAATGTAAAGTTTGGGTTCAAAACCAATTTTAGGTCTGTAAATAGAGTCCAAGATTAAGTACGTTTTACTTTCTATGCAGCAGTCACAGAGTCTTATGAAATATAAAGCGGGTCATATTGCCTTTCTTCTACAGAAGGAAAAAAAAGATATAAAAACAGATTTTTGAATCAGTAGATGGCTAAGATTTCCAGATTCCTCTGTACTCACTAAGGCTAAGTTTTCATTTCTAGTTTTAGATGAATAAAGATAAAACCAAGAATATGATGGAAGAAATTAGGCTGTTCCTGAACTCAACAGTTTCCTATAGTCAGGACTTCCTGATAGTAAGAAGGCCGTTGACTAAGATGCCCATGAGCATATTTGCTCCAAATTGGGCTTTGCCCCTCTGCATGTTCACAGCAGAGCTTCCAACATTATCAAAGGAATCAATACAATTTCACTTATAAAACTAAAAATTGTGATCTTGAGACAAATGGTCATGTAGTCCCAACAAATGTGGTAAAAGATTATATGAGATAATGAATACAAATTTATTTTTCTTAATAATACTGAATGGTAATCAGGGTTGACTTCTAAGTTTAGGTTTTGATCCCTTCAAATTAGGTTGAAACTACTACACTACTGAGGGATATCTTGCCCAAACACTTGTGAATGTGATTCTCCTTCAAATTCCTATAGTGATGTGAAAAATTAAGACCACTCAGTTCTGTATAATGAACATAGCCTTCACAACTTATGGACTCTATTATGTTGCATTATAAAATGCACCCTGGCTTCAAGTGCCATTACCTATTGAAGAATTTACCTGTGCTTATAAATTTGAAACATGCTCATGGACACAGATCTCCACATTTTAAGTAGAGAATGATACTTCTAAATACATCTGGGGATATTCTGTACTATTCAACTCTTGTTGCCATAACTTTCTACCAGAACTTGTCAGGAGATTCTTGCATTAGAAGATATTCTTTTCTCCAATGACATATATGAGTATGCCCTATTTTTTAGCTATTATTAAATTTGATCAAGAAAAAATTTAACATAAGCGGCCTATCTATTTATGAAATCCACAATTCAAAATATCTACAGAATTTCCAAACTTAGAGTTGAAACAGAACAATACTGTGATGTAAATAGAATTCCCTCAGAATTCCTTTGGTTCAATTTTAACTGATGAATCACTAAATGCTGACTCTTAGTATTAGTTAGGAGTGTGCTTTTAATGATCTTCAGGTTGTTTAAACATGATAGTCTTAAGTAAAATAATAGACAATGGACTATATACATTATTAGAATCAGACAAGAGCTGTATTGGAAGATTCTTATTGATTTGCTCCCAGAAAGAAAAAAGGCCTTTCAGCATATGAACCTCAGTAAAGAGGATTTCTGAATGTCTCTTAAATAATAAAAAATATTTTAAATAAAAGACTATCTTCCATCAGAACAGCACTTTATATTTTTATAAATGCGGGGCAGAGGCTACTGTTAACTTTTTACATAAAAGATAAAAAAAATTAAAACAGACTTAAATGAGGTAAAGTGGGTCACCTTAGGACTAATTACTAGTAAACTGTATTTACTAGTACAAGAATCTGCAATTTTTTCTTCCTAAAATAACCTGTATTTCCTCAGTTTCTGTGTTCTCTTGCATCTAATAGCCTGCACCCATGACTCTTTGAGGGCCATTCAAGGGCAACTGGACTTACTTTGCCTATGTGTACAGATTGTCAGAAACTGCAATTTTATAACTTTCCTGGGATGCTCAAAGTCAATGTCTAGGGCAGGAGTCCACCCTGCTTGCTTTCTTGAGTCAGGACAAACTAGGGTGTCATTTATACTCCAGAGTTCCCAATGGGTGTCAGCCTGATGCTAGGACTTTTCTTTTTTTTTCTTGATTTATTTTTACTAAATTTATCTACTAAAATTAAATAAATCTTTTACTAAATTTTATTTACCAAAATTTTACTAAATTGTACTAAATTTATTTACTAAAACTAATATTTTACTAAGTACTTTTTACTAAAAATATTTTTATTTTTAGTAAATAAAATATTTTAAATAAAATAAAAATAAACTAAAATAAAAATATTTTTAGCAAATATAAAAATTATTATTTACTAAAATTTTACTAAATTTATTTTACTAAATTTATTTACTAAATAAATATTTTACTAAATTTTACTTAATTTAATTTTACTGAAGGATAATTACAGTATTGTGTTGGTTTCTGCCATACATCAATATGGATCAGCTGTAGATATACATATGTCTCCTAGGACGTTTCTGCACTCACAACATTGTTTGACTTTTTCCACTTCCTACTCTTTCTTCCATCAGCACTTACTGTTTATTTGTTGGTAACATTTCCTTAATAGATCATTTGCACAGGAAACCTCATCTCTAAATTGGCTTTTCCAGAACTCAGACTAAGAAATTTACTACTAAAATGGAGGAATGGATAGTTTAAATATCCATTCTAAGGGCACACATTTCATAAATGAGGGAGATAGAAATCAAATCTAACTAAAGCACCATCATTTTGTTGTTGTTCGTTCAATTGGTTCATTACAAGGGACTAGAACATCTGTGTTAAAGTTTTTACTTTGTCAGGAATTTACTTAATCTCTTTGAGCATGTTTCTTTTGAATCTGTAACCTGGGAGATAATAGCAACTGCTCAAGCTGTTACATATAGGTATTATGATAACCAAATAAATTAACGGAAGTATTTTTACACCATAAAATATTCCAACAGTATTTTCCAAAATGTAAAAGAAAGAAAATACAGATTTCCAGGATGCACAGATCCTTCCCTTGATTGCATATATTCTCATTAATAGGTACATTAGCATTAGAGAACCTGCATTTTAACAAGTCCTTTAGTTGACTTAGCTGAAGATTACACAGTTTGAGAAACAGAACTGTTGAAGATGCGTTGATGCTATCATCATCATCATCATCTACATAGAAGAGTCAATTTCTTTCTGACTTATCTGCATAACATCTAATAGCTTGTTACTGTTTTTAATATTATTAATTTGTTGATTTTCCCTATTTTTATCTTCTCTTTAATTCTTAGCTGACACTAGCAAAATATTTATAGCTAACTCAAAGCAACCTAACCAAACAAAGCAAGTAAAACAGGAAGACTAAGCAAGCACATTAGCAAACACTTGAAAATGACCAGGAGGAAATTATCAAAATTAGTTTTGAATTTTTTTTCATACAGACGTTGCTCATTAATTAGCTCTCTATATTAAAAATATAGTGAAAAATTCACTATGACAGTTTAAGACAATGAATAAAAAATGAATTCAGCTAAAATACTCTTCAGAGCATGAACATAATCACAATCTGTAAGAAACGCACAAAGCTTTAAGTACTTATAATTCCTAAGTTTCGGATCTTGTGCCACTTTCGTAGTTGAAGCTTATTTACAAAATGTATCATAGACACAGGAATCACCAGTTAGATACAATAGTACATGACTATCATTGCTAATTGTTTTTTTTTTGTCTTTATAAATGCTAAAGAGAAGTATATCCCTATTTAGTTGATTTCAATTCTAGGTACCCTACAGAATGGAAGAATAGTATCTAAAATGTTTTAAGCAACTGCTGCTGCTGCTGTTACTTCAGTCACACCCAACTCTGTGTGACCCCCATAGACGGCAGCCCACCAGGCTCCCCCGTCCCTGGGATTCTCCAGGCAAGAACACTGGAGTGGGTTGCCATTACCTTCTCCAATTTTAAGCAACTAATTGTAACCATACCCATGTATTTGTTTAAATTTACACATGATACATGTTGATGTGTGGCAAAACCAATACAATATTGTAAAGTAAAAAAAAAAAAAGAATAAAAAAATAAACTAAAAAAATAAATTTACACATGATATAAATTGTTCCAGTTTGTCAAGTTTTAAAAAATTAAATTGCAAAACAATAACTTAATTCTGTTAAGTTATTGGGTTAAGGGGAATAGAAGCAGTATATAATTTAATGTTGACAAATTTGTGCTTTCTTCATGCTAATGTTCCCAAAATTTACATTTCCAGTACAAAACTCCCCCTAACACCAGACTCACATAAACTGCTTAAATAATGTGTGTGATGGGACATCTCAAAATGAACATGTCCATAGATGAACCCTCTTCCATCCCAGTCTTCTAAATCATTCTACCAGTTGCTCAAGACTATTCAATCAATCCACCAGCAAAATCCAAAAATCCCAAACAAATATGAATTCTTTAATTACTCCACTCTTCCTCTCATATCTCATATGTAATTTGTCTCATCACAGCAAACTGTGAAAATATGTGATACATATCATGTCATTTCCCAGAAGTTCACGATGACTCTCCATTTCCCTTAAGTAAAAGATTATAATACTATATATATATTTCTAAATTATATAAAACCAGCCTCTGTTACCTTCCAGAGTTCATCCCCTCTGACTCTCCATGTTGCTTACTTTGATCCAACTGAATTGACCACTGTTATTTCTTGCTGTTCCTTAAGCATACCTGTAATGCTCTCTTCTTTGGGCCTTTCCATTGGCTGCTGTTTCAGTTTGCAATGATTGCCTTTAGATATCCAGTGACCTCTCCTATCCTGAATTTTTTCTTTATCAGTGTTATATCTCAATGTTTCTATCATGATCAACTTATTTTAAATTGTCTCCCTCCCCCCACAACATGATCTCTCATCTCCTTTTAATTTTTCATTGCAGTGGATCTGATAATCTTTTTATATACTTATGGAATTAATTTAGTGTGTTTGTTGTTTACTTTCTGTCTACCACTTCCAAATGTAAGTTGAATGAGGGAAAGGATACTTTTTTAAAATTATCTACTAGAGTCCTTTCAGTTCAGTTCAGTTTAGTCGCTCAGTCATGTCCGACTCTTTGCAACCCCATGAATTGCAGCATTCCAGGCCTCCCTGTCCATCACCAGTTCCCAGAGATCACTCAGGCTAACGTCCATCGAGTCAGTGATGCCATCCAGCCATCTCATCCTGTCGTCCCCTTCTCCTCCTGCCCCCAATCCCTCCCAGCATTAGAGTCTTTTCCAATGAGTCAACTCTTTGCATAAGGTGGCCAAAGTACTGGAGTTTCAGCTTTAGCATCATTCCTTCCAAAGAAATCCCAGGGCTGATCTTCAGAATGGACTGGTTGGATCTCCTTGCAGTCCAAGGGACTCTCAAGAGTCTTCTCCAACACCACAGTTCAAAAGCATCAATTCTTCAACGCTCAATTTCTGTCCTTTATTGAGCCCATCTTTGCATGAAATGTCTCCTTGGTATCTCTAATTTTCTTGAAGAGATCTCTAGTCTTTCCCATTCTATTGTTTTCCTCTATTTCTTTGCATTGATCGCTGAAGAAGGCTTTCTTATCTCTTCTTGCTATTCTTTGGAACTCTGCATTCAGATGTTTATATCTTTCCTTTTCTCCTTGCTTTTCACTTCTCTTCTTTTCACAGCTATTTGTAAAGCCTCCCCAGACAGCTATTTTGCTTTTTTGCATTTCTTTTCCATGGGGATGGTCTTGATCTCTGTCTCCTGTACAATGTCACAAACCTCATTCCATAGTTCATCAGGTACTCTATCAGATCTAGGCCCTTAAATCTATTTCTCACTTCCACTGTATAATCATAAGGGATTTGGTTTAGGTCATACCTGAATCGTCTAGTGGTTTTCCCTACTTCCTTCAATTTAAGTCTGAATTTAGCAATAAGGAGTTCATGATCTGAGCCATAGTCAGCTCCTGGTCTTGTTTTTGCTGACTGTATACAGCTTCTCCATCCTGGCTGCAAAGAATATAATCAATCTGATTTTGGTGTTGACCATCTGGTGATGTCCATGTGTAGAGTCTTCTCTTGTGTTGTTGGAAGAGGGTGTTTGTTATGACCAGTGCATTCTCTTGGCAAAACTCTATTATAGTCTTTGCCCTGCTTTATTCCGTATTCCAAGGGCAAATTTGCCTGTTACTCCAGGTGTTTCTTGACTTCCTATTTTTGCATTCCAGTCCCCTTACCTATCTACAAAAATAATTGGGACATGATTAATCAATCAGCACTTATTAAATGAATAAATTTGTAGAAATGGAGAATTAAGGAACATCATACATCTGAGGAAAACAAATAGTAATAGAAAAGACTGTAAGTAGACTTGGTTCTGATGGAAATAGATATTCTGGGTAATATGAAAGAACATTAAACTTTTCCAAAGAGAATCCTGTTATGAGATATTATTTAATCTACTAATATTGGAAAACCTTTCTGATCTGAGACCTGCTGATTGATATCTAAAATTTGTATCTCATATGCATTTAAATGTTTTGACATATATAGTTATTCCTTAGCTTGGAATTTTTCTCAGCTTCTGGCTATTAATTTATAGGAAACAATATATATTCATTCCTGACATTTGTAAATCCCTTTATATTTTTATTCTTTACATACAACAAAGGTCCATCTAGTCAAGGCTATGGTTTTTCCAGTGGTCATGTATGGATGTGAGAGTTGGACTGTGAAGAAAGCTGAGCGCCAAAGAATTGATGCTTTTGAACTGTGGTGTTGGAGAAGACTTTTGAGAGTCTCTTGGACTGCAAGGAGGTCCATCCAGTCTATCCTAAAGGAGATCAGTCCTGGGTGTTCACCGGAAGTACTGATGCTAAAGCTGAAACTCCAGTACTTTGGCCACTTCATGCGAAGAGTTGACTCATTGGAAAAGACTCTGATGCTGGGAGGGATTGGGGGCAGAAGGAGAAGGGGATGACAGAGAATGAGATGGCTGGATGACATCACCGACTTGATGGACATGAGTTTGAGTAAACTCCGGGAGTTGGTGATGGACAAGGAGGCCTGGTGTGCTGCAATTCAAGGGGTCGCAGAGTCGGACACGACTGAGCGACTGAACTAAACTGACACCAAAAAATACACTTTGATGCAGTGGAGAAAACACATTATTATTTATTATATTTTTCTGATATTTTCTGAGAAACTCCATTTGTTAATAATAAAAAGATACTCATCCTTATTCAACTCTGTTCTACTTAGGGAAGAAAATGCTTTAAATCTTGACAATCTGGGGCACTGGCTCTCTGGATATGCTTGATAAGAATTACTGCAAGCAGCTGTAATACAGTTCAAATGCCTGTGTCCAAAACTATTTTCTGAAAGACAAACACTGTTGATTTAGTTGCTTGTCACTGGTTTATCATAGCTTTTGGCACATTTTGTAATCTCTCAATCACAGTTTAAGAGCAAACTAGTATTCATCTACCCTAGATTTCTTTTACATGTATTTCAGAGCTTAGTACTTCCAATATAATTTATAAACTAAAATGTTTTCCTGTTTCTCAATGACAAGAAAATAGCTAAGTCAATTCTATGAAGTAGGATTCCTACTCAATGAAAAATTTATTTCATCCATTGATATCAAATCCTTTCTCTTATCCTCAGTTTATGTTTTTCTTTATTTGCTAAGTCATGTCTGCCTTTTTTGCAACCCCTTAAACTGCAGCCCGCCAGGCTCCTCTGTCCATGGGATTTCCCAGGAAAGAATATTGGAGTTGGTTGCCATTTCCAACTCCAGGGGATCTTCTCGACCCAGGGATTGAACTTTCCTGCATTGCAGGTGGATTCTTTAGCACTGAGCCACCTGGGAAGATCTGGTTTCTTTATGTCTCTGACTATTTTAGGAGTTTTGCAACCTTTCATGTTTCATTTCCAATCTAGAAATGATGTGGGGATCGACCAACTCCACTCTTCTACAGCAAGAAGAAAGAGTATGGAGAAATACCTGGAAGTTGAGATGGACAAAAACATATAGTCTAATTTCTTATTCCCTAGCAACTTATAACTGTTGACACAGACACTGCTTCTGCTGAAATTCACCAGGTTGAGATAATTGATTAACTGTATCCCTAAGGAGAACATTGCTTGTTTAACATACAAGGAAGCAATGGTGCTCAAAAATAGTGTTTATGCAGCAGCTGTCAGAGAAGTCCTGGGTTAACCTTATTTTTTCTGTCTTTTCATTTAATAGAAGCTATGGAAATAACACAACCATAGAAAGGATACTAACCTGGTGTCTCACACTCTATCCTGAAATGCCTTATAAGTCTGTTCATCAAAATTACAGATTAAAATTTGTATATATTAAAATGAAGTCATACCATTAGATTTAATCACCTGGGCCATATCTTTCCAGTTGAAAAATTTTAAACATAGCCAAGGGAATCAAGTTCAAACTTACATAATGCTTTCATGATATTTAGAAGATATATCAAGTCCTTTAATTCTGTTCCTGTTAATTCAATATTTATTTGCATGACATTAGTGTTCTGAGAATACTTTGTTTATTATAAATATATAGCTTCTTCAAAAGAAAAATTTTAAAATAATTTGCTTATAGAAATCAGTTATATTTTTCTATGAACTTAATTCTACATATTTTACTCTACATAGAAATGAGCATCAGAGCAAACAGGAGATAGGAAGGCAGGCAAGAGATGATGATAACCCAGGCTAAGGTACTAACAATAGATGTGTACTGGAGCCAACAGAAACTGCTGATAAATTTTGAGTAGAAGATACTGAAAAGAAAACCCCTGGTATGGGAATTGGGAAACTAAAATAAATGAAAATCTTTGGATGTTACACATCTATAATTTTTGAAGAAAGACTTTATTTTCCATGCTACTTTATCCCACCAAAAAGACTCAAAAAGTTCTTCAGCATGTTATGGGCCATTCATTAAAGAATGCTGTAGTCATATGTAGTGGGAACTACATTGATTGATGACCTGCATTCAGTTTTGTGACCTTGGGGATGTCATCTAACCGCTCACAGCCTATGTTTCACCTGTAACACAAGGCAATGATAACATCTCCACAATGTTTTCATGAAGGTCAAAAGAGATAATGCTCAAAAAGATGCCATTTGATGGAAGTTAAAATTTTAATAACTGTGCCTTTTAACTTTCTTGTGTGCTGCCTAACAACGTCATATTCAAATAGAACTGTTTTAGTGTGAAATTGAGATTGATTGTTCTAAACATTTTATTGGTAATAAGATTTATAATGTATAGTATATTACATAATTATTATATATAATTATATTTATATTAATTATGTAACTATAAACATGCACAACTATATATATATATACAAACTAAACAAAAAAATGAAAAACTAAAATTCAACCAGACCATTATTTTTAGACATAATGCCCTGGAGAGTTTAGTACAATTTAGCAATGTGGTAGCAAAGATAATATTTCTTTCTTAAACTTATTTCTCTTCAATGCTATATTGGTCAAGGAATGCCTAAGGCTTTGCAGCTGATGTTTCTGGAGCAGATCAATTTTATCATTTTTTTCCCCCTCTGGAGCCTGTCCAAGGAGAAAAGCAAAGATCTCAGTTGAACAGCATTTTTCACACTGACCTGTTCATTCATTTGAATCAGTAGCAATATTTAAATAAGAACCAACTGAGTGAAAACATTATGAGGATCCATGACTGATCCTTCCATTTGGAAGCATTTTTTCCCTATTTTGTTCAACTCCTATAACACTATGTTACTGTCTCTATTTTGGTATTTTACACTGTCACTATGATATACATAAGTGTGTATATCATATATTTACATACAAACACAGACATATGTGTGAATATTGAAAAATTATATAGCACATTATTGTGCTAAAATATGTTATTTTGCTTTACCTCCATCATTTATGTAAGTATATTCTTATCTTTAATAACCTTGTACCTGGTTTATACAGAAAATCTTCTGTTTCAGATGAATCAAAGATTTAATGAGTGCATGGATTGCAAGGTAAATGTGTGAAAAGTTTAGGCAAAATTCTAAATAGTTGGGAAAAGAGGATAAATTCAATATTTGCATGGCAGGCAGATTTAAATAAAACTTGCTTTTTTTAGCCTTCTGTTGAGTAGACTTTTTATAACATTTACATTAATGTATTCAGTGGAAGTGACAAATAGTTCAAGGGATTAGATCTGATAGAGTGCCTAAAGAACTATGGAAAGAGGTTCATAACATTGTACAGAAGGCAGTGATCATACCATCTAGAAGGATTGCAAAAAAAAGTCAAAATGGTTGTCAGAGTAGGCCTTAGAAATAGCTGATAAAAGAAGAGAAGTGAAAGACAAAGGAGAAAAGGAAAGATATACCCACCTGAATGCAGAGTTCCAAGGAATAGCAAGGAGAGATAAGAAAGTCTTCCTAAGTGAACAATGCAAAGAAATAGAGGAAAACAATGGAATGGGAAAGACTAGAAATCTCTTCAAGAATTAGAGATATCAAGGTAACATTTCAGGTAAAGATGGGCATGATTAAGGACAAAAATGGTATGGACCTAACAGAAGTAAAAGATATTTAAAAGAGGTGGCAAGAATACACAGATGAACTGTACAAAAAAGATCTTCATGAACCAGATAACCATGATGGTGTGATCATTCAACTAGAGCCAGACATCCTGGAATGTGAAGTCAAATGGGCCTTAAGAAGCATCACTATGAACAAAGCTAGGGAGGTGATGAAATTCCAGCTGAGTTCTTTCAAATCCTAAAAGAGGATGCTATAAAAGTGCTGCACTCAATATGCCAGCAAATTTAAAAAACTCAGCAGTGGCCACTGGACTGGGAAAGGTCAGCTTTCATTCCAATCCCAAAAAAAGGCAATGACAAAGAATCTTCAAACTACTGCACAAGTGCACTCATTTAACCAGTAGCAAAGTAATGCTCAAAATTCTCCAAGATAGGCTTCAACAGTATGTGAACCAAGATCTTTCAGATGCTCAAACTTGATTTAGAAAAGGCAGGAGATCAAATTGCCAACATCTGTTGGATCATGGGAAAAGCAAGAGAGTTCCAGAAAAACATCTACTTCTGCTTTATTGACTATGGCAAAGGCTTTGTTTGGGTCACAACAAACTGGAAAATTCTGAAAGAAATGGGAATACCAGACCACCTTACTGCCTCATGAGAAACCTGTATGCAGGTCAAGAAGCAAAAATTAGAATGGTCATGGAATAACAAACTGATTCTAAACTGGAAAAAAGAGTATGTCAAGGCTGTATATTGTCATTCTGTTTATTTAACTTACATGCATAGTACATCATGTGAAATGCTGGGCTGGCTGAAGCACAAGCTGGAATCAGGATTGCTGGGAGAAATATCAATAACCCCATATATGTGGATGACACTACCCTTATGGCAGAAAGTGAAGGAGAACTAAAGAGCCTCTTGATGAAAGTGAAAGTGGAGAGTGAAAAGTTTGGCTTAAAGCTCAACATTCAGAAAACTAAGATCATGGCATCTGGTCCCATCACTTCATGGGAAATAGATGGGGAAACAGTGTCAGACTTTCTTTTTCTGGGCTCCAAAATCACTGCAGATGGTGACTGCAGCCATGAAGTTAAAAGACGCTTACTCCTTGGAAGGAAAGTTATGGCCAACCTAGATAGCATATTCAAAAGCAGAGATATTACTTTGCCAACAAAAGTTCATCTAGTCAAGGCTATGGTTTTTCCTGTGGTCATGTATGGATGTGAGAGCTGGACTGTGAAGAAGGCTGAGCGCCGAAGAATTGATGCTTTTGAACTGTGGTGTTGGAGAAGACTCCTGAGAGTCCCTTGGACTGCAAGGAGATCCAAGCAGTCCATTCTGAAGGAGATCAGCCCTGGGATTTCTTTGGAAGGAATGATGCTAAAGCTGAAACTCCAGTATTTTGGCCACCTCATGCGAAGAGTTGACTCATTGGAGAAGACTCTGATGCTGGGAGGGATTGGGGGCAGGAGGAGAAAGGGATGACAGAGGATGAGATGGCTGGATGACATCACTGACTCGATGGACATGAGTCTGAGTGAACTCCGAGAGTTGGTGATGGACAGGGAGGCCTGGTGTGCTGCGATTCATGGGGTCACAAAGAGTTGGACATGACTGTGCGCCTTAACTGAACTGAACTGATGAGCAAGAAGGTCACAATGGCTTAGTATTAATGAGGATATAAAATACACACAGATAAATATTAATAATTTTAAACATCTCCTCTAATAGACCATACAATTAAAAGCTATTTGTCTAAGATGCCTGGAAAGAATTAGACGAGTGTGGAGATTGTGTGCTAAGCAATTTATAATGGGTTGTATGGTAAAGCAATTTATCATAGTCCTTTCTGGCCTAAAAATAAGCTACCTGAACTGATGTGAATCTTACCTAAGATTTTTTTTTTAACTTGTTTACTTTCCTTTTTTAAACTCCTGTTAATTTTCCTTTTTTTTAATGACACAACATTATAGACCACACATTTTGAAATAATATGTGAACTGAAAATTGAGACAGAAAAATACCCAAAATACTGTACGATGTGTGTGAATGGTGAGGCAGTAGAGGCAGAATAACATATTAAAAATATTGTAGAACCTGGGGGTCAGCAAGCATAAATTTGTGCCCTGGCTTACCCACTTCCTAGTGATTTCAATCTAATCGTGTAAACTCTCTAAGCCTTTGTTACTTCACCTATTAATTGGAGATGTGAAAACATTCCAGTTTTACCTGTCCATTACCTCAGAGTATGGTTGCCAGGATAAAAGGGGTGGAAACATGTACACATGCTTTGGTAAACATCATTTGGTAAAAATGTTTACCAAAACATGTACACATGCTTTGGTAAACATTTTGGTATAAGCTTTGATCTAATAATTACATTTACTTTCAAGAACTTTGGCACTAATAGGAAAGTGAGAACTCATGCAAAAGTTCAAAGAATGAGGTTTTCTAGGATGGTATTGTGAGTTGAACTATATCCCCCACTTCCCCGAATTCATATGTTGTCTTAACCTCCATTACCTCAGAATGTGACCTTATTTGGAAATGGGACCCTTGCAGATATAATTAGTTAAGATGAGGTCATACTGGAGTAGGGTACACCCCGAATCCAAGAAGACTGTTGTCCTTATTTGTTGTCATTCAGTCACACAGTCATGTCTGACTCTTTGCTACCCCATGGACTACAGCACATCCAACTTCCCTGTCCTTCACCATCTCCTAGAGCTTGCTTGAACTCATGTCCCTTGAGTCAGTGGTGCCATCCAGCCATCTCATCCTCTGTCGTTCCCTTCTCTTCCTGCCTTCAATCTTTCCCAGCATCAGGGTCTTTTCCAATGAGTTGACTTTTCACATCATGGAAAGGGGAAATTTAGGCACAGAGATAGGCATGCATAGAAGGTAGATGAAATGAAGAAATATGGGAGAAGATGACATCAAAAAGCCAAAGAGAGAGAGACTTGTAACAGATCCTCTTCTCATAGTCCTCAGAAGGAACCAGACCTGTGGGCACCCTGATTTCTGACTTGTAGCCTTCAGAACTACAAGACAGTCAATTTATGTAGCGCCAACTATGCAGTTTATGGCACTTTGTTATGGCAGCTTGAACAAATGAGATGAATGCAGAAAGAAAAGCCTAAGCCAGTCTATAGGCTGAGGAATGTAACCAACAAGTTGGAAGAGTGTCTTTAGATTGCATTTTATTTTCCTCATCTTTTTCATACAGGGTTTAAACACAGGGATGGTTAGTAAATAATATTGACCAACGGCAATATTTGAAATACGACACAATAGCCAAAGCAGTCCTATAGCAATTTCCACTTAAAGTATTTAACAACTGTGCTGTAATAATACAGAGGTAAAAATGGAAGTAATTAAGGAATAACAATATAAGAATAGAGATTAGAAATATGAAATAAGAGAACTTTAACATTTTCATATCTATCAGTAAGCTCTCAGCTATATGCTGTGCTCAGTCATATCTGACTCTTTATGGCCTAGTGGACTGTAGCCTGCCAGGCTGCTCTGCCCATGGAATTTTCCAGGCAAGAACACTGAAGAAGGCATCCTTGCATCTCCCATGTTGACTTGTGTATTCTTGACCACTAGTGTCACCTGGGAAGCCCATCTATAAACATATTTTATAGAATATGAAAACTATCAATATCATAGAGATAAAGTCAGAATGTATCAGAGATAAAATCAGTTCCTTTGCCCAGCTACTCCTGTTGCATATTTCTTCCCATAGTGCCTCAGTTGTGCTATCCATCCTTCCTTTATTATTATTTTTAATATAGGACATGAAGAATATACAGCTGAGTGTTGACAACATGGTTTGAACTGTGTGGATCCACTCATACTTGGACCTTTTTCAATAAATATTACAGTACCACACAATCTTCAGTTGGTTGAATCTACAAATGCAAAATTGCAGATACATGGAGCATAGACTTGAGTGTTCATAGATTTCAAGTGTTGGTAGATATTAATAGAGAGAATGTAGTAGTCATAGCAAATACCCTCTTCCAACAATACAAGAGACGACTCAACAGATGGACATCAACAGATGGTCAATACCTAAATCAGATTGATTATATTATTTACATCCAAAGATGGACAAGCTACATACAGTCAGAAAAAACAAGACTGGGACCAGACTGTGGCTCTGATATTAAACTCTTATTGCAAAATTCAGAATTAAATCGAAGAAAGTAGGGGAAATGACTAGGCCATTCAGGTATGAACTAAATCAAATCCCTTATGATTACACAGTGGAAGTGACAAATAGATTCAAGGGATTAGATCTGATAGATAGAGTGCTGAAGAAATATGGATGGAAGTTTGTAACATTGTACAGGAGGCAGTGATCAAAACAATCCCGAACAAAAAGAAATGTAAAAAGGCAAAATGGTTATCTGAGAAGGGCTTACAAACAGCTGAGAAAAGAAGAGAAGCAAAAGACAAAGGAGAAAAGGAAAGATATGCCCATCTGAATGCAGAGTTCCAAAGAAAAGCAAGGAGAAATAAGAAAGCCTTCCTTAGTGAACAACTCAAAAAAAAAAAAAAAAAAAAATAGAGGAAAGCAACAGAATGGGAAAGGCTAGAGATCTATTCAAGAAAATTAGAGATAGCATTTCACTCTCCTCTTTCACTTTCATCAAGAGGCTGTTCAAGAAATGTTCAAGGGAACATTTCACGCAAAGATGGGCTCAATAAAGGACAGAAATAGTATGGAGCTAACAGAAGCAAAAGATATTAAAAAGAGGTGACAAGAATACACAGAAGAATTATACAAAGAAGATCTTATTAACCCAGATAACGATGATGGTGTGTTTACCCCCCTAGAGCCAGACATCTTGGAGTGTAAAATCAAGTTGGGCTTAAGAAACATCACTATGAACAAAGCTGGTAGAGGTGATGGAATTCCAGCTGAGCTCTTTCAAATCCTAAAAGATGAGCTGTGAAAATGCTGCACCCACTATGTCAGCAAATTTGGAAAACTCAGCAGTGGCCACAGGACTGGGAAAGGTCAGTTTTCTTTCCAATCCTAAAAAAAGGGCAATGCCAGAGAATATTCAAACTATCACACAGTTGCACTCATTTCACACACTAGCAAAGTAATGCTCAAAACTGTCCAAGCTAGGCATCAACAGTACATGAACTGAGAACTTCCAGATGTTCAAGCTGGATTTAGAAAAGGCAAGGGACCAGAAATTAAATTGCCAACATCCCTTGGATCATAGAAAAAGTAAGAGAATTCCAGAAAAAACATCTACTTCTGCTTCATTGACCATGCTAAAGACTTTGACTGTCTGGACCACAACAAACTGGACAATTCTTAAAGAGATGGAAAAACCAGACTGCCTTCTGAGAAATCTCTATACAGGTTAAGAAGCAACAATTAGAATCATGCATTGAACAAAAGACTGGTTCAAAATTCAGAAAGGAGTACATCAAGGCTGTATATTGTCATCCTGCTTGTTCAACTTATATGCAGAGCACATCATATGGAGTGCTGGACTGGATGAAG
Source organism: Tragelaphus eurycerus (assembly GCA_935064755.1). Lineage (NCBI taxonomy): Eukaryota > Metazoa > Chordata > Mammalia > Artiodactyla > Bovidae > Tragelaphus > Tragelaphus eurycerus. The sequence goes on along the minus strand of CAKXYN010000024.1, from coordinate 16,954,405 downwards.
CACAAGCTAGAATTAAATTTGCCAGGAGAAATATCAATAACCTCAGATATGCAGATGACATCAACCCTTATGGGAGAGAGAAAAGAGGAACTAAAGAGCCTCTTGATGAAATGAAAGAGGAGAGTGAAAAAGCTGGCTTAAAACTCAACATTCAAAAAACTAAGATCATGGCATCTGGTCCCATCACTTCATGGCAAATAGATGGGAAAACAATGGAAACTGTGACAGTCTTTATTTTCTTGGGCTCCAAAATCACTGTAGATGGTGAATGCAGCCATGAAATTAAAAGACACTTGTTTTTTGGAAGAAAGGCTATGACAAACCTAGACAGTGTATTAAAAAGCAGAGACATTACTTTGCCGACAGAGGTCCATCTGGTCAAAGCTATGGCTTTTCCAGTAGTCATGTATGGATGTAAGAGTTAGACCATAAAGAAGGCTGAGCACTGAAGAATTGATACTTTGAACTGTGGTGTTGGAAAAAACTCTTGAAAGTCCCTTGTACTGCAAGGAGATCTAACCAGTCAATCCTAAAGAAAAGCAATCTTGAATATTCATTGGGAGGACTGATGCTGAAGCTGAATCTCCAATACTTTGGCCACCTCATGGGAAGAGCTGACTCAATGGACAAGATCCTGATGCTGGGAATGATTGAAGGCAGGATGAAAAGGTGACGACAGAGGATGAGATGGTTGGATGGCATCACCAACTCAATGGACTTGAGTTTGAGCAAGCTCCAGGAGGTGGCAAAGGACAGGGAAGCCTGGTGTGGTGCAATCCTTAGGGCCGCAAATGTACACAACTGTGTGACTGAACAAGATTTTTATATCTGCCACTGGTCCGGGAACCAATCCCTTGTGTGTACACAGAGACAACTGTAATCATATATACCCATCATTCCAACATCATTATTTTAAAATGATGATTACCTCTAGCTGAAGGACAGAGCCAGTTATAGTAGCTAATGATTGCTGCTTCACTCAAAATACCCTTCTATCTTCTCCCATGAGAAGATTATAGACTTTACTGATTATAGACTGGTTTCAGCTTATCTGACTGTCATCAGTAATGAAAAGTGGCTGTGCCAGTTATGTATGGTAACTCCAAGCTAAAGAGTCTGTTGAATCATGCGTTTGTTTCCCACCATGGTACCTTGCATGGCACTATAGGAAGGCAGAGTTTGTTATTCCCTCATACATCAAAGTCTGCTTGTTTATTATTAACAGTGTTATATTTATTGACCTGTCCAACTCCTTTTCCATGACTGATTGCTTTTGCCACCCAAAGGTTTTCTCTGTTGCCCTGTCTTAGCAAAATTTCTCAACAAAGCTTTGAAAATTAAAAGTCCCCTCTACTCTTTCCCTGGGAAAACTTATTTTCACAGGCACACGGGGCACCTAGGACTGTGGCAGATGTTACTTTTGGTACCCAACCTTCCTCTTTCCTTTATTACCAAAGGAAGGAATCTACCTGCATATTTAATTTTCTAGGCTTATTGATAATCAGTAGTTTCATGGTCTAATTCTGACCAAAATAACATAACAAGCACTTCATTGACTGGAGCTTACAGAAAACTATTGTTTTCCTCATAGAAAAAGACAAATCACTCAACATTCACGTTTGTCTTTCACTGGTCCTAGTTTTTTCCTGAATGTAATATATTATACTAGAAAGTAATTTTGTGAATTTGAAAAAGGAACTACTCAGTAAAGGTGCTGATGCCTGGTCCCTCTGGCATTTCTTAGAGACAAACTACCAGCTCTGAGCTGGTTACCTCTGAAGTTCTTACCTGAGAAAAATTGCTCCCTGTTACATTTCAGTCACTTGGATTTATTTGGGGTTTCTGTTATAGATGAATGCAATACTAAAGGAGCTCACATATCTAGAGTGTAGGTGCAGCTGTTCCAGAATAGTTGGGCTTTGTAATGATGATCAGGGCAATGATTTTGTCTACCAATCATTTTCAGATTAAAATATTCTAAGAATTATAACTTATAGGCTTTAGATTAATAAAATTATATATGTAGAAGGACGAGATCTGTTTTCCTTTTTTCTTGTACAGTTAAATTTTGCAAAAGTCTGACAGTTTTATGTAGATGGCATAGAGATCATCAGGTCTACCTAGCTTCAACATGATACTAACACAGTGTGCTGTGTTTTTCCACTTCAAGGCCCATGTCACTCTCTGGCTATGATTTAATCTGCAGAGAGGTCCATCTTGGTGAGTTCCAGAGTGTGAATAGGAAAAAGAAATAGGCAATAAACTGTTGACTTTCCCAGTTTGGGAACACAAATTAATAAATCTCAGAAACATAGGGAGATATACAAATAAGCTCAAAATGGATTAAAAACCTAAATGTGAGACCAGGCTAGAGGAAAACATAGGCAGAGCACTTCTGACATAAATTGCAGCTATATATTTTTCAGTCACTCTCCCAGAATAATAGAAATAAAAACAAAAATAAACAAATGGGACCTAATTAAACTCAAAAGCTTTTGCACAGCTAAGGAAACAATGAAAAGACCACCCACAGATTGGGAGAAAATCTTTGCAAATAATGTGCCCAACAAGAGGTAAGTTTACAAAATTTACAAACAGCTCATGAGACTTAATATCAGCAAGACAAATAACCCAATCAAAAAATGGGCAGAAGAACTAAATATACATTTCTCCAAAGAAGGCATATAGATGGCCAACAGGCACATGAAAAGATGTTCAACATCACTAATTATTAGAGAAATGCAAATCAAAACTACAATGAGGTATCACCTCATACCAGTCAGAAGGACCATAATGAAAAACAAAACAAAAAAATCCACAAACAAGAAATGCCAGAGGTGTGGAGAAAAGGCAATGCTCCTACACTGTTGGTGGGCATATAAATTGGTGCAGCCACTATGGAAAACAGTATGGAGATTTATTTAAAAACTAAAAATAGAGCTACCATATGACCCTACAATCCCACTCCTGGACATATATACAGAGAAAAAAACCTGATCCAAAAGGATACATGCATCCCAGTGTTCACTGTAGCACTGTTTACAATAGAAAAGACATGGAAGCAACCCAGATGTTCATCCACAGAAGAATGGGTGAAGAAGATGCAGTGCATATATACAATGGAATATTACTCAGCCATTGAAAAGAATGAAATAATGCCATTTGCAGCAACATGGATGGACCTAGAGAGTGTCATACTGAGTGAAGTCAGTCAGAGGAGAAATATCGTGACATCCCTTATATGTGAAATCTAAAAAGAAATGATATAAATTAATTCATTTATAAAACAGAAACAGACTCACAGACTTAGAGAATGAACTTATAGTTGCTAGGGGTGAAGAATAGGGAAAGGGATAGGTTAGGGAGTTTGGGATCAACATGTATACACTGCCATGTTTAAAATGGATCACCAACAACGACCTACATTATATAGCACACGGAACTCTGCTTCATGTTATACGGAGCCTAGACAGAAGAGGAGTTTGAGAGAGAGGATACATGTATATGTTAGGCTGAGTCCCTTTGCTATCCACCTGAACTGCCACAATGCTGTTTATCAACTATACTTCAATATAAAATGAAAAGTTTTAAAAGACATATATCTTGATTTTTCTACTCATAAATATCCCCAAAGGATATTATCTGATTCTGACATCTCAAAAGTGACTATAACAAATTTTCTATATTAAATGTGCGTGTTAATATTGATAAGGAAAGGTACTCCTATCCATTTCATTACATCCCTTAAAGTAACATTAATTATTTTCTGAATTATTCAAGGAAATGGATCACTCAATATCTGTATATAATTTATGATCTTCTGAATTTCTTTTTAAGATTTATAGAAAACTGATCTTTGCTCAACCTGGGAAGAATACTTTCCCCACACAGTTTCTGGAGAATAACTGATATATTAATGATAAGAAAATGCAACCAATCAGATAATTCAGCCTTTATACATAACCAACCTCTGAAACCTAAATCTACTGGAGGGAGTCATCACTTATAAACTACTGTATATTCCGTATCTTCTTAGTAATAAACATGGACATTCAAATAGATTAGCTCCAAATCAGATCAGATCAGATCAGTCGCTCAGTCGTGTCTGACCCTTCGCGACCCCATGAACCGCAGCACGCCAGGCCTCCCTGTCCATCACCAGCTCCCAGAGGTCACCCAGACTCACACCCATCGAGTCAGTGATGCCATCCAGCCATCTCATCCTCTGTCGTCCCCTTCTCCTCCTGCCCTCAATCCCTCCCAGCATCAGAGTCTTCTCCAATGAGTCAACTCTTCGCATGAGGTGGCCAAAGTACTGGAGTTTCAGCTTTAGCATCATTCCTTCTAAAGAAATTCCAGGATTGATCTCCTTCACAATGGACTGATTTGATCTCCTTGCAGTCCAAGGGACTCTCAAGAGTCTTCTCCAACACCACAGTTCAAAAGCATCAATTCTTCCACGCTCAGCCTTCTTCACAGTCCAGCTCTCACATCCATACATGACCACAGGAAAGACCATAGCCTTGGCTAGGCCAACCTTTGTTGGTAAAGTAATGTCTCTGCTTTTGAATATGCTATCTAGGTTGGTCATAACTTTCCTTCCAAGGAGTAAGCGTCTTTTAATTTCATGGCTGCAGTCACCATCTGCAGTGATTTTGGAGCCCAGAAAAACAAAGTCTGACACTGTTTCCACTGTTTCCCCATCTATTTCCCATGTAGTGATGGAACCAGATGCCATGATCTTCGTTTTCTGAATGTTGAGCTTTAAGCCCACCTTTTCACTCTCCACTTTCACTTTCATCAAGAGGCTTTTTAGCCCCTCTTCACTTTCTGCCATAAGAGTCGTGTCATCTGCATATCTGAGGTTATTGATATTTCTCCCAGCAATCTTGATTCCAACTTGTGTTTCTTCCAGTCCAGCATTTCTCATGATGTACTCTGCATATAAGTTAAATAAACATGGTGACAATATGCAGCCTTGACGTACTCCTTTTCCTATTTGGAACCAGTCTGTTGTTCCATGACTAGTTCTAACTGTTGCTTCCTGACCTGCATACAAATTTCTTAAAAGGCAGATCAGGTGGTCTGGTATTCCCATCTCTTTCAGAATTTTCCATAGTTTATTGTGATCTACACAGTCAAAGGCTTTGGCATAGTCAATAAAGCAGAAATAGATGTTTTTCTGGAACTCTCTTGCTTTTTCCATGATCCAGCAGATGTTGGCAATTTGATCTCTAGTAACTAAAAAGGAAAAATAAATACCATGATGGAAGCACAAAACCATATAAGACATACAATAAAATAATTTGTTGATTCCAAGCATGTATCCCGGGAGTTTTGCATTCCTATAAGTGGCTACTACAGGACAGACTCTAGACAAACTTATGAGATACATGAAATTTGCATGTGATTGCTCTCAATTTCTCCCCCATTAGATGCTAATGTCCCTCTTTCTACTTCCCTTACATATTCAAAACCTGAAACCCAGTCTGTTCCACACTGATTTTTTAACACAATCTTATAAATCCCTCATTCCAGTTAAGGTAAAAATGTTTGATCACATCTGAAATCTTACTTTTCTGAGGGTATTTGAAGATTTAGAATGAAATGGAGGAAAAGACCCTGACGTTGCTCTACTCCAGCAAAGATTTATATAATCATTTAAATATTAAAGGGAGAATAAAGGCAGGGAGGATCTTTTGCTAGTATGATGCTTATTATTCAACACTGAGAGAAACAGAGATTTTACTGTGTCCACATAAATATTTATTATCTGCTTCAGGTGTTTATTGTTTAACAAACTGCCTTCAAACTTGGAAGTTTAACATAATTTATTATTGTTTTTTCATGACTCTGCGGTTGGCTGGGCACACCCAACTGATTTTGTCTTAGGGACTCTTATGCAACGTTGAGCTGAGGCTGAAGTCATCCAAAGGCTTAACTGGGCTGCATGTGTCCTGATGCTGCTGCTGCGAAGTCGCTTCAGTCGTGTCTGACTCTATGCGATCCCATAGATGGCAGCCCACCAGGCTCCCCCGTCCCTGGGATTCTCCAGGCAAGAACACTGGAGTGGGTTGCCATTTCCTTCTCCAATGCCTGAAAGTGAAAAGTGAAAGTGAAGTTGCTCAATCATGTGCGACTCTTAGCGACCCTGTGGACTGCAGCCCACCAGGCTCCTCTGTCCGTGGGATTCTCCAGGCAAGAGTACTGGAGTGGGGTGCCATTGCCTTCTCCAGTGAGTCACTAATTCAGCTGGTGATCAATGATGGCTGTCCCCTAGGATCTTAGGTGAGTCTTTTGACTGAAAAACCCACACATGCCCTCTTTATGTGCCTTGAACTTCTCATAGCAAGATTGCTTGTTTCCTCAGAGAGGGTCCCAGTGATGAATATTCTAGGAAACCCATGAAGAAATTCTAAATCTTACGACACAGCCTCGGAAGTCACAGAAGGTCATTTCTGCCATTTTCTACTGGTCAGATATCTTAGAAGCAAGATAAGCTATTAGACTCTTATCTTTTGATGTTGGATTGGAGTGGCAAAGTGACATTGAAAAGAGCATATGGTATGAGATATATTTACAAACCATATTTGGAAGATACAATCTCATTATCCTCCATGACAAGTCTTCTCATTGTTTCACAGTTTCCATTGTCTCATTATTTTCATAAATAGATTCTCAGAATTTTACTAGAAGCTGTATTTTCTAGCTTTTTTTTTTTTTTTGAAAGCTAACTGTAGCAGGAGGTAAAGTCCCAGCATAGAAATGAGAGTGGAAATGAAATGTGCAACTTCTAGGCTCCTTTTAAAAACAAAGCTGCTTGCTTTCATGAATTTCTGAAATGACAGTGATCAGAACAACCATGGAAGCCCCATTTTGATAACAGCAGAGACTTCCTCTCAGCTCAGAGCTTTGCATCTTGGAATTGTTCCTTGAGAGAAAAATATGTCTTAATTGAATCATTGTATTTAAGATCTTTTCATTACAGCAGTTTATGCCAACTGTGACTTTTATATTTTCATATGATAAAAGTGAAAGTGTTAGTCGGTCAGTCATGTCTGACACTTTGTGACCCCATGGGCGGTAGCCCACCAGGCTTCTCTGTCCATGGAATTCTCCAGGTAAGAATACTAGAGTGGGTAACCATTTCCTTTTCCGAGACCTAGGGATCAAACACGGGTCTCCTGCATTGCAAGCAGATTCTTTACTGTCTGAACCACCAGGGATTATATTCTCATATATTGCTTCTCAAATCTCTGAAGTGATTATATATGATCATATGACTTCTTTTATGATTTCTGCTTGAATCTACTTAGGTAGGAGATAGTGGTATAATGGATAACAGGATGTATTACTGAACTATTATGTAAACAACATATATGCTTACTCTTAGAAATGTGAATTGTCTATATATTAATAAGCATTCCTTTTTCACCGATAACAAGTAACTTTAAAAAGTTTCTTGCTGTTTTCCTAGAACACTCTGAGTAGGTGAGCATGGTTTGTGTAGGCAAAGAGAGAAAAAAAGTGGGAATTATTTCCTATAATAATTCTCTCACTTTAGGGCAAATATCAATTTTATAAACTCAAGGGTATAATTTTACTTTTATGAATTATTTGTATATAATGAAATATATATGACATAATACAACTATCATTGCTGTTTCTGTTTATAAAATTTTGAAACAAATTCTGTTTATATGCATTTCCCATCATTACAATTTTCTTCAATAAATCTAAAACACTATATATGCTTGCCTTGCTAAAATTTACCCTGTGCTTTAATTTTTCCCACACAGCTTTAAGTCTTCTTTGTCAAGAGTATTATAAGGAGAAGAGCTTTCTTGACTCCATTGTTTATTGAGAAAAACATAATCTGTTTATTTTGTAACTGCAAATGGAGGCTGTGTAGTTCAGAAAAGAAATTAGTGATAAATACATTTCCTTAGTTTAGAGATACCAGCCTAAATTTTAACTTAGGCCATTTAAGCTATAAATATTTCATTTAAACATTACAAGTTTTTAAAAACAGAGAATTTCAAAAGAACTTTTTAATCCTTGAACTTTTGAGTATATATAACAAATTAATAAGGAAAAATAATTGAGTATATTACATTCTATATTCTGCCTATATCTATTCTGATTTTCCCAACTCCAAAGATATTATCTATACAATATCTATACAATAAATTTTATTTATTTGTGGATATGCACATATATTTATATACATATACATACGTATGCATACATATATAATGCTTTTGGTTAAAGAATTTAGCTTAGCTGAGTACAGATTAGAGAGATGAGACAGATGCTTCAGGCTCAATGTGAAATCACTGAAGAGTTATAAAGCAATGGCCTGAGTCCAGGGAGAACTGAAAAATTGGGAATACTTTTTTGTCATCCATCTATCCTTCATCCGCTTTTACCTTCCCTCTTCCAACTCTATGAAGGTTTGGGATACTTTAATTCTCTTCTATTACCATGGTTTCATTTCTTGCTTCACTGACTTTTTAAAAAATAATTCTATTGTGGTATAATTGTTAAAGAACTGCATATATTTATTGGGTACAATTTGATGAATTTGGACATATGCAAGCACTTACAATACTATCACCACAATCAAGGCAAAACCTTCCAAAGTGTCCTTGAATATTTTTTTTAAAGTAACAACACTTAACATTGCATCTATCCTCCTAACAAAATGTGAAGTCCATGATACTGTGAAATATGTTCTCTAATACTTTTTCAAGAAGGATACATGGAAATTGTATTTCTTCGGGGAATAAATTTCACGGGGTACACATTTTTTTCCTTGAGAAATTAGTAGGATTGGTCATTGTTTCCTAGCATTCAGATTTGCTGTGGAAAAAGACCTAGAATATTTAATCACTGAAACAGATATTCTGAACACTGAGACCTTCAGGTCAGAACCCAAGCTGTTTCGACCAATAGCGTTGGAAGAAACCTTGGAATAAACTGGTTTCATTCTTCCTATTATAAAAGCTGGAGTGTATAGTTGTTGGATAGCTAAGTAAAAGGAAAACTGGGAGATATTCTGTTTTTCCCCTAACACCCATATATCTTAGATAAAATTTGTGTCATCATTTTAATTTTTAATAGAACACTGACTATCAAAGACTTACCCTCAAATCCTTACTTTTTTTTTTTAAATCTAAACTGAATTGTCCTCTATTTAGAAAGATAATATTTGGACAAGTATGAATTTGGAGTTTGAGATTAACAGATACACACTACTATATATAAAATAGATAAACAATAAGGACCTACTGTATAGCAAAGGGATCTGTACTCAATATATTATAATAATCTATAAGGAAAAAGAGCCTGAAAAAAGAATATGTGTTTAAATCACTTTGCTACACACCTGAAATCAGTACTACACTGTAAATCAACTATACTTCAATTAAAATTTTTTTAAAAAATAGAAAGGTAATATTTAATTTAACACCTAAAAGAGAAATAAAGCTGTCTCCAAAGCATTAAAAAATGAAACCAAAATACTGTGTCACCTCTAGCATCCTTTTCTGCTCTTCCCAAGTCCCTGTTCAAATGAAGGATGTCATAGAAACTGCTCTTAGAAATCTCTCTTCTTCCATCTATACTGTCACAGTAAATTTGCTCTCTTTTGAAATCTGAAGGTTTATAGCATCCTAGGAAGAGGGAATAGTTATTCCTTATTTTCAATCCTGATAGCTGCTGATGCATCAGCTGTCTCATCTCATGGTTATTCTTTCCTTTCACAGTCTATTAACTTTGCAGTTCCAGGCCCAGAAATCTGTAACTAACTGTAGAGGCCACCACATGTGCAGGAATTTAAGTGTTATCTCCCTAAGCTCAATGTGTTGTCCAAAATCTGTGGGTAGAATTTACTTTTTCAATTCAATTTTATCTGTTAACCTTGGAGGAGGAGAGTTGACTGAGACTTGTCTTGCTTTTTCAATTATTAATGTTTTTATTCTCTACCCACATGTTTTTCTTTTGGTGTCTACTAACTAATTTTAAGGAAAAAGTGGGTTATTCCTTTGATGATTCCCTAGCTGTCATTATTGGAAACCATTTACTTTCCCTGGATTTTGCAAGAAAGTTGAGTCAAAAACAGAAGAGTTTTACATTGGCAAAGTGCACACAAGATCTATCATTTTGTAGTCCAATAATTCTTTAAAGGAACTAAAAGCACAGTGTTGTTAGTTAAAGCTGAGCTTTTTCCTACATTCACTCAGGATTTTAGGAATATATTTTATCTTCCTTAACAATGATAAAAGCTTCGCTGTGACTAAAGGTGATAGCTACTTGAAGCAATTACCAGTCTAGGTTCAGTGTTTGCTGAAGTTTTCCCAACCCTGTGTCTAAAACCTAATTTGTTCTTATTCTATATGTAGTTAGCTTGTCCTACTGAAAAATAGAACATTTAACATATCAAGGGAATAATAATCAATTATTTTTTTAGTAAAAAGCAAAAGTAATTGGGAAAAATACTTACTTGACATGAATTTGTCTTACTTTTATGAGTTTATAAAGCTAATCTCTTTTCCCTGCAGTACAGTTATTATTATTAAATTTATTTCATGTCAATTCCTACATTAACAGACAATTACATTATTATAATATAATCTCTGGGTGTGTTTTTCAAGAGTTCATTTTATAACTGCAAACTGAAATGGAAATGCTCTCAATTGCATATGCAAAACATTAGGAAATGTGTACTAACACAAAAATATTTGAAAAAATTACAAAAGTCCCTCATTCAGGGTGAAGAGAGAAAAGATTTGGTATGCAAGGTGACCTACACCTGGATATCACTGTCTGGAATGTCACAGACCCTAGAATAATCATTTTTACTTTATAATATATAGAGTCAATAGGATTACTTTCTTGAATCATTATCTAAAGAAGAAAATGTAAACAACTTGCTCCTGTCAAATCAGCTCAACACAGAGCAGCAAAGCAAGAAATGTGCTCTGTAACAACCCAAATGGCTACCTTTTCACAAAGCTAAAGGATAACAATAATGTAATAAAGTTTTGTGTTGCATTATTGCTCATTCTGCCTAGCATTAGTGAACTGCTGGGCAAGAATTGGGAGTCCTGTTTTCATTTTTTTGTAGGTAAAAGCCTCCTGCTCTCTATATCCCAAAACAAATGGCCTTAGAGTGTCAAATGGCAGCTTCAAGGCCCGAAGAGACGTGGGAGCCAGAAAGAATTGTGACTTCAGATACACAGATCTAAAGCTAAGTATACTTAGCTTAGGAAAAAAAAAGTTTTTATTCCTAAGTGCAACTCCAAAACATGATATTTATTTTGCTTCTTTGTTACTCACTGGAAGTTGTATTTCTACTCAAACATAGCTCGATTATAAATGCTTAAAATATCAATATTTTGGAACTGGGTTTCCCTAGTGGCTCAGTGGTAAAGGATTCACCTGTTAATGCAAGAGCCTCAGGTTCAATCCCTCATCTGGAAAGATCCCCTGGAGAAGGAAATTGCAACCCACTCCAGTATTCTTGCCTGGGAAATCCCATAGACAGAGGAGCCTGGTATGCTACAGACCATGGGACTGCAAAGAGTCAGACAGGACTTAGTGACTAAACAACAGCAACTAATCAATACTTGGAACTAGTGATATATTGCTATCTTCTTATGAACAGTGGCGCTGCCATTAATTCTATATCACTGAGTACAAATGCCATTCGAGCAAAACCACTCTACCATTTTTTAGGGAGAAATGACTCAGTTTGGTTATGCTTCCTTAATGAGTCCCCAGATTGCCCCAGCAAGAGTCTGAAATTATGGGCATAATTCTCTTTGGATACATTCTTGTTTAGCAATAATGAATCCAATCAGATTAATGAATAATTAAAATTATTTGGTGGCATACCAAAGACTCTACCTTAGTTCAGGCCTTCTTATTTATCAGATAAGAGGAAAAATTGCTTTGAAAATTCTAAACATCACGGACTTGTGAACCTAAAATAAAACCCAGCAAATTTCTCTTTGGATATGGGAAAAAAGTTCTCATCTCTCTACAGATGAATGAACTTCCCAGTGACAGTTCTTATAGAGAGCTTTTATTTTCTATTTAAATTTTGTAGCCACAGAGAATTTCAGATAGGCCTGTAACTTCTCTGGTCAGTTTTCTGCATATATTTCTATCAACTGAGTTCTCATAGTTCATGTCTGGATTTATGCATAGGTTGAAAAAGGTTCTCACTCATGTGCTGACCCTTGACAGGTTCTGTAACAGCATCCTAACCAAAAACTCTTTGGCCAACAGTTGCAGTCACTTGAGAGTTTAGCCATTTTTGAAGATATGAAACCTGATATAAAAGAGAGAACTCATTCTCAAATCTTACCTATATTTGAGAGAGTAATTATTGCCCATGTCTCATTTAAAACAGAAATCCATTCCCTCTTTTACATTATCTTTAGGCAAAAGCTTTATCAATCTCCACCTCCCATCAAAATTAAGTGGATTTAAACATATATTGGCTTATTTGGCTTTTCCTGTTAATTTATTCTATTTAACACGATGAAGCAACAGGTGTATGAGTTCTGGAGATACACAGTGAATAAAACAGAAAAAGGGAAAAATAATGGGGAAACAAACACACAACAGGTGGATAACAAAATACTATGTGATTTAATTTCAGATAGAGATAGATACAAACTATAAAGTAAAGCAAGGGAATGGAATGTATACTGTATGTCGTGTGTGATCTCTTTGAAAAAGCATAATTCAAGCAAAGACCGAATGTGAAAAGAAACCAGTCATGCACCAATTTGAGAAAGTTGTAGTCTAGGCCAAAGGAACAGCAAATGCAAACAGCCACCACCACGATATCACTTTGCTCTAAGATTTAATTAATTTAATTAATAACTATCTATATAAATATATAGATAAAAAAATATATGACACCTATTTCTGTGATACATGTATAAGTAGATGTATGTGTGTGTGCTCAGGAGTGTCTGACTCTCTGTGATCCTTTGCACTGTAGCCTACCAGGCTCCTCTGTCCACAGGATTTTTTGGGCAAGAATATTGAAGTGGGTTGCCACTTTCTTCTCCAGGAGATCTTCCTGACCCAGGGATCAAACCCACGTCTCCTGTATTGCAGGGAGATTGTTTACCTACTGAGCCCTTGGCAAAAACCTATTTCTGTGGTAACGTTATCAACATCAGTAACTGAGCTCAATAAAATTGCATAGGATTCTGAAAGTCAAACTAGTCTCTATTTCCCTAGTATTGTCACAACACTAAGTAGTCAAAAGGAGTAGGGACATATTACCAAGAGAAATCTGCTTTGTACATGTCATATGGTTTTTAAATGTGAATTTTAAAATAGATTGATGGCAAAGGCAGGTGACCCCGTCTTTAGCCACTGTTCTCTCATTACTTCAGATTTTGCTCTACTATTAATCTTTCCAAATCTGTCATTTTCTGTCTTTAAAAATGAAAATCCAGGAGGATTCAACACTATTAATTTATTGTTATTAAACTGGCATTTAATAATAAGTAAATAATTATTTAATTAAATAATTTTAATTTAAATAATTTAAATAAATTAAATAATTTAAATTTAATTTAAATTAAATAATAATTTAAATAATTTATTTAAAAATAAAGCATTTGTGTTAGTTTAGAACTCTTTGAGACTATCACTGTTTAAGTAATAGACCTACCACTCAGGGAAGCAGTCTTCTACTGACAGCTGCCTCTCATCAGCTTTTGATGAAAGACCAAAGGAAATGGAATTGTAGATACATAATTACATGCTACAGAGCAGTTAATGCAGTCACTATTATTCCCCACGGTCTTAAAGGCCCAAATGTCTATTCTCTGAATTTATTGAAACTAAGATTTGTACATTCCTGGAGTCAAAATGATTTGGGAACACAGCAGGGATAAGATGGAAGTTCAGAAATAATGCTCAGACAGCTTCATAATTAAACTTTCTGCTGGTAGAGTACTTTTTGAAACATGCATACTGGTGTTTGTCAAAGATAAAACACCCTATGGCATAAGTGGGTGTTTCTAAACTTGACTTCTGAATACAGTGTTGAAAAGGTGGCTGTAAATATTAGGGACTATATTATTCAAAAGCAATCAAAAAACCACTTTGGAAACAAAGTAAATGTACTAGGTAGACTGGGAGTTTTAAGACTGCTGTGCATTTCATATGATACCTTGAGGGAAAATTCATGAGTACATTGAGTATGTAGAAGTAAAAAAGATCTCATTCACCCCCAAATTAACAGGAATTTCAGAAAGATTTGAAAGTGTTTAAAATTGTGGAAGAGGTGTATTTATTCTTTATTTTTTTTCCAAATCACATAGAAATTAAAAAAAAATATTCCCTTTCACTATATTTCCTTCCTCATAAATTCCACTCTTTGAGGAAATATATAAGGCATTGTTTCAAAGATTGGCAAGTAAGAACCAGAGAGCAGTATATAATTTCTCAGGATTTAGTATTACATTTTAGCAACCACCCCCACCCCCATACATTGCCCATATTGTGCCCACTTGGTCCCAAGAAGTGGAACCAGTGTTAGTGCTTGGGAGCAAGGAACCGGAGCTCTGTTTCTCATTAGAGATGTGCCTAGGATTTAAGTTGATCAGGCCAGCAAACACCCCATTTCTTTCATAGCAGGACTTCAGGGGATACCTTTTCAAACTGCACCACTTTGTATATCTTTTTTCCTTAAAAGCTGGAAACTAGTACTCTTTGGGCTGAATTTGACTGAGAGAAAAATTAATAGGTTTTTAAAACTAAACTATTTTGAGTTAATAATAAACTCCTATGCAATCATGATCGATAAGAGAGAGATCCTGTGTACCCTTAACCCAGGTCCCCCCAAAGGTCACATCTTATGAAACAATAGTGAAGTATTACAACCAGGATATTGACACTGCTCTTGTCCACCAATATTATCCACAGACATCTGCTGCTGCTGCTGCTAAGTCGCTTCAGTCGTGTCCGACTCTGCGACCCCACAGACAGAAGCCCACCAGGCTCCCCTGTCCCTGGGATTCTCCAGGCAAGAATACTGGAGTGGGTTGCCATTTCCTTCTCCAACCCACAGACATCTATTATTGTATAATTTAAACTGGTGTTGTAATCTTATTAGCAACCAATATTTACAAATCAGAAAAATGTATAGACTAGTGTGGATTTAAATCATCTCTTTCTAAACCAGGCCTGCATTCTTCATATAACTTTCGGCTAGAACTAAAACTGTTTATTTTTATTAAACAACATGTATTCTCCACTTTGTACCATGACACCCCATTCTATGTTTCTCCTTAACATCTTGCCCAATTCATGTATTATTTTCCTGAGGCTGTCCCTCCTATAACCTGTTGGTGAAGTGTTTAATCCCTGTTTTAGCATGTCTGTAACCCAGTGTGCTTAACCTTGTCGATTTTCCACCAGAGGGCACCCCATCCTTGCCTGGGAAACCAAAGGCTCCATTAGAACCTTAAAACATTCAGTAATTGGGGCCTTAGAAGCAAACCAAATATTTCTCAAATAGAATAATGTCACCAAACAAAAGCAAATGAAATTATATGATGCCAGATGCACTCTTTTTTTTTAACTTCCAGTTTTGACTTTCTCCCTGAGGTCCAAATATATATTTGACAACCCACATGACATTTCCACTTGGGAATTTAACGTGTCCAAACTTACCACACTGAAAATAGAACATTTGTTACCTACCTCCTAAACCTGCTTTTGACAATCCTCATTTCAATAATAAGTTTCACTATGTACCAAATATTCAAGCCAAAGATCTAGAAATTGTCCTTGATTCATATCTACTTCAAACCACCCCTATTCTGCCTTCATGTCAAATTCATTTGCAAGCCTTATTGGCTATGTCTTCAAAGTATATTCTCAATCTATTTACTTTCAAGGCTAACCCACCTTGATCTCTCACCTGAACTGTTGCAACAGCCTCTGAATCACTCCATCTGTTCCCATTTTTGCCCCCTAGAATCTGATTTACATAATGTTGGCTCTTCCGAAAGCATAAATCATAACCCACAATGCTCTATGCAATGAAGTCCCTGATTACCTATTCAATAGCATTTTGTTTTATTATGAATGCTATGCTATGCTATGCTATGTCACTTCAGTCATGTCCGACTCTGTGCGACCCTATAGATGGCAGCCTACCAGGCCTCCCCGTCCCTGGGATTCTCCAGGCAAGAACATTGGAGTGGGTTGCCATTTCCTTCTCCAATGCACAAAAGTGAAAAGAGAAAGTGAAGTCGCTCAGTCATGTCTGACTCCCAGCGACCCCATGGACTGCAGCCTACCAGGCTCCTCGGTCCGTGGGATTCTCCAGGCAAGAGTACTGGAGTGGGGTGCCATTATGAATATTATACTTAATTCTAGCTCTTTCCCCCTTCTGTTTTACACAAGTCACCAACTTCTTTTCCATCTCCATCTTTTCAACTTGCTCTTTTTTCTGGAGCATCCTTCCTTATCTGTCAAAAAGCTTACCCCTTGTTTTTAGACTAAAAATAACCTTAGTTAACTATCATCCCATCATGGAGGCTTTTGCTCATCATTGTAACTAAAGTGACACCTTTCCTTCCCTCAGTTTCCTTCCCTCACTTCTTGTCTCATGAACTCTTCTTTACTTACTTTGTTTCAGTTCAGTTGCTCAGTCGTGTCCAACTCTTTGTGATCCCATGAACTGCAGCACGCCAGGCCTCCCTGTCTATCACCAACTCCCAGAGTCTACCCAAACCCATGTCCATTGAGTTGGTGATATCATCCAACCATCTCATCCTCTGTTGTCATCCCCTTCTCCTCCTGCCCTCAATCCTTCCCAGCATCAGGGTCTTTTCAAATGAGTCAGCTCTTTGCATCAGGTGGCCAAAGTATCGGAGTTTCAGCTTCAACATCAGTCCTTGCAATGAACACCCAGGACTGATCTCCTTTAGGATGGACTGGTTGGATCTCCTTGCAGTCCAAGCGACTCTCAAGAGTCTTCTCCAACACCACAGTTCAAAAGCATCAATTCCTTGGCACTCAGCTTTCTTTATAGTCCAATTCTCACACCCATACATGACTACTGGAAAAACCATAGCCTTGACTAGACAGACCTTTGTTGGCAAAGTAATGTCTCTGTTTTTTAATATGCTGTCTAGGTTGATCATAACTTTCCTTCCAAGGAGTAAGTGTCTTTTAATTTCATGTGTACAATCACCATCTAAAGTGATTTTGGAGCCCTGAAATTAAAAGATGCTTACTCCTTGGAAGGAAAGTTATGACCAACCTAGATAGCATATTCAAAAGCAGAGACATTACTTTACCAACAAAGGTTCGCCTAGTCAAGGCTATGGTCTTTCCTGTGGTCATGTATGGATGTGAGAGCTGGACTGTGAAGAAGGCTGAGCACCGAAGAATTGATGCTTTTGAACTGTGGTGTTGGAGAAGACTCTTGAGAGTCCCTTGGACTGCAAGGAGATCCAACCAGTCCATTCTGAAGGAGATCAATCCTGGAATTTCCTTAGAAGGAATGATGTTAAAGCTGAAACTCCAGTATTTTGGCCACCTCATGCGAAGAGTTGACTCATTGGAGAAGACTCTGATGCTGGGAGGGATTGAGGGCAGGAGGAGAAGGGGACGACAGAGGATGAGATGGCTGGATGGCATCACTGACTTGATGGGTGTGAGTCTGGGTGACCTCCGGGAGCTGGTGATGGACAGGGAGGCCTGGCGTGCTGCGGTTCATGGGGTCGCGAAGAGTCGGACACGACTGAGCGACTGATCTGATCTGATCTGAAAATAAAATGCGCCACTGTTTCTACTGTTTCCCCATCTATTTGCCATGAAGAAGAAGGGGACAATAAAGGATGAGATGGCTGGATGACATAACTGACTCGACGGTTGTGAGTCTGAGTGAACTCCGGGAGTTGGTGATGGACAGGGAGGCCTGGCTTGCTGCGATTCATGGGGTCTCAAAGAGGCGGACACGACTGAGCGACTGAACTGAACTGAACTGATGGGACCAAATGTCATGATCTTTGTTTTCTGAATGTTGAGCTTTAAGCCAACATTTTCACTCTCCTCTTTCACTTTCATCAAGAGACTCTTTAGTTCTTCTTCACTTTCTGCCATAAGAATAGTATCATTTGCATATCTGAGATTGTTGATGTTTCTCCCAGCAATCTTGATTCCAGCTTGTGCTTCCTCCAGCCCAGCATTTCTCATGATGTACTCTGCATATAAGTTAAAAAAGCAGGGTGACAATATACAGCCTTGACGTACTCCTTTTCCTATTTGGAACCAGTCTATTGTTCCATGTCCAGTTCGAACTGTTGCTTCCTGACCTGCATATAGGTTTCTCAAGAGTCAGGGGGACTGGTATTCCCATCTCCTTCAGAAATTTCCACAGTTTATTGTGATCCACACAGTCAAAGGCTTTGGTATAGTGAATAAAGCAAAAATAGATGTTTTTCTGAAACTCTCTTGCTTTTTTGATGATCCAGCGAGTGTTGGCAATTTGATCTCTGGTTCCTCTGCCTTTTCTAAAACCAGCTTGAACATCTGGAAGTTCACAGTTAACGTATTGCTGAAGTCTGGCTTGGAGAATTTTGAGCATTACTGTACTAGCATGTGAGATGAGTGCAATTGTGCAGTAGTTTGAGTATTCTTTGGCAGTGCCTTTCTTTGGGATTGGAATGAAAACTGACCTTTTCCAGTCCTGTGGCCACTGCTGAGTTTTCCAGATTTGCTGGCATATTGAGTGCATCACTTTCACAGCATCATCTTTCAGGATTTGAAATAGCTCAACTGGAATCCCATTACCTCCATTAGCTTTGTTCATAGTGATGCTTCCTAAGGCCCACTTGACTTCATATTCCAGGATGTCTGGCTCTAGGTGAATGTGAGTGATCAAACCATCATGATTATCTGGGTCGTGAAGATCTTTTTTGTATAGTTCTTCTGTGTATTCTTGCCACCTCTTCTTAATATCTTCTGCTTGTTAGGTTCATACCATTCCTGTCCTTTATTGAGCCCATCTTTGCATGAAATGTTCCCTTGGTATTTATAATTTTCTTGAAGAGATCTCTAGTCTTTCCCATTCTGTTGTTTTCCTCTATTTCTTTGTACTGATTGCCGAGGAAGGCTTTCTTAGCTCTCCTTGCTATTATTTGGAACTCTGTATTCAAATGGGTATATCTTTCCTTTTCTCCTTTGCTTTTCACTTCTCTTCTTTTCACAGCTCTTTGTAAGGCCTCCTCAGACAGCCATTTTGCTTTTTTGCATTTCTTTTTCTTAATGATATAAACTTTGTTGTTTATATCATTATAACATATTATGTTTGTTTCATGTGTATTTATTATCTGTATTTTATAGTTAAAATATAAGTTACCTGAGAGATTTTATATGTCTGTTCACTGCTATATTCCCCAAGAGCCTCTTGGTGATGGTGAAAGAGGCTCATTAAGAGAGTGAAAAAGTGGGTTCAAAGCTCAACATTCAAAAACTTAGAATCAAGGCATCTGGTTCTAATACTTTGTGGCAGATAGATGAAGATAAAGTGGAAAGAGTGCAGATTTTATTTTCTTGCGCTCCAAAATCACTGTAGATGGTGACTACAGCCATGAAATTAAAAGACCCTTACACTGTGGAAGAAAAGCTATGATGAACCTAGACAGCATCTTAAAAAGCAGAGACATTTCTTTGCTGACAAAGGTCCGTCTAGTCAAAGTTATGGTTTTTCCAGTAGTCATGTATTGATGTGAGAGTTGGGCCATAAAGAAGGCTGAGCACTGAAGAATTGATGATTTCAAACTATGATGCTAGAGAAGACTCTTAAGAGTCCCTTGGACTAAGGTGATCAAACCAGTCAATCCTAAAGGAAATATTCATGGAAAGAACTGATGCTGAAGCTCCAGTACTTTGGCCACCTGATGTGAAGAGCCAACTCATTGGAAAAGACCCTAATGCTGGGAAAGATTGGAAAGAGGAGGATAAGGGGGTGACAGAGAATGAGATGGTTGAACAACATCACCAACTCAATGGACATGAGTTTGAGCAAACTCCAAGAGATAGTGAAAGACAGAGAAGTCTGGCATGTTGCAGTCTATGGAGTAGTGAAAAATTGGACATGACTTAGTAACTGAACAATAAACAAACAATATTCCCCAAACCTAGAGCATTGTCAGGATCAAATCTGGTGTTCATTAAAATTTTATGAATGTGTAGATTCTTAGTAAGTAGTATTCACATTTGGATATATATATATATGAAAACCTAATATAACATCAAAGGAAACTGGGACAGACTTGCCTATGACTGTCCAGGAGTCTCCAGGAGAGGCATAGGTCAACATATGTACCCTCCCTATCTGTCACATGTGAGGGCTGCCTCCTGACGTCCCACCCCATGTTGACCTCCCGAGACCTTGGGACCTTCCATCTCCAAGATGCTTTATCTCAAACACATCTCCAGGCCTCTTGTAGCTTTCTCCAAGCTTAGCTCAGCCCATGCACCTGTGGTTTCCTTATTTTAGACAAAGGAGGAAAGAATATACAATGAGGCAAAGACAGCCTCTTCAATAAATGGTGCTGGGAAAACTGGACACCTACATGTAAAAGAATGAATTTAGAACACTTCCTGACACCATACACAAAGATAGACTCAAAATGGATTAAAGACCTAAATGTAAGACCAGAAACCATAAAACTCTTAGAGGAAAACATAAGCAGAACACTTGATGACACAAATCGATGCAAAATCCTCCATGACCCATCTCCTAGAGTAATGGAAATAAAAGCAAAAGTAAACAGGTGGGACATGATTAAACTTAAAAGCTTTTGCACAGCAATGGAAACTATAAGCAAGATGAAAAGACAGCCCTCAGAATGGGAGAAAATAATAGTAAAGGAAACAACTGACAAAGGATTAATTTCCAAATATACAAGCAGTTCATACAACTCAATGCCAGAAAACAAACAATCCAATCAAAACATGGGAAAAGACTTAAAAAGACATTTCTTCAAAGAAGACATACGGATGGCTAACAAACACATGAAAAGACGCTTGACATCACTCATTATGAGAGAAATGTAAATCAAAACTACAATGACATATCACCTCATACTGTTCCGAATGGCCATCATCAAAAAGTCAACAAACAATAAATGCTGGAGATGGTGGGGAGAAATGGGAATGCTCTTTCACCGTTGGTGGGAATGTAAATTGATACAGCCATTATGGAAGATGGTATGGAGATTCCTTAAAAAAACTAGGAATAAAACCACCATATGACCCAGAAATCCCATTCCTAGGCCTATACCCTGAGGTAACCAAAATTTAAAAAGACACATGTATCCCATTGTTAATTGTAGCACTATTTACAATAGCTAGAACATAGATGCAACCTAGATGTCCACTGACAGATGAATGGATAAAGAAGTTGTGGTCTATATACACGATGGAATATTACTCAGCCATTAAAAGGAACACATTTCAGTAATTTCTAATGAGATGGATGAACCTAGAACCTATTATACAGAGTGAAAATCATCAGAAAGAGAAAGATAAACATCACATTCTAATGCATGTATACAGAATCTAGAAAAATGATACTGAAGAATTTATCTACTAGCAGGAATGAAGAAAGAGACATAGAGAATAGGCTCATGGACCCGGGGAGAGGGGAGGAGAGGGTGAGATGTAGGGAAAGAGTAACATGGAAACTTACATTTCCATATGTAAAATGGATAGCCAATGGAAATTTGCTATATGGCTCAAGAAACTCAAACAGGGCCTCTGTATCAACCTAGAGGGGTGGGATGGGGAGGGAGATGGGAAGGAGGTTCAAAAGGGAGGGGATATATGTAAACCTGTGAAAGTGCTGCACTCAATATGCCAGCAGATCTGGAAAACTCAGCAGTGGCCACAGGATTGGAAAAGGTCAGTTTTCATCCCAATCCCAATGAAAGGCAATGCCAAAGAATGCTCAAACTACCGCACAACTGCACTCATCTCACACGCTAGTAAAGTAATGCTCAAAATTCTCCAAGCCAGGCTTCAGCAATATGTGAACCATGAACTTCCTCATGTTCAAGCTGGTTTTAGAAAAGGCAGAGGAACCAGAGATCAAATTGCCAACATCCGCTGGATCATGGAAAAAGCAAGAGAGTTCCAGAAAAACATCTATTTCTGCTTTATTGACTATGCCAAAGCCTTTGACTGTGTAGATCACAATAAACTGTGGAAAATTCTGAGAGAGATGGGAATACCAGACCACCTGATCTGCCTCTTGAGAAATCTGTATGCAGGTCAGGAAGCAACAGTTAGAACTGGTCATGGAACAACAGACTGGTTCCAAATAGGAAAAGCAGTACGTCAAGGCTGTATATTGTCACCATGTTTATTTAACTTCTATGCAGAGTACATCATGAGAAGTGCTGGACTGGAAGAAACACAAGCTGGAATCAAGATTGCCGGGAGAAATATCAATAACCTCAGATATGCAGATGACACCACCCTTATGGCAGAAAGTGAAGAGGAACTCAAAAGCCTCTTGATGAGAGCGAAAGTGGAGAGTGAAAGGTTGGCTTAAAGCTCAACATTCAGAAAACGAAGATCATGACATCTGGTCCCATCACTACATGGGAAATAGATGGAGAAACAGTGGAAACAGTGTCAGACTTTATTTTGGGGGGCTCCAAAATCACTGCAGATGGTGACTGCAGCCATGAAATTAAAAGACGCTTACTCCTTGGAAGGAAAGTTATGACCAACCTAGATAGCATATTCAAAAGCAGACATCACTTTGCCAACAAAGGTTCGCCTAGTCAAGGCTATGGTCTTTCTTGTGGTCATGTATGGATGTGAGAGCTGGACTGTGAAGAAGGCTGAGCGCTGAAGAATTGATGCTTTTGAACTGTGGTGTTGGAGAAGACTCTTGAGAGTCCCTTGGACTGCAAGGAGATCCAACCAGTCCATTCTGAAGGAGATCAGCCCTGGGATTTCTTTGGAAGGAATGATGCTAAAGCTGAAACTCCAATATTTTGGCCACCTCATGCGAAAAGTTGACTCATTGGAGAAGACTCTGATGCTGGGAGGGATTGGGGGCAGGAGGAGAAGGGGACGACAGAGGATGAGATGGCTGGATGGCATCACTGACTCGATGGATGTGAGTCTGAGTGACCTCCGGGAGTTGGTGATGGACAGGGAGGCCTGGCGTGCTGTGGTTCATGGGGTCGCAAAGAGTCGGACACGACTGAGTGACTGATCTGATCTGATCTGATGGCTGATTTAGTTGAAGTTTGACAGTAAACAATGAAATTCTAAGCAATTATTCTTCAATTAAAAATGTAATTAATTTAAAAAAAACTAAGATTATGTCATCTTGTACCTTCATTTCATGGCAAATAGATGGGGAAGCAATGGAAAAAGTAATAGACTTTATTTTCTTTTGCTCCAAAATCACTGCAGATGGTGACTGCAGCTATGAAATTAAAAGATATTTGCTCCTTGAAGGAAAACGACCAACCTAGACAGTGTATTAAAAAGCAGAGACATTACTTTTCCAACAAAGGTCTGTCTAGTCAAAGGTATGGTTTTTCCAGTAGCATGTATGGATGTGAAAGTTGGACCATAAAGAAGGCTGAGTACCAAAGAATTGATGCTTTTGAACTGTGGTGTTGGATAAGACTCTTGAGAGGCCCTTGGACTGCAAAGATATCAAACAAGTCAGTCCTAAAGGACATCAACCCCGAGTATTCATTGGAAGGACTGATGCTGAAGATGAAGCTCCAATACTTTGGCTACCTGATGGGAAGAGCCAACTCATCAGAAAAGACCCTGATAATGGCAAAGATTGAAGGCAGGACAAGAAGAAAACAGAGGATGAGATGGTTGGATTGCAACACTGATTCAATGGATATAAGTTTGAGCAAGCTCCAGGAGATGGTGAAGGAGCGGGAAGCTGGCGTGTGCTGCAGTACGTGGGGTGGCAAAAAGTCAGACACAAATAAGCAACTGAACGACAGCAACAATTGTAACTCTATGTTTAATATTTTGAGGAATTTTTAAATTGTAAAATTGTGATACTATTTTGGAAAACAAACTTAACAGCATGTATAAGGGTTCCAGTCCCTTCATATCCATACCAATACTATTGTCATTTTTAATTTTATCCATCTTATGAGTATGAAGTAATACCTCATTATAGTTTTCAGTAGCACTTCGCTAGTAAATAATGATATTTAACATCTTTTGATGCCCTTATTAGACATTTTTGGAAAACTCAGCAGTGGCAACAAGACTGGAAAAGGTCAGTTTCCATTCCAATCCCAAAGAAAGGCAATGCCAAAGAATGCTCAAACTACCACACCATTGCACTCATCTTGCATGCTAGCAAACTAATGCTCAAAATTCTCCAAGCCAGGCTTCAATAATACATGAACTGTGAGCTTCCAGATGTTCAAGCTGGATTTAGAAAAGGCAGAGGAACCGGAGACTAAATTTCCAACATCTGCTGGATCATAGAAAAAGCAAGAGAGTTCCAGAAAAACATCTCCTTCTGCTTTATTGACTATGACAAAGTCCTTGACTGTGTGGATCACAACAAACTGTGGAAAATTCTGAAAGAGATGGGAGTACCAGACTACCTGACTCACCTCTTGAGAAATCTGTATGCAGGTCAGGAAGCAGCAGTTAATAATGGATATGGAATGACAGACTGGTTCCAAATCAGGAAAGGAGTACATCCAGGCTGTATATTGTCACCCTGCTTATTTAACTTACATGCAGAGTACATCATGAGAAATGCTGGACTGGATGAAGCAAAAGTTGGAATCAAGATTGCTGGGAGAAATGTCAATAACCTCAGATATGCAGAAAGTGAAGAAGAACTAAAGAGCCTCTTGATGAAAGTGGAAGAGGAAAGTGAAAAAGTTGGCTTAAAGCTCAACATTCAGAAAACTAAGATCTTGGCATCTGGTCTCATCACTTCATGGCAAATAGATGGGGGAAACAGTGGAAACAGTGACAGACTTTATTGTTTTTGGGCTCCAAAACTCACTTTAGATGGTGATTGCAGCCATGAAATTAAAAGGCGCTCACTCCTTGGAAGAAAAGTTATGATCAACCTAGACAGCATATTAAAAAGCAGAGACATTACTTTACCAACAAAGGTCTATCTAGTCAAAGGTATGGTTTTCCAGTAGTCACATATGGATGTGAGATTTGGACTATAAAGGAAGCTGAGTGCCAAAGAATTAATGCTTTTGTACTATGGTGTTGGATAAGACTCTTGAGAGTCCCTTGGACTGCAAGGAGATCAAACCAGTCCCTCTTAAAGTCAGTCCTGAATATTCATTGGCGGAACTGATGCTGAAGCCGAAACTCCAATACTTTGGCCACCTGATGTGCAGAATTGACTCATTTGAAAAGACACTTATTCTGGGAAAGATTGAAGGCAGGAGGAGAAGGGGACGACAGAGGATGAGATGGTTGAATGGCATCACCAACTCAATGGACATGAATTTGAGTAAACTCCGGGAATTGGTGATGGACTGGGAGGCCTGGCATGCTTCAGTCCATGGGGTCGCAAAGAGTCAGACACAACTGAGCAATTCAACTAAACTGAACTGAATACATTCTTATCAGAAATGGCTCTTCAAATCCTTTGCTCTTTTTATTTTCTTTTTATTGTTGACTTTAAGACTTCTTATATGGTAATTGTAATACTTATTTTTTAATTATTATTGACAGACAATATCTTTTGTAATTACTCTCAAAGTGTGGTTCATGGGTCTCTGGTGGTCCCAGATATTCTTTCGGAAGTTCAAAACTATTTTCATTCCACCAAGTGTACCATGAAATTTTTAGTGATCACATACATGTGATATAATAAATTAAATGCAGAAACATATATAAAAACCCAGTCGAATTCTGCTAAGCCACACATTAAATATATTTGCAAATATGTAAAGAAATATAATTCTCAGTAATAAGTAATTGGTTGTTTTAGAAAATAAGATTAATTTTCATAAAATATGAATAATTTAATAGGTTTTATTTTTCTTTTCACATGGATTAATAAATGTTTTTTAAGACTTTCCTTTTAAATGATAATAAGTGTTGTTTGTTATGTAAGCCACATAAACTATTTGTGGTCCTAATAATTTTTATGTAAAATGACCCTGAAACCAAAAAGTGAAGAGCTATGAATATAATGTGATGCTGGGCACGTAGTAGACACTCAATAAAATCCAAATTGTCCTTTTATAAAGTTTCTCCATTCAGCATTAGAGGAAGATTTGAGATGAAACCTTTCATCTGTACTCTGTTTTTAATAACTGTTTGAGGAAATAGAATAAGAAAGAATTCAAGAGATGGGATATAAGAATTCAAAGAACACAATCTGGTTCTCTTATTTTTGTGATTTCCTGTCTCTGCAGACATATTGCTTCATTATAGATATTCTCTCTTCCTAAACATGGCACTCCTAGTTCAGTGCCCTTGAATTTTCCACATTCCACCACTAACTTTGTAGAGCTTATTGCTTCCAATCATTTCTAATATAGTAGCAATTGTGTATAGGGGCTCTGAAATAAAATTAGGTGAGTATTTAATTTCAGTGATAGCTTCTTATTTGCTACACAAACTTGGGATGGTTACCAGACATTTCTGAGTACACATGTCTGCATGTATTAATTGTTTTTATTAAAAGTATGTATTCTAGAGCCAGACTGCCTGTGTTTAAATCCCTAGACCGTCACTTAATAGTTGTGCAACCTTAGTACAAATTACTTAACCTCTCTGTTCTTTGGACTCCTCATCTATAAAGAAGGGATAAGAATAATAGTACAATCCATAGTGTTGTAAATAGATATATAGGTGATTTTTAAGAATATGTAATGCTATAATGCCCAATATGTAATAAATACTCTGGAGGTATTTGCCACATTATCATTTCTGTATTTCTGTTTCTCAAATTTACCATCTCTGTAATAAGAATAGCAATAGTTCTTATTTCCTGGGACTGTTATAAGAGTTGCATGAAAACACATATAAAGTATTTAGCAGAGTCTCAGGCACAGAATAAGATCTCAATAAAGCATTAGTTATTATTTTGTCATTAATAGACAGTTTGCTATTTATGGGACCATAAAAATATCTGAGGTCATAATTTAATGTCAGAAGTCTTTTCAGTTAAATCTCTGAATTCTAGAATTTTCATGCTAGAAGTAGTCTTGGAGTCTGTCTAGTTCTGCAATTTCAAGCTGTAGAACTTTGAATCTGAACTTGAATCCAGATTGAACTTTGAATCACCTGGGGTCTACCTCAGTTCTACTGAATCACGGTTTCTATGACCAAAGGTTTGGCAATTGTAGGTCCATAGGTCTACAAACTCTCTGTATAATTCTAGTATATTTGAACATCACCATGATACACAATTCCTTTGTTTTATATTTGAGGAAAGGGAGGTTTATAGGGACAATGAACTTGGTGAGTAAGTCATCTCAAACCAGGGTAAGAAACTCAATTTCTAGACTTATAACCAAATATAATTTACCAGACATTTATACATCAATGTGAAAGAGTTTCAAATCCTTCTTAATGTTTGTTTTTTCTACAGGAAGAACATAAGAATTCTGAAAAGTTGGAGCCATAAAAATGTTAACTCTAATGCATACCTTCCAGATTCACAATCTAGCTGAGGACTTAAATACACATTTCTCAGCCTCTCTTTGATACAATCAGGAGCAATGGAAAGTATTCATGTATCCTTGCTGCTGCTACTGCTAAGTCGTTTCAGTCGTGTCCGACTCTGTGTGATCCCATAGACGGAAGCCCACAGACAGAAGCCCACCAGACTACCGTCCCCGGGATTCTCCAGGAAGAACACTGGAGTGGGTTGCCATTTCCTTCTCCAATGCATCAAAGTGAAAAGTGAAAGGGAAGTCGCTCAGTCGTGTCTGACTCTTAGCGACCCCATGGACTGCAGCCTACCAGGCTCCTCCATCCATGGGATTTTCCAGGCAAGAGTACTGGAGTGGGGTGCCATTGCCTTCTCCATCACATATCCTTAAACTTGAGAAATGTCTTTCAATACAATAGAGACCATCACTGTAGATAAGTATAAGGAAGAAAGTTACTTTATACAAATGTCATCTCTGACTCTCATTTACCAACTCAAATTTTCTTTTATGTTTGGATGATTAAGGCAAAACTTCCTAACAGAGATAGAATACTTCTAGATAACAGTATCTCAGTTAAATCTTTAAAGAGAAAGAAATAATCAGTGACTACTTCCCTTCAGGGGCTTCCCAGATGGCTCAGTGGTAAAGAACCCACCTGCCAATGCAGGAGACACGGGTTCTATGCTTGGGTCGAGGAGATACCCTGGAGAAAGAAATGGCAACCCATTTCAGTAACCAGTATTCTTGCTTGGGAAATCCCATGTAGTGTGGGGCCAAGTGGACTATAGCCCATGGGGTTGGACATGACTTAACAATTAAACAACAACTTCCCTGCAGAAAAACTGTAAATCAGAGCCTGTGAATGAAGTTACCACTGTAGTCTTACTAATACTCTTCTAGTCCACAACAACCAAACGGAAGCTAGATGTCTTGGTGTTGCACTAATATACTTCCTGTCCACAACAGCCATACCTGAAGCTAGATGTACTGGTGTTGGTATTGGCGATGGGCAAAATTGTGAATGTTTTAGGCTTTTCTCAGTTGTCATTTAAAAATAACTGTATTACCACCTTATGTTAATACTTCATAATTTATACAATACATTTATAATTACTAAATTACTATCTCATTTGATTATGTAATTACCTTGCTTTTTACTGTAGGTACTAATGATGTGGAAACAAAGCAATATGTCAAAAATAATATGTATTAGTTGGTTAAGTCAGTGTATTAATTGATACAGTTAAATAGAAAATCTGAATTTCACTCTAAGTTGTGTGCTCTTTCCAAAACATCAACAAAGTTTTCTTCCTATCTTAATTGTTTAGTATCATTTTGAAACTGTTTTATAGGCTATCATTTCTCCTGAGTTAGATATGTAAAAGAAAAACCTCAATACAAATTTTAAAACTTCTAATTGTGGTGCTTTAGGCACTGTGGCTAATTTGCATGTGATCTTTTGGGGTCTTTTCTCTTACAGTCACCCCAACTGATTAATATACTGTTTCTTCCACATGTAATCCACTTCCCTGTCACTTAAATGTCCTGCTTCCCTAACTTAGATAACCTCATTTTCTCTCAGGCTTTTGTTTATTAACTCCACATAGCCTTATCACTATTTGGCATCAATTTTTTTTGCATGTTCATTTTCTTAGCTACAGTTTCTTTCCTGCACTAGACTCTATGATCTGAGACTGTCTCTTTCATCACTGTATCCCTAGAGTCTGGTCTAGTGTTGCCACTCTTCAAAAACCTGAATGACCATGTAGGTCTATGAATTCTCAAAGCTTCTTAACCAATCAGCCAGTTCTGCCTAGGTAATGCCAGCAAGGGAGCATCCTTGGCAGCATCTATACCTTTGGAGAAGGACTAATAGTTGTAAGAACACAGTAAAATTTTGATGCTTTGGGTGTGGTTTTTAAATTGCATGTCTACCAGTTATATTGATCCCTCAGGCATCTGACTCACAAAGGCTTGAAATGTAATTTTCTGATATATCAAATAATATGTTTCTTAAATTAACTTGCAACTCCTAAAATTGTCAAATTCAGAATTTTGCTGAGGTATGTTAATCTCCTATTTGTGCAGAATGGGATTCACAATGAATTTTTAGTTGATAATAATATTGGATTTGTAGTCTGGAAAATACTCTTGACATATTTTCAGAAAGCACACTTCTTTCTGGCATAAAATCTAATAGCATATGATATATAACAATGTGCTCTAGACATGAAAGGAATTTGCTGATTGTAAGAACTTTTATGATGTTTTCCTTAACCTTTTCTTTTACCTTCTGCTAAAAGATCACATAACAGAGGCAGAAATGTAGAGATACTAAAGTTAAAAATAATTTTCCACTCTCACTGTGCAATTTAGCTTATGGTATCCATGTCATCTAATAGAGGTAGGGACTTCTGCATTTGATGTTACTTCTGGTAAAGTACCCAGGGCCTGAAACAGAGTAAGGAGCAAATGATTAATAGTGATGAGGATAACAAAGATGGGTGATGAATATGATAACTGACTCAATGTGACATTAATAGAGGCTCAGGTCTCAGAAGCAATAGATAAAAGTACAAATATATGCTGTTCAAATGGCCAGGGAAGGGCAGTCCAGATTGCAAAAAAGGAAATTAATCTCTAGTACCTAAGACCACAAAGAGACTTGATATTCAAGCACACAAAGGGCATAAATCTCCTAAAAGCTAGGAATAAAGACTGAGGGATAATGAGGATTAAACTTATGGAATTTATACGAGGTTGAGTAATGCTCAAGAAGAGAAACTGACAAGTGAAGTCATAATTAAAAGATGAATTTGGGCCACCACCTGGCTGGAATCATCTGATCACATGGAAATCCAGAACTGAGGAAACTTTCAATATTCTATTTGATATGCATTTGTGATAAAGCAGATGCTGAGAATGAAGGCAATATGGTGAATCTCTGTTCTTTGAGGTCAAAGTTACAAATATGTAACCTCACATCTTGGGTAATGGCAGCCCAGAAAGAGCATTTTGTATTTTATCATAATGGATACTCCAAGATGTGTGCACATTTGATATAGTACTACTGAACTTGGCCTGTTCCAGGAATCTAAGAGAGCTGAAAGAGATCTAGGAAAATGATTTTTACCTTTAGTATGTCTAGGTAGATAGAATGTGAGACCTTTGGCAACATAAAAATTGAGTTTTCAAAGAAATGACAAGGGTTTTAGTGACTGACACCTCCCGACCCCCCACTGCCTGCTAAGTCTGAACTTAGAAGATGATTCTGTATGAAGGAAAGATGACTGTTACTAACCAAAGTTCAGGCTGAACCCAGGGATGAATTCAGATAGGAGCAGAACAAGCCATCCATGGAGGGGGCGGACCACAGGAATTTTCAAGATTATTAACTGGAAGGTAGATGTCAAAGCTCAATATGAAAACCAAGAATGAAAAATGGAGCATTCATTTTAACTTTCAGGTCAGTGCAGTTCAGTCACTCAGTCGTGTCCAACTCTTTGCAGCCCCATGAATGGCAGCAGGCCAGGCCTCTCTGTCCATCACCATCTCCTGGAGTTCACACAAACTCATGTTCATCAGGTCGGTGATGCCATCCAGCCATCTCATCCTCTGTCGTCCCTTTCTCCTCCTGCCCCCAATCCCTCCCAGCATCAGAGTCTGTTCCAATGAGTCAACTCTTCACATGAGGTGGCCAAAGTACTGGAGTTTCAGCTTTAGCATCATTCCTTCCAAAGAAATCCCAGGGCTGATCTCCTTCAGAATGGACTGGTTGGATCTCCTTGCAGTCCAAGGGACTCTCAAGAGTCTTCTCTAACACCACAGTTCAAAAGCATCAATTCTTTGGTACTCAGCCTTCTTCACAGTCCAACTCTCACATCCATACATGACCGCAGGAAAAACCATAGCTTTGATGAGATGAACCTTTGTTGGCAAAGTAATGTCTCTGCTTTTGAATATGCTATCTAGGTTGGTCATAACTTTCCTTCCAAGGAGTAAGTGTCTTTTAATTTCATGGCTGCAATCACCATCTAAAGTCAGTTTGGAGCCCCCAAAAATAAAGTGTGCCACTGTTTCCACTGTTTCCCCATCTATTCCTCATGAAGTGATGGGACCAGATGCCATGATCTTCATTTTCTGAATGTTGAGCTTTAAGCCAACTTTTTCACTCTCCTCTTTCACTTTCATCAAGAGGCTTTTTAGTTCCTCTTCACTTTAGGCCACAACGGTGGTGTCATCTGCATACCTGAGATTATTGATATGTCTTCTGGTAATCTTGATTCCAGCTTGTGCTTCTTCCAGCCCAGGGTTTCTCATGGTATACTCTGCATAGAAGTTAAATAAGCAGGGTGATAATATACAGCCTTGACATACTCCTTTCCCTATTTGGAACCAGTCTATTGTTCCATGTCCAGTTCTAATTGTTGCTTCCTGACCTGCATACATGTTTCTCAAGAGGCAGGTCAGGTGGTCTGGTATTCCCATCTCTTTCACAATTTTCCACAGTTTATTATGATCTACAGAGTCAAAGGCTTTGGCATAGTCAATAAAGCAGAAATAGATGTTTTTCTGGAACTCTCTTGCTTTTTCCATGATCCAGCGGATGTTGGCAATTTGATCTCTGGTTCCTCTGCCTTTTCTAAAACCAACTTGAACATCTGAAAGTGCATGATTCACATATTTCTGAAGCCTGGCTTGGAGAATTTTGAGCATGACTTTACTAGCGTGTGAGATGAGTGCAATTGTGTGGTAGTTTGAGCATTCTTTGGCATTGCCTTTCTTTGGGATTGGAATGAAAACTGACTTTTTCCAGTCCTGTGGCCACTGCTGAGTTTTCCAAATTTGCTGGCATATTGAGTGCATCACGTTCACAGCATCATCTTTCAGGATTTGAAATAGCTCCACTGACGTTTCATCACCTCCACTAGCTTTGTTCATAATGATGCTTTCTAAAGCCCATTTGACTTCACATTTCAGGATGTCTGGCTCTAGATGAGTGATCACACCATCGTGATTATCCTGGTCGTGAAGACCTTTTTTGTACAGTTCTTCTGTGTATTCTTACCACCTCTTCTTCATATCTTCTGCTTCTGTTAGGTCCATACCATTTCTGTCCATTATTGAGCACATCTTTGCATGAAATGTTCCCTTGGAATACGGAATGAAGCAGGGCAAAGGCTAATAGAGTTTTGCCAAGAGAATGCACTGGTCATAGCAAGCACCCTCTTCCAACAACACAAGAGAAGACTCTACACATGGGCATCACCAGATGGTCAACACCAAAATCAGATTGATTATATTTTTTGCAGCCAAAGATGGAGAAGCTCTATACAGTCAACAAAAACAAGACCAGGAGCTGACTGTGGCTCAGACCATGAACTCCTTATTACCAAATTCAGACTGAAATTGAAGAAAGTAAGGAAAACCACTAGACCATTCAGCTAGGGACCTAAATCAAGTCCCTTATGATTATACAGTGGAATGTGAAATAGATTTAAGGGACTAGATCTGATAGATAGAGTGCCTGATGAACTATGGATGGAGGTCCGTGACATTGTACAAGAGACAGGGATCAAGACCATCCCCATGGAAAAGAAATGCAAAAAAGCAAAATGGCTGTCTGGGGAGGCTTTACAAATAGCTGTGAAAAGAAAAGAAGCAAAATGCAAAGGAGAAAAGGAAAGATATAAGCATCTGAATGCAGAGTTCCAAAGAATAGCAAGGAGAGATAAGAAAGGCTGCCTCTGTGATCAATGCAAAGATTAGAGGAAAATAACAGAATTAGAAAGACTAGAAATTTCTTTAAGAAATTTAGAGATTTTTGACTTTAGAGAAATGAAAATATCAATAAACAAATACTATGGACAAATGTAATTGAAGAAATAGATAAATGAAATCAAATAGAGACATAGACAATAAAAGTTTCCCCATTAGAATAGAAATGTAATGACAAAGGGGTTAAATTAGTAATCAATTTCCTAGAGAGAAAAACCCAGAACCAGAAGCAATAGCATCACTGTTGAATTATCAAATTTTAAAGAAGTTAACACCAATTAATCACAAAAATCTGAAAAAAATAAAGAGGAGAAAACACTTTTCAACTCATTCTATGAAGCCTTGGTACCAATGACAAAGTCCTTATAAGAAGAAAAAACTGCAGACCAATATCTTGCATGAGCATAGACACAAAAATACTCAAGAAAAATACTAGCAAACCAATAGAGAAATAAAGAAAAAAGATTATACACTGTTATCAATTGGAATTCATCCCAGGAGTAAGGTTAGTTCAACATAGGAAAATTGTCAATATAATATTCCATACAAGTGGATGAAAGAAGAAAATCCATATGACAACTAAACAGAAGCAGTAACAGCATTTGGCAAAATCCAACTCACTTTCATAATAAAGACACTCAACAGGTAGGAATACCAATCAAGAAAACCTACAGATAACACCAGCTGCCAAACAAACCTGTAATTCTTTAATTTTAATCCCCTTCTTACCACACTGGTTTGCAAAGTGACAGAGACTGCAGGGCAAGAAGTGAGTGGTAAAACAAGTAGTGTGAACAATAGATCACATTCTAACTTCACTGCTTAGCTGCTGCTAGCAGCTGCTAGCAGCTAGCAGCTGCTGCTGCTAAGTCGCTTCAGTCATGTCCGACTCTGTGCGATCCCATAGACGGCATCCCACCAGGCTCCACTGTCCCTGGGATTCTCCAGGCAAGAACACTGGAGTGGGTTGCCATTTCCTTCTCCAAAGCATAAAAGTACTGCAGTTTATTAGCTGCAGGGCAGACTTTCATTGGAGGAATGCAAAAAATCTTCAAGTTAGATGTAAGGTTTTAAATTACCAAAGTGATTTTGACTTTTAAATGCCCAGTCAATTATCAAAATGAAATTGGTCTGATACTTGAAAGTGACTATAAAAATTTGGAATGTATCTGAAATACCTTCAAGGGGTTGGAAAGTAAGACTGAAGTCATATTTGAAAATAAACATAAGAAAACATAAAAATTTTTAAACTTATAATAGGAAGAATAATCCCCTCACAAAGATGTCCATGTCCTAACCCCTGGACACTATATGAAATGAAAGTGTTAGTCATTCAGTCATGTCCGACTCTGCGACCCCAATAACTGTAGCCCACCAGGCTCCTCTGTCCATGGAATTCTCCAGGCAAGAACACTGGAATGGGTTGCCATTCCCTTTTCCAGGGGATCTTCCCAACCCAGGGATCGAACCTGGGTCTCCTGCGCTACAGGCAGATTTACCATCTGAACCACCAAGGACACTGTATATATGTGATGTAATATGGTACCAATATTCTAATCATAATTAAAATAATCATATCATTTATACATATTTTTATAATTTTAGTATCTAATTTTCATCAAAAAGAATGGTTATGTAAATACGCCAATAAAAACCCTTGAACGTTGCTATTTCCTTACCTGGTAAACCTTATATATTGACATTCAGGGGTTGAAAGGTCTCCCCCAAGCTACTCCTAATTCTCACATATTTGTTGTATAGAAATTTTAGATGAACATTGGGGTACACGTGTCTCTTTCAATTCTGGTTTCCTTGGTATGTTTGCCCAGCAGTGGAATTGCTGGTTCATATAGCAGTTCTATTTCCAGTTTTTAAAGGAATCTCCACACTGTTGTCCATAGTGGCTGTACTAGTTTGCATTCCCAGCAAAAGTGTAAGAGGATTCTCTTTTCTCTGCACCTCCTCCAGCATTTATGGTTTGTAGACTTTTTGGATAGCCATAATTCTAACTGGCATGAGATGGTACCTCGTTGTGATTTTAATTTGCATTTCTCTGATAATGAGTGATGTTGAGCATCTTTTCATGTGTTTGTTAGCCATCTGTATGTCTTCTTTGGAGAAATGTCTGTTTAGTTCTTTGACCCATTTTTTAAAATTTATTTCTTTATTTTACTTTACAATATTGTATTGGTTTTGCCATATATTGACTTAATCCAACATGGGTGTATATGTGTCCCCCATTTTTTGATTGGATCATTTATTTTTCTGGAATTGAGCTGCACGAGTTGCTTGTGTATTTTTGAGATTAATTCTTTGTCAGTTGCTCCATTTGCTATTATTGTCTACCATTGCCAACAAAGGTCTGTCTAGTCAAGGCTATGGCTTTTCCTGTGGTCATGTATGGATGTGAGAGTTGGACTGTGAAGAAAGCTGAGCGCCAAAGAATTGATGCTTTTGAATTTTGGTGTTGGAGAAGACTCTTGAGAGTCCCTTTACTGCAAGGAGATCCAACCAGTCCATTCTAAAGGAGATCAACCCTGGGTGTTCTTTGGAAGGAATGATGCTAAAGCTAAAACTCCAGTACTTTGGCC
Organism: Tragelaphus eurycerus; assembly: GCA_935064755.1. Classification (NCBI taxonomy): domain Eukaryota; kingdom Metazoa; phylum Chordata; class Mammalia; order Artiodactyla; family Bovidae; genus Tragelaphus; species Tragelaphus eurycerus. The sequence continues at coordinate 16,918,326 of CAKXYN010000024.1, read as the reverse complement.
ACCTCTTGCGAAGAGTTGACTCACTGGAAAAGACTCTGATGCTGGGAGGGATTGGGGGCAGGAGGAAAAGAGGACGACAGAGGATGAGATATCTGGATGGCATCACCGACTCGACGCAGCTGAGTTTGAGTGAACTCCAGGAAATGATGATGAACAGGGAGGCCTGGCGTGCTGCAATTCACGGGGTCACAAAGAGTCAGACATGACTGAGTGACTGAACTGAATTGAACTGAACTGATTCTGAAGTCTATCTTTTTACCTTGCTTATAGTTTCCTTCATTGTGCAAAAGCTTTTAAGTTTAATTAGGTTCCATTTGTTTATTTTTGCTTTTATTTCCATTACTCTGGAAGGTGGGTCATAGAGGATCCTGCTGTGATTTATGTCAGAAAGTGTTTTGTCTATGTTTTCCTCTAGGAGTTTTATAGTTTCTGGTTTTACATTTAGATCTTTAATCCATTTTGAGTTTATTTTTGTGTATGATGTTAGAAAGTGTTCTAGTTTCATTCTTTTACAACTGGTTGACTGTTTTTCCCAGTACCACTTGTTAAAGAGATTGTCTTTTCTCCATTGTATATTCTTGCCTCTTTTGTCAAAGATAAGGTGTCCATAGGTATGTGGACTTATCTCTGGGCTTTCTATTTTGTTCCATTGATCTATTTTTCTCTCTTTGTGCCACTATTATACTGTCTTAATGACTGTAGCTTTGTAGTATAGTCTGAAGTCAGGTAGATTGATTTCTCAAGTTCCATTCTTCTTTCTGAAGATTGCTTAGGCTATTTGAGGCTTTTTGTGTTTCCATACAAATTGTGAAATTATTTGTTCTAGTTCTCTGAAAAATGCCATTGGTGGCTTGATAGGAATTGCATTGAATCTATAGATTGCTTTGGGTAGTATACTCATTTACATGATATTGATTCTTCTGATCCATGAACATGGTATTATTTCCCCATCTTTTTGTGTTATCTTTGGTTTCTTGGGAAATAGATGGAGAAACAGTGGAAACAGTGTCAGACTTTATTTTTCTGGGCTCCAAAATCACTGCAGATGGTGACTGCAGCTATGAAATTAAAAGACGCTTACTCCTTGGAAGGAAAGTTATGACCAACCTAGATAGCATATTCAAAAGCAGAGACATCACGTTGCCAACAAAGGTTTGCCTAGTCAAGGCTATGGTCTTTCCTGTGGTCATGTATGGATGTGAGAGCTGGACTGTGAAGAAGGCTGAGCACCGAAGAACTGATGCTTTTGAACTGTGGTGTTGGAGAAGACTCTTGAGAGTCCCTTGGACTGCAAGGAGATCCAACCGGTCCATTCTGAAGGAGATCAGCCCTGGGATTTCTTTGGAAGGAATGATGCTAAAGCTGAAACTCCAGTATTTTGGCCACCTCATGCGAAGAGTTGACTCATTGGAGAAGACTCTGATGCTGGGAGGGATTGGGGGCAGGAGGAGAAGGGGACGACAGAGGATGAGATGGCTGAATGGCATCACTGACTCGATGGATGTGAGTCTGAGTGACCTCTGAGAGCTGGTGATGGATAGGGAGGCCTGGCGTGCTGCGGTTCATGGGGTCGCAAAGAGTCAGACATGACTGAGCGACTGATCTGATCTGATCTGATTGGTTTCTTTCATCAGTGTTTTATAGTTTTCTATATATAGGTCTTTTGTTTCTTTAGGTAGATTTATTCTTAAGTATTTTATTCTTTTCATTGCAATGGTGAATGGAATTGTTTCCTTAATTTCTTTTTCTGTTTTCTCATTGCTAGTGTATAGGAATGCAAGGGATTTCTGTGTGTTAATTTTATATCCTACAACTTTACTATATTCATTGATTAGCTCTAGTAATTTTCTGGTGGTGTCTCTAGGGTTTTCTAGGTAGAGGATCATGTCACCTGCAAACAGTGACAGTTTTACTTCTTCTTTTCCAATTTGGATTTCTTTTTCTTTTCTGATTGCTGTGCCTAAAACTTCCAAAACTATGTTGAATAGTAGTAATGAAGGTGGGCACCTTTGTCTTGTTCCTGACTTTAGGGGAAATGCTTTCAATTTTTCACCATTGAGGATAATGTTTGCAGTGGGTTTATCATATATGGCTTTTATTATGTTGAGGTATGTTCCTTCTATGCCTGCTTTCTGGAGGGTTTTTATCATAGATGGATATTGAATTTGTCAAAGGCTTTCTCTGCGTCTATTGAGATAATCATATGATTTTTATCTTTCAATGTGTTAATGTGGTGTATCATATTGATTGCTTTGCAAATATTGAGGAATCCTTGCATTCTTGGGATAAAGCCCACTTGGTCATGATGTATGATCTTTTTAATATGTTGTTGGATTCTCCATTGGCAGATGAATGGATAAGAAAACTGTGGTACATATACACTATAGAACATTACTCAGTTATTAAAAATTCATTTGATTCAGTTCTAATAAGGTGGATGAAACTGGAGCCTATTATACAGAGTGAAGTAATTTGGAAAGAAAAACACTAATACAGTGTATTAACACATATATATTTATAAATATATTTAGAATTTAGAAAGATGGTAATGATGACCCTATATGCGAGACAGAGAAAGAGATACAGGTGTAAAGAACAGACTTTTGGACTCTGTGGGAGAAGGCGGGAGTGGGATGATTTGAGAGAATAGCATTTGAGAACTAAATAGACATTTCTCCAAAGAAGACCTACAGATGGCTAACAAACACATGAAAAGATGCTCAACATCACTCATTATCAGAGAAATGCAAATCAAAACCACTATGAGGTACCATTTCAAGCCAGTCAGAGTGGCTGCTATCCAAAAGTCTACAAGCAGTAAATGCTGGAGAGGGTGTGGAGAAAAGGGAACCCTCTTACACTGTTGGTGGGAATGCAAACTAGTACAGCCACTATGGAGAACAGTATGGAGATTCCTCAAAAAACTGGGAATAGAACTGTCTTATGATCCAGCAATCCCACTGCTGGGCATACACACTGAGGAAACCAGAATTGAAAGAGACACATGTACCCCAATGTTCATCGCAGCACTGTTTATAATAGCCAGGACATGGAAGCAACCCAGATGTCCATCAGCAGATGAATGGATAAGAAAGCAGTGGTACATATACACAATGGAGTATTACTCAGCCCTTAAAAAGAATAAATTTGAATCAGTTCTAATGAGGTGGATGAAACTGGAGCCTATTATACAGAGTGAAGTAAGCCAGAAAGAAAAACACAAATACAGTATACTAACACATATATATGGAATTTAGAAAGAGGGTAACAATAACCCTGTATACGAGACAGCAAAAGAGACACCAATGTATAGAATAGTCTTTTGGACTCTGGGTGAGGGAGAGGGTGGGATGATTTGGGAGAATGGCATTGAAATATTTATAATATCATATTTGAAATGAGCCACCAGTCCAGGTTCAATGCCTGATACCGGATGCCTGGGGCTGGTGCACTGGGACGACCCAGAGGGATGGTATGGGGAGGGAGGAGGGAGGAGGGTTCAGGATGGGGAACACGTGTATACCTGTGGCGGATTCATTTTGATGTATGGCAAAACCAATACAATATTGTAAAGTTAAATAAAAAAATTTTAAAAAAAGAAAGAAACATGTATATTATCATATGTGAAGTAGATCACCAGTCCAGGTTTGATGCATTGAGACAGGGTGCTCAGGGCTGGTGCACTGGGATGACCCTGAGGGATAGGATGGGGAGGGAGGTAAGAGGGGGGTTCAGGATGGGAACACGTGTACACCCATGGCTGATTCATGTCAATGTATGGCAAAAACCACTACAACATTATAAAGTAATTAGCCTCCAATTAAAATAAATTAATTAATTAAAAAAATAAATCTTACATGAGAAGTATCTGATACCCTACCTTTATTTTTTCATCTTCTACAAGTCTAATCTGAAAAATATGCTTGGATCCCATACAAAATGAAAGGATTCAGGCCTCATTTATTCCATCCTAAGTTCTGTCCCTTCCCTGATCTTCCCGACAGAGACCCCACATATACCATTGCTTCTTTCCCATTGAGTCATGTCAGGGTTAAATGTTGCAGAAATTCATTGGCAAATTTTAAGTCTTGACCCAGAGATGAAACCAATGTGTCATCCTGGAACCAGACAAAAGAACTCTTCTCATTTATACTGCAATTTACAGTTGAAAATTTACGTACTATCTCTTTTAATCTCAACAATAAATCCATGTACTTATTTTGTCAACCACTGTGCTGGAGAACAAGACATTTCCCAAATTAAGGCATTTATAGTCTACTTCTGCAGGCACAGTGTATTAGTTTCTGCTGCTGCTGCAAAGTCGCTTCAGTTGTGTCTGACTCTGTGCAACCCCACAGACGGCAGCCCAGCAGGCTCCTCTGTCCCTGGGATTCTCCAGGCAAGAACATTGGAGTGGGTTGCCATTTCCTTCTCCAATGCATGAAAGTGAAAAATGAAAGTGAAGTCTCTCAGTTGTGTCCGACTCTTAGCAACCCCATGGACTGCAGCCTATGAGGCTCCTCCATCCATGGGATTTTCCAGGCAAGAGTACTGGAGTATTAGTTTCTATTGCTGTGTAAAAAGTTACCTCAAAATCAGCAGCTTGATTCAATACCCATTTGCTAACTCACATTTCTTTAGGTCAGAAATCTGAGCTAGACTTAATTGAGTTCCCTAAAAAACAAGATGTTGGCCAAGCTGCTCTTTTATCAGGACACTTTAGTGTAGAATCTGCTTAGAAGCCTGTTCAGGTTCTTTGCAGAATTCCATCATTCAATTTGAAGCCATAGCACTGAGGAGCGTGTTTTCTTACTGGTTGCCAGCTAGGGTCCACTTTCCTGAAGGCTGCCCTCATTCCTTGGCACATAGCCCTCTTGACCTTTAAAGCCACCAAGGGCACATTGAATCCTTCTCATGGTTGGAAATCTCCCTAACTTCCACTTGTGCCACCAAATAGAGAAACTTCTCTGCTTTTAAAGCACATATGTGATTAGGTTAGACTCACTTAGATCATCTATTAATACCTTTTGCCACATAATGTAGCACAGTCATGGTAGAGCTAACTTGTCATGCTCCACAAATTCTACCTACTCTAAAAAAGCAAAGTACTATACAAGGCTTAGAGTCATTAAAGGGTTATCTCACAATTCTGCATACCAAAGTGGAACAAAACAATTGGATAGGCAATTCAATATCAAATAATTAAATGTTATGATACGGTTAAGTATAGGATCCTATAGAAACATAAGGTGAAAAGATCTAGTCTAGTTTTGGGGGATACATTCAAACTATATTGTTGTAAAACAGTATAGATAGTATGATTATATGTGTATATGTATACAAAAATATTTATGATAATTAACCAAACCTGATGGAATTTATGTAAGCTTATTTTATAGGTTTATCTGTATATTCTGGATTGTCCATATATTGAACAAATATGATGTAATCATAAAATGATTTTCATCTACCATTGTTCTTAAATTTGCTCAGCAGGACATAGCTTTTCTATTGGCCACATCTTATATATTTTTGGTCTACTCTAGAATACAAAACTGTTTCAGTTTAGTAACTGAAATGTCAAACTTCTGAGATTATTCAAAGTTGTACATTTCTCCTTCCTAGCTAAGTAATGCTATAGGCTAGGAATTCTGTAATGGGAAAGAAAGGGAATGTGTTTGACAACTTCTTTCTTTCTCTGCTTAGTGTTTCCACACTGGAAACACTGAATGCAGCTGAATCACTGAAGTTTCTGACACACTGATGGAGTACAAGGAGGACAGAGGGGAATAAAGATCATACTACAGTGATAATTTTTGTTAACTAACAGTGAACTGTAAACTAACTAACCTATAGGCTTGGAAGATGCTTAAGCTGAGTCTGTTTTATAAATATTTTTGTGGGTCCTTTATAGAACTCACTTCACTGAGGATCTCACATTTCTGGTTTTCATTCTCAACTGTAGAAATTAGACAATTTGACAACCTCCTTCTGTTGAGTTCTGTTTGTCTGTTATTGGGGGGGGGGGGTGGATTGGACTCAAAGAATATAAGCATCTCTCCCCAGTATCACACTTCTTAAATCCTCCTTGAATCACCAGGAAACTGAACCTTTTAAACCCTTGATGGATAGAATTTAAAAGCCATTGAACTTATTTTTAAAAAGTTGTGTCTTGTTCAGTCACCTTGTTTTAGAACACCTTTCCTACAGTATCTTCATGTAAAGATACAATGATCAGTCATTATGTCCAATTCAACATTATACAGATTATTGTAGTGGAAGATTCTCTTTTTGATGACAAAACAGACAAAGCAATCGGAAATGGGCTCAAAGGACTGTCATACTGATTGAAGTATCTGACATAGAAAGACAAATATCATATATCACTTATATATGGAATCTAAAAAAGAACACAAATGAACTTATTTACAAAGCAGAAGTAGAGGCACAGATGTAGAAAACAAGTTTATGGGTATCATGGGATAAGGGAGGAGAAGGATAAATTGGGATTGAGATATACACACTACCATATGTAAAACAGATAACTAAAAAGAACCTGCTGTGTAGCACAGGGAACTCTACTCAATACTATATAATGGCCTACATGGGAAAAGAATCTTTTAAAAAAAGTGGATATATGTATAGCTGATTCAGTCTGCTGTACATCTGAAACTAACACAATATTGTAAATCAACCATACTCCAATAAAATTAAAAATAAAGAAATGGGCTCAAGGGCTACAGAAATGCCAACAATGATGAGAAACAGGTAAAAAACATCACTGGTTATGTTTTAGATTCGGACAGCATTTTCAGTAGAGTAATGGAAATAAAAGGTATATTGCAGGGGGATGATTAGGAATAGATTGTAAGGAAGTGAATGCCGATGACTTCCTTCCTATGATCGCTACTACTACTACTAAGTCGCTTCAGTCGTGTCCGACTCTCTGCGACCTCAGAGAAGCCAGCCCACCATCCTCCCCCGTCCCTGGGATTCTCCAGGCAAGAACACTGGAGCTGGAGTGGGTTGCCATTTCCTTCTCCAATACGTGAAAGTGGAAAGTGAAAAGTGAAAGTGAAGTCGCTCAGTCGTGTCTGACTCTCAGCAACCCCATGGACTGCAGCCCACCAGGCCCACCGCCCCCGTCCATGGGATTCTCAAGGCAAGAATACCGGATTGGGGTGCCACCGCCCTCTCCTAATTTCACATACTATTAAACATAATAGACCCTACCATCCATCCTGAAGAAGATTCCAGACTCACTGGTTCCATTCCACCTCCTGTTTATCTATTTGGTTCCATAACCCCTTTTACTGGGGTTTGCAAATGGACATTCTAGCTTTTATTCAGAGGCATTCAGGTTGCCTCTATGCACAAAGGGAGTCAGTTCAGTGTTTTGCTTCTTAACCCTACATTACTCCATTAAACACAACGTGAAAGAAATTAACTAACCAGAAAGCCAGCCATTCCACCTTTGAGAATTCCCTGTGTAACACTTTTGCATACTACCATCTCATTAGGTAAGCACTACAAATTGGTATAGAGAGGGGTTTGCGGTGGGAATAAAGAAAGCATGAACCTGATAACTGGTGTAGACGTCAGCTAAAACCTTGATCAACAAAACTTTGAGGATAGAAGAAGGGAGTTGGTACACTAGGAAAGAAATTAATGGGTCTCAGGGTCTAGTTATATCCTTTGTCAGCAAATATGTAGAAAGTCTTTTTCTCCTGAGAGTCATAGATGATTCAGGACATTTTAAATATGAAACACACAAGGATTTTGTGGAATTAAATGGGTCAGACCAATGGTTAAAAATCCCAGTTTTCTCTATATTACCTTCACCTTTCCAATGCAGTAACGTTATTTCAGCCTATGAATTTTTGATGTAAATTGTAAAAGAAGGATCCTGGGTACTTTCAGGTTACTGATGCTATCAGATATTCTTCTTTATCTTTTTTACATAAGGTTTATTCTGAAGATTATAGATTAGAGACTTGTCAGAGTGATAATATTAATGGGACTTAAGGGCCAACTACTCACACAATAATTCATATTCTAGTTTTCTTTATTTTATTCCTCCTAAGCCCCAGCCTCCTTGTGAACTCATAAGGAGTGGAAGTGTGTCTAAAAGCCTCTATTATATCTCACCAAAACTCTGAGAAAGGAACTATTTTAAACCTTGGAGAGTATCATCTTATTTCCAAGTGACAGAAACAGATCAAAGAAGATTTGAGGGGAGAGGAGCAAATTTTTATTGAGCTCAAGTTTTCCTATCACATCAAAAGAGGCTGAGTTCAATGTGGTCTTTGCCAGAATACAAGATTTAAATTCTTACTTTGGTTCATGTGACCAGTACTTTCCCAGGAAATTCTTGTTAGAAAAACACCCCTCAGCTCATTCATTTTTATACTGTGTTTCCATTACACACTATCCTTTCAATCAAAACTACTTCCTGCAGTGGGAAGTTTAGAAATAGATGATCCCATTCAGTGACTTTCCCACAGGCACCATGTTTGAAGGGCCCCATTAACCTGTTGGTGGAAGAAAATTCCAAATTCATAGGGAGGTGGAGAAGTCATATTCATTGAAAAATTTTTTTGCCCTCTATCCTATTTCAAGCAAATTTGTTTTCAACTCTGCTTTTCTGTTCTTGAGAGATATAGGTTTCATTTCTTATGGGTAACCCATCCAAGATTGCCATACTTAGAGTTTATAAATAAGATTTTGAAACTCTGAATTAGGTAATCTGATGTTCCTTTGTAAATAGAGAAAACATCAAGAGAAAAAAAAAGTTATGTTCTATTTGTGAAGTTTAGTAAGATACATATGCTTATATAGGGCTTCCTGGGTAGCTCGGATGGTAAAGAATCTCCATGCAATGCAGGAGACCTGGGTTTGATCTCTGGGTCAGGAAGATCACCTGCGGAAGGGAATGGATACCTACTGCAGTGTTGTTGCCTGGGAAATCCCATGGACAGAAGAGCCTGGCAGGCTTCAGTTCACGGGCCTGTGAGTGTTGGACATGATGGTGTGACTTTCATTTTCATATGCCTATATATGTATGGTGTATAGAATATTCATATGTCTCAGATCAGATCAGTCGCTCAGTCATGTCCGACTCTTTGCGACCCCATGAACTGCAGCACGTCAGGCCTCCCTGTCCATCACCAGCTCCCGGAGGTCACTCAGACTCACATCCATCGAGTCAGTGATGCCATCCAGCCATCTCATCCTCTGCCGTCCCCTTCTCCTCCTGCCCTCAATCCCTCCTAGCATCAGAATCTTCTCCAATGAGTCAACTCTTCGCATGAGGTGGCGAAAATACTGGAGTTTCAGCTTTAGCATCATTCCTTCCAAAGAAATCCCAGGGCTGATCTCCTCCAGAATGGATCGGTTGGATCTCCTTGCAGTCCAAGGGACTCTCAAGAGTCTTCTCCAACACCACAGTTCAAAAGCATCAATTCTTCGGTGCTCAGCCTTCTTCACAGTCCAGCTCTCACATCCATACATGACCACAGGAAAGACCATAGCCTTGACTAGGCGAACCTTTGTTGGCAAAGTGATGTCTGCTTTTGAATATGCTATCTAGGTTGGTCATAACTTTCCTTCCAAGGAGTAAGCGTCTTTTAATTTCATGGCTGCAGTCACCATCTGCAGTGATTTTGGAGCCCAGAAAAATAAAGTCTGACACTGTTTCCACTGTTTCCCCATCTATTTCCCATGTAGTGATGGGACCAGATGCCATGATCTTCGTTTTCTGAATGTTGAGCTTTAAGCCAACCTTTTCACTCTCCACTTTCACTTTCATCAAGAGGCTTTTTAGCCCCTCTTCACTTTCTGCCATAAGGGTGGTATCATTTGCATATCTGAGGTTATTGATATTTCTCCCGGCAATCTTGATTCCAGCTTGTGTTTCTTCCAGTCCAGCATTTCTCATGATGTACTCTGCATATAAGTTAAATAAACATGGTGATAATATACGGCCTTGACGTACTGCTTTTCCTATTTGGAACCAGTCTGTTGTTCCATGACCAGTTCTAACTGTTGCTTCCTGACCTGCATATAGATTTCTCAAGAGGCAGATCAGGTGGTCTGGTATTCCCATCTCATTCAGAATTTTCCACAGTTTATTGTGATCCACACAGTCAAAGGCTTTGGCATAGTCAATAAAGCACAAATAGATATTTTTCTGGAACTCTCTTGCTTTTTCCATGATCCAGCGGATGTTGGCAATTTGATCTCTGGTTCCTCTGCCTTTTCTAAAACCAGCTTGAACATCAGGAAGTTCACGGTTCACATATTGCTGAAGCCTGGCTTGGAGAATTTTGAGCATTACTTTACTCACATGTGATATGAGTGCAATTGTGCGGTAGTTTGAGCACTCTTTGGCATTGCCTTTCTTTGGGATCGGGATGAAAACTGACCTTTTCCAATCTTGTGGCCACTGCTGAGTTTTCCAAATTTGCTGGCATATTGAGTGCAGCACTTTCACAGCATCATCTTTCAGGATTTGGAATTTCATATGTTTACATAAGCTATATACAATGTGATCTATATATGAAGAGTAGTAGAATATACCACCTCATCTATGCCTCTTTGGCATAAAGATTATTTTGAGCTGAATATTTTTTAGAAGTGGACATAGGAAAAGATCTAAAAACAGCAGAATTTACACTCTTGTAAGGGAAATGCACATTTATGAGAAAATTTCATTTTGAAAATCTTTCCCTCTGTTCATCAGAAAGAGGAGAATGACTGTAAATGAAAAGAACTCTAATCAATAGAGAAAATGCCAGACAACTCTGCATAACCTCACTCTACTTTTCCTAATCAGATCAGATCAGATCAGATCAGTCGCTCAGTCGTGTCCGACTCTTTGTGACCCCATGAACCGCAGCACGCCAGGCCTCCCTATCCATCACCAGCTCTCGGAGGTCATTCAGACTCACATCCATCGAGTCAGTGATGCCATCCAGCCATCTCATCCTCTGTCGTCCCCTTCTCCTCCTGCCCTCAATTCCTCCCAGCATCAGAGTCTTCTCCAATGAGTCAGCCCTTCGCATGAGGTGGCCAAAATACTGGAGTTTCAGCTTTAGCATCATTCCTTCCAAAGAAATCCCAGGGCTGATCTCCTTCAGAATGGACTGGTTGGATCTCCTTGCAGTCCAAGGGACTCTCAAGAGTCTTCTCCAACACCACAGTTCAAAAGCATCAATTCTTCGGCGCTCAGCCTTCTTCACAGTCCAGCTCTCACATCCATACATGACCACAGGAAAGACCATAGCCTTGACTAGGCGAACCTTTGTTGGCAAAGTGATGTCTCTGCTTTTGAATATGCTATCTAGGTTGGTCATAACTTTCCTTCCAAGGAGTCAGCGTCTTTTAATTTCATGGCTGCAGTCACCATCTGCAGTGATTTTGGAGCCCAGAAAAATAAAGTCTGACACTGTTTCCACTGCTTCTCCATCTATTTCCCATGTAGTGATGGGACCAGATGCCATGATCTTCATTTTCTGAATGTTGAGCTTTAAGCCAACCTTTTCACTCTCCACTTTCACTTTCATCAAGAGGCTTTTGAGTTCCTCTTCACTTTCTGCCATAAGGGTGGTATCATCTGCATATCTGAGGTTATTAATATTTCTCCCGGCAATCTTGATTCCAACTTCTGTTTCCTCCAGTCCAGCATTTCTCATGATGTACTCTGCATATAAGTTAAATAAACATGGTGACAATATACAGCCTTGACGTACTCCTTTTCCTATTTGGAACCAGTCAGTTGTTCCATGACCAGTTCTAACTGTTGCTTCCTGACCTGCATACAGATTTCTCAAGAGGCAGATCAGGTGGTCTGGTATTCCCATCTCTTTCGGAATTTTCCACAGTTTATTGTGATCCACACAGTCAAAGGCTTTGGCATAGTCAATAAAGCAGAAATAGATATTTTTCTGGAACTCTCTTGCTTTTTCCATGATCCAGTGGATGTTGGCAATTTGATCTCTGGTTCCTCTGCCTTTTCTAAATCTGGCTTGAACATCAGGAAGTTCACGGTTCACATATTGCTGAAGCCTGGTTTGGAGAATTTTGAGCATTACTTTACTAGTGTGTGAGATGAGTGCAATTGTGTGGTAGTTTGAGCATTCTTTGGCATTGTCTTTCTTTGGGATTGGGATGAAAACTGACCTTTTCCAATCTTGTGGCCACTGCTGAGTTTTCCAAATTTGCTGGCATATTGAGTGCAGCACTTTCACAGCATCACCTTTCAGGATTTGGAATAGCTCCACTGGAATTCCATCACCTCCACTAGCTTTGTTCATAGTGATGCTTTCTAAGGCCCACTTGACTTCACATTCCAGGATGTCTGGCTCTAGGTCAGTGATCACACCATCATGATTATCTGGGTCGTGAAGATCTTTTTTGTACAGTTCTTCTGTGTATTCTTGCCACCTCTTCTTAATATCTTCTGCTTCTGTTAGGTCTATCCCATTTCTGTCCTTTATCGAGCCCATCTTTGCATGAAATGTTCCTTTGGTATCTCTGATTTTCTTGAAGAGATCCTTAGTCTTTCCCATTCTGTTGTTTTCCTCTATTTTTTTGCATTGATCGCTCAAGAAGGCTTTCTTATCTCTTCTTGCTATTCTTTGGAACTCTGCATTCAGATGTTTATATCTTTCCTTTTCTCCTTTGCTTTTCGCTTCTCTTCTTTTCACAGCTATTTGCAAGGCTTCCCCAGACAGCCATTTTGCTTTTTTGCATTTCTTTTCCATGGGGATGGTCTTGATCCCTGTCTCCTGTACAATGTCACAAACCTCATTCCATAGTTCATCAGGCACTCTATCTATCAGATCTAGGCCCTTAAATCTATTTCTCACTTCCACTGTATAATCAGAAGGGATTTGATTTAGGTCATACCTGTATGGTCTAGTAGTTTTCTCTACTTTCTTCAATTTCAGTCTGAATTTGGCAATAAGGAGTTCATGGTCCGAGCCACAGTCAGCTCCTGGTCTTGTTTTTGCTGATTGTATAGAGCTTCTCCATCTTAGGCTGCAAAGAATATAATCGATCTGATTTCGGTGTTGACCATCTGGTGATGTCCATGTATAGAGTCTTCTCTTGTGTTGTTGGAAGAGGGTATTTGCTATGACCAGTGCATTGTCTTAGCAAAACTTTGTTAGTCTTTGCCCTGCTTCATTCCGTATTCCAAGGCCAAATTTGTCTGTTACTCCAGGTGTTTCTTGACTTCCTACTTTTGCATTCCAATCCCCTATAATGAAAAGGACATCTTTTTTGGGTGTTAGTTCTAAAAGGTCTTGTAGGTCTTCATAGAACCGTTCAACTTCAGCTTCTTCGGTGTTACTGGTTGGGGCATAGACTTGGATTACTGTGACATTGAATGGTTTGCCTTGGAAACGAACAGAGATCACTCTGTCGTTTTTGAGATTGCATCCAAGTACTGCATTTCGGACTCTTTTGTTGACCACGATGGCCACTCCGTTTCTTCTGAGGGATTCCTGCCCACAGTAGTAGACATAATGGTCCTCTGAGTTAAATTCACCCATTCCAGTCCATTTTATTTCGCTAATTCCTAGAATGTCAACATTCACTCTTGCCATCTTTTGTTTGACCACTTCCAATTTGCCTTGATTCATGGACCTGGCATTCCAGGTTCCTATGCAATATTTTTCTTTACAGCATCGGACTTTACTTCTATCACCAGACACATCTACACCTGGGTATTCTTTCTGCTTTGGTTCCATCCCTTCATTCTTTCTGGAGTTATTTCTCCGCTGATCTCCAGTAGCATATTGGGCCCCTACTGACCTGGGGAGTTTCTCTTTCAGTATCCTATCATTTTGTCTTTTCATACTGTTCATGGGGTTCTCAAGGCAAGAATACTGAAGTGGTTTGCCATTCCCTTCTCCAGCGGACCACACCCTGTCAGATCTCTCCACCATGACCCGCCCATCCTGGGTTGCCCCATGGGCATGGCTTAATTTCATTGAGTTAGACAAGGCTGTGGTCCTGGTGTGATTAGATTGACTAGTTTTCTGTGAGTATGGTTTCAGTGTATTTGCCCTATGATGCCCTCTTGCAAGACCTACCGTCTTACTTGGGTTTCTCTTACCTTAGGCGTGGGGTATCTCTTCCCAGCTGCTCCAGCAAAGCACAGCCATCGCACCTTACCTTGGATGAGGGGTCTCTCCTCACCGCCGCCCTTCCTGACCTTGGGGGAGGGGTATCTCCTCACCGCCACCCTTCCTGACCTCGGTCGTGGGGTAGCTCCTCTCGGCCGTGCTTAGTGCGCCAGTCCTCCCACCGTCCTTCCTCGGTCGTTGGGTAGCTCCTCTCAGTGCGCCGCGCAGCCGGCGAGGGGCTTTCAGTGCGCCGCTCGCGGGTAGGCTGGGAGCTCTCAGTGCGCCGCTCGCGGGTAGCCTCCCTATTGTTGCTGTTCAGTCATTCACTAGTGTCTGATTGTTTGCGACTCCATGGACTGCTGCACGTCAGACTTCCACGTCCATCACCATCTCCCAGAGCTTGCTAAAACTCATATCCATTGAGTTGGTTTTGCCATCCAACCATCTCATCCTCTGTCATCCCCTTCTCCTCCTGCCTTCAATCTTTCCCAGCATCAGGGTCTTTTCTAAAAAGTCAGCTCTTCCCATCAGGTGGCCAAATTATTGGAACTGCAGAATCAGCATCAGCCCTTCTAATGAATATTCAGGGTTGATTTCCCTTAGGATTGACTGGTTTGATCTCCTTGTAGTCCAAGGGACTCTCAAGTCTTTTCCAACACCACAGTTCAAAAGCATCAATTCTTTGGTGCTCAGCATTCTTTATAGTCCAACTCTCACATCCATACATGACCACAGGAAAAATCATAGCTTTGACTATGCAGACCCTTGTTAACAAAGTAATGTCTCTGCTTTTTAATATGCTTTCTAATTTGTCATAGCTTATCTTCAAAGGAGCAAGCATCTTTTAAGTCCATGGCTACAGTACCATCTGCAGTGATTTTCGAATCCAAGAAAATAAAGTCTTGGATAAATAAAGTCACCATTTCCATTGATTCCCCATTTATGTGCATGAACTGATGGGACAAGATGTCATGATCTTCGTTTATTAATTGTTGAGCTTTAAGCCAGCTTTTTTACTCTCCTCTTTCACTTCCATCAAGAGACTCTTTAGTTCCTCTTCACTTTCTGCCATAAGGGTGGTGCTGTCTGCATATCTGAGGTTGTTAATATTTCTCCTGGCAATCTTGTTCCCAGCTTGTGGTTCATCCAGCCCAGCATTTCTCATGAGGTACTCTGCATATAAGTTAAATAAGCAAGGTGACAACATACAGCCTTGGGATACTACTTTCCCAATTTGGAACCAGTCCATTGTTCCATATCCAGTTCTAAATGTTGCTTCTTGACCTACATACAGGCTTTTCAGGAGGCAGGTCAGGTCTTCTGGTATTCCCATCTCTGTAAGAATTTTCCAGTGTTTACAGTGATCCACACAAAGGCTTTAGCATAGTCAATGAAGCAGAAGTAGGTATTTTTCTGGAATTCTCTTGCTTTTTCCATGATCCAACAGATATTGGCAATTCAATCTCTGGTTCCTCTGCCTTTTCTAAATCCAGCTTGAACACCTGGAAGTTCTCAGCTCATGTACTGTTGAAGCCTAGCTTGGAGAATTTTAAACATTACTTTGCTAGCATGTGAGATGAGTGCAATTGTGTGATAGTTTGAACCTTCTTTGGCATTGCCTTTCTTTGGGATTGGGATGAAAACTGACCTTTTCCAATCCTGTGGCCACTGCTGAGTCTGTGGCAACTGCTGAGTCTTCCAAATTTGTTGGCATATTGAGTACAGTACTTAAACAGCAGAAGCTTTTAGGGTTTGAAATACTTCAGCTGGAATTCCATCACCTCCACTAGCTTTGTTCATAGTGATGCTTCCTAAAGCCCACTTAACTTTGCATGCCAGGGTGAAGGTGAGTGATCACACCATCATGGTTATCTGGATCATTAAGATATTTTTTATATCTGTGTGTTCTATTATATCTATGTATTTTATTTCTGTGTATTGTGTTTTTATATCTGTCTACTTTTTATATCTGTGTATTATATCTGAGTATTTTATTTCTGTGTATTCTTGCCACCTCTCCTTAATATCTTCTGCTTCTGTTAGGTCTTTATTATTTTTGTCCTTTATTGTGCCCATCTTTGCATGAAATGTTTTCTTTGTATCTCTAATTGTCTTGAAAATGTCTCTAGTCTTTCCCATTCTATTGTTTTTCTCTATTTCTTTACATTGTTCACTGAGGAAGGCTTTCGTATCTCTCCTTGCTATTCTTTGGAACTCTGCATTCAGATGGGTATATCTTTCCTTTTCTCCTTTGCCTTCACTTCCCTTTTATCTCTGCTATTTGTAAGGCCTCCTCAGCCCACCATTTTGTCTTTTTGCATTTCTTTTTCTTGGAGATTGGAGAAGGAAATGGCAACCCACTACATTATTCTTGCCTGGAGAATCCCATGGACGGAGGAGCCTGGGCTACAGTCTATGGGGTCACAAAGAATTAGACACTGCTGAGCAACTTTTTCTTTCTTTTCTTGAGGATAGTTTTGATCACTGCCTCCTATACAATGTTTTGAACCTCCATCCATAGATCTTCAGGCACTCTGTTTATCAGATCTAATAGATCTTGAATCTATTTGTCACTTCCACTGTTAATCATAAGGGATTTGATTTAGGTCATACCTGAATGGCCTAGTGGTTTTCCCTACTTCTTCAATGTAAGTCTGACTTTTGCAATAAGGAGTTCACGATTTGAGCCATAGTCAGCTCTTGATCTTGTTTTCCTGAGTATGTGGAGCTTCTCCATTTCTGGCTGCAAAGAATATAATCAATCTGATTTCAGTATTTACCATCTGGTGTTGTCCATCTGTAGAGTAGTCTCGTGTTGTTTGAAGAAGATGTTTGCTATGACCAGTGTGTTCTCATGGAAAAACTCTGTTAGCCTTTGCCCTGCTTCATTTTGTACTCAGAGACCATACTTGCCTGTTTCTCCAGGTATCTCTTGACTTCTTACTTTGCATGCCAGTCCCCTGTGATGGAAAGAACTTTTTTTTTTTTTTTTGCTGTTAATTCTAGAAGGTCTTATAGGTCCTCATAGAACCATTCAACTTCATCTTCTTCAGCATTAGTGGTTGGGACATAGACTTGGATTACTGTAATATTGAATGTTTTACCTTGGAAATGAACAGAGATCACTCTGTCATTTTTGAGACTTTACCCAAGTACTGCATTTCAAACTCTCTTGTTGACTATGAAGGCTACTCCATTTCTTCTAAGGTATTCTTGCCCACATTAACATATATAATGGTCATCAGAATTAAATTTACCCATTCTGGTCTATTTTAGCTCACTGATTCTTAAAATTTCAATGTTCACTCTTGCCATCTCCTGTTTGACCACTTCCAATTTACCTTGACTCATAGACCTAACATCCCAGGTTCCTATTCAATGTTGTTCTTTACAGCTTCAGACTATTTTCACCACCTGATATGTCCACAAGTGGGCATTGTTTCCACTTGGCTCAGCCTCTTCATTCCTTCTGAAACTATTTCTTCACTCTTCTCCAGTAGCATATTGGGTACCTTCTGACCTGGTGAATTCATCTTTCAGTCTCATATCTTTTGTTTTTTCCTTTTCACACTGTTCATGGAGTTCTCTAGGCGAGAATGCTGAAGTGGTTTACCATTCCCTTCTCCAGTGGACCACATTTTGTTAAAACTTTCCACCATGGCCTGTCCATCTTGTGTGGCCTTACATGGCATGGCTCATAGTTTCACTGAGTTAGACCAGGCTATGATCCATGTGATCAGTTTGGTTACTTTTCTGTGCTTGTGGTTTTCATTCTGAAGGATGAGGCTTGTGGAAGCTTCCTGATGGGAGGTACTGGCTGTGGGGCAAACTGGGTCTTGCTCTGATGGGCAGGGCCATTCTCAGTAAATCTTAAATCCAATTTTCTGCTGACGTGTGGGGCTGTGTTCCCTCTCTTAGTTTGGCCTAAGGCCAAACTATGGTAGGGGTAATGGAGGTAATGGGAACCTCCTTCAAAAGGACTTATGCCACCATGCTGTGAATCCCAGGACTGTTGTATTCAGTGCCCCTGACCCCACACCAGGCCATTGTTGACCCATGCCTCCACCGGAGACTTCTGGACACTCACAGACAAGTCTGGCTCAGTCTCTTGTGGGGCCACTGCTCCTTTCTCCTGGGTCATGGTATACACAAGCTTTGTCTGTGCCCTCTAAGAGTCTGTCTCCCCAGTCCTATGGAAGTTCTGTAATCAAATCCTACTGGCCTTCAAAGTCAAATTCCATGGGGTTCTCAGTCCCTTTGCCAGATCCTTAGGTTGGAAGTTCTGTAATCAAATCCTACTGGCCTTCAAAGTCAAATTCCATGGGGTTCTCAGTCCCTTTGCCAGATCCTTAGGTTGGAAAATCTGTTGTGGGCCCTAGAAGTGTGAGAACTTCTTTGGTATAATTATTTACCAGCTTGTGGGCCGTCTGCTTGGTGACTCTATGGTGGGGCTAATGGCGACCTCCTCCAAGAGGACATATGCCACATGCTGCATCTCCCAAGTCCATAGCAGCCAGAGCCCCAGTTCCTGCGACAGGTGGCTGCTACCTTTGCCTCTTCAGGAGACACTCAAACTTAGGTCTGGCTCAGCCTCCCTATACTCTCAGCTTCTTTGAGATTTTGTCTTTAGCTAAGACAGTATTTAAGGTTTTGGCTTGGTCCATTTCTGGGAGTTTCACTCAGTTTTTCTGAGTCTCTCCCAGTATACATGAGGTATATATGTTATTAAACTTTTCTTTGTTTTTCTTTGTTAATCTATCTTTTATTATGGTGGGGAGCATCTTAGCCACAGAACCTTGAAAAGTAGAGGGAAAATTATTTTTCCCTCTCTACACATACTTATAGATATATATAGTCACACATATCAATACATACAGATCTATGATATGGATATATGCACAGATTTGTGTGCTTATATATGTATGCTGTATAAATATAAATATATATCAGAATATATCTAAAATACAGATATGTATGCTTACAAATATACGTCTTTTAGTCGCTAAGTTATGTCCAACTCTTTGTGACCCCATGAACTATAGCACCCCATATATATAAACATGTATGTGATATATACATATTACAAATATATATACAGGCATTATGTTTTTATGGTTTTGTTATCAGCTGGCCATTCTTTTCTTTCCTTATAAGAATAAATTAGATGGACCTATGCTTCTGGGGTTAAAGACTATAACTGTAAGGCTCACAATTAGGTGTGTTTGTGTGACTAGAAGAAAATAATGTGGGGATTTTGTTTTTATAATTGAAAAATGTGGGAGCTTTTCTAATGTGATACCAAATTGAAAATTCACAGAAGAAAATGTCACAATATAGGGGAAAACTATGACAAAATAATAAATAGCAATCTGAGAAAATTACTTATCAATCATATATGTGCTCGGTTGCTCAGTCATGTCCGACACTTTGTGGCCCCATGGACTGTAGCCCGCCAGGCTCCTCTGTCCATGGGATTCTCCAGGCGAGAATACTGGTATGGGTTGCCATTTCCTCCTCCAGGGGAATCTTATAGACCCAGGGATTGAACCTATGTCTCTTGCGTTTCCTTCATTGGTAGGTGGATTCTTTACCACTAGCATCACCTGGGGGAGTCTTATTTACCAATCATAACAGAAACCAAAATAATTTTATTAATATATTAACAACCTCAGCTTGTCAAGAATAAACTGACCAATAACAATATTTAAGTGGACAAACAGGAAGTTCACAGGAAAAGAAATGCCAATGATTCCAATTTATGAGAAAAAAGCTTAATCCATTTCACTTATACTAGAAACACAAATTTAAAATATTGGCAAAGATAAAACAATTTTTTTTTATGCTTTGGCTAAGATATGGTACACTTCCCTCCCAAATATTGCTAGTGGAATATAAATTAGTAGAATTTCTATTGATGAAATTTCCAATGTCCACTAAGAATATTATCCAACAATTACACTTCTATACAATCATACTGCTTTTATCCAGCAATTATACTTCTAATGTTAAGGTAATAAAATAAGAAGACCATCAGAAGGGGCTCTAACTCTTTGGAAGTTTCTGTAAGCAAACCAAAATTATGTCTGTAAATGCCTTAAGGTACAAAATTGAAATCTAAAGACAGCCAATTACAAATAGCCAACTAGACTTTAAGCTATAGCCAATCAACAATTTTCTTGCTTTGCTTCACCCTCTTATGTATAAAAGTCTCTTCCCAGGCTCTTGGTGGTGGAGTACTTCTTAGCACTTCTGGTTTGACACTACCCAATTCCAATCAATTTTTGCTCAAATAAACTCAATATTTTTCATATGCTTTAGTTTATCTTTTAATGATACAATTACAATTTTACTGTCGTAAAAACTCTGCAAACAAGGAAATATACTCCAGAACTTTTTTGTAATAGAAAAAGTTTTAAAATGTCCCAAAGGCCAGTTATGAAGTGATTGACTAACTATATAGTTGCTGAAAAATAAGGTAGTTTTCATGAGAAATAATGGAAATATTTTCCAAATATATTATTAAGTAAAGAAATTCAAGTTAAAGAATCTATGCATACTGTGTTAACAACTGTTAAAATATAAAATTAATAAATAAGAAATAATATTTACAAATATTGTATGATCTTGCTTATATGTGGAACCTAAAACTAACAAACACAGAAGGAAAAATATGCCACTGCCAAATTCATAGCAAAAGAGATCAGATTTGTGGCTACCAGAGTTTGGAGTAGGAAGAGATATAATGACTATAACTAACTATGATGTATGATATACTGGAAAGTTGTTAAGAGAGTAAATTCTAAGAGTTCTCATCACAAAGAGAATTTTTTTTCTTTATTTCTTATTCTTTCTATTCTTTTTATTATATCTATTTGAGAAGATGGATGTTATTGAACCTATTCTGGTAATCATTTCACAACATAAGTAAATAAACCCTTATACTGTATGCCTTAAACTTACACAGTGATGTGTGTCTATTTCTCGATAATATTGTGAAAAACATTTAAAAAATAAATCAGTTTTAGTGTGACTAAAGCACAGTGGTAAATGGGAAAATTACATTTAGCTGTTCTTTTGTTCCATTAAAAAATTTGCCACCAATATATACTGTTTACAAACATTTTAATTAAGAATTTTTCTTCCTAATTACTGCTACTCTGGATATTCCCTCCATGCCTCTGTCATTTTAATGTTTTGTTTGTATTACTAAGGCAACAGAAAAAAAGTGAGCTATTTATTAAGTACAACATCTTTTATTAAAATCAAATGCTTTTCAAAATATGCTTTTCATATTTAGTCTTCATAACAGATAAGAAAAAAGTTGAGGCGAGGTGGTGGGGACTGCATAGGCACTGTTATTTCTTGAATGTTCTAGACAGTTTGCATATGTTCATTACTTAGTTATCATAAGAGTCCTGCAAAATAGATCTTCTTATCCATATTTTATAAATAATAAGAATAAAGTACAAGATTATTAAAAATCTTGCCCAGTTATCCAAGTGTAAAAATATATCAACTGTTATTTAAACTCTGGTTTATTTAGAAATCCACAATACAACTTCAACAACAGTAAAACAATGGAAACAAAACAATATTTAGTCTTGGGATATGTCATTATTGTGATTCAGTTTCTACAAATGATAGATATCATGATTTCCCTCAAGTGATGTGAAGATACTGAGAGAGTCAATTCCTGGGCAAGTTGATAAGAAGTCTGGGATCCCTAAGGAGGAGAGAGGGGTCTGGGGTTCTTGAAGAGGAGATAGGGGTCTGGAATTCTCAAAGCCGGTCACCTGGCTCCTGAGAAATCTGTATGCAGGTCAAGAAGCAACAGTTAGAACTGGACATGGAACAATAGACTGGTTTCAAATCGGTAAAGAAGTACATCAAGGCTGTATATTGTCACTCTGCTTATTTAACTTATATGCAGAGTGCATCATGCAAAAGTCCAGACTGGATGAAGCACAAGCTGGAATCAAGATTGCCAGGAGAAATATCAATAACCTCAGATACACAGATGACACCACATTTATGGCAGAAAGTGAAGAAGAACTAAATAGCCTCTTGATGAAAGTGGAAGAGGAAAGTGAAAAAGTTGGCTTAAAACTTAACATTCAGAAACCTAAGATCGTGGCATCTAGTCCATTCAGATCAGATCAGATCAGTCGCTCAGTCGTGTCCAACTCTTTGCAACCCCATGAACCGCAGCACGCCAGGCCTCCCTATCCATCACCAGCTCTCGGAGGTCACTCAGACTCACATCCATCGAGTCAGTGATGCCATCCAGCCATATCATCCTCTGTCGTCCCCTTCTCCTCCTGCCCTCAATCCCTCCCAGCATCAGAGTCTTCTCCAATGAGTCAACTCTTCACATGAGGTGGCCAAAATACTGGAGTTTCAGCTTTAGCATCATTCCTTCCAAAGAAATCCCAGGGCTGATCTCCTTCAAAATGGACTGCTTGGATCTCCTTGCAGTCAAGGGACTCTCAAGAGTCTTCTCCAACACCACAGTTCAAAAGCATCAATTCTTCGGTGCTCAGCCTTCTTCACAGTCCAGCTCTCACATCCATACATGACCACAGGAAAGACCATAGCCTTGACTAGGTGAACCTTTGTTGGCAAAGTGATGTCTCTGCTTTTGAATATGCTATCTAGGTTGGTCATAACTTTCCTTCCAAGGAGTAAGCGTCTTTTAATTTCATGGCTGCAGTCACCTTTTAATTTCATGGCTGCAGTCACCATCTGCAGTGATTTTGGAGCCCAGAAAAATAAAGTCTGACACTGTTTCCACTGTTTCTCCATCTATTTCCCATGTAGTGATGGGACCAGATGCCATGATCTTCGTTTTCTGAATGTTGAGCTTTAAGCCAACCTTTTCACTCTCCACTTTCACTTTCATCAAGAGGCTTTTTAGTTCCTCTTCACTTTCTGCCATAAGGGTGGTGTCATCTGCATATCTGAGGTTATTGATATTTCTCCCGGCAATCTTGATTCCAGTTTGTGTTTCTTCCAGTCCAGCATTTCTCATGATGTACTCTGCATATAAGTTAAATAAACATGGTGACAATATGCAGCCTTGACGTACTCCTTTTCCTATTTGGAACCAGTCTGTTGTTCCATGACCAGTTCTAACTGTTGCTTCCTGACCTGCATACAGATTTCTCAAGAGGCAGATCAGGTGGTCTGGTATTCCCATCTCTCTCAGAATTTTCCACAGTTTATTGTGATCTACACAGTCAAAGGCTTTGGCATAGTCAATAAAGCAGAAATAGATGTTTTTCTGGAACTCTCTTGCTTTTTCCATGATCCAGTGGATGTTGGCAATTTGATCTCTGGTTCCTCTGCCTTTTCTAAATCCAGCTTGAACATCAGGAAGTTCACGATTCACATATTGCTGAAGCCTGGCTTGGAGATGGCAAATAGATGGGGCAACAATGGAAACAGTGAGATACTTTATTTATTTGGGCTTCAAAATCATTGCAGATGGTAACTGCAGCCATGAAATTAAAAGATGTTTGCTCCTTGGAAGAAAAGCTGTGACCAAACTAAACAGCATATTAAAAGCAGAGACATTACTTTACCAACAAAGGTCCATCTAGTGAAAGCTGTGGTTTTTCCAGGAGTCATGTAAGGATGAGAGAGTTGGACTATAAAGAAAGCTGAGTGCCGAAGAACTGCTGCTTTTAAACTGTGGTGTTGGAGAAGATTCTTGAGAGTCTCTTGGATTGCAAGGAAATTAAACCAGTCAATCCTAAAGGAAATCACTCCTGAATATTCATTGGAAAGGCTGATGCTGAAACTTCAATACTTTGGCCATGTGCTGAGAAGAACTGACTCATTGAAAAAGACCCTGATGCTGGGAAAGATTGAAGGCAGGAGGGGAAGGGGATGACAGAGGATGATATGGTTGGATGGCATCATGGACACAATAGATATGAGTATGAGTAGGCTCCAGGAGTTGGTGACGGACAGGGAGGCCTGGCCTGCTACAGTCCATGGAGTCACAAAGAGTCAGACAGGACTGAGCGACTGAACTAAACTGAATTCTCAAAGAGGAAGAAAGGACAAACATTTTTTTTCTCTACATTCCTTAGTCTTATTCACATTGAACCTTCCCGCCATCCCCCACTCCCCTCCCCCCGCCCCTCCTTTAAGCTCAGAACTGTTGATTACACAACAAAGGACAGTTTCTTCTTCCTGAAAACCTTTGACTAATCCTGTTATCTTAAAATGTATATTATGGGAGTGGGTCTGGTAAGATCTTTCTATTGCTAAATTCTAATCCTGTTACCTTAAAATGTAAATTGTAGGACTGGGTCTGGTAAAATTTTTACAACTTTGAGACATTCTTTTGATTTATTGTAGTAACTAATTTAAACAGTATATAATTCTTTTGCTAAGACTGAGGAGGGGGGCACTCTCCGTCTCCCTTCTGATGTCAGATGCTTTCTCTGTTCCTTTTTCAGTTTAATAAAACTCCGCTACACAAAAAATCTCTTGAGAGAGCAAGACCTGTCCCTGATCCTGAAGCTAAATCTTTTTCAGAGATCACAAATCCAACATTGTTCACCATAAGCTATCAATATCTTCATTAATCTTGGTCTTAATTTCTCCCCAAGCTTTATTATTGGTTTTAGCTTTGCCTCAGAATTCAGTAATGTTTAACTAGTTTTTCTAGGCTTTCAAAATAAGCAGTAATTGAGGCAGGTTTGTTCAGATCAGATCAGTCGATCAGGCGTGTCCGACTCTTTGCGACCCCATGAACCGCAGCACGCCAGGCCTCCCTGTCCATCACCAGCTCCCGGAGGTCACTCAGACTCACATCCATCGAGTCAGTGATGCCATCCAGCCATCTCATCCTCTGTCGTCCCCTTCTCCTCCTGCCCTCAATCCCTCCCAGCATCAGAGTCTTCTCCAATGAGTCAACTCTTCGCATTAGGTGGCCAAAATACTGGAGTTTCAGCTTTAGCAGCATTCTTTCCAAAGAAATTCCAGGATTGATCTCCTTCAGAATGGACTGGTTGGATCTTCTTGCAGTCCAAGGGACTCTCAAGAGTCTTCTCCAACACCACAGTTCAAAAGCATCAATTCTTCGGCGCTCAGCCTTCTTCACAGTCCAGCTCTCACATCCATACATGACCACAGGAAAGACCATAGCCTTCACTAGGCGAACCTTTGTTGGTAAAGTAATGTCTCTGCTTTTGAATATGCTATCTAGGTTGGTCATAACTTTCCTTCCAAGGAGTAAGCGTCTTTTAATTTCATGGCTGCAGTCACCATCTGCAGTGATTTTGGAGCCCAGAAAAACAAAGTCTGACACTGTTTCCACTGTTTCACCATCTATTTCCCATGCAGTGATGGAACCAGATGCCATGATCTTCGTTTTCTGAATGTTGAGCTTTAAGCCAACCTTTTCACTCTCCACTTTCACTTTCATCAAGAGGCTTTTTAGCCCCTCTTCACTTTCTGCCATAAGGGTGGTGTCATCTGCATATCTGAGGTTATTGATATTTCTCCCGGCAATCTTGATTCCAACTTCTGTTTCTTCCAGTCCAGCATTTCTCATGATGTACTCTGCATATAAGTTAAATAAACATGGTGACAATATGCAGCCTTGACGTACTCCTTTTCCTATTTGGAACCAGTCTGTTGTTCCATGACCAGTTCTAACTGTTGCTTCCTGACCTGCATACAGATTTCTTAAGAGGCAGATCAGGTGGTCTGGTATTCCCATCTCTTTCAGAATTTTCCATAGTTTATTGTGATCCACACAGTCAAAGGCTTTGGCATAGTCAATAAAGCAGAAATAGATGTTTTTCTGGAACTCTCTTGCTTTTTCCATGATCCAGCGGATTTGATCTCTGGTTCCTCTGCCTTTTCTAAATCCAGCTTGAACATCAGGAAGTTCACGGTTCACATATTGCTGAAGCCTGGTTTGGAGAATTTTGAGCATTACTTTACTAGCGTGTGAGATGAGTGCAATTGTTCGGTAGTTTGAGCACTCCTTGGCATTGCCTTTCTTTGGGATTGGGATGAAAACTGACCTTTTCCAATCTTGTGGCCACTGCTGAGTCTTCCAAATTTGCTGGCATATTGAGTGTAGCACTTTCACAGCATCATCTTTCAGCATTTGGAATAGCTCCACTGGAATTCCATCACCTCCACTAGCTTTGTTCGTAGTGATGCTTTCTAAGGCCCATTTGACTTCACATTCCAAGATGTCTGGCTCTAGGTCAGTGATCACATCATCATGATTATCTGGGTCTTGAAGCTCTTTTTTGTAGAGTTCTTCTGTGTATTCTTGCCACCTCTTCTTAATATCTTCTGCTTCTGTTAGGTCCACACCATCTCTGTCCTTTATCGTGCCCATCTTTGCATGAAATGTTCCTTTGGTATCTCTGATTTTCTTGAAGAGATCCCTAGTCTTTCCCATTCTGTTGTTTTCCTCTATTTCTTTGCATTGATCGCTGAGGAAGGCTTTCTTATCTCTTCTTGCTATTCTTTGGAACTCCGCATTTAGATGTTTATATCTTTCCTTTTCTCCTTTGCTTTTCGCTTCTCTTCTTTTCACAGCTATTTGTAAGGCCTCCCCAGACAGCCATTTTGCTTTTTTGCATTTCTTTTCCATGGGGATGGTCTTGATCCCTGTCTCCTGTACAATGTCACGAACCTCATTCCATAGTTCATCAGGCACTCTATCTATCAGATCTAGGCCCTTAAATCTATTTCTCACTTCCACTGTATAATCAGAAGGGATTTGATTTAGGTCATACCTGAATGGTCTAGTAGTTTTCTCTACTTTCTTCAATTTCAGTCTGAATTTGGCAATAAGGAGTTCATGGTCCAAGCCACAGTCAGCTCCTGGTCTTGTTTTTGCTGATTGTATAGAGCTTCTCCATCTTTGGCTGCAAAGAATATAATCGATCTGATTTCGGTGTTGACCATCTGGTGATGTCCATGTATAGAGTCTTCTCTTGTGTTGTTGGAAGAGGGTATTTGCTATGACCAGTGCATTTTCTTGGCAAAACTCTATTAGTCTTTGCCCTGCTTCATTCCGTATTCCAAGGCCAAATTTGCCTGTTACTCCAGGTGTTTCTTGACTTCCTACTTTTGCATTCCAGTCCCCTATAATGAAAAGGACATCTTTTTTGGGTGTTAGTTCTAAAAGGTCATGTAGGTCTTCATAGAACCTTTCAACTTCAGCTTCTTTGGCGTTACTGGTTGGGGCATAGACTTGGATTACTGTGACATTGAATGGTTTGCCTTGGAAATGAGCAGAGATTATTCTATCGTTTTTGAGGTTTGTTGCCATGCTCCATATGCTACTTAAGTTTACCATGTATTTAGAATCATGCATATAACATGTGCTTCCAGGTGGCTCAGTGGTGAAAAATATGCCTGCCAAAAAGGAGAGACTTGGGTTTGACACCCTGGAGAAGAAAATGGCAATCCACTCCAATATTCTTGCCTGGGAAATCCCACAGGGAGAGGAGCCTGGTGGGCTACATTCCATGGAGTTGCAAAAGAGTTAAGACATGATTTAGCAACTTGTGGCTCAGCTGTTAAAGAATCTGCCTGCAATGCAGGAGACCTGGGTTTGATCCCTGGGTTGGAAAGATCCCCTGGAGAAGGGAAAGGATAGCCACTCCAGTATTCTGGCCTGGAGAATTTCATGCACTGTATAATCCACGGGGTTGCAAAGAGTCAGGCACAACTGAGCGACTTTCACTTAACACCTAAACAACAAAACAGAGCATGCCTTGCCTGTAAGAACTTAAAACCCAATTATCTCTTGTCAAGAACACAATTTAGGAAGGAAAGTTTTCAAGCACAAAAATGCATGCCCAATTTTCCTCTTATGTTTCTCATTTCTTCCTGAAGGACTTTGCCCAAAAAATAATACTCAGCAAGAGAGACATTTGGCTGGCTTGAGGATGGTTGAGATGAAATAGCTCAGATTAAGAAAGAGTCACAGCAGTTAGTTGGAAGAGGATGTCTGTGTGGGTTGGTGGGAATTGGGCATATAATATAGGGCACTGAGTACAGTGAGGAGAATGTCTTTCAGGAGGAGTAGCCTAGTGTGGGGGAGATTGGAACCTAGATGTGGTAAAGTAGGTGTCTGCAGAAGAAAGCAGCCCATGGTGGGCTGATCAGGTAAGGAAAATATTTATAAAAGTGGACTTCCCAGCAGGGAGTGTCAAAGACAAGGTCTGTACATAGGAGGCAACCCAGAATGGAATGTTGAAGCTCAACAAGGGTTAAAAGAAAGACCCTGTTGAGGTAGGATGGGGGTGGGTGAGTGACCTGGCATGAACTGTCAGATACCAAGATGGGTAAGAAGGACACCCCTTCATTAGAGTGTCCAAAGTTTACCATGTATTTAGAATGATACAGATAACGTGCGCTTCCAGGGGGCTCGGTGGAGAAGAATCTGCTTGCCAAGAAGAAGACTTGAGTTTGATCCCTGGGTGGGAAAAAGCTTTCAGATCGCACACAACCTGAAATGAGCATCCCTACAAGGTGATATCCGGGGAAGGCAATGGCACCCCACCCCAGTACTTTTGCCTGGAAAATCCCATGGACGGAGGATCCTGGTAGGCTCCAGTCCATGGGATCGCTAAGAGTCGGACACGACTGAGCGACTTCACTTTCACTTTTCACTTTCATGCATTGGAGAAGGAAATGGCAACCCACTCCAGTATTCTTGCCTGGAGAATCCCAGGGACGGGGGAGCCTGGTGAGCTTCTGTCTATGGGGTCGCACAGAGTCGGACACGACTGAAGCGACTTAGCAGCAGCACAAGGTGATATCACACAGCAGGGATAAAGAGAGCCATTTAATAATAAAAGTGACAATTTGTGAAACAGACATAACAATCATAAATGTTTATGTTCCTAATGCTTTGAAATATGCAAAGTTTTGAAATACACAAAACAAAAATTGATAAGAGACAATTATCATCAGCAATTTCAACACTAATCTCTCAATAAATGATATAAGTGCTCAGAAAATTATACAGGATATAGAAGATTTGAACAACACCATTAACCAGATTTTCCTAATTGACATATATAGAACAACCCACCTAGATATCAAGAGAATGCACACCTTTTCAAATGTATACAGACTATTTGCCAAGATGGAACATATCCTGACTATAAGAAAAATCTCAACAAATTTAAAAGTATTTGAGTCATGGAAAGTAGGTTATTTGATTAAAATGTAATTAAATTAGAAATCAATTGAAAAAAGGATCTCTGAAAAATTGCCCAGTATTTGGAAACAAAATAGCACACATCCAAATAATTAATGAGTCAAAGAAGAAACCAAGAGAAAAATAAAATTTTTGAAAATGAAAACAGAATACATGTTAAAAACTATGGTATGCCACTAAACCAGTCTTTGGAGTTGGTGGTGAAATTTATACAACAGAACTAAGTGTCTATATTTGAAATTTTTAAAAAGGTCTCAAATCAATGACTTCAGATTATATGTTAAGCAACTAAAAAAAATGTAATACGAAATAAGTAGATGAAAGGAATAGCAATGGTCAGATAGGAAATAAATAAAACAGAAACCATAAAAATCTTTAAGGAAAAATCAATGGAATGATTTTTTTGAGGGTATCAAAATGGATAAAGTTCTAGCCAGAATGATCAGAAAGAAAAAAGACACAAATTGCCAGAATTAGGAATCAGAGCTGTAACATCACTATAGACTAATAGAGATTAATAGAATAAAATGAAATGCAATAAGAATGAAATTTCTAAACAAATTTATGACAAGAAATTTAACATATTAAATGGAATAAAAATCTTGAAATATAAAAACTTATAAATTTCACTCAAGAAGCAATAGTTAAAATAAACAGCCATATATATAGTAAACAAACTAATCCGATAGGTAAAAACTTTCCCAGAATGAAAATTACAGGTCCAGGTAGATTCATTGGTTAGTTTTACCAATCATTTAAAAAAAAAAAAAAAAAAGCAATTCTACACAAACTCTTTTGGAAAATTAGAGAGGAATGAAATTTCTGAACGTATTCTAGGAGGTCAGTCTCACTTTAATATTCAAATTAAACAAACATTCTAAGAGAAAAGCTGTAAAACAATCTCTCATGAAACTATCAATAGAAACAACATTTCTAACTAAAGTTTTAGAAAATTAGATTCAACAATATATACAAAAATAAAAATAACACAACAAAGGTTTATTCCAGGAATGCAAAGTTAATATTTTAATATTATTCATTGTAATTTGCCATATTAGCAAATTAAAAAAGAAAACCCATATATTATTTCAACATACATAGGGAAAAAACCATCTGATGGAATTTAACAATCATTCCTCATAAAACTCTCAGCAGATTAGCAATAGAAGGCAACATCCTCAATCTGAAAAAGGGGATCTACAAAAAGCCCACAGTTAACACCATAATTAATGGTAAAGATGGATGCTTTCCCCCTAAGAATGAGAACAAATCAAGGTCATTTATTTTCAAAAATTCAATTCAGCATTATTGTACTGAAGGATCTAGCGGGAGCAGTAAAGCTAGAATTAACAGAAGCCATACTGCTCTGGTAAAGAACCTGCCTGCTGATTTGGGAGACTCAAGGACACTGTTTGAGAAGATTCCCTGGAGAAGGAAATGACAGCACACGCCAGTATTCTTGCCTGGAGAACCCCATGGACAGAGGAGCTTGGTGGACTGCAACCCATGCTGGGGTTGCAAAGAGTCAGACATGACTGAACACGAAGAACACACGCACACATAACTGCAAAAATGGCAAAGTTGAATCTATCTTTGTTCACAGATGACAATTATCTGTGTATAAAATATGATTATGAAATTAAAAAGCTGAATTAAGAAATTAATAATGATCTTCAACAAGATCAATGTAAAAAAGTCGATTGCATTTCTATATACTACAACAGATAACATAAATTGAAATAAAAATTCAACTCACTATGCCATCAAATAATATAAAATACTTAGAAATAAATCTGACAAATATGTAAAACTATGAAGTATTGCTGAGAGAAATTTTAAAAGCCTAAAAATGAAAGTGATAGAGTGGTTATAAGTTAAAAGAACCAACATTAAGATGTCAGTTCTCCCCCGAATGATCAGTAGGTTCAACACAATTTCAATTTGACTTTTCTCTTAGAAATTAAAAAAAATTTAAACGTAGTTTTCAAAATTCATAAGCCAAAAGACCTAGAATAGCCAATAAAATTTTAAGGAAGGACAGAGTTAGAGAATTAATATTGCCTGATTTCATGATGATTTTAAAGCTCCAGTGTGGTATCAGTGTTGAGATACAAATAGGTCAAGGAACTTAACAGCTCAGAAATAGTGTGGACAATTGATTTACAAAATGAGAAAGGTACTTCAGTAGAAAAGGGATAATCCTTATAACAAACATGACTTAAAATTGGATATATTCATATCTTAAAAATCTTTATTGAATTCTATCTCACACTGAACACAAAAATTAGCTCAAAATATAGATCTAAATTTAAAACATAAAACTATGAATATTCTAGAATTAAACATGGAAACATGGGAGATAAAATTGAGGTTTTGAATTAGGTAAAGCTTTCTTATATAAATCACCAAAAGCATGATTCATAAAAGAACAAATAGCTAAATTGGTATCCATAAAAATTAAAAGAAATTGTTGAGAGAATAAAAAGAAGACACAGTGAGAGAAAATATTTACAAACCGTATGTCTGATAAAAGACTTAGACTCAGAATATATAAAGAACTCTCAAGTCTCAATAATAGGAATATAAAAAACCCAATTAAAAATGAACAAATGATTTGAATAGAAGCTTCACTAAAGAAGACAAACAGTGACTTACAAGCACACTAAACGTGTTCAATATCATTAACCCCTTGAGAAACAGCAAATTAAACCACAATGAGACACAACTACATATAACCCATAACCCAGTGGATAGAATTGAAAAGACTCATCATATTAAGTGTCAGGATTTGGAGGAAATTACTACTAGTGGAACTATAAAAAGGTACAACCATTTTGAAAACAGACATATAAAATTTTTTCTTTAATGTATCTATCTTCTAATTCAGTCATTTCACTCTTAGAGAAACAAAAGCATATGTCCATTAAGGTATTCATATGTCTGTTCATAACAGCTTTATTTGTAATAGCCAAAAGCTGGAAATGAATGAAATATTCATCAACAAGCAAATGCATAAAGAAATTGAATATCATATTCTACATTTAAAATTAAATAATTATTAATACATTCTACAATATGGATGTAACTCAAATTAATTTTCCTAAGTGAAAGAAGACAAAAAATAATAAATGCATATTTCCATTTATATAAAATTCTGGAAATTTCAAGTTAATTCTAAAGTGCATCAGTATTTGCCTAGGAATGGTTTAGGAGGTCACAAAGGGGAGAGGTGAAAGGAAGTTAGATAAAAAGGAGCATGAGGAAGCTTTGGAAGGGGGTGATATAAATGTTTATTATATTGACTGTGATTGTTTTACTAATATGTATATATGTTAAAACATTATACACTTCATGTACAGTTTACTTCATGTGAATTGGAGCTACATCTGTTAAGAATCATTTTTAGGGCAATTAGAGAAACTAAATGAGCATCTGGTTATCAAACAATAGCAGTGCATCAGTATTAACTTCCTTTTTTTGATGTTTGTTTGGAAATCTTTAGCCACCAGATGTGAAGAGCTAACTCGCTGAAAAAGACCTTGATGCTGAGAAAGACAGGACAGGAAGAGAAGGGGGTGACCAAGGATGAGATGGTTGAATGGCATCACCGACTCAATGGGCATGAGTTTGAGCATACTCTGGGAGAGAGTGAAGGACAGGGAAGCCTGGTGTGCTGCAGTCCATAGGGTTGCAAACAGTTAGACACAATGAGTGACTGAGCATGAACACACACACAGAACAAGTATATCCAGAGGGCCTATTATTCTAGGATTGGATTTTTTAAACTAATTTCCACAGAAAGGCGTTTTCTTCTTCTTTCAACTTCTTCAATTTGCTTACAGCGGCAAGAAGGGTCAGAAGATAGCTTGAGGGCAAGTTGTGTACAAAACCAAGAGTAAAGAGAAAAGCAGACTGTGGTCATGAGTTATTTAGCAAAAGGATAAACAAAACTCATACTTCCTTAAGCTGTAGTTTTTTGTTTTTGTTTTTTTTATTATAATAATCACCCTGGGTCATTCTGAAAATGTTAACTTATGTTCCACAAAGAGAATATTTTCCCTGTAGCTGCCCCTTAGTATCAGGCATGGTGAGATATATCTATAGATATAGACATAGCTACATAGATGAATATAGAAACATATCTCAATTGAAAGTTCATAACAAACTAAAAAAGTAGCTATTTTTACACTTAATTTGTGGAAGAGGAATATAAGGTTGAGGGAGGTAAATACTTTCTCCAAGGTTATAGAGTTGTTAATAAATAGAAAAGTCAAGGATATTTCTCAGAATCTGTGAAATTTTTAATGCACTCAGTTATTGCTTTAGAAATCAGAGCAAAATGTGATATATTTTGAAAAGAATAAAGACTTTAATGTCTTTTGATTTCCAAATAGTTAAGGTTTCACTATTTTACATATAGACCACTTCTGTATTCTTAATTCAGATGTTATGCATTTCCACCTTCACCTTTTTTTTCCCCCGTTTTATTTCTTTATTTTTTACTTTACAATATTGTATTGATTTTGCCATACATTGACATGAATCTGCCATGGGTGTACATGTGTTCCCCATCCTGAGCCCCTCCTCCCACCTAGCTCCCCATCCTATCCCTCAGGGTCATCCCAGTGCACAGGCCCCAAGCACCACGTACAATGCATCGAACCTGGACTGGCGATTCGTTTCACATACGATAATTTACATGATTCAATGCCATTCTCCCATATCACCCCCCTCCCCGCTTCGCCCTCTCCCACAGAGTCCAAAAGACTGTTTTATACATCTGTGTCTCTTTTGCTGTCTCACATATAGGGTTATCATTAGCATCTTTCTAAATTCCACATATATGCATTAGTATACTGCATTGGTGTTTTTCTTTCTGGTTTACTTCACTCTGTGTAATAGGCTCCAGTTTCATCCACCTCATTAGAACTGATTCAAATGTATTCTTTTTAAGGATGAGTAATATTCAATTGTGTATATACTCTCACTGTTTGCAGATGACATGATCCTCTACATATAAAACCCTAAAGACTCCACCAGAAAATTAATAGAGCTAATCAATGAATATAGTAAAGTTGCAGGATATAAAATCAACACACAGAAATCCCTTGCATTCCTATACACTATACACTAACAATGAGAAAATAGAA
Source organism: Tragelaphus eurycerus (assembly GCA_935064755.1). Classification (NCBI taxonomy): domain Eukaryota; kingdom Metazoa; phylum Chordata; class Mammalia; order Artiodactyla; family Bovidae; genus Tragelaphus; species Tragelaphus eurycerus. Next base: position 16,883,830 of record CAKXYN010000024.1, on the reverse strand, counting down.
AGAGAAATTAAGGAAACAATTCCATTCACCATTGCAACAAAAAGAATAAAATACTTAGGCATATATCTACCTAAAGGAACAAAAGACCTATATATAGAAAACTATAAAACACTGATGAAAGAAACCAAAGAGGACACAAATAGATGGAGAAATATACCGTGTTCATGGATCAGAAGAATCAATATATTGAAAATGAGTATACTACCCAAAGCAATCTATAGATTCAATGCAATCCCTATCAAGCCACCAACAGTATTTTTCAGAGAACTAGAACAAATAATTTCACAATTTGTATGGAAATACAAAAAACCTTGAATAGCCAAAGCAATCTTGAGAAAGAAGAATGGAACTGGAGGAATCAGCCTGCCTGACTTCAGGCTCTACTACAAAGCCACAGTCATCAAGACAGTATGGTACTGGCACAAAGACAGAAATATAGATCAATGGAACAAAATACAAAGCCCGGAGATAATCCACGCACCTATGGACACCTTATCTTCACCAAAGGAGGCAAGAATATACAATGGAGAAAAGACAATCTCTTTAACAAGTGGTGCTGGGAAAACTGGTGATTTACTCGTAAAAGAATGAAACTAGAACACTTTCTAACACCATACACAAAAATAAACTCAAAATGGATTAAAGATCTAAATGTAAGACCAGAAACTATAAAACTCCTAGAGAAAAACATAGGCAAAACACTCTCCGACATAAACCACAGCAGGATCCTCTATGACCCACCTCCCAGAATATTGGAAATAAAAGCAAAAATAAACAAATGGGACCTAATTAAAGTTAAAAGCTTCTGCACAACGAAGGAAATTATAAGCAAGGTGAAAAGACAGCCACCTTCACCTTTTAAGTTCACCTCCTAATTTTATGTTTTGTTTTTTCTTAAGGGAACTAAGAATATTTTATGATTATTCTTGTGTCAGTTCCACTCTTCATCTATGACCCTGATACCATTTCACTCTCAGTTGGTAGCCCTCTGGGGTTCCTGAATCACTGTCTGCCCCCTACTCTGCTGACCATTCTGCACAGATGTCTAGAGAAAGATGACTTTGGCGCAATCCACACTGGGCTTTATATCCTATTTCTCTGTTCTCTGCTGTATCACTGTTGAGCCTTTACTAATCTTCACTGCCTAAAACAGTGATAACAAAAATCATTACTGATAAGGCTTTGTATTAATTAAACAATAATTTAAAGTGCCTACTATGGTACCTGATTAATAGTATATGTTCAGTAAAAGTTCTTATTAGCATATGACCCTTTGCTTAAATTTGGGGGAAATGAAAGGTGACTACATTATGAGTATACTAATAATTTATTTAAAGACTAAATTTGTAATATTGAATTACTTTGACCATACAGTCCCTGAAATGGTTTCTTTGGCTAAATTTTGTTGTGGATTTTTAATAGTTTTAAAGTCTACACTATATTGCTAGGTTCTTACCTCCTACCAAATATGTTCAGTCTTTTCTATTCTTTATCTCCAAATTTTTAAAAAATTTCACCTAAAGGACAGGTTATCTCTTTTGTTTCTTGTCTCTGAATATTCTCTCTCTCAGAGCTAAATGTTCTAGTCACAAATAGATGATTAGGTCTTTCTCGAAGCAAAGAGTCATCCTTAAAGGAAACTCAGTACCGGCTATTAAAATATGTGTGTACATGTTTAAAATATTACAATGAGTACACACATTTTTACTCACCTCCTCTTCCTTTCTTTATACAGTAATTGCTTATAAAATTATAACTATTTTGTAAGATTTCTAGCCAAGAGACTTAAACACATAAGCACTGTTATTTTATCCTTCAAATAACCATGAAAATTTCTCCTTAATTATTTTTTATTTATATAAACATGTTTTTGGGGAGACTGAAGGTGCTGAATAACTCCTATTCTAGAGCAAAGTGCCATGTGTCAAGCTGTAGATCAAGGCCACCTAATAGTTGTTCTTAGTAGAAATAGGAACTTAAATACCAAGGGAGAAGCAGTGGAAGGCTAACCTTATGGCTTACATGTTTTTAAAGCACAAAAAGCTAAGAATAAAACATAAAAATATTGCCTCTTAATGGAAAGCATGTAGTTACTGGTCAGATAAAAGTCTATATGCAAAAGGTATTTTACAGTGAATTTAGTTACTCCGAAACACTCATCCAAAATGAGAATTATTTGTACGCATTTAAAATTTTTTTTTCAAAATGAAAATTTCTAGTATTGTACTAAACTCTGACATGAGAAAACCAGAGACCTCATGAAAGAAAATCAATTAGACGCAAAAAGTCTAGGTTAATTTTCTCCTCTGCTCCTTTTGATACTTTATGAAAGCAATGGAAAATGAGACTCTAAGCGGTGCTGTGTGTTTTTCCTTTGCAGTGTGCAGAGCAGATAATGACCTGGAAACACAACTAAGCCTGGAAACATAGCCTGCTTGTGAAAGGCCCACTGACTTCTGATTGTATGAATCCATGTGAACCTGGTGATGAGAGTCTCTGAAGAATTCTATTTATATATTCACATTTTCGCTATTTTTCCAATCATTAAAACATATTTTAGGAGAAAATATATTACAGTGAAGTGTAAAATATACTTTTTTCTTTTATTTTTCATAATCTTATTTTTAATATAATTTTAACAAGGAAGCCAGACTTCCTCCTGTGTCTGTTTAGTAATCCAAAAAGGTCTGAGAGCTGAAAACTTTCTTTAAACCATAAAGAGTTTAAGTTGTCTTAATTCATATTCTAATTTCTAAAATGTAAACATTATCTTTAGAAATAACTGGTGTATTTTTTGTGCTAATCCGGCAATAAATCTGCAAGTCTAACTGAATGAAAAATGTTGGCATGAGTTACTTTTCCCACTCATACCTGCCGACACTCCCAAGTCTATAACTTTCCTTCACCCTTTTGCTGGTGAATTTGCAATATGGTTCTGCTTTGACACCTAGACTAAATACTGATAGTACAAGTATTTTGCTTTTAATGAATTTTACAACTTTTACTTCTCTTTGCAATGGTGTCTCATATTAAGTATGATGGTCTAGTTGCCATCATCTATTATTGCTCTCTAGATCATGCTTTGAATTCAAACCAGAGCTACTGGAGTGAATGAATGTGTCTAGCATCCTTATGTCCATTCCAGTAGAGACAAACTGGATACTAGGCAGAAGAGGAATTATCTACTATAAGATTTTCTACCAAATCCTAGGAAAAATAAGTTCTGTTTGAGTGCTTTTATTGAAAACTTTAAAAATATTTAGACCCCAAGTGTTATCAGGGAAGATAATATTTTGCCTATATATTAGATAATATTTTACCTATATATTAGATACAATACTTTATATAAATTGAATAACTTAATCAGGATTCATGCCATGGAACATTTAAACTTTCAGTATTTAATCATCACAATAACTATTCATTGGCAGATAAATTCCTAGGGGTCATCATTCTATTAAACTTCAGTTTAGAGTTTCTTCCCCAACTGTAATTAGAACCCAGAAAATAGAGGTGCCAGAAATATTTATATTTTGTTATTCAGTTCAGTTCAGTTCAGTCACTCAGTCATGTCCGACTCTTTGAGACCCCATGAATTCCAGCATGCCAGGCCTTCCTGTCCATTACCAACTCCCAGAGTTCACTCAGACTCACATCCATCGAATCAGTGATGCCATCCAGCCACCTCATCCTCTGTCATCCCCTTCTCCTCTTGCCCCCAATCCCTCCCAGTACCAGAGTCTTTTCCAATGAGTCAAGTCTTCACATGAGGTGGCCAAAGTACTGGAGTTTCAGCTTTAGCATCATTCCTTCCAAAGAAATCCCAGGGCTGATCTCCTTCAGAATGGACTGGTTGGATCTCCTTGCAGTCCAAGGGACTCTCAAGAGTCTTCTCCAACACCACAGTTCAAAAGCATCCATTCTTTGGCGCTCAGCCTTCTTCACAGTCCAGCTCTCACATCCATACATGACCACAGGAAAGACCATAGCCTTGACTAGGTGAACCTTTGTTGGCAAAGTGATGTCTCTGCTTTGGAATATGCTATCTAGGTTGGTCATAACTTTCCTTCCAAGGAGTAAGCGTCTTTTAATTTCATGGCTACAGTTACCATCTGCAGTGAAATTTTGTTATTATATATAAAAGGGGAACAACTCATTATGACAATGCCACTTTAAAACTTCAAACAGGACATCGCTCTTTTTGAAAACTACCACACAAAAGATACTTATAGATTAAAATCAGAATTGTTAAGGGAAGAACATTACTATTACATTTCTATTGATACTGCTATTTAATATTTACTACTCAGGTACAATCATGTGGTATTACATTATTATACATAATAATTTCAGACTGAATAAATTACTTATTGGGTTTTCATATCATCTAAACAATTGTAGGGCAAGATTAAATCAGTTCATGTTATTTTTTTTTAAAGTTTTATTTCACAATGCATTTCTGAACTTCATGTCTTCGTATGTTCTAAAAGAAGGCAATTTTTTTTTTCAATGGGTTATGTGTGGATCAGTGGATAGAGAATTCTGGTTTTGGTTAAGCAGTTTTTTAACAGTTTCATTGTTGTTGTTGTTCAGTCACCCAGTTGTGTCTGACTCTTTGCGACCCCTCAGATTGCCACATGACAGGCTTCTCTGTCCCCCACCGTCTCCCAGAGTTTGCCCAAGTTCATGTTCATTGCATCAGTGATGCCATCCAGCCATCTCATCCTCTGACACCCTCTTCTCCTTCTGCCCTCAATCTTTCCCAGCATCAGGGACTTTTCCAACATCATCTGTTCACATCAGATGACCAAAATACTGCCGCTTCAGCTTCAGCATCAGTCTCTTGATGAGACTGAAGGAGGAGAGTGAAAGAGCTGGCTTAAAACTAAATATTAAAAAAAAAAAAAAAACTAAGATCGTGGCAATTGGCTCCATTATCACATGACAAATAGAAAGGGAAAAGGTGGAAGTAGTGACAGATTTCCTCTTGGGTTCCAAAATCACTGCGGACTGTGACTGCAGCCATGAAATCAGAAGATGCTTGCTTCTTGACAGGAAAGTGATGACAGACAGTGTGTTGAAAAGCAAAGACATTGTTATGCTGACAAAAGTCCATATCATCAAGTCTTCCCAGTGGTCACATATGGTTATGAGAGCTGGACCACAAGGAAGGCAGAATGCCAAAGGATTGATGCCTACAAACTGTGGTGCTGGAGAAGACTCCTGAAAGTCCCTTGAACAGCAAGGAGATTAAGCCAGTGAATCTTAAAGGAGATCAACCCTGAATATTCACTGGAAGGACTGATTTGAAGCTGAAGCTCCAGTATTTTGGTCATCTGATGTGAACAGATGAATCATTGGAAAAGTCCCTGATGCTAGGAAAGATTGAGGGCAGGTGAAGAGGGTGTTAGAGGATGAGACAGCTGGACAGCATCACTGATGCAATGAACATGAACTTGGGCAATCTCTGGGAGAAGGTGAGGGACAGGGAAACCTGGTGTGCTGCAGTCCAAGAGGTTACAAAGAGTAGGACATGACTGGCCGAATGAACAACAACATTATATGAAAGCCATATTATGTTTTCTAGAACTTTGATAAGAATTTAAGATAATATATGTAATATATCTATCATTATTAGCTTTTGTTTTGTTCTATTTTAAACTATCAGTTTTCAAATTCAGTGATACTTCGGGAAAATCCATTTATCATTAACTGGCTATGGTTCCAACAAGTTGCTTAGCCTTGCCAGGAAAAGTTCCTCAATCCATAAAATAAAAATATAAAACCAGATTGCCTACACTTTATAGCTCAAAGGCTCTAATCAAAATTTCTGTAAATTAATTCATTTATTCAAATGTCCAGCTTGGACTCCTATAGTGACTGGTTTTCTGAGGTACCTAGGAAATATTTAATGCTATATTCTTAGTAAAGATATACAAGTAAGCCCACCACACACTGCAAGACTGTGGCTTGAATCCTTAAAAAATTAAATCATTCATTTTTTTAACCCAGCTATCACCAGTAATAGTATTATACTGAGGAAAACATACCATTAAAATTAACTACACTATCTTTTAAAAAATTTTGAGCTTCTATTGTGTATTAATTTGCCTTTATTTTTTTAAAAAAATTAGTTTATTTACTTTAATTGGAGGCTAATTACAATATTGTGGTTGTTTTTGCCATATATTGACATGAATCAACCATGGGTATATATTTGTCCCTGATCCTGAACCCCCCATCCCCCTCCTCCCCAGCTCATCCCTCAGGGATGCCCCAGTGCACTGGCTTTGAGTGCTGTGTTTCATGTATCAAACTTGGACTGGTCATCTATTTCTCATATGGTAATATACATATTTCAATGCTATTCTCTCATATCATACCACCCTCGCCTTCTCCCACAGAGTCCAAAAGTCTGTTCTTTATATCTGTGTCTCTTTTACTTTTTATCTTTTTATTGAATTATAGTCAATCTACAATATTTCAGGTATACAACAGAGCGACTCAGCCATATATAGCCATGTATATATATATGCTATGCTATGCTATTCTAAGTCACTTCAGTCGTGTCCGACTCTGTGTGATCCCATAGATGGCAGCCCACCAGGCTTCCCCGTCCCTGGGATTCTCCAGGCAAGAACACTGGAGTGGGTTGCCATTTCCTTCTCCAACGCATGAAAGTGAAAAGAGAAAGTGAAGTCGTTCAGTCATATCCGACTCTTAGTGACCCCATTGACTGCAGCCTACCAGGCTCCTCCGTCTGTGGGATTTTCCAGGCAAGAGTACTGGGGTGGGGTGCCATTGCCTTCTCCGATATATATGTATACACACACATACACACACACACGCATATATATATTCTTTTTCAGATTCTCCTCCATATAGCCCACCACAAGATACTGAATACAATTCCCTGTGCTATAGAGTAGGTCCCTGTCATTAATCAATTCTATATACTGCAATGGATATCTGCCAGTCTCAAATTTTAAAATTTTCTAAAAATTTCATTTTTAATTAAGGATAATTACTTTACAATATTGTGATTGTTTCTGCCATATATCAACATGAATCCCTCTTAAACCTCCCTCCTACCTCACTCCTCATCCCACTCCTCTAGGTTGCCACAGAGCACCAGCTTCATACAGCATAAATAAATATGCTATCTATTTTACATATGGTAGTGTAGGCGTTCCAGTACTACTCTCTCAAGTCATCCCACCCTCTCCCTCCCCACTATGATCAAAAGTCTGTTCCCTATGTCTGCCTCTCCTTAGCTGCCCTACAAATAGGACCATCAGTATCATCTTTCTAAATTCCACACATATGCACTAATATACAATATTTGTCTTTCCCACTTTGACTTGCTTCTCCATATAATAGGCTCTAGGTTCATCCACCTCATTAGAACTGATTCACATGCACTCCTATTTATAGCTGAGTAATATTCTGTCATGTATATGTACCACAACTTCTTTATCCATTCATCTATCAATGGACATCTAGACTGCTTCCACGTCCTAGCGTTGTAAAGAGCTCTGCAGTGAACATTGGGGTACATGTGTTTTTCTCAACTACAGTTTCCTGAGGGTATATACCCAGTAATGAGATTGCTAGGTCATATGGTAGTTTTATTCCTAGTTTTTTAAAGGAATTTTCATACTGTTATCCATAGTGGCTGTATTAATTTGCATTCCCAACAACAATTCAAAAGGATTCCCTTTTCTCCACACCCTCTCCAGCATTTATTGTTTGTAGACATTTTGATGATGGCCATTCTGACTGGTATTGATTTGTACATTAGACTATTTTTACATGAAAAGTAAGATCTTTTTCATTCACCTCAACATTAGTATTACTGCTTGACAAAGTTCTGGGGACCTGGATTAATTTAGTGTATGGGAAATCCCATAACTATTCTAGTCCCCCAAGGTTCCATTTAATTAATAGTGGAAGTCTTAATATAAAGGAATTTTTAAGACCTTGTGGAAGCTATTTTCATTAAAAAATATAATTTTTTAAATTTCAACTTCTGGTGTGGTATCCAATCTAATTTATAATTTGATGACATATTGTTAATGAGAGTCTCATAAAATGAAAGGGTTAACCTTTAAAGTAAGTGAGCTATGTTTTTCCCTCTATATTTTAATTAGGTCATGGCATAAAATATTTGTTTCCTAATTAGTAAATTTAAAAAATTTACTAGTAAATTTAAAAAATTTAAAAATTTACTAGTAAATTTAAAAATGAAAGTAAAATTTAAAAATTCTGCTAGTAACTTCCTTATTTGTTTTGTCTGTGGATATAAATAAAACAAAATGATAAAAATTGAGGCTGACACATCATGTTAAATATGGCCCCAAACTATAATTTTTTCATTTATTAAATGACTACCACACAAATTTAAACTTTTTTTTATTCTAGTTCAGTGAAAAAAGCCACTGGTAATTTGATAGGAATTGTACTGAATCTGTAGACTGCCTTGGGCAGTATAGACATTATAACAATATTGGTTCTTCCAATCCAAGAACACAGTATATCTTCACCTGTTTATGTCTTTAGTTTATTTAACCAAAGTCTTATAGTTTTCAAAGCACTGGCCTTTTGCCTCCGTCAGCAAATTTATTCTTAGATATTTTGTTCTTTTTGATGTGATGGTAAACATGATTGTTCCCTTAATTTCTCATTTTGATCTTTTATCACTTGCATACAGAAATACAACAGATTTCTGTGCATTAATTTTGAATCCTGTAACTTTATCAAATTCACTGATCAGTTCTAGTAGACTTCAAGTAGCCAAAGCAAACTTGAGAAGGAAAACAAAGCTGGAGAATCAGGCTTCCTGTCTTCAGACTATGCTACAAAACTATAGTAATCAAAACAGTATGATACTGGCACACAAACAGAAATATAGATCAATGGGACAGGATAGAAAGCCCAGAAATAAACCCATGCACTGATTGTCAGTTAATACATGACAAATGTGACAAAAATATACACTGGAGAAAAGACAGTCTCTTACATAGGTAGTGCTAGAAAACTGGACAGCTACATGTAAAGAATGAAACCAGGACATTCTCTAGCACCATATACAAAATTAAACTCAAAATGGATTAAAGACCTAAATGTAAGACCAGATACTATAAAATTTATAGAGGAAAACAAAGGTAGCATACTCCTTAACATAAATCATAGCAATGTCTTTTTGGATCAGTCTCCTAGAACAATGGAAATAAAAATAAAAATAAACTAATGTGACCTAATTAAGCCTGGAAGATATTGCAAAGAGAAGGAAGCCATAAACAAAATGAAAAGACAACCTTTAAAATGGAATTAAATTGATGCAAATAATGCAACAGACAAGGGATTAATTTCCAAATTATATAAACATGTCATATAGCTCAGTATATTTAAAAATATTAAAAAAATAAAAATGGGCAGAAGATCTAAACAGACATTTCTCCAAAAAAGACATACAGATGGCCAACAGGCACATGAAAAACTGCTCAATATCACTAATTATTAGAGAAATACTAAACATAACTGCAATGAGATATCACCTCACTCTGGTCAGAAAATTATCAATAAAAAATCTACAAATAATAAATGATGCAGAGGGTATGGAGAATAAGCAATCCCCCTACACTTTGGTGGGAATGTAAATTGGTACGGATATGAGGGAGAACAGTATGGAGATTCCTTCAAAAACTGAAGTAGAGTTACTATATGAGCCAACAGTCCCACTGCTGTGCGCATATATATATGTGTGTGTGTATATATATATATATATATATATATGTATATATATATATATAATGGAGAAAACTATAAAAAGAATACATTTTGTCTTTGAAACAACATGTGTGTACCTGAAGAATATTATACTAAATGAAATCAATCAGACAGAGACAAATACTGTTATGATTTCACTTATATGTGGAATCTAAACCATATAACAAACTAGTGACTGTACCAAAAAAGAAAGAGATGCAGATAAAGAGAACACACTAGTGATTACTAGTGTGAAGAGCAAAGACGAGAAGGGCAATACACTGATAGAGGATTAAGAGACATAAAGAACTATGTATAAAATAAGCTGCAAGAATATACTGTACAACAGAGGAAATACAGCTAATACTTATAATAACTATAAATGGAGAATAACCTTTACAAATTGTGAATCATTGTGAATCACTGTATAATACACTTGTAAATATAACAGTTGTACAACAACTATGGTTCAATAAAAAAGGCACTCTATTAAAAAATAAATGGATGGATTGATAAGTAAATGGATGGATGGATGGATGGATAAAGAAAAGATAGAAAGTGCATTTAGTCCTCATGAATCAAATTTTCCGGACTTTACCAATTGGAGTGGTGACTGACTTCCTTGGCTTCTAGTATCAAAGTGATGGTTGAGTCTCAGTTCCTCCATCCCTTCTTTTATCTTCCCTTCCTTTCTTTATTCCTCAATCTCTACCTTTTATGATCTTTTTATTTTCTTTCCTAAAACTTCTTCATGAAACACAGTTTATGTGATAAGATCATATCCCACTAATCTAATGGAGTCTTCTAGCCCTGATTGAAGACTTTATGACTGAGAGAGATCGATCTTACTTAAATCAAACATTATTATGCTGTCATACTTGAATTTTCCCAACATTTTCTAAATTTTATGCTTTTTCTTAAAAAAAAAAAAAAAACAAAAAACAAACTGACCAGGTCAAACTTTCTCAGTTTTTTAATACAGTATCTATTTGTTACAAAAGACTTCACTCTATACTTTAATGTTTTTATTTCAAAATAAATAAGTAGATTAAAATCACAACAATGGTTAAAATTACATTTTAGATCTTTTTTACAGACAACTGATATATCTCCCATGCTTTCATCTTGAAGTCGAGTATTTCCTGTAATGAGTATAAACTCCACATCAAAAGTCCCCAAGTAACTTGTGAAGTCCAGCAGTATCATTTAAACGATGTAATCCATTGTTCTTCTAACCACCTCCCCATTCAAGCTTTTTAGTTATAAGAGAAACTTGACTATTCATTTTGTACTCCAAAGGTTTCTAAAATAGATACTTTTTATAATTAAAATCTATCAGGTAATGATTTCCCCACATCAATCTTCTCTAGGGATAGTTCCTCCCAGTAGGAGTTGACTATCAGCAACTATGTCTGAACTACCAAACACTGTGCTTGAAGCTGTAGCTTAATGACTTATGTCTGGACATCTATCTCAGAGGAAAGCTCTTATCCTCAGCAACTATTTGATCCCTCGTTTTACTCTGATCTATACTCAGAAGGCTATCCCTAACACCTCCCCTCAACCAGTTTGAAGAGTTCTCACTTGTCATCTCTCTTTTTCCACTTACCCTGTTTTATTTTCCACCACACACACACACACACACACACACACACACACACACACGTATGCTTTTGCTGTTGCTAAATCGCTTCAGTCGTGTCCGATTCTGTACGACCCCATAGACAGCAGCCCACCAGGCTCCCCCCGTCCCTGGGATTCTCCAGGCAAGAACATTGGAGTAGGTTGCCATTTCCTTCTCCAATGCATGAAAGTAAAAAGTGAAAGTGAAATCACTCAGTTGTGTCTGACTCTTCACGACCCCATGGACTGCAGCCTGCCAGGCCCCTCCATCCATGGGATTTTCCAGGCAAGAGTACTGGAGTGTAGCGCCATTGCCTTCTCCATATATATGTATGCCGCTGCTACTGCTGCTGCTAAGTCACTTCAGTCGTGTCCGACTCTGTGTGATCCCATAGATGGCAGCCCACTAGGCTCTTCTCTCCCTGGGATTCTCCAGGCAAGAGTGCTGGAGTGGGTTGCCATTTCCTTCTCCAATGCATGAAAGTGAAAAGTGAAAGTGAAGTCGCTCAGTCCTGTCCGACTCCCAGCAACACCATGGACTGGAGCCCACCAGGCTCCTCTGTCCATGGGATTCTCCAGGCAAGAGTACTGGGGTGGGGTGCCATTGCCTTCCCCGATATATATGTATACATTTAAGTAAATATTCATGACCTAGGCTGAGCGCTGAAGAATTGATGCTTTTGAACTGTGGTGTTTGAGAAGACTTTTGAGAGTCCCTCGGACTGCAAGGAGATCCAACCAGTCCATTCTGAAGGAGATCAGCCCTGGGATTTCTTTGGAAGGAATGATGCTAAAGCTGAAACTCCAGTATTTTGGCCACCTCATGCGAAGAGTTGACTCATTGGAGAAGACTCTGATGCTGGGAGGGATTAGGGGCAGGAGGAGAAGGGGACGACAGAGGATGAGATGGCTGGATGGCATCACAGACTCGATGGACATGAGTCTGGGTGAACTCCTGGAGTTGGTGATGGACAGGGAGGCCTGGCGTGCTTTGATTCACGGGGTCGCAAAGAGCCGGACATGACTGAGCGACTGAACTGAACTGAACTGATACCATCCATGGATCACTGCTAGAGTGTACACATGATGAAAACAGAGACCTTCTGTTTTGGTCATTGCTATTTGCATGAGAGGTAGGATAGCCAATCTAAAGTTTTCCTTTACATTCGTTTCCTCCATGTGACTGAGACTGTATTGGAAAGCCCTACCCCATCCTCCAGACTTTGGTCTTAGTTCCTCATCATGTCCTTCCACCCCTATTTTTCTTTTGATTCTTCTATGATACAGATTAGGCAGGTTTACTTATCTTTCAAAATCTGCTAATTGTATATCTCTTAAATTACTTCATGTTAAAGGCTGTCAGCTTTTGTATGAGGTTTTTATTACTCCAGATAAACTTAATAATTTATCCTTTAAATCTGTCTTTAGGTTTTCCCTATATGCTCCAAAAGAAACTCTTCTGAAACCAATATTTTACCACAACCAGAATAATATATTACATTCAGCTAAAATGTATTTCAATTCTATGTAGAAGTTAATTCTGATAACCTGTGTTTATTTTGGTCATTAGCAAAAGGGAAAAAAAATGCAAAAACAAACCACCTGAAGACCAGTAGGGAAAGAGAAGTTTAGAACTCCTGCTCTACAGAGAGAAGATTCTAGGTAGAAAACGATCTCAGAGTTTTCGGTTTATTGTCTTTAAAAAAGATTTTAAAACAAAATAATATATAAAGAATACTTTTCTTCTATAATTCTAAGTGAAGTCTACAGAATTATTTCAAAAACTCTCAGCTATTGTTAGAGGTCTATATACAGTGAGTTTCTTAAGCTGAATAAATTATAACTAATGATATCCTATGGAAGTTAAACCTGTGGTAATGTTGAACTTTTTAGATGGTTTTGTCATGCGAGTGTATGTTCCTCGGTTCTTTGTCTCGTCACAACAAAGATTTGGAGCAACGGACATTAAAGCACCAGGCATGTCACAGCTCTCGGGTCTTGGACAAACTGTGCTACAGCTCTTAGGCAAATCAGTTTTACAGCTCCATTTTATTTAGAAGATAGCAGGAGAATCCATCCTCAAAGTATGAGGGCATGCCAACCCAAAGACTTGAAGAGAAGAGAGTGGAGGAGTGTGCGGGGAGGGGGACAGAGAGAGAGAGAGCGCGCGCGCGCGTGCGTGAGAGAGCGTGTGAGCGAGGGCGCGAGCAAGCAGGCGCACATGCAGGTGGGGTGGGTGGGGAGAGAGAGAGAGAGTGAGAGCATGCGTGCTTTGGCTCCTCCTTTTATATGTTTTTTCCTCCCCCTGGGCCTGCGCTATGCAAATTGGGCTTAGCCAGGAGTGCTGTTTGTTCTGCCTGAAGTCTTCACTCTGGTCCTTGGACCTTCCTTTGACCTTCCTTGTCTTTTAGCCACCGCCATTTTGGACTCCTTTTCCCTATTCTACCTACCTAACAGTTTCACTCCTACTTTTCACTCATTTAACAAAAATCTAGTGTCTAAGAATTTATATAATTTTTATTGACTTAATGACATTCTATTGCATTTTCTTAAGATACAGTGATATCCCAAAGTTATTTTGCTCACTATCTTAATCTGTTGACATACTCCTCTCCCAATTGAACCAGTCCATTGTTCCATGTTTGGTTCTAACTGTTGCTTCTTGACCTGCATACAGGTTTGGCAGGAGGAAGGTAAGGTGGTCTGGTATTTCCATCTCTTTAAGGATTTTCCAGTTTGTTGTGATGGACACAGGCAAAGGCTTTAGTGTAGTCAACAAAGCAGAAGTAGGTGTTTTTCTGGAATTCTCTAGCTTTTTTTAATCTGCTGGGGCTGCAATAACAAAATACTTATTGCTGGTGGCTTGAGCAGTGCTTATTTTCTCACAGCTCTGGAGGCTGAAAGGTCACGATGTCATGCCATCATGGTCCGTTTCTGGTGAGGCCTCTCCTCTGGGTTTGAAGGTGGCCACTATTTCACTGTGTCCTCACATGAGCTCTCATTTGTGAGTGTACAGAGGGTGAGCAAATGAGCTCTCTGGTGTCTTTTTTTATTAAGACACTAAGCCTATCTTACCAGGGCCCTACCCTTTATGATGTCATCTTAAATTGCCTCTTTAAGACTCTATCACCATATACATTCACATTGGGGATTAGGTCTTCAATTTATGAACTTAGGGGGACACAATCCAGTCCAAGACACTCACACAATGAATGTCTTGACTATTAAGTCATATAAAAGAGGTAAAATCTGAACTGGTCTCTAGTCCCTATTTCGCTATAAACAACAATCTTTTAATCCCTTTTCTGCTATTTCATTTGCATGACATGCCAGTTTAAAAATTCACCTTTGCTCCCCATCATTTTGCTTTTCAATTCCTGTATTTATATTTTTAGTCAAAAACCAGTTAGTAACAAATTATGTTTCTCAGTTTGCTATCCCAGGACCACCTTTATCAGAATCACTTTGGGGGCTGCTTAAAATTTGACTCTTCCTTTTCACCTAGATTCAGAATCAGAATCTCTGAACATAAAACACTGTCCCTGACATTTTAAATAAGGTCCTGATGTGAACAAAAGTTTGAGAACCACTGACTAGATGGAAACTACATTATTCATCAAAATAGGAAAGTGGCTTGTACATTAGAGTAGAATTAGCATTTTCCATAAAGTTTGCAGAACTTTAGTAGCTCAATGAATTCATCCCAGAGACAAACATCATTTTCCCCTTCAAAATAGATCCTCTAAGGGAGTGTGTTCTTTATATTATCATGTTTCATAAAGGAGAAGTGTTATTGATAATAGGAAATTAAGCCCATCAAGTCCACACCTGTCTCATTTTCCCACCTAACAAATGGAAGTGTATAAATGCCTATCAAGCAAACCAGATGCTGTTCCACAGAAACATCAAAATAATTATAAGGAGCCACGAGCACCTGTGCTCAATACTGTGATGTCAGAGCTTTAAAATCTAAGTATTTAATGGATTTGAGCATTAAGACTTCTTGAGGTGAATTTGTTGAAAAATACTTTCTTTCTCTGCTTTAAGTTCAGCAGCTGATGAACCAAAGAGACATTAAAAAAGATCCAAGCTCAAAAGTGAAAATTTCATCAACTCAGCCATCTTTAATAAACTACTCCATTTTTAAACCAGTCACGATATTTAATTTACTTGCCCTATCTCTCAAAATTTGCATATTTTAATTCTGATAAATTAAATGAGCAAAAAAATTATCTCATGGATATTCAACAATGAAACAGAAGAGTTTGGGGAGTGTATATGGAGCCTATAAAGCCATAATTACTGGGATGGGATTGACATAGTTGGATGGGTTATAATGAACTATGTGGTGTATATGAGGCTTAAATAAGTAGGTGGGGATTATACAGGTGGAGGAAAGAACAAAAGGCATGTGTTATGATGTCTATAGAATGAGCTCATGTGTTAATTTAAAATATTTTTGTATGGACATTTTGACATTTTTAATTCTTAATTCAGAGTCCCACATATTTTCTAAAAATAAATAACTTCTATTTTAAGTTGAATGAATCAGATCAGATCAGATCAGTCGTGTCCGACTCTTTGCGACCCCATGAACCGCAGCACGCCAGGCCTCCCTGTCCATCACCAGCTCCCGGAGGTCACTCAGACCCACATCCATCGAGTCAGTGATGCCATACAGCCATCTCATCCTCTGTCATCCCCTTCTCCTCCTGCCCTCAATCCCTCCCAGCATCAGAGTTGTCTCCAATGAGTCAACTCTTAGACATAGCCTATATATATCAGTCTGTATAACAACACTCTGTACATTAATTAAGCAAACAATTACCAAGACCTTGAATTAACTTATTATCTTTTGCTCTTTTTCTATCACTTGAAAACAATTAACATTAATTTACAGGGAATTTCCTTATTCTTTTAAAGCTTCATAGTATTCCACTGTGTATAAAAGTTTATTCAGTCACTCTCCTACTTATGGGCATTTAGAGTGTTGCCAGTATTTCTGGAAATTACTGATAGTTTCAATATACACAGATTTTGATTAATTTTTGTGCTCTTTTGTGCTCAAATCTTCCAGGTGCTCCTGAGACAATGCATATTCTATACTATTAGAGTGTAAATTTTAATCTACATCTATGAGATGCACCTTATTTTTTTAAGGTCTTTCAGGAACCTAAGTTTTACTCCCTTCTATCTCTTTACCATTTTATGCAAGATCTTTTGTATTTAATACATATCCATATATCTACGTTTATGTGTATATCTTTCAGAATCTTTATTTTTCTATCTTGCTTGTTTTCTTCTTTGCCAATTAGTCACCAGAGGGTAATTCTCCCTCTCTTTTTATCCTCTTCTCCCTCAGAAGCATTGCCTTGTTGAGACTGATACTTTGAGACCCTTTCACTTTTAGGTCCCTTCCATATAGACTGTTACCTGGTTTATAAAGATTCTTATGTTGTATTTTTTCTTTGTGAGAGTGACTTTAGTTCCTCTCTTTTCTGTATAGGTTTTTTGGACCCACTTCTAAAGAGCTTGAAGCAAAAAACAGCTCTTCTAGAAATTGGTGACAGAATGTCTGACTACTGACAGAATGTAGTCCACTGGAGAAAGGAATGGGAACCACTTCAGTATTCTTGCCTTGAGAACCCCATGAACAGTATGAAAAGGCAAAATGATAGGATACTGAAAGAGGAATTCCTCAGGTCAGTAGGTGCCCAATATGCTACTGGAGATCAGTGGAGAAATAACTCCAGAAAGAATGAAGGGATGGAGCGAAAGCAAAAACAATACCCAGCTGTGGATGTGACTCGTGATAGAAGCAAGGTCCTATGCTCTAAAGACCAATATTGCATAGGAACCTGGAAAGTCAGATCCATGAATCAAGGCAAATTGGAAGTGGTCAAACAAGAGATGGCAAGAGTGAACGTCAACATTCTAGGAATCAGCAAACTCAAATGGACTGGAATGAAGGAATTTAACTCAGATGACCATTATATCTACTACTGCCAGCAGGAATCCCTCAGAAGAAATGGAGTAGCTATCATGGTCAACAAAAGAGTCCAAAAAGCAGTACTTGGATGCAATCTCAAAAATGACAGAATGACCTCTGTTCATTTCCAAGGCAAACCATTCAATATCACAGTAATCCAAGTCTACATCCCAACCAGTAATGCTGAAGAAGCTCAAGTTGAACGGTTCTACGAAGACCTACAAAACTTTTTAGAACTAACACCCAAAAAAGATGTGCTTTTCATTATAGGGGACTGGAATGCAAAAGTAGGAAGTCAAGAGACACCTGGAGTAACAGGCAAATTTGGCCTTGGAATACGGAATGAAGCAGGGCAAAGACTAATAGAGTTTCACCAAGAGAACACATTGGTCATAGCAAACACCCTCTTCCAACAACACAAGAGAAGATTCTACACATGGACATCACCAGATGGTCAACACTGAAATCAGATCGATTATATTCTTTGCAGCCAAAGATGGAGAAGCTCTATACAATCAGCAAAAACAAGACCAGGAGCTGACTGTGGCTCAGATCATGAGTTCCTTATTGCCAAATTCAGACTGAAATTGAAGAAAGTAGGGAAAACCACTAGACAATTCAGGTATGACCTAAATCAAGTCCCTTATGATTATACAGTGGAAGTGAGAAATAGATTTAAGGGCCTAGATCTGATAGATAAGAGTGCCTGATGAACTATGGAATGAGGTTCGTGACATTGTACAGGAGACAGGGATCAAGACCATCCCCATGGAAAAGAAATGCAAAAAAGCAAAATGGCTGTCTGGGGAGGCCTTACAAATAGCTGTGAAAAGAAGAGAAGTGAAAAGCAAAGGAGCAAAGGAAAGATATAAGCATCTGAATGCAGAGTTCCAAAGAATAGCAAGAAGAGATAAGAAAGCCTTCTTCAGCGATCAATGCAAAGAAATAGAGGAAAACAACAGAATGGGAAAGACTAGAGATCTCTTCAAGAAAATTAGAGATACCAAGGGAACATTTCATGCAAAGATGGGCTCAATAAAGGACAGAAATGGTATTGACCTAACAGAAGCAGAAAATATCAAGAAGAGGTGGCAAGAATACACAGAAGAACTATACAAAAAAGATCTTCATGACCAAGATAATCACAATGGTATGATCACTGACCTAGAGCCAGACATCCTGGAATGTGAAGTCAAGTGGGCCTTAGAAAGCATCACTATGAACAAAGCTAGTGGAGGTGATGGGAGAAGGCAATGGCACCCCACTCCAGTACTCTTGCCTGGAAAATCCCATGGACAGAGGAGCGTGGTAGGCTGCAGTCCATGGGGTCGCTAGAGTTGGACACGGCTGAGCGACTTCACTTTCACTTTTCACTTTTATGCATTGGAGAAGGAAATGGCAACCCATTCCAGTGTTCTTGCGTGGAGAACCCCAGGGACGGTGGAGCCTGGTGGGCTGCCGTCTATGGGGTCGCATAGAGTTAGACACGACTGAAGCGACTTAGTAGCAGCAGTGGAGGTGATGGATTTTCAGTTGAGCTATTCCAAATCCTGAAACATGATGCTGTGAAAGTGCTGTACTCAATATACCAGCAAATTTGGAAAACTCAGCAGTGGCCACAGGACTGGAAAAGGTCAGTTTTCATTCCAATCCCAAAGAAAGGCAATGCCAATGAATGCTCAAACTACTGCACAATTGCACTCATCTCACATGCTAGTAAAGTAATGCTCAAAATTCTCCAAACCAGGCTTCAGCAATATGTGAACCGTGCACTTCCAGATGTTCAAGCTGGTTTTAGAAAAGGCAGAGGAACCAGAGATCAAATTGCCAACATCTGCTGGATCATGGAAAAAGCAAGAGAGTTCCAGAAAAACATCTATTTTTGCTTTATTGACTAAGTCAAAGCCTTTGACTGTGTGGGTCGCAATAAACTGTGGAAAATTCTGAAAGAGATGGGAATACCAGACTGCCTGACCTGCCTCTTGAGAAACCTATATGCAGGTCAGGAGGCAACAGTTAGAACTGGACATGGAACAACAGACTGGTTCCAGATAGGAAAAGGAGTATGTCAAAGCTGTATATTGTCACCCTGCTTTTTTAACTTATATGCAGAGTACATCATGAGAAATACTGGGCTGGAAGAAGCACAAGCTGGAATCAAGATTGCCAGGAGAAATATCAATAACCTCAGATATGCAGATGACACCACCCTTAGGGCAGAAAGTGAAGAGGAACTAAAAAGCCTCTTGATGAAAGTGAAAGAGGAGAGTGAAAAAGTTGGCTCAATGCTCAACATTCAGAAAACGCAGATCATGGCATCCGGTCCCATCATTTCATGGGAAATAGATGGGGAAAGAGTGGAAACAGTGTCAGACTTAATTTTTCTGGGCTCCAAAATCACTGCAGATGGTGACTGCAGCCATGAAATTAAAAGGTACTTACTCCTTGGAAGGAAAGTTATGACCAACCTAGACAGCATATTCAAAAGCAGAGACCTCACTTTGCCAACAAAGGTCCATCTAGTCAAGGCCATGGTTTTTCCAGTGGTCATGTATGGATGTGAGTTGGACTGTGAAGAAAGCTGAGCTCCGAAGAAATGGTGCTTTTGAACTGTGGTGTTGGAGAAGACTTTTGAGAGTCCCTTGGACTACAAGGAGATACAACCAGTCCATTCTGAAGGAGATCAGCCCTGGGATTTCTTTGGAAGGAATGATGCTAAAGCTGAAACTCCAGTACTTTGGCCACCTCATGCAAAGAATTGACTCATTGGAAAAAACTCTGATGTTGGGAGGGATTGGGGGCAGGAGGAGAAGGGTATGACAGAGGATGAGATGGCTGGATGGCATCACCAACTCGACAGATGTGAGTTTGAGTGAATTCTGGGGTTGGTGATGGACAGGGAGGCCTGGTGTGCTGCGATTCATGGGGTCGCAAAGAGTCGGACACGACTGAAAGACTGAACTTAAATGAGAAATTGGTGTTTACTTTTCTAGATAGAGGTGATTTGAAGTTTGCTTTCTCTCTTCTATTTATACTTAATGTGTGATATTTGGAGGAGAGTTATGCAGTTTCTTTTTCTTCAGGTAATCACCAAAAAAAATTTAAAGGGCTTTTATCAAAAGTATGGCTCTACTTTTGGCAGCATTGCTACTTAGAATTTTTAATCATAATTTAACCTCAAAATCAATTGAGATAACATGTGGATCATGATAACATTTCACCCTTTTGTGCAAGGAGATACGATTTTCTAAAAGAAGATAGCTTGCCTGACGGCTCAGAAGATAAAGAATTGCCTGCAATGAAGGAAACACAGGAGATGTGAGTTCAGTAGGAAATGCCAACCCAGTCCAGTATCCTTGTCTGGAAAATTCCATGGACAGAGGAGCCTGTCGAGCTGTAGTCCATGGGGTCGCAAAGATTTGGACATGACTAAGCATGCACTCATGCAGAGAAGGCAGACATCCATCTAGATCATTTGAAAGCATTTTCAGTTCATTAAAATGGAAGAATAGAAGAAACTGGATGTATGGAAGCAAGAATACCATTTTGTTTTTTAATACTCTGAGTTATCTTCTGGTTGGTAAGTTGGAAATTTTTGTGGAATTTGGACTCTGAGATTAGTTTCAAGGTTAAAGCACATGAGCTCAAGCAGCTTAATTCATAATGTGTTCCTTTCCACAAAGACTGAGGGAAAAGAAAATCAATAAAAGGTTCAGAATAATCTTGTACTTTTCTTGACAAATTTCTCATGTTAATAAAGCGTCAGATAGTGATTAATAATCGGATAACCTTACTAAAATTTTCCTTGTAATTTATCTAATATATTTTCCAGAGGAAGTCACACATATAGTTTATCAACAGAAGAATCTAGTACAAAAATACATGTAATGTTATTTTAAAATAGGTGCATAGTCATTGTTTCACTTTTTGTTGTTTTCTATCTGTGTGTCATCATGGTCACAGAGTTAATAAGATTAAACAGGCTTATCCAGATTGTCATGTAGTTATAGGAAATTTTGAATGAATGTATCAGCAAAATGTCTTTATCTATTGCCGCCAGCAAAGGACACTATTAGATTACTGATTTCTCTCCGTAACCTCTTCTCAGCTTGAAGAAATTGCTCAACTCACTATTTTTGGATTTTTATAGACTCAAGGGCTTCTTTTTCCTGGTTAGCATGATGACACAGTGAGTCTGCTATACACCCACATACCAAGGAGTGGGAAAGCAAAATAGAAAGTGAGACAATTATTTAAATAGGTCAAGTGATCCAAATGAGACTACATAAATAAATTATAATACAATTAAATAAGTGAATGTTTAAACTTAATAGAGGCTGTTTTATCTGAGAAGACAAATATTTTCAATTGACAAGTTCTTAAGAAGGATATAAGAAAACTTTAAGCTATAAGAGCTCTATTTTCCATATATATTAGTGTACCTGCAAGTCCCCTATATAATAACACTTTAAGGGTGTCAGGTTTAATACCACTATTTCTACATTCCATTATTTCATGCAATCTCATTTATAGGGACAAGTTCTATTCTTTTCTTACACTACCACCACCACCCATTGTCCTAACAATGAAACAGAGAATGAGAAAAGCAATGTTTTTCTTTGATCAATTGTGATATGAATAAACTGGTCTATCAGTTTGTAGGTATATTGGTTAAACTCCCAATGGGAAACAGATGGTGCCCTCAAATAGGTATGCTTCAGAAGAATTTAATGAAAGCACTATTTAAAAAGCTGTTGAAAATATACAGGAAAGCCAAAAAGAAATACAATAGTATCCAGCAACAGCTATTCCCAACAGTCGTTCTGAGAATGAAAGGGGAGGAATTCTGAAAATGATTTTAGCATATGTGAGGGTCCATTAGATAGGAGTTGTGGCTTTCAAAAGAGAAATGTGGCTACTGTTAAGTCATAGCCCTAGCAGGGAGGAGGCCAGAGGAATAAATACCCCTACCTCATTATCCTCCTGCCCTCCCTCATCTTCTGCAGGTGACTGCCATCGGCCAAAGGCAACCAGAACCCAGAGGCAAGGGAGTTGACTGATATTTTCCATATAGCCATCTTCTTCTGCACAAATCAGGATGGGGACTAGTAGAGAGCAGATATAGGAATGTAAAATGGAGAATGTACAGCCAAACAGGAAATAAAAAGAAAGATTTTTTAAGGCGCAATATTTTTCTCAACAATATATTACAAACTTTTAAAGTATTTATATTTTAATATCAAACATGGATTTGAATCCCAACTCTTTTTCTGTGACCTTGGAAAAGTTACCCTAGTGCTTCTAAACCTAAGCTTAACCATCACTATAATGGAGCAATATCTATATAACAGGATAATACAATGGTACTCTTTCTCTCTGTTTCAGCTGAAATACTTTAGACTAAAAACTAAATAAATGTCAGCTATTCTCACATACTAAAGCAGGATCTGTGGCCACCTGATTAGGACTTACTAAGGAGAGAGGTGAAAACTGCTTTTGTGACTCCCAGCTCTTCATTTTTTTGAGATATTAATAAACAACTAATAGAAGGAGGCCAGCATCCTCTGGAGTGAAAGGCTGCTGTTTTGTGCATTCTTATTGTTGTCATAGATCATGGCATCTGGTCCCATCACTGCATGGGAAATAGATGGGGAAACAGTGGAAACAGTGTCAGACTTTGTTTTTCTGGGCTCCAAAATCACTGCAGATGGTGACTGTAGCCATGAAATTAAAAGACGCTTACTCCTTGGAAGGAAAGTTATGACCAACCTAGATAGCATATTCAAAAGCAGAGACATGACTTTGCCAACAAAGGTTCGCCTAGTCAAGGCTATGGTCTTTCCTGTGGTCATGTATGGATGTGAGAGCTGGACTGTGAAGAAGGCTGAGCGCCGAAGAATTGATGCTTTTGAACTGTGGTGTTGGAGAAGACTCTTGAGAGTCCCTTGGACTGCAAGAAGATCCAACCAGTCCATTCTGAAGGAGATCAATCCTGGAATTTCTTTAGAAGGAATGATGCTAAAGCTGAAACTCCAGTATTTTGGCCACCTCATGCGAAGAGTTGACTCATTGGAGAAGACTCTGATGCTGGGAGGGATTGAGGGCAGGAGGAGAAGGGGACAACAGAGGATGAGATGGCTGGATGGCATCACTGACTTGATGGGTGTGAGTCTGGGTGACCTCCGGGAGCTGGTGATGGACAGGGAGGCCTGGCGTGCTGCAGTTCATGGGGTCACAAAGAGTCGGACACGACTGAGCGACTGATCTGATCTGATCTGATTGTTGTCATATAACTCTTCTTCTCCTTAAATGGATTCATTTCATCTTTTTTACCTTTGTTGTTGCTCTTTTCTAGACTGTCCTTAACTCTGCTATGACTGTCTTGAGGTGGGAGGGCTGGAAGTATACAGTGGGATACTGATGTTCTCTTCCTTTGCAACCCTGCCCCCCAACCAACCAAATAAAAAACTAAATGCTAAAACCTGGATTGCTCCTTATAGCCAAATTCAGACTGAAATTGAAGAAAGTAGGGAAAACCACTAGACCATTCAGGTATGACCTAAATCAAATCCCTTATGATTATATAGTGGAAGTGAGAAATAGATTTAAGGGCCTAGATCTGATAGATAGAGTGCCTGATGAACTATGGAATGAGGTTCGTGACATTGTACAGGAGACAGGGATCAAGACCATCCCCATGGAAAAGAAATGCAAAAAAGCAAAATGGCTGTCTGGGGAGGCCTTACAAATAGCTGTGAAGAGAAGAGAAGTGAAAAGCAAAGGAGAAAAAGAAAGATATAAACATCTGAATGCAGAGTTCCAAAGAATAGCAAGAAGAGATAAGAAAGCCTTCTTCAGTGATCAATGCAAAGAAATAGAGGAAAACAACAGAATGGGAAAGGCTAGGGATCTCTTCAAGAAAATCAGAGATACCAAAGGAACATTTCATGCAAAGATGGGCTCGATAAAGGACAGAAATGGGATGGACCTAACAGAAGCAGAAGATATTAAGAAGAGGTGGCAAGAATACACAGAAGAACTGTACAAAAAAGAGCTTCACAACCCAGATAATCATGATGGTGTGATCACTGACCTAGAGCCAGACATCCTGGAATGTGAAGTCAAGTGGGCCTTAGAAAGCATCACTATGAACAAAGCTAGTGGAGGTGATGGAATTCCAGTTGAGCTATTCCAAATCCTGAAAGATGATGCTGTGAAAGTGCTGCACTCAATATGCCAGCAAATTTGGAAAACTCAGCATTGGCCACAAGATTGGAAAAGGTCAGTTTTCATCCCAATCCCAAAGAAAGGCAATGCCAAAGAATGCTCAAACTACCGCACAATTGCACTCATCTCACATGTGAGTAAAGTAATGCTCAAAATTCTCCAAGCCAGGCTTCAGCAATATGTGAACCGTGAACTTCCAGATGTTCAAGCTGGATTTAGAAAAGGCAGAGGAACCAGAGATCAAATTGCCAACATCCGCTGGATCATCGAAAAAGCAAGAGAGTTCCAGAAAAACATCTATTTCTGCTTTCTTAACTATGCCAAAGCCTTTGACTGCATGGATTACAATAAACTGTGGAAAATTCTGAAAGAGATGGGAATACCAGACCACCTGATCTGCCTCTTGAGAAATCTGTATGCAGGACAGGAAGCAACAGTTAGAACTGGTCATGGAACAACAGACTGGATCCAAATAGGAAAAGGAGTACGTCAAGGCTGCATATTGTCACCATGTTTATTTAACTTATATGCAGAGTACATCATGAGAAATGCTGGACTGGAAGAAACACAAGTTGGAATCAAGATTGCTGGGAGAAATATCAATAGCCTCAAATATGCAGATGACAGCACCCTTATGGCAGAAAGTGAAGAGGGGCTAAAACGCCTCTTGATGAAAGTGAAAGTGGAGAGTGAAAAGGTTGGCTTAAAGCTCAACATTCAGAAAACGAAGATCATGGCATCCAGTCCCATCACTACATGGGAAATAGATGGGGAAACAGTGGAAACAGTGTTAGACTTTATTTTTCTGGGCTCCAAAATCACTGCAGATGGTGACTGCAGCCATGAAATTAAAAGACGCTTACTCCTTGGAAAGAAAGTTATGACCAACCTAGATAGCATATTCAAAAGCAGAGACATTACTTTGCCAACAAAGGTTCGCCTAGTCAAGGCTATGGTCTTTCCTGTGGTCATGTATGGATGTGAGAGCTGGACTGTGAAGAAGGCTGAGCACCGAAGAATTGATGCTTTTGAACTGTGGTGTTGGAGAAGACTCTTGAGAGTCCCTTGGACTGCAAGAAGATCCAACCAGTCCATTCTGAAGGAGATCAGCCTGGAATTTCTTTAGAAGGAATGATGCTAAAGCTGAAACTCCAGTATTCTGGCCACCTCATGCGAAGAGTTGACTCATTGGAGAAGACTCTGATGCTGGGAGGGATTGGAGGCACGAGGAGAAGGGGACGACAGAGGATGAGATGGCTGGATGGCATTACTGACTCGATGGATGTGAGTCTGAGTGACCTCCAGGAGTTGGTGATGGACAGGGAGGCCTGGCATGCTGCGGTTCATGGGGTTGCAAAGAGTCGGACACGACTGAGCTACTGATCTGATCTAATCTTATCTGATGTACTTAGAATGCCTACATGGGTACAAAAGAATGTATCTAGCTCTAGAAAGAAATAAAAAGTAATGAAGGAATGCAAATTGATGAGCAGTAAAATGAACAAGAGAAAACAAATATTCAGCCAAACTTCACCAAAAAAAAAAACACAAAACTTCATCACAATGCTGCTACTGCTAAGTCGCTTCAGTCGTGTCCGACCCTGTGCGACCCCACAGACGGCAGCCCACCAGGCTCTGCCGTCCCTGGGATTCTCCAGGCAAGAACACTGGAGTGGGTTGCCATTGCCTTCTCCATTGTGTGAAAGTGAAAAGTGAAAGTGAAGTCACTCATTCGTGTCCAACTTTTAGCGACCCCATGGACCGCAGCCCACCAGGCTCCTCCATCCGTGGGATTTTCTAGGCAAGAGTACTGGAGTGGCTTGCCATTGCCTTCTCCACAATATTATAAAGTAATTAAATAAAAATTTTAAATTAATTTAAAAAAATAAGAAAAATAAAACCCCACTCTTTCTACTTCTTCACTTTTCTAAGTTCAATGTAACTAGAAATCATCTCCAAATGCTATTCCATTTCTGTTCTACTCTACTTTGGACATTCTTAGTATTTCCCCATGTTAGAAGTCACTAGTGTAATGATGGGTCATCTCTCTATATAAAAATACAAAATGTGATATAAAAATAAAAATTTGAAAGGGTAATAAATCTTCAGTGACTGACACACTTAAGAGGAAAGAATGATTTTCAGGGGTTGTTAAATGTCACCTGAGTTTGTTACTTAAGCCCACGGGGCTCAAGACTCCTAGAATTACATCTTTCAATATCACTAAACCTATCAACATTCTTCTTGATTGTCTACTTTTCTATCTGATGTTTTGCTGGAATATTTTTGATAAATTTAGGATATATTTACATCCAGAATCACTGAATAATGAATATCCCTATATTTTCACAGATAAGTCAGAAGTTAACAAAAACAACAAAAAACATAATGAAATTATTTCATTAAAATGGGTGACAGAATGATGTGACAAGACAGTCCCTAGAATGGTAATATAAATGCCTCCATTTTAATCAAAGCAGTTGGATCTCAATTTTTATATGTATGATGCAGATGAAAAAATATCACTGATTATATTTTAGTGTTCTCTGCCTTGTTACCGAGCTTCTTAGAAAATTGGAGTTGTTCTACCATGGAATTCTACCTCTGCTTACCCTCTGGTATTCCCCATGTCCCTCAGCACAGGATAATTAAGTAATAATGACATCTCATGGGTGACATTGGTGTATTCATTGGAGGCATTTGTTAAGAAAGTGACAAAAGGAAGCTCTCAGCTGCTGAGATTTGTACAATTCCACTTATACTATGGATTAAACATCTGATTTAGACTCTTGGCACTAGATTTGGGACACTTATTAATAATTCTGTTAAATCAAAGTGACAAGAAAGTAAAGACTAACTTAATAAGCAAGTGGATTATTCAAGTCTAATGACACCAACAGCTGTTTGTTGCAATCAGCTAGGAAGTAAATGGAATGAAGAACAAAATTCAAACAGCTTCTAAAAGCTTAGAACTAGAAACACAGATTTAGACTTAGCTTCTTGTATATTAGGAGCCAAAGAGTCTGCTACTGGTTATATGGGCAAATATTATATAGATTAATATTGAGTTAATTCAAAAGATAGGCATAACTAATTTATTTAAAAAAAGTCACACCAAGATACATCAGATCACTTGATTTTGAGGACAGAGTTGTGCAGTGGATTGTATTTTACAAAGATGGCCAAAGGGATATCTCCTATCCTATACATACGTCTGAATTGTGATTCTACTGTTCCCCAGTTAAGATGTAGAATTCACTTCCCTCCTCTTCACTGGGCTGTCTTAGTGACTTGGATGAACAATACATTTAAACCAAAGTGATGTTCTGGATTTTTTGGACTATTCAGCTGAAAGCCCTTACAAATGAGCTTTGGCCTTCCTCAAAGGGAGAGATTCCTCCCACTGGACAAAAAGCTGTATATTGTGCTTGGGGTTCTGGCTGACTCATGATCTTTTCTTCCTGATTGCCTGACTTACGGACTTCAGATTTGTATAGCCAACCTCCACAATTGTATGAGTTATAACTTCTTTTAATAAATCCTCTGTAGTAAAACTTCTGTTCATATTTATATCCATCTCTATCTCTATATATATATCTTCATATCTACTTCTATGTTGACAGCTGGGTCTGCATGCCTGGATGAGCCATTACTGATGCAGAATTTGGTATTGGAAGTGGTTCTAGAGGAACAGAACATTAAGGATAACTTCTCTGAATTAATTTTAGGTTTTCTGGAATTGGTGCTTTAATCTGATTAAATTTAAAAGAAAAATGATTCCATTTGCATTGGTCATGAAGGCACAGGTAGTCTATGACCTGAAGTGACAGAGGAGTCACTTAAATTGTTGCCTTTGGATATCTGTAATTGAGTGCCTATGGAAAATGGGGCTCTGTAAGAGTATTTTCTACCTTAAAATACTTTGGTCAAAATGGTAAAGGACCTGCTGGCCAATGCAGGAGACAGAAGAGACACGGGTTCAGTCCCTGGGTTGGGAAGATCCTCTGGATAAGGGCATGGAAACCCACTCCAGTATTCTTACCTGGAGAATCCCATGGACAGAGGAGTCTGGAAGGCTACAGTCCATGGAGTCATAGTTGGACACAACTGAAGTGACTTAACATGCAGCACATAAGGAGTATAATAGTGTGTGTTTGTTGCTTTGAACTATGCTGTAGAAAGCAGTGAAAGAAAATGATGACTTCAGGGTCTTTAAATCTCCAGTTGCAACTCTACATAAATGACCTGAAAGCTCTTATAACGTCCCTGTGATGCAATTTGCATAGAGAAGTGGTTAAAATACCCATGACCACTCACCTTGCTATGCTATTTTCTCTGTCTTAACCCACACCTATAAAATCATGGCCAGTTCCTTAAAGTCAGTTGACTAAGGAAGGAAAAACCCAGGTTGGGTTTAGAGAAGCTCTGCATGAAATGGAGGCACTGTAGAAAAGTGAATAGCAGTAGTGGTACAGTAATACTTTGGTTCAGTCTTATAGAGTAATCATGAAGAGGGATCTTCCTAACGGGCAAGGCAAGAGGTCAAGCAGAGCATATGGTTTTTCATTATGTCTGAAAGGAGAGCTGGCCAGAGGGATATCTCTATATTGATTTATTATTGATTGCTATATTGATGGACTATTGCCAATGGTTTGGCTTGATGGACAGGAACTCTAAAGAAACACAATTGGAAAATCGATGGTAAGCACTGTGAAGGAGGTATGTGAATAGAATTATCTGGATGGGCACAGAATGTGGTGATATTTTTGTCCTATGTAAATGTTTACCATAGGGTAATACTATCAGAGAAGGGTGTAAGTGACCAAGTGGATAAGATGACATGTTATGTGGATACCAGCAAGACTCTTTTCATAGCCACTCCTGCTATTGCTCAATGGGCTCATGGACAGAGGCCACATTGAAGGGATGGAAATCAAGCATGGGTCCAGCAACAAAAACTTGTAGTCACCAAGGCCAACCTGACTATAGACACTGCTGAGTGCCCAAACTGCCAGCAGCAAATACCAACATAGCCCTGGTACGGCACCATCTCTCAAGGTGAAGAGCCTGCTAGCTTGTGGTAGGTGGAACACACTGAACTACTTATACCATGCATGGGGCAGCACTTTATTCTTCCTGAAATAGACATTTACTCCAAATATAGATTTATATCCCTTGCCTGCAGTGCTTCTGCCAAAGCTACCATCCATGGAATTATACAATGCTTTATGCACTTTCATGTTATTTTGCTTCTCTAGTTGAATGAATCCTGACTTATGCATGGATCAACTTTCATTCCCTCCTTACATTCATATGCAAAGCTACTATTTCCTATATGTTTTCATGAAATGACATTTAGAATACACGCATTTGATAAATTATCTAAATCAAGTCATTAGGCCTCTGACACCCTCCCACCAACACTGGCTGAGTCAAGTGTCAATGTGTTGTAGTTCCCCAGCCTGCATTGACTCGAGCCTGGCAGGCTACAGTTCTTGGGGTCGCTATGAGTCAGATACGACTGAGCAACTTCACTTTCAGTTTTCATTTTCATGCATTGGAGAAGTAAATGGCAACCCACTCCAGTGTTCTTGCCTAGAGAATCCCAGGGATGGGGGAGCCTGGTGGGCTGCCATCTATGGGGTCACACAGAGTCGGACACGACTGAAGCAACTTAGCAGCAGCAGCAGGCAGTCAGAAAGCGAGAGGAGCTAAACAGACTCTTGATGAAGGCAAAAGAGGAGACAGAAAAAGCTGGCTTAAAACTCAACACTAAAAAAAGCAAAGATCAAAGCATCTGGTCCCATCACTTCCTGGAAAATAGATGGGGAAACAATGGAAAACAGATGGGAAACAATGGAAAGAGTGACAGATTTTTATTTTGGGCTCCAAAAATCACTGCAGACAGTGACTGCAGCCATGCAGTTAAAAGACTCTTGCTTCTTGGGAGAAAAGCTATAACAAACCTACAACATCTTACAAAGTAGATGTTTAGTCCATATAGTCAAAGCTATGGTTTTTCTAGTAGTCGTGTACGGATGTGAGTGTTGGACCATAAGGAAGGCTGAGAGCCAAAGAATTGGTATTTTCAGACTGTGGTGTTGGATAAGACTCTCGAGTCCCTTGAACTGCAAGGAGATCAAACCAGTCAATCCTAAAGGAATTCAACCCTGAATATTCACTGGAAGGAATGATGCTGAAGCTGAAGCTCCAGTACTTTGACCACCTAACGCAAAGAGCTGACTCACTGGAAAAAACCCGAAGCTTGGAAAGATTGAAGGCAGGAGGAGTAGGAGGTGAGAGAGGCTGAGATGGTTGGATGGCATCATGACTCAATCAACATGAGTTTGAGCGAACTCCATGAGATAGTGATGGGCAGGGAAGCCTGGCCTGCTGCAGTCCATGGGGTTACAACGAGTCAGATACAACTGAGTGATTGAACAAAAACAAGGCAGTCAGAGAAGAAGGTCTCCCCAACTGCCATCTTTCTTGCAGGAGAAGTCCTTCTATTGAACAGTTTTATTTTGGTTTTCTTTGCTGTTTGTTGTTACATAGTAGTGCTCTTACACCTTGTTATGGATTAAATAGTGCTCTCCCACTTCATGTGTTGAAGTCCCTACCCCTGGTTGCTTAGAATGTGACTGCTTTAGGAGATATTCATTGCACAGGTAATTAGTTAAGCAAGATGAGTTCACACTGGAGTGGATGAGACTGCAATCCAGTATGACTAGTGTCCTTGACTGTGTATGTACATTTGCGTGCTCAGTTCTGTCTGACTTTCTGTGATTCTGGGGACTGTAGTCCACCTGGCTCCTCTGTCAGTGGGATTTCCCAGGCAAGAATACTGGAGTGAGTTGTCATGCCCTCCTCCAGGGGATCTTTCCAACCCAGGAATCAAACACATGTCTACCCAAGTCTCCTGCATTCCAGGTGAATTCTTTACTACTGAGCCACCAGAGAAGTCCAGTGTTGACCTTATACAAGGCAAAACTTGGACACAGGCATACACACAGGGGATTCTTTGGTGAGTAGAAGAGTCACCCCAATCTCTGCCTTCATCTTCATATGGTATCCCCCATATGCCTGCCAGTGTCCTTATACAAGGCAAAATATGGATACAGTCATGCATGTGAAGATCAAGGCAAAGGGGGACACTTCTAAGAACCAGAGACTCACCAGATTCACCAAGCAAACTACAGGGTGCCAGGTGAGAGTAATGATTGTGAGACTCACTCACAATCATCAGGAGGACTCAACCCTGTTGCTGCTGCTGCTAAGTCACTTCAGTCATGTCCAACTCTGTGTGTCCCCATAGACGGCAGCCCACCAGGCTCCCCTGTCCCTGGGATTCTTCAGGCAAGAACAATGGAGTGGGTTGCCATTTCCTTCTCCAATGCATGAAAGTGGAAAGTGAAAATGAAGTTGCTCAGTTGTATCCAACTCTTAGCGACCCCATGGACTGCAGCCCACCAGGATCCTCCGTCCGTGGGATTTTCCAGGCAAGAGTACTGGAGTGGGGTGCCATTGCCTTCTCTGGAATCAACCCTAATGACATCTTAATCAACTTCTAGCCTCCAGAATTGTGAGACAATACAATTCTGTTGTTGAAGTGATCTAGTTTGTGTCACTTTGTTATAGTAGCCCTGAAGAACCAATATAGATCTGAATAAAGGAGAGGACTTTATCTGTATTTTTAAGTCTGCTTAACAAATTCTTAGAAGACACTACAGGGACTCCTGATATTCAGTATCTGACACTCAAAGTGGGCAAAACACAATCTGTATCCCTAAATATCTGCTCTTGTGATTAACAAAACTCAGACCTGAGGAAAAAAGATTTCCACAGATTCTGCTTATATCTTAGAAACAAACAGTAACTCTCTCCAAATACTATGAAAGTTTGTGGGTTGGAAACAGGCCCTGCTTCAGTTGGCAAAAAGTAACGAGGGATGAAATTATTTAGGAAAAATATGGGATTACTAGGTTAAAAAATAATAAAACACTGAAGGCTTATCAAATCCTTTATCTCAGCATGAATATAACAGATTTAAAACACACATTTTTATTTTCTTCATGCTGTAATTTGTAGTTCCAGAGTATTTACTTAAGAAAAAGAATTAGAACAATTATAATATAAGATTAGGTATGAAAGTTAATACTTACTGGGCATTAAAAAGGAAATAAGAGGAAGTTACACTTTTTAAAAGTTGGCAAATACCATAATCATCACATGATACAGAAATAAATATATATCTTATTATTTAGCTACCTAACAGTTAGCTAATACTTTAATTCTTGTACTTATGGCTATTTACTTTTTCATCAACTCTTCATCTCAGCAATCTTTAAAATTATAAAAATATTAAAATATCTGAGTGTTTATGGCAGAACTAAATATTTTATTACTGAAATTTAGAAGAATTTCTTTCAGTTTTACAACTTACAATTGGTAATATCATTTGCTGCTAAGTGGTTGTAAAATTTGGGAAATCTATATCACTTTTTTTCATATACAAGATAAGAGGTCTTAGGACTCTTAGGTCTTTCTTGTTCAATTACTCATCTTAAATATGTTTTTAATCAACACTATCCATTAACTTGCTTTTACTTCAATATCCACACTAGAGGATCGTATTATGATTTTTACATTATGAAAAAACAAATTACCTTTCATTAAACTATGCTGAATAAAACTACTTCTCTTCCTAATAAATTATTAAACTTTTTGAAACTAAGGGAAATGAAATAATTCTTTAGAATGAACCGGTTGCACATCTTTTTAAGTTGCTATTAGTTGCAAAAATTGTATTCTTATTCTTTCCTTCATTTTTTTGTGTAATGTTTTGGAGTGTCTCAATTTCTTTATAACTTTCTTTATTCCTTCTCTTGTCATTTTGTTATCTACATTTCCTTGACAACTGTGACTCTTTTCCTTAAGTTTATGATTTCTACCATCAGAATTTTAGT
The DNA here is from genome assembly GCA_935064755.1 of Tragelaphus eurycerus. Lineage (NCBI taxonomy): Eukaryota > Metazoa > Chordata > Mammalia > Artiodactyla > Bovidae > Tragelaphus > Tragelaphus eurycerus. The sequence goes on along the minus strand of CAKXYN010000024.1, from coordinate 16,850,257 downwards.
TCCTCTCATGTTATGCGTTTTGAATATTTTAATTGTCTACCTTTTTTGATTTATACTAGGATGCCTCCCTTATATGTGTGTGTGTGTGTGTGTAACTACAATCAAGAATTCTAGAAGAGCATATAAAGTTTTTTGGATGTTGTTATTGTCAACTTGGTTATGTTGAAAGTTATGTTTCCCAGAATTACCTTCTCTGTACGGTTTGGGGGGCTTCTCAGGTGGTGCTAGTGGTAAAGAAGCTGCCTGTCAATGCAGGAGACATAAGAGACATGGGCTCCACCCCTGAGTTGGGAAGATCTGGAGGAGGAAATGGCAATCCACTCCAGTATTCTTGCTTGGAGGATCCCATGGACAGAGGAACTTGGAGGGCTACAGTCCATGGGGTCGCAAAGAGTCAGACACGACTGAAGCGACTGAGCACACCAGCTCGTGTGGTTTGGGAGTAAGTGGTCTATAAGTCAAGCTAGGCAGAATCTGGGAGGCAGAAGTGAAGTATCAGTCATTATTACCCAAAGCCATCATTTTGTTGTTGCTGTTGTTCCGTCACTCAGTCGTGTCTGACTGTTTGCAACCCCATGAAGTGCAGCGGGCCAGGCTTCCCTGTCCTCCACTATTTCCCAGAGTTTGCCCAAACTCACATCCATTGAGTCAGTGATGCCATCTATCTCATCCTCTGTTGTCTGCTTCTCTTCCTGCCCTCAGCCTTCTTTTCCAGCATCAGGGTCTTTTCCAATGAGTCAGCTCTTTGCATCAGGTGGCCAAAGTACTGGAGCTTCAGTATCAGTAGAGTTAGTGAAAGACAGACATAGATGTGCAGGCAGATTTCAGTCTGTCCTTACACTTCCCTGCACTGGGATGAATTTTCCTTAATGTTGTGTATCTATTGACCCACCCCACATCCATTATGTAACACTTCACTGTGAACTTAAAGCAGCAATAGCCACAAAGAGCAAACACCCTTCCTTCAACCTCTATTGGTATTGCCCTCTAGATCTCCACCATAGCAGCTCTCTGTACTTCATTTTCAGACTTGTTCACCTGTGCCAGAACGGATTTTTCTAATCTTTTAATTTTCTTGATTGGATTTTATATCACCAGCCTTCCTGACAACTATGCAAGTTCTAATTCCTACTATAAATTCCATATTCCATAATATGCTTAGTGTTTCTTCTTCACCTGTTAAACCATGACTAACATACAAAGTTAACCATAAATGCCCCCACACACAGGAGCAGGTCACATGTATTTTAAAGTTGTTGCTCCACTATTATGAGCTACATACTATTATAATGAGAGTCTTCTTATCCTACATAATTTTACTCTTTGATAAATACATAGAAACACTTCTGACACAGTAAAGAGTCTTGTGTTTTCAGAAGACTTTTCATTTTCTTTTTTTTTTTTTTTTTGCAGGGGAAAATGGACAAAGGAAAGGATCAATGAGGGTGGGAGGGAAATGGGAAGAAAGAAGGGGAGTGATGGTGGGGAGGAGTATATGTAATTTCTTAACCAATGGCTTTCTGTTTTTAATCACAAAGAACACTTAAAAAAAATCATGGTAAGTTAATCTTATATTAGGAGGTTTGTTCTCGAAATGAAAAGTTCAGGAAACAAAAAGTCCAGTTTGGGTGTCCTCATCTTTAGGCACATCTTGGTATTTTGTATTGGTAAGTCTATCTTTACCACAATATATTATTTAGGACAGGATCACATTTGTCACCTCTTCCTCCCTACTACCCAAAGTGGTACCAAACCCACAAAATAGTCAATAAACCTCCACAGAGTGAGCAAATAAGTCTTTTTTTTTTTTTAAACTCTCTTGAGTGAACTGAATTTTTTGAGGCTCATAAGTAAATATGTTTTCCTCTTTACTTTGTCTATTACACCCAGATTATATGAGTGGGGTGTTAAAGTCTCCCACTATTATTGTATTGCTCTAGAGAATGTCCTTTAGTTTTTGTTGGAGAAATGGTTTAGTAGTGCAAAATTCTCTCAACTTTTGCTTATCTGTGAAGCTTTTGATTTCTCCTTCATATTTGAATGAGATCCTTGCTGGATACAATAATCTAGGCTGTAAGTTATTTTCCTTCATCACTTTAATTACGTCTTGCCATTCCCTCCTGGCTTGGAGAGTTTCTATTGAAAGATCAGCTGTTATCCTTATGGGAATTCCCTTGTGAGTTATTTGATGTTTTTCCCTTGCTGCTTTTAATATTTGTTCTTTATATTTAATCTTTGTTAATTTGATTAATATGTGTCTTGGGGTGTTTCGCCTTGGGTTTATCCTGTTAGGGACTCTCTGGATTTCTTGAACTTGAGTGGTTATTTCCTTCTCCATTTTAGGGAAGTTTTCAACTATTATCTCCTCAAGTATTTCCTCATGATCTTTCTTTTTATCTTCTTCTTCTGGAACTCCTATGATTCGAATGTTGTAGCGTTTGATGTTATCCTGGAGGTTTCTGAAATTGTCCTCATTTCTTTTGATACGTTTTTCTTTTTGCTCATCTGATTCATTTATTTCTAGGATTCTATCTTCTAGTTCACTAATCCTATCTTCTGCCTCTGTTATTCTACTATTTGTTGCCTCCAGGGTGTTTTGGATCTCATTTATTGCATTATTCATTATGTGTTGACTCTTTTTTATTTCTTCTAGGTCCTTGTTAAACCTTTCTTGCATCTTCTCCATCCTTGTCTCCAGACTCTTTAACTGTGATTCCATTTTGATTTCGAGATTTTGAATTAATTTCGCTATCATTATTCGGAATTCTTTATCAGGTAGATTCCCTATCTCTTCCTCTTTGGTTTGGTTTGGTGGGGATCTATCCTGTTCCTTTAGCTGCTGGGTATTCTTTTGTCTCTTCATTTTGTTAAAATTGCCAAATTTAGAGTGTCCTTACTATATTCTGGTAGTTTGTTGAATTCTCTTTATTGAGGCGGTTTACAGGTCTTTTCAATATCTGATCTCTGCCTTGTTACAGAGGGGGCGGAGATGAACACCCAAATCTAAACCGGCCAGGTTGAGGCACTCAGATAATCCTCAGAAGCACAGACTTGGTTGAGTCTGCGTTTTATGCCCTTCCCAGATCCGAGTAGCACAGGTGATGAAATGTTCAGCGAGCGCAGGTGCTGCGACTTATCGCCTCTCCGCCGCTCAGTTTTCTGGGTATACAAACAGCGCACTTTCTCAGGCAGATGTTGACCATCCAGAGCCCCAAGAAGCGTGAGTCAGCACAGAAACCTACTCACAGTTCTGTTAGACAGTGTCTCTCTAGGGCTATAATTGCCCGCCTCCGGCCCTGGCTGCCTGTCACCGGAGTGGGACGGCCTGCAGCCGGCCAACTCTGTGCAGCCCTTTGTTCCGTAGGTAGTCCTGGTGGTGTCCTAAGTTAGGGCTGGCTTTTGATGTAGTAGATAACCGACAGTCTGGTTATTTCGCTCAGATAGCGCCCGAGATAGCCAGGCCAAATCCTTTCTCAAAGCAATGCAGGCCTCGCCGCTCCTCCTAGCCCAGCCCCCACTTGCCAACAGCAATGCTGGTGTCCATGCCAGTTCTCTGCAAAAGGAGTTACCGCAGGGCTCTTTTTCTCGTTTTGAAGACAATGAGCTGTCTTTCTAAGTGCCTGATGTCCTCTGCCGGCATTCAGAAGTTGTTTTATCGAGTTTATTCAGCATTCAAATGTTCTTTTAATGGATTTGTGGAGGAGAAAGTATTCTCCCCGTCTTACTCGTCCGCCATCTTAGCTCCTCCTCCGACTTTTCATTTTCATATGCCATTTCACTAGAAAATTTCAGAGTTCATGAGAATGAGATGCATCAAATGTGGTTGGATGCAATCTGTATGTAAGGGTGTATTAGGTATGCTACTCTACATAGAGACAGTCTCACTTCTGTATCACTGTTATTGGCTGTGCTCTATAAATAGAAAATTGCTGATAATTTCTTTTAATGTGTTACTCAACCAAGAAGAAGGAAAAGTCTGGTGTACTTATACATCGTATAATTAAGTATATTCCTGTTAAAAGAGAATGTCTGTATTAGCTATTTCAATGAGAGCTGAATCTTCTAATTTGCAATTTAACACAGGAGATCATTGGAAGAAATTTCACATGTACTTATTTCTGGCTCCATATATTTCAAACCTAGTTTCTCCTTCTCTGTCCACATGCTCTAGCACATGTGACAGAAAATGCCTCTGTGTCTCTATGCATTCCTCTGGCCCTGCACTTTTTGCCATGAAACCACAAGAGACACCATTCTGGGTATTACAAATATTCTTTGACACTATTAAATATTAGCAAAACAAATGATTATTTAGGAACGGAAGTGATTGTGAACCATTCTAAATATATACCAAAAAGCCACATAAGAAATATTCCCAACTCAACAATTAGTTACAGTGCTTATAATGCCTAATAATGCACTTAAATATTATCATTTACATGTAGCATTTCCTACTGTTTCCAGTTGATTTATAATTACGTGATTTTAATATCCAGTATTTTATTGCATTTAGTGAGTCTATTTTAAAGTTTTTATTTTACATTTTTTAATTGGAAAATAATTGCTTTATAATGTTGCATTGGTTTCTGCCATACAACAGTGTGAATCAGCTATAAGGACACACACACACACACACACACATATATATATATATATATCTCCTCCCTCTTGAGCCTCCATCCCAGCATCCCAATCTCCCCCTTCTAGGTCATCACGGAGTACGAGTCTGAGTTCCCTGTCTCATATAGCAATTTCCCACTAGCTAGCTATTTTACACATGGTAATAATATATTTCAATGCTACTCTCTCAATTAGTCCCACCCTCTCCTTTTCCCTGTGTCCAGAAGTCAGTTCTCTACATTTGTGCCTCTATTCCTGCCCTGCAAATAGGTTCATCAGTACCAATATACACATTAGAAGTTGTGGTATATATATATGGAGAAGGCAATGGCACCCCACTCCAGTACTCTTGCCTGGAAAATCCCATAGACAGAGGAGCCTGGTAGGCTGCAGTCCATGGGGTCGCTAAGAGTCGGACATGACTGAGCGACTTCACTTTCTCTTTTCACTTTCATGCATTGGAGAAGGAAATGGCAACCCACTCCAGTGTTCTTGCCTGGAGAATCTCAGGAACAGGGAAGCCTGGTGGGCTGCCGTCTATGGGGTCACACAGAGTCGGACACGACTGAAGTGACTTAGCATAGCATTAGTGCATATATATATATATATATGTATACACACACACACACACACATATATATATATATATAATGTAATATTACTCTGCCACTAAAAGGAACGAGTTTGAGTCAGTTGACTGAGGCAGATGAACCTAAAGTCTGTGATACAAAGTAAGCCAGAAAGAGAAAAACAAATACCATTTATTGATTAATTTTTTAAAATTTAGGACTCCTACAACTGAGGATGAATCACTTGTTTACTATTTCTACACTAGGGGAATGCAAGTTTCCTAGTCCACTTTTTGCCAAATGTGGCATCTTTTAAGAATATCAATTTCATGTGGTTTCTCAGTTCCTGCTCCTCACATGCAGTGAGTGCCTGGCCTCCTTTCCTATTCTTGAGCTAGTATTCCTGCTTATTAAGAGTTTGTTACCAAGACCAATTGCCACTCAGCTATCACTACCCTGTGGCAGCAGAGATAGTGCCATTTTTAAGTTAGCTGCTACTATTATTTCCTTCTAGTTTCTGACACATGGTAATTTTTCTTTCTTTCTAGTGAGTCCAGCAATATATTGAAAATAACTTAAAACAATTACTTTTCTTTAGCTAACATTTTTATGAAGTTGTAAAAGAGTTTCAGAGTACCCAGGCTGCTATATGTTATATGTTCTGTTCAGAACTGAAATTCAACCAGTGAAACTGGTTTGAACTTTAAACATGTCCATATGTGTATTAATAGATTGGATATACATAATACCATACTAGATATTGCATCAGAAATGCCTCTTGGAAATTAATGCTTCCCAGAGTACTATGTGGGCTTCCCTGGCAGTAAAGAATCTGCCTGCAGTGCAGGAGACCTCGGTTCAGTCCTTGGGTTGGGAAGATCCACTGGAGAAGGAAATGGCAACCCACTCCAGTATCCTTGCCCAGAGAATTCCATGGACAGAGGAGCCTGGTGGGCTACAGTCCCTGGGCTCACAAAGTCGGGCATGACTGAGTCACTAACACTTAGAGTATACTATGCACAAGACAGATTTTCAGAAAGTACATCAATAAAAGCATATTACAAAGTCTTTGCTGAAGATAAATAAGAGCATTAAATTAAATGTTTGGGGGGAGGTGCTAAGTATATTTTACTGCATTTAGGCTCAAGTTATTAACTGAGTGTATACCAGGAAGATTTATCATGATAATTTCCTACCCAGAAAGTGAAGAGAATGATGATCTGGGACGGTTGCCCCCAATCAGCCAATTCAAATTTCATGCTATACATAAGCCATTTCTTTCAGGTGATAAAGAACTACTGCTAAGTTTCATCAAATAAGAGCAATGAGTACCCCCTTCCAGCCATGTGTTAGGGAAGTGGCAAGAAGGGGACTCAGGCTTTAAGAGGTCAGTGCAGAAAATGTCAGCTGCACAAACACTGTCACTCAGAATCCTACTGGAATGAAGAACCAAGCCTCTCTGGAACATCTCTCCTCTCTTTATAAAACTATAAAGATAACTTGGTTTTAATCTCTCAAGGTTATTTTGTAAAGAGACAAATCAAATTGATCAAATTCAGCCAATACAGATATAAATGCCTGCTGAGGAGGATTTTTAAAATTACTTTTCATTAGGCAGAGAGGAGGAGAAGGAAATGGCAACCCACTCCAGTGTTCTTGCCTAGAGAATCCCGGGACAAAGGAGCATGGTGGGCTGCCATCTATGGGGTTGCACAGAGTCGGACACGACTGAAGTGACTTAGCAGCAGCAGCAGAAGACAGAGAGGAAGTGAATACATTCTTTGGGGGCAGTAAGACATAAGTAAGATTTAAAGAGATTTTAACCCATTCACTTTTGAGTTAATCATATTCTTTATTCTCTGTGCCTTGGAAAATATTTATTGGATGTTTTCCTTTAACTTATTGATCCATGAGTTAAGTATAATGTATATATTTTCATCCATAAGATAGACAATAGATACAACAAAATCATCAAAGCAATTTTATAAAAAGTTGCCACATATACTACATTTAAGTGTTTCAAAAATGACTACTGAGATGATGTAGACGGACTTACAAATTAAAAAAGGAAGAGACCAAGAACCCATGTAAAAATGGTCAAAAGACATAAGGAGATATTATACACACACAGGTATTAAACAGAAATAAGCTGATAAAAATGGTACTAAATATTTTTAGGATAATGGAAATAAAATTTAAGTCTCAATGGTTTTTTATTCACTAGAATTTAGTTTAAAAGTTAAAAAATCTCAATAGCACCAAATGTTGGAAAATAGCAGCTGGAACCATCATAGATTTTTGGTGAGATTGTGAAGTGGTGCAACCATTCTGCACAAGTATTTGCAAGTTCTTCTAAAGTTAAACATGTATGACCTGGTAATTCATATGACCCTAAGTAAATGCCCAAAACAAATGAAAACATGTCTACAAAAATATCTAAAAATATATATTAGCAGGCTTATTTGTAATAACCAGAACAAGGAGACAGTGCAAATTCCTATCAGCAAGTGAAGAGATAAAAAATTTTGGTATATTCATGCAAAAAATATTACCCAGAAGTAAATGTAAATTAACTCAACAACATGGCTGAAACTTACAGATATTAAACTGAGCAACAGAAGCTAAATATAAGAGAATACTTTTAAGTTCCATTTATATGAAGTTCTAATAAAAATTGACCTGAGGTGATAAAAGATATAAAGAGGCTGATTCTGAGAGAAAGGGATTGCATGGAAAGTGGAGTGAGTAACTGTCCTGGGATGACGGATATGTTTTGCTCTTTGTGGGTGATGGTTATGTGGGTGGACACAGTCGTCAGAACTGAACACACTGAACTCTAAAAAATGGGCATCTTCTTGTATTTAAAGTAGACTGCCATTTAAAAAAATCTAAATGGTCTGCCTTCAGAAATTCAGAGTTCCACACCACTCGAAGATTTTGAGCAAAGACAAATGCTAAACAACTGGACTAGATATGTGGCTTTTTTACTTCTGAGTGTATTGTATTAGCTGCTGCTGCTGCTGCTAAGTCGCTTCAGTTGTGTCTGACGCTGTGTGACCCCATAGATGGCAGCCCACCATGCTCCTCTCTCTCTGGGATTCTCCAGGCAAGAATACTGGAATGGGTTGCCATTTCCTTCTCCAATGCATGCATGCATGCTAAGTCACTTCAGTTGTGTCTGACTCTGTGTGACCCTATGGACAGCAGTCCACCTGGATCCTCTGTCCATGGGATTCTCCAGGCAAGAATACTAGAGTGGATTGCCAGTTCCTTCTCCTGTATTAACTTAGAGGGTTTGTCAAATATACAGAATCAGTATATCTCCACTCCGGAGATTCATTTAATAAAATGAGACTCAGGTACCTTTATTTTCAGTTGACACCTGCCCCAGAAAATTCTGGAAAAGATGGTTCAGTTATTCATCTATCAGTTCAAGAAGCAATGAAAGGGCAGTAAGGAAAAACTACCATTCATAATTTTCAATACTTCTGTTTCTCAGTTTAAAGAAGGAAATCATACTGAGACATATGGATTGATTTGTTCTATAAATGGACATATTTCAGTATATTATTATAAAATACACTAAATAAGTATGTTTTATTCATTAATTTCAAGCAAGGCAAATTAATTTTCATCTCTTTTGTTCCTCATACCTATTTATTTGGTATTCTTAAGAAAATTTCATAATCTTCCCTTAATAATGAAGGGATCTATGCCAGTTTTTTAGGAAACAACAAACAAAAAAGTGAGTGAACCTGTAAAGACATGCTAAAACTACACAGTTTATTTACAAGAGCAGCTTATGCTATGCATATGCTCATTTGATATCTAGCAGGCTGTGTATTTTAATTTCATGCTAATTATTTTAATTTTAGAAGCATTCTCCTGTAAGCACAGAGCCGAAAAAGAAAAAAGGATGAGGGATAAAAAATATTGTTAGTGTTATTATATTTTCTCTTTGTAACTGAGATCTGTTTTGTATACATAATCCCCAGTACAGAGGAAGGAGAGGTTGGCTACCTGGAAGTAACTTAAGCTGTCTTGAAGAAATGGTAGTAGCTGCCAGTTGGACAAGGAGGAAAGTCATTCTGAGCAATGGAAAGGGCATGCACAAAGGTGTAAGAAAAGGAAAATATTGCTACTGCACTTACAGATTTAGTAAGATGAACGATGTGTTTTGGGGAGTGAAGGTGAGGGGGACACTAAAGGAGTTTAAGCAAGGAAACAATACAGTAAACAATTGATGTGTTATAAATCCCACTTGTGACATTGTGAAGAATAAACTGGAAGACAGGTGACAGAGACAAGACATGAAACAGAGAGCTTTATGGCTCAAGTGACAAATGATAAGGGTCTAAGCAAAGGCAGTCCTGTGAAAGGTGAATAGGAGGAAGAAAACTCCAAAGGTTGTTTAGAGATTGAATACGAATCATAAAGTTTATGAAGGAATCCAAAATAAGGCCTGGAGATGGGATGGATAGAAAATATTGGAAATGAAATGTAATAGCAGATTTGGTGTGTACAGATGGGAGGAGAAAGTAAAAATTAGTTTCAAACATACTTGTATTTGCTACCACAGCCATGCTGTTCCAGCAAGCTGTTAGAAAATGAGATAACAGTATAAGAAACGATGTCCCTACTACCAGCATAATGTTGTTTCTGGAAAAGGCTTTCTGACCAAAAACAAAGGGTGACAATCAATTCATTATTAGGGCTGACAGCTTGGTTCAAAACAGATAGGAGCATCAGCTGATGAGAGGAATCTAAGGTGTTTCACTAAATTTATAGTGGTAACATTCAATCCCAGGTAAATATCCACACTTAGACATATCCATATTTAGAAAGCTAATAGGATTTCTACAAGGGTGATGACTCAACAAATGAAAATGCAGCTCACATTAAAAATTAATCCTAATAAACCATGACCAAAAGACTGATTCTCACCTGAAAAGAGAAAAGATGAAAGAAGAAAACTAAAGGGCAAGGTAACTTTTCTCAAAGGAAAAATGAATGTAATAAAGTTTAAAATTATACAATAGGAAAGATTAAAAGAAACTCAGCAAGCCATGTCTCTGCTGTACTGTGCTGTGCTTAGTTACTCAGTCATGTCCAAGTCTTTGCAACCCCATGGACTGTAGCCCACCAGGCTCTTCTGTGCATGGGATTCTCCAGGCAAAAACACTGGAATGGGTTGCCATGCCATCCTCCAGGGGATCTTCCTGACCCAGGACTTGAACTGGGGTCTCCTGCATTGGAGGTGGATTCTTTACCAGCTGAGCTACCCAGGAAGCCCAAGTCATGTCTCTAAATGAAGGATAATCAGCAGTTATGTTTCTTCCACACATTAAATATATTCTGTGGCCAGAGAGAGACTTTTGAAGACAAAATTATTGAAATAAGACTAAGCTAGTATCTGTTTTACATATGTGAGGATCTCTAGATTTGAAAATAATCTCTGTTTTACCCAAAATGTTGTTTTGTAAATAATCCCCATTAACTTTTTCTTCTATTCTGCATCTCCATACCTATTCTTTTTGTATCCCTAAATGAAAGAGAATGATTTCAATAATATTAAAGTTATGTGCTTTTACCATTTGATTCATTTTAACATTATATTTGAACCAAAGTTCTTCAAGGGTCTAATAATTTATTTTCATGACAAAAGTGGTCAGATTAAAAATATGTTATGAAAAGGATTTAATTTTAATGAAATGTGAAAGCTATATTTTCTTTTTAAAGGCTGCTGCTACTGCTAAGTCGCTTCATTCATGTCTGACTCTGTGCTACCCCATAGACGGTAGCCCACTAGGCTCCCCTGTCCCTGGGATTCTCCAGGCAAGAACACTGGAGTGGGTTGCCATTTCCTTCTCCAATGCATGAAAGTGAAAAGTGAAAGTGAAGTCGCTCAGTCCTGCCCCACTCTTAGCGACCCCATGGACTGCAGCCTACCAGGCTTCTCTGTCCATAGGATTTTCCAGGCAAGAGTACTGGAGTGGGGTGCCATTGCCTTCTCCATTTTAAAGGCTAGTAAAATCAAACGTTACACTGCAGTATTTGGTTTAGTTTTTAAATTTTCCAAATCTATTCACTTATTTTCAAAGAAATATTCAATGTCAGAGCAATAAACTGTATGCAAAATATACAGTCTAATCTAAACATGAGAAAAATGATAGACAAAATTTATTGAAATGTTATAGATCCCTGGCTATGTGGTATCATTGTCAGAATCATCCATTAACTGCAGTTTAACTGGAATGTTTTCATGATCAGCTAAGAACTGAGATGCAATTAAGTAAGCATAACTTTTTTGAAGTAAAGGATGGTAATGTTTAAATCTTAGCCATTAGCAATGACTTCTGTCTTCAGAATAAGGACATTTTGGTTAAAACAAAAATTTGTTTTCTTTACAACCACAGTAAGGAAAAGTCATCTCCTAGAGGAATCAAAGGAATTGCATTATTTTTAAGTCAGGCAAGAAAAATAAAACACAAAACAAAACAAAACCCTTGATGAATTATAAACCTTAGAGTTTAACAGTGTTAAAAATGCTGACAAGTTTAACTGAAGTGGTTCACATAGGCTAATAAAACACATCATTACCATACCTTTTATAGCTGCATGGTCACACATCTCACTAATCTTGAATGAGGTAGTCCTTAAGATATGCAGTCATTTCAGAACTGCAACTTAAGCTTTAGCATTTTATAATAGGACAAAACGAGGTATTAAAAGCAAACTGTTTTGTGAAAACTATTTAAATTTGTGCTGTATGAAAAAAAACACTAAAAAATATTATGGTTCCTCAATGCCTTTCTTCTTTAACAGGTGTATTTATCAACAGCACTCCATGACTGATTTTAGTTTTGTGGTTGAGGAATAAATACTGCTCACATATGAAACAATGCAAGTTGAGTCTGTCTGCTAATTGTACCTTTCTGACAGCACAAGATGAATTCCAAGGACACAGAGTGAAGAAACGTTTAGCAGAAATCAAAGATGAAGCAGAGAAAAACTTAGCCCTCATCATGGGGAATATACTGACTGGCTAAAGACATTTAGCCTCAGTTTCCTCAAACCACCTTCACCAGGGTTTCCTCAGTGCCTCAGCAGTAAAGAACCCTCCTGCAATGCAGAATTCGTGGTGGGAGCCATGGGATTTTGATTCCTTGGTGGGGAAGCTCCCCTGCTGAAGGAAATGACAACCCAGTGCAATATTCTTGCCTTGTAAATCCCTAGAAAGAGGAGCCTGGCGGGCCACAACCCACAGGATCACAAAGAATCAGAGACAACAGAGCACAGCTCACACTGAACACTACATACCTTCACCATATTGGGGGCAGATTGTTAATAGGTGTGGATTATAATGACCACGGGCACCTCCGAGTTCTACATGGTTTTCATTGGTGGATTATTGCTTTGGGGATAAGATAGTCTGAGGTTTCCAGCTCTCTGAATTTAAATAGTCGAGAGTACTGTTTTCATCTGAGTCATGCTCGCTGCTGCTGCTGCTGCTGCTGCTTAAGTCGCTTCAGTCGTGTCCGACTCTGTACGACCCCAGAGACGGCAACCCACCAGGCTCCGCCTTCCTGGGATTCTCCAGGCAAGAGCACTGGAGTGGGTTGCCATTGCCTTCTCCGGTCATGCTTACTAGCTACTCTAAATAACAAGCACAAAGTCTTGTGGCTTAGTATTAGTATACAATATATACATGTTTATTTTTTCACTCACATTATAGTCCAATGTGGGTTAGTGGCTCTCCTGAGGATCCCCAATTAAACGAGTTGTAGCTCATCCTAGGGATCTTTGATTCCAACCACAGGAATGGGAGAATGTAGCGAGAGCTAAAGCATGAGGAGAGTGAGCAGTGTGGACAACAGGCCATGGGCTTCATAAGGCTGGATGTTGCACATATAGTTGTTCTGTATACTAGCTATTGGCCAGACCATAGTCACATGGCCCTTATCTAGAAGGAAGTTTGGAAAATAAAGTCTTTCTGTGTTTCCAAAAGAAAAATGAAAATGGCTTAGTCTTAATGTATACTTCAACATATACAATATTAATTCTGTGTTTGTGTGTGTGTATGCATGTGATCTTGCAACACTATGGACTATAGCCCATTAGGCTCCTCCGTCCGTGAAATTTTCCAGGCAAGAATACTGGAGTGGGTTGCCATATCCAACTCCAGGTTATCTTTTCAACCCAGGATTTGAACCCACATCTCTTGCTTCTCCTGAATTGGCAGGCAGATTCTTTACCACTAGTGCTACCTGGGAAAGTGAAAGTTGCTCAGTCATGTCCAACTCTGCAACCCCATGGACTGTAGCCTGCCAGGCTCCTCTGTCCATGGGGATTCTCCAGGCAAGAATACTGGAGTGGGTTGCTATGCCCTCCTCCAGGGGATCTTCCTAACCCAGAGATCAAACCTAGGTCTCCCACATTGCAGGCAGATTCTTGATCATCTGAGCCATCAGGAAAGCCCAAGAATACTGCAGTGGTTAGCCTATCCCTTCTCCAGCAGATCTTCCAGACCCAGGAATCAAACCAGGGTCTCCTGCATTGTAGGTGAATTCATTACCACTTGAGATACCAGAGAAGCCACCTGGGAAGCCTAATATTAATTCTCCCCTTTCTGAAAAAGTAACCCTAAATCTAAATTCCTTTAAAAACTGACATGCTTTTAAATGCTATGAGAGATGTTAGAGTAATTTATGAAATTGGATGTTGATATTATTCAGTATGCTGCTGCTGGTAAGTCGCTTCAGTCATGTCTGACTCTGTGCGACCCCACAGATGGCAGCCCACCAAGCTCCCCCATCCCTGGGATTCTCCAGGCAAGAACACTGGAGTGGGTTGCAATTTCCTTCTCCAATGCATGAAAGTGAAAAGTGAAAGTGAAGTCACTCAGTTGTGTCCAACTCCTAGCAACCCCATGGATTGCAGTCTACCAGGCTCCTCCATCCATGGGATTTTCCAGGCAAGAGTACTGGAGTGGGTTGCCATCGCCTTCTCCAATTATTCAGTATATATAGATAATAAGTTCTCATTGCACAGTCATCACTATTCCAGACAAAACTGGCCCAAAGTGAAGCAAAAATAAGTGGTACAAAACCTGAGTATTTATGATAGGAGTAGAAGCGATAGGTAAAAGTGAACCAGCAAAGAAGTTATACCATTATAGTTGGTATGAACTCTAAAAGTTTCTGTTAATATTTTCTTTCTTTAAAAAGGCCTTTATCTTTAGATTATTATTAGATTGATTAAAACAATTTCTTTCAGAAAGTGAAAGTGAAGTCGCTCAGTTGTGCCCAGCTCTTTGCGACCCCATGGACTGCAGCCTACCATGCTCCTCTGTCTATTGAATTTTCCAGGCAAGAGTACTGGAGTTGGTTGACATTTCCGTCTTGCAGAAATAAACTGGTAAATCAATCATTTATCATTCTGAATATCCAATAAACATGAGCATGCTGCTGCTGCTGCTAAGTTGCTTCAGTCGTGTCTGACTCTGTGCGACCCCGGAGACAGCAGCCCATCAGGCTTCCCTGTCTCTGGGATTCTCCAGGCAAGAACACTGGGATGGGTTGCCAGTTTCTTCTCCAGAACATGAGCATACTCCCTCATTATTTCTTTTACTCTTCTTTTCACTTTCATTTTCTGCTATTATTTTTATTTTTTGTCCCTAAGTATTCTTTAACATCCATCTTGTATGATGCAATATGCACTTCCATTACACTCCCATTAAATTAACTCACATATTCTGAGCTCATTTTACTGGATATTCCATTCTAACCCCTGAGGTACTCTACAGAAAGGTATTGGGTGAAGTTGGCTCTTTAAAACTGCTTTAACATCACACCATGGGGCATGAAAACTTGACCAGTGATTCAAGAGAATTATTCTTTGCCTCTCAAACTTAGTAAAACAGAATGCTGACAATCATTTGCTAACCCATGCAAATACCAGGGAACATATTGTTTGATATTCAGGAGATTTTCTTCTCAAAGACTCAAACCATTGGATTAAGAAATTAAATATCTTTCACATGATCTTGAATAGTCCCTTTGGCAGATGACAAAAAAAAAGACTTAGGAAGCAACTCAGAGACATCACCAGGCACCTGAATAAGGATCTTTACATGGTAGAAAAATTAAAGAGAAATAGAAACTTCAACATACTAACCAAAGTTTATCAAGCTTATCACCTGCTATTTAAACCTGAGGTAAAATTCTTAACGCTCGGGAAAGCCATACAACATTAAAATTAAAAAAAAAAAAAAAAAGGATTCTGGTCCAGGATGTAAAGATCTTAGAATTGTCATTCCAGTAATCATAACAAGGGGAAAACTGGAACAAACAAAATCAATAGCAGAGAATTGGGGTCACAGGGCAAACCACTAACCCCCAAATTAGAGACAAGTAGGTATAGAGAATAACTGCTTATTGAAGCAGAAGCCCAAGAGTAAAACCCGCCAAGGGAGCAAGTACCAGGAGAGGGAAATTTAAACTGTAAGTAATTAAGCCCTACGGTCACAGTATGGCCAAGTTTGAAAATTAAAAACTCTGGGGGCTGAGGGAAGAGAAGTCTTATGGGAAGCTTCATACTTTGGCAATTTTACCTCTAAGAGCCCCACCAGATTCTTACAGTGAAGACCAGGGAAAAATGTCCCTCATGATTTTGGCAGAGGGAAGGAACAAGTCACCACATGAAATGCTCTCAAAAAATTCTGTTCTTTTTACCAAGGTCTGCTCTCAAAGGAAACTATTTTATCAGAGCCTAAGTGACTGGAGTTTTATCAGAGTTTAACCCATCCAGGAGAAGAGAAACTCCAACCCTGTCTAGTTTATATACAAAGGAAGGAAATATGTAATTCCAGCCGCATCTCACTTTCTTGCCTCTTCTACAAAGGTGGGGATGGGGGGTGGTGGTGTTTGGAAACAGTTATGGAAGTCATAGCTCAGCGTCACTGACTCACGAAAAGACTAATACCCAATCATAGGATTCCAGCTTGGACTGATGTACCAAAATGTCCAGACTGTGTAGCTCTTAAGCAATAAAAATGTATTCCTCACACTTCTGGAAGCTAGGAAGTGCAAGGATTGGAGGCGCAATGTACCATCTGATTTAAAGATAAGTGTTTTCTATGTCCTCTCATGGCTGAAGTGGTGCGAGCTTTCTGAAAGGGAACTAATGTCTTCTATAAGAGCACTCTTCTATAAGACCACTGATATATTTCATAAGGACTTCATCTCATGACATAATCACCTCTGAAAGGCCCCTGCCTTGTAATATCATGACCTTGGGGGTTAGGATTTCAATATATGAATTTGGGGGACACAAACATTTAGTCTATGATAGGACTATAGAATGCTTCCTCTTCCCTCTCTCCAACATTACCACCACATCAGTAGGGCTCCTGTATAATAACAGGGAAATACAACTGAAAGAACAGCGCATTTCAGACCTTACTTGAGAAATCTCAGACAAGAGGGAAAACGACACCAGAGTAAATTTTATCCTCTGACTCTTATAATAAACAGTAAATATAGACTAACATGTAACCAGACAAACATAAACCTCACCAAAATGACCTACTTATCTTAGTTATTTTATTTGGTATATCATCGTCAGCTTTTAGTAAAATATTACAAGGCACACTAAAAGTCAAAAACAATCTGTGAAGAGACAGAACCAGACTCAGATATAGCAACATGCTGGATTATCAGACCAGGAACTTCAAACAACTAAAATTAATATGAACTCTAATGGAACAGGTGGACAAAATACAAGAACTGATGGGTAATAGAAGCAGAAAGATGGAAATTCTAAGAGAATTACAAAGAAATGCTAGATATCAGAAACATTGTGATGGAAAAGAATTCATTTGATGGACTCATCAACAGAATGAACTCAACTGAGTATCAATGAGTTTGAAAAACAGTAAGAGACACTGCCAAAAGTAAAAAATAAAGAGGAAGAAAATAAAAAAAGAAATGACAGCACAGCCAGTAACTATATAGGATAATTATAAAAGCTGAAACATAGATATAACGAAAATACCATAAGGAGAAAAGAAAGAAACAGAAGAGATATTTGAAATAGTGACTGAGAATTTTCCAAAATTAAAGACATCAAAGCACAAATCCAATAAACTCAGAGACTAGCAACCCAGATAAAGACCAAAATATATATCCAGCCATATCATATTCAAATTGTAGAAAATCAAAGAGAAAACCTTCAAACAAGCCAGGTGTAGGAAACACATTACTTATAGATGAGCAAAAATAGAATTATATCAGGCTTCTTGTCAGAAGTTATGCAATAAGAAAAGAATGGAGTGAAGCTTTAAAATGTTGAAGGAAACAACAACAACAACAAAATCAAATCACCAACCTAGAATTCAGTATCCAATGAAGCTATCTTTTAAAATAAAAACATTTCCTCAGAAAAACAAAAAATTGTGGAAACTTTTCACCAGTAGAATTTTCTTGCAAGAAATGTTAAAGTTAATTCTTCAGAGAGAAGGAAAATAATATAGGTTGGAAACTCATGTTTACATAAAGAAAGGAAAAGCATTAGAGAAGGGAAAAGTGAAGGTAAAATAAATTATATATATTTCATTATTCTTTTTACTGTCATATAATTTATTTACAATGAAATATTGCTTCAGGTATACAATGAAGTGATTCAATAGATTATACTCCATTTAAAGATGTTATAAAATAATGCCTATACTCTCTGCATTGTAAATTATATATTTGTATCTTCTTATTTTATACTTAGGAGTCTACACCTCTTAATCCCTTTCCCCTGTCTTTCTCTTTCACCTAAGACTTTCCCCACTGGTAATCACTAGTTTGTTTTCTGCATTTATGAGTCTGTTTCTGTTTTGCTATATTTGTTTTACTTTTTTTTTTTTTTTTCACATAGCTACCTATTGTGGTCTTGAAGGTGTGACCTTCTGTGGAAGTGTCCCTACCTAATCTGCATGTGCTCAGTGGCTTTGGTTGAGGAGGCAGATCTGAAGGGAGCACAGTCTGTGTCTTCCCCAAGGGCGCACCAGCAGCCATTGCCTTGGTGGGATGTGGGCTTGGAGTTGGAGGGGCTAAAACCAGAGCCAGATGCATGCCAGGGCTTCTCCTGAGCTCAACTGCTATTACCGCCCTATTGGGGGTGGGATCTGAGTCTAAGGGGTAGAGCAGGAGCCCTAATGGAGTTGGGTTTCTCTAGCTTATGATGGCTGGCTCCTCATTAGTTTGGGTTGTGAATGGGGCCTAAGGGCTTGAGGCTGCTGATGCATTGGTTTCACTTGTTCCCTGGTGTTCATGCCTTGATTAGAGGCTGGTTTGAGGGCCAGCGCACTAAGCAGGGCGGAGAAGAGCTACCCCACGACCGAGGTCAGGAAGGGCGGTGGTGAGGAGAGACCCCTCGTCCAAGGTAAGGTGCGATGGCTGTGCTTCGCTGGCCGGGAGCAGCCAGGAGCAGCCGGGATGAGATACCCCACGCCCAAGGTAAGAGAAACCCAAGTAAGACAGTAGGTCTTGAAAGAGGGCATCAGAGGGCAAATACACTAAAACCATTCTCACAGATAACTAGTCAATCTAATCACAAAAGGACCACACCCTTGTCTAACTCAATGAAATTAAGCCATGCCCGAGGGGCAACCTGGGATGGGCGGGTCATGGTGGAGAGATATGACAGGGTGTGGTCTGCTGGAGAAGGGAATGGCAAACCACTTCAGTATTCTTGCCTTGAGAACCCCATGAACAGTATGAAAAGACAAAATGATAGGATACTGAAAGAGAAACTCCCCAGGTCAGTAGGGGCCCAATATGCTACTGGAGATCAGTGGAGAAATAACTCCAGAAAGAATGAAAGGATGGAGCCAAAACAAAAAGAATACCCAGCTGTGGATGTGTCTGGTGACAGAAGCAAGGTCCGATGCTGTAAAGAGCAATATTGCATAGGAACCTGGAATGTCAGGTCCATGAATCAAGGCAAATTGGAAGTGGTCAAACAAGAGATGGCAAGAGTGAATGTCGACATTCTAGGAATTAGCGAACTAAAATGGACTGGAATGGGTGAATTTAACTCGGATGACCATTATATCTACTACTGCGGGCAAGAATCCCTCAGAAGAAATGGAGTGGCCATCATGGTCAACAAGAGAGTCCGAAATGCAGTACTTGGATGCAATCTCAAAAATGACAGAATGATCTCTGTTCGTATCCAAGGCAAACCATTCAATGTCACAGTAATCCAAGTCTATGCCCCAATCAGTAACGCCGAAGAAGCTGAAGTTGAAAGGTTCTATGAAGACCTACAAGACCTTTTAGAACTAACACCCAAAAAAGATGTCCTTTTCATTATAGGGGACTGGAATGCAAAAGTAGGAAGTCAAGAAACACCTGGAGTAACAGGAAAATTTGGCCTTGGAATACAGAATGAAGCAGGGCAAAGACTAATAGAGTTTTGCCAAGAAAATGCACTGGTCATAGCAAATACCCTCTTCCAACAACACAAGAGAAGACTCTATACATGGACATCACCAGATGGTCAACACCGAAATCAGATCGATTATATTCTTTGCAGCCAAAGATGGAGAAGCTCTATACAATCAGCAAAAACAAGACCAGGAGCTGACTGTGGCTCAGACCATGAACTCCTTATTGCCAAATTCAGACTGAAATTGAAGAAAGTAGGGAAAACCACTAGACCATTCAGGTATGACCTAAATCAAATCCCTTATGATTATACAGTGGAAGTGAGAAATAGATTTAAGGGCCTAGATCTGATAGATAGAGTGCCTGATGAACTATGGAATGAGGTTCGTGACATTGTACAGGAGACAGGGATCAAGACCATCCCCATGGAAAAGAAATGCAAAAAAGCAAAATGGCTGTCTGGGGAGGGCTTACAAATAGCTGTGAAAAGAAGAGAAGTGAAAAGCAAAGGAGAAAAGGAAAGATATAAACATCTAAATGCAGAGTTCCAAAGAATAGCAAGAAGAGATAAGAAAGCCTTCTTCAGCAATCAATGCAAAGAAATAGAGGAAAACAACAGAATGGGAAAGACTAGGGATCTCTTCAAGAAAATCAGAGATACCAAAGGAACATTTCATGCAAAGATGGGCACGATAAAGGACAGAGATGGTGTGGACCTAACAGAAGCAGAAGATATTAAGAAGAGGTGGCAAGAATACACAGAAGAACTGTACAAAAAAGAGCTTCAAGACCTAGACAATCATGATGATGTGATCACTGACCTAGAGCCAGACATCTTGGAATGTGAAGTCAAATGGGCCTTAGAAAGCATCACTACGAACAAAGCTAGTGGAGGTGATGGAATTCCAGTGGAACTATTCCAAGTCCTGAAAGATGATGCTGTGAAAGTGCTGCACTCAATATGCCAGCAAATTTGGAAAACTCAGGAGTGGCCACAGGACTGGAAAAGGTCAGTTTTCATCCCAATCCCAAAGAAAGGCAATGCCAAGGAGTGCTCAAACTACCGCACAATTGCACTCATCTCACACGCTAGTAAAGTAATGCTCAAAATTCTCCAAGCCAGGCTTCAGCAATATGTGAACCGTGAACTTCCTGATGTTCAAGCTGGTTTTTGAAAAGGCAGAGGAACCAGAGATCAAATTGCCAACATCCGCTGGATCATGGAAAAAGCAAGAGAGTTCCAGAAAAACATCTATTTCTGCTTTATTGACTATGCCAAAGCCTTTGACTGTGTGGATCACAATAAACTATGGAAAATTCTGAAAGAGATGGGAATACCAGACCACCTGATCTGCCTTTTAAGAAATCTGTATGCAGGTCAGGAAGCAACAGTTAGAACTGGTCATGGAACAACAGACTGGTTCCAAATAGGAAAAGGAGTACGTCAAGGCTGCATATTGTCACCATGTTTATTTAACTTATATGCAGAGTACATCATGAGAAATGCTGGACTGGAAGAAACACAAGCTGGAATCAAGATTGCCAGGAGAAATATCAATAACCTCAGATATGCAGATGACACCACTCTTATGGCAGAAAGTGAAGAGGGGCTAAAAAGCCTCTTGATGAAAGTAAAAGTGGAGAGTGAAAAGGTTGGCTTAAAGCTCAACATTCAGAAAACAAAGATCATGGCATCTGGTCCCATCACTGCATGGGAAATAGATGGGGAAACAGTGGAAACAGTGTCAGACTTTGTTTTTCTGGGCTCCAAAATCACTGCAGATGGTGACTGCAGCCATGAAATTAAAAGACGCTTGCTCCTTGGAAGGAAAGTTATGACCAACCTAGATAGCATATTCAAAAGCAGAGACATCACTTTACCAACAAAGGTTCGCCTAGTCAAGGCTATGGTCTTTCCTGTGGTCATGTATGGATGTGAGAGCTGGACTGTGAGGAAGGCTGAACACCGAAGAATTGATGCTTTTGAACTGTGGTGTTGGAGAAGACTCTTGAGAGTCCCTTGGACTGCAAGAAGATCCAACCAGTCCATCCTGAAGGAGATCAATCCTGGAATTTCTTTGGAAGGAATGATGCTAAAGCTGAAACTCCAGTATTTTGGCCACCTCATGCGAAGAGTTGACTCATTGGAGAAGACTCTGATGCTGGGAGGGATTGAGGGCAGGAGGAGAAGGGGACAACAGAGGATGAGATGGCTGGATGGCATCACTGACTCGATGGATGTGAGTCTGAGTGACCTCCGGGAGCTGGTGATGGACAGGGAGGCCTGGCGTGCTGCGGTTCATGGGGTCGCAAAGAGTTGGACACGACTGAGCAACTGATCTGATCTGATCTGATCAGCAGCAAAGGTGTTGATTTAGCTTTACTGAGCTGGCTCTCTTCCAGGCCTGTTCAGGGATGTCTGCTCAGGCAATTCCGGTTTCTGCCCTGGAGCTAGCTTCACTTCCTTCCAAGTCTGTGCAGGGAGTCAGGCTCTGGAGAGGTGGTCTCCACCCTGGAGCTAGTGTAGCTCCCTCCAGAGTATGTATTCCAATGTGTGTGCTTTCAATGGTTGCCCCTATCCTGGTCAGAGGAAGGACCAGGTTCTGTCCCAAGTGTCTGCACAGCAGCCTTTGCCTTATTGGGGAGCAGCACTGAAGCAAGAGGCGCTAGAGTAGCAGCCCAGCGCCTGCTGCAAGGTGTGCTGGGGTGATCCTGGCAAGTTTGCTGCAACTCCAGAGTTTTAAATCTGCCGCCTCTGTGCTGTGACTGAGGGCAAGCAAGCCTGTGAATGTGACTTTTATGAGCAGAGTCTAGGTTTCTTGCAGCCCTCCAGTAAGCCCCACTAACTTTCAACCCAGCTAATGGGGGCTCCTCTTCCTAGAGTCAAGGCTGGGTTGACTAACACAATACTTAAATTTTAGCTCCTCAGGGAAGATTCCCTAGCCTGTGATAATCCTCTCTCCTTCCTATTCCTTGCTAGGGCTGCAGATCCAAATCAGGTCACTTCTCCCTTTATATAGCACTCAATGTGGATCTTTCTTTACAGCCTTGGTTGTAGAGGAGCCATCCCACTAGTTCCCAGGTTGATTTCAGTGAGTCAGTCTATGTGTAGTTGTAGTTTTGATGTGTTCATAGGGGAAGAGGAGTCCATCATCCTCCTACTCTGCCATCTTTATTCCACCACTTTGTTTTTATTATTAATTGATCTGGCAGGTAACGGTTTGTTCAAAATAACAATGGCAACCATGTATTCCATAAACACTGCTCCTGGAGAAGTGAAATAAATGACAGCAATGTTCTAAGGTATGGGAGGGAGAAATTGGGACTAATCTGTTATATTCACTACCTGTGAAGTAGTGTACTCTTATCTGAGAGTATACTTGTATTAACTATAAAGACAAGTTACAAGCTCCAGGACAATATGTAAAAGAATTATTTTAAATTTAGTTGATATGGTAAGAGAGGAAAGAAAATGAAATTCTATTAACATGCTCAATTAAAATCAGAGAAGTCAGATGAAGAACGGAGAAGAAACAAACAAAAAAAAAAAACAAGGGCAAAAAATAAAAATAATAATAATATGGAATATATTAATCAAACTATATCCATAATCATTTTTAATAACCATGGCCTAAGTACCTCAATGAAATGACATAATTTACAACTGGATAAAAAAGATCCAAATATATTTTCTACCAAAAAAATCCACCTAAATTTTAAAGACAAAGATAGATTAAATCTAAAGGGATGGAGGCAGATATACCATGCTAGCACTGATCAAAAAGCAGGAGTAGCTTATATTAATCTCATACAAAGTAGACTTCAAAGTAGCAAAAGTTGTCAGGAATAAAGTGGACCACTAATTAATGTTAAAAAGAGCAATTACCAAGTAGACATAATAACCATTAATGTGTGTGTACTGAACAATAAAATAAGAAAACATGTGAGGCAAAAACGAATAGAACTAGAGGGAGAAATAGTTAAATCAACTATTATGGTTGGAGATTTCTATACTCCTGTAACAGTAATTGAGAATAATAGCTTGATATTACCCTAAAAATTGCAATATACTTAATTTTCTGTCATATCTAAAAATCTTTGCCAACACAGGTCAAATTTTCCTTAGTGCTTTTTTCTATAAATTTTATAACCTTATGTTTTGTATTTAGATCAATAATTCATTTAAATTTAAGTCTATGATGTATTATTTGTATTCTGGCATATGATGTACTTTTTTAATAATGAAGTATGAGTTATGTTTCATTTTTTGCACATTTTGACCTTGTATATTATGACTTTGTTTTGATAGCTTTCTCAAGATTTTTTCTTCAAATACATATTTATTCATTTAATCCCTATACTTTATACCTTTTTTTTCCTTGCCTTTTTGCAATGGCTAGGGCAACTAACACAAGGACAAATAGGAGTGTCTAGGGCTGACATCTTTGCTTAATTCTTTTTTTTTTTTTTTCCTTTTCTAGGCAGACATTTATTATATATACTTTGGAACTACATTGTATAAGTTTCATAAATACAACTTTTATAAGTGATACTAAAGTTACACTTTTTTTCTATGAGAAACTTACCACTTTCAAACAGGGATTGGATGATAAACAATTATCTTTGATTGTTGTACATGAGTCTTCTGGACATATTTTAACTTTTAAAAGAGAAATATAGTTTTATGTATTTTCATATTGTTCCAACTTATTTTTCTTTTTTTAAATTTTATTTTATTTAACTTTACAATATTGTATTGGTTTTGCCATGTATCCAAATGAATCTGCCACAGGTATACATGTGTTCCCCATCCTGAGCCCTCCTCCCTCCTCCCTCCCCATACCATCCCTCTGGGTCGTCCCAGTGCACCAGCCTCAGGCATCTGGTATCAGGCATTGAACCTGGACTGGTGACTCATTTCATATATGATATACTTATTTCAATGCCATTCTCCCAAATCATCCCACCCTCTCCCGTTCCCAGAGTCCAAAAGACTGTTCTATACATCAGTGTCTCTTTTGCTGTCTCGTATACAGGGTTATTGTTACCATCTTTCTAAATTCCATATATATGCGTTAGTATACTGTATTTGTGTTTTTCTTTCTGGCTTACTTCACTCTTATAATAGGCTCCAGTTTCATCCACCTCATTAGAACTGATTCAAATGTATTCTTTTTAATGGCTGAGTAATACTCCATTGTGTATATGTACCACTGCTTTCTTATCCATTCATCTGGTGATGGACATCTAGGTTGCTTCCATGTCCTGGCTATTATAAACAGTGCTGCGATGAACATTGGGGTACACGTGTCTCTTTCAATTCTGGTTTTCTCAGTGTGTATGCCCAGCAGTGGGATTGCCGGATCATAAGGCAGTTCTATTCCCAGTTTTTTGAGAAATCTCCATACTGTTCTCCACAGTGGCTGCACTAGTTTGCATTCCCACCAACTGTGTAAGAGGGTTCCCTTTTCTCCACACCCTCTCTGGCATTTATTGCTTGTAGACTTTTGGATCACAGCCATTCTGACTGGTGTTAAATGGTACCTCATAGTGGTTTTGATTTGCATTTCTCTGATAATGAGTGATGTTGAGCATCTTTTCATGTGTTTGTTAGCCATCTGTATGTCTTCTTTGGAGAAATGTCTATTTAATTCTTGATATTAAGTGAAAAACATTCAGTTTTTCCATAACTGGTCAGATGTTAGCAGTAAGTTTTTATAGGCATATTTTATTTATTAAAAGAAATTCCTTTCCATTCCTAGTTTGCACAGTTTTTTATCAGCAATAAATGTTAAATTTTGATACCTGAATGTTCTGCATCCAGTATGATGATCTTTTTTTAATTTTAGTTTTTGGATTAATATAGCAGATTACACCGATTGATTTCCAAATGTTGAAAGAACATTATGCTCCTCGGACATTATGAACATTATGCTCCTTATTTCATAGGGTAATAGGTACAGGGCTTTTGTATGAGTATTTATGCTGATTTGGCTAGGAGTTAGGCCCTGTTTGATATTTCTTGTAGCTGTAGGCACCAAAGGCTGAAAGTTCCTGGAGTGAGCTTGTTTTGTCCACCTCTCCTGTCCTTGGGACTTCCCTTTGTATTATCCTCAAAGACAGTCTGTCCACATGCTCTTTCATCTGTAATCCAACTATTGTTATTAACAGGGCTTCTTAGACTGGTGGTAGATATAGAAGAGGTGTTTCCTAATCATTTAAAGAAGTCTTGTTCTTACAATGGGCCTTTCTTAGGGGTGTGATGTTTTTAAATGTATCTGTCCCTCCTTCAGGGATAAAGCTTTTCTCCTCCTTGTTCCCTAATTTCTTTTCTGGCTACAGCATTCTCATGCTATTTCTTTCTTTTCTTTTAAACTTTCTTCCCTGTTGACTACAGCTTTGATTCATTAACATTTTTTTCTTTTAATTTAGGTAATACTGGAAAGTAAGAGTGGCCTGGAGAAGGGTGGTGATTCCTTTTACTCATTTGGGCTAATGTTTCAGAATTATCCTCTGGTGAAATCCTTCACCTGATTCTAGGTCTTTGTAAGGGTTTCAGAGGGTCTGAGGACCATTAGAGTCCACATAGAGATTTTTATGAGACCTTCTCTTTGAGAACATGGCAAGGTTCCTGGAGGAGAATCCTAAAAAAATGTGGACTGCCTTTTGACTGTAGCCTTTTAGGAGTTTCTTGCTCTCATTCTAGTCCTTTCTCAGTTCCCTGCCATTATTTAAAATATTATTCAAGTTTCCTAACAGGTTCAATTACTATTTAAGACATTTAGTTATTTACAACTATTACAATCATGTGTGTGTGTGTGTGTGTGTGTATATATATATACACATACATACACACACATATAAATATCAAGATAAAAATATAAGAACATGTCACATAGTTAAAAAACAATAAATAGCTATTACTGAAGTATCTAAAACAGTGAAGCTAAAAACATGTCTTGGATTTAAAAAATAACAAATTTAATCATAATCAGCTTTTCTGAACCTAAGGAAATTTTAAATTAAAACACTAAATTGTAAAGTATGATAGCAAAGAACATTTTAACTGGGTTGTGATCAGATACTAATAGAAAGTAAAAAAAAAAAAATCAGGTAGTGAAACATTTTATTTTTCCTCCCAAGAAATATAAATGAAGCAAACATAAAATAATTTAGATTTTTAAATAAGTATCTTAGGGCTACGAGGAAGCATTCCTCATCAAGAATTTCAAATCAGTGTGGAGCAAGAAAGAAATTTCATTCAGTAAGATTATATTTAACCATGTAAGAGAGCTTCCACAATAGACTGGCAATCAAGAAATATTTTGATCTAAGAGAAAGATATGTGAGAGTTTTATAGCATTATTTTCACTTTTAAAATGTCTTCTCTCAACCATACTTCAAAGTTTTAGAGGAGAAAGAAATTGATATTTGAGACATAGAATATTTTATAAATTCATCCTCTAGAATGAATTTCAAATATTTATCTGAAATTACTATTGTCATAATTAACCTGTAGTACAAACAGTGCAATAGTTTTTCACTTATTAACAAGAGACTTCTCTATTTTATTGACATTATTGCTCTAATAAATGCAGTCAAGATTTGTGATTAAGTGAGGCCAGTAAAGAAAAGCAAAATAAACATGAAGAAAAGCAGTGGCAATGTAAATTGGATATAGCTGAAATTAAAAAGCAGTTTTAAAGAGGCTATAGGAAAATAGCCTGTGTAATTTAAAAAGGGTGCTTTTTTTAAAAAAAAATTCACTGAATAGAATAAGCATATGGAATTATGGA
Source organism: Tragelaphus eurycerus (assembly GCA_935064755.1). Lineage (NCBI taxonomy): Eukaryota > Metazoa > Chordata > Mammalia > Artiodactyla > Bovidae > Tragelaphus > Tragelaphus eurycerus. Next base: position 16,822,834 of record CAKXYN010000024.1, on the reverse strand, counting down.
GGCATTTTAGTTTTGAATCCTCTGTAATTCTTTTGAAAAAATACAAAATAATAAGAAGAAAAAATACTACATTTTCAACAAAACTAGGTGACAGAGGAGAACTTCGAACTGAATGATGTTTAAGGACTACAGAAGTCAGACAAACAAGTTCACAGATTTTCTTGATATCTTATCATAGTGCTGAGGACTTAGAATATTCAACTAATTCAACATCTAAAAAGAGACCAGAGTTTGCAGGCAGTGATAAGACATGATTACTGGCTTACTGGGTGAATAAAAAGGCAGACACCAATAAGAACTGTTCAGCAAGTGATAGGTAAGTTAGGGGAAATTGAGTGTACTGTGTGTGAGATAGGGGGTCCCTTGGGAAAGCAAAATTAGGTGAGGTTTATATCCTCTTCCCTGGTGGCTCAGAGGATAAAGCGCCTGCCTGCAATGCAGGAGGCCTGGGTTCAATCTCTGGGTTGGGACGATCCCCTGGAGAAGGAAATGGCAACCCACTCCAGTATTCTTGCCTGGAGAATGCCATGGACAGAGGAGCCTGGCGGGCTACAGTCCATGGGGTCGCAAAGAGTCGGACATGACTGAGCAACTTCACACACACACATACTCTCTTACAGGTTTTATCTCCACCAAACTCAACTAATGTCCATAGAAAACTTGGCAGAATACTAAGAAAGTGTCTCTTATGGTACAAAACTGAATTTGGAAAATAGAATTCATACAAAGTATTTTCTCAGGTCATAATGGAATGAAAATAGAAATCAATAACAGAAAGATATGTGGAAAATTACCAGACATTTGGAAATTAAGCCCCATAATTTTAAATAACCAATGCCGGGAGCTGGCGAGAGGACCTCCGCCCATGGCAAAGGTCATGAGGAAGGAGGCTCAACATACGCAAATGTGGGGTCTAGCCTCAGGAGTACCCCTGGAAATCCTTGAGCATCTACCCCCATAACCAGAGCCTGCCTACTTTACTACTTTGTGCTCTCACCTACACCTCTGACTTTATGGGGGGCTGTCCCCCACTACCTCTTTCTGAAAAAGGAGTTAACTTGGAGCTCCAGTTAATAAAACTTCCTGGGCGTGACAAGAGTGTTTTAACCTACAAACTCCTCTGAAGGTTCTCTAGCCCACCTGACAAGCTTGTCCGGCCACATGTGCTTCTAAAAACAGGTTCTTTAGAGAAGTTAGAAAACTATTAGTGGGCTGATTAGAAATTGTATTGATGAAGGGTTTTTCATTTGTTGAGCCAATGTTTGCTGCTAAGTCTCCACATCACCTACCCTTACACACATTAAAGAATATATAGAAGAAATAAGTATTAACCTTTGATATTAATCATGTTAGACCTTAGGCTAAGTAAGTTCTTTCTTTAATTAAAACCCACTACAACCCTCACCCTATAGGAATGTAAATTTATCTGGTGGAGTCTGTTTTGAGAATAATCACCCCTGGAGAAATAAGTGTCCTGGTTGAATTGACCGCTGTCACAAGGAGAGGGTCATAAATTGTCAGCAGGCCCTCTGGCCAGAAGATGATGTAACACCCCTAAGACCTCTGTATACATTTGTATAAAGCACCTGACTTTGATAAAAGTCAGGACTGCTGACCCCGTGTGACTTTTGTATACCATCTCAGTGTATAAAATTAGACCATGGAAAACAAAGAATTGGGATCAGTTCCTCGAAAGACTGGTCTCCCCATGTCGCTCTCTCTCTCAAATTTTGGTTGAGTCTCCATCTGGAGGCCGGAACCCACCATGCTTACTAATTATGCCTGGGCTTCTAAGATCCAACCGGGGAGGCCTCAGTGTCTCCTCTCCTTCGGGAGAACAGAAAGATGCCTGCGGCCTATGTAAGTGGTGCAAACTTCTTGTCTTGAAGTTTTATTGGTTTCCCACGTAAACCAAGCTACTCAGCCTCTTTTCTCCACTGAATTTTCCTACTGAGCTATCCTCGTTCTATTATTCTTTATATCTCTAATTAAAACTATTGTATCCTGATCCCTCACCGGCTGTCCCCCCTTCGAACTCCCTGGATCAGCTGGGGCTGGTCCCTGGCACCACTGGTTTGAAAAGAAGTGAAAATATATTTTGAACTGTATAAAAAGCGTTATTAAGCATATCAAAATGCATGGGACACAGAAAATACAGAGGTTAGTAGGATTTATAGCATTGTGTGCTGATGTTAGAAAACATAAATCCTTCTTAAATCAGTAATCTAAATTTCCACCTAATAAATCAGATGAAGAAAAGGAAAGTAAATAGAAATTAACAAAAGTAGCCCCTTTATGGATCACCACCTTGTCATGGAGAAAGGTACTTGGTAAATGAAGCTATGAACCATGCTATAGAGGGCCATCCAAGATTCTTGAGCAAGGTTATGCTCAAAAACCTTCAAGCAAGTCTTCAGGAATATACAAACTGAGAACTTCCAGATGTACAAAGTGGATTTCAAAGAGGCAAAGGTACTAAAGATCAGATTGTCAACATTTATTAAATCATGGCTGAGAAGGCAATGGCACCCCACTCCAGTACTCTTGCCTGGAAAATCCCATGGGCGGAGTAGCCTGGTAGGCTGCAATCCATGGGGTCGCTAAGAGTCGGACATGACTGAGCGACTTTTCACTTTTCACTTTCATGCATTGGAGAAGGAAGTGGCAACCCACTCGAGTGTTCTTGCCTGGAGAATCCCAGGGATGGGGGAGCCTGGTGGGCTGCCGCCTATGGGGTCACACATAGTCGGACATGACTGAAGCAACTTAGCAGCAGCAGCAGCATTGAATCATGGAGAAAGCAAGGGAGTTCCAGAAAAACTTCTGTCTTATTGACTATGCTAAAGCCTTTGACTGTGTGGATTACAACAAACTGTGGAAAATTCTTCAAGAGATGGGAATACCAGACCACCTGACCCATCTCCTGAGAAACCTGCATGAAGGTCAAGAAGCAACAGTTAGAACGAGACAGGGAACAACCGACTGGTTCAAAAAGGGAGGGGGTATGACAAGGCTGTATATCGTCACCCTGCTTATTTAACTTACATGCAGGGTACATCATGTGAAATGCCAGGCTGTATGAAGCATGAGCTGGAATCAAGACTGCTGGGAGAAGCATCAAAAGCCTCAGAAATGCATATGATAGTATCACTCTAATGGCAGAAAGTGAAGAGGACCTAAAGAGCCTCTTGATGAGGGTAAAAGACAAGAGTGAAAAAGCTGGCTTAAAGCTTAACATTCAAATAAAATAAAAAGGAAAAAATCTAAGATCAAAGAATCCAGTCCCATCACTTCATGACAAATAGAAGGGGAAACAGTGGAAAAGACTTTATTTTCTTGGGCTCTAAAATCACTGCAGATGGTGACTGCAGACATGAAATTAAAAGATGCTTGCTGCTTAGAAGGAAAGTTATGACAAACCTAGACAGCATATTAAAAAACAGAGACATCACTTTGCCAACCAAGGTCCTTACAGAAATGCCAGTCCAGGTTTGATGCAGGATACAGGATGCTTGGGGCTGGTGCCATACATCAACATGAATCTGCCATGGGTGTATGGGGAGAGCGGTGGGAAGGGGTTTCAGGATTGGAAACGTGTACACCCATGGCAGATTCATGTTGATGTATGGCAAAACCAATACAATATTGTAAAGTAATCAGCCTCTAATTAAAATAAATAAATTTAAACTAAAAAAAAAAAAATGATGGTTTTTCCAATAGTCATGTACAGATGTGACAGCTGGGCCATAAAGAAAGCTGAGAGTCAAAGAACTGATGCTTTCAAATTGCAGTGCTGGAGAAGACTCTTGAGAGTTCTTTGGACTAGAAAGATATCAAGCCAGTTAATCCTAAAATAAGTCATCCCTGAATATTTATTTGAAAGCACTGTTGCTGAAATTGAAGCCCCAATACTTCGGTGACTTGGTGTGAAGAGCTGATTCTTTGGAAAACACCTGATGCTGGGAAAGACTGAAGGCAGAAGGAAAAGGGGGGTGACAGAGGATAAAATGGTTAGATAGCATGACCAATTCAATGGACATGAATTTGAGCAAACTCCAGGAGATAGTGCAGGATAGAGGAGCCTGGTGTGGAATAGTCCATGTGATCACAAAGAGTGAGACATGACTAAGCAATAGAAGAAATCAAAGAAATTAAAACAATAAACTAATAAAACTATCAATAAAATTGATGAAACTATAAACTTTTTTGAAAAGGTCGATTCAATTAATAAACCTATATTTAGCTGCAAAAAGAATAAAAGATAAAATTTTTTAAAAAAACAATTCAATTGATAAACCTCTATTTAGCTGCTTGAAGAATAAAAGATAAAAAAATTAAAGTAACCTGATATTGGCTATATATCAGGTTAAAATGTAGAAGTTAATGGCTGAATTGTCTGTTTCTGATTGATTCTATATCTGAATTTTTTTTTCTGAATTTAAATATTGAAATTTTCTTCTTCAGACTAAATAGTACATAAATTTTTAGTTTGACTAATTAATTAGTTTTATATATTGGTCTTTGTAATGCTTTTGCAGGCTTCCCAGGTGGCACTAGTGGTAAAAAATCCTCCAGCCAATGCAAGAGATGCAAGAGACCCAAGTTCAACCACTGGGTTGGGAAGATCCCCTGGGATAGGAAATGGCACCCCACTCTGGTATTCTTGTCTGGAAGAATATTCCATGGGGAGAGGAACCTGATGGGCTACAGTCCATGGGGCTGAAAAGAGTCAGACACAAAACAGAAGGTTAAAAAAGTGAAACAGTGACAGGTTTTATTTTCTTGGGTTCCAAAATCATTATGTACAGTGACTGCAGCTATGAGATTAAAAGACAATTGCTCCCTGGAAGAAAGCTATGCCAAACCTAGACAGCATATTAAAAACCAGAGATATCATTTTGTGGACAAAAGCCCATCTAGTCAAAGCTATGGTTTTTCCAGTAGCCATGTAAGGATGTGAGAGCTGGACCATAAAGAAGGCTGAATGTCAAAGAACTGATTCTTTCAAATTGTGGAGAAGAGTTTTGAGAATCCCTTGAACAGCAAGGAGACCCAACCAGTCAATCCTAAAGGAAATCAGTCCTGAATATTCATTGGAAGGACTGATGCTGAAGCTGAAACTCCAATACTTTGGCCACCTGATGTGAAGAACCAACTCATTGGAGATCAAATCCATCAATCCTAGGGAAATCAACTCTGAATATTCACTGGAAGCACTGATGCTGAACCTGAAGCTCTGATACTTTGGCCACTTGATGTGAAGAGCTGACTTGTTGGAAAATCCCCTGTGCTGGGAAAGATTGAAAGCAGGAAGAGAAGGGGATGGCAGATGATGAAATGGTTGCAGGGCATCATTGACTCAATGGACATGTGTTTGAGCCAACTCCAGGAGATAGTGAAGGACAGGGAAACCTGGTGTGTTGCAGTTCATGGGTGATAAAGAGTCAGTCAGGACTTAGTGACTGAACAACAACAATACCTCTATGTGTTAGTATGGATGTTACTTTATTAGAATAAATGAAATGTATCCTATAAGCTAGGACAAATCACACCTTCAGACTATGATGCTACAACTTTTCCTCTTTGACTTTCAAAGAAATAAAGATGAAAGAACAAATTAATCTTACATAATGTCATTCTCCATGAAATTAATGCAGGTCTTCCATGGATCGTTCTCCTGGGAGTGTTTACTGAAGTATGTTACTGGCCATTATCTCCTCCCCTTCTATCATAGCTATGCTCATTTCTTTCCTACATATGAGTTCACTTAATGCTGTACTTATATTATGATCAGATCAGATCAGATCAGATCAGTCGCTCAGTCGTGTCCGACTCTTTGCGACCCCATGAACCGCAGCACGCCAGGCCTCCCTGTCCATCACCAGCTCCCGGAGGTCACCCAGACTCGCATCCATCGAGTCAGTGATGCCATCCAGCCATCTCATCCTCTGTCGTCCCCTTCTCCTCCTACCCTCAATCCCTCCCAGCATCAGAGTGTTCTCCAATGAGTCAACTCTTCGCATGAGGTGGCCAAAATACTGGAGTTTCAGCTTTAGCATCATTCCTTCCAAAGAAATTCCAGGATTGATCTCCTTCAGAATGGACTGGTTGGATCTTCTTGCAGTCCAAGGGACTCTCAAGAGTCTTCTCCAACACCACAGTTCAAAAGCATCAATTCTTCGGCGTTCAGCCTTCCTCACAGTCCAGCTCTCACATCCATACATGACCACAGGAAAGACCATAGCCTTGACTAGGCGAACCTTTGTTGGTAAAGTAATGTCTCTGCTTTTGACTATACTATCTAGGTTGCTCATAACTTTCCTTCCAAGGAGTAAGCATTATGATACTCATTTATATAACTAAATTACTTTCTGAACCACTACTTTTGTAAGAAACTGAAAATAAAAGTTTAAACACAACAAACATGGGTCTTGCCTGGTAAATGTCATGAGTTTAATTGTGTTCCCCCTAAAAGATATGTAAAAACAGGTGCAGAATCAACAGATGAATGGATAAACATGCTATGTACATGCATATAATGCAATAGTGCTGCTGCTGCTAAGTTGCTTCAGATTAGATCAGATCAGTCGCTCAGTCGTGTCCGACTCTTTGCGACCCCATGAACCGCAGCACGCCAGGCCTCCCTGTCCATCACCAGCTCTCGGAGGTCACTCAGACCCACATTCATCGAGTCAGTGATGCCATCCAGCCATCTCATCCTCTGTCGTCCCCTTCTCCTCCTGCCCCCAATCCCTCCCAGCATCAGAGTCTTCTCCAATGAGTCAACTCTTCGCATGAGGTGGCCAAAATACTGGAGTTTCAGCTTTAGCATCATTCCTTCCAAAGAAATCCCAGGGCTGATCTTCAGAATGCACTGGTTGGATCTCCTTGCAGTCCAAGGGACTCTCAAGAGTCTTCTCCAACACCACAGTTCAAAAGCATCAATTCTTCGGTGCTCAGCCTTCTTCACAGTCCAGCTCTCACATCCATACATGACCACAGCAAAGACCATAGCCTTGACTAGGCGAACCTTTGTTGGCAAAGTGATGTCTCTGCTTTTGAATATGCTATCTAGGTTGGTCATAACTTTCCTTCCAAGGAGTAAGCATCTTTTAATTTCATGGCTGCAGTCACCATCTGCAGTGATTTTGGAGCCCAGAAAAATAAAGTCTGACACTGTTTCCACTGTTTCTCCATCTATTTCCCATGTAGTGATGGGACCAGATGCCATGATCTTCGTTTTCTGAATGCTGAGCTTTAAGCCAACCTTTTCACTCTCCACTTTCACTTTCATCAAGAGGCTTTTGAGTTCCTCTTCACTTTCTGCCATAAGGGTGGTATCATCTGCATATCTGAGGTTATTGATATTTCTCCCGGCAATCTTGATTTCAGCTTGTGTTTCCTCCAGTCCAGCATTTCTCATGATATACTCTGCATATAAGTTAAATAAACACGGTGACAATATACAGCCGTGACGTACTCCTTTTCCTATTTGGAACCAGTCTGTTGTTCCATGTCCAGTTCTAACTGTTGCTTCCTGACCTGCATACAGATTTCTCAAGAGGCAGATCAGGTGGTCTGGTATTCCCATCTCTCTCAGAATTTTCCACAGTTTATTGTGATCTACACAGTCAAAGGCTTTGGCATAGTCAATAAAGCAGAAATAGATGTTTTTCTGGAACTCTCTTGCTTTTTCGATGATCCAGTGGATGTTGGCAATTTGATCTCTGGTTCCTCTGCCTTTTCTAAATCCAGCTTGAACATCAGGAATTTCACGGTTCACATATTGCTGAAGCCTGGCTTGGAGGATTTTGAGCATTACTTTACTAGCGTGTGAGATGAGTGCAATTGTGCAGTAGTTTGAACACTCTTTGGCATTGCCTTTCTTTGGGATTGGGATGAAAACTGACCTTTTCCAATCTTGTGGCCACTGCTGAGTTTTCCAAATTTGCTGGCATATTGAGTGCAGCACTTTCACAGCATCATCTTTCAGGATTTGGAATAGCTCCACTGGAATTCCATCACCTCCACTAGCTTTGTTCCTAGTGATGCTTTCTAAGTTGCTTCAGTCACGTCCAATTCTGTGCAACCCCATAGATGGCAGCCCACCAGGCTCCTCTGTCACTGGGATTCTCCAGGCAAGAGCACTGGAGTGGGTTGCCATTTCCTTCTCCAATGCAATAGTATTTAGCCTTAAAAATGGAGGTAATTCTGACACATGAACCTTAAAGACTTTATGCTAAGCAAAACAAGCTAATCACTGGTGGACAAATACTGCATAATTCCTATTATTATGTGGAGCCTAGAGTAGATAAACTTATAGAGATAGAAAGTATACTGGTGGTTGCTGGGGGCTGGGGGAATGAGATGTAACTGTTTAATAGGTACAGAATTTTAGTTTTGCAAGATGTAATATCTGAGCAATGTTTATTAATAAATGAGTTATGAAAAATTAGTTGCTTGTAAGTTTATCTCCGGAGAAGGCAATGGCACCCCATTCCAATACTCTTGCCTGGAAAATCCCATGGACGGAGGGGCCTGGTAGGCTGCAGTCCATGGGGTCGCACAGAGTCGGACACAACTGAAGTGACTTAAAAGCAGCAGCAGCAGCAGCAGCAGGGCAAAATAAGGACAAGTGTAATGAGTATAGAAAAGATCTGATCCACTTTCAACAGGCAGAAACTTTACTCCTTACTTTTAATTAAATTCAAGCTATACCAAGTTTGGTCAGTGCTGTGCTTTTCTAGGCCAAGAGTCCAGGCAGCTTTACAGAACATAACAGAAAGCAACATTCTTAATGCAAGGTTCACTCGAGTAACTTGGTAGCCATTCCTCAAACAATGTTTTCCAAACTGTAGGTCAAAATTCATTAATTGTTTATGAAATCCATCAAAATATGATGGATTTCAACCTATATTTTTCAAAAGTTAATTTTTATTGTACTGTAATTGCTTTACAAAGTTGTGTTTCTGCTGTACAGCAAAGTGAATCAGTTATACACATATTTTTGGATTTTTTCCCATTTAGGTCACCACAGAGCATTGAGTAGAGTTTCCCATGCTATACAGCAGATTCTCATTAGTTATCTATTTTATACATGATAGTGTATTTATGTCAATCCCAGTCTCCTAATTCATCCCATCTCCCTCTTTCCTCCTTTGGTATTCATATGTTAAAACAAGGTAGAACAAAAATAGGGAGAATATATATATAATAGATTATATCTGAATGTATCATTCACAGTAAGATGTACTATTTGTGAAAGTTTAACATACTTTTATTAAGAGTGATGCATTCAGATATCATCTATTCTTCACACACACACATACACAGGGGTATGTAAATGGATTTTAAATTGATCAAGAATAGTAGTATGTTTTTATGTATTTGTATGTATGTCCATGTGAACTTACACAGGAACAGACTTGTTAAAATCAAGATCTAGATTATCTAATGAGCTAGATGGTGGTCTGTATATTTAAAGATACATACTGGGTCAAAACCCGTTAGTTACCTATAGATAGAGTGCATTGTACTCTATACTGGAGGAATTCTGCTACTTGCTTGGAATATACGATTTAACCTGTCATAATTATATTTCAACTATAAAAATGCTGAAAGCAAATTCTAACAGTTTATATATACTATCATAGACTCAGCGTCTACTATAAGATGGCTAACCATGTGTTCAACTGCTCAGCCATCCTGGGGATAACAAGGGAATAGTGCACTGGCCTACAGTGACTTTTCTCCTTTTACATTCTTTATCTAAGTAGGTCAAAATGAACCCTTGCTTCAGTTTCATAAAATACTATGATTAATTGATTTTTAGGGACTTCCCCTAGTGGTCCAGTGGTTTAGGGCTTTCCTAGTGGCTCAGTAAGAATCTGCCTGCATTGCAGGAGACCTGGGTTCAATCCCTGAGTAGAGAAGATCCTCTAGAGAAGAGAATGGCAACCCACTCCAGTATTCTTGCCTGGAGAATTCCACGGACAGAGGAGCCTGGCAGATTACAGTCCATAGGGTTGCAAAGAGTCAGACATGACTGAGCAACTAATGCACACACAGGTGGTTAAGTGGTGAAGACTCTGTGTGGCCAATGCAGAGGTGCAGATTCGATCCCTGGTCAGGAAACTAAGATCCCGCATGCCACATGCAAGGGCAAAAGATAAACACACACACACACACATAGTTCATTTTTTACGTTATGTTCAGTTCAGTTTAGTTGCTCAGTTGTGTCCGACTATTTGCGACCCCATGAATCGCAGCACGCCAGGCCTCCCTGTCCATTACCAACTCCCAGAGTTCACTCAGACTCACGTCCATTGAGTCAGTGATGCCATCCAGCCATCTCAACCTCTGTCATCCCCTTTTCCTCCTGCCCCCAATCCCTCCCATCAGAGTCTTTTCCAATGAGCCAGCTCTTCACATGAGGTAGCCAAAGTACTGGAGTTTCAGCTTCAGCATCATTCCTTCCAAAGAAATCCCAGGGCTGATCTCCTTCAGAATGGACTGCTTGGATCTCCTTGCAGTCCAAGGGACTCTCAAGAGTCTTCTCCAACACCACAATTCAAAAGCATCAATTCTTTGGCCCTCAGCTTTCTTCACAGTCCAGCTCTCACATCCATACATGACCACAGAAAAAACCATAGCCTTGACTAGACAAACCTTTGTTGGCAAAGTAATGTCTCTGCTTTTGAATATGTTATCTAGGTTGGTCATAACTTTCCTTCCAAGGAGTAAGTGTCTTTCAATTTCATGGCTGCAGTCACCATCTGCAGTGATTTTGGAGCCCAGAAAAATAAAGTCTGACACTGTTTCCACTGTTTCCCCATCTATTTCCCATGAAGTGAGGGGATCGGATGCCATGATCTTCGTTTTCTGAATGTTGAGCTTTAAGCCAACCTTTTCACTCTCCACTTTCACTTTCATCAAGAGGCTTTTTAGTTCCTCTTCACTTCTACTAAGATCCTTGCTGTTAATGTATTGAGAAATTCTACTGAAAAACTCTAAAATCCTCCTCAGAGGCATCCACTGCTTTACCAACAATGCATACACACTGGTCTGAGATATATTAGGTGAATCTCGCCTTGGTTCTTGAAGAGGCAGAGTGTGAACCATGGAAGGCAAGTGGTTGGTGGGTTCAAAACAATTATTTCACAACAAACCTAGACAGTGTATTAAAAAGCAGAGACATCACTTTGTTGACAGGAGTCCATATAGTCAAATCTATGGTTTTTCTAATAGTCATGTACAGATATGAGAGATGGATCATAAAGAACACCAAAGAATTGATATTTTTGAACTGTGGTGCTGGATAAGATTCTTAAGAGTCCCTTGTACTGCAAGGAGATCAAACTAGTTAATCCTATAGGAATCAACCCTGAATATTCACCGGAAAGACTGATGCTGAAGCCGCTGCTGCTAAGTTGCTTCAGTTGTGTCCGACTCTTTGCAACCCCATGGGCTGCAGCCTACCAGGCTCCTCTGTCCATGGAATTTTCCAGGCAAGAGTACTGGGGTGAGTTGCCATTGCCTTCTCCGGATGCTGAAGCTCCAATACTTTGGCCACCTCATGTGAAGAGCTGACTCATTGGAAAAGACCCTGATGCTGGGAAAGATTGAAGGCAGGAGGAGAAGTAGGCAACAGAGAATGAGATGGTTGGATAGTATCATCAATTCAATGGAAAAGAGTTTGAACAAACTCTGGGAGTGAAGGGACAGGAAGTCTGGCATGCTGCAGTTGATGAAGTCCCAGAGTCAGACACGACTGAGAGACTGAACAACAACCAAATATTAAGAGCATGAACTCAGAGCTTGTTTACAACTTCACAAACTTCCAGCTGGCTGATCTTGGGCAGGCTGGTCCCTCTCTGCCTTGATTTCTCATTGATAAATGGTGACCATATTACTAATAACTACCTGAGAAAGTTACTGTGAAATTGTGATGAATATATATACATATATATGTATATGTGTATATATATATATATATATATATATATGTTTCTCCTACTGCATAAATACACACATAGACACTAAGAGTATCTGGTACAAATATAAAGCTCTAACATATGTAGGTTATCAATATTATTATTGGTTGGGGAAGGGAGAGAATGTGTGACTGAAAATTAGAAATGATTAAATATTTCAGACCATAAATATAAATACTTGCATCAATAACCACACTGAGGTAATATGAACCTCCCCAGATCTTTTGAGGTACTTATGGTGATTTGGGCCATATATCTTGCCCCATCATTATAAAACATTGTTGTCAGTACTTGAGTCTTTCCTCTGAGCCAGATATTATATCAAAAGTTTTAAATCTGTATCACTTAATCATCATAAAATCTACACTGTAGATTTTGTATAATGAGTCTATAGATACTTTTCATGTAGAACTTTAAAATGTAATTTCATTTTCTTTTCAAAACAACTCAAGCAGTCTAATTTAGAGAAGAGATTAAGTGACTGGGCCAAGGTCAACAAGTAAATCAGCCAAACTGGGATTCAAAGTTCAGTCTTGGGTTTTGGGCTTTCTTGCTTCTACTTTTCCATATCACTTCATAATCAAAGTGTCTTCCCTTCAGTAACAACATAGAATCTTGTCTCCCATGTAACAATCATAGGATTTCTGACCTGTGAAGATTTCTATACATGGCAGAGCCTGAAGTCTATATCAAAACCTACCAGAGGTTGATTCATGCAGCTATCTAAGCCATTTTTCTAAGATGGGTAGGGCATGGACTCAAGGAAGCCTGGTAAAGAGGCGAAGAGTATTAGTAGACAGAAAGTAGCAAGGATTTGGGGGAACAAACAAGGGTCCCATGTTGCACAACTCCAGGGCACGGTTTATAGGTCTAGACTTGTACAGCATAAAACCTACAAGGAAATATGAGATGACCCTGAACGAGAAGGGGCTTCCTCATTGGCTCAGTGGGTAAAGAATCTACCTACAGTGCAAGAGACACAGGAGATGCAGGTTTGATCCCTGGGTAGGGAAGATCCCCTGGGGAAGAAAATGGTAACCCACTCCAGTATCCTTGTCTGAAAAATCCCACGGACAGAGAGCCTGGTAGGCTACAGTCCAAAGGGTTGCAAAGAGTCGGATGTGACTGAGCGACACAGAGCTGGATAGAGTTGAGAAGCCCTCCCAGAAGTACTCATGGGTCTACCGCTAAGTCAGACACCTAACTGATTGAGGCAGGGACAGAGTTCCTAGGACTGCTTCACTGATTTGTTCAGAGCGGTATGTCCATCTGCTTTGAACAATAACAGCAACAACAAACATTGTTTTAGGCTTATGATTTGATATGTATTGTTCTAAAAGCTTTAGACAACTGAATCCATTGAAACTCAACAAAAGTCCTATGAGCATAATATCACTGTATCACCATTTTACCGATGGGACTGTTGAGATCTAGCGAGGTTGAGGTAACTTGCCCAAAGTGTCACAGATGTGGGATCCAGATCCTCCCACTCTGAAATCTCATCTCAGCTGGAGCAGAGTCAGCTGCAAGCATGCCTGGTCCATCAAAAAGGCAACAGACTCCAGCTACTTTCAACCCAGGGAGCAGAAGGAGTAGAAAAAAGAGGCCTATCCTCAGACATCCTGAAAGGTATCAGTGCATGCATGGCCCCTTCAACTAGGGAGAAATGAAGGAAATCATACAACGAAACAGTCCTCATTACACACCCACATATGTACGAGAATAGATTAAGCAAAAAGTACTAATTCTCTCCCAGACAGCTGAATACCTTATACTTGGTCTAAATCCAATGATTCCACTTGCCTTATAATCTTCTAAATTTTAACTTGGTTGGGACAAATATTCAAGCCTCATAAACTTTTATTGGCTCCATTTGCTGTAACTGCATGCATAAGGAGGCCACTTGTAGCAGAAGGGCAGTTAAGCAGCTATCATCATTGCAAATCACTAACAAGAACACTGGTTCAGGAGCACAGACATGGCCTAAAATCCTGCCTAGGACTCAGCATTGACTCTGACAGCTGTGACTTCATGCAGCACAATGGTAAACTCATTATTTTCTAAACCTTTCACTAAAGTGCCAAGCTGAAGACAAAAGTGCAAGATTATATATTTAACATGGTATCTTCTTAAAGTGCTCAAGAGTTTATCATTTTATTTTATTTTTTTTACTTTTTATATCAACTAAGAAGACAACATAGCTTGATTCCATTAATATAAGATGGATAATTTAAGCTACCAGAAGGCAGAGTAATGATTATTCACTGAAAACACAATGGAGACCTCTGGAATCCTGGTAACATGCAGATTCTTGATCTGGTTACTTGTTCCATGTGCATGTTTAGTGTGCAAAAAATTACGAAGCTATCTACTGATGAAAATGTGCTTAGCCCTGTGTGTGTGTATGTGTGTGTGTACACATGTGCTGAGTCACTTCAGTCATGTCCAACACTTTGTTACCCATGGACTGTAGTCCACCAGGATCCTCTATCAATGGAATTCTCCAGGTAAGAAAGCTGGAGTGAGGTGCCATTCTTTCCTCCAAGGGATCTTCCTGATCCAGGGATCAAATCCAGGTCTTTGGCACTGTAGGCAGATTCTTTACTGCCTAAGCTAAGAGGCAAGCCCTTTCATATGTATAATATATATCAAATATACTTTAAGGAAAAATCACATTACTCACTATAACTGGATGAAAGAGTAAATTCAGGTTAACACAGACTACTGCTGTGCTTATAATGAAACCATTTTTTCAATATTTGTCTGCTTATGAAAATGGTAATTGCTGTCACTTTGCAAAAAACAGCAAATAGCCATTCACCTGAGCTATGGAAATATTGATTGGAGTGTTTAATATTCAAGCAAAAGCATTTTTTAATAAGTAACTTTTATTAAACATTTGCTATAGGCTATGTTTTATAATCTTTTATACTGAAGTTTAGTTGATATACACTATTATATAAGTTACAGATATTTAATACTCAGAATTTTTAGAATACTCCATTTATAGTTATTTTAGTATACTATAGTATACTATTTAGTATAGTATTTTAGAATACTCCATTTTAGAATTCTCCATAAAAGAGAATACTCCATTTATAGTTATTATGAAATACAGGTTGTGTTCCCTGTGTTGTACAATATATCCTTGTAGCTGATTTTATCCATGACAGTCTGTGCCTCTTAATCCCTTACTCCTATATTGTCCCTTCTCCCTTCCCTCCCATCTACCAGTGACCACTAATTTGTTCTCTGTATCTGTGAACATGTTTCTTTTTTGTTATATTCACTAATTTGCTGTACTTCCTAGAATTCAGATATAAGTGGTATTGTACAGTGTTTATCTTTCTCTCTGATTTATTTCACTAAGCCTAAAGACCTCCAAGTTTGCCATTGTTGCAAATGGCAAGTTAAAAAGTTATGGCTTCCCCAGTGGCTCAGTGGGTAAAGAAGCAGCCTGCTATGCAGGAGATGCAGTTCCATCCCTAGATCAGAAAGATCCCCAGGAGGTAGAAATGGCAACCCACCCCAGTATTCTTGCCTGGGAAATCCCATGGATAGAGCAGCCTGGTGAGCTACAGTCCATGGGGTCACAAAGAGTTGGACACGACTGAGTGACTAAGCACACGTGCACACAACAGATACTCAGAAACTATTGAATAAAATTCAACATTTATTACAGATTGTTTAAAAATCTGGCAACAGAAATATACTCTTATAATAGCACTAGAAAAATGCTTTATGTGAAGCCAAGAGCAAGTATCATTTTTTAATGACAAAACACTACAAATGTGTTTCAGATTCTGTCAGTTTTTTCCCTATCAATGCTGTCCTTTTTCTTTTAGCAATAGGATCCACAAAGTTTTACTTAGTTACACAGAAAAAGAAAAGAAACTAAGTTAACATTTTGTGTAATATGATTGCAGAACTTCATACTCCACAGGATGATTGAGAACTATTAATACTACAAGTTCTTTCACTATGAGAAAAAACTAAAATGATTTTATAAGATATTATGCTATGCTATGCTATGCTAAGTCACTTCAGTCGTGTCCGACTCTGTGCAACCCCATAGACGGCAGCCCACCAGGCTTCCCCGTCCCTGGGATTCTCCAGGCAAGAACACTGGAGTGGGGTGCCATTTCCTTCTCCGTTATAAGATATTAATAAGACTTTATACTGAAATCTGTAGTTTTATTAACAGATCACTGTAGTTAAAAAAAAAGTAATACATAAGAAAATAAAATTAAATATCTAGGAAACTACATCGAAATGGAAAAAGAAATGGAACTTTATTTAGGAATAAAAAGTTGCAAGAGAGTATGCTCCTAAGAATAAGTGATATTACTATATCAGGTATCAACAAGTTAAAAAGAAATTCATCACTCTGGGTCACAAAGAGTCAGACACGATTGAGCGACTGAACTGAACTGAATCTAAATCCCAATTAAGACTCCAATGGATATTTTAATCAATAAAAGTATTCCTAAATTAACATGGAACCATAAATGTGAAAAATTGTCTACACAGCCTCTGAAAAGAGAGGAAATAAAGTTGATATTTCTCTACCAAATATTAAATTGCAATGACCCCGTGGCACTAATATATTTTAGGAATTCCTAATATATATTTAGGAATGGATTAGCAAAACAGAAGGATCAAATAAAAGGTCCTGAAGTAGATAAAAGTCTCATCAAAACTAGGATAATTAGTACATATTAGATATGGGATTTCAAGTCTGTTAGAAAGACTCCACTTATAAGTATGATTATATGTATCTTATTGATATCTAGAAGCATTAAAGATAGTAACTCGGGGGAGGAGCTAAGATGGCCGACGAGTAGGACGGGGGGAATACTTTCTCCTCCACAAATTCGTTAAAAGAACATTTGAACACTGAGTAAATTCTACAAAACAACTTCTGAATGCCGGCAGAGGACATCAGGCACTTAGTAAGACAATTCATTGTCTTCGAAAGGAGATTACGAGCCCTGCGGTAACTCCTTTTGTGGAGAAGGGGCGCGGACACCAGCATTTGCTATTAGCAAGCAGGGGCTGGGCTAGGAGGAGCAGCGCGGCCTGCATCGCTTTGAGTAAGGATTTGGTCTCTACTTGAGCGAAATAACCAGACTGTCGGATATCTACTACGTCAAAAGTCAGTCCTAACCTAAGACACCACCAGGACTACGTACGGAACAAAGGACTGCACAGAGATACCTGGCTGCAGACCGTCCCACTCTGGTGACAGGCAGCCAGAGCCAAAAGCGGGCAATCACAGCCCTAGAGAGACATTATTTACAAAACTGTAAGTAGGTTTCTGTGTTAACTAACGCTTCTTCGGGCTCTGGACGGTTAACATCTGCCTGAGAAAGTGCGCCGGTTGTATACCCAGAAAACTGAGCACCAGGGAGGTGATAAGTCGCAGCAGCTGCACTCGCTAAACACTTCATCACCTGCGCTACTCGGACCTGGGAAGGGTACAAAATGCAGACTCAACCGAGTCTGTGCTTCTGAGGACTATCCGAGTGCCTGAACCTGGCCAGCTTAGATTTGGGTGTTCATCTCCACTCTCTCTGTAACAGGGCAGAGATCAGATATTGAAAAGACTAGTAAACTGCCTCAATAAAGAGAATTCAACAAACTACCAGAATATAGTAAGGACACTCTAAACTTGTCAATTTTAACAAGATGAGGAGACAGAGGAATACCCAGCAGCTAAAGGAACAGGATAAATGCCCACTAAACCAAACCAAAGAGGAAGAGATAGGGAATCTACCTGATAAAAATTCCGAATAATGATAGTGAAATTAATCCAAAATCTTGAAATCAAAATGGAATCACAGTTAAATAGTCTGGAGACAAGGATTGAGAAAATGCAAAAAAGGTTTAATAAGGACCTAGAAGAAATAAAAAAGAGTCAACACATAATGAATAATGCAATATATGAGATCCAAAACACTCTGGAGGCAACAAATAGTAGAATAACAGAGGCAGAAGATAGGACTAGTGAATTAGAAGATAGAATCCTAGAAATAAATGAATCAGATGAGAAAAAAGAAAAACGAATCAAAAGAAATGAGGACAATCTCAGAGACCTCCAGAATAACATTAAATGCTACAACATCCGAATCACTGGACTTCCAGAAGAAGAAGATAAAAAGAAAGACCATGAGAAAATACTTGAGATAATAGTTGAAAACTTCCCTAAAATGGAGAAGGAAATAACCACTCAAGTTCAAGAAATCCAGAGAGTCCCTAACAGGATAAACCCAAGGAGAAACACCCCAAGACACATATTAATCAAATTAACAAAGATTAAATATAAAGAACAAATATTAAAAGCAGCAAGGGAAAAACGTCAAATAACTCACAAGGGAATTCCCATAAGGATAACAGCTGATCTTTCAATAGAAACTCTCCAAGCCAGGAGGGAATGGCAAGACATAATTAAAGTTATGAAAGAAAATAACTTACAGCCCAGATTATTGTATCCAGCAAGGATCTCATTCAAATATGAAGGAGAAATCAAAAGCTTCACAGATAAGCAAAAGTTGAGAGAATTTTGCATCACTAAACCATTTCTCCAACAAAAACTAAAGGACATTCTCTAGACAGGAATCACTAAAAGGGTGTATAAATTTGAACCCAAAACAATAAAGTAAATCTTACTTATCAATAATTACTTTAAACGTTAATGGGCTGAATGCCCTAATCAACAGACAAAGACTGACCGAATCGATATAAAAACAAGACCCCTACATACTTTGTCTACAAGAGATAACCAAAAAATTAAAATGGGTCGAATGGATACAAAAACTAGACCTGTATATATGTTGTGTACCAGAGAACTACCTTAAAATAGAGGATATACACTGACTGAAAATGAAGGGCTGGGAAAAGATTCTCTATGCTAGTACGGGCCAAAAGAAAACAGGGGTAGCAATACTCATATTAGATAAAATTGACTTTAAAATAAAGGTCCTGAAAAGGAGACAAATGAAGGTTATACATAACGACTTAAAGGAACAATCCAAAAATAAGTTATAGCAATTATAAATATATATGCACCCAACATTGGAGCATTGATATATCTAAGACAAACACTAATTAGCATGATAGAAGAAATAAACAACAACGCAATAATAGTGGGAGACTTTAATACCCCACTCATACAATCTGGCTGTAATAGACAAAGTAAAGAGGAAAACATATTCATTTATGAGCCTCAAAAAATTTAGTTCACTTGGGAGAGTTTAAAAAAAATTTAAAAAAAAAAAAGACTTATTTTTTCATTCTGTAAATGTTTATTGACTATTTTATGGGTCTGATACCACTTTGGGTATTAAGGAGGAAGAAGTGACAAATGTGATCCTATCCTAAATAATATATTGTTGAAAAGATAGACCTACTAATACAAAATACCAAGATGTGTCTAAGATGAGGACACCCAAACTGGACTTTTAGTTTCCTGAACTTTTCATTTTCAAATCAAACCTCCTATTATAAGATGAATTTAATATGATTTTTTAAAAAATGTTCTTTGTGATTAAAAACAGTAAGCCATTAGTTAAGAAATTACATATACTCCTCCCCACCATCACTCCCCTTCTTCCTTCCCTTTTCCCTCCCACCCTCATAAAAAAAATAAATAAATATAGTAACTCTATCTGCCACTTACATAGAAAACATTTTTCCTAACACAAAACTTGCATTTTAAATTAAATGAAGCACTGTTGATGTACAATTTTTAAAAATTGTTTTGGAGTCTAATCTACTGATCTGTCTCCTGACTGAATGTCATATCCATTCTTCCTTCTAGAGTTTGTCCTCCACTGCCTGCTTCCTTTCTGGCCCTGAAAAGTGCCATTATACCAGTTTTCTGTAGCCTATTTTTTTTTTTTTTTCTTTCTGAAAACTTTAAGAGTCTATTAAGTCCTTTTTTTTTTTTTTTTTTTCAGGATTTAAACTCCTGCATCTCTCTGAAGGAGATCAGCCCTGGAACTTCTTTGGAGGGAATGATGCTGAAGCTGAAACCAGTACTTTGGCCACCTCATCCGAAGAGTTGACTCATTGGAAAAGACTCTGATGCTGGGAGGGATTGGGGGCAGGAGGAGAAGGGGACGACAGAGGATGAGATGGCTGGATGGCATCACTGACTCGATGAACATGAGTCTGAGTGAACTCCGGGAGTTGGTGATGGACAGGGAGGCCTGGTGTGCTGTGATTCATGGTGTCGCAAAGAGTCGGACACGACTGAGCGACTGAACTGAAGCCCTTTTTCTTCAGGATTTAAACTCCTGCATCTCTGGAAGATAAGGTGTAAGAACATCTCACAATATAAACCTACTCAGGTATCTTTCATTGTAAAGCAAACAAATAAACCAACAACCAAAACACTTCCTCTCATAGTCCATTCACCCTCCCCCTTTAAATAACACCCCTCTTCGCTGATCCCCTACAAAGCTAATCACTTTGAGAAGACCATTTAAACCAGTGGTTACAAATTGAAAAAAAAAAAATTGAAAGAGACTATATAAAGATAGTTTCTGGTTCAATGAGTTATCAACCAGTTTTGTCAAGTGTATTAAAACAATTTGTCAGCCAAACAAGTGACATTGTCTGATTGTAAATCCCCTTTACAAAGCTGGTTGATGTGAAAACTATACAAAAAGTTGACACTTGGTAGAGTCACTATTAGTAGGGGCAAGTAGCAATGAACAGATCCAGAAGTTTTGTAAAAACTATGAATTCAGGGATTAATTGGGACAAAAACGCAGGGACAACCACCTGAAGACCACTGTGGAAAGCCAGAGAAAAAGACCTATTACCATGATTTGGGTCCATTAATAAGGAAAAATAAAAACTGAAATATGAGAAAAAAATGTTCTCTCATGGTGGTCTAAAAGCTTACACTGTACAATTTCTATTATTTTAAATTATTTAAAGTGTGTTTTATGGCCTAGAATACATACAGTTTCTTTTAGTGAATGTTCCATATGAACATGAGAAGAATGGATGGTCTACTATTTCTGGGAAGTACTCTATATGTATCATTTATATTTATTTGCTTGATGATTTTTGAGTTGAACAATGTCTCTACTGATTTTCTGCCTGCTGGGTCTGTACATTATGGAGGTGCTGACATCTCTAATAATGGATTCATCTACTTCACTTTGCTGTTCGATCCATTTTTGCCTTATATATTTTGGTGCTTTGTTGTTGGATATATACATATTAAGGATTAATATATAAATTTATATATTACATATTTAAATTTTAATTTTTATATAATTTTTAAAAGTTATACTCCCTTTATAGTGATTTTGAAATATTGACTATAGTTCCCATTTATCAATATATAATAATGTTCTTTGTCCTAGACATTTTTCTTTGCTCTAGAATTTGTTGTCTACAATTAATATAACTTCTTCAGCTTTCTTTTTGATTACTGTTAATATGGTAGATCTTTCTCCATTCCTTTACTTTCAATTTATATGTGTCTTTATTTTGAAAGTAGGTTTCTTCTGAACAACATGCAGTTGTATCTTGTTTTATAATCTACTCAAACATCTGTTTTTAAAATTGTTTTATTATCACTTAAAGTAATTATTAATGTATTTGGATGAATATATGTTATATTTATCATTGGTTTTTTACTTGTTATATTGTTCTTTGTTTATTTTTATTTTTTCGTTTCTGGTTGTTTTCCAGTCCTTTTCTCCCTTCTCTGATTTTTAACTGAGCAATTCATATGGTTACATTCTCTTCTTCTTAACACATAAATTATACTTAAAAAAAAAAAGTTTTAGTGATTGTTATATAATTTGCAATATACCTATATAACTAACAAGTTCACTTGCAAACAACACTATGACACACCTCAGATAATGTAAGTAGCATTAATAGCATTTGTCCCTCCCAACTTTTGTATTATTGTTGTCCTCCATGTAACACTGAATACACTGTTCTGTTATTTTTTTTTTGGTATCAAAAATCATGTTCTGTTATTTTTAAAACATATTATTAGATCAATTAACAAGAAAGACAAATATGTGTTGATCTTTACATATCCTTTCTCTAATGCTTTCATTTTCTTTGGCACTTAGCTTTCTTTATGGTCCAACACTCACATCCATATATAACTACTGGAAAAACCATAGCTTTGACTAGACTGACCTTTGTTGGCAAAGTAATGTCTCTGCTTCTTAATGTGCTGTCTAGGTTGGTCATAACTTTTCTTCCAAGTAGCAAGCATCTTTTAATTTCATGGCTGCAGTCACCATCTGCAGTGATTTTCTCTCAACACTTTAAATATTCCTCTCTTCTCTCTTCTTGTTTGCATGGTTTCTGAGAAATATTTTGTAATTCTTATCATTGCTCTTCAACAGTTAAAATTGTATTTTCTCTGCTTTCAAGTGTTTTTTTTTTAATCTTTAAATTTCTGCTATTTAAACTTGATATGCCTAGGTATTGGGTGTTTTTTTTTTTTTTTTTTTTCACTTACCCTTCTTGGTGTTTTATGAGCTTCCTAGATCTGTGGTTTTGTATTTAACATTTATTTGGGGAAATTCTCAAACATTTTCACTTAAAATATTTCTTTTCTTCCTTTCTTTTTTCCTCCTTCTGGTATTATATTTACATACATGTTACACTTTTTATAGTTGTCCCATAGTTCTTAAGTATTATTTTCTTAGTACTTTTTTTTCTCTTTTCAGTTTGAGAAGTTTCTACTGACATGTCACTAACATGATTTTTTTTCCTCAGCCATGTCCAATCTACTAATGAACTTATCAAAGGCATTCCTCATGTCTATTACACTATTTTTTATCTCAAGCATTTAGTTTTTTTATTTGATTTTGCATCTCTTTGCTTACATTGGCCATCTGTTCTTACATGCTGTCTACTTTATCCATTAGAGCCCTTAGCATGATAATCACAACTTTATATCCTCCATCTGTAAATTCCAACAAGCCTGGCATATCTGAGTCTGGCTCTGATGCTCACTTTGTCTCTACAAACTGTTTTTCTGCCTTTCAGTTTGCCTTGTAACTTTTGTTTGGAAACTGAACATGATATGTGAGGTAAAAGGAACTGAGGCAAGGTTTACTAATGACCAATAATCACTAGTCATTAGTGATGTTTTGGTAGAGTGTATGGGAAGGTAAACATTCTCTCGTTCCATGATTAGGTCTCAGTCTTTTTGTGAACCTGTGTCTCTGAGCTGTGATGTTTAAAGTGTCTCTCAGTGATTTTTTACAGCCTTAATTGGGATAAGCTGACTGGATAGGTTGAGAACTGGATATTTCCCTTTTCCAGTGTATGAGGCTGGAGTGCGTTGGAGTTGGGTGTTTCTCTACCCACAGGTTGGTTAGGTTCTGGTAAATGCATTTCTCTTTAAGGCATGTCTTGTTTAGGTCAGAATGCTGCTGCTGCTGCTAAGTCGCTTCAGTCGTGTCCGACTCTGTGCGACCCCATAGACAGAAGCTCACCAGGCTCCCCCGTCCCTGGGATTCTCCAGGCAAGAACACTGGAATGGGTTGCCATTTCCTTCTCCAATGCATGAAAGTGAAAAGTGAAAGGGAAGTCGCTCAGTCGTGTCCGACTCTTAGTGACCCCATGGACTGGAGCCTACCAGGATCCTCCGTCCATGGGATTTTCCAGGCAAAAGTACTGGGGTGGGTGCCATAGGTCAGAATAGTTTATCTCAAAATGCTTGTTCCCCTCTCCCCATGCCAAAAATGGAAAGGGATTTTTCTTAACTCTTCACTATGAGAACCTGGTTGGAATCTGGAAGTAAAACTCACAAATAGGTGGTGATCCCTTTATGACTGGCCCACTTGGAGTTTTTAACTTTCAGACTTATACATACTAAGCTGTCAGCAATAGACCTTATTACAATTTAGGATTTTCTACTTTAGCAGTGTTTCACATGGAGTGTTTTGTTCATGGGTTTTGTTGTTTAGTCATTCAGTCATGTCCGATTTGCAACCCCATGGACTATATATAACCTGCAAGGCTCCTCTGTCCATGGGATTTTACAGGTAAGAATACTACAGTGGGTTGCTATTTCCTTCTCCAGGGGATCTTCCCCATCCAAAGATTGAACCTATGTCTCCTGAATTGGTAAGTTGATTCTTTACCACTGAGTCACCAAGGGAAGCCTATTCATGGGTTTATGCTTCCAGAAATTATAATTCTCTGTAACCATCTATCCAATTTTAAAGACAGAAGTTTGCCCTGTGACCTAACTTCTCTGAAATAGCTAAGAAGCGTTGTTGATTTTTAGTTTGTTCAGCTTTTTTTCTTGTTGTTAGAATGAAGTGAGGACTTACAAGTTTCTTAGAAATTAAATTGGAAAGTGGAAAAAGCTCTCTTTTAAAAAATAACACCTCTTCTTAATTTGCTAAGCATTTAAATCATAACTGTAAATTGATTGCTTTAGAATTATTTTTCTGCATCTATTGAAATAATTATGTATTATTTCTTTTAATTTCTTCATATGATAAATTGCATTGATTGCTTTTCAAAGGTTATACCAATCTTGCTTTCTTAGGATAAATCCTACTTGGTCAAAATACATTTGGATTCCAAGCACTAACAATTTGTTAGGGAATTTTAGCTTTATATTCATGAGAAATATTGGTGAATTTTTTCTGCAATGTCTTTTCTGATTGTTTTGCTGGATTCACAAACAAGGAGGGCAGTGATCCCTCCTTTTCTTTTTCAAAAATACTTGCATAATATTCATGTTATTTCTTCTTTAAATGTGCTCTTTTAGCAGAGGAGTTAATAAGAAATTTCATTTCTCTTTTATTATTAGGGCTATTCAGATTGCAGCCTTTCTTCTTGTGTTAATTTTGGTAGGTTACATTTTTTAATAAATATTTCCATTTCATATAAATTGTCATATGTGTTGCAAAAGTTTAAATGTAATCTCTTGTTATGCTTTCAATCACTGTAAAATCTGTGTTGATAAATCCTTTCGAAGCCTGATACTGGTAGTTTTTTGTTTTCTCTCTTATTTTTGTAATCAATCTACCTAGAAATATATAAATTTTATTAATCTTTCTCTTCTGTTAATTTTCTCTGTTCCTGTCATATATTTCTTTTGCTGCTATTAATTTCTTCACTTACTTATTTCCACCTACTTCAAGTTTAAT
Organism: Tragelaphus eurycerus; assembly: GCA_935064755.1. NCBI lineage: Eukaryota > Metazoa > Chordata > Mammalia > Artiodactyla > Bovidae > Tragelaphus > Tragelaphus eurycerus. The sequence continues at coordinate 16,797,681 of CAKXYN010000024.1, read as the reverse complement.
TTGATTTTGTCAAACAGAAGCCTTAGATCATTAATTTTAGGTCTTCTCTAACATAAGCATTGGAGTTGTATATTTCTAAATAAACACTGATTCAATTTTATCTCTTATTATTTGATTTATAGGCCATATATTCTTTATGAATGTATTAATTTTATTTTCATTATTAGTGAAATTTATTAAGGGCTTCCCAGGTGGCATCATGGTAAAGAAACTGTCTGCCAATTCAGGAGATGCAAGAGATGTGTGTTCAGTTCCTGGGTTGAGAAGATCCTCTAGAGAAGGAAATGGCAACCCACTGCAGTATTCTTGACTGGAAAATTCCATGGACAGAGGAACCTTGCAGGCTACAGTCCAGAGGGGTTGCAAAGAATCAGACATGACTGAGCATGCACACAAACATTATGATTACTTGTGGTTTTTACTAGGGAATTATTATTAGCAATTTTTAGTTTAATTCCACTGTATTCAGAAACTATACTCCATATGACTTTAATCTATTTAAATATATTGATGCTTGTCTTTAAATTCCAATGTATTGTTATCAGTTTTAATTTTGCTTTGTCTGTTTATAATTCTAAAGTTAGTTTACATTCCTAATTTGAGTAACTCTGTTACCAACCTCAGGATATAGGTACAGAATTAATTTGCAAAACTAATACCCAAGTCATAAAAGAAGTTACATAAAACTTGAGAGAAGAATACTGTCCCTTAAGGTGGTAGGGAGAATGGGAATGGGGAATGAAGACTTACTCTTTAATGGGGACAAAGTTTTAGTTTCGGAGAGTGAAAAATCCTGAAGATGGATGATAGTGAGCTTTCACAATAAATTGAATGTACTTAGTGCCACTGAAATATATAGTTAAATATGGTTAAAATAGTATGTTTTATATTACGTGACTTTTACCACAATAAAAGCACATTAAAAATTCTAAAAAGAAGAATACTGTCCCACTGATACTTCATTCAGATTTTGATTCTTCTTCTACTGGTACTGTTTCTGAAATATCACATTGTAATTTTGTTATTCTATAAATTAGCATGAGGTAGTGACTTTTTCATACAGAAAAAATTCATTTTAGCTACCAGAGTATCTTGAAGTTTGAATGTTCTTGACACTCAACATGTCCTCCTATATCTGCATGAGCCATTTAGTACACCTACACATCCCATACATACTCCATGAAACACCAGATGCTATTCTGAAACCAGCCTCAGGAAGTGAAGAAAATGTTGCACACAATTATTTAATAGCCTGGAGAAGTTGCTCCAACAGTGACAAGTGAAAATAATTCTGGGATGGATATAAGTCAAATTACTGTATATGTCTTAACTTTTCTTCAATGCATTGTCAGCTCTTAACTTGCAGTCATGTTGACAAGACCCTTTAGCCAAACTGATTTCTGAAGAAGTGGGCTTTTTATTGAGACCATTCAACTGACCTTTGTTTCCAATTACTAAAGGCCAAGATTTGGGGACATGCAAGAGAAAAAGGGCAATATCATAAAACCACTGAGCAATGCAAGAAGTGCTGATATTTGGTACAGAACTGTTGGAATTGAAGACAGAAATATTTACTAATATACAAATCTAATTTTTACTCCTAAGGTATTTGTTCTTGTACCCTACACATTTTCCTCATGGCTCTCATCAAAGTTTGTAATCATGTATGTGTATTTGTATGTGTGTATTGTATGTATGTCTTTTCTAGGCTATTTATGCTAAGAAGAGAAGATTCTGAATTTATCACGTCTGACCTATCTAGAACTAGTTGAGTGCTAACACACATTAGACATTAAAATACTTTTTGAAATTACACGTCAGTAATTAAAGGACTATCTCAAGGCTGTATATTGTCACTCTGCTTATTTAACTTATATGCAGAGTACATCATGACAAACGCCAGGCTGGAAGAAGCACAAGCTGGAATCAAGATTGCCAGGAGAAATATCAATAACCTCAGATATGCAGATGATACCACCCTTATGGCAGAAAGTGAAGAAGAACTAAAGAGCCTCTTGATGAAAGTGAAGGTGGAGAGTGAAAAAGTTGGCTTAAAGCTCAACATTCAGAAAACGAAGATCATGGCATCTGGTCCCATCACTTCATGAGAAATAGATGGGGAAACAGTGGAAACAGTGTCAGACTTTATTTTTCTGGGCTCCAAAATCACTGCAGATGGTGACTGCAGCCATGAAATTAAAAGATGCTTACTCCTTGGAAGGAAAGTTATGACCAATCTAGATAGTATATTCAAAAGCAGAGATTACTTTGTCTACAAAGGTCCATCTAGTCAAGGCTATGGTTTTTTCCAGTGGTCATGTATGGATGTGAGAGTTGGACTATGAAGAAAGCTGAGTACCGAAGAATTGATGCTTTTGAACTGTGGTGTTGGAGAAGACTCTTGTGAGTCCCTTGGACTGTGAGGAGATCCAACCAGTCCATCCTAAAGGAGACCAGTCCTGGGTGTTCATTACAAGGACTGATACTGAGGCTGAAACTCCAATCTTTGGCCACCTCATGCGAAGAGTTGACTCACTGGAAAAGACCCTGATGCTGGGAGGGATTGGGGGCAGGAGGAGAAGGGGACGACAGAGGATGAGATGGCTGGATGGCATCACTGACTCGATGGATGTGAGTCTGAGTGACCTCCGGGAGTTGGTGATGGACAGGGAGGCCTGGTGTGCTGCAATTCATGGGGTCGCAGAGTCGGACAGGATTGAGTGATTGAACTGAACTGAACTGAATTTCCCTGTCTAGTAGCTAGCTACACTATAGAACACATTTTCCAAAGAAATTCTAACATTCTCTAAAAAGGCAGACTACGTTGTCCAGAGACCACCATTTCAAAAAGGAGAAACCTGGCCAAGGAGGAGAACACAGGGAATAGTTGTGATTATAGGAAAGTTGGAATATTTTAATAATATATTGCAATGATAAGGAAATAAGGAGAGGTAGCTGTCAGCAGGAATCTTTGATATCTTAGTTTTAAAAATATTAATCTTCCCAATATTAATATATTAATATCCAATATATTGGATATTTAAGTGTAAAGAAAATATCAATACGGATGAGGAATTTGAATTGTAGGTGGAGCTGGGAATAATATCAGCACTGCAGTCATATTTTTATAAGAAGTGAAATTGGAAGTGGCTCAGTCAGGTCCGACTCTTTATGACTTCATGGTCTACATATATGTAATTCTACAGGACAGAATACTGGAGTGGGTAGCCTTTCCCTTCTCCAGGGGATTTTTTTAATCCAGTGTTTGAACCGAGGTCTCCTGCATTGAACGCAGACTCCTGACCAGCTGAGCCACAAGGGAAGCCCAAGAATACTGGAGTGGGTAGCCTATACCTTCTCCAGAGGCTCTTCCCCACCCAGGAATTGAACCAGGGTCTCCTGCATTGCAACGCAGATTCTTTACCAACTGAGCTATCAGGGAAGCCCCTAACTATGGATTTTTGCAGATGTGAGCAAATGAGCCAGCACTGAGAATGAGAACAGAAATAAATAAAATTGATAGATCAATCGAGCAATTGATCTTAGGCTTGGTAAGTACTAAGAATTATAAAGCTTGAAAAGAAGACAAATCAGTAAAGAAATTAAAGCTAGCATTATTATTTTGCTCATTTTCTGCCTTGATATAGTTAATGTTTTAGGTAAAGAAGTCAATTCATATCTCTGGAAGTTTCTATTTTAGCTGGCAATAAAATAAAACCATCTTCCAAAATCAGGAATATGAAAGGTGAATCTTTAAAGAAATCTCAAGTCTTACTTTTCTTACTCTTCCTCTCCTCTCTATCACATAATTAGTTTTTATAGCATTAAGAAGATTAGTAGAAGAGGAAGCTTCTATAATCCTGAAAGACAAAAATGTTTTACAAAATTTAGACTCCAGTGCAGTTTCCCTGCAAAAAAAAAAAAAAAGATGTACTTTTATCAGAGATTTGTTTGTATATGTGAATAAGTCTGTACTTTTTCACTTATAATTTTCATATTTTTCTATGATCTGCAAGCTTCATATTTTCAAGAGTGTAACACAAATCAGAAGCATGAGAAATGCTTACTTAGCTGAAGATTTGTTGCTCAAATGTGTCATTTTAGGAGTCTAAATTGAGTAAGTAGGAAAGGAAAAACTTTAGCAAAAGGAATCAAGCAGACAGTAGCTATTTTCAGATTCCATTTGTCAAACTGATGCAAAATTGTCACTACAAATAAATGCCTAAAAAAGAAGATACTTTAGTAAGTTCAGCAAGTCATTTCACTGTTCTGAGATGTCAACTCTAAAACCCCATGGCCTTAGGAGTCATTGAGAAATATGCTTAGGGGTGAAAAAAATGCTTAAAATATTTCTACTCTGTGAAATTGGAAGGGTGTCAAACGTTCAGATAACAAATAATGAAAAGTTTAATCACACTCATTCAGAAAGGTGCATTCTTTGAATTCTCTCCAAAATCACTTTAATCAAAGTGGGGATTAGAAATACTAAATTTAGTTGAAATACAAACTTCATAATGAAAGTTCTGTGGACCAAGATTCATTCAGGTGACACAAAAATTTGAAGGACATCTTAAAGGGAGAATAAAGCATTGTTGAAAGAGTTCTATATTTAAGCTGCACACAGATTTTTATTTGTATTTCAGGATGCATGTATTTACTCTGAAGAATTAAGATTACAAAGAATAGTTTTGTTGAGAATTTCTTTGATTCATTTTACATTATAACAACTTAGTACAAATAATGCATGTACTTTAGAAAAATAAGGGTTTCCCTCTATAACTCTGACACCTATCTTTTTTACCTTCCCCCATAGTATCAAACTCTTAATGACAGTCACTGCAATTGCTGACAAATCAATTTAAAGAAATACTCCAGCATTATCTTTATCAATATTTACAGAAACAGTAGAGAAAATCTGTCACTTGGTAGTTTCAAGGAAATTTGGATTCACAGGCAAGATAGAAACAGGTTTGCAAAGTCAGAATAATAAGACAGATGAGAGCTGCTCTTATAATATTATGGAATAAATAAGAGATGAATATCTAATTTGTAAATGTTTATTTGCTGTTAGTAGCATTTTTATATATACCAAAATAATAGGTGGTCATTGCAAAACTTTTGACAACTAAAATCTGCGTAAAGGAGCATATTCTAAAATCACATGTAATTCTATTATTTAATATTTGAAGATTCTTTTCAGATGTTCTGTATAGTTGGTAGCATATTGTATATATATTTTTTAAATGTCATGAATATGTAGATGATGTTCACAAAATCACTTTCTTGTTACTATGATCCCAATGAACCAATAGTTAATCAACCACAAATGACCTATGTGGTGTTGGAAAAGACTCTTGAGAGTCCCTTGGACTGCAAGGAGATCCAACCAGTCCATTCTGAAGGAGATCAGCCCTGGGATTTCTTTGGAAGGAATGATGCTAAAGCTGAAACTCCAGTATTTTGGTCACCTCATGCGAAGAGTTGACTCATTGGAGAAGACTCTGATGCTGGGAGGGATTGGGGGCAGGAGGAGAAGAGGACGACAGAGGATGAGATGGCTGGATGGCATCACTGACTCGATGGATGTGAGTCTGAGTGACCTCCGAGAGCTGGTGATGGACAGGGAGGCCTGGCGTGCTGCAGTTCATGGGGTCGCAGAGAGTCGGACACAACTGAGCGACTGATCTGATCTGATCTGATCTAATAAGAATAGTAATTTAAACCAAAGGAAGTATTTTGATAAAATTTCCTGATCCTCATTACTGTTTATTCTGTAAGTGAAAGTACTTATTTTTTTCGGTATGAAGTAGTTAAAGATTAGAATGAGAGTTAAATCAGTCAATTTTGCTTATCTCCAGCTTAACTGCTGAAACATTTATAAACTCTTTAAGCTCAGAATTGTATGAAATAGAATTTGAGCAAATGTCCAACTTCTCTTGACTTCTAATAGACATTGCCATCTTTCATTAAATGTTTTCCCTACTCCATCTTAGACACCATTCCTCAAGGAGGCTTCATGATAAATGCACATCAACTTCACACTGGTGCACATTCAAATGATTTGGGAGAAATTTACTTAACTGAACTGTGATTCAGAGCCTGTACAATGAAAATCATATTGCAAGAAAGTACTTTTAAAGCCTAGATCACAGCAACTGGAAGGTCACACTCATAACAGAAAACAGATACACCAATCAAATGCTCATGAAGATACGGGGTTACAAAATGATACTCATATTTAGGCATACAAGAAAATGAGCTTTAAAAATGGTTCTATTTCTGAGCTCACAAATCCCTACCTGCTTGAGGGAAGGAAGTGGGTGGAAAAACAAGTCAATTTTAGTATAATTTAGTAAACTCAGTCCAAGATTCACCTAACCACTCCTTTAAGGTAAATATTTCTTTTTTTTAACTTGGATTTTCCTAAACTGTCTGGAACCTCTTATTTTTACGATGATATATGAATATGTTCAAAGATGGTGTGTGATTGAAGGGTTTTGATGATGCAGAGAAGACGTTGACTCACCAAAGTTCCCTGCTGTTTATTCTGTCTTGCCATTGATTTCTGTGGCAATACCGTGCCACTCAAATGCAAATAGGGAAAAAAGAGTTTAGAAGATGGACAGTTTGATGTTTAGGAATGTGTGTTCCATGGAAACAGGATTTAATTTATGCATTGATCCTGAGTATCTTCCTGACAATTCTTGCACCAAGACTTTGAGATCTCTCTGCTTTTCCTAGACTACTCATCACCACTTGGGGAGCTGTTTTCTTTCTTTATTTGCCTCCACATCTCAAGATGTTTACTCTCAATACGTTTTATAAGGGAGACAATACGTGTAATGTTTAAAGAGCAGACCTCGGTCTCAGATAGACCAGAGTTCGAGTACAATCATTAATACTTCCAGTAAGTTTAGTTGAATAACTTTGGTAAAGTTACTTTACCTCTTTAGGTTAAGTTTTCTTCCCTTCAAAAACAGAAAACAACAATAGTTATCTCACAGGATTAATGAAACCATAAATGAGATTGTAGTTTTAAAATATATATACAATGCACAGTTTAAGTCTTATAAACCCTCAAAATGTGGTAGATGTTATAACTATTATTTTTGAGAAGTATTGTGATAACTAAGGTGTTCCTTAGGTCATTCTTATATCAGTGAAGTAAATGATTGTATATTATTGAACCAAAGAATATAATTTTAGAAAATACAATGAAGTACTGTAAAGAGCTCACCCAAGTAGGAACTTGCATTGTTGAGATCTTTCCTCTTTTCTCATGTAAGCATTTAATGCTGTTATGCCTCTGAGAACTGCTTTAACTTGTCCTGAACATTTTGATAACACTGCATTTATATTTTAAGTCATTTTTTAATTGAATTATAATTGACATACAATATTATTCTAGTTTAAGCTGTATACCACAGTGATTTGATGTTTTTATACATTACAGAGTAATCACTGTGATGTCTAGTTACCATATGGAATTATAATAGTATTATTTACTATATTCTCTCTGTTTTATATTATATCACAGTTATTTATTTTAGAGCTGAAAGTTTTCACTTCCTAAACCCCTTTACCTATACCACTTATCTTCCCATCTGCTCCCTTCTGAGAACCACTAGTCTATGATTTGGTTTCTGTTTTTCCTGGTTTGTCCATTTGCTTTGATTTTTAGATTCTACAGAAGATTAAAATCATAAAGTATTTGTCTTTGTCTGACTTATTTCATTTACCATAATACCCTCTAGGTCCCTCTACACAGTTGCAAATGACAAGATTCAGTTCTTTTTCTTGGCTAATATTCTACTGTATGTATGTATACAACCATACGCACACATACTCATGTCTTCTTTATCCATTCATTATTGATGGAAAATTATGTTCCCCATTTATCTCTACTTTTTAAAAAAATCATTTGAGTTTTCCTCTGTGATCCATGGGCTATTTCGAAGCATGTTTAATTTCCATATGATGTGAAGTTTGCCTGTTGTTTTTCTGTTATTTCTAGTTTAATTTCATTACTGTCATTACTCTATGGCAATTTCATTACTATAGAGAATATACACCAAATGACAAATTCTTTTAAACTGGATGAGATTTGTTTTATAGACTAGAATCTGATCTATATTGGTGAATGTGCTGCTGTTCTTTAGTGTTCTATATACGTCGATTGGATCCTGTTGGTTGACTGTACTATTCAAATCTTCCGACTAGTAGTTCTGTCAACTGTTGAGAGGAGGCTATTGAAGTCTTCAGCTGTATGATTATAAATCTGTATTTTTCCTTTTAGATCTACAAGGCTTTGCTTCACATATTTGAAGGCTTTATTTGGTGTGAAAGTTATGACCAACCTAGATAGCATATTCAAAAGCAGAGACATTACTTTGCCAACAAAGGTTCGCCTAGTCAAGGCTATGGTCTTTCCTGTGGTCATGTATGGATGTGAGAGCTGGACTGTGAAGAAGGCTGAGCACCGAAGAATTGATGCCTTTGAACTGTGGTGTTGGAGAAGACTCTTGAGAGTCCCCTGGACTGCAAGGAGATCCAACCAGTCCATTCTGAAGGAGGATCAGCCCTGGGATTTCTTTGGAAGGAATGATGCTAAAGCTGAAACTCCAGTATTTTGGCCACCTCATGCGAAGAGTTGACTCATTGGAGAAGACTCTGATGCTGGGAGGGATTGGGGGCAGGAGGAGAAGGGGAAGACAGAGGATGAGATGGCTGGATGGCATCACTGACTTGATGGATGTGAGTCTGAGTGACCTCTGGGAGTTGGTGATGGACAGGGAAGCCTGGAGTGCTGCAATTCATGGGGTCGCAAAGAGTCGGATATGACTGAGCAACTGATCTGATCTGATCTGAACATATTTAGAATCCATATGCTTCCTTATGGTTTGATCTTTTTTGTCTTTACATTATATTCTTCTTATCTCTTGTAACTGTATTGACTTTTAAATCTACTTAAAAGTCTACTTTAAGTCTACTTTGTAAGATATTAATATAGCTGTTGCTTTATGTTTTATTTATTAATGGTTGCATGATCCATCTTCTTCAATCATTTTACTTTCAACATACTTATACATTTGAATTAAAAGTTAATTTCTTTTAAGCAGCATATAATTGAGTCATTTTATAATTTCACTCTGGAACTTTTCTTTAAAAGAAAAGTTTTAAAGAAACTCTATTTTCTTTAAATTGGTATGTTTAAACCTTTTACTTTCAAAGTAATTATTTATATATTGTCACTTAAATCTGACATTTTATTACTTTTGAATCATAAACATACATTATCTGCCAAACCTTGGTATTTGTAGATGGAGATAAGTGAATGGAAAACAAGTATGAGTTCCCATTATGTGGTCAGAAATTTAAAAGAAAAAAATTCCAAAGAAATAGTTTAATAATTTCCCATAGCTAATGAAGGGCTTCCCTGGTGGCTCAGCTGGTAAAGAATCTGCCTGCAATGTGGGAGACCTGGGTTCAATCCTTGGGTTGGAAAAATCCCCTGGAGAAGGGAAAGGCTACCCACTCCAGTATTCTGGCCTGGAGAATTCCATGGCCTATATAGTCCATGGGGTTGCAAAGAGTCAGACACCACTGAGCAACTTTCACTTTCATAGCTGATGAAAACATGAGTCTTCATATTGAAATGACTTGGTAAGTTATAAATGGATGACTTTAAAAATGATCTATCTTAAATATATTTTCATCCTATTTCATAATCACAAGGATTAAGGAAATATCCTAGTAACTCCCAGAAAGCAAAACCAATATAACAAAATAGAATGATAATTAGACAAGCATCATATTTTTTAGCAATAAAATTAGATATTAGAAGACAACTGAAGACATCTCCAAGTTTCTCAGGGAAAATTATTTTCATTCTGGAATATTTTTACTGGGCAACAGTATTGTTCAAATGTGAAGACAAATATATTTCAGATATAAGATAACTCAGAAAGTTTATTTCTTACTCAATACACCTGAAGAAGTTTATTGAAACAGAATACAAATTAAACAAAGAAGAAAATAGAAGACATAGGATAAAGCAAGCATTATTTCTTATTGCTAAGAATATTCTTATTAAGAATATTCAATAAGAATATGGTTATTCTTATACCTTCTTATTGGAAGGAAATTTGACATGATTATAGCCTCCAGATAACTAATTTTAATGCAAACTCGAAGTAAACAGAAGATAAATATCACCATCACTGCCAAGCAAGAGAGGCTGCACAGAAAAGGGACTTTTACTTACTACTCTTACTGGTAAGGTAAGAGCCTAGGTAATTCTTATCACTGTTGCAGCACTATTTTATCTCAAATAGTTAATGTTTCTTCCTATCAGCAGGCAAACACTTCTCCCTTGGGAAAATACTTTTGGGATCATCTTCATGTTGAATCTAGGAAACACTGCCCTATCTTCCTACAAATGGAAACACTCTATATTATTAGAGGATGGCCTTAGAGATTCCAAACTCTTTTATACATCTGTTGTAAGAGTGTCTAATGTAATGATTAGACAATTTATCAGATATCAAGTTAAAACACACACACACTCAACAGATGCTTGAAAATAATCCCAATAGATTGAAAGATTACAGTTAAAAGTTTCCTGTTTATTTGCCATGTCAGAAAACTTATTCTTTTCCACTGAAAATAAAGACAAGTTCATTAGAAGATTTCTCATACACTCATCAAACAGCAGATAGAAATTCACTGAACTCCAGTCTTTAAATGCTCTCATACGCCCTCTCTGGGAGCTAAAACATCCCTTATCCTATCACATGACTTTTGATTTCAAACATTGTACCAAATTTTCTAACATTTTGTGTAGCGTGACTTAAATTAGACTAAAGGTCGTTTGCTATTCCTTTTTTACTTGCTTACTAAATAGTTTTGAGGGCATAGGAAAGTTCTATCCTGAACAATTCTTTAATGTGTAGTAGAATGTTTGGAGAAACCACTTGAGACTGAGAATTTCTGGAGGGGCTACCTATTGTACAACTTCTAAAAAGTTTAATTTATAAGTTGTAGAGGGATTTTCCATAATAGAGTCACATGTCAGTCCCCCAAGTGAAGCATTAGCTGTGCTACACTCATTAAAGCTAATGTAGGTGATACGGTTACATCACATTGTACTGAAAATACTTAGAGGCACTTAAGGACCCTTAGTTTGTAAACTCGGCAACAGGGATGACACAGTGATAGAAGTGCTTATGGGAGTTGTACTTCACGGAGAGTAGATATTTAGTTTAGACATGATGCGTATAAAAACCTCCCTTATGGATTATCAATAGAAAGAGTAAAGTTAGAGCTCGCAAGATAGAAGCTGTATTTAGTCTACAATCAGATATGTCTCTCTTTTCATATATGAGTCATTTAATACTTTACTTTTTAATTTTTCTGTTTTTTCCAAAGAAATGAAGATATTGGTAGTTACTACTTCTGCCTTAAATGAAATCATTGGAAAGATTTCTATTTGCTTTTCAAAAATAAGATTTTAAAATGTTTCCGTTGTATTCTATATGCATCAGTTTTATTTTTGAATCTAGATTGTCAATTGTTTCTAAGCAATAAAAATAAGAACTGCAATTTATAGCACTTAGCATAATGATGACACCTGCTAAAGTTACCTATCTGCCAAATTAAGCCCCATTCATTACATGAAAGTAATGAGGTCTGTGGATATCTAAAATTATAAACCATTTTTCAGTAAAAGTACCTATGAAAGATTATTAAAAATGACGTTTGAAAAAGTCAGGACTTATCCAAATTTCTTTGAGTCTCTTTTACCATTTCTATACATGCTACCCTCACTTGATGTGCTTTTATTACCAAAGGCATTTTTATTTCTGAGTAACATTCTAGGGCATATATATACTACAGTTTTTTAAATCATTCAATTGTTGAAGGATATCTGGGGTAATTCTAATTTTCAATTATTATAAATAAACCTTCTATCAACATTAATGTATAAGTTTTGTGTGAATACAAGTTTTAATTTATCTGGGATAAACGCCCCAGAGTTCAATTGTTGGGTCTTCCTATAGTTGTATATGTCATGCAATGGATGAATAGACTGGGATGCATTTATGTAATAGGAAACTGCTCAAGAATATAAAGGAACAGATAAGAATGGGAGGAAAAAAAACTTGATCTCCTAAATTTATACATTTTATGACTCTATTTATATGATGTTATAAAACAACACAAATTTACAGTGATGAGGAAAAGATGAGTAATTGTCAGATGGATAGAGTTGGTCTGAGGAGATAACTATAAGGGGCAAAATGAGATATTTTGGAGCTATGGAAGAGTGCTATATTTTGATTGTTGTGTTGGTTCCGTTCAGTTCAGTTCAGTTCAGTCGCTCAGTCGTGTCCGACTCTTTGCCACCCCATGAATCACAGCACGCCAGGCCTCCCTGTCCATTACCAACCCCCAGAGCTCACCCAGACTCACGTTTATCGAGTCAGTGATGCCATCCAGCCATCTCATCCTCTGTCGTCCCCTTCTCCTCCTGCCCCCAATCCCTCCCAGCGTCAGAGTCTTTTCCAATGAGTCAATTCTTTGCATGAAGTGCCCAAAGTACTGGAGTTTCAGCTTTAGCATCATTCCTTCCAAAGAAATCCCAGGGCTGATCCTCCTTCAGAATGGACTGGTTGGATCTCCTTGCAGTCCAAGGGACTCTCAAGAGTCTTCTCCAACACCACAGTTCAAAAGCATCAATTCTTCGGTGCTCAGCCTTCTTCAGCGCTCAGCCTTCTTCAGAGTCCAACTCTCACATCCATACATGACCACAGGAAAAAGCATAGCCTTGACTAGACAAACCTTTGTTGGCAAAGTAATGTCTCTGCTTTTGAATATGCTATCTAGGTTGGTCATAACTTTCCTTCCACGGAGTAAGCGTCTTTTAATTTCATGGCAGCATTCACCATCTGTAGTGATTTTGGAGCCCCCTAAAATAAAGTCTGACACTGTTTCCACTGTTTCCCCATCTATTTCCCATGAAGTGCTGGGACGGGATGCCATGATCTTCATTTTCTGAATGTTGAGCTCTAAGTCAACTTTTTCACTCTCCACTTTCACTTTCATCAAGAGGCTTTTGAGTTCCTCTTCACTTTCTGCCATAAGGGTGTTGTCATCTGCATATCTGAGGTTACTGATATTTCTCCTGGCAATCTTGGTTCCAGCTTGTGTTTCTTCCAGTCCAGCATTTCTCATGATGTACTCTGCATATAAGTTAAATAAGCAGGTTGACAATATACAGCCTCAACGTACTCCTTTTCCTATTTGGAACCAGTCTGTTGTTCCATGTCCAGTTCTAACTGTTGCTTCCTGACCTGCATACAAATTTCTCAAGAGGCATCAGGTGGTCTGGTATTCCCATGTCTTTCAGAATTCTCCACAGTTTATTGTGATCCACACAGTCAGAGGCTTTGGCATAGTCAATAAAGCAGAAACAGATGTTTTTCTGGAACTCTCTTGTTTTTTCCATGATCCAGTGGTGTTGGTTACATGACTATTTGTCTATCATAACTATATGTCTGTAGTGTTGGTTACATGACTGTGTGTCTTTATATACTATGAGGAATGACTAATTTATAAAATTAGTCATTAAAAAATAAAGAAGAGTGTTATGTATAAATAATAATTAAAAAATAAAGAAGAATATTACTTATGTTTGATACTCTACCTGAAAACTTTAGGTTAAAATTTAGGTGATGGCATTTTCTTGTCTTATTTTGAAATAATTATTAATTTATATAGGAAACTGCAAAAGGGAAAATACCCAGGGAGGTCCTGTGTGCTCTTCATGCAGCTTCCACCAGTGGCAACATCTTGCATCACTGTTTGTGCTTTGTTGCTCAGTTGTGTTGACTCTTTATGACCCAATAAACTGTAGCCCACCAAGCTCCTCTGTCCATGGGATTTTTCCAGGCAAGAATACAGGAGTGGGTTGCCATTCCCTTTTCCAGGGGATCTTCCCAACCCAAGGATTGAACACAGTTCTCTGACACTGCAGGCCGTCTGAGCCACCAGTAAGTTGCACAACTCATAAAGCTTATTCAGATTTTGCCAGCTTTATACACACTTTTGGGTGTGTATGTGTATGTGTGCAGTTCTATGCAGTTCACAGTGTCACGCGTGTTGATTTGATGTTGATGTGATCACCACCAGAATCAAAAGCAAAGTTCTTCCATCATCTCTAGGACCCACGGTGCTACCCCTCCATAGTTATTACTTCTTCCCCCTCATCCTTAACATCTGGTAGCTACTAATCTGTTGTCTATTGCAGTATGTTTGATTTAAGAATGTTACATAAATGGAGGGCTTCCCTAGGGGCTCAGATGGTAAAGCATCTGTCTGCAATGTAGAAGACCTGGGTTCGATCCCTGGGTTGGGAAGATCCCCTGGAGAAGGAAATGGCAGCCCACTCCAGTATTCTTGCCTGGAAAATCCCATGGATCACGTAGCCTGATAGGCTACCGTCCATGGGGTCACAAAGAGTTGGACAAGACTGAGCAACTTCATAACTTCACTTCACATAAATGGGAATAAAGTACATGATAATGACTTTTGGAAAAAATGCTCTCAACCCAGAAATAAATCCATGCACCAGTTAATCTTCAACAAAGGAGGCAAGAATATACCACAGAGAAAAGACAGTCTCTTTAGCAAGTGGTGTTGAAAAAACTGGACAGGTGCATGTAAATCAATGAAGTTAGAATACTCTCTTATACAACACCAGAGAAGGCAATGGCAACCCACTCCAGTACTCTTGCCTGGAAAATCCCATGGATGGAGGAGCTTGGTGGGCTGCAGTCCACGGAGTCGCACAGAGTCAGACACGACTGAAGCAACTTAGCAGCAGCAGCAGCTTATACCACACACAAAAATAAACTCAAAAATGACTTAAAGAGTTAAATAAAAGACATCATACCATAAAACTTCTAGAAGAGAACATAGGCAAAATGTTCTCTAACATAAATTGTAGTAATGTTATCTTAGGTCAGTCTTTCAAGTCAATAGAAGTAAAAGCAAAAATAAACAAAAGAATCCAACCAAACTTATAAGCTTTTTCATATCAAAGGAAATCATAAACAAAAAAAAGACTATCTATGGAGTAGGGAGAAAATATTTCCAAATGATGTAACCAACACGAGATTAATTTCCAAAATATAGAAACAGCTCATACAGCTCAATATCAAAAACCCCCAAACAACCCAATCAAAAAATGGACAGAAGTTCTAAACAGACATTTCTTCAAAGAAGACATACAGATGGCCAATAGGCACATGAAAAGATGCTCAACTTTGCTAATTATTAAAGAAGTACAAGGCAAACTAAAATGAAATATCACCTCATTTTGGCCATCATTTGAAAGTCTGCAAATAATAAATTCCGGAGACTGTGTGGAGAAAGGGGAATCCTCCTCTATTGTTTGTGGGAACGTGGATCGGTATAGCCATGATGGAAAACAGTATGGAGGTTACTTAAAAAAACTGAAAAAGAGCTGCCCTGTGATTCAACAGTCCCACTCTTGGTTGTATATCTGGAAGATAGTCTAATTTGAAAAAATACATGCACTCCAATCTTCAGAGCAGGACTATTTACAACAGCCAAGACATGGAAACAACCTAAATGTCTTTTGATAGAGGAATGGATAAAGCTGTGGTACAAAAATATAATGGAATACTACTTAGCCATAAAAAGAATGAAATAATGTCATTTGGAGCAACATGGATAGAGTTAGAGATTATCATGTTAAGTGGCCTCATTCATATCCAGAAAGAGAAAGAGAGGTATCATACACTATCAGTTACATGTGAAATCTAAAATATGATACAAGGGAACTTATTACAAAACAGAAATGGACTTACAGACATAGAAGAAAAGCTTATGGTTACCAAAGGGGAAAAGTGATCAAGGAGGGGTAAATTAGGAGTTGGGATTTCCAGATCCAAACTACTATACATAAAATAGATAAACAACAAGGGCCTATTTTACAGCATAGGGAACTACATTCAATACCCTGTTATACCATAATGGAAAGAATACGAAAAAGAATCACTTTGCTGTATATTAGAAGCAAATAATATTGTAATTCAACTAAACTTAAATTTTAAAAAATGTTCTCTTGTTAATGCCAATGTTCTGCCAAATTTGTTTCCTATATTACATCATCTTAAAAATATCTTCTCAGGGCTGGGCTAGGGACATTAATAGTTTTAATTTATTCTAATTTACTCTATCTCATTTGGCCTTTAATCTTCCTGACTTCCACTTGACATTCAGAGTACTAAGAGAACTTTTTTCTAAAGGAAATGACATCTGCCATGTAACAGGGATTCAATATTCAATTTGAATAAACACACATCTTTGTTCACATTTCTAATTATATTTTCAGAAGTAGAATTTCTGGCTTAATAGATATATCTATTGAGTCAGTATGTGTGTGTGTGTGTGTATTTAAAAACTCCTGATTCATGTTACCAAAGAGGTCTTTATAAAGACTGGACCACATTTCACCCAGATCAAGAGTAAACTGGTAATGCCTATCTCCTCTGACTGACTTTTCCTTCACCTACATTGTGAAAGATATAGTTTTAATTGCTTTTGACCACATCAATTTTACAGCCAAGACAAATGCATTTCACTATTTTATCATTTAGTCTCTATCTCTAGCTTTTGAATTGTACATTTAAGTGTTAAGTTATTTATCTAATAGGACAATTTTAATTTTTGGAAGTATATAAGTATAGTTTATTTACAAAAGATATTAAAGATTTTCTTGCAACAGTGTAGTAAAATTACACCTCATCCCCACTCCTAGTTAAGATTTGATTCCCTTTTAATAAAATTTTCTCATCAGTCAAAGCTTATAAACATACCATACATAAGCAAAGTACACTTTTTAAAAAATTAATGCATACTTATTAGCTACAACTCAGAGACACTATACCTGCCAGGATATGTAATCAAGAACAACACGGAAATAAACATGATCTTAACTGACCCTGTTTTTAGTTAATGTGAAAACACACATGCATACATTTCCATACATGCACACACACAGCTTTTAAATAGTCTAATATTTCCAATTAAAATTCAGTTCTTTCCCCAGAAGTGGGAAAACTGCTATCATAAATGCAATGTTGTATGTTAATTTTTGTCTTTAAGGATAAAGGGGTAAAAGGATCTTTTACCCTTCTCAATTAATTACTCAATGGCAGTAGGATCGGTGTCTTAAAAGATTAATAGCATCATGGTAGTTTTCCTTTCACAGTACTAACATATCCTACTCCAAGAGCAATGAGTTAAATTGAAAGCTTTAAGAGATAAGATCCAAGATTTTCTCAAATGATGGAAAAATAATCCGTCCCCACACACTTTTATACCAACATTGAAACCTTAACACTTTAGCAAAGAAATTCAGATCTCTCATTGTTTCCTCAGGCAATTGAAGTAAGCATTATTTTTTAGTCCTTTTCTTATTGGAATAGATTACCTGATCACTCAAAAGCTTTCAATATCTTCTAGAAACTTTCACATTTGCCAATTTCACATTTCACGTATACATAAAAATGTTCTTCATTTCTGAAATTTCCCTTCTACTAGTCCTGGGCTATAAGGATCTATCAATCCATTCAGTTCAGTTCAGTTGCTCAGTCGTGTCTGATTCTTTGCCACCCCATGAATCGCACCACGCCAGGCCTCCCTGTCCATCTCCAACTCCTGGAGTTCACTCAAACTCATGTCCATAGAGTCAGTGATGCCATCCAGCCATCTCATCCTCTGTCATCCCCTTCTTCTCCTGCCCCCAATCCCTCCCAGCATCAGGGTCTTTTCCAATGACTCAACTCTTCACATGAGGTGGCCAAAGTATTGGAGTTTCAGCCTCAGCATCAGTCCTTCCAATGAACACCCCCAGGACTGGTCTCCTTTAGGATGTATAAAGTGTGCCAAAAGACTGAGTTTTAAATTATGCTTTGATATAACAGAAAACTATATTTTTTATAATACTGCATAATTTATTGAACTCCTGGTGCTGAGTTACACAGATAAACAAGACAGACCCAGGTTCTGCCCTAAGGAGCTCATATTCTAGTGTCCCTCAGACAATAAACAAATGATGATCAGAGTTCACCGTGGTGTGATGAAAGCAACATACCAGAGGCCAGGGAACAGACACTACAGTTACCTGAAGCTACAACCAAGGAGCAGTCTGTGCCTTGATTAGGAATTCACTCTTCCCCATAAAAAACTGAGATGGAAAATATAAAATCATGCCTGTAATTTTTATGCCCACATCTTTTGTAAAAATAGTTTTGAATTTATTTAGTATCCCTTTCAGAAGCATTCAGTTAACAAACCTCTCTTAGTGTTATTATAGTAAATTCAATTTTACCTATATGCTTGAATGATCCCTATTAAGAAACACACAGAATCATGTTTTTGCTTTGGCTCCCTGGCAGAACAAAGCTACATTTGCTATTCTAATGAAGCAATTACCTTTAGCTTACATTTTTCTGATATAATCTAGTGATCTGTCTCCACCACCCAATCAGATTTCACCATCACTAAAAGCCATACATGCCACTTACAACTCACCATTATGAAGTGAATCCAGTGGTTCATGTTGCTTAGGTCATGTTTGATGAGATGTCCTATACTACACAGGTCTAAGGAAGAAAGAGAACACTCCTGTCCAGTCTTCTGCATGTACAATTAGGTTGGACCTTCTCATTGCCCCAATTTAGCCCTTAGTTCTATTATTCTGTATGCAGTCCTTTGAGAGTCAGTACTGCTTCATGGCTTAGAGTGTGGACTTCAGAGCTCACTGCCTAGTTTTAAATCTCAAACGGCCACTTGCCAGCTTCTTACCATAGCAAGTAATCTAACTTCTCAGAGCCTCAATTTCCTCTTTAAGAAAATGAAATCACAGAGTGTTGCTGTGGGATTATTTGAGATGACTCCTGTGAATTACTTAGAATCATCCCTTAACACACTGAAAGCATTCAGTATGTGTTAGTGATATTTATTGTTCTCCATTCATGTCATATATGATGCTATGCTGGATTTATTTGAAGTGGTTTGGTATAGACAATCTGTCATTACATATGTATGTTGAAGCCACCCTTTTAGAGCATTTATTTGCATGTATCAGAAATTCAGCAGACAATGGACTTAGTTACAAACCTGAGGAAGCTACTATAGAAATTGCAGCTCTCCTGACTATCATCTGAGAAGCTTGCTTATTAACATACTATGTTACAATTATGATTTTGTTGAAGAAATTCTGTGAATTAACACAGTGGTAATCTCACTGGTGACTTGCAAAATGTGTAGATTGGTTAAAATATTTTAGAGATAATTCCAGACCTTGCATGAAAAGGGATAAGACTATAGCAAACCCTGTACCCTTCATCTATATCTTTGAGTATGACATTTTAGGCTTGATTCTTAAATATTTGTTTTTCATTACTGATTTTAAGGGATTTTTTAAATGATTTAATAGATTTCTCCAGATCTAACAATAGAATATTGCCACATTGACTCAAGTGAATTTTTCCATACAAGTTTTTTTCTATATATAAGCTAGAACTTCATCAAAATTTTTTAGACAGTATGCTTGATTGTTACTACATGTTTGGTGTCAGCGATCAAATTTGTCCTAAGATACCCTTTTATTATAAACTGGGAATGACATTTACTTATTTAAAATTGCTGACACATGGTTATGCACACACCTAGTGATTTTGGCAAATTTACAGCCAAATGCCTCCCTAATTCAATTTGATACATTCCTTGAGGACAGAAGTCAAAATGTATCTAGCATTAACTTATTCAATAAATATTTAATGACAATCTAATGATTACAAAGTACTGTTACTGGCAGTGGGAATCTTCACTGAATTAAGGACTTTATTTTCATTAAACTTGCAATTTGGCGAACTCTCTCTCTTTTTTTTTTTTTTTAATATAATCTCTCTTGCAATACTTTGAATAGAATACATTCTTGGCACTACTCAGTAAAGTTACTTGAAAGATTTCTCCCATGAAAATTATATCCCAAATTTATAACCACCTTCTCCTAACTGAAGGAGCATTCCTTGTAAATTTTCCTAGTAGTAAATCAGATATACCTGTCATGAGGTAAAACTCATGAAAATGAAATTGTTTTGTTAAAAAATATATATATGTATATATATACACACATATATATATACTGCTCTATAATAAGCTAACTAGTTCTCTTAGCCTTGCTGTGATAAAAGATTCATGCAATGGAACATGATTAGTTGTATAGGGGAAAGTTTCCAGCAATACAAAATAACATAGTTTGCCCTCTAAATTGGATTTTTAAATGTTTTTTTCACCTGAAGCCTTTCTGCAAAAAAAGAAAAAAAAAACTTGTAAAAGCAAAATGTTTTGTGTTTATCCCACAATTCAGGTGTGCTGTGAAGAAGAAATAAGAGTTAAGGCAAAGTTTAACTCTAGTTTATTATTCTGTTTCTTATTTTATTTTTTTAATTTTCGTCTAATCTAGTACAATAGTAGCCCTTTGGCAGAGCTGTTCAGTCGACGTCACCTTTTGCTTGACTCCCATTTCATTATCTTTCTCTATGTGCGGGACACCCAGGCCCCAGTATTCTCCCTGATGTCCTCCATGATTACATAATAATTGACCTGAGTGGCAGCAGCCCTTTCCTTCTTTCCCCATCTCATTAAAGTAGAATCTCAACAGGGTCATTTCTATATGATAGGTGAAAATGAGTGTAATATTTTAAATGAATACATCTTCAGTGATGCATTGGCTAGCTCAGATTTGTTCTTCCTTGGTAACCAAAATATCTTAATTCATTACAGTGGCCTGTTACCTGAAGAAACATTTATAAGGTAGAGAATTTCAAGTACCTTAGTAAACAAAGAAAGGAAGCACTTTTATGTTGACAGGAATGTTTTCTTTAATCCACAATAAAGTCTATCCATCTTGCCTGCACTTATGGATTTAAAAAGTTATATGGTTTGAGTCCATGAAAATAACAGACATGATTTTGGAGAATTGGAACTTCTATTTTCAGTTAAAGGCATTCATTAGTAACAAATGGGGAAATAGTCTTCTAATTGAATTAAAATTAAGTTGTCTTTGGAAGCAGTAATAGAGTCAAGTTAGTAGTTTAATCATAGGCTATATTTTTGGAAGCTAGTGATAAAACACTCAATGGGATCCATCAGGACTTAGATGATGGGAATCATCAGCATACAGCCATAACTGATATAACAGAGTCAAAGGGACTGAGTCTTTGAAAAGTTGTAGTCAAAGTTTAAATCTCAGGTAGCTTCTATAGGACTCTGTGCACTGACATTTGACTGAATCAGGAGAGTCTTTTTTATCTGATTCAGGCCTGATATATCTAATTTGATCTCCAGTTAGGCTGAAACAATAAATCACATGTAATTATTTAATTTAGAAAGCACAGAGAAAGGAGACAATCTGTTAAAATTCAGTATTAAGCAGACTAATGCAGTGAGCAAGTCTAGGAACTGTGTGAAACACAAGCCTCAGAATTTTTCTGCCCAAGGGACCAGAAAGACAGTATATTTATACAGCAACTTCTGAGAGTCACTGGTTGGGGGGGTACTCTCAGGGGATACTGTTTCCTTGGCATCTTCCTCCTACTCTAGAAGTGAGAAGGAAATTCTAAAATTCTAACATAAGTCCTCAAGTACAGAGACCCTAATCCTGGCTCTGTAAATGTAGCTAGAATCTCTTGGAAAGTAAAGTATAAGGGTTGGCAACTGACAGAATCAGCCTCATAAGGAAATTTCAGACTTCCTTTACTTTTGATGTATCACATTGAGAAATCCAGAAGTAATTCAATCTTATCAATTAGAAATTCTTTTTCCAGCATGCAACAGAAAAACTAACAATGTCTAAGTCCAATCAGTCTAGTCAGTCTAGATCTTCAGCAGCCTAGTGATATTATCAAGGACCTAAGCTTTTCTCATCCTTCTCTATTATCCTTAACATAAAAGCCTTTGGTCCTCATTCAGGTAGTAAGCACATGGTTACAAGATAGCTGTGGTAACACGGAAACTCATAACAAAGACCAAAGGAGGAGGAGAAGGAAAAGGAAAAGGACAGGAAAGAGCAGAACAGCCCAACTACTTTTTACCTTTATATCTTTAATCATAAAACAAACTTTACCAGAAGGATCCAACAAACTTCCAACAACCTTGTCAATTATTATGTCACAAGGTCAACCATACATGCAGAACAAGTGAATAGCTTGTTCACTTGTTGAGTTCACTCTAGGAAACACAAGCCTCTCTAGGTATTTTAAGCAGAAAAGAATTTGCTACAAGAGTTAAATATTTATAAAATCATTGCAAAGACTAAAGCAGTGAGTTCTAACCTGGGCCATGTATGATTCCTAGAACTACTTAGCTCAATTTACATACCAAGTCTGTGATGTGGTGACCATTAAGAAACTGGGGGTGTAAGGTAATGCTAGTCGCCTGCAGAGTTTAGGAAGACTCACCTGAGGTGTGATCCAGTGATTACAAAGCCAGGATCAGAGAGTCAAGACTGCTGGAAACACTGCAATGCAGGCTGGGAAGCCACTAGGGGGTAAAAAAAAAGTGTCTGTGTGAGTAACTGTTATTCAGAACTTTTTCTGAATAAATAAAATTGAGAAATGTAGACATTAAAATGAGATTAGCTTAAATTGAACAAACTAAATCATGACTCTTCTATGGTTAAACACATTTTATTTCTAAAACCATCATAGTTCTGAAAATTTGGGAGAAATGACTATTGGAAAACTGATCAGTAATAATGACTTCACTCCTCCTCCTAGGACTTCACCAAGAGGTTCAGTTCTCACTTTTGGTGGTTGGGATACTACTCCAAGTCTCCAATTTCCTCTTGTCAAAATCCTTCCCCTGTAAAGATTCCAGTCTTTCTTTGATTAAGTTCAAGGTTAACAATAAAAGATCCCTGGCTAAGCCTTGACTGAGCACAGTGAAGAGCAGCAAAAAAAAAAAAAAAAAAGAAGGTTATAAAGGATTGGGGCTTCCCAGCTGGCTCAGTGGTAAAGAATCAGCCTGTAGTACAGGAGACATGGCTTCAAGCCCAGGGTCAGGAAGATCCCCTGGAGGAGAAAATGGCAACCCATTCCAGTCTTCTTGCCTGGGAAATCTTATGGACAGTGGAGTCTGTTGGGCTACAGTCCATGGATTGAAAAAGAGTTGGACATGACTTAGCAATTAAAGAACAACAACATAAGGGAACGAGAGATACTTCAATAAGAATATGCTTTTAGTGGACATAAAATAAAAATCCATTAAGTTTTACCTGTCTTGGGAATTTTCAAATATAAAATAGATCAGAGCACAGATGACCAGTTTTGTTCTTATTCAAAAGAACAATCACATTGTAGCTAAATGTTATCTTGGAGTAGAAATTCAAAATCATTTTTAAATTAAATTTGTTCAAAGTCTATAGAAGGAATGATGCTAAAGCTGAAACTCCAGTATTTTGGCCACCTCATGCGAAGAGTTGACTCATTGGAGAAGACTCTGATGCTGGGAGGGATTGGGGGCGGGAGGAGAAGGGGACGACAGAGGATGAGATGGCTGGATGGCATCACTGACTTGATGGGTGTGAGTTTGGGTGACCTCCGGGAGCTGGTGATGGACAGGGAGGTCTGGCGTGCTGCAGTTCATGGGGTCGCAAAGAGTTGGACATGACTGAGCGACTGATCTGATCTGATCTGATATATTAAAATATATTTAATGTTGAAGCATTGTGGCAGAATTACATAATGGATTTTCATTTTTGTTATATATTTTAGGCAAAAAATAGAGATGCTGAAATGTTGTTGCTTCTTTTAGAGAAAAAGAGACAAGCAAAGCTCATGCTGTTTCTCTTGTAAATTCCAGACAGGCAATTTAATATATCTTATTATAAAGCATGAAATGCTGCCTATAGACTGAATGGAAATGATATAATAGTTCTTAAGGTGAACAATGCTAACAGGTTATGAAAGCCCCACTAGCATTCTGGTTCTAAAAAGAAAAGAAAGAGTTTGGTCACATATTTCAAAGAAAAGCTTTAACAATATAAATTTCTCACCTCCAAATATTATGGTCAGTGAATTGTCATACTCATAACAAGAAGAACATCAAAGGAAAAAATCATGCGAAATGTAATGAAAAATATATAGCTTTAGGATAAGTGATATTTTATTACATAAGGTAGAATTACTTTACATTCTGGAAGATTGCCTAGAGCTACTAGTAAGTTTACTTAGGGCTCTACTGTGAATTTTCAGGGACATGAAAAATCTATTATAAAATAATAATTTGGAATTTAAGAGCAAATATCAGGAGTACTGATGGTTTTCTATAAATGGGCTTGTTAAGAAAGAGAAAAATGAATATTGTATATTAACACAAATATATGGGATCTAGAAAAATGATACTGCTCAACCTATTTGCAGGGCAGGAACAGAGGCACAGACGTAGAGAATGGACAGTGGACACAGCAGGGGAAGGAGAGGGTGAGACAAATTTAGAGAGTATCATTGACGTGTACACACGACCATGTATAACATAGTTAGTGGGAACATGCAACATAGCCCAGAGAACTCAGCTGGGTGCTTTCTGATGACCTAGGCAGTTGGGATGGGTGGGGGGGTGGTGGGAGGGAGGATCAAGAGGGAAGGGATATATGTATACTTATAGCCGATTCATATTATTGTACAGCAGGAACTAACACAACAACGCGGGAAAGCAATTATCCTCCATTTGAAAAACGATGGGCTTATTAACTTCCATGATGCCACTAAAACAATGAAAAGAGCCAAGAAGCTCAAGTGTACGTTTTTAATGTGACAAAGCAAAAGAAAAGTGTCAACTGCAGCCATAACACCGAAATCAGATCGATTATATTCTTTGCAGCCAAAGATGGAGAAGCTCTATACAATCAGCAAAAACAAGACCAGGAGCTGACTGTGGCTCAGACCATGAACTCCTTATTGCCAAATTCAGACTGAAATTGAAGAAAGTAGGGAAAACCACTAGACCATTCAGGTATGACCTAAATCAAATCCCTTCTGATTATACAGTGGAAGTGAGAAATAGATTTAAGGGCCTAGATCTGATAGATAGAGTGCCTGATGAACTATGGAATGAGGTTCGTGACATTGTACAGGAGACAGGGATCAAGACCATCCCCATGGAAAAGAAATGCAAAAAACCAAAATGGCTGTCTGGGGAGGCCTTACAAATAGCTGTGAAAAGAAGAGAAGCGAAAAGCAAAGGAGAAAAGGAAAGATATAAACATCTAAATGCAGAGTTCCAAAGAATAGCAAGAAGAGATAAGAAAGCCTTCTTCAGCGATCAATGCAAAGAAATAGAGGAAAACAACAGAATGGGAAAGACTAAGGATCTCTTCAAGAAAATCAGAGATACCAAAGGAACATTTCATGCAAAGATGGGCATGATAAAGGACAGAGATGGTGTGGACCTAACAGAAGCAGAAGATATTAAGAAGAGGTGGAAAGAATACACAGAAGAACTGTACAAAAAAGAGCTTCAAGACCTAGATAATCATGATGATGTGATCACTGACCTAGAGCCAGACATCTTGGAATGTGAAGTCAAATGGGCCTTAGAAAGCATCACTACGAACAAAGCTAGTGGAGGTGATGGAATTCCAGTGGAGCTATTCCAAGTCCTGAAAGATGATGCTGTGAAAGTGCTGCACTCAATATGCCAGCAAATTTGGAAAACTCAGCAGTGGCCACAAGATTCGAAAAGGTCAGTTTTCATCCCAATCCCAAAGAAAGGCAATGCCAAGGAGTGCTCAAACTACCGAACAATTGCACTCATCTCACACGCTAGTAAAGTAATGCTCAAAATTCTCCAAGCCAGGCTTCAGCAATATGTGAACCGTGAACTTCCTGATGTTCAAGCTGGTTTTAGAAAAGGCAGAGGAACCAGAGATCAAATTGCCAACATCCGCTGGATCATGGAAAAAGCAAGAGAGTTCCAGAAAAACATCTATTTCTGCTTTATTGACTATGCCAAAGCCTTTGACTGTGTGGATCACAATAAACTATGGAAAATTCTGAAAGAGATGGGAATACCAGACCACCTGATCTGCCTCTTAAGAAATCTGTATGCAGGTCAGGAAGCAACAGTTAGAACTGGTCATGGAACAACAGACTGGTTCCAAATAGGAAAAGGAGTACGTCAAGGCTGCATATTGTCACCATGTTTATTTAACTTATATGCAGAGTACATCATGAGAAATGCTGGACTGGAAGAAACACAAGTTGGAATCAAGATTGCCGGGAGAAATATCAATAACCTCAGATATGCAGATGACATGACTCTTATGGCAGAAAGTGAAGAGGGGCTAAAAGGCCTCTTGATGAAAGTGAAAGTGGAGAGTGAAAAGGTTGGCTTAAAGCTCAACATTCAGAAAACGAAGATCATGGCATCTGGTCCCATCACTGCATGGGAAATAGATGGGGAAACAGTGGAAACAGTGTCAGACTTTGTTTTTCTGGGCTCCAAAATCACTGCAGATGGTGACTGCAGCCATGAAATTAAAAGACACTTACTCCTTGGAAGGAAAGTTATGACCAACCTAGATAGCATATTCAAAAGCAGAGACATTACTTTACCAACAAAGGTTCGCCTAGTCAAGGCTATGGTCTTTCCTGTGGTCATGTATGGATGTGAGAGCTGGACTGTGAAGAAGGCTGAGCGCCGAAGAATTGATGCTTTTGAACTGTGGTGTTGGAGAAGACTCTTGAGAGTCCCTTGGACTGCAAGAAGATCCAACCAGTCCATTCTGAAGGAGATCAATCCTGGAATTTCTTTAGAAAGAATGATGCTAAAGCTGAAACTCCAGTATTTTGGCCACCTCATGCGAAGAGTTGACTCATTGGAGAAGACTCTGATGCTGGGAGGGATTGAGGGCAGGAGGAGAAGGGGATGACAGAGGATGAGATGGCTGGATGGCATCACTGACTTGATGGGTGTGAGTCTGAGTGACCTCCGGGAGCTGGTGATGGACAGGGAGGCCTGGCGTGCTGTGGTTCTTGGGGTGGCAAAGAGTCGGACACGACTGAGCGACTGATCTGATCTGATGAGTATCAAAGAATGCTTGCATTCAGATACTGGGGGGAAAGCCATCATGTGGCTGTGTATGTATCTGTTCATGTCTATCGTGGAGTAGAAATGAGGAAGAAGGTGAAAAAAATGTTAATACAAGGTGATTAATGAGTGGATTTCTGAAGTTTATAGCTAAGCTTTTAACTATGGGAAGAGTCTGGGATTCATGAATTTACAGGACCATGCATTAAAGCTCTGTTGTCCTAACCCAATCAAGATACTACTGTTTTCAATATGTAAGGCATCTTAGTTTAAAATAATTGGACTTCAGTGTTCCAAAGGCAAAAGCTACCTTAAAGACTGTGCTGAACATCCGTGAAAACAAAGAAAAAGTATTTTAAAGTGAGGAGGAATGTCATTCCCGATAGCCATGGAGCTTAATTTTTCTTTGTGCTGTAATTTGTAAAAGAAATGTTTGAAGGAAAATAATAGATACATTTTTTCCAATATTTTCCTTTTAGATTGTCTCTGTTACATTCTAGTAGAATTAACCCATCTTAAGTAGTGTATTTTACTTTCTCCAAAAGGAATTACATTATGCCTAAAATATGTCTTTATTCTTTCAAATTCTAGTACAAAATCCTGCCCTTCTAATCTTTTCAAAATATATTTTATGCAATTAAATGTAATGAACTAACTAATCTCAGCAAGATATTGAGCTTGTAATGGATTAAAAAAAAGCAACAACAAGCTACACAACCCATAAAAGAGGCTTATTAATCACACATACAAAAGATGAAAAAAAGTACATTACTGCAGAAAATGCCAACAGTAAAAGACCAAGAAAAATAATTAATAACTTTATGACAAAACTTTAAAAATTTGATAAAATGGATAAATTCCTGCAAACATACACACAGCCCAACAAGACAGTGCTGAATTAAATGAAAATTATTGTTATTTTAAAATATTGAATATATAATAAAAGACCTTCTACGTAAGAAAAGAGTAGCCCAGAAGTTTTCCATTGAAAAGTATTACAGCAAGCTGCTGCTGCTGCTGCTAAGTCACTTCAGTCGTGTCCGACTCTGTGAGACCCCATAGATGGCAGCCCACCAGGCTCCCCCGTCCCTGAGATTCTCCAGGCAAGAACACTGGAGTGGGTTGCCATTTCCTTCTTCAAGGCATGAAAGTGAAAAGTGAAAGTGAAGTCCCTCAGTCGTGTCTGACTCTTTGCAACCCCATGGACTGCAGCCTACCAGGCTCCTCCGTCCATGAGATTTTCCAGGCAAGAGTACTGGAGTGGGGTGCCATTGCCTTCTCCATTACAGTAAGAAATCAGTTTAAAACAAACTCTTCAAGATAATAAAGTATAACTAATCAACAACTTATTTTATCGAGACAGCATAAGCTTTGTGTTAAACATTGATAAGGACATTAAAGAAAGGAAAATTTTAGACCAATTATTTCATAAATATGTGAAAATTCCTAACAAGATATTGATGAAGCAGTTAGCGAGATGGAAAAATAAAACAAGAAAATAGTAGCTAAGTTGTATAGAATGTTTTGGGACAAGGAGTGAGAGATGAGAAACTTTTGTGGATTCATAAGAACTTTGGCATGATAGATGAGTAAAGAGAATGAGTAGGCTTTTATGTGAGTACTTGGAGAAGGAAATGGCAACCCGCTCCAGTATTCTTGCCTGGACAGTTCCATGGACAGAGGAACCTGGCAGGCTACAGTTCATGGGGTCGTGAAGAGTTGGACATGACTGAATGACCATAACCCACTAACTATGTGAGTAATTACAGTTTCCTCTTTCAATATATGTTCAGGAGACCTCTGTTTAACTCCATGTTTGGAGTGGATTTTTTTTAATGTGAATTTTTAGTGAGGCAGCCCTATCCTATTCATTTTATCATAAAATAGTAACAATAGCAAAACAAGTAATATATAATAGTATTAATATTACTGTATCAATAATGCCAGGAAGAGCTTAGCAATACCAGGGCATTTATGGTATATCATGTTGAAAAAATATTCACATGTATTAACCAGGAAAATGTCATTTTCTACTTTACTAACTCACTACAATTTTTGAAGTGTTTTTAGACTCATTTGACAAATTGTGAATTTGTAATATGGAGAAAATTAACTCTGATAAGCTCACACGTTAAGTGTTTTTGTTGTTGTTTAGTCACTAAGTCATGTCTGACTCTTTTGCGACTCCATGGACTGTAGCTCATCAGGCTCCTCTGTCCTTGGGATTTCCCAGGCAGGAAGACTGGAATGGGTTTCCATTTCCTTTTCCAGGGGATCTTCCAGACCCAAGGATTGAACTCATGTCTCCTGAATTGACAAGTGGATTCTTTAGCATTGAGCTACAAGGGAAGCCCCTTAATAAGTATTATGAAATGCAAATTAAGCCACAGCTGTCTGACTTTTAAGCCTAAGTGCTCAGCCCCTTGACCATATCCTAAGCATATACACTTGCATTCAGAGTTCTGTACAGAGGTACACATAGAGTTAAAGCTATTCCTGATGTATCCTGTCAACATCCTGATCATACTATGAAAGATAAATTTTAATTGTGTTTTAGTTATATCTGAATTGGAAAGTTTTCAAAATAAAAACAGTGGCGATTAATACTATACAGAAAATAAGGAGAGTCAGAGACAATAAATCTTTTGTGCCAAAACTCTCTTGGCTCAATTATGAGAACTCTTTGCTGGTATGTGAAAATGATGGCCTGATTTCTTATGTGCTAAAGACCCTGATGCTTGGAAAAATCTAGGGCAAGAGGAGAAGTGGGCAACAGAGGATAATATGATTGGATGGCATCACTGACTCAATGAACATTGAGTCTGAGCAAACTCTGAGAGATAGGTAAGCCTGACAAGCTGCAGTTTATGAGTTCACAAAGAGTCGGACAGGACTTAGTGACTGAATGTCAAACTCCTAACTTTCAATAAGGAAATAAAATGAAGAAGCTGATTCCTTCTGAGGTGCTAGTTGACTCTTTATTAGCTTAGATGGAACTTCCAGAAAACCTGATTCTGACATTTCCTTCAAATGGCTTTGATTCACAATTTATCACTGCCAGTGTTTTCATATCTAAACCTCTCTCTTTCTACCTCCTCTCAATATTTTATCACTTAGATATTGATGCTAACCTGAATGGTTCTTAAGCTCATGATATCAGCTTTGTAATTCATACCTGAAATTAGATCAAGAGCAGAAAATCACCTCTTATTAGTTCTCCAGTATCAGACTTCAACTTTTCCATCTTGAAGGGCCTGGCTCTTAAAATACATTTATTTTTAAGATCTTAGTTATCATTATCATCAAAACAAAATGGAAGACTAAGGAAATGGAAAGCAAACTATAGCATCGTGACTGAGGATGATCTTGGACAAATGGAAGACTTAAAAAGCTGAGTCCTGAATTGAGCACAGAGGGGGCATCATTGACATTATTTCTAAGAAACTCTAAGAATTGACATTGAACAATCTTCCCTAAGTTCCTAATATTTCTTTGGTTCACTATGAGACACAAATAATCACCTTTTTAAATCATTCTTCCTCTACCTCCTTACAGTGTAACTCCAGTTTTAATGTAAGCATCAGATCAGATCAGTCGCTCAGTCGTGTCCGACTCTTTGCCACCCCATGAATCACAGCACGCCAGGCCTCCCTGTCCATCACCAACTCCCAGAGGTCACTCAGACTCACATCCATCGAGTCAGTGATGCCATCCAGCCATCTCATCCTCTGCCGTCCCCTTCTCCTCCTGCCCCCAATCCCTCCCAGCATCAGAGTCTTCTCCAATGAGTTAACTCTTCACATGAGGTGGCCAAAATACTGGAGTTTCAGCTTTAGCATCATTCCTTCCAAAGGAATCCCAGGGCTGATCTCCTTCAGAATGGACTGGTTGGATCTCCTTGCAGTCCAAGGGACTCTCAAGAGTGTTCTCCAACACCAGAGTTCAAAAGCATCAATTCTTCGGCGCTCAGCCTTCTTCACAGTCCAGCTCTCACATCCATACATGACCACAGGAAAGACCATAGCCTTGACTAGGTGAACCTTTGTTAGCAAAGTAATGTCTCTGCTTTTGAATATGCTATCTAGGTTGGTCATAACTTTCCTTCCAAGGAGTAAGAGTCTTTTAATTTCACGGCTGCAGTCACATCTGCAGTGATCTTGGAGCCCAGAAAAACAAAGTCTGACACTGTTTCCACTGTTTCCCCATCTATTTCCCATGCAGTGATGGGACCAGATGCCATGATCTTCGTTTTCTGAATGTTGAGCTTTAAGCCAACCTTTTCACTCTCCACTTTCACTTTCATCAAGAGGCTTTTGAGTTCCTCTTCACTTTCTGCCATAAGGGTGGTGTCATCTGCATATCTGAGGTGATTGATATTTCTCCCAGCAATCTTGATTCCAACTTGTGTTTCTTCCAGTCCAGCGTTTCTCATGATGTACTCTGCATAGAAGTTAAATAAACAGGGTGACAATATACAGCCTTGACATACTCCTTTTCCTATTTGGAACCAGTCTGTTGGTCCATGTCCAGTTCTAACTGTTGCTTCCTGACCTGCATACAAATTTCTCAAGAGGCATCAGGTGGTCTGGTATTCCCATCTCTTTCAGAATTTTCCATAGTTTATTGTGATCTACACAGTCAAAGGCTTTGGCA
Source organism: Tragelaphus eurycerus (assembly GCA_935064755.1). Lineage (NCBI taxonomy): Eukaryota > Metazoa > Chordata > Mammalia > Artiodactyla > Bovidae > Tragelaphus > Tragelaphus eurycerus. Next base: position 16,765,839 of record CAKXYN010000024.1, on the reverse strand, counting down.
TAGTCAAGAAAGTAGAAATAGATGTTTTTCTGGAACTCTCTTGCTTTTTCCATGATCCAGCGGATGTTGGCAATTTGATCTCTGGTTCCTCTGCCTTTTCTAAAACCAGCTTGAACATCAGGAAGTTCACGGTTTACATATTGCTGAAGCCTAGCTTGGAGAATTTTGAGCATTACTTTACTAGCGTGTTAGATGAGTGCAATTGTGCGGTAGTTAATGTAAGCATAGTTTCTGGTTAAGGTTGGAATATTCATTGATTTACAACATTTGTATAGCCTATGTATTTCTTTGATCTTGGTTTTTCTTTTTCTTTTGACGTTTTACTTTTTGTTCATTTTGATACCACACATTTATTTCTATTGATTTCCTTGTCACCAAGAGTAATAACTTCAGCAATCAATTACTTTTTGATTTAGTGAGTCATCCAAATTTTGATCTTTCCAATACATTTATTAAAAGAAACTGAAGTTTAAGAAGGAAAAATAGTTTCTTAGAGGAAGTCGTGAATAAACTGCCTATCTTTAAAAGGATTTTTAAAAATTACTGTGAGAGTAATCATGAAAGAAAATAACCTTGCAATTTTGACCATACATTAGAAGAGGGCTTCATGTAATTTTATGGAGTTCAGTAATGATAAAACCCAGCAATCAAATGGTTCATTACCTTTAATTTTTTTCCTATAAGCTAACTTGATAGATTTATATAAAATAATGGATTAGCGAATGAAAGAAAACTAAAGATTCAGCCCATTATCAATATGATAGAAAGTAAAAATGGAGTCATTTGACAAAATGTTGTTGGAGAATGTCCATTCAATGAGATGTCTGACATTATCCTTCCCTTTGGGTGTCTTTAAAGGCTAAGTCAAATACCTTCTGTACTTAGGACCTGATCTAATCTTTAATCTCTAATAAATTACATTAATAAAAATATTATTAATGAAGTAAAACACTATTTAAATTTCAATTTCACAATGATATTAAATATATCTAGCAAGACTATTAATAAGACAAATTTTTCTGAGTATTTGGTCATATCTATTTCCACCATTTATCTTAAGAATTCTCTTTAAATTTTCATAGCTTAAATCCTAGAAATAGGTTCTTAAATTCAATGGAGAAAGGGGAGTTAATGAGAAATCCCTCAAACAGATTTCAAAATGAAGTTGGTGATTTAAAAACACATCCGCCTCTTCTGCACCAAGAAAGTCCATTAAAATAATCGTAATTATAAGACAGCAATTTCAAAGAAATAAGTCCATAAGAACAGATAAAATGAGAAAAGGAACCCCAGCAAAACTTTTAGGAGGAAAGCAGATGGATGCTAGTAACTGACAGCAGACATCAGAAATCTGAGTCTTTAGCTAGCAGTGGGGAATTTCCAAATGATTCACCTCATACTTCTAAAACTGAGGGTAAAGATGGGCTAACATCTGGAGGCCTGACTAATGATTCCCAGAAGCTAGATAAGTAAAGCACTCAAATCCCCACAGAGAAAACAGAGAGGGTTCTGTAATGAGAAGTTCATTTCAGGTACAAAAAGATATAGTAAACATTTACTTACTGAATGTTGAAATACTTCCACATTTTTATTTTACATGTCTCTCAAAATGACAATAACCAAGCCTACCCACAGAGATGACTGGAAAATATTCTTGAGAACAGATCAACCAAAGATGAAATAACTAAAGATACATCAGAAGGTCCCTAATTTAATGATCCAAATAGATAAAACTGTAATGTTGAAGTCTGTGTATAACAAGCCCTACCTATATGCACAGTATTTCCAATAAACTTTTTATTTTCCCACTTTTAAATATGAATGGATAACTCAAAATTACTAGACAGCAGGAAACAACTCTGATTCAAATATTAAATTATTAAATAACTATGTGGATGAAAAATTTTTGAATTGAAAGAATAATATTAGTGACAATAGCAGATTAGGTAGTTCCAAGTGTTTTTAACTCCACAGAAACTCTAAGTAATGGAACAAAAACAGAATGAACTTTATCCAAACTATGAAAAATAAAGGTTTATAGCAATCAACAAAAGCTGAATCAAGAAAAGGGTAACTTAAAAAACATAGGAAACCTTTGCATTATTTTTAGTCACTCTTGTCCTTCCCCTCACTGGCAAGGCAGTGGCCTGAGAGACATCAGGCTCCATTTTGAGGGTAAAAACCTTGGGTCCAGGTTGCTTGGAGGGCAGAGCAAACTTTATTCTCTGAGAATATGTTTGTCTGTTTTGTTCTGTTGAGGGAAACCATAGGCATGCTGAAATCCTGGAAAGGAAAGCTGGGGAGGTTTGGGGATATTAAGTCAATGAAAAGTATCCACTTGCATGGGGGGATTTAGAAAATAAAAATGAATTTCCAGAGCAGGATACATTGTCAAAAAAGATCTAAGAAGACCTCAAGCTTTTATCTCTGGCTGATTTCTAGACTCAGCAAAAAGAGAAAATGAGTGCTACATCACATTTATAAATAACTTGGCTAAATGGTAGAAGATTCCCCAACAGAAAACCATTCTGCAAAGACCAAGTAAGCCAGCCTTCCTGCCTGCCTTCCTCCTTCCTCCAGGGTTTAAAAAAAAAAAAAAAAAAAAAACACTTAAAAAAAGTCACTAAATAAACAAACAACTATAACATATAACAAATTACAAAAAAAAAGCCCCAGGAAAAGGAAAAATATCTGGCTATCAGACTTACCACATTATAATATTAAAATTTTCCAATTTTTCATAAAAATTACAAAGCAAATCACATAGAGAAACAAGAAAGTAGGTCCATTCACAAGATAAATTAACAGCAATTGTCCCTAAGGAATAACAGACATTTGGTTTACCAGGGAAATACTTTAAATGAACTGTGTTTAAAATTTTTGAAAGAACTAAAGGAAGACAGAAAAAAAAAGTTTCAACAGATAGAGAATATCAGCAAAAATATAGAAACTACAAAAAAAGAACCAGAAAGTAATTCTGGAGTTGAAAAGTACGGTAACTAAAATAAAAAATTTAGCTAGAGATTTTCAAAAGTAAGTTGAGCAGGCAGTAGAAAAAAATCCAAAAAATTAAAGATAAGTTAATTTTAATTATTTAATCTGAAGAGAAGAAAGTAAAAGGATTGAATAAAAAGGAACAGAGCCTTAGAAAACTGAGAGACAACGTGAAACTTATGAACATATGCAAAATGGGAGTCTTAGAAGGAGATGAGAGAAAGGGTCAGAAAGAATACTTGACTAAATAAGGGCTGGAAACTTCCTAGATGTGATAAAAGAAGTGGATCTACACATCCAAAAGTTCAATGAATTCGAGAAGAACCAAAATAAAATGATTCACAATGAGACACATTTTAATTAGAAAGCCAAAAAAAAAGAGAGTCTCAAAAGCAGTAAAAAACAACAATAACAAAACAATCAGACTCGTAACAGGAAGAGGTTCCTCAATAAGATAATAGTTCATTTCTCATCTGGAAAAGGTCAATTTTCATTCCAATTCCAAAGAAAGGCAATGCCAAAGAATGTTCAAACCACCATACAATTGCACTCATTTCATATGTTAGCAAGATTATGCTCAAAATCCTTTAAGCTAGGCTTCAGCAGTGCATGAACCAAGAAATTCCAGATGTACAAGCTGGATATGGAAAAGGCAGAGGAACCAGAGATCAAATTGCCAACAATCATTGGATCCAGAAAAAGCAAGAGAATTCCAGGAAAAAACATCTACTTCTGCTTTTTTGATTATGCCAAAGCCTTTGAATGTATGGATCACAAAATCTGTGGAAAATTCTGAAATGGATGAGAACACCAGACTACCATACCTGTCTCCCAAGAAACTTGTATGCAGGACAAGAAGCAACAGTTATTACTGTGCATGAAACAATTAGTCATCTGTAATCTTAAAACTGAAAAATTGTACTCTTTGACCAGTTCAGTTACTCAGTTGTGTCCAACTTTTGTACCTCCATGGACTGCAGCACACCAGGCTTCCCTGACCATCACCAACTCCCTGAGCTTGCTCAAACTCATGTTCATCAAGTTGGTGATGCCATCCAACCATCTCATCCTTTGTCATCCCCTTCTCCTCCTGCCTTCAATCTTTCCCAGCATCAGGGTCTTTTGCAAGGAGTCAGTTCTTCACATCAGGTGGCCAAAGTATTAGGGTTTCAGCTTCAGCATCAGTCCTTCCAATGAATATTCAGGACTGATTTTCTTTCAGATTGACTGGTTGGATCTCCTTGCAGTCCAAGGGACTCTCAAGAGTCTTCTCCAACACCACAGTACAAAAGCATCAATTCTTTGGCACTCAGCTTTCTTTATAGTCCAACTCTCACATCCATACATGACTTCTGGAAAAACCACAGCTTTAACTAGACGGACCTTTGTTGGCAAAGTAATGTCTCTTGCTTTTTAATATGCTGTCTAAATTGGTCATAGCTTTTCTTCCAAGGAGCAAGTATCTTTTAATTTTACGGCTGCAGTCACCATCTGCAATGATTTTGGAGCCCCCCAAAATAAAGTTTCTTACTGTTTCAAGTTCTATGTATCAGAAGTCACAAAGATTTTTTTTTCCCCACACTGAGCTCTTTCAGTGTTTCCAAAAGAACTGAAAGAACAGATTTCCCCATCTATTTGCTATGAAGTGATGGAAACAGATGCCATAATCTTAATTTTCTGAATGTTGAATTTTAAGCCAGCTTTTTCACTCTCCTCTTTCACTTTCATCAAGAGGCTCTTTAGTTCCTATTCACTTTCTGTCATAATGGTGGTGTCATCTGCATATCTGAGGTTATTGATATTTCTCCTGGCAATCTTGATTCCAGATTGTGCCCCTGTCCATGGGATTTCCCAGGCAAGAATACTGGTGTGGGTTGCACAGTCACTTAGTCGTGTCCAACTCTTTGTGATCCCATGGACAGTAGCCTTCCAGGCCCCTGTGTCCATGGGATTTCCCAGGTAAGAATACTTGTATGGGTTGCATTTTCCTACTCCAGACCCAGGGCTTAAACCCACGTCTCATGTGTCTCCTGCATTAGCAAGCAGATTCTTTTAACACTGTGCCACCATTCTGAATATTAACATTTTATTAGGTACACAGTTTATGGATGTTTTTTCCTATTCCATAGGTCAACATTACATTCTGTAAATATTTCTTTTACTGTGCAAAACTTTTTAGTCTCATTTTGTTATACTTATTTATTTTTTCTTTTGTTGTCTGTGCTTTTAAAGTCATACCAAAAAAAAAAAAAAAAAAATTACCAAGACCAATGTCAAGCAGCTTTCACTTTATATTTTCTCCTAGGAGTTTATGATTTCAGGTGTTATGTTTATCCATTTTCAGTTGTTTTTTGTGTGTGGTGTAAAATAAGGGTCCAACTCCATTTCTCTACTATCCAGGTTTCACAGTATCATTTCCTGAAGAGACAATCCTTTTCTCATTGCTTATTCTAGGTGATTCTTGGTGTCTTTGCTGAAGATTAGTTTTTATGTATATGTATGGGTGTGTTTCTAGCTTTTCTATTCTGTTTATTGGTCTATTATGTTTGTTTCTGTGCCAGTACAATACAGTTTTGATTATTACAGCTTTGCAACATGTTTTGAAATCAGAACGTATGGTGCCTCCAACTGTGCTATTGTTGCTTAGGATTGCTCTAGGCATTCACAGTTTGTTTTTCCATGCAAATTTTAGTATTTTTATTTTTGTAAAAAATGTCCTTGAAATTATGAGAGGGCTTCTTGGACATTTTTGGACATTTTAACAATTCTTCCAATTCAGGATCATGGAATACCTTTACATTTATTTGTCTTATTAAATTTCTTTCAGTAATATTTTATAATTTTCAGTGTACAGATCTTTCCTCTTATTGGTTAAAGTTATTCCTAAGTATTTTATGGTTTTTGATGGTATTGTAAATGGATAATTTTCTTGATTTCTTTCAGATATTCTGTTGTTAGTGTATAGAAATACAACTGATTTTTATATGTTGATTTTGTATCTTGGAACTTTACTAAACTGTATTACTGGAAACATTTTTTTGTGTGTGTGAGAAATCAACTGATTTTTTAATGTTCTCTGCAAATAGAGATACTTTTCTTTTTCTTCAATTTGGACATCATGGATCACAATAAACTGTGGAAAATTCTGAAAGAGATGGGAATACCAGACCTCCTGACCTGCCTCTTGAGAAACATGTATGCAGGTCAGGAAGCAACAGTTAGAACTGGACATGGAACAACAGACTGGTTCCAAATAGGAAAAGGAGTACGTCAAGGCTGTATATTGTCACCCTGCTTATTTAACTTCTATGCAGAGTACATAATGAGAAACGCTGGGCTGGAAGAAGCACAAGCTGGAATCAAGATTGCTAGGAGAAATATCAATAACCTCAGATACGCAGATGACACCACCCTTATGGCAGAAAGTAAAGAGGAACTCAAAAGCCTCTTGATGAAAGTGAAAGTGGAGAGTGAAAAAGTTGGCTTAAAGCTCAACATTCAGAAAACAAAGATCATGGCATTTGGTCCCATCACTTCCAGGGAAATAGATGGGGAAACAGTGGGAACAGTGTCAGACTTTATTTTAGGGGGCTCCAAAATCACTGCAGATGGTGACTGAAGCCATGAAATTAAAAGACGCTTACTCCTTGGAAGGAAAGTTATGACCAATTTAGAAAGCATATTCAAAAGCAGAGACATTACTTTGCAAACAAAGGTTTGCCTAGTCAAGGCTATGGTTTTTCCTGTGGTCATGTATGGATGTGAGAGCTGGACTGTGAAGAAGGCTGAGCGCCGAAGAATTGATGCCTTTGAACTGTGGTGTTGGAGAAGACTCTTGAGAGTCGCTTGGACTGCAAGGAGATCCAACCAATCCATTCTGAAGGAGATCAGCCCTGGGTGTTCTTTGGAAGGAATGATGCTAAAGCTGAAACTCCAGTACTTTGGCCACCTCATGCGAAGAGTTAACTCATTGGAAAAGACTCTGATGCTGGGAAGGATTGGGGACAGGAGGAGAAGGGGACAACAGAGGATGAGATGGCTGGATGGCATCACTGACTCGATGGACATGAGTCTGGGTGAATTCTGGGTGTTGGTGACGGACAGGGAGGCTTGGCGTGCTGCGATTCATGGGGTCACAAAGAGTTGGACACGACTGAGTGACTGAACTGAACTGATTCTTTTCTTTGCCATTTTGCTCTAGGTGTGACATCCTATATGATAGTAAATAAAATTGCTGAAAGTGTTTATCTTTGCTTTGTTCATCATGTTAGAGAAAAAGCTTTCATTTTTTGAGATCATAATATGAGCATGATGTTACCTGTGAACTTGTCATATATAACCTTATTATATTGATGTATATTCCTTCTATATCTAATATGTTGAGAATTTTTACCATGAAGGGCATAAAGGACTGAATTTTATCAATAATTTTTCTTCATATATTGAGATGGTACTATACAGTCCATGGAATTCTCCAGGGTGGAATACTGGAGTGGGTAGCCTTCTCTAGAGGATCTTCCCAACCCAGGGATCAAACCCAGGTCTCCTGTATTACAAATGGATTCTCTATCAGCTGATCCACAAGAGAAGCCCAAGAATACCTAAGTGGGTAGCCTATTCCTTCTCCAACAGATCTTCCTTACCCAGGAATTGAACTGGGGTCTCCTGCATCGCAGGCAGATTCTTTACCAACTGAGCTATCAAGGAAGCCTACATCTATTGAGATGATAATATAATTTTTCTCCTTCATTTGTTAATGTGCAATTTTATAGTTATTAATTTGTGTATGGCGAATGATCTTTGCATTCACAGGAAAAAAATCTACTTGGTCATGGTGTATGATTCTTCTAATGTGCCTCTTGAATTCAGTTTGCTACTATTTGTTGAGAAATTTTGCATTTCTTTTCACCAAGAATTTATTGTCCTAAGATTTTCTTTTCTTGCAATGTTCTTGTCTGGTTTTCACATGAAGTCAATGATGATCTAATAAAATTAGTTTGGCAATATCCTATCTTCAATTTTGTAAGAGTTTGAGAAGGACTTCCCTGGGGGCTCAGATGGTAAAGCATCTGCCTACAGTGCAAGAGAGCTGGGTTCGATCCCTGGGTCAGGAATAGCCTCTGGAGAAGGAAATGGCAACTCGCTCCAGTACTCTTGCCTGGAAAATCCCATGGACAGAGGAGTGTGGTAGGCTAGAGTCCATGGGATCACAAAGAGTTGGATATGACTGAGCAACTTCACTTGTCTTTCTTTTTTTTGAGAAGGGTCAGTATTAATTATTTTTAAATATTTGGTAAAATTGACCTATGAAATGGGCTTTTCTTTCTTGGATTTTTGATTGCTGACTCTATTGTTTTTCTCAGATTTTCTATTTTTCATTATTACTTCTTAGTAGGTTGTGTATTTGCAGAATTTAGTGATTCCTTCTAGGTTATCCAATTTATTGGTGTATAATTTTCATCAGATCAGATCAGATCAGTCACTCAGTTGTGTCGGACTCTTTGCAACCCCATGAATCGCAGCACGCCAGGCTTCCCTGTCCATCACCAACTCCGAGTTCACCCAGACTCACATCCATTGAGTCAGTGATGCCATCCAGCCATCTCATCCTCTGTCGTCCCCTGTTCCTCCTGCCCCAATCCCTCCCAGCATCAGAGTCTTTTCCAATGAGTCAACTCTTCTCATGAGGTGGCCAGAGTACTGGAGTTTCAGCTTTAGCATCATTCCTTCCAAAGAAATTCCAGGGCTGATCTCCTTCAGAATGGACTGGTTGGATCTCCTTGAAGTCCAAGGGACTCTCAAGAGTCTTCTCCAAAATCACAGTTCAAAGGCATCAATTCTTCGGCGCTCAGCCTTCTTCACAGTCCAACTCTCACATTTTTACATGACCGCAGGAAAAACCATAGCCTTCATAGATGTATCTTATAATTCTTTTTCGTTGTTGTAGTATCACTTAAAATCCATCTTGTTTTACTTCTGAGTCATCTTTCTTCCTTAGTTTAGCTAAAGTTTTGTCAGTTTTATCTTTTGGAAAATCAGCTCATAGTTTTGTTGATCTTTGTTATTATTTTTCTAAACAACAAATGTTGGCAATGATAAAAAAGCACTATACACTGTGGGAATGTAAATTGGTACAGTCACTATGAATACAGCATGGAGAGGCTTTCAAAAATTAAACATAAACTAGCAATTCCACTACTGGATAATTTTCTGAAGAAAACAAAACACTAATTGAAAAAGATAACAGCATTGTTTACAGCAGCCGAGTTATGGATAAAGCCGTGTTCATCACTAGATGAATGGATAAAGAAGATGTAAAATATACACACATACATATACATGTGTGTGTGTATATACACATAATAGAATATTACTAAGCCATAAGAAGAATGAATTCTTGACATTTATGACAACGTGGATTGACCTAGAGGGTATTATGATAAGTGAAATGATGATTCAGTTTAGTTCAGTTCAGTCGCTCAGTCATGTCTGACTCTTTGCAACCCTATGAATCACAGCATGCCAGGCCTCCCTGTCCATCACCAACTCCCAGAGTCTACCCAAACTCATGTCCATCGAGTCAGTGATGTCATCCAGCCCCTCTCATCCTCTGTTGTCCCCTTCTCCTCCTGCCCCCAATCCCTCCCATCATCAGGGTCTTTTCCAATGAGTCAACTCTTCACATGAGGTGGCCAAAGTATTGGAGTTTCAGCTTCAGCATCAGTCCTTCTAATGAACACCCAGGACTAATGATTAGAGAAAGCCAAATACTCTATGATATATCACATAGGTAGAATAAATAAAAAATAGCAAAGCTAGAAACAGATTCATAGATGCAGAGAACAAAGAGGTGGCTGGCAGTGGGGGAGAGGGAGTTGGGGGAGGGATAGGGGAGATGAGTGAAATAGGTGAGGGAGATAAGAGGTACAAACTTGCAGTAATAAAACAGTCACCTGAATGTAATTCAGCCCAGGGAATGTGTTGTTGTTGTTATGTTAGTCACTCAGTCGTGTCTGACTCTTTGTGACCCCATAGACTGTATACCACTAGGTTCCTCTGTCTATGGAATTTTCCAGGAAAGAATACTACAGTGGGTTGCCATTCCCTTCTCCCGGGGATCTTCCCAACCCAGGGATTGAACCTGGGTCTCCTGCATCACAGGCAGATTTGTTACCATTTGAGCCACAAGGGAATATAGTCAGTAATAACTTTATGTGGTGATAGATGGTACCTAGAGTTACTGTGACCATTATTTTCTAATGTATAGAAATATCAAATCACTATGCCATATACCTGAAACTACTATAATGCTATTATAAATCAATAAAATAAGTAAATGAAACAACTCTAAAATTCATACAGACCACAAAGAACTTCAAACTAAGAAAGAAGAGCAAAGCTAGTGGCATCAAAATTTCTGATTTTGAGATATATTACAAAAGTTATAGTAATCAAAACAGTATGATATTGGCATAAAAACAGACACACAGACCAATGGAATAGAATGCAGAGTTCAGTTGTTCTTAAAGAAATATTTTAAACTGTATGAAGTCTCAGTATAATCTCTTTAGTAACCCTGAATAGCTTATCTTGGTGGATACTGGCTATGAGAATCAAGACTTGCTTTTTGTTTTTACTGAAGTATATTACATATAGTAAAATCATAATGGAATAACTAGATTTTTTTTGCCATGTGCATACACCTATCTGGGAGCTTCCCAGTGACTCAGTGGTAGAGAATCCCCCTGCCAATTCAGGAGACACAGGTTTAATCCTTGTATGGGGACAATCCCCTGGAGGAAGAAATGGCAACCCATCCCATTAGGGGAAGCACACTGATTGAAACCGCCCACCCTGGCCAGGCACCATAGTAACTATTTGCATGAGTTGTTTTATGACAGGCAATCCTGGTAAGGAATATGGAACTAATAAGCCACCACCAACCGGAAGAGTTCAGGAAAGGTCAAAAGGACACACCACGTGCCCATCTACTTCCCAGAATCCCTCTTGCCAGCATCAATCTTGGATGAGCGATGTGTGTGCCACCAGAAAAGATTCTGAATTAGAATGATTGGCCAAAGACCACCTGGAAACTAATCCCCTCACCATAAAATCCAAGACTGTGAGCCATGGGGCAGAGCTGTTCTCCTGGGTTCCCTTCCCCTACTGCTCTCCAACCGGGTGCCCTTTCCAATAAAATCTCTTGGTTTGTCAATATGTGTCTCCTCAGACAATTCATTTCTGAATATTAGACAAGAGCCCAGTTTCAGGCCCTGGAAGGAGTCCCCTTTTCTGCAACAATTCCAGTATTCTTGCCTGTAAAATCCCATGGACAGAGGAGCTTGGTAGGCTACAATACATGGGGTCACAAAGAGTCAGACATGGCTAAGCGATTGAGCACAGCACACATATCTATCAACCATTTACAGTAAAATAAATAAATAAATAATTTTTCCATGACCTAGAAAGATGCCTTTCTAGTGAGTAGACTTCTCATGAGAGGTAACCACTTTTGGACCTGTATCTCCATAAAAGAGTTTTACCTGGTTTTGAACTTCATATGAATGGAATCACTTACTGCATTTACAGTCTTTTTTGACTGGCTATTTTTGCATAAAGTTTATTTATGAAGCTGTTTAAGAAAGTATGCTATAATTTGAGCACTATACCAAATTTGTTGAAATTTTCTGAGGAATATATTAGCTGATAAGGCTGGAGCAATGTTAAAGGAAATGTCTTCTAATCAACTGCTTTATCCCATAGGTATAGTTTCCCAGATCATGTTTACCTGATTGCCTTTTATATGGTACTCAGTGAATATTTGTGGAATGAATAAACTATTACCAGTTACAGGAGAGCCAAGGATCATCATGTCTTCTGTGCCTGAAGGTTATATTTTTATTCCCCTGCTCCTCAGAATAGTGTGTGCTTGCAGCAAGCAAGCACTGAGAGGATATTTGTCAAATGACAGAATCATTGGCATGCTCAAAGATCATTTTATTATTCTTCTCTTTAGATTTCCATACCTTGAGATTATCATGAAATCAGAGATTTGTTCTCATAAAATGTATTTGGTTGACATGACATTAGTTCAATGTTCTTTGAAATAAAAACTATGATCAACAAAATAAATTAGGTCAGATCATGGTGAGTAGTGCTCTCTCTACTTTTTCATCCCCATCAATGTGAATGACCTTACTCCCTGCATGAACTTCATAGAGAGAATTGTAAAAGGAGCAACATTAATACCTTGAATTAGGTATCAGAGAGAATTAAAGTTTAGCTTAATGGAAAAAAAACCCTGGAGCATAAATTGGGCTGTGGGTCCTTGCTGAGATTGCATTGTAATCTGGCTCTCTGACTTCAGCTCAATTGCCCTTAACTACTCAGTTCTTAGCTAGTCTGCTGCAAAACTCATAGCCTCATAGGCATGTGGTAAGGATCAATAGAAATTTTAACTAGTACAGGAGAAATCAACCTTCAAACTTGAATTCAATTAACATTCTTAATGTGTTTTTTCAATGTTATCTTGTAGCTTGGGTCATAACTATGCTGTTTGCTACTGAAATTCCAGTTTAGAAATCTAAAGACTTTGGAAGTTTATAATGCTTTCGTTTTGTTTTGTAAAAACCAAGACTATTTCAAAGAATTTGTAAATTATTCCTCCTATTTCTTCATTCACTACTCAGAATTTTAGCTCTTGGAAAATGTTCTTTAGCCATTTTCAATATGCTGCAACAGACTGGATATATTTTAAACTCAGTAAAAACAGCATCCTCCATATGATCCCCTCTGAGCCTTCTCAGGTAGAGATCACTGTGCTGATTGTGCTCCTTAGAAACCTGGTTGGATTTAACAGACAAATGTGGATTCAGACATTACATCAGAAAGCAGAACCACATGCAGAGGGTGGCTGCACTGGGACTGATTTGCTATAATTTAATCACATAGAGAGGTGTATACAAATGCCCATATTGTAATGGGGAAGGGTTAGTTTTCATTTTATACTGGATCTGCTTCTGTGACTTTAACCCTCATCTTGCTGCTTTTGTTATCGTAGGCACACATAATAGCCTGCCTCAGGGATATAACCTGAGCCTCCCACCTGTGAAGGACAGTAAGGAAGTGAAACTGACACATTTTGCTGCCTGAGGCTTGCCATTCTAGGGGACAGTTATGAGGATTGCATAGTCTTTTTCCTTCACTTCCTCACCTCCCTTCATCTTTGATCCATAAGAGAGTCTGACCTCCAGTCCCCAACAAGATGGTTGTTGAGGCACTAGCTTGCCATCTTCTTGGTCAGCCTGCTCCCTAATCAAGTCCCTTCTTCCTCCCAATACTTCCTCTTGGATTCACTGGCCTATCTTGTGGCGAGCAGAGCAAGCCTGGATTTGGTAACGATATATTGCCTTTTACTTACTGATTAAAATTTTATTAACTGGCTTTGTCTTGACTCCTTTCCCATACTCACTGCTCCCTTCTCCACAAATACACTTGAAGTCTTACAGCATGATTTGGCCCCAGAGTGTCTAGGGAAAGGGCCCTGCATTTGCTGTAACACTTTTGGATTTATAGATGTGCAGAACAGAGAGCATGCTCTATTTTGTCAGAGTTGACTTCAGGGCTTACCCTGCAGAGCTGAGAACATTTCTTATTTTTCTCTCCTTCCCAAATATTATTCCTGTATTTCTAACTTGCAGTGAGTTTTTACTCCACTGAATCCAGATATGCTTCACATTTTGTCATGCTTTGGCAAAATGGGATAATTGACACCCAAGTCAGGGAAATGTAGGAGGCTGTTTTTTCTTTTTTAAATCCCAAGACTGTGCAGGGCTGACTGCTCTACCTAAGAGGAATCTCCTGATTGCCTAATGACAGGTGAGGTGCCAGGGTGAGAAGAGCAGGGAATGCTTTTACAGACTTCAAGGTAAGATTTTCTTTTTGTTCACACCATGCTTCCCACCATGCCCACTGGTAAGTACACATGACTTTCTTCTTCAGGAGAGTGTTAGGGTCATTTACAATTTGTTATACTTTTTTTCTTACATATAAATTTTCATTACTTGAAATCACTAACAGATGATTGACTTCTTAACATTTTTTGCCGTGTAGTTGAATTGAGTTCTCAAGCACATTGCTCTGAGAGCTAGTGTGAAAGTATTTGCAACCATGTAAGTATCTGCTTTCACTGAAGGCCACCCATATGACCTGTCGTAAGGCCCATTTGAACAAAACTGAATTATAACTACCCTGCTGCTTTTCTTGAACCCACAATATGATGGTAAATTGGACCCATAATATTGACATGTCATTGTACAATATTTCTCTGTTTAATTTTTAAGAATATGAGACACTTTTTATTTATTAGAATATTAAGGGTAAAGTCACATTAGTTAGAAGATAAACTTTATATCAAATAGGCTCTAATTGCCATTAAGGTAGTTAACAATAGTTGGCTCTCTCTTTCAGTCACATGATAATATAATACTTAACCACCCCCTGACCTTAGCTATATTCATACAAATTTCTTTGGTCAATAAAATGCAAGTAGGATTGATAGGTGTCACTCCTGAGCAGAAGTTTTAAGAGCTGAATATACTTTGCCCCTTTTTCTTTTCATTGTGCATCAACAGAGAACCTCCCAGGGAGTGTATGCTCTGTCACCTGGGGACCTGAAAGGAGGGTCATGTAGCACACAGCTCTCAGCAACCCTCAACTGACATGCAGCTTGGGTGGGGATTCAGCCTTTGTTATGTTAAGTCTCTGAGATTTAGCTTCCTTGTTTTCGTCACTTCTCTGCAATGAAGTGAAATTCAAAAGAATTTCTCAATTTACTTTCATATAAGGACTCTCAATTTCTCCATTAAATCTGTCATTACAATCTGTTCATATTCTCTCCGAAATAATGCAAATCCATTTCCCAGTGCTTACCAGTGTCTGTTTCCCAGCTGATGCTCAACTGAAGCATTTCTCAAATAAATCACTCATTTATATGAAACTACAAGAGGACACAGAAGAGAAAACAACCTAATAAATATTCAGACACATCTTTAAGTAGAAGCACAGTGTTTGTTTGCATTGTAAAAGTACCTTCCCTTTTCTATAAAGATTCCTATGTCTTCTGTGTACCCCATATGCTTGTACCTGCCTGGGAATCTCTATGTTGCATGTTGGTCTACTTTAACCCTTTTCAAGGTTGATGAAACATGTAAATCCAATCAATGATTTAATTCCTGACATCTGCCTGAGTTGGTGAATGGGATAGGCATAATGATCATATTTAGGTAATCAATACAATAGTGTCAGGGTCATTACAGTAAGGAGCAAAGATCTGCCCACTGAGGAAGACTTGGCTAATGCTACACTCGATACGTTCAAAGAGAACAGCCATGGCTTGTCCCAGGACCAACTCCCAACAGATTTGGGGTGGACTGTTTGACGAGAGCCTGAAAATAATGAGATAGAGCCTTGGCTAGCTTCCTGCACACCTATTTTATTGTTACTAAATTATATCAGATCAGATCAGATCAGTCGCTCAGTCGTGTCTGACTCTTGGCGACCCCATGAACCGCAGCACGCCAGGCCTCCCTGTCCATCACCAACTCCCGGAGGTCACTCAGACTCACATCCATCAAGTCAGTGATGCCATCCAGCCATCTCATCCTCTGTCGTCCCCTTCTCCTCCTGCCCCCAATCCTTCCCAGCATCAGAGTCTTCTCCAATGAGTCAACTCTTCGCATGAGGTGACCAAAATACTGGAGTTTCAGCTTTAGCATCATTCCTTCCAAAGAAATCCCAGGGCTGATCTCCTTCAGAATGGACTGCTTGGATCTCCTTGCAGTCCAAGGGACTCTCAAGAGTCTTCTCCAACACCACAGTTCAAAAGCATCAATTCTTCGGCGCTCAGCCTTCTTCACAGTCCAACTCTCACATCCATACATGACCACAGGAAAGACCATAGCCTTGACTAGGCGAACCTTTGTTGGCAAAGTAATGTCTCTGCTTTGGAATATGCTATCTAGGTTGGTCATAACTTTCCTTCCAAGGAGTAAGCGTCTTTTAATTTCATGGCTGCAGTCACCATCTGTAGTGATTTTGGAGCCCAGAAAAATAAAGTCTGACACTGTTCCCACTGTTTCCCCATCTATTTCCCATGTAGTGATGGGACCAGATGCCATGATTTCGTTTTCTGAATGTTGAGCTTTAAGCCAACCTTTTCACTCTCCACTTTCACTAAATTATATTCTCATTGCTAATATCAGAAACTCCATTTACTTTGAAAAAGATGGTGATGTTGTTTTGCTCTCAGCAACAGAAAATTAACTGATTCACATGTTCCTTGAACAATAGTTCTAAAATAGAACTATACTAAATCTCTCTTAACAGAGTAGAGTGGGGGAATAAAGTTTACAGGAGTATTTGTTGGAAATTTTTGTGGTGAGATAACTTCATGGCAATTAAGAACATAGGCTCCAGAACCATCAAACCTAATTTCAACTCTTGACTCTTATTAGCTTGATTACTTCAGATACATAATGAGCTTCAATGTCCTTAACTATAAAACAAGGATATATAGTGCCTACTTTATAGGGCTTTTTTGAATATTACATGATAGCATGTTTGTAAATTGCTTGAGTGCCTGGCACATATGAAGTATTCAACAAGGGTTCACCTTGCTTACATTAATGCTGTTTTGTTTTCAGTATTATTATGAATAAAAATCTGATACCAGAACTGCAACTTATCTTCAATAGCTAAACAAGGGAGGAGAACTCTGGCCCTTTTCTAAAAAGTCGAGGACTAGGACAAAATCATGCAAATAATGGGTCTCTCATCCCAAATATTGTACAAAACAAATAATCATCCAAGGAATTTGTCACATGATACATAGGAATAAAAAGTCCAAAAATGATTATTGTGAGATAATTTTGGTGTGTGAGGATGGAGGGAGCATTTGGGGATGGCAGTTTCCAAAGCTAAGAAGATATTATCAACTTTTTAAAATTACTAGAGGGTAATGGGTCACATCTGTATGCCTTATGAATACTGCAGAGTGCAAAGCACAGAGCTTTATGGGTCTGTGTGTTTGTGACAGGAGTTGATGTGTTAATTTATGTTAACTAGCTAAGACGATTGACTACATAAAGCTAAAATATTTAGTTATGAAAAGCATATGAACAATTATATATCCCTTGCTTATGTGATGTGCACTGAGTAGGATAATTTCATGAATATTCTGTGGTTCTGCATTCTTATCTTGCTGCATATGCTTGTTTCATTTAAACCATGATAAATATCCTATTTCATATTGCACTGCAGCTAGAATACCAAAAGTGGTATTTGTTGGTACAGATGAAAGCAAAAATAATATGGCTGCAGGGATTATATGAAACAAACCATCAGAAAACAAAGACAACTAGAGCAATGCTATAGAGTAGAAGCACAGATTTCTTGCCTCATCACAGACACTCTTTCATGTACAGGCCACTTTTATACTTGCAACTTCCTTCCAGATGGTAAAAGAGGCTTATAATTGTTATCATGCTCGTTTTTCATGAGTGAAGATCAACAGAGACATATTGTTTAAAACATACATAAAAAGGCTCTGATATTGTGTTTCCATAAATGGCTGCACCAATAGCATCCAATCCACATGAATTTACTCATGTGAACTTTCTACTCCACATAAAGAAAGGAAGTCTCCTTCTCTTCCCCTTAAATCTGGGTCAGTTCTATGACTCCCCCAGCTCCCTCAAAAAATAGAATGCCACAAGAGTGAGTGTTAACTTTTGGGCTGGACCTTCAGAGAACAATAGATTCTGCCTTTAAATCTTCAAACCTTCCTTCTTGAATCTCAGCCAATTTGGCCCACATGCAGAAGAAGCAAAGTTCCTGGCTGAGACCTTAGATGAACTTCTTGCTGGTCAGATCAGATCAGATCAGTTGCTCAGTTGTGTCCAACTCTTTGCGACCCCATGAATCACAGCATCCCAGGCCTCCTTGTCCATCACCAACTCCCGGAGGTCACTCAGACTCACATCCATCGAGTCAGTGATGCCATCCAGCCATCTCATCCTCTGTCGTCCCCTTCTCCTCCTGCCCCCAATCCCTCCCAGCATCAGAGTCTTCTCCAATGAGTTAACTCTTCGCATGAGGTGGCCAAAATACTGGAGTTTCAGCTTGAGCATCATTCCTTCCAAAGAAATCCCAGGGCTGATCTCCTTCAGAATGGACTGCTTGGATCTCCTTGCAGTCCAAGGGACTCTCAAGAGTCTTCTCCAACACCACAGTTCAAAAGCATCAATTCTTCAGTGCTCAGCCTTCTTCACAGTCCAGCTCTCACATCCATACATGACCACAGGAAAGACCATAGCCTTGACTAGGCGAACCTTTGTTGGCAAAGTAATGTCTCTGCTTTGGAATATGCCATCTAGGTTGATCATAACTTTCCTTCCAAGAAGTAAGCGTCTTCTAATTTAATGGCAGCAGTCACCATCTGCAATGATTTTGGAGCCCAGAAAAATAAAGTCTGACACTGTTTCCACTGTTTCTCCATCTATGTCCCATGTAGTGATGGGACCAGATGCCATGATCTTCGTTTTCTGAATGTTGAGCTTTAAGACAACCTTTTCACTCTCCACTTTCACTTTCATCAAGAGGCTTTTTAGTTCCTCTTCACTTTCTGCCATAAGGGTGGTGTCATCTGCATATCTGAGGTTATTGATATTTCTCCCAGCAATCTTGATTCCAACTTGTGTTTCTTCCAGTCCAGCATTTCTCATGATGTACACCATGGTATACAATATACAACCTTGATGTACTCCTTTTCCTAATTTCCAGGTATAGAATTAGAGCCATTTTGGATGTCGTTTTCATAGCTCATCTGACTCACAAGAGCTCCCAGCTGACACTATGTGGGGCAGAATTGTTCAACAAAGCATAGGCCAAATTCCTAACTCTCAGAGTCAAGACCATCAGATCAGATCAGTCGCTCAGTCGTGTCCGACTCTTTGCGACCCCATGAACCGCAGCACGCCAGGCCTCCCTGTCCATCACCATATATGAAATGCTTATTATTTTAAGTCACTAGTTTATGTTATTTTAAGATATTCTTATTGTTTTAAATTTTATGTGTCCAAATCAGTGGCATTCGTTCCACTCACATGCATTCATAACCAGAATCAATTTCAAAATCTTTTTCATTATCTCAAACAAAAACTCTGAACATCTTAGCACTTTCTTCCTTTTCACCTTCTTCACAGACCCTGGTAACCTCTAACTTACTCTCTGTGTCTACGAATTTACATACTCCAGGTATTTCCAATAAGAATCATACAATATTTGTCCTTTTGTATCTGGTTTATTTTATGTACATTAATGTTTTCAAGGTTCATCTACATAATTGCATCTATCAGAGCTTCACTCTTTTTATGGCTGAATAATAATTCCATAATATATACACACCACCTTGCCTTTATCCATTCATCTGTAGATGAACACTTTGGCTATTGAAACTAGTGTTGCAATTACTAGTGTTATATTCACTGGCACATGAGTATCTGTTTTAGTTTGTTTTCAATTTTTCTTTAGTATGGGCCTAGAAGTGGAATCACTAAGTTATTTAGTCATTCTATATTTAACTTCTTGAATAAACTACCACACTATTTTCCACACAAACTGCAACACTCCCACTAAGCCACTAATCTGAAGAGTACTCTGCCTCATTTCAATAAATGATAAAGCAAATACTATATTTATCAACACTTCTACTACTTTAGAAGCTCCTGAGGAAGCAAAGCATAAAAAATACTAGGAAAGAAAAATAGATGGAAGTTACCTAACTAGATGAAAGGTTTCTGTATGAAAATTCTCCAACTATCTGAGAGTTCCATCCAGTAAGAAATTCTACAGTTTTAACAAATATCATTAGTCTAAGCACCACACACTGGACATATTAAAATATCATCTGGCACTAAATTTGCCCTTGTGGTATTTGATACCCTGTGTAAATCTTCCCCCACTTTTTTTTTTATACTTCTACACCCAATACTCTATTATTCTCATAGCCCCTTAATATAAGAATTTCTATTTTTTTATTTTTTAAATTTCCTGTCTTCAAGAAGCAAGAGATAGAAAAAGAGCAGAAAGAAAATAAAAATAATCAATATTAAAAATTATTTCCCTCAATATTAAAAAGGTCAACATAAGTTTGTGAATGCTGAATAATACCCTTGAAGAGTCACAATACATATCAGCACATAAGTACTACAGCAGAAAAAATGCTTAACTTTATTTTTACCTAATAATTGTCAAAATTTTTATGAGCATGCATTCTATTTTCATAGATATTTGTTAATATGCTGGAAAATATAGTTTGCTCCTTTAGGATATGCTAATAATAGAAATTTCCATTCTTTTTGGAATTTTCTTCCTCAAATATCACTCAAAAATACTCAAATTACTGTATTACATAGTCATAATCTGGACCTCTCAGATGCTAATAACTTTGTCCTTATATAGTAGACATGTTGTCCCTAGCAGTATTGAGTTAAATCTTCAGACAATTTCATGAATTAATACTTCCTAGGTATTACATTCAGAGAAGGCAGTGACACCCCACTCCAGTACTCTTGCCTGGAAAATCCCACGGATGGAGGAGCCTGGTGGGCCGCAGTCTATGGCGTCTCTAAGAGTCGGACAAGACTCAGCGACTTCACTTTCACTTTTCACTTTCCTGCATTGGAGAAGGCCATAGCAACCCATTCCAGTGTTCTTGCCTGGAGAATCCCAGGGACAGGGAAGCCTGGTGGGCTACCGTCTCTGGAGTCGTACAGAGTCGGACACGACTGAAGCGACTTAGCAGCAGCAGCAGCAGCAGGTATCACATACAGGCCTTGCAGTACATATATCTCTCAGTTGTTCATGACTAAGGCAAGAGGAGAAGAATGTACATAAGATGTGGGTGATGAGGAGGAAGAAGGCAGGTTGAAGTCGGAAGTAAAGTTAGAACAGTAGAGATACAGTAAAACAGTGGTTTTAAACTTTTGCTGCACAGAATTGCTTGGGAAGCTTTTCCAAATCTCAGTGCTCAAACCACATCGCAAACCAATTAAATCAGAAGCTCTGGTCCAGGTAAGTGTACACTTTAGAGCTCCCTAGATAAACAGTAATGTGCAGCCAAGACTCAGAACCACTTTTCTAAAGTGATTAGGATAATAGAAGGAATATATGGAAATTCATATGCAAACATTCTGTCTTTAGGAGATAATATCAGATTCCTGTGTGAGACACCAAGGATATTTTAGAAAGTATTCCTTGGTGTCTGAATAATTTGTGTCCATTTTCCATAAATAGTGGTTTCTGTGTGATTACTCTTCCCCAGTAGCCTTTGGTAAACTTATTTATTTTAAAGCCTTAGGCAAAGGGTCAATGTGGAGGTTCTCCAACTTCCATGCAAGCAGATTTCATTTGAAAAGTTGTTTTCCTTGCTTGCTACAATGGGGAGAATTCCTAATTTTCACACTTCTTGATATTTTGAATACTTTGAAAACAAGCCAGATGGCAGAAATTTCAAGATAAACAAAAGTCTTCAGAGAAGTCAAAGAATTTTTCTACTATCATTTTATTCTTTAGTCCAAATAATATTACTCTTATTCTATCCTATGTAATTTTCCTGTGTTGTCCCAAGGTACAGTGAGCTTAGTTTTCAAAATAAGCATTACAGTCAATGAACAAATAAGCATCCAGTGAATCCAGTGACAATACTACTAGTGTTGTAATGTATTATGTATGCAGGTGCAGGGTATTTATTGTATGTGTGTATATACATATGTGTATATATATATGTATATAAATATAATGTGTGTATATATATGTGTGTATATATATATATATATATATATATATATGTGTATGTATGTATTACCACACTGGTTTCAGTTGTCTGTGGGATTTGATTTTTTTTGTACAAGGACATATATATATATATATATATATATGCTGCTAAGTTACTTCAGTCGTGTCCGACTCTGTGCGACCCCATAGACGGAAGCCCACCAGGCTCCCCTGTCCTTGGGATTCTCCAGGCAAGAATACTGGAGTGGGTTGCCATATCCTTCTCCAATGCATGAAAGTGAAAAGTGAAAGTGAAGTCACTCAGTCATGTCCAACTCTTAGCGACCCCATGGACGGGAGCCTACCAGAATCCTCCGTCCATGGGATTTTCCAGGCAAAATTACTGGGGTGGGGTGCCATTGCCTTCCCCGATAGGAAGAACTATATATATATAGTTGCCATTTAGTCACTAAGTTATGTCTGCCACTTTTGCAACCCCATGGACTCTAGCTCATCAGGCTTCTCTGTCCATGGGATTTCCCAGGCAAGAATACCAGAGTGGGTTTTGACATTTTCTTCTCCAGATTTCTTTGATTTTGAAAGTATGAGAAGACTACACCAGCCCAAACTCATATTTTGAAGAGGTAGATTAGAAAGTGTGGTTATCGATTGGGTGTTATATTTCTTAGAGAAAAAGTATTACAATCTCATTAGAGGAAAGCATGAAGGAAGGAAATGAATGAATGAAGAAAAATTCCTCTCATTTGGGAGGAATAATCAGATTCATTCAAGAGTTTATTCTGGGAATTCCCTGGCGGTCCACTGGTCACAAGTTGGTACACTCACTGCTAGGGACCTGGGTTTGATCCCTGGTCAGTAATCTGCCTACAGTGCAGGAGATCCCGGTTTGATTCTTGGGTGGGGAAGATCTGCTGGAGAAGGGATAGGCTACCCACTTCAGTGTTCTTGGGCTTCCCTTGTGGCTCAGCTGGTGAATAATCCACCTGCAATGTGGGAGACCTGGGTTCGATCCCTGGTTTGGGAAGATCCCCTGGAAAAGGGAACGGATACCCACTCCAGTATTCTGGCCTGGAGAATTCCATAAACTATATAGTCCGTGGGATAGCAAAGAGTCCTAAACAACTGAGTGGCTTTCACTTTCTTTCAGGAAGATAAGATCCCACAAACCATGAGATGTAGACAAAAAAAGAGTCTATTCCTATAACAAGCTGAGAAGAACATAATATTATGTCTTCTTCAGATCAGATCAGATCAGTCGCTCAGTCATGTCCGACTCTTT
This sequence comes from Tragelaphus eurycerus, assembly GCA_935064755.1. Classification (NCBI taxonomy): domain Eukaryota; kingdom Metazoa; phylum Chordata; class Mammalia; order Artiodactyla; family Bovidae; genus Tragelaphus; species Tragelaphus eurycerus. Next base: position 16,742,711 of record CAKXYN010000024.1, on the reverse strand, counting down.
GCGACCCCATGAATCACAGCACGCCAGGCCTCCCTGTCCATCACCAACTCCCAGAGGTCACTCAGACTCACATCCATCGAGTCAGTGATGCCATCCAGCCATCTCATCCTCTGCCGTCCCCTTCTCCTCCTGCCCCCAATCCCTCCCAGCATCAGAGTCTTCTCCAATGAGTCAACTCTTCGCATGAGGTGGCCAAAGTACTGTAGTTTCAGCTTTAGCATCATTCCTTCCAAGGAAATCCCAGGGCTGATCTCCTTCAGAATGGACTGGATGGATCTCCTTGCAGTCCAAGGGACTCTCAAGAGTCTTCTCCAACACCACAGTTCAAAAGCATCAATTCTTCCATGCTCAGCCTTCTTTGCAGTCCAACTCTCACATCCATACATGACCACAGGAAAGACCATATCCTTGACTAGGCGAACCTTTGTTGGCAAAGTAATGTCTCTGCTTTTGAATGTGCTATCTAGGTTGGTCATAACTTTCCTTCCAAGGAGCAAGCGTCTTTTAATTTCATGGCTGCAGTCACCATCTGCAGTGATTTTGGAGCCCAGAAAAATAAAGTCTGACACTGTTGCCACTGTTTCTCCATCTATTTCCCATGTAGTGATGGAACCAGATGCCATGATCTTCGTTTTCTGAATGTTGAGCTTTAAGACAACCTTTTCACTCTCCACTTTCACTTTCATCAAGAGGCTTTTTAGTTCCTCTTCACTTTCTGCCATAAGGGTGGTATTATCTGCATACCTGAGGTTATTGATATTTCTCCCGGCAATCTTGATTTCAGCTTGTGTTTCTTCCAGTCCAGCATATCTCATGATGTACTCTGCATATAAGTTAAATAAACATGGTGACAATATACAGCCTTGACATACTCCTTTTCCTATTTGGATCCAGTCTGTTGTTCCATGTCCAGTTCTAACTGTTGCTTCCTCATCTGCATACAGATTTCTCAAGAGGCAGATCAGGTGGTCTGGTATTCCCATCTCCTTCAGAATTTTCCACAGTTTATTGTGATCCACACAGTCAAAGGCTTTGGCATAGTCAATAAAGCAGAAATAGATGTTTTTCTGGAACTCTCTTGCTTTTTCCATGATCCAGCGGATGTTGGCAATTTGATCTCTGGTTCCTCTGCCTTTTCTAAAACCAGCTTGAACATCAGGAAGTTCACGGTTCACATATTGCTGAAGCCTGGCTTGAAGAATTTTGAGCATTACTTTACTAGTGTGTGAGATGAGTGCAATTGTGTGGTAGTTTGAGCATTCTTTGGCATTGCCTTTCTTTGGGATTGGGATGAAAACTGACCTTTTCGAATCTTGTGGCCACTGCTGAGTTTTCCAAATTTGCTGGCATATTGAATGCAGCACTTTCACAGCATCATCTTTCAGGATTTGGAATAGCTCAACTGGAATTCCATCACCTCCACTAGCTTTGTTCGTAGTGATGCTTTCTAAGGCCCACTTGACTTCACATTACGGGATGTCTGGCTCTAGGTCAGTGATCACACCATCATGATTATCTGGGTCGTGAAGCTCTTTTTTGTACAGTTCTTCTGTGTATTCTTGCCACCTCTTCTTAATATCTTCTGCTTCTGTTAGGTCCATCCCATTTCTGTCCTTTATCGAGCCCATCTTTGCATGAAATGTTCCTTTGGTATCTCTGATTTTCTTGAAGAGATCCTAGTCTTTCCCATTCTGTTGTTCTCCTCTATTTCTTTGCATTGATCGCTGAAGAAGGCTTTCTTATCTCTTCTTGCTATTCTTTGGAACTCTGCATTCAGATGTTTATATCTTTCCTTTTCTCCTTTGCTTTTCGCTTCTCTTCTTTTCATAGCTATTTGTAAGGCCTCCCCAGACAGCCATTTTGCTTTTTTGCATTTCTTTTCCATGGGGATGGTCTTGATCCCTGTCTCCTGTACAATGTCACGAACCTCATTCCATAGTTCATCAGGCACTCTATCTATCAGATCTAGGCCCTTAAATCTATTTCTCACTTCCACTGTATAATCAGAAGGGATTTGATTTAGGTCATACCTGAATGGTCTAGTGGTTTTCCCTACTTTCTTCAATTTCAGTCTGAATTTGGCAATAAGGAGTTCATGGTCTGAGCCACAGCCAGATCCTGGTCTTCTTTTTGCTGATTGTATAGAGCTTCTCCATCTTTGGCTGCAAAGAATATAATCAATCTGATTTCGGTGTTGACCATCTGGTGATGTCCATGTATAGAGTCTTCTCTTGTGTTGTTGGAAGAGGGTGTTTGCTATGACCAGTGCATTTTCTTGGCAAAACTCTGTTAGTCTTTGCCCTGCTTCATTCCGTATTCCAAGGCCAAATTTGCCTATTACTCCAGGTGTTTCTTGACTTCCTACTTTTGCATTCCAGTCCCCTATAATGAAAAGGACATCTTTTTTGGGTGTGTGTTCTCAAAGGTCTTGTAGGTCTTCATAGAACCATTCAACTTCAGCTTCTTCAGTGTTACTGGTTGGGGCATAGACTTGGATTACTGTGACATTGAATGGTTTGCCTTGGAAACGAACAGAGATCATTCTGTCATTTTTGAGATTGCATCCAAGTACTGCATTTCGGACTCTTTTGTTGACCATGATGGCCACTCCATTTCTTCTGAGGGATTCCTGCCCGCAGTAGTGGATATAATGGTCCTCTGAGTTAAATTCACCCATTCCAGTCCATTTTAGTTTGCTAATTCCTAGAATGTTGACATATGTCCTCTTAAAGCAGTATATTAGGTTCAAGTAACACAAATGCTAAAAAGTTGTAAGATTAATGAAAATAAAAACTAGTAATTGAATATTAAAAAACACATGAATGCTTACAGAAAAGTCAAAGTCATCACCTAAAATTTGTCAGTGTCTATAACAGAAAAATTAGACACTTAGCAAGAAATAGCAGTTAAGAAAGGGAACTCTGGAGTCCACCTGCACAGATTTACTTCCTGAGTTTCCAGGTACTGGCTCTGTAACACTGGCAAGATATTTAACCTCTGATAGCTTCTCTTTCCTCACCTATTAAATAGAAGTATTAACAGGATCTATCTCATGGTATCATTGTAAGAATGAAAGAAGTTATTATATATGTGTGTGCATATGTGTGTGTGTATCACTTCATTGAATATAAAATATTTGTTGATCTACTCCTGCGGGCAGGAATCCCTCAGAAGAAATGCAGTAGCCATCATAGTCAACAAAAGAGTCCGAAATGCAGTACCTGGATGCAATCTCAAAAATGACAGAATGATCTCTGTTCGTTTCCAAGGCAAACCATTCAATATCACAGTAATCCAAGTCTATGCCCCAACCAGTAATGCTGAAGAAGCTGAAGTTGAACGGTTCTATGAAGACCTACAAGACCTTTGAGAACACACACCCAAAAAAGATGTCCTTTTCATTAGAGGGGACAGGAATGCAAAAGTAGAAAGTCAAGAAACACCTGGAGTAACAGGCAAATATGGCCTTGGAATATGAAATGAAGCAGGGCAAAGACTAATAGAGTTTTGTCAAGAGAATGCACTGGTCATAGCAGACACCCTCTTCCAACAACACAAGAGAAGACTCTACACATGGACATCACCAGATGGTCAACACCGAAATCAGATTGATTATATTCTTTGCAGCCAAAGATGGAGAAGCTCTATACAATCAGCAAAAAGAAGACCAGGATCTGACTGTGGCTCAGACCATGAACTCCTTATTGCCAAATTCAGACTGAAATTGAAGAAAGTAGGGAAAACCACTAGACCATTCAGGTATGACCTAAATCAAATCCCTTCTGATTATACAGTGGAAGTGAGAAATAGATTTAAGGGCCTAGATCTGATAGATAGAGTGCCTGATGAACTATGGAATGAGGTTCGTGACATTGTACAGGAGACAGGGATCAAGACCATCCCCATGGAAAAGAAATGCAAAAAAGCAAAATGGCTGTCTGGGGAGGGCTTACAAATAGCTGTGAAAAGAAGAGAAGCAAAAAGCAAAGGAGAAAAGGAAAGATATAAGCATCTGAATGCAGAGTTCCAAAGAATAGCAAGAAGAGATAAGAAAGCCTTCTTCAGTGATCAATGCAAAGAAATAGAGGAAAACAACAGAATGGGAAAGACTAGAGATCTCTTCAAGAAAATCAGAGATACCAAAGGAACATTTCATGCAAAGATGGTCTCGATAAAGGACAGAAATGGTATGAACCTAACAGGAGCAGAAGATATTAAGAAGAGATGGCAAGAACACACAGATGAACTGTACAAAAAAGATCTTCATGACCCAGATAATCACGATGGTGTGATTACTGACCTAGAGCCAGACATCTCAGAATGTGAAGTCAAGTGGGCCTTAGAAAGCATCACTATGAACAAAGCTAGTGGAGGTGATGGAATTCCAGTTGAGCTATTCCAAATCCTGAAAGATGATGCTGTGCAAGTGCTGCACTCAATATGCCAGCAAATTTGGAAAACTCAGCAGTGGCCACAGGACTGGAAAAGGTCAGTTTTCATTCCAATCCCAAACAAAGGCAATGCCAAAGAATGCTCAAACTACCACACAATTGCACTCATCTCACACGCTAGTAAAGTAATGCTCAAAATTCTCCAAGCCAGGCTTCAGCAATATGTGAACCATGAACTTTCTGATGTTCAAGCTGGTTTTAGAAAAGGCAGAGGAACCAGAGATCAAATTGCCAACATCCGCTGGATCATGGAAAAAGCAAGAGAGTTCCAGAAAAACATCTATTTCTGCTTTATTGACTATGCCAAAGCCTTTGACTGTGTGGATCACAATAAACTGTGGAAAATTCTGAAAGAGGTGGGAATAGCAGACCACCTGATCTGCCTCTTGAGAAATCTGTATGCAGATGAGGAAGCAACAGTTAGAACTGGACATGGAACAACAGACTGGTTCCAAATAGGAAAAGGAGTATGTCAAGACTGTATATTGTCACCCTGCTTATTTAATTTATATGCAGAGTACATCATGAGAAATGCTGGACTGGAAGAAGCACAAACTGGAATCAAGATTGCTGGGAGAAATATCAATAACCTCAGATGTGCAAATAAAACTACACTTATGGCAGAAAGTGAAGAGAAACTAAAAAGCCTCTTGATGAAAGTGAAAGTGGAGAGTGAAAAGTTTGGCTTAAAGCTCAACATTCAGAAAACGAAGATTGTGACATCTGGTCCCATCACTTTTAGGGAAATAGATGGGGAAATAGTGTCAGACTTTATTTTTCTGGGCTCCAAAATCACTGCAGATGGTGACTGCAGCCATGAAATTAAAAGGTGCTTACTTATTTGAAGGAAAGTTATGACCAACCTCGATAGCATATTCAAAAGCAGAGACATTACTTTGCCAACAAAGGTTCGTCTAGTCAAGGCTATGGTTTTTCCTGTGGTCATGTATGGATGTGAGAGTTGGACTGTGAAGAAGGCTGAGCGCCGAAGAATTGGTGCCTTTGAACTGTGGAATTGGAGAAGACTGTTGAGAGTCCCTTGGACTGCAAGGAGATCCAACCAGTCCATTCTGAAGGAGATCAGCCCTGGGATTCCTTTGGAAGGAATGATGCTAAAGCTGAAACTCCAGTATTTTGGCCACCTCATGCGAAGAGTTGACTCATTGGAAAAGACTCTGATGCTGGGAGGGATTGGGAGCAGGAGAAGGGGACGACAGAGGATGAGATGGCTGGATGGCATCACTGACTCGATGGACATGAGTCTGGGTGAACTCCAGGAGTTGGTGATAGACAGGGAGGCCTGGCATGCTGCAGTTCATGGGGTCTCAAAGAGTAGGACACGACTGAACTCAACTGAAGTACTCAGCAAATGATAGCATTATTGTGTTTTCCTAGGTGGCACAGTGGTAAAGAATCCACCTGTCAATGCAGGAGACACTGGAGACATGGGTCTATCCCTGGGTTGGATGGATTCCCCTGGAGAAGAAAATGGCAACCCACTCTAGTATTCTTGCTTGGAAAATCCCAGAGTTGCCTGGCAGGTAATAATCCATGAAGTTGCAAAGAGACATGACTGAGCAACTGAGCACACACGTCAGTCTTATTCCTGGATACTTGCATGTTCGTTAGGTGTAATAATTAATTTTAGAAACCAAGTTTACCTTCCCTTTAAAAAAATGTACCATGACATTCACAGAGTAGAAGTTATCACAGAAGACTCGAGGCCATCACAGCTTCCCATCCCATGTCCCATGCACTTAAAGCTCCACAGGCACTAGAGTGGGACCACTGGTGACTCCCAGGTGCAGATGAGGTATAATCTGAGGTCAAGAAGAGTCACTCTCTATGGAATGGTCTGTTCATATGTGTTGATGTATCTAGAATACAGAACAGTTATGGACATAGGATGATGAGTTTGTATGAAGTGGTCAGTTCTTGTACCTGACTGTGTGCCTGGAGTGCCACGTTCATGGCTGAGTATAAGATGGTCAGTATGTCCTGAATGTTGAAGCTTTCTGAGAATTCTTGGATGTGGGTAGTTATTAAGTCATGACCTCTCAGCTCCAAAGTCAGGCTGGGATTGGTCTGTATGACTCACCTGATTTCTCTGCTTCTGAGCTTATCATTGTAGCCAAGGCCATGCACTGTAGGAAGAGGCCAGTCTGTTGGGGTGTTGCACACACCTTTCTATTTCCTCAGCAGCACTCTGTGGGGTTGAGAATGCCTACTGCTCTAGGGTGACCATAGGGGAGAAGGATGGAAGTGGGGCTCTACTGGGATGAAGCTTCTCATACTCTAACCATCACTTTCAGCCTAGCTGATTGCCTAAGGAAACCACTTTTACTTCACTCCAGTCTCAGTTGCATCCCCACTACTCCCAGAGGGACAAGACAGGAAGTAACTAGTTAGGGACAACTTCCCTGGGACTGGCAGGAGTTTGTCTTACATAGTCTGGGGAATCGAGATTTTGCTAATGCCCCTAGAACCTAAAGAGAGAGAGAGAGAGAGGGAAAACAAACAAATTCAACTAAAGTTATGCAATATCAGGTCTACTACAAAGAAGATAAAAAGTAGTGCTCCTCTTGCTACATATGAAAACACATCTGGGGCACTTCCTCAGATGACCAATAGATCCTCACCAGTGGGGCAAAATGACTATCAACTCTTCCATTAAAGAGTGCAGTTGAAATGGCTCTGATTTGCTTGTTCTGTTTGTTTTCCTAATTCTGACATCTATTGTTTAAAGGAACAGTTCTTCTAGCAAAGTGTACTGTTGTGCTATTTTCTTCTTATACAAGTTATGGGGGTGGCCTCAGGGTCACAGAAAGCCCTAGGTCATCCAGAGGCAAGAGGAGGATGAGAAACAAGGAGAGAATGATTCATTGTCCACAAGGACAAAAATCAAATAATTCGGGTCATGCCTAGAAATAAGGTGTTTGCAGAAAGCTTTCACCGCAGATAAAGTAAGGGGCAGAGAGGAAGTCTGTGATTTCACATTGTGGAAAGATAAATTCCCTAGATAACTGGACAGAGTTAATCACTGAGAACTCTTTCCTTACCTTATCTCAAAGTTGCTTTGAGTTAGTATTTTAGCACCCATTTAAAAATAGCCACTATTCAATAGATTTACAATTTCTGTTTCCTCCTCTATGTGTTTATACAACTTTGATCTCTATCAGAAATGACCACAATTTAGAGTATAGTTATATATTTAATATCTATTCCCCTCTTCTTCCTTTTGCTACAGTATACACATAGATGATATTCACACACATACTCGTGTACATATATGCAGAGCAGTGTGAAGTCAGAAACTATGAAGAGTCTGAGATTTACCCTGTTTGGAAGCAAACAGGCACACTTTCATATCCATGTTTTCACATAAATCCCCTAGGTCAGAGAAACAGATCATTTATTATGCACAGCAAAACCCACCATTGATGCAATGAAGTCTAAATAGTTGCCCACATATGCAGTGGCATGGCCTTCCCTGATGGCTCAGCAGTAAAGAATCTACCTTCAATGCAGGAGATGTGGGATCCCTGGGTTAGAAAGAGCCCCTGGAGAATAAAATGGCAACCCACCCATTATTCTTGCTTGAGAAATCCTGTAGACAGAGGAGTCTGGTGGGCTACAGTCTCTGGAGTTGCAAAAGAGTTGGATACAACTAAGTAACTAAACAACAATAGCAGTAGCATGTACCACACAAGAGAAACCCCAGATTTAGGGAATGTAAAGGAAACTTCAAGAGGTTACTGGCATATGTGTTTGTATATCCATCCGAAGGAGAGATTACTCATTATTCTGGGCAGCCTCCTCTAGGAGCAAATGAAAGTGTCTCTTAAGTTTGCTGCCTGAAATATAAGCAAAGGCAGAGACATTACTTTGCCAACAAAAGTCTGTCTAGTCAAATCTATGGTTTTTCCAGTAGTCATGTATAGATGTGAGAGTTGAACCATAAAGAAAGCTGCCATAAAGGCAAGGGTGGGATGATTTGAGAGAATAGCACTGAAATGTGTATATTATCATATGTGAAACAGATCGCCAGTCCTGGTTTGATGCATGAGATATGGTGCTCAGGGCTGGTGCACTGGGATGACCCAGACGGATGGGATGGGAAGGGAGCTGGAAGGGGGGCTCAGGATAGGGAACACATGTGCACTCATGGCCGATTCATGTCAATGTATGGCAAAACCACTACAGTGTTGTAAAGTAATTAGCCTCCAATTAGAATAAATAAGTTTAAAAAAACAAGAAGATACATAAAGAAAGCTGAGCACCGAAGAATTGATGCTTTTGAACTGTGGTATTGGAGAAGACTCTTGAGAGTCCCTTGGACTGCAAGGAGATCCAACCAGTCCATTCTGAAGGAGATCAGTCCTGAATATTCACTGGAAGGACTGATGCTGAAGCTGAAGCTCCAATACTTTGGCCACCTGATGCGAAGGGCTGACTCATTGGAAAAGACCCTAATGCTGGGAAAGATTGAAGGCAGGAGAAAAAGGGTATGATAGAGGACAAGATGGTTGGATGCCATCACCAACTCAATACCATGAGTGAGCGAGCTCTGGGAGACGGTGAAGGACGAGATTCCTAGTATGCTGCAGTCCATGGCGCTGCAGAGAGGCGGACATGACTGAACAGCTGGACAACAACCTCCAGGGAGGGGAAGGAACAAGGAGGTTTTATCTTTTCTTTCTTGGAATTTCCTTAGGAAGAAGATGGTTCTATCTCTCTCCAGTAGTGTACACCATCTTTAGATTTCAAAACTGTCTGCTATTCAAATATGTCCTTGACTCAGAAGTTTTAAATTATATAGGAACACAAGGAATCTATGGAGAATTTTCTCCCAGCAATCAGAATTCATGAGATATTTGACATACAAGTGAAGTTAATCAGTTCAGTAACTGGCCTCAAGGAATTGATATTTCCTTAGGATTTGGAAAACAAATGTAAGCAGAAATCATATAATTATTCTGCTCAAATATATGTAAAACACTATAGTGATATTGATGAAGAAGTAATTAAACCTTCTGGGGATGGTCCAAATACAGATAGTGTTAGAGAAAGATCCACCTAGAATGCCCTTTGAAAAGTGTTAAGATATTCAAGCAGAAATGTGGAAACAGATGCAGAGGATGAAGATTCAGGGGACAGAGAGCATAATTAAAAGAGCAAGGTTTCTCAAAAACTGTATCTTAATACATATCACAAAGCAGACACATATCATTATTATGTCTAGCCTATAAGCCAAGATGTATTACTTTTATTATACATCACCATCTCTCTTATCTCCTGAATGTAATAAAAGCTCAGGGATCTTATGAGTCTTTCAGTTAATTCATCCAGTGATGCTAGACTCACCGTAATGACAGCTTTAATATTTGTTGCTCATCCCAGGATTCACTATCTCAAGGAATTGGCAATTTATAACAACATGAAGCAACACATTCCATCTTTGAGTAGCAATGACCATTAAAACACGTATACTTAGCCTAGACATAATTCTTTCCTTATCTTTGGTTCCATCCTGAAGTTATCCAAAGTTTGTGTGGGCTAAACAGTACATTCTACATGACTTAAAAAGTATCTATTCCCCTCTCCATTTTTGCCGTCTCTTTTAAAAACTAAACTTCCCCTAGACACTGTGCTTGCAAATTCTTCAGATAATTTAATTTTTAATCTTCTATATTGCAGGTAATTCTCCTCTAAACACACACGTTAAAAAAGGCAGGTCCACTGTGGCTATCATCCAGTCTGGGCAGAACGAGTGCTCTGACATTTATTACTTTAGCAAATCAGCATATGGGAATTGATTGGACTTGGAATCAAATCATATTGATACAACAAAATGTTAGCAGATAGCCCAAGATTATTGCAGCATATCAATCTATATTCTCAGAAGTATGATAACCAATAAAGTTCAAAGGAAGACAAAGAATCATATACATGTTTATGCACTTAATGAAGAAAGAATTGTTATTTATCTGATGAAATAAGTGAGCCATTCCCCCCAAAAGAAAAATACAATCAAGTAGGCCCTTCATCGGGGAAGGCAGTGGCACCCCACCCCAGTACTTTTGCCTGGAAAATCCCATGGACGGAGGAGCCTGGTAGGCTCCAGTCCATGGGGTCGCTAAGAGTCGGACACAACTGAGCGACTTCACTTTCACTTTTCACTTTCATGCATTGGAGAAGGAAATGGCAACCCACTCGTGTTCTTGCCTGGAGAATCCCAGGGACAGGGGAGCCTGGTGAGCTTCCGTCTATGGGGTCGCACAGAGTCGGACACGACTGAAGCGACTTAGCAGCAGCAGCAGCAGCAGGCCCTTCATATGCAGATATGAATCAAGCAAAATTTTGTTATAATCAGCCCAAAGTAGGCTCCTATTAATTTCCCTTTTTTAAATTAGTCTAGCTTTTAGCCAAACACATAGAGGCATCTGTTTCATCACGTGCCCTCTGCACACTGCAGAAACTCACTTGGCCATCAAAATAATTTCTTGGTATTCAAGCTTTTTCTTTCTTCCCCCTGAACTTGTAGTATTTGTGAAAACAAATGCCAAGGATATTGCTTATGTAAAATGCAGAATTGAATAATACATCCAGAGAATTCAAATTTTTTTCTAGTTAATACATGAGTTGTTGAATAACTACTCATACCAATAAATGAGTATGAGACAATGCTTATTTCTGCTGTAAAATTGAGACTCCTTCATTCAAAAGCCGGAGAAGGCAATGGCACCCCGCTCCAGTACTCTTGCCTGGAAAATTACATGGATGGAGGAGCCTGGTAGGCTGCAGTCCATGGGGCCGCTAAAAGTCAGACACGACTGGGCGACTTCACTTTCACTTTTCACTTTCATGCCCTGGAGAAGGAAATGGCAACCCACTCCAGTGTTCTTGCCTGGAGAATCCTAGGGACGGGGCAGCCTGGTGGGCTGCCGTCTATGGGGTCACACAGAGTCGGACACGACTGAGGTGACTTAGCAGCAACAGCAGCAGCAGCATTCAAAAGCTGTTTATTCAGCACCTACTCTATGCCATTCAGTGTTCTTCTTCTGGGTAGACTCTGGCTATGGTGGCTGTATTGCATTCCTTCTAGTCTCATAGACAGATGGGCATGCCCACAGACTGCTCATCTTTGCAAAATTTTTATGTGACTGCTCTTGTGTTATGCTTAGTCACTATTACATGATGTATATCATCAAGGAGGATTCTTTACCACTGCACCACCTGGGAAGCCTATTAGAGAAATGCAAATCAAAACTACAATGAGTTATCACCTCACATCCATCCAAATGGCCATCATCAAAAAGTCTACAGACAATAAATGCTGGAGAGTGTGTGGAGAAAAAAGAACCCTCCTATTGTTATGTAAATTGGTACAACCATTATGGAGAACAGTACGAAGGGCCCTTAAAGACTAAAACTAGCATTTGATCCAGCAATCCTATTTCTGGGTGAGTGTGGGTGTGTGTGTGTAGATACATACACTTCAATGTTCAATGTAGCAGCATTTACAGTAGCCAAGACTTGGAAACAATCTAAATATCCATCTACAGAGGAATGGATAAAGAAGATGTGTGTGGTACATGTATACAATAGAATATTACTCATTTAAAAAGAATGTGATAATGCCACTTGCAGCAATATGGATGGGCCTAGATATTGTCATACTAAGTGAAGTCAGATAGAGAAATATCATATGATACCACTTATATATGGAATCTATAAAGATGATAAAAATGAACTTATTTATAAAACAGAAACTGACTTACAGAATTTGAAAACAAACTTATGATTACCAAAGGGGAAAGGTGGTGGGGGGAGGGATAAATTAGAAGTTTAGGATTAACAGATAACATACTGCTGCTGCTAAGTTGCTTCAGTCATGTCTGACTCTCATATTGCTATATATAAAATGGATAATCACCAAGAACCTACTGTGTAACACTGGGAACTCTACTCAATATTCTATAATAAGCTAAATGGGAAAAGAGCCTGCAAAAGTGTGTATATATACACAAATATTTTTATATATACATATATATATATACACACACACACACATATTTATACAAAGCTGAACCACTTCGCTGTACACCTGAAACTAACACAAGACTATAAATCAACTATATCCCAACATAAGGTAAACATTAAATTAAAAAATAAAATATGTAACAACAAATATAATTTTAGAGTTCATGGAAAAAGTATATAATGCAAAATGGCACTGGGAATATAAAATAAACTGTATGTTAAGTGCAAGTATTAGAGCCAGGATTCAAGTTTTCAAATGGCAAGTTTAGCAACCATATGAAGAGATTTTAGGTTAAATTTTTTGGGGTTAATGGTTTGGTAAACCCTCAACTATAGCTTTGCCAACCTGGGAGAGCCTCACACTATTCAGGCAGATTACCATCAATGTCTATAAATGTCTCCTTAGAGAAAACCTGGGAAACTGAAGAAACTGTCCTCCTGGTATGTTTTCCTGACAATGTATTTTGGAGTGTATATAGTATAAAATGTATCCCTTTTATTGCATAATATGTTCCAGAGTAGTAAGAGCAGATTCAAGTCTGGCTGGCTGGGTTCGTTTTCTAGCCTCGCCATTCTCTAGCCAACTCTATGTCCTCTGGCAAGTTACTCAAACTATACGTCTCTCACTTGCTTCATTTGCAAAACGTAATGGCAAGCCACTCCAGTACTCTTGCCTAGAAAATCCCATGGATGGAGGAGCCTGGTAGGCTGCAGTCCACGGGGTCGCTACGAGTCGGATGCAACTGAGCGACTTCACTTTCACTTTTCACTTTCACACAATGGAGAAGGCAATGGCAACCCACTCCAGTGTTCTTGCCTGGAGAATCCCAGGGACGGTGGAGCCTGGTGGGCTGCCGTCTGTGGGGTCGCACAGAGTCAGACACGACTGAAGCAACTTAGCAGCAGCAGCAGCAATGGGATCTATGGGCTTCCTTGGTGTCTCAGTAAAGTATCTGTCTGCAATGCAGGAGACCCAGGTTCCAAACCCTGAGTCAGGAAGATACCCTGGAAGAGAGACTAGCTACTCATCTAGTATTCTTCCCTGGAGACTTCCACAGGCAGAAAGCAGTCCATGCGGTAAACAGTCAAACAAAACTAACACTTTCACTTTTCACTTCCAGTGAGACCTATCTCATTGTCATTATGCACATTGAATGTGCTAATATTTGTAATATTTATCTGGCATATTGTAAGTACTACATAAACAGGCTTAAGACTCCTAAGACTCTTGAGAGTCCCTTGGACAGCGAGGAGATCAAACCAAGCAATCCAAAGGAAATCAATCCTGAATATTTACTGGAAAGACTGATGCTGAAGCTCCAATTCTTTGGCCACCTGATGGGAAGAGCTGATTCATTGGAAAAGACCCTGGTCCTGGGAAAGATGGAGGGCATGAGGATAAGGGAGTGACAGAGGATGAAATGGTTGGATGGCATCACCAACTCAATGGACATGAATTTGATCACTCTGGGAGATAGTGAAGGATGGGGAAGGCTGGTGTGCTGCCATCCATGGGGTCTCAGAGTCAGACATGACTTAGTGACAACAATAGAAACGTAAGCAGAAAAATAATGATTCAATAGTAACTTTAATGAAAGAGTTACTCTTGACTGGGTAACCTCAAGAACAAAGATGCACCCACAAAGTCTAGTTTTCTACAGCATCCTACTTTATTTCCCCAACATAAAAATATAGCACACTAAATAAAACATAATCTTTCACTACTAAAATTTCACAATAGTTCAAAGTCATCATTAGCAACAACAATTTATTTCCCTCTGTAAATATACATATACACAGTCTTAGGGATTAGGCAATACAATTGACTACACAAACACTCTGATCTTTGCAATAATTCTCTGATAGTAGCTTGTTTTACTTTTTTCACCTCTTGTTCATGAAAGAATGCAGAACTGACAGTTTATCAAGGATTCAAATTGACTGGTTGTCAGGTTAGTAACATTTATCAATTTTCAGCTTTGGTTATAGCAATAACATAAAATTTCAATTAACTAGAAATTAGTTACAGTAACAGATATCAGTAAAAATTATTGCATATAGTTTTTCCATAAGTATTCCCGTATACCTATGTTCACCTACTACCTACTCCAGTATTCTTGCCTGGAGAATTCCATCGACTGTATAGTCCATGGGGTTGCAAAGAGTCGGACATGACTGAGTGACTTTCATTTCACTTCATTTCATGTTCACCTAAGTCTAATCATAGTCCATCTAATGTAATTTTCTAGTAGCTGCATTTAGTTTTGGAAGTCTAATAATGATTTAAGTCAACCCTTAGAATTTAATTAATTTCTAAATACTTCTTACTCTGAGTAAATAACTCCATCAGTTGTGTTGGCTCCACACACCCTTTCTCCACACCACCCTCCCCGCTGTATCTATATTCAGTGAGGTTCTTGGTGATGCAACAGGAAAATGAATCATAATGAGACCACCATAGATTTGATTTTCCTAGTTCCTTCTTCTAGAAAGACAGGAAGATCCTTTAGATGAAGGAATAAAAGGTTCATAAAACTCTACTTGTCAGTCTCTGCATGCAAAGCGGGGGAGGTGTGTCTCCTTTTTGTCAGGTACCCAGAGCTCAGTAGAGTTTAAAAGGAAAGGAGGCTGTTCAGGCATCTTTAGAGAAGGAGAAGAGACGAGGTTCTGGACTGACTTTCTAATTTCATGAGGTGTATGTGTGACAGTTGGTAGCTGGAAGAGTTTCCCTTCCATTCTTTCATTCACACCTTCAGTATAGTTATAGGGACTACATGTAATTTACCAAACAATCTATGCTCTTTCATTTCATGGCTTTGAACATAGTTTTTCTTTGGCCTTTTCCCATCCCATTTGCCACTTGGCTACTTCCAGTATACATTGTACATTGTAAGATTCAGTTTCAACATGACCACTCCAATAATCAGCCCTGGCTCACACTCCCAATAGCTTTGATTTTGTCCTCCTTTTTTTTTTTTACTGCCTAGTACTTTGGATTTATAACATTATACTTTTTACAGTATATTGTAATGATTTTTAACTTTGTCTCTTTTAGTGTGGTCCTTAACAGTGGAAACTAGCAATCCTATGCCTACTGTATAATATGAACACAATGAATGTTTACTAAATACTACCTTTGGTGAAGTTCACAGGATAGACCTGCAAATTTGGGAAAACCCAAATAAGATCCACTAAAAGTTTTGTTTTTTCTTTCTTCAATATAATTCTTATCATCAAGCTCTTTCATTTTTCCTACTAAATCACTGCTTCTTCATAGTGTTTAGCCTAAGCAGGACTACCTATTATGGCTGATTCTGGAATATGTTGGGCTATATTATTCACACAAGAGCTCCAAAGTGTTCCGTTTGATGTACTAAGCAAAATGTTCTTTGACAAATGCAGCAGTTATTTTGCACAAACTAAAGCTTTTTCATCAGCATATATTGTACTGATTTTCAAATTAAAGGGTGGTTTTTACCACCACTGGCTGAGAAGGGATTTGCTTTTTGTTTCCTGTATGTTTAGACTCTCATCCTTATCCCCATTTTCCTGTGGGTTTTTTTTTTCTTCCTGTTTCATGTTTAATTTCCAATTCCCTATTTTTTCATAATCTTATGAAGAAGCATTCATATGATCACTGCATTCCAGAAGGACACATAGGAATTATCATAATCAACTTACTAAAAAGGCCAGATAAAGAATGAGAAAAAGGATTTATTGATGGATATTTTCATGCCTCTTTCTATTTGCAAATACTCTGTATATATTGCCACCACCTAAGGATGAATTACTTGAAGGAAGAAAAGGTATTTGTTTTTTCTTATCTCCTTAAACCAAAGCTGAATTCTTTAGATTGACCAATCGGTCCTATGTTTTTCACATTTGTTTTGCTTTTTTGAAGAGCTATCATACTATAGTTTATTCAGAATTGCAGATGCACATGCCACATTTGGGACAAATGAGATGATTTGCGTGTTGAATCTTTAGTAGTGTTTCTTAGAAAAAACTTCAGAAGAAGTTTTTGAAAAGTTTTCAGTAGTAAGATGTTGTCTTCAATTCAGTGCTGAACTGGGATGCAGAAATATAATAGGCAGTTGTTTCCATGGAGCATAAGTTTAAAAGCAATCCCCAAAGAATAAATACTCCCAAGAATTTCAAAGTCAAGTATACAATTTTCCAACATCACTTTAAAAAATTTCTCCTCACAATCACTTCCATTTTTTTCTAAAGTTCATTCTATAATTCTTATATTTCAATAAATTACTGGAAATTTTTTTCCCCCCTAGAGAGTTTAGATTTTAGTTGACCCATTCCATGTTTCAGAAGTGGCTGACTTTCTAAAGAGCAGATCTTGTGTTCTATCAGAACATTTATCTTCATTTAATGGATACTTTCATATCAGGTTGAACATTATGGAAGTGCTCCTTTTCAGGTCAAAAACAGTTGAATATTGGCAGCTTCATATTCAATCGTGTGTGTGTGTGTGTGTGAGACCTAGGATTGTACATTTTAAGCCAATATTGATTAAAACCACAAGTAACTTGATAATAATATCAAGGAGTTCCTAACACCAAAAACTGATTTTTCATATTTAAAAACATTACTTGAATAAAACCTACCATTGGAAATTAAATAAAAGCCACAGCATATAGTTTCTCTGAATGTCTTCAGCTATGTATTATATGTGTTCATATACCTTATGCAGAAGACAAATCTGCAAATAAACCTCAGATACTTACCCAGAAGAAGTACAAATCTTATCACAAATATGAAGTAAAAGCCTTTGCTTTCCTAACTGGCAAATAAATTTTATATACATGTATACAGGAGCATATTATAGTTTAGTTGGTCTTATAATTCTGTTTGCTGCATAGTTGTATAAACATGACTATTCATTGTGGTTTTTTCCTTTAATTGAAACTCTATACCACAGTTTTAATAATGATATTTGTCACATGAATTTTTACTCTTCCACCTTCAATTACTAGGAACACATATCCTTAGAGGCAGACTAGAACAGAAAAAGAAGACAGGGAAGAAGACGCATAATCTGCAAACTGAATGAATGGGTATTGAAGAGTCAAAGATTGATTAAAACAAACTTGTTATTATTAGTAGTAGTTTTGTGTGTGTTAGTCACTCAGTCATGTCTGACTCTTTGCAACCTCATGAATGTAGCCCACCAGTCTCCTCTGTCCATGGAATTCTCAGGGCAAGAATATTGGAATGGGTAGCCATTTCCTTTTCTAGGGAATCCTCCCAACCAGGGAATCAGACCCGAGTCTCCTGCACTGCAAAGTTTAGTAACAGGGATAAATAATCAGGTTCAGTTCAGTTCAGTTGCTCAGTCGTGTCCTACTCTTTGCGACCCCATGGACTGCAGCACACCAGGCCTCCCTGTCCATTACTGATTCCTGGAGTTTACACAAACTCATGTCCATTGAGTCAGTGATGTCATCCAACCACCTCATCTCTGTCATCCCCTTCTCCTCCCACCTTCAATCTTTCCCAGCATCAGGGTCTTTTCAAATGAGTCAGTTCTTCGCATCAAGTGGCCAAAATATTTATTGGAGTTTCAACTTCAACATCAGTCCTTCCAATGAAGGTTAATATTCAAACCTTGGTCATATTTGAATGGTCATATTGGTCATATTCAAATCTCATATATTTGGTCATATTCAAATCTCATATATCTCAAGGAAGATAAATATGTTTCATCAAATTTTAATTCTTCTCAGATTATCCTGAAGGAATATAAGCCAGGACTCTCAAGAAAACTAAACAAAATATCCTTGATTTTTGTGTGTTTACAAATGCTGGTGGAATGGGTGAGGGCCTGCTTATTTGAAACCCTTTTGCCACATGAAAAACTTTAAACCATTATAAAGATATTATCTGAAAGTCTTTAAAATCTTTCTATAATTTAGAAGTAAATTTTACGTTAGAACGTATTTCTAAAAATGAGGACCTTATAACAGCATTCATTTTAGACTCTCCTCTACCTCTGTTGTCAATGGTTTCTGAAGAATGATGACTTGCAAGACATTTTGCTTTCTGGGAAGCTGAAGCCATTCGCCTGATGCATTTAAAGCTGACTGTATTAAAGCTGAAAATTTAAACTTCACATTTTCTGTCAGTTATTGTGCAAGGTGATTACTTACTACTATATTATTACCAACATAAAACATTTGAAGTCAAAAAACTATTTACAGGTTACCCTTATGAGCCAAAATTAATGTTTATCTTTTTGAGATTTTAAAATTCTTGTTCATATCCATTCATCTGCTGATGGACATCTAGGTTGCTTCCATGTCCTGGCTATTATAAACAGTGCTGCAATGAACATTGGGGTACATGTGTCTCTTCAATTCTGGTTTTCTCAGTGTGTATGCCCAGCAGTGGGATTGCCGGATCATAAGGCAGTTCTATTCCCAGTTTTTTGAGGAATGTCCACACTGTTATCCATAGTGGCTGCACTAGTTTGCATTCCCACCAACAGTGTAAGAGGGTTCCCTTTTCTCCACACCCTCTCCAGCATTTATTGCTTGTGGACTTTTGGATCACAGCCATTCTGACTGGCGTGAAATGGTACCTCATAGTGGTTTTGATTTGCATTTCTCTGATAATGAGTGATGTTGAGCATCTTTTCATGTGTTTGTTAGCTATCTGTATGTCTTCTTTGGAGAAATGTCTATTTAGTTCTTTGGCCCATTTTTTGATTGGGTCATTCATTTTTCTGGAATTGAGCTGTAGGAGTTGCTTGTATATTTTTGAAATTAGTTGTTTGTCTGTTGCTTCAGCAGATGAATGGATAAGAAAGCTGTGGTACATATACACAATGGAGTATTACTCAGCCATTAAAAAGAATACATTTGCATCAGTTCTAATGAGGTGGATGAAACTGGAGCCTATTATACAGAGTGAAGTAAGCCAGAAAGAAAAACACCAATACAGTATACTAACACATATATATGGAATTTAGAAAGATGATAAAATAACCCTGTATATAAGACAGCAAAAGAGACACTGATGTATAGAACAGTCTTTTGGACTCTGGGAGAGGGAGAGGGTGGAATTATTTGGGAGAATGGCATTGAAATAAGTATAATATCATATATGAAATGAGTTGCCAGTCCAGGTTTGATGCCTGATACCAGATGCCTGGGGCTGGTGCACTGGAATGCCCCAGAGGGATGGTATGGGGAGGGAGGAGGGAGGAGCGTTCAGGAAGGGGAACACATGTATACCTGTGGCAGATTCATTTTGATACATGGCAAAACCAATACAATATTGTAAAGTTAAATAAAATAAAAATAAAATTTTTAAAAAAAATTAAAAAATAAAATCCTTGTTCACTGAAAAACTATGCACTTTTATGACGCTTCCATTAATCTATCCATCCATCAAATGTTTGCCACAAAGTCCCATCATATATCCAGACCTTATAGAAATGAGAAGCTGTTGCTTCAGTCCCTGATCCTCACATAAGTGCCTCACACAAAATTGCTTAAATAAGGATTACTGGACAAAATGCGGTGACAATGAGATGGGCACCATTAAATGTGAATCCAGGTGTCTCTTGGGCTCCTTCTTTTATTTATGATCAAGATAAGATTATCTTCAAATCTCACATTGAATATCCTGTAAAATGTCTAATGCCATCTTTTTTTATAAAATTATGTAGAGTCTGAAGGTCTTATGATCATTTTTTTGTCTCAAATTCTGGTCTTCACTGAATTCTCCTCCTCTAATCTGTATTGCAAAATCTAAAACTTGAATTTGGAATTCAGTCTCTAGACATGGTCTATGCACTCTGCTTAAATTATAGTATAGTGAAGTTGCTCAGTCATATCTGAATCTTTGCCACCCCGTGGCCTGTAGCCTACCAGCTTTTCCGTCCATGGGATTCTCCAGGCAAGAATACTGGAATGGGTTACCATTTCCCTCTCCAGAGGATCTTCCCGACCCAGGGACTGAACCCAGGTCTCCCGCACTGGAGGCAGATGCTTTAATCTCTGATCCACCAGGGAAGTGATCTGCTTAAATTGGTTGTCCACATTTAAAAACCAGGAAAGTTTACGTAAATACCATCATTTTGAAATTATTTTGAAAAATCATAATAAGAGTCTTCATTGAACCCTTATCTTCCAAGGCAAGAATCTGTTAGAGTGGATAAAGCACTTTTCCAGAGGAGTGTCTTCAAAGTCACCCCTGCCTCTCTTATCCTGTCTACACAGGCTTCACCCACTTTTATTACCTGAGTCACAGAAGAAGATGGGCTTGCAAGTCTATTTATACCTCACCTAGTGTTGATCTCAATGTACATTTTAGTTTTCTCTCCTGAACACATTTACACATGTAGTATTTAGATAACCTACGTGTGTAAATATAGCATATTTAGCGAAGGAGACCAGTATAAATCGACAGATAATGTTGCACTGCAGCAAGTGACCTAAACTTAGAAATTAACTTCTTTTTAAAAAATCTTTAAGTCATAGGCCATGGTTATCCCTAACTTTGAACTCCCAAATTCTTATTTGCTTTTATTTTTTAAACTCTTTTTTTAATACTCTGCTAGCCTCTTCCAACAAGGTCCCACTCTACAGTAAAAGCAGCCTTCAAAATTATCTTCTAAACAAAGGTGATTTCCTTCCTAAGTAGAATTATCTTGTTGACTATAAAGATAACTTTTCTTTTTTCATTCTCTACAGATACAAATGCTAGATTCTTACTGGCTTTTTTTTTTTTTTTTTTTTTTAAGTCGTAACTGAATCCCATAGTGTTGAAAGTGAAAGTTGCTCAGTCATGTCCAACTCTTTGCGACCCCATGGACTATACAGTCCATGTGGAATACAATCCATGGAATTCTCCAAGCCAGCATACTCTAGTAAGTAGCCTATCCCTTCTCCAGGGGATCTTCCCAACCCAGGAATTGACCCTAGGTCTCCCAAATTGTAGAAAGATCCTTTACCAGCTGACCCATGAGGGAAGTCCATAATGTTAAAGTCTAGGAAAATAGAAAGACTATTTTCAGGTCGGTGCATGAATTTTAAGTTCTGTAATGTATCCTTATTGCCATCTGACTAAACTTTGAGTCAGCCAAGTTAGGCAAAAGCACTAAGAATAGTAACTCTTTTTCCAAGCTCTTCAGTTTAGAAGAGAGATTACTTAGTATATCAGAAACTATTATACTATAAATGATATTCCTGGCATTCATCATTCTAGCTATAGAAAAGGTCAAGGTGGGAAGAGGGAGTTTTGCTAGTTTTCTCAGACTATAATTTAAGGAGTCAGATTAGATTAAGATCTGCCCTCATGACCTCACTTTAACTTAATTATCTCTTGAAAGATCCTGTCTGGGTTTCAAATACAGTTGCCTTCTGAGATTCTGAGGGTTAGGACTTCAACATATAAATGTGCCGGACACAATCCAGCCCATTTCAGGAGTTATACATGTAACCTTGTGTTCTTGTCAAAATTATTGTCAAATGGGGTGGTGTCTGTTGTTATTTTCCTGAATGTGAATTTGATCAGAAGACTGACATTTTTATGACTTAGCTAAATAACAAAGCCAGAGTAAGGAAAGCAACAGCTGTGTTGAGGTAAATTTGGGGGTCATTGGTGAGTAACACAAGTACTCCAGGGCTCCCCACTTTGCATCACATGGTAGGATTGCTTTTCCAGTCCAACATGATCATGTGATTTTCTTGGGACAATGATTGTGAGCAAATGTGACATACATACAATGCTGTAACAGCCAATATGCAATTTTTCACGTTTTTTCACTCATTGAAGCTATCGTGGAAGTTCCTGCCATGATGTCAAGAGGGTATGCATTAACTTGAGACCCTAAAAAGCCAGTTAATAGAGAGCCCTGCTGACCTACAACTAATATATAGGGTGAGAAAGAAATAAACTTTTGTGTTAAGAACTGAGATTTTGGGGTTTCTTTTTATTAGAGCACAACCAGTCCATCTTGATCAATTCAATGGGAAAAATACAGAATACGGTATCTTTAATATTATGATAAACCAGCCTCAGAAGCTTAAACTAATTTCACTTAAGTATTTCAATATGAAACAAACACTTCATCTATAATATTTCATTGTATTTAAAATGATACAATGGTAAAATATATGTCAATTTCAAAGGTATGAATGTATGAAAGTATGCATCTTAGAATTGATAAAATGTAGAAGGCAAAAATAGAAGCATTTTTACATACTCACTAAGTTGGTGTCTCATGGTGGCTGATGTACTTTTTATCATATATAGGGCTGATAAAATCTTCATGTATATTTAAATCCAAATGAATTTTGCTTTTCCGTGATTTGTTCACATTATTTGCATAGCCTTCTATTGGGATCTCAGTGTTCTCAAACTATATGAGTGTTTTATTGATTAAGGTTTATAGCAAGTTAAATAGATTAAGAAAACTATTCAGTCCCAGTATTGAGATAGCAGAACAAAGAAGAAAATACCAAGGCTATGCATGGCTAGGGATTGGCAAGGGGTGAAGATGCTTTAGCATCTTTGTCATGGGCGCTTTTAGTATTATATTTCTCTATCATTTGGTGAGAACTCAGCATGTGAGTGATTCCACTTAATTTGTTTTATAAATTAGCAAATCTCTCAGCAATATCGGATGACCCTGTTACATGGAGACCAATGTAAATGGAGAACTTTTATTTACTTAACATTGTTATCACATTTAAACCTGGAATGTTAATTAAAATACACTTCACAATACAGCATGAATTTAATCATTTTCTCTTTGTTTTCTGTCTTGTTCTTGTCCTTTTCTCTTTTTATTTTGTGTCATTTTACTTATAGATACCACATTCTACCATTCATTCCGTATCTCGATATCCCCATCACTTTCTTATAGTTATTTGTCTTCTCTTGTGCATAGGTTAATGATTAACTATACCTTCTATTCATTCTTTTACTTATCACCTCAGTAAATATTTTATCTCTGGGAGATAGTGAAGGACAGGGAAGCCTGGCATGTTGCAGTCCATGGGGTTGCAAAGAGTCAGACATGACTGAGTGACTGAACAACAAAAGTATCTAATGGACCAACAAATTTTCCTGCTAAACTCAAGTTCTTTTGTAGTCACTTGTTGCTCAGTCATACCTGTGAGTATGGCCACAGGTGAAGGTCCAGCTGAAGAAGATCACATAGTAATGGGAAGAGAAGACATAGGTTCTTAAGAGCCTGAGAATGAGTCACATAAATTCACATAAATTCATTCACATAAATTTTGGCTCTTTCTATCCTAAAAAAATAGACACAACATTTAGAGAAGCTGATATAACACAGCCTTCCTAGCTAGGCATGATACAGACTATGTAAAGCAAGAATCTTACTTATGTTCTGTAGAGAGACAGACCATAGATGTGTTACCTTTGAAAGTCCTGGCACGTAGATGTGTCTGGAAAAACAGTGAAAGCAACAAATATTCTCCTACTTGTCAGTGCCTACAAAGACATATTCCCTGACTTGGTCTTGGGGCCTTACCAGTCAAATTGGCCAGTATATTTGATGTCAAACTACGTTAGTATGAATGTTGTTGTCTCTATAGCCAGGACTTTTTAAGCTCAGGCTATTAAAAATGGTCTGCATCTGTGATAGTTCCTCATAGTCTAGCAGTTAGGGCTCCGTACTTTCATTGCAAGTGTCACAGGTTTGATCCCTGGTTGGAAACAAAGATCCTGCAAGCAGTGCCATACAGCAAAAATAAATAAATAATGATCTCCATCTGTAAACAGCTGCCAAAATCACCTGTTATAATCCACCAAGGTCTAGATGACTTTATTCACGAAAGCCTAAGAACTAAGCCACCTGCCCTGAGCAGCAGAAATTTCCTTTTTCTCCACATTTAACCCACCAATTCCTTTTCTATTTCTTCATGCTTTTAACTTGTAAATTAAATGATGGTTCTAGGGGTCATTGAATAACATCCCAGACTTTACCACACAATTTAGAACAAAGACCACTGGAGTCTCAGCAGCAGAGATAACACATAGCCTCTGTTATTTTAATACAAAGCTCTTTGGATAATATGTTTTATTTATAAATCAAATGGACTGTCTAACATCTATTCAGCTTTACTGAGGATATTCCCACATAAGAGGATATTTGGGTCTAAAGATTGCAATTACCAAGAATTGCTACCATGCAGTCACTTGCCATAGAAAAAAGAAATAAGGGAGATTGAACACCAAGCACTATAATCATTTATCAGTTAGCTGCACCAAACTGAGAAACATGAATCAATGGTCTTCCCTTCAGTAGTCAGTACAGTCTTCCTCTTTGAGGAGTAGCAAGTAAGGAGTTGGAAATGTTGTCCTGGCTGATACCTTTTCACATGGAAACAGGAGGAGTGGGACAAGCCAACTCCAACAATATCTACATGGTTTAGGGTTATGGATATAACCTCAAGGGGCTGTGTATCACTCTCAACAATTAAAATCCAAGTCAGTTTGGGCCTTTTCTTCCATGGATATAAAGATAATTTTTAATGTTATTCCCTGTCATAATTGCCTTCTTTTATTTTTAAGAATAGCAGCATATACTGTAATTATGGTATAGTCTATTGCAGTAAAATAAATTAACCGAATTTTCTATTATTGACTTTAGAAGTCAACTTTATAAGATGCATTAATTCACTTTCCTGAAGCATCTTTTTTTTTTTCCAGAACACAGTTATTTTGCTACTCTCTCTATTGTATAAATTCTACAAATAAATATACACTTTTTAGCTAGAAGCCTCTGCATATTATAGGATATTGTCAAAGCAGGAAATCAAGGTAAATGAGAGCTATATTATTCTCTAAAAGGATATCTAAATAATATTTGTCAGCTATTTTTTTTTAATACAACAGTATATTGGGATAATACATTGTACCCTATTTTATGAGATCTGAAGTTAACACAAGTGGTTAAATAAAAGGAATACAGATTAGAAAAGATGAAATAAAGCTGTTTCACTTCTCAGATAGCATTGTCATCTATGTAGAGAACCAAAAATAACCTACCCAGAGCTCCTAAAACTAATAAATATGTCTTCAAGGTCACAAGACAAAAAAAAAAAAAAGGTCAACAAAATCAATTGCATTCTAAATACTAATAATGATTAATTAGAGTTTGAAATTTCTTTTGTTAAAAAAAGGAACATTTAATGAAACAAAATATGTGCAGGAACTATCTTCCCAAAAATCTCAAAACCATTATGAAATAAATCAAACTAGACCTAAAATACAGAGAATTATAAGGCATTCATGTATTAGAATTCAATAAAGATTTTCTCAGCATAATTTATGAATTCAAAATAATCCTTCTGAAAAAAACTAGATGCCTTTTTTAGACATTGATGAGGCAAAACTATTTTGAAAAGGAAAAACAGAATTGGAAGCTCACTCTACCCACTACAAAGTTATAATAATCACGACAATGTGGTATTTTTGAAAAGACAGAAAACTGATCAAGGAACAGCATACAGTACCCTCAATCAAATCTCACAAATACAAATCAAATCATTTTAAACACAGATATGTAGGCAATTCAAAGGGAAAAAAATTAGTCTTTTTGACAAATGGTGCTAGAACAATTGAATATCAATATTAAAAATATATACCTGGGTCTATAATTCATACCTTATTTTCACAAAAAGCTCATCATAGATTATGTATCTAAGTGTATAATCTAAAACTATAATATTCTATAAGAAAATAGAACCTGAATGACCTTGGGTTAGGGATAGAGATTTTGATAGATGCAAAGTCGTCCTTTGTTCTCTCTCTCTCTCTTTATATATGCGTGTGTGTGCATGTGTTGCTGCTTAGTTGCTAAGTTGTGGCTGACTCTTTGAAAGCACATGGACTGTAGCCCACCAGGTTCCTCTGTCCACAGGATTTCCCAGGCAAGAATATTGATATGAGTTATATGAGTTACCATTTCCTTCTCCATGGGATCTTCTATATTTAAGTTGGATTTTAGTAAAATAAGACCATTTGCTCTTTGAAAAGGCACCTGGAAACAATAACAATAGATGCCACAGATTTTACAAATCTCATTTCTGATAAAGAATGTGTAATGAAGGTATAGAGGAAACTCACAAAACAACTCAAAAAATGAACAAAAGATTTGAACAGATTCAAATAAGATGGCAAATATGCTTATGAAAATATTCTCAGTATCATTAATCATTAGTGAGATACAAGTTAAAACCATACATGATTTTGGCTTCAATTCAACATCTAAACATCTCAGAAGCCACTACTCCTAGCCTTACAATAAGAAAAATCAGAACAAACTGAAAAACATGGTCGTCTCTCAGAACCATCAGAGAATTGAGGTCACAGAGCAAACTTTCATACTGAAATTTGGAGAGAGGCAAACACAGAACTGCAGCAGCTGGGATCAGCTTACCCCAAAAAAGTAGCCACTGAAACCACAGAGGGGCAGGGACACATAAATGGCAGTTGTGATGAATTGCCATGGCTACATGTAGATAAGCACACAGTGAGAACCAACCCACTGTAGGCGCCACAGTCTCAGGGAGCTGCCCACACTTTCATGGATTTCATCTTCAGAAACACCATCAAGTGTTATGGTGAGGAACCATGAAAAATCTCCATGTGTCTCCATCGGGGGAAGAGGAAGAAGAACCATTTTGCAGTATATCCAGAGTATTCTGCTAACAAAGATCTACACTGAATTCAGAGGAAATATATTGTCAGAGCCTCATCCCACAAATGGAGAGGGTGATTACCTAACTCCAGTGCCTCTAGCCTTGCTATCATAAGATAGAGAGTAAGGAACACTTGTGGATTTGTAACCCAGGAACACAAGCTTATTAAGTATGAATTAGCCATAAGATTATAGATAACTACCTTCCCTTACACTCTACCACCACCACAATAGAGCTCCAGTATAATAAAAGTGTATGAAGCTGAAATAGCTACTAGATGTCAACTCTCTCTGAGGAGAAGAATGTATGGAACAGTCAAGAAGAGAGACCAGTCAGAAAAAGAAGGAAAAAAAAACCACAAATATGTATTAACACATATATATGGAATCTAGAAAGATGTTACAGATGAACCTGTTTGCAGGGCAGGAGTACAGATGTAGACATAGGGAACAGACGTGGACACAATGGGGAAGGGGAGGGCAAGACGAATTGGGAGAGTAGAACTGACATATGTACTCTGTTGTTTAGTCGTAAGTTGTGTCCAACTCTTTTGCAACCGCTTGGACTATAGCTTGCCAGGCTCCTCTGCCCATGAGATTTCCCAGGTAAGAATACTGGGTGGGTTGCCATTTCCTTCTCCAGAGGCTCTTTCTGACCCTGGGATCAAACCCATGTCTCCTGCATTGGCAGGCCAGAGCCACTGAGCCAGGGAACCTGAGTATAAATTAGATAGCTAGTGGGAATCTGCTGTAAAGCATAGGGAGCTCAGTTAGCTTTTCTGCGGTGACCTAGATGGGTAGGATGGGGTTACTGGGAGGGAGGCTCCAGATGGAGGGGGTATATGTATACTTATAGCTGTACTTCACTGTACAGAAAAAACTAACACGACATTGGAGAGCAAGTATACTCCAATTTGAAGAAAAACAAGGGTGACAAAAGCAAGGACACTAAAGAAATCTGGAGAGTAGAATCTAAGGCTATGTATGTATGTGCTCAGGTCCAACTTTTTGCAATCCTCTGGCTACAGCAAAAGTTAGCCACAGCCCATCTCCTAGCTAGATTAACTTAAAAAATCTTTTGCTGAGAGCCTATTCACCTCAATTTCAACTGTCAAATACACGAGGTCCAGCTTCAACAAGAAAAAAAAATATGAGCCATGATAAAAGGCAAGAAAAAACAAAGTCTGAATAGATAAAACACATATCAACCTGACTCAAATGTCATATAGATTTTAAAATTATCAGACAAGGAGTTTCAAATATGTGTTTAAAACTTTAAGGGCTCTAACTGCAAATGTAAACAACAGGCAGAAACAGATAAATAATGTAAATAGAAGGAAATTCTAAGAAACATTTAAAAAGAAACACTACAAATTAAAAGTTCTATAACAGAATTGAAGAATGTCTTTTATGGGCTCATTGATAGAATGGTCTTGGCATAGAAAATAATCAGTGAGCTTGGGGATACAACAATAGAAACTTCCCAACTGAAATACAAAGATATTTTTTAAAAAGAAGGAAAAAGAAAAATTATAATGTCTAACAATTGGGGAAAGATTTTAAAAGATGTGACATAGAGCCTGGCTGGTACTCCAGGGGAAGAGAAGGAGGAAACAAATCACAAGAAATACTTGAAGTAATAATGGCTGAGAATTTTTTAAAAATAAATTACAGACACCAAACCACAGATCCAGGAACTTAAAGGGCATCAAGCAGGAACAACAGACTGGTTCCAAATAGGAAAAGGAGTACGTCAAGGCTGTATATTGTCACCCTGCTTATTTAACGTATATGCAGAGTACATCATGAGAAACGTTGGGCTGGAAGAAGTACACGCTGGAATCAAGATTGCCGGGAGAAATATCAATAACCTCAGATATGCAGATGACACCACCATTATGTCAGAAAGTGAAGAGGAACTAAAAAGCCTCTTGATGAAAGTGAAAGAGGAGAGTGAAAAGGTTGGCTTAAAGCTCAACATTCAGAAAACTAAGATCATGGCATCTGGTCCCATCACTGCATGGGAAATAGATGGGGAAACAGTATCATATTTTATTTTGGGGGGCTCCAAAATCAATTTACATGGTGATTGCAGCCATGAAATTAAAAGATGCTTACTCCTTGGAAGGAAAGTTATGACCAACCTAGATAGCATATTCAAAAGCAGAGACATTACTTTGAGAACAAATGTCCGTTTAGTCAGATCAGATCACATCAGTCGCTCAGTCGTGTCCGACTCTTTGCGACCCCATGAACCGCAGCACGCCAGGCCTCCCTGTCCACCACCAGCTCCCGGAGGACACTCAGACTCGCATCCATCGAGTCAGTGATGCCATGCAGCCATCTCATCCTCTGTCGTCCCCTTCTCCTCCTGCCCTCAATCCCTCCCAGCATCAGAGTCTTCTCCAATGAGTCAACTCTTCGCATGAGGTGGCCAAAATACTGGAGTTTCAGCTTTAGCATCATTCCTTCTAAAGAAATTCCAGGATTGATCTCCTTCAGAATGGACTGGTTGGATCTTCTTGCAGTCCAAGGGACTCTCAAGAGTCTTCTCCAACACCACAGTTCAAAAGCATCAATTCTTCGGCGCTCAGCCTTCTTCACAGTCCAGCTCTCACATCCATACATGACCACAGGAAAGACCATAGCCTTGACTAGGCGAACCTTTGTTGGCAAAGTCATGTCTCTGCTTTTGAATATGCTACCTAGGTTGGTCATAACTTTCCTTCCAAGGAGTAAGCGTCTTTTAATTTCATGGCTGCAGTCACCATCTGCAGTGATTTTGGAGCCCAGAAAAATAAAGTCTGACACTGTTTCCACTGTTTCCCCATCTATTTCCCATGCAGTGATGGGACCAGATGCCATGATCTTCGTTTTCTGAATGTTGAGCTTTAAGCCAACCTTTTTACTCTCCACTTTCACTTTCATCAAGAGGCTTTTTAGCCCCTCTTCACTTTCTGCCATAAGAGTGGTGTCATCTGCATATCTGAGGTTATTGATATTTCTCCCGGCAATCTTGATTCCAACTTGTGTTTCTTCCAGTCCAGCATTTCTCATGATGTAGTCTGCATATAAGTTAAATAAACATGGTGACAATATGCAGCCTTGACGTACTCCTTTTCCTATTTGGAACCAGTCTGTTGTTCCATGACCAGTTCTAACTATTGCTTCCTGACCTGCATACAGATTTCTTAAGAGGCAGATCAGGTGGTCTGGTATTCCCATCTCTTTCAGAATTTTCCATAGTTTATTGTGATCCACACAGTCAAAGGCTTTGGCATAGTCAATAAAGCAGAAATAGATGTTTTTCTGGAACTCTCTTGCTTTTTCCATGATCCAGCGGATGTTGGCAATTTGATCTCTGGTTCCTCTGCCTTTTCTAAAACCAGCTTGAACATCAGGAAGTTCACGGTGCACATATTGCTGAAGCCTGGCTTGGAGAATTTTGAGCATTACTTTACTAGCGTGTGAGATGAGTGTAATTGTTCGGTAGTTTGAGCACTCCTTGGCATTGCCTTTCTTTGGGATTGGGATGAAAACTGACCTTTTCCAATCTTGTGGCCACTGCTGAGTTTTCCAAATTTGCTGGCATATTGAGTGTAGCACTTTCACAGCATCATCATTCAGGACTTGGAATAGCTCCACTGGAATTCCATCACCTCCACTAGCTTTGTTCGTAGTGATGCTTTCTAAGGCCCATTTGACTTCACATTCCAAGATGTCTGGCTCTAGGTCAGTGATCACATCATCATGATTATCTGGGTTGTGAAGCTCTTTTTTGTACAGTTCTTCTGTGTATTCTTGCCACCTCTTCTTAATATCTTCTGCTTCTGTTAGGTCCACACCATCTCTGTCCTTTATTGTGCCCATCTTTGCATGAAATGTTCCTTTGGTATCTCTGATTTTCTTGAAGAGATCCCTAGTCTTTCCCATTCTGTTGTTTTCCTCTATTTCTTTGCATTGATCACTGAAGAAGGCTTTCTTATCTCTTCTTGCTATTCTTTGGAACTCTGCATTTAAATGTTTATATCTTTCCTTTTCTCCTTTGCTTTTCGCTTCTCTTCTTTTCACAGCTATTTAGTCAAGGCTATGGTTTTTCCTGTGGTCATGTATGGATGTGAGAGCTGGACTGTGAAGAAGGCTGAGCACCGAAGAATTGATGCTTTTGAACTGTGGTGTTGGAGAAGACTCTTGAAAGTCCCTTGGACTGCAAGGAGATCCAACCAGTCCATTCTAAAGGAGATCAGTCCTGGGTGTTCATTGGAAGGACTGATGCTAAAGCTGAAACGCCAATATTTTGGCCACCTCATGCGAAGAGTTGACTCATTGAAAAAGACTCTGATGCTGGGAGGGATTGGGGGCAAGAGGAGAAGGGGACGACAGAGGATGAGATGGCTGGATGGCATCACTGACTCGATGGATGTGAGTCTGAGTGACCTCCGGGAGTTGGTGATGGACAGGGAGACCTGGCGTGCTGCGATTCATGGGGTTGCAAAGAGTCGGACATGACTGAGCGACTGAACTGAACTGAACCAAAAGTCTGCACCTAAGCATGTCATATTCAAACTGCAAAAGAACTAAGACAAAGAGAAAAATCTTGAAAAAGGTTAGAGGAAAAATTAACACCTTATTTATAGAGGAACAAGCATAAGACTTTGATTAACCTTCTTGTCCAAAACCAAACAAGCAAGAAGAGAGTAGTCAAATACTGAAGGTGTTGAAGGAAAGATCCACCCACCTAAAATTCTGCATCCAGTAAGACCATTCTTTAAAAGTCAAAGAGAAATAAAGACTCTCATTACAAATTAAAACTGAAGACTAATGACTATAGCACGTCTCTCATATGTCCTCTCAACTGTTTCAAAACTAGTTGCTTCTCAGTAGATAGAATGGGGTGGGGAAGGGTGGGGAGGGAAGTTCCCATATTGTTTTAATTTCCCACCACCTGTCCCTTTCCCTTGATGTAATTGCCCCCCTACAGTCTTCTACTCTGTGTATTTAGATACACATACAAGTAACATATGTATATGTAGAGAGAGAGAGAAAGAGATTTATATATCTGTATGTATTTTCAAAAATGAAGCCAAACTATCCTTAATAAGATTTTAATCCATTGTTATAATGCCATTATTCAAGTGAAGTTTCCTCTTGACTGTTTTATACTTTAAATCTTTGTCTACTTTGCACTTTAACTGCCTCCTGAGAGATCTGTATGCAGGTCAAGAAGCAACAGTTAGAACCGGACATAGAACAAGGGACTGGTTCCAAATTGAGAAAGGAGTACATCAAAGCTATATATTGTCACCTTGCTTATTTAACTTATATGCAGAGTACATCATGCAAAATGCTGGGCTGAATGAAGCACAAGCTGAAATCAAGATTACTGGGAGAAATATCAGTAGCCTCAGATACACAGATGATACCACCCTTATGGCAGAAAGCAAAGAACTAAAGAGGACAGTGAAAAACTTGGCTTAAGACTCAACATTCAAAAAATGAAGATCATGGCATCTGGTCCCATCAATTCATGCAAATAGATGGGGAAACAACGCAAACAGGGAGAGACTTTATTTTCTTGGGTTCCAAAATCACTGCAGATGGTGACTGCAGCCATGAAATTAAAAGATGCTTGCTCCTTGGAAGAAAAACAATGACCAACATAGACAGCATATTAAAAAGCAGACATATTACTTTGCCAACAAAGGCCCGTCTAGTCAAAGCTATGGATTTCCCAGTAGTCATGTATGGATGTGAGAGTTGAACTGTGAAGAAGGCTGAGCGCTGAAGAATTGATGCTTTTGAATTGTGGTGTTGGAGAAGACTCTTGAGAGTCCCTTGGACTGCAAGGAGATCAAACCAGTCAACTCTAAAGGAAATCAGTCCTGAATTCATTGAAAGGACTGATATTGAAGTTGAAACTCCAATATTTTGACCACCTGATGCAAAGAACTGACTCATTGGAAAAGACCCTGATGCTGGGAAAGATTGAAGGCAGGAGAAGGGGACAATCAGAGGATGAGATGGTTGGATGGCATCACCAACTCAATGGACATGAGTTTGAGCAAGCTCTGGGAGTTGGTGATTGACAGAGAAGCCTGGCGTGCTGCAGTCCATGAGGTTGCAAAGAGTCAAATGTGACTGAGTGACTGAACTGACTACTTTGTACAGTTTTAAAATTTATCTAACATTTTAATTCTGTTCTTTTAATTTTAAGTTTTATTTTGTATTAAACTTATACCATGTTTAAAATATTTACTCTGTTCTTCCTCTTCTGCTCCTCTTCTCCAGCCCATGAAGGCAACTGATCCTCTGTCTTCCCCTAAGCTATTGTGCTAGCTATTCCTCTTCAGTTGTTCCTCAATCTGTAATGAATCATTCATTCTTTAGGGAAGGTCCTTGAAGTAATCCTTTCCTTGGAGCCACCCAGGTTCCTTTGTGGCTTAGCTGGTAAAGAATCTGCCTGCATCATGGGAGACATGGGTTTGATTCCTGGGTTGGGAAGATCCCCTGGAGAAGGGAAAGGCTACCCACCCCAGCATTCTGGCCTGAAGAATTCCATGGACTGTATAGTCCATGGGGTCACAAAGAGTCAGATCAACTGAGTGACTTTCACTCAGAGCCACAGTATACCATTTTAGATAGTTCCTTTGTTTTACCAGGAAAAAAAAAAAAAAAATAGTGGTGCTCTGAGACAAAAAAGTTGCAAATCCATACGTGAGGCCACAAAAAGAACATAAAAACAATCATGCAAGAAAAAAAAATTCAGAGATTTAGACTAAATGAGTAGAAAATAGAATTGTGGCAACAATCAAAATAAGAATTTAGAAATAACTTAGAAAATAAACAGAAATAACATGGGAGAAATAAACCTAGAGAGAAGCAATAAACAAGAAATCCAAATCAGGATAAAAGGATGTTGCTGCCAAGGCAGTGAGAGGGGATGTGAAAAAACATCTATATTTAGGTCAGTGGTAGCTCCGTTTTTTCCTTTGGTTCAGATCTGATGGAAACAGTTTTTTATCTGGCATATATGTTGAAGAGAGTTCATATCTGTTGGTAATGGTGCACCCTATCCAATCCCACATGTTTTGGCAGCCTTAGGCAAGCAGTGTCTTTACCTGCTGGCCTCGGGGATGCTATATTGGCCTTGCTCAAATATTCTGAAGTATATCATTTCATTATAAAGAATTGTGGTTATGTTTCTGCAGGGCTAAAAGCATTCTTGTTGCTGTACACAGCATACCAAGTCCTTTCTCCATATCTGGAGCTCTTACTTTAGGCATATAGGCACAGACTTGACTAATGTTATCCAAAACAAACAAAAAATATTACAGCTGTGTTTAGGAGACAAGAAGATTTCTTTGGAATCAGAGATCTTATTAGAAATAGTTTAGTTGGTAATAGGTGTCCCAGGATCTACGTAATAGAAATCTCTGGTGAACACTTTGAAAACTAGTTTTTAAATCCTATGTGAAATTTCCAATTTCTTTAATTGCTTTAGCACTTATTCAAATATTTCTGTCCTCTTTTTATAACCTACCAGCTATTTTCCTACACAGGGAAATAGTTTAGAGTATCAGTCCTCAGTATATATAAAGGATCATTTATTCTTTACATAAAAATTTTGGCATGTAAAATTAGAAATGCCCAAATCAACTAAGATGTCAGGTTGGAAATTAGGTGAAGGAAGAAAGGAACAGGCCAAGCTGACTCCATCTTGAAAAAGAAGGAAACTCCATCTTACATTCCCAGTGAACTTTGGACTATGTGCCTGGTAGCCATGGAGATCACATACCTATGGCGGAAGAGGCCTCCTGGACTGATAGACACCAGATTTCATACTGAGATTTCCTTTCGCCAGAAAGAATGTAATAATCCCCTATGTAGTCAACCACCTTTGTAATCTTTATGGAACCCATTGGTGTAGGT
Organism: Tragelaphus eurycerus; assembly: GCA_935064755.1. Classification (NCBI taxonomy): domain Eukaryota; kingdom Metazoa; phylum Chordata; class Mammalia; order Artiodactyla; family Bovidae; genus Tragelaphus; species Tragelaphus eurycerus. Next base: position 16,707,593 of record CAKXYN010000024.1, on the reverse strand, counting down.
TACGATGTATAACCACCTGACTCTTCTGATTATGAATCATAGCTGTAACCTGACTGTATCTCCCTTTAACATTTTCCAGGCTAGGTTTAAGGAATTTGGGGATGTAACACTTAAAGTATATAAGGTTTTCATAAAAGTCAGTAGAGGTCCCTGGCTAAAGAGGAAATTCTGCCTCGGACCCATCGGTGTAATAAACTGCACTCCACTATCCACGCTGTCCTTCTGAGTGAGTTTGTTTCCTGGAGTGGCTATAACAATAGAGAAAATTCAAAATGAATTTTCTAATCAAAAACAAGTTCCAAATCTATCCTCTCTTAAAGAATCTTAAAGTCTTAAAGAATCATATGATGAAAAATTAGTAACAAAAGTTTTGGTCAATGTTTCAACAGTTTACTCAACAATGAGGTAATCCCTGCCACTTCCTATGAAGAATTGACAGAGAAATTTAAATATAAACAACATTTAAACAGTTAATGTGACTTTTAATATTTCTAACTTATGAAGATCCCTTGTTAACATCCATGTGTTATGATATGAATTTATTCAAAATACATTCCTGAAAAAGTCACAGGAGAACGTTGTGTCTCATGGGTATATATGATCAGTGAAAACATTTGGTACTTAGGAGAGTACTATTTATCACATTTCTCACTAGAACCCACAATTACTCTTAGGGCTGACTTGATTATAAGAAACTCAGATGCCTATGGAATTTTTAAAATTCTATGCAGGAATCTCAAAATCAAATACAAATTTTTTAAAGGTTTTGAGTCAGGACTCATTCAAATGTTTGTTGTCGATGATCTTTAAGTCATGTCTGAACCTTTTGCAACCCCATAGATTCTAGTCTGCCAGGCTCCTCTGTCCACAGGGTTTTCCAGGCAAGAATATTGGAGTGAGTTGCCAATTCCTTCTCCAGGGCATCTTCCTAACCCAATGACTGAATCCATGACTCCTGCATTGGCAGGCAGATTCTTTATTACTGAGCGACATGGGCAGTGCCATTCAAATACAAACACTTATCAACAGGAAACTTCCCTTCCTTCTCTCTCTCTCCCTGTTTCCCCTCCTCAGTTCCTTCCCTCTTACCTTCTTCCTTTCAACTTTGCTTTCTTTAATGTAAAATTAATCTTATTTTTGTATATATGATAAATTCAAATAATAAAGTTATTACCCAGAAAGGATTTCTGTCTAATGCATTGTGTAAAGTATGCTGGGTTAGAATTATGGTGCTGATTTTTTCTTGTTTTCTGACTCAAAATAGTCTGAGCTAGTGTGAAAGAAGAAGGTGTTCATTCTTAGCTGAACAAATAAGTATGATAAATTCACAGAAGACTCATATTCAAAATTCTAGGCTAATGCATCTTTAGGGCCCCAAATAAAAAGAGATGAATCCCAAAATCTGGAGAGAAAATTATATGTTTCATTCTCTTGGGCCAAAAATGGAAGAAAACTATCCACCTGCAAAAAATTACATCTGCTTTTACATGCTCCAAATAGAGAATTTTCCCATGTTTTTCTTTCCTCCTAGTATATTCTTGTTGGGTACATTTTAGAAATTAATTAATAAAGCATCTAAACATAAGCAGAATCCTACATTTGTATATCAATCAGAAACTATCTTAAACTCTTGCCCAAAACCAAGAGTTAAGGAATAGTTGTAACACTTTAGGGTTGTAATTCATGCTTCCACCAAACATTTATAAGTTACATAATATATTCAAAGTACTAATCTAGATGTCGCAGGGGTTTCAAAAAACAAGATGAATCTCTAGCTTCAGTATCCTTAGGTTTAGTAGATACATAAATGTTATATTTCAAGAATTAATAAAGGATTTTAGTTGATTAAAGAAAAAGAGCATATCTGGTCGAAGAAATCATGGAAAGCTCATTGAGAAGCTAACAATTCAGCTGGTCCTTGATGGATTGAAGTTGGAACTCTGAGATAGAAAAGAAGGTGATTTCAAGGAGAGAGAATGAAGAACGTTCTGTTGAGAAGGCTTCTTGACTCATCTAAGAAGGGTACCTGATTAACTAATGATCTGCCATGGAATGAAAAAAGAGTGTTGGCATACATTACTTATCAAATTTGGACAAAAAAATAAATTCTTACAGAAGTTAAGTCAGGGAGACATTCTTGGAGAGAAGGATGAGCAAAGTAGTAAATCCTGCTTCTCTGATTTTTCTTTTGCCTAATCCATTCTGGAATTAGACGAAAAATTGTTTTGATGAAAATGTCCAGAGATATATACTGAGACCTTTAGTGAACTGATGTTAACATACCCCTACAGGTCTTTCCTGTGGTCATGTATGGATGTGAGAGCTGGACTGTGAAGAAGGCTGAGCGCCAAAGAATTGATGCTTTTGAACTGTGGTGTTGGAGAAGACTCTTGAGAGTCCCTTGGACTGCAAGGAGATCCAACCGGTCCATTCTGAAGGAGATCAGCCCTGGGATTTCTTTGGAAGGAATGATGCTCAAGCTGAAACTCCAGTATTTTGGCCACCTCATGCGAAGAGTTGACTCATTGGAGAAGACTCTGATGCTGGGAGGGATTGAGGGCAGGAGGAGAAGGGGACGACAGAGGATGAGATGGCTGGATGGCATCACTGACTCGATGAATGTGAGTCTGAGTGACCTCCGAGAGCTGGTGGTAGATAGGGAGGCCTGGCGTGCTGCAGTTCATGGGGTCGCAAAGAGTCGGACATGACTGAGCGACTGATCTGATCTGATCTGACAGCCTCAACTCTTATCACCACAATCTCTCATGACAAAGCCCCTGTTAAACAAAACTATTTCCTTTGGACAGCGTGTCTCCCATCATGCTTTGGATTTTTCACGTGCTGTTGATATCAGTTATTTGTTGCTACATAAAGACCAACCCAAACTCTGTAACTTGTAACAGTGATAATATATTCTTACAGTTCTCTCATCTATGCATTGGCTGGGGATCAGCTCATCTAGACTGGGTTCAACTGGTCTCAGTTTGGTGCAGTTGTGCGTCTGCAGGTGGGTCGGGGTATGATCTAGGCTGGGTTTGGCTGGTGAAACTTATCTGTGGTGGCTCTGTTCCATGTGTCTTTTATATTCCTTCTGCAACTAGTGGACTGTTCTGGACATATCCTTCTCTCTGTGATAACAGCAGCTCAATATGACAAGCAAACACTAAGGCTTAAAGCAAATATCAAGTCCCTAAGTCACATGGCATTAGCACAGGGAGGGCTGAAGATCTGGACCTTGAATAGAATTGGCCAAACTGTTTTTATATTGAGTATTCCAGTATAAGGTAAACTGCTCAGACACATCATCAATGGTTTCCTTTCCTATTGTCTAAATATATACAAACAGATTTCTGTCTAAAGGAGGCCAGCGATGTGTTACAGGTCCTGTGTGCAACAGAGAATAAGGTAAACATAAAAAACAAAGGCAGAATAGGATTCTGAAAAGAGAGAATGGGAAACATTGTGGACAAAGAATAGGTCGAGGGGGAAGCTAATGCAAAGAGACTAAAGGTACCAAATGGGAAGCTGCAAGGAAAGAAAGAGCTGTAAAGACCTAAGCTGAAAAAAATTGAGAAATATAGCCAGTCCCACTTTACCTGAGAAGAGATTAGGGCAGAACTACTTGCTCAGCTCAGACTGAATAGATGATTAATAACTGTGCAGGAAGAATTTTTAAGTAACAATTTCTAGAGAAACAATGAACACATTAATAGCAACAGCTATGTATTTGGTCTCAATATTTGCACACCCCACCATTAGCAAAGTCACTTATGTTCTCAAAATGAAACCACAACAGGAAAGAAACAGTAAAGAGGAAACTACATTGTACAAATCTTTTCAGAAAATATCCAGATTAGCAGTACATTCATGCCCTGGAAATATCTCTATGAGAAGAATTTTAACTACAAATTAAAATAGTGAAGTTTTATAAGAAACACTTTATTACTTAGATATCTACATCATTTTTCAGAAATGTGGATTTTTTTGAAGACACTTGCACGAAAAGAAAAAAAAAAGAGAGAGAGAGACAAATTCAAGCTCTAGATGGAGATAATAGATATTGTACCAATCTGAAAAAAATAATTGTGCCAAGCTCCATTCATCCAGAAGATGGTTAACTTTCCAAAGTACCTGCAACTCAGCAGCATGGATATATTACAAATCCAGAAATAGATTAAAGACAGAGCAATTGAAAAGCTGTGCCAATAAATTTATGAGATGCCTTTGAGAAAGAACAAGATATTTATAAGCCAGCATAATATCCAACTGTTTCATAGGAAAACTCTCTCATATTTTAATACATATAACTTTTTAATAGAAAATTATAGACCATTAAGTAAATACAATAAATAGAGCCCACATCCTTAGTGGTGATTCCGTTGTGGCTCAGCTGATAGAGAACCCATCTGCAATGCAGGAGACCTGGGTTCAATCCCTGGGTTGGGAAGATCCCCTGGAAAAGGGAAAGGCTACCCATTCCAGTATTCTGGCCTAGAGAATTCCCTGGACTGTATAGTCCATGGAGTCGCAAAGAACTGGACACGACTGAGCGACTTTCTACATCCTTAGTGGTGCAATGAAATTTCAGGACACTTAGGTGTGATTATTAATTCCATATCTGAAATCCCACAGAAGTTGTTACAGGATCAGGTTTGTCCATAACCTGCTCACATATTTTCTATCCCTTTGTGATCTGTTACCACCCTCAGGATGAGTTCAGCAGTGGCAGAATTTTATTCAGTATGCTGCCTTTAGGAAGGTGGGACATAAATGATAAATAGGTTTGGTAGTGGAAAAGTGTAAAGAGCTGAACTCCCTGGAATTATCCCCTCCCTCTTTACAGAACCCCATTATGTCTTTATTTTTGATTCCACTACAAATTCTTCCTATTTGGTTTCATATACATCTGCAAATATGCCTTATAAAACATTTTTTAAAATCTCTAGTAGGAGAACTCCCTCCATAAGTTGACTATATTTCCTTTACTCAACTGTTGTGTCTATCTCTATTTTCCCTTTATGTAATTTTTGGCTACTCTCTCTTTATAACTTACCATGTATGTAAATACTCATGTTGCTGTATTAATAGATAAAGCCTACAAAGCTATGGAGGTGCATTTTAAGTGGGCTAATAGTTATATCTAACAAGACATCCGGCACTTATTTCAAATGCAACAATTCACAGTAAAACTCATTTGGTCTCTACTTTTTAACTTAATCTGTATTGATGATACCACCTACTAGAGCAAGAAAACCATAAATACTTGAAATAAACATTTTTTTCCTTTATCCCTTGAACCAAAGATTGTGAGGGTCTTTGATTCTACTTCTAGAATGGTTCTTTGGCCTTTTCTTCCTTTCTGGTCTCACTACCACCATGCTATATAAGCTTCTGTGATTTCTTCTTGAATGATGTAAAAGTCTCCCAGTTAGCCTCTATTCCTTGCTTCTCCACTCCGGATACCAGAATAGACTTTCAGAACTGATCTTATTATGCCACCTCCCTGAAAACCTTCAATGGTTTTTTCATCACCCACTTCATTTTTTTTAAATGTTTTTCTTACCAAAGGCATTTCTAAAGTACTGCTGTGGAATCCATTGGCTCTATCAAGTTTCACTTGACCCACAGAATAACAGAGGTTTACTTTGGTAAGATGGCCGCATTTTTCCTTTCAAATATGATTTTACAGTATTTCATGTCATGGATCCTCCATTGGAACCAACAGTATTAACAAAACTTCCCTGAGGTTTCCTTCCCTCTCTGCCATCTCTAATGCCAGTAATACTCTATCGTTATACTGTGGTGAACTGGGTACCCAAAGATCTTCAAATGAGTGTCGTAAGACAGTGATTAATGCACAAAATTTTATTTTTTTCTGAAATGAGGATAAGTGCTTTTCATAAAATCTGTTAGACAGGACATCTGGTGCTCTTCAGTGTAGAAAGCTGAGAGTAAGAAGGAAAAAAATGGCATCACCACAAGTTCTTACTAGATCATGTCAAAACATTTCTATATGGGAGAACATTCAGGAAAACAGAAAATTCTACTCAGTAGTGCCAAAGTACTGATTTGAAGGATGATTCATGGGTACAATACCTGTGGATCAGTGTAAACCTTACAGCTCTGCTGCCAACATTTGAGCATTTGAAAATATGTTATATGTATAACAGTTGGCTACAGCTGCCTTAAATGGTGCTCCCTGTTCCATTATACTTTCTCTAAGTATATCCATTCTGCCCCATTCAGTGAAACCCTTCTTATATGCTACTGTGATTCCATAAAGTCTCCCCTGATCACTTCAGCAAAATGTAAACTCTTTCTTCTCTAGAATTTTCTGGATTCTTTAAACTACTTTGTTTGAAAGGATCCCAATCTGTATTGGCTTATCCCAGGGTCATTCTTTCTACTTGGTGCAGTGGTAAAGAATCTGCCTACCAATGCAGGAAACACAGGAGATGCAGATTTGATCCCTGGGTCAGGAGGATACCTTGGTAGAGGTAATGATAACCTACTCCAATATTTCTCGCCCTGGAAATCCCATGGATAGAGGATCCTGGTGGGCTGTAGTTCTTGGAGTCGCAAAGAGTTGGAGACAACTCAGTGACTGACCATGCATGCATGCAATCTATATTGCATTATATTTGTGAACAAGACTGATACCTTTAAAGAAAATACAAACACCTTGAAAAGTGCTATATTTTGATTAGTATTATACCTCCCATTGCACTTAACATTGGGACTAAGATGGGGAAGCTCAAAAATATATAGATAATAAATGATCAAATAAGGAAGAATGAGTCTGTGGTGGTCAGGTATATGGGTTTCCCTAGTGGCTCAGATGGTAAAGAATCTGCCTTTAATGCAAGAGACCTGAGTTTGATTCCTGGGTTGGGAAGATCCCCTGGAGAAGGGAATGATTACCCACTCCAGGATTCTTGCCTGGAGAATTCCATGCACAGAGGAAACTGGTGGGCTATAGTGCATGGGGTTACAAAGAGTCAGACGCAACTGAGTGACTAACACTTTCACTTTCAGAAAGGTATATGATTAATAACTAAACAGCAAACAAACCTAAGAGAGAAATCATTGGTTCAATCCCAAACAAATGACATACTGAGAATTCTTCATGGCTTTTTTGCCCTACTTATTGCTATATTCACACCCTAAATAATGTTTAAGTCCAAAGATGTCTAAGGGAGAGGTTGCAATTCACAGGATATACTGCTTAGTTTGTAGCTTCAATATGGAACAGGAATGAAGTAGAGGTGCTATTAAAACCTCAGACAATCATTAAAAAATATAGTTGGCTAATCTGGTTGCCAGGACTAAAACTGAATATACTCAGTTGGAAACTTGGGTACTTGTGAACAATTGTGTGTTTTGAACTCTGGCTTTCAAGTTCTCCATTTATCTCTGTCAAACTCTCTCTGCCAAATGCTGTGGTTTTGAGAAATTGTAGCTTATCCATTGACACTAAAACAATTCTATGGATTGTTTTTCCCTTTCTTTCTTTTCCTTTTCATTCAAATTCTTGGTTAAAAAAAAATGGATCTCACTGTGGGATTTTTGGCTTGTTTGTTGTGGCAACTGATCACGAGGAGAAAAACTTCTTTCACCAATGAGTATGATGTTTTCTGCTGGGTTTTTACATACATTTTATCATGTTAAGGAAGCTTATTTATATTCCTAGTTTGTTGAGTGGTTTTATGTATTTTTGTTATGAAAAGGTATTGAATTTTGTCAAATGTTTTTTCTGCATCAATCTCGATTATCATGTTTTTGTTTTTTCATTCTATAAAGTGGTATATAATACTGATTGATTTTCATATTTTGAATCACCCTTGCATTTCTGGAATCATTGTGGATTTATAGTACAAACATTTTTACTCCCTTTCAAATAAAATAAAAGTGAATTCATGAATTGAATTTTTATAATAAATTTAAAGATATAAGACATGGGTTTTTGCTATGAATTGTCAGAAAGTATTGAACAGTTAAACTTATTTTCTTTTTTTCCCCTTCTTTGTTTGATGTGTTTTCTCTATGAAAAAACAGCTAATTAAATCAGCAGCTCTGCAAGAACACTTCCCAACTTTGACTCTCTGTGAATTTATTACTAGCATTCAATTACTAATTACTTTAGTAATGTAATCAATATAGTGTTGTGCCCAGAAGATCACTGCCTAAGAGTGAAATACTCAATTTAATTGGGCAATGATCAAATATAGTCTAAGGAAGAAAGTATTCTCCAGGGAAACTGTCTGCACCAGCAATGGTCTGTGTGTGACAGCAGGAAGTTCAAGGTTGTGAAGGCAGTCTAGAATAACATATATTCCAAGGACACAACTTGCCCTGTGTTTCCAACATCATGCAAGGAAGAGACTGTCTTAGATCTAAGATGTGGTATCAGAGCTCTTAGATCTGTGACAGTGACTGTTATTATAAAATTAACTACCCTTGTACTGGATTCCCTGGTGGCTCAGTCAGTAAAGAATCCACCTACAATTCAGGAAACCCAAGTTCAATCCTAGGGTTGGGAAGATCCGCTGGAGGAGGAAATGGCAACCCTGTCCAGTATTCTTGCTTGGAGAACCCCATGGACAAAGGAGCCTGGTGGGCACAGTCCATGGGGTCACAAGAGTCGGATATAGCTCCACAACTAAATCACCATCACCCTTGATCTGACTCTATGCTTATAAAATAACTATGTAATTATCATTTGGCCCTCATTTATATAGGCATGGGCTTCTCTGGTGGCTCCTCTGGTGGCTCCTCTGGTAAAGAATCTGCCTGCAATGCAGGAGACTCCAGTTCAATTCCTGGGTTGGGAAGATCCCCTGTAGAAGGGGTAGGCTACCCACTTTAGTATCCTTGGGCTTCTCTGGTGGCTCAGAAGGTAAAGAATCTGCCTGCATTGGGTTCGATCCCTAGGTTGGGAAGATCCCCTGGAGAAGGGAACGGCTGGCTACCTACTCCAGTATTCTGGCCTGGAGATTCCATGGGCAGAGAAACCTGGCAGGCTACAGCCCGTGGGGTTGCAAAGAGTCACATGATTGACTTTCACTTTCACTTTATATAGGCATATGTGTTTTTGCATAAATATAAATACACACACACACACACACACTACTACACATGCACATACACAAGAGAAAAAAAGTGGTTACTGGAGTTAGCGAATACCGGCTTAGCGGGGTCTATTGTTAAATTCAAAAAAATTTTCAAGTCAGCTGACATGTTGGTAGACTGAAATCTGTTCTGATTGAATTTACACATAAAAATCAGTTAATGCTACAAATAACTTCTTTCTCTCTACCCTCTTTAAAACCCAATTATTACACATTTATCAGCATACTACTTCTAAGATAAAACATGATAGGTTTATGTACCTGTCGACAATTTCTGAGGACACTAAAATAATTGAGTTCCTGAGATCTGTAAAACTGAGACCTGACACCATGTGTGAAGAGTCTAATAGAGTACAATAATAAAATCCATCACTTATCTAAGTACTATTATGTGCCAGAGCCTCAAGATATATTCCCTTTTTGTCAGCATAACCCAGCAGTTAGATGTCAAAATATCTCTACTTTACATCTGGGAGAGATAGGAAACTTAAACAATAGGCTACTGCTGCTGCTGCTAAGTCGCTTCAGTCATGTATGACTCTGTGCGACCCCTGAGACAACAGCCCACCAGGCTCCCCCGTCCCTGGGATTCTCCAGGCAAGAACACTGGAGTGGGTTGCCATTTCCTTCTCCAATGCATGAAAGTGAAAAGTGAACATGAAGTCGCTCAGTTGTGTCCGACTCTCAGCGACCCCATGGACTGCCGCCTACCAGGCTCTTCCATCCAGGGATTCTCCAGGCAAGAGTACTGGAGTGGGGTGCCATTGCTTTCTAGAGTTCATATATTGTCTCCAAGAGAGTTCATGCCTGAACCATCAACAGGCGTCCATCTTTGACAAGTCTGTCTTTCTTTTATTAAAAGAGAGAATAAGCTATAGGGAATAAAATTTAATCATTTAATATTGGTCACCATTTTGTTTCTTAGAACATTTATAGATTACCATTAGGAATATCACGTATCTTTTCTGGTCTTCATTTCCCTCATTTTTCAAGTGAAAATTTGGACTAAGATAGCACTTTTAGCTTTAAAGGCAATATGGTTTTGTAATGGTATTATGTATATATGGGAATGCTAATTCCAGAGGGATCCTCTTAATATAAACATTAAAGATTCTATTTTGCCTTAGTTATATAAGTTACTGGTCAAGAGAATGAATTTCAAAGTTAGATAACCATCTATTTCAATATGCCCATTTCTAGTTATATGGCTTAGTAGGCAAGTTGCTTAGTCCCAAAGACCTTCAGTTATTTTATCTCTTCAGTAATAATAATCATTAACATTTACCTTAATCTCATCCCAAGGTTGCTCTAAGGATTTAACGTAGTAATGAATTGTTCAACAAAATGCCTGCTATTGAGTAAATGTTAATTATTTTCTTAGTTATTAGAAACATATTGTTTCTAATTGTTTTCTTAGTTATTTAGAAACATATTGTTTTTTCCAGCCATATAACAGAAAAATATCACTTAAGTATTTTCCTTATGATATAACTAATTCATATGTTTTGTCAGCAACTTAGTATTTGGAAACAGCAGCATATACTTTTTAAATAATTTGGAACTTATCCAGCTAAAATGACAATTGTATATTGGGGTACAATATAAAAATGACTGTTGACATGTTAAAAATTTATGTAAGTAATAATTCAAAAACAAGTATGCTTTGATAGTCTTTTCTCAGTGCTTGAATGCCTCAGTTAAAAGGGTTTGAACTGAAATGTCTTTACTTCAACAAGAAAATGATTAACCAGATTATTTAAAAAATACACTGCATATCATATGTCATTCTTGCTCTTAGTTATTCTTTCTTTATTGCAACATAAATGCTTCGGAACACAGTGCTTTATGTAAGCTATAAAAAAGGCAGACTAAATATCTACCTCAAGAAGTGAGCTAAGAAGTTATATGTAATATATTTGTGGCCAGTACCTCAATAGCTTTAATAGCTTGACAAGTATTTAGAGATACATTAAAGGGCCACATTCTACTGAATTATCTCTGAATTACCAAATGAACCTAAGAGAGGATTTTAAAAGCTTTCAGAGAAACACCCAATATAGCTCTGTGTATTTAAACACCCACTATACAAACTGCAAAACTGTTTCAGCATAAAGCTGCTGTCTGAGCAAGAATATGATTAGAGGAATAATACCTTAATATTATTACTAAACTATACTATTCTGATCCAGTACTCTTGCCTGGAAAATCCCATGGACGGAGGAGCCTGGTGGGCTGCAGTCCATGGGGTCACTAAGAGTTGGACACGACTAAAGCGACTTAGCAGCAGCAGCATACTCTTCTGAATCATATGCTCTAAAATGTAGTGCAGACCAGTCTGCTAGGAAGATAGGATCATGAGGTAGTTTTCTTAAGATTCATACTACATGAATTTCTCTAAAGTTAGGAATAGATTGCCTAGGTGACCCCCAGTCCAAAACATGAGAGCCAATAGAGCCTAATGGGTAAGCACATGGATTCACAAATCAGATAGATCTGGGTTCAAATCTGAAGTCTGTAACTCACCAGTTTTCAGATTTGGGGCAAATTGTTTCAGTGCTCTAAGCTTCAAGTTCTCATCTATAAAATGGATATAAATTATATTCTACCTCATAGAACACTTAAGATTAAATGTGATAATGAATACAGTATATAGCAAAATGCTTTTACAGATAAATGAGTTCATAAATAATGGTTACTTTTTAAAAAATATTTTTTCTCTCCATCTATAATAAGTCATGTATGGATGTGAGAGCTGGACTGTGAAGAAGGCTGAGCGCCGAAGAATTGATGCTTTTGAACTGTGGTGTTGGAGAAGACTCTTGAGAGTCCCTTGGACTGCAAGAAGATCCAACCAGTCCATTCTGAAGGAGATCAATCCTGGAATTTCTTTGGAAGGAATGATGCTAAAGCTGAAACTCCAGTATTTTGGCCACCTCATGCGAAGAGTTGACTCATTGGAGAAGATTCTCATGCTGGGAGGGATTGAGGGCAGGAGGAGAAGGGGACGCCAGAGGATGAGATGGCTGGATGGCATCACTGACTTGATGGGTGTGAGTCTGAGTGACCTCCGGGAGCTGGTGATGGACAGGGAGGCCTGGCGTGCTGCGGTTCATGGGGTCGCAAAGGGTCAGACACGACTGAGCGACTAATCTGATCTGATCTGATCTAAGTCAATTTTGATAAATACCAATTTAAAAAAATAAACATCCTTCAGATCAGATCAGATCAGATCATTCGCTCAGTCTTGTCCAACTCTTTGTGACCCCATGAATCGCAGCACACCAGGCCTCCCTGTCCATCACCAACTCCTGGAGTTCACTCAGACTCACATTCATCGAGTCAGTGATGCCATCCAGCCATCTCATCCTCTGTCATCCCCTTCTCCTCCTGCCCTCAATCCCTCCCAGCATCAGAGTTTTCTCCAATTAAAGCCCTTCCCATATAAGACTTTATTTAGCAACAATTCAGCAGATGCTGTGAAAGCTGAGATTGTGCAAACTGTGCATCTGAAAGATACCTAGCAAACAGCCACAGCGAAGACAGATGCATGCATGCGTGCTCAGTTGTGTCTGCCTTTTTGCAACCCTATGGATTGTAATCCGTCAGGCTCCCCTGTGCATGGGATTTCTCAGGCAAGAACACTCGAGTGGGTTGTCATTTCCTACTCCAGGGGATATTCCCAACTCAGTGATTGAACCCATATCTGTTGCCTCTCCTGCATTGGCAGGCAGATTCTTTATCACTCTACCATCTGGGAAGCAAAGATAGATTGGGGGACTGCAGAGCCTGGTAGGCTCCAGTGAGAATCTTGGCATATTTCACAATTTTGCATGAGGCAAGCTTTGACAACACCTTTAAAATTTTCTCCACTTTTTATCTCTGGCTCACTCTAAATATATCCACATCTGAAGATCTTACATCTTGGACTATCTGCAGAATCCAAACACCCGTGACATCCCTCACCATAGCCAAACACAACAAGATGATGCTCTCATCTATACATATATAAGCCTAGATAAAGATGAGAGAGAGGTGCATGGAAAACCAGCAGACTCTCTTCTCCACTTCGTGATACCGCAAATGCAAAGAAAGGAATGGATCTTAATGTGTTATCTGATGCACTGATACAATTGAATACCAGATGAATTACTGTCTAATGTAATGCTCAAAAACATTTAAAGAAATGTACGATTTAAATATAAAACATTAAGCATCAACCCAAACTAATGGCAACTCTTGTTCTAGAAAACCATGTGTCTCTAACTACATCATGGAAGATTACTGAATCTCAAAGTAAGGTGTGTTTCTATTCCATTTTGCTTTAAAAAATAAATATACCCACTTGGAACATCACAAGTGGGTACTGCAATGTACTGTAAACCAAGAACAGCTATAATATAGCTCTCTACAAGCAAGTCTAAAAGAACATAGCATTTGCATCCATTCACCAAGTAAATGCTAGGCATAAATCCATCATCAGAATCCTTGCTGAATGAAACAAAGACAGGCCCATAATTAGAATTCTTCTAGTTGCAAGCAACGATCTTAATGAACTGTTGTTCCTTGCCCAGCAGTTCTCAATCCTGGCTTCTTGTTAAGAGTCATCTGAGGTTCTTTGAAAAATGTTTCCATTCTCAGAGATCCTGTTGTAATTCTGTGTGAGTGGGGACACAGACATTATTTTGCACTCTTTTAGTTTGAAGGAATTTCAAACTTACAAAATAAAAGTGCTAAGAATACAAAGAAATCCCATATATCCTTCTTCCCATTTAGATTTTTGCCAACCATCCCAATAACATCCTTCATAGCAGAATGATCCAAACCAGGATGAAGTGTTGGCGATGGACTGTTTCATCTCTTTAGTTTCCATAAGTCTGGAAGAGTTCCACAATTCTTCTGTGTCCTTACCAACCTTAATATTTTTGAATCTATAACAGTTGCCCTGTAGAATATTTTTCAAGTTGGATTTGTCTGCTTCCTTATGACTAGATTCAGGCTATACAATTTGGCAGAAAGATCACCAAGACTGTCTCTTCTCACTGTGTACCATTACCATGATACACAATGTCAGTGTGTCCCCTCACTGGTGATAACTTTGATAACTTGTTGGAGGTTTTGATCAGAGTCTACTAAGGGTACTGTTTCTCCACTGTATGTATAATAATGTGGGGAGAAACTCTGAGGCTATGTAAATATCCTCTTTGTCATTAAATTTTCACCCATATATTTTACATCCATGAGTGTTCTCTGTTGGCCAAATTATTGTTACATTAGTTTCTAAATTGTGATTTTTTTTTCCCAATTCTACCATTACTTTTACATTTACTGTTTGGCATTCTGCAAGTAAAAACTTTCTCTTCTCCACAGTGATATGCTCAGTTATTTCACCATAGATTGAGTCAACACTATCCATCATTATCAGTATTTATTTAGGTTCCCAAATTGTTCTAGATTTTGTAGTGGAGCCACTTCAAACTGACATCTATATTTTTTGATGTGACTCCATTGTTGTTTGAACACTTCCTTATTTCAGTCACAGCAAATGACTAGAGATATGGAATACATACATCTTTTATTTTTGTATTTAATTTCTCTATCTGTGTTTAGTTGCTCAGTCATGTCTGACTGTTTGTGACCCCATGGACTATAACCCGCCAGACTCCTCTGTCCATAGGGATTTTCCAGGCAAGACTACTGGAGTGGGTTGCCATGCCCTTCTCCAGGGGATCTTCCCCACACAGGGATTGAACTCAGGTCTCCTGCATTGCAAGTGGATTCTTTACCATCTGAGCCACCAGGGAAGCCTCTGTCCCTCTACATTGAGATATAAAAAGCGAAGCATTCACATACGTATTACTAATTCCAGTCCAAGATTACAGTGCTCATTTCAACTTTCTCCCATTCCATATTTGTAATTTCCTTTTCTAACAGTGAGAAATTTAGCTCTGGAGTCCTCAATATGTTTACTTTGTCTCAGTCTCCCTGAAACCTGTCTAGATCCTCTGAGGCTGCTGCTGTCCTCATTTTACCCTTCCTAATTTCTTATAGCCTGGAGCAAAGAAGGAAGACTCACAGGGAGGGAGTTAAGTGGGTGGGGAAGAAAGGAAGTTATTAACATTTTAAAAACTCCTCAGGTAAAACTCATATCTAGCTTTGAAATCATGAATATTATTCTTTTTACAATCAACCCTGCCTGAATTTGGCTAACAGTATTTTCTTCCCAGATCTGCATTGGGAAATGAGATCAGATTTCAACAAATTTCACTTGTGACTATTACCGTGGTGCCTTACCATTATAATATGAGTCAGTAATAAGAAAATTTATTTTTTCCAGTATGAATGTTCCACCTAAAGATAACCAGATCAGTGTCTTACAAATCCAAGAACTTGCTTTCTCTCTCTGGGCAAATGATATACAAATGAATACATCTCCAGTGAGCCCTAGCCTTTCTACTTAAAAGTAGAACAAATCTCTAAATGCAAATCAGGGACTTAGACTCTTCCAGTATGGATCACAAGCATATCCTTTTCTTTCTTCTCTGATAAATGGAATATAATTCTTTATTTCCCTGTTTTCAGAGAAGGATAGAGAACAAATTGTGACTTGGACTATAATCAAGACTATTTATTTTCTATTTGTTCCTATTTAAAAAAAAAAAAAAAAAAACCCAGACAAGCTAGATTTGAATTTTTACTCAACAAAAATATACAGGGTTAAAAAAATGTCATTTTCTTTTCACCGAAGACACAAATCCTGAAAGATTCTGACATATTATCAAGAAAATATTTCTCTAAAGAAAACCTGTGTCTGGGAGAAAGATTCATAGCATATCTCAACTTTCTGAAAAATCAACAAGAGTTGAACAGATGCTAAACCACATCTTATTATAATCCACAAGAGGGATGGGGAACATTGATTTTCATTTGCAGTTCAAAACATTTCAAGTGTTATGCCAATAAAATATCTTTGCCATCATGGTGGGTGTTCTGAAGCTTCAGAGCACTGCATGCTTCATAGCTCTGTACAGTGTCCTAACTCAGTAGAAGGTGATGGCTAATGTTAGGGTATCCTTTTCTCCTACTGTTCCTGCCCAACCAGACTACAACTACTATTACATGACTCAGGTCTCTTCCAGGAGTGTCATTGATTCACCTATTCTTTAAACCTGATTCTGACTCAATATTCTGTCAGTGATTAAAGGCTTCAATCAATTGCCATATGCTCCACAGTCTCGCCTGACCCTTCCCACACTCCCTACTAGTGGGCAGTGACCGGCCTTACTCGTAACTCTTTATCCTCAATTATTTTATTTGCCTCAATTATTTCATTTATAGGCCCTCTAGATGGTCTTCTGAACATCAGCACAAAATCTGGCATAGTGTTAAATACAGTGAAAACCAACAGCTAATTCAGGAATAAGGGTGGATACAAATGCTGACAAGTCATTTCATCCCACAGTCTAGTTCATTCTCCCTCATCTCTGAGTTAAAGCAAAGATTCATGGTGTCATGATCTTTTATTTTTTTACAGTTCTAAACCAGACAACTGAAGGGAAGCAAAAAAGAGCAAGAAGAGTGCTGACAAAGAGTTTGGTCAAGTAATTTTCAAAAGAGATAAAAGTGTTGGGTGATATTAAGTTTTCTGTTTCATTGCCCAGTGAAGCATGAGGTGCTATGTAATAAGAAGTTTTAACCATCTCTGGTAACACCTGCCTGCATAGACAAAGAAGGTACAAAAGCAAACACATTGCCCCAGTAAAGAAATTTGAAAATATCACTTTCTAAAAGCCAAATCATTACTGAAATTTATCTAGTGCAGAAAATGTAAGATGCTCCCACAACCCTTCCTTCTCTATAAAGCCTTCACAAAATGATAAAAAAAAATGATGATTTACTCTTATTTTGATTGACATGACATTCCTTCTTTACTGACTTCTCCCTGAGTCCTTATCTTGGCAAAATATGTTAGTAAATAAAACACTACCTTTGGGTAGCTGCTTAATATTTACCCATACATATTACCTCAATCTCTGCCATTTAGAGTTATACCTAGAGATCATGGCTACCTCATACAGAATGTATGTTTATAACACAAGCACGCACGTGTACACACACACATACAACCTAGTCAACAGGTAGAGTGCAGAGTCACTCTCTGACACTATGGAGAATTTCAGTGCTCTATGGAAGTAGACTATAGTTTTCTGATGAATATAAAACTAGACCTTGCACATGTATAGATGCTTCCACTGGGTGCTCCTCAATGAAAGAACCGGTACATGTTCAGACTAGCCCAGATTCTCTGAACAGGTAAGACAAATACACTGCAAGGATATAGAAGCTGCTGTTTTTTATTATGCATGTTTTATCTTTAATGAAAATGAACAATTTAAATGTATTCTCTAGATTATAAGATAATGTAAAACATTACTATATTACAATGATAGTCATATAGCTGGGTAAACAATACAAAAATTGAAAGGGTAGAAACCTATTCACTTCCTGCTCAGGTAGAAAGTAGTAATGGGATGTGTGCAGGTACAGGAAAAGTTCCTTGGGTAGAGACAAGCAGGCCTGGTGAAGTTTTGTAGGGGGATGTGATTCCCCACGTCTATGCCTCTGGGCCCTTGCAACAGGATAGCAAGTGTCTTTATTTGTTCTGCTTTATTGACTATGCCAAAGCCTTTGACTGTGTAGATCACAATAAACTGTGGAAAATTCTGAAAGAGATGGGAATACCAGACCACCTGATCTGCCTCTTGAGAAATCTGTATGCAGGACAGGAAGCAACAGATAGAACTGGTCATGGAACAACAGACTGGTTCCAAATAGGAAAAGGAGTACGTCAAGGCTGTATATTGTCACCATGTTTATTTAACTTATATGCAGAGTACATCATGAGAAATGCTGGACTGGAAGAAACACAAGCTGGAATCAAGATTGCTGGGAGAAATATCAATAACCTCAGATATGCAGGTGACACCACCCTTATGGCAGAAAGTGAAGAGGGGCTAAAAAGCCTCTTGATGAAAGTGAAAGTGGAGAGTAAAAAGGTTGGCTTAAAGCTCAACATTCAGAAAACGAAGATCATGGCATCTGGTCCCATCACTACATGGGAAATAGATGGGGAAACAGTGGAAACAGTGTCAGACTTTATTTTTCTGGGCTCCAAAATCACTGCAGATGGTGACTGCAGCCATGAAATTAAAAGACGCTTACTCCTTGGAAGGAAAGTTATGACCAACCTAGATAGCATATTCAAAAGCAGAGACATCACTTTGCCAACAAGGGTTCGCCTAGTCAAGGCTATGGTCTTTCCTGTGGTCATGTATGGATGTGAGAGCTGGACTGTGAAGAAGGCTGAGTGCCGAAGAATTGATGCTTTTGAACTGTGGTGTTGGAGAAGACTCTTGAGAGTCCCTTGGACTGCAAGGAGATCCAACCAGTCCATCCTGAAGGAAATCAGCCCTGGGATTTCTTTGGAAGGAATGATGCTAAAGCTGAAACTCCAGTATTTTGGCCACCTCATGCAAAGAGTTGACTCATTGGAGAAGACTCTGATGCTGGGAGGGATTGAGGGCAGGAGGAGAAGGGGACGACAGAGGATGAGATGGCTGGATGGCATCAGTGACTCGATGGATGTGAGTCTCAGTGACCTCCGGGAGTTGGTGATGGACAGGGAGGCCTGGCGTGCTGCAGTTCATGGGGTCGCAAAGAGTCGGACACAACTGAGCGATTGATCTGAGCTAATCTGACGGCTGTTTCAATTACTCCCACTCTATTTCATACCAACTCTCTGATTTAACTTAGGTACATCCCAAATCATCGTGAAAAGACAGACTGACCCAAGTGTTCACGTCAACAAAATCAGTTTGGGCTTAACAAACAGAAGACAGCATAGCTTAAACATTTCCCTGCGCAAAAGTATCTCATGAAGAAAAGCAATGAAATCTTAGTAAACTTCACTCTGAGTCCTGACCCCAATTTTGACCTGCTGTGTTACCTTGGACAAGTCACAGTGTTTCTAACAAACACTACCACAGTCTAATTTTCATTAGAAAAGTGCTAGCCAGTGGTATTCTCATTTTATTCTACCATATGCTAATTTTATTCTAGTCTCTAACCTACTGAGGGAGATAATGTTGGGTTGACCAAGGAGTTCATTCATAAGATGATACAGGAAAATCCAAGTGAACTTTTTGGCCAGCCCAATATTTTAACTTTTAGATTTTATGTAAGAAGAAAGTAAGATGTTGAAAGGTGTTTTAAAAAAACAAAAACAAAACTTGACTATAGAGCTATCAAGGGACAGAACTGGGATTCAGAACTGCTTATCCTGTTATCCTAACCCTAACCCTGTAAGTCAAGGTTCTTAACTATTATACTAATATCAGTTTTCTCAGCTCTAAAGTATAAGCATTAAGCATAACAAATTCACTGGATTATGAGACACAAAGGAAAAGCACATGAAGGTGACTGAAAATATTATTTGTTCAACAGAGCCATTGGTTACGATTCATTCTCCTTCATGTTCCTTGTGTTACATGTTGGAGTAATATATTTCACCAATTACTAGGTGAAGGTGAAAAGTATACATCCTTTTATATTAATGACACAGGGGTCAGTAGAAGAACACTAGGCCAAGGAAGCAGCTGATGCGATAACATGGAAGACTGTCAGCAGGGCCAAAACATTTTACAGGCCTGTCAAAATTTTTGACAGGCTAATGATTTTTGAAACCTATCTTCAATGCCGACCTGAAACCTAGGACTAGTCTATTGACTGTTTTTCTGAAATCTAAAAACGAGGTCATGTATTAGAGTGATTTAGGGTCAAATATAAATGAATATATAAAAGATCCACAAACATGACATTCTAATTGCACATTGCTATTTGATCAGAAACAAAAGGGCTGGGACTAGACATTGTGAAATGATTTTTTTTTTCCTCTTAGGGTTCAATCATCTTATTTCATAGAAAATCTCCTCTTTGATCTTTAAGAGAAAAATCAATTTGAATGTTGCTTATTTCTAGGATATATATTTCTGGTTCTTAAACTGCATTTAAATGTTAGAGGCTAATGAAATAGTTGAAGTAGTTTGAGGCGCTTAAAAGGTAACTTTGAAAAACTCATGTAAAAGTATAAACACTCAATATGTAATTGTATCTGTAATTCTCTTTGTATAAGTCACACGGCTTTAAGAAGAGCTTCATCTCTGTCTATATAGTATAGATGTGTTTCCAAAGATGTACTTATTCTTTTGTGCAAGAATTGAGAACTGATTCCAATTTCTATGATACACTTCACCTCCAGAAACAATAAAAACATGCCTGTTGAGTCAAAACACAAGGATTTAGGCATCAACTGATGACAGTTTGTACCTGGAAACATTCTGTTGCTTTTAGGAGAAATACTTCAAACAAACTTGGCTTTCTTTCTATCCTTTATATATATATATATATATATATATATATATATATATATATATATATATATCAGTATTTATTGCAGTTCTGTTCAACTCTGTGAGCCCTAGGACTATAGCCCACCAGGTTCCCCTGTCCATGGAATTCTCCAGGCAAAAATTGGAGTGGGTTGCCACTGCCTCCCTAAGGAGATTTTCCCAACCTAGAGACTGAATCCATGTCTCTTATGTCTACTGCATTGGCAGGCAGGTTCTTTATCACTAGTGCCACCTAGGAAGCCTATATTATATGTATATATACACATAAAGTATATTTTATTTATACAAAACATGTATACAATATAACAAAGTACACACATTAATATAAAATATATATATAATATTATAGAAATATTGTTGAGGACAAAATTATGTCTCACAAATTTTTGGATTCCTAATTAATTTAAGGTTTATTCTATTCAGTACCACCACACCTTGTGTCTGCTAGTCCATGTCATCCATCTGCTTTCTCCACACTCACAAAGGATTTTGATTATGGGCTCCTGGCAACCAAAGCCAGTAACTGGCTTGCATCACACATCTAGCAGTAAAGGGTGCACTGTCTGTGACCTATCCAGGTTCAAGTCAGCAAGAGAATGAATTATGTTCCCCCAAAAGTCATATGTTGAATCCCAAACATTCCAAAATGCCTGTATTTGGAGATAGGGCTTTTAAGAGGCAGTCAAGCTGAAGTGCGGAAAAGGCAATGGCACCCCACTCCAGTACTTTTGCCTGGAAAATCCCAGCGATGGAGGAGCCTGGTAGGCTGCAGTCCATGGGGTCGCTGAGGGTCGGACACGACTGAGAGACTTCACTTTCACTTTTCACTTTCATGCATTGGAGAAGGAAATGGCAACCCACTCCAGTGTTCTTGCCTGGAGAATCCCAGGGATGGGGGAGCCTGGTGGGCTGCCGTCTATGGGGTCGTGCAGAGTTGGACACGACTGAAGCAACTTAGAAGAAAAAGAAGAAGCAAGCTGAAGTGAGGTCTAAAGGGTAGAGTCCTAATCCAGAAGGACTGGTGACTTTATGGGGAAGAAAGAGAATTCTCTCTCTCCCTCTCCATGTGTGCCCACTGGAGAAAGGCCGCACAAACCCACAGTGAGAAGGCGGCCTTCTATAAGCCAATAAGAGAGCTCTCACCAGAATTCAACCATACTGACACCCTGATCTTGGACTTTAAGCTTCTACAACTGTGAGAAATGTCTATCCACCCTGTTTATGGTATTTTTTCATGTCAGTACAATCAGATTAATTCATCTACCATGTTGATGATATTCTTAGAAAAAATAACATCTCTCTGCTAGAGTTTTTCTCACTTTAAAGTAAAGAATAATATCACCATCGCTGTGAAGATGATATGGAGTAATACATGTAAAACAGAGGATTTCTTTTTCTCAGCCTAGACACAACTTGTTATAATGATTTCTGGATCTATATCTCTAGCCAACAATTATTTTCTGAGTTCTACTTTCCTATTTCTAAGTTCCCAACAATATTTTCTTTCAAAGTAATTAAAAGTCAATCTTTCCCCAAACCAAAATCCTTTTCCCTTCAGTTCAGTTCAGTTGCTCAGTCGTGTCCGACTCTTTGCGACCCCATGAATCACAGCACACCAGGCCTCTCTGTCCATCACCAACTCCTGGAGTTCATTCAGACTCACGTCCATCGAGTCGGTGATGCCATCCAGCCATCTCATCCTCTGTCTTCCCCTTCTCCTCCTGCCCCCGATCCTTCCCAGCATCAGAGACTTTTCCAATGAGTCAACTCTTTGCATGAGGTGGCCAAAGTACTGGAGTTTCAGCTTTAGCATCATTCCTTCCAAAGAAATCCCAGCGCTGATCTCCTTCAGAATGGACTGGTTGGATCTCCTTGCAGTCCAAGGGACTCTCAAGAGTCTTATCCAACACCAGATGCTACAAAAAATTCTACAATTCTTTCTTTACCTTCCTCTATTCAATTAATGGTATCACTAATGACCAAAAAATCAGACACAGTCTTCAACTTGTATCTTCATCATCCAATTATTTGAAAAGACCATTGTATCCATACCTTGCTGTCCTGTTAACATTGCTTTAGGTCAGGCCCTCATCATCTCTCTCCTGACATATTGCAAAAAGACTCTTCACTGTTTCTCCCCTCATAGCTCTATGGTTTGAATTTCTTATTTCCACTATACTTTTGTACTTTCAGTTATTTCTTAAAATTATTTCAAAACTTATATATAGGCTTAAAAATAACAAGTAGCATCAGAAATGTCACTGATACTCAACTTTTCAAACCTAAGAACACATTCATATAAAAGTTACAACTTCTTTATCAGGTTGAAATTTAAGATCATCAACAACTTGTTCTCAGATCCAGAGGATGGGGCAGAAATCACTAAGTTTAAGACTAAAGAGGCTGAAACAACTTTCAATCCTTGGAGAAAAACTGGTATAAAGACACATTGTCCCATTATCCTGCCCTGAATCAGAGTCTTGATCTGTACTGAGAAGAAAATTATTCTTGGAGTGGTGCTCAAAATGAAAGTAACAGGGAACTCCATCTTACCTGTCCCAGAGAGACTTTACTTCATATAAGAATAAAAAGATCAAATTAGATTGACCCCATGGCCCTTCTCATTCAACAAATCCTGGATTCAGGTCAATAGCATTTGGCAGGAACTAACAGGTGCCCATTCATTCACTTCTTGTTCAATGGCCAAGAACTATAATGTACAAAATTAAACTGTCCCATTTCATGTACTACTTAGAATTTATTTCCCCAAGTGGCAGAATAGACCTACTTTTATATTTCCTTGAAGAGATGTAATTTATACCCTGTTTCCATGTTAAATTACTTACAGACATTTCTATTGGTGGGCATTTTTCACCTCTCATTTGCAGTATAGTAATGTTGGGATTATAAATTGCTCAAGTAAAAGTAAATTCTAACTTGAGGCATTTTTTCAGACATACATTTTGTTAGATGAGAAAAATGTGTGCAAAAATAACTTAAGTTTTGCTTTCCTGCCTCTATCCAAAGAAACAATTACCTAATGGAGACTGAAATAGCATTAAAAGTTTTAAAACAAACTGAATGAGTGCAAATACACAGGTACTGGATTAATATTGATTTGAAATGCAAATGTGAAATGAGAAAAGCAGGGAGAAACTAGACTTGACACACAGAGAAAGAAATTGAAAAGAGCTAGATATGTATACATATACTTATTAACTGGTATATTCATTCATTTGTGCTTTCATTTAAAATGAGCTGCTCACTGGGGTAGAAGTAGAGAATAAAAGAATAATCAGAAAGAAAACCTGATTCAGGGATTTAAAGGATAAAAAATATATACATACAAAAATTATCAGGGATAGAAGATGCAGAGTGCTCTAATAGAAGTAGACTATGTTGGTAGGATCTCAAATGAGGCAGAGTTATGGCTCTTTATCATATCAAATATAGTTATTTAAATCATCTTTGATAATTTTGGTTCAATTAAATTCTCTGAAGGTGACAGAAATATATTGTAATTTTCCAGGAATAGAAAATAAACCTAATACAACATTGTAAATCAGTATACTTCTATAAAATTTAAAAAGAAAGGAAATAAATGTATTTTAAATCCCAAACTGTTCCTTGAATATTTTCTCCTACAACATGAGAATATCACATGTGCTGCTCTATTTACCAACATGGCTGAATACAGCATTTGCAATGTTTCTCCTTGAAATCATATATCGATTCACTGTTACACTATTTATCTTACTTTAGTTCCCTATTCAATTCATCTACTCATTATACCTTTAATACCCACTCTGGGAAAAGCTTGCAAAGATTTATAAAGGTGTTGAGAAGCAGTCCATTAGTTTTAAAATCCTTTGGAGAGCTGTCATTCTAAATGTTGTTCCTCTCCTGGGCTGTAAAATTACATTGTTACCAATATCCTCATTCACAACAAATAGTCCAGTTAATTTAAGTGAGAGAGATAGCAGCTTCAGAATTGAGTTGCATATACTAAGTCTTGCTATCTGTTGCAGTCTTCTAAATTTTATTACTGATTTTGTGTTGACTTATATTCCAATATGAAAAACTGAGTTAACTTTTCTTGCATAGTTTATTTCTTTCAAAGAATAAATTTGCTCCTTTTTAAAGATCAGCTGACAATATTTATGTGGATATATTGCTTGGCTTGACTATGATGGCTACTCCACTTCTTCTAAGGGATTCTTGCCCACAGTAGTAGATGTAGTGGTCATCTGAGTTAAATTCACCCATTCCAGGCCATTTCAGTTCACCGATTCCTATAGCATATTAAAAAGCAGAGACATTACTTTGCCAACAAAGGTCCATCAAGTCAAGGCTATGGTTTTTCCTGTGGTCATGTATGGATGTGAGAGTTGGACTGTGAAGAAGGCTGAGCACTGAAGAATTGATGCCTTTGAACTGTGGTGTTGGAGAAGACTCTTGAGAGTCCCTTGGACTGCAAGGAGATCCAACCAGTCCATCCTAAAGGACATCAGTTCTAGGTGTTCATTGGAAGGACTGATGTTGAAGTTGAAACTCCAATACTTTGGCCACCTGATGTGAAGAACTGACTCACTGGAAAAGATCCTGATGCTGGAGAGATTGAGGGCAGGAGGAGAAGGGAACGACAGAGGATAAGATGGTTGCATGGCATCACCAGCTCAATGGATATGAGTATGGGTGGACTCCGGGAGTTAGTGATGGACAGAGAGGCCTGGCATGCTGCAGTCCATGGGGTTGCAAAGAGTTGGACATGACTGAGCAACTGAACTGAACTGATTGCTTGGCTTTCTTTCTGTTACATTGATCTAGTTTTCTACTGTTCTACCAATATCATTACATCTCGATTACTGAATAGTAATACTGATTGAATAGTATACTGATTGAATAGTGAGTCTTAAAATTGGGTGATGTCAATCAATCAACTTTTTCCTCTTTCAATATTGTATTGGCTATTCTGGATCCTTTCCCACCCCATATAAACTTTAGAATCAGTTTGTCAATAGCCACAAAATAACCTGATATGATTTTGACTAGGATTCAATTTATACATCATGCTGGAAAAAACTGACGTCTTGACAATGCTGAGTTTTCCCATCCACGAATCTGGAATATCTATTTATTTAGTTCTGCTTTGATTTCATATTTAAGAATTTTGTAGTTTTACTCACATAGACATTATCCATATTTTACTAGATTTATACCTAAGAATTTCATGTTTGGTGTTAATGTAAATGGTATTGTGTTATTAATTTCAAATGGCATGCATTCATTGCTAGTATATAGGAAAGTGATAGACCTTCGTATAATAACTGGTCTCCTGCAACTTTGCTATTGTTAGTGAATCTTACTCTTCATAGGAATCTTATAGGTTAGTATACATGGAAAAACCAAGACACAGAAAATGAAGTACATTGGCCAAAGTAACAAGGAACTAAAACCATATTTTTCTGCTGCTAAAGCCTAAGTTTTTGCTAGGTCATGTTACCAAGCAGCATTTAAAGAGTTCATTAACATTTCTTCAAAAAGAGTACTAAATTAATCATTTTGATGAGCTCGAATACAGTAAAGTCACACTAGGACACTACTGTCTTATGCTAAGAACTATAAACTAAACACAGACATTGTCCTCAAACTTGTAGTACAGTATAAGAGCAACAAATAAAGAAAAATTAAATGACAATGTATCATGTAAGTAAGACACATTGCTTATCAGATCTGATCAGTCGCTCAGTCGTGTCCGACTCTTTGTGACCCCATGAATTGCAGCATGCCAGGCCTCCCTGTCCATCACCAACTCCCAGAGGTCACTCAGACTCACATCCATCAAGTCAGTGATGCCATCCAGCCATCTCATCCTCTGTCGTCCCCTTCTCCTCCTGCCCACAATCCCTCCCAGCATCAGAGTCTTCTCCAATGAGTCAACTCTTCGCATCAGGTGGCCAAAGTACTGAAGTTTAAACTTTAGCATCATTCCTTCCAAAGAAATCCCAGGGCTGATCTCCTTCAGAATGGACTGGTTGGATCTCCTTGCAGTCCAAGGGATTCTCAAGAGTTTTCTCCAACACCACAGTTCAAAAGCATCAATTTTTCGGCACTCAGCCTTCTTCACAGTCCAACTCTCACATCCTTACATGACCACAGGAAAAACCATAGCCTTGACTAGGCGAACCTTTGTTGGCAAAGTCATGTCTCTGCTTTTGAATATGCTATCTCAGTTGGTCATAACTTTCCTTCCAAGGAGTAAGCGTCTTTTAATTTCATGGCTGCAGTCACCATCTTCAGCGATTTTGGAGCCTCCCAAAATAAAGTGTAACACTGTTTCCCCATCTATTTCCCATGAAGTGATGGGACCAGATGCCATGATCTTTGTTTTCTGAATGTTGAGCTTTAAGCCAACTTTTTCACTCTCCACTTTCACTTTCATCAAGAGGCTTTTTAGTTCCTCTTCACTTTCTGCCATAAGGGTGGTGTCATCTGCATATCTGAGGTTATTGATATTTCTCCCAGCAATCTTGATTCCAGCTTGTGCTTCTTCCAGCCCAGCATTTCTCTTGATGTACTCTGCATATGAGTTAAATAAGCAGGGTGACAATATACAGCCTTGACGTACTCCTTTTCCTATTTGGAACTAGTCTGTTGTTCCATGTCCAGTTCTAACTGTTGCTTCCTGACCTCCATACAAATTTCTCAAGAGGCAGATCAGGTGATCTGGTATTCCCATCTCTTTGGAAGTGGTCAAACAAGAGATGGCAAGAGTGAATGTTGACATTCTAGGAATCAGCAAACTGAAATGGACTGGAATGGGTGGATTTAACTCAGATGACCATTATATTTACTACTGCGGGCAGGAATCCCTCAGAAGAAATGGAGTGGCCATCATGGTCAACAACAGAGTCTGAAATGCAGTACTTGGATGCAATCTCAAAAATGACAGAATGATCTCTGTTCGTTTCCAAGGCAGACCATTCAATATCACAGTAATCCAAGTCTATGCCCCAACCAGTAACACTGAAGAAGCTGAAGTTGAACAGTTCTATGAAGACCTACAAGACCTTTTAGAACTAACACATTGCTTATATCTATACAGAAATATGGATTGCTGGATAGATGTATTATAAAGAAAGTTTAGTAATTTTTTTTAGAATCAGTTGGTTATATACTAGGTATTTGGCTATTCACTATAAAATTCTCTCATCTTTTCCCCACTGATAGTAAAATTTTATAATAAAATTTGAGAAGTTAGTTTTAACATAAGTGATACTCCAAGTCATTGATGTCATAACAAAGATAATACAAAATATTATTTTTTAAATGGAGATGACTTACCTGCTTATATTTTACTGATTACAGCAAAAATATTTCTCCCAGATTTTATAATCAGGGAGAAATATAACATCAAAAATAAGAGATAAGAGATATTATGCAAATACCCAATGTGGATTCATGTTGATATATGGCAAAACCCATCAAAATATTGTAAAGTAATTATCCTATAAGAAAAAAAAAAAAAAAAGAAGGGATATGATTCAGATAAAAAATGGGGAAGTAGGAAGATACAGAACTCACTTTCCCTCATGAACACATCTAAAACACATCTGCATGTGGAACAATTCTCATTGAAAACTTGCAGAAAGACACTCATACAACTAAAGGTGTATGAAAGATCCATGAGGAGTTGGATAGAAAGGGAAAAGAAGCAATCAGGCTGGGACCTGTGCTCCAGGGAGAGGACAAGGAAGAGAAGCAGCATCACAAGGGAGCTGAGATCCTCCCTGAGGAGGGAAGTTTCAAGCCACATATTGGGCACCCCGACCCTGGGGTCTGACACTGGGAAAATGAGTCCCCTTCGCTGGTTGGAAAATGAGTAGGTAACTGCTGCTGCTGCTGCTAAGTAGCTTCAGTCATGTCCGACTCTGTGAGACCCCATGGAAGGCAGCCCACCAGGCTCCCCCGTCCCTGGCATTCTCCAGGCAAGAATACTGGAGTGGGTTGCCATTTCCTTCTCCAATGCATAAAGTGAAAAGTGAAAGTGAAGTCGCTCAGTCGTGTCCGACTCTTAGCGACCCCATGGACTG
Organism: Tragelaphus eurycerus; assembly: GCA_935064755.1. Taxonomy (NCBI): domain Eukaryota; kingdom Metazoa; phylum Chordata; class Mammalia; order Artiodactyla; family Bovidae; genus Tragelaphus; species Tragelaphus eurycerus. The sequence goes on along the minus strand of CAKXYN010000024.1, from coordinate 16,678,907 downwards.
CAGCCTACCAGGCTCCTCCGTCCATGGGATTTTCCAGGCAAGAGTACTGGAGTGGGGTGCCATCGCCTTCTCCGAGTAGGTAACTAGAAGGGATAAAAGAAACTTAGACTATGTTTGTGAAGAGCATACACACACCTGTCTACCCTGAAAACAAGCAAACCACTAGAGGAAGTCATCAATTCACAAGGGAAGAAACTAAGAGAGGGCAAGAACAAAGAAATACAAAAATAACTGGAAAATAAGTAACAAAATGGCAATAAGTATACACGTATCAATGGACTAAGTGCTCCAATCATAAGACATAGAGTGGGTTGGAGTCAAGATGGCACAAAAGAAAGCTCACCCCCTCTCAGGAACACACCAACATCTGAAAAACAACCATCAATGAAAAAAGAGTTAAACCTACCAAAAAAGATACTGTACAACTAAAGAGGTAAAGAAAGAACAAAAGACTCGTGACATAGTCAAGTCATAACCCTGGTGGGCAGCCCACAAACAGAAAAATAATTACATTACAGACATTTCCTACAGGATTGATACCTCTGAACCTCACATTAGGCTCCGCAGCCTGAGTGTCTTGCAGAGGGAAGATGAGCTCCCAAAATATTTGGCTTTGAAGGCTAGTGGTTCTTAATTTGGAGAGGCCCACAGGACTGGAGAAAATAGATACTTCACTCCTGAAGGGCACACACAAAATCTCACATGTACTGGGACCCAGGGCAGAAGCAGTAATTGGATAGGATCCTGGGCAGGTCTGCTGCTGGTCTTGGAGAATGTCCCACAGAGGTGGAGGCAGCTCCAGTTTGCCCTGGGGACATCACATACACTGACAGCAGCCACTCATGGGAGCTTTCTACAGCATGGATGCTGGTGCAGACAGGTGCCATTGTGGGCTCTATCCTTTAGTTCTCACCCAATAGCCTGTCCCACCCAATAGCCTGTAGGCATAAGCGCTGAAATACCTAAGGTGAAGCAACCCAGTGGAGACATAGCCCCACCCATCAGCAAACAGGCTGCCTACAGCTAACCTGAACCTACCACTACCTCTAGACATGCCTCTAGATTGCCCACAAGGAGGTCTAGGACCCAACTCTACATGCCAGTGGGCAGGCATCAGCTCCAGAATGCCCTGGTCTCCACCTTACCCTCTGGAAAGCCTGCTCTAGCCTCTGAACCAGCTTTATCGAGCAGGGGGCAAACACAAGAAATAAGAAGACCACAATTCCACAACCTGAATACCCAACCAGCCCACAATAGACCAGACCATGCCTTGAGACCAGCTGGCCCTGGCCCTACCCACTAGCAAGCCAACACAAACTTTAAGATAACTCAGACTCTGTATCCATATGTTTCCATAACCTCCTTCTCCACCAAAGACAAGGTTTCTTAGACCCTACAACCAGACTCCAGGACCTGCCTGCCTGCCAGTAGGCTTCTGGATCCTGACTCCATCCACCAGTGAGCCAACATCAGCACCAGGGCCCCTGGGTTTCTGCAGTAGGTCATTTGGTGACTCAGTCCTGCCAACTAGTGGTTGGCAGCTTCCACACAAGGCAGACACTAGAACTGGGGCCAACCAAGCCTGCCAGACTACACACATATTCATCATGCCCCCGCAGAAGAACCTATACAACTCCCATAGGAAACCTCTAGAACACACAGCTTGGGTGGTGAGAGGGGAGTGCACTGCTGGGACATACAGAAGTCTCCTAGAAAAGACCACTTCCTCAAGGTCGGGAAATGTAACCAACAAAAATAAATATAGCAACTTATGTAAAATGAGGTGACAGAGAAGCATGTTCTAGACAAAGGAACAAAATAAAACACCAGCAGAAGAACTGAGTGAAGTGGAGATAGAACCCAGAAAAGGAGTTTACAATAGTGATTGTAAGGGTAATCAAAGAATCTGGGAGAAGACTGGATACACCTAGCTTGAGGTTATAAGTTTTTTTAGCAAAGCGTTAGAATATATAAAGAACAACGAAACAGAGATGAAGAATACAGCAACTGAAATGAAAAATAAACTAGATGGAATCAACAATAGACTGCAAATCAATGTGATATACCATTTTAACAAACTGAACAAAAAAAGCCATATGGTTGTCTCAGTATATTCAGAGAAAACTTTTGATAAAATTCAACATCCATTTAAGATAAAGATTCTCCAGAAAGAGAGTAGAGAGGGAACATGGCCTCAAAATAATAAAATCCATGTGTGACAAATGCATGGCTAACCTCATACTCAGTGGTGGAAATCTGAAAGAATTGCCTCTAAGATTAGGAACCAAAGAGGACGTTCAATCTCACCACTTTTATTCAACATAGCTTTGAAAGTCCTAGCCACAGCAGTCAGAGAAGAAAAAGAAATAAAAGACATCTAAGCTGGAAAACAGTAGTAAAAGTGTCACTGTTTGCAGATGAAATGATAGTAATGAAAATGCTAAAGACACCACCAATGAAGGCAGAGCTCATCAATGATTTTGGTAAAGTTGAAGGATACATAATTAATATACAAAAACCTGCTGAATTTCTATCAACTATCAATGAAAGATCAGAAAAAAATTAAGGAAACAATTCCAGTTACCATCAAAAAGAATAAAATACCTAGGAGAAAACCCACCTAAGGAAGCAAAAGACCTGTACTCCAAAAACTATGACACTGATGAAAGAAATCAAAGAATACAAATAGATGGGAAAATATACTCTGTTCTTGAATTGGAAGAATCAGTATTGTTAAAATGACCATGCTACCCAAGGCAATGTACAGAGTCAATGTAATTCCTATCAAATTACCAGAAGCATTTTTCATAGAACTAGAAAAAAATTTTAATTTGTATGGAAAAACAAAAGACTCCACTAGCCAAACAATCTTGAGGGAGAAAATGAAACTGGAACAATCAGGCTCTCCCATTTTAGACTATAATGAAGTACAGCAATCAAAACAGTGTGGTAATGGCACAGAAATATCACAATGACTAGAATTTTAAAGCTCTGAGTAGTTTTTGTGAGGAAGCACATAAAAATAATTACCACGGTCATTGTCTTGCATCTCCAATCCAAACAACTGTCATTGTTGAAATCCAGAGACTTTCAACGTTGGATGCTCAAAAGTAATGTTAATATCACCTGGGAACTTGTTAGAAATGAAAATTGGCCTCAATCTAGAAGCACTAGATCAAACACTCACAGAATGGGAAAGCATTCTTTTTCACAACTACTTCAGTGATCCCAAGGCTTGCTAAGGTTTGAGAAACACTGCTTGACACTTGGAGTCAACCGCTTCTCAATGCAAGTTGGAGTGGTGAGAATAGGCAAAAATCCCATTACATGAATGTTGCTCTTCTGCAATCTGCTTCCCACCCACTTTAATTATGAGAAGCCAGCTCTTTTCATCAGATTTTACTTCCTCCTAGAAGCTACCAGTGATGTTTTCAAACACAAAGAGAGAGGATTTCATCAACATGACTAAGGATACCTTTTAATATTAGTGTCTAAGTTTTCCTTTTAGTGAATGGTGACAAAATTAGATGCATTTCCTTCTCTATTAATATGCTATGATACTCTCCTTTAATCTATGAATGTAAAGAACCATAACAATTGATTTTCCAATGTGAAACAAACATTCAAACTTTGTTTTCCTGGAATAAAGCCAGGATTTTTATATTGGTATAATCAATATACTGCTAGATTATGTTTGTTAATTTTGTTGAGGAATTTGACTCTCTTCTACACTTGAGATTTGTAGTATTTCTTTCTCATACTATTCTTTTTACCTTTGTTATCAAGCTAGGTTTTTTCCTATTGTCCAGACAAGTTTTGTATATTGGAATTATTTCTTTATTTAATGATGTTTAACTCACCAGTAAAGCCCTCTGTGTGGGGCATTTCCCTGTGTGGTTTTAGAAGAGGAAGAGCAGAGATCATTCTGATATCATTCCAGAGACCTTTCTTTCCCTTACCACCTGGGCCAGGTATAGCAGATTACAATGAAGTATATAAAAAGCATGTGTTTTGAGAGACATTTTCTATAGCACTGAAAAACAGGTAATATGAGGCATTGAGAAATTTGGCCACTTTAAAAATTAAAACTTAGCAGAAAAGTGTTTTTGTGGCTTGTAATCATTTTTAATACCATTCTTCTAGAATTTCTTGCCTTGTAAGTATATGCCTTATTTGGAATAATATTGGCATTCCTGCAAAAGAATTACAAACATATAATATAATATATGATATATACACACTATACCTTGTCATTTGTGGAACTCTACCATCTGGGAAATAACCTGTATCTCTCACTTGTGAAGATAAAAATCAGCAATTATAAAATACACGACTGCCAGTCTGGGTTATTACACTGACTTTCATCAAGGAAGAAACGTATTAGTCATAAGAGGCATGGACAGGAGAGAATAGTGTCATATTTTTCATGATCAAGAGATGTATATTTTTATCTATTTTCTCAGTCCCTAAACCCCTCAATAAGAACTTACTCAAATGTCATCATTTGGAAATTATGTAACTATCACATATAGAATTCTCATTAGCTTAAAAATGACTTAAAACAAGAGTAATGCTTACAGTATATTTTCTAAAACTCTAAATAATACACTTTAAAAGTAGCCATTTTTAATTTTAATATTTGAAACATTTGGAGGGGCTTAATACACTTGCACCTACTCCCTTTCAATACAAACTGGTACAGGCTGAGATCAACAATTTGTTTTCCAGAAATGAGTGAACATTTTGTGTACTTGGTAAATTGATCAGAATGGCATTGTTATTTCCAGACCTCCACTGTGTGTCATAGTAACAAAATCACACACACGCACACACACACACACAGAGTAAATACTGAGTAAGACTCCAAATGTTGCTTTTTTGAAAAGACATTCTTATAAAATCCATCTATCATCAAAAATAATGATCAAGACACTGATTATTTATGGACTGATGTTCCTGAAACATGTAATATAGTCTAAAGACTGTCCTGAATATTCATTGGAAGAACTGATGCTGAAGTAGAAACTCCAATACTTTGGCCACCTGATGCAAAAAACTGACTCATTGGAAAAGACCCTGATGCTGGGAAAGATTGAAGGCAGGAGGAGAAGGGGATGACAGAGGATGAGATGGTTGGATGGCATCACCAACTAGATGAACATGAGTTTGAGCAAGCTCTGGAAGTTGGTGATGGACAGAGAAGCCTGGTGTGCTACAGTCCATGGGGTTGCAAAGAGTCAGACATGACTGAGCGACTGAACTGAAAGACTGTCATTCACCTACATGAAATTCTATCTGAGAAAAAGTAGGAATGTCTGAGGTGCCCTGGAACAAGGTAGATTCTTGAACTGATGCCTGAACTTCATTCCAAATGGCAACAATTCCCCATTGCAAGAGATAAGTACTGGTCTTGTCTTCCTTCTGGTTTATAATGTGTGGCAATCCCTGGTGCTGAAATGCTACTCTAAATGGAAGAAGCATTATCCATCTTTTCACCACAAATCTCAGAGCATTTGATGTAAGAGGCTATGGTTTCATCTCTTGCAGGAAATATAAAAGAAAGAATATGTCATGTTCAAGAAATGTGTCATATTTAAGAAATATGACATGCAGAGTAGACTATAGAACTTTATACTAGTATTGTGACTTCCCTGGTGGCTCAGACAGTTAAGTGTCTGCCTACGATGCAGGAGACCCAGGTTCAATCCCTGGGTCGGGAATATTCCCTGGAGAAGGAAATGGCAACCCACTCCAGTACTCTTGCCTGGAAAATCCCATGGACTATGATCCATGGGGTCACAAAGAGTCAGACATCACTGAGCGACTTCACTTTCACTATTGTGACCAGAAATAAATAAGCTCCATTTAAATGTCACATATTATCAGGAAATAATTCAAGCAACAAGAAAAACAGAGGGATTATTTTAAAAGTCCAAAGCTGTACCTTCGTATGTACTGCTTCCCATATAATCACATCATCCTGAACACATCTGAAACATCTTTAAATGTTATTTTCTCTAGCAAGATGATCTCAATTATGTGATGGTAGAGCTTTCTTTCTCATTTGTTTATGATGTCTCAAAAATACTATTAGACGATAAGCACCCAGGATGGAGTGAGTCCACATAGCCTATGTCTACCAATAATTATCACTAAAAGTTCCAGAAAAAAATGGAAAAAGCAACAACCAGGGGACACTGAAAAGTAAACAAAAGCAGGCCAATTAGGGACCTTGGTGCAAAAAATTTATTAGGACAATAAAAGTACAAACTATAACAGAAAAAGCCTATGATTTTAGGGAAAAAAAAAGATTTATTCAAATCTAAAACCATTTAGTCTTTGAAATGCTTAAGAAAACTCAAATGTAAACCAGACTGGAAGGAAACAGTCACAGTATCTAAGTCTGATATTAAGCTTGCATCTAGAATATAAAGAAATTTTACTGGTTAATAATAACACCAGTTAATAATAAAGAAAACTGAGCGCTGAAGAATTGATGCTTTTGAACTGTGGTGTTGGAGAAGACTCTTGAGAGTCCCTTGGACTGCAAGGAGATCCAACCAGTCCATCATAAAGGAAATCAGTCCTGGGTATTCATTGGAAGGACTGATGCTGAAGCTCCAATACTTTGGCCACCTGATGCAAAGAACTGACTCAATGGAAGAGACTCTGATGCTAGGAAAGATTGAGGCAGGAGGATAAGGGGACAACAGAGGATGAAATGGTAGGATGGTGTCACCGATTCAATGGACTTGAGCTTGAGTAAGCTCTGGGAGTTTGTGATGGACTGGGAAGCCTGGTGTGCTACAGCCCATGGGGTTGCAAAGAGTCAGACATGACTGAGCGATTGGACTGAACTGAACTGAATAAGACAAACAACTCAATAAAGATAGGCAAAAGATTTGAGAAGGTTTTCACAGAAGTGAAATCTACAGATAGAAAATAGTACATGAAAAGATATGCATTATTAGGATCAGGGAAACACACATTAAAACTATCATGTGCTTCCCAGGTGGTGCTAGTGGTAAGGAACCCACCTACCAATGCAGGAGACATAAGACAGATCCATTTTGGATCCCTGGGTTGGGAAGATCCCCTAGAGGAAGGCATGGCAACCCACTCCAGTATTCTTGCCTGGAGAATCTGAAGGACAGAGGAGCCTGGTGGCTACAGTTCATAAGTTCACAAAGGGTCAAATACTACTGAAATGACTTAGCATGCAAGCACGAGATAATACTACACACTGCTGCTGCTGCTGCTGCTAAGTCACTTTAGTTGAGTCCAATTCTGTGCAAGCCCATAGACGGCAGCCCAGCAGGCTCCCCCCGTCCCTGGGATTCTCCAGGCAAGAACACTGGAGTGGGTTGCCATTTCCTTCTCCAATGTATGAAAGTGAAAAGTGAAAGTGAAGTCACTCAGTCGTGTCTGACTCTTAGCAACTCCATTGACTGCAGCCTACCAGGCTCTTCTGTCCATGGGGTTTTCCAGGCAAGAGTATTCACTAGAATACTAATTTTTGAAAAAAATCCACAATACTAAATTCAAGATGTGGAGAAACTGGAACTCTCATACACTGCTCAAGAAAATAGAAAATGGTGCAGTCCCTTTGGAAAACTATTTGGCAGTTCTATAAAAATTGAAACATACACTTAGTATATGGCTCGGCCATTCTACATTTATATATTATGCAACAGATATAAAAAAACATGCATATACACACAGAGACTCATTTATGTTAATAAAAAAATCAGAGACAACTAAAATATCCGCTAGCAGGAGACTGGATAAACACAATACAAGGGAATGATAATTACCAATAAAATCCAATGAATGACTTATGTATACAAGCATACAGATGATTTTCAAAGTATTCATGCTAGTAAAAAGAAGTCAAATTAAGAGTAAACATTGTATTATCACTTTTATGTAAAATTCTAGATGATACAAGCTAGTCTAAAAGACAAAAGCAGATGCAGGGTTGCCCAGGACAGAAGAAATGATGGACTGAAAAAGGGCACAGAGATTCAGTCTGGGATGGCTGAAATGTTTTCTGTCTTAATTGTAATCCTGACTTCAATAGCTATTTACAGCTCTTAAAACTCATTGAATTTTACACTTTAAATAAATGACTTATCAGAATTAACTGAAATTAAAAGACATTACTGTAAATTTAATGCTAGGAAAGAAAAGTTGCAGTTTATTTCAATGTTATTATATCTGTATATGAGATTATGGATATTATATAAAAAATACAATTATAGAATATCAAGAGCGAGAAAGATAACAATGAAAGTGTACATGTATATAAAAATTGAGATCAAGCATATTGACCATAATAATACACACAAATCAGATTAATTACCTTATAATATAATTTTCAAAAAATTTCCAGATTACCTAGAGGAGCAAATTTATCCTTTAGCATACTTAAAGCTACTTTTAGTATGGGGTCTCAGTTTTTAATAAACCACTATACTATTTATTCAGTGAATACATCTGCATTTTGGTGTTCCAATGATTTCCCAAACTGTTTACTTTATCCTTAGTTAAGAATGCATATAGTTAAAAATGCAATAAAAATAGTCTTTCGTGCATGGTCAACATTTTCTTCCCCCTGGGTATCTCTGGATACTATTTGCTTCTGTAACTGACAATCATACATTATTTTGTGCTCCTTCAGCATGACAGAGCAAGTTCACCCGGGAAAGAGCAAGCTGGGTTTCCTTTTCACCATATTTCAGTGAGAAAACTGTCAGCTCAAATCTGCTGAATTGTTATAACTGGTTCCGCAGTAAGTTACAAAAGAATAGAGAATGTTTAAGCAAATACCATGCTAACTGAATATTCACAGGTGGGGAAACTTGTAAAAAATAAGACATCTGTGATATTTAGCAAGACTCCATCGCCTGTTATCCTGTCAACAAAAATTACTTGCATGACATAGATGCTGCTTTCTGGTTTTATGAGAACGGGTCTTCTGCATTTGGTCATATGTCCTGGATAGGACTGACTGTTCTATTTACAAAAAGAAGTACTATTAAAACTAAAAATGGCTGTCATTAAAAAATAAATGATTGTCAGTTCATCATATTGTAGAGACTTGTTTGCTCCTAGCCCTGGTGTATATGTTAAATTTTCAAGATTAACAGTATGAACCTTTAAAATACTATTTTTATAAAATGTCAAATAGATTTTTTTTATTTAATTTTTTAACTTTACAATATTGTATTGGTTTTGCCATATATCGAAATGAATCCGCCACAGGTATATACGTGTTCCCCATCCTGAACCCTCCTCCCTCCTCCCTCCCCATACCATCCCTCTGGGTCCTCCCAGTGCACCAGCCCCAAGCATCCAGTATCCTGCATTGAACCTAGACTGGTGACTCGTTTCATATATGATATTATACATGTTTCAATGCCATTCTCCCAAATCATCCCACCCTTTCCCTCTCCCACAGAGTCTAAAAGACTGTTCTATACAGTATACTAATGCATATATACGGAATTTAGAAAGATGGTAACAATAACCCTGTATACGAGACAGCAAAAGAGACACTGATGTATAGAACAGTCTTTTGGACTCAAATAGACTTTTAATTTCAGAAAAGTTCCTCCAGTAGAATATTATGAAAGTTTAGATATTTCTAGTCAAGTTTTTAATTTCTACCTTTCAAATGATTTGATGTGAGTGAAGACAAAAGATAAATAATACAAAAACAAATTCCAAAATAAGGAAAATGGCTTTTAATTTTGAACAAAATTCTGGTGAGAGTGACTATCATAATATTTTCATAAAAATGCTGGTAATCCAAGAATTTATGAGTGACATTTCATGCTTTTTGTTTTCCTGTACTTAAAATAGTTGTATGTTGTAGAGTTATTTCCTATATCTTTAAAAGAATTCCTAAAAACTTGCATAATTCCGTGTTGAAAATGGAAGTCACTCAGTCATGTCTGACTCTTCTCAACCCCATGGACTATATAGTCCATGGAATTCTCCAGGCCAGAATACTGGAGTGGGTAGACTTTCCCTTCTCCAGGAGTTCTTCCCAATCCGAGGACTGAACCCAGGTCTCCTGCATTGCAGGCAGATTCTTTACCAGCTGAGCCACAAGCGAAGCCCAAGAATACTGGAGTGGGTAGCGATCCCTTCTCCAGTGGATCTTCCAGACCCAGGAATTGAGCCGGGGTCTCCTGAATTACAGGCAGATTCTTTACCAACTGAGCTATCAGGGGGGTTAGATAAATAATAAAAATAAATAATTAATGTAATCACACTATTTGCAGCATCTAACTTTAAATTCCTCTCTCACATTTTTACTTCATTATAAATGAATAGCTACTATATGCAAAGCATGCAAGTAATGGGGAATGTAAACTATTTAGAACAAAGTTCCTGTTTTTTAAAAGATTATAATAAAATATATAAAATAACAGAGAGACAATAAATATGAAACTAAACATTCTTTACAAAAATTTATGCATATTACATATATCAGGTCAAAAATTATACCTACTACATAGAATCATAGATCATTTTCTTTCTTTCAAAGTGGGCTTTAATGATGAAATAGCCATAATAGGGTTTATGGCATTTAAGCTGATTGGTTCAATATAGGTGATTCTGATGAGAGATATTAGAAATGAAATAGACTTCAAGCAATAGTAATGGTATTAGTAGTATTAGCCAAGACATGGACATAGTTCCAATTTACAAAGAACATTTCAAAAGTGGTCAACCTTTATCACTCTGTTGAGACCAAGTAATTTATTTAGGAAAGAAAAGAAATGCAGACTAAGTCTACAGGAGGAATCTGATACATGAGTAGTCTTTCCAGTTAAAAACTATTTAGATCATTTTCAAAGCAAATATAAATTCTTTTTTGAAAAAAGTTTGATAAAATCCTAAAGAATACACACCACATTTCTGCATAAAAATACTATGGTAAATTTGCTTTACACTCTGCCTAAGAAATGATAGATAGCTCACACATTTTATTTAGGATATATGAAGCCTACTTATAGCCTTGTTAAGTCTTGAAAGCCACTGGAATCTTACGATGTTTCAAAAAATGGTTCATAATTGATTAGGAAAGATAAGAGCATCAACACAAAAATAATCTCTAAGAATTTTTGGAATTGTACATAGGGAAAACAAAGATGTTATGTAGTTTCATGCTGACAAAAAAAAGTGAGATATATTGCAATGTGCTTTCTTCTTACTGAAAACTGAGTATGAGATGCCTATTTATAACTGCAATAAATAAGTTTACATCAGATCAACCCTTCCACCAAAACAACTAAAAAATAAGACTAAAAGATGTAAAACACCTGTTTAGAGAAACTGAAAAGCTAGAAGAAAGGAAAACATTGAGTTGAAATTAACATTTGAATCAACTTTAACAAAAGACTGGTTCTAAAATTGCCCCTGAGATGTTTAGACATTGAACAGATCATTTAACAATCACACAAGACTGTGAAAATAAAAACTGAAGATCTAGATATGCCAAGAAGGAAAAGTTTTCTAAACTACAGTCATTCAGCTGGGATGTCCAAAGAGCTATGTGATAGAAACAAGAGCATATTGATACACATTAGCTCCCATAGAAAATAAATTTAAACATGTATAGTATAAGAAATGAATCACCAGTCCAGGTTCGATGCAGGATACAGGATGCTTGGGGCTGATGCACTGGGATGACTCAGAGGGATGGTATGAGGAGGGAGGTGGGAGGGGGATTCAGGATGGGGAACACATGTGGTGGATTCATGTCGATGTATGGCAAAACCAATACAATATTGTAACATAATTAGCCTCCAATTAAAATAAATTAATTTTTTTTAAAAAAAGAAAGAAGCCCAGGAGTCACATGAACTCAAGAAATTATAAGGGTTACACACAGTGTGCTGATACCTATGGCTTCTAGGAAAATTCTTGGGAAAAACAGGTACCCAACAGATTCTTTTTGAGTTGAAAAAAAAAAAATCTGAAATACTTGGATTAAAGTGATTTTCTACTTCCCTAAATACCCTCATACAAAAATACAAATCCTCTCTAGATAATATAACATTAAAGAAAGTCTCAAATTTTCTCAAAAAAACTTTTACATAAAAACCCTGGCTTTCATTTAATTAAAAAAATCAGAAAAGCAAAGAAAAGGGAACATTCTTCAAGAGAATAAAATAGGGCATAGAAAAACTTAGGAGATTTGAGTGTTTTGGAGGTATCAGACTCAGATTTTCAATCTGAGAAGCAGAAAAATAAATTTAAGAGATTATATGAATTGGAGAATTCAATAGAAAACTTGAACCTACAAAGAAGAATCAAAAGGAAATTTTATGACTAAATTATTTAACTAAAATTAAGAGTCCAGTATGTTAGCTTAATAGCAGCTAAGCAGAAGGCTAGTGACACGGAAGTCAGAACAAAATGTGAAATATTAATAAAGAAAAAATGCTTCAGCAAAGATCATAAAAGAGAAGAGGGAAATAGTAAAAAGACATCTGTAAGGTTTAATTGAAATCACTGAAGGAGATATTGAAGAGAAAAGAAGAAATAATAGGTAAGATATTGTAAGACAGATTTCTAATATATTAAGTCACAGATTCATGAAGAAACATGACTGAAGCTCAATCTAAAAGCAAATAAACAAGATAACATTTAAACACATCAAAATGAAGTTACTTAAAATTAAAACCAAAGAGAAAATCATAAAGGTAGCCAGAGGCAAATGATATAGCTTAAGTGATCTTAATAATTACAGCTATCTTCCAAAAAGAATTACTGAAAGTCAGTTGAGAATGGAATGATGTTTTATTTTATTTTTTATTATAATTTATTTTAATTGGAGGCTAATTACTTAACATGATATTTTAAAGTGCTAAAAAAGTAACTAGGAACTCAGAATTTTATGTGAGGAAAAAATACCATTCATTTAAGGGTGAGGTATAAAAATATTTTAAAAGAAAAGAGCTATTTAGCAGCAGCAGCTGCTGCTGCTGCTAAGTCGCTTCAGTCGTGTCCGACTCTGTGCGACCCCACAGACAGAAGCCCACCAGGCTCCCCTGTCCCTGGGATTCTCCAGGCAAGAACACTGGAGTGGGTTGCCATTTCCTTCTCCAAGGTATGAAAGTGAAAAGCGAAAGTGAAGTCGCTCAGTCGTGTCCGACTCTTAGCGACCCCATGGACTGGAGCCTACCAGGCTCCTCCATCCATGGGATTTTCCAGGCAAAAGTACTGGGGTGGGGTGCCATAGCAGCAGCAGAACTACACAAAAGGAAATACTAAAAAAAGTTCTAAGAAAAAGGAAATGAATAAGAAACATAAGCAAGGAGAGAGAGAGGAAGAGAAAGAATGAGAGACAGAGGAAAAGAGAAAAACAATACCTATATATAAAAAAAATACATTTGTATGTTTATTATGACCATATGGGAAAGATCAAGAAAAAAATATATATATAAGTATATGGGTAAATTTGTATAAATGTCCATAAAAGCCAATATCTTGACACAAAAGTTTAAAGGGAAGTAGTTGGAATTAATTTTTCTAAGGTCCTTACTTTGGCATTGAAATAATTAAACATAAGAAATTATGATTCATGTTTTAATCTCTATTGTGCCAAAAAACTAAAATGATTAACAGGCTAATAGAAAATAATGTAATAAAAAGCATTTAATTTAATTTAAAACAAGCCAGTAAAGGAGATTCAAGAATTACAGACCAGATAACAAAATATCAGATTTAGACAGTGATTATATTATATATAAACTGATTAGATATTGCAATTAAAGGAAAATATAGAATCTGGTTAAATAAAATTAGAGCTATTTATTATATTTTAAATACAGGGACAAAGACTGATTGAAAGTAAAAGGATGAGTGGGGATGGGACAATACTCAAACACTAGTTAAAATGAGTATTACGTTTCAAAGGTCATAAAGTATCCAAAACGGAAAAGCCTGTTATCTGCCCACAGTGGAAATAGCTTGAAAAAAAAAAAAAAATTAGCTAGAAAGTTTCTAAATATTTGAAAATGAAATAAAAGATTTCTAAATGGCTTATGAAGAAGAAATCACAAGGAAACTTAGAAAGTATTTTGTACTAAATGACAGTGAAAATACAACATATCCAAACATGTGGGTCACAGGTAAAGCCATGATTACAGAGATATTAAACCTTCATAAATGTTTATTAGGTAAATATTTAACATTCTCTAGGATTGCTCACATGTGAGGTATTGATCAATTGATCACACTGATCATAAAACACTTTTCAGCAAATTAAAGAAGACTAAAATATACCAAATATCTTTTCCAACTAAAATGGTATAAAATTAGAAATTAACAACAAGAGGAAAGCTGGAAAAGTTACAAGTATGTGGAAACTAAACAACATACTCTTGAACAATCAATGGTGCTAAAAAGCAATCAAAAGGGAAATTAAAAAATGTTGAAACAAATGAAAATTGAAACACAACATCCCAAAACCTATGGAATGATGCAAAAATAATTCTTAGAGGGATATGGAAAGCAATACATGCATATATTAATAAAATAAAAATATTTAAAAGCACCAATCTAAATTTATATCTCAATGAACTAGAAAAAAAGAATGAACTAAGCCCAAAGTTAGCAGAAGGAAGAAAGCAAAAAAGAGCTAGGGTGGAAATAAATGAAATAGAGAACAGAAAAACAATAGGAAAGATCAATGTAACAAAGAGCTGTTTTTTAAAAGATAAACAAAATTGACAAAACTTTTAGTTAGACTAAAAAGAAAGAGAGAAAGGACTCTAATAAAAAATTAGAAGAAATAGGAAACATTACAATTGACACCATGGATATGTAGAATGATAAAACATTATCACACACAATTGTATGCCAATAGTTAGATAATCTAGAGGAAATGGATAAATTTTTAGGCTCATACAGCTTACCAAGATTGAATTATGAAGAAACAGAATATATGAATAGATCAATAAAGGTAAGAATTTTGAGTAAGTAATCAAAAATTTCCCAACACAAAAAACCTAGGACCAGATGGTATTACAGGTGAATTTTACCAAACATTTACAGAATGAATAACAAACTTTTAATAGCTTCCAAAAAACTGAAATGGAAGAAACACTCCCAAATTCATTTTATGAGATCAACATTGACCTGATACCAAAGCCATATAAAGGCTGTACAGAAAACTATATGGACCAATATTCCTAATGAATATAGTTGCAAAAATTCTCAACAAAATATTAGCAAATCAAAATCTAAAACACATAGAAGGCATCATACACCATGATCAAATGAGATTTATCCCTGGGTACAGGATGACTCAACATGCAAATCAATAAATGTGATATCACATTAATAGAATAAAAGACAAATCATACGATCATTTCAATAAGATACAGAAAAAAGCATTTGACCAAACACAACATTTTTTTAATCGTAAGAACCCTCAACAAATTAGGTATAGAAAAAATGTAACTGAACATAATAAAAGCCATATAAGACAATCCCATAACTAACTTACTTATTGATGAAAGTTTGAAGACTTTTCTTCTAAGGTCAAAGACAAAAGTGTCCACCCTCACTATTCTTATTCAACATAATGCTGAAAATCCTAGCAGTCACAACATAAAATGCAACCAAATTTCAAATAAATAAAAATGTCTTTATTCGTTGACAATATAGTTTTATATACAGAAAATATTACAGACTACCAAAAAATTGAACTAATCAACAAATTCAGTAGTCACATGATATAAATTCAATATGCTATAATCAGTTGTATTTCTATACACTAGCAAAAAAAATGTGAAAAAAATTTAAAAACTGTCCCATGCACAATAGCATCAAAAATATAAAATACTAAGGAATAAATTTAACCAAGGACATGAAAGATTGGTACAATAAAAACTATTTCTTTGATGAAAAAAATTAAATAGTATACAAAAGAGAATAACTCATACATGGATTGTTAAAATGTCCATACCACCAAAGTCATCTATAAATTCAATGTGATTTTTCTATTAAAATTAAAATGGTAGTTTTTATTTAAAATATCTATTAAAATTCCAATGATATTTTTCACAGATCACACTTCCTGATTTCAAACTATACTACAAAGCTCTGATAACTAAAACAGTATGGTACTGATCTAAAAACAGATACATTGACCAGTGGAACAGAATTGTGACCCTATATGGCCAATTGATATTTGACAAAGGGGCCAAGAATACTCAATGTGGCATGGATTCTATTGGGAAAACTAGATTACCACATGCAGAAAAGTAAATCGGAACTTAATTTTACATCTCACAAAAATTAACTCAAAAGAATTAAACAATTAAGCATAAGTCCTGAGATTAACGTTAAATTCCTAGAATAAAACAAAGGGAAGAAAGCTTTTTTCAATATGACATCAAAAGCAAAAAAACAAATTCAATCAATGAGACTACATCATACTATAAAGCTTCTAAACAGCAAAAGAAACAGTCAATAAAGTGAAAAGACAATGTAACAGAATGAGAGAAAATATCCACATATTGGATAAAGGGTTAATATCCAAAATATGTAAGAAATTCATATTTAAAGTCACTCAGTCGTGTCCAACTCTTTGCGAACCCATGGACTATACAGTCCATGGAATTCTCCAGGCCAAAATACTCGAGTGGGTAGCCTTTCCCTTCTCCAGGGGATCTTCTCAATCCAGAGATCAAACCCAGGTCTCTCCTGCATTGTAGGCGGATTCCTTACCAGCTGAGCCACAAGGGAAGCCCAAGAAACTCATACAACTCAATATGATAACAACAACAAACGATCCAATTTTAATATGGGCATAGGAACTAAATAGGTATTTTTTCCCAAAAAGACATCCCAAATGAACAACAGGTATATAAAAAAAGATACTCAATAGTACTGATCATCAGGGAAATGCAAATTAAAGCCACAAGGAGATATCTGCCTAATCTGTTAAAGCAGCTGTCTTCCAGAAGACAAGAGATAGCAAGTATTGGCAAGAATGTGGAGAAAAGGGGAACCTGGAACACTGTTAGTGGGAATGAACACTGGCGCAGTCACTGTGGAAAACAGTATAGAGTTTCCTCAGAAAAACAATAATAGAAACTCTCACATGATCCAGCAATTCTACTGGATATATATCCAAAGGAAAATAGCACACTGAAAATACACCTCCTTTCCCATGTTTGCTGTGCTCTGCTTAGTCGCTCAGTGATATCTGACTCTTTTTGGACCCCATGGACTGTAGCCCACCAGGCTCCTCTGTCCATGGGGATTCTCCAGGGAAGAATACTAGAGTGGGTTGCCATGCCCTCCTCCAGGGGATCTTTGCAACCCAGGGATCAAACCCAGGTCTCCCATACTGCAGGTAGCTTCTTTATCATTTGAGCCACCAGGGAAGCCCAATGCTTATTGTATGTTTTTTGTAGCACATTTATGGCAGCATTATTCACAACAGAAAAGATATGGAAACACAAGCGTCTGTCAATGGATGAGTGGATAAAGATGATTTTATCTTTTATACATATACACACACATATGTACAAGATGGAATATTATTCAGCCATGTTAAAGAAAACCATGCCATTTATGAAAATAAGGATGGCTTTTGAGGGCATTATGCTAAGTCAGACACAAGTCAGATTGAGAGTATCAAATACTGTGTAATTAATTATAACTTGTATGCAGAATTAATGCAAAGAAATAGAGGAAAACAACAGAATGGGAAAGACTAGGGATCTCTTCAAGAAAATCAGAGATACCAAAGGAACATTTCATGCAAAGATGGGCACAATAAAGGACAGAGATGGTGTGGATCTAACAGAAGCAGAAGATATCAAGAAGAGGTGGCAACAATACACAGAAGAACTGTACAAAAAAGAGCTTCAAGACCCAGATAATGATGATGATGTGATCACTGACCTAGAGCCAGACATCTTGGAATGTGAAGTCAAATGGGCCTTAGAAAGCATCACTACAAACAAAGCTAGTGGAGGTGATGGAATTCCAGTGGAGCTATTCCAAATCCTGAATGATGATGCTGTGAAAGTGCTACACTCAATATGCCAGCAAATTTGGAAAACTCAGCAGTGGCCACAAGATTGGAAAAGGTCAGTTTTCATCCCAATCCCAAAGAAAGGCAATGCCAAGGAGTGCTCAAACTACCGAACAATTGCACTCATCTCACACGCTAGTAAAGTAATTCTCAAAATTCTCCAAGCCAGGCTTCAGCAATATGTGAACCGTGAACTTCCTGACGTTCAAGCTGGTTTTAGAAAAGGCAGAGGAACCAGAGATCAAATTGCCAACATCCGCTGGATCATGGAAAAAGCAAGAGAGTTCCAGAAAAACATCTATCTCTGCTTTATTGACTATGCCAAAGCCTTTGACTGTGTGGATCACAATAAACTATGGAAAATTCTGAAAGAGATGGGAATACCAGACCACCTGATCTGCCTCTTAAGAAATCTGTATGCAGGTCAGGAAGCAACAGTTAGAACTGGTCATGGAACAACAGACTGGTTCCAAATAGGAAAAGGAGTACGTCAAGGCTGTACATTGTCACCATGTTTATTTAACTTATATGCAGACTACATCATGAGAAATGCTGGACTGGAAGAAACACAAGTTGGAATCAAGATTGCTGGGAGAAATATCAATAACCTCAGATATGCAGATGACACCACCCTTATGGCAGAAAGTGAAGAGGGGCTAAAAAGCCTCTTGATGAAAGTGAAAGTGGAGAGTGAAAAGGTTGGCTTAAAGCTCAACATTCAGAAAACGAAGATCATGGCATCTGGTCCCATCACTGCATGGGAAATAGATGGGGAAACAGTGGAAACAGTGTCAGACTTTGTTTTTCTGGGCTCCAAGATCACTGCAGATGGTGACTGCAGCCATGAAATTAAAAGACTCTTACTCCTTGGAAGGAAAGTTATGACCAACCTAGATAGCATATTCAAAAGCAGAGACATTACTTTACCAACAAAGGTTCGCCTAGTCAAGGCTATGGTCTTTCCTGTGGTCATGTATGGATGTGAGAGCTGGACTGTGAAGAAGGCTGAGCGCCGAAGAATTGATGCTTTTGAACTGTGGTGTTGGAGAAGACTCTTGAGAGTCCCTTGGACTGCAAGAAGATCCAACCAGTCCATTCTGAAGGAGATCAATCCTGGAATTTCTTTAGAAGGAATGATGCTAAAGCTGAAACTCCAGTATTTTGGCCACCTCATGCGAAGAGTTGACTCATTGGAGAAGACTCTGATGCTGGGAGGGATTGGGGGCAGGAGGAGAAGGGGACGACAGAGGATGAGATGGCTGGATGGCATCACTGACTCGATGGATGCGAGTCTGAGTGACCTCCGGGAGCTGGTGATGGACAGGGAGGCCTGGCGTGCTGCGGTTCATGGGGTCGCAAAGAGTCGGACATGACTGAGCGACTGATCTGATCTGATCTGATGCAGAATTAAAAAGCTTTCAGACAACAGAGTAGAATGGCGGTTATTAGTGACTGGTGGTAGGGGAATTGGGGAGTTGTTATTCAAGAGCACAAACCTGTAACTAGGAAATAAAATATTTTGGAGCTCTAATGTTTAGCATAGTGATTTTGGGGTTACAATACTATTTTATAAATGTCATAACTGTTAATGAAGTATTTATTACTTATTCTCACCACAAAAATTATAACTATATGATATGATAGAGCTATTAACTAGCGCTATAGAGATAATCCTTCTGCAATATGTAAATGCATTGTCAATATATTGTACACCTTAAACATATACAATGTTATATATCGATTTATTGTTGTTCTTGTTTAGTCACCAAGCTGTGTCCGACTCTTTGAGACCCCATGGACTGTAGCCCACCAGGCTCCTCTGTCCATGGGATTTCCCAGGCAAGAGTACTGGAGTTGGTTGCCATTTCCTTCTCTGGGGAATCTTCCCAACTTAGGGATGGAAGCTGTGTGTCCTGCATTGGCAGGTAGATTCTTTACCATTGAGCCACCAGGGAAGGACATTATGTATCAAGTAAATCTCAATAAAAATAAAGGTGATATACTATTTTCTAATAAATACTGGATGAAATTTCATATATTTCTTATCTTTTTGACAAAGAGAAATCAAAATGGAATTACTCTCTAATTCCAATCTCATACCAGCAGCTATGCAGGATAGTATAAGTGAAGTGAAGTCGCTCAGTTGTGTCTGATAATATAGTGAGTTGCCAAATAGGAAGAGTGAAAGGAAAGAAGAGGGAGTAAGGGAGTCACCGGCTTCAAATATGAGTTTGTCTTTCAAATATTCAGAAGTTACAAGACGCCTGTAAGTTTAATATAACATCTCAAAGAGCCAAATAAACAACCCTTACAATATAAACCAGACCTCTTTGAAGAAAACATGCCTTCAAATATCTGAGGACTAAAACTTACTTTTAAAATATTAAGGCAGTTAGTCAACTAAATCATTACTCTTTTGTATATGCAAAATATGCACAGAATAATCCTCCCGCTCTAACACCCTTCTCGTTACTGTTTCTTTAACTCTTTTTTGATACAAGTTTTTTTTTTTATTATTATTATTTTTAAATTTTTCTTAACTTTACAATATTGTATTACTTTTACTATACATCGAGATGGATCCGCCACCAGAATACACGTGTTCCCCAT
Organism: Tragelaphus eurycerus; assembly: GCA_935064755.1. NCBI lineage: Eukaryota > Metazoa > Chordata > Mammalia > Artiodactyla > Bovidae > Tragelaphus > Tragelaphus eurycerus. Next base: position 16,658,224 of record CAKXYN010000024.1, on the reverse strand, counting down.
CCTGAGCCCTCCTCCCTCCCCCTTCCCACACCATCCCTCCAGTTCATCCCAGTGCTCCAGTCCCAGGCATCTGTTATAGGGCATCATACCTGGACTGACTCGTTTCAGATATGATATTATACATATTTCAATGCTATTCTCCCCAATCATCCCACCCTCTCCCAGTCCCAGAGTCCAAAAGTCTGTTCTATACATCAGTGTCTCTTTTGCTGTCTGGTAAACAGGGTTATTGTCACCATCTTTCTAAATTCCATATACATGCGTTAGTATACTGTATTTGTGTTTTTCTTTCTGGCTTACTTCACTCTGTATAATAGGCTCCAGTTCCATCCACCTCATTAGAACTGATTCAAATGTATTCTTTTTAATGGCTGAGTAATACTCCATCGTGTATATGTACCACAGCTTGCTTATCCATTCATCTGTGGATGGACATCTAGGTTGCTTCCACGTCCTGGCTATTGTAAACAGTGCTGCTGTGAACATTGGGGTACACGTGCCTCTTTCAATTCTGGTTTTCTCAGTGTGTATGAAGTCTGTGTAGAATTTTATATTAGAACTTCGAGTATTCAAAATAACTAGAGAAGTCAGTCAGAATCTTTTCTATTCCCCATTTCCTTCAGATAATCTTACAACTAATATTTTGTATCATGATATCTGAAGAAAGAACATTCCATGAATTCAACATACTGCTGCTGCTAAGTGGCTTCAGATCAGATCAGATCAGATCAGTCGCTCAGTCATGTCCGACTCTTTGCGACCCCATGAATCACAGCACACCAGGCCTCCCTGTCCATCACCAACTCCCAGAGGTCACTCAGACTCACATCCATCTAGTCAGTGATGCCATCCAGCCATCTCATCCTCTGTTGTCCCCTTCTCCTCCTGCCCCCAATCCCTCCCAGCATCAGAGTCTTCTCCAACTTCAGTCGTGTCCAACTCTGTGTGACTCCATAGATGGCAGCCCACCAGGGTCCCCTGTGCCTGGGATTCTCCAGGCAAGAACACTGGAGTGGGTTGCCATTTCCTTCTCCAAATCATGAAAGTGAAAAGTGAAAGTGAAGTCACTCAGTCGTGTCCGACTCTTAGCAACCCCATGGACTGCAGCCTACCAGGCTCCTCCATCCACGGGATTTTCCAGGCAAGAGTACTGGAGTGGGGTGCCATTGCCTTCTCCACAACATACTGCTACATTCTTAATAAACTAGTAACAGAAGTATGTATTGTTAATATAGATGTCACCAAAAAGTTTCATAGGAAATATCCTCAATAATGAAACCATATTACTACTGATATTTTCATATATTAACCATGAAAAAAATAAAGAAAAGAAAAGAATGTTTGCCACCTCAGCTAACTTGCTTAAGTGGCCACAGATTTCTAAAACATCTTGACTGGGGACTCAGTTTTTCTCCACTTGGTGGCTGGGTAGGAATGTCCTAGGTGGCCCCTTCTTTTTCATGTCCAGAGGCTGGGCTAACTGTAATTGCTTAAAGATTTCATCATTGCTCTCTTTTCATGAGCCCTTCACATGGCTATCTTGGGTTTCCTTACATTGCGAGCATCTTGGTGTAGTCACACTTAGGATGTAGCTGCTGGCTTCACCTAGAAAAAATGTTTCAAGAAATGTTTCAAGGCAGAAGTTGCAGGACTTGGATATAGCCTCAAGTGTTATGCAAAATCACTTTTGCCTGATTCATGTACCAGAAGGTTTAATTCATTTATGGGCCATCTTTGGATGGTTAAATACTTTTTTTGGAACTTGGAAGTAACTTATTGAGTATTCAGTGCTTTTAATAAGAAATGTAATATGTCTGACTTCCTATTTCTTCATAGAATATTCTTAAAGTTGAGTATTTTTTTCTAATTGTGTCTATGGAATTTAATACAGGCATCATGAAAAAGTATCCAAATTTTTATGTACAGTTACAGTTGATTGCAATTCTGCTTTTGATCTTCTTTATTTTAGACTGGGTACTTAAAAATTAATGTTCCAATGTCTCAATGATACTATTACATAATCTTGCTATTTATTATATTAAGAGCCACAGCATTTCAAACTAACCTTCTTTCTTATTTATCAGAGTTGTCAGTCTAGCCCCCTTATAGTCTTTGGAGAAATATCATTTCTACTGGTTCTTCTGTTCAGGCAAAAAGTTCAAATTTATCTCTCAAAAAAACAAAGCAGCATACCAACAAACAACCCTTTCTCTTGTTGACATTTATACTGAGGTCTGCTGTTATTGCAATCAGTTGTCCCAATTAAGTTTCCCAGGCTGTTGCTGGGTAAATGAGTAAACATCTTGCTTTTTAAAATGGCTTTAAATCTTTTAAACATCAACTGGTCTGATATAAACTAGAGTCACTGCATTAAATTTTTAACTAGATATTTTTTCACTAACACGACTGTTACCTTAACTTCTTGTTTTACCTCATCCCATTCAGACTAATGTTACACCAATTACATTTTTAGTGGTTTTAATATTCAACCTACGTAATAAACAAATATGATTTTTTATATAATTTCATATGGTACTTTTCATCTTAAGACATTAGTAAATTTAGTTACAAACTACAGAATATTTGAATAAAGTAAGAAAAATTCTTGAAATGGATTTCCTTTTCATTTTGAAAAGTATTTCCTCATTGGGATGCAACATCTCATTTACAGGAGCAGCCTGTTATAACCCACAGTGGGTGTTCAGGGGCTGATAAATTCATTCCAATAATTCTGTGCTCAAATTAGCATAAAAAAGAGCAATTCCAATAATTTAGCAGAATACTCTCTTTTGTGTACAAAAGCACCAAGAATACCTACATAGTTGTATAGTTAAAAAATATCATTTGAAAATAATGGCCCTTGGCTCTCCTTAAGGTCCAAAAAAAAAAAAAAAAAAAATACAGACTTCCAAAAGAAATTAGAAATCCTCCAATGGACAAAACTAAGCTTACAGGCTAAATAAATTTTTAAAAAAATCTGAATGGAGCTGATTATAGACAGAGACATTAAGAAGATTAGATTTTTATTTGTAAATAAAGAGAATTATAGAATACATAAAAATACCCAAAGTGAATTCAAGTATCTCTGAGTTAAAGAGCTAGTTGTGGCCTTCAAGAAAGGGACGGGCTGGCTATCTGCTGGACTCAGTGTTACTACAAGAAGAGACAATAGGAGAGCATCTGCCTTTAAGGTGGGAAAACACCATCCACATGACCTATGATGTCTTTTTTGTTTCTATATGCCAAAGCTGAACACTAAAGTTTCTGGCATGGGTTCAAGTACACTTCAACAGGAGCAAAGCACTGTCATATTCATATTTTCATTACTGAATAATAATAATGACAAACCTAGATGGTGTATTAAAAAGAAGAGACATTACTTTGCCAACAAAGGTCCATCTAGTCAAAGCTATGATTTTTCCATAGTCATCTATGGTTGTGAGGGTTGGGCCATAAAGAAAGCTGAGTGCAGAAGAACTGGTGCTTTGAACTGTGTTGTTAGAGAAGACTCTTGAGAGTCCCTTGGACAGCAAGGAGGTCAAATCAGTCAATCTTAAGGAAGATCAGATCAGATCAGTCGCTCAGTCATGTCCGACTCTGCGACCCCATGAACTGCAGCACGCCAGGCCTCCCTGTCCATCACCAACTCCCGGAGGTCACTCAGACTCACATCCATCGAGTCAGTGATGCCCCAGCCATCTCATCCTCTGTCGTCCCCTTCTCCTCCTGCCCCCAATCCCTCCCAGCATCAGAGTCTTCTCCAATGAGTCAACTCTTCACATGAGGTGGCCAAAATACTGGAGTTTCAGCTTTAGCATCATTCCTTCCAAAGAAATCCCAGGGCTGACTCCTTCAGAATGGACTGCTTGGATCTCCTTGCAGTCTAAGGGACTCTCAAGAGTCTTCTCCAACACCACAGTTCAAAAGCATCAATTCTTCGGCGCTCAGCCTTCTTCACAGTCCAGCTCTCACATCCATACATGACCACAGGAAAGACCATAGCCTTGACTAGACGAACCTTTGTTGGCAAAGTAATGTCTCTGCTTTTGAATATGCTATCTAGGTTGGTCATAACTTTCCTTCCAAGGAGTAAGCGTCTTTTAATTTCATAGCTGCAGTCACCATCTGCAGTGATTTTGGAGCCACAAAAAATAAAGTCTGACACTGTTTCTACTGTTTCCCCATCTATTTCCCATGTAGTGATGGGACCAGATGCCATGATCTTCATTTTCTGAATGTTTAGCTTTAAGCCAACCTTTTCACTCTCCACTTTCACTTTCATCAAGAGGCTTTTTAGTTCCTCTTCACTTTCTGCCATAAGGGTGGTGTCATCTGCATATCTGAGCTTACTGATATTTCTCCCAGCAATCTTGATTCCAGCTTGTGTTTCTTCCAGTCCAGCATTTCTCATGATGTCCTCTGCATATAAGTTAAATAAACAGGGTGACAATATACAGCCTTGATGAACTCCTTTTCCTATTTGGAACCAGTCTGTTGTTCCATGACCAGTTCTAACTGTTGCTTCTGAACCTGCATACAAATTTCTCAAGAGGCAGATCAGGTGGTCTGGTATTCCCATCTCTTTCAGAATTTTCCACGGTTTATTGTGATCTACAAGTCAAAGGCTTTGGCATAGTCAATAAAGCAGAAATAGATGTTTTTCTGGAACTCACTTGCTTTTTCCATGATCCAGCGGATGTTGGCAATTTGATCTCTGGTTCCTCTGCCTTTTCTAAAACCAGCTTGAACATTAGGAAGTTCACGGTTCACATATTGCTGAAGCCTGGCTTGGAGAATTTTGAGCATTACTTTACTAGCATGTGAGATGAGTGTGGTAGTTTGAGCATTCTTTGGCATGTCCTTTCTTTGGGATTGGGATGAAAACTGACCTTTTCCAATCCTGTGGCCACTGCTGAGTTTTCCAAATTTGCTGGCATATTGAGTGCAGCACTTTCACAGCATCCTCTTTCAGGATTTGGAATAGCTCCACTGAAATTCCATCACCTCCACTAGCTTTGTTCGTAGTGATGCTTTCTAAGGCCCACTTGACTTCACATTCCAGGATGTCTGGCTCTAGGTCAGTGATCACACCATCATGATTATCTGGGTCGTGAAGCTCTTTTTTGTACAGTTCTTCTGTGTATTCTTGCCACCTCTTCTTAATATCTTCTGCTTCTGTTAGGTCCATCCCATTTCTGTCCTTTATCGAGCCCATCTTTGCATGAAATGTTCCTTTGGTATCTCTGATTTTCTTGAAGAGATCCCTAGTCTTTTCCATTCTGTTGTTTTCCTCTATTTCTTTGCATTGATCGCTGAAGAAAATCAACCCTAAATATTCATTGGAAGGACTGATGCTGACGCTGAAACTCCAATACTTTGGCTACCTGATGCGAAGAACTGACTCATTTGAAAAGACCTTGATTCTGCAAATGATTGAAGGCAGGAGGAGAAGGAGATGACAGAGGATGAGATGGTTGGATCACATCACCAACTCACTGGACATGAGTTTGAGCAAGCTTCATGAGATGGTGAAGGACAGGAAAGCCTGGCATGCTGCAGTCCACGGGGTTGTGAAGAGTCAGACACAACTGAGTGACTAAAAAAAATAATAATATTCAGGTAAGGAATTGAAGTTCTTTTTTTTTTCCTCCAGCTTTGGAAACAATGGTCAATATATCATATGCTACCTAGAGTTACAGACATTGTAAGCAGCAGAATTAGGACATAAACCAAGGTATTCTAACTTAATTAAACTTTCTTAGTTCCCAGTAGTTGCATATAAACCTGAGAAACACATGCCTTCTTGTCAAATGTTGCAACAGAGAATCCAGTGAAATTGGGAAATTGCCTGTTTTCTTATTGAGTCTAAGTGGTGTAGACTATGCCTCTTAGATGCAGAAAGTATATACATTTTTATCAGAAGGACAAATTCTAATCCAAATTATTCTTTATCTGCAGGATTGTTAGTCCTGGGAAGGTTCATGTGGATTGTCTGGCTTTCTACAACAAGAAAACTGAGATCCAAGTAGGGTAAGTTATCTGATACCACAAATTAGTAGAAAATCCTGAACCATAATATGTACCTAATTACTTCTCAATTCATCACACTTTTGTCTTGCTTTCGTTCAGAGACATTTAGAGAGTAAAACTAAAATTATAGTTCAGATAGTAACTTTTAAGAAGGTAAGTTTTGTGACATTTTAATCTACATAAATGAAACGATATCAGTCAGAGACATTTGTTCCAAGTTCTATGCTTCCTCTAAACAGGATGAACCTTGAGCTTCATGAGTATAAAGTTATTCATTATATGAGATAGACAATTATCTTTCTATCAACCATTCAACAATGATTAAGCATTTACTCTAATTGGAGGTTAATATAGAAAAGAGTGAAGGAAATATTTGAAAAACTATACTCTTTAAATCAGTTTTATAGTGTTTTCCAACAGCACAAATGAGACAGGAAACTGTCACTTGAAAAACAGAAATGTGACAGAAAATTAATGTAATATTATTAATATGTACTTTCTATAGGAAAGATGAACGGATAAAATTTAAGATAAAATTCTTAGGCTGTAAGAGGCAGAAATGGAAACCTGGAACATAGCCTTGCTGTAATAAGTGTGTATTAAAATAATTATTAACAAAAACTAAACTTTAATTTTAAAGTTAAATTTTTAATTTTAAAGTTTAATTTTAAAAATTAAACTTTAATATGACTTTAACAAAAATTAAAGTCATATTATATAAAGCCAAGGACTGCCTCAAGTTTCATCCAAAAAATAAGAACTGCTGCTGCTGCTGCTAAGTCTCTTCAGTCATGTCTGACTCTGTGCGACCCCATAGATGATAGCCCACCAGGCTCCCCCATCCCTGGGATTCTCCAGGCAAGAATACTGGAGTGGGTTGCCATTTCCTTCTCCAATGCATGAAAGTGAAAAGTGAAAGTGAAGTCACTCAGTCATGTCCGACTCTTAGCGACCCCATGGACTGCAGCCTACCAGGCTCTTCCATCCATGGGATTTTCCAGGCAAGAGTACTGAAGTGGAGTGCCATTACCTTCTCCGAAAATAAGAACACTGATACCTAATTTAGAAGGATCACAAAATGTCCTTAGCCTTTGTATAATCCTATTTTACTGATGCAGCAACAGGTCAAAAGATGTTATCAAGTATGTATGTGTGCCTATAAATGAATGAATATCAACATTTAATCAAATTCATTAAGGTATTTGCCAACTTGGAGAACCTCTTGACTAGGAAAACAAAAAGTCTGTTTCAAGCACAGCTCAAACTAGATTGCAAGATCGATCTATTTTTGAGCCCAACTTCTTCTTTGTGTCTTTAGCGTTAGGCAGGATGACAGAATCCTGATGGCAAGATGCTGTGGTTGCCTGGAATCCTGAACCATCAGATCACTTGTTCTAGAGGAAGGAAGTCCCTTTTTATAGCTCCTCTGGGAGCCAATGAAGCTTATGTTCACAGAAACCCCAGCAAGTTTCTGCAAATTTCACTATATCTCATTTTATACCCAGCCCTTCACAGTGGACAATGGGATAGGATATATAGATTAGCTTAATCTAATGAGGATCATTGACTGGAATTGGAGGTAGGATCAATTCAAGGGAACCATGTGGCCAAAATGTTGTTTTTGTTTGGTCACTCATCATGTCTGACTGTTTGTGACCCCATAGACTACAACATGTCAGGCTTCCCTGTCCTTCATCATCTCCTGGAGCTTGTTCAAACGCATGTCTATTGAGTCAGTGATACCATCCAACCATCTCATCCAAAAATGAGGAATAGGTAAACTCATGTAGGAAGATGAGAATACTGTTGAAAATAAAGGAGGGAGAACAGTTAATGGTAAAACATTGAGCATAATGCTAGTAACTTAAACTTACTCCTTGGAAGGAAAATTATGACCAACCTAGACAGCATATTCAAAAGCAGAGACATTACTTTGCCAATAAAGGTCCATCTAGTCAAGGCTATGGTTTTTCCAGTAGTCATGTATGAATGTGAGAGCTGGACTAAAAAGAAAGCTGAGGACCAAAGAATTGATGCTTTTGAACTATGGTGTTGGAGAGGACTCTTGAGAGTCCCTTGGACTGCAAGGAGATCCAACCAGTCCGTCCTAAATATCAGTCCTGTGTGTTCATTGGAAGGACTGATGTTGAAGCCAATACTTTGGCCACATGATATGAAGAGCTGACTCATTTGAAAAGACCCCGATGCTGGGAAAGATTGAGGATGGGAGGAGAAGGGGATGACAGAGGATGATATGGTTGGATGATATCACTGACTCAATGGACATGAGTTTGGTAAAATCTGGGAGTTGGTGATGGACAGGGAAGCCTGGCATGATTCAGGGGGTCCATGGAGTTGCAAAGAGTCAGACATGACTCAATGACTGATCTGAACTGAACTGGAGAAGGAAATGGCAACCCACTCCAGTATTCTTGCCTTGAGAATCCTGTGGACAGAGGAGCCTGGCAGGTGACAGTCCATGGGGTTGCAAGAGGCAGACATAACTGAGTGATCAAACCACCACCACCAATAACTTAAACAAAAAAGTGTGACATGGCTCAAATCCACTCTAGTGTATAGAAGAACAGACAGGTGGGCCAGCTCTCAGAGACCTAGGCCAGTTAAGACTGCCAACTTCAACATGTGCTTCTCTGGCTGTTCCTGAATATCCTTTTTTTTTTTTTTTTATTTAATCTCAGCCTACCAAAAGGGAAAAAAACTTGGAAAAAGGCCATGAAAAGAGATTTTTCATTCTTTGCATTACATGTAATATAAAAAGATACATTTATAAAGCAACATGAATTATCACTCATATAACCAGCATTCAGGTCAAAGAATATCTTCAAGAATCATCCTTTTTGTCTTCTCCTTATTACTACCTCTTCCCTCTGACCCAAAAGCAGCCCAACTCTTAACTTCTAATGCCATAGATTAATTTTGTCTTGTTAATGGACTTTTGATCAGTGGATATGAGAGCATTTTATGGCTAGGGCTAAAGTGATGTTAGGTACTTTTGTTTGAACTCTATTAACATGTCACATGGCAGTCACATGGACATACTGTCCACTCAGATTGTGGTGAGCAGCTAGCTATAGGTGAAAGCCAGCAAATATCCACTGTGGTCTTCCTGAGTGGCTTCTAATCACTTCCCCCCACCGTGAGAATTTGAGCACGATCAGGGCCCAGGGGCCAAACAGTAAGAACACATCATATTCCTTACAAAGTTGTGTAAGAGATGTCTTTAAATATTGTTTGGGTACTTTTGTTCCTATTAAAAACTGAGTTTCTTTTAGGTAAATGCAAGCAGAATCAAGATTATCTCTACAACATCACTCTCATACATTTTTCAAGAGAAAGGTGGAGAGAAAAGAAGAAGGGTTTGAACCCCAGCTAATCTGCCCTAAATCATCCAGTAGTACTAGCCACATATGTGTATATCATTGCTTATGGGTATCTAGTCAGGAGACACAGGATGTGAAATATTGCCTGAGCAATTTCCTTGACAATCTTGGCTGAACTTCCCTTTTAAGTATTATGTTCACCTTTACAGCTCTGTGTGTGTGTGTGTGTGTTTAGTCGCTCAGTCGTGTCCGACTCTTTTCGACCCCATGGACTCTACCCTGCCAGTCTCCTCAGTCCATGGGGATTTTCCAGGCAAGAGTACTGGAGTGGGTTACCATTTCTTTCTCCATTTACAGCTGTAATGGTCTGAATTTTATTCCCCTCAGATTCATAAGTTGAAATCCTCACTCCCAATGTTACAATATTTGGAAATAGGAGCTTTAAAGAAGTAATTAAGATGAAATGAGGTTGCAAAAGACTGAGGCCCTCATCCAAAAGCTCTGTTCTTAAAAGAAGAGCAAGAGATACCAGAGTGTGCAGGCACACAAGAAAGGCCACGTGAGGACTGCAGGCAGGTGGCTGCCTGCAAGCCAGAAAGGCCTTGCCAAAAACTGATGTTGGCAGCACCTTGATCTTGAATTTCCAGGCTCCAGCACTGTGAGAAAAATCAATGTCTGTTGTTTAGCCATACTCAATCTGTAGTTGCCTGTTTCTGCAGCCCAACATACTAATATAACAGTCCTCTGGCAAGATAAAGTGAAGTTACTGTTTCTTTTTACTTCTCTTTAAAGACTTTTTGATGTGGAACATTTCTAAAGTCTTTATTGAATTTATTACAATATTGCTTCTGTTTCATGTATATATATATATATATTTCTTATTTTGGCCACTAGACATGGGGGATCTTAGCTCCACTATCAGGGATGGAACCTGTACCCCTGGACTACCAAGGAAGTCCCCAAATTACTGTTTCTTTGACACATATTCACTTGCCTTTTCCCCTTTTGCACCCCCATCTATAATTCCCTTTACTTTTCTCTTTGCTTACAGAAATCTTTCCCCATTTAACCCAAGATCTATTTGTGAAGCCTCCTAGAACTTGAACTTTACAGTTCACCATGAGCTTACTTTATATCTCTGCTATTTTATCAACATAATTTATGCTAAACTGGCCATAATCCCATAACTCTCCTGTCTACCTTTCTGCATATAAGCCACTCTAACCAGCTTAAGCTTTTTGAGTCCATGAACTAGGTGTCAGTTCATTGAAGAGCATTTTTTAATCACTAAAGGCAAAACAGATTCACAGAAATTCTACTTTAGTAGAGTAAGAAACATCACTGAACCTTGAAGGAAACAGAACTTTCATAAAGAGAGGCTTTTGGAAATAATAACTATCAGTCATACTATATTATTTTCTTATTTAAGACTCCAAACAATGTTATAAGCTATACTACTTCAGTGTGGCAGACTATTTCGTATACCACACCGTCTCTTGAAATGTTTGCCAGACAAATAGAGTATACGGATCCTTCATTCTTTGCTTTGCCTTTAATGTCACTAGATTGATTTAAGATTAAGTGACAAATGGATTTATATTTGGATATCAGCATTTTTTAAAACTTGGCAAAATAGAATTTAAAATAGTGGCCTCCCTAGGAACAGAACAAACTTATCCCTTAGTACAGAGTCTTTTTTTCCTCACTTGCTTGAGGTGTTTCATCATTTCACTGAATTATCAACAAATATCTTTATAACCATGTATTTTCAAGGTTCAAAATTCTTGTTCTTAACTAAGGATGCCCTAGGGAAATGGTCTCATCGTGGAATGGCTTTGATTAACACAGCCTTTCTAACTGTCTTATAGCAGAACATGTACACTGGGTTTTCAGTTTAAAGAATACCATTCTTTAGGGGAAAAAATATTGCTAGCTGTGTATGATGTGGAATTGTAGACAATGATCCTAGGCTTAACTGAAATCAAATTTTATATTTATATTCAATTGATTTAGCTCACTGCAAGCAGAGAACTATTAGCTGCTATGCCTTTCATCTTAATTTTGGTGGTGTGGGCTGTAATTCTGTGGCTAGATTAACTCTCTATGCTAGGATAAAGGGAAACTTTGAGGAATTACATCATATTTTTAACTTCCCATACCCTGTACCTACAAATTTCCCTTTGATAAAAAAAGACTCAGTGGCTCTTCATTACAAACAATAATGAAGGACATAATTGCAATGGTCTAGTCTAGGAGATCTGTGGTCAAATAGCTGCTAGATTATAAGCTTCTGCATTTTGAGTTGTATGGAAGGCCAATATTTTTCCTTTCCCTTAAAACTACATTCTAACATTAACATTCCTCTTGTTCATTTGACATTTGTCTATAAAAAACTTTCCTGCATCAAAAGACCACTTGGAAAAAATTGTAAAGTTTCAGACCTTCACAGGCCCATTAGTTCACAACTGCTATTTCTATCATGGCTGGTACTTTTGGCTTTCAAAATGTGATGACCCCAATATTTCTGCACACCAACTTTTCCAATCCATTCAAAGTTCTCTTTGCATCTTTTTTATGCTACTAATACCAGTTATTGTCAGAGAGTTGCTGTTCTGCTGAGACTACAGACAATGATATTTATTTATAAGAAAACAAACATTTGCAATGCCAAAGAATGCTCAAACTACTGTACAACTGCACTCATCTCATACACTGGTAAAGTAATGCTCAAAATTCTCCAAGCCAGTCTTCAACAGTACATGAATCGTGAACTTCTAGATGTTCAAGCTGGATTTAGAAAAGGCAGAGGAACCATAGATTAAATTGCCAACATCCGTTGGATCATCGGAAAAGCAAGAGCGTTCCAGAAAAACATCTATTTCTGCTTTATTGACTATGCCAAAGCCTTTGACTCTGTGGATCACAACAAACTGTGGGAAATTCTGAAAGAGATGGGAATACCAGACCACCTGACCTGCCTCTTGAGAAATCTGTGTGCAGGTCAGGAAGCAACAGTTAGAACTGGACATGGAACAACAGACTGGTTCCAAATTGGGGAAGGAGTACACCAAGACTGTATATTGTCACCCTGCTTGTTTAACTTATATGCAGAGTACATCATGAGAAATGTTGGGCTGGATTAAGCACAAGCTAAAATAAAGATTGCTGAGAGAAATACCAGTAATCTCAGATATGCAGATGACACCACCATTATGGCAGAAAGTGAAGAACTAAAGAGTCTCTTGATGAAAGAGAGTGAAAAAGTTGTCTTAAAGCTCAACATTCAGAAAACAAAGATCATGGCATCTGGTCTCATCATTTCATGGCAAATAGATGAGGAAACAGTGGCAGACTTTATTTGTTTGGGCTCCAAAATCACTGCAGATGGTGACTGCAGCCATGAAATTAAAAGACGCTTACTCCTTGGAAGAAAAGTTATGATCAACCTAGATAGCATATTCAAAAGCAGAGATATTACTTTGCTAACAAAGGCCCATCTAGTCAAAGCTATGATTTTTCCAATAGTCATGTATGGATGTGAAAGTTGGACTAAATAAAGCTGAGTGACAAAGAATTGGTGCTTTTGAACTGTGGTGTTTGAGAAGACTCTTGAGAGTCCCTTGGACTGCAAGGAGGTCTAAACAGTCCATCCTAAAGGAGATCAGTCCTGAATATTCATTGGAAGGACTGATGCTAAAGGTGAAACTCCAATAATTTGGCTACCTGATGAGAAGAACTGACTCATTGGAAAAGACCCTGATGCCAGGAAAGATTGAAGGCAGGAGGAGAAGGGAATGACAGAGAATGAGATGGTTGGTTAGTATCACTGAATCAATGGACATGAGTTTGAGTAAACTCTGGGATTTGGTGATAGACAAGGAAGCCTAGTGTCCTGCAGTCCATGGGGTCACAGAGAGTCAGACACAACTGAGCCACTGAACTGAACTGAAACATCTGTAAACAAAAAAGGTTGCTATTCCTTATATGTAACCCTGAGTTTCATAGTAATTCTCAACAGACTCAAAGATTGAGTTTTACTTGGATGCAACACTCATGGTCTTACTTGTTGCCTCTAGACTTTACCTATTTTTCCCACATAACTGCAATTTACTCTGAAATGTTAAATAGATAAATCAATACCTAACAGTTCTAATTTAGTGCTTTTTAGCATAATTACTAACTCTGCCATAGTCACATGTAAGGAATCTTTTTTTTCAGAACAATTAATTTATGTAGTACTCTAGGAACTAATGCCACCTCTGAAACACATCTTGGCATCTTTGGCCCTTGGTTACAACTAAGCAACCATATTCCTTCTTTACAGATTAGAACCCTGTATGCCTCAGCTGTCCTTAATTAGGTTACACTATCTCTCCAAGTGGCTGATTAAACATGACTCAGCTTTTCCCAAATTGATTTTTTTTTAAAAGAAAAGCAGCTGTTTTTTTTCACATTCCCAAAATTATGCTGACCAACTTAAAAAAAAAAAAAAAAAAGTTCTGTTCAGGACCACTAAATAGATTTAATCAAAATTTATTAATCAATTTGAACAATCTCATGAAATACAGACACAAAACTTTTTTAAAATTTTATCAGTAATTGCTACTAATGGTGCTTTGAGAACTTTCTTTTATTTATGGTGAGTTTCATTAATAAAAGCTTAGAAACTTTTCATCACTTCAGGGCTAATTTGTTATTAAATAATTTAGTACAGATAATACTTTAATTTTGTATTGGATGCAAAGCCCTCTCCATTCTGCCTACCAATACAAGTTTCTTAGTTTTGCTAACCTTCTTACTCACAAAGTTGGGCTGAGATGGATGCAAAAATAGTAGGATATTTCTCCTCCTAGCTGCCTAGGTTTGCTTCTCTGTCACTGTAGCAGAAAAGGAGGAATAACCCTTGTTAAGTTCCTCTCCTTTCTTGTAGTTGTAACTGCTATTTCTTTACCTGAGCATCATATATACTCATATATCATATGATCAGAGAAGTAGCAAGGGAATTAAAAAAAAAAAAATCTACTTCTGCTTCATTGACTAGGCTAAAGCCTTTGACTGTGTGGATCACAATAAAACGTGGAAAAATCTTAAAGAGATGAGAATGTCAGACCACATCACCTGTCTCCTGAGAAACCTGAATGCAGGTCAAGAAGCAATAGTTAAATCCAGACATGGAAAACAGACTGGTTCAAAATTGGGAAAGGAGGACGTCAAGGCTGTACATTGTCAACTTTCGTATTTAATTTCTATGCAGAATACATCATGTGAAATGCCAGGCTGGATGAGGCACAAGGTGGAATCAAGATTGCCAGGAGAAATATCAATAACCTCAGATATGCAGATGACACCACTCTTATGGCAGAAAGTGAGGAGGAACTAAAGAGCCTCTTTATGAAGATGAAAGAAGAGAGTGAAAAAGCTGGCTTAAAACTGAATATTCAAAAAACAAAAAATCATTGCATCTGGTCCCATCATTTCATGGCAAATAGATGGAGAAACAATGGAAAGAGTAACAGATTTTATTTTCTTGGGCTAAAAATCACTGTGGATGATGACTGTAGCCATGAAATTAAAAGATGCTTGCTCCTTGGAAGGAAAGCTATGACAAATCTAGATGGCATATTAAAAAGCAGAGACATCACTTTGCCAACAAAGCTCCATATAGTCAAAGCTATTGTTTTTCTAGTAGTTAAGACGCTTACTCCTTGGAAGGAAAGTTAGGACCAACCTAGATAGCATATTGAAAAGCAGAGACATTACTTTGCCAACAAAGGTTCGTCTAGTCAAGGCTATGGTCTTTCCTGTGGTCATGTATGGATGTGAGAGCTGGACTGTGAAGAAGGCTGAGCGCCGAAGAATTGATGGTTTTGAACTGTGGTGTTGGAGAAGACTCTTGAGAGTCCCTTGGACTGCAAAGAGATCCAACCAGTCCATTCTGAAGGAGATCAGCCCTGGGATTTCTTTGGAAGGAATGATGCTAAAGCTGAAACTCCAGTATTTTGGCCACCTCATGTGAAGAGTTGACTCATTGGAGAACACTCTGATGCTGGGAGGGATTGGGGGCAGGAGGAGAAGGGGACGACAGAGGATGAGATGGCTGGATGGCATCACTGACTCGATGGATGTGTGTCTGAGTGACCTCCAGGAGTTGGTGATGGACAGGGAGGCTTGGCGTGCTGCGATTCATGGGGTTGCAAAGAGTCGGACATGACTGAGCAACTGATCTGATCTGATGTGGTGATGTGAGAGTATAGATGTGAGAGCTGGACCATAAGGAAGGCTGAGTGCTCAAGAAT
This sequence comes from Tragelaphus eurycerus, assembly GCA_935064755.1. Taxonomy (NCBI): domain Eukaryota; kingdom Metazoa; phylum Chordata; class Mammalia; order Artiodactyla; family Bovidae; genus Tragelaphus; species Tragelaphus eurycerus. The sequence goes on along the minus strand of CAKXYN010000024.1, from coordinate 16,642,557 downwards.
TGATGCTTTTGAACTGTAACGTTGGAGTAGACTCTTTAGAGTCCCTTGGACAACAGGGAGATGAAACCAGTCAATCCTAAATGCAATCAACTCTGAATGTTCACTGGAAGGACTGATGTTGAAACTGGAGCTCCAATTCTTTGACTTCCTGATGCAAAGAGCTGACTCACTGGAAAAGATCCTGATGCTTAGGAAGATTGAAGGCAGGAGGAGAAGAGGATAACAGGGATGAGATGCTTGGATGGCATCACTGACTCACTGGACATGAGTCTGAGCAAACTTTGAGAGATAGTGAAGGACAGGGAAGCCTGATGTGCTGCAGTCCATGGGGTCACAAAGAGTTTTATGTGACTTAGTGAATGAACAACAACAAATGTACATGGTAGTAAGGTTGTTCTTCCCTTTCTACTGGTTATTAGCTCTTTCTAAGCTCATTATCTGCATGGGTAATATATCCCAAGTGCCTCTCAAATGCATTTTTTAACCTTGAGATTCAGCTTCAACTCTAGAATGAGAAATGATGCTGCAATCTCAGGTGAAAATCGATTTTGTTCATATTGTGGAAATTTCCAGTAACTTCTAAGCTCATCTGCTTCCAAAGCCCAGCTTCGAGTCTAAGAAAAAATATGTAGAATTTCTCAGCAACCCAGAAGCTGCAAAGTAGTTCTTTTCACCTCATTATATGACCATATCACCATGCCATCTCTCATTAGAACTTTCGCTAGAATCAGAGAGTTTGGACAAGTTCAACAAGCTGAGATAGCATCCTTGGGGTTATGAGGTGTCTGTCACCCCAGTATTACGGAGTCCTACAACTCAGACATATTCTCTCTCTGTATGACTTGTTCCATTAGAAACTATTCCAAATTCATCCCAAATAGTAGTCATTCATTATCACTCACACAAAACTTTGGTCTAAATATGTTGCTATTTCCACTGTAATTTCTGCATGATTTGCTAACTTTCAGTTATAAAAAACAATCTCAAACAGCATTTCACAACCTCATGTTGTAAGTCACAATGGAGATTCATCTAACTAGAACTTTTTCCTCTACTGAAATAATTTCTAATAAAAAAGCAAGGCTACTAGTGATACAGATAAAATATAATTTAAGATAGTGCTTCTCAAAATAATCTGTCATCACACATCATTAAAGCTCCCTCTAGTCAAACACTTCTGGAATAGAGTTGATAAGATATTTCTCCTGTGTGAAGATTGATATACCATAAATGTGCAGTTGGATCTCTGAGAAGTCTTCTAGTGAAGACATAGAGTTGTACATGCTCAGCTGAATTCTTGGCACTACCATTCATTACCTAGGAAGTCTTCAAAATCTTCATCTGTAAGACTGGTAATAACTTTTGCTTCATGGGAACATTGAAAATTAAATTATATACACAAAACTCTAAAGTTGACCTATACATATACTTAGTAAATGCTTACTAAATGTTCTGAAACTTATTTGACCATGGAAACATAGTTTGAAAAGTTTTGGATTAAGGATATATTGTACTTAATGAAAAACAATAGTGTGTTTGTTTTTCTTTGACTCATTTGCTGCTGGACTGTAAACATGTCACTTTGCGGCCTTGCCTTGAATTTGAGGGCATTGAGACTGCTGAGAGGTCAAACATAATCTGCTTGAATTGAAAAGCAATTTTTTTACATAAGTGAAAACAGAAGACTCTAAGTTCGCATTGTCAGATAGCCAATAATTATATTAAGTAAGGCTGACAGATAAAGTAAATACTCATGACCTGAGAAAAGAATAAAGGGATAGCTGCATAAAAATTAGGTGATAGAATTTGGGAATTATATTAGTGAAAATATGGTTCCAGAAGCAGCTAAGAAGTAGTATGAGAAAAAATGACTAACAAAGTCATCCATTAGTAATTTTTTAACAAATACATTTCTTTTTTATTGAAGGATAATTACTTTTCAATATCGTGTTGGTTTCTGCCATACATCTACATAAATCAGCCATAGGTATACATATGCCGCCTCCCTCTTGAACCCCCCACCAACCTATCCCACCTCTCTAAGTTGTCACAGAGCATAGGTTTGAGCTCCCTAAGTCACAGAGCAAATTGGCTATCTATTTTATTTATTTATTTTTATTTTATATATTTTAAATTTTTTAAATGTTTTAGATATTTTTTTATTTTATTTTTATTTATTTATTTATTTTTACTTTACAATATTGTATTGGTTTTGCCATACATCAACATGTATCCACCATGGGTGTACACATGTTCCCCATCCTGAATCCCCTTCCACCTCCCTCCAGGTTCAATACAGGATACAGGAAGCTTGGGGCTGGTGCACTCTGCTATCTGTTTTAAATATGGCAATGTGTATGTTTCCTTGCTACACTCTGTTTGTCCCACCCCCTCATCGCCTCACCTCCCTGTGTCCACAAGTCAGTTCTCTATGTCTACGTCTCCACTGCTAATTAACAGGTGAATGTGGGCTTCTTTTCTTCCTTCTCTAGGTATTATCCTATGGTAAACAAAAGTAAATGAGAGGTCTAGAAAGGATGCAATGGTACTGTCTATTTATTCTGCTGCTGCTGCTGCTAAGTCGCTTCAGTCTTGTCTGACTCTGTGCAACCCCATAGACGGCAGCCCACCAGGCTTCCCCATCCCTGGGATTCTCAAGGCAAGAACACTGGAGTGGGTTGCCATTTCCTTCTCCAATGCATGAAAGTGAAAAGTGAAAGTGAAGTTGCTCAGTCGTGTCCAACCCTGAGCGACTCCATGGACCAGCCTACCAGGCTCCTCCTTCCATGGGATTTTCTAGGCAAGAGTATTGGAGTGGCATGCCATTGCCTTCTCTGTTATTTATTCTAGGGTGACCATAATAGAATCAGTGTTGGAATGAACCTTAAAAGTGACAAATGCATATTGCTTTGCCAGATCAACAGTTCTCTTTGCAATATCCCTGGCCGATTGTCATTCAGAGTCTAAAATATTTCCAATAACAGAGACTGACTGCTGGTGCAGACAGAGTTGCAGGATACTAATTATTTAGATTTTTTATGAAACTGAACTCAGTATCCAATAACCTTCCACAATCAGATATGGTTTACATACCCTCTGAAGCAAAATAAAATATATCTAGCCCTTCTTTCAGTGGGCAATCCTTTGAAAACAGATACCATGCCTCTCTAGTCTTTGTTTCTCTAGGTTTAATGTACTCTGTAATCCAGTTTTTACAGAGTCCACATGAACTTCTGGATAATTACTAATCTGAATTTCATCTAGTGACTGCAGTATCATTAAGTATTTCACTTAAACTTCTACATTGAGAATAAGTGTGATGTTGTGGATATATTTGCTTTTCTTGTTTTGTTCTCTGTCATGAATTCTGAGTCTGTCTTCAGATATAGATAACAGAAATTTATATATGAGGATTTTACCACTGGATGTGAATCAGAGGAGAGTCTGAATATAATCCTTGGTATTTGTACCGGTTGATGCCAATCTGCTGAATTTCACTTCTATATAAGGAGGTCATACAATGGGAAATTATATTTTTCTCTCTGGTACATAGAGTGCATGACAATCAGTCTAAGGCAGTGGTGACTGGTTTGCCCATGGCACTTACATCATTAGAATTTTCCTGGCTTATATTGGGAAGACTTCTGAACTTTACTCAATTATGAAAATGCAGTAATCTGAAGGACAAGATGTTTTAAAAATCCAAGCAGACATAAATAGTTGGTCATTAGGAATAAAGAAGCAAACAGAAACATAACAATCATTTCAGTTTTGGTGCTAATCAGTCTTTGAGTCAATGAAGTAAAGGACAAGGTGGGTTGTGTTGCCTTAACTCTTCATTCACATATTTTTGAGGGTCTGACTCATGATCTAGCAAATAAGTATCAAAACAGTTAAAAGCAAAAGTCTATTTTTGTAGCTCTAAAGAATTGCAAGAGCAAATGCTCATCAACTCTACCTTGACCACACTCCTGAAATGTTTTGTTTCATTGGAAAGGGGAAAAAAACCCCTCTTAATTCAAGAACTCTATTGATAGCATGATTAGTGATTCAAAGATGAGTATTATGAGTTTCAGAATTTTTCAGGGAAAGCATTTTCCTTGGTTTTTTAATTGGTGATTCGAAATTAACCATGACAAATTTACACATAGAATAATGCTTTTGTTTTTCAGTTCAAGGTTCAAAGAAACACTTGCTAATTACATGAGGGTAGAACTAATTAGCACTGACATTTCTCTGTATACATTTGTATGTTTTAGCCAGAATGTATCTATCATGCTTGCACTGATTTTTTTGTATTATAGAAAGAAAAATACTAAAACCATCACTAAAATCAGGCTCAGTTCCAGGTTCCATCACTCAGCAACACTTGAAAAACCACTGCTTTTCATATCTACTTTAGTCCTCAGCCTGCACTCAAGCTAAGCAAATTTCAAAGCCCTGTAAAGCACCTCACTAAAACTGAAAAACACATAAAGTGTACTAATAAAATGACCTTAACTGGAATATCTTAGTTTTCTGCTACTATCAAATGAAAAGGAAATTAAATTTCAAGAACACATTTGAAAAAGACCTGAAGGTTCATTGTTGAATCTCGACTAAGGAAATTACAACGAGACTACAGTTTCCACAGTATACCATCTTAGCTCCTTTTTTTTATTGGCAGGCTAAGGTTTCTCATGTGATTACAAAATTAATAAAAACTAAAGGCAGCACAAGAAACTAAAAGCTAAAATTCTAAAAAAGTGAATAGCACAAAAGTTTATGTTTTTCTTAAAAAGTTGAAGGGAGATAGAGAGGAGACAGAGGAACTATTTTATGTTACAGCATAAAATAGGGTTTAGAGATACATCTGTGATCAAAAAATGGAGGCTTGTCTATTTAGGAAATATTTACAGTTATTGATTTTTTAACAAAGGTAGCATTGCTAAGAACTTTCATGTTTCTTTAGAAATGCTGCCAAGTAAAATGCTGTTGAATTTATTGGGTTTAAACTAGCAAGGATTCAGGGTTTTTCAGGGGCTGAAAAGATGAAAACAAAGAAATTGTTGAGAGGCTCCTCCTGAGCATCAATTTCAATTCCTCTTTTTGACTGAATTTATTGCTTTATTGGAGAAGGCAACGGCACCCCACTCCAGTACTCTTGCCTGGAGAATCCCATGGATGGAGGAGCCTGGAAGGCTGCAGTCCATGGGGTCGCTAAGAGTGGGACACGACTGAGCGATTTCACTTTCTCTTTTCACTTTCATGCATTGGAGAAGGAAATGGCAACCCACTCCAGTGTTCTTGCCTGGAGAATCCCAGGGATGGGGGAGCCTGGTGGGCTGCCGTCTGTGGGGTCACACAGAGTTGGACATGACTGAAGTGACTTAGCATTGCTTTATTGGTGTATGCATTTTTTAATGTAAGTTTTTCCTGAATTGTGATGTAAGTCTGTGTCTTTCTTGCACTGCACATGATTCTTTCTGAGTTCTTATGTGCCCCAAAAGGACCCAAAGTTAAGAAGTCTACCAGATATGCTCCATTGGCTCCTGCTTAATGGTGCTACATTGCTTTCCTCGTGTTTAAGATCCTTGACAAAATAAATTTGGAACTTACAGCAGATTTCCCCCCATCCTTTACCTATCTGCAAAGCTGCAGAACTTTGTAATGGAAGTTTCTTTTCCCATGAATAAGAGGTTAATAGTAGGCATTGTTGACCTATTTGCTTATATATTGGGTGAGAAAAAGTCAGCAATCTTTGGCTATATCTCCAACACACTTCAAGAAGTCACATACAAGAATATAAGAATTGAATGTCAGTCAGTAGGAGGCCAAGGTGAAAAAAGGAACAAAGTTCTGAAACATAAAGAGTGATTGGTCTGAAAAGAAGCATTGAAGATATGTGTTTACCTACCTCAATGTAAAAAGCTATTAGGAACATATTGCAGATTCTTAAAAGTCTACCAACTCTCAAAGATGTAGACAGTTTTCCATTCAGTTTTCATGAACTCAAAGACAAGTTTGTCAGGTCTGAAGAGTAGGATTTTAGGTATCTTACAGGAGAGGAGCTAAGATGGCAGGGGAATAGGAGGGGAAGACCACTTTCTCACCCACAAATTCATCAAAAGAACATTTAAATGCCAAGTAAATTCCACAAAACAACTTCTGAATGCCGGCAGAGGACATCAGGCACCCAGAAAAGCAGCCCATTGTCTTCGAAAGGAGGTAGGAAAAAATATAAAAGACAAAAAAAGAGACAAAAGAGGGAGGGACGGAGCTCCGTCCCAGGAAGGGAGTTTTGAAAAAGAGAAGTTTCCAAACACCAGGAAACACTCTCACTGACGAGTCTGTGGAGAGCCTTGGAAGCACAGAGGGCAACATAACAGGGAGGAAAAATAAATAAACAATTAAAACCCACAGATTACGAGCCCAACGGTAACTCCCCCAGCGGAGAAACAGCGCAGACACCTGCACCCGCCACCCCCGCAAGCGGGGGCTGGGCAGGGAGGAACGGCGCGGGCTGCATCGCTTAGAATAAGGATCTGGCCTGAATGCCCCGAGCACTATCTAAGTGAACTAATTCGGGCTAGCAAACCAGACTGTGGGATATCTACCATGTGAAAAGCCAGCCCTAACCTAAGACACCGCCAGGCCTGCACACAGAACAAAGGACTGAACAGAGATAGCCGGCTACAGAACATCCCCCTCTGGTGACAGGCAGCCAGAGCCGGACCGAGGCAATCGCAGGCCCAGAGAGACATTATCAACAAAACTGTAAGCAGGCTTCTTTGCTAACTAAGACTTCTTGGGGTTCTGGATGGTCAACATCCGCCTGAGAAGGTGTGCTGGTTGTACACCCAGAAAATTGAGCAGCGGGGAGGTGATAAGTTGCAGCAACCACGCTTGCCAAACACCTCATCACCTGAGCTGCTTGGACCTGAGAAGGGTACAAAACGCAGGCCCAACTGAGTCTGCACCTCTGAGGACTACCTGAATGCCTGAACCTGAGTGGCTTAGACCTGGGAGGTGCAGGCAGCCCAGGGCCGGCCTTGGATGATTCCCCGTGGAGCAACCTAGAGACTGAGCAGTGTGGGCAGGGGAGGCTACACACGCCGTGAGCGGGGGCAGGCCCAGTGTGGCTGAGGCACTGCGAGCACACGCCGGTGTTATTTGTTTGCAGTGTCCCTCCCTCCCCACAGCGCAACTGAACAAATGAGCTTAAAAAAAAAAAAAAAAGTGTCTACCACCGCCCCCTTTGTATCAGGGCAGAAATCAGACACTGAAGAGACCAGCAAACAGAAGATATAACAGAGGGAACCGCCTTGGAAGTGACAGGCAATAGATTAAAACCCTGTCGTTAGTACAGACTACATAGGACGGGTCCTATAGATCTTGAGAAATATAAGCTGGACCAAGGAACTAGCCAAAAATGAACTGACTACACAATACCCACAACAACACCAGAGAAAGTCCTAGATATATTTTAACTATTTTTAGGACCATTTTTCTTTCTTTCTTTCTTTTTAAAATTTTTTTAAAAATTTTAAGTCCTCTATTACTCCTTTAATATTCACTTTTATAACCTACTATTATGGAACAACAGACTGGTTCCAAATAGGAAAAGGAGTATGTCAAGGCTGTATATTGTCACCTTGTTTATTTAACTTATATGCAGAGGACACCATGAGAAACGCTGGACTGGAAGAAACACAAGTTGGAATCAAGATTGCTGGGAGAAATATCAATAACCTCAGATATACAGATGACACCACCCTTATGGCAGAAAGTGAAGAGGAACTAAAAATCCTCTTGATGAAAGTGAAAGTGGAGAGTGAAAAGGTTGGCTTAAAGCTCAACATTCAGAAAACAAAGATCATGGCATCTGGCCCCATCACTACATGGGAAATAGATGGGCAAACAGTGGAAACAGTGTCAGACTTTATTTTTAGGGGCTCCAAAATCACTGCAGATGGTGACTGCAGCCATGAAATTAAAAGGTACTTACTCCTTGGAAGGAAAGTTATGACCAACCTAGATAGCATATTCAAAAGCAGAGACATTACTTTGCCAACAAAGTTTCGCCCAGTCAAGGCTATGGTCTTTCCTGTGGTCATGTATGGATGTGAGAGCTGGACTGTGAAGAAGGCTGAGCGCCGAAGAATTGATGCTTTTGAACTGTGGTGTTGGAGAAGACTCTTGAGAGTCCCTTGCACTGCAAGGAGATCCAAGCAGTCCATTCTGAAGGAGATCAGCCCTGGGATTTCTTTGGAAGGAATGATGCTAAAGCTGAAACTCCAGTATTTTGGCCACCTCATGAGAAGAGTTGACTCATTGGAGAAGACTCTGATGCTGGGAGGGATTGAGGGCAGGAGGAGAAGGGGACGACAGAGGATGAGATGGCTGGATGGCATCACTGACTTGATGGGTGTGAGTCTGGGTGACCTCCGGGAGCTGGTGATGGACACGCACGCTGGCGTGCTGCGGTTCATGGGGTCGCAAAGAGTTGGACATGACTGAGCGACTGATCTGATCTGATCTGATCAATTTTGTACCTTTTTAAAATAATTTTTGTGACTTTTTTTTTCTCTCTTTCTTTCTCTTCTTCTTTTCTTTAACATTGTATTTCTGAAATTCCAAATTCTACTCTAGATTTTTAATTTATGCTTTTTGGTATTTGTTATCAATTTCGTACCTATATTTTCTTTATAATTTTTGTGACTTTGTTTGTTTTTGTTTGTTTTTTTCCTCTTTCTCTTCTTTTCTTTAACATTGTATTTTTGAAATTCCAAACTCTACTCTAGATTTTTAATTTTTGCTTTTAGGTATTTGTTACCAATTTTGTACCTTTAAGAACTCAACCTTCAGTACCAATTTTTTACTTGGGAGCGAGATTACTGGCTTGACTGCTCTCTCCCCCTTTGGACTCTCCTTTCTCTCTACCAGTCGCCTGTGTCTTCTCCCTAACCCTTCTCTACTCTACCCAACTCTGTGAATTTCTGTGTGTTCCGGACAGTGGAAAACACTTAGGGAACTGCTTACTGGCAGGATCTGTCTCTCTCCTTTTCATTCCCCTCTTTTATACTCCTGGACACCTCTGTATCCTTCCTCCCTCTTCTCTTCTCTGTATAACTCCGTGAACATCTCTGAGTGGTCCAGTTGTGGAGTGCATATAAGGAAGTGATTACTGGCTAGCCCACTCTCTCCTCTATTGATTCCACCTCATCTCATTCGGGTCACCTCTAACTCCCTCCTCCCTCTTCTCTTCTCCATGTAATGCTGTGAACCTCTCTGGGTGACCCTCACGGTGGAGAAACTCTTCATCTTTAACCTAGATGTTTTATCATAGTGTTGTATAGAAGGAGAAGTTTTGAGACTACTGTAAAAATAATACTGACAACTGGAAGGAGGAGGCTTAAGTCCAAACCCTGACTCCAGGGAACTCCTGACTCCAGGGAACATTAATTGACAGGAGCTCATCAAAAGCCTCCATACCTGCACTGAAACCAAATACCACACAAGGGCCAACAAGTTCCACGACAAGACATACCAAGCAAATTCTCCAGCAACACAGGAACACAGCCCTGAGCTCCAATATACAGGCTGCCCAAAGTTACTCCAAAACCATAGACATCTCATATCTCATTACTGGACACTTCATTTCACTCCAGAGAGAAGAAATCCAGCTCCACCCACCAGAACACCAACACAAGCTTCCCTAACCAAGAAACCTTGACAAGCCACCTGTACAAACCCACACACAGCAAGGATGCCACAATAAAGAGAACTCCACAAACTGCCAGAATACAGAAAGGACACCCCAAACTCAGCAATTTAAACAAGGTGAAGAGACAGAAGAATACCCAACAGGTAAAGGAACAGGATAAATGCCCACCAAACCAAACAAAAGAGGAAGAGATAGGGAATCTACCTGATAAAGAATTCCGAATAATGATAGTGAAATTGATCTAAAATCTTGAAATCAAAATGGAATCACAGATAAATAGCCTGGAGACAAAGATTGAGAAGATGCAAGAAAGGTTTAACAAGGACCTAGAAGAAATAAAAAAGAGTCAATATATAATGAATAATGCAATAAATGAGACAAAAAAACACTCTGGAGGCAACAAATAGTAGAATAACAGAGGCAGAAGATAGGATTAGTGAATTAGAAGATAGAATGATAGAAATAAATGAATCAGAGAGGAGAAAAAAGAAAAATGAATTAAAAGAAATGAGGACAATCTCAGAGACCTCCAGGACAATATTAAACTCTACAACATTCGAATCATAGGAGTCCCAGAAGAAGAAGACAAAAAGAAAGACCATGATAAAATACTTGAGGAGATAATAGTTGAAAACTTCCCTAAAATGGGGAAGGAAATAATCACTCAAGTCCAAGAAACCCAGAGAGTCCCAAACAGGATAAACCCAAGGCAAAACGCCCCGAGACACATATTAATCAAATTAACAAAGATCAAACACAAAGAACAAGTATTAAAAGCAACAAGGGAAAAACAACAAATAACACATAAGGGAATTCTCATAAGGATAACAGCTGTTCTTTCAATAGAAACTCTTCAAGCAAGGAGGGAATGTCAAGAAATACTTAAAGTGATGAAAGAAAATAACCTACAGCCCAGATTACTGTACCCAGCAAGGATCTCATTCAAATATGAAGGAGAAATCAAAAGCTTTACAGACAAGCAAAAGCTGAGAGAATTTATCACCACCAAACCAGCTCTCCAACAAATACTAAAGGATATTCTCTAGACAGGAAACACAAAAAAGGGTATATAAATTCTAACCCCAAACAATAAAGTAAATGGCAATGGGATCATACTTATCAATAATTACCTTAAACGTAAATGGGTTGAATGCCCCAACCAAAAGAAAAAGACTGACTGAATGGATACAAAAACAAGACCCCTACATATGTTGTCTACAAGAGACCCACCTCAAAACAGGGGGCACATACAGACTGAAAGTGAAGGGCTGGAAAAAGATTTTCCATGCAAATAGGGGCCAAAAGAAAGCAGGAGTAGCAATACTCATATCAGATAAAATAGACTTTAAAACAAAGGCTGTGAAAAGAGACAAAGAAGGTCACTATATAATAATCAAAGGATCAATCCAAGAAGAAGATATAACAATTATAAATATATAGGCACCCAACATAGGAGCACTGCAATATGTAAGACAAATGCTACTGCTGCTGCTAAGTCACTTCAGTAGTGTCCGACTCTGTGTGGCCCCATAGACAGCAGCCCACCAGGCTCCCCTGTCCCTGGGATTCTCCAGGCAAGAACACTGGAGTGGGTTGCCATTTCCTTCTCCAATGCATAAAAGTGAAAAATGAAAATGAAGTCGCTCAGTCATTTCCGACTCTTAGCGACCCCATGGACTGCAGCCTACCAGGCTCCTCTGTCCATGGGATTTTCCAGGCAAGAGTACTGGAGTGGGTGCCATTGCCTTCTCCAAAGACAAATGCTAACAAGTATGAAAGGAGGAATTAACAGTAACACAATAATAGTGGGAAAATTTAATACCCCACTCACACCTATGGATAGATCAACTAAACAGAAAATTAACAAGGAAACACAAACTTTAAATGATACAATAGACCAGTTAGACCTAATTGATATCTATAGGACATTTCATCCCAAAACAATGAATTTCACCTTTTTCTCAAGCACACACGGAACCTTCTCCAGGATAGATCACACCCTGGGCCATAAATCTAGCCTTGGTAAATTCAAAAAAATTGAAATCATTCCAAGCATCTTTTCTGACCACAATGCAGTAAGATTAGATCTCAATAACAGGAGAAAAACTATTAAAAAGTCCAACATATGGAGGCTGAACAACACACTCCTGAATAACCAACACATCACAGAAGAAATCAAAAAAAGAAATCAAATTCTGCATAGAAACGAATGAAAAGGAAAACACAACAACCCAAAACCTGTGGGACACTGTAAAAGCAGTCCTAAGGGGAAAGTTCATAGCAATACAGGCATACCTCAAGAAACAAGAAAAAAGTCAAATAAATAACCTGACTCTACACCTAAAGCAACTAGCAAAGGAAGAAATGAAGAACCCCAGGGTTAGTATAAGGAAAGAAATCTTAAATATTAGGACAGAAATAAATGCAAAGGAAACAAAAGAGACCATAGCAAAAATCAACAAAGCCAAAAGCTGGTTCTTTGAAAGGGTAAATAAAATTGACAAACCATTAACCAGACTCATCAAGAAACAAAGGGAAAAAATCAAATCCATAAAATTAGAAATGAAAATGGAGAGATCACAACAGACAACACAGAAATACAAAGGATCATAAGAGACTACTATCAGCAATTATATGGTAATAAAATGGACAACGTGGGAGAAATGGACAAATTCTTTGAAAAGTACAACTTTCCAAAACTGGATCAGGAAGAAATAGAAAATTTTAACAGACTCATCACAAGCATGGAAATTGAAACTGTAATTGGAAATCTTCCAGCAAACAAAAGTCCAGGTCCAGACGGCTTCACAGCTGAATTCTACCAAAAATTTAGAGAAGAGCTAACACCTATCCTACTCAAACTGTTCCAGAAAATTGCAGAGGAAGGCAAACTTCCAAACTCATTCTATGAGGCCACCATCACCCTAATACCAAAACCTGACAAAGATGCCACAAAAAAAGAAAACTACAGGCCAATATCACTGATGAACATAGATGCAAAAATCCTTAACAAAATTCTAGCAATCAGAATCCAACAACACATTAAAAAGATCATACACCATGACCAAGTGGGCTTTATCCCAGGAATGCAAGGATTCTTCAATATCCACAAATCAACGTAATACACCACATTAACAAATTGAAAAATAAAAACCATATGATTGTCTCAATAGATGCAGAGAAAGCCTTTGACAAAGTTCAACATCCATTTATAATAAAAACTCTCCAGAAAGCAGGAATAGAAGGAACATACCTCAACATAATAAAAGCTATATGTGACAAACCCACAGCAAACATTATCCTCAATGGTGAAAAATTGAAAGCATTTCCTCTAAAGTCAGTAACAAGACAAGGATGCCCACTTTCACCATTACTCTTCAACATAGTTTTGGAAGTTTTGACCACAGCAATCAGAGCAGAAAAAGAAATAAAAGGAATCCAAATTGGAAAAGAAGAAGTAAAACTCTCACTGTTTGCAGATGACATGATCCTCTACATAGAAAACCCTAAGGACTCCACCAGAAAATTACTAGAACTAATCAATGAATATAGTAAAGTTGCAGGATATAAAATCAACACACAGAAATCCCTTGCATTCCTGTACACTAATAATGAGAAAATAGAAAGAGAAATTAAGGAAACAATTCCATTCACCATTGCAATGAAAAGAATAAAATACTTAGGAATGTATCTACCTAAAGAAACTAAAGACTTAGATATAGAAAACTATAAAACACTGGTGAAAGAAATCAAAGAGGACACTAATAGATGGAGAAATATACCATGTTCATGGATTGGAAGAATCAATATAGTGAAAATGAGTATACTACCCAAAGCAATTTATAGATTCAATGTAATCCCTATCTAGCTACCAATGGTATTCTTCACAGAGCTAGAACAAATAATTTCTCAATTTGTATGGAAATACAAAAAACCTAGAATAGCCAAAGCAATCTTGAGAAAGAAGAATGGAACTGGAGGACTCAACCTGCCTGACTTCAGGCTCTACTACAAAGCCACAGTCATCAAGACAGTATGGTACTGGCACAAAGACAGAAATATAGATCAATGGAAAAAAATACAAAGCCCAGAGATAAATCTACACACTTATGGACACCTTATCTTTGACAAAGGAGGCAAGAATATACAATGGATTAAAGACAATCTCTTTAACAAGTGGTGCTGGGAAAACTGGTCAACCACTTGTAAAAGAATGAAACTAGAACACTTTCTAACACCATACACAAAAATAAACTCAAAATGGATTAAAGATCTAAGCACAAGATCAGAAACTATAAAACTCCTAGAGGAAAACATAGGCAAAACACTCTCCAACACACATCACAGCAGGATCCTCTATGACCCACCTCCCAGAATATTGGAAATGAAAGCAAAAATAAACAAATGGGACCTAATTAAACTTAAAAGCTTCTGCACAACAAAGGAAACTACAAGCAAGGTGAAAAGACAGCCTTCAGAATGGGAGAAAATAATAGCAAATGAAGCAACAGACAAACAACTAATCTCAAAAATATACAAGCAACTCCTACAGCTCAATTCCAAAAAAATAAATGACCCAATCAAAAAATGGGCCAAAGAACTAAAGAACTAAATAGACATTTCTCCAAAAAAGACATACAGATGGCTAACAAACACATGAAAAGATGTTCAATATCACTCATTATCAGAGAAATGCAAATCAAAACCTCTATGAGGTACCATTTCACGCAAGTCAGAATGGCTGTGATCCAAAAGTCTACAAGCAATAAATGCTGGAGAGGGTTTGGTGGGAATGCAAACTATTACAGCCACTATGGAGAACAATATGGAGATTCCTCAAAAAACTGGGAATAGAACTGCCTTATGATCCAGCAATCCCACTGCTGGGCATACACACTGAGAAAACCAGAATTAAAGGAGACACGTGTACCCCAATGTTCATTGCAACAATATCTATAATAGCCAGGACATGGAAGCAACCTAGATGTCCATCAGCAGATGAATGGATAAGAAATCAGTGGTACATATACACAATGGAGTATTACTCAGCCATTAAAAAGAGTACATTTGAATCAGTTCTAATGAGGTGGATGAAACTGAAGCCTATTATACAGAGTGAAGTAAGCCAGAAAGAAAAACACCAATACAGTATGCTAACGCATATATATGGAATTTAGAAAGATGGTAACAATAACCCTGTATACGAGACAGCAAAAGAGACACTCATGTATAGAACAGTCTTTTGGACTCGGTGGGAGAGGTTGAGGGTGGGATGATTAGGGAGAATGTCATTGAAACATGTATAATATCATATATGAAATGAATCACCAGTCCAGGTTCGATGCATGATACTGGATGCTTGGGGCTGGTGCACTGGGACAACCCAGAGGGATGGTACAGGGAGAGAGGAGAGAGGAGGGTTCAGGATGGGGAAGACATGTACACCTGTGGCTGATTCATTTTGATGTATGGCAAAACCAATACAATATTGTAAAGTTAAAAAATAAAAGAAAATTTTAAAACTCAAAAAAAAAAAAAAAAAAAAGATATCTTACAGAGACTAGATCTTTAAAAAAGAAGTCCACTCAAATCTCTGAGTCATCCATAAAGTATACTCATTATTATTTTCATTTGAATTATCTCATGCTCACTTCAGCAGCACATATACTAATTTGCATTATCTTGATGACTCATGATCTTAGGCATCTTTTCATATTATTCCACACATATGGTACACGTGTGTATATTGCCTTACAGTACAATGTTTAGTAGAAGACATTAGAAGGGTCATTTTTGCCTTGTTTCTTATCTTAGCATGAAAATATTCAATATTACCATTAATTATAATATAAACTGTAAGATCTTTGCTCTGATTGTCAAATGTTAAACAACTCTTGTATTCTTTGCATTAACCACAGCTATTCTGATGAATTAATCTTTATCTACATTGCTGAATTCAGTTACAAATATGTTGTTATGGATTATTATATCTAAGTTCAAATTTATTTTCTGTAATGTGCTCATCAGGTTTTAGGATCAATGGTATACTGGCTTTATGAAAGAAATTGGGAAGTATTCTCTTCATTTTACAAAAGATGGTTGAGAAGGGTTAAATCAGGTTTACAAACATGGAATTGTAACTTTTAACTTACCTCATTGTATTATGTTTAGAATGGTTCCTTTTTAGATTAATATAATATTCTTTATCACAATCTACTTATAATTAATATTATCTCTACATGTATAATACAAGAATCTTCCAACAGTGTAATTAAAGGTATCCCTTTTTTTGTATAATTTCTATCTCACCTCCATTCTGTGTGCCATATATTTCATTATATGCTATAACTCCATAAAAATAAGTTTTCATATCCCTTTTAAAATTTTACTTCTTGGGTTAAGATGTCGGAGGATTAGGACGGGGAATACACTCTCTCCTCCACAAATTCATCAAGGGGACATCTAAACGCCGAGTAAATTTCTCAAACAGCTTCGGAATGCCGGCAGAGAACATAGGACACTGAGAAAAGCAACTCACTCCCCTCTAAAGGAGGTAGGAAAGAATATAGAAACCAGAGAGGGACAAAGAGGGAGGGGCGGACCTCTGTCCGGGGAAGGGAGCCTGGAAAGGGAAAGAAAAGTTTCCAAACACCGGGAAACTCTCCCTGTAGAGTTTGTACCAACCTAGAAAGCACGGAGAATATCATAACAGGGAGGAAAGCAATTGAACAATTAAGACCCACAGACTACGAGCCCTGCGGTAGCTTCCGCGGCGGGAAGGCATCATCGCAAACACCCGCTTCCGCCAGTAGCAAGCCGGGGCTGGGCGGGGAGACGCTGCGGGCTGCTCCCACGCCGCCGGCCGCACCCCCGTGGGAAGCACCCCCCGAGGAGCGCTCCCCTCCCCCCCTGCCGCCAGCTGCTCCCGCGCGGGCGCGCACCCACCCCCTGCGCCGGGGGCTCCCGAGCGGGTCGACCCCCACCGCCGACCGTTCCCGTGCGAACCACTCCATCCCCTCACCGACGCTCCCCCGCCAGCTGTTGCCGCGCGGGCCGTTTCTGCCGGGAGTGGTTTGGGCCGGCAGACCGGACTGCGGCACTGACCACAGGAGGGACCGGCCCTGGCCCAAGATACTGCGGGGCCCGCGCACAGAGCAAGGGACTATAGCGCGCACCCGCCCCCTGCGCCGGGGGCTCCCGCGCGGGTCAACCCCCACCGCCGACCGTTCCCGTTCCCGTGGGAACCATCCCCTCGCCGCCGCTCCCCCGCCAGCCGTGGCCGCGCGGGCCATTCCCGCCGGGAGTGGTTCGGGCTGGCAGACCAGACTGCAGCACCATCCACAGAAGAGGCCGACCCAGGCCCAAGACACTGCGGGGCCCGCGCACAGAACAAAGGACTATACAGACCAACTACAGAGAAAGGGGCCTATAGATCTTGAGAAACTTAAGCCGGAACAAGGAACTAGCGGAAAATGAACTGAACCCACAGCAATAAAAGAGAAACTCTTATACATATAGTTACTATTTTTACCAACATTATTTCCTTTTTTTTTTCTTTTTTTAATATATGTTTTTTTTAAAAATTTTATTATTTTTTTATTGAAAGGAAGAGGAAAAAGAAAGGAAAAAAAAATTTTTTTTTTCTTTCCTTTTAATTTTTTTCTTTTTTTTCTTCTTGTTTTTGTTTCTTTTATTTTTATGTTTTTATCCTCTAGTACTTCTTTAATCTCCACTGTTAGATATAACTTTTGCGACCCTGTTTTGGTTTTTTTGTGTGTGTGTGTTTTTTTTTTTTTCTTGTTTTTGTTTCTTTTATTTTTATGTTTTTATCCTCTAGTACTTCTTTAATCTCCACTGTTAGATATAACTTTTGCGACCCTGTTTTGGTTTTGTGTGTGTGTGTGTGTGTGTGTGTGTGTGTTTTCTCTCTTTTTTGTGTGTGTGTCCTTGGCTTTTTTTCTCTCCTTTGTTCTTTTCTTTACTGATTACTGACTGGATCTGTCTCTCTCCTTGACACTCCCTCCTTTTATCCTCCTGACCAACTCTATCTCCCTCCTCCCTTTCTCCTTCTCCGTATAACTCCGTGAACATCTCTGAGCAGTCTAGTTGTGGAATGCAATATAGAAGACGAACTTTTTGAGACTACTGCAAAAATAAGACAGATAACAGGAAGCAGGAGGCGTAAGTCCAAACCCTGATCCCACGAAACATTAATTGACAGGAGCTCATCAAATGCCTCCATACCTACACTGAAACCAAGCATCACACAAAGACCAGCAAGTTCCACGGCAAGACATACCAAGAAAATCCTCTAGAAAAACAAGAACACAGCCCTGAGCTCCAAGTCACAGGCTACACAAAGCGACCTCAAAACCATAGACATCTCATAACTCACCACTAGACACTCCACCGCACCCCAGAGAAAAGAAATCCAACCCCACCCACCAGAACATCGATACAAGCTTCCATAAACAAGAAACCTCGACTTGCCACCGGTACAAACCCACATATAGGGCAGAAAAGCCACAATAAAGAGAACTCCACAGACTGCCAGAATACAGTAAGGACTCCCCAAACTCAGCATTTTAAACAAGATGAAGAGACAGAAGAATTCCCAGCAGGTAAAGGAACAGGATAAATGCCCACCAAACCAAACAAAAGAGGAAGAAATAGCGAACCTACCTGATAAAGAATTCCGAATAATGATAGTGAAATTAATCCAAAGCCTGGAAAGCAAAATGGAATCATGGATAAATAGCCTGGAGAAAAGCATCGAGAAGATGCAAGAAAGATTTAACAAGGACCTAGAAGAAATAAAAAAGAGTCAATATATAATGAATAATACAATAAATGAGATCCAAAACACTCTGGAGGCAACAAATAGTAGAATTACAGAGGCAGAAGATAGAATTAGTGAATTAGAAGATAGAATGGCAGAATTAAATGAATCAGAGGAGAAAAAAGAAAAACGAATTAAAGGGAATGAGGACAATCTCAGAGACCTCCAGGACAATCTTAAACGTTACAATATTCGAATCATAGGAGTTCCAGAAGAAGAAGACAAAAAGAAAGACCATGAGAAGATACTAGAGGAGATAATAGTTGAAAACTTCCCTAAAATGGGGAAGGAAATAATCACTCAAGTCCAAGAAACCCAGAGAGTCCCATATAGGATAAACCCAAGGCGAAACACCCAAAGACACATATTAATCAAATTAACAAAGATCAAACACAAAGAACAAATATTAAAAGCAGCAAGGGAAAAACAACAAATAACACACAAGGGAATTCCCATAAGGCTAACAGCTGATCTTTCAATAGAAACTCTTCAAGCCAGGAGGGAATGGCAAGACATACTTAAAGTGATGAAAGAAAAGAACCTACAGCCCAGATTATTGTACCCAGCAAGGATCTCATTCAAATATGAAGGAGAAATCAAAACCTTTACAGACAAGCAGAAGCTGAGAGAATTCAGCACCACCAAACCAGCTCTCCAACAAATACTAAAGGACCTTCTCTAGACAGGAAACACAAAAAGGATATATAAATTCAAACCCAAAACAACAAAGTAAATGGCAACGGGATCATATTTATCCATAATTACCTTAAATGTAAATGGGTTGAATGCCCCAACCAAAAGGCAGAGACTGGCTGAATGGATACAAAAACAAGACCCATACATATGTTGTCTACAAGAGACCCACCTCAAAACAGGGGACACATACAGACTGAAAGTGAAGGGCTGGAAAAAGATTTTCCATGCAAATAGGGACCAAAAGAAAGCAGGAGTAGCAATACTCATATCAGATAAAATAGACTTTAAAACAAAAGCAGTGAAAAGAGACAAAGAAGGTCACTACATAATGATCAAAGGATCAATCCAAGAAGAAGATATAACAATTATAAATATATATGCACCCAACATAGGAGCACCGCAATATGTAAGACAAATACTAACAAGTATGAAAGGAGAAATAAACAATAACACAATAATAGTGGGAGACTTTAATACCCCACTTACACCAATGGATAGATCAACTAAACAGAAAATTAACAAGGAAACACAAACTTTAAATGATACAATAGACAAGTTAGAACTAATTGATATCTATAGGACATTTCATCCCAAAACAATGAATTTCACCTTTTTCTCAAGTGCACACGGAACCTTCTCCAGGATAGACCACATCCTGGGCCATAAATCTAGCCTTGGTAAGTTCAGAAAAATTGAAATCATTCCAACCATTTTTTCTGACCACAATGCAGTAAGAGTAAATCTCAATAACAGGAGAAAAACTATTAAAAATTCCAACATATGGAGGCTGAACAACACACTCCTGAATAACCAACAAATCACAGAAGAAATCAAAAAAGAAATCAAATTCTGCATAGAAACGAATGAAAATGAAAACACAACAACCCAAAACCTGTGGGACACTGTAAAAGCAGTCCTAAGGGGAAAGTTCATAGCAATTCAGGCATACCTTAAGAAACAAGAAAAAAGCCAAATAAATAACCTAACTCTACACCTAAAGCAACTGGAAAAGGAAGAAATGAAGCACCCCAAGATTAGTAGAAGGAAAGAAATCTTAAAAATTAGGGCAGAAATAAATGCAAAAGAAACAAAAGAGACCATAGCAAAAATTAACAAAGCCAAAAGCTGGTTCTTTGAAAGGGTAAATAAAATTGACAAACCACTAGCCAGACTCATCAAGAAACAAAGGGAGAAAAATCAAATCAATAAAATTAGAAAAGAAAATGGAGAGATCACAACAGACAGCACAGAAATACAAAGGATCATAAGAGACTACTATCAGCAACTATATGGCAATAAAATGGACAATATGGAAGAAATGGACAAATTCTTAGAAAAGTACAACTTTCCAAAACTGGATCAGGAAGAAATAGAAAATCGTAACAGACCCATCACAAGCACGGAAATTGAAACTGTAATCAGAAATCTCCCAGCAAACAAAAGCCCAGGCCCAGACGGCTTCACAGCTGAATTCTACCAAAAATTTAGAGAAGAGCTAACACCTATCCTACTCAAACTGTTCCAGAAAATTGCAGAGGAAGGCAAACTTCCAAACTCATTTTATGAGGCCACCATCACCCTAATTCCAAAACCTGACAAAGATCCCACAAAAAAAGAAAACTACAGACCAATATCACTGATGAACATAGACGCAAAAATCCTTAACAAAATTCTAGCAATCAGAATCCAACAACACATTAAAAAGATCATACACCATGACCAAGTGGGCTTTATCCCAGGGATGCAAGGATTCTTCAATATCTGCAAATCAATCAACGTAATACACCACATTAACAAACTGAAGAATAAAAACCATATGATTATCTCAATAGATGCAGAGAAAGCCTTTGACAAAGGTCAACATCCATTTATGATAAAAACTCTCCAGAAAGCAGGAATAGAAGGAACATACCTCAACATAATAAAAGCTATATACGACAAACCCACAGCAAACATTATCCTCAATGGTGAAAAACTGAAAGCATTTCCTCTAAAGTCAGGAACAAGACAAGGATGCCCACTTTCACCATTATTATTCAACATTGTTCTGGAAGTTTTGGCCATAGCAATCAGAGCAGAAAAAGAAATAAAAGGAATCCAAATTGGAAAAGAAGAAGTAAAACTCTCACTGTTTGCAGATGACATGATCCTCTACGTAGAAAACCCTAAAGATTCCACCAGAAAATTACTAGAACTAATCAATGAATACAGTAAAGTTGCAGGATATAAAATTAACACAGAGAAATCCCTTGCATTCCTGTACACTAATAACGAGAAAATAGAAAGAGAAATTAAGGAAACAATTCCATTCACCATTGCAATGAAAACAATAAAATACTTAGGAATATATCTTCCTAAAGAATCTAAAGACCTATATTTAGAAAACTATAAAACACTGCTGAAAGAAATTAAAGAGGACACTAATAGATGGAGAAATATACCATGTTCCTGGATTGGTAGAATCAATATAGTGAAAATGAGTATACTACCCAAAGCAATTTATAGATTCAATGCAATCCCCATCAAGCTACCAACGGTATTCTTCACAGAGCTAGAACAAATAATCTCTCAATTTGTATGGAAATACAAAAAACCTTGAATAGCCAAAGCTATCTTGAGAAAGAAGAACGGAACTGGAGGAATCAACCTGCCTGACTTCAGGCTCTACTATAAAGCTACAGTCATCAAGACAGTATGGTACTGGCACAAAGACAGAAACATAGATCAATGGAACAAAATAGAAAGTCCAGAGATAAATCCACACACATATGGTCACCTAATCTTTGACAAAGGCGGCAAGAATATACAATGGATTAAAGACAATCTTTTTAACAAGTGGTGCTGGGAAAACTGGTTGAACACTTGTAAAAGAATGAAACTAGAACACTGTCTAACACCATACACAAAAATAAACTCAAAATGGATTAAAGAGCTAAATATAAGACCAGAAACCATAAAACTCCTAGAGGAAAACATAGGCAAAACACTCTCTGACTTACATCACAGCAGGATCCTCTATGACCCACCTCCCAGAATATCGGAAATAAAATCAAAAATGAACAAATGGGACCTAATCAAACTTAAAAAGCTTCTGCACAACAAAGGAAACTATAGGCAAGCTGAAAAGACAGCCTTCAGAATGGGAGAAAATAATAGCAAATGAAGCAACAGACAAACAACTAATCTCAAAAATATACAAGCAACTTCTACAGCTCAATTCCAGAAAAATAAACGACCCAATCAAAAAATGGGCCAAAGAACTTAATAGACATTTCTCCAAAGAGGACATACAGATGGCTAACAAACACATGAAAAGATGCTCAACATCACTCATTATCAGAGAAATGCAAATCAAAACCACTATGAGATACCATTACACGCCAGTCAGAATGGCTGCGATCCAAAAATCCACAAGCAATAAATGCTGGAGAGGGTGCGGAGAGAAGGGAACCCTCTTACACTGTTGGTGGGAATGCAAACTAGTACAGCCACTATGGAGAACAGTATGGAGATTCCTCAAAAAACTGGGAATAGAACTGCCTTATGACCCAGCAATCCCACTGCTGGGCATACACACTGAGAAAACCAGAATTGAAAGAGGCACGTGTACCCCAATGTTCATAGCAGCACTGTTTACAATAGCCAGGACGTGGAAGCAACCTAGATGCCCATCCACAGATGAATGGATAAGCAAGCTGTGGTACATATACATGATGGAGTATTACTCAGCCATTAAAAAGAATACATTTGAATCAGTTCTAATGAGGTGGATGGAACTGGAGCCTATTATACAGAGTGAAGTAAGCCAGAAAGAAAAACACAAATACAGTATACTAACGCATATATATGGAATTTAGAAAGATGGTAACAATCACCCTGCTTATGAGACAGCAAAAGAGACACTGATGTATAGAACAGACTTTTGGACTCTGGGACTGGGAGAGGGTGGGACGATTGGGGAGAATAGCATTGAAATATGTATAATATCATATCTGAAACGAGTCAGTCCAGGTACGATGCCCTATAACAGATGCCTGGGACTGGAGCACTGGGATGACCTGGAGGGATGGTGTGGGAAGGGGGGAGGGAGTAGGGTTCAGGATGGGGAACACGTGTATTCTGGTGGCGGATCCATCTCGATGTATAGTAAAAGTAATACAATATTGTAAAGTTAAGAAAAATTAAAAAAAAAAATTTTACTTCTTTACCCATTATGTCTATTCATTGCTGTGATATATTTTTTTTTTAACATTTTCATATATTAATTCCACCATAGTAGTCATCAGTAGGTCTCTTTCTACTAATGTCTTATCATGAATGTGCACATATAGTGAATTTTATATTATACTGGATGTTAAGGATAATATGTTATAAGCCAATTTTCTGTTACCTTCTTTTGAGAAGTATTGTTATGATTGAATGTGCAATTAGGTCACTGATAGAGTCATTTCATCTTCTGGGGCATTTTAGGTTTTATTATGAGAGGTCTATTATTTCTGTTTGCCTTTAGTCATTGCTGGTGCTATAGAGATAATTGTAAGAGATACACCTCACAGAGCTATTAGTCTATTATGAGAAATATGTGTTAAACAAGTGCTCACACAAGGTATATAGTTATAAATGTGAGACAAAGCACTGTGAAACTATATGCAAGGAATACTAAATAAAAAGACCTTGTCATGTCTTGTGCCTATGCTTCTATTGGAGTGTCGTTTTTTAAATCACTTATAGCTTATTTTTCATGTTCAATTTGTTTTTATACTTCTATACAATTAATTTTTCCCTTCAATTAATTTTTAAAGGAAAAAATAAATACGACAGAAAATCAAAACACATAAATACTATAAGTTACTGAACTGTTTCAAACACTGTGCCCTTTTTAACAAGTATTGAGAGTGTTGAAAATAAAGTATAACACTGGCTATTCTTCATTCCACTGACTTCAACCAACTCACTTGAGCTAGTGATTATTTAACAATTGCTTTGTGATTATTAATGATTACACTGACAGCTGCCCCAATATTCTGTGTGTAGGATTTAAATATCCCATTGAAGAAGTCTGGGGGATTTATAAGGAAATCATTAACTAGTTGAGTTACAGAAAGGGGCACACAATATTTGCAGTCTCATAGCATCCTAGATTATCTAATCAACAGATAATTAACACCTATACAGTAATCTTCATGGTCTTCTCTGCTTGTTCATTCTCTAGTAAAGATAAGTATCAAGAACTAAAGTATATATTACTGGAAGTCTTGTCTCTTTGCTGCTGCTGCTGCTGCTAAGTCACTTCAGTCGTGTCCGACTCTGTGTGACCCCATAGATGGCAGCCTACCAGGCTCCTCTGTCCCTGGGATTCTCTAGGCAAGAATACTGGAGTGGGTTGCCATTTCCTTCTCCAATGCATGAAAGTGAAAAGTGAAAGTGAAGTCGCTCAGTCATGCCCGACTCTTAGCGACCCCATGGACTGCAGCCTACCAGGCTCCTCTGTCCATGGGATTTTCCAGGCAAGAGTACTGGAGTGGGGTGCCATTGTCTTCTCTGCTTGCCACTTTAGGTCATATCAAAATATATGTAAAACCTATTATTTTATTTCTTAAAACAAAAACTTAGTTCTATGTGTAATTCGCTGCCAGAAAAGAGACATAAAAATGAATGATGAGCTAAAACTCAATTAACATTGCTTGATAGAGGCATCAAACAATAATACAGCTATTAAGAATAATTAGAATCACAACAGCCTAGAGGGATTACACATGCAGTTTAGAGGACAGACCTGCCATTTTTCAGAAATGCCAACTCACACTGCACATTAAAGGAAGCCTACGATGTCAAATTTGTGGGAGAAATAGCCTGGTCCAATAGGCTACAACCTATTAATCCCATTAATCCACTGTGTTAAAATGTATTATGACATTCAATAAATATTCCGTGAAGATTTTTTGAAGCAAAAGCAGGCCAATTTGAAAAAAAAAAAAAAAAAACAGATGATACAAATTGCTCTGTCTAAGCTTTCTTTCTAAAATATTGAGAAGTTGTGCCAAGGTGACTGTTGACCGAAGACTCAAAACTTGAGGCAACCCTTGGCTTTACCACCTCATTTCATTCCTGTAATAGGTAGAATTCTAAAATGCCTCTCAAGATTTCCCATCCATGGTGGACACAACCTGTATAATCCATGGGACTGAATGGGACAGATTCTACTTCAACTTTATGATGTGATCATAAAGTTGAATTTGAAAAAAAGAGATTACTTAAGTGAGTCTGATGTAATCACACCAGTCTATTATAGAAACAGTTTTTTTTTTCCCAGTTGGTGGTAGAAGAAGGAGTTGGAGATTTCCAGCTTTAGGATTTGGTATGCTGTCACTGGACTAGAGAAAGAGAGAACCAAATAGCTGGGGATGTGGACAGGTTCCAGAAGCTGAGAATAGCCCCTGGCTGACTGCCAGCAAAAGCAGAAAACAAAGAAAGAGAGCCTCAGTCCTACAAATACAAGGAGCTGAATCATTCCAACTATGGATAAGACCCTAATGCTGGGAAAGGTACAAGGCAAGAGGAGAAAGGGACAACAGAGGACAAGATGGTTGGATGGCATCACCAACTCCATGGACATGAGTTTGAACAAGCTCTGGGAGATGAAGGACAGGGGAGCCTGATGTGCTGCAGTCCATGGGGTCGCAAAGAGCTGGACATGACTGAGTGACTGAACAACAACAACAATGAATAAGCTTGGAAGTAAAATTTTTTTTTTTTCTCAAGCCTTCAGAAGAAACACAACCCAGTTGACATCTTGATTTCAGACTTTGAGGCTCTAAACAGAGAACAAAGTCAAATGTTACCCAGACTTTTAACCTACAGAATTTTAAACTAATAAAAACTTGTTTTAAGTCACTAAGTCTATAGTTCTTTATCGCATAGCAAAGGAAATGAATAGGAGATATGTTTGGGTCTGTGGGTCATCCTTGGAGAGGAGGATTAAGACGTTATAAAGGGTCTATAATAAGAACAGTTTTACTTCTTTACTTATCTTCCCCCTGAAGTTAAAATGTTAAGTCCAAAAGACTATAGACCAGCGAGAGAAAGGAGAAAAATTGGGTTATTTATATTGCCTGTAAACTAGAGAAGGGATGAAGGAGAAAACAAACAAACAAAAAAAAACCTGTTGAGGCTTGTATGTGGTTACGCTTGATTCAAAAGTATAGGAAGTGAAATAGGCATTTGGGTTGAAAGTTCAAGTCAGTACAACAGAATGTATATTTCAGTATCATGGTCTTCCTTTAGCTCAGTTCCTACACTTTGGGATTCATAGATAAAAGCATCTGATATTGAGACTAGCTGTGATTGCCCCATATTAAATAAGGTGCCTCAAGTATTAAGTGGAGAAGGCAATGGCACCCCACTCCAGTACTCTTGCCTGGAAAATCCCATGGACAGAGGAGCCTGGTAGGCTGCAGTCCATGGGGTCACTAAGAGTCGGACACGACTGAGCAGCTTCACTTTCACTTTCCACTTTCATGCTTGGAGAAGGAAATGGCAACTCACTCCAGTGTTCTTGCCTGGAGAATCCCAGGGATGGGGGAGCCTGGTGGGCTGCCGTCTATGGGGTCACACAGGGTCGGACACGACTGAAGCGACTTAGCAGCAAGTATTAAGAAGTTGATTATTTTTTTAATGACTACTTACTACAAACCCTCCAAGTCATCCTAGAATCAATTACTGATTATTATTAATCACTAAAAGATTACAGCTTTGACTGTGTGGATCACAATAAACTGTGAAAAATTCTGAAAGAGATGGGAAAACTAGACCACCTGATCTGCCTCTTGAGAAACCAATATGCAGGTCAGGAAGCAACAGTTAGAACTGGACATGGAACAACAGACTGGTTCCAAATAGGAAAAGGAATACGTCAAGGCTGTAGTTTGTCAGCCTGTTTTTTTAACTTATATGCACAGTACATCATGAGAAACGCTGGGTTGGAAGAAGCACAAGCTGGAATCAAGATTGCTGGGAGAAATATCAATAACCTCAGATATGCAGATGACACCACCTTTATGGCAGAAAGTGAAGAGGAACTAAAGAGTCTCTTGATGAAAGTGAAAGAGGAAAGTGGAAAAGTTGGCTTAAAGCTCAACATTCAGAAAACAAAGATCATGGCATCTGGTCCCATCACTTCATGGCAAATAGATGGGGAAACAGTGGAAACAATGACTGACTTTATTTTTCTGGGCTCCAAAATCACTGCAGATGGTGATTGCAGCCATGAAATTAAAAGACGCTTACTTCTTGGAAGGAAAGTAATGACCAACCTAGACAGCATATTAAAAAGCAGAGACATTACTTTGCCAACAAAGGTCTGTCTAGTCAAGGCTATGGTTTTTCCAGTAGTCATGTATGGATGTGAGAGCTGGACTGTGAAGAAAGCTGAGTGCTGTAGAATTGATGCTTTTGAACTGTGGTGTTGGAGAAGACTCTTGAGAGTCCCTTGGACTACAAGAAGATCCAACCAGTCCATCCTAAAGGAGATCAGTTCTGGGTTTTCATTGGAAGGACTGATGTTGAAGCTGAAACTTCAATACTTTGGCCACCTTATGAGAAGAGCTGACTCATTTGAAACTCATTGGACTCAATGGACATGAGTTTGGGTGAACTCTGGGAGTTGGTGATGGACAGGGAAGCCTGGTGTGCTGCGCTTCATGGGGTCGCAAAGAGTCGGTCATGACTGAGTGACTGAACTGAACTAAAAGCAACTTCATTTTTAAAGTAAGGCTTAAGAGAGTGTTATTTCTTCAGTTCATGTGGCTTTTAAGACCCTTGCTTCTGTTGACTCTCCTGCCTGCAACTTTTGTTGATGTCTAGTGTGGTAAAGCTGAATTTCAGCCGACATATCTTAATGACTGGTGAGCTGGCTGTCCTTTGAAGCCCAACCCTGGTGGTGTTTCTGAAGACTGGATAGAAAAGCATTTGTGATGGTCATGCCATCAGGAGAAGAAGCTCTCTGGCTATTTCCCAGGAGACCTCATAAATTGATAACTCATTGCATTCAGGATTTGGCCCTATGGCTTCCAGTTTAAGGAAACCAATGTTCGCTGCTGCTGCTGCTGCTAAGTCGCTTCAGTCGTGTCTGACTATGTGCGACCCCATAGACGGCAGCCCACCAGGCCCCGCTGTTCCTGGGATTCTCCAGGCAAGAACACTGGAGTGGGTTCCATTTCCTCCTCCAATGCATGAAAGTGAAAAGTCAAAGTGAAGTCACTCAGTCGTGTCCGACTCTTAGTGACCCCATGGACTGCAGCCTACCAGGCTCCTCCGTATATGGGATTTTCCAGGCAAGAGTACTGGAGTGGGGTGCCATTGCCTTATGGAGCCCCAAAATTTGAGCCATTACTCAAGAACAAATTCACATTAAGTAAACCCAAGGAGATAGGTGTATGTCTCTATGCTGCTGCTACTGCTGCTAAGTCCCTTCAGTTGTTCTGACTGTGCGACCCCATAGACGGCAGCCCACCAGGCTCCCCTGTCCCTGGGATTCTCCAGGCAAGAACACCGGAATGGGTTGCCATTTCCTTCTCCAATTGTATTTCTATAGGCAGAATACAGTTAACATGATTTTTAAAAAATCAGTTTTACTAACTAGTTCACTTTCTCTCCATGCTGCTGCTGCTGCTGAGTCGCCCCAGTCATGTCCAACTCTGTGCGACCCCATAGACGGCAGCCCACCAGGCTCCTCCGTCTCTGGGATTCTCCAGGCAAGAACACTGGAGTGGGTTGCCATTTCCTTCTCCAATGCATAAAAGTGAAAAGTGAAAGCGAAGTCGCCCAGTTGTGTCCGACTCCTAGCGACCCCATGGACTGGAGCCCACCAGGCTCCTCTGTCCATGGGATTTTCCAGGCAAGAGTACTGGGGTGGGGTGCCATTGCTTTCTCTCCATAGTTGTGTCTAAATGTAAATGCAATATTAATCAGAAAATAACTATATATCAGAATGAAAAGAGTTAAATCTATGAGCCAATGATAAATAGCATAAAACTCAAAGTGGTATAGTATTTAAAAGTATAGACTCTGAAACCAGACTGATGGTGTTCAAACCCTGATTTTCCACTAATTAGTTATATAACCTTGACTTTATTACTTAAGCTACATGTCTTAGTTTCATTATATGTAAAATGTGTATGATAAAAAATACCTACCTTCCAGAGAACAGTCTTAGGTAAGGAGGGTAGTGTATTGTATCAATGCCTTTTTCCTTTTCAGTTTCATCTAGTAAAATATTTTAAGCACTTATAATTATACTTTTTATATAGTAAGCTCTATTATATTATCCAACTAGACAGGATGTGTTAGCTTACATTCTTCCTTTGCAATGTTTCAAGTGACAATACCAGCATCCCTCTACTCTGAGTAATATATTCTTTATTTAAATGTGGTAATAGGGTGGAGGAGATACCTCTCATCATTCAATAATAAAAGTAATAGCATTAGCTAATGTGCACTGGTTGCCCACCATGTCTAAATCTTTGCAAATACTACGTAAGTTATACCTCAAACATCCCTCTGAAGTAGATACTACTATTATTTCCATTTTAAAACAAAGTGACTAAGGCACAAAGAGGCTGAGTAATTTGCGTAAAATCCCACAGCCAACAAAAAGAAGGGCTAGGATTCTATTTAATCTCTGCAACACTCAAAAAGGCTTCCTGGGCAGCTCAGCTGGTAAAGAATCCGCCTGCAGTGCAGGAGACCCTGGTTCGATCCCTGGATCGGGAAGATCCCCTGGAGAAGGAATAGGCTACCCACTTCAGTATTCTTGGGCTTTCCTGGTGGCTCAGATGGTAAAAAATCTGCATGCAATGCAGGATACCTGGATTTGATCCTTGGGTTGGTAAGATCCCCTGGAGGAGGGCATGGCAACTCACTCTGGTATTCTTGCCTGGAGAATCCCCATGGACAGAAGAGCTTGCAGGGCTATAGCCCATGGAGTCACAAAGAGTTGGACACAATTGAGTGATTAAACACAGAACCAGTCAAAATGTGGTCTGTGGAACAGCAGCTTCAATACCCACGGGAGACTGTTAGAAAGTCAAGACTGCATGCCTCAGCACAGATCTACTGGATCAGGATTGTCATTTGAATAGAATCCCCTTGGGATCTATATACATACTAATGATGCAGAAGCACAGATCTAACTACATCCTGCCTCTCCATGTATTAACTTATTAAACTTTCACAATAATGATGTAAGAGTCCAATATGCCTATATTATATATGAGAAAAAATTAGACCCAAGTAAATACCTAATATCTCATGCCTAGTGACTGGCACTGCAGTGATTTCAGACTTAGGTTGAGCCCAGAGTCTGAGCTCTGCCTGAACAACCATTCTGACACAAGTTTTGAGTTGTTGCTTTGTAGTTGAGAATTGATTGCAAATTGATGCTTGCTCTTTTGTCTGTTTTGCTTTGGGAACATGGGCAGCCCCAGAAGGCAGATCCTGGGTAACTGCCTCAAGATATTTAGATCATGTTCATAAATACTTCAGTAGAAAAATAACCCAATATAGGAAGGGGTGCCCAACCCTCACGCAATTAACCATCTTGAGTTTCCAGCTTCTACAGCCAATTATATCCTAATATGGGGGGAAAATGGCTTCCCTTACATTATGCTTGCGCTCACTTTGAGAGAGAGAGAAGCATACACCATTCACCTGAAAGCAAAAAACTATAGAATTCCATTCTTAGAATAGTCAGGTGGCCCCTTTCCAAACCCCATCCACCATACACAATCCTTATGTGTTCCTGAATTCTAAAGAGAAAGTTTAGGTAAGCAGCAAAGAATTGTGCCAGAGTTCTTTACCCATTCGTGTTTTACCTAAAGAAGGAAGCATAAAATGTTGGGATGTATGAGCTGAGTTCAAGTTAAGTATGTGTATCTTCTTTCAAAAGACATTTATTTCCACAAAGGAAACAATTTACCCACTTTACACAGTACTTTATTATCCAATTTAATCCTTTAATCATTGTAAATAGCCAATAAGTGGGAAAAAAACAGTTTAAACTCTCTTGCTCTTACTCCAGAACCCAAACTCTCAACCTTAACAACAGATTCCAGCTATGACCTCATTAACTTTTTATCTCTGTTAAGAACATGAATCAGATCACACTGGAAGGCAAATCATAATTGTGGATAAGCTCATGGGTTCTGGAGCTAGGCTTTCTGGGTTTGAATCTGGGTTCCATCTCTAATAGCTTATATCTTGGAAAAATTATCTCAACTTCCTATGTCTCAGTTTCCTTATCTGAAGATTTAGGATAGTAACTTTAGGTCACTTAGATGATCTAAGTGAGACAACACATATAATGCCTTAGAATAATGCTGGGCAAATAGTAAATGTTCAGTATATTGTGCTATTATTATTATCACTAATATTCTCTAGGCAACTATAGAATTAGAGTCACATTATTCTACTAACCAGTCTTGTGAGTAAATTGAGTGGTAACAATAGCAGAGTGTATCAGGATTGTCAAAAAGTACAGTATAAGAATGGTTCCCAAACCAGCAGTAATAATTTGCAAGTGTCTAAAAACGTAGCTACCCTAGGATGGCAGTGCACTGTGGAATCCTGGCTGCAGCTGCAGAGAACAGTCTGCGAGTCAGTGGTTCTGTGCTTCTGGATGCACATTACGGCACTCGCAGTGGCTTTTAAAATACTTTCTCTGGGTTAAGGCCTGGTTCATAGTTTCCCAGTTTAATTCTAGTGCACAGCGTTGCGAGTCATCATCAGAATTTCCCAAACATATGAATTACCAGTACAAATTTCTAATCCCTTCTGCTGGAGATTCTGATTCACAAATCAAGAAAGAAGGCAGGCATTTGTATTTTTAAGAAGGATTGAAGTGATTCTTATGTTCTCATTACATTTGGGAAACTGCTAAAATCAACACCTCCTGGCCATCTCAATTTTCCCTGTTTTTTTTGAAATCTATATAATTACATGCGCCAGGGTGAAAAAAAAACTCTATCTGATGTTTCAACCATATATAAGATACAGTCATCATTTTTAACAAAACTTTTAAAATTATAAATGACACAAATTTGAAAAACAAAATAAACCACCACGATCTCGGTTAGCACTCTGGATAGCAGCATTTTCTTCTATGTAAATATTTTACATATAGTTATGATAATTGTATACATTCTATATTCTGCTTTTTAAAAACCTAACTCTGCATCACCCTTTTAACTATCAATATCTTCATAACCATCACATTTAATGATTGTCTAATGATAGTTTAAATCATTAACTGACTTGAGGACAGGGCCTATGTCTTAGGTAGCTATTTATCTCAAGTAACTTGTGTAGCATCTTTCATATAATAGTCTCTAATGAAGAGTTGATGGTAATATAGAATTCCCTCTGTGGTTCTCCAGTATCACAAAGTGTTCAGTTTCAAAGTGTAACTGTTCAGGTGTTATTATTAATATTCTCAGTACTTATAGGATTTGAGTCACATTATTCTACCTGACCAGTTTTCAGAGTTAAAATAATTTAATGCTAAATTTTAATTTAACTTACATTACAAATGTAAAATCACATTTAGCAGTGTTTAAGATATTTATCCTTTGAGTATTTAGAATTAATATATTTCCTACTTATTTTATATAGGGTAATTTCCCAGAGATAAACTTACTGAACAAAAGTCAGGATGTTCTTATGAGCCAAGTGACTTTCCCAATTGTTATCTAAATTGTCATTATTATCAGAAATGTATTAAGAGATCCATTTTCATAGTACACTTAACCGTAGTAGGTATTATCTTGTTAAACTATATATTTGGGTATTATCTTTATAAAAGATTTTAACTAGTAGACCAACAATATTTTAAACATCTACCATCTTAATATTGAGCTTCCTTTCTGGGTTCAGCTGGTAAGGAATCTGCCTGCAATGCAGGAGATCTGGGTTCGACCCCTGGGTTGGGATGATCCCCTGGAGAAGGGAAAGGCTACCCACTCCAGTATTCTGGCCTGGAGAAATCCATGGACTGTATAGTCCCTGGGGTCGCAAAGAGTCGGACACGACTGAGCGACTTTCACTTTCATCTTAATATCAGTCAGATTCATGTTTTGTTTAGGAGCTATGTCCTTTAGAAGCAGCATCTAAAACTGGCTGTGAATGACGTCAAAGATTGCTTATTATTGCTTTTAACCATTCAGATAGAATTGAAAATAAAATAGTCTGGAGTTAAAATCCATGGTCTTGTTTGCCCATTCTCTACCATTTCTGTCCCCTTTTCCCCAAATGAAATTTAGCCACTACCTAAGAGTCTCCTTCAGAGAATATAGATAGTTAGATAGTGTGCTGGTGAGACAGGTGTGAAAAGTGCAGAAAAGGAGGAATGAGCTTGAAATGACCAAAAGATCTAAAGTCCCATAAACAACACAGTTCCGTAAGTGCCATGGATAGAGGCAGACCAAGGATAGTATAGGGGCTTATACGAGGGCCACCCAACTTAAACTTGGCAGCAGTTGGACAAAGGACAAGACTATGGTTCTGTCTATAGTTGTGGAAAGTGTAATAACAGAAGTGATATCTTATTTGTGTATGTAAATATAAGCTAAAAAGTAACCATGTGAAGAATTAGATGTGTGTATTCTTGACTTTTCTTGGACAAAATTTTAAAAAGTTGACAGCATTGTATGTTTAGAAAACTTTATTAGTTCAGTGGAACTAAAGCACAGTGAAAATGGATATGGCCAGAGATGAAGTTACACAAGCAGGCAAGGATGAAATTGTAAAAATCCCTCCACTCCATGCTAAGTTTGCATAGTACCATGAAGGAAATGGGAAGCCATGAAATCATAGAAATGATATAACAAAGTCTTTGGTTTAGAAAAGTCTTTCTGTAACTACATGAGAAATGAGTTAGAGGGAAGTAAAGTAAGAGGCAATTTAAGTGAACAATGGCAAGAACCCCAAGAAAGAGTAACATATATCTTTTCAAATTGTTTTTTTTCCAGATATATACCAGGAGTAGAATTATTGGGTCATAGGGTAGCTCTGTTTTTATTCTGAGAAACTGCCATATTGTTTTCCACAGTGGTGGCACCAATTTACATTTCCAAAATCGTACTAGGGTTCCCTTTTCTCCACGTCCCTTGCCAACATTTGTTTTGTGGTCTTTTTGAAGACAGTTGTTCTAACAGGTGTAAGGTAATATTTCATTGTGATTTTGATTTGCATTTCCAGACGATTAGTAGTGTTGAGCATCTTTCCATGTGCCTATTGTCCATCTGCAAGTTCTCTTTGAAGAAATATCTATTCAGTTCTTCTGCCCATTTTTAATTGAGTTGCTTTTCTTATGTTGAGTTGTATGACCTGCTTACATATTTTGAATATTAACCCCTTGTTGTCATTAAGTTGCTAAGTTGTGTCTGTCTGGCTCTTTGTGACCCCATGGACTGCAACACACCAGGCTTGCCTGTCCTTCACTGTCTTCCAGAATTTGTTCAAATTCATGTTCATTGAGTCAGTGATGCTATACAACCACCTCATTCTCTGACACCCTCTTCTCCTGTTGCCTTCAGTCTTTCCCAGCATCAAGGTCTTTTCCAATGAGTCGCCTCTTCGCATCAGGTGGCCAAAGTACTAGAACTTCAACATCAACCCCTCCAGTGAATATTCAAGGTTGATTTCCTTTAGGATTGACTGGTTTGACCTCTTTACAGTCCAAGGGACTTTCAAGAATCTTCTCCAGCACCATAATTCAAAAGCATCAATTATTTGATGCTCAGCCTTCTTTAAGGTTCACTTCTCACATCCTACATGACTACTTTAAAAACCATAGCTTTGACTATACAGACCTTTGTTGGCAAAGTGCTATCTTTCCTTTTTAATATGCTGTTTAGGTTTGTAATAGCTTTCCTTCCAATCAGCAAGTGTGTGGTTTTTGTTTTTGTTTTTTTTTTATGTCATGGGTGCACTCACTGCAGAAACCATCCACAGTGATCTTGGAGCCGAAGAAAATAAAATCTGTCACTGCTTCTACTTTTTCCCTTCTATTTGCCATGAAGTGATAGGACCAGATGCCATGATCTCAGTTTTCTGAATACTGAATTTAAGCCAACTTAAAAGTCATATTATTTATAAATATTTTCTCTCATTTAAAGGATGCCTTTCCTTTCTGTTGATCATTTCTTTTTCTGTGCGAAAGATTTGAAATTTAATTAGGTTTCAATTGTTTATTTTTTGCCCTTAATTCCTTTGCCTTAGGAAATGTCCAAAAGATAAAATATTGCTATGATTTATGTTAGAGTGTTCTATTTTCTTCTAGGAGTTTTATGGTTTCCAGTCTTATATCTTTAATCTATTTTGAGTTATTTTAATATGTGAGAGAAAATGTTCTAATTTCACTCTTCTATATATAACTGTCCAATTTTTATAGCATCACTTATTGAAGAGATTGTCTTTTCACCATTGTATGTTCTTGTCTCCTTTGTCATAGATCAAATGGCCATGAATATGTGTGTTTCTTTATGGGCTTTCTATTATTTTCCATTGATTTATATGTCTGTGTCTGTGCTCGTAGCACATTGCTTTGATTACTGTTGCTTTGTAGTATAATCTAAAGTCAGGGAGTATCATTCCTTCAGCTCTGTCTTTCTCAAGATTATTTTGGCTATTCAGGGTCTTATGTGTTTCCATACAAATTTTAAGATTATTTCCTATAGTTCAGTGAAAAGACACATGCACCACAATGTTCATAGCAGCATTATTGACAATTGCCAAGCTATGGAAGCAACCCAAATGTCTATCAACAGATGAATGGATAAAGATGTGGTATATACACACAATGTAATACTACTGCTCCTAAGTCGCTTCAGTCATGTCCGACTCTGTGCGATCCCATAGACGGAAGCTCACCAGGCTCCCCTGTCCCTGGGATTCTCCAGGCAAGAACACTGGAGTGGGTTGCCATTTCCTTCTCCAATGTATGAAAGTGAAAAGTGAAAGTGAAGTTGCTCAGTCGTGTCCAACTCTCAGCGACCCCATGGACTGGAGCCCACCAGGCTCCTCCGTCCATGGGATTCTCCAGGCAAAAGTACTGGGGTGGGGTGCCATTGCCTTCCCCGAATGTAATACTAGTCAGTCATAAATAAGGACGACATTTTGCCATTTGCAAAAAGATGGGTGGAATTGGAGAGTATTATGCTAAATAAAATAAGTCAGACAAAGACAGATACTGTATGATATCATTTATATGTAAAATCTAAAGAAAAATACAACAAACTAGTGAATATAACAGAAAAGAAACAGACTCTTAGACATTGAGAACAAGCCAGGGTTATTAACAGGGATAGGAGATTAAGAGGTACAAACTACTTTGTATAAAATAAGCTACAAAGATATATTGTATAACACAAGGAATATAGCCAAAATTTTATAATAACTATAAATGGAATATAATCTTTAAAAATTGTAATTGCTATGCTGAACACTTGTAACGTATAGTTCAGTTCAGTTCAGTCGCTCAGTCGTGTCTGACTCTTTGTTACCCCATGAATCGCAGCACGCCAGGCCTCCCTGTCCATCACCAACTCCCGGAGGTCACTGAGACTCACGTCCATCGAGTCAGTGATGCCATCCAGCCATCTCATCCTCTGTTGTCCCCTTCTCCTCCTGCCCCCAATCCCTCCCAGCATCACAGTCTTTTCCAGTGAGTCAACTCTGCGCATGAGGTGGCGAAAGTACTGAATTTTCAGCTTTAGCATCATTCCTTCCAAAGAAATCCCAGGGCTGATCTCCTTCAGAATGGACTGGTTGGATCTCCTTGCAGTCCAAGGGACTCTCAAGAGTCTTCTCCAATACCACAGTTCAAAAACATCAATTCTTCGGTGCTCAGCTTTCTTCACAGTCCAAATCTCACATCCATACATGACCACTGGAAAACCATAGCCTTGACTAGATGGACCTTTGTTGGCAAAGTAATGTCTCTGCTTTTGAATATGCTATCTAGGTTGGTCACAACTTTTCTTCCAAGGAGTAAGCGTCTTTTAACTTCATGGCTGCAGTCACCATCTGCAGTGATTTTGGAGCCCAGAAAAATAAAGTCTGACACTGTTTCCACTGCTTCCCCATCTATTTCCCATGTAGTGATGGGACCAGATGCCATGATCTTCGTTTTCTCAATGTTGAGCTTTAAGCTAAGTTTTCCACTCTCCTCTTTCACTTTCATCAAGAGGCTCTTTAGTTCCTTTTCACTTTCTGCCATAAGAGTGGTGTCATCTGCATATCTAAGGGTATTGATGTTTCTCCCAGCAATCTTGATT
This sequence comes from Tragelaphus eurycerus, assembly GCA_935064755.1. NCBI lineage: Eukaryota > Metazoa > Chordata > Mammalia > Artiodactyla > Bovidae > Tragelaphus > Tragelaphus eurycerus. Next base: position 16,604,987 of record CAKXYN010000024.1, on the reverse strand, counting down.
CCAGCCTGTGCTTATTCCAGCCCAGCGTCTCTCATGAGGTACTCTGCATATAAGTTAAATAAGCAAGGTGACAATATACAGCCTTGACGTATTCCTTTTCCTATTTGGAACCAGTCTGTTGTTCCATGTCCTGTTCTAACTGTTGCTTCCTGACCTGCATACATATTTCTCAAGAGGCAGATCAGGTGGTCTGATATTCCCATCTCTTTCAGAATTTTCCACAGTTTATTGTGATCCACACAGTCAAAGGCTTTGGCATAGTCAATAAAGCAGAAATAGATGCTTTTCTAGAACTCTCTTGCTTTTTCCATGATCCATCGGATGTTGGCAATTTGATCTCTAGTTCCTCTGCCTTTTCTAAAACCAGCTTGAGTAACGTATAGTATTGTACGTCAATTAAACTTCAATTTGGAAAAAAAAACCCACAAAAAACAAAGAGTAACAGAGTACACGTTAAGAAAGGAACACACTTTTATGATATTTAACAGCTAATAGGGCTGTCATGTGTTGAGCTGATTTTCTCCAAATCCCAAACTAGATTAGGTCTCCAGGTATATTCTTCCCTATTATCCTACACTATTTTTTAACAGTAGGAATTTTCCTAATGTCTATATAAGTCCTAATACATTTTCCTAAAATGTGTGTGATTATTTTATCATTTGCCTCCACAAACACTGTACAAAAGTAGGAACTTTATCTTTTTTGCTTCCTGCTACATCTTTGGTACCTGCAGTGGTCCTGTAACATAGGTTTTCAATAAATGTCTTAATGTTATTAGTAGAAAGGAAAATCTTAGATAACTCTCACTGTTTTGGCTTGGGATACTATATGTTTTAAAGTTGCATTTGCCAAGACAGGGAACAACCAGAGAAGAAAAAAGTTTGTGGGGGACATAAAGTACGGTCAGTTTAATTTTGGAAATTTTGAATTTGAGATGTCTCAAAAATACCTACTAAAAACTGTCTAGCCAAAATTTTGCTTTCTAGCCAGCTTTGTTGTAGAACCACCACCCCTCAAAAATCACAATGGTTCACAAAAATAGTGTTCAGTTATTGGTCATATTATAGGATGGGCTGAGACTCTTTCCAGAATGCAGTCAGAAGGAGCAGCCCCTTCTGAGACATACTGTTTTGTGGTAGACAGTGGAAGCAAGGGAAGCCAAGCCAAACCGCACTAGCAAATTTGAAGTGTCCACTTAGGCACTGTATATATCACATCAGCTCACATTTCTTCGGCCAAAACAAGTCATGTAACTAAGCCTAAAGTCAGCAGGACAAGGGTGTATGACCTTGTTATGAGGGGAATAGTAGTACTACAATCTACTATACTTTGCTTAAAAACAGTGTAACTGTAAGAATCAGCAACACATATGCATTAGATAAAGCTATAGAGGGTGTGATATCACACAGGTAGAATGGCGAGAGGGAGGAAGGGAACTGGGATAAACATGGGGAATACAGAGAAGGAGAAAAGCCAGGAAGGCAACTAGATACAGGGATAAAAGATGAAGGAAGTACACAAGTCTTTGAAGTCAAGGTAAGTGTTATCTGTTCAAAAACTGATCACATTTTAGTCTGCTATGATGCTAAAAAAAAAAAAACTTCATAGCAAGAACAAGAGGTCCAAAGAGAACTACTGATGTCTAGAGATGTAAGATCAGGTGCTAGCATCTGAAAGCATCCTAAAGTCTTCCCTCATGGCTCATCCATTTTCCCAACATGCCTCACTTTTGTCTACCTTCCTTCTGAAATTCTCAACTGTCAGAAGTCAATATGTGCCCTAATCTCTTCCTTTTCCCATTATCTGTCCCATTCTGCAAGTTTTCTTATTACTATTCATCCTTTCTAACTTATTGACCTGGCTAGCTGAGGATCTCATAGTTATTGTTGTTCAGTTGCTCAGTCGTGTCCTACTCTTTGCAACCCCATGGACTATAGCACGCCAGGCTTCTCTGTCCTTCACCATCTCCTGGAACTGGTTCAAACTCATGTCCATTGAGTTGGTGATGCCATCCAACTATTTCATCTTCTGTTGTCCCCTTCTTCTCCTGCCTTCAATCTTTCCCAGCATCAGAGTCTTTTCTAATGAGTTGGCTCTTAGCATCAGGTGGCCAAAGCAAACTTCTTTTCTGTTAAAGGCCAGATAGTAAGTGTCTTAGGTTTGGGAGGCCATGCAGCTTGCTCTACAACTACTTGTTTCTGTCTTTAAAACACCAAAGCAGTCAATTTACCAAATGATACGTAAAGTAAATAAAGGAGTCATCTGGCCAGGTGCCTAGAATTGCCAACCCATCTTCTGAAGAAATGATTCATTTCTGACCGTCTCTTGCTGCTCTACATTATTCTGACTTGACACACTATTTCTACACAATGTAAGGATTGGAAATTATAGGCATAAAAAAAAAAAAAGCTGAGCACTGAAGAATTGATGCTTTTGAACTGTGGTGTTGGAGAAGACTCTTGAGAGTCCTTGGACTGCAAGGCTATCCAACCAGTCCATCCTAAAAGAGATCAGTCCTGGGTGTTCATTAGAGGGATTGATGTTGAAACTGAAACTCCAATACTTTGGCCACCTGATGCGGAGAGCTGACTCACTTGAAAAGACCTTGATGCTGGGAAAGATTGAGGGCAGGAGGAAAAGGGAATGACAGAGGATGAGATGGTTGGATGACATCACTGACACAATGGACATGAGTTTGGGTGGACTCCAGCAGTTGGTGATGGACAGGGCATGCTGGCATGCTGCAGTTCATGGGGTCGCAAAGAGTCAGACACAACTAAGCAACTGAACTGAACTTATTGATGTGCATGTTTTAATAAATATTCATTTTCAGACACACAAAAATATTTATCCACAATGCATGGAGGAAAATTCATTTGAGTCCACTTTGAAACAGATGGAACTAAAAAGTCTTCATCCATATCATAAATAAGGCTTCTTGAGAAACAGTAAATCACCTCAATCGACCTCTTTATTCCAAAGCAAATCATCTTAAAGTAGCATCAAAGTGATTGTGTTCCTTAGCCCTAAATCAGGTCAGTTTCACTATTTTTATTATTTTGATTGAAATAAGATTAAAGCATAGCTATTCTTTTTCCCAGACACTGCTGCTGCTGCTGCTAAGTCGCTTCAGTCATGTCCGACTCTGTGCGACCCCATAGACAGAAGCTCACCAGGCTCCCCCGTCCCTGGGATTCTCCAGGCAAGAATACTGGAGTGGGTTGCCATTTCCTTCTCCAATGAATGAAAGTGAAAATTAAAAGTGAAGTCGCTCAGTCATGTCCGACTCTTAGCGACCCCATGGACTGGAGCCTACCAGGATCCTCCATCCATGGGATTTTCCAGGCAAAAGTACTGGGGTGGGGTGCCATTGCCTTCCCCACTAGAAACTTAAATATTTAGGTGCCTTTTTAAGAGAAGAAATACATTTATCCTTTTAAGTTTCAATTTAACAACAGAAATATAAACACTTCTAAAGGACACAGCACATTACCCAGAATTTGATTGCTTTGAAAAAAATCTAAAACCATGCCACTGAGCACTTCTAGAAAAAAACAAAAATTCTTTTCAACAATTCCTTTGAAAAGCAAATTTCACTGAAGCACAATGTCAATTACCTAATTTCAAATGCTCAGAAAAATTTAACAAAAATCTTGTTAATTGCTAAGTGCTCATCACTCAGCACAAATCAAAACAGGAGTAAATTGTCTCCAAATAATAAACAGAATGTTTTGCTGTATATTTTTTCCTGCTTGTTTATTCCTTATTCGATTTCTCACGAGAAAAAAAAATGTTTTTTCTATGTACTTATCCTACATATTTCTCTTATTTCAAAAAAACTCACAAAAAAACAGAAAATAATTTTGTTAAGGAAATTATTCTGTCTAGAGTTTACATTGATTGTGAATAAAAGGACAGTTTTTTTTAAAAAAAGACCAATATATAGACACTTGTGCCACAGAAGTACCCTAACAATTATACACATATATTATCACATGTAATCTTTTAGATCCCCTAGAAAAGAAATTGCAACCCATTTCAATATTCTTGCCTAGAAAATCCCATGAACAGAGAAACCTGGTGAGTTATAGTCTATGGGGGGTCACAGTCAAATGTGACTTAGTGACTAAACAACAACAAAAAGAGGGATTAAATAAAAAAATAAGAGAAACTGAGTAACTTATCAAAAGCAATCAGCTAGAAAATGGCAAAGCCAAGATCTGCCTTCAGAGTGTGGTCCCCTGAGCATTTCAACTACTTCACACAATGACCTGGCAAACATCTTCTTATCTGGACTGTGGAGCTGACTCTCTCCTAAGTCAATGCATCCTTATCTCTACCCACTCTGCGTGAAGCCTATAAACCATTACACTGAAAGTTCTGTATCTCCTAACAAGTAAGCCTGGTTAGGAAATGGGACAGTTTTGGAGTTCTTCACACCCTCCCCGTCATTCCACCACAAAGCCTTGGGGAAACAATGGGTTCTAAGTGGGAACTGCTGCAGCTTCTGGTGAATTTTCCCCCTACGATCAAGTCATCTAAGTGATAAAAAGGAAACTTGTCTAGCAGCAACCATAATTGATTTGTTCGATGGCCTCCTGCAGATAACAGCAACAACCAAAATCCAGAGGCTCAAGTGCTTTACACTAAATGGCTAGTCCAGTTGATCCTTCGTATCCACAGATGTGGAACCCATGGATATGGTGGGCAGATTGTGTAAGCTTCACCTTTGCATCACTTTGCAAAGCCTTTCCTTACTAAAGTTTTCTTGGAAACATGCAGGTATCCCATTCTCTAGAATATTAAAATAGAGTCCCCCATGCTTATTATGTTTCCTCCATGAGAAAACAGGCCTTGTCTTTTGTTCTTTATTGTAACCTTAGTTCTTAGCTCTGTGATTTTCACATGAGAGGCACTTGATAATTAGCCTCAGAATGTTCTCACAGGAGGGGAGCATTAGGTATAGCGATCTACTGGAGCATTTAGGAACCTAAGACCATGGTTGCAACATAAGTATGTTTTTTTTTTTTTTTTTTGCAAAAAATCAAGTTCTTCAACAGGAGTTACTATCAATGAAAAGATGGCAAAGGAAGTGTGAGAAACTAGAGAAAAAGAACAAGAAGTTGGAGCAAGAGGACTAATGAGAGGCTGGCATAAGTATGTTTTAAAATTTTGTTTTTATTTGGTGTGGCTGGAAACTGATTGGGCATTACTGAAGTGGCAGGTGGGAGCTAAACTTCTCCAAGCCCTCTCTCAGTGGCACCGACTGCCCTTGTAGGTGAGGTTTGTTTTTTTTTCCCCCTTCCTGCCTAAACACCTATAGATTATACATATATTCTTGAGGTTCAAAACTTACTAGAGGATACTGAAGTATGGCTATTTATTTTCTTTATTCCATCATAGGAAACTTGTTCTATTTCCATCTCAAAAATTCTTACTATATACAATTATTTTTTCTCTTTCTTTTGTTCTGGCTCCCTTTAGAATCACAAGTTATAAGAAAAATGAGTCTTCATTCTCTCTTGTCCATATCTGTGATCTTCTCACTGTTTTCATCTAAATGAACTTTCCCTCTGGCATAGTATGGATATTATTTTTCTTTCACATTAATAATTTAGTTTTCTTCAGACGAACATCCATTCTTCACTGCCCTTAAAGTGAGTTTTAATTTATTTGTAGAAACGTTTAGATTTAACAGTCATTTAATTTTACATTTTACCCTGATGATGTCTGTCCCTATTGGCCCACACTATTTTATGTTTACCATTTTACAAAAATATGGTGCCTTCTTGTGTGCAGTTACAATCATCAAATTTCCCAGTGGCTATGAATGATACTTTTCAGAAGAATGTTAATTGTTTGTGTTTTCAAAATTCTGTTCCCTTTTCTATTATGAAGTAACTTTTAAATGATGCTCCCTTTAAAAAAATGTATTTTCAGCATGTTTAGACTACTTTTGTCTCTGCTATCAGGCTGCTGCTGCTAAGTCGCTTCAGTTGTGTCCAACTCTGTGCGACCCTATAGATGGCCTATTGTAGCTATATTATTTCCTTTTCTGGTCCTTAGGCAGGTTAATATGTTCAAGTCCTGATTTAATTTTCTGTTTCTAGGAGGTTTCACTTATGTTACCTCTGTTATATGTGGGCAGCATCTCTCTTCTAGCCCACTGGGTAGTTCTTTGATAATTCCCATGATCTGTTTCCAGGGTCCCACTTGTATTTATGCATGGCAATTACAATTGGAACAAACTCAGCATGTACTATATCATCTGATTATGTCCATTAAAAATATTCCACAATCCTATTCTATCCTATTCTATAGTCTAGTACATTATCTTGAAAAAATGTACTACATCATCATTAGTCTTTTTCTACCACTTGCTTGCTGCCTTTTTCCCTTGATCTTAAAATCCTGGCCTGCATTTTTAAAAATGGGAGAAATAGGACCTCTCTGGTGGTATAGTAGATAAGAATCCACCTGCCAGTGCTGGGGACATGGGTTTGATCCTTGGTCTGGAGGATTCCACATGCTGCAGAATGACTGAAGTCTCAGCACCACAACTACTGAGCCTGAGCTCTAGAGCCCACGAGCTGCAGCTACTGAAGCCCAAGTGCCCTAGAGCCAGTGCTCCGCACAAAGAGAAGCCACCACGATGAGAAGCCTGTGCACCACATGAAGAGTAGCCCCCACTCACCACAACTAGAGAAAGCCTGCACACAGCCACAAAAATCCAGCACAACCAAAAAATAGTTTTTAAAAAATTAAAATGCTATGAGGGACCATTTCAGGCCAGTCAGAATGGCTGCGATCCAAAAGTCCACAAGCATTAAATGCTGGAGAGGGTGTGGAGAGAAGGGAACCCTCTTACACTGTTGGTGGGAATGCAAACTAGTGCAGCCACTTTGGAGAACAATATGGAGATTCCTCAAAAAACTGGGAATAGAACTGCCTTATGATCCAGCAATCCCACTGCTGGGCATACACACTGAGAAAACCAGAATTGAAAGAGACACGTGTACCCCAATGTTCATAGCAGCACTGTTTACAATAGCCAGGACTTGGAAGCAACCTAGATGTCCATGAGCAGATGAATGGATAAGAAAGCTGTGCTACATATACACAAAGGAGTATTACTCAGCCATTAGAAAGAATACATTTGAATCAGTTCTAATGAGGGGGATGGAACTGGAGCCTATTATACAAAGTGAAGTAAGCCAGAAAGAAAAACACAAATACAGTATACTAACGCATATATATGGAATTTAGAAAGATGGTAACAATAACCCTGTTTACGAGGGAATGGGAGAGGGTGGGATGATTTGGGAGAATAGCATTGAAATATGTATAATATCATATCTGAAATGAGTCGCCAGTCCAGGTACGATGCCTGATAACGGATGCCTGGGGCTGGTGCACTGGGACGACCCAGAGGGATGGTATGGGGAGGGAGGAGGAAGGAGGGTTCGGGATGGGGAACACATGTATACTTGCGGCAGATCCATCTTGATGTATGGCAAAAGCAATACAATATTGTAAAGTTAAGCAAAATAAAATTTAATTTAAAAAATTAAAATGGTAGAGAAAAAACGGAAGCGTTCTGTTTGCCTCATAAATTGGAACTCAAAAGCCGTAGAGAAGGAAACCCAATTTTTTTTTAATCTAATGCACACTTGGGTCTTAGTGTACTATATCTATTTGTTACTCACTTGAAAAGGTTTCTTTTCTCACTGAGGTATGGCACATATGACAATATGAGAAATTATAAAAAAAAATTGACCCTTGGAAACTAAGATTAAAGAAAATGGAGTAGAAAGAACTGAGGTTAAAAGGGCAGGCAAAGCCCTCTTGTAAGACTGGAATAATCTGGAAGAGGTTATTAAAAGGAAATCTGAAATTTCCATATTGAGATAGCACTCTGGTAACTACATAGAAAAGGATTATTGGAGTGGATAAGAATAGTTTGATCACTATTGGAAAGTGAAGACAGAAGAACTTTTCAACTAAAGGAGAGGCAAATATGTTGGAAAAGAGAGATAGAGGAAAGATATTTGTAGGTGCAGCTTTCCGGAATTGGAAACCTTATGGACATGGGGAAATGAGGGAGAAAGAGGCATGAAGGACACTCCCAGGTATCTGCCCTGCAAACATCAAAAGAAGAAATTCACAAGAAAGCGCAGCCTCAGGACAGGCAGAAGTGCATAAGCACAGTCTTTAGAAACAGACATGTTAAGTTTATTTTGTTTTTGAAAATTGCAGTTGAAGATGCGTAATCACAAATAAAATTTGGAAGCCCAAGAGAGGAATATGAATTGAAACAAGATGAGCAAGCCAAGGAAAAACTCCCAAGGGATAAACAGATCTCAGCCTATTTATTACTTCATATTTCAAGACTGTTCCTCATATCCTCTTGAAACTGTTTAGGCTGTGAGATTCAGCAGTTTTCCCCTGAGACAACTGTTCCAAGGTATTGATGTATGTGCTCTGGCACACCATCCCAACCAACCAGGCTTTCAGTTGTAAAGGTGAGATTGCCAGCTTGAGATTGGCAGAGGCAGGGATGGAATCATTTGTGTGACAATATACGTTAAGACTTGAAATCCTGGCTACATGAAATGGGAAAAAGAGTAAATGATAATAAACAAATGATTAGGAGACAAAGCACAATGGGATACCAAAAAAGAAAATGCACAAATTTTAATATCACTTGTTATCTGTAATCTTGCAGCCTCTCATAGCTCAGCTGGTAAATCATCTGCCTGCAATGCAGGAGACCTGGGTTCGATTCCTGGGTTGGGAAGATCCCCTGGAGAAGGAAATGGCAACCCACTCCAGTATTCTTGCCTGGAGAATCCCATGGACAGAGGAGCCTGACAGGTCCATGGGATCGCAAGAGTCAGACATGACTTAGCGACTAAACCACCACCACCTGTAATCTTAGCAGAGGTATAGAAAAAGAAAACAATGTTTATATAAACCCAGGACTGTGGTTTTCCAGTATGAAAGTAGACCAATAAGATGACATATTAAAAACGCTGGTGACACTAATTGAAATGATGCCAGTGGCCCACAACAGGAAATGAGGTTAAATCAAAACAGGCAAGAAAAATGTCAAGCACTTCATGTTTCAATGTGACTGAAAATTAGATGTAAGGCAGGAGAGCAAGACGATGGAACAGGAGGATCCTGAGTTTACCACCCCCATGAACATATCAAATATAAGTACATGTAGAGAAATTCTCACTGCAAACGAGCTGGAAACTGGCAGAAAGACTCATATAACCAAGGCTGCAAAGAAAGATTAACATGAGTCAGGTAGGAAAGGAAGTGAAGCAATCAGATCAGAACTCTTATCCCTAGGAGAGAACGCAGGAAAGGAGAGGGATCCTATGGTCTCAGAGATCCTCCCTGGAGACTGAGCAGTTGGAACCATATAATGGGAAACCCAGTACTGGGGTTTGACATGGGGAAGAAGAGTCATCTTAGCTGGCTTGAAAACCAGTGGGACTTATAGGTGGACTGTAAGAAACCTGGAATCCTCTCCTGAAGAGAAAGCACATGCTTGATTACTCCCTGGAACAAGTAGGAGGAAGCAGAATGAAGCCTTCTGGGCTCAGGCCAGTTTCCTGTGACCACCTCAGTGCATGGCCAGATGTGCTGGGCTCCTGCTCCATACTCTGTAGCTCCAGATCCCTATTGAGATCCCTATCAAGGCAAAGGTTCCTGTTGTTGAGGAGAGTGTAGTTGTGGGAAACAGAGCTTGCTCACACCTGGCAATGAATCATGAAAGAGCGAGGATGGCCATTGCAAGCACTGGCAGAGGTGGTGGGTAAAAAACTGTCTCAAGTTCTGACTAGCATGCCAGGACTGTCAGTATGCACCCTGGCCCACAATAGGAGACAGTGCTGGCCCATTCTGCTCCAGTGCTGCTCCCCTTTGGGGTGAAAGTGCTATAGAAAGGAGATTGGAGACCATAATCTTAAAGGAAAAGAATCAGCTAAGACTAGACCCTTAGGGCTGCTGCTCCAGCACTTTGGGACTTGCCCTTCCCCCTGCCCCTGCCTATGATAGGGCAGTAACAACCACAGAGCACAGGAGATGCTTATGCTCATACCTCACTCTGGCTTTAGTCCATCCATCTCCAGCCGTACCTCCTACCAGCGTGACAGCTGCTAGCAAACCCTGAGGGAAAACATGACCTTAGCTTACTTCAGATCGGTTCTCCAATTAAAGTCACTGGGCATACACAGACTGCATAGGGATATTCCCCCACAAGAAAACCCATACAAAACTGAGACAGGTAACTATCACCAAATTTAATAGAAAATGTTAGACAAAATGTGAAGACAGGAATTTGTTTCAAGTGAAAGAAGAAAAAGAAACCCTGAGAAAACACAGATACATGTTTACCAAGTAGAGTTCAAAGCATTAATAGTAAGAATGCTAAAGAAACTTGGGGAACAAATGGATGAACAGGGAGACTTTTAAAAAAGAATTAGAAAATATGTTAAAGAACCAGTCAGAGCTGAAGAACACAGTAGTTAAAATGAAAAACACACTAGAAGACATTAACAGTAGACTAGGTGATATAGAAGAACACAAAGAAAATCTGGAAGATAGATAGAATAGTGGAAATGACCCAACAAGAATTATGATATATCATAATTAAAACTGAAAACTGCAAATGTTAAAGAGAAAATTCTGAAGGCAGCAAGAGAAAAATAAAGAGTCACATACAAACAACCCTTCATAAGATTATCAGCTTATTTATCTGCAGAAACTTTGCAGGTCACAAGTGAGTGACATGATATATTTAAATTACTGAAGGGGAGGGAAACCTACAATCGAGGATATTATACTCAGCAATATTATCATTCAGAATTGGATATACAACCAAAAACTAAAAGCTCATCAGTGCAAAACTGACCATAAAAGAAATAGTAAAGCATCTTTTTTCAAGTGGAAAAGAAAAGACTAGAACAAGAAGTAATTATAGGAAAAATACCATTAGTAAAGGCAAGTATATAGCAAAGGCTATAGATTACATTAACAAAACAAAGGATAAAAATTGGACAATCATCTCAACAGATACAGAAAAAGCATTTGACAAAATTCAATATCAATTTATGATAAAAATTCTCAACAAAGTGGGTATAGAGGAAACATATCTCAACATAATAAAGATTATTTATGATAATCCACAGCTAAAATCAAACCCAATGGTGAAAAGCTGAAATCTTTTCTTCTAATGTCGAGAACAGAACAAGAATGCTCACTCTTACCACTTCTATACAACACAGTATTAAAAGTCCTAGCTACAGCAATCAGACCTAAAAGAGAAGGAAAAGAAAGCAAATACATCTAAATTGGAAAAGTAAAACTGTCACTATTTGCAGATGACTTGATACTCTATATAAGAAACCTTAAAGACTCCACACAAAGACTATTAGGGTTAATAAATGAATGCAGTAAAGCTGTGCAACAATAAATGTTTATTCATAAATAACACTAATAATGAACTATCACAGAAAGCAGAAATCAATAACAAGTTTAATCAAAAAGAATAAAATACCTAGGAATAAACTTAACCAGAAAGGGGAAAGATTTATCCTTTGAAAACTATAAAACATTGGTGAAAGAAAGTGAAGACAAAAAAAAAAAAAGGAAGGAATTCCAAAACTCTTGGATTGGAAGAATTGATACTATTAAAATGGCCATACTAAGAAAAGCAACGGAGAAGGCAATGGCACCCCACTCCAGTACTCTTGCCTGGAAAATCCCATGGACGGAGGAGCCTGGTAGGCTGCAGTCCATGGGGTCACTAAGAGTCAGACATGACTGAGCGACTTCACTTTCTCTTTTCACTTTCATGCATCGGAGAAGGAAATGGCAACCCACTCCAGTGTTCTTGCCTAGAGAATCCCAGGGACGGTGGAGCCTGGTGGGCTGCCATCTATGGGGTCACACAGAGTCGGACACGACTGAAGTGACTTAGCATAGCATAAGAAAAGCAATCTACATATTTAATGCAATCCTTATCAAAATACTCATGACATTATTCACACAGCTAGAACTAATAGTTTTTAAATAAGTATGGAGCCACAAGAGACCCCAAATAATCAAAGCAATCTTAACATAAAGAAAAAAATCTGGAGGTATCAAGCTCCTAAACTTCAGACTACACTACAAAGCAACAGTCATCAAAGCAGTATGGTACTGGCCCCACAACAGATACATAGATCAAAGGAACAGAGAGCCCAGAAATAAATCCATGTACTTATTGGTCAATTAATCTAAGACAAATGAGACAAGAATATACAATATGGAAGACACACAATAAGTGGTATTGGGAAAACCGTACAGCTACATGTTAATTAGAACATTTCCTCACACCACATAGAAAATAGATTAAAGACCTTAATGTAAGGTCAGAAACCATGAAAATTTCTAAAAGAATAAATACGTAGAACATTCTTTGACATAAATTATAGCAATTTTCTTGGTATGTCTTCTCAGGCAGAGGAAACAAAAGCAAACAAATGAAACTAATTAAAAGTTGAGCACAGTAAAGAAATTATAAATAAAAAGACAGCCTAGTAAATGGGAGAAAATATTTGCAAATGATTTAACCAGTAAGTGATTAATATCCAAAATATATAAATATTTCACAGAAATCATGAAGAAAAAAAAACTGGATTTAAAAAAATAGGCAGAAGATCTAAACAGACATTTTTCCAAAATAGACATACAGATAGCCAATAGGCACATGAAAAGATACTCAACATCATTAATCATCAGGGAAATGTAAATCAAAACTACAGTAAGATATCACCTCACACCTGTCAGAAAGTCTAGCTTCAAAAAGACCACAGATGACCAGTGCTGATGAGGATGTACAGAAAAGGTGATACTTGTACACTGTTGGTGAGAACATAAACAGGTGAAGTCACTGTGGAAAACAGTATAGAGGTTCTTCAGAAAACTAAAAATATATTTACCATATGATCAAGCAGTTCCACCCCTGGGTATATATCCAAAGAAAATAGAAACATTAATTCCAAAAGATACATGCTCCTGAGAAAAAGACTGTATTAATATACTGCTATTTGCTTTTGGATAGTGAGTTTTAACGAAATGCTGTTATTTCTTCTCATATTTTTCCCACAATATTAACCCAGTCAAAAACCTTAAAACATTTCATTGGCAGGAGTCTGATGTTTTATTATACTCCTCAGTAAATATCCATATTTAAAACATATTACCCACCTCCTAGAGTAATGAAAATAAAAACCAAAATAAATAAATGGGACCTAATTAAACATAAAAAGCTTTTGCACAGCAAAGGAAACCATAAACAAAATGAAAAGACAAAATTCTGAATGGGAGAAAATATTTTCAAATGAAGCAACTGACAAAGGATTAATCTTCAAAATATGCAAGCAGCTCATGCAGTTCAATACTAAAAAAAAAAAAACCAACCCCAAAATGGGCAGAAGACCTGAACAGACATTTCTCCAAAGAAGACATACAGATGGCCAACAAACACATGAAAAGATACACAAAGTCACTAATTATTAGGGAAATGCAAATCAAAATTACAATGAGATCTCACTTCACACTGCTCAGAATGGCCATCATCAAAATATCTACAAACAAATGCTGGACAGGGTGTAGTGCAAAGGGAACCTCCCTATAATGTTGGAGGGAGTGTAAATTGATACAGTCACTATGAAAAACAGTGTGTAGATTCCTTAAACAAAAATAGAACTATCATATGACCCAGAAATCCCACTCCCGAGTATATACCCAGAGAAAATCAGAATTCAAAAAGATACATGGCTTGGAAAACAGAACGAAGCACGGCAAAGAGCAATAGAGTTTTGCCAAGAAAATGCACTGATCATAGCAAACACCATCTTCCAACAACATAAGAGAAAACTCTACACATGGACATCACCAGATGTTCAACACCGAAATCAGATTGATTATATTCTTTGCAGCCAAAGATGGAGAAGCTCTATACAGTCAGCAAAAACAAGACCAGGAGCTGACTGTGGCTCAGATCATGAACTCCTTATTACCAAATTCAGACTTAAAGAAAGTAGGGAAAACCACTAGACCATTCAGATATGACCTAAATCAAATCCCTTCTGATTATACAGTGGAAGTGAGAAATAGATTTAAGGGCCTAGAACTGATAGATAGAGCGCCTGATGAACTATGGAAAGAGGTTCATGACATTGTACAGGAGACAGGGATCAAGACCATCCCCATGGAAAAGAAATGCAAAAAAGCCAAATGGCTGTCTGGGAAGGCCTTACAAATAGCTGTGAAAAGAAGAGAAGCGAAAAGCAAAGAAGAAAAGGAAAGAGATAAGCATCTGAATGGAGAGTTCCAAACAATAGCAAGAAGAGATAAGAAAGCATTCCTCAGCGATTAACGCAAACAAATAGAGGAAAACAACAAAATGGGAAAGACTAGAGATCTCTTCGAGAAAATTAGAGATATCAAGGAATATTTCATGCAAAGATGGGCTCGATAAAGGACAGAAATGGTATGGACCTAACAGAAGCAGAAGATATTAAGAAGAGGTGGCAAGAATACACAGAAGAACTGTACAAAAAAGATCTTCATGACCCAGATAATCACGATGGTATGATCACTGACCTAGAGCCAGACATCCTGGAATGTGAAGTCAAGTGGGCCTTAGAAAGCATCACTACGAACAAAGCTAGTGGAGGTGATGGAATTCCAGTTGAGCTATTCCAAATCCTGAAAGATGATGCTGTGAAAGTGCTGCACTCAATAAGCCAGCAAATTTAGAAAACTCAGCAGTGGCCAAAGGACTAGAAAAGGTCAGTTTTCATTCCAATCCCAAAGAAAGGCACTGCTAAAGAATGCTCAAACTACCACACAATTGCACTCATTTCACATGCTAGTAAACTAATGCTCAAAATTCTCCAAGCCAAGCTTCAGTAATATGTGAACTGTGAACTTCCTGATGTTCAAGCTGGTTTTAGAAAAGGCAGAGGAACCAGAGATCAAATTGCCAACTTCCGCTGGATCATTGAAAAAGCAAGACAGTTCCAGAAAAACATCTATTTCTGCTTTATTGACTATGCCAAAGCCTTTGACTGTGTAGATCACAATAAACTGTGGAAAATTCTGAAAGAGATGGGAATATCAGACCACCTTACCTGCTTCTTGAGAAACCTATATGCAGGTCAGGAAGCAACATTTAGAACTGGACATGGAATAACAGACTGGTTCCAAATAGGAAAAGGAGTATGTCAAGGCTGTATATTGTCACCTTGCTTATTTAACTTCTATGCAGAATACATCATGAGAAACACTGGACTGGAAGAAGCACAAGCTGGAATCAATATTGGGATTGGGGTGGGAGAAATATCAATAACCTCAGATATACAGATGACACCACCCTTACGGCAGAAAGTGAAGAGGAACTAGATACCCTCTTGATGAAAGTGAAAGTGGAGAGTGAAAAAGTTGGCTTAAAGCTCAACATTCAGAAAATGAAGATCATGCATCTGGTCCCATCACCTTATGGGAAATAGATGGGGAAACAGTGGAGACAGTGTCAGACTTTATTTTTGAGGGCTCCAAAATCACTGCAGATGGTGACTGCAGCCATGAAATTAAAAGACCCTTACTCCTTGGAAGAAAAGTTATGAACAACCTAGACAGAATATTCAAAAGCAGAGACATTACTTTGCCAACAAAGGTCCATCTAGTCAAGCTTATGGTTTTTCCAGTGGTCATGTATGGATGTGAGAGTTTGACTGTGAAGAAAGCTGAGAGCCAAAAAAATTGATGCTTCTGAATTGTGGTGTTGGAGAAGACTCTTGAGAGTTCCTTGGACTGCAAGGAGATCCAACCAGTCCATTCTGAAGGAGATCAGCCCTGGGATTTCTTTGGAGGGAATGATGCTAAAGCTGAAACTCCGGTATTTTGGCCATCTCATGTGAAGAGTTGACTCATTGGAAAAGACTCTGATGCTCGGAGGGATTGGGGCAGGAGGAGCAGGGGACAACAGAGAATGAGATGGCTGGATGGCATCACTGACTCGATGGACATGAGTCTCAGTGAACTCCGGGAGTTGGTGTTGGACAGGGAGGCCTGGCGTGCTGTGATTCATGGGGTCGCAGAGTCAGATAAGACTGAGCGACTGAACTGAACTGAATATTCATAGCAGCACTACATATACAATAGCCAGGACATGGAATCAATGAATGGAGCTAGATGACCATCAACACAAGAATGGATGATCATGTGGTACATATATACAATGGAATATTACTCAATTGAGTAATTTGTAGAGATGTGGATAGACCTAGGACTGTCACACATAGTGAAGTCAGAAAGAGAAAAACAAATGCTGTGTGTAACACATATATGTGGAATCTAGAAAAATAGTACTGCTGCTGCTGCTGCTAAGTTGCTTCAGTTGTGTCTGACTCTGTGTGACCCCATAGACAGCAGCCCATTAGGCTTCTCTGTCCCTTCGGTTCTCTAGGCAAGAATACTGGAGTGGATTGCCATTTCCTTCTCCAAGAAAAATAGTACAGATGATCTTATTTGCAAAGCAGATATAGAGATCTAAAGATAGAGAATATATGGATACCAAGAGGAAAAGAGGGATGAGGAAGGAGGAATTGAGATTGGGATTGACATATATGCAATATTGATACTATGTATAAAATAGGTAACTAATGAAAAGTAGTAGCACAGAGAACTCTATTTAATGCACTGTGAAGACTTTAATGGGAAGAAAGTGCAAAAGGGAGGCAATATTTGTATATGTGTGACTGATCCATTATGCTATACAGTAGAAACACAACATTGTAAAGCAATTATGCTCCAGTAGAGATGCTGATGTATAGAACAGTCTTTTGGACTCTGGGAGAGGGAGAGGGTGGGATGATTTGGGAGAATGGCATTGAAATATGTACAATATCATATATGAAACCAGTCACCAGTCCAGGTTCGATACACGATACTGGATGCTTGGGGCTGGTTCACTGGGACAACCCAGAGGGATGGTATGGGGAGGGAGAAGGGAGGAGGAGGGTTCAGGATGGGGAACACATGTATACCTGTAGCAGATTCATTTTGATATATGGCAAAACCAATACAATATTGTAAAGTTAAATAAAATAAAATTTAAAAAAATAATAAAAGTAATGGAGTGGAATCAAGAGTGACAATGGAGTGTCTGACATAAATGAATACTTAATAAAGTGCCTATGAAATGAATTTATGTGTCCTGCTTCAAAGGACCTTGAGTATGAAATAATAAAACTCCAATGGGAAATGTATCAGGAAAAGAAATGGTGTAGTAGAACCAGCTCATGTCAGCTTGTTGTTGTTCTTCAGTCACTCAATCTTGTCTGAGTCTTTGCAACCCCATGGACTACAGCATGCCAGGTTTCCCTGTCCTTCACCATCTCCCAGAGCTTGCTTAAACTCATGACCATTGAGTCCATGATGCCATCCAACCATCTCATCCTCTGTTGTCCCCTTCTCCTCCTGCCTTCAATCTTTCCCAGCATCAGGGTCTTTTATAATGAGTCACATCTTAACATCATGTGCCCAAAGTATTGGAGATTCAGCATCAGTCCTTTCAGTGAATATTCAGGGTTGATTTCCTTTAGGATTGATTGGTTTGATCTTGCAGTCCAAAGGACTCTCATGAGTTTTCTCTAAAACTACATTTCAAAAGCATCAGTTCTTCAGCACTCAGCCTTATTTATGGTCCAACTCTCACCTCCATACATGACTACTGGAAAAATCATAACTTTGACTATATGGATCTTTGTTGGCAAAGTGATGTCTTTGCATGCATATATGCTGTCTAGGTTTATCATAGTTTTTCTTCCAAGAAGGAAGCATCTTTTAATTTCATGCTTGCAGTCTCTGTTTGAGTGATTTTGGAACCCAAGAAAATCTGTCATTACTTCTACATTTCACCCATCTATTTGCCACGAAGTGTTGGGACCAGATGCCATGATCTTAGTTTTTTTTAATGTTTCCTAATTACATTTTTGTAAATTTTGAGAGTTGTTTGTTAAACATATGCTTATGCTTAGTCGTTCAGTCATGTCTGACTCTGAGACCCCATGGACTGTAGCTGCCAGGCTCCTCTGTCCATGGGGATTTTCCAGGCAAGAATACTGGAGTGGGTTGCTATCACCTCCTTCAGAGGATCTTCCCAATCCAGGGATCGAACCCAGGTCTCCCACATAGCAGGTAGAATTTTTGCCATCTAAGCCACCAGGGAAGCCCTTGTTAAACATAAAGATCATCAAATATTAGACTATATGACCTTACAATTAAGGTAGTAATACTAAAATCAAAGGTAATAACCCCTCATTTTCTAACATATTACATTTTAACTTAACCATACTCTTGAGGTTATTTCCACCAATTATGTCTATATAGTTGAAATATAACATAATGAGGGCTACTGCACATCCCTCTCCTAATACACATTCAGTAACATCATCCTCATAGCTTGAAATTTGCTGTGATGAAGTTTATACATCATGCGTGTGTGCTGTGTGTGTGCTAGGTCACTTCAGTAGTGTCTGACTTTGTGACCCTATGGACTGTAGCCTATCAGGTTCCTCTGTCCACAGAATTCTCCAGGCAAGAACTGAAGTGGATTGCTATGCCCTCCTCCAGGGAATCTTCCCAACCCAGGGACTGAACCCATATCTCTTTTGTTCCTTGCATTGGCAGGCCAGTTCTTTACCACTAGAGCTACCTGGGAAGCCCTCTTACACCATTGTTGTTCAGTGGCTAAGTTGTAACTGACTCTTTGCCACCCCATGGACAGCAGCACGCCAGGCTTCTCTGTCATCACATTCTCCCAGAGTTTGTTCAAACTCATGTCCATTCAGTCAGTGATGTCATCCAACCATCTCATCCTCTGTCACCCCTCTCCTCCTGCCCTCAATTTTTCCCAGCATCAGGGTCTTTTCCAATGAATCAGCTCTTCGCATCAGGTGACCAAAATATTGGAGCTTCCGCATTAATCCTTTCAATGAATATTCAGGGTTGATTTCCTTTAGGATTGACTGGTTTGATCTCCTTGCTGTCTCAGGGACTCTCAAGAGTCTTTCCCAGCACCACAGTTCAAAAGCTCTAATTCTTGTGTTCTCAGCCTTCTTTATGGTTCAACTCTCACATCTCTGCATGACTACTGGAAAAACCATAGCTCTTACTATAGGGACCTTTGTCAGCTAAGTGATGCCTCTGCTTTTTCAAACACTGCCTAGGTTATGTCTTACACCATAGAAACTGGTAAATGCTAACAGATAAAGCCTTGATTTACTGTTATATCAACTGTCTAGACAAACTCTTGCCCACTTATTGCCTATTTTTGTAAATAAATTCTTACTGGAATACTGCCACTACTCCGTGGTATGTGGCTCCACTATAACAAGAGTTGAGTAATTACCACAAAAACTGTGATCCTATATCTGAAATATTTAATACCTGGATTTCTAAGACAAGTTAACCAAATCATGATTTAGACTTAAGGAAACTGTAGAGAACATAATTCAGGTTAAACTTAAAAGTGTGTCATGTCCGTTGACACTTTATTGTGAGTTGCATAAGGTAAAATTTGAGGAAATATTCCCATGGTATTTAATTTATTTTTTTAACTTTACAATATTGTATTGGTTTTGCCATATATCAAAATGAATCTGCCACAGGTATATGTGTTCCCCATCCTGAACCCTCCTCCCTCCTCCCTCCCCATACCATCCCTCTGGGTCGCCCCAGTGCACCAGCCCCAAGCCTCCAGTATCGTGCATAGAACCTGGACTGGCGACTCGTTTCATATATGATATTATACATATTTCAATGCCATTCTCCCAAATCATCCCACCCTCGTCCTCTCCCACAGAGTCCAAAAGACTGTTCTATACATCTGTGTCTCTTTCGCTGTCTCATATACAGGGTTATTGTTACCATCTTTCTAAATTCCACATATATGCGTTAGTATACTGTATTGGTATTTTTCTTTCTGGCCCATGGTATTTTAAACCACTATCTGATTCAGCAAAGAAGTCACTCGTGTCATTGAAAAATGAGCATGATTCTAACATACGCCTTCATTGTTTCATTTTTACCCTACCTATCCATCCAAATGAAACTATCAACCAACATTCATGTCAAATTTACATCTATTTGCAACCATTAGATGGTTATTAATGGAGTTCAGCAAAAAATCTTGAAAATATCGTGTCAATGAATTGGGTATATAGAATTTTTAATAAATAATATCATGCATTATTTGTAAACAGTATGTTCCACATTATATTACTGAAAATATTAATAACTCGTGTGTGTGTGTGTGTGTGTGTGTATACACACACACACACACTTTTTAGACAGCACACTGTTAAATATTTATCAGGACACCATTGAGTAATATGAAGATATTAAAGATGCAGGAAGGCAATCTATAATAGAACAGGGTTCCTAGAGGGCACCATGATTTTATTGCTGTGGAAGATCAGCAGCATAGCCATGAAGCTTGGTAAGAATCACTGAATAGCACGGGAATTAAATAACAAAAAATATAGATGCTCAAAACACAGAACTTTGTTTTCTGGAAGAGGCTGATCACTGCATTGGGAGGCACAGATGGATCTGAGTAGTCCTGACTCTCTAATGGGAATCTGGGCATAGATTGTTTTGGTGTCAGAAAAAGCTAAGGTCCTTTGAGAGCCCTATAATGCCTATAGTTGGCCTGCAATAGCAGGCAACCTGAACTCAGGAGTTCCAAGCTGAACTTTAATAAATGCTTGAAATAATCTTCACATGATTGAAAATCTAAGACCCTTAGTGTGTGCTGGAAGCAAGGGAAGCCTGGGTACCTGCTGTATAGAAAATATTTCAGCCCATTATTTAGCACTGTGTAGGAATTCTAGCTACTATTACCATTTCTCCCAGGCTGTTTCACATGGTTTCAAATTTCTATATTCCAAGTCTTTATCTACAAAGGATTACTATTATTCTACTCTTATCTCCTAAGGCAGTTGTGTATCTAAATGAGAAATACAGTGACTGTAAGACACTTGGATGAAAGGCACAAGGGTCAGTTCAAAGCACTCCAGCTAGCCAAAGTACTCAGCACCTTTGCCTGAAAATAAAATATAGAAAGCTTTTTAACTACGCCTACCTTCCTGTAGCTAATTGTGGGAAGTTAGTCACCATTTCCCACACAAATATTAAGATTTAGGCAAATAAAAATCTAGCTTACACATAAGAAAGTTATTATATGTATCAAAAATATAGATTTTCCAGGAATTTAGTACTGTGTGATAGACTAGTTGCAAGCATGGGGCAGGTCAACACATGCACTCAGGTTCACCCAGAGATTAAAGAGGTTATGACGTATCATTGACCTCTACAACTCGGTGAAAGCTTTATTGCTCCTGGCATTCCGATTGTGATTATCATGATTTTTCTGTGAAAGTAGGGTGTGAGCTTATGCAGCTGGGCACAATGTTCTAACCACATGCACGACCGCTCCTGTGTCCACCACTCACTCCACAAATGTCCTGACAGCCAGCTATTTCCAATAGCTGTGGGTGAAAGCTTCCTAATTATGTTGCCTAATTGCCAATGAAAGAAAGACTTTTCTCAAAGGAGGAAAAGAAAAAAAACTAGCAAAACTATTAAAAGAATATCAGTGGGCATTTATTAAAATGGAAACTCAGATGATAATCACAGAGACATCAAAAGAGGCTTCAAGAAAACAAGACACAAGAGACAAAATTATCAACCTCACAGAGAGCGGTTCAAATGTTGATCAGAGATAGTACACTACAAGGGAATGAGTAAAATGTGGAAAGCTTATCAAAATTCTATAAGGGCCTTGAAATGACCACCTTTATGCAGCCACATCCCATGGAAAGCATTTGAAAAATTAACGAGGTCCTAAACCACCAGATGGAACTCTCTTTTCCAAGAACCAAAGTATTCCCTTTTAAACTTCAGATCTAGCTATGTCAGTGTGCAGGTGTGTATATCAGGTAAAGACTAAGCTTGATGATAAAAGCTCAGAACCATGAGAAAACCCTGACACTCTGTTATCAAACCATCTCTCTCTAGATCTGGAGTTGACACTTTTCTCTTGTGACAAAATTGGGTTCTTTGATTAGACTGACAACATCAGAATAAATCACCTAACTAGGAAGATGAGGTAGGCAGAGGAAAGCTTATGCTTCAGTGTCTCGGTGATAACAGAGCTGCCAATAAGCAAAATGTTCTTTTGTTGCCTTTTTACCCTTAAAATTTTAAAACAAAGTCAAGACGTTAGTAGTCATATAATTTTTAAAGAAGCATCAGAGATCATTTATCTTCTGTTTAGCCGACAGTCACTTTTTCATGGCAGGGGGTGGGGCAGTTGTGTGAAGTGTCAGTACACAGACTCCCCATCTGCCCCCCAGGTCATCAGATATCTTTTGTCCCCAAGGCAGCAGAAGTAGCTCTCTTCTATGTCTCTTGAGAAGGACAAATGAAACAAGCAAGTAGAAACCCAGCCTAATTAAAGCCCAAGGCTGTGCACGAAATGCATTTGGAACAAAATTTTTATTTCGTTTTCAATACTCCTGAACCTATCTCCTCAGAGTCTTATCTACCCACTTCAATACAACATGTTAAGGGCATTACAAATTGTCTCAGGAGGTTGCAGAAGTTGTCACCTTCAAAAACATTCTCATTATACCAACCTTGAGAGCACCTGGATGGGCATTAGCCCTCTTTGGTTGCAAGTCACAGCAGCACGCCCACAAGGTATAGGCGCAGGGCATCCCCACAGTAGCCCGTTATCCCTGACAAGGCCCTGTGTGCAACCTCTACAGGGAGGGGAGTCTCCCTGTCACTACAGACCTTGGTACAAGTGTTATATTCAGGAGCCAGTCTATACAACCACCCCATGGTGGCCCTCTGTCACCCCTCATGCTAAGTCGCTTCAGTCCGACTCTTTGTGAGCCTATGGACTGTAGCCAGGCTCCTCTGTCCATGGGATTCTCCAGGCAAGAATACTGGAGTGGGTTGCCATTTCCTCCTTCAAGGGATTTTCCTGACCCAGGGATTGAACCTGAGCGTCTACATCTCATGCATTGGCAGGTAGATTCCTTACCGCCAATGCCACTTGGGAAGCAACCCCCTCATGGTGACCATCTGTCAGCCCCCAGTAGAATAAAAAGGATGACTTTGAACATGAAGCACTTCAATGGGAATTTTCTCCTCAAATACCAAAGGCATTTTCTTAAAGAGTCCACATGAGTGAAACAATGTCCACATACCAGTATCTCAACTCAACTTCTTATCCTGCAGATACAGGTTTTTATTTTGGAAAGATTTTTAAATATACACACAGAACTCTGCCTATGGAAAAACTGCTTCAAGAAAAAGAATCTATATACTGGCCTCCAATCAACCTATTACTATAGATTGCCTCCTTTCTGAGGACTATATCTGTGATTATAATAGGTAGCAACATACCTTCAAGTACCTAAAAATGATTTTCTACAGGACTTGGATGGCCAGTACTTATTTTCTTTCAAGAATATCTAGCCCCAGTGGAATGGCATTGTGCCCACCAAGCATGTGGACCAAATATTCAGAAGACATGACAAAGGTAAACACTCAGAAGAGGCACTACATTAGGATCTCGTTTCAAAAAGGCAGTACTGGGATTACCTTCTTTGGTGGATACCTGCAGCTGTTATAATAGAAATCAAGAGTGACTCCCACGTTCCCTTCCAAAGTACTATCTATATCTCAGATATGACTTAGATAAGCAAATGATGGTCTGTCATCTGCAAAGCCAGGGTTTCCCAGGAAATGAGGCAGCTACAGCCGTTGCTAAAAGATAGATGACCCCATCTTCCTGGGATAATAGGGAGTTCAGAATGCTAACTTCAAGGAACTGCTTTCACCTAACAGTAATAGGACACCTTTGTGAGAACAGGGTTCAATCTCCCAGGGGGAGCTGGTGTGAGCTGCAGTAAGAGAAGATGACCCCAGAAGCAACTTTGAAGGAATCAAGGTACATTTCTCCTGGCTTCATTCCCATGGCATCATGTCTGCCATTCTTGTCCAATTATCTATTATTGACTCTGTCAGTGCTGGGAATTCTGACAGCAAAGACTGCTTTTTCCTATGATTTGCCTGCCATTAACAATCCTTCCATCTCAGTTGACTGTGGAATGGGTTTAAGGCATCATTAACAATGTAACATAGCCGACTAGAATACTTATTAGTGTAGTTGTGACCCTAACACCAGGAAAAGAAAAAAGTCCACGTCATGGATTACAACATGTTATCTTGGCTGGGCTATGGTGCCCAGTCATTTGGTCAAACATTAGATATCTCTGTGAAGGTAATTGTGGACATAACTAACATTTATAATCATTTGACTATTAGTTAAAGCAAATTATTGTACCTAATGGATGCACCTCATCCAATCAGTTGAAGGCATTAAGAGGAAAG
Source organism: Tragelaphus eurycerus (assembly GCA_935064755.1). NCBI lineage: Eukaryota > Metazoa > Chordata > Mammalia > Artiodactyla > Bovidae > Tragelaphus > Tragelaphus eurycerus. Next base: position 16,580,453 of record CAKXYN010000024.1, on the reverse strand, counting down.
CCAGAGGCTTCCCAAAGAAAAAGCAATTCTGACTCAACACTGCAACATAAAAGCACCGTCTTATATCCCAGCCAGCTGGCCCACCTGGAGATTTTAGACTAAAGACTGTAATAGCAATTCTTCCTAAATTTCTAGTCTGGCCAGCCCTACAGATTTCACACGTAATAGCTCCTACCATGTCATAATAATTAGTGTTTAATACAAGTTAATGAAAGTAGTCAATATTAGTAATTACTTAATAATAATTATCAAGAATTATCTAATATATAGATATTTACAGGTATAGATATGTATAGATATCTAAATAGAGAAATTAAGAGGTCTCTCTCTTCTATATATTTAGATAGATATATCCCTGGTGGTTAGAAAGCATCACTATGAACAAAGCTAGCGGAGGTGATGGAATTCCAGTTGAGCTATTCCAAATCCTGAAAGAGGATGCTGTGAAAGTGCCGCACTCAATATGCCAGCAAATTTGGAAAACTCAGCAGTGGCCACAGGACTGTAAAAGGTCCGTTTTCATTTCAATCCTAAAGAAAGGCAATGCCAAAGAATGCTCAAACTACTGCACAATTGCATTCATCTCACATGCTAGTAAAGTAATGCTCAAAATTCTCCAAGCCAGGCTTCAGCAATATGTGAACCGTGAACTTCCTGATGTTCAAGCTGGTTTTAGAAAAGGCAGAGGAACCAGAGATCAAATTGCCAACATCTGCTGGATCATGGAAAAAGCAAGAGAGTTCCAGAAAAACATGTATTTCTGCTTTATCGAATATGCCAAAGCCTTTGACTGTGTGGATCACAATAAACTGTGGAAAATTCTTCAAGAGATGAGAATACCAGGCCACCTGATCTGCCTCTTGAGAAATTTGTATACAGGTCAGGAAGCAACAGTTAGAACTGGACATGGAACAACAGACTGGTTCCAAATAGGAAAAGGAGTATGTCAAGGCTGTATATTGTCACCCTGTTTATTTAACTTCTATGCAGAGGACATCATGAGAAATGCTGGACTGGAAGAAACACAAGCTGGAATCAAGATTGCTGGGAGAAATATCAATAACCTCAGATATGCAGATAACACCACCCTTACGGCAGAAAGTGAAGAGGAACTAAAAAGCCTCTTGATGAAGGTGAAAGTGGAGAGTGAAAAGGTTGGCTTAAAGCTCAACATTCAGAAAACGAAGATCATGGCATCTGGTCCCATCACTTCATGGGAAATAGATGGGTAAACAGTGGAAACAGTGTCAGACTTTATTTTTCTGGGCTACAAAATCACTGCACATGGTGATTGCAGCCATGAAATTAAAAGGTACTTACTCCTTGGAAGGAAAGTTATGACCAACCTAGATAGCATGTTCTAAATCAGAGACATTATTTTGCCAACAAAGGTTTGTCTAGTCAAGGCTATGGTTTTTCCTGTGGTCATGTATGGATGTGAGAGTTGGACTGTGAAGAAGGCTGAGCACCAAAGAATTGATGCTTTTGAACTGTGGTGTTGGAGAAGACTCTTGAGAGTCCCTTGGACTGCAAGGAGATTCAACCAGTCCATTCTGAAGGAGATCAGCCCTGGGATTTCTTTGGAAGGAATAATGCTAAAGCTGAAACTCCAGTCTTTGGCCACCTTATGCGAAGAGTTGACTCATTGGAAAAGACTCTGATGCTGGGAGGGATTGCGGGAAAGAGGAGAAGGGGACAATAGAGGATGAGATGGCTGGATGGCATCACTGCCTCAATGGACGTGAGTCTGAGTGCACTCCGGGAGTTGGTGATGGACAGGGAGGCCTGGCGTGCTGCAATTCTTGGGGTCGCAAAGAGTTGGACACGACTCAGTGACTGATCTGATCCCTGTTGGTGCTAGTGGTAAAGAACTCACCTGCCAATGCAGAAGATGTAAGAGACATGGGTTCAATCCCTGCATTAGGAAGATCCCCTGGAGGAGGGCACTGCAACCCACTCCAGTATTCTTGCCTGGAGAATTCCATGGACAGAGGATTCTGGTGGACTGTGGTCCATAGGGTTGCAAAGAGTGAGACATGATTGAAGCAACTGAGCACACCCATACAGCACACATAGATACAGGTACCTGGCAGGGGAGGGAGGAGGAGAGGGAGACAGAGTTCTCTGGAGAAGCAGAATCAATAGAATAGCTGTAACCAACATGCTATGCTAAGTCGCTTCAGTCATGTCCGACTCTGTGCGACCCCGTAGACGGCAACCCGCCAGGCTTCCCCATCCCTGGGATTCTCCAGGCAAGAACACTGGAGTGGGTTGCCATTTCCTTCTCCAATGCATGGAAGTGAAAAGCGAACGTGAAGTCGCTCAGCCGTACATAGATGGGATCATACAGATTCCTGTCTTATTACACAGACCTGTCTTAATCGCAATGGCTTTTACAGGAACATTATAAAGTGCCTAGCACAGTATTTATGTTTGACGTAGCCTTGCTAAGTGAAGTTAAAACAAATCTTTCTTTTGTAAATAAACAGATTCAGAGAGTCTAAGTAATTTGCTCAAGGACATTCAAATTAAATGGATTTAAGTTATTTTAAAGCTTATGCTCTCTAAAACACTAACCTCCCTTAAAGTCTGAAACACCTGCGTTTTCAATGAACATCTTTCTTACTAAAAAGATTGTGGAAATATTAAGCTTACAGAGATGTAAGAAAAATAATCCTTCATTGTAAAGCATTTTAACAAGCAGTGCACAATGAAAAGAATCAACATAAATAAAAAGATCATCCCATCTCATTGCAACCCAAATTTATTCCAGGCATCTATATTGAAACATTTTCTTTTGATTATAATAGAGCTCATCTTTAACATTAAAATCATGGCTCTTCAGTGTTAAACATTTATCATCTGTACAGTTACAATGAAATCAGAGTCATTGCATTTTAAAAATACACTTAGAAGTTAATCTCTGAAAATAATATACCACAGACAAAAGTTATATCAACAATATCAACCATCTATTGGCAACAATTAAGACAAACCATTAAAGACAAAGTTTGCAGTGTAGAGGTTAATTTGTCAGCTTAAAAGCCCAGAATGCCCTGAGACAGGGCTTCTTACTTTGCCTTCTCTTTCTAAAATACTTCTATTAGAAAATACCATTTTTAGCATAGAAGTGAGGGCATAGTTTTAAGAGATGTGCTAACACCTATTGGCTATGTGAATTTAGGAATTTGTGAATTTAGGTCACGGAGTTGGATGTGACTGAGTGACTGAACTGATGTGAATTTAGGAAAAATTATTTAACTTCTCTATAGTGCTCTTCCTTACAAAATGAGCATTAAATAGTCCCTGTCTCAGGGATTGCAGTGAGTTAAACAAGATGATGTATGTCAATCACTGAGCTCATGTCTGACAAAGGAAAGAGCCAGTAAATATTAACTTTTACTATTGTAATTCTGTATATCTATTTAATACACACTATAAACAAAGCATATTTATTAATTCACTTACTATTCATAATTTTGAGGTTTATAAAACATTATTCCCATTTTCTTGACAGTAATGCTAATGCACATGGAAGTTAATTGACTTCCCAAGGTCAAACAGCTAGTCAATGGGAAGTGAAACCTGAATTCCATCAGTCTGGCACTAGAGTCTACCCTCTTCTAACTTCAAGGTGTTAGTAGTGCCTGACTTGTTCTCTATTCAATACCCAATGCAAACCCATGAACCTTGTGCAAACTCAGTCTACTGCACTAACAGTGTATGTTTTCTCAGCTTCAGGCTGGCAAACTACTGCTAAAAAGCAAACCACAGGGATAAAGCTTTCCATTATCACCACACCCCAGCTGTGCCTCCTGACTGTCAAGAACATAGGAGGCAAATGGTTTAACCACGAAGTGGCACACTGCCATAGGTATTTAGTATGATCCAAATGCTAAGATTTTCTTCTATATTTAGAAGCTGTGGAAATATGAGTCACAGGTTGTGTTCAAGGGGAGATCGTTTTAAGGGACTAATTAGTCTTAGATCCTGTCCCCTTTAAACCATGCACGTGTTTGGACATTTACCCTGCTTCAAAAAAGTGTGCTCTGTTCTCCATTGTGACTTATGTGAACTTCAAACTTCAGTTTTCTTATCTATAAAATGAGTATAATAAAATATACCATGACTATTTTATAAGGTTATCTCAAGGCTCAGATGAAAATATTTATATATTTTGCAAACTAGATATTCTACAGTTGTGACATGCCACACAATAAAAGTATTCATGGGAAAAATATTAAACTGAAATTTTAGTTTAATTTACTTTAGTCCAGAGATGTTCCAGATGATAATACCCTAGATCACCCCTCTCTCACTCTAGACACATATTTTTACAGATGCAAATATGCAGTTTAAAAGAGGGTGAAATACAAAGCTAGTTAGTGGTAGAGCTGCCACTGGAATGAAAAATTGAGTCAAAGCCCATGAATCCTACTAATTTAAGTATTAAATATTCAAGAAAGCTAATTTCCTTCTGAGATATCAAAAGAAAACAACCTAAAGTGACTTTTCATCTCGTGTGTGTGTGTGTGTGTGTATGTGTGCATGCATATGTACTTACTTGCTCAGTCGTGTCTGACTCTCTGTGATCTCATGGGCAGTAGCCCACCTGGCTCCTCTGTTCATGGAATTTTCCAGGTAACAATACTGGAGTGGGTTGCCATTTCCTCCTCCCAGGGATCTTCCGACACAGGGATCAAACCCACATCTCTCATGTCTCTCCTGCACTGGCAGGCAGATTCTTTTTTTTTTTTTAAGCTTGTTTTTTTATTAGCCATTTATTTTTTTAATTTTATTTTATTTTTTAACTTTACAATATTGTATTGGTTTGCCACATATCAACAGAGGCTTTACTACTAGTGCCACCTGAGAAGTTCTCTCACCCCTTGTGCTGTGCTTAGTCTCTTACCCGTGTCTGACTCTCTGAAATCCCATGGAGTACAGCCTGCCAGGCTCCTCTGTCTAAGGGATTCTCCAAGTAAGAATATTGCAGTGGGTTGCCATGCCCTTCTCAACCCAGAGACTGAACCCAGGTCTCCCATATTGTAGGTGGATTCTTTTACTGGTGAAGCCCCCATTCCTTCCGCTCCACTTAATAGAAAGCTAACTAACTATTCTACTTCCTCGGTGGCTCAGTTGGTAAAGAATCTGCCTACAATCCTACAATACAGGAGACGGGGGTTCAATCCCTGCGTCAGGAAGATCCCCTGGAGAAGGGAATGGCAACTCACTCCAGTGTTCTTGCCTGGGGAACTGCCATCTATAACAAGGAGTTCCTTTTAATAAAAATTATCAGGAAGGTGCTACTTCAGAAATCTAAGGGGAAACACGGATGACTTTGGGAAAACAAGGCGATGCATGGCTATGGAGGGCCCTTGTGTGTTGATCATGGACCCTTTAACACTATGAAAAGAACAGGCACTCATTCCAGGTCTCATGAAACATTTCAGAGATCACTACTGTCACTGAACACTTCAACAAGTAGCACTAGATTATAAAGAAATTGCTGCCCAGAAATTAGGCTGCCCAGTTATAGCAGTAGGTAAAAATGAAGTATTATTTAAGCATAGCCATTTAATCTCCAATTGCAGTTATCTAGAGAACACTAAAGAAGCCAGTGTATTTGACATCATTGCTTTTTTTTCAAATCCATCCAAAGTCTATTCTGCAAACTTACATGAAAGTTTACATGAGAAGCATGAGTACTAAAGGTAAAATGCAAAAGTTGGTAAAATGCTCTATTAAACTGATATGTTGGTAAATGCTTCTATTTCCTACCTGATCACTGTGATGGGAAGAAGGCAAGATGTCAGCAGGCTGCAGGACCAGTTCCTGAGCTCCAAACAGTTATGGATGACTAAAACTGCTATTGTTTTCCTTATACCATCTGCATGCATATTTCTATCCTCATAAATTCTGAAGCTTAGACTGTGAGCTATTCTCAACTTCTAAGTATCATTACAATAATCACAGTTACAAACACAAAGCATCTACATTGTGGAATGAAGCTCTGATGGGAACAATGAAGTCACTGGAGACACTCTGTCAAAACTCCTGCGCTATTCAGATGACGTAGTCAGTGTAAGGGCAGTCCTACCTGTGGCACGTGGACATTTCTACTAGTCTATAATCCATCGAGGTTAATCCAGTGTCTTTTATGTGCTCAGTCTGTGTGACAAGCACCACGTGGGATTAAAACACATAATACAGGACCTCTATTCAGAGTGATCATAATGTACTGAAGGAACATGGCTTATATCATGAAACAAAGAACAATGCAAGTTAAACATTTAACAGTGCAGCTAAGATGCGAAGGTGTCTAAAAGGGAAATCTGCAAAGGCTGGAGAAGTCAAAGGAGGAAAATTAAATAAATCATAAGTGTGGATTGACCAAAAGAAAGTAAAAATGTCATTCAAAAGAATACATGAAGGTAAAATAAAACGTTATTTTCTTATCTTTAACAACCTAAAAGATAGCTGTTTGTTTAAAGTAAAAATAGCAACAATGTCTTGGGTGATCATACCATATGAATAAGTGAAATGCATGGCATCAGTATTGTAGAGAGGACAGGGAATACTCTGAAATCTCCTGCACTGCATGTAAGGCATTACAGTGTCATTTGAAATTGGACTTAGATTAGTTTAATATGTATATTCTAAACTCTATGGTAGCCATCTTTTTTAAAGTATAATAGTAGAGAAAATTCAAATCTCATAAAAACTCAAAAGACAGTAGGTTTAAAACAAAGGGAGGGAAAAAAAGATCAAGTCAAAAAAAAAAAATGCTGATCACAAGATGTATGCATTATTGCCTTTTAGACTTTGCTTTCAAATAAGTAGGCAGAATTTTGATGGCTTCTCTTGGTGACCCTATGTGCCAGGGTGTGGAAGATGTTGCTCAGATGTGCTGAGCAACACACTAAAACTTTGCTTTTTTCTCAATCATTTGTTTTGTTTCTTAGAGAAGAGCTGGGGGTAAACCCTGAACTGATAGCAATGCAATAAGGAAGGAGTAGAAGCAAGCTGACTTCTTACAAACAGATGTTTAATCAAGTCCTTATTTCCATGCCACTTCTTATCCTTCACTCCAGCCCTGGTGTAATAGATATCATGTTTCTGCTTCCCAAATGAAATTACTATCATAGGGATCTGGGTTTGAGAATAGATTAAAAGTTGATAAAGAATCAGCCTGCAATGTAGGAGATGCGGGTTCAATCTCTGGGTTGGGAAGATCCCCTGGAGAAGAGAATGGCAACCCAATCCAGCATTCTTGCCTGGGGAATCCCATGGACAGAAGAGTTTGGTGGGCTCCAGTTGATACAGAGTCAGACATAACTGAATCTGAATGACTAACAAACATTTCACTTTGGAACAATTACACTTTACTAGGTTAGGCTTGAAGGATCTTTCCAGCAAAGGATGCCAGAGGTGATGAGGCTTCTTTTTTCAACTTCTAGTGCCCTCACAGAGGATGGTATGATGATAATTTTTCCAGAGTACGTTTACATCAGGAGATGGGAAGTCTCTTATACCTTCAAACAAGTACATCAAGAAATTCTAGCATAATGACTTATATCTGGATCTCACAGTTGGGTTCCAGGTACGATTTCTTACTATATTTCCAAAATGACCTCACTATTTAGTCCTATCACATTGCTTCTGTGTAATGATGGCCAGATAGCCATTTGCCTCCAGCCTTTCAAACTTTATAAGGAACCGAGTAGAGGATCCTGGCCAGGGCTGTCTCTCAAGCCAGAGCATCCTCCCCGTGTATGTTTCAGGCTGCTGTTTCCTCCACTTCTCCCCATTCGCCACTCTTTCTGCCTTTCATCTTCTAGGCCTATATGGGAACCTCTCATCTGCTGGGAACTAAACTCTCCCCTCCTTCCCCTTCAATATCTATAACTCACTTCTTTGCTCATCAATTCCTTTAAATGGTTCTTGGGGGATAATATAATGGGGCTGTCTATTAGAATTTAAGTTCCATGTGGGTAGGAATCTTGCCTGTTTTGCTCCTTAATATGTCTGGAGTCTGAAACAGTGCTGGACACATAAAATGCTCTCCATATACCTGTCTTAGGGCTTCCCTAGTGGTTCAGATGGTAAAGAATCCACCTGTAATGCAGGAGACCCAGGTTTGATCCCTGGGTCAGAAGATCCCCTGGAGAAAGAAATGGCCATTCACTCCATTATTCTTACCTGGAGAATTCCATGGACAGACGAGCCTGGTGGGCTAAGTCCATGAAGTTGCAAAGAGTCAGACATGACTGAGCGACTAACACTTTTTTTTTCACACCTCTGTTAAGTAGATGAATTTCCAACATACTAGCAAGAGTACCGATTTTTCCTACTCTCATAAACCTAATGGTGATTAAAAACACTTCTCCAAATATTTTCCTATTCCCTTCTTATACCACATACTCATACCCTACCCACAATCTCACTCCTGATAGCTGGAGAGAAAAATGATAATGTATATTTTCAAATTCACCTGTAGCCTCAATAATTGTACCAGATTTTTTGCATATATTTTGTCTATTCTTTACAAAATGTCTCATGGTCATTAAAATTAAGTGAAAAGTGTCAGTCGTTGAGTCATGTCCAACTCTTTGCAATCCCATGGACTGTAGCCCTCCAGGCTCTTCTGTCCATAGGATTTTCCAGGCAAGAATACTGGAGTGGGTTGCCATTTTCTTCCCCAGCAGATCTTCCTGACCCAGGGATAAAATCCAGTTCTCCTGCATTTGAGGCAGATTCTTTACCATCTAACCCATCAGGGAAGACCCCTTACAATTAGCTTAGGTGTAAAATTGAGGACATATGATGAAACAAATGGGAATCTCTTGTCCAGAAGCCACAGCTGGAAAACCTTGAAGCCTCAATTCCAAGTCAGTACTAGTAATAGTTAGGGTGGTGAAGTGAGGAAGTGTGTGTGTGTGTGCACGTGCAAGGCCTTCACAGCTAACAAGGAATCTAGATATAGGGAAGTCCATAAGATTTAGGAAAGAAGACAGCGTTTGTGTGTAGGTGTTAACAGTCAACGAGCTGCTAGGCTGTGAAGTCAAGCTAGCTGCTTGTCATCTTTTGAAAATCACAGACACTGCTGGGACAGTTATAACAACATCTCTGCAGTGACTCAGCCAGGCTGAGCTAACAGGAGAGAGGATAATATAGGTTGACCTGAACTGTTTCTGATTCACAGGTATGGAAAATCAGAGGATAAATGGAAATCTGAGAATCCCATCAAATAACAAGATTTGTTATTTGCTTAGAAAAGAGATCCATTTTCCTTTATCAACTGTTTCCTCCAAGAATATGTTTAATAAATATTTCCATCAGGATTGTAGACAAATAAAGCTTTGTTTAAAATATGTAAACAAAAATAATTTTTCTGAGATGATCAATAATGCTTGCAAGAGGTAAAATATGGAGGGTCTTTAGCCTATGGGGGCTTCCCTCATAGCTCAGTTGGTAAAGAATCTGGCTGCAATGCAGGAGACCCCAGTTTGATTCCTGGGCTGGGAAGATCCACTGGAGAAGGGATAGGCTACCCACTGCTGTATTCTCGGGCTTCACTGTGGCTTAGCTGGTAAGGAATCCAGGAGACATGGGTTTGATCCCTGGACGGGGAAGATCCCCTGGAGAAGGGAAAGGCTACCCACTCCAGTATTCTGGCCTGGAGAATTCCATGGACTATATAGTCCATGGGGTTCCATAGAGCTGGACACAACTGAGTGACTTTCACTTTCACACTTTAGCCTATAGTATTTTTGCCATAATTCTCTAGTCCTATTACCTAATAATGCCAATAGCCAGGAATGACCCCAAAGATTTCACACTATGAAATAGTACTTAAGCTTTGTGTTGTGAGCTAAGACTGAATTTTAATTCAGACCCTTATTTCTTATTTGGCCTTAATAGTGAGATAAAAAATGATGTAAGTGTTTTGCAAACTGTAAACTAAAACCTGTATTGTTACTTAAAAAAAATAATTTCTTTGTTAAAGAAGCAACATCTTGAATAAACATGGCATTTTAAAAACAGCTTTTTTTGAATATTGGAAACACTAGGACATTTCGCACAATTAATGTGTTTGGATTGAAACACAGAGAAAAGTAAAAATATATTCTTTCTCATAAACCAGGTTTGAATTCAAGACTTATTAAATACATGACATATGTACACCTTATTTAATCATCCTTACACAAGATACTGGTACCCAGTTTTTACTAAGGAAACAATTTCAGGATGGTAAAATTGTTCAGAATCTCATAATAACTGGTTAAGCCAACACTCAAATCCACGATTTGATCCCAAGTCATACATTCTTCACAAACCATATTTTATACTTAAAAGTGTAGATAACTATTATAAACAGGAGTAAGAGATAAGATAAATAAAATAGAAAGCTGGTCATTTATTAAAGCATTTCTTCAGACTTTGGAGAAAAAGAAATGTTGAATCACTAAGGATTTCACGTTCTCTTTCTTCATTTGCATACAATAAACCAAGCAAAAAACATAAGTAAGTCGAAAATTACTTGGGTAAAATTATCTAAGTTAGATGGAAAAATATATTGCAATAGAATTTTTATAACCAAGTTTCTCTCTAAAAATGTCTGGATGTGTAATAGGTTGTTTATCAAAAATCAAATGAGCTGAAGTGTGGAAAGGAGGTTCAAAACATGTTGAGCTTTACAATTTTGAAAAGCATATTCAAAAGAAATAATTTTTCTTATGCAGTAAGCATAATATCCTAGGAAGTCTTCACCATACTAGAAACATTAAATTATCAGAGGTTTCTTGAAGCAAATGTCTTTGTTAGTTCTGCATTCACACATGGATATAACAGAACACCATGTTCTTGAAGGTCTGTTGTATAGAGTACAAAGCTGGATGAGTTCTGATTCTGCTACCAACCTTTACCAATCTTAATTTATTATACTTTAAAAGAGAGTGAAACAAAACGTGAGACTCATCCAATTTCTGATTGGATTTTTCAGGAGTGCTGCATAGTAAATGCCAAATCACTAAATGGTCCTAGAGAAACTAGGTTCATCACTAGCTCACCTACAATACCTATTTTTATCTTATTGATGGGTTGTAACAAAAAATACTAAAGAAATAAGTAGTTTAATAATATCATACAGTAGGGTTTCTTTCAATAAAATCAAATTATATGTATTTTTTTGAAGTATAGTCAATTTAGAAGTATAAGGAAGTTCAGATAAGCAGAAGCAGGGGTTCCAGGTTAGGTCCTGATAATGACATTACTACACATTATTATCCACTGTGGTGGTTCATGGAGCCCAGAAACATTTGCTATTGAGTTTGTTGATCAGAAAATAACCATCAACAATTATTCTAGTAGCAAGGTCTCAGCTGCATTCTCCATTGATTGGACATAAGATCTCTTATTTCATTGCTACAGTAACTAATTCAATTAAACCAAATATTAGTTTTTCAACACAAATCTCACGCATACTTGAAAAAATCCTCAGGTCCAAGATTAATCACTGAATGATTTAAGCTAATTAGCATACATTCTGACTAGGTTGATTGGTTCAGGGAGGGGGAGTTGCCCCACTTCAAGCTAATTAGACACAGGCTCAGAACTTCTACTTGACTGTTACAGGAAATGAACATGAAAGAATGGGATATCTGAAGCTACTATGGACATCCTTGGGACCACAGAAGAGGGTCCACTCAATAAAGTGACACAATAAGATAGAGAATGAGATGAGACTGATAGAACCAGGTTCTGGTGACAGGATTTGAGCCTCTACGTTCCCTAATATGGGCTTCCCCCTGAGTTTCCCCAAATACTTAAGCCAATAAAAAAAACCTTTTTCTTAAACCAGTTGGGGTTAGGTTTTCAGTTAGTTGTCACCAGTATCTTTATCATACTTACAAAATCTTTAGAAGGAAAGAACATTAAGTACAGGGAGACAACTAGGGAATTGCTAACTGAAATAGAGTAATTCTTGTGATAAATTAGCAGGAGAGTCCATCTATTGAACGTATGATAAAGACAGTAGGGCAAGTGTTTGAACTTACAATATCCACTGATATATAACTAGGCAGGTTGTTGTAGGACTAGAGATTTGTAGGAAAAGAGAGTTAGTAGGGGAAAAGAGAGTTAGAAGAAATCACAGAAAAGTAACTAAACTGAAGGACCAGAAGATCTAGTGAAGAAAAGGAAATTGAGGGAAAAGTTGATAAATTGTCAGCTTGATGACTTGACTGGGGGCTTCCCAGGAAGTGCAGTGGAAAAGAATCTGCCTGCCAAAGCATGATGCTATGCTATGCTATGCTAAGTCACTTCAGTCGTGTCCGACTCTGTGTGACCCCACAGACGGCAGCCCACCAGGCTTCCCCTTCCCTGGGATTCTCCAGGCAAGAACACTGGAGTGGGTTGCCATTTCCTTCTCCAATGCAGGAAAGTGAAAAGTGAAAGTGAAGTTGCTCAGTCATGTCCAACTCCTAGCAACCCCATGGACTGCAGCCTACCAGGCTCCTCCGTCCTTGGGATTTTCCAGGCAAGAGTACTGGAGTGGGGTGCCATTGATATGCGGGTTCAATCCCTGAGTCTGGAAGATCCCCTGGAATAGGAAATGGCAACGCACTCCAGTCTTCTTTGCCTTGAAAAGTCCATGGACGGAGGAGCCTGGAGAACTATAGTCCATGGAGTCTCAAAGAGTCAGATGCAACTGAACACGCACATGCACACACATGTGCTGAAGGAGATGACTTGACTGAAAGTTGTATGTTGAGAATCAGAGTAAGAAGAGTAGGATAATAGTTGGTGTTCCAATAAACTATGGAACTCTCATATTAAGCAATTAAGGAAGAATTTAATACAACAACTATTAACAGCTGTGTAAGGGCAGGCTGTACAGAAACCATGGAAACAATTCCCTGAGTATGACAGTAGCAGAATAGCTTGATCATGCCTAAACCTGAAGGGGTAGGTGGAAGGAGGACACACTAGACATAAGGGGGGATAACTCTTGCTATCGTATTAAAAGGGCCTCTTTGATAGCAACTCCACATGGAGGGTGCAGGAGGACCGTTTCCTGACTAGATTCTTCTTTTTGATCTGCATGCTCTATTGATTGAAACAAATTAAAAACTAGACAGCAAGGGAGCCCATTGATGGAGTCTAAGCAGATCTGTCTCTTGGGGCACAGACAAGGGTAAAGCAGATTGGATGCAACAGAATTAATGTATTAATTGTATCCCTACCAAATTTAAAATGTTGAAACCATACCCCCAAAGATGATGGCATTAAGAGGTAAAAATTTGGGGAGCTGCTTAAGCCATGAGGATGGAGCCCTTATGAATGGAATTAGTGCTCTTAGGAAAGAGCCACAGAGCTTCCTAGATTTTTCCACCATATGAAGACAGCAAACCAGGTAACAGACTCAGACACCAAATCTGCTGTTGACTGTAAGCAACACTTTTCTATTGTTTGCAGTATTTTATTATGATAGCCTGAATGGAATGAGACACTGGATGATGGATTCAAAGGGGAAAATACAGATTCTTCAAATTGAGGTTTAAGATGTAGAAACAAGGCAATTTTTAAGGATTCAGAAATTCTGTATGTAGTTTGGGATAGATGACTAAGGTGGGATAGACTAAACAACCACTGCAGTCAGAGAGGCCTGAGGACTGTTAGACTTGAGGACTCTTGAGCATTCAAGTCACCAAGATGATGACAGTACCCAAGCAGAGAACCCTCAAAACCCTCTCAGAATGTGGGCAAATAACAGGAGACCAGAAGTCAACAGTAATTAACAAGGAAGAAGGGTAGTCCAAAGAAGCTGTTTTATATAATGGATGATGAGGACCAGTGGGGTCTGCTCCTTCTCCCATCTGTCCCTTGTAGGAGAATATGAAGATGAACAGCTTTCCTTGAGAAGTCTCAATGCATGTCTGTTCTAGTGAGGTAGCAGCTTCTAGGGATGGCAATAGGAGAGGGAGTTCAGAGCTCTGATACTGTTTTAAATTAAACATTAATACCTAAGATCTTTTGCATTGCAGCCTAGAGTGCAACACAGCTGAAGGACATTACACCTCTCAAAGCTACTGTTTAGAAAATTAACTTACAAAGATAGATCTTTGGGATGGAGAATAAATGGTATATGAAATTTCTAAGAAACTGTTGAGACTGACAACAAAATCCAAATAACATAGGTAGAACTCTTTCTGACATAAATCACAGCAAGATCCTCTATGACCCACCTCTCAGAGCAATGGAAATAAAAGCAAAAATAAATAAATGGAACCTAATTAAACTTAAAAGCTTTTGCACAATGAAGGAAATTATAAGCACGGTGAAAAGGCAGCCTTCAGAATGGGAGAAAATAATAGCAAATGAAGCAAGTGACAAAGAATTAATTTTCTAAATACACAAGGAGCTCATACAGCTCAATACCAGAAAAATAAATGACCCAATCAAAAATTGCAAAGAACTAAATACACATTTCTCAAAAAAGACATACAGCTGGCTAACAAACACATGAAAAGATGCTCAACATCACTCATTAACAGAGAATGTAAACCAAAACCACAATGAGGTACCATCTCACACCGGTCAGAATGGCTGCTAGCAGAAAGTCTACAAACAATAAATGCTGGAGAGGGTATAGAGAAAAGGGAACCCTCTTACACTGTTGGTGGGAATGCAAACAAGGAGAATCACTATGTATAACAGTGTGGAGTTTCCTTAAAAAAACTGGAAATAGAAGTGCCATATGACCCAGCAATCCCACTGCAGGGCATACACACTGAGGAAACCAGAATTGAAAGGGTCACATGTTCCCCAATGTTCACTGCACCACTGTTTACAATAGTCCAGACGTGGAAGCAACCTAGATGTCCCTCAGCAGACAAATGAATAAGAAAGTTGTGATACACAATGGAATGTTACTCAGTTATAGAAAAGAATGCATTTGAGTCAGTTCTAATAAGGTGGATGAAACTGGAGCCCATTATACATAGTGAAGTAAGCCAGAAAGAGTGAATATACTAATTCAGAATATACTAATACAGTATATTAATGCATATATATGGAATTTAGAAAGATGGTAATGATGACCCTATATGCAAGACAGCAAAAGAGACACAGATGTAAAGAACAGACTTTTGGACTCTGTGGGAGAAGGCAAGGGTAGGATGATTTGAGAGAATAGCATTGAAACATGTATATTACCATATGTAAAATAGATGACCAGTCCAAGTCCAGTGCATGAAGCAGGGCACTCAGAACTGGTGCTCTAGGACAACCCAGAGGGATGGGGTGGGGAGGGAGTTGGGGGGGGGTCCAAATGGTGGGACACAAGTACACCCATGGCTGATTCATGTAGATATATGGCAAAAGCCACCACAATATTGTAATTAGCCTGTAATTAAAATAAATAAATTAATTTTTCAACCCCAATTAAGTCTACAATGATTGAAGAACTTTCTTTAAAAAAAAAATACAGACAAATGAATATGCAAAGAAGTCTATGGCAAACGTTTCCCATTGCTATGGAACATGAAGAGGGTAGAGAGTTAATACTGATTTTCTAAGCATTGCCTCTGTCTAATCCCTTGCTTTCAAAGATATTAATAGTGAAAAGTAGCCAAAACCAGCACACATTTGGGAAAAAAAAAATCACAATACAGATGACAAGGTGACGTAAGCAGTATGGACATCTCATTTCCATTGCTTATCACAGTTTGCCATAATTATATTTTCTGTCTTCTTGACATTGCTCAAGGTCAAAGATAGTGTTTCCTTTATCCCCAGAACAATACTGTGTCATGTGGTCAGCATACAGTTAATGATCAGAAATTAAAAGACTTGAATCAGATGAGGGAGAAATCATCCCAAACAGGAGGAAGCCTCAGCATGGAATCTAAGGGTTTCTGTAATTTAGCTTCATCATAACTTGCACAACTGTCCCCCACTGACTTTAAGATAGTCAAACTGCCATAATGTACATAAAGCAAGGTTATGCCAAAAAGAGCAGTAGGTAGTTATTTGAGATTCTGATACCTATCTGCCTCTCCAGGCTTCTCTCTTTGCATGTTCCTTATTTTGCTGAGTTACCTGCAGTTTCCTAGGTCATATCATTGTGCTCCTTCTGTATCTTTTGTCTGGGATGTTTTTCTGCCTCCCCATCAAAATGTGTATAAACAACTTTTAAGGCTCAAGCATCCTGAAGTCCCACAAAATCCATTCATAATAGAATGGACCATTCCCTCGGTGGGTCCTCTATCAGCTTCACCATTGTACTATTTCTATTTCACTTACTTACGAATCTGTAGAACACTAGTGGATTCCAGGCTCCTTTAAGGAATAGTTTTATTCATCTTGTATTTCCAGAGATTTTAGGGAAATATATAAGTGCTTAATGTACACTAAGTAAGTGAAGTCGCTCAGTTGTGTCCGACTCTTTTTGACCCCATGGACTGAGGCCTACCAGGCTCCTCTGTCCATGGGATTCTCCAGGCAAGAATACTGGAGTGGGTTGCCATTTCCTTCGCCAGGGGATCTTCCCAACCCAGAGATCGAACCCAGATTTCCCACATTGCAGGCAGATGCTTTAACCTCTGAGCCACCAGGGAAGCCCTAATGTACACTGGTTAATGAATGAATAAATTAAATTCCATGTCTCAAATATATATTCATGGAACACAATGACAATGAAGTTTCCCTCATGTGAAAAGCAGGATAATGCTCTCACCTCCAGAGATATCCATGTTCTAGTCCCAGAACCTGTTAATATCTTAGGCTTCAAAGACAAATAAGGTTACAGTCTGTTAAGAATGCTAACCAGCTTACCTTAAAATGATGAGTTTATCCTGAATTACCTGCATGAGACCAATATAATCAAACTAAGAGGCAGAAAAGTAGAGTCAAAGAAAAAGATATGTGATGATAAAAAGCAGAGTCAGGGAGATACTATGTTGCTGGAGATGGAAAGAGGAGGTCATTAGCCAAAAATGCAGGCAGCCTCTAAAAGCTGATGATAGCAAGGAAATGAATTTTTCTCTAGAACCTCTAAAAAGGAATACATTCCTGTTGATATCTTGCTTTTAGCTAAGTGAGACCTGTATCAAAATTCTAACCTACAGAACTATAAGATAATAAATGTGTGTTGTTTTAACATGCTAAATTTGTGATAATTTATAAAATCAGCAGTAAGAAACTAATACATACTCCTTAAAGCTCTGTGTTTGACTTCTCACACGTTACCGACTTCTCACTACTTAAGTTAACACCTGCTGCTGCTGCTGCTGCTAAGTCGCTTTAGTTGTGTCCGACTCTGTGTGACCCCATAGTCGGCAGCCCACCAGGCTCCCCTGTTCCTGGGATTCTCCAGGCAAGAACACTGGAGTGGGTTGCCAAATTCCTTCTCTAATGCATGAAAGTGAAAAGTAAAAGTGAGGTTGCTCAGTTGTGACCCCATGGACTGCAGCCAACCAGGCTCCATGGGATTTTCCAGGCAAAAGTACTGGAGTGGGGTGTCATTGCCTTCTCCAAGTTACCACCTAATAAGTATAAAAAGCCTCTTGATGAAAGTGAAAGAGGAGAGTGAAAAAGTTGGCTTAAAGCTCAACATTCAGAAAACTAAGATCATGGCATCTGGTCCCATCACTTCATAGCAAATAGATGGGGAAACAGTGGAAACAGTGTCAGACTTTATTTTTCTGGGCTCCAAAATCACAGCAGATGGTGATTGCAGCCATGAAATTAAAAGACGCTTATTCCTTGGAAGGAAAGTTATGACCAACCTAGATAGCATATTGAAAAGCAGAGACATTACTTTGCCAACAAAGGTCCGTCTAGTCAAGGTTATGGTTTTTCCTGTGGTCATGTATGGATGTGAGAGCTGGACTGTGAAGAAGGCTGAGCACCGAAGAATTGATGCTTTTGAACTGTGGTGTTGGAGAAGACTCTTGAGAGTCCCTTGGACTGCAAGGAGATCCAACCAGTCCATTCTGAAGGAGATCAGCCCTGGGTCTTCTTTGGAAGGAATGATGCTAAAGCTGAAACTCCAGTACTTTGGCCACCTCATGCGAAGAGTTGACTCATTGGAGAAGACTCTGATGCTGGGAGGGATTGAGGGCAGGAGGAAAAGGGGACAACAGAAGATGAGATGGCTGGATGGCATCACTGACTCGATGGACGTGAGTCTGAGTGAACTCCGGGAGTTGGTGATGGACAGGGAGGCCTGGCGTGCTGCGATTCATGGGGTAGCAAAGAGTCAGACACGACTGAGCGACTGAACTGAACTGAAGTATATAATAGACCAAGCAATATACTGAGAATTTTAAAGACTTGTTTAAAGACATCCACAAACATCTTCCTCAGAGGAAGGTTATCCCCATATTTTCAGTTGAGAAAACAGAAACTTAAAGAAATTGACTTCCCTAAGATGACACAGGTAATAAATGCCAGTTTAAGATCCTTCAGAACAAAAGCCTTACTCACCTTTGTGTGATCCTGTGGTCTCTGAATTCTCTAGTCTGGAATCACCCTTTCTCCTGCATGTCACACAACGAAGGAGGAGTCCAGTATCCCCTCAAAATGTCTTGTAAGCTCCTCTGGAATGTATGTTTTCTGTTTTTCTACCACAACTAATTCTTCAAGAAGCAAATTTTAATCACTGCTCTTAACTGTTAATGAGAAAGCTTTACTTGACCTCTCCTCCTCGAAATGGCAACAATCCTTTAGGAAGGAGCAAAATTTCAGAGCATAATTTTGGCTTCTTCTTCCATCCTTTTTACTTACTCCCCAGCTAGGAAGAAAAGGAACCTTCCTGATGAGCAAAATTGATTTAATCTGCTATCCACTGGGTCACATGGTCTGGAAGGTGAGACGTAGGGCAGTGGGGGCGGGGTCTCTTTCACGTGGGCCACTCTAATGGGGGTGGTTGATCAGTGTCACACTTGTAGTTTCCACAGAGTAAATCAGCTGTTTTAAAGTATAGACAACAGACCAGCAGTGTTAGCATCACCTGAGAAGTTGTTAGATATGCAAACTCTCCATTCTTGCCCCAAACCTACTGGACCAAAAACTCTGGGGGTGGGACCCTGCAATGTAGTTGAACAAGCTGTCCAGGTGATTCTGATGCACACTCAAGCTTGCCAGCCATTAGAGTAAACAAACCTGCAAGCCACCCCTACTCCTTCCTTGGCAAACCAGTTAGAGCCCATTTCAGCTTTACAGCTAGAAGTCAAGAAGATAAAGTTGGTAGTACATGCTTTAAATCAAACAGCAGTTTTCAGTACTATTGACTCTATAGCTCTGTGTTTTGGGGTTTAAGGATGCTTCCCTTTATTAATTGTCATTAATAAAGCCAATATTTTGACCCTCTCTGCTATCATTATGTTTATATTCACTAGTTAGAATCAAGATGATAAGAGGAATAAATGTTTCATATTATCTAATCTTTGTCACATAGGGCATTGAGCAGAAAACCTTCTGAGAAAAAGCAAAAACAAAGCAAACACAGATGACTGATAATTGAGATCAAGAATCACAGTGAAATATGGGGACTTTTGAACTGTGGAGGTTACAGCAGCTTGACCACAGCAAGTACAAGCACTCACAGCTGTGGTAAGTTTTGTACTATGTAAAAGTGTGTCAAGTATCAGAAGCAAAAATAAGCAGTGGTTCAGCAAACAGTTGTCCAATGGCCTAAGGAAATAAACCTTGCACTGCATTTCAGCCCAGACTTTAGGTCTCAAAGACAAAAGCAGATATTCCTAGTGACTATGAAACCTATCAACAGGCTGATATATTTTTAAGAACCTCTGCTTCCCCCAAAACAATCACCGCTTGCCCTCTAAACTGTTTCGACTGTTTTTGATGAGAGGTACGAATTTCAGGTGGAAGTAGTGAGAGATTTCATCTTCTTGAACTCTAAAATCATCGTGGATGGTGACTGCAACCATGAAATCAGAAGTCAATTGATTCTTGGCAGGAAAGCTGGGACAAATTTAGGCAGTGTGTTAAAAAGCAGAGACACTGCTCTGTTGACAATGGTCCGTATAGTCAAGGCTATGGCCTTCCCAGTGGTCACATACTGTTGTGAGAGCTAGACCATAAAGAAGGCAAAGAGCCAAAGAATTGATGCCTTCAAACTATGGTGCTGGAGAAGACTCCTGAGAGTTCCTTTGACAGCACGGAGATCAAACCAGTCGATCTTAAGGGAACCCTGAATACTAATTGGAAGGACTGATACTAAAGCTGAAGCTCCAGTATTTTGGTCACCTGATATGAACAGCTGACTCATTGAAAAGTCCCTGATGCTGGGAAAGATTGAGGGCAGAAGGAGAATAGAGCATCAGAGGATGAGATGGCTGGATGCCATCACCAATGCAATGGACATGAACTTGGGTGAACTTTGGGAAATGGTGAGGGAAAAGGAGGCCTGGTGTGCTGCAGTCCATGGAGTCATAAAGAGTCAGACACGATTGGATGACTGAACAAAAATGGATTTCAGAACTTCAGACTAACTCCAACCCATGATTAGTGTATTTTATCAATTAATAGTTAGCATGATGGTAACAGCATCTCCTAAACAGGTGCAGCCAACTTCATGAAAGCATTTCAGCCCCAAAGGTGAAGAAAGTTTAGAAATTTTTGTTTCTGGAGCAACTTATCTAGGAATTGAGACTTCTGAGAGACTCAAAAAGGAAACTAATCATATTAAGAACATACTTTGTTCTCATAGTCAATTCAGAATTGGTAGAAAAGTAGGGGGAAAAAGCTGCCCATTGAGCTAGAAAAAGAAGAATCTATCTCCTCAAAAGAAAGGTTAACTCATCGAAGTACAGATTAGCAGGATATGACATGGAAAGGAAGACAAACTAGGAATTATGCATTATGGAGATGACTGGAGGAAGAAATCTAAGAAGAAAGGATCTAAGAGTGCAGTTCAGTTCAGTTCAGTCGCTCAGTCGTGTCCGACTCTTTGCGACCCCATGAATCGCAGCACGCCAGGCCTCCCTGTCCATCATCAACTCCCAGAGTTCACTCAGACTCACGTCCATCGAGCCTGTGATGCCATCCAGCCATCTCATCCTCTGTCGTCCCCTTCTCCTCCTGCCCCCAATCCCTCCCAGCATCAGAATCTTTTCCAATGAGTCAACTTTTTCCATGAGGTGGCCAAAGTACTGGAGTTTCAGCTTTAGCATCATTCCTTCCAAAGAATACCCAGGGCTGATCTCCTTCAGAATGGACTGGATGAATCTCCTTGCAGTCCAAGGGACTCTCAGGAGTCTTCTCCAACACCACAGTTCAAAAATATCAATTCTTTGGCACTCAGCTTTCTTCACAGTCCAACTCTCACATTCATACATGACTACTGGAAAAACCATAGCCTTGACTAGATGGACCCTTGTTGCCAAAGTAATGTCTCTGCTTTTCAATATGCTATCTAGGTATGTCATAACTTTCCTTCCAAGGAATAAGTGTCTTTTAATTTCATGGCTGCAATCACCATCTGCAGTGATTTTGGAGTCCAGAAAAATAAAGTCTGACACTGACACTGTTTCCACTGTTTCCCCATTTATTTGCCATGAAGTGATGGGACTAGATGCCATGATCTTAATTTTCTGAATATTGATCTTTAAGCCAACTTTTTCACTCTCCTCTTTCACTTTCATCAACAGGCTTTTTAGTTCCTGTTCACTTTCTTCCATATGGGTGGTGTCATCTGCATATCTGAGGTTATTGAGATTTCTCTAAGAGTGCAAACCACCATAATTACCCCTGACAGAGTCCAGATGCAGGAAAACTACACCCAACGATGCTGAGAAGGAGGATGCAGAAGACAATGTTCTTGCTGTGTTGCAGTAGCACAGGTTATCCCTTTGGTCAGAGAAACTCCAAAACGGAGGAAAGAGAAGGTGTAATGGAGGGACTGGAGGGACACTTGGCAGAAATTGTTGGTCCTGACTAAGCCTCAGGGGCTCCAGCTATGAAACAGCAAAGCAGCTTCATTTACTTCAGGAGCTTGTGGATGGTGAGATATTGAGATATACAGAGATGTTAAGAAGAAACTTTGTAGAGGAGGAATCCATAGGTCTTCCAGGTGAAGAAAATTGTCAGTGTGGCAAAAGCATAAAAATTGTTTGGGTTCTTGATGGAGATGGAAAACTACAGACAGAAAGAGTGAGAAAGAGAAAGATATTCTCTTTTTCAAAAGAATTCTGATCTCCTTGATCTATGGACTGAAACTTCAGTTTTCTTTTATATTTAATATGTTTTCTCTTTTCATTTCCCACTGTACTGATAGCATCCTTTATCTTGGGTTTGATACATGGATAGAGGAAAGTAGTCACAGAAGAGACATATTTTGATTCGTGAATAAATTTGTTGAAGCCTGTTAGAGAAAGGACAAGATGTTACACAGCTGACAATAGCTGGAAAGGATAACAAACCCTAGATGGAAGGATAATCTCTCCTAGCCTCTATCTTCCTTGCTATAGAGAAGGTGAGGGAAAATGTTTGTCATTTTGAGGAGAGGAACATGAAAAGAAGGGCTTCCCAGGTGGCTCAGTGGTAAAGAACATGCCTGCCAATGCAAGAGACATGGGAGACATGGGTTTGATCCCTGGGTTGGGAAGATCCCTTGGAGAAGGAAATGGCAACCCACTCTAGTATTCTTGCTGGGAAAATCCCATGGACAGAGGAGCTGGCAGGCTATAGTCCATGGGGTCGCAAAAATTAGACATGACAGAGTGAGCATGCATGCATGCACACACATGAAAAGAAAGAGATGATGATAACTTTCAAAGAATCCAAATCACAGTGTCTGACTATGAGCTGATGTAGAAATTTAGGACAGTCTAATGAATAGCTATGGAAGAATATTCTATTGGAAGAATAGCTGTGTCAAATATAGACAGTGTATTAAAAAGCAAAAACATCACTTTGCCCACCAATGTCAGTATGCTCAAAGGTATGGTTTGACTGACTCACTCAATGGATATGAGTTTGAAGAAACTCAGGGAGATAATGATGGACAGAGAAGCCTGGCCTGCTGCAGTTCATGGGGTCGCAAAGAGTCAGATATGACTTAGCAACTGAACAACAACAATAACAAAATGAATTATCTTCTAAAGTTTCACGTGGTCAATCCCCAGCCAAAGTCCTTTAAATGAAATAAACCTTATTGTGCCTGTGTTTTCATTCTTTACAATACTCTCAGTTATGTATTGTTTTGATGAACTGTTTTCAATTTTCAGAGTTAATTTTTAATCTGTTCCTAATTAGGAGATTGGAGAAGGCCATGGCACCTCACTCCAGTACTCTTGCCTGGAAAGTCCCATGGACGGAGGAGCCTGGTAGGCTGCAGACCATGGGGTCGCTAGAGTCGGACACAACTGAGCGACTTCACTTTCACTTTTCACTTTCATGCATTGGAGAAGGAAATGGCAACCCACTCCAGTGTTCTTGCCTGGAGAATCCCAGGGATAGGGGAGCCTGGTGGGCTGACGTCTATGGGGTCGCACAGAGTTGGACATGACTGAAGCAATGCAGCAGTAGCAATTAGGAGATATCTGATTGTTTAGAGTCATAAAGAGTTTATGACATTGCCATATCACTCTAGAAAGACATAGAGGGTTTTTATTTGAATTTTATTATGTTAGCTCTCCTAACTGGGGGTTCATTTCATACAATGATCTTACGCATGTACCAACACATACAATATAAACTTTGGAAAGAAAGTTTTAGACAAATTTCCATGATAGTTGAAAATTATTTGCAATGATTGGAAACTTTAAGGATTAAAGTTATTAGGATTCAGGATTAAAATTATAGGAATCATATCAGATCAGATCAGATCAGTCGCTCAGTCGTGTCCGACTCTTTGCGATCTCATGAACTGCAGCACGCCAGGCCTCCCTGTCCATCACCAGCTCCCGGAGGTCACTCAGACTTGCATCCATCGAGTCAGTGATGCCATCCAGCCATCTCATCCTCCGTTGTGCCCTTCTCCTCCTGCCCCCAATCCCTCCCAGCATCAGAGTCTTCTCCAATGAGTCAACTCTTCGCATGAGGTGGCCAAAATACTGGAGTTTCAGCCCTAGCATCATTCCTTCCAAAGAAAGCCCAGGGCTGATCTCCTTCAGAATGGACTGGTTGGATCTTTCTGCAGTCCAAGGGACTCTCAAGAGTCTTCTCCAATACCACAGTTCAAAAGCATCAATTCTTCGGCGCTCAGCCTTCTTCACAGCCCAGCTCTCACATCCATACATGACCACAGGAAAGACCATAGCCTTGACTAGGTGAACCTTTGTTGGCAAAGTAATGTCTCTGCTTTTGAATATGCTATCTAGGTTGGTCATAACTTTCCTTCCAAGGAGTAAGCGTCTTTTAATTTCATGGCTGCAGTCACCATCTGCAGTGATTTTGGAGCCCAGAAAAATAAAGTCTGACACTGTTTCCACTGTTTCTCCATCTATTTCCCATGTAGTGATGGGACCAGATGCCATGATCTTCGTTTTCTGAATGTTGAGCTTTAAGCCAACCTTTTCACTCTCCACTTTCACTCTCATCAAGAGGCTTTTTAGCCCCTCTTCACTTTCTGCCATAAGGGTGGTGTCATCTGCATATCTGAGGTTATTGATATTTCTCCCAGCAATCTTGATTCCAACTTGTGTTTCTTCCAGTCCAGCGTTTCTCATGATGTACTCTGCATATAAATTAAATAAACATGGTGACAATATACAGCCTTGACGTACTCCTTTTCCTATTTGGAACCAGTCTGTTGAATACCCATGATCATATAGAAAGAAAAGAAAAAGGACCACAGATATGTCCACTAAAGTCACAAAAATTGTCATGCCAAATGGAAATATGAGTTGCTCTTTTCTTCCTATTACTTTGGAGCAAATAAACATTGGCTGTATCCCTTAAATGACTCTTTTTACACAAATGTTCTTAGCTTTGTCAGGTATGAGAATCACCAGGGAGCTTTACAAAGTACTGGTGGTTGGTCTTTTAAAAACACTGAGGTTATTCCTTTGTCCCTAAACATGATTTAATTGCAGTAATTATTACACTTTACGTCCTTATCTATTTACTGTCTTTGCCCTCCAACTCCTAAGCACCCTGAGGTCTGGGACTTATTGTCTTTTCATCTCTGATGCCTCTTTTATATATTCTACTTTCTACTTTTTTATTATATGGATGGATAATATTCATAATGGCTCTCAAGATGCTTTTCTGTTTCTAGTGCAAAATTAGATGGTGGAGCTTCCTGTTTTCAGAATTGTTCTTACTCTGTTTACCTTCAAATAAGTGTGATATCTTTCTTCTTTATCTCCTTAGCAAGCAGAATCAAACTATCATTTCCTCCTTAATGTCATATTGTCCTCTCTCTTAAGAGCTCTTTAGACTCACAAAGAAGTCAATAGAAGAAAAGAATGTTTGTTTCTCAAACTTTCCTGAATATTCAGTAGTTGTGATTTTCAGCCAGCTGAATGTTAGTAGTCACTCTACACCTCAAATTTTAAGCTCTGCTTCTCAAGCTTCACTGGTTTGCAAAAATTGCAAATGCTTATGCTTTTATTAACTCAAGATCACTAAAAATCAACAAATTCAACTTTTTTTTCACTAAGGGGAGCAATGTGATTCCCAGAAAAGCTGAACTTTTTACCTAAATAGGAGTTGCTTCCATAATATTAAGTCAATATTTTAAATGTATGTTTGTTTATACATTTACACATAAATAGATGATAAAGAGATATTATATAATTTCAAAAACAAAGAAAAGGATATATGTTTGTGAATTCCAAGTCCAGTGCCCATGTTATAATCAAAAACTGTACAGGAAAATCCTATTCAAATTTCTAACCAGGCATATAAATTCTAGTTTACAGGAACTTGGAGCTAATCTAAATATTTTGTTTGTTTTCATTTCTGTTGAAAAATTTCTAATATGTACTATATTCTGCTATAAAAAACAAACAACATAGAGATAAAGCTTTTTTCTATTATTTATGATCATTACACATATCTTAAAAATACCCTAAGTGATTATGGACTGCAGGTTCCTCATTTTGCAGGAGAAAACCTTGGTATTTTAAGTGCAAGGTACATAGAAAGTAGGTGACAGAGCCTTGATTAGACCTTTCTTCTGACTCTAATTCTGCTGCTCAAAGACACTGATATTAGAAAGATTAATATTTTAGAGCTCTGAGATATAAGTTCTTTTAATAATGTAAAGCCATATATATTCACCTGTATCTATAATTATTCTGGCAAATTTTGTTTCTATTAATCATTGTGTCATTTTTAAGGAAGAAAAAAGGTGTAATTTTTTTCCTGAAATTTCTACTTCAGTGCAACTCCAGACTTACATTTCCCCAAATCCCTAACTCTTCATTAAAATACAGATAAAGATATGGCATGGGACATTGAGGAGGCTCTGAACAAAGAAAGTTGTTTGTCTATCAGGATGAATTTTTGATCAATACATGCAAATCAATTAGCATTGATGAATTTGATCATGACCTATTACAGGTTTCATTCAGATTTGAAAATGCATGGTAGCAGCAGTATCTGTCTGGAGGTAAAAGAAAAGGCTTACCCTCTCTTATTATCTGTATCAACTGCAGAAGCCCATTGCTCAGCTCATGCTTCATTCTGAAGGAGTTTAAATTTTATCTGCAGGCTGCATTCACCAGCTTCTTACTCTTTCCTTCTCCCTTTTCTGTATTTACCCAGGGGGCAAGATGACTAGGTCTTACAGGATAGGAAGTAGAGAAGATTTCCCCCCTGAAATAGTGAATACTAGAAGGCACTGGAAAAAAATGTATCAGCAGAGTCCCTAAACTGTAATGAGGGTCTCCTGCATGAGAATCATTTGAGGTCTCCAGCAAAATCAGTTGTTTTGTGCTCATCTGACATCTTCTGAATCAGAATCTCTGAGACATTAGACTCAAGAGTTTACATTTTAATGAGCTCACAGATAATTCTAACACACCCTGCTGAAGAACCATAGGGACACAAAGTTTGACAAGGGATTTAAAATAATGTTACAGCAGAAATATGCACAGCTTCTAAGTTTACATCTTGATGAATTTTCAGAAATTGAACACATCCAGGAAACCAGAACCCACATCCATAAACAGAAATTTCCCCCAAAATTTTGTCATAACATAAGTAGTCCCTGCATCAAAACCAAGAGAAATTTTCAGACATGAATCATTATATGGAGAAACTCAAAAAAATACAAATTAAATTTTAAAATATATTCCAGTTGAGTAAAAAAATATTAAAATGCTTAGGCATAAAATACATGTCCAAATATTAATTGCTTAACTGTATAGTAACAACAATCAAATCAATGATATAGCAAAAGATAAAACAAAAATTTATTCATAATAGCAACTAACAAAATAAGACAATAATAACAAATAAGAATATTATAGTCCTTTAAAAATAATATAATTTCATCTAGGAAAAATAACAAAAAATCTTGACCAAACACAAACTTTTATGTTCCTGAAATGCATAAATATTTAAAAAATAATGATTAAAAATAATAATAATGATTCAGTTGAACTCAATTTCTGTGAAAATCTCAGTAAAATTTAACTATTTTAAGTTGAACTAAATTCCTATGAAAGTCCAGTAAAATTTTCCTCTGAGCCTGAGAAAATCATTCTGAAATTCATCTGGAAGGCCAAAAAAAGCATTTGAAACTATAAATAAAAATAATTAACATAAATCTTATTCTACTAGGTAAATAAACGTATGAAAATGTCACGAATGGAAACATTGACAAACTAGCAAAAATAATATATAGGCAATGGAACAGAATACATCTCTTCAAAATAGTCCCAACTATAGTAGTTTTCACAAACAGGTCTAAGAGTCACCTGGGGGACTAGGAAACATTGCTGACTCTGGATCCCACCCTAGAATTTGAAAATCAAGTATATTCCTGCATGACCCAACCTCCTGGACTGAGTTGACTTTCTTGATATCTCTAATCGCAGAGTAACTCATAAAAGGAGATGTATAAGGAGAGTGGGATGCTGCCTTTTCTAAGAACATGAATTCTTGGTACAGAGGAGATGAGGATAAGCAACTGGATGGTTCATAAACTACACTAACCTGATGAAGGATGTCTCTAGGCTTACATAATGCTGAAGGAGTGCTTGAATGGCTGTGGCTATACAAATCCACTGATTTGTGTTCATTGTCCCTGTACTTACTGGAACATTACTTATTGGAACTGGATTGTACTTATTGGAACATTAAAAGGAAACATTTGGGGTCCTCTTTACATATATTAAAAGACGCTTACTCCTTGGAAGAAAAGTTATGACCAACCTAGATAGCATATTCAAAAGCAGAGACATTACTTTGCCAACAAAGGTCAGTCTAGTCAAGGCTATGGTTTTTCCAGTAGTCACGTATGGATGTGAGAGTTGGACTGTGAAGAAGGCTGAGCGCCGAAGAATTGATGCTTTTGAACTGTGGCATTGGAGAAGACTCTTGAGAGTCCCTTACACTGCAAGGAGATCCAACCAGTCCATTCTGAAGATCAGCCATGGGATTTCTTTGGAAGGAATGATGCTAAAGCTGAAACTCCAGTACTTTGGCCACCTCATGCGAAGAGTTGACTCATTGGAAAAGACTCTGATGCTGGGAGGGATTGGGAGCAGGAGGAGAAGGGGACGACAGAGGATGAGATGGCTGGATGGCATCACTGACTCGATGGATGTGAGTCTGAGTGACCTCCGGGAGTTGCTGATGGATGGGGAGGCCTGGCGTGCTGTGATTCATGGGGTCGCAAAGAGTCAGACAGGACTGAGTGACTAAACTGAACTGAACTGAACTGAACTTATATATATTAATCCAAACTTTCATGTTTATTCTCATTTACACTGCCTTCCCATTAAGTAAAACACTAAGTCAGTTTTATGATTCTACCAACTATAGTCATATGGCTTCCAGGACTTTTCATTATGACATCATTTAAGGAACTGAATTATAATCACTATCATGGACTTATCTGGTGACTCAGATGGTAAAGAATCTGCCTGCAGTGAAGGAGATCTGGGTTCAATCCATGGGTTGGGAAGATCCCCTGGAGAAGAGAAGGACTACCCACTCCAACACTGTTGCCTGGAAAGTTTAATGGATAGAGGATAGTCCATGAAGTCACAAAGAGTTGGACATGACTGAGCAACTGCACACACACACACACACACACACACACCCATGAAGTCACAAAGAGTTGGACATGACTGAGCAACTGCACACACACACACATACACACACACACCATGGGCTAAAATAACAAGCACTTACATATTCCTTCCTTTGCCATAATTCAAACTCCAGTTGGATTTTTTTTAATGTATGCAAATCATATTAAGCACAGTAGTCATAAATATGCACAGAACCAGAGTTTGCTTTCTGCTTCATCATACTAATGATTTAAATGGATCAATCTAAATTAGTCAATACTTCAAATTGGAATAATTTTTTGGAATTTTAAAAATAATCATGTTATCATGCTCCATCAGTCAATATACTAAAATTTTAGATAAAAAAGAGATCAATAAAGATACAGTAACCCATAGGAAAACATGAAGTAAATATGAGTATCCTAAAACTTCATACACGTAAAACTGTCATCATAAAAACAGCGAAAGATCTTGCCAAGAAACAAGAGAAAGATTGGACTTCTTTAAAATCTGAAAAAAAAATCATTTTAAAAGAAAGTAAACTATGTAAATTTTTACTTAAAACAGCACTGGCAGAAAATTTTTATTATAATTATTATAGAGTAGATACTAATTAACAAGAAAAGTAATTTGGCAATATGTAAAAAAATAGTTAATAGTCCCTCACTTGTAGCCCATAATTCCATAATTCTGATTCCAGGAATCAGAAGGAAGGCAGAATGCACAAAATTGTTATGTCCCAAACACCTTTTTAAAGCATATAGTATCCTATGGCCAGACAGGGTTCCAAAAATCACCCTGACAGTTAACAGGCTATGAAGCCAAGAGGGGTGGGGCTGAGCTAAGAGGAAAATGATTAGAGAGTAAATTGAAACCAGGAACCAACAAGACAGTCTAATAGGAACACCCTAAAAGGGTGTGATTTCCATCAAGTGGCAGACACCCATTGTGCTACTGGTTCTACACTTGGAGGCATTGAGAATTTGATCTCCTTGACAGTGTTACCAACCACACACTCTTCCCCTGTTGTCAGAAGGATAGCAGGGAGGGAGAAAAAAGTGAGATAGAAAATATGAGGCACCAGGTTGATGCCTGTAGAGTCTTAGGCATGAGGGTTTTTAAAAGGGCCCTGTGATTTTGCAAAGGATGGGAGGGGAGGTTGGGGAGGCCCCTGGGACTCTGAGCTGCTTAGAAGGAAAGAAGAGTTTAAGGGTATTATCCTGTTTGGATGAAACTACAAGGATTTTAATTTCTTATTTCTACACTTCAAGGTTAAAAAAATTTTTAGCAATGTCCATTTTATGTTTTTATAATCAGAAAAATAGTTTAATTTGTTTTAAATTATTTTTCCACATTTACCTTGAAATTTTAATTCTGCTCTGGTATTCCTTAGGAAAAAGAATAATATGAAATAATGTTCTGTTAGAGGTTAAGCATTTATACTATGAAAGGGCAATAACCACAGAAGGATGTTTTCTCTTTTTATCATATTCTGTGCTACTAAAAGTCCTATGAGAATGCTAGACACAAGGCAGTAAATATGATTTCTTTTTATCTAGGTCCTATTCACACAAAAACCTTTCTCTTTGTATTTTCCAAGAACTATATTTGGGAAGGTAATAATAGAGAGGTAAGAGAGCAAATGCATATTTTAAATAGGATTATGAGAAATGTTTTGTTCAGTAAATACAAGCAAAAGAAAAGCCCCAAGGCACTGAAGCAATATATTGTAGAAAATGCAATGAAAGATACATATATAACCCATAGTCTTTAGGAGCTAATATTTAAAATATCTTATTTTCTATATGTTTAATCAGCTAATTGAAACATTATTGACAAAGGTCCATATAGTTAAAGCTATGGTTTTTCCAGTAGTCATGTATGGATGTGAGAGTTGGACCATAAAGAAGGCTGAGCACCAAAGAATTGATGCTTTTGAACTGTGATTTTGTAGAACATTCTTGACAGTCCCTTGGACTGCAAGGAGATCAACCAGTCAATCCTAAAGAAAATCAATCCTGAATATTCGTTGGAAGGACTGATGTTGAAGCTGAAGCTCCAATACTTTGGCTACCTGATGTGAAGAACTGACTCACTGGAAAAGACTCTGATACTGGGAAAGATTGAAGGTGGGAGAAGGGGATGACAGAAGATGAGCTGGTTGAATGGCATCACTGACTTGATGGACATGAATTTGAGCAAACTTTGGGAAATGGTGATGAACAGGGAAGACTTGCATGCTGCAGTCCATGGGGTCACAAAGAGTTGGACATGACTGAGTGACTGAACTGAACTGAGACATTGATATTTCTCTAAATTTAACAGTGTAAAAAAAAGCAACATGAGATAAAGATTTCTTTGGGAGAAAATAAATAATTTAACAAAACAACAGAATAGATCATTATGTAAGATAACAATAAAAGGGTAGAAAAGTCTCATTTAAAATATATTGGCTATAAATTATTTTATAATTATGTTTAGAGAAGACTTATATGCAAAACTTGCTTCTTTCTTACTGCTAAATGGACCCTAAATTGGCCTCTATGGTATTATGATTTATAATAAGAAATACACAGCCTTCATCCCATTTCTGGTACAAACCTCCTAAAATTTTATGTGATAAGTACAATAAAGTATCTTTTGATATATGTAAGAAGCCTGTCTCAACCACACCTAAGTTTATACTAATGATGTGAATTTCGGAAAGTACTTATGAATGGGGCTTCCCAAGTGGCTCAGTGGTAAAGAATCTGCTGGCCAGTTCAGGAGTCAAAGGTTTGATCCCTGGATTGGGAAGATCCCCTGGAGGAGGAAATGGCAACTCACTCCAGTGTTCTTGCCTGAAAATTCCCATGAACAGAAAACTTGGTGAGTACAGTCCTTGGGGTTGCAAAAAGTCAGATACAACTTAGTGACAGAGCACTTATGAATGGGGCCTGGGTGCCCGGGGAACCAACCATGTGACTAAAGAGCTAAAACTTTCAGGTCCACTCCCTAAACTCTGGGGAGGGAACAGAGGCTGGAAATCAAGTTTAATCACTGATGGCTCTATAGTGGAAGGTAAAATCATTAAAATGGTGGCATAGGTGTTCCTGACTTCAGCTCCCCTCATAAGAACACCAAATAGCAACTATCCATAGACAAGACACCACTGTGAAAATTCTAGAACATGATGGTTGAGGCTGAAGCACCCGCTCTGGATCACAGAGACTGAGAAGGACTGTATTAGATGAACAAGGAGAACAGCTACTTCTAACCACATCATCCCTCTCCCAGACTGGCAGAGAGTGCAGAGAGAGGTTTCCCAACCCTCCAATCCCACTTCTAACTCCAGGGTCTATGATTTCCTCTAGTGGGAAAAAGAGAGCTCAAGGTGAACATCCAGTTCCCCCAGCATTGCAGGTCTCAATCTGGGAGGCCCATTTGGGTCTTACCTCATAGAGATTACAAGGGCTTGACTTACTGGATCAGATTGGGTAGGGCCTACTACAATCCATGCTCCAGTCTGGGTGGACTGAGTTTCTCCATCAGTGCTGAATAGAGATCTCAGCCAGTGGATCTAGGTCCCAGTTACAGAGCCAATCCAGGGGTCTGATCTGGCTAGGGAACTGAGTGTACAGTCACTTCCTGATTCTTCCTGATTTAGGGCAAAAAAACAAGTCTAAACAAACTTAAGAAGTTTGAAATCATATATGCACTTTTTTCAACCACAATTTCTTGACACTAGAAATCGATAACAGAAGGACAACTGGAAAATTCACAAACTGAGGAAGAAGGAATACTCCCAAACTCATCTTACAAGGCTAGCATTTCTTCTGATGCTAAAGCTATGTGAGGATTCTCCAGGAAAATAAAACTACAGGCCAATATTTCTGATGAATACAGATAGAAAAATTCTCAACAAAATATCAGTAAACCAAATTTAACAGTACTTATGATTGATCTATACCATGAACAAGGCATATACATTCCTGGGCATGGGATGGTTCAAAATATGCAAATCAGTAAGTATGATACATTACATTAATAGGAGGAAAAATATGTTCATTGATTATTTCAATAGATGTAAACAAGCATTAGTCGTTCAGTTGTGTCCAAGTCTTTGCAACCCCATCATCTTTAGCCCACCATGCTCCTCCTCTTGTCCATGGGATTCTCCAGGCAAGAATAATGGAGTGAGTTGCCATTCCCTTCTCCAGGGGATAGTCCCAACCCAGGGATTGAACCCGAGTCTCCTGCTTTGCAGGCAGATTCTTTACTGTCTTTGACAAATTGGCATTTACAAGTAGGATGGAGAAAGATGAGATCAGGAAATTAGTATTATAGGTCAAGGAAATGAGAGCAAAGAGTGACTTGCTAAGGAATGAAAGAACTTCACTTTCACAGAAGTGTGAGAAGTATTTATAGTTTTTTTAATGGGACTGGCAAAAAGAGAGTCTGACAAAATTAACAAAAGCTAAAAGTCACATTTTAAAACATGTCAAGGAGTTTGACTTTATCTCAAGAGCAATGGAAGGTCAGAGAAACAATTTAAGAAGGAAGGTGTGATATAAAAATGCATTTAATGATAAAAGTAATAAGAGCTGCCATTTAATCCTTCCTGGGATAAAAACTCAATATATATCACCTGCTTTTTTAAATTAATTTTTGTTGAAACATAGTTGCTTTACAATGTTGTGCTAGCTTCTTGATATATATCAAAGTGAATCGGTCATATGTATAAGTATATCCATTCTTTTTTACGTTGACTTCCCATTCCCACAGAGCACTGAGTAGAGTTCCCTGTTCTATATGGTAAATTCTCATTAGTTATCTAATGTATATACATAATGGTATATATATGTCAGTCCCAATCTCCCAATTCATCCCACTTCCGTATTCCTCCTCTCGGTAAGCATAATTTTGTTCTCTACATCTGTGACTCTATTTCTTCGTTGCAAATAAGTTCACCTCTACCATTTTTTCTAGACTCCACATATAAGCAATATCATACAATATTAGTTTTTCTTTTTCTAATTTACTTCGCTCTGTATGACAGTCTCTAGGTCCATCCGTGTCTCTGCAAATGGACTAACTTTGTTCCTTTTTATGGCTGAGTAATATTCCATTTTGTGTATGAACCACATTTTCTTTACCTATTTCTCTACCAATGGACATTTAGATTGCTCCCATGCCCTGGCCATTGTAAATAATGCTGCAATGAACACAAAGGTGCATGCATCCTTTCAAATCATGGTTTTCTCCCAATATATGCCTAGAAGTGGGATTGCTCGGTCATATGGTAGCTCTTGACTGTGTGGATCACAACAAACTGTGGAAAATTCTGAAAGAGATAGGGATACCAGACCATCTTACCTGCCTCTTATGAAATCTGTATGCAGTTCAAGAAGCAACAGTTAGAACTGGACATGGAGTAACAGACTGATTCCACATTGGGAAAGGAATACGTTAAGGGTGTATATTTTCACCCTGCTTATTTAACATATATGCAGAGTACATCAAGCAAAATGTCAGCTGGATGAAGCATAAGCTGGAACCAAGATTGCCAGGAGAAATATCAATAACTTCAGATATGTAGATGATACCGTCCATAAGCAGAAAGCAAAGAATTAAAGCACCTCTTGTTGAAAGTGAAAGAGGAGAGTGAAAAAACTGGCTTAAAACTCAACATTTTAAAAAATGAAAATCATGGCATCCAGTCACATCACTTCATGACAAATAGATGGGGAAACAATGGAAACAATGAGAGACTTTATTTTTCTGGGCTCCAAAATCACTGCAGATGGTGACTGCAGCCATGAAATTAAAAGACGCTTGCTCCCTGAAAGAAAACTATGACAAAACTAGACACTATATTAAAAAGCAGAGACATTACTTTGCTGACTAAGGTCTGTCTAGTCAAAGCTATGGTTTTACCACGAGTCATATATGGATGTGAGAGTTGGACCATAAAAAAAGCTGAGCACTGAAGAATTGATACTTTTGAGCTGTGGAGTTGGAGAAGGCTCTTGAGAGTCCCTTAGACTGCAAGGAGATCAAACCAGTCAATCCTAAATGAAATCAGTCCTGATTATTCATTGGAAGGACTGATGTTGAAGCTGAAGCTCCAATACTTTGTCCACCTGATGTGAAGAACTAACTCCTTAGAAGAGACCCTGATGCTGGGAAAGATTGAAGGCAGGAGAAGTGGACGACAGAGGATGGCATCACCAATTTGATGGACATGAGTTTGAGCAAGCTCCAAGAGCTGGTGATGGACAGGGAGACCTGGCATGCTACAGTCCATGAGGTTGCAAAGAGTCAGACACAACTGAGTGACTGAACTGAACTGAACTTATGGTAGCTCTATTTTAAATTTTTTAAGGAAGCTTCATACTGCTGCCCATAGTGGCTGTATGTGTATGTTCCTACACTCCCAACAACAGTGTAGGAAGGCTCCCTTTTTCCATACCCTCTCCAGCAGTTATTGTTTGTAGACTTTTTGATGATAGCCATTCTGACCTGTATGAGGTGATACCTCATTGTAGTTTTGATTTGCATTTCTCTAATAATTAGCAACATTGGACATGTGCCTTTTTATGTACCTCTTGGCCATCTGAATGTCTTTGGAGAAATGTCTGTTTAGGTCTTCTGTCCATCTTTTGATTGGGTTGTTTGTTCTTGATATTGAGTTACATGAGCTATTTGTAGTTGCTTCATTTGCAAATATATTCTCCCATTCTGAAGGTTGTCTTTTTTTGTTGCTTATGGTTTCTTTTGCTATGTAAAAGATTTTATGTTTAATTGGGTCCTATTTGTCTATTTTTGCTTCTATTTTCATACTCTATGTGGTGGGTCTAAAAGATCTTGCTGTGATTTATGTCTGCCTATATTTTTCTCTAAGAGTTTTATAGTTTCCAACCTTACATTTAGATCTTTGATCCATTTCAGACATCAACTCCTTTAGTCTTTGCTACAGTAATATTATTCCCACTTTCTGGGTGAATAAATTGAATCTTGTGGAGGAAGTGTGGCCAATGTTCACAGCTAGAAAGTGACTTGGCACAATTCAAATTCAAATTTGTCTGACCATAGGGAAAATCAGGGGGAACAGCAAAGTCCACATTAGGTCAACCCATCAGAAATTGCCAAAAACTACATCAGATGGTTGAATCTAATTGTCTTATAAAATCCCCACATCTTCTGAAATTAAATTTCATTTTCATAAATGGAGATGCCAGATGCACATATCTAAAGAACAGAGATGTCATTTGAAATTCTCAGTCCAACTTATTTTGGCAGTCTCATACTTATGCAGATTTAAACCCAAAGGTCCCTGGCTTAATTTTCTACTTTCTCTGTTTCTGCCATTTCAAGTCTTTTTTTGGTCTCTTGATTTCTTCAATTCCCTGTCATCCAGGAGCCTGCTGACTCTCCACATGTGTTTCAGGACCTTTGACTTTCCTACGTTTTCCCTGATGTCTCTATTCTCAGTTTGTTCTTTACAGATTGCAAAAAGGCTACTTGCAGAACAGATCTTAGCAACATTATGCCACAATCTAAAGAACCGTACAGAGATCCCATGGGGGTGATGCTCTCCCACTGCATTTTTCAGAGTTCTAAATTTACAGCTTTACCATCTCTGTATCCATTGCAGATTTCAGCATCCAAACCCAGATGGAGAGAATAAGAGATATGAGGGCATTGTAAGTTGGCATTTGAACCTTACTTTACTTCCTAAGCAAGACTGCTGACTACTTATAAATATCAGCAGATAATATTCCATTAGACTTTAATCCTTGAGACTCATTTGAAATTCTAAGCAAGGTTGGGCTATTTGATTGATCTGCTGGTAGATATCAATAGGACCTAAGTCTGGCCTTCATTTTGATATAGGCCCTTGACAATTAGATCAATAATCCTATTCTCCTCCTTCATTGTTATTCCTTTCCTTCATTTGTCCTCTGTCTCTGCAAAATGCTTCCACTAAGAATGTTCTCAACGAAAATATTCTGCATCAGTAGTTTGCAAACCTAGCCACCTCAGATAACTTAATTGTTTTGGTGAAACTTACACATGTTTATTGTATTGTAATTAAATCAAGAAATAGACATAAAGATAAGGAAAAATTAACAAAGTAAGTGAAATAACATTACAGAATTTATATTAACTGCTTATCATTCTAGGCATCTCTTGGTGAATATTGGCAAATCAAAGAAGGAACAGATAGATGAAGTGGATAAAGAAGTTGGTACATAGAAATATGGATAAGTGAAAAGATCAGTAGATAGATAGATGGACTAAAAGACAAAGTAATTTTATAAAAAGTTGATCACCCTATACATGCTACTTTTTTAAAGAATATTGGACTTGACTTTTGCATTTAACAGAGAAGAAATCTAAAAGAAGCTGAAGAAACTTCTGAAACTTAAACATATGTTTCTTTGTTTCAATACACAATTTTCTTACTTTTTTATGAATAAAAATATAGACATGGGCAATACTAAACATTTAGAGTTATGATTTCTTTTAATGACATGTTTCAATTTGAGATGAAATAATTTACTCAGCTTTTAAAAATGAGGAAATTAGCACACTTCAGTTTTGTCTTCCACCCTCCTCATTTTGATTTAATTTTTTATATTACAGGGTTAATAGCACTTATATTCTATTCTATAACCATAGTTCCTTCATTTACTTACTCTAAGTGTCTGTTTTAAGTAGGTGCAAAGATAACCCCCAGGCCTTTCAGCACACTTTTCTATAGTAATGTATTGATTGAATGGATTTAATCATTAATTTTTTAAAAAGAAGGACTCATAATTCCTGTATTCTATGAATTTGTATGTGCTTGCAAATGTCAGTATGTTGCCTTTTGTACTAGAGAAAAAAATGTTGAAGTGAATTAAGTTACTGGCTGAGTCTCTTTATTGCTAAATGCTGTAGTCATCCTCTACCATTTCCCGGAATTGAGTGGTGGTTTAATTCTTTAGTATTTTCTCCATTTCTCTTTTGGCTGGCAGGATTTCACTCGCCTGGAAAATCCCATGGACGGAGAAGCCTGGTAGGCTGCAGTCCATGGGGTAGCTAAGAGTCAGACACGACTGAGCAACTTCACTTTCACTTTTCACTTTCATGCATTGGAGAAGGAAATGGCAACCCACTCCAGTGTTCTTGCTTGGAGAATCCCAGGGACATGGGAGCCTGGTGGGCTGCCATCTATGGGGTCCGCACAGAGTCGGACACGACTGTAGTGACTTAGCAGCAGCAGCAGTTTCAAGAATAACTTATGAGTGCTTTGGCCACCGGTGCTGCACTTGGACCTGGGAAAAGGTGCTCCTGACCCGAGCTCTGTACCTTAAAGGAGCTTAAACTAGCTTATCCCAACACATGTCTTTCCCCATAGAACAAAGGGTACAAAGTCCCCAGGGGCTCTGTGCTTATGCTTACTCTAGATCACACTTGGATCTAGAGTAAGGCACTTGGTGCCTGGGAGTCCAACACTGTCTGTCTCAACAGCCTTGAGCCTGTTTCCAGAGCTGACACAGGCATTTTCCTAGGAGTTTGTTCTCCTGAATGTGAACTGCACCACTACACCCAGATCAAGGGGTGGCCCAGAGGTGATTTCTTTGTGAAAGTATGGAGAAAGCCTGGACATGTTCTAAGGTATCTGTACATATACTAATGAGGCCCCTCGTGGTACCAAATATTTATGAGGCCATCAGGGCCGTTCATCCATGTTCCAGTTTGTAACACTAAGGAGTTAAAAAAAAACAATTACTAATTTAAACCAGATAGTTGAGAGTATATTTATCAAGGTAGGTATATATTAGGCATAAAATTTTGACATTCAGTTCATCAACCTCTGTTTACAGTTTTGTTTTGTTTCAACTAATGTAAGATGCTAACAAAGTGACCTCTGGGAAAAAATTGCTTTTTTATTTGATAATTTGAGATCAAATGAAATGAAATTTCAAATTTCATTTACTTAACAAATGTAAACAACTTGGTCACCTAAAACATTTTTATTTCTCTCCTTTCTTAGAACTGTGTAACTAAATTCCTGAGGAAAATGTTCAAATAACCTGAGATTTTTTTTTCCATTATAGAAGGTGACTTGTACTTTCTATTACAATATTTAAATGATATATTTTACTTTAATGCTCAATAACTGAACTAAGGCATGTCTTGCTATTGATTATTTTATAACATTTTACTAAGATATATCTTTCAATTGTCATATTGAGTTTTACCATCAATTCAGAGAATTTTGTTTACTTTCTTTTAAATAATAATATTATTATGTTCCATAAGTTAGCAGAAAACATTTTCCTGTTTGTGTGTTCTTCGTTGTATATCTTATGTCTGTCCTATTGCTTTGATACCTTTGTTCATTTCTTTTGTGTTCATGGTAATTATATTAAGACTTTCTTCCTTGAAATAATTCAATTCCATTTTCATGCAATTTGTTTTGCTGTTTACTATCTGTAATTCATCAGTTCAGTTTTCTAAAGTTGGATTTCAGATCAAAGGTCTTTTCCTGATTTTTATAAAATTTCTTTAGATTTTATTTTTGTGTTTTTTTCCCTTGGACTTCAATCCATTGATTTATTAAATTTGTCCTTTTAGTAACTTCTCTTATGATGCAAGACATTAATTAGGACTTTTCTTTTGTTACTCAGTTAAGTTCAGTTGCTCAGTCGTGTCCGAATCTTTGCAACCCCATGAATCACAGCATGCCAGGCCTCCCTGTCCATCACCAACTCCCGGAGTTCACACAAACTCATGTCCATCGAGTTAGTGATGCCATCCAGCCATCTCATCCTCTGTCATCCCCTTCTACTCCTGTCCTGAATCCCTCCCACCATCAGAGTCTTTTCCAAACAGTCAACTCTTCCTATGAGGTGGTCAAAGTATTGGAGTTTCAGCTTCCAATGAACACCCCGGGACTGATTTTCTTTAGAATGAACTGGTTGGATCTCCTTGCAGTCCAAGGGACTCTCAAGAGACTTCTCCAACACCACAGTTCAAAAGCATCAATTCTTTGGCACTCAGCTCTCTACACAATCCAACTCTCACATCCATACATGACCACAGGAAAAACCATAGCCTTGACCAGATGAACCTTTGTTGGCAAAGTAATATCTCTGTTTTTCAATATGCTGTCTAGGTTGGTCATAACTTTCCTTCCAAGGAGTAAGCATCTTTCAATTTCATGGTTGCAATCACCATCTGCAGTGATTTTGGAGCCACAAAAAATAAAGGCTGACACTGTTTCCACTGTTTACCCATCTATTTCCCATGAAGTGATGGGACCAGATGCCATGATCTTCGTTTTCTGAATGTTGAGCTTTAAGCCAACTTTTTCACTCTCCACTTTCACTTTCATCAAGAGGCTTTTTAGTTCCTCTTCACTTTCTGCCATAAGGGTGGTGTCATCTGCATATCTGAGGTTATTGATATTTCTCCCAGCAATCTTGATTCCAGCTTGTGCTTCTTCCAGCCCAGCGTTTCTCATGATGTACTCTGCATATAAGTTAAATAAGCAGGGTGACAATATACAGCCTTGACGTACTCCTTTTCCTATTTGGAACTAGTCTGTTGTTTCATGTCCAGTTCTAACTGTTGCTTCCTGACCTGCATACAGGTTTCTCAAGAGGCAGGTCAGGTGGTCTGGTATTCCCATCTCTTTCAGAATTTTCCACAGTTTATTGTGATCCACACAGTCAAAGGCTTTGGCATAATCAATAAAGCAGAAATATATGCTTTTCTGGAACTCTCTTGCTTTTTCGATGATCCAGCAGATGTTGGCAATTTGACCTCTGGTTCCTCTGCCTTTTCTAAAACCAACTTGAACATCTGGAAGTTCATGGTTGATGTATTGCTGAAGCCTGGCTTGGAGAATTTTGAGCATTACTTTACTACTGTGTGAGATGAATGCAATTGTGCAGTAGTTTGAGCATTCTTTGGCATTGCCTTTATTTGGGATTGGAATGAAAACTGACCTTTTCCAGTCCTGTGGCCACTGCTGAGTTTTCCAAATTTGCTGACATATTGAGTTCAGCACTTTCACAACATCATCTTTCAGGATTTGAAATAGCTCAACTGGAATTCCATCACCTCCTCTAGCTTTGTTCATAGTGATGCTTTCTAAGGCCCACTGGACTTCACATTCCAGGATATCTGGCTCTAGGTGATGATCACACCATTGTGATATTCTTGGTCATGAAGATCTTTTTTGTACATCTCTTCTTAATATCTTCTGCTTCTGTTAGGTCCATCCCATTTCTGTCCTTTATTAAGCCCATCTTTGCATGAAATATTCCCTTGGTGTCTCTCATTTTCTTGAAGAGATCTCTAGTCTTTCCCATTCTGTTGTTTTCCTCTATTTCTTTGCATTGATCGCTGAGGAAGGCTCTCTTATCTCTCCTTGATATTCTTTGGAAATCTGCATTCAAATCCTTTTGTTACTGCTGCTGCTGCTGCTGCTGCTAAGTCACTTCAGTCGTGTCCAACTCTGTGCAACCCCATAGATGGCAGCCCACCAGGATCCCCCATCCCTGGGATTCTCCAGGCAAGAACACTGGAGTGGGTTGCCATTTCCTTCTCCAATACATGAAAGTGAAAAGTGAAAGGGAAGTTGTTCAGTTGTGTCCGACCCTCAGCGACCCCATGGACTGCAGCCTTCCAGGCTCTTCCATCGATGGGATTTTCTAGGCAAGAGTACTGGAGTGGGGTACCATTGCCTTCTCCAGCTTTTGTTACTAGATTACGTTTTATCTTCAACCAGGCATTCTATCTGCCTTTTCTATTCTCTTTCTCTCCAAGGCAAAGAGGTACTGATGTATTTAAACTTTTCAGTTTGCTCATGCTAAACTGAGAAAATCTATAACCTGCCTCTCTGAAACCTATAATTTAATTCTTAATTATAATATTACTAATTATTCATCCATGTTAATATAGCCCATCCACTCTACTCTAGCTTGAGTTCATGAGACAAAAAAGATAAATGTCCATTCAGAGGTTGTATGAGATATTTAGGAGAAGTCCATTTTTTTCTTCAAAGATTTTATTAAATGTTCCTTATAAGTAATTTATAATATGATGTGTTTGTGTGTGCTTGTGTTGGGCACAAAAACAGAGTAACCTACTCCAAAATGGTAAACCTTCAGGATTTAGGTCATTCTTCTACTTCAATTCAGAGTTACAAGTTTCCTTCAAAGACACTTTTCATTTTCCCATTGTATTCACCTGTTTCCAGTGGTTCATTTTTTAAAATCAGAGATATGTTGTTCCTGTTTAGTCGCTAAGTCATTCCCAACTCATTGCAATCCCATGGACTGTAGCCCATCAGGGTCCTCTGTCCGTGGGATTTCCCAGGCAAGAAAGGAGTGAGTTGCCATTTCCTTCTCCCAGGAGATCTTTCTGACCTAAGGATCAAACCTGTGTCTCCTGCTTTGGAAGGCACTTAGCTACCTGGGAAGCCCACATCAGACTCATAGGTCTACCCAATAAATTTGGATTTGTATACTGATGGTGGAGAACAGACTCTGTACTTTTCATCAGCAGCAGCATTGTAAATTTTATGGTGTTGGGCATTGGATTTGGTCATAGTTCTTTAAATAATTTTTTAGGGATTTGTTTTGGGCCACAGTTAAGTTAGTTTGAAATAATCTCAACATTTTGAGGCTTGTGTTTAAGCTTTGTAAGACAGGTAGAGATCAGTCTTCGCTGCTGCTGCTGCTGCTAAGTCGCTTCAGTTGTGTCCAACTCTGTGCGACCCCACAGATGGCAGCCCACCAGGCTCCCCCATCCCTGGGATTCTCCAGGCAAGAACACTGGAGTAGGTTTCCATTTCCTTCTCCAATGCATGAAAGTGAAAAGTGAAAGTGAAGTCGCTCAGTCATATCCGACTTTTCGCGACCCCATGGACTGCAGCCCACCAGGCTCCTCCACCCATGGGATTTTCCAGGCAAGAGTACTGGAGTGGGGTGCCATTGCCTTCTCCGGATCAGTCTTTAGTCTAGGGCTAATTTGTCTCATAAATCGAGGCAATACTCTTCTAAGAACTTTACTTAACCACATCTATGTTAAGAGGTCTTTCCATCTTTGCTTGTAAACTATTCCTGGCCCAGTGTGGTGTGATCCTTAGATGTTGCCTGACATGTTTCTTTAATTGGCTCTTTGGCCAACATTGTGTGATTTCGTTATACTCATGTTTTTGTCATCAATACTTTGCTGTTGATGTGAGAGAGGGATCTCTGCAGATCTCTTGAGAACTCTTTGTCTGCTTCTGTTTAAATGTCCTTCCCATCACCACAGGCTGTATATTCTCTGTAGACAGTGAGCTGGGACAATTACAAGGCTCACTTCATTTATTTTGGCTTCTCTCTGAAATCACTGTACTATGCTGGCTCTTTTCTGATGTCTAAAAAGAGTTTTTTTCATGCATGTTGGTTGTTTTGTTAGTTGTTTAAAGCAGGGAGGTATATTTTATCCTTGTTACTTCACCATGTCTGGAAGCAGAAGTCCTCTCATGATACATTTTTAACAAACTGTGCAAAGGGCACTTGTTTTGAACTGAACTATTGTGCAGAAATGATGACCAAGAGTAAAAGTGGTAGCAATAAAGAGAAAGGTAGCTGAGACCGTCTTTACATCCTGGGGGTTATATAGGATACGTCCTAGCAGGATGATACAGCAGGGTATGCTATTTCTCCTCTCCACTCTGTCTTTATTTTTCTCTCTTAAACCTCAGCATATAGCCCTTACATATTTAACACTTACTATAACAGAGACTACCTATGCTTGGTAATGGAAACTAGAGAGGAAAGGAAAATGTCTTATTCCTACCACGGTAGGTAGGAGAGGGAACATGTGCTTGACTCCTGACTTTAGAATTGCACTGAGAGGTTTTGGGGTTCTTTCCTTTCTACATTATCCTGTACATAACAACTTAACTTGGGAATTTTAGTCTTAGCCTTTCTGCAATTAAACTCTTACTTTACACAGCATCCAATGAAAGCATTTTAATTTTGTCATCAGTGTGGACATGCTGTGGGAGGCATTTAAAGGACAGAGTCACATCAGAGCCTCATTTAAGCATAATTTACTTTCTAAAGCCATATCACCTTGATTAACTAAATTAG
Organism: Tragelaphus eurycerus; assembly: GCA_935064755.1. NCBI lineage: Eukaryota > Metazoa > Chordata > Mammalia > Artiodactyla > Bovidae > Tragelaphus > Tragelaphus eurycerus. The sequence goes on along the minus strand of CAKXYN010000024.1, from coordinate 16,536,103 downwards.
TAGTTCTTTTAGAGACCTCATGATTTTAAATGAGTCACTTTACTTGTAATGTTTTGCAATAATGTTTAATTTACCTTCTCTACAGTTCTGATTTGCTGCTATTTTCCAAAGCCCAGTATGATGACTGGTGCATGAGAACATAGCACTGCTTATAAAATAAACTAGAACATAATTTGTCATTTTAGGTTCCATCTGCTCAACCATGTCGTCATTAAATTAGATTCTAGGAAAGTATCTTACTGTCCCTTAGAATGTCATATTGGTCTCCTGAAAATGAAAATAATATTATTGCTTTGAACACATTTCTTGGCATTTTAGTGTCAAAATATGAAGGTCTAAGTTCTAATTAGAGAAACACTGACCATATGCTGTGCAACACTTGATATTTATAATGAAAACCTGGGTTGAGGTTATCATAAAGTCAGGCTTCTGAAGCAAGTTTATGTGTGAATAAAATTTGGCTCACAGTGATGTCCAGCTCCACTCCCAAATTTGATAAATCCAAAGAGCAACCACGCAGTGAAATTACACTACATGACCTTAAAGTATGTTTGTAAGACACGGTTCATTAATGATTTCAACCATAACTTGTTTTAGGTAAGTGACATGATGATTAGCAATGTGAGCACTAATCCCTTGCTGCCCAAATCTAGGTAATATAAACACATTAATTCACTTCAAAAGACACATATAGACATGTCATCAGTGAGTCTGGTCAGGAACAATTAAGAAATGAAACAATTGGGATTGCAGAGAAGAAAAGGTGAGGATAGAAAACATCAGTTTTTAGATTTACGCTCAACCTTAACTTTAAACTGGTAATAGCCAGTTTTCTCTTTGTAGACATTAATCAGTCTTCCAGAAGTTATCTGTAATATGGCAGCATCATAGAGCACTAGGGCTAAAAGTATTAATTAATATCATTTACTCCAATCTTCTCTTTTGACAAACGATACCCCAGGGCTAGCCTAAGGTCAGCCAGGTAATCATTAAAATCAAGGGGCTAAAAATCTAGGTCTCCTGATTTCCAATCCATTGTTCTCCCTACCTCTTCAATAATCTAGGATAAAAATACTTACTTAACAGCATGACAGATTAATCATAGTGCTGATGGTTTTGGCCATTCTAGTAGGTGTGCAGTGTTATCTCATTGTTATTTTCATTTACGTTTCTCTGATGATATATGCTGTGGAGTATCTTTTCATTTCCTTATTTTCCAGCTTGATACCTTCCTTGGTGGAATGTCTGTTAAGGTCTTTGGTCCATTTTTTATTTGGGTTGTTTGTTTTCCTATTGTTGAGGTTTAAAAGTTCTTTGCATATTTTGGGTAACAGAAAATGTATTAGATATGACTTTTATAAACATTTTATCCCAGTCTGTGGTTTGTCTTCTTGTTTTCTTAAGCATTTATTTTTCAGTCTGGTTGACTTACAGTGAACTTGAAGTAAACTAAAACCTCTACAGGCAACTGAACTCATAGAATATGAAGAACTTCTTAGTTAGAAGTCTTTCCTGGTATCCACATTTTAATAGGTTTTCAGTACCATTCCCATATGCCAATTTTATATAAATCTATGTAAGAGCCTAATGTCATTATGTAAGACTTGAAAAATATAACAAGATTTTAAATTAGGTTTTCAATACCCTATGAAGTTATAACACAAAATTAATACAATATTAAAAAATAAACCCCAATTCTCCCACATGGAAATTCAGAAAGCTCTTGTTCAATGTTATGTTGATGGTGGAATTTCATGAATTAAACAAAAAATTTGAAAGGACTAAAGGAAAAGCCTTCTCCTTTTAAAAAATATTTTCCTTTCTTTTCTGCAATAATTTCTTAATCAAACCATGCTCAGTTGCTCAGTCATCTCAAACTGTTTGAGATCCTATGGATTGTAGCCTTCCAGGCTTCTCTGTCCATGGGAATTTTCAGGCAAGAATACTAGAGTGTGTTGCCATTTCCTACTCCAGGGGAACTTTTGAACCAAGGATACATCTCCTGTATTTCTTGAATTGCCAAGCAGGTAATTCTTGAATTACCACTGTGTCACCTGTGATTTTTAAATGAATAGTGACTTTTAAAATAGCATATCTACCACTGTTACCTGAAGAAAAGATCATTTTCGGGAATGAAAGAAATATTTCATTACCCTCCTTGGGAAAAGGCCAGTCTTCAGAAAAGAAAGGAGCCAGAGATGAGTGACCCTTGTACTAGTCTGCTTGGGCTACTATTTCAACATTTTATACCATAGGCTGGTTCAGATCAGATCAGTCACTCAATTGTGTCCGACTATTTGCAACCCCATGAACTGCAGCATGCCAGGCCTCCCTATCCATCACCAGCTCTCGGAGGTCACTCAGACTCACATCCATCGAGTCAGTGATGCCATCCAGCCATCTCATCCTCTGTCGCCCCCTTCTCCTCCTGCCCCAAATCCCTCCCAGCATCAGAGTCTTGTCCAATGAGTCAACTCTTCGCATGAGGTGGCCAAAATACTGGAGTTTTAGCTTTAGCATCATTCCTTCCAAAAAATTCCCAGGGCTGATCTTCAGAATGGACCGGTTGGATCTTCTTGCAGTCCAAGGGACTCTCAAGAGTCTTCTCCAATACCACAGTTCAAAAGCATCAATTCTTTGGTGCTCAGCCTTCTTCACAGTCCAGCTCTCACATCCATACATGACCACAGGGAAAACCATAGCCTTGACTAGGCGAACCTTTGTTGACAAAGTGATGTCTCTGCTTTTGAATATGCTATCTAGGTTGGTCATAACTTCCCTTCCAAGGAGTAAGCGTCTTTTACTTTCATGGCTGCAGTCACCATCTGCAGTGATTTTGGAGCCCAGAAAAATAAAGTCTGACACTGTTTCCACTGTTTCTCCATCTATTTCCCATGTAGTGATGGGACCAGATGCCATGATCTTCGTTTTCTGAATGTTGAGCTTTAAGCCAACCTTTTCACTCTCCACTTTTACTTTCATTAAGAGGCTTTTGAGTTCCTCTTCACTTTCTGCCATAAGGGTGGTATCATCTGCATATCTGAGGTTATTGATATTTCTCCCAGCAATCTTGATTCCAGCTTGTGTTTCTTTCAGTCCAGCATTTCTCATGATGTACTCTGCATATAAGTTAAATAAACATGGTGAGAATATACAGCCTTGACGTACTCCTTTTCCTATTTGGAACCAGTCTGTTGTTCCATGACCAGTTCTAACTGTTGCTTCCTGACCTTCACACAGATTTTTCTAGAGGCAGATGGTCTGGTATTCCCATCTCTTTCAGAATTTTCCACAGTTTATTGTGATCTACACAGTCAAAGGCTTTGGCATAGTCAATAAAGCAGAAATAGATGTTTTTCTGGAACTCTCTTGCTTTTTCCATGATCCAGCGGATGTTGGCAATTTGATCTCTGGTTCCTCTGCCTTTTCTAAAACCAGCTTGCACATCAGGAAGTTCACGGTTCACATATTGCTGAAGCCTGGCTTGGAGAATTTTGAGCATCACTTTACTAGCGTGTGAGATGAGTGCAATTGTGTGGTAGTTTGAGCACTCTTTGGCATTGCCTTTCTTTGGGATTGGGATGAAAACCGACCTTTTCCAATCTTGTGGCCACTGCTGAGTTTTCCAAATTTGCTGGCATACTGAGTGCAGCACTTTCACAGCATCATCTTTCAGCATTTGGAATAGCTCAACTGGAATTCCATCACCTCCACTACCTTTGTTCGTAGTGATGCTTTCTAAGGCCCATTTGACTTCACATTCCAGGATGTCTGGCTCTAGGTCAGTGATCACACCATCATGATTATCTGGGTCATGAAACTCTTTTTTGTACAGTTCTTCTGTGTATTCTTGCCACCTCTTCTTAATATCTTCTGCTTCTGTTAGGTCAATACCATTTCTGTCCTTTATCGAGCCCATCTTTGCATGAAATGTTCCTTTGGTATCTCTGGTTTTCTTGAATAGATCCTTAGTCTTTCCCATTCTGTTGTTTTCCTCTATTTCTTTGCATTGATTGCTGAAGAAGGCTTTCTTATCTCTTCTTGCTATTCTTTGGAACTCTGCATTCAGATGTTTATATCTTTCCTTTTCTCCTTTGCTTTTTGATTCTCTTCTTTTCATAGCTATTTGTAAGGCCTCCCCAGACAGCCGTTTTGCTTTTTGCATTTCTTTTCCATGGGGATGGTCTTGATCCCTGTCTCCTGTACAATGTCACAAACCTCATTCCATAGTTCATCAGGCACTCTATCAAATCTAGGCCCTTAAATCTATTTCTCACTTCCACTGTATAATCATAAGGGATTTGATTTAGGTCATACCTGAATGGTCTAGTGGTTTTCCCTACTTTCTTCAATTTAAGTCTGAATTTGGCAATAAGGAGTTCATGGTCCGAGCCACAGTCAGCTCCTGGTCTTGTTTTTGCTGATTGTATAGAGCTTCTCCATCTTTGGCTGCAAAGAATATAATCGATCTGATTTCGGTGTTGACCATCTGGTGATGTCCATGTATAGAGTCTTTTCTTGTGTTGTTGAAAGAGGGTGTTTGCTATGACCTGTGCATTTTCTTGGCAAAACTCTGTTAGTCTTTGCCCTGCTTCACTCCGTATTCCAAGGCCAAATTTGTCTGTTACTCCAGGTGTTTCTTGACTTCCTACTTTTGCATTCCAGTCCCCTATAATGAAAAGGACATCTTTTTGGGGTATTAGTTCTAAAAGGTCTTGTAGGTCTTCATAGAGCCGTTCAACTTCAGCTTCTTCAGCATTACTGGTTGGGGCATAGACTTGGATTACTTTGACATTGAATGGTTTACCTTGGAAACGAACAGAGATCATTCTGTCATTTTTGAGATTGCATCCAAGTACTGCATTTCGGACTCTTTTGTTGACCATGATGGCCACTCCATTTCTTCTGAGGGATTCCTGCCCGCAGTAGTAAATATAATGGTCCTCTGAGTTAAATTCATCCATTCCAGTCCATTTTAGTTCACTAATTCCTAGAATGTCGACATTCACTCTTGCCATCTCTTGTTTGACCACTTCCAATTTGCCTTGATTCATGGACCAGACATTCCAGGTTCCTATGCAATATTGCTCTTTACAGCATCAGACGTTGCGTCTATTACCAGACACATCTACAGCTGGGTATTCTTTCTGCTCTGGTTCCATCCCTTCATTCTTTCTGGAGTTATTTGTCCGCTGATCTCCAGTAGCATATTGGGCCCCTACTGACCTGGGGAGTTTCTCTTTCAGTATCCTATCATTTTGCCTTTTCATACTGTTCATGGGGTTCTCAAGGCAAGAATACTGAAGTGGTTTGCCATTCCCTTCTCCAGTGGACCACACCCTGTCAGATCTCTCCACCATGACCCGCCCATCCTGGGTTGCCCCACGGGCATGGCTTGATTTCATTGAGTTAGACAAGGCTGTGGTCCTGGTGTGATTAGATTGACTAGTTTTCTGTGAGTATGGTTTCAGTGTATTTGCCCTCTGATGCCCTCTTGCAAGACCTACCATCTTACTTGGGTTTCTCTTACCTTGGGCGTGGGGTATCTCTTCCCAGCTGCTCCAGCAAAGCACAGCCATCGCACCTTACCTTGGATGAGGGGTCTCTCCTCACTGCTGCCCTTCCTGACTTCGGTCGTGGGGTAGCTCCTCTCGGCCGTGCTTAGTGTGCCAGTCCTCACCGCCGTCCTTCCTCGGTCGTTGGGTAGCTCCTCTCCGGCGTGCTCAGGGCGCATGCAGTCGGCAAGGGGCTCTCAGGGCGCCGCGCAGCCGGCCAGGGGCTCTCAGGGCGCCGTGCAGCCGGCCAGGGGCTCTCAGGGCGCCGCGCAGCCGGCCAGGGGCTCTCAGGGCGCCGCGCAGCCGGCAGGGGCTCTCAGGGCGCCGCGCAGCCGGCCAGGGGTTCTCAGGGCACCACGCTGGTTAGTTGGAATTTATTTCTCACTGTTGTAGAGTGAAATCCAAGATTGAGGTGTCAGCAGGGTCAGTGTCTAGTGAGAGGACTCTCTTTGGATTGCAGATGGCCACTGTCTCATTGGCAGAGAGAGAAATTTGTTATAGCTTTCTCTTTGTATAAAGGCACAAGCCTACTGGATTAGGGCCCCACCCTTATGACCTCATTTAACCTTTCTCATTTCCTCACAGGCCCTATCTCCAAATTCTCCAGACACATTGGCAATGAAGGACTTTAATACATGAATTTGGTGGGGCAGGGTGGGAGTGGGGAGGGGGGAGACATAATTCAGCCCATAGATAAACCTTATAAACCAACAGAGATTATTGAGAAAATATAAAATATAATATTTGAGTTCTTTTTTTCTTGTAATTTAATATAAACAGATGAGAGAAAAAAATTATTCTGTAAAAAATAGTGAAGCAATTCAGGGTCAATCACTATTAAACAAAATTTAAAAAATTACACATTTAGAATATAAAACTGCACCACCATGGCTGTTGAGGTCCTTTAATGGACCGGAACCTGGTGGTCCAGAGTTGACGATAAGAAAGTAAAGGAGAGAGAAAGAGGCTGATATTCCTCAGTTTATGCAGAAAATCAATAAAGCCCCTGGTATGGGGGTTGCACTGCTCACAAAAGCACCAGGCGCCCTCTCGAGGGGATGAAGGCACAGAGTGCCTTCTCGAGAGGGTCTTGAAAACTTGGGCAAGAAAGTGAGCCCAGTGAGCCTCTGTGCTCCAGAGAATTAGCCTGAGAGAGGGAGAGAGAGACGGGGACCCAAGCTTTGATGGAGCAAAGGTGTTTTATTTAACACTGTGTGGGTATTTATACTGTCTTACAAGGTAGCTGTTTTCAGCAGAGATAAAATCAAAACTTACAAGTTATCAAGGAAACATGAGGTCATCCATATGAAAGAGAGAGGGCTGTAAATAATCACTTTTACCATATAGCTCATAAAAAGGAAGAAGTTTGTAAATAATTACTTATCACCCTATGGAAAAACTAATGAAGAAAATGCATGCATTCCTAAGCCCATGGGAGTAATTTGCTACTCCACTTAATTCCTGAATATTCAGGAGTTAATAAGGGATGGAAGATTCATGACAGATCCAAAACAGCACACAAGAAGCCTCCAGTTAAATGCTTCTTGACACATGACTAAGAAGAGTATAATTGACTGGTGGGTCATGGTAGAGAGATCTGACAGAATGTGGTCCACTGGAGAAGGGAATGGGAAACCACTTCAGTATTCTTGCCTTGAGAACCCCATGAACAGTATGAAAAGGCAAAATGATAGGATACTGAAAGAGGAATTCCCCAGGTCAGTAGGTGCCCAATATGCTACTGGAGATCAGTGGAGAAATAACTCCAGAAAGAATGAAGGGATGGAGCCAAACCAAAAAGAATACCCAGCTGTGGATGTGTCTGGTGAGAGAAGCAAGGTCCGATGCTGTAAAGAGCAATATTGCATAGGAACCTGGAATGTCAGGTCCATGAATCAAAGCAAATTGGAAGTAGTGAAACAAGAGATGGCAAGAGTAACATGGATAATCTAGGAATCAGTGAACTCAAATGGACTGGAATGGGTGAATTTAACTCAGATGACCATTATATCTACTATTGCAGGCAGGAATCCCTCAGAAGAAATGGACCAGCCATCATGATCAGCAAGAGTCCGAAATGCAGTACTTGGATGCAATCTCATAAACGACAGAATGATCTCTGTCTGTTTCCAAGGCAAACCATTCAATATCACAGTAATCCAAGTCTATGCCCCAACCAGTAACACTGAAGAAGCTGAAGTTGAATGGTTCTATGAAAACCTACAAGACCTTTTAGAACTAACACCCAAGAAAGATGTCCTTTTCATTATAGGGGACTGGAATGCAAAAGTAGGAAGTCAAGAAACACCTGGAGTAATAGGCAAATTTGGCCTTGGAATATGGATTGAAGCAGGGCAAAGACTAATAGAGTTTTGCCAAGAAAATGCACTGGTCATAGCAAACACCCTCTTTCAACAACACAAGAAAAGACTCTACACATGGACATCACAAGATGGTCAACACCAAAATCAGATTGATTATATTCTTTGCAGCCACAGATGGAGAAGCTCTATACAGTCAGCAAAAACAAGACTGGGAGCTGACTGTGGCTCAGATCATGAACTCCTTATTGCCAAATTCAGACTTAAATTGAAGAAAGTAGGGAAAATCACTAGACCATTCAGGTATGACCAAAATCAAATCCCTTATGATTATACAGTGGAAGTGAGAAATAGATTTAAGGGCCTAGATCTGATAGATAGAGTGCCTGATGAACTATGGAATGAGGTTCATGACAATGTACAGGAGACAGGGATCAAGACCATCCCCATGGAAAAGATATGCAAAAAAGCAAAATGGCTGTCTGGGGAGGCCTTGCAAATAGCTGTGAAAAGGAGAGAAGCCAAAAACAAAGCAGAAAAGGAAAAATATAAGCATCTGAATGCAGAGTTCCAAAGAATGGCAAGAAGAGATAGGAAAGCCTTCTTCAGCGATCAATGCAAAGAAATAGAGGAAAACAACAGACTGGGAAAGACTAGAGAGCTCTTCAAAAAAATTAGAGATACCAAGGGAACATTTCATGCAAAGTTGGGCTCAGTAAAGGGCAGAAATGGTATGGACCTAACAGAAGCAGAAGATATTAAGAAGAGGTGGCAAGAGTACACAGAAGAACTGTAGAACTGTACAAAAAAAGATCTTCACGACCAAGATAATCACGATGGTGTGATCGCTGACCTAGAGCCAGACATCCTGGAATGTGAAGTCAAGTCGGCCTTAGAAAGCATCACTACGAATAAAGCTAGTGGAGGTGATGAAATTCCAGTTGAGCTATTTCAAATCCTGAAAGATGATGCTGAGAAAGTGCTACACTCAATATGCCAGCAAATTTGGAAAACTCAGCAGTGGCCACAGGACTGGAAAAGGTCAGTTTTCATTCCAATCCCAAAGAAAGGCAATGCCAAAGAATGCTCAAACTACCACACAATTGCACTCATCTCACAGGCTAGTAAAGTAATGCTCAAAATTCTCCAAGCCAGGCTTCAGCAATATGTGAACCGTGAACTTCCTGATGTGCAAGCTGGTTTTAGAAAAGGCAGAGGAACCAGAGATCAAATTGCCAACATCCGCTGGATCATGGAAAAAGCAAGAGAGTTCTAGAAAAACATCTATTTCTGCTTTATTGACTATGCCAAAGCCTTTGACTGTGTAGATCACAATAAACTGTGGAAAATTCTGAAAGAGATGGGAATACCAGACCATCTGCCTCTAGAAAAATCTGTGTGAAGGTCAGGAAGCAACAGTTAGAACTGGACATGGAACAACAGACTGGTTCCAAAAAGGAAAAGGAGTACGTCAAGGCTGTATATTGTCACCCTGTTTATTTAACTTCTATGCAGAGTACATCATGAGAAACACTGGACTGGAAGAAGCACAAGCTGGAATCAAGATTGCTGGGAGAAATATCAATACCCTCAGATATTCAGATGACACCACCCTTATGGCAGAAAGTGAAGAGGAACTAAAGAGCCTCTTGATGAAAGTGAAAGAGGAGAGTGAAAAAGTTGTCTTCAAGCTCAACATTCAGAAAATGAAGATCATGGCATCTGGTCCCATCACTTCATGGGAAATAGATGGGGAAACAGTGGAAACAGTGTCAGACTTTCTTTTTCTGGGCTCCAAAATCACTGCAGATGGTGACTGCAGCCATGAAATTAAAAGGTGCTTACTCCTTGGAAGGAAAGTTATGACCAACCTAGATAGCATATTCAAAAGCAGAGACATTACTTTGCCAACAAGGGTCCGTCTAGTCAAGGCTATGGTTTTCCCAGTGGTCATGTATGGCTATGAGAGTTGAACTGTTAAAAACGCTGAGCACTGAAGAATTGATGCTTTTGAACTGTGATGTTAGAGAAGACTCTTGAGAGTCCCTTGGACTGCAAGGAGATCCAACCAGGCCATTTTAAATGAGATCAGTCCTGGGTGTTCTTTGGAAGGAATGATGCTAAAGCTGAAACTCCAGTACTTTGGCCACCTCATGTGCAGAGTTGACTCATTGGAAAAGACTGATGCTGGGAGGGATTGGGGACAGGAGGAGAAGGGGATGACAGAGGATGAGATGGCTCGATGGCATCACCGACTCAATGGACTTGAGTTTGAGTGAACTCTGCGAGTTTGTGATGGACAGGGAGGCCTGGCATGCTGAGATTCATGGGGTTGCAAAGAGTCGGACACGACTGAGTGACTGAACCGATGTGAACTGAAAGGGTAAGGGGGAAAGGACAAAAGAAAAGTGATATGTCTTTGATGTATTCTGCTACCCACATCCTAAACAAAACCATTTCCTGGAGGAAGTAGAACTTTTCAAAAATTATTAAATCATGTAAATGTGACCTTCTAGGACCAGAACACAGCTGCAGTGACAATTGTTTAATAATGCTGAACAAATATGTGTGTGTGTATGTGTGTGTGTGTGTGTGTGTGTGTGTGTGTGTGTGTGTGTGTATTTATTTATTTATTTATCTTGACCAAAAATCAAATACACTTGTAATGGTTTTAAAATATGTCAACAAACTCTTTGATTCTTCTCTGAAATATGCAGTCAAAGTTCTCTTCCCTTTTTAAAATTAGGAAAAAAAAAACTTTTTTATTGACGTATAGTTGATCTTTAAGATTACATTAGTTTCAGGTATACAACATGGTGAGTCAATACTTTTATAGATTACGTTCTGTTTAAAGTTATTACAAAATAATAATTTCATTTTTCTGTGCTGTATATTATCCTTGTTCCTTATTTACTTTATACATAGTAGTTTGTATCTTTTAGTCTTATTCCTCTATCTCACCCCTCCCCTCTTTCCTCACCCCACTGTCAATCACTGGTTTATTCTTTGTGTTTAGTTATCCACTGTTAATAAGTGGTGATGGAAGTAATAGCATAGGGCTTCCAAGATTAACTCATAAAAGGAACTCTGGCTAATTTCTCACACTGTCAGATCATTCACGCTTGGGAAAACTTGTTGTCATGCTAAGAAGAGACACAAGCAGCTTCAAGAGAGGTTCATGTGGCAGGTTAAAGTGAAAGTCACTCAGTTGTGTCTGACCATTTGCAGCCCCATGGACTATACAGTCCATGGAATTCTCCAGGCCAGAATACTGGAAGGGGTAGCCTTTCCCTTCTCCAGAGGATCTTCCCAACCTAAGGATCGAACCCAGGTCTCCTGCATTGCAGGTGGATTTTTTACCAGCTGAGCCACAAGAAACCCTCACGTGGCAAGGGACTAAGTATTTCTAGCATGGGTCATATGAGTGTGACATCTTAAAAGCACAACTTCCAGCCCCACTCAAACCTTCAAACGATACCCCAGCTGACAACTTTAATGCACCCTTATGCTATGCTATGCTATGCTAAGTCACGTCAGTCGTGTCCGACTCTGTGTGACCCCATAGACGGCAGCCCACCAGGCTCCCCCGTCCCTGGGGTTTTCCAGTCAAGAACACTGGAGTGGGTTGCCATTTCCTTCTCCAATGCATGAAAGTGAAAAGAGAAAGTGAAGTCGCTCAGTCATTTCCGACTCTTAGCGACCCCATGGACTGCAGCCTACCAGGCTCCTCCGTCCGTGGGATTTTCCAGGCAAGAGTACTGGAGTGGGGTGCATTGCCTTCTCCGATGCACCCTTATGAGAGACACCAATTTAGAACCGCCCAGCTAGATTGCTTCTACATACTTCACCCAGAAACTAAGATAATAATTGTCCATCATTTTAAATTTCTAATTCTAAGCTGCTAAGTTTATTGAGTAGAGTAATATTTGTTCCTTGAAGCTGTAGTATCATATATATCTGATAACTAATATGTATTAGATCTCCTACATAACAGGTGGATTCTTTCAGCTGAGCTATCAGGAAAGCCCCTACTTAGCTAATATAACATAACTAATATAATATCTGATATTCTAAAGAGGGAAGATTGATTATTGAATAGAAAGCACATTGATTAGAGTTCTATTTGTGTTCCTATTATCAATTCTACTTATGTATTTCACTGAACTTCTGCGTTTATCACAATTGATGGAACCTGTTAGTAGATTTTTAAAAAATGGCTAAATTTAACAAATCAATGGAATTTTTGTCTCCCATTTTTTATGATAAGAACTTTGGCCCAGTAATTGAGAATCAAGTCATAGAATAAAAAAGGTAAAATCCATAATAGCGAAACAATTCTCTCTTGTTCAAATTATTTTATTAACTGTTAAATAAGCCTGTCTTCAGTTTTTCAACAACCTAATTCATTCAGCCCTTAGGTCAAGGAACTAAATTACTCCAACAAATAACTTCATGTTAGAAATTACCTGATTTATTAAAAAATAAAAACCTTAAAACTTGATTCATATGAACATGGCCTGTAATAGACTGACAGTTTCCCAATATGTGTTGGCCTAGAATGTTTTATTTTTAGTAAAACAATGTAAAGAAGAATAGAAAATTTAAGTAAGAGCCTTCTCCCATCTACAGACTTTTCCCTGGGATGCTTTGGTGCCATGGAGAACTATATTATAATCTTTTGACTGCTCTCTTTATAAAGCTTGACTGAAGGTCTGGCATCATTAGATCTGTTTAACAGGTTTAGGGAATTAAACCTCATGTATAGAGACTATTGGGCAGATAGAAGGATGAGAAAAGCCCTGTTCTAAGGACTAGTTAACATGTTGAAGGTTATAATATATGAATCATACCACATAACAATTTTAGAAGTATCAAAAGGGATAATTGCTCCCTTTTGCCTTTTATGGTACCTCAAATGCTAACTTGAGCTATTGCAGCTTCCTAAGCATCTTGCTCAATGTGACTAAGCCTAAGACTTAATATCCAAAGGTCAGATCATTTGTCAAGATATTTCCTAGCAGGCAGCAAGTAGAAAAAACACTGTGGGTGAACTGTGAAGGAAGCAATGAAAGAAGGCAAGGAAAGTGTGGCTTAACATAGTGATTAAAATCTTGCCACTACCAATCCAAAACCAAGTTTCACCTAAGCCATAATTAAGTGAGAAGCAAAAGGCAAAGAAATGAATGTTTAAAGACAAAGCATGGAATCCATAATTTTAACAGTCCTTTAATATGACTTTATACTGTCCTCTGTCACCCTTGCATTTATTGTCAAGGCTGTATATTGTAACCTACTTATTTAACTTATATGCAGAGTACATCATGAGAAATGCCAGGCTGGATGAAGCACAAGCTGGAATCAAGATTGTCGGGAGAAATATCAATTACCTCAGATATGCAGATGATACAACACGTATGGCAGAAAGTGAAGAGGAACTAAAGAGCCTCTTGATAAAGGTAAAAGAGGAGAGTGAAAAAGCTGGCTTAAAACTCAACATGCCAAAAACTAAGATCATGGCATCTGGTCCCATCACTTCATGGCTAATAGATGGGGAAATTATGGAACCAGTGAGAGACTACTTTCTTGGGCTCCAAAATCACTGCAGATGGTGACCACAGCCATGAAATTAAAAGATGCATGCTTCTTAGAAGAAAAGCTATGACAAACATAGACAGCATATTAAAAAGCAGTGACATTACTTTGCCAACAATGGTCCATATAGTCAAAGCTATGGCTTTTCCAGTAGTCATGTGTGGATATGAGAGTTGGACCATAAGGAAAGCTGAGCACCAAAGGATTGATGCTCTTGAACTGTGGTGTTGGAGAAGATTCTTGAGAGTCCCTTGGACAGCAAGGAGATCAAACCAGTCAACCCTAAAGGAAATCAGACCTGAATATTCATTGGAAGGGCTGATGCTGAAGCTAAACCTCCGATAATTTGGTTACCTGATGCGAAGAGCTGACTCATTAGAAAAGATCCTGATACTGGGAAAGATTGAAGGCATCAGGAGAAGGGGTCGACAAAGGATGAGAAGGCTGGATGGCATCATGACTCGATGGACATGAATTTAGGCAAGCTCCAGGAGTTGGTGAAGGACAGGAAAGCCTGGCACGCTGCAGTCCATGGGGTCACAAAGAGTTGGACATGACTGAGTGACTGAACAAAAACAATATGACTTTATATCTCTCCTATTTATTAGGAGTTTATAATCTTTGGGAAATCAAGTGATAATTTTAGTTGCATGGTTTTTAATTTTTCTTAAGTGTACAATAGTACCCTTTTGTGCTACTATTCATAAAATGTTATTATTGGTCCATGAAATTGGAGTTGAAAATTATAAATGAGTTAATGAACGAAGCAATTAGTCCATGAACAAATGAAAACAAAATGGTGATAGGGGACTAGTGAGGGTTGATAATGAGATCAGTCTTGGGCAGATAGAAGAATCTATGTGTCAGGACCCTCTTAGAATGAAATGTATGAGGAGGAAGTAAAGTCAAGTTTTACTTCTACATTTTTTACCTGAATCTAGTCTTCATTACATCTAATTATTTAAACTTATCTGATTATATGACTCTCTTTTGACCCGCAGCATGGCATCTGAAAATTCAACCTGGCACTGTGTATTCCAAATCTCAAGATAGAAGCAGTCTTCAGGGTCTTTCCAGATCATTTACTCTCACAGATTTTTTGAAATTATTTTTTTATTGAAGGATAATTGCTTTACAGAATTTTGTTGTTTTCTGTTAAACTTCAATATGAATCAGCCATAGGTATACATATATCCCCTCCCTTTTGAACCTACCTCCCATCTCCCTCCCCATCCCACCCCTCTAGGTTGATACGGAGCCCCTATTCAAGTTTCCTGAGCCATACAGCAAATGCCTGTTGGCTATCTATTTTACATATGGTAATGTAAGTTTCCATGTTACTCTTTCCATACATCTAGCCCTCTCCTCCTCCTCCCCATGTCCATAAGTCTATTCTCTACGTCTGTTTCTCCAGTGCTGCCCTGTAAATAAATTCTTCAGTACCATTTTTCCTAGATTCCGTGTAAACGCATTAGAATATGATATATTTATTTTCCTGACTTACTTCACTCTGTATAATAGGTTCTAGGTTCATCCACTTCATTAGAACTGACTCAAAGGCATTCCTTTTTATGGCTAATAGTCCATTGTGTATACGTACCACAAGTTTTTATTCATTCATCTGTCAATGGACATCTAGGTTGCTTCCATGGTCTAGCTATTGTAAATACAGCTGCAATGAACAATGGGATACATGAGTCTTAATCAATTTTGGGTACCTCAGGGTATATCCTAGGAGTGGGATTTCTGGGTCATATGGTGGTTTATCATATATGGCCTTTACTATGTTGAGGTAGGTTCCCTCTATGCCCATTTTTGAAGAGTTTTAATCATAAATGGGTGCTGGATTTTACCAAAAGCTTTTTCTACATCTATGGAGATTATCATATGGTTTAATTTTTCAAATTGTTAATATGCTATATCACAATGATTGATTTGTGTATATTGAAGAATCCTTGCATCCCTGAAATAAACCCAACTTGATCATGGTGTATGAGCTTGTTGATGTGTTGCTGAATTCTGTTTGCTAAAATTTTGTTGCACATTTTTGCATCTATGTTCATCAGTGACATTGGCCTATAGTTTTCTTTTTTTGTGTGTTGTCTTTGTCTGGTTTTGGTATCAGGGTGATGGTGACCTTGTAGAATGAGTTTGGAAATGTTCCTTCTTTTGCAATTTTTTGAAAGAATTTTAGAAGACTAGGTATTAGCTCTTCTCTAAATGCCTGATAGAATTCTCCTGTGAAGCCATCTGGTCCTGGGCTTTTGTTTTTTGGGAGATTTTTGGCCACAGCTTCAATTTCAGTGCTTGTAATTGAATTGTTAGTAATTTCTATTTCTTCCTGGTTCAGTCTTGGAAGATTGAACTTTTCTAAGAATCTGTCCATTTCTTCCAGGTTATCCATTTTTTGCCATATAGTTGTTCATAATAGTCTCTTATAATGCTTTGTATTTCTGCATTTTCTGTTGTAACCTCTACTTTTTCATTTCTAATTTTGTTGATTTGATTCTTCTCTCATTTTTCTTGATGAGTCTGGCTAAAGGTTTGTCAATTTTGTTTATCTTCTCAAAAAAACAGCTTTTAGTTTTATTAATCTTACTATTGCTTCTTTGATTTCTTTTTATTTCTGCTCAGATCTTTATGATTTCTTTCCTTCTACTAACTTTAGGGTTTTTTTTGTTATTCTTCTTTTTCCAATTGTTTTAGGTGTAAACTTAGGTTGTCTATTCCATGTTTTTCTTGTTTATTGAAGTAGGATGGTATTGCTATAAACTTCCCTCTTAGAATTGCTTTCGATGCATCCCGTACGTTTTGAGTTGTTGTGTTTTCATTGTCATTTATTTCTAGAAATTTTTTTTATTTCCCTTTTGATTTCTTCCATAACCTGTTGGTTATTTAAAAAGGTATTGTTTAACCTCCATGTGTTTGTGTTTCTTACACTTTTATTCTTGCAATTGATATCTAATCTCATAGCGTTGTGGTCGAAGATGCTTGATACAGTTTCAAATTTCTTAAATTAACTGAGGTTTGATTTGTGACCCAAGATGTGGTCTATTCTGGAGAATGTTCCATGTGCAACTGAGAAGAAGGTATCTTCTGCATTTGAATGGAATGTCCTAAAGATATAATGAGATACATCTCACCTAATGTATCATTTAAGACTTCTGTTCCCTTATTAATTTTCTGTTTGGATGATCTGTCCATTGGTAAGTGGGGTGTTAAACTCCCCTACTACTTTTGTGTTACTCTCAATTTCTCCTTGTATGACTGTTAGTGTTTGTTTTATGTATTGAGGTGCTCCTAAGATGGGTGCATAGATATTTACAATTACTATGTCTTCCTCTTGGATTTATCCCTTGATAATTATGCAGTGTCCTTTCTTATCTCTTGTAATCTTTATTTTAAGGTCTTTTTTGTCTGATATGAGAAATGCTACTCCAGCTTTCCTTTGTTTCCCATTTGCATGGAATATATATTTCCATCCTGTCAATTTCAGTCTATATGTATCTTGAGGTCTGAAGTGGGTTTCTTGTAGACAGCATATATATGGGTCTTGTTTTTGGTTGGAGCATTTAGTCCATTTACATTTAAAGCAAGTATCGATATATATGTTCCTATTGCCATTTTCTTAACTATTTGGGGTTGATTTTGTAGATCTTTTATCTTCTCTTGTATTTCTTGGCTATATAAATCCCTTTAACATTTGTTGTAAAGCTGGTTTGGTGATACTGAATTCTCTTAACTTTTGCTTGTATGAAAAGCTTTTTATTTCTCCATCAATTTTGAATGAGATCCTTGCTGGGTACAGTATTCTTAGTTGTAAATTTTTCTCTTTCAGTACTTTAAATATATCCTGCCATTCCCTTGTGGCCTGCAAAGTTTTGCTGAAAGATTAGCTGTTAAGAACACGGGGTTTCCCTTGTATGTCACTTGTTGCTTCTCCCTTGCTGCTTTTAATATTCTTTGTGCTTAGTCTTTGTTAGTTTCATTAGTATGTGTCCTGGCATGTCTGTCCTTGGGTTTATTCTGTATGAGACTCTTTGTGCCTCTTGGACTTGACTGACTATATCCTTTTCCATGTTAGGGAAATTTTCAACTATAATCTCTTCAAAAATTTTCTCATATACTTTCTTTTTCTCTTCTTCTTCTGGGAACCCTATAATTCGAATGTTGGTACATTTGATACTATCCCAGAGGTCTCTGAGACTATCCTCAGTTCTTTTCATTCTTTTTACTATATTCTGCTCTTCAGAAGTAATTTCCACCATTTTATCTTCCAGCTTACTAATTGGTTCTGCTTCAGACAGTCTGCTATTGATTCCTTCTAGAGTATTTTTAACTTCAGTAATTGTGTTGTTTGTTTCTGCATGTTTATTCTTTAATTCTTCTTCAGCTGCTCCTGCTGCTAAGTCACTTCAGTCGTGTCCGACTCTGTGCAACCCCATAGATGACAGCTCACCAGGCTCCCCCATCCCTGGGATTCTCCAGGCAAGAACACTGGAGTGGGTTGTCATTTCCTTCTCCAATGCATGAAAGTGAAAAGTGAAAGTGAAGTCGCTCAGTCGTGTCTGACTCTTAGCGACCCCATGGACTGAAGCCTACCAGGCTCCTCCGTTGATGGGATTTTCCAGGCAAGAGTACTGGAGTGTGTTGCCATTCCCTTCTCCACTAATTCTTCTAGGTCTTTGTTAATTTATTCTTACATTTTCTCCATTTTGTTTTCAAGGGTTTTGATCATCTTTACTATGATTATTCTGAATTCTTTTTCAGGTAGTTTGCTTACTTTCTCTTCATTTATTTGGACTTCTGTGTTTCTAGTTTGTTCCTTCATTTGTGTAGTATTTCTATGCCTTTTCATTTTTTTTTTTTAATTATTGTATTTTAGGTCTCCTTTTCCCAGGCTTCAAGGTTGAATTCTTTCTTCCTTTTGGTTTCTGCCCTCCTAAGTTTTGTCCAGTGGTTTGTGTAAGCTTCATATAGGGTGAGATTTGAGCTGTATTTGTTTGTTTGTTTTTCCTCTGATGGGCTAGGCTGAGTGAGGTGGTAATCCTGTCTTCTGCTGCTTAGATTTGTATTTTTGCTTTGTTGTTTAGATGCACAGGATGCTACTGGTGGTTGGGTGATGCCTGGTCATTCAAGTGGTTTCCTTTGTGTGAGTCCTCACTATATGATACTCCCTAGGGTTAGTTCTCTTGTAGTCTAGGGTCTTGGAGTAAGTGTTCCCACTCTAAAGGCTCAGAGCTTGATCCTTGGTCAGAAATGAAGATTCCACAAGTGGTTTGTTATGGCATTAAATGAGATTAAAACAAATAACCAAAAATGAGAAACCAAGGAAGAACCCCGGACAAATGACAGTTAAAAAATCAGGCAAATAATAATTAAAATAATGGAATATGCACATATACATATACACCCATGAGCAAAGTTAAAACAGTCCAACAAAATTAAGTACAGTAGATTGACCCAGCAAACAAAGGAAATAAAAAATTATATTTACCAGTTAAGACCAAAACCAACTAAAGCACAAACTGGAAAACAAAACTAAAGCAAGGTGCCAAGTGGGGAATAAAGCAATGAAAACAAAACTAACACATATGTTGAGAAGAAAGGAAAGAAAGAAAGAATAGATTTGCAAACTTATACAGAGGTAGATGAAGATTTATATGCAATAAAGATTACTGCAAGGGAAAAAGAACAGTAAGAAAGGCAAATAAAGGAACAAATGTAGAAAAAAATGTAGTTTTAAAAAATTAAAATTATAAAAAGAGAAAATAAAAAAGAAAGAAGATATAAAAAAAGAAAATTCCACAGAACTGCAAAATCCCAACATAGAGGCAGAGGTTTATAACAACAATAAAAAGTATAACCAAAATAAAGTACAACAGATTGACCCAGCAAACAAAGGAAACCAAAAATTACATCTATCAGTTAAGAGCAAAACTAACTAAAGTGAAAACTTGGGGCGAGGGGAACTAAAGCAAGGTGCCAACTAGGGAATAAACCTATGAAAATAAAACTAACAAGTATGTTGAGAGGAAAGGAAAGAAAGAAGGAATAGATATGCAAAGTTGTGCAGAGGTAGATAAAGACGATTTATAAACATTAAAGATTAACTGGAAGGGAAAAAGCAGTAGGGAAAGCAAAGGAATGAATGTATAAAAATAATAATAGGTTTAAAAATTTAAAAATTAAAATTAAGAAAAGAGAAAAGTTAAAAAAGAAAAGAAAAAAAAAAAAAAGGAAAACACCACAGAAGTGCAAAAGCCCAATGTAGAGGCAGAAGTTTATAAGAACAATAAAAAAATGTGACTGAGGAGGAAAAAAAGAAACTAAAAAATGTAATTAGATTTCATAGTGCCAATAAAATTAGCTATAACACTTCAGTTCAGTCGTTCAGTCATGTCTGACTCTTTGCAACCCCATGGACTGCAGCACACCAGGCCTCCCTGCTGCTGCCGCTAAGTCGCTTCAGTCATGTCCGACTCTGTGCGACCCCAGAGATGGCAGCCCACCAGGCCCCACCGTCCGTGGGATTCGCCAGGCAAGAACACTGGAGTGGGTTGCCATTTCCTTCTCCAATGCATGAAAGTGAAAAGTGAAAGTGAAGTCACTCAGTTAAGTGTCCAACTCTTCATGACCTCGTGGACTGTGGCCCACCAGGCTCCTCAGTCCATGGGATTCTCCAGGCAAGAGTACTGGAGTGGGTTGCTATTGCCTTCTCCAGCCCAGGTCTCCCTATCCATCACCAATTCCCAGAGTTTATTCAAACTCATGTCCATTGAGTCGGTGATGCCATCCAGCCATCTCATCCTCTGTTTTCCCCTTTTCATCCCACCTTCAATGTTTCCCAGCATCAGGGTCTTTTCAAATAAGTCAGTTCTTTGCATCAGGTAGCCAAAGTATTGGAATTTCACCTTCAGCATCAGTCCTTTCAATGAATATTCAGGACTGATTTCCTTTAGGATGGACTGGTTGGATGTCCTTACATTCCAAGGTACTCTCAAGAGTCTTCTCCAACACCACAGTTCAAAAGCATCAATTCTTGGGTGCTCAACTTTCTTTTCAGTCCAACTCTCGCATCCATACATAACCACTGGAAAAAACATAGCCTTGACTAGATGGACTTTTGTTGGCAAAATAATGTCTCTGCTTTTGAATATGCTATCTAGGTTGGTCATAACTTTTCTTTCAAGTAGCAAGCATCTTCTGATTTCATGGCTGCAGTCACCATCTGCGGTGATTTTGGAGCTAAAGAAAATAAAGTCTGTCACTGTTTCCATTGTTTTCCCATCTATTTGCCTGCTGCTGCTGCTGCTAAGTCGCTTCAGTCGTGTCCGACTCTGTGCAACCCCAGAGACAGCCCACCAGGCTCCCCCGTCCCTGGGGTTCTCCAGGCAAGAACACTGGAGTGGGCTGCCATTTCCTTCTCCAGTGCATGAAAGTGAAAAGTGAAAGTGAAGTCGCTCAGTATCTATTTGCCTAGAAGTGTGAATAAAATCGACAAATACAACAGAGGGGGAAAAAAAGAAAAAAAAAAAAAAAATCTACAAGTAAGTCAAACCATAAGAATAATAAATGTTTTTCTTCAGTCACTGCTGTCAGAGTCCTTTTCTTCGCTGGGAATCACAGTCCACCTCACCTCCCTAGGATGCCATCTAACACTACTGATCTCTAGACCTGCTGTGGGGGCAGCTCAGATTCTAATTCAGTCCTACTTGTGTGTGTTCTTGCCTCCAGTGTTCACAGCTATCAGAACTACTGCTATTTCTTTTGTGGAAGCTCTCAGTGTCCTGTTATATATTCCATAAACACAGAGTCTGCCTAGTTGATCATGTGGATTTAATCTACAGCTTGTACAGCTGGTGGAAAGGTTTTGGGGTCTTCTTCCTTAGCCACACTGCCCCTGGGTTTCAATTGTGGTTTTATTTCCACCTCTGCATGTGGGTCGTCCACTACAGTTTGCTCCTGAGGCTGCCCTGGAGGGCTTGGGTTTGCCCTTGTGAGGGCCAGGTGTGAAGGTGGTGCAGCTGTTTGGGTTGCAGGCGTTCTGGAGCACCAGGTACTCAGGGGAGTTGGCAGCTAGACCAACAGAAAAAATAGTGCTCTAGAAGGGTATGGCAACCAGTATTGGCCCATACACTCCAGTATTCTTGCCTGGAGAACTCCTTCTCTGACAGAGAAGCCTAGAAGGCCATAGTCTACAGGGTCGCAAAGAGTCAGACACAAGCGAAGAAACACTTCGTGCATGTTATTGCTAAGTCACTTCAGTCGTGTCTGACTCTGTGCGACCCCATAGATGGCAGCCCCACCAGGCTTCCCTGTCCCTGGGATTCTCCAGGCAAGAACACTGGAGTGGGTTGCCATTTCCTTCGCCAATGCATGAAAGTGAAAAGTGAAAGGGAAGCTGCTCAGTCGTGTCTGACCCTCAGTGACCCCATGCACTGCAGCCTTCGAGGCTCCTCCATCCATGGGATTTTCCAGGCAAGAGTACTGGAGTGGGATGCCATTGCCTTCTCTGCCTGCGTGCGTAGATGCAAGAATTTTTTTTTTGCCTGTGGCAGCTCTGCCCCAGTGAGAGCTGATCATGAAGATGGCACAGCTGCTTGGCTTTTGGGGGCCTTGGGTGGTGCCAAGTCTGCAGGAACACGGACTGTCTCCACCACAGAAGTTATGGCCCTATCAGAGTCTTTTTTAGGGGCCTCTTGTAGCTGATGTTTCTTGACTTCCTACTTTTGCATTCCAGTCCCCTATAATGAAAAGGACATCTTTTTTGGGGTGTTAGTTCTAAAACATCTTGTAGGTTTTCATAGAACCATTCAACTTCAGCTTCTTCAGCATTACTGGTTGGGGCATAGACTTGGATTACTGTGATATTGAATGGTTTGCCTTGGAAACAAACAGAGATCATTCTGTCATTTTTGAGACTGCATCCAAGTACTGCATTTTTAAAAAAGACACAGGAACCAGAGACCAAATTGCCAACATCTGCTGGATCATCGAAAAAGTGAGAGAAAAATGTCTATTTCTGCTTTATCGACTATACCAAAGCCTTTGACTGTGTGAATCACAATAAACTGTGTAAAATTCTGAAAGAGATGGGAATACCAGATCACCTGACCTGCCTCTTGAGAAACCTGTATGCAGGTCAGGAAGCAACAGTTAGAACTGGACATGGAACAACAGACTGGTTCCAAATAGGAAAAGGAGTACATCAAGGCTGTATATTGTCACCCTGCTTATTTAACTTCTATGCAGAATATATCATGAGAAATGCTGGGCTGGAAGAAGCACAAGCTGGAATGAATATTGCTGGGAGAAATATCAATAACCTCAGATATGCAGATGACCCCACCCTTATGGCAGAGTGAAGAGGAACTAAAAAGCCTTTTGATGAAGGTGAAAGCGCAGAGTGAAAAAATTGGCTTAAAACGCAACATTCAGAAAATGAAGATCATGGCATCTGGTCCCATCACTTCATGGGAAATAGATGGGGAAACAGTGGAAACAGTGTCAGACTTTATTTTTGGGGGCTCCAAAATCACTGCAGATGGTGACTGCAGCCATGAAATTAAAAGACACTTACTCCTTGGAAGGAAAGTTATGACCAACCTAGATAGCATACTCAAAATCAGAGACATTACTTTGCCAACAAAGGTCCGTCTAGTCAAGGCTATGGTTTTTCCTGTGGTCATGTATGGATGTGAGAGTTGGACTGTGAAGAAGGCTGAGCACCGAAGAATTGATGCTTTTGAACTGTGGTGTTGGAGAAGACTCTTGAGAGTCCCTTGCACTGCAAGGAGATCCAACCAGTCCATTCTGAAGATCAGCCTTGGGATTTTTTTGGAAAGAATGATGCTAAAGCTGAAACTCCAATACTTTGGCCACCTTATGTGAAGAGTTGACTCATTGGAAAAGACTCTGATGCTGGGAGGGATTGAGGGCAGGAGGAGAAGGGGACGATAGAGGATGAGATGGCTGGATGGCATCACTGACTCAATGGACGTGAGTCTGAGTGAATTCCGGGAGTTGGTGATGGACAGGGAGGCCTGGAGTGCTGCAGTTCATGGGGTCGCAAAGAGTCGGACACTACTGAGCAATTGAACTGAACTGTAGCTGGTGATCAGAGGGCCTCTTTGGCCAGTTTTTCTCCTTGCTCTGCCCATTCAGGCACTTAGAGGGCTCCCTTGCCTGGGGTCCTTCTTTGTTGTTCAGTGCATCAGGCACATAGAGGAGCTCCCTTGTCTGGGGACCTACTCTATAGATCAGCACCTCAGGCACTTAAAGGGGCACCCTAGGTGGGGTTCTATTCTGTAGTTCAGTGCATCAGGCATTTGATGTGCCAGCCTCTCTATTGTTCACCTGCCCCATGCTGGCATGTGGAAAGAGTCTATGGTGATGGTTCCACCAGCTATACATGACTCAGCAGTATCGCCTTGCTTCCATGGCTGCCCGGATTTCCTCCACAGGCATTTCCCACCACAGTCTCCTCCCTCACATCTCCTCAATCCGTCTCTCTGCAGTCAACAACAGCCCTTGCCCTGGGATTTTTCCATAATTCCTAAAGTCCAGCTCCCAGCTGCTGCGACTTCTAGGGGACCTGCATTCCTGTCCAGGGTATGTATGGCTGCAGCAAGGACTGTCTGATTCTCATTCCCTTTAGGCTGCCACAGATCAGCTGTTTCACTCTCAGCCTTAAATATTTCTCCTCTGACTCAGACAATTGCCCCGATATGGTGATTGGATCCCTGTTTCAGTTCCCCCACCAGCCTGGGGCAGGTCCAGTCCTACTGACACTCCTGTTTTTCTCGCTAGTTCCTTCATCTTACCAAGTTTTGCATGGTTCTATACATTCTTTTCCACTGGTCAGGTACTTCTGTCCGCTCTCAGCTGGTGTTCTGCATGCACTTCTGTGTCTGAAGGTGTATTCCTGATATGTCCATGGAGAGAGATGTGCTCTACGTCCACCTACTCTTCTGCCATCTTGCTCCTCCTTACTCTCACAGATTTTTGAGAGGATCTTCTGTGACCCATGCTGGCTAAGTCTTGCTTCCTTTCCAAATTGTACCAAACTAGATCCTTCCAAGGCATGAAGTCCTTAAAGAACCCCCTACCAGTTAGTTCCCTTTGTGCTTTCTTTCAGAAACTTTGGTAAAGCAGTATTTGCATGAAGAACTGCAAAAGAGTCATAGATTGATAATACTAACAGTGGTTAAGTTAACATATATTGAATAACTACTGTATGTTAGCCACTGTTCTAAAACATTTAACCATCCCAGCCACCCAGAGTTTCCCTAACCAACTTGGAATTTTTTTTTTTTTAAACACAGGACTCTTAGAATAGATTTCCTCCCACTTTATGAATTAATTCACATAATGATGTTTATCTCTTTTCTCCTCTAAATTTCAAAGCTGGTGATACTTTAGTTGTTCGCATAAATTTAGCTCATCCCCCTCCCCCACTTGGAACAAATTCTGTCCCTGATCACAGGAAATTTCAGGAACTTTAAGGTCACAGCTTAGAGAATCAAACTCCAGGCAGCCTGATTTTTGCTTCTGCTCTGACCTTGGTTTTGAGCTCCAGGGTTAAGGCTCTCCTCTTACTCCTAGCAGCCAAAACCCTGGCCATCTTATTGCATAAGTCTCTCCTTTGATTTCTTGAGTGGTTCCTTGGTCTTTATGAGACTGAAACACCTAGAGCTCTGCTCCTGAAACCCAGCAACTTGTCCCCAGTAATTATTGCTGTCCTTCTCTTATGTCAGCTTCTGCCCTGACTGAAATTTTGCCTGCTGTCTGTTCTCAGAACTCTCACTTTTTCTGTTCCAAAAGAGTAATTTACCTCACAAATCTTTCTTATTCCCATGTGATCAAATCTTGAATATGTGTCACTATCTCTTCTTTCCTTTCTTTCTCCTTACCTTAAGGCCAAAATCCCCAAATCAACAATCTATGAGGGATTCATTTACTGAATATGCACATTAATTTATTAATATATAATTTGTCATTCTTATTCATTTGTCATTCTTTAATTTATGTCTGTCAATGTTAGCTTCATTTCAACTTTCTAGCACACTAGTCTCATGAGAAAGTTATATCTCCCAAGGTAACTATATAGTCTTTATTACTCGTGTTGTCTTTGTTTTGATTGTAATCAAATTCAACAATTTTGTGGTTGGCAGAACTATTGGAAAAGACAGAAAATATTCCATATATTTTAGATCTGTTGAAAATTTTTAAAATATTGGAAATTAGGGAGTTTCATAGTAATAATTTGAACCATCTATTTCAAATTAATATTTATTACCCTATACAAAGTTGTAAGATGGGTTCTATTGATTGTAGATGCTTAAAGAAAAAAACAGCATTGCTTCTTTCACTAATTTGATTTTCTCCATTCAGTTACTCAGAGATAATAGGACTATATTTTTTATAGGTTTGTCTATATAAATATGCATGCTAGTAAAGTATGGATCAGATTTTTTTGAAATAAGTTCTATATTCAAGTAAATGCCCAGTCAAGGAAGACTGGAAGTCCATTTAGGATGTTTGTGACATCAAAATAGATACTGGTTTGACTTTGTCTCAAAGCAGCTCAGGATAGATTTCTGGCTTTTCTCCCCATGACTAATAAGTAATTTCTCAGTTTCAGTATCTCTTGATTTAAGATATTCCTCTCCATTTATCCAAGTTATACCTGCAAAGGTGATTTTAAAGATAATTATAGACACAGAGGAGAAAGGATGAATGAGAGGAGAATGTAAGAAGCAGAAAGATAGGAATATAAAACAATTACAGAGAGCAGTTTCCCAGGAGAAAGAAAGATGAATGAGGGGAAAGAAAATGAGGATGTTTATAGGAAACACAAGAAATTGAAAGAAAGAAGTATAAAGAATTAATGTGGCCTTTTAAAGAGAGAAGAAAATAAGTACGATTAGATTAATTCATTCATTTATTGAGCATTCACTATGATTATGTGCTCAGCACTGCTGTAGGTCTTCTCTATAAAATAAAGGAAAAGATTATTTCAGACCTCAAAAGATGCAGAATTTGTCATAAATATTAGTTCTAATTAGAAGAACCTGAAATATTCTGATTAAGTTGGATATATTATCTTCTCTTCAACTGGCCCTTTATATTATATGGAAAAATTAAAGAATTGTGAATGACTAGATTTTTTTTAAAGGGCAGGACAACAGAACTGCTTAAAATAATGATCACAAAGCATAGCAAATTTCTGCATATGAGATATGATTAAATGACCTCAGTAAAGCCTTTAAAATACCAACTCTGCCCTTGGAAAGTGCCTCAATCTCCTGTGTTTCTAATCTTATTCTTATGGCTCAGGAAAGAAAGAGGAAGCATTCTTTTCCTGTCCCACATTTCTACTGGCCCATACAATAGGAACCTCTGATTTCTTCAATTATATAATTGGTTAGAAGCATCCAAGCATTGGATGGTTTAAAGAAAAAACATTGGTTTAAAGATCCAAGCATTGATTTTCCTATGTGAGAAGGCATGTTTTTAATGATTGATGAGATGGTAAGAATATGACTTCTGTTAATTCCTCTTTGTCAGGTGGAGTTAATTGCTGAAGGTCTTTGTGTATGCATGGCCTCCAACTCTCTGCCCTACTGTTGACAGGTGAGAGTTGAGAGGTGTTATCCATGTACCTGGCTGGGTAAGGCTTTTCTGTAAACTGGCACTTCCCTCAGGGTCTGAAGATATGAACATGGTGGTATGATGAGGGGTAGAGAGTGGAGGAAGCACTAGGAAGTCAATTTTACCATCTTACAACCAAAATGAGGCCATATTCCCTAGCTGAGCTTTACCAGCAATGAAGTGACTCCCTATTTGCTCTCTGTGTATATTTTTCAGTGGTCTAGTGTGTCATTAATTATATGCCATTGATTCCTTGGTTAGAATGAGTATATTAATTTCCTTTTGACAGGGGATTCCAGGGGTTCTGCAGGTAACCTATCAATGGGGTAGAGGTAAGAGGAAGGCTGAGTTGGTGCTGTGAAGGGCATAATGGCCAATGGGGGTGCTCTGGGCTGGAGGCAGAGTTGCTGCTGCTACTAGGTCATTTCAGTCGTGTCCGACTCTGTGCAATTCCATAGACGGCAGCCCACCAGGCTCCCCCATACCTGGGATTCTCCAGGCAAGAACACTGGAGTGGGTTGCCATTTTCTTCTCCAATGCATGAGAGTGAAAAGTGAAAGTGAAGTCGCTCAGTCATGTCCGACTCTTTGGGACTGCAGCCTACTAGGCTCCTCCATCCATGTGGTTTTCCAGGCAAGAGTACTGAAGTAGGGTGCCATCACCTTCTCCAGGAGGCAGAGTTACTGAATAAGAAAAGGGAGACCTAAGAGAGGTATGAAAAGACCTTAAAATAACAATTTACCATCATTTTTTTTTTTCTAAGAAGAGCTTATAAGTGCTAGCCAGCATCTCTTTTTAGTGGACATTTGAGAACTTTGTGTCCAGAGAAATTCATAATATCTGTATGTATCTCCAAACATGAAATATTTACCAAACTTATTTACTTATAGTCACACGGAGAATAGATATCACTTTAACAATTTTTACAGAATTTACCTTGAGGGTTGGAAAAATTAAGTTGTTTGCTTAAAGTTACAATTAAGGAATGGTGAACAAAGGACACCACAGCTTGCTCCATTGCCAGTTGAACAATAGATAACCCCATACCAGAACCACTACCATTGCCCTGGAAACTTGATGTGGTTGCCATCATTTCAGAATATATCATCTTCTTCTTTTCCTTCTTTGCCAAACGAGCTTCTATTTCAAAGACTAGAGTGAGTGCATCTTCTTGGTTGAGCCTAAGTCATGTGCCCATCCTCTCACTGCAGTGAAAGCAAGAAAAGCAACTATCGGAGACTTTTAACACTTCTAATGAGAGGTCAGGAAGATTTCAGATTATAGACAACCAAATAATGCAAATATCCACTCTAACTACTGAAAAAATTACAACCTTAGTCCTTCAGTTGTACCAACCACATTTCCAGTGCTCAATAGACACACATGGCTACTGGCTTCCATATTAGACAGTGAAGATACAGAATCTTTCCATCATTGCAGAAACTCCCATTGGACAGTGCTGACCTAGCAATACCTCTCATTGTAGTAATGTGCAAACTAAGGCCCCTGGAGGTTAATGGATTCATCAAGGTCACAGAGCCAGCTAATGTTCAATTAAATCAGGTATCAAATTTCCTGACTCCCTTTTTATTGCTCTGTCCATTACAGTTTAATGTCTTTCAACTTAGAGTTAAGTTTTTCCCACATTTCCCCAATTTGTCAAAAGTGCTTTTTATTCCAAATTGTATGGTTTATTATAAAACTGGGAAGCTTCAGTGAGAATCCAGCAGAGCCTAGATATATTTTCTGACTTTCATCTTCGAATGAATTGTTGCATAGAACACTGAGAGAATAATTTTGAAGTTTAGCCAGTCATGGAAAAGGGACAAAACTCATGGACAAGCATGACACCAAAGGTTATAGGAGAGTTTCTGTGCATCTTCAGTGCTGCTTGTCTAGAGTCGGGAGAAGAGTTGCAAAGAATCTGACATGACTGAGCGACTGTCACTCACTCACTCACTCATCTCCAGGTTTAAGCCATCACCATCTCCCCTAGGATACTGAAATAGCCTCCCATAGCTGATCCACTCGGGGAAGGCAATGGCACCCCACCCCAGTACTTTTGCTTGGAAAATCCCATGGACGGAGGATCCTGGTAGGCTCCAGTCCATGGGGTCGCTAAGAGTTGGACACGACTGAGCAACTTCACTTTCACTTTTCATTTTTATGCATTGGAGAAGGAAATGGCAACCCACTCCAGTGTTCTTGCCTGGAGAATCCCAGGGACGGGAAGCCTGGTGAGCTTCTGTCTATGGGGTCGCACAGAGTCGGACACGACTGAAGCGACTTAGCAGCAGCAGCAGAAGCTGATCCACTTCTGCCTTTGCCCAGTCATTCTTCTGCTCACTACTGCCTACTGGTTTTCTATGTCACCCATGCTAAAACTCAAAGCCCTAATGATGGCCTACAAGACCCTACATGTGTGGTCCACCCCCATTTTTGACCTCATTTCCATCTAGTTACTCTCTCTCTGCCCCACAGCCCTTCTTGCTGATTCTTGAATATACAAGGCATGTTTCTGTCATTGAGAATGTTACTTTTTCTTCTCTTTAATTATATTCAAGATATATCATTCATCATTGGTTTCCACCACTTTAAATAAATAATAACCTATCCTTCTCCCATGTCACCCCGCTCCCATCTCTGACTCTCCCTATCTCCCTCGCTCTGTTTTATTTTTCTCCATAACAACACCATCCGACATTCTGAGTATCTATTTGCTTATTTGTCCATTATTTATCTTCACTCACAGGCATATAGGATCCCTGTGTCCAGATTTAATCTATTTTGTGCTAGATAAATGCCTGTTGATAAATGAGTGAGTGTTAAGAAAGATAAGGAAGAGAAGGTAGAGTTTTAGGACTGTATACTTGAAGCAGAAACAGCTCATACTATAATCAGAAAGGAAAAAAAGATTATAATAATGGGGATGATGATAATGATGATAGTAACAACTATTATTTGCTGATTTTTTTTACTAGACAATGTCATTGTTTGCAGTGCTTCATTTAATTCTCCCTCAACTACCAAATGCAGGCCCTATTATTATCTCAGTTTAATAGCTACAGAAACAGAAACTTTAGGGATTTGGATAACTTGCTTAAGAAGAACAGTTGATAAATGTAAAAGCTATGAACTTTAACTCATATCTGCCTCCAGAGTCTATACTGCAAACAGTCTAACATCTCCAAGATGTATACAGTTCTGTGTTAGGGTCGGCCAAAACAAAATGACACAGAACAAAACAGAAAGACTGCCTAGTGCAAAGTCCAAGATTAAAACCAGATCCACAGAGTTAAAAGACAGACCTCTATTATAATGCTATCCTATAATCTTGCTTTGGCAAGTAATAATAATTAGAGGCAAAAATGCAAGCAAACAAAAAGTCAGCTAAAATATGCATACATACACACACACACACACACACACACACACACACACATATATAAAGTAACTCTCTAGACTTGAAATATTTAATTCTCAGTCTATTTTGCTACATTTTAAGATCTTAGTAAACTGGTATTTTTAAAAACTTGTCCTCATTAATAACACCTAAGTTGGCCTTATTTTTCTCCCATATTCAGTTTGTTTATGAAATATGTCAATTTGACTTCTGACTAAGTTGAAGTCCGTAAGTAATGCCCCTTTATGACTGCCCCTGAAGTGAGAGATGTTGTTATCTATGATGTAAGTGGCTTCACACTGAGAAGATTAGTGTGATAAATCTAAAGGGGCAATTAGTTTAATAAAATACATTCTGCCTAGTACAATAGTTGTTTTTAATATTAAATGCTACTGGTAAGATGGAGCAAGATGTACAGTTTCATACATTATAACTGTAAACATAAATTGATACAATTTATCTGAAAGCAGTATCAAAATATTCTTACCTTTTAATCTAATAATTCTACTTCAGCTCTAGTCTGAGAATAACTGTGAAATAGAAAAGATACGTAAATAAACTCTACTACAACTGATTGATTAGAAAAAAATCAGCAACATTTTACCTTTTGGTAACAGGAGAACGGTTAAGTAATTATAGGCATAACTCGTTTTACTGCACTTCTCTTTATGTGTGTGCTTCAAACATATTGTACCCTTTTTACAAATTGAAGCTTTATGTAAACGTGCATTGAGTAAATCCACAGGTGCCATTTTTCCCATAGTGAATGCTCACTTAGTATCTCCCCATCACATTTTAGTAATTCTTGCAATATTTCAAACCTGTTCATTATTATTACATTTGTTATGGTGATATATGCTTAGTGTTCTTTAATGTTACTATTGTAATTGTCTTCAGTTCAGTTCAGTTCAATTTAGTCACTCAGTCGTGTCCGACTCTTTGCAACCCCGTGAATTGCAGCACAACAGGCCTCCCTGTCCATCACCAACTCCCGGAGTTCACTCAGACTCACGTCCATCAAGTCAGTGATGCTATCCAGCCATCTTATCCTCTGTTGTCCCCTTCTCCTCCTGCCCCCAATCCCTCCCAGCACCAGAGTCTTGGGGCACCACAAACAGTACCTATATAAGACAGTAAATATAATTGATAAATGTAATGTGTGTTCTGAGTCCTCCATCAGCCATTACCTCATCTCTCTCCTTCTCTCAGTCCTCTCTATTCTTGTGAGGGAAGCCTGGCATATTGCAGTCCATATTGCAGTCCATATTGCAGTCCATATTGCAGTCGCTCTTTGCTGGGGTCGCAAAGAGTCAGACACAACAGAGCGACTGAACTGAACTCAACTAAATAACCCTACAATGGCCCCTAAATGTTCAAGTGAAAGGAAGAGTCACACATCTCTCATTTTAAATCAAAGCCTAGAAATTCTAGTGAAGAAGGCATGTCAAAAGCCAAAGTAGGCTAATAGCTAAGCCTCTTGCACCAAAAAGCCAAGCTGTGAAAACAAAGTCAAAA
Source organism: Tragelaphus eurycerus (assembly GCA_935064755.1). Taxonomy (NCBI): domain Eukaryota; kingdom Metazoa; phylum Chordata; class Mammalia; order Artiodactyla; family Bovidae; genus Tragelaphus; species Tragelaphus eurycerus. The sequence continues at coordinate 16,504,061 of CAKXYN010000024.1, read as the reverse complement.
TTCTTGAAGGAAATTAAAATCGCTACTCCAGTGAACACACAAATGATAATCAAGCAAAGTAGCCTTATGGTGGTGGTGGTGGTTTAGTCACTAGGTCATGTCTGACTCTTGTGACCCTGTGGACTATGGCCTGCCAGGCTCCTCTGTCCATGGGATTCTCCAGGCAAGAATACTGGAGTGGGTTGTCATTTCCTTCTCCAGGGGATCTTCCCGACCCAGGAATTAAACCCAGTCTCCTACATTGCAGGCAGATGGTGGGTGTGGAAAAAGATTTAGCTTTCTAGATAGAAGTCAAACCAGCCACAATCTTTCCTTTACTCTAATCCAGAGCAAGGCTCTAACTCTCATCACTTCTATGATGGCTGAGAGAGGTGAGGAAACTCTGGAAGAAAAATTTAAAGCTGGCAGAGATGACTCATGAGAGTTAAGGAAACAAGCTGTCTCTGTAACATATAGGTGCCAGGTGAAACAGCAAGTGCTGATGTAGAAGCTGCAGCAAGTTATCCAGAAACCCAAGATAGTTAATGAAGTGGGCTACACTAAATGATAGATTTTCAATGGAAACAAAACAGTCTTCTATAGGAAGAAGGTGCCATCTAGGACTTTCACAGGTAGGGAGGAGAAATTGCCTGGCTTCAAATGATAGGCTAACTTTCTTATTAGGAGCTAATGTAGCTAGTGATTATACATTGAAGCCAAAGCTCATTGACTGTTCTGAAATCTTAGGATCCTTAAGAATTATGTAAATCTACTCTGCCTGTCCTCTATAAATGGAAAAAGCCTGAATGACAGCATATTTGCTGACAACATGGTTTACTGAATATTTTAGGCTCACTGCTGAGACCTCCTGCTCAGAAAGAAGATTCTTTTCAAAACATTGCTGTTCATTGACAATGTACATGGTCACCCCGGAAGCTCTGATGGAGGTTACCGTGAGATTAATGTTGTTTTCATGCCTGCTAATACAACATCCATACAGGAGCTAATTGATCAAAGAATAATTTTGATTTTAAGTATTATTTAAGAAATACATTTCATAAGGTCATAGCTGCCAGAGATAGTGATTCCTCTAATGGATCTGGGCAAATCAGTTGAAACCTTCTGGAAAAGATTCATCATTCTAGATGCCATTAAGAACACTCATGATTCATGTGAAGTCAAAATATCCATAATAAGAGTTTCATAGAAATTGATTCTAACTCTCATAGCTAACACTTTGAGAGGTTCAAGATTTCAGTAGAGGAAGTCACTGCAGAGGTGGAAATAGCAGGAGAACTAAAATTAGGCATGGATGCTAAACGAAGTAGGTCAGAGAGAGAAGAAAAAATAGTGTATGACATCCCTTATATGTGGAATCTAAAAATAAATGATACAAATGCACTTACAAAACAGAAAGAGATTCACAGATTTAGAGAATGAACTTACAGTTGCTGGCGGAAAGGATGAGGGGAAGGAATAGTCAGGGAGTTTGCAATGGATATATATACACTGCTATATTTAAATAGATAACCAACAAGGAGCTGCTATATAGTACATGAAACTCTGCTCAAAGTTCTGTGGCAGCCTAGATGGGAGAGGAGTTTGGGGGAGAATGGATTCATGTCCATTCACTGAGTCCCTTCACTGTTCACCTGAAACTATCACAACATTGTTTGCTAATCGGCTATACCCCAACACAAAATAAAAAGTTTAAAAAAAAATAAAATAAAATTACAAGTGAAACCTGAAGATGTGACTGCATTGCTACAATCTCATGATAAAACTTTAATGGATGAGGTGTTTCTTTTTATGGATGGACAACAAAAGTGTTTCTTGAGATAGAATCTACTCCTGGTGAAGATGCTGTGAAGACTGTTGAAATGACAACAAAGGACATAGACTATTACATAACTTAAAAGGTAAAATAGCAGGTTTTGACAAAATTAACTACAAATTTGAAAGAAGATCTACTAAGGTTAAAGTGCTATCAAACAGCATTGCATGCTGCCGAGAAATCCTTCATTAATGCACAAGACTTCACTGTTGTCTTATTTTAAGAAATTGCCACCGTCACTCCAATCTTCAGCAATAAGTACCCTAATCAGTCAGCAGACATCAGCATCAAGGCAAGACCCTCCAGTAGCAAAAAGTTTACACCTCACTGAAGGCTTAGGTGATGGTTAGCATTTTTAAGCAATAAAATGATTTTAAATTAAAGAATGCACATCATTTTTAATACATAATGCAGTTGTACACTTAGTCTACAGTATAAACATAACCTTTATGTGTGTTGGGAAACTAAAAATTTCATGTAATTTGCTTTATTGCAGTGGCTTGGAACTAAAATTGCAATATCACCAAGGCATGCCTTTTTGATACTTAAGATAAAATACTGTACTGCTGTTGAAAGATATACGTGGATTTCTTCCTCTTGTACAGAGAAAGAAGTCAGCAGAAAAGAAACAGAACATGGTTGTCTCTGGGTGGTAAAGCTAGGTGATAGTTTTCATTCTACATCTTGTATTTCAAAAGTGGTTTACAAAGAAGCATTAAATATTTGCATGATTTAAAAATGTTTATATTTTATTTAATGAAAAAGAATGTTCAACATTGCTGAAATTCCAACAAACTATTTGATCATAGACTTCTAATGAGCTAGGAACCAGGTTTAAGCAGAGAAGTTTCTCCTTCTCTGACACTGAGATGAAAAAGTTAATAATGCACCATACTTATATCAAACTGTACTGGTTTTTTCAAGTGAAAGAGAGAAGAATGGAAGGAAGAAATAAGAAATTAAAGAAGAAATAAGGAGGGGAGAGAGAGAGCTGGCAGGGAAGACGGGAGAGAGGGAGGAAGAATAGGCATTTCTGACCAAATGAAGTGTTCATAGATTTTTTTCACTGACTCTGTGAATCTGGGAAAGAAAACAAATTTATTCGCACTTTGGTTTTGTCAAAATGAGAGTAGGGGTAAATTTTGGTGTAGTTATTAAGAGCATGAACACTGTGACTTGATTGTAAAGCCAAGACTCTGAGGCCATATGGTGTGGGTTCCAATCCTAGCTTCACGATGCAACTGTATAAATCATGAATTAATCTTGAAATTAATTTCTCTATTTCAGTTTTCCTTTTGCAAAATTAGGTTAAGAAAAAGAAAACACTGGAGATTGAAAGCTTTATTCTTAGAAAAATGTCTAGTGCATAACAGTATAATAAAAATGTTAACTCTTGTTATTAACCCTACAGGATCATATTCATTCAACATGGCAGTTACTTTTTTCCAATATCCTTCTTTTCAGTTCAGTTCAGTCACTCAGTTGTGTCCAACTCTTTGCAACCCCATGAATAGCAGCACGCCAGGCCTACCTATCCATCACCAACTCCCGGAGTTCACTCAGACTCATGTCCATCGAGTCGGTGATGCCATCAGCCATCTCATCCTCTGTTGTCCCCTTTTCCTCTTGCCCCCAATCCCTCCCAGCATCAGAGTCTTCTCCAATGAGTCAACCCCTCGCATGAGATGGCCAAAGTACTGGAGTTTCAGCTTTAGCATCATTCCTTCTAAAGAACACCTAGGGTTGATCTCCTTTATAATGGACTGGTTGGATCTCCTTGCAGTCCAAGGGACTCTCAGGAGTCTTCTCCAACACCACAGTTCAAAAGCATCAATTCTTTGGCACTCAGCTCTCTACACAGTCCAACTCTCACATCCATACATGACAACTGGAAAAAACCATAGCCTTGACTAGACGGACCTTTGTTGGCAAAGTAATGTATCTGCTTTTCAATATGCTATCTAGGTTGGTCATAATTTTTCTTCCAAGGAGTAAGGGTCTTTTAATTTCATGGCTGCAATCACCATCTGCAGTGATTTTGGAGCCCAAAAAGATAAAGTCTGCCACTGTTTCCCCATCTATTTCCCATGGACCAGATGCCATGATCTTCGTTTTCTGAATGTTGAGCTTTAAGCCAACTTTTCACTCTCCTCTTTCACTCTCATCAAGAGGCATTTTAGTTCCTCTTCACTTTCTGCCATAAGCGTGGTGTCATCTGCATATCTAAGGTTACTGATATTTCTCCCAGCAATCTTGATTCCAGCTTGTGCTTCTTCCAGGCCAGTGTTTCTCATGATGTTCTCTGCATATAAGTTAAATAAGCAGGGTGACAATATACAGCCTTGATGTACGCCTTTTCATATTTGGAACAAGTCTGTTGTTCCATGTCCAGTTCTAACTGTTGCTTCCTGACCTACATACAAATTTCTTAAGAGGCAGGTCAGGTGGTCTGGTATTCCCATCTCTTTCAGAATTTTCCACAGTTTATTGTGATCCACATAGTCAATGAGTCAACTCTTTGCATGAGGTGGCCAAAGTACTGGAGTTTCAGCTTCAGCATCATTCCCTCCAAAGAAATCCCAGGGCTGATCTTCAGAATGGACTTGATGGATCTCCTTGCAGTCCAAGGGACTCTCAAGAGTTTTCTCCAACACCACAGTTCAAAAGCATCAATTCTTCAGTGCTCAGCCTTCTTCACAGTCCAACTCTCACATCCATACATGACCACTGGAAAAACCATAGCCTTGACTAGATGGACCTTTGTTGGCAAAGTAATGTCTCTGCTTTTGAATATGCTATCTAGGTTGGTCATAACATTTGAGTTAGACATGACTGAGTGACTAAACTGAACACTTGGCATAGTCAATAAAGCAGAAATAGATATTTTTCTGGAACTCTCTTGCTTTTTCGATGATCCAGTGGATGTTGGCAATTTGATCTCTGGTTCCTATGCCTTTTCTAAAACTAGCTTGAACATCTGGAAGTTCATGGTTCACATATTGCTGAAGCCTGGCTTGGAGAATTTTGAGCATTACTTTACTAGCATGTGAGATGAGTGCAATTGTGTGGTAGTTTGAGCATTCTTTAGCATTGCCTTTCTTTGGGATTGGAATGAAAACTGACCTTTTCCAGTCCTGTGGCCACTGCTGAGTTTTCCAAATTTGCTGGCATGTTGAGTGTAGCACTTTCACAGCATCATCTTTCAGGATTTGGAATAGCTCAACTGGAATGCCATCACCTCCACTAGCTTTGTTCGTAGTGATGCTTTCTAAGGCCCACTTGACTTCCCATTCCAGGATGTCTGGCTCTAGGTGAGTGATCACACCATCGTGATTATCTTGGTCATGAAGATCTTTTTTGTACAGTTCTTCTGTGTATTCTTGCCACTTCTTCTTAATATCTTCTGCTTCTGTTAGGTCCATACCATTTCTGTCCTTTTTTTACAGATCTACAATTCAAATCTCAACAGGGGTATCACTGGGTTTAAAATCAAAATAAAAACTGGGCTGTATTAATTTCTAAGGGCTCTACAGTAGCATTTTTCCCTTGTCTTTTCCATCTTATAAAGGCTGCTGACACTCCTTGGCACATGACCCCTTCCTCCATGTGTAAAACCAGTAACTAAAGGTTGAATGAGTTCCATGCTATTGTCTCTAGTTTATGTAGACAAGAAAGATTCTCTGTGTTTAAGGACTTGTGTGATTACCTTGGGACCTCTCAAGTAATCTAAGATAATCCCTCCTTCTCACTGTTTTTAATCTTAGCCACATCTGCCATGTAAAGTAACATATTCACTGGTTCTAAATATTAATGCACGGACATCTTTGGGGGCCATTGTTATGGCAGCTATACTTTCCCTTTCTCTACAAATATAGACATACACTGAATGATCTCACCATACCTTTCCTTTTCATTGTCACACTATAAAGAAATTTTATAATGCCACAGTTTTAGCTAAAATATTTTGTCTTAACCATTATCTGTAAGGGGAAAAGAGACTTTCCTTTTTTTCCCAAAACCATGATTTATGGGAACACTAAAGGCTATATATTTCACGATCTTATTTCTAGGTATTATCAAATTAAAAGAAAAGATGAACCTTGTAGCCTTCTCCAAATGAATGATAATGCCTTTGCTTTTGCCTCTTGAAGCAGGTAGCCAGGAAATCTCTAACGATGCACAGATGAGACTACTGCCTTCATTCCTGAGTGATGCTCACTCCAAATATCTCCCCTGTTATTTGTTGCAGAAAATTCACATCATGATATAGTACTCATTATTTTTTTCAAAAAGATTGTTTTAAGAAAACAAAATATGTTATTTGAGATGATTAAAATCATCATTAATACCTTGACCCAATTACCCTTGGAAAATAGGGAAATGGTGGTGAGGGATAGGAAATATTCTGGAAAGAAGTACTGCCAGAGTGTAGTTGAGGTGCAGGTTGAGGGTCATCTAGGAACTCAAGGAAATTGATGGAAAGAAGGGTCTTTAAAATATACGCATCACAAATTCACTCTGTAGCCAGAGAAGGAAGAGGCTACTGGACACATTTACCTTGTGCCTCACTAAATCGCCAGAAGTCAGTAGAGTGACTGTTCTAGGCATGAAATCCTCCTCGTGGGGACTCTGCAGAGCATGAGACTGTATGAGCACCAACAAAATCAACAGCTATATCAGTTCAGTTCAGTTTAGTCACTCAGTCATGTCCAACTCTTTGTGACCCCATGGACTGTAGCACACCAGTTTCCCCTGTCCATCACCAAATCCCGGAGCTTGCTCAAACTCAGGTCCATTGAGTCGGGGATACCATCAAACCATCTCATCATCTGTCATCCCCTTCTCCTCCTTCCTTCAATCTTTCCCAGCATCAGGGTCTTTTCCAATGAGTCAGTTCTTCACATCAGTTGGCCAAAGTACTGGCCACTAATTCTGTGCTAGACACCAGGTTAGACTTAGGTAAGTTGCTCTCCCTCTCTGATACTCAATTTCTACAATTATATAAAATGGGACTAAAGTATACAAAGTACTATATGGATTATATGAGGTAATATGTGAGAAAATACTCTGAAAAATTAAGTGTTTGGTATAATAGCAAATAGGTGTTATATATTTCCACCTCCATATTATGTCCTCAAACTCACTGTAAATATAACAATTTGTATTCCATGGTACAGTGGCTTTTTATGGGCTTGAGAAACCATTATTACCTCTAATCAGTCAGTTCAGTTCAGTAGCTCAGTTGTGTCCAACTCTTTGCGACCCCATGAATCGCAGCACGCCAGGCCTCCCTGTCCATCACCAACTCCCAGAGTTTACTCAGACTCACATCCACCGAGTCAGTGATGCCATCCAGCCATCTCATCCTCTGTCGTCCCCTTCTCCTCCTGCCCCCAATCCCTCCCAACTTCAGGGTCTTTTCCAATGAGTCAATTCTTCGCATAAGGTGGCCAAAGTATTGGAGTTTCACCTTTAGCATCAGTCCTTCCAATGAACACTTAGAACTCCTTTAGGATGGACTAGTTGGACTTCCTTGCAGTCCAAGGGACCCAAGAGTCTTCTCCAACAGTTCAAAAGCATCAATTCTTCAACACTCACCTTTCATCACAGTCCAACTCTCACATCCATACATGACCAGTGGAAAAACCATAGCCTTGACTAGACGGACCTTTGTTGGCAAAGTAATGTCTCTGCTTTTGAATATGCTATCTAGGTTGGTTATAACTTTCCTTCCAAGGAGTAAGCATCTTTTAACTTCGTGACTGCAATCAACATCTAATAAAAAATAGAAAAAAAAGGACAAAAGAAAGAAAGGGATGGAGAGATGACTAGAAGAAAAAGAACAAAGAAAACTATAGGTATAACAGCCAAATGGCATGCCTATTTTTTCCTTAAAGCAAATGTGTATACAGAAAGATTTAGTATAAAATCTACAGGCAGAAAAGTGGTATTCACATTTTCAAGGATGGTTTCACATCAGTTTATAGCTCTCAATACTATTTAGGCTAGTACTTTAAGGAGAAGTTCTTAGAATAGTCAAAAGTCTTCTGCAGAGTTGTCATGGGCCATACACAATATGACCTGGAGAAGGAAATGGCAGCCCACTCCAGTATTCTTGCCTGGAAAATCACATGGACAGAGGAGTACAGTCCATGCAGGAGTAGGACACAACTTGGTGACTAAACCACCACCACCAAACCATATACAATATGATGTCCAAATTTGTGGCACATCACACACACACACACACACACACACACTCTCTCATACACAAATATATAATTTTGGATGGGGCAATGTGAACCAGTGGAAAGAATGCTAGATGGAGTCAGAATACCAATTTGTTACTTCCTCAGACAATAGATTTTTGTGTGTCCCAGAACTAGTCACTCAGTCTCTCTGGACTTCATCAATAAAACTGAGAGTTGGAATAGATCACCCTTAATTCTAAAACTGTATTAATTTCATGTCAAATCAATGTGTAAATTTAATTCATTTTTCAAAGCAAACAGTAACAATCTCCCAAGGTAAATATTATAACTGTAACTGAACTTGAGCAAATAATGAGGATATAATAGGCAATGAGAAAATAACAGACTTACACTACCCTTTCACATTTCCAGCTTTCTTGCCACCTTCAAGCTATCCGCATAAGTGTCATAACTAGCAACATTTGAAAAAAACAGAATGAAGGAACCCATTCCTTCCTCTCACTATGATACCCATGACCTACCTCAGAAAGGTCCATCTTCATCTCCATTATGTCCTTATAGACTACATAGGACAAGGGTTTCTGAGAATATCTAAGAATTTATCTCAGCTTTGCCAACACTAAAGCCAATCTAAGCCACCCACTCCTTAATAATATATATTTTGACCACCCCAAAATACCATGATTACCTCTCCTTTTCTCATAATTAGTATTTTTCTTCATATTGTTAGACTCCTACAATATTACGTGAAAATCTAAAAGAATTAGATTCTTCTTTTTTTAACAACAGAAGTCAGTATCTCCATTGTTTCAGAACCCTCCACAGTGCTTCATGTATAGTAAAAATTGGCTATTAACACACAAGTTAAAATAAATTCACTGATCAAATTGAATTGGTTAGAACAAAGCAAATCTATTAGTTTTTCTAATCCTTTCAGATTTGGCTGCAATTGCATATGCTAAGTTTCTCCAAGTCTGCCTTTGTGCTGTGCTGAGTCACTCAGGCGTGTCCCACTCTTTGCAAGACTGCCTTTGCCGAGTTACATTTCAGATTTCAAAAGGACACAAAATTTAATTAGATGCATATTATTTTCACATAGGCCTCTCATCTGGTACTTTCTGAATCAGCTTCAGCAATTTGTTGACTGTCATAGCTGAATATGAATTGCAATTCTTTTATATTTGAGTTTCTTATAAAGATAAGGATTGTTGAAAATTCCAAAGTGAACAGGTTCTCTCTTTTAAAAGATATCCAGTAAGAGTTGCCTTCTTATCTAGATGTCTTAGAATTTGGAGGATAATGAAACTGGTTCACAGTGTGAGAACTGGCAGACACATCAAAATGGATTTGCCTTTACAAACGTGTGATGTGAGATTCCAGAAAGACAAACAGATACGAGGCAAGTACTGGGAGATAGGAACTGTGCCTATTCAAGAGCAGTTATAATTTTGCCAGAAAAACAGGAAAAACAAACATTCGCAAGCCAGAAACAGATGCAGTGTAGACCTAGGAACAGACTTGAGAAAACTCCTGGCAGGTCAAGTGAGCTGGAATCTCAGTATTGCAGGCAGATTCTTTACCAGCTAAGTCACAAGGAAAGCCCTAATATCATGTAAATGCTATGTAAATAGTTATAAATATAATGAAAGTGAAGTGAAAGTGAAATCGCTCAGTCGTGTCCGACTCTTTGCGACCCCGTGGACTATAGCCCGCCAGGTTCCTCTGTCCACGGGATTCTCCAGGCAAGAATACTGGAGTGGGTTGCCATTTCCTTCTCCAAAATATAATGAAAATACAATGTAAATAGTTTCCAGGGCATTATAAATTTAAATTTTGGTTTGGGGAACTTTCTGGAATCTTTTTCAAATACTTTTGATCCAAGGTTGGTTGAATCCATGGATGCAGAATCTGCAGATACAGAGGCTGATGTATTATACTCTCTGTTGTCAGTCATCCAAATCATAAAGTTGCCTTAAATTAATGTCTTGCACAGAATTAGGTACTCATCAAATGCTTTGTAACAAATATGAATGGATGAAATATACATTGTATATAAAATTCATATTTTAAAAGGTCATTTTAAATTAATTTTAAAATTAAAAATAAGATCTAGAAAGTATCTTAAATCAAGTCTAGACTAACACCTACACAGCTAGTTAGTAGCTATTGTTACTATTAATAGAACCCAGGTCTTCCACCACTTGCGCTTGTGCTTTTTTGCATGCAATAATTACATTCAATATTGACAAAATAATGATCAATCATAAATATTAAAAATCATAATCATCTTGTCAAGTGTTCTGTCCACTGATTCCCTGGATCCTTTAATTTTCAGTTACGTCAATCAAGTTGGAAGAAAAATTTATTGCATTTCTACTCTCTAGTGGGCACTCATATATCTTTTGATTCCTACACCAACCCCACAATATAGTTTCTCTTTAACTTCAGTGTACAGGTTAGGAAGTGAAGTAAACTGTCTGAGGTCACAGTCTCAAAGTTGTGGAGAAGAACACAAACCACATACAGATTCTATTCTCCTGCTCTTATCCTCTGCAGTACCACTTAGCCCTTTTACCATAGTTCATCCTTACGCAAGACATGCTCTGTGATTTCTCAGAAGATATGTGTGTCTTTCTGGTTTTAAATAATTGACCCAACCAAAGTAAAACTAAGAAATGTGTTATTACTCTTTATCGTCCATTGTCAGATCTAAGACTGGGTAAGAATTGTTAGTTTTTCTTGAAATTGCAAGCAAAATCTCATAAGAAATTTAAACTCTCCATAGCAAGCTGGAAACTCTTTTAAAAACCCTGTAAGATTTCCAATGCAGCAACAAAATTCATTTACTGAGCATCAGATAAAAATGTTAAATAAACATCTACCTAACAGACTCCAAAGCACACATCTGCCAAGCAGATGATTCTTCAAGATCCTTGAAGTTTCTCCCATTTGACTAGATGGTTCTTTTTTCTTGGTTAGTCTTCTCAAAACTTTCAAATTCTTTCTCTAACATAACTATACATCAAATTTTTTATGCAAGAGAAAACAACTTATTTTTATGAAATTACAACTTTGCATGTGTCAGCTCTTTTTATTAAAAACTGAAGTTTTACAGCCCATAGTGAGCACTAATAGTCTTTTCTATTTAATTCACATCTTATTGTTTGTGGGAAAGACAATTAATCTTTCTAGGGAAATCATATTACAATTAATTTTTAATAAGTAGTAAAAGCTTTTCAACAATTTATTTTTCTTTTGAATGGCTATAAATTAATGGCTAGAAATCTTTGACTAGAAATGAATGTAGCAAATTCACAAGGTTGAAATTAAAAAAAAAAAAAAAAGCTGCTTCCCTCAATAAAGAGAAATGATTTTGAATCCACATTTCACTTTTAAATGGGTTAATTTTAAAAGTTCAGAGAAAGAGGGAATATGATCATTCCAACTGAATGAAGAGTAGAAGAGATATAACACAATAATTTTGGATACTGCCAGTCCAGGTTTGATGCAGGATACAGGATGCCTGGGGCTGGTGCACTGGAATGACCCAGAGGGATGGTATGGGAAGGGGAGGTGGGAGTGGGGTTCAGGATGGGGAACATGTGTACACCCCTGGTGGATTCATGTTGATGTAAGGGAAAACCAATACAATATTGTAAAGCAATTAGCCTCAAATTAAAATAAATAAATTTAAAAAAATAATAAAAAATAAAAGTTCAGAGAAAGAGGGAATATGATCATTCCAAATGAATGAAGAGTAGAAGAGATCAGATCAGATCAGATCAGATCAGTCGCTCAGTCGTGTCCAACTCTTTGCGACCCCATGAATCGCAGCACACCAGGCCTCCCTGTCCATCACCAACTCCCGGAGTTCACTCAGACTCATGTCCATCGAGTCAGTGATGCCATCCAGCCATCTCATCCTCTGTTGTCCCCTTCTCCTCCTGCCCTCAATCCCTCCCAGCATCAGAATCTTCTCCAATGAGTCAACTCTTCGCATGAGGTGGCCAAAATACTGGAATTTCAGCTTTAGCATCATTCCTTCCAAAGAAATCCCAGGGCTGATCTCCTTCAGAATGGACTGGTTGGATCTCCATGCAGTCCAAGGGACTCTCAAGAGTCTTCTCCAACACCACAGTTCAAAAGCATCAATTCTTTGGCGCTCAGCCTTCTTCACAGTCCAGCTCTCACATCCATACATGACCACAGGAAAGACCATCGCCTTGACTAGGCAGACCTTTGTTGGCAAAGTAATGTCTCTGCTTTTGAATATGTGATCTAGGTTGGTCATAACTTTCCTTCCAAGGAGTAAGCGTCTTTTAATTTCATGGCTGCAGTCACCATCTGCAGTGATTTTGGAGCCCAGAAAAATAAAGTCTGACACTGTTTCCACTGTTTCCCCATCTATTTCCCATGTAGTGATGGGACCAGATGCCATGATCTTCATTTTCTGAATGTTGAGCTTTAAGCCAACTTTTTCACTCTCCACTTTCATCAAGAGGCTTTTTAGTTCCTCTTCACTTTCTGCCATAAGAGTGGTGTCATCTGCATATCCCCACGTCCGAGGTCAGGGGCAGCGGCCGAGAGTACCAGACTGCGATGGCGCAGGAACGGCCCAGAGGCGTTACCACGTCCGAGGTCAGGGAAGGCGACGAGAGAAGTTGCCCCGCGTCCAAAGTCAGGGGCAGTGACGAAGGGAGTTACCCCAAGAGGAGATACCCCGCGTCTGAGGTCAGGGGCGGCGGCTCGGAGGAGCTACCCCACGCCCCCAGGCTGAGGCCAGGGACGGCGGCCGGGAGGACCAACCCCACGTAGAAGAGATATAATGTAATAATTTTGAATACTGAATCCTACACAGACAAAAAAAGCTGCTTCCTTCAATAAAGAGAAATGATTTTGAATCCACATTTCACTTTTAAATGGATTAATGTTAAAAGTTTAGAGAAAAGGGGAATATGATTATTCCTACTGAATGCAAAGTAGAAGAGATATAAGGTAATAATTTTGAATATTGAATCCTACACAGACAATTGCTTCCAAAACTGTATAATTTGTACTATCAATTTTTCTGTGTCTTTTACTGGATTATGAACTCAGTTCTGATCTCTTCTTTTGCCTTAGTAGTCTGCACTTACTAATTTCCCTGTAGTACTATCACTTAAATTTATGCAAATATAGTTGAACAACAACAGAAATATCAAGCAAATAGGAAACAAGTCATATTTTTCATCTCTTTCTCAGATAGGCAATATGGCGATGATGGGATTAGAGATAGATAGACAGATTTGATGGAGAAGGCAATGGCACCCCACTCCAGTACTCTTGCCTGGAAAACCCTGTGGACAGAGGAGCCTGGTAGGCTGCAGTTCATGAGGTCGCTAGGAGTTGGACATGACTGAGCAACTTCACTTTCACTTTTCACTTTCATGCACTGGAGAAGGAAACAGCAACCCACTCCAGTGTTCTTGCCTGGAGAATCCCAGGGATGGCAGAGCCTGGTGGGCTGCTGTCTGTAGGGCCGCACAGAGTCTGACATGACTGAAGTGACTTAGCAGCAGTAGCAGCAGCAGACAGATTTGAATCTAGGCTTTGCCAACTGAAGAGAAGTATGACCTTGAGCAGGTTCTTGGTTTTTAGTCATTAAGTCTTGTCCAACTCTTTTGCAACCCCCTGGACTGTAGCCACCCCAGGCTTCTCCATCCATGGGATTTTCCAGGCAACCATACTGGAGTGGGTTGTCATTTCCTTCTCCAGGATATCTTCCTGAACCAAGGATAGAACTCCTGTCTCCTACATTGGCAGGCAGATTCTTTACCACTGAGCAACCAGGGAAGCCCAGGGTAATTCTTAACTTTTGTTAAATAACTGAAATGAGGTACATTAACTTGAGTTTTTCACATGTTAATGAAGCTTATTATACTGTGAGAGTTAAATTATATAAAACATCTGGTACATAACTGATACTGAATTGTTACTAGTTTTATTCCCTAATTTCTCATTTATATCTCTATGAACAGAAACATGTTTAAAGACTAAAAGCAGTGACTTTTAACTTATCATATCATCTTTGTGAGTTCCCGCCCTTTCTGATGGCAAAAAAATAAATAAATAAAAAACTATATTACTTCTTAAATAAGCATTAAGAGCAGAAAAAAGTTAAAAGATTGCATATTATGAAACTGAAGATATTAATATTTTATCTTTCTTAAATAGAGAATTTGTAAAAAGAAAATTAAGGATAAACATTTTTGAAGCATTATCAAGAAACATTATATGAACATCAATGCTGTGATGTTTGAATTCTCAATGAAGCATATTGCCTTCTGTGGAAGGTTTTTCCTGCATAGCCTCTGTGTTTTCATTAAGTAAGTCCCCTAAAAATGTTTTACACATATAAGTGCAAAATAAGTTAGCATACAATCTCTTTATCTCATCCAGACTTGAAGGAAGAAATCTAGTAACCACCTGCAGACTAAGAAAATACCTTAAAGATCATTTACTCGTCTGTCAAAGATGGTACCAAGATAGGACTTAAAGACAAACTTCACAGGCAGTCCTCCAACTTTTTAGGTGGGTTAATTCTTTTTAAGTCCTAAGATCTTAGTTCTTTCTATTGAATTAAAATCCACTTTACAATTATTTGTTCTAATTGACTCCACTTCTGTCCTATGGAGCAATACAGAATATTGGGGCTCATCTTCCAGGAGGGTAACCATCCTCTTTCTTTTGCTTAGAATACACCACTTGGGTATTTTTCTGGAGAAGCACCCATCACAAAGTTTCAGTACATTTAGTTCTGGTGTTGCTGATGGCTACTGTCTCTTGGGGTGGGTCTGTGATTTAAACATGGATTCACAGTATTCTTATGATCAATAAAGGAATGAGCATGAGACCTACTTCACAACAGAATTTTGAAATATTGAGCATGAGGTATATTCAGATAATTTCAGTAGACTTGAAGGTGTAGCTCCTCTGCCCTCTGTCTTGTCCAAAGGCATCAAGAGACTCTATGGAATGGGACCAACAAAGAAAGAGGAAGTGTACATAGAAAGAGTGACTGGGTCCCAAAATACGCAGCCAAGTACAACTTTCAGTTATATAAACTAAAACATTCCTTTTTTCTTTTCCTTAGGTTTGCTTAGGTTGGATTTACTGTCACCTGCAGCCAAAACAATCTTGATTGAAATACTCATATCAACATTCTATGTATATTTGAAGATTGCTGTTACTTTCTCTCTATTATCTTCTATTATTTCAAACAAACATTCTCAATTCCTTTCATTTCCATTCATTTAGAAAATTTTACCAACTCTCAATTTCCTTACTGTGCTGCTTAATACCTACTGAATAAAACACAAAAAGTTTGCTGTATATACAAACTGTATACAAAAGAAAAAAGGAAATTTTTAATGTGCTTTAGGGGAAGGACAATTTTCAAACAACCTAGAAATGCCGTTTCATGTCAATTAATGTGCCAACTTCAAATTTGTTTGCTCATCAACAAGTTAGGTTTCCAAAGGACCTCTACTTGGTAACACTTTATTAGCAACTAAACATCACATATTTCAATCCAACTACATTAGCTTGCTAATATTCCATTGTTGTACCTTTTTTACTAACTTTAAAAACATCACTAATTTAAGATTACACAGTTTTTGACATAACTAAGTATATACTTATGTACTATATGCATTTTTCATGCTATATTTGAAGCACATAAAAACAGCTAAGATATAGTCCCTTAATTTGAGGATTTTATATTTGCTGCATTATAACACAGAACTCATCATGATCACCATCACCATCATCAGCCACCAGACTCCCATTCATTTACTGAGTGTTTAAACATGACAGAATTGGTACAAAATGCTTTGCAGATATGGTCTCATTCAATCCCCTTAACCTCATGACATGTTATTATTATCACCAATTTATAGACAAGAAAACCGAGGGAAAGGTAAGTTAGGGCATCATGAGCAAGTTTGCCTCTGCAACACTAATTGGGATACATGCAAACTATTTTCTGAAGAGAATACGGTGGAAGAAATGAGAACCTCCTGGTGGCAGCACTTCTTTTTTAATTAAAGGAATGGTATTTTTTAATCTTTTCAAACTAGGAAAATTAATGAAGAAACAAGAAAAATAAACACATCAAATAAATGCTTAGAATTTATACTGAAAATATGTTGCAAATATTTATGACAATCAGAACTCTGAGGAAAGTCCTCTTTTTTCTAGGTCACCAAAGCTGATGGGTGGGCCTAGCCCTGAACAGATTGTGAAAATAGCTCTTTACCTCTGATCTCTCTTCTCTATGCCCTTATACCTTACAGATTCATACTCTATTAATTTCTTACTCCGTAAAATGCCTGCATCCTCTTATTTTTCTTCTTTTATCCCTTAAACAAACTTTTTCCCAGTATCTATCCTAAGGAAAGAAACCCAGTAATCTACATTTTGGACTGCATTTATGTCATGATTACAATTCCCAAGAGATATTAACCTTATTTCTGAGGGTGAAATAAAAGTCTTTAAAGTTTTCTCAAGGGTCAGCCAGTAGCTAAAGACTTTTTAGTGTAGAAAGAGATGTCCGGGAATGCCTCTGAAGTCACACTGCCTAATCAAACCACATACCCAGCAACTAAGCCCAGGGCTGATTACAGATGCCACTCACCTGCCTGCCTTCTGCCTGCTTTTTCTTCTTCTCCACTGGTCCCATTTTCAAAGAGACTCTTGCTTCCATTCCCATGGATAACCTTTTCCAAATCTCCTGCCAATGCTATCAACAAAAAATAAAAATGAGAGAATTTTGTTTCATTACTTTACATTTTCCTACCTCCTCCGTGATAGAGGTATTAATGAGCAATGACATTACCAAAAAGGTATATAATGGACAGATAATTCACCAACTGAATAAAAAGATATGAAATAAATAACATAATTTACAATTATGATTTGGGAAAGAAAGCAATCAGGGCCTCAAGTTATTCATTACAGAACATCCTGGAGTGAGGAATATGTTAAAATTAGACAAAATACAAATTTAAATATATAAATGTAGTATCCCTTAACTAAATGTGTTTAAATTCTCTCTCATTCTAAAAAAAAAAAAAAAAACACAAATAAACAAGCATACATTTTTGGTCAGATAATTTCATTCTTGTTTCTCCTTGACATTGCCTCTCCACAGGCAATATATTCAAATAGAATGCATGCTGTATGCTAAATTGCTTCAGTCATGTCCAACTCTTTGCTACCGAGCCCACCAGGGTCCTCTGTCCATGCAATTTTCTAGGCAAGAATACTGGAGTAGGTTGCTGTGCCCACCTCCAGGGGATCTTCCCAACCCAGGGATCTCACTGCTGCTGCTGCTAAGTTGCTTCAGTCGTGTCCAACTCCATGCGACCCCATAGACGCCAGCCCACCAGGCTTCCCCGTCCCTGGGATTCTCCAGGCAAGAACACTGGAGTGGGTTGCCATTTCCTTCTCCAATGCATGAAAGTGAAAAGTGAAAGTGAAGTCGCTCAGTCGTGTCTGACTCTTAGTGACCCCATGGACTGCAGCCTACCAGGCTCCTCCATCCATGGGATTTTCCAGGCAAGAGTACTGGAGTGGTATGCCATTGCCTTCTCCAAGGGGTCTCACAGGCAAATTCAAATAGAACAAAATAAAAGAGTCATTTTGGGGGAGTACATACAATGAATATCAATACCCTAACAATACCTATCTCTGAAACTGAGTTTCCATTTGATATTGTACTAATAGTAAGAATATAATGTTCCTTTAAAACATCAAAAAGATTAATGTAAGACCTAAGGAAAAGACTTTATATGTAAAAAAAGAGATGTTATTTTGAACACTGTGTTACACCATGACCTGAAATTCTTAAGGAGGTTTTGCTACTTGAAGATTTCTCACCTGCTATGACACTTAGAGAAACCACAAACAAAACAACACAGGCATCAAGACGGGGGTGTAAACGTGTCCTGTCAAGCAAAGGATAGGTTTCTCACAAGTTTGATGTGTTCTGTGTGCATATGCTGCTTTTCATTTGGCAAGCCTTTTTTTTACGTCCCAGCAGACGGCTAAGGAATAACAAGCATTCTTTGTCAGATTTTAGGTATTCCAGAAGAGATTTTAAAGCTATGTGGATTCAGTTCATTCCATTCCAATTTGAAAATATAGTACCTTTAAAAAGATCTGCTCCCTTTGATCTATGGACCAATAGTATGAAGGTCTTATCTGGTCACTGGAAGGTGGGCTATTGTTAATGGGACTGAAACAGTCAAATCCTGAGCTTTGTAATGGTTTCATAACCATGAAGCATAATGCTCCTCAGTCCTTCCCAGAGAAATTTGTTCAAAATGAACTTAATCTGGAAATTAGTCCTTCCTTCAGATTCCATAGTATTTAAAGCCTAGAACATAGAACATGACCCAACACATAACAGGTGATCAGAAAATATTAAAGTAGCCCATTCCTGCCTTGGAACACCCTGGGCAAAATAAATAAATCAATAAATAAAAGGACAGAGCAAAAAAATGGAAAAAAGAGACTAGACTCAGAGCAGAAATAATGCTCCTATAACCACTTAATTCTGGGTTTCAAAAATTCCTTGTAAAGAGAAACTAACACTTCATGTAAGCACTCTATTGGGTAGCATTTACAAGTCATGTTTGGCATGCTGTAAATGCATTTGTCCCTCATGGAGCACCTCCCTACACAATGATGATTTATTAGCATGCTATTTGTCTCAAATATTTTTATATTTAAATATGCAAATCCATTGCAAGGCTATCAATAAAGCTCACATATGTCACATGAATGGTTCTCATGACCACTGAAACAGTACAGTGGAGCAAACATAAGCCAAAGCTCTCTGTCATCGAATATGGAGGCATGGCATTTTGCTCTTCCTACCTGAACTGACACTCGCTAATGCATTTCTTTACCCTATCGTGGTCTCATTTCCTGCTACTATTTCATTTTTTTAAGAACATTTAACCGACAATGGATGACAATGACAACAAAATATAAACGTGCCTGAGAAACTACAAAATTTCCAAAGTACATGATCATCCCTGGGTATTAAAAAATCCAAGCTTAATAACAGCTCTAGTCACTTCTAAGCAATGGCCAAGGAAAAAAGGAAACAATAAGTAAATAATTAATGACTGATAAAAGTTATTTGATATTATAAAAGGAAGTATAAACATCATTTCAGCCTTAAGTTGACAAACACCAAAGACTCCACCTGCCAATGCAGGATACAAGGGTTCAATCCCTGGGTTGAGAAGATACTGTGTAGAAGGAAGTGGCAACTCACTCCAGGACTCTTGCCTGGGAAATCCGAAGGACGGAGGAGCCTTGCAGGCTACAGTCCATGGGGTCGCAAAGAGTCAGACAAGAATTAGCGACTAAACAACAACAAGGAACAATAATTTGAACAAACTATAACTGGAGACATAAAAATAATCCAAAATAATTGAAGAGAAGAGAAGAATGATGTATGATTCTGGTAATGCATCTACATAAGAACTGGGATAATACAACTCTGAGTGGCAATCATACAGTTAGTGCTTCCATTTCACAACATATCTTATTCTTATCCTCCCAACACACACAGTGCTAAGACTTATAGTCTTCATTTCATAGCATGAGGTTCAAGGCATCTCAGTAAATCCTAAGTTAAAAATATCCTTCACAAAATTGCATGAAACTTGACTAACAAGGAGGCCTCTGGAAATGCTGGCTGATTCTTAGTCATAAATGTTACGTCCTGGTCATAAATGTTATATCCTAGTCATAAATGCTAGTCCACTGAGTAGTATGGTAATTGTTTCTTTTATGCTTCCCTTGGTAATTTGGAAATGCTAACTTTTATCATGTGCTTTCCAACTTCAAATACCTTCCCACTCCCACTTTATTTTTTTTCTGCATGATCAGGGCCCATGGTTTCACTCTCTCTATAGGTGAGCCCTAGTGCCCTAAGAATATATGAGTAGATTAGGAAGTCTCTCATGGGGCACGATTCTGTGACCCTCTATGTCACCACCTCCACTTATAGTCTGATGAGATTCCACCCAGTGGTGCTTCGTAGTTGTCATGCAATTTTTTGTTATTCTCATATATATCATGCTATTTTTACCTCCTAAAATATCATACTTCTCTTGATGTGATGCCATTATTTCAGCCTTTTAAAAATATCTGAGAAAATCATTTATATCCTGTGATTTATCCAGAGAGTTATACGCTTCACTAAAATTCACACTGAACAAAGTTGCACTTTTTTTAATTTATTTTGCTTAACTTTACAATATTGTATTGCTTTTACCATACATCGAGATGGATCCACCACCAGTATACACGTGCTCCCCATCCTGAACCCTCCTCCCTCTCCCCTCCCCATACCATCCCTCCGGATTGTCCCAGTGCACCAGCCCCAGGCATCTGTTATCGAGCATCATACTTGGACTGGTGACTCGTTTCAGATATTATGATATTATACATATTTCAATGCTATTCTCCCAAATCATCCCGCCCTCTCCCGGTCCCAGAGTCCAAAAGTCTGTTCTATACATCAGTGTTTCTTTTGCTGTCTCGTAAACAGGATTATTTTTACCATCTTTCTAAATTCCATATATATGCGTTCGTATACTGTATTTGTGTTTATCTTTCTGGCTAGCATTCTTCTATAATCTCCTTCAGCTTCAATTTGGCAGAGGGGAGGGTTGAAAACAATCCACAGTGTAAAGTTTCTATTGCAAGAATAATTTTACTTCAGTTCAAAGACTTCAAACAAGTAGAACATGAACAAGACTGTTTTGAAACTGATGTGGGTAAGACTACATGAGTGTCTCTATCTACGCATTATGAAAACAAAAGAAAATAAAGTTGAGTACAAACTGGGAATACTTCTTTTGAAACAAAACTAAAACAGTTTCAACAAAAAGTTTGCAGTTCCTAAAAAGAAGTTGTTTAAAAGAGTTTAAAATAATCAAACAAGAGATGGGATTATTTGAAGATAAAACTATCAGAGAAAAATATCTAGCACTAGTTGGTAACTCTCTCCACCATTGCTCCACTAGTATAGAATCAGACAGGGCTGTTTCACCCACCTGGAGAAACTCACCAGAAAATATACCCATGGGTAAATAATGATACTACTAATGCACTTTGTTGTTTAAGGTTACAGTTTTTCAGAAGGTCAAATAAATATATTCCATTTTTGAATAATACATCTCATCTATGTATAGAAAACAATTTTTGCTATTAGAGTCATTTCACTTATGTAGTCAAATTTTTTAATGATTAAACTTTTTTTTTTGTTTGGTAGTGTCTGGTCTTATTTTTGTAACAGCATTTTTAAAAATTTCTTCGCTAATAGTGTTCATAACCTATATGTTGGTAAATAATTTTATATTTCTTGTAATTTTTTAATATTTTGACAGTATTTTTAAAGTTCAATAAATGTCTTTTTATACTTGTATACAGTAAATGTTACATGTCACTGACACTTTAAAAATGCATTCTAGACACTTTAAAAACAAAATGTATTAATATCCATGCTGCTAAGTGGCTTCAGTCGTGTCCGACTCTGTGCGACCCCATAGACGGCAGCCCACCAGGCACCCCTGTCCCTGGGATTCTCCAGGCAAGAACACTGGAGTGGGTTGTACTTTCATATGAACACAGAATAAGTACTATAACACTGATACTATCATTTTATTTTGACACTACAATCACTAGAAGTATATCCCTCCCATTCTCATTCTCAGCAATTTAAATTCAGCAAAACTCTGTCTCAACTACCTTTCTACCTCTTCAGGGCCTTGAGAGATATCTACGATATCAGGGCTTTAAGAGAATGAGAAGTAATTCTTTCCCATTTGCTATAAAATAAATTTAATCTAGAAGGACAGAGAAAGGCACAGACTATGTCTCATGGTAACCATTATAGGTAGGACAGTGGATAATAAGCCAAGAGTCAGACACATAGGCCATATTCCTCCAATTGACTCTATGATCTTCTAACTTTCCTGTAAGAACAGCTTGGGAAGAAAAAGTGGCTGCTTGGTGCCATTCTCACACAGACTACTTGAAATGCCATATTTATCAGTGTGAAAGTCTCCTTTCTAGGAAATAAGATCTCCAGGAGATGTCACATCACATTTCATTCTTCAGAAAAAAATAGTAAGCGTACCTTCTGAGTTCTAGAATATGAAGTTGTATCAGGCAGGATCCTCAACTATAAGCAACAGACACTGACTCCAGCTATCTTAAACAGGAAAGAAATAATTATGAGAAAACTATGGATCAGCTTACACAACTTAGAAGGAAGCTTCAAAAATAAGGATCAAAAATTCAGTGAGACTCAAAGGAGCCCAAGCAGCCTACATCACACCATAGAAACTCTTATTTTAAGATATTACCTAGGTCATAGCCAATGTTCTGCCAGTGAATTGTTCCACTGCTACTGTGCGTGACTTCTAAAACACTCTTCTGGTTTGATGCCCCTTTTAAGTCCCAAGCAGAAACATCCAACTGATAAAGCACAGGTCAAGTGTCTTTATAAATACACTATCAGTATAAATTTGAGACTCTGCTAACTACAACTAGGACATTCCCTTAAAAAGGAAGAGTGTGAATGGAGCCGATCAGTATCAACAGCTGTCCGATGTACCAAGCTTTGGCCGGGAAAGAAACAACAGAATTGGAATAACCTTTCACTGCTTGAAGTGAGATACATTTCAAAGCACAACTTCAGAAGGAGCTAGAAGTGTCCATCAAAGAGGAAAGTCAAAATGACAATGGCTTTTGGATTTTAGGAATTGGTCTTCAATGTTCTCAAAATGTATTCAGTATCATGTCAAATTTCCTAGAAACTTGAGATGTTTTGGAAAGATTAAATAATTTATTTTAAAAGCAGAAAGTAAAGAGAAGGAGAGAGAATTAAAAATCTATTAGCAAACATTTATAACAAAGATATCTAAGAGTTTATTAACTAGTCTCCCAGCTTTGACATATAAATTCATTTTAAAGTAATTATAATATAGAAACCTCATCTTATTAGAAACTGCTAAAATATTTTCCTTAATTTGTGTTTTAATAATGATCTAAAAACTTTCAAATAAATTAATCACTAAAATTATAATAATACTATTTTAATATTTTGACATATATTTTTATTTTTCTCTTTAAAGAGACTATAAAGATAATTTATTTAAACTATTCATGATTTAAAAACATCTTAAACTGCTATATTTTATCATGTTGTTTATATGGGCCAAATATACATTTAAATATAGATTGAACATTGGTTATGGTTTTATTAATAGTATCAGAAGAAAATAAAATCTATTTTTATTATAAGATATTTTAAATTCCTGCTCTCTGAATTACATTTCTAATTTCCATGCTTAGTTATTTAAGCATTTGAGAATATTTTTAGACTACAATCTGTAAGACCCTCTCATCATAAAACTCATTGAATGTATAAAAAGTGTTATCCGCTAAGAAATGAAAGAATAGATATAAATATAGCATTTCTTTTTTAACAGTGCTTTTTGGCATACTAAACATATCATTAGATGGGATGCAGACATTTAAATCAGATGGATGCAATAGATCTGATGAAAAAATTATCATTTTATCCAATCAACATGCATTTTCCCATTAAGGTTTATTTTGCTGCCTTTAAACAATGTCCTATAAGTAATATAAAGATTAAGTAAATGGATAAAAATTAGAAATACTTCTAACTGTGAAAGTGAAAGTGTTAATTGCCCAGTCATATGCAACTCTTTGAGACCCCATGGACTGTAGCCTGCCAGGCTCCTCTGTCCATAGAATTCTTCAGGCATGAATACTGGAGTGAGTTGCCATTTCCTTCTCCAGGGGATCTTCCTGACTCAGGGATTGAACCCAATCTCCCACATTGCAGGCAGATTATTTATCCTCTGAATCACCAGGGAAGCCCAATTATATCTTCAGTGAGCTTGAAGAATAAAATCCAGCTCACTCTGTTTCACCAAATGTGAAAGTCATTCATTTATTTAAAAATTATTTTCCAAAAAAATTGCCATTTTCAGCTACTTCAATCAATAAAATCTTGTCTGGAAGCAGAAAAGAAATTCTAGTGTCATTGGAAATTCTGTTACTTCTACAGGTTCTATATTTGGTTGTGGAAAGCCCCAAGTCAAATCCTTGAAAGTGCAAGTGTTAGTTGCTCAGTAGTATACAACTCTGTGACCCGTGGACTAGAGCTCTACAGGCTCCTCTGTGGGATTCTCCAGGTAATACTGAAGTAGGTTGCCATTTCCTCCTCCAGGGAATCTTCCTGACCCAGGGATCAAACACAGTCTCCTGCATTGCGGGCAAATTCTTTACCAACTGAGCCACTAGGAATGCCCAAGTCAAATCCTGGTGTGCCCTAATTATTGGGAGAAGATATAAGAAATAACCATTAACCACTTTATCCCCAACTACAGGATTATTATTTGTTCCTTAGAATCCATAAATATATAAAATAAAATGCATCACTTGTTTGAAGTGAAACTTTTACTCTTTTAACAGAGTCTTACATATACTATGTGCCCACTCTTAACTGTTTTATTTCCATCCTTCATTTGTCAGTAATTACAGTCTTAATCCTGAGTGCATGGGAAAATCCCATTCAACACGCTCTTCCAGAAAGGGCAATCACACATAAACACCACTTCACTTTGTACTTGCTCCAGCAGTACAAAGTAGGCAAGTGGGATGACTCAAACTAATATCACACCAGTTATCCAAAAACTTACAGCTATATTTGTGCAGCCAACCGCAGAAATGAGTCTTCTGTATTTACCAACAGAACTGTGGCTGATTCTCAGATAATTAGTATATTTTCATCACATAACAGTTTAGACATTTCATGAAGCTTCTTTATTATTCCCTGTCATACTCTGGTGTCCAAAACACATGTTAAACTGGTTTTTCAAAAGGACAAGAGGAAAATACTGAAAGCAAATGAAATGTAAAGCTCCCAAGACCATGGGTGCAGGAATATAGCAAAAACTTTGCTTGTATTCAGTCCTACTGCAGCTGCACTAATAGTCCCCCTGCTGTACTCAATGCTTTCTCCTCCCACTTCTAGTGGGAAATACGGTTTCAATTCCTACACATCTGAGCTTGAAAATGGTGGCACATATTTTAAGAGTTATAAAATCTGCTAATTTCTTATCCCTTCAATGGCTCCAGAGGAAAGCAACCATCTTTTGTTCTTCTGATGCCAGCTTTGCTTAGAAATGCTCCTGCTCTTAGTAACAGGACCTTGAAAGTGACAGTCACTCAGTCATGTTCAACCCCATGGACTGCAGCTGACCAGGCTCCTCTGTCCATGTGATTCTCCAGGCAAGAATACAGGAGAGGGTTGCCATCCCCTTCTCCAGATCTTCCTGACCCAGTGATCAAACCTGGGTTTCCTGCATTGCAGGCTGATTCTTTTATCATCTGAGCCACCAGGGAAGCCCAACAGGACCATGGGCAAGCTAAATCATTCCAGTATGACATTTGTTATCAACAACAAGCCCTCTTCACATTATTCCAAAATGGGCCTTTCTAACACTGAATCTGAAATAGTCGATTGCTAAACATGTACCCATTAACTCCGGTTAGCTTAATTTCTGTGTTCAAAAAAATGCTAGGATTCAATAGGAACGATAACATGTCTCTTCTTGCGTTTTGTCATTCTATCTTCTATGTCAATAAAATGCCAATATTAAAAAAAGCACTAAAAAAACAGTGATCAGTTCAGTTAATGTATTAGTTAATGGACAAATCATAGTTTTAGGCAGTGCTTTCATAGAACTTTCTGTGGTTATGGAAATGTTCATGCAATTTTTACCTGATAGTGTGTGTAATTGCTGGCTACAAGTGGTGACTACTGAACAATTGAGAAGTGCCTAGTGTAACTGGGTAGCTAAATTTTAAAAAAAATTTCTATCATTTTAATTAAGCTTAAATTTAATTAGCTACATGTGGCTAGTGACTACCATATTGATGTTAAGATATAAATATGATCAGGACACAACTTCTACCTTCAAGGAGCTCACTGTCTAGAAATACAAGCTCAAAAGTCATCACAAGTCTTAATAAAAGAAAAAGCATTTGAGCTGGTTATGCAGAACAAATATAGAATTTAACCTGTGTTGAGAATTCAATCTACTTCTTAGACATACACTAAATTGTATATCCGAGGGCTGAGGACTGTGTTTTCTATTTAACTTATAATTAATATGTAACTGTAAAAAAATAGATGATTTGAAAACTAAAAGATAATATATAGAAAGCATTAAGAATACAGTAAGAACTACTATATATCTGCTAATATCATTATTATTTAAAAGATAAATTTTGTCCTACCACTGAAGGCCATGATGCTCAGTATTAAAATAAAAATTAACCAGTTTTTTTCCACTGCCTTGCACCTATTTTCTGATTTTTGTTTTTGCTAGTACATTAGTATGGATTTCTTTAAATCTACCATTCCATGCCAGTTTGGTCAGTGAAACATGTTGATTCTTCAGGAAAAATAATGATTCAAGTAAAAAATGTTAGTATAAAATGTTCTTATTAATATTAGACCAAAGTTAGAAGTATTTTTCTCATACCTGGGATTTACATGCCTCACTAGCTTTGGTGATAGGGAAAAGGTAAAGAGAAGAAAGAAGTCAGGACACATGATCAGGAACCTCCAGCATCAAGCCCTCTTCAAGTTGTGGCCTATGATCCTAAAAACAATGTTAGGCAAGTTCCTTTAATTTCATTGCTTATAGTTTTAGTTTATAAGAGAAAAGGTTAAATAGCTCCATCTAGAGATACTTATGATAGATCTTAGAGATACACAGATCAGGAAATCATTGCAGGTATGAAGTCCTGGAGAAGCTTCTGTTTCTTCCTCCAAAGGGACCCATAAATAAACAGCTCCACAGATTCTAGATCCTATCTACTGTGAAGCTTAGGAAAACCACTATAAACCAGTCAGTAGAAATTTATAAAATTTTATCTTAGTAAAATATGAGATTGAATGAGTATAACTTTCCTAAAAACAGAAAACTCTTATGAAGAATGAGATGAAAAATTAGACAAAGCTTTACAGTGGCTCTCAAATAAGCTAAGTCACATATACAGATAGAACCTACAGAACCATGCCAATGTGTTATATATAAAGCAAAGCAATTTTTAAGACAAAAATCAGCTTTATGTTCATCACACTATACTGTGTACTAAAGACAAAATGGCGTGCAAAGACAAATATTCTCTGACTCTAAGTGGCTTACATTCTGACGGAAGATAGAGGCATGAATCAAATAATAAAAAGTTTTAAATCACAATGGTATAAGAGCTATTAATAATAGTTAAATGGTACAGGAATAATAATTAAAAAAAAAAAAAGATCAGAAAGACTTCTCCAAGGAAATGACATTTGAACTCAGATATAGAAGTTGAATTAGAGCCAACAAGGTAAATAAGGGAAGAATGAGCTTTGCATGCAAAGGAAGAGAGTGCACAAAGTTTGTTGCAGGAAGGGACATTAAAAATCCAAGAAAGTGAAAGTGGACACAGGTGCATGGGAGTAAAGTGAGACAGCAGAGGGTGATGTAGTTAGTTTCTGGGTGAACTCTAGAAAGTATCATGTTCTCTGCAGTATATTTTTGTTTCCTACTTTGCATTGACATTTACAGATACGTAATATCTCTATCTATCTGTATTTATATAGATGGATAGTATTTGTACTTTGTTTCTCTACTAGAATAAGTAGAAATGCCTGACTCTTTCTTCAAAGGGGGCTCTACAGACATGTCACACAGGAAAAATCAAGGGATATATCATAGCTGAGTGACAAATGAAAGTTTCAAGGTTTCAGCTGCCTAGAAAAAGGGAAGCTTTCCTACAAACAAGATTAGCAAGGCTGACCCATGAAAAGGGATGCAGGCTCACTACATGGGTCAGGCAGATCCCCTGGGGATGAAATGGAAACCCACTCTAGTATTCTTGCCTGGGAAATCCCATGGACAGAAGAGTCTTGTGGGCTACATCCATGGGTCGCAAAGGGTCAGACATGACTTAGCAACTAAACAAAAAAATATATATATAAACACAAACATATATAACACATTTTGTTTATCCATTTATCTTTTGATGGACACTTAAGCTGTTCCCATGTCTTGGCTATTGTTCATTTTTCAAAGAAATAACTGTAGTATAGTTGCAGCCCACTTCATGACCTTTTGTCCTCAATTTTGCTAAAACAAACTAGCATGTGCACTTTATTCCGGATAACTGGTTCAGATAGCTGAATTTGGGTCAAAGACATAAAGAATAATTATGGGGAGAATTGAGATAGGAAGTAATACTTGTATTTTTCAAATTATGGTTTTTTATTTTAATGAAGATATATAATGAGCCCAATTATACATTGTTGATGATATCCTTCATTATCTTTTCACAGCCAGGCATGTTTATAAAAGATGGAATTATAGAACTGAAAGTTGAAATCTCTGGCAAGGACCTGGAAAGCAGTTATTTGGAGTTACCAGTGGAGGGTGAATCCATAAGCTTTGGAAGCAATATAATGATAAAATACATCAGGTTGGATTTTAATTTTGTCAATAAATATTTTATTTCAAAAGTTTCTTTTTTTAATACAAAGAAAATAAAAAATAAATTTATTTAATACAAAGCGAATAATTCGTTTTCAGTGTGGAAAATCAGTTCCTCATAAGTTTTTCAGATTTTCTTAAGCAGAAAACACCCACAAAGTAATTTATATAGTTTAAAATAACAATTTTTGTCCTCCAAATAAAAACAGAGTAAGGTAAATTTGTCAGGCATTAACTCATTGTAGAGTACTCATCTGCTCTCTGTAAGTCCAGGGACTCTTATGGGAAAAACAATAACAGCTTAATTGTTGGTAAAGACACGTATTCACACTTCAGAAATATATCATAGTTGGTATAGGCAGTTCTAGTGCCACTCAGCACAGTCCTAAGTGGAATTTTCTAGAATACAATTTTCTCAAAAATCATCTTAACCCAAGAGATTAATTGAAATAAACAACAGTATCAGCAGTTTACAGAGAAGATACTTCCCCCACCCTGCCCTCCCTGTTCAAGTATGTTCAGCTGGCTAGGAGAGTCTAATGTATTACTGTCTAGTAGAACTTTCTGATGGAAGTGTTCTATATTGCTTCGCCGCGACTGGCTAAATTTGTTTTTTGAGTTTTTGAAATTGTTTGGTGAGACTAAATTTTATTTAACAAATGTATTTAAATTTAAATAGCCACATGCAGCTGGTAGCTACTGTATTGGTCAACATAGGTCAAGTGGATGCTACTTATGATTTAACTCGAGTCTTAAACTATTATAGACATCTTGCTATTTCATTCTAAGATGGTGTCTAAATGGTAGAATCCTACCTACCAGTGTGTTTTCTCCATGTCTCTATCTTCTATGTAGGTAGAATGAAGACAAAATAGTAATAAATTATTACAGATATTTTACTGGTAAAAAATGTGGGTGATAGCACACTTACAATGATTATTGGAGATGACATTAAATTTTCATCTTCCATCTAGAATTTGAGTAATGAGAAAGCCCTTTATGGCCCTTCTATTGGTTCCCCTTCCTAAATTTTCATTAAAGAGCACCAACAAGAAAGAAAGAAAGAAAAAAAACTTACTAAAGGAAATTATTAATTTCAAACTCATTATACCAACAGTTATTTTTCTCTGTTATGTCTCAATGAAATATGTGAACAAGTCTAGAAATGAGAAAGAATAAAATCTAAGGGGGAGGAACAAGTGTGAGAATTGCAATAATTGCATCAGGACACCAAAGAGAGGTGACAGCCTCTCTCAAGCTAATGCCAAATTGTATTGAGTGAGGTTGAAGGGCTGCATATTGATATGCAGAAGGTCAGGTGCAAAATGAGAATTGTGTTTCCAAGAGCAGGGTGATAGGACTGGAATATCTGTTAGATACTCCTCATCTTAGAGCTCAGGAATGCCAGCCATGTGACAAACACATTGTGTAAGACTTCAAAAGAAAATGGGTTCAAAATACTTTGGGGGGAAATTGTTTTAAAACAAGAATCACAAAATAAAAGGAAAAAAATTGAATGTTATTTTAAGTCACAGGCTGCCTACAAAGCCATGAATTTTCCATTTTTTGTTAAATGACTATGATACAAGTCAGTGTTTCTCTACGTATAAATTTGAACTGCTGGTACTAGAATTATTGTTAAAGATACAGAGTCCTGGGATATGTCCCAGTTCTTTCAAGTCAGAATCTCTAGAAATGAATTCTAGGAATCTTTGTTTTTACCAATATCCCAAAATGCTGCCTGCTGCTGCTGCTCCTAAGTCGCTTCAATTGTGTCCAACTCTGTGCGACCCCACAGACGGCAGCCCACAAGGCTCCCCTGTCTCTAGGATTCTCCAGGCAAGAACACTGGAGTGGGTTGCCATTTCCTTCTCCAATGCATGAAAGTGAAGTCGCTCAGTCCTGTCCGACTCTTAGTGACCCCATGGACTGGAGCCCACCAGGCTCCTTCGTCCAATGGGATTTTCCAGGCAAGAGTACTGGAGTGGGGTGCCATTGCCTTCTCTGAAATGGTGCCTATGCAAACCTAATAAAGGTGATTTAAGGGATGAAGGCAATGGCACCCCACCCCAGTACTCTTGCCTGGAAATCCCATGGACGGAGGAGCCTGGTAGGCTGCAGTCCATGGGTTCACTAAGAGTCGGACACGACTGAGCGACTTCACTTTCACTTTGCACTTTCATGCATTGGAGAGGGAAATGGCAACCCACTTCAGTATTCTTGCCTGGAAAATCCCATGGACGGAGGAGCCTGGTAGGCTGCAGTCCATGGGGTCACTAAGAGTCGGACACAACTGAGCGACTTCACTTTCACTTTGCACTTTTATGCATTGGAGAGGGAAATGACAACCCACTCCAGTATTCTTGCCTGGAGAATCCCAGGGACAGGGGAGCCTTGTGGGCTGCCATCTATGGGGTCGCACAGAGTCGGACATGACTGAAGCGACTTAGCAGCAGTAGCAGCAGCAAGGGATGACAAGGAGATTAGAAGCTCATATACTGGAAGACAAAGGAAAATATTTCATAATTTGTTCAATAGATAGATGTCCAAATTTTCAACCATTACCATAGGATGAAAAATAATAATTACCCAATATCTGTAATTATCATGAATAACTTTGTATATAACTTTGTATCTTCAATAAAATCAAGGTACATATCTTTATTAGGAGCTGAGATTGCTAATTTAATGTGTCAACTTGATTTGGTCAAGGATGCCTAGATATTTGGTCAAACATCATTTATGGATGTGTCGGTGAGGATGCTTCTGGGTGAGATTAACAATTAAATAGGTAGGCTGAGAAAAGCAGATTGCCCTCCCCAATGTGAATGAGCCTCATCTAGTTTGCTGAAGGCCTAAATAGAATAAAAGACTGAGTTAAAAAGAACTCCTTTTCTTTGACTTATTGTCCTCAATTTGTCTTCTCTCGCCTGGCATGATCTGGCAATAGAGATACACAGAATATTTCCCACTGGATGTTCCCAATCAACCACATAAAAAGGCAAGGAGTTGGGTTAACTGCTGGGACCCAGCGTGAGGAACTCCGCCCATGGCAAAGGTCATGAGGAAAGAGGCTTGGCATATGCAAATGTGGGATCTAGCCTCAGGAGTCCCCCTGGAAATTCTCGAGCATCTGACCCCAAAACCAAAGTCTGCCTATTTTACTGCTTTGTGCTCTCAGCTACACCTCTGACTTTATGGAGGGGCTGTCCTCCACCACCATCTTGCTCTCTAAAAAGAGTTAACTTACAGCTCCAGTTAATAAAGTTCCTGGGCATGACAAGAGTGTTTTAGTTCACAGACTCCTTTGGAAGTTCTCTAGCCTGCCTAAACAGGTTCTTCCTGCCACATGTAATTGTTCACAGCCTCACAACCGTGAGAGGCATGAAATGTTCTAAACTTTCTAAATACAGATTCCTTTGAGCAGTTAGAAGATTATTAGTATAGTATAGTGGGTTGATTAGAAATTATATGGGTGAAGGGTTTTCATTTATTGGGCCAATGTTTGCTGCTAAGTTTCCATATCCCTTACCTACTGTATCCCTGGGAGTGTATTGATTAATATAATTGGTGTATAGGAATGTAAGTAGTAGCTTTAATGTTTGTAACCTTGGACCCTTGAGTTAATTCTTTTCTTGTTATAGCCTACCACACCTTCGTCCTATAGGAATGCAACTTTATCTAATGCTTTCCTAGGGTGCCACCTGACTTTAGAATAATCACCTTTAGAGAAAAATAAGTTTTCTGAAGAAAGGGTCATAAAATGTTAACAGGCCTCCTGGCCAGAAGATGATGTAAATCACCTAAACTTTTGCATATGATAAGTTTGCAGGAAGAAAGCCTGACTTCAATCAAGGACTGCTGACCTTGCATGACTCTACCCCTTTCCGCATTATCCTCTACGCACAACTTAAGGTATAAAAACTACTTTGGAAAATAAAGTGTGGGCCTTGCTCACCAAAGCTTGGTCTCCCCATGTCGTTCTTTCTCCCACCTTCTGGCTGAATTCCCATCTGGGGCATGGAGGCTCGCCAAGCCTACTAATTATGCCTGGGCTTCTAAGATCTGACCAGGGAGGCCTTAGTGTCTTCTCTCCTTCGGGAGAACAGGAGGATGCCTGTGGCCTACATCAGATCAAATCAGATCAGATCAGTCGCTCAGTCGTGTCCGACTCTTTGCGACCCCATGAACCGCAGCACGCCAGGCCTCCCTGTCCATCACCAGCTCCCGGAGGTCACTCAGACTCGCATCCATCGAGTCAGTGATGCCATCCAGCCATCTCATCCTCTGTCGTCCCCTTCTCCTCCTGCTCTCAATCCCTCCCAGCATCAGAGTCTTCTCCAATGAGTCAACTCTTCGCAGGAGGTGGCCAAAATACTGGAGTTTCAGCTTTAGCATCATTCCTTCTAGAGAAATTCCAGGATTGATCTCCTTCAGAATGGACTGGTTGGATCTCCTTGCAGTCCAAGGGACTCTCAAGAGTCTTCTCCAACACCATAGTTCAAAAGCATCAATTCTTCAGCGCTCAGCCTTCTTCACAGTCCAACTCTCACATCCATACATGACCACAGGAAAGACCATAGCCTTGACTAGGCGAACCTTTACATATTCCTTGTCTTGGAATTTTATTGGTTTTCCACGTAAACCAAATTATTCAGCCTCTTTTCTTCACTGAATTTCTTCGCTGAGCTATCCCTATTTAACCACTCTCTATATCTTTAATTCTATCGTATCCTGATCGCCAAAGCTGTCTCCCCTTCAAATTCCCTGGATTCACTGGGGCTGGACCCCAGCAGTTAACTATGGGATACTTTCTAACACTTTTTGAAATCTAGTAAATGTAATGAGATTACCTGGTTGTTTCTAAATGTCACTGCACAAAATGTCGAAAGAAAAGGATGCACTCAGGGATTTGAATTCCCAGTTCAAGTGCCACATAAGTGAATTGAATGTTTCATTATGTGCCCTTAAAGAGACCTGCGACAGGTGCGCTGCAGCACAGGCAGCTGCAACGGACGCACTGCAGCGCAGGCGAGAGGAGCCACCCCACGTCCGAGGTCAGGGGCATAAGCCGGGAGGACCCCATGCCCGAAGGGCAGCGGCCAAGAGGAGTTACCCCACGTCTGAGGTCAGGGGCAGCGGCCGAGAGTGCCAGACTACAACAGTGCAGGAACAGCCTAGAGGAGCTACCCCGCGTCCAAGGTCGGGGGGCGGCCGAGAGGAGATACCCTGTGTCCGAGGTCAGCGGTGGCTACGAGAGGAGTTACCTCACGTCCAAGGTCAGGGGCCGCAGCTGGGAGTAGCTACCCCACGCCCCCATGCCTGAGGCCAAGGGCGGAGGCCGGGAGGAGCAACCCCACGCCAGAGGCCAGGGGCGGTGCCAGGGAGGACCAACCCCACATCCAAGGAGCCGTGGCTGCACAGGGCGCAGGAGGGCCTAGAGGAGCTATCCCACGTTGAAGGTCAGGAAGGGCGGCGGTGAGGAGATACCCCTCGTACAAGGTAAGGAGTAATGGCTGTGCTTTGCTCGAGCAGCCAAGAAGAGATACCCCACGCCCAAGGTAAGAGAAACACCAGTAAGATGGTAGGTGTTGCAAGAGGGCATCAGTGGGCAGACACACTAAAACCATACTCACAGAAAACTAGTCAATCTAATCACACTAGGACCACAGCCTTGTCTAACTCAATGAAACTAAGCCATGCCCGTGGGGCAACCCAAGATGGGCGAGTCATAGTGGAGAGATCTGACAGGATGTGGTCCACTGGAGAAGGGAATGGCAAACCACTTCAGTATTCTTGCCTTGAGAACCTCATGAACAGTATGAAAAGGCAAAATGATAGGATACTGAAAGAGAAACTCCCCAGGTCAGTAGGGGCCCAATATGCTACTGGAGATCAGTAGAGAAATAACTCCAGAAAAAAATGAAGGGATGGAGCCAAAGCAAAAAGAATACCCAGCTGTGGATGTGACTGGTGATAGAAGCAAGGTCCAATGCTCTAAAGAGCAATATTGCATAGGAACCTGGAATATCAGGTCCATGAATCAAGGCAAATAGGAAGTGGTCAAACAAGAGATGGCAAGAGTGAATGTTGACATTCCAGGAATCAGTGAACTGAAATGGACTGGAATGGGTGAATTTAACTCAGATGACCATTATATCTACTACTGCGGGCAGGAATCCCCCAGAAGAAATGAAGTGGCCATCATGGTCAACAAAAGAGTCCGAAATGCAGTACTTGGATGCAATCTCAAAAACAACAGAATGATCTCTGTTCGTTTCCAAGGCAAACCATTCAATATCACAGTAATCCAAGTCTATGCCCCAACCAATAACACTGAAGAAGCTGAAGTTGAATGATTCTATGAAGACTTACAAGACTTTTTAGAACTAACACCCCTGAAAGATGTCCTTTTCATTATAGGGGACTGGAATGCAAAAGTAGGAAGTCAAGAAACATCTGGAGTAACAGGCAAATTTGGCCTTGGAAAGCGGAATGAAGCAGGGCAAAGACTAATAGAGTTTTGCCAAGAAAATGCACTGGTCATAGCAAACACCCTCTTTCAACAACACAAGAGAAGACTCTATACATGGACATCACCAGATGGTCAACACCAAAATCAGATTGATTATGTTCTTTGCAGCCAAAGATGGAGAAGCTCTATACAGTCAACAAAAACAAGACTGGGAGCTGACTGTGGCTCAGATCATGAACTCCTTATTACCAAATTTAGACTTAAATTGAAGAAAGTAGGGAAAATCACTAGACCATTCAGGTATGACCTAAATCAAATCCCTTATGATTATACAGTGGAAGTGAGAAATAGATTTAAGGGCCTATTTCTGATAGATAGAGTGCCTGATGAACTAGGGAATGAGGTTCATGACACTGTACAGGAGACAGGGATCAAGACCATCCCCATGGAAAAGACATGCAAAAAAGCAAAATGGCTGTCTGGGGAGGCCTTACAAATAGCTGTGAAAAGAAGAGAAGTGAAAAGCAAAGAAGAAAAGGAAAGATATAAACATCTAGCAAGAAGAGACAAGAAAGCCTTCTTCAGCGATCAATGCAAAGAAATAGAGGAAAACAACAGAATGGGAAAGACTAGAGATCTCTTCAAGAAAATTAGAGATACCAAGGGAACATTTCATGCAAAGATGGGCTCGATAAAGGACAGAAATGGTATGGACCTAACGGAAGCAGAAGATATTAAGAAGAGGTGGCAAGAATACACAGAAGAACTGTACAAAAAAGAGCTTCACGACCCAGATAATCATGATGGTGTGATCACTGACCTAGAGCCAGACATCCTGGAATGTGAAGTCAAGTGGGCCTTAGAAAGCATCACTACGAACAAAGCTAGTGGAGGTGATGGAATTTCAGTGGAGCTATTCCAAATCCTGAAAGATGATGCTGTGAAAATGCTGCACTCAATATGCCAGCAAATGTGGAAAACTCAGCAGTGGCCACAGGACTGGAAAAGGTCAGTTTTCATTCCAATCCCAAAGAAAGGCAATGCCAAAGAATGCTCAAACTAATGCACAATTGCACTCATCTCACACGCTAGTAAAGTAATGCTCAAAATTCTCCAAGCCAGGCTTCAGCAATATGTGAACCGTGAACTTCCTGATGTTCAAGCTGGTTTTAGAAAAGGCAGAGGAACCAGAGATCAAATTGCCAACATCCACTGGATCATGGAAAAAGCAAGAGAGTTCCAGAAAACCATCTATTTCTGCTTTATTGACTATGCCAAAGCCTTTGACTGTGTGGATCACAATAAACTGTGGACAACTCTGAAAGAGATTGGAATACCAGACCACCTGATCTTCCTCTTGAGAAATTTGTATGCCGGTCAGGAAACAACAGTTAGAACTGGACATGGAACAACAGACTGGTTCCAAATAGGAAAAGGAGTACATCAAGGCTGTATATTGTCACCCTGTTTATTTAACTTCTATGCAGAGGACATCATGAGAAATGCTGGACTGAAGAAACACCAGCTGGAATCAAGATTGCCAGGGAAATATCAATACCCTCAGATATGCAGATGACACCACCCTTATGGTAGAAAGTGAAGAGGAACTAAAAAGGCTCTTGATGAAAGTGAAAGTGGAGAGTGAAAAGGTTGGCTTAAAGCTCAACATTCAGAAAACGAAGATCATGGCATCCTGTCCCATCACTTCATGGGAAATAGATGGGGAAACAGTGTCAGACTTTAGTTTTGGGGGCTCAAAATCACTACAGATGGTGACTGCAGCCATGAAATTAAAAGGCGCTTACTCCTTGGAAGGAAAGTTATGACCAACCTAGATAGCATATTCAAAAGCAGAGACATTACTTTGCCAACAAAGGTTCATCTAGTCAAGGCTATGGTTTTTCCTGTGGTCATGTATGGATGTGAGAGTTGAACTGTGAAGAAGGCTGAGCACTAAAGAATTGATGCTTTTGAACTGTGGTGTTGGAGAAGACTCCTGAGAGTCCCTTGGACTGCAAGGAGATCCAACCAGTCCATTCTAAATGAGATCAGCCCTGGGATTTCTTTGGAAGGAATGATGCTAAAGCTGAAACTCCAGTACTTCGGCCACCTCATGTGAAGAGTTGACTCATTGGAAAAGACTCTGATGCTGGCAGGGATTGGGAGCAGGAGGAGAAGGGGACAGCAGAGAATGAGATGGCTGGATGGCATTACTGACTCGATGGACGTGAGTCTGAGTGAATTCCAGGAGTTGGTGATGGACAGGGAGGCCTCGCGTGCTGCAATTCATGGTGTCGCAAAGAGTTGGACATGACTAAGCCATTGATCTGATCTGAAAGAGACCCTTACCTCCTGTAGCCACAGGTTTGACTCCTGAAAATCAAATACAGTATATCATCCCGTGACTTGCTGAACTACAATACAAGTTGTATTTCACAAATCCAACTCTTTGACCTCATGGACTGTAGCAAGCCAGTCTTCTCTATCACCAACTGCCAGAGCTTGCTCAAACTCATGTCCATCATATAGGCGATGCCATCCAACCATCTCATCCTCTATCTTCCCCTTGTCCTCCTGCCTTCAATCTTTCCCAGCATCAGGATCTTTCTAATGAGTCAACTCTTCACATCATGTGGCCATAGTATTGGAGCTTCAGCATCAGTCCTTCCAATGAATATTCAGGATTGATTTCCTTTATGACTGATTTGGTCTCTTTGCTGTCCAAGGGACTCTCAATAGTCTTCTCCAACAACACTGTTCAAAAGCATCAGTTCTTCACTGCTCAGTTTTCTTTATACCCCACCTCTCACAACCATACATGACTATTGGAAAAACTATAGCTTTGACTATATGGACCTCTGTTGGCAAATTAATGTCTCTGCTTTTTAATATGCTGTCTAGGTTGGTCATAGCTTTTCCTCCAAGGAGCATGTGCCTTTTAATTTATGGCTGCAGTCACCATCTATAGCCATCTTGATTTTGAAGCCCAAAGAAATAGTCTGTCACTGTTTCCATTGTTTCCCCATCGATCTGCCAATAAGTGATGTGACTGGATACCCTGATCTTCATTTTTTCAAATGTTGAGTTTTTACCCAGGTTTTTCACTCTCCTCTTTCACTTTCATCAAGAGACTCTTTAGTTCTTCACTTCCCGCCATAAGGGTGGTATCATCTGCATATCTGAGGTTATTGATATTTCTCCTGGCAATCTTGATTCCAGCTTGTGTGGGCATTGATTGGGAAAAAATGAAGTACTATAAGTTGATATGGGGACAGTGAGTCCCCAAATTTTGATGTGTTTTCTTTGGAAGACCTGCCTTTATTTAATGTAAAAGAAAAGACTTAAAGGCTTAGAGAGATTGCAACATTAGAGTTCATTTATCATTTAATATTTTCTCACCTCCACTGGGAGATCCCAGAAGGCATGCCTTTCATCAATACTGTGAGAAGGAAATCTGTGAAGGGAGCCCAGGCATGTCTGAAGAGTTCTATGATAGCTCTTCTCTGTAGGTCAGATCTTGCAATGGAAAATGTGGTCACCAAACTGGAGAATCTAAACGCAGAGAGTGTAACAAGATCTTTTGGTGGCAGGGGCAAAGTGGCACCGCTCAACTGCCAGGGGGAAGGTGGATGTGGTCATCATAGTGTAGAGCCGAGTCAAAGCAGCAATCAAAATAGTCTAATTCATGTAGATCTAGTTGATTACGGTGTTACTAGAAGTGAAGTATGATAGATAGGAAACCTACTAAATTCTTACTTTAATTGTATAAGCAGAAAATTTCTAGGTCAATTGAACAAAAGTCTAAGTTAAAAGAGAAAAACAGAGAACCAGGAGCCTTCAATCAGTTACCAAACCTGAGCCAGTTTGTAGACCCAGAACCCCTTAAATGGAGGGGAGACTAGGTCCCTTGAGGAAGGACCCATGAATACTATTAAAAGCTTATACTGTCTTCAAGCCTTCCCCAAAGTGACCTATTCGTCTTTTCACTAGGGTAACTATAGGTTGGAAAGAAGAAAATAATCAGACTTTTCAGGTACTACTAGATACTTGTTCTGAACTGACACTGATCATAAGAGACCAAATGTCCCTGCAGCCCACTGGCCAGCACAACCTTCAGGGCTTATTGGAGATCAGGTAATCACTGGATTGTGACTCAGGTTTGTCTCACAGTGGGCTCCAAACACATCCTGTGATTATTTTCTCAGTTCTGTAATGCATAATTGGAATAGATAAACTCAGCAGCTGGCAGAATCCTCATGCTGCTGCTGCTGCTGCTGAGTCGCTTCAGTTGTGTCTGACTCTGTGCAACCCCATAGATGGCAGCCCACCAGGCTCCCCCCGTCCCTGGGATTCTCCAGGCAAGAACACTGGAATGGGTTGCCATTGCCTTCTCCAGTGCATGAAAGTGAAAAGTGAAAGTGAAGTCGCTCAGTCATGTCTGACTCCTAGCGACCCCATGGACTGCAGCCTACCAGGCTCCTCTGTCCATGGGATTTTCCAGGCAAGAGTACTGGAGTGGGGTGCCATTGCCTTCTCCGGCAGAATCCTCATATTGGTTCCCTAATCTGTGAAATGAGGGCCAAGTAGAAGCACTAGAACTGTTTCTACTAAGGAAGATAGCAAACCAGAAACAATAATCCAGCATTCCTAGAGCCATTTCCAATGTTAATTCCATCATCAAGGACTTGAAAGATGCAAGGTGGTGATGATTCTCACCACATCCCCATTAAACTCATCTATTTGATTTGGGCAGAAGATAGATGGATCTTAGAGAATAACAGTGGCTTATTGTAAATTGTGAGGTGGTAACTCCAATTACTTCTGATCTACCAGATGTGGTTTCATTGCTTCAGTAAATAACAAATCTCCTAGTATTCA
This sequence comes from Tragelaphus eurycerus, assembly GCA_935064755.1. Classification (NCBI taxonomy): domain Eukaryota; kingdom Metazoa; phylum Chordata; class Mammalia; order Artiodactyla; family Bovidae; genus Tragelaphus; species Tragelaphus eurycerus. The sequence goes on along the minus strand of CAKXYN010000024.1, from coordinate 16,464,038 downwards.
GTAGCAGTTATTGATTTGGCAAAAGCTGTTCTCTCCAGAAAACCCACTTATCCATAAAACCCACCAGAAGCTGTTTGCTCTCAGCTGGTAAGAAAAGGAATACACTTTCACTGTCCTACCTCAGGGGTATATCAACTCTCTAGCTCTATGTCATAATTTAGTTCACAGGGATCTTGATCTCTTCTCCTTTCCATAAGACACCACACAGGTTCATTACATTAATAACATTATACTGACTTAACCTAGTGAACAAGAAATAGTTACTATCCCAGACTTATTGACAAGATATTTAAGTACATGTCGGGGTGGGAAATAAATCCAATGAAAAATCAGAGGCCTTCTACCTAATAAAATTTCTAGGCATCCAGTGGTGCAGACATGTCAAGATACCCTTTCTAAAGTGAAGGACAAGTTGTTTCATCTCACCTCTCCTCATACCTAGAAAGACAGGCAATATCCAGGGGAGCTCTTTGGATGTGGGAGGCAATATTTTCCTCATGTAGGTATGTTATTTCAGCTTATTTACTGAGAGACCCAAAAAGCTGCTAGCCTCAAGTGGGCCCAGAACAGCAGAATGTTCAGCAACAGGTCCAGGCTACTGTGCAAGCTGCCCTGTTACTTGAGTCATATGATCTGGCAGATCCAAAGTGGACTGAAGATGTTAACGATAGATATGGATGCAGTTTGTATCATTTGACAGATCCCTGTAGGTGATTTACACACAGCACAAGCCTTTGGGATTTGAGGACAAAAATCCTACCATCCTCCACAAGAGAAACAGTCCTTTGAGAAGCAGTTCTAACACTGCTACCAGGTCTTGAACACTTAACCATGAGCCACCAGATACCATGCGGTCAGAGCTACACATTATGAACTGGGAATTATCTGAACTATAAAGTTGGGTGTCCACCACACGGCAGTGTCCTATCATGTGAATGGGCTTAGTTGGCCCAGAAGTTAATGGGAAATTCCCTACCATAAGTTGACAGAGGAGGAGAAGATTTTTGCCTGGCGTACAGATGGTTCTGCACAATATCTGGGCACCACCTGAGAGTAGACAACTGCAGCACTACAGCTCCTTTCTGGAACATCCCTGAGGACGGTGATAAATGGAAATCCTCCAAGTGGGCAGAACTTCAAGCAGACCACCTGGTTTCTCATTGTCAGTCTGTTTGGGTTGATGTAACAGCACACAATAGACTGGATGGCTTATAAACTGCAGAAACTTACTGCTCCCTGTTCTAGAGACTGTCAATACAAGATCAGGGTGCTAGCATGTCAGGTTCTGCCAAAGAGCTTCTTCTGGTTTGCAAACTTCTGTGTTCTCACATGGCAGAAAGGAGTAGGAAACTTTCTCAGACCAGTTTTGACATTGTAACATTACTTTGTGTTTTCAATGGAATAGACACTCTGGATATGAATTTGGCTTCCCTGAATGCAATGATTCTGCCAAAACTACTCTCTGTGGTTTCCAGAATGACTAATCCATCATTATGGTATTTCACACTTCATTGCTTCTGATCAAATAACTCACTTCACAGCAAGTGAAGAGCAGCAATGGGTCCATGCTCATGAAATTCAGGGATTTTTCTATGTTTCCCACCATCCTGAAGCAGCTGGCTTGATAGAATGGTAAAAGAGCCTTTTGAAGACTCAGATAAAGTGCCAGCTAGGTGTCTTAAGGGCTGGGGTAAGGTGCTCCAGAAGGCCTTATCTGTTCTGAATCTCAATTCAGTAGCTGGTGGTGTTTCTCCCATAGGTAGGATTCATGGATTCAGGAATCAAGGAGCATAAATGGAAGCAGTATCAGTTGGCATCACCTCTAGTGATCCACTAGTAAAATGTGTTTCCTGTTCTATGACCTTTTGCTCTGCCAGTCTTAGTTCCAAAGGGACAAATGTTTCCACCAGGAAACACAAGAATGATTCCACTAAAGTAGAAATTAAGATTGCCACTTGCCCACTTTGCACTCCTCACTCCTATGATCAATAAGCAAAGAAGGGAGTTACCATGATGGCTGAGTTAATGGATCCTGACTAGCAAGAGAAGACTGGATTCCTACTCCACAATGGAAAGATGGAATATAGGAGATCCTTTTGGATATCTTGTAACATTGCCATACTCTGTGATTAAGTTCAATGGGAAATGATAACTGAACTCAGGTTGGGGTACTAATGGCCCATACCTTTGAGCAATGAAGACTTGGATCATAAGAACTGTAACTAACTGATTTCTTGCTGAAGGTAAAGGGAGTGGGTAGTGGAAAAAGGTAGTCATAAAATATCAGCTGTCACCATGTGACCAGTTATAGATATGAAGACTGTGTCATGGGTATTCCTTATTTTGTTATGAATATATCTGTGCATGTATAGATAAAATATATAAAAATACGTATATTTTAGACAAACATTTTTATTTTCTTTTTTCTCTTATTCTCTTATGTAACATGAATTAAATACAATAAAGTCAATTGTTTCCATATATTGTTATAAACACATAAAGTCATTAAGTTGTATTGATTTTATGCCATACTATTTAAACATTGTTAATTTTACATGATAGTTGGTAATTTAAAGAATATCAATGAGAAGATTAACCATTCAAGGACTTTGCCTCCTCTTCGAGGCAAGAGGCTAATGCATTTTCAGTTGTAACACAGAATAGGTATTTAATGTTAGATGAATTTTGACCTTATTGTCTTTTTGGAGATATATGATTTGAGGAGATGTGTATGCGTACCATAATGACAAGGGGTGAACTTGCGATGGTTGATTTTATATGTCATTTTGACTGCGCCATGGGGTGCTCAGACATTTAGCAAAACATTATTCTGGATGTGTCTGTGAAGGAACTTCTGGATGAGAGTAACCTTTGAATCAGCAAACTGAGTAAAGCAAATCGCCCTCCATAGTGTGGGTGGGCTTTACCCAATCTGTTGAAGGCCTAAGTAGAATAAAGCTGGGTAAGAAAGAATTTTTTTTCTCTTTACCTCTCTTTGAGCAGAGCCATGGATTTTCTACACTTAGACTTGAACTGAAACTTACACCATCAGCTCTTCTGGTTCTCTGACCTTCGAAATCTGTACAAGACAAGAATTATACTATCAGCTCTTCTGGGGTCTCCAACTTCCTAACTTCAGATCTTGAACTCTGTGAAGACTAAAATCTCTTAAGACAATTCCTTATAATATATATATTCTATTGGTTCTGTTTTCTGGGAAACTCAGACTAATCTAATAAAGGTAGTATGATCTTAAATGCTCTGGAGTAAAATGAGTATATGTTTAAGAATCTGCTGTATGCTCAACTTGAGCTTGTCTTTTTGACAGGCAATCAACACTTCTGTCAACTACAAATTGCCACTTGCCAAAAGCATTTTCCAGGGACTGAAAAACTACAAGATTTGCCATCTGCCTGTGCTGCTCCAGCTGCTGACCTTCAACACTCTCTGAAGGGAATCTAGCATGGAGAGTGAGGCACTCTAGGCTCCAGGGGACCTGGTGGAACAATAGTCTGTAGATAGTTAGATATTTTCAAGAACTGATTTCACGATCCCAATCCCTGCATTTCCTCATATCTAGAAAAGCACTCAGTCCCTTCATGGTAATATCAGTTCCTAGTGACTAGCAGAAAACCTTTTGTAAAATAAGCCCTTGATTGCACTGACCTCCTTCTTCACCAAAATCTTATATATTGACCTTCCCCCACTTCTCTTTGGAGTAGACTCTCAGAGCTATCTGAGGTGCTGTCTCTTAGACTGCAGTCCTCATTTTGCCCCAAATAAAACTTAACTTGCAACTCTCACATTGTGCATCATTTTAGTTGACACTAATGCAATTAAGAAAGTCTCATTACTGACTGAAGTGATTTGATTCCATGGCTGTACTGATTTGAAAACACATTAACATTCTGACATTAAGATTTCATGGTAGATTGGGTTAAGTCAGAAATTTTCAAAGACTGAAGTCAAGTGTGGTGGTGCTATATTTAGTTAGGAAATACAGGCCAGGTAGCCCACTTCTGCTGTAACTAAAACAGCTCTAGATTAACTTGTAAAGAAGGCAGAACACCAAAGAATTGCTGCACTCAATATGCCAGCAAATTTGGAAAACTCAGCAGTGGCCACAGGACTGGAAAAGGTCAGTTTTCATTCCAATCCCAAAGAAAGGCAATGCCAAAGAATGCTCAAACTACCACACAATTGCACTCATCTCACATGCTAGTAAAGTAATGCTCAAAATTCTCCAAGCCAGGCTTCAGCAATATGTGAACCGTGAACTTCCTGATGTTCAAGCTGGATTTAGAAAAGGCAGAGGAACTAGAGATCAAATTGCCAACATCCGCTGGATCATAGAAAAAGCAAGGGAGTTCCAGAAAAACATCTATTTCCGCTTTATTGACTATGCCAAAGCCTTTGACTGTGTGGATCACAATAAACTGTGGAAAATTCTGAAAGAGATGGGAATACCAGACCACCTGATCTGCCTCTTGAGAAATTTGTATGCAGGTCAGGAAGCAACAGTTAGAACTGGTCATGGAATAACAGACTGGTTCCAAATAGGAAAAGGAGTACGTCAAGGCTATATATTGTCACCCTGTCTATTTAACTTATATGCAGAGTACATCATGAGAAACGCTGGACTGGAAGAAACACAAGCTGGAATCAAGATTTCCGGGAGAAATATCAATCACCTCAGATATGCAGATGACACCATCCTTATGGCAGAAAGTGAAGAGGAACACAAAAGCCTCTTGATGAAAGTGAAAGTGGAGAGTGAAAAAGTTGGCTTAAAGCTCAACATTCAGAAAACGAAGATCATGGCATCTGGTCCCATCACTTCATGGGAAATAGATGGGGAAACAGTAGAAACAGTGTTAGACTTTATTTCTGGGGGCTCCAAAATCACTGCAGATGGTGACTGCAGCCATGTAATTAAAAGATGCTTACTCCTTGGAAGGAAAGTTATGACCAACCTAGATAGCATATTCAAAAGCAGAGACATCACTTGGCCAACAAAGGTTCGTCTAGTCAAGGCTATGGTTTTTCCTGTGGTCATGTATGGATGTGAGAGTTGGACTGTGAAGAAGGCTGAGCACAGAAGAATTGATGCTTTTGAACTGTGGTCTTGGAGAAGACTCTTGAGAGTCCCTTGGACTGCAAGGAGATCCAACCAGTCCATTCTGAAGGAGATCAGCCCTGGGATTTCTTTGGAGGGAATGATGCTAAAGCTGAAACTCCAGTACTTTGGCCACCTCATGCGAAGAGTTGACTCATTGGAAAAGACTCTGACGTTGGGAGGGATTGGGAGCAGGAGGAAAAGGGGACAATAGAGGATGAGATGGCTGGATGGCATCACTGACTCAATGGACGTGAGTCTCAGTGAACCCCGGGAGTTTGTGATGGACAGGGAGGCCTGGTGTGCTGCGACTCATGGGGTTGCAAAGAGTCGGACATGATTGAGTGACTGAACTGAACTGAACTGAACTGTGGTGCTGGAGAATACTCCTGAGAGTCCCTTGGAGAGCAAGGAGATCAACCCTGAATATTCACTGGAAGGACTGATGCTGAAGCTGAAGCTCCAATATTTTGATCATCACATGTGAACAGACAACTCATTGGAAAAGTCCCTGACGCTGGGAAAGATTGAGGGCAGAAGGAGAAGAGGGTGTCAGAAGATGAGATGGCTGGATGGTATCACCAATGTAATGAACATGAACTTGGGCAAACTCCAGGAGATGGTGAGGGACAGGGAGCTCTGGCATGCTGCAGTCCATGGGGTCACAAAGAGTCAGACACAACTGGACAATTGAACAACAGCAACACTTGATTGAAGGTGATGAATACAGAAAATAATGTTTATGGGAACCAACATCCTTGCATAGTCAAATGAGCAAAATATAAATACAAACATCCAATAAGACAGTTACTCATCTTTTCCTTATAAACACAAACAACAGCAAATAGACGTCAAGAACTTCAGTAAAAATTTTTCCTTTGGCTATTTTATTAGTACCACATAGAGATTTATATGAGGAGGAAAGGGAGAAAAAAATCTCCCTAGCCAACTTTCCAAAACCAAAAGTGCTAATTAAAAGAAGAGAAATGTAAGAATTCCTCATTTTTGACCCAATCTGTAAACTCCAATTCTTGTATGCATCAGCTTGTATTCTATATCATATTGTGTATTCTTGTGCTGTGATTAAAATTCCCAGTTTCCTGGCCCAAGAAAGCACATGTCTTCATTATGATTCTGTTAATCACCATTCCTAAATAATTAGAAGTATACTTCCACTTCCAGGAATATACTGTAGGCCCAGGAGTCTCAGAATGAACCCAGAACAAGGCACAGAATATGAGAGATGCTCTTTCTTCAACCCAGGGCTATAAATATAGACTAGAAAATCATCTTTCCAGGGGCATAAATTGATATCAGCATAGTTTCTCTGCCTCTGCGCAGTCACTAGGTAATGGGGAGAAGTCTTCCCTGAAGCCTTAGAAGCAGAGTATTGCTTTGCACTCATTCAGGATTCACTGCCACACCATATCCGCATGTCAGAGAACCCAAAGCTGATACTTAACCTTAAAAAGTAGTTCTGAAAATTAGACGTTTGGAGAAAAGTTAGTTCTGGGCTCATAACCACTGTCTCAGTCTGGGTACTCCTGAAATAGGCACTGAGATAAGTATTTGAATGAGTAAGGGAGGGAGTAGGTAAGGCAGGAAAAGGGAGCAGCCAATATAGGCTGCATAATCAAGCGAGTCTCCCCTGAGGGTGAATGGATCTTATTCCCACTGGGGAAATCTGGTACTCACATAGAACGTGTCAGAACTATCCCACCCCAGAAGAAAAGGAGCTGTTTGCACACCAGCTCCTGTCGGTCATTTGTCAAGGTGTGAAGCATTAATCTGTGCACACTTCTGGCTCACTGTACACATGGTAAGAGTAAGTAGCCAAAGAAAACTCTTATGCAAAGAGATACAGATGCTGGCAGATGAATGTTAGTCCTGCATGCACAGAAATGGTAAGGTCTGAGAGCATATTGGCAGAGCACCAAGAAGATTTGCTATAATCCTGGAAGGACTGAGTTATACATGAAACTTCACAAATTAGGCTGCACAGTATTATCAAGTTTAGGCCACACCAAACATGAGATTCCAGTCCAAAATTAGGACACATAGGAGGAAATTCAGTACTAGTTTTATAAAAATAAATAACAGAAGTTGACTCCTAAGAATGTCATGTGATAGAATTATATAGATCACAAAATCTCTGTTTAAAATGATTATGTCAAAAATGAATCAGAAGAATGAGAAAAACAAAAACAGGCAGATTTGAGGAAAATTTAATCACTGAAGTTAAAAATTCAATGGATTGAATGAAAAGCAGATTAGACAAAAATAGATAATTAGCAAACTGGAAGATAGAGCTAAAGAAATCACCTAAATTGGAGAGGCAAAAGGATAAAGAGTTTAAAAGTGTGATAGAGTAGTAAAAACATGTAGAGAATAAAGTCACATGGCATACTGTAACTCTAAAAGACACTCTGGAAACAATAAATAAAGACAATTTAGAGGGGAGGAAAAGTCAACATCTTAAAAGATAATAGCTTAGAATTTTTCAAATTTTGCTAAAGAATCCAATTCTCAGACTTAGGGAGCCCAGCAAATCCCAAATATAATTTCTCCTTGTGGTGCAATCCTTTGAGCCAATCCTTGCTAAAGTCATCAGCAACCTCCTCAGATAACATTTTTTCTATCTCATGGGTCACTTCTCAGTCTTTTTTGCTGAGTTTTCCAAAGCTCTTAATGTTAAAATGTCCTGGCCCCCACCTTTTCTATCAATTAGCAATTTCATCTAAACTTAGGGCTCCTAATATTATGTTTATAATTAGCAATTTCCAAAATTATATCTGTGTCCAGACCATTCTTTCATAAATTCAGATTTATATATAAAATGTGCTACCCAATATTTCTGAATGGATGTCTTTTAACATCCAAGACTCAACATGTCCTAAATTGATTTATCTTTCCCTCCCCACCACCGCCCTTAAATCTGTCACATGCAACATTTCACATTTTAGTTAATGACGACCCTATTCTTCCAGTTGTTCATATAAGATATTTGGAGTCCTCATTAACATCTCTCTCATCAGATCAGATCAGATCAGATCAGTCGCTCAGTCGTGTCCGACTCTTTGCGACCCCATGAACTGCAGCACGCCAGGCCTCCCTGTCCATCACCAACTCCCGGAGGTCACTCAGACTCACATCCATCGAGTCAGTGATGCCATCCAGCCATCTCATCCTCTGTTGTCCCCTTCTCGTCCTGCCCCCAATCCCTCCCAGCATCAGAGTCTTCTCCAATGAGTCAACTCTTTGCATGAGGTGGCCAAAATACTGGAGTTTCAGCTTTAGCATCATTCCCTCCAAAGAAATCCCAGGGCTGATCTCCTTCAGAATGGACTGGTTGGATCTCCTTGCAGTCCAAGGCACTCTCAAGAGTCTTCTCCAACACCACAGTTCAAAAGCATCAGTTCTTCGACGCTCAGCCTTCTTCACAGTCCAGCTCTCACATCCATACATGACCACAGGAAAGACCATAGCCTTGACTAGGCGAATCTTTGTTGGCAAAGTGATGTCTCTGCTTTTGAATATGCTATCTAGGTTGGTCATAACTTTCCTTCCAAGGAGTAAGCATCTTTTAATTTCATGGCTGCAGTCACCATCTGCACTGATTTTCGAGCCCAGAAAAAGAAAGTCTGACATTGTTTCCACTGTTTCTCCATCTATTTCCCATGTAGTGATGGGACCAGATGCCATGATCTTCGTTTTCTGAATGTTGAGCTTTAAGCCAACCTTTTCACTCTCCACTTTCACTTTCATCAAGAGGCTTTTTAGTTCCTCTTCACTTTCTGCCATAAGGGTGGTGTCATCTGCGTATCTGAGATTATTGATATTTGTCCCAGAAATCTTGATTCCAACTTGTGTTTCCTCCAGTCCAGCATTTCTCATGATGTACTCTGCATACTGTACAAAAAAGAGCTTCACGGCCCAGATAATCATGATGGTGTGATCACTGACCTAGAGCCAGACATCCTGGAATGTGAAATCAAGTGGGCCTTAGAAAGCATCACTACGAACAAAGCTAGTGGAGGTGATGGAATTCCAGTGGAGCTATTCCAGATCCTGAAACATGATGCTGTGAAAGTGCTGCACTCAATATGCCAGCAAATCTGGAAAACTCAGCAGTGGCCACAGGATTGGAAAAGGTCAGTTTTCATCCCAATCCCAAGAAAGGCAATGCCAAAGAATGCTCAAACTACCACACAATTGCACTCATCTCACACACTAATAAAGTAATGCTCAAAATTCTCCTAGCCAGGCTTCAGCAATATGTGAACCGTGAACTTCCTGATGTTCAAGCTGGTTTTAGAAAAGGCAGAGGAACCAGAGATCAAATTGCCAACTGGATCATGGAAAAAGCAAGAGAGTTCCAGAAAAACATCTATTTCTGCTTTATTGACTATGCCAAAGCCTTTGACTGTGTAGATCACAATAAACTGGAAAATTCTGAAAGAGATGGGAATACCAGACCACCTGATCTGCCTCTTGAGAAATCTGTATGCAGGTCAGGAAGCAACAGTTAGAACTGGTCATGGAACAACAGACTGGTTTCAAATAGGAAAAGGAGTACGTCAAGGCTGCATATTGTCACCATGTTTATTTAACATCTCTCTCATAGCTCAATAAATATCACTGGCTAAAGGCCTTCCCAGATGGCTCTGTGCTGTGTCCTCAGTCTCTTCAGTCATGTTTGACTCTTTGAGATCCCATGGGCTGTAGCTCCGTGAGGCTCCTCTGTCCATGGGATTTTCCAGGCAAGAATACTGGAGTGGGTTGCCATTTTATCTTCCAGGGGATCTTCCCCACCCAGAGACTGAAACTGTGTCTCTTACATCTCCTGCATTGCCAGGCAGATTCTTTACGATTAATGCCACCAGGTAAAGAATCTGCCTGCCAATGCAGGAGACACAGGAGACTGGTCTTATCTCTGGCTCAGGAAGATTCTCTGGTGGAGGAAATGGCAACCCACTCCAGTATTTTTGCCTGGGAAATCCCATGGACAGAGGACTCTGGCATGCTACTGTCCATGGGGTCTCAAAAGTTGGACATGACTGAACATGCAATACTCACTCATTCACTACCTAAAAGTGTATTCATAATCTTATACTTCTTATAACTACCATAGCTGCATGGCTGCTCTAAAGCCTAAAATCTGAATGAACAACTGCAAGATACTTTGTGGTGGTGGTGGTTTAGTCGCTCAGGTGTGTCTGACTCTTTGTGACCCCATGGACTGTAGCCCGCCAGTCTCCTCCATCCATGGGATTTTCTAGACAAGAATACTGGAGTGTGTTGCCATTTCTTTCTCCAGGGGATCTTCCTGGCCCAGGGATCGAACCTGGGTCTCCTGCACTGCAGGCAGATTCTTTACCAGCTGAGCTACCAGGGATGGAAAGCTTCATATTAACCCCAATTATTTAGTCTTTTAGCCACACCTTTTCCCACCAAGTGACTGTTAAGATCCTTAAAAACAAAAGTGGAAGGGGTTCCATGGTTGTCTAGTGGTTAGGATTCAGTGATTTCACTAATGTGGCTTGGGTTCAATCCTTGGTTGAGCAACTGACATTCCACAGGCTGAATGATGTGGCCAAGAAACCCCCAGGAATAAAAGTAGTATTTACTTCCCTAGCCCTTGACTTTAGTCATGCAACTTGCTCTAGCTAATGAAATCTTAGAAAAAATGACAAAGACTCTCACTGTATTTGTGTATAAAGAGTAAGCCTCTTGCGCTTTTGACATTGCAATATACTTACCTGATTTGATGGTCCCAAGAGGAAGATGACAAATCTATGGAGCTCAGTGACCTCATTCAAGTCCAAATTAAAATGAAACATTCTTTAGCCAAACTACAGAAAAGTCATGAGTGTATGAGCTCAGTTAAGATCCACAGAGACATCTAGCCAACCCAAAAGATATATGAGATAGAAATTCTCACTGCTGTATGCTATGGAAACATTGTGATTTTATTATTATAGAAAGTATAGATTGATATAGCCTAACCAGTCTCCCAACTTTTTGCCATGACTCCTAAAATATTGCCTCAACATACAAGGCAAGGAAATCTCATTTTTTCTTTTTAAATTATTTTATTTTTTCTACTTTTGTAATACATTGACTTCCCATAGCATATGGTCAATGTCAAAAACCAAAAACACAGATATAAGCACGTACTTAACATTTTATCCTATGTCACCCCATATTTTTGGATAGTTTTAACAACAGTAACAAACCTAAGCAATTGAAAATATGAAATCCAGGTAACTAGTTCTGTTCCCCAACCCCAATGTATAAGCAATGTCAACCCAGGAATACTTGAATCAGATGAGAATCAGAGCTGATTCCTGTGCTTCTTTACATATATTAATCAGTGTTTTGAGTGTTGCAATACCAAAAACAAAACCATTTCAGCCTGTTGATATCTGAGTTTTACTTTTAGAAACTGTCAATTCAGAGTTTCATAAAAGGTCTCCATTTTTTAAAATAAACTCTAAGTTTACATGCTAATAATCAGTTGAATTTTAAAAGATTTACTTTCAACTTTGAAAACAAATTATCTTTCAACTTATAAAAATACCTTTACTCAGCTAATGAAAACTCAAATATCTATATATCTTCTTGAAATCTGTAACTAGATACCTAACACACACCAAACTGCCTAAGCTAAGCTAAGTCACTTCAGTCGTGTCCGACTCTGTGTGACCCCATAGACGGCAGCCCACCAGGCTCCCCCATCCCTGGGATACTCTAGGCAAGAACACTGGAGTGGGTTGCCATTTCCTTCTCCAATGCATGGAAGTGAAAAGTGAAAGTGAAGTCGCTCAGTCGTGTCCAACTCTAGCGACCCCATGGACTGCAGCCTACCAGGCTCCTCCGTCCATGGGATTCTCCAGGCAAGAACACTGGAGTGGGTTGCCATTTCCTTCTCCAATGCATGAAAGTGAAAAGTGAAAGTGAAGTCACTCAGTCGTATCCAACTCTTCGCGACCCCATGGACTGCAGCCTACCAGGCTCCTCCGTCCATCTGATTTTCCAGGCAAGAGTACTGGAGTGGGGTGCCAAACTGCCTAAGGTTAATATTAATAATCACCAAATTATAAAAAATGTGTTAAAAATTATGATGCAGAATATTATATAATTATACTATATAATAAAGAATATATAAAATTCTATAAAGAAATAATTCACTGATTTCTCATTTGTATTTTCTTTTTTGTAAATGAACTTGTACTTTTTTTAATGTATAGTATGCCGACACAGATATCAGAGACTTACAGTGTTACTCAAATGAGTCAAAATAAAACCAATGTACATTCAAGCTAATAGGTCAATGATTAAGGGTGCAATTAAAAAGCTTGATAAAATATTTAGTAATTTTTAAATGCTATCAAATACTTTTGTCCTAATTGTCAAAACCCATTGCTACTGCTGCTAAGTCGCTTCAGTCATGTCCGACTCTGTGCGACCCAATAGACAGCAGCCCACCAGGCTTCCCCGTCCCTGGGATTCTCCAGGCAAGAACACTGGAGTGGGTTGCCATTTCCTTCTCCAATGTTTAGCTATTTATTTGACTGTTTATGTTTTCATTTTTCCCATCTTTTTTTTTTATTTGTCTCAAACCATCAAACACAGAAACCATCACCTCTAGCTTCTCTTCCATGGTTTCTGACCACAGTTATAAGATCATCTGTTTCTGCTTGCCAGAAGCAGATCTTTTTCATCAAAAGTATCTGCCATGCAAGATTTCACTAGTAATTTACAAGAGGGTCTAATACAGAACCATGTTCTAGGGAAGCTACCCAGATGTAACAGTCATATCCAAGTATAGTTCCAGTCTGAATTTTTCTGGGAAGAGACCAAAAGTAGTAGTTGAGACCATCTGAATTTGTACTTGCTAAGGAAGGTCACTGCCTTTGGAATTGTTTCACTTTTGCAATGATGATTTAGTTCATCCTCAACCACCTACATTTGGAGAAGGAAATGGCAACCCACTTCAGTGTTCTTGCCTGGAGAATCCCGGGAACGGGGGAGCCTGGTGGAATGCTGTCTATGGGGTCACACAGAGTCAGACATGACTGAAGTGACTTAGCAGCAGCAGCAGCAACCACCTACATAACCTGAGGTGCTTTGCATTCACAATGGAGATTCCTAGGAGCCAACAGACCTCCTGAGGCTAAAATGTCAGGGTAGAGACTGTGAATATGTATTTGAAGGAAAAAAAAAAAAAAAAGCTTACTAGGTGTTTGTGGCTCACAGACAATCTCTCACTTAAATGTTGTCAATGTCAATGTCAAATGTTCCCACTGACATGCTATTTAATAACGAAGCCCAGAGGAGATAGTCAGGGAAAGATCTGTATCTGTACCAAAATAAACCCGAAAGAATTGTTAAAACTTGCAAACAAAGCACAAAAAGGAAGCTGGTGCTCTTTGTTATAGTGTATAATAGAAAACTAGAGTTTGACCAGAAATCCTCTAGCTGTGGCTATTCCTGCACAAACTGCCTCCAGAATTACATTTATACTTTTTATACTTTTGTTCATGTTCCAGTAAAAATACAATCTATTTTATATGGCTTGCTGTTTTCTACAGGCTTGGATGGCTTGCTCAGGCTAATATTTTTGTAATTGAATAATTCAAGCATCTGACATAAAATTATAAACTTGCACTGACAACCAGCAAAAAAAAAAAAAAAAAGCAGACATGGCATAAAATATTTAAACACAAAACCAATGAAGCAAAATATTGCAGGGCAAGATATACTCTTCCACCCCAACTCTAAGCAGCTTAGCTTTTCTTTGCTGATTTCTTTTTCCTCTGTTTCTCTTTTTGGCACACAATAAGCACTAAAAATTCATTCAGAAACTATCGTGCATCTTTGAACTCAAATTTATTTGGCTTCTGTGTGCTAATATGAAGTTTCACCTATAAAATGAGAAGTCAGAGTTAATAAATAGCTATTGAACTGTGCCCAGTGGGAGGGGCAAAGCTGAGGCTGACGGCTCTTATTACTTGCCACTAACACCAGTATTGATCTGAATGTCTATGACAGAGCCTTTGAGTGTGGGGAAACAGTAATGTGTTATTCAGGTACAGAGCCAGTCTTTTTAATCCAGACTTCTGAAAGACAGTCTTTATGAAAGACCCCACTAAAAACCGAGAGTGGAATCCTCTACATTTTATGCCCAACAAGCACATACAAGAACACACAGGCATCCATTTTACACTCCACTTTTAAGACCAGGGCTTTTCTGGTGGCTCAGATGGTAAAGCATCCGCCTGCAATGTGGGAGACCTGGGTTCGATCCCTGGGTCCAAAAGATCCTCTGGAGAAGGAAATGGCAACCCATTCCAGTACTCTTGCCTGGAAAATTCCATGGACGGAGGACCCTGGTAGGCTACAGTCCATGGGGTTGCAAAGAGTCAGCATGACTGAGAGACTTCAATTTCTTTCTTTAAGACCAGGTTTCAATATTTTATCTCCAAAACATATAACTAAAATAAAAGATGAATAAAAACATGCAAACTAAAAAAACACACATTTAAATGCATGAAATTATTTATTAGATAACTCTAAATACTCAATTTTGAAATGGTCCAACCATTGGTCTATGGGATCAAAGGCAGAATAACTTTGCCAGCAGGTGATGAGAAAAATTATCGTCACCATGTATGCGACCTGTACAAGCTTCTTAGCATTTTCTCTTCTGTAAAATGGGAATAATCATGAGGAATGTTTAGCCTAGTGTGTAAGAGGATAGGAATGAGACTAAACAGTAATAACATTTTTTAATACTTAATAAATTCTAACAAGGAACAGGCAGCATTGTTGAATAGAGTGAATAAGGAGTAGGTATAAGGGAGAAAACAAAAGAAAATGATGAAGTATAGAATGACTCTAAATGGTGATTTTCTTCACTATTATCTATAAAACTAAACTTTAGTGTGTGAACCAGTACCTTAACATATTTCTTAAATTTTTAAAAATATCCATTTGATTCTTTTGAATATGTAGAGTGGGGAATTGTGCAAAAGAAGAAGTAGGAGGAGTAAGAGATGAGGAAAGAGAGGAGAAAAAAAATATTCTATTTTCTAATTTCAGCTTCTCTGAAAACAAAGGAATATACATAACTCCTGATTTAAAAACCCTGAAACTATATGTCCCTATCAGAACGTCAACCATCTCTTCCAACTCAGGAGAATCTCCAAAAGCCTTAAGAATTATTTCCTGCAAAATGGACTGCGTACCTCTTTAGGTAGAGACTGTGTTTTGAACATTGCTGTATTTCTAACACACAGTACAAGGTCCAGGGCATAGTGGATACCAAAAATAGTGGAATAATTAAGACATTTATTAATTCAAACAACATTTGTTTAACATCTACTATTTAGCAGTCACATTTTAGGATATTAGTGCTGAATAAATTTCCAACTATGTTTAAGTGGCAATGTCAGTTTCACTACTGTCTCAAGTGTGTTTGCAAGTGAAAGTCGCTCAGACGTGTCTGACTCTTTGCAACCCCATGGACCATACAGTCCATGATATTCTTCAGGCCAGAATACTGGAGTGGGTTGCCTTTTCCTTCTCCAGTGGATCTCCCCAATCCAGGGATCAAACACAGGTCTCCTGCACTGCAGGCAGATTCTTGACCTGCAATGGAAGCTCAAGGGAATACTGGAGTGGGTAGCCTATCCCTTCTCCAGTTGATCTTCCTGACCCAGGAATCAGACTGGAGCCTCAAGTATTTCAGGTGGATTTCTTGAACTGAGCTACCGTAACAGTTATTATTGATAATCTACATAGATGAACCACTTACAGACCTTACTGAAACACAGGCTGAACATAAACTGTTCTTGATAATTACTGTGTTCATGAAATCCTATTATTTCTGATGCTATTATAAATATCTGCTATTCTTCCTATGTCTTCCACTCTCAAATCTAAATCCTGGTTCATACATTCAAGTGATAATTAATATTGACAACTGAGATGAATCACAGTCTAAAAGGTGGAAAATATGTTTACTCTGCTTCTCTATATTTTAAAGATAACTCTTTAAAACACCACTGACAGGGACTTTCCTGGTGGTCCAGAGGTTAAGACTTTGAGCTTCCAATGTAAGGAATGTGGGCTCAATCCCTGGTTGGAGAACTAAGATCCCACATGCCACAGCCAAAAAAATAAAATAAAAACACTGACAATTTTTTTTTTCTCTATGGACTGAAGACTGAAGTTCAGCTGAGCGCATAAATCATTGACCAGTTCTCAATCTATTGCCTTTCAACACCAACTCTATTCTGCTATCTCTTTTGATACTGGAATGTGTCTCCTGATGACCTAAAACAAATAGACTGGTAGATATTTCTCCAGTAAATATGGATCAGCAAAGAATTGCAATTCAGGGCCTATCACCATGGCAAGTCAAATGCAAGTCCCCACAAGGCAAAGGAAGGAGAACATTTTTAATAATGGGTCAAAACAAGTTGGGAGGGCTATTGTGAAAAGAGTCCATAGCTCTTCACTGACTGAGCCCTTGACAGCAAATAAGAGGTGTCTTTCCTCTTCCTGTTGGTTTCTTCTATTGTCTCAGGGCATGAGCATGCCCCTTTCTGATCTCCTGATTTCATTTAATTGAAGGTTCTGTTTATTAATTTTTATATACTTCCCCAATTTGGTGAAGATTTTTTTTCTGAATGCATCAAGAGTCAGGTTTTCCAGTTTCACGCCTTTTTGTCCCTCAGTGCTAGGAAGGATATTTCCTGGGTATAGTGTCTCAGGTCAGAGGGAAAGTGCACAGACTGCAAACTTAATCAATGTGTGTGTTACATCACATTCATGTAACAAAGAGAAGTAGGAAGGAAAACTCTCCGGTACTTTTTATCTAAATCCTATATGTTATCATAAGACTCTTGATCACTTGGATAGCAAGGAGATCAAAGGAGTCAATCCTAAAGGATATCAACCCTGAATATTCATTGGAAGGACCAATGCTGAAGCTGAAACTCCAATACTTTGGCCATCTAATGTGAAGATCTGACTCACTGGAATAGACCTCGATGCTAGGAAAGATTGAAGGCAAGAGGAAAAAGGGGCAACAGAGGATGAGACGGTTAGATGGCAACACTGACTCAATGGACGTGAGTTTGAGCAAACTCCAGGAGACAGTTAAGGGCAGGGAAGCCTGGTGTGCTGCAGACCATGGGGTTGCAAAGAGTCAAACACAACTTAGCTACTGAAGGACTACATCTGGATGTTATTAAGAACACAGATGCTGGATATCAACTGAAGCATTACGTCATCCTCAAAGATTTGGTGAGAAACTTCCTACAGGTCTGATCTGGATATCTTAGGGAAACTATCTCATGTTGTCTGCTTCAATTTCAGTAAATTCTACTTATACATCACCAGATGATATGCAAATAGTCCAGCCAGGGTTTGTGCTTTCTTACCATGTGTCATGTGAATCCAAGAATATATTCCTTGGAGTTTGGCAGCACAGAGGCTCTGATAGGGGCCTCTACAGCAAGATTAAAAAGAATTCTATTGGAGATGCCTTTTTTCAGAGATGAAATCTCCAGGTTGCAAAGTGTGATGCTTAATACCTTTGTCTCCTGAGAGCTCACTGTGAAAAGATTATCAAAACATGATTTTTTAAAATAAATATTGAAGTGAGATTATTTTATTGGAGGATACTTGCTTTACAATGTTATATTGGTTTCTGCCATACATCAACATGAATCAGCCATAGATATACATATGTTCCCTTCCTCTTGAACTCCCCTCCCACTTCCCACCCCATTGCACCCCTCTAGGCTGTCACAGAGCACCAGGTTGAGCAACTTCCTATCAGCTATCTATTTTACATATGGTAATGTATATATTTCAATGCTACTGTCTCAGTTCATCCCACTCTCTCCTGTCCCCACAGTCTCCGTAAATCTGTTCTCTATATCTGAGTCTCTATTCTTGTCCTGCCAATAGTTTCATCAGTACCATTCTTCTAGATTCCATATATATGAGTTAACATACAATATATTTTTCAGATTGTTTTTCCTCTTTCTGACTTGCCTCACTTTGTATATCAGGCTCTAGTTTCATCCACCTCATTAGAACTGACTCAAATTTGTTCCTTTTAATGGCTGAGTAATATTCCACTGTATGTATGTATGTATGTATATATGTATGTGTGTGTGTATATATATATATATCACAACTTCTTTATCCATTCATCTGTCAGTGGACATATAGGTTGCTTCCATGTCCTGGCTATTATAAATAATACTGCAGTTAACACTGGGGTGCCTGTGTCAATTTCAACTATGGTTTTCTCAGGGTATATGCTCAGTAGTGAGATTGCTGGGTCATATAGTAGTGTTATTCCTAGTTTTTTAAGAAATCTCTGTACTGTTCTCCATAGTGACTGTGTCAGTGTACATTCCCACTAAAATGTAAGAGGGTTCCCTTTTGGTCATAGCCTCTCCAGCATTTATTGCTTGTAGATTTTTTTGATGATGGCCATTCTGACCAGTGTGAGGTGATACCTCATTGTAGTTTTGATCTGCATTTCTCTAATAATAAGGGATGTTGAACATTTTTTTCAAAAACATGATTATTTTTAATAGAAGCAATTAGGCCTTTGCAGTGTTAAAGTATCTCTTTTTAAAATCAGTTGTGGGTCAAAAGAAAGCAGGAGCCAAGTGCATTGGGCATCCTGTGATTATTTTAAACGTTTAAAGTTTGTAAGTTCCAAAAGTGGTGGATTTGAAACTTGTAAGGATAAATAGCAATGTTTTGGGCCAAGATAATTGGAGAGTTTCTACAAATTGGGCCAATTGAGTGTTTATAATGCCATTAGTGTATTCAACTAAACCAGAGGATTAGGGTGGCAAGCAAAGTAAAAGTGTTGCAAAACTGGCCAAACATTGCAGACTTGTTCAAACACCTTGTCAGTAAAATGGGCTCCTCAATTACAATGAAGTTTGTAAAGAGTGTCTCAGGCAGTGATAATCCTTGGCAAAAGGACTTTAGCCACAGAAGTGGCAGAAGCCTGTCTGCAAGGGAAGACTTCAGTCCAGAACAGAAAACATGGGGCTTCCCAGGTGGCTTGGTGGATAGACCAAGACTAAGACATATTCATATCCATTAAATGGAGGAAGTTATATGAAATCTATTTGCCAGACTTTGAAACATCCATTAGGCAGTTTGAAATGTCCAGAAGCAGTTCTTAGACTTCTGTGAGTTGTACTTTGGACAAGTGGGACAGATGAGGGCACATTCTGGGACCTTATTATTGTTTCCTCATCATTATTTACTAGTGAATGCTATAATTTTTGTTCAGTAGGTCAATGGCCTAATGTTAGTATAGTGGTAAGAATTAGGAATTTTAGAGTCTCCAGCAGGACTGGGTTGTTATTTGCTCTAAACCAGAGCTTTCTTTCTTTGTTAAACCAACAGTTGAATTTCCAATCTTTTTTATCTTTTTCTGAGGCCAACTGTTGTTTTTTTCTAGTCTGTTTTTCCAAGTTATTATTTGGAGAAACATTCTCTTGGACTATGACAGAGGTTTGGCTGCTGTTGGTGTCTTTAAGGAAAGCATTCTTTGTAGAAATGTCAGCAAAATAATTTCCTTTCCCTTCCAGATAGTCAAGTATAGAATGGCCCAGAATTTTTATAATAGCTAAAGTGGCAGGTAAAAGTGTTTCACCCAACAATCCTGAACATAGGACCATTTTTAATTTTATTTTCACTGGAAGTAAGCAAGCCATGTTGCTTCCACAACATTCTAAAATTATGAGCTATTCCAATAGTATATCTACTATATGCGTAACTATTAGTAATTTTGTCCTTAGCTAAAGTAGTAGCCACAAGTAAAGATGCTGCCTCAACAACATCAAAAGAAGTTGCAATAGAATAGTTAGCATAATATTTGCCATTATCACCTTTAAAATAAGAACTATCAGTGAACCATGAAAAGTTGGTATTACTCAGAGAAGTTTCCTATACATCATTATGATGAGTCAGAAGGTGATCTAACAGCCTTAAGTGATTGTGAAGGACTTTGTCCGTGATGGAGATGACAAGAGTGGCTGGGTTAAGATTATTACAACACAAAAGAGTTACGTAAGAGGCAATTAACAAAAGACTTTATAGAAAGTGAGACAGCTGGGTGTGAAAAGTTGACTGTGATGAGCATTCAGGAAATTTTCTACTGCATAAGATACAAAAATGGCTAAAGGTAATTCTACAGTTAGATGTAGCCTTATCTAATAGGGCAGTGGCCATAACGGCCCTAAGGCAAGGGTCAAAACCCTATCGGTCAACAGTGTTCCCTGTATTTGTGGATGAGTATACCAGAGATACCAAAGGAACATTTCATGCAAAGATGGGCTCGATAAAGGACAGAAATGGTATGGACCTAACAGAAGTAGAAGATATTAAGAAGAGGTGGCAAGAATACACAGAAGAACTGCACAAAAAAGAGCTTCACGACCCAGATAATCATGATGGTGTGATCACTGACCTAGAGCCAGACATCCTGGAATGTAAAGTCAAGTCAGCCTTAGAAAGCATCACTACAAACAAAGCTAGTGGAGGTGATGGAATTCCAGTGGAGCTATTCCAAATCCTGAAAGATGATGCTGTGAAAGTGCTGCATTCAATATGCCAGCAAATTTGGAAAACTCAGCAGTGGCCACAAGATTGGAAAAGGTCAGTTTTCATCCCAATCCCAAAGAAAGGCAATGCCAAAGAATGCTCAAACTACTACACAATTGCACTCATCTCACACGCTAGTAAAGTAATGCTCAAAATTCTCCAAGCCAGGCTTCAGCAATATGTGAACCGTGAACTTCCTGATGTTCAAGCTGGTTTTAGAAAAGGCAGAGGAACCGGAGATCAAATTGCCAACATCCGCTGGATCATCAAAAAAGCAAGAGAGTTCCAGAAAAACATCTATTTCTGCTTTATTGACTATGCCAAAGCCTTTGACTGTGTGGATCACAATAAACTCTGGAAAATTCTGAAAGAGATGGGAATACCAGACCACCTGATCTGCCTCTTGAGAAATCTGTATGCAGGTCAGGAAGCAACAGTTAGAACTGGTCATGGAACAACAGACTGGTTCCAAATAGGAAAAGGAGTACGTCAAGGCTGTACATTGTCACCATGTTTATTTAACTTCTATGCAGAGTACATCATGAGAAATGCTGGACTGGAAGAAACACAAGTTGGAATCAAGATTGCTGGGAGAACTATCAATAACCTCAGATATGCAGATGATACCACCCTTATGGCAGAAAGTGAAGAGGAACTCAAAAGCCTCTTGATGAAAGTGAAAGTGGAGAGTGAAAAAGTTGGCTTAAAGCTCAACATTCAGAAAACGAAGATCATGGCATCTGGTCCCATCACTACATGGGAAATAGATGGAGAAACAGTGGAAACAGTGTCAGACTTTATTTTTCTGGGCTCCAAAATCACTGCAGACGGTGACTGCAGCCATGAAATTAAAAGACGCTTACTCCTTGGAAGGAAAGTTATGACCAACCTAGATAGCATATTCAAAAGCAGAGACATTACTTTGCCAACAAAGATTCGCCTAGTCAAGGCTATGGTTTTTCCTGTGGTCATGTATGGATGTGAGAGCTGGACTGTGAAGAAGGCTGAGCGCCGAAGAATTGATGCTTTTGAACTGTGGTGTTGGAGAAGACTCTTGAGAGTCCCTTGGACTGCAAGGAGATCCAACCAGTCTATTCTGAAGGAGATCAGCCCTGGGATTTCTTTGGAAGGAATGATGCTAAAGCTGAAACTCCAGTATTTTGGCCACCTCATGCGAAGAGTTGACTCATTGGAAAAGACTCTGATGTTGGGAGGGATTGGGAGCAGGAGGAGAAGGGGTCGACAGAGGATAAGATGGCTGGATGGCATCACTGACTCAATGGACGTGAGTCTGGGTGAACTCCGGGAGTTGGTGATGGACAGGGAGGCCTGGCGTGCTGTGGTTCATGGGGTCACAAAGAGTCGGACACGACTGAGTGACTGATCTGATCTGATCTGATCCCAAGAGTATTTCCTTCCTTTTCATATATATATATATATAAAGACAAAAAAAAAATCTAATGATTGGGATGCCCAAGGGGAAGTGGGTACATCACACTCTTCATTAAAAGCATAAATGTTATGTTGTCCAGTTCTTCCCATAAAATTGAATTGGGATTGTCACTGTTTAGAAAAACATACAAAAAATTTGGATATAAGAGGAAAAAAATGGAATCCAATTTAAGCAACAACCAAACCAAGGAGCCTCAGGAAACCTCACAGTTGGCACTTAGTTTTGGCTTTTTGGAAATTTAGGACATGATGAAGTCTATCTGGATCTAGTTGTAGCCCTTGTTCTGATATCAGAGACCCTAAATGTGAAACCTGTGTTAGGGTAAACTGCAATTTTACTCTGGCAACCTTATGTCCCTTTAAAGCTAACAGCTCCAGCAAATGGATGCTGCCTTCATGTGAGGAGATTTGAGGAGAACATGGAAGCTAATCACTGACATACGGCAGGGAAATAAAATCCCTAGGGAATTTCGTATCATCCACATCAGGGTTCATGATTTGCTAGAAATGAGGACCCTCTGTAAAACCTTGAGGCATTACTGTCCAGGTGAATTGTTGAAGGTAAAAAGGCATTGTATGTCTTCATCGACTGAAACACTAAAGAATGCACTACATAAGTCAACAACGCTAAAGAAATGGCTCCTGGTGGGAATAGATGTTAGTAATATAAGACGACTAGCAATAACAAGATGTCCAGAGATAACAATGTTGTTTATTGTTGGAGGTCCTAGACAAACTTGCACTCTTGGCTATTAGTTTTATTCACAGTAAATTATGAGTGTTATATGCCTGGTTGCTCAGCAGAAAACAATCCACCTGCCAATGCAGGAGACATGGGTCTGACCTCTGATCTGGGAAGACCCCACATGCTACAGAGTAACTAAGCCTGTGCACCACAACTACTAAGCCTGTGCTTGAGACCCCAGGAGCTGCAACTACTGAGCCCATGAATCACAACTACTGAAGCCCATGCACCCTAGAGCCCATGTTCTGCAACAAGAGAACGCCATGCACCACGAGTACCCCATGCACCACAACTAAAAAGAAACCCCCGCTTGCCACAACTAGAGAGAAGCCTACACAGCAGCAAAGACCCAGCACAGCCATAAATAATAAAATTATTTTAAAAAGAATATTATATAAACTACCAGAAGAGAAAATGAGGTCTTGAGCCTTGTAATCTTTTATTATGAGCTTTATGCCTTGAAGGGCTTCTTTACTCAAAGAGTATTGATTAATTCTGGGAAGAGGTTTTAAGAGATCTATTTGAATCTTGATGGTAGGTGCACTGTGATCTTGTCAATATCAGTTGGAGATTTTTGCCCATAAGGAAGATGGTAGAGGATTCAATACAGGTAAGTGACAAGTGTTTTCAAAATCAGCTCTAGTACCATCAGAGATGAAACACAGAAAAGATGTCAAGGGTCATTTAATTCACCTGTTTGCTTACTTTGATGACTATCATCAAATTCTAGAATTATTTTCTGTTTGGGGGAGAAAGAAATTCTGACATGATATTTCTCTGAATTTCAGCCTAATAAATTGATTGGGGTGGGAGAACAGAAAAGAAAAGGGTTTGTATCTCTCTAGGATGAAACCAAAGGAAACATGATTAGGGACAGGAGCCTCTTGAGTTTCAATAAAGATCCCCTCCAACTTGAACTGTTTTAGTATTCCAACAAAGGGGCTGTTGCACAGTAGTGGGGTTGAGCAAAGAGAGTATGACTCAGACCAGAAGAGATTCATACCAAATCTGGAGAAATGTTTCTCCAGGCTAATTAAAAGGAAGGACTGTAAAGAGCCCCTGTATTTTCTCGAAGCCCACCACTGAAAATTAGGAAGATATTGGAAAGGTTGGTTAGAGGGTTAGAGATGCCTAAAACACTTACATTTGTAACAATTTCTTTTCTAGTGCCCTGGTTCTTTCAAATAATAGCAGAAACTAGAAGAGTTTGGGGCATCCTGGTAGCTCAGCTGGTAAAGAATCCACCTACAATGCAGGAGACCCTGGTTCAATTCCTGGGTCAGGAAAATCCCTTAGAGAAAGGACAAGCTACCTACTCCAGTATTCTTGGGCTTCCCTAGTGCCTCAGTCAGTGAAGAATCCACCTGCAACGTGGGAGACCTGGGTTCGATACCTGGGTTGGGAAGATCCCCTGGAGAAGGAAATGGCATTCCCACTTCAGTATTCTTGCCTGAAAAATCCCATGGACAGAGGAGCCTGGTGGGTTACAGTGCATGGGGTCCCAAAGAGTCAGACATGACTGAGTGACTCAGCGTGAATGCACATATAGAGTATAAGAGAACTGGCTTGCCAGATCAACTAAATCTGAAGTGGTTTTTCCATTCCATCTTGGTCCTTTCTACCAAGGTCCTGGTTCAGTACATTAATATACATAAAGTTAAAAGCAACCTTGAGGAATCAATGTCGGAAGGAAAAGCAGAATTCTCCAGGCAAGAATACTGGAGTGGGTTGCCATAACCTCCTCCAGGGGATCTTCTCAACTCAGGGATTGAGCCCAGGTCTCCCGCATTGCAGGCAGATTCTTTACCATCTGAGCCAGGGATGCCCAAAATAAGCTGAAGTCAGTTGTAATAGTCATGAGCAGATTCATTCAGATTTTTTGTTTATAAGCCTGAATTTTGTTCCAATCAACAAGCTTTGAAAAATCCCTGGGAATTGCTTCATGAAGTCACCTAACAATTGCCTGAAACTGATCGTATAATAAATTAATGGACTGGTCTCCCAGTTGTAATTCTAGAGAAGCTTTAGGGTTTTCCCAACTTGTGATTTTCATCAAGCGCTGGGCTGGCCTTTGCTGACAAGCATACAAACTAGAATTAATTGATATAAGTCAGAGAAACCAGGCTGAAAAGCTTGAGTGACGTGTTAAGTTCCTTAGGGAATCTGTGGGGATCTTTGGTTACTTTGGGAAATTCCTTGACTATGGCTTACAATTCAGTTTTAGTACAGTTGTTGTTATTCAGTTGCTAAGTTGTGTTTGACTCTTTGTGACTCCTGGATTGCAGCACATCAGGCTTCCCTGTCATTCACCATCTCCTGAAGTTTGCTCAAACTCATGTCCGTTGTTTCAGTGATCCCATCCGACCATCTCATCCTCTGTCATCCCCTTCTCCTCCTGCCTTCAATCTTTCCCAGCATCAGGGTCTGTTCACTGTTGAGTCAGCTCTTCACATCAGGTGCCCAAACTGTTGGAGCTTCAGTTTCACCGTTAGTCCTTCAATGAATATTCAGGGTTGATCTCCTTTGGGATTGACTGGTTTGATCTATATAATGACTGGTTTGACTGACCAGAGTTTGAAATTATCTGTTCTTCAGTGCTCAGCCTTCTTTATGGTCTAGCTCTCACTTATATATGAGAATATATATATATATATATATATATGTTTTATATATATATGGTTTATATATATATAAAACCATACCTTTGACTATGCAGACCTCTGTCGGCAAAGTGATATCTCTGCTTTTTAGTACGCTGTCTAGGTTTGTGATAGCTTTTCTTCCAAGGAGCAAGCATCTTTTGATTTTGTGGCTGCAGTCACCAACTGCAGTGACTTTGGAGCTCAAGAAAATAAAATACTTAGTCCAAGGAATATAAGAAATTAAAGGTTTAACCTCTGGATTCTTAGAAGGCTTAATTTCAAAGGGCAAGGTTCTCTGACAAGCTCAGAGGAAAAGGGAGTGGAACAAGTTTTTTTTTAAAAAAAAGGAATTTCAGTGAGGTATTAGTATTAGGGGAACTGAAGGTATGGGGGGTATGGAAAGGAAGGAGGTCGATGGCACTAGAGGCAGATCCTGAGACAAAGCCCAAGAAGAAGGGCTTGAGGCTTGGGAGCCATTTTATCTTTCTTTGGCTGTTTACTTTTGCATTATTATTTTGCAGAGAGGCAGTTTAAAACTCCTGATAACACTGGGAAGCCTCAAAATACCCATCAAAACAGGCATTCCCTTCAGTACTGGAAATTTTTGTTTTAAGAAAACTAATAATCTAATTCAGTTTTAAGAAAAGTAAGTTTGGGGATTTCGAAAGCTCCCCATCGCTATGGCCACTGACATTCTACTCTTTGGTCAGGTAGATCCATTTCGTTAGAAATGCCCATAAGGAAGGATCATGAGTTTTAAACATAAAATCAGCCAAAATTCCTGTAGTAAGGGGTGTCCTCAAAATATTTAGATATCTGGAATCCCTTTTCTCAGAGGTGTTTTCCCCTACAGTAAAAGAATAATTCTCAAACAGCTTAAATATTTTAAAGCTCAAACAACTCAGTTCAAACAGCCTGCCACTCAAATAGCCTATAGTTCTAAGGAAATAGTTTACTTCCAGAGGAGCCAGGCCAGTCTTTCTAGGCAGTTTCCATAAAACAGGTCTGGGTTAGGAAGATTTCCCTGGAGGAAGAGATAGCAGTCCAATAATTTAGCCCAACTACGGAATGATTTCAGTATTCTTGCCTGAAAAAAAAAAAAAAAAATTTCCTATGAACCAAGAATGGGCCACAGTCCATAGAACTGCAAAAATTGGGCATGACTGAGCATGCACACACGCATTTGAAAGGCCACAGTGCATCCCAATTTCGGTGAAGATTCCCTGGTCCCAAAGGAATGGACCAAAGATGTCTCAGCCAGCTTCTAATGGAACAGTCTGATCTCAAAATCAGACTGAAGTGCCATGTGAGTACTCAAATACAGACCAAGGCTACAATTGGAAGCAAAAAACCTTAAAATAAATCCCAACTAGTCTGGAGAACTTTAAACACAAAGCGAGCATAAGAACTTTAAACACAAACACAGCATTACTAGCAAGTCTCAATTCATTGACTTTGGATCCATTCTGGTCCTGACAACTCAGCAAGCCAGGAAACCTCTCCACTACCCAGTGAACTGGAAACATATCCTTTTCAAAGAAGTCTACATCCCACTCTCACAGAGAATAGCTCTCTCTCCAAGTTATTTTCTTCCTTAGGTCCTCTCCATCAGACCCATGGTATTCTGTGGAATTCTCTTTTATTCCCCCTTAGTTATAAGCAGATAGAAGGATAGATGATAGATAGATATGAAATTTTTAAATAATTTTTTATATTAAAGTTTTCCTATTCAAATTACTGCATTGTTTCTGTCTCCTGATGGGATCCTGATTGAGATAGCAGTCCAAATACAGCAGTAGAAGAAGATTAATGTACTTTCTAAGGATTAAAAAGAAAATGAAACTCATCAATTTAATCAATTTCATTAGAAGTAGAAATACATAAGTATGCCATTGTCATTCTTTGAACAAAAGAACTATGACTTCGTATATGCATAAAATTTTTTTTAAAGTAATAGAAATGCTTTACAAGGTTTCAGTTACTTGTTTCCACCCATGATGTCAGTAGATCTTTCACAAACACAAAGTTCAAATAAAAGCATTTCTGTAAGAGAGGTCCTAGAAAACGTGTACATTATATAATTTGTATGCATCATACATATTTATAAATATTTCTCCTTTTACCTAAACACACAATATAAAAATTTACTTTGTTAAATGTACATATCCTGTAACCAGATAACAAGCTCTTTACTGCAAAATTCAGGCTTAAATTGAAGAAAGTAGGGAAAACCACTAGGCCATTCAGGTATGACTTAAATCAAATCCCTTATGAGTATACAGTGGAGGTGACCAATAGAATCAAGAGATTAGACTTTGTAGACAGAATGTCTGAAGAACAATGAACAGATTCAGAGTACTGAACTGGAGACAGTGAACAAAAGCACTGTAAAGAAAAAGAAATGCAAAAAGGCAAAGTGGTTGCCTGATGAGGCTTTACAAATAGCTGAGGAAAGAAGGGAAGCAAAGAGCAATGGAGAAAGAGAAAGCTATACTAACCTGCAAGCAGAGTTCCAGAGAACAACCGGGAGAGATAAGAAGGCCTTCTTCAAAGAACAGTGCAAAGAAATAGAGGAAAACAATAGAATGGGAAAGACTAGAGATCTCTTCAAGAAAATTGGAGATATCAAGGGAACATTTCATGCAAGGACCAGCATAAAAAAGGACAGAAACAGTAAGGACCTAACAGAAGCAGAAGAGATTAAGAAGAGGTGTCAAGAATACACAGGAAAACTGTACAAAAATGGTCTTAAAGATCCAGATGACCAAGATTATGTGGTCACTCACCTAGACCCAGACATCCTGGGGTGTGAAAATCAAGTGGGTCTTACGAAGCATTACTATAAACGAAGCTAGTGGAGGTGATGGAATTCCAACTGAGCTATTTCAACTCCTAAAAGATGATGCTGTTAAAATGCTGCACTCAACATGTTAGCAAATTTGGAAAACTCAGCACTGGCTACAGGACTGGAAAAGGTCAGTTTTCATTCCAATCTCAAGGAAAGGCAATGACTAAGAATATTCAAACTACCGCACAATTACACTCATTTCACATGCTAGCAAAGTTAGGCTCAAAATCCTTCAAGCTATGCTTTAGCAGTCCATGAACCAAGAACTTCTGGGCGCTTCTGGGAAGAGTTTGCACTACACAGTAGTCCCCTGGGTGGAGGCTGGCTGCCTCTGGGGGGTTTAAGGGAGCAGCGGAATCAGTGGGGATTGGCGTGCGTCTGACATCCAAGTCCCCTAGGAAGCCACATTCCTCGGATGCAGCTTCTGGGCTTTCACACCAGATCCCTCCGTGTTCCTTTGAGAGGATCTGGGAGGGGGCAGGGCAACGACTAGCACAGATGGTGACTATCAAAAAGAAGTAGGATCGTGGCAGCAGATGATGAAAATGGGGATGGAACAAACTTATTTGATATATTTTTTGAACATCAGAACAAGACCCAATTTCCACAAAGTCAGTCTCTCCCATCAGGAAGCTTCCATAAGCCTCTTATTCTTATCCATTAGAGGACAGACAGAATGAAAACCACAATCACAGAAAAATAATCAAACTGATCACATGAACCACAGCCTTGTCGAACTCAATGAAACTATGAGCAATGCCATGTAGGACCACCCAAGACAGATGGGTCATGGTGGAGAGTTCTGACAAAACATGGTCCACTGGAGAAGGGAATGGTAAATCACTTCAGTATTCTTGCCTTGAGAACCCCATGTGAAAGTGAAAGTGGAAGTTGCTCAGTCATGTCTGACTCTGCAATCTCATGGACTTGACCACGGAATTCTCCAGGCCAGAATACTGGAGTACTGGTGGAGTACTGGAGTATTCTGGAGTGGATATTCTTTCCCTTCTCCAGAGGACCTTCTCAACCCAGGGATCGAACATAGGTCTCTGGCATTGCAGGTGAATTCTTTACCAGCTGAGCCACAAGGGAAGCCCAAGAACACTGAAGTGGGCAGATATCCCTTCTCCAGAAGATCTTCCCAACCGAGGAATTGAACCAGGGTCTCCCACATTTCAGGCAGATTCTTTACCAACTGAGCTATCAGAGAACCCCAGGAATAGTATGAAAAGGCAAAAAGATATGACACTGAAAGATGAAATACCCAGATCAGTAGATGCCCAATATGCTACTGAAGAAGAATAGAGAAACAACTCCAGAAAGAATGAAGACACAGAGCCGAAGTGAAAAAAAATGCCCAGTTATAGATGTGACTGGTGATGTAAGTAAAGTCTGATGCTGTAAAGAGCAATATCACATAAGAACCTGGGATGTTGGTCCATGAATCAAAGTATATCAGAATTGATCAAAAAGGAGATGGAAAGAATGAACATTGACATCTTAGGAATCAGTGAACTAAAATGGACTGGAATGGGCGAATTTAATTCAGATGACCATTATATCTACTACTGTGGGCAAGAATCCCTTAGAAGAAATGGAGTAGCCCTCATAGTCAACAAAGAGTCTAAAATGCGGTACTTGGGTACAATCTCAAAAATGACAGAATGATCTCTGTTTCCAAGGCAAACCATTCAATATCAGAGTAATCCAAACCCATGCCCAAGCCAGTAATGCTGAAGAAACTGAAGTTGAACAGTTCTATGAAGACCTACAAGACCTTGTAAAACTAATACCAAAAAAGATGTCCATTTCATCATAGGAGATTGGAATGCAAAAGTAGGAAGTCAAGAAATACTTGGAGTAACAGGCAAATTTGGCCTTGGAGTGCAAAATGGAGCAGATCAAAGAGTAGTAGAGTTTTGCCAAGAGAACACACAGATCATAGCAAACACCCTCTTCCAACAACACAAGAGAAGACTACACATGGACATCACTGAATAGTCAAGACTGAAACCAGACTGATTATATTCTTTGCAGCCAAAGATGGAGAAACTTTATGCATTCAGCAAAAACAACACCATGCACTGACTGTGGCTCGGATCATGAAGTCCTTATTGCCAAATTCAGGCTTAAATTGAAGAAAGTAGGGAAAACCACTAGACCATTCAGGTATGATCTAAATCAAGTCCTCTAAAATTATACAGTGGGAGTGACAAATAGATTAAAGGGATTAGATCTGATAGACAGAGTGCCTGAAGTACTATGGATAAAGGTTTGTGACACTGTACAGGAGGCAGTGATCAAGACCATCCCCAAGAAAAAGAAATGCAAAAAGGCAAAATGGTGGTCTGAGGAGTCCTTACAAATAGCTGAGGAAACAAGAGAAGTAAAAGGCAAAGGAAAGATATACTCTTCTGAATGCAAAGTTCCAAAGAATAACAAGGAGAGATAAGAAAGCTTTCCTCAACGATCGATGCAAAGAAATAAAGGAAAACAATAGAATGGGAAAGACTAGAGATCTCTTCAAGAAAATTAGAGATACTAAGGGAATCTCTCATGCAAAGATGGGCACAATAAAGGATAGAAATGGTATGGACCTAACAGAAGCAGAAGATATTAAGAAGAGGTGGCAAGAATACACGCAAAAAAAATACAAATAAGATCTTAATGACCCAGATAATCATGATGGTGTGATCACTCACCTAGAGCCAGATATCCTAGAATGTGAAGTCAAGTGGGCCTTAGGACGCATCACTATGAACAAAGCTAGTGGAGGTGATGGAATTCTAGTTGAGTTATTTCAAATCCTAAAAGACAATGTTGTGAAAGTGCTACACTCAATATGCCAGCAAATTTAAAAAACTCAGGAATGGCCACAGGACTGAAAAAGGTCAGTTTTCATTCCAATCCCAAAGAAAGGCAATGCCAAAGAATGCTGAAACTACCGCACAATTGCACTCTTCTTACATTCTAGCAAAGTAATGGTCAAAATTCTCCAAGCTAGGCTTCAACAGTACGTGAACCAAGAGTTTCCAGATGTTCAAGCTGGATTTAGAAAAGGCAGAGAAACCAGAGATCAAATTGCCAATATCCATTGGATCATAGAAAAAGCAAGAGAGTTCCAGAAAAAATCTACTTTTGTTTTATTGACTACTCCAAAGCCTTTGTCTGTGTGGATCACAACAAACTGTGGAAAATTCCTAGAGAAATGGGAATACCAGACCACATTACCTGCCTCCTGAGATATCTGTATGCAGGTCAAGAAGCAACAGTGAGAACTGGACATGAAACAACGGATTGGCTCAAAATGGGGAAAGAAGTAAGTCAAGGCTGCATTTTGTCACTCTGCTTATTTAACTTATATGCAGAGTACATCATGCAAAATGCTGGGTGGATGAATCACATGCTGGAATCAAGACTGAGGGGAAAAATATCAGAAACCTCAGTTATGCAGATGATATCACTCTAATGCCAGAAAATGAGTAACCAAAGAGCCTCTTGATGAGGGTGAAAGAGGAGATTGTAAAAGCTGGCTTAAAGCTCAACATCAATAAAAGATCATGGCATATGGTCCCATCACTTCATAGCAAATAGTTGGGGAAAAAGTAGAAGCAGTGGTAGACTTTATTTTCTTGGGCTCAAGAATTACCATAGAGGATGACTGCAGTCACAAAATTAAAAGACACTTGCTGCTTGGAAGAAAATCTATGACTAACCTATAAAGAGCATTAAAAAACAGAGACATTCCTTTGCTGACAAAGGTCCATATTATCAAAGCTATAATTTTTCCAGTAGTCATGTATGAATGTGAGAGTTGGATCATAAAGGCTGAGCACTGAAGAACTGATGCTTTTGAACTGTGGTGCTGAAGAACACTCTTGAGTGTCACTTGGATTGCAAGCAGATAAAATCACTCAATTCTAAAGGCAATCAGTCCTGAATATTCATTGGAAGAACTGATGTTGAAACTGAAGCTCCAATACTTTGGCTACTTCATGCAAAGAGCTGACTCATTTTAAAAGACCCTGGTGCTGGGAAAGATTGAGGGCAGGAGGAGAAGGGGGTGATATAGGGTAAGATAGTTGGATGGCATTACCAACTCAATGGGCATGAGTTTGTGAAAACTCCAGGAGATAGTGAAGGACAGGGAAACCTGCCATGTTTCATTTCATGGGGTAACAAAGAGTTGGGCATGATTTAGTGATTGAACAACAAAGAACAATTCCACAGAAAAATTAAAGTAAGACATATACGCTGTCTTCATAAATTCTTTTCATTCCTGAAATGCAGGACCTCAAATAAAAATCCTTCCTTCAAGTGAAAACACATGTGCTTTTGTGGTGCAGGTCCACTTGATATTCAACTTATTGAATTTGTCTCTAATTGTTATACAGATAAATATGTTTTTCTCCCCAGCTAGAACATGTGCACACCAAGTGGCCCTACTTTCCTTTTACTTCTGCCCAAGACATCTACTCAGAATAACACCATGGGGGAGCTTTTGGAAACACTGAAAAGAAAAATGTCTCAAAAGGCAGAGAATTCTAAATTCAAACCTCTACACTTTTACTTAATTGTCATTTGGCCCTAGGAAAATTATTACTCCTTTGTAAACTTCAATTTCCTTATCCGGCTAAATGCTGATAATAATAATCAAGCAATGGGTTCCATAAACATTTAGCAAAATAAGCACCTAGCCCAGGCACACAGTAAACATTTGTAAATTGCTGTTACTACTGCTGCTACCACACAAAGACACTGGGCTTAGCAAAGACTTTTTGAATGAATACAACTAGCGCAACATAAACACCAGCTTTTCAGTGTGATAAAATGGAAAGTTTACAGAGAAAAATCCAGATTGCTTGGGAAGGATTTTCTTGTCTCTCTCTTTTTTTTTTTTTTTTTGGCCTCAAAACGCCAGAATGTTTCTAAATGGGGTGGCAGAAGTAGATTATTGTCCCCATGGCCAGTTTCATTGTGAAAAAAGGCAGGACACATCTAGATCACAAGATCAGGAGATTCCTGCAGAGCAGCTCTCTGTCACACAATGGGGTGGCTCGGCTGATTTCAGGACTAGCCTATAAGCCAGCACTGCCATCCGAGGCGGAGAAGGCAATGGCGCCCCACTCCAGTACTTTTGCCTAGAAAATCCCATGAACGGAGGAGCCTGGTAGGCTGCAGTCCATGGGGTCGCTAGAGTCGGACACGACTGAATGACTTCACTTTCACTTTTCACTTTGATGCACTGGAGAAGGAAATGGCAACCCACTCCAGTGTTCTTGCCTGGAGAATCCCAGGGACGGGGAAGCCTGGTGGGCTGCCGTCTATGGGGTCACACAGAGTTGGACACGACTGAAGTGACTTAGCAGCAGCAGCAGCAGCAGCAGCAGCAGCAGCAGCAGCAGCAGCCATCTGAGGTAGACCAGGTGGCTGAGTTGTTGGCCACAGGAAGGGTGCTCTCTCCTTCCCTCAGCCCAGCAGTGCTCACTCTTCTGTCCAGCTTGTCTCACCATGTTTTCCAACCATCACGTAGCCCTGCTTCCCTTTCATTCTGAAACTATACACTCTCATCCTCAGAAAAGACAGAAGCCTCTTTTCTGACTCAAATGGATTATATTCAATTAAACCTGCACCAGTGAGGGCTCTGTCCCATCTATGATAAAAGAGAAAGGAGAGGACAATGAAACAACCATCCTAATTTTCCAGAAATTAAAGCATATAATTAGTAAGAGTTTTGGTGTCTTCAGCAGACGATGTCAAATGAAAGCATTTGTTTAACTGTATTTAACCAAAAGATAAATAAGAGATAGTAAAAGGAAGACAGCTGTAGAGTATTTCTAGGGTTACTATATTTTGAGTAGCTTCAGGGTAAATTATTATAAACAGTACAGAGACTTTGTACCAAACTCTGATGACAGATGGATTTGAAACTTAAAAATACCTAGGAAACAGAATAATTCTAAAAATAAGACATCTTTGGGGATACATGTCTGGATTTATTATTAAGAAAGAAGCAGGTAGAACAAAGAAAGTAAATATTCATTTGCCTACTACTTAATAATTTCTTTACCACTATTAGAGAAAGTACTAGAGGAAGGAGAGATTAACCTGCTTTCCAAGGATATTATAAAGAATAAACTCAGCAAAGTATATCCATTATGGGAAACAAATTTTACAGAATATGGAATCTCAAAAACAAAGCAAGGGTCATAGCAAGTGTGGGAAGGGAAATACCCTATCAAGGCTCTTAATATTTAAAATTGTCTGGATAGCAACATGGGAATATGAATCTAGCACCAGAAATTCAATATTTTGTCTAAAACTGGGCGTTTTTTATTTGAGGCAGAAATGGCCCACTCTTGTTACAAATGAGGAAATAAACATTTAAGAATAGAAGAGAATCAGAATTTACCCTGTTGGGCAGGTTTTCACTTAGGGAAAATACATTTCAATTTCTTAACATCATTTAATTTGTAATCCTTCTTGGTAATTACAAATGTACCTTGTTTTTATTAAGTAGTTGTGTTTTTTATTAGGCTGAATAAATTCAAAATGTATAAATTATATTTTTATAATTTATGGGGCTTCATCACTGGCTCAGCAGGTAAAGAATCCATCTGCAATGCAGGAGACTCAGAAGATGTGGGTTTGATTCTTGGGTTGGGAAAATCCCCTGGAGAAGGAAATGGCAACCCACTTCAGCATTCTTGCATGGAAAATTTCACAGACAGAGGAGCCTAGTAGACTATAGTCCATGGGGTTGCAAAGAGTCAGACACTACTGAGCATGCACATACATATAATTTATAAATGATATTGCAATGTCTCTAGAGGGTTTATTACTTGAAAGATCTTTCTAGAATGAAAAACACTTTTGTAGAATTTTTTAAAAAGCAGATCTATCATTTGTATAAATTTAGTAGTTTGGAATGCTCTAAGGCAAGTTGCTTGTATCAGTACTGGCAAATAGTACAATTTTAAATATTTAAATATAATTGTAGCTCTGAAGTCGTCTATGAAATAATTCTACTGTATAGCACAGGGAACTCTATTCAATACTCTATAATAACATATATGGGAAAAGAATCTGAAAAACTAAATCACTATGCTGCATATCTGGAACACAATACTGTAAGTTAAATATCTTCCAACATAAAAAATTTTAAAGATTATTTGGAATACTTGATTCCCTTGTAGGTTTTCAGTCATAATCCTAATGCCTTAAGTGTGTTCTGCTTAGAAAATGCTTCCTAATTTTTCTGAATTTAGGGTGTTTTTCTTCTTGAAGGGGAGAAAGAGAGGAAATGGGGTGGGGGATGGATGTACTTTATTTCTGAATAATCACTTAACAGTCCTTCAGGAATCTTTTTTTTTTTTTTTTTGTAAGCAAAGGGTTTCTCCAAAAGTACTTTTATCAACATTTTTTTCCTCGGCCCCTCAAATTCCTAATTACACTAGCCATTCTCAGATGTGCTTCACTCTATACTAGTTGAAAACTGAACAGACCTGGAACCAAACTGACTTTTCAATTTACTTATTGTGCTCAATTTAATTCTAGTAATTCTCGGTAAGGTCCAATTATACTGTCTTTAGGATTTACGCTTACATATAGCAACCTCTTTGTAGATCAGAGAAAATTCTTCTATTATTCAGTTCAGTTCAGTTCAGTCACTTAGTCGTGTCCGACTCTGTGACCTCATGAATCGCAGCACGCCAGGCCTCCCTGGCCATCACCAACTCCCGGAATTCACTCAGACTCACGTCCATCCAGTTGGTGATGCCATCCAGGCATCTCATCCCCTGTCGTCCCCTTCTCCTCCCGCCCCCAATCCCTCCCATCATCAGAGTCTTTCCCAATGAGTCAACTCTTCGCATCAGGTGGCCAAAGTACTGGAGTTTCAGCTTCAGCATCATTCCTTCCAAAGAACACCCAGGGCCGATCTCCTTCAGAATGGACTGTGGATCTCCTTGTAGTCCAAGGGACTCTCAAGAGTCTTCTCCAACACCACAGTTCAAAAACATCAATTCTTTGGCGCTCAGCCTTCTTCACAGTCCAACTCTCACATCCATACATGACCATTGGAAAAACCATAGCCTTGACTAGATGGGCCTTTGTTGGCAAAGTAATGTCTCTGCTTTTCAATATGCTATCTAGTTCTATTATTAGTCTACTATGTTGGGGATTTGTGACTAGGGTTTGAGCTATCTTTATTTATTTAGAGATTCTTACTCCAATAAATCTACAAGAAGTTCCTAAAATAAGATGACAGAAATGAAGTTTCAAGAAACCGCTTAAATAGGACTCTACAGTAAAAGAATCTCTACTACATAAAGGGAACTAAATACATAAATTAAGCAAACAAGATAAATAATAAATATCAGGAATGCCTTTGGTTACCTGGAATGACCATTATTTAATTCTTTTGACAAATAATGAATGAATACATAATTATTACATACAAGATGTTATGTTGGGAATTATGGCAGATAGAATATAATCAAAATGGCCTGCATTCTTGAAAGAGTTTACAATTAAATTGAAGATACATGAGCCTTTCACCGAATGCTTATAATGCAAACTGTCATTACCTTAGAAATGTGATAAACTAATTGGTTGGAGAGCACATAGAAGAATAGAATTATTTTAGCTAGGGAAATACAAAGCTACAGTAAAGCAGATGGTATTTTGAATTGAGTAGCCCATAAAGGATGAAGGATGGAGAGACTCTATAACAAAAATAAAACAAACCAAAAAACATGTATAGATAGACACAGATAGGTAGAGATGTAGATAGATTTATAGAGGTAGAGAAAGAGAGAGCGTTTCTAAGATGGACTATCACAGCAAGTCTAGCGATAATAGGAGCAATACTTACCCTAGACAGAAACGGAATATAATATTTGTGTCAGCATCAGTGTAAAATACAGGTTGTACTCAGGTGTTCAAGGGTATTCATTCATTCAATAAATACTTAATAGCAGTTTTTTTATGTGCAAGGCATCATAGGGGATACAGCAGGAAAAAATTTTAGACATGGTTCTACACACAGGGAACTGAATGGAAGGTGTGTGTGTGTGTGTGTGTGTGTGTGTGATACATATATAACTAATAAAATTTGGTAACTTGGAACATGATTTTTTTAAAAAACCAATCACACATGCAAAAAACTCACCTTGTTTCTAGAAAAGCTAAGATAGTATGACATAAGAGGATCTGCTTAGTTGTAGTATTTTCTCAGAAGACAGAAAAAAAGTTAATGTTCTAGAAAAGTTGGACATTAACAAAATCTCCTTTCTGATGTTCACTATAGGGAAAGGGAGTTGTAAATCTGATTAATATTTATTCTTTGAAATAAGCTTAAGGGATGACTTTGATCTGTCATTCAATATTAATTCTAAAATTATGTGCTGAGCCTATTTTTGACCAAGTATTGCTTTGGACATCAGAGAGTGCAATTTTTTAACTGCTTTATTGGGAGATAATTTGCATACTACACTATACTTTACCTATCTGTAGTGTAAAGTTCAGTGCTTGTCACCATATTCCAAAAGCTGTTCAACCATGACCACAATCTAATTTTAGAACATTTCCATCAAAGAGAAACGCTGAACCCATTAGTACCCATTTTCTGTTCCTGCTGAACCCTTTCCCTTCCAGATCCTGCAAACCACTAATTTTTTTTTAATGCCTCTTTCATTTGCCTATTCTAGACATTTCATATGAACAGAATCATACAAAAAGTGGTCTTTGTGACTGGCTTCTTTCATTTAGCATAATGTTTTCCAAGTTCACTCAAGCTGCAGCATAATTTTCTAAAAAGAAGAAATAAAGATAGAATCCTTATTCTAATGCAGCTTACAGTATCATGAAGAGATTGATACTAACCGAACACTAGAAAAAATGAATGAAAATCACTTATATGAAAAGTGTCATGAATAAAAGGTGCACATAGCTAAAAGAGCATATAAGAAAGGTTTTTGATGTGGCCAGAGAGTTTAAGGCAGCCTTTCTTGAGAAAAGCATAACTGATATGAGATGTAAATAATGAGGACGATATAACTGGACATAAAGCAGCAGCAGCAGCATTTGAGACAGAGTGATCAGCAAGGAAATAGCTCTTTGGCAAGATCAAGCAAGACAAATGCTTAAGACTGAAAGAAAACCAGGCATAAGTGGCAGGAGTGGATAGGAGTAAACCAAATAGGAATGTGTAGTCAAGATGAGAAATAATGGTGAATTGGACTAGGCTGTTGGCAGAGTCAAGATGGACAGCCAGGTTAGGGAGAGTGCTGTCTAATCAAGCCCTTTGTGAGCTGGCTCTGTCTTCTCTGTATTTCCAGTAGACCCCAAGTAAGCCACGGCTAACCATGGCAAAGTTCATAGCACTACAACAACACCCAGAACAGGTCAGGTGCAGTGAAGAGAATATAGATACATGAGGTCAGTGTAATGGTAGTCAGGGATAGGTCCTAAAGAGCTAGATGAACCATTTTTAAGGCATTTGTTGTTTTATTCTAAGAGCAATGAGAGTCAACAATAATTGTTAAATAAGATAATGTCATAAACAAATTATATCTTTTAAGATATATCTTGTTTGGGGAAAATTAATCTGACATTATGATAGTGTAGAGTTGCAGACTGAGAGGAATGTAGAAACAAGAGAATCAAGTGAAAAGGTATTTTGGTAGTCTAGGAGTGAGGTAATATGTGATAGAAATAGGGTAGTAACAATGAAAATGTTTTAGAAGAATAGGGCTGAAAATTCAAAGACAGATCATTAATTTTTTCTTCAGAAGTTTACACAACTGTTTGACAAAGGATCTTAGAATCAACTTGTTAAAATGGAATCCTGAAAACTGATAAAAATTAACATAATATATTTAAATTAAATATATATGTCTTATACCTATATCAATTTGTCACTATAAGCCTAAAAGTATGGAGTAAATTTTGTATCTTCATTTTTATTTTAAAATGAGAACACTAAGGGACTTCCCTGGTGGCCCGGTAGTTAAGACTTTACCTCCCAATGCAGGGGATGCTGGTTCTATCCCTTGTTGGGAAGCTAAAGTCCCACATGCCTCAGGACCAAAAAGCAAAACATAAAACAGAATCAATATTTTAACAAATTCAACAAAGATTTTAAAAATGGTCCACATCAAAAAAATATTAAAAAAAAAAAA
The DNA here is from genome assembly GCA_935064755.1 of Tragelaphus eurycerus. Lineage (NCBI taxonomy): Eukaryota > Metazoa > Chordata > Mammalia > Artiodactyla > Bovidae > Tragelaphus > Tragelaphus eurycerus. Next base: position 16,424,395 of record CAKXYN010000024.1, on the reverse strand, counting down.
AAAAGAGCACATCGACATGGTTTGAAAAGTGTGAGGGCTGGTTAAGAAGAATTGTGGGAGAAGTTGGATTTCTGAGGATTTGGCACATTTCTTCCATGCCAGAAAAATCAGTTCAGTTCAGTCGCTCAGTCGTGTCCAACTCTTTGTGACCTCATGGATCACAGCACACCAGGGCTCCCTGGCCATCACCAACTCCTGGAGTTCACTCAGACTCAGGTCCATCGAGTTAGTGATGCCATCCAGCCATCTCAACCTCTGTCATCCCCTTTTCCTCCTGCCCCTAATCCCTCCCAGCATCAGTCTTTTCCAATGAGTCAACTCTTCTCATGAGGTGGCCAAAGTACTGGAGTTTCAGCTTTAGCATCATTCCTTCCAAAGAAATCCCAGGGCTGATCTCCTTCAGAATGGACTGGTTGGATCTCCTTACAGTCCAAGGGACTCTCAAGAGTGTTCTCCAACACCACAATTTAAAGGCATCAATTCTTCAGCACTCAGCCTTCTTCACAGTCCAACTCTCACATCCATACATGACCACTGGAAAAACCATAGCCTTGACTGACGGACTTTTGCCAGAGAAATGGGAACCCATAATTCAGGTAGAGGACCTGATGAAGTTGCTTTGGATTGAAGAAGAGCTTAATGAAGGGAGAACTGAGTCCAGTGACAGATACCTCAGTGCCTGCTAAAGGATTGCCTTCTTTACAGTACAATCTGTCTTCAGAAAACCTCCATTTGGCATTGAATGGCACCACCCCACACTTCAGAGCCAACCAGTAATTTGAAATTTGAGGCAACTTAGAAGTCCTTTAGAGTTTCCATTTTAGAAATGCAGGCTTCCCTGAGCCCTACAGGAGCAGCAGAGAACCCCAGGGCTCTTAGAAATGCCCCTTTGCAGCAGCTTAGATGTTGGCCAGAGGAATTCACAGCCCTACCTTTCCCAGTGAGCTCCTTTCTCATTGCCCTTAGAATAAAACAACAAATGCCTTTCATTTTATCCTTTCTTTCCCACAGCCAGTAGCCACCTGAGAGCCACGACACAACTTTACATGATGTCCCAAGAGCCTGAGAACTAGTCCTTGACAGAGCTGCCTTGAGAAGAAGCTCAGCGTCAAAAAGAACAGCCCAGTAGTCCAACTGTGGTCTGTGGTTCCTATTTTCCTACCCACTGTTCCACATCAAACAAAGATTTGCCTAAGAGGATTACCTTGGTGGAATTTCTTTTTGTTAGATATTTTTACAATTGTCTTTAAAGAAACATAAAATTATATTTGTGTGGGGAAAATTGCTACTCCACGGGTTCAGTAATTGCTATACATTTACAGTGCTTTAATACCATAGGAACTCACCATCAAAATGATGGGGAATTCATTTCCAGTGGAGAGTTGGATGAATCTCTTTTGCACTCTTTCTTTACTAAATAGTCAAACAAAGAGCATTAAAGCAACATTTTAGTGTAAGTTGGCATGTTCTCATTGTAAAATGGGAAAGAAGCTTCAAATGCCTAGAAAAGAGATTAACTTTTCCCAAGGATTATGCCAGCAGAGAAAAATGTGGTGTTCCATGGTCAAGAACACTAAAATTCTGTGTTTGAGCAAGTTCTTTTATTTTAATGATATTTTAATGCAATATATATTTTAAATGGTTTCTTAAATAATTAACATACCAAATATGTATAGCCTTTTTACTATTAAGTATGCTGAGCGACTTCACTTTCACTTTTCACTTTCATGCATTGGAGAAGGAAATGGCAACCCACTCCAGTGTTCTTGCCTGGAGAATCCCAGGGACGACAGAGTCTGATGGGCTGCCGTCTATGGGGTCGCACAGAGTCGGACACAACTAAAGTGACTTAGCAGCAGGAGCAGCAGCAGCAGAAGCATGCTATATAAAAATATGCTTTCAGAGATATATAAATTAAAATTGTGTAACGGACATTCAATGCAACTTCTCCACCCATAGCTTTGTTTTAACAAGACTGACATTCATAGAATGAGTACTAACTACTCCCAGAAGACAGAATCTACTCAGAACTTCTCAAAGTCAGACCTAATATAAACCCTTTCCTCATAATCAGCTCTCTGATGATTCCCCACTGTCCCTCAAATAAATGAATCTATTTCCAATTTTATAATGTAAGTACACGCAAAATAGAATTAAGTATATGTAATCCACATTATTTAAATTTTACTTCTAAAACATATCAGTGTCAAAGTGACTGATGGCACTTGAGAGTGACAGAAATATTAGTCTTTGTGTGAGAAACAGATCTTAAAGAACCTTCTGGTTTATGATAAAATAATTAAGAGCTTATTCACAATAGACCTGTGTTAAATAGCACTGAAGTAGATCAACTTTGCCTTTTTCATACAGGGACTTGCTTTTGCTTTTCTCTTACAACAATTCCAATTAGAATAACCATCATCAGATACCATTTATTCAATTGCTTCTCTTTTATTGCAGTCACTAAAATATTTACTCTATGATTAAATAGCTATGGTATCTTCTAGTTATTTTGAACCTAATTTAAAGGAGAAATATATCAAAACTGTTTCAAAACATTGAACATTTTGTATTTATGTTCTTGACAAAGGTGAGATTGGAAAGACGATTTTGCTGTCTTTTATAAAGTTCTAACTAAAAACAGAAGGAAAATTACAACGAGAGAAAACCTGAATGAGTTATTCTTCCAAAGGGAGGACAGAAATTATATTTTTGGATGATTTTAACTTCTTCTTTTGTCAGGTAATGATTAAAAATTTGACAGGAATAATGAGCTTTTGTTAGGTTTTGTGTTAATTTTAATAGGATGATCAAACAAGAATCATTATTTCCTATATTCAGAGAAAAATAAAGCTGCTTCATGGAAATTGTGTTGCTCCAATATATAGATATTAGGGCTTCCCTGATAGCTCAGTTAGTAAAGAATCCACCTGCAATGCAGGAGACCCCAGTTCGATTCCCAGGTGGGGAAGATCTGCTGGAGCAAGGATAGGCTACCCACTCCAGTATTCTTGGGCTTCCCTTGTGGCTCAGCTGGTAAAGAATCCGCCTGCAATGTGGGAGTCCTGCATTCAATCCCTGGGTTGGGAAGATCCCCTGGAGAAGGGAATGGCTACCCACTTCAGTATTCTGGCCTGGAGAATTCCATGGACTGTGTAGTCCCTGGGGAGGCAAGGAGTTGGACATAACTGAGTGATTTTCACTTCACTAACATATAGCTTAGGCCTCAGGGGCACTGACTCAAAGTTCTTTAAGACTCAGACCACCCCCAGCAGCACCAAGTATTGAGAAAAATCCATTCTGAGTCACTTCTATGCCTCTCAGGAAACAAAATCATCATGAATGTCCCCAAGGGACCTTTTGTTCATCCACCTATCCAGACAGTCATTCAGTCAAAACAAGAGATCCTTAAGGACCTACACACAGTAATAGACACTGGACAATACAACAGCAATCAGGATACAGTTTCTACCCTCTAGGTTTATGGGGGAAGGCAGATGTGGGGAAAAACAGAGATAATATATTGTGAAAAGTACCTTCATTGGGTGTATACGAACTGTTGTTGGAGCACAGTGTTCTCTGTTTATTGGGAAGAGAAGACTTCACAGAGAAATAACAAACTGAGCTGTCTTAAAGATTTCCATCCTGCTTTCTATCATCTTTAAAAAAAAAAAAAAAAAAAGATATATTCTGCCTTCCCAGAACTCACCAGGGGCAGTACTTTTAAGGGCCAGCAGGAGAGAGGAAGAAGGAAATGGGAACCCACTCCAGTATTCTTGCCTGGAAAATCCCATGGACAGAGGAGCCTGGTGGGCTACAGTCCATGGGGTCACAAAAGAGTAGGACACAACTAAGCGACCAAACAACAACAAAACAGCAAGAGACAGGAAGTAAGCGAAAGATGTAAACAAACGAAGCCCATATTCTATGGGACATTTCACTGTGAACGGTTCTCTTGTAAAGAAAGCCACCTTTATAAATACCAGATCTCTCAGTTTTCCAAGAGAAACCCTGCAATCTGGATTTTTAAATGTTGGTTACCAATAAATATTGTTTAAAACCTTGTGCTAGACAAATTAAAAACCTGCAGGCAAGATTAGCCCACTGGACACTAGTTTGCAACCTTTAGGTTTCCACCTCAGATTTATAGCATGTGAAGGTGATCTATGGGTAAGAACTCAGGCACTGTATTCTATAGGCTGTTTCTGTCACAGAACTCCTCAGCTATTCAAGAAATTAACACATTTGTTCCATATTTGTAAGAACTTCCTACAGACAGCCAATATGCTTCAGCAATGCAGCTTTTGGAAATGCATGGCCCGAAGGCAAAGAGTTATTACTCTCTTTTACAGAGGTTTTCACTCTGTAATTGAGTACTATTCCACTTTAAAAAAAAAAAAAAAGCAAAACCAAAACCACTATTTCGATGGCCCAAGTGGACTTTGCAAGGCACAAAGAATAACTCCAAAACTGAGCAATTTACTTCTTTCAGAGCAGCAGAGGAGGCCCATTGAGAGCTGTTCTTGGAAGCAGCAGGCCAGGTCTTTCTTAGTCCTACACATCCACCTGATTCAGGTTTCTTCTCCATGAAGTACACTCTCCTTAGAAATTTAAGCATGGCTTTTGCTCAAGAGTAAGCAAGAAGCATATCATTTGTGGACAATACAGCTTCATGAGGAAAATAAATGACTTGAATTTTTCCCATCATCAGGAAAGTAGATGAAGTGCAAATTCATAGTTGAGATACTCTTAAGTGCTCAGCTCTTCGAAGGGCCACAGTTTTGCTGTTTCAACCTTATTGCTGTTATTATTAAATTTTTAGTCTTTAGCGAGGCAATTTTAGGGGAAAAGAAAAGGAGAGAACTGGCATAGCATCAAATGAAGCACATTCCTAATGTGGGTTTTGCATAATACACTAGCATCCCACACACACAGATGTCGCTGAAAGTAACCAGTCAACAGTAAAGTAGGTTCTGCAATGATCCATATAATCAGTCAGGAACAAAACTGAACTAATGCAGAAAACAATTTCAGACCCAGTTATCACATTTTGGGAAGCTGGGAACATATTCAAAATTGGTGGTACTTTAGAATTACTTTGTTTCCTTCTCCCACTACTTCTCAGGTTTTCCATTTAAATAGGTCTATGCATAAACAAGTATAATTATTTTATTTTATTCTATGATACTCTCATTTCTGATTATGATCACTGGAAACTACACAGATGTGTGTTCCTTTGTGGTCAGCTAAGTACTTGGTAGATACACAGTATCCACTACATTTTTGGCAATGGTATGGGGAAAGAAGCATGCTGTGTATTGCTAGTATGACTCTGCATTGACACAAACTTTAAGAAATGCAATGTGGTAATGTATATCACAACATCTTTAAGTTTAAACTTTGGACACAAGAACACTTCTGGAATTTATCCTAAATAAATGACTGAATTATCTCTAACAATGGAAAACAAATTGTCCTCAATAGCACACTGCTTAAATAAATCATCGAAAGGTCCATATAGTCAAAGCTATGGTTTTTCCAGTTGTCATGTATGAATGAGAGAGTTGGACCACAAAGAAGGCTCAGCACCAAAGAATTGGTACTTTCAAATTGTGGTACTGGAGAAGAATCTTGAGAGTCCCTTGGACAGCAAGGAGATCAAACCAGTCAATCCTGAAGAAGTGAGAGAGTGAAAGTTGCTCAGTCGTGTTCGAATGTTTGCAACCCCACGGACTATAGCCCACCAGGTTCTCCTCTGTCCATGGGATTCTCCAGGCAAGAGAAAATCAGCCCTAAATATTAATTGGAAGAACTGATACTGAAGCTTCAATATTTTGGCCCCATGATGCAAAGAGCCAACTCATTGAAAAAGACCCTGATGCTGAGAAAGATTGAGGGCAAGAGGAGAAGGGGGTGATAGAGGATGAGATGGCTGTTTGGCGTCACTGACTACTCAATGGGCCTGAGTTTGAGAAAACTCTGGGAGTTGGTGATGGACAGGGAAGCCTGGCAGGCTGCAGTTAATGAGGTTGCAAAGAGTCAGACACGAATTAGCAACTGAATAACAGCAACATAATGGTATATCCATACAATAAGGTGAATCCTTATGTTTAATAATATGAAGAGTCTGGGGTGTGTTGTAAGATGTCCATCGCATATTACAAAGTGAACAAGGTAGCTTTTAGAGCAGGATGTCTAGAAAGATTGGAAGATAGAAAGAAAGATAGATAGAGCAGCTCGATACAGTCAGCAAAAACCAGACCTGCAGCTGACGGTGGTTCAGATCATGAACTCCTCATTTCAAAATTCAGGCTTAAATTGAAGAAAGTAGGGAAAACAATTGGCCATTCAGGTATGACCTAAAACAAATCCCTTATGATTATACACTAGAAGTGACAAGTAGATTCAAGGGATTAAATCTGGTAGACAGAGTGCCTAAAGAACTATGGACACAGATTCATAACATTGTAGAGGAGGTGTACACTGGGATGTAAATCATCCCAAAGAAAAAGAAATGCAAGAAGGCAAAGTGGTTGTCTGAGGAGGCTTTACAAGTAACTGAGAAAAGAAGAGAAACAAAAGGCAAAGGAGAAAGGAAAAGATATCCCCAACTGAACGCAGAGTTCCAAAGAATAGCAAAGAGAGATCAGAAAGCCTTCCTAAGTGAACAATGCAAAAAAAAAAAAAATAGAGGAAAACAATAGAATGGGAAAGACTAGAAATCTCTTCAAGAAAATTGGAGATATCATTCAAGAATGGGCACAATGAAGAACAGAAACAGCAAGGACCTAAAAAAAGCAGAAACTATCAAGAAGAGGTGGCAAAAGCACATAGAGCAATACTACAAACAAAGCTAGTGGAGGTAATGGAATTCCAGCTGAGCTATGTTAAATCCTAAAAGAAAATGCTGTTAAAGTGTTGTACTCAATATATCAGCAAATTTGGAAAACTCAGCAGTGGCCACAGGAAAAGGTCAGTTTTCATTCCAACCCCAAAGAAAAACAATGCCAAAGAATGTTCAAATTACTGTACAATTGTGCTCATTTCACATGCCAGCAAGGTAATGCTCAAAATCCTTCAAGGTAGGCTTCAACAGTACGTAAACTGAGAACTTCCTGATGTACAAGCCAGACTTAGAAAAGGCAGAGGAACCAGAGACCAAATTGCCAATATCCATTGGATCACAGAAAAAGCAAGTTAGATATATAGATAGAGAGACAGATAGATGATAGCTAAAAGTTGGGAAGCATATAATACAAACATGTAAAATATAGCTTTCCACTAGTCTATGGAGGAACAAAATAAGAACTGGGGAATTTTAGTTCTACTTTATTTAGTGTTTGAATTTTTAAGCATGGGTAGCCAGTTTATTGAACATGCTGAAGCTGATAAGTTATAATAATAAAGCAATGTCATTATCTCTCCTATCATTTCCTTTAAATATGACCTGTGGGATTTTCTACATCCTTTAGTGATAATGAGAGCAGATCTCACTGTCTTTCCCATCCCTTTAAGGTATTTAAATGATTTTGTTTTCAACTTTAAAAAAGATTCTCTCCTATTTAACTCCAAACTTTAGTCTCCCATCTGAATAAAGCTTCTCCCTCTCTCAGCATGATTCTGATCCTTGGCTTGGGAAACAGAAAGAGCCTACTCTGTTCTTTTATTCTCCTTGTCCCACTTGTCTTCTTCTCTTCCTCAAGCTGCTTCTCTACCCTTCAGGGTCAGTATAAAGGGAAGAAGGCTAAGACAAGAAGGGATAAAGCAGTTTTCTTAGCTGCTACTGTGTGGATCTCTCTCTTCACTATTCCATACTCTGCCACAGCAGGTGTTTGAATGCAGCCCTCTTGCACTGAATGCGTTAATGTATTCTTCATACTCTTGCAAGGCAAAGACCACCATCTTCATCTTTGCACTGAACTCTTTGGCTAACCTTTGTGAGCCACCTTCATCTTGAGTTCTTGCTCCCAATTGTTTTCTGCTATTTCTTCCTCACTCCTGCAGTCAGCAGCTCTCTTGAGTTTTTTTTTTTTTTTTTTTAATGTTATATATACAGAAAGAGTGGGGGTGGGGGACTTCCCTGGTGGCTTAGCATTAAAGAATTCACCTGCAAAAGAGGAGACCCGGGTTCGATACCTGGGTCAGGAAGATTCTCTGGAGAAAGAAATGGCCACCCACTCCAATACTCTTGCCTGAGAAATTCTATGGACAGAGGTGCCTCTCAGGCCATGGGGCTGCAAAGAGTCAGCCATGACTTAGCCACTAAACAACAACAAATACAGAAATGGTGGTAAGAGGAGAATGATAAAATAACAACAACAACAAAAAAGGTCAAACAAAAATGATAAAGAAAGTATGACAAAATATTAACAATTTATTAATTTCAGTGATGGGAACATAGGAGTTCTTTATACTAGATGGCATGTTTTTCAATAAGTTTTAAATTATTTCCAAATTAGAAGCTTCAAAAAATGGTTCCTCTGAGGCACTTTGGGGGCAATGAAGTTGAAAGAGAGAGAATATACAGGCATGTAACTCCGTGGATTTGCATCCTGCATTAAACCTGTCACTAATTTCATCCAAGTGACATGGGCCACTTTATTTCTACAAACTTTGACTTTCTAATCTCTCAAAGGGAGATAATAACAAGGGTCCTGATGACATTCCTGAATGACTATGGAACTTACGTTCATCAAGGAGTGTGCTAATGTGTGCAGGTGATAGTCCTGTGAGTGGCATATCATTTGCCTAAATCAGGGTCCCATTGGATTCTCTGAACCCAAAGGGATGGATGCTCCCTCCTATAGTGAAACTTTATACCCTGAAACCTAGAGACCAGGTGGGAACTCTGGGTCAGGAAGCTCCAGTGGAGCAGGGGATGGCTATCCACTCCAGTATTCTTGCCTGGAAAAGGACATAAAGAGAGAAGCCTGGCAGGCTACAGTCCACAGGGTCGCAAGAAGTTGGACACAACTGATCAATTAAGCATGCACAAAGCCTAGAAATCCAGTGAACCACTCTTTACACAGATTGGGACATAGTCAGAGATGCTCTGCTGCTGCTGCTGCTGCTAAGTCGCTTCAGTCGTGTCCGACTCTGTGTGACCCCACAGACGGCAGCCCACCAGGCTCCCCCGTCCCTGGGATTCTCCAGGCAAGAACACTGGAGTGGGTTGCCATTTCCTTCTCCAATGCATGAAAGTGAAAAGTGAAAGTGAAGTCGCTCAGTCATGTCCGACTCTTAGCGACCCCATGGACTGGAGCCCACCAGGCTCCTCCGTCCATGGGATTCTCCAGGCAAAAGTACTGGGGTGGGGTGCCACTGCCTTCCCTGCAGAGATGCTCTAGGCGAGAACAAATACTTGGAGCTTTCTTCAAGTCAACTCACAACGGGAATAAAACTAATGAGACCTCTGAAAGCCAAGAGTCTAATAAGAATCTAAGTTTAGGAAAAGAACTGAGCATTTCCTCAATGACTCAGTAGGTAAATAAAGTGAAGTCGCTCAGTCGTGTCTGACTCTTTGCGACCCCATGGACTATAGCCTATCAGGCTCCTCAGTTCATGGAATTTTCCCGGCAAGAGTACTGGAGTGGGTTGCCATTTCCTTCTCCACGGGATCTTCCCAGGGATCGAATCCAGGTCTCCCGCATTGCAGGCAGACACTTTACTGTCTGAGCCACCAGGGAAGTCCAGTAGGTAAATAATCTGTATGCAAAACAAGAGACACAGGAGACATGGTTTCTATCCCTGGGTTGGGAAGATCTGGAGGAGGAAATGGCAATCCACTCCAGTATTCTTGCCTGGAAAATCCCGTGGACAGAGGAATCTGGTGGGCTACCCAGCTGACCCAGTTCATGGGCTGCAAAGGGTTGGACATAACTGAGCGACTAACACTTTCTTCTTCACTTTCTACAAGAATTCACCTGAGATTCTGAGGGACTGATTCCTAATTTATTGTCAACTTTTAGAATTATGAATAACAGCCAGGCAATACCCTAACAGATTAGAGTCCTTTCCCATATTCCCAAACCTTTCACATGTGCATTGTTTTGGAGAAGAGGCTATGAGAATGTGAGCCTCCTAAGTATCGTTTCTTTGGTCAGTACTCAGGGGGGAAATCCTATTGAATCTCTCCAGTCTCTAGCCCTGTCTACCCAATGGCACCAAAGGAAAAAGAACCACAATCAGATAGAATCTGCTCTCTTAGCAAAGCCCCAGAGATAGACTTCTGCTTTTAATATAATTTATCCAGGACTGATCATGTTGCCAGAGGAAAGAGCCAGGAGTACTTTCCCCAGCAGTTTGTCATTGTCAGCAGACATCTGATTGCCAGCAAGAAGGAGTTTTACCTCTGCTTTTTCGATTTCATTCCTAATAAAAGTTAAAAATGTGCCTCAACCCAAGTACTCTGAAGCAAATACAATAATCTTATTGATAAATACCAGTATTTTTACCCTCTACTCCATTGTCTAACCCAGATTTTCAAAAGGAAATTCTACATCAAGACTAAGTTAGCTGTATAAATTAAATTGCTTAGATTCCATTTAGAAAGTACGAATTTATATTTTCCCTTGCAGCTTTTTGAGACATAATTAACATATAATACTGTACAAGTATAAAGTGTACAGTATAATGCTTTGACCCACATGCATAATGAAGCGATTATCATAAGTCCAGTCACCATCTCACATAGGTACACAAATTTTAAAAAGAGAAAAAAATTTTTTTTTTCTAGTGATAAGAACTTCGAGGACTCACTCTCCCAAAAATCTTCACACAAAACATATAGCAGTGTATGAATGACATCATTGACTCTATGGACATGAGTTTGAGCAAATTCTAGGAGATAGTGAAGGACAGGGAAGCCTGGTATGCTGCAGCCCATGGCATCACAAAGAGTCAGACATGACGGAACAACAGCAAAAAGATGACATCTCTGACACTCATTTATCTTACAACTGGAGTCTGTACCTCTTTACAAACTTCATCCTATTCTTCCGCCTACTTCTGGTAACCATAGCTCTTTTTTTCAAGGGTGTATTATCAGTTCATTTTTTATTAAGAACAAATAAAGAATAAATCACAATTCAAGGCTCTGGACTCCATCTCTGAGACACCAAAGACCTTACAACCAGTGAAATAACCTTAAACTGAAAGCTATTCAAAAAGCTTGGAGTCAATACAACCAAACTGACCCAGGAAAGAAGGGACTGGACCTGAGGAACTAGGTCAAGAAAAACTAAGAGTCCTAGGGGGATGAGCTTGGCTTTGAGACTGGGGATTGGAAAGTGGTAGCTAGGAACACATCTGGTTCTTCCTAAAGGGAGGGGCCACTCAGTCACTACCAGAGCCACTTAATGTCCCACCAACTTTTAACATTTGTTTTTGAAGTATAATTGACATACAACACTGTTAATTCTTATTATACAACATAGTGATTCAATATTTCTATACATTTCAAACTGATCACCATACGAAATTTAGCTTTGACATGTCCCCAAAGATACTCCATAGTTATTGACTATATTCTCCATACTGTACGTTTCATAATCTTTGTCTCATTTTGCAACTGGAAGTTTGTACCTCTTAATTTACATCACCTATAGTTCTTAAATTGAGGAAAACAGAAGTTCCTCAACCTTTTCAGATTACTTCTATCCTTGGCAGCTGCCATTGGTAGTGTTTTTTGATTGAAGATTAGCGCCACTGGCAAGACTAGGGCATCAGGGTGTTGTTATACTGTTGGAAAAGGTCAGTTCTCATTCCAATCCCAAAGAAAGGCAATGCCAAAGAATGCTCAAACTACTGCACAATTGCACTCATCTCACACACTAGTAAAGTCATGCTCAAAATTCTCCAAGCCAGGCTTCAGCAATATGTGAACCGTGAAATTCCTGATGTGCAAGCTGGTTTTAGAAAAGGCAGAGGAACCGGAGATCAAATTGCCAACATTCGCTGGATCATGGAAAAAGCAAGAGAGGTCCAGAAAAACATCTATGTCTTCTTTATTGACTATGCCAAAGCCTTTGACTGTGTGGATCACAATAAACTGTGGAAAATTCTGAAAGAGATGGGAATACTAGACCACCTGATCTGCCTCTTAAGAAATTTGTATGCAGGTCAGGAAGCAACAGTTAGAACTGGTCGTGGAACAACAGACTGGTTCCAAATACGAAAAGGAGTACGTCAAGGCTGTATATTGTCACCCTGTTTATTTAACTTATATGCAGAGTACATCATGAGAAACGCTGGACTGGAAGAAACACAAGTTGGAATCAAGATTGCTGGGAGAAATAGCAATACCCTCAGATATGCAGATGACACCACCCTTATGGCAGAAAGTGAAGAGGAACTCAAAAGCCTCTTGATGAACGTGAAAGTGGAGAGTGAGACAGTTGGCTTAAAGCTCAACATTCAGAAAACGAAGATCATGGCATCCAGTCCCATCATTTCATGGGAAATAGATGGGGAAACAGTGGAAACAGTGTCAGACTTTATTTTTCTGGGCTCCAAAATCACTGCAGATGGTGACTGCAGCCATGATATTAAAAGACGCTTACTCCTTGGAAGGAAAGTTATGACCAACCTAGACAGCATATTCAAAAGCAGAGACATTACTTTGCCAACAAACGTTCGCCTAATCAAGGCTATGGTTTTTCCTGTGGTCAGGTATGGATGTGAGAGCTGGACTGTGAAGAAGGCCGAGCGCCAAAGAATTGATGCTTTTGAACTGTGGTGTTGGAGAAGACTCTTGAGAGTCCCTTGGACTGCAAGGAGATCCAACCAGTCTATTCTGAAGGAGATCAGCCCTGGGATTTCTTTGGTAGGAATGATGCTAAAGCTGAAACTCCAGTACTTTGGCCACCTCATGCGCAGAGTTGACTCATTGGAGAAGACTCTGATGCTGGGAGGCATTGAGGGCAAGAGGAGAAGGGGATGACAGAGAATGAGATGGCTGGATGGCATCACTGACTCGATGGATGTGAGTCTGGGTGAACTCCGGGAGTTGGTGATGGATAGGGAGGCCTGGCGTGCTGAGGTTCATAGGGTTGCAAAGAGTGGACACGACTGAGCGACTGATCTGATCTGATAGGGTATCAAAATATGTTCTCACAAGCCCTTATCAAAAATAAATGACCTCTTTTGTCTTTTTTCCCATAAAAGAAAAAACGACGTCGCTTAGTCATATATGACTCTTTTCAAATCCATGGACTATAACCTATCAGGCTCCTCTGTCCATGGGATTTTCCAGGCAAGAAGAGTGGAGTGGGTTGTCATTTCCTTCTCCAGGGGATCTTTCTGACCCAGGGATTGGACCCCGGTCTGCTGCTTTGCAGGCAGACACTTTACCATCTGAACAACCAGGGAAATAGTCTTTTTTTCCCATAACACACATATTGTCTATGAGAGGTATTATGACTTATGGTCAAAAACACAGACTCTACAGTGCAGACTGCCTCAGTCTCAATCCCAGCATCACATTTACCAGCTGTTGATGTTGGGCAACTGACTTGCTATGGTCATTTTTTCTGACTACTGAACCAGCATAGAATACCTGCTTGATAATTCCCTACTGAGAGCAGGCTGATCTTGGAGTAAAATATTCTCTGATCTATTGTCCCTTCAAATCACTGCACTTTTTCATCACTTTCATCCCACTTTCACCAACAGGTTGCTTTTAACTTTGTTTACTCCTTCTTATTAAAGAAAACCTATTTTTGCCAATCCTTGAGACTCAGAAATCTCATAATCAGAGTGTTCTTCCTACTGCAAAAGCCCCTTCCCTGTATCATAATCATTTCTTTTCTCTCTTGAAACAATCTCTTTGAATGAAGTCCTTCCTTACCTATATCTGATTTTTTTTTTTAATTTGGCAAGTCATTGCTCAAATAATTCATGTTCTACCTAAAACACAAGCAAACTAAAAAACACTATCATTGATCAAATCTAGATCAAAATAAAGAAGCCCAGTGAGCATAATTATAAAATAAAAATAAAATGTAAATTGTCATTTGACTTTTGCAAGTTCACTTTGATTGTTATGTCCGTTCTTTTGTGTTTTGGAAACAAATGTTTCTTTAAGGAGGGATAAATGGCTGAGTACCTTTTTCAGACTTTTAAAATCCAAACTGAAAGATTTCTACTAGCTGTCATCTTCTTTTCAGTCATTACTGGGGGTTTTCCATTTTGCTGTGTATTAAATTTACTGAGCTAGTTGAACACTAAGTAATGGATAAATTCTATTTTAGGCATCAAAATAAAATAACTGATTTGGTTTCCAAGAAACCTATTTTTTTTTAACATTTAAAGATGTAAATAAGTACTTTGCTACAGAAAAGCCATCAACCTCACTTCTTACAGAAAAGAGGTAATGTGTGTTCAATACCAAAGAAACCATGGATAACGAAGAATTTTAGAGCAATGATTCTCAAATTTTAACATACATCCTAATCAACTGGAGGGCATGTGAAAACATAGATTGCTGAGCTCTACCTCAAAATTTCTCATTCAGTAGGTTCTGTGGGGCCTGACGATTTGTACTTCTAACAAGTTTCCAGGACTCCCAGTGTTGCTGGTAAGGCTTCCACCCTACTGATTAGAGCATTTCTTCTTTTATTGATTCATTCAACAAATATTTGTTGAGTACCTACTGTGTGTCAGTATGGTTCTAGGTGGTAGGGATGCTGCATGGAACAAAATAGACCTACCTGTACCCACAAAGATATAAACTGAGGAAGACAAACAGTAGGCAACCTAAGTAAGCAAAATATATGGAATGTTGTTCGTAATTGCCAAAAAGGAAAAGAATACATTTGGTGGTGAAGATAATTGTGTTGCAGTGAGTATAAAGTTACATTTTGATAGGTTGAACAGAGAAACTATCCTTGATAAGATTCTTCTGGTTAAAACCTAAAAGATTTTCAATAAATAGTTCTGGAACAACTAAACTGCTGCTGCCTGCTAAATCGCTTCAGTCGTGTCCGACTCTGTGCGACCCCATAGATGGCAGCCCACCAGGCCGCCCTGTCCCTGGGATTCTCCAGGCAAGAACACTGGAGTGGGTTGCCATTTCCTTCTTCAATGCATGAAAGTGAAAAGTGAAAGTGAAGTCGATCAGTCATGTCCGACTCTTTGTGACCCCATGGACTACAGCCCACCAGGCTCCTCCATCCATGGGATTTTCCAGGCAAGAGTACTCAAGTGAGGTGCCATCACCTTCTCTGAACTAAACATCTGCACGCAACTAAATGAATCAAGGCATAAACCTTACAGGCTTCATAAAATCCACCCTAAATGGGTCATACATCTAACTATAAATGCATAACTACAAAACTCTTAAAAGAAAGGATAAAATCTAGATGATCTTAGGTTTGGGTTATGACTTTTTTGACACAATACCAAAGACACAATCTACTACACAAAGAACGGATAAGCGCTGATGCTAAGTTGTTCAGTGGTGTCTGACTCTGTGCGACCCCATAGTTGGCAGCCCACCAGGCTCCCCCGTCCCTGGGATTCTCCAGGCAAGAACACTGGAGTGGGTTGCCATTTCCTTCTCCAGTGCATGAAAGTGAAAAGTGAAAGTCACTCAGTCATGTCTGACTCTTCTCGACCCCATGGACTACAGCCTACCAGGCTCCTCCTGGAAAACCCATGGGATTTTCCAGGCAAGAGTACTGGAGTGGGGTGCCATTGCCTTCTCTGATGGATAAGCTAGACTTCACTAAAATTTAAAACTTGTGCTCAGTGAAGACAATATCAAGAGAGTAGAGAGACAAGGCACAGGCCAGGGGAAGTACTTGCAAAAGGCATATCTGATAAAGAACTGTTATCCAAAATTTACAAAGAATTCTTAAAACTCACCAATAAGAAAACAAATACTGATTTAAAAAAAAAAATGGTCAAAGAACTTAATGGACACTTTACCAAAGAAGATATACAAATGGTATATTAGCATATGAAAAGATGCTCCCATCATATGTCATCAGGTAAATGCAAATTAAAACAATGAGATATCTCTACACACCAATTAGAGTGGTAAAAATTCAAAACCTAGAACACTGACAATACCAAATGTTGGTGAGAATATGAAGCAACAGGAACTCTCATTTGTTGAGAATTCAGATTGAGAATTCAAATGTTGAGAATTCAATTCTGGTGGGAATTCAAAATGGTACAGCCACTTTAAAAGACAGTTTGGTGGTTTCTACAAAACTAAAGGTATTCTTACCATATGATCCAGCAATTGCACACCACGGTATTTGCCTAAAGGAGTTGAAAACTTGGTCTACATAGAAACCTGCACAAACAGGTTTATAGAAGCTTTATTCATAATTGCCAAAACTTTAAGTAACCAAGATATTCTTGCACAGGTGAAGGATAAATGCAGATAATATTATTCAGTGCTAAAAAGAGATGAGTTATCAAGGCATAAAAACACAAAGAAGAACCTCAAATGCATATTACTAAGAGGAAGAAGCCAGTCTGAAGGGGAAGAGAGATGAAAAAATGGAGCACAGAGGATTTTAGGACAGTGAGACTACTCTATAAGATACGATGATATATGTATGACTAGACGTATGTCACGGAGAAGGCAATGGCACCCCACTCCAGTACTTCTGCCTGGAAAATCCCATGGGTGGAGGAGCCTGGAAGGCTGCAATCCATGGGGTCGCTGAGGGTCGGACACGACTGAGCGACTTCACTTTCACTTTTCACTTTCATGCATTGGAGAAGGAAATGGCAACCCACTCCGGTGTTCTTGCCTGGAGAATCCCAGGGACGGGTGAGCCTGGTGGGCTGCCATCTATGGGGTCACACAGAGTCGGACACGACTAAAGTGACTTAGCAGCAGCAGACGTATGTCATTACACATTCGTCCAAACTCACAGAATGTACAACACTAAGAGTTAAACCTAAAATAAACTATGGAATTTGTCTGATTATGATATGTCAATTTAGGTTTATCAGTTGTACCACATGTCCCACTCTGATGAGGGACACTGTGATAATAGGGGAGACTGTGCATGTGTCGGGCAGGGAGTATTTGGGAACTCTCTGTACCTTCTGCTCAGCTCTGTTATGAAGCTAAAATTGCTCTAAAAAATCAAGTATTTTTTAAAATCTAAAAGAAGTAAGATATTTGTCTATAAAGTATCTGCAAGAAGAGCAATTTAAGAGTGAAAGGAAATACCAAAACCTTGTTCAGAGAGAATCTGACATGGTCAAAAATTCTACTGTGGCTTTGGCATAGTAAGACTAATAAGCAATCTGGTCCCAGAGATGTGGAGAGATGGAAATCATAGGGATCCTTGTAGGTGCTTACAGCACAGTGAGTAAGATGGAAATCCTTCAGAGAGTTTTGAATAGATTAAACCTAATTTATATTTTTCACACGATTACCCTGACTGCTGTGTTGAAAATAAAGAACAAAAGGAAAGAAAGAGCAGGGGAAGACAAATCAATGAGGAGGTTATTGTAATAATCATCTACTGGCATTTACTTTAGTCACCATAGATATGCAGCATCTTCCAAATCAGTATGCTAATCTTTGCAGCATGTGCATAGTGATAGATAAACCTTATATAATGCTCATGGTGGGGATCCAAACATGAACTGCATAAAACATGTGCTCGTATCACAAAGTTAATGAAAAAGATTTAAAAATTAGAAATACTGCAGCTTACATATAAGATTGTCTG
This sequence comes from Tragelaphus eurycerus, assembly GCA_935064755.1. Taxonomy (NCBI): domain Eukaryota; kingdom Metazoa; phylum Chordata; class Mammalia; order Artiodactyla; family Bovidae; genus Tragelaphus; species Tragelaphus eurycerus. The sequence continues at coordinate 16,406,693 of CAKXYN010000024.1, read as the reverse complement.
CACCCAGAATTCAACAAATCCCAAACAATCACAAAGCAGTTGCTTTCTAAGCCTCCTCTGGCCTCCTGCAGAAGATAAAAACTTCAGCTCATTCCCCATCTGCCCACCCTTCCACTATCTCCTAACCCTACTAAGCAAAGGACAGAAACCAAATTGCTAATCATATTATAGCCAAATTTGATTTTCATGGGACATTACTGTGGAATATTATTGCTTTTGAAAATCTTTATGTGAGCAACAAACTCTTTTCTTCTAGCAAAGCAGGAACACTCTCAGTGCAAACTGATCAGTGTATTAAAGGTATGATGCTCTAAAACAAGGCCTTTAACAAACTTGATCAGGTCAATTACTTTTTAATATGCCACAGATTCTATGATCTCTATATCCTTTACACACAAGCTACTGATTTCAACAAAAAATTTATCTATGAAAATATCCACTTTAAACTATATTTTTATATCTTCATCAACCAGCTGAGTTATAAATTGGCTAATTCCATGATTGCCAGAAGACCTTGATAAAACTTCCATAGAGGATTTGACCCCAATATTATTTTTTTTTTCCATTTCCAGTGCCCAAGATTTTACTTATATTTTTGCCTACTACATGAGAAGTATTTTCCTAATATGAAATCTAGGGAAAGTAAACCTGTAACAAGGCTTTATAAATAGGTGGTTCAGATGGTAAAGAATCCACCTGCAGTCCAGGAGACATGGGTTCGATCCCTGGGTCAGGAAGTTCCCCTGGTGAAGGGAATGGCTACCCACTCCAGTATTCTTGCCTGGAGAATTCCATGGACAGAGGAGCCTGGCAGGATGCAGTTCATGCGGTCACAAAGAGTCAGATACGACTGAGCGACTAACACTTTAACTTTCAAGATATCCATGCTCCACTGCATAGTATGTGTTGCTGTTGCTGCTGCTAAGTCACTTCAGTCGTGCCCAACTCTGTGCGACCCCATAGATGGCAGCCCACCAGGTTCTGCCGTCCCTGGGATTCTCCAGGCAAGAACACTGGAGTGGGTTGCCATTTCCTTTTCCAATGCATGAAAGTGAAAAGTGAAAGTGAAGTCGCTCAGTCGTGTCTGACCCTCAGCGATCCCATGGACTGTAGTATGTGTTAAGTATATTTTATTACAAGTTTTAATAATTATAAAGAAATTACATCTTTTCATTTTCCTTAAATACTTGTACTTTGTAATTTTCTTTGGCTCACCTCTCCCATTCTTCTTCCAGAGTCCTACAGGATACTCAGTTAAACTTGAATTTCAGATAATGAATTCTCTTTTAATATGTTTGCCCCAAATGTTGTCTGAGACATACTTATGTTAAAAATGTATTCAGAGCAGTGCTGCATTGAGCCCCTCGATCTAGATGTCTTCCTACTGTCCCAGACAGTGGTGGGAAATCCCTCTTGGATCCTACGTCCATAGCCCCTATGCTACCAACTTTTAGACTTTGAGTACTTTTTTTTTTTCCAGACTGTGTCCGGGAACTGGTCTGAGTCAGACTGGGTCCGACTTAGAAACCAGACTGGGGTCTGGTCAAACTAGGTCTGGGGTCAGACTGGGTTCTACTTAAGCTGGAGTGGATCCAGTGTGAGGCCTCTGGTGAATAAAATGATCTAAGGCTGGAGATAAGCAAGTTAACCTTACCAAAGACAGTCTTGAATTACAGTGGTAACAGTGGAGAAATTTTAACATGGATAAGCTTATCCGTTGATTAAATGCCCTACAGAAGAAGTGGTCTCAGCCAAGTACTCACCACTTTAAACTATCTTTTGATATCTTCATCAGCCAGGTGAATTATGGACTAATTTGATGAACTGCCAGAAGGCCTTGTTGATAAAGCTTCCGTAGATGATCTGCCCCTAATGTTACTTTTTCCAGTTCCAATGCATAAAATTTTACTTGTATGTTTGCCTACTAAGGCAAAGAGTAGAGGAGAAATTTTCTTTTATTCTCTGTAATTTCTGGTGACCAGAATGAGACTCTTTGGGATGCTCCACTCAATGCTGTTCAGCTTCTTAAATCTCCTTTCTATCTGCTAGATTGGATGCTGGCCTGATTTGAATCATTTTTTGCTCAAATAAACTTAAAAGTTTTAATATGTTTTGGTTTATCTTTTAAAGCCACACAATGTAAAACTCTTCAGCAAAAAAAAAAAAAAAAAAACTGAGAATGTATTACAAAATGGATAAATCGCCAAAATATCAAGGCAAGTAAAGGGCAAATACAAGCGACTTCAGTATTTCAATATTTATGTAAAATGTTCAGTAAAAGTGAATCTATAAACAGGGAAAACAATGAGTGGTTGCCCAGAGTGGTGGGAGAGGATGAGAAGTTATTGCAAAGGGGCACAAAGAAGCTTTTAAGAACCATGGAAATTTCTAAAATTGGATTATGGTAAAGGCTGCACAACTCTGTAAATTTAGTAAAATTCATTGAATTGGACAGTTTAAATGGTTGAATTTTATAGTATGTAAATTATATTTCAGTAAGGCTTCCCTGGTGGCTCACTGGTAAAGAATCCACCTGCCGATGCAGGAGACATGGGTTTAGTCTCCGATATTCGAAGAACCCTTGGATAAGGAAATGGCAACCCACAGTATTCTTGCCTGGAGAATCCCCATGGACAGAGGAGCTTGGTGGGCTACAGTCCCTGGGGTCACAAAAGAGTCAGACAGTACTTAACGGCTGAACAGCAACAACAAAATCATGTTTTGATAAATCTGCAAAAAAATACTAGAAACATATCTCAGTAGTAGATATGTATTCAACACTTCTAAATAAAACATAAGGAAATGGAATCCAGCAGTCACAAAAATGGTAATAAATAACCAACGTCTAATATATCAGCAGAAACTGAGTAAAGTGTTAACATTATGTCATTACATAAATAGACACTGAAAAACTATTTGATAAAGTTCATCAGTCATTCCAAACTTAAAAATCTAATTAATATTTGAATTAAATATGATAGACTGTTTACCAAAATTATGAAAGACTACAGTCAGCACTCCAACTGTGGGGACAAAACAAAGCTATTGTCATTAAAATTAAGAACAAAACAGCCATGGTTGTAGCTGTCATAACAATTCCACATTTATTAGAGGCTGTAATTCAGAGCAAAAAAATGACATTAGAATATTAGTATTTAAATGTTGAAAAATAGTAACAAAACGTCTTTGAGGTATGACTGTGACTTTAAAAACCAAAAAAACTCCAATGAAAATGGCGTTAAAATTAATAAGAGAATTTGTAAAATCTGATTATAAGACAAATACAGAAAAGTTTATTACTGCTCGGCTAGCAGTAAATAGTAAGATATAGAAATATGAAAAAACATCTTCATAGTATTGAAGTGAAAGTGAAGTGGGGCAGAAAGTGAAGAGGGGCTAAAAAGCCTCTTGATGAAAGTGAAAATGGAGAGTGAAAAGGTTGGCTTAAAGCACAACATTCAGAAAACGAAGATCATGGCATCTGGTCCCATCACTACATGGGAAATAGATGGAGAAACAGTGGAAACAGTCAGACTTTGTTTTTCTGGGCGCTAAAATCACTGCAGATGGTGACTGCAGCCATGAAATTAAAAGACGCTTACTCCTTGGAAGGAAAGTTATGACCAGCCTAGATAGCATATTCAAAAGCAGAGACATTACTTTGCCAACAAAGGTTTGCCTAGTCAAGGCTATGGTCTTTCCTGTGGTCATGTATGGATGTGAGAGCTGGACTGTGAAGAAGGTCGAGCGCCGAAGAATTGATGCTTTTGAACTGTGGTGTTGGAGAAGACTCTTGAGAGTCCCTTGGACTGCAAGGAGATCCAACCAGTCCATTCTGAAGGAGATCAATCCTGGAATTTCTTTGGAAGGAATGATGCTAAAGCTGAAACTCCAGTATTTTGGCCACCTCATGTGAAGAGTTGACTCATTGGAGAAGACTCTGATGCTGGGAGGGATTGAGGGCAGGAGGAGAAGGGGACGACAGAGGATGAGATGGCTGGATGGCATCACTGACTCGATGGGTGTGAGTCTGGGTGACCTCCGGGAGCTGGTGATGGACAGGGAGGCCTGGCGTGCTGCGGTTCATGGGGTCGCAAAGAGTCGGACACGACTGAGCAACTGATCTGATCTGATCTGATAGTATTGAAAATATAAAATATATAGGGATAACTTTAACAAAAAACACATGCAATCTTTCTAACCCTTTATAAATTAAGAAAGACATAATTTCTTTTTTTAACCTCACTGCTCAGCTTGTAGGATTTTAGTTCCCCAACCAGGGATTGAATCCAGGCCCTTGGCAGTGAGAATGAGGAGTCCTAACCACTGGACCACAGGAATTCCCCATAAAATCATACTTTTAAATAAAAGCTTTGAGAAATCTACTGATATTATTTCTTCAGAAATTAATTCATAAATGTAATGCAATTACATTCAAATTCCCAATTTTCTTTTATTTTTAAGCTGATAGAAAATAATTTTAAAGGTTATAAGAAAAAAATAAAAGTCTGTGAATAGCTTAAAAATTTTGGAAAAAAACAATAGAAAGACTCTAGTCTTACTCAATATTGAATTAAACATTATTCAGATCAGATCAGTAGCTCAGTCGTGTCCGACTCTTTGCGACCCCATGAATCGCAGCACGCCAGGCCTCCCTGTCCATCACCAACTCCTGGAGGTCACTCAGACTCACATTCATCGAGTCAGTGATGCCATCCAACCATCTCATCCTCTGTCGTCCCCTTCTCCTCCTGCCCCCAATCCCTCCCAGCATCCGAGTCTTCTCCAATGAGTCAACTCTTCGCATGAGGTGGCCAAAGTACTGGAGTTTCAGCTTTAGCATCATTCCTTCCAAAGAAATCCCAGGGCTGATCTCCTTCAGAATGGACTGGTTGGATCTCCTTGCAGTCCAAGGGACTCTCAAGAGTCTTCTCCAACACCACAGTTCAAAAGCATCAATTCTTCGGCGCTCAGCCTTCTTCACAGTCCAGCTCTCACATCCATACATGACCACAGGAAAGACCATATGATACTATAATTATTAACAAAATGTACTGATATTTGTGTAGATAAATAGATCAATAAAATAGAGCAGCATAAAAAATTCCAAAAATATAAAGGAACTTAAGTAGCAAATGTGGTATTTCACTTTAGTAGGCCACAAGTAATCTGTTTAGTAAATGGTAGAGCAGAAGTCTTCTGTACCCTATATACATTTCAAGATGATAAAATATTTTAAGGTTAAAAAATAATACGATAAATTTATATAATGAAACTAGCAGAGAATATTCATACATTTTGGTATGGGACACAATTTTCCTAGAAATTTAGGAAATTTTGAAACAATATAAAATCGAGTACATAAAAGATTAATTTAAATTTTGTCCAAAGATAAAAAGCAGATAATAGACTGGGAGGAAAAAATGCAATACAATTGCATCAAAAGATTATCATCTCTAATATCCAAAATGTATAAACAAAAATGGAAAAGATAATAGCTAAATTCTTGAAAAAAAAAAAAGGAAATGTAAATATCAATTGAAATTGCTGGTTACTCTCTTTCTTCTAATTCATGTACCTTCATATCAAGATCATTTTAAGACTTACAAGTCTTCCAAGCAGCCGGTAGCCTAACAACAGATATTTTGGCCAAGCTGTTTTCTAGGAACTTGGGAGTCAGCTGCGTCTATTTCAAGTTGAGCAGGTAAAGACTGGAAGGACCACTGACCCTTCAGCTGGCCATGAACTGTGTGTGTTAAGTCACTTCAGTTGCCTCCAACTCTGTGACCCTATGGACTGTGGCCTACCTGCTGGGCGCCTCTGTTCATGGGATTCAAATGGCTGATGTTTCCGTCTGTGCATCCTCTTTGTGAGGGGCTGCCATGTGCACTGTAGGACATGTAGAATCATCCTGGCCTCTACTCACTACCTGTCAGGAGCAACGTCCCAGTTGTTTAAATTAAAAATACCTTTAGAACTGTCCTCTGAGGGTAGAGCTGATCATGGTTGAAAACCATTAAGCAGACATTGTGGATTAAATATTTGTCTGTTTTGTGTGTTATGTAAAGCCCTTTGGACACTTAGTAAGGAGCCAGCTGGTCAATGAATTTATGGTTGTAGAAACCACCTGTTTGGATATTGTTAAAATGAGGCTTGCCTTATTTGGAACACATGCACTGTGTATAAGATGGCTATACTGTCAGCTTTCTATACCCTTTTGTAGCTTCTGCAGATTAGCCTACAAGTCACTCCATGGAGAAGCTGTGTAGGTGGGCAGTAAGGGCACGGGCTGGAGTGAGGGGCTGCGGCTTCTATGCACAGTACCTCTGCTGCTCCACAAAGCTTTTCTTTGAGCCTCAGTTTTATGATTTGCCAGTGTTGGTAATAGGGCCAGATGATCTCCAAGGTCCTTCCATGATTTAATAACTAACAATTTTCTTTTCAAATACTCAGTTACTCCTATGGCAAATTAATTCTTTTCGAGCATACTGTAATTTGTGACAATGAGATTCCTTATTCAATCGTAACCCAGCAGTAAATGCCACCCCCTCTGGGTTTATTCCTGGATTTTTAAAATATCCTTTTCACATATAAATTTTAAATATTACTTGTCAGAGCCTGATTGTCAGTCCTGGAGAGGTCTTAAAGAAATTAGGAAAATTTTCCAGTTGGGCTACAGTTAGCCTAATGGAATGAATAAATCCTTCCCCAAATCAGGTTTTTGCTTGTGCTTCACAAATTGTATCCAAGAAGATCTCAACTTTGTAAAAACAAATGAACAAACAAACAAACAAAAAAGCCCCAGTATGTTGCACTTCCCTTGCAATATCCAGGTCGGGATATTCTGGTTTGTCTTATTTCCTCCACCACAAAGATGTAAAGAAGACGACAGAGAAAGGAGACCAGCACTATAAGGATTCTGTCACATGGCCCCTGAGTTCCACTGGCTGGAGATTCCACTTGAAAAAAAAAAAAAAAAAACAAAACTTAGTTTTGAGGCAGAAAAATACATTGTAACAACAGCATAATTATGTGAAGGGTGACTCCCAGAACCAGGTAGTGGAGAGGGCTGATCAGTAGCCCAGGTTTCTGCTGAGTATAGGTTTCTGGTGGCAGCACTGGGGGGCGTCAAGTTTGAAGATGCACAGCTGTGCTCATGTGTGATTCAGGATGAAAGACCATCACAGAGAATGAGGTTGGACAGACTAGGACACTTGTTACCAACGAGCTTATAGGGGCTCTTAAGAGCATCTCAAACGTAAAATGCCCCAAGCTCAGCTGACCAGGCGCCTCCTCTGTGCTACTCTCTCTGTGCGCCTTTCACCTAGTAAATGACATTACCGTTCGCGCCCGGCCCCAGCCAGAAAGCTGCATGAATTCCTTGATTTCCTCGCTTTCCCTTTCCCTACACAGAGTATCCGTTTTTCCTACTTGTTTCTCTCACACTGGCTCACTTCTATCCTTCCCCACTGTGGATACCTAGTCCAGGCCGCCACTGCCACCTGTCTGGGCTGCTTCTATCATCTCCTAACAAGTGTCCTAACCAGTAATTCTTCCCCTCTGCAATCCTGACTCTTGGCTTAAATCACAGTGATGAGCATGATATTCTCATGTCTGAAACACTGTGGTGGCTTCTTGTTGCCCTCAGGCCCCTCCCCATGAGACTTCACTTTCACTTTTCACTTTCATGCATTGGAGAAGGAAATGGCAACCCACTTCAGTGTTCTTGCCGGGAGAATCCCAGGGACCGGGGAGCCTGGTGGGCTGCTGTCTCTGGGGTCACACAGAGTCGGACACGACTGAAGCGACTTAGCAGCAGCAACCTAGCCTTGCTTCTGCCTCTGATGTCACCTCTTACTATTTCCTACCTGGTACTCTGTGCTCCAGCCACGCAGTAACAATTTCAGTTTCTCCATGAAATGGGGCTCCTGCTTACCTCCAGGCCATTTCCTATAAGGCTCCTCTGAGTAGCCTCCGGAATGTAAAGAGGAGCGTATCTTAATTACGCCTGCGCAGAAGGAGGGTTATCGCACCTTTTTCCAATCACCTGTTGCCACTCTCCCCAGGCCTCAGACCCCTCTGTTATTTTATTCCTTATCCCTTAAAAACCTCAAGCCCCTTGCTTTGGGGGAGGGGGTCTTGAGATTTGTTCTTTCACGTCAGCTTGGCTGCCTTATGAATAAACTCTCCTTGCTGAAAGCTTCGTCTTACCATTTTCGAAAGGGAGCGGTACTCTACGGCCTTGTGTCTCATGCCCTCAGTCTTCCATTTGTTTGTGGGAAAATTTTAGCCAAAGAATAAATTTAATCAGAGAAGTGAGAAAATGCAAAAGCAGAAGAAAACCGTCCAACAAGACTAAATAATAATAGTTTAGCCACTAAGCATAGTCAAGAACCTTTGCTTCCTCCTCAAGGACCATAGATAATATTCTGAGCCGTGTCCTGTGAGTTGTTTTATAAGTAACTGAAACCCCAGGTGGACAAGTTAATTACATGATGACCGGACTGAAGCCATGACATAAGCTACCGCAATTATAAGAACTGGCCTCAAAGAAATGAAAACAGCCATCACTGGAAGTGAAGATTAACTGTACCTAAAACAATCAAGATGACCCTGGTCAGACCACTGATGACCAACTTCAAGATGACTGTCAGAGCTGACTGTGCTGTTTCTGCATGTAGCCCCCTCCTTCTGTCTGTAAAAGCTCTGTCTTCTGATTGTCAGGAGTCAATCAGGGGCGCCAGTGATGGGGGTGGGAGGAGTTGGGTTTTAGATAGGCATCTGCTGCTCCTCCCCCTTTATCCATTGCTGGCATCCAATATAAAGCCAACTTTGCTTTTTGCCAACCTGGCTTCTTTAATGGCTTCTCAGTAGCAAGCAGCCAGGACCCAATTTCAGTTACATTTTATTTTGGCTTGCTGTGCTTTGGGTAAAACAAACCTTGTTTGATAACACAATGAATACATGAAAACTAGCTCAGTGTCACAAATAGTCATGGAGATGTAAATTACAACAATGCATATGATTAACAAAAACAGACAGAATGATAATACTCAGTGTGGGACATCAAATGAAGAAATAAGCCCTAATACACTGCAAGTAGAACTAGGAATTACTGCATTGTTTTTAGAAATAATCTGATGGTATCTGTTGAAATTTAAAATATGTAATATTTGGCCTGCAAGCTGACTTAGGGTGTTTACCTTTAGAGATAGATAGTACAAGAATGGTTAGACAGTAGACTTGATTTTATTGTGGGGTGAAGTTCAACTGCACATACAAAAATACACTCAAATAATATCATAAATTTCTCACAAAAATAGTTAACAGAATTTGGTACAGTGAGATGTTCACAATAAATCCAAGTACCTATGGACACCTTATCTTTGACAAAGGAGGCAAGAATATACAACGGAGAAAAGACAATCTCTTTAACAAGTGGTGCTGGGAAAACTGGTAAACCACTTGTAAAAGAATGGAACTAGAACACTTTCTAACACCATACACAAAAATAAACTCAAAATAGATTAAAGATCTAAATGTAAGACCAGAAACTGTAAAATTCCTATAGGAGAATGTAGGCAAAACACTCTCCGACATACATCATAGCAGGATCCTCTATGACCCACCTCCCAGAATATTGGAAATAAAAGCAAAAATAAACAAATGGGATCTAATTAAACTTAAAAAGCTTCTGCACAACAAAGGAAACTATAAGCAAGGTGAAAAGACAGCCTTCAGAATGGGAGAAAATAATAGCAAATGAAGCAACAGACAAACAACTAATCTCAAAAATATACAAGCAACTCCTACAACTCAACTCCAGAAAAATAAACGACCCAATCAAAAAATGGGCCAAAGAACTAAACAGACATTTCTCCAAAGAAAACATACAGATAGCTAACAAAAACATGAAAAGATGCTCAACATCACTCATTATCAGAGAAATGCAAATCAAAACCATGATGAGGTACCATTTCACACCAGTCAGAATGGCTGCTATCCAAGTCTACAAGCAATAAATGCTGGAGAGGGTGTGGAGAAAAGGGAACCCTCTTACACTGTTGGTGGCAATGCAAACTAGTACAGCCACTGTAGAGAACAGTGTGGAGATTCCTTAAAAAACTGGAAATAGAACTGCCTTATGACCCAGCAATCCCACTACTGGGCATACACACTGAAGAAACCAAAGTTGAAAGAGACACGTGTACCCCAGTGTTCATCACGGCACTGTTTATAATAGCCAGGACATGGAAGTAACCTAGATGTCCATCAGCAGATGAATGGATAAGAAAGCTGTGGTACATATACACAATTGACTATTACTCAACCATTAAAAAGAATACATTTGAAGCAGTTCTAAAGAGGTGGATGAAGCTGGAGCCTATTATAGAGTGAAGTAAGCCAGGAAGAAAAACACCAATACAGTATATTAATGCATGTATATGGAATTTAGAAAGATGGTAATGATAACCCTGTATGCGAGACAGCAAAAGAAACACTGATGTATAGAACAGTCTTTTGGACTCTGTGGGAGAGGGAGAGGGTAGGATGATGGGAGAATGGCACTTAAACATGTATAATAGTGTATATGAAATGAATTGCCAGTCCAGGTTCGATGCATGATACAGGATGCTTGGGGCTGGTGCACTGGGATGACCCAGAAGGATGGTATCGGGAGGGAGGTGGGAGGGGGGTTCAGGATTGGGAACACATGTACACCCGTGGCGGATTCATGTTAATGTATGGCAAAACCAATACAATATTGTAAAGTAATTAGCCTCTAATTAAAATAAATAAATTTATATTTAAAAAATAGTATGTGGGAAACTGAACCCAACTAAGATAATAACAGATTTCCTGCTTATAGATGTATCTTCACCATTGTTTTGAGGCATATGCTCATTGAATACAGTGGCAAGTGAAATGATCCACATTGTTTAAACTGTTTCTCTCCACTTTAACACAGAGATCAAAGTTAACACCACTAATAGTGGGGAAAAAATTACCAAGGTAGTTTGCCTCTCAGGTAATGCACTCAATAGGCTATAACATTATTCATGCAGTGCTCTAGCCAAAAATACATAACCTGAATCAAATCATAAGAAAAGCATTATCATGAGAGAAATCCTTGGGTAATATCCTACAAAATAATAAGCCTTTCTCTTCCAAATGTTGGTGTAATAAAAGATAAAAAGATGATGAAGCAATATTTCAGAATAAAGGAAACTAAAGGAATATGACAAGGAAACTGAAAAGATATGATAGCTAAATGTATTTCATAGTCTGAGATTGGATCTTAGTGTTTTTAAATTGCTATCAGTAATTTGCAAATAATGAAATTTTAATAAAAGTTATATTAAATACTTATATTAATGTTTAATTTTCTGAATTTGATGAGAAAGGCTAAAGAGCATTTATTCTTAGGACAAAGAATGAACTATTTAGGAATGAAAGAAATACATGCTGAAGAGTTTAGGAGTCTGCCACTTACTTTCAAATAGTTTTAAAAACCTATGTTTTTAAAACACGCACATCTGTGCATGCTTAATTACGTCCAACTCTTTGCAACCCTTTTGACTATAGCCCACAGGCTCCTCAGTCCATGGGATTCTCCAGGGAAGAATACTGGAGTGGTTTGCAATACCTTCCTCCAGGTGATCTTCCTGACCCAGGAATCCAACCTGCATCCCCCGTGTCGCATGCTTTGCAGGTGGATTCTATACCTGCTGAGCCAACAGGGAAGCCCATAAGCGTAAACATGTATGAAGTGAAAAAGTGAAAGTGTTAGTCGCTCAGTCGTGTCTGACTATTTCTGACCCATCAACTGTAGGCTTCCAGAGTCCCCAATCCATGGAATTTTTCAGGCAAGAATCCTGGAGTGGGTAGCCATTTCCTTCTTCAGGGGATCTTCCTAACCCAGGGATCAAACATGAGTCTCCTGCATTGCAGGTATCTATATATATATATATCATATATATATATATGATATATATATATATATATCAGATCAGTCGCTCAGTCATGTCCGACTCTTTGTGACCCCATGAATCACAGCACGCCAGGCCTCCCTGTCCATCACCAACTCCCGGAGGTCACTGAGACTCACATCCATCGAATCAGTGATGCCATCCAGCCATCTTATCCTCTGTCGTCCCCTTCTCCTCTTGCCCCCAATCCCTCCCAGCATCAGAGTCTTCTCCAATGAGTCAACTCTTCGCATGAGGTGGCCAAAGTACTGGAGTTTCAGCTTTAGCATCATTCCTTCCAAAGAAATCCCAGGGCTGATCTCCTTCAGAATGGACTGGTTGGATCTCTTTGCAGTCCAAGAGACTCTCAAGAGTCTTCTCCAACACCACAGTTCAAAAGCAGCAATTCTTCGGCGCTCAGCCTTCTTCACAGTCCAGCTCTCACATCCATACGTGACCACAGGAAAGACCATAGCCTTGACTAGACGAACCTTTGTTGGCAAAGTAATGTCTCTGCTTTTGAATATGCTATCACTACGTAGGTTGGTCATAACTTTCCTTCCAAGGAGTAAGCGTCTTTTAATTTCATGGCTGCAATCACCATCTGCAGTGATTTTGGAGTCCAGAAAAATAAAGTCTGACACTGTTTCTACTCTTTCCCCATCTATTTCCCATGAAGTGATGGGACCAGATGCCATGATCTTCATTTTCTGAATGTTGAGCTTTAAGCCCAATTTTTCACTCTCCACTTTCACTTTCATCAAGAGGCTTTTGAGTTCCTCTTCACTTTCTGCCATAAGAGTGGTGTCATCTGCATATCTGAGGTTACTGATATTTCTCCCAGCAATCTTGATTCCAGCTTGTGTTTCTTCCAGTCCAGCATTTCTCATGATGTACTCTGCATATAAGTTAAATAATCAAGGTGACAATATACAGCGTTGACGAACACCTTTTCCTATTTGGAACCAGTCTGTTGTTCCATGTCCAGTTCTAACTGTTGCTTCCTGACCTGCATACAAATTTCTCAAGAGGCAGATCAGGTGGTCTGGTATTCCCATCTCTGGAAGAATTTCCCACAGTTTATTGTGATCCACACAGTCAAAGGCTTTGGCATAGTCAATAAAGTAGAAATAGATGTTTTTCTGGAACTCTCTTGCTTTTTCCATGATCCAGCGGATGTTGGCAATTTGATCTCTGGTTCCTCTGCCTTTTCTAAAACCAGCTTGCATATCAGGAAGTTCATGGTTCACATATCGCTGAAGCCTGGCTTGGAGAATTTTGAGCATTACTTTACTAGCATGTGAGATGGGTGCAATTGTGCAGTAGTTTGAGCATTCTTTGGCATTGTCTTTCTTTGGGATTGGAATGAAAACTGACCTTTTCCAGTCCTGTGGCCACTGCTGAGTTTTCCAAATTTGCTGGCATGTTGAGTGTAGCACTTTCACAGCATCATCTTTCAGGATTTGGAATAGCTCCACTGGAATTCCATCACCTCCACTAGCTTTGTTTGTAGTGATGCTTTCTAAGGCCCACTTGACTTCACATTCCAGGATGTCTGGCTCTAGGTCAGTGATCACACCATCGTGATTATCTTGGTCATGAAGATCTTTTTTGTACAGTTCTTCTGTGTATACTTGCCACCTCTTCTTAATATCTTCTGCTTCTGTTAGGTCCATCCCATTTCTGTCCTTTATCGAGCCCATCTTTGCATGAAATGTTCCTTTGGTATCTCTGATTTTCTTGAAGAGATCCCTAGTCTTTCCCATTCTGTTGTTTTTCTCTATTTATATACTAAAAAAACTAGTAAATCTAGGAAAAGCTATATAATTCCTTGTGTATATTTTGTATGTTGTTGTAGTTAAAAATATTATAAAAATTTAGAAAAAGAACTAGACATTTATAGTCCTTCATGTACAAAGTGGGTATACCATTGTCGTTCCGTCACTAAGTCATGTCCAGCTCATTTCGACCCCGAGGACTGCAGTACTCCGTGCTCATGTTCCTCACTATCTCCCAAGAATGCCCAAGTGCATGTCCATTGAGTCGGTGTATATTAGGGTTCTCCAAAATGACAGAACTAAATGGAGAGAGAGATTGATTTTTAACAATTGGCTCATGCAATTGTGAGGCCTGGCAAGTGTGAAATTTGTTGAGCAGACTGGCAGGCTGGATACTCAAGAAAGAGTTGGTGTTGCCAACTTGAGCCTGAAATATGCAGGCTGGAAACCCAGGCAGGGTTTCTATGTTTCAGTCTGGATCCAAAATTCCTTCTTTAGGAAACCTCAGTCTTCACGCTTAGGATTGGATGAAGCCCACCCACATTATAGAGGGCAAACCACCTTATTCAAACCCTGATGATTTAAATGCTAACCATTCCTAAAAAATACCTAACTGCAGCATCTAGATTCAAATTTGACTCAAAAACTGGGCACCATACCCCAGTCAACTTAACATATAAAATTAGCCATCAGAGGTCTAAGCATACAGAATAAAATATATTTAAGAAAATGATTGAGCATTTAGCAAAAATTCAACATATGTGCATTACTAAATTTGTCTCTCTTCTCTGTTCTAGCACACATATTTATATACACATACACAAACCACACACACACACACACACACACACACACAAAGAAGCAAGATAAGAGTGAATCTACTAGGTAGCTATGCTGGTTGCAGGAAGTTCAAATTACCAAGGAGTGGTAATAGGGCTGTCCACAGCAATATTGAATATCCAGTATCATCTAGGACAAACTCCCTGGACCAGAAGCTGGACCGGTCCGGCAAAGTGACATAGGGCATTTTTCCTGACAGAGTCCTAACCTTCAAGTGAATATCTCTAGCTCTCCCAGAGATTCTGTGTATCACTCTATATCCTCCTAATTTTTTTACTCAGTTCTTGACTCAGCAAAAGTCACTTTTTGTTATTTATAGCTAAAAACATTAACTGATACTGAATATGCTATCAGGAGAAAGTGCTAATATTGACTTGGGCTAAATGACGAAGATAAGGCTGAGAGCTGTGAGGACTCATCATTATCGAATGGGAATTCTGTAAATTTTGCTACATGGTTACAAAATGCTTACAAAGGCTGTAAAGCCAAGACACAACATAGGATGACCTTTAGGACTCTGCATGAAGTTAGAGACTTTTTACTGTCTACACAGTGATGCTTAAGCTAAAGAAAGTAACAAGCTGAGGCTGAAGGTGACACCAAGAGCTGAGGGGAAGAATGTTGAATTCCTTCTTGATTTTAAATTGCGTGCTCAGTTTCCATCTTCACCATCTGGAACACCAACCCCCTCCCTCCCCACCTTTTTGGCAAAAGCATTAAGCAGCAACAGAAAACACTATTTTTGGTACTTAAGCAGAGCACAATAATTTCAAATTAGATCTGATGTTAGTTTAAGAGGAAGAAAGCCACTATTCTCTGAAATTACATTATCTAGTTCCAGAAACAGGACTTTACCCTTCAAATGAAAGTAAAAGCCTAAACATGAACTTTTCAAGTGAATCCATTTAAGAAAGCAGAAACTTTCTCCTCCCTAAGAACTAGACAGGTAGTATTTGCATTTACCTTCTGTTTTAATGGCTGAGAATTGTTGGATACTGAATATTAGTATAGCAGAAAAAAATGAGGAAGTAAGATGCTCTGGCTAAAGCAATCTGTGTATAGATGGTAATATCCTCAGCCAGGTGCCTGGGCAATTATCCATTATTTTAAAAGTTTATCTAAAAGTGTTTTGTTCTTTCTAAATACTTCCATCATAAAGCAATTCATTTCATATTGCAAATGAGATACATTTTAAGGTGCCAGGAGAGTGCTTCTTCTCTGTAAAGGAAAAGACCTTTAGCAACCCTTGGCAGGAAATGAGCAGGTTATGGAGCAAAAGAGTCAGGGAAGAAAGAACATACCTCACATGCAATCAGTCACCAATTATAGTTTATCAGCAGGGGAATGGATGTGAAATGAGGTTCTTTTGATTGGTGTTCCTGTGCTTAAGCCAATGAGACTAAACTCCTCTGAATGCATAAATAAAATCTCTGCTATGTCATTCCCTTGCAACAGTTTGGCCACTTGCCAATATAATCCTTAGAGGATTCTTTTTTTTAAAGCTCTTTATTTTTTTTTTTTTTTTAAATGAACCAAATTTCTTTCTCTGTATTGTCGATCAAAGCTGGGTTTAGATTCTATTGTACTAACATTATTTCTGTATTTGTAAAACTTATTTTCCTAAATGGGACCTTTTTCCCAACATCTAATGAACTCATCACTGGGGAAAATCTAAATTCAACTTGAGATGGCTGAAAGTAAGATCTAGAACACAATAACATACTTTCAAATGTACACTGAAAGTGAAATAAAGTTAGATATCATTTTTTAAAAACTAGACTTGATTTATGGAAGTAAGAGAAAATTTAGTCTTCTCTAAATCTTAGATCTCAGAGAAGGCAATGGCACCCCACTCCAGTACTCCTGCTTGGAAAATCCCATGGATGGAGGAGCCTGTTAGGCTGCAATCCATGGGATCTCTAAGAGTCGGACACGACTGAGTGACTTCACTTTCACTTTTCACTTTCATGCATTGGAGAAGGAAATGGCAACCCACTCCAGTGTTCTTGCCTGGAGAATCCCAGGGACGGGGGAGCCTGGTGGGCTGCCATCTATGGGGTCACACAGAGTCGGACACGACTGAAGTGACTTAGCATTAGTAAATCTTAGATCTAGCCAAGCAAGACAGATACTAACAACAATTTTTACTTAATGACACAATTTTTCATAAAGCCTAACCTTCTATTAATAGCAAACCTTACTAAAAGGGTTGTATAGGCTGACCTGCAACACAGAAAAGTCTGTTACTCAGTAGAAAGAGAAATATAGTCCTCCACCCAAACTCTTCATCCCTCTAGTTGCAGTAATAGTGGGAAAGAGACTTCTCACACCTTTGTCCTAAAGATAGATCTATGTTTGGCAGTACACCTCCATTAGAGCTCTTTCAGAAAACAAAGTAAGAGGAGCAAAATACCTTCTATACAGTAAGGTGATTCCAAATAAGCTTTTGGCTGAAACATAGATCACTTATTGTATTAATAGTTAGAGATATACTTCAATAGGTTTTAAGATATGTATAATGTTAAAATAAATATAATTATACATGGTCATATAAATTTGTTGTTGTTGTTCACTCCCTAAGTTGTGTCTGACTCTTTGAGACTCCATGGATTACAGCACACCAGGCTCCTCTATCCTCCACTGTCTCCCAGAGTTTGCTCAAATTCATGACCATTGAGTCTGTGATGCTATCTAATCATCTTACCATCTCATCCTCTGCCGCCCCTTCTCCTTTTGCCACCCATCTTCCCCAGCATCAGGGTCTTTTCCAATGAGTCGGCTGTTCACATCAGGTGGCTAAAGTACTGGAACTTCAGCTTCAATATCAGTCCTTCCAATGAAATTCAGGGTTGATTTCCTTTAGGACTGACTGGTTTGACTTCCATGGAGTCTAAAGGACTCTCAAGAGTCTTCTCAAGCACCACAATTCAAAAGCATCAATTTTGGGGTGCCCAGCCATTTTATGGTCCAACTCTCACATCTGTACATGACTACTGGGAAAACCATAGCTTTGACTATACAGACCTTTGTCGGCAACATGAT
Organism: Tragelaphus eurycerus; assembly: GCA_935064755.1. NCBI lineage: Eukaryota > Metazoa > Chordata > Mammalia > Artiodactyla > Bovidae > Tragelaphus > Tragelaphus eurycerus. The sequence goes on along the minus strand of CAKXYN010000024.1, from coordinate 16,389,064 downwards.
GTCTCTGCTTTTTAATAAGCTGTCCATGTTTGTCACAGCTTTTCTTCCCAGAAGTGTCTTTTAATTTCATGGCTATAACCACTGTCTGCAGTGATTTTGGAGCCCAAGAAAAAAAATCTGTCACTACTTCTACTTGTTCCCCTTATTTCCCATAAAGGGATCGGACCAAATACCTTGATCTTAGTTTTTAGAACGTTGAGTTTCAAGCCAGCTTTTTCACTCTACTCTTTCGCTCTCATCAAGAGGTTCTTTACTTTCTGCCATTAGCATGGTATCATCAGCATATCTAAGGTTGTTGATATTTCGTCCAGCAATATTGATTCCAGCTTGTGCTTCATCCAACCTGGCATTTTACATGATGTACTCTGCATATACATTAAATAAGCAGGGTGACAATATACAACCTTGACATATTCCTTTCCCAATTTGGAACCAGTTAGTTGTCCCATGTCCAGGTCTAACTGCTGCTTCTTAACCTGCATACAGGTTTCTCAGGAGACAGGTAAAGTGGTCTGGTACTTCCTCTCTTTTAGGATTTCCACAGATTGTTGTGATCCACACAGTCAAGGGCTTTAATGTAGTCAATAAAGCAGATGCTTTTTAGGAGCTCCCTTGATTTTCTAATGATCCAACAAATGTATGTAATTTGATCTCTGGTTCTTCTGCCTCTTTAAAAACCAGCTTGTACACCTGGAAATTCTTGGTTCATGTACTGCTGAAGCCTAGCTTGAAGGATTTTGAGCACAACCTTGCTAGCATGTGAAATGAGTGTAATTTTGTATGGTAGTTTGAACATTCTTTGGTATTGCCCTTCTTTGGAATTGGAATGAAAACTGATATTTTCCAGTCCTGTAGCCACTGCTGAGTCTTCCAAATTTGTTGTCATATTGAATGCTATACTTTAACAGCATCATCTTTTAGGATTTTACATAAGCTCAGCTGGAATTACATCACCTCCACTCACTTTGTTTGTAGTAATGCTTTCCAAGGCCTACTTGACTTCACACTCCAGGATATTCGGCTCTTGGTGAGTGCCATCATGTTTATCCAGGTCATTAAGACTTTTTTTGTATAGTTCTTCTGTGTATTCTTGCCTCCTCTTGTTAATCTCTTCTGCTTCTATTAGGTCCTTAAGTCTCTTATTGCTGAATTCAGTCTTAATTTGAAGAAAGTAGGGAAAACCATTAGGCCATTCAGGTCTGACCTAAATCAAATGCCTTGTGATTGTACAGTAGAGATGACAAATAGATTTAAGGGACTAGATCTAGTAGCAGAGTGCCTGAAGAACTATGGACAGAGTTTTGTAACATTATACAGGAGGCTATGACCAAAACCATCCCAAAGATAAAGAAATGCAAGAAGGCAAAGTGGTTGTTTGACGAGGCTTTACAAATAGCTAAGGAAAGAAGAGAAAAAGAGGCAAGGAAGAAAGGGAAAGATACACCCAACTAAATGCAGAATTCTGGAGACCAGGAAGGAGACATAAGAAAGCCTTCTTAAATGAACAATGCAAAGTAATAGAGGAAAAAATAGAGTGGGAAGGACTAGAAATCTCTTCAAGAAAATTGGAGATAGCAAGGGGACATTTTGGGCTTCCTAGGAGGTACCAGTGGTAAAGAACCCACGTGACAATGCAGGAGATGTTTGATCCATGGGTGGGGAAGATCCCCTGGAGGAAGGCATGGCAATTCACTCCGGTATTCTTGCCTGGAGAGGAGCCTGACAGGCTACAGTCCATTAGGTCACAAAGAGTCAGACATGATTGAGTGAATAAACAACAACGATAATGCGACTTGTTGTACAAAAAAGATCAGTGGTGCCTGGGAAGGGAGTGAAGGGAGCAGACCTGGAGGAAGAGAGAAAAGATAAAGGGGCAAGAGCAAACCTTTGCTTTTTACTCTTTTGTTCTTGGTGACAACTTTTATGGGTGAATATGTATATCAAGCATTAAATTTTACACTTTAAGCATGTATTATTCATTGTATGTCAATTAGACCCCAATAAAACTCCGTTTTAAAATACTTAACAAAATGTTCCAATACTAAGATCGTGCTTCAGACTAATTAATTAACATCTCTGGGGGTGAGACCCATTCAAGAATTAATAGATTTTAAAGTTCCCCCAGTGATTCCGATGCATGGCCAAGGCTGAGAAACACTATTATGCAGAAAATCTCCAGGGAATAATAAAGGAAGAATGTGATCAGCTGTGCACAATGCACTAAAAATTATAAGTAATATGGATTAAGAAGAATCTACAGGATCCAAATAGGAAGAAGTTCATGTGCAGCTTAGAAAGAAGAGAGACAGATCAGAAAAGGCCCCAAGTCACCTTGCAATCTATAACATTAGCTCTTCTGAGTTCAACTAATCCTTTATTCTGAGAATCACACAGAAAACCTCCAGGCAAGACTCTACAGGGGAGGATTCTATTGACTCTATGACATGGTGATAGATGACTTAGATTTTACAACAAATTTGCGAAGTGGGAAAACACACACATATATATACTTTGTTTCTATTTTAAGTTTCCCTGGTGAACTCTTGAGGAGGAAGAAAAATCATAGTTTAAGACTAAAGCAGTTCCTTCAGAAGATAAAAGTTGCCATAGCATTTTTAATAGTTTTCAATTTAAAAAAATCCCTGTACACTTGTGGCTGATTCATGTCAATGTTTGGCAAAACCATCACAATATTGTAAAGTATTTAGCCTCCAATTAAAATAAAATAATTAATTTAAAAAAATCAAGGCAGAAAGCAAATGTTTTCATTTCCCTTCTTTTACGCTACAAGTCAATCACATATACATAGAAGTCAATACAAAAGACAGATACCTTCTATTTTAAAACCTTCAGTTTCAAAGAAGCATAAATGCTCTTTGGACATCCCAGGAGGTTCCCAGAGACTTTTTACCTCTGGTCTATGTACTTCAGAAAATTTCAGATAACTTTATACCACATGAATATGTAAATTTTGGAACAAAAAGAGGCCAAAGCTTTTATCCATAGACAAAGGGATTGTTGACCTAAAGGGTAAAGACTAATTACCTCAAAGCAAGCATATCCTAAACATATTTTTCCATGGGGTAGCAAAGAGTCAAATATGACTTAGAGACTCAAAAACAAAAACATTTTTATATAAAAGACTATATTCTCCAATAGGTAAATGATTTCCCTAGAATGTGTAGGGTAGGGTCTTAGATAAGAAGAACTCTGTGTAACAAACTTACTGTTATGTTAACAAAACCCAAGCTCTTATTTTGTGAGAGTTCCATTTAATGTATCGATAAATCTTTCAGGGCTTCCCTTGTGGCTCAGCTGGTTAAAAATCTGCTTGCAATGTGGGAGACATGGGTTCGACCCCTAGGTTGGGAAGATTCCCCTGGAGAGGGAAAGGCTACCCACTCCAGTATTCTGGCCTGGAGAATTCCATGGACTATATAGTCCATGGGGTTGCAAAGAGTGGGATACGACTGAGCGACTTTCACTTTCGGGCTTCCCTGAGAGCTCAGTTGGTAAAGAATCTGCCTGCAATGCAGGAGACCCCAGTTTGATTCCTGGGTCAAGAAGATCCACTGGAGAAGGGATAGACTACCCACTCCAGAATTCTTGGGCTTCCCTTGTGGCTCAGCTGGTAAAGAATCCGCTTTCAATGCCAGAGACCTGCGTTTGATCCCTGGGTTGGGAAGATCCCCTGGAGAAGGGAACACCTGCTCACTCCAGTATTCTGCCCTACAGAATTCCATGGACTGCATAGTTCGTGGGGTTGCAAAGAGTCGGACACAACTGAGTGACTTCCACTTACTAAATCTTTCTGCCTCAATGGAAAGGCATATTTGAAGGATAATGATAGATCATCAGCTATTCTTACTGAGTATTTCCTATGCATTGTCCTCTGCTTGAGTACTTGGATGAAAAGTCAGGAATCACAATATTGAAACTTTTCTGAGCAATTTTAAGGGAGTAATGTGTTTATAAAAGACTCTCAGCCATTTTCCCCATGATGCTAATTCCTCCCTCAAGGAAAGGGGGAACATATTTCAGTGAGGATGGTAGAACTAGGTTAGAAAGTGGGTTGCTCTGATTCCACAAAAGTCAAGTGGGTCAGAGGCAAGCACATAAATAAGAAAAATATGAATGCTAGAAATGACGAGGGAGACAGTCAGCTAGTGAGGAAGCAAACCTCAAGAGCTTAGGAAAACAGCTGAAAAAGCTAATCCAGGTTTTGAAGAAAAATATAAAAATTCTATGCTTTCAGAAAGACCATGACTTTTATGTATAAAATTCACAGGAGGAGAGGTTTACAAAATGTTTTTTATCCCCAAGCAATACAGACTCTTCCCACATAAGAGACCTCCTAGTTCTCAGAGTCAAGCTTAATTGATTGTTCCAATCACAAGAGCCTCAGCAGCAAATAAATCTTTCTGCATCAATACTATTATTTCCTTGTAAATGTCCTCTCTCTCATCCTCAAATTTCTCTGAATGGTAAAATAAACAAAATGGTTATCTCAATGTAGGTATATTTCTTCTACGTTAGTTCCCCTGTAACAAGTACTAAGGCAATTTATGCTTTTCAGTGACAAAATCTGCTCCAGTATTAACACTGTCTTTTGTTGTTGGTTAGTCACTAAGTCATGTCCAACTCTTGTCTGATCTCATGGACTATAGCCCGCCAGGCTCCTCTATCCATGGGAAGAGCACTGGAGTGGGGTTGCCATGCCCTCCTTCAGGGGAACTTCCTGACCCTGGCATCGAACCTGAGTTTTCTGCATTGGCAGGCAGATTCTTTACCACTGAGCCACCAGAGAAGCCCCAACACTATCTTTACTCTCATAATATTTTGGTTCTTTTCTCAACTCCCTGGAAGGCACCATATTTTTTTTAAAACTTTATTGAAGTGTTCTACAGCGAATAATTGGAATTCATAAGAGGTGAATGAGAATGGTATATTTCTAGGCTTGTGATTTATGATGGTGATACATCTAATAAAAGCAACTGATACTAGAGAAGCATTATAGTTCTTAAATGGTTACAATGATAAGTGTTCCAGACATAGATTTAAAGAATTACTTGGATCTACAACTTTAAATGTTGCCTGGTAAATTACAAGGCAGAGATTAAATGACTTTACTCCGTGAGAATCACAGAGGCAATGCCTTTGGATTTAGATAAAAAAAGAAATTAATGGTGATCTTACAAAAACAGAACCAGAGTATGCCATTTAAAATAACTCATGATCTAGGCCAAGTTAAAATGTATTAAGGAAAAATGTATTGGGCAAAGGAAAATAAGATATCCATCTATTTCTCTTTCTTCTACTCCATCAGTCGCTACAGATCATATGATAGATCACCTCTTCCAGAAACAGACATATCAAAATCTATTGTTTAAAACAATGATCTGGGACAGTGGTTCTCAAAGTGTGGGCCCTGGAAAAGCAACATGGGTATTATCATGGCACTCATTTAAAATGCACGTTCTCAGGCCCCACCCCACACTCACTGAATCAGGAATTCTGAGGATAGGGCCCACCAATTAGTGTTTTAATAAGCCCTTCAGGTAATTCTGATGCTCCCTAACATTTTTGAGAATCACTTGACCACAAAGATCTAAATCAACTTTTATGTTTTTAGTTGATTACTTTTTTGTTTAAGCCTAAAGTAGAGATCATTCTTTAAGAAAAAAATAAAATGCTCATTTAATTGCCTACAACAGAGGTGCAGTGCCATTTCATTCAATTCATTCAGTAAATATTTTTGAGTGTTCTAAGCACTGTGTGTTCAGTTGGTCAGTCAGGTCTGACTCTTTGTGACCCCATCAACTGTAGCCTGCTAGGCTTCTCTGTCTGTGGGATTTTTCAGGCAAGAATACTGGAGTGAGTTGCCATTTCCTTCTCCAGGGGATCTTCGCAACCCAGGGATTGAACCCATTTCTCCTGTGTCTCCTGCACTGGCGGGCAGATTCTTTACCACAGCACCACATGGTTTTTACCGCCGCCAACTGATCTCATCCCCTGCCCATTTGGTCCATCCTCCACCTCCAGTCTGGCTAATCAGAATAATATATCTAAAATACAAATCTGATGGTTGCCTTATTTCTGCCCCCCTCTACTATGTTCTTGTCTGCAGGACATTCTAAACGGTCTGGCATTCAAGGCCCTTAATTCACTAGCTCAGTCCTAACTTTCAGGGCTCTCTTTCCCCTTGCCTGGTCAGCTACCCTGTTTTTCCACCACAGTCAACATCTTTGTTATTCCAAGAGCCTCCCAAACTCTCTTAAGTGCCAATTGCTATGGCCATAAAAGGCATAAACCACTTCAATACTAACATTACATGCTGGTGAACTTGTAGTTCCACAGTCTCTCCCCTCCTCACGATTCTCACCTGTATCTGCCCCCTTCCCTTTAGGAACTAAACTGGGCCAAGGAGAAGGAAATAAACCTGCTCTAGTGCTCTTGCCTGGAGAAGCCCATGGACAGAGGAGCCTGGTGGGCTAAAGTCCCTGGGGTTGCAAAGTGTCAGACACAGCTGAGCAACTAACACTGGGCCAAAGGAGAAAAGCCATAGGAAGCCTCTTTAATTATTAGCAAATTTTAAGTAAGATCTTCTGAAGGCAGGACTTCTGCTCCTCTGCTAGCCATTCATGACCCCAAAAGTGGAAATCTCAGGTATTTGAGGTAGAATAAGTAACAATAGCATTTTACGCCAGTGATATTTGGGGTTCCAAGCATTATCTTTAGATAGAGTATCTATCTATCTATCTTTAGTAGAATAGTGATAATACAGCTAGAGAACAGTACCCCTTCAGACAGGTGCATTTTTCATATACCTTGAATCATCTAGGAAAGTTATAATTTCAGAAATTCTTTTCTACTGTCCCTGTAAATTACCCTGAGATACACCCTAGGACTCTTGTGTCACTTGAAAAAAGGCCTTGAAGTCCTTTGAGCTACTGAGTTTTAATTTTTCATTTGGAAAACATATCTAAATCAAAAGTCATTTACCTAACATTGACACATCTGATATATTACCTAACTCTGACACATCTCTGAGATCCACATGATACCAGAATTAGAAAAGTATTTGAAATATTTTCATTTCTTCAATGGGAACGTAACCTTTTTTAAGTTAATTGGACAAATTAATTCTTTTGAGTGTCTGACCAATACTGATTATGCTAGAAGAATGTATTTTTAATTTGTAATTAGAAAGAAACTAACCATAAATCCAATGATTAGTGTCACTTACCTTCATTCTATCTCATGCAAATATGGTAGTTGGCAAGGGTTTTATTTTCTTCTGCAAGTGATTGAACTTTTCAACTTCACAGTGATTATATTGACAAGATCAAACACTGATTCCACACTAATGGGATGCCAATGCTGCTTGGAAACCACAAGATCAACAATGATTGAACTCATATTTTCTCTGCATGCCAAGTTCCTTTCTGATTTCAACAATTATTGTTGATATCCATCAAATCAACGATAATAGTTCTTGGACCAATGGCCATTGTTTATTGTTGCTTTTGAGTTTGGTCTCAACATAAAAGGAAATCTTCTAAGAGGTAAACTAAAGAAGGTGAGAGAAGGGATCTTGATAAGAGAGATCAGTGATCCATTCACTATATTCCTAAACCCATTTGAATTCAAACAGTGACAAAATCTCAGTTTCTGGGTGTATATTAGCAGTATTTTCTCATACTTCAGTTCAGTCACTCAGGCATGTCTGACTCTTTGTGACCCCATGGACTGGGGGTCAAGGCTTCCTGTCCATCACCAACTCCTGGAACTTGCTCAAACTCATGTCCATCAAGACAGTGATGCCATCAAATCATCTCATCCTCTGTTGTCCCCTTCTCCACCTGCCCTCAATCTTTCCCAGCATCAGGGTCTTTTCCAAGGAGTCAGTTCTTCGCATCAGGTGTCCAAAGTATTGGAGTATCAGCTTCAGCATCAGTCCTTCCAATGAATATTCAGAACTGATTTCTTTTAGGATTGACTGGTTTAATCTCATTGCTGTCCAAGGGACTCTCAAGAGTCTTCTTCAACACCACAGTTCAAAAGCATCAATTTTTCAGTGCTCAGCTTTCTTTATAGCCCAACTCTCACATCCATACATGACTACTGGAATAACTACAGCTTTGACTAGACAGGCCTTTGTCAGCAAAGTAATGTCTCTGCTTTTTTAATATGCTAAGTGTTTTCTTTAATTAGTGCTTAAAACAATATCAATTTGATAGTCTGGACTCTGTAAACTTGTATTTCCACTTAGAAAAAAAATCATGATATCAGACACAAAAACGTCACTTACTTAATCTGAAATTTATTACATAAAGTGAACTATGTCAAATATATTTTACAGTTTGTGTAGTTTTCTCACAAATGAAAGCTTTTCACCATACTTTTCCCCAAATTATATCAGAAACATTTTACTATGGACAGAAAACAAATATAAATATAGCTGTAACACCTCTGTAATATGCATAAAAGGACTATGAATATGTAATGTGATTGATATATTTATCTAACATTGATGATGGAGATGATACAAGAAGAGGTGGTAGGCTTATGCATATAAACATATAATCTTCATGAAGTTTATGTACCTGTAATGCTCATGACATTCATATACAGGACGCAAAGATAGTGAGCAGCATGTTAATCAAAGAGAGAAAATTCCAGCAAGCAGAAAATAATTTTAAAGGAAAGCAAAATTTTACTTGAAATTTCTCAAAAATATTGTAGATATACAGTGATTGGGCACACATTTTTTAAACTCCTTCTTCCTTTTTTGCCCACCAAGTTCCTATAAACACCTCAGCTTCCCCTCCTCTTACTCTCCTGCTGTCCCTCAAGCTAATTTTGCAAGTTCTTCCCTCACTGTTCTTCTCCTTCACAGCCTTTCTCCTGATTCTGTATTAACAAAACCTCAGAACACTTTATTGCATAAGACATGACTTCTCTGAAGAATGTGGTAGAGGACACTGAATAGTCTTCTGTGGTCTGAATATGTGTGCCCACTGTCTCTGTCTCCAAATTCATTTTGCTAAAATCCTGTTTCCAGGCTAAAGATATTGGGAGCTGGGGTCTTTGGGAATTGATTAGGTCATGGGGCAGAGCCTTCACAACTGAGATCAGTGCCTAATAGAAAAGACCCCAGAGAGCCCCCTCTTCCCTTCCCCTCAGTGAGGACCCAGTAGGAAGGCACTATCTATGAATCAGAAAGCAGGCCTTCACCATCTGTTTTGTCTCTTGGTACCTTGATCTTGGACTTCCTGGCCCCCAGAACTGTGAGAAATAAATGTTGGTTGTCTTTAAGCCACCAGTCTATGGCATTTTCCTATAGTTGTCAGAATGAAGACACCAGGCAAGCCAGAGTCCTCAGAGAGCAGGGGTCCCCAACTTCTGGGGTCTAATGCCTAATGATCTGAGGTGGAGCTTTAATGATAATAGAAACGATGTACATAATAATTGTAATGTGCTTGAGTCATCCCAAAACCCTGCTCCGCCCCAGTATGTGGAAAAATTGTCCTCCATAAAACCGGTCCCTGGTGTCAGAGGCTGGGGACTGTTATTTTAAAGATTAGAGAGTTTACTTGTTACCTGTTTTTCTCACATATGAATCTAAGAAATTATCCAAAATATGGTATCAGCACCTAAGTTGATATTCTTCCACTTAACTTCTTAATCTGAGAAAGAAGAGTTTACTAAATTATCGAAATGAAGTTAATTTTTACCCATTTTAGGTTTAGAATTAACCTGCAGATTAAACCATTTTTAAGAAAATGAGGGGGCAGTATTTATAATTTAGACCATCAAAAATGTGTTGCAATCACAAAATGTCAGGGAATTATTGGGATAAATACTTCTTTTCCTTCAATGCTTTGGACGTAATATTTTCTTACTATATCTCGGTTATTAAACTTTCAAATTATTTTCAAGTAATTCATTTTTAAATGACACAATGATTTAAATTTATAATATTTAATAAGCTTAGAATTGTTTCCAAACCCTCTACTTGCCCTTCCATGGTACTTGGGTATTTAAAATGAGGTCTTATAGAAATAAACTGCTAGTAGGAGCCATGTATTCTTAAAGCATCTTTACCATAGGAAGTAGATTACCCACCAAACCCATTAGTGACACATCAGCTGAAAGTTGATGAGTACAATCAGAACATGATGTTAGTAAAAGACATTCATTCCACTCTACTGTGATTCTTCAGAGAATTCACTCATACTGCAACTCCCCTGCCCAGATGGGCTAGCCATCCTGTCCCCAGCCAGGTGCAAAATGAGTCATTGATTTTCATTTGTCCAAAACTGAATATATAACAGCTAAAAGGAAAGCCTCAAGGCTAATAAAGAAAACACACAATCATAAAGGAACCTACTTCAATTCTTCAGAAGAAAATATTCAGCTATTAATGACTAATGCCAACTAATTTATTTTTAATGTACAAAAGAGGCAGGTTGTTATCATATCTTGATGGAGTTTCAGGGGGTTCTTTCTTCCCTTCCCTTTTTAATAATCTGCTCCATGTCCTCTTCTTCATGTTGTTATGTCTTTTTTGTTGTTGGTTTTAAATCACAGGAGTTCCCGCGGTCAAGTCTGAAACTGGCCTCCATGCACAGAGAGTAAGGAGATATGAAACAAAGAAGTAGATCGCTCCAGAATGGCAGGTGGCAGGTAACAGGTTTAGTAAGCAAGGGAACTGACATACAAGGCTTGTCTTGGGCAGTCAAAAGAGCCGTAGATTTCTGCAGCCACCCACCAGAATCTTTTACACAGAGACCTTAACTGGGTTCAGTCACATATTCAGTCCAGACGGTCTCAGCAAGAGACCATCAAGACTCTCTCAAGCCTATGTCCCTGAAACAGGTCCTACTGTGGGAATGGGGAATGGTGAAAGAAACATACTTTCCAAGGAGAAGAAGGGAGGGAATGAGGAGCCTCTGATTGCCTGTGTCCAGCTCTCACTTCAACCAGCAGTCATGTCCTCTCCATGACCCCCTCCAACAAAGTTGCTTCTAAAATAGAACCAGATGAAATGGCAATGTCACTGTTTTAGGTATAAAATGGAAACAACGTCAGCCTTTTAAGGAAAGTGCAATGCTATACTGCCTGTCATTCATTTATCCTTCATTCTTTCATTCAATAGAAATGTACTGAATGACTACTGTTTTCCAAGTTCTGTCAAGAGTGCATATAAAAGAGGCAATCATAACTTACAACATTAATAGCACGTATGGCATCCTGTCCTATCACTTCATGGGAAATAGATGGAGGAACAGTGGAAACAGTGGCAGACTTTATTTTGGGGGCTCCAAAATCACTGCAGATGACGATTGCAGCCATGAAATTAGAAGACACTTACTCCTTGGAAGGAAAGTTATGCCCAACCTAGGCAGCACATTAAAAAGCAGAGACATTACTTTGTCAGCAAAGGTCTATCTAGTCAAGGCTATGGTTTTTCCAGTAGTCATGCATGGATGTGAGAGTTGGACTATAAAGAAAGCTGAGTGCAGAAGAATTGATGCTTTTGAACTGTGCTATTGGAAAAGACTCGAGAATCCCTTGGACTGCAAGGAGATCCAACCAGTCCATCCTAAAGGAGATCAGTCCTGGGTGTTCATTGAAAGGACTGATGTTGAAGCTGAAACTCCAATACTTTGGCCACCTGATGCAAAGAGCTGACTCATTGGAAAAGACCCTGATGCTGCGAAAGATTGAGGGCAGGAGGAGAAGGGGATGACAGAGGATGAGATGGTTGGATGGCATCACCAACTAGATGGACATAGGTTTGGGTGGACTCTGGGACTTGGTGATGGGCAGGGAGGCCTGGTGTGCTGCAGTTCATGGGGTTGCAGAGTCCTGTCACAAAGGACAGGCTTCCCTGTCCTTCACCATCTCCCAGAGTTTGCTCAAACTCATGTCCATTGATGTGATGCCAACCAACCATCTCATCCCCCATGCCCCCTTCCCCTCTTGCCCTCAAATTCTCTGTCACGGTGACCGACTCAATTCTGTTCCATGAACTTACACTTCAACCTTTCCCTCTGAATTGGCTGGAATGTCTCAGCCACACTTACAGTTCTTTTATGTATTCTTAATATGACAGTTTTATTTTCTCTTTCCCATGTCTGGGTCCTTCCTTCTCTCTCTAAATCATTGCTGGAAACAAGAATCAATTAGGCTTTCCAGCGAGAGACATACTTTTCATGTCTTTTACCAAAACAATGTTGTCTTATTGAAAGAACTCTCTGGGTCCCACAACCTTAACTAAGTCTTTGTTCTAAAACACCTCAATCCACTCAAGGGTTTAAACAGTGGTTGTGGCAGCCAAGCCTTTGATTTGATTATTGCCTAAGGCCATTTCAGTCTTTATTGTTCAAAGGCTTTCTTATTTTCTCTTTTATTGGTTAAGAATGTGAAAAAAATATACATCCATGTTTGTAAGTCCCAGCATTTCTTTACTCTTTTCATCTCCTAGTGTTGCCAGCACTACATGCAGATGCACCTGTGGATAAATGTAAATGAAGTGAAGAATTTACTGCAACCACAATTTTTCAGAAGAATGAGGGGATGAAGGGTTTCAACAAATTTAACTTTTAGTAAAAACTAAGTTTTAGACATGAAACCCTTTTACTTTACCTATTATTTTAGAATAACTTTCCATTTTGTTTTAGGCAAATTTCCTGCCTTTGGTAGTAAATATTATTTAATTCCTCTGTGTAATTGACTCTTTTTCAGTGATTCATAGGAGCTTCCTAGGTGGCACAGTGGCAAACAATCTGCCCGCTAAGCAGGAGACTTGGGTTTGATTCCTGGGTTAGGAAGATACCCTGATGGAGGAAATGGAAATCCACTCTAGTATTCTTGCCTGGGAAATCCCACGGTCAGAGGAACCTTGGAGCCTACAGTCCGTGGGGCTGCAAAGAGTCAGACATGACTTAAGGTCTAAAGAGAGAGAACAGCATAGAAAATGTAGGAGACGGGGATGAGTGTGTATTGATTTCCTATAACTTGAAACTTTTCCTTTAAAAAATTATTCTTACAGTGTTTAGTACACAGTAGTAAATTAATATTTGTTTTTAATATAAAAACTTATTTTTCTACATAAAGGGTCAGTCATTTTAATTGGTTCGGCTGTTTAGTATATTGTTTTAAATTATTAATTATTCTTATAAACTATGCATGAAATATATGCATTATAAATTTTGTTATAATATAGAGTATTGTTAGAGACCTGTTGGAATGATTGAAATTACCAGCTTCATGAATTTTCAGTCAGTTCAGTTCAGTCACTCAGTCGTGTCTGACTCTTTGTGACTCCATGGACTGCAGCACGGCAGGCCTCCCTGTCCATCGCCAACCCCCTGAGTTTACTCAAACTCGTGTCCATTGAGTCGGTGATGCCATCTCATCCTCTGTCATCCCCTTCTCCTCCCTTCAATCTTTCCCAGCATCAGGGGCTTTTCCAGTGAGTCAGTTCTTTGCATCAGGTGGCCAAAGTATTGGAGTTTCAGCTTCAACATCAGTCCTTCCAATGAATATTCTGGACTGATTTCCTTTACGATGGACGGGTTTGATCTCCTTGCAGTTCAAGGGACTCTCAAGAGTCTTCTCCAACACCTCAGTTCAAAAGCATCAATTCTTCAGCCCTCAGTATTCTTTAAAGTCCAACTCTCACATCCATGCATGACTACTGGAAAAACCATAGCTTTGACTAGATGGACCTTTGTTGTCAACAAAGATCATGAACTTTAAGAAAGTATTAATAAATATCCATATCCATTTAGTTGTAAACTCTCTCAGGTTTGGAACTATATATTATTCACTCCATTCACTATTTTTTTTTTTTTTTTGGTAAATAGTGCTTATTATTTTTGTTTTAACTTTAACTGTTGAAAAGTGGAAACTTAAAAATATGCAAAGTTTTATGTTACATTTACATTACAGCTAGTTTGATTCTCCCAATGTAGCTATTATATAGTCTTGCATGTTACAGGTATTTAACAAATGCTCTTCAAGCTTAATTCAAAGAAAGATTTTGAAAGATGGAGGAACAGTTTACTGGAAAAGGCTGAATGGTAAGTGAGATATATTCTGATGACCATAAGTAAGTTTTATATAAGGATAGGCAACCAGAGATGAAGAGGCCCAAGTTTTACCTAATCAAACCACCCATCATTTGCTAGGATCGTCTACAGAATTCCTACCCTTAAATGTTCCTGTGATGGGAAACTCTTCAACTCTGAGACAATTCTTTCCATATCTTGAGGTATTTTTTTAGCTGATAAGAAAACAAAAATCAAAATAATAGGATTTGTGAAACATGCAGGGAAAGTGACAGAAAAGAAGTTATTAACTGACACATATCCAAAGCTAGGAATGGATGCTTATCAGTACAAATTTTATAATTTATTTTCTTTATGTTTTACTATTCTTCTATGAAAGAGAAATTAGATACAACATAGCTCAAGTCGGACTTCCCTGAGAGCTTAGTTGGTAAAGAATACACCTGCAATGCAAGAGACCCCAGTTCGATTCCTGGGTCTAGAAGATCCGCTGAAGAAGGGAAAGGTTACCCACTCCAGTATTCTTGGGCTTATCTGGTGGATCAGCTGGTAAAGAATCTGTCTGCAATGCAAGAGACCTAGGTTTGACCCCTGGGTTGGAAAGGAAAGGCTTCTGCCCTGGAGAAGGGAAAGTCTGTCCACTCCAGTATTCTCATGGACTGTTTAGTCCATGGGGTTGCAAAGAGTCAGACACAACTGAAAAACTTTCACTTTAGCTCAATCAACGTAACTTCTAGGTACACTAAAGGACACAGCAGTGTACTCCCATATTATTAATGAAGGAAGAAAAATGATTTTGTCTTGTCATAATTAATACTTCATTGTATAGTTAGTTTTTTCCATATATAAATGTTCCATATATAAAATGAATGCTTCCAAAGGATGCTGAATTCCCATTTATAAGCAATCTGGTTCTTATTTTTGTAACAACACTAATCACTATACATAAATAGAATTTTCAATTTAATTTTATGAAATAATACACAACCTAAAAGATAGCCTTTTAATTATAGGGGACTGGAATGCAAAAGTAGGAAGTCAAGAAACATCTGGAGTAACAGGCAAATTTGGCCTTGGAATTCGGAATGAAGCAGGGCAAAAACTAATAGAGTTTTGCCAAGAAAATGCACTGGTCATAACAAACACCCTCTTCCAACAACACAATGTATAGAGAAGACTCTATACATGGACATCACCAGATGGTCAACACCGAAATCAGATTGACTATATTCTTTACAGCCAAAGATGGAGAAGCTCTATACAATCAGCAAAAACAAGGCCAGGAGCTGACTGTGGCTCAGACCATGAACTCCTTATTGCCAAATTCAGACTTAAATTGAAGAAAGTAGGGAAAACCACTACACCATTCAGGTACAACCTAAATCAAATCCCTTATGATTATACAGTAGAAGTGAGAAATAGATTTAAGGGCCTAGATCTGATAGATAGAGTGCCTGATGAACTATGGAATGAGGTTTGTGACACTGTTCAGGAGACAGGGATCAAGACCATCCCCATGGAAAAGAAATGCAAAAAAGCAAAATGGCTGTCTGGGGAGGCCTTACAAATAGCTATGAAAAGAAGAGAATCGAAAAGCAAAGGAGAAAAGGAAAGATAAACATTTGAAAGCAGAGTTCCAAAGAATAGCAAGAAGAGATAAGAAAGCCTTCTTCAGCAATCAATGCAAAGAAATAGAGGAAAACAACAGAATAGGAAAGACTAGAGATCTCTTCAAGAAAATCAGAGATACCAAAGGAACATTTCATGCAAAGATGAGCTCGATAAAGGACAGAAATGGGATGGACCTAACAGAAGCAGAAGATATTAAGAAGAGATGGCAAGAATACACAGAAGAACTGTACAAAAAAGATCTTCATGACCAAGATAATCACGATGGTGATCACTCACCTAGAGCCAGACATCCTGGAATGTGAAGTCAAGTGGGCCTTAGAAAGCATCACTACGAACAAAGCTAGTGGAGGTGATGGAATTCCAGTGGAGCTATTCCAAGTCCTGAAAGATGATGCTGTGAAAGTGCTGCACTCAATATGCCAGCAAATTTGGAAAACTCAGCAGTGGCCACAGGACTGGAAAAGGTCAGTTTTCATCCCAATCCCAAAGAAAGGCAATGCCAAAGAATGCTCAAACTACTGAACAATTGCACTCATCTCACACGCTAGTAAAGTAATGCTCAAAATTCTCCAAGCCAGGCTTCAGCAATATGTGAACCGTGAACTTCCTGATGTTCAGGCTGGTTTTAGAAAAGGTAGAGGAACCAGAGATCAAATTGCCAACATCTGCTGGATCATGGAAAAAGCAAGAGAGTTCCAGAAATGCATCTATTTCTGCTTTATTGACTATGCCAAAGCCTTTGACTGTGTGGATCACAATAAACTGTGGGAAATTCTTCCAGAGATGGGAATACCAGACCACCTGACCTGCCTCTTGAGAAACCTATATGCAGGTCAGGAAACAACAGTTAGAACTGGACATGGAACAACAGACTGGTTCCAAATAGGAAAAGGAGTTCATCAAGGCTGTATATGGTCACCCTGCTTATTTAACTTATATGCAGAGTACATCATGAGAAACGCTGGACTGGAAGAAACACAAGTTGGAATCAAGATTGCTGGGAGAAATATCAATACCCTCAGATATGCAGATGACACCATCTTTATGGCAGAAAGTGAAGAAGAACTAAAAAGCCTTTTGATGAAAGTGAAAGTGGAGAGTTAAAAAGTTGGCTTAAAGCTCAACATTCAGAAAACGAAGATCATGGCATCCAGTCCCATCACTTCATGGGAAATAGATGGGGAAACAGTAGAAACAGTGTCAGACTTTATTTTTCTGGGCTCCAAAATCACTGCAGATGGTGACTGCAGCCATAAAATCAAAAGATGCTTACTCCTTGGAAGGAAAGTTATGACCAACCTAGACAGCATATTCAAAAGCAGAGACATTACTTTGCCAACCAAGCTTCGTCTAGTCAAGGCTATGGTTTTTCCTGTGTTCATGTATGGATGTGAGAGTTGGACTGTGATGAAGGCTGAGTGCTGAAGAATTGATGCTTTTGAACTGTGGTATTGGAGAAGACTCCTGAGAGTCCCTTGGACTGCAAGGAGATCCAACCAGTCCATTCTGAAGGAGAACAGCCCTGGGATTTCTTTGGAAGGAATGATGCTAAAGCTGAAACTCCAGTACTTTGGCCACCTCATGCGAAGAGTTGACTCATTGGAAAAGACTGATGCTGGGAGGGATTGGGGGCAGGAGGAGAAGGGGCGACAGAGGATGAGATGGTTGGATGGCATCACTGACTCGATGGATGTGAGTCTGGGTGAACTCCAGGAGTTGGTGTTGGACAGGGAGGCCTGGTGTGCTTTGCGATTCATGGGGTCGCAAAGAGTCAGACACAACTGAGCGACTGATCTGATCTTTTCTGAATATAAAAACCCTTGCAATGTAAAAATATTTTTCCCTATTAGAGTACTATAAATATTTTAAAAAGTAATAAACTATAAAATCAGTGTTATACATTGCATTTCTCTTATGCCCTGAGCTAACTTACTTATGATAATAAGGAAATATGAGTAAACTTGACTGAACACTGTTCCAGATTTACTGAAACCCCTTCTAGGTGCTATCTTTCTCCCCTGAAGTTATTCCCTGGTATTGGAAGAGGCAAAAATACAAGATAGTGCTTTTCATTGCAAGCAGAATTTTAAAGTCAGCTGCAAGAGACCTGAGATAATTTCCTAATAGGAAACAAAAAGACAAATTTCATAAGCTTGAAATTTCATTGGATGTCTTAGCCCAATCATTTGAAAAGAATTTATCTTCTTTTGTGCCTGTGTTAATGCTCACTGGCTCAGTGGTATCTCACTGTTTGTGACCCCATGGACTGTAGCCATGGGGCCACCAGGCTCCTTTGTTCATGGGATTCTCCAGGCAAGAATACTGGACAAGGGTGCCATTTCCCCCTCCAGGGGATATTCCCCACCCAGGGGTTGAACCCACAGCTCCTGCACTGGCAGTTAGATTCTCTACCACTGAGCCACCTCCTTTCACTCTCTGACAAATCACAACAGTTAAGGCCAACTATTGCCCATGTATATGAAAAAATTATTAATTTACCAGCATACACAAAAATTGATATTCCCACTTTCTGTCATATTTTTACTTAGATAATGGTAGGTGTTGACACCAAAGAAATTACCACATTTTTCATAGACTGCACTCATGGCCTAGCAAGGCATCCAAAAATGAGTGTTTTTTAGTAACAGGAGAGCCAAGCAAGAGAGGGAAGATATTATACTGAGTGAGTTCCCATCACTTCTACTCGATTAAAAACATGTTTTATATCAACAGCAGTCTATAATTGAGAGCACACTTCTCTTTCCTGATGAAATTCTCAATGATGTTAATCTATAATATAAAATTTTATATAATTCACTCTTCAAAAAATTTTTGCTTCTCTCTTCACACTGCATGACTTAGCAAGAGTTTTAGACTTTGATTTTAACTGAGAGTATTTCCTAGAGCATTTACAATAGACATTTTTAAAAGTTTTTTACAATATCGGTGGTCATGGGGATGCACCACTCAAACCTCCCTTCCAGAAAGCCTTGCATGAAGAGTATGGGTGACTGACAGCCTCCAGCAGCCACATCTTTGGATGCACTGTAACATACATGCTAAATTCCTGTTCCTAACAGACTCCTCACTAGCCAATAACTGAGCAGAGCAAGGTGCCAGATTATTTCTCACCAACACAAGACTCTGCTAACAGGCAATCTCCGTTCTGGGAACTCAAGTTTGGCCACAAGTTTCTCAGGGCTACAATGGACTAAAGTCCAACCTGTCTGGTTCTCTTCCTTCCCTCTCTTCTTTCATAAGTGTCAGATCTATGTTGTGGTCTGAAGATCTTTGATGCTTCCTCTTGTTCCCTCTACTCTCTATCCTTCATATTTATTTCCCTCAATAAATCTGTATTCCTAGCCACTGGGCCTCACCTATGCCAGAGTGAATAGATACAAACAATAGGAGGAAGCAGCTTCTGGTTCGTTAGTGAGCCAGGTGTAACCATTTTTATTGTTATTTTTATTGCAATACAAATAGTTAAAGGAAGAGAAAAAGAGCAACCAAAGCCTTTGGGAATACTCCTTTTATGTGTATTTTTTAGAGGAAACCATAGATTTGTCTTCCTTGGTGGCTAAGTTGGTAAAGAGTCTGCAGTGATCCCCTGGAGAAGGAAATGACCCACTCCAGAATTCTTGCCTGGAGAATCCCATGACAGAGGAGCCTAGTGGGCTACAGTCCAAGGGGTCACAGAGTCAGACATGACTGAGTGACTAACACTTTCACTTTCATGGATTTGTCAGTTTCTGTTATGTGAATACTATGACAAGCTAAATAATTAAAAGCATTATTTGTGATAGAAAAATTCCTTCATGTCTAATATTGTTTGTGCATCTGCTTCATGAATGCAAGCAGAATGCAGGCAATGAGAGGCTCCTCACCTCCACCTCTGTTCTTAGAATACATGTTCTGCCCACCATTCTCATGGTGGGAGCTGTTGTCAAGGACACAGCCTTGAGAGCTTAAGATGTTGTTGAGACTATTTGGACTAACTATGTGACTGAACTCAGTTAAGGACTCTATACAAAAATATTTAAAATTAAGGTGGGCATGTATGGAGATGTGCTTGTCTCGCAGCCTCCCATAACAAGCTTGTGTAAGTTCCCTTGCTATTAGGCTTGCCACCTACCAATCTGGAGCCATCTTCCTTTCCTTTGATCTCTCCTTACCCTCCCTGTACAAGATGGAGGTGGGAGGAGGTAGAAATTAGCAAACCAACACCAGGGGATAGAGGGAGTTAATTCCTATTCAGTCAGAAAGCCTTGGAAGGCTTGGCCTCCACCTCCCTATAACGTCTTGAGTTGGGGGTTGAGGCATGGTCAGGAAGCAGGTGCCTGGAGTGTCAGCTCCAAGATCAAGGTCCAGGAGGTTAGGCTTCCTCTCAAGCCCTCAGCAGAGGTTTCTAGAGCCCAAATGAGATTCAGTGGAGGGCAAGTCTGACTTGAGCATGGAAGTCCATCACTCAGACTCTGAAATGCTCTTGCCAAGAACAGATACAAGTAACAAAGTGAGAACCAAGTAACAAAGTGCGAACCAGTAAGAAATAGTGAACCCATGGTTTCTACAAATAGCCCCACCCTTCCTGGGCATCCCAATCATCTGGAAACCATCTCTGCCTTCACCCTCCTCGCAGGCCCTGCAGAGGGCATGACCACTTAACCATTCTCCCTTGTGCCCAGTGTACCCAGAGCTTTTGCGCCAGATGCAGCAGTCAGCTGTGGGCTCCTGCTCATGGTTTGTAGATGCTGGGCTGTTGAGCTAAGTTGGGACGGGTGGGCAGGGTTAGAAGAGATGCCTCCTTGGGCTTCAGCTTGAGGGTAGGTGGACGAGACAGGGACAGCAGTGCCCTCTCAAGCACATGGCCATCATCCATCCCAAGTGGGCATCTCCATGCCAGTGCTTCATGAACCAGGGCATGTTCTCTCCTACACAACCATGATAAGCACATTGGTTGGTGGGTTAAAGCAGATGATAACCAGCCAGCCTCCTCAGCATAAAGGATACTGAAAATATCTCTGTAGGGACAGAACAAGGATATAGAGACAGGTGTGTGAAGCAAACTCAGATGATGACGAACTGGCACAAATTAGAACCACAGCCAGTGAAAAAGGCAGGTTAGTGAGAAGGGCATGAGTCCAAAGGCACTTGTTTCATGTACTCTCCTGGGTTGGCACCAGAAATTTGTCATTTGTCCTGGAAGTTTCAGCCACTATGGCTCTATGTGACCTTGGCATTAATCTCTCTGGAATATCATGATGGGGAGGCTGAATATTTGGAGGTTCTTGCAGGATATCCCAATCAATGAGAGCAGATGTCATTTACTAGTCCAGAAATCATGTTCTAGGGTATGGTTCTAAATCTGCTTGCCAGCGGTGAGCTGAGGCAGTCCAACACTGGTTGTTATTTCTCACTCCACCATCTGCCTTCTGAATGGGACCACAAGCTTATTAAAACATGATTTCTTTTTCAATTCCAATAAAAAAGACTGAGTCCTTTATGCCAGAGTCTTATCTGACACCAAAATTATCTCCAGAAAAGAAACTGATGGTCAGGTTGCTATAATTTTCTCTACTTTTTACCCTGGCTGCCTTAACCATCCATCTCAGAACTGAACTTTAATTTCCTTCCACATCTCCTATTGACATTTATCACCAAATCAGCCTGACAGGGAGGCATAGCCTCTCTCCAGTAAAGCACAGCTGACAGTCTTTCAGCAGCAGAAGTTTCCTGGAACTCAGTCTTAACACTTCTGTGCTGCTACTGATTCCTATGATAAGAACTCTCTATTTCTATATTACATATTCCTAGCATTCTCTGGCATACCATATTAATTTACAGAATAGAAATTGTAAATCCATTGCAAAAACAAACAAACAAAAAATTCGATAGGATTTAAAATGTTCAAATTCCCTTTCTCCTGGCCACAGTGATACTTCAGCTCACCACTAACTTGCTGTGTGATGATGCCCAGAATATTTAACCTCTCTGGACTTCAATTTCTTCATCAGTAAAATGAGGATTTCTTCCAATTCTAGTAGTATGTGGCTTAATCTCTGTTTTTTTTTTTTTTAATGAAGGAAAGATCCTTTAAATTCTATAGTGCTTTATAATTTTCAAGTTTCACAGATGATTTCATATAATCTCCTAATAGTCGCTCTTTTTAAGTGGTCATCTCCAAGGAATTTTTGTACCTGCACTTTAACCCTTACTCCTTTTGTCTTCCACATCACAAAGCTTTGTTTTTCTTTCCCTAACATTGTCTCCATCTTTAATTCTCACACATTTCACATTTGCACACGTGTATAAACTTTGAAAATTGAGATCAGGTCTTTCTCCTTCAGAATCTTTCTTTAGCCTAATTATTACCAGAAAAACTAAAATCCCACCTTCACAAAGGCATCCTTTATATTTATATGCCTAGATTAGAGAGAGAAAAGGGTAAAAGTAAGAAAAGGGCGTGAGGTACAAGTTTTGAAAATTAACCATAGGTGTTCTGTGCTTTCAACCAGAAATTTCCAACAGATAAGTGGCCTGTTTAAGAAATGTTTTTGCAAATAGCAGTTTTTCCAGTGACTAAACATTTCTACCTTCCTGGCCACGAGTTTCTAAGTGTTCATCTATAGGATTTGAAGCAGCCCAGGCAGGTGGCAGTGGCAGCCTGCGTTAGGTATCAACAGAGAGGAAGAATAAAAGTGAACCAGAGTGAGAGAAACAAGCAGGAAAAATTGATATTCTGTGTAGGGAAAGAAAAGGCAAAGAAAATCAAGGAATTCATGCAGCTTTCTGGCTGGGGCCGGGGGCAAACGGTGATGTCATTTACTAGGTGAAGGCGCACAGAGGGAGTAGCACTGAGGAGGCGCCTGGCCAGCTGAGCCTGGGGCATTGTAGGTTTGAGATGCTCTTAAGAGCCCCTAGAAGCTCACTGGTAACAAGTATCCTAGTCTGTCCAACCTCATTCTCTGTGATGGTCTTTCTTCCTGAATCACACATGAGCACAGCTGCGCATCTTCAAACTTGACGCCCCTCAGTGCTGCCACCAGAAACCTGTGCTCTGCAGAAACCTGGGCTACTGATCAGCCCTCCCCACTCCCTGGGGAGTCACCCTTCACATAATTACACTGTTGTTACAATGTATTTTTCTGCCTCAAAACAAGGTGTTTTTTAAATGGAATCCCCAACCAGTGGAACTCTGGGGCCAGAAGACAGAGTCCCTGCAGTAGGGGCCTGCTCTTTCTGCCCTCTTCTTTACATCTTTGTTCTGAAGGAAGCAAGACAAAGCAGAACATACCCACCTGTATAATGCAAGGGGAGGGCAATATACTGGACTTCTGCTTTTTTGTTTTTTTACAAAGTGGAGGTCTTGCAGGATGCAATTTGTGAACTACAAACAAAAATCTGATTTGGGGAAGGATTTCATCATTCAAATCCCATGGACTGAGGAGCCTGGTAGGCTGCAGTCCATGGGGTCGCTAAGAGTCGGACATGACTGAGCGACTTCCCTTTCACTTTTCACTTGCATGCATTGGAGAAGGAAATGGCAACCCACTCCAGTGTTCTTGCCTGGAGAATCCCAGGGATGGGGGAGCCTGGTGGGCTGCTGTCCATGGGGTCACACAGAGTTGGACATGACTGAAGCGACTTAGCAGCTGCAGCAGTTCATCATTCCATTAGACCACCTGTAGCCCAACTGTAAAACTGTCCTAATTTCTTTAAGGCAGATATCACCAGGACTGACAAGCAGGCTCTGACTAGTAATAGTTGAGATTTATATGTGAAAAGAATATCAAAAAGTCCAGGAATGAACTAGGAGGAGGGTGGCATTTATTTCTGCATTAGAATTGAATAAATAAGCAGTCTTATTGTCACAAACCATAATATGTTCAGAAAGAACTAGTTTGCCATATAAGTAACTGAGTATCTGGATAGAATATTGTTAGTTATTAAATCAAGAGGAGACTTTGGAGATCATCTGACCTAATTACATTCTTTGGAAGATAATAAAAATGAGGCCCAAAGAGCAGAAAAGCTTTGTGGAGCAGTAGAGGTGCTATGCATAGTAGCCAGGTCACCTCACTCCAGCCTGTGCCCTTACTGCTCACCTACACAGGTTACTCATAGGCTAATCTGCAGAAGACAGGAAGAAGCCTAGAAATCTGACAGTGTATCCAGCCCACACCCTATTGCATGAGTACCAAGTAAGGCAATCATCATTTTAACAATATGGAACAGGTGGTTCTTACAACTATAACGTCATTGGTCAGCAGGCCCCTGTCAGCATTACTACATGTTCAAAGTGCTTCACATAATACACACACACACACACACACACACACACACACACACAAAAGACATATCGACCCACAGTCAAGATCTAGCTTACCAGTTTTCAACCTGGAGTAACTTTTCTCCCAGAAGACATTTTCAGAGACATTTTTAGTTGTCACAACTGAAGGGTTGTTATTGACATCTAGTGAGTTGAGGCCACAGATGATTCTGAACATCCTACGATGCACATGGCAGCTGCTCATGAAGAGCACTATCTGGACAAAGGTGTCAATAGTGCTGAGGTTGAGAAGCCCTGGTCTAGATTAATTACAGAGGCAGTAACTCAGAAGTCCTCCACCATTGGCTGGCGATAGTGATGTCAGTAACAAAAATGAAGAGTGATATATAGCTGTCAGAGAATAGATGAGATGCATTCCATAAGGCAGAGGATAGACTCTCAAGAGGAAGGGTAAGGTACTGGCTGAGATCAGAGGCTAAAGTTCATACTCTCCTGGCTGTGCATTTTGAGCAAGCTACTCTAACCTTCCTAGTTTCCTGAGCTTTAAAATGTGAGTAAAAAAATTAGCACCTTCCCAGGGGAGTTGTAAAGATTAACATTTATATATATAGTGCTTCATACAGTGCCTGCATCTAATAAATGCTTAATAATTTTCACCACCTTTAGAAATTGACAGAACTCTTAATCAAATCCAAAGCTTCCACATTACAAATGGCATGGCTAAGTCTCAGACAGGCATAAGCATGATATATTTCCTCTTCTGTTATATATGAGGCCTAGATTTAGACATTCACTAGATATCACGTTGGTTTTATTTGTTACTAAATTCTCCACATTTCATGAAAGGAAGAAAAAAGATATGAATATTGTCACTTTTCACAAATTGGCAACTGAGGTCAGACATTAATTGTCTTACTCAAAGCTACATTGTGGGAAAGTGAGGACTTGGTCCTCTATCTAAACCCCACACACTTATTTGCTAATGTCATAGCAAGACAAGTTTCAAAGCATTTTTATTTTTTCTTTTAAGACTTTGGTGTAAATTTGATCATTGAGATCCAATTTATATTTCCCTCAAAAGTGGAAGTTTCCAAATGAAAGATGATTGATCAATTACTGACCACATAAATCATTCATAGGCACTAGCTCAGACAGGCCCAGTTCATTATGTATCTTCTTAACAAAAAGCAAATTAATCCACCGGTTCTAAAAACCTTGTGCCAATCTATCTAAATCAATCAAGGCTAATAAAACATTAGCAGTAACAGTGCTAATGAGCAAACTCTTTTCCTCATAAGGATTCTAAATTAGGCATGTACTTGAAAGGGTATCGAGGAAGCAGTTCAAGACCCTTGATATACGTGATGTGCCCTTTCTAGTTCCCCAAATTCTGGGTGGGTCAGGAGTCTATCAGAAACACACAAGGTGGGGCTGTGGGAGCCCTGATCAAATAATAAACTCTTTAATCTTAAGATGTGGTACATATATACAATGAAATATTACTCAGCCATAAAAGGGAATGAAATTGTGCCATTTACAGAGAAATGATGGATCTAGAGACTATCATACAGAGTAAAGTAAGTCAGAGAGAGAAAAGCAAATATTGTATAAGATTGTTTATATGTGGAATCTAGAAAAATGGTATAAGTGGTCTTATTTGCAAAGCAGAAATAGAGACATAGATGGAGAGAACCAACATATGGATACAAGAAGGAGGCATGATGAATGGTGATTGGGATTGACGTGTATACATTACTATGTATAAAACAGATCACTAATGAGAACCTACTTTATGGCACAGGCAACTCTACTCAGTGCTCTGTGGTGACCTAAATGGGAAGAAAATCCAAAAAAGAAGGGATATATGCATACATAATGCTAATTCACTTTATTGTACAGTAGAAATACAACATTGTAAAGCAACTACACCCAATAAAAATTAATTTAAAAAGTAAATAATCTTTAATCCTAAGGGAAAATACTATAATTCCCTGCCCTACTCCACCTCAGGCGTATAGAGAAGGTTCAGAATTGAAGGCTGCTGAAGCTGGGACTCAGGGGTGGCATCTCTTCTCACTTGGGAGGGAAAAACAAAGACCCAAGAGAGGCCTTGGGATAAGACTTGAAGGCTGAAACTCCTCTGGGAGTCTGTTCCCTGTTCTGTTGCATCTTCACTAAAGCGCTATGATTCCTTTGACATTGTTGCTAAATTAGCCATCCCAACAGCTAACGCAACACATGCCTTGCTTTAAACAAGCTTATTGATCCACTGCAATTACTATGCCAAAGGGATACAGCCAGCCCAAAGCCATCACACCCACAGGAAATCAAAAGAAAAGCCATACCCCTACCATACTCTGCTCTCTTGCCCTCTGATTCTCTGCCAGGCCCCCCCATTGACAGACCTAGAGGGTAAGGGTCTCCTGTGATGGGGTTCATACCTGTCAGATTCTTGGAGACAGAGAGCAGGATGGCAAAGAAGGTGATCCAGCTGGAGACAGATAGAGGCTAGGTAGTATATTTACTTTGAACTAAAAATCTCTGGCCCTTTCTACAGTGAGTGCCATAGGACTGTGCTCTTAGAGGTCTTTACACACTTACAATCTGAGTATGAAACTAGATTATGTCATTCCCAAGCCTATTTCCTCATCTGAAAAATGAAGAAAATAATTGCTAATTTTCACTGTGTGTCTCATATATGCCAGGCACAGTTCTGAGAGTTCATCTTCACAACAATACTGTTATTATTATTCCCTTGGCTTCCCCAGTAGCTCAGCTGGTAAAGAATCTGCCTGCAATGTGGGATACCTGGGTTCAATCCCTGGGTTGAGAAGATTCCCTGGAAAAGAGAACAGCTACCCACCTCCCTGGGGAAGGGAACAGCTACCCACTCCAGTATTCTTGCCTGGAGAATTCCATGAACAGGGGAACCTGGCAGGCTACAGTTCACAGGGTCACAAAGAGCAACATGACTGAGCAACTTTCACTTTGACCCTTCTTTCTTACAAATAAGAAAATTAGGCAAATAAAGTTTAGGAAAAATGCCCAACCACACACAGCTAATTTAATAAATGACATAACCAGAAGGCAAACTCAAGAAGGTGAGCCCTAAAGTTCATTCTTTTAAGCATTATGCCATGCTGCATCACAGTAATGCTGCTGGTGCTGGTGCTAAGTCGCTTCAATCATGTCCAACTCTGCAACCTCATGACTGCAGCCCACCAGGCTCCTCCGTCCATGGGATTTTCCAGGCAAGAGTCCTGGAGTGGGGTGCCATTGCCTTCTCTGACAGTAATGCTAGTATACCTGTTTATTTATTTATTTTATATTGTGTTTGTTTGTTTTGTTTTGTTTTAATTTATTTTAATTGGAGGCTAATTACTTTACCTGTTTAATGAGTGAGTAAGTGAGTGAAATTGCTCAGTCACATCCAACTCTTTGTGACCCCATGGACTGTAACCCACTAGGCTCCTCTGTCCATGGGATTCTCAAGGCAAGAAAACTGGAGTGGGTAGCCATTTCCTTCTCCAGGGGATCTTCCCGACTAAGGGATAGAAACTGGGTCTCCGGCACTGCAGTCAGACTCCACTGTCTGAGCCACCACGGAATTCAAACCATTCAAAAAATAAATACATGAGAGCAATTGGTGCTTGACAGGTAGGGGGCTCACAAGAGATACTACCTAAAAGTAACCCTGTTATTTTTGTAATTTCCCAAGATTTATTTTTCAATAGCTAGTCATAGTAGACAATGTTTAAAAGATTCCCCAAATCAGATTGCATCACCTTGGGGAAATGGCAGGAAGGAAAACAGTCTGGGAAACAAAAATATGAAGGTGTTCTTTCATATGTAAAAATATACTGAGACTTAATATAAACACCTAGAAGCCACCTTAAGTCTGCTTTCTCTCCCAGGATGTGTCAGGACCAAGATGAAGAAAGTTAGTGGCTCAAAAATGCTCATAGAGGGTTTAGTAGAGGAAAACAATTACACTTCTGGGTTTCTGGGAAATGCAGCTCCCCCTTTTTGTTTCTGTAACTTGTGTTTCTGAAAGAATTCCCACCTTCTTTCTGAATTCATCTTCTTGGCTTTTATTCCTGCCATGTTACTGATGCATGAGACAAACCCAGGCTTCCTCCTATTCGAGAGGGAGCATCCTCCTTCTCATCGCTCCTCTTCCTCCTCTTGACTAGGAGGAAAGAAGATAGCTGCCAAAGAAAAAGTTAAGGAGTTGCCTCTCAGAACTTGCTCTACCATAAATCACAGGAGAAAAGGAAAAGGAAATTCTAAGGACTCCTAATGATTTCAACCCAGTTCCCTTAAAAACTTGGGGCCAAAAGCTAGCAACAAAGACTAAGTACTTACATCTCTGAATCCTCCAGGCTTGATATCTTCTTTGGGAGCTCATCAGAGGTTTAACTGTGGCTGGTCAAGATCTGGGGATCTGGGGACTGAATTCAGTTATCTAATCGCATCTAAAAATAATTTACAACAAACCATTCAAAACCTCCCTCATTCTAAATGCCCACATAGAATATTAACACTTAAAACACTTTGATCTATTGACCTAGAATAGACTGCCAGGTATTTTCCCAGCAAAGATGGGTTTATTCAGGATCAGCAAAGAAATTGCAATTCAGAATCTATGGCCACAGTGAGCAAAATGCAAGTGCCCACCCACCAAAGAAAGGAGGTCTTTATACAGAAGAAAAGGAAGTTGGGAGGGTTGGAGTAAGAGGGTCCCTGGCTTATCTTGCCAGGAAAGAAGTCTTCTTTTTCTTGTTGTGTTTATTTATGATTCTAGGCTGTGAGGGGGCTTCCCCTGACTTATCTCACCAAGAATAATACCCTACAGGTCCATCCATGTTGTTGCAAATGGCAAAAGTTCATTCTTTTTATGGCTAATATTCTATATATTAGCCATAATATATAGAAACATATATAGATAGAACATAAACATAAATATATAGAAACAAATAAACCCTATTTCTTCTTTATCCATTCATCTACTGATGGATGCTAGGTTGTTTCCCTGTTTTGACTATTATAAATAATGTTGCTATGAATATTGGGCTGCATGTATCTTTTTGAATTAGGGTGTTCTTTCTTTTTTTTTTTTTTTTTTTGATTTATAAATAGAAATGAAATTTTTGCTGGGTCACATGGTAGCTCTATTTTTAGTTTTTTTGAGAAACCTCAATACCATTTTCCACAGAGGCTGCACCAAATTAAATTCCCACCAACAGTGCACTACCATTCCCTTTCTCCACACCCATATCAGCATGTGTTATTTGTGGTCTTATGGATTACAACCATTCTGATAGGTTCGAGATAATCACTCACACATTTCTCTGATGATTAGTGATATTGAGCATCTTTTCATGTGCTCAGATTCACTTTCGCAATAATATGGCTTACTCCATTTCACCCAAAAGAATGCTTCCAATCAAGAAAGCCTTCTGTTTGTTTCCCATCTTTGCTCTCAGTTCAGTTCAGTTCAGTTCATTTCAGTCGCTCAGTCATGTCTGAATCTTTTTAACCCCATGAATCGCAGCACGCCAGGCCTCCCTGTCCATCATCAACTCCCAGAGTTCACTCAAACTCATGTCCATTGAGTCAGTGATGCCATCCAGCCATCTCATCCTCTTCTCATCCTCGTCCACTTCTCCTCCTATCCCTCCCAGCATCAGAGTCTTTTCCAATTAGTCAACTCTTTGCATGAGGTGGCCAAAGTATTGGAGTTTCAGCTTTAGCATCAGTCCTTCAAATGAACACCCAGGACTGATCTCTTTAGAATGGACTGGTTGGATCTCCTTGAAGTCCAAGGGTCTCAAGAGTCTTCTTCAACACCACAGTTCAAAAGCATCATTTCTTTGGCGCTCAGATTTCTTCACAGTCCAACTGTCACATCCATACATGATCACTGGAAAAACCATTGCCTTGACTAGACGGACCTTTATTGGCAAAGTAATGTCTGCTTTTGAATATGCTATCTAGGTTGATCATAACTTTCCTTCCAGGAGTAAGCATCTTTTAATTTCATGGCTGCAATCACCATCTGCAGTGATTTTGTAGCCCAGAAAAATAAAGTCTGACACTGTTTCCACTGTTTTCCCATCTATTTGCCATGAAGCAATGGGACCGGATGCCATGATCTTGGTTTTCTGAATGTTGAGCTTTAAGCCAACTTTTTCACTCTCCATTTTCACTTTCATCAAGAGGCTTTTTAGTTCCTCTTCACTTTCTGCATAAGGGTGGTGTCATCTGCATATCTGAGGTTATTGACATTTTCTCTCTGCAATCCCGATTCCAGCTTGTGCTTCTTCCAGCCCAGCGTTTCTCATGATGTCCTCTGTATATAAGTTAAATAAGCAGGGTGACAATATACAGCCTTGACATACTCCTTTTCCTATTTGGAACCAGTCCATTTTTCCATGTCCAGTTCTAACTGTTGCTTCCTGACTTGCATATAGGTTTCTCAAGAGGCGGGTCAGGTGGTCTGGTATTCCCATCTCTTTCAGAATTTCCCACAGTTAATTGTGATCCACACAGTCAAAGGCTTTGGCATAATCAATAAACCAGAAATATATGTTTTTCTGGAACTGTCTTGCTTTTTCCATGATCCAGTGGATTTTGGCAATTTGATCTCTTGTTCCTCTGCCTTTTCTAAAACCAGCTTGAACATCAGGAAGTTCATGGTTGATGTATTGCTGAAGCCTGGCTTGGAGAATTTTGAGCATTACTTTACTAGCATGTGAGATGGGTGCAATTGTGCAGTAGTTTGAGCATTCTTTGGCATTGCCTTTCTTTGGGATTGGAATGAAAACTGACCTTTTCCAGTCCTGTGGCCACTGCTGAGTTTTCCAAATTTGCTGGCATATTGAGTGCAGCACTTTCACAGCATCATCTTTCAGGATTTGGAATAGCTCCACTGGAATTCCATCACCTCCACTAGCTTTGTTTGTAGTGATGCTTTCTAAGGCCCACTTGACTTCACATTCCAGGATGTCTGGCTCTAGGTCAGTGATCACACCATCGTGATTATCTTGGTCATGAAGATCTTTTTTGTACAGTTCTTCTGTGTATTCTTGCCACCTCTTCTTAATGTCTTCTGCTTCTGTTAGGTCCATCCCATTTCTGTCCTTTATTGAGCCCATCTTTGCATGAAATATTCCCTTGATATCTCCAATTTTCTTGAAGAGATCTCTAGTCTTTCCTATTCTGTTGTTTTCCTCTATTTCTTTGCATTGATTGCTGAAGAAGGCTTTCTTATCTCTCCTTGCTATTCTTTGGAACTCTGCATTCAGATGTTTATATCTTTCTTTTTCTCCTTTTCTTTTCACTTCTCTTCTTTTCACAGCTATTTGTAAGGCCTCGCCAGACAGCCATTTTGCTTTTTTGCATTTCTTTTCCATGGGGATGATCTTGATCCCTGTCTCCTGTACAATGTCACGAACCTCTGTCCATAGTTCATCAGGCACTCTATCAGATCTAGTCCCTTAAATCTATTTCTCACTTCCACTGTATAATGATTAGGGATTTGATTTAGGTCATACCTGAATGTTCTAGTGGTTTTCCCTACTTTCTTCAATTTAAGTCTGAATTTGGCAATAAGGAGTTCATGATCTGAGCCACAGTCAGCTCCTGGTTCTGTTTTTGCTGACTGTATAGAGCTTCTCCATCTTTGGCTACAAAGAATATAATCAATCTGATTTCAGTGTTGACCATCTGGTGATGTCCATGTGTAGAGTCTTCTCTTGTGTTGTTGGAAGAGGGTGTTTGTTATGACCAGTGTGTTCTCTTGGCAAAACTCTATTAGTCTTTGCCCTACTTCATTCCGTATTCCAAGGCCAAATTTGCCTGTTACCCCAGGTGTTTCTTGACTTCCTACTTTTGCATTCCAATCCCCTATAATGAAAAGGAAATCTTTTTTGGGTGTTAGTTCTAAAAGGTCTTATGGGTATTCATAGAACTGTTCAAATCAGCTTCTTCAGCGTTACTAGTTGGGGCATAGGCTTGGATTACTGTGATATTGAATGGTTTACCTTGGAAACGAACAGAGATCATTCTGTCATTTTTGAGATTCCATCCAAGTACTGCATTTTGGACTTTTTTGTTGACCATGATGGCTACTCCATTTCTTTTGAGGGATTCCTGCCCACAGTAGTAGATATAATGGTCATCTGAGTTAATTCACCCATTCTAGTCCATTTTAGTTCACTGATTCCTAGAATGTTGATGTTCACTCTTGCCTTCTGTTTCACCACTTTCAATTTCCCTTGATTCATGGACCTGACATTCCAGGTTCCTATGCAATATTGCTCTTTACAGCATCGGACCTTGCTTCTATCATCAGTCACATCCACAACAGGGTATTGTTTTTGCTTTGGCTCCATCCCTCCATTCTTTCTGGAGTTATTTCTCCACTGATCTCCAGTAGCATATTGGGCCCCTACCAACCTGGGGAGTTCTTCTTTCAGTATCCTATCATTTTGCCTTTTCATACTGTTCATGGGGTTCTCAAGGCAAGAATACTGAAGTGGTTGTCCATACCCTTCTCCAGTGGGCCACATTCTGTCAGACCTCTCCACCCATCTTGGGTGGCCCCACACGGCATGGCTTAGTTTCATTGATTTAGATAATGCTGGGGTCCATGTGATCAGATTGACTAGTTTTCTGTGATTATGCTTTCAGTGTGTCTGCCCTCTGAAGCCCTCTCACAAACCTACCGTCTTACTTGGGTTTCTCTTACCTTGGACGTGGGGTATCTCTTCATGGCTGCTCCAGCAAAGCGCAGCCGCTGTCCCTTACCTTGGACGAGGGGTATCTCCTCATGGCCGCCCCTCTGACCTTGAACGTAGAGTAGCTCCTCTCTTCCACACAGAGAAGCAGACTTAGAAATAACTTTAAATAATCAATCATTGGCACCTCCACTTCAGGAATGACTAAATGATCTGGGGCCCCCTGTGATGCCAAACTTGACCTTCTCCTGGTTGAAATGGGAGGGCTTGGCAGGCTATTTGAGCATATTGGCACTCGTAACCCTTGGTTCCGATGGTAAAGACTATGCCTACAATGCAGGAGACCCAGGTTGGATTCCTGCGCCGGAAAGATCCCCTGGAGAAGGGAATGGCTACGCACTCCAGTATTCTCTCCTGGAGAATTCCACAGACAGAGGAGCCTGGGAGGCTACAGTCCAGGGGTTCGCAAAGAGTCAGATGCAACTAAGCAACTAACACAGCTATCTACACTATTATCAGACAAGGCAAGTTAGAGGTTCTGCTCAAAGGATATTCAACTTACTGAGACTGAGGACCCAGGAATCTGCTGGCTTTTTATTTCTTCTCTCCTAGTGGTATCTCCTAGTGGTGGTATTACAATTCTAAGTATTGAATTAAGACCTGATGTGTTTGAGTTCTGAGTCAAACACTCAGCTACACGTATGTAAGGATTAAGTCAGAAAGGGAAAGAAATCATATCACAGGCTAAACTCTATGTCAGTTAAAATTATGCCAGGAGATTCTCAGCTTCAGATGCACATGGTTTTAAGGAACTTCATAAAAATACAAATACCCAACCCCATCCAAGCCTACTAAATCTTGACCTTCAAGGATATTACCAAGCAGACATTAAGTCTTTAAAGAAATAATAATAAGGTGAAAAGCCACTTGACATATAATTCCCAAGTATGGCCATAGTTAGGAGCCACTAATGTAGCCAAAATTTCTAAGTGTACACACACCTCCCTGTCTCCTCATTTCATCAGTATTATCAAAATGTTGGAAATCAAAATGTCCCCTGTACTTTGTAACTACAAGTTAGGCAGTGACTCATGATTAAAGCTTTTTCCAGTCCAAACAAAATAAATAAATAAATAAAAGAACAAAGGTACACAGAATTTTTTCATACTCTTGGCTGCAATATACTATATTACTATGTCGTGTGAATTTCATGTCTTTGGGGTTTGATATTCGTGTCTAATTATTTTTGCAATCGTTTTACATCTAGACAGAATGAAAGCATCATTATTTTTGGTATCCTGGTCATGTCTCATAGCCCTGAGTAGAGCAGATGTTTGTAAGAACAAATAATGAGAACGGTCTGTGGAGGGAAAATGACGTGAAAAAAAATGCTGCTAACTTTTCCTTTATGCAAGTGAAATGTAAAGACACCATAAGTGTGTAAGTGCTGCTTTATTAAACTCTTGGAATTGAAATCCATTTTTTTTTTTTTTTGCCTCAAAGGCTTAACTGTTTCTCTTTAGACTTGTGAGTGTACCTCTTGTAAAATGTAAAATCTGAAAACTTGAATATTTCACATGAAAGTATGAAACAAATAAATTACACAGTTAAATGAATTATTCAGAACTTTTCATCTCTCACTGGCCTTCTAAATTTAATCTCCAGTTGGATGTTGAACTCATAAATTCTGCAAAACCTGACAATAAAACTATTTAGCCATTTATCAGCTACTCATTCATGACTTTCCTCCTCTTAAACTTTTGAGAATCAAATATTTAAAACTTAAAAAACCTACCAGTTTGAAATTTGAATTTTAATTAAGTCTAAAGGTTCTGAATGTTTTACCTTCCACAAAATATGCTTTTAGAATATGTGTTGAATGATTGTTTGAAATATGAAAAAGTGTAATTGTATATATAAGTTGGTTAATGGGCTTCCCTTCCTGATGGTAAATAATCTGTCTATGATGCAAGAGATATAGGTTCAATCCCTGGGTTGGGACGATCCCCTGGAGAAGAGAATGGCAAACCACTCCAGTATTTTTGCCTGGAGAACTCCATGGACAGAGGAGCATGGGGGACTACAGTCCATGCTCCTAAGTAACAAGTTGGTTTAATATTTAATAAATTCTACTACCATATCAAAAAAAAATGAAGATTACATCCAAATCTCTGGTCAATGTGTTACCAAACCCAGGTCCAGCTGCTTGTTGCTCAAAGGCCATTAAACAGGCCAAGCTGGTGGTAAGGAAATTTTGCTTTATTTTGGATGCTAGCAAATGAGGGTGAGGGAAGAGGGAAGACACCAGTTCAAAGGTCAACTCTTCCCTACTGACAATTAGTGGATAAGAGCATTTATAGACAGGGTTTGGGGGGCTACATGCAGAAACAGAACAGTCAGCTCTTACAAGCATCTTGAAGTTGGTCATCAGTGGTCAGACCAGTGTCATCTTAATTGTTTCAAGTACAGTTAGTCTTCAGATTCAGGACTGGTTTGTTCCCAATTGAAGCCAATTCTTGGAATTATGGCAATTTATGCCATGGCTACAGTCTGTTCATCATGTTGTCAACTTCTTCCACCTGGTGGGAGTTTCTGTATCTATAAAACAGCTTATAGGATACGGCTCAGAACATTATCTATAACACTTCTGCTGCTGCTGCTAAGTCACTTCAGTCGTGTCCGACTCTGTGTGACCCCACAGACGGCAGCCCACCAGGCTCCCCTGTCCCTGGGATTCTCCAGGCAAGAACACGGGAGTGGGTTGCCATCTCCTTCTCCAATGCATGAAAGTGAAGTCGCTCAAGTCATGTCCAACCCTCAGCGACCCCATGGACTGTAGCCTACCAGGCTTCTCCATCCATGGGATTTTCCAGGCAAGAGTACTGGAGTGGGGTGCCTAACACTTCAGGAGGAACTAAAAGTCCTTGACTATGCTTAATGACTGCATAATTATTATTTGGTTTCTTTTGATTGTTTTTCTTTGTTTCTGCATGTTCTCATTTCTGTGATTAAACTTGCTTTCATGCTAACTTGCTTTGCTGGTGCTAAGTCGCTTCAGTCGTGTCCGACTCTGTGTGACCCCATAGACGGCAGCCCACCAGGCTCTCCATCCCTGGGATTCTCCAGGCAAGAACACTGGAGTGGGTTGCCATTTCCTTCTCCAATGCATGAAAGTGAAAAGTGAAAGTGAAGTTGCTCAGTCGTGTCCGACTCTCAGCGACCCCATGGACTGGAGCCTACCAGGCTCCTCCGTCCATGGGATTTTCCAGGCAAGAGTACTGGGGTGGGGTGCCATTGCCTTCCCCGATTAACTTGCTTTAGCTGTGTCCAACTCTTTTGGACCCCATGGAGTGTAGCCTGCCAGGCTCCTCTGTACATGGGGATTCTCCAGGCAGGAATACTGGAGTGGGTTACCACGCTCTCCTCCAGGGCATCTGCTGACCCAGAGACCGAATCATTATCTTTTATGTCTTCTGCTTTGGCAGGCAGGTTCTTTACCACTAGTGCCACCTGGGGAGAATCTGATGAAACTTACTCTTTGGCAAAAGTTTTTCCTACAGACAAAAGGCGGGCTGAGGACATGGGGGTGGGGCAAGGACCACAGAATTCTGCACTGTTTCAAGCCCGCATTTTGCATTAGCCCCAAGAATTTCCTTCTAAATTTCCTTCTCCATCTAATTAACCCAGTGCCCATTAATGACACCTCTCAATTAGAAAAGAACACCAGACATTTGGAAAAACCTGCCTTATATGGTCCAGACCAAATCACATAAATCACTTTGAATGAATCAAGCAAAGGAGGAGCAATCTTATTGTGGGAGACAACCATTATTTTTTACTATGTAACCATGCAAAATAATCAATGATTTTAATATTTCACATCTTGACCAGTGTTATATTTTGATTTTTTGTTTGTTTGTTTCTTTGATACTTTTTAGGCATAAAAAATTCTCACAGAAAACATGTTAAAAAAACAGTCATTTCAGAGGCAAGAGTATACAATGGAGAAAAGACAACCTCTTTAACAAGTGATTCTGGGAAAACTGGTCAACCACTTGTAAAAGAATGAAACTAGAACACTTTCTAACACCATACACAAAAATAAACTCAAAAAGGATTGAGATCTAAATGTAAGACCAGAAACTATAAAACTTCTAGAGGAAAACAAGGCAAAACACTCTCCAACACAAATCACAGCAGGATCCTCTATGACCCATCTCCCAGAATATTGGAAATAAAAGCAAAAATTAACAAATGGGACCTAATTAAACTTAAAAGCTTTTGCACAACGAAGGAAACTATAAGCAAGGTGAAAAGACAGCCTTCAGAATGGGAGAAAATAATAGCAAATGAAGAAACTGACAAATAACTAATCTAAAAATATATATATAAGGAGCTCATACAGTTCAATACCACAAAAATGAACGAATCAAAAAACGGGCCAAAGAACTAAACAAACATTTCTCCAAATAAGACATATAGATGGCTAACAAACACATGAAAAGACATTCAGTATCACTTATTATCAGAGAAATACAAATCAAAACCATTATGAAGTACCATCTCATGCGGGCGATCCAAAAGTCTATGAAAAATAAATGCTGGAGAGGGTGTGGAGAAAAGGGAACCCTCTTACACTGTTGGTGGGAATGCAAACTAGTACAGCCACTATGGAGAACAGTGTGGAGATTCCTTAAAAAACTGGAAATAGAACTGCCATCAGATCAGATCAGATCAGATCAGTCGCTCAGTCGTGTCCGACTCTTTGCGACCCCATGAACCGCAGCACGCCAGGCCTCCCTGTCCATCACCAGCTCCCGGAGGTCACTCAGACTCGCACCCATCAAGTCAGTGATGCCATCCAGCCATCTCATCCTCTGTCGTCCCCTTCTCCTCCTGCCCTCAATCCCTCCCAGCATCAGAGTCTTCTCCAATGAGTCAACTCTTCGCATGAGGTGGCCAAAATACTGGAGTTTCAGCTTTAGCATCATTACTTCCAAAGAAATTCCAGGATTGATCTCCTTCAGAATGGACTGGTTGGATCTTTTTGCAGTCCAAGGGACTCTCAAGAGTCTTCTCCAACACCACAGTTCAAAAGCATCAATTCTTCGGCGCTCGACCTTCTTCACAGTCCAGCTCTCACATCCATACATGACCACAGGAAAGACCATAGCCTTGACTAGGCGAACCTTTGTTGGTAAAGTAATGTCTCTGCTTTTGAATATGCTATCTAGGTTGGTCATAACTTTCCTTCCAAGGAGTAAGCGTCTTTTAATTTCATGGCTGCAGTCACCACCTGCAGTGATTTTGGAGCCCAGAAAAATAAATTCTGACACTGTTTCCACTGTTTCTCCATCTATTTCCCATGTAGTGATGGGACCAGATGCCATGATCTTCGTTTTCTGAATGTTGAGCTTTAAGCCAACCTTTTCACTCTCCACTTTCACTTTCATCAAGAGGCTTTTTAGCCCCTCTTCACTTTCTGCCATAAGAGTCGTGTCATCTGCATATCTGAGGTTATTGATATTTCTCCCGGCAAAGACAGTATGAAAAGAACTGCCATACAACCCAGCAATCCCACTGCTGGGCATACACACCGAAGAAACCAGAATTGAAAGAGAACATGTACCCCAGTGTTCATCGCAGCACTGTTTACTATAGCTAGGACATGGAAGCAACCTAGATGTCCATCAGGAGACAAATGGATAAGAAAGCTATGGTACATATACACATGGAGTATTACTGAGCTATTAAAAAGAATGCATTTGAATCAGTTCTAATGAGGTGGATGAAACTGGAGCCTATTATACAGAGTGAAGAAAGTCAGAAAGAAAAACACCAATACAGTATATTAACGGATATATATGGAATTTAGAAGGATGACCCTATATGCAAGACAGCAAAAGAGACACAGAGATAAAGAACAGACTTTTGGACTCTGTGAGAGAAGGCGAGGGTGGGATGATTTGAAAGAATAGCATTGAAACATGTTTATTCAGTTCAGTTCGGTTCAGTTGAGTCGCTCAGTCGTGTCCAGCTCTTTGTGACCCCATGAATCGCAGCACGCCAGGCTTCCCTGTCCATTACCAACTCCCAGAATTCACTCAAACTCACATCCATCAAGTCAGTGATGCCATCCAGCCATCTCATCCTCATGTTTATTACCATATGTGAAATAAATCGCCCATCCAGGTTAGATGTATGAGACAAGGCACTCAGGTCCAGTGCACTGGGATGACCCTGAAGGATGGGATTGGGAGGGAGGTAGGAGGGGAGTTCAAGATGGAGAACACATATACACCCATGGCTAATTCATGTCAATGTATGGCAAAAACCAGTATAATATTGCAAAGTAATTAGCCTCCAATTAAAATAAATAAATTAATTTAAAAAATACTCCTTTCTGGCTTGTTTAGTTTATTTACATCCTTACTATGCTGATAAATAATTTATGAACTAGAGACTAGAAATCTCTTCAAAAAAATTAGAGATACCAAGGGAACATTTCATGAAAACATGGACTCAATAAAGGACAGAAATCGTATGGATACGATTGGATCAAATAGAAGCAGAAGCTATTAAGAAGAGGTGGCAAGAATACACAGAAGAACTATACAAAAAAGATCTTCATGACCCAGATAACCATGATGGTGTGATCACTTACCTAGAGCCAGACATCCTGGAATGCAAAGTCACGTGGGCCTTAGGAAGCATCACTATGAACAAAACTAGTGGAGGTGGTGGAATTCCAGTTGAGCTATTTCAAATCCTAAAAGATAATGCTGTTAAGGCTTCCCTAGTGGCTCAGATGGCAAAAGTGCTTGCAATGTGGGAGACCCGGGTTCAATCCCTAGGTCAGGAAGATCCCCCCTGGAGAATGAAATGGCAACCACTCCAGTACTCTTGCCTTGAAAATTCCTTGGATGGAGAAGCCTCATAGGCTACAGTCCATGGGGTCACAAAGAGTTGGACACAACTGAGTGACTTCATTTTTCACTAATGCTGTTAAAGTGCTGCACTCAATATGCCAGCAAATTTGGAAAACTCAGCAGTGGCCACAGGACTGGAAAAGGTCAGTTTTCATTCCAATCCCAAAGAAGGGCAATGCCAAAGAATGCTCAAACTACTGTACAATTCCACTCATCTCACACCCTAGCAAAGTAATGCTCAAAATTCTCCAACTGAGACTTCAACAGTATGTGAACCAAGAACATCCAGATGTTCAAGCTGGATTTAGAAAAGGCAGAGGAACCAGAGATCAAATTGCCAACATATGTTAGATCATGGAAAAAGCAAGAGAGTTCCAGAAAAACATCTACTTCTGCTTTATTGATTACGCCAAAGCCTTTGACTGTGCAGATCACCACAAACTGTGGAAAATTATTAAAAAGATGGGAATACCAGACCGCCTGACCTGCCTCCTGAGAAATCTGTATGCAGGTCAAGACGCAATAGTTAGAACCTAATATGGCAAAAAGGACTGGTTCCAAATTGGGAAAGGAGTTCGTCAAGGCTGTATATTGTCACCCTGCTTATTTAACTTATATGCAGAGCACATCATGAGAAATACCAGGTTGGATGAAGCACAAGCTGGAATCAAGATTGCTAGGAGAAATATCAATAACTTCAGATATGCAGATGACACCACCCTTATGGCAGAAAGTGAAGAGGAACTAAAGAGCCTCTTGGTGAAAGTGAAAAAGGAGAGTGAAAAAGCTCACTTAAAACTCAACATTCAAAAAACTAAGATCATGGCATCTGGCCCCATCACTTCATGGCAAATAAATGGGGAAACTATGGAAACACTGACAAACTTTATTTTTGGACTCCAAAAAAATATGGACACCATCACTGCAGATGGTGACTGAAGCCATGAAATTAAGACACTTGCTTCTTGGAAGAAAAGCTATGGCAAACCTAGACAGCATATTAAAAAGCAGAGACATTATTTGGCCAACAAAGATCCGTCTAGTCAAAGCTATGGTTTTTCCAGTAGTCATGTATGGATGTGAGAGTTGGACCATAGAGAAAGCTGAGAGTCAAAGAACTGATGGTTTTGAACTGTGGTGTTGGAGAAGACTCTTGAGAGTCCCTTGGACTGCAAGGAGATCAAACCAGTCCATCCTAAAGGAAATCAGTCCTGAAATTCACTGGAAAGACTGATGGTGAAGCTGAAGCTCCAATACTTTGGCCACCTTATGGGAAGAACTGACTCCTTGGAAAAGACCCTGATGCTGGAAAAGATTGAAGGCAGAAGGAAGAGGGGACAAGAGAGGATGAGATGATTGGATGGCATCACTGATTCTATGGACATGAGTTTGAGCAAGTTCTGGGAGTTGGTGATGGACAAGGAAGCCTGGTGTGCTGCAGTCCATTGGGTGGCAAAGAGTTGGACACCACTAAGTGGCTGAACTGAACTGAACTATATTCATAAATAATTTAAGGTAGCTTTTAAAAATACATACAATAGAATTTAAAAAAAAAAAGAAAACGTCTGGAAAAGAGATAATAACATCAAGATGGTATGTTAGAATAGAAACTCTATTGCTTAGAGATAGACCAGATAGACTTTCCAGCAGCCAAAACAAGGAGAAAAAGTATAAGTTATGTGACCTCCCCGCAGTATGTTATGTGACTCCATAAAATAAAAACGCATTAGTTGAGTCACATATTATGTGACATAACAGAGGTGTTAGCATGCCTACTATGGCAATTATATTGCAATATGAATGTATCAACTCAATACATTGTACAGCTTAAACTTACACAGTGTTGTTCTTTAGTCACTAAGCCATGTCTGAATCTTTGTGACCCCATGGATCATAGCCTGCGAGGCTCCTCTGTCCATGGGATTGCCCAGGCAAGAATACTGGAGTAGGTTGCCATTTCCTTCTCCTGGGGATCTCCCCGATACAGGGATCGAATACACATCTTCTGCTTGCAGATGAATTCTTTACCACTGAGCCACCTGGGAAGCAACTTACACAATATCTTAAGTCAAATACAGCTCAATTAAACAAACAAACACCAATTGCTCCAAAAAAAAAAAAAAAAATTATTCCTACAACTAAGTCCTGTGAGACAGTCTTGCCATGAGTCCTTATGTAAAAAAATTGTATGAAATATAAATAACAGGATTCTCAACAACAATCCTGCAGTAAATGCAAAATAAGACACTCAGGACTTTCTAACAAAGTCCCTCAAGGCAGGTCAACAAAAACGCAATGCAAAAACAAAACCCAGTTGATTAAGAGCACTTGGTAAGAGAGGAGTATTAAAATGATGCAATACAAGCAAGTAGCCCTCTCTTGTCTACCAACTCATTAATTCATTTTGTAGGATCTAAAAAAGTAGTTGGACTGTATCCTTCAAGAAACACTCCATAAACTTGTGAGTGGTTGTGAATTGAAGATATTATTTTCTAACAAGTAAAGTGAAAGTCGCTCAGTCCTGTTGGACTCTTTTTGACCCCATGGACTATATAGTTCATAGAATTCTCCAAGCCAGAATACTGGAGTGGGTAGCCATTCCCTTCTCCAGGGGATTTTCCCAACCTAGGGATCGAACCCAGGTCTCCAACATTGCAGTTCTTTACCAGCTAAGCCACAAGGGAAACCCATGAATATTGGAATGGGTAGACTATCTCTTCTCCAGGGGATCTTCCTGATCCAAGAATTAAACTGGGGTCTCCTATATTGCAGGCAGATTCTTTACCAAGTGGGCTATCAGGGAAGCCCTCTAACAAAAAGAAAAAAATTTTTTTCTAACAAGTAAAAATATAAGTAAATGATTCAAAGTTTCTCAACAGATCTTTATCTAGATTTCATTCAAAGTCCCTTTTATCTAAAGGTTCCCTTTAGATAAAATATCAGAAGTAATTGATACTTTTACCGAGCGAAACCTTCAGCTGTACCTCTTTGCCACATTCAGCTCACTCCAGACATGTGAAATGACATGGTCCTTGATCCTCACCTGTTCTCTTACCCATTCTTTACATTAAGAGCATAGATGTGCGTGTGTGCTCAATCGCTTCAGTCATGGTCAACTCTTTGTAACCCTGTGGACTGTAGCCTGCCAGGCTCCTCTGTCCATGGGATTCTCCAGACAAGAATACGGGAGTGGGTTGCCATTTCCTTCTCCAGGGGATCTTCCTGACCCAGGGATTGAACTCTCTGTCTCCTGCATCTCCTGCATTACAGATGGATTCTTTACCTGTTGAGCCACCTGTGAAGCCTCCAAGAGGAAAGACAGATTATTTAAACACTAACACAAAAAGAACAAAGATGCAACACCCCACTTACCCTCACTTTTCATTTGGAATTAATTTCAAAA
Organism: Tragelaphus eurycerus; assembly: GCA_935064755.1. Taxonomy (NCBI): domain Eukaryota; kingdom Metazoa; phylum Chordata; class Mammalia; order Artiodactyla; family Bovidae; genus Tragelaphus; species Tragelaphus eurycerus. Next base: position 16,345,991 of record CAKXYN010000024.1, on the reverse strand, counting down.
TTTACAGAAAAGCAACACCATAGATGCCGCTGTTCTTACCTCTCTGGGCTATTTAGTGCCAAACCAGTCATGTGTAGCAATTCACAAAGCTCTAGGACCAGATGGTAAGGGCACAGCTTGCTCTGTAAAGCTCTAGAAAGTATTATCACAGCCTGGTGGTCCATGGGCTGCCCAACATTTGTCCTGCCTACAAATAAACACAAGTACAAGCCCTACTCATCAACAGCTCCTACAATGGACCACTATCATTCATTGGCTCTCCCTCAGGCCCAAGTCTAGATCCTGATTTATCTCAGAACAAATAATTACGCTTAAGCTTCCTAGGCAAGTACTACTTTCACAATAAGCCAAAAGTAGAAGGGAAATTTGACTGAGTCGGTTTTTGTAATCTATATTTTTTTTTTTTTTTACTGAAACTTGACTTTCTTCCAGACCAGGGCAACTGGGCTCAACAACTTAAGCTTTACTTTGAAATGGGATGCTGGTTGATTCCAAAAAGTTATTATAAAATTACCACTTACTGCCCAGGAAGCAATCTCAAAGAGTTGTAAACTCAGGGTAATTTCAGAAGTCAATATTTCCAGCTCATCAGCCCAGTGTTAGGAATGCTTTCTCACTCAGTGTCTTGGAAGGAAATATAGATGCATTCAGCAGGAATTTTGAAGGAATTATCTATTCACAGAAGTGAGACGAGGGTTAAGAACACACAAGGAACTCTGAAAGCACTAAGGGATTAAAATAGCAGAAAATTATCTCCACCTTCAGGCCCCCAAAGAGGGTAGAGAATAAAACCAGTGTAACCAAAGACGCATCAGAACTGCAGGACTTGTCATCTCAGAAGGAAATACCCATTGCTGGAATAGATAGAGCTGAAAGGAGAGGGGTGGTGACAAACACTGACATTGTGACCTCTTTCTCCTGTGAATCTTGTCTGCTGGGGAAACTGCCTCTTGCCATAACTTAACTAAAAGTCAAGGGCAGGGAGCTTACTAACACAGCCTAGAGGAGAACAACAACAAAAAAAATGGGCAGAGGGTGGAGAAGCTTAAAGACCTTGCAAATCAATGTCATTTCTTATGCTTCCACGGAGAGATAGGACTGCCTTGGAAGTCCTGTGGATGCAATTGGTGTAAGGTCAAAGGCACCCAGATAATTGACACTGTGTCTAAAATGCATAACTGTTCTTGGTCTCCTTCTCCCTCAGGGGGAAAAAACACCTTTACAGTATGAAACAGAATTTTTCACTGATGGTTCTGAAATTACTTGCTGATATCATAAACTGATTTCCAAAGGGAAACGTTTTTATACCTTGCCTGGAATGGCAGAGCACTACTTGAGAATACTAGAAATGTGAGGGTGGCCAGCAACGCACCCCTCAATTCCATGCTAATGAAAAAGGGAGAAAGATTATTCAATTCAGCTGTACCCTGATCCTTATTATAGACTCAAGTTTCTATGTCTTTTAATAGATGATGCACAGAGAACCTCATTTAATTATTAGGGAAGATAAAGGAGTAAAAACAAGGGAGAGAAGCTTGATGGAAGGTTGTTAGCAAAGATTCTTCACTTACGTACCACTATTTTAACATCTGAAATGTAATTTGCACATATTCAACAGGAAACATGCTTAAGAAAGTAATTTAAATTTAAGCTAAACAGCTGCTCTGCAACAAAAGCTATCCTCCAAGCATTTTTTTTTAATGTTAAATATAAGCTTGGAAGAGCAGTTCCTAAAACATCCCACAGCATACACTGTTAATGAAAATTATATGTTGCGGTTGGTGTGGTGATATATACTCACCCAATATTGCTCCATACAAAGAAAAAGGAAACTAAGGTCAACAATAATAATTTAAAGACATTAAATTAAAATAAGAATTAGTCCAGAAACCTAGGAATACCCAGGCTAAAAGTTGGACAGTAAGCTGGAGTATTCCTTTTACCAACAGGTAAGAATACCCTAGAAATCTATATAAGATGCCCCTGTGGGAGGGCATGACTAGGAAAACAAAATTACAATTATGTGAGGTATGAATTGCCCTGGGACATGTAAGGTACATGTTATACCACAATTCCTTAAATGTTTCAAGTGAATTAGAAAAAGATCAATTCCCTACTCACTCAGATTAGCAGGAAGACATGTCAGTCATTTTGCGCTTTCTGCACCCTGTTAAGATTGCCAGAATATTTCGATAGATAGATAAAAAACTGACCTTCCAGCCTACTAGCGTTTTGAGCTGAAAAGCGCCTCAGCCCTGTGTCTGCCACAATCACCATTCATTCTTTGGGGACACATGCTACTGTGAAGCATTAGTTTCTCACCGCTTGTCCAAACTGTCGTGCCATCTGTGGCCCAAGCCAACAAGCTCCATTTGTAGATGGGCAGCTTAACTCACTTTCAGGCCAAGACTGGCCACAGGGAGGCTTTGCCTGCCCCTATCACAATAAACTGTGGAAACTTCTGAAAGAGATGGGAATACCAAACTACCTGACCTGCCTCTTGAGAAACGTATATGCAGGTCAGGAAGCAGCAATTAGAACTGGACATGGAACAACAGACTAGTTCCAAATAGGAAAAGGAGTACGTCAAGGCTGTATATTGTCACCCTGTTTATTTAACTTATATGCAGAGTACATCATGAGAAATGCTGGCCTGGAAGAAACACAAGTTGGAATCAAGATTGCCGGGAGAAATATCAATAACCTCAGATATGCAGATGACACCACCCTTATGGCAGAGAGTGAAGACGAACTAAAAAGCCACTTGATGAAAGTGAAAGTGGAGAGTGAAAAAGTTGGCTTAAAGCTTAACATTCAGAAAACAAAGATCATGGCATCTAGTCCCATCACTACATGGCAGATAGATGGGGAAACAGTGGAAACAGTGTCAGACTTTATTTTTCTGGACTCCAAAATCACTGCAGATGGTGATTGCAGCCATGAAATTAAAAGACGCTTACTCCTTGGAAGGAAAGTTATGACCAACCTAGATAGCATATTCAAAAGCAGAGACATTACTTTGCCAACAGAGGTCCGCCTAGTCAAGGCTATGGTTTTTCCAGTAGTCATGTATGGATGTGAGAGTTGGACTGTGAAGAAAGCTGAGCACTGAAGAATTGGTGCTTTTGTTTTTTTTGTTTTGTTTTGTTTTAAAAATTTATTTATTTATTTTTTTATTATTATTTTTTTTTTTAATTTTTCTTAACTTTACAATATTGTATTACTTTTACTATACATCGAGATGGATTCGCCACCAGAATACACGTGTTCCCCATCCTGAACCCTCCTCCCTCCCCCCTTCCCACACCATCCCTCCAGGTCATCCCAGTGCTCCAGTCCCAGGCATCTGTTATAGGGCATCGTACTTGGACTGACTCGTTTCAGATATGATATTATACATATTTCAATGCTATTCTCCCCAATCGTCCCACCCTCTCCCAGTCCCAGAGTCCAAAAGTCTGTTCTATACATCAGTGTCTCTTTTGCTGTCTCATAAGCAGGGTGATTGTTACCATCTTTCTAAATTCCATATATATGCGTTAGTATACTGTATTTGTGTTTTTCTTTCTGGCTTACTTCACTCTGTATAATAGGCTCCAGTTCCATCCACCTCATTAGAACTGATTCAAATGTATTCTTTTTAATGGCTGAGTAATACTCCATCGTGTATATGTACCACAGCTTGCTTATCCATTCATCTGTGGATGGACATCTAGGTTGCTTCCACGTCCTGGCTATTGTAAACAGTGCTGCTATGAACATTGGGGTACACGTGCCTCTTTCAATTCTGGTTTTCTCGGTGTGTATGCCCAGCAGTGGGATTGCTAGGTCATAAGGCAGTTCTATTCCCAGTTTTTTGAGGAATCTCCATACTGTTCTCCATAGTGGCTGTACTAGTTTGCATTCCCACCAACAGTGTAAGAGGGTACCCTTCTCTCCACACCCTCTCCAGCCTTTATTGCTTGTGGATTTTTGGATCGCAGCCATTCTGACTGGCGTGTAATGGTATCTCATAGTGGTTTTGATTTGCATTTCTCTGATAATGAGCGATGTTGAGCATCTTTTCATGTGTTTGTTAGCCATCTGTATGTCTTCTTTGGAGAAATGTCTATTAAGTTCTTTGGCCCATTTTTTGATTGGGTCGTTTATTTTCCTGGAATTGAGCTGTAGAAGTTGCTTGTATATTTTTGAGATTAGTTGTTTGTCTGTTGCTTCATTTGCTATTATTTTCTCCCATTCTGAAGGCTGTCTTTTCAGCTTGCCTATAGTTTCCTTTGTTGTGCAGAAGCTTTTAAGTTTGATTAGGTCCCATTTGTTCATTTTTGATTTTATTTCCGATATTCTGGGAGGTGGGTCATAGAGGATCCTGCTGTGATGTAAGTCAGAGAGTGTTTTGCCTATGTTATCCTCTAGGAGTTTTATAGTTTCTGGTCTTATATTTAGCTCTTTAATCCATTTTGAGTTTATTTTTGTGTATGGTGTTAGACAGTGTTCTAGTTTCATTCTTTTACAAGTGTTCAACCAGTTTTCCCAGCACCACTTGTTAAAAAGATTGTCTTTACTCCATTGTATAGTCTTGCCGCCTTTGTCAAAGATTAGGTGACCATATGTGCGTGGATTTATCTCTGGACTTTCTATTTTGTTCCATTGATCTATGTTTCTGTCTTTGTGCCAGTACCATACTGTCTTGATGACTGTAGCTTTATAGTAGAGCCTGAAGTCAGGCAGGTTGATTCCTCTAGTTCCGTTCTTCTTTCTCAAGATAGCTTTGGCTATTCGAGGTTTTTTGTATTTCCATACGAATTGAGAAATTATTTGTTCTAGCTCTGTGAAGAATACTGTTGGTAGCTTGATGGGGATTGCATTGAATCTATAAATTGCTTTGGGTAGTATACTCATTTTCACTATATTGATTCTACCAATCCATGAACATGGTATATTCCTCCATCTATTAGTGTCCTCTTTAATTTCTTTCAGCAGTGTTTTATAGTTTTCTAAATATAGGTCTTTAGATTCTTTAGGAAGATATATTCCTAAGTATTTTATTGTTTTCATTGCAATGGTGAATGGAATTGTTTCCTTAATTTCTCTTTCTATTTTCTCGTTAATAGTGTACAGGAATGCAAGGGATTTCTGTGCTTTTGAACTGTGGTGTTGGAGAAGACTCATGAGAGTCCCTTGGACTGCAAGGAGATCCAACCGGTCCATTCTGAAGGAGATCAGCCCTGAGATTTCTTTAGAAGGAATGATGCTAAAGCTGAAACTCCAGTACTTTGGCCACCTCATGCGAAGAGTTGACTCATTGGAGAAGACTCTGATGCTGGGAGGGATTGGGGGCAGGAGGAGAAGGGGACGACAGAGGATGAGATGGCTGGATGGCTTCACTGACTCGATGGATGTGGGTCTCAGTGACCTCCGGGAGTTGGTGATGCACAGGGAGGCCTGGCTCGCTGCGATTCATGGGGTCACAAAGAATCGGACATGACTGAGCAACTGAACTGAACTGAACTGAACTGAAGGGCAGGGCTCAGAATTCACAGCCGTCCCCTCAGATTCCTGACCCTCGGAGTTACTGCGTCTAAATGGGTTCAGGACTTTCTACCTCCCAAGGGAACTATGATTCTTTCCTCATCTTACTTCTGGGGATAAACCAAGGCAAACATTTTTTTTTTTCCTCCTTTTGACACTATAAACTTAGATTGATTTGTTCTCCTCCCTTTTTGTAAAAATTCCCTGGTGGCTCAGATGGTAAAGAGTCTGCCTGCAGTGTGGTTCAGTCACTGGGTTAGGAACATCTCCTGGAGAAGGAAATGACAACCCATTCCAGTATTCTTGCCTGGAAAATCCCATGGACAGAGGAGCCTGGCAGGCTACAGTCCATGGAGTCACAAAGAGTCAAATATGACTGAGCAAATTCACTTTCTTTCTTTCTTTTTTTTTTGAAAAGTTATGCTATGCTATGCTAAGTCACTTCAGTCATGTCCGACTGTGTGTGACCCCATGGACAGCAGCCCACCAGGCTCTCCCATCCCTGGGATTCTCCAGGCAAGAACACTGGAGTGGGTTGCCATTTCCTTCTCCAGTGCATAAAAGTGGAAAGTGAAAGTGAAGTCGCTCAGTTGTGTCCGACTCTTAGCGACCCCATGGACCGCAGCCCACCAGGCTCCTCCATCCATGGGATTTTCCAGGCAAGAGTACTGGAGTGGGGTGCCATTACCTTCTCCGTTTGAAAAATTAGACCTAACTAATTTAATTGCCTTAAACACACACACATATAAACACACATGACACAAGTCTTCTTAATGGCTTTTATTTCCCCAGAAGGTTCTGCACTAGCCTGCTTGCCACCATCACCAAAGTGGAAGAGCTCTGTGGGTAAGGAAAAGTCAAGTGTTAGAAGTCCAGTGTTCCTGGAGGAGAAAAATGTAATCTTCCTCCCTCCCTGATGAGACTGTTCAAGAGAAAAAGAGGCACATAATTTTTCTGAAGTCACCCTGCTCTATAAATTAAATCTATTTGTTCATTCACTTATTCAAAAATATTTACTGAGGTCCAGCAACAGCAGCAGCAGCAACTATGTTTTAAGCAGTATGAAATGTAGGTGGAATAGTGAGAAAATAAAATTTGTTCCTGCTATTATGGAGTCTATAAGTTCATGTTACAATCATACAAACTGATAGAATCCTTTCTGGAGAAACAGAAACAGCACAAGACACCAGCCCCATGCTGGAAGCTCAAGTAGAATCTGTACATAAAACCATATGTACTGAAAATCAAAAGTTTGTACAGTAGATTCCACACACAATTCTCAGAGTGCCTGAACAATTGCCGGATTTGAGAGAGTCCAAAATAATTTCAGGAGGGATAGACATTTGAGTCAGAATCTGAGGAGCGTGAAGAACCTTGAAAAATGAAAAAAAAAAAGGTCGGTGGGGGGAAGAGAAGAGGAAACTCCCAGACTCCATAAAAAGTGAGAAAGTGCTGAAAATTCAAGATATTCAAATAAATTTTAAGGGGAACAGAAAGCATTTACTTGAATTTTGTTTTTAAAGGAATGTTTAGAATACACTAACTCAAATTTTATCTACCATTTCACTCTTTAGGGAGCTGCTCTTAGCTATGTTTTCAACGAGAAAGTGTTAGAGGAACCCACAATCACAAAACTATCCCTAAATTTTTCCCTTATCAAGAAACATTATGCTTCTCTCTGCTTCTCCTCATCTGGAAAAATTAGGTAGAAAAACTCCTCCACCTTTCCAAAAACAAATTTTTCCTACAATTCTAGTGGACGAGTAAACTGGCTTGATCTTTATGAAAGATAATTTGGCAGTTAGCATCGAATGTTTAAAAATGGTCAAACCATCTGGACTGATAAATCTACTTTTAAGAATTTATCTTGAGAAATAATAAAGATATGCACAAAGATTTTGGAGAAGGATATTTATTGTAATGGTATTTGCAAAAATAAAATAAGTTTAAGACAATTTAAATATCAAAAGTCACAGATAAGGCTAAATATAATATAGTCATATGAAGGAGTGATCTTGAAATATTTAAGAATATAATAAAATGCTCACAAGGTGAAAAAAATCAGGTTATAAATTATGATCTTAAGTATATAAATATTATGTGTATCTAATATATACAAATGGAAAGAAAAAATATCAAAAATAATGAGAAGTTACCTACTGCTGGTAGCATTATGAGTGAAATGTTTTTCCTCCTTGTACTTTCTTGCATTATTTCAAATTTTCTATAATACATATTTATTGGGAAAGACAGTCTTGTGAATATAGTCTTTTGATCGCCATTTAGCCGCCAAGAATGAAAGCGGGCCTTGGACCTGGAACACCTCCTTGCCAAGACACAGTGTCCTCTCAGGCTGTGCTGGACTTAGTGGCTTGTGTGAGAGTATCTTTCCCTGTTTCAGACCCAATCTATACTCCTTTGTTTAGCATAAACTTGTGTATCATATGGCACCTGGCAAACCGCACTGCAAAATCTATTCTTTGGGGAGAAAGCACGATCCATCATTCTGCTGCACAAGAGGGATATGGGCAAATCAACTGCCTTGCATCAGTCATACTGGTATACACATAAATATCAATGGTCTAAATACATCAAGGGGCTTCCCAGGTGGTTCAGTCGGTAAAGAATCTACCAGCCGTACAGGAGATCTTTGTTCCATCCCTGGGTGGGGAAAATCCCCTGGAGAAGGGAATGGCACCTCACTCCAGTATTTTTGCCTGGGAAATCCAATGGTCAGAGAAGCCTGGTGGGCTACAATCCATGGAATCGCAAGAATTGGACATGACTTAGAGACTAAACCATCGCCGTAATATATCAATTAAAAGAAATTTTCAGATTAATAAAAAAAAACAAGATCCAATTCTATGCCATCTATAAGAAATCTACTTTAAATATAAAGACACAGATAAATTAACAGCAAAATATAGAAAATGATATACTTTCTTACCACTACCCAAATAAGGCTGCAGTAGCTATATTACTATCAGATATAGAGAATGAGATATATGATCATGAGTAAAGACAAGAGACACAACAGATATGGGTTTGATCTCTGGGTTGGGAAGATTCCCCTGGAGAAGGGTGACAACCTGTTCCAGTGTTCTTGTCTGAAAATCTCCATGGATAGAGGAGACTGGTGGGCTACAGTCCATGGGGTGGCAAAGGTCGGACACAACTGACCACAGGGACAGGGACAGCCGAAGCCGTCTATCCAGAATGGAGACACAGCACTTTTGGTCACAGCAGCTAAATGGATAGCTTGGTACATAATCTTGACCATGAAAACTGAGGGCCAAGTTACAGATAAACATCAAAGAATCAGCAGCATGTGTTACCCATCCTGAATCCCCCTCCCACCTCCCTCTCCATACCATCCCTCTGGGTCGTGTACACCCGTGGTGGATGCATGTTGATGTATGGCAAAACCAATATAATATTGTAAAGTAAGTAAATAAATAAATAAATAAATAAAAATTAATATAAACATAAAATTAAAAAGTGAATGGCATAGTAAAAAAAAAAAAAAATCAGTAGCTAATTTCATGGCCCATGTAACCAAAGCATGGTGTATGAAATGAGGGACGATTAAAGACGTGTCATGATTTAGTTCAGAAACACAAAACACACAAATGAGTCCTTTCACCTGGTGTTCAGCAAGGGCCTCACAGGCAGCCAAACTGGATTAATGGACCATATTAACAGCAGAAGCCTGAACTACATAGCTAATCAGAAAAACTGTAGGTTTTATTCCTTCTTATCCTGTGGGAAGAGCCACTATTTCTCTTCAAGCTTCATCTCATTCTTTCTCTAGGCTAATTTTGCATTACCTCATTTTTCCAGTTTGAAAAAGGACTCACTCCTGTCCCTTGGTTTCAGTAAGTTGCTGAGGCTTCCCTGAATGATCTCACAGCCACCATTCTGACAGACCCCGTATCTAACCCAGTAAATTTAGGTCAGTAATTTTGTCACTACTCTCTTGGTCAAGGGTTTCTCCCTTTTATCCCTGGTATTGTTCTGTGTCAGCTGCTCAGTTGTGTCCAATTCTTTGCAACCCCAAGGACTCCTCTGGGGAGGAGGCACCTCTGCCCGTGGGATTCTCCAGGCAAGAATACTGGAGTGGGCTGTCATGCTCTCCTCTGGGGAATCTTCCCAACCCACAGATTGAACCCGGGTCTCTGTATTGCAGGCAGATTCTTTACCATTTGAGCCACCAGGGATTCCTAATCCCTGTTGCATAGAATAAAAATAAAAGGCACACATCTCTCTACCGTTCAAGAGGCCAGAATAATTTCCTGACATGCAGATGATGGATTCATAATGAAATTTATGAATTCTTCTTCCTAGCTTACCATACATCTTATGACTTTATTCTTTCAAATACACAAACAAGGTCTAACTATACCAACTGCTTTACCTCTCCCTTCATAAATCACTAATCTCTGCATCCAAGTGACTCCTTGTATCCACTGATTCCAATCCTATCAGCTTAAAAAGCCATGCTCATCTCACTTCATGCAGAAGGTGGAATGAGTTGATTCCCTGGGTCCCTTTAGATTCTATCTGTACTGATTTTCTGATGCAAATTGTGTCACCTACATCACTTAACATTGTTATTTATTTCATTTCATTCTAATTGTTACTTGTGTGTACTCTTGTCTCCACAACTAAAATATTATGGAAATAAATTTTAATGGGTTATAACTACATATACAATACATCCCACATGGCAAAAGATATTTGCTTTGGAGTCTCAGAAGCTATAACAAACATAATACAAATTTTCTATAAATGTAAAGTATTTCCTACCACTATTTAAATTTATTTTTTTATATCTATAAGTTATGAAAATTCATGACAGAAAAAATTTTAATCATCTTCAGTCCTACCACAGAAAGATAAATATTGTTAGCATGTAGATACATATCCAAGACTTTCTGTATAAAGTCTTGAAATGCATAATATTTCAAGAAATGCATAAATATTTCTTCATGTACAATATTTTGTAACTTGCTTTTCTCATTAACAACAGATTGCTAATATCATTCAAAACCAATACATATGTTCTTATGCATTCCTTTTCAATCACTTCATAGTATTTCATTGTATGGATTACCCTAATGAATTCACTCAAACCCATGTTATTGAACATTTGACCTCTGTCCAGTTCATCTGCAATATTAACAATGCTATAAGAACCATCTCTATAAATGCATGCTTCATCAGTGGTCTGATTATTTCCACAGAAGATTTTACTAAAAATGGAATTAAAGAAACCAAGATGACACACATTGAAAGATTTGTGATGCATAGCACCAATTTCACTTCAGAAAAATGTGGGCCAATTGACGTTTTATTAACTGTACATATGAATGTTGTCACCACATTTTCACTAATAATTAATGTTATTCTTTTAAAAACATCTCATTAGCCTTTTATGTAATGATTTGGTTCAGTAGTATGCATTTCTCAAAGTCATTATTAGGATTAAGATTTTACTTTTAGTCACTACCCACTTCCCACCCATGCCTTCAACTTGAACTTGGAAGGATATTTTTTAGAGATTTTATTCAGATGATTTTATACAGATCCCCTTCTCACCATCTCCTCTGCAGCCTCACTGTTCCAAGCCACCATCTCCTAAGCCCTTGGGACAACTCTGTAAAAACCCTCCTAAGGGACCTTGCTTTATATTCCTAGCTACCTATGTGGTCCATTCACTGGAGAGCTGCCACAGAAATCCTTCTATAATACATGGCACATACCAGTCATAGCACTGTAGTTCCTGCCCCAAACCTTTCAAGACTCCCCAGATCAACAACAAAAAAAGCTAAATGCCCTTTCCAGAGCTTATAAATTCTTCCTTGTTGACTCTGGATCTCTGATTCAGGAGCGAATCCAAACTTTAAGGAACCTACAGTTTATGCAATCTGATGAGTCCAATTCAAGAAAAATAATATAAAATTCAGTTTGAGGTCTTACAAGAACTGATGCAAATGTGGGGCCCTGAAGCTTGTAGTTTACTACCTTAGCAGTAAAGTTGCATCTACTTTGACTTCACGCCTTGTAACTCTCTCCTTCACTTCTCTTCAGCCACGCTGGACAATTTTGGCTCTTCTTAGCCCTTGCATTTGTTATTGCACCTGCCTGAAAGGCTGTTCCTCTGAATTTTCTTGGGGCTGATTCCTTCCTATTATTCAGATCTCAGCACTACTGCTCTGTCTTCAGGGAGGTCTTCCTGACACACAATAAAATAGAGATTTGTACTACCACTGCTAGCACTCCCCACCAGGAATCCTCCTTGTTATAGTATTTTATTTTGCTTTTTGTAGTACTGAAAGTATCTTGTTTGTTTATTCACTGACTTCTAGACAATGTCTGGGAGAAGGCAATGGCACCCCACTCCAGTACTGTTGCCCGGAAAATCCCATGGATGGAGGAGCCTGGTAGGCTGCAGTCCATGGGGTCGCTAAGAGTCAGACACGACTGAGCGACTTCACTTTCACTTTCCACTTTCATGCATTGGAGAAGGAAATGGCAACCCACTCCAGTGTTCTTGCCTGGAGAATCCTGTGGACGGAGAAGCCTGGTAGGCTGCAGTCCATGGGGTCGCACAGAGTCAGACATGACTGAAGTGACTTAGCAGCAGCAGACAATGTCTCCCCTCACTAGACCTCATGAGAGCAAAGATTGTGTTAATACTATTGCCTTTGTGATCTTTGAAACTGAGTGTGTATGCTCAGTCTTGTCCGATTCTGCAACCTCATGGACTGGAGCTCACCAGGCTCCTCTGTCCATGGAATTCTCCAAACAAGAATACTTGACTGGCTTGACATTTCCTACTTCAGGGGATCTTCCCAATCCAAGGATCAAACCTGTGTCTCTTGCACGTCCTGCCCTGCAGGCAGATTATTTACCCCTGGGCCACCAAGGAAGCTTTAATGTCTCAAAAATATGAGACACATTATATACACTCAATAAATTTTTGTAAACTGAGTAAAAGGATGGATGGAAGAATTAATTACATTCTAGGCATGTAGAAACCTCCCTCAGATCTGGTGCTATTTCTATTACATCTTTCAGAAATTTCTCAAAATATCTAGTTCATTGATGTCGGTTTTACCTCTTCATCCCCACTGATATAATCTGTGTGGGTATTTTTTTCTCTTTTCCTATGTCTTGTTGATTGTGTTAAGAATTCAGGAAAGGTGAGAATTAAATGTGGGGATGAAAATGACTATCGTTAACTAGATAATTCTTGTACAATTTTAAAGTTTTCCATTTTTAACTTTAACAAATTAGATTGAAGCCTTGATGGGAACAATCAATCTATAAACAATATTTAATAGCAAATTTATTAGAACAGTTATACTTCAACAAAATTAACATCTATCATGATATAGTACTTGTTCTAATCATCTAATTCCTTCAAAATTAGTCCTTAATTTTCCTCAGACAATTTATTTTTGTCAAGTAATTTGTATTTATAAGTACGTTCCCATTAAAATAATGGCAGATTAAATAAATTGTTTCACCTAGGTTAGTGCACATCTCTAGACTTGGTGCTTAAATTCATCTCTAGTGCACTGAGTGCATCTCTAGTGCTTAAGTTCAAATTTAAGAACAGTAGGACCAAATTTAAGGACCAGAGATATAGGACATCAGGAGGTCAAAACTGTATTTGCCAAAATGGCCACTGACCTACATCCCTGCTCATTGTTAGTATTTCCTGTTTATTCTTGAGTTATTACATGGATCCATCACCTTCCTCATTCCACAACTCCAAGAATGTGATTTATCATGAGCAAACTTAAATTTACAACCTTAAAGATTTGTCTGTAAAGGTCATTTTGCAAAAGGTTCATATATATCTCCTTCACAACACTGGGCAGTAAATGTTCTGTCAATGACAAGGCCTCATTCTGGTTAACAGAGGATGTCATTAACCTTTTCAGCTCTGTCATTTTTAACTTCACAAGATCTAAAATTGATGCATTTGTACAATGCAGATATCCTAAATATTAATCACATTTTAAAAGTCCATTTACAGTTAGTTTCTATTCATGCTGAGTTCTAAATTGTTTACTATATTGTTGGTTCCCAGAAAGCTTCCTATCATAAGCAGGAGACCAAAAGCGAAATTTATTGCCCTTTTCTCATTTTTTCTCAAAGGTGGAAGATAGCCCCAAATATCATATTTCTCTGTCTCAGACTCATAAAGTTAACATCATCATGAAGCCCACAACACATCTTTATATATGAAGACTTTTCTGATATGCCCTTAAACATTTTCTAACCTCTTTGTATCCATGTATCCATTTTCTATATTTTAAAATCATCCAAGGAGGTTTTTTTTTTTTGTTAATAGTAACTTCTCAAGCTTAACTCCAGACAATGAATCAGAATCTCCAGGTGGTAGTAAGTCATTCATATATTTAAAAGCTCCCCAATAATTCAAATTAGCCAGAATTAAGAACAACCATTAGAGTATAAGCATTTACAAACAACTCTGCCCACTTCAACATGCTACTTCAGTAAATGGTATGCAGAGTTTTGGTCACAACTCATTTCCTCACCATCCAACTACATAAATAGCTTGAAAATACTGCTATGGGTCACTTCACCCCCTGATTTTCCTTGTCCGCCTACATTTCAGTGTTTTGCCCACCATTCACTAGGTGGCAAATTCCTAGGAATGTCTCCTTTATGCTGGGATATTGACAGCCCTCACTATTGTCAGCCATTTCTCACTGCGGCTGGGCTACCCTTTCTCCTTATGGGTACTCCAGAATTTACCCCAGTCTATAGCCTAGATAATAAGTGTTTAATTGCAAGAAATGTGTATGAAAACTGTGTGCCTCTTTAGAGCATCCACAGCATTAGAAACCTGGCAGAAGCTCTGTAAAAATATTGAAAACAAATCCTTACTCCAGTTTGTAGACCCTAAATTTCAGGAAACTTTTGATTGACAAATAGTTAATAAGATGAAAGGCTTGGTAACTTTTCTCTGTGCCTTCATTTTCAAAGGTTTGCACAAGTTGTTGGAACATATTTAAATATAATTTATTCTGAATAATCAATATTTCTACAAAGTTTACATTACAGCCCTGCTTGAATTAAAATTAATTACCTCAACTACACAAATAAGGTGTTATGTCATAATGTTAACGGTTTCCTAGTTAAAGCATGAAGATTTAGCTCCTGGCCGAAATAAGACAGCAGAAGCAACTTTGAGATGAAAATGACAGTGGATTCCTCCTGTAGGTTAAATATTCTGAAAACCACTGACACCATTATCCAGGGTTAACATCACAGTTACTAGGCATCAATGCTTTTTCCATTTCTCACTTAAATCTGTACTCTGACTGATGGAACTCTGTGATAAATGCATTCATTATTCAATAGCTGAAAGAGGAGTCATAACTTAGAACCTGAAGAGGAAAAACATGGAAAGGCCATATTGCTTGAGCTGTCCCATTTTAGCATGGCTACATTAGCAGAATTTATAGGATTAATTTGGGATTAACCTTCCTCGAATGCTGTGATTAATGCTAAATGTGAACTTCAAGTTACCGCAAGTGGATTTAATTCTACATCAATAAAGAGGTATGTTTTAATTCAAATTATGATCTCAGATAATTCAGTGTTAACTATTAAATAGATGGTGTATTTTTCTTTTAACTGAGGAGACAGGAGAAGCTGAGAGAAGACAGAGCGGGCTTTTTTTGCACACTAGCACTGCTTGCCTGTTTTCTAAGGACATAAAAGGTCTGCCTCTTAATCTTTGCCATCGTTAGACTGGTAGATATGCTTCTTTCTTGGTGGCTTCAATGCTCTGTGGACAGAGAACTAGACTCTAATCAGCTATGTAAACTTAGGATAATCACTTAAATTCTCTGTACCTGTTTTGAATCTGTAGAAAGGCAAATTTATTTGGAAACCCATATCCCAGGGATGATATATGACTTATATAACATTCTAATGGTGAAAGCTCCTCGATCAACTAACAAGAATTACAAAAGAAAGGTGGAGTCTATGGCATTTTTATTCTTAGACTCTTCCTCAATGCATGCACTACCTCTTTGGTAGCCATCAAAGTACTACCAATATTTTTTTCTAAAACATGAGATCACATACCCATCCACCTAGATCAAAGCTACTCCACCCTGGTACTATATGCATGCATGTGTGTTCAGTCACTTCAGTCATGTCCGACACTTTGTGACCCTATGGATTGTAGCCCACCAGGATCCTCTGTCTGGGATTCTCCAGGCAAGAGTACTGGAGTGGGTTGCCATGGCCTCATTCTGGGGATCTTCCTGACCCAGGGATCCAACCAGTGTCTCCTGTGTCTCCTGCATTGCAGGCAGATTCTTTACTGCTAAGCCACTGGGGAAGCCCAAGTTTATATAAACCCAAGCCTATATATATATATATATATGAAAGTGAAAGTGAAGGTCGCTCCGCCATGTCCGACTCTTTGCGACCCCATGGACTGTCCATGGAATTCTCCAGGCCAGGATATTGGAGTGGGTAGCCTTTCCCTTCTCCAGGAGATCTTCCCGACCCAGAGATCAAACTCAGGTCTCCTGCGTTGTAAGCGGATTCTTTACTAGCTGAGCCACAAGGGAAGCCCAAGAATACTGGAGTGGATAGCCCATCCCTCTTCCAGTGGATCTTTCCAACCGCATTGCAGGTGGATTCTTTACCAACTGAGCTATGAGGGAAGCCTATATATATATATATATATATATATATATATATATATATATATATATATATATCAGTTCAGTTCAGTCCAGTCACTCAGCCGTGTCCGACTGTGCAACCCCATGAATCACAGCACGCCAGGCCTCCCTGTCCATCAGCAACTCCCGGAGTTCACTCAACTCACATCCATCGAGTCAGTGATGCCATCCAGCCATCTCATCCTCTGTTGTCCCCTTCTCCTCCTGCCCCCAATCCCTCCCAGCATCAGGGTCTTTTCCAATGAGATATAAACATTTATAAAAAATCAGTAATGGTGCTGTCAAACCCATTATTACCACGCTGCTGCTGCTAAGTCGCTTCAGTCGTGCCCAACTCTGTGCGACCCCAGAGACTGCAGCCCACCAGATTATCAAACTATGACTTAAGGGTAAGAGGTATAGTAAACCAAGTAATATGAAAATTTACACAAAAAACTATCAAGCAAGGTAAGAGCACATTTGAAATTCATACCAACTGAATGTTCAAATATGATCAGATATCACTTCCAACCTGAGAAAGTACTCCGATGCATTGATTCCTCAATTTTGGATCATGCCAAATGTAGTGGAGAAGTAAGAAAAAGAGGCTAGGAGGAGCAGAAAAAATGCTCTCACGTGCTATAGCTTAAAGGTTAGCACAAACTCAGAGGCAACGTTCGCCAAGCACTGACACATCCTCCAGCTCCACTCAACTCTATCTGGCCTTCTATCTGGCTCCCAGATAATAGATGTCCTTGCATTTTGATTGTTCACCGGGGGCATCCATCTAAATGTGTAACTCTGGAATGAAACCATACAGCTTCTTCCTTCCTCCCCAAAGCTGGATTATATCTCTACTTTTTCACACATTCTCCCTTTACCTCCTATATCACAGAGTATCTCCATCTCAAAATGTAACCCTTCAACCTCCTGCCTTCATCAAGACTTCACTTCAATTATTCCTTCTTTCTCCAGAATATTTTCTTCCTGCCTTCAATCTTCCCTCTTTGTTATTTCCATTTCCTTAGTCACTATTGGCATGCACTGGTTTCCTTTTATCGAAAAGAAAAAAGAAATGTTTATTTCATGTAATCCTTCCCTTTAGTTCTTATAACAATGTAACCTCTCCTGGTAGTGTTCCACATGCAATGACCTCTTGGCCACTCTGTGCCCCCTTATCTCTTATCAGTTTTGCTGGTTTCTTATTCTTTCCTGTTATTCAAATTGAATTCTGTAAGTTTATCGAAGATCTATTTCTTCTTTCCCAGAGTAGTACCTTCTGCTTGTTATTTCCCTATTTCTAGTCTATTCCACTCTCTAAAATCTCTGAATGTGCTTTTTTCTTTAGCAGCCTGTTTCATACGCAATCCATCTCTAAGACCTCTCAGCTCTTTCTTTGCAGACCTCTATTATTAATCACTCCCTTATCAGTCTTTCCTCCATAATGCTTGTCTAAGCCATTCCAGCTGCAATAGCCACCTAAGTATACTAAAGAACTCTTGAAAAATCTCATGTATTAATACAGGAAAGGTTCTTGGCCACTTGCATTTTATTTTCATCTACCTACATGTATAAGCACATGGGCTTAAAAAAACTGCTATTAGAAAAATGTGGTATACCTAGGATCAGATAGTTTCATTTCTCTGGAGATAATGTTTATGTGTTATAACCACGGAAATATACCATATCACAAGATATTCTATAGTATTTTTATTTTTTGCATAATGTCATTATTATTAGCAGTGTCTCTGTTAAAGAATATGGAATGCCTCCTCTCTCAGCTGTCCAAATGATAAAAAAAAAAAGTAGTCACTGTTCACTATCATTGCCAGTCAACTTAGTCAATCTTGTTTTTCTTCTAGACTGGCCTGCTCCTCCGCTACCTTTGGTATGATCTAAAATTAAGAGAATGGGGAATAAAAATGGCCTTGGCCTGTAGGAGACTTTAGATGTATGACAGGCAGTGCAGATTTTGAGAGGCTAATGGGGAAAGCACAAAGGAAGAAAAAGCTGCCTGAAAGAAAAGAAAAGGCATTGAAAATCAATGTTCCTACTTTATAATTTTCCCAAAAACCCAAAAAATAGCCAAAGCTGTTGCCCAGGGGCCTACCTACAAAGGCCCTCTATAGAACTAAAGCCAGAGTGAAACTGTCTCTGGGCTTAGGTGCCAGAGATGGACTCCTGCTCCTCTTGGATGCCCAGTACTACTCAGAACATACACTGTGTGTGTGTCATCCTGACCTACGTCCATTCCTTCCCAGCAGGTTAGTGACCTTGGCCAGAATGGAAAGAAGTTGGCAGTCAGTCACTTCACATCTGGAGCAACCTTCCTGACAAAGTCACTGACAGGACTGCAAATTTTTCACTCAATGCATTACTTATGGATATTTTATATTGATCAGAATAGACTGTTCTATAAACAACCCCCAAAATCTCAGTTTGATTAAGTCAAATTCAGGTTTTATTTCTGTTCATATCACAATCAAAGGTTGCATGGGGTATGAAGAGGAGAAGAATCTGGTCTACATAAAGAAGGGATCCAGGGATCCTTGAACCTGTGGTTCCATCCTCCTCCAGGTGCAGGGAATCCTCTCCAGCTACCAAATGGGAAGAGAAGATCACTATGGAGGTATTTACAGTCCAACCTTCAAAAGAAAAATATTAATTCTGTATGTATTATATTAGTCTAACATCAGTCTCATAAGAAAGGAGGTTGAGAAATGTAATCTAGCACTATACCCAGGAAGAGAAAGTCTTGGATACTGGTGAGCATAATCACCACCATCTAAAACATCTTTAATCCATAACAGGATGTTTTAACCAAACAGAAACTATTAACACTGGTGTCAATGTCATTAATGATTATTAAGGTTATTTCTAGAATTGTGGATACCCACCCAGATTCTTTATAGGAACTAAAGTACATTAGGGGCTCTCTAACACCCTAATGCATGGTCAATCCCTCCTAAACCTTGAAAGCCCTGTGCATGTTCATAAATAGATCATCATTACACAACTGCATTGTGATATGCATACAGCATGTTTAGTCATTATTAAAAATGATGTATCTATACAATACAGTATACACTTTCAAACACTACATTGTCAATATTTACAATTAGACTCCTGTTTCTATTAATACTGTTCTTTTAAAATTAAAACTAGCTTTCAAAGTTTGCTTTCTCTCTTTTTAATTCTTGCAAAGACAGACTAATTGCTTCTAGGAACCATGAAGCACACTATATTTCATAGAATGCTTCCCCTGCAAGGATTTTGGAGAAGTTTCAAAACTTCCTCATCAATCTCCACAGCCAGACAAATCACAAGATAGGTGAGTCCTGTTCTCCTCTTTTCTTCCCCGCTCTCTTCTTCTCCCAGTCAACCTACTTCCTTTTCTTTCTTCAGAGAGGAAACCATATGAGACCCAAAAGGACCATTTGCCAAAGCAAGACAGTTCCTTGAAATTTTGGCCTGGCAAGTTTTGTGGAAGTCTGAGCAATTGTTCAGGATTACAGACAGGGAGCCTGGAAATACCTGAGATAGGATTAGATTTGGAATTGCCTGTGGATCCGACTCATTTCCCCATCCTTGCCTTTGCAAAATGATTTATTTGGAAAACAAAATTCACTGGATACTTCAGTCTCATGGATCTAGATTTTCTAGAAAGATCTAGTTCAAGGATAAAATAGGTCTGCTTTGATTCTTAATAAGTGGACTTGAAGAACAAACTGGATTGCTCTGTTCTTCACTTGGTCAACTGTACATAGCCAGTCTTCTGAATTTCAAATATCCCTGCCTAACATCTGAGATTGGGACAGTCTTCTTGAAAAGCTGCTATAGTCCCTTGGAATTGTGCTCTCTCCAAAAAAACAATGAACATATTCTACTTTTTAAAAATGCATCAATAATCAGTACAACAATTGATCTAGGAAGTGACATTCTTCACATAATCATCCAAATGACAGATTGTTCAAATGTCATACCATGTGTATCACTACCATTATCAGCAGTTCCCTGCCATCTGGGCTGGGAATTCTTTTTAGTAGAGAACAAAGCTTTTTCACATTTATAGATAAAGCTGAAAAAACAAAGACCCATAGGAGAAGCAATTCCTGACTTTCCCTATTCTGTTATTTGCTCAAATCTCCTTGGCTCAAAACCTCATCAGCAGACTTCCCTGATGGTAGAGTGGGTGAGAATCCACCTGCCTGTGCAGGGCACACGGATTGGATCCCTGGTCCAGGAGGATCCAACATGCCTAAGAGCAGCTAAGCCCATCACCACAACTACTGAGCCTGTGCTCTGAGAAGCCACCACAATGAGAAGCCCACTTATCACAACGAAGAGTAGCCCATGCTCATCACATCTAGAGAAAGCCCTCATGCAGCAATGGAGGCTCAGCACAGCCAAAAATAAATAAGCTAATTAATTAACAAAAGATTAGAAGAATCTATAAAACAAACAAACAAAAAACCCTCATCAGCCTCTTCAGTTCCCTCTCTCCACATCCAGGCACCAAGTCTTGCCAGTTCTTTCTCTGATGTATCTTTCAGTCTTACCAGCATCCCACACACAGGCATTTATTGTTTCACACCTGCATCATTGAAATCACCTGCCAACAGTACACATCTGCTTTCATTAATAGTGGTGCCCATGAATGAAAACCATAGGTCTAGTTTTCAACCTGGTGTTATAATGATTCCATATATGATCTCAAGCATTACTGTAAGTACCCATTAGTATGTGAATCGTCTGCTTTGGCTAAAATGGTCTAATTAGTATTTCCAGAAGGATCTGCTATCTCAAATTTATATGCTTCTTATGGGTGAAAGTTGCTCAGCCATGTCGAACTCTTTACGACCCCACTGATCCTCTGTCTATGGAATTCTCCAGGTGAGAAAACTAGAGTGGGTTGCCATTCCGTTCTCCAGGGGATCTTCCCAGCGAGGGATCAAACTTGGGTCTCCTGCATTGCAGCAGATTTTTTACCGTCCAAGCCACCATGGCCACCCACCTCAAAATTCTTGAGGCTTCCCTTGTGCATCAGACAGTAAAGAATCTGCCTGCCATTGGGAGACTCAGGTTTGATCCCTGGGTCTGGAATACCCACTGGAGAAGAGAATAACTACGCACTGAAGTATTCTTGCCTGGAGAATTCCACGCACAGAGGAACCTGTGGGCTATAGTCCATAGAGTTGCAGAGTTGGACATGACTCAGTGACAAACACTTCCACTTTATATGTGAAAACCACTGGGAAAAATCACAAATATTACAGAAATATGAGTTATTATCTTGTACCTACCCCTGGTCGCCGTGTTGTCACTCTTAAATGGTTTGATGAGTTTCTTCTTATTCACACGCTCTGCCTCTGCTCAGAACATTCTTCCTCTTATCTAGCTACCCTAATCCCCATTCCTTTGGTTTTAGATTCATCTCTCTCTTCCCAGACTCTTCATGTTATTATAACTCATGGGAAGTTTTGAGTCTGTATCTTTCCCTAGAATCACTACCTTCATAATCAATCCAGACTGATGCATGTAAGGAATCCAGATAAAAATTTCATTCCAGGCCCCCACTTGATAGAGGGAATTGGGCTCTCTTTGTCACCTTGTGAAGAACATCTGCCTTTTTCTATGACTCCTCATGTGCTCAGAGCTCAATCCTGGATGTTCTAGCAGTTTTCTTTACCCAATCTTCCCTACCATCCCCCAGCCCACAATGATCATTGTCCTCCAAATTCTTAGAACCAGTCCTGTATATAGATGATACCTATATTCTGCTGAGTGTTTATTATTAGCCTTAGTAGTATACTCTTTAATACCCAAGTAGGTTGAAAATGCCTTCAGGGTGTCTATAGCAGCTTATATTATAGTCCCATATTTCAACATTATCCAAAAGAGCCTGACATGTGACAGTTGCTAATTGTTTATCTGGGCTTGTTAGTCACACTGGAAGTGACTGATTACAACACTCTCTTTCTTAATTGGAGTGTTAACACAGGCTCAAGAAGCCCTGTAGAAAACAGAAAGCCACCGTCTCCTTGGAGGAAAAGATGCCAGAGCATAAAGCAAAGGCCAAGAAGGGTGATATCCACAATGTGGAAGACAAATGCATCATTTTACTCAAGGTCAGGGATGTCTTCATGTAATACTTTTCAAATGAAAAACTCCAGACAGTTCTTGTTATCTCTATTCCTATCTTGACTTTCCATTATCAGAATATGTATGCACAGACATTGCCTAAATTAGGCTTCACCGTGTCCTCTTCTTTGGCCATAATGGCTTTGACTTTGTTTTCCCCTTGAGGCTTACTTGGGTTTACCTAGCCCTGCAGCCATCATTCTGACACCAGAAACCAGTGAAATTAACAAACATAACATGGAAAACAAGAGGCCTTACTGATGATTCCACAGGGAAAAGAGGGCATTTGAATCAATCTTAATGTAGTAATAGATCTTCCATTAAAAAATCCCACTATCAAGTGAGACCCAGCCAGAAAGGAAAATGCCCCTTCATTTTTAAATTAAGTGACAAACCTCAAAACAATGTGTTGCTTCATTTGAAACCAGGGAGGCTATTTTCTTCCAGCTGGACATTGTGGGGAAGACAGGGAAGAGGGCTTATCACTGTCAACTGTGCTAAAAAGGCAACACAGGCCCCTGGGACTTTTACTAGAATCTGCATTTCTCTTCTGCAAGTCCCCCACCTTGTCCATATTAATTAGACAGATGTCTAAATCTTCACTGTAGATGTCAGTCAGGGAAAATGTATGGTTTCAAGGTTAAAAGATGAAATGTCACGTTCTCTTTCCAGAGACAGGAATTTTTAAAAAAGAAACTAGCATGAGTTTCTGTGCTAAAACAAAATTTATTTCTCTAGGTGTCAGATCCCTGATGTGTGTAGCAGGATCGTCTCCTGATAACAGTATTTTTTTTAACTTCAACTTTAAAATTATACAAATAAATACAAGCAGACAGTGATTATGATTAAAATAAAGATGTATATGTTACTGATATAAGTTTATTGTAGCATTACCATTATTAAAGTCCTTTATTGTCACAGGGAAGAGTGAAGGCCAATTTTGATGCATATATACTTTACCTTAATACAATAATTTAAAAGAAAATAAAAAGCATCAGGGGCTCTTTAGTGCTATGTAGTTCTTTTGCACTTATTCCTCAAATTTCTCTATTGTTTTGGCAATTATACTCTAATTAAATGCTCCTTCCCCATTCTTGTGTAAATCCTCCAAGGCAGGAAGAACAAAGGTCCCAAAGCCATTGACAAAGTTCTGCAAAAGATACAAATAAATAGAAGTCTCAAGACTTCAAATGCTGATCAAGGTAAAATTTGGATGAGCAATTTAGGACTCAAACTATTTTATCTAGAGAATTTGTCCTTAAAATATAGGAAGACATACAGCAAAGATTGGTTTTTCATATAGCTCTACTTAAATTACTGTGAGCAAAAAATTAATAAATAAATAAGAATTTTCAAATAAGTAAGTGATGGACTGGAAAAATCTCTCTCATTTTATCCACCGTAGCCCCTTTTAAGCATTATTTATGCCAAGCTTCCCTGGCAGGTTCAGTGGTTAGGATTTCCCCTTCCAATGCTGGGGGTGCGTGTTTGATCTCTGGTGGTAAAGCTAAGAATCCCACATGCCACTAGCCCCCCAAAAAACAAAACATAAAACAGAAACAATACTGTAACAAATTCAATAAAGACTTTAAAAAATGGGCCACATCAAAAAAAAAAAAAAAAAACCCTTAAAAAAAAAGAAACATTACTTATGCATAGAAAAATCATCCACTGAGTTCCCAGAGCGCTTATAGTTTCTCTCTTTTAAGGGGATCTGATGCTTACTCTTGGTTTAGGTCTGAGAAAAAGATACCAAATGGAGGTTCCATTTGACAAACAATAAAAGGGCTACTAGTGATAGAGTTGTCTTTTCACTTTCATTTTAAAACAAGAGAACTTTTTTCATTCGCAACTTTAACACAATTCTCAAAACAGCCCAAGGAATCATTCCTAAGGTAAGCACGAACAGAGAAGGGAGTAAGAATCATTAACTTTGTGCAATTACTGGAAAAGAAACCGTCATTCAACAGAAAATTAGAGACTAGCTCCAATTATAACAAACTTCTTGATCCTGGTCACATGGATGGAAACTTACATTCAAAGGGAGCTGAAAAACTTCCCTTCTGGGGGCAGTAAAGATAACCGGTTTTTCAGCAGGAGTGGCAAGGCTGAAAGGACTTTTTAAGAAGAAAGCTTGGAGTGCACCATACATTACAATGACAAGAGGCCGGTTTCTGGGCAAACCTGTGTTGCAGGACAGTCAGGGCAAGGAGCTGTGTACAGGAGTCCCCGGGACTCCGCAGAGAAAGCACCCCTAGTGAGTCCTTTACTGTTCGGTCTAAATCGTGTCCTACTCTTTGCGACCCCATGGACTGCAGCATGCCAGGCTTCCCTATCCTTCACCATCTCCCAGAGTTTTCTCAAACTCCTGCCCATTGAGTCAGTGATGCTATTTAACCAACTCATCCTCTGCCGCCCTAGGGCCTCTATTTAACATGAGCACTTCTGAGGTCACAGATAGTGCTAAACCTGTGGGGGCCCATTCTTTTGAAAGCCTTGATTTCCCTTTTGGAAACAAAATCTTGGTAACCAAGTGTCCTGGACATTCTGCAGGACAAATCTTGTTCAGTGTCAGGGTGCGCGAAATAGATCTATTTCCCATTCAGAAAAGGAGGAGAGAGTGAATTAGGAGGAAAAAAATCTGCTTCCACTGGATAAACTTCTCCTTTCAGATTCCAAGGGAGGGCCAGCCAGAGCTCGGGCCCACTCAGACAATGGCACCCTTGGGACTTCCTAGTCTTTCTAGTCCCTAGAGCTGCTCTGGAAGCTGTGGCTTCCATTAACTTTAACTGTTGGGCGTCCCTGGTGGCTCAGACAGTAAGAATCCGCCTCCAGTGTAGGAGACCTGGGTTTGATCCCTGCGTGGGGAAGATGCCCTGGAGAAGGGATTGGCAACCCACTCCAGTATTCTTGCCAGGAAAATCCCAAGGATAGAGGAGCCTGGCGGGCTACAGTCCATGAGGTCCGAAAAACCGGACTGAGCGACCAAGCCCACACACCCTCGCTAGAGTAAGTCCCGGGGCGTAGGCGGGATGGCTCCAGTTGGGATTAGTTTTCAGTGCACCCGCCCAGCACAAACCAGACCTCAGACAGCCGCGAAGGTGCGCGGATCCTTGGCACTCAGCGCCCCCCGCCCAGCTCACGCAACGTGGCCGGCGGGCGCCACCCACAGTAGGTTAAGTGGCGATGCCAGCTGGTACAGACTCGCGGGCAACCTGTCCGAGTAAGTCCGCTCTCCCTTCCCAGTGAAGGTCAGTTTCTTTGGTGAGTGCTGACATCAAGGCAGGCAAGGATAAATTCGTTCCGCTCTCCCTCGCTCTCTCCCTCTGGCCCAGCCTTGTACTTACTGATCCACTCAGACAACCTCTAGCCACTTATTTTGAATCCAAGAAAACAAAGCATGGTGCTGTTTTCGGGAGAGTTACTCTGGGAGCCCACGCCAGCAGACGGAGACTCCCCGGGACACCTTAGGCACCAGGAAAAGCAGACTCTCCCAGCTTTTCCGACTAGCAAATTAGTGTTTTAGGACTGGAGAGGGCATAAAGGGAAGATGGGGAAGGAAGGATGAGATGAGAGAGGGACGGGGCGGGGGTGGGTTTACTGGGAAATGAAGCGAAGTCCTGAACCTTAAGTTCAAGTTGTAGCAGTGAGGCGATTGCGCGGGAGCCTTTTCTGGGCACAGCGGCTGGGAGTACAGGTTCTTTTTCGTGTGGATTTTTTTTTTTTTTTTTTTTTTTTTTGCCTTTAACGGCTGAAGCTTAAAGTTCCGCCGCAAAGATTTTGGGGCAAAAGAAGCAGGAGGCAATTGCTGGAATTAAACGGATTCTGAAGCCAGTTTGAGCCAAGGTCGCCTCTCAGAGTTTCTCTCTTGCCCGGAGGCTAGAGCCTCTTTACGCTGAGGGCCATCCTTTCCCGCTGGGGACTGAGGCTTGGGAGGATGAGGTCTGGCAGCAGCGCGCCTAGCAGCTGTGAATGTCAGAGGGAAAGTAGTGAAGGTTCTGATTCCAGAGGACTAGGGGAGGCAGAATGAATGGGATGGGCCTACTCGCCGCTACTCCATCATCATCGGCGGCAGAACTTGCACTTAATGATCTTCTTAAACGCGTTTTGGAAGTCCTTGTTGAAGTAGGCGTAAATGACAGGGTTAAGCAGAGAGTTGGAGTAGCCCAGCCAGTTGATTATGGCCCCCAACAGGGTAGGCATGTGGCAGCTGCTTTCGCAGAAGGGCAGGACTAGGGCCACGATGAAGAAGGGCAACCAGCAGAGGATGAAGGTGCCCATGATGATGCCCAGAGTCTTCACCGTCTTCCTCTCGCGGGCCAGGGCCATCTTGCGCTTGGCCTCGGCGTTGCGCTCATTTTTCTTCTCGAAGGAGGCGGGGACGTAGGGGACAGCACAGCCTTCGCTGGGCAGCGGAAGGTGCTCTTTGGTGTTGCCCACCCGGTGCACTTCGATCACCTCCAGGGCGGCGCCTTCTTCGCCCTGCCTCACCGCTCCATTGGCGCACGGAGCCCCTGTTAACTTGTTCTCCGTGCCCTGCCTCCAGTCTCTGCTATCAGACTCACCACTCACGCTCTTTCTGGGCTGCGAGGCCGGCGACGCCGCAAGGCGGTGGTTGGCTGCCTTCTTGTCCACCTTCTTAACTGTCTTGCGGATGCGGAATCGCGCGGCTCGAAAGATGCGCCCGTAGAGAACCAGCATGAGCAGCAGAGGGATGTAGAAAGCGCCGAAGGTGGAGTAAATAGTGTAGCCGTGGTCCTTGCTGATAGTGCACGCGTCCGGGTCCGAGCGGTCTTCCGGGGTGCGCCAGCCCAGCATGGGCGGGATGGAGATGAGGAAGCCAATGAGCCAGGTGAGCGAAATAAGCGCAGCGGCGCGCCGGGGCGTCCTCTTGTTCACGTAGTCGATGGGGTCGGTGATAGCCCAGTATCTATCCAGCGCGATAGCGCACAGGTGCAGAATGGACGAGGTGCAGCACAGCACGTCGAGGGCGATGAACAGGTCACAGGTGACCTGTCCCAGAGTCCACTTGTTGAGCACCTGGTACAACGCGGCCATGGGCAGGACCAGCACCGACACCATGAGGTCGGTGATGGCCAGCGAGCCTATGAGATAGTTCGCCACGTTCTGCAGGGAGCGCTCCAGGGCGATGGCCGCCACTACACACGCATTGCCCAGCACCGCGCAGAAGATGAGCGTGCCCAGCACTAGAGAGGTGATTACTTGATAGCTGAGGGTCACGTCGGAGATGCCAGTAGCGTTGCCGCGTGTTCCGAAGGGACCCTGGGACGACGTGGTGTTATTGCCCTGTCCGGGGCTGAGCACATCCATGCTTGCGCGCCGGGCAGGGGAGGGGGAGGGGAGAAAGAGCTGCTCCAGGTTCCCCCTCGCCCCTCCCCCTGGGGTCTCCCGCCCCTGTTTCCTGGGGAGTTTCAGCCAAGAGAGGATGCAGGGACTCAGGCAGGAAGTTCTTACTGCTCAGGCGAAGGCATCTCTCAGAAGCAGCTAGCTTCTAGGCGCTCCCTGGGCTCTCGTAGTGCAGCGCGCTCAGAGATCCAGCTGGGAAACGAATTGGCTGGAGAAACAGCTCCGGGATCTCCGGGCGGCGGAAAGGTGGCTGGAACGTCTGTCTCTTGCTGTCCATTATACTTTGCCGCTGCCTAACTGGCTGCCATACCACCCGGAGTCTCCCCACCAGCAAAGAGTCTCCAGTCTTAGAAGTATCTGGAATAGAGAAACACCATCTTCCACAGTCACTCTGTAACCCTCCTCTTCCTTGCTTCTCTTCCTTCTCTCCTACTCTTTCCACTACTCTCTTCTCTTTCTCTTAAGCCTTCTCCGTCTCCCTCTTTCTCCCACTAGTCATTCCCTCAGTCTCCCTCTCTTCTCACTCTCCTTTATCTCTCCGGTGTTGCTCCGACAGCCAGACTCCCTCCCTCCTACGTTAACTCTCCGTTCCTAACACTTCCCCAACCCTGAGTGCCTCTTTCCCCTGGTTCCCCGCCCTCCTCTCCCTCTCGCTCTGCCTCTTGGCGTTCAAGTCCCTTTTTGTCGACCGAGACTCAGAACTCACTTACACACACCCGATCTGCGGATCAGACCAACATTACAACAAATAACTCCGCCTCCCACCCAGCCAAACTCGAGAGGAAAAAAAAAATCTAACCATATACATTGCTTCATATTTGTCAGATTCTTTAGTAGACTCAGCATCACTGAGTGGCAACAGGACAAGAGAAGAGGAGGCATAAGGAGCCTGAATGGGGACGTGGACAGTCCTGGGTCAGTCTGTAAATTATTACTAATAGATGGAAAAAAGATGGAGTGTGTCTTAGCTTTTTAAAAATCACCCCCGTTTGTCATCTCACAGTCCAGCTTGACTCCTTTGCCTCTGACTTTTTTTTTCTAACCTTGAGAAATTGGGCGAGAAAGCAATTAAAAAGGACACGTCAAAGGAGAGGTGAAAAACTGCATTTCAAAGTGAAGAAAAACCGATTCGGTATGTGTTCTACACACACACACACACACACACACACTTGCCTTTCCATTCAATTCAGTTCAGTCGCTCAGTCGGATCTGACTATTTGCGACCCCGTGGACTGCAGCACTCCAGGTTTCCCTGTCCATTACCACATTCCAGAGCTTGGCTTTCCATTCCCATTGCCTTTTTAATTTCAATGAACATTGTCATCTTCCACAGCTTTGTACCAAGTAAGTTTAGGGGAGAGAATTTGTTTGACTTTGTTTCATAAATGAGGTTGGGCATTTTTTAATGGCCCTTTCCTACCGGTTTTCCAGCATCTACTGAGAACTTGGTGGAATTCCTGGTCGCTGGTTACTTCTTTTGGGCTCAGAAACTGGGTTCAGCACCTGGGACAGCTCTAGGCAATAAGGACTTATGTCGCCACCTACCGGCAAATGCTTTAGAGCGCCATCTAGAAACCCTTGTTTTGCAGAAAATAGAGTGTATTGAAGAAATCCCACAACTTCAATAAAGAAAGATGATTATTAAAAGAAAAGTAACTTTGAGTTTTCTATTTTTCCTATTTTATTCAAATATTTCTTTTAGTATCATCTGTTGCTTTTAATCGTCTCTACGAAGTCCATTATGTTTTCTGGCTTTTTTTGAAAGCCTGCAACATGTCATCCACAAGTTCTATCTAGAAGTGCAATTTTAATAGACCTAGGAAAACACCTTCACTTGTTTTGATTTTGTGCTAACACATGCTGAACTTTGGAACTCATACATTTGTACACATTCATCAATGGGGAAAAAGCACTATTGGATTTTCCAAATGGGGATGACTTAACACAGAAGATAAAAAGACTGCTATGTGTTGGTTATCTAAGCTGTTTCCTTTACTAAGGAAACCAAATTTAATTCCATTTGCACATAGATAAAGAATGGGATTTACAGGAAGCTTGGGGCTGGTGCACTGGGATGACCCAGAGGGATGGTATGGGGAGGAAGGTGGGAGGGGGTTTCAGGATGAGGAACACGTGTACACCCGTGGCAGATGCATGTAGATGTATGGCAAAACCCAATACAATATTGTAAAGTAAAATAATAATAATAATAAAAAGTTGCTGAAAAAAAAAAAAAAAAGAATGGGATTCCTACTCCACTAGAATAACACATAACAAAATTCACTTATACATTCTGATTTCAGGACTGAAGTACAGAATGCAATCCCAAAAGTAGATGACTCTAGATAACATGCACAGAGTCACTACAGAATAGCAACAGTCTTAATATTGTGTTCAAATTTGAGGTCTAAATGCTCCAAGACCAAACAAAAGAGCAATCATAAAAGTGTCAGAGAAAATCTTGTTGTACAGGACGATATATTTGGAGATGGATAGTTTTACAATGCCGGGCTGGGCACAGTTCCCACTCAATCATTTCAGCATGCCACAGCAATGAACCTGACATTTATAATGAATCAAGGCATTGAAAAGAAAGAGATAAGTACATATGGTGCTACTGGCTACAGACTCTGAAGAAGTCTTTTTAAAATTTGTGTGGGTACTCATTCTCCCCTTTAAAATCTCCTCACAAATACAAAGCTTTATTAAAATACAGTTGCAGTTCCAGCAACATTTAATAGAAAAATAATTATAATCTAGATTCTCCAAAGATAAAGTTTGGGGAATATAGCTGATAACATAAACAAAGAGTAAAATAAAAGAAATTTTAATTAGAAAATATTAACGTGTCAAGTACAAACTGGAATAAGAATTTTGTCAAACTTAGCACATGTCAACATAGGGTAAGTCAGTAAATGTGTTGGTCAGCAACTGTGCATTCATTATTAATAAACACAAGTTGTTTAATACCTGACAAATTTATTTTTCTGAAAGCTAAAGTGCTGTTAATTTAGTGTTAATATTTCTGAGATCTGGCACTTGCTATTCTGCTTTAATATTTTACAACACAGCTTTTTCTTTATTCAAGTTGAAAAATCTCTCAAGTAGCTCATGTTTTTCTTAGAAATACTGTATATAATATCTCAAACATTTTATTTCAATGAGAATATATAGAAAGTTTATAAACACTAGGAAGAAAATAGAAGTATAAAGGACATGCAGCACTGACTATGGTCCTACAACCTTCATATGACTAAAATAGAAAATTATGTAAAACTTTTATTAAACTAAAAATATTGTGATATATATTAAAAGCACAATGATATTGCATTTTCCTTATGTTCACACTTTACCAGTTCTTCTACACTTAACTCTTAATGATACAGAATCCCAGATATGCCAGAAGAGATGGTGCAAACAGAAGATCCTAGATAAAGAGTTATGCTGTTATTCTTTGAGGACTCTGAAATTAGCCGAAAGAAACACTAGCCTGAGAGCGAATATTATTGATGACATCATTTGAAAACAAAACTTCTAGTCATTCTGCTTTTATGGACCTGGATTTGATGCATCATCTATTATGTGACATTTCTCTAAAACAGGTTACGGGAGATAAAAATTTTTAACATCTTCACAGGAAATTTGATACAAGCCAAGCATTTCAATGTAGTTCTTTAACCAGGGACATAAGATTAAAAAGACGTTAGGCTGGAGTTTTTCTGTAAATCTGATTGCCTCATCATTACCAAAAGTTCAGTAATGGTTGGGTCTTCTCAAAAATTGGTATGTTCATCCATAATGCCCAAATTGTGGTGATTTTTCTATTAGTGAGAGAATAACCTATAGAAGAAATAATTGAAAATTGGCTTAAATTACAAAAATAAATTTTTGAACTGTTTTAAAGTGTTTTTATATTTTAAAATAATTACATAATAAAACTAAGATAGATTGGTTTTTGTTTTTTAATTTTTACAATGTTGTGTTGCTTTCTGCCATACACAGCTGGATTCAGCCATAATCACACATATATCCCCTTCCTCTGAGCCTCCCTCCCTTCCCCCATCCCACCTCTCTAGGTCATCACAGAGCACCAGACTAGGCTCCCTGTGTTATATATACAGCAACTGCACACCAGCTATCCATTTTACACACAATAGTGTAGATATGTTGATGCTACTTTCTCTATTCATCCCACTAGGATAGATTATTTTTTAATTAAAAATATCATTCTGAATTTAATTCACCCCAATCTTCAAATACTAAAGCAGCAAGGCAATTGTAGTTTTTCCAGAACTGTGAATTTTTTTTTTTTTTTTTTACTGGAATTTGTTAGGGATTGAAAAAAAAAAAAAACTTCAAAGAGAAATTTTGTTTAGATAATTTAGAAAATGTGGCCTTCTGATTATCAGCAAGAAATAACTGGTCTTTTATAAGAAATGCAAGCAAAATGCAAGAGAAAAAATCATTTAAAACTAAGTCCAATTTTTTTGTGTATATATAATTCTCACCATTCACCCTCCTCAGATGGTAGCATTCCTTAGCTGCTATTTCTATATGCCGGACACTTGTGCAATACCCAGAACCACACTAGGTCTTTAGTGGGAAAACACAAATGATGGAAGCCTCAGTCTCTGCTTCAGTAACTGTAAGATTGATTTGGTTCGTTTAACACAATGTTAAAAACACAGCATGTAGAGAAAGAAAAAAAAAGTAATTGCTATTCATTTAGTGTGTGACTTTGGGCAAGTTAGTTAACTCTTGTTTTCTCAGTAGTAAAATGAGTACAAAATAGATTTGTGAAAAAGTGATTTTGCTGGCCCATAAAAAACACCCAGTAAAGGTCACACAATAATAGTAGTAATAGTGTTGCAAAGTAATAATATTAATTCTCTCTCTCTACTGATAATTGCTGAGAAGTGCAGAGAAAGAAAATTAGGTAGGTTTAGTGAAAGCGCAGAAGAAGGCAATGGCACCCCACTCCAGTACTCTTGCCTGGAGAATCCCATGGATGGAGGAGCCTGGTGGGCTGCAGTCCATGGGGTCGCTAAGAGTTGGACACGACTGAACAACTTCACTTTCACTTTTCACTTTCATGCACTGGAGAAGGAAATGGCAACCCACTCCAGTGTTCTTGCCTGGAGAATCCCAGGGACAGAGAGCCTGGTGGGCTGCCGTCTATGGGGTCGCACAGAGTCGGACACGACTGAAGCCACTTAGCAGCAGCAGCAGCAGTGAAAGAGCAAGTTCTTGAAAAAAAAAAAAATTAAGGCCCTTTCAGATGAGGATTTATTATGAAAACAATTTTCATGTGGCTGAGTTACCAAACCAAACTTGGGTCCGCTAGCCCGCTATGTGCAGCAAAGCCAATCTACTTACACCAAGTTGTGGTGAAAGAAAGTAGAGCCCCTTATTGCGAGTTGCCCAATGTGAGGCTGAGCAAGGAGACCCAGAAGCTCATGCTCAAAGCACCTGAACTCTTTGATGGCTCTCAGGGAAGGATTTTTAAAGACAGTGTGAGGGAGAGGGTTGCAGGGTGACTGATCAGTAGTAAAACATTCTTCTGGTTTATTGGTGGTGAGGGAACTGCACAGCATTTCTGGAGTCAGCATCATCCCTTCTAGTCCCAGCTGGTCTGGGGGTCTTTTTATGGGCCAGCAAAATCACTTTTTCGCAAATCTATTTTGCACTCATTTTACTACTGAGAAAACAGAGTTAATTAACTTGCCCAAAGTCACACACTAAATGAATAAGAATTACTTTTTTTTTTTTAATTTCTCTACATGCTGTGTTTCAACATTGTGTTAAATGAACCAAATCAATCTTATAGTTACTGAAGCAGAGACTGAGGCTTCCATCATTTGTGTTTTCCCACTAAAGACCTAGTGTGGTTCTGGGTATTGCACAAGTGTCAATAGTTAACTTTTTCCACCTGCTGGGGCTTTTAGTATGTGCAAAACAACTCAAGGATATGACCCAAGGTATTATCTATAGCCTTTACAGAGAAATTAAAGGCCCTTGACTTTGTTTTATGGCTAAACTATTATTATGTTGTCTTATGGCTAAACTATTATTATGTTGTCTTATTACTGTTTGCCTTTGCTTCTGCATTTTCTTAGTTCTGTGATTAAATTTGTTCATTGCAACTCATGAAGGACTAAGACCCTAAATCTTTTCTACAAACAAGAGACAGGAACACCTCCGGGGTCTGTCCCTTGGAGGGCCCAGCAGGGTCCTGTTCAGGTTCAGATGTGACATTCTCTCTTTTCTTCAAAGTATTTGGTAATCTTCCAATTCTTTAGGAAATTCTGAGTACAAGTGAAGAAGAAAGATGTGCCCTCTACATTCTGGAACTTCTTGACTTAAATTAAAAGCTATTGGGAATTCCTTGGTGGTACAGGGGTTAGGACTCCATGCTTTAATTGCCAAGGGCCCGGGTTCAGTCCCCAGTGGGAGAACTAAAATCCCACAAGCCACAGAGTGCGGCCACAATAAAAAAGAAAAGTTATTGAGGGGTAGTGATGAACATATCAACAAAAATTCAGTAATCCTTGAGGAAAAGGGGTCTGCTCTTCTCTGGGAGCTCAACCATTTGTTTAAAAGTATAAATAAATAATTGAAAATCATAGATCTCAACAAAACGCTTAAAAGTACAGCAAAACCCAAAAGGCAGTCAGATCAGATCAGATCAGTCGCTCAGTCATGTCCGGCTCTTTGCGACCCCATGAACTGCAGCACGCCAGGCCTCCCTGTCCATCACCAACTCCCGGAGGTCACTCAGACTCACATCCATCAAGTCAGTGATGCCATCCAGCCATCTCATCCTCTGTCGTCCCCTTCTCCTCCTGCCCCCAATCCCTCCCAGCATCAGAGTCTTCTCCAATGAGTCAACTCTTCGCATGAGGTGGCCAAAATACTGGAGTTTCAGCTTTAGCATCATTCCCTCCAAAGAAATCCCAGGGCTGATCTCCTTCAGAATGGACCGGTTGGATCTCCTTGCAGTCCAAGGGACTCTCAAGAGTCTTCTCCAACACCACAGTTCAAAAGCATCAATTCTTCGGCGCTCAGCCTTCTTCACAGTCCAGCTCTCACATCCACACATGACCACAGGAAAGACCATAGCCTTGACTAGGCGAACCTTTGTTGGCAAAGTGATGTCTCTGCTTTTGAATATGCTATCTAGGTTGGTCGTAACTTTCCTTCCAAGGAGTAAGCATCTTTTAATTTCATGGCTGCAGTCACCATCTGCAGTGATTTTGGAGCCCAGAATAACAAAGTCTGATACTGTTTCCACTGTTCCTCCATCTATTTCCCATGTAGTGATGGGACCAGATGCCATGATCTTTGTTTTCTGAATGTTGAGCTTTAAGCCAACCTTTTCACTCTCCACTTTCACTTTCATCAAGAGGCTTTTTAGTTCCTCTTCACTTTCTGCCATAAGGGTGGTGTCATCTGCATATCTGAGGTTATTGATATTTCTCCCAGCAATCTTGATTCCAACTTGTGTTTCTTCCAGTCCAGCATTTCTCATGACGTACTCTGCACATAATTAAATAAACATGGTGACAATATACAGCCTTGACGTACTCCTTTTCCTATTTGGAACCAGTCTGTTGTTCCATGACCAGTTCTAACTGTTGCTTTCTGACCTGCATACAGATTTCTCAAGAGGCAGATCAGGTGGTCTGGTATTCCCATCTCTTTCAGAATTTTCCACAGTTTATTGTGATCTACACAGTCAAAGGCTTTGGCATAGTCAATAAAAGAGAAATAGATGTTTTTCTGGAACTCTCTTGCTTTTTCCATGATCCAGCAGATATTGGCAATTTGATCTCTGGTTCCTCTGCCTTTTCTAAAACCAGCTTAAACATCAGGAAGTTCATGGTTCACATATTGCTGAAGCCTGGCTTGGAGAATTTTGAGCATTACTTTACTAGTGTGTGAGATGAGTGCAATTGTGTGGTAGTTTGAGCATTCTTTGGCATTGCCTTTCTTTGGGATTGGGATGAAAACTGACCTTTTCCAATCCTGTGGCCACTGCTGAGTTTTCCAGATTTGCTGGCATATTGAGTGCAGCACTTTCACAGCATCATCTTTCAGGATTTGGAATAGCTCCACTGCAATTCCATCACCTCCACTAGCTTTGTTCGTAGTGATGCTTTCTAAGGCCCACTTGACTTCACATTCCAGGATGTCTGGCTCTAGGTCAGTGATCACACCATCATGATTATCTGGGTCGTGAAGCTCTTTTTTGTACAGTTCTTCTGTGTATTCTTGCCACCTCTTCTTAATATCTTCTGCTTCTGTTAGGTCCATCCCATTTCTGTCCTTTATCGAGCCCATCTTTGCATGACATGTTCCTTAAAGGCAGTAGTTTTCATCAGATTAGCGTGACAGGTGTTAGTAAATGTGCTTTCCTGAGTTCACCTCCTCTACATTGATCTCTTTCTGACAATATTTTCATGGCTCCTTTCTGAAAGAATAAGTTGAGATGAGAAATATCTTTGGAATGTTAACTCAATATTTTCTATTAATCGAAGGATAGTTGAAAATTAAATTTAGTATAATATTTATTTGAAACAAGGTTTAATTTCTGTATTTAACAATAATTGGGGGGCAAAGACCTAAGTATTATTTTGCTTTGGCAAGTAATCTTTTTTGTTATAAAATTAAAACCAATGCCAAATGAGTTATTTTAATCTTGTTTTAAAACATGCTACATATAAAAGCAGCTATTGTGAAAGTACAAAATATGAGTCTGCTGCTGCTGCTGCTAAGTCACTTCAGTCGTGTCCGATTCTCTGTGACCCGATAGACGGCAGCCCACCAGGCTTCCCCGTCCCTGGGATTCTCCAGGCAAGAACACTGGAGTGGGTTGCCATTTCCTTCTCCAATGCATGACAGTGAAAAGTTAAAGTGAAGTCACTCAGTCGTGTCTGACTCTTAGCGACCCCATGGACTGCAGCCTACCAGGCTCCTCCATCCATGGGATTTTCAAGGCAAGAGTACTGGAGTGGGGTGCCAGTGCCTTCTCCCAAATATGAGTCTATAACTGTGCCATTAGGCCTGTTGAGATAGTAATTTGTTAGGTGGGTACAGCAGCTCAGGGCCACAGTTTTGGATTCAAATAGCTATGCTGCCATATACTAGCCTTGGATTTTTCTTATTTTTTTCCATTGTATTATGAAGATGTAGTATAAATATTAATCTATGAAATACATACTTAAGAAAACTCATGAGAAAGAACATTATGATTCCACTGAAGCTCTCTTTACTCTTGAATTTAGGGGTTTTCATTCCCATGAATGACACATGTCACTAAGCAATATAGAAATGGTATCATTCTCTCTGTAATTTTCTGCAAATTCCTTTTCTTGCTTGACATTATCTTTGTGAAATTCACTTGTATTGATAAATGAACCCTAGTTCATTTATTTTCACTGTAGATTTAAATTATATAACTAATGCCACAAATTATATATCCATTCTCTGATTATTGAATGTTTAAGTCTTTTTCAAACATTTGCTTTTATAAATAATACTGCTATGAGTGTTAATGTTTATATCCCTTTTTTAAAAATCTGTGTAACTTAAAATAGACTAGATTAGTGTTTTTTAAACAAAGCACATGAGGATCTTGTTTAAAATACAGATTTTAACACCACAGATATGGAGTAGAGCCCAAGACTGCATGTCTGCCGAGTTCCCAGGTGACCGTGATACTGCTGATTCATAGACAATACTTAGAGGAGTAAAATTTAAGCATCCAGAAAGGAAATTATGGGATCTTTTCATATACCCAGATTCAATCTTGGTAGATATTGTCTAATTCTTCTCCAAACTGGTTGTATAAAATTTCATAACCACTTTTGTAGGTTGAATTATGTCACCAAAAAGGATAAAGGATTCAGTCTCTGGGACTGTGACCTTATTTGGAACTAGGATCTTTGCAGATGTAATTAAGTTGAGAAGAGGTCATATAAGATTAGGGCAAGCCCTAATCAAATGACTAATGTTCATATAAGTTGAGGGGGATTTGGACAGACTCACAGGGAAGGACCCCATCTGAAGACAGATACAGAAATTGGCATTATACTGCAGCAATCCAAGTAATGCCAAGGACTGCTGCCAGTCACCAGAAGCTTAAGCAAACATGTGGGATGGACTCTCCCCTGGAGCTATCAGAGTGTTTGTGCTGGGCCAACACTTTCATTTCAGATGTTTCCCTTCCAGAATTCTGAGACAATACACTTCTGCTGAGTTAAGTCATCAGGTTGGGGCACTTTATTATGGCACCCTGGGGAAACTAACACAGTCACTAATAATGTGTAGGTTCCCCTTGCTTCATCAAGGTTCAGTTCATTTCACTTTTCTTAACTGTGAATTACTAATTCTTATCTTTTGCTTGCCTTTAAACTGGGTTCTTTGTGTATGTGTGTTGTGGTTTTTTGTTATCTTGAACATACCCTGTGACAACTGGGATCTTAGTGCTGTGACCAGGTATGGATCTGGATCCCCCTGTATTGGACGCATAGAGTTTTAACCAGTGCATCACTCAGATCAGATCAGATCAGATCAGTTGCTCAGTCCTGTCTGACTCTTTGCAACCCCATGAATCGCAGCACACCAGGCCTCCCTGTCCATCACCAACACCCGGAGGTCACTCAGACTCACATCCATCGAGTAAGTGATGCCATCCAGCCATCTAATCCTCTGTTGTCCCCTTCTCCTCCTGCCCCCAATCCCTCCCAGCATCAGAGTCTTCTCCAATAAGTCAACTCTTCGCATGAGGTGGCCAAAATACTGGAGTTTCAGCTTTAGCATCATTCCTTCCAAAGAAATCCCAGGGCTGATCTCCTTCAGAATGGACCCGTTGTATCTCCTTGCAGTCCAAGGGACTCTCAAGAGTCTTCTCCAGCACCACAGTTCAAAAGCATCAATTCTTCAGCGCTCAGCCTTCTTCACAGTCCAGCTCTCACATCCATACATGACCACAGGAAAGACCATAGCCTTGACTAGGTGGACCTCTGTTGGCAAAGTAACGTCTCTGCTTTTGAATATGCTATCTAGGTTGGTCATAACTTTCCTTCCAAGGAGTAAGCGTCTTTTAATTTCATGGCTGCAGTCACCATCTGCAGTGATTTTGGAGCCCAGAAAAATAAAGTCTGACACTGTTTCCACTGTTTCCCCATCTATTTCCCATGTAGTGATGGATGGGACCAGATGCCATGATCTTCATTTTCTGAATGTTGAGCTTTAAGCCAACTTTTTCACTCTCCACTTTCACTTTCATCAAGAGGCTTTTTAGTTCCTCTTCACTTTCTGCCATAAGGGTGGTGTCATCTGCATATCTGAGGTTATTGATATTTCTCCCGGCAATCTTGATTCCAACTTGTGTTTCTTCCAGTCCAGCGTTTCTCATGATGTACTCTGCATATAAGTTAAATAAACAGGGTGACAATATACAGCCTTGACGTACTCCTTTTCCTATTTGGAACCAGTCTGTTGTTCCATGTCCAGTTCTAACTGTTGCTTCCTGACCTGTGCATCACTAGGGAAGTCCAGTTTTTTTTTTTTTTAATTACTAATCTTTAATGTCCATTATGTATTATAGATGTTAATCTTTTGTCCTTTGTATTATTGAAAATATTTTTTCTCAATCATTGGCTCAAATATTTACCTTATAAAGGTGGTTTTTAATGAATTTACATTTTTAAGTTTAATGTAAATATTTATCTTTGTTCTGTGTATTTTCTGTCTTGTTTAAGAAATCTTTGTCTACTTAAAGGTTGTAATGATATCAGTCAACATTCTTTTGGGTTTTATATTTAGTTCATGAGTTCTAGACTTGACTTTTGAGTATATTGTGTGAGACAGGAATCCAGGTTAAATGTTACTGTCAGAAAAATTATCTAATACCATTCATTTTATAGTGTATTCTTTCAGCCCCCGACACACAGTCTCTTTTGTCATATATCTTGTTTTCACATACACGTGAGTTTGCTTTTGGGTTCTCTATTCTCTTGGTCTATTTGTCTATTTCTGTTCCAAAAATACAATGCCCTAATTTTTGCAACAAATGTGCTGTGTGCTAGATCATCCTCTACTTTATTGTTCCTTAAAAATCTCTTGACCATACTTGGCCTTTTACTGTTCATATTAACTTTGAATCAATTTTTCCATCCTATCAGATCAGATCAGATCAGTCGCTCAGTCGTGTCCGACTCTTTGCGACCCCATGAATTGCAGCACGCCAGGCCTCCCTGTCCATCACCAGCTCCCGGAGGTCACTCAGACTCGCATCCATCGAGTCAGTGATGCCATCCAGCCATCTCATCCTCTGTCGTCCCCTTCTCCTCCTGCCCTCAATCCCTCCCAGCATCAGAGTCTTCTCCAATGAGTCAACTCTTCGCATGAGGTGGCCAAAATACTGGAGTTTCAGCTTTAGCATCATTCCTTCTAAAGAAATTCCAGGATTGATCTCCTTCAGAATGGACTGGTTGGATCTTCTTGCAGTCCAAGGGACTCTCAAGAGTCTTTTCCAACACCACAGTTCAAAAGCATCAATTCTTCGGAGCTCAGCCTTCTTCACAGTCCAGCTCTCACATCCATACATGACCACAGGAAAGACCATAGCCTTGACTAGGCGAACCTTTGTTGGTAAAGTAATGTCTCTGCTTTTGAATATGCTATCTAGGTTGGTCATAACTTTCCTTCCAAGGAGTAAGCGTCTTTTAATTTCATCCTATACCCATATCTATATCCAAAATTATTGTGGAATTTTATTGGAATTGTATTGAAATTATAATTTCAAAAGAACATACATCTTTATGTTACTCATCTTTTTTAACCACCATGAATATGATGTAACTTTCCATTTATCTAGATCTTCCTTGCCTTTTAATAAAGTTCTTAATTTTATCTATTAATGACATAAACAACTTGTGGTAGTTTTTTTCCCCATAGGTACCTTATTTTGTTGCTATTGTAGTTGTGCTTTTATGGCTGGTAGCTAATGTGAATGACATATTTTTAAATTGTGTTTTCAATTTTTGCAGGTGTATAAGAATGTGATTAAGTTATTTAACTGCTTTTACTTCTGTGTACTTGATTAATTTTAATAATATGTAGATTTTCTTTGTTTTTATATGTTGACAACTAAATTATCTGCAAATATTACAACAAAACTTACTAAATTTTTTGCGCTTAATTATCTTTTTATTTACCAGTGAACTGGCTAGAACTATAGTATAATATATCAGAGATGAGGAAATAGAGTGTATACTCATCTCATTTCATGATTCTAATGCTACACCACATAGTATATTTCTGAAAGGTATGCTTAATCAGCCTAAAGAAATTCTACTTCCTACTCTATTCCGTTCTTATACTTTGTTTTAGGTTTAAGTTACTAATGCTAAGTTGCTTCAGTTGATCTGACTCTTTGAGGTCCTATGGACTGTAGCCCACCAGGCTCCTCTGTCCGTGGGATTCTCCAATCAAGAATACTGGAATCCGTTATCATGCCCTTCTCTAGGAGATCTTCCCAACCCTGGGATCGAACCCGCCTCTCTTACGTCTCCTGCATTGGCAAGTGGGTTCTATACCTGTAGCGCCACATGGGGAGCCTAAGTTACTAATACTTTGTTTTAGGTTTTGCATCTAAATCCTTGAGTGAAATTTGTCTACACATTTTCTTTCTTGTGCTGTCTTACTCTGATATCAGTGCCAAAAGTTATAAGTGCAGTTCAGTTCAGTTGCTCAGTCATGCCTGACTCTTTGAGACCCCATGGACTGCAGCACGCCAGACTTCCTGGTCCATCACCAACTCCTGGAGCTTACTCACTCATGTCCATCGAGTCAATTATGCCATCCAACCATCTCATCCTCTGTCATCCCCTTTTCCTCCCGCCTTCAATCTACCAACCTCATAAAAATGAAGTATGGCCTATTACCTAGTTTTTCTATTCTCTGGAATAGCTTTTAGAAGATTCAATTATCTGTTCTTTGACCATTTATAAAATTTATCTGTAAAACATCAGACTTGGTTTTTCTTGATGCGTATGTGTTTAATTCTTGATGTAATTCATTTAGTAACTATAGAATAATTCAGGCTTTCTAATACTTCTAGAATCAATGCTGTTATAATTTTCTTTTTAAAGTGTTCCATTTTTTTATTAAATTGTTTAAAGTAATTAACTTTCCAGTTATCTGCAGTAAATCTCTTGTTTTGATCTTTATGAATTATTTGTGTGAGTCTTTTTCCTTTTATTCTTATTCAGTAAAATCAAAGGTTACTTATACTTAAAATTCCATTTTATACTTTCTATTGTGATTTCCAAATTGTGTAATTTGGAAGCATTCTTCTTGGTGCCAATTAAGTGAAGTTGTTCTTAGTTATCTTTTATTATTATTTATAACCTAATTTCATTGTTGTCAAAGAATGTGAAGTAAAATACACCAGTTCTTTCACAACTTGAGATTGGTCTTATTGCCTAGTACTGCCTTTCCCTCCTTCATTCTATTCTCTCCTAAAATTCTAAATATACTATAAGAACTTTCTCCTATCTTCTGTGTCTCATAATTTCTCGGTCATATTTTTTATTTTTCCTCCTGTGCTTTATCGTGGTTAATTTATTCATATCTATCTTCTAGGCTATCAATTCTCTTTTAAGTTTTGTCTGATATGCCAAACAATTGGTTAAATCCTTGTTCTTCAATTTCAGCTACCTATTTTACTTTCATGAGTTTTGTTTCATTTCTCCATTGTAGCTAATTATATTAGTACATCTTTGTTTCTTGCTCAAGTTTTTTAATTTTATTATTTCTGTTAACATTTTCAGCATGTTTGCTTTATATTCTCTGATTATTCCAATATCTGTAACCCCTGTTTTCTAATTCTCTTTCTTGCCGAGTCTCACCCATGCTAGCTTGGTTACTATTGTGATTGGTGGTTTTATACTGTGAGTTTATATTTGACCAATCTCTGTTTATGGGAATCCTGAGAATCTTGGTTCAATGGACATTATTCCAGGAATACTTGTATTTCCTTCTGTTATATACAAGAGTAGGTTTATTATCAGAGGAACCTTTATTCCTGTGTACAGTTCAAACATGGCAGACACATTGTTTTTTTCCTTGAAGCTCTTTGAAGATTCTAGCTTTCTGTAGCTGTCTGCATTCCAGCTTCCTCCCCATCACCACCACCACACCATCTTTTATATGTCTTAGGAGTTGTTCTGTTTCATTGAAGAGATAGTGAAACTTCAGGATTTAGGTACCATCGATCAGCAAATGTCTCTAAAGTATCTGACTGCAGTGCTGGCTTATTACTCTGGCTTTTGTTCCTGTCATCTTGGGGTACTGAAGATTCTCCTGAATTTCTTGAGAGCTCAGCTCTCCCTGTTAGTTGTAACTTATCCATCATTCTTTAGTGTTTTGCAGTGAGAAAAAGTTTTGAATACAGAATCTATTAGATTTATCAGGACAGAAAATTTTCTACTTTATTAGGTTGCATCAGTATTAAATAAGATAATGCAACTAAAGAACTTATAAGTTCCTTATATCTTAGTGTGCAATTAATGTTAGGAAAAATAAAATTTTAATTAATTTTCCAAAATATTTTCTGTCTTGGGCCTTCTTCATCTTTTCCACTTACATGAAATATACCTATCCTCCAAAAAGAAAAGAAATGTAATTTAATGTGACTAAATAGTAACTAGAATTTTATGTTTTATATTTTTTATTTTAACAGACAGAAATACATAGCTTATTTAATGTAAAATAAATATAGAGAAATTATATTAGATCACATTACTTGAGTTTATAGTCAATCACTTAAAAATTCTATGGAAAAGAACTTCTTTAAACTAAAATCAGTCAAAAATTGCTACTAATGTTTTATCAAAAGCCATTTCTTATTTTAAATTATCAAAGAACTAACATTTTGAAAAGTTTAGAGCTCATTGTTAGTGTGTTTATTTTTAAGTAAATGATATCTCTCTTCTAAAGTTATTATATTTTCAGTTTCCAATGCCACCTTGAAAACTAAAACTAAACAGTATTTTTAAGCAGGAGCCACATCTTTCAATAATTTTTATTGTGAATGAGAAAGCATTTATCCCAGACTCATCACTTAATGGGAAACAACACAAAAACAAACAAAATAATGATTCTTGAAAGATATAAATGTTCAAAATATCTACTTTTGTTAAATGAAGG
Source organism: Tragelaphus eurycerus (assembly GCA_935064755.1). Taxonomy (NCBI): domain Eukaryota; kingdom Metazoa; phylum Chordata; class Mammalia; order Artiodactyla; family Bovidae; genus Tragelaphus; species Tragelaphus eurycerus. The sequence continues at coordinate 16,302,012 of CAKXYN010000024.1, read as the reverse complement.
AAATGAGTTAGCCATAGTATCTGATTGTTACTAAATGTGGTGTTGAGATAGTTTTAATATCAAACATTGTAATATCAATGTTTTTCTGTAAGAAATATAAAATTGAAATTTGCTTCTAGACTGAGGATATCTTTGTTTTGGTTTATTTTTGGATTTTGCAGCTTTTCCAAATTGTTGGGGAAACACAGCTGGGTTTATTAATATACTGACGCTTTTCAATTGGAGAAGAGAAGCCTCGTGGTGTGCAGCTCTGGATCTCTTCCCGTGGACTTCATAGCCAACTACTCTATCTTCCCTAGAAAGAAATGGAATCAAATGCCAGTATTTCGGGTTAAATATTTTGTTTTCTACCTCATGACTTGGATAATATAATAATAGTGGTAGCCAGCATGATTATCATATGCCTAACTCTATACTAGGCCCATCCCATGAAATATTTTGTTTAATCTTCACAACAGCCTAAGCCTGTTCAGCTTTTCAAATAAGTAGAGGCCTGGAAAGGCCTTCTGCTTGTTTGTTTCTAAAATGCTTGAGTACAACGAAAAAATATAATTTTTTTACTACTTCCACCTGCAGCTGCCTGACCTTAGCAACAGTTGTTGCTCATTTATTCACGATCACTAGCTGATGAGAAGGTACTGCTCCGCAGTAGGGGGACAAAGGGAGAGGAAAACATAGGTGTCCTAATAAGTAGAAAGTCCAACCGCCCTGAAAACACACCCTGAGGACTGCCTGGATCATTCCTAGTCATCCAACATGTTTTCAAAAAGCAGCCTCTTGTCTCCCTTGGAGGATCCTGGCAGCCACTGGATTTTCTGGTTTATTAGTTCCTTAACATTTCCTCTCTGACTTTCTGTCAATTTAAATAGCGGATTTCACAATGGTCAGGGACTTCAGAACTCACCAGATTCAAACTCCATTTGCGGAAAAACTGAGGGTCCTCATAGTTACGTTTTGCCCTAGATCATAGAATGGATTCCTCTTATTAGCCTGACTGCATCAGTTAAAATACTCCCAACATTATCATCCCAGGTTTCAGACTAAATTGCTACCACCTCCAGTTGAAGATTTCCAAAACTTGAAACAAACCAAAGTTGAAGCTTATGTTCAATTATCTCTATATTCCTTCCTTTTCTCCTTCCTTCCTTCTTCTCTTCATTCAATCACACAAATACTTATTGTATGTATGCTATGAGACAGGCAGTACATCATTTACTAAGACTATAAAGCTAAAAAGATAGAGTCTTTGCCTTAATTCATCCACTGAAGCATGTTCCCCAGCCACACTAAATGAACCCTCATCTAGGAATGGGGATTATTCAGTCCTAGTCACAGTTTTCCCACCAATCTGGTGTGTTTATTGAGTACTTAGCATTTCTAGGCTTTTTGTGCATAATGATTAAGAAGGCCTACAAGTATTCCTGTACTCGGTCATTTTATACTGAAGATAGTAGAAACAAACTATAAACAGGTGAAGAAATAGAATAAGGAATAATTGCAGGATTATTACTATAAATGTTATGAGAAAGATAAATTGAGTAGGTATGTTCGAGTGGCTGAAGGGGTTTACACTCATGGGGTTGGTGAGGTGAGCTGCTCTGAAGCACTGACATATAAGCTGAGACTCAAAGGGGGCAATCATTCAAAGATCTCACTGGGAGTGTATTGCAAGAAACATTGGCCATCTCAGCCTTGGGGCAGCAGGGCAGAGCCTTGGGACAGCAAAGCCCCTGACCCCCTCTAGTGGTCAACAGCCTCCTCTGTTTACTCCTGCATGTTGTAAAAATACTACCATTTTCTGTGTGTTCCATGATATGAAGAGCCTTGGGAAGCATTATTCTGGTGGAAGAGAAAATCCAAGTAGAAGAAAAGCAAGGGAAACTGAGAATGGTGTGCAGGGTAACTGAAGAAGAGTGCATGAAAGAGAGAGTGAGGGGGAATGAGTCAGATCCTTTGGATCCTTGTAGCCTTGATATGGTTATAAGAATGGATGTAAGAGTTATAGTCATCTATTTCGAAAAAGGAATTAAATATATTAGTATGTTAAAGTGAAAGTCACTCAGTCGTGTCTGACTCTTGTGACCCATGGCCTGTAGCCCACCAGACTCCTGTGTCTGTGGAATTTTCCAGGCAAGAATACTGGAATGGGTTGCCATTTCCTACTTCAATGTTAAAGCACATATTAAATAGGATAATAAAAATACGTGTTTTAAAAAATATTGAAAATGATACAAAGAGTGGAGAGAGTAAATTTTACCTGGAGCCTGGTGTGAGTACTAACATGAACTAAAATTCAAATGACTTAAAATGAACACTGAGAATGAACACCAGTAGCTAAAGTCTAAAGTGCAACATTTTGGACCATGTAATTTTCTTTGTCTCATTAAAGGAAACATGAACTTGCATTAGGACACATAAGACTTTTTCCTGATACCCAAGAGGAAGAAATGTATTCCAAGGTTTATTACCAAATGGTTTAGTAAATTATATATTCCCTGACATTTTTGCATACATTTAGGAATATTTCTAGATGTCACCATGAAAGCTAAAAACTAAAATTTTACTTTAGTGAAGGTCTTTTATCAGATATGAGTTTTTGATAGATATAGATATCTCCATGTACATTGTTTTCTGGTGGTGAAACCTCATTAAAGTTGAATCTTTTTGCTTCTAGACTTCTCTCTATGCCTATGCCTTTGCATCACTGCTTACAGTCCTCTCAAGCTGGCATATTCATTCCCATCTTATGCACCAAAGAAATTCCTACTTCTGATGCAAAATAATGCTCAACCCCAAACCTTTGGTAACTATACAGTAGTTCTCTAGTTTGAAGTTCTCCAAACCAGAGAACTTGGATGGCTCAGAGAACTCAGAACTACTAGTTCAGATAATAAAGAATCTGCCTGCAGTGCAGAAGACCGGGGTTTGATCCCTAGGTTAGGAAGATCCCCTGGAGAAGGGAATGGCTACCAACTCCAGTATTCTGGACTGGAGAATTCCATGGGCTGTACAGTCCACTGGGTGGCAAAGAGTTGGACACAACTGAGTGACTTTCACTAAGGTAGCTTTTGGAGCTTCTTGGGCAGGGCAGTGGTAAAGGATCCACCTGCCAATGCAGGAGATGCAGGAGACCCTGGGTTCAATCCCTGGGTCAGGAAGGAAGGTCCCCTGAAGGAGCACATGGCAACCCACTCCAGTATTCTTGCCTGGAAAATTCCATGGACAGGGGAGCCTGGAGGCCTATGGCCCATGGGGTCACAAACGAGTCGGACATGCCTGGGTATGCATCCATTCAATGCTATGCTATGCTATGCTAAGTCACTTCAGTCGTGTCCGACTCTGTGTGACCCCATAGACAGCAGCCCACCAGGCTTCCCCGTCCCTGAGATTCTCCAGGCAAGAACACTGGAGTGGGTTGCCATTTCCTTCTCCAATGCACGAAAGTGAAAAGAGAAAGTGAAGTCGCCCAGTCCTGTCCAACTCCTAGCGACCCCATGGACTGCAGCCCACCAGGCTCCTCTGTCCGTGGGATTTTCCAGGCAAGAGTACTGGAGTGGGGTGCCACTGCCTTCTCCGCATCCATTCAAAGTAGCTTTAAAAATAGACAGACACCACCCTAAACCAGTTGAATCAGAATTTCTGGAGAGGAGGGCCTGTGTGCTGACACCTTTTAAGCTCTCCAGGTGACTCGAGTGAGACAGGGTTAAGAATTGTTGAGCTTAGTTAGCCCTCCCCCTACTTAAAGTGAGTTCCAAATAGAATGAGGAGTTTCACCCTTGCTACTTGCGTTTGATGGATTTCTCTTCCCAGAGATGGAAAAACAAAATCACTAACCAGCTACAACAGAGTATGCCACAAACAAGAAAGTCTTTGTGGTCAACTACCATGGAAGGTAAGTGAGCAATTACCTCCTTGACCTTGTAATTTAATGAGAAAGGCTCCATAGAAAATCTGCTTTGGTTCTGGCTTCATTCAAAAGCTGTATGGGAATAGATATTTCATTGAGTCCTTTTCACCTTCTCACTGAGAAAAGAGGAGAAAACTTTATAGAAAGATTCTGGAAGGGAACAAATAAAAAGTGACTCTTAAACTTGAGTGTGTATAAAAACCACATGAAGAGCAGACCTCCCTGCCACGCCCTAAACATTGCTAATTCTTACAGAGTAGTTCCGGTGTTGGTCCCAGGGATCTGTATATTTAACAAGTCCTTTAAATTAGGGGTCCCCAACCTCTGGATCTAATGCCTGATAATCTGAGGTGGAAGTGATGTAATAATAATAGAAATAAAATGCACAGTAAATGTAGTGCACTTGAATCATCCTGAAATCACCCTCCCCTCCAACCCTCCAACTCTGGTTTAAGGAAAAACTGTCTTCCGCAAAACTGGTCCTCGGTACCAAAAAACTTGGGAACCACTGCCCTAATACACAGACCGATGTGAAATGGTAGTTTACAAAAAGTTACCCCTTTTTGATGACGTATAAATATTCCTTCTTGACTCTCACGCAAACCCAAGGGGCCCTTTGACCACTATTGAAAGGAAATAGAATTAAGAAAATCTAAGTTTGCAGGCAAATTTTAAAGGCCACAGCAAAGTCATGCCAGCTGGAGTAAAAGGACAGGAGAGAGAAAAGGAGCCCAGGCAGCAAATGGAGACAGCTGGGGAGAGGGCTCTGACTTGAAGAACGTACTCAGGTGCAGAGGCCAGATCCAGGCTGAAGAAAAGAGTCATGCTGTCAACTGGAGCAGATTCTCTGCAGTGAGCAGGCTGGAGAATAATGATCCAGCTGCTGTTCTGGAAGTCAGATGTAATAATCCCACCCTTCTTAGAGGCAAACTCTTTCTAATAAAGCTGTGAAAAATATACTAACTTTGGTCTGCTATTGTTGGCCGCAGGCTAATTTAGTCGCATCCCAGGGCTTCAATTCTCACATCCCTATCAGAAAAAAAACTGCCTTGAGTTTAGGAAATGTGAGTGTCAGGAAGTTCACTTTGAAACACACACTGGCCTCTCTGTGAGGCAGAGAAAGAAAGGGGAGCAACTAGCAGTCCAGCTTCTCTTGCAAAGCCATAAGATAGATCATGGGTTTCCAGCATACAGTCCCTGGAATCAATGAAAAGTAACAGAATACAAAGTGCAGTAAACCATAGCATGCCAAGTACATAATAACTATTCCTTCACTCATCGCCCCATTTGTTTATCCATCATTTATTCCTTCATTCCAAAAATATGTTTAAACACTACGTGTGTTCCCTTAAAAGCAGAATCTGAGACAAAGAATTGGGTAAAAGTAATGTCAATTCCTGGGTCGGGAAGATCCCCTGGAGAAGGGATAGGCAACCCACTCCAGTGTTCATGGGCTTCTCTTGTGGCTCAGATAGTAGTAAAGAATTCACCTGCAATGTGGCAGACCTGGGTTCGATTCCTGGATTGGGAAGATCCCCTGGAGGAGGACATCACAACCTGCTCCAGTATTCTTGCCTGGAGAATCCCCATGGGCAGAGGAGCCTGGGGGCTACAATCTGCACAGCATCAGACATGACTGGGAGATTAAGCACAGAACAATGTCTCTGAGAGGTGATACCAAGGAGTGGAAGCGAGAAAATGGAAAGGGAAAGGGAAAGGGAAAGGGAAAGGAAAAGGAAAACCAGTGAATGTAAGGGCCTACTATGGAGGGCATCACTGTGAACCATGAAATTCAGTCCTACTGGGACTCTTTCCTGAAATTATCCTCTAAAGCAGGGGACTCCAAACTCACAGGCCTCTGACTGGTACCTCATGTCAGATCAGCAGCGGCCCTAGATTAGAAATAAAGTGCACAATAAATGTAATGTTCTTGAATCACCCCAAAACCATGATCTCCACCCTCCTGGTCCATGAAAAAATTGTCTTCCACGAAATCAGTCCCTGGTGCCAAGGTTGGAGACTTACCCTCTAAAGGATGGTAGGATGAATCAAATGATCTGAGGAGCCCTGTCTCTGGAAGATTCTAAGTCTTGCAATAGTAAATTAGTTGCTAAAAGAGGAAGGTACACCAAAGTAATATAATATCTGATATCTACAAGCTCGTGCACGCACTCTCTCCCTTCTCTCTCACTGTCATTCTGTCAGAAATCCAAAATATCGTTTTTGAGTCTAAGGCATGATTTTGATTATCTATACGTCTTCCATTTAGGCTCTGCCCCTCAGACCAAACAACTTCTCCCTGCCAGGGCCTTGGTGCCCAGTACAGAAAAATACATTCAGTGCCACCTAGAACAAGGTCCAAGATATCATGCCCAGGCCTTCTTCCTCAACCACTGCCCCCATGAGCTTCTCTAACTCTGCTCCATTTCCAGAGAAGCTGGCTTCCTAGAAATCAGACTCAGTTTGAATGATTTAAAACATCTGTCCTAGCCACCACCTCTGCATGAATAAATATCCAAGACAATTGATCATAATAACTGAGTAAATACCATGCACCAAGGACTAAGTGCATGAATGTACATGAATTATTTTTTCTTTCACCATCTTTTATGAGGTAGGTAGTATGTCATTATGGGGCATCCCTGGTGCTCAGTAGTAAAGAACCTGCCTGTAATGCAGGAGATGCAGGAGACAAGGGTTTGATCCCTAGGTCAGGAAGATCCCTTGAAGGAGGGCATGGCAACCCACTCCAGTATTCTTGCCTGAAGAATCCCATGGACAGAGGAGCATGGCGGGCTGCAATCCACAGGTTGCAAAGAATTGGACATGAGTGAAGCAACTAAGCACAGCACAGATGGGATTCTCTTATACTCACTGCAAAAAGCAGAAAGCTGAAGCAGTAAGTAACAAGGTCACACATCTAATAAGCAGTGGAACAATACTTAAGACCCAGGAAGCGTGTCTAGAGGCTATATTCTTCATTTCTCTGTTCTGCTGGCTCTCAGCTTTCCATCTCAGGTCAATCCCTCTTGTCAGTTTCTGTTTGATACTCTGTAAGGTACATCTTATAAGTTAAATAAGCAGCCAATATACAAGGCTGACAATATACAGCCTTGACATACTCCTTTTCCTATTTGGAACCAGTCTCTTGTTCCATGTCCAGTTCTAACTGTTTCTTCCTGACCTGCATACACGTTTCTCAAGAGGCAGGACAGGTGATCTGGTATTCCCATCTCTTTCAGAATTTTCCACAGTTTATTGTGATCCACACAGTCAGAGGCTTTGGCATAGTCAATAAGGCAGAAATAGATGTTTTTCTGGAACTCTCTTGCTTTTTCCATGATCCAGTGGATGGATGTTGGCAATTTGATCTCTGTTCCTCTGCCTTTTCTAAAACCAGTTTGAACATCTGGAAGTTCGCAGTTCACGTATTGCTGAAGCCTGGCTTGGAGAATTTTGAGCATTACTTTACTAGCGTGTGAGATGAATGCAATTGTGCAGTGGTTTGAGCATTCTTTGGCATTGCCTTTCTTTGGGATTGGAATGAAAACTGACCTTTTCCAGTCCTGTGGCCACTGCTGAGTTTTCCAAATTTGCTGGCATATTGAGTGTAGCACTTTCATACCATCATCTTTCAGGATTCTAAATAGCTCAACTGGAATTCCATCACCTCCACTAACTTTGTTCATAGTGATGCTTTTTAAGTTCCATTTGACTTCACATTCCAGAATGTCTGGCTCTAGGTCAGTGATCACACCATCGTGATTATCTGGGTTGTGAAGATCTTCTTTGTACATTTTTTCTGTGTATTCTTGCTACCTCTTCTTAATATCTTCTGCTTCTGTTAGGTCCATACCATTTCTGTTCTTTATCGAGGCCATCTTTGCATGAAATGTTCCCTTGGTATCTCTAATTTTCTTGAAGAGATCTCTAGTCTTTCCCATTCTGTTGTTTTCCTCTATTTCTTTGCATTGATCGCTGAGGAAGGCTTTCTCATCTCTCCTTGCTATTCTTTGGAACTCTGCATTCATGTGCTTATATCTTTCCTTTTCTCCTTTGCTTTTTGCTTCTTTTCTTTTCACAGCTATTTGTAAGGCCTCCTCAGACAGCCATTTTGCTGTTTTGTATTTCTTTTCCATGGTCTTGCTCCCTGTCTCCTGTACAATGACACGAACCTCCATCCATAGTTCATCAGGCCCTCTGTATATTGTCACCCTGCTTATTTAACTTATATGCAGTGGACATCATGAAAAATGCTGGGCTGGAAGAAGCACAAGCTGGAATCAAGATTGCCAGGAGAAATATCAATAACCTCAGATATGCAGATGACACCACCCTTATGGCAGAAAGTGAAGAGGAACTCAAAAGCCTCTTGATGAAAGTGAAAGAGGAGAGTGGAAAAGTTGGCTTAAAGTGCAACATTCAGAAAACTAAGATCATGGCATCTGGTCCCATCACTGCGTGGGAAATAGATGGAGAAACAGTGGAAACAGTGTCAGACTTTATTATTTGGGGTAGAAAATCACTGCAGATGGTGATTGCAGCCATGAAATTAAAAGACGCTTATTCCTTGGAAGGAAAGTTATGACCAACCTAGAAAGCATATTGAAAAGCAGAGATATTACTTTGCCAACAAAGGTCCGTCTAGTCAAGGCTATGGTTTTTCCAGTGGTCATGTATGGATGTGAGAGTTGGACTGTGAAGAAAGCTGGGCGCCAAAGAATTGATGCTTTTGAACCGTGGTGTTGGAGAAGACTCTTGAGAGTCCCTTGGACTGCAAGGAGATCCAAGCAGTCTGTTCTAAAGGAGATCAGTCCTGGTGTTCTTTGGAAGGAATGATGCTGAAGCTGAAACTCCAATACTTTGGCCACCTCATGCAAAGAATTGACTCATTGGAAAAGACCCTGATGCTGGGAGGGATTGGGGGCAAAAGGAGAAGGGGACGACAGAGGATGAGATGGCTGGATGGCATCATCGACTCCATGCATATGAATTTGAGTGAACTCCAGAAGTTGGTGATGGACAGGGAGGCCTGGCGTGCTGCAGTTCTTGGGGTCACAAAGAGTAGGACACGACTGAGCGACTGAACTGAACTGAACTGAAGGTATATCTATCTCATTGGAGCTTCCAGATTCAAAATCACCCTTTCATCTTCTTTCTCTTACCAGAGCTTAATCTACTTCCTTTGAGACTTTTTCACAAGAAGATATTTCCATTCATCTGGAAATGTTACTGATTAATGTATTTCCAAGAACCAAGTTATAATTATACTTTTAGCAGTCCATATGGCAGTTCTCTGCATCTATTCACCTTGGCACTACCCCTTGATCCAAGCCACTTAACAATATTCAACTGTGGTCTATACTCTACTCACCCCAATAATGCTTTCCTCCCAAGGCAACAAATCTTCCAGACTGGAATTTTGAACACAGCATAATCACTGAACCACGGTCTTTAACTGAGTTGAATTGATCGGGCATCATTTCATTTTTCTTTCACCAACATTTGGTTGTTAACTAGTCTGTCACAGCTAAGAACAGTGTCAAATAGCTCTCAGATTTTCCACTTTACCTTTAAAGGTAACCACTGTATCCCCCTGACTCCTTTGCCTCAAACTAATACTTTCATTTTATACTTACATAAGAGAAATATTAAGTATTTTCCAATATTTGGAAAAATTTCAGTGCTTACTGGAACTTAAGTCTTTTTGAAGGAAAATCAGTCAATAACTGTGACAAAAGTACATTTTTTTTTTCAAATCTCTGCATATGGAGGGCTGACAAAGAATTTTTTTCCCTCTCAATACTAAGAAAAATCATTAACATTTATTGCTTGTCATTACATACCAGGCACTGCCAAGTGCTTTTGGTACATTATTTTATTTTAGGGATGAGGAAACTGAGGTTTAGAAAAGTTAAATACCTTGTTCAATCAACATAACAGCTGGTCGTTATTCCAGAGTCTCTGCCTCAACCAAGTTCAAGGGACTCTACTAAGCTCCTTCCTCCATTACTACTTCAATATATATTGAACATGAGAAAATATCTTGAAAAAGAAAAGGTAACCATTTTCATAAGTCTTTAAATGTGATCTTATATCTGTGGAATTTTCAGTTGTATTTCATAGATATTCTTGTTCCATGTCAGCTGGTGGACTAAATCTGTTTTTTGAATGTTATCAGCGTCCCAGGTGACACTAGTGGTAAAGAATCCACCTGCCAAGGCAGGAGACACCAGAGACATGGGCACGATCCTTGGGTCCAGAAGATCCCCTGGAGGAGGGAATGGCAACCCACTCCAGTATTCTTGCCTGGGAAATCGCATGGACAGGGAGCCTGCCAGCTATGGTCCGTAGGGTCCTAGAGAGTTGGACGCTGCAGAGCACACATGCCTAGCCTGTTGAGGTCTAACACCCTTTAGCTTTGAGCTACAAGTGATATATAATTAAAGCTAAAACTAATTTAAAAGATCCAGGAACTTAAGTGACATTTTTACTTACAGTGTGCTTTTGGTTCCTCATTTTATTAGCTATTCCTCAGAATTGCTTCCTGTAGAGCCTGGGGCAAGTAACTTCCTTTTTCATACCCAACAGCAAAATAAAATGAAATAAAACAAAGCAAAATAAAATACTTCTTCAAATATGGCTAACATCTTTTCCTTTAGCCCAGTGGGCCAGCTTTAGTTATATGCCCACCCTTAGAAGAAAAACAGCATATGATCTCAATCAATCCCTGCAAAAGAAAAAAGTATTATGATAACATCCAATACTTGTTTTTTGTATAAAACAATATATTCAGACTTCAATCATAGAAGGCACTTTCTTTGCCTGATAAAAATTAATCTAGTCTTAATTTATAGCCATAACCAATAACAATTCTTTTTAAAAAATTTTTATTTATTTATTTTATTAAATTTTATTGATTAACTTTACAATATTGTATTGCTATTGCCATACATCAAGATAAATCTGCCACAAGTATACATGTGTTCCCCATCCTGAACCCTCCTCCCTCCTCCCTCCCGATACCATCCCTCTGGGTCGTCCCAGTGTACCAGCCCCAGGCATCCGTTATCAGGCATCGTACCTGGACTGGCGACTCGTTTCAGATCTTACTGGTGAAACTTCAGGAACATTCTCAGTGAAGTCAATCATCTACTAAAGACCCTAAGCAGTACAAAAAGATGAGCAAAGAAATAGAAGCGATAGTAAATGAAAATAGTAACATTTGCAAACAAATATCACCTACACAGAAAGTAAAAAGCATCTATAAACCATTAATTGGAAAAGGAAAAGGAAATGGCAACCCACTCCAGTATTCTTGCCTGGGAAATCCCATGGTCAGATGAACCTGGTGGGCTATAGTCCTTGGAGTTGCAAAAGAGTTGGACATAACTTAGCAACTAAACAGCAACAAATCACCTTTACAGAAAGTAAAACAACATCTATAAAGCATTAGTGCTAATGAGACAGTTACAAACAGTTATGAATTTTCACTGACACATAAAAAAGAACATTCATATATACCAGGAATAAATAAGAAATGCAATAGAAAATATTCATAGTAATAAAAATATATAATGCACTCATGAATAACTTTAACAAATGAGATGAGAAAGCAAGTTCAGAGTAGTATTATGGAAGAACATAAAAATGACCTAAATGAATGAAGTTAAAGATATTTACATGCTGTTAGATGGAAAAGTCAGGATATTAAAGATATCAGTATTGTCAAACTTTTGGTCAGAATGGCCATGATTAAAGTCTACAAATAACAAATCCTGGAGAGGGTGTGGAGAAAAGGGAACTCTCCTACTCTGCCAGTAGGAATGTAAATTGGTACAGACACCATGGAAAACAGTATAAAGGTTCCTTAAAAATCTAAAAATAGAGTTGCCACATGATCCAGCAATTCTCCTTCCAGGCATACATCCAAAGAAAACTTTAATTTGAAAATGTGCATGAACTTCAGTGTTTTATAGCAGCACTATTTACAATATATATGGAAGTAACCTAAATGTCCATTGACAAATGAATGGATAAAGAAGATGTGGTAAATATACACAATGGAATCCTACTCAGCCATAAAACAGAATGAAACAATGTTATTTGTAACAACATGGATGGACCTAGAGATTATCATTGAAAGTGAAGTAAGTCTGAAAGACAAATACCATATTATATCACTTATATGTGGAATCTAAAATGACCAAACGAACTTATTTACAAAACAAAAACAGACCTACAGAAGTAGAAAACAAACTTATAGATACCAAAAGGGAAAGGGGATAGGGGAAGGATGAATTAGGAGTTTGGGAGTAGCAGATACAGATGCTGCTGCTGCTAAGTCACTTCAGTCGTGTCCGACTCTGCGTGACCCCATAGACGTCAGCCCACCAGGCTCTCCTGCCCCTGGGATTCTCCAGGCAAGAAAACTGGAGTGGGTTGCCATTTCCTTCTCCAATGCATGAAAGCTGACTATATACAAAATAGTTAAATAACAAAGTCCTACTATTTCAACATCCAATAATAAACCATAATGACAAAGAATATGAAAAAATATGTATATATATATATGTACAACTAAATCACATTTCTAAATCACCAGAAATTAATGCAACATTGTAAATCAACTATTGATATATATTGTATTACATTGTATTTATAACCTAGAGAATGTTTTTTATTGATATATTAAAAAAACATTCTCTAAGTTATAAATTCAATGTAATACAATTTTAAAATTTCAGCAAACTTTAACATAAAATGTTGAAATCTGCATAAAATATGTGACAAGAGTAAAAACTTTTTAACTTAATATATTTGGAATTATATTTATTCAGTTGTTCAGTCATGTCTGACTCTTTGTGACAACAGGAACTACAACACAACAGGTTTCCCTGTCCTTTACTATCTCCCGGAGTTTGCTCAGATTCATGACCGTTGAGTCAGTGATGCCATCCAACCATCTCATCCTCTATATCCTCCTCCTTCTCCTACCCTCAAGCTTTCCCAGCATCAGGAATGTTTAATATTCTAAATGAGAAAGAAATCCTGTAAGTCAACCATTAAAAAAAAAAAAAACCTTAACCCCCTGGAAAATAGAAAAAAAATATAAATAGGCAATGCACAGGTTAGGAAATCTAACTGATTAATATATGGAAACATGCTCAACTTCTTAAATGATCAGATCAGATCAGATCAGTCGCTCAGTCGTGTCCGACTCTTTGCGACCCCATGAATCGCAGCACGCCAGGCCTCCCTGTCCATCACCAACTCCCGGAGGTCACTCAGACTCACATCCATCGAGTCAGTGATGCCATCCAGCCATCTCATCCTCTGTCGTCCCCTTCTCCTCCTGCCCCCAATCCCTCCCAGCATCAGAGTCTTCTCCAATGAGTCAACACTTCGCATGAGGTGGCCAAAATACTGGAGTTTCAGCTTTAGCATCATTCCTTCCAAAGAAATCCCAGGGCTGATCTCCTTCAGAATGGACTGGTTGGATCTCCTTGCAGTCCAAGGGACTCTCAAGAGTTTTCTCCAACACCACAGTTCAAAAGCATCAATTCTTCGGCACTCAGCCTTCTTCACAGTCCAGCTCTCACATCCATACATGACCACAGGAAAGACCATAGACTTGACTAGGCGAACCTTTGTTGGCAAAGTAATGTCTCTGCTTTTGAATATGCTATCTAGGTTGGTCATAACTTTCCTTCCAAGGAGTAAGCGTCTTTTAATTTCATGGCTGCACTCACCATCTGCAGTGATTTTGGAGCCCAGAAAAATAAAGTCTGACACTGTTTCCACTGTTTCTCCATCTATTTCCCATGTAGTGATGGGACCAGATGCCATGATCTTCGTTTTCTGAATGTTGAGCTTTAAGCCAACCTTTTCACTCTCCACTTTCACTTTCATCAAGAGGCTTTTTAGTCCCTCTTCACTTTCTGCCATAAGGGTGGTGTCATCTGCATATCTGAGGGTATTGATATTTCTCCCAGCAATCTTGATTCCAACTTGTGTTTCTTCCAGTCCAGCATTTCTCATGATGTACTCTGCATATAAGTTAAATAAACATGGTGACAATATACAGCCTTGACATACTCCTTTTCCTATTTGGAACCAGTCTGTTGTTCCATGACCAGTTCTAACTGTTGCTTCCTGTCCTGCATACAGATTTCTCAAGAGGCAGATCAGGTGGTCTGGTATTCCCATCTCTTTCAGAATTTTCCACAGTTTATTGTGATCTACACAGTCAAAGGCTTTGGCATAGTCAATAAAGCAGAAATAGATGTTTTTCTGGAACTCTCTTGTTTTTTCCATGATCCAGCGGATGTTGGCAATTTGATCTCTGGTTCCTCTACCTTTTCTAAAACCAGCTTGAACATCAGGAAGTTCACGGTTCACATATTGCTGAAGCCTGGCTTGGAGAATTTTGAGCATTAATTTACTAGCGTGTGAGATGAGTGCAATTGTGTGGTAGTTTGAGCACTCTTTGGCATTGCCTTTCTTTGGGATTGGGATGAAAACTGACCTTTTCCATTCTTGTGGCCACTGCTGAGTTTTCCAAATTTGCTGGCATATTGAGTGCAGCACTTTCACAGCATCATCTTTCAGGATTTGGAATAGCTCCACTGGAATTCCATCACCTCCACTAGCTTTGTTCGTAGTGATGCTTTCTAAGGCCCACTTGACTTCACATTCCAGGATGTCTGGCTCTAGGTCAGTGATCACACTATCATGATTATCTGGGTCGTGAAGCTCTTTTTTGTACAGTTCTTCTGTGTATTCTTGCCACCTCTTCTTAATATCTTCTGCTTCTGTTAGGTCCATACCATTTCTGTCCTTTATCGAGCCCATCTTTGCATGAAATGTTCCTTTGGTATCTCTGATTTTCTTGAAGAGATCCCTAGTCTTTCCCATTCTGTTGTTTTCCTGTATTTCTTTGCATTGATCGCTGAAGAAGGCTTAAATGATCAAGGAAATGCAAAATTAAAATAGCAGTGAGACCATGTCATATCCATCAGACTGGCAAAATGTAAAGTTTGACAGCGCCAAATATTGGCAGGTTTCTAAGGAAACAGGGACTCATAAATCACAGATAAGATATATTTACATAGCTACTTTGAAGAGCAACAGTATTTAGCAAACATGTCAAGTCTGCTTTTAGGCATACACTGCAGATAGATAAACATGTATTCCCATAGGCATGTACAAAATTGTTAATTACAGCATTAATTATAATAGCAAAAAATAAAATGGGGTACACTATAGTACTTTATGGGCTTCCCTTGTGGCTCAGCTGGTAAAAAGTCCACCTGCAATGTGGGACCTAGGTTCAATCCCTGGGTTGGGGAGATCCCCTGGAAAACAGAACAGCTACTCACTCCAGTATGCTGGCCTGGAGAATTCCATGGACTGTAGTCCATATGGTCACAAAGAGTCAGACATGACTGATTTTCATTTTCACTTTCATAATACTCTATAGCAGTTAAAATGGAATAATCAGATTTAAATATGGCTACTAAACAGATCTCTAACCAATATTTACTGAAAAATATAACTAACATGATAAAATTTATAGAATTTTGAATACCCACATACCAAAAACATACATTATCGATGGATAAATGTATGTGATAAACATGAACTTGAAGAATACATACTAAATTCAGGATAGTACTTGTGGGAGAAGAGAGAAATAGAACTACAAAGGAATAAATGCAATCAATTCTAATATTGTTTCTTTTATTAAGAATATATCTGAAAGAAAAATAGAAGTTTAACATTAATTGCTTTAAATGGTAGAATCATGAAAACCTGTTAATTTAGCTTCCGTACTTTTCTATATCTTTAAAGCTTCCCAAAAATGTTTAAAAAGTGCTAAATATCAATATTTTTAAAGTGACAGTAACTATAGATTCAAGAAAAAAAATAAAAGCCCATAAAATCTTTACATTTTTTACATTCATTTTCCACCTTCACAGATAAATGAATGAAGTAATTGTTTAAACAGTTTAGACTTAATCTCACCTTGAATCTAGAGGCTTATATGCATATTTGCACCTATCATATATGCCTTGATTATTTCCAAGATCAATGAAAAAGAAAGTATCCCTAACAAAGTGAGCAAGTTGCCTGAGAACCATTTCTTTACAAACTATTACTTCCAAGAGCTGTTACCTCTGCTTTTGTTCAATTTACCATTGAGGTTGAGTTTTATGATGGAGTAGAAATGTACTTGTTAATTTTAAAAACTCCAGGACATCTGAGTTTTTGGAGGGAAAGCTTGTATTTAGCATATGGAAATTAAAATATATCAGTCTCTCAGAAAACCCTTCAAAGCATCTATGTCCAAAGAAACCCTTGCTCTCTGAACTTTTACTCCCAATTTCACTTTATCCAAGATTCTTTCCAGGAAAGGCAAGTCACTTAGATGGGATTTGAAGGTGCATTTTCTCTCTGAGAATAACACTACTTTACACTCGGTGGTATTTGCAGCCAGTCACATCCCAACAACCAGGGCAGAGCAAGTCCTTAGGATTCCCCTAGAAAAAATAAAATTTATGACCCAGCAAAGCATGCAAAAGCATACTCAAATTTTTCTAGTGAATACAGATGCCTCACTTAATCTGTATCCCTCCCCTAAATACTTTTTTTTGGTAATTTTTAAACTTTGAATAATTTCAGACTTATAGAAAGTTGTAACAATAGGATAAAGAACCCCTGGATATATTACCACACACAGGCACACACTATTACAATTTTTCAGGGCCAGTTGACAGTAAGTTGCAGATATGTTGCTGTTTAACTGTAAATATATCAGTGTGCATTTCCTAAGAAAATGGACATTCATTTACATAATCACACTGAAATATCAGTATTAGGAAATTAGTGATGTTATAATACTATTTGTTAATATTTTGCTAGTTACTACAATAATGACCTACATAGCTATATATATATATATATATATAGAGAGAGAGAGAGAGAGAGGAAGACAGAGATAGCAGAGTTCAATTCAGGATCACACATTCCATTTAGTTATCAGGTCTCCTTGTGGTGGTTTAGTCACTCAGTTGTGTCCAATTCTTTGTGACTTCATGGACTGTAGCCCGGTAGGCTCCCCTTTCTATGGGATTTCCCAGGGAAGAATACTGGAATGGGTGGCCATTTCTTTCTCCAGGGGATCTTCCCAAGCCAGGGATTCAACCCAGATCTCCTGCATTGCAGATGGGTCCTTTACCACCAGTGCCACCTGGAAGCCCACAGTCTACCTTAATCTAAACAATTCCTGTCTGTCTGCACCTTTCATTCCCCGGACATTTTTTGAAAAGTTTGAAAAATAAAGGGCAATTATTTCATAAAAAATCTTTCTCGGTTTGAAATTAATGTTTCCTTGTGATTACATTGAAGTCATGCAATTCCAGCAGGATATCAGCATTTTATCCCCTGCTTTTTCAGTTTTTTTTTTTCCTGTTTGTGCTCATCCCTTTATTTTCAGCATTTCTGAATCACTTTGGGTTAGATGCACCTCTTTTATTTATTTTTTAAAAATCTTTATTGAAGTAGAGTTTATTTATAATATTGTTTTGGTTTCAGGTGCATAGCAAAGTGAGTCAGTTATGCATATACACATATTCACTTTTTAGTTTCTTTTCCTATATGGTCATTACCGAATACTGAGTGGAGTCCCCTGTACTAGACAACAGGTTCTTATTAGTTATCTAGTTTGTATATAGCAGTGTGTATATGTCAATTCCAATCTCCCAGTTTATCCCTCCCCTCCTGAGCCTCTCCTAACCATAGTTTGTTTTCTGCCTCCATGACTCTACTTCTGTTCTAAATAAGTTCATTTGTGCCCTTTTTTTGATTCCACATATAAGCGATATCATATGATTTTTGTGTTTCTGTGTCTGACTTGCTTCACTCAGCATGACAGTCACTAGGTCAGTCCATGCTGCTGCAAATGGCAGTGCTTCATTCTTTTTACAGACAGTATTCCATTGTTTATACAGCACGTCTTCTTTATCCATTCCTCTGTTGATAGAAATTTAGGTTTCTTCCCTGTGCTGGCTTTTGCAAATAGTGGTGCAGTGAACATAGGGTGCATGTGCCTTTTCAAATCATAATTTTCTCCAGATATATACCCAGAAGTGAGATTGCTGTATCATATACTACTACTACTACTACTACTACTAAGTCGCTTCAGGCATGTCCGACTCTGTCTAACCCCATAGACGGAAGCCCACTAGGCTCCCCCCGTCCCTGGGATTCTCCAGGCAAGAACACTGGAGTGGGTTGCCATTTCCTTCTCCAATGTGTGAAAGTGAAAGTGAAGCCGCTCAGTCCAGTCCGACTCTTAGCGACCCCCTGGACTGCAGCCCACCAGGCTCCTCCGTCCATGGGATTTTCCAGGCAAGAGTACTGGAGTGGGGTGCCATTGTAAACTGCTCTATTTTCAGTTTTTTAAAGAATCTCCATGCTTTTCTCCATAGTGGCTTTACCAATTTAAACTCTCACCAACAATGTAGGAGGTTTCCCTTTTCTCCATATCCTCCCCAGCATTTATTGTTTGTAGACTTTTTGATGATGGCCATTCTGACTAGTTTAAGGTGATACTCACTGTGGTCTTGATTTGCATTTCTCTAGTAATCAGTGAGGCTGAGAATCTTTTTTATGTACTTTTTGGCCATCTGTCTTCTTTGGGGAAATGTCTATTTAAATCTTTCATCCATCTTTTGATTGGGTTATTTGATTATTTTTATATTGAATTTCATGAGGTGTTTGTATATTTTGGAGATTAATCTCTTGTCAGCTGTTTCATTTGCAAATATTTTCTCCCATTCTAAGGGTTGTCTTTTTGTTTGTTCCCAAGGTTTCCTTTGCTGTGCAGAAGCTTTTAAGTTTAATGAGATTCCATTTGTTTGTTTTTATTTTCATTACTCTAGGAAGTAAGTCAAAAAAGATTTTGCTGTGATTTATGTCAAACAATGTTCTGCCTGCATATTCCTCTAATAGTTTTATAATGTCTGGACTTGGATTTGAGTCTCTAATCCATTTTGAGTTTATAAATGTGCATGTTTTATAAAGTATATGTATGAACTTCCCTTTGTGAGTCAAATTGTAAATAATTTTTCCTCCAATAAATTTAGCTTCATTAATATTTATTTATATGGCTGATATTTTTGATCTCAATTCTGTCCTTTTAATTTCATGTCATAAATTCTACATATACAATATTTGCTGTGTATTTTCTCAGAACCTCTTGAGTTCTTGCAGGTTTAAAATGGAATTTTTCAGTCTTGATATTTGACGGACATCTTGGCAGAACATAAAATCTTTGGATCATAATTCATTTCTTGAATTTTTAGAAAATGCTCCTTCATCATTGTTTTTCTCTAAGTCTCTTGCTCTTAGAACTCACTAGATCTTTTTGATTGAAAACACTGGAAAGTGTTTGGACTTTAAACATCCAGGAGTCTTTGTTGTGTGTGCCTTAGATTCGATCATGCTATGTCCGGTTCCTTATGTACCTAGTGGCCCCTTTCAATGCATGGACGCAGGTTTTCTTTTGTTTCTGGAAAACTGCTGTAGATTATTGTTCTAAATATTACTTCTGTTTCATTGTTTTGCTTTTCTCCTTTGAGGACTTCGATTATTCATGTATTGGATATTCTCTTTCTGTTTTCCATTCTAATTACTTTCTTCCTGGCCTTTTTCTTTCTTTCATTATATAATTTTTATTCTGTTGATTATTGTTCTCTTCTTCATTGACACTTATTAATTTTATTTAGTTTATTCATCATGGAGCAACTTGTAGTTTAGACTCTTTTCTTTGTATTTCTTTCCTGAATGCAAGAAATGTGTACTCATTTGTTTATCCTCTCCTTGTTTCTATTTCTGCTCTTAGAAAAGTGATTCAAAATATTTTTTTCATATTACCAAATATTCATTTGAGGATGTTTATTTTATAGAATTATATGGCAGTTTATTTTCATTTGTGGTTGACTTTTAGAGACAACTGTTATCAGATGAAATGTTTGATTTTAATTCTCTGTTTTCTTCTCAGCATAAATGGAGATTCCTTGCATCTCCATATTCAGTAACTAGGGATGAAAAACTGAGAGGTTTACAAGATCCCTAGTTCTACCTCACCCTCTTCTCTCAGTGTAGCAAAGCAAATGGTCTTTTAGTGTGGGTGCAAAGTGGAGAAAAATGTGTCTTATGATATTTTTTACTTGTATTTATCTTACAAAATCCTAAATTTTCTTATCTTGTTGCTTTTTACTTATTATACAACTTCCACAAAAGTTCTTTTCCCTTGCCCTATTCCCTCTTCTACAAAGTTTTCAATGCTTTTCTTCCTGGAAATCTTGGGGTGAGGACTTGGCAAATAGCTCCACTAGAAATTGGTTGTTGTTTGTTCATTTGTTTATTGACCGAAAGAGTATTTAAATTCTATAGTGCTTTACAATTTTCAAAAGTTTCACACACATGATTTTATAATCTCATAACAACCCTTTTTATCCTTGACATCTATATTGTGTCCCCTACCCACTGTTTTTTTCTCTATATCTGTGGGTCTGTTTCATTCCTGCTTTGTTCACTAGTTTGTTGTATTGCTTAGATTCCACATATCATATAGTATTTTTTTCTCTGTTGACTTATTTCACTTAGCATAATTCCTTCCAAGTCCAACCTATGTTGCTGCAAATGACAAAGTTTCTTTGTCTGAGTAGTAATCCACTGTATATACCACATTGTCTTTACCATTCATCTGTTGATGGAAATTTAGATTGCTTTTGTATCTTGGCAATTGTAAATAATGTCGCTATGAACATTGGGGTGAATATATCTTTTTCGAATTAGTGTTTTTGCTTTTTTTGGATATATACCCAGGACTGGAATTACTGGGTCATAGACAAAAAATATACATATATATATATTGGAGGATGTGAAGAGAAAGGAACCCTTGAACACTGTTGTGGGAATGTGAATTGGTACAGCCATTATGAGAAACAGTATGGAGGTTTCTCTGAAAACTGAAAATGGAAGCTGGTTTTTATGTTTCTACTTGCAGGTAGATTGGGCAGTATATTTTACTCATACTTACAGTCATTCTGAGGGCCTCCCAGTTGCCTCAGTGGTAAGGAATCTGCCTGCCAATGCAGGAGATGTGGGTTTGATCCCTGAGTCGGGAAGATCCCCTGCAGTAGGAAACGGCAACTCACCTCAGTATTCCTGCCTGGAAAATCCACAGACAGAGGAACCTGGTGGGCTACAGTCCATGAGGTCACAAAGAGTCGGACACAACCGAACCCACATGAACGAGCACGCATGGTCATTCTGAAGAATGGGATTTCTGTAGGTTGACAGTTTACATTTGTTGATTTGCATAGCTTGTACAGAATGTATTGGAACATTCAGATTTATATAGCCACCATTTCTTGACCTCTCTCTCTCCAAATTCTTGATTCCTTCAAATTCCCATATTGATAGTGAAAATAAGGTTTTGAGATACTAACCATGCCAAGTTATTTCTTTAAATATTAATCTGTATTCAATTTTACAGGTATTTAACATTGTATTGTTAATCTTAATTCAGGTATATATGATCTGATGTTACTAAAATACTCAGTAATGTTCAGTTGTCACTGTCAATCTCTGTAGATATCCCTCTCTCTGCTCCCAACCACACCTCTTATGACCTTTCCCTACCCAGATATAAGATGTCTCTTAAACAAGAAACTCTGCATAATATTCTTGCCAAAAGTTTGCTATGAATGTTTGGAGAACATCCTCAAAAACTTCCATAGGAAATCCACAGAATCTCAATCTCTAAAATAAGCTAGTTCTGTACACTGAACACCATTAAGCACAGAGATGGGGGAGGCGGAGGATGAGATGGTTAGATAGCATCACTGACTCAATGAACATGAGTTTGAGCAAACTCCAGGAGATAGTGGAGGACAGAGGAGCCTGGCGTGCTGCAATCCATGGGGTCATGAAGAGTCAGACATGACTTAGAGACTGAACAACAGCGACAACATAAGCTGAGAGAAATATCAGAAGATTCAAAATGCATTTTACTGATCCGTTTTAGCTTATCTGCCTCACCCCCCCATTCCCACAATTGTTCATTTTCCATTTATAGCAGACAATTTTCATATGCCTCCATATTCCTTCAACATTCATCATTCCAACACATGCTAATGGTTCTTTACTGCAATTATTCACAGTCATTTTACTGAGAGCTTTCTATGGCCGTAGGAACCATAGTTCATCTCTTTCCCAAGGCAGATCCAAAATGTCTACCCAGGAGAAACTCTCAATCAATGATGTATGGGAGTTGGTAGAAATATTCTAGTTTCCTAGACTCATAACAACTCCAAGGAATATTCTACGCAGCATCTCAGAGGCCTGCATCAGGCATTGAGCCCTGATCTACGGTGATAATATATCCTTTCTTGGCTTACATCTCCTTGCCCAGGTAGTGTTTCATCTCTTACAGAAATCGTTTTCACTCAAATCCTTTTCTCAGGATCTGCTTATGGTAGAGCCACCACAGTTTAGAAACCAGCCAGTGAAAATTAAGGTGGAACTTCCCTGGTGGCTCAGAGGTTAAAGCGTCTGCCTCCAATGCAGGAGACCCCGGTTTGATCCCTGGGTCAGGTAGATCCCCTGGAGAAGGAAATGGCACCCCACTCCAGTATTCTTGCCTGGAGAATCCCATGGACGGAGAAGCCTGGTAGGCTGCAGTCCATGGGGTCACAAAGAGTCAGACATGACTGAACAACTTCACTTTCACTTTCACATAAATTGTGGTGGCTCATACAAAACTAAAATACTCTCTGGGACTTCCTTAGTGGTCCAGTGGTTAAGACTCCATGGTCCCTACGCAGGAGGCATTGGTTCAATCCCTGGTCAGGGAACTTGACCCTGGTCAAAATCCAATATGCCATGTGGTGTGGCCAAAGGAAAAAACAGAAGAAAGAAACAACAACAAAACTTAAAAATCAAAACCAAAAGCAAAACAGAACAAAAAACTAAAACACTCTCCCCACCATTAAGCAGTATTTTTAGGTATTCTTTCCACTGAGCTATCCAGAACCATTTTGGTATTCAGTAATTTCTGAAAACATGAAGAGATTGCATAGATAAGCTATCCATTTTGATTAGCCTAAATTCATGGGCCAAATCTTCTCTAGTTACATAACAGATGCTGCATGGAGGAAAGAGTTTGTCAGTGATAATTAAACTTCCTTTCTGAACTGAGAAACTGGGCTTTGAAACCAGTTTCTCTTGAGTGGAAAATATTGATTCAAGGGAGAATCTAACATAGAATGAAGACAAAAGAATCAAAGTATGCTAGTGGAAAGAAAAGGAGTTAAATGTGTAAATATGGCAAAGTGTGGGCACACTAGATCTTGAGAAGAAATAGAGGCAAACAAGAATAGCAAAGGCAGGAGAGTGGAACGGTTTGCATTCTTTTAACCATAAGAGTGAAAATAGCTAATAACATAGCAGAAAGCAGACCAAATAAGAGATTAAACATCACCATACTCTCTCTACTCACGTTTGCCCTGACAATTGAAATCTCACCTTATGTGATAGGTTAAAAAGAAGAAAATTACATGGAACATAGCCAAGAGCAATTCTAAGTGAGCTCCTCCTGGAGGAAAATCTGGAGAAGAGTTTGGGGAGGAGTGTGTAATGTAGAACAAGGAGGGTGCAGTGAGGGGGTGGACTACAACATTTGAAATCTTCATTCAAAAAGAGAAAGGGATCTTCTATTACTTCTGCTGATCAAATTGGTTTTAGGTAATAGCAGCATCTTTGCTATCTACATTGTCTTAATTTGGTCTACTCATCTACTTGCTTCTTGGAAAGAAATATCAGAAATCAGGAACTCTGGGTAAGAAAAGACGAACGGCATTCTCAACACGGAAAGGCTCAGGGCAATCTTGGTCTACTGCCAAGGTCACTTTCTAAACTTGGCTTCATCCCAGAGGCTATAGGCCAGGTGAGTTAATACAGTGAGTCAACAATTGAAAAGAATAAGCTAAGAATAAAATTTATTTATCTTTAGACTCACAATAGGATAAGAAGCAGGTCTAAAAGGCAAAAGGTGAATTGATCTTGGTCAGATTGGAATAGCTCTCCCAGTTTTCTGTGGCAGCTCATAATTCTCAGGGCTACTTGGCTACAGAGAACCACTTGACTGGCCTGAGTGATGTATTCAGTCCACTAAAGGGGCCTGCTGGTCAATTTGGCTAGTTATATGCAGAGACACTGCCAACATCTGCACAAACAGAAAAGGAAAAATAAAACTGATAAAGGAAATCAGGATCTAGGTTGAAATAAGCTTTCCAATTTACCAGAAAATTTGTTCCATTTCATTTTACTTGTGCATATAAAGCCTGGCAGATGCAATCTTAGAACAAGTTGATAGCTGATGAGAGTCATCTTGGTGCAGTAGCTAAAACATAGATTTTAAAAATCAAACAGATTTGCATTTAAAATTTAGTTCAGTCACTTACTAGCTATGTCATTTTTACATTTTTATAATGAATATATTACCTCTTTCATGGATTTAAAGACAATCCTGATATTTTTGTTGATTTTCTTCCTACCTCAGTGGAGTGGGAAGGAAAAGTATGATACCCAAAATCCAACATTTCCAGGATTCTCAGTAAATAGTTACCTTGTTATCGTACTTTGGATGTGGATACTTAAGCATTTGAGGCTGAAAGTTTCCCCAGCCAAGTTCACACTCCATGCTAGTAGAATGAGAGATGATGAGAGAATATAGTGGTTTTTTACTATGGGTCCTGAAACAATCAAACAAAAAATACAATATAGTTTTGTTGTGCTCCAAATTATAACTGTTGAGTACTTACAGGATAAGTTAAATTTTCATTTAATGACAGTATTGGCTTACACAGTTAAGTAAACATATAATGCCATAGCTGGTGCCTTATAGCTGGTGCCTTACAGCAGCTTAACAGTGAAATGCAGGGTGAGAAGCAGGCGTAAACAGAATACTGGCCTCAAAGTGGCTGACAAATAGGAAAAAATCCACAAAAGGATGATGATAATTTAAGTTTCATTCCAGGAGGATAGAAAATCAAATAAAGTGGCCCCAAATGAAAAGAGTGGGTCATGGAGCCCTCTTTGGCAAGAACAATGGGAACATCACTTGAGAGTTGGATGATCCAAGGGAATTTGTCTGTAAATAAGGAAAGAATTGAAATTGAGCCTGATCATTGGTTTACAAGACTGAATGTAATAAAACTGAAAAGGCCTCATCGTGCTGGAGAGAATACAGTGATGGGCTGAAAACTCAGAGCCGGCAATGGAATGTGTTACTCTGTACCAGCAAGGACCGTGGGAGTGTTGCCCAGAGAGTTGTAAAAGCATAGCGACTTGCAGTCTCAGTGCAGGAGCAGAAAAACATGATGCACTAAGACGCCCAGTCTCTGATTCAAAAAAAAAAGATGGCATGATGTACAGCTAGCTGAACACTCAACACAAACAGCTGAGATATGGCTAGGCCAGGGCAGATCCGCGTTAAGCTAAACATGACTCATCTGTGCATTCAGGGGCATCTTATACTTTTTCATTTTGATTGTTCTATAATGGTGAAAAGAAGGAAATGTCTTATTCTGTAATGATATCTAGAATCTAGAACATCAGGCTGGATAGTTTGTGTTGACATATGAGTCTGTTTGGTTGCTATTTGGATACTCATGATGGAAAAGAACATTTCAAACCCACAGTATCAACTCACTGTCTTCCAAATACACTAAAAAGAAAAATCATCATAGCCTAACTAGGGCATGTCCTTACCAGTATTGAGCAACTGGAAAGATATTTGAGGGCTCAAAATGGAAAGGAAATTTTCCTTGCCTTCATAAAAAGGTATCACTCCAACTTCACTGCCATTCCAGAGAAATATTAAAAGGAGATACTAATTGTAAAAACTGAACTTTAATAAACATTAGAATTTTTATATCTAAATGAATGTCTCCTTCTCCAAAGCAGTTACTTTGGGAAACTCTGTTAATTTCATAAGGCTACCTCAAAGGTGTCAGTCACTTCCTCCCATTTACAATTCTCGGAGAACCTGTATCATGAACAATCTGGGAAGATGCAGCCTTATTTGCTCTGTAACTCCACTCAGTTCCCTGGTTCTAGGGGTCTGGTTGGAGTTGAAATATGGCAAGACAAAGCCACTCCAACTCGGAATTTACTTACTAGGAAATCCAAACTATGATATAGGAATTTAGAACAAACCTTTTGGACCTGGAGCTCATATTACTTTGGTTTGCAAGTTTTTATATCATAGAATCCCAATGGCAAAGTATAGGTCTTTTGTACTGTATTAACATATATTCAGTTGCTGTAATATTGCATGATACTTTCAATAATATCACTATTTGAATTTCTTAGCTTTTCCCCAAAAATCTTGAAGTAAAATCAAAAGCATTCCCACTCCCAGAAAAATTTGTCCTGAGGTTCCTCAAACCTTTTCTCTACTGTGTATTGCCCAGAAAAATAATTTGAAGTTTTTTGGCAATATTGAGGGAGGGGAAGGAGGAGCAAGGAAAACGTAGAAAATGAGAGGAAGGCGGTGAACGACACGGTAGAAAGAAATCACAGATTGATCTTGTAAGACTGGGCCACGTGGTCATCATTTTCTGATATGTTCTCAAGCTGAAATTACCTCAACTCAAAGCACAAGGGGATAGCATGTTCTTGCCTTTTGTTTCTTCTGCAGTCACTGTGTGCTGTAGGTGGAAGGAAGGGAACAGGATCTACATTGTCAATTTCAGGAAATCTCACTCTAACAATCAAAAAGCTCAAATCTCTCTGTTGGTATCAAGCCAAATCAATCAGCGTTACCTTATTCTTCTATTCATTCTAGGAAGGCTACCCTGGAGATGAAAGAAACCGAGATAAAATCTTTAATGCCAAAAAAAAAAAAAATTCTAAAGGGAGGGCCAAGTCAAGATAAAGAAGCAAAAAGTGGTGATGCTTCTGCATTTTAAATAAACTTAACACTTTATATCAGAGGATGCTGTAGAAAAAGTGACAGCTCCTAGAACTGTTCTTGAAAGTGCTTCATTTTAGAAACAATTTATCAATCAACTAAGTCTTAATTAATAAAATATTTGAATAATAACTTCTCATTGCCTTTCTATTGTCCAGTGTCAATCACATTTGCAATGATTTTGAATATTAAGCCCTGAAGCAATGTTAGGTTTTCCAGAGTGTCTTTTGTAGCCCTTAAAAGAATCATGAAGAAAAATTTCCAATTATAATGTATAGTTATGAGAAGACTGGAACAATGATAATATTCTTTAAAAGACTCAAAAAGATACTTCAGAGTAAATAGAAACAGGGGTACTATAACCAATTATTAACAATTCACTTTATAGTATACATTCAGTTCAGTTCAGTTCATTCGCTCAGCCGTGTCTGATTCTTTGCAACCCCATGAATTGCGGAATGCCAGGGCCCCCTGTCCATCACCAATTCCCAGAGTTCATCCAAACTCATGTGCATCGATTCGGTAATGCCATCCAGCCATCTCATCCTCTGTCATCCCCTTCTCCTCCTGCCCCCAATTCCTCCCAGCATCAGGATCTTTTCCAATGAGTCAACTCTTCACATGAGGTGGCCAAAGTATTGGACTTTCAGCCTCAGTATCAGTCCTTCCAATGAACACTCAGTACTGATTTCCTTTAGGATGGACTGGTTGGATCTCCTTGTAGTCCAAGGGACTCTCAAGAGTCTTCTCCAACACCACAGTTCAAAAGCATCAATTCTTTGGCACTCAGCTTTCTTCACAGTCCAACTCTCACATCCATACATGACTACTGGAAAAACCATAGCCTTGACTAGACGGACCTTTGTTGGCAAAGTAATATCTCTACTTTTTAATATGCTATCTAGGTTGGTCCTAACTTTCCTTCCAAGAAATAAGCGTCTTTTAATTTCATGGCTGCAATCACCATCTGCAGTGATTTTGGAGCCCCCCCCAAATAGTCTGACACTGTTTCCCTGTTTCCTCATCTATTTCCCATGAAGTGATGGGACCAGGTGCTATGATCTTAGTTTTCTGAATGTTGAGCTTTAAGCCAACTTCTTCACTCTCCTCTTTCATTTTCATCAAGAGGCTTTTAGTTCCTCTTCACTTTCTGCCATAAAGGTGGTGTCATCTGTATTTCTGAGGTTATTGATATTTCTCCCAGCAATCCTGATTCCATCTTGTGCTTCTTCCAGCCCAGTGTTTGTCATGATGTCCTCTGCATATAAGTTAAATAAGAAGGGTGACAGTATACAGCCTTGACGTACTCCTTTTCCTATTTGGAACCAGTCTGTTGTTCCACGTCCAGTTCTGTTTCTTCCTGATCTGCATACACATTTCTCAAGAGGCAGGTCAGGTGGTCTGGTATTCCCATCTCTTTCAGAATTTTCCACAGTTTATTGTGATCCACACAGTTAAAGGCTTTGACTGTGTGGATCAGTAAAGCAAAATAGATGTTTTTCTGGAACTCTCTTGCTTTTTCCATGATCCAGCGGATGTTGGCAATTTGATCTCTGGTTCCTCTGCCTTTTCTAAAACCAGCTTGAAGTTGGTTGAACATCAGGAAGTTCACGGTTCACGTATTGCTAAAGCCTGGCTTGGAGAATTTTGAGCATTACTTTACTAGCATGTGAGATGAGTGCAATTGTGTGGTAGTTTGAGCATTCTTTGGCATTGCCTTTCCTTGGGATTGGAATGAAAACTGACCTTTTCCAGTCCTGTGGCCACTGCTGTGTTTTCCAAATTTGCTGGCATATTGAGTGCAGCACTTTCACAGCATCATCTTTCAGGATTTGAAATAGCTCAACTGGAATTCCATCACCTTCACTAGCTTTGTTCGTAGTGATACTTTCAAGGCCCACTTGACTTCAGATTTGATGATATCTGGCTCTAGGTTGAGTGATCGCACAATCGTGATTATCTGGGTTGTGAACATCTTTTTTGTACAGTTCTTCTGTATATTCTTGCCACCTCTTCTTAATATCTTCTGCTTCTGTTAGGTCCATATCATTTCTGTCCTTTACCGGGCCCATCTTTGCATGAAATGTTCCCTTGGTATCTCTAATTTTCTTGAAGATATCTCTAGTCTTTCCCATTCTGTTTTTTTTCCCTCTATTTCTTTGTATTGATTGCTAAGGAAGGCTT
The DNA here is from genome assembly GCA_935064755.1 of Tragelaphus eurycerus. Lineage (NCBI taxonomy): Eukaryota > Metazoa > Chordata > Mammalia > Artiodactyla > Bovidae > Tragelaphus > Tragelaphus eurycerus. The sequence continues at coordinate 16,272,871 of CAKXYN010000024.1, read as the reverse complement.
TCTTATCTCTCCTTGCTATTCTTTGGAACTCTGTATTCAAATGGGATATCTTTTCCTTTTCTCCTTTGCTTTTCACTTCTCTTCCTTTCACAGCTATTTGTAAGGCCTCCTCAGACAGCCATTTTGCTTTTTTGCATTAAAAAAATACATTAGCATTTATCATTTTATAATTACTGACTGGTCATCACTACAAACAAAGCTAGTGGAGGTGATGGAATTCCAGTGGAGCTATTCCAAGTCCTGAAAGATGATGCTGTGAAAGTGCTGCACTCAATATGCCAGCAAATTTGGAAAACTCAGCAGTGGCCACAAGATTGGAAAAGGTCAGTTTTCATCCCAATCCCAAAGAAAGGCAATGCCAAAGAATGCTCAAACTACCGCACAATTGCACTCATCTCACACACTAGTAAAGTAATGCTCAAAATTCTCCAAGCCAGGCTTCAGCAATATGTGAACCGTGAACTTCCTGATGTTCAAGCTGGTTTTAGAAAAGGCAGAGGAACCAGAGATCAAATTGCCAACATCCGCTGGATCATGGAAAAAGCAAGAGAGTTCCAGAAAAACATCTATTTCTGCTTTATTGACTATGCCAAAGCCTTTGACTGTGTAGATCACAATAAACTATGGAAAATTCTGAAAGAGATGGGAATACCAGACCACCTGATCTGCCTCTTAAGAAATCTGTATGCAGGTCAGGAAGCAACAGTTAGAACTGGTCATGGAACAACAGACTGGCTCCAAATAGGAAAAGGAGTACATCAAGGCTGCATATTGTCACCATGTTTATTTAACTTATATGCAGAGTACATCATGAGAAATGCTGGACTGGAAGAAACACAAGTTGGAATCAAGATTGCTGGGAGAAATATCAATAACCTCAGATATGCAGATGACACGACTCTTATGGCAGAAAGTGAAGAGGGGCTAAAAAGCCTCTTGATGAAAGTGAAAGTGGAGAGTGAAAAGGTTGGCTTAAAGCTCAACATTCAGAAAACGAAGATCATGGCATCTGGTCCCATCACTGCATGGGAAATAGATGGGGAAACAGTGGAAACAGTGTCAGACTTTGTTTTTCTGGGCTCCACAATCACTGCAGATAATGACTGCAGCCATGAAATTAAAAGATACTTACTCCTTGGAAGGAAAGTTATGACCAACCTAGATAGCATATTCAAAAGCAGAGACATTACTTTACCAACAAAGGTTCGCCTAGTCAAGGCTATGGTCTTTCCTGTGGTCATGTATGGATGTGAGAGCTGGACTGTGAAGAAGGCTGAGCGCCGAAGAATTGATGCTTTTGAACTGTGGTGTTGGAGAAGACTCTTGAGAGTCCCTTGGACTACAAGTAGATCCAACCAGTCCATTCTGAAGGAGATCCGCCCTGGGATTTCTTTGGAAGGAATGATGCAAAAGCTGAAACTCCAGTATTTTGGCCACCTCATGCGAAGAGTTGACTCATTGGAGAAGACTCTGATGCTGGGAGGGATTGAGGGCAGGAGGGAAAGGGGACGACAGAGGATGAGATGGCTGGATGGCATCACTGACTTGATGGGTGTGAGTCTGAGTGACCTCCGGGAGCTGGTGATGGACAGGGAGGCCTGGCGTGCTGCAGTTCATGGGGTCGTGAAGAGTCGGACACGACTGAGCGACTGATCTGATCTCTGACTGGTCATACTAATGGAGAAGGAAATGGCAACCCACTGCAGTATTCTTGCCTGGATAATTCCACGGACGGGGAGCCTAGTAGGCTCCTACTAAACCCAGTAGTCCATGGGGTCGCAGAGAGTCAGACACAGCTGAACAACGATCACTCACTCCTCACTGATCATACTAATGAGTTGTGGTTCTGTTCATTGGTCAGGCCATCATATTTGATTGAAAAAACTAGTTTTTCTTAGAGGCTTATTTGGCAATTGTATAACCTTCAGTCAGTCAGTTCAGTCGCTCAGTTGTGTCCGACTCTTTGCAACCCCATGAATCGCAGCACACCAGGCCTCCCTGTCCATCACCAACTCCCGGAGTTCACTCAGACTCACGTCCATCAAGTCGGTGATGCCATCAGCCATCTCATCCTCTGTCATCCCTTTCTCCTCCTTGGGCAGGTACTAAATCCTAAGCAATTCTTGTTCTTAGCAAAATATATAACTCTTAAGAGAGGATCAGCCCCCCGATGGCAGAAATCTACTTATCCTTTTCTAACCTGGCACAGCTTGAATGCCTCACAAGGACTTATTAATTCAGAAATCTTCTCTCCAAAGGATTCTTGGGACTTGAAGTTCTCATAATAATCAAATCCATCTAGAAGCATTACTAATTTTAAGAAAATTTACTGCACGCTATTCTTATTATAAATGTATAGAATTTATAAAGCAAAATTCTAAGGGCCACACTTTTGAGTAAGTAGAGTAGCTTTATACCTCCCTGGCTTTTAACAGGAAGGGAAGAGAAAAATTTTCAGAATCACCCTATGAGTTTTTAAATGTGTTCATGCCAAGACAACCAAAGGCAATGAGTGGTGTTTAATTGCATCAGAGCATAAAACAAACAAACAGGAAATAAATATGAAGACTATTTTCGGGACAAGTAAGAAATTTGAATATGGGATGCAAATTAGAAAGTGATTTAACAATGTGAAATTCCTTAAGTGTGATAATTGTATTCTAGTAATGTGGGATAATATTCTTGGGTGATACAGGTTTAATTACTTTGGAGGGGAAGGTAAACTGTCTTGATATCTACAATTTACATTTCAGTGATTTTTCTTATAATTCCATCAAGATAGGAAATACTCCCAAAGGCTCAGTCATTTTGATTCTTTAAAAGAAACTGAAATCTGATACCAAGAGCAATGTAACAGCAGTGTAGAAATTTGAGTGAAATAGTGAAAATAAAATATAAAGAAAAGAGTCATGGCACTAACATTTTGAATGGTAGAGGGAAAATGATGCAGAGAGAGAAGTCAGTCCAGAGGAAGTGGCGATAGAGTCTGGTTATGAGATGCTTCAAATATACCCTTGAGCTTTGATTCTGAAGAATGTAAACGGACTCTTAGAAAGATTGGGGAAGAAGAAACAAAAATCAGTGATCATTACATTTCTGTTGAAAGGGAAAAAGGAGATTTAAAGGAGTCTCTGAGACCCTTTAACCAAGGACCAAGAAAGTGAACTTTAAGATCACTTAAGAAACAGAAAATTTTAGCAATTTTTTGCCAAATGTAAAATTGTTGATGTCTCCCCAAATGACCTAGCTCTCTTTCTGTTTCAGTTAACTAGCTCCAAATACTTGTATTTCATTGCCTTATGTTATATAAGAAAAAAAAGTGTGTACCTACCAAGCTTTATCAACATAGACTAGGAAGACAGTCACTTTTGCATGCCTAACCGTATGCCATGTTCTACCCCAGATCCCATTTTCTGCCTATTTCTTTCATTCATTTTGAGTAATAATACGATCATTTATTGCGATTCCATTCTCTCAGTCACAGTGCTAGACACTGTATATGTATCTTATGAATAATTATCCTATGAAGTATCATTATTATCCCACATATTATGCTGAGGGAAACAAAATCAGAGATGAAGCAATGTGCCTAATTCGGCCTTAGAAATGCTAGGGCTAGGATTCTACATTCAGCTGACATCTCTGCTCTGACTGCTTCCTGTGTGAACAGAGTCCCGTATGTTCCTGCCTTTCTGGTCTGCCTGTCTGGTGGGGACATCAGTCCTGCCTGGCACCACCTACTTGCCCTATGTCACGGCTGCACAGCATCCCTGACAGACCCTAGAGAAACTCCTCGCTTCTTAGAGACAGTACTCAGGATATAGAACAGACTTGCTCCTGTCCCTGGAGGACACAAGAGGTTGTGAAAATCAATGTCTTATTACTGGCTGCCCTTCTCCTGATCTGCTTCCCCATATCTGGTTCTATTAATCTTTTCTACATAATCATATCCAATATGCTTTTCTGCTTTTTTCAATAAAGGAGTCTTAATCAATGATAATTATAATTCTCTAATTAGTTTCTTAATAACATTTTTTGTAGAAGAGTACAGAACTCTGGAAACACTTTTCAGCAGTTAGAAATATTTTTGCAAAAAAAAATTTAAAAAGCTCAAAGCATCTTACTTGCCGTTTTATATTCCTACAGTATATTTTTAGTATTAATTGAGTTGGCAGACCAAGTTTATCCACACCTTCCACGCTCCTTAAGTTTCGTTAATGTCTTACCTTCCTTTAGCATATATTTCTCTGCAACCTCTCACACCTTATTAGGTTCAATCAGTTGTCTCTGAATATTTAATACTCTGTTATTTTGTAGTGCTTAGTTCGCTTTTTAAAATATTACTGACCTATGCATGCATGGCCAGTGAATTGACAAATTTTTGCCCAAATTTTTAGAGTTAATTGTGTTAGACATGCTTGGGGGAATATGCTGAGTGTCTGCCTTTTTCTCTGAAAGTTATCTTTGCTTCCTCTGCTGAAATGATGGGCTTGGGAAGTCGTGAACTGCCGCAGGAGCCCTTGCTTTGAGCATTCCTGACTGGATCAGTCCGTAGGGCAATCTATGGTAGACAAAAGTGATGAAGGGCAACACTAACAGGCTTGTGGGGAAAGCTAGTCCAGAAAAAACAAAAATGTTGCAGACATATGGAGTGAAGGGGAAATGATGTGTGGCTGTGTGGCCACCCTAAGAGAAAAATATTATCTCATAACTTTCCTGGTTCTATGAAGCTTAGCTCTACTTCTAGTAGGTGGATGCTTTGTGAGTTTCTTTTGTCCTGTTTTTAGCCCTCCTTCATTCTTTCTTTACTGATAATCAGAATGATTATCACCAGTACTGGGGATATAATACAGCATCCCTGGACAGTTGCTGCTGCTACTGCTAAGTCGCGTCAGTCGTGTCCGACTCTGTACGACCCCATGGACTGCAGCCCACCAGGCTCCCCCGTCCCTGGGATTCTCCAGGCAAGAACACTGGAGTGGGTTGCCATTTCCTTCTCCAATGCATGAAAGTGAAAAGTGAAAGTGAAGTTGCTCAGTCATATCTGACTCTTAGCGACCCCATGGACTGTAGCCCACCAGGCTCCTCCATCCATGGGATTTTCCAGGCAAGAGTACTGGAGTGGGGTGTCATTGCCTTCTCCATCCCTGGACAGTAGAAGAGAACAAAAGTGGTTTCAAGAATCTAGATGTGGCCACAGCCAGGAAGTCAATCACTATCAACATAGGAAATATATATTTTTAATTTAAGAATGGGAAGTGAAGCAGAGACCAGGGTTCAAGGAATCAGCATGAATATAAAGAAAGAGTGTGTAAAGAAGGTACTAGCATGCAAGCCATGCCATGAAATATTGATTAAAATAGGTTAAGCCTCAAGCCAGAAGCTTAAGCAACACAAAAACATGAGGAAATTCTAACTACATGGCAGCCAGAGACCATGGCATGAAAGGAGTAGCTTAAATAAGTTATTAAGGAGGTAGATGTCCCAGGAAGCTGAAATAACAGTCATAATCATCTTAAAACCAAGGCCTGTTAGAGAATACCACTAGAATTATACACTAAGGACAGAAGTCACAGGTAGGGGTGAGTATTCATGCTTCCATACATTAGAGTCTGGAATAGGGATCCAGGCAGATCCTAAGATTTGAGGAGATATTTTGACTTTTCTATAAATATGAGCATATGGCACACCTTGAATGACTCAGGCTCCAGACATAATAGGTCATTTGGTCACTGTCAATGGAATCTGAGCCTGGAAAATGCAACTCAAGACAGAATGAAAGCTTAGTCCTTAGTCTGAAAGTCAGTATCTCTCTCATGAACAATCAGTTGGGCAGGTGAGATATAGCAAGAAAATCTGACAGTGTCTGTGGTCAGGGGCCAGATACAAAGTAGCTGGCTTCTGTTTTGTGTGGCAGATCTTAGTTATCAGGGGGAGACACCTGGTCAAACCAAGACAGGATTCTATAGTACCAGTCACCTGTCTGGACAGGTGCAGAAAGGAATTCCATCCAAGTAGTTGAAGCAGCACAATCAATCAAAATTAGTGTTGAGGGGACAATTCAGCCAGTGTCACGAACATGAACCAGGCACGGTAAACAGGAAGAAGAAAGGGAGTAATGGATCTCAGAGGCAATGTGGGAACCAAGCTGACTCTTTCTGAAGGAACGTATGTGTTCTATGCTTCCAAACAACTGGTTCCCAGCCTCCATCCCCTGTTTCTTTCAGAAAAAGGCAGACAAATGCAGGAAGGTCTCCTACATTCCACACCAGACTCGAAGCAAGGGATTGTTGCTATTGTTTAGTTCCTCAGTTGCGTCCAACTCTTTTGCCACTTCATGGACTGTAGCCTGCCAGGCTCCTCTGTCTATGAGATTTCCTAGGCAAGAATACTGAATGGGTTGGCATTTCCTTCTCCAGGGGATCTTTCCAACCCAGGAATCAAACCCACAGCTCCTGCATTTGCAGGTGGATTCTTTACCACTGAGCCAGGGAAGCTCAGGAGCAGTAAGAGGTGGGGGCTGAAAATTGGAGAGCTGGTGAGACTTTTCTTGATGTGTATACTGTGAACAAGCAAAAAGAAGTTCACTGTACTGATTTTCTCTGGGGTAAGTGGTAAGGAGACCTGTTTTCTTCAAGGATCTTCATGCTTAAGGATATTCTATTTCCCAAAGTACAGAACACATTGTAAGTTTCAATACTGACATTCAGTTTCCCAGAGACAGTTTTGACCACCTCCTAGAGTTTTAAATGCAAATTAATTCAGCAGAATAACAGACATACAGTTATTTATGGTATATTCACACCTACACAAATTGCCCCTCTCCTAGCCAGTAAAGGGCGTCAGTCCCTTAGGCTTTTCATACTTTGTCATCTTCAATTAACATCAAGTTCCTCCATGAAATGATGCCTCTGATCTCTGGCTCAAATTCTTCACCATGTTACAGACTATATTTTATTCAGCCTTTTAGACTATGGTTGTATAAGCCACAAAGGGGAGACCTCCTTACTTAGTGTCTTATATTCTGACAAAAATCAAGAACGTGACTACTTAAACTTCTTCTCTCCAAACACAAACACACACAGACAAAATCATCACCATTTTAGAAACATCCAGTGGGCTTATCTCCCCTGGTCTTGCTAAGACTGTGCATTGCTACCCTATATATGATTGAATAATGACTAATCTTGAAGGAGGTATTTTCTGATTACAGTAATCCCCCTTATCCACTGTTCAGTTCAGTTCAGTTCAGTCGCTAAGTCGTGTCCGACTCTTTGCAGCCCCATGAATCGCAGCACATCAGGCCTCCCTGTCCAACACCAACTCCCGGAGTTTACCCAGACTCACATCCATTGAGTCAGTGATACCATCCAGCCATCTCATCCTCTGTCATCCCCTTTCTCCTCCTGCCCCCAATCCCTCCCAGCATCAGAGTCTTTTCCAATGAGCCAACTCTTGGCATGAGGTGGACAAAGTACTGGAGTTTCAGCTTTAGCATCATTCCTTCCAAAGAAATCCCAGGGCTGATCTCCTTCAGAATGGACCGGTTGGATCTACTTGTAGTCCAAGGGACTCTCAAGAGTCTTCTCCAACACCACAGTTCAAAAGCATCAATTCTTTGGTGCTCAGCCTTCTTCACAGTCCAGCTCTCACATCCACACATGACCACAGGAAAGACCATAGCCTTGACTAGATGAACCTTTGTTGGCAAAGTAATGTCTCTGCTTTTGAATATGCTATCTAGGTTGGTCATAACTTTCCTTCCAAGGAGTAAGCGTCTTTTAATTTCATGGCTGCAGTCACCATCTGCAGTGATTTTGGATCCCCAAAAAATAAAGTCTGACACTGTTTCCACTGTTTCCCCATCTATTTCCCATGAAGTGATGTGATCAGATGCCATGATCTTTTTTCTGAATGTTGAGCTTTAAGCCAACTTTTTCACTCTCCACTTTCACTTTCATCAAGAGGCTCTTTAGTTCCTCTTCACTTTTTGCCATAAGGGTGGTGTCATCTGCATATCTGAGGTTATTGATATTTCTCCCAGCAATCTTGATTTCAGCTTGTGTTTCTTCCAGTCTAGCGTTTCTCATGATGTACTCTGCATAGAAGTTAAATAAGCATGGTGACAATATACAGCCTTGACGTACTCCTTTTCCTATTTGGAACCATTCTGTTGTTCCATGTCCAATTCTAACTGTTGCTTCCTGACCTGCGTACAGATTTCTCAAGAGGCAGGTCAGGTGGTCTGGTATTCCCATCTCTTTCAGAATTTTCCACAGTTTATTGTGATCCACACAGTCAAAGGCTTTGGCAGTCAATAAAGCAGAAATAGATGTTTTTCTGGAACTCTCTTGCTTTTTCCATGATCCAGCAGATGTTGGCAATTTGATCTCTAAAACCACAAGGCAATTTGCCTTTTCTAAAACCAGCTTGAACATCAGGAAGTTCATGGTTCACATATTGCTGAAGCCTGGCTTGGAGAATTTTGAGCATTACTTTATTAGCGTGTGAGTTGAGTGCAATTGTGCGGTAGTTTGAGCATTCTTTGGCTTTTTCGATGATCCAGAGGATGTTGGCAATTTGATCTCTGGTCCCTCTGCCTTTTCTAAAACCAGCTTGAACATCAGGTATCCACTGTTACACTTTCCTTATTTTCATCTACCTGCAGTCAATCTTGGCCAAGAGTATTAAATGAAAAATTCTAGAAATAAGCAATTATTTTTTATCATATAAATATTTTAAATCAAACAATATTTTGTTAGTTTTCAGGTGTATGGCAAAGCAATTCAGTTTTATAGATAGATAGATAGATAGAGATTATTTTCCATTATAGGTTATTATAAGATTTTAAAAAGAGTTCTATCTCTGTGCTATACGCTAAATTCCTGTCACTTATCTGTCTTACATAAAGCAGTTTGCATCTGTTAATCCTACACTGCTCAAACCTCCCTTCTGTTTCCTGTACGGAAACCATAAGTTTATTTTCTATGTCTATGAGTCCGTATCATGTTGTTGTTGTCATTGTTCAAGTCACTAAGTTGTGTCTGACTCTTTGTGACCCTATGGACTGTAGCATGGACAGTTACCCATCTATCACTATCTCCTGAAGTTTACTCAAATTCATGTCCACTGAGTTGGTGATGTTATGCCAATTGGGTGGCATATCTAATAGTTATGCCATAACAATTGCCATTGTTATGGCAGTCTCATCTTCTGCTGCTCCCTTCTCCTTTTGCATTCAATCTTTCCCAGCATCAGGGTCTTTTCCAATGTTTCAGCTCTTTGCAACAGGTGGCCAAATAGTGGAGCATCAGCTTCAGCATCAGTCCTTCCAATGAATATTCAGGGTTGATTTCCTTCAGGATTGACTGGTTTGATCTCTTTGCAGTCCAACGGACTCTTAAGAGTCTTCTCCAGGACTGTAATTCAGAAGCATTAGTTCTTCAGCATTCAGCCTTCTTTATGGTCCAACATTAAATGGCAACTCACTCCAGTATTTTTGCCTGGAATATCCCATGGACAGAGAAGCCTGGCGAGCTACAGTCCATAGGGATGCAAAGACTCAGACACGACTGAAGCAACTTAGCATGCATGCATGTTCACATCCATACATGACTACTGGAAAAACCATAGCTTTGAGGATTCAGACCTTTGTCGGGAAAGTGATGTCTTTCTTTTTTTAATATGCTGTCTAGGTTTGTCAAAGCTTTCCATCAAAGGAGCAAGCATCTTTTAATTTTATGGCTACAGTCCACATTGACTTCAGAGCCCAAGAAAAAAATCTGACACTACTTCCACTTTTTCCCCTTCTCTTTGCCATGAAGTGGTGGGACCGGATACCATGATCTTAGTTTTATTGAATGTTGAGTTTCAAACCGGCTTTTTCACTCTCCTCTTTCACCCTCATTGGGGGTGGCTTTACTTTGTCTTCATCTTCTGCCATCAGAGTGGTATCATCTGCGTATCTGAAGTTGCTGGTATTCCTCCTGGCAGTCTTGATTCTAGTTTGTGATTTATCCAGTTCAGCCTTTCACATCATGTACTCTGCATATAGGTTAAATAAGCAGGGTGACAATATACAGTCTTATCATATTCCTTTCCCAATTTTGAACCAGTCCATTGTTCCATGTCTGATTCTAACTGTTGATTCTTGAGCGGCATACGGGTTTCTCAGGAGACAAGTAAGGTGGTCTGATTTTCCCATCTCTCTTTAAAATTTTCCACAGTTTGTTGTGATCCATACAATCAAAGGCTTTAGCACAGTCAATGAAATCAAAGTAGATGTTTTCCTGGAATTCCCTTGGTTTTTCTATGATCCAACAAATGTTGACATTTTGATCTCTGGTTCTTCTGCTTTTTCTAAATCCAGCTTGTATATCTGAAAGTTCTTGGTTCACATACTGCTGAAGCCTAGCTTGAAGAATTTTGAGCATAACCTTACTAGCATGTGAAATGACTGCAACTGTATGGTAGTTTGAACATTCTTTTGCATTACCCTTCTTTGGTATTGGAATGAAAATTGATCTTTTCCATTCCTGTGGCCACTGCTAAGTCTTCCAGATTTACTGACATATCAATCCTTATTGATTAATAGGAAAGGTGTGAGGAATGGAAGACAGGAAATCTGTGCTTCTTACTGCTTCTAGTGAAAACAAAAATAGAATTTTAAAGCTCTATACTGATATAAATGTACGATAAAATTATAAAGGAATAGAGAAAGTAAACAGGACAACCCACACAGGGAAAAAGACACTCTGCCATGTGATTATTTTTTCCAAACTAAAAAAGATTATCTGTCTAAAAAGTTATTTTCTCTAAAAATTCCCTGTCTATAAAATTATGCTAGAGTCATATCACCTCTAGCAATAGGGGGAGAAATAATCAGAGAAAAATCATAAGCAACTCACAAGACTTAGAGCAAGGCAGTGTGTTGATCAACAGCAAGGACATTATTACTATCTACAGGAAGGCACCCTCTGGAGTCCTGTAACAAGGTGGCCTAGCAAGAGACCAAATAAAAGAAACAGAGGAGCTTCTCTGTCAACAAGCTTTCTGAATGACAAAATTTAAAAAAAGATAATATTAAGAATTATATTTACCAGTAGTGGATAATATGTACCATTAATTCTTATTGTAAGAAGTAAGTTCTTTTATAATTGTGTGACTTCTCAAAAGTTTATTTTCAGTGACTGGAAAACGTTACCCATGTTGTGAGAACAACTATAAATAGAAAAAAGTGAAAGTTGTGTCCTACTCTTTGCAACCACATAGACTGCAGCCCGCCAGGCTCCTCTGTCCATGGAATTCTCCAGGCAAGCATACTGGAGTGGTTAACCATTGCTTTCTCTATGAGATATTTCTGACCCAGGTCTCCTGCACTGCAAGCAGATTCTTTACTGTCTGAGCCACCAGAGAAGCCCATAAGTAGAGAGAGTGTAAATAAATCTCACAAGTCATAGGGAGGGCTACTAACTCCAAAACCAGATCCACAATCACTCCCAAACATTCAGTGATTTGGACTAAACCAATGGGCAAACCCAATGGAGCCATCTGCTGGGGCTGTTTCATTTTAGGTGGGAGCTTTGTGGCACCTGAACTCGCTAGGCAGTTTCAACCACTTAGATAATACTTCTCAAGACTTCAGCAGCACTCTCAGTTTATGGGATAGAGGATGGCTGTTACATTTCACAAATCTCATGGTAACTAAATGATCAGCTTAATTCAAACTAGTTTAGACGTGAGCAAGATCCTAAATACCAAAGATAGCCTGCAGCACTGGGGAAAAACTTCTGAAATGGAAATACACTGAGTTACAAAGAGGATTCTAATGTGTAAATACTCAAATTTTATTTAACAACTTCACTGAAGAACCATAAGCAAGAATAAAAATTAAGGTTATAGAAATGCAAAGGATAAGGTACATTTGAAGTCACTAAATTACAAAAACAAAAAAAGCATTATGAGATAATTTCCAGAAAGGAAATATCCAGAAACAAGAAATAAAATTAGATTCAAAAAGGTATGGTATAAACATGTGAGTTTAAGAGAAAGTAAATTTTCGATACAAAAGTCTTGAAGCAGGTGTCTGAACAGTCCTAGCAAGAGAATCACAGATTAATTTGCAATATGATCATGGTACCCACGCCCAGTGTTGTCTGGGTTGCTAAAGAGGAAGTGACCTGTTCTGTCCAGGAGAAGAGCTAGTTAGGTCATGAGGCTGTGATACTTCTTCTACTCTGTCTGCACTTGTGGCTCACTCCTATTCTACCATGGCTGACAGAGAGGGTCAAGTGAGACCAGCCCTTCCAGTCTTGAGAGGAGATCAATGGCAGCTGAGATTGTGAACTTGGGATGCATGCAAACACAAGCAGATTAATCTCTTGTGCTTTACTTGAATCTGCTTCTGTGAATATGTTGGTTTTGCTTCTTTGGCTTGCTCTGCTCCATCAGGACTGCAATTAAAAAATACTTGAGATATGGTGCTTTAATCCAAAGTGAGGCAATTTCAGTGGTAGAATTTCATATGCTGTGACAGATCAATGGGAGTAATATACTTGGGTGAAGGAGACTGGCATGCCTAGAAACTTCCCCAGAAATAATTGTCTTCCTTGCTATGCAGAAGCCTGCTGCCTAGATGCTAGGACAGAATAGTAAGCAATTGTCAAGTTGGAAAAATAAAGCTTTGTTCTCTTTGTCTTTCTATGTTACTTGTTCTACTCGGTTAGAACCTGTACATCATTAGTCTTGACTATATACTTCCTATGCAAAATTTAGTGCCTAAAATAATCCTTTTCCACACCCCCTGCCAAACTGCCATTTGTATCTCAGCAAGATTAGAAAAGGAAACTGGGAGGAACAAGGATAAGAGATCCAAGATTTTGGAGCCTGTGACCCTGTCCTCCACAGAGAAGGCAATGACACCCCACTCCAGTACTCTTGCCTGGAAAATCCCATGGACAGAGGAGCCTGGTAGGCTGCAGTCCATGGGGTCACTAAAAGTTGGACACGACTGAGCTACTTCACTTTCACTTTTCACTTTCATGCATTGGAGAAGGAAATGGCAACCCACTCCAGTGTTCTTGCCTGGAGAATCGTGGGGACAGGGAGCCTGATGGGCTGCCGTCTACAGGGTCACACAGAGTCGGACACGACTGAAGCGACTTAGCAGCAGCAGCAGCAGACCCTGTCCTCCAAAGGGATGTCACTGGGAAACTTTGTACCCTCAGTGGGTATCACAAAGACCAGGTCTCCCAAGGAAGCCCCAAGAAGGGGATAGTTCTACCAGAAAAAGGAGTGGAGAAGGTGCTATCAGAAAGGTTGACCTTCTCTACAGCTGTGTGTTGAAGGGAGTTCACACTTCCTTAAGCTCTCAGGTTCCCCCAGCTTCCTAAGAGCCAACTTTATCTTCTAGTTATTTTCAATCATAGAAGATATATACTTCAGGACCTACTAGTTTAATCCTTGTCAAGTTCTACACGCCCAGTCTGCCTACCTGAGTTGGTAACTTCAACTGATAAATACTTTCATTTATGAAATGCAACTGTGTTCTTTTAACTCCAAATAATGTAATTATCGTTTATAAAACATTTTTTCCCGCAAATCCACACAGTCTTTAGGGCCATATAGTTCTTTGATTGCTTTTGATTCATTTCAGTTTTCAAGCTCCTCCCCCCTCTTCAAGAGTCAATACTTCCAAGGCCATTGTGATGAAATGAAGGCAATCCTACAGCTCACTGGCGTCATTTGTTGAGGGGAGCGGAGGGCAGGGGCCAGCCTATGAAGTTGCCAGAATAGAGGTATTCACAGATTCTCTGTCTTAGATATGGAATGCTCTGTTTCATCCCTTATTTAGTGTTCCATTTTCCAAATCATCTGATTCTTACTTTTCTCTGGGTTGGCTGTACCTATCTATCCAGCTTCACTATCATCCCAGACCTACATCCCTATGATTGCCCACATCTTTATCTTCTCATTAAGTCTTTCAACAGTCCTCCCAGTGACACACACTTTAGTTGGTTGTAGCCCCAAAACTGCTCATATACCCACATCACAGTGACTCAAAGGGCCCTGCGAAAGCCTGATGTGCTCCCTGACAGTGAGATAGTTATGCCATCCATGTGGAAGGTGAAAGTGGGCTCTGCTGGCAGGACACAGTCCACATGTGTGCACACAAACAGGCACACACACACACACACACACACACACACAGTCTAAATGTAGTACACGTTCAGCACAAAATATATACCATGTCCTGGCCTTACAGCTATTTACAGCATTATGTATACTATGCATACGTGTATGTTTATATAAGCAGGGTTAACCAGACTAAGGAGGAAAATGAACTGTTTGTACCCTTAGTTTGACTGTTCTATGTACTTCCATTTTCCTTTCTAGATGACTACTGTAATGAGGGACTTAATTTGAGTACTACGTCTGCTGCTGCTGCTGCTAAATTGCTTCGGTTGTGTCCAACTCTGTGTGACCCCATAGACGGCAGCCTACCAGGCTCCTCTATCCATGGGATTTTCCAGGCAAGAGTACTGGTGTGGGGTGCCTTTGCCTTCTCCAAGTACTACGTCTAGCCCTTCCTATTTAGCCTGATGCTGTATGGTACATTGGGAGAACTGGAAATGTACAAAACACAATACCTAGCTTTCAGAAGGTTATTTTCTATTAGGAAAATACAGAAAATAAAGACTTCCTTGGTCTTCTGATTTAGAAAAAACTTCTGGGGCAAGCAAATTTGAGGGTTCTTATTTCAAGGAGAGGGTTAGAGGTATAGAATAAATGTAAAAAGATTGGTAACTTGCAGGCTGTTAGAGAAAGGTCATCTCAAGGCAGGAGAAGAACTGTAATTGTTGCCTCAAAGAATAATAAATAATGCAGTTAGACTGCAGGTGGGACCAGGCTCCTGGGTTTCATTTGTATTGTTAGTTTTCACAGAAAAATATAGTTCTTCAGGGTTTTAGCTTTTAATAGTTTAATGTCATTTCAAAACACAAACAACAGATTATTGCTAGTAAGGTAGAGAAAAGACAGACAATAAAACAATTACAGGGAAAACAGACAACAGCAATTATCATTTAAAGCAGCCAAACAGCCTTGTGAAACTGTTATTGTTGACTGGGGCAGGATGAACTCAAGCATGGAAAAAGAACAAAGTAAAATACACCTGTTTCTTCACTGATAGCATTACACTTTATTTGGCAGTGGTACACACAATTTCTTATCAAGTAACAGTCCTGTCAGAGATATCTGTGGCCCAAATGACTATGAAGTCCCTAATTTCTATCATTTAGGGCCTTTTATTCTCTTTGTGGCCTCACTGTTAACAAAGTACATGCTCACCACAGGTTTTTGCTCAATGGAAAATGGGTAGAAAATGGGTCAATAGTACCATCTCAAGTTTCTGACTGAATTTAGCAAAGTCTCAGAATCCTGAGATCAGCTCAATTTTCACTACCAGGGAAGAAACACAGATTTTGTAACTGGTCCAAAATAGACTGATCTCACTGAGGTCATGGTGTGTTTTATGTGTAGAAGTCAATGGCTCTGTATAAGGTGTGACGTGAAGAAACCTAAAAGTTAATTCTGCCTCCCCAGTCAATCCTCCACAGTAATTCAAGTTACCACCATGAGAGGGATTTATTTCAGTAAATACTATGCTTCTCCAACATATGACCCAAGAGAGGTGATATACTATACACATATCACACTCTTGAAAGTGAAAGTGTTAATTTCTCAGTCATGTGTAATTCTTTGCCACCCCATGAACTGTAGCCTGCCAGGATCCTCTGTCCATGGGACTCTCCAGGCAAGACTATTGGAATGGGTTGCCATTCCCTTTTCCAGATGTTCTTCTGAATTCAGGGATCAAACCTGGGTCTCCTGCATTGCCAGCAGATTCTTTACCATCTGAGCCATGAGGGAAGCCTTATTATACTCTTATGTGAGCATTATTGAGTTTATGGAATGAGAGTCAGTCACCCAGAAGAACCCCAGTGGATAGGGATACAGCTCTCTCATCTAAACTATCTACCATATCTGTAACTCAGTTTCCTTATCTAGAAAGAAGGGATCCCTATGTTTATTTATTTAATTTTATTGGAGTATAGTTGACTTACAATGTCATGTTAGTTTCAGATGTACAGCAGTTATTCAGTTATACATATATTCCTTTTCAGATTCTTTCCCCATGTGAGTTATCACAAAATATTGAATAGAGTTCCCTGTGCTATAGAGTAGGTCCTTGTTGGTTATTTTATGTATAGTAGTGTGTGTTGTTCAGGGAAGGCAATGGCACCCCACCCCAGTACTCTTGCCTGGAAAATCCCATGGATGGAGGAGCGTGGTAAGTTCCAGTCCATGGGGTCGCTAAGAGTCAGACACGACTGAGCGACTTCACTTTCACTTTTCACTTTCATGCATTGGAGGAGGAAATGGCAACCCACTCCAGCGTTCTTGCCTGGAGAATCCCAGGGACAGCCGTCTATGGGATCGCACAGAGTCGGACACGACTGAAGCGACTTAGCAGCAGTAGCAGCAGCAGCAATGTGTGTTGTTAATCCCAAGCTCCTGATTTATCCCTCCTCTACCACCTTTCCCCTCTGATAACATGTTTACTTTGATAATGGTAAGTCTATTCCTGTTTTATAAATAAGTACATTTGTGTCTTTTAAAATTAGATTCCATGTATGAATGATATCATATGATATTGTCTTTCTCTGTCTGACTTACTTCACTTAATGTGATAATCTCTAGGTCCATTCATGTTGCTACAAATGGCATTATTTTGATCTTTTTTATGGATAAATAATAGTCCATTGTATATATGTACCATTTTTTTTATCTATTTCTCTGTTGATGGACATGTAAGTTGCTTCTATGTCCTAACTATTGTAAATAGTGCTGCAATGAACATTAGAGTGCATGTATATTTTTGAATTATAATATTCTCCAAATATATGCCCAGGAGTGGGATTGCTGGATCATATGGTAGTTCTACTTTTAGTTTTTAAGAAACCTGCATACTGCTCTCCATAGTGTTTGTACCAATTTACATTCCCACCTAAAGTGTGGGAGGGCTCCCTTCTCCATGCACCCTCTCCAGCATTTATTATTTGTAGACTTTTTGATGATGCCCATCCTGACTGGTGTGAAGTGATACATCATTGTAGTTTTGATTTGCATTTTTCTAATAGTTAGTGATGTTGAGCATCTTTCATGTGCTGTTTGGCCATCTATATATCTTCTTTGGAGAAATGTCTATTTAGATCTTCTATCCATACTTTTTTTTTGTGTTGCTTGTTTTTTTATACAGAGCTGCACGAGCTTTTTGTGTATTTTGGATTAATCTCCTGTTGGTCACTTTATTTGCAAATATTTTCTCCCATTCAATGGGTTGTCTTTTGGGTCTTTTCTATTGTTTCCTTTGCTATGCAGAAGCTTTAAAGTTTAATTAGGTCTAATTTGTTTATTTTTCATATTATTTTCTTTGAGGGGTTTATCAAAGAAGATCTTGCTGTGATTTATGCCACAGTAGTCTCCCTATGTTTTTCTCTAAAAGTTTTATACTGGGCAGATTTACATTTAGGTGTTTGATCCATTTTCAGTTTTATTTTTGTATATGGTGTTAGGAAATACTCTAATTTCCTTCTTTAACATGTAGCTATCCAGTTTTGGCTCAGACAGTAAAGCGTCTGCCCACAATACAAGAGACACGGGTTCGATCCCTGGGTCAGGAAGATCTCCTGGAGAAGGAAATGGCAACCCACTCCAGTACTCTTGCCTAGAAAATTCCATGGATGGAGGATCCTGGTGGGCTACAGTCCATGGGGTTGCAAAGAGTCGAACATGACTGAGTGACTTCACTTGTAACTTCACTTATCCAGTTTTCCCAGAACCTCTTATTGATGATCCTGTCTTGTCTCTATTGTATAGTTTTTCTATTGTATATTCTTGCTTCCTTTGTCATACATTAATCGGCACTAGGTGCAGGGGCTTATTTCTGAACTTTTTATCCTGTTCTAATGATCTTTATTTCTGTTTCTGTGCCAATACCATACTGCTTTAATGACTGTAGCTTTGTAATATAGTCTGAAGTCAGGGAGTCTAATTCCTCTCACTCTATTTTTCATTCCTAGGATTGCTGTGGCTATTTGGGGTCTTTTGTGTCTCTATGCAAATTTTTAAATTTTTTGTTCTAGTTCTGTGAAAAATACCATTGGTAATTTCATAGATATTTCATAGAATCTGTAGATTGCCTACTGTAGTATATTTGTTTGGACAATATTCATTCTTCTAATCCAAGAAAGACGGGATCCTTTTAAAATGACAATGTTGGCACCCTTTTAAAACTTTAAAATCTAATTCTATTAAAAACAAATAAACTGTTGCTATTTTTCTTCTATACTTTGGTTTTATCTTCTAATCCCAATACTCTGTCAGGTTTTTAAACTTTTGAGTGCAACAGAATCACCTGAAGGATTGTTAATATTTCTGGGCCCCAACTCCAGGATTACTGATATAGTAGATATGAGGAGGATCTACATTTCTAACAAGGTTCCAGGAGAAACTGATGCTGCTGGTCCAGGGACTAGACCTTGAGAACAATTGCTCTAAATGTTAAGAATGGATTTCCTGTGTCATAGTTCATAGTGAAGCACTGAAAGAAAGAAAAAAAAAAAGTCATATTCCCAATTATCCCAAACACTTACATCCTAATTCTTACAAAATTACTCCATAAACATATATACATATACATATATATATATATATATATATATATATATATATATATATATATATAAATTTGCTCAAAAAGCATTATTGTTTCCATTTGGTCCAAGGCTTGAGAAAGAGCTCCAAGGTGTTAAAAAGCTGCCTAGTGGTTGCAGAGAGGGGCTTCAGGCAGCCCTGATGTTATGGGGTTACTCAATGACCACTGATCTTCAGAGGCTCCTAGTTGTGCTTAAGGGTGAGCCTTTGGAGAGATATTTGTCCAACCCAGCCTGGGGACCAGCCAGCCTGCAGAAGTTGGTCAGGTAGTCACCCATCTTCTTGATGAGTTTTACCTCCTCATCTAGGAAGTGGTTCTCCAGGAAGTCACAGATGTGGGGGTCTGCACAGGTAGAACCCAGGTCATACAGATCCAAAATGGCCTGGCTCAGGTTCTTCTCTATGAGAAGGGTGGCTTCCATAGCATCCTGGGTTTTATCCACTCATCTTGAGATGGCTTCTGCATGTCCAGAAAGAGGGCACAGCTACCATTCTGGCTTTGCATTTTCAAGAGGCTTTGCATTTTCAAGATACTCTGCACTCTTGTGCTTCTCCTTAGCCAATTCCAAAAAAAAAAAAAAAAACAGTGGCCCATATGCTCCAGAGCCACATTGTCATGCTTAAAAGAAGCCCAGAGAGAGGTAGGTATAGGAGGCCCCAGATGCATGTTAACCAGGTGGCTGACAGTGGCCTCCATCTTGGTGGAATAATTCTGACGAATCTGGGAGCTCATGGTTGATGATAAGGAGTTAAGCTCAAAAAACGGTGGCTGCTTCTGGTCACCATGGACAGCTGAGTGGCTGATTCTAAAGGTTGCGACTGGAGAAAACGTTGGAAGGTGGTCAGAGGCTATAGCAAGGGGTCTCCCTGCATCTTTTTAATCCAAGCACTATTGAAGCAAAATAACTATCCAAGGGACTGCCAAGCACACTTTCATTCCATAAACTTTTCACATATCAGCAAAGCCCAGGGTAATTTATCAGCAGGAATGGTGCCCAGTCATAAATCTATCCCAGGGAGCCTGGGCCACAGAGCTGACTAGAGGTTATATATGTACTGATTTTTCACAATGATTATTGTGAAAGAGTCCCAAAGATTAATTTATAATGCTGTGAAATCTTCCATCATTCAGGCATAAGGATTATATAATAAAAAATGCCACAAATGGGTTCATTATTCACTCATGCATTCCTTCCTCAAAACCTTTTTGAACACCTACTTTATGCCAAGTATTAAGATAGATGCTATGGGAAACTGAAAATCTTTCAATCTAATTTGAGAGGAAAGCAAATAATTACAAAACAAAGTTGGTACAATAATAAATATTTGTTTAAATATTAAAGTATATAAAGCATTTTCATATTTTATCTCTTGTGGGCCTCTGTGGATATCTGGGAGGTAAGTAATATTCCTGACTTTTGCAAAATTAGTAACTCGAGGCTCTGAAACAGTACGTGGCTTTTTCATTGTCACTTGACTGCTAAGGGAGTGTCAGTGTGCAGCCAAGACCTCAAGATCCCAAAGAATATGGTCTTTGCCTGGCACTGCACTGAAGTTCAGTTCGTACAAGATGCATCATAAGGGTGCTAAAGAACTAAAGATGAGAAGGCCTTCCTCCCAGGAATCTGACCTGTGGGAGAAATCAAAGTCAGTGATTATGGGAATTGATAGAAGAAAACCTCCATGGCCAGAAAAGAAATGGCTGAAATGCTTCCTTGAGCCATGTTTCTTGATCAAATATTACATTAAGTTTTTTCTTGCAAATTCCCTATGTGTTTTAGCTCATAAAATTCATTCAACTGTGTCACCAACATTTTTTGCCAATTATATTATTTTCAGCATAATAGGCAGAGAGAATCAAAGATTAAATCCACTGCATCATGTTACAGAGTCCAAACTCACTTTGTTCACCACATGACAGGCCAATAAATCTGAGAGACAAGGTACTGAGGCAAGGAATAAGATTCTATTTGGAAAGCCAGCAGACTGGGAAGGTGGCAGACTAATGTCTCAAATTAACCATCTTATCAGGGTCTGAAAGCCACCAGGTTCTTTTTCTAATCAGAGATGGAGGAGGTGAGGAAAAAGAGTAAAAAGGCCATCGATCTTGCAAATATCTCCTAGAATGGCAAGCTTCAAGCAGGGCATGTGCTAAATTCTTCCTTCCTGCCATCTTCAGGTGGACAGGGTCCTGAACAAAGGCACTTTAGTTTAATAGTCAGGAAGAGGGTCAGGATTCTCTGAGGCAGGCCATTATGTATGATTATAATAACAAAAGCAAATCAAAGAAATGGTTCCAATATGGAGTCAGAATTGGCTTTTCCCTGCAACAATCCGAGGATTCTGTATAGGAGCTGTACCTTCCTGAACAAAATGCTATGCTATGCAAAGTCGCTTCAGTCGTGTCCAACTGTGCAACCCCATAGACGGAAGCTCACCAGGCTCCCCTCTCCCTGGGATTCTCGAGGCAAGAACACTGGAGTGGGTTGCCATTTCCTTCTCCAATGCATGAAAGTGAAAACTGAAAGTGAAGTCGTTCAGTCGTGTCCGACTCTCAGCGACCCCAAGGACTGGAGCCTACCAGGATCCTCCATCCATGGGATTTTCCAGGCAAAAGTACTGGGGTGGAGTGCCATTGCCTTCCCCCCTGAACAAAATAAAGAGCATTTAATAGTACATGTTGCCTCTTTTACTGGCCTTCTAGTCTTTTTCCTATGGAAAACTAAAATTGCATCTATTTTCCCCTTGGATGGCATTATCTCATTCCCTAAAAGGGAAAACAAATGTTGCCTTAAGTGACCCCATACTACTCTGCCTTTCATTGCAAGGCCACACCTCTATGGAGTTCCTAAAAATAATGAAGCTGATTCTCTCCTATGCACGAAGCTGAACTAAAATAAGTATTCTTCTAATTGCCAAGGAGCATTCTTAGGTTAGTGAGAAGCCTGAGGAAAAAGGCCATTTAGCTGACTTTCATGCTGCTAGGATAACTTTCTGCAACCACCAGGCAGGAAGCCAAGAGTTCTCAAAGGACTACAACTCTGGAACCCCGGTATTTTCAAACCTGTCTAGTAGAGTAGTCATTCCTCATCACTTGAAGTCCTTTATTTAAATCCAAAGATCATAATACTATCAGATCAGGTCAGATCAGTTGCTCAGTTGTGTCTGACTCTTTGCAACCCCATGAATCGCAGCACACCAGGCCTCCCTGCCCATCACCAACTCCCAGAGTTCACCCAAACTCATGTCCATCAAGTTGGTGATGACATCCAGCCATCTCATCCTCTGTTGTCCCCTTCTCCTCCTGCCCCCAATCCCTTCCAGCATCAGAGTCTTTTCCAATGAGTCAACTCTTCACATGAGGTGGCCAAAGTACTGAAGTTTCATCTTTAGCTTCATTCCTTCCAAAGAAATCCCAGGGCTGATCTCCTTCAGAATGGACTGGTTGGATCTTCTTGCAGTCCAAGGGACTCTCAAGAGTCTTCTCCAACACCACATTTCAAAAGCATCAATTCGTCGGCGCTCAGCCTTCTTCACATCCAGCTCTCACATCCATACATGACCACAGGAAAATCCATAGCCTTGACTAGACGGACCTTTGTCGGCAAAGTAACGTCTCTGCTTTTGAATATGCTATCTAGGTTGGTCATAACTTTCCTTCCAAGGAGTAAGCACCTTTTAATTTCATGGCTGCAGTCACCATCTGCAGTGATTTTGGAGCCCAGAAAAATAAAGTCTGACACTGTTTCCACTGTTTCCCCATCTATTTGCCATGAAGTGATGGGACCAGATGCCATGATCTTCGTTTTCTGAATGTTGAGCTTTAAGCCAACCTTTTCACTCTCCACTTTCACTTTCATCAAGAGGCTTTTTAGTTCCTCTTCACTTTCTGCCATAAGGGTGGTGTCACCTGCATATCTGAGGTTATTGATATTTCTCCCGGCAATCTTGATTCCAGCTTGTGTTTCTTCCAGTCCAGCGTTTCTCATGATGTACTCTGCATATAAGTTAAATAAACAAGGTGACAATATACAGCCTTGACATACTCCTTTTCCTATTTGGAACCAGTCTGTTGTTCCATGTCCAGTTCTAACTGTTGCTTCCTGACCTGCATACAAATTTCTCAAGAGGCAGATCAGGTGGTCTGGTATTCCCATCTCTTTCAGAATTTTCCACAGTTTATTGTGATCCACACAGTCAAAGGCTTTGGCATAGTCAATAAAGCAGGAATAGATGTTTTTCTGGAACTCTCTTGCTTTTTCCATGATCCAGCGGATGTTGGCAATCCTATAATACTATAGGATGTTGCAATATCAGAGAGTTGATACAGAGATAGTGAATTATGTATTGACCCAGTAACAAATGTGCTCGTACTTAGTCGTCGTGTTTAATTGTTGAGTCATATCTGACTCTTTGTGACCCCATGACTGCAGCCCACCAGCCTCCTCTGTTCATGGGGTTTCCCAGGCAGGAATACTGGAGTGGGTTACTATTTCCTTCTCCGGGGGTCTTCCTGACCCTGGGATTGAACCTGAGTCTACTGCACCGGCAGGCTGTTTCTTTACCACTGAGTCACCAGGGAAGCCCTAGTACAAACTAATTAAGCAAACAAAACTGGCTAATATTGTTATCCTCGTTTTACAGCTGAACAAAAATGTCTAGGGAGATTAAGGTGCATGTTAAAATGATTTATTGAGGAGTTAAATGCAGACTAGAGATGTTTCATTTAAGGAGGAAGAAGAGGAAGACAAGTTGAGTGGTGAAACAACAGAACAAGGACTCTTGGAAAGCTCATTGGTGTCATATATGTTTCAAATTTTTTTCAATGTATTACCATGCTTAAGTGTGAGAAGGAATTTGAAACAGGTAAAATTGCTTTTTTTTCTGAACACCTCTAATAAATTCATTTGAATTAACTTTGCATTGTTTATGCACTAAAATGAAGTAAGATTTCTCTGATTCAGCTTTCATTGCTTCTCTCAGACCCTAAGCCAGTTCAACCTGGGATGGATCTGGAGTTGTTTGGCAGATGCAGGCTCCAGACAGTCAGAAACTGGAGCAAATAAAGAGCAAATGCCAATGGGCTTTAGTTTTCTTATGTCATGCTAAAGGAGGAATTTGGACATGTTATTATCCAATAAACAGATCTTTACAGCAGTCTTTTTAGAACTATCAAAGATGGTTTCTCATTAAAAGAACATATATATTAGAAGTGAAATATATATTAGAAGTGAAAGCATCACTCAAACCAGAGATAAATTTGTGTATAATAAAGTAGAAATGGATAGATTCATAAGTTATATTTTCTAAGGAATTTCTTGTATTAAACACTGTTGGTTTCTCAGCTCTATAAAGCAAGACTAGCAACTGAAAAGATTTTTGAACACATCTCTCCTGCTGTGCATTAATTAACCATTGCTGCCTAACCAATCACCACAAAATTTAGATTTATAAAGCAATGATATTAATTTCTGTAAGTCAGGAATTTGGGATCAGTTTAACTAAGTGTTTTTGGCTTGGTAACTCTCATGAAGTTATTGTCAGTTGGTGGCTTGGACTAGGGTCCTCCAAGATTTCTTCACTTGCGTGTCTGGGGCTTCAGTTTAGAAGGACTGGGCAGGGCCTGGAAGAAATAGACTTCTTAGGTATCTCTATCTCTTTGTGGTCCTTCCTCATGTTTTTCTAGTGACTTTGCAGTAGCCAGGACTCTTCCATAGCCTCTCAGGGATACAAAGGAGTGTGTGACCTGGGTCATATCACATTCTATAAGAAAATCTCAGAAGTCACACAGGAAACCTTCCTCCACATTCTATTGATCAAGGAGAAGAAGGGAACTGATTAACTTATGAGAAAAGTTGTAATATCACATTGGAAGGATAACCTGTGAAATCTTCCATCTTTGTAAAGTATATACTGCATAAGGATTCTGGTAGATGTATTTTTGATGCATTTGTTGGGGGAGGAGATCTTCATGTTGTCATACTCTACCATCTTAATCCCCCAGTGCCTGTGTATCTTAGTGTGCTAAGTTGGTCTGCATTGCTCAGTATATTTATGGTAGTCCCCAGCATCTGATCAGATCAGATCAGATCAGTTGCTCAGTCGTGTCCGACTCTTTGCGACCCCATGAACCGCAGCACGCCAGGCCTCCCTGTCCATCACCAGCTCCCGGAGGTCACCCAGACTCACACCCATCAAGTCAGTGATGCCATCCAGCCATCTCATCCTCTGTCGTCCCCTTCTCCTCCTGCCCTCAATCCCTCCCAGCATCAGAGTCTTCTCCAATGAGTCAACTCTTCGCATGAGGTGGCCAAAATACTGGAGTTTCAGCTTTAGCATCATTCCTTCTAAAGAAATTCCAGGATTGATCTCCTTCAGAATGGACTGGTTGGATCTCCTTGCAGTCCAAGGGACTCTCAAGAGTCTTCTCCAACACCACAGTTCAAAAGCATCAATTCTTCGGCGCTCAGCCTTCTTCACAGTCAGGGCTTTATTCAGAGTGCTTGCTTGATAAGTGTCTATGGGCCTAGTTATGATGTGTTCCAGAGGAAAAAGAACAGTCACAGATGGGTTCTAATTTTTATCCAACACAAGTTATTGTGTGAACAGATTTGACCTCTCTTTGCTTTTACTAATCTGTAACATGAAGATCATGTTAACTTCCCTTTCTATGTCACATATTTTATGAGAATAATCCATGTATTCGCAATCCACACAGATTTAAGAATAAAATAGGAAACCTAAAATGGTAGCTTGTTCCTTGAAAGACGCTTGTTCCTTGGAAGAAAAGCCAGCATATTAAAAAGCAGAGACATCATTTTGCTGACAAAGGTCCATATAGTCAAAGCTATGGTTTATCCGGTAGTCATGTAGGGATGTGAGAATTGGACCATAAAGAACGCTGAGTGCCAAAGAATTGATGCTTTTGTATTGTGGTATTGAAGAAGACTCTTGAGAGTCCCTTTTATAGCAGGGAGATCAAACAATTCTATCCTAAGGGAAATCAACCCTGAATATTCATTGGAAGGACCAATGCTGAAGCTTAAGCACCAATACTTTGGCCACCTGATGTGAAGAGCCAGTTTATTGGGAAAGATCCTGGATGCTGGGAAAGATTGAGGGCAGGAGAAGAAGGGGATGACAGAGGATGAGATAGTTTGATGGCATCACTGACTCAGTGGACATGAATTTGAACAGACTCCAGGAGAGAGTGAAGAACAGAGAAGCCCGGCATGCTGCAGTCCATAGAGTTGCAAAGATCAACTGTAACTTAGCGACTGAACAAAATGGTAGCAGAACCGTATTTTCATAGAATTCAGAAACTCCATCCCTATTCAATTTACTCTTAGTTTGGAAAGTTCCAGAGGGATGATTGGCATACACTGTACTGTTTTCTTCTCTGCAGTTTCCAAATGTGAAATATTAGGATTTCGTTCTTATGCTCCAGTGGGAGCATTTCTGTCAGCGCAACTTACTCATAAAGAATGTTTCCTTGTGCTTCTTAGGATTCAGCTATGGGGCTGTGGCAAAAATAAATAGGGCCTAGCAAATGCCACCCTGCTTTCAAAACCACTTTTTCCCTTTAACAACAATTCTTGTCCTGCAGTCAAGTTGCTGTATATTACCCCCTCTTACTTTTGGAAGAGCTCCTTTCCAATAAGCTCTTTATTCCTCCATATAAGTAGAAACCAGCTGACCTGCCTCATGGGCACTCCAAGCATGGCTAGACTCTCTAAATCTCCAGATTAGTTTAGGCTTTGCTGATTTCACCTCCTGCCAATTCCAGCTGGTTAGGCATAGTGAAATGCAATAACCTAGAGGAGAATATATGGTCAGGAGAAACAGTGCCTTGAACAATTAATAGCATATGCCAAAGGCACAAAAGGAAGGAAATAATAGCAAGAAGCCTCAGTGTTCCTAAAGCTAAGCGTGATCCAAGGGTAACTGTGTAGGATTCTTACACTGCTAGTTAAGGCAACTGGAGATAATAAGATGAGAGAGTCACCAGGACAGTCTGAATTGTATCTAGGATCGTGATTTGGGGATGAGAAGATCGAAATAGAAAACACTATGTTATCCATGAGAATAATAAAATTATTTTCAAATAAGTTATTTTTCCTCATTACAAAATTATATGCTTAATATAAAAAACTAGAGGAAAAATATTTCTAAAATTATAATTTCATACAACTTCCCCATCCCATCCATTGTTGATATTTACATGCACTCCTTTCTAGTCTTTTTCTATGCATATGCCTAAACTGTGTATGTTAAACTTAAGTCACAACCTAAGGTACTGTTAACATTTGAAATAGTCAGGAGTCCACTCTCAGGACTGGAGCTATGAAAGAGTCTTCAGATATCAATATCTGAATCTTCACTAGAAGGTTCATATTTTATTACAAAGAACTTTGGAAGTAAATTTTCACTGGTGAAATAGTATTGTTCAACATATGTCTTTGCCAGGAAAATTTTACAGGCACCTCTGTCCTTGTGTGGATGAGGTCTAAAATTCTGCTGAGCCCAGTAGGCTACCACTTTCAAAGTAACCCCCCTGGTCTCAGACTCTATTTCATCCTGTGTGCATCCATTTAATGCTGATTCTGTTTCCTAATCCAAGGGGGCTAGCTAATGCTGCTGACAGAATATTGTATTTTCACAAAATGAATGATTCATGTAAGGTCCTTGTCAGAGTTCCTAAAAGGACAAGAAGCAGAGGTTTCAGAGTGTTTGTAGGAAAAACGTGTTTCAGTGTTTTGTGCCTGCTGACTAAAGTAATATACTATTTTGCTGGAGAAACTGATTTTTATTCTAACAGTTCATGTAATCACAGCATTGTACAGAAGACATATGATTCCCAGATCTCTTTAATTGTCAGACATCCACTTTACCAGAGTAACCTGACAATTGTAAATAGTCAGTTGGCCAAATCAATCTACAAGTACAGCACAAGACTACTGATTAATAAAATGCAATATGGAATTTATCAGTTTCTCTATAAAGCTGTTTATCAAGTGACAAATATGGCTAAATAGGAATCTCATTTATAGTATTTAGAGACACTTACCTGTTTTGGTGCATCTACTTTCAAAGCAATCTCTCTCAGATATTCTAGAGATTTACAATTCTGAAGTACCAGTACTTCTAAGATTTTAATCATTGTAATTAAAAATGTACACCACCACAAAAATGTCTTTTTTCCCTCTGTGTTTGGTGTGTGATTATAAGAAAAATGGGACACCTTCCTAAGCCTCAATTTTCTCATGGTTGAAATGAAGAATTAAACCAATTTCTATGTTTCATACCATTTCTTGTCATTTATAAATCTATTCATTACACAACCATTTATTGAAGACCTATTCACTTGAGCTAATACACTAGGCAGGAGGTAAATCAGAGTGGGAGAAATATAAGAGTAAAGACAGAGAGATCCTGAATCCAAGAAGACTATGATGTAGCATATGAAATGTCATGAAACAGATGACTTTCACTTTTCACTTTCATGCATTGGAGAAGGAAATGGCAATATGCCCCAATACTGCTGCTGCTGCTAAGTCGCTTCAGTCGTGTCCGACTCTGTGAGACCCCATAGACGGCAGTCCACCAGGCTTCCCTGTCCCTGGGATTCTCCAGGCAAGAACGCTGGAGTGGGTTGCCATTTCCTTCTCCAATGTATGAAAGTGAAAAGTGAGAGTGAAGTTGCTCAGTCGTGTCCGACTCTAGCGACCCCATGGACTGCAGCCTACCAGGCTCCTCAGTCCATGGGATTTTCTAGGCAAGAGCACTGGAGTGGGGGTGCCATCGCCTTCTCCAATTGGGGGCATATAGATTAACTATAAGTGTGATATCCTCTCCCTGTATTGATTCTGTTATCAATATATAATGCCCTTCTTTGTCTTTCATTATAGTCTTTGTTTTAAAGTCTATTTTGTCTTATATGAGTATTGATATCCCTGCTTTCTTGTCATTTCTGTTTGCATGGAACATCTTTTTCTATATCCTCACTTTCAGTCTCTGTGTGTCTTTAGCCCTGAAATGACTCTATTGTAGGCAGTATATTGAAGGGTCTTACTTTGTTTTGTTTTTATCCAGTCAGCTACCCTATGCCTCTTGGTCAGGGAATTTAGTCCATTGACATTTAAAGTAATAACTGATAGGCATGTACTTACTGCCATTTTACTACTTGTTTTCGGATTGTTTTGGTAGTTTTTCTCTATTTTTTCTGTCCTTTTTTTTTTGTTTCTTCCCTTGCAGTTTGATGACTTTAGTAGTGTTGTGTGCCTAAAGCAAACCTCTAAGCTTTTGTTCCTTTCTTTTGTGTGTATGTGCATACGTATTGTAGGCTTTTGATTTGCAGTTACTATGGGATTCATGTGTTAATCTGTAATTATATATACTTGCTTTAGTAGATCAATTCATTCTAAAGGAGGCTTTCAAAGATTTTGAAAGGAAAGGACAATTAGATTGAAAAATCTTCAAGGAAATGTAGAATTTTAATAGATGTAAATGGAAACAGAAAAAAATGTTTATTAAGTACATGCAGCCCATATGTGAGTGCATATTGCAAAGAAACATATCTCCTTCCCATTCATCCCCTGGCCTTTTCTTGAAAATTCATATTACTATTTTCATTTGTGAATGTGGTTACAGATTTATTCATGGAACCTTTGTAAAATTTTAAAGTCAACTATGAAAATCTTACTATTAAGAAAAAGAAAGAGCAGAGGTAATCATGGCCTTAGACATCATTATATCAGTTAATTATTGTATTGATTTTCCCTCCTGAGACA
Source organism: Tragelaphus eurycerus (assembly GCA_935064755.1). Classification (NCBI taxonomy): domain Eukaryota; kingdom Metazoa; phylum Chordata; class Mammalia; order Artiodactyla; family Bovidae; genus Tragelaphus; species Tragelaphus eurycerus. The sequence continues at coordinate 16,243,304 of CAKXYN010000024.1, read as the reverse complement.
GTTGCAGATGAGACCCAGGACTGTCAGTATTTCCCAGCAGATAGTGACTCAAGAAAGAGGGAGGAAAGGAGGGAAAATGTTGCTAGCATTTTATATAAGGAAAATCATATGCTACTCAAAAATGAAAAATCTAAAAAAAATACTTTTCTTTTCCTACTTTACAAGAATGACCCAGAATTCACTACATTATATTATGTGTAGAAAATATAGAGTGTCATGGGCCATCTCTGCATGTGTGATAGTGAAACCAAGCAGATTCATTTTAAGTAAATTACTTTTCTTAATTTTATTTATTTTAAATAAATAAATTAGAGTGATCCCTACACACACACACACACAGAGCTATATGTATATGTACTATTTTAAGTGTTTAAAATGTACTATGTTCATCCTCCTACAACTTTATAAGGTAGTGATTATTATCAGCCCATTTTATTGATGAGGAAATTAAAGCACAATAATATTAAATAATTTTTCTATAGTTATTATTAAAAAATGGGAGACCAAGATTTCAAACCCATGGCTGTCTGGTTCTAGAATATGCTCTTAATGCCTCTACACATGACTGCTTCTTAATATTTCCCTAATTAACAGAAACAGATGCCAAGTTCTATACCTGTTCTATCACATGTATAAAGACAGCATCACGCAAACCAAAAGGTGAGATGTACACATAATAGTTTCTTCTCCTGAGATTCAGTAGCTCTGGTGCAAATAATCAGAAAATGTATTTAACATTCCAAGAGATTTCAATAAAAAGCTGAGTGGCAAGCTGCAGATATAAATCAGGTAAAACCTGAATCTTATAGGAGCCATATAAGTATTTCTGAACCTAAAAATGTTAATGCTAGCAAAGAGATTGAGACAAACAAGACAGTAATTTTAAACATACTGCAGGGAGACTAAATTAAGAAAAGTAAAAGCTGGCATCTAGAAAATACACATAGTGTTAATTTTAAAAGTCTGAGACTATTAAATGCAATTTTCAAAAGCTAAATCTTTATTGAAAAAAAGGAAATAACAGGATTTTGGCACACAGAAAGTCATAAAAATAACAAAAGTGCTTGGAAAGTGTTATGGTTGTGAAATCTTCCAAGAATTCAATAGTTGAAGTAAAACTGATAAAGAAGAACTACTATATAAGAAACTGTCAGAATGAATAAATTCTCTGCCTAGTATTACAAAATCAGAAGAGTTGATGAGGGTGTTTACTGATTCTTTCAGGTCATATATTAAAAAAATACTGAAAGATTAACAATTTGATACTAAAGTACTTTAAAAAGACTGAAATTTTGTGGAAATATTAGATAATAAAAACATGAATTGTAGTTCTATGACTTTCCATGTAAAAAAACATTTCCTGTGATAAATAAAAAGCAACACTAATACAAACAACATTATCAAAGTTATGCTATTTCTATCTACTATTAGAAGTATCCTCATAATAGTTGGGGAAAGATTATTTTAAAAGCAATAATTATGCATATAATTATAAGCACAATGCTCCCAAAAGAAGTTGTATCAAGACTTCTGGACAGCTGATTGAGGTATATAATTATCATTTAATCTTAAATTTAAAAAATAACCTATAGAAGCTATGAAGACTCATTGAAAATATATATTAAGGTAGGAAAAAATCATTTATATTCCACATTAAAAAGGGAAGACAGTAGTGTCCCTAAATATAATGGACACTGAGCACACTTTTAAGATATAATGAGACTGATTTTTAAACACATAGCAGATGAGATTGATGTTTTGTATGCCTAAAGCAAAACTCTATTATGTGTCCAGCTAGTGACTTAAAACTCTAAACCTCATTTTAATCGTCTGTAAAAAAGGAAATAATACCATGCAGAAAAAAAATTAAAGGACAATATCGAGGGCTTCCCATAATACTGGGGACATAGTAGTGTTAAATAAATACTAGTTCTCTTCATCCCATTCTGTTCAAAGTTATCTCCTCTGGAAAATAAAAAAAATAAAATTTTAGCTTTCAAGGAACTTGTGATGTCTTTAGAATGATGATTCTTAAACTCAGGAATCAGTTGAAAAATATAAGCAACATATGTATAAAAATGAGAAGTATAAACACTTTACTTTCAAAAAGGAAAGAAATCAAAGAAAGCATAAATTCTTGTCACCCGTAAGGCTTAAAGGGAGAAATAGGACCTAAAGAAGATTCTGATACACAGGTAGGATTAGATAAATGGATGGGCAAGAGGGACCTTTTACAAACCAGTTGGAGCAATAAGATCCGGAAATTGGCCCTGGGTCTTCATGGGATAGGGAAATGACCTATCCAGGCAACACAAAGCTTAACCTGAGGGAGCAGCAGTACCAGACACCATCTGCTTGCCAGTTACTCAACTAGCACATCAGTGGAAATCAGACATATGAATAGATCTGGACAGTAGCGTATATGTAGGAGCTGCATTCAACAACGTGTGGTTATAGGAGCTGAAGAAAATCTTAGGCCAGAGTCACCTGTATATGTCATTAATTGATCCATGAGCCCAAACTACTGAAAATTTATTCAGAATTTTTCTGCAGAATGTGAGCTATAGGGCTGAAATTACCAAGTTTTTATTTCCAAGTGAAAAAGGGATGCATTCAATCTGTTCACTTTCTGAAACAGGGTTATACATGGCAACAGATCTCTCAAAATCATGGCTTCGGTCGCACAAAGATTAATCTTATGCACAATGTGGAAATATCAGTTGATTCTGGATCAGAGATTCAACAGCCACACATAGTTATTGGACGAGGAATGTCAAAATGCTGATCATGACAGGTAAGTGTTTATGAAATGAGAGGTCCCTCCCTTTGCATGCAACTGTACACAGCAAGCAAAGGTGAAGAGCGATGTTATATATAGCTCAGGTTCACTAATATGCATACCAAGTGTCATGTTCCAATCCTAAAATGAATGCAAATTGCCCTGAGTACTTTTCAGACTAAAAATAGATGTAAAATATGGTAATGAATGTCATTTCTTTCATTTGTAAACATATTACTGCTGACCCAGCATTAGGAGGGCACACACTTGAGGTCAGTCCACCCAGTGTTGGGTAGTGATGGATTTGCAGGCGGTCTGTGACCAAATAGCACACGTTTTTGATGTGACTGGACAAAGAAACAGAGAAGAGCAAATCAACCTGAGCAGAAATGGCGAGTATGCCTTTGGCCTCATCAGAGCTTGTATTGGTACTTCAAGGTCATGGTGAGACTCTACCAACTACTTCACAACCCTGACCTCACCTCCAGCCCATCAAAACCCCCAATGCCTGGAAATAAGGGAAATAACATTGCCTTCTGAGTGTTCAGCTCTAATACTAACATTTATTAATGACAGCCTTGAGTCAGGAGGTGCCAAGTTACTTTTGAGGTAGAATGGCCTCTGGGTCTATAGGATTTATGTGCTAGAATTTACTGACTTAGGAATCTTCTCAGTCTTCCAAACAAGAGATTTTTAGTTTTCTAGCTCACCTTCCCCATTGCTTCCCCCATGTATTCACTTCCTATGGGAGCAGACCAATCCTAGGCTTTTAGTATTATAGAAAAGGAGAATGGTAAGAGAGAACCAATCTGGAAAGCCAGGGAAGGATTTTCACTTGCAGAGTGAATACCAAGGTTCCTAGGCTCCCTTTCTTATGGGGAAACTGGCAATGGATCCAAATATTGGAAAACATTTTTTTTTTTTTCAAGAAATAAGTACAGATATGAGAATAGGGCAAAAAGTCAGATGGAAGAAAGGAGGTTTCTTTTGTGAGCCTCTGGATGAGTTAGGAAGGCAAGAGAGATTAGAAGTGTTATATATAAATTTGGGGTTGGGTCCCAGTTAATGCTATGTGGGTTTCCCAGGTGGCGCTAGTGCTAAAGAACCCATCTGCCAATGCAGGATACATAAGAGACATGGGTTCAGTCCCTGGGTGAGGAAGATCCATCCCCTGGAGGAGGAAATAGCAAGCCACTCCAGTATTCTTGCCTGGAGAATCCTCATGAACAGAGGAGCCAGATGGGCTACAGTCCACGGGGTCGCAAAGAATCAGACATGACTGAAGTGATTTAGCACAGCACACAATGTTGTGTGAGAGATGAATAAAAGAAGGGAATTCATTTTTAAATCATTTCTAGTAACTGAAGATTTCATTAAAGATAACTGTATGTGCAGAATAAGCCACTTGAGGCCGAAGGCTGTTTCATTCAGAGGACATTTGAGGCTGTGCGCTCCACTGCACATGTTCAATAGAAGAGGACATACTTCTGTCCTAGCACTCCTATAAGAAACCCAAAGATACAACCTAAGAGGACTGCTTAAATAAGAAAGTCATACACACACACACACACACACACACACACACACACACACACACATATATATATATACACAGCCTATATTGTGAATATGTGTGTCTGTACTTGTTTATTTATTGTAAGGAATTTGCTCATGTGGTTATGGAGGCTAGAAGCTGAGAAGTCCCAAGATCTTTAGTCAGCAATCTGGAGGTCCAGGAGAGCTAATAGTATAGTCCCCAGTCTGAGTTCAAAGTCCTAAGAGCCAATGATATGTTTCAGTTCAATACAAGTTCAAATACACAAGAAGATACTCTGTCAGCTTGAAAAGTCACACAGTGAATTCTCTCTTACTCTGTCTTTGTCTTTTTTCTCCATTTAAGCTTTGAAGGTATCACCTTCAAAGCCTCAGCCCTTCCTCACTGGGGACAGCAACCTGCTCTATTCAGTGTGTAGATTGCACCATCACTTACTTGTGTGGAAGCTCAGTCGCTAAGTCGTGTCTGACTGCGATCCCATGGACTGCAGCCTGCCAGACTCCTCTGTCCATGGGATTTCTTTGGCAAGAATACTGGAATGGGTTGCCATTTCCTTCTCCAGGTGATCTTCTTGAGATAGATCCCACGTCTCCTATGTCTCCTGCAGTCACACTGGCAGGCAGATTCTTTACCATTGTGTCACCTGGGAAGCCCACATTCCACTGATAATTTCATTAAAAAAAAAAAAAAAACACAGACACACCAAGAATAATGTGTAACCATATACTCGAGCACCCCATGGCCCAGTTAATTTGACGCAAAGAATTAACCCTCATAGTTGCTGTGTTAACAGTTAAAATTTTTCAATAGTTATGAACAATTATATTTCTGGTGGAATTTTAAAACACTGGTTTTCTGCTTTATAAATGTTGTTGTTCAGCTGCTAATTTCTGACTCTTTGCAACCCATGGACTTCAGCATGCCAGGCTTCCCTGTCCTTCAATATCTCCCAGGGTTTGTTTAATCTCATGTCCACTGAGTTGGTGATGCCATTCAACCATCTTATCCACTGTCACCCCTTTCTCCTCTTCAGTTCAGTTCAGTCACTCAGTCATGTCTGACTCTTCGTGACCCCATGGACCACAGCACGCCATGGCCTGCTGTCCATCACCAACTCCCAGAGTCTACTCAAACTCATCTCCATGGAGTCAGTGATGCCATCCAACCATCTCATCTTCTGTCATCCCCTTCTCCTCCAGCCCTCAATCTTTCCCAGCATCAGGATCTTTTCAAATGAGTCGGTTTTTTGCATGAGGTGGCAAAAGTACTGGAGTTTCAGCTTCAACATCAGTCCATCCAATGAACACTCAGTACTGATTTCCTTTAGGATGGACTGGTTGAATCTCCTTGCAGTCCAAGGGACTCTCAAGAGTCTTCTCCAACACCACAGTTCAAAAGTATCAATTCTTCGGCGTTCAGCTTTCTTCAGAGTCCAACTCTCACATTCATACATGACCACAGGAAAAATCATAGCCTTGACTAGATGGACCTTTGTTGGCAAAGTAATGTCTCTACTTTTTAATATGCTGTCTAAGTTGGTCATAACTTGCCTTACAAGGAGTAAGCATCTTTTAATTTCATGGCTGCAGTCACCATCTGCAGTGATTTTGGAGCCCAAAAAAATAAAGTTAGCCACTGTTTCCACTGTTTCTCCATCTATTTGCCATGAAGTGATGGGACCAGATGCTATGATTTCAGTTTTCTGAATGTTGAGCTTTAATCCAACTTTTTCACTTTCACTCCTTTTCACTTTCATCAAGAGGCTCTTTAGTTCTTCTTCTCTCTCTGCCATAAGGGTGGTGTCATCTGCATATCTGAGGTTCTTGATATTTCTCCCGGCAGTCTTGATTCCAGCTTGTGCTTCATCCATCCCAGCGTTTCTTATGATGTACTCTGCATATAAGTAAAATACACAGGGTGACAATATATAGCCTTGATGGACTCCTTTTCCTATTTGGAACCAGTCTGTTGTTCCATGTCCATTTCTAACTGTTGCTTCCTACCTGCATACAGATTTCTCAAGAGGCAGGTCAGGTGGTCTGCTATACCCATCTCTTTCAGAATTCTCCACAGTTTATTGTGATCCACACAGTCAAAGGCTTTGGTATAGTCAATAAAGCAGGAATAGATGTTTTTCTGGAAATCTCTTGCTTTTTTTAATGATCCAGCAGGTGTTGGCAATTTGATCTCTGATTCCTCTGTCTTTTCTAAAACCAGCTTGAACATCTGGAAGTTCACAGTTCATGTATTGCTGAAGCCTGGCTTGGAGAATTTCGAGCATTACTTTACTAGCGTGTGAGATGAGTGCAATTGTGTGGTAGTTTGAGCATTCTTTGGCATTGTCTTTCTTTGGGATTGGAATGAAAACTGACCTTTTCCAGTCCTGTTGCCACTGCAGAGTTTTCCAAATTTGCTGGCATATTGAGTACAGCACTTTCATAGCATCATCTTTTAGGATTTGAAATAGCTCAACTGGAATTCCATCACCTCCACTCAATCTTTCTCAGCATCAAGGTTTTTTCCAGTGATTCAGTTCTTCCTGTCAGGAGGGCAAAGTGAAACCATTTACCACAGATTGGGACTTAAGCCCATGTGCCAGGATTCAAACCCAGCCAATACCTAGTTTGGAACTTGAACCCACAGGGCCAGGACTCCAACCCAGCCAAAACCCCACTTGGAACTCAAACCCATATGACCGGGATTGGAATCAGACCAAAATCCTGCTTGGGACTTGAATCCATGACCTTTTCATTAGAATCACTTATCTGGTGTCTGAATTTACTGAGGCTCAGATTCTGACTCATCACAGAAAGAATTCAGTGAAAGGCAAAGTGATAGGTAAGAAGCAGATTTATTTCCGAGAAAAACACATGCCACAAAGTGTGGGCCATTGCAGAGAGCAAGTAAAGCCTCCAAATATGGTGTGGTTAGCTTTTATGGACTGGGTAATTTCATAGGCTAATGAGTGGGTGGATTATTCTAACTATCTTGGGGAAGAGGTTGGGATTTCCAGGGGTTGGGCCAAGCCACCCTTTTATGTTGATTGACCTTGGAACTGTCATGGCATCTCTGGGTATGTTATTTAGCTTGCTGATGTATTACAATGAGCTTATAGTGAGGAGCAAGTTCTGTTTGAGTTGACTTGTCTGTCATCTTGGACCCATTTGGTTCTAATCAGTTTCTATTGTGCCTTCAAGCTATATCATTCTTTCAAAAGTTTTGCTCTGTCCCTATCCCTCCTGTTTCAAAAGGATTGGAACTTCAACTTCATCATCAGTCCTTCCAATGAATATTCAGAGTTGATTTCCTTTAGGATTGACTGGTTTGATCTCCTTGCTGCCCAAGGGACTCTCAAGAGTCTTCTCTAGCACCACAGTTTGAAAGTATCGATTCTTCAGTGCTCAGCCTGCTTCATGGTCCAACTCTCACATCCATACATGACTACTGGAAAAACCATTGACAAGACGGACCTTTGTCACAAAGTGATGTCTCTGCTTTTTAATATCCTATGTTTGTCATAGCTCCAAGATGCACGCATCTTTTAATTTCATGACTGCAGTCACCATCTACAATGATTTTGGAGCCCAAGAAAATAAATTTTGGAGCCCAAGAAAATACACTAAACATCTGTCAGTGTTTCTACTTTTTCCCCATCTATTTGCCATGAAGTGATGGGACCTGATGCCATGATCTTAGTTTTTCGAATGTTGACTTTTAAGCCAACTTTTTACACTCTCCTCAAAAGGTTCTTTAGTTCCACTTCACTTTCTGCCATTAGAGTGGTATCATCTGCATATCTGAGGTTGTTGATATTTCTCCCAACAGTCTTGATTTCAGCTTGTTATTCATCCAGTCTGGCATTTTGCATGATGTGCTCTGCATATAAGTTAAATAAGCAACATGACAATATACAGCCTTGATGTACTCCTTCCCCAGTTTGGAACCAATTTGTTGTCTCATGTCTGGTTCTAACTGCTGCTTCTTGTCCTGCATACAGGTTTCTCAGGGCACAGGTAAGGTGGTCTGGTATTCCCATCTCTTGAAGAACTTTACATTTTGTTGTGATCCACACAGTCCAAAGTTTTAGCATAGTCAATAAAGCAGAAGTACATTTTTTTCCTGGAATTCCCTTGTTTTCTCTATGATCCAGCAGATGTTGGCAATTTGATCTCTTATGCTGTGTGCTTAGTTGCTCAGTTGTGTCTGACTCTTCGCATGTGAAATGAATGCTATTGTATGTTAGTTTGAACATTCTTTGGCATTGCCTTTCTTTGGGATTGGAATGAAAACTGACCTTTTCCAGTTCTGTGGCCACTGTTGAGTTTTCCAAATTTGCTGGCATATTGAGTGAAACACTTTAACAGCATCATATTTTGGGGTTTGAAATAGCTCAGCTGGAATTCCATCACCTCCACTATCTTTGTTTGTAGTAATGCTTCCCAAGGCCTACTTAACTTCACACTCCAGGATGTCTGGCTCTGGGTGAGTGACCACACCATTGTGGTTATCCAGGTCATCAAGACCTTTCTCTGTAAATTTCTTCTCTGCATGCTTGCCACCTCTTATTAACCTCTTCTAGTTCCATTAGGTCTTTTCTGTTTCTGTCATTTATTGAGGTCCATCTTTACATGAAATATTCCCCTGGTATTTCAAACTTTCTTGAAGAAATCTCTAGTCTTTTCCATCCTATTGTTTTCCTCTATTTCTATTTTTTACACTGTTTTAATTTATTAATTGAGGTATTATTGCTTTACAGAATTTTGTTGTTTTCTGTCAAACCTTAACATGAATCAGCCACATATATCCCCTCCCTTTCGAACTTCCCTCCCATCTCCCTCCCCATCCCACCCCTCTAGGTTGATACAGAGCCCCTGTTTGAGTTTCCTAAGCCACATAGCAAATTCCCATTGGCTATCTCTTTTACATATGGTAATATGTTTCCATGTTACTCTTTCCGTATATCTCACCTTCTCCTCCTGTCTCCCCATGTCTATAAGTCTATTCTCTATGTCTGTTTCTCCACTGCTTCCCTGTAAATAAATTCTTCAGTACCATTTTTCTAGATTCCATATATATGTGTTAGGAAACAATATTTATCTTTCTCTTTCTGACTTACTTCACTCTGTATAATAGGTTTGAGGTTCATCCACTTCATTAGAACTGACTCAAATGCATTCATTTTTATGGCTGAGTAATATTGCATTGTATATGTACCACTACTTTATCCATTCATCAGGAGTAGGATTGCTGGGTCATATGGTGGTTTTATCGGGGAAGGCAATGGCACCCCACCCCAGTACTTTTGCCTGGAAAATCCCATGGACAGAGGATCCTGGTAGGCTCCAGTCCATGGGGTCGCTAAGAGTCTGACACGACTGAGCGACTTCACTTTCACTTTTCACTTTCATGCATTGGAGAAGGAAATGGCAACCCACTCCAGTATTCTTGCCTGGAGAATCCCAGGGACGGGGGAGCCTGGTGAGCTTCCATCTATGGGGTCGCACAGAGTCGGACACGACTGAAGCGACTTAGCATAGCATAGCATGGTGGTTTTATTCCTAATTTTTTAAGGAATCTCCATACCATCTTCCATAGTGGCTGTATCAATTTACATTCCCACCATCAGTGTAAGAGTGATCCCTTTTCTCCACACCCTCTCCAGCATTTATTGTGTGTAGACTTTTTAATGATGGCCATCTGACTGATGTGACATGATACCTTATTGTGGTTTTGATTTGCATTTCTCTGATAATGAGCAATGCTGAGCATCTTTTCATGTGTTTGTTAGCCATCTGTATGTCTTCTTTGGAGAAATGTCTGTTTAGGTCTTTTTCCCACTTTTTAATGGGTGATTTGTTTTTTTGGTATTAAGTTGTATGAGCTGCTTGTATATTTTAGAAATTAATCCTTTGTCAGTTGTTTCATTTGCTATTATTTTCTCCCATTCTGAGGGTTGTCTTTTCACCTTGCTTATAGTTTTCCTTTGCTGTGCAAAAGCTTTTTAAGTTTAATCATGTCCCACTTGTTTACTTTTGTTTTTATTTCTGTTACTCTAGGAGGTGGGTCATAGTGGATCTTGCTTTGATTTATGTCATCAAGTGTTCTGCCTATGTTTTCCTCTAAGAGTTTTATAGTTTCTGGTATATTTCTTTTTACTGTTCACTTAAGATGACTTTTTTGTCTCTCCTTGCTATTCTCTACAATTCTTCATTCAGGGCGTATCTTTCCCTGTCTCCTTTGTCTTCTGCTCCTGAGCTATTTTTAAAGGCCTCCCCAGACAATCACATTTGCCTTCTTGCATTTATATACGTGAATTGCTGTTAATGTGATTAATGTAAAACAGTACCTGAAAAGTAAATTTGTTTTCAGTGTGCTGATGATTATAGAACCTGAGTCTCTAAGACTTGTGTTTAGCTATTAATGCATTCATGAAGATAAAGAATGTTGCCTGGAAGATAACCAGCTGGCCTTTCTCTGGGGAGTGTAACTTCCCTGTTGTACGTTGTCTTTATTAATATGCAGACTAGCTTAAAAGACAAATTCAAAATGAAGCAATGGATTAAGCAACCCTCCAGTAAAATTTGAAGGAGACAGTCACTCAATATTTTAAGTGCTATACCCCAAAAGCAGTTAACTCTTAGTGTAGGAAAAAAGGAAATTAAATGTAACAGAAAGAATGCCACAGATATTTTAGATCTTGTAAACCAAATGGTTCATTGATATTATCCTTAAAGAACAGTTGTTGTTGTTATCCTTTATCTGCTAAGTTGTGTCCAACTCTTTTGTGACCCCATGGACTATAGCCTGGCAGGCTCCTCTGTCCATGGAATTTCCCAGGCAAGAATACTGGAGTGATTTGCCATTTCCTTCTGGAGGGGATCTTCCTGAACTAGTCATCGAACCCATGTCTCCTGCTTAGCAGGTGGATACTTTGTCGCTGAGTCACCTGGATAGCCTAAGAAAATAGTGTTTTTGTTCAGTCACTCAGTCACATCTGACTTTTTTGCAACCCCATGGACCATAGCATGCCAGCTTTCCTGTCCTTCACTATTCTCCCAGAGTTTGCTCAAACTCATGTCCAACAACACATCCTGTTAAAATTATATCATATTTCTGTCAGAGGGGGAAAGTAGATAAATTATGAATTATTCAGAACCTTGAATAAAATTTTAATATTCTTTGGTGTTGAGTTTTGACACATACTTTTTCATCTTTAAGACAAAAGATCTTCACATTTAATGGTCAGGTATAAATTCTTACATCTTGGATTCAGAATAATTAGAAGAGATACTGAACTTCAGTTCTCTCAGGATAAAAATACATGCATACGACAACTGGCTCTTCATCTCCCTTTAGTTCCAATACTTGGAGTTAGGAAACTTCCTTCTATTTATTATAGATTTATATACTCATCCACCTATGCTAGAAATAGAACCACAGTGACTCTGTAAACACCCTTTTCCCTCATAAATTTGCTCTTCACTTACGATTTCCATCCTTTCCATGTTGTCCTAACTGGTCTGTGACTTAATCTTTATTCCCTTGAGTGGCCTTGTTTATCTATGCTGAACTGCAGAAGCCTAGATTTCTCACTGAAGGTAGTTATTATAAGAGCTTAAGATGTCTCTGGAGCCTGGGATTGTGTATGAACATAAAGGTTGATACCAGTTTATCACTTAGAGAACACAATGGCATAGAGGTTGACCAGTTTGGCCTCTCAGTGGAAAAGCAGAGAGGGCATCAGCATGAAATCTTGAACTGTGATTATTTTCTATAGCAATAATGTGTGGTAGATATATACCATGGGATATTACTCTGCCACAAAAAATGAAATAATGCCACTTGCAGCAACCAAATGGATGGACTAGAGATTGTCATACTGAGTGAAGTCAGATAGAGGACAAATATTGTATTATATTGCTTATATGTAGAATCCAAAAAATGGTATCAATAAACTTATTTTAAAAACATAAATGGAGTTACAGATGTAGAAAACAGTCTTATGTTTATCAGAGGTTAAGGGGGAGAGGGAAAAATTGGGAGATCAGGTTGACATACATACACTCAGATCAGATCAGATCAGATCAGATCAGTCGCTCAGTCGTGTCCGACTCTTTGCGACCCCATGAACCGCAGCACGCCAGGCCTCCCTGTCCATCACCAGCTCCCGGAGGTCACTCAGACTCGCATCCATTGAGTCAGTGATGCCATCCAGCCATCTCATCCTCTGTCGTCCCCTTCTCCTCCTGCCCTCAATCCCTCCCAGCATCAGAGTCTTCTCCAATGAGTCAACTCTTCGCATGAGGTGGCCAAAATACTGGAGTTTCAGCTTTAGCATCATTCCTTTTAAAGAAATTCCAGGATTGATCTCCTTCAGAATGGACTGGTTGGATCTTCTTGCAGTCCAAGGGACTCTCAAGAGTCTTCTCCAACACCACAGTTCAAAAGCATCAATTCTTCGGCGTTCAGCCTTCCTCACAGTCCAGCTCTCACATCCATACATGACCACAGGAAAGACCATAGCCTTGACTAGGCGAACCTTTGTTGGTAAAGTAATGTCTCTGCTTTTGAATATGCTGTCTAGGTTGGTCATAACTTTCCTTCCAAGGAGTAAGCGTCTTTTAATTTCATGGCTGCAGTCACCATCTGCAGTGATTTTGGAGCCCAGAAAAACAAAGTCTGACACTGTTTCCACTGTTTCCCCATCTATTTCCCATGAAGTGATGGGACCAGATGCCATGATCTTCGTTTTCTGAATGTTGAGCTTTAAGCCAACCTTTACACTCTCCACTTTCACTTTCATCAAGAGGCTTTTTAGCCCCTCTTCACTTTCTGCCATAAGAGTCGTGTCATCTGCATATCTGAGGTTATTGATATTTCTCCCGGCAATCTTGATTCCAACTTGTGTTTCTTCCAGTCCAGCATTTCTCATGATGTACTCTGCATATAAGTTAAATAAACATGGTGACAATATGCAGCCTTGACATCCTCCTTTTCCTATTTGGAACCAGTCTGTTGTTCCATGACCAGTTCTAACTGTTGCTTCCTGACCTGCATGCAGATTTCTTAAGAGGCAGATCAGGTGGTCTGGTATTCCCATCTCTTTCAGAATTTTCCATAGTTTATTGTGATCCACACAGTCAAAGGCTTTGGCATAGTCAATAAAGCAGAAATAGATGTTTTTCTGAAACTCTCTTGCTTTTTCCATGATCCAGCGGATGTTGGCAAAATGATCTCTGGTTCCTCTGCCTTTTCTAAAACCAGCTTGAACATCAGGAAGTTCACGGTTCACATATTGCTGAAGCCTGGCTTGGAGAATTTTGAGCATTACTTTACTAGCGTGTGAGATGAGTGCAATTGTTCGGTAGTTTGAGCACTCCTTGGCATTGCCTTTCTTTGGGATTGGAATGAAAACTGACCTTTTCCAGTCCTGTGGCCACTGCTGAGTTTTCCAAATTTGCTGGCATATTGAGTGCAGCACTCTCACAGCATCATCTTTCAGGACTTGGAATAGTTCCACTGGAATTCCATCACCTCCACTAGCTTTGTTCGTAGTGATGCTTTCTAAGGCCCATTTGACTTCACATTCCAAGATGTCTGGCTCTAGGTCAGTGATCACATCATCATGATTGTCTAGGTCTTGAAGCTCTTTTTTGTACAGTTCTTCTGTGTATTCTTGCCACCTCTTCTTAATATCTTCTGCTTCTGTTAGGTCCACACCATCTCTGTCCTTTAACGTGCCCATCTTTGCATGAAATGTTCCTTTGGTATCTCTGATTTTCTTGAAGAGATCCCTAGTCTTTCCCATTCTGTTGTTTTCCTCTATTTCTTTGCATTGATCACTGAAGAAGGCTTTCTTATCTCTTCTTGCTATTCTTTGGAACTCTGCATTCAGATGTTTATATCTTTCCTTTTCTCCTTTGCTTTTCACTTCTCTTCTTTTCACAGCTATTTGTAAGGCCTCCCCAGACAGCTGTTTTGCTTTTTTGCATTTCTTTTCCATGGGGATGGTCTTGATCCCTGTCTCCTGTACAATGTCACGAACCTCATTCCATAGTTCATCAGGCACTCTATCTATCAGATCTAGGCCCTTCAATCTATTTCTCACTTCCACTGTATAATCATAAGGGATTTGATTTAGGTCATACCTGAATGGTCTAGTGGTTTTCCCTACTTTCTTCAATTTCAGTTTGAATTTGGCAATAAGGAGTTCATGGTCCGAGCCACAGTCAGCTCCTGGTCTTGTTTTTGCTGATTGTATAGAGCTTCTCCATCTTTGGCTGCAAAGAATATAATCGATCTGATTTCGGTGTTGACCATCTGGTGATGTCCATGTATAGAGTCTTCTCTTGTGTTGTTGGAAGAGGGTATTTGCTATGACCAGTGCATTTTCTTGGCAAAACTCTATTAGTCTTTGCCCTGCTTCATTCCGTATTCCAAGGCCAAATTTGCCTGTTACTCCAGGTGTTTCTTGACTTCCTACTTTTGCATTCCAGTCCCCTATAATGAAAAGGACATCTTTTTTGGGTGTTAATTCTAAAAGGTCTTGTAGGTCTTCATAGAACCTTTCAACTTCAGCTTCTTCAGCATTACTGGTTGGGGCATAGACTTGGATTACTGTGACATTGAATGGTTTGCCTTGGATACGAACAGAGATCATTCTGTCATTTTTGAGATTGCATCCAAGTACTGCATTTCGGACTCTTTTGTTGACCATGATGGTCACTCCATTTCTTCTGAGGGATTCCTGCCCACAGTAGTAGATATAATGGTCATCCGAGTTAAATTCACCCATTCCAGTCCATTTTAGTTCGCTGATTCCTAGAATGTCGACATTCACTCTTGCCATCTCTTGTTTGACCACTTCCAATTTGCCTTGATTCATGGACCTGACATTCCAGGTTCCTATGCAATACATACACTAGTATATATAAAATAGATAACTAATAAGGACTTACTGTATAGCACAGGTAACTGTACTCAATACTATGTAATGATCTATATGGGAAAATATCTAAAAAAAGAGTAAAGTGAAAGTGTTAGTCACTCAGTTGTGTCCAACTCTTTATAACCCCATGGACTGTAGCCCACCAGGCTTCTCTCTCCATGGAATTTTCCAGGCAAGAAGATTGGAGTGAGTTGTCATTTCCTTCTCCAGGGGATCTTCCTGACCCAGGAATTGAACCCAGGTCTCCCGCATTGCAGGCACACTCTTTACCAACTGAGCCACCAGGGTATATTTACAACTGATTCACTGTGCTATACAGAAGAAAGTAACACAACACTGTGAATCGACTATGTGCTTGCTTCATGCTGAGTCACTTAGTCATATCCAACTGTTTGCAACCCTATGGACTGTACCCTGCCAGGTTCACCTGTCCATGGGATTCTTCAGGCAAGAATACTGGAACGGGTTGCCTACACTCCCATTTAAAAAAAAAAAAAGAAGAAGAAGAATGTGTGAGTTTTCTGTGGCCCAATTAGAGGCTATACAGACTAGGTAGGCTCACATTATCTTGAAATGATTCTGCCCAAGAGGGCAGCTAACCAGGCAAGAGAGCTGTAGAGTGAGAGGTAATAGAATTCATGACAAAGGAGAATCAGAGAGGGTTTAGCTGTAAGAGTTCCAAACTGCTTGTATTGAGGAGCTATATAGCATGAGCATTTTTCAGAACAGCCAAAGAATTCATGTTTCTATCCAATTAAAGAGTCAGACTTTGGGTGCCTGCCACACAGACAGATTATAATAACACCTGGGACATAGACAGTTACTCTTGTCCCTCTAATGCCCTTTCCCTCTGCCCCACCCTAAAGGAGCCAGAAAAAGCAGAGAAGGAATATGAGAAAGTGTGAAAAAACAAACCACACTTCCTGGGTATTAATGTAAAGTTTCCATTTAGAATGCACAGGACCTCTCAATGCCTGAAAATGCAGTGTAATTATAGAGATCATGTTCATAATGGAAAACGTCAAAAAAAGCTAAGGTGTCTTTCCAACATATCACAAAGGGAATAGAAGGGAGATTCAACAGAATACATTTGAAGGCAGTAGCTGTTTAAAAATAGTCATTTTCTGTTTGAACCCCATCAATTTCAGATCATTCCATTAAAAATGACAGACTTTGGGTCTCTGGGAACGGGAGAGGGTGGGATGATTTGGGAGAATAGCATTAAAATATGTATAGTCTCATATCTGAAACGAGTCGCCAGTCCAGGTATGATGCCTGATAGCGGATGCCTGGGGCTGGTGCACTGGAGCGACCTGGGGGGATGGTATGGGGAGGGAGGAGGGTTCAGGATAGGGAACACATGTATACTTGTGCAAGATCCATCTTGATGTATGGCAAAAGCAATACAATATTGTAAAGTTAAGCAAAATAAAATTTAATTGAAAAAAAAAAGAAAATATTTGTTTACCCCCCCCAAAAAAATGATTCTATATGCATGCACACGCACATAGAACATGGCTAGATTTTTTTTTCAGTTAATACTATGTAATGAATATTTCTCATGACATTAAATACTCTTCTATATACTTTTCCTGGCTTTATAATATTCCTTTTAATAAACATACTATAATATATTTAACTGACTCCCTATTATTAGACATTTATATTATTTCCTTAATGTTGATGTTATAACCAATGCAGTAATTAATAACTTTGTATATTAAGCTTTTCCCATAACTGTGATTAATTTGGGGGAGAAATCTCTAGAAGTAGAATTATTAGACCCATAATTATACACATGTTTAAAGGTTTGGATATATATTGCCAAATTTCAAAATGGATAATCTATTAATGAATGCATCTTTAATTAATATTCATATCAATAACTCCTCAAAATCTTACAGTGTTTATATGAATTTTATTTGCCAAAACTGAAAGTTAAAAAGGAAACATTCTAGGTACCAAAAATTATGTTGTATATCACTTAGGTAGTAAAAGATATTCAGTGCTAAATTAAAACTTCTAAATTTTTATTAAATTGATTTTATTAAAATCAACATTTCAATAAATGTTTAAACAATTCAAATCAAACTACAGTCTACCATCACCTTCATAATAAAAATCCATCACATATTCATTTAATTTCTAGGCTGTTAGGTAAAATTTTTTTTAATAACTACACTTGATATCTATTTGAAATGTCCTCCCCAAGAAACCTATAAAAAAGGGTCTTTCTTCTATGATTAGGGGCTTTTGGGTATTAGTTAGATTTCATGAATACTTGGGTTAAAAATCAGAGCTTGATCCAAATAACAAAAATTATAAGACTTCAGTACCCTCATCCTGTGCTTTCTGGGGAAAGATAAAAACAAAGTGAACTGACACTTGATGTGATTAAACTGGCTAACTACCAAACACGTAAAGCGTTGTCATATCTTCTGAACTTAGAAGAGTTCAGTGGTCATAATTATTGGTCTGTGAGTGATAATAACAAATCTATTTAACTTAGTGTTTATAAGGAGTGTATAAAGCATTTGCACATGTCCCGTCTCATTTGAATCTCATAACACCCATGCAAGATAGATTTTTATTATTTCATATGTGAGGAAACTACAGCTCAAAATATTAGTTGGCTCACTCATCGGCATACAGATCTAGTACAAACATAGCTAGGAGTCACAACTGTACCTTAATTTTAAATCCAAAATTTTTCTACCATGCCACCCTGCCTCTTGGTTTGTTTCTTTATCAATACTTTGAACATCAATACCTACCAGGAACCATTCTAAATACAGTAATAAAACTGGTGGAGATTGGTAAAATTCTACCCTCTCATATCTTTGAAGAATTGGGGTGGTGGAGTGTGACAGGAAGGCAATAATTAAAAATTAATTTGTGATATCTCAGGGAAAGGTAAGTGTTGTGAAAATGATTTAGGGTTAGGGGAGAGAGAATAATGAAATATACTACTTAAGATTATGTTCTCAAGGAAAGTTGCTGGAAAAAGTTTCACTGTTAAGTAGTTTACATGCATGCTAAGTTGCTCCAGTCATGTCTGACTCTTTGTGACCTTATGAACTGCAGCCTGCCAGGCTTTTCTGTCCATGGGATTCTCCAGGCAAGAATACTAGAGTGGATTAGCCATGCCCTCCTCCAGGGTATCTTCCTGACCCAGGGATTGAACCTGCATCTTCTATGTCTCCTGTACTGGCAGGCAGGTTCTTCACCACTAGAGCCACCTGGGAAGGTCCCTTCACTATTGAGTAGAGACTTGAGTTAAATGAAGGGTCCAGCTTGACAGACAACAAGGGTGGGAGAATTCCAAGGAAAACTTGGGAACCCACGCCTTGGTTGGTATCCTCACAGAATAACTCACGTCAGCTTTGCATTCTATTAACAAGATAATTCCAGTTGCAGGGAAAATTCATTTTCCTTAAATAAATAAGACCCCTATGAAGAGAAGCAAAGACCAAATAGCATAATCACAGCACAGAAGCAAGAAAACGATGGCTGCTCAGATTTCTACCTCTAATTGACCTGGCTTTTCAATATTCATAGCTTTCTTCACAGGACAGCGCTGGGGATATAGCCTTTTGTTTCATTCTTTGAAAATAAAATCTTAAAAATTCACCACAGAATCAGATCACATAAACTGCATTCACAATTTTGCAAGTACTTTATGACAACATTTACTAAGAGAAGGGAGTTCAAAATTTTATACTTGTGTTAATTTTTATTGACATATTAGAAAAGGATTTTAACCATTTTCCACCAGCTGTCTTTAAATCTTTAGCACCAATCAAGGAGGTATAATATTACCCACTTGCCTCTTAGGTATGAGATATTAGAGATTTTAATCATCTAATTATTTAGAGAAATCAAATATGTTAAGGAAGAATTCTAATAACTTAGGAAAGGCCTCATAGAAATTCTTGTTTCAGATACTAAGTGAAAGAATCATCAAGAGATGCCAAAGCCTTAATTTTATTATGTGCATGACCTTATGACACAGATTGTGTAATTGCTAAAATCTACCACCCTGATGATTGCTATCATTTCTCATTCTCTTTCTGTGTGGCAGAGCATGTACTACGCACTTCACATGCACTGTGGTAAAACCATTTGAAGCATTTTTCCAAAGAAGACATACAGATGGCTAACAAACACATGAAAAGATGCTCAACATCACTCATTATCAGAGAAATGCAAATCAAAACCATTATGAGGTGCCATCTCACGCTGGTCAGAATGGCTGCTATCAAAAAGTCTTCAAATAATAAATGCTGGAGAGGGTGCAGAGAAAAGGGAACCCTCTTACACTCTTGGTGGGAATGCAAATTAGTACAGCCACTATGGAGAACAGTGTGGAGATTCCTTAAAAAACTGGAACTAGAACTGCCATACGACCCAGCAATCCCACTGCTGGGCATACACATTGTGGAAACCAGAACTGAAAGATACACGTGAACCCCAAAGTTCATCACAGCACTGTTTATAATAGCCAGGACATGGAAGCAACCTAGATGTCCATCAGCAGACAAATGGATAGGAAAGCTGTGGTACATATACACAATGGAATATTACTCAGTCGTTAAAAAGAACACATTTGAATCAGTTCTAATGAGGTGGATTAAATTGGAGCCTGTTATACAGAGTGAAGTAAGTCAGAAAGAAAAAAACCAATATAGTATATTAATGCATTTATATGGAATTTAGAAAGATGGTAACGATGACCCTGTATGCAAGACAGCAAAAGAAACACAGATGTAAAGAACAGACTTTTGGACTCTGAGGGAGAAAGCGAGGGTGGAATGATTTGAGAGAATAGCATTGAAACATGTATATTACCATATGTGAAATAGATCACCAGTCCAGGTTCAATGCATGAGACCGGGTGCTCAGGGCTGGTGCACTGGGACAACCCTGAGGGATGAGATGGGGAGGGAGGTGGGAAGGGTGTTCAGGATGGGGGATACATGTACACCCATGGCTGATTCATGTCAATGTAATGCAAAAACCACTACAATATTGTAAAGTAATTAGCCTCCAATTAAAGTAAATTAATTAATTAAAAAATAAAACAAACAAAAATCCATCTGAAGATCTTATGAAAATCTTCACTGTAATAATTTTACTGTGTAATAACCGTTTAATAATCTTATGAAGATCTTTACTGTAATGATTTTACTGTATAATGACTGAACAATAACTATGGTAATAATTTTCATTGTACTGGTAAGGAGGGGTTAAAGAAGTCTACCCAAGGTCTCTTAACTGGTAAACAGCAGTCAGGATTTGAACTCACTGTAAGAGCCAAGGCTCTCAGACACCCGCTAAAGTGACTTCCTGCCAGATTCTAGATTGTACACCTGGTCTCTCTGCTGAGTTCCAACAACTTTGGATGCTGATTAAACACAGCATGAGATTTAATAGCCATGCATAATCCAGTCCCTTCGATTCCAAATTTGAGGGTATCTCAAGCAGTTCAGTGCATGAGAATTGGAAAAAGAGATATAGGATCAGCTCCCTTTGGAAGTGAGTGAGATGTGCTGAGCTCCTCTGAAGTAGGAGCTGCAAACTAGAGCAGATTTATAAAAGGCACAGCCCCTGCCCTTCTACTTGATGCTAAGCTGTGTCACTCTGACTGTGTCCTTCACCAAGTGCAATGTGATGCCTGGGGTACTCAATAGCCAGCCCTCATTGGCTGACAAGGAAAGGAAGGGACAGAGGACAGAAGTTCCTGTGGAGAAGACAAAGCCTACACAGAGAATAAGACTTCGGTTCTCTTGTGCAGGATGCCGCCACCCAGGGCAAACTGGCACAGGGTATCTTGGCATCCTCAGGAGCTGGACCGAACTCAGAGGCAGTCATTACCGCCAGCAGGTGATCCCTGCTGCTGCGAGTCAACCCAGAGCAGGTCCATTCTGGCACAGCTTTTCTAGCTCCCTGCTTCCCTATCAGTACAGGGCCTGCCAGCATCTCTTGCAGGGTCTGGGGAAATGTTCTGACATGTTTTTATTGTCTATTAATTATTGTCTTCTCCCTGAAGAGAAATATTTTTTTTTTTGACAAGTTAAAAACCTCTCTCTGCAATAAAAATGCCTTCAGGCTTTCTGAGCAATCTCTGCATTTGAAGAATATCTCTGGGAAAGATGCTACAGTGGAATCTTCCAGTCGTTTGTCAGGCCAGTATCTGTCCGTCAACCAGGAGCAGCAGTTTTTACTTAAGGTTCAAAGTGGGATATAAGTGTAACCCTTGGCAACCATGACAGAGTCTCACTTGCTCCTGTCCTGGGTTCCTGGGCTGACAGTACACAATTCTAGGAGAGAAATTTCAGGAGAGAGAAGGGTCTCACATGTAAGTTTGTGTGCTTGTGTCTTGTTGGTGTGTCTTCACCCCAAACTTTTCCTTCTACCCCACGTATACTGAGGACAATGGCAGCTATGTTTTAAAGCTTGTACAGCCATATTACCAAGTATTAGAACACGTCCAGAGAGGTTTGAGTGATGAATAAGGATGAAGACTCTAAAGGGGCAATAGTGACTGGAGAAAAGAAAAGGGTAGGAGTGGAGGGGCATAACATGGTCTGTTTTCTGAAGATAATGAACTTCAAAGAGGGTTAGTAAAAAATAAACATCATGCAAAACAAACATGGTGAGAAATAAACCAAAGGGACACAATAACTGAATGCATTGAGTAAAACCTAAGCAGATCCTGAAATTAAAAAAAAATTTTTTTTATATATTTTGGGGATTATTGAAGAAATTTAAATTTCTTAGAGTATTCCACCATAGTACTAAATCAAAGAAAAAAATTGATTGAAAAATCCATATAATTGCTTAAATAGAAAAAAGTAAAAACACTTTGGAAGGTTTCAGTATTAAATACTATTCTAACTCTTTATAAATCACTTCTCAGAGTAGCACTGAACCTGTATTGCCCATCCCACCCCATGTGAATCATAGCTCATCATTGGAACCCAGCCTATTGGGGTTGGGAAGGTAAAAGCAGAATGGAGGTCAGTCAAAGCAAGAGTGAGGCACAAAGGCTAGAGAGAGGAAGATCTAAATGACCAGGTAAAAGTCAGTCAAGACAAGCCCAGAAGGAACAAACCAACTTCTGTTCCCAGCAGTGTACTGCAAGGAGCCATGGTGCCCTGAACAAGCCATGGGATGCATTGTTAGAGCTAGCTGAGTCTACAAGTAGTGATTATAACATCGCAAGTTAAAAACAATAAATCCATTGTTCATGATGATAACAGAGAAATGGAAGGGGTGATTGTTTTAAAGGAAAAAATAGTAATGATCTAGATGATAGATCTAGATCTAGTAATGATCTCCCTACCCTACCCAGCCCTGATTCTGGCCAGCCTGGCCCTAGTTGGGGTTGAGTCTGAAGGTGTGAAGGAAACTGGAGGCACATTTGTGAAAAGAAGAAGAAAGTGAGGACAGGGAATCTGGTAAGAACTGAAACACTGAAGAATCATAAACTTCCTTCTCTGTCCCTCATCCTTTGATACTTTTACTCCAACAGTTACTAAATCCCCAGGGTGATTTGTGAGCTGTGATGGCCGGTGAAGGGAAAAAAGAGACTGCTTTCTTTTCATTCCCAAGTCTGTGCCCACAGGATGTAGGAAGGAGAGTCCCTGGAAAACAAAACATTGAACATAAGTAGATAGAAACTCCAAAAGCTTCTTGGGGGAGATCCTGTTACCTGCAAACTAAAAAGCAAAACATATGACTTCTATATATAGCACTAATTATGATGGTAAATGTTGCACACATAAACAGCATTAAAATCAGCAGGAAGGAGGTTTCCTCATGAGCTAGCGGGGAGAGGAAAGCAGGAAATATTTCATTTACCACTGAGGTTGGTATTAAAAGCAGACGTGGTCTGTGCCAGGAGATTTCTACCAAGAGTAACAAAGTATACGATGCATATGTAAGACCAAGGCTAAGACTTTACAGACAGCAAAGGGCCCAGATGTCTCTGTGATATCATAAGGCACAGTCTTGTAGAGTCTACTCAGTGACTATTAATTGGGCACCTCTACTATTTACCAAACCCTGTGCTCATTGTTAGGATGATACTTTGTCTTCAGAAATTCATGCAATTTGTTTAAATTCCTTATCACAGAGTCTCTTTACCATACTGAGTGTCCTCTGCTAAGTCATTTCAGTCGTGTCCGACTCTGTGTGATCCCACAGATGGCAGCCACCAGGCTTCCCCATCCCTGGGACTCTCCATGCAAGAACACTGGAGTGGGTTGCCATTTCGAGTGTCCCCTGGCAAGAAAATAATATGAGCAAGTGAACAGTTTTGGGGAACATGCATTAAGGTTCAGTGGTCTTCCATATACACACAAACACACCTACACATGCATACACATATACACTATTTTCTTTAACCAGAGGCACTCTTTTGTCAAACAAAACATACATGTAACTCAGAAATAACAAACCCCCACAATATCTTTGCAAGTTTTAAGTTTGGTTTGAGCTCCTTAACTTCTTACCTGTAGCAGGGCAAAGCCCCTGTGCAGACACCTACGACCTCCTGGGGGCTAGGCCATGCACAGTCTGCTTTGCCTGAGGACTCTTCTGTCAAACAAGCTGCTCCTATTCTCTGTGATGTTGATGTGAAAACACCCGCATCAAGATTTTCACCACTAAGCACATTCACACAAATCATTTGGGGTTATTTTCTAATTACTGGTGAAACATAATGATGCATATTTTTCTTACTGAAATATAGTTGCTTTACAATTTTCTGTTAATTTCAAGTATATAGCAATCAAGTGTATAGTTAATTTCAAGTGTTATACATAGAGATATGTCTATTATTTTTAAAATTCTTTTATAGATTATTGCAAAATATTGAGAATAGTTCCCTGTGGTATATAGTAGGCCCTTATTGATTATCAATTTTATATATAGTAATGTGTGGGCACGATAAAGGGCAGAGATGGTGTGGACCTAACAGAAGCAGAAGATATTAAGAAGAGGTGGCAAGAATACACAGAAGAACTGTACAAAAAAGAGCTTCAAGACCTAGACAATCATGATGATGTGATCACTGACCTAGAGCCAGACATCTTGGAATGTGAAGTCAAATGGGCCTTAGAAAGCATCACTACGAACAAAGCTAGTGGAGGTGATGGAATTCCAGTGGAACTATTCCAAGTCCTGAATGATGATGCTGTGAAAGTGCTGCACTCAATATGCCAGCAAATTTGGAAAACTCAGCAGTGGCCACAGGACTGGAAAAGGTCAGTTTTCATCCCAATCCCAAAGAAAGGCAATGCCAAGGAGTGCTCAAACTACCGAACAATTGCACTCATCTCACACGCTAGTAAAGTAATGCTCAAAATTCTCCAAGCCAGGCTTCAGCAATATGTGAACCGTGAACTTCCTGATGCTCAAGCTGGTTTTAGAAAAGGCAGAGGAACCAGAGATCAAATTGCCAACATCCGCTGGATCATGGAAAAAGCAAGAGAGTTCCAGAAAAACATCTATTTCTTTATTGACTATGCCAAAGCCTTTGACTGTGTGGATCACAATAAACTATGGAAAATTCTGAAAGAGATGGGAATACCAGACCACCTGATCTGCCTCTTAAGAAATCTGTATGCAGGTCAGGAAGCAACAGTTAGAACTGGTCATGGAACAACAGACTGGTTCCAAATAGGAAAAGGAGGATGTCAAGGCTGCATATTGTCACCATGTTTATTTAACTTATATGCAGAGTACATCATGAGAAATGCTGGACTGGAAGAAACACAAGTTGGAATCAAGATTGCCGGGAGAAATACCAATAACCTCAGATATGCAGATGACACGACTCTTATGGCAGAAAGTGAAGAGGGGCTAAAAAGCCTCTTGATGAAAGTGAAAGTGGAGAGTGAAAAGGTTGGCTTAAAGCTCAACATTCAGAAAACGAAGATCATGGCATCTGGTCCCATCACTGCATGGGAAATAGATGGGGAAACAGTGGAAACAGTGTCAGACTTTGTTTTTCTGGGCTCCAAAATCACTGCAGATGGTGACTGCAGCCATGAAATTAAAAGACGCTTACTCCTTGGAAGGAAAGTTATGACCAACCTAGATAGCATATTCAAAAGCAGAGACATTACTTTACCAACAAAGGTTCGCCTAGTCAAGGCTATGGTCTTTCCTGTGGTCATGTATGGATGTAAGAGCTGGACTGTGAGGAAGGCTGAACGCCGAAGAATTGATGCTTTTGAACTGTGGTGTTGGAGAAGACTCTTGAGAGTCCCTTGGACTGCAAGAAGATCCAACCAGTCCATTCTGAAGGAGATCAATCCTGGAATTTCTTTAAAAGGAATGATGCTGAAGCTGAAACTCCAGTATTTTGGCCACCTCATGGGAAGAGTTGACTCATTGGAGAAGACTCTGATGCTGGGAGGGATTGAGGGCAGGAGGAGAAGGGGACGACAGAGGATGAGATGGCTGGATGGCATCACTGACTCAATGGATGCGAGTCTGAGTGACCTCCGGGAGCTGGTGATGGACAGGGAGGCCTGGCGTGCTGCGGTTCATGGGGTCGCAAAGAGTCGGACACGACTGAGCGACTGATCTGATCTGATCTGATCTGAATGTGTATATGTTAATACCAAGCCCCTAAGTTATGCCTCTCCCCCACTTACCCTCTGGTAATCATGAGTTTATTTTCTATGTCTGTTAGTCTATTTCTATTTTCTGAATAAGTTCATTTGTAGAATTATTTTTATATTCCTTGTATCACTTTTAAAAGTGATATCATAGTTGTCTTTCTAACTTCACTTTGTATGTTAATCCATTCTTGTTGCTGCAGATGGCATTATTTCACTCTTTTTATGGCTGAGTAATATTCCATGCTGTGTGTATGCGTGTGTGTATGCATGTATATATACACATGTCTTCATTGATACCTCTGTTGATAGACCTTGTTTGCTTGCATGTTTCAGCCATAATAAATAGTGCTGCAACGAACATCAGGGTGCATGTACTTTTTCAAATTATAGTTTTCTCCATATATATGCCCAACAGTGCACTTGCTAGATCATATGGCACTTTTATTTTTAGTTTCTCCACAGTGGCTGTACCAACTTACATTCCTACCAACAGTGTAGGAGAATTCCCTTTTCTCCACAACCTCTCCAGCATTTAATTTTCTAGATGTTTTTGATGTTCGCCATCCTGACTGGTAGGAGATGATACCTCATTGTAGTTTTTATTTGCATTTCTCTCATAATTAGCAATGTTGAGTCTTTTTTTTTTTTTTTTGGTATTGAGCTCTATGCCGCTACTGCTAAGTCACTTCAGTCGTGTCCGACTCTGTGTGACCCCATAGACGGCAGCCCACTAGGCTCCTATGTCCCTGGGATTCTCCAGGCAAGAATACTGGAGCGCGTTGCCATTTCCTTCTCCAATGCATGAAAGTGAAAAGTGAAAGGGAAGTTGCTCAGTCGTGTTCGACCCTCAGTGACCCCATGGACTGCAGCCTATCAGCCTCCTCCGTCCATGGGATTTTCCAGGCAAGAGTACTGGAGTGGGTTGCCATTGCCTTCTCCAGCTGTATGAGCTGTTTGTATATTTTCAAAGTTAATCCTTTGTCGGTAACATTGTTTGCAAATGTTTTCTCCCATTCTGTAGGCTGCCTTTTAGTTTTGTTCATGATTTCCTTTGCTGTGCAAAAGCTTTTAAGTTTAATGAGGACATGTTTACATGCTAAGTGGCTTCAGTTGTGTCTGACTCTGAGACACTGTGGACTGTAGCCTGCCAGGCTCCTCTGTCTATGAGATTCTCCAAATAAGAATACTGGAGTGAGTTGCCATGCCCTCCTCCAGAGGATCTTTCCAACCCAGGGATCAAACCCATACCTCTTAAGTCTTGCACTGACAGGCGGGTTCTTTACTGCTAGGACAGTCTGGGAAGCCGTCTTAATTAGGACACATTTGTTTATTTTTGTCTTTATTTCCATTACTCTAGGAGGTGAATCCAAAAAGATATTGCTACTATTTATGTCAAAGAGTGTACTGCCTACATTTTCCTCTAAGAGTTTCATAGTGTCTGCCTTACATTCAGGTCTTTAAACCATTTTGAGTTTATTTTCGTGTTGTATATGGTGTTAGGGAGTGTTCTAATTTCATTCTTGTACATGTAGCTGTCTCGGCACCACTTATTAAAGAGGTTGTCTTTTCTTCACCATATAGATATGTATGCCTCCTTTGTCATAGATTAGGTGACCCTATGTGCATGAGTTTATCTCTGGCTTTTTATCCTTTTTATCCTGATGTAACAGGTCTATATTTCTATTTTTAGTGCCAGTACCATACTATCTTGATTACTCTAACTTTTATATGGTCTGAAAGAGAGTCTGATTCTTTCAGTTCCATTTTTCTTTTTCAAGATTGCTTTGGCTAATCACAGTCTTTTGTGCTTCTACACAAATTTTAAACATTTTTGTACTGCTGCTGCTGCTGAGTCGCTTCAGTCTGATTGGACTCTTTGCGACCCCGTAGACGGCAGCCCACCAGGCTCTCCCGTACCTGGGATTCTCCAGGCAGGAACACTGGAGTGGGTTGCCATTTCCTTCTCCAATGCATGAAAGTGAAAAGTGAAAGCAAAGCCGCTCAGTCGTCGGAATCACAGCAACCCCAGGGACTACAACCTAAGGATTCCTCTGTCCATGGGATTTTCCAGGCAAGAGTACTGGAGTGGGTTGCCATTGCATTTTTGTACTAGTTTCTATGAAAAATGCCATTGTTAATTTGATAGGGATTGCACTGCATCTTTAGATTGCTTTGGGTAATCTAGCGGGGAAGGCAATGGCACCCCACCCCAGTACTTTTGCCTGGAAAATCCCATGGACGGAGGATCCTGGTAGGCTCCAGTCCATGGGGTCGCTGGGAGTCGGACACGACTGAGTGACTTCACTTTCACTTTTCACTTTCATGCATTGGAGAAGGAAATGGCAATCCACTCCAGTGTTCTTGCCTGGAGAATCCCAGGGACGGGGGAGCCTGGTGGGCTGCCGTCTATGGGGTCGCACAGAGTCGGACACGACTGAAGCGACTTAGCAGCAGCAGCAGCAGCAGGGTAATCCAGTCATCTTGACAATATTGATTCTTCCAGTCTAGTAACAAGGTGTATCTTTCTGTATCATCATCAATTTCTTTCATTAGTATCTCATAGTTTTTGGAGTATAGCTTTTTTAATTTGTTGGGTAGGTTTATTCCTAGTTTTTTTTTTTTTAATGTGATGATAAGTGAGACTGTTTCCTTCATTTCTGTTTCTGATCTTGCATTGCTAGGGTATAGAAATGCAACAGATTTTAGTATATTTTTACCCTACAAGTTCGCCTAATGAATTGGTGAGCTCCAGTAGTTTTCTGATAGAATCTTTAGGATTTTCTATATATAGTATCATGTTATCTACAAACAGTGAAAGTTTTAATTCATCTTTTCTAATTTAGATTCCTTTATTTCTTTTTTTCTCTGTTTGTTGTGGCTGACTTCCAAAACTATGTTCCTGATCTTAGAGGAAATGCTTTCAGCTTTTCACCTTAGCATGTGACGTTAGCTATCAGTTTGTCATAAATGGCCCTTATTATGTCAGTTGTGTTCCCTCTGTGCCCACTTTCTAGAAAGTTTTCTATTGTAAATAGGAGTTGATATTTAAATCAAAAGCTTTTTAGGCATCTATTGAGATGATCATATGGTTTTTATGCTTTAACTTGATGAAGTTTTTTAAGCTTTTTGTTGTTCATTCACTGTCATGTCCAACTCTTTGTAACCACATGAATTGCAGCACTCCAGGCTTCCCTGTCCTTCACTATCTCCTGAAGTTTGCTCAAATTCATGTAATTTTTAATTTTTAAGCTTATTGTAGTCTATATTAGATCATATCACTTGTATGTGATGGTCAAAGCTTTTATTGAAATATAGTTGACGTACAATGTTGTGTTAGTTTCAAGGACACAGCAAAGTAATTCAGTGTTATATGTACATATACATATCAGATCAGATCAGATCAGTCGCTCAGTCGTGTCCGACTCTTTGCGACCCCATGAATCGCAGCACGCCAGGCCTCCCTGTCCATCACCAACTCCCAGAGGTCACTCAGACTCACATCCATCGAGTCAGTGATGCCATCCAGCCATCTCATCCTCTGTCGTCCCCTTCTCCTCCTGCCCTCAATCCCTCCCAGCATCAGAGTCTTCTCCAATGAGTCAACTCTTCGCATGAGGTGGCCAAAATACTGGAGTTTCAGCTTTAGCATCATTCCTTCCAAAGAACACCCAGGGCTGATCTCCTTCAGAATGGACTGGTTGGATCTCTTTGCAGTCCAAGGCACTCTCAAGAGTCTTCTCCAACACCACAGTTCAAAAGCATCAATTCTTCGGCGCTCATCCTTCTTCACAGTCCAGCTCTCACATCCATACATGACCACAGGAAAGACCATAGCCTTGACTAGGCGAACCTTTGTTGACAAAGTAATGTCTCTGTTTTTGAATATGCTATCTAGGTTGGTCATAACTTTCCTTCCAAGGAGTAAGCATCTTTTAATTTCATGGCTGCAGTCACCATCTGCAGTGATTTTGAAGCCCAGAAAAATAAAGTCTGACACTGTTTCCACTGTTTCTCCATCCATTTCCCATGTAGTGATAGGACCAGATGCCATGATCTTCGTTTTCTGAATGTTGAGCTTTAAGCCAACCTTTTCACTCTCCACTTTCACTTTCATCAAGAGGCTTTTTAGCCCCTCTTCACTTTCTGCCATAAGGTTGGTGTCATCTGCATATCTGAGGTTATTGATATTTCTCCCAGCAATCGTGATTCCAACTTGTGTTTCTTCCAGTCCAGCATTTCTCATGATGTACTCTGCATATAAGTTAAATAAGCATGAGACAATATACAGCCTTGATGTACTCCTTTTCCTATTTGGAATCAGTCTGTTGTTCCATGACCAGTTCTAACTGTTGCTTCCTGACCCGCATACAGATATCTCAAGAGGCAGATCAGGTGGTCTGGTATTCCCATCTCTTTCAGAGTTGTCCACAGTTTATTGTGATCTACACAGTCAAAGGCTTTGGCATAGTCAATAAAGCAGAAATAGATGTTTTTTCTGGAACTCTCTTGCTTTTTCCATGATCCAGCGCATGTTGGCAATTTGATCTCTGGTTCCTCTGCCTTTTCTAAAACCAGCTTGAACATCAGGAAGTTCACAGTTCACATATTGCTGAAGCCTGGCTTGGAGAATTTTGAGCATTACTTTACTAGCGTGTGAGATGAGTGCAATTGTGCGGTAGTTTGAGCATTCTTTGGCATTGCCTTTCTTTGGGATTGGGATGAAAACTGACCTTTTCCAATCTTGTGGCCACTGCTGAGTTTTCCAAATTTGCTGGCATATTGAGTACAGCACTTTCACAGCATCATCTTTCAGGATTTGGAATAGCTCCACTGGAATTCCATCACCTCCACTAGCTTTGTTCGTAGTGATGCTTTCTAAGGCCCACTTGACTTCACATTCCAGGATGTCTGGCTCTAGGTCAGTGATCACACCATCATGATTATCTGGGTCGTGAAGCTCTTTTTTGTA
The DNA here is from genome assembly GCA_935064755.1 of Tragelaphus eurycerus. Taxonomy (NCBI): domain Eukaryota; kingdom Metazoa; phylum Chordata; class Mammalia; order Artiodactyla; family Bovidae; genus Tragelaphus; species Tragelaphus eurycerus. Next base: position 16,212,419 of record CAKXYN010000024.1, on the reverse strand, counting down.
CAGTTCTTCTGTGTATTCTTGCCACCTCTTCTTAATATCTTCTGCTTCTGTTAGGTCCATACCATTTCTGTCCTTTATAGAGCCCATCTTTGCATGAAATGTTCCTTTGGTATCTCTGATTTTCTTGAAGAGATCCCTAGTCTTTTCCATTCTGTTGTTTTCCTCTATTTCTTTGCATTGATCGCTGAAGAAGGCTTTCTTATCTCTTCTTGCTATTCTTTGGAACTCTGCATTCAGATGTTCATATCTTTCCTTTTCTCCTTTGCTTTTCGCTTTTCTTCTTTTCACAGCTATTTGTAAGGCCTCCCAAGACAGCCATTTTGCTTTTTTGCATTTCTTTTCCGTGGGGATGGTCTTGAACCCTGTCTCCTGTACAATGTCACGAACCTCATTCCATAGTTCATCAGGCACTCTATCTATCAGATCTAGGCCCTTAAATCTATTTCTCACTTCCACTGTATAATCATAAGGGATTTGATTTAGGTCATACCTGAATGGTCTAGTGGTTTTCCCTACTTTCTTCAATTTCAGTCTGAATTTGGCAATAAGGAGTTCATGGTCTGAGCCACAGTCAGCTCCTGGTCTTGTTTTTGCTGATTGTATAGAGCTTCTCCATCTTTGGCTGCAAAGAATATAATCTATATATATAGAATAGGCATATACAGCAAAGCATTTTGGACTATAATGAAAGATGTATCAATGTACAGTAGAAAAAACAGTTGGTGAAATATTTCTCTAGCATTTATACATTTTGTACTCTGATGATCAAAAATAATAAGGATAAAAATAGAATAAAATAATATATTGAGAGAGACCAAATGACCCTAGTTTCATTAGAAGAATTTTGAACATTTTGTTTGTTTTAGTTTTTGCATTTTTCTTCTAGCATTTGTTATAACCAAAGATACCATAAACTCTCTTCCCCAGAGTCTCATTTGAATCTAATCTATAGATTGTATTACTATACTCACATAAATTACTCAGATCTTAATTTAAACATCTGGAGGCAGCCTAAAATAATAGAGACAACATAGTGTATGGTCTAGGAGCATGGATTCTGGAACTAGACAGCCTGGGTTTGATTTCCATCTCTACCACTTAAAAGCTGTGTGACCTTAGACAAGTTACTTAATTTCTCTGTGCTTTTGTTTTCTCATGTTTAAAGATACTACTGACCTGGAGAGATTATTCTGATAATTAAATGAGTTCATACTTGTAAAGTATTGAGATCTGCTGCTGCTAAGTCACATCACTCGTGTCCGACTCTGTGTGACCCCATAGACGGCAGCCCACCAGGCTCCCGTCCTTGGGATTCTCCAGGCAAGAATACTGGAGTTGGTTGCCATTTCCTTCTCCAATGCATGAAAGTGAAAAATGAAAGTGAATTCGCTCAGTCGTGTCCGACTCTTCGCGACCCCATGAACTGTAGCCCACCAAGCTCCTCTGTCCATGGGACTTCCCACAGTAATTGGTCAGTCAGTCAGTTCAGTCACTCAGTCGTGTCCAACTCTTTGCAATCCCATGGACAGCAGCACGCCGGGCTTCCCTGTCCATCACCAACTCCCAGAGCTTGCTCAAACTCATATCCATCAAGTCGATGATGCCATCCAACCATCTCATCTTCTGTCGTCCCCCTCTCCTCCTGCCTTTAATCTTTCCCAGCATCAGGGTCTTTTCCAATGAGTCAGCTCTTTGTATCAGGTGGCCAAAGTATTGGAGTTTCAGCTTCAGTATCAGTCCTTCCAGTGAATATTCAGGACTGATTTCCTTTTGGATTAACTGGTTTGATCTCCTTGCAGACCAAGGGACTCTCAAGAATCTTCTCAAACTCAATTCAAAAGCATCAATTCTTCAACGCTCAGCTTTCTTTATAGTCCAACTCTCACATCCATACATGACTACTGGAAAAACCATAGCTTTAACTAGATGGACCTTTGTCAGCAAAGTAATGTCTCTGCTTTTTAATATGCTGTCTAGGTTGGTCATAACTTTTCTTCCAAGGAGCAAATGTCTTTTAATTTCATGGCTGCAGTCTCCATCTGCAGTGACTTTGGAGCCCAAGAAAGTAAAGTCTGTCTCTGTTTTCATTGTTTCCCATCTATTTCCATGAAGTACATTAGTGTTCATGTGCAGGCCATTATGTTGGCTGTTGAAAACATGGTAAGTTTTTTCATGGTAGGTTTTTTCATGGTGTTCAGCAGTCTACAAATAACTAACTACAGGAAGAACTCATTTTCCCAGGATAATTGGGACCAGGTAAGGCCTCTTAATTCAGGGAACAGAAATTCATAGTAACTACAATTTTTAAAAATGTGGCCTGGATTTAGTCTTTAAAAAATGAAACTGAGAACTCAAAGTCATGGAAAAAAAAATTCATTCTAGTTTACATTTAATAAAATATAGGATATAATTGCAATAAAGAAAAACTCATGTGTTAGGGTTTAATGTGTGATTTTTTTCTGCAAAACATTTGTTATACAACCTTCACTTCCGACTTGAATTTTTATAACACTATCTTAAAGAGAATCTCCTTTGTAAAAATGTTAACCAGCTTCATCAATTTTCCTGATGTTTGGGTGTGAAAATTATTCTCCTTTGACGATTTTGTTATCATCCTTGTCAATTTTCTCTGCTTTTCAATCCAGTCAATAGTTTTGTGAGTGATTTAAGCATTTACCAGGACTGCCTCATTTCCAGTATTTTTTGTAGTTCTTGAAATTTCACAGCAATGTATTCACATTACATCTGAATTGTATTATGAGATATTTACAACATTCAGGAACCAGAGAAAAGTGTAAAGATATTATGGTAATGAATAGATATCACTTACAATAAATGAAGAGAAGAGTTGGGATTCATATTATAAATTGTCAGCTAATTAGAGACTATTTCTATGTCTCAAATTTGCTTTTTCATACAAACTCAAAACTTTAGAGATTAAGTTAATTAATAATAATACTTTCTGTATTAATATAAGTCAAAAAAAAGTAAATATAACAACCATAGTATACACCAGGTTCAGTAGGAATAAGCAAGAAAGAACAGTCAGGAAATGGCGTGAGCTAAAGAAGAAAATAACTCTGGTTTCAGTGTGAAGATTGAACTAGAAAGATTAAATATTGGAGGCAAGAAGTCATATTAGGAAGCTATTTTAAATCACCTTATCATATCTGAACCAGGTTTACCTTAGAATTCTATTCTTTCTTTCTTTGTTCTTGACTCTGCTTCTCTCTTCCTCCATCTCTATTCCTTTATTTCCTCCCCACATCCATGTTACCCCTTACTTCTGTAAATAATTCTGAGCCTTTTAGCCCTAAATATCCAGTAGGTAAATAAGGCCCAGAGAACAGTAAGAAAAAGAGGGGAAAGGCCACTAATGACCTCTGAGCCAGCATTTTAAGGAAAAGGGAAGCAATGTTTTCAAGGTGCTTATAAATACCAAACTTTAAGCTGGCACTTGACAAATCTTATTTCACTGAATCTTAAAAGTCTTTGAGTTAGGAACCTTGATTTCACTTTTTTAGGTGAATAAACTGTAACATAGTTGGGAATCAAAAATTCACATCCAATTCCACTTGACACCAATCTGTGCTGTTTGTAACATATCTGTCCTAAGTAGTGAAGGAGGAATGGGCAAAATGAGACTCTGATATGAAAATAGCAGTTGGAAAGAGAGATCCAAGCATTAAAAGACACATTAATATTCTAAGTCACAAAGTCCTTACTAGTTCTGTTGTTGTCACTACAGTTGACCTTTGCTTTTATCTTTTTCCCAAGATACATGGTAGGATATTAGTCTGGGTCAGGTATCTGAGTCAAGTCCCTACTGGAACTTTTTCAAGAAACTGCATCCAAAGTCCATATGTTGAAGGCATTACCTCTTGCCCATTCCTTAATTATTCCAGGCTTACACTATTTTAAAAGTTACTTAATTTCCTCAAGGGCTTCCCAGGTGGTGCTAGTGGTAAAGAACCTACTGGCCAATGCAGGTAGATATAGGTGATGAGGGTTCGATCCCTGGGATGGGAAGATCCCTTGGAGGAGAGCACAGAAACCCTCTTCAGGATTCTTGCCTGGAGAATCCTATGGACACAGGAGCCTGGTGGGGTACAGTCCATAGGGTGGCACAGAGGTGGATACAACTGAACAGACTTAGCATGCACACACAATTTCCTCAAGAAGCAGACATCCTGGATTAAGTTCCCAGAGTGAAAATTTTGGAAGGAAGTCAGAAGAATGCAGAGGGAATATATTATATTTAATTTCATTAATTAATTTATTTAAGGAATATTTTGAGAGCCTAAAATAGTTCAGGCATGACATTAAGCTCAGGGGATAGAATGATGATAAAACTATTGGAATTCCTTTATTTGTGGCATTTATGGTTTAGTAGAGGAGCCAGTAGCAGAGTCACATCTCTAGGAAATAAAGTAGCTTCTTCCCACCACCATCCCATTGCAGCCAAGGAGTGCTAGCTGGAGAGACTCTAAGAAATGTTAGTGAGGACTCAGGAAGAGGAGAAAGAATGTTAGCAGGCAGACTCTTCTTCTCCTGTCTCCTGCTTTTCATTTCAAACACATCCTCCTCAAGCATTCATATATTATAGGAACTTCCTTTAAAAGTCACCATCTATTTGATCTTCAAGTTAAATGAAGGATTTGGTCAAGGAAAATCAGGCCATCCATACTCACGATTGAATAAATTCCTTTCAATATCATTTAATTTGAAAGCTCACTGTGCAAGTGACTTCAAACATGGAACTAAGATTAAGTTAGTCAAAGCCATAATCCTTAAATCTCAGGGAGTTATTTGACATTTCAATAGTATGTCCAAAGAGGTAACATGATGTTGGAATAGTAACAGCTTCTTGTATAGTAATTCTAAGAAGGTAGCAGGAAAGGTTTTCTGCTTTGTGGACATGAAACAAGTAGCAGAGAAGCAAGTAAATTATAAAAGCTCAGGAATTAATCTCTATCAGAAATATTAGACACAGCACTGAGCAAACTTTAGTCTTTGTTTCCATTAAGAAAAGCAAGGTATCCTGTGGTCAGGAAACTGAAAGTGTTAGTCGTTCAGTTGCGTCCAGCTCTTTGCAATCCCTTGGGCTGCAGCCCACCAGATTCCTCTGTCTATGGAATTTTCCAGGCAAGAATACTGAAGTGGATAGCCATTCCCTTCTTCAGGGGATCTTCTGAACCCAGGGATCAACCTTGGGTCTCCCACATTGCAGGCAAATTCTTTACTGTCTGAGCTACAGGGAAGCCCCTGTAATCTAAGAGGAAGACTATTTCTTAACTCCAGATACCCAGGAAATGCTTCTAGCATTTTTGAAAGTAGAAATTGAATTCTTTATTTCCCCCCTAGAGTGTTTTTCTTGAATAGAAAAACAGAGTCTCAGCTATCACCTCTAAGGCCCAACATAACCTTCCCTCAATCAACTGCCATCATTACTTCACACTCTACTCTTATTCTCCTTGTTTACTAAGCTCCAGCCCCTGACTCATCTTCATTGTTACTCAAATATACCAGTTCTTGCTCCTGCCTCAGGGTTCCCTGGTGGCTCAGAGGTTAAAGCATCTCCCTCCAATGCGGGAGACCTGGGTTCAATCCCTGGGTTGGGAAGATCCCCTGGAGAAGGAAATGGCAACCCACTCCAGTATTCTTGCTTGGAGAATCCCATGGATGGAGAAGCCTGATAGGCTACAGTCCACGGGATCACAAAGAGTCGGACACGATTGAGCGACTTCACTTTCACTTTCTTTCAGGGTTTCTTTCCACTTGCTGTTCCCTTGACCAGGTGTAATTCCTCCCTAGTTATCAACATGACTTTCTCACTTCTGTCAGGTCTTTGTGCAAGTCACCTTCTCAGTGAGGCCTTCCTGGCCCCATTACAGACTGTAGTCCCTTTTCCAACACTTCCTCCCTAACATTTGATCAGGACTTAACATGCTATTCAATATTTGCTTTGTTTATTGACTGAAAAAATAGGCTCCAAAAAGGCAGGGATTTTTGCCTGTTTTGTTCACTGCTGCATCCTCAGAAGCCAGAATTGAGTTGGGCACATAGCATGCACTCAGTAACTCTTTGCTGAGTGAATGAATAAATACTATGTTAAGTCATGGCTGGAGAAGCCATGATGGAAACACTTCCAGCTTGGTGTGAAACCATCTAGAAATTATGGCTTCAAGAACCCTGAACACCTCTTTGAAAAAGGACCACTGGCCTCCTCACCATTCTTCAAACACGTAAGAAGGTAAAATATTTTTGAAACCAGCCTAGGATGTCAATACATTTATCTTCAGTTTGCACCTCTAAACAGTCTTTATTAGGAAGAAGACCTATGTGAGAACATGAGTATTTGCCCATCCAGTTCAAAATAAAACTATACTATACAGCCATCAACAGCCAACAACAAAGGTTCGCCTAGTCAAGGCTATGGTCTTTCCTGTGGTCATGTATGGATGTGAGAGCTGGACTGTGAAGAAGGATGAGCGCCGAAGAATTGATGCTTTTGAACTGTGGTGTTGGAGAAGACTCTTGAGAGTCCCTTGGACTGCAAGAAGATCCAACCAGTCCATTCTGAAGGAGATCAATCCTGGAATTTCTTTAGAAGGAATGATGCTGAAGCTGAAACTCCAGTATTTTGGCCACCTCATGCGAAGAGTTGACTCATTGGAGAAGACTCTGATGCTGGGAGGGATTGAGGGCAGGAGGAGAAGGGGACGACAGAGGATGAGATGGCTGGATGGCATCACTGACTCGATGGATGCGAGTCTGAGGGACCTCCGGGAGCTGGTGATGGACAGGGAGGCCTGGCGTGCTGCGGTTCATGGGGTCGCAAAGAGTCGGACACGACTGAGCGACTGATCTGATCTGATACAGCCATCAAATTTTGACTGGCATGAAATACAAATCACCTAGTGAGTTCATAAGAGTCCAGTGAGCTCCAGACGCCAGGGTGGGTACTCTTTATGAGCAATCTCAAAAGCATGTTTACAGGGAAGCATTTAATTAGCCATAAAGTACAACTACAAACAAAGATGGCTAGGGCACCTCTTGGTGAACTAAAACTATACAGTTATCATGAATACAGCTTTTCAGTGAAAATGACAACCATTCTTATAAACATTTTATTTACACTGTTAAGAGCGAACACATCAATGGAAAACATATATGACTTTAGAATTGACTTATATATCAAATAAAAAGGTAATGTTCAATATTCAATGCCCATTGAGGGCTCTGGCCTCCCCTATGGCTAGTTTAAAAATCACAGCATGAGGTTAAAAGGCCCTTACACTTAAGAAAGGACAAATGCAATGATATTTCCAGATGTAAGTTGTCTTGACTTTGAATTAGTATAAGTATGGCAGAATATAGTCAATCCACTAGGTTGTCCCCAAAATAACTGCTCCATTTATTAGGTTTCTAAAACCCTTATTGGGTGTAAATTCTATTTACAGAGACAGATTTTTCTCACACAGTTATGTATAAAGTTTCTCAAAAAATACTTTGAGAAGGGTAACATGTTAACTTAAATTCACAAAAGTGATGTCTGGTCTCAAACCTTTTCCTTAGAACCTGTTTTGATAGTGAAGAGAATACAAGGTGTTTTTTCTCTCTTCTTTCTTTTACTCTCTTTTAATGTCTTGTTTTTGGTGGTGGTATTGTTAAAGAAATAAGAATACAGTTTGTTCTGCTGCCAAAAGAAGCTGAAAAATAAAATCAACCACTGTGAACATGTCAGATGTGTAATCCTGGCTACTGGTGGAAGAGAATTAGTAAAAGATAAGAAATAGGAGAAAAATCACACAAAATAATGAATGTCAGAATATTTTATAAAGTATAAATACAAATTTAATGGAATGTTATTTAAGAAGAGACTTGGAAAAGTAAAGTTCATTAATTTCACTTATTCTTAAAATATAATTGTTCCTTTGTCTGAGGGCCTTAAAACTTCTTAGTTCCTGCATGGTAAGTAGACTCTATCTGGAGTGATAAATTGGCTTTTCAGACATACTTTCGGTTCTTAAGGTTGTTTTGGTTCCCCCCCCCCTTTAAAAATGTGTAAACAACCTGGCCACACAGATGAACTACTCTGTCTTCAAAACACCTTCTGCAGAGTAAAGGACTGAGTCATCTGAGATGCTTGCTAAAATGGAAAGGAGCTCACATTTCTTCTCATCCCTCCTTCTGTCTCCTCCTCTACTGTCTAAGACCATCAGCTGTGTCTGTTCCTAAATGATTTCACTGCTCCAGTGTGGCTGTGTAGGAAGAAAAGTATGTGAGTCTGGGTCCCAGCCTCACCCCTGTGTAATGGTGCCACCAAAGTTATTTGTCCTTCCCCAGTCTCAATGTCTCATCCAAAAAGTAGAAGTTTTCCTTCCTACCACCTATCAGAAAGAAAAATTACCAATTGCTCTACAGCCACTGCTTGTTTGGAATAGGAAACTTTCAGCTGTACAGGAATGGGTCTGGGATTTTAAGAAATCATTTTTCAAAAACTCGTCTCATTTTCAATTTTCCTAAGGCAACTCTAAGAAGCAAACCAGTACAAGAAACCTGTACACATAGAACTGAGCCCATTTACATGGTTTAAATGATCTATTCCGAGAAGGAGAATATGAACTTCTAAGTGTTATCACTTTATTATTCTTTAAAAGGACACTGCGACCCACATTAAGAAAGTGACTGAGATAAAATAATACCTGGCCAAAAAAAAATGTTGTTAACTTTAAGTCAGTGCCAATAAAATTCATAGTACATTGAATGTTTTAACTGGGGGCTGAGGAATGAGAGTGTAACTACGAGGCATTCAGGGAAGAGGGAGTATTTGATGCACATCTCTGACTATCTTCCTCAAAAGGAAGGTTTTATATAATACAAAAACCAGAAGAATTTCCTGTGGCCAAAAGTAGTTTCCTATAATCTTTAGAGTAGAGCAGCATGGGAAATAGTGAGAGAGATGGGGCAGCAGAAGAGAAGACTGGTGAGGGGAAAAAAAAAAGGGGGGGGTGGTTTGTGGTTCCTTTGGACCATTCAGCTGGTAGGTGGCTCTGAGTCCTGACAGATGGGAGCTGTGTGTCTTTCTATAGCTGCTTGTGTATTGCTCTGGGACACAAAGCCCAGTGGATCTGAAGTATGCCTATCCTGGTGGGTGCAAGTGTTCTCTGGCTCAGGGTATAGAGATACGCACCCCTACCTGGGTCATAGATTGACTGAGACACCCTGCCTTGGTAGGGAAGGTTCTTTTTCCATTGGGGTTCACACAGTCAAAAACAAAACCAAAGCTGAGATCAAAGCATCGCAAGCTTTATTCAATGAACAGAGACTAGAAAAGACAAAACTTAGTTCCCAAGTCAACTTCTGGGTCTCATCGTGGGAAGGATTTACTTTTAAGAAGTAAACACAATGCAGGGAGGAGTAAGATTGGTGGTGGAGACGCATATGCCTGAGTTTTCTGGGAAAGAGACAGAGATTTCCTGGAAACGGGGTGCAACACCTTTTCTATCCTTTTTTGGCCTTGGGCTTTTTTGGACTTCTGGCCTTGGGTAAATGTGTCATTTCCTACAATAATGTAGTAAAATCAACATAGAATGAGACTCAAGATCTGTTAGAGGTCAGATTCTTTGCCATCTTGGTTTCAGCTGGTTCTATCGCAATTTTTTTTCTCTCCTCATAACTTCCTTTGTGTCCAGACCCTGCGACTTAAAGATATAGGTTAGTTCCTATTTAAGGGAGGGATTGGCAGGTTTTGAGCAAGGGTCTGGTGGCAATTCTCGTAACAGAAAGGACTGAAAGTTGCTTTTTTTCCACATAAACTCCTCAATCAAATGTCGTTTTCCTGGCTCTAGAAACCCCGCCAGCCTAAGCTACTTTCAGACAGGTAACAAAAATTGAAACTTACTGAAGAAAACAAAATTAAGTGCAGGAAATCTATCAATGATCTGAATGTTCGTGACCCCCTCCAAAATTCATGTGTTGGATATTAACTCCCAAAAGAGATGGTATGAAGTGGTGGGACCTTTAAGAGGTGTGCGGGGTGCTTAGGTCATATGGGTGAAACTTTCATGAATGGGACAAGTGCTCTTATGAAAGAGATTCCAAAGCGATTCCTAGCCCCTTCTACCATGTGAGGACGCAGTGAGAAGACACTGGCTATGAACCCAGAAGAAGGCCCTCACTGGGCCAGGCTGCTGCCTTGATCTCAAATTTTGAGCTTCCAAAACTCTGAGAAGTTTCTGCTGTTTATAGCATACCAAGTCTATGAGCGCAGGCGGCTGTGGTGGGCGCGCTAAAGCACAGGCGGTTGCGGCAGGTATGTTAAGCGTGGCTGAGACGAGCCACCCCATGTCCAAGGTCAGGGGCAGAAGCCAGGAGGACCCCATGCCCAAAGGGCGGCCACAAAGAGGAGTTTCCCCACGTCCGAGGACAGGGACAGCAGCCCAGAGTACTAGACTGGGATGGCGCAGGAATGGCCAAGAGGAGTTACCCGCGTCCGAGGTTAGGGGGGCGATGAGAGGAGTTACCCCACATCCGAGGTCAGGGGAGGCGGCCAGGAGAAGATACCCCACGCCCCAGGCCCGAGGCCAGGGGGGCGGGAGGAGCAACCCCACGCCTGAGGCCAGGGGCGGTGGCCAGGAGGACCAACCCCACGTCCAAGGAGCCCTGGCTGGGCAGGTGCAGGAGGGCCTAGAGGAGCTGTCCCACATTGAAGGTCAGGAAGGGCGGTGGTGAGGAGAGACCCCTCGTCCAAGGTAAGAAGCAATGGCTGTGCTTTGCTCGAGCAGCCAAGAAGAGATACCCCGTGCCCAAGGTAAGAGAAACCCAAGTAAGATGGTAGGTGTTGCAAGAGGGCATCAGAAGGCAAATACACTGAAACCAAACTCACAAAAAACTAGTCAATCTAATCACACCAGGACTACAGGCTTGTCAAACTCAATGAAACTAAGCCACGCCCGTGGGGCAATCCAACATGGGCAGGTCATGGTGGAGAGATCTGACAGGATGTGGTCCACTGGAGAAGGGAATGCCAAACCACTTCAGTATTCTTCCCTTGAGAGCCCCATGAACAGTATGAAAAGGCAAAATGATAGGATACTGAAAGAGAAACTCCCCAGGTCAGTAGGTGCCCAATATGCTACTGGAGATCAGTGGAGAAATAACTCCAGAAAGAATGAAGGGATGGAGCCGAAGCAAAAACAATACCCCGTTGTGGATATGACTGGTGATAGAAGCAAGGTCCAATGCTGTAAAGAGCAATATTGCATAGGAACCTGGAATGTCAGGTCCATGAATCAAGGCAAATTGGAAGTGGTCAAACAAGAGATGGCAAGAGTGAATGTTGATATTCTAGGAATGAGCGAACTCAAATGGACTGGAATGGGTGAATTTAACTCAGATGACCATTATATCTACTACTGCGGGCAGGAATCCCTCAGAAGAAGTGGAGTGGCCATCATGGTCAACAAAAGAGTCCAAAATGCAGTACTTAGATGCAATCTCAAAAATGACAGAATGATCTGTTTGTTTCCAAGGCAAACCATTCAATATCACAGTAATCCAAGTCTTTGCCCCAACCAGTAACACTGAAGAAGCTGAAGTTGAACGGTTCTATGAAGACCTACAAGACCTTTTAGAACTAATACCCCCAAAAGATGTCCTTTTCATTAGAGGGGACTGGAATGCAAAAGTAGGAAGTCAAGAAACACCTGGAGTAACAGGCAAATTTGGCCTTGGAATACGGAATGAAGCAGGGCAAAGACTAATAGAGTTTTGCCAAGAAAATGCACTAGTCATAACAAACCCCCTCTTTCAACAACACAAGAGAAGACTCTATGCATGGACATCACCAGATGGTCAACACCGAAATCAGACTGATTATATTCTTTGCAGCCAAAGATGGAGAAGCTCTATATAATCAGCAAAAACAAGACCAGGAGCTGACTGTGGCTCAGATCATGAACTCCTTATTGCCAAATTCAGACTGAAATTGAAGAAAGTAGGGAAAACCACTAGACCATTCAGGTATGACCTAAATCAAATCCCTTATGATTATACAGTGGAAATGAGAAATAGATTGAAGGGCCTAGATCTGATAGATAGAGTGCCTGATGAACTATGGAATGAGGTTCGTGACATTGTACAGGAGACAGGGATCAAGACCATCCCCATGGAAAAGAAATGCAAAAAAGCAAAACAGCTGTCTGGGGAGGCCTTACAAATAGCTGTGAAAAGAAGAGAAACGAAAAGCAAAGGAGAAAAGAAAAGATATAAACATCTGAATGCAGAGTTCCAAAGAATAGCAAGAAGAGATAAGAAAGCCTTCAGCAATCAATGCAAAGAAATAGAGGAAAACAACAGAATGGAAAAGACTAGGGATCTCTTCAAGATAATCAGAGATACCAAAGGAACATTTCATGCAAAGATGGGCTCGATAAAGGACAGAAATGGGATGGACCTAACAGAAGCAGAAGATATTAAGAAGAGATGGCAAGAATACAAAGAAGAACTGTACAAAAAAGATCTTCATGACCCAGATAATCACGATGGTGTGATCACTGACCTAGACCCAGACATCCTGGAGTGTGAAGTCAAGTGGGCCTTAGAGAGCATCACTACGAACAAAGCTAGTGGAGGTGATGGAATTCCTGTTGAGCTATTCCAAATCCTGAAAGATGATGCTGTGAGAGTGCTGCACTCAATATGCCAGCAAATTTGGAAAACTCAGCCGTGGCCACAGGACTGGAAAAGGTCAGTTTTCATCCCAATCCCGAAGAAAGGCAATGCCAAAGAATGCTCAAACTACCGCACAATTGCACTCATCTCACACGCTAGTAAAGTAATGCTCAAAATTCTCCAAGCCAGGCTTCAGCAATATGTGAACTGTGAACTTCTTGATGTTCAAGCTGGTTTTAGAAAAGGCAGAGGAACTAGAGATCAAATTGCCAACATGCGCTGGATCATGGAAAAAGCAAGAGAGTTCCAGAAAAACATCTATTTCTGCTTTATTGACTACGCCAAAGCTTTTGACTGTGTAGATCACAATAAACTGTGGAAAATTCTGAAAGAGATGGGAATACCAGACCACCTGATCTGTCTCTTGAGAAATTTGTATGCAGATCAGGAAGCAACAGTTACACCTGGACATGGAAAAACAGACTGGTTCCAAATAGGAAAAGGAGTACTTCAAGGCTGTATATTGTCACCATGTTTATTTAACTTATATGCAGAGTACATCATGAGAAATGCTGGACTGGAAGACACACCAGTTGGAATCAAGATTGCTGGGAGAAATATCAATAACCTCAGATATGCAGATGACACCACCCTTATGGCAGAAAGTGATCAGATCAGATCAGTCGCTCAGTTGTGTCCGACTCTTTGCGACCCCATGAACTACAGCATGCCAGGCCCCTCTATCCATCACCAGCTCTCGGAGGTCACTCAGATTCACATTCATTGAGTCAGTGATGCCATCCAGCCATCTCATCCTCTGTCGTCCCCTTCTCCTCCTGCCCTCAATCCCTCCCAGCATCAGAGTCTTCTCCAATGGGTCAACTCTTCGCATGAGGTGGCCAAAATACTGGAGTTTCAGCTTTAGCATCATTCCTTCCAAAGAAATCCCAGGGCTGATCTTCAGAATGGACCGGTTGGATCTCCTTGCAGTCCAAGGGACTCTCAAGAGTCTTCTCCAACACCACAGTTCAAAAGCATCAATTCTTCGGTGCTCAGCCTTCTTCATAGTTCAGCTGTCACATCCATACATGACCACAGGAAAGACCATAGCCTTGACTAGGCGAACCTTTGTTAGCAAAGTGATGTCTCTACTTTTGAATATGCTATCTAGGTTGGTCATAACTTTCCTTCCAAGGAGTAAGCGTCTTTTGATTTCATGGCTGCAGTCACCATCTGCAGTGATTTTGGAGCCCAGAAAAATAAAGTCTGACACTGTTTCCAGTGTTTCTCCATCTATTTCCCATGTAGTGATGGGACCAGATGCCATGATCTTCGTTTTCTGAATGTTGAGCTTTAAGCCAACCTTTTCACTCTCCACTTTCACTTTCATCAAGAGGCTTTTGAGTTCCTCTTCACTTTCTGCCATAAGGGTGGTATCATCTGCATATCTGAGGTTATTGATATTTCTCCCTGCAATCTTGATTCCAGCTTGTGCTTCCTCCAGTCCAGCATTTCTCATGATGTACTCTGCATATAAGTTAAATAAACATGGTGACAATATACAGCCTTGACGTACTCCTTTTCCTATTTGGAACCAGTCTGTTGTTCCATGACCAGTTCTAACTGTTGCTCCTGACCTGCATACAGATTTCTCAAGAGGCAGATCAGGTGGTGTGGTATTCCCATCTCTTTCAGAATTTTCCACAGTTTATTGTGATCTACACAGTCAAAGGCTTTGGCATAGTCAATAAAGCAGAAATAGATGTTTTTCTGGAACTCTCTTGCTTTTTCGATGATCCAGAGGATGTTGGCAATTTGATCTCTGGTTCCTCTGCCTTTTCTAAATCCAGCCTGAACATCAGGAAGTTCACGGTTCACATATTGCTGAAGCCTGGCTTGGAGAATTTTGAGCATTACTTTACTAGCGTGTGAGATGAGTGCAATTGTGCGGTAGTTTGAGCATTCTTTGGCATTGCCTTTCTTTGGGATTGGGATGAAAACTGACCTTTTCCAATCTTGTGGGCAGAAAGTGAAGAGGAACTAAAAAGCCTCTTGATGAAAGTGAAAGTGGAAAGTGAAAAGGTTGGCTTAAAGCTCAACATTCAGAAAACGAAGATCATGGCATCCGGTCCCATCACTTCATGAGAAATAGATGGGGAAACAGTGGAAACAGTGTCAGACTTTATTTTTCTGGGCTCCAAAATCACTACAGATGGTGACTGCAGCCATGAAATTAAAAGACGCTTACTCCTTGGCAGGAAAGTTATGACCAACCTAGACAGCATATTCAAAACCAGAGACATTGCTTTGCCAACAAAGGTTCATCTAGTCAAGGCTATGGTATTTCCTGTGGTCATGTATGGATGTGAGATTTGGACTGTGAAGAAGGCTGAGCACCGAAGAATTGATGCTTTTGAACTGTGGTGTTGGAGAAGACTCTTGAGGGTCCCTTGGACTGCAAGGAGATCTAATCAGTCCATTCTGAAGGAGATCAGCCCTGGGATTTCTTTGAAAGGAATGATGCTAAAGCTGAAACTCCAGTACTTTGGCCACCTCATGCGAAGAGTTGACTCATTGGAGAAGACTCTGATGCTGGGAGGGATTGGGGGCAAAAGGAGAAGGGGACGCCAGAGGATGAGATGGCTGGATGGCATCACTGACTCGATGGATGTGAGTCTCAGTGAACTCCAGGAGTTGGTGATGGACAGGGAGGCCTGGTGTGCTGCGATTCATGGGGTCGCAAAGTGTCGGACATGACTGAGTGACTGATCTGATCTGATCTGATCTGAAGTCTGTGGTGTTTTGTTACAGCAGCCTAAACAGGCTAAAGCTAAGACCTAGTTAAATATCTAGAGGAGATGAATCCCTCTGAGAAAGACCTGTTAGGAAAGACACTTCAGAACTTTCATTAAACACCAAAAGTAAATAAGGGGCTCAAAAGATTAATTTAGAACACAAGATGATTTTCTACAAATTAATATTATGATTTTTAAACTTTAAAAGTAAATAGAACAGTATTTAATTTTAGAAAGTAAAGCAGAAGAACATCTATTGGTAAGAACCAAATTTGTATCCAGGAAAACAAAGTAGGGGGAAAAAAAACCTTCCAATATATAATAAACACAAAAGTATTTAAATTATACAAGAAGATACATGACACTGGAAAATCAGATGAAATAGTGATGGAAGATCCAGATGGTGAAAAGAGAGCAGATGGGAAAGTTATTAAGCCGAAAGGCAGATAAAGAGTCCAAAGCCTGAGTGGACTCTGACAGAGGCTAGGCATCCCCTTCCATCGTGACGAAGGACTTCAATGTGGAGGTGCTATACCTTGCTCAGATGGAGCAAGCAAACCACCCTCTCCTTCTCAATGAATACAAGTAGAAATCCTGAACAGCAGGCAGAAAGCAACTCTGTGAGGATTCTGAAAAGTAAATAAGTACAAGCAGATAAGGGAGAAAAATCAAAATACAAAGAATACCAATGTGTGTGTGTGTGTGTGTGTGTGTGTGTGTGTGCCTCTGTAGCACAGATTTCTCTCTGCCTCTTTTGAACCCTCCTATGCCTCCAGGCATAGACTCGAGAGCAGCTAGAATTCTGGAACTACAGAGGGTGTTAATAGAAAAATCTGGAGAAAAATTTTCTGGCCTGAACTGCTCGGGGAAGTAGGTTGAGCAGAGGGGTCACTGCAAGGAGACTCCAGGCACACCCCTGGGTTGCCCCCTGCATTTTTATTATCCAATCTTTCCCACAGGCAAGTCTCAGTTAGGAAGATAGTTGCAGCAGCTGCTGCCACAGAAATACCTGAATATCTGAAAGAAAATTCTGAGAACAGAAAAAAGGAGTCACTGCTATTCAGAGTATGGGGAGTAGGAAGTGCTCATTATTTTTCTCACCCCTTTTTCTCTAGCAGCATCATGTGAAGGCAGGGCCAATCAAAGGAAACCCCTGACAATCCATGTGGCTAAAATCCCAGCTTTTTAGCCAGAGGACCAGAAAAAGGGGTTGTTGAGTGTTAGGGGGAATCAAGGTGTGAAGAGAAGTAGGCAAGGAAGAGACCTAACATAAAGTCCTAAGCTCACTCCAGAGTTAACATTGAAATGAGGGAAGAATAAACCAGACAATAATGGTGGCAAAACAAAAGGCTTGTTTCCAGACAATAACGACAACAAGATTTTTATTATTACCTCAACCACACACTAAGTGAATTAATGACTTATTTGTGAAAAGCAAAACTAACAGTTTTAAAAGATTATTACCTCAGAGTTAAAAACAACACAAAATTTTTTTTAAAAAAGAAAAAGAATACTACATTGGCCACATTAAAACTACAACTTCCACAAAGCAAAAAAACACCATAAATAAATGAAAGGACAAGTTGCTAACCAGCAGAAGGTATTTGCATCATACACAATCAATAATGGCCCTCTAGGTGGCAAATAAACTGCCTGCCAATGCAGGAGATACAAGTTATCTTCTGGGTCGGGAAGATCCCCTGGAGTAGGAAATGGCAACACATTCCGATATTGTTGTCTGGAGAATTCCATGGACAGTGGAGCCTGGTGGGATACAGTCCACGGGGTCTCGGAGTTGGACAGGACTGAGCATGCACACGTGCACGTGCAAAATCAACAAAAACTATTATGCAGAATTTAAAAAATAACTTCAAATCAATAAGCAAAAAGAGAAGCAACGCAATAGAAAAAGTAAATAGGAATGGAAAATGCACAGAAGAGGAAGTCTAAACACAACCTCCAGAGGAGTCAGGATAATGCAATTTAAAACTGGTATCAGATGTTATTTTTGACTGATAAAAAATTAAAGGAGCTGAACATATCAGATATGGAGCAACAGGAACCCTCATATACTGCTGTGCTACTGGTAGAAATACATATTCTTAAATCAATTTCTATAGCAATTAAGAAATTTCCTGTAAAGTAGATGAGGTACACCCTACAGCCTAGCAATTCTACTTTTCATAATACACCCCACAAATAGGCTCAAACGTATGAAAAAAAAAAAGAAAAAAGAAAGAGCATGAGCAATAATGTACTTTACCACATTATTTGTAATGGTGAAAAATAGGACACCACATAAACATCCATCAGGAGCACATTAGAAACCCTAGGAATGATGTCATCAATATGGCAGATGACCATCTTTCTCCAAACAAACACCAATTTTGACAATCACCTATCAATAAGAGGCTTGTGGAAGCTTCCTGATGGGCAGGACTGGCTGTAGGGGAATCTGGGTCTTGCTCTGATGGGCTCAGGAAATCTTTAATCCAGTTTTCTGTTGATGGGTGGGGAGGGCGGGGGCAGGGGCGGGGTGATGTTCCCTCCCTATGGTTTGGCCTGAGGCCAAACTATGGTAGGGGTAATGTAGGTAATGGCAACCTCCTTCAAAAGGACTTATGCCCAGACTGTTGTATTCAGTGCACGCCACTGTTGACCCATGCCTCCACCAGAGACTCCTTAGACACTCATAGGCAAGTCTGGCTCAGTCTCTTGTGGGGTCACTACTCCTTTCTCCTGGGTCCTGGTTTGCACAAGATTTTGTTTGAGCCCTCCAAGAGTCTGTTTACCCAGTCCTGTGGAAGTTCTATAATAAAATCCCACTGGCCTTCAAAGTAAAATTCCCTGGGGGTTCTCCGTCCCTTTACCATATCCCTGCTGCTGCTGCTGCTGCTAGGTCGCTTCAGTCATGTCTGACTCTGTGCGACCCCATAGACGGAAGCTCACCAGGCTCCCCTGTCCCTGGGATTCTCCAGGCAAGGACATTGGAGTGGGTTGCCATTACCATATCCCTAGATTGGGAAATCTATTGTGGGCCCTAGAACTTTCCTAACAGTGTGAGAATGTCTTTGATATAATTGTTCTCCAGTTTGTGGGTAATCTGCTCAGTGGCTCTATGGTGGGGCTAATGGTGACGTCCTCCAAGAGGACTTATGCCACATGCCTCGCCTCCCAGGTCTGCTGCAACCAGAGCCCCTGTCCCCCTGGCAGGCCACTGATGACCTGTGCATCCGCAGAAGATACTCAAACACTCAAAGGCAGGTCTGGCTCAGACTCTGTGGGGTCTCTGGGTCTTGGTGTGCACAAGGTTTTGTTTGAGCCCTCTAAGCATCTCTGGTGGATATGGGGTTTTATTCTAAACACAATTTTGCCCCTCCTACCATCTTGCTGGGGCTTCTCCTTTGCCCTTGGACAAGGGGTATCTTTTTTGATGAAATCCAACATTCTCCTCTCGATGGTTGTTCAGCAGCAAGTTGCAATACTGGAGTTCTCACAGAAGAAGATGAGCACATGTCCTTCTACTAAGATCGTGGCATCTGATCCCATCACTGCATGGCAAATAGATGGGGAAACAATGGAAACAGTGATAGACTTTATTTTCTTGGGCTCCAAAATCACTGCAGATTGTGACTGCAGCCATGAAATTAAAAGACACTTGCTCTTTGGAAGAAAAGCTATGACCAACCTAGATAGAATATTAAAGCGGAGACATTACTTTGCTGACAAAGGTCTGTCTAGTCAAAGCTATGGTTTTTCCAGTAGTCATATATAGATGTGAGATTTGGACTATAAAGAAAGCTGAGCACTGAAGAATTACAGCACATCTCCCTTCCTAGTGGACAGCATAGCCTAATGTCAGGAGAGGCCTCTGCCCACTATTTCTCCCATAAGGAAAGTGAGAAAGTGTAAGGGCCCCTGACTTCTTCAGCTGCACAGGATGCTCCCTATGAGGCCCATTTCTCTTTAGCCCCATCCATGAACTGCATGGCCAGGGGACAGTAAGTGACTGGTAGACCAGTAGTCCGACTGAGAACTCTATGTATCAAGTGGACAAAAGTCATACAAGCTGTTCCATCATGGATCTCTGGGGCCACCAGCCTGAGACTCCCTCCCTCCTCACCCATAGGCACACTCACTGCCCTGTGTTATTCACCCACACCCCAGCTCCGCAGGCTCACCCTTAAGAATAGTAAGAACGAGCCTTTACAGACAGCCAGTGAGAACTGCAGAAGCCAGATCAGCTCTGCAGGACTGAGAGAATACACAACCCGATGTGTATGTATAGCCTCACTCTCAGGAAAGCAAATGCAGTGTTGTCAGCACCTGGCCAGGCTTTGCAGACATATGATCTTGAGAATCTCCTCTCAAGGGGAAGTAAGAAATATGGAACAAGCATATCCATAGAAAGGAACTGAGAAAACCACATAATCCCCCAAAAGGCTAACAATGTACATTTTCTTATCTCTTTCAGATAGGCGTTACCAAGTGACTAAGATCTGATCAGTAAAATGTGTTTGGAAACTGTTGAGTGGGACTTTTATAGATTTCTTTAAGTGGAGACAGATAGCTGAGGGTGATGATCCCTTTTCTCCATACTCCTTTCTTTTGGGCATGAACCATTAGGAAGTCATGAAGCTATCTTATTAGCTTTGGAGTATCTACTCTGGAATTCTTTTAGGTGAAAGAGAAGATCTCTACGGGGAAGAAGAAACTCCAATCAAAACTAGAGGTCATGGAAATGAAAATTAAAGAAATTAGATATATTTTTTTATCCTCCCTCCCCCTAGGATTAGCCCAAATTAAAGCCTGCAAAATCACTTGATGTTGTTGAGGCAATAGATACTCTCAAAATTTCTGGTGGAGGTGAAATGCTACATTTCTTCTTTTTGAAATACAATCTTGAAAATTCCATTAAAATTTAATGCATATAAACTATTTGATCAAGCTTGCCCACTTTTAGGAAATTCTATTATTTAAAACATCAGTATAAGGATATGTTTTTGAAGATAATACATACCAATGCAGTGTTAGTCATAGTGGCAAAAACTAGAAATAATGTGAATTTTAATAGAGAAATGGTTAAATAAATTTCAAGACCTGCATATTATATAATACCATGCAACAGCTAAATAGTGTATTAGATTAGGGAAAAAAGTGGTCAAGCTTCATAGTAAGATTTAGAGTATTCTCTGTGTGTGTGTGTGTGTGTGTTTAAAAAAAAAAAAAAAAGGAAGAAAATTCCAGCCTATAGAACTGTGAGAAATAAATGTACACTTTGTGGTAGCTTGTTATTGGCAGTCCTAAGAAACTAATACAATGGCTAAAACTTTCTTTCTGATTCATGGAATTAGCAGCATCTTTAAATGCATATAGGATGCTTTTTTTTTTCTTGTTTATATTCAAGAAAAATAAGTTGTTTTGGTGGCTTGCTTTGAAAGTTCTTATAGAAACTCTATATGAGATATTTTTTGTAAGCCTTCGTTTCTATGTCTATATAAGAAAAAGAAGAGATCATCAAGAAAATAACCTCCAAAAGATGGATTCTAATGTTCAGCATCAGAGAAAGTTATTGTTAAAAATTACCTTTTTGTTGTTGTTTGATGACTCAGTCATCTGACTATTTTCAACCCCATGGACTGCAGCACACCTGTCCTTCCCTGTCCTTCACTGTCTCCCATAGTTTGCTAGAACACATGTCCATTGAGTCAAGGATGCCATCCAACCATCTCATCCTCTGTCGCCCCCTTCTCCTCAAAATTACCTTAAAGATTATTTTCTGATTTAGTTCAGTTGGATACAGCTATTGAATGTGTGCCCTCTCTATGCCAGGCATTGTGCTTGGGAGTGGGGATATAAGAAGACTCAGTCCCTGCTCTTAAGGACCTTACAGTCCAGTGGAGAACACAGTCAGTGCTATGACAGGGATGAAAATACAGAAAATTTCTCTTATCCCTGGCTTCACTTTCCATGGCTTCAGTTACCTGACGTTAACTTCAGTCTGAAAAATATTAAATGGAAAATTCCAGAAAAAAACAAAACAAAACATAAGTTTAAAAGTATATGCCATTCAGAGTAGCATAATGAAATCTCAAGACATACACTCCATCCAGCCCTGGACATGAAACATCTCATCGTCCAGCATTTCCCACTGGTTAGTCACTTAGCAGCCATCTTGGTTATCAGATCTATTATTAAGTCAAGAAACCCTTATTTAACTGCATGATGGCCCTGAAACATTAGAGTAGTGATGCTGGCAATTCGGATATGCTGAAGAGAAGCCATAAATTGCTTCTCTAATGTGAAAAAGTGAAAGTTGTTGGCTTAATAGGGAAAGAAAAAAATCATATGCTGACGTTGCAAAGATCTATGGTAAGAATCTTTTATCTGTGAAATTGTGAAGAAGTAAAAAAGAAGTGTGTGCTAGTTTTGTTGCCACAACCCACACTGCAGAAGTTATGACCACAATGCATGACTGCATGATAAGCTCTTAGTTAAATGGAAAAATAATTAAACCTGTACAATAAGCTATTTTAAGAGACATCATATTCATATAACTTCTGTTATGCACTATTGGTATAATTGTCCTATTTTATTATCTATTCCTGTTAATCTCTTACTGTGCCTAATTTATAAATTAAACTTTACTTTGCTGTTATTTTTCAGTCACCAGTCATGTCTGACTCTTTGTGACACCAGGGACTGCAGCACGCCAAGCCTCCCTGTCTCTCACCATCTCCAAGAGTTTGCCCAAGTTCATGTTCATTGCATCAGTGATGCCATCCAGCCGTCTCATATTCTGACACCCTCTTCTCCTTCTGCCCTCGATCTTTCCCAGCATCAGGGATTTTTCCAATGAGTCATTTGTTCACATCAGATAACCAAAATACTGGAGCTTCAACACCAGTCCTTCCAGTGAATATTCAGGGTTGATCTCTCTTAAGATTGACTGGTTTGATCTCCTTGTTGTCAAGGGACTCTCAGGAGTCTTCTCCAGAGCCACGATTCGAAGGCACCAATTCTCTGGAGTTCTGCCTTCTTTATGGTTCAGCTCTCATAACCATGTGTGACCTCTGGTAATACCATAGCCTTGACTATACGGACCTTTGTCAGCAGAGAAATGTCTTTGCTTTTCAACACACTGTCTAGATGTGTCATCACTTTCATGGCAAGAAACAGTCGTCTTCTGATTTGATGGCTACAGTCACCATCTGCAGTGATTTTGGAGCCCAAAAAGAGGATAACCATCACTACTTCTACCTTTTCCCCTTCTATTTGCTATGCAGTAATGGGATCAGATGCCATAATCTTAGTTTTTTTTGAATATTTAGTCTTAAGCCAACTCTTTCACTCTCCTCCTTCACCCTCATCAAGAGGTTTTTGAGTTCCTCTTAGCTTTCTGCCATTAGAGTAGTATCATCTGCATATCTGAGGTTGTTGATATTTCTCCCACATGTCTTGATTCCAGCCTGGCATAACTAATCCAACCTGGCATTTCTCATGATGTGATCAGCATATAGGTTAAATAAACAGGGTGACAGCAGACAGCCCGGACCTACTCCTTTCTCAATCTTAAACCAATCAATTGTTCCATACAGGGTTCTAACTGTTTTGACCATCATACCAGTTTCTCAGGAGACAGGTAAGATGGTCTGGTATTCCCATTTCTTTAATAGCTTTCCACAGTTTGTTATGATCCACACAGTCACAGGCTTTAGCGTATTTGATGAAACAGAGGTAGATGTCTTTCTTGAATTCCCTAGTTTTCTCTACAATCCAGCGAATGTTGGCAATTTGATCTCTGGTTCCTCTTCCTTTTGTGAACCAGCTTGGACATCTGGAGGTTCTTGGTTCACATAATGCTGAAGCCTAGCAGGCAAGATTTTAAGCATGACCTTACTAGCATGAAAGATGAGTGCACTGTCCAGTGGTTAGCACATTCTTCAGTACCTCCTGATCCACTGGAGAGGGGAATGGCAAACCACCCCAGTATACGTGCCATGAGAACCTCATGAACTGCATAAATGGCCAAAAGGATATGAAACTTTATTATAAGTGTGTATATATATACACACATGGAAAAGATATAGTATATGTAAGGTTTGGTACTATCTGTGGTTTCAGATAGTGATTGGCAGACTTATTTTGGGGGGCTCCAAAATCACTGCAGATGATGACTTCAGCCATGAAATTAAAAGACGCTTGCTGCTTAGAAGAAAAATTATGACCAACCTAGATAGCATATTAAAAAGCAGGAACATTACTTTGCCAACAAAGGTCCATCTAGTCAAGACTATGGTTTTTCCAGTAGTTATATATGGATGTGAGAGTTGGACTGTGATGAAGGCTGAGTGCTGAAGAATTGATGCTTTTGAACTGTGGTGTTGGAGGAGACTCTTGAGAGTCCCTTGGACTGCAAGGAGATCCAACCAATCCATCCTAAAGAAAATCAATCCTAAATATTCATTGGAAGGACTGATGCTGAAGCTGAAACTCCAATACCTTGGCCACCTGATGTGAAGAACTGACTCATTTGAAAAGACCCTGATGCTGGGGAAGATTGAAGGTAGGCAGAGAAGGGGATGACAGAGGATGAGATGGTTGGATGGCATCACCGACTCAATGGACATGAGTTTGAGTAAACTCCAGGAGGTGGTGATGGACAAGGGGGCCTGGTGGGCTGCAGTCCATGGGGTCGCAAAGAGTCAGACATGACTGAGAGACTGAACTGAACTGAACTGTGGTTTCAGCATCCACTGGCAGTCTGGGGTCATCTCCTGCAGGTAAGACAGATGACTATAGTAAGAGGTGGGAGAAGAGCCATGGCAGGGAGAGGAGCTGGGGTTTTTAGTGAAGGTCTCCCCTGAAGATACTAATGTCAAGTTTGAACCTCAAAAATAAAGAGTTGATAAGCAAGTGAATGGAGACGTATTGAGGGCAAAGGTATTCTGGAGGCAGGGTTGGCCTGTGCAATTCCTAGATATTCCAGAGCATAACCCTTTCACAGTATGGTAGGAACACAGGATGTGCTAGAAGAATTGGTGAGTTAAAGCTAGAGAGTAAGCAGGAATTTGTAAACTGTGTTAAGGATTTTAGACTTTATTCTAAGGCAGCATAAAGCTTTAAATGGATCTTAAATGTGGTGGTGATGTAGTCATATTTTACCTATAGAAAATAACCCTCAACAGTGTTGAGATGGATTAGAAGAAACGATTCAATAAACAGCAATCTGGACAAAAAGAGGATGAAGCTGGAAAGAGGAAGCTGGAGTGAGGACAAGAAAGATGGGATGGATTGGAGACTGAAAACAGAATTGATTTGGTAATTGGCTGAATGGGAGAGTATGGAAAATAGGGTCAAGTTTCTGACTTGGGCATCAGCATGGAGAGTGAAATCATTCACTGAGATGAGAAATGCAGAAGAAAGTTTAGAAAAGAAATAATATATTCCATTTTGGGTGTGGTGAATTTGATTTCCCTTTGAGACAGATAAGTGAAAATGTCTGATACAGCAATGTCTGATACAAGGAAAGGAAAGAAAATGTGTATAACTCTCAAAGAAAACTGGGCTACAGATTCAGTTTAGAAATCATCGGTATACAAAAGCCTGGTAGGAAATGATGTTTCCCAGGAAAAATGCATAAAGTGCTGGGGTTGATGGATGGGGTCAGAAGGTACAGGAAATGACCCTCAGGAACACCTAGCCAGGAAGAGATTGGGAAGACGTGAAGAAAGGAGGCCAGGGAGGCCAGAGGAAAACCAGGAGAGTACTGCACTGTGAAGAGACAAGCGTTCTCAGGAAGGAGGAAATAGACCACAGTACAGACTGGTTCCAGGAGATCACCTTAAATGAGAGTTGAATAGTACTTACTGGATTTAGCAAGAAGGCATGCAGGGTTTCCCAGGTGGCTCAGATGGTAAAGTACCTGCCTGCCAACGCAGGAGATTAGGAGATGCAGGTTTGATCCCTGAGTTGGGAAGATCCACTGGAGAAGGAAATGGCAACCCACTCCAGTATCATTGCCTGGAGAATCCCCTGGACAGAGGAGCCTAAAGGGCTACAGTCCATGGGGTCACAGAGAGTGATCAGACACAGCAGAACAACTAAGACTTTAATTTTCATGGCCTCGATGCCCTGACAAGAGCAGGTTTAGAGGAGAGCTAGGGACAGAAAGCAGATTGCTGTGGAATGAGCAGTGAAAGAGAGGGGAAACCAAGAGGCAGCAGGTTCAGCTTTAACAAGGGAGAAGGGCAGCTTGGTGCTGATTGTAGAGGCCAGAGAAGTTTGTAGTTTTGCTGGTAGATCCAGTTGGCAGCTACATTTATACATGAGGAAGCCAAGTCGCAGTGAAGTGATGGGGAATATTCAACTCAAAAGAGGCATGTTAAGTATTGCATTGCATTAAAATATTAATGTTCCCTTTGTGTTGCTTAAAATACCATTTTTTGAACCAGTGAGTCAGTCAAGATTGTTAAGCACAAGAAAAAGTACATATTTTCTTTCAAGGAGCTTCAATTCAAGGGAAAGAGAGAAGGCAAAATTTTGAGAATTCAAAGATGACAGAAACAGGTCTACGAACTTTTTAGAGGGAAGATGATATTAAACTATGCAGAAAATAAGAATGAGGATGATCAGATTTCAATAATGGTTGGTGTGTGTTACCTGGAATCAAGTAGAAACAGTCTGCAAACAATTTATATTAATAATTGTGAAAATACAACATGGTGCTTCAGAGGTTCTCAGGGGACAATATCCCAAAGGTCCCACAGGTGGAGATAATATGACAAAAGATGTCTGTCTGACTAGTGGCTTGTCATGATCACCAACATATGTGAGTGACATAATAAAATATTAGCTGTATGGGAGTGTACCAATAAGTGTGCTTCTGACAAAAGGTAACACCCTCACTTTCCAGCAGGTTTTCTTTTCTTTTCTTTTTAAAAAAATGATAAACTTGTTGTTTTGAACTGAATAATTATGAATGCTTGCTTTTTTAATTTATCCTGAATTTTTGAAATGTGGCTACACTGTTTTTCTAATTAATAATAAGTGTATACATTTTAAAAATTGGAAATGCAATGAGGCATGTCCCCAACACACTCTACTCCTAGGGATTAATTCAGGATTAAAATGTGGTATTAAGATGTGTTTATATTGAAACTGTAAAATTTCTAGAAGAAAACATAGCTGATAAACACCTTGACATTGGTTTTAGTGGTAGTTTTTAATTTGACTCCAAAGGCAAGGGCAAAAATAAACAAGTGAGACTACACTGAACTAAAAAGCTTCTGCACAGCAGAGGAAATCTTCAACAAAATGAAAAGGCAACCTACTGAATGGGAGAGAATATTTACAAATCATATGTCCTATAAGGAACTAAAAATATATAAAGAATTCATGCAACTTAATAACAACAAAATAAGCATTTTGATTAAATGATGGACAAAGGCTCTGAATAGACATTTTTCAAAAAGAAGACAGAGGTGGCCAACAAGCACGTGACAAGATGCTCAGCTTTACTAGTCACTAGGGAATCCACAGCAAATCAAAACCACACTCAGGTATCACCTCACACCTGCCAGAATGGTTACTATCAAGAACAGAAGTGACAGGTATTAACAAAGATGTGGAGAAAAGGGGACCCTTGTGCACTGTTGACGGAAATGTAGATTAATCCAGGACCTATGGAAAACACACAGCAGTTCCTTAAAAAACTAAAGATAGAACTACTTTATGACTCAGAAATTCTACCGCTGGGCATTTATCTGAAGAAAACAAAAACACTAATTTGAAAAGATATGCAATCACTTGTTCATTTACAGCATTATTCCCAATAGTCCAGATACAGAATTAAACTAAGTGTCCATCTGTGGATGAACGAATAAAGAATATGTAGTATATACACATGATGGAAAACTGCTCAGCCATAAAAAAAAATAATAATGAAGTGCTGCCATTTGCAAAAAATGGATGGGCCTAGAGGGTATTATACTAAATGAAATGTCAGACAAAGACAAATACCATACGATTTCACTTACATATGCAATCTAGACAAGAAAACAATCAAAGCAAACTCATAACACAGAGAATAGAATGATGGCTGCCAGAGGGGAGGGGTGTTGGGGGGGTGAGCAAAACGTGTGAAGGGGACCAAGGTACAAGCTTTTAGTCATAAAATAAGCCATGGGATTGTAGTGTATAGCATGGTGACTATCAGATCAGATCAGATCAGATCAGATCAGTCGCTCAGTCGTGTCCGACTCTCTGCGACCCCATGAACTGCAGCACGCCAGGCCTCCCTGTCCATCACCAGCTCTCAGAGGTCACTCAGACTCACATTCATCGAGTCAGTGATGCCATCCAGCCATCTCATCCTCTGTTGTCCCCTTCTCCTCCTGCCCTCAATCCCTCCCAGCAGTCAGTAATATTGTATTGCATATTTGTAACTTTGTATGGTGATAGAGGGAAACTAGACTTATTGTGATGATCATTTTGCAGTGCATACAAATATCAAATCATTATACCATACATCTGAAATTAATATGTCAATTCTACCTCAATTAAAAGAAATGATATACTATGTCAAAAAAGATTTTTTTATAAATGTATGTGCTCAGTAGCTCAGTGGGGTCTGACTCTTCACGGCAGCACAGATTGCAGCCCACCAGGTTCCTCTGTCCATGGGCTTCTCCAGGCAAGAATACTGGAGTGGGTGGCCATTTCCTACTTCAGGGGATCTTCACAACCCAGGAATCAAACTCATGTCTCCTGCATTGGTAGGTGGATTCTTTGCTACTTAGCCACCTGGGAAGCCCTTATAAATGTATGTATGGCATTTATAAATTTGTTAGATACTTAAATTATATTTGCCAATCAATGAAAAATTTCTCTATTACCATTACTGGAACACACATACTCAAAGCAATTTTGTGTTGAATTTTGCATAAAATTTAGTGAACTTTTAAAAAACTTTTTTTTTTGATTTTTGGGAAAAAAAATAGAAACAAACTTCTTTAGGAGTATGTGTTCTGTGTGTCTCTGCCAATGAATAATTACACTATAGTGCTGTTATCAGCTAGTAATGCCTGGGACACTTACCTGGATCCAAACTACCTGTGGCAAGACCCCATAGATATTGCCCGCTCTGGAGCCAGTGTTGTGGCTGGAGCAGTCCTACTGGGTCTTATTATAATTGCAAGATGGACTTCAACATAAACCACCAGGGAACTATGAGAGGGAGCTTATTACTCACAGGTACTAGAAGATACCCAGCACAACCAAGGCCATACAGTGAGATCAAGGGGAGAGAGAGAGGGAAGTTTGTGGACCTGGGGCTCTGCCTTTATTGGGGTACAAGGGTGGGATGCCTAGGGTTTTCATGATTTCATTCTTTATTGGTTAATTTAAAACCTAAGGGTGAGAATTAGGGAATGGGAAGGGAAAAGTGGAATCAATTAAGTGGTCAGTTATCCAAGTTACCCAGGGTTTTCTACAAGGGCAACTTCTTGGATGGAGGCAGCCTGTTTCCTTGACTAGTTGTTTTACTAGTAGCTGTGACATATAGCTGGCAATGTTTATTCCAGACAGATGTCTTTGAAATGGATGCCTTGGTAATCAACAGCTTCATGTCAGGGATCTACACTACAGGGTATTTCTTCAACAGGATTTTTTTTTTTTTTTTGATCTATTTAGTGTTATTTTGTTACTTGTTTCTTTCTTTATCTAAATAGGTTTCATACAATTTAGTATTAGGTAGGTATGACTGTGAATGGCCTTATAAAAGCGTGAAAGGTTGAGGAATGTAAATGTACTTCTATTGGTTTGTTGGTTGGTTGGATGGATGGGTGTTTCAGGGCTGGTATGTTGACTTTGCCTGAAATTGGTTTTAGGTTTGCAGGAATATTTTAAATGAGCCACTTATATCAACCATTTGAAGAATTTCAAGAGCTATCCTAATTTAATGCTAAAAATATTTAGACAAATTATTGCCTGAATAATGTTATGAGTGAAAAAGTAACTTACCAACAAAAGCATTCCAAAAAGAGATAACATTATTTTAGGATAAAATAACTTTTATGGATTAGATTTCCGGTATCCCCTTTGTTTGGAGGAGCAATACACATCTCTTGTTTAGTATTTCTAAACCTGGACTTTTTGAGAATCTTCTCATTAGAAGTTTTCCCATGAAAAGTAGATCCAGGGCAAGTTCTAGGAAAAGAGACAAAAGATTTCACCTAAACATTGGAATCTATTCGGGAAAATATATTTCTTTAACGAAATCTCTTCATTAAGAGCAATTCCAAGGACTAAAAGTTACAATTGGAAAAAGTCTTCCTAACCATGCTGCTGTTATTCAGTTGCTCAGTTGTGTCCAACTCTTTGGGTTTCCCTCTCCTTCACTGTCTCCCTGAGTTTACTCAAACTCATGTCCATTGAGTCAGTGATGACATCCAACCATCTCATCCTCTGTTGCCCCCTTCTCCTCCTGCCTTCAATAGTTCCAACATCAGTGTCTTTCCCAATGAGTCAGCTCTTCGCATCAGGTAGCCAAAGTATTGGAACTTCAACTTCAGCATCAGTCCTTCCAATGAGTATTCAGGACTGATTTCATTTAGGATGAACTAGTTTGATCTTCTTCCTGTCCAAGGGACTCTCAGGAGTCTTTTCCAGCACCACAGTTTGAAAGCACCAGTTTCTTCAGTGCTCAGCCTTCTTATGGTCCAACTCTCACATCCATACATGACTATTGGAAAAACCATAATTTTGACTATCCAGATCTTTATCAGCAAAGTGATGTCTCTGATTCTTCACTATCTAGGTTTATCATAGCTTTTCTTCCAAGGAGCAAGCATCTCTTAATTTCATGACTGCAATTACCTTTCACAGTGATTTTGGAGCCCCACAAAATAAAATCTGTCACTATTTCCACTTTTTCCCCATCTATTTGCCTTGAAGTGATGGCTTTGGATGCCTTGATCTTAGTTTTCGGAATGTTGATTTTTAAGCCAACTTTTTCACTCTCCTCTTTCACCTTCATCAAGAGGCTGTTCAGTTCCTCTTCATATTCTGCCATAAGGGTGGTGTCATCTGCCTATTTGAGGTTGTTATTTCTCCTGCCAATCTTGATTCCAGCTTGTAGCTCATCCAGAACAAAATTTCACATGACGTACTCTGCATGTAAGTTAAATAAGCAGGGTGATAATATACAACTTTGATGTACTTCTTTCCAAATTTGGAACCAATCCATTGTTTCATGTCTGGTTCTAATTGTTGCCTTCATAACCTCCATACAAGTTTCTCAGGGGACAGGTAAGATGGTCTTTTATTCCCATCTCTTTAAGAATTTTCCACAGTTTTCTGTGATCCACACAAAGACTTTAGCATATTCAATGAAGCAGAAATAGATTTTTTTTTTTTTAGTTCCCTTGTTTTTTCTATGATCCAACAGATGTTGTCAATTTGATCTCTGGTTCCCCTGCCTTGTGTAAGTCCAGCTACAGAAAAGATCTTAATGACCCGGATAACCACAATGGTGTGGTCACTCACTGAGACCCAGATATCCTGGTGTGTGAGTGGGCTTTAGGAAGCATTACCACAAGCAAAGCTGGAATCCTAAAAGAGGATGCTATTAGCTGCACTCAGCAAATTTGGACAACTCAGCAGTGGCCACAAGACTGGAAAAAGTCAGTTTTCATTTCAATCCCAAAGAAGGGCAATGCCAAAGAATGTTCAGATTATGGTACAGTGGCTAACCTTACCTCTTGACAAAGTCTTTCATATCACGCACATGTGCGTGTGCATGAGGTTGTATCTGACTCTTTGCGACCCCATGGACTGTATCCCACCAGTCTCCTCTTTCTGTGGGATTTTCTAGGCAAAAATACTGAAATGGGTTGCCATTTCCTACTCAGTCACATATCTAATGTGGTGTCTAACTTCAAAAGCTCTTTGACTACTATGAAAGGAAAATAAAAGTGGCATTAATATTGCTAAGAAAGTTTTCTAAAATGGATCCAGGAGGCCCTTGATGAAGTGTGGCTTACACACATCTGAGGCCAGACAAAATCTGAAATTTGACCACTTATTTTCTTAACACTGGCATTTAGAACCTCTGTCCAATGTTCCAGAAACTCAAGATACTTATTGGACCTTTACCCTAAAATAACTCATAATGGCCTACCTACTGATTGGATTTTACCTTAAATAACTAATGATAACCTATACTTTAGGAAAAATATTTCTTTACTGCATCAGAGTCAATCAGAATCTTTGCCGGACACCTTTAACAATCTTATGGCTTTTGTCATTATAAGCCCCTGACTCCTCTTTCCCAGAATACTCTTCTAGTTTTACATATATATATATGTGTGTGTGTGTGTGTGTGTGTGTGTGTGTGTGTATGTGTGTGTGTGTCTTTAGAATTGCTGTTCTTAATATCCCAAATAAAGCTCTTTGTTCTTTGCAGCCTCACAAGATTGCAGTAACTGATTACTGTTCAACACTGTAAATACAGTATGAAATGCCATGTTCTATGCAGTGGAAGGGAAAAAAGAAAATGTGTACCTTGTAAACTTTTTTTAGCTAAAATGGGAGCACAGACTAATATCTGGATCAGCTGTTAGTTCAGCTCTGCTTGGTCAAACACAGTAATTATGTGGAATTGGGGTAATGAAGCTGCTGCTGCTGCTGCTGCTGCTGCTAAGTTGCTTCAGTCGTGTCCAACTCTTAACCCCCCTCCCCCCCCATGGACTGTAGCCTACCAGGCTCCTCCATCCATGGGATTTTCCAGGCAAGAGTACTGCCATTGCCTTCTCAGGTAATGAAGCTACTGCCAGCCAACTGGTGGACATTATGTTACATCTAGTTGCTAAGGAAAGTGGAATTATTATACCAAACCACATTCAAGTTAGAGCGTGGCTTTGTTTTTCCTAATTTAATGAATTACTTTAGTCCTTTAGTTTCCAGTGATCTTTTTTTGTTAAGTGTCCTGTGATCTTAATTCTGAGCTACTGTCTTCTCTGTAAGAATGTCCTGGGACAGAATATTTTCATCTTTGAAATCACTACAAAAACAGATAAGACCCAAGAAATTATGTTCAACTGACTCTCACTGTCAATGATAGGTTTAAAAGAGTGATCTTCAGCCCTCTAATTTTACCATTTACATTTCAGTTGTCAGCATCTGTCAGTGGGTATTTTCTTCTCAAGCCAGAGGGGTAAAAATCAAAATTCTTTTTGAGAATAAATTGCCCCAGTATTCAGTATCATCACCACCATAATGTTTGGTTTCTATCTGTCACTTGAAGAAGGTAACTCTCTATTATTTTCATCCTACTATTTAGCTGAAATATTGGCACCTCTGCACTGTGTAGATGAAGCAATTCCCAAAAAAATTCAGGCAAAAGAGTATTTTTGTTTTATTTCATCAGATGAATGCTTTGGGCTATGGATTTTGAGGATATTAACACAAAACCTGTTTCTAAACCACCCCATGTTTTTGTTTAAATGTGCTTTAAATGTTATATTCTGTGGAAGCTTAAGATCTCTTGAGGGAAGGCAACAATCAAAGCAGTCTAATTCTATACCATTTGATCAAGGGATTAATTACTTGCATTTAAAATTCTCAATAATTGCATGGCAAGGAAAACTTGCAGCCATTTAGAAGTCAGCTGGCAGGGAAGCACAGATGGGGAATTTGCAGAGTGTCAAGAGGTTTCAGGAGTTGAAACAGCTGCAATGCCTTTTTAATAGTGGAGCTGAATAATACCAGAAGAGTCTCATTCTATGCAATGTGAGGTATAATTCCAAAATTCTGAAATATAATCCATGCTTTGAACATTTGTGCAGAACCACTAATAGGACATTAGATGAATGGCACATTAGAACTAACAACATGAATTATAATAATTTCTAATGCTTATTTAGTACTGACAATTTTTAGGTGTTATTGTAAGCTTGTGCACATTCTCTCTCCCCTCTCTTTCTCTTTCTCTTTTTATCTCTCCCTCCCTCTCTCCCTCTTCTCCTCTACCTCTATATATACTTACTTCATTTCCACAGCACCCTTATAAAGCAGTTACTGGGAGAAGGCAATGGCACCCCACTCCAGTACTCTTGCCTGGAAAATCCCATGGACAGAGGAGCCTGGTAGGCTGCAGTCCATGGGGTCGCTAGAGTTGGACACGGCTGAGCGACTTCACTTTAACTTTTCACTTTCATGCACTGGAGAAGGAAATGGCAGCCCACTCCAGTGTTCTTCCCTGGAGAACCCCAGGGACGGTGGAGCCTGGTGGACTGCCATCTATGGGGTCACACAGAGTCAGATACGACTGAAGCGACTTAGCAGCAGCAGCAGCAGCAGTATCACATCTGTTTCTTTTCTTTTTCAATTTGAAGTATAACATGCATAAATAAAAATTAGTTTATGGGACCTCCCTGGCAGTCTAATGGTTAAGACTTTGCCTTGCAATGCATTTGGTGAGTGTTTGATCCCTGGTGGGGGTGCCAAGATCGCACATGCCTTGTGGCCAAAAAACCAAAACATAAAACAGGAGCAATATTGTAACAAATTCAGTGAAGACTTTTAAAAAGGTCACATCAAAAAAAAAACTTTAAATAAAAGCAAAATGAGTTTAGACAGATGTGTGCAAGATACAAAAGAGTCCATCATCCCAAAACTTTCCCAGATGCCCTCTTTGAAAAAGTCCTCTTTTCCTGAACCATCTCCAGAGTCGGCCACCCTTCTGACTTCTATCACCATTCTTTAGTTAACCCTATTCTAGAACTACTTATAAATAGAGTGATATGATATGTGTTCTTTTGTGTCTGGCTTCTTTTGCTCAGAATAATGGTTTTGAGATTCATCCATTTAGAAACATACATAAACAGTGAATTGTCATGTGAATATACCACGATTTGTTTTCCAGTTTTCTTATTGATAGACATTTGTGATATTTTCAGTTTTGAGTTACTGTGAACAAAACTGCTTTCAATAATCTTGTACAGATCTTTTCATGTACATATGATTTCAGTTCTCTTGCAATGAAATTAGAATTGTTGAGCCATAGGTTATGTTTTATTTTATAGGAACTACCAAATATTTTCTCAAAGTGATTGTATCATTTAACTTTCCCACCAATATTGTATTTTACAGTTGTCACACAGCCTCATCAATATTTGGTTTTGTTATCCTTTAAAATGTAACCATGCTTATAGGTATGCAGTGATACCGCATTTTGCTTTCAATTTTTATTTCCCTGATAAATAGTGATATGGAACATATTTTCATTTGCTTACTAGTCATTTGTATTCTTCCACTGTGAAGTGCCTGTTCTTTGTCTGTTTATAATTGAGGTTGTTTGTATTATTATTGAATGGTGGGAATAACTTCATATCATAAATACAAGCCCTTGGCCTGTGGGATATGTGTCAATAATTTCTTCCTGTGTGTGTTTAGCTATTCACTATGTTAATGAAGGGTTTTAATGAGTAAAAGTTTTGTGTTTTGAGGAGGCCTAACTTGTCTTTTATCTTTCAGGGTGAATGCTTGTGGTATTCTGTATAAGACTTTCCTTACACCAAGGTAAGGAAGATATTCTCCTATGTTTTATTTTAGAAAGTTTATAGATTTAATTTTTATGTTTTAGTTTATGATTCATCTTGGCTTATTTTTTTCTTTTTTAAATATGTTGCAAGGCAGGTGTCAAAGTTTACCTAATTTTTCATATAGAGATTCAGTGATTCAATTGTCATTTAGCAAAAACAAAAAACCTTTCCTTGCCTCCATTGCTTTCATGTCTTATTCCAAAACTAACAATGGAAAATCCCATGGGCAGAGGAGCCTGGTAGGCTGCAGTCCATGGGGTAGCTAAGAGTCGGACACGACTGAGCAACTTCACTTTCACTTTTCACTTTCATGCATTGGAGAAGGAAATGGCAACCCACTCCAGTGTTATTGCCTGGAGAATCCCAGAGACAGGGGAGCCTGGTTGGCTGCCTTCTATGGGGTCGCACAGAGTCAGACATGACGAAAGCGACTTAGCAGCAGCATGGGTTCTATTACAAGATTTCCTATTCTGTTCTATTGATCTATCCGTTTATCCATGTTGATGGTTTTCTTTTAGGACTTTAACAATGTAGTTGCAATGTCTTCTGGCTTGCATTATTTCTGATGAAAAGTACAGATTATTCTCATTTTTCATATGTATATGTACACAATCTTCACAATCTCTTTTTCTAGTTTTTTTAAAAAGATTTTCCCCTTTATCTTTGAATTTTACCAATTTGACTATAATGAGCCTAGATATGGTTTTCCTTGTGTTTAACCTTAAATTCTTGGAATTTGTTAAGTGTCTTCACTGTGGGTTGATAATTTTTTATCAAATTTGGGGAATTTAATCTTTATTTTTTCAAATTCTTTTTCAGGAAAATTTTCATTTCAGATGTTATATTTTTTCTTTCAAAAATGTCTATTTGGTTTTTTTTAATAGTTTTCATTTCTCTGTTGAGATTCCCTATATAAATATTATGACTATTTTCTTTTAAATCCTCAGACATATTTGAACAGTAGTTTTAAAGTGCTCGTATACTAATTTCAACACATGTCTCACTCTGGATCTCTATTAATTATTTTTTCTCCTGGTTATAAATTTACATGTCCTTGATTTTTCTATGTGCCAAACATTTTGAATGATACAGTTTGGGGAGCTTGAATTTGTCTTATTTTACACACTGTCGAGATTTATTCTGTCAAGCAGTTAATACAGGGATGCAACAACGTGATGCTTTTGAAACTTTTTGATTTAGTCTTTGTAAGAGCATCTAGACTCTCCCTTACTATAAGACTAGATAAGCCCTACTCCTAAGTGGTTTTTCTGTGATATCAATGGAATTTCCAGGGTTTTCAGTGAAGTGTCTATACTAACTCCAATCCCAGTGTCTCCCAGAACAGGATAATATCATATTTGGCTCACATAAAATCATATTTGGCTCACAGTTCCCCTGTAGCTGCTTTTTTCTAGGTCTTGCTCTAATCTTATACATCTGAATATTCAGTCAAATATTCAAGGAGATCCATATGCATATTTATATATCTTATTGTGTGCATAACCCCTTCTAATCTTCTTACTTACAAATTTCACTCACCTCAGCACTCTGAAATCCTCTCCTTGTTTCTTTGGCACAGCTAAATGTGTCAGTCTCTGTTGAATTCCTCTTATGAGAACCACAGTTTGTAAAGTTTCTACCCCAAACAGAAAGCTATGTTTTCCTCCACTCAAGGACCACAGCTTCTCTTGTCTACTGTCCAGTACCCCTAAACAGAGGCTTCATACATGTTTCCAGTATTATAGTTGTTTTTGCCTAATACCATTTCAGATCATATTGGAAATCAAAAGTCTTTTTACTTCATCTTTTAAAGTTGAATAAGCTGAGACAAAAAAAAGTTAAATAATTTGTCAAATGTCCCACAAGTTAACAGAACTGGATCTGATTCATTCTGGCTCCAGAGTGTGGTCTAATAGAGAGCATGGCAATAATGTTTGGGGACTTTTTTTTTTTTTTTCATAACCACAGTTTCCTGAAGTTAAAAATGAAAAAAGAAATAGTGTAATGTGGTAGGACCTGAGTAGGTATATTGAATGCATGGTGACTAAGAAATAGAACATGATGCTATATAACCATGGTGACAGCAAGTAATAATTTTAGTCTTTTCCCCAGCCAAAAAATGAAAAAGCTACAGTAGAGTTTCTTTGCTTTCCTGACCTTTGGATTGCTCACTCTATGTATCCTACTATGCATATTGAATGTCAGAGTTATCTCCATGAAAAACCAGACATGCAAGTAACTGCATCAACTCAATCATTTATATCCTTAATGTCATTTATCTCGTTTACTGGTCCAGAAATAAACCACAGTGAAAGCAACTTCAGACAACCTCATGTTGTCAGTTTTGTCAATCTTTTGTCCTGGACCAGTCCTTTATGGTTTTGTTTAATACACTTAGCCTCTAACTTGTATTATCAATCTTTTTGTAATCAATTTCTCCACAAACTTCAAATTAATTAGAATTCTAGAACTTAAGCAACCTAAGAGATACTTTCCACAATGCTACCAGGCTCATAAACATTTCTAGTTGCACTGCTGACAAGAACATTCATGTTCTTCTTAGTGAAATACCACAGATGACACAAACTTTCCCCGCAATGGGAAATTAAGATTTTTGCTTCGGCATTATGTTTTTAGATTCTGTGAACTCAGATTTTTATTGCTAAGTTAAAAGTCCTTTCCTTGATTTACTAGTTATAGATCAATATATATTTGACGGAAATAATATGTGTCCCAGAAATTACCATCAGAAAGCAGAAAAATACGTCCACTTAGTCATCAAGATAGCCCAAGATGACATGCAATACATCAGTTCTTCCTTATGCATGCATGCTAAGTCACTTCAGTCATGTCCAACTCTTTGTGACCCTACGGACTACAGCCCACCAGGCTCCTCTGTCCATGGCATTCTCTAGGTGAGAACACTGGAGTGGGTTACCATGCCCCCCACCAGGGGATCTTCCCAATCCAGGAATCAAACCTTCATCTTCTGTGTCTCTTGCATTGGCAGATGGGTTCTCTACCACTAGCACTACCTGGGAAGGCCCAGTCCTTCCTCAAGGACTGCCCCCTCACCCCCAAACCCCACCTCCCACTCCTGGCCTTGTTGTGCTCAGTCATGTCCAACTCTTTGCAACGACATGGACTCTGGAAGATCCAGGGGATCTTCCTAACCCAGGGATTGCACTGAAGTCTCCTGCTGCTCCTGCATTGCAGGCAGATTCTTTACCCACTGAGCCACCTGGGAAGCAGTCTTTCCTCAAGGGAAATCAAATAAACAACCTTGGTATAACCCCAGCTATGAAGAGATATTATTCCTAGCTTTACAGAAGTAACTGTAGAAAGATTATGATTATAAACTCACAAAGGACAAAATTTTGTTCAGTTCAGTTCAGTTCATTCACTCAGTCGTGTCCGACTCTTTGCAACCCCATGAATCACAGCACACCAGGCCTCCCTGTCCATCACCAACTCCCGGAGTTCATCCAGACTCACGTCCATCAAGTCGGTGATGCCATCCAGCCATCTCATCCTCTGTCGTCCCCTTCTCCTCCTGCCCCCGATCCCTCCCAGCATCAGAGTCTTCTCCAGTGAGTTAACTCTTCACATGAGGTGGCCAAAGTACTGGAGTTTCAGCTTTAGCATCATTCCTTCCAAAGAAATCCCAGGGCTGATCTCCTTTAGAACAGACTGGTTGGATCTCCTTGCAGTCCAAGGGACTCTCAAGAGTCTTCTCCAACACCAGAGTTCAAAACCATCAATTCTTTGGCGCTCAGCTTTCTTCACAGTCCAAATCTCACATCCATACGTGACCACTGGAAAAACCATAGCCTTGACTAGATGGGCCTTTGTTGGCAAAGTAATGTCTCTGCTTTTGAATATGCTATCTAGGTTGGTCATAACTTTCCCTCCAAGGAGTAAGCGTCTTTTAATTTCATGGCTGCAGTCACCATCTGCAGTGATTTTGTTACTTTCAACAATATTTGTGAAAAGTCTTTTGGAGATATGAGATTGTGCTCACTGTATTCATTTACTCTTATGAAAGGAGGCAGTATGTAATGCTTTGAAGCTAAATAGTGAGAAACCTTGATCAAGAGCACAAACCTAACTGGACTCATCCTTCAGGTAAAGGAAGGAAAGTGTTAGGTATGATTAAATATTAGACACGTGTAGAGGTGTCTGCCTCCCCACTGCCTTCTTCTCTGAGAGCTACCTGGTACTAGTTGCAGATCACCGCAGCTGAGTTCATACCCTGTGACCTCAACACCATCGCTCATTGAACTAGGAGTGTGCTTTAAGTATCAGACTTTAAGTATCCAATCCTCTAATCAGCTAGTAATCAAACATATTCTCTATACTTATTTTACACTAAGAAGTGGTATGGGAAAATACAGTGATATGTGCAACCTCAATACACATAGAGGCTGGCCTGAGGCAGTCATTTTTAGCTCTATGCTTGCTCACAATTAAGCAGAGAAAGGAGATCTGTAGTAGTGAGAAGCAAAAAGGAATGAGTAAGCACTTAGACACAAGCAGAAGCAAAAGACCAAACTCCGTAACAGGTAGATGAAAAAGCCATGATTTCTTTCCAATTCCTGGTTTTACAAGCCTACAAGCATTTCAGTTTTTAGACCCTTGAGGTTGCCTGAGCAATCTGTAAAATTAATCTCTCTTCAGTGGAACTAACTTGAATAGCTTCCTTGCAGTGAATAGTCCCTGACTACGATGCTCAATCATATAGACCTGACTGTCTTTTTTAAAAAAAACTCAGAACAAAGTGGCCTGTATTTTAAAAACTTCTTTGGAAATAATTATCCTCAAAAGCAAAGAGGTGGCCCATCCACCTATCTAAACAAGCTCTGTGGTCCCTTCTAAAATAAATGAGGCAGCATAATTAACCATGTATAAGAAATAAACAGCTATTTTGCATTACTTTGGCAATTAAGAAATCGAGGCCAAGAGACTGACAATACAAGCACCTATTGGAGCTTGAGAATCAGCACAATAAAATCAGACTCGATAAAGTAAAATGGAGATGGTATCTGCTATTTGGTTTTTAGGAATCACACATTTTAGGAATCACATATTCACTTTTCATTCTGTCAGGCCAAGAGCTATATTATATATATATTAAAATCAGGTCTATGTGGTTGAGCATCGTATTCAGGGAATTATTCATTGCAAGGAAGCTATTCAAGTTAGTTCCACTGAAGAGAGATTAATTTTACAGATTGCACAGGCAACCTCAAGGGTCTAAAAACTGAAATGCTTGTAGGCTTGTAAAACCAGGAATTGGAAAGAAATCATGGCTTTTTCATCTACCTGTTACGGAGTTTGGTCTTTTGCTTCTGCTTGTGTCTAAGTGCTTACTCATGTATTAAAATAGCAGTAGTTCAGTTCTTCTGTCTTCTATTCCTGTTGTGACACGTATATAATCTTCACTAACAGAGCTTCCTATGTTTACTCAAGTGACCTCATTAGGTTTAGACATTGTCAAGTGCTGATGTACCAAAACAAAGTTTTAAATAATTTATTTCCTTTGCTTTATTTCACGTTCAAACATTAGGAACAATCAGTGTAATTGCCTATTTGCAAGAACAAGATGTCTTCTGATAGTATCACTTGAACTGGTTCTAAATCTAATAATACCTATTGTTTGCCCAGCATTTTAAAGTTTTCCAACCACTATCCCATGTGATGTCTCCTTTTGTTCTCTGTAGGAAAGGAAGATGGAATTATTCCTACTTTGCAAAAAAGGTGATAAAGGCCAGGAAAGTCCAGTGTACTTGTTGTCTATGTAACAAAGTACCACAACTTCCATGGTGTAAACAATATAAATTTATTTTTCTATATTTCTGGGGGTCACAAGTCCAACACAGTCCCACCAGAATAAAATCAAGGCATTGCCAGAGCTGCATTCCCTTGTGGAGAGTCATAAAGCAAGCAGCTCTGTTTTAATTTCTAGGGTTGTGCCTACAACTCTACTACTAGGACTTTTCTAGTGGCCTCCTTTTCGACCACAGGTACTTCTAATACCCTTATGCCTATGACCCCAGTGGTAGGGCTGCTTGTATTACAGCCCCAGTCTGCGGTGGTCTTTTCCTGTCTTTGACCCCACTCAGAATTAGCAGACATTCAGTTCACCCATACAGTGGTCATAGCAGTATTCTCAAGTGCTACCCCAAACACCAAAGAGGATCACCAAACATTTTGCTTCTCTTAATGGTAGGAGGCACGGGGTACAACATCTGTCCTTTACATCTGAGAGGATGTCTTAGGATACTTCAGCTTACATGCCACATGCTCAGTCTCTTCAGTCGTGTCCAACTCATTGCACTCTTTGAGTGTGGTGCTAAATCTCTATAATCTTCCCTGGAATGAATTGGGTTTTATTGGTGTTTTGTTTGCTTGGTGATTTTTGTTTGTTTGTTTTTTAAATTTTTATCAGAGTATGGTTGCTTTACAATGTTTTGTTAGTGGAATAAATGGTAATTTGACTCACTATGTTGGTAAAGGTAGGCTGGGGACACTTTTAGGGCTTCTACTTGGCCTTTCCTGGTACAATAAGTTGGATTTAATGGGATAAAGAACACACTTTGAGGGCTCCATTATGAATATACACTTAGAAACCAGTGACTTGGCCACCAGGTGTGTCTATGGACCTAATGGACCCTCCTTCAGATAGATGTGGGCTAGAGCTCCATTTATTTCTGAGCCCTGATCAGTCTCTATTCTAACAGGAAGTCAATGATGGCACTTTGAGCACCCTTCTGGATGTTAATTCGGTCCCTGTATCAAGACCCATCAAGATGTGTGGGTATTCTCTTTTCTCTTGTTTATTTTCACCCTGTAAATAAATGGTTGCTAGTGTCATTTGGCAGAGGATTGGGAGAATCAAATGACTACATCATTGTACACTCCTGCCATAGTATTGTAAGGTCCTTCTTCATGGGGATGGAGCCTCTTCTTTAGCTGATGGATTCTGGGTGCAGGTGGGTTCAGACACTGAAACTGTTTAAAAAGTCATGACATTCCATTGCACAGCTGTCCTGAGCCTTCTAATCGTCAAGTCTTGATTTCTTCAGCATATATGTGGTCTCAAACAGAATTTAGCCTTGGCCTGACACATGTACCTCTGAAGGCTCTAGACCAGTGTGACCCAATAGGAATATAATATTGGCCACATGTGCAAAAAGAAACAAGTGAAACTATCTTTAATATATTTTATTTAACCCAAAATATGCGAAGGGGAGATAGGTGTGAAACTTCCTAGATGTCTCAGGGAGAAGTGGCTCTCACTAGTCAAAGGCAATTCTCTGAAGAAGGTAACAGCCATAAGCCGTTATCCACAGCATGCGTGCATGCATGAATACGTGCTATGTTGCTTCAGTCTTGTCTGACTCTGTGCAGGCCCATGGATTGTAGCCTGCCA
Source organism: Tragelaphus eurycerus (assembly GCA_935064755.1). Lineage (NCBI taxonomy): Eukaryota > Metazoa > Chordata > Mammalia > Artiodactyla > Bovidae > Tragelaphus > Tragelaphus eurycerus. The sequence goes on along the minus strand of CAKXYN010000024.1, from coordinate 16,169,910 downwards.
GGCTGCTCTGTCCATGGGATTCTCTAGGCAAGAAGACTGGAGTGGGTTGCCATGTCCTTCTCTAGGGGATTTTCCCAAACCACGGATGGAACCTGCATCTCGTACCTATCCTGCATTAGTGGGCGGGTTATTTACCTCTAGATCATCCACAGCATTTGCAGCTATTACAGAACAAGTTCATTGGCTGGAAGAGGGAATCTGGCTGGAAGCCCCATGGTAGCCACTACACTAAGTTAACTAAAATCCTTTCTATTACTTGTATCCAAAATCTTAACTTGCAACAGAGTACCTGAAATGTTTATCTCATGCTCTCATTTTTAAGAAGTCTTCTTAATGTGAGCTACTCCCCAAAGCTGCAAGTGCTGGGCAGTTTAAAATGAAAAAGGGAACAGGGCAAACCTAATATATCCAACTGGGAAAGTCTGCCAAGTAAAAACAGAGCCTGAAGTTAAAGCAGGGCCTTTCAGAACTTGCTCCCAGCATCACCTGGGAATTCATCAGAAACGCAAATTCAGAAGCTCTTGGGTGGTGGTTGGTGGGTGGGGAGGGGCAAGAATCCCCGCCCCCACGGTCAACCCTGGGATAAGCAGCCCGCCCAGTGATCCTGATGTAACTCTAGACTGAGAACCATGGAGTTAAATGCATGCTTCCTTTAGGAAGGCAACCTCGGCCCTAGCACAGCGAAGGGAGACTCATTAAATACCCATGTTCCTGACCCCATTAAGGAAAGCAGACCAGCTGCCTAGATGAGCAACCCTAATGCTGTGTGCACGCTCCATGAGAGACCTGGGAAGAGAGAAAGGCCTTCATACCTGATGCATTCATAATTAAGATAGTACAGCTTACTGCTTCTGTATGGTAGAGTGCTCTATTTTCAGAGTTTATAGCACAGGAATTCTGAATTTCTACCTGATGTATTTCTGTGGGAAAGTGCAGCCCAGTATGACACCTACTGGTGTAACAGACCTAACACAATGTGACAGAGATACAGAGATGACAGCCAAGTAGCCAGGCCTAAACCCTCTGCCAAGATGCCCTAGATTTGCTAAAATTCAGAGCCAGGAAAATCTGGGGAGCTCACAAACCGCTAATCAGTTTTCTCTCTAGGGAAGCAAGCCTCCCAGTCAAGTTACAAACAAACTAGTGGTCAAGAGATAAGATAAGTTCAATCAGAGGCCAGACACAGAAAAGTCATCAAAATAGCGCCAAGGGACAAAATACATTGAAGATTGTTCCTAACTTCAAATAAAGAACTTTTTTATTTAGTTGGTAGTTTTAGTCACTTAAAGATTAATCATCATACCTTCCTTATAAAAACAGGTCAGAATCATGCTAGTGTTTCAGCACCATGTTTAATTAGTATAATGCACATTCCTGTTCTCACAGTTACCATCCATGCTATTTCGTTTCCATTCTAACCAGTCGTGAAACTCTGCAAAAGTTGTTGCAAATATTTGTAAATATTTCTACTCTAAATATTTACTAAAGTATTAATTAAGCACTGATATTAAAATACACTTCTCCATGTATAATAGATCTGTTATCCATCATGATAAGCCTTTCAGTACAGTGGTTCACTGAGCATTGATACATAGAGATTGTCCCACACACTGTGGCTTTGTTAAACAATTTCAATAGATTACCCTACTAAAATGTGTAACATTTAAAAGCTAAACTGAATAAGGCAGATGTGTACGTATGAGTATATGTGTGAGAGAGCATTTCAGGTACCAGCTGTATTACTAGATTATGACCATGGCCATTTCCTGTGACTGTACTGTGTATGTGTCTTTGTGCCTATTAGCAGAGATTACACTGGGATAGATTGGAATCCTTTTACCTCCTTTTGCCAGTTGCATGGCTCTGAGCAAGCTATCTAACTTCTTTATGCCTCAGTTTTCTGCTCCATGAAATAGTGATAATAATCATACCCACTTGTATATAATAAAAGAATTTGAACAGTATCCCAGATAGGATAAGCACTCTATGTCCATGGAATTTTCCAGGCAAGAACACCGGAGTGAGTAGCTGTCCCCTTCTTCAGGAGATCTTTCTGAGTGAGGAATTGAAACTAGTCTCCCACACTGCAGGCAGATACTTTAGTGTCTGAGCCACCAAGAAAGCCCCATATGAATGTTAGGTACAATTATTAATAAATGTATAGGCAAACCTGAAACCAATTATTTTATAGTCTCTTAAGATATTCTTTTGGATAAGATGGAAAAATAAGACTAGATGACAGTTCAATAAAGTGAAATCACTAAAAAACTAAATCATAAGCAGTGTTGGTTAGTGAACTGATATTGGTTATCTGGGAAATCTCTAGTGAAATTTTCAGAATTCTCCATCTGCCCTTGGTGTGTCCAATATATTATCAATGATCTGAATAAAACGGAAGAGTATACTTATCAAATTTGCAAGTAAAATTGAAAGAGTCTATAATACAGTGTCTATAACAGAATCAATAATAACAATAATAGTAGCAGTTACTCACATTGAATATACTGTGATGGGCAATTTACATGTATTATCTGTAACCCATAGGACAATCCTGAATTATGGATTATAGTTCCCATAGCAGTACATTTGTGATTACCTACCTTTCCCTTCTTAATAACAAATCCCTAAGGGAAATTACCTGCCCTATATGGGCCCCAGCCTCAACTTCTATCCCAGGGCTAAGGTTTTCCTAAGCCAGTAGTTCTTTAACTGTGGTCTCAACCAACAATATCAGTGTCATCTGGGAATTTGTTAGAAAAGGAAATTGTGTGACCTTAAATCAGACCTAGGCTTCCCTGGATTCTCCACTTGCCAATGCAAGAGGCATGGGTTTGATCCCTAGGTTGGGAAGATCCCCTGGAGAAGGAAATGGCAACCCACTCCAGTATTCTTGCCTAGGAAATCCCATAGACAGAGGAGCGTGGCAGACTACAGTCCATGGCATCACAAAGAATCAGACAAAACTTAGTGACTAAACAACAGCATCTGACCTACTGAATCAGAAACTGTGGGGATGGAATCAATAAATCTGTGTTTTAACAAGTCCTATAAGGGTATGGATGTGAGAGCTGGACTGTGAAGAAGGCTGAGCGCGGAAGAATTGATGCTTTTGAACTGTGGTGTTGGAGAAGATTCTTGAGAGTCCCTTGGACTGCAAGGAGATCCAACCAGTCCATTATAAAGGAGATCAACCCTGGGTGTTCTTTAGAAGGAATGATGCTAAAGCTGAAACTCCAGTACTTTGGCCATCTCATGCGAGGGGTTGACTCATTGGAGAAGACTCTGATGCTGGGAGGGATTGGGGGCAGGACAAGAAGGGGACGAGAGAAGATGAGATGGCTGGATGGCATCATTGACTCGATGAATGTGAGTCTGAGTGACCTCCGGGAGTTGGTGATGGACAGGGAGGCCTGGTGTGCTGTGATTCATGGGGTCATGAAGAGTCGGACACGACTGAGCGACTGATCTGATCTGACAAGTGATTCTGATACATAACTAGTTTGAGAGCACTGTTCTTAACCAATCTGATTACCCCTTGTCAGGGACTGACTTAAATAACGTCATGATAGACTCCTGGAAAATGAAATGTGAGAGGAAATCTGAGGGCCTTCTAGAAAATTTTTACTTTTTTTTTTTTTTTTGAAAGAACCTTTTGAGAAGGAGTCCCTCTTTTGATGGTGGACATTTTCATGTCTATCTGTGATGCCTGGAGCAGTGGCAGCCATCCTGAAGCCATGAAGATTGGAATTAGCCAGAGGAGAACACACTGCATGTAGCAAGATGAAAGGATAGAAGGAGCATGGATCTTGATGACATCACTTAGCCACCAAATTTACCAAAACTAAAATTGTATTACCTTCAGACATTATTTTAATATATCCTCAGTAATTAGCCATTTTGATTGGGAGTTTCTAATATCTATAATAAAAAGTGTCCTAAGCAATACCACAGTTTTGCAGTAAGGAACACCAAAGCTCTAAGAGAATGAGTTACTTTCTCAAGCTCAAAATTCAAAACTCTTTCATGATGACCTGGAGGGATGGGATGGGACAGAGAAGAGGGAGGCTAGGGAAGGAGGGAATATAGACATAATCAAAGCTGATTCACATTGTTGTATGGCTGAAACGATTACAACACTGTAAAAATTATAAATAAGTACATTGGAAATAAAAAGATTCTACTAGGATCCTTGGTTTGAGGTTCCCTATTGGAAGAAAATCTGAGTTAAATTCACCATTCCAGTCCACTTCAATTCGCTGATTCCTAGAATGTTGACATTCACTCTTGCCATCTCTTGTTTGACCACTTCCAATTTGCCTTGATTCATGGATAGGTTCCTATGCAATATTGCTCTTTACAGCATCAGACCTTGCTTCTATCACCAGTCACAGCCACAGCTGGGTATTCTTTTTGCTTTGGCTCCATCCCTTCATTCTTTCTGGAGTTATTTCTCCACTGATCTCCAATAGCATATTGGGCACCTACTGACCTGGGGAGTTTCTCTTTCAGTATCCTATCATTTTGCCTTTTTATATTGTTCATGGGGTTCTCAAGGCAAGAATACTGAAGTGGTTTGGCATTCCCTTCTCCAGTGGACCACATCCTGTCAGATCTCTCCACCATGACCCGCCCATCTTGGGTTGCCCCAGGGGCATGGCTTAGTTTCATTGAGTTAGACAAGGCTGTGGTCCTAGTGTGATTAGATTGACTAGTTTTCTGTGAGTATGGTTTCAGTGTGTATGCCCTCTGATGCTGTCTTGCAACACCTACCATCTTACTAGGGTTTCTCTTACCTTGGGCGTGGGGTATCTCTTCACGGCTGCTCCAACAAAGCGCAGCCATTGCTCCTTACCTTGGAGGAGGGGTATCTCCTCACCGCCGCCCTTCCTGACCTTCAACGTGGGATAGCTCCTCTAGGCCCTCCTGCGCCCGCGCAGCCATGGCTCCTTGGATGTAGGGTTGATCCTCCCAGCCATCGCCCCTGGCCTCGGGCGTGGGGGCGTGGGGTAGCTCCTCCCCGACACTGGATATCTCCTCTCAGCTGCCCCCTCTGACCTCGGACACGGGGTAGCTCCTCTCGGGGTTCCTGTGCCGTCACAGTCTGGTACTCTCCGCCGCTGCCCCTGACCTCAGACGTGGGGTAACTCCTCTTGACCACCACCCTTCAGGCATGCGGTCCTCTCGGCTTCTGCCCCTGATCTTGGACATGGGGTGGCTCCTCTCGGCCACGCTTAGCACGCAGGTCGGAGCTGCCTGCGCTTAAACCGTGAACTTCCTGATGTTCAAGCTGGTTTTAGAAAAGGCAGAGGAACCAGAGATCAAATTGCCAACATCCGCTGGATCATGGAAAAAGCAAGAGAGTTCCAGAAAAACATCTATTTCTGCTTTATTGACTATGCCAAAGCCTTTGACTGTGTGGATCACAATAAACTGTGGAAAATTCTGAAAGAGATGGGAATACCAGACCACCTGATCTGCCTCTTGAGAAATCTGTAGCAGATCAGGAAACAACCATTAGAACTGGACATGGAAAAACAGACTGGTTCCAAATAGGAAAAGGAGTACGTCAAGGCTGTATATTGTCACCCTGTTTATTTAACTTATATGCAGAGTACATCATGAGAAACACTGGACTGGAAGAAACACAAGCTGGAATCAAGATTGCCGGGAGAAATATCAATAACCTCAGATATGCAGATGACACCACCCTTATGGCAGAAAGTGAAGAGGAACTAAAAAGTCTCTTGATGAAAGTGAAAGTGGAGAGTGAAAAAGTTGGCTTAAAGCTCAACATTCAGAAAACGAAGATCATGGCATCCAGTCCCATCACTTCATGGGAAATAGATGGGGAAACAGTGGAAACAATGTCATACTGTATTTTTCTGGGCTCCAAAATCACTGCAGATGGTGACTGCAGCCATGATATTAAAAGACACTTACTCCTTGGAAGGAAAGTTATGACCAACCTAGATAGCATGTTCAAAAGCAGAAACATTACTTTGTCAACTAAGGTTCGTCTAGTCAAGGCTATGGTTTTTCCTGTGGTCATGTCTGGATGTGAGAGCTGAACTGTGAAGAAGGCTGAGCACCGAAGAATTGATGCTTTTGCACTGTGGTGTTGGAGAAGACTCTTGAGAGTCCCTTGGTCTTCAAGGAGGTCCCACCAGTCCATTCTGAAGGAGATCAGCCCTGGGATTTCTTTGAAAGGAATGATGCTAAAGCTGAAACTCCAGTACTTTGGCCACCTCATGTGAAGAGTTGACTCATTGGAAAAGACTCTGATGCTGGGAGGGATTGGGGGCAAGAAGAGAAGGGGGGTACAGAGGATGAGATGGCTGGATGGCATCACTGACTCAATGGATGTGAGTCTGAGTGAGCGCCGGGAGTTGATGATGGACAGGGAGGCCTGGCGTGCTGAGATTCATGGGGTCACAAAGTGTCAGACACGACTGAGCGACTGATCTGATCTGATCTGATCTGATTGGAAAAAATTTCAAAACTCTTTCAATAGACCAGACAAGTCTGTGTGCTTAGGAAAGGACTAGAAGTAAAGGTAGAGAGATGAAGAGGTGAGGCATAGCCTCAAGTAAGTTCATTTTAAAAAGCCCTAAGAAATTCAGCGGAGAAGGCGATGGCACCCCAATCCAGTACTTTTGCCTGGAAAATCCCACGGACGGAGGAGCCTGGTAGGCTGCAGTCCATGGGGTCGCTAAGAGTCGGACATGACTGAGCGACTTCACTTTCTCTTTTCACTTTCATGCATTGGAGAAGGAAATGGCAACCCGCTCCAGTGTTCTTGCCTGGAGAATCCCAGGGACGGGGAAGCCTGGTGGGCTGCCGTCTGTGGGGTCACACAGAGTCGGACACGACTGAAGTGACTTAGCATAGCATAGCAAGAAATTCAGATGTTGCACAAACCAGTAGCATGGCAAAGTACAAAAAGGGAGGAAAGAAGTTTAAAGCAATGTAGGGTTCAGTCAATGAAAATTGACCAGGGGAGAATAAACAAGGAAGGGAACGGTTATACCACATTGCACACTAAGTCACTTCAGTCATGTCTGACTCTGTGCGACCCCATCGACAGCAGCCCACCAGGCTCCCCGTCCCTGGGATTCTCCAGGCAAGAACACTGGAGTGGGTTGCCATTTCCTTCTCCAATGCATGAAAGTGAAAAGTGAAAGTGCAGTCGCTTAGTCGTGTCCGACTCTTAGTGACCCCATGGATTGCAGCCTAACAGGCTCCTCCATCCATGGGATTTTCCAAGCAAGAGTACTGGAGTGGGGTGCCATTGCCTTCTCCAACATTGCACACTAGTACATTTTAATCTCATCTAAAGTACTATGCTCAGTTCTAGGTACCTCAATTGTTTTCATGGACACAGTTGAGAACAAATAGATAATAATATGACTAGGAGAGGAAAAGGTCAGAGAATCAAGCTGTAGATTTTTAGCTAAGAAAAGGTAAGACTTACAAAACTGTAACTGCATTATTTAAGTCTCTTTGGGAACAACTAAGGGAAATTCAACTCAAACTGACTTACATACAATCTTTTGGCTTGTGTATCTAAAAGTTCAGGAAGTAACCCAGCATAAGGTGTGGGCTGAGTCCACGTGCTCTGACAATGTATGTGGTAGGGCTTTGTTTTATTCTCAAGGCACTGTTTTCTTGGGTTAACTTCATCCTCAGACAGGATCTCTCCCCATGTCCCAACTTCATATTCCAGTATTTTAGCAATTCTGTAAGATGGAGAGCTTCTCTTCTCCAGTATTTTTCATAGAAGTCCCAGTATAGCATCCTACTGAATCCATTTGGATGACTAGCCTCAAAGTGAAAGTCACTCAGTTGTGTCCGACTCTTTGTGACTCCATGAACTATACAGTCCATGGAATTCTCCCAGCCAGAATACTGGAGTGGGTATCCTTTCCCTGCTCCAGGGGATCTTCCCAATCCAGGGATTGAACCTAGGTCTCCTGCATTGCAGTCAGATTCTTTACCAATGGAGCTATCAGGAATTGGACTAGTTGATTAGCCTAGGACTGAAATAATCACTGTGGCCAGTGAAATTGAATATGCTAAATGAGAAGATCTCCATTATGTACACATCCTAAAGGGTAGAGATAAGAAAGTTTTCATTCCTTGGTAAATTCCATCAGTGAAAAATAGGATGGAGATAAATTTCCCATTGGAAAATTGATTATTCTGAGAAGAAAGGAAAATGGATCCTGGGAAGGCTAAAATAGAGATGACCACTTCAATAACACCTGTCTTCAAATATTTGAATGCCTGATAAATGAATACATTCAGCTTATTTTATCAAGTTTTACTTGATATAATAAGAACTAAAACATAGAAGTTACTGGGAAGCACATTTCTAATCTACACAGGAAAGAATGTTATCTTTACATCTCTCAACAGCGAACAGGCTGCACCAGAAACAAGGATGTCTATCATGAGAAGTTTGCAGGCCAAGGCCAGATGACCATCTTAGAATGATATAAGTTCAGTTCAGTTCACTTCGGTTTAGTTGCTCAGTTGTGTTCAGCTCTTTGTGACTCCATAGACTGCAGCATGCCAGGCTTCCCTGTCCTTCACCAAATCCCGGAGCTTGCTCAAACTCATGTCCATCGAGTTGGTGATACCATCCAATTATCTCATCCTCTGTCATCTTCTTCTCCTCCTGCCTTCAATCTTTCCCAACCTCAGGGTCCTTTCTAAGGAATTGGCTCTTCCCATCAGGTCGCCAAAGAATTGCAGCGTCAGCTTCAGCATCAATCCTTCCAATGAATATTCAGGACTGGTTTCCTTTAGGGTTGACTGGTTTGATTTCCTTACAGTCTGAGGAACTCTCAAGTGTCTTCTCCAACACTACACTTCAAAAGCATCAATTCTTCAGTGCTCAAATTTCTTTATGTTTCAACTCTCACATTCATACATGACTACTGGAAAACCATAGCTTTGACTAGACAGACCTTTGTCAGCAAAGTAATGCCTCTGCTTTTTAATCCACTATTTAGGTTGTTCATAGCTTTTCTTCCAAAGAGCAAGCGTATTAATTTCATGTTTGCAGTCACCATCTGCAGTGATTTTGGAGCCCAAGAAAATAAAGTCTGTCACTGTTTCCATTGTCTCCCCATCTATTTGCGATGAAGTGATGGGACCAGATGCCATGATCTTCGTTTTTTGAATGTTGAGCTTTAAGTTATATTTCTCACTCTCCTCTTTCCCTTTCATCAAGAGGCTTTTTAGTTTCTCTTCACTTTCTGCTATAAGGGTGGTGTCATGTATTTCCTGAATTGTTAGAAAGGAGGAGTAGATGAAATCTAAGGTCCTTTCCATCTCTAAGTCTATAATATACTCACTCTATAAGCAATCTGGCTAAAGATCGTCTGTTGCTATTGTTTTTCCCATAAATGACTCCTCTAAACTCTACTGGTATTTCTGGAATGCCTATGTCTGATACAAACAGACTGAATGATGAATTTTTGACCAACTCTTCTATGTTATGCTAACTAAAGAAAGGGGCATAGCAAAAAGGAATGGCTGGTGACCCTAATCTTAAATAGTAATGGCTGCAAATGATGAGGGGCCTCATAGTATGTAATAACAATACTAAAAAGTGTGGTCAACTCATCACTTGAAGAGTAAGAATCAAGATGGGATATCTAATCACAAAGAATGACAGAAATATCAAACATGCATGCTAACCTAAACATAAGAAAGAAAGATTAAAGAACAATGAATAGATCCTGGTGCAAGATGTGGTTTGGGGTCATAAAAGGGACTTGATTTGAATCAGTAACTTAATAATTCATAAATGGTATTTATTTCCAACTAACTGAATTAGAATCAAGATTGCCAGGAGAAATATCAATAACCTCAGATATGCAGATAACACCACCCTAAGCCTCTTGATGAAGATTAAAGAGGAGAGTACAAAAGCTGGCTTAAAACTCAGCATTCAAAAAACTAAGATCATGGCATCCCATTCCATCACTTCATGGCAAATATATGGGGAAAAAAATGAAAACAATGACAGACTTTATTTTCTTGGGCTCCAAAATCACTGCAGACGGGGATTGCAGCCATGAAATTAAAATATGCTTGCTCCTTGGAAGGAAAGCTATGACAAACCTAGACAGCATATTAAAAAGCAGAGATATTACTTTGCTGATATAGGTGCATATACTCAAAGCTGTGGGTTTTCCAGTCGTCATATATGGATGTGAGAGTTGGATCATAAAGAAAGCTGAGCACTGAAGAATTGATGCTTTTGAAGTGTGATGGTAGAAAAGAGTCTTGAGAGTCCTTTGGACTGCAAGGAGATCAAACCAGTCAATCATAAAGGAAATCAATCCTGAATATTCATTGGAAGGATTGATGCTGAAGCTCCAATACTTTGGCCACCTGATATGAAGAGCCATCTCATTAGAAAAGACCCTGATGCTGGGAAAGAGTGAAGGCAGGAGGACAAGGGGACGACAGAGTACAAGATGGTTGGATGGCATCACCAACTCGATGGACATGAGTCTGAGCAAGCTCCAGGAAATGGTGAAGGACAGGGAACCCTGGTGTGCTGTAGTCCATGAGGTCACAAAGAGTTGGACATGACTGAGTGACTGAACAACAACGACAACTGAATATTTTAGTGAATTAAATATAACATCAGGAATGATTTGAAACACAAGTGTGATGCTACTTGAACAGAGGTTGAACCCCTCCCACATGTAAAGTCTTGGGACTGAGCAGTGGGGAGGGTAATCAGTCTGCCTATGTCAAACAAACATATTGACAAGACAAAATACAGTGAGCTCTAATCAGTTGTCTAAATGGCTCAAAAGTTATCTGGATGAGAGAAAAAATTAATTTTTAACTTAGTGAAAACTGAAATTAAACTCACTTTAGCATAATTGTTTATAAACTCTCCTTTAAATAAACCTTTTTCCACATGCCTAACTGTTTTCTGAACACAAAATAATTGGACTAGATTTGAAACTCTTTCATGATTGAGTAGAGAGATCTCTGAACTTTCTAAAATTATAGATGAAATTGATGTCTATTCACTTTGTTCAGAGATGTTCCATAGCTCCTATCAGATTTTTAAAGGAACTGTCACCCATCACAAACCCTAATTGAATCCCTCTGATACAAAATTAGCTTCAGAAATGTATTCCCTGAGTTTTTTGAGAACTCCAATATTTCTGTAACACATATAAGAAAAGGGAAAAGTAATTAAAGCAAATTGCTACAATGAGCTAAGGAATAGTGCAAGGATTATAATAAGTTTTCACAGAGTTCCAGCTGGCATAGACAAATTAGAGCAGCCTTCCCTCTTAGACTTAGCACACAGAGAAGACTTGAATTGCTACTGGGCCAACACTCACCATTAGGGGACACTCCAAGTGTCTTGAAGTTTGAAAACATATTTCTGAACTAACTCAAAAAGGCATAGAGCTAAGTAGATGTATTTTCATTACACAAATTGCTAAAAATAATGTAGGATATACCTCTGAGTTAGAATTTTTCAGCAGATTTATTCAGCCTACAGAATTTCAGAAGAGTAGATAGATGCATTGTAATTAGAGGTAGGATTACATACAATAATGGAAATAAGAAACCATTAAAAAATTATAGATTCTTAAATTTTAGGCTTCTTGCTAAGCTCTCTGAAGTTGCAGCTGTCTTTTTAAAAATTACATCAATGCTTCTGTTTAGGAAAATGGCTGGGAATGAAAATAAATCTTTGTGTCACTAAGTAAGATATTAAAAAATCACAGAAAAAATGGTTGTTCCTGATGCATATAGTTACTGAGCACATGTGATTTGAAAATAAGATATTCATTTCTGCAGGGCTCAGCAACACAAATGTGATTTCAAAAGAGTAACCTGTGAACATAAATTTCTGGTATGTCATCTAACTGACTTCACCAAAATATTTTCCAGTGAATTATAAAATGTAAATTACCCTTATGCCTTCAGCCGTGAATGAACTGAATCTCATTCTAGATGTGTGTCTATTGCTGAAACCCTAAGCTCTATTGCTCCATTAGTTCTATTGCTCCAAAATTTGTTGTTTTGTTTTTTTTCTCTGTGGCCATTTTTGTACTCCACTTGCTCCCTAAGTCATAAAGTCCTGACATTCTGCAGCTGTCTGGAGCCTCTTGCTGCCCCACAATACACCAATGACTGCCATTGCTACCTTTAGTCCCAAAGCAGGTCGCTTTCTCTCACTTTCCCTTCTAAGACCGTTATACTTCTTCACTATACTTCTGTCTCCACTCCAGATGCCCTCTGTAGTGACTCCATCACTGTTTAACATTGCATTCTCTGGATGAATAGTTCCAATTACTTTCATTTTTACTATTCTTTATTTCTACTTTTAGGACTTCCCTGATAGCTCAGTTGGTAAAGAATCCTCCTGTGATGCCAGAGACCCTGGTTCTATTCCTAGGTCAGAAAGATCTGCTGGAGAAGGGACAGGCTACCCACTGCAGTATTCTTGGGCTTCCCTTGTGGCTTAACTGGTAGAGAATCCACCTGCAATGCAGGAAGCCTGGGTTCGATCCCTGGGTTGGGAAGATCTCCCAGAGAAGGGAAGGGCTACCCACTCTAGTATCCTGGCCTGGAGAATTCCATGGACTGTATTATCCATGGGGTCACAAAGAGTCAGACACGACTAAACAACTTTCACTTCACTTTCTACTTTTACCAAAATATCCATCTGAAAATGCTAACCATTAACATTTGCTCTGCCTGATCAGTAAAACCATTATGGTAAAGTGTGTTTTCAGGCTTCAGTGCTAGCTAGCTCAGCTACCACTGAATCCATCTGCAATGCAGGAGACCCCGGTTTGATTCCTAAGTCAGGAAGATACCCTGGAGAAGGGATAGGCTACCCACTCCAGTATTTTCAGGATTTCCTGGAGATTCTGATGGTAAAGAATCCACAGTAGGCCTGGGTTCGATCCTTGGGTTGGGAAGATCCCCTGGAGGAAGGCATGGCAACCCACTCCAGTATTCTTGCCTGGAGAATCCCCAGGGACAGAGGAGCCTGGTGGCTACAGTCCAAGGTCGCAAAGAGTTGGACACGACTGAGCAAGTTAGCACACAGCACACAAAAGGTGTGTTTTCCTGTCCTTCAATCTATACCATTGCTGATACACATGGTTTCTAAATGAAACACTAAAATATTTAGAATCATCCAAGGCCATTGGCCTTTCTACAATATTATTAGTCCAAACAATTATTTTTCATCTTGTATCTAAGTATTCCCTTTGTTTTGTTCTTAAATTTAAAATCTTGGTTTGTCCTTGAGGAATATTTATTAAGTTAACCTTTTCATTTAGCTACAAAATATTTTTGGAGGAAGAAGGAAAAGAAAACAATGCCTTTTTTGCCATGTATCCTCTTCTATCTCTATTTGCAACTCTGTATTTTCTTCCTTTTTCTATTCCCATTTAATAGCAGTTGTTAATTTGAGTACCAGGATAGTGAAACTATTAGTATGAGAATATCATATAACTTTTTGAAATATTTTTCTATACTTTGCCATAGACCATTTTCAGTGGTGATTCTAAGACTCTGCTGGTTTATTTGAACAAGACGGATTTTGTTTAGATGTAATGTTTGTTCACAGACTTCTGATATGAACTGGTCTCTATCTACTCCGATGATGTTTCATACTTCTTCTCAGATTTACAGCTGGAGGGAAGGATGATGTGCACCCCGTCCCAGAGGAGCTCTAAGCTTCTTGCTTGCGGGCTTTCCCCTAGTTCACCTCTGCTTTCCTGAAGCAGCATCACTGCCTGCCCTCACTGCCCCAGCTTGGGTTACTCTGAACATCAACCTCAAACTGAGCCTCTCCTGCCTCACCTGTCACCCAAAGCATTTTACTTAGTAATACACTGCCCAAGGGTGATGCACCCCTACCAGTATTTAACCACTTCCCCTTCCCATGAATTGGTCAGTCATTTTCGGCTGGAAATAATCTTGATAGGAATGGTAACTTGGTAGAAAGAAATAGTATTTGAAGGTTGCAGGTGGGACAAGGTGGCATGCAATTCAGTGTCTTTGGGATAGGGAGACAGCTCAGTGATTCAGATCCTGGTGCTCTGGGTTCAGGAAAACAAGAGCAATGGCTGGAAGTAAGAAGGGTCTTATTACTTTTTTTTTTCTTGGTGTACTGTAGTTTATGAATCAGAGCCTTGATAGGCCATGAGAAGAACTCCTAATACTGTACCCCTCATTGGTCTCAGTTCTTGGAGGTGATGGGAGTTTACCCATTTTCTTGTCTCTTTCTTTTAGTGGAAAGTTAGAAAAAATATGGAGTGGCTATAACTGAAGCTGCTAGATAAAATGCTGTATTAAATGAGGAGGTTTTCCTTAGGAGCTTATCTTCTCAAAGTGCCTTTGAATTATAATCGTTTTTACTCAGGCACAAATAATTTTTTTCTGAATTTGGTGTTATTCACGAACCTGATTACTATGCATAGCAGATCATATTTTCCGAAGATGGCCACAAAAATATCTTGGCATCTCCCAAGCTCTCTTGCAACGTGACCTTGACATTCCCTCATCAAGAAGGAGAGTTGATTTCTCCACCCCCTTGAATCTGGGTAAGACTTGTCCCTCTTGATGGATAATAGCAAAATGACACTGTTAGAGTATAGCCTTTCCTGACCTGTCACTTTTCTCTTCTTTTTTTTTGAAAAATTTCTCTAGGAATGTTCACACTGAGCCTAGCTGCTATTCTATGAGAAACCCAAGCTACAAGGAGAAAGTACATGTGGTTGTCCCAGAGAGCCAGGGAGCAAGTTAGGATCAGCTGTCACCAGGAGAATGAGTCATCTGAAATATCCAGTCCGGTGGAACTTTCAGATCACGATGCCCTGGCAGCCATGTGATTTCAATTAATATGAGAGCCCCAAAGTAAGACCCACCCAACTGAGCTCAGTCTATTCACAGAACTATGAGAGAAAATTTTATTCTAAGCTGCTAAGGTTTGGCATGATTTCTTAAGCAGTAAGAAGTAACCAGAATACTATATTAAATGGAACCAGATCCTGTGAAGCATCATCTGTTACTGTCAGCTTAAACTTATGTACAGTTATTTCAATGGTAATTTTTTGTAAAACATCCAGCAGGTTCAATATAACTTTAAGATTAATGGAGAGTGAACTAACAATATTAATACTACATGCATGTATGCATGTGTGCTCAATTGTGTCTGACTCCTTGCGACCCCATGGACTGCAGCCCGCCAGGCTCCTCTGTCTATGGGATTTTCCAGGCAAGAGTACTAGAATGGGTTGACATTTCCTCCTCTAAGGGATCTTATCGATCCAAATAGTGTGTAAAAGTGTATGTGGGCTGCCATAACAAATTCCCACAAACCTGGTGGCTTAAAACAGCAGGAATATATCCTCTCATGGTTCTGGAGTTTGTTAAGTCTGCAATCAAAGTGTGTCAACAGGAATGTGATTCCTCTAAAGCTTCTAGGGCAGAACTCTTCCTTTCCTCTTCCAGCTTCTGATGGCTCCTGGCATTCCTTGGCCTCCTTGACTTACGCTGTATCACTCCAATCTCTGCATCTATCAGACTGCCTTCTCCATGTGTATGTCTTTCCTGTCAGTCTCTCTCTAATCAGATAATACAGGATTATCTCCTCATTTCAAGTTTTTAACTTGAACATATCTGCAAAGACCCTTTTCTCAAATAAGATAGCATTCTTAGTTTCCAAGGATTTGACGTGGATATTTTGGGGGAGCCATTTTTTTGGTCTATCGTGATCGGTATGGGAACAGGAGCAGTAGAAGTAAGTCCCTATCACCCTAATGTTACAGGGTAGGTAAATAAAGCTGGTAATTCTCAAGCAAGTGAGTCAGTTCTTTGCACAGTTTCTAAAACAGATGGTAGTTTACGCTGCGGTGTGAATTCCTTCCATAAGATTGATGACCAAGTGCAGGTTACTCTCTGTATTTGCCTTCTGTTCAGTTATTGTGATCACTAATTACATATATTAGTATGAAAGAAATGTAGCAAAATAAGTATTTGTAAATGTATTCAGATCAAGCTCAGTTCAGGATAATATGGATACTAACAAAGTTAACTTTGTCTAACAATGAAGAATGACTGTTTGTTAAACTACTTTGGAATTTCCCTGGCAACCTGCTTACACTGACCACATAGTAGTTGGTGTTAGCCATTTCCCAACTTTTAATCATCTCCTTAATTACCACAAATATATTGTATATTTCCTTTAATTGAATTCTGATTTTTTCTTCCTCTGCATCATTCCAGCACTATCCTGGTTCTAGAAACAATCTAGGTCTGGAAACAAGACAGAACTAAACTGTACCCAAATGACCAAGAATTAAACAGGGGACCAGTGATCTCTCAGTTGAAAATAGAAAATGGGTACTCAGAAATTAACACCTGCCAACTACATTTACATTTAAGAAACTACAGAGTAAGATATTAGTACATAAACAGCTATTAATGTTGTGTCTATCTGTCTCTCTCTCTGTCCCTCTGTTTCTCAGTATCTATCTATGGGTTGGCCAAAACTTTATTTGAGATTTTCTGTAACACCTTATAGAAAAACCCAAATGAACGTTTTGGCCAACCCAATATCATTCTATCTATCTATATACCTACCTACGTAGCTGCTTACCTAGCTATCTATCTACAAATAGACACACAACACACACACAAATAGTGGTGTGATGGTCAATGTTTAACTGGAACTATGGGTAAATTTTTAAAAGCCTTTATTTATAGTGTTTTTCAATTTCAATGATGAAAGTGCTCCACCGCCACTGAGCTCTGACTACCAACATGATGTCACTGAGTGTGGAATTGGTGCGAGGTGCATGCTCACATTCAGCTCTAATTAGCCAGTATGAACTGTCTCCAGGATACCACTGTAACAGTTAGAGAAAAACAGGGAGAAGTCATTTCCATTTGAGGTAATCAGAGGAGGCTTAATGTAGAAGGTGGTACATGATCTGACCTAATAGCATTGAAATATGTATAATATTATATCTGAAATGTATTAATTGTTCAAACTAAACACTATCATGTTACAATTTATTCATACTAGATGTTTGTAATGTTTCTGATAATCAATAAAAGAGATTCTTGATTTAAAAAAAAAAAAGATGAGTAGAAAAAAAAGGATGAGTAGAATATTTACAAGTTTATTGAACATGTGACAGAATAAAAAAGTAAATAAAGGTTTGCTTTGATCTTAAAGGGGCTTCCCTAGTGGCTCAGATGGTAAAGACTCTTCCCGCAATGCAGGAGCCCGGGGTTTGACCCCCAGGTCAGGAAGATCCCCTGGAGAGGGGAATGGCAATTCACTCCAGTTTTCTTGCCTGGAGAATCCCATGGACAGAGGAGCCTAGTGGGCTGCAGTCCATGGGCTCACAAAGAGTCAGACACAACTGAGCAACATTTCCTCTTCCTCCTCCTTGATCTCAAAGAATTAGAGTTGGAGAAGTGAGACATTTCAGGAAACTAACACGAGTGTGTTTTTAAATGTTTAGATTATATCAGCTTGAGCCCCATATCAAGGTAACCTTGACATATTTCACAAGGGAGGAGTGGTTGTAGTAGGAAAGAAGACTTCTTTATCCTCAGGGTCCCATCAGTAGAATTTAGAATTTATGCTAATGCTCTATCTTTTAAAGTCATCTTGTTTGAGTATTTCAACTCCTCTAATGTCAGACCCGATTTATGTACAAATGTGAACATAACTACAGTCACTTCAATTAAAAAACACATAGTCGTGCTGCCTAGAGAAATGTACTAGGAAAAATAACATGAAATGAAATAAATTTGCATAAAGAAGACTTTTTCAGTTTCAGCTCTGACATACAAAGAATTTGGAAATCATCACTCTCATCCTTATAAGAAACAGCTGAAGAAATTGAAAATCAGTGACTTTTCTTGGACCCTCCCTATCAGAGAACAGAGGTTACAGGGAAAATTAACACCCCAAAATTTGGAGAGAAAAATGAGTCCAGAGAGTCACAGTCAGTATGTGATTACCTGGACAAATGCCACTAGATCCATAAACTGGTAGAAACACTGTGATCATTTTGATGTCTTGTTGGAGGCTCAATAGGGACAAGCATGAGAAAGAGACTTCTTGAGGTCACGGTTGTGGAGGTCACCCACGCATGCATGAGTTTACCTCCAGGAATTCCACTGTAAATCCTTACAATAAAGACCTGAGAAAGATTAATCAATATGAATTGGGTCCAAAGCATTTTCACAACAAGAGCCTACTCAGTAAGGAGAAGACTTTACAGAGCCTGAACCCAGCTGAGAAGGATATTCCCCACCTTCTGCCTACTCTATTGTCTCTTATCTAAGAAGGAAGATAAAGGTGATACCATGGGGAAATAATTGTGAAGATCACAGACCTAAGACACAAGTCCTCTGATCATATTATATTAATAGAATGCTTCACCTCTCTTACATTTTACCACCATACTGAGAGAGTTCCAATGTAACTATTGTGAATTAGAGCTCAAACAACTGAAAAACGCTGACTCTCTCTGAGGAGGATTGCTGTTTGCTATGCTTAGTCACTCCGTCATGGCCCACTCTTCATGACCCCATGGACTGTAGCCCACCAGGCTCCTCTGTCTGTGGGGATTCTCCAAGCAAGAATATTGGAGTGGGTTGCCATGTCCTCCTCCAGAGAAACTTCCTGACCCAGGAATAGAACCGGGGTCTCCTGCATTGCAGGCAAATTCTTTAATAGTTCAGCTACCCAGGAATACTGAGGAGGAATGCTGAGGGAAGCCTAACATCAAGAGAAGACAAAACAAGGACATTCGAGGAAATTCCAGACACTGCACCTGCAGCTGTAACAAACATTAAACATAGTTCAGTTCCTAGCCAGCTCATCATTAATCTTTACATTAAAGGCCTATTTACCTCATTTTCTATTTCCTATACAAATGACTCCGACCTTCAACAAAAAAGTTACATAGCATGACAAAATACAAGGAGAAAACTCAAACTGAAGAAACAGTGATCACAAAAATCCAACTCTAATATGACAAAGATGTTAAAATTATCAAAAAGAGAATTTAAAATAAGTATGATTAATATGCTAAGAACTCTAATGGAAAGAGTAGACAATATGCAAGAACAGAAGGGTAATATAAGCAGAGAAGTGGAAACCCTAAGACAAAATCAAAAGGGAATTCTAAAAGTTAAAAACACAAATGAAGACTTCAGAACAAAAATGATGACTGCCTTTGCCTTAGATACGATCACTAGTAGACAACGTGGCCAAAGAAAGAATTTGTGAACATTAAGATAGGTCAAGAAGTAATACACTCAGAGTGAGGTTTAAGCAGTGGATAGTTCAACTTTTATTGAGAATTCAAGAAGGCATCCCTTAAACGCAGTACTTTCAAGAATGGTAACCAGTTCTAATCAAAAGTGATAGTGGACTGGAATAAACAGAGTTGAATCTGACTTTTGTCAGATTACCCCTACTGTACTCCACCAGGATCTTCAAGCTCCCTCCCTTTCCAATCATTATTTAGCATGATCTCTGAGTCTTAAGGGCTTCCCTGATAGTTCAGTTGGTAAAGAATCTGCCTATAATGCAGGAGACCCCAGTTCAATTCCTGGGTCAGGGAAGATCCACTGGAGAGGGGCTAGGCTACCCACTCCAGTGTTCTTGGGCTTCCTTGGTGGCTCAGCTGGTGCAGAATCTGCCTGCAATGTGGGAGACCTGGGTTTGATCTCTAGGTTGGGATGATCCCCTGAGAAGGGAAAGGCTCCCCACTCCAGTATTCTGTCCTGGAGAATTCCATGGACTGATAGTCCATGGGGTCACAAAGAGTTGGACCTGATTGAGTGACTTTCACTTCACTGAGTCTTATATTAGGTTTTTATAATTTTATGTGAATAAACTTAATTTATGTTCTTATCTCTCTTAAAATATATTTCAATAAAAATTTTATATAACTGTGCATCTAAGGTCTTGCCTCCTAAAAGAGCAGACTCCAGAGAGTAAATAGGCAATAGAGAAGCTTCTTGTAAACCCTGGAATCAAATTTCTGTCCCTACTCACAAGGAGGCCCTTGCTGGAGATTGTTATGTGCACTGCTCTCCAGACACACATGAGCATAGAGATCTGAGAGTAACAGGATTAGGAGGGTGAGCAGTGGCAGGCTGCAGGATAATGGGCAAGCTGCAGCTTGGGGACTGAAGAGCCAGAGATCCTATAGTATCAGGACAACCTCATTGAGTTATTACATCCAAGGGCAGGAGGAGTCTGAAAACAACTTCAGGGAGATCATGGAGGTGAGAAAATCAAGCCCTATGTGAAAAGTTTACATAAACTTGGATTGATTAGCTGAGAAAAGAAACAGCAGTAAAGACTTTTAACACAATAAAAAAAGAAGAAAATGATGATCAGCCTTTTTCAGAGACCAGAACTAAGAAGCAGGCTTTAGAGCATAGTGGGGTAGATTCAGAGTATATATTGTTACGTGTTGAAAGGGGTTACCTAAAGGATTATGGAAACAATCAATTCTTATAAACTGTGGAAGGTTTTGACCTTTTTTGAAGGCCAGAGGAGAGAAACCAGATTCCAGACATTGATTAGAAGATGTGTACTGGTCGACATTGTGCTAACAATCTACTTTCATTTCATCAAGAAATTTTGGCAACTAATTTTTTCATCTGTCAAGTGCAAATAGAATGAAATCTCTTTCCAGAACCATTCATTACTGAGTAATTTTCCTAAAGAAGTCAGTCTGTCTTATACCCCATCCAAAGAGTGCTTACTTACTGTCTAGTAAATAGAATCACATTGGAAGAGATTCTTATCTATAAAGCAACCAATGGTACACAGGGCTTTCCAGGTGGCTCAATGGAAAAGAATCCACCTGCCAAGCAGGAGATGTGGGTTTGATCCCTGGGTCAGGAAAATCCCCTGGAGAAGGAAATGGTAATCCACTCCAGTATTCTTGACTGGGAAATTTCATGGACAGAAGAGCCTGACAGGCTACAGTCCATAGGGTCACAAAGAGATGGACACAACTTAGTAACCAAACAGCAGCAACAATGGTACACAACTCAAGGATGACACTAGTGTTCTTCCACTGGAAACATCTTACTGCTGCAAATAGAATCACTACTAGGAAGTGCTGCCGAGATCTTTGAAAGGGAAAATGCTTCTTACCAGATAGCCAGAACCCTATTTCACAGCTCTCATCTGTGAAAGCTTCAAATGTAATACCGCCTTAATAATGTATTCAGGGGACCTTCGAGCATTTATCCAGTAACCCTTGAGGATGATTCTGTTTCTTGTGTCATTTATTTTTTTTTTTTTTAAATGTAATAGCTTTCTAGGTTTCAGTCAATGGCTTGGTCTCATAGGAAATTGTTCATCTTGTTTTGTCACTCTTCTAAAATTGTTGAAATCAGAAGACCCATTTTAGTCAACTATTTCATGCAGAAGCCAAGAATTTTTCAAACTTAAAGGTGCTTTTTTTTACTATTGTCCCCAAACAAAAATGTTATTTGCCTCAAATCCATATCTATTTCATACATATGTATCTCTCAAGACTCCTAGCCAGATTTTTAATCAAAAATTCTGATGAAAAAAGAAAACTTATAGTTTTAGAAATCTTAGACTTGGTTCAAAAAAATGTCTTCAACCCTCACCTTCTGTTCTAACGAGAATAATATATCAAATAGACAGTATAGAAGAAAGAAGATCATTAAACCTTAACATTAAGCAAACGATATGAAGTATGAACTATTCTTAATCACAACAAGGAGCATTGACTGATGGGAACAAAAGATGAGTGATATCTAAAACAAATGTTGCAGAAATAATCCAAGATAATTAACAGAATGATGGCTGCCCATTGCCATTGGTGGATGTAGAGTGGAAAGTGAAAGTAACAGTAAGTCTGTTTTTATTTATCATCTCCTTAAAGATAGGCTCAAAGAGATGCCAGAACATTCGTTGTCCATAATAGATTGGTCATGCTTTGAGAATACATAAGGACAGAGATTCATCTTATATTTGTTCAAAGTTTCTGAATGGGAGTTTTCTCTTATTTGACAGAGGAAATGTGGCAGATGTAACCAATATAAGCAATATTACCAGACACTAGATTATGACTTAAAATCTACATCTACCTGGAATAAAAGAAAACAAGCATTTTTATTCAAAGTTGCCTTAAATTCTGTTTTGAAAATAGATGTAATAGAAAAACAAATTAAAAACTAGCAAAACATAACAGAAAGTAATCACATAAACTAGTTCTTCAAAAGTCTGCACTGAGCAACATGAAGCAGTGGACGAGCGTAACGGACAGGGTACATAGTGCTCGTCTCAACCCTGCTGCTCTGGACCTTAGTTCATGCCCATTATCAGGGAGTTGTTCTAAAGCTCTAAAATTCTGTGACCGTGGACACTGCTATACTAAAACACTACATTTGTGCAGAGTTTTATCATTTACTCTGACTCTTTACAACAACCCTGTGAGAAAAAAAGGTATCCTCTCTAATTTAAGTACTAATGAAGAAATGAAATTGAGTAAAATAACTTGAGGAAGATGACCAGATATTCTTCAGTGCAGAGATGAAGAAACTTGAACTCAAGTCAACTAATGTCAAAGCCCATGTTATTCTTACTGCATCATTCTGCATACCAGGCATCTCTTAATAACATAGGGGGCTACTTTGAGGCCCCGAAGTGATCCCTGTATGCAAACAAACAGAAAGAGGGTTTCCAGGACCTTTAGAGTTAGCGTACTGATTGAGCCTTCAAATTTACTAAAAGAATGTAAAATTTCGGATGGGAACTCCCCCAACATTTTGCTTACCAAACTTACAAACTTACCTTGGGTGATAATAGCAATAGAGGAGCTGTCTCAACCTTTTAAGTTCATTCCTACTGTAAAGCTTTGGACTCCTTCACTTCCTGCTCGCTGGAGAAATTTACAGTCGACTTTCTCATCAGTTTTTAGGCACAATAACATCCCTAATACACGTAAAACCCTAATTTGTCTACACTGCCCATTTCAGAAAGCCCCCTAGCATTCTCCTTTCTTTCACATTCTCATTTCTCAAGATGTTTGACAAACCTTCCCAGTTCCACTTGCTCACTTTCCACTTGTTAGTCCATTACAATCTGGCTTCCATCTCCACTAATCCAATAAGACTTGTCTCATAAAAATCACCTTTGAGCAGATGATACAGATTTTTATATTCTTTCCTGACCTCTCGCTGACTGACTACTAACCTTGACATTGCCTCAACTTTCTGATCTCCATAACCTTTCTCCCCAAACCTGGTCTTCTTTCTATATACCCCAAATAAATGATTGAATACATTGCTTATGTTAACCAAAAGCCTTGGAGTCATCTTTGACCTCTCCTTCTTACCCCTCCTAATCAGTAATCTCCAAATCCTAAAAATCTCCTCATGAACCCATCCTTTTCTTTCCATTTCTACTGCCAACAACATGAGAAGTCCCAGCTAGGGTCTTCTCTTTCTTGCATTACTGCAGTGGTTATGCTAAGTCACTTCAGTCATGTCCGACTCTTGTGTGACCCCATAGACAGCAGCCCACCAGGCTTACCCGTCCCTGGGATTCTCCAGGCAAGAACACTGGAGTGGGTTGCCATTTCCTTCTCCAATGCATGAAAGTGAAAAGAGAAAGTGAAGTCGCTCAGTCATGTCCGACTCTTAGCGACCCCATGGACTGCAGCCTACCAGGCTCCTCCATCCGTGGGATTTTCCAGGCAAGAGTACTGGAGTGGGGTGCCATTGCCTTCTCCAACTGCAGTGGTTACCTGAGTGGTTACCTAACATCTGCTCTTGCCAGCCTCAGCCACTTGCCAAATTGAATCTATTAATATGCAAATATTACTACGTTTATTGTTTTCCCAAAACGTAACCATATTTTCCTAGGTCTTAGGATAAAGAAAAACCTCCCTATTGTCTCCCATAATGCTGCAGGTTTGGTCCCTACCTATATCTCCAGCCTCACTTGGTACCACTCTGCTCCCTCTCCTCTCCACTCCAACTACACAGGCTTTCTTCAGCCCCTTGTTTTTGACCACATTCCCTCTCAGCACGGGACCATTGCCTAAGCTGTTTTCTCACTGTTTCTCTTTTGTCCACCTTCAACTAGGTAACGCCTGTATGTTTCAATCTCTCAGTGATGCCATGTGTATAGAATAACATGAAAACAATAAAGTAGACATAGAACCTACCCTGGAAAGAAGTAAAAGAAGCCTTCCTAAAAATCTTAGACCTCTAGTCTAATTCACAAAGAAGCCAAGTCAGGTGAAGAGGGAAGAAAGAGCATTCCTTGTAGAGAAACAACAGAGGCAATGGAACAGAGATTGACAGGGATGGAGACAAACACTGAGGAAGCAGTGGGAAGTAGAAGTAGAGGGGATCTGTTTACATGGGTCTGGGAGCTTTAAACTGTGTTGTGTCCTCTATAGGGGAGCATTAGAGAGTGTTAGGAAACGAAAAAGAATAATAGACTTGCTTTAAGTGAGCTGCCAATCGTAACAAGTTAGTTACAGAATCTTAACTAAGACGTCAGTTTCCTGACACTCGGACCAAATGTCATTCTACAAGCCTACCACATCAGAATAACCTGAGGGCTTATTAAAACACAGACTGCCAGACCCCACCAACAGAGTCTCACCAGATTTGGGGTGGGCTTGTGGAATCTATTAAGTTTCTAGGTGCTACTGATGCTGCTATCCAGGGACTACTCTTTGAGAATCACTGAACTAGACCATATTTCTCAGTAAATTAAATAGAGAACCATTCAAAAAGATTAAGCTCTAAAAAGTATAAGAAAGAAAACTGGAGGCATAAGAACACCAAAAAGATGGAACCATTTGTATTTAGTTTGGGAGCATTTTTTTCTCTTAGCAGCAAATATAACCTTGAGTCACAAATTAATTAATTTCCTTGTGTCTTATTTCCTTGCCTGTAAAATAAAGTCATTGAACCAGAATAACTCTAATGTATCCTCCTGTTCTAAACTTTTATAACCTTACAATTTATCTTCTTAATTATATTTTGTAAAGGTTCTTGTTAAATTACTTTTTACTCCATAAATATACATTTGGATACAAATAAGGAGAGGAGAACAGTCTAAGAGATCCTTAGGAAATGGGTAAGAGTTAAGACAGAAGTCTTACTGATAGCCAACAAAAAGAGGCTGGACTATCACACTGAACATACATACCTATAAAAGATGGTCATCAATAAAATCAAGAAAAAAAGTGTATACTTTGTTAACATTTCTAAACTTTGAAATGTTTAATAACTCAAATGTTTGTGGCATCCTTCTAAATGTTTGTCTTTATTTGAAAGATAATCCAAATGTTATTGTCCCTTTATCAAACATCCTGAACAAGATTTCTTTACCAGAAATGCTATCTTATTAGCTGATTCCCATGGTCAGACAAATTTTAAAGTATCACACAAATAGTAAACAGTATCCAGAGCCTATGTAATATTTATGAATTGGTCATTTTCCTTCCAAAGCAACATCAAAATACTTTAATATGATTTTATATAATTTCAATTTTCTTACTTTTTTTGCCTTAGATTCACTATTTTTAAATTGGTTGTTTAAGATCACCAGATTATTTCTTTGTTATATTTTTATTTCTCATTGATTAGGTATTGAGAATTAAATAGTATTCAATATTTTCACTGTGGGTATTGATTTTCTGTCATATTAATACCCTATACATAATCATGTGTTAATTCATATTAAATATTACAGCTGGATTTTAAACAGATAATATTAACTTTGTCACAGACCTAAAATTGTACATAATTAATAATGAGCTGGGGGCAAGTTTGGAGGGTGGCAAAAGATGGATAGCAGTGACTCAGGAAATACAGCACTTTCAGTTCAGTTCAGTCTCTCAGTCGTGTCTGACTCTTTGTGACCCCATGGACTGCAGCACGCCAGGCCTCCCTGTCCATCACCAAATCCTGGAATTTACTCAAACTCATGTCCATTGAGTCGATGATGCCATCCAACCATCTCATCCTCTGTTGTCCCCTTCTCCTCCCGCTTTCAGTCTTTCCCAGCATCAGAGTCTTTTCAAATGAGTCAAATACAGCACATTATTGAGACTAAAACTCATAACTTCAGGAGGAATTTATTTTTCCATCAGTGAAATAGATTTATTGATTAATATCTTCTGTCTGTTATGTGTACCCATCTTAGTCTCCTTTATAACAAGAATGAATTCTTTGTTCTTTTTAAACGCTTTTCCCCAGTGTACTTCCCTCCTTCCCCTTTGGCCCTGAATGCCTTTCTTTTTCAAAATTACACCCTCTCAAGGGTCTCTGATGCTGAGGGTAAAATTCAAATATGTGGAGGTTATTACAGATGACAAATGATAGAAGCCTAGTTTGAACCAAGTTATGTAAAATAATTTATTGAAAGGCTATCAGGATAACTTCCAGAAATGAAGGAAGAACTGTAGGACTAAGGAAACCCAGATTAATTTTTTGGCTAGAACCAGAGTCCTAAGTTGGAGAAGGCAATGGCACCCCACGCCAGTACTCTTGCCTGGAAAATCCCATGGATGGAGGAGCCTGGTAGGCTGCAGTCCATGGGGTCACGAGGAGTCGGACAGGACTGAGCGACTTCTCTTTCACCTTTCACTTCCATGCATTGGAGAAGGAAATGGCAACCCACTCCAGTGTTCTTGCCTGGAGAATCCCAGGGACCGGGGGAGCCTGGTGGGCTGCTGCCTATGGGGTCGCACAGAGTCGGACACAACTGAAGCAACTTAGCAACAGCAGCAGCAGAGTCCTAAGTAATACCACTTCTCTCTTCTTCCCCCTCCTCTCTGGGTTCTTTTTTGCACAGTTTTGTAGCTCAGCTGGTAAAGAATCTGCCTGCAATGCAGGAGACCCCAGTTCAATTCCTGGGTTGGGAAGATCCCCTGGAGAAGAGTTAGACTAACCACTCCAATACTCTTGGGCTTCCCTGGTGACCCAGTTGGTAAAGAATCCACCTGCAATGCAGGAGACCTGGGTTCAATCTCTGAGTTGGAAAGATCTCATGGAGGAGAATGTGGCAACCCACTCGAGTATTCTTGCCTGGAGAATCCTTTTGGACAGAGGTACCTGGTGGGGCTACCAGGGCCTCCAGATGGCCACTCTGAGGAACCACAGCTCCTGTTGATATTTCTGACTCTCTGCTCTCCAAGGACAGTTTCCCGTTCCCTCCACAGTTGTATAGCTCAGTTTTTTCTGAGAGAACTCCAGAGGGAGTTCACCATAGAGCTGTGCTGTGCTGGCAGCAACAAAGCTCCATAATTCTTCCAAAGAACTTCCCTGAAGTGCCCAATAATTGCATTAGGAAAGACAGCCCTTGAAATGCATTAATACCTGGTGCCGTAACTTCACTGTCTCCTCGACAGCCTTTTACACCCCTCTTCAGGGGAACATAGATTCAGGACCCTGGGCTCAGGGAGCAGCTTCATAATCCCTAAACGCACCCCAAAGGCTGGGGCATGGAAAGTTCTGCTGCAGCAGAAAGAATGTTGTCTGCATCCAAGTTTGTAGAAGACTCTTGAAGAGCCAAATTTAGGCTTCATTTGTCTCCACACAGGAAAGCAAATTATATTTTCCCAGCCCCAGATTAGCATTTGATATATTTCTGAAAGAGTATGTTAGAAATTTATACGATTCTAAAAATTCCAGAATAGTTTTAAACACACAATATTCCTTAATATGTAAACACTTTAATAAAATGTAGCAACATAAGTGCAGATCTACTGCTTCAATTTATAACCAAAGTTTTTTATTTTTAAGTCAAAACTGCAAAAGCTATTTGCTGCTGTTAATAAAAATAATAACAAAGAAAAACAAAGAGGAGAACATTGAGGGAATTGATGACTATGTTAGGAGATGTTGACAGACTGTGCTAAACCCAAGGACAGTGAAGGCCACTGTACATTCATTTCTTTGACATGTTCAGCAATAAGGTCAGATAGTCAATTATTAACAGTAGTATTGACACCAAAGGCTGTAAAATACCTTTATGGTTACTTTTATTTGGTGTTCTTCTCTCTCAAAGTGCATTTGTATTATTAGCTTATGATCTCCTTATAACTTCCCTATTACTATTACTCTCTATTGCTTCCCTCGTAGCTCACACAGTAAAGAATCTGCCTGCAATGTATAAGATCCAGGTTCAGTCCTGGGTGAGGAAGACCCCCTGGAGAATGGAATGGTAATCCACTCCAGAATGCTTGCCTGGAGGATCCCATGGATGGAAGAGCCTGGCAGGCTACAGTCCATAGCATCGCAAAGAGTCAGACACGACTGAGCGACTAACACTTTCACTTTTCCCTATTACTGTTCTGGGTATGCTAAACATCCACACATTTCCAAAGAACTATTTCTTGATCAACAGAATTACAGAAAATTTATTCAAGTGCCTCTGTAAACATAATTTTCTTTCTAGTTTACATAATTGATATTAACAGATCACCCTATAAACATATAAATCATTCCAATCTACCTTTTAATGATCCAAAATGAAGAACTGCCTGTTAGTCTGCTAAAGACTTGCTCTCATTTCACAGCATTTTGATAGCAATCAGATCATGTCATTAATACTCTATCATATTAAAATAGTTAAAATAGCCTATCTTAATCTTCATTCTTTAGCATGCATTTAGAATACTCCATACCTCATTGAAGTCTCAAGCAGTGATCTGATTTTTACCCTTACTGTCATTTGGTGCTATTTCATTAAGAAGGAACACAATATTGGAACAGTGGAAAGAACATTGGCCCTGGTAGCAAATGACCCTCTTTCAAGTCCTACCTTGCCCACGTGCTATATGCCCTAAGAAAAAGCAGATTAGTGCCAAATCAGTGACTTCTAAACTTTGCTGTACATTACAATCACCTGGAGAGGTTTTTAAAATTCCAACCACTAGATCATGGCCATATCAATTCCATCAGACTGCCTGGGAGTGGGAGTCAGAGTGCACCAATGTTTGGGAAACTTGGGACCACCTTACTAGAATTCTGTGTCTCTACATCTTATCATATGAGTCTGAATATTTAGTAAAAAGAAGATTTAACAAGGAGAAAGAAGGGAATTAATGCCTTCCTCACTAAGTTTAATCATTCTAGCTTTTGATTTAAAGTGAGAGACATGTGACTCTTTCTTTCTATGTGAATGCTGCTGCTGCTGCTGCTGCTGCTAAGTCGCTTCAGTCGTGTCCGACTCTGTGCGACCCCATAGACGGAAGCTCACCAGGCTCCCTTGTCCCTGGGATTCTCCAGGCAAGAACACCGGAGTGGGTTGCCATCTCCTTCTCCAATGCATGAAAGTGAAAAGTGAAAGTGAAGTTGCTCAGTCGCGTCCGACTCTTAGCGACCCCATGGACTGGAGCCTACCAGGATCCTCCGTCCATGGGGTTTTCCAGGCAAAAGTACTGGGGTGGGGTGCCATTGCCTTCCCCGTCTATGTGAATACTTAGTGGCTATTGTAAAGCTATTAATTGGCCTAATTTCAATATTGTTGTGTCTCAGGGTTTAGGGAGGCTCAAGGGGAGGAAGATATCAGGGAACAGCCAATGGGTGAAGAAGTCACAACACAACTTTCATCAACTAAATTCACTATCTTACATGGTTGCAGTTTGTGGCACCCAAAAATAATTACAATAGTAACATCAAATATCATTGATAATAGAATACCATAACAAATATAATATTAGTGAAACTGTCTGAAATGTTGCAATTACCAAAATATTGCACAGAGACAGGAAGTGAGCCAATACTGTTAGAAACACAGCACTGAGAAACTCGGTCAGTACAGGGTTACCATGGAACTTCAATTTGTAAAACGTGCAGTATCTGTAAGATGCAATAAAGTAAGGCGCAATAAAACAAGAGTATGCCTATATAGTTCTACTTGTCCAAGTCTTCTAAAATTCCTCTCAGCAATGATATATAAAGTTCAGTGTACAAGCCATTGATATCTTTTATCAGAGTTGTATTTCACATATTTTGAAGCTGTTGTAAATGGTACCGATCTTTTAAACGTCATTGAACTACTTTACAACAGTGAAAGTGTTAGTCCCTCAGTGGTGTCTGACTCTTTGTGACTCCAGGGACTGTAGCTCACCAGGCTCCTCTGTCCATGGAATTTTCCAGGCAAGAATATTGGAATCGGTTGCCATTTCCTTCTCCAGGATCTTTCTGACCCAGGGATTGAACCTGGGTCTCCTGCATTGCAGGCAGATTCTTTACCACTGAGTAAACCTCATGTGAAGAGTTGACTCACTGGAAAAGACTCTGATGCTGGGAGGGATTGAGGGCAGGAGGAGAAGGGGACAACAGAGGATGAGATGGCTGGATGGCATCACTGACTCGATAGACGTGAGTGAACTCTGGGAGTTGGTGATGGACAGGGAGGCCTGGCGTGCTGCGATTCATGGGGTCGCAAAGAGTTGGACACAACTGAGCAACTGAACTGAACTGAAACAGGAAAATCCACACAGTATAGTTTTTATATCACAAAACTGTTGCCACCCTTAGGCCTGAAGGGGCAAGGTAGTGGTCAATGTTACCAGACGTGGCAAGACCTGGACCGACAGATGTGCTATCTGACAGGAGATGTGGCTGTAGAGGAATGTAGGACCATCCTGCTAGTTAAGGAGTGAGAGAGGGGAATAAACATCTAAACCTGTTTTTCACCCTACCCTCTGATTGCCTGCCAATGCTTTCACAGACTGACCAGAAGCCATAAGATTGGGAGCACAGATAACAATTTGATATGATATACTATGAAGCAAAGGGGTGTATTTGTTTATTTCTTATTATCTATCTTCTATCTACTAGAAAGCGTGTACTAAGACAGCAAGGAACTTTATTGTATTTGCTACTGTGTCTCTACCATGCAAAATAATTCCTGGCATATGGGAAGCATTCAATAGGTATTTGTTTAAAGATTGTTTGCCTGGGTACAAGTTTGAATGGCTGCTGTTTTCCATATAAACTTCTTGTAATAAAGAGGCTTTAAAGCCACGTTCCTAAATTTAAACAATTATTTAACAGCTGCATAGAGACTTGAAAAATAATGGGAACAGAACTTAAACTGGATTAAAACAAACACATAGAGGACCAAAACTTCTGAGCCAGTGATTGTCTAGGAATAAGTATGGGCTGAAACAAGGAAAACAACAGCAATAATTCATGGTGAAAGATTTAGCCAACATCAGGGAACCACACAGTTAATCTCCCAAATGTATCCTTTTCCCAAACTAGTACAAGGAACCAGAAAGCCTCAACATAAATAAACTTCCAACAGTCCTTTGATGTGAGGCTTGCAAAAGAGCAGCAGTGAACAATGAAGTCTGACAGCTTTTCAGGCAAAATCTACTTTGGCCAACATAATTAATGTCAAGCAAAATAAAAAGCCAGGCAACTACCTACACAGCTCAGAGAGGAATAAAGAACTCTTTTTCCTCCTTTATTTAATGGCACCTACATATAAAATAGCTTTTAAAAATTATATGATTTTGTGGGGGGGCCATTCCGTGAGGCTTGTGGAATCTTAGTTCCCCAACCAGGGATTGAACTTGGGCCCTCAGCAGTGAAAGCACTAAGTCCCAAGTGCTGGACCACAGGGAACTCCCTGAACATATATGGTTGTAATTTATTCGATGTAAAAGTGACTGAAATAAAAGGCCCGTCATTTTATTTCATGTAAATTATATTATTTACTCATTTAATATTTACTGAGCACTCACTGTGACTGTCACCAAGCACACAGAGGTGAGTAGCGTACCATCCCTGCCACGTAGGGCATGAAGATCGTATTATGGAAAGAATATGAAAGCTGATGATCAGCTACATGACAAGGGCTATATGCGAGGTAAACAGATGCATCATGGAAACACAGAAAAGGGAGTACTTGGCATTGCCCAGAGACATCAAGAAGGGCTTTTAGGGAGGTGGGGAGACATATAAACTTAATCTTAAAGGCTATATAGAAATTTTCTAGTTGAATAGGAGGTGGTGGTTCAGAAGGTCAAATAAAGAATCTGCCTTCAGTGAAGGAGACCCAGATTTGATCCCTGGGTTGGGAAGATCCCTTGGAGAAGGAAATGGCTACCCATTCCAATATCCTTGTCTGGAGAATTCCATGGACAGAGGAGCCTGGAGGGCTACAGTCCACCGGTTACAAAGAGTCAGACACAACTGAGCAACTAACAATACACAGGGATGGGGAAGGCATGGCAGGCACTCTGTAACACCTATTACTATTAGCAGATACGTACATCATGAGAAACGCTGGGCTGGAAGAAAGAAGCACAAGTTGGAATCAAGATTGCCGGGAGAAATATCAATAACCTCAGATATGCAGATGACACCACCCTTATGGCAGAAAGTGAAGAGGAACTAAAAAGCCTCTTAATGAAAGTGAAAGAGGAGAGTGAAAAAGATGGCTTAAAGCTCAACATTCAGAAGACTAACATCATGGCATCTGGTCCCATCCCTTCACGGGAAATAGATGGGGAAACAGTGGAAACAGTGTCAGACTTTATTTTTTTAGGCTTCAAAATCACTGCAGATGGTGATTGCAGCCATGAAATTAAAAGATGCTTACTCCTTGGAAGGAAAGTTATGACCAACCTAGATAGCATATTGAAAAGCAGAGACATTACTTTGCCAACAAAGGTCCATCTAGTCAAGGCTATGGTTTTTCCAGTGGTCATCTATGGTTGCGAGAGTTGAACTGTGAAGAAAGCTGAGCACCGAAGAATTATTGCTTTTGAAATGTGGTGTTAGAGAAGACTCTTGGGAGTCCCCTGGATTGCAAGGAGATCTAACCAGTCCATTCTAAAGGAGATCAGTCCAGGGTGTTCTTTGGAAGGAATGATGCTACAGCTGAAACTCCAGTACTTTGGCCACCTCATGGGAAGAGTTGACTCATTGGAGAAGACTCTGATGCTGGGAGGGATTGGGGGCAGGAGGAGAAGTGGACGACAGAGGATGAGTTGGCTGGATGGCATCACCGACTCGATGGACATGAGTTTGAGTGAACTCCAAGAGTTGGTGATGGACAGGGAGGCCTGGCGTGCTATGATTCATGGAGTCGCAAAGAGTCGGACCCGACTGAGCGACTGAACTGAAGGAGAAAAAGTCAGAAACGGAATGAACAGAAAAGGATACAGTCATGCCACTTGAAGACCAGATCATTACAGAGGGTGCTATATGAACGACGCTTTCACAATAG
This sequence comes from Tragelaphus eurycerus, assembly GCA_935064755.1. Classification (NCBI taxonomy): domain Eukaryota; kingdom Metazoa; phylum Chordata; class Mammalia; order Artiodactyla; family Bovidae; genus Tragelaphus; species Tragelaphus eurycerus. The sequence goes on along the minus strand of CAKXYN010000024.1, from coordinate 16,136,597 downwards.
TTCAAATAGAGAAAGTATTAGGGCTTCCCAGGGGGCTCAGTGGTAAAGAATGCACCTGCCAATACAGGAGATGAGAGAGTTCAATGCCTGGGTTGGGATGATCCCCTGCAGAAGGAAATGGGAACCCACTCCAGTATCTTGCCTGGGAAATCCCATGGACAGAGGAGCCTGGAGACTACAGTCCAGGGGGTCAGAAAAGAGTCAGACATGACTTAGAAACTAAACAACAACAAATAAGAGAATAAAGTAATCATATGTACATCAGAGTGCAAATGGGCACTTAAATATCAAAGCTGCAACAAAGTCAGAAGCATGTTCATACTATAAGTGATATTCAGTTTTAGCAACAACTGCTGCCACATTGAATTAGTGTTCTTAATTTGATCTCATCTTGTGTTATAGCTCTAAATATCACCTATAGAGTATATCTCTAAAGATTTTATAACTATCCTAGATTTCTCCTCTGATCTCCAGTTTGGTATATGCTCAGTAGGCATCTCAAATATTTCCCAATAACAACTCAATCTCCTCCCTACCTTTATTCTTCCAACCTGCTCTTCCCCTAGACTTCTCCATTTCAATAACTGCCCATCCTGTTTGTTCAGCCATCCAGTCACCGTAAAGCCCTCTTTTCTTATCCCTCGGTCAATCCATCGGCAAATTCTCTACTTTCAAAATATACCTAGAACCTGACCATATCTGACTACCTCAGTCTGCCATGCTGATCCAAGTGGTTGTCACTCCTTGCTGCCTAACAAGTCTCCCCTTTTGTCTCTTGCAACACCTCTGTCTACTCATCGTATAATCTTCAGAGTGATCTATTTAAATATAGCATCATATTTCCCCTTTATTCAAAACTCTATTAGCTTCCAAGATGTTTCAGATACATATGTGTATGTGTGTGTCTGTATATATATATGTGTATATATATATATGTGTATATATATATATGTGTATATATATATATATATGTAATTGCCTACAGTTTAGTCGCTCAGTCGTATCTGAGACTCTCTGTTCCACAAGGCCACATATTTATGCATGTTTCATTCACTGCTATATCTCCAGTGCCCAATGTCTCTAGCACACAGAAGCTCCTCAATAAACAGTAGTTGCTAAGTCGCTTCAGTCGTGTCCGACTCTGTGTGTTGTTTCAAAATGATGCAGCATTTTATTACACACTGCTTTTGACAAAATAAGCAATTACGGTGTTTTCTGAATTCGTTAACAAGTAGTATTTTGTTCAAACCAGAAGGGGGCAGCAAAGCTTCACTAGCTCAGCAAATGGACAGTGCACTGAGTCAGCGATGCAGAGGGAACAGCTAACCAGATAAATAGGATCAAGCTGGCCCCAGAAATCTGAGCTGAAGAGGATGTCATTGAGCTGGTTAGGACTGTCCTCACCAAGAAGCAGGGAAAGAGGCAGGAAGAGAGGGGGACAAGGCTTGTCCAGAAGAATGTACCCCACACTGGGGGCCCATGGAGTGAACACATGAGTTGTTAGGGAACCTAATCAAAGAATAAGGCAAATTATCCCCAAGTCAGGAAACCTCTTGATAGTGCCACAGGGGGCCATCCTTCTCAAATGACAAGGTTTTTAATCTTTGTAGCCAGAACCAGGAATCCAAATATACCTGTCTCTAAGAAGACTGTCCTTTATTGTGCCCACCTTTGCATGAAAAGTTCCCTTGGTATCTCTAATTTTCTTGAAGAGATCTCTAGTCTTTCCCATTCTATTGTTTTCCTCTATTTCTTTGCATTGATCACTGAGGAAAGCTTTCTTACTTCCCCTTACTATTCTTTGGAATTCTGTGTTCAAATGGGTATATCTTTCCTTTTCTCTTTTATCTTTCACTTCTCTTCTTTTCATAGCTGTTTGCAAAGCCTCCTCAGACAACCATTTTGCCTTTTTGCATTTCTTTTTCTTGGGGATGGTCTTGATCATTGCCTCCTGTACAGTGTCAAGGACCTCCGTTCCATAGTTCTTCAGGCACTCTGTCTATTAGATCTAATCCCTTGAATATATTTGTCACTTCCACTATATAATCATAAGGTATTTGATTTAGGTCATACCTGAATGGTCTAGTGGTTTTCCCTGCTTTCTACAATTTAAGTTTGAATTTGGTAACAAGGAGTTCATGATCTGAGCCACAGTCAGCTCTTGGTCCTGTTTTTGCTGACTGTATAGAGCTTCTCCATCTTCAGCTGCAAAGAATATAATCAATCTGATTTCAATGTTGACCATCTGGTGATGTCCATGTGTAGAGTCTTCTCTTGTGTTGTTGGAAGAGGGTGTTTGCTATGACCAGTGCATTCTCTTGACAAAACTCTGTTAGCCTTTGCCCTGCTTCATTCTGTACTCCGAGACCAAATTTGCCTGTTACTCCAGGTATTTCTTGACTTCCTATTTTTGCATTGCAGTCCCCTATAATGAAAAGGACATCTTGTTTGGATGTTAGTTCTAGAAGGTCTTATAGGTCTTCATAGAACTGTTCAACTTCAGCTTCTTCAGCTAATAACCTAGACAGGTTATTAAAAAGCAGAGATGTTACTTTGCCAACAAAGGTCCATCTAGTCAAAACTATGGTTTTTCCAGTAGTCATGTATGGATATGAGAGTTGGACTATAAGGAGAGCTGAGCACAGAAGGATTTATGCTTTTGAACTGTGGTGTTGGAGAAGACTCTTGAGAGTCCCTTGGACACAGGAGTCCCTTGTTGCAAGGAGCAACCAGTCCATCCTAAAGGAAATCAGTCCTGAATATTCATTGGAAGGACTGATTCTGAAGCTAAAACTCCAGTACTTTGGCCACCTGATGCAAAGAGTTGACTCATTGGAAAAGACCCTGATGCTGGAAAAGATTGAGGGCAGGAGAAGAGGATGACAGATTAGATGGTTGGATGGCATTACCGACTCAATGGACATGAGTTTGAGCAAGCTCCGGGAGTTGCTGATGGACAGGCAGGCCTGGCGTGCTGCAGTCCATGGGGCTGCAAAAAGTCGGGCACGACTGAGGGACTGAGCTGAATTGGCTACATGTGGTGTTTTAGTATTGAAATGTGATTAGTGTAATTGACAAACAGATTTTTACAAATTCATTCCATTTTAATTAGTTTACATTTAAAAGCTCATATTTACTTCACTTTGGGGGAAATTTAAAGTATGTCTAGAATAAAATTGAGTGCACAAATCTACTTTCTACTGTAAATGTTATAAAATACACACATATATATATATATGTGTGTATTTCTGATGAAAAGTTAGCATCTGAATTAAGATATTCCTCAAGTATAAAATATATACTGGATTTTGAAGACAGTAAAAAAATATATATAAAATACCTTATTTACAATTCTTATATAGATTGTACATTGAAATGATAGTATTTTGGATATAATGGTCAGCTGAACTATATTATAAAATTAACTTTATTCATTTCTTACATTAATGTGGCTGCTAGCTAGAAAAAATTTAAATCACACATATGTCTTTATGTTTCTCTTGCTCACTCTAGTCTAAAGGCTTGCTACTCAAATTTTAGTCTGTGCATCAACAGGCAGGATGTCACCTGGGGACTTCTTGGAAATACAGAATCAGAATCTGCATTTTGAAAAATCCTTGAACAACTTGTTTGACCATTAAAGTTTGAGATGCAGTAATCTACACTGTGACCATCATCATCATCCACCCACTTTTTTTTCTGTATCTCTCATATACAGAAGTTGCTCAATCAACAGCATTTAATTTGAAAACGATTTTATAGCTTCTTATTACACATTTGCCATTCCCCTCAACTGGCTGCCATACTAGACCCTGACCAAGCTGTCTGCTGAACAGCACTGGTCTAGGGAGCTTGCTGTTCCCATCTTCCCTGGTCTTCCCTGCTCTTTAATTCCCCATAAACAAATCTTAGCTCTATATTTACATATTATAATCAGAGACTTATAGAATGCAGACAATGGTTATCACAGGTTTCTTGTCCTGGAAGCAGAGCCTGAGACAGGGTTTTCTATTCAAGTGAGTTTTCAGAGAGAGTTCTCAGAAAAGGTGAGTGAAGGAAGTAAAATGAGTACAGAGAAAGCACAAAGCAAGGACGGAATCCCCACTTTACCCTGATTCTGCAGAGATGGTCTGGAGCCCAAGTTGTGCTACAGTGTTGTTCTCACCTTGAGGCAAGGGTGGTCCTCTTGGTACTTTCAGGCTAGTCAGTCATTGGCTAACATTGGAGGGTCAGTGAATGACCTCCATGCTAAGCAGCTCCCTTTAAACTAAATTTTTATGGAAGTGGACAGTTGTCAGTTGTTACCGGCTAACTAAGGCTTCCTGGGTGGTTCAGACAGTTTCCTGCCAATGCAGGAAATTCAGGATCGATTCCTGGGTCAGAAAGATCCCCAGGAGAAGGAAATGGCAACCCACTCCAATATTTTTGTCTGAGAAATCCCATGGACAGAGGAGCCTGGCAGACTACAGTTCCTGGGGTCTGAAAGAGTTGGACACAACGTAGCCACACACACACACACACACACACACACACACCAGCTAACTCACAGTGGCTGGGCAAAGGGTGCATCAGCCTTTAAAGGGAATTGGATTAAGCACTGATAATCAACTATAGTCAACTCTGATTGCACAGATCCGATTCACTAGCTGTTCGCATTAACTTTACTTCTTCTAAGCACAGCTTCTCCAGGATTCTGGCGGGACACAATTTCTGAGCACTCATACAAAAAGAGGATTCTAAAGTGAAATATAGTCCCAACTGTTATTGGGTCTTGAAGCCAAAACTCACACCTCCTTTCATGACCATTCTAGAATCCTCTTCTGAGCTTCCCTGGTGACTCAGTGGTTAAGACTGTGCTCCTACTGCAGGGAGCAGTTTCAATCCCTGGTTGGGGAACTAAGATCCCACATACTGTGAGGCTAAAAATAAACAAAAATTTAAAAGTACTTAGAATCCTCTTCTTCTGCCCCAAGGGACTTGCCTAGAAGGTTGGCCCAGAGCCTCACTGCTGAGGGGCTGGGCTCCTGGTTTTCATGCAGTTGTCAGGCTGTAATTTCTGTATTGCTTATTTATAGGTACAACTGGGCACAAGGTTAGCAAAAGAAGCCCCAGTAAGCTGCCAAAACACCAAATATTCTCCATCCTATTCCCATTAGGTAGCAGCATCTCCACCGCCTCAAGATGGTTGGGGATCAATTACCCTTATAATGTAGGGAGTACTTTCTTAATTTCTTGTCTACTGTCAAGGGAATCCCAATGTGACAGAACCATAAACTTAGTTTGGTGGGATGTTTACTGTGAGCCCTATGAACTAGGACCACTAAAACCCCACAAGTCCAAAGTTAATACCCCGAGTGAGTGGCTTGGAGTAACTTCTACTTTAACACTTTGATTTCTGGATGCATACACTCTACCTGTTGGAGACGCCTTTGATGGAATATATAAACTGCCTTCTGAGGACATCATCCTGCATGGCATCATTCCCAAGCTGGAACCTCAGCAGTGCCTTCAAGAAACCGTTTTTTTGCTTTATCCTGAATCAGAAAAGAGAGACCCTAAAAATTGCATGGTTCTGGGAGGCCCGAATCTCTATAGTTTATCTTCCACCCTCAGGAGCACATATATTAAGATACATGCTATCCACTTGCCTCATGTTTACCAGGTCCAGTGAACACATCAGTGTTGTGGGCGAATTTGAAATTCACTGAGATGGTCAGATGGATAAGATCCCTTGAACCTATATTACGACAGAGAGCAGAAGGATTAACATAGCCTTGAGACAAGACCATGCATGTGCACTGTGGCCCACCCCCTGTGAACACAAACTGCTTCTGATCCTGTTTCTGATATGTGCTCTCCCAAAGGACATGGTCTGTTGTTGGCTTTTCCATCTTTAAAAAATATTAGAACCAGACAAGCATTCCCACGTCTGCAAGCCTTTTGTTTCCTTCCTCAACAATTTGCCACAGCAGGTCTGGCATCTCAGCATCACTTAATGTAGGCCATCACATTTTTCAAATGTCTGAGACTCATTCCAGAAATGTTCTAGAATCACTCAGTGCTATTGCCAGGGGTTTAAATTGTGTATCACAGGTGCTCCATTATCATCAAGCTGTTCCATATCCAGCCATCTGTTCCTCCCCCTCTTGATTCAGCATCCTAGGATTCTCAGTCAGACTCTCCTGGTTTTCTACTGGTATGTGTGGGCCAAGAGCTGCAGCAACTGTGGCACAAACCCCTCTCCTCTCTTTACCTTACTCAGCATCTCCCTAGTCAGGATTTGCTGAGATCTGATTTTCTGCTGCTCAGTATAAGAGCTAGGGAAGATTCAGAGGAGAGTGGAGGTTATTATGTTAGGCATCCACTTTATTTTAAATTTCTGCATAGGCTTTAAGCAAATAGACAGGGATCTCCCAAGAAGGACAGTAGGCCAATTCTGCAGGTGTTGAGCATTGAAGGGAATGCAGGAGTTCAAGTTTCTCAAAGGGTCTCATGTGAAATACCCACACAGCCCCCTCCCAAGTCTCAAGACCCCACTCTTATCAGGGGACTGACTTTAAGACCCTTGCCAGGGTTGAAATTCATTCTTCTCTGAGATTCTGCTCTTCTTGCAATTAGGTCCTAAGCCTCACCTCCAGTGTATGTACTCTGTCTGAAGAAAATATGGGTTTCTTTAAACATTGCCAAAGAGTCCCTTACCCTCACTTTTCTCACTCTTCGCTTTCTATTGCTGATAGATCATCTCTCAGACAAATTAATGGCACATAGCAAGAGCCACTTAGCATGAGCCCTTAGAGTTATTTCCCTGCATTGCTCAATCCCACTGGACATTACACCAGCTAGTAGATTCCTTCTCATCCATATCCCATCTCAGTTCTGTGAGCAACTGTTCGACTGCAGCATGCCAGGGACTATCAAATTCCACTTATCATCAGTGAGAGCATCCTCACTGTTGGCCACTTTCAGAATAATCCAGGATGAATGAACTAACCACAGTAAGACATCCTTAGAGTCTGCAGAAGTTGAGAATTCAAAGATGCCTCTTTTAATCCATTTCCCTGGAAACAGAACCTGAGGCAAGGATTCCTGTTCAAGTGATTATAGGTGAGGGCTATGAGAAGAAGAGGGAAATGAGATGAACTTGGGAGCCAGCTAAGGGGAGAAAGGGAGCTATTAGAGATTCACTTCTGATCCCACAGGGAACTTCTAGAAGCTCAGATTGCACCCCAAAATTGATTCCAGCTTGAGTAAGGAGCTGGCTGGCCTTTGTACCACATGCAATTAGTCATTTGTTGACCCTGTCTTGCATTGGGGATTTGGGTTGGTGGTGTGCTTGGTCTCTCAGACATGGTGGCTACAATTTCCTTAAAGGATTTCATTTAAAGAAGAGGGCATCTGAGAGTTCTATTCGTGGATGCTGACAACAGCTGAGAGATGAGTGGACTGACCAGTAAAGGGAATCTAACACAGTTAATCTAAGGCTTTAAAAATTAGCTAACTCAGTGATTCAATATTTTTCCCCTTTTGTGTCACACTTCTTTGAGAAGTCATTGAAACTCATGAATTTGCTCCACAAAAAAAAATACATACACATAAAGATAAATGTTTATGCTAAGAAAAGGTTGACAGATGAGATTACGAAGTTTCAAATAATTTATATGACTTGCTCAAAGTTATGCTGTAAGTTAAAGCAGAATGAGATGGCCAAACAACCAGTTCTAAACACCAAAATATTTTGATGGAAAAAAATTTTATAATCACAATACACATACTTGAAGTATTGAACCAATGTGAGGTATTGAACCACTTGAGGTATTAAACCAACAACCAGTTCTAAACACCAAAATGTTCTGATGAAAAAAATTTTTATAATTTTATAATTACAATACACATACTTGAAGTATTGAACCAAGTAGGTATCTGAAACATTTCCCATCACATAAATTCACAGATATGTTAAAGTCATACATGTGATTGTCAAAATATTCTTTGTATTTAAATATTGCTTTGTATTTAAATATTTAATATTGTATATTAAATATTTAAATATTGAAACTTTAAAGCAATCATTAATTTCTACTTAGAGAGGGTATTTTATGCTACTGGGAGTAGAGGAAAGAATAAACAGTCAAATATAACCAGGGCCCAGAAATGTGTTGTTCTCAACAAAAGTGCAAACCTTAATGTTTTTTGCTTTAATTTTATTAAGAATGTCTAAAGAATGAACTAAAGTTTGCAAGTTCCAAGTATTTTTAAGAATGTAAGTTTTAAATTATGTGTTCTCATTAGTGATATTCTCTATAATACAGGTACTGTTATAAGACAAGGAGGCTTTGGTTTTTAAAAATACTTTAAATAGAAATTTTTCTGTTATATTTTTATAATGAATAATTATTGACTATTCCTTTTTAAATGGCATTTGAATATTAACTTGCAACTTTGGAAGTCATGAGGGGAAAAAGGAGAAAAATACAATTTTATTTAAACAAATAACTAATTTCACTGACAATTTGAGCCCTTTGGGATCTTAACCATTTTTGTTTGACATTTGATCTCAAAGTAAAACAATTGTATGTTTTTCATAGATAGTATGGATCTGGGAGTGGAAGTGGGGGTTGTGGTTTCACAGTAATTTGAGACCTAGGAAAAATGCCTCTAGTTCCGGAATTTGAAATGATAAACTTTATCTAAAGATGATATGCATGCTTACATGCATATTATGTATACAACACTCAACTTATTTTCTGAAGGTTTCTGTACCTCAGCACACCTAATGAAAAGTGCTTGTGTTTCACGCATGTGGTAGGGTGAGTTTTCACACTGTTCACTTCCCTGGTAAAGATTCTAGTATCCACTTCTGACGTGAGGAGAGGCGGTTTTCCCACATACTAGGCAATTATCAGATACCAACTGGCCATCTTACAATTCAACTCAATACTGGCGCTACCTACCCTGAGGTAGCATCAGATTCCATGGATTAAGGACTCAGTCCGACTGTCCTCCGCTTCAGGTGCCAAGAGCAAGCTGAGTCTGTTACCTGTGCTTCTTACAAACAGGCTATAGATTAAAGGTTCCCATGCATCCTCCTTGGGTATAATTTGTCCAATTATAATTGGTCTTAATTTGTACCACTAGTATCATCCACAGCTAAAATCTCCGTGGGAAACAGCTGCTCCATCTGGAGGAGCTCTGTGTTCTCTTACTTTCTTCTATATCCTTTTCTACATAAAAACACATGCATCCTCTAAATGTGCCTGTTTTCTCTTTCCACCATTCACAGCACTATCCACTATGAAGACCTTGTGTCTGTAATAACCAAGTCATACTTCCTAAAAATTGAATGGAGGAGTAAGGAGTTGAAAAATAAGGTACTATTTGCTAAAAGGGCCTAGGACATGGTGGAGAAGGCAATGGCACCCCACTGCAGTACTCTTGCCTGGAAATCCCATGGATGGAGGAGCCTGGTAGGCTGCAGTCCAGAGGGTCGCTAAGAGTTGGACACGACTGAGCGACTTCACTTTCACTTTTCACTTTCATGCACTGGAGAAGGAAACGGCAACCCACTCCAGTGATCTTGCCTGGAGAATCCCAGGGACGGGGGAGCCTGGTGGGCTGCCGTCTATGGGGTCGCACAGAGTCAGACACGACTGAAGTGACTTAGCAGCAGCAGCAGCAGCACCAGCACATGGTAATACTTAATAAATATGTGTTATTTTACCTTCTATCAGAGAAAGCATTATTTTGTTTTCATTTTTTTCCTATATTGGAAAACATTTGAAATCACTTAATTTGCATTTTCAAAATTATTACACTTAGACTAAGAGAAGAACTTTGCACTAGGGATTAATTCATTTCAGCATTCTGACCTTGATCATGTCTTCTGTCTCCAGTTCCTATCATATTTGATTTCTTTGAGGAAAATATTTTATTTCATCTCTTTTATTTCTATTTCTTTGTTCTTAACTCCTTCTTGGGCTCTTTCTCAATTGCAATAAAAATCCAGAAATGAAAGACTACTGTCCTAGAAACCCACACAGCATTTATAAGCAAATTTTTCCTTGTATCCCTTGCCTTAAGCTATAATACCTGTAAAAAATTAATGTGAAACCAAAAAAAATATATATATATATATATTTGCCATATTTCTAAAAGGCTCAGTCCAAATTCTGATTTCATTTAAAATTAAAGCTCAATAGAATTATTTATAATTGCCTTATTTGCTAAAAAGCCTTCAAATGAGTGAATAATATCAATAAGCAAATAATGTAATAAGAATTTTTATTGCTGAAAATTATCCTAGTTTAACATAAAACTACTGTTCACTAAATGTAATTATATTTTTTGAGAGTTGGTTTATAATTCTGGATTTAATAACTGACCACTGAAAGATGTTGATTATAAATATTGTAACCTAAATGTTGAGAACAGTCCTAAGGCAATTTAATCATTCCTAATTATTAGGTGGGGCTTCCCAGGAGGCTCACTGGTAAAGAATCCACCTGCTAATTAATGCAGGACACGTGGGTTCAGTCTCTGAGTTGGGAAGATCCCCTGGAGAAGGAAATGGCAACCCACTCCAGTATTGTTACCTGGGAAATCTCATGGACAGGGCAGCCTGGTGGGCTACAGTCCATGTGGTCACAAAAGACTTGGACATGTTTAGCAACTAAACAACAATTATTAGGTACTTTTGGTAAATAACAAGAGCCTGGTTCAAAGAGATATGTGAGGATACCAGGTCTCCTCCACCAAAGCCTTATAATGACTATTATAGTGAAAGCAAGTCTCAGAGCAAAATTCGCCACAGCTACAAATACTGGAAAATGAGTAGACAAAAAAAGAAAACGAGAGAGAGAAACAAGTGACAAGAGTATGCAGTCTTTAAAAGGAAGGAAATTCTGATACATGATTGAACTTGAAGGAAGCTTGAGGACATTATGCTAACTGAAATAAGGCAGTCACAAAAAGACCAGTACTGTATGATTCCACTTATACAAGGTACTTAGAGTAGATAAAATCCTAGAGACAGAAAATAGAATGTTGATGGCAAGTGGCTGAGGGAAGAGAATAACTATTGTTTAGGGGGTAGAGAGTTTCAGTTTATAACATGAAAAGATTTCTGGAGATACATGATGGTGGTGGTAGCACATTATGAACATATTTGGTATCACTGAACCATTCAAAAATGGTTTACATGGTAAATTTTATGTTATGTGTATTTTACCACAACAAAAAAATAGGAAAGAAAAAAAGATAATTAACCTATTCTGTAAATTCAGTGCCATCCCGGACCTCTGTTCTTTCAAGCACTTTTCAAGAAAGATTCACTCACAGCAGATGCAATAATATTCTGCACTCAATATGCCAGAAAATTTGGAAAACTCAGCAGTGGCCACAGGGCTGGAAAAGGTCAGTTTTCATTCCAGTCCCAAGGAAGGGCAATGTTAAAGAATGTTCAAACTATTGCACAATTGCATTCATTTCACATGCTAGCAAGGTAATGATCTAAATCCTTCAAGCTAGGCTTCAACAGTAGTGAACCAACAACTTCCAGAGGTACAAGTTGAATTTAGAAAAGGCAGAGGAACCAGAGATCGGATTGCCAGCATCAGTTGGATAATAGGAAAAGCAAGAGAATTCCAGAAAAACACCTACTTCTGCTTCATTGACTACACTGAAGCCTTTGACTATGTGTATCACAACAAACTGGAAAATTCCTAAGGAGATGGGAGTAGCAGATACCTCACCTGTCTCCTGAGAAACCTGTATGCAGGCCAAGAAGCAACAGTTAAAACCAGACATAGAACAAGGAACGGGTTCAAAATTTGGAAAGGAGTATGTTAAAGCTATACATTGTCACTCTGCCTATTTAACTTATATGCAGAGTACCACATGGGAAAATGCTGGGCTAGATGAAGCTCAAGCTGGAACCAAGATTGCTGGGAAAAGTATCAATAACCTCATATATGCAGATGACACCACTGCAATGGCAGAAAGTGAAGAGGATCTAAAGAATCTCTTGATGAAGTTGAAAGAGGAGAGTAGAAAAGCTGGCTTAAAATTTAACCTTCAAAACCCTAAGATCATAGTATCCGATCCCATCACTTCATGGCAAAGGCGGGGGGGGGGGGGGGGGGGGCGGGGGATGGAAACAGTGACAGACTTTATTTTCTTAGGCTCCAAAATCACTGTAGACAGTGGCTGCAGCCATGAAATTAAAAGACACTCGCTCCTTGGAAGTAAAGTTATGACAAACCTAGACAGTGTATTAAAAAGCAGAGACATTATTTTGCTGACAAAGGTCCATCTAGTCAAAGCTATGGTTTTTCCAATTGTCATGTATGGATGTGAGAGTTTGACCATAAAGAAGGCTGAGTGCCAAAAATTGATGCGTTCAAATTGTAGTGCTAGAGAAGACTCTTGAGAGTCCCTTGGACTGCAAAGAGATCAAACCAGTCAATCCTAAAGGAAATCAACCCTGAATAATCATCGCAAGGACTGATGCTGAAGCTCCAATACTTTTGCCACCTGATGCAAAGAACTGACTCATTGGAAAAGACCCTGATCCTGGGAAAGATTGAGGGCAGGAGAGGAAGGGGGTGACAGAGGATGAGATGGTTGGATGGCATCATCGACTCAACGGACATAAGTTTGAGCAAACTCTGGGAGATAGTGAAGGACAGGGAAGTGCTAAAATGCATGAGATCACAAAGAGTCGGATATGACTAAACACCTAAACAACAAAAAGGATTTTTCCAACCTCCTGTTAAGATCAGATGATGGATGCCTCCAAAAATGTCCAGACATTTGACTCAGTGAGTCTTTAGGCATGGAGTCAAGTTGTTCTCAACAGCACACCCTCTTGGCATTGCTAGAATCTTGTTTCCTATTCATGCAAATGTAGAGGTAACTGTGAAGTTCTTTTTGCCAATCTGTATACTTTGAATACTAATGACCACATGAATGAAGAATCATTTCTAACATCCATATACTAATTATCAAATCTTTTTGTGTGGATCAACAATAATGCTGGTCATTCTGGTTAGTCTTTCAAACACTAGCTAAACACCTCTGGGATATGGATTCTTTATTATTTCAATTATTAATTCTGGAGTATCGACTAAAACTAATACACATATCACACTATTTCTCTACCCACAGACCAATAGCCCTTATTAATTTCTGGATTGTTGTTGCTTAGTTGCTAAGTCATATTCTACTCTTTGCAACCCTCTGGACTGTAGCCCACCAGGCTCCTCTGTCCATGGGATTTTCCAGGCAAGAGTACTGGAGTGCATTGCCATTTCCTTCTCTAGGGGATCTTCCCAACCCAGGGATCAAACCCACGTCTCCTGCATTTGGGGACAGATTCTTTACCACTGAGCCATGCTGCTACTGCTAAGTCGCTTCAGTCGTGTCCGACTCTGTGCGACCCCATAGACAGAAGCTCACCAGGCTCCCCTGTCCCTGGGATTCTCCAGGCAAGAACACTGGAGTGGGTTGCCATTTCCTTCTCCAATGCATGAAAGTGAAAAGTGAAAGGGAAGTCGCTCAGTGGTGTCCGACTCTTAGCGACCCCATGGACTGGAGCCTACCAGGATCCTCTGTCCATGGGATTTTCCAGGCCAAAGTACTGGGGTGGGGTGCCATTGCCTTCCCCGACTGAGCCATGAGGGAAGCCCAGTTAGTTACTGGATTACCCTTCATTAACTGTTTTCAAATAACATATAGGTTATTATGTAAGCATTTTAAGGTCAGAAAATGTCTATCTTCATTACAAACTCTCCAACTAATTCACCTCCTCCACTCCTCTTATTTTTTCAACTTTCTTCATTTCCACCTCCAACCTGATCTTTCAGTATTTCAGGGATCATGTACATACTAAGCTCAATTTTATACCATTACCTTCTTTGCAGTGGCACTGAGACACTGAGAAAATAGGCTGATTTTCCTTCTATGTGTAAGGAATGAGAGAATGTTGCAAATATTTTACAATAAAGATATTCATTATGGGGACTTCCCTCATGGTCTAGGGGTTAAGATTCCGTGCTTCCAATGCAAGGAGTTCAGGTTCAGTTCCTGGTCGGGGAAGTAAGATCCCACATGCCGTGCTTCACAGCATATATGCCGAGGTCCAGCCCCAGCTGATCCAGGGTATTCGAAGGGGAGATGGCTTTGGCGAGTTCACTGGATACAATAGCTTTAATTAAATATTAATTAGAGATATAAAGAGTAATAGAATGAGGATAACTCAGCAGGAAAATTCAGTGGAGAAAAGAGGCTGAGTAGCTTGGTTTACGCGGGAAACCAATAAAACTTCAAGACAAGAAGTTTGCACCACTTACATAGGCCACAGGCATCCTTCTGTTCTCCCGAAGGAGAGGAGACACTGAGGCTTCCCCATTTGGATCTTAGAAGCCCAGGCATAATTAGTAAGCTTGGCAGGCTCCGCGCTCCGGATGGAAACTCAGCCAGAGTTTGAGAGAGAGAGCAACATGGGGAGACCAGTATTTCGAGAAACTGATCCCAATTCTTTATTTTCCAGGGTCTGCTTTTATACACTGAGATATTATACAAAAGTCACGCGGGGTCAGAAGTCCTGACTTTTATTAAAGTCAGGTGCTTCATACAAATGTATACAGAGGTCTTAGGGGTGTTACATCATCTTCTGGCCAGGGGATCTGCTGACAATTTATGACCCTCTCCTTGTGACAGTGGTAAGTCAACACTTATTTCCCCAGAGGTGATTATTCTTAAAACAGACTCCACCTTCCAAAGGTACCAGATAAAGTTACATTCCTATAGGGTGAGGGTGTAGTGAGTTTTAATTAAGGAAAGAATTTACTTAGCCTAAGGTCTAACGTGATTAATATCAAAGGTTAATACTTATTTCTTCTATATATTCATTAATGTGTGTAAGGACAAGGGATGTGGAGACTTAGCAACAAACATTGCCTCAACAAATGAAAAACCCTTCACCAATACAATTTCTAATCAGCCCACTATACTTATACTAATAGTTTTCTAACTTCTCTAAGGAACCTGTTTTTAGAAGGTTTAAAGCATCTCGTGCCTCTCACGGTTGGGAGGCTGTGAGTAATTACACGTGGCCGGACAAGCCTGTCAGGCAAGGTAGAGAACCTTCAGAGGAGTTTGTAGGTTAAAACACTCCTGTCACGCCCAGGAATTATTATTAACTGGAGCTCTAAGTTAACTCCTTCTCCGAAAGAGGTGGCGGGGGACAGCCCCCCATAAAGTCAGAGGTGTAGGTGAGAGCACAAAGTAGTAAAGTAGGCAGGCTCTGGTTATGGGGGTAGATGCTCGATAATTTCCAGGGGGACTCCTGAGGCTTAATCCTGCCTTTGCATATGTTGAGCCTCCTTCCTCATGACCTTTGCTACAGGTGGAGCACCTCACGCTGGCCCCCAACACACACACACACACACACACACATATTCATTATGTATTTCATTCTAAATTTATCATAATTTATAATCTCTCACTGCCCTACAAGAACAGTTGCTGATACCTGGAGGATCCTTTGTTGGTGAGCTCTGTGAGGTATGAAAGTTCAGCAATACAAATTAGAAAAAAGTAAGTTGCTCTATAGAAGGAAAAGAGAGAGGGGGAAGGGAGAGAGATGGAGAGAGAGAGAGAGGAGATTGAAATACCTAAGGGAAGAAGGGCTAGGAGAACGGCAATCAGGGGGAGGTGAGTTGAGACCTGTGAAGTGGTAGGTGCAGAAAGAGGAATCCAGTGACTGTGACAAAGACTCAGGAAAGGACAGCCAAGTGAGATTTTAAAAGTCATATGCTGTGTGAGGTGCAATGTGATCCCTCTGGGATCCACGAAACTACAAAGATTGCAGTGTACTTGGTTTGGTTGAATTTCTTGTGGAAACAGAGATAAGAGCTGACTGAGAAGAAGAGGGACAGTTGAACTGTAGGTTATATAGAGATTAACAAGATGCTTTAGAACCCAGCTCTGAGTATGAGCAACTGTGTGTTTGGAACATTGTATAGGACAATGGAGGAGATGGAGCCACGTTCTGCATATACCAGGGATATAGCAGCTGACTGTTCTGCTGTCTTTATACTGGGTACCAGAGAAGATGTACTGTAAATCAGTAACAGGACTTTCCTAGATTTGCCAAAGAGCAATAATCATGTAGCATTGGCACACAGCATTCTCTGCTTAGTGTTTTTGCAAGTAAACATTTAAAGCATTTGGTACCTTAAAAATTTGTTATTTCTTCACTTTTATCTACTTTTTCAGCTGCCCAATTCTATCTTCTAGGTCTATCCCACCAAAAGCACACAGCAGAAATAGTAAAGACACATATACCAAGAATAAAGAAAATAGGAAGTCATAGTAAAGGAAGCCAAAAATATAAAACATATGCTAAGAGTTCAGAGAACAGTCACAGCTTGGATCGTGCTGTGCCAAATTACAGTCAGTATCCATTTATTATTTGAGGTTTCCAAACTGAGTGCCTGATTAGGATTTAGTACCATCTAGTTTAATGGTCCGGGGAAGGCAATGGCACCCCACCCCAGTACTTTTGCCTGGAAAATCCCATGGACTGAGGATCCTGGTAGGCTCCAGTCCATGGGGTCGCTAAGAGTCGGACACGACTGAGCGACTTCACTTTCACTTTTCACTTTCATGCATTGGAGAAGGAAATGGCAACCCACTCCAGTGTTCTTGCCTGGAGAATCCCAGAGATGGGGGAGCCCAGTGAGCTTCTGTCTATGGGGTCGCACAGAGTCGGACACGACTGAAGCGACTTAGCAGCAGCAGCAGCAGCAGTTTAATGGTCACCAGTTTGGATGGATACATGGAAAGCACATCACCAAGTTTCAGAGAGCTCAGAAGTAAAAACAGTTACTGTAACTCCAAATAATAGAATCAGTGTTTTTGATACAGTGGTAGATTTGTATCATTAAACAAAACCAATATGATAGTTATCAGCTATATGGGTTGCCAGTTACATAGAGTTGTGTCTTTCTGAGCTGCAGGCTTATGTTTCCATCTACCTCGTTGACCTCTTTTCTTGGATGTCTTATGCAGATCTTAAGTTTTACATATTCAGAACCAAATTCTTGCTCTTCCTCTCTAACGTATGTTTCTCTTCCAATGTTGCCTATGTTATTTGAGTGTTACTTGCATCCAGTTAATGATGCAAATAAAAAATATAGTGCAGTCATCACAGATACCAACTTCCCTTTTCTGCCCATTTCACGTCAAGATCTCTCAGCTATGAAGGTTATTCTAGTTCTACCTATAATTCCAACATTTCTCAGTAGCTTCCTAATTGGTCTTCTTGGGTTGATTCTTAACTTCTTCTAATTCATTCTCCACACTGTGGCTTGATTGATATTTCCAAAACACAAATCTGAACAGTTCACCCAGTTACTTGAGCTCTTCAGTGGATTCTCACTGATTTGGGAACAAAGAACAAAATAGTTATCATATCCAGTGAATCTCTGTGTGATATAATGCTTTTTTATCTTGCTAGCCCCATTTTATATAATACCTTTATTCTCTGTGTACTAGTCCCAACAGTTTCTTTCTGAACTGACAATTCACAGAGCTTTTCACAGACTTATTTATGAGATTATTTAATTGTATCCTATTTGAGACTGAAGGTTCCAGAAAGGTATAAACCATTTTTGTTTGATTTACTATTAGATTCCCAGTTAGTAACACAATATTTGACACATAAAGGCACCCCACTCCAGTACTCTTGCCTGGAAAATCCCATGGATGGAGGAGCCTGGAAGGCTGCAGTCCATGAGGTCGCTGAGGTCGGACACGGCTGAGCAACTTCACTTTAACTTTTCACTTTCATGCATTGGGGAAGGAAATGGCAACTCACTCCAGTGTTCTTGCCTGGAGAATTCCAGGGACAGGGGAGTCTGGTGGGCTGCCATCTACGGGGTCACACAGAGTCAGACACGACTGATATCAGCAGCAGCAGCAGCAGCAGCAGCAGATATCTATAAAGTATTTGTTTATGGGAAAAAAAGATAAAAGTTAAAGGAAATACATGTTAAGGTTCTTTATTTTGCTCCAACATTAATGAGTCAGAAGAATTTAAGTTTATGACAAGCTCAGTATAAACAGAGTGTTACTGCCACTAGAAAGCTACTGCAATCTTTGACTACAGTAATGGACATATGTATAATGAGGTGGTCAAGGAAGATCCCCTGGAGAAGGAAATAGCAACCCACTCCAGTATTCTTGCCTGGAGATTTCCATGGATAGAGGAGACTAGCAGACTGCAGTCCATGGGATCACAAAGAGTTGGACATGACTGAGTGGCTAACAAAACAAGGGAGATGAACGCTCCTCTGTGCTCTACACTACCAGACTGTGTCTACAGCAATACGTCTTCACTTGCTGCTCCTGCAATACTCATGTTTTCATGAGTATTATCCTTATCCTTATCCACATAACTTACCCTTATCTCTTTCAAATATCACTGCATCCCTCAGTGTTCCAACAGGAAACAGCATACTTTAAATAGGATAATGTCAAAGAAGGCTCATGAACAAAGGGACTGTTTTCAAAAGTGTGGACATAAATGACAAAGAACAGTCCAATAACCCAGAGCCCACCATGCCTAGGCCTAAAGAGACAAGAAAGGGAGTGGTTACTGGAGACAGGAGAGAGAATCTTGCAAAGCCAACATCCTTGAGAGGAATCAAACTTCCAGGAGAGGGACACAGTTAACCAGAAAGTCCTCTTTGAGTGATGGCCAAGGAATAAACATCTTGACCTCACTCTCCTCCTTCCCTCTGATATCTCATTAGGATTCACAACGGTGAATCCAAACAGGGAGCCAAGAGGCAGGGGGACTGCTGATTGACTGAATATGTCAGCCTCCTGATATGGAGAATAGGTGGGATAAGAGAAGAGAGCAGAACTAGGGGCTCACCAGAAGATGAGGGGCAATCACCTTGGCAGTGACTCCCTGATCACTATTTTACATTGTAAACCCCCCAACCTCACCCTCAGAGTGTTCTATATCCCTTCACTGCTCTGCTTTTTTTTTTCCTATAGCATGCATTACTTTCTAATATACTGTACATTTTACTTTTTTATTTGTTGTCTTTCCCAATAAGAATATAAGTTCCACAGGGCAAGGACTTATATCTGTTTTGTTCACTGCTGTATCTTACGCTTAGAGACAAGTCATGTGCTCAATGAAAAACATCTTGAGTGAATGAAAGTACTAAGTCCTGGGTTCTCATTTTAAAGTCTCCTACATCTTTAAGGGGAACATCAAGTATTAGAAAAGAACACTAGGATAGTGAGAGGTGTGATCTGCACGTGCCATAAATGGTTGAAGAGCCTGATCACACTTGGCCTAGAAAAGACATGGCAAAGGGTTGACTTCAAATCTGTAGAGTGCTAGACTTCAAAGGTTGTGCTATTAATATGTTACATCAGAGAACAGAATTTAGGGCACTGGATGAAATTTTATTAGGCAAGAAGATTTCAGGTCAACATAATAAAACATATTTGGTTAATTAGAGCTCTTTACTAACAAGGGCTTCCCTGGTGGCTCAGATGGTAAAGAATCTGCCTGCAGTGCGGGAGACCTGAATTCTGTCCCTGGGTTGGGAAGATACCCTGGAGAAGGGCATGGCTACCCATCCAATATTCTAGCCTGGAGAACTCCATGGACAGAAGAGCCTGGTGAGCTACAGTCCATGGGTTTGTACCACCCCTACTAAATTGCTCATGTGGTCACTACAGGGCACGTTTGCGATATGCGATACTAAATGCTGACCTACATTTGAAGTTGTTTGAGAGGCAAGCTCTGTTTTGGCTGGTTTTGCCTACAGTGGATACTACAGTTATATTATTAATCTTTCCTTCCTTTCTAATAGTCAACAGCCAAAGTTATACCCTCTAACTCACCCAACTTATTCCCTGTTAACTCTGAAAGATTCTATTATTGGAGATGAATGCAATTTCAATGATATACTTAAACACTGAAGCCTCATGCCCTGACTGAGCAAAACACTCTCATACGGACTTAATTTACTTGCCCTTACTTTTTTTTTTTTTTTCTTTCTTTCATGTTCTCATTCATTCACACAATCACTTGAGAGAATTTTTTTCCTTAAACTGTGGATCTATTAACATATCAAAATAATATTTATTAACTGATTTCAAAATAAACAAAAATGTCTCTATATTATCAGAAATGACACTCTAATCAGTACTTGACATTTTGGGTCTCCAAAGACTGAGGCCAAAGTTAAAGATTGATTCTGCCTCAAGGCTGATTGCATAAGACTGTGCTGAACTTTCAGGCATCCCTGATTTTTAGGGTGCCTCCCAGTCCTAAAATTCTATGATTCTGTTACTTTTTAGATAAGGAAACTGAAGTTGAGGCAGGTTAAGTCATTTGACCAGAAATAGCACGTGGCTAATGAGAGAGCCAGGCTTGGGTCTTTCAGCAAAGTAACATTTATTTGCACCATTATACATATTACAAAGGATAAAGCTGTTAATTATATAGTTAAGATAGCTAATATAATGGATGCGATGTGTCTAGAATTCTGTTGTATAACTGTCAAAGCAAGTCTTAAATCATAATTTTTTTTTTTTGAGTTATAGACATGGGCTTCTTTACTTACAGAGTACTGACAGAAAAGTTAGCAAATGAAGCTAATGGATTGCAGATGGTGATCCTTTCAGTAAAAGACAGAAGTGACAGCCACTCTGATCATGACAAAATATGGCACAGAGAAATATATAAAATAATATTCACGAGTATGAATGACGTTATTTTGGTAAATTGGTGAATTCCATGCCCACAACGCCCAAGGCCATAAACTTAAATATTAAAGTGCGCTGCAGGTTTGACCTTTTGTAGGCAAGTAATAAGCTGTCTGACAGATTGAGACCTTGCTGCTGCCAAAGAGTAAGCTGGAGTGAGAAGTGTCACAATATTAAAAGGTTCTATTTGCTTGGATTCCTTTGGGAAGACAGTACATATAAATCACAAATTTTTTCTCTCCTCTTTCTTTTTATTCAGTTTAGTTCAGTCACTCAGTTATGTCTGACTCTTTGTAACCCCATGGACTGCAGCATGCCAGGCCTCCCTGTCTATCACGAACTCCCAGAGTTTACTCAAACTCAAGTCCATTGAGTCAGTGATGCCATCCAACCATCTCATCCTCGGTCATCCCCTTCTCCTCTCTCAATCTTTCCCGGCATCAGGGTCTTTTCAAATAAATCAGTTCTTCAAATTAGGCGGTCAAAGTATTGGAGTTTCAGCTTCAGCATCACTCCTTCCAATGAATATTCAGGACTGGTTTCCTTTAGGATGCACTGGTTGGATCTCCTTGCAGTCCAAGGGACTCTCAAGAGTCTTCTCCAACACCACAGTTCAAAAGCATCAGTTCTTCGGTGTTCAGCGTTCTTTATAGTCCAGTTCTCACATCCATACCTGACTATTGGAAAAACCATAGCTTTGACTAGATGGACATTTGTTGGCAAAGTAATGTCTCTGGTTTTTAATATGCTATCTAGGTTGGTTATAACTTTTCTTACAATGAGCAAACATCTTTTAATTTCATGGCTGCAGTCACCATCTGCAGTGATTTTGGAGCCCAAGAAAATAAAGTCTGACACTGTTTCCACTGTTTCCCCATCTATTTGCCATGAAGTGATGGGACTGGATGCCATGATCTTCGTTTTCTGAATGTTGAGTTTTAAGCCAACTTTTTCACTCTCCTCTTTCACTTTCATCAAGAGGCTCTTTAGTTTTTTTCTTCGCTTTCTGCCATAAGGGTGGTGTCATCTGCATATCTGAGGTTACTGATTTTCTCCTGGCAAACTTGATTCCAGCTTGGGCTTCATCCAGCCCAGCATTTCTAATAATGTACTCTGTATATACGTTGAATAAGCAGAGTGACAATACACACCCTTGATGTACTCCTTTCCCTATTTGGAACCAATCTGTTGTTCCATTTCCAGTTCTAACTGTTGCTTCCTGACCTACATACAGATTTCTCAAGAGGCAGGTCAGGTGGTCTGGTATTCCCCTCTCTTTCAGAATTTTCCACAGTTTGTTGTGATTCAATAATCAAAGGCTTTGGCATAGTCAATGAAACAGAAATAAATGTTTTTCTGGAACTCTCAATTTTTTGAATATCCAACGGATGTTGGCAACTTGATCTCTGGTTCCTCTCCCTTTGCTAAAACCAGCTTGAACATCTGGAAGTCCATGGTTTACCTACTGTTGAAGCCTGGCTTGGAGAATTTTGAGCATTACTTTCCTGGAGTGTGCTGCTGCTGCTGCTGTCGCTTCAGTCGTGTCTGACTCTGTGCGACCCCATAGATGGAAGCTCACCAGGCTCCCCTGTCCCTGGGATTCTCCAGGCAAGAACACTGGAGTGGGTTGCCATTTCCTTCTCCAATGTATGAAAGTGAAAAGAGAAAGTGAAGTCGCTCAGTCGTGTCCGACTCTTAGCGATCCCATGGACTGGAGCCTACCAGGCTCCTCCGTCCATGGGATTTTCCAGGCAAAAGTACTGGGGTGGGGTGCCATTGCCTTCCCCGTCCTAGAGTGTGAGATGAGTGCAATTGTGTGGTAGTTTGAACATTCTTTGGCATTGCCTTTCTTTGAGATTGGAATGAAAAAGACCTTTTCCAGTCCTGTGGCCACTGCTGAGTTTTCCAAATTTGCTGGTATATTGAGTGCAGCCCTTTCACAGCATTATCTTTTAGGATTGGAAATATCTCAACTGGAATTCCATCACCTCCACTAGCTTTGTTCGGAGTGATGCTTCCTAAGGCCCACTTGACTTCACATTCCAGGATGTCTGGCTCTAGGTGAGTATTCACACCATCATGGTTATCTGTGGCATGAAGTTTTTTTGTTTAGTTCCTCTGTGTATATTTGCCACCTCTTCTTAATATCTTCTGCTTCTGTTAGGTCCATACCATTTCTGTTCTTTATTGTGCCCATCTTTGCATGAAATATTCCTTTAGTATCTGTAATATTCTTGAAGAGATCTCTAGTCTTTTCCATTCTACTGTTTTCCTCTATTTCTTTGCATTGATCACTGAAGAAGGCTTTCTTATCTCTCCTTGTTATTCTTTGGAACACTGCATTCAAATGGTTATATCTTTCCTTTTCTCCTTTGCCTTTTGCTTCTCTTCTTTTCACAGCTACTTGTACTTCTTTTGATTACTCCCTACTGCTGCTGCTGCTGCTGCTGCTGCTAAGTCACTTCAGTTGTGTCTGACTCTGTGCAATCCCATAGACAGCAGCCCACCAGGCTCCTCTGTCCATGGGATTTTCCAGGCAAGAATATTGGAGTGGGCTGCCATTGCCTTCTCCTTATTACTCCCTAAAAAATAACATTTGTCTTCACAGCCAGTTTCACTGAAATGATCAATCCAAACAACTAACATTTGGAATGACTCCCATAACAACATTTGTAAATGGAATGTGTATGTAACCTCTTTGACTAGTAATATTCTCAACGTTAGATAAATTAACTGATTGTACAAAATTTCTTTGAATCATTATCTTAGAAAAGATAACTCTAACGGAAGGGATATTCAACTCAAATTCATTGGGAAATTACTTTGATAATCTGAAAGGAACTACTTAAATGAAAAGCTAGTGTTAAAATATGTGTGAGTGTGATTAGTCACTTAGTCATATCCAGCTCTTTGTGACTGCATGGACTGCACCCACCCGGTTCCTCTGTCCATGGAATTTTCCATGTAAGAATATTGGAGTGGGTAGCCATTTCCTTCTCCAGGACATCTTCCTGACCCAGGGATCGAACCTGTATCTTCTGCATTGTGGGCAGATTCTTTACCATCTGAGTCACCAGAAAAGTTAAAATGTGTATTTGAGCTTCAGCATAAGAAGCATTAGAAGAGAAGAGAAAGACAAAAGAGAAAGAGAAATATATAGCCAACTGAATGCAGAGTTCCAGAGAATAGCAAGGAGAGATAAGAAAGCCTTCTTAAGTGAACAATGCAAAGAAATAGAGGAAAACAATAGAATGGGAAAGACTAGAGATTTCTTCAAGAAAATTAGATACCAGGGAACATTTCATACAAAGATGAGCACAATGAAGGATAGAAACAGCAAGGACCTAACAGAAGCAGAAGAAATTAAGAAGAGGTGGCAAGAATACACGGAAGAACTATCCAAAAAAGGTCTTAATGACTGGCATGACCATGATGTTGTGGTCATTCATCTAGAGCCAGGCATTCTGGAGTATGAAGTCAAGTGGGCTTTAGAAACTATTACTACAAACAAAGCTAGTGGAGGTAATGGAATTCCAAGTGAGTTATTTAAAATGCTAAAAGATGATGCTGTTTAAGTGTTGCACTCAATATATCAGCAAATTTGGAAAACTCAGCAGTGGCCACTGGATTGGAAAAGGTCAGTTTTTACTGCAATCCCAAAGAAAGGCAATACCAAAGAATGTTCAAACTACTGTACAAGCATGCTCATTTTCACATGTTACAAAGGTAACACTCAAAATCCTTCAAACTGGGCTTCAACAGTATGTGAACCAAGAACTTCCAGATTTTATTATTTCTCTTGATAATCATAACTGACTAAGACATATCATTTAAGATAAACCAATATTGTAGTTGAGGAAAATTGGGGTTAAAGTCATATCTTGCCCAAGATCATGCAGTTGAAAAATCATGAATCTCAAATCTGTGGTATTTTCATAACATCATTATTTTCTTTGAACAGCCTTTCCTCTTAGGTGTTTTATGAATTGGAAAATTATCATAACTGGTAGAATAAATTCTGCCTTGATTTTTATTAATACTAACATTAATCCTTTCATTAGGTATTTTATTATGACATATTTATATAACTTATTATATAGCCATATTACACATACTTATAACTAATAATAATAATAAATCAGTAAACTCCTGAACTGGTGCAGTGAAAGTGCTGCACTCAATATGCCAGCATTTGGAAAACTCAGCAGTGGCCACAGGACTGGAAAAGGTCAGTTTTCATTCCAATCCCTAAGAAAGGCAATGCCAAAGAATCCTCAAATTACCGCACAATTGCACTCATCTTACATGCTAGCAAAGTAATGTTCAAAATTCTCCAAGCCAGGCTCCAACAATATGTGAACTGTGAACTTCCAGATGTTCAAGCTGGATTTATAAAAGGCAGAAGAACCAGAGATCAAATTGCCAACATCTGTTGGATATTCAAAAAAATCAAGAGAGTTCCAGAAAAAGATCTATTTTTGCTTTATTGACTATGCCAAAGCCTTTGACTGTGTGGATCACAATAAACTAGTAAATTCTGAAAGAGATGGGAATACTCTTGAGAAATCTGTATGCAGGTCAGGAAGCAACAGTTAGAAGTGGACATGGAACAACAGACTGGTTCCAAAAATGCTGTGCTGGATGAAGCACAAGCTAGAATCAAAATTGCTGGGAGAAACAATAACCTCAGATATGCAGATGATACCACCCTTATGGCAGAAAACAAATAAGAACTAAAGAGCCTCTTGATGAAGGTGAAAGAGGGGAGTGAAAAAGTTGGCTTAAAGCTCAACATTCAGAAAACTAAGATCATGGCATCTGGTCCCATCACTGCCTGGCAAATAGATGGAGAAACAATGGAAACAGTGGCTGACTTTATTTTGGGGGGCTCCAAAATCACTGCAGATGGTGACTGCAGCCATGAAATAAAAAGACAATCACTCCTTGGAAGAAAAGTTATGGCTAACCTAGACAGCATATTAAAAAGCAGAGACATTACCAACAAAGGTCCATCTCATCAAGGCTATGGTTTTTCCAATAGTCATCTATAGATGTGAGAGTTGGACTATAAAGAAAGCTGAGCACCGAAGAATTGATGCTTTTGAACTGTGGTGTTGGAGAAGACTCTTGAGAGTCCCTTGGACTGCAAAGAGATAAAATCAGTCCCTCCTAAAGGAAATCAGTCCTGAATAATCATTGTAAGGAGTGATGATGAAGCTGAAACTCCAATACTTTGGCCACCTGATATGAAGAGCTGACTCACTGGAAAAGACCCTGATGCTGGGAAAGATTGAGGGCAGGAGGAGAAGGGGACAACAGAAGATGAAATTGTTGGATGGCACTACCAACTCAATGGACATGAGTTTGAGTAAACTCTGGGAGTTGGTGATGGACAGGGAGGCCTGGCATGCTGCAGTCCATGAGGTCGCAAAGAGTCAGACATGACTGAGTGACTGAACTGAATATTTGTATAATTTATTATATAGCCATTATATATACTTATAACTAATAATAATAAATCAGTAAACTTCTGCATTTCACTGCTATTACTTACTACTCTGTAGAAACATTGGCCTTCTCAATGACTTTAGCACTAGTCTCATAACTTGACTAGTGCAGAAACATTCAGAGACATAAAGATTACTTTACCTTTCTGATCTTATTGCATCTCTGCCCAATCTGGCCCCAAGAATTGACATTTCTACCATTCTTTTATGACTCTTTCTTTCCTTTAACCCTTCTCCTTTAGTCATGTTCACTTTCCCAAACCAGAACCTCACATAAATTACATTATTGTACATCATTTGTTTTTCTTCCTGGGGTGCTAAACATGCCACAGAAACTACATACAGATTTCTACCATCATTCAAGGCTCAGCTGGGGTTTCTCTGAGGTTCAGTAATCTTTCACTCTGTGTTTGATTAACTACACTTATAATGTATAACATCTTTTATTTTTGTCTGTCCAAATATCCATTTCTGTGTTCTGATAACAGCACATGACATTCCTTTGAGGAACTATGCCTTTCCCACTTTCAGTCTATGTGGTCTGAGTAAGGAGGTTGATTCCCCTCAACAACCACATTCCAACACACACACACACACAGAGTTTTATGGGTGAACAAATAGTAGTCAATTGGCCAATCTGCTAGCCACAGTAATTAATGGGGATGGGCATGCAAACCAGGTCTGTATGTGCTAAGTCACTTCAGTTGTATCCAACTCTTTTTGACCCTATGGACTGTAGCCCACTAGTCTCCTCCGTCTATGGGATTCTCCAGGCAAGAATACTGGAGTGGGTTGCCATGCCCTCCTCCAATCCAGGTCTATATACTAAGACTCAGTTCCAGAATCTTGCTGCAACTATTGGGAAAGAAGTGTTCCTTTTCCACCACGTTTGCTAACTTTGTAACTGCTAACAGTTACAGTTGAATTTAATCCTAGCAGCCCTGGTGGCCAATCTTGTTATGATATAGACTGTTCTTGCCTAAAAATAAAGCCAACACAGAACCAAAAATAGAGGCCAAAGATGAAGATATTCTCCCCATAGAATTATTTGATCAGTTAGATGCAAACGTGTGCGCTCAGTTGCTCATTCATGTCTGACTCTTTGTGACCCCATATACGCAGTAGCCTGCAGGCTCCTCTGTCCATGGGATTCTCCAGGCAAGAATACTGGAATGGATTGCCATTTCCTCCTCCAGAGGATATTCTCCAACCAGGGATTGAATGTGAACCTCCTGCGTCTACTGCAGGCAAATTCTCTACCACTGAGCCCCATGGGAATCCCAGAGATACATAAAACTATAATAGACTTATTCTTATGAAATACTGAATATTTTCCCAGGGCCAACTAGAGTTGGATTTCTGTCATTTCACTGAAATGAGTCCTAACTAATTATTACTCTACAGAAACTATTTTCTTAAATGTTGTCAATAATAATAACAACTGGTATTTATTATTAACTATGTGCCAGATATTTTAAGCACTTTAATGGGTAAAGGCAGAAAAATCTCCTACTTCCATAATCTTTTTATCTTCCATTTAGAGATGAAGAAACTAAGACACAGAAAGAAAGAAATTTTTCCTAAGGTTTTATGATTATAATCAGTAGAGTTGCGAATCAAGCCAGGGCACTATGACTCCTGAGCCCCACATCTGAGCTATTATATTATGTTGCCTCATGGGTCAGCTAACCCAGTCAAACTCCTTAGACTCTGCTACATTTGGCACTATCTGTTTTCTTCACGCTCTCATGGAAAGCAAAGGCTTTTAGACTAGGTTGGGTCTACCTGGATAATCCAGGATAGTCTCCATATTTGTAGTCATAACTCTGTATCAGCAAAGTCTCTTTTACTGTGAAATGCAAGCCTTCAGGGATAGGGTGTGGATTTTTTCTAGTGGCCGTTCCAACCAAGTTGTCTTGGGTGTAAACTTCATCTGTCTCCTCTCACCTCTTTGTAGTGATGGGGCAAGTTTTTCAATTGTTTTCTGAGAAAGAATGCATGAAAAGATTGCTTAAAACTTTTCATACTGAAAGTGTCTTTTTTTTATAACCTTAATTAACTTCTGGATTGGAAATAACTTTCTCTCAGAATTTCTCTTTACTTCTTCAAAAATTCCAATGCCATTCTGATTTCTGAATCTCTGTAAATGATCTCTTTTTTTCCTCCCTCAGTTCAGTTCAGTCACTCAGTCGTGTCTGACTCTTTGCAACCCCATGAATCGCAGCATGCCAGGCCTCCCTGTCCATCACCAACTCCCAGAGTTCACTCAGACTCACAGTACACTCAGACTCACGTCCATCGAGTTGGTGATAACATCCAGCCATCTCATCCTCTGTCGTCCCCTTCTCCTCCTGTCCCCAATCCCTCCCAGCATCAGAGTCTTTTCCAATGAGTCAACTATTTGCATGAGGTGGCCAAAATACTGGAGTTTCAGCTTTAACATCATTCCTTCCAAAGAAGTCCCAGAGCTGATCTCCTTTAGAATGGACTGATTGGATCTCCTTGCAGTCCAAGGGACTCTCAAGAGTCTTCTCCAACACCACAGTTCAAAAGCATCAATTCTTTGACGCTCAGCCTTCTTCACAGTTCAACTCTCACATCCATACATGACCACAGGAAAAACCATAGCCTTAACTAGACGGACCTTTGTTGGCAAAGTAATGTCTCTGCTTTTGAATATGCTGTCTAGGTTGGTCATATCTTTCCTTCCAAGGAGTAAGCGTCTTTTAATTTCATGAGTCCAGTCACCATCTGCAGTGATTTTGGAGCCCCCAAAAAATAAAGTCTGATACTGTTTCCACTGTTTACCCATCTATTTCCCATGAAGTGATGGGACTGAATGCCATGATCTTTGTTTCCTGAATGTTGAATTTTAAGCCAAAGCCTTTGACTGTGTGGATCACAATAAACTATGGAAAATTCTGAAAGAGATGGGAATACCAGACCACCTGATCTGCCTCTTAAGAAATCTGTATGCAGGTCAGGAAGCAACAGTTAGAACTGGTCATGGAACAACAGACTGGTTCCAAATAGGAAAAGGAGTACGTCAAGGCTGCATATTGTCACCATGTTTATTTAACTTATATGCAGAGTACATCATGAGAAATGCTGGACTGGAAGAAACACAAGTTGGAATCAAGATTGCCGGGAGAAATATCAATAACCTCAGATATGCAGATGACACCACTCTTATGGCAGAAAGTGAAGAGGGGCTAAAAAGCCTCTTGATGAAAGTGAAAGTGGAGAGTGAAAAGGTTGGCTTAAAGCTCAACATTCAGAAAACGAAGATCATGGCATCTGGTCCCATCACTACATGGGAAATAGATGGGGAAACAGTGGAAACAGTGTCAGACTTTGTTTTTCTGGGCTCCAAAATCACTGAAGATGGTGACTGCAGCCATGAAATTAAAAGACGCTTGCTCCTTGGAAGGAAAGTTATGACCAACCTAGATAGCATATTCAAAAGCAGAGACATTACTTTACCAACAAAGGTTCGCCTAGTCAAGGCTATGGTCTTTCCTGTGGTCATGTATGGATGTGAGAGCTGGACTGTGAAGAAGGCTGAGCGCCGAAGAATTGATGCTTTTGAACTGTGGTGTTGGAGAAGACTCTTGAGAGTCCCTTGGACTGCAAGAAGATCCAACCAGTCCATTCTGAAGGAGATCAATCCTGGAATTTCTTTAGAAGGAATGATGCTAAAGCTGAAACTCCAGTATTTTGGCCATCTCATGCAAAGAGTTGACTCATTGGAGAAGACTCTGATGCTGGGAGGGATTGGGGGCAGGAGGAGAAGGGGACGACAGAGGATGAGATGGCTGGATGGCATCACTGACTCGATGGATGCGAGTCTGGGTGACCTCCGGGAGCTGGTGATGGACAGGGAGGCCTGGCGTGCTGCGGTTCATGGGGTCGCAAAGAGTCGGACACGACTGAGCGACTGATCTGATCTGATCTACTTAGTCTTTTGATCATCTATTTTCATTGCTCTGAATCCAGAGTTCACAACCTGCTGACAAGTCCACCTTTACTCCAAGCGAGTCCTCCAACTCCCTGACTAAGCACTTTTGATCTACCTCCTGTCATCAACTCACCTACCAGCTGTAATTCATCAAGAAAGGAATCAAAAACCCTTTGGTAGTTAATCCCAGGTGTACTGGGACGGAACCTTCGGCATAAGGTAAGCAACTAGGACAGTGACATCAGAAGGGAAAAGTAAACTCAGAGAGTAGCGGCGCCCTAGAAAGAGTCTAGGTGTGGAGAAGCGTCTGGGGATATGATCGGATCTCAGCAGGTAATGGGCCCAGCAGGTGGGCTCGGAGCTCCGAACTGTGGGTAGGACTGGGTGAGGCCTCGGCAGAAGCAGGCACGGCAACTTCTGATGCTCTGGTAAAGGGATGACCAGAAAGCCCAACTTTCCCACGGTGCCGCCGGGCGGGCGCAGCTAGCGCCGCTCGCCAGGCTGCGCGGGGTCAGGCCGGGGCGCCGCCCACGCGCCGCTCGGGCCGGAACCCGCCGAGGTGGGTGCGCGGAGCCGGAGGCAGCGGGGAGCGCTGGGGCGCCGAGACCGAGGCCGCGGGCTCCGGGCCGCCGGCGCAGCTCGAGCGCTTTCCGCGGGGTTTGGCTCCTGTCGCTTCCCGTCTCGCCGAACCGGCATCGCCGCCGCGGGAGCCCCCACTGAGAGTCCTCAGAACCGGGCTGCTGGCGGCCGGGCGCCCCGGGACGCGGACGCAGGTGAGGGTCGGCGGTTGGGAGCCCGGCGGGGCGCGGCCGCCCGAGGGGCCGACGTCGGCCCGACCGGGCGCGGCCCTGCCCTGCCCTGCCCGGCCGCGGCGGCTCGGGCCCCGGGCTCGCGCCGGGCGGACGCGCCGCGGGCTGGGCTGCGCTGGCCCGGCCGCCTCCCGCCCCGGCCTCAGGTGATGCGGCGGCGGTTTAACTTTCGCACCTGAGGCTCCCGGGGCGGCGGCGGCGGCCTCGGGGCGCGAGCCGGCGGGAGGGCGGAATTACACGAGGTCTGAAAGCGCGAGCCGGGCGGCGCTGGGGGCGTGCGGGGAGGGCCGCGGGGCCGGCGCGGGCTGCCCTCCAGGTGGGAGTTGGGGAACCGCGTGCGGTGTCCTCTCAGAGCTCGTGGGGAGAGTCGCACACACCCCCCTTCCACGGCCCGTTCCCTTCGCCCAGACCCACTTTCTTTTGTCTGGTCCATTTCGGTATCGGCGTCTCAGCTGCTTTTGTTGCAGCCTCGGGTTCAGAGGGTTCAGACTTGTCAGAGGTCGTGGGTAAGCTCTGAAATGCAGCGGGGCGGAGGTGGGGAGAGAGGGTCCCTAGGATGGAGAAGATTTGTCATTAGTATCCTAATTAGCACTAACATGTCACGGCGTTCTTTTCGAGATAGGACGTACTCAGTATTTTTGTAGCATCGAATAGTTTTAAGTGTACACAGGAGAGCATTCATTAGTAATTTCAAAGGAGCATTGTGTGGGCAGGTTACTATTAAATTACCCATTTTATAGACCAGACAGCTGAGGCACCCACAAGGAAAAGAGATTACATCAAAAACAAGCCTTCAGCCCTTGTGGGAACTGGGGTTAGAACTTGTCTGAGAGTTGTTCTCAGTACACTCAACCTCAAACAAAATTTAGCGCTGAGAGCCCCTCTAATTAGCATGTTTTTATTTATTCATTAATTACCAAAACCTTTCTTAAAAATAGACTTGGCGTTCTTTCATATTCCTAAAGTAGTACCCCTAAAAGTGATACTTAAATGACCAGAGTCATTCCATTTTTTGAATAGGATCACTGGAATAGTATTAAGGACAATTTTTTTTTTTTTTTTTTGTCTTTCCTCTGTCAAACTATTAATTTCCTATGTGAATCCACTGGGAGCTCAGTTGTACCTAGTGATTAACATAGCAGAGACCGTAAATGTTTATTTAATGGATAAGTGGAATGGTAGTATGCCTGAGCAGTAAGTTTTCTTTTCTCCTACAAAAGAATTAAACATTTAGAAGAATAATTATTTTAATAATTTCAATGAAAATTAACTTGTAATCAGGTGCATATTATGTTGTCCTTTCTCTCCAGTGCTGTCAACAATACACCCCTTCCCCTGCTTTTAACTGATTTTGGCGATAGATCTTTTATTGCCCCATTTTTCTTCCTCTATTACATTTATATGTTTGGTTTTTCAAAATGAAGATGTTTTTTCTTTTAAAATTCAAAGAAAGTAGTCTTAAAAAAAAAAAACAAGCCTTTTCTCCTTTATGAAATAGACTTAACTAGGCTTTTATGGGTTTATCTGAGGATAGACACCTGCTTCTTTAATTAGTAATTCCTGTATGTCAAGCAGGAGTTCCTCTAGGCAAGTATCCAACGAATTAATAATAATATATCCCTGTAATATTTTATGAGACATCTACCTCATATAATGCTTTTTTATCAACAGAATAAAGCTAAAAAAAATTCAGTTAAATTTTGCTAACTACTTAGCACATTTTAGGGCACAGTTCCCCCAGACTTAATTAATGACTCATGAAATAAACACTAACAATTCTCTTTCTCTTGCACCATCTTTGCTCAGCAACTGGAAAGAAAAAGAACTGTAATCTATCCTTTCTCTCAGAAGGGATATTTAGAGAATTAATGAAGTAATGTCTGGAGAATATTTTAATCTCCTTGGAAGAAAGCTGCTTTGTGACTTCAAAGTGTGACTATAGGGTCATGAAACACTGCCACTCCCCCCAAATGCTGTCATTTATGTTTTTAGAATGGTCATTCCAGGTAGTTCCTTTAGGAGGCTAGATGTTTATTTAAAAAGTGCTGGTGCTATTTAGTTATTTTAAATATTTGAAAAATTTAGTCAATTTTACAAGCGACATAAAAATATGATTTTAGAATCTCTTTTATAAGTACTTGTTTTCTGTTTGTATTCTTGTAATCCAAAACTATGTAGCTCAGTTTGAACATCTTTTATTTGCTAAACTTGGCAGAATGATTTCTGCATGGTTGCAAAACTCAGCTCTGCCTTCAAGATTTTACTGCTCTTAAGGATATTTAAACGGTTATCATGAGGGCTATGAAGACAACTGTGAAAGGTGTTTTAAAAATCGTTTTAATTAATGGCAGCATTATTAGAAAATGTTTGTACCCTTCTCAGAGTGACTACTCTGTAATGGACACTGCTTGCTTGTAGGCTTGTATACATTTGTAACATGATAGTGGTGGTAACGGCCAAGGATATCTGTTTCATGTTTAACATGAATTTTTTTTTTTCTCACTTTGGAAGGTTAATATTTCATTTTTAAGATCTCATCAAAATTCCCTGCATCAGAACAGCTCCAATAAGTAGGCAGTCCCCAGTAAAATGGTGACATAAAAATGCCCATATTAAAAATATCTTCTTTTGGCCTGAGTATGCAATAATGTGTACAAAAATGTTATATTAACCAAATAATATTATATTAACCAAAACTAAATGTCTGGTACAGTAAACGTTAACCACATAATTAACAAGGTGTTTTATTGTTTTCCTTGATTTAAGAAAATGTTTGAGGAAATTACTTGATTGGTAAGTCTTTTACAAAATCCAGCTTAGAAAATTAGAGATATTGCATTTTTTTGTCTTAATAAATTTCTCTGTAGCAAGCAGAAATATTAGAAATTATTCTGTTAATGATGGAACTACCTTTAAGTTCTGTAATCTCTTTCCCTGATTAGTTCACTGATAGTCTGACAGGTGGAAACCTTGAAAACAAGCAGTAGGTCATTAGCAGAGATTTTAACAGCAACTTCAAAACATCTTTCATAAAATTGCTGAGATAAGAATGAGGCTTATTCTGATTGAGAATTTCCTGGCCTATTCAGAAAACTGTTAAATTTTTTTTTCCCCCAAGGGGCCAGAGTTGAAATACAAACACCAGTTTAGATAGCATGAAATGAATAGTATATATGTAAGTGGGCTCTTCTGTGATCCCATGGACTGTAGCCCACCTAGCTCTGTCCATGGGATTTTTCAGGCAGGAATACTGGAGTGGGTTGGCATTTCTTTCTCCAGTGGATCTTCCCTACCCAGGGATCAAATGCGCATCTCCTGCACTGGCGGGCAGATTCTTTACCATGAGTCACCTAGGAAGCCCACTAGTCTCCTGAAAGATATATAAATTATAGAATTAGTATTTTTGTGTAGCTTCACTTGTCTGACTTAGAACTAGCTAAGGCTGTAGAGTCCTAAATAAAGCTTGCTATGCTCTAGTCTGGCATTATACTTTTTGCTCACCCAACAACCATAACCTTTCCCGTTTAGTGTTTTGGCTTATATTATTTTCCTTACTCAAGATGCCCATTCCTCTCCACTCTACTTGCTAATGCTATATAAATTCTCCCTGTGCTTTAGGACCCAGCTGGAATACTTTTTTTCCAGAAAGCCTTCCCTGACTCCCTAGTTCTTATTTTTTAGTTCACCATGTCTGTTAATTACTCCTTGTTTTTTATTATTTCTTTTATTTTGGCCTGGAATTTGTTTTTCTTTAATTTTTATTATAGTTGCTTTACAACGTTGTGTTTGTTTCTGTTGTACAGCAAAGTGAATCAGTTCTACATATATCTCCTCTTTTTTAGATTCTTTCCGACACCAGGAAAGCATCTTTCCAGGTCATTACAGAGTATAGAGAGTTCCCAATACAGTAGGTTCCTATTATCTATTTTATGTACAGTAGGGTGTATATGTGAGTCCCAGTCTCTCAACTTATCTCCCCCCACCAGTTTCCCTCTTGGTAACTAGAAGTTTGTTTTCCACATCTGTGACTCTTTTTCTGTTTTATAAATAAGTTTGTTTGTACCTTTTTTTCTTTCCTTTTTTTTTTTTTTTTCAAGATTCCACATGTAAGTGATATCACATGATATTTGTCTTTGTCTTTGACTTCACTCAGTATGACAATCTCTGGGTCCATCCATGTCACTGCAAATGGAATTATTTCATTCTGTTTTTTTTTTTTTGAGTCCATCACTTTTACTCATTGAAACCAAAAAAGGTTTTTTATTAATTTTTATTGGAGTCTAGTTACTTTACAATGTTGTGTTAGTTTCTGCTGTGCAGCAAACTGAATCAGTTATACATATATCCCCTCTGCTTTTTAGGTTTCCTTCCCATTTAGGCCACCACAGAGCACTGAGTAGAGTTCCCTGTGCTACATAGTAGGTTCTCAATAGTTTTCTGTTTTATGCATTTTAGTGTATATTTGTCAGTCCCAATCTCCCAGTTCATCCCACCCCCATTTCCTCCTTTGGTATTCATAATGTGTTCTCTGCATCTGTGTCTCTATTTCTGTTTTGCAAATAAGTTCATCTGTACCATTTTTGTAGAGTCCACATGTGTGTTAACACACTATGTTTGTTTTTCTCTTTCTGACTTCTCTCGTATGACAGTCTCTAGGTCTATCTGTGTCTCTGTAAATGGCACTATTTTGTTTATTTTTATGTCTGAGTGGTATTCCATTGTATATATGTACCACAGCTTCTTTATGCATTCACCCTTTGATGGACATCTAGGTTGCTTCCATGTCCTGGCTGTTGTAAATAGTGCTACAATGTATATTGGGGTACATGTATTTTTTCAGGTTATTGTTTTCCCTGGATATATGCCCAGGAGTGGGATTGAATTTGTTTTCCACCTAGTTTTTTTTTTTTTTCCTTTCCCCTCAAAGGTACAAGTGTGTGTTAGTCGCTCAGTTGTGTCTGACCCTTTGCAATCCCATCGACTGTAGCTCGCCAGGCTCCTCTGTCCGTGGGATTCTCCAGGCAAGAATACTAAGAATACTGGAGTGGGTTGCCATTTCCTTCTCCAGGGGATCTTTCTGATCCAGGGATCAAACCCTGGTCTATCACATTGCAGGCAGATTCTTTACTATCTGAGCTATCAGGGAACAAGTCATATGTTTAGTATATATATTTTCCTCAATCATGTACAGCACCTGTAATGCTGGATACTAGCTGGAAATATCGGGGAAGGCAATGGCACCCCACCCCAGTACTTTTGCCTGGAGAATCCCATGGATGGAGGAGCCTGGTGGGCTCCAGTCCATGGGGTCGCTAAGAGTCAGACACGACTGAGCGACTTCACTTTCACTTTTCACTTTCATTCATTGGAGAAGGAAATGGCAACCCACTCCAGTATTCTTGCCTGGAGAATCCCAGGGACGGGGGAGCCTGGTGGGCTTCTGTCTATGGGGTCGCACAGAGTCGGACACGACTGAAGCGACTTAGCAGTAGCAGTAGCTGGAAATATTAAGCTTGTAAGGTTAGATCTACAAAAAAGCATTCTGCTTAGAGACAGGGTAAAATATCTTCATGCTTTATAATTGTCAGTCAGTGTTCCCGTAGAAAATATGTAGCAAGCTCAAAATGGAGTGATTTTAAAAGTGTGCCTGGGGTAAAATAAAACAACAATGGATGGTGAAACATCTCAGGACTAACAGTAATGAGAACCATTATCATCCCTAGGCCTAAAGGGGTGAGAGAATAGGATCATGACTAAAACCCAGAGAGGGTAGCTATATGGGGAAGGCTGCCTGGCTAGGCCTCTGGCCTTTCTGAGACTGAGAGGTATGGAGGAGTAAATACCGCTCTTCACTCCTTTCCAGCCCTCTGATTTCCAGGTGGTGCTTCCCACAGGCAAATTTATCTGGAAGGCAGAAGGTGGGACGGGGAGAGGGAGTATTCTTGTGGGTCAAAAGTCAGCCTCCTGGGAATTAGAGTACAGTAGAGTAGGTGAAAAATACCTCTGGAGTGTGGCTGAGAGAGGACAAAGGATATCCAGCGCTGGAATCACACCATCTGGAGTGGGTGTTTTCACTACAGTTACATAAGCCTTTTTGTGCTTTCTCTCTTTCATACAAGGTAAGCATGTTTGTTTCTAGCCTAATTCAGTTTGTTTTATGATTGATGTATGATTTATGACACTTCTATGATGGATGTATTTCATAAGAACCACTGTCCCTCTTTTATGGTTTAGCTAATGTAAAATACATGCCTAAAAATTAGGCATGTTCTCTCATGAGAAAAAACATTTCTCATCTGTGAGAAATGAAACAATGAAAATCCGTTTCATTTTTTTCTTATTTTGTGTTTTGCTTGTACAGTAGCCAGGTGGGAGACATAGAGCTGTCTATGTAGCCACTGGGAAAACTGCCCCCTCACCATGCTAATCACATGATTGGACTGAATTAGTGGTTGTTGCTCATTTTTCTTTTGTGCCATTTACGTAGATCAGTGGTTGTCAGTCTTGGGATGTGATTCTCATTGCACATACTCTGATTCAAGCAGGTTTAAGATAAATCTTGAACATCTGTTCTTTTAAAAAGGCTTTATATATTTCAGATACACAGATGTGAGAATCACTCACACAGGTAGTCATTTTGATCATAGATTCCCCCGCACTTTAATGTATATGTAGCACTCTTTAGTATAATAATTAAGCCTCCAATAGAAAGCCATTTATAGTTTATGTACTCTTCAAAACAAATGCTTTTGATTTTTTCACATTGAGAAGTTTTCATAATATAAGATGCAAAACATGGACTTCCATATTATTAAAGCAAATAAGTTTAAGTTTTTAAATAGATATCAGATCAGTCGCTCAGTCGTGTCCGACTCTTTGCAACCCCATGAACTGCAGCACACCAGGCCTCCCTATCCATCACCAGCTCTCGGAGGTCACTCAGACTCACATCCATCGAGTCAGTGATGCCATCCAGCCATCTCATCCTCTGTCCTCCCCTTCTCCTCCTGCCCCCAATCCCTCCCAGCATCAGAGTCTTCTCCAATGAGTCAACTCTTCGCATGAGGTGGCCAAAATACTGGAGTTTCAGCTTTAGCATCATTCCTTCCAAAGAAATCCCAGGGCTGATCTCCTTCAGAATGGACTGGTTGGATCTCCTTGCAGTCCAAGGGACTCTCAAGAGTCTTCTCCAACACCACAGTTCAAAAGCATCAATTCTTCGGCGCTCAGCCTTCTTCACAGTCCAAACTTTTAAATATTAACATACAGTATAGAGAATAGTATAATGAACACCCATGTTCCCACTATGTGACCTTATAAAGTGTTAATGTTTTATTTTTTTCAGATTTTTTTAACAAAAAAATGCAGGTAAAATTTAAGCCCCCTTAGATACCTTTCTAGAGGTTACCATTATCCTAAACTTGGTGGCCACAAGATTGGAAAAGGTCAGTTTTCATCCCAATCCCAAAGAAAGGCAATGCCAAAGAATGCTCAAACTACTGCACAATTGCACTCATCTCACACGCTAGTAAAGTAATGCTCAAAATTCTCCAAGCCAGGCTTCAGCAATATGTGAACCGTGAACTTCCTGATGTTCAAGCTGGTTTTAGAAAAGGCAGAGGAACCAGAGATCAAACTGCCAACATCTGCTGGATCATCGAAAAAGCAGGAGAGTTCCAGAAAAACATCTATTTCTGCTTTATTGACTATGCCAAGGCCTCTGTGTAGATCACAATAAACTGTGGAAATTCTGAAAGAGATGGGAATACCAGACCACCTGACATGCCTCTTGAGAAATCTGTATGCAGGTCAGGAAGCAACAGTTAGAATTGGACATGGAACAACAGACTGGTTCCAAATAGGAAAAGGAGTACGTCAAGGCTGTATATTGTCACCATGTTTATTTAACTTATATGCAGAGTACATCATGAGAAATGCTGGACTGGAAGAAACACAAGCTGGAATCAAGATTGCCGGGAGAAATATCAATAACCTCAGATATGCGGATGATACCACCCTTATGGCAGAAAGTGAAGAGGAACTAAAAAGCCTCTTGATGAAAGGGAAAGTGGAGAGTGAAAAGGTTGGCTTAAAGCTCAACATTCAGAAAACGAAGATCATGGCATCTGGTCCCATCACTACATGGGAAATAGATGGGGAAACAGTGGAAACAGTGTCAGACTTTGTTTTTCTGGGCTCCAAAATCACTGCAGATGGTGACTGCAGCCATGAAATTAAAAGACGCTTACTCCTTGGAAGGAAAGCTATGACCAACCTAGATAGCATATTGAAAAGCAGAGACATTACTTTACCAACAAAGGTTCGCCTAGTCAAGGCTATGGTCTTTCCTGTGGTCATGTATGGATGTGAGAGCTGGACTGTGAAGAAGTCTGAGCGCCGAAGAATTGATGCTTTTGAACTGTGGTGTTGGAGAAGACTCTTGAGAGTCCCTTGGACTGCAAGGAGATCCAACCAGTCCATTCTGAAGGAGATCAGCCCTGGGATTTCTTTGGAAGGAATGATGCTAAAGCTGAAACTCCAGTATTTTGGCCACCTCATGCGAAGAGTTGACTCATTGGAAAAGACTCTGATGCTGGGAGGGATTGGGGGCAGGAGGAGAAGGGGAGGACAGAGGATGAGATGGCTGGATGGCATCACTGACTTGATGGATGTGAGTCTGAGTGACCTCCGGGAGTTGGTGATGGATAGGGAGGCCTGGCGTGCTGCAGTTCATGGGGTCACAGAGTCGGACACGACTGAGCGACTGATCTGATCTGATCTGATCATTCCTTTACTGATACATGTGTATGTAGCTTTTATACTTTTGCTACATATTCATGTATCAGTGAAGAAACTATAACATGGTTGCACATGCTTTTTTGTTTTGTTTTTGTTTTGTAGCTGTTCATAATGTAGGATAAATAAGTGCATCAGATTTCTGGAAACATTTAAAGAAGGCAAGCTAAACCATGCATACATACTTCAGGAGATTCTAAGGACATCACTGAATGGGAAGACAGAAGAAAACTAGTGTAGCATGGCTGTTTCAGGATTATAAACCAAATCTTCATCTTAGTGCAGCATCTAAGTGTCATTGAATTCTAGGGAGATCCATGCTGAAGGATTATTTAGAACAGCTATCTGCAGATACATTTGCTGCCAGACAGTGGTAAATTTGTAGGACAGGAGAATAAATGATAGCAAATTGGGTACATTGGATACATGATCTAGATCCCATAATTACAACAAGCAGGGAGTAAGCAAAGGCAAATCAAACGTAAAAGTAAAATACACTAAAATTCATGTGGTTGGATAGAAATGTATGCAGTTTTTTGAGGACTCTGTTAATTTATTTGGCCTTGATTTATTTTTAGAATGACTCAAGAAGAGTATTTCTGATGTCACTCAAAAGCTGATCAAGACAATGTAGATCCTGAAACTTAGAGCTTCCATACCTTACCCTCTGCTTTTCTTACTATAGTCAGATGCTAGCAGATAGGCGAGGGCAGCCAATGATTCCACTGACTCCTCTGTTCTAGTAAATGACTTTCTAGAGAGCACTTCCCCCGTCCTGACTTTGAACTCTCTGTAAGGGCTTCAGTCTTCCTCATTCCTCTTGTCCTTCAAAATGTCAAGAGTCTAGAAAATAGGAACTTCCTCTTCATAAAACGATAGACGTATTTTGGGAAGTTAGTTTACTCTCTAGGCCTTAGTTTCCTCATTTATGAAACAATTAACAATCCCTATATCATAGGAATGTCTGATAGTTAAAGGAGCTAGTGCTATTTAATAATCACTGTATTCAAGAGTAGTAGTTAGTACTTAAAATAATTCCAACCCCTTGCATGATGTAGAGATTTTAGTTTAAAAAATATGGAGAGTATGCCACTTTCTGTCCCATTGCTGATTGAAAAAAGAGAAGTACTATTTTCTGATAGATACTTTCATAAAGAAAATTATAAATAATCTGAATATCTCCAATGAGATATAAGATCTGTCATCAAACCACATGAGGTGTCATGAAGCTCAGATCGTATTCTAAAATGAAGCTTCTAAAAAGTCAATCTCTGTGATAGCTTTATGAGGCTGAGACCAGCTTCCTCCGTTGGTGTTTGCTAAATTTACCCTGGTGATGACAGTAAGTTGTGCCCTGACTTCAAGCAGAGTTAGGAAAGAATGACTTTTTTTTTTGTCTGCCTATCCTTGCTTACTTATTCATTCATTCATTCAACTGATCAGTGCTTAGCACTGTTATAAACTGCTAAGGATTTTTCATCTCAGCAAGGAAGACAAACATGGAATGAGTAGTTAAAAGCATTATGAATGTTCTAAAGGAGAATTAGGTTGTTGGGGGAAAATGGGGTTGCGATGAGTTGGACACGACTTAGTAACTAACACTAACACATTGGGTGAAAATAATAGACCAAGGATGATCCACTCTCCTTTCTCCTCTAGAAAGCGGCATTTTAGCTGAGACTTGAAGGATATGGTCCTATTCCCTAGAGACTAGAGGCAAGCTTCCTAGAGATCCAGAGTTAGGAGTAGGAGAGTGAACCAGTGAGGTGGAGGAGTGGAAGGAAGCCTGGACTGCTGGAAGGTAGAGTAGATGGGCTGAGCACTGGAGGCAGCCTGATGAGCCACTCATTTCAGTTCAGTTGCTCAATCGTGTCTGGCTCGTTATGACCCCATAGACTGCAGCATGTCAGGCTTCCCTGTCCTTCACCATCTCCCGGAGCTTGCTCAAACTCATGTCAGTTGAGTTGGTATTGTCATCCAACCATCTCGTCCTCTGTCGTCCCCTTCTCCTCCCACCTTCAATCTTTCCCAGCATCAGGGTCTTTTCAAATGAGCCAGTTCTTGCATAAGGTGGCCAAAGTACTGGAGTTTCAGCTTCAGCAGCAGTCTTTCCAATGAATATTCAGGACTGATTTCCTTTATGATTGACAGGTTTGATCTTGCAGTCCAAGGGACCCTCAAGAGTCTTCTCCAATACCACAGTTCAAAACCATAAATTCTTGGGCTCTCAGCTTTCTTTATAATCCAACTTTTACATCCATACATGACTACTGGAAAAACCATAGCTTTGACGAGATGGACCTTTGTTGGCAATACCCCACTCCAGTACTCTTGCCTGAAAAATCCCATGGATGGAGGAGCCTGGTAGGCTGCAGTCCATGGGGTTGCAAAGAGTCAGACATGACTGAGCAACTTCCCTTTCACTTTTCACTTTCATGCATTGGAGAAGGAAATGGCAACCCACTCCAGTGTTCTTGCCTGGTGAATCCCAGGGATAGGGGAGCCTGGTGGGCTGCTGTCTATGGGGTCACACAGAGTCGGACATGACTGAAGCGACTTAGCAGCAGCAGCAGCAGCTTTTTAATATGCTATCTGTTCTATAGTCTCCAATCACACCACAACACACTCTCTCATTCCACATGCTTTTTTTTTTTTTTATGACTAAAGGATAATTGCTTTACATAATTGGGATTTCTGCCAAACATCATGCCTGGAAAATCCCATGGATGGAGGAGCCTGGAAGGCTGCAGTCCATGGGGTCACGGAGGGTCGAACACGACTGAGCAACTTCCCTTTCACTTTTCACTTTCATGCATTGGAGAAGGAAATGGCAACCCACTGCAGTGTTCTTGCCTGGAGAATCCCAGGAATGGGGGAGCCTGATGGGCTGCCGTCCATGGGGTTGCACAGAGTCGAACACGACTGAAGTGACTTAGTGGCAGCAGCAGCCAAACATCAACGTGAATCAGCCATAGGTCTGCATGCTCATCTTACAGCATGATACAGATTCTTGTCCCATCTTGTTCTTTCCCTTGATTATGGGTAAAACTATGGGACTGCTTCAACCAATAGAGTATAGCAGAAGCAACTCTATGTGACTTCTGAATCTAGATTATAAAAGAGCCATGCAATTCTGCCTCATTCATAGAGCACCCAGCTCTATGAACTCATCTGTCACTGTATAAGGACGCACAAACTAGCTCATGTGACAAGACTACCTGGAAAGGTTATATGTAGGTGTCCTAGTCAACAGACAGGTCTGTGAATGGAGACCACACAGGGGAGTCTAGCTGTTGGCCATTGAGTCATTTCCAGCCTTTGAGTCTTCCCAGCTGAAATCCCAGACATCATAGGATTGAGAAAGCATTTTCTTCTGGGCTTGGCTGAAATTCTGACCCAAAGAATCTGTAAACATAATAAAATGGTTGTCTTAGGCCACCCCCCCCCCAAAAAAAATAATATGCTGTCTGTTTGCTTATAGCTTTCCTTCCAAGGAGCAAGTGTCTTAATTTCATGGCTGCAGTCACCATCTGCAGTGATTTAGGAGCCCAAAATAATAAAATCTGTCACTGTTTCCATTGTTTCCCCATCTATTTGCCATGAAGTGATGGGACGAAATGCCATGATCTTTGTTTTTTGAATATTGAATTTTAAGCCAGCTCTTTCACTCTCCTTTTTCACTTTCATCAAGAGGCTCTTTAGTTCCTCTTCTCTTTCTGCCATAAGGGTGGTAGTCATCTGCATATCTGAGGTTATTGATACTTGATTGCAGGTTATTGATACAATCTTGATTGCAGCTTGTGCTTCATCCAGTCTGGTGTTTCACATGATGTACTCTGCATAGAAGTTAAATAAGCAGAGTGACAATATACAGCCTTGACGTACTCCTTTCCCAATTTGGAACCAGTTCATTTGTCCAGGTCTGGCTATAACTGTTGCTTTTTGAACTGCATACTGATTTCTCAGGAGGCAGGTCAGGTGGTCGGGTATTCTCATCTCTTGAAGAATTTTCCACAGTTTGTTGTGATCCACACAGTCAAAGGCTTTGGTGTAGTCAATAAAGCAGAAGTAGATGTTCTTCTGGAACTTTCTTGCTTTTTGTCTGATCCAATGGATGTTGGCAATTTGATCTCTGGTTCCTCTGCCTTTTCTAAAACCAGCTTGAACATCAGGAAGTACACGGTTCACATATTGCTGAAGCCTGGCTTGGAGTATTTTGAGCACTACTTTACTAGCGTGTGAGATGAGTGAATTGTGTGATAGTTTAGAGATGGTGCTAAATACTTCCAATTACATTTTATCAGGAGGCACAAGATGTTTGGTGGTTGGTATAATGTGAATTGTATCTCCTCCAAATTCATATATTGAAGAGTTAATTCCCAGTAAATCCCTCAGGGTGTGACTGTATTTGGATACAAGGCCTTTAAAGTGTGAATAAGCTGGAATGAGGCTGTTTGGGTTGACTCAGTCCTGTCTGACTGGCGTCCTTGTTTTGTTGTTCAGTCACTCAGTAGTGTCTGACTCGGACTCCATGGACTGCAGCACGCCAGTCATCCCTGTCCTTCACTGTCTCCTGGAGTTTGCTCAAACTCATGTCCATCGAGTGTCCTTAGAGGAAATTTGGGCTTGCAAAAAGACCCCAGGATACGTGCCTACAGAAGAAAGGTCTTGGGGGGATGCATGAGAAGGCAGCCGTCTAAAACCCAAAGAGAGAGCGTTCAGAGAAACCAACCCTGAT
Organism: Tragelaphus eurycerus; assembly: GCA_935064755.1. Taxonomy (NCBI): domain Eukaryota; kingdom Metazoa; phylum Chordata; class Mammalia; order Artiodactyla; family Bovidae; genus Tragelaphus; species Tragelaphus eurycerus. The sequence continues at coordinate 16,091,993 of CAKXYN010000024.1, read as the reverse complement.
GGCCCCTTGATCTTAGACTTCTAGTTCCAGAACTGTGAAGAAAAAAAAAAAAAATCTGTTGTTAAAGCCACCCAGTCGGTAGTATTTTGTTATGTTAACCCTAGCTAACCAGTATGATTGTTCTATTTTCAGTGATGTTAAGATTGATCTTTGAGTTCAGGTGATAACAGCCCTGAGTTAGTCATGTCTGACTCTTTGCGACCCCACAGACTGTAGCCCGCCAGGCTCCTCTCTCCACCAGCTTCTCCAGGCAAGAATACTGGAGTGGGTTGCCATTCCCTACTGCAGGGATCTTCCTGCAGAAGATCTCAAGTCTCCTGCATAGCAGGCAGATTCTTTACCATCTGAGCCAACAGGAAAGCCCAGCCTTATACGTAAATTATGAAATGCTCATCCATTTTCCCTAATATTTTTAGTAGAAGTAGCCATTGATTTCTTCCCCTAAATCCATCATTTCATTAGGAGTTGAAAATGGTGATTATATTAATCATCCTACATTTATTAGCATGATCTGTAAAGGATTTTTCCTATTTGGTTATCCAGAAATGGTCTATAGATTCTTTTCCCATATTTATTCATTTTTTAATTCTGACATCCTTCAAATCACCTGAGAATCCTTAGTTTCACATTTTAGTTCTTGGATTTATACTAATAGGGTGAGCCAAGGAGCCCCAAACTGAGAAACTTACCTAAAAAAATATTCCTGTTTTGGTGATGTCCCTTACGCACCTGGCAAATACAGTGTGAAACTGTTCCTTCTGGAAGAGCAAGTCCTCAACAAAATCCCATGTTTGTCTCATGGTAAAGATAAATTCATATTCTAAGATTACAAAACCCAGGATAAAGTAAATGAGACATAACTGAATGGAAATTTAGATCCCCAGAAAATTTACGTGAGCCCAGGGCTAAGGATTCTGTCCTCTTCTCTATCAATACTTAGAACCTTACAGACCTCATCCTTTTTCATGACTTTAGAGAATAGCTGTGTTTAAAGCTCCTCCTCAGATAACTCGTCAAAACTTCACATTCTTGAATCCAACTTATACTCAACAGATCTATGTGAAAGTTGAATAGAGGTCTCAAACTTAATACATCCAAAACTTGTCACGTGCCCCTTCTGTTCTACCTGTGTCTGTCCCCATATCTGTTGATGCCAGTTCTGTCCTTACAGTTGCTTTCATTGGAACCATCCTTGATTTCCTTTTCTCTTAGAACCCATATTCAATCTGTCTGGAAGTCCTGTCTGTTCTGCCTTCAATATATATACAGAATTTGACCATTATTTATCATTACCACTGCTTTCACCCCAATTAGAGCTTTATGTTTTGACTGGATTACTGTAGGAACATTTTTCCATTATAATGGAGTTTATCTAGTAGAAGAGTTAAATTGGTAGTTTTATAACCACATTTCTGCCTTATATTCAGAGAATCTTATTTAAAACTAAACCTAGTAAGTCATTTAAAAAGTGCTACTTTAATCTATGTATAAAATAAATAAACAGCAAGGTTCAACAGTATACTGCTGCTGCTGCTGCTGCTAAGTCACATCAGTCGTGTCCGACTCTGTGCGACTCTAGAGATGGCAGCCCACCAGGCTCCCCCGTCCCTGGGATTCTCCAGGCAAGAACACTGGAGTGGGTTGCCGTTTCCTTCTCCAGTGCATGAAACTGAAAAGCGAAAGTGAAATCTCTCAGTCATGTCCAACTCTTAGCGACCCCATGGACTGTAGCCCACCAGGCCCCTCTGTCCATGGGATTTTCCAGGCAAGAGTACTGGAGTGGGGTGCCATTGCCTTCTCCCAACAGTATACTACAGTGACTATATTCAGTATCCTGTAATAAACCATAATGCAAATGAAAAAAAATAATGTAAGTAAGTAGCTTTTTAAAAAGTACAACTTTATCCAATTTTTTTTTCTAATCTTAAGTAACTATGAGTAAGAAAGAGCTTAGTAGGGTGGGGTCAGAATCTTTTGGAAGCACCTTGTATATTAGGACGAGCTATTGACTCAACTGGAATAATATGAAAATGTTAATTATATTTTAGCCTCTGAATTGAACTGTTTCCCCATATAATGCAATATAACGTAGTTAGTCATAGATTTGACTCATAGGTGAATTTAAATGAAATGAAGAATGTGGTTTATAGATGATCTTTTAGAATTTCCTTTCTAGCAGAAAGGAACAGTGCCCAAAGTGAGAAAATCTGTTGTCTCTAATTCAAACCAACAATGTATCTATTCATGTAAAAATCATCGTAAGCTATTATAAAGGTTTGTATGGTTTATCCGGTAGTCACGTATGGATGTGAGAGTTGAACCATAAAGAAGGCTGAGTGCCAAAGAATTGATGCTTTCAAATTATGGTGCTCGAGAGTCCTTTGGACTGCAAGGAGATTAAACTAGTCTATTCTTAAGGAAATCAACCCTGAAAATTCAGTGGAAGGGCTGATTCTGAAGCTCCAATATGTTGGCCACCAGGTGCAAAGAGCTGACTATTGGAAAAGACCCTGATGCTGGGGAACATTGAAAACAAGAGGAGGAGAGGGCAGCAGAGGAAGAGATGATTAGATAGCATCACCTACTCAATGGACATGAATTTGAGCACTTCAGGAGATAGTGAAGGACAGGGAAGCCTGGCGTGCTACAGTTCATGGAGTCACAAAGAGTCTGACATGACTTAGTGACTGAACAACAGCAGTGTAATTTCAGACTTCTCCTGTATTGTCTCCGTAGGAAAGTAGTGCGTGAGAAATAAATGAATATATGGGTACTTCATACTATTACTTCCATGCATCTTAAGAATGCATTCCTTCTTCTACCGGAGTGGTGGCAGTTAAAATGGGCAAAATTAATCAAAATACAGAAGTTATGAAGTATCAACATTTCTTCAATGATTTTTTAAAAAATAGTTCTTAAAAGAGTCACTTGGATTCAAAGATTGCAATGAGCATTCAAGACTGAGTATCTGTGAGGAAAAGGAGACATTTCAAAGAATAGAAAGTTGATATTCAAGTGAAGTGTGTGGTTTAAGAAGCTGTGTTGAGAGTGTAGAAGAACTTGGTAGCCACTCTAGCATCAGTTTAATTACCTTGTCTCTTTAAGGTGAGATATGCATTATGTTATGTCTAAGAATTCAGCAAGCCCAGGGGAGGTGGAAGAGAAGAACAGGGAGAGTGGGTGAGAGGTGACTAGATGGCAATAAGATCATTTGAACTATTGGGTAATTTTTTTTTTCAATGAAAGTTGGGTGCTTTTCATGAAAAATATTTTTCGATGTGAATACTAAAGTGTATACATCACAGCCGGATCCTCTATGACCCACCTCCCAGAATATTGGAAATAAGATCAAAAATAAACAAATGGGACCTAATAAAACTTAAAAGCTTCTTCACAACAAAAGAAACTATAAGCAAGGTGAAAAGACAGCCTTCAGAATGGGAGAAAATAATAGCAAATGAAGCAACAGACAAACAACTAATCTCAAAAATATACAAGCAACTCCTACAGCTCAATTCCAGAAAAATAAACAACCCAATCAAAAAATGGGACAAAGAACTAAATAGACATTTCTCCAAAGAAGACATACAGATGGCTAACAAACACATGAAAAGATGCTCAACATCACTCATTGTCAGAGAAATGCAAATCAAAACCACTATGAGGTACCATTTCACCCAAGTCAGAATGGCTGCTATCCAAAGGTCTACAAGCAATAAATGCTGGAGAGGGTGTGGAGAAAGGGGAACCCTCTTACACTGTTAGTGGGAATGCAAACTAGTACAGCCACTATGGAGAACAGTGTGGAGAATCCTTAAAAAACTGGAAATAGAACTGCCTTATGACCCAGCAATCCCACTGCTGGGCATACACACTGAGGAAACCAGAATTGAAAGAGACACGTGTACCCCAATGTTCATAGCAGTACTGTTTACAATAGTCAGGACATGGAAGCAACCTAGATGTCCATCAGCAAATGAATGGATAAGCAAGCTGTGGTACATATACACAATGGAGTATTACTCGGCCATTAAAAAGAATACATTTGAATCAGTTCTAATGAGGTGGATGAAACTGGAGTCTATTGTACAGAGTGAGGTAAGCCAGAAAGAAAAACACCAATACAGTATACTAACACATATATATGAAATTTAGAAAGATGGCAACAATAACCCTGTATACGAGACAGCAAAAGAGACATTGATGTATAGAACAGTTTTTTGGACTCTGGGAGAGGAAGAGGGTGGGATGATTTGGGAGAATGGCATTGAAATATGTATAATATCATATATGAAACTAGTCACCAGTCCAGGTTCGATGTATGATACTGGATGCTTGGGGCTGGTGCACTGGGACAACCCAGAGGGATGGTAGGGGAAGGAAGGTGGGAGGAGGGTTCAGGATGGGGAACACATGTATACCTGTGGCAGATTCATTTTGATATATGGCAAAACTAATACAATATTGTAAAGTTAAATAAAATAAATAATAAAGTGTATACAGAATCATTAACAGTTAAAGTTGTTGGAAGTTGAGTTTATCATGTTCAGACCCCAAAGTATGTAACACTGACAGTTACTAAAGAAAATTGAGATGCCCGCCTGTAATTCATGATTTAGACAGATGTAGAGTTAATAAATTGGAAGCTTCAATTGTCATTTTAATCACTGAAGTTACCAAGGCTAGAATTACAGAAGTGACAGTTAGAAATCACCTGATCCAGTCTCCTATTTGTACCTGTAAAGTATCCAATACCCTTGTCAAAGGTTGAAAGCTAATATGAGAGGGATCCTGAATTACAAGCCAGCTTGCACTAAATAATACATGTTCTAAAAATAGCTATTGAACTACATAAGGCATATAAATTCTACAGGAATATAATTATATTTGTAAAACCCTGTTTTAATTTCTGCCTAATGTAAGATTAATTTTGGAGTCCTGATGTGTTTTTAAACAGTTTACAAACAAGTGTAGTGACTGCTGCTTCGAAAACTCAGTCATTTGTGTGTTTGTAATTTTTTTACAGACCGTTGACTGCAGTCTTAATGCTTCTTTTCTGTAGATTTCTTGGAGTTGAACACATTTTATTCCAGTCCTCTGTGTTCACAACACACTTGAATCGAGAAGATTCAGCATCAGCAGGGGGAGGTGACATGGTATCAGTTTTACAAAATAATATCTGTGCAGCTTATTCCCAACAGAGTTAGTACATATGATATTTGTGAGCAGTAACTGGTTTCAAAACCCACTTCTGCAAAATAGTTATGGATTACGTCTGATGTTACTGTGTCCCACATAAAATGAGATTTCTTTTACACTGAGAACATTTCTTTGTATTACAAAAGAAATACTGCTTCTGTTTCATGGAGATATAATCTCACAAGCACTTCCAGTATACAGCCTTTAGGTAGACTAATTGTGCCTCAGTCTAATGGCTACAAATACAACATGGTGCTTTTAAGCAAAGAAAAGTACATACTCATCTTTAATAATACAAGCCCCCTGAGGGGGTTGGGCAGCATTTCTTAATCAGTAATAGAATATTCTTTTTCTGTAGGTAATTTTCTCTATGATTTTAGTAGTTGTACCCTCCAAAATTCTGCCAGACAGTACATTTTTGTTAACTTCATATATATAGGAAAGTATGTACATAAAAGAAATAGATTTCCTCAAACGGTTCTGACTGTTTACTGCTGTCATCATTGCAACAGAGTAAGGCTAACAGACTGTATTTTCCTCCATGGCATCATTCCTTTGTAAGTGCTTGTGTCTAGTTTGGTTGCACATTAAAGAGGAATCCCATCAGTAGTAAACGTGCTCTCATAGGTCCATAGACCTATTTTCAAACCAACCTCGAGCAGACATTAGATACAGGTGCTTTATCATTTAGGTAATGACTGCTGCTTATTGAGAGTCAAGGTTGACAGTAGCCTTTATCTGTAGTACATTTTAACTAGCTTTTCCTTTAAAAAAAAAAAATAAATAAAAACAAAAGACCCCTAAATTAGAAATATTATTTGTCTTGAAATGGTCTGAATCAACATTCAGTTTACTGTTTTACTTTATTTCTAATTTGATAGGCATTGCTCCTTCCACACTTTTATCAGTTTGACCTCCATTGGCTTCTTGTCTTTACCTTGTTCCAATTCTTAATAAATATATGGATAGTATGTTAGTTGCTCTGTCATGTCTGACTTTGTGGCTCTATGGAGTGTGTAGCCCACCAGGCTCCTCTGTCTGTGAAATTCTCCAGGCAAGAATACTGGAGTTGAGTTGCCATTCCTTTTTCCAAGGGATCTTCCCAATCCAGGGATTGAACCCAGGTCTCCTGTATTGCTGGCAGATTCTCCACCATCTGAGCCACCAGGGAAGCCCCAATTGATAAGGGAGCTCCAAATTATTTGGTCATTTCACCTTGATTTTTCTTTCTTGTTCACTTACATTTAAGCTCAGTATTTTTCTTTTTTAATTCAGGACTTTTGTTCTATGAATTCAGTAAGAGGAAATACATACAATAAAACATGGGCTTTCTCATATGTTAAAACTGAGAAGACTACCTTGGCTTTCATAGGTACTGTTATGCACTGAGTTAGCTGCAGATATATTTTATCCTTAAGAAAAGGGAAAAATGACCCTGAAAGTAATTCAGAGATCAGCGGGATCGCCATTGCCTCCGCAGGCACAGAGCACACAGCTCCAGAGGGTAAAGTTGTCCCCTTCTGAGATTCAAAGTGGAGTCACCTCCTCAGTTTCCGTGCACCTTGTCCCTGCACATGGCCTCAGGGGCAAGGCTGCCTCCCATGGCTAAGGGTATGAGGCCACCCATGCCAGTGGGCAGAAGACAAAGCCGCCACCGTAGTGGGCCCCAGCAGGCAAAGCTCTGAACCAAAGAGAATCATTGTTGAACCTTCAATGTAATGTATTAGGTTGCTGCAAATATAATTGTGGTTTCAGACCATAAATTTGAAATCATTATAACTTGGCTCAGACACATCTGTATTAATCAAAATAGGAGCCATTACAATCAACGAATTTTTGCCATCAAGAAATAAGTTTGTTTTTTTACTGTAGTGTTAAAATCTGTGCTTCAGGATTCGATGAGCTCTTAGGAAGCATTTTCTGCCTCCTGCTGGATGTGGAAGCATTATCCCTGCAGAAAGTTGTTGAGATGCTTGAGGAAGTGGTAGTCGGTTGGCGAGAGATCAGGTGAATATGGTGGATGAGGCAGAACTTCATAGCTCAATTCGTTCAACTTTTGAAGCATTGGTTGTGTGACATGCGGTCAGACGTTGTGGAGTATTGGGCCCTTTGTTTTGACCAATGCCAACTGCAGGCATTGCAGTTTTTGGTGCATCTCACTCATTTGGTGAGTAGATTCTGTAATGGGTTAGGACTTTTGAGATAGTTAGGATAGTTTGAATGTATTTTTCAATTGAGGACATGCATTTTGGGAACCAGAAGGAGGAATGTTCTACAGTGAACTGTCCCTCCCAAATCCATATATTAAAGGCCTTACCCCCAATGTAACGGTATTTGGAGATGGGCTTTTAACGAGGTAATTAAGGTTAAATGAGCTCATAAGTTGTGCTTTAGTCACTAAGTTGTGTTTGTGTGTCTGTGTTTGCGGTCTCAGGAACTGTAGCCCACCAGGCTTCTCTGTCCATGGAAATTTCCCAGGCAAGAACACTGGAGTGGGTTGCCATTTCCTTCTCCAGGGGATCTTCCCAACCCAGGGATTGAACTCAAATCTCCTACATTGACAGGCAGGTTCCTTACTGCTAAGCCACCTGGGACATCTGCACTCCTAAGGTGACCTAATCTAATTGGGGCCTTCATCTAATAGGACTGTTATCCTTGTAAGAGGAGAAAGCGACACCAGAACTGCACAGGCACAAAGGAAAGGCCACGATAAAATAAGTTACTGTTGTTAAAGCTACCCAGTGCACGGTATTCTGTTATGGCAGTCCAAGTAAACTAATAGAGGTATCATACTGAAAACATGGAAATTTTCTTATATTTAGAAAACCAATGATGATGTCAAATTTCAAAGGAAAAAACAATTTTTAATTATTTAAATAACCAAGACAAAAGTATTTTTTGTTAATGAATAACTTTGAGTAGATAATGCTATTATATGTCAAAATAATATTTTTTAATTAACAGACTTTTTTAGAGCAGTTTTAGCTTTACAGAAATATTGTACAGAAAGTATACAAAGCTCTCATATACTCTCTGTCTCTGTACAGTTTTTCCTATCATTAACCACTTGTGTTAGTGTGATGCTGCTGCTGCTGCTGCCAAGTTGTTTCAGTTGTGTCCGACTCTGTGTGACCGCATAGACGACAGCCCACCAGGCTCCCCCATCCCTGGGATTCTCCAGGCAAGAATACTGGAGTGGGTTGCCATTTCCTTCTCCAATGCATGAAAGTGAAGTCGCTCAATCGTGTCTGACTCTTAGCAACCCCATGGACTGCAGCCTACCAGGCTCCTCTCTCCATGGGGTTTTCCAGGCAAGAGTACTGGAGTGGGGTGCCATTGCCTTCTCCAACCACTTCTGTTAGTGTGATACACTTTTTACAATTGATGATTCAATATTGATGTATAAGTCTATAGTTTACATTAGGGTTCACTCTGGATAGTTCTGTAGATTTTAAAAAATATATAATATCTGTACCCACCACTACATTATAAACTATAGTTCCACTCCCTTAAATTTCTACTATGTTTTATCTATTTATTCTTCCCTTTCTCTGCCCAAATAGACATTAATAAACTGATCTTTGACATATATCACTTTTATAATGAGAGTAGCAGGGACACATTCCTACATCTTCCCCATTCACCAGTTTTTCCTTGGTGGTAGATAAGTAATCCCCACTATAGGCAGAGGTAAGAAAATACATCTGTGATTCCTTCTCTCAATGAAATTCCTTGACTTCCATGTATCATAAAAACTGACAGTGTAACCAGGACCATATGATGAAAGTTGTTACTGTAGACATTAATCCATATTCAGAATTCTTTACCCACTGATCTCAAACAGAGGGAAGTGTGGAGTTGTATTGATGAAATAAGATACATACAGAAGAATAAACAGATCACAAGTGTACAGCTTGATGAATTTTCACAAGTTTTCACAAGTACCCAGACTGAGAAGCTGATAGTACTATAGAAATGAGCAATATAGTTCTAAGAAAATGGAAATGTCTGCAGCCTCCCCCGCTTAAATGGTGTCACAGGCACTTAATTTCTTTTTTACTTATTAAATCTTCCAAATCCTTATACCTCTAATTTACTTTTCCTCTATTGTGTTCTAAAACTGAATAATATGCATAAATAGTGAGCATCAATGTCACTTTGTTTTTTCATAACCTTCATGGAATGTTTATTAAAGTTTGTCAGGTGTTATAATTGCTAAACTGTGGAAAATTCTGAAAGAGATGGGAATTCCAGATCACCTGACCTGCCTCTTGAGAAACCTATATCCAGGTCAGGAAGCAACAGTTAGACCTGGACATGGAACAACAGACTGGCTCCAAATAGGGAAAGGAGTACAATATACAGTCAAGGAGACAATATTTGGAACAGACTGGTTTCAAATAGGAAAAGGAGTACAATATACAGTCAAGGCTGTATATTGTCTCCCTGCTTAATTTAACTTATATGCAGAGTACATCATGAGAAACGCTGGACTGGAAGAAGCATAAGCTGGAATCAAGATTGCCGGGAGAAATATCAATAACCTCAGATATGCAGATGACACCACCCTTATGGCAGAAAGTGAAGAGGAACTAAAGGGCCTCTTGATGAAAGTGAAAGTGGAGAGTGAGACAGTTGGCTTAAAGCTCAACATTCAGAAAATGAAGATCATGGCATCTGGTCCCATCACTACATGGGAAATAGATGGGGAAACAGTGGAAACAGTGTCAGACTTTATTCTTGGGGGCTCCAAAATCACTGCAGATGGTGATTGCATCCATGAAATTAAAAGATGCTTGCTCCTTGAAAGGAAAGTCATGACCAACCTAGATAGCATATTCAAAAGCAAAGATAATACTTTGCCAACAAAGGTTCGCCTAGTCAAGGCTATGGTTTTTCCTGTGGTCATGTATGGATGTGAGAGTTGGACTGTGAAGAAAGCTTGAGTGCCATAGAATTGATGCTTTTGAACTGTGGTGTTGGAGAAGGCTCTTGTGAGTTCCATGGACTGCAAGGAGATCCAACCAGTCCATTCTAAAGGAGATCAGTCCTGGATATTCATTGGAAGGACTGATACCAAAGCTGAAACTCCAATACTTTGGCCACCTCATGCGAAGAGTTGACTCATTGGAAAATACCCTGATGCTTGGAGGGATTGGGGGCAGGAGGAGAAGGGGACGACAGAGGATGAGATGGCTGGATGGCATCACCGACTCAATGGACATGAGTTTGAGTGAACTCTGGGAGTTGGTGATGGACAGGGAGGCCTGGCGTGCTGTGATTCATAGGGTCGCAAAGAGTCAGACACGACTGAGCAACTGAACTAAACTGAACTGATAATTGCTAAGGTTTTCAGTAAGCCTTCTTTTTAGCTGGTTAACGAAATTTCCTTCTATTTATGGAGTGCTAAGTATTTGTGTCTTTTTATCGTATCTAAATGTTGAACTTTATTGAAGGTTTTATTTTCTGTCTTTCAAGATAATTATGTGTTTTTTCTTTTAATCTTATAGTTTGTAAAATATATTGAGTAGGTTTTGGGTTTTTTAAAAATTATCCTTGAATTCCTGAAAATAATCTCATTTGGCCAAAATGTCTTGTTCTTTTAAATCATTAATGGATTCTATGACTAACAATTTGTTTAAGATTTTATCATATATTCATAGATTGATATTTAATTTTCTTTATCTAGTTTCATATCTCCTTGTCTAGTTAACATGTCAAAGTTATGTTTCATATGCAGAGATCAGCTGCCTTTTATGTTTTCTGGACCCCATAGTTATATGTTACAAAGAGTATCCATTTTTTAAAGAACTAGTAAAATTTGCCAATTAGATCATTTTTGCCTGGACCCACCTATTTTTATGAGTTTTGGAGAAGATATTCGAAGTCTGTTCAGTTTTTAAAGTTTCGTTTGGGTCTTAGGTTTACAACTTGTTAGTCCCTCAGTCGTGTCCGATTCTTTGAGACCCCTTCCAGACTCCACTGTCCATGGAATTCTCCAGGCAAGAATACAGAGTGGCTAGCCATTCCTTTATCCAGGGGATCTTCCCAAAGTTTGAACCTGGGTCTCTTCCACCTGGGTGGAGGAGGACTCTACCATCTGAGCCACCAACGAAGCCCCAAATTTTGTTGGTTTATTTTTTTTTCTAATTTTAGATAAATTTTAGTAATTTAGAGTTTTGTCCACTTCATCTCAATGTTAAATCCTTGAATAAGGAGAAGAAGGTGAGCAAACTTTAGGGACCCAAAAGTGTAGATTTTGATGAGTGCCACTGGCTGATGTTTTACCATAAATAAGTGGTAATAGCTAGATGAAGGAATGAAATACCCTTGTGTAGGTTATAATTCCAGTAGTTGACTTTATAGAAAATTTCCACCAAATTTGTTGTAAACATATTTCTCCAGGGTGACTGAACTATCTTTCTTAGATATTTTAAAAGATATTGATGGAAAATAAGATTTACATCAGCAACATTTTGAGAACAGCTGTTTTGCATGAAGCACTAGTTCTCAAAATGTGGTCCACACTCCCTGGTGGACCACAGAGAGTCAGGCAAACTATTCTTGGTAATACTAAGATGTTATTTACCTTTTTAAATTCTGTTAACATTTTCATTAATTATGAGAAAGCAATAGTGAGTAAAACTTCTTCTACTTTAGCAGAATCAAGGCAGTGGTAACAAACAGTATTAATAGCCATTTTAATCTTCACTGCCATACACATGTAGTGTTTTTTGTTTTTTTTTAAACTGTTTATTGAAGCAGTAACTAGTATTGACATTGTTAAACCTTTATTTTTCAGTATCGACTTCCCTGGTAGCTCAGCTGGTAAAGAATCCACCTGCAATGCAGGAGACTCTGGTTCAATTCCTGGTTGGGAAGATCCCCTGGAAAAGGGATAGGCTACCCACTCCAGTTTTCCTGGGCTTCCCTGGTGGCTCAGATTGTAATGAATCTGCCTGTAATGTGGGAGACCTAGGTTCAATCCCTGGGATGGGAAGATCACCTGGAGAAGGGAAAGGCTACCCAATCCAGTATTCTGGGTTGGAGAATTCCATGGACTTTATAGTCCGTGGGATTCAAACAGTCAGATACGACTGAGTGACTTTCAAGGCAATGATGACAAACAGTATTAAAAGGCATTTTATTCTTCACTGCCATACCCATGTAGTTAAAAAAAAAATCTGTTTATTGAAGCAGTAACTAATACTGATTTTACTAAATATTTATTTTTCAATACATATATTTCTAATAGTTCATGTGAAAAAAATGGGAAGAATGCATAAGGCACATCTGTAGTACACTGAATGCTGATGGTGGGTAGTGTTGAAGAAAGCCAGTGTTCAGTAGTTTCATTTGAGAGCTGAACTCTCCGCCTTTCCACAGCATACCATTTTTATTCAAATGGTTGACAAACTATGGTTTTTCAGACCTGGATGTTTGGCAGTATTTGTTGCAAGTGATAAAATTTGACTTTTAAACAAAAATTAGCATTTTGAAAAACTTGTATCCACTGGGATGAGCTTAACTACTGTCCAGTAATTAAAGAGCTTTGCTCATGTTGGTAATAGTCATTGTGAGACATTCATATGTGTTCAGCAATTAAGTTCATTTTCATGTTATGTTTCCCAAGGTCACTTCTCTGTTTGCTTTGATAGTTCTCTAGTTGCTACCCTCAGGCCCTCGAAGTGTTAAAGCCGTGTGGTATATGCTGCTCAAAATTGCTTAGACCCCAGCAGAAAATGGGGGCTTCCCAGGTGGCTCAGTGGTAACGAATCCATCTGCTACTACAGGAGGTGAGGAAGACTCAAGTTTGATCCCTGGGTTGGAAAGATTCCTTGGAGGAGAAAATGGCTACCCACTCCAATGTTCTTTCCTGGCAAATTCTATGGACAGAGGAGTCTGGCAGGCTACTGTCCATAGAGTTGCAAAGAGTCAGGCATGATTGAGCTCACACACTTGCAGACAGAAAACAGTTTTCAGTTCTTTAATTATACAGGTCCCTCTTTTATAGAACCCATACCAGTGTCTAGAGAGCTAGACAGGGATGGATTTGAGCTAGCAATCAACAACCAGGCTGTATTCACATCAGCTCAAAGACCAGCATTTTGTTAATAGGTTAATTAACCGTGTTTGACCTCTTCTTTCAGCATAAATTTTCTGAAAGAAATCACCTCAGCTGTCCTATAACTATATCACCAGTGGGTAGCCTCCAGCTCTTTCAAGTTTAGATGTATATAAATGCAGCTTTATCTCTTCCCTTGGTCTCCTCACATCTCTTGCTAAAGGACTTCTGTCTGGGTTGCCCTGTTAGTTATCCAAGCATACTTAATACTTGGTATTAAAAAAAGAATTTTTATAAGCTGACAGCGCTTGTGTGCAATCACAGCCGTGAAGAGAGACCCCACATCCAAGTTAAGAGAAACCCAAGTAAGATGGTAGGCACTGAGAGAGGGGATCAGAGGGCAGACAGACTGAAACTACAATCACAGACACCTAGCCAATCTGATCACACAGACCACAGCCTTGTCTAACTCAATGAAACTAAGCCATGCTGTGTGGGGCCACTCAAGAGGGCCGGGTCATGGTGGAGAGGTCTGACAGAATGTGGTCCATTGGAGAAAGGATGGCAAACCACTTCAGTATTCTTGCCTTGAGAACCCCATGAACAGTATGAAAAGGCAAAAAGATAGCACGCTGAAAGATGAACTCCCCAGGTCGGTAGGTGCCCAATATGCTACTGGAGATCAGTGAAGAAATAACTTCAGAAAGAATAAAGGGATGGAGCCAAAGCAAAAACAACACCCAGTTGTGAATGAGACTGGTGATGGAAGCAAGGTTCAACGCTGTAAAGAGCAATATTGCATTGGAACCTGGAATGTTAGGTCCACAAATCAAGGCAAATTGGAAGTGGTCAAACAGGAGATGACAAGAGTGAACATCAACATTATAGGAATCAGTGAACTAATATGGACTGGAATGGGTGAATTTAACTCAGATGACCATTATATCTACTACTATGGGCAGGAATCCCTTAGAAGAAATGGAGTAGCCATCATGGTCAACAAAAGAGTTCGAAATGCAGTCCTTGGGTGCAATCTCAAAAATAACAGAATGATCTCTGTTCCTTTCCAAGGCAAGCCATTCAGTATCATGGTGATACAAGTCTATGCCTCGACTGGTAATGCTGAAGAAGCTGAAGTTGAACAGTTCTGTGAAGACCTACAAGACCTTCTAGAACTAATACTCCAAAAAGATGTCCTTTTCTTTAGAGGGGACTGAAATGCAAAAGTAGGAAGTCAAGAAACACCTGGAGTAACAGGCAAATTTGGCCTTGGAGTACAGAATGAAGCAGGGCAAAGGCTAATAGAGTTTTACCAAGAGGACACACTGGTCATAGCAAACACCCTCTTCCAACAATACAAGAGAAGACTGTACACATGGACATCACCAGGTGGTCGACAGCAAAATCAGATTGATTATATTCTTTGCAGCCAAAGATGGAGAAGCTCTATACAGTCAGCAAAAACAAGACCGGGAGCTGACTGTGGCTCAGATCATGAACTCCTTAGTGCCAAATTCAGACTGAAATTGAAGAAAGTAGGGAAAATCACTAGACCATTCAGGTATGCCCTAAATCAAATCCCTTGTGACTATACAGTGGAAGTGAAAAATAGATTTAAGGGACTAGATCTGATAGACAGAGTGCCTGATGAACTGTGGATGGAGGTTCATGACATTGTACAGGAGACAGGAATCAAGACCAACCCCAAGAAAAAGAAATGCAAAAAAGCAAAATGGCTGTCTGAGGAGGCCTTACAAATAGCTGTGAAAAGAAGGGACGTAAAAAGCAAAGGAGAAGAGGACAGATACACCCATTTGAATGCAGAGTTCCAAAGAATAGCAAGGAGAAGTAAGAAAGCCTTTCTCAATGATCAGTTCAAAGAAATAGAGGAAAACAACAGAATGGGAAAGACTATAGAGATCGCTTCAAGAAAATTAGAGATACCAAGGGAGCATTTCATGCAAAGATGGGCACAATAAAGGACAGAAATGGTATGGACCTAACAGAAGCAGAAGATATTAAGAAGAGGTGGCAAGAATATATAGAATTGTACAAAAAAGATCTTCACGACCCAGATAATCACGATGGTGTGATCACTGACCTAGAGCCAGACATCCTGGAATGTGAAGTCAAGTGGGCCTTAGAAAGCATCACTACGAACAAAGCTAGTGGAGGTGATGGAATTCCAGTTGAACTATTTCAAATCCTGGAAGATGATGCTGTGAAAATGCTGCACTTAATATGCCAGCCAATTTGGAAAACTCAGCAGTGGCCACAGGACTGGAAAAGTTCAGTTTTCATTCCAATCCCAAAGAAAGGCAATGCCAAAGAATGCTCAAAGTATTACACAGTTGCACTCATCTCACACGCTAGTAAAGTAATACTCAAAATTCTCCAAGCCAGGCTTCAGCAATATGTGAACCGTGAACTTCCACATGTTCAAGCTGGTTTTAGAAAAGGCAGAAGAACCAGAGATCAAATGCCGACATTCATTGGATCATCGAAAAAGCAAGAGAGTTCCAGAAAATCATCTATTTCTTTATTAACTACCCGAAATCCTTTGACTGTGTGGATCACAATAAACTGTGGAAAATTCTGAAAGAGATGGGAATACCAACCACCTGACCTGCCTCTTGAGAAACCTATATGCAGGTCAGGAAGCAACAGTTAGACCTGGACATGGAACAACAGACTAGTTCCAAATAGGAAAAGGAGTACGTCAAGGCTGTATATTGTCACCCTGCTTATTTAACTTATATAGAGTACATCATGAGAAACACTGGGCTGCAGGAAGCACAGCTGGAATCAAGACTGCCAGGAGAAATATCAATAACCTCAGATATGCAGATGACACCACCCTTATGGCAGAAAGAGAAGAACTAAAGAGCCTCTCGATGAAAGTGAAAGAGGAGACTGAAAAAGTTGGCTTAAAGTTCAACATTCAGAAAACTAAGATCATGGCATCTAGTCCCATCCCTTCATGGGAAATAAATGGGGAAACAGTGGAAACAGTGTCAGACTTTCCTTTTCTGGGCTCCAAAATCACTGCAGATGGTGACTGCAGCCATGAAATTAAAAGATGCTTACTCCTTGGAAGGAAAGTTATGACCAACCTAGACAGCATATTAAGAAGCAATGACATTACTTTGCTGACAAAGGTCTATCCAGTCAAGGCTATGGTTTTTCCAGTGGTCATGTATAGATGTGAGAGTTGGACTGTAAAGAAAGCCAAGTGCCGAAGAATTGATGCTTTTGAACTGTGGTGTTGGAGAAGACCCTTGAGAGTCCCTTGGACTGCAAGGAGATCCAACCAGTCCATCCTAACGGAGATCAGTCCTGGGTGTTCATTGGAAGGACTGATGTTGAAGCTGAAACTCCAGTACTTTGGCCACCTGATGCAAAGTGCTGACTCATTTGAAAAGACCTTGATGCTGGGAAAGATTGAGGGCAGGAAGATAAGGGGATTATAGAGGATGAGATGGTTGGATGGCCTGACCAACTGGATGGGCATGTGTTTGGGTGAACTCCGGGAGTTGGTAATGGACAGGGAGGCCTGGCGTGCTGCAGTTCATGGGGTCGCAAAGAGTTGGACACGACTGAGCAACTGAGCTGAGGTGCCAGGTCTTGCTGAATTGATTTCAGTGAACACTTGTGACTGATTTTTGGTGCCGGGTACAGTATTTGATTGTAAAAATGCAGGTTTGAATAGAATATGTTGCTTTTTAAGCTATCACCATTCAATCAGTAAGACACATACACACCTAAGTGTACTACAACTGGACTAGTACTGTTGAGGCACGCGCAAAGTTGCATGGAAACACAGAGGAGGAATTGTTTTCTGGGCAGTGTCTTAAAAAATTTTTGAACTCAGCCTTAAGTGATAGAAAGTATTTCTTAAAATCAGAAGAAAAAGAAGTGATTTATAGGAAGAGAGAATAGCAAATTTGAAAGTTGGAAAGCAGAAAAAGGTATTGTTAGAAACCGCACAAAGATCTGCATAGTGTTGGTATGGAGTGTTCATGGAGGGAGCACCAAGACTTGAGAGGTAGTTTGGAGTTGTGTTTTAAAGGATTTAAAAGGACTTTTGCTTTTTAAAGAGGAAAGAGTAAATGATCTTTTTATTCTCTTTTTATAAAACATTGCAAAATTGTTGTTGTATGAAGAAGCAATCAAAAATTATACAGCTAAAAATATAGGGAAAGATATAGAAGATTATACACATATGTCAGGACAGTTAAATTGGTAAAAATGTTATGAGTTTTTAATATTTTGAGTTTTTAATGTTCCTGGTAAAACTTTCTTTTTAACTCTTTACTTTGAAATATGTATATGTTCAGTTGTGAATTATGAATTACAGATTCACAGAGAGATCCTGTATACCCTTCAGTCTACTTTATTCAGATTTTAACAGTTGCATACACTTGTGTGTGTGTATAGTTATATGCAGTCTTATCATTTATGTGGATTCATATGAGCAAACCACAATCAGATACATAATAGTTCCATCACAGGAATCCCTTGTGCTGCCTAATGAACCTTTTTTGACATCTTGAGAAGCTTAGACTGTTTGTTTTTTTAATTAAAGTATAGTTGCCTTTTGGCTGGTCAGGTGGCACTAGTGGTAAAGAACCTTCCTGCCAGTGCAGGAGACTGAGACGTGGGTTCTATCTCTTGTGTTGAGAAGATCCCCTAGAGGGAAGGCATGGCAACCCACTCCAGTATTCTTGCCAAGAGAATCCCATGAACAGAGGAACCTGGCAGGCTACAGTCCATAGGGTCACAAAGAGTTGGACATGACTGCTGCAACTTAGCACATAGTTGATTTATAATGTTAGCTTCAGGTGTACAACATAGCGATTCAGTATTTTTACAGATTATACTTATTTAAAGTTATTACCATATAATGGCTATTTTTATCTGTGCTGTACAATGTGTCCTTGTTGCTTATATATGTTATGCATAGTGGTGCCTCTTACTCCCATAGTCCTATCTTTCCACTTTTCCTTCTCCCCACTGGTAACTACTGAGTTTGTTCTCTATATCTGTGAATCTGTTTTTCTTTTGTTATCTACATTGATTTGTTTTATTTTTTAGATTCTACAGGTAAGTCATCAGATCATCATAGCATAGGATATTTACCTTTCTCTGTCAAATACTTATTCCACTAAGGATAATACTCTGAAGGCCTGTTCATGTTGTTGCAAATAGAGCTTAGACTGTATTGTGTCCCCCTGAGTGTGATCTTCAGATCACCTGTAATAGAATCACTTAGTGTACTTGTTAAATACACAGAGTCCTACCCTAGAAACATTGAATTAGATGTTCTCGGACTGTGACCTATATTTAAATAAACTCCCTAGGTGCTTCCTAAGGTGCTTCTTATACTATACTTATGAGGATATGACTTTGAGGTGATATTCAAAAAGTAAAAAGAAACATGAAATATTTTTACAGTATATTTTTAACAGCATATTGAAATTTTGATTTCAACATGAAATAAATATGAACACTATTAAGATATTTAACATTCCTTTTTTTCTACATGGTATTCAAAATCCAGTGTATGTTTTACACTTAACTGTGCATGTCAGTTTAGATTAGCCACATTTCGAGTGCTTAATAACACGTCTAACAAGCAGCTACCATACAGGATAGACAGAGCAAACAGCCAGCACAAAGGCCCTAAAGAAGATTCATGTAGAGATAGCATTTGACATTCAGAGCTTTGGAAAAAAATCAAACTAGATATATAGATTTAAAAATCATTGCCGTAAAAGAGTTGTCACACAGTATAATTCTCAGATTTTCAGTGAAAACTTATTAGAATCACCAATAGGGCTTTTTCTAATTGCATGATCCCACTGCAAGAGGGTTTGGAACCGCCTGGAGGAAGGGGAGAAATGGGGAGGTGTGGATGGCTCTCAAGGAGAGGGAGAGCATAGGCAGGTATGGAGTTTCTCCTTTGTTGATTCTGATACAGCCCCTCCCTACAAGCCCCACTCCTGGTTGGGAACCACTGGTGGTTTAAAGGGAATTGAGTATTGCCAAGAAGACTATTGAGAGATGGATGGAGTGTGGGTGAAGCTAAGTAAAGGAGGAGGAGGAAGAGGTCAGGGTATTTGCAAATTCAGATGTTATTGATGATCATTGAGGACGGACTTTAAATGGAGTATTCATCTGGGCCAAGATGGGTTCTGAAGATGCCAGTGAAGACTGAACTGCTGCCTAGCACCTGAAGGTCAGAGCTAGATTGGCTTCAAGACTGGCATGCTGTGCCCTTCCAGGCAGAGTTCCTCAAATCCTTCTTTTAAATTTGGCTAAAGTCCATCTATGTTCCCTCTCTTGTCCTTTCAGCTCTTATTAGTACATTTTAATTAATTGTGTATTAACACAGCCTGTCCTCATCCTGGCCACATTAGACGATCACCTTGGGAACTTTTTAATAAAATGTACCTGTTCCTAATTCCCTCCCCATCTCAGAAAAAGTCAAAATTTCTAGGAGTAGAACTTGGCCTGGACATCATTATTTTTTAAAACTTAAGTGATTCTAATGAGCCAGGGTCGAAAGCTGTTGATGTAGAAAGCATAGTGAGGTCTGTGACAGAAAATAAGTTTTGCTCATCATTGTGCCTCCAGAGTTTGACTCATTGTGTGGCATATGGTTGGTTAGCTCTCAGTAAATGTTTGTTAAATAAATGAAATACTAAAGAGCTAGCAAATGAGGAAGTGTGGCCAGGGAACTAGGCAGGCCCTTGTGTATAGCTTAATAAATTAACAGTTCCTTTTTTAATGATGATTAGTTACCAGGCAGATTCTTAAATACACTGCAATTTGGAATCCTTATTAGTGTGAAACTTTCCTCAAACTCATCTAAATCTCAGTATTGACATAAAATCTCAGGTATAAAAATAGGCTAAAAATGTTGGGGTTATTATCTAAGTCTTTTCATTTGATTGCACATACCACAAGATGTAATATTGTTCTACTGAATACAGTATACAAGAAAAATTATTGCATTTAGGATACAGGATTTTCCCCATTAATTTGAAGCAATTACTTCCAGTTTTCACAGAAATAACTATAACTCAGTAAATCCTATTATATTTACAATTTAATGCTGTGGCTATTCAAACATCCTATTTATAAGAATAAAATTCTTTGTTATGACCCTTTTACCTGCAGTAACTTTAACTCTTTGGCAGTTGCCTTTTACAACGTCTAGTGAAGACAGATGGAAAGAAATAAAATGTTTTACAAAAGTAAGCTGGAAAAAAAAAAAAAAGTAAGCTGGTAGTCACTAATATACTGCATTATTTTCATGATTAATCATGGATATAGTTTATAGAGCACCCATAGCCTAGTAGTAGTAGGCACCTCAATATATGATAATTCTTTCTGGTACACCTGTAGCTAATGCTGTTCAAAGGGTTTAGAAAATCAGGTTTAATCTGACATGGTTTAACATTCTAAAAAATGCATTAATTTTTCCACAGATGAAGAGAAGCGAAGAATTGGTAACTAAAAATCATAATCAAGAAGACATAAGTATTCTTCGTTGTTGGAAATGTAGAAAATGTATAGCAAGTTCTGGTTGTTTCATGGAATATCTTGAGAATCAAGTGACTAAGGTGAGTACTGCTAACTGTACCATCTTCAAATGATTTGCTAGTATAGGAATGCTGGGGACACATCTACACATGCACCCATATCCCTCCATACCTTACGGCTTTTACCTTATTTTACCTTATCCATGGAAAACATTTCAGAGTGGTATTCAAAAGGCATCCAACCTTCCACAGTTACCATCATTTTACCTCCAGCTACTAACAATAATGTGACCTTAAAGTTTTTTTTTAAATATAAATTTATTTATTTTAATTGGAGGTTAATTACTTTAGAATATTGTATTGGTTTTGCCATACATCAACATGAATCCACCACACGTATACACGTGTTCCCCATCCCGATACCCCCTCCCTCTACCCTCCCCGTACCATCCCTCTGGGTCATCCCAATACACCAGCCCCAAGCAACCAGTATCACGCATCAAACTTGGACTGGCTATTCGTTTCATATATGATGTTATACATGTTTCAATGCCATTCTCCCAAATCTTCCCATCCCACAGAGTTCAAAAGACTGTTCTAAACATCTGTGTCTCTTTTGCTGTCTTGTATACAGGGTTATTGTTACCCTCTTTCTAAATTCCATATATATGAGTTAGTATACTGTATTGGTGTTTTTCTTTCTGGCTTACTTCACTCTGTATAATAGGCTCCAGTTTCATCCACCTCATTAGAACTGATTCAAATGTATTCTTTTTAATGGCCGAGTAATACTCCATTGTATATATGTACCACAGCTTTCGTATCCATTCATCTGCTGATGGACATCTAGGTTGCTTCCATGTCCTGGCTATTATAAACAGTATTGCGATGAACACTGGGGTACACGTGTCTCTTTCAGTTCTGGTTTCCTTGGTGTATATGCCCAGTAGTGGGATTGCTGGGTCATAAGACAGTTCTATTTCCAGTTTTTTAAGGAATCTCCACACTGTTCTCCATAGTGGCTGTACTAGTTTGCATTCCCACCAACAGTGTAAGAGGGTTCCCTTTTCTCCACACCCTCTCCAGCATTTATTGCTTGTAGACTTTGGATCTCAGCCATTCTGACTTGCGTGAAATGGTACCTCATTGTGGTTTTGATTTGCATTTCTCTGATAATGAGTGATGTTGAGCATCTTTTCATGTGTTTGTTAGCCATGTGTGTGTCTTCTTTGGAGAAATGTCTATGTAGTTCTTTGGCCCATTTTTTGATTGGGTCGTTTATTTTTCTGGAATTGAGCTGTAGGAGTTGCTTGTATATTTTTGAGATTAGTTGTTTGTCTGTTGCTTCATTTGCTATTATTTTCTCCCATTCTGAAGGCTGTCTTTTCACCTTGCTTATAGTTTCTTTTGTTGTGAAGAAGCTTTTAAGTTTTATTAGGTCCCATTTGTTTATTTTTGCTTTTATTTCCAATATTCTGGGAGGTGGGTCATAGAGGATCCTGCTGTGATGTATGTTGGAGAGTGTTTGGCCTATGTTCTCCTCTAGGAGTTTTATGGTTTCTGGTCTTACATTTAGATCTTTAATCCATTTTGAGTTTATTTTTGTGTATGATGTTAGAAAGTGTTCTAGTTTCATTCTTTTACAAGTGGTTGACCAGTTTTCCCAGCACCACTTGTTAAAGAGATTGTCTTTAATCCATTGTATATTCTTGCCTCCTTTGTCAAAGATAAGGTGTCCATATGTGCGTGGATTTATCTCTGGGCTTTCTATTTTGTTCCATTGATCAATATTTCTGTCTTTGTGCCAGTACCATACTGTCTTGATGACTGTGGCTTTGTAGTAGAGCCTGAAGTCAGGCAGGTTGATTCCTCCAGTTCCATTCTTCTTTCTCAAGATTGCTTTGGCTATTCAAGGTTTTTTGTATTTCCATACAAATTGTCAAGTTATTTTTTCTAGCTCTGTGAAAAATACCATTGGTAGCATGATAGGGATTGCATTGAATCTATAGACTGCTTTGGGTAGTATATTCATTTTCAGTATATTGATTCTTCCAATCTATGTACATGGTATATTTCTCCATCTATTAGTGTCCTCTTTGGGTTTTTTTTTTTTAATTAAATTTTATTTTGCTTAACTTTACAATATTGTATTGCTTTTGCCATACATCAAGATGGATCCGCCATAAGTATACATGTGTTCCCCATCCTGAACCCTCCTCCCTCCTCCCTCCCCATACCATCCCCCTGGGTCGTCCCAGTGCACCAGTCCCAGGCATCCGTTATCAGGCATCGTACCTGGACTGGCGACTCGTTTCAGATATGATATTATACATATTTCAATGCTATTCTCCCAAATCATCCCACCCTCTCCCATTCCCAGACTCCAAAAGTCTGTTCTATACATCAGTATTAGTGTCCTCTTTGATTTCTTTCATCAGTGTTTTATAGTTTTCTATATATAGGTCTTTAGTTTCTTTAGGTAGATATATTCCCAAGTATTTTATTCTTTTCGTTGCAATGGTGAATGGAATTGTTTCCTTGATTTCTCTTTCTATTTTCTAATTATTAGTGTACAGGAATGCAAGGGATTTCTGTGTGTTGATTTTATATCCTGCAACTTTACTATATTCATTGATTAGTTCTAGTAATTTTCTGGTGGAGTCTTTAGGGTTTTCTATGTAGAGGATCATGTCATCTGCAAACAGTGAGAGTTTTACTTCTTCTTTTCCAATTTGGATTCCTTTTATTTCTTTTTCTGCTCTGATTGCTGTGGCCAAGACTTCCAAAACTATGTTGAATAGTAGTGGTGAAAGTGGGCACTCTTGTCTTGTTCCTGACTTTAGGGGAAATGCTTTCAATTTTTCACCATTTAGGATAATGTTTGCTGGGGGTTTGTCATATATAGCTTTTATTATGTTAAGGTATGTTCCTGACCTTAAAGTTTTAAGTGCAGTAGTTGAAGATAATAGTCCTTGTTTTTTGTTTTTTTTTAATCCCTACTGTGAGTGAACCTTAGTCATCACCACACAATTAAATTTAAAAAAAAAGTAGAAAATGTTTTTATATGTATATAATATATATGTATTACACATATATTGTTGTTGATTTTGTTGTTATTTAGTCTCTCAGTCATGTCTGACTCTTTTGCATCCCCTTGGACGGTAGCCTGCCTGGCTCTTTTGTCCATGGGATTTCCCAGTCAAGAATACTGAAGTGGGTTACCATTTCCTTCTCCAGGGAATCTTTTCCACCCGGGGACGGAAGTTGTGTCTCTGTGTCTCCTGCTTTGGCAAGTGGATTCTTTACCACTGCAACACCTGTGAAGCCCCAATATATATTAGACATATATTGTATGTACACCTATATGTTTATATAGGTGTATATATTATACAGTCAAAGGAGAAGACTCTTGAGAGTCCCTTGGACTGCAAGGAGATCCAACCAGTCAATCGTAAAGGAAATCAGTCCTGAATATTCATTGGAAGGACTGATGCTGAAGCTGCAAATTCAATACTTTGGCCACCTGATGCAAAGAACTTACTCATCAGAAAAGATCCTGATGCTGGGCAAGATTGAAGGCTGGAAGAAACGGGGACAACAGAGGATGATATGATTGGATAGCATCACCAACTAGATGGACATGAGTTTGAGCAAGCTCTGGGAGTTGGTGATGGACAGGAAAGCCTGGCGTGCTGCAGTCCATGGGGTTGCAAAGAGTCAGAAAGGACTGAGCAACTGAACTAAACTGATTACATGTGAATACATATGAATATACTGAGAGCAATATGCAAGAGGAAATATCAAAGAAGTCCATACTAGATAGTTATCCATGGACTTCACAGGGAAGTCTCAGTTTAGCAGAGAGTGGTTATAATTACCTGTCATTGTTTTCCCCTTCTTTGAGTGACTGTTTTGTTTTCTTTTTTGCCTCATTTGATCATGATTATTTCCTATCCACTCTCACAGATTAGCCAACTTGAACTGGTAATAGTGAAAGACTTTGGTGGCATGCTTACTGCATGTCAGATACTTTAAAAAAACTGAAAACATTTTAATTGGAATAAAAGTTTTCATGGTGAATATTTATTGGGTATAGTATAGCTTGATAAATTTTTTCAGCCCTGCTATTAATCAGATCAAGATGTATGATGTTTTCATCACCCCAGAAATCTATCTTCTCTGTTTTCAGACAATATTCACCCCCTCACATGGAAACCACTGTATTAATGTCTATCACTGCCAACTGGTTTTGCCTGTTCCCGACCTTCATCTAAATGAAATCATATACTCTTTTGTACCTGACTTATTTTGCTCAGCATAATGTTTTAGAGGTTCATTTATGTTTTATACGTAGTAGTTGGCTTCCTTTTTCCTGAGTAGTATGCCATTAATGAATATACAACAGTTTATCAATTTTTTATGCTGATAGATATAGTTTTCATTTTGGGGTTATGAATAAAACTGCTATCAGTATTATTATAAAAGACTCTGTGTTTATGTTTTGTTACTTCTTTTTGATATATACAGATACATATATAGGAATGATGAGGGAATTATACAGTAGGTGTATCTTAAGGTTTTTAGAAACTGCTTGTAGTTTTCCAAAGAAAATGTTCATTTCCAACAGTAATGATGAGAATTCTAGTTGCTCAATATCTTTATTTACATGTGGTATTTGCAGACTTTGTAATTTTAGACATTGTGGTAGATATAGTAGTATATCATTATGTGTTTAATTTGCTTTTCCATAGTGAAAATGATGTCCAATACATTTTTTGATGCTTATTGTTCAGTTCAGTTCAGTTGCTCAGTCATGTCCGACTCTTTGCGACCCCATGGACTGCAGCACACCAGGTTTCCCTGTCCATCACCAACTCCCAGAGCTTCCTCAAACTCATGTCCATCTAGTTGATGATACCATCCAACCATTTCATGTTCTGTGGTTCCCTTCTCCTCTTGCCTTCAATCTTTCCCAGCATCAGGGTCTTTTCCAGTGAGTCAGTTCTTCGCATCATGTGGCCAAAGTACTGGAGTTTCAGCTTCAGCATCAGTCCTTCCAGTGAATATTCAGGACTGATTTCCTTTACGATTGACTGGTTGGATCTCCTTGCAGTGCAAGGGACTTCTCAAGAGTCTTCTCCAACACCACAGTTCAAAACCATCAATTATTTGGTGCTCAGCTTTCTTTATAGTCCAGTTGTCACATCCATACATGACTACTGGAAAACCCATAGCTTTAACTAGATGGACCTTTGTCAGCTAAGTAATGTCTCTGCTTTTTACTATGCTGAATAGGTTGGTAGTAGCTTTTCTTCTAAGGAGCAAATGTCTTTTAATTTCATGGCTGCAGTCATCATTGCAGTGATTTTGGAGCCCAAAAAAATAAAGTCTCTCTCATTATTTCCACTATTTCTCTGTCTCTTTGCCATGAAGTGATGGGACTGGATGCCATGATCTTAGTTTTCTGAATGTTGAGTTTT
Organism: Tragelaphus eurycerus; assembly: GCA_935064755.1. NCBI lineage: Eukaryota > Metazoa > Chordata > Mammalia > Artiodactyla > Bovidae > Tragelaphus > Tragelaphus eurycerus. The sequence continues at coordinate 16,065,702 of CAKXYN010000024.1, read as the reverse complement.
AAGCCAACTTTTTCACTCTCCTCTTTCACTTTCATCGAGAGGCTCTTTAGTTCTTCTCCACTTTCTGCCATAAGGGTAGTGTCATCTGCATATCTGAGGTTATTGATATTTCTCCCAGCAAACTTGATTCCAGCTTGTACTTCATCCAGCCTGGCATCCAGCTTGTGCTACATCACATAATGTACTCTGCATCATGTGAAATAGATCAGATCAGATCAGTCGCTCAGTCGTGTCTGACTCTTTGCGACCCCATGAATTGCAGCACGCCAGGCCTCCCTGTCCATCACCAACTCCCAGAGTTCACTCAGACTCACGTCCATTGAGTTGGTGATGCAATCCAGCCATCTCATCCTCTGTCGTCCCCTTCTCCTCTTGCCCTCAATCCCTCCCAGCATCAGAGTCTTTTCCAATGAGTCACCTCTTCGCATGAGGTGGCCAAAGTACTGGAGTTTCAGCTTTAGAATCATTCCTTCCAAAGAAATCCCAGGGCTGATCTTCAGAATGGACTGGCTGGATCTCCTTGCAGTCCAAGGGACTCTCAAGAGTCTTCTCCAACACCACAGTTCAAAAGCATCAATTCTTCGGCGCTCAGACTTCTTCACAGTCCAACTCTCACATCCATACATGACCACAGGAAAAACCATAGCCTTGACTAGACAGACCTTTGTTGGCAAATTAATGTCTCTGATTTTGAATATGCTATCTAGGTTGGTCATAACTTTCCTTCCAAGGAGTAAGCATCTTTTAATTTCATGGCTGCAGTCACCATCTGCAGTGATTTTGGAGCTCAGAAAAATAAAGTCTGATATGGTTTCCACTGTTTCCCCATCTATTTCCCATGAAGTGATGGGACCGGATGCCATGATCTTCATTTTCTGAATGTTGAGCTTTAAGCCAACTTTTTCACTCTCCACTTTCACTTTCATCAAGAGGCTTTTGAGTTCCCCTTCACTTTCTGCCATAAGGGTGGTGTCGTCTGCGTATCTGAGGTTACTGATATTTCTCCCGGCAATCTTGATTCCAGCTTGTGTTTCTTCCAGTCCAGCATTTCTCATGATGTACTCTGCATATAAGTTAAATAAACAGGGTGACAATATACAGCCTTGACGTACTCCTTTTCCTATTTGGAACCAGTCTGTTGTTCCATGTCCAGTTCTAACTGTTGCTTCCTGACCTGCATACAGATTTCTCAAGAGGCAAATCAGGTGGTCTGGTATTCCCATCTCTTGAAGAATTTTCCACAGTTTCTTGTGATCCACACAGTCAAAGGCTTTGGCATAGTCAAGAAAGCAGAAATAGATGTTTTTCTGGAACTCTCTTGCTTTTTCCATGATCCAGCGGATGTTGGCAATTTGATCTCTGGTTCCTCTGCCTTTTCTAAAACCAGCTTGAACATCAGGAAGTTCACGGTTCACATATTGCTGAAGCCTGGCTTGGAGAATTTTGAGCATTACTTTACTAGCGTGTGAGATGAGTGCAATTGTGCAGTAGTTTGAGCATTCTTTGGCAATGCCTTTCTTTGGGACTGGAATGAAAACTGACCTTTTCCAGTCCTGTGGCCACTGCAGAGTTTTCCAAATTTGCTGGCATATTGAGTTCAGCACTTTCACAGCATCATCTTTCAGGATTTGAAGTAGCTCAACTGAAATTCCATCACCTCTACTAGCTTTGTTCATAGTGATGATTTCTAAGGCCCACTTGACTTCACATCCCAGGATGTCTGGCTCTAGGTTAGTGATCACACCATCGTGATTATCTGGGTCGTGAAGCTCTTTTTTGTACAGTTCTTCTGTGTATTCTTGCCACCTTTTCTTAATATCTTCTGCTTCTGTTAGGTCCATACCATTTCTGTCCTTTACAAGCAGATGACAATATATAGCCTTGACGTACTCTTCCCAATTTGGAACCAGTCCATTTTTGCATGTCTGATTCTAACTGTTGCTTCTTGACCTGCATACAGATTTCTCAGAAGGCAGGTAAGGTGGTCTCGTATTCCCATCTCTTAAATAAAAAACTTTTCCACAGTTTGCTGTGATCCACACAGTCAAAGGCTTTGGTGTAGTCAATAAAGCAGAAGTAAATGTTTTTATGGAACTCTCTTGCTTTTTTGATGATCCAGTGGCTGTTGGCAATTTGGTCTCTGATTCCTCTGCCTTTTCTAAATCCAGCTTGAACATCTGGAAGTTCATGGTTCATGTTCTTTTGAAGCCTGGCTTGGAGAATTTTGAGCATTAGTTTACTAGCGTGTGAGATGAGTGCAATTTTGTGGTGGTTTGAGCATTCTTTGGCATTGCCTTTCTTTGGGATTGGAATGAAAACTGACCTTTTCCATTCCTGTGGCCACTGCTGAGTTTTCCAAATGCTGGCATATTGAATGCAGCACTTTCACGGCATCATCTTTCAGGATTCGAAATAGCTCAACTGGAATTCCATCACCTCCCCTAGCTTTGTTTGTAGTGATGGTTCCTAAAATCCACTTGAATTTGCATTCCAGGATGTCTGGCTCTAGGTGAGTGATCACACCATTGTGGTTATCTGGGTCATGAGGATCTTTTTTTGTATAGTTTTCCTGTGTATCCTTGCCACCTCTTCTTAATCTTCTGCTTATTGGTTAAACATTGTTTTAAATGTTTTATATTATTCATTCCTGATAATATAAAGATAGAAAGATTGTCTTGAAGGAAATAAGCTGTCGTCTCCTTTTTATAGATAAGGAAACTGAGCCACAGAAGACTAAATATATTGAGTCTGATTGTACTGTTACTAAGCAGTGCAGTTAAAATTGAATCTGACAGTGAGAGTTCTGACCCCCACACTCTTTTTCATGCCTTTCCTCCTCCCTCAGAGTGTCATAAGCAAGAGAAATTCAAACACTGCACTAGGGTATAGCGGGATAGGTTGTGGAAGAGAGTGATACAGAATTGAAAAATCTCTCTGGTTCTCTAGGAGGTTTTATATTATATGCACATAAAACATACATATTTTAAACCTATTAAAAGCCTGTCTCAGGAATAATTCAATATCACTGTTAACTCCAGGCAGAAGGAGCAATGTGTAAATAGAGGGGGATCCTGAGAGGGTTTTTAAAGTAACGGTAATGTACTCATTAAACTGGGTAGTGGGTGTTTGTATTGGTGTTTGCGTCTCTTTAAAGATTTCTTTAAACTATACAAACATCTTTTGCATTAGGAACACATATATTTGATATAAATATTAAAGAGGAACATAGAAGGATCCATTTTAATTAAAGGAAACAATACAAGGGAAGCAGGGGCCTATAAAATAAAATACTGGAGTCTAAAAGTAATTTATAAGATGCTGGGCTGAAAGAGGGGCTTCCCTGGTAGCTCACATGGTAAAGAATCTGCCAGTAGTGGGGGAGACCTGGGTTGGATCCCTGGGTCAGGAAGATCCCCTGGAGAAGGGAATGGCTACCCACGCCAGTATTCTTGCCTGGCGAATTCCATGGACAGTGGAGCCTGGCGGGCTATGGGCCATGGGATCACAAAGAGTCAGACATGACTGAGCACTTATATTTTTACTTCATGCTGAAGGAATGCAAAATTTATCACCTATCCAATTATCTTAATTTATTACCTATTAACAATATAATTTAAAATATATCTATGTATAAAATAAGTGTTTTGCTTGTTTCTGAAAGTGTTTTGTTTTTTTTTTTTTGGCCTACTTTCTGTAGATGAAATCACAACGTAAGTAGGCATTCTGCTGGAAATTGCTGCTTTTAGTAGAATAGCTCATTTTTCCCTTCTATATAGTATTCTAGTGTATTAATACATCACAATTTGTAATTCATTCTACCACTGAGTTATATCTAGCTGTTATGCTCTGACAAGCCATGCTGCTATGAATTTTCTTGTCCGTATCTTGGTAAACATGGTCAGGGGTGTGTCTCTGGAAGTGGAGTATGCGTCACAGGATATGTGCATCTTCACCTTTACTGGGCGATGCAAAGTTGTTTTCAAGTGTCAGTCTGTGAATAGTGCTTTATTGCTGTGATTCCACATCTTTTCCAACATTTAACATCTCATTGTTTAAGTCTCTTTGTGTTTCCTGTGAAATGTCTTTTTTCCCCCTTTTCTGTTTTTCTCTTGTGCAGTTTTGATTTGGGGGAGCTCTTTACATATTCTGAATGCTAATTATTTGTTATTGTATTACAGATATCTTTTGCTAGTTTATGTAACTTTTATTTTACTCTTTGTGGTATCTTTTGATGAACAGAATTTTTGATATAAGGTAGATGGATTTATTAGTCATCTCGTTTATGTTCTATACTTTTTTTCTTAAAAAATTCTTCAGTATCCTGAGGGAAAGTTTTTCTTTTTTTCCCCTTTCCTCCTACTGAACAAAATTGAGATAGACAAGCTTTTTCTTTTGTTTTTCTGAATGACAGGTTTATTTCTCATTGACCCTTATGCTGATGTTATAACCCTGCTTTTTGTAGGCATTCCCCCTCAGAGTCTCCCAACCCTGAGCAAAGCCTGGACTTTGTGTCCTTTCTTCATCGTCCCATGCAGGTATGAAATGGCCCTCAGAAGGACATAGAGGATCAGGACACTGAGGAACTGCATTCACTGAGGAACTGTTGGTTCTAGGACCACGGTTGTTTAGCCCTGACCAGTGCCAGAAAATGGAAGCCTCACACTTGGCTCCCAGTGCCCACAGAAGTAGGAATGGACTGCAGACCAGCCAAATACCTTCAGAGTTAACCTTGCTAAAAGAAATAGCAGAAATATCCTCATGGCTTCTTTTTTCATAATATTGAGCCGTGTATCAGATTGGTGGACGCTGGGTCATATGTGGAACTTGAACTGTAAGAGAATCTGGGACATTTGAGCTTTAGTTTTCCAGCCACTGGCATGTAATAAGGCATGTGACTAGGAATTTAGAATGGAATTCTGAGACAGTCTACAATGTTCACAGGTTCGAAAAGGAGCTTCTTCTCTACCTTCAGGCTTGAGATACCTGCAATGTAGGCAAGAACCAAAACAGAAAGCAAAATAACAATGAAAACCCTAAAAACAGAAAATAACAAAGTTGACCTCCATTTGTGAAGTCTGATGGGTTGGGGGTTCCAGGCAGAGATGGTGTCCTCAGTTTTAATTTCTTAGCTTTGACACAGTTTTGGACAAGTTTCTGTGGCCTAAAAGACATTTAAATAGAGAGATCTAGGAGGCTGCTGGTTCTATGGATATGGGATTCAGAACAGAGATCTGAACTAAAAATGTGGTTTTGGGGGTCATCAGCATTTAAATGGTGAGTGAAAGTAGATGAGATCACTATGCAGAGTGTGAATGGAAAGAGAAAGGAAGAGGCCTAGGAACATTTAAGGGATGGACAGAAAAAAAAAAAAAACTTACAAAATAGGAAAAAAAGAGTAGTGAGAAATACAGGAGTGAAAATCAAGATACAGTGTTAATGGAAGTCAAGCAATGAATGTCTTCCAGAAGGAAGTATTGGTTAGTAGTATTGAATGGTGTAGGGAGATGTAGCAGAGAAGGCAGTGGCACCCCACTCCAGTACTCTTGCCTGGAAAATCCCATGGATGGAGGAGCCTGGTGGGCTACAGTCCATGGGGTCACAAAGAGCCGGACACGACTGAGTGACTTCACTTTCACTTTTCACTTTCATGCATTGGAGAAGGAAATGGCAACCCACTCCAGTGTTCTTGCCTAGAGAATCCCAGGGACAGGGGAGCCTGATGGGCTGCCATCTATGGGATTGCATAGAGTCGGACGTGACTGAAGTGACTTACCAGCAGCAGCAGCAGGGAGATGTAGAAGACCAGATACTGCTTAATGTGCAAGTTGTGTATTACATAATTCTAGAAGGTGCTAGTCTGTGAAAAGTGCCCCCAAATTTGTACAAAAATGTTGTACAAATGTATGGCCAAATGTAGAGACTCTGAATGAGAATTTAAAGCATGTGGTCAGTATTCTTTATAGTTGTGAGTTCTAACCCCTAAAGTGACTGTATCTGGAGAAGGGTCTTTAGGAGGTTATTAAGGTTACATGAGGTCATAAGGATGGGGCCTGAATCCAGTAAGACTGTGGCTTATAAGAAGAAGAAGAGAGAGAAAGAGATTTCTCTCTTTCCCTTTCCATGTGATGACACAGAAAGAAGGCAGCTATCTACAAACTAAAAGGAGAGTTCTTACCAGTACCAACGCATGTTGGAGCTTTGATCTTCAACTTCTAGCCTCCAGGATTGTGAGGAATAAATGTCTGTTGTCTAAGCCACCCAGTCTGTGGTATTTTGTTATGCCAGTTCAACCAACTAAGACATGACAAGCTCTGTAACAGGCTCAGGAAATTCAACAAAGAGCAAAGAGAAATGTTGTGTCCTTTTGAAGCTTTCAGGATAGTGTTCAGTCATAAATATTAAATTATTAACTGCATGCTATGCTATGCTATGCTAAGTCACTTCAGTCGTGTCCGACTCTGTACGACCCCATAGACGGCAGCCCACCAGGCTCCCCCGTCCCTGGGATTCTCCAGGCAAGAACACTGGAGTGGGTTGCCATTTCCTCCTCCAATGCATGAAAGTGAAAAGAGAAAGTGAAGTCGCTCAGTCATGTCTGACTCTTAGCGACCCCATGGACTGCAGCCTACCAGGCTCCTCCGTCCGTGGGATTTTCCAGGCAAGAGTACTAGAGTGGGGTGCCATTGCCTTCTCCTATTAGCTGCATAAGTGGGAAAAAAGGAATTGTATACGGGGCCATGAAGGTAGGACGTGCATAGGGGATTGTTGTAAGGCAAAGGCTTTCCTGAGGAAGTGGCTTTTGTGGAGATATGGTAGATGAGTAACCCAGGCAGTGCAAGACAGAGGACATTCCAAGATTTGGGACCAACATATTCAAAGGCCCTGTGGTAGAAAGAATGTGATATATCTCCATGAAACTAGAAGATTTCTATGATTGAAGTGCAGAGATCAAGAGGGAATTTGACCAGATTTGAGGCTAGAAAGATGGGTATTGATTAGATCATTTCTGTTTTTTTTAAGACAAATTAAGGACTGATCATTTTCCTGAAAAAGCTAGAAAGTCAATGAAAAGGAGTGACATGACCATTGAATTCTTAAAAATAATTTTGGCAATTATAAAAGAGTGAAATTAGAAAGCAAGAATATATGCAGAGGATGGTCTACCTTTAAGGCTTTTGATTTCTTTCTTACTCATTCAGACCGTTTTGAGTAAACAAAAAAAATTCACTCTTGAAATACTTTCTCAAAGTGCAAATAGGAAAACCAGGCAGTGCAGCTTTTTATTATCTGACCTTTTTACTATTATATTTATAGCTGCAGTACTTAAATAATATAGTTGGCTCACTTTTAATATATTGGCTAGGGGAATGTTATTACTAATGTTGCAAATGTGTTAAAGTGTTAAACATCTTTCAAAATAGCATGTAATAATATTACATTAATTCAACTGCCAAGAAATTATTCATTAGCAATCAGAAATGCAATGATAGAAGAGGATACAGACATACCCAAATCAGTCAAAAGGATTCCAAAAAATATTCAAATGTAAATTGATGATGCAGTGTATTGTTAAAGTATGCTGAAGGATTTGTCTGCTCTGGGAGATACAGGAGATTCAGAGTCTGATTAATTCTTGATTTTGATAGAGAAGTCGACATCAGTAGGATACTACTAAATGCATAAATAAAAATATTTCTTTTCAAATTAGCATAACAGCACTGCATATTAGTTCTCCCCTCTGCTTTGGCCCTAAAAAGTTTCAGAGCCAAAATTGTGTTGTAGCTCTAGAAAGTATATGAGACCTTGAAACATGGTTTTTGTAAACTACCATCATTCCTGGTTCTATTTTACTTTTTCTGTCCTTTTTCCTTCATTTGGATCCAAATTAAAAAATTGAAACAAAATAGCATACAATAATAAATTATGCCAACGTTTTACATTTAACCTGTTCTGCTCAATTAAAACTTTTAACAATCATTAAATGATAAAATAATGCATATAGTTTATAATTTTAAAATTAAGTTATTTGTACATAGCCACTGAAAACATATCTACACTTAAAGAAAAAATGAAATAACAATGCATTAGCTCCCCCTGCTGCTTGAACAAAAGATTTTATTTACAAAATATTTTGTCAACATTTTTCTCTGACAGCATTAAGTGAAATTTGCTGTTAGTTACTTCTCCTCCTTCACTTCCTCCTTTGTCCACATGATAAACTTGAGACATAAAAAAACTGTCTAGTGCAGTTTTTAAAATCCTAATTTTACCATGTTCCTATATTTCAGGCTATTTTTTCCCCAAGGAGATAACCTGACATGCAGCTGTTTTAAGCCTTTAAATTCCTCAAATGAAATTGCTTTCTGTTTAACAATCCATCCTGAAATACATTCATTAAAACTTGTTTTATCACATGTATTTGTGTTTTTTTTTAATTAAGTGACTACAGATTTTATAAACTTAGTCCATTGTCTTATTTTACCTGTAAAATTAAATTGAAAGTAAATATCATGAATATCATATATTTCTAAGACTGTGTAATTACAGTTGAAATAATTGGCAGTCTCATTTATAATTGAGGCTTCTGTGTTAATCCTAGCTTTCTTTGCCATATCTAATTTTCAGAAAAGGAAACAATACTATACATTCTTAACCCAGGCTTTTATGCTCCTCCCACCGTTATCAACTGCTGTAACCGATTTTGTCTTTTTTGTTGGTATGAGAGCATGCTTTAACTAAATATTTAAAGAAAAATATGTGCTTGCTTTATGTTGTGTGAGTGCATGCTAAGTCACATCAGTCATGACGACTCTTTGCGAGGCTATGAACTGTAGCCCCCCAGACTCCTCTGTTGATGGGATTCTCCAGGCGAGAATTTTAGAGTGGGTTGCCATCCCCTTTGTGGAGAAGGCAATGGCACCCCACTCCAGTACTCTTGCCTGGAAAATCCCATGGGTGGAGGAGCCTGGTAGGCTTCAGTCTGTGGGGTCGCTAAGAGTCGGACACGACTGAGCGACTGAACTGAACTGAACTGCCATCCCCTTCAGGGGATCTTTCCGATCCATCCAGGGATCAAACCCTAGTCCCCTGTGGCTCCTGTGTTGCAGGCAGATTCTTTACCGCTGAGCCACCTGGGAAGCCCTGCTTTATGTTAATAGTTCTCAAATCTAAGAGATTGGTTTGGGGAGTCACATATCAGAATCAACTGGAATTTTTTTCTAAACCTTGCTTTTTTCTATATGTTAGTATATTATTTTTGTTTAATTTAAAAGTAAGTTATACTTCCAATTTTTTTGTTTTGTTTTGCTTTTCTGGTAACCCTTTGGAAGACTAGTAATACTGTGCTTTAAACCATACTTAGGCTAACATGTAAGAGAGATGAAAGTGTGAAAGTATTAGTTGCTCAGTTGTGTCTGATTCTCTGTGACTCCATGGACTGTAGCCCGTCAGGCTCCTCTGTCTGTGGGATTCACCAGGCAGGAATACTGGAGTGGGCAGCCATTCCCATCTCCAGGGGATCTTCCCAACCTAGGGTTCAAACCTGGTCTTCTGCATTGCAGGCAACTTCTTTACCCTCTGAGCCACCAGGGAAGCCAATTGCCCTATAAAAATAGTATTGATTTGGTATAGGAAGTAACTGGGAAAGGCAATGGCACCCCACCCCAGTACTTTTGCCTGGAAAATCCCATGGACGGAGGATCCTGGTAGGCTCCAGTCCATGGGGTCACTAAGAGTCGGACACGACTGAGCGACTTCACTTTCACTTTTCACTTTCATGCATTGGAGAAGGAAATGGCAACCCACTCCAGTGTTCTTGCCTGGAGAATCCCAGGGACGGGGGAGCCTGTTGGGCTGCCGTCTATGGGGTCGCACAGAGTCGGACATGACTGAAGCGACTGAGCAGCAGCAGCAGCATAGGAAGTAACGGTGGAAGTTTAGTGAGTTGAGTTCTGAAACCAGACTGCCTGGATGGAAATCCTTGCTTTGGTGCTTCCTATGCGACCTTGGACAGGTTACATAAAAGTTAGTTTCTCTTGTTTCAGTTTCCTTATTTGTAAAATAACAAAACCCTTGAAACAGTGCCTGGGCATAATAAGCACAGTACAAATGCTTGTTACCTGGTAAAAATAAGATGTATATTGTAAAACTTCCTTCACCTATCTAGATATGTGACTCCAGTGTTTATTCTCATAGGATTGCATGAAAAACATCTCTGGAATTTATAGCAGATGGTTTCTTAGTATTGTAATCAAAATATGTGATTAAATATCATGATCATTTTATCTTATTAAATGAAATAACAGAATATTAACAATTAAATAGAAATATGAGTTCATAAGTGTAAGGTAAAACGCAGTCCCTGTCATATAAATACATTTCTTTAATCCTTTTGTATTGTCAACATTGTGTGTCAGTTCAGTTTAGTTCAGTCGCTCAGTCGTGTCCGACTCTTTGCGACCCCATGAATTGCAGACGCCAGGCCTCCCTGTCCATCACCAACTCCCGCAGTTTACTCAGACTCATGTTCATTGAGTCAGTGATGCAATCCAGCCATCTCATCCTCTGTCGTCCCCTTCTCTTCCTGTCCCCAGTCCCTCCCAGTATCAGAGTCATTTCCAATGAGTCAACTCTTTGCATGAGGTGGCCAAAGTACTGGAGTTTCAGCTTTAGCATCATTCCTTCCAAAGAAATCCCAGGGCTGATCTCCTTCAGAATGGACTGGTTGGATCTCCTTGCAGTCCAAGAGACTCTCAAATGTCTTCTCCAACACCGCAGTTCAAAAGCATCAATTCTTTGGCGCTCAGCCTTCTTCACAGTCCAACTCTCACATCCATACATGACCACAGAAAAAACCATAGCCTTGACTAGACGGACCTTAGTTGGCAAAGTAATGTCTCTGGTTTTGAATATGCTATCTAGTTTGGTCATAACTTGCCTTCCAAGGAGTAAGCGTATTTTAATTTCATAGGTCCAGTCACCATCTGCAGTGATTTTGGAGCCCAGAAAAATAAAGTCTGACACTGTTTCCACTGTTTCCCCATCTATTTGCCATGAAGTTCTGGGACCAGATGCCATGATCTTCATTTTCTGAATGTTGAGTTTTAAGCCAACCTTTTCACTCTCCACTTTCACTTTCATCAAGAGGCTTTTGAGTTCCTCTTCACTTTCTGCCATAAGGGTGGTGTCATCTGCATATCTGAGGTTATTGATATTTCTCCTGGCAATCTTGATTCCAGCTTATGCTTCTTCCAGTCCAGCGTTTCTCATGATGTACTCTGCATATAAGTTAAATAAGCAGGGTGACAATATACAGCCTTGACGTACTCCTTTTCCTATTTGGAACCAGTCTGTTGTTCTATGTCCAGTTCTAACTGTTACTTCCTGACCTGCCTACAGATTTCTCAAGAGGCAGATCAGGTGGTCTGGTATTCCCATCTCTTTCAGAATTTCCCACAGTTTATTGTGATCCACACAGTCAAAGGCTTTGGCATAGTCAATAAAGCAGAAATAGATCTTTTTCTGGGCTAACTCTCTTGTTTTTTCCGTGATCCAGCGGATGTTGGCAATTTGATCTCTGGTTCCTCTGCCTTTTCTAAAACCAGCTTGAACATGTGGAAGTTCACGGTTCACATATTGCTGAAGCCTGGCTTGGAGAATTTTGAGCGTTACTTTACTAGCATGTGAGATGAGTGCAATTGTGTGGTAGTTTGAGCATTCTTGTGTCTAGTCATGACTTAATAAATACTGATAGGTTGATTGCCATTATTTTACTTTGATGTAATTTTCTATTCTTTATACCAATGTAGAAATTCCCTGGTGGCTCAGCAGTAAAGAATCCACCTACCAATGTAGGAGATCTGGGTTCAATCCTTGGGTCAGGAAGATCCCCTGGAGAAGGAAATGGCAACCCACTCCAGCATTCTTGCCTGGGAAATCACATGGACACAGGAGCCTGGTGGACTGCAGTCCATGGGATTGCAGATTCAGACACTACTGAGCAACCAAACAGTAACAACAACAAAAGAAATATTTATTTACCTCAGAGATAGAGCCTTGAAAAGTCAGAAAAAGTTTCAGATCTAGTAATGAAGGAAAGACAGCTATATTTGTCAATTTCAGTTTGTGTTCACCATGAGAACCTTTGAACGAATTCATTAGTTATGCTAATCTGTGTACCTGTCAGGGCCTCAGCTCTTAATGAAAGGGGTTAATGTATACAGGTGTTGATGTTTACAAAATCAACTCTGTTCTTCAGAAGTTAAATTTAGGTAAAGTAGGAGAAGTTACATGCTTATAATTTTATGAGTCACTTCCTGTCATTTTCCCAAGTTTCCTTAAAAAATAAGTTTATATATAAGGTTCATTTAAATTTGTTATAATGGACCTTGGCTTATATGAGTCAATTGTTAAGAATTCAGTTTTTTAAATGAATTTTCTCTAAGAATATAGAGAGTAAGAATGAGCAGACTATTATCAGTGCACATTTTTGGCAGTCTTCAGGAGTTTGAAGGAAATACTTAAAAAATAAGGGGCTAGAGATTGTAACTGATAATGAGTACATTGAAAAATCGATAAAATATGACATAGAATAGGCATTCTTTCACTCAAAAAGGATTCATTAAGTCCCTGTTATATTTTAGGCATTGTGCTGTGATCTGAGCATACAAAGAGGACTAAGATAGTACATGCTCAAGGAACTTACCAACTAAAAATTTTAGGATTTTCACATTTTTTAAAAATTTTTATTGGGGTATGATTTACAATGTTGTGTTTAGTTTCAGGTGTACAGCAAAGTGAATCAGTTTTACATATATATACACATATATATATATCTCCACTCTTTGTTTTTTTTTTTCAAGTTTACAATATTGTATTGGTTTTGCCATATATCAGCATGAATCCACCACAGGTATACACGTATTCCCCATCCTGAACCCTCCTCCCTCCCTGTACCATCCCTATGAGTCATCCCAGTGCACCAGCCCCAAGCATCCAATATCGTGCATTGAACCTGGACTGGCGACTCGTTTCATATATGATATTATACATGTTTCAATGCCATTCTCCCAAATCATCCCACCCTCTCCCTCTCCCACAGAGTCCAAAAAGAGTTTTGAGTAGAGTTCCTTGTGTCATACAGTAGGCCCTTACTAGTTATCTCTTCTATAATTGGTAGTGTTCACGTGTCAATCCCAGTCCTCCAATTCATGTCTCTCCCTTGCAGATGTTTCTTGATTGCTTTTCTTTAGGGATATTTTTCTTTACTATTTTTTAAAATCAGTTTTATTAGGATATAATTTGCATATAATGAAATGCAGATTTCAATGAGCTTTGACAAATGTGTACATACTCTTGTACCTGCCACCATTGTTAAAATGTACATTTGGTCTTTTCTAGAGGCTCCTATATAAGTTATCATATATATTCTTTTATATCTAGCTTTTTATGTTCAGCATGTTTTTGAGATTGATTCATATTGTTGCATATGTCAGTAGTTCATTCCTTTTTATTACTGAGTATTACTTAATTGTACAGATTTCACAGTTGTTTATTGTCTGGATGCTCTAGTTGATGGAAATTTTAGGTGTTTGCAGTTTTGAGCTTTAATAAAGTTGCTATGGAAATTAGTACACAAATCATTATGTGAACATACAATTTTATTTCTCTTGGTTAATACTAGAGTTTGCTTTGGTTTTATGGTGAGTGTCAGTTCAGTTCAGTCGCTCAGTCGTGTCCAACTCTTTGCGACCCCATGAATCGCAGCATGCCAGGCCTCCCTGTCCATCACCAACTCCTGGAGTTCACCCAGACTCACGTCCATTGAGTCAGTGATGCCATCCAGCCATCTCATCCTCTGTCCTCCCCTTCTCCTCCTGCCCGCAATCCCTCCCAGCATCAGAGTCTTCTCATGAGGTGGCCAAAGTACTGAAGTTGCAGCTTTAGCATCATTCCTTCCAAAGAAATCCCAGGGCTGATCTCCTTCAGAATGGACTGGTTGGATCTCCTTGCAGTCCAAGGGACTCTCAAGAGTCTTCTCCAACACCACAGTTCAAAAGCATCAATTCTTCGGTGCTCAGCCTTCTTCACAGTCCAGCTCTCACATCCATACATGACCACAGGAAAACCATAGCCTTGACTAGATGGACCTTTGTTGGCAAAGTAATGTCTCTGGTTTTGAATATGCTGTCTAGGTTGGTCATAACTTTCCTTCCAAGGAGTAAGCATCTTTTAATTTCATGGCTGCAGTCACCATCTGCAGTGATTTTGGAGCCCAGAAAAATAAAGTCTGACACTGTTTCCACTGTTTACCCATCTATTTGCCATGAAGTTCTGGGACCAGATGCCATGATCTTTGTTTTCTGAATGTTGAGCCTTAAGCCAAATTTTTCACTCTCCTCTTTCACTTTCATCAAGAGGCTTTTGAGTTCCTCTTCACTTTCTGCCATAAGGGTGGTGTCATCTGCATATCTGAGGTTATTGATATTTCTCCCAGAAATCTTTATTCCAGCTTATGCTTCTTCCAGCCCAGCGTTTCTCATGATGTACTCTGCATATAAGTTAAATAAACAGGGTGACAGTAGGTATAGCTCTTTTAAGAAACAGATGAACTGTTGTCAGAAGTGGCAGGATTTCATTCTTTTTTATGGCTGAGTGACACGTGTGTGTGTGTGTACACCACATCTTCTTTTTCTGTTGATGGATACTTTTATTGTTTCTGTATTTTGACTGTTTTAAGTAATGCTGCTGTAAACTTTGGGATGCATGTGTCTTTTTGAAGTATTGTTTTTTTTTTTCTTCATTTAAATGCCCAGAAGTGGAATTTCTGGATCCTCTGGGAGCAGTGTCTTCTTTTTCTTTTTGAGGAATCTGCATGCTGTTTTCAGCAGTGGCTGTACCAGTTTACATTGCCACCAGCAGTGCATGAGGGTTTCCTTTTCTTCTAATCCTTATCAACACTTACTGTTTCTCATCTTTGTGATGACAGTCATGCTGACAAGTATGAGGTGATATCTCATTATGGTTTTGATCTGCATTTCCCCAATGACTAGGGATGTTGAACATTTTTCATGTGCCTATTATCTGTCTGTATGTCTTTGGAAAAATGCCTGCTTAGGTCCTCTGCTCATTTTTTGAATTGCATTGTTTGTTCTTTCTGATATTTAGTTGTATGAGTTCTTAATCTATTTTAGATATTAACCCTTTATGAGTTATATCATTTGCAGATATCTTCTCCCATTCATTTGGTTGCCTTTCCATTTTGTTGATGGGTTCCTTCACTGTGCAAAAACTTTTACAGTTTGATTAGATCCATTTTGTCTGTTTTCACATTTGTATTCCATGCCTGAGGAGACAAATCCAAAGAAAATATTGCTGAGGCCAGTGTCAAAGAGCATACTGCCTGTATTTTCTTCTACGAGTTTTATGGTTTCAGGAATTTATATTTTGGTCTTTAATACATTTTGAACTTATTTTTTTATGTAGTGTGAAAAAAGTTCTAACTTCCTTCTTTTACGTGTATCTGTCCAACCTCCCAACATTGTTTATTGAAGAAACTGTCTTTTTCCTGTTGTATACTCTTGCTTCTTTTGTTGTAGATTAATTGGCTATATGGATATGATTCATGTCTATTACCTCGCTCTTTGTGTCTGTTTCTGTACCAGCACAGTACTTTGGTAACTGTAGCTTTGTAGTGCGATCTAAAGTCAGGAAGCATGATACTTTCACCTTTGTTTTTTTTCTCAGATTGATTTGACTATTTACATTCTTTTGGGGTCTTTAGCTATTTGGGATCCATACAGATTTTAGAATCGTTTGTTCTAATTTTGTGAAAAATGTGGTAGGTGTTTTGGTAGAGATTTCATTAAATCTGTATAATTCTTTGGGTAGTATGGGCATTTTAACCATGGTAACTCTTCTACTCGTGAACACAGAATATCATTCCATTTATTTATATCATCTTTAATTTCTTTCTTTAGTGTCATATAGTTCTTAAACTACAAGTCATTCACCTCCTTGGTTAAATTTATTTCTAGGTCTTTGATTCTTTTTGATATGATTGTTAATGGAATTTAACATTTTGATTTCTCTTTCTGATCATTTATTATTAGTCTCTAGAAATGCAACAGATTTCTGTATATTTTTCTTATATCCTGCAACTTTATGAATTCATTTATCAGTGCTAATAGCTTTTTGGTAAAGTGTATAGGGTTTTCTATATAGTGTCATATCATTTGAAAATAGTGACAATTTTACTTCTTTCCTTCCAATTTGGATTCTTTTTCTAGTCTTACTGCTATTGCTAAGACTTCCAGTACTGTGTTGAAAGAGTTTACATCCTTGTTTCTTTTTTAAAAAATTATTGAAATATAGCTGATTTACATTGAAGTGCCTTTCTTGTTTCTAATCTCAGAGGAAAATCTTTGAACTTTTCACTGTTGAGTAGAATGCTAGCTGTATTTGTCATAAATGATGTTTAATATGTTGAAGTGCTCAATTGCTCAGTTATGTCCAACTCTTTGCAACCCCATGGACTATAGCCCACCAAACTCTTCTGTCCATGGAATTTTCCACGCAAGAATACTAGAGTGGGTTGCCATTTCCTTTTCCTGGGAATCTTCCAGTCCAGGGGTCTAATATGTGTCTCCTCAGCCTCCTGCATTGGCAGGCAGATTCTACCACTGAGGCACCCCGGAAGCCCCAGTATGTTGATGTATGTTTCCTCTATATCAACTTTGTCAAGGTTTGTTTGTTTTTTTTTTTTAATCATGGATGGACGTTGGATTTTGTCAAGTATTTTTTCTGCATCTATTGAGGTGATCTTGTAATTTTTATTCTTTGTTTTGTTAATGAGATGTATTACACTGGTTTGTGGATGTTGAATCATCTTTGTGGTGTTGTTGTTCAGTTGCGTACTCATGTCTGACTCTGTGACTCCATGGACTTCAGCACGCCAGGCCTCCTCGTCCCTTGCCATCTCCCAAAGTTTGCCCGAATTCATGTCCATTGCATCAGTGATGCCTCCCAGCCATCTCATCTTCTGACGCCCTCTTCTCCTTGTTCCCTTGATTTTTCCCAGCATCAGGGACTTTTCCAGTGAGTTGACTGTTCATATCAAGTGACCAAAATACTGGAGCTTCAGCTTCAGCATCAGTCCTTCCAACAAGTATTCAGGCTTGAGTTTCCTTAAGATTGACTGGTTTGATCTCCTTGTTGTCCAGGGGATTTTCAGGAGTCTTCTTTAGCACCACAGTTCAAAGGCATTAATTCTCTGGCGTTCTACCTTTTTTATGGCCCAGTACTTACAACTGGGAAGCCTTGACTTTATGGACCTTTGTCTGCAAAGTAATGTCTCTGCTTATCAACACACTGTCTAGCTTTGTCTTTGCTTTCCTGCCAAGAAACAACTGTCTTCTGATTTCATGGCTTCAGTCATCATCCACAGTGATTTTAGAGCCCAAGAAGAAATAAAATTCATCACTACTTCCACTTTTTACCCTTCTGTTTGTCATGCAGTAGTGGGACTGGATGCTATGATCTTAGCTTTTTAAATATTTAGTCTTAAGCCAGCTTTCACTCTCCTCCTTCACCCTTATCCAGACACTCTTTAGTTCCTCTTTACATTCTGCCATTAGACTGGTATCATCTGCATATCTGAAGTTGTTGATATTTCTCCCGCCTATCTTGATTCCAGCTTGTAACTCATCCAGCCTGGCATTTCTCATGATGTGCTCAACATATAGATTAAACAAACAGGGTGACAGCAGAGAGCCCTGTCATACTCCTTTCTCAATCTTGAACCAGTCAGTTATTCCATACAGGGTTCTAACTGTTGCTTTTTGACCCACCTATAGGTTTCTTAGGAGACAGGTAAGATGGTCTGATATTCCCATTTCTTTAAGAGCTTTCCGCAATTTGTTATGATCCACACAGTCAACGCCTATGATCCAGCATATGTTGGCAATTTGATGTCTAGTTCCTCTTTCTTTTCTAAACCCAGCTTGGACATCTGGAAGTTCTTGGTTCGCATAATGCTGAAGCCTAGCAGGCAAGATTTTAAGTATGATCTTACTAGCATGGGAGATGAGTGTAGGTGTCCGATGGTTAGCACATTCTTTAGTATTACCCTTCTTGGGAATTGGGATGAGGATTGACCTTTTCCAGTCCTGTGGCCACTGCTGAGTCTTCCAGATTTGCTGACATATTGAATGCAACACCTTAATGGCATCATCATTTTGGGTTTTGAATAGTTCTACTGGAATGCCATTGCACCCACTAGCTCTATTAATAGCAGTTCTTCCTAAGGCCCACTTAACTTTGATCTCCAGAATGTGTGGCTCTGGGTGACTGACCACACCATCGTTGTGATTGGGTTCATTATACATTA
This sequence comes from Tragelaphus eurycerus, assembly GCA_935064755.1. Lineage (NCBI taxonomy): Eukaryota > Metazoa > Chordata > Mammalia > Artiodactyla > Bovidae > Tragelaphus > Tragelaphus eurycerus. Next base: position 16,047,317 of record CAKXYN010000024.1, on the reverse strand, counting down.
TCACATACTCCTTTTTTGTACAGTTCTTCCATGTATTCTGTACTTCTCTTGATCTCTTCAGGCTCTACTATATCTCTACTGTTTATGCTCTTTTAGTGCCCATTTTGGGCAAAATGTTTCCTTGATTCTCCAATTTTCCTGAAGAGATCTCTAGTCTTTCCCCTTCTGTTGTTCCCTTCTAGTTTAATGCACTCTTCATTGAAAAAGGCCTTCTTGTCTCTACATGCTGCTCTTTGGACCTCTGCATTTAATTGGATATACCTTTCCCCTTCTCCCTTGCTTCTCATTTCTCTCTTCAGCTATTCGTAAAGCCACCTCAGATAACCACTTTGCCTTCTTGCTTTTCTTTTTGTTTGTGAAGGTTTTGTTCGCTGCCTCCTGTACAATATTACAGACCTCCATCCGTAGTTCTTCAGATACAATATTAACTAGATCTAACCCCTTGAATCTGTTCATTACCTCCAGTGCATATTCATAGGGGATTTGATGTAAGTCATACCTGTCTGGCCTAGTGGTTTTCTTTGCTTTCTTTAGTTTAAGCCTGGATTTTGCCATAAGAAGCTGATGATCTGAGCCACAGTCAACTCCAGGTCTTGTTTTTGCTGACTGTATAGAGCTTCTCCATCTTTGGCTACAAAGAACATCTTAAGTTTGATTTTGGTATTGGACATTTGCTGATGTCCATATGTAAAGTTTTCTCTTGTCTTGTTGAAAAAGGGTATTTGCTATGACCAGTGCATTCACTTGGCAGAACTCAGCCTTTGTCCAACTTCATTTTGTTCTCCAAGGCCAAACTTGCCTGTTACTCCAGGTATCTCTTGACTTCCTACTTTTGCATTCCAATCCCTAGTGATGAATAGAACATCTTTTTTTGGTATTAGTCCTAGGAGGTCTTCTAGGTCTTCATAGAACTAATCAACCTTAGCTTCTTTGGCATCAGTGGTAGGGGCATAGACTTGAATTACTGTGATGTTTTGAATGGCTTGCCCGGGAAATAAACTGAGGTCATTCTGTCATTTTTGAGGTTATGCCCAAGTACTGCACTTCAGACTCCTTTGTTGACTATGAGGGCTGCTCCATTTCTTCTATGGGATTCTTGCCCACAGGAGTAGATATAATGGTCATCTGAATTAAATTTCGCCCATTCCTGTTCATTTTAGTTCACTGATTCCTAAGATGTCGATGCTTGACCGTGTCCAATTTACCTTGATTCATGGACCTAACATTCGATGTTCCTACATTACTGTTCTTTGCCGCATCAGACTTTGCTTTCATCACCAGACAGTCACTACTGAGTGTTGTCATGGATGAACCATCTCTGTATCCCTGGAATAAATCCCACTTGATCACGGTGTACCATTTTATATCTTGTTGAATTTGGTTTGCTGATATTTCCGTGATCATTTTTGCATCTGTGTTTGTCAGAGATGTTCAGGGATTTTTTTTTTTTTTTTTTGGTGTCTTTGGTTTTGATATCAGGGTAATTCTGGCCTCATAGAGTAAATTTGAAAGTGTTCCCTCCTGTTCAGTATTTTGGAATAGTTTGAGAAGGATAGGTATTAAGACTCCCTTAAACTTTTTGGTAGAATTCCTCTGTGAAGCTATTATGTCCTGGACTTTGGATTTGGGGGAGTTTTTTGATTACTGATTCAATTTTAATATTTGTAATTCATCTGTTATATCTTGTATTTCAATCTTAGTTGATTGTACATTTCTAAAAATTTATCCATTCTACGTTGTCCAGTTTGTTAGAATATATTTGTTCATAGTATTATCTTATGATTGTATTTTTCTGATACTGGTTGTAATTACCCCTTTTTAATCTCTAGTTTTGTGTACTTAGGCCCTCTCTCTCTTTTTTTTCCCCTGCTGAGTATGGCTAAACGTTTGTCAATTTTATATTTAAAAAACAGCCCTTAGTTTAATTGATCTTTTCTTTTTTGACCTCTATTTTCTTTATTTCCACTCTAACATGTACTATTTTATTATCAGTTTTTCCACTTCCTTTTTAAGTTCTGTCTGAATGGCTTGCCTTGGAAATGAACTGAGATCATTCTGTCATTTTTAAGGTTGCGCCCAAGTACTGCATTCAGGTATTTTGAAGTTCTTCTATTAGGTATGTACGTATTTACATTTGTTATATCTTCCTGATGAACTGACTCCTTTCTAATTATGAAAAGTTTTTTTTATCCTTGATAATTTCATTGTCTTGAAATCTACTTTGATACTAGTATATTAACTCTAGCTTTCCTTTGATTTACTTTTTCATGATAAAAATTTTTATCCTTTAAATTTCAAACCTATGTGTGCATTCGTGTTAAAATGAATTTCTTGTATATGATGTATTGTTTGGTCTTTGTTGGTCTTCCCTGGTGGCTCAGTTGGTAAAATTATGTCTGCATTGTGGGAGACCTGGGTTCATTTCCTGGGTCGGGAAGATCCCCTGGAGAAGGAAATGGCAACCCACTTCAGTATTCTTGCCTAGAGGATCCCACAGACAGAGGAGCCTGGTGCACCACAGTCCATGGTGTCACCAAGAGTTGGACACGACTGAGTGACTAACACTTGGTCTTTGTCATCCAGTCTAATATCGTTTGATATGTAATTGGAGTATTTAAATCATTAGATTTAATGTGAGTATTAATATGTTTGAGCTTAAATGTAATATGTTATTTATTCTTTGTCTCATGTTCTATCTTCTGTTATACTTTTACTGAATTTTTAGCTTAATTATTTACAGGATTTCTTTATATGTCTTCTATTGACTTTTTGTGTGAAGCATGAAAGTCGCTCAGTTATATCTGACTCTTTGTGACTCCATGGCCTGTCCATGGAATTCTCCAGGCCAGAATACCGGAGTGGGTAGCCTTTCCCTTCTCCACGGGATCTTCCCAACCCAGGGATCGAACCCAGGTCTCCTGCATGCAGGCAAGTTCTTTACCAGCTGAGCCACCAGGGAAGCCTAAGAACAGTGGAGTAGGTAGCTTATCCCTTCTCCAGGGAATCTTCCCAACCCAGGAATCCAACCAGGATCTCCCGCATTGCAGGCAAATTCTTTACCAACTGAGCTACTATTTAGGGTACTTTTAGTCCTTAGTGGTTGATCTTTTGGTTTACAACATATATCTTTAGTTTATCACCATCTTCCTTTAAGTTGTATTATGCCACATTGTGTATAGAGTGAGAGTCTTGATATGCTTTCTTCCCTCATGTCCTAGTCTTTGTATTGTTTTCGTATATTTAATTTTTGCATTTAAAACTCCACAGGATATTTTTAATTATATGCTTTAAAAAGTAAGTTTTCTTTATGGAAAACTAAAAAAAATGAATAAAATTTACATTTGCCAACATATTTGCCATTTGAGGATCACTACTCAATTGTGTTGACCCAGATTTTGTTTGAAGAAATTTTTCTCGTACTTCAAGATACATGTTGTTTATCACAAGTTGGTGATATATTTCTTTTTGGATTTGGGCTTCTCTAGTGGCTCAAATGGTAAAGAGTCTGCCTGCAATGCAGGAGACCCGGGTTTGATACCTGGGTCAGGAAGATCCCCTGGAGAAGGAAATGGCAACCCACTCCAGTATTCTTGCCTGGAAAATCCCACGGACAGAGGACACTGACGGGTTGTAGTCCATGGGGTTGCAAAGAGTCAGACATGACTGAGTGACTAACATAACACTTCACTTGCCTTATGAAAAAGTCTTCATTTCACCTTCATTTAAAACATGTTATATACAGTAAAATTACTCTTTGGGATACAGTTTCCAAGATTTTGACAAATGAATAGGGTTGAATATTCATAACTTCACTTAAGATACAGAGCAATTACATTATTCCCTAAATTCTCTCACACTCCCCCTTCATGTTGTTCATTCAGTCCCTCAGTCATGTCCAGCTCTTTGCGACCTCATGGACTGAAACATGCCAGGCTTCCCTGTCCTTCACCATCTCCTGGAGTTTGTTCAAACTCACCTCCATCGAGTCGGTGATGCCATCCAACCGTCTCATCCTCTATCGTCCCCTTGTCCTCCTGCCTTCAATCTTTCCCAGCATCAGGGATTTTCTAATGAGTCAGCTCTTCGCGTAAGGTGGCCAAAGTATTGGAGCTTCAGCATCAGTTCTTCCAATGAATATTCAGGATTGATTTCCTTTAGGATACTGGTTTGATCTCCTTGCAGTCCAAAGGACTCTTAAGAGTCTTCTCCAACACCACAGTTCAAAACCATCAATTCTTCAGCACTCAACCTTCTTAATGGTCCAACTCTCACATCCATAGATGCCTACTGGAAAAAACATAGCTTTTACTATGTGGACCTTTGTTGGCAAAGTAACGTCCCTGCTTTTTAATATGCTGTCTAGGTTGATCATAGCTTTTCTTCTAAGGAACAAGCTTCTTTTAATTTCATGGCTGTAGTCACCATCTGCAGTGATTTTGGAGCCCAAGGAAATAAACTCTGTCACTGTTTCCATTGTTTCCCCATCTATTTGCCATGAAGTGATAGGACTGGATGCCATGATCTTCATTTTTTGAATGTTGAGTTTTAAGCCAACTTTTTCACTCTCCTCTTTCACTTTCATCAAGAGGCTCTTTAGTTCTTCTCTTTTTGCCATAAGGGTGGTGTCATCTGCATACCTGAGGTTATTGATGTTTCTCCCGGAAATCTTGATTCCAGCTTGTGCTTCATCCAGCCTGGCATGTCGCATGATGTACTCTGCATATAAATTAAATAAGCAGGGTGACAATATACAGCATTGATGTACTCCTTTCCAAATTTGAAACCAGTTCATTGTTCCATGTCCAGTTCTAACTGTTGCTTCTTGACCTCGTTACAGGTTTCTCAGGAGGCAGGTAAGGTGGTCTGGTATTCCCTTCTCTTGAAGAATTTTCCACAGTTTGTTGTGATCCACACAGTCAAAGGCTTTGGTGTAGTTAGGAAGCAGAAGTAGATGTTTTTGTGGAACTCTTGCATTTTCTGTGATCCAATGGATGTTGGGAATTTGACCTCTGGGTCCTCTGCCTTTTCTAAATTGAGCTTGAACATCTGAAAATTTTCATTTCACTTGCTGTTGAAGCCTGGCTTGGAGAATTTTGAGCATTACTTTGCCAGCATGTGAGATGAATGCAATTGTGCAGTAGTTTGAATATTCTTTGGCATTGCCTGTCTTTGGGACTGGGATGAAAACTGATCTTTTCCAGTCCTGTGGCCACTGCTGAGTTTTCCAATTTGTTGGCATATTGAGTGCAGCACTTTCACAGCATCATCTTTTAGGATTTGAAATAGGTCAGCTGGAATTCCATCACCTCCACCAACTCTGTTCATAGTGGTACTTCCTAAGGCCCGTTTGACTTCTCACTCCAGGATATCTGGCTCTAGGTGAGTGATCATACCATCGTGGTTATGTGAGTCATTAAGATCTTTTTTGTATAGTTCTTCTATGTATTCTTGCCATCTCTTCTTCATACCTTCTGCTTCTGTTAGGTCCATACTGTTTCTGTCTTTTATTGTACACATCTTTGCATGAAATGTTAGTCCCTTCAGATCAGATCAGATCAGTCACTCAGTCGTGTCCGACTCTTTGCGACCCCATGAATCGCAGCATGCCAGGCCTCCCTGTCCATCACCAGCTCCCGGAGGTCACTCAGACTCACATCCATCGAGTCAGTCATGCCATCCAGCCATCTCATCCTCCGCCGTTCCCTTCTCCTCCTGCCCCCAATGCCTCCCAGCATCAGAGTCTTCTCCAATCAGTTAACTCTTTGCATGAGGTGGCCAAAATACTGGAGTTTCAGCTTTAGCATCATTCCTTCCAAAGAAATCCCAGGGCTGATCTCCTTCAGAATGGACTGGTTGGATCTCCTTGCAGTCCAAGGGACTCTCAAGAGTCTTCTCCAACTCCTCAGTTCAAAAGCATCAATTCTTCGGCGCTCAGCCTTCTTCACAGTCCAGCTCTCACATCCATACATGACCACAGGAAAAACCATAGCCTTGACTAGGCGAACCTTTGTTGGCAAAGTAATGTCTCTGCTTTTGAATATGCTATCTAGGTTGGTCATAACTTTCCTTCCAAGGAGTAAGCATCTTTTAATTTCATGGCTGCAGTCACCATCTGCAGTGATTTTGGAGCCCAGAAAAATAAAGTCTGACACTGTTTCCCCATCTATTTCCCATGTAGTGATGGGACCGGATGCCATAATCTTCGTTTTCTGAATGTTGAGCTTTAAGCCAACCTTTTCACTCTCCACTTTCACTTTCATCAAGAGGCTTTTGAGTTCCTCTTCACTTTCTGCCATAAGGGTGGTATCATCTGCATATCTGAGGTTATTGATATTTCTCCCTTAGTATCTCTAATTTTCTTGAAGAGATCTCTAGTTTTTCCCATTCTATTGTTTTCGTCTATTTCCTTGCATTGATTATTTAGGAAGGCTTTCTTATCTCTCCTTGCTTTCTTTGGAACTCTGCTTTCAGAAGGATATATCTTTCCCTTTCTCCTTTGCCTTTTGCTTCTCTTTTTTTCTCAGCTATTTGTAAGGCCTCCTCAGACAACCATTTTGCCCTTTTGCATTTCTTTTTCTTGCAGATGATTTTGTTCACCGCCTCTTGTACAATGTTCGGAACTTCTGTGTGTAGTTCTTCAGGCACTCTATCAGATCTAATCCCTTGAATCTATTTGTCACTTCCACTGTATAATCATAAGCGATTTGATTTGGGTTGTACATGATTGTGATTTCCCCCTTCATATTCAGTCTTTTCATCCCCACCCCAAACCTGACAATTGCTGATCTCTTCTCTGTCCCCATAGTTTATTATGCTGGTTCACCTTGAAGAGGGAGAACAACTTCAATAAGCCTATAACTTCTCTACCTTCCCCTGGATTCTCATTTGGCTTCCACCTCCTGGGTCAGATAAGTGTATTAACATATTTGTCTCTGTGATGAAGGGTTCTAATTTCTCTATTATCTACCCAGACTATCAAGATCAGAGACAAACTGATGTGTATTTCAATTCATCCTTACCAGTACCATCTTTTCCTTGCTCTTCCCTAGTTTACATCCACCTTGCTTGTCTGACAGCCTCTGTCTTAGCAGGCACTGTGTCCCTGGGTCATAGGGGTTTGCCCGTCTCGGTGCTCCTGTCCCTTTCAGTTATAGTTCTGGGTCCAGCATTGTCTTCCTGCCACTCTCTCAGGAGTAGAGGATTTTGTTTTTCATCAGTGCTCCAAAGGTCATAATGTGTATTGTCCTTTCCCTAGTAATTTAAGGCTTTTCTTTGGTTGGAGAGACAAAGAGAAAAGATTTGGATAGAGCTTTATGCCTGACACACAAATAGTGGCTGCTATTCCTCTCCACCCAGGCCTGCACCATGTTGGATTTTTAATTGGATACCAAAGACTATAAATTTCATTTTGTAGAATATCATATTTTGTTTTATTCTTTTAAAGGGTTTTATATTTCCTTCTGCCTAATAGTTGTTTGTAGATAAGCTTGATAATTTAGAAACTTATTTTTAGGTTCTTTAGGGTGGGTTTAGAGTAGTCCTTATTGTAAGGCTTATTTTGCCCCACTTTTAGGGAATGACCCTTTGGGTCACTACTGAATGCCTCATTATTGAATGAGTCCTTTTCCATCAGACTGGTTGGAACATAATGATTCCTGGCGCTGTGTGAGCCCTTGAAAGTATTTGGCTTACAGCCTCTGTAATTGTTCTTTCCCCTGTAGGTGTTCTTAGCACAGTCTCCTGGAGTTTTACTCTAAGCATGACCAGATTAGAATTTGATCAAAGACTCAAGGGGAAACCATATACAAGTTTCTGAGGCTTTTTTCTTCTTATTTCTCTTGGATACTGTGCCCTACAAATTTTAGTTTGCCTTTACCTCTAAAAAATCCGATTCCTGTTTCCTCAACTCGGAAAGCTGACCAGACTCTGTTGGGGTTCCTTCAGTTGTCTCCAGAATAAAAGTCCATATGACTGTAAGCTCCGTTAATTTATTTCTCTCAGAAGTCACTATTTCGCTGTCTGTTGTCCCACTGACTGAAAATAGTTGTTCGTTACATTTTGTTCTGTTTCCTAGTTTGTTGCAGGAAGCTAATTCTAAACTCCTATTCCTTTATGGGCCTAAGTGGAATTCCAAAAATCATTGTTTTCTTCTTTCTCCTGTTTGTAGGATACTTATTTTCTCTTGATGCTTACTTTTGTCACTGAATTTCAGCAATTTTATTAAGAGCTGTAGTTTCTCTTGTGTTTACGCTGTTTAAGAATCCTTGAGCTGCTTTGATCTATACTGCGACTGCTAAGTCACTTTGGTTGTGTCCGACTCTGTGCAATCCCATGTACGGCAGCCCACCAGGCTCCCCCGTCCCTGGGATTCTCCAGGCAAGAACACTGGAGTAGGTTGCCATTTCCTTCTCCAGTGCAGGAAAGTGAAAAGTGAAAGTGAAGTCGCTCAGTCGTGTGGCCTTTGGAAAATTTGGCCATAATTTATCCTACTGTCCTGTCTTTTCTCCGCTTACATGTGTTGCTGTTGTTTGTCAGTTGCTAAGTTGAGCCTAACTCTTTGCAACTCCATGGATCACAGCAGGCCAGGTTCCTCTGTTCTCCACTCAAATTCATGTCCATTGAGTCAGTGATGCCATCTAAACAGCTCATCCTCTGCCACCTTCTTCTCCTTTTGTCTTCAGTCTTTCCAAGCATCAGAGTATTTTCCAGTGATTCAGCTTTTTGCATCAGGTGGTCAAAGCATTGAAGCTTCAGCTTCAGCATCAGTCCTTCCAATGAATAGTCAGGATTGACTTCCTTTAGGACTGACTGGTTTGATCTTGCAGTCCAGGGGACTCTCAAGAGTATTTTCTAGCACCGTGATTTGAGAGCATAAGTTCTTTCACACTCAGCCTTTTTGGTCCAACTGTCACATCCATACATGACTACCAGAAAAACCATAGCTTTGACTATATTATTTTTGTCAGCAAAGTGATGTCTCTACCTTTTTTTTTTTAATGTCTGCTTTTTAATACACTGTTTAGATTTGTCATAGCTTTCCTCCCAAGGAGCAAGTGTCTTTTTTTTTTTTTCTTCCCATTTGTTATTTTTTTTGCCAGGCCCAGGGCCCCTGACCTCTGGACAAAGTCCATGGTAGGCTGTGGTGGGGGGAGGTGGGATAGTGGGGGAAGGGAAGTGCAGGTTGGCATCCTTACTCTTGTCTCAAAGCCACAGGCCAGCAGAGGTGTTTCAGGGTTCACACTTCAGTTCATCATAACACTGACAAGTTTCTACTTTTATAATTGCTTGAGAAAAAAAATCTCCAAAGTGCTAACGTGTGCCTGGGTCCACCCCCACATTCCTGGCCCCTCGCCACAGATGCTCACTTGCCAGGCACACAGCCAGCCTGGGCACCCCAGGCCCCTGCCCCCACCAGGACAGGGCTGCTCCGCCACGGGACCTTGGAAAGCAGGGCAGTGGTGGGCGCAGGACAGCGGTCCACCCTGACCTCATGGCTGACCCCCGGCCTGTCTCCTCTTGTGAACAGTGGGCTGACAGCACCTAGGGCTGTCCCGAGGATCCCTGGGCTAGGCTGGGAGGCAGGGTGCTCCAGGGGTCCTGTCAGCCACCCTATCATCATGGTCAGGTCAGGAAGGGAGAGGAGCAACCATCTTTTATTTTAATGGCTGCAGTCACTGTCCACAGTTGATTTTAGAGCCCATGAAAATAAAATCTATCTCTGCTTCCATTTTTCTCCTTTCTATTTGCCATGAAGTGATGGGACCAGATGCCATGCTTTTAGTTTTTTTTAATGTTGAGTTTCAAGCCAGCTTTTTCAGTCTCTTCTTTCACCTTCATCAAGAGGCTCTTTAGTTCTTCTTTGCTTTCTGCCATTAGAATGATACTATCTGCATATCTGAGGTTTGATATTTCTCTCAGCAATCCCTCCACTCTTCCCCAGGAGCATTTTGGACACCTTCTGACCTGGGGAGCTCATCTTGCAGCAGAGGTGTTTAAAGGATGCACACTTCAGTTCATCATGACGCTGACAAGTTTCTACTTTTATAATTGCTTAAGAAAAAAAACTCTCCAAAGTGCTGATGTGTGCCTGGGTCCACCCCCACATTTCTGGCCCCTCACCACAGATGCTCACTTGCCAGGCACACAGCCAGCATGGGCACCCCAGGCTCATCTTGCATCTTGTTACATCTTCCTACCTTTTTATAATGTTCATGGGGTACTCTAGGCAAGAATACTGGACTGGGTGGACCGTGTTTTGTCAGAACTCTTTGCTATGACCCATTAGCCCTGGGTGGCCCTGCACAGCGTGGCGCATTGAGTTACCGAAGTCCCTTTGCCACAACGAGGCTGTGGTCCATGAAGGAGCGTTCACATTTATGTTACACTGTTTGATGTTTCCCGTAAGTCACTTTAATTTTGCTCATTTTTTTCCTCTTTTTTTCTTCCTATGCTAGATTTTTTTCATCATTTTTACTTCTATATGTTCATGTTCACTGATATTTTCTTCTACAGTATCAATTTGCTAATAAGTGAAACTTTTAATTTCAGAAGTTTTTTCTCTAGGGTAAACCATTCATTTAGTATTAAGGTAATTTATCTTCTCGTTATACTCATGAAAATATGTGTCATAGCTGACTTAAAGTCTGCCTGTTTATTCAATCTTCTCCACTTTGGGGGAGATTTTTTTTTTAATTTTTTTTTAATTGAAGGATAAATGCTTTAGAGAATTGTGTTGGTTTCTGCCAAACATCAGCATGATTTTTCTACCAAACATCAACATGATGGAACGTGGGGGATATTTCCATTGAACAATTTTTCTCCTGGTTGTGAGTCACATTTTTTTCTTTTTTACTACATAATCTAGTAATTTCTCTTGTAGGTGCAACATTTTGATTTAACATTACTGAGTGTCTGGATATTATTCTTCCTTTAAAAAATGTTTTAGCAGACATATGAGTTATTTGTGACTGAATTTCATTCTTTGGAGGCTTATATTCAACTTTATTAGGGTTGCTTTTTAGTAGCCTTTACTCTTGGGCTAATTTAGCCCTACTTTTAAGACAGAACTCTTCTGGAATCACTTCTAAATACTCCATATATTCCTTGAGATCCTTCTGCTCTGGCTGCTTGGAACTTGAACATCTTCCCAGCTTTACTGTGAGCCCTATGTGAATAGTTAGTCTTCACTGGAAGATGTCTTTTCCAGGGTAAATTTTCTTTATCTGATTGTCTGATATCTCATCCTACATACCTCCATAGTAGTATTCAACCAAAAATTTAGAGGAATTACTATACAGATTTCTGGAACTTTTTTCTAATTACAGGCCTCTCCTTGCTGGTACAACAATCCTGTAAATTCTAGCTGTTTAGCCTTTATAGCCTCTGATCTTAGTCTTAAATCAGCAAGGCTGCCATACACTAATTGAGTTCCTCCTCCCTACACCAAGGTTCTGAAAGTTCCCTGAGGCAGATATCCAGGGTTATTTTAGGCTAACCTCATTTATTTGACTTCTCTGAGAGATCACAGCCCTGTGCTTTTTTTTTTTCTTCTTTTGTCTAATGTCTTAAAACAATAGTATATTTTGCCTAGTTTTATCAGTTGTAATGGTGAGAGCATGTCTAATACCACTTACTTTAGTATTGTCAGGCCCAGAAGTAATCAATGTATTTTATTTACATCAATTTTAAATAAAATTTTAATTATGTAAGTATAACATATTTTCCCATTAAAACAATTTTCCATGAAAGTTAGTATCCTTTTCGTAACTTTCCTAATCTTCTTTCTTTCTTCAAACCATGTGATGTCAATTTGGTACACAGCCTGAAAGGTACCTTTTCTATTTATATACATATATTTCCATAGAAAAGTTATAATATTGATTTTTTTCAGGTTGTATATGCTTATAATATCATAATTCAGAGTATATTTACTTCTTTTTCACTTGCTTTAAAAAAACAGTGTGTATTAGAGATGTACCTTATTAAATCTATTTCACACTATATGTTGAGGTAGTTAACATATTAAATAATGTGATATTTTCATATGATAATATTTTCAGCTAGAATAGAGATTGGTCCTCAGTAGCTCATCTCCTGGACTTATTGCAAATGCTTGCCATTTTTTTCCAGGCCTTTCCAGCCGTACTTTTAGAAATATTGCCGTATTTCTCTCTGTCCCAAGTACTGCTCTTGCCTGGAGACAGACAGGCTTCAAATCCACCCCTAAGAGTCCCCCAGGGCCCATTTTGCTTCCATTTGTCACAACCTTGGCATAGGCTGTTCTTTGTGTTGTTCCCATCTGCTGTGTACTCGCCCTGTTCTTGTCATTCAACCCTTTCTGTTATCTCATAGAATGAAATTCTGTAGACCCAGAAGGGACCTGAGCCAGTTATCTAGCGGAATTTAACAGGAAAAGAAACAGAGACTCAGAGAAGTAAAGCAACTGTCCTAAGGTCACAGAGGTACTAAAGACCCAGCTGGAAAGTCATAGTGTCTCAGCTATCAGATCAGATCAGTCGCTCAGTCGTGTCCAACTCTTTGTGACCCCATGAACCGCAGCACGCCAGGCCTCCCTGTCCATCACCAGCTCCCGGAGGTCACCCAGACTCACACCCATCAAGTCAGTGATGCCATCCAGCCATCTCATCCTCTGTCGTCCCCTTCTCCTCCTGCCCCCAATCCCTCCCAGCATCACAGTCTTCTCCAATGAGTCAACTCTTTGCATGAGGTGGCCAAAATACTGGAGTTTCAGCTTTAGCATCATTCCTACTAAAGAAATTCCAGGATTGATCTCCTTCAGAATGGACTGGTTGGATCTTCTTGCAGTCCAAGGGACTCTCAAGAGTCTTCTCCAACACCATAGTTCAAAAGCATCAATTCTTCGGCGCTCAGCCTTCTTCACAGTCCAGCTCTCACATCCATACATGACCACAGGAAAGACCATAGCCTTGACTAGGCGAACTTTGATTGGTAAAGTAATGTCTCTGCTTTTGAATATGCTATCTAGGTTGGTCATAACTTTCCTTCCAAGGAGTAAGCGTCTTTTAATTTCATGGCTACAGTCACCATCTGCAGTGATTTTGGAGCCCAGAAAAACAAAGTCTGACACTGTTTCCACTGTTTCCCCATCTATTTCCCATGTAGTGATGGGACCAGATGACATTTATTTCTGCAAATCTACTTCAAAAGGCCAAAATTGTCCCTGAAATTTTCACCATACTTACACAGCTGAAACTTAGGGCCTTTTTAGTTCCCTGCACAATTATTCCTCTCCCCCAATCCTCTAAAGCTTTTTTCTTCTCTTTTTTCTTTTGCTGTGCCACACAAGGATCTTAGTTCCCCAAACAGGGATCAAACCCAGGCCCTCAGCAGTGAAAGCGTGGAGTCCTAACCATTAGTGAAAGTGTGGAGTTCCCCTTTTAAACTTTTCTTGAGCATCTTGATGGCGAATATAGTAACTCCTTTATTCTGTTATTAGAATCAGAGATTGAAGGCTGGGGAAAGTTGTTGTGAATAGTTTTTCTCACACACAGAATAAAATAGGGTGCCAAATTTGTCCATTCAGTGACTTTGTGCTCATGTTTTAATTTGATGGTCTCAATGAAGTAGAGGGATTTTTTTGTTTGTTTGTTTTTTGTCAATTTAAATGTGACTATTCTGTGAAAAAAAATATATATATAGATTTGTCTTGGCAATGGGAATAAGGATAGAAGGGCAGTATGTATTTCCTTCCTACCTAAAAGTAAATTTATATTTTTGTGTTTTACTTAAATATGAATTTTGTGAAATAAAATCTGAACTAGTCATGACTAATATCATGCATTTTGATATAACAGAATACAAATGATTCAGCTGATGATGAAAATATTTGTCATGTGTGGCACATGAATATAGAAGCTCTTCCAGAATGGATACACTGCCTGATACAAAAAGTAAGTTCCTTAGTTTCTGAGTAAATTTAGGAATATACTACTTTCAGAATGTTTTTGTCTTCATTTTAGAGCTATTTTTCTTGAATGCATTGTTTCAGGAAACATGAAAGGGTATGTAACTCTTGATTACACTTACTGCTTTCATTATTACTGGAGTGCTCTGAGTACTTCTATAACTCAGACTTTGCACTTGAAAATTCCCCCTCTTTGAATTCTCTTTCTACCACTACCTACTTGTTCCACCATTGTCTTAGGTCTTTATTCTTAATTGAGGCATCGCCTAGCCAAGCTGTCAACTGCCTCTCCCAACTATTACCGCTAAACACTTCCTTTCTCCCTTCTCTACTTTATATGTTTTACACACACATTTTACAAGATATGTAGAACTTGTAAATATGCTTAAGTATGTATAACATATATAAATTATTGTGCACCTCCATACACATATGCACATACATATACATACACATACACATACATGAATGACTTACTGATCATGTTAATCACCTAGATGCTCTACTAGGATATAAACTCCATAAAGTCAAAAGTTTTTGCTTTGTTCATTATGTATTATATCCCCAGTACCTAGAACAGTCCCTGTGAAGTGAATGAAATAGCCTGTGGGTATCACTCATGTATGCACATACATGTAAAATAAACTTGAAAATTAATGACTCTTACTGGCACAATCAGAATGAAAAAAACCACACTTTTAAGAATCCTTAATGAAATAGTGTAAGAGCAGGAACTTGTTCAATGTGGCCTCATTTCTCCCAGTTCAAAACACCTAAGTATTAGAAAAGTATAGAAAATCATATCAAATATAATTTGGGGAAAATATAGTTGCTTTTCTCCACTGACTAGCTTACTTTTTTGTTTAAAAAATACCATTAGCTAGATATCTCTTGCATTCATTCTCACACTGTAGTGATTTCCTGGGAGAATGCCAGGGTGCTGCTTGTAAGTGTCCTGAACTTTGTAAAATGTATTAGCACATTTCAGATATTCCACTATTTCTGTTAAAAGATATTTTTAAGCTATTTCACTATTTATTTATAATCTGAATAGAGAAAATGAACTAACTGATACATGCAACCAATATCTTCCAGTTGTATGTAAAAAGGCAGGAAGAGCTTTATTCTGCTGTTTGGGTAAAGTTCCCTCCCACTCTGCTTGGTATGCAAGAAGTGTATCAAAACAGACACTTTTCTCTGAGATTTTACTTGCAAATTAAGCTCTGTAGACTGATTTGCTTCCTGGTTCCATAGTGTATTTTTCTTTTCATTAGTTCACACTGTATCCATATTCAGTCTATTGTCTAAAAGACTCTTTAGAATCTTGGGAGTATTGTCTAGATGGGTGTGATGTGCACTATGTTATCATTCTAGACCTTTGGAGCTTCTTATCTCTGCTTATTGGAAGGTTTGTTTCCATTTACTGTTCTGTCTACTAATCAGAAAACAGAAAGCTGGCCTTTTCTGTGGCATAGAAAACTTTCATGTGGTCGGCTTAAAAAAAAAAACTCACATTCTCTTTGGTTACTTTACAATGAAAGCATTGTTTTTATTTTCCTTTATTACCTGTAGGCCCAGTGGACAGTTGGAAAACTGAATTGCCCTTTCTGTGGGGCCCGTTTAGGGGGCTTTAATTTTGTCAGCACTCCAAAATGTTCCTGTGGCCAGCTTGCAGCTGTACATCTCTCCAAGAGCCGTACCGATTATCAGCCAACACGGTCAGGCCAACTAATGAGACCATCGCTGAAATACTTGTCACATCCTAGAGTTCAGTCAGGTTGTGACAAGGACACTCTCCTGACAGGTGGCGCCTCCAGAAACAGAAATCACAGGTTTTTAAACATGGGCCTAAATAATAATGGTCCTGGAAGATTAACTGAAGCACTCTGCCTGGAGGTACGGTCAACATATTTCAAGATGAAGAACGAAAAACTGCTCTTCAAACCGTCAGATCCAAAATACCAGCTTTTTGTTCCGCAGCTTGTGACCACCAGATGCGCTCCGAGAGCTTTTCATAGAAAATCACATAGTTTGGATCTGAGCATCAGTGAGAAACTGACTTTATTACCCACTTTATATGAAATCCATAGTCAGACTACTGTGTATCCTGGGCTCAGTGAGACACAGACTGTTGACCTTCCGAGCTTGCCTTTAGAATCGAATAAAAATAACTGTTCCTTTCAGATTTCATCCAGTTTTGATCCCAATATGCTGCTGCAAAGATTTTCAGTGGCTCCCCGTGAGACCCAGACACAAAGAGGAGGAGAATTTCAGCGTGGTCTAGAAGCTTCTGCCGTGTATTCTGGCCATGCTAGTCCTAACAGCCTGACTTTCCTGATGGACCTGCCCGCAGCCGGCAGGAGCACGCTAGAGGCCGAGGACCAGGAAGAGCACCTCTCTCCTCTGAACTTCCTGCACTCTGGCAGTTTTTCACTGGGTGTGATTAATCAGAGGCTCAGTAAGAGAGAGAAGAGTAAGCTGAAGAATCTGAGACGGAAACAACGAAGGCATGAGAGGTGGCTGCAGAAGCAGGTAATTTTTAATAGAGTTTCCTAAAAACCCTATATTGTAAATGTCAGATGTTGGGGAGAGGAGCTAACTTTGAATACCTTTATTATAAAAACTTAGGTCTGTGATTTCTGAAATGACATTTCACCAAGTGAACTTAATAATCATATAGCTCTGTTATAACTGGCAGGTATAATCATGTCTCTGTGCTTACATATATTTAGAAAATGCCCTTTTGTGAGGTTTTCCCCAATTTTGCAAATGCTTCAAAGGAACATTCCTCTCATGATTGAGGCTAGGTTGTCATACACATTTGAAATATATTCAAGTTAGGATTGTTTTGCACTGTTGAATTTTCAGGTTAAATTGAAACAAAGTCTCCCTGAGTAAATGCAGTATAGTAAGAAATTCATTCATTTTCATTACATTTAGTTTAAATGGATATTTTCAATGAGCCTGGTTTAATTATGTGCCCAAATGAGCCAGATATGGTTAACTGGGCTAAACTGTGAAAATTATGTAAAGGATAATTGACATGTAATTTTATGGGAGAGGGCGCTTCTCTGTGGTTTGAACTCCTGTACCCATAATGATACATCCAGGGGTGGGGTGTGTGAAGGAAACTAGTGTTAAGTCCCTCAACTAAAGGCAGTGGATGAGGTGCTCATGAAAATTTGGAAGTTTGAGGACTGGCTTATTTCTATATAAACTGTTTTTGCAAATTGGCTTTATTATTGGTCATAATAGATTGCTGTCATTAATTAGCATATTAAATATTAACAGTGTTCTCAGAGCTAAAATATAGAAAGCTACAACTTTACGTAAATAGTTCATTCTTAGTTAAGCAAATGCATTAGTGTTTATGACCTTAGTCATGGGCCAAATAAAATTACTGCATTAAGTGCTTCAATCAGGTTAAATGTTTTCATCTTTTGGTTAGATTGTTTATTAAATTTTTGACTGGTTTCTGGCAAAAGCAGTTTAGTTTGGTTTCTTTGCAAGTAATGGTGTAATGTGGTATCAAAGCATATATTGTAGGATATAAAAAGTGAATATATTTTAGCACCATTGTAATATTCTTTATAGTTTAATTTATCAGAGCTGTAAAGTTCAAAAATTTATTGAAAATTTGACTGAAACCTAGATAAATTAGAGATGATCACATTAGCTATGTTAACAGAAA
Organism: Tragelaphus eurycerus; assembly: GCA_935064755.1. Lineage (NCBI taxonomy): Eukaryota > Metazoa > Chordata > Mammalia > Artiodactyla > Bovidae > Tragelaphus > Tragelaphus eurycerus. The sequence goes on along the minus strand of CAKXYN010000024.1, from coordinate 16,029,681 downwards.
TAATACCTTAAAAACAATGTGGAGAGCTCTAAAATAATTCCCTTAACAAACAGAAACTTCAAAGAAGTATGGGAATTATCCTTGTTCTGTATTGTAAATACATACAAATAGCATCTTTACAGTTTTAATTATGTATTTAAATCTTGGGCTAGTTTCATCTAAAAACCTCAGTTATGTTTTTAATCGTTTTCTAGTATAGGAACACACTTTTTTCACACAGTTTAAAGCAAAGACCAAAATTAATGGTCTTTTGTTTTTTTAATGAAGTTGCTTTTATTCATTCACACACATGTGATTTAATTATCTGCTTAGATAATTGATTGAAATGAATGAGTCTTAGTCAGACCTGTGACAAGTCAGTACAGGAATGGTATAGTGGGATCCCATTTGGTTACTTGCACAGGAGCTGGAGGCAAACAGATGCCCAATGTGTCCTTAGCAAAGAAAATCTGAAAGCATGTAGCTGCATAGAAATGACACAAACTCACCATGTGAGTACACACTGGTTTGAGTCAGAAAGAAGAACAATATTTAGTAATCAGTTTTACTAATTCAAGGAAAAGGATAAATCCTAGAAAGAGTTAATATTCAAGATGAATTAATGGCTCAAATATTCAGCTCATTTAATGTTTAATGAAGATTAGTTGATTATGTAAACATTCATCAAATATCTGTTTTGTGTATCATGCCTTAGGGTAATGACTTAAAAACAGATCCTGCTCCCTTTTTAATGAGAAAGATATAAATACAAGATATAAAGAAAAAGTTACCTATTATTAATGATAATCTTTAAAGGTTAAAATAATTGGTTGGAATAATAGATTTCTGACTTTCATTTGATACTTTAAATTATTTTTTTGTATAAACTAGAAATCTTTCTGTGGCAGATACCATGATAGAAAATGTTAATGATGCCACAAGTTATTTACATGTTTGAAGCTTAGGGATATAAATAAGATTAATGTTAAAGCAGAAAGTGCAGCCAATTTTCAGTGTTTTTGTTTAGCAGATGTTAACTGAGCATGTACTTTGGAAAAAGACATTTTTTTTTTATTCAATGTAATCTTTTGGGTGTATTTTTTAATTCTCATGCAATAAACTTGATTTATTCTTGGCATACAACTCTGTGATCTAAATATACCTATAAAATTAATTTAACAACCACCAAAATGAATGTTCAGAACAGTTCCATCTCCCCTCAAATTTCCCTTGTGCCTTTATAATTGTACTATGATTAAATCTTGCAATCATACCCTTGTCCCATCCCTTACTCGCAAAAACCACTGATCTATTCTCCATTACTTCAGTTTGTCTTTTTGGTAATTTTATAAAATAATAATGGGATGTTTATAAAATTAGAATATATAGTATGTAATGTTTTGAGACTTACCTGTGAGATTCATCCATGTTGTTGTATATGTCTATATACATCTATAGTTTGTTGTATACACATACATCAGGGCTTCCCTGGTGGCTCAGACGGTGAAGTGTCTGCCTACAATGCGGGAGACCTGGGTTCAATCCCTGGGTCGGAAAGATCCCCTGGAGAAGGAAATGGCACCCCACTCCAGTACTCTTGCCTGGAAAATCCTTTGGATGGAGGAGCCTGGTAGGCTACAGTCTACAGGGTCGCAAAGAGTCAGACACGACTGAGCGACTTTCCATACATATACATATCTATAGTTTGTTGGTTTTTTTTGCTTAATAGTATTCCATTGTATGAATGAGCCATAGTTTATCCGTTTACTTGTGGAGGACAGGTAGGTTATTCCAGGTTTTGGCAGTTAGGAATAGAGCTGTTATGAACATTCACATACAGGTTTTTGTGTGAACCTAAGCTTTCATTTCTCTAGGGTAGATGTCCAGGAGTGGGGTTGCTGGATTGTATGGTAAGTGTACATTTAAACCTTACAAATAACTGTCAAATTGTTTTTCTGAGTGACTATACCATTTTTCAGTCCAAGCAGCAGAGTTTAAGAGTTCCTTTTGCTGTGCATTTTCATAAACACCTGATATACTCTGTTTTTAAAATTTTGTCCTTAATAAATATGTGGTAGTATCGCATTGTGATTTTAGTTTGCGTCTCCCTAGTTTGCGTCTCCCTAACGATGTTGAACGTTTTTCAGGTGCTTATTTTGCCATTTGTATATACTGTTCAGTGAAGTAACTTTTCAAATCTTTTAGTCATTTTCTTAATTGAGTTGTGTTCTTCCTGCTGGATTTTGAAAATTCTTTATACACTTTGAATGTAAGTTCTTCACTGATTTATGATTTGTAAAGATTTTCTCCCAGTCTGTAGCTTACCCTTTTATTCTTTTAGAAAAAAAACCTTTTCTTTTTTTCTGTAGAGGAAACTATATTTAATCTTGATGAAGTTACTATTTCTCAAATTTATTTTTAATGAATTATGCTTTTGGTGTCCTATCTAAGAACTCTGCCTAGCTCTAGTTTATGAAGATTTTCTCCTGTGACTTCTTCTGAAAGTTATATAATTTTAAATTTTATATTGAGGATTTTGATGCATTTTGTTTTTTGTTTTTTTTTTTAATAAGGTATGAGATTTAGGTTGAGGTCCCTTGTTTTTCATAGAGATACTTGAATGTTCCAGAACCATTTTGTTGAAAACACTGTTCCTCTTCCATTGAAATGCTTCTGCAGCTTTGTCAGAAATCAATTGGCTGTATATATGTGGGTCTATTTCTGGACTCTATTCTGTTCAGTTTATTTTTGTGTCTCTCCCATTGCCAATAACCCTTTTTCTTGTTTCTTGTAGCTTTATACCAAGTCATTAAAATAGGGTACTGTGATTCCTTCAACTTTATTTTTCTTTTTCAAAATTGTTTGTTATTCTAGCTCCTTTGCCTTTCCATATAAAATTTAGAATCAACCATTCTTTTCTTTAGAAAAAATAGACCAACTTGGGGAGAAAGGAAATCTTGTTTTTTCTCATCTATGAACACAATATGTCTCTCCTTTTACTTAGGTCTTTGATTTCTTTCATCAATTAATATTTTGCAATTTTCAGCATTCAGAACTTGCAGATACTTTGTTAGATTTATACCTAACTATTTACTTTTTGTGAGTCTGAGTGACCTCTGGGAGTTGGTGATGGACAGGGAGGCCTGGAGTGCTGCGATTCATGGGGTCGCAAGGAGTCGGATACGACTGAGCGACTGATCTGATCTGATTTACTTTTTGTGTTATTGTTAATTTAAAAAATTGTTTTATTATTGCCTATCATTAGTTTGGCTCAGATGGTAAAGCATCTACCTACAACTCGGGAGACCCAGGTTCAATCCCTGGGTTGGGAAGATCCCCTGAAGAAGGAAATGGCAATCCACTCCAGTGTTCTGGCCTAGAGTTTCCCATGGATGGAGGAGCCTGGTGGGCTACAGTCCATGGGGTCGAAAAGAGTTGGACACGACTGAGCAACTTCACTAACTCACTCATCACTAGTTTACAGAAACATAATTGATGTTTGTTTTGACTTTATATCTTGTGATGTTGACAGTATATGTCTTTGACACCTCTTGTCAGATTTATCTCTAATAATTCATTTTTTATACTGTTGTTAAATAGTATTACTTTATTAAACTTTAATTTCAATTGTTTCATTAATAATATATAGAAATAAAATTGAGTTTTGTATGTTAACCTTATATCTTGTTGTTCAGCCACTCAGTTGTGTCTGACTCTTTGTGACCCCATGGACTGCAACACACCTCGCCTCCATGTCCCTCACCATCTCCCCGAAGTTTGCCCAAGTTCTTGTCCATTGCATTGGTACAGTCTGACATCTTACAACCTTTCTAACCTCACCTGTCAAGAATAGCAGAGTTTCTGTATATTTCTCTAGGTTTTCTACTTAGATCTTATCTTCAAAAAAAAAGCATTTTTTCCTTTCCAATTTGGTTTTTTCTTTCTTGTGTTATTGAGTGAGCTAGAACATCGAGTACAATGTTGAGTAGAAGTGATGAGAGAAGATATCCTTGTCTTTTTCTTGATGTTGGGAGAAAAGCATTCAATCTTTCATCATTAAGTATTATGTTAGATATGGGTTTGGGGTAGATGTTGTTTATCAGGTTGAGGATATGTATTTTTCTATTCCTAGCTTGCTGCAAGTTTTATCATGAATGGATGTTGAATTTTTTCAGATGTTTTTTCTGTATCAATTGATATGATTATGTGTTTTTAATGTGAATTTTAAGTGATTTTCAAATATTGAGCCAGTTTTCATTCCCACAGTAAATACTTTGTTATGTTGTACTTTTCTTTCTGTATATTGCTGGATACTCTTTGGCAATATTTTTTGAGGGATCTTTCAGTTTGTTTATTTTCTTACTTCTAAACATGAAGGATATTATCCTGTAGTTTACTCTGTTTTTGTATAGTCTTTGTCTGTTTTTTTGATAGACCTTGCTTTAGAAAATGAGTTTATAAATTATTCTTTGCTATTTTGTAGAAGATACTCTGGAGAATTAATATTACTCTTTCATAAATATTTGATAATGAAACTATTTGGGCCTAGAGATTTTGCGGGACAAAGGAGGTGAATTTAACTATGAATTCAGTTTCCTTAATCTCTGTAGGACAATTCAGGTTATCTATTTTGTATTGGGTAATTTTGGTAGTTAGTTGTTTGCAATGAATTATCAGTATTATGAATTAATGAATTATTCAGTATTCTTGCCTTGAGAACCCCATGAACAGTATGAAAAGGCAAAAAAATAAGGCACTGAAAGATGAACTGCCCAGGTCAATAGGTGCCCAATATACTACTGGAGATCAGTGGAGAAATAATTCCAGAAAGAATGAAGAGACAGAACCAAAGCAAAAACAACACCCAGTTATGGATGTGACTGGTGATGGAAGCAAAGACCTGTGCTGTAAAGAGCAATATTGTATAGGAACCTGGATTGTCAGGTCCATGAACCAAGGCAAATTGGAAGTGGTCAAACAGGAGATGGCAAGAGTGAACATTGACGTTTTAGGAATCAGCGAACTAAAATGGACTGGAATGGGTGAATTCAACTCAGATGACCTACTACTATGGGCAAGATGATCTACTACTATGGGCAAGAGTCCCTTAGAAGAAATGGAGTAGCCATCATAGTCAATAAAAGGGTCCGAAATGCAGTACTTGGATGCAATCTCAAAAATGACAGAATGAGTTCTGTTCATTTCCAAGGCAAACCATTCAATATCATGGTAAACCAAGTCTATGCCCTGACCAGTAATGCTGAAGAAGCTGAAATTGAATGGTTCTATGGATACCTACAAGACCTTTTAGAACTAACACCCAAAAAAGATGTCCTTTTCATCATAGGGGACTTGAATGCAAAATAGGAAGTCAAGAAATACCTAGAGTAACAGTCAAATTTGACCTTGGAGTATAAGAAGGAAGCAGGCCAAAGGCTAATAGAGTTTTGCCAAGAGAACGCACAGATCATAGCAAACACCCTCTTCCAACAACACAAGAGAAGACTCTATACATGGACATCACCAGATGGTCAACACTGTAATCAGATTGATTATATTCTTTGCAGCCAAAGATGGAGAAGCTGCATATTGTCAGTAAAAACAAGACCGGGAGCTGACTGTGGCTCAGATCATGAACTCCTTATTGCCAAATTCAGACTTAAATTGAAGAAAGTAGGGAAAACCACTAGACCATTCAGGTATAACCTACATCAAAACCCTTACAATTATACAGTAGAAGTGAGAAATAGATTTAAGGGACTAGATCTGATAGACAGAATGGCTGTAGAACTATGGATGGAGGTTCGTGACATTGTACAGGAGACAGGGATCAAGACCATCCCCAAGAAAGAGAAATGCAAAAAAGCAAAATGACTATCTGAGGAGGCCTTACAAATAGTTGTGAAAAGAAGAGAAGCAAAAAGCAAAGGAGAAAAGGACAGATATACCCATTTGTATGCAGAGTTCCAAAGAATAGCAAGGAGATATAAGAAAGCCTTCCTCAGTGATCAGTGCAGAGAAATAGAGGAAAACATTAGAATGGAAAGACTAGAGATCTCTTCAAAAAATTAGAGATACCAAGAGAACATTTCATGCACAGTTGGGCTCAATAAAGGACAGAAATGGTATATACCTAACAGAGCAAAGATATTAAGAAGAGGTGGCAAGAATACACAGAAGAATTGAACAAAAAAGATCTTCATGACCCAGATAATAAGGATGCTGTGATCACTCACCTAGAGCCAGACATCCTGGAATATGAAGTCAAGTGGGCCTTAGGAAGCATCAACGAACAAAGCTAGTGGAGTGATGGAATTCCAGTTGAGTTATTTCAAATCCTAAAAGATGATGCTGTGAAAGTGGTACACTCAATATGTCAACAAAGTTATAAAATGCTGCAGTGGCTACAGGACTGGAAAAGGTCAGTTTTCATTCCAATCCCTAAGAAAGGCAATGCCAAAGAATGCTGAGACTACTGAACAGTTGCACTCATCTCACACACTAGTGGAGAAGGCAATGGCACCCCACTCCAGTGCTCTTGCCTGGAAAATCCCATGGATGGAGGAGCCTGGTAGACTGTAGTCCATGGGGTTGCTAGGAGTCAGACACGACTGAGCGACTTCACTTTCACTTTTCACTTTCATGCATTGGAGAAGGAAATGGCAACCCACTCCAGTGTTCTTGCCTGGAGAATCCCAGGGACAGGGGGGCCTGGTGGGCTTCCGTCTATAGGGTCGCACAGAGTCGGACACGACTGAAGTGACTTAGCAGCAGCAGCAGCACACACACTAGTAAACTAATGCTCAAAATTCTCCAAGCCAGGCTTCAACAGAACGTGAACTGTGAATTTCCAGATGTTCAAGCTCATTTTACAAAAGGCAGAGGAAACATAAATCAAATTGCCAACATCCACTGGATCATCGAAAAAGCAAGAGAGTTCCAGAAAAACATCTATTTCTGCTTTATTGACTATGCCAAAGCCTTTGACTATGTGGATCACAACAAACTTTGGAAAATTCTGAAAGAGATGGGAATCCTAGGCCACCTGATCTGCCTCTTGAGAAATCTGTGTGTAGATCAGGAACCAACAGTTAGAACTGAAATGGAACAACAGACTGGTTCCAAATAGGAAAAAAAGTATGTCAAGGCTGTATATTGTCACCCTGCTTATTTAACTTATATGCAGAGTACATCATGAGAACTGCTGGGCTGGGCAAAGCACAAGCTGGAATCCAGATTGCCAGGAGAAATATCAATAGCCTCAGATATGCAGATGATACCACCCTTATGGCAGAAAGTGAAGAACTAAAAAGCCTCTTGATGAAAGTGAAAGAGGAGAGTGAAAAAGTTGGCTTAAAGCTCAACATTCAGAAAACTTAAGATCATGGCATCCGGTCCCATCACTTCATGACAAATAGATAGGGAAATTGGAAACTGTGGCAGACTATTTTTGGGGCTCCAAAATCACTGCATATGGTGACTGCAGTCATGAAATTAAAAGATGCTTACTCCTTGGAAGGAAAGTTATGACCAACCTAGACAGGATATCAAAAAGCAGAGACATTACTTTGCCAACAAAGGCCCGTCTAGTCAAGGCTATGGTTTTTCCTGTGGTCATGTATGGATGTGAGATTTGGACTGTGAAGAAGGCTGAGCACTGAAGAATTGATGCTTTTGAACTGTGGTGTTAGAGAAGACTCTTGAGAGTCCCTTGGACTGCAAGGAGATCCAACCAGTCCATCCTAAAGGAAATCAGTCCTGAATATTCTTTGGAAGGACTGGTGTTGAAGCTGAAGCTCCAGTACTTTGGCCACCTGATGCGAAGAGTGGACTCATTTTAAAAGACCCCGATGCTAGGAAAGATTGAAAGTGAGAGGAGAAGGAGAGGACAGAGGATGAGATAGTTGGGTGGCATCACTGACTCATTGGAGATATGTTTGAGTAAACTCCGGGAGTTGGTGATGGACCGGGAGACCTGGTGTGCTACAGTCCATGGGGTTGCAAAGAGTCGGACACAACTGAGTTACTGTACTGAACTGAATTAACTATCTAAATTGTTGAAAATATATGCATAGCGTGTTCATAGTATTCCTTTATTATCCTTTTAGTGTCTGTTGGTTCTGTAATGATATTCCGCTTTCAATCCTGATAATGGCAATTTGGGTCTCTTCTCTCCTCTCTTTTAGTTTTGCTAAAGTTTTATCGATTTTATTGATCTTTTGAACCAGCTTTTGATTTCCATTATTTTCTTCTTTTATTTGCTATTTTCAAAGTCATTTGTTTTGGTCTTATTTTTATTTTTTCCTTCATTCTGCTTGCTTTGACTTTATTTTCCCTTCTTTTATATTTTTTATGGGAGAAACTTAAGTTATTGATTGGAAATCCTTTTTTTTTCTCATCTGTGCTTTTATTGTTATAAATTTCCCCTTAGTTTCTGCATTAGCTACATCCCATGACTTTTATGTTGTATTTTTTCATCAGTTCAAAATGTTTTCTAATTTCCTTTGAGATTCCATTGGGCAACCTAGTTTAAGTGGCTAGTATAATCATGAAGAGACTGAACTATTAGCATTTTGAGGAAATTTTAAAACTTAATCCTGTGGGAAAATATTTCTTCCTCTGGATTGAAAAATGTAAAGCTGTCACTAGTATAGCTGTGTAATATTTTTAAATAATTCTATTTAAACATTTTATTCAACTGTATTGACATCTTAACCTTGGGCTTATTTAATATAAATAAAAGAAAACTAAGAAGAACTGTACAAAAAAGAGCTTCAAGACCCAGATAATCATGATGATGTGATCACTGACCTAGAGCCAGACATCTTGGAATGTGAAGTCAAATGGGCCTTAGAAAGCATCACTATGAACAAAGCTAGTGGAGGTGATGGAATTCCAGTGGAGCTATTCCAAGTCCTGAAAGATGATGCTGTGAAAGTGCTACACTCAATATGCCAGCAAATTTGGAAAACTCAGCAGTGGCCACAAGATTGGAAAAGGTCAGTTTTCATCCCAATCCCAAAGAAAGGCAATGCCAAGGAGTGCTCAAACTACCGAACAATTGCACTCATCTCACACGCTAGTAAAGTAATGCTCAAAATTCTCCAAGCCAGGCTTCAGCAATATGTGAACCGTGAACTTCCTGATGTTCAAGCTGGTTTTAGAAAAGGCAGAGGAACCAGAGATCAAATTGCCAACATCCGCTGGATCATGGAAAAAGCAAGAGAGTTCCAGAAAAACATCTATTTCTGCTTTATTGACTATGCCAAAGCCTTTGACTGTGTGGATCACAATAAACTGTGGAAAATTCTGAAAGAGATGGGAATACCAGACCACCTGATCTGCCTCTTAAAAAATCTGTATGCAGGTCAGGAAGCAACAGTTAGAACTGGTCATGGAACAACAGACTGGTTCCAAATAGGAAAAGGAGTACGTCAAGGCTGCATATTGTCACCATGTTTATTTAACTTATATGCAGAGTACATCATGAGAAATGCTGGACTGGAAGAAACACAAGTTGGAATCAAGATTGCCGGGAGAAATATCAATAACCTCAGATATGCAGATGACACCACCCTTATGGCAGAAAGTGAAGAGGGGCTAAAAAGCCTCTTGATGAAAGTGAAAGTGGAGAGTGAAAAGGTTGGCTTAAAGCTCAACATTCAGAAAACGAAGATCATGGCATCTGGTCCCATCACTGCATGGGAAATAGATGGGGAAACAGTGGAAACAGTGTCAGACTTTGTTTTTCTGGGCTCCAAAATCACTGCAGATGGTGACTGTAGCCATGAAATTAAAAGACGCTTGCTCCTTGGAAGGAAAGTTATGACCAACCTAGATAGCATATTCAAAAGCAAAGACATTACTTTACCAACAAAGGTTCGCCTAGTCAAGGCTATGGTCTTTCCTGTGGTCATGTATGGATGTGAGAGCTGGACTGTGAAGAAGGCTGAGCGCCGAAGAATTGATGCTTTTGAACTGTGGTGTTGGAGAAGACTCTTGAGAGTCCCTTGGACTGCAAGGAGATCCAATCAGTCCATTCTGAAGGAGATCAATCCTGGAATTTCTCTAGAAGGAATGATGCTAAAGCTGAAACTCCAGTATTTTGGCCACCTCATGCGAAGAGTTGACTCATTGGAGAAGAGTCTGATGCTGGGAGGAATTGAGGGCAGGAGGAGAAGGGGACGACAGAGGATGAGATGGCTGGATGGCATCACTGACTCGATGGATGCGAGTCTGAGTGACCTCCGGGAGCTTGTGATGGACAGGGAGGCCTGGCATGCTGCGGTTCATGGGGTCGCAAAGAGTCGGACACGACTGAGCGACTGATCTGATCTGATCTCTGATTGTGAATGAGTTTACATTTATGTGGAATGTTGTGTATGAGAATATAAAATAATTGACCAATATTATGCTTTTTAATAAATCAGTTCAGTTCAGTCGCTCAGTTGTGTCCGACTCTTTGCGACCCCATAAATCGCAGCACACCAGGCCTCCCTGTCCATCACCAACTCCCGGAGGTCACCCAGACTCACACCATCGAGTCAGTGATGCCATCCAGCCATCTCATCCTCTGGCGTCCCCTTCTCCTCCTGCCCCCAATCCCTCCCAGCATCAGAGTCTTTTCCAATGAGTCAACTCTTCACATGAGGTGGCCAAAGTATTGGAGTTTCAGCTTTGGCATCATTCCTTCCAAAGAAATCCCAGGGCTGATCTCCTTCAGAATGAACTGGTTGGATCTCCTTGCAGTCCAAGGGACTCTCAAGAGTCTTCTCCAACACCACAGTTCAAAAGCATCAACCCTTCGGTGCTCAGCCTTCTTCACAGTCCAACTCTCACATCCATACATGACCACAGGAAAAACCATAGCCTTGACTAGATGGACCTTTGTTGGCGAAGTAATGTCTGTGCTTTTGAATATGCTGTCTAGGTTGGTCATAACTTTCCATCCAAGGAGTAAGCATCTTTTAATTTCATGGCTGCAGTCACCATCTGCAGTGAGCCCCCCCCAAAAAAGTCTGACACTGTTTCCACTGTTTCCCCCTCTATTTCCCATGAAGTGACGGGACCGGATGCCATGATCTTCGTTTTCTTTTTAATGATTATATTGCATTGTTCTGAGTGAGCTAAGAGAGTTAAGACTACTTGTATTATTACAAAAGTGTCATTTAGGCACTGGGGTGAATAAGGGCTAATAAATTATATTAAGACCTACTTATTTAGATTTGCATAAAGAAAATATTATTTTTCTACAAAGGCATTAAGTTTCATTTTCTTGAATTTGCACATAGGGATATTTTTACACAGATTTTGAAGGAGTCCACTTAATGTTTTATAACTTGATTCGTGTTCAAATCACACACATATCATATTCTAACTATATTTTTGGTTATCTTTTTAAGAGAAAAAATTCTGTGCTTCTAATAATAATTTACATATTGAACAGTTATTCCCCATTTGTTCTCTTTTTCAAAAAGAAAACTAATGGTTTATTGAAATAAAAATCTTCAGTTGTGAAACTTCAAAAATGAAAATACTACAGTTTTAATTAGATGACACAGATTTTACTGTAATATCCTATTTTGTGTGTGTGTGTTAAGGTAATGACACCCCACACTCCAGTACTCTTGCTTGGAGAATCCCATGGATGGAGGAGCCTGGTGGGCTGCAGTCCATGGGGTCGCTGAGTCAGACACGACTGAGTGACTTCACTTTCACTTTTCACTTTCATGCATTGGAGAAAGCACTGGCAACCCACTCCAGTGTTCTTGCCTGGAGAATCCCAGGGACGAGGGAGCCTGGTGGGCTGTCATCTATGGGGTCACGCAGAGTCGGACACGACTGAAGCGACTTAGCAGCAGCAGCAGCATACACACACAACATACCACAATTTTTTATCTGTTTACTTCTTGATGGACACTTGATAGTCAAGATATGGAAGTAACCTGATGAACACTTAGGTTACTTCCATATCTTGGCTATAGTAAATATGCTGCTACGAAGTTGGGGTGCATGTATCTTTTTGAATTAGTGTTCTTGTATCCAGGAATGGAATTGCTGGATCATATAGTAGTTTTATTTTCAGTTTTTTGAGAACCCTCCACAATTTTTTCTGTGGTAACTGCGTCAATATGCATTTTTAGCAGCATTGCTCTGAGGGTTCCCTTTAATCTACATCTTTGCTGCTGCTGCTGCTAAGTTGCTTCAGTCGTGTCTGACACTGTGCGACCCCATAGACGCCAGACCACCAGGCTCCCCCGTCCCTGGGATTCTCCAGGCAAGAACACTGGAGTGGGTTGCCATTTCCTTCTCCAATGCATAAAGTGAAAAGTGAAAGTGAAGTCCCTCAGTCGTGTCTGACCCTCAGTGACCCCATGGACTGCAGCCTTCCAGGCTCCTCTGTCCATGGGATTTTCCAGGCAAGAATGAACTTTTTGATGATAGCCATTCTGGCAGATGAGAAGTAGAACTTTATTGTGGTTTTGATTTGTATTTGTCTGATGATTAGCAACATTGAGCATCTTTTCATGTGTCTGTTGGCCATCTGTGTATCTTCTTTGGAAAAACATCTATTGAGGTCTGTGAGAGTTGGACCATAAAGAAGGCTGCATGCTGAAGAACTGCTGCTCTCAAATTGTGGTGCTGGAGAAGATCTTGAGAGTCCCTTGTACTACAAGGAAATTAAACCAGTCAATCCTAAAGGAAATCGACCCTGAATATTCTTTGGAAGGACTGATGCTGAACCTGAAGCTCCAATACTTTGGCCACCTGATGCCAAGAACTGACTCTTTGGAAAAGACCCTGATGCTGGGAAAGATCGAAGGCAGGAGGAGAAGGGAACAAGAGAGAATGAGATGGTTGAATGGCATCACTGATGCAATGGACATGAACTTGGGCAGACTCCAGGAGATAGTGAAGGACAGAGCAGTCTGGTGTGCTGTAGTCCATGCGATTGCAGTCAGACATGACCTAGTGACCGATCAACAACAGTGTTGTGTAAGGAAGGGAGAAAGCATTACCTTCAGTAAACTAGTCCCAAAGTGACGTAGAAAGCTGTAGTGCATCACATATGACTTAGCTTCCTCTAGCTGTGTTTGTTGAGTAGCACCAGGCCCTGCATTCATCCCTTTGGGCCTAGTGTGCACTGGGATGACTGCATGGTTGATATTCTAAACCTTCACGTTTCATTGACTACATCAACCAAGATTTTCACTGCCCACCTGTCGTTCCCCCTCATTGCTCCATTTCTGCCCTCACACATTATAAAAATCATAGTCACTTGCTGGCAATGAATGCCTCCTTGTCTTGTTCAAACTTCCTTAAAACTTGTCAGATGCTGAGATGTCTCACCTACTCTTCTAACAGATGGGAAACTCACAATATCAACTTCCATGTGCCCAGAAATGGGGCAATAGCTGGAATACTCTCTCTGGCTCTGCATAACTAATTGTGATTGCCATCACTTGAACTTTCTTTTACAAAGTAATATTTTGAAGTTAATTTTTAATTTTAGAAGAAATATAATAATGTTAGAGAAAGTGTAGAAAACTGAAAAGTACATTTACAAAAATCAACTGAGCCGCCGCCTAAGAGAAAGGGAGAATGTGATCGAGCACTATGAGGGAGCTTCAACTCTGTTTTTCGTCCTAAACTGGGTGGTATTATCACAGATGTTTTATTCCATTTTATATGCTTTAATATTTTATAATACATTGAAAAATCGATTATAAATTATACTCCCCTAATAATACCATACCCCCTTTGTTCATACCCTTTTAATTCACTATTTCTGTTGCAAAATCTTAGCTTATTTATCTTTGTTCTCCTCATAAAGCTAGAGGCTTCAACATATAACATAGGAAAGTATATTTTTACCTAAGAAGTTCATTTGTTGATAATGCTTTTATAATTTATAATGCTCCGTTAGAATAAAGTTTAATATTTAATAATCCATGAGAAAAACTTTCCACCAAAAAATATATATCTGTGTTGCACTAGGATATGCTGTTCAGCTTTAAAATTCTATGCTTTTAAAATGACCCTCACTTGAGTTTATAAAGGTGACTTTGGTCATATTTTTCAACACAAGAGGGCGCCAAATTTCCTCTTGCAACAAACTGTCAAAATTATTTCTTTCCATCTAAGAATCTCATAGAGTGGGGTAGAATATGGAATGAATAGTAAATCTTTAATTTTTTGACATATTAAAAATAAGAGAATGTGTGCTTTGTGAGAAAGAGTTTATAGATCATGGTAAGGCTTTCTGTTGTTGCCATCAGGCAGGAATCTTAGTGCTTTAACACAGCTGCTTTTCAGAAGTATTGTATATTTGTTAGAGGGAATGAAGCAGCTACTCTGGGGTAATGCTTGGGATAAATTATTTTGAAGGAGCTATAGATAATCCACCTATTCTGTCTGTGAGTTTCAGGTGGCATGTGCAGTTTTCTGGAAATGGGTATGACCCCTTAAATCAGGATAAAATCAATAGCAAATGTGCTTCCCTGGTTGCTCAGATGGTAAAGAGTCTGTCTGCAATGTGGGAGACCCAGATTCGATCCCTGGGTCAGGAAGATCCCCTGGAGAAGAAAATGGCAACCCACTCCAGTATTCTTGCCTGGAAAATCTCATGGGCAGAGGAGCCTGGTGGTTTACAGTCCAGGGGTCACAGAGTCGTACACGACTGAAGTGACTTAGCACGTATGGAGTAGGGTACTGGCAGAGGGGCATTAAATGATGCAGGCCAGTAAATCACAGTGAACGAATCACACTTTGATGTTTAATAGTTTTGTTACCTTGGTTCAGTAAGCCATCTGTTCCCATGCTTGACTAAAAGTACTGGGAACAAAGCCACACAAGCCAGTGCTCCTTTTTACTAATTGTACTCTTTTTGTCCAGTTTAACATAAAGATATTTTTACAGTGTGTGTGTATGTTAAATTATTTCTAGTTAATAAACCTTTCCCCCTTTTTTTCTCCAGTCATAAGAATTGATTATCTATTTTGATTTTCTGCTGCTGCTAAGTCGCTTCAGTCGTGTCCAACTCTGTGCGACCCCATAGACGGCAGCCCAACAGGCTCCCCTGACCCTGGGATTCTCCAGACAAGAACATTGGAGTGGATTGCCATTTCCTTCTCCAATGCATGAAAGTGAAAGTGAAGTTGCTCCTTCGTCTCCGACTCTTAGCGACCCCATGGACTGCAGTCCACCAGGCTCCTCCATCCATTGGATTTTCCAGGCAAGAGCACTGGAGTGGGGTGCCATTGCCTGCTCTGATTTTGATTTTCTAATCAGAAACAAATACAAATGAACAACTTTTATAAAGCAGCAACATAATCCTGTACGGAAAATACCAAGCAGGTATTTTAAGGAAATTAAGATGCTAGCTCCTTCTGTGTACTTTGCTGAAATTACCATATATTTAGTTGCTTACTACAATACAAATATATTATAGTTCTGGAGATCAGAAATTTGAAATGGGTCTCACTGGGCTAAAATCAAGGTTTGTCAGGGATGTATTCTGTTCCAGAGGTCTTAGGGACAGTTCACATTCTTGCCTTTTATAGCTTCTAAACTCTGTCTGCTTTAGTTGGCTCACGGCCACCTTCCAACTACACCAGTGATGGCTAGTCAGGTCTTTCTATATGTTCTCTCTCTGGTTCTGACTCTTCTTTCTTCTTCCTATTTAACAACCCTTGTGTTTACATTGGGCCCAGCCCACTTAATCCAGTATAATCTCCTTATTTTAAGGTCACCTAATTAGCAATTCCATCTGTGGCCTTCCCATTGCCATTTAAATTTAACATATTCACGGGTTCCAGGGATTAAGATGTGGACATTTTTGGAGGAGGGATTGTTTTGCCTATCAGAGATGGTTTAACTGGAACCTATGGGTCAGGCCAACCTTGAGAGAACCTTTTCCCTGGAATTTCTACATTACTTGCTGTTGCTGCTGTTTCTGTATTACTTACTTCTATAGTTTTTCTTGGAGTTCCGAAAATGAATATTTGTTATGAAGACATAATAATTCTGTATTAGATATTAGCATAATAATTTGACAGAAATGATTAGATAAGTCGGCCAGGGTCTTTCCTAAATACAGCTCTTTCGTGTCCAGCTCTTTGTACCCCATGGACTGTCACCCACCAGGCTCCTCTGTCCATGGGATTTTCCAGGCAAGAATATTGGAGGGGATTGCCGTTTCCTTCTCAGGGAATCTTTTTGACCCAGGATCGAACTCATGACTCCTGCATTGGCAGGCAGGTTCTTTACCTGCTGAGCCGCCTGGGAAGCTCCTTCCTAAGTACAGTAAAGGGCAGTTAGACTTCCCAGATGGCCCTCGTGGTAAAGAATCTGCCTACCAATTTAGTAGATGCAGGAGATGACACAGCTTTGATCCCTGGGTCAGGAAGATCCTCTGGAGGAGGCAGCAACAACCAACTCCAGTATTATTGCCTGGACAATTCCATGGACAGAGGAAACTGGCAGACTACAGTCCATAGGGTTGCAAAGAGTTGGACATGACTGAGCATTTTTTGGAAAGACCTGGGTAGGGAGCATGATCAGAAAAGGTAAGAGGTATAAGGCATTGTTTGAAAGGGTGAGTGAGCTCAGGACAGAGAACAACTTGAGGGCAAAGGGCCGCTTGGGTAGAAAGTGTTACACTGAAGACGATATTGACCCCGTAATAATGTTGCCTGAAGCCAGGACT
The DNA here is from genome assembly GCA_935064755.1 of Tragelaphus eurycerus. Taxonomy (NCBI): domain Eukaryota; kingdom Metazoa; phylum Chordata; class Mammalia; order Artiodactyla; family Bovidae; genus Tragelaphus; species Tragelaphus eurycerus. The sequence continues at coordinate 16,012,994 of CAKXYN010000024.1, read as the reverse complement.
CTGAGTAAAGGAACATTAAACAATAAACCACATCTTCTTGGTGCATAAATCACTTCCAAGTAGCACAAGGCTATACCAAGATCTATTAGGGCTCATTTCATTTTATAGAAATAACAGTCACAGACCACAAGCGTATTAATGTTAAAAATGACAGCTTTCATTTATAGTGCCCATGTCAGTTTTTGTGCCTAATAATGAACTGTGTTCCCTAAAAGCCCAATTTTCCTAATGTTTCTTTTTTTATTTATTTTGAGTTAACTAAGTTCTTTATGTGAAGAAGGAAATGGCAACCCACTCCAGTATTGTTGCCTAGAGAATCCCATGGACAGAGGAGCCTGGTGAGCTGCTGTCCATGGGGTTGCACAGAGTCGGACACGACTGAGGTGCCTTAGCATGCATGTATGCATTGGAGAAAGAAATGGCAACCCACTCCAGTATTGTTGCTTGGAGAATCCCAGGGACAGAGGAGCCTGGTGGGCTGCCATCTATGGAGTCTCACAGAGTCTGACACGACTAAGCGACTTAGCAGCAGCAGCAGCAAGTGCTATATGAGGGCTTCCCTGATGGCTCAGACTGTGAAGAATCCGTCTGCAATGCCAGAGACCTGGGTCGATTCCTGGGTTGGGAAGATCCCTTGGAGGAGAAAATGGCAACTCACTCTGGTATTCTTTCCTGGAGAATCTCATGGACAAAAGAGCTTGGTGGGCTTACAGTCCATGGGGTTGCAAAAGTTGGATGTGACTGAGCAACTAACACTTTCTTTAAGTATTATATGAAAGAAAGACACTCTTAATTTTTTTCTCATGTAAATTAAATGATAAATAGATTCCATAATAGATTCTAGGAAATAAACTCTGAATATTGATTGAATATTTAATATTGGTCATTGGAAGGACCGATGCTGAAGCTGAAGCTCCAATACTTTGGCCACTTGATGTGAAGAGCTGACTCATTGGAAAAGACCTTGATGCTGGGAAAGATTGAGGGCAGGAGGAAAAGGGGCTGAAGAGGATGAGATGGTTGAATGGCATCAATGGACATGAGTTTGATCAAACTCTCTGGGAGATGGTGAAGGACAGGAAAACCTGGCATGCTGCAGTCCATGGGGTCTCAGAATCATACACAACTGAGCGACTGAATAACTCCAATAAAAAGATATCTACTGAGTTTGACAAGGAAGAGTAAGTTCTTTTTCAGTGAACTCATTAGTTACATAGATCCTTAATCATTATGCTAACTATTGGAGCAACACCTGTGAGTTAGCTTAAAGAAAGAAGTTAGCTTGAACTTAGTTTAAAGAAACTATTCAACTGTTTGGAAAATAGTGTATGTTATGATATGATAAAGAGTTTCTGTCTCCTCAGAAGTGAATTGCTGAATTCTGCTCTTCCAGCAGGCTCAGGAACTTATTTAGGGAAGAAATGGAGATTTTAATCCCTCTGGGTTGGTTTTCTCTGCACCTTAAAGAATTATGTAGTGCTGTGGTTCTCAAGTGCTCATTTGTGTGCCAAATGCTTCAGAACCATGAGGGAAGCTTTGTACAATTCCACTAGAGATTCTAGTGCCATAAGTCTGGGACAGGCCCCAGATAATTTTTGAAAGTTCCCTAGTTAATTCCAATATTTGGTAACTCTTAGATGCGTATGCCAAAGTGAACTGGATTTAAAGCTTAGATCATTCTCATTCTCTCCTTGATGTTACTATAATACATCTTTCGAAAGTCAAAAGATCAATATTGATGAAAGAATACTAGTAAATGGTATGTCGCATTTGAAGGACTGACTTCAAAGGTAGTAGTCATTGTTTAGTCGCTAAGTCGTATCTGACTCTTCATGGACTGCAGCACACCAGGCTTCCTTGTCCTTCACTCGCTCCTGAAGTTTGTTCAAATTCATATTCATTGATTCAGTGATGCCATACAACCATCTCATTCTCCTTTGCCCTCTTGTCCCCCTGCCCTCAATCTTTCCCAGCATCAAGGTCTTTTCCAAAGAGTTGGCTCTTTGCATCAGGTGACCAAAGTATTGGAGCTTCAGGTTCAGCGTCAGTTCTTTCAGTGAACATTCAGGGTTGATTTCCTCTAGGATTAACTGGTTTGATCTCCTTGCTGTTCAAAGGACTCTCAAGAGTCTTCTCCAGAACCATAGTTGGAAAGCATCAATTCTTTGGCACTCAACCTTCTTTATGGTCCAACTTTCACATCCTTACCTGACTGGAAAAACCGTAGGTTTTACTATATGGACCTTTATTTGGCAAAGTGATGTGTCTGCTTTTTAATACACTATCTAGGTTTGTCACAGCTTTTCTTCAAGGAGCAAGTGTCTTTTAATTTCATGGCTGTAGTCACTGTCTGCAGTGATTTTGTATTCCAAGAAAATAAAATCTGCCACTGTTTCAATTTTCCCCATCTATTTGCCATGAAGTGCTGGGACCAGATACTATGATCTTAGTTTTCTGAATGTTGAGTTTTAAGCCAGGTTTTTCACTCTCCTCTTTCACTTTCATCAAGAGGCTCTTTAGTTCCTCTTCACCGTCTGCCATTAGAGTGGTATCATCTGCATATCTGAGGTTGTTAATATTTCTCCCAGCAATCTTGATTCCAGCTTATGCTTCATCCAGCCCAGCATTTCTCATGATGTACTCTGCATATAAGCTAAACAAACAGGGTGACAATATACAACCTTGATGTTCTCCTTTCCCAGTTTTAAACTAGTCTGTTGTCACATGTCCACTGGTTCTAACTGTTGCTTCTTGACCTGCATACAGGTTTCTCAGGAGGCATGTAAGGTTATCTGATATTCCTGTCTTTTAGAATTTTCCACAGTTTTTTGTGATCCATACAGTCAAATGCTTTAGTATAATCAAGCAGAAGTAGATGTTTTTCTGGAATTGGAATTCCCATGCTTTATCTATGATCCAGCAGATGTTGGCAATATGATCTCTGGTTCCTCCGCTTTTTCTAAATCCAGCTTGAACATCTAGAATTTTTCCATTCACATACTGTTGAAGCCTGGCTTGAGGATTTTGAGCATTACTTTGCTAGCATGTGCTGCTGCTGCTGCTGCTGCTAAGTCACTTCAGTCGTGTCCGACTCTGTGAGACCTCATAGACGGCAGCCCACCAGGTTCCCCCGTCCCTGGGATCCTCCAGGCAAGAACACTGGAGTGGGTTGCCATTTCCTTCTCCAATGCATAAAAGTGAAAGTGAAGTCGCTCAGTCGTGTCCGACTCTTAGCGACCCCATGGACAGCGGCCCACCAGGATCCTCTGTCCATGGGATTTTCCAGGCAAGAGTACTGGGGTGGGGTGCCATTGCTTCCCTGTGCTAGCATGTGAAATGAGTGCAATTGTACGGTAGTTTGAACATTCTTTGGCATTGCCTTTGTTTGGGATTGGAATGGAAACCAACCTTTTTCAGTCCTGTGGCTACTGCTGAGTTTTCCAAATTTGCTAGCAAATTGAGTGCAGCACTTTAACCGTACCATCTTTAAGACTTGAAATGGCTCAGCTGGAATTGCATCACATCCACTTGCTTTGTTCATAGTAATGTAGTCTTACTTTCGAGTCAAAGAATGATATTAATGATAATAATAAACAACAGCAGCAAAACAATACACACTTTCATAGCACTAGCTATGTGTCAAGTCCTGCTCCAGGCCCTTAAAGTATACTGTACTAATCACTTAATTTTCATGGCAACTGTTGAGGTAGTTACCTTATTATTGCTGTTTTATAAATGAATGGTACATACCTTGTCCAAGATCACTCAGTTAGTAGATGTAGGAGCTGGGATACAAAACTAAGCCTTGAGCCTTAAGAAGCTATGTTCCATCTACTATATTTCACTTTTTTTTCATAATTCTATTCTGCTATGGAATGCATATATGTGACAGGAAATAGAAGAGTAAGTTGTTTAAAACCATGAACTTATAAGCAGTCTTTGTATGGTACTGGGTGAATTAGGTGAAATACTTAACTTCTTTGGGCCATGGTTTCCTCATCTAAAATAATAATAATAATAGTAAACAGATTTGAAAATATATCCTTAGGACTTCCCTAGTGGTACAGTGGTTGAGTCTTCCAATGCAAGGGGTACAAGTTTCATTCCAGATCAGAGAACTAAAATCCTGCATGCCGTGTGGTTCAGTCAAAAAGAAAAAAATAAAAGCATGTAAATAAATAAATAAACTCCTTGTAACATGTTGCAAGATTAAGAAATGTTTGCAAAATGTTGGGCATATGCATTTTATATAATAGATCAGATCAGATCAGTCGCTCAGTCATGTCCGACTCTTCGCGACCCCATGAACTGCAGCACGCCAGGCCTCCCTGTCCATCACCAGCTCCCGGAGGTCACCCAGACTCACACCCATCAAGTCAGTGATGCCATCCAGCCATCTCATCCTCTGTCGTCCCCTTCTCCTCCTGCCCTCAATCCCTCCCAGCATCAGAGTCTTCTCCAATGAGTCAACTCTTCGCATGAGGTGGCCAAAATACTGGAGTTTCAGCTTTAGCATCATTCCCTCCAAAGAAGTTCCAGGATTGATCTCCTTCAGAATGGATTGGTTGGATCTTCTAGCAGTCCAAGGGACTCTCAAGAGTCTTCTCCAACACCACAGTTCAAAAGCATGAATTCTTCGGCGCTCAGCCTTCTTCACAGTCCAGCCCTCACATCCATACATGACCACAGGAAAGACCATAGCCTTGACTAGGCGAACCTTTGTTGGTAAAGTAATGTCTCTGCTTTTGAATATGCTATCTAGGTTGGTCATAACTTTCCTTCCAAGGAGCAAGCGTCTTTTAATTTCATGGCTGCAGTCACCATCTGCAGTGATTTTGGAGCCCAGAAAAACAAAGTCTGACACTGTTTCCACTGTTTCCCCATCTATTTCCCATGCAGTGATGGGACCAGATGCCATGATCTTCGTTTTCTGAATGTTGAGCTTTAAGCCAACATTTTCACTCTCCACTTTCACTTTCATCAAGAGGCTTTTTAGCCCCTCTTCACTTTCTGCCATAAGAGTCGTGTCATCTGCATATCTGAGGTTATTAATATTTCTCCCAGCAGTCTTGATTCCAACTTGTGTTTCTTCCAGTCCAGCATTTCTCATGATGTACTCTGCATATAAGTTAAATAAACATGGTGACAATATACAGCCTTGACGTACTCCTTTTCCTATTTGGAACCAGTCTGTTGTTCCATGACCAGTTAAACACCCAGTAATTAGATGTTGTTATCATTACATCATTGTATTGTAAGTTTTGAGGCATTAAACAGTCAAGAAGCTTAAAAAATGAAAAAAATATGTCAAACATGACTGTGTAGAATATATTGGCAGGTTAGATTTTAGCAAATATAGGGTTACATGGATAATTCAGCAAAGATTCTCAAGTGAGACAAAAGTCGGTAGTGATATGCAGAGATAATCTTGATGGGCCAATTTAAAGCTTCAGTAATTTTTAATATTCTTGTGGTTTGGATAGTCTTCCTAGATGATGTGTCGTGTAGTCTAAGACCACACATTCAAGCATCAAGGGCACTGGTGGTCCATCCTAGGGACTCTGTTGTGGGAGAGCACCAACAGGCCCTAGAAGAATTCAACAAGGTTGCACTACCCCAAGAAGATTTTGGTGACAAATGGTGAGAACACACAAGGAGTAGAGGACATACTGAGGACTATATAGCCTTTGAGTGGTTCTTAGTGATAAGCTGAGTAAGTCTTCTTGATCCTGAGCAGTAAGGAGGAAGAAAAGCCACCAGGGCTTGACATCTTACTTACAAGTAGTTGTTTTTTCTGTAACTAAGGAGTTGTGCAGAGCATCATCACTCCAGTACCTATGGAAAGACTTCCTGTCCTTATGAGTTTCCTTTGCTTCCACCCATGTACCTTCATAATTCTACTTCTTGCTCTTGTTACTCCCAGGATTGTTTATTAAAGCAGTATATAATATACCTCTCGTTTGGACTTTGCAGTAGCCTTCCAGCTATCCTTTCTTAGTTTTCAGTATGTATTACTATGTCTGCAGCTCCATTTGTTTCTTTTACTATTATGTTCCCAAACCTCTTTGACTATAATTGCCTACTGAATAATTAATATCTAGGTTGCCAATCCATTCTTTTGCTTGTATCGCAAAGTTTCTATACATGTATACTATGTTTCAGTCAAGTTGGACTGTTTATTGTACCCCTGACACTTTTCACTCTTAGCTGTATCTTGTGGTTTTACTCCTGAACCTAAGGCATTCTTTTAAAATGATGATCATCTCTTAAGGTACAATTAAGAGAAAGTTGTTTTCTTGGAGTCTTCCATACTTTTTCAGGAAGAAATTATTACTCCTTTGCGCTGTGCTTAGTCGCTCAGTTGTGTCCGACTCTTTGTGACCCTATGGACTGCAGCCCGCCAGGCTCCTCTGTCCATGGGGATTCTCCAGGCAAGAACACTGGAGTGTTAGTATACTTATTAGTGTTTTTCTTTCTGGCTTACTTCACTCTGTAGATGGTAACAATAACCCTGTATATGAGACAGCAAAAGAGACACTGATGTATAGAACAGTCTTTTGGACTCTGGGAGAGGGAAAGGGTGGGATGATTTGGGAGAATAGCATTGAAATAAGTATAATATCATATATGAAACGAGTCGCCAGTCCAGGTTCGATGCCTGATACTGGATGCCTGGGGCTGGTGTACTGGGACGACCCAGAGGGATGGTATGGGGAGGGAGGAGAGAGGAGGGTTCAGGATGGGGAACACATGTATACCTGTGGCAGATTCATTTTGATGTATGGCAAAACCAATACAATATTGTAAAGTTAAATAAAATAAAAATAAAATTAAAAAAAAAAAAAAAAAAGAACACTGGAGTGGGTTGCCATGCCCCACCTCCAGGGGATCTTCCCAACCCAGAGATTGAACCTAGGTCTTACACATTATGAGCAGATTCTTTACCGACTGAGCCACCAGGGAAGCCCAAGAATACTGGAATGGGTAGCCTATCCCTTCTCCAGGGGATCTTCCTGACTTAGGAATCAAACCAGGGTCTCCTGCATTTCAGGCCATTTCTTTACCAGCCAAGCTACAAGGGAACTCTCCAAATTTGTCTCACTTCCTCTGCTCTATTACATCTTCCTAAAAGTAGGTGAAAAAGGATTGAAGCAGACATCTTTGAATCTTCTTGGATAACATTGACATAGTGCTTTGTATATAGGCACTCAATAAATAATAAATGAATAGACTAATGTAAGAGACATTTAGTAAACTTTTGTGAAAAAGCAATGTATACTGAAACTTTACATCATTTTGAATAATTTCATGAATTCATCCAAAAAGTACATAGTTTGTGTGAGAGCAACTTTTTAAAGTTTTGAGACTTATGAGCTTTTTCATATAGGAAGTGGGAAATCCACACATTTTTAAATGTAGAATGTTCAAGAAATTATGATATCAATTATCTTTACAGTAGCTTATTGTATAATATAAAAGGTCTTTTCTTACAGTTTGATCCTCTATTCCAGGTTCTAAATTAAATATATGTTACTGAATTATTATCAGAGAAAACAGAAAAACTCTGTCTGCTAAGTTATACTTATGGCTGTTTTTCTTATCTTTTAAAAATACGTGGACAAGTATTTCAAGCACATAAATATTATTTTAGGTAAACTAGGAAAGAATTTACTTTGTCTTTAATGTTTATGTCTTTAATATATTTAAATGTTAAATAAATATTAAATAATCATTAAGACTATTGGATTAGTTATCTTTCACTATAATGCTGCTTAAGATTTCACTATAATCTTTCACTATAAAACTTATTGGCTTAAAAAAATCTATTTTATTTGTTCTCCATCCTGTTGGTCAGCATGTTGAGCTAGGACCAGCTAGTCAGTTCTACTGGGTTTTCCTATATCATCAGGCACTCACGTGGACCTGGAAGGTCCAAGATGTGCACACGCACACATGAGGAGGTTGATGCTGGTCTCGGTTTGTTCTCTTTCTCCATGTAGTGTTTTATCATTACGGATCTTCTCGTGGCAGCACTGTCTTTTAAGATGGCTAGTGTGGAAGCTGAAGACTGCTTGAAGCCTAGGCTTTGAAGTCAAAAGACATCATTTCTACTATATATTGTTGCTCAGAGCAGATTATAAGTTTAGAGCAGATTTATAGGTGGAGAAATGGATTTTTCCTTTGATGAGAGGAACAGCAAAGTCACACTGAGAAGGAACATGCACACAGACATGGGAGGATTTGTTAGGCCCATCTTTGCAGACAATATATATTACAAGTTTTATGAACTTCAGAGTGCTATGGGTTAATCCTCAGTTGTCTTTTGTTTTCTCTGAAAAAGTCCATGGAAAACTGTTTTTTTCCAAAGATTTTTGCTCTGTGCTGACTATACTGCCTTTGGTTTAAATAGATTTTGTTGGGGAGATTTAAAAATAAGATCTCTGTTCTACCTACCCCCATCCCCTGATGCCCTGCAAAGAATCTTGTTCAATTCATCTGGAGTGGGCCTAGTCATTAGCATTTTTAAAGAGCTTTCTGTATTGTTCTAATAATGTGCAGCCAGGGTTTTTAACCATTATACTAGACAGTGTTCTCTTTGTACTGCTGATTATCTGAATTTTAAAAAGTAGGCAGTGCCTATCTTATATCAGAATTACGTGATTGACAGAGCAGTTTGTTGCCTTAATGATTTTCAAATTATCCCTCTTATTTAAAGCAAAATGAAATACTAAAAATAAGAATTAAAACAGCCAGTGCAAATAATTTTTAAAGGGAACCATAAATAAAAGACATTCAAAACTTAAAATAATGAGAAAGTAGTAATAATTACTATTGAGAAGAATAATAGTTATAAGTGACACAGTGGGCCACATTTTGCCTACAGGCTCTTGTACACACTCTCCACTAATAATTGGTAAGGGAATCACATTCACGCCTCTGAGAAGAGACTTTAGACCAATGGGTATAGGGTGATATGCACCAAAACTGTGTGAAGGAAAATGGATTGTGTTGGTGGCTGAAAGAAATGAGTTCAGCAATTCTGCTGAAGAGTGCAGAGTCACAGAATGTTAGAACCAAAAGGCCCATGGAAATGATCTAGTTTACCACTCTGGGTTGTTTTTCACCACCGTTAGAATTGAGACTCACTGTCCTAAATAACCACCTTGCATTCCGAATGAATGTTCCGAACTATTTCAGAAAACCTGTTTTTCTGCTTGGCCTATAGTTGAGGGGAGGTAGCATAGCACACTGGGGAGAGAACCAGAAGCCCCAACAAGCCAAAATTTGAATCCTGGCTCCGCTCTCAGTGTAGCTCTGTAGTCTTGGCTGGTTAGTTCACCTGATCCTTGGTTTCCTCTCTGTGTTTAGTGCCTCATCCACAAAAAGTAAGATTTATGTGGATATATGTGACTGACATCTCTTCCTCTCCATTTGCCATTCAATTGGTAAAGAATTTTTTCCTTTTAATGAAAGATTAATATCTTGGTCACTGGCTTTCAAAGTCACGGTCTTAACTGGCTGGGCTTTCTGGATAACAGTTACCCTTTCTTATTTTACCTTAATTCTGAGAATATATTTGTTTAAGATACTAATTTTAAATGCTGTCTCATAATGTTAAATGAAAAACAAAACAGGCTATACATGTATGTTTACAGATAATTTAATTGCCACCATGAAAAAAAAATGAAAGAAAACATACCAAAATTTTACAGAGATTTCCTTTTTCTTCCAAATACCTAAAATAAATGTGATTTATTTTCATAGTGGATGTTGAATCCACCTGCAATTCTAAAGTTTTCTAAGCCAACCAACCCAGTGTTGACTTCTTACTCCTTTTCCTGAATTTTCTATCTAAATTTATAGTGCAAGCATGCTAAGTCACTTCAGTCATGTCCCGCTCTTTGCAACCCCATGGATTACAGCCCAAAAGCAGAGACATTACTTTGCCAACAAAGGTCCGTCTAGTCAAGGCTATGGTTTTTCCTGTGGTCATGTATGAATGTGAGAGTTGGGCTGTGAAGAAGGCTGAGCGCCGAAAAATTGATGCTTCTGAACTGTGGTGTTGGAGAAGACTCTTGAGAGTCCCTTGGACTGCAAGGAGATCCAACCAGTCCGTTCTGAAGGAGATCAGCCCTGGGATTTCTTTGGAAGGAATGATGCTAAAGCTGAAACTCCAGTACTTTGGCCACCTCATGCGAAGAGTTGACTCATTGGAAAAGACTCTGATGCTGGGAGGGATTGAGGGCAGGAGAAGAAGGGGACGACAGAGGATGAGATGGCTGGATGGCATCACTGACTCGATGGACGTGAGTCTGAGTGAACTCCAGGAGTTGGTGATGGACAGGGAGGTGTGGCGTGCTGCAATTCACGGGGTCGCAAAGAGTCAGACACGACTGAGCGACTGAACTGAACTGAACTGATGCTCCTCTATCTCTGGAATTCTCCAGGGACGAATACTGGAGTGCGTTGCCATGACCACCTCAAGGGGATCTTCCCAACACAGGGATGGAACTCACATCTCTTACATCTCCTGCTTTGGCAGATGGGTTCTTTACCGCTAGTGTCACCTGAGAAGTCACCAAATTTATAGTATCTTATAAACAGTTGTCAAAGTTACAAACATGGAAGTCTATTTTCTCTATTACCCATGTTATTACACTTTTACACAATTGGTTATTAAATTTGATTTTTTCTACTTTTAAACTGTATCTTTTCTTCTACTCCCACTGTTCAAGGCTCTTGTTCAAACCCTTATTATCTTATTCATTGTTGTTGTCTTGTCACTAAGTCATGTCTGACTCATTTGCAACCCCATGAACTATAGTCATCATCTGTCTGTGGGATTTCCCAGGCAAGAATACTGATGTGAATCACCATTTCCTTCTCCAATCTTATTCTTGATTTACATCTAAAACATACCTGGTCACCAGCCTTTTACTTAAAAATCTGTGCATCTCCACTTATGAAGGATAATGTCTAAACCCTAGCAGAACACTTGTTGTTCAGTCACTCAGTCATGTGCAACTCTTTGCAACCCCATGGACTGCAGCACACCAGGCTTCCCTGTCCTTCACCATCTCCCGGAGCTTGCTCAACTCATCTCCATTGAGTTGCTGATGCCATCCAGCCATCTCATCCTCTGTTGTCCCCTTCTCCTTCTGCCTTCAGTCTTTCCTAGCATCAGGGTCTTCTGCAAAGAGTCAGCTCTTCACATCAGGTGGCCAAAGTATTGGCGCTTCATCCTCAGTCCTTCTAATGAATATTCAGGACTGATTTCCTTTAGGATTGACTGGTTTTATTTCTTTGCAATCCAAGGGACTCTCAAGAATCTTCTCCAACACCACAGTTCAAAAGCATCAACTTGCTCCTGTCCAAAACATCTATTGAGACTTTCAGTCCATGATTCATTAAATAATACAAACACTTAACTTCATCTAAACGTCCTTGAAACTAGTCCTGACCAAAATGTCCATGGAGACATTTGGTCCATGATATCTTAAATAATATAAACACTTAACTTCATTAAAATTGTATTTATGAAAAACAAACTGTATTTATGTTATTTTTATTGTGCTTCATGATGAATTTTCAATTTTATATTTATTCTTGTTCTTCCCTATCATGAAGTTTGGCAAAATTGCTCTTAAGTTGTTGAACAATTACTCTCAAGTATACTGTGTGAGGGCTTCCCTGGTGGCTCAGAGGTTAAAGTGTCTGCCTGCAATGCGGGAGACCTGGGTTCGATCCCTGGGTCGGGAAGATCCCCTGGAGAAGGAAATGGCAACCCACTCCAGTATATCTTGCCTGGAGAATCCCGTGGGCGGAGGAGCCTGGTGGGCTACGGTCCACAGGGTCGCAAAGAGTCGGACACAACTGAGCGACTTCACTTTCACTTTCACTTTATACTGTGTGAGACACCAAAAGAAACACAGATGTATAGAATAGTCTTTTGGACTCTGTGGGAGAGGGCGAGGGTGGGATGATTTGGGAGAATGGCATTGAAACATGTATATTATCATATGTGAAACGAATCGCCAGTCCAGGTTCGATGCATGATACAGGTGCTCGGGGCTGGTGCACTGGGACCACCCAGAGGGATGGGATGGGGAGGGAGGAGGGAGGGGGTTCAGGATGGGGAACACTTGTACACGCATGGCTGATTCATGTCAATGTATGGCAAAACCACTACAGTATTGTAAAGTAATTAGCCTCCAATTAAAATTAAATAAATTTATATTAAAATTCAACACAGTGAAGAAAATAAAAAAATAATGTATTTTATTGACATAAAAATAGTATACTGTATATCAACTTGATTATTGGCTTTATATTCATTAAATCTCTTAACAATTTCATTGTTACAAATTTGACTTTGTCAGTATTATCATGAATTTGCTAGTTATAGTTGAATGTGACCAGCAAGAACCTGAGTGATTATTTGTTTATTACTTCACTGTTGTCTATTAATATTTCAGTAAATCTCCAAGCTCAAGGATGATGCTCTACCATCAGCTTGTGAAAGTTGCTTTGCCAACCTTTCACTGCATGTTCATCCTGTGATTGCTGTTGGGTACAAATATATAAAGATTCCAGGTTTCTGATGGAAATCTTAGAGCTTATGGTTTTGTTTGCCTCTGCCAAACTTTCCTTGGCTATACACTTTCTCAGCATAATCCACTAAGTCATCTAAATTTTCCTCTGTTTTCTCCATAATATACTCAAAAATTTCATTTATGTCTTGTACAAATAGGAGCCCAGACAACGTGGATTCACACTTACAGGTATAACTTTCCATTGTCATATACTCAGCTTCTTAGACTCAAATAAACTATTTGATTACAGTGATTGTGAAAAGTGAAGCAAACATTCTTTTGCTTGTGTGTTGGATAGAAGTAGTTGAATTACATTCATATTTATAATCTCAGAATTCCATCATGCATAATGAGTGATTAACGTTGAGATTTCTTTTCCACACAAATGCACATACTTTGTCACATAGATGGTAGATAGATCAGGCAGTCTGTGTCTTCTCACCTTCATATTGTTAGCATATAAATCACTGATGTAAGATAATACAGGACTACACTGTGCACGGTAAATAGCTCAAGTGAACTGTGGTAGTGCCCTCTTGAGGTGCTGTCACTGACAGGTTTCAGCTCTATGAATCATTTTTTCAAGAAGTTTGGGGCTTCCCTGGTGGCTCAGATGGTAAAGAATCTGCCTGCAGTGCAGGAAACCCAGGTTCGATCCCTGGGTTGGGAAGATCCCCTGGAGAAGGAAATGGCAACCCACTCTAGTATTCTTGCCTGGAGAATTTCCATGGACTGAGGAGCCTGGCAGGCCATAGTCCATGGGATTGCAAAGCGTTAAGACACAACTGAGTGACTAACCCTTGGGAAGAAGAAAAAGCAGCATCTAATGTGCCAGGGAACTTGGTCAGATAGCAGTGTGAGGGGAATAGATCATGGCCCTGGTTACAATTTTACTACATATAAGAGCTCAGCCTGTTGATTTAAGGGATTTATTTGTTTGTTTGTTCACTACAGTCATGAATCAGTATTTCTCTGACTTAGGGTGTGAAGGTATTCTTACATTCTGCATGTATGAGAGTAGCAAAAAAGGAAGAGTTCATTTATGCCTGAGAATACATGGTTACAGTCAGAATTTTTTTCAGAGCTCTCTAAACTCTTCGACCCAAATGATGGATGTCTTGACTAAATTGATATAAATTGATTTCTTGACTCACTAATGGGTTGAAATCTGCTGTTTGAAAAGCATTGCTTTGAAGTTCTTTGATAAATTGTGATTGTGGCTTTTCCTTTTGGATCCTACATCTTATACCTCTTTTCAAAATGAGCCAGGCCAGTCAGTTTGTGAGTATTAAAAGTCATTTGATTTTCCTGCCTCTGTTGCTGCTCAAAATTGTACAGCAGTACTTCTCAGTAGACTTATTGCAAAGAAAAATAAGTTCAAGTGAGGAATCCAGTTCAATTCAGTAGATTTGTTGAGCAAGCTCCTGCCATGTGCCAGGCCCTATATTGGGCACTGAAGATGTGGGCTTGAATTAAGCATGATGTTTTTCTTGTGGGGAACCTAGGTTACTGAAGAGGAAAAGATGGAAATAAAGTGTAATGATGGGCCTCTTATGAGGTGCACAAGGAGTACAAAGGAGGAAGTAGTTAGTTTTCCTTGAGAAAGACTGAAAATGTTTCACAGGGAACATGCTTGAGCTGAGTCTGGAAAATGAATAGATAGTAAGTTATCTTTAAAGATGCAAGGTTTTTGCTGACTAAACAGGGTGGCAAAGAGCAGTCCAGGCAGGGAGAGTAATGTGAAGACAAATGCAGAGGCACAAGTCAGCCTGGGGCTCTCTTGGTCCGCACTTTTGTTCACTCTGAGAAGACAAAAGACTGGTAGCTGGTGGGGACGAGCTCAGTGACCGACTTCACAGGCTTTGCTGACGGGACCACTTGGCAACAGAGAGGCACAGACAACAGGTTTACATTTTAGGAAGATTATTCTTTTGGGCACATTGTGGAGATTGAGACGGATTGTTTGGAATCCAGAATATCAAAAAGAAGACTGTCAAATAATCTGAGGAGGGCTTTAAATAAGGCAGTATTTGAAAGGATGGAGAGAAACAATGGTAGAGGACCTAAACCAAGGTCAAATTTGAGAAATAAAGAAACTTATTAATGCTTCAAACTTGAGTTAGCCAAAAGTATATTAATTGAATATTCTAGAAACTGAAAATTGATCATCCTTAGCAGTCCACTGAAGCACCATATTACCAAGAAAATTGTCTCAGCCACAGATTATTATAATTTTGACTGAGTCTGATATTTTTAATTAATAACATGTTTATATTTTCTGATTTGTTCCTAGAAAGATCTGAGGAATACAAATATACGTATCAGCATATATTTTTAAGTAAGAAAATATGGGGAAGGATAAGCAAGGGTAGCTGAAATAAGATGAAGCTATGGGAAAGGTTGGTTCACAAACCATAAATAGCCATTACAAAGAGAAATAACTTAGACACACAACTCACAGTACCCATGAAATAAAAGCCAATTGCTTAGGAAACTCATATTCTTGGTACTGCTGAGAAGTCCTCTCTCTTAAGTCCATCATTTAAGAAGAGGATATTTGAAGTGGTTAACCATGTTATTAGTAGCTTTCTTTGTAGTAAGTAGAAAAATAAAATTGGGAGAGCTATTTTCATAGCGAGCCTTAAGGTAAGTCCAAATCAGCAAGGAACCAAAAGTGTCATCAAAGTATGGAACTCTTGTCCATTTATCCAGGAGTGTTTGAGTAACCATGTTATGTCAGGTTGTGTTGTGTGCTAAACACTGAGAATACAAAAGAGAGCAAAACAGGCACATGCCTATTGCCCTCAACGGAGCATGGGCTCTATTAGCGGAAATATTGTATTTGTAGAGAATATTAATTTTGTATTGTATAGTATAGGGAACAGTATTACAAGGGCAGTATGGGGTTCCTGAGTACTTACAGCTATGGAGTTTAGGGGGTCTCAGATTTAGTCCCTGAGGAAGTGTTGCTGTGGTAAAAGCTGTTTTTTTCACCAGCGCAAAAATAGTGCTCCAAGTAGAGAGTGACAGGGACTTCAAGGTTATACTCTCTTGCTAATATTCTAGTAATCAGTTAGGGACAAGTCCTTGGGTTTTAACTGTGAACCAAACTGGAGATAGGGTCCCAGTATAATAATTAGTTTGCTGCTGCTGCTGCTAAGTCACTTCAGTCATATCCGACTCTGTGCGACCCCATAGATGGCAGTCCACCAGGCTCCCCCATCCCTGGGATTCTCCAGGCAAGAACACTGGAGCGGGTTGCCATTTCCTTCTCCAGTATGTGAAAGTGAAAAGTGAAAGTGAAGTCTCTCAGTGTCCGACTCTTCGTGACCCCATGGACTACAGCCTACCAGGCTCCTCCACCCATTTAGATTAATTTAAAATATGAAGAATAATATTGGAAACATTTGATTGCATCATCTCATTTTTAAGGTACTTTTAAATGTCTTAATTTGTTCTCTGAATACAGTCTGTATATGTCCTTAATCCTGATGTAGGAATGATGCACTCTTGTTAAACAGCATATAGGCAGGCATGTCTAGAAGACAGTAAATGAGGACAGGCAACAGGAGGCATCACAAATGGTTAGTTATTAATATATAGTGCCTACCTTGCCTCACTTTCTGTGTTGGTTTACTCTTATGCTTTTCTCCTTAATGACACTTTCTTCTTCTTTTGTTCCTTTTCTTATAGCAGTTTATGTCTCCTGTCAGTATCCCTTAAGAATCTATGCATATTTTTTCTCTCTTGGACTGTCTTTCTCTGCTGCTACTGCTAAGTCGCTTCAGTCGTGTCCGACTCTGTGCGATCCCATAGACGGCTGTCCCTGGGATTCTCCAGGCAAGAACACTGGAGTGGGTTGCCATTTCCTTCTCCAGTGCATGAAAGTGAAAGTGAAGTCGCTCAGTCGTGTCCGACTCTTAGCGACCCCATGGACTGGAGCTACCATGCTCCTCCGTCCATGGGATTTTCCAGGCAAGAGTACTGGGGTGGGGTGCCATTGCCTATTTATATAATTATTCACGTGTCTGTTTCTCTATAATTTGGGGTGCCATTGCCTATTTATATAATTATTCACGTGTCTGTTTCTCTATAATTTAAGTAAACAGTCAATTGTTTAGTCTTTATTATATTATAGAAAAAATGAAACCTTATTGTAAAAAGAATACAGAAAACAAAAGGACAAATGAAATCAACTGTGATCCCACTAGTAATAACTGCTATTAACAAAATTCCCTGTCATTCTATATTTTGTACATTTTCTGTTGCTCCTTTTTACAAAATGAAGTCAAATTATAGGTATTATTTTAAAACTGCTCTTATCTCAATAATTATATTACGATCTCTTTCCATGTTAGTATATATGCTTCTGTGATGTTTTAAGTAGCCAGATGGTATTAAAATGAATTAAAGTATATTGGGCAATTGTTGAACGTATTTAAATGACATACTTATACCTAAAGTTATTGTGTGTATCTAGGATTATTTCCATAGAATAAATTCTATCTAGACATAAAATGATTCATCAAGTGATATGCAGAATTTGAAGGCTGTTGATACTCATTGCTAAATTGCTGTAGAAAGATTGTCATATGCGGTCTAACTGCATGAAGTATCTTTATATTACTATGGATTATGAAAACATTTTAAGTCTTCCCACATGGTGAAGTAATGTCATTAGGAGATAATATTAGAAAGTAAAGCTAATAGGGTTAAAGGATCAAAAATCATTAAAATGGTATTGCAGAAATCAGTAGTGGCCTTGGAGTGTAAACAGTGTGTGCTGCTGCTGCTAAGTCGCTTCAGTCGTGTCCGACTCTGTGCGACCCCATAGATGGCAGTGCACCAGTTTCCCCCGTCCCTGGGATTCTCTAGGCAAGAACACTGGAGTGGGTTGCCATTTCCTTCTCCAATGCATGAAAGTGAAAAGTGAAAGTGAAGTCACTCAGTCATGTCTGACTCTTTGCGACCCCATGGACTGCAGCCTACCAGGCTCCTCCATCCATGTGACATAAGCTTATTTATAAAGTTTCTATTCTATAAATAGAAAAAATGATATTTCTGATTTTATAGTATTCTGTATTTACCCCCCATTTACATATGAAAGAACTGATATACGAAGAGGTAAAAACATGTCCAGTGTTCTACTGTTGATACATGGCAAAGTTGTGGTTCCAGACCAAATTGGTCCAATTTCAAGGCCTGTGTCTCTTCCTGAGAAAAGTTCGGGATGACTGCCTTGCCATGCTGTTGAGGTGATTAAATGATACATGCCTTGTGTAGTAAAGGCCTTCAATAGTTACTGCTACTATTGAAAGAAAAGTAAAAATAAGAAATTTAGTAAAACCTCGAGAGTTGAGAGGCATATAGAATACTGGCAATTGAGATTTAAAGAGAAGATATTATCAGTTCTCTTTTGTTTTTCTTCTTACACGTTCCATCTCCAAGTAACACCAGACAGCATAAACTGCTATTCCAGCCTTTGCATCTGGACAGATTGATTCTGAATTTTATCATTTTCAGTGATTTAGAAGACTGACAGATCTTCTGACAAGACACATTGGATCTGATTTGCTAGACCTAAAGAGGAAAATTCACAGATTTCTTTCAGTTAATTTGCACAAAAATACCACTAGCTCAGCTGGTAAAGAATCTGCCTGCAATGCAGGATACCCAAGTTCGATTCCAAAGTTGGGAAGATCCCCTAGAGAATGGATAGGCTACCCACTCCAGAATTATGGGGCTTCCCTGGTGGCTTAGATGGCAAAGAATCCACCTGCCATGTGGTAGATCTGTGTTCGATCCCTGGGTTGGGAAGATACCCTGGAGGAGGGCATGTATTCTTCAATTTTTGTATACATGTTTTCTCCAGTATTCTTGCCTGGAGAATCCCCGTGGACAGAGGAACCTGGCGGGCTACAGTCCATGGGGTTGCAAAGAGTCGGACACAATTGAGTCACTAAGCACAGCACACACATCACTAAAAGTATATGGAAGAATCCCTAAATAAGCAAAAGCAGTCCTTGTGCAATTGATGTTAGGTGCTTATGCACCATATTATTAGTAATATATTTAAATGGCAATGATGGTGATGATAGCTGTTAACACCTACTGAGCACTGCAGTGACAGGCACTGCTTTGAGGTTTTATAGACACAAAATATTTAAAGGAGTGATAAAGAATCTGCCTGCCACTGCAGGAGACCCAGGTTGGATCCCAGGGTCAGAAAGATACCCCGTAGGAGGAAATGGCAACCTGCTCCAGTATTCTTGCCTGAAAAATTGAATGGACAGAGGAACACAGTGGGCTACAGTCCATGGGGTCTCACAGAGTTGGACGCGACTGAGCACACAAGCACTAGGGCCTTTGGATCAGTCAGTTCAGTCACTCAGTCGTGTCCACCTCTGCGACCCCATGGACTGCAGCACGCCAGGCCTCCCTGTCCATCACCACCTCCTGGAGCTGATCAAACTCATATCCATTGAGTCAGTGATGCTATCCAACCATCTCATCCTCTGTCGTCCCCTTCTTCTCCTGCCTTCAATTTTTCCTAGCATCAGGGTCTTTCCCAATGAGTCAGTTCTTCATATCAGGTGGCCAAAGTATTGGAGCTTCAGCATCAGTCCTTCCAATGAATATTCAGAATTTATTTCCTTTAGGATGGACTGGCTTGATCTCCTTGCAGTCTAAGAAACTGTCAAGAGTCTTCTCCAACACCACAGCTCAAAAGCATCAATTCTTCAGTGCTCAGCCTTCTTTATGGTTCAACTCTCACATTCATACATGACTACTGGAAAAACCATAACTTTGACTGTATGGACCTTTGTCAGCTAAGTAATCTCTCTCCTTTTTAATATGCTGTCTAGGTTGGTCATAGCTTTTCTTCCAAGGAGCAAGTGTCCTTTAATTTCATGGCTGCAGTCACCATCTGCAGTGATTTTGGAGCCCAAGAAAAGAAAGTCTGTGACTGTTTCCACTTTTTCCCCATCTATTTGTCATGAAGTGATGGGATCAGATGCCATGCATGATCTTAGTTTTCTGAATGTTCAGCTTTAAGCCAACTTTTTCACTCTCCTCTTTCACCTTCATTAAGAGGCTCTTTAGTTCTTCACTTTCTGCCCTAAGGGTGGTGTCATCTGCATATCTGAGGCTATTGATATTTCTCCCGGCAATCTTGATCCCAGCTTGTGCTTCATCCAGCCCATCCAGTACATTTCTCATGATGTACTCTGCATATAAGTTAAATAAGCAGGGTGACAATATACAGCTTTGGCCTGCTCCTTTACCAGTTTGGAACCAGTCCATTATTCCATGTCCAGTTCTAACTGTTGCTTCTTGACCTGCATACAGATTTCTCAGGAGGCAGGTAAGGTGGTATGATATTCCCATCTCTTTAAGAGTTTTCCACAGTTTGTTGTGATCCACACAGTCAACAGCTTTGGTGTAGTCAATAAAGCAGAAGTACCTGTTTTTCTGGAACGCTCTTGCTTTTTCGATGATCCAACAGATGTTGGCAGTTTGATCTCTGGTTCCTCTGCCTTTTCTCAATCCCGCTTTAAGATCTGGAAGTTCTTAGTTTATGTACTGTTGAAGCCTGGCTTGGAGAATTTTGAGCTTTGTTAGCATGTGAGATGAGTGCAGTTGTGCAGTAGTTTGAACATTCTTTGGCATTGCCTTTCTTTGGGATTGGCTCATATAGTTTTGGTAATAGACACTGGAAAGTACAATGGATCAGGGTTGCTTATTCATAAAACTCAGTGTTTGGCCCTCAGAAAAGGACTTGATAGTTCCCTCTAGTTCATTCTCAACAGATTGGAGCTATACATTTTTCAATATATTCTAATTTTTTTCCTAACAATTCATTTATTCTTCAGCTATCTAGTAATTTACGTAAATATTTTAAGTTTACAGTTTTAGCTCTTTATGTTTCCACATGCTTTATACCCTCTAAGCACATTAATCTATTCAGGCCTGCATGTGTGTTTTTCAGATTTTGAAGCGTGACCTTTGCTTCTAGTTTTTAGGAGTCAGGATAAAATGATAGTGTTAAGCATGGGCTCTGGACACAGATTGTGGGTTTTATTCCTGCCTATCTTCCATTTAATTAACTTTAAATACATATAAAATCTCTGTGCCTTAATTTCTTTGCTAAAATGGGGCTAATACTACCTACCATTTATGGTGGCTTATGAGGATTTCATGAGCTAATAAATATAAAGTGCAAAAACACAAGTTAGCCACAGTAACAGTAATCAACCAATATAATAAATATAATAATAGAAAACTAATACTGATTCTTAATGAAAAGTATCTTGGAATATTTGTATCTTTAAGACTTTTTAGTTTTCAAGTAAATAGTAGCTTTAGTTGTCTCAGAGAAAGCATTAATAAGAAATCTACCCTTAAGCCATGTCTTTAGCTTGATGTACATCTGAGGGATTCTAACCAGTACAGAGACTGTGAAGGGAAGATGTGCCTCCTTTTCCTCAGTATGAAAAGAATAAAATTATTTGGGGGAGTTATTTATTAAAATAATAAAGCCTCCTATTCCAATTTAAATTTTCAACCTATGTGTATTTGTTCTATATTATGTTTTGAAGTTTAAACGTAGAATATAAACTTAATTTTTGTCATTGTATAATATATGTAAAAAGTTTTGTTTTTGTTTTATTGAAGCAAACCGAAGTATCACTTAGCTTTTTTCCCTTGTCCACATATGAACTCCTGGTCTGAGCCACTGTAGGACGACGTCATTTATTATTTGGTAGCATCTTTTACTGGAACTCCTAGAAGACAGAGATTCTTCAGTTGTATTTTTACCTAACCCCTATTAGGAGCTAAATAAATATTTTTTAAATAGATCTGTTGAAGGGAAAAAATACTTGAAAGATATTAAAGGGTCACTTTTGGGAAAAAGTAAAGTACATTATTACTTTCAAGGCTTAAAATATATAGTACAGAGTACAATATGCATCACTGCTGAAAAAATCTAACAACTTGATTTGCAGATGTAGTTTTATAGTTGTTGCATGTATCCTGAAGGAGCTATCTGAATAAAGACCTAAATAAATAAATTCAACTTAATTTATATCCTTTTCTGGGGTAAAAGCTATATCTCCTTAAAACCCAATATACAGGAATAACTGATAGGGAATTTTCTTTTAAACATTAATTCTTTGTTTTTCTTTTAGAATATTGACTTCCTGTAACCCTCCTAATGCATCTTATATTCAAAATCTTTTGAAGAACAGTTAGTCCCTATTAAATCTCTAGATATATCTTCAGCTTTTTAAAATTTGATGTTCTAGAGTGTTTTCTGTGTCATTAACCATTTCCCTTTATAGTTAAATATCATATGTGAATATATTAAATACGTTTTCATCCATACCTCACTATTGAAAACTTAGATTATCTTCAAGTTTTGGTCATTATAAGTTGGCACCCTTAAATTTAAATCTTTGTGTTCTGAGTATCTTGTCCACTTTGCTTAAGGTAAATTCCT
Source organism: Tragelaphus eurycerus (assembly GCA_935064755.1). Classification (NCBI taxonomy): domain Eukaryota; kingdom Metazoa; phylum Chordata; class Mammalia; order Artiodactyla; family Bovidae; genus Tragelaphus; species Tragelaphus eurycerus. Next base: position 15,990,899 of record CAKXYN010000024.1, on the reverse strand, counting down.
AGGTTCAGGATTGTTAGGATGTTGCTGCTGCTAAGTCGCTTCAGTCGTGTCCGACTCTGTGCGATCCCATAGACGGCTGTCCCTGGGATTCTCCAGGCAAGAATACTGGAGTGGGTTGCCATTTCCTTCTCCATTGCATGAAAGCGAAAAGTGAAAGTGAAGTCGCTCAGTCGTGTCCGACTCTCAGCGACCCCATGGACTGGAGCTTACCACGCTCCTCTGTCCATGGGATTTTCCAGGCAAGAGTACTGGGGTGGGGTGCCATTGCCTTCCCCGTGTTAGGATGCTAGTGTAGAACATATTACCAAATTATATGCTAGAACGATTAAACCAGTTTATTCTCTTATGAATAGTCATTGTACTGCATGTTTAAAAATACTGAGTACCTGTGTATAGAGTTCTGTCTTAACTGCCGTTTGACCACTTCAGGGTGTTTTTGTTCTGATTTAGAGCCTTCCATGTGCCCACTATCTCCAAAGGTCCTGAAGCTAATATGCAGACCCAGGAGTCAAAGCAGAAATGTGGTGATAACTTATCTTCTTAGACATGGCATCAGCAAGAGATCAGTTAAATCATTTAAAAAAGAAAAAACAGCCAACTCTACTATCAGTCAGGTTCTGTTTTAAGCATTTTGCACATATTAGCATATATTAGTTCTTATAGCTGCCCTGTAAAGTTTGTACTGTTATTATGCCTTCTTTTTAGATGAGGAAAGTGATTCATATGTAAAGGGACTGAGTAGCTTTCTTAAGATCTGAATTTGGGAAATATAAATCTAAAACCAATGTATTTTTGTTCTGGAAAAATGTGTTTATTCATTTGCTTTTATTAAAGTAATTTTATTTAAAGCCAGATAAAACATTCAGATAAGGGGAAAAAACAAATTATTTTCTAATGTTTGCATATATTTAAGTAGCATAATTTTGCCCATGCTACTCTCTAGCCTTTTTTCTTACCAACAGTATTTTGTAAACATTCTCCCATGTCATTAGCTGTAAAGCTATATGTATCAATGGTTTACTCACTACCTAGTATTTTACTTTATAGATGAAATAAAATAAAATAGTATATTTTATGGACATACCATAATTTATTTAGCCAGTCCCCAACTCGGGTCACTTTGCTAACAAGCACAGACTTTTTGGCTGACATGACTTAATTGCACACATATACCTCCAGTCTTGTCATTTCCTCAGATTAAACTCCCACGTGTTTGACTCCCACCCTTGCTCCTGTCCAGTTGCCACACTGTATTTATCCTCTGAAAGATTGTCAAGTCTTTTAGGTGGACATCTCCAGTTTACATCTCCAGCTAGGGAGATTGAATTTCCTCAGTAAGAGACTGTAAAGTTCTTAATATTCAAATTTGTCTCTTTTTCCCCAATCTCAAATATAAAGTTGAAATTTTTATAATTTTGAAGGTTAACTTTATAATGGTGATTGATACTTTGTGGGTATTTTGTTTGCTTTTAGTTTTGGAAAATTTACCATTGCTTTTCCTACCAGTTAAATATAACAGTATTTTTTAAAGAAACAACTAGGGTATTATCTTAACTCATGTAATATAGGCATCCCAGATGCCTTTGCAAATAGTGTATTTTAGGACTGCTTACCCAAAGCCAGATCCTTGGACAAGTACCATCAGCATCATCTGAGAACTAGTTAGAAATATACTATCCTGGGCCCCTCTCTACTTACTGAATCAGAATCTGCATTTTGGTAAACTCCCCAGGTAATTCATGTGTTCTTTAATGTTTCAGAATCATTACTTTAGGTTGTTTTTTTCCCAGCTCCCATCTGTCGTTTATAGAGAGCTCACTTTGCTCATGGATGTAAGCAAAAGATGTACGGCTTTTGCTGTACGCTGCAATTTCCTGTCTGCTAGTAAATACTGCCCCTTTTTTGGAAGAACTTGATTTTTTTTTATATGTCTGATTCCAAACAATAGAGAACTGTTTTATGAGGTAATTGTCTTTTAAAGTGTTGTTCCCCAGTTGAGTTAGAAGCTGTTGTATTGATTGTGGCATTTGAGAGCAAGCTGAATTATTAATTTGGCTTCATTTGGCAGGTAAAAACATTTTAAAATCAGAGATCTTATGAAACATGGTGCCCTCTGTCATGGAGCTGTTCTCTTTCTCTTGAAGATATGCTAGTGCTAATAAATATTTTATAATGTCTCTGCCTGGATATAAGTAAGTAACCATCATTGTAGAACAACCATTATATTCATGCTTACTTTGAAATGCTTACTTTGAAAATGCTTACTTTGAAAATTCATTGTTTCAAAGCAAACAAATGGGCATTTTTAATGAGAAACATGATAAAAGTTCTATTTGAGATTACAGTTATTTACTGAATATAACAAAGTATATTTGAGGGTGTTACCTTTTCAAATCTTAGATGAAATTGCTAAAGCACTGCTCATCCATCAAAATACACAGTTATCCTCCCGACCCCCCTCCACTTTAAATCAGGAACTAAATAAATTTGAACACAGGTTTGATAATAGTTTCTCTGTGGGTTCTTATTCCTCACTGTCTGAACTCAGGAACCAGATAGATTCAGATAGCAAGTGGTACTTGTATCCTTCTTCCTCATTAACCATCAGCGTAATAAATACACATAGGACTGTAATATATAGCAGCATTTCACAGTTAACTTTCCACAAAAATATTAGCCTGTATTTTCATATGTGCTGTGCTAAGTCACTTCAGTAGTAGTATATCAAATATGAAAATATTCTGTAAACTATATCTTTTTTAACACTCAAAACACAGGTCAGTATAGTTAAGGCTCTGAATGAATCATCTGTGAAATAAAGCTGTTCAATTGTGTTTTAATCAAGCATTCTAGCACAACTATAAAATAAGGGCCAGCAGGTCATATGCCAAAATGAAGAGGACCTATTTTGTCCATAATAGAGACTATGAGAGCCTTAGGAACTTCTGTGGTAGCTCAGCTGGTAAAGAATCTGCTTGCAATTCAGGAGACCCCAGTTCAATTCCTCGGTCGGGAAGATCCCCTATAGAAGGGATAGGCTACCCACTCCAGTATTCTTGGGCTTCCCTGGTGGCTCAGATGTTAAAGAATCTACCTGCAATGAGAGAAACCTGGGTTGGGAAGATTCCCTGGAGGACAGCATGGCAACCCACTCTAGTATTCTTGCCTGGAGAGTCCCCATGGACAGAGGAGCCTGGCGAGCTATAGTCCAGGGGGTCTCAAAGAGTCAGACATAACTGAGCAACTAAGCACAAACAGCATGAGATCCTTAACAAGGACGAGCCTCAGATACCTCATTTGTAAACTAGATTTTAGAGTTAAATATGCTGATATGTGTCAGAGTACCTGATACACACAGCCACTGGTTTTACCTTCCCATTGGAAACTTGGTGACAGGGCTGCATTAGAACTTTAACTGGTGATTATTCACTTAAAGTGGGATTTACTGTACAGTCATCCCTGATTTCTCTCTGATGGAATCACTGGTCACTTGTCTCCTCATCCTCTCTGCTACAGCAGTGCTGGTCCCCTCATTGTCTTTAGCACACAACAAGCATTTATTGTTTCTTCTACGCAGAAGGATCCGCCCTGGAATATCCATGAGTGTCCTGCTTCATTCACATCTCTACTCAAAAGGCACTTACTTAAAGAGACCATTTATCTGATGACCTAAGTAACCCTTCACATATGTTCTCTATTTTCTTACAGTTTATTTTTCTTTATGGTGCTTATTGCCACCAAGTATATATTTGTTTTATTTTTTGTCAATCCCCACTAGAGTATAAGCTCTACAGGAAAAAAAGATCTTTTGGGGTTGTATTCACTGCTGTGCATATAGGAATTCAGTATGAATAAATGAATGAGCAACAAACATTTTATTAAAAAGTGTAGAAATTAGATTTCTTTTGAGGCTTCTCCCAGTTGTATTTTTAGCATCTAATACATAATTTTGGAGCTGTATCAAATGCAGTCATGATAGACCTCTTTAGTACACTAATTTAGTACCTATTTCCAGCTTCTTCCTTCCTTGCCTGCCTTTACTTTGGAGGACCCCTCCACCTCAAAAAATAGAACAAAGCAAATCCTAAAACCAAACTTTTCCAATCTCCCTTGTAGCTCATTGACTATGGGACATAATACAGGTCACTGAGAAATAGGCAGGAATCTCCCAGGACCTTCCTGAAAAGCTTTTTCTTGTGTGCAAAAGGGACAGATGTGGCTGGTCTAGATGCTTCCCCTTCTTCGCGCCTTACACATTACAGCGCCTAAAGCCAGGACAGCCATCTTGTAGCCTGCGATTTCAGATTTCTTAATGGATAAGAAAATAAACCCCTATCTGTTTAAGCTACATGTAATCAGTTTTCCTGTTTGTTGTATTTGAAAGCTTTCTTAACCATGCAGAAATCTGGGAGACGAGGATAAGCTCAGCACCTGGCACACAGGAGGTAGACTTAATTACAGCAGCTATTATTAGACTGGTTTATGCTTTTGAGTGTTAAGGAGTGAAAAATGGTCACATTCTAAATAGTTTTAACCACCAAAGCAACCTAATGAATTTGCTGTCCTTAATTTTAGTGTTATACTAATGCTCTAAATTAAGGATGTAAAAAAATTAACTTTCCTGGACGTGAAGTTTATCAGTTATATAACAGATTCAGAAATCTCATTGCAGTGGGTGGTCGTATGTGTTTTTAACTGATGTTCCCCTTGTATGTGTCCCTTCTTGTTTTTTTTTTTTTTTTCCTCCACCACTTAACTAGATATTTCTACACATGCATTGTCCACAAGTAAAGGGCATAAACAATTTAGAAAAACATACGTTAATGTAGTGGAACTTTGGGGATCTTTGCTTGCTTGCTTGCTTATTGTGTTGATGATAATGATGCTGCTGCTGATGTTTTTAATTCTCTGTGAAACAGTAGTCTTGAAAATAAATGACTTGGATTTGTAAGAACTGGGCTCTTTGACAGAAAAGACTTTTGAGAATCCAAAGATAAAGTCCTGAAGGAGTTAAATGTGAACTCTGGCATAAACAATTGATTGAAAAGGAAAGAATGATTGATACAGAAGCTCATTTTTCTTGCACTTGAAAAGTGCATAAAAACCTTTCTTATACTATGAAAAGGAGACCAGCCCTCCCCCACCCAGAGTCTGTATTGGCAAAGGACACCCATAGACCATTTGCCCTCCTCTCTGCTGTCTCAGATGCCCTGATTCAGGTAAGCTCTGTGCCTCCCTCAGTCCTCTCAGGGATCAAGGATGGGAGAAAAGGAGGAGAAAATCCTATTTAGCAAAGAGAAACTAAGCTTTGAACTGGAAGCAGATTCTTTGCCCTGAAAATTGTTGTCCTAGTTTACAGAGAGAAAATGAGAGCTAACTATACTAGTTAGATTCACTTGCTGTGAAACTATCGTGTTTTGCACATCTGAGTTTGGTGACTGAAATTCATACTTGGTAGACTATAAACATTTATGAGGCTAAAGACTTTCATTCTACAAGTTGTTCTTAATGTCATAGTTTAAGGTATGTCAGTAGAATTTATGTCTCATGTAAAATGTTTTATGTGAAACTTGTCAGTTGAGCTTTCAATTTCTTTTTTGCCTCATTTCCAACCCTCTCGTCATTTAACCATCACAACTGAAATAGTGTTCTCTAAATTAGTAGAAAACTAACATTCCTTTTTCTTCAAAGACAAAAATAAAAACTTGAAAATTTCACAGGAACCTCTTACAGTTTTGAAGAAATAAATATGTTAAAATTTGATCCTCTGGGGTTTAACATTTTGTTACTAAAATATTATTCAGGTAAAAGTAGACTCTGATGTGTTTTATTTATTCCATGAACCTGGTAAATTCCGTGGAGTCCTGGGAGTTTTATGGGCAGGGAAAACTGAAGATCTGTAACAAATTAGAGTAAAAGGTGTAATTGGTAGTGGAGTAGCTTTCACTTTTCTCTTGAATCTTTATCCTAGAAGTGCTCTTAGTAAGTGAACATCCCTCATTATAACTCTCATGTCACCTATAAAAGTAGGAAAAACCCTGAATAAAATAATGCAGACATATTCTACTTTTATATTGAAGTATAGTTGATTTACAGTGTTGTGCCATTCTCTGCTGTACAGCAAGGTGACTTAGTTTTATACATATATACAGTTTTTTATATTCTTTTCTATCATGGTTTATCACAAGATACCGCATATAATTCCCTTTGCTATACATTAGAATCGTGTCATTTATGCATTCTAAATGTAATCTACCAACCCCAAACTCGCAGTCCATCTTTCCCTAGACAACCATGAGTCTACTTTTAAGATATGCTCTACTTTTAAACAAACTTGATATGTCAAAGTCTGAATTTATATTATGGCTGATTTATCCTTAGATAAATTATTTCTTTTGCTAAAGTATTTGCATTAGATTTCCTTGAAATAACAGCCTTGTAATCTAATGAAAATAGACCTTTTCTGTCAACCAGGTATAGTTGATTATATCTTCGGAATGTGTCCTGAATCCATTTGTTTTTCTTCATCTTCCTCCAGTAGTCAAATCACCATTTTCACTTGCTCAGACCACTGCACCAGCTGCATATCTTACTGCCCCTATTCTTTCCGCGACAGTCTACTCCTCCCTACCCCAGAGCAGTCAGGTAAATCACAGCATGTCATTTGAAACAGAGCATGTATCAAAATGTCCTATGGCTTCCCACTGCCATATAGTGAATTTGCCAAAGTATAAAATGTTAATGCCTTATCAGTTCCTCAGAATGCTAATGATCCGACCCCAGAAGAACAGAGCAGCCCATGTTCTTGACCATTCCTCCACCGTTCTCCTTACTCACGTCACTTTGACTACACTACTGCTTTTGCGGTTTTCTCCCTATATTCAAGTGTAGTCTCGCCCTCAGGTCTTGGCCTCTGCTCTTCCCCCAGTCTACATGGCTGGCTGTTCTTGTTTTTGATCAAATGCTGTCTTCTCAGAGAGGCCTTTTCTGACTACTCGTAGCTGTTCTTCTTTCTTTTGTTTTTCTTGGTAGCACTTATCTTTATTTGCAATCATCTTATTTTTTTCATTTGTTTACTTGTATATTATCCCTCACTTTCATTAGAGGATAAGCTCCATTGGAGTATTTTGTTGTTTTTTTTTTTTTAATTCCTGTAACCCTAGCACTTAGAACTGTGCCTGGCACATTATAGTGCCTGGCTTAATAAATATTACTTGAACAAGTAAGTTGTAGGTATGTGGCCAAAAAGCAAAAATTATGTAAATCATACTTGTAAGTCAAATCATTTTAAAAGCATTAAGCACTCATTATCAGAGAAATGCAAATCAAAACCACTATGAGGTACCATTACACGCCAGTCAGAATGGCTGCGATCCAAAAATCCACAAGCAATAAATGCTGGAGAGGGTGTGGAGAAAAGGGAACCCTCTTACACTGTTGGTGGGAATGCAAACTAGTACAGCCACTATGGAGAACAGTATGGAGATTCCTCAAAAAACTGGGAATAGAACTGCCTTATGACCCAGCAATCCCACTGCTGGGCATACACACCAAGAAAACCAGAATTGAAAGAGGCACGTGTACCCCAATGTTCATAGCAGCACTGTTTACAATAGCCAGGACGTGGAAGCAACCTAGATGCCCATCCACAGATGAATGGATAAGCAAGCTGTGGTACATATACACGATGGAGTATTACTCAGCCATTAAAAAGAATACATTTGAATCAGTTCTAATGAGGTGGATGGAACTGGAGCCTATTATACAGAGTGAAGTAAGCCAGAAAGAAAAACACAAATACAGTATACTAACGCATATATATGGAATTTAGAAAGATGGTAACAATCACCCTGCTTATGAGACAGCAAAAGAGACACTGATGTTTAGAACAGACTTTTGGACTCTGGGACTGGGAGAGGGTGGGACGATTGGGGAGAATAGCATTGAAATATGTATAATATCATATCAGAAACGAGTCAGTCCAGGTATGATGCCCTATAACAGATGCCTGGGACTGGAGCACTGGGATGACCTGGAGGGATGGTGTGGGAAGGGGGGAGGGAGGAGGGTTCAGGATGGGGAACACGTGTATTCTGGTGGCAGATCCATCTAGATGTATAGTAAAAGCAATACAATATTGTAAAGTTAAGAAAAATTAAAAAAAATAATAATAATAAAATTAAAAAAAAAATAAAATAAAAGTATTAAGCAAAAAAAAAAAAAAAAAAAAGCTACTTATCTGTTTGACTCAATTTTTTTACATTGCCCAGCACATTACTGAACATGGGTGATCACCTGGGAAATTTCTTGATCTGTCAATCTTTTCTTTGTACTATGGCCAGAGTGATCTTTGTTACATAACATAGACATACACTCCCTTCTTAGAAACCTTCCATCAATTCTCTGCTCTTATGATAAATATCTAAATTCTGACATGGACTGAGAATCCCAGCCTGGTCAGTCCCTGTCTGCCTCTCTAGCCTTAAGCTGCTGTACTTTCCCACTAGCTCTCTGTCCCTCCTCAGGGGGTTTTGTAACCTTTGCCCATTTTACTGCCTTTTTAATCCGGCTCATCCTTCATGTGTCAGCTAGAGGATTCCTTCCTTGAAGGCTTCCTGTGAGATCAGATTTTTTGATCATTTATTTCAATGAACTTTCTTTCTTTCAGAGCATTTATCTCAATATGTAATTAATCCTTCATCGGTAGAATTACTTAGTTAACATCTTCTTCCCTGCTAGGCTGTAAGCTACAGGAGAGGAGTGGCTGTGTCTGGTTTTGCTAACAGTCCTATCTCCAGCATCTGTCCCATGGCTGGCATATTTTAGGGGTTCAATAAGTATCTGCTGGATGATTGGATGAATGAATATTTAGAGCCTAAATGTGTTGTGCTATATATTCAGTCCTGGGAATACAAAAATCAAGACTGCATCTCTACCCTCAAGGAGTTTATATTGAAGGCAGACATAAACATTTGTTACAGGGTATGAATATGGGGATTCATGTTTTAATTGGGATATAATTGACATATAACACTATTAGTTTCAATGTACAACATGAATTATTTGCCATCTTAAAAATCATTTATCTATTTCCTGGGCTGCTTCGAGTCTTGGTTGATGTGTGCAAGGTCTTTGTTGTGCTGTGTGGGGTCTTTAGTTGCAGCATGTAGGATCTAATTCCCTGACCAGGGATCGAACCCAGGTACTCTGCATTGGGAATGTCAAGTCTTAACCATTGGACCACCAGAGAATTTCCAGTATATATTGTGAAATGACCATCACAATAAGCCTAGTTAACATCAATTATCATACAAAGTTACGTATTTTTTTTTTTTTTTTTTGTAATGAGAAGTTTTAAGATCTACTCTGTTAGCACCTTTCAAACATGCAATACAGTATTATTAACTGTATTCACCATGTTGTACGGGTGGTCAAAAGGTCCAAGTTTCTAGTTATAAAATAAATCCATCCATCCATAGGACTCATGGATGGACATCCTGTGGATGAACTTACTTATTTTGTAACTGGAAACTTGTACGTTTTGACCATCCTCACCCATTTTTTTTTAAATCAGATATCAGATGGTTAGGAATCAAAGAAGCTAAAAATCTTAGCATGCTGCCAGCAAAGAATTTGAGGTCTGGCTCTTCCTTTTAGTTACTCTTTGTCAAGTACCTCAATGTCTCAGGGATTCAGTATCCCTGTTGGTAAATTGGAGATAATACTGCCTATATCCTAATGTTATTGTAGGGATTAAATGAGGTAATATATTTTATTTATTTTTGTTGTTCTTGGAGTTTTTTTTTTTAATTTTATTTTGCTTAACTTTACAATATTGTATTGCTTTTGCCATACATCAAAATGAATCCACCACAAATATACATGTGTTCCCCATCCTGAACCCTCCTCCCTCCTCCCTCCCCATACCATCCCTCTGGGTCGTCCCAGTGCACCAGCCCCAGGCATCCGTTATCAGGCATTGAACCTGGACTGGCGACTCGTTTCAAATATGATATTATACATATTTCAATGCCATTCTCCCAAATCATCCCATCCTCTCCCTCTCCCAGAGTCCAAAAGATTGTTCTATACATCAGTGTCTCTTTTGCTGTCTCATATACAGGGTTATTGTTACCATCTTTCTAAATTCCATATATATGCATTGGGAGTACGTCAAGGCTGTATATTGTCACCGTGTTTATTTAACTTATATGCAGAGTACATCATGAGAAATGCTGGACTGGAGGAAACACAAGCTGGAATCAAGATTGCCGGGAGAAATATCAATAACCTCAGATATGCAGATGATACCACCCTTATGGCAGAAAGTGAAGAGGAACTAAAAAGCCTCTTGATGAAAGTGAAAGTGGAGAGTGAAAAGGTTGGCTTAAAGCTCAACATTCAGAAAACGAAGATCATGGCATCTGGTCCCATCACTACATGGGAAATAGATGGAGAAACAGTGGAAACAGTGTCAGACTTTATTTTTCTGGGCTCCAAAATCACTACAGATGGTGACTGTAGCCATGAAATTAAAAGACGCTTACTCCTTGGAAGGAAAGTTATGACCAACCTAGATAGCATATTCAAAAGCAGAGACATCACTTTGCCAACAAAGGTTCGCCTAGTCAAGGCTATGGTCTTTCCTGTGGTCATGTATGGATGTGAGAGCTGGACTGTGAAGAAGGCTGAGCGCCGAAGAATTGATGCTTTTGAAGTGTGGTGTTGGAGAAGACTCTTGAGAGTCCCTTGAACTGCAAGGAGATCCAACTGGTCCATTCTGAAGGAGATCAGCCCTGGGATTTCTTTGGAAGGAATGATGCTAAAGCTGAAACTCCAGTATTTTAGCCACCTCATGCGAAGAGTTGACTCATTGGAGAAGACTCTGATGCTGGGAGGGATTGAGGGCAGGAGGAGAAGGGGCCGACAGATGGCTGGATGGCATCACTGACTCGATGAATGTGGGTCTGAGTGACCTCCGGGAGTTGGTGATGGATAGGGAGGCCTGGCGTGCTGCGGTTCATGGGGTCGCAAAGAGTCGGACACGACTGAGCCGACTGATCTGATCTGATACTGTACTGGTGTTTTTCTTTCTGGCTTACTTCACTCTATATAATAGGCTCCAGTTCCATCCACCTCATTAGAACTGATTCAAATGTATTCTTTTTAATGGCTGAGTAATACTCCATGGTGTATATGTACCACAGCTTTCTTATCCATTCATCTATGGATGGACATCTAGGTTGCTTCCAAGTCCTGGCTATTGTAAACAGTGCTGCTATGAACATTGGGGTACACGTGTCTCTTTCAATTCTGGTTTTCTCAGTGTGTATGCCCAGCAGTGGGATTGCTGGATCATAAGGCAATTCTATTCCCAGTTTTTTGAGGAATCTCCATACTGTTCTCCAAAGTGGCTGTACTAGTTTGCATTCCCACCAACAGTGTAAGAGGGTTCCCTTTTCTCCACACCCTCTTCAGCATTTATTGCTTATGGACTTTTGGATCGCAGCCATTCTGACTGGCATGAAATGGTACCTCATAGTGGTTTTGATTTGCATTTCTCTGATAATGAGTTGAGCATCTTTTCATGTGTTTGTTAGCCATCTGTAAAACACTATCTGACATACATCACAGCAGGATCCTCTATGACCCACCTCCCAGAATATTGGAAATAAAATCAAAAATAAACAAATGGGACCTAATTAAACTTAAAAGCTTCTGCGCAACAAAGGAAACTATAAGCAAGGTGAAAAGACAGCCTTCAGAATGGGAGAAAATGATAGCACATGAAACAACAGATAAACAACTAATCTCAAAAATATACAAGCAACTCCTATAGCTCAATTCCAGAAAAATAAATGACCCAATCAAAAAATGGGCCAAAGAACTAAATAGACATTTCTCTAAATGAGGTAATATATTTTAATTTTACTACAAGACTTTGTATATAGTAAGTATTTGACAAATACAAGGTGTTAACGTTAAAATTGTTTTTATATGTAATTTGCTTTTACCACTAAGAGTAGATCCTCCCTTCCTGAATCTTCACATATTCTTAATACACTAATATAATCTTAAAAAGTAAAAAAGGAACATTTGAGTATTCTGAATCTGAAAACTAGACCCAGAGTTCATGACTTCACCTTTAATACACGGAAGATACTTTAAAATTCTATTTAGTTATGTAAAAGGTTAAAAAACAAATTATGAAGAGTAGTCACTTTTAAGCTTAAAGAGGGCCAACATTTTAGACAACTAATACCTTTGAGAGATAAGACTATTTAAAATTCACCATTAGCTATTTTGCTAGACTCAAGATTGCTGGGAGAAATATCAATAACCTCAAATATGCAGATGACACCACCCATTTGGCAGAAAGTGAAGAAGAACTAAAGAACTTCTTGGTGAAAGTGAAAGAGGAGAGTGAAAAAGCTGGCATAAACTCAACATTCAAAAAACTAAAATCATAGCGTCTGGTGCCATCACTTCATGGCAAATAGATGGGGAAATAATGGAAACAGTGACAGACTTTCTTTTCTTGGGCTCCAAAATCACTGCACATGGTGACTGCAGCCATGAAATCAATAGACACTTGCTCCTTAGAAGAAAGGCTATGACACACCTAGACAGCATATTAAAAGCAGAGACACTGTGCCAACTAAGGTCAAAGCTATGGTTTTTCCAGTAGTCATGTGTGGATGTGCGAGTTGGACTATAAAGAAAGCTACTGCTGCTGCTAAGTCACTTCAGTCGTGTCTGACTCTGTGCGACCCCAGAGACTGCAGCCTACCAGGCTCCTCCATCCTTGGGATTCTCCAGGCAAGAACGCTGGAGTGGGTTGCCATTTCCTTCTCCAATGCATGAAAGTGAAAAGTGAAAGTGAAGTTGCTCAGTCATGTCTGACTCTTCGCGACCCCATGGACTGCAGCCTGCCAGGCTCCTCCATCCATGGGAGTTTCCAACTCTACTGGAGTGGGTTGCCTTCTCTGAAAGAAAGCTGAGTACTGAAGAATTGCTGCTTTTGAACTGTGGTGTTGGAGAAGAGTCTTGAGAGTCCCTGGGACTGCAAGAAGATCCAACCAGTCCATCCTAAAGGAAATCAATCCTGAATATTTATTGGAATGACTGATGCTGAAGCTGAAGTTCCAATACTTTGGCCACCTGATACAAAGCACTGACTCATTGGAAAAGACCCTGATGCTGGGCAAGATTGAAGGCAGGAGGAGAAGAGGACGACAGAGGATAAAATAGTTGGATGGCATCACCGACTGAATGGACATGAGTTTGAACAAATTCCGGAAGTTAGTGATGGACAGGGAAGCCTAGTGTGCTACAATCCATGGGGTTGCATGGAGTCAAATATGACTGAGTGACTGAAGTTTACTGAACTGAACTGAACTTTAGCTATTTTATAGGAAGTTGTCATTTTAGGAGCAATGCCAAAATGATGGTGATAAATGGGGCTCGGCAACCAGATAAAAATGAAAATTGTGGAGGTTGTGTTTCATCTAATGATTCCTTCTCCTTAGGGACTGATGGAAACATAATTGATGGATTGCTTCTGATAGTTCATGGCTCTTCAATAGGAATTGTTTGCTGTATTTCTTTTATTTAAATAACAATATTTTTTGCCTTGGGGACATCGGAAAACCACTAGCATTTTGTATGTGTTATGTTACAAAAATCATTTAGGAGGGCTTGAGCTGGAGGAAAATGAGTTTATAAATGGGCTTATCAAATAAAGCTGGCTTTTGTAATGATTCGGTTGTAAAGCAAGTCATTGTAAAAATATGGGATAGTCTCTTAAGATTATCCCATGTTTTTATTAATATGTAATCTTTTTGTTTGGATATTGTATACCATAATAGATTTAGCTAATTATAGAGTATGGCAAGCTTTAAGCAAAATGCATAAAATAAGTCTTAGAAAATGTATCAGATCAGATCAGATCAGTCGCTCAGTCGCGTCCAACTCTTTGCAACCCCATGAACTGCAGCACGCCAGGCCGCCCTATCCATCACCAGCTCTCGGAGGTCACTCAGACTCACATTCATCGAGTCAGTGATGCTGTCCAGCCATCTCATCCTCTGTATAGAGCAATAAAAAAGAAAACTTTAATTCTCATGCTTTTCTCCAGCCATTAATATATATCCTATCCTGGTTTCACAGGTTAAGGGATCTTAGAAAATCATTTGGTAAATACAGCTGAGCCATCTGATATGACATCTGATGCCCTAATCTCAGGGAAAGAGAACCCACTCTCATAAGACAGCATCTGTTATTCCTTGCTACACTTTTGTCCATAAATAAATCATGCTTTCCATATTTCTAAAGAAAGATTACATTGTTTTGGACTAAATTTTTTTTGAAAACATTTCTCAAAAAAATAATCAGCCATTAGGTGAACTTTGGATCTTTATTTTTTTTGAAAGTCCTTAAACCATTCATCTAAAAAGTAAAAAAATGTTGACAATGAATAAAACTTCCAAATTCTTAATATATTTCATTTATTTAGCATTTACTGAGTATTTTCCCTCTACAAGCTCAGGCTCTAATCACTGAGATGGATGGAAAGCAGTAATGATGTTAAAATTATGGCAGGTACCATAAAAGAAGTATGCACAGGATGTTGGAGTAATAGCCACCTCTGCAGGAAAGGTGAAGGATCAGAAGGCATTTCCTCCTGAGAATCCTCATGTGAAGTCTGTGGGACAGTCAGTCAAGAGCTTACTAGGCGAATAGGCAGAGAATTAAAAGAGAGGACATGGGCTCTTCTTAAGCATAAGAAAATGGTATAAGAAAAAGCATAAGACATTAGGAGGATGAATAAGTAGATCTTTCTGACTGAGGGTCAAGATGGGAAGGTACATAGAGGCCAGAACGAAAAAAACAATTTTATGCCTTGCTAGGAAATTTTAAACAAGATTAAGAGTGACCTGATAAAGTTGTGTTTTTGAAGTCAGTATAGCCAAAGTGTAGAGGGTAAATAGGAGAATGAATGGAAAAGACAGAGAGGCATCTAAACCTAGTTAGGTTATTTTGGAAATTCTGATAAGAAAGGTTAAAATGACATTGGAGATCAACAAATTTGAGAGAGACTGAATCCTAACAGCACTTGAGAACTAATAGATGTGATGATGAAAGAGGAAGAGAGAGAATCACTGGGTTTTGGTTAATGAATTGAGGATGGTATTTCCTTGGGCCATACATAAATATAAGTTGAGCAAGATTGGGAAGGGAATAAGATAAGGAATGGGTAGACATGTTGAGACTAACATGTTTGGGAGATATATATATAGGCAGATATATTCAACAGTTGGTTATAAATATGTTCACTTATTTATTTATTCATATGTTTATAGATGTTAAGACTTCCCCTGCTGGCTCAGAGGGTAAAGCGTCTGCCTACAATGCGGGAGACCCAAGTTCAATCCCTGGGTCAGGAAGATCCCCTGGAGAAGGAGATGGCAACCAACTCCAGTACTCTTGCCTGGAAAATCCCATGAACAGAGGAGCCTAGTAGGCTACAGTCCATAGGGTCACAAAGAGTTGGACACGACTGAGCGACTTCACTTTCACTTTTATAGATGTTAAAGTTTAGAGTATATCCTGGACTAAGGTACAGTATTCGTTGTTGTTCAATTGCCCAGTAGTGTTCAACTCTTCACAATCATGTGGACTGCAGCATGCCAGGCTTCCCTGTCCCTCACTGTCTCCCAGAGTTTGCTCAAACTCCTATCATTGAGTTGGTGATGTCATCCAACTATCTCATCCTCTGTCACCCCCTTCTCCTCCTGCCCTCAGTCTTTCCCAGCATCAGGGTCTTTTACAGTGACTCAGCTCTTTGCGTCAGGTGGCCAAAGTATTGGAGCCTCAGTTTCAGCATCAGTCCTTCCAATGAATATTCAGGGTTAATTTCCTTTAGGATCGACTAGTTTGATCTCCTTGCAGTCCAAGGGACTCTCAAGAGTCTTCTCTAGCACCACAGTTCAAAAACATCAATTCTTCAGCACTCAGCCTTTTTTGTGGTCCAACTCTCACATACATACATGACTATTGGAAAAACCATAGCTTACCTTTGTCAACAAATTGATGTCTCTGCTTTTTAATATGCTGCCTAGGTTTGTCATAGATTTTCTTCCAAGGAGCAAGCATCTTTTGATTTCATGGCTGCAGTCAGCATCCACAATGATTTTGGAGTCCAAGAAAATAAAATCTGTCACTGTTTCCATTGTTTCCCCATCTATTTGCCATGAAGTGATGGGACCAGATACTATGACCTTTGTTTTTTTAATGTTGAGCTCAAGCCAGCTTTTTCGATCTTCTCTTTCCTCTTTATCAAGAGACTCTTTAGTCCCTTTTCACTTTTTCTGCCAGAAGGGTGCTGTCATCTGCGTATCTGAGTTTGTCGATATTTCTCCTGGCAGTTTTGATTCCAGCTTGTGATCCAGTCCAGCACTTTGAATGATATACTCTACATATAAGTTAAATAAGCAGGGTGACAATATACAGCCTTGATGTATTCATTTCCCAATTTGGAAACAGTCTCTTGTTTCATGTCCAGTTGTAACTGTTGCTTCTTGCATACAAGTTTCTCAGGAGGCAGGTAAGGTGGTGATCTGGTATTCCCATCTCTTTAAGAATTTTCCACAGTTTGTTGTGATTCACACAGTCAGAGGCTCTAGTGGAGTCAATGAAGCAGATCAGTTTCTTTACCATAGACATAATTTAACATAGACATAATTTGTTTTTTCAAAATTAAGTTAGCTCTCTGTTTTATTTTGAATATTAGATATTATTAATACATGCCCATATAAAAGTTCAAACACTATGAAAAGAATCAAAACCTCTGATAATCCTGTTTCTGGCTTCCTTACCTTTAATAGACTTTTCACATATACAGTTTTATAACACAGAACATAAATAAGTGTAAGAACATGTTGAATAGTGTATGTCTATATGCATATTATATGATACACAGATTTATTCATATAGACATTATATAGACATTTTGCCAGAAAGGCATAACTGTGCATAATCTAATAAACTGCTTTTATCTCCACTTAAGATAACCTCATAGCAGTTTTTTAATCAAGTCTGTGGCTTACATCATCATTTTCAGTGACTGAAAAAATATTCTATTGTATATCTTGTAATTTTTATCATCATTCCCATATTATTGAATTTTTTATTTTTTCCAATGTTTTCTTATAACTAATTTCAAAGAGTTATTCATAAAAGAATAGTCTTTCATTTGAAATGAATAACATCAAATTAAAGTAAGAAATAAATTAATTTATATAATGTTTGGTTAAATCTTGAGTTCTACTACTAATGTTATCTGAGTAGGTCACACTACTTCCCTGGCTTCTCTTTCCTTATTTGTATAATTATCAATTGATTTAAAATAATCAGTCCCTCAGTTCCTCTCAGTGTTGATTATTATGTGATTTGTTTTGCTCTGATGATAACTACTTCTAAAGAGGTAGTTAAACGTAAATATTAGTATGGAGCAATGACTTTGGAATGAGATCAATTCGGGATCGACCCCTGGTTGTACAACTGACTAGCTAGGTGACTGCACGTGTGCTAAGTCACTTCAGTCGTGTCTGACTCTTTGTGACCCTATGAACCATAGCCTTCCAGGCTCCTCTGTCTATGGGATTTTCTAGGCAGGAACAGTGGAATGGGTTGCCATGCCCTCCTCCAGGGGATCTTCCAACTCAGGGGTCAAACCGGCATCTCTGAAGTCTCCTGCATTGACAGGTGGGTTTTTTACCACTAGCACTGCCTGGGAAGCCCCTAGTTAGGTGACTGCTGCTAAGTCACTTCAGTCGTGTCCAACACTGTGCGACCCCATAGACGGCAGCCCATCAGGCTCCCCTGTCCCTGGGATTCTCCAGGCAAGAACACTGGAGTGGGTTGCCATTTCCTTCTCCAATGCATGAAAGTGAAAAGTGAAAGTGAAGTCGCTCAGTTGTGTCTGACCCTCAACGACCTCATGGACTGCGGCCCTCCAGGCTCCTCCATCCATGGGATTTTCCAGGCAAGAGGACTGGAGTGGGGTGCCATTGCCTTCTCCTAGTTAGGTGACTAGATCAGGTTTATTTAACATCTCATCTTTGAGCCTCAGTTTCCTCATATGTAAAGTGGGAATGGTAGTTCCTATCTTAAAAGGAAAATGATATCCAATTTTCCTAGCACAGTGCCTTCCACATAACAAGTGCTATTGTTTGTGTTATTATATGTTTCTTCCTTCCCTTGTTAGCAAATCATCCAGAGTATTGGTTCAGCCTCCTCTTTTCTTTCTTATGGGTCAGATTTAATCCAGCAAGCAGTCATATTCATTCTGAATGCATACTGAATGCAAAGAAGCATTTCAAAGCCCCAAATAGGAAAGAATATAAAGAAGATATATTTCATTGATGTCATACAGATTTATTTCAGTACATGCAGAAATAGAAGATTTAACAATTTTAGCTTTCTAGTGGTTCTGTTTTAAGCTGAAAACTCATTTCGCTAATCGTTCAACATATCATGCTTCTGCCCACAACAGCAACCTTGGGTAGAAGTGACTTCATCTGTCAATTGTGTCCTTTTATATACCTCTAATACAAATGCTTTTTATTCATTGCTTCTCAGAATATTATAAATATTTTCTGTGATATAGCAAAATACTTTTCCTTTTATCTGAAAAAAAAAAAAATGACTCTTAGATGCAGTAAACTCATTGACTCCCCTTTCCTCTAGTTTTCTTTCTTTCTGAGAACACCATTACTTGATTAAATGCTGTAAATACATATCTTAAATAGCAATTGGTGGGCAGGGGCTCTCTTGTATGTGAATGTCATGTGAAAGTAAATGAAAATCACCCAAATTAGAATATGCAATGGCTGTTTATTCCAAACTTGCTAGATAGCAAGGGAGTCAGCCACCATCACTTATATTTGGCAGACTCCAAAGGCAGGCGGATGAATGAAAAATCTTTACAGTTAAAAAACAGGACAGCTTCAGGTACATCCTGGGAGGCTTTTGGCGTGGAGGAGCTGGATGTAGAGGGACTGAGTAGAAGCAGAGCATCCTATGTAGTTGGTAAGGGGTACATAGTTGGCTTTCTTCATTTCCTAAATTTCCTAAATTAGAAATGGGAGCAAGAATTAGAGAACCTAATATTAATCAAACCCTAGCCATTTAGGGCTGACTGTTTCAGGGGTCGTTTCTTGACTAGTTGCTAGAAATAGTGGGCTGACTTCCTGGACTGATTACATTAGATAATGGGCTGATTTCCTGGGCTAGGAGCTGCCAATTGTGGATCAGAGTTTTGTTCTGTATGTATGCCTGTATGAATTATTCAGCCTGTCAACGACCTTTTTAGGCAGTAAAGTACTACATATATTTATCCCACAGCAGTATACTTTAGGAAAAGTCTTCTCAAGTCATTGATTATAGTTAATAAGTTCTTGCTACTTTATACTATAAATAGTACTTTTAGAAATATTTTAATGTCACTTAATATATAGTAAAATATAAATTAGCAAAATATGTATTTGTTAATTATTAATGATCATGTTATATTAACTATATATTAATAAGTTAATAATTATACTAAAGCAGCTTTTCATATTTTTAGAAAAGATTGGTGGCTGGGTATATATAGTGAATAATAAAAAATTTAAGGACATTTTGAACAAACCTTATGATTAACATTTAAATATTGTAATATGCTGCTGCTGCTGCTGCTGCTGCTAAGTCACTTCAGTCGTGTCCGACTCTGTGTGACCCCATAGACGGCAGCTTACCAGGCTCCCCCATCCCTGGGATTCTCCAGGCAAGAACACTGGAGTGGGTTGCCATTTCCTTCTCCAATGGATGAAAGTGAAAAGTGAAAATGAAGTTGGTCAGTCGTGTCCAACCCTCGGCGACCCCATGGACCGCAGCCTTCCAGGCTCCTCCCTCCACGGGATTCTCCAGGCAGGAGTACCAGAGTGGGGTGCCATGGGGGAATCAGGAGAATGACAAGACCATCATTTACCTTATGTCACCTGTCTGGGCACCTAGATGCTTCAGTGTACCAGCTTATTTGTATATTGCTTTTTTCGTGTGTCAAAATTGAAGGGTAGAATTAGTACCCACAGCTTGCTAAGGGGTTTGCAGATATTGATGACTCCTTCATATTACCATGGCACACAATCCAAACAACTAATGAATGTGAATTTTAAATATGTAGCTTACTAGTAACACTTTGTTTCATCATGAACAGTCTCAGTCAGTTGCTTCAGTTTTCTTAAAGAGGAAAATATTTAGATAGCATTAATTTTCAGAAACACAATGGCATTGATGAATGGGAAACATTCACTCATTAAGAGACCTTTCCAAGAGTAGCAGGGCATTTTTATTTCATAGTTGTCATGCTGAAACTTCATTTTAACCTTGAGTGATTTATTTTGAACATTAAAGCCTGCAGAATGTGTCCTTCAACATTTTTGTGAGCTACTAGTATTTTTATTTTCCCTCCAACCTAGAGAAGCCTGGAGGGAAAAGAATGTTTGTGATCCATTGACAGTGATATCTCTGCCCAACCACAAACTCCCACTGCAAGATAAGTGCTTCTGTAAAGGCTGCTAACTCAAATAAGCTGTGCTATGGCAATCGCAACAAGATATAAAACTAGGAAATAAATATGGCACTAAGAATGACTTTGATTAGTAGTATTTTAGATAAGTCCTGGCTCTGAAACTGGCTGTCTCTGTGATTTTGAGTAAGCCACCTGTCTGAGATCAGTTTCCTGAGAGGGAGCATGAGAGGGACATTCTGAGTGTTAGTTAAGTTCTATTTCTTCAGCCAGTTAGTGGTTAGACAAGTGTTTTCAGTTTGTTAGAGTTTATTGTGCATTTGTAAATTATTTTCTATGTGAGTTACACTTTAGCAAAATCAGTGCTGTGCTGATAAATATTTCTCCAGGGGAGAAGAAACCCTGTCTTGTAGCACTTGCCGATATCCATGACATAAATACATGGTTTAAATCACCATGGCTGATTTCAAGCAACCGGTATGAAATCATCACTGAATGAAGAATTGAAGAACATTCAGAAAATGAAGATCATGGCATCCGGTCCCATCACTACATGGGAAATAGATGGGGAAACAGTGGAAACAGTGTCAGACTTTTATTTTTCTGGGCTCCAAAATCACTACAGATGGTGACTGCAGCCATGAAATTAAAAGATGCTTACTCCTTGGAAGGAAAGTTATGACCAACCTAGATCACATATTCAAAAGCAGAGACATTACTTTGCCAACAAAGGTTCGCCTAGTTAAGGCTATGGTTTTTCCTGTGGTCATGTATGGATGTGAGAGCTGGACTGTGAAGAAGGCTGAGCGCCGAAGAATTGATGCTTTTGAACTGTGGTGTTGGAGAAGACTCTTGAGAGTCCCTTGGACTGCAAGGAGATCCAACCAGTCCATTCTGAAGGAGATCAGCCCTGGGATTTCTTTGGAAGGAATGATGCTAAAGCTGAAACTCTAGTACTTTGGCCACCTCATGCGAAGAGTTGACTCATTGGAGAAGACTCTGATGCTGGGAGGGATTGAGGGCAAGAGGAGAAGGGGACAACAGAGGATGAGATGGCTGGATGGCATCACTGACTCGATAGATGTGAGTCTGAGTGACCTCCGGGAGTTGGTGATAGACAGGGAGGCCTGGAGTGCTGCAATTCATGGGGTTGCAGAGTCAGACACAACTGAGCAACTGATCTGATCTGATCTAATGTGATACAAGTTTGGCTCTTTAAGCTGGCTCTATCACATTGTTAAATAAAATGTACTTGAAAGTTGACTAAAGAGACTTTTAAGTACTGATATTTCTTAATTTATCCTTTCTTATACTGTGGTTCAGAAAAGGCAATGGCAACCCACTCTATTACTCTTGCCTGGGAAATCCCATGGACAGAGGAGCCTGCTAAGCTGCAGTCCATGGGGTCTCTGAGTCGGACACAACTGAGCGACTTCACTTTCACTTTTCACTTTCATGCAGGAAAGGCAGCCCACTCCAGTGTTCTTGCCTGGAGAATCCCAGGGACGGGGGAGCCTGGTGGGCTGCCAGCTACGGGGTTGCACAGAGTCAGACATGACTGAATAGACTTAGCAGCAGCAGTAGCATACTGTGGTTAGCAGCTATGAAGTGAAAATTCACTTGTCACAATGGCTTCATCAAGACCTATTAACTTTTTTTTTTTTTTTTAGAGTGCAACAATATCTGTCTTTATTTTTTTTAATTTAATTTTATTTAACTTTACAATATTGTATTGGTTTTGCCATATATCAAAATGAATCTGCCACAGGTTAACGTGTGTTCCCCATCCTGAACCCTCTTCCCTTCTCCCTCCCCATACCATCCCTCTTTTAAATGTATAACATTTATTGTTTCCTCAGTTGCCCAACAGTGAATTTTTCTTTATCCATTCAGTTCAGTTCAGTCGCTCAGTTGTGTCCAACTCTTTGTGACCCCATGAATCACAGCACGCCAGGCCTCCCTGTCCATCACCAACTCCCGGAGTTCACTCAAACTCATGTCCATCGAGTCGGTGATGCCATCCAGCCATCTCATCCTCTGTCGTCCCCTTCTCCTCCTGCCCCCAGTCTCTCCCACTCCATGACAAAACATATTTAATTTATGTACATTTACTTATTATATTTCATTTTACTCGTTTGGGGAGTTTTGTTGTTTTTAGTAATGTTTTAATGAATCCTCATGAAACTGCTGCTCAACCCAGGAACTAGAATATCCTCAGTGAAGCATTCTTCTTGCCTTGTGTTAGTTTCATATCTCACACATATGTGTAATCAATATTAGTTTTATTTAGTTTTGAATTTTTTATGTATTGTTTAATTGGAGGATAATTGCTTTACAATGTGCTGGTTTCTTCTATACAAAAATGCAAATGAGTTATAATTATATATAGCTCCTCTCTTTTAAGCCCCGCCCTCATCCCACTTGTCCAGGTCATCACAAGATGCCAGGTCAAGTTCTCTGTGTTATATAGCAACTTCCCAATAGTTACCTATTTTATGCATGATAGAGTATATATGTCAATGCTACTTTCTCAATTTGTCCTGCCCTCTCCTTTCCCCACTGTGTCCACATGTCCTTTATCTACATCTGTGTCTCCTTTCCTTCCCTGCAAATAGATTCATCAGTAACATTTTTGTAGATTGCATATATATGCATTAATATATTTGTTTTTCTCTTACTGACTTACTTCACTCTGTATAATAGACTCTAGATTCATCGACCACATTAGAACTGACTCAAGTGCATTCCTTTTCTAGCTAAATAATATTCCATTGTGTATGTGTACAGTATCTTCTATATCCTTTTGTCTGTTGATGGACATCTGGGTTGCTTCCGTGTCCTGGGTACTGTAAATAGTGCTGTGATGAACATCGGGGTACTTCTAAGTAGATTCTTCTGTATGTTTCTTTTAGATATAGTTTGTTCATTTTTGTGGTTAATTCTACAGATCTTTAACCCAGTGCTTTCATTGTTTGGTTTATGTCACTCTCATATAAAATTAAAAGTTAAATTGCCCACTCAGTCATGTCTGACTCTTTGCGACCCCATGGACTGTAGCCCACCAGACTCCTCTGTCCATGGGATTCTCCAGGCAAGAATACTGGAGTGGGTTGCCAGCAGAGTGGATATATTGTGCCTTGTTTATTTTATATACTTTTTTTTAGCAGTTTGATTTATTATAAAATATGTATCTTCCACTTTCTCTTCTTGTTTTTCTTTCCATTATCTGTTTTCTTTAGCAAATGAATGTATTTCCCCCCAAATGGGTCATAAGTCATTGAAATATCTTAATGTGTATCACTGCCACACACACATACACACACAAAAAAAAAAAAATGTGCTGAAGGAATCTATGATGATTACCAAAAAAATTCTATTAATAGCTAAACTGAGAATGAGCCCAGAATATTATGGGTGATTAGCAACCAGAAACATTAGAGTCCTCATTAGAAGGAATGTAGCCAACTCAGAATGATTACCAGCTATCAAAATTTCATCACCAAATTTTCCTAAATTATAATAAAAGACTTAAAATGACCTTCTGCTACAAATCTAACTGCTATAACCAAACTTTAAGAAAATCTTGCTACTGATGAAATTTAAATGATGCTGAGTAAAAAGAGTTATGTTCAGAATTATGTGGGGAAAGTAGATATAAATAGGGAAAATGACAGAACTGATGAATATTTATTCATCTATATAAAAATAGGACAACAGCTCCTATCACAATTCTGAAACTCAAAAGCCATTGAAAGCCAAAATTTTTGTTTTTCATAATTCATTTGATTGCCAGACTTGTCCAGATCTGAATTACCTGAATTGAAGTAAAGGGAAACTAAGTGCTGTTTTGTTTCATTTGTTGTATATTTTCAAGTTCTACTGGAAAAAATATGTAATGTTCAATTCCAGAAAACTGTACTAGACTCTATGGGGACAGAGATTCTCTACCTCTCTGAAATTTTAAATATTCTGATTTATGAAAAATATCTGGCCCTAACAGATTGTGAACTGTAGTAAACTAATTGCATTTATTTTACACTCAGACCATAAATTCTTAACCTTGTTTGTTCCATAGACCTCTTTTGCAAACTTAAAAAAATATTTTAAATGCATAAAAAAAACTGCATGGATAAGTTCAGTTCAGACGCTCAGTCATATCTGATTCTTTGTGACCCTATGAATTGCAGCACACCAGGCCTCCCTGTCCATCACCAACTCCCACAGTTCACTCAAACTCATGTCCATCAAGTTGGTGATGCCATCCAGCCATCTCATCCTCTGTTGTCCCCTTCTCCTCCTGCCCCCAATCCCTTTTCCAATGAGTCAACTCATTGCATGAGGTGGCCAAAGTACTGGAGTTTCAGCTTTAGCGGCATTCCTTCCAAAGAAATCCCAGGATTTATCTCCTTCAGAATGGACTGGTTGGATCTCCTTGCAGTCCAAAGGACTCTCAAGAGTCTTCTCCAACACCACGGTTCAAAAGCATCAATTCTTTAGCACTCAGCTTTCTTCACAGTCCAACTCTCACATCCATACATGACCACTGGAAAAATCATAGCCTTGACTAGATGAACCTTTGTTGGCAAAGTAATATCTCTGCTTTTGAATATGCTATCTAGGTTGGTCATAACTTTCCTTCCAAGAAGTAAGCATCTTTTAATTTCACGGAAGCAGTCACCACCTGCAGTGATTTTGGAGACCAGAAAGTAAAGTCTGACACTGTTTCCACTGTTTCCCCATCTATTTCCCATGGAGTGATGGGACCGGATGCCATGATCTTTGTTTTCTGAATGTTGAGCTTTAAGCCAACTTTTTCACTCTCCACTTTCACTTTTATCAAGAGGCTCTTTAGCTCCTCTACTCTTTCTGCCATAAGGGTGATGTCATCTGCATATCTGAGGTTATTGATATTTCTCCCGGCAATCTTGACTCCAGCTTGTGCTTCTTCCAGCCCAGCATTTTTCATGATGTACTCTGCATATAAGTTAAATAAGCAGGGTGACAATATACAGCTTTGACGTACTCCTTTTCCTGTTTGGAACTAGTCTTTTGTTCCATGTCCAGTTCTAACTGTTGCTTCCTGACCTGCATACATATTTCTCAAGAGGCAGATCAGGTGGTCTGGTATTCCCATCTCTTGAAGAATTAATTTTCCACAGTTTGTTGTGATCCACACAGTCAAAGACTTTGACAGGAGTCAATAAAGCAGAAATAGCTGTTTTTCTGGAACTCTCTTGCTTTTTCAATGATCCAGCAGAGGTTGGCAATTTGATCTCTGGTTCCTCTGCCTTTTCTAAAACCAGCTTGAACATCAGGAAGTTCGCAGTTCACGTACTGCTGAAGCCTGGCTTGGAGAATTTTGAGCATTATTTCACTAGCGTGTGAGATGCTTGCAATTGTGCAGTAGTTTGAGCATTCTTTGGCATTGCCTTTCTTTGGGATTGGAATGAAAACTGACCTTTTCCAGTCCTGTGGCCACTGCTGAGTTTTCCAGATTTGCTGGCATATTGAGTGCAGCACTTTCACAGCATCATCTTTCAGGATTTGGAATAGCTCCACTGGAATTCCATCACCTCCACTAGCTTTGTTTGTAGTGATGCTTTCTAAGGCCCACTTGACTTCACATTCCAGGATGTCTGGCTCTAGGTGAGTGATCACACCATTGTAATTATCTGGGTCATGAAGATCTTTTTTATACAGTTCTTCTGTGTACTTTTGCCACCTCTTCTTAATATCTTCTGCTTCTGTTAGATCCATACCATTTCTGTCCTTTATCGAGCCCATCTTTGCATGAAATGTTCCCTTGGTATCTCTAATTTTCTTGAAGAGATCTCTAGTCTTTCCCATTCTGTTGTTTTCCTCTATTTCTTTGCATTGATCGCTGATGAAGTCTTTCTTATCTCTCCTTGCTATTCTTTGGAACTCTGCATTCAGATGCTTATATCTTTCCTTTTCTCCTTTGCTTTTGCTTTTTTGCATTTCTTTTCCATGAAGATGGTCTTGATCCCTATCTCCTATACAATGTCATGAACGTCCGTCCATAGTTCATCAGGCACTCTATTAGATCTAGTCCTTTAAATCTATTTCTCACTTCCACTGTATAATCATAAGAGATTTGATTTAGGTCATACCTGAACGGTCTATGGTTTTCCCCACTTTCTTCAATTTAAGTGTGAATTTGGCAATAAGGAGTTCATGATCTGAGCCACAGTCTGCTCCTGGTCTTGTTTTTGCTGACTGTATACAGCTTCTCCATCTTTGGCTGAAAGAATATATTCAATCTGATTTCAGTGTTGACCACTTGGTGATGTCCTTGTGTAGAGTCTTCTCTTGTGTTGTTGGAAGAAAGTGTTTGCTATGACCTGTGCATTCTCTTAGCAAAACTCTATTATCCTTTGCCCTGCTTCATTCTGTGCTCCAAGGCCAAACTGCCTGTTACTCCAGGTGTTTCTTGACTTCCTACTTTTGCATTCCAGTCCCCCATAATGAAAAGGACATCTTTTTTGAATGTTAGTTCTAAAAGCTCTTGTAGGTCTTCATAGAACCATTCAACTTCAGCTTCTTCAGCGTTAGTGGTTGGGGCGTAGGCTTGGATTACCGTGATATTGAATGGACTGCCTTGGAAACAAACAGAGATCATTCTGTCATTTTTGAGATTGTAGCCAAGTGCTGCAGTTCGGAGTCTTTTGTTGACCATGATGGCTACTCCATTTCTTCTAAGGGATTCCTGCCCACAGTAGTAGATATATTGAAAAAAACTATATTGAAAACATTATCAAAATAATAAAAATTTGAAATGTAGTTAATATATGTGCTTCTTTGTAAAAGGATCCGGCAGTTGGTCTAATTACTGTAGTAAAGTCATCAAAGTGATGAGTGTAAATGATATTTAGGAATATCTGCACTGTTTTATCATGTGAAAGTCTTTAATATTCTGTTGGTCACAAAATCACAGTTACTTCTAATATGTGGAAGCTCATCTCCTACATTCCAACTTGAAGGAAATGATTAACTTCAAATACAGGTTAGAAAAACTTGGTATGTAATTCATTTTCCCATCCTAGTTCATAGAACCCCAGCCACATTCTATCTATGAATCATAGTTTAAGAAACTTTGGTTCAGATACTATTAACCATAAATTTATTGTTTTCCTTACTGGTTTCCAATATTGATTCATTTCACTTCACAAGATGAGGAAGCCAGAGTTCAAGTCATGCCTTTACTCTCAGCTCACATTATTTCAAACAATTTCCTATCTTATTTTGAGTTTTATTACATAATAGACAAAGCATCTGAATGTGTTATTTATAGGTTGAATTCTAGCTGTATGTAGTACTTTAGAATTTATCCTATTCTAGCCATGTTATAAATTAGGAATATAATATTTATATACAAGTCTTTGTTCCTTTTTTTAGTATAGATGATGTTCCACTTATTTTTCCATTTCTGTTACAAATTTCTGAATATCTTAGGTAGATAAAATTTGTGTGGAGGGGACAAAAACATCTGTATATCCTCTGCTGGCATCTGTATATCCAAAAACATCTGTGTATACAAAAACATATACAAAAAAATATCCAACTGCTGTCCGCCCACAGTTATTTATTATTACTTCCTCTAATGTCTTCTGCACACCTACATCCAAATAGATAATCCCCCCCAACTGTAGCCTTGCTCACACCATTCCTAGCTCTCATGTGCTCTTTCTCTCCTTTCTTTAATAGTTGATATTTCACTTTTGTTTTTTAAAGGATGATTTCAAACAACTCCTGTCTGAATCTACCTGCAATGCAGGAGACCTGGGTTTGGTCCCTGGGTTGGGAAGATCACCTGGAGAAGGGAACAGCTACCCAGTCCAGTATTCTGGCCTGGAGAATTCGATGGACCGTATTGTCCATGGGATCATGAAGGGTCAGACACGACTGAGTGACTTTCACTTTTACTTTTCAGACAACTCATTCAGTTACATATGGTTAAATTACCTATAGCCTGGTCTAGTCACTTTTTGGACATGGCTTTACCGTTTTTATGTTGTATGCCCTGATACATTCTCCCCATTAAAAATTATCACCTCTCTGTTATAATTTTTAAGAAGAAATGAAGGATGATTTTGTTTTCCTTAATATTTCCCTTGCTGTATTGTCATTGCCAGCTACAGCCCATGGACAGCAAACTTTATGTGCCTCTTTTCTGTTTCTTTGTGCCTCAGGAAGCACTGCATTCTCTGTTCCTTCATGTTCAGGTGAAAGCTTGAACATTATTTGTTTGTTCCTTTCTCTCCTTAGTCACTCAGTTGTGTCCAACTCTTTGTGACCCCATGAACTGTATAGCCCACCAAGCTCTTCTGTCCATGGGATTTTACAGGCAAGGATACTGGAGTGTGTTGCCATTTCCTTCTCTAGAGGATCTTCCCGACCCAGGGACCGAACCTGGGTTCCCTGCCTTGCAATTGGATGCTTTACTGTCTGAGCTACTAGGGAATAACCTACTATTAAAGCTTTCGCTTAGAACTTAGAGGTACCCATCAGTTTTCAGTTATTGCAAGCATTCATTGCCTGACTGAAGTTAATGGGCTGGATACGTGATATAGGAACACCATAGTGGCACGCTCCTCCCTAACTATTGTTGTTTAGTCACTAAGTCATGTCCGACTCTTTCACAACCCCATGGATGTAGCATGCCAGGCTTCTCTGTCCTTGGGATTTCCCAGGCAAGAATACTGGACTAGATGACCATTTCCTTCTTTAGGAAATCTTCCCAACCCAGGGATTGAATTCACATCTCCTGGTTGGCAGGTGAATTCTTTACCACTGAGCCACCTGGGAAGCCTTCCCAATACTGTCACAAAAACAAACAAACAAAAACATTTCTCTAATATATTTTTTATGGAACTAGTATATTTCACAGAAAGACATAACGATGTCTTTGGAATAAATGGGTGTACCACTGAACTGTATCTGTCTTGTTTGTTTTTAATCGTATTTTAGAGGGAAGTATTATTATCAATAACTAGGAGAAGGTGATGGCACCCCACTCCAGTACTCTTGCCTGAAAAACCCCATGGATGGAGGAGCCTGGTGGGTTGCAGTCCATGGGATCGCTAGGAGTCGGACACGACTGAGTGACCTCACTTTAACTTTTCACTTTTATGCATTGAAGAAGGAAATGGCAACCCACTCCAGTGTTTTTGTCTGGAGAATCCCAGGGACAGGGGAGCCTGGTGGGCTGCTGTCTATGGGGTCGCACAGAGTCAGACACGACTGAAGCGACTTAGCAGCAGCAGCTTTGCCCAACTGAAGAGAAATTAAATGGTGGTCTTCAGCATTGCCGCATTCACACCATCAAAGCAGTGTTAGTCTGTATCCTCTTCAACTTGGTGTTAATAGCTGGGGAAGGAATAGGGAAGTTAACTAAATGTACCATTCATTTCCCCATACACCCATCTAACCTGTAAACTAATTGCAGCTAAGTATTCTTACCTGTCTTTCCTAGGTATTTGAGGTCAGATTCTGAATTGTATTTGCAGAGTATGCCATGGCCTTAAGTATTATTTCTTGAATGTGCTCTTGTATTAGGGTCTTTGGGCTTCCCTGGTGGCTCAGAGGGCTTACCCTGGTTCAGTGGTAAAGGATTTGCCTGCCAATGCAGTAGACATGGGTTCAATCCCTGGGTCAAAAAGATCCGCTGAAGAAGGAAATGGCAATCCACTCTAGTATTCTTGCCTGGGAAATCCCAGGGATAGTGGAGCCTAGTGGGCTACAGTCCATGGGATTGCAAGAGAGTCGTATACAACTTAGCAACTAAACAACAACATCAGGGTCTTTATTTTGGGGGCACTTTATGTATAAGGTCTCATTTAATTCTTACAACAAGTCTATGAGGAGAATAGTATTAGTCCCAACATGCATTTGAATAAACTGAGACTCAGAGAGGTTAAATAATTTGTCTAAGTTCACAAGATACATTAAGTGCCAAAATAGGAAATTCAGTTTATGCCTTTCTGAAGCATACATTTTTAAGGATTTAAAAAAGGTTACTTATTTGTTTATTTGCTTCTTCCAATTAGATTTTGAGGTATTGAGGAAAGGATTAATTTAGAAATCTTGCTCATACTAAACATCTCTCTGAAGGTAAATGTATATGTTTTGATAAAAAAAAATAAGGAATTTTTTGATGTCCATGAAACTGGAATAAAGCATATGCCTAGTATTTTCTTTTTATGTAACCATCAAGTACAAAAAACATAATATCCCCTAAACTTGAAGCACTATTTTGGGGAACTGGATTGTTCTACTTTCTGCCTGTTACAGTTACTTATCAAGAAAACTTGCTTATTCCCAGAGGGAAGGTTAAAACTAGGACACCACGAAGTGGATACAACAGAGTGAATAAAATGTGACTTCTCTTAGTCACATGTTGCTGACTAAAGAGGCATAATGTGTCTCATGATTATTTCTCTTCTTGTGAGAACTTTGTTTTGTGCTTTGTTTTTTGTTTTTGTTGTTTTTTTTTTTTTAATAATAAGCTATTAGCTGACAATCTAGAGCAGCAATTCTCCGGTGTCTCTTTTCTTTTCTCCTTTTAGTGTGACACAAATGAACAATTTTGCCCAGATTCTTAGGAATATCTGCAGGTTACTGATAGTTCCCAACTCTTCAGCTGTAACCCTTCCCCTTTCGCCCAAATCAAGAAAGAAAATAAGAATGCAAATAGATTTAGAGTATAGGGAGAATAAAATAGAATACATTAGAATAAGGAATTTAAAAGATAAATATTTTAAACATTGGTAATTCATCAAATATGTATTATTATATCTCAATCATTCAACATAAGTTAATTGAATGGCTACTACATTCAATCAACTACTATGGCACTGTATTAGGGACAGAGTTTAAAGTCCAGTAGGAGTGGGATGCATCCATCAAGGTCTCATACACAAATATGTAAAGTTCAAACTCTGATAAATGCTGTGAAGGAGAAGTACATGTTACTATGAGAGCATATTGAGTGGGCGACCTATTTTAGATTAAAGAGACAGAAAAGTCTGTCCTAAAAACAGATCTAATAAATGGGCTTCCCTGGTGGTTCAGATGGTAAAGAATCCTTCTGCAATGCAGGAGACCTGGGTTTGATCCCTGGGTTGAGAAGATCCCCTGGAGGACATGGCAACCCACTCCAATATTCTTGCCTGGAGAATCCTTATGAACAGAGGAGCTTGGTGGTCTGCAGTCCACAGGATCACTAAGAGTCGGACACGACGGAAAAATAAGCACAATAAATGAGTAGGAGTTAAATAAAAGAGGTATGATCACCTAACATGCCAGATAAACACATTGACATGTACCAAGATCCTGAAGGAGGGTGGTACATTTCAGAAAGCAGAAAAATGACAGGCTAGAGCTCAGAGGGCAGTAGCATAGGTGGTGAGGGATGAAGTTGGTGAGGTTGGAGGTGGCATAGGAGGGCCTGTGGTCAGATGTTGGCTCTTTAACTGAGGCCCTGGATGTTTTTAAACCATAGGATAGCATGATAAGAATGGCAGTTCAAAAAAAATTTTGGCAAAGTGTATAAAATCATTAGATACAAAAAAGGATGTAAGGACCAGTTAGTTGTCTACTGAAGTATATAGTCCAAGTGAAGAAAGAATGGTAGTTGTAATACAGAAAGGCAGAAATGGATTTGATAAAAATTCAAGGACTAGGATAAATAGGATTTACTGATGAATTAGGAAGAAATAGGGTAACACCTAGACTACTCACCTGTAGATCTGGTTGGATTCAATTGATTAAAGAAAATTAGAAGTGATTCAGTTATGGAGCAGAGACAGTGAATTCAGTTTGAAGCATACTGAATTGAGGTGTCCTTAAGACATCACAACTGAAATATCAAACAGACACTTAAGTATATCTCAAGTATATAGTTTTAGAGCCAAAATGGGAGTCTCAGGCTGGACTTATAAATCTGAAAGTCTGCAAAAGCTATAGGTTGGTTGCCCAGGGAAATGTGTAGATTAAGAAGAAAAATCAAGACAGCAGTTTAGAACTAAGCATCAGAGAACTCTAGTTTTATGGGAGGGAAGAGGAAGATTCATTTGAGGAATGAACAGGATAAAAATGTGTCATAAAAATCAAGATAAGTGACAAATATTTCAAGATATTTAAAATTTTTAAAGAAGAGAATGACAGTGTCAAATACAAGCCTAGAGATCAAGAAGAGTGAAAAATAGAGACAGTTCTGAAAGTTCAGCTGTCACAGGAAGGAGAGCGAGGGAAGATCGTAGCTAAAACAAAATGCAAGACTAAGGGAATTTGGTGTTTTTTTGGTTTGAAGTTTTTTTTTTCTTTTCTCTATTTGTTTGTAATGTGAGAAGCCATTAGAGAAAAAGAACTTGTAGATCCAGGAAGAATTTGAAGGCAATGGCAAATAGCAAAGGTTATAGAATAGTCATATCAAAGAGTCGGTCGGTGACTTAATAAATTATCCAGGATTAAGACTGAATTGTTCCCACAAATTTGATGCTAGAGTGAACTGCCAATCTAGAAGAGTACGTGTGTGGTCAGTTGCTCAGTCTTGTCCAACTCTTTACGACCTCCTAGACTATAGCCCACCAGGATCCTCTGTGCATGGAATTCTCCAGGCAAGAATACTGGAGAGGGTTATCATGCTCATCTCTGGGGATCTTCCTAACCTAGGGATCAAACCTGCATCTCTTGTGTCTCCTGCATTGGCAGGTGAAGTCTTTACCACTAGTGCTACCTGGAAAACCCCAGAAGATTATAATGCAGTTTAATTATTAGAGAAATATGTAGAATATTATTTGAAAGATTTTTACAGAAACTTTGATTTTAGTGATGAATTAGATGATTTTCTAAAATTCCTTATAGCCCTACTCTTATATAACATATAAAAATATTAATTTTCATGTTGTATATTACATCTGTAGTCTTTATTTATAACTGGAATTTTGCATTAATACTTTTTGATTGCTTTCATCCAATTCCCCCTCCTCCAACTGCCTCTGGTAACCCTAAGTATCATCTCTTTTTCTGTGAGTTTGTTTTTAGAAGGAAGTCTTTATCTTGCCACTCTAAAATAAGCTGAGAATCTTACAGATTATTTATTCTTTATGTTATCTTTAGCAGTTTTTTCTAATTTCTTCTTTCTTCTTTAACCTTATTTTTTTCATGTTTACAATCTCCATTTGCATTCTTACTCAAATTCGCTTTTTGTTTTCATTTCATATATTTTTAATTGTAGTTGACTTACAATATTTATTAGTTTCAGATGTGCAAGTGATTCAATATTTTTATACATTGTGCACTATAGAGTTATTATATTTTTATAATATATTCATATTATCTTATTATATTTTTATTTTATCCTGGTTTCTAATTAACCATAAAGAATGAGAAGTCACTCCGTCTTGTCTGACTCTTTGTGGCCCTATGGACTGTAGCCCACCAGGCTTCTATGTCCATGGGATTCTCCAGGCAAGAATACTGGCGTGGGTTGCCATTTCCTTCTCCAAATTAACCATATTCTTCCTTTAAAATCTCCTAACACAATTGTTTTTACATTTCTTACATATTTCTCAATTATATGTAGTTTTTTTTAAAGTGAGTTCTTTCCTTTCATACATCTACCCAGTACTTTTTCATTGACAATTTGTTTTCTGACATAATTTGTAACTTTTGACTGTGAGCTTATCCTCAGTGGGAGTTGCTTGTGTGTGAATCTCAGATGCTCTGAATTGTGGAAGAAACCCCTTGAGACAAGTTTTGTGTGTGACTTTGCTGTGGTTTTATGGCTTTGACTAGTATACCATTTATTTTAATTTTATTTTCTCTGTTGAGGGTTTCCAAGCTTCTTAGGATATACTAGTTCATACCTCACACCTACAAATAGCACAGGTTTAGAGTACTGGTGTCCTGCCAACTCTTAGTCTAGATTAGCTGGCTCTGTTCCATATTGTTCAGACCAATCTGCCTTTCTAGCTCACTGCTATCCATAGAGCGTAGAATCTTTACTCCTAAGTTATATCATCAACATATGTATTAGGTTTTTGAACATTTAATCCAATATTTTTGTTAAATTAGAGCTGAAGGGAGACGCTGCATTTGCTTGTTTCCCTATATTGACTTTTTTTGTGTGATATAAAAAAGTTTCCCAGTTTTTTCTTAAAATATATTTTTAATGACTGTTATGGAAGCTAGCATATGTTGGAAGTCCAAAACCACTCAATTTGGAATATGTATTTATGCAAATTTGAAGTCATATTCTGAGTAGAAATACAGATTCTTATGCACAACAATGACATTTATAAAAACTTACTTTTTTTAAGAATCAGAAATGAAGAGAATGCTGTACATGTATATCTGTATATTTAAAGTAACTTCCATATGTTGTTTCTTAATCATTTCTATTTTCTGATAACTTTGATACCTGAACTTTTACCATAACATAGCATGGACTTTGTGTCAGCTATAAAGTAAATGCAATAGATAAGATTTAGAGAAAACTAGGTGTACTTCATGTTTATGTGAAGAAATTAAATGATATAAGGAAAATACGGGAAGAAGATTATATTCTAGGAATGACTTATAATCCATAAACTCATATATTCAGGGAATGTAACTTTACTTTTAGTTAAAGGTATTTGTACATATAAGTTACACAATGATTATTTGTTGAATGAATGAGTGAGTTTGATTTCTATTTTGAGCACTCCTTCTATTGGAGGCTGGAAAATAAAGCTCAATCAGCCAAGGATTTCCCCTCTTTTTACCTCTAGGTCTGTGTTCTAAGTTTCTAGGACCTTCCAAGTGTCAGCATGCTGAAGGTGGTATGAAATTTGGCCTTGTTGATACCTGCTGAGTTAATACTCAGAAGTACTGAGAAAGAAAGGTATTTATTTTCTTTCTTGTATTGACTGAAAGATCTTTGCTGCCTACTTGGTGCCAGATCAGTGCCATTCTACTGTACCGTGCCGCTCCTTTACCATGCTAAGCATGAGAGAATTCTGAGACCTTGCATCCTCCTTGGACTGTATGCTGGAGATTGGAAGCTATGGGCTTCCTGCTATCCGAACTCCAAATGTGATGGAATTTTCTGTCCTGTCCATCCTCCTCCTCCAGGTTTTAAGCTAAAGTGAACATGTCAAAAAATAAATAAATAAATAAAGTGAACATGTCACAGAGTACCTTTTCGGAGGTCCACTAGACTCTTATTCCAATCCCATAGAAATGTTTATCCAGTATGTGTTCAGTAGAAAGGGATAGGGATAGGAGGAGTAGGAAAAATATCTTCTCAATCTATTGTTTATACTTGGAATCCTAGGCTTTTGAAAATCAAATGCCAAATATTTAAGAATTTAACTCCTTTTTTATCTACATACTACTGTGTCATCCATTCTCTAAACATCTGTTTCTGCCTACATTAAAAAGAAGGGTTATGGATAAGGAAAATTTGGAACAAAAAGCACATTAATTAATATGCAATATAAATGTTTTTCAGTGGCAAAGAAATAAAGCAGAATGGAATAAGGCAAGAAAATGCTTAAGAGCAAAGAAGCGAAAAGTGTGAAAAAGACCACTTTGCTCTCCAAACTAACGTGTGACCTACTGTGTCTTAGGAGTAACTGAATTTATTGTATCTGAAACTGATGGACAGGTATAAAGATTGTTGCTGGAGGCTTAAAAATGGCTTTTGATATAGACTTGTGTTCTTTCTGTTGTGGCCCAATGGGACTTCTCACCTACCTGGAATTCAGAAACTAAGATCCTTGACTTCTTTTTAAAGTCTTAAAAAGAAAGGAGAATGCAAATCAAAATGAAATTGTGAGTTCAGAGATTTTAAGACCTACGAAGAAAAACTAAAAATTATTTAGTATGAAACCAGTGTATCCCCTTTCCACCCAAATGAGAATTAGCTTCTGCTGATCTTGGTTTCAGAATGCCTTAAATTCTCAATACAACCTCTTTGATTCAGTACCTTGGTACCCTGTGTCTTGCTTTTTGCCTCTTTCTGACACTTAGCACTCACATTCTTAAAACTATCTTCTCTTCTCATTCTTTTTCGTTTTTAAAGAATTAATTTATAGGACTTGCTTGTTATGTTCACCACAACATCCCCAGTGCCTTGATATGTTCACTGCAACATTCCTAGTGCCCCAAAATTCATTTCTTGGAACTCTAACCCCCACTGTGACTATATTTGAAGATAAGATTTTTAGTAGGTGATTGTTAAGGGTTAAGTGAGGTCTTAAGAGTGATGTCCTAATCTGATAGGATTGGCAGCCTTATAAGAAAATGAAGAGAGATCTCTTTCCATATCCACAGAGGAAGGCCATATGCACACAGTGAGAAGCTTGGTGTTTGCAAGTCAAGACATTTTTCACCATAACCCAACCATGCTGCCACCCTGATCTTGGATTCTCAGCCTCTAGAACTGTGAGAAATAAATGACTGTTGTTAAAGCTAGTCAAGGCTCTGGTCTTTCCTGTGGTCATGTATGGATGTGAGAGCTGGACTGTGAAGAAGGCTGAGCGCTGAAGAATTGATGCTTTTGAACTGTGGTGTTGGAGAAGACTCTTGAGAGTCCCCTGGACTGCGAGGAGATCCAACCAGTCCATTCTGAAGGAGATCAGCCCTGGGATTTCTTTGGAAGGAATGGTGCTAAAGCTGAAACTCCAGTATTTTGGCCACCTCATGCGAAGAGTTGACTCATTGAAGAAGACTCTGATGCTGGGAGGGATTGGGGGCAGGAGGAGAAGGGGACGACAGAGGATGAGATGGCTGGATGGCATCACGGACTCGATGGATGTGGGTCTGAGAGACCTCCGGGAGTTGGTGATGGACAGGGAGGCCTGGTGTGCTGTGATTCATGGAGTTGCAAAGAGTCGGATACGACTGAGTGATCTGATCTGATCTGATCTGAAAGCTACCCAGTCTACGGTACTTTGTTATCACAGCCCAAGCAAACTCAGAAAACCACAAGGCCTAAAATAAATCTTAGCTCACTCAATAAATATTTGACTGATAAATCAAATAAATCACAAATGTTTATTGTGGTGGAAGTGAGCAGTGCTATGTTACATTCAGGAACATAATGAGACGTCTCAGGCTGGCAAGCAGTGGTGTGTACCATCAACTTTACTAACTGTACAGTCTCTATCACAATTACTTAGTTCCACTCTGGTGGCACAAAAATGGCCATGCACAGTGTAGAGACCAGTGAGCTGTGTTCCGTTGAAATTTGATTTACAAAAAATATAGACAGCAGGTGGTATTTGGCATATAGGCTATATGCTTGACTTATAGCAAATGACCCACATTAGGTCTCAAGAAAGATTTCATACTTCTTATTGGAAAAGCTGTCATCCTGTCAGATTGACAACTGCTTCACCCACAAACTCCATGATTTCCCCAAGTTGTCTCCTTGTCTTTAATTTCCTCTCCACTTGTCTCTTTGATTCCTATTTCTGTTCTTCACTCTAAGTTCAGGAATTAAGGAAACAGAAA
This sequence comes from Tragelaphus eurycerus, assembly GCA_935064755.1. NCBI lineage: Eukaryota > Metazoa > Chordata > Mammalia > Artiodactyla > Bovidae > Tragelaphus > Tragelaphus eurycerus. The sequence continues at coordinate 15,952,807 of CAKXYN010000024.1, read as the reverse complement.
TAAAACATAATCCATTCCAAATGTAATAAAGGGGGACATATGTAGACAGTCTGTATAGGTATAACAGAAGGTGTAAAAAGAAGAGTACAGCCATAAAGGTGAGAGAGGTAGAACATGTACAGAGGTAGAGTAGTAAAAGGTGGTGGTTAGGCTTAATAGGAAAAATGACGAGGTGCAAGATGGAACACTATAGGAAATGAGACAGGGGAGACTGGGAGGAAGAGCACATCTACGGAGAGCAGGGAGGAGGAAGGCCAGAAAAAAGAAGAGAGAGAAAAATTTTAATACAAAAAGCAGGTAAGAGCTCATCCTACTTATGTAAAATATGTGTGTCCATAGATTAGAAAAAAGAGTAAGAATCAGTATCTAATGTCTTACAGAGACATCCATGATATGTTGGTTAGTGAGAAAGTGACAGCAGAGTATTTATGTACTCTTGTGCTTTTATATTTTGCGTGAACCAAGAGAAATTATGAAAGGATTTACCAGTGTTGACTCAGGGATGGTTGCATGTGGAAGTAGGAAGTGGAAAGAGTAGAGATGGTTATTGTGATTTTAGCTATAAGTAAGAGAAACTTGACTGACAGGAGCTTGACAGGTCAGTGTTTTTTTTTTTTCTTATATAAGTCTAGAGCTTGTCAGTTTGTGCAATCAAGGATGCAGACTCTAACTCTGTCTCTGCTTTCTTTTATTCTAATGTATGTTGCCTCATGTTGCTAGATGGCTGTAACAGAGGCAAATATAGGATCTTCATGTTCAAGGAAAGTGAGGCAGGTAGTGTTAGGTCTTCCTGACCTTTTCGTTGAGAATGCCAGACACTCTCAGCATACTTTTCTTATGCTCATTGGCCATAGTTGGGACAACTCTACCTGTGAGAAAGTCTAGATAAACAACTATTCAGGCTTTCTAGGCTCAGTAAGGCTCTTTATTTCTTATAAAGACCAACAGAGTTGGAGAAAGTGTTAGGTTATCCAACCAATAGTGTCTGCCACACTTTGCTTTGCTAATAAGTTATTATACTGTTTCATTTGTTGCCCTAAATATATGTTCCTTTTAAAATTAGAAAATAAAGCTCCAGATTCAAACTTGCCACCAGCCTACTAGCTGGCCTCTAATCTAAAAGTATTATATTTCTGATTATCATAATGTGAAAAAAGAGAAGAAGATGGTGGCAGGCTTGCATTTTTAACATATGACCTCACTAGGTAGTTAGTTAGTGGCTTGGTCAATTATCTGTAAACTGATTTACCTGATTTGTAAAACCTTTGCCTAAGGCTCGGTAGAATTTTACCTGGATGAAAAAAGTGAAAATTTCCCTTTCTTCTAAGAGACACAGACAGCTGTGTATTCCAGATTCCATATATTTTTATTAATTTTTGTTGGAGTATGTTGTGTTAGTTTCTGCTGTACAGCAAAGTGAATCAGTTATACATATATCCACTCTTTAAAATTTCCTTCTCATTTAGGTCACCAAGAGCACTGAGTAGAGTTCTCGTTGCTATATAGTAGGTTTTCATTAGTTATCTATTTTGTACATCAGTTCAGGTCAGTCACTTAGTCGTGTCTGACTCTTTGTGACCCCATGAACTGCAGCACACCAGGCTTCCCTGTCCATACAAACTCCTAGAGTTTGCTCAAACTCATATCCATTGAGCCAGTGATGCCATCAAAGCAACTCAACCTGTCATCCCCTTCTCCTCCTGCCTTCAGTCTTTCCCAGCAACAGGGTCTTTTCAAATGAGTCAGTTCTTCGCGTCAGTATTGGCCAAAGTATTGGAGCTTCAGCATCAGTCCTTCCAATGAATATACAGTATTGATTTGTCACACGAGTGTAAATTTCACGTGAGTGTAGATGTCATATGAGTGTATGCTCCTAGGTTTTTGTCTCGTCACAACAAAGATTTGGAGTGACGGACATTAAAACCACCTTGGCTTGTCACAGATCTCACGTCTTGGACAGACCATGTTATAGCTCTCAGGTCTCGAAGGGACTGTGTTATAGCTCTTGGACAAATCAGTGTTACAGCTCTATTTTATTTAGAAGATAGCAGGAAAATCCATCTTTGAGGTGTGAGGGCACCTCAATCCAAAGAGGCAAAGAGCAGAGCACCCCAGCACGTGGCGGAGAGGGAGAGGGAGAGAGAGAAAGAGCACACACATGAGGGAGAGTGAGAGAGAGAGAGAGAGAGAGAAACAGCACACGCATGCGGGGGGCGGAGGAGCACTCTTTAGCTCCTCTTTTCCTCTTTTTATGTTTTTTTCCCCCCTGAGCCTGCCCTATGCAAATTGGTCTTAGTCAGGAGTGCTGTTCTACCTGAAGTCCTCACTCCGGTCCTCGGTCCTTGGTCCTCGGACCTTCCTTTGACCTTCCTCTGTTCTATTTTCATGGGCTTTTCTCTTAGCCACCGCCATTTTGGACTCCTTTTCCCTATTCTAACTACCTAACAGATTTCCTTTAGGATGGACTGGTTCAATCTCCTTGCAGTCCAAGGGACTCTCAAGAGTCTTTTCCAACACTACAGTTCAAAAGCGTCAGTTCTTCGGTGCTCAGCTTTCTTTATGGCCCAACTCTCAAATCCATACATGACTACTGGAAAAACCATAGCTCTGGCTAGAGGGACCTAAGAGAGTAACAGGCAGGAAGGCTAGAGGTCCCCAAGCTTCAGGAAGAAATAAACTGCAAGTGGCAGACCTTTTCTTTTCCTTCTCTGCTGCTGCTGCTGCTAAGTCACTTCAGTCATGTCCGACTCTGCTTACACAGAATTAAAAGAGACTTCTTTTAAAAATTAAAAGAGACTTCATTTAATTCTGTGCTGATGACACCTGGTTCTGCCTTGAGCTAACCAATGGGTTTTTCTTATGGAACTATGTCTTTAAGCTTTGTTAATGAAACTTTGTATTTCCTTTGGAATTTGCCTCTCTTCAAAATGGTTCCACCTAAAAATAACTTTCTTTCTTTTCTCAAAATTTGGGCTGATAATGGGTCAACAAATCAGTATTCCTGTCTATTGTTTTATGGCAAGGGGGTTGGGTGGGGTAGGGGGATGACACACCTTCTGTTATTCTATCTCAGAAATGCATATTGTGGAGGAGGGGCCTGGTAAAACTCCTTCAGACTTGAGGTGTCTCTCTTATCTGATACAGATCAGATCAGTTGCTCAGTCGTGTCCGACTCTTTGCGACCCCATGAACTGCAGCACGCCAGGCCTCCCTATCCATCACCAGCTCTTGGAGGTCACTGAGACCCACATTCATCGAGTCAGTGATGCCATCCAGCCATCTCATCCTCTGTCGTCCCCTTCTCCTCCTGCCCTCAATCCCTCCCCGCATCAGAGTCTTCTCCAATGAGTCAACTCTTCGCATGAGGTGGCCAAAATACTGGAGTTTCTGCTTTAGCATCATTTCTTCCAAAGAAATCCCAGGGCTGATCTCCTTCAGAATGGACTGGTTGGATCTCCTTGCAGTCCAAGGGACTCTCAAGAGTCTTCTCCAACACCACAGTTCAAAAGCATCAATTCTTCGGTGCTCAGCCTTCTTCACAGTCCAGCTCTCACATCCATACATGACCACAGGAAAGACCATAGCCTTGACTAGGTGAACCTTTGTTGGCAAAGTGATGTCTCTGCTTTTGAATATGCTATCTAGGTTGGTCATAACCTTCCTTCCAAGGAGTAAGCGTCTTTTAATTTCATGGCTGCAGTCACCATCTGCAGTGATTTTGGAGCCCAGAAAAATAAAGTCTGACACTGTTTCCACTGTTTCTCCATCTATTTCCCATGTAGTCATGGGACCAGATGCCATGATCTTCGTTTTCTGAATGTTGAGCTTTAAGCCAACCTTTTCACTCTCCACCTTCACTTTCATCAAGAGGCTTTTGAGTTCCTCTTCACTTTCTGCCATAAGGGTGGTGTCATCTACATATCTGAGGTTATTGATATTTCTCCCCGCAATCTTGATTCCAGCTTGTGTTTCCTCCAGTCCAGCATTTCTCATAATGTACTCTGCATATAAATTAAATAAACACGGTGACAATATACAGCCTTGACGTACTCCTTTTCCTATTTGGAACCAGTGTGCTGTTCCATTACCAGTTCTAACTGTTGCTTCCTGACCTGCATACAGATTTCTCAAGAGGCAGATCAGGTGGTCTGGTATTCCCATCTCTCTCAGAATTTTCCACAGTTTATTGTGATCCACACAGTCAAAGGCTTTGGCATAGTCAATAAAGCAGAAATAGATGTTTTTCTGGAACTCTCTTGCTTTTTCGATGATCCAGTGGATGTTGGCAATTTGATCTCTGGTTCCTCTGCCTTTTCTAAAACCAGCTTGAACATCAGGAAGTTCACGGTTCACATATTGCTGACGCCTGGCTTGGAGAATTTTGAGCATTACTTTACTAACGTGTGAGATGAGTGCAATTGTGCGGTAGTTTGAGCACTCTTTGGCATTGCCTTTCTTTGGGATTGGGATGAAAACTGACCTTTTCCAATCTTGTGGCCACTGCTGAGTTTTCCAAATTTGCTGGCATATTGAGTGCAGCACTTTCACAACATCATCTTTCAGGATTTGGAACAGCTCCACTGGAATTCCATCACCTCCACTAGCTTTGTTCCTAGTGATGCTTTCTTATCTGATTAATAGCTTTCTAACAGACATAAACAACAGAATGTGAAAGACTAGGGATCTCTTCAAGAAAATTAGAGATACCAAAGGAACATTTCATGCAAAGATGGGCTCGATAAAGGACAGAAATGGTATGGACCTAACAGAAGCAGAAGATATTAAGAAGAGGTGGCAAGAATACACAGAAGAACTGTACAAAAAAGAGCTTTACGACCCAGATAATCACGATGGTGTGATCACTGACCTAGAGCCAGATATCCTGGAATGGGAAGTCAAGTGGGCCTTAGAAAGCATCACTAGGAACAAAGCTAGTGGAGGTGATGGAATTCCAGTGGAGCTATTCCAGATCCTGAAAGATGATGCTGTGAAAGTGCTTCACTCAATATGCCAGCAAATTTGGAAAACTCAGCAGTGGCCACAGGACTGGAAAAGGTCAGTTTTCATTCCAATCCCAAAGAAAGGCAATGCCAAAGAATGCTCAAACTACCGCACAATTGCACTCATCTCACACGCTAGTAAAGTAATGCTCAAAATTCTCCAAGCCAGGCTTCAGCAATATGTGAACCGTGAACTTCCTGATGTTCAAGCTGGTTTTAGAAAAGGCAGAGGAACCAGAGATCAAATTGCCAACATCCGCTGGATCATGGAAAAAGCAAGAGAGTTCCAGAAAAACATCTATTTCTGCTTTATTGACCATGCCAAAGCCTTTGTCTGTGTGGATCACAACAAACTGTGGAAAATTTTGAAAGAGATGGGAATACCAGATCACCTGATCTGCCTCTTGAGAAATCTGTATGCAGGTCAGGAAGCAACAGTTAGAACTGGACATGGAACAACAGACTGGTTCCAAATAGGAAAAGGAGTCCGTCAAGGCTGTATATTGTCACCCTGTTTATTTAACTTATGTGCAGAGTATATCATGAGAAACGCTGGACTGGAAGAAACACAAGTTGGAATCAAGATTGCCGGGAGGAATATCAGTAACCTCAGATATGCAGATGACACCATCCTTATGGCAGAAAGTGAAGAGGAACTCAAAAACCTCTTGATGAAAGTGAAAGTGGAGAGTGAAAAGGTTGGCTTAAAGCTCAACATTCAGAAAACAAAGATCATGGCATCTGGTCCCATCACTTCATGGGAAATAGATGGGGAAACAGTAGAAACAGTGTCAGACTTTATTTTTCTGGGTTCCAAAATCACTGCAGATGGTGACTGCAGCCATGAAATTAAAAGACGCTTACTCCTTGGAAGGAAAGCTATGACCAACCTAGATCACATATTCAAAAGCAGAGACATTACTTTGCCAACAAAGGTTCACCTAGTCAAGGCTATGGTTTTTCCTGTGGTCATGCATGGATGTGAGAGCTGGACTGTGAAGAAGGCTGAGCGCTGAATAATTGATGCTTTTGAACTGTGGTGTTGGAGAAGACTCTTGAGAGTCCCTTGGACTGCAAGGAGATCCAAACAGTCCATTCTGAAGGTGATCAGCCCTGGGATTTCTTTGGAAGGAATGACGCTAAAGCTGAAACTCCAGTATTTTGGCCACCTCATGCGAAGACTTGACTCACTGGAGAACATTCTGATGCGGGGAGGGATTGAGGGCAAGAGGAGAAGGGGACTACAGAGGATGAGATGGCTGGATGGCATCACTGACTCGATGGATGTGAGTCTGAGTGACCTCCGGGAGTTGGTGATGGACAGGGGGCCCTGGCGTGCTGCGATTCACGGAGTCACAAAGAATCGGACACGACTGAGTGATTGATCTGATCTGATCTGATCTGAACAGACATAAAACACCTTGCTAAAAACTAGCAAAGGGCGTTCTTCATGTCCTCTTCTGATCTCTAAGTCAGAAGCTTTCCCTATCTCTGTTGTACTTTAATAAAACTTTTCTACAGAAAATCTCCAAGTAATCAAGCCTGCTTTGAACCCAGATCGAAATCCCCTCCTCCAGAGTTCATGAATCCTGGCTTAAGATAAGGCTCCCAGCAGCAACATTTCACACCTTTGTTGGTAAAGTAATGTCTCTGCTTTTTAATAGGCTATCTAGGTTTGTCATAGCTTTTCTTCCAAGGAGCAAGCTTCTTTTAATTTCATGGCTACAGTCACCATCTGCAGTGATTTTGGAGCCCAAGAAAAGAAAGTCTGTCTCTGTTTCCATTGTTTCCCCATCTATTTGCCGTGAAGTGATGGGAACAGATGACATGATCTTACTTTTTTGAGTATTGAGTTTTAAGCCAGCTCTTTCACTCTCCTCTTTCACTTTCATCAAGAGGCTAAGTTCCTCTTTGCATTCTGCCATAAGAGTGTTGTCATCTGTGTATCTGAGGTTATTGATGTTTCTCCCTACAATCTTGATTCCACCTTTTACTTCATCCAGCCTGGCATTTCACATGACATACCCTGCATATACGTTAAATAAGCAGGGTAACAATATACAATATTAATGTACTCCTTTCCCAATTTGGAACCAGTCTGTTGTTCCATGTCTGGTTTTAACTGTTGCTTCTTGACCTGCATACAGGCTTCTCAGGAGGCAGGTAAGGTGGTCTGGTATTCCCATGTCTTGAAGAATTTTCCACAGTTTATCGTGATCTACACAGTCAAAGGCTTTAGTGTAGTCAGTCGAGCAGAAGTAGATGTTTTTCTGGAATTCTCTTGCTTTTTCTATGATCCAATGGATGTTGGCAATTTGATCTCTGGTTCCTCTGCTTTTTCTAAGTCCAGCTTGTATATCTAGAAGTTCTTGGTTCACATACTGTTGAAACCTCACTAGGAGAATTTGGAGCATTACTTTGCTAGTGTGATGAGTGCAATTGCATGGTAGTTTGAACATTCTTTGACATTGTCTTTCTTTGGGATTGGAATGAAAACTGACCTTTTTCAGTCCTGTGACCACTGCTGAGTTTTCCAAATTTGTTGGCATATTGAGTGCACCACTTTCACAGCATCATCTTTTAGGATTTGAGAGAGGTCATCTGGAATTCCATCACCTCCACTAACTTTGTGATGCTTCCTAAGGTCCACTTGACTTCACACTCCAGGATGTCTGACTCTAGGTGAGTGATCACACCATTGTGTTTATCTGAGTCATGAAGATCTTTTTGATATAGTACTTCTGTGTTTTCTTGCCATCTCTTCTTAATATATCTTCTGCTTTTGTTAAGTTCATACTGTTTCTGTCCTTTATTGTGATCATCTTTGAATGGAATATTCCCTTGGTATCTCTAATTTTCTTGAAGAGATCTCTAGTCTTTCCCATTCTACTGTTTTCCTCTATTTCTTTGCATTGATCACTGAGGAAGGCTTTCTTATCTCTCTTTGCTATTCTTTGGAACTCTGCATTCAGATTTTGTAAATAGTAGTGCATATGCATCAATCCTAATCTATTTGTCCCACCTCCCTTCCCCCCATGGTAACTGTAAATTTGTTCTCAGCATCTGAGATTCCATTTAGAAAGATCTGTCTGGCAGATTTGTGTGGCAGTATTGTAGAGGATGAACTAAATGGATGGTGAAAAAGAAGGAAACTCTTAAGCCCACACAAGAGTTGAACTGAAGCAGTAACAATGGGAAGGGAGAAGAGCAGTAAAATACATGCTTGTTAAACAAGTGGAATTTATATGAACAGATTACTGGAAAGTTGTAGAACATGAAAATAAAGGAAAAGTATGAAAGAAATGGTAACATTATATTTTGGATGAGTAACAATTGGATCATGGTCACTATGACATTGGATGAAGCTCAGGTTTAAGGGAAATTTTAACTTACCTTTGAACATGTTATATTTTCCTATGCCTGGGTGGAAAATCCATAGAGAGATGAAAAGTGAAAGTGAAGTCGCTCAGTCCTGTCTGACTCTTTGCGACCCTGTGGACTGTAGCCCACCAGGCTTCTCTGTCATGGGATTTTCCAGGTAAGAATACTGGAGTGGGTTGCCAAATCTACTAAACTAATAGAGATCCGTTGATGAATGGATTTGTGGTTTAGAAGAGTGATATGGGCTAAAGGTAGAGATTATTAAGTCATCAGCATATCAGGTAGTAGCTAAAACTATAGAAAGTAAAGATGAGATTGCTCAAGGAGAGCATGTAAAGGTCCATGGCTAGGCACTACACAATACCAACATTTAGTGTGTGGCCAAATGGAAAAAAGCCAGAAATCGAAACAGGGTTAGAAATTAAAATGAGATTCCATGTAAGTGGCATTCTTAAAAAGGATAATTTTAAGAGAAGAAATTAGCCAACAATGTTAAATGCTGCAGAATTTTCAAGTACAATGAGGACTAAAAATAGACTATTGAATTTGGCAGTTGGATCATAAATACACAACTTTTGGCTAGAGCAGTTTTAAATGAGTTGTAGGAAAGAATAGGGAGAAATTCTATTCTTTCCTCTGCAGGAACTTGATTCTAAAGGGAAAGGAGAAAGTGATTGTAACTAGATGGAAACGTAGCATCCAAAGGGGTTTTTTGTTTGTTTGTTTGTTTTTAATAGAAGAGATCTGTACACATGTATCTCCTTTAGGAAAGAATATATCAAAAGAGGGAATAATCTTCATTTTAATTTTTTTTCATTTTGGAGGAATTTTTTAGTTGATGTATAAATGACATATAACATTATATTAGTTTCACATGTATTAATATAATGATTCTATATTTATGTGTATTGTGAAATGATTAGCTCAATAAATCTAGTTGACATCTGTTATAATACATAGTTTTGTTTTAATGAACATGTGTCAGTAATTTTATTTAACTAAGAGGAAGCCAGCAAAGTGTTACAACTGATTCAAATGAGAATTAATAGTACCATACATATAGTCAGTAAGCAATGCTGAAATGAATATACAAAGTTATGCCAAACAAGTAAATCCACAGTGCAATAATAAAATGTATTCCACATTACACAAATAATGCTTTTATATATTCAAGAATTATTTGCATTAAATCAGTTTTCCACCACTTCCAGAATTGTAAAATAGCTCAAAGACAATAAACAGCACAACAGAATCAGACCCATAGGGTGTGCTAGACAATCCCAAGTCTGCAGTAGGACACAGCCAATATTTTTTTGTTCCATTAAAAAAATCTGTCAATTTATTTGGAAATTGTTGTGAATACATACATAGGACTTAAAAGGTTTTTTCCTTATGATAAAGATTTTATGATCTAGTTTCTTAGCGACTTTCCATCATACAAACACAGTATTAGTAACAATAGTCATCATGCTGTACATTACATCCTCATGACTTAGTTATTTTCCCTTCAGCCATTTCTCCCACCCTTCCCACCTCTGACAGCCACCAGTCTGTTCTCTGTATCCATGACCTTGATTTCTTCTTGTTGTTTAAGTTTCACATAAAGTGGGATAATTTGGCATTTGTCTTTCTCTGACTAATTTCACTTAGCATAATACCCTAGAAGTCCATTCATGTTGTCACAAAGGGTAAGATTTCATTCTTTTTTATGTCTGAATAGTATTCCTGTGTGTGTGTCTGTGTGTATTTATAAATAACCCAATTTCTTTGTCCATTCATCCATCTTTGAACACTCAGGGTTTTTTTTCATCCCTTGGATATTGAAAATAATGCTGCAGTGAACATGGGGTACACATATCTTTTTGAATTTGCTTTTGTTTTCTTCAGATAAACACCCAGAAGTGAATCAATGGGTCACATTGTAGTTCTATTTTTAACTTTTTAAGGAACCACCATTCACATTTCCATAAGGGCTTCAACAGTTTACATTCCTACCAACAGTGCACAAGAGGTTCCCTTTAATCCACATCCTCACCAACACTTGTAATTTCTTGTCTTTTGGATAAAGTCATTCTGACAGATTTAAGGTGATATCTCATTGTGGTTTTGATTCATGATGTACCTGTTAATTAGTGACATACCTGTTTTCCATTTGCATGTCTTCTTTGGAAAATGTCTCTTCAGATCCTCTCTCCATTTCTTAGTTGGATTTTTTGTGGGTGTTTTTTTTTTTTTTGCTATTTGAGTTGTATGAATTCTTTATATATTTTATATATTATCCCCTTATCAGTTATATGATTTGCAAATATATTCTACCATCCAGTGGATTGCCTTTTCATTTTGTTGATAATTTTCTTTGCAGTGCAGATTTTTAATTTGATATATTAATTTTGTTTTCTAAAAATTTTTAAAGGTGTTTCAATACATAGGAAACAACACTAGGAAGATAAATATGTATATAGTATTATCTGGCTAATAGTGGCTTTAATTTTTACTTTATATTTTTCTGTATCTTTTAATTTTCCACAATAAATAAATATTGAGTCTCTAAACATAATTGAGACTGTTTTAAGTTACCTGTAATTTCTGCTTGTCCCAGTTTTACCCAGCTCAGCCTCACATTCCATCTGAACCAATCCTTCCTAAGCTTGTTAAATTATGAGGTGCCAGAGTATAGGTCAAAAGCTGCCTTGCTACCAAATATAGTTTGTGCCTTCTGCTGAGCTGCCCACCTGTAGACTTCCTGATTTCCACTCATGTTTCAGCTTAGACTGGAGCTCTGATTTACATAAATCATGCCTTACTAACTTTGTATCCGTCTTTTATCTCTTTCTTTTGAGTGCTAGACACTTTCATCTAGCTCCTACCATGTCTGGAGGTTTACATCAAACACAGAATCCCTGAAATGCCATGACTGTAATCACTGCCGTGGAACATTTACCACCCTATTTTTCATATCTGGTCTTTTGAATACCAATACCAGATTAGATTAAAGGCATTATAACCCTGGGAACTGTGATTTGGATAACTAGCTACCCTCCTTTGGGGGTGTTTAGCAATTGAGATCCTGTCCCACTTGCTGTCTCCAGCTGAATGAAAGATTATACCCCACATCCCAGTCAGCCTTCAGGTGAGAAAATAAAATTTAAGCATTGCTTTTATGAATAATATCCACTATCTTTGTTTCAAGCATTTTGTTTTTAAATAATTGAATTTGAACAGCATAGAAAGAGAAAGCCAGCCTATGAAACAAGTGGATAGTTTCATCCACAGTCCACTTTTATTGAGTTTGTAAAACAAGTTCACTGTTTGTAAAAAACAGTATTATCATCATGATAATGATATGTGGAGAGCTATTTTAATTTTATTTAATATCTTTTTTCTTTAGACATTTGAAAATTTAGATATACGGTACATATTACATGCCATGCTCAGTTGCTGAGTCATGCCAACTCTTTGTGACCCCATGAACTGTAGCCCACCAGGCTCCTCTGTCTGTGGGATTCTCCAGGCAAAAATAATGGAGTGGGTTGCCATTCCCTTCTCCAGGGGATCTTCCTGACCCAGGGATTGAACCTGTGTCTCTGGCATTGGCAGGGAGATTCTTTACCACTGAGCCCCCTGAAAAGCCAAATTATAGGAATGTTCTAGACATAATAATCTACACATGTAATTTCTAGTTTCCACAAAGTAAGATACATGTCCTCTATTGAAAAGGCCATATGTTTTAAAAAGTTATGAGATTTTCCTTACATTGCAGTGATTCAAATAAAGTCTTTACTACTTTCTACTAAAATGATATAACTTCTTTCTACTGTTAAATTACTGCTATCTACTATTAAAATGATATAAGTTCTTTCTACTTTCTACTAAAATGGTATAACTTCTTTTCACCTGTGTATATATAGTAGAGATGTAAATAATGAGAGTAGTAACTGCATTCTGTATGCACTCATTAGAGAAATGCTTTAATAGAATGATTGATGTTTCTAGATAAGAAGGAGTCTGGTACAAACATCATAAGTGCACAAGCAGAAACCAAGATGGAGACCCCCAAGAAAAGTTATCACTATATTTATACAATCTTAAAAATATTAAAATATATGTGAAAATGCTCTTAGCTAACCATATGTCTTTAAAATGTTGAACTGGCTTTATAAACATAATTTTATATAAAATAAGAATCAGAAAGACTAATAGACAATTAAATGTTAAATTATCAGAACTCAAGTGTTGCTTAAATGTCATTTTGTTCTTATCCTACATTTCTCAAATGAGAAAAATTGGAGAGGTAGCTTAACACAGGGTCACAGATGTTAGTGGAAAAGTTACAAGGAAATTTTCTAATCTAGAAAAAATTTCTAAGATGACACACTTGACTCAAAAATTTAATGATATAGCATAATTTACATTCAGTTCATTTCAGTCGCTCAGTTGTGTCCAACTCTTTGCGATCCCATGAATCACAGCATGACAGGCCTCCCTGTCCATCACCAACTCCCGGAGGTCACCCAAACTCATGTGCATCAGTCAGTGAGACCATCCAGCCATCTCATCCCCTGTCGTCCCCTTCTCCTCTTGCCCCCAATCCCTCCCAGCATCAGAGTCTTTTCCAATGAGTCATCTCTTCACATGAGGTGGCCAAAATACTGGAGTTTCAGCTTTAGCATCATTTCTTCCAAAGAAATCCCAGTCCTGATCTCCTTCAGAATGGACTGGTTGGATGTCCTTGCAGTCCAAGGGACTCTCAAGAGTCTTCTCCAACACCACAGTTCAAAAGCATCAATTCTTCGGTGCTCAGCCTTCTTCACAGTCCAACTCTCACATCCATACATGACCACAGGAAAAACCATAGCCTTGACTAGACGGACCTTTGTTGGCAAAGTAATGTCTCTGCTTTTGAATATGCTATCTAGGTTGGTCATAACTTTCCTTCCAAGGAGTAAGCGTCTTTTAATTTCATGGCTGCAGTCACATCTGCAGTAATTTTGGAGCCCCAAAAAATAAAGTCTGACACTGTGTCCACTGTTTCCCCATCTATTTCCCATGAAGTGATGGGACCAGATGCCATGATCTTCATTTTCTGAATGTTGAGCTTTAAGCCAACTTTTTCACTCTCCTCTTTCACTTTTATCAAGAGGCTTTTTACATTAGCAAGTAAATATTTTGGAAACATTTATTTTTTTGACATGCTTCCTTTGTGGCTCAGCTGGTAAAGAATCCACCCACAATGCAGGAGACCTGGGTTCAATCCCTGGGTTGGGAAGATCCCCTGGAGAAGGGAAAGGCTACCCACTCCAGTATTCTTGCCTAGAGTATTCCATGGACTTTATAGTCCATGGGGTCGCAAAGAATCAAACACAACTGAGCAACTTTTGCTTTTTTTTAACATACTAACAATCAGTACTGTGGAGAAACTCGGAAGTCTCCGGGTTGATGCCATAGAGTTGCTGGCCTGTGACATGACCTACACAAAGAAATGAGTTACAAAACAAACAAACCAAAAAAAAAAAAAAAAAACCATGATAATCAGTAGACTTGAAACTAAATCTCTATGATTGATGAACTAGCAGGCTATAAAAATTTAATAAATTCTTAATTCCCATATACTAATCAATCATACAGAAGAAAAGGCAGTATAATCATTATATGCTAAGTCACTTCAGTCGTGTCCGACTCTGTGCAACCCCACAGACCGCAGCATACCAGGCTCCCCCGTCCCTGGGATTCTCCAGGCAAGAACACTGGAGTGGGTTGCCATTTCCTTCTCCAATGCAGGAAAGTGAAAAGTGAAAGGGAAGTCGCTCAATAGTGTCCCGTGGACACAGCAACCCATGGACTGCAGCCTACCGGGCTCCTCCATCCGTGGGATTTTCCAAGCAAGAGTGCTAGAGTGGGGTGCCATTGCCTTTTCCAATCATTATATAAGAGAAAGATAAAAGGAAACAGACATAAAATGATACAAAGATGAGAAATCAGAAAAAGTATAATAACTGGGAAATTCAGGATTGAATCACTTCTAAATTATTGAGTTCACTCTACTGGTCACTTTTTTCGGGCACATTAAATCTTTTAAACAATCAGAATTTTGATAATCTGCATCTTTTTTGTTTAGGCTGTATTTAGCTCATTCATTCAGTGAACACCCACCTCCTACTATTATAGAGAACTCTATTTTAAAAGCTTATAATGACACAGTGTTAAGAAAGGGATGGTTGCCTCTCAGCTTACAACCTAATAGAGGGGCTAGCTTATTTAACTTATATGCAGGGTACCTCATGAGAAATGCTGGACTGGAAGAAACACAAGCTGGAATCAAGATTGCCAGGAGAAATATCAATAACCTCAGATATGCAGATGACACCACCCTTACGGCAGAAAGTGAAGAGGAACTAAAAAGCCTCTTGATGAAAGTGAAAGTGGAGAGTGAAAAAGTTGGCTTAAAGTTCAACATTCAGAAAACAAAGATCATGGCATCCGGTCCCATCACTTCATGAGAAATAGATGGGGAAACAGTGGAAACAGTGTCAGACTTTATTTTGGGGGACTCCAAAATCACTGCAGATGGTGACTGCAGCCATGAAATTAAAAGACGCTTACTCCTTGGAAGGAAAGTTATGACCAACCTAGATAGCATTTTCAAAAGCAGAGACATTGCTTTGCCAACAAAGGTCCGTCTAGTCAAGGCTATGGTTTTTCCAGTGGTCATGTATGGATGTGAGAGTTGGACTGTGAAGAAGGCTGAGCACCGAAGAATTGATGCTTTTGAACTGTGGTGTTGGAGAAGACTCTTGAGAGTCCCTTGGACTGCAAGGACATCCAACCAGTCCATTCTGAAGGAGATCAGGCCTGGGATTTCTTTGGAAGGAATGATGCTAAAGCTGAAACTCCAATACTTTGGCCACCTCATGCGAAGAGTTGACTCATTGGAAAAGACTCTGATGCTGGGAGAGATTGGGGGCAGGAGAAGGGGACGACAGAGGATGAGATGGCTGGATGGCATCACCGACTCGATGGACGTGAGTCTGAGTGACCTCCGGGAGTTGGTGATGGACAGGGAGGCCTGGCGTGCTGCGATTCATGGGGTCGTGAGGAATTGGACACAACTGAGCGACTGAACTGAACTGAACTATCAATATGTGTATGAGAAACTGAATACGAAATCTACAGGAGGCACAACAAAGAGCTGTTACAAGCAAAGAAGGTTACAGAGGCTTGAAAACAGGACCTATTCCTTGCAGAGCAAATCACCTGTAGAAAAATAGTAAAGGAGGCAACCAAAAAGGTAGATTCATTTAAAAATATAGAAAGCCCTAAATGGTAACCTAAAAAATGTCCAGATTTATTTTTGTATTGCTACAAGTCTAGTAATTGAAAAATCAGATTACTAGGGGCCAATGAAGTCAGGAAAACCCAATGTAAATATAAGGTAGCTAGTATTAATGGTTTACTAAATTCCTCTACCATTACTGAGTAATCCTCAGAATGGACTTATTTCTAGTCAGTTTCCAGAACATCAGTTGACCCACCATTTCAAGGTGGAGAATTCTCTACACTTTCTGGGATATGCAAGAGTACATCTGTAAAGTGTGCCTGTTTCTTATATCTGCAGTTGTGTCTGAGATAACAGAGAAATTCATGTCTTGTAAAATAGAGATCTTAATTTCAGGATAATGTGTATTAAACTTCCTGGGAAAATGTGAGGGTCTCACAGTGTCAGAGTACTTCATGAGTGCTACTGGGCATACAGGTAGGTGTCTGGAGCTCTTTCTTACCCTCTTCATTCCAGGTGAAACATGATTCTGTGTCCTGTTCACATATTCTGAGATTGATCCCTATTATTTTGTTTGCTTGCTTTAGTTTTAAGTCATGACTTAAACTTCAGTTAATATCATAGTGATCCACCAGATAAAGAAGTGTACCAGTGGAAATCACAAGTTATCAGTTATACTAAAGAAAAGTGAAAGCATCACATTTACTTTTACTGGATATATTTCCTCTGAGAGTTGGGGTTGAGGGAGGGGGCATTAATTTGTAATTAGAACAAACTCTCCAGTATGAAAGAAAGTGCTATATGTGGAACATTAATGAATGCAATCAGATGAAGAAAATAAAGTATAAGGTAAACAAGAGAAAGTTGTAGTTGTGTAAAGAGACTGTTTGTAGGCTTTAACAGGCAGTAAAAACTTCTTGGGGGAGTGTTAAGGTTTTTTTTCTCCTGTGAACAAACATCGTGTATATATTTACTTAGGCGTCAAACTTTTAAAAACATTTCTGTTAGTTTGAAATGGCAGGAAAATATATAACTGAAGCTCGTTTAAAAATCTATTGAAACACAGCTCCTGATTGTTCCTTAATTCTCATGAGAACATTATTTTGAGTTATTTTTATTACCCATGGCAAGTCTGGAACCTTATCAGTAAGCAAATCAGGAAGTAAGTGTAGTTAAGTTTTATAGTACTTTTTAGAAACCATATGAAAGTTGTTTTATGTATTATTTAGTGAGCTATGATATTTACACACAAAAAAAGCCAATTACCAGCCAAACTATTGAGAGCATAACATATTTTTATATTGTAATACAAAGGCTTTTTTGTTGTTGTTGGTACTGACTTTCCATGGAGATAAAGCCTGTACCAAGTTGCTGGTCTTCTATCTTCTTATCTCTAATCATATTATCCTTTACTAGGATCTCAAGGCTGTTTTGATAGCTAGAGGCAGGAATTTACTCAGAGAAGCTAAAGTAAATAAGGAACAAACAAACCTGTGTTAGAGATTGTTGTGGTCTGGGCATGGGTTGGAAAAGAATTTCCAGACATGAGACAGAATGAGAAGGAAATAAAGTTTATTAGAATGGGAGATGCTGTTAGAACAGCAGGCCAGCTCAAGGGAGAACCGACTTTGAACAGAGGTCCTTAGTCCACTTTTATACTCAGGGTACAAGGAGTGGGATAGGGGTCTTGGGAGTCATTTGATGATTGGATGAGGCATGTACACTGGTTGGGGGAAGAGTAAGACAAATACGTTCTCCCTGTGTTGGGTAG
This sequence comes from Tragelaphus eurycerus, assembly GCA_935064755.1. NCBI lineage: Eukaryota > Metazoa > Chordata > Mammalia > Artiodactyla > Bovidae > Tragelaphus > Tragelaphus eurycerus. The sequence goes on along the minus strand of CAKXYN010000024.1, from coordinate 15,935,382 downwards.
GAGGGGAGACAAGTTATACTGCTCTGGAGAACCTGAAATCTGTTAATAGTTACAACACTGGGGAGGGAAGGATGATAAGAATCTGATTTTTCCATTCTTGTGTTCCAAGACCCTCCTTGGTTTTATCTGCTCTTTAGTCCTTGGGTCACCACAGAGATGTTCTTGACCTTGGCACTACTGGACAAAAATGCTGTGTGTGTGTGTGTGTGTGTTACAGCTACCATAAAAGTCATAATAACATGCTATACTGATAAAACTATTTTAGATTACCAAACGTTTTCAAATATCATGTTATTAAAGCCGTGAGTATAAGTAAATTAGTTTTAAAAAAAACCAAATTGTTTATGTACAGGAAAGATGAAGCCTAAATTGATGAAGTGATTTGCCCATTTCTTTTCTAACCCCCAGCAATAAAGAGTTAAATTTTGTATGTGTGGTTGTGGGGAGGGATGAGAAGGTGCTGTTTTCATTTAGACAGAATCTTCTGGGAAAGACTCCTAGGTAACATTTGAACTGAGACCTAAATGAATGAGAAAAGATTCCTTTTGTTTCTTTTTCTTTGATTGCCATGGCTAGGGCTTCCAAAACTATGTTGAATAATAGTGGTGAGAGTGGGTACCTTTGTCTTGTTTCTCATCTCAGAGGAAGTGCTTGCAGTTTTTCTCCTTTGAGAATGATGGTGGTTGTTGGTTTGTCTTATATGGCCTTTATTATGTTGAAGTAGGTTCTCTGAGGATCCCCTGGAGGAGGCCAGGGCAACCCACTCCAGTAGTCTTACATGGAGAATCCCCACGAACAAAGGAGCTTGGTGGGCTATGATCCATAGGGTCGCAGAGTCCAGAAGCAATTGAAGTGAATTAGCACAGCACAGGTTCTCTCTATGCCCACTTTCTGGAGAGTCTTTATCATAAATGAGTACTGACTTTTGTCAAAAGCTTTTTCTGCATGTATTAGATTATTATATGATTTTTATCCCTCAATTTGTTAATATGGTGTATCACATTGATTGATTTGCACATTTGAAGAATTCTTGCATCACTGGGATAAGCCAGACTTGATCATGGTGTATGATCTTTTTAATACGTTGTTGGATTCTATTTGTTAATATTTTGTTAAGGACTTTTACATCTATGTTCATCAGTGATATTGACCTGTAATTTTCTTTTTTTGTGTGATACCTTTGTCTGGTTTTAGTGGCTTTGTAGAATGAATTTAGGAGTATTCCTCACTCTGCAATTTTAGAGTTTGAGATGGATAGGTGTTACCTCATCTCTAAATGTTTGATAGAACTGGCCTGGGGCTTTTGTTTGTCAGATTTTTAATCATAATTTCAAAGAATTGTCACAGTGACCAAGCACTTGAGGCAGAGAAAAGTTATGTGAAATAATTAAAAAGAGAAAAGACTACTCTAGCTAATAATTGGTGTTTATTTAAACAAACCATAGTAAATCTAGAATTACAGTATTTTACAGGCTTTAAATTTACTGTTTATTCAGAGATTTAATCTTATGAGAAAATTCTTAATCTATCATAATAATAAATGAAATCCTTATAAATGAAATCATAATAAATGAAAATGTAGAGTCAATAATTTCAACTGTATAACTATATCTAGTACTTAAAATTAAAATAAAAATATAAAAGAAAGCATATAAAATATTAACAGTGTTTTTATTTGGGAATTGGGGTCATAGGTGATTTATTAGTCATCTATCATTATTTTCCACATTTTATGTAATTTATTTCTCAAATTCATTTCAAAGAAAGTATTCAAACATCTTTTGCCAAGAAGCAGCCTTATTCTGAATCCCAAAATTCAGTTAAATATGGTGTGCATTGTTTTTTTCTGAAAAGTAAATAAATATATTAGAAAGTTAAAATATAGCTACTAAAGACTCATGACTACATCCTTTCAAAAAACTTTAAATATTATACATAATCATTTTATAACAAACATACTTAAAAATAAGATTATAGTTATGTATGTATGACTATGCACCTACATACTTCAGAAATACCTGCAGGTATTAAGTAGAAAGAGTTCCAAAGATTGTAGACCTTTCTTCTTCCAACATTTTTGGGGGCTTTTTGTTTGTTTTTAACCAGTGACATTTTTAAATCTCTGTTGCAGAAGAAGTAAAAATAGTTTGGGATACAAACTGCGATATACTAACTGAATTTGAATCTATTTACACTTTAATGTAATTTAAAATTTTTGTATAGAAAAAAATTATATTTTTTCCTGTTTTCAAATGATTAATATAAATACTGTATTGATGCATTTTTCTATGTTTTTAAAGGATTTTCTCTTTAAAAATTATAACATTATTTTAAAACTTTAAAAATGCTAAAGACCTTTTAAACAGCAATTCTAATCTAGGTTGTTTTTGGTTTTTTTCTCCTAACCACAGAAGTAGTCAACATTAGAAGATTATTATATCTACCTTATAGCCTTTTAAGAAAAATTAAATTACATATGCATATACATAATAAATACATATACAGAGAGAGAGAAAAGGGCTTCTCTGATGGCTCATTTGGTAAAGAATCCACCTGCAATGCAGGAGACCTGGGTTTGATCCCTGGGTTGGGAAGATCCCCTGGAGAAGGAAAAGGCTACTTACTCCAGTATTCTGGCCTGGAGAATTCCATGGACTTTATAGTCCATGGGGCACACAAAGAGTCAGACATGACTGAGAGACTTTCACTTTCATAGAGAAAGAAATATATATATCCATAGAAAATATATAGTATTGTTCTGTGTTATTTTTGTAAAAAAATATGCCACCATAGTTTATTCCTGTTGTCTCATATTCAGTTGCATTAATATGCCAGATTTTTGTTTGTATTTTTGTTTTGATATGAATTTTACACACAACAAAATGCACAGATCTTAGATGCTCATTCCTTACTCCCCTTCCCAGCTGATTTCAGTCGCATCTCCAGAAAGAACCACTCTTACGATTCTTTTTAACTATAGACTAAACCCACTTGTTCTAGAATTTTACAGAAATAGAATTATGTTATGTACTTTTTTACTTAAGATTTCTTTTAATTAAGCATTGTTTTTGAGATTCATCCATGTTTGGTATATAAGTTTATATGTACATATACATATATATATATATTTTGTTTGTTTTAACAAGTATAGTTGATTTACAGTGTTTCAAGTGTATAGCAAGGTGATTCAGTTATACATATATATATGTGTGTCTGCTTAGTCACTCAGTTGTATCCAACTCCTTGTGATTCCATGGACTGTAGCCCACCAGGCTCCTCTTTCCGTGGAATTTTCCAGGCAAAAATATGGGAGTAGGTTGCCATTTCCTACTCCAAAGAATCTTCCCTACCCAGGGATCAAAGTCATGTCTCTTGCATTTCCTGCATATATTTTATTTTCAGTTTCATTTCCATTATAGGTTGTTACAAGATATTGAGTATAGTTCCCTGAGCTTTAACAGTATGTCCTTGCTGTTTATCTAGTTTATAATTGGTATCTTGTATCTATTAATCCCAAATTTCCAATTTATCCCTCCCCCTATTTCTTTTTCTGAACACATTTGCCTGCATTGGCTTTGAAATAAACCTTTGGACAAAAGTAAGAAAATCTTCTTCTTAAAAGATATAATTGCTGTTTGCAGTTCAGTTCAGTCGCTCAGTCATATCCAACTCTTTGTGACCCCATGGACTGCAGCACGCCAGGCCTCCCTGTCCATCACCAACTCCTGGAGGCTACTCAAACTCAGGTCCATTGAGTCGGTGATGCCATCCAACCATCTCATCCACTGTCATCCCTCCTCCTACCCTCAATCCTTCCCAGCATCGGAGTCTTTTCAAATAAGTTAGTTCTTCGCATCAGGTGGCCAAAGTATTGGAGTTTCAGCTTCAGCATCAGTCCTTCCAGTGAATATTCAGGATTGATTTCCTTTAGGATGGACTGGTTGGATCTCCTTGCAGTCCAAGGAACTTTCAAGGGTCTTCTCCAACAACACAGTTCAAAAGTATCAATTCTTTGGATGCTGGAAAAACCATAGCTTTATTATTTATTTATTTATTTATTTTATAAATAAGTTCTTTTGTATCATTTTATCCTGGTGGCTCAGACAGGAGAGAATCTGCCTGCCATGCCAGAGACCCCGGTTCGATCCTTGGGTTGGGAATATCCCCTGGAGATGGGAATGGCAACCCAGTCCAGTATTCTTGCCTGGAGAATTCCATTGACAGGGGCTCCTGGAGGGCTATAGTCCATGGGGTTGCAAAGAGTTGGACATGAATAAGTGACTGACACTTTCGCTTTCATGCTCAGTAAGTGATAATATGATGTTTGTCTTTCTCTGTCTTACTCACTTTAGTAGTAGGATAATTTCTAGGTCTGTCCATTTTGCTGCAAGTGACATGTTTCATTCCTTCTTATGTCCGAATAATATTCCTGTGTGTGTGTGTGTGTATGTGTGTGTGTGTACACCATATCTCCTTTATATAGTGTTGCTGTGAACATTGGGGTACATGTAATTCTTTGAATTAGAGTTTTTCTCTCTTCCTGAAAAGTGCCCAGGAGTGGTATTGCTGGATCATATGGTAATTCTATTCTTAGTGATGTAAGGAACCTTCTTACTGTACTCCGTAGCATCTGCACCAATTTACATTCCCACGAACAGTGTAGGAGGATTCCAATTTCTCTAAACTCTCTCCAGCATTTATTATTGTAGACTTTTTGATAATGGCCATTCTAACCAGTGTAAGGTGGTACCTCACTGTAGTTTTATTTGCATTTCTCTAATAATTAGTGATATTGAACAGGGCCCAAAACAATAAAATCAGAAATGAAAAAAAAAAAAAACTTATAACACCACAAAAATATAAAGGATCATAAGAAACTACTGTGAGCAACTAAAGAAAGGAAAGTGAAGTTGCTCAGTCGTGTCTAACTCTTTGCGACCCCATGGACTGTAGCCCACCAGGTTCCTCCATCCATGGAATTTTCTAGGCAAGAGTACTGGAGTGGGTTGCCATTTCCTTCTCCAGGGGATCTTTCCGACCCAGGGATCGAACTCAGGTCTCCAGCATTGCACATAGAGGCTTTACCGTCTAAGCCACCAGGGAATCATGTGAGCAACTATGTACCAATAAAATGTGCAACCTAGAAGAAATGGGAAAATTCTTAGAAAGGTACAATTTCCCAAGACTGAACCAGGAGGAAATAGAAAATATGGACAGACCAGTTACCAGTACTGAAACTGAATCAGTAATGTAAAAACTCCCAACAAACAAAAGTTTAGGACCAGATGTCTCCACAAGTGAATTCTACCCAACATTTAGAAAAGAGTTAACACCTATCCTTCTGAAACTGTTCCAAAAAATTGCAGAGGAAGAAACACTTTCAAATTCATCTTATGAGGCCACCATCACTCTGATACCAAAACAAGACAAATGTATTACCAAAAAAAAAAAAAAAATAAAATTACAGGTCAGTATGACTAACGAACATAGGCAGAAAAATCCTTAATAAAATACTACCCAACCAATCCAACAAGGCGTTAAAAGGATTATATACCATGATAAAGCTGGGTTTATCCCAGGGATGTGAGGACTTTTCAGTATCCACAAATCATTAAGTGTGATATACCACATTAACAAATTGAAGAATAGAAACATATGATCATCTCAATAGATACAGAAAAAGCTTTTGATCAAATTAAGCATCCATTTTTGATTAAAAAAAATAACTTCTTCAGAAAGTAGGCAAAGAGCAAACATACTTCTATATAATAAAGACTGTATATGAGTAATTTGTATTCTTTATTGCTGAGTAGTATTTCATTATATGAACGTACTAAAGTATATTTGTGCCTCAGATATCCTCTTAAGCTCTCACTTATCTCTAGGCCTTTGGTCACTTTTCTGGCCTAGCTACTATCTCAGAGGACAATTCAACTGGGCACTTCCCAGCAGTACACCAACAAGCAGATTAACAGTCATTCAATCTTGGGGCTTCTTTACTACCACTGAAGCATGAGATGCAGTGAGACTCACCTGGTTCTCATGTGTGTGTAACTTGGGTGTGGGGAGGTGTTAACACCTCCCTGGGGCAAACATTGGATGAGTAGGAGATGGGCACCAGAAAATAAATTCTTTTGTCTTTATCCCTATATGCTATGCTAAGTCACTTCAGTCGTGTCCAACTCTGTGTGACCCCATAGACGGCAGCCCACCAGGCTCCACCGTCCCTGGGATTCTCCAGGCAAGAACACTGGAGTGGGTTGCCATTTCCTTCTCCAATGCATGAAAGTGAAAAGAGAAAGTGAAGTCGCTCAGTCATGTCTGACTCTTAGCGACCCCATGGACTGCAGCCTACCAGGCTCCTCCATCCATGGGATTTTCCAGGCAAGAGTACTGGAGTGGGGTGCCATTGCCTTCTCCGAGGCTTGGGGCACTGAATTAAATACTATACTACATACAATTGGGACATCAACCCTATATACAGACTATTCTACGTACAGTTGGGACATCGACCCTTTATGAAGACTGTCAGATCAGATCAGATCAGATCAGTCGCTCAGTCGTGTCCGACTCTTTGCGACCCCATGAACTGCAGCACGCCAGGCCTCCCTGTCCATCACCAACTCCCGGAGGTCACTCAAACTCACATCCATTGAGTCAGTGATGCCATCCAGCCATCTCATCCTCTGTCGTCCCCTTCTCCTCCTGCCCTCAATCCCTCCCAGCCTCAGAGTCTTCTCCAATGAGTCAACTCTTCGCATGAGGTGGCCAAAATACTGGAGTTTCAGCTTTAGCATCATTCCTTCCAAAGAAATCCCAGGGCTGATCTCCTTCAGAATGGACTGGTTGGATCTCCTTGCAGTCCAGGGGACTCTCAAGAGTCTTCTCCAACACCACAGTTCAAAAGCATCAATTCTTCGGTGCTCAGCCTTCTTCACAGTCCAGCTCTCGCATCCATACATGACCACAGGAAAGACCATAGCCTTGACTAGGTGAACCTTTGTTGGCAAAGTAATGTCTCTGCTTTTGAATATGCTATCTAGGTTGGTCATAACTTTCCTTCCAAGGAGTAAGCGTCTTTTAATTTAAATGCATGGGTAAAAGCTTTGAAATTCAAGAATAAAGGGACAGAAACACAATTATAATAAAAACTATTAATTTACTTTTTTATTACTCCATGGTAAATTTTATACATAAAACAAAATTAAATAAAAACAGTATGGTAAACCTCAATTCTCATTGTTCTTAAGCATTACCAGTAATTTTGTGAAAATTACTGATTCATCCTCAGAAACACTGCCAAACCCTGAGAGTTCCAGAAAGCTAAATTCCAGGTTGCGTAGGGTCTTTCTCTTTGTTCACGTGTTTCTTACAAAATAATCCTTCTCTCAGAGTGCTGTGTGTGTATTGTAAAAGTGGTGAGTGGGGAAAAAAATAAAAGTCCCAAAAGTACTGTTTCACCTAGCCCTTCCTACCGAATAACAGGAAGAACAACAAAAATGAACAGTCAAACCCAATTTATTTAAATGTATTCAGTACGCTGTAAATACAGTTAGAATTGCAAATTTGTGGCAATTGTTGAATCCTGATAAGCATTATGAACCTTGTGTGTATTTGTTAGTCGATTAGTGGTGTCTACTCTTTGCAACCCCATAGACTGCAGCCCTCCAGGCTCCTCTGTCAATGCAGTTCTCTAGGCAGGAATACTGGAGTGAGTATCCATTCTCATCTCCACGGGAATCTTCTCAATCCAGGAATCAAACCCAGGTCTCCCGTATAACAGGTATATTCTTTAGCCCTGAACCAACAGGGACATGATCTTTTATGAACCTTAGTGTCTATGAATTTGACCTGCAACAATCAGAATTTCAAGTTTGAATTTAGTTTACTGAGTCTTGTAATATTTTACTTTCAGTGACTTTATATTTAGTTTCTGGAAACTAACCAAATAACTAAAGAGATGATTTTTAAAATTTTAGAATTTGCAGATGGCTTCTGATTAACTATTTTATTTTTATTCCATATTTGTTAAAGAACAGTTAGATCTGAAAAATACATTGAAAAAATATTTCTGTTAAAGGACTTTCTGACAATTTCTTCCTTTAGGTTAATGTTCAGACATATGGCTTCATATTCAGCAGGGACACTTTTTAAATAAATCAATTGGAAATTAGAACTGTGTTTGCTTTTAAAAAAATTTTAGTTAACTATTTGCTATATAATATGTATGTCATATCATAAAAAAGTATATTACAATTTTCAAATTATTTTTTTCTTGATACCTTAAATGGTTTGACTTCCCTGGTGGCTCAGATGATAAAGCATCTGTCTACGATGCAGGAGACCAGGGTTAGATCCCTGGATTGGGAAGATCTCTTGGAGAAGGAAATGGCAATCCACTCCAGTACTATTGCCTGGAAAATCCCACGGACAGAGGAGCCTGGTAGGCTACAGTCCATGGGGTTGCAAAGAGTCGGACACGACTGAGCGACTTCACGTTCACGTTTGATCAGATTATTCTGGGAAATACAATTTTCTTGGCAGAGCAGAGTCATGGAAGAACCAAAGGCTGACTCGTAAAGTTTCTACTCAGGAGTTACACACAGTACTTCCACTTACTTTCTATTGGCCAAAACATGTGAAATGGCCAACCCTGAAGTTATTGGAACAGAAAACTAACAATTTTTTTTTCTTTTTGTGGAGAGTGAGAACAAATAATTGAGAGCAATAAAACAACTTACCACAAATACTACCTATTATATCTGTGACCCACTTTGTCAGAAATATTTGCTTTTCCTTCTTACACGTGCAAAATACCCACTCTCCTAATGGATACTCCTAATTCCTACCCCAGACCCAAATGTAGGATTTGATAATCAGATCAGATCAGTCGCTCAGTCGTGTCCGACTCTTTGCGACCCCATGAACCGCAGCACGCCAGGCCTCCCTGTCCATCACCAGCTCCCGCAGGTCACTCAGACTCGCATCCATCGAGTCAGTGATGCCATCCAGCCATCTCATCCTCTGTCGTCCCCTTCTCCTCCTGCCCTCAATCCCTCCCAGCATCAGAGTCTTCTCCAATGAGTCAACTCTTCGCATGAGGTGGCCAAAATACTGGAGTTTCAGCTTTAGCATCATTCCTTCTAAAGAAATTCCAGGATTGATCTCCTTCAGAATGGACTGGTTGGATCTTCTTGCAGTCCAAGGGACTCTCAAGAGTCTTCTCCAACACCACAGTTCAAAAGCATCAATTCTTCGGCGCTCAGCCTTCTTCACAGTCCAGCTCTCACATCCATACATGACCACAGGAAAGACCATAGCCTTGACTAGGCGAACCTTTGTAGGTAAAGTAATGTCTCTGCTTTTGAATATGCTATCTAGGTTGGTCATAACTTTCCTTCCAAGGAGCAAGCGTCTTTTAATTTCATGGCTGCAGTCACCATCTGCAGTGATTTTGGAGCCCAGAAAAACAAAGTCTGACACTGTTTCCACTGTTTCCCCATCTATTTCCCATGCAGTGATGGGACCAGATGCCATGATCTTCGTTTTCTGAATGTTGAGCTTTAAGCCAACCTTTTCACTCTCCACTTTCACTTTCATCAAGAGGCTTTTTAGCCCCTCTTCACTTTCTGCCATAAGAGTCGTGTCATCTGCATATCTGAGGTTATTGATATTTCTCCCAGCAATCTTGATTCCAACTTGTGTTTCTTCCAGTCCAGCATTTCTCATGATGTACTCTGCATATAAGTTAAATAAACATGGTGACAATATGCAGCCTTGACGTACTCCTTTTCCTATTTGGAACCAGTCTGTTGTTCCATGACCAGTTCTAACTGTTGCTTCCTGACCTGCATACAGATTTCTCAAGAGGCAGATCAGGTGGTCTGGTATTCCCATCTCTTTCAGAATTTTCCATAGTTTATTGTGATCCACACAGTCAAAGGCTTTGGCATAGTCAATAAAGCAGAAATAGATGTTTATCTGGAACTCTCTTGCTTTTTCCATGATCCAGCGGATGTTGGCAATTTGATCTCTGGTTCTTCTGCCTTTTCTAAAACCAGCTTGAACATCAGGAAGTTCACGGTTCACATATTGCTGAAGTCTGGCTTGGAGAATTTTGAGCATTACTTTACTAGCGTGTGAGATGAGTGCAATTGTTCGGTAGTTTGAGCACTCCTTGGCATTGCCTTTCTTTGGGATTGGGATGAAAACTGACCTTTTCCAATCTTGTGGCCACTGCTGAGTTTTCCAAATTTGCTGGCATATTGAGTGTAGCACTTTCACAGCATCATCATTCAGGACTTGGAATAGCTCCACTGGAATTCCATCACCTCCACTAGCTTTGTTCGTAGTGATGCTTTCTAAGGCCCATTTGACTTCACATTCCAAGATGTCTGGCTCTAGGTCAGTGATCACATCATCATGATTATCTAGGTCTTGAAGCTCTTTTTTATACAGTTCTTCTGTGTATTCTTGCCACCTCTTCTTAATATCTTCTGCTTCTGTTAGGTCCACACCATCTCTGTCCTTTAACGTGCCCATCTTTGCATGAAATGTTCCTTTGGTATCTCTGATTTTCTTGAAGAGATCCCTAGTCTTTCCCATTCTGTTGTTTTCCTCTATTTCGTTGCACTGGTCACTGAAGAAGGCTTTCTTATCTCTTCTTGCTATTCTTTGGAACTCTGCATTTAGATGTTTATATCTTTCCTTTTCTCCTTTGCTTTTCGCTTCTCTTCTTTTCACAGCTATTTGTAAGAATAGCTGTGAAAGAATGAAATGAAAGAATGAAAGGATGGAGCCAAAACAAAAAGAATACCCAGCTGTGGATGTGTCTGGTGATAGAAGCAAAGTCCGATGCTGTAAAGAGCAATATTGCATAGGAACCTGGAATGTCAGGTCCATGAATCAAGGCAAATTGGAAGTGGTCAAACAAGAGATGGCAAGAGTGAATGTTGACATTCTAGGAATTAGCGAACTAAAATGGACTGGAATGGGTGAATTTAACTCGGATGACCATTATATCTACTACTGTGGGCAGGAATCCCTCAGAAGAAATGGAGTGGCCATCATGGTCAACAAAAGAGTCCGAAATGCAGTACTTGGATGCAATCTCAAAAATGACAGAATGATTTCTGTTCGTTTCCAAGGCAAACCATTCAATGTCACAGTAATCCAAATCTATGCCCCAACCAGTAACGCCAAAGAAGCTGAAGTTGAAAGGTTCTATGAAGACCTACAAGACCTTTTAGAACTAACACCCAAAAAAGATGTCCTTTTCATTATAGGGGACTGGAATGCAAAAGTAGGAAGTCAAGAAACACCTGGAGTAACAGGCAAATTTGGCCTTGGAATACGGAATGAAGCAGGGCAAAGACTAACAGAGTTTTGCCAAGAAAATGCACTGGTCATAGCAAATACCCTCTTCCAACAACACAAGAGAAGACTCTATACATGGACATCACCAGATGGTCAACACCGAAATCAGATCGATTATATTCTTTGCAGCCAAAGATGGAGAAGCTCTATACAATCAGCAAAAACAAGACCAGGAGCTGACTGTGGCTCGGACCATGAACTCCTTATTGCCAAATTCAGACTGAAATTGAAGAAAGTAGAGAAAACTACTAGACCATTCAGGTATGACCTAAATCAAATCCCTTATGATTATACAGTGGAAGTGAGAAATAGATTTAAGGGCCTAGATCTGATAGATAGAGTGCCTGATGAACTATGGAATGAGGTTCGTGACATTGTACAGGACACAGGGATCAAGACCATCCCCTTGGAAAAGAAATGCAAAAAAGCAAAATGGCTGTCTGGGGAGGCCTTACAAATAGGATTTGATAATAGTTTTTATATTTAGTCTGGATTTCTTACCCTTCTTGATCCAGTGGGCTAGAAACTAAAGTGACAAATTATCTGCCCAACACATATCCAGTGTACAGTGCTGGAATGGGGATAGGATAATCAAAATAATTCCAATTCAGAAAGGGAAAAATGAGAAGCATATAAGAATCACTGGTGACTTGCAGTTTTGAAATAACACTGAACATATATTGCAAAGGTTTCCTATACTGGAATAGGAAATACTATTTTTTTTTTTTAGTTCTAATTCTGTTCTCTAGCATTAGCTCCCTAGTTCACTGCCTCCGTGGCTTTTGACTCTGACTTTCGGGTAGCCCATCATTTCTTAGTATCTTCCTAGGCCATATCAGAGGAAGATATTTCAAGTGTATGTCTGTTTACAGCTGAGCAGCTTTGTCTGCCTGCTTAATTTCCAAAGCATATTGAGGCCAAATGTCATTTTAAGTCTCAAAAAGTTCTAGTCTTTCCTAGTCAGTGCTAAATATAATCTTGTCAGTATGATGTCTAGAACTTGGCGTTTTACCAGTTTTCTTCCAGTGTCTACATGTGTCAATATTCACACCCGTAGTTATTTTGAAGACATGCTCAGCTCTCTTTAGACTTGATTACTAGCATTCTTGGTTTATCAGACTTTCATGAGAAGACATACATAGTCTCTTTTCTCTGATCCACTTTGTGCAAGGATTTACAAGGGCCATGTTTATTCTAAAAGTATTATTGGGTGCCGCTTTTAATTTATTGAGTATAAAAAGCCTCTAGCGATCTGATAGTTATGTATTTGTTTGGTTTTTAACCTTAAGTCAGCCTTTGGTTCTAAGAGCATTTGTTAACCTTATCTTTAACTGGATGAGTATGAGAAAAATTGTTTATTTCAACCTCCAAGTCAGAATTTCTGAATTCTCTCCTTGTCCCTCCATTGATGCTTGAAGCCAGATCAGTTCTTTCTAAACTAACTCATCTCTTGCTTGCTGTACCATGGTAAATGAAGCCAATAGCAACCAAGATATTATTACTGTCCCTATGCATGCTTTGTTCAACATATGCCTTCCAGTTTACCACAAATGACAATTTTACTAAATGCATCACAACTGCATGACATGAGTTGCCATTTTTCCAGCCATTAACAGTTATCTCACTATGTTACACCACTCTGTATTACAGAAGTATGTAAATTCCTGATACCAATTTTGGTATTAATTACTATGTTAGTGAAATGACAGACTACCCCTAAATCTCAGTGTCTTACAAGCAACAGAGATTTATTTCTTTTTTGTTACATGTTGGCTGTTGCTCTACTTTAGTGACTTTTTAACCCTAAGTACTGGAATGATGGAGCAGACACTATCTTTTACATGATATTATTAGGACCCAGTAAAAGTCATGGCCTTCTGATGCAATGACTTAAAAAAATCTGATTAGACGAGATTTTCATCACTTCCATTCATACTGTGTTCACTAAAATAAATCTTATAGCTAAGCTTGATGTTGAATCCTCTCACAGGGATTAGAAGTAGATAATTGGGTATAAAGAAATATAATCAAATTGAGTGTAGAGAAGTAGCTACACTTTATTTCCATAGTTTTTAATGAAGTAACTTGTAGTTATTGGATTTGAAAACAGCTAAGCAAAATCCTCAGATACGTTTTTTGAGGCCAGTTGAATTAGAATTATCATCTGTTTTCTGTGAGGTTGTTTTATTTATTTACAAAATAGTAACACTTTTTATTATTCAGTTTGAGAATCTAAGAACAATATTTGAAAGAATTTTGTACTGATAATATCACAGTGGGAAGGCAGGGTTGAATAGAGAAAATTATGAATGTTGGAAAGTTTAGATTCTAATTTTTTTTAATAAAATAAAAAAAATACTATTGAAGCCGTAAAAAGAAGCAACAGAGAGGAAAAATACAGAGTCTAGCAAGCATAGCAGTAAAAAGGTTTTGGAAAGGAAAGTAAGTTGAAATTAATTGGGGTAAAAGAAAAACAGAAAATGTCATGTGGCCTATACGTAGGAAGAAAACACATATTTCCCAGTTTCCAAAAAAACTGAGTGATCTTCAAATGGATAAAGTAATAAAAAAAAATCTCTAAATCTTCCTAAAAAGCAGAACGGTGGGTCAAAAGATAGCAAATACCTCACATGCTTCCTATCATTTCTTCTTCTTTACCTTTTGCAAGAATTATGCTTTTCCCATATAGCATAGGGCAAGTGCAGACCTTTAACATAACACTCCAAATACTTCAGGAAATCATCATTTGTCTTAAGATACGTAACTTATCTACTATTTCTGACACAGTCTCATTTAGAGACTTGGTTAAACTGCATTTGAAAATCAAAGTGTTAATAGTTTGACATCTTTGATTCCAAATGTATATTTGACAAAGAGGAAATAAAGACTAATTAAAAGACACAGTCTAAGCCTTTACTATCTGAATGGAAAAAATATAATTTTAAAGCATCCAGAGAACATACACAAAGCAACTGTGTTGATCAGTATAAATCTGACTTATACAGATACAGCCACTGAAACAATATGCTGAATTACAAGAAGCAATAGGTTGAGGCAGGTAAATGTTTCTGAGCAAAATGAATTTTTCATTGGACTCTGAAGGAAAAATATTAATTAATGGAAGGGGAGTAGAAAGGGCATCCCTAGGGGAATCTAAGAGTATGAATCAAACACAAACTTGGCCTCATGAACAAGATACAAATTAAGTATAAGAAGGAACCCAGGGCATTCCTATTGCAGTGCAGTTAGGCATAGGAAGAATGAAAGGTGAAGTTGGAAGATGAAGAAAGCCTGTCTTATAGAAGACATTGAATAACTGCTTAAGTAGATCCATATTACTTATGGATTCCATATTTATGAACTTAACAACACACTGAAATTTATTTATATCTGTGAAATCACTAATCACAGTGCTTTCACAGTCATTCATGCACTCACAGAGAATGACAAAAATAATTGAATTGCCTGATGAGTTCCCAGCTGAGACTAAATAAAGCAATGTTCTGCCTTCTTATTTCACTTCTCATACGATACATGAGTGTCCTTTTCATGGTCTATTTTTACCCCCTTTTTGTTTAATCAAGGTGACTTTAAACAGAAACACACATTCAGCATGGTTATGTATTGATGTGTTGATGAGATGTTGCTACCAGAGGCTCAAAGGAACCTGATTCTGTATTTCTTCTGGAAGTATTGATTCAGTATTTGCTAATTTGATGTTCATAGTGACTTTATAGAATGTAAATACCACAGATAATGATAATCAACTGTATATACCGACTTATAATTATAGAAAGGCCTCGTCTTCATAAATTTACGTTGTAGTATATCCATGTCTTCAGAGCCTCCAGTGTTGTTACTTACTTTAATATGTGAACAAATTGGTAAGCCCTCGTGGCTATAATTTGAGAAGGCTAAGATTCACTATAATATTTCTGAGAGTTTATGGGGAGTGTGTGCTTGGGGGAGAATGTACGTTTCCTATCATCTCATTTCTTAATACTGTAGATGGCTTTCTTCTTTCACTCCAACCTTGCACAGAATAAGAACATAGAAGAGGATGTTTCTATGTTACTCAGTTACCAATACCTCAAGACTGGAATAAGAAGCAATCTTTTACTAAGAAATTAGGGATAACCGTTGAGTATTTATCAACAGAACTAGAAACTTTATAAAGTTGAATATTAAATATCATTTTGTTTCTTCAGCCAGCCTCTGTTCTAATTGGTTTAAGCCCACCTTTCCAGTCTGCTTCCATATCTCTGTCTCTTATCTCTTTTCCTCTGAGATCTCAATGTCCAGTTTCAACTCTGAAATTCCTTTGGTTTTTGTAATGAAGAGAATTTAGTCCTCTTTTTCTTATTCCCTCCCTTTCTGAAATCCTTTTTCTAGACTAATCTTGATACCTATCTCCACATAACCAGAAGGTCTATTAAAGCATTTCCTCAAACAAAAAGGTATTTGTATACCTTCAATGTTAAGGAATCTAGCTTCAATCTAGCACTTTTGAAAATAATAAAAGGTTTTTCCATTCACTATATTATTATAATTTTATGATTTTATTTAATTGTCAAGAAGACATTTCTAGAATCCAGAAGAAGACTTACATATCCTGACTGCATCATGAAAATTGTTGTCATCCCATAAACTTATTGGGAATTGATTTAGACTTATTTTTGTATGTAAAAAAGCCAAAACAAGATTTCCTATTTAAAAAAATGTATTGAAGTATAGCTGATTTATAATGAGTTACTTTCAGGTGTACTGCAAAGTGGTTCAGTTACATGTACATATATATCTTTTTTCAGATTCTTTTCCCTTATGGGTTATTACAAAACATTGTGTGAAGTTCCCTGTGCTATACAGTAGGTCCTTATCAGTTATCTATATGTTAGTGTATATATTGTAATTCCAAACTCCTAATTTTCCCACCCCCTTTACATTCCCCTTTGGTAACTGTAAGTTTGTTTTCTATATCTGTAGGTCAATTTCTGTTTTATACATAAGTTCATTTGTATCATTTTTTTTTAGATTCCACATATATGTAATAAGTAAGCAAGTAAGTGTTAGTCACTCAGTCATGCCCAACTCTTTGCGACACCATGAACTACAGCCCACCAGTCTCCTCTGTCCATGAGATTTTCCAGGCAAGGATACTGGAGTGGGTCACCATTTTCTTCTCCAGGGGAATCTTCCCAACCCAGGGATCGAACCCAGGTCTCCTGCACTGCAGGCAGATTGTTTACCAACTGAGCTACAAGGGAAATCCATATGTACAATATCATTTGATTTTTGTCTTTGACTTCACTCCAAAGAATGATAATGTCTAGGTTCATCCAAGTATTGCAAATGGCATTTTTTAATTCTTTTTATGAATTAATAATATTTCACTGTGTTAATCTTCTTTATCTATCCCTCTGTAGCTGGACATTTAGGTTGCTTCTATGTCTAGGCTATTGTAAATCATGCTGCTGTGAACATTGGCATGCATGTATCTTTTTGAATTGTGTTTTGTGTTTTTTTTTTCAGATTTATGACCAGGAGTGGGATTTTAGAATCATATGCTAGCTCTAATTTTAGTTTTTTAAGGAGCATCTATACAGTTCTGCATAGTGACTGCACCAGTTTATATTCCCATCAACAGTGTAGAAGGACTGCTTTTTCTCCACAGGCTCTCCAGCATTTATTGTTTGTAGATGTTTTGATGAAGGCCGATGATGATGACAGGTGTGAGGTGATAACCTCATTATAGTTTTATCTGCATTTCTCTAATGATTCATGATGTTGAGCACCTTTTCAATGGGCCTTTTGGCCATCTGGATGTGTTTGTTGGAGAAATATCTGTTTAGATATTCTGCCCATTTTCTACTTGGGTTCCTTTCTTTTCATACTGAGTCACATAAGCTGCTTGTATATTTTGGAGATTAGTCACTTGTCAATTGCTTTGTTTGCAAATATTTTCTCCCATTCTGTAAGTTGTCTTTTCATTTGTTTATAGATTTCTTTGCTCTCCAGAAGTTTTTAAGATGAATTCAGTTCCATTTGTTTGTTTTAATACAAAACTTTCAATCAGAGTTTATTTATATATCAATAAATAATTAATACAAAAATTTCTTTTTCATCTCTGATTGCTTTGGCTAGGACCTCCAAAACTATGTTGAATAAAAGTGGCAGGAGTAGACACCCCTGTCTTGTTCCTGATTTTTGGAGAAAAGCATTTAACTTTTCACCATTGAGTATGATTTTAGCTGTGGATTTTTCACATATGGCCTTTATAATTTTGAGGTATGTCCTCTCTATGCAGACTTTTTGGAGAGTTTTTATCACAAATCAATGTTGAAATTTATCAAAAGCTTTTTCTGTATCTACTAAGATTATTCAATTTGTTAATGTGGTATATCATATTGATTAACTTGTGGCTATTAAAAAGTCCTTATGCCCCTGGGATAAACTTCACTTTATCATGTTGTATGACCCTTTTCATGTATTACTGGATTGCTTTGCTAGTATTTGTTGAGAATTTTTATGTCTATGTTCATCAGTGAAATTGGCCTGTATTCTTTTTTTTTTTTATAATATCTTTGTCTAATTTTGGTATTAGAGTGATGGTAACCTTACAGAATAAGTTTGAAAGTGTTCCTTCCTCTACAATTTTTTGGAATAGTCTGGAAGGATAGGTTTAACTCTTCTCTAAATGGTTGGTAGAATTGACCTGTGAAGCCATCTGATGTTGAACTTTTGTTTTAAATCATAGATTCAATTTTAGTATTTGTAATCAATATGTGTATATCTTCTATTTCTTCCTAGTTCAGTCTTGGGAGAGTATACCTTTCTAAGAATTTGTCCATTTTTTCTGGTTGTCCATTTTCCATCTTATTGGCATATAGCAGCTTTGTAGTATTCTCTTATGGTCTTTTGTATTTCCATGGTTCTGTTGTAACTTGTTCATTCCTAATTTTATTGATTTAGGCCCACCTCTTTTTTTGATGAATCTGCCTAAAGCTTTATCAGTTTTGTTTATCTTTGCAAATCACTAGCTTTTAGTTTCATTTTTCTTATCTGCTGTTTTCTTAGTTTCATTTATTTCTGTTCTGAATTTTATGATTTCTTTCATGAGTTTTGTTTGTTCATATTACTTTAGGCATAAAATTTGGTTGTTTTTTGAATTTATTCTTGTTTCCTGAGGTAAGCTTGTATCACTATAAATTTCACTCTTAGAACTGCTTTTGCTGCATCCCACAGGGTTTAGACTGTCATGTCACACACAAATATGATATCTAAATCTGTACTCATGGGGGAGGAGAAGGCAAATGTAGGATATTTGAAACTCATTTGAGTGAGATCAGCAACTTCAAACTTATATAGACTGCTATATCAAAATCTCATGGTAACCACAAAATGAAGATTCACAGTAGATACACAAAAAAGAAAAAGTAATCCAAGTACAACACCAAAGTTAGTCATCCATTCACTAGAGAAGATGACAAAGAGGAAGGGAAAAAAAGAAGGAAAAATGAAGACCTACAAGAAGAAATCAAAAACAGTTAACAAAATGGCAGTAAGAGCACACATGTCAACAATTACATTAATGTAACCTGATTAAGTGCTCCAACTAAAAGCCATAGACCAGGTCAATGGATATAAAAACAAGACATATGTGTGTGTTTGTGTGCGTGTGTTTGTGTGTGTGTGTGTATGTGTATCATATATATATGATCTCCACAAGAGACCCACTCCACATCTAGAGACATATAGAAACTGGGGATAGAAAAAAGTATTCCATGCAAATGGAAATCAAAAGAAAGCTGGAGTAGCAAAACTCATATCAGAGAAAATAGACTTTAAAATAAAGACTGTTACAGGAAACAAAGGACACTACATAACAAAGATCAATCCAAGAATATGTAACAATTGTAAATATATATGCATCTAACATAGTAACATTTGAATGTATAAGGCAAATGTTAACAGATATACAAGGAAAAATTGACAGTATAATAATCATGGGGAACTTTAACTCCTCACTTACATCAGTGGACACATCATCCAGAGAGAAAATCAATAAGGAAACACAGAGTTTAAATGATACATTAGACACATGACTTAATTGGTATTTATAGAACATTCCATTGAAAAGTAGCAGAATACATATTCTTTTCAAGTACATGTGGAACATTCTCCAGGATAGATCACATGCTGGGCCACAAAACAAGCCATGGTACTTTTTGACAAAATTGAAATAGTATCATGCATCTTTTTTCTTCTTTTTTATTTTTTAAATTATGAAAGTATGATAACACAATTACAGGAGACTTGGAAAATACAGAACAAAGTTACATATAGTTCCTTCCACTGTCAGTTCAGTTCAATCACTCAGTCGTATCCGATCTTTGTGACCACATGGCCTGCAGCGTGCCAGGCCTCCCTGTTCATCACCAACTCCTGGAGTTTACTTAAACCATGTCCATTGAGTCGGTGATGCCATCCAACCATCTATCCTCTGTCATCCCCTTATCCTCCTGCCCTCAATCCTTCCCAGCCTCAGGATATTTTCCAATGAGTCAGTTCTTCACATCAGGTGGCCAAAGTATTAGAGTTTCAGCTTCAGCATCAGTCCTTCCAATGAATATTCAGGACTGATCTCCTTCAGAATGGACTGGTTGGATCTCCTTGCAGTCCAAGGAACTCTCAAGAGTCTTCTCCAACACCACAGTTCAAAAGCATCAATTCTTCGGCACTTAGCTTTCTTTATAGTCCAACTCTCACATCCATACATGACCACTGGAAAAACCATAGCCTTGACTAGATGGACCTTTGTTGGCAAAGTAATGTCTCTGCTTTAAATATGCTGTCTAGGTTGGACGTAGCTTTTCTTCCAAGAAGCAAATGTCTTTTAATTTCATGGCTGCAGTCACCATCTGTGTGATTTGGGAGTCCCAAAAAATAAAGTCTCTCACTGTTTCCATTGTTTCCCCTGAAATGATTGGACAGATGCCTTGATCTTAGTTTTCCAAATGTTGAGTTTTAAGCCAACTTTTTCACTCTCCTCTTTTACTTTCATCGAGAGGCTCTTTAGTTCTTCTTCACTTTCTGCCATAAGGGTGCTGTCATCTGCATATCTGAGGTTATTAATATTTCTGCCAGCAATCTTGATTCCAGCCTGCGCTTCATCCAGCCCCGCATTTCGCATGATGTACTCTGCATATGAGTTAAATGAGCAGAGTGACTATATACAGCCTTTAATCAATTCAAAATCTTATTTGATACTTCTCTGAATTAAACTACCTTTCTACGGTAATCTATTCAGTTTGGCATTTAAGTGTCTAACAACACTTCTTAGATCTATCAAATAAGTGAAGTCACAGAGCAAACAACTGTCCAAAAATTGGTAAGAAAAACAAGCAGATACAGAGAACCAATCACAACTTATTGGAGCAGAAACCCACAAGCAGAAACCTGTGTGCGAAAGGAAAACCTGAAGTATGGTTAATGAATTGCCAGAGGCTCAATATGGACAAGTCTGAGAGTTACAAACTCTAAAGGGATGCAGTCGTAGGGGAATCCACCATTCCTCTCTGAGTTTTACTTCCAGGATCTCTACCAGGTTCTCACATTGAATTTCAAAGAAAAATCTCCTTGCACTTCTGGTGCATGGATAGCACAAAACACCAGAGGGGAAAATATCTTACATATGTAGGAGCAAATATAAAAGTTACATCTGACTCCTCAGAAACCATGCAAGCAAGACAAAGTGGAGTGAAACATTTTAGTGCTTAAAGGAAAAAGCACCAACCTTGAATTCCCTATTCTGAAACGCAATGCCTCAGAAATGAAAAAGAAATAAAAACATTGTTAGGAAAAAAAAAAAAAAAAAAACAGTCAAGGTAATTGGGCTGCAGTCCATGGGATTGCGAAGAGTCGGACAGGACTGAGCGACTTCACTTTCACTTTTCACTTTCATGCATTGGAGAAGGAAATGGCAACCCACTCCAGTGTTCTTGCCTGGAGAATCCCAGGGACAGCGGAGCCTGGTGGGCTGCCGTCTATGGGGTCACACAGAGTCGGACACAACTGAAGTGACTTAGCAACAACAGCAGCAGCAGAATTGCCTTGCTAAAAGTGTTAAGAAAAAAGTCTTCAAAGAGAAATAAAATAATTTAGGTAAGAAACTCATTTCTGCAAAAGGAAGGATGAGCATTGGAGAAGGAATAAGTGAAGGTAAAATAAAAACTCATTTTTGTTATTCCTCTTATCTAACATCTAACAATTTATTACTAATAATGTATATATATATCAGATCAGATCAGATCAGTCGCTCAGTCGTGTCTGACTCTTTGCGACCCCATGAACTGCAGCACGCCAGGCCTCCCTGTCCATCACCAACTCCTGGAGGTCACTCAGACTCACATCCATTGAGTCAGTGATGCCATCCAGCCATCTCATCCTCTGTCGTCCCCTTCTCCTCCTGCCCCCAATCCCTCCCAGCAGCAGAGTCTTCTCCAATGAGTCAACTCCTCGCATGAGGTGGCCAAAGTACTGGAGTTTCAGCTTTAGAATCATTCCTTCCAAAGAAATCCCAGGGCTGATCTCCTTCAGAATGGACTGGTTGGATCTCCTTGCAGTCCAAGGGACTCTCAAGAGTCTTCTCCAACACCACAGTTCAAAAGCACCAATTCTTCGGCGCTCAGCCTTCTTCACAGTCCAGCTCGGAAAACATATATATGAATCAAAAATAAGTACTTTGTATTATTTAAGTTACATGTATATTGTTACTGAACCTAAAGCTCCAATTCTTGGCCACCGGATGCAAAGAGCTGACTCATTGGAAAAGACCCTGATGCTGGGGAATATTGAAGGCAAAAGATGGGGGCAGCAAAGGATGAGATGGTTAGGTAGCATCACCAACTCAGTGAACATAAATTTGAGGAAACTCTAGGAGTTAGTGGAGGACAAAGGAGCCTGGTGTGCTGCATTCCATGGAATTGCAGAGTGGGACATGACTTAGTGACTGAACAACAAAATAACTTATGCAGAACAGATAGTCTTTTTAAAATAACTCCTAGCACATCTTTGGTTTTCAAAGTTAAGAAAAGATATTTTGAATTGGTGATAGTCAATACAAAATAGTGCAAATGTTTTATTTCAAATGCCAGAAATGGGGGTGATGGGCAATATATTTTATATAAAGCAAAAATCATGTTTTTTCATAGAAAGTAGTATAGTTTAGAGTCACATATATGTTCTGAAGAGAAACCAAATGGCATAAACATATTCTTTCATATTTGCTAGAGAAGAAGGAAGGTTTCTGTTCTGACTAATTGGTTTTAGTCTCCAAACAGAGTAATTTGCAGGAATTTATAAATTCTAACCTGAGCATTTGCAATCATTTTTTGTGACTGGGAGTCACAAATGAGTTCTTTGAATGTAAAGTCTATTTCTTAATGTTTCTGTTTATTTAGCTTGGTTATATCGTAAGTAAAAGGATTATTATTTTAACATTCATATTTATTAAGAGGGCAGATAGATGTATTGACTATGTCATGCCCCAGAGCAACTTTTAATGGAATAGAAGTCTTCAAATTGCAATTATAGGTATATCTTTCTTTAGAACTTTCTATTTCACATATATGTCTCAATAGGGGGCAGTTTTATCACTATATAGAGTGATCATCAAGCAGCATAAAGAATAAATGGCCTCTGAATAACTCTGTCTTATGGCCTGGACAATAATGTTGAGAATTGTGTTAACCTGCAAACACCCAGAGAAGTGTGATGGTGACTGAAGAAAAGAATACTGTAAACCAGCATTGGTGAACCACTCAGAGGCATGTAAAGGCTTCAGTTAGTCCTTTCCTTCTCTTGGGTATGTGGAAGATACAGGAATGAATATTGAGAAATTCCCAATCAAGCTTTTGTATTGTGCAGCTCTAGAGTTCATTTGAGGCCCTATGAATGCCTTTTTTTTTTTTTTTTTAATCATAGTCTGCATGAACTTAGTCTGTTTCTTCTTTTGTAACTACTAACTATGAACACACATTCTAGATTGTGGGATTTTATTTTGGTTTTGTTTTTTAATTAGAGTAAGCACTTAGATTCTTTTGACATAGATTCCTAGACCTAACTCTGATCTAAAGCTGTATTTCTGTCTTCTGAAACAGTAATTTACAGTCTATCTAGAATGGCCTATTACTGAGATATTCTGATTAGTTGAATATTTATATTAAGCAACCCCCATATGAATCACCAGTTTTCAAATAATGTAAAAATATAACTAAAATTGCACTGAAGATTATTTCATCTTTCCTTGATACTATAGAGGTAGTATGATGGTAACGCTTTTCATTTTAAATGATTTACCATCTAATAGAACTATAAAATTAATCAAATTTATAAAATATCTATTGAAACATATATAAAGGTATTGCTTTTGAAATAAGTACTATATATTTTTCATCCCCTGTCCTTCTCTCTAAAATCTACACATGCTAGCATTTTTTTATCCTATGCCTTTGAACTTTTATTTCTCTGGATCCTATAGACGAGAACTTACCATAATTTACAACCCATATTGTATTTTCTACCTAAATTATATTGTTTAGTATTATCACTGATAAGCTTACTCACAAAAGTGCCAATTCAATAAATACCTACACACATTCAATATCTAATATATGCCTAGGGGCCCAGTCACCTTTGCTTGCTATTTCCCAATATATCTGCCTCCCATTTTTTAAGCTTGAGATTCCTTTAAAATCTTAAAAATTACTGAGAACTCCAAAAGCTTTTGTGTATATGGGTTATGAAAATTTTCAATCTATTCAGTTGCTGAGTGATGTCTGACTCTGTGATTCTGTGGACTGCAGCACAAGAGGCTTCCCTCTCCATCACCAACTCCCAGAGCTTGCTCAAACTCATGTCCATCAAGTCAGTGATGCCATCCAACCATCTCATCCTCTGTCATCCCCTTCTCCTCTTGCCTTCAATCTTTCTCAGAATCAGGGTCTTTTCCAGTGAGTCAGTTCTTCGCATCAGGTGACCAAAGTATTGGAGTTTCAGCTTCAGCATCAACCCTTCCTATGAATATTCAGGATTGATTTGCTTTAGGATTGGCTGGTTTGATCTTACACCCCAAGGGACTCTTAAGAATCTTCTCCAACACCACAGTTCAAAAGCATCAATTCTTCAGTGCTCAGCTTTCTTTATAGTCCAACTCTCACATCCATACATGACTCCTAGAAAAACCATAGCTCTGATGAGACGGACCTTTGTTGGCAAAGTAATGTCTCTGCTTTTTAATATGCTAAGTTGATCATAGCTTTTCTTCTGAGGAGCAAGTGTCTTTTACTTACATGGCTGCAGTCACCATCTGCAGTGATTTTTGACCCCAAGAAAAGAAAGTCTGTCACTGTATCCATTGTTTCCCCATCTATTTGCCATGATGATGGGATAGGATGCCATGATCTTAGTTTTTTGGATGTTGAGTTTTAAGTCAGCTTTTTCACTCTCCTCTTTCACTTTCATCAAGAGGCTCTTTAGTTCCTCTTCACTTTGCCGTAAGGGTGGTATCATCTGCATATCTGAGGTTATTGATATTTCCCCAGCAGTCTTGACAACAACTTGTGCTTCAATCAGCCCAGCATTTCTCATGATGTACTCTGCATATAAGTTAAATAAGCAGGGTGACAATGTACAGCCTTGACGTACTTCTTTCCCAATTTGGAACCAGTTTGTTCTTCCATGCCTGGTTCTAACTATTGCTTCTTGACCTGCAAACAGATTTCTCAGGCGACATGTAAGGTGGTGTGGTATTCCCATTTCTTGAAGAATATTCCAGTTTGTTGTGATCTACACAGGCAAAGGCTTTAGTATAATCAAGAAAGCAGAAATAGATGTTTTTCTGGAATTCTCTTACTTTTTTGATGATCCAGCAGATGTTGGCAATTTGATTTCTGGTTCCTCTGCCTTTTCTAAATCCAGTTTGAACATCTGGAAGTTCACAGTTCATGTACTGTTGAAGCCTGGCTTGGAGAATTTTGAGCATTACTTTACTATCATGTGACATGAGTGCAATTGTGCATTAGTTTGAGCATTCTTTGGCATTGCCTTTCTTTGGGATTGAAATGAAAACTTACATTTTCCAGTCCTGTGGCCACTGCTGTGTTCTCTAAATTTGCTGGTGGCACTTTCACAGCATCATCTTATAGGATTTGAAATTGCTCAGCTGGAATTCCACCACTTCCACTAGCTTTGTTCATAGTGATGCTTCCTAAGGCCCACTTGACTTCACATTCCAGGATATCTGGCTCTAGGTGAGTGATCACACCATCGTGATTATCTGGGTGGTGAAGATCTTTTTTGTACAGTTCTTCTGTGTATTCTTGCCACTTCTTAATATCTTCTGCTTCTGTTAGGTCCATATTGTTTCTGTCCTTTATTTTGCCTATCATTGCATGAAATATTCCCTTGGTATTTCTAATTTTCTTGAAGACATCTCTAGTCTTTCCCATTCTATTGTTTTCCTCTATTTATTTCCATTGACACTTAGGAAAGCTTTCTTATCTCTCCTTGCTATTCTTTGGAACTCTGTATTTAAATGGGTATATCTTTCGTTTTCTCCTTTTCCTTTAACTTCTCTTCTTTTCTCAGCTATTTGTAAGGCTTCCTCAGACAACCATTTTGCCTTTTTTGCCTTTCTTTTTCTTGGAGATGCTTTTTATCCCTGCCTCCTATACAATGTCATGAACCTCTGTCCATAGTTCTTCAGGCACTCTGTCTATCAGATCTAATCCCTTGAATCGCACTCTATCAGATCTAATCCCTTGAATCTATGTCTCACTTCCACTGTATAATCATAAGGAATTTGATTTAAGTCATACCCGAATGGTCTAGTGGTTTTCTCTACTTTCTTTAATAAGTCTGAGTTTTGCATTGAGGAGTTCATGAACTTCACCACAGTCAGCTCCCAGTTTTATTTTTGCTGACCTGTATAGAACTTCTCCATCTTTGGCTGCAAAGAAGATAATCAGACTGATTTCATTATTGACCGTCTGGTGATGTCCATGTGTAGAGTCTTCTCTTGTGTTGTTGGAAGAGGGTATTTGCTATGACCAGTGCATTCTCTTGGCAAAACTCTGTTAGCCTTTGCCCTGCTTCATTCTGTAACCAAGTCAAAGTTTGCCTATTACTCCAGGTATCTCTTGACTTCCTACTTTTGCATTCCAGTCCACTGTGATGAAAAGGACATCTTTTTTGAGTGTAACTGAGAAAATTTTAAAAAAAATTTTTATTAATTCACATAAAGATAATAAACCATTACTTTTTAAAATAATATTTTATGAAAAATGATCCTATTATAGAAAAAAAATTTTGAGAATGACATCATTTTACACTTTTGCGAGTCTCTTTAACATTTGGCTTAGTAGAAGACAGATGTATCCACATATCTGCTTTTGCATCCCAACTGTTGCCATGTATTAATATTTTTTGGTTGACTAATATTAAGAAAACCCAGCTAGATAGTGTTCAGAAAATGGAATATATTATAGTAGCTTTTAAGATAATTTTGGATGTTTGTCTTTGATACTACACCAGAACTTGACAAGTGTAAATTATTAAAGGCTAGTTTAATGTGGAATCTTAACTACTGATGTGAACTTTAAGTACTCTTACAGTAAAATCTGTTATCTGTTATGCACTTTGGTTCATTTTCTTATGGATGATTTTATATTATCATACATTGAATATCTCACAACTAATGGTTAGCTGAATTATGCAACTTTCCTAAATATTGATGTATTTCATTATGCAATATAAAAAATTGTTAATATCACCATTAGTCTCTTCAAGAAAGTATTCATAAACTATAACCAAATACAGGTTTTCCAAAATTCTGATTTTTACTTGACTCTCCAATTCCATCATTTTGATTGACAGCAAATACTGTCAGCTGTTTTTCTTGAAGTGACAGATTTATTTTGTTCATTTTTGTGAAAATGTCTGCCAAATAACCAAATCTGAATAATTACTTTGACAGTTGTTCTTTTACATAAAAATGGTATTTTGTGGTAAAAGCAGCTAGTTCAGCTCACAACGCAAACAATTATAAAGGAACTTTTTCTCAAAATAACCATTACGCTTTTTGGTATGCAGCAGAACTGTTTTGTATGTACTTCCTATTTTTGTCACGTGTAATATTAAAAGATACATTTTCAGTGATGGATATTTAATAAAAATTTATGTTTTTCTTACTTCGTAGAGGTCATTCTTAATAGAAATTGGTTTTCCCCCCCAATTGGTGAAAGATACACACATACATATACATATATACAATAAAATGAGGTATAACTTTTAACTTATTTTAATTGTATTTACCACTTACAATTTTTAGTGAAAGAAAAATATATTAATTTCAATTGATACTATTAAATAAAGCAGAATTATAGAAAAGGTTTATTTTTAAAGAATACAGATATATAACAATGCTAGAAAATAAGAGCATTCCCTCATTAAACCAAAATCTTTTCAGAATTTCTAAAAGGTAGACAGCAATTGGGTTTGTATTTCTTTAGAAAATGAAACAAATCAGTGGTTTATTTTTTAAGCCCAAGAAAGAAAAATCATATAGAATTAAGAACAGTTCTCATTAGAGACCTGGCATAATTTCAAGATCAAAACACAATTATGAGGAGCTTTGAATACATATTGAAAAGTGAAAGAAGCCAGTCTGAAAAGAAGGCTACATCCTGTAAAATTCCTACCTTGTGACATTCTGGAAAAAGAAAACAACACACAGACAGATCAGTGATTGACAGGGCTTGTGGGAGAGGGTGCGAGGAATGAATAGATAGAGCCAGTGAGTTTTCGGGCAGTGGAACTATTCTGTATAATACTGAAATTGTGGGTATAAGACATTATGCGTTAATCAGAACCCAAAGAATGCAAAACCAGGAATGAACCCTAAGGTAAACTCTGAACTTCAGTCAATGGTACTATATCAATATGAGTTCAATTGTAAAATTGTACCACAATAATGCATGTGTGTGTATGTGTGAAGTAGGAGGGGATATATGGAAATTCTCTATTTCCTATATAATTTTTATGTAAACCTAAAACTACTCTGTCTCTGCTATGAAGATGTACTGTCTGACTTTTAAGAAACACAAATAATATGAAAGATAAACATAAAAACTGATCCCAGAGGAAATAGGTTTATCCAGAAAACCAAAATATTTTGTAAACAAAATATTATAAAATTTTATTAATAGTTATTATTTTATGATAGTAAAGAACATGTATCTTGAGAGAAACAATAGCCTACTATGAAACAAATGAACATTAAGAGGATAAGAAATGATTCATGAAAATTGAAATGTGACTTCTAAAATGAAAAAAAAATAGCGTGAAAGCTGTATAACAGAATGACATAAAACATAAGCCTTGAAAGCAAGTGTCCTGAAGAGATGTATCTTATATTATGTTCACTGCTTTATAACTAGCACCTGGAACGGTGTGCAGTCCTCAGCAGGCACTCAGTAAACATTTGTTAAGTCAAAAATTGAACAATTTTGTATCTTGAAAAATACTGCTGAGGAACTTTCCTGAACATAGCATAACATAAAGAGATAGAAAATGGAACACAAAATTGAATGTGGAAAATAGATCCAAGGGATCTAATTTGTCTGTACTTAGAAGTAAAAAAGTAGGAAAAGAGAAAATAGACAGTGGTGATTGATTAGGGAAAAATGAAATTTCTGCTGGACTGCAGAAAGACATAGTTCTTCAGATTGAAAAAGACTAAGTACTCAGGTTGGGTGTGTATGTATTTACAATTTTTATATCTTTTTCTTGAATTGATTCCTTTATCATTATGTAGTGTGTCTTTGTATAATATTTTAAATATATTATGCTACTTCCTTTTGGCCTGCAGAGTTACTCTGAAGTCAGCTGGTAGCCTTATGAGACTTCCACTAGAAGTAACTTATTGCTTTTCCCTTGCCATTTTTTCATATTCGCTTTTTACCCTTAACTTTTGCCATTGTAATTCCAGTGTGTCTTGGTGTGATCCTCTTTCAGTTGATCTTGTTTGAGACTCTCTGTGCTTCCTAGACCTGAATGTCTGTTTCCTTTTCCAGGTTAGGGTTTCTTTTTGTTTGTTTGTTTTTAACTATTGTATCTCATATATGTTCTCTACTCCTTTCTCCTTCCCTTATCCTTCTAGGATGTCTATAATATGAATGTTAGTATGCTTGATGTTTTTCCACAGGTCTCTTAAAATGTCATTTCTTTTTTATTCTTTGTGCTTTTTAGCTTCAGTGGTTTCCACCATTCTTCCAGCTCACTGATCTGTTCTTCTGCTTCATCTAATCCACTGTCAGTTACTTCTAGTGTATTTTCTAATGCTTTGTTAAACTTCTCACTGTGTTCATCCAGTCTTCAACAAGTTAGTTGAGCATTTTTATGATCATTACTTTGAACTTTTATTGGGTAGACTGCTTATCTCCATTTCATTTCTTTATTCACCTAGTTTTCATTCTGTCATTTAACCCTTTTTTCACCTCATTTTGTCTCAGTCTTGCATTTATTTGTAGGTATTAGGTAGGTTGGTTACATTTCCTGATCTTGGAGAAATGGCCTTTTGTAGGCGATCTCTTATGGGGCCCAGCATCTCACTTCCCTCTGGTCACCAGAGCTGGTTACCAGGGTAAGGCCCTAGCATGACTGGTTGTAGGTCCCAGGAATCCCAGGGCTGATGATGGCCTATTTGTGAGCAAGGCCAAAGAGTTGGGTTGCAGGACAGCTAGCTGCAGGTGCCAAAGGCATGGTGCTTGTGCCAATCTGCTAATGGGTGGGGCCAGGTCCTGCTGCAGTTGACTTCAGGCCTGGGAGTTCTGAGGTTGGCCTTGGCCTACTTTTGGGCAGTGTTAGGTCCCAGGGAAGCTTGCTGAGGGTTGTGGGGGATCCTGGAGCTGGTGTCCAACTGGCTGGTGGACAGGGCTACATCCCCTCTTGACTGGCTCCTCTGCCTGGGGTTTGCCAGAACTGATACCAACTGGAAGGTTAGCAGGGCTGGATCCCAGGGCCAGTGGCTAGAGGGAGGACTCCAAAGTGTTACTTGCCAGCATGAAGGAGCTCCCCCAAAAGGTTGCTGTCAGTGTCTGTATTCCCAGGGAGGGTCTTAGATGCCTCCGCTTCTTTGAGAGGCTCTCCAAGACCAGCAAATGTGTCTGACCTGGTCTCCTTTCAAATTACTTACTCTGCACAGGGTCTCAGATCAGATCAGATCAGTCGCTCAGTCGTGTCCGACTCTTTGCGACCCCATGAACCGCAGCACGCCAGGCCTCCCTGTCCATCACCAGCTCCCGGAGGTCACTCAGACTCGCATCCATCGAGTCAGTGATGCCATCCAGCCATCTCATCCTCTGTCGTCCCCTTCTCCTCCTGCCCTCAATCCCTCCCAGCATCAGAGTCTTCTCCAATGAGTCAACTCTTCGCATGAGGTGGCCAAAATACTGGAGTTTCAGCTTTAGCATCATTCCTTCTAAAGAAATTCCAGGATTGATCTCCTTCAGAATGGACCGGTTGGATCTTCTTGCAGTCCAAGGGACTCTCAAGAGTCTTCTCCAACACCACAGTTCAAAAGCATCAATTCTTCGGCGCTCAGCCTTCTTCACAGTCCAGCTCTCACATCCATACATGACCACAGGAAAGACCATAGCCTTGACTAGGCGAACCTTTGTTGGTAAAGTAATGTCTCTGCTTTTGAATATGCTATCTAGGTTGGTCATAACTTTCCTTCCAAGGAGTAAGCGTCTTTTAATTTCATGGCTGCAGTCACCATCTGCAGTGATCTTGGAGCCCAGAAAAACAAAGTCTGACACTGTTTCCACTGTTTCCCCATCTATTTCCCATGCAGTGATGGGACCAGATGCCATGATCTTCGTTTTCTGAATGTTGAGCTTTAAGCCGGTGAGAATTTGTGTGCACCCTTTAAGAGCATAATCTCTGTTTCTTACTAACATATAGCTCTTCTATATATAAATTCCACTGGCTTTCAAAGCCAGACGTTCTGGAGGCTTCTTTCCCCATGCAGGACCCAGGACTGGGGAGCTTTAGGTGAGGCTGGGATCCCTTGAACCTTGGGAAGAACCCACACCTACCCCTGGGTGTGGGTTGTGATTATATTGCATCTCTGCCTCTCCTACCCATCTCATTGTGATTCCTTTTTTTTAACCCTTAGAAAATATTTTCAGTTGGTCTTCGGGTCATCCTCATCAATAGTTGTTCTATAAATAATTGTAATTTTGGTGGTGTGCCCATGGGAGAAGTAGAGCATGAGGTCTCCCTACTCTGCTTTTGGTCTCCTCTCTCTATTTTCAAAGTTTTGAGTTAAAATATTTTGTTATCTAAGACTATACTTAGATAAAATTCAAATGTGAATACAGAGGAAACTTCAAACTTTCCAGAACATACAGTTTACCATTCACATACATTTCCTGGAAAAAAAAAAATTATCAAGGACAGATTACAATAAAACAAAAAATGTAATTCAAGAGAGAGGAAAACAAGGGTTATAGAAAGCAGTGTTAAATAAGCTGAAAGACACTTACTCCTTGGAAGGAAAGTTATGTCCAACCTAGATAGCATATTCTATCTAGCATATTCTATCAAAGTAATGTCTTTGCCAACAAAGGTCCGGCTAGTCAAGGACCTTTGATTTTTCCTGTGGTCATGTATGGATGTGAGAGTTGGACTGTGAAGAAGGCTAAGCGCCGAAGAATTGATGCTTTTGAACTGTGGTGTTGGAGAAGACTCTTGAGAGTCCCTTGTACTGCAAGGAGAGCCAACCAGTCCATTCTGAATGAGATCAGCCCTGGGATTTCTTTGAAAGGAATGATGCTAAAGCTGAAACTCCAATACTTTGGCCACCTCATGTGAAGAGTTGACTCATTGGAGAAGACTCTGATGCTGGGAGGGATTGGGGGCAAGAGAAGAAGGGGACAACAGAGGGTGAAATGTCTGGATGGCATCACTGACTCAATGAATGTGAGTCTGAGTGAACTCCGGGAGTTGGTGATGGACAGGGAGGCCTGGCGTGCTGCGATTCATGGGTCGCAAAGAGTCGGACACGACTGAGCAACTGAACTAAACTAAACTGAAGTGAAAGCATAGTTAAATATAGATTGATTTCAAGAATGTACTGACAAAGTAGAGGAATAGTATGTTTAAGCAATTAACATTTTAGACATAAAATTCAGATAATCTCAATAAGATATGAGCTATATTTGTGTTTTTGAGTGAGGAGTAAAATGCACTCAATTCATAGGTCTCATTCAGAAAAGGGAGATTATTAACATTCAACTGTTTTTGTTAAAAGTTAAGATTAATTATTAGAAAAAAGGAGACAGGATTTAATAACAACAAATACTTGGATAGCACTTTTTATATTCCAGGTACTGTTCTGAATACTTTGTATATATTAATTCTCTTAATGCTTTCAAAAGTTCTATGAGCTAGGTACCTTACAAATGAGGGAAGTGAGACCCCAGGGAATAAAGTAACTTGTATAAGAATACTACTACACAGTCAGTAGTGGCAGAGTCCAGCAAGATTGGCTCTTTACTACTGCCCTACTATTACTTCTTGGGGAAAAAAAAAAAAAAAAAAGAAATAAAACCAAATATGACAGTAATCACAATAATTGTAAATAAACTAAATGTCACTGCTGCTTTGTCTTTATTATTAACAAAAAATTTTGACCTAATTTTTTGCAGAATTTTTAAAGGTTGTTTGTATTATTTATCTATTTATTATCTCATTATCTTTGACTTGAAGCCCTTGGAGAGGAACATGAGAGACTGAATATATTTGGTTGACTTTGTAGGATAATTCCTATGGAGCCAAAGCAGTTGGACAATTGAGCACCTATTATATTCATTTGTTGATGATGATGATGATGTCTTGATATTTCTACCTTCCCTATAAATCCTATCTAAATTTCATTTCCTCTTTACATACATTATCATCATCAGTTATCTTTTATTATTTGCTGGGACTATTCAAAGTATAGTAACTCACTTAAGAATGTGGTGATAGTGTTGCTTCAAATCCATATTGGCTGGGTTGAAATTCCACTCATAGTTTCAATAAGTGAGCTGTCTATATTTCACTTTCCTTTGATATGGAAAATGATGATAACAATAGTATCTATTTTGTAAGGGTTTAGTGCTGAAGAGATTAGTTAATATGTACAACTTTGGTCACCGTATTTCTAAGTCCCAAACAATTTGGTAGGAAACATCAGGCAAATGTTTAGCTCTGTGGCAAACATACTATTTAAGATTGAACATTTTATGCTGGTGTTATATCACTTTGGTTGATGAATAGATATTTCTTTTATTTTCTATTTTAGTCGGCATTCTCATAATTTTCATTCCTTTTTAGATCTAATCATAGGAACTACACAGAGAAAAATTATGATCTCTCTTTCACAAATACTTGAATATCTGGTCTCCTGTTATTATTTTTCTGAGTGAATATCCTCAGTCTTTTAAAAGTACTTTGTATGAGAAAGTTTCAGAAGTCATGCTGCCCTGGCCTTCAAGGTATTTCTGTGGATAACTACAGTTTGTCTGGGGCCCTCAAAGTAACTGCAGTTATGGTGTGATCATATAAAGTGGTAGGAACATCAACCCACTTTTTAAGTAGCTGCATCATATGTTGAGCTTCCAGTCAGTTAAAATCTTTGTCTCTTTACATGAACTTCTCTTAGCTAAGTATCATCTGTCTTCTATGTGTGCAGTCTGTTTGGATTCTTAATGAGGGATTTATATTTCTCAGCTGGTAAAGAATCTTCCAGCAATGCAGGAGACCCTGGTTTGATTCCTGAGTTGGAAAACTCCCTTAAAGTAGCGATAGATTACCCATTCTAATATTCTCAGGCTTCCCTGGTGGCTCAGATGGTAAAGAATCTGCCCACAATGCAAGAGACCTCAGTTTGATCCCTGGGTTGGGAAGATTTTAAATTTTAAAATAAATTTTAATAGAAATTTATTTTTAATTTTAAATTAAAATTACTTTTTAATTTAAAAAGTAAATTTTGCTTTTGAACTGTGGTGTTGGAGAAGACTCTTGAGAGTCCCTTGGACTGCAAGGAGATCCAACCAGTCCATTCTAAAGGAGATCAGTCCTGGGTGTTCTTTGGAAGGAATGATGCTAAAGCTGAAACTCCAGTACTTTGGCCACCTCATGCAAAGAGTTGACTCATTGGAAAAGACTCTGATGCTGGGAGGGATTGGGGGCAGGAGGAGAAGGGGATGACAGAGGATGAGATGGCTGGATGGCATCACCGACTCAATGGACGTGAGTTTGAGTGAACTCTGGGAGTTGGTGATGGACAGGGAGGCCTGGCGTGCTGCAATTCATGGGGTCGCAAAGAGTCAGACACAACTGAGCGACTGAACTGAACTGAATAGAAAAATAGGCATATAAAAATTATGAGGAAGCAGCTAAGTGGTAGTGACAGAGAACAACTTTAGATAGAATAGCAGTGAAATCCTTTGGGGAAGTTGATATTTAAGATTTTTAAAATTAGGTAAATTGAGCCATGTGTAGACAAGAATGTGTCAACTAATTTTTGTTATGTAACAAAACAAATTTAGTTGTTTAAAACAACAACCTATATTCACTCACAATTTTCTGAGTTTGCAGTTGGGGCTGGCGCTCAGCTATAATGGTTTGTCTCTAATCCACATGATATCATCTGGGCTCACCAGTACATTTGGAATTAGTTGACAATTATTGGCTGTACCCACACATGTCCGATGGTTGGCTTGTTGTCAGCAGTCACAATGGAGGCAGCTGGACCACATGTCACTTACTATTCAGCAGGCTAGCCTCGGCTTGTTCACATCTTGGGACTTGTGTGTTCCCAAGATCAGCAGGAGAGGACTATTGCAGTGCACAAGCTTTTTTTAAGCCTTTATTTGCATCACATTTGCTTACATTCCATTGACCAAAGCAAGTCACATGGCAGAGGCCAAATTCAGAGTATAGAAAACTGATCTCTGCATCTCGATGAAATGCATATAGGTGTATATGGAAAGATAGGAGAATTTTATCTTATTTTGTAATCATCCAAAAGGAGTAAGCACTTTTTAAGACAAACAAAGCATCATGTCTTAAGGCCTTAGGGTGAGAAAGTGTTCAATGTGTTTGTTGAGCCAGAAGATCAGTGAATTGAAATGTAGCTTAATATGGAGGATAAAAATGAAGGCTGGAAATGGATCCTGCAGAGTTCTATAGAGCATTGTAAGGAGTCTCATTTTATTCCACATGTAAGAAGCCAGCATCAAGTAGGTGGCAAAAAAAGAGGTTCTGATCTACTTATGAAATGCTGCTGAAAGAGTAGTGAAGGTAAGTTTGGAAAGCATCCTAGATTTGGCAGAAAGGACTTTAAGATGAAAGGATTTCCTTACCAGATATTGAGGTTTATTATAAGGCCACAATAAGTGAAAGTCGCTCAGTTGTGTCCAACTCTTTGTGACCCCGTGGAATATACAGACGATGGGATTCGCCAGGCCAGAATACTGGAGTGGGTAGCCATTCCCTTCTTCAGGGGATCTTCCCAACCCAAGGATTGAACCCAGGTCTGCCACATTGCAGGCAGATTCCTTACCAGCTGAGCTACAAGGTATGATTATGGCATAGGAATAGACAATAACGTAATGTAACAAAATAGAAGTCAACATATTTGGCCTCTTAATAACAATGCGGCACTTTAGAACAGTGGAGGGAGAGTAAGGTCATTGAAATAAATGGGTTATTCCAATTAATAAGTACATAAAAATTACAATGAAATTTACCCCTAATATATACCATACTGAAAATAAATTTCAGGTAGATGTTTAAATATTATTAAATGCAAAATAATACTCTGTTAATGACCTTGGGGAAAGGTAATTGTTCTTAGATAACACACAAAAATTACTAACCATAAAGTAAAAATATTCTTTAAAATTAAGAACTTCATTTCATCAAAAGACACCATGAGAAGTTTGAAAAGGCAAACCAGGAGAAATGAAAAAAAATTGCAACACATCTAACCAATAACAAGTAACCAGATTAATTAAAAAGGCTTACAAGTTTATAGGAAAAATCAGAAAGCCAATTTAAAAAATGAGCTAACAACTTGAATATGTCCTTCATAAAGAGAGAAATTACCTACAGGTGGCAGAAGGAGGCTGACAGAGAGGAAGTAAGGCCATTTGGATAAATCAAGTAACAGTTTATCCAGGTGAAAGACTTTTCTGTATTTTCAAGGCTCTGTTTGCCTCTTTTCTGTAACTTTTACATTTCATGTAACCTAAAAATATTTAGAAAGCCCAAAGGCTACTCAAATATTAATCGTTGATCTCCATTTTTTGCTTTTATCAAAGTGAGGAGAAAAGCATCTTTACCATTTGCCTCAGTGGACTGAGGCCAGGCCTTGTTTAAGGAATATTCTCCAAGGCTCTAACCAAAACTATTGGGCCTGTGAGAAAGGTAGGAGGGAAGGGTGGCTGTGGATAATATTTATTGAATATTTGTCGTATGCCAGGCTGTGCTGTGCTCAATGCTTTATGTGGATTACCTCATTTAATTCTCATAGCACCTTCACAGATGAGGACATTGTGATGTTAAGTAACAGGAATTGTGCCACCAGACTCTGTGCTGCTAACCTGAGTGCCTCTTTCCTAGCTACCTGTTAATTGCCTCTTTCTTAACTATTCCATTTGGGAAAGAGGAGCAGGCTAGTATTTTCCAGCTGCAAGGCTGATCCCAGAATTACTACAAGTTTCTCCGCAATACCTCTTTCCTGACATACCTTGGACTTTGGCCTTTTATTGCTTCTAAGGTTCAGTTCAGTTCAGTTCAGTCGCTCAGTCATGTCTGACTCTTTGTGACCCCATGAATTGCAGCACGCCAGGCCTCCCTGTCCATCACAAACTCCCGGAGTTCACCCAGACTCACGTCCATTGAGTCAGTGATGCCATCCAGCCATCTCATCCTCTGTCGTCCCCTTCTCCTCCTGCCCTCAATCCCTCCCAGCATCATAGTTTTTTCCAATGAGTCAATTCTTCGCATGAGGTGGCCAAAGTACTGGAGTTTCAGCTTTAGCATCATTCCTTCCAAAGAAATCCCAGGGCTGATCTCCTTCAGAATGGACTGGTTGGATCTCCTTGCAGTCCAAGGGACTCTGTGAGGTTCAGGAAGGTGCAAAATCTGGAATAAAGAATGCTGCCTGTGTAATGTTAAGCTGAAGTTTGACTTCCTCTTGCCCTTGGGTCTCAGTTCAGTTCAGTCACTCAGTCTGTCCGGCTCTTTGCGACCCCATGGACCACAGCATGCCAGGCTTCCTTGTCCATCACCAGGTCCCAGAACTTACTTAAACTCATGTTCGTTGAGTCAGTGATGCCATCCAACCATCTCCTCTGTCTTCCCCCTTTCCTCCTGCCTTCAACCTTTCCCAGCATCAGGGTCTTTTCAAATGAGTCAGTTCTTCACATCAGGTGGCCAAAGTGTTGGAGTTTCAGCTTCAGACAAAGGAGAAAAGGAAAGATATACCCATTTGAATGCAGAGTTTCAAAGAATAGCAAGGAGAGATAAGAAAGCCTTCCTCAGTGATCAATGCAAAGAAATAGAAGAAAACAATAGAATGTGAAAGACTAGAGATCTCTTCAAGAAAATTAGAGATACCAAGGGAACATTTCATGCAACAATGGGCACAATAAAGGACAGACATGGTATGGACCTAACAGGAGCCCTCAGGTCTATTCATATGCAAATGCACATATAAGGCTGGTAGTCTTGTGACAATAGCTTGTTTGCTGTGGTGGGAATGGGATAGATGGGGAATCTGTCAATCTGGCACCTAAAACTTACTTAACTAGTTCTGGTTAAATAGCGATGAAGGTTTACTTAATGTTTTCTGGTACTATACTTTAACATTTAGCATTATATAAAAATGCTAAAATGAATAATTAAGACTTCTGGGTTTTTCATGTACGTTTCTAGTTTCTTCTCACTTTGCAAGGTAGCATTTCTGTCACTGATTATGCACAAAAACAGATATACCTGCTTCTCATAAATATTTTCATTCACTTTAACAAAATATGAAATCAGTTTCTCAATTTCTCAAGGAAACCAGTCTCATACTGAACTAAGAGAAATTGTTTTTGCTTATATTTTGCAGACTTTGGATAATGAGATGAGTACAGATGATGACAATGAATATGCAGAAGAAAAGGAGAGCTACATCTGTGCAGTGTGTCTGGATGTTTATTTCAACCCCTACATGTGTTACCCTTGCCACCACATCTTCTGTGAGCCCTGCTTACGGACCCTTGCCAAAGACAATCCTGCGAGCACTCCCTGCCCGTTGTGTCGGACAGTTATTTCCAGAGTCTTTTTTCAGACAGGTAATTGTTGTCTTTCATTAACATGATTGCCTAATTATTTTGACTACCTCTTTGTTCCAGTTCTAAAGGTACTTTATGAATTATTATGAGAAAGTTATTGAAAATCATATATAGCATAATTTGTTACTCTCCAGTTTATAGAAGAGTGCTTGCCAACTCGTTAGAACTTTGTTAAAATTGTAGAATCAGAGATGAAACCAGTTCCTCATCTCTACTCCTCTGTTTAATGCTGAGATCTTTTCTAAAGCATCCTAACTAGTTTTTCAGTCGCTACTTGGACATCTCCAGTGTCAAGGACATTCCATTAAAATTTGGAGCAGCCCTATTGATTATTTATTCCTCAAGTCTAACTTCCATTTCTCCTCATCCTTTGCCCTTTGTTTTTTCCTCTGGAGTCTCAAAGAATAAATCTATAAATGTCTGAGGATGACTACTGTGACTTTCCCTCAAACTCCAAATCTTCTAAACCTTCTTGTGGTTTTAAGGTCTTTATTCTTGAAGACAGTATAATTGGAACAAGGATTTGTTTACATAATTACCGTGTAAAGATGGGATATAATACAGTGTTTTGATAAAATAGAAACAGGGAAAACTAATGAATGTGGAGCATGGAATCCTGCTAAGGAGAAAGGGAAAAATGATAGAAGTAAGCAGAGCTGTTGGACTGTAAAGAAAGCTGAGCGTCAAAGAATTGATGCTTTTGAACTGTGGTGTTGGAGAAGACTCTTGCGAGTCCCTTGGACTGCAAGGAGATCCAACCAGTCCATCCTAAAGGAGATCAGTCCTGGGTGTTCATTGGAAGGACTGATGTTGAAGCTGAAACTCCAAAACTTTGGCCATCTGATGCAAAGAGCTGACTCATTTGAAAAGACCCTGTTGCTGGGAAAGATTGGGGGCAGGAGGAGAAGGGGACAACAGAGGATGAGATGGTTGGATGGCATCACCGACTCAATGGATGTGAGTTTGGGTAAACTCCGGGAGATGGTGGTGGACAGGGAGGCCTGGTGTGCTGCAGTCCATGGAGTTGCAAGGAGTTGGACACGACTGAGTGACTGAACTGAACTGAAAGCAGAGCTGATATTTATTGAGTGCACCACTATGTCTAAACCTTTGGGAAGGAAATTTCTGTATCCACATTCTCACCTCAACCAACTTAGGCCAACTAAGATCAGAGTATGTACTTTATTCATAGTAAAGCTGAAGAAAACACATGGCACATTTTTCTTCCCCTAAAGAAAATCCAAGAACCCATCTGCAAAGAAGAATGAGTTTATAAAAATAAGTTTTGTATACCCAACCAACTGCATGAATGCTTGCAAACCTGCCATACCAGCTCAGTAATCAAACAATGAGATACCGCTTCACACTCACTAGGATGGGTATAGTTAAGAAGATAGATAATAATAAGTGTTGACAAGGATATGGAAAAATTGAAACTCATATATTACTGATAAGAGTATAAAATGGTAAAGTCAGTTTGGAAAATAGCAGAATCAGCTTTGCACATAGAAGATTCTAAGCCTGCTTGTGAGATGGGGAAAAAATTCCTGTGTCCCAAATTAAGAATTCTTTTGTCTATGAAGATGGAAAAGACTTCAGGATGGGCAGGGCCAAGGAAGAAGACCTTTGGCTAGGGGGAACCTTTCCATTTCTTGACTGACAGCCTCATTCTTCCAGACAAGGAGCTCCCACATCAGCACCCCAATAGCAGATCTGTTCAGGGATGTCCAACATGCTGCATGACAGTATCTGCCAGCCACCTTCATCAGGAGGCCAAGGAAGGGGAAAGGCTATGTTACAAATGTTAAATGGAGTGAACGTCATCCAAGAGAGTGGGGAAGAATCCCTTAGCCAGTGAGATCATGGTTTTGTTTTCAGGGAAGGCATCATATTTTCTTGAATAGATGGTATGACTGAAGCCTTCAAACCAAGCATGGCATTGCCCCTACTGTAGATTGACTCTGGGGGACCCCTGTATGAGCCCTACTACAGACTTCAGGAATCCCAGCCCATGGTCATATGGAAGATGTAGATGTCTCAAGTATTACATAGAGAGCCACAGGGTCAGTGCAACTGAACTCTCAACTGTGAAGTCACTTGCTGCTCTCACCCCATTCAGATGCACCCGAACCTCAACAGGAGAATTTCTACCCTCCTTCCATTATTTTCCTCCATTCAACCTCTGTCTCCTTTTAGACCACTGACACCATGCCACTATACTTCTGCCTTTACATGGTGAAATTAGGTGCTAATAAGCAGTAGTGCTGGTGAACTCCGTTGGAAATGGGAAAATAAAATGGCTGAGTCTTCACCTTGTGTATGAAAGAAAGTGAAAGTGAAGTCACTCAGTCGTGTCTGACTCTTTGCGACCCCATGGACTGTAGCCTACCAGGCTTCTCCGTCCATGGGATTTTCCATACAAGAGTACTAGAGTGGGGTGCCATTTCCTTCTCCAGGGGATCTTCCCGACCCAGGATCAAACCCAGGTAGATGCTCTACCCTCTGAGCCACCAGGGAAGAAGTCCCTAAGTAAATAAACGAAATTTAAGCTAATCTAGAATTTTAAGTATGAAGCAGGCTTATGATTTTTTTTACCAGGAATATTCTGGCTGCCACAATAATAAGAGGATGCTACTGGTATCTAGTCAACAGGCAGAGACAACAGGTACCCTGCGGTGTTTGGGCCAGTCCCACACAGTGAAAAATTGTCCTGGATTCAGTCTGAATTTTAGATGTCCTGCTGGGCTTTATTCAGGACATATAGCTCATCCAAAAGATCACACTTCCTCTTTTTATCTGCCGTAATAGCCTGTAATTGGTCTTGGTCTGTTGTCTCTGTTCCCATTAAGGGTATTTCATACTTTCTCTTATTCTGTACCAAACAGTCTGGACTGTTAATTCATATGCTAATAGTGATTTTATTCTTGCATTTACCATGCCTCAACTTTTTCATTTTTACGTTCATCTTGTACAATATAGTTATTGCCTCTGAAATCAAAACTCGTTCTTTTTTATTGAAATATAAAAAGAAGATTTACAATGTTGTGCCAATCTCTGCTGTACAGCAAAGTGGCTCAGTTACATACATATAGACGATCTTTATTTTCATATCCTTTTCCATTATGGTTTATCACAGGATATTAAATATAGTTTCCTGTGCTGTACAGTAGGGCCTTGTTGTTTATACATCCTATAAAATATAATAGTTTATATCTGCTAATCCTAAACTCCCAGTCCTCCCCTCCCATACTGCTCTCCCCCTTGGCAGCTTCAAGTCTGTTCTCGATGTTTGTGAGTCTGTTTCTGTTTGCAGATGTGTTTATTTGTATATTTTAGATTGCACGTGTAGATGGTATTATATGGTATCTGTCTGTCTCTTTCTGAGTTCACTTAGTATGATAATCTCTAGTTGCATCCATGTTGCTACAAATGGCATTATTTCATTCTTTTTTATGGCTGAGTAATAATATTCCATTGTATATGTACACAAATTCATTCTTTATTAGTAGGCATATCTATTTCATAATGCCTTTTAGTGTAGTCACTATTGAGTTTTAATATGTAGAAATAAATATTTTATTATAAAAAGAAATAGAAAATTAAGCATAATGATTAGAGCATTGTTTCTCAGGTTTCTGTCATTTTCCTACCACCTTTTCAATTTTCTCTATATCCACATACCACCTGGATTATTTTTTTACTTAAGGGTTTTCTTCATATCAATATAGTTTTAAAATATACTTATTTCAGCCTCATCTTTGATAATGCGTTTGTGAATGTGTGTATTCGGTGTTCTTGTTTATTATGTACATTAAAATAATAACTATGAAAATTTTTAGTCAATTTCACCTTAAATCCTTTAACATATGGCTCACAGTTCAGTTCAGTCACTCAGTTGTGTCCAGCTCTTTGCAA
This sequence comes from Tragelaphus eurycerus, assembly GCA_935064755.1. Lineage (NCBI taxonomy): Eukaryota > Metazoa > Chordata > Mammalia > Artiodactyla > Bovidae > Tragelaphus > Tragelaphus eurycerus. The sequence goes on along the minus strand of CAKXYN010000024.1, from coordinate 15,892,636 downwards.
CCCCATGAATCACAGCACACCAGGCCTCCCTGTCCATCACCAACTCCTGGAGTTCACTCAGACTCACGTCCATCCAGTCAGTGATGCCATCCAGCCATCTCATCCTCTGTCGTCCCCTTCTCCTTCTGCCCCCAATCACTCCCAGCATCAGGGTCTTTTCCAGTGAGTCAACTCTTCACATGAGGTGGCCAAAGTATTAGAGTTTCAGCTTCACCATCAGTCCTTCCAATGAACACCCAGGACTGGTCTCTTTTAGGATGGACTGGTTGTATCTCCTTGCAGTCCAAGGGACTCTCAAGAGTCTTCTCCAACACTACAGTTCAAAAGCATCAATTCTTCGGTGCTTAGCTTTCTTCACAGTCCAACTCTCACATCCATACATGACCACTGGAAAAACCATAGCCTTGACTAGATGGACATTTGTTGGCAAAATAATATCTCTGCTTTTCAATATGCTATCTAGGTTACACAAGTTGGAATCAAGATTGCCGGGAGAAATATCAATAACCTCAGATATGCAGATGACACCACTCTTATGGCAGAAAGTGAAGAGGAACTCAAAAGCCTCTTAATGAAAGTGAAAGTGGAGAGTGAAAAGGTTGGCTTAAAGCTCAACATTCAGAAAACGAAGATCATGGCATCTGGTCCCATCACTGCATGGGAAATAGATGGGGAAACAGTGGAAACAGTGTCAGACTTTGTTTTTCTGGGCTCCAAAATCACTGCAGATGGTGACTGCAGTCATGAAATTAAAAGACGCTTACTCCTTGGAAGGAAAGTTATGACCAACCTAGACAGCATATTCAAAAGCAGAGACATTACTTTACCAACAAAGGTTCGCCTAGTCAAGGCTATGGTCTTTCCTGTGGTCATGTATGGATTTGAGAGCTGGACTGTGAAGAAGGCTGAGCGCCGAAGAATTGATGCTTTTGAACTGTGGTGCTGGAGAAGACTCTTGAGAGTCCCTTGGACTGCAAGAAGATCCAACCAGTCCATTCTGAAGGAGATCAATCCTGGAATTTCTTTGGAAGGAATGATGCTAAAGCTGAAACTCCAGTATTTTGGCCACCTCATGCGAAGAGTTGACTCATTGGAGAAGACTCTGATGCTGGGAGGGATTGAGGGCAGGAGGAGAAGGGGATGACAGAGGATGAGATGGCTGGATGGCATCACTGACTTGATGGGTGTGAGTCTGGGTGACCTCCGGGAGCTGGTGATGGACAGGGAGGCCTGGCATGCTGCGGTTCATGGGGTCGCAAAGAGTCGGACACGACTGAGCGACTGATTTGATCTGATCTGATCTAGGTCGGTCATAACTTCCCTTCCAAGGAGTAAGTGTCTTTTAATTTCATGGCTGAAATCACCATCTGCAGTGATTTTGGAGCCCCAAAAAATAAAGTCTGACACTGTTTCCACTGTTTCCCCATCTATTTCCCATGAAGTGATGGGACCAGATGCCATGATCTTCGTTTTCTGAATGTTGAGCTTTAAGCCAACTTTTTCACTCTCCTCTTTCACTTTCATCAAGAGGCTTTTTAGTTCCTCTTCCCTTTCTGCCATAAGGGTGGTGTCATCTGCATATCTGAGATTATTGATATTTCTCCCGGCAGTCTTGATTCCAGCTTGTGCTTCTTCCAATCCAGCGTTTCTCATGATGTACTCTGCATAGAAGTTAAATAAGCAGGGTGACAATATATAGCCTTGACGTACTCCTTTTCCTATTTCGAACCAGTCTGTCGTTCCATGTCCAGTTCTAACTGTTGCTTCCTGACCTGCATATAGGTTTCTCAAGAAGCAGGTCAGGTGTTCTGGTATTCCCATCTCTTTCAGAATTTTCCACAGTTAGTGCTTTGTAAACCAAATCTTGAAAAACACTGCCTTGCACTTATGGATGTTAACACCAGGAAAGAAAAAAAAACAGCAAACAGGAATATTTAAAACAGTCCCTTGGAGTTGTGAGTGGAGCTGGAGATAGAAGGAGTGGAACAGATCTTCATTGGTGTTTTGTTTTTGGTTTTTTTTTGAATGCTCTATTACATCATTGGATTTCTTAAACCATAGGAATGTGTTAATTTGACAGTTTTTAAAAATAAATAAGTAAACCAAGATATACAGCATTAAATTTGATGGTGGGGCAGGGAGGATGAAGTCCTGTTTCTTTTCATACAGAAGACAGACAATCATGAATTTTTCGAAGCTGAGGATGTATGCTATGATAACCTTTTGAGGATCCACTAGTATATCTCTATCCATAGGTTTTCAAAAGCCTTTTTGTAAATATTGAAGTGTAGCTTTAAATGCAAAATAATAACAGTATACATCAGCACACTAAGAAGTAGTTAGCACTCTGTCTTTATCACACCGTGTCTGTGCTGTGCGCTTAGTCGCTCAGCTGTGTCACACTCTCTGCGACCCCATGGACTATAGCTCTGATCACTGAGGAAGGCTTTCTTATCTCTCCTTGCTATTCTTTGGAACTCTGCATTCAAATGGGTATATATTTCCTTTGCTTTTTGCTTCTCTTCTTTTCACAGCTATTTGTAAGGCTGCCTCAGACAGCCATTTTGCTTTTTTGCATTTCTTTTTCTTGGGGATGGTCTTGATCCCTGTCTCCTGTACAGTGTCATGAACCTCCATCCATAGTTGATCAGGCACTCTGTCTATCACATCTAGTCCCTTAAATCTATTTCTCACTTCCACTATATAATTGTAAGGGATTTGATTTAGGTCATACCTGAATGGTCTAGTGGTTTTCTCCACTTTCTTCACTTTAAATCTGAATTTGGCAATAAGGAGTTCATGACCTGAGCCACAGTCAGCTCTTTGTCTTGTTTTTGCTGACTGTATAGAGCTTCTCCATTTTTGGCTACAAAGAATATAGTCAATCTGATTTCGGTATCAACCATCTGGTGATGTCCATGTATAGAGTCTTCTCTTGTGTTGTTGGAAGAGGGTGTTTGCTATGACTGGTGCGTTCTCTTGGTAAAACTCTATTAGCCTTTGCCCTGCTTCATTCTGTACTCCACGGCCAAATTTGCCTGTTACTCCAGGTGTTTCTTGACTTCCTGCTTTTGCATTCTAGTCCCCTCTAATGAAAAGGACATCTGTTTTGGGTGTTAGTTCTAAAGGGTCTTGTAGGTCTTCATAGAACAGTTCAACTTCAGCTTCTTCAGCATTACTCATTGGGGCATAGATTTGGATTACCGTGATATTGAATGGTTGGCCTTGGAAATAAACAGAAATCATTCTGTCATTTTTGAACTTGCATCCAGGTACTGCATTTCAGACTCTTTTGTTGACTATGATGGCTACTCCATTTCTTCTAAGGGATTCCTGCCTGCAGTAGTAGATATAATGGTCATCTGAATTAAATTCACCCATTCCAATCCATTTTAGTTCACTGATTCCTAAAATGCTGACGTTCACTCTTGCCATCTCCTATTTGACCACTTCCAATTTGCCTTGATTCATGGACCTGACATTCCAGATTCCTATGCAATATTGCTCTTACAGCATCAGACCTTGCTTCTATCACCAGTCACATCCACAACTGGGTATTCTTTTTGCTTTGGCTCCATCCCTTCATTCTTTCTGGAGTTATTTCTCCACTGACCTCCAGTAGCATATTTGGCACCTGCTGACCTGGGGAGTTCCTCTTTCAGTGTCATATCTTTTTACCTTTCATACTGTTCATGGGGTTCTCAAGGCAAGAGTACTGAAGTGGTTTGCCATTCCCTTCTCCAGTGGACCACATTCTGTCAGACCTCTCCACCATGACCTGTCAGTCTTGGGTGGCCCTGCACAACATGGCTCATAGTTTCTTTGAGTTAGACAAGGCTGTGGTCCATGTGATTAGATTGGTTAGTTCCCTGTGATTGTGGTTTTAGTCTGTCCTGTCTGCCCTCTGCTGCCCTCTCTCAGCACCCACCGTCTTACTGAGGTTTCTCTGATCTTGGACGTGGTATTACTCCGCTCAGCAGTTCCGGCTCTGGGCAGCCGCCACTCACCACTGCAGTGCTGCACAGCCACCGCTCACTGCTCCGGAACCTTCATTCCTTTGTACAAATCCAGCTTTCCATCTCGGATCATTTGCCTTCAGCCTGGAGTATCACTTCTTTTAGAGGTATGGGGAATTCCCTGGCGGTTGAGTGATTAGGACTCAGTGCTTTCACTGCTGGGCCCCAGATTTGATCAAGTCATTTCCAATTACTGTAGTGTCTACCACCAATCCTCACACATGTAGAAGGTCAGTGTTGTTAAAACGAAACAGGATGTCTGCCACTAAGTCAGAGGAAGTCCCGCCGCTGCAACGAGGTCTCAGGCACTCTAGCTCCTTCATTCGAAAATTAGAGATACCGAGGGAACATTTCATGCAAAGATGGGCTCAGTAAAGGACAGAAATGGTATGGACCTTACAGAAGCAGACTATATTAAGAAGAGGTGCAACAAATACACAGAAGAACTGTACAAAAAAGACCTTCACAACCCAGATAATCGTGATGGTGCACAACCCAGATAATCGTGATGGTGTGATCACTCACCTAGAGGCAGACATCCTGGAATATGAAGTCAAAGTGGGCGTTAGGAAGCATCACTAAGAACAAAGCTAGTGGAGGGGATGGGATTCCAGTTGAACTATTTCAAATCCTAAAAGATGATGCTGTGAAAGTGCTGCACTCAATACGCCAGCAAATTTGGAAAACTCAGCAGTGGCCACAGGACTGGAAAAGGTCAGTTTTCATTCCAATCCCAAAGAAAGGCAATGCCAAAGAATGCTCAAACCTACTGAACAATTGCACTCATCTCACATGCTAGTAATGCCCAAAATTCTCCAAGCCAGGCTTCAGCAATATGTGAACCATGAACTTCCAGATGTTCAAGCTCATTTTAGAAAAGGCTACATATTTAGTTTGAGAATGGGGCTTCTTAAGCTAGATTTTAACTCTAAACAGTTCAATAGGAAAGGGTATTAAATCAGGTTAAATTTTACATTCAGAAGACACATAGATAAGTGTTCATCAGTACTGAATGAGATATTCCTGGTTGGCTTCTCTTTCCCAACACTCAGAGTTCCTCTGACCATGAATCACATAGGACATTCAGTTACTAGGAGACTGTGCAACCTCCCTAGGATGAGAACCTGCCAGGTCTGAAAAGTTGAATCTGAGACTTATTGGTATTTCTTGAGTCCAAGTAGTCAGATTCTGTTAAATGCAGGCTGTAGTAGCAGACTCAAGTTTTCTCTAACTGGCATTGTTCCCCCTTATAGACAAACATTTCTGGGTGTTCACATGGGTACAAAATGAGTTTCACTAGGAGAGCTAGGGTCCCTTGCAGGTGAGACTTTTTGCCCTTCTTGCAGAAGCATAAATCAGGCATTGCCATTGAAACTCTGAAGACAATTTTAAGATAGTTTATAGATTTTCACTGATACAAAGTAAAGTGAAGTCAAATATCAAGCTTTCATAATAATGAGATGTAATGTTAAGTAGGGAAACAAGGACTTTAGTCATCTAAATGAGACAGCTGAACACATATATCCTATCCTTTTAATACATATCCTTTTAAAACATAATACCACTGGGTGCATCTAAATAACTCTGCCCTGTATTTATAATTTGTCATTGTCGTTCAGTCACTAACTCATGTCTGACTCTTTGCGACCCCATGGAATGCAGCACACCAGGCTTCCCTGTCCTTCACTGTCCCCCTGAGTGTGCTCAAGCTCATGTCCACTGCCAGTGATGCCATCTAACCATTTCATCCTCTGTTGTCCCCTTCTCCTCTTGTCCTCAATCTTTCTCAGGATCAGGGTCTTTTCTAGTGAGCTGGCTCTTTGCATCAGGTAGCCACAGTTTTAGAGCTTCAGCTTCAGCATCAGTCCTTCCAGTGAATATTCAGGATTGATTTCCTTTATGATTCACTGATTTGATCTCCTTGCAGTCCAAGGGACTCTCAAGAGTTTTCTCCAACACCACAGTTCAAAAGCATTAGTTCTTCTGCACTCAGCCTTCTTTATGGTCCACCTCTCATATCTGTACTTGACTACTGGAAAACCATAGCTTCAACTATACAGATATTTGTCAGCAAAATGATTTCTTTGCTTTTTTATGCTATTTAGGTTTGTCATAGCTTTTTTGCATTTATAATAATAATCTTATTATAGTCCCTCCTTAACAGGACCCAAAGGCCTGAATTAACCTGCCAGACCCCTCAGACCATGGAATTTTTCAAGCAAGATTACTAGAGTGGGTTGCCATTTCCTTCTCCAGGGGATCTTCCAGACCCAGAGATCAAACCCACATGTCCTACTTTGGCAGGCAGACTCTTTACCACTGAGCCATTACCTCACAACTTAGGGTTACCTATTTACTCAGTTCTCATGGTGTACTCTGCATATAAGTTAAATAAACAGGGTGACACGACTGAGCGACTGATCTGATCTGATTTACTCAGTTCAATTCAGTCGCTCAATCGTGTCCAACTCTTTGCCACCCCATGAATCGCAGCACGCCAGGCCTCCCTGTCCATCACAACTCCCAGCGTCTACCCACACTCATGTCCATTGAGTCAGTGATGCCATCCAGCCATCTCATCCTCTGTCGTCCCCTTCTCCTCCTGCCCCCAATACCTCCCAGCATCAGGGTCTTTTCCATTGAGTCAACTCTTCGCATGAGGTGGCCAAAGTACTGGAGTTTCAGCTTCAACATCAGTCCTTCCAGTGAACACCCAGGACTGATTTCCTTCAGAATGGACAGGTTGGATCTCCTTGCAGTCCAAGGGACTCTCAACAGTCTTCTCCAACACCACAGTTCAAAAGCATCAATTCTTCGGCGCTCAGCTTTCTTCAAGACAACTCTCACATCTATGCATGTACTGTGCCTGTTTCACAATTTGCTTTTGTAAATCGAAAATTTTATTGAAAAATTATTTTAAATTTTTATTTAAAATGAGATTTTCACATTAAAAACTTCTGAAATTATGATGCAGCATTGTTCTCAGCACTGTTTTGTGCACTGTTTGAAGAAAATGTTTTCTAAATATTTTTTAATAGACTTTATTTTTTAGAGCAGTTTCATATTCACAATAAATTAAGTAGAAGATGGAGGGATTTCTTATACACCTCCTGCCCTCTCACAAGCATCCCCCATAATCCATACTCTGTACTACAGTGAAACATCTGCTCAGTTCTGTCCACCTGTATTGATACATGATTATCATCTAAAGTCCATAGTTTACATTAGGGTTCACTCTTGATGTTGTACTTTCCATGAATTTGGACAAATGTATAGTGACACATATCCATCATTAGAGTATCAAAAAGAATATTTTCACTGCCCCAAGAATCCTCTGCTTCTCATTCATTCATCCCTATTCATCCTTCACCCTCAACCCCAGATCTTTTCACTGTCTCCATAGTTTTGCCTTTTCCAGAACGTCATGTAATTGGAATCATACAGTATGTAGCCTTTTCAGATTGGCTTCTTTAACTTACTAATATACATTTAATATTCTCCATGTCCTTCTGTGGCTCAATAGCTTATTTCTTTTGGGGGACTTCCCTGGTGGTTCAGATGGTAAAGAACCTGCCTGCAATGCAAGAGACCCAGATTTGTTCCCTGGGTTGGGAAGATCCCCCGGAGAAGGAAATGACTACCAACTCCAGTATTGTTACCTAGAAAATTCCACAGACAGAGGGGTCTGGTGGGCTACAGCCCATGGGACCACTTTGCTGCTGCTGCTGCTAAGTCGCTTCAGTCGTGTCCGACTCTGTGCGACCCTATAGACGGCAGCCCACCAGGCTCCCCCGTCCCTGGGATTCTCCAGGCAAGAACACTGGAGTGGGTTGCCATTTCCTTCTCCAATGCATGAAAGTGAAAAATGAAAGTGAAGTCGCTCAGTCGTGTCCAACTCTTAGCGACCCCATGGACTGCAGCCTGCCAGGCTCCTCTGTCCGTGGGATTTTCCAGGCAAGAGTACTGGAGTGGGGTGCCATACTTAGCACTAAATAATATTCCATTGTCTAAAGGTACCAATTTATCTATTCACCTGCTGAAGGACATGGTTGTTGCTTCCAACTTGGAAATTATGAATAAAGCTGCTAAAAACATCTATTTTCAGGTCTTTATGTGGACCTAAGTTTTCAGCTTCTTTGGCTAAATACCAAGGAGCATGACTGCTAAATTGTATGTACTAAGAGCATTTTTAGTTTTTTGAGAAGCCACCAAGCTATCTTCCATAGTGGCTGTACCACTTTGCATACCTGCCAACAGTGACTGAGAGTGCCTGTTGTCCACATCCTTGCCAGAAATTGTGTTATCTGTGCTCTGGATTTTGGCCATTCTAATAGGTGGGCAGTGGTATCTCATTAATATTTTAATTTGCGTTTCCCTGATGACATGTGATGTGTAGCATCTTTTCATATGTTTATTTGCTGTCTGCATATCTTCTTTGGTGAGATGACTGTGAAGGTCTTTGGCCCATTTTTTTAAATTGAGTTTTTTGTTTTCTTACTATTTAGTTTTAAGACTTTTTTGGGTATTTTGGATAACAGTCCTTTATCAGATATGCCTTTTGCAAATATTTTCTCCCAGCCTGCGAATCAACTGTGCATTCACTTGAGAGTGTCTTTTATAGAGCAGAAAAGAGTGTTTCACAGTTTTAACTCTTATAGTTAGCAGAATGCTTAAAATATTAGTAACAAATATTTGCTTAATAATTATAACTAGCTTTTAAACATAAAATTGCCCATATTTAAGCATAAGTGAAGTGAATGTTGTTCAGTCGTGTCCAACTTTTTGTGACCCCATGGGCTGTAACCCACCAGGTTCCTCTGTCCATGGAATTCTCCAGGCAAGAATACTGGAGTGGGGTGCCATTTCCTCCTCCAATTTAAGCATAAAGCAGACATCAGAGTTATACCACCCTGTCGGTACTGCTTGTAGTTCAAAATTGTGCCTTGTTTGTGGTTGTCCTTATTTTATTATTTATGGTACAATACAGTGAAACTCAAGGTAATATACCCTATAATAAAGTGAATTATGTTTTTATGTATTTGGTAATTGACTCTTGCACTCAGCCAAGTCAAGAAGACTACAACTTTTAATACTTACTTATTATTTCTATGGTAGTGTCACACAAAGATGCTGCTGTTTTCCACTGGTACTGCCACCACATTTAAATGTGCCATCTGAATATACTTTAGACTCTTTCTAGGATATTCAGGGATTTGTCCTTCTCCATCATATTGAATGATATGAAATATTGATTCATTCAATACATTATAATATATTGTAGTAAGAAGCCTCTGCTCCCTAATAGGTAGAGTTGACAAAGGAGGAGAGAAAGGTAGTTTTTATCACCTTTTACTCTGAGCCCTGCATCTTGGTCTGCCTTCAGATTTTTCTTAGTGCTTCTTCTAAATAATTCAGAGAAAGTTAGTATTGAATAGTTATCTGTTGCAAAATCCTGCCGTACCAAGTTCAAATACCACTAGAATGAAGCAATGTAGTTCTGTAGAAAGAACAACATCCTTGGCTAAGGTTTGTACAGTTTATAGCAGATAAACTGTAAGAGATAAGGTTTAACTTGTTTAAATAAATTCAGGTACTTTTAGAGTAGAAAAGGATTTCAGGTCATTTCATCTAGTGGTTGACTGTGCATTAAAATTATCCAAGGTGCCTATAGAAAGTAAAGACTGCTAGATCACATCCACAGCAATTCTGCTTCAGTAATATCTGGGCAAGGTCCTAGAAATTGTCTTTTTAACAAATCCCCTCAGCAACTCTGATGCATAGCCAGGCTCCAGACGGGTATTTTGGAATCACTGATCTAGTACAGTGCCCAGCAGACAGGAATTAGATTTAATTAATTTCCGTATTTCTAGCTAGACCAGCAAAGTGCCAGGCACATAGCTATTGCAGAATAAGTGTTTGCCAGAGATGGGGCAGAAAGCAAGTACAAAGAGAAATTCAACAGCTTATGAAAGGTGCCACCGTTAAGAAGCATTAGAACCCAGTTCTTATTTGGCCCAGCAGATGGAAGGACAAAGGCTTTTGGATCCACTCTTCTCCAAAGGTCTTTCAGATCAAGTGTAGAATCTTCCAACATTTCATAAGACTACGTTATGGACACATGTATTCATGTTCAACAGAACATTGTAGGTACATCTCCCATCTCATTTTGTACATTTAATAAAGTAATTCCTCTGATCATAATTTTCTTAGGTATTATAAATAATTTTTGAAACCTTTCCTTCTTTGGTTTCCATTTGGGTTTGTTATAGGTTAGAAGTGCATCATGTAATAAGTTCTTGAAGCTAGAAAATAAAAAAAAAAATCACAGTTATCATTATTACTTTTATGTCTGTCATCTACCCTCTAAGACAAATCTGATTTGTGACCAGCTCTCAAAACTGCACTTCTGGATGACTCTTACAAGAATGTCTTTTTGATATGGTTTACTGAATGCAATTACACTTCCAAGTAAGTTTTCATTTTAAGAGAGGCCAGTGCAGTGATATCCTCTGGTTTTTGCATCAGCATTTTAGAGCAAGGGTACAAGCTCTCCAGAGGAAGGAGGAGGTGGAGGGAGAGGAGGAAAAGAAAGGAAGGGAATAAGAATTTGGGGGTTGCAAACTCTTCTCCTTGGTTTATATTATCTCCCACAAGAAATAATTTACCCACCACACTGGTCTTACTTTTAAAGGCATTTAGGAAGTTGTGAGTCCAACAGTTAACTGTTAACACAATCGTGATTATTTCATAGGATTTTTATTTCTCAGAAAATGCCCTGATTTATAGTTACCACTGCTTAAGGATAAGCCCTACAAGAAGACAATTGTTACGTAAGTAAATATGTTATAAGTCATTGGATAACTTGTTCCATTCTCTTCATCACTATGAATAACACTGAGTCATTTTAACCAAGTAGTAGTGCCATGACCACCTTCTACTAAGGGGCTGTTCACAGGCAGTGGGCAAAGTGGACTTTGATAAAATAAATGTGCACTGCTGCAGAAAACACTGAGAATATCCAATCTGAAATGATTCAACTATTAAACGCATGAAAGTTAAAACATTCACTGGCCATAACAACCTCCAACATACACAAGGAGTACATAGAGTATGAAAATACTTTTTATCTGTCTTGTGTGCTTGAATTACTGCCTCTTGGGTGTAGACTGGGGAAGGGAGTTAAAGAGAGTTGCAGGTTTATTACTTAACCTTCCTTATTTGGCCTTATTTCTTTTGTTGTTAAATGTAAACTTCCAGAATGTTTTCCCTGTCCATTGCTTAGATAAGAATAAATCCAAGAGAGTCGTTAGAAAAAATAGAGAAAATTTGATGTAACTACTTAGAGAAGAAGCTCAAAGCCTTTGAAAGGGTGGAAGCTGAGAAGATAGTACAGGAATAATTGTGGGATGAAAGTAAGAGGGCACCATTGATGGAAACACTTGTTTACTTCTCAGCTAGTAGTAACTAGCTCTACACTGGCCTCCCTGGGAAGAACTTCTCTGTCAAATAGTTCAATTCAGATTATGCCTTGCTTTCTTTGGCTCATGTTCTAGAGACTCTTTTTAAAAGTGAATATCATCATATTTGTCTTTTGATTGGTATTTGTTTACTTCAAATGAATATTTTCCTTTTCTCTTTAACTCATGAACAAGTTTCTAAAGGGTTGAGAATTTATTTCTACATTTTTTGACTTCATATCAGCAGCATTAGACTCTACACAGTCAGTCCATCACATATGGAATGAAATAAAACTATAGAGTAAAAGCTTCTAGTGACCTTTCCTTTTCATTATCACTCCTGAGCCATGACTGCACTCTAGTTACTCTGTTGCTGCACCCGTAACATGTTTTCCCCTTTTATGGTGTACCTATTTATTACCATCTTTTAGACTGCAGTCTTCTTGAGGGCAAGGACTATATCTTAGTCATCACTGTTTCTTTCATTTTATCTGACATAGGAGCTCTCAGTAGGTGTATGTTCTATGTGTAGGCATATCAAAGTTGCATCAAATTAAGAGAAATTTTGTTTGCTTGGGCTAAAAACAAAGTTGACTCCACTTTTGTCTTCACTGTCTTAAAAGAGATCTGAATTTATTATTAGAATACTGCAACAACAGTTTTTTGGGTTCTTGTCATTTTACTCAAATTAATGTTTTAAAATGCTCTTTTCGTTTGCTTTGCTCTAGAACTGAACAATGCCACAAAAACATTCTTTACTAAAGAATATTTGAAAAGAAAACAAAGCTTTCAGAAATCCAGCTCTGCAAAGTGGCCCCTACCAAACTGCAGAAAAGCATTCCACCTTTTTGGAGGTAAGGAAACTAATGTAAAAAATGAGAGAGAGAAGGAAAGAGAAAAAGTCTGGTAACATTGTTTAGCATTGTTTTTTAAAGCCATTTTTTTTCTGCCTTAGATATGTTAGTAGAAAAATATTTCTGCATTGGTCAATTTTAAGCAAGGATTTGCTAGTGTCTTCTTACTGAAAGCTACAGGTGTATGTATGAAAAACTTGGAGACTATACCTTAAGAGCAAAATCTGACAGAAACTCGATCAAATTTACATTGCCTTGCCATCAATAATGTTTAATATGGTTTAATATGTAGATAATGAACTTCATTTCAAAAGTAACAGATTTAACAGAAGCACTAGTATTCTTTATAAGTATTTTTAATAACTCATCATAATTTGTTTTATAGGTTATAATCTCATTTTTATTTTTATTATTTTTTAATTGAAGTATAGCCGATTTAGAATGTCATGTTAGTTTCAGGTGTACAGCAACAGCAATTCAATACACACACACACACACACACATATGTATGTATTATTTTTCAGATTCTTTTCCCTTATAGCTTATTATAAGATATTGAATCTAGTTCCCTGTACTATACAGTAGGTCCTTGTTGGTTATCTATTTTATATATAGTAGTGTGTATATGTTAATCCCAAACTCTTAATTTGTCCCTTTCCCCACCTTTCCCCTTTGGAGAACCATAAGCTTGGTTTCTATATTGTGGGTCTGTTTCTGTTTTATAAATAAGTTCATTTGTTACTTTTTTGAGATTCCACAAATAAATGGAATATGATATATTTGACATACGATATTTGTCTTTGGCTTACTTCACTTATTATAATAATCTTAGGTCCATCCATGTTGCCATAGATGGCATTATGTCGTTTTTTATGGTTGAGTAATATTACACACATACACACACACACATGCACATATAATATACATATATGCATACATACATCACGTCCTTATTAATCTGTCAATGGACATTAGGTTGTTTCTGTGTCTTGGCTATTGTAAATAGTTCTGCTATAGGGGTGTGTGTGTGTATCTTTTTTAATTAGAATTTGCTCTGGATATATGCCCAAGAATGAGATTACAGGATCATATGGTAACTCTATGTTTACTTTTTTAAGGAACCTACATATTGTTCTGTATAGTGGCTATACCAATTTACATACCCAACAACATTGTAGGAGGGTTCTTTTTTTTTCTGCACCCTCTCGCACATTTATTATTTGTAGACTTTGTGATGTGAGATAATGCTTCACTATAGTTTTGACTGGCATTTCTCTAGCAGTTAGCCATGTTGAACATTTTTTTATGTGCCCATTTGCCATCTTTATGTTTTTTGTAGAAATACCTATTTAGGTCTTCTGCCTATTTTGTGGTATTTTTTTTTTTCTAATACTGAGCTGTTCATATTTTGGAAGTTAATCCCTTGTCATTTGTAAATATTTTCTCCCATTCTATAGTTTGCCTTTTTGTTTTGTTTATGGTCTTTTTGCTGTGCAAAACTTTTGTGCTTAATTTAGTCCCATTTTTAAATTTTTGCTTTTATTTCCATTGCCCTAGGAGACAGGTCCAAAAAAAAAAAAAATACTGCTGTGATTTATGTTAAAGAGTGTTCTTCCTGTGTTTTCTCTAGGACTTTTATAGTATTTGGTCTTATGCTTAGGTCTTTAATTTATGTTGAGTTTATTTTTGTATATGATATTAGAGGATGTTCTAATTTCATTCTTTTACATGTAGCTATCCAGTTTTCCCAGCACCACTTAATCAAGAGACTGTCTTTTCTCCATTGTATATTCTTGACCCCTTTGTTATAGACTAACTGGCCATAGGTGGATGGATTTATTTCTGGACTTTCTATGCCCTTTTATTGATCTATATTTCTATTTTTGTGCAAGTACCTTACTGTTTTGATTACTGTAGCTTTGTAGTATATGCTAAATTCGAGGAGTCTGATTCTTTCATTCTATTTTCTTTCTCAGGATTGCTTTGGATCTTAATGTATTGTTGGAATCAGTTTGCTGGCATTTTGCTGAGGATTTTTGCATCTATGTTCTTCAGTGATATTGGCCTGTAATTTTCTTTTTTTGTGGTATCTTTTTCTGGTTTTGGTATCAGGGGGATGGTAGCCTCATAGAATGAGTTTGAAAGTGTTTCACTTTCATACTATTTTTTTTAGTTAAATTTATTTATTTTAACTAGAGGCTAATTACTTTACAATATTGTATTGGTTTTGCCATACATTTTTACAGTTGTCCTGCAAGTTTAGGACAAGTAGAAAGTGTCAGTACTTTAATGTAGAGTGTCTCATCCATGTATAACAGACAAGGAATATCAGTTTCTGGGTTCACATCTAACTAAATGCATGACCTCAGGGATGTCATAGAAACACCTACTTTTGTTTCTGTTTCTGACCTGTAAGATGGTAATAATTATATAACCTAATTAATGTAGTTGTAAGGATCAAATGAGCTGATGTGAAAGTGCATTCTAAATTGTAACTGTACTATAGATAAAAGGAATTATCAAATTAGGGCGAGGCAATCTCTAGTACCTTTTTCACCTTTGAAAATTTGTTATGTGTAATGATCATATAATGTAAACATAAAATATAATTTTGTCTTTGGTAAAACCATGGTCTATCAGAGCATGGACAACTGTACAGTTTTAGTACAGATGAGGGGCCTGGTTGGAGAAGCTCAGATGTGGGGAGCTCTGATCTTCAGGGAACAAGAGGGCCTTCTATATAAGAAGACTGATAATACAGCAATGATGTCAAGCAAAAGGAGGTAAAAACAGAGCCTATATGGCTGAGGCAGAAGATAAATTGAATTACAAAATCCTCATAGTTTGAAGAAAGTAGTTTATGGACAAATATAACTGTATACAGTCGTTTGAATAAAGAAACTTAGTTTAAAGACATTTTTATCAGCACTATGAAACATACTATTTACTATAGAATATTATTAATAAATAGTACTCCTATTTATAAGAACTATAAAATAGTACACTCATTATAACACTATTTTGTAAAGTCACAAATAACTGAAGAAACCCACCATCCATTGTTCAGTGACTAAGTTGTGTCCAACTTTTTGCAACCTCATGGACTGCAGCACAGCAGGCTTCCCTGATCTTCACTGTCTCCCACCGTTTGCTCAATCTCATGTCCATTGAGTCAGTGATGCCATCCAACCATCTCATCCTCTGTTTCTCTTTTCTCCTCTTGTCCTCAATCTTTCCCAACATCAGAGTCTTTTCCATTGAGTCAGCTCTTTGAATCAGGTGACCAAAGTATTGAAGCTTCAGCATCAATCCTTCCAATTAATATTCAGGGTTGATTTCCTTTAGAATTGACTGGTTTGATCTCCTGGCTGTCCAAGGGACTCTCAAGAGTCTTTTCTAGCACCATAGTTCCAAAGCATCAATTCTTCAGTGCTCAGCCTTCTTTATGGTCCAGCTCTCATATCCATACATGACTACTGAAAAAAACATAGCTTTGACTGTATGAACCCTTATTGGCAAAGTGATGTCTCTGCTTTTTTAATACACTAGCTCTAGGTTTGTCAGAGCTTTTCTTCCAAGGAGCTATCACCTTTTCATTTCATGGCTGCAGTCACTGGCTACAGTGACTTTGGAGCCCAGGAAAATAAAGTCTGTCACTATTTCCATTGTTTTCCCCATCTATTTGCCATGAAGTGATGGGACCAGATGCTATGATCTTTTTTTGAATAATAAGTTTTAAGCCAGCTTTTTCACTCTCCTTTCAACCTCATCAAGAGACTCTTTAGTTACTCTTCACTTTCTGCCATTAAAGTGGTATTGTATGCATATGTGAGGCAGTCTTGATTCCAGCTTGTGATTCATCCAGCCTAGTATTTCACATGATGTAGTCTTCATAAAGTTAAATAAGCAGGGTGACAATATACAGCCTTGACATGCTCCTTTTCTAATTTTCCATGTCTGATTCTAATTGTTGCTTCTTGACCTGCATACAGGTTTCTCAGGAGACAGGTGAGGTGGTCTGGTATATCCATCTCTTAAAGAATTTGTAATATATAGCTCAGTTGGTAAATAATCTGCTGCAATGCAGGAGACCCCAGTTCAATTCCTGGGTCAGGAAGATGCCCTGGGAAGGGATAGGCTACCTACTCCAGGATTCTTGGGCTTCCCTTGTGGCTCAGCTAGTAAAGAATCCACCTGCAATGTGGGAGCCCTGGGTTCGATCCCTGGGTTGGGAAGATCCCCTGGAGAAGGGAAAGCCTACCCACTCCAGTATTCTGACCTGGAGTCCATAAGGCCACAAAAAGACAGATATTACTGAGCAACATTTAGACCAAAATATGGTATAAAATTAAATATAGGAAAGTCAGTGTTATTCACAGGATTTCATGTGAAAGAAGAGAAAATTTAATGTACGGATTCAGATCAGATCAGTCGCTCAGTCGTGTCCGACTCTTTGCGACCCCATGAACCGCAGCACGCCAGGCCTCCCTGTCCATCACCAGCTCCCGCAGGTCACTCAGACTCGCATCCATCGAGTCAGTGATGCCATCCAGCCATCTCATCCTCTGTCGTCCCCTTCTCCTCCTGCCCTCAATCCCTCCCAGCATCAGAGTCTTCTCCAATGAGTCAACTCTTCGCATGAGGTGGCCAAAATATTGGAGTTTCAGCTTTAGCATCATTCCTTCTAAAGAAATTCCAGGATTGATCTCCTTCAGAATGGACTGGTTGGATCTTCTTGCAGTCCAAGGGACTCTCAAGAGTCTTCTCCAACACCACAGTTCAAAAGCATCAATTCTTTGGCGCTCAGCCTTCTTCACAGTCCAACTCTCACATCCATACATGACCACAGGAAAGACCATAGCCTTGACTAGGCGAACCTTTGTTGGTAAAGTAATGTCTCTGCTTTTGAATATGCTATCTAGGTTGGTCATAACTTTCCTTCCAAGGAGCAAGCGTCTTTTAATTTCATGGCTGCAGTCACCATCTGCAGTGATTTTGGAGCCCAGAAAAACAAAGTCTGCCACTGTTTCCACTGTTTCCCCATCTATTTCCCATGAAGTGATGGGACCAGATGCCATGATCTTCGTTTTCTGAATGTTGAGCTTTAAGCCAACCTTTTCACTCTCCACTTTCACTTTCATCAAGAGGCTTTTTAGCCCCTCCTCACTTTCTGCCATAAGAGTGGTGTCATCTGCATATCTGAGGTTATTGATATTTCTCCCAGCAATCTTGATTCCAACTTCTGTTTCTTCCAGTCCAGCATTTCTCATGATGTACTCTGCATATAAGTTAAATAAACATGGTGACAATATGCAGCCTTGACGTACTCCTTTTCCTATTTGGAACCAGTCTGTTGTTCCATGACCAGTTCTAACTGTTGCTTCCTGACCTGCATATTTTAAAAGATTCCTTTGAATCCTACCTTCTACCCTATATGCAGATTTTTTTTAAAAATGAATCATCATTCTGATAACCCCTTAATTTCCTTTTGTCTTTTTATATTCTGGGGTGCTAAAGCTATAAATTAAATATTTGCTTCTTTGTGATTTCATGTTATTTCTCCTCATAGAAGTTCCACAGGACTCAAGTTCCTATAATTTTTTATGGAGGAGATTCAAAGTAACTTTATTACTCAACCTAACTTGGAGAATTTTAAGCACTACTTTACTAGCATGTGAGATGAGTGCAATTGTGCAGTAGTTTGAACACTTTGACATTGCCTTTCTTTGGTATTGGAATGAAAACTGACCTTTTCCAGTCCTGTGGTCACTGCTGAGTTTTCCAAATTTGCTGGCATATTAAGTGCAGCACTTTCACAGCATCATCTTTCAGGATTTGGAATAGCTCAACTGGTATTCCATCACCTCCACTGGCTTTGTTGGTAATGATGCTTTCTAAGGCCCACTTGACTTCACATTCCAGGATGTCTGGCTCTAGGTCAGTGATCACACCATCGTGATTATCTTGAGTCGTGAAGATCTTTTTTGTACAGTTCTTCTGTGTATTCTTGCCACCACTTCTTAATATCTTCTGCTTCTGTTAGGTCCTTACCATTTCTGTCCTTTATTGTGCCCATCTTTGCTCCTCAGACTACCACTTTGTCTTCTTGCATGTCTTTTTCTTTGGGATGGTTGAAGTCACTGTCTGATGTACAATATTATGAACCTCCATTCATAGTTCTTCAGGCACTCTGTCTACCAGATTTAATCCACTGAATTATTCTTTACTTCCAGTGTATAATCATAAGGGACTTAATTTAGGTCCTACCTGACTGGCCTAGTGGTTTTCCCTACTTTCTTCAACTGAAGTCTGAATTTGGCAGTAAAGATGTTCATGATCTGAGCCACAGTCAGTGCCAGGTCTTGTTTTTGCTGACTTTAGAGTTTCTCCATCTTTGGCTACAAAGAACATAATCAGTCTAATTTCGGTGTTGACCATCTGGTAATGGCCATGTGTAGAGTCATCTCTTGTATTGTTGGAAAAGTGTATTTGCGATGACTAGTATATTCTCTTGATAAAACTCTGTTAGCCTTTCCCCTGCTTCATTTCATACTCCAAGGCCAAACTTACCTGTTATTCAGCGTATTTCTTGACTTCCTACTTTTGCATTCCAATCCCCTGTAAAGAAAAGGACATCTTTGTGTGTAGTGTGTGTTATTTCTAGATGTAATCTTCATAGAACCAGTCAATTTTGGCTTCTTTGGCATCAGTGATTGAGGCATAGACTTGGACTATGTGAATATGGTACCATTTATTCTCTGTTGATGAGCAAATGAGTTATACAGTTTCTGTTATTATAACAACATTGTTATAAATATTTTCATGTATATGTATGAATATACATGTATATTCATATACATGTATATAAATATTTTCATGTATGCTCTTGGAGCATAAGAGTTCCTCTAGAATAAGTGCCAGTAAAAAACAGCTGAGTCATAAGAAAAACATATTTTTAATTTGATTGCCTAAACCGAACCATTTTCCTAAATGACTACTGATCTGTCACCAACTTTGTTTACCACATTTAGTGTTTTCAGTGGGTATAAAATGATATCTCCTTGGGTATTTAATTTCAATCTATCTAATTACTAACAGGGATTGAAAATAGCTTTGTATATGTATCAGTATTGAATTTCTTCATTTGTGAAATTCCTTTTCAGATTTTGTCCATTTTCCTATCAATTGCATTTTTCTTGTTGATTTTTGAAAGTTTTAAAATATTTTCTGCTGTTTCCTTGTCTTGTTAATTATATGAATGGCAGCTGTCTTCTCTGACTTGTTTTTCTTTTCACTTTATCATGTCTTTAATGAATTGTAGTTTTGCGTTTTTTAGCATCTTTCTGGTATGTATCATCTGATTTGAGAAATTCTCTATCCTCAGTGTCATAAAGATATTTTCCTGTGTATTTTTCAAATATTTTAAAGGTCTTTGGAAGTAATTTGTGTTGTTGATACTTTCTGGATTTTGTGGTGGTGAGGGGAATGGGTGTTGTGTTATCGGGTAGGGATCCAATTACTTTGGGATTTTTTTCCTATTTCTTTCCAACCACGATTTAATAATTCATTATTTCCCCACTGATCCACAGTGCTAATCTATCATTGTTTAAATTTCCATTTCTGTGAGTCTTTTTCTGAAGTCTTTATTTGGTTCATTTGGTCTGTATGTCAAGTTCTACTCCAATACTATAGTATCTCAGTTACTGAAGCCTTATAAGAAGTCTTGATACTTCCTTCAGACTTGTTTTGCTGCATGAGTGTCTTGACCATTATTTTTTTTTTTTTTTTGACTCTTTGAATCTTAGAATCATCTTGTAAAGTTCCACAAAAACTTTACAAGGGTGGGATGAATTTAGAGAGTGCATTTAAATATATACATTACCTTGTGTAAAATAGAGAGCTAATGGGAAGTTTCTGTATAGCACAGGGAGCTCAGCCTGGTGCTCTGTGACCACCTAGAGGGGTGGGGTGGGGTGAGAGGTGGGAGGGAGGTTCCAGAGGGAAGGGACAAATGTATATATGTGGTTGATTCATGCTGATATATGGCAGAAACCAACACAACATTGTAAAGGAATTATTTTCCAATTAAAAAGAAAACCTTGTTGAATTAAGGGAAGAAGTTCCTATTCAATGCATGAGTCCCTGTGGGGAGAATTGACATCTTAATAACTTTCCCTATCCACTAAATGGATTTTCTTTTACTTAGATCTTCTAACTCTTTCATGTCTTATAATAAAACTTGATAATTTCCTTCACTGATGTTTTATATACATTTTAGTTAGATTTATTCATATATATTTGGAGAAGGCAATGGCACCCCACTCCAGTACTCTTGCCTGGCAAATCCCATGGATGGAGGAGCCTGGAAGGCTGCAGTCCATGGGGTCGCTGAGGGTCGGACATGACTGAGTGACTTCACTTTCACTTTTCACTTTCATTCATTGGAGAAGGAAATCTTCTAACTCTTTCATGTCTTATAATAAAATTTGATAATTTCCTTCACTGATGTTTTATACACATCTTAGTTAGATTTATTCACATGTATTCGGAGAAGACAATGGCACCCCACTCCAGTGTTCTTGCCTGGAGAATCCCCGGGGCAGGGGAGCCTGGTGGGCTACCGTCTATGGGGTCGCACAGAGTCAGACACGACTGAAGTGACTTAGCAGCAGCATTCACATATATTTGCTGCTGTTACTCTCTTTTCTCCTCCTCTGAACCTTGGGTGAGGCTAGTTACTCCAGTTCTACTTCTTAATTAACTGCTACTGTCATCACCAGTCCACACACTCATTTGTTTCCTTTTATCCTCATGTCTTACTTTCTATTATGTGGAATTTATTTAATCTGTATCTTTTCATTGTATTTTTAAATCATGTTTATTATTTTCTCTGCATGTATTTTAATTTATGGGAATGGTGTTGTTATATTATTGCACTGTTTCTTTTCTTTTTCATCTAGCACTAGACTTTTAGATGAATCTTGGTGCCTCTGTGTACTTCTAAATCCTGCTCTCTGAAGGTATGCATTTACCACATTTTATCCAGTTGTTCACTGATTGGAGCACAGAATACCTCCAGCTCCCTGCCACTACATGTAATACTAATGAATATCCTAATGTGTGCCTTGTGAGGATTTATTTGGCATATAGACTCAGCGGCAGAATGTCTGGGTCATATATTTGACTAAATAATGCCAACAGTTCCCCCAAATGCCAGTGTAGATACGTATAACCGTGCATGAGGCTTGGGGGAAATTGGAACTATGGAAAATGACAAAGAATGGAAGTTAGGAACTCTCATTATTAATTTTATTTGCTTTTATCTGATCTCTAGTAGTTTAAGATCCTTCAAATACTTATCAGTCTTCCAGATTCCTTTTCTGTAACCGCTCTCCTCATTTTCCTAAGGAGGTTTCTGCCTTTTATCAGTTTTACAGAATTTCTTGTGTATTCAGGATACTAATCCTCTGTCTGCTTTAGACATTATAAATGTTTTATCCCATTTTATAATCTGTATATTAAGTTTATCCATGATGTCCTTCACTGAAAGAAATTCAACTTTGACATAATTAAATCCACCTTAATTTTGTGTTCTCATTGTATTTTAAAGTTTTATTTAAGAAGTTCTTCCCCATTCCCAGGTTACAAAGGTTTTTGCTTAGGTAAAACTAAAAAGTTAATATTAAAAATTACTTCTCACTTAGGACTTTATCTAGAATCTACCTCTTATTGTGTGTTACAGAGGATTCATGTCTCCCTTCAAACAAAATAGCCTACTTTTCTGAATATTAAATAATGATTCTGGTTTTTTAAATTATTCCTTAACTGCATTGTATAGAAATGGCCTTGTGGGATTTTGATCCCATATTCAGCAGCCTTACTAAATTACCTTCAGTTTCATTATTTATAGGGTTTGAGGGGCTTTGAATGAAGATAATCATATCTGCCTTACCTGTAAATAAAGACAGTTTTGTATGTTTCAAACTAATATGTATGCTTTTTCCTTCTCTTTTTTTTTCTTGCCATACTTTCTGAACAAGGACTTCTGTTTGATTTTGAATAGAAAAGTGATAGCAGCATCTCTGATATTAGAAGAAATATTTTAATATTCCTGATGCTGAGATCCATATTATATCATAGTACTCAACATACCATGTCATCTGTGCCATGTTAATTGTTTTCTCAAAACCGTTTCTTTTCAGCTAAATGTTCAGAGGTTGGTAGAAGGAAGTAAGATGGGAAAATAGGATATTATGGAAAAGAATAGACATTCATGTAGACACCTTGGGCTTCATACAATTACTATTCTTTCCACAAAAACAAAACAGAAGTTGCTTGGTGGTGCCACTCTGCCTGCTGAGGGTACACCCAGCTTTGGGATGGCTCCATGCAAAACAAACACTGAAGCCAAAATCCATTTCAGATTTCTTTCAGTTAGTAAAAGAGATGCTAGTTCATACCTTTCATACAAGTAAAGTGGCATAAAGTGGGAAATTCTGCTTTTGTCTGAAGTTCTTTTATTTAACATCTTTATTTATAAGTAAGATTTCCCCATGTTTCCATTTTCAAAATATCTTTGTTCTCAATTTGTTTTTAAGTCACTTTATATGATATATCTCTTCCAGGAATTAATTTTTTCTGTTTTAATATTCATTGACAGAAAGCTGTTTATACTGTTTAATCTCTCCTGTGTCTATAGCTCTCTTCTCTGTATATTATCAATATTGTTTACTTATGCCCTGCTTTTTTCCTGATCTTGCCAGATATTTGTAAATTTTATTATTCTTTTTAAATAATGAATTTTTGAAATTGACTCTATTGTATCTTTATTTTAATTTCATTAATTTCTGCTCTTTCTTAAATCCTTACTGCTATTCTTTTTGATTTATTCTGTCCTTTTTATACCATAGTAAGGAGGCTTTGTAGTACATTAATTTTTATCCTTTTAATTTTTAAAAAATTATTATTTAAGGTCATCAATTTCCCTCTCAGTAATCTCAGTAATACATTACTTGAAGTATTTTTATTAGTCTTAATTTCTGATTATTTTTCATAAGAATAAAGCACACTTAATTTGATACTGATTGAATCAACTTGATTTAAAGTAATAAAATTGTACAAAAATTAGAATAGTTGAAAATTGAATATGGATATAATATCCATATTATATACAAATACATAATAATATCCATATTATACCACAGTGTTCAACATCATGCCATCTGTGCCACGTTAATTGTTTTCTCAAAACAGTTTCTTTTCAGCTTAATTTTCAGAGGTTGGCAGAAGGAAGTAAGGTGGGAAAAGAAGATATTATGGAAAAGAATAGACATTCATGTAGACCCCTTTGGCTCCATACAATTAGTATTCTCTCCACAAAACCAGAGCAAAAGAATTTTAACATAGTTTTAGATTTCCTAATCAATGAAGTTCATGTAAACTTTTTTGAATTCATTCATCCATAAAGCTCACTCACACTTACTTATCCCTTTCACCTTGTCAAGTAGTGTCTTAAGAGATATTGATGAATAAGCAGACATGTTTTAAACCATAAAATGAGTTATGTGAAAAGAAATGGAAATATTCTATATATATGAGAGCTAGCACTTTACATCTCTTATCAGGTGCCAAAACATGTTAACCCTTGCTCTGAGTTTTTTCCTCTGAAGTATCTATTGTTTCCAACCATGGCATCCTCAGTTTATCAGTATCTAATTGACTTGATTTTCAGGCATACCATGTTTTAGTTGGTTTCCTAAGAAACCAATTTTGTATATATTAACAAGCTAAGAGGTTTTACTACCATGTTTTGCCAAAATAAAGTTCCATGTTATTGAATTTTTTTCTAAATATACTCAAATCAAAGAAATGAAAAAAAAAAGTCATGATTTAAATCTGATGTCCTAATTTTTTCTGGTAATAACAAGAACATGCAGCTAAAATGAAGGTATCTGAGACATATTTATGACGAATCCATTTGTTTTATTGTAAAGCCTAGGGAATTGTTTTATTTGGTCATTAGCTCATCTGAAGGTGTTAGATTGATTCTGCAAGTTTAAACATGCTCAGTATAAATGAAGGAATATCCACATGGAAAAGAATGCTTGTCTCTAATAGAGAACAAAACAATATATGATCAAATAGCAGGAGTTTGAATATCACCCAGAAATTTGCTTTCTCAGAAAGTTGGAGGTAAAATCAGAGAGATTTTACAATGTGCTGTAGCCTTGGTGCTGTCTTACTAGAAAGTTTATTAACCTTTTCACAAGGTAATTTTTCAAAAGGGCCTAAGAATTTTAGTTCCTTTTTCTATTTACTTTCTAATAGCAGAATCAGGCCCTGTTTTTGCTGTACAGTTTAATAATGAGTTTAAAATTTATTTTGGAAGCCAAATCAACCCTACAATATAAGAAATTGCTTTAGAAATACGTAGTTACGTGCAATCACACTAAAATGTAAAATCATAGATTCTTAAGAGTTAGAAAATATACATAATGTAACTTCTCTGACCAATACAAGAATAGCCTCAACAATCATGCTCAGAAATAGACATCTAGATTCTGCGTATCACATGCTTATCACTTACTACCTGAATAAGTACATTTGTTCATTTTAACAACTCATTCACATAAATTTCTCTGTAAATGAAATCTGGCTTCTCATAATTTCCTTTTATTGGTTCAAGTCTGTTTTAATCTTCCTCCATGTGACTGTTCTTCAAACATACAAAGACACATTTGATGTTCTAGACAGGTCTTTATTCCACACAGACACTATGTACATTCCTTCAGCTGTTCCTCATAGATCCTGGTTTCTAGTTCCTGGTTGTCTGTTTCAGAGATACTAGTGGGACTAGAAACCACATCAGCTGGATACTGATACAGTAAGATGCAATGCCTGGAAATGGTAGATACTTCAGAGGAAGAAACTAAAATTGACAGAATCATCAGTGCAACTAACACTTGATAAGAGGTCTAAGAGCTAGCTCACTTTTATATAAAATATTTCCTTTCCTCTTCACATGACCTAGTGTTATTCTGGTGTTGGGTCATGAATTCATGGCCTCTGTTGAAGGCAAAATAGTTCAGTTGGGCAGTGGAATAAAAACTAAAACACTGTTTTCTTCTGGAAAAACCATAGCTTTAACTATATGGACTTTTGTTTGCAAAGTAATGTCTCTGCTTTTTAATACACTGTCTAGGTTTGTCATAACTTTTCTTCCAAGCGGCAAGCGTCTTTTAATTTCATGGCTGCAGTCACTGTCCACAGTGATTTTGGAGCCCAAGAAAATAAACTCTGTCACTGTTCCCATTGTTTCCCCATCTATTATTTGCCGTGAAGTAATGGGACTGGATGCCATGTTCTAAGTTTTTTGAATGTTGAGCTTTAAGCCCACTTTTTCACTCCCCTCTTTCACCTTCATCAAGAGGCTCTTTAGTTTCTCTTCACTTTCTGCCATGAGAATAATATCATCTGCATATCTGAGGTTATTGATATTTCTCCCAGCAGTCTTGATTCCAGCGTGTGATACATCCAGCACAGCATATAACATGATGTACTCTGCATATAAGTTAAATAAGCAGGGTGACAATATACAGCCTTGACGCACTCCTTTCCCAATTTTGAACCTGTCCCTTGCTTCATGTCCAGTTCTAACTGTTGCTTGTTGACCTGCATACAGGTTTCTCAGAAGGAAGGTAAGGTGGTCTGGTGTTCCCATCTCTTTAACAATTTTCCATAGTTTGTTGTGATCCACACAGTCAAAGGCTTTTGATAGTCAATGAAGCAGAAATAAATGTTTTTCTGGAATTCCCTTTATTTTCCTGTGATCAAATGGGTATTGAAAATTTGATCTCTGGTTCCTCTGCCTTTTCTAAATCCAGCATGTACTTCTGGAAGTTCTTAGTTCATGTACTGTTGAAGCCTAGCTTGACGGATTTTGAGCTTTACCTTGCTAGCATGTGAAATAAGTGCAATTGTATGGTAGCTTGAACATTCTTTGGCATGCCTTTCTTGGGATTGGAATGAAAACTGACCTTTTCCAGTCCTGTGGCCATTGTTGAATTTTCCAAATTTGCTGACATATTGAGTGCAGCACTTTAACAGCATCATCTTTTAGGATTTGAAATAGCACAGCTGGAATTCCATCACGTCCACTAGCTTTGTTTGTAGTAATGCTTCCTAAGCACCACTTGACTTCACACTCCATGATGTCTGGCTTTAGGTGAGTGACCATACCATCATAGTTATCTGGGTTGTTAACAGTTATTAGCTGTTATAAAGTACAATTATTCTGTGTATTCTTGCCACTTCTTCTTAATCTCTTCTTCTGTTAGGCCTTTAAAGTTTCTGTTCTTTATTGTGCCCATCTTTGCATGAAATGTTCCCTTGTTATCCCAGAATTGATGGCACAGACTTAAAATGTTGAAACAGGTAATAAGATGACTTTGGTACTTGACACTGAAATTTTTCAGCCTTTGATCAAGAGAAACCAAGAAGGAAGTAAAGGAATTCAGCACAGCCAAATTAAAATTTGACTGTCACTGTCTAATAAATGGTACTATTTAATTTCTTTATTTTTTTTATTTTTTTAATAAATTTATTTATTTTAATTGGAGGCTAATTACTTTACAATATTGTATTGGTTTTGTCATCCATCAACATGAATCCACCACGGATGTACACGTGTTTCCCATCCTGAACCCCCCTCCCACCGCCCTCCCCATACCATCATCCATCTGAGTCATCCCAGTGCACCAGCCCCGAGCATCCTGTATCATGGATCGAACCTGGACTGGCGATTCGTTTCACATATGATATTATACATGTTTCAATGCCATTCTCCCAAATCATCCCACCCTCTCCCTCTCCCACAGAGTCCAAAAGACTGTTCTATACATCTGTGTCTCTTTTGCTGTCTCTCATACATGGTTATTGTTACCATCTTTCTAAATTCCATATATATGTGCTAGTATACTATATAGGTGTTTTTTTTTTTTTTCTGATTTACTTCACTCTGTATAATAGGCTCCAGTTTCATCCACCTCATTAGAACTGATTCACATGTATTCTTTTTAATGGCTGAGTAATATTCCATTGTGTATATGTACCACAGCTTTCTTATCCATTCGTTTGCCGCTGGACATCTATATTGCTTCCATGTCTGGCTATTATAAACAGTACTGCGATGAACATTGGGGTACACGTGTTCAGAAATGTGCAAATGCTTTAAGGTATGACCATGGTATGACATTGTTAGGGCAATGGGCAATATTCTGTATTCACTGTGAATTATCCTAGAAAATTGTGATCAATCTTGGAATAAACAATGAAGATTGAGGAGCTTGGAATTAAGAGAGGTAATGGAAAACTTACTCTCTCTGAGAGACGCTGTGGTCACCTTATCCTATTCTGTAATCATGGTGAGTGGCTTACCCTTATGGGTGATGGTCGATATGCACCCTAGCATACAGAGGTTGGCAAGGTGTATAAAGGTACGCTGAGGACAGTTCTGGGTTTGTGCAGTGGCTGCAGGTTATACTTTGTGTTTATTACACCTTTTATCCCAGACAATCTGAATATTACTTGAAAAATCCTATGCTCTGGGTAGGATATGTTCTGAATGTGAGATACAGCACTACTACCTTAGCTCAGCACTGGAAGAGTAGCAGTCTTGTTTGATCATCAGCAACAGAGTTAGAATTAACAGATGAGGAATATAAGGATATTACCCCAGTACAGAGGGATGCAATAGGACCTGGTTTTGAGCACAGAAAAAGTGAGAAAATAGCCACAGAACTCTGAGAAATGCAAGAATAAACACAGGTCAAGGTTATTATTTCTGACAATAACAGCAGCAGTGATTTCTTTTTCTAGAATATATAAGATATAATAAGATATATTAGCATATAAGTTGTAGCATCATCATTCTCAATGGCAATACTTGGGAATAAAATGATAATTACAAAAGCTCTGTTTATAAATAAATAAAAAAGCTCTGGAATTAAAGAAGTCTTGATGAAGAAAATTCCAGTAGGAGGAGAGTCCCCAGTGAAGCTAATACCGCCAACTACTTGCTTCTCTGGAAGTATTTTATGAGTCTGAGAGTTATCTGAGGATCAGTCTTGCCATAGGCAGAGGACTCTATTAGGGGAAGAGAAATCAGCTGAGGTTTTTCACAACCATATGGACTGACATGTTAGGTTGGACAGAGAGTCTGAACATATGGCCATTTTCCCCATGAGACATTTGCTGAGAGCTATGGCTGTACAAGAGGCTACGTAGTTGGCTAGTTGGCCCAAACAAGCAAAATGAAACCTCTGGCAACCTCACAGAGGTCAGGAATCAGCCACAGAATACAGAAGCCTACAACAAACACATAGGAAGATTCCTCCTAAAGATATTTGCCACATTTTAAATCTGTGTAGGATGGAAGATGAAAGAATTACTTTCACAACCTCTGAAAAGCAGAACTTTCAGATTAGAGGAGATAGAGACCTGTTAAACTGTTAACCAAAAAACCCAAAGGACCACACTCAAGGAGGGGTCAAGACCCAAAAGCAGAGTTCAAATCCGTAGTCCCATGGGGTTTAGGAGATCACGTCACAGAAAAGGAGCATGCAGTAAACACAGAATGGGCCGTGCCTGTAAGTCACTTGAAATCAGAGGTTGAGTGAATCTAATAAACACTGCAATGTAACGTCAACCTCAACCCAGCTTATTAATTACTGAGTTGAGACAATGAGCTTCTCACTTTACCTGCCTGACAAAAGGACCAGTCCTCTGTGGAGAGAAATAATAGCTACTTCAGTAATTCATACAATAAAAAATGGGACATAATTTAAGAAAGGAAGGTTAAGAAATTGTGACTAATAATCAGCTAAAATGTTGACCTAAATTGATAAGAAACAATCAGTTATTTTGTTAGCAAAACACTTTATTCAGAAAGAACAAAGGGTTACAATTCAGGACTTGCACTTTATGGCAAACCACAGGCAAGTCCAGAAAACAAGGAGGAGAACTGTCCTTTTGAAGAGGAGAAGGGGCTGTTACAGTGTCCACTGGAGGAGACTGAGTTCGAAGTGTATTGGCTTTTCATTGGCTAAATTGTGACAGCCTCTTATTGCCCACTGTTGCTGGATTAGGAAAAGTTCTTCCTCTTGATGGGTAAGAAAGTAGCAGCCTTCTTTCTGTTAGAAATGCAAAGGTACATCTCTTCCTGTTGGGTCTGTAATTGACATGGAATGGTGGGGCATAAGAACTCCCCTTTCTGACCTCCTGACTGTTTTAAGTGAGGTTTCTCTTTATTAGTTTTCACATACAAGTGGTAGCAGAGAACAGATGCAGATCCCTAGATGATCTAGATGTTGGATTAGCTGACTAGGAGTTAAACTGTTGGGAAAAAATGTCAATGAAAATAGAGAAAAAGATGAGCAAAGTAGGTAAGAGGATGGACAATGTCGATAGAAAAAGGAAACTATAGAGAATAAAAAAGTGGGCACTGCAGCGTGGCCATCAGTGAGCCATATGTCACTAGCAGTGTAGGCCGTGGTGTTCAGAATCACCGCCGTGGAGGGACATGCCCTGCTTCCACTTCTGCTTCCTCTACTCAAGCACAGTCGGTGCCCTCAAACCCCTTCTCTCAGAGCCCAAACGTGGTTGGTTGGTTGGTTTTTTGCCAATCCACTGTTCTCATTCTCTCCTGCCTTTTATAGGCTGAACAGTACAAATCTGCCATACTTCTCCATGTTCTACTTCTTTCATGCAGCTGAGCTATTTGAGTAAGTGGATGGAGAGTTCAGTCTGTAAGCATAGTCCTACCTCTTACTATGTATATAGATCTCAAGACAGAAGGGATCAAGAAGCACCTTATTTTTTAAGCCAGTTTACTTTAAGTCTTTGATTTTCTAAATTACTAGTGATAGATTATATTAATGAAGCAGTGATCCATTTGCCAGAATACAGATGATATAATTTGCAAGGTATAACCACATAATCCTCAACTTGTAGCCCCTTAGATGACTTTTAACCTACCTCATCATGGAGAATCATCCACCTGGGTTTACCTCATAGATGCTTCCAAGTTAGGAGAGCATTGGAGAGCTTTGAAGTCAGGGATGTCACACTGCACAACCCCAGGAAGCATCTTTCCATATAGTCATCTCTGTGAAGGGTCCTCTCTGGAGTTCTGCAGTGTGTAGCTTAAGTAAGCCAATATGATAATTCTGCATCTTTTCTCATTTCCTGATTCAGGTACATATACTTAGTGGCTGCTTGATCCTAAGGACAGTCTCTCCATCAGGAAAGATAATATCCACAAAAGTATTTCATGCCTCTTACATACGATGCCTCCATGCATAACATTATCAGAAAGCACCATGATACCCCAATATTTATACAAAAGAAAAATAAACAGGGAAGTGCTCATTAAATAAGATAAATTTAAAAGGTTAATTATAGATGGATTGAAAAGATGCAGTCTATAGTCTCATCAGTGTCTTAATGAAAATTTCCTCAGTGTTCAGATAAAACTGATTTAAAAACTAGAGTAAAGTCAAGGTCACTTCCAACCAATAAACACTTGTAACACCTGTCATGACAAATGCAAATAGGAACAGACTATAAAAAATTTTTCTATATATAAGTTAAATATTGTATAATCATCCTACATTATTCATATTACTGACTAAAAGCCCTCCATTGTGGATAGCCATTATTTTATTTTAATTGAGGTATAGTTGATCTACAGTGTTGTGCCAATCTCTACTGTAGAGAAAAGTGATCCAGTTATACATATATATATAATTATTTTTATATTCTTTTCTGTTACCACAGGATATTGAATATAATTCCCCGTGCTATCCATTAGGGTCTTGTTGTTTATCCATTGATAAATGCATTAATGTGCATCTACCAACCCCAAACTCCCAGTGCACCCCTCTCCACATCCTCCTGCCCTTTGGCGACCACAAGTCTGCTCTCTCTGTCTCTGAGTCTGCTCTCTGTGTCCATGAGTCTGCTCTCTCTGTCTGTGAGTCTGCTCTCTCTGTGTCTGTGAGTCTGCTCTCTCTCTCTCTCTGTCAGTCTGCTCTCTCTGTCCGTGAGTGTGCTCTCTGTGTCCGTGAGTCTATTCTCTCTGTCCATGAGTCTGCTCTCTCTGTGTCCGTGAGTCTGCTCTGTCTGTGAGTCTGCTCTGAGTCTGTGAGTCTGCTCTCTCTGTGTCCGTGAGTCTGCCCTCTGTGAGTCTGCTCTCTGCGTCCGTGAGTCTGCTCTGTGTGTCTGTGAGTCGGTTTCTGTTTTGTAAATAGGTTCATTTGTTCCATACTTTAGATACCACATATATTTATTTTCGTATCGTATTTGTCTTTACTGTAAATGTGTGATTTTAAATCTTTTAAATTTATTTTAGACTCAAAAAATCCTGAAGTTATGGAAGTTTTGGGGTTTTCTTTTTTTATTTGCTGAGTATGCTTATATTTGTGCCGTTAAAGTATTTTTCAGAATGACATAAAATAAGTAGCTTCTAGAGAAATGACAGTTTGCATCACATATTCCTTTGAGAAAGTAAAATGTAAACTACTCAGGCTCATTTTGACTAATCAATAAAGAATTTAGGCTGACGATACTAATGAAGGCATAAAGAACTTCCAAGAGAGAAAACTTCAGCTTTCATAATTTTAATCCAGAATTTCAGAAATAGGGTGCCCTAAAATAGATTAACTACAAAATAAGACCATTATGATGAATTAGAACTTTTTGTCTCATCTTGGAAAATCCTCAGTTAATGTAAACAGATGAAAAAAAATATTTTTTTACATAACGGAGAAGTGATAAGTTTTTGTGTTCTTTAGTTTCTTTCTTTTTTAAAGCAAAACAGTTCTGGGTATAGGTTTCTGTTATTATACACTATGACCTTAAGTTAATCCTAATCCCCTGGTCATATCCCAGACCATTAAATCAGAGTTTCTGGCTGCTGCTGCTGCTAAGTCGCTTCAGTCGTGTCCGACTCTGTGCGACCCCATAGACGGAAGCCCACCAGGCTCCCCTGTCCCTGGGATTCTCCAGGCAAGAACACTGGAGTGGGTTGCCATTTCCTTCTCCAATGCGTGAAAGTGAAAAGTGAAAGTGAAGTCGCTCAGTCCTGTCCGACTCCCAGCGACCCCATGGACTGGAGCCCACCAGGATTCTCCGTCCATGTGATTCTCCAGGCAAAAGTACTGGGGTGGGGTGCCATTGCCTTCCCTGAGAGTTTCTGGAGATGACCTCAAAAATCAGTAGTATATAAAGATCCCCAGGACAGTCCAAAACACAGCCAAAGTACTAAGGTTGATATACATTACTCTAGAACCTGCTAGGACTTGAGGCTATATAGCAGAACAGAATGTGGATTCAGAATGGAATGGTACTGTGAAAGATTATTTTATTTATTCTCTTACTTCCAGGCAGTATCATATCCAAGCTTTTGTGAAGAATGAATTAACCAGACAGAATACAATGTTATAAATAAAGGAGAAGATTGGCGTTTTTCTTACATTGAAATGAAGTTAACTGTGGCATAATGCAAAGATAGTTTAATAGTGCATTGCAGTTGTCCATTTGTTTTGGATAGTAAACATATATTTAATTCTTGCCTGGAGAATTCCATATATAGAGGAGCCTGGAGTCCGCTGAGTCAAATGTGACTTAGCAACTAAACCACCAATACCAATTTGAAACTACAGTGCAAATTTAAGAAATCTGCAAGTAATGGCACAAATTAAAGTTTAGCCAATATGTACCTCTCTGGGGTAAGTGCCATGGGATTTAGGAGACAACAGAGTGTTTATGATTTCCATATTGTATCCAAGGCACCAAATCTATTTGCCTATTTTTTCATCTATTAAAAAAATGCATTTAAAAAATCTATTAAAACCTGTGGCAGATTCATGTTGATATATGGCAAAACCAATACAATATTGTAAAGTTAAAAAATAAAATAAAATTAAAAAAAAAACTTGAGAAAAAAAAGGAACGTGAGCTGAAATGATTATCAAGGCTATCTTAAGAGAGGAAAAGAAGTCACGCCAAAACAAAAAAAAAATGACAAGTATGTAGAGAAAAGGGTAGGGATAGTTCCACCTTCTTTCCTTTGGGGACATTAAGGAGTTCACTAATGATCTGAAGATATACTTGAATGTTCCAGGCCCTTTTTATCAACTGGTGGAACTACTGCCATTCGTGATTCACAATATCATAATTACAGCTATCTGCATGTTATGTTTTTACAGTGAACATGAAGTGGAAAGTCTTATTTATTATGGCTTTAAAAAGATGAATATTAAATGAGATGTATACTCACAAATTTCCGCAGCTATTTGAATATTAGTTCATTAAAATTAATAAGATAATGAAACCATTTTAATGTTTTTAGATTCATAATTTACTACTAAAACTTGCAAACAACTTAACAGATGAAGATGTAAACTTCAAATCTTTACTTTCACTAGTATCAGGCTTGTGCTATAGTAACATATTTAAAATAGGAACTTCATAACTATGCAGACAATGAAGTATTTTTTATTAGCAAAGTTCTATCCTGTATATACACATTTTAACTTTTTTAGAAAGTTGAGAAATTTAAGGTACTACTCATTGGTGAACAGTTCTATTATTTTGGTAATACAGTAGAGGTTCTAGTGTCTTCCACTGTCACTTAAAATATATGTTCTACTGCATTCCTGATGGGCTGAAATATTATGTTGATGTAAAGCAAGATTATATAAAAATTATATATTTTGTAGTAAAATTTGAAAATATAACCTATCTTGGAAACAGTTTCTAACCTGTTAAGTTTTCCTTCATTACTATATTTAAATATCCTTTTTCCTAAAATATTAAAGCAAGAAAAATAGTAATATATGGCATAGGAACTGCTCTTTCAGTTGTTACTTCTTCTGGTCTGAGAAAATGAAAGGCCATTAGGATAGTTTCTAAAAATATTCCAAGAAAATTTAAAAACAGACAATTTGTCTTTCTAGAAACATTCATTCACTCTGAAATATGTATTATGCTTTCAATTTATTTAACTCTACATTGCTTATGTGGTATTTCCTAAGATTTCACATAGAACAAAAAAGAATAAGGTTACTAGTTTATTTTCAACAGAGCTTGTACAAACAACTAGTGGCCAAATATAAGACTTTTCCAGTTGATTTGAAAATATGACTTCCTGTCAGATGGATGCTGATTTCTCAGGAATAGTGGCAGAGCTTTGAAAAGATAAAATGAATCTGAATTAATCGTGCTTTTAATCTCAAAGGGAAAATAACCTCTCAAGCAGATAAAGTGCTGTTTTCTTAAATTGAGTTGTCATTAAATTAATGGAGTCTGACTTTTCTGAAAAATATTTCCTATCAGGTTGATCTTCAAAATATTTAACAGCTAGTAACATAGTATTCCTACATACATGAATCAAAAATTAATAAATATATTCCTTTTCATTAACTTAAGGGACTATAAATATAAAACTGATAATCAGTTCAGTTCAGTTCAGTTCAGTCGCTCAGTCATGTCCAACTCTTTGCGACCCCATGAATCGCAGCACGCCAGGCCTCCCTGTCCATCACCAACTCCCGGAGTTCAGCCAGACTCATGTCCATCGAGTCAGTGATGCCATCCAGCCATCTCATCCTCTGTCGTCCCCTTCTCCTCCTGCCCCCCATCTCTCCCAGCATCAGACTCTTTTCCAATGAGTCAACTCTTTGCATGAGGTGGCCAAAGTACTGGAGTTTCAGCTTTAGCACCATTCCTTCCAAAGAAATCCCAGGATTGATCTCCTTCAGAATGGACTGGTTGGATCTCCTTGCAGTCCAAGGGACTCTCAAGAGTCTTCTCCAACACCACAGTTCAAAAGCATCAGTTCTTCCATGCTCAGCCTTCTTCACAGTCCAACTCTCACATCCATACGTGACCACAGGAAAAACCATAGCCTTGACTAGACAGACCTTTGTTGTTTCATGCAAAGATGGGCTCGATAAAGGACAGAAATGGTATGGACCTAACAGAAGCAGAAGATATTAAGAAGAGGTGGCAGGAATACACAGAAGAACTGTAGAAAAAAGAGCTTCATGACCAAGTGGAGGTGATGGAATTCCAGTTGAGCTATTTCAAATCCTGAAAACTGATGCTGTGAAAGTGCTGCACTCAATATGCCAGCAAATTTGGAAAACTCAGCAGTGGCCACAAGACTGGAAAGGTCAGTTTTCATTCCAGTCCCAAAGAAAGGCAATGCCAAAGAATGCTCAAACTACTGCACAATTACACTCATCTCACATGCTAGCAAAGTAATGCTCAAAATTCTCCAAGCCAGGCTTCAGCAATATGTGAACCGTGAACTTCCTGATGTTCAAGCTGGTTTTAGAAAAGGCAGAGAAACGAAACATCAAATTGCCAACATCTGCTGGATCATGGAAAAAGCAAGAGAGTTCCAGAAAAACATCTATGTCTGCTTTATTGACTATGCCAAAGCCTTTGACTGTGTGGATCACAATAAACTGTGGAAAATTGTGAAAGAGATGAGAATACCAGAACACCTGACCTGCCTCTTGAGAAACCTATATGCAGGTCAGGAAGCAACAGTTAGAACTGGACATGGAACACCAGACTGGTTCCAAATAGGAAAAGGAGTACATCAAGGCTGTATATTGTCATCCTGCTTATTTAACTTATATGCAGAGTACATCATGAGAAATGCAGGCTAGAAGAAGCACAAGCTGAAATCAAGATTGCCGGGAGAAATATCAATAACCTCAGATATGCAGATGACACCACCCTTATGGCAGAAAGTGAAGAAGAAATAAAGAGCCTCTTGATGAAAGTGAAAGTGGAGAGTGAAAAAGTTGGCTTAAAGCTCAACATTCAGAAAATGAAGATCATGGTATCTGGTCCCATCACTTCATGGGAAATAGATGGGGAAACAGACTTTATTTTTCTGGGCTCCAAACTCACTGCAGATGGTGACTGCAGCCATGAAATTAAAAGACGCTTACTCCTTGGAAGAAAAGTTATGACCAACCTAGATAGCATATTCAAAAGCAGAGACATTACTTTGCCAACAAAGGTCCATTTAGTCAAGGCTATGACTTTCATTACTCCATTATATATAACACCTTGTCTTTATCCATTTACCCATCAATGGACATTTAGGTAGTTTACATATCTTGGTGTATATCTCTTCCAGATAGTGATTTTGTTTACTTTATATGTGTACCAAGAATTAGGATTACTGTATCTATGGTAGTTCTATTGTTATATTTTGAGGAACCTCCATATTGTTTTCCATAGGGCTACAACAGTTTTTTCCTCACATCTTATCCAGTTACCTATTGCATTTTCAATAATAATCATGCTAACAGGTGTCAGTTGATATCTCTTTGTGGTTTTGATTTGCATTTCCCTGATAATTAGTGAGGTGGCTCAATGGTAATGAATTGGTACTACAATCAGTGGTAATGCCTACTCTGGTATTCTTGCCTGGAAAATCTCATGGACAGAGGAACCTGGTCGGCATCAGTCCATGGGGCCACAGAGTCAGACATGACTGAGCAACTGAGTATGATAATTAGTGAGTGATGTTAAAAGCACCTTTTTATGTACCTGTTGTCCATTTGAATGTCATAAAGTTATCTTAAATTTTGTCAGATGATTTTTCTGCAGCTATCAAGGTGATTATCTGATTTTTATCTTTCATTTTGTTAATGTGGTGTATCATATTGGTTCACAAATGTTGCACTGTTCTTTCATCCCTGGAATAAATCCTATTTGATCATGTTACCTGATCTTTTTAACATTCTGTTGCATTTATTTTGTTTGCATTTTGATGAGGATTTTTGCATCTATGTTTATCAGGAATATTGAACTATAATTTTCTTTTCTTGTAGTATCCTTGTCTAGCTCTCATATCAGACTAATGCTGGACTAGTAAAATGAATTTGCGAATGTTCCCTCTTCTTCAGTTTTTTGAAGGCGCTTATAAAGAATTAGTTTTTCCTTAGGTTTTTGGTAGAACTCATCAATGAAGCCATCTGGTCATGGATTTTTATTTGAATTGAAGTTTTTGATTATTGATTCAGTCATCTTACTAGTATTTGAGCTATTCATATTTTATGCTTCTTCATGAATCAGTCTTGGTAGGTTGTATGTTTCTACAAATCTAAATTTTATCTAGGTTGTCTAATTTGCGGGCATATAATTACTCAGTCTCTTTACTCCTTGTATTTGCATATTATCAGTTGTAAGGTCTTTTTCACTTATAATTTTATTTTTTGTCTTTTTTTTGGTAAACCAATCTAAGGGTTTATATCTACTTTATCTTTTAAAAAACAACTTTTAGGTTCAGTGATCTTTTCTATTGTCTTTTTAGTTTATATTTCCTTTAATTTATATTTCAGTTTTACTTCATTTAATTCTGCTCAGATCTTTGTCATTTCCTTCCTTCTACTCACTTTGGCATAGTTTCTTTTTCTAGTCCTAAAAATGTAAAATTAGGTTGTTTATTTGAGACCTTTTATCTTATTGTAGACATTTATTATTATAAACTCCCCTCTTAGACCTGCTTTTCCTGTGTCCCATAAGTTCTTATATGTTGTGATTTTATTTTCATGCATCTCAAGGCAATTTCTGATTTCTCATTTTGCCACTAGCTGATATCCCTTAAAAAAATAACAATTCAATGAAAGCAGTCAGCACTCCATGTCTGTAGATGTGAAACCTGTAGATACAGAGGGCCAAAGGCATCCTCTTGTTGAACCGGCCTCTTTATTATAATGACCTTCTTTGCCTCTTGTTATAGTCTTTGACTTAGCTTATTTTGTCCAATCAAAGTATGACTACCCCTGCTTTTTAAAAATTTGCATGAAGCATCTTTTTCCATCCCTTTAAGACTTTGTGTGTCTTTAAAGCTAAAGTCTTTGTAGGCAACATATATACACTATGTTTTTGAAGAATTTAATCCATTCACATTTAAAGTATTGATAGGTATTGACTTATTATTGCCATTTTGTTATTATTTTCTGTTTGTATCATTTTTCTATTGTTCCTTTATTTCTGTCTTACTCTCTTCCCTTGTAATTTGAGGGATTACCATTTTCCTTCATAATGATTTTCTGTAATGGTATGTTTTGCTTGCTTTGTCTTTATTTTTTGTATATCTACCAGAGATTTTGTGTGTGTGCTTGATCTTACAGCATAATCATATATTTTATTATCTTAAAAATATTTTATGTTTATTAATTTCTTTCCTTAGAGTATTATTGCAATATAATGGACATGAAGCAGTATATAAAGTTCAAGGCATGCAACATAATGATTTAACTTACATACCTTATGAAATGATTACCACAGTAAGTTTAGTGAACCTCTATCATAAAATAGAAAATAAAAGAAAAATTTTTTTTCTTTTTGGTAAAGCTCTTGGGATTTACTCTAACAACTTTCATATATAACATAGAGCATTGATTATATAAATCATGTTATACATTACATCTCTAGTACTTACTTATCTCAAAAGGATGTTTGTACGTTTTGAGGACCTTCATCCAATTCCCTCTCCCCTCGCCAACTCAGATCAGATCAGTCGCTCAGTCGTGTCCAACCCTTTGCGACCCCATGAATCGCAGCACGCCAGGCCTCCCTGTCCATCACCAACTCCCGGAATTCACTCAGACTCGCATCCATCGAGTCAGTGATGCCATCCAGCCATCTCATCCTCTGTCGTCCCCTTCTCCTCCTGCCCCCAATCCCTCCCAGCATCAGAGTCTTCTCCAATGAGTCAACTCTTCGCATGAGGTGGCCAAAGTACTGGAGTTCCAGCTTTAGCACCATTCCTTCCAAAGAAATCCCAGGGCTGATCTCCTTCAGAATGGACTGGTTGGATCTCCTTGCAGTCCAAGGGACTCTCAAGAGTCTTCTCCAACACCTCAGTTCAAAAGCATCAATTCTTCGGCGCTCAGCCTTCTTCACAGTCCAGCTCTCACCCCTCCACAACTCTGCTCTCTTTTTCCCTATGAGTTAGTTTATTTGGTCTCTTTTGAAGTATGATGGACCTGCAACATTATTTTAGTGACTGGTGCACAACATATTGATTAGATATTTCTGTACAGTACAAAATAATCACAATATAAGTCTAGTAACTGTCCGCCACCATACAAAGATATGACATTATTATTGACTGTTTCCCCCATGATATAATTTCCTTTTCATGACTCATTTATTTTGTAACTGGAAGTTTGTACCTCTTCACTTTCCCTCAGTTTATTTCTCCCTTCCTCCATCCCCTCCCCATCTGGCAACAATTTGTTTGTTCTCGGTATCAATGACTCTGTTTCTGTTTTGTTTTGTTCATTGGTTGTTTTTCTCTTTTTTACATTCCACCAAAGAAGTCCAAAAATAATTTTTCTGTCCTTGTGTATGCTAAGTCACTTCAGTCATGTCCAACTCTTTATGACACCAGGCTCCTCTGTCCATGGGATTCTCCAGGCAAGAATTCTGGAGTGGGTTCTCATGAGCTTCTCCAGGGGATCTTACCAACCCAGGGATCGAACCTGTGTCTTAGGTCTCTTGCACTGACTGGCAGATTCTTTACCACTAGTACCACATATAAGTAAAATCATATGGTATTTTACTATCTCCATCTGACTTACTCCATTTAGCAAAATACCCTCCAGGTTCATCCATGTTATCACAAATGGTGAGATTACATTTTTTATGGATAAGTAATAGCCATTATATATATATATATATATATATATATATATATATATATATATATATATATAGTCTGCATCTTTTTTATCTATTTGTCTGTTGATGGGCATGTAAGTTGCTTGAATATATGGGCTATTGTGATTATGTAACAAATAATATAGGGATGCATCAGTTCAGTTCAGTTGCTAGTCATGTCCGACTCTTTGCAACCTCATAGACTGCACCACACCAGGCCTCCCTGTCCATCACCAACTCCCGGAGTTTACTGAAGCTCATCTCCATTGAGTCGCTGATGCCATCCAACCATCTCATCCTCTGTTGTCCCCTTCTCCTCCTGCCTTCAATCTTTCCTGGCATCAGGGTCTTTTCAAATGACTCAGTTCTTCGCATCAGGTGTACAAAGTCTTGGAGTTTCAGCTTCAACATCAGTCCTTCCAATGAATATTCAGAACTGATTTCCTTTAGGATGGACTAGTTGGATCTCCTTGCAGTCCAAGGGACTCTTAAGAGTGTTCTCCAACACCACAGTTCAAAAGCATCAGTTCTTCAGCGCTCAGCTTTCTTTATAGTCCAACTTTCACATCCATACATAACTACTGGAAAAGCCATAGCTTTGACTAGATGGATCTTTCTTGGCAAAGTAATGTCTCTGCTTTATAATATGCTGTCCAGTTTTGTCATAACTTTTCCTCCAAGGAGCAAGCAACTTCTAATTTCATGGTTAGAGTCCATCTGCAGTGATTTTCGAGCCCCTCAAAATAAAGTCTGTCACTGTTTCCACTGTTTACCCATCTATTTGCCATGAAGTGATGGGACCAGATGCCATACTCTTAGTTTTCTTAATGTTGAGCTTTAAGCCAACTTTTTCACTCTCCTCTTTCACTTCATCAAGAGGCTCTTTAGTTCTTCTTCACTTTCTGCCATAAGGGTGCTGTCATCTGCATGTCTGAGGTTATTGATATTTCTCCCGGCAATCTTGATTCCAGCTTGTGCTTCATCCAGCCCAGTGTTTCTCATGATGTACTCTGCATATAAGTTAAATAAACATGGTGACAATATACAGCCTTGATGTACTCCTTTTCCTATTTGGAACCAGTCTGTTGTTCCATGTCCAGTTCTAACTGTTGCTTCCTGACCTGCATATATTTTTTTCAAGAGGCAGGTCAGGTGTTCTGGTATTCCCATCTCTTTCAGAATTTTCCAGTTTATTGTGATCCACACAATCAAAGGCTTGGCATAGTCAATAAAGCAGAAATAGATGTTTTTCTGGAATTCCCTTTCTTGTTCTATGAGCCAATGGATGTTGGCAATTTGATCTCTGGTTCCTCTGCCTGTTCTAAATCCAGCTTGAACATTTGGAAGTTCACGGTTCACATATTGCTGAAGCCTGGCTTGGAGAATTTTGAGCATTACTTTACTAGCGTGTGAGATGAGTGCAACTGTGTGGTAGTTTGAGCATTCTTTGGCATTGCCTTTCTTTGAGATTGGAATGAAACCTGACCTTTTCCAGTCCTGTGGCCACTGCTGAGTTTTCCAAATTTGCTGGCATATTGAGTGCAGCACTTTCACAGCATCATCTTTCAGAATTTGAAATAGTTCCCCTGGAATTCCATCACCTCCACTAGCTTTGTTCACAGTGATGCTTCCTAAGGCCCATTTGACTTCACATTCCAGGATGTCTGGCTCTAGGTGAGTGATCACACCATCGTGATTATCTGGGTCATGAAGATCTTTTTGTATAGTTCTGTGTATTCTTGCCACCTCTTCTTAATATCTTCTGCTTCTGTTAGATCCATACCATTTCTCTTCTTTATGGAGCCCATCTTTGCATGAAATATTCCCTTGGTATCTCTAATTTTCTTGAAGAGATCTCTATAGTCTTTTTCATTCTATTGTTTTCCTCTATTTCTTTACACTGATCACTGAAGGAGGCTTCCTTAATCTCTCCTTGCTTCTTTGGAACTCTGCATTTAAATAGGTATATCTTTCCTTTTCTCCTTTGCCTTTAGCTTCTCTTCTTTTCTCAGCTATTTGTAAGGGCTCTTCAGACAGCCATTTTGCCTTTTTGCATTTCTTTTTCTTGGGGATGGTCTTGATCACTGCCTCCTGTACAGTGTCACAAACCTCCATCCATAGTTCTTCAGGCATTCTGTCTATCAGATCTAGTCCCTTTAATCTATTTGTCACTTCCACTGTATAATCAGAAGGGATTTGATTTAGGTCATACATGAGTGGTCTAGTGGTTTTCCCTACTTTCTTCAATTTAAGTCTGATTTGGCAATAAGGAGTTCATGATCTGAGCCACAGTCAGCTCCCAGTCTTTTTTTTGCTGACTGTATAGAGTTTCTCCATCTTTGGTTATAAAGAATATAATCAATCTGATTTCAGTATTGACCATCTGGTGATGTCCATGTATAGAGTCTTCTCTTGTGTTGTTAGAAG
The DNA here is from genome assembly GCA_935064755.1 of Tragelaphus eurycerus. Lineage (NCBI taxonomy): Eukaryota > Metazoa > Chordata > Mammalia > Artiodactyla > Bovidae > Tragelaphus > Tragelaphus eurycerus. The sequence continues at coordinate 15,850,126 of CAKXYN010000024.1, read as the reverse complement.
AGGGTGTTTGCTATGACCAGTGCATTCTCTTGACAGAAGTCTATTAGCCTTTGCCCTGCTTCTTTCTGTACTCCAAGGTCAAATTTGCCTGTTACTCCAAGTGTTTCTTGACTTCCTACTTTCTCATTCCAGTCCCCTATAATGAAAAGGACATCTTTTTTGGATGTAAGTTCTAGGTCTTGTAGTTCTTCATAGAACCGTTCAACTTCAGCTTCTTCAGCGTTACGGGTCAGGCCATAGACTTGGATTACTGTATACTGAATGGTTTGCCTTAGAAATGAACAGAGATCATTCTGTCATTTTTGAGATTGCATCCAAATACTGCATTTCAGACTCTTTTTTTGACTATGAGGGCTAATCCATTACTTCTAAGGGATCCTTGTCCACAATAGTAGATGTAATGGTCATCTGAATTAAATTCACCCATTCTAATCCATTTTAGTTCACTTATTTCTAAAATGTCAGTGTTTACTCTGGCCATCTCCTGTTTGACCACTTCGCCTTGATTCATGGACCTAACATTCCAGGTTCCTATGCAATACTGCTCTTTAAAGCATTGGACTTTACTTCCATCACCCGTCACATCCACAAGTGGGTTTGGTTTTGCTTTGGCTCTGTCTCTTCATTCTTTGTGGAATTATTTCTCCACTGTTCTCCAGTAGCATATTGGGCACCTACTGACCTGGGCAGTTCATCTTTCAGTGTCCTATCTTTTTGCCTTTTCATATTGTTCATGGGGTTCTCAACGCAATACTGAAGTGGTTTGCCATTCCCTTCTCCGTGTCTGTAGGTATGCATACATCTTTTCAAATTTTGTTTTCATTTCTTTGGAAAAATACTCAAAACTGGAATTGCTGGACCGTATGATAAATTCTATTCTTAATTTTTTGAGGAAACTCCATACTGTTTTGCATAGTGGTCACACCAATTTACATTTGTACCAACAGTGTATGAGGGTTTCCATCATTCTACATCCTTGCCAACACTTGTTGATATCTTTTTAATAATAGCTATTCTGATGGGTATAAGGTGACAATGTAATGTTGAAGTATGTTTCCTATATACTTACTTTGGGAGTTTTTTCAATAAATGGATATTAAAGTTTTTTGGATGTTTATCAGAAGCTTTTCAGCACCTGTTAAGATGATCACGTGGTATATCACAACTGATTTGAGGATACTGAGCCATTCTCATGTTGCTGAGGTAAATCGTAAATGATCGTGTTCTCTGAACCTCTTAATGTTTTACTGGATTTGATTTCCCAACATTTTGTTGAGGTTTTTTTCATCTGTATTCATCAAAGATATTGACCCATAATTTTCCTTTCTTGCAGTGTCTTTGTCTGGCTTTTGAATCAGGGAAATTCTGGCCTAGAAAAATGAGTTTGAAAGAGTGAAAAAGATAGGCTTAATTCCTTTTTAATGTTTGATATAATTCACTTATGAAGCCTTCTAATTCTGGACTTTTGTTTGCTGGAGTTTTTAAATTACTTATTCAGTTTCACGACTGAGTTTGGTGAGTTCATATTTTGTGTTTCATTCTGATTTGGTCTTGGAAGACTAAGTTTCTAGGAATTCATCCATTTATTCTAGGTTTTTCATTTTATTTGCATATAATTGTCAAATCCCTTTTGATCCTTTGTATTTCTATGGTGCTGGTTTTTAACTTCCCTCTCATTTTTTTAATTTTATTTGGTTGGCCAAAAAGTTCTTTTGGATCTTTTGATAAACCCCTTTCAGAGAAAGACAGATAGGCGATATTGTCTGCTCCATCTGCAACTGAGCCTTGGTGGGATAGCCAGTTAAGAATTGCTACTTTGTTTGCTGTCGTCCTGTAGGACTTGTGAATGGAAGCCCTTTAAATATCTATCAGGTTCAGTTGATATGGGGACCCATACCTTGTTTGGCAGACATAAAATCTGGTGTGCAGATGTGTGTACCTGCTCAGGTCAGTACTAGTGACCTGAATCAGGCTGGACAGAGAAGGCAGGAGAGATGTATCTGCTGATGCTGTCTAATTAGAAGCCTGGCCCTAGGCAGCAACGTGTAAAGTATGCAGATAAAGTTCTATTCACAGAAAGACTGGCATGTGAGTGATCCTGCCTAATCCTTCTGCACTGAGCCCTTGGGAGATAGCCATGGCAATGCTAGTATGCCTATTAAGAATTGCTTCTTTGTTATTCTCCCCTGGATCTCATGTACATAAGCCCAGTTAGATTTCTGAGGTGGGTGTTTTGAAACTCCCTCTTATTGGAAGTCTCAAATATATTGGAGTACTAGATGTAGAGTCCAAACCCTTTGTTCCAAAGGGATGAGCTGGGGGTTCATTCCCAATTATACAGTACCTGTGAGGAGAAGGGGTTTATGGCAAGAGTGTGCCTTGGCCTTTCAAATCCACTTCAGTGTGGCTATTTTTTCATTCATCTGATGTGTAGCATCAGAGGGAATTTCTCCATGTGTATATCTACATTCACTTTGTCTGTGGGAGTAGGAGAGCTCAGGAAACTCCTGCATTGCCCTTTTGGTTGGCTCCTACATCAGTGTCTTCTAACTAACCAGGTTACTCAGTATTTTAGTGTCAGAGAAAAGATTTTTAAAATAAGGTAGGATATATCTAAATATGCAGCAAAATGGATTATTTAAAATAATTATTTTCTCAAAAGGCAGTTTCAAATAGTTTCAACATAAAATGTCAAGCTAATGAGAGAATTTTGCATTATCTTACATTTTGAAATATCTGGAATTTAATGTGTATCATAGATATAGTAACAAAAACTAGCTTTATGATCCAGCCTCATCACTTCCAGTATGATCCATGGCAAACCATAAACTGTCAAAGCCTCAAGCTCTTTTTGTATTTTTAAGAACATATCTATTTTAAGGGACTTACTGACAATTATCATGATTCAATACACTGTTTCACAACCTAAATGATTTTCTTTGTAATATTTCCTGGCAAAAGATAACTTTTGTAATATGTTGGATATTAGGTTAAGATCTCCAGACTAAATTTACTGTAAAAATTTACCACTGAACCTCAATTTTTAGCATTGCTGCTGCTGCTGCTAAGTCGCTTCAGTCGTGTCCGACTCTGTGCGACCCCACAGACAGAAGCCCACCAGGCTCCCCTGTCCCTGGGATTCTCCAGGCAAGAATACTGGAGTGGGTTGCCATTTCCTTCTCCAACGTATGAAAGTGAAAAGCGAAAGTGAAGTTGCTCAGTCGTGTCCGACTCTTAGCGACCCCATGGACTGGAGCCTACCAGGCTCCTCCGTACATGGGATTTTCCAGGCAAAAGTACTAGGGTGGGGTGCCATTGCCTTCCCCGCAATTTTTAGCATTACAGATGTGTAACTAGACTCACTGATAAAATCTAGTTATTCTGAATTCCTTGTTATTATAAATCAAGGAAAATAAGATTTTACTTTAAGAAAACCATTAAATCTTGTTACATGGAAAATATTCTCAATTTTTACCATAAATCATTACATTATATCTAATTGAACATACCGTTTATATAATACTTTTTGTTTAAAATAGACAAAAATTAGGGATTGTCTAAATCTTAGACAACCACTCACTCAAAACTAAAACCACTAAATAATTTTGTAGTGGTTATTCACTTTTTAATAGACAAGTGGTTTCTGGTTTTATATTTATATAATATATAAATATAAATTATATATTTATCCTGGAATCATAAATAAAATATATCACATCTAGCTCAATTTTGGCCGGTTAGAAATAGAATAATATAAACCCGTGGTGGTGGTGGTTTAGTCGCTAAGTCATGTCCGACTCTTGCGACCCCATGGACTGTAGCCTGCCAGGCTCCTCTGTCCATGGGGATTCTCCAGGCAAGAATACTGAAGTGGGTTGCCATTTCCTTCTCCAAATATTATGTATAAAACATAGTTATGTATAAAAACATACTATAATATTAGAAAATACATAACAATGACAAGTAGTATAGTCCTCCAAAATTAAGGGGAAAATATAAATCAAATTCACACCATCATGATTATCTGGGTCGTGAAGATCTTTTTTTGTACACTTCTTCTATGTATTCTTGCCACCTCTTCTTAATATCTTCTGCTTCTGTTAGGTCCTTACCATTTCTGTCCTTTATCGAGCCCATCTTTGCATGAAATGTTCCTTTGGTATCTCTGATTTTCCTGAAGAGATCCCTAGTCTCCCATTCTGTTGTTTTCCTCTATTTCTTTGCATTGATCACTGAAGAAGGCTTTCTTATCTCTTCTTACTATTCTTTGGAACTCTGCATTAGGATGTTTATATCTTTCCTTTTCTCCTTTGCTTTTCGCTTCTCTTCTTTTCACAGCTATTTGTAAGGCCTCCCCAGACAGCCATTTTGCTTTTTTGCATTTCTTTTCCATGGGGATGGTCTTGATCCCTGTCTCCTGTACAATGTCATGAACCTCATTCCATAGTTCATCAGGCACTCTATCTATCAGATCCAGGCCCTTAAATCTATTTCTCACTTCCACTGTATAATCATAAGGGATTTGATTTAGGTCATACCTGAATGGTCTAGTGGTTTTCCCTACTTTCTTCAATTTCAGTCTGAATTTGGCAATAAGGAGTTCATGGTCTGAGCCACAGTCAGCTCAGAATGTGAAGTCAGCAATAAGGAGTTCATGATCTGAGCCACAGTCAGCTCAGAATGTGAAGTCAGCTCAGAATGTGAAGTCAAGTGGGCCTTAGAACGCATCACTACGAACAAAGCTAGTGGAGGTGATGGAATTCCAGTGGAGCTATTCCAAATCCTGAAAGATGATGCTGTGAAAGTGCTACACTCAATATGCCAGCAAATTTGGAAAACTAAGCAGTGGCCACAAGATTGGAAAAGGTCAGTTTTCATTCCAATCCCAAAGAAAGGCAATGCCAAAGAATGCTCAAACTACCACACAATTGCACTCATCTCACACGCTAGTAAAGTAATGCTCAAAATTCTCCAAGCCAGGCTTCAACAATATGTGAACCGTGAACTTTCAGATGTTCAAGCTGGTTTTAGAAAAGGCAGAGGAACCAGAGATCAAATTGCCAACATCCGCTGGATCATGGAAAAAGCAAGAGGGTTCCAGAAAAACATCTATTTCTGCTGTATTGACTATGCCAAAGCCTTTGACTGTGTAGATCACAATAAACTGTGGAAAATTCCGAAAGAGATGGGAATACCAGACCACCTGATCTGCCTCTTGAGAAATCTGTATGCAGGTCAGGAAGCAACAGTTAGAACTGGACATGGAACACCAGACTGGTTCCAAATAGGAAAAGGAGTCCGTCAAGGCTGTATATTGTCACCCTGCTTATTTAACTTCTATGCAGAGTACATCATGAGAAATGCTGGACTGGAAGAAACACAAGTTGAAATCAAGATTGCTAGGAGAAATATCAATAACCTCAGATATGCAGATGACACCACCCTTATGGCAGAAAGTGAAGAGGAACTAAAAAGCCTCTTGATGAAAGTGAAAGTGGAGAGTGAAAAGGTTGGCTTAAAGCTCAACATTCAGAAAACGAAGATCATGGCATCTGGTCCCATCACTTCATGGGAAATAGATGGGGAAACAGTGGAAACAGTGTCAGACTTTGTTTTTCTGGGCTCCAAAATCACTGCAGATGGTGACTGCAGCCATGAAATTAAAAGACGCTTACTCCTTGGAAGGAAAGTTATGACCAACCTAGATAGCATATTCAAAAGCAGAGACATTATTTAGCCAACAAAGGTTCGCCTAGTCAAGGCTATGGTCTTTCCTGTGGTCATGTATGGATATGAGAGCTGGACTGTGAAGAAGGCTGAGTGCCAAAGAATGGATGCTTTTGAACTGTGGTGTTGGAGAAGACTCTTGAGAGTCCCTTGGTCTGCAAGGAGATCCAACCAGTCCATTCTGAAGGAGATCAGCCCTGGGATTTCTTTGGAAGGAATGATGCTAAAGCTGAAACTCCAGTATTTTGGCCACCTCATGCGAAGAGTTGACTCATTGGAAAAGACTCTGATGCTGAGAGGGATTGGGGGCAGGAGGAGAAGGGGACGCCAGAGGATGAGATGGCTGGATGGCATCACTGACTCGATGGATGTGAGTCTGAGTGACCTCTGGGAGTTGGTGATGGACAGGGAGGCCTGGCGTGCTGCGATTCATGGGGTCGCAAAGGGTCGGTCATGACTGAGCGACTGATCTGATCTGATCTGATAAATCAAATTCATTTTTTGGACTTAAATTCATAATTAATTTATAAAAGTTAAAAAGACACGGTATTGCCACAAGAAAGTCTTGATAAATTTTAAAAGATTGAAATCAAAGTATTCGCTTAACCACAGTGAAATAAACTAGAAATCAATAAAGGAAAATTGAAAATCTCACAAATATGTAGAAATTAACAGTTTAAACAACCAGAGGATCAAAGAGTAAAGTGGAAAGGAAATTAGAAGATAGGTACCTCAAGATGGAGTAACGTCACCATCATGGCAGTGTGAGTTCCTTTTTTATCTCCCCTTCAATTTAGAGCTCTTTGGATATCAGTATCTAAGCAAAAATGCCTCTGGACACCCACAAGATCCATCCATCTATGCATCTGGAAGTGGGTAGATTGGACCTTGGAAAAGGCTGTGACGCCAAGGGAGACAGCAGCAGTACCTGGCAGGAATGACCCACTCTAAAAGAAGGTGGAAAGAGAGTGGTTAAGTGAAAGTCTGCCAGGCCACACAGGCTGCAGCTGGACAGAACACAGTGTTCTTTCTGAGGACAGACCACCGTGACCACGGGAGGTCATGGAAAAGGGAAGAAGACACACAAAGAGAACTGAAGGAACACATTTTCTGCTGTCTGCCCAGGGATTTCAATATAAGGTCAAGCCATAGATCTGATACTCCTTGATTCAAAGATCTCCCTACTGAGCCATGGGCACACCCAGTGCCCCACATGCCAAGCCCACACCTCCCTATACTCTGCCACCAGCATGTTTTCTTTTTATAATGAAATTAAAAGACAACTTACAGACTGGGAGAAAAATTTTAGCCATATTATAAGGGATTAATATCCAAAATATATAAAGAACTTATATAACTAATAAAAGATAATCCAGTTTTTAAAAGGACAGAACTAAACATTTTTCCAGAGAGGACATAAGAATAGCCAACAGGCATATGAAAAGATGCTTAACATCACTAATCATCATGGAAATGCAAATCAAAAACATGATATCACTTCACACCTGTTGCTGCTACTGCTAAGTCACATCAGTCATGTCTGACTGTGCGACCCCATAGATGGCAGCCCACCAGGCTCCTCCATCCCTGGGATTCTCCAAGCAAGAACACTGGAGTGGGTTGCCATTTCCTTCTCCAGTGCATGAAAGTGAAGTTGCTCAATCATGTCTCACTCTTCGCAGCCTCATGGACTGTAACCTACCAGGCTCCTCCATCCATGGGATTCTCCAGGCAAGAGTACTGGAGTGGGGTGCCATCACACCTGTTAGGATGACTATAATTCAGAAAATAGAGGCAACAGATGCTTGTGAAGACATGATGAAAAGAGAACCTTTATATACTGTTGGTGGGAATTTAAATTGGTCTAACCACTATGGAAAATATCATAGGGGTTTTAAAACATTAAAAATCTATCATCTAGCAATTCCACATTTGGGTATATACCTAAAGAAAATGAAAACAGGATTTTGAAGATATATATATGTTTACCCATTTTCACTTCAGCATTATTCACAATAGCCAGGATATGGAAACTTAAATGCCCATCAGTGGATGAATGGATAAGAAATATATAATGTATATATACAATGGAATTATATTCAGCTATGAGAAAGGAAGACGTCCTGTGATTTATGACAACATGGATGGACTACTCAACATGGACCTTAAGTAAATTATGCTAACTGAAATAAGTCAGAGAAAAACAAATACTATATAAATTGACTTGTGTGGCCTCTAAAAAAGTACAAATCATAAAAAAAAGAGTAAAATGATGGTTAGCAGTGGATAGTGGGAATGTGGAAGAATAAGATTGAAGTTGTTTAAGGATCCAACCTTGTAACAAGTAATAAATAAGCCAAAGAGATCTAGTGCACAGCCTAATGAATACTGTACTACAATTGAACTTGTACTACAATCAAACTAAACATTATCCCTCACACTGAACAAAAGGGATAACTATGCAGTGTGATAGAGGTGCTGAGTATTACTGCAGTGGCAATCATATTACAATATATAAGTGTATTAAACTGATACCTTAAATTTATAGAATGTTATATGTCAAATATGAAGTGAAAGAGTTATTGCTCAGTTGTATCCAACTCTTTGCAAGCCCATGGACTGAGCCCACCAGGCTCTTCTGTCCATGGAATTCTCTGGGCAAGAGTACTGGAGTGGTATCTTCCTGATCCAGGGATTGAACCCTGGTCTCCTGTATTGCAGGGGAATTCTTTACTATCTGAGCCACAGAAAGCCCATATGTCAAATATATTCAAAATTTAAAAACTGGAGAAAAAAATATTTCAAGATGAATGAAAATATAAAACATAACAAAACTTATGAGATGCAGCAAAACAGTGCTCAGAGGAAATTTTATAGCTATAAAACACCTACATTAAAAGAGACAAAAATCTCAAATCAATAACATAATTTCATAGCTTGTGGAACTAGTAAAAGAAGAGCAATCCAAACCCAAAACTAGCAGAAGTAAGGAACTAAAAAAGATTAGAATGGAGGTAAATGAAATACAGAATAGAAAAACAAGGGAGAAGATCAACAAAACCAAAAGTTAGTTCTTTTAAAAGATCAAGAGTTAGCAACCCTTTAGCAGTAGTTTTTGGCCCTCACGAGCTCAACCCTACCTGAAAAAATTTTATTCCTTATTTTAAATTTCTCTCAGTAGAGGGAAATGAGATTTAAGCTAATTTGACTTACTGATTAGAATATTTCAGATAAATTTTAATTCAACTATTTTTTCCCTCCTTACACAGGTGATAATGAAATAAACAAAAAAAAGATTGATAAACTGTTCTAGAGTATGAGTTTCTTTAGACAGGAACTATGTCTAAAAAATATCTTTAAATCCTCAGCCTCTAAGTGATAGTACATATAATCTTAATAAATTTTAATATTCCATAGTTTCACTGTGTGATACTCTGATACTTTATTTAAAGTTAACAACTGCCTTAGAGAAATCAACTCATATTTGAAGGAAACAGTTTCTCACCATTTGTCTGAACAAACAATATATTGATTTATTCACAAAAGACAGACATAATATGAAGAACAAGAACTGAGACAAGCACCTGCTTTTCATATTGAAAGTAACAGTTACAATATCAAATTAAAAATAAGAATAATTGAAGCTTTAGCATTGGCCAGGAATGTGCTTATCATGTATATTAATTTATATTTATTGATTTACTTATTAAAAGAATTTTTACTGATTAAAAGAATTAATATAGGGGTAGGGGAGTAAGGTACAAACTACAAGTGAGAGGTATAAAATAAGATATAAGGATATATTATACAACATGGAAAAAATATGGCCAATATTTTATAATAACTGTATATGGAATGTAACCTTTAAAAATCATAAATCACTTTATTGTATACCTATAACATATTACTATATAACTGGCAACTATACTTCAATAAAAAATGAAATTTAAAAATTATTAAGATGTCTGTACTACTCAAAGCAAAACACAGACTCAATACAATCACTATCAAAATACCAATGGCATTTTTCAAAGAAACAGAAAAATAACAGTTGTAAGACTGGTACAGACTCACACTGTTGTTCAGTAGCCAAGCTGTATTCAACAATTTGCAACCTTATGGGCTGCAGCACACCAGGCTTCCCTCTCCCTCCCATCTCTTGGAGTTTGCCCACGTTCATGTTCATTGAATCAGTGATGCCATCTCATCCTCTGTCACCCTCTTCTCCTTCTATCTTCAGTCTTTCCCAGCATCAAGGTCTTTTTCAGTGAGTCAGCTGTTCGCATCAGGTGGCCAAAGTACTGGAGCTTCAACTTCAGCATCAGTCCTTCCAAAGAGTACTCAGGATTGATTTCCTTTGAGACTGACTGGTTTGATCTTGCTTTCCAAGGGACTCTCAAGAGTCTTCGCCAGCATCACAGATTGAAAGCATCAATTTTTTGGCATTCTGCCTTCTTTAATGTCCAGCTGTCACATCCATACATGACAACTGGAAAGACTATAGCCTTGACTATTCAGACCTTTGTCAGCAAAGTACTCGCTTTTCTTTTTAACAAGTTGTGTAGGTTTGTCATAGCTTTCCTGCCAAGAAGCAATTGTCTTCTAATTTCATGGCTACAGTCACCATCTGCAGTGATTTTAGAGCCCAAGAAGAGGAAATCTGTCACTTCTTTCACCTTTTTCCCTTCTGTTTGCCATGAGGTGATGGGACCAGATCATAAGATCTTAGTTTTTTTTAATATCCACTTTTAAGCCAGCTTTTTCACTCTCCTCCTTTGCCCTCATCAAGAGGCCTCTTTAGTTTCTCTTCACTTTCTGTCCTTAGGGTGGTATCATCTGCGTATCTGAGGTTGTTAATATTTGTCCTGTCAATCTTGATTCCAGGTTGTAACTCATCCAGCCTGGCATTTCACATGATATGCTTTGTGTATAAGTTAAATAAACAGGGTGACAATTAACAGCCTTATCGTACTCCTTTCTCTATCCTGAATCAGTCAGTTGTTCCATACAGGGTTTTAACTGTTGCTTCTACAGTTTGTTATGATCCACACAGTCAAAGGCTTTAGTGTAGTCAATGAAACAGAGTTAGATGTTTTCCTGGAATTCCCTTGCTTTCTCTGTGATCCAGAGAATGTTGGCAATTTGATTTCTAGTTCCTCTGCCTTTTCTAAACCCATCTGCCTGAACATCTGGAGTTTTCAGTTCATGTAAGGCTGAAGCCTAGCCTAGAGGATTTTGAGCATAACCTTCCTAGCATGGGAGATGAATGCAATTGTCTGATGGTTTGAACCTTCTTTAATATTGCCCTTCTTGGGAATTGGAATGAGGACTGACCTTTTCCAGTCCTGTGCCCACTGCTGGGTTTTCCAAATTTGCTGACAAATTGAGTGCAGCACTTTAATAGCATCATCTTTTAGGATTTTAAATAGCTCTGCTGGAATTCCATCACCACCTCAAGCTTTATTGGCAGCAGTGCATATATGGAACCACAAAAGATCCCAAATAAAAGAACCTTGAGAAAGAACAGAGTAGAAGGTATCATGTGATGATTTCAAGTTATATTACAAAGCTATACTAATCAGAACAGTATGGCATTGGTATAAAAATAGACTCATAGACCAATGGAACACAGTGGAAACCTCAGAAGTAAATCTCGATATACATAATCAACTAATTCTTAGTAAGGGAGTCAGGAATATATTCACAATGGGGAAAAGAAGGATACTCTTTTCAATAAATAGTATTGGGAAAACTGGATTGCCACACACAAGAGTGAAACTGAACCCATGTGTTACACCATACACAAAAATCTATTCAAAAATGTATTAAAGAGTAAAATGTAAGATCTGCAACCGTAAAACTCTATAAGAAACCATGTAGGATAAGCTCCTTGACATGGGCCTTTCTAGTCATTATTTTTGGATATGACCACAAAAGGTCAGGCAACAAGAGCAAAAATAAACAAGCAGGATTATATCAAACTAAAAAGCTTCTTCTGCATGGCAAGGGAAACAAGCAAAATGAAACATAGTCCATGGTTTTGGGAAAAAATATATACAAACCAGAAAGTAGACAGAAGGTACTCTCAAAACAACAAAAAAAGGAGATGGATATGTTAGTTAGCTTGATTATAATATTCATCTCACTAAATATTATATATCAAATCATCCTACTTTATACCTTAAAATATACACAATTTCTGTTATACAATATAAAACATATGTGAACAATAATTTAAGATTGTTCTTGATCAAAGAAACTTGACTTTAAGTAACCATAATGATAACTCAGGTAGATGCAACCTTTCTATGAGAATAAGAAACCTGATGTGGAGCAGAATATTCAACATTACTTTTGTTTTTATTAAATGAGTTATTAAAAAGAATGAATCAGAATCTACTTCAAGCTTGAGCCTTACAGAAACTTTATCACCAGAGTAACTAGCATATGCCAGAATATATCTTTTCTGCTCAGTTTATTGTATTATCCCCACCCACTCAAACTAATAACCACATTAGTAGACAGTAGATAAGTACAAAGCAAAGGCTAATATTAATAATCTTATTCAGTTCAGTTCATTCGCTCAGTCATGTCCAACTCTGCGACCACAGCACTCCAGGCCTCCCTGTCCATCACCAACTCTCAGAGTTTGCTCAAACCCATGTCCATTGAGTCGGTGATGCCATTCAACCATCTCATCCTCTGTCATCCCCTTCTCCTATGGCCTTCAATCTTTCCCATAATCAGGGTCTTTTCAGATGAGTCAGTTCTTCACATTAGGTGGCCAAAGTATTGGAGTTTCAGCCTCAACATCAGTCCTTCCAGTGAACACTCAGGACTGATCTCCTTTAGGATGGACTGGTTGGATCTCCTTGCAGTCCAAGGGACTCTCAAGAGTCTTCTCCAACACCATAGTTCAAAAGCATCAATTCTTCGGTGCTCAGCTTTATTTATAGTCCAACTCTCACATCCATACATGATTACTGGAAAAACCATAGCCTTGACGAGACAGACCTTGGTTGGCAAAGTAATGTCTCTGCTTTTTAACATGCTGTCTAGTTTGGTCATAACTTCCCTTCCAAGGAGTAAGCATCTGCATTTCATGGCTGCATTCACCATCTGCAGTGATTCTGGACCCCAGAAAAATAAATCAGCCACTGTTTCCACTGCTTCCCCATCTATTGCCATGAAGTGATGGGACCAGATGCCATGATCTTAGTTAATGTTGAGCTTTAAGCCAACTTTTTCACTCTCCTCTTTCACCTTCATCAAGAGGCTCTTTAGTTCTTCTTCACTTTCTGACATAAGGGTGCTATCATCTGCATATCCAGAAAAGGCAATGGCATCCCCCTATAGTACTCTTGCCTGGAAAACCCCATGGATGGAGGAGCCTGGTAGGCTGTGCTCGATGAGGTCATTAAAGTCAGACACGACTGAGCGACTTCACTTTCACTTTTTACTTTCATGCATTGGAGAAGGAAATGGCAACCCACTCCAGTGTTCTTGACTGGAGAATCTCAGGGACAGGGGAGCCTGGTGGGCTGCCGTCTATGAGGTCTCACAGAGTCAGACGCAACTGAAGTGACTTAGCAGCAGCAGCAGCATCTGCATATCTGAGGTTATTGATATTTCTCCCAGCAATCTTGATTCCTGGGAGAAATTCTTGTGCTTCATCCAGCTCAGCGTTTCTCGTGATGTACTCTGAATAGAAGTTAAATAAGCATGGAGATAATATACAGCCTTGACATACTCCTTTTCCTATTTGGAACCAGTCTGTTGTTCCATGTCCAGTTCTAACTGTTGCTTCCTGACCTGCATACAGATTTCTCAAGAGGCAGGTCAGGTGGTCTAGTATTCCCATCTCTTTCACAATTTTCCACAGTTTATTGTTATCCACACAGTCAAAGCCTTTGGCATATCATATTATTCATCTTTAAAAAGCCTTTAACATCTAAAAAGACCTAACTTTTTTAGGTCTCTAAAAAATAAAGTTCACTATTTGTCAGCTAAACCCTGGCTGTCATTGGGCAAATAATTAGCATGTAAATAGGAAGCATTAATATAAACATGGCTAGTGGAGGTGATGAAATTCCAGCTGAGCTATTTAAAATCGTAACAGATGATGCTCTTAAGTGCTGCACTCAACATGTCAGAAAAAGTGGAAAACTGAGCAGTGATCAAAGGACTGGAAAAGGTCAGTTTTCATTCCAATCCCAAAGAAGGGCAGTGCCAAAGAATGTACATACAATTGCCCTTATTTTGCATGCTAGTAAGGTTATGCTCAAAATCCTTCAAGCTAGACTTCAGCAGTAGGTGAACTGAGAACTTCCAGATATACGAGCTGGGTTTAGAAGACAGAGGAACCAGATATCAAATTGCCAACGTTTGTTGGATCACAGAGAAAGATAATATTTTTAAAAATCTGCTTCATTAACTGCACAAAAGCCTTTGACTCTGTGGATCACAGCAAACTGGAAAATTCTGAGAGATAGGAGTACCAGACCACAATGGATGGTGACTGCAGCCATGAAATTAAAAGATACTTTCTCCTTGGAAGAAAAGCTACAACAAACCTAGACAATGTATTAAAAAGCAGAGACATTACTTTACTGACAAAGATCTGTAGAGTCAAAGCTACGGTTTTTCCAGTAGTCATGTATGGATGTGAGAGTTGGACCATAGAGAAATCTGAGAACCGAACAATTGACGCTTTTGAACTGTGGTGTTAGAGAAGACTCTTGAGAGTCCCTTGGACTATAACGAGATCAAACTAGTCAATCCTAAAGGAAATCAGTCCTGAATATTCATTGGAAGGACTGATGCTGAAGTTGAAGTTCCAGTACTTTGGCCACCTGATGTGAACAGTTGACTCATTGGAAAGGACCATGATGCTGGGAAAGATTGAAAGCAGGAGATGGGGATGACAAAGAATGAGATGGTTGGATGGCATCACCAACTCAATGGACATGCGTTTGAGCAAGCTCCAGGAGTTGGTGATGGACAAGAAAGCCTGGCATGCTGCAGTCCATGCAGTCACAAAGAGTCAGACACGACTGAGCAACTGAACTGAACTGATCCATATTGCTGCAAATGGCATTGTTTCATTGTTTTTGATGGCTGAGTAATAGTCTATTGTGTATATATAACACATCTTCTGTATCTATTCATCTGTAGATGGACACTTAGGTTGCTTCCATATCTTGGCTATTGTAGACAGCACTACATTGAACATTGGGGTGCATGTATCTTTTTGAACCATGTTTTTCTTCAGATACATGCCCCAGAGTGGGATTGCTGGATCATATGGTTGCTCTGTTTTTAGTTCCTTAAGGAACCTCCATACTGTTCTCCATAGGAGGTGTTCCAATTTACATTCCCACCAACAATATAGATGTTGCTCAGTTGTATCCAACTCTTTACAACCCCATAGACTGTAACCTACCAAACTCTTCTGTCCACGGAATTCTCCAGGTAAGAATACTGGAGTGGTAGCCATTCCATCCATGGAATTCTCCAGGTAAGAATACTGGAGTGGTAGCCATTCCCTTCTCCAGGGGATCTTCCTGATCCAGGGATTGATCCCAGGTCTCTTGCATTGCAGACAGATTCTTAACTTTCTGAGCCACTAGGGAAGCCCCAACAATGTAAAAAAACAATCCTTTTTCTCCACACATCCCACATTTGTTATTTGTAGGCTTTTTGATGATGGCCATTCTAACTGCTATGAGGTGATATCTCACTTTAGTTTTGATTTGAATTTATCTAATAATTACTGATGTTGACCATCTTTTCATACACCTCTTGGTCAACTGTAAGTCTTCTTTGGAGAAACATCTATTTAGGTCTTTTGCCCATTTTTTCATGGGTTGTTCTTAAAATATGTATGGAGACACAAAAGTCCCCAAAGAGCCAAAACAATCTTGAGAATGAAAGACATATTGGAAGATTAGGTTCCTTGACTTTAAATTATACTGCAAAGCTACAGTCATTAAAGCAGTATGGTGCTGACAAAAAACCAGACATAAAGATCAATGGAACAGAGTAGAGAGCCCATGTAGCACCTGTGGTCAATTAATCTATGACAAAGCAAGCAAGACTGTACAATGGAGAAAACACAGTCTCTGTTAATAAATGATGCTGAGAAAACTGGACAGCTACATATAAAAAATGAAATTAGAACATTCTTTAGCACCATACACAAAAATAAACTCAAAATGAATTAACAGCCTAAATGTAAGACCAGATACTATAAATACTTATAGGAAAATATAGGCAGAACACTCTTTAAGATAAATCTCCACAATATCTTTTTCAGTCTTCTCCTAGAGTAATGAAAATGAAAACAAAAGTTAACAAATGGGACCTATTTAAACTGAAAAGTTTTCATAGCACAAGAAACCATAAACAAAATGAAAAGACAACCCATAGAATGTGAGGAAATGTTGCAAACAATGCAGCCGATAAGGAATTAATCTCTAAATCTTATAAACAGCTCATGGAACTCAATATCCAAAAAATGAACCTCACAAAATTTTAATTAAAAAATCAGATGATATAGATGAGAAATCTGAAATCAAAGAGATCAATTAACTTGCCCCAAGTAACTGACACAACAAAATTAGTCTCTTAAAATTTCTGCCCCAGTTATATGACCAATAAGGAGTTCATATCCAAAATATATAAAGAGCTCATACAACTCTATCAAAAAAAATCAATTAAAAAATACACAAGACCTTAACAGGCATTTCTCCAGAGAAGACATACAGATGACCAATAGGAAAAGATGCTCAACATTACTAATCATCAAAGAAATGTAAATGAGGTATTATCTCACACCTGTAGAAAGGCTACCATCATAAAGACCACAAATAACATTGATGAGAATTTGGAGAAAAGGATACCCTACTACGAAGGAACATTTCATGCAAAGATGCGCTTATCGAGGACAGAAACCGTATGGACCTAACAGAAGCAGAAGATATTAAGAAGAGGTGGCAAGAATACAAAGAAGAACTGTACAAAAAGAGCTTCACAACCCAGATAATCACGATGGTGTGATCACTGACCTAGAGCCAGACATCCTGGAATGTGAAGTCAAGTGGGCCTTAGGAAGCATCACTACGAACAAAGCTAGTGGAGGTGATGGAATTCCAGTAGAGCTATTCCAGATCTTGAAAGATGATGCTGTGAAAGTGCTGCACTCAATATGCCAACAAATTTGGAAAACTCAGCAGTGGCCACAAGATTGGAAAAGGTCAGTTTTCATCCCAATCCCAAAGAAAGACAATGCCAAAGAATGCTCAAACTACCACACAATTGCACTCATCTCACACGCTAGTAAAGTAATGCTCAAAATTCTCCAACCCAGGCTTCAGCAATATGTGAACTGTGAACTTCCTGATGTTCAAGCTGGTTTTAGAAAAGGCAGAGGAACCAGAAATCAAATTGCCAACCTCCGCTGGATCATGGAAAAAGTAAGAGAGTTCCAGAAAAACATCTATTTCTGCTTTATTGACTATGCCAAAGCCTTTGATTGTATAGATCACAATAAACTGTGGAAAATTCTGAAACAGATAGGAATACCAGACCACCTGATCTGCCTCTTGAGAAATTTGTATGCAGGACAGGAAGCAACAGTTAGAACTGGTCATGGAACAACAGACTGGTTCCAAATAGGAAAAGGAGTCCGTCAAGGCTGTATATTGTCACCCTGCTCATTTAACTTATATGCAGAGTACATCATGAGAAATGCTGGACTGGAAGAAACACAAGTTGGAATCAAGATTGCCGGGAGAAATATCAATAACCTCAGATATGTAGATGACACCACCCTTATGGCAGAAAGTGAAGAGGAACTCAAAAGCCTCTTGATGAAAGTGAAAGAGGAGAGTGAAAAAGTTGGCTTAAAGCTCAACATTCAGAAAACGAAGATCATGGCATCCGGTCCCATCATTTCATGGGAAATAGATGGGGAAACAGTGGAAACAGTGTCAGACTTTCTTTTTCTGGGCTCCAAAATCACTGCAGATGGTGACTGCAGCCATGAAATTAAAAGACGCTTACTCCTTGGAAGGAAAGTTATGACCAACCTAGATCACATATTCAAAAGCAGAGACGTTACTTTGCCAACAAAGGTTCGCCTAGTCAAGGCTATGGTTTTTCCTGTGGTCATGTATGGATGTGAGAGCTGGACTGTGAAGAAGGCTGAGCACCGAAGAACTGATGCTTTTGAACTGTGATGTTGGAGAAGACTCTTGAGAGTCCCTTGGACTGCAAGGAGATCCAACCAGTCCATTCTGAAGGAGATCAGCCCTGGGATTTCTTCAGAAGGAATGATGCTAAAGCTGAAACTATAGTACTTTGGCCACCTCATGCGAAAAGTTGACTCATTGGAGAAGACTCTGATGCTGGGAGGGATTGAGGGCAAGAGCAGAAGGGGACAACAGAGGATGAGATGGCTGGATGGCAGCACTGACTCAATGAAAGTGAGTCTGAATGAACTCCGGGAGTTGGTGATGGACAGGGAGGCCTGGCGTACTGGGATTCATGGGGTCGCAAAGAGTCGGACACGACTGAGCGACTGATCTGATCTGATACCCTACTACATTGTTTGTAGGAATGTAAATTGGTATAGCCACAATGTAAATTAGTATGAAGTTTCCTCAATAAACTAAAAATAGAACTACCAATTGGTCCTCCAGTTCCATTCTTGGATATATTACTGAAGTAAACAAAAATAGTAATTTGAAAAGGTATATTCATGAGACAGGGATCAAGACCATCCCCAAGAAAAAGAAATGCAAAAAGGCAAAATGGCTATGTGAAGAGGCCTTACAAATAGCTGTGAAAAGAAGAGAAAGTGAAAGTGAAGTTGCTCAGTCGTGTCCGACTCTTTGTGACCCCATGGACACTAGGCTCCTCCGTCCATGAGATTGTCTAGGCAAGAGTACTGGAGTGGGTTGCCATTTAGAAAAGGAAAGACATTCCCATTTGAATGCAGAGTTCCAAAGAATAGCAAGGAGAGATAAGAAAGCCTTCATCAGTGATCAATGCAAAGAAAAAGAGGAAAACAATATAATGGGAAAGACTAGAGATCTCTTTAAGAAAATTAGAGATACCAAGGGAACATTTCTTTTCACAGCTATTTGCAAGGCCTCGCCAAGAGAAACCCAAGTAAGACGGTAGGTCTTACAAGACGGCATCAGAGGGCAAATACACTGAAACCATACTCACAGAAAACTAGTCAATCTAATCACATCAGGACCATACCCTTGTCTAACTCAATGAAATTAAGCCATGCCCGTGGGGCAACCAGGATGGGCGGGTCATGGTGGAGATATCTGACAAGGTGTGGCCCGCTGGAGAAGGGAATGGCAAACCACTTCAGTATTCTTGCCTTGAGAACCCCATGAACAGTATGAAAAGGCAAAATGATAGGATACTGAAAGAGAAACTCCCCAGTTCAGTAGGGGCCCAATATGCTACAGGAGATCAGTGGAGAAATAACTCCAGAAAGAATGAAGGGATGGAGCCAAAGCAAAAAGAATACCCAACTGTGGATGTGTCTGGTGATAGAAGCAAAGTCCGATGCTGTAAAGAGCAATATTGCATAGGAACCTGGAATGTCAGGTCCATGAATCAAGGCAAATTGGAAGTGGTCAAACAAGAGATGGCAAGAGTGAATGTTGACATTCTAGAAATCAGCAAACTAAAATGGACTGGAATGGGTGAATTTAACTCAGATGACCATTATATCTACTACTGCAGGCAGGAATCCCTCAGAAGAAATGGAGTGGCCATCATGGTCAACAAGAGTCCGAAATGCAGTACTTGGATGCAATCTCAAAAACGACAGAATGATCTCTGTTCGTTTCCAAGGCAAACCATTCAATGTCACAGTAATCCAAGTCTATGCCCCAACCAGTAATGCTGAAGAAGCTAAATTTGAACGGTTCTATGAAGACCTACAAGACCTTTTAGAACTAACACCCAAAAAAAGATGTCCTTTTCATTATAGGGGACTGGAATGCAAAAGTAGAAGTCAAGAAACACCTGGAGTAACAGGCAAATTTGGCCTTGGAATACGGAATGAAGCAGGGCAAAACTAATAGAGTTTTGCCAAGAAAATGCACTGGTCATAGCAAATACCCTCTTCCAACAACACAAGAGAAGACTCTATACAAGGACATCACCAGATGGTCAACACCGAAATCAGATCGATTATATTCTTTGCAGCCAAAGATGGAGAAGCTCTATACAATCAGCAAAAACAAGACCAGGAGCTGACTGTGGCTCAGACCATGAACTCCTTATTGCCAAATTCAGACTGAAATTGAAGAAAGTAGGGAAAACCACTAGACCATTCAGGTATGACCTAAATCAAATCCCTTATGATTATACAGTGGAAGTGAGAAATAGATTTAAGGGCCTAGATCTGATAGATAGAGTGCCTGATGAACGATGGAATGAGGTTCGTGACATTGTACAGGAGACAGGGATCAAGACCATCCCCATGGAAAAGAAATGCAAAAAAGCAAAATGGCTGTCTGGGGAGGCCTTACAAATAGCTATGAAAAGAAGAGAAGCGAAAAGCAAAGGAGAAAAGGAAAGATATAAGCATCTGAATGCAGAGTTCCAACGAATAGCAAGAAGAGATAAGAAAGCCTTTTTCAGCGATCAATGCAAAGAAATAGAGGAAAACAACAGAATGGGAAAGACTAGGGATCTCTTCAAGAAAATCAGAGATACCAAAGGAACATTTCATGCAAAGATGGGCTCGATAAAGGACAGAAATGGTAAGGACCTAACAGAAGCAGAAGATATTAAGAAGAGGTGGCAGGAATACACAGAAGAACTGTACAAAAAAGAGCTTCATGACCCAGATTATCATGATGGTGTGATCACTGACCTAGAGCCAGACATCCTGGAATGTGAAGTCCAGTGGGCCTTAGAAAGCATCACTACAAACAAAGCTAGTGGAGGTGATGGAATTCCAGTGGAGCTATTCCAAATCCTGAAAGATGATGCTGTGAAAGTGCTGCACTCAATATGCCAGCAAATCTGGAAAACTCAGCAGTGGCCACAAGATTGGAAAAGGTCAGTTTTCATCCCAATCCCAAAGAAAGGCAATGCCAAAGAATGCTCAAACTACCACACAATTACACTCATCTCACACGCTAGCAAAGTAATGCTCAAAATTCTCCAAGCCAGGTTTCAGCAATATGTGAACCGTGAACTTCCTGATGTTCAAGCTGGTTTTCGAAAAGGCAGAGGAACTAGAGATCAAATTGCCAACATCTGCTGGATCATGGAAAAAGCAAGAGAGTTCCAGAAAAACATCTATTTCTGCTTTATTGACTATGCCAAAGCCTTTGATTGTATAGATCACAATAAACTGTGGAAAATTCTGAAAGAGATGGGAATACCAGACCACCTGATCTGCCTCTTGAGAAATCTGTATGCAGGTCAGGAAGCAACAGTTAGAACTGGTCATGGAACAACAGACTGGTTCCAAATAGGAAAAGGAGTACGTCAAGGCTGTATATTGTCACCATGTTTATTTAACTTATATGCAGAGTACATCATGAGAAATGCTGGACTAGAAGAAACAGAAGTTGGAATCAAGATTGCTGGGAGAAATATCAATAACCTCAGATATGCAGATGACACCACCCTTATGGCAGAAAGTGAAGAGGAACTCAAAAGCCTCTTGATGAAAGTGAAAGTGGAGAGTGAAAAGGTTGGCTTAAAGCTCAACTTTCAGAAAATGAAGATCATGGCATCCGGTCCCATCATTTCATGGGAAATAGATGGGGAAACAGTGGAAACAGTGTCAGACTTTCTTTTTCTGGGCTCCAAAATCACTGCAGATGGTGACTGCAGCCATGAAATTAAAAGACAGTTACTCCTTGGAAGGAAAGTTATGACCAACCTAGATAGCATATTCAAAAGCAGAGACATAACTTTGCCAACAAAGATTTGTCTTGTCAAGGCTATGGTCTTTCCTGTGGTCATGTATGGATGTGAGAGCTGGACTGTGAAGAAGGCTGAGCGCCAAAGAATTGATGCTTTTGAACTGTGGTGTTGGAGAAGACTCTTGAGAGTCCCTTGGACTGCAAGGAGATCCAACCAGTCCATTCCGAAGGAGATCAGCCCTGGGATTTCTTTGAAAGGAATGATGCTAAAGCTGAAACTCCAGTATTTTGGCCACCTCATGCAAAGAGTTGACTCATTGGAGAAGACTCTGATGCTGGGAGGGATTGGGGCAGGAGGAGAAGGGGACGACAGAGGATGAGATGGCTGGATGGCATCACTGACTCGATGGATGTGAGTCTGAGTGACCTCCGGGAGTTGATGATGGACAGGGAGGCCTGGCGTGCTGCAGTTCATGGGGTCGCAAAGAGTTGGACACGACTGAGCGACTGATCTGATCTGATCTAAAGGGAACATTTCATGCAAAGATGGGCACAATAAAGGACAGAAATTGGATGGACCTGACAGAAGCAGATGATATTAAGAAGAGGTGGCAAGAATACACAGAAGAACTGTACAAAAAAGATCTTCATGACCCAGATAATCACGATGGTGTGGTCACTCACCTAGAGCCAGACATCCTGGAATGTGAAGTCAAGTGGGCCTTAGGAAACATCACTATGAACAAAGTTAGTGGAGGTGATGGAACTCCATTTGACCTCTTACAAATCCTAAAAGATGATGCTGTGAAAGTGATGCATTCAATATGCCAGCAAATTTGGAAAACTCAGCTGTGGGAACAGGACTGGAAAAGGTCAGTTTTAATTCCAATCCCTAAGAAAGCCAATGCCAAAGAATGCTCAAATTACCACACAGTTGCACTCATGTCACATGCTAGTAAAGTAATGCTCAAAATTCTCCAAGCCAGGCTTCAACAATACATGAACCGTGAACTTCCAGCTGGTTTTAGAAAAGGCAGAGGAACCAGAGATCAAACTGCCAACCTCTACTGGATCATCTAAAAACTAAGAGAGTTCCAGAAAAACACCTACTTCTGCTTTATTGACTATGCCAACACCTTTGACTGTGTGGATCACAATAAACTGTGAAAAATTCTGAAAGAGATGGGAATACCAGAACACATGACCTGCCTCTTGAGAAATCTATATGCAGGTCACGAAGCAACAGTTAGAACTGGACATGGAACAACAGACTGGTTCCAAGTAGGAAAAGGAGTATGTCAGGCTGTATATTGTCACTGTGCTGATTTAACTTCTATGCAGAGTACATCATGATAAATGCTGGGCTGGAAGAAGCACAACTTGGAATCAAGATTGCCAGGAGAAATATCAATAATCTCAGATATGCAGAAGACAGCACCCTTATGGCAGAAAATGAAGAAGAACTAAAGAGCCTCTTGATGAAGGTGAAAGAGGAGAGTGAAAAGTTGGCTTAAAGCTCAACATTCAGAAAACGAAGATCATGGCATCTGGTCCCATAATTTCATGGCAAATAGATGGGGAAGCAGTGGAAACAGTGGCTGATTTATTTTGGGGGTTCCAGAATCACTGCAGATGGTGAATGCAGCCATGATATTAAAAGATGCTTGCTCCTTGGAAGAAAAGCTATGACCAACCTAGATAGCATATTGAAAAGCAGAGACATTACTTTGCCAACAAAGGTCCATCTAGTCAAAGCTATGTATGGTTTTTCCAGGAGTCATGTATGGATATGAGAGTTGGACTATAAATAAAGCTGAGCACCGAAGAATTGATGCTTTTGAACTGTGGTGTTGGAGTAGACTCTTGAGAGTCCCTTGGACTGCAAGGAGATCCAACCAGTCCATCCTAAAGGAGATCAATCCTGAGTGTTCATTGGAAGGACTGATATTGAGGCTGAAACTCCAATACTTTGGCCACCTGATGTGAAGAACTGATTCATTTGAAAAGACCCTGATGCTGGGGAAGATTGAAGGCCAGTAGAGAAGGGGACAACAGAGGATGAGATGGTTGGATGACATCACCAACTGGATGGAGATGAGTTTGGGTAAACTCCAGGAGTTGGTGATGGACAGGGAGGCCTGGCCTGCTGCAGTCCATGGGGTCGCAAAGATCTGGACATGACTGAGCAACTGCACTGAACTGATGTACCCCAGTGTTCATAGCAGCATTATATACAATAGCCTATGTAAGTGTCCATCAATAGATGAACGTTTAAAGATGAGATATACATACATACACAATGCAATATTCCTCAGTCATTGAAAAAAGAATGAAGTTTTGACACTTGCAACAATATGGATAGACCTGGAGGATACTATGCTTAATGAAATAAGTCAGAAAAATACAAATACTGTATGTTATCACTTACATATGGAATCTAAACACTAAAATGAGTAAATATGAATGACACAACAGAAACAGACTCATACAGAGAACAGACTAGTTGTTATCAGTGGGGATAGGCAAGGAAGGAAGACAGGGGGAGGTAGGAGATTCAGAAGTATAAACTGCTATGTATTAAAATAAGCTACAGGATATATTGTATAGCACAGGAAACATAGCCAATATTTTATTATAACTTTAATGGAGTATAATCTATAAAAATATTAAATCATATGCTATATACTTGAAAGTAATATTGTAGATCAACTATACTTTAGTTTTTAAAAAGAATAGTCTCTTGACTCCATATTCCATGCTTTTTGCTAATTTTACTGTCCCCCTTAGAAGCTTTAACTGAAAAAAAAACTTCTGATAGTTGCTTATCATTAGAAAGAAAAACTGTATGGAATACAATATATGCCCCTCAGTGAAATCAAGATCATGCTCTGGTCATGATACTCATGTTCATAATGCAGCTTTCTTTCTGAGCACTTATCTGAATTTAATGGGCTTTAACTTGTATGTTCATATATCTTCTAGGTTTCCACAGACGTGCAGCTCCAGTTACAAGAAGGCAGTTTCCACATGGTGCACACAGGATGGATTACCTGCACTTTGAGGATGATAGCCGTGGATGGTGGTTTGACATGGATATGGTGATCATCTATATTTATTCAGTGAACTGGGTCATTGGATTCATTGTTTTCTGCTTTCTTTGCTATTTTTTCTTTCCATTTTAGAAATTTTCATACCTTAATACTGTTGCACAATTACAAATGATGTAGATAACAATACTTAAACATTTTTAAAATGTGCTTTGAAGTTTTTATAATGTATTATATAAATTGTTGGTGTTTATAGAAAATATGAGAGTGGATTTATTTATGAATGTTTCATGTAACAACTAAACTTGATTTAAGATCTATTAGCACTTAACAACAATGCACTATTAATTTTACAGTTCTCCTTGATTTGGGATTTGTGGTTCTAATTTTACAATGTCACTTTTACACATATTGTAAAGACTGAGGTTTCCCCTCCACTTAAAAATACTAAAAATACAAAATGAAATGATGATATGAGTAGATATTATCTTTAATTATAAACTATCTAGAAATCGCCACCTCTTCTCAGGCAAGTTACATACATTAAAGGTAAACCGTCTTCTCTGGGAACTACTCTAGCAGGGTATATTCGGTTTTGCTTTCCAGTGATCTCTGTTTATGTCCTTAGCTGCCTTTCTGTTACCAACACAGCTGATTATACTTTGTTTTTAACAGACCTAATAATATCATTAGTGCAACATTTTAATCTATTACAAGAATAGAATAGAATAGTAAACACAAACAAAATAAAAAGGAAAAATAAAAATAAAACTAATTCACACCAACAAAGACTTAGAAAATTATATTAACACTTTTCCAATTGCAGGATTACTCACCTGAAGAAATTAAAAAGTTACTGACTTTCAGAGCAATGCATGTCTAAGCTGTAATTAATTTAGTGATTCTTTTAACTTGGAGGTTGTCAAATATATTGCAAATGTACAATAAAGAGTGTGGCTTTTAAATTTTTTCATTGTTCTTAACTAATTTTATGTCTGGAATAAGAATTGTTGGAAACAGGTTTAAGGGTTTATAGAACAAAAACTTGGCTTATTATTATTATTACAGTATTCCTTGAAATTAGTTTTCCCATATTAATATTTTTTAAAAAGGAGATCTGACTTATCCCAGTACAAAAGAGAATTCGGGTAGGTAGTCCAGTATTAAAAGTGAAAAAACTAAATCACAGAGAAGTAAGCTTGTTTATTTCTATCATTTAGGTGGTCTTTGTGTAACCTAGAACCAAAGTTTTTATTCTGAACTACTAATTCAACATTTCTACACTATGATGCCATATACTTGGTAAGGCAGTAGGCATATTTTAACATAAGGTAAGTGACCCTCTCATGGCACTAAAAATACTACCGCCATTCAAACAAATTGAGATTGATCAGTCTACGGAAAGTCCAGATTTGTCCCAATTGCTGACTATATTTGAATAAAAACATTTAACTGACAGTATGTGATGTTCTAAGAAAATATGGAAGAGTGATACAAAATTTTATTCTAACATTGCTTACTGTGTTTTAAATTATATCTGTGAAATAAAATAGTGTAACTCAGATACCATCAAATCCAGAAATCAGAAGACTAAGTACATTTTAGAAACAGATCCATCATCACTCATATACTATAGTTAAATATATGTATGTAAATATAATGTTTGCAGTCTAGTGACTAAACTATATCTTGGTGAAACTTTACTTTTGGCAAACTTCAGTATTATCTTACAAAAATAAAAGTGGGTATTTATAATCACTGATTTCTACCAAAGTAAAGATGATATTGTTAAGGCAAAATATTACCTTCTTAAAATATATATATATGTCAGGAGAAATTAATAACACACATGTGGGAAGCAATATTTTAAGAACTTTGAAGTAAATTGTAGCCATTTTTCAAGCAACTCCTGGCTTATAAGCTCTAGCAAATATGGCTTCATTCATTTCTAATTTACTTTAAAATTGACTGTAATTATACATGAAGTAACAGTCAAAAAACTAAGATCATGGCATCCAGTCCTATCACTTCATGGCAAATAGATGGGGAAACAATGGAAACAGTGACAGACTTAATTTTCTTGGGCTCCCAACATCACTGCAGATGGTGACTGCAGCCATGAAATTAAAAGACAATTGGTCTGTAGAAGAAGAGCTATGACAAACCTGGACAGCATATTAAAAAGCAGAGACATTACTTTGCTGACAAAGGTCCACATAGTCAAAGTTATGGATCTTTTGATGTATGGATGTTAGAGTTGGACCATAAAGAAGGCTAAGCATCAAAATACTGGCCAAAATACTGCAGATGGTGACTGCAGCCATGAAATTAAAAGACGCTTACTCCTTGGAAGGAAAGTTATGACCAACCTAGATAGCATATTCAAAAGCAGAGATACTACTTTGCCAACAAACATCCATCTAGTCAAGGCTATGGTTTTTCCAGTGGTCACATATAGATGTGAGAGTTGGACTGTGAAGAAAGCTGAGCACCAAACAATTGATGCTTTTGAACTGTGGTATTAGAGAAGACTCTTGAGAGCCCCTTGGACTGCAAGGAGGTCCAACCAGTCCATTCTAAAGGAGATCAGTCCTGGGTGTTCATTGGAAGGACTGATGCTGAAGCTGAAACTCCAATACTTTGGCCACCTCATGTGAAGAGTTGACTCATTGGAAAAGATTCTGATGCTGAGAGGGATTGGGGGCAGGAGGAGAAGGGGACGACAGAGGATGAGATGGCTGGATGGCATCACCGACTTGATGGACGTGAGTTTGAGTGAACTCTGGGAGTTGGTGATGGACAAGGAGGCCTGGTGTGCTGCGATTCATGAGGTCACAAAGAGTCAGACACGAATGAGCAACTGAACTGAACTGATATATGTATACATATGTATACATATACATATATGTACATATACATGTATACGTGTATGCACACATATATACATATAAATGTGTATATATGTATACATACCTATGTATATACATATATATAATATATATGTGTGTGTTTGTGTAGTATATACACATACACAAAACAAGGAAATGAAATGATTACATGGTTTTGAGAATCAGTTTACACAAATCCAGAGTCCATAGGGAAGGCAGTAAGAAATGTAAGAACACAAAAGTCTAGAGTTCAAAAGACAGTGGCCAAAGCTGTTGTCCATAGGTAGAGTTTCTTTCTCCAGGGAATGTCTAAACCTTCTTTTAAGACCTTCCAATTGATTATCAGGCCCACTAGGGTAACCTCCCTAATGACTGATGAGGGACTTTATATCTGAAAAAAATTCTTTGCACAGGAGAAGCTACACTGATGTTTTATTAAGAATTAAGAGAAGGTGTATATAGGCTAGACTAGCTCATGCTTTCCTTCCCTCTTTCCAACTCTTATGAAAGCATAACTCTTACAGCCTACTTATTCATAAACACATTGCAAAGGAAATTCTGAGAACTGTAATTTAGCCTCGCCAAGTTGACATACCACAAAGCCATCACACGTGTGATGTCCTTTCACTAGATTTCATCTCTGAGCTATATGTACAAAAGGATTAATCTTAAAATCAGTATAAACTCAAAATAAAGTTTATAGCATCAGTTTAGTTCGGTCGCTCAGTCGTGTCCGACTCTTTGCGGCCTCATGAATCGCAGCACACCAGGCCTCCCCTGTCCATCACCAACTCCCAGAGTTCACTCAGACTCATGTCCATCAAGTCGGTGATGCCATCCAGCCATCTGATCCTCTGTCATCCCCTTCTCCTCCTGCCCTCAATCCCTCCCAGCATCAGAATCTTTTCCAATGAGTCAACTCTTCACATGAGGTGGCCAAAATATTGGAGTTTCAGCTTCAGCATCAGTCCTTCCAATGAACACCCAGGACTGATCTCCTTCAGAATGGACTGGTTGGATCTCCTTGCAGTCCAAGGGACTCTCAAGAGTCTTCTCCAACACCACAGTTCAAAAGCATCAATTCTTCGGCGCTCAGCTTTCTTCACAGTCTCTCACATCCGTATGTGACCACTGGAAAAACCATAGCCTTGACTAGACGGAGCTTTGTTGGCAAAGTAATGTCTCTGCTTTTTAATATGCTGTCTAGGTTGGTCATGGAGAAGGCAATGGCAACCCACTCCAGTACTCTTGCCTGGAAAATCCCATGGACGGAGAAGCCTGGTAGGCTACAATCCATGGGGTTGCTAAGAGTCAGGCTCGACTGAGTGACTTCACTTTCACTTTTCACTTTCATGCATTGGAGAAGGAAATGGCAACCCACTCCAGTATTCTTGCCTGGAGAATCCCAGGGACAGAGGAGCCTAGTGGGCTGCCATCTATGGGGTCGCACAGAGTCGGACATGACTGAAGCGACTTAGCAGCAGTAGCAGCAGCAGGTTGGTCATAACTTTCCTTCCAAGGAGTAAGCGTTTTTTAATTAGCATAACCTTTAATAATTCTTCTCTAATACCATATAAGTTTTAAAATGTTCTACATAGGTGGTCTGGTTAGCTATTGCTGAATAACAAACTACCCTAAATTTAATGGTGTAAGAAAAAAATCATTTTATTATTTCTCATATTTTTGTAGATCAGGGGCTCAAACAGCACTCAGCGGGACAATTCTGTGTTCCCTGTAGCTTCAACAGAAGTCACTTGGTGATATTCAGCAGGCAGCAGACTGGTCTGGAGGGTTCAAGACGGCTCCACTCATATGGCTGGTTTCCGTGGGAGAGACGGCTTAAAATTTAGGCTCAGCTGAAGTGATCAAATGGAGCACCTCCATGTGGTCTGACAAGGCAGTCTCACAGTGATCATACCTCTTGTATTGTAGCTCAGAACTCCCAGAGAGAATGTTCGTGAAACCCAGGCAGAAAAAGCAGAGTTGCAGATCACCAGCCTCAGCAGTCCAGCTGCTTCCTACTGATCAAGAATGTCACTAAGACCAGTTCAGATTCAAGAAAAGGGGAATCTGATTCTAAGAGACCAAGTAATAATCTATCACTCTAGGAAATCTTTGTGGTGGTGGTTTAGTTCCTAAATCATGTCTGACTCTTGCAACCCCATGGACTGTAGCCCACCAGGCTCTTCTGTCTGTGGGGTTCTCCAGGCAACAATACTGGAGTGGGTTGGCATTTCCTTCTCCAGGGTATCCTCCTGACCCAGGAATCAAACCTCGGTCTCCTGCATTGCAGGCAGATTCCTTACCAACTGAACTACAAGGGAAGCCTTGGAAACCTTTGTAGGGATTAATAAATCTAAAAATGTAACCCTTGGTAAAAGGATTAAAAACTGAAAAATGTGTCAACTGTGTAGCTTGATTACCTCAGCCAGGAAAGTATCAAGGAGCTTAATAATAAATAAATAATATTATCCTCAACATGCTACATATATATCAACATATATGATATGTATCAGTGCTTCTCATGCTTTAATATCCATGTTAATTACCTAGGGAAAGTGAAAGTCCAGGTCACTCAGTCGTGTCCAACTCTTTGGACCCCATGGACTATACAGACCATGGAATTCTCTGGGCCAGAATACTGGAGTGGGTAGCCTTTCCCTTTTCCAGGGGATCTTCCTAGAGATCTTATTAAAATGCGGATCTAGGATAGGGCCTGGAATCCTGCATTTCTAATAAGACCTCATGTGATACCAATGCTTCTAGTCAGATGAACCAAGTAATGGATTTCATGGGTCAAGAGACTTTCTGCAAAGGGCTGTATAGTAAATATTTTGTGGCTCTCAAAGAGTATTCATCACATATTTTTAAAAATCTGACCACAGATACATGTCACTAGTATTCAAATTTGGCTGCATAATAGAATCATTTGGGCAATTCTTAAAAGTACTGATGCCTAGGTCCTACCCCACATACTCTAACTGGTATAAGAATAGGGATCCTTACAATTTCTCCAGGTTAAATCTAGGGTTTCCCTGTTGGCTCATTGGTAAAGAATCCACCTACCCATACAGGAGACATGGTTCAATCCTTAAGAAGATCCCCTGGAGAAGAAAATGGCAACCCACTCCAGTAGTCTTCCCTTGGAAATCCCATGGTCAGAGAAACCTGCTGAGTTACTATTCATGGGGTAGAAAAGAGTCAGACACGACTGAGTGACTAAACAACAGGTTAAATCTACCATGTGGTAAAGTTTGAAAACTAATGATCTAGATCACTTCCTATTTCTACCTACTTGTATCTTTTGGGCCATTAAATCTTCTTCAGTACATCTGAATGAGTGAATTAATATAGATCTCTCTTCACTTGAATAGGAAACTGACAATCTAACTAAAAAATAACAACCCAAAATCGACGCTGTCATCAGCACACCCCTGCTCCCACTAGGAAGACTATCCCCAATGGACTTCATGTTATTAATAGTAAAATAAAATGAAGTTGGATGCCAAATTTAGAAATGATAGAAAGGGATGAATAAGTAGGTTGCTGGGGCAAAAAAAAAAAAGTGAAGCACAGAAAACTTCAAATAAGTAGAGTGGTAAATTGCAAGGCTAGTAAAAGTAGAAAATACCATAAACCTCATCAGGATAATTAAGAAAAAACTATAAGAGGCTTCATCTAGACTAGCATTTTGCTTAAAAATTAAAGAGTTATGAACATGTCAATCTCTAAGTGGCGTGAGAAGTTTACTTAAAATGTTCTCTTAAATATGAATTCTTACTCAGTTCTGTCTGAATTAATATATTTTTTAAATAGGCAGATACTTTTGAAAGCATTATACCTGCTACCTTTCTAAGCAAATAACTGTGAAATTCCTATTTTAGTAATGCAACTTGGAAAAGCACTTTACATTTGCCATCTTTCCTAAGCAAAATTTTGTCTATAACATTATAATGTATTTATTGATAGTTATGTCAATAAATTATTAAAGAAAATAGTAAGTTATTCTGTATCCAAGTAATATTCCACTTTTCATTACATACTATCTTTTCTCTTTAACCTTCCTGAAGTTTTTGTTTCAGCTCTTCCCTGTGAATTAGCTCTCTTAGTTTTAACCTCCAGGACTGCATTTCTCTCTGCTTCTAAATCTTCCATATAAAATAGTACATCTTCATACAGTAAAATGCAACTGTAAGACGTAGTTAATACGATCTCCTCATTCATTCGTGCATTCAACAAACAAAAATAGTCACTAGTTTTGAAGACAGGCTTGAGTAGAAATGCCCACTGCTGCTTACTAACGGTGTGGTCTTAGACAAGTTTCCCAACTTTCAGTTTTCTCATCTGTCAAACGAAGATAATGTCACCTACCTTAAGTGATTATTAGGAGGAGAAACTGAATGTATGTAATTATGCAAATCTTGGCATAAAACTCAATGAACTGTACTTATTAGTTACTAGTATTTTTAAAAAACAGATTAGTACAATGAGAGATTGAGCAGTTTGGTCAACATCAGTAAAGATCCCAAATGCAGAGAATATCAGCTTCCCCTCTCACTCAATTGAGAGCCACAAAACAGGTATCTGGTCGCCCCACGGTAAGCAAAAATACAAAGAAAGTCCTGCTTACGCCAGCTGGAAAACTCACTGCTTCTAGTGCCACATTTCTAAAAGGAATCAGGAAGAATAAGGAAAACAGGTGATGAGAGAGGACAATGAGTATGTATATTCCATTTTCTTCACCAACTCGGGCAATGTCTGACATTAAAGTCCGCTTCTCATCTTTTCCTTTCTGATCTATCTCCAGCAACATTATAACCCCAGTGGTAGAATGGCATCTAAAGCATCTGCCTGCAATGCGGGAGACCTGGGTTCAATCCCTGGGTCGGGAAGATCCCCTGGAGAAGGAAACGGCAACCCACTCCAGTACTTTTGCTTGGACAGAGGAGCCTGGTGGGCTACAGTCCATGGGGTCGCAAAGAGTCGGACACGATTGAGTGACTTCACTTTCACTTACATAAGCAATACTGGATTCTCTAGTATTTTCAAAAGGAACCCAAAGTTCCCGAAGTCCTCTGTTCATACCTACCTGTTTCAAAGAACATTTCAGGTTTTTGTTCTTCCAAGCTCCCAAGGCTGAATTTTGAATAGGTGATTTATACTGAATTCAATTATCTTTAGTCATATAAGCTGGCAAACATGCTCTCATACTCTGTTGTCACCAGAATACTGTATCTCTGGTAGAAATACACCTCACACTGGCATGGGGGAGGAGAACAAAAGGAAAATAAATCCCACCCTTTTCCTCTTCACTTTTCTGACCTCCTTGTTTTTATTTTCACTTTATTATCAGATCAGATGAGTCGCTCAGTCGTGTCCGACTCCTTGCGACCCCATGAACCGCAGCACGCCAGGCCTCCCTGTCCATCACCAGTTCCGGAGGTCACCCAGACTCACACCCATCAAGTCAGTGATGCCATCCAGCCATCTCATCCTCTGTCGTCCCCTTCTCCTCCTGCCCTCAATCCCTCCCAGCATCAGAGTCTTCTCCAATGAGTCAACTCTTCACATGAGGTGGCCAAAATACTGGAGTTTCAGCTTTAGCATCATTCCTTCTAAAGAAATTCCAGGATTGATCTCCTTCAGAATGGACTGGTTGGATCTTCTTGCAGTCCAAGGGACTCTCAAGAGTCTTCTCCAACACCACAGTTCAAAAGCATCAATTCTTCGGCACTCAGCCTTCTTCACAGTCCAGCTCTCACATCCATACATGACCACAGGAAAGACCATAGCCTTGACTAGGCGAACCTTTGTTGGCAAAGTAATGTCTCTGCTTTTGAATATGCTATCTAGGTTGGTCATAACTTTCCTTCCAAGGAGTAAGCGTCTTTTAATTTCATGGCTGCAGTCACCATCTGCAGTGATTTTGGAGCCCAGAAAAACAAAGTCTGACACTGTTTCCACTGTGTCCCCATCTATTTCCCATGTAGTGATGGGACCAGATGCCATGATCTTCGTTTTCTGAATGTTGAGCTTTAAGCCAACCTTTTCACTCTCCACTTTCACTTTCATCAAGAGGCTTTTTAGCCCCTCTTCACTTTCTGCCATAAGAGTCGTGTCATCTGCATATCTGAGGTTATTGATATTTCTCCCAGCAATCTTGATTCCAACTTGTGTTTCTTCCAGTCCAGCATTTCTCATGATGTACTCTGCATATAAGTTAAATAAACATGGTGACAATATGCAGCCTTGACGTACTCCTTTTCCTGTTTGGAACCAGTCTGTTGTTCCATGACCAGTTCTAACTGTTGCTTCCTGACCTGCATACAGATTTCTTAAGAGGCAGATCAGGTGGTCTGGTATTCCCATCTCTTTCAGAATTTTCCATAGTTTATTGTCACTTTATTATATCTACTTTCAAAAATCTAAATTTTTCTTGGTAACTGTCTGAAGTAATGTCCCTGATGTTCAACTTACCATTAAACATTCCAGATATTTTTGCATATCTCCTTAGAGAGATTTCATTCCTTATCTTTTGTTTCTTTCCCATCTAGACCCTACCTTTATAGACAGACTATAGAAACAGACCAGATAGATAGACCACATAGACAGATAATTAGGTAAATTATTCTGGCTTCCTTTTTTCTCAAGACAAAGCTCTGTGTGGTGACAACAATGTAAGAAATCAATCACTCTTTACTTTCTTGATGTGTTGTTTTTATCTTCTTGCATCACCTTAAAATATAATAATTGTAGTATCTTTTTAAAAATGAGCCACTCTATCAAAAATCTTTTCACTCTCTTAGTTGACTGCTCTGACTGCCTTAACTGCCACTCATTCCCCAATAAATTAAACAATAATCACTTGGTGTTTAGTTTATTTAAAAATTTCTGATACTACTGATGCTCAAGGGAATTTAAAATGCAGCAAAACTTAGTCATGACTTTTTCCAAGCCAGTTTTGTATAGATACTGAGGGCTTTCCACAGATGAGAACTTGCCAAATAGCCTTTGTTTTCAAGAAATATTTTAAAAAATTATTCTTATTTTCCTCTACCCAATGAGAACTTTAAGAATTTCTGTTTCTCCTACTGCTGAGACTTCTCTATTATCTCAGTTTCCATTTTCAGTGGTAATACAGTGGTAGTACTGACTACTTATACATGTGTGTTTAGGGATGTATGTGTACATGTGTATGTGTGTATATATATTTTGTTAAGTTTTTTCTGTTAAAAATTTTAGCTATCTATGTAGTGAAAGTGTTAGTCTCTCAATCATGTCTAACTCTTTGTGACCCCATGGACTGTAGTCCACCAGGCTCCTCTGTCCATGGAATTCTCCAGGCAAGAATACTGGAGTGGGTAGCCATTCCCTTCTCCAGGGGATCTTCCCAAACCAGGGATTAAATCTGGGTCTTCTGGATAACAGGCAGATTCTTTACCGTCTGAGCCACCAGGGAAGCCCAGTTATCTATGTAATCCCTGAGAAAAGTAAATAATTATAGCTTCTGGTTAGTTATTATATCAACATGAACAAATAACTAGAAGTATTGTTACCAAATACACAGACTGCTAGTTGGGATGTTCTGACTTAAAATAATGCTATTATCAGATCAGATCAGATCAGATCAGTCGCTCAGTCGTGTCCGACTCTTTACGACCCCATGAACCGCAGCACGCCAGGCCTCCCTGTCCATCACCAGCTCCCGGAGGTCACTCAGACTCGCATCCATCGAGTCAGTGATGCCATCCAGCCATCTCATCCTCTGTTGTCCCCTTCTCCTCCTGCCCCCAATCCCTCCCAGCATCAGAGTCTTTTCCAATGAGTCAACTCTTCACATGAGGTGCCCAAAGTACTGGAGTTTCAGCTTCAGCATCATTACCTCCAAAGAAATCCCTGGGCTGATCTCCTTTACGATGGACTGGTTGGATCTCCTTGCAGTCCAAGGGACTCTCAAGAGTCTTCTCCAACACCACAGTTCAAAAGCATCAATTCTTCGGCGCTCAGCCTTCTTCACAGTCCAGCTCTCACATCCATACATGACCACAGGAAAAACCATAGCCTTGACTAGATGAACCTTTGTTGGCAAAGTAATATGTCTGCTTTTGAATATGCTATCTAGGTTGGTCATAACTTTCCTTCCAAGGAGTAAACGTCTTTTAATTCCATGGCTGCAGTCACCATCTGCAGTGATTTTGGAGCCCAGAAAAATAAAGTCTGACACTGTTTCCACTGTTTCCCCATCTATTTCCCATGAAGTGATGGGACCAGATGCCATGATCTTAGTTGTCTGAATGTTGAGCTTTAAGCCAACTTTTTCACTCTCCACTTTCACTTTCATCAAGAGGCTTTTGAGTTCCTCTTCACTCTCTGCCATAAGGGTGGTGTCATCTGCATTTCTGAGGTTATTGATATTTGTCCCAGCAATCTTGTGCAGCTTGTGCTTCTTCCAGTCCAGCGTTTCTCATGATGTACTCTGCATATAAGTTAAATAAGCAGGGTGACCATATACAGCCTTGACGTACTTCTTTTCCTATTTGGAACCAGTCTGTTGTTCCATGTCCAGCAATCTTGATTCCAGCTTGTGCTTCTTCCAGCCCAGCGTTTCTCATGATGTACTCTGCATAGAAGTTAAATAAGCAGAGTGACCATATACAGCCTTGACATACTCCTTTTCCTATTTGGAACCAGTCTGTTGTTCCATGTCCAGTTCTAACTGTTGCTTCCTGACCTGCATACAGGTTTCTCAAGAGGCAGGTCAGGTGGTCTGGTATTCACATCTCTTTCAGAATTTTCCACAGTTTATTGTGATCCATACATCCACACAGTTTATTGTGATCCACACAGCCTGGTAGGTTGCAGTCCATGGGGTCACTAAAATCTGACATGACTGAGCGACTTCACTTTCACTTTTCACTTTCATGAATTGGAGAAGGAAATGGCAACCCACTCCAGTGTTCTTGCCTGGAGAATCCCAGGGACGGGGAAGCCTGGTGAGCTGCCATCTATGGGGTCGCACAGAGTCGGACACGACTGAAGCTAAGGACTTAGCAGCAGCAGCAGCATGGGACACATTAAGTAAGGAGGAAGTGATCACACAGTGTAATCAAAATTACGACAACTGTGAGCCCGTGGAGTTACAAGAGCGTAGAAGAGCAGTACCAAATCCAGGCCTGGAGGAAACAAAGTTAGACCCAAACTTTCATTTTTCTCCAATAATCACTTCTGATTATAGATATTTCCTGTTTTGCCTTAAACCTTTTGGTAATTTTAAGGTAAAACTGGAGATAGAGAAATAAAGAAAAAGATTTATTCTCTTGCAGCGTCCACCTTCTGAATTCCTAACCTCAGTCTTGTACAACCTTCTTGGTGGATTCTAAAGTTGGTTCCACAGCTTGGGCTCTTAATTTCCTCCCCTATTGCACCTTCCCTTTCCATTCATTTTCAGAGTAAAAGGAACCAGCCTATTTTGTACCTAGATTTTCAGCTTGTACTAGTCATTATAATTAATTCATTCATAAATGTAATATAAAGAATAATGAGTAAAAATAATACTCAATTTTATCTTGCTAGAAGGTGAAAGAGGAGAGTGAAAAACCTGGCTTGAATCTCAACATTAAAAAAGCTAATATCAAGGCATTGAGTCCCATCACTTCAGAGCAAATAGAAAGGGGAAAAGTGGAAACAGTGAAAGATTTTATTATCTGGGCTCCAAAATCAAGGTGGACAGTGACTACAGCAATGAGATTAAAAGATACTTACTCCTTGGAAGGAAGGCTATGACAAGCCTCAGTTCAGTTCAGTTCAGTCGCTCAGTCGTGTCCGACTCTTCGAGACCCCATGAATCACAGCACGCCAGGCCTCCCTGTCCATCACCAACTCCCGGAGGTCACCCAGACTCACGTCTATAGAGTCAGTGATGCCACCCAGCCATCTCATCCTCTGTCGTCCCCTTCTCCTCCTGCCCCCAATCCCTCCCAGCATCAGAGTCTTTTCCAATGAGTCAACTCTTCACATGAGGTGCCCAAAGTACTGGAGTTTCAGCTTTAGCATCATTACCTCCAAAGAAATTCCAGGGCTGATCTCCTTTAGGATGGACTGGTTGGATCTCCTTGCAGTCCAAGGGACTCTCAAGAGTCTTCTCCAACACCACAGTTCAAAAGCATCAATTCTTTGGTGCTCAGCATTCTTCACAGTCCAGCTCTCACATCCATACATGACCACAGGAAAAACCATAGCCTTGACTAGGCGAACCTTTGTTGGCAAAGTAATGTCTCTGCTTCTAAATATGCTATGTAGGTTAGACATAACTTTCCTTCCAAGGAGTAAGAGTCTTTTAATTCCATAGCTGCAGTCACCATCTGCAGTGATTTTGGAGCTCAGAAAAATAAAGTCTGACAATGTTTCCACTGTTTCCCCATCTATTTCCCATGAAGTGTTGCGACCAGATGCCATGATCTTCATTTTCTGAATGTTGAGCTTTAAGCCAACTTTTTCACTCTCCTCTTTCACTTTCATCAAGAGGCTTTTGAGTTCCTCTTCACTTTGTGCCATAAGGGTGGTGTCATCTGCATATCTGAGGTTATTGATATTTCTCCTAGCAATCTTGATTCCAGCTTGTGTTTCTTCCAGTCCAGCGTTTCTCATGATGTACTCTGCATAGAAGTTAAATAAGCAGGGTGACAATATACAGCTTTGACATACTCCTTTCCCTATTTGGAACCAGTCTGTTCTTCCATGTCCAGTTCTAACTGTTGCTTCTTGACCTGCATACAGATTTCTCAAGAGGCAGATCAGGTGGTCTGGTATTCCCATCTCTTTCAGAATTTTCCACAGTTTATTGTGATCCACACAGTCAAAGGCTTTGGCATAGTCAATAAGGCAGAAATAGATGTTTTTCTGGAACTCTCTTGCCTTTTCCATGATCCAGCGGATGTTGGCAATTTGATCTCTGGTTCCTCTGCCTTTTCTAAAACCAGCTTGAACATCAGGAAGTTCATGGTTCACATATTGCTGAAGCCTGGCTTAGGAGAATTTTGAGCATTACTTTACTAGCGTGTGAGATGAGTGCAATTGTGTGGTAGTTTGAGCATTCTTTGGCATTGCCTTTCTTTGGGATTGGAATGAAAACTCACCTTTTCCAATCCTGTGGTCGCTGCTGAGTTTTCCAAATTTGTTGGCATATTGAGTGCAGCACTTTCACAGCATCATCTTTCAGGATAGATGGTATATTAAAAAGCAAAACATCACTTTGCTGAAAAAGGTCCATCTAGTCAAAAGCTATGGTTTTCCAGTAGTCATGTATGGATGTGTGAGCTGGACTATAAAGAAGCCTGTGCACCAAAGAACTGATGCTTTCAAATTGTGGTGCTAGAGAAGACTCTTGAGAGTCCTGAAGCTCCAGTACTTAAGCCACCTGATGAGAAGGGCTGACTCATTGGAAAAGACCCGTATGTGGGGAAAGACAGAAAGTAAAAGGAGAAAGAGGTGGCAGAGGATAAGATGGTTAAATAGTATCACCAACTCAATGGACATGAATTTGAGCAAACTCCAGGAGACAGAGAAGGACATGGGAGCCTAGCGTGCTGCCGTCCATGGGGTCACAAAGAGTCGGACACAGTTTAGCAACTGAACAACAGCAAGAACTAGATCCATGATGAGATCCAGGTTTTCTAATAAAATCTTCCTTGTAAGTTTTGATGCAGTGAAAAGTGCTAAATCCAGCATCAAGATTAAGCTGTTAGCTAACATAAGGGAGATAAAATAGCACTGATTATTTTAATCTTAAAAACAACAAAAAAAATTTATACAAATAGATATTTGTATATTTATACAAATAGATATTTATACAAATAGATCAGGCTTCTAATTTATCTCCAGATCACTAATATAGGACTCACTTCCTGCCACACCACACACACATATACAAACACAAATGGGTCTGATCAAAGAGAAACAAATCAATACAGACAATAAAAAAAATATTTCACTTGATATTCTCTGTAATTAGTATACTAATAGAAAGTAAGAACTGGCATACATGTAGTAATTCACACAAAAGCAGATAAGCGTTAGAAAAATAGTTTCAGAATGTACAAAGGAGGAAAAATGAGAAGCAAATAGGGTTGATCATGAGCAAATCTACTGGTGGTGCTAACACAGCCGTCAGCAATCGTGACAGAGGTGGCGACAAGCAGGCTCAGCCAATGGGAAGATGCCAGCAACAAAAAGAAAAGAGGAGTTCTGCAATAGGGCAGAAGAAAGAAACAAAGCCATGCAAACTTTTCTATTTTCCCTCCACCAGTTTATGTAATGAAACACCAGAAGCAACCAGTAACTCAAGAAAGAAAGGGAAGAAGTGAAAGAAGAAGAAATAAGGAAAGAAAGGAATTAAGAAAAGGAAAAACAGACCATAATTGCATAAAATAATTTAGGTTGATCAAGGATGGTCACACAGTCATTATCCTCAAAGTACCAATGGCATACAAACTCGTACTTTTTTGCAATCCAAGGAAGAAGATTAAATGAAAGAACACTCGATTAAATCTAAGTACTCTTCAGTTTCCCTGGCTTCCCTAGTGGCTCAGACAGTAAAGAATCCACTTGCAATGCAAGAGACCTGGGTTCAATCCCTGGGTTGGGAAGATCTCCCAGAGAAGGAAGTGACAATCCACTCTAGTATTCTGGCCTGAATAATTCCCCGGACACAGGAGCCTTGAGGGCTATAGTCCATTGGGTCCCAAAGAGTCGGACATGACTGAGAGACTAAGCCCACATGCTACACTTCAGTTTATCCCACTAAATGCAATGAAAAGGCAATAAAATCCAGACAGATTAGATTGAATATATATTTGAAAACTCTGAAAAGTTAATTGGTCCAGATAGATTCTGGGCAAAGAATAGTATTTAAAATACTGACACACTGGTTTACAATTTTTCTTCACCTATCGCCTAAACTCAGTATGCTTAAAGTAGACACCGGGAT
Organism: Tragelaphus eurycerus; assembly: GCA_935064755.1. Classification (NCBI taxonomy): domain Eukaryota; kingdom Metazoa; phylum Chordata; class Mammalia; order Artiodactyla; family Bovidae; genus Tragelaphus; species Tragelaphus eurycerus. Next base: position 15,809,565 of record CAKXYN010000024.1, on the reverse strand, counting down.
GCAGACAGAGACAGCTCCAGGAGAAGCACTCTTAAATTTTTCTTGAAGAATAGAAAGGGAGATACTAATGCTCCAAAAGAGAGCTTTGTTCCCTCACACCTGGACCCCGATTAATCCTGCGGTTGTGGCAACAGGCAGAGGCCATGGGAGCGTGTGAAAACCAAACTAGAGAGCAGAGGTTTTTCTGTTTAGAGGACCTGTGGTTAAAGTAGTATGAAGCAAACAGCCATTGTTTTTTTCCTCCCTCAGTCCCCCTACCAACTGCCTCTTGGCCCTAGACGCAAAGGTACTTACAGAAGTACACAGCAGTATATGGCAACTAAAGTCCTAGTTTTCCAGGTAGACAACTTTTAAAAGAGGAACACAAAGACATTGGAAAGTCTGAGGGTAATTTGGGGCTGTGAAAGCTCAGGAAAGGAAACCCATAAAGTCATTTATGAACTCCTAAGCTCACCTCTGTCCTGCATCCAAATTCATTCTGAGGCCAGCATCACTCCAATAATAAAACGAAAGATAATACAACACAAAAAAACTTATAGGCCAATATCACTGATGAACACAGGTGCAAAAATCCTCAGCAAAATATTAGCAAACTGAATCTAACAATACACTAAAAGAATCATACAAAATGATCAAGTGGGACTTATCCCAGGGATACAAGTATTTTTCAAATCTGCAAATCAATGATACACTACATTAACAAATTTAAGAATAAAAACTACGATTATCTCAGTAGATACAGAAAGAGTTTTTGACAAATTTTAAAATAACCTGCCCAGAAAGTGGGCATAGAGGGAACCTACCTCAACATAATAAAGGCCATATATGACAAACCCACAATTAAAATCATATTTAACAGTCAAAAGCTGAAATTATTTCTCTAAGATCAGGAACAAGACAAGGAGGCCCATTCTCACTACTTTTATTCAACATAGTATTGGAAATCCTAGCAACAACCATCATACAAGAGACAGAAATAAAAGGAGTCCAAATTAGATCCATATTGGAACAAGTAAAACTGTCACTGTTTGCACTGACATGATACTACTCATAGAGAATCTCAAAGATGTCATCAGAAAACTACTAGAGCTCATCAGCAAAGTCAGTAAAGTTGTAGATACAAGATTAATACACAGAAATCTGTTTCATTTCTATACACTTAACAACCATCAGAAACAAAAATGAAGGCAACAATCCCATTTATAACATCACAAAGAATAAGTATCTAAGAATAAACTTAAGTAAGTAAAAAAAAAACTGTACTCTGAAAATTACGAGATGTTGATAAGAAATTAAAGGATGACATAAACAGATGGAAATATATACTGTGTTTTTTGCACTAGAAGAACTAAGATTGCTAAAATGACCATACTACTATAAGCAATCTACAGATTCAATGCAATATGTATCAAAATACCAAAGGAATTTTTCACAGAACTGGAACAAAATTTGTTTTATAATTTGTGTGGGAGCACAAAAGATTCCAAGTAGCCAATACAATCTTGAGAAAGAAGAACAGAGCTGAAGCAATCAGGCTTCTTGACTTCAGACTATATTACAACATTAGAGTAATCAAAACAGTACATCACTGGCACAAAAATGAACTCATAAGTCAATGGAACAGAATAGAAAGCCCAGAAATAAACCCACACACGTACAGTCAATTAATCTATAATAAAAAAGGCAAGAATATACAATGTGGAAAAGACAGTCTATTATAACCCACTCCAGTATTCTTGCCTGGAAAATCCCTTGGACAGAGGAGTCCATGCAGTTGCAAAGAATTGGAAATGACTGAGCGACTTCACTTCACTTTATAAGTATAAAATATAAATACTTTATATTTTATAAGTGGTGCTTGGAAAACTAACCAGCTACATTTAATAGAATGAAATGGAAATGTTCCCTAGTACCATATACAAAAATAAACTAAAAATGGATTGAAAACCTAAATACTAGAAACTATAAAACTCCTATAGAAAAACGTAGAACACTTTTTAATGTAAATCATAGCAATCCTTTATCAGCTGTGTCACCTAAAGCAAAGGAATTAAAAACAAATAAACAAATGGGACCTAATCAAACTTAAAAGTTTTTGCACAGCAAAGGAAACCATTGGTAAAATGAAAAGAAATTCTACTGAATGGCAAAGTATTTGCAAATGATATGACCAATAAGAGGTTAATATAAAAGTATATATAAATAGCTCACACAACTCAATATCAAAAAAATAAACAATCTGATTAAAAAACAAGCAGAACACTTAATAGACATTTTTCAAAAGAGAGCACGCAGGTGGACAATAGGGTACATGAAAAGATGCTCAGCACTGCTAATCATCAGGGAAATACAAAGCAAAACCAAAATGAGATATCACCACACACAATGGCTACCATCCAAAAGAACACAAATAAATATTGCTGAAGATGTGGAGAAAAGAAAACTCTTGTATACTCCTAGGAGTATGAGAATGTAAATTTTTCACAGTGGCACAGCCACTGCGGAAAACAATATAAAGTTTTCTCAAAAAACTAAAAATAGATCAAAAAAACACTAATTTGAAACAAACATATATAACATTGCACCTCAGTGTTTATAACAACATTAATTACAACTGCCAAGATGTGGGAGCATCCTAACTGTCCATTAATAGATGGGTTGATAAAAATAGATAGAGATATAGACAATGGAATACTCCTAAGCCATAAAAAGAATTACTTTTTTAAAAAAGAATTTTACCATTTGCGACAATATGGATGGACTTGGAGGATATTATACTAAGTGAAATAAGCCAAACAGAGAAAAACAAATACTGTATGATATCACTTATATGGAATCTGAAAACACAACAAACTAGTGAACAATAAACAAATAAGCAGAGTCACAGAGAACAAGCTAGTGGTTACCAGTGGAGAACATGAATGAGGGGGCAATTTAGGGATAGACAATTAAGATATAAAAACTATTATGTATTAAAGTAAGCTATAAGAAAATGTTGTGCAACACAGGGAACATAGCCAACATTCTATAGTAACTATAGATGAAGTATAACCTGTAACAAATGTGAATCACGGACTACCCTGGTGGCTCAGTGGTAAAGAATCCTCCTGCCAACGCAGGAGACATGGGTTCAATCCCCGACCTGGGAAGATCCCACATGATGCAGAGCAGCTGAGCCCATGCAGCACAGCTGTTGAGCCCATGCTCTAGAGCCTGGGAACCGCAACTTCAAAGCCCATGTGCCGCAACTACAGAGCCCACAGGCCCCAGAGCCCATGCTCCACAAAGAGAGAAGCCACGGCAATGACAAGCCCGCCCACCACAACTAGAGAGTAGCCCCTGCTCTCCCCAACTAGAGAAAAGCATGCACAGCAACAAAGACCCAGAATAGCCAAAAATAAATAAATAGAAAGTAAAATCACTTTGTGTTTAAAAAAAATGGTGAATCACTATAATGTATACTTGTAACTTATAATAATATTATGCATCAACTATATTTCAATTAAAAATTAAAAAACTGAGCTTCTAATCACAGCTCAGGTCAAGATTGATCACTAGATGGCACACGCATGAGAAAGCAACATAGTGCTACAAAGATTGTGAAAAAGGCAACTGACGTTGGAACGTAAGTCTATATGTGAGTGGGAAGCGGTTCCCTGAACATAACCAGATTGACTGCTTGTTGAAACAAAACTATTAACATTATCTACAGAAATGAAATTATATCATAGTCTTATAATAATCAAAATGTCCAGAATATAATCCAAAATTACTCATCATTAAAATAACCAGCAAAATCTCAAAGTGACTGGGAAAAAATAAAGGATGCCAGTGCTGAGACGACAAAGATGTTGGAATTATCAAAGATTCTAAAGTAGTTGCTATAAAAATTCTCCATGAAACAATCAAAACACTCTTGAAACCAATGGAAAAATAGAAAATTTCATCACTTACACAGATAATATAAACAAGAAACCAAAGAAATATTTTGAACTGAAAACAAACAAAAATTTACTTAACTGGATAACCTCAATAGCAGAACAGAGATAACAAAAAGGAATCCGTGAACTAGAAAATATATTGCTAGGTAGTTAGAATAGGAAAAAGGCAGAATGGCAGTGGCTAAAACACAAGGAAGGGAAAAGCCCGCGAAAATAGAACAAAGGAAGGTCCAAGGACCAGAGTGAGGACCTCAGGTAGAGCAAGCAGCCCTCCTGGCTAGCCCAATTTACATAGGGCGGGCCCAGTGGGGAGGAAAAAACATGTAAAAAGAGAAGCCAAAGGGCTGGGGGTCTCTCTCTCTCTCTCTTCGAGCCTTTTGGGTCAGCATGCCTTCGCACCTCAAGGATGTATTTTCCTTTATTTTCTAAATAAAACTGGCCTGCAACACAGAGCTGTATCACTGGTCTGTCCAAGGCTGTGACGTGGTCTGTCCGAGAGCTGTGACGTGGTCTGTCCGAGGGCTGTGATGCTGGTACGTTGCTTCAAAGTTCTGTTGTGAGGAAACAGAACCGAAGAAATTACACGCTCCTCTGACATATACCAATAGAAATTATTCCGTCTGAAAAACAAAGAGGAAAAAAAAATGTGTTTTTTTTAAATGAACAAAACCCTAGGGACTTAAGCAACTATAATAAATTAGCTACCATTTGTGTCATCTGTATCCAAGATAGAAAGGATAAAGTGTGGTGCTAAAAAAGCAAAAGGTACTTAGAGAAATAATGAGTGAAAACTCCACAAATTTCATGAAACAAATTAATAGACACAGTCAAAAAGCTCAGAAAAATGCAAACAAGAAAAACCCAAGGAAATTATTCCCAGGCATATCATAAATCAGATCAGATCAGATCAGATCAGTCACTCAGTCGTGTCCAACTCTCTGCGACCCCATGAACTGCAGCACGCCAGGCCTCGCTATCCATCACCAGCTCTCGGAAGTCACTCAGACTCATATTCATCGAGTCAGTGATGCCATCCAGCCATCTCATCCTCTGGCATCCCCTTCTCCTCCTGCCCTCAATCCCTCCCAGCATCAGAGTCTTCTCCAATGAGTCAACTCTTCGCATGAGGTGGCCAAAATACTGGAGTTTCAGCTTTAGCATCATTCCTTCCAAAGAAATCCCAGGGCTGATCTCCCTCAGAATGGACCGGTTGGATCTCCTTGCAGTCCAAGGGACTCTCAAGAGTCTTCTCCAACACCACACTTCAAAAGCATCAATTCTTCAGTGCTCAGCCTTCTTTACAGTCCAACTCTCACATCCATACATGACCACAAGAAAAACCATAGCATTGACTAGATGGACCTTTGTTGGCAAAGTAATGTCTCTGCTTTTGAATATGCTATCTAGGTTGGTCATAACTTTCCTTCCAAGGAGTAAGCGTCTTTTAATTTCATGGCTGCAGTCACCATCTGCAGTGATTTTGGAGCCCAGAAAAATAAAGTCTGACACTGTTTCCACTGTTTCTCCATCTATTTCCCATGTAGTGATGGGACCAGATGCCATGATCTTCGTAAATTGCTAAAAATAAAATACAAAGGAAAGCAACTAGATATATTAACAACACTTTACATTTAAAGGAAAAATAATTTGAAAGACTTAAATTTTTCATCAGAAACACTGGACTCCAAGAAAGTGGAACACCATATTTAAGGAAGTGAAAGAAAAGAACTGTCAACTTAGAATTCTATATCTATCAAAACTTTCAGGAATGAGGAATAATAAGAGCCTTTTCAGATAAATAAAAATTAAGAGTATTCATTGTCAGAAGATGTGCTTTCAAAGAAATGTTGAAAGAAATTCATACAAAAGGAAATAAATGTACCAGAAAATGAAGTTGAAATATCAAAAATTAAGAAAAAGAAGTAAAAATGAAAAAATCTAGGTAAACTGGGAGACTAGACTTTTCTTCTTGGTGCTTTAAAATATATTTACCAGTTGTAAGCAAAATATAACAATGTGTGATGGGATTTACAATTTAACTGGATGTATAAGACAATGGAGGAAACACAAGCTGGAATCAAGATTGCCGGGAGAAATATCAATAACCTCAGATATGCAGATGACACCACCCTTATGGCAGAAAGTGAAGAGGAACTCAAAAGCCTCTTGATGAAAGTGAAAGAGGAGAGTGAAAAGGTTGGCTTAAAGCTCAACATTCAGAAAAAGAAGATCATGGCATCTGGTCCCATCACTACATGGGAGATAGATGGAGAAACAGTGGAAACAGTGTCAGACTTTATTTTTCTGGGCTCCAAAATCACTGCAGATGGTGACTGCAGCCATGAAATTAAAAGACGCTTACTCCTTGGAAGGAAGGTTATGACCAACCTAGATAGCATATTCAAAAGCAGAGACATCACCTTGCCAACAAAGGTTCGCCTAGTCAAGGCTATGGTCTTTCCTGTGGTCATGTATGGATGTGAGAGCTGGACTGTGAAGAAGGCTGAGCACCGAAGAATAGATGCTTTTGAACTGTGGTGTTGGAGAAGACTCTTGAGAGTCCCTTGGACTGCATGGAGATCCAACCGGTCCATTCTGAAGGAGATCAGACCTGGGATTTCTTTGGAAGGAATGATGCTCAAGCTGAAACTCCAGTATTTTGGCCACCTCATGCGAGGAGTTGACTCATTGGAGAAGACTCTGATGCTGGGAGGGATTGAGGGCAGGAGGAGAAGGGGACGACAGAGGATGAGATGGCTGGATGGCATCACTGACTCGATGAATGTGGGTCTGGGTGACCTCCGAGAGCTGGTGATGGATAGGGAGGCCTGGCGTGCTGCGGTTCATGGGGTCGCGAAGAGTCGGACACGACTGAGCGACTGATCTGATCTGATCTGATCTGATAAGACAATGACATGAAGAAAAAGTACATAATATTATAGGACTGTAAGGTCTTTACCTTTCTCATTAAGTGCAAAATACTGATTCTAAAAAGGTAGTGAATAGTTAAATATGCATATTGTAAGCCCCAGAACAACTACCAAGAATATAAAGAGATACAATAAAAACACTATACATTAAAATTGAACACTAAAAAATATGAAACTAACCCAAAACAGGCAGAAAAAGAAAAATAAAGAAGCAAGAAACATATAGACAAAATATAAATACTGAGATACTAAAATTTTAGACACAGCCCAAATATATAACTATATTATATCAGATCAGATCAGTCGCTCAGTCGTGTCCGACTCTTTGCGACCCCATGAACCGCAGCACACCAGGCCTCCCTATCCATCACCAGCTCTCGGAAGTCACTCAGACTCATATTCATCGAGTCAGTGATGCCATCCAGCCATCTCATCCTCTGTCGTCCCCTTCTCCTCCTGCCCTCAATCCCTCCCAGCATCAGAGTCTTCTCCAATGAGTCAACTCTTCGCATGAGGTGGCCAAAATACTGGAGTTTCAGCTTTAGCATCATTCCTTCCAAAGAAATTCCAGGATTGATCTCCTTCAGAATGGACTGGATGGATCAGATGCTCAAAATAAAAATGAAGAGAGAGATCATGATTTTTTTATTTTTTAAAAGACTTTTCCTAACTATACCTCCCGCTCTGGCAACCGTAAGTTTGATTTCTAAGTCTGTGACTCTCTTTCTGCTTTGTAAGTTCACTTGTATCATTTCTTTTTAGATTCTGCATATGAAGACTATCACACAGTATTTCTCCTCTGACATTTCTCTCAGTATGACACTCTCTAGGTCCATCCATGTTGCTGCAAAAGGTATTATTTCTTTCTTTTGAGTAATACTCCATTGTACATATGTACCACATCTTCTTTATCCATTTCTCTGTTGATGGACATTTACATTGCCCATATTGTGGCTATTGTAAACAGTGCTGCAGTGAACATTGGGGTTCATATATCTTTTAGGATCATGTTTTTCTCCAGATATATGCCCGGGAGTGGGAGGTCAGTGTCATACGGTAGCTCTATTTCCAGTTTGTTAAAGAACCTCCACACTGTTCTCCATAGTGGCTGTACCAATTTACATTCCCATCAACAGCGTAGGTGGGTTCCCTTCTCTCCACACCGTCTCCAGCATTTGTTGTTTGTGGATTGGGAAGGTCATGTACACACTTCTATATTTAAAATAGATAACAAACAAGGACCTATTGTATAGCACATGGAACTTTGCTCAGTGTGAGGCGCCAGCCTGGATGGGAGTGGGGTTCATGAGAGAATGGAGACATGTATATGTGTGGCCGAATCCCTTCACTGTTCACTGCCATAACATTGTTAATCAGCTATACCCCAATACAAAATAAACTTCAAAGTTTGCAAAAATAAAATTGCAGTACAAAAAAAAAAAAAAAGATTGCCACACTACAAAAGAATTTTCCTTCAATAATAAAGGAGAAATTAAGATATTCCTTTACCACTAGACCTGCTTGCCTTGCAAGAAATGCTCAAGGTTGTCCTAAAGGGTGAAATGAAAGAACACTAAATGATAACTCAAAGCTGTATGAAGAAATAAACATCTTAGTAAAGATATGGGCAATTATAAAAGCTAGTATTCTAAAAGTGGTTTGTAACTCCACTTTTTATTTTATACATGCATTAAGGGACAAATATATATATATATTAAATTATTAGTCTAGAAGCTAGTAATATGCTTCCCTGGTGGCTCAGATGGTAAAGAATCCATCTGCAATGCAGGAGACCTGGGTTTGATCCCTAAGTTGGGAAGATCCCATAACTTTAGTTTATAATTCTATGTATCTACATAATTTAAAAGATTAAGCATTTAAAATAATTATTAGTTTATATTTGGGGGTAACACACTGTATAAAGATGTAATTTTGTGTCATCTACACCAAAAAGGGTGGAGATGGACCTGTTAAAGAGTAGAGTTTTGTATGTTATTGAAGTTAAGCTGGTGTAGATTCAAATTAGACTGTTATAAATTTAGGATGTTAAATGTAATCCCCATGGTAACCACAAAGAAAATAGCTGTAGAATGTACACAAGAGAAAAGGAGAAAAGAATTTAGACACATCCTACCGAAAACTCAACTAAGCACTAAAGAAAGCAGTAATGCAGGAAATGAGAGACAAAAGAGCTATTAAGCATACAGAAAACAAAGAGCAAAATGATGAAAGAAGTCCCTCATCAGCAATTACTTTAAATACAAAGGATTAAACTTGCCAGACAAAGCACAGAGATTGGCAGAATGGATAAAAACACATGAGCTAACTCCATGATGTCTATAATATATTCATTTTAGATTCAAAGATGCAAATATATTGGAAGTGAAAATACAGAACAAGATATTCCATGCTAATAGTCACCAAAAATGAGCAGGGTGGCTACACTAACATCAGTTAAAATAAACTTTAATGGAAAGAGTTCACAAGAGACAAAGACATTATATATCAAAAAAGTATTCAATACATCAAGAATATATATAACAATTATAAACATTTAAGAATCTAGTAATAGACAAGAAAATGTATGAAGCAAAAGCTGACAGAATTGGAGGAAGAAATAGTTCTTCAACATAGTTGAGGATTTTAATATCCCACACTCAATAATGGATAGAACAACTAGACAGAGGTTAATTAAGGAAAAGAAAACTTAAACAACACAGTAAACCAATCAGATCTAATAGACATAAACAGAACACTATTCCCAACAAGCTCCTTGGAAGAAAAGCTATGACCAACCTAGACAGCAGATTAAAAAGCAGAGACATTACTTTGCCAACAACGATCTGTCTGGTCAAAGCTATGGTTTTTCCAGTAGTTATGTATGGATGTGAGATGTGAGAGTTGGACTATAAAGAAAGCTGAGCGCCGAAGAATTGATGCTTTTGAATTACGGTGTTGAAGACTCTTGAGAGTCCCTTGGACTGCAAGGAAATCCAAGCAGTCAATCCTAAAGGAAATCAGTCCTGAATATTCATTGGAAGGACTAATGCTGAAGCTGACACTCCAATACTTTGACCACCTGATGTGAAGAACTGACTCAATGAGACCCTGATGCTGGGAAAGATTGAAGGCAGGTGGAAAAGGGGACAACAGAGGATGAGATGGTTGGATGGCATCACCGACTCTATGGACATGAGTTTGAGTAAGCTCCGGGAGTTGGTGGTGGACAGGGAGGTCTGGTGTGCTGCAGTCCATGGGGTTGCAAAGAGTCAGACTGGACTGAATAACTGAACTAATTCCCAACAATAGCAAATACATATTTTTCTTAAATGCCCATGGGAAATTTTCCAGGATAGAATATCAATCAGTTCAGTTCAGTTGCTCAGTCATGCCTGACTCTTTGCAACCCTATGGACCACAGCACACCAGGCTTCTCTGTCCATCACCAACTACCAGAGATTGCTAAAACTCATGTCCACCCAGTCTGTGATGCCATCCAACCATCTCATCTGTCATCCTCTTCTCCTCCTGTCTTCAATCTTTCCCAGCATCAGGGTCTTTTCCAGTGAGTCAGATCTTTGCATCAGGTGGCAAAATACTGGAGTTTCAGCATCATTCCTTCCAATGAATGTTCAGGACTGATTTCCTTTAGGATTGATTTGTCTGATCTCCTGTCTGAGGGACTCTCAAGAGTCTTATCCAACACCACAGTTCAAAAGTATCAATTTTTTAGTGCTCAGCTTCCTTTATGATTCAACTCTCGTATCTATATGTGACAACTGGAAAAACTATCACTTTGACTTTATGGACCTTTGTTGGCAAAGTAATGTCTCTGCTTTTTAATGTGTTCTCTAAGTTGGTCATAGCTTTTCTTCCAAGGAGCAAACATCTTTTAATTTCATGGCTGCAGTCACCATCTGCAGTGATTTTGGAGTCCAAGAAAAGAAAGTCTGTCATTGTTTCCACTGTTTCCCTATCTATTTGCCATGAAGTGATGGGACTAGATGCCATGATCTTAGTTTATTGAGTGCTGAGTTTTAAGCCAGCTTTTTCATTCTCCTCTTTCACTTTCATCAAGAGGTTCTTTAGTTCTTTTTTGCTTTCTTCCATAAGGGAGGTGTCATCTGCATATCTGAGGTTATTGATATTCCTTCTGGAAATCTTGATTCCAGCTTGTGCTTCATCCAGCCTGACATGTCTCATGATGTACTCTGCATGTAACTTAAATAAGCAGAGTGAAAATATACATCCTTGACATGCTCCGTTTCCAATTTGGAACCAGTCCACTGTTCCATGTCTGGTTCTAACTGCTGCTTCTTGACCTGCATACAGGTTTCTCAAGAGGCAGGTCAGGTGGTCTGGTATTCCCATCTCTTTAAGAATTTTCCAGTTTGTTGTGATCCACACAGCCAAAGGCTTTAGCATAGTCAAGCAGAAGTGGATGTTTTTCCAGAATTCTCTTACTTTTTCTATGATCTGATGGATGTTGGCAATCGACTATCTTTTGCCACACAGTCTGTGTTGGGCCACAAATTAAGTCTCAGTAGATTTAAAAAGACAGATGTCAAACAAAATATCTTTACCAATCACAAGGTATCATATAAAGTATCTTCACCAACTATAGTGTAATGAGCTTAGAAAGTTAATAACAGAAATAAAACTAAAAATCTAAAAACTTGAAGAAATTAAATAACATACTTTCAAGTGATCAATGAATCAAAGAAGAAATCACAAGGAAAATTAGAAAATACTTAAATGAAGGAAAATGAAAATGCAACATACCAAAACACTGGGTTACAGTGAAAGCAGCATTAGGGGGAAGTTTACAGCTATTGATACTTACATTATTAAAAAAAAAAAAAAAAAACAAGAATTATCTCAAAACAATAATCTAGCTTTACAACTTAAGGAACTATAGAAAAAAATAAACAAAGCCCACAACTAGCAGAAGGAGCATAGCAGAGGTAAACAAAATAGAGAATAGAATAATGATAGAGAAAATCAATGAATCCAAAAGTTGGTTCTTTGAAAAAGTCAACAAACTTTCAGCTAGATGGATTAAGAAAAAAGACTCAAATTGAAATAATCAGAAGTGGAAGTGGGAACTTGACCAAGATCGTGGAGATGAAGACCCTGAAATCACCTTCTCTCATGGGCACACCAAAATTACAATTATTTATGAAGCAGCCATTGATAAAAAAAAAAAAAAGACCAGAACTTACCAGAAAATATCTTCTACAATGAAAGCTATAAAGATAAAGCCACAATAAGGTGGGTATGAGGGCTGGAATCCTGGTATAGTAGTCAAGACCCATACCCTCTGGTGAGTGACCTACAAACAAGAGGATCATTGCAATTGGAGAGGTTCTCACTACAGAGCAATGGGTTTGAGCCCCACACTGGGCTTCCCATTCTGGAGCCCTGCATTGGGAAAATGAGCCACCAGAATGTCTGGCTTTGAAGGCCAATGGAGCTTACTTTTGTGAGGTGCAAAGGTTGTGGGAAATAGAGCTCCACTCTTAAAGGGCACATACAAAATCTTACATGCTCCAAACCCAGGGAAGAAGTAGTAATTTGAATGCATCATGGTTTCAGACCCACCCACTGATCTTGGAGAGTTTCCCAGAGAGGCAACTTGAGCTCACTTTGCGGACATAGTCTTTGGTAGCACCCCTATGTCGGAGAAGGCAATGGCACCCCACTCCAGTACTCTTGCCTGAAAGATCCCATGGATGGAGGAGCCTGGTAGGCTGCAGTCCATGGGGTCGCTAAGAGTCAGACATGACTGAGCGACTTCACTTTCACTTTTCACTTTCATGCATTGGAGAAGGAAATGGCAACCCACTCCAGTGTTCTTGCCTGGAGAAGCCCAGGAAAAGAGAAGCCTGGTGGGCTGCCATCTATGGGGTCGCACAGAGTTGGACACGACTGAAGTGACTTAGCAGCAGTAGCAGTACTATGACAGGGGTGCTCATTCTACCATATGGACACGTGCTGGCAAGTGCCAGTTTGAAATACTTGCTGTAGCTTATTAGCACCAGGACCAAGCCTCACCTATCAGCCTTTTGGCATCAGCACTAGGACATCTCAAGCCGAGCAACTAGACAGGTGGGGACGGAACTGCATCCATCAGCAGGCAGGCTGCCTTAAGACCTCCTGAACAGAGCCTACAGCTTCTCTGGGACATGACCCTACCCACCAGAGAGCACAGGACCTGGCCACACATACCAGTGTACAGGGACTAGCTCCAGTACCCCCCAAGTCCTGCAGACAAAGACCCCGGACCCCAGCTTTACCCATCAGTGGGCAGGCACTAGCTCCAACAGCCCCTGGGCCCCAAGCCCTGACCATGAGCAGGCTCAAACAACAACCCATGGATCCCCAGAGTCCTGTAGCAACAGACCTTATAATCAAGCTCCACCCATCAGAGGGATAGCACAAGCTTCAGGACACTCCAGACCCTATAGCCAGTTATGTCAAGAGGCAGCACCTCCCAGCAGTGGGACAACACCAGCTCTAGGACCCCCAGGGCTCTTCAGCCAGAGATACCAAGTCCTGGCACTGCCCACCTGTGAGGAAGCATTATTGCTAGAACTCCCTGGTCCCCAACTTGCCCAATGACAGACTCCAGCCCCAGGATCACTACAGCTCCCACAGCCTCCCTTGTCAAGACCCAACCCAACAAACAAGCAGGCCAGCACCAGCTCCAAGATATCTTAGACTTCTCACCCAGCCACCCCAGGATCCAGCCCCACTTACTGACCATGCCAATCAGCTGCTGGCGGCCTCCACACCATCAGGGACCAGCAAACAACTGGACCAGGGCCCAGCCATGACTACTAGGAAAATATCAATGAAACTAAGAACTGGTTCTTTGAAAAGAGAAATAAAGTGAATAAATCTTTAGCCAGATTCATCAAGAGAGAAAGAGAGGCTCATATCAATAAAATTCTAAATGAAAAAGGAGATATTATAACCTATACCATGCAAATACAAAGGATGCTATGCTAAGTCACTCCAGTCATGTCCGACTCTGTGCGACCCCATAGACGGCAGCCCACCAGGCTCACCTGTCCCTGGGATTCTCCAGGCAAGAACACTGGAGTGGGTTGCCATTTCCTTCTCCAATGCATGAAAGTGAAAAGTGAAAGTGAAGTCACTCAGTCATGTCCGACTCTTAGCAACCCCATGGATTGCAGCCTAACAGGCTCCTCCGTCCATGGGATTTTCCAAGCAAGAGTACTGGAGTGGGGTGCTATTGCCTTCTCCGAATACAAAGGATAGTAAGAAACAACCACAAGAAAACTATATGTCAATAAAATCGACAACCTAGAAGAAATGGAAAAATTCCTAGAAATATCTTGAAAATGGAAACACAACACATTGAAACATATAGGATGCAGCAAAAACAGTTCTAAGAGGGAGGTTTAGTGATAACAAGAAAGATCTCTAATAAACAACCTAACTTTAAACCTCAAAGAACTATAAAAAGAGGAACATGCTAAGCACAAAGTCAGATGAAGAAAGGAAATAAACATTAAAACAAAAATTAATGAGAACAGGAAAGCAATAGAGAAGATTAAGATTTTTAAAAAGATAAACTAAGAATTGGTCTCTGAAAAGATAAACAAAATTAACAAACTTTCAGCTAGATTCACCAAGGAAAAGAGAGAGGACCCTAGTCAGTAAAATTGTATTTGAAAGAAGAGAAGAATATTTGTACATTAATACTACAGAAATACAAAGAATAACAAACCACTATGAGCAACTATGGAGAAGGCAATGGCACCCCACTCCAGTACTCTTGCCTGGAAAATCCCATGGACAGAGGAGCCTGGTAGGCTGCAGTCCATGGGGTCGCTAAGAGTTGGGCACGACTGAGCAACTTTACTTTCACTTTTCACTTTCATACATTGGAGAAGGCAATGGCAACCCACTCCAGTATTCTTGCTTGGAGAATCCCAGGGACAGGGAAGCCTACTGGGCTGCCATCTGTGGGGTCACACAGAGTTGGACACGACTGAAGTGACTTAGCAGCAGCAGCAGCATGAGCAACTATATGCCAACAAACTTGACAGCCTAGAGGAAATAAGTAAGTTACCTGAATCATACAATCTACCAAGAATGAAGGAGGAAAAAAAAAATCTAAACAGACCAATAATAAGATGAATGAAAATCAGTACCAAAAATCTCCCAGGAAAGAAATGTACAGGATCAGATAGCTTCACTGGCAAATTTTCCCAGATGTTTAAAGAACAATTAATGCCATCCTCTCAAACTCTTTCAAAATAATCAAATGGTAAGGACCACTACAAAGCTAATTTTATGAGTTGATTACCAGATATCAAAGACAGATAAGGACACTATAAGAAAACCACAAGGCATCTTAGTTCCCTGACCAGGGATCTAACCCATTCCGATACCTATGGCTGATGTGTGTTGATATATGGCAGAAACCAACACAATACTGTAAAGCAATTATCTTCCAATTAAAAATAAATTTAAATAAAATTTTAAAAAATAAAAGCTATTTTCCTTAAAAAAAATTACTTAATGGAATTTGCACAGATTAGAGAACAATCCTAAAATTCATATGGAACCACAGAAGACCCCAAATATCCAAAGCAATCTTGGGAAAGAAGAAAAATTAAGACACCACACTGCCTTATTTCAAACATTTTTAAGCTATCATAGTCAAAGCAGTATGGTACTAACATAAAAATTGATATGTAGGCCAAATTAACAGACTCAAGAGCCCAGAAATAAACCTAGCTATATACAATTGACTAATTTTTGACAAGTGCATAAAGAACACACAATGAGGAAAGGATATTATCTTTAATAATTGTTCTGTGAAAAATGACTCTCCATATGCAGAAAAATGAAACTGAACCCCTATCTTACAGCACTCACAAAAATTAACTCAAAATGGATTAAATACTTAAATGTAAGAACTGAAACCATAAAACTCTTTGAGGAATACACAAGTATGATACAAATAGTTCAGGCAACAAAAGCAAAAATTAACAAGTAGAACTACAACAAACTAAAAATTTTCTGCACAGCCAAGGAAATAATCATCAAAATGAAAAGGCAGCCTATGAATTGGGAGAAAATATTTGCAAATCATCTACATATTAAGGGGTTAATATCTAAAATTTATAAGGAACTCAAAATGGCAAAAACACAATCCAATTAAAAATGGGCAAAGGACCTGAATAGACATTTTTCCAAAGACAACAAACAAATGCCAACAGGTACATGAAATTATGCTCTACATCATTAATCATCAGGAAAGTGCAACTCAAAGCCACAATAAGTTACCACTTCACACCTGTCAGAATGACTATTATCAAAAAGACAAGAGATAATGAATGTTGACAAGGATGTGGAGAAAAGGAAATGCTCATACACTGTTGGTGGGAATATACACTGGTACAGCAATTATGGGAAAGCCTGATGATTTCTCAAAAAATTAAAAAGGAAACAACCATACTACCTAGCAGTCCCACTTTGGGCTATATATCCAAAGAAACAGAAAAGAAGCAAACTACTGACATATGTAACAACTTGGATAGATCTCAAGGGCATCAGGCTGAGGGAAAAACACCAGTCTCACACAGTCACATCGCTGATGATTCCATTTTTAGAAATCTTCAAAATGAAAACCAATTATAGAGTTAGAGTACAGAGTAGTGGTTGCCAGGATTTAGGTATAGTAAGCGGATGGGTGTGACTATACAGGGTATGCAACATGGGGCAGATTTTGTGGTAATGGACTAGTTCTGTATCACCAGTTTGGTGGTGGTTATACCAATTCACACACACACTGAAAGGGTACAAAACTGTACACACCTAGTACACAATATCAATTTTCTGGGTTTTATCAGGTACTGTAATTATAGAAGATATAACATTGGGATGAACTAAGGAAAAGGCATAAAGGACCTCTCTCTACTATTTTCACAATTTCCTGTGAATCTATAATTACCTGTAAAATGTTTACAAAGAGAAAAACCTGGAAAAAAATGACCATTTTTCATGAGATTTTACACACAGATTCTTATTTTATCCTTTAACACTTTGCCTGTATTTAAAAAACAAAAAAAGACATTTTCAGAGATAAAACTTTTCAAAGCTGGTGGCTGAGACAGTAAACGATCTGCCTGCAATGCAGGAGACCCAGAGTCAATCCCTGGGTCAGGAAGATCCTCTCGAGAAGGAAATGGCAACCCACTCCACTATTCTTGCCTGGAGAATTCCATGGACATAGGAGCCTGGTGGGCTACAGTCCATGGGGACAGAAAGAGTCAGACACAACTGAGCGACTAACACGCACATATGAAATGCATGCTTAAATCAAATCAGTCATTTATTGTTCTTTATAAATGGTTCTCACTGAGGGAGCCTGAGAGCACCCATCTTAGTTTGCTCGGCTGCCCCAACAAAATGCCACAAACTGAGTGGCTCACGCAACCGTACTGCAGAGCTCGGACTGCTGTGCTTCACTTTACTGCAGTTTTTACAAACTGAAGGCTTTTGGCCACCTTGGGTCCAGCAAGTCTACTGGCATCATTTTTCATTCCCACATTTGCTCACTTCATGTCTGTGCTACATTTTGGTAATTCTCACAACACTTCAAACTTTTGTATCATTATTATATTTGATACAGTGATTTGTGATCAGTGATTTTTGATGTTACCCATAATCAACTCACTGGAAGCTCAGATGATATTTAGCATTTTTCAGCAAGCATTTTTAACCTAAGGTGTATACATTGTTTTGGGGCTTCCCTGGTGGCTCAGTTGGTAAAGAATCTGCCTGGAATGTGGGAGACCTGGGTCCAATCCCTGGGTTAGGAAGATCCCCTGGAGAAGGGAACAGCTACTGACTCCAGTATTCTGACCTGGAGAATTCCACGGACTGTATAGTCCATGGGGTTGCAGAGTTGGACACAACAGAGCCATTTCACTTCAGATTGTTTTTAAGAAAATGCTACAGCATGCTTAGTAGACTACAGTACAATATAACATCAATTTCAGATGCACTAAGAAGCCAACAAATTTACGTGACACACTTGTGATATTTGCTTTATTGTGGTGGTCTGGAACTAAACTCGCAATGTCTCCAAAGTATGTCTGTAATATACTGTCTCGGTTCTGGAGGCTAGAAGGCCATGGCTGTCAGCAGTATTGAGTCCTACTGAGGGAAGGGATGGAGAATCTGTTCCATACCTCTCTCCTAGCTTCTGGTGACTTTCTGGCCAACACTGGCATGGCATTCATTGGCATGTAAGTCTCTGCCACCATCAGCACGCAATGCTCTCCTCATGTACATGTCTGTGTTCCAAATTTCCCTTTTTATAAGGACACCAGTCATATTGGATTACTGGCCCTCCCTACCTCAGTATCTTAACCCTACTCCAGGAGATCTTCCCAACCCAGGGATCAAACCCAGGTCTCATGCATTGCAGGCAGATTCTTTACCATCTGAGGCACCAGGGAAGCCCAGTATCTTAACAGCTCTATTTCTAAACACACTCACTTTCTGAAGTACTGGACATCAATATTTTAACATATGAATGGGGAGCAGTTCAACCTAAACCAGTGTCTGACCTTTAGTCCAAATACAGTTGAAAAATGAGAGGGGAAAATGTATGCAAATTCAGCTTATTTAGGTTTCATGTTACTTTCTAGATTTTGGGCTTTGATATTTTAAGGGAAATGGACCATTAAAAGTAGAGACATTTACAGTCGATGAAATCTTATCAGTAAGTGTAATGGCATTATATGATATGGCTGGATGGCATCACTGACTCGATGGATGTGAGTCTCAGTGAACTCCAGGAATTGGTGATGGACAGGGAGGCCTGGCGTGCTGCAATTCATGAGGTCCCAAAGAATTAGACATGACTGAGCGACTGATCTGATCTGATCTGAATGGCATTATGGAAGAATTTATGCCTTTTCCCCTTGATTCTTCCCTCCCTTCTTTCTTTCATTCTCCGCTGCCTTCATTCCTTCCACAAAAATTTTAGAGTACCTAATGCATATCAACTAGCAACTGGAAATACAAAAGAAATAAAAATCTCTGCCTTCACAGAGTTCTGCAAAAATGGCATACATAAAATTTTATGTTGGTTAGTAATAAATGCAGAGGAGGACAAAGTGAGTATGTAATGTTACAGTTGCGTTTGATGGAAGATGACCAGATAACATAACTGACAAGGTATTTTTGAGTAAACACTTGTATAAAGTGAGGAAACAAGCTATGCAGCTATCTGAAGAAGAGCACTCCAAGTAGAAACACAAGTGCAAATGCCCTGAAGCAAAAAGAATTCCTTTTTCAAGGAATCACACTGACAAAGAGACCAGTGTGATTGGAGCAAAAGAATCAGGAGAGTAGGAAAAGATGAAATCAGAAAAGTAACAGAGAAAATAGTATGTAGGACGTTGTGTGTAAAGATCTGCTTTTACTCTAAATAAGGTGGGAAAACACTGGCGAGTTTGGATCAGAGAAGTTATATGACCCCTAACTTACGTTGTAAGAACAACTCAACACAGACTATCCCCTTAACAGCTTTAAAATTATGATGAAAAATACATCTATTTTCTTGATACTTTACAACTTCTCATCTGGCAAGTGCCACTAAATCATGTCCTTGGCAAGCTTAAAACAGCTTCACAATTTTCCCTGGGCTAGACTAGAGTCCTATAAAAGTTTAGAACATTTCACCACATAGGATTCTAGAGATACACAACTGCCTTATTTTTTCTCTTAACCCTTTCCTTTCAGTGTTTTTGGCCTCAATTATATGCAATATGATATGTCCAGACATAAAGATATTTGTCTTCAATTCAGCTATCCCTCTTACAATAGACATGATAAAGACCTGTCCAGATATGTGCAAATGCAGTTATCAAATAATCATTTTTAGTCTACTTATAAATAAAATTGGAGATAAGAAAACAGTTTTGAGGAAATAAACAGATGGGCAAAGAAACAACAGATTATCAGATACAGAAAATGCAGTGAATGTTGAGAGAAAAGGATAAAATAAGTTCAAGATTGTTAGCAAATTTTGTTGATTAATTAAATTCATAACTAGGAGACCCGATTTACTTGTCCCCCAAAATACCTATATTTCTTGTCTCAAAGCAATATTAAATATATCTGACAGTGTCTCCAAATCCAAATCTAATCCAATTTCTGACCACACCTCTACATACAAATATAATTAAACAGTACCTGGTGCTGATTATATCTTAGAAACCTCACTTACATATATCCTCCATGGCCTTTCTATAGGCTATTCTCTACCTTGTCACTGCTACCAGATGTTTTTCTAAAATGCACATCAGATCACTGCTTAAAATCAAATGACAATTCCCTTTAACCCATAGTAAAGGTCTCAAATATTTAGGAGATATATTCCTACATTGGCCCTATCTTGCCTTTTCAAACTCGTACCACTTTCTTATATGCATTACATATTTCTGCTATTCCATTTTTAATAGCACTTCATTATAACTCCTACCAGATTTATATACATACATATATATGTATATATATGTACATAGACATATATATGTATGTATGTGTATACATGGGCTTCCTTGATGGCTCAGATGGTAAAGAATCTGCCTGCCAGTGCAGGAGACCCAGGTTCAATCCCTGGGTTGAGAAGATCCCCTGGAGAAAAGAATGGCTACCCACTCCAATATTCTTGCCTGTAAAATTCCATGGACAGAGGAGCCTGGTGGGTTATAGCCCGTGGGGTCACAAAGGGTCAGACATGACTGAGCAACTTAAACTTTTGCTTTCATGTATGTATACATATATATGTATACATACCTTATGCTATGCTGTAAATGCTACACAGACATAAAACATGCCCTATTCATTTTCAGACTCCAATTATGGTGTCTAGTACCCAGCAGGCACTCAAGAAATATTTGATCAATAAAATGTTAAGTGATAACCTAGGGATATTATCATTTTGTTATCTTTTATAATCACTAATTTATCTTTTTAGAATCATAGGCTTACCAAAGAATATCAAAGCTATTAATTTACAACAGAATTCTAGAATTTACTCCAAGGTATTGTTGGTGACTAGGAATATATTTTTTTTTACCATTTTTCTACTCCCTCAATCTATGGAAAATGGTGTTATTCAAAGTATAAAGACATTTGATGAGAATTGATCCATCTATGAAACACCTAGAACTTTTGATCTTATAGTATATAGATGATATTTTTAAATGATGTTGACAAGTGGGAAAAGCTCACAACAGTTTAAAAAAATGATAAAGTTCTGCAGGAAAAGCTACTTATGAAAAGCTTCAGTTTCATCTACTAATTTTACAGAAGAGCAGACATGCTATACTGCCTACGATGTCTTATGATTGTAAGGGTCTCATTCCACCTTTGTGAGAAAAAAGCAAAAAACCGAAAGTAAGAGTATTTAATCCCAATGGAAATACATATCCAAGAGATACATACACCCCAAAAATTAAAACATAGGTACACAAAAAAACTTGCATATAAATTATACATTATTTAAAAATAGAAAAAGCAGAGCAGAAATAATCAAATATTCAACAAATGGTGGATAAATGTATACATGTATACTCACATATGCACAAAATGAAGTATTCATCATCAATAAAAGGAATGAAATACTGATGCATGCCACAACATAAATGAATCTTGAAAATATTTGCTGAGTCAAAGAAGCCAATCTTTAATGTCACATTATACTGATTCCATTTATATGACACATTCAGAATATCTTAATCTACAGGAAAACAAAGTAGACTGGGATTTGGGGAAAACTAGACCCTGTAATTGGAATCTGAAAATGTGTAGGGCATGTTTTAAATCCATGTGGAGTTTATAGCATAGTAGGTATATATATGTATACATATGTTGAAGTGAATGTATTAATCACATCAAGGGAGTGACTGCTAATGGCTATGGGGTTTCTTCTTGGGATAGTGAAACTATTCTAAAATTTACTATGCTGAAGATCATACAATTCTTAAATATTTAAAAAAAACTTTCAATTATGTGAATTAAAAGGGTGAATTATATGTTTTATGAATTATATGCCAATAAAGCTTTTAACAACACACTGGCTCCAAATTGGGAAAGGAGTATGTCAAGGCTGTATATTGTCACCCTGCTTATTTAACTTATATGCAGAGTAAATCATGAGAAACACTGGGCTGGAAGAAGCACAAGCTGGAATCAAGATTGCCGGGAGAAATAACTATAACCTCAGATAAGCAGATAACACCACCCTTATGGCAGAAAGTGAAGAAGAACTAAAGAGCCTCTTGATGAATGTGAAAGAAGAGAGTGAAAAAGTTGGCTTAAAACTTAACATTCAGAAAACCACGATCATGGAAACTGGTCCCATCACTTCATGGCAAATAGATGGGGAAACAGTGGAATCAGTGGCTTTATTTTTGGGGGGGGGCTCCAAAATCACTCCAGATGGTGACTACAGCCATGAAATTAAAAGACGCTTGCTCCCTGGAAGAAAAGTTATGACCAACCTAGATAGCATATTAAAAAGCAGAGACATTACTTTGCCAACAAAGGTCTGTCTGGTCAAAGCTATGGTTTTTCCAGTAGGCATATATGGATGTGAGAGTTAGTCTATAAAGAAAGCTGAGTGCCAAAGAATTGATGCTTTTAAACTGTGGTGTTGGAGAAGACTCTTGGGAGTCCCTTGGACTATAAGAAGATCCAACCAGTCCATCCTAAAGGAAATCAGTCCTGGGTGTTCACTGGAAGGACTGATGCTGAAGCTGAAACTTCAATACTCTGGCCACCTGATGCAAAGAACTAACTCATGTGAAAAGACCCTGATGCTGGGAAAGATTGAAGGCAGGAAGAAAAGGGGATGACAAAGAATGAGATGGTTGAATGGCATCACTTACTCAATGCACATGAGTTTGAGTTAACTCTGGGAGTTGGTGATGGACAGACAGGGAGACCTGGCATGCTGCAGTCCATGAGGTTACAAAGAGTTGAACATGACTGAACTACTGAACTGAAGTGAAAGCTTTTAAATTTAAAAAAAAATTGTTATGCGAGTTTTTTCAATAAAAATCAATCCAAGTAGGTATGCTTTTTCAACTCAAGTGAATTCTTAACATGAGGGCTTATACTCTTATACTTGCATTTCCACATGATATCTTCAAGGTTAAGTGGTGCTGGTGGTAAAAAGAATGGGATTTTGAGATGGATTTTGTTGAATCTGTAGACAATTTGGGGAGGTACTGAAATTTTAATATTAAGTCTTTTAATCTATCAACAGAGTTGTTGTTCATTCACTAAGTTGTATCCAGCTCTTTGTGACAGCATGGACGCAGCATGCCAGGTTTCCCTGTCCTGTACTATCTCCCAGAGTTTGATCAAATTCATGTCCATTGAGTCGGTGATACCATCTGACTATCTCATCCTCTGTCGTCCCTTTCTCCTCCTGCCCTCAATCTTTTCCAGCATTGGGGTCTTTTCCTGATTAGTTGGCTTTCCCTATCAGGTAACTATAGTACCTGAGCTTCAGCTTCAGCATCAGTCCATCCAATGAATATCTGGGGCTGATCTCCTTTAGGACTGACTGGCTGGATCTCCTTGTAGTCCAAGGGACTCTCAAGAGTCTTCTCCAACACCACAGTTCAAAAGCATCAATTCTTTGGCTCTCAGCCTTCTTTGTGGTCCAACTTTCACATCCATACAAGACTACTGGAAAAACCATAGGTTTGACTATACAGACCTTTGTCAGCAAAGTGATGTCTCTGCTTTTTAAAACACTGTCTAGATTTGTCATAGCTTTTCTTCCAAGGAGCAAGCACCT
The DNA here is from genome assembly GCA_935064755.1 of Tragelaphus eurycerus. Classification (NCBI taxonomy): domain Eukaryota; kingdom Metazoa; phylum Chordata; class Mammalia; order Artiodactyla; family Bovidae; genus Tragelaphus; species Tragelaphus eurycerus. The sequence goes on along the minus strand of CAKXYN010000024.1, from coordinate 15,785,824 downwards.
TTTAATTTCATGGCTGCAGTCACCGTCAACAGTGACTTTGGAGACCACAAAATAAAGTCTGTCACTGTTTCCGTTTTTTCCCCATCTATTAGCCATGAAGTAATGACACTGGATGCCATGATCTTAGGATCTAAGGTACTATAAAATAATTTTAAAACTATTTTTATTTTGACTCCAAAAATCATTTGGTTCCTACTATGCTTGAGAAATGCTGGACTGGAAGAAACACAAGCTGGAATCAAGATTGCCGGGAGAAATATCAATAACCTCAGATATGCAGATGATACCACCCTTATGGCAGAAAGTGAAGAGGAACTAAAAAGCCTCTTGATGAAAGTGAAAGTGGAGAGTGAAAAGGTTGGCTTAAAGCTCAACATTCAGAAAACGAAGATCATGGCATCTGGTCCCATCACTACATGGGAAATAGATGGAGAAACAGTGGAAACAGTGTCAGAATTTATTTTTCTGGGCTCCAAAATCACTGCAGATGGTGACTGCAGCCATGAAATTAAAAGACGCTTACTCCTTGGAAGGAAAGTTATGACCAACCTAGATAGCATATTCAAAAGCAGAGACATCACTTTGCCAACAAAGGTTCGCCTAGTCAAGGCTATGGTCTTTCCTGTGGTCATGTATGGATGTGAGAGCTGGACTGTGAAGAAGGCTGAGCGCCGAAGAATTGATGCTTTTGAACTGTGGTATTGGAGAAGACTCTTGAGAGTCCCTTGGACTGCAAGAAGATCCAACCGGTCCATTCTGAAGGAGATCAGCCCTGGGATTTCTTTGGAAGGAATGATGCTAAAGCTGAAACTCCAGTATTTTAGCCACCTCATGCGAAGAGTTGACTCATTGGAGAAGACTGTGATGCTGGGAGGGATTGAGGGCAGGAGGAGAAGGGGACGACAGAGGATGAGATGGCTGGATGGCATCACTGACTCGATGAATGTGAGTCTGAGTGACCTCTGAGAGCTGGTGATGGATAGGGAGGCCTGGCGTGCTGCAGTTCATGGGGTCGCAAAGAGTCGGACACAACTGAGCGACTGATCTGATCTGATCTGATGCTTCCAACTCTTTTATCATGAACTGTAAACAAAGAAAGCCAATTATACTACTATGAGTTTCTCTTTCAGTACATTCTCCACACGTTAGCATTAGGTTGGTTTGCTATTAAGACACAATTTACTCAATACACAAAAAACCAATTGTATTTCTTTACACTCTGAATGAACAGTGTAAAAAGGAAATTAAGAAAATCAATTTTCTTAATCCAAAAGAAATTTGGGAACAAATGTAACAAAAGAACTGTAAGATTTATAATCTGAAACCATAAAACCCTACTTGAAGAACTAAATAAATGGTAAGACAAATTGTGTTGAGGTGAAATCAGTGCAATTGTTTGGTATTTGAACATTCAACAATACGTGAACCAAGAACTTCCAGATGTGCAATCTGGATTTAGAAAAGGCAAAGGAATCAGAGATCGAATTGCCAACATTTATTGGATCATAGAAAAAGCAAGGGAATTCCAGAAAAACATCTATTTCTGCTTTATTAATTATGATAAAGCCTTTGACTATGTGGATCACAACAAACTGTAGAAAATTCTAAGAGATGGGAACACCAGATCACCTTACCTACCTCCTGAGAAACTTGTATGCAGATCAAGAAGCAACAGTTAGAACTGAACATTGAACAATGGACTGGTTTCAAGTTGGGAAAGGAGTAAGTCAAGGCTGTATATTGTCACCCAGATAATTTAACTTATATGCAGAAAACATAATGAGAAATGCTGGACTGGATGAGTCACAAACTGGGATCAAGACTTATGGGAGAAATATCAACAACCTCAGATACGCAGATGACATCACTTGTACTAAGCACGGCCCAGAGAGCTACCCCACGTCAGAGGTCAGGGGCAGAAGCCGAGAAGACCCCATGTCTGAAGGGAGGTGGCCAAGAGGAGCTACCCCGTGTCCGAGGTCAGGGGCGGTGGCTGAGAGGAGATACCCCACGACTGAGGTCAGGGGCGGCAGCCGGGTAGAGCTACCCTACTCCCGAGGCCAGGGGCAGCAGCTGGGAGGACCAACCCCACGACCAAGGAGCTGTGGTTGCGTGGGCGCAGGAGGGCCTAGAGGAGCTATCCCACATTGACGGTCAGGAAGGGTGGGGTGAGGAGGTACCCGTCGTCCAAGGTAAGGAGCAGCAGCTGCGCTTTGCTGGAGCAGCCATGAAGAGATACCCTACGCCCAAGGTAAGAGAAACCCAAGTAAGAAGGTAGGTGTTGCAAGAGGGCATTAGAGGACAGACACAATGAAACCATACTGATAGAAAAATAGTCAATCTAATCACACTAGGACCACAGCCTTGTCTAACTCAATGAAACTAAGCCATGCCCATGGGGCAACCCAAGAAGAGCGGGTCATGGTGGAGAGATCTGACAGAATGTGGTCCGCTGGAGAAGGGAATGGCAAACCACTTCAGTATTCTTGCCTTGAGAACCTCATGAACAGTATGAAAAGGCAAAATGATAGGATACTGAAAGAGAAACTCCCCAGGTCAGTAGGGGCCCAATATGCTACTGGAGATCAGTGGAGAAATAACTCCAGAAAGAATGAAGGGATGGAGCCAAAGCAAAAACAATATCCAGCTGTGGATGTGACTGGTGATAGAAGCAAGGTCTGATGCTACAAAGAGCAATATTGCATAGGAACCTGGAATGTCAGGTCCATGAATCAAAGCAAATTGGAAGTGGTCAAACAAGAGATGGCCAGAGTGAATGTCGACATTCTAGGAATCAGCGAACTGAAATGGACTGGAATGGTGAATTTAACTCAGAGGACCATTATATCTACTACTGAGAAGGCTATGGCAGCCCACTCCAGTACTTTTGCCTAGAAAATCCCATGGAAGGAGGAGCCTGGTAGGCTGCAGTCCATGGGGTCGCTAAGAGTCGGACACGGCTGAGCAACTTCACTTTCACTTTTCACTTTCATGCATTGGAGAAGGAAATGGCAACCCACTCCAGTGTTCTTGCCTGGAGAATCCCAGGGACGGGGAGCCTGGTGGGCTGCCGTCTGTGGGGTCACACAGAGTCGGACACGACTGAAGTGACTTAGCAGCAGCAGCAGCAGCGGGCAGGAATCCCTCAGAAGAAATGGAGTGGCCATCATGGTCAACAAAAGAGTCCGAAATGCAGTACTTGGATGCAATCTCAAAAATGACAGAATGATCTCTGTTCGTTTCCAAGGCAAACCATTCAATATCATGGTAATCCAAGTCTATGCCTCAACCAGTAACGCTGAAAAAGCTGAAGTTGAATGGTTCCATGAAGACCTACAAGACCTTTTAGAACTAACACCCAAAAAAGATGGCCTTTTCATTATAGGGAACCGGAATACAAAAGTAGGAAGTCAAGAAACACCTGGAGTAACAGGCAAATTTGGCCTTGGAATACGGAATGAGGCAGGGCAAAGACTAATAGAGTTTTGCCAAGAAAATGCACTGGTCATAACAAACACCCTCTTCCAACAACACAAGAGAAGACTCTACACATGGACATCACCAGATGGTCAACACCGAAATCAGATCAATTATATTCTTTGCAGCTAAAGATGGAGAAGCTCTATATAGTCAGCAAAAACAAGACCAGGAGCTGACTGTGGCTCAGACCATGAACTCCTTATTACCAAATTCAGACTTAAATTGAAGAAAGTAGGGAAAACCACTAGACCATTCAGGTATGACCTAAATCAAATCCCTTATGATTATACAGTGGAAGTGAGAAATAGATTTAAGGGCCTAGATCTTATAGACAGAGTGCCTGATGAACTATGGAATGAGATTCGTGACATTGTACAGGAAGAGACAGGGATCAAGACCATCCCCATGGAAAAGAAATGCAAAAAAGCAAAATGGCTGTCTGGGGAGGCCTTACAAATAGCTGTGAAAAGAAAAGAAGCAAAAAGCAAAGGAGAAAGGAAAGATATAAGCATCTGAATGCAGAATTCCAAAGAATAGCAAGAAGAGATAAGAAAGCCTTCCTCAGTGATCAGTGCAAAGAAATAGAGGAAAACAACAGAATGGGAAAGACTAGAGATCTTTTCAGGAAAATTAGAGATACCAAGGGGACATTTCATGCAAAGACGTGCTCGATAAAGGACAGAAATGGTATGGACCTAACAGAAGCAGAAGATATTAAGAAGAGGTGGCAAGAATACACAGAAGAACTGTACAAAAAAGAGCTTCACGACCCAGATAATCACAATGGTGTGATCACTGACCTAGAGCCAGACATCCTGGAACGTGAAGTCAAGTGGGCCTTAGAAAGCATCACTACGAACAAAGCTAGTGGAGGTGATGGAATTACAGTTGAGCTATTTCAAGTCTTGAAAGATGATGCTGTGAAAGTGCTGCGCTCAATATGCCAGCAAATTTGGAAAACTCAGCAGTGGCCACAGGACTGGAAAAGGTCAGTTTTCATTCCAGTCCCAAAGAAAGGCAATGCCAAAGAATGTTCAAACTACTGCACAATGGCACTCATCTCACGCTAGTAAAATAATGCTCAAAATTCTCCAAGCCAGGCTTCAGCAACACATGAACTGTGAACTTCCTGATGTTCAAGCTGGTTTTAGAAAAGGCAGAGGAACCAGAGATCAAATTGCCAATATCCACCGGATATGGAAAAAGCAAGAGAGTTCCAGAAAAACATCTATTTCTGCTTTATTAACTATGCCAAAGCCTTTGACTGTGTGGATCACAATAAACTGTGGAAAATTTTGAAAGAGATGGGAATACCAGACCACCTGACCTGCCTCTTGAGAAATCTGTATGCAGATCAGGAAGCAACAGTTAGAACTGGACATGGAACACCAGACTGGTTCCAAATAGGAAAAGGAGTACGTCAAGGCTGTATATTGTCATCCTATTTATTTAACTTATATGCAGAGTACATCATGAGAAATGCTGGACTGGAAGAAACACAAGCTGAAATCAAGATTGATGGGAGAAATATCAATAACCTCAGATATGCAGATGATACCACCCTTATGGCAGAAAGTGAAGAGGAACTAAAAAGCCTCTTGATGAAGGTGAAAGAGGAGAGTGAAAAAGTTGGCTTAAAGCTCAACATTCAGAAAACAAGTTCATGGCATCTGGTCCCATCACTTTATGGGAAATAGATGGGGAAAGAATGGAAACAGTGTCAGACTTTATTTTTCTGGGCTCCAAAATCACTACAGATGGTGAATGCAGCCATGAAATTAAAAGACGCTTACTCCTTGGAAGGAAAGTTATGACCAACCTAGATAGCATATTCAAAAGCAGAGACATTACTTTGCCAACAAAGGTCCATCTAGTCAATGCTATGGTTTTTCTTGTGGTCATGTATGGATGTGAGAGTTGGACTGTGAAGAAGGCTGGGCACTGAAGAATTGATGCTTTTGAAGTGTGGTGTTGGAGAAGATTCTTGAGAGTCCCTTGAACTGCAAGGAGATCTAACCAGTCCATTCTGAAGGAGATCAGCCCTGGGATTTCTTTGGAGGGAATTATGCTGAAGCTGAAACTCCAGTACTTTGGGCACCTCATGCGAAAAGTTGACTCACTGGAAAAGAGTCTGATGCTGGGAGCGATTGGGGGCAGGAGGAGAAGGGGACGATAGAGGATGAGATGGCTGGATGGCATCACTGACTCTATAGACGTGAGTCTGGGTGAACTCCGGGAGTTGGTGCTGGACAGGGAGGCCTGGCGTGCTGCAATTCATGGGGTCGCAAAGAGTCAGACACGACTGAGCGACTGAACTGACCTGAAAGAGAAATTGAGATCATGGTCTCATGAGCTCATTGCAAATAGATGGGGAAAAAGTGGTAACAGTGACAGATTTTATTTTCTTGGGCTCCAAAATTACTGGAGATTGTGACTGCAGCCATGAAATTAAAAGATGCTTGCTCCTTGGAAGAAAAGCTATGACGAATCTAGACAGCATATTTAAAAGCAGAGACGTTACTTTGCCAACATGGTTTCTCCAGTAGTCATGTAGAGGTGTGAGAAATGGACCATAAAAAAGACTCAGCACAAAAGAATATATGCTTTTAAACTTTGGTAATAGAGAAGACTCTCGAGAGTCCCTTGGACAGCAAGGAGATCAAACCAGTCAATCCTAAAGGACATAAACCCTGAATACTGAATATTCATTGGAAGGCCTGATGCTCAAGCTCCAATACTTTGGCCACCTGATGCAAAGAGCCAACTCATTGGAAAAGATCCTGATGCTGGGAAAGTCTGAGGGCAGGAGAAGCAGACAACAGAGGACGAGATGGTTGGATGGCATCACTGACTCAATGGACACGAGTTTTTGAGGACTCCAGGAGACCGTGCAGGACAGGGAAGCCTGGTGTGCTGCAGCATGAGGTTTCAGAGTCAGATGTGACTTAGCGGTTGAACAACAACTGTGTTGGTAGGTAAAAAACCTAATATTAAAATGTCAGTATTCCCCAAATTGTCTACAGATTCAACAAAACCCATCTCAAAATCCCAGTTGCCCTTTTCCCCTAGAAATGGGCAAGATGACTTTGAAATTCATATGGAAATTAAAGGGGTCCAGAATAGCCAAAAGACACTTGAAAAGAACAAAGCTGGAAGACTCTCATTTCCTGATTTCAAAACTTACTACAAAGCTAAGGCATTCAAGACAAAGTGATTTTGCCAATAAGGACAGACATGTAGAGCAATGGAACAAGATTCAGAATCCAGAAATAAACCTTACATTTATGGTTAATTGATTTTAGATAAGGGTGTCAAGACATTTAAATGAGGGGAAATTATTTCACCAAATATTTCTGGAATAACTGGACTTGCGCACAAAGAAAACTAAGGTGCGACTACTTCATTGTACCACACACAAAAGTTCACTCAATATAGATCAAACGTCCAAAAGTAAGAGCTAAAACTATTTTTAAATTCTTGGAATAAGCATAGGCATAACTCTCTGTGATTGAGAGTTAGGTCATGGTTTCTTAGATATGACAACAACAAAAAAGCCACAAAATAGAAAAATTGGACTCCTTAAAAATTAAAAACTTCTGTGCTTCAAAGAATACCACTAGGAGAGTAAAAAGAAAATATAAAATGTGAGAAAATGTTTGCAAATTCTTCATCTGACATGAGACTTCTATCGAAAAGAGACAAAGAACTCCTGAAACTGAATAATGGAAAGACAACACAATTTTTATAAGGGCAAAGGATATAAGTAGAAATTTCTCCAAAGGAGATATGCTAATTGCCAATAAGTACATGACAAGATGCTCTACATGAATAGCCATTAAGGAAACGCAAATGAAAACCACAGTGAGCTACCACTTCACATCTACTAAGATGGTATTATCAAAAATGCCTAAGAGTAACAAGAAGAAGAGTAATATGCTGTAGGTGGGGGAATAAATTATAAACCAAATAGTCTGGCAGTTTCTCAAAAGGTTAAAGTGGAATCACCATATGACTCAGCAATTCTGTTAAGAATAGAATTTTCTCTTACACCCAAGAGAAAACATATGTTCACACAAATACTTATACATGAGTTTTCACAGCACCATTATTTCTAATAGCCCCAAAGCAGAAACAACCCATATTTCCATCAATTGATGAATGAATAACACATGGTATTATTATCCATATAATGGAATATTATTCCACAGTATAAAGGAATGAAGCACTGAAACACACTGCACTTAGGTGAAACTTGAAAGTATAAGTCAGGGAGCCAGGAAAAAGGCCACACATTATATGATTACACTTATATGAAGTGGAGAAGGCAATGGCACCCCACTCCAGTACTCTTGCCTGGAAAATCCATGGACAGAGGAGCCTGGTAGGCTGCAGTCCATGGGATCGCTAGGAGTCAGACATGACTGAGCGACTTCACTTTCACTTTTCACTTTCATGCATTGGAGAAGGAAATGGCAACCCACTCCAGTGTTCTTGCCTGGAGAATCCCAGGGACGGGGAAGCCTGATGGGCTGCCGTCTATGGGGTCACACAGAGTCGGACACAACTGAAGCGACTTAGCATAGAATAGCATAGCATATGCAGTGTACAGAACTGAAAAATCCATAGAGACAAAGTAGCTTAGTGGTTGCCTAAGGCTGGAAGGTTGAGAAGAAAGTGGAGACTGACTTACAATGATTACAAAGTTCCTCTTTTGAGGGTGATAAAAATGTTCTAAAATTGATCACAGTAATAGTTACACAACTCTGAACATACTACAAACACTGAATTGTGCACTTTAACTGAATGAGTCATATGGTATGTAAATGATATATTATCAAAGCTTTTAAAAGAAAACAATGTTTTGTTACAGTTTATAAAGGCAAATGATTTTTCTAGAGCCTTTCTCTCAAGATGGTTGTTCTCACTTTGTTTCAGCTTCTTAACTCTTGTCACTATGATATCCTCTATTCTGTTCCATATAATTATTACAATATTGAGCTGCTGCCTTGTCACATATTTTTGGTTTAAGAGTTAGAGGAATGAAGAAAAACACCCCAATCCCTTAAGCCTACTATTTCATTCTCATTTACTTAAGAATTCTGCACTGAGATTTGGTATAAACCCAGCCCACAAAGTATTATTTCTTGAATAAGGAAAGGAAGAAAACAATTATAGGCTTAAATATTGAACTTAAGAACCCACTCAAATAAGCCCATATACAACTAAAAACAACCCTAATTTTAATAGGGAGTATAATTTTTATAGACCAATACTTTGCCAACCTCAGAATATCAAAAAAGATAATTTGACTAGTTCTAGATACCACTCATAGACATTTTAAATACTTATATATTTACATGTGTCAAATGTTGAAACATAATTTGGAGTTTTCTCTCAGTTTCTTTACATACACAAAAAAGGTAGTGCATGCTTATTAGAAATGTATATAATATATACCTCCATCTAGAGTTAGGTATTTATAAATTCCATTTTTAAGAGCTTCAAGAAGTTGTGAACCTATTACTCTGATAACTTAAACCCGGTCCTCTCTGGGAAGGACAGCCAAAAGATCATGCAAAGTGAAACTGCCTCCCTCCCCCAGATGCATTCCTTCAGATCAGAGAGTGTTTATAGGAATTGAAGAGGGAAGAAAATGGTACCATGTTGATTTAACTTTTTCCGTATAATGCCACATTTTTGAGAGCACTGCGTTCAAAGCTTCAGAGTTAGGTACCAGATTGCCAAAATTTCCATCTCCCACATTTTTTCCATTCCCTGATCAAAGTTTCTAGTCCCTTGCTCACATTTGCATGAGTGCTCAGTCACTCAGTTGTGTCTGACTCTTTGCGACCCCATTTACTGTAGCCCACCAGGCTCTTCTGTCCGTGGGCTTTCCCAGGCAAGAATTCTGGAGTAGGTTGTTATTCCCTTCCCCAGGGGATCGTCCCCACCCAGGGACTGAAACTGCCTCTCAGTCGTTGGCAGGCGGATTCTTTCCCACTGAACCACCTGGGAAGCCCCTTCCTAAGAATTACTTCCATTTTAACCAAGCAGTTATGTCTTTGGAATATTTATTTGCATGTTAGCCACTATTTCCCGTTTAATTACAGACAGCAGAACTGCAAAGTGACTAGCACTCCCCCTGCCTTCTGACAGATTAAGTGACCCTAAGCAAAGATCTTTTTGTTTGTTTGTTTGTTTTTGTCAGTTCAATAACTTTATTGGGCCATCAGCAGTTAGTTCTCATCCATATTGACTGTCCATAGATTTTTGAAGGTGGTGACAGGCACATATGTAACCAAAGTGTAGAACTTGTTTGGCGAGTCTTCATCTTCCATTTTTGAAGCTCGGTAGCTCAGACAGTAAAGAATCCACCTGCAAAGTGGCAGGCCTGGGTTCGATCCCTGGGCTGGGAAGATGCCCTGGAAGAGGGCATGGCAACCCACTCCAGTAGTGTTGCCTGGAGAATCCCCATGGACAAAGGAGCCCAGCAGGCTGTAGTCCATGGGGTCACAAACAGACACAAAAGAGTGACTAAAATCACTACCATCACCTTACAGCATAATTATTGAAACTGCAATATTAACACTCCATGACTTATTAAACAACTTAGGGGACCTTAAGAAAAATGAATACCATGCAAATGAATACCCTAATTCATATGCTCAGTAGATACCATTGAGAAAAACCTCAGTGCCAGGCCCTACACTCAGTCTTAGACGTATAGCAGGTACAACTCAGACAAAAATCTCTACCCTCATGGAATGATAGGTGACAGATAATAAACAAATTAGGTAAAATATATCCTGTATTATAAGCTAATAAATGCTATGAAAAAGTAAAACAAGAAATGCAGATAGAATGTCAAGATAGAGGATATAATTTAAAAGAGGATCCTCAAAGGAGGCCACTCTGAGAGCCATTCATGCGAGTATCTGGGAGAAAGACTTCCTGGCAAGAGGAAATATCAAAAGCAGAGACCTCCAGTGCAGAATATACCTGGTGTTTTTGAAGAATAGATAAAAAGGCTATTCAATAGCTATTCAATAGCTGTGACAGAGTGAGTGACAAGGCAGTAGTAGATAGAACCAAGGATGTAACAGAGCTAGATCAGATGGGGTCTGATGGTCACACAAGACTTTGACTTTTACTCTAAATAAGTTCAGGAAACACAGCACATATTGGATAGAAAAATGACATTGTCTGACATTTTCAAAGATTTCTCTGATGAAAATGGACTTTAGGAGGACAAGAGCAGGAGAAGGAAAACCATTAAGAGAATATTGTAATAATCCAGAAAAGACACAAAGGTGCTTGGAGACGCCAGGTGGTAGAGGGGAGGTGCCAGAGAGAGGACAGGTTCTGGATGTTTTGGAAGGCATAGCCAATATGCATTTGATGACAGACTGATTTGAAGATATAAGAGAAAGAAGTCAATGATGATTCCTAAAGTTTTTGACTTGAGCAACTGGAAGGATGAAGATGGAATTATATTAACTAAGAAGGGTACAAGTACAGAGAAGAATGTTTTGTTGGGGAATCAGGATTTAATTTTGGACTTATTTAACATTGAAGCGCTTAGTCGTTCAGTCATGTCTGACTCTTTGGGACCCTTTGGATTGTGGCCCTCCAAGCTCTTCTGTCCATGGGATTTTTCAGGCAATACTGGAGTGGGCTGCCATTTCCTGAGGATCAAATGTTAATTAAGCTATTAGATCTAGATTTGGAGGGAGAATCTAAGTTGAATATATGATTTTTGAATCACCGAACAAACAGGATTTGAAGCCAGAAATTCGGATAAGATCACTGAGGGAATAAAGACAAGAACATGAACTGACTCCCAGAATGATTCAATAAGAAGAGGTTGGAGAGATGAGGAGCAACCAGCAAAAGAGACAGAGAATATTCCACGTTCCAATTCCAGTCTCTGTGATTGGAAGTAAACCAGGAGAATGTGGCATTATGAAAACTAAGCAAAGAAAGGCTTAAGGGAGAAAGGAGTGGTCATTTGTGTCAAATGGGGCTGAGAAATCAAAAAGGATTGATTGAATAATAGCCATTGGCCTTGAAAAGCACATGTGGAGTGTAAATGTTAGTTTTTCCTTGATCTTATAACTCAGGATCCATATAGCAAGTACGGTGTCCACAGCTAAATGAAGAGAAATTCCAGGTAGGCAGAAGGAGAGTAAAAGGATATCTGGCTGTCTTCTGGGCCAATATTTACTGAGTTGTTCTCTGCGAAATCTGGGTTCTTCAGGATATTGATAGGTCCTACAAAATTTTGCAATCAAGACTGGGAAAAAATAAGCCAAATTTAAAGTGCTTTTTGGCTTGTCAACTTCTCTTATCTTTAACATACTATAATATACAGCTCACATCTCCAAACAAGGACTATAGTAACAGTGTTTTGCAAAATCATTTGAAAACATAAATTTTTACGCAGAACACCTTGTGGTTTTATAAAAAATATTTTGGCAACTGTTAATTCTATTCCTTTCACAAAAGTAAAAAGAAAGTAAAAATTCTATTAATATTTCAGATCAGATCAGTCGCTCAGTCGTGTCCAACTCTTTGCGACCCCATGAACCGCAGCACGCCAGGCCTCCCTGTCCATCACCAGCTCCCGGAGGTCACTCAGACTCACATCCATCAAGTCAGTGATGCCATCCAGCCATCTCATCCTCTGTCGTCCCCTTCTCCTCCTGCCCCCAATCCCTCCCAGCATCAGAGTCTTCTCCAATGAGTCAACTCTTCGCATGAGGTGGCCAAAATACTGGAGTTTCAGCTTTAGAATCATTCCTTCCAAAGAAATTCCAGGGCTGATCTCCTTCAGAATGGACTGGTTGGATCTTCTTGCAGTCCAAGGGACTCTCAAGAGTCTTCTCCAACACCACACTTCAAAAGCATCAATTCTTTGGCGCTCAGCCTTCTTCACAGTCCAGCTCTCACATCCATACATGACCACAGGAAAGACCATAGCCTTGACTAGGCGAACCTTTGTTGGCAAAGTAATGTCTCTGCTTTTGAATATGCTATCTAGGTTGGTCATAACTTTCCTTCCAAGGAGTAAGCGTCTCTTAATTTCATGGCTGCAGTCACCATCTGCAGTGATTTGGGAGCCCAGAAAAATAAATTCTGACACTGTTTCCACTGTTTCTCCATCTATTTCCCATGTAGTGATGGGACCAGATGCCATGATCTTCATTTTCTGAATGTTGAGCTTTAAGCCAACCTTTTCACTCTCCACTTTCACTCTCAACAAGAGGCTTTTTAGCCCCTCTTCACTTTCTGCCATAAGAGTGGTGTCATCTGCATATCTGAGGTTATTGATATTTCTCCCAGCAATCTTGATTCCAACTTGTGTTTCTTCCAGTCCAGCATTTCTCATGATGTACTCTGCATATAAGTTAAATAAACATGGTGACAATATGCAGCCCTGACATACTCCTTTTCCTATTTGGAACCAGTCTGTCAAGTGACTCTATATAAATTAAATTTTGAGTTCTTTCAATACTAAAATTTACCATATCCAGAAAGTACCAGTTTTTTTAAATACAATCCTCTTTCAAAATCCTCATTCTCCTTAAAAAATGTTTTGTAATAAGATTTATGTTTTATTTGTATATCAGCCTTTTTTCTAAAAGTAGCTAAAAGACTATAGTTTAGATATGAAATTAATTATTGCAAATTTGAATTCAGATGTTAATACTATTTAAAATTTAAGGATATGACTTAAAGTTATATATTTCTGCATACATTTTTATTGAAGAATACTTGATATAAAAATATTTCAAATATACAGTAAAGTGATTCAGTTATACATATATATGTGTACAAACTGGAAAATTCTTTAAAAGATGGGAATTCTTCAAGAAATGGGAATACCACACCACCTTAATGGTCTCCTGAGAAACCCTTGATCTGCTTCTTGCAGATCAAGAAGCAATAGTTAGAACAGGACATGGAACAGTAGACTGGTTCCAAATTGGGAAAGGAATATGTTAAGGCTGTATATTGTCACCCTGTTTATATAACATACATGCATAGTACATCATACAAAATGCTGGGCTGTGGGAATCACAAGCTGGAATCAAAACTGCCAGGAAAAATACCAACAACCTCAGATATGTAGATGATACCATCTACATAGTGGTAGGGGAACTAAAGAGCCTCTTGAGGAAGGTGAACAAGGTGAGTGAAAAAGCTGGCTTAAAACTTAACATTCAAAAAACTAAGCCCATGGTATCCGGTCCCATCACTTCATGGCAAAGGGAAGGAAAAAGTGAAAGCAGTAACAGATTTTATTTTCTAGGCCTCCAAATTCACTGAGGACAGTGACTGCAGCCATGAAATTAAAAGACTCTTGCTCCTTGGAAGAAAAGCTATGACAAACCTAGACAGTATATTAAAAAGCAGAGACATCACTTTGCTGACAAAGATATGAACAGTCAAACCTATGGTTTTTCCCGTAGTCATATACAGATGTGAGAGTTGGATGATGAAGGCTAAGTGCCAGAGAAATGATGCATTCAAATTCTGGTGCTGGAGAAGACTCTTGAGAGTTCCTTGGACTGGATCCAAGGAGATCAAATCAGTCAGTCCTAAGGGATATCAACCCTGAATACTCATTGGAAGGACTGATGCTGAAGCTGAAGCTCTGATTCTTTGGCCACATGATGGGAAGAGTTGACTCGCTGCAAAAGACCTTGCTGCTGAGAAAGATTGAAAGCAAAAGAAGAGGGCAGCAGAGAATGAGATGGTTAGACAGCATCACCTACTCAGTTGCCATTCCCTTCTCCAGGGAATCTTCACAACCCAGGGATCGAACACCAGTCTTTTGCACTGTGGGCAGATTTTTTACTGTCTGAGCTACCAGGAAAGCCCACACTATACCACAGGACCTTGCTTATCTATTTTATATACAGTAGTGTGTATTTGTTAATCCTGAATTCACAATTTATCCCTCCCTGACCTCTCCCATTTGGTAACCATAAGTTTGCTTTCTGTTTGTAAGTCTATTTCTGTTTTGTAAATAAGTTTGACTTGTATAATTTTTTAGATTCCACATAAGTGATATCATATGATATTTGTCTTTCCCTGTTTTTGTCTTTTCTGGATATATGCCCAGGAGTGGGATTGCTGGATCATATGGTAACTCTATTTTAAGTTATTTTTAAGGAAACTCTATGCTGTACTTCATAGTGGCTGCACCAATTTAATTCTTACAAACAGTTTAGAAGGCTCCTTTTCCTCCAGATCCTTTTTAACATTTATTATTTGTAGACTTTTTATGATGGCCATTTTTACCAATATGTGGTGGAACTTCATTGAAGTTTTGACTTGCATTTCTCTAATAATTAGTGATGTGCCTAATGGCCATCTCCATATCTTTGGAGAAATGTCTATTTAGGTCTTTTGCATTTTTTTTTAATCTTGGGGTTTTTTTTATATTGAGCTATATGAACTGTTTATATATTTTGGAAATTAAGCTCTTGTCTATCATGTCATTTACAAATATTTTCTCCCAGTCTGTAGGTTGTCTTTTCATTTTGCTTATGGTTTTATTTGCTGCGGAAAAACTTTTAAGTTTAATTAGGTACCGTTTGCTTTTGTTTCCATTACTCTGGGAGACAAATCTAAAACTGTTGTGCTATGATTTACATCAAAGAGTGTGTTGCCTATGTTTTCTTCTAGGAGTTTTATTGTATCTGGATATCCATTTGTATTTTTAATTCACTTTTTAGAAAATTTTTATTGGAGTATTAGTTTGTTGTTAGTGTATAGAAATGCAACATTTTTATATATTGACCTTGTATCTAGGTCAATATCACTGATGATCAGATCAGATCAGTCACTCAATCGCGTCCAACTCTGTGACCCCATGAATCGCAGCACGTCAGGCCTCCCTGTCCATCACCAACTCCCAGAGGTCACTGAGACTCACATCCATCGAGTCAGTGATGCCATCCAGCCATCTCATCTTCTGTCGTCCCCTTCTCCTCCTGCCCTCAATCCCTTCCAGCATCAGAGTCTTCTCCAATGAGTCACCTCTTCGCATGAGGTGGCCAAAGTATTGGAGTTTCAGCTTCAGCATCATTCCTTCCAAAGAAATCCCAGGGCTGATCTCCTTCAGAATGGACCGGTTGGATCTCCTTGCAGTCCAAGGGACTCTCAAGAGTCTTCTCCAACACCACAGTTCAAAAGCATCAATTCTTCAGTGCTCAGCCTTCCTCACAGTCCAGCTCTTACATCCATACATGACCACAGGAAAAACCATAGCCTTGACTAGGCGAACCTTTGTTGGCAAAGTAATATCTCTGCTTTTGAATATGCTATCTAGGTTGGTCATAACTTTCCTTCCAAGGAGTAAGCGTCTCTTAATTTTATGGCTGCAGTCACCATCTGCAGTGATTTGGGAGCCCAGAAAAATAAAGTCTGACACTGTTTCCACCATTTCCCCATCTATTTTCCATGAAGTGATGGGACAAGATGCCATGATCTTCGTTTTCTGAATGTTGAGCTTTAAGCCAACCTTTTCACGCTCCACTTTCACTTTCATCAAGAGGCTTTTTAGTTCCTCTTCACTTTCTGCCATAAGGGTGGTGTCATCTGCATATCTGAGGTTATTGATATTTGTCCCAGCAGTCTTGATTCCAACCTGTGTTTCTTCCAGTCCAGTGTTTCTCATGATGTACTCTGCATATAAGTTAAATAAGCAGGGTGATAATATACAGCCTTGACGGACTCCTTTTCCTATTTGGAACCAGTCTGTTGTTCCATGTCCAGTTCTAACTGTTGCTTCCTGACCTGCATACAGATTTCTCAAGAGGCAGATCAGGTGGTCTGGTATTCCCATCTCTTTCAGAATTTTCCACAGTTTATTGTGATCCACACAGTCAAAGGCTTTGGCATAGTCAATAAGGCAGAAGTAGATGTTTTTCTGGAACTCTCTTGCTTTTTCCATGATCCAGCGGATGTTGGCAATTTGATCTCTGGTTCCTCTGCCTTTTCTAAAACCAGCTTGAGCATCAGGAAGTTCACGGTTCACATATGAACAGAAATGCAAATATCCTCAACAAAATACTAGCAATCTGAATTCAACAATATACTGAAAGGATCATACATCATGATCAAGTGGGATTTATTCCACCGATGGCAAGGATTCAATATATGTAAATTAGTCAATGTGATATACCACATTAACAAATTGAAGAATAAAAAGCATAGGATAATGTCAACAGATGTAGAAAAAGCTTTTGATAAACTTCAACATCCACTTATGATAAGAAAAAATTCTCCAGGAAGTGGGCATATTGGGAACATACCTCAACATAATAAAAGGCCATATATGACAAACTCACAGCTAACATCATTCTCAATGGTGAAAAACTGAAAGCATTTCTACTAAGATCAGAAGCAAAACAAGGATGCCCACTCTCCAAATTTCTATTCAGCTTGGTTTTGGAAGTTCTAGCCATGGTAATCAAAGAAGAAAAAGAAATCAAGGGAATCCAAATTGGAAAGGCAGAAGAAAAACTGCCACTGCTCTCAGATGACATGATACTATACACAGAAATCCTAAAGATGCCACCAGACAACTACCAGTTTACCAATGCATTTAGATATATATTTTTAAAAGATGACTAATTCACTATTGTTTGGTTAACCAGACTAGGCAATCACTTTTAACATAACTGGGCAGTTCATCATTTAATGACTAGTCACTTTCATGAAAAGCCAGAACTATACCTGCCGCTGCTACTGCTGCTAAGTCGCTTCAGTCATGTCCGACTCTGTGTGACCCCATGGACGGCAGCCCACCAGGCTCCACCGTCCCTGGGATTCTCCAGGCAAGAACACTGGAGAGGGTTGTCATGTCCTTCTCCAATGCATGAAAGTGAAAAGTGAAAGTGAAGTTGCTCAGTCATGTCCAACTCTTAGCGACTCCATGGACTGCAGCCTACCAGGCTCCTCCATCCATGGGATTTGCCAGGCAGGAGTACTGGAGTGGGGTGCCATTGCCCTCTCCGAGAACTATACCTACCTGGACTAAAAAGGCAGAGACCAACGATCAACTCTTTGGAAAAACATAATACAAAAGAAGATGGAATGCACTGTGTCATTTCACTTATGGGTACTTGCTAACAGATTTTACTTCCCCCAAAGAATGGGAAATTCAGTCCCTTGGGAACCCACAGGCCATGGGAACAACCCAACGATAATTCCCCATCATCAGCTTGCATTGAATCCTAACCAGCACAACAGTGGTAAAAAGAAAAGCAGCAAAATTTACTAAACAACAGTAGTCAGAAGAATCATCCCACAGAGGAGATTAAAATTTTGACAAACATTCCACCAAGAATTAAAAAATAAAAGGCTGTATGGAAGTCCACAAAGTAGGAATATTAAAAATGTAGCGAACAGATGGCCACTAAACAAGCAGAAGTGGAAACAGTATGTATAACATATTCCCTTTGTGAGAAAAATAAGCATTTATTCATATTGATTTACATAAAAAGAAACTATGGGAAGAAATGTAAGAGACTAAGAAGAAAGGTTACCTGAGAGAACTGTGCAGAAGGGGCCAAGGGTAGGAGATTTTTTACTCTATAATTAAATGTTTTGGTTATTGAATATATGAATATATTACCTATATGAAAAAGTTAACCAATAAAATTAGTAATATCTTATGAAAACACTAATTGAGATTCCCAAGGAGACAGTTTGTTCAAAAATATGGATTGTCATTATTTAGTCTCAGGTCATTCTTGGAACTAGTCATTACCAAAAATAAAAGGATCTACAGCTGAGTCTCATCTCTATACACATACCAGTGATTGATCGGAATAATCACCCACTGAAACTTTAAATTCAGAAATACCCACTACAAAAGTAATATTTATCCACTAATTTTGAATGTGTGTTAGATTCTGGAACTGAACAGATGTCTATATTTTAATGTCTATGATAAAAACTCAAAGCAGATAATAAGTTGTAGGGGCATAGCTCAAACCACTGGAGAACAAACTTAAAGGATTTTAAATGTGCTAGTGTATTCTTCTTGAGGTCAGAAGTTATAATGTAGTTCATACCATGTCAAACAGACATTCAAGTCTTGTTTATACAGGTAAGCTAAAAGGCCCCAGGAGGCCTTCTAAATCCACTTCTTATCAAAACTTAACCAACTGCTATATGTGTACTTTTAATGAATGAAATTACATTTTAAAATGCTGTGCCATTTTTAAATGTAATAATCATTATCTTAGGATCGAGTTCATTAAAATGAATATGCTATCAATTAATCTCAGGATTAAAGCAATAAATAAACAAATAAAAGAAATGTAACTCAACAAAAACCAAAGTTGTGTGTCTCCCTTTCAGTTTATAGTAAGAAAAAAGCCACTCTTAAAGAAAATGTTCTTTTCAGTGTGGGGATAAAATCGGCAGTATCAAAATTTTACCAGTTCTTTAAGATCTGAAGTACACTTTAGAAAACTCTTATCAGTGAATGTCTTGATGGTTCATACTGAAAACTGAGTTTGATGTATCTTTCTATATATTTTAAAGGAAACTATCTACTCTAATTCCCATAATCATGTTACATTGTAATTTGTCCCAACATGGCCAGGCTCCTCTGTCCATGGAATTCTCCAGGTAAGAATACTGGCATGGGAAGCCATTCCCAACCCAGGTCTCCTACATTGCAGGCAGATTCTTTACCATGTGAGCCACCAGGGAAGCCCAATATAACTTTAACCTGAAGTGAAACACATAGTCCTTGACAACTGTATTTGCAAAGTGTTTTAAGTAGGTGGTATGCCAAATATCTTCAATTGACTCCTCCAGATTCACTCTGCTTTTCTAGCCTGCTGTGGCCTCAGGGAAGTCAGCCTCTACGGACTATACCAGCTACTTCCCACACCTACTGACTTTCTGTTGGTTTAAACAAACAGGAATTTGAGAGGAATAGGTAGGGGGAAAGAACAGGGTCAAAGAATTTATTCCCCCAACTTCGCTCTTTCTGAGTTGTTGTAGATTGTTTACAAGCCCCTAATGAAGGTTGTGATCTCTCTCAGCTGATCTTTCCATAGACTCTTCCATGGCCCTTTCAAGCTTTGAGATGCCTCTTTATACTACACTCCATATAAAGATTTTCTAATAGAAATAAAATCATATATACTGATTACATGGCACTAAGCGCAGGCGGCTACGACCCGCGCACTAAGCATGGCCGAGAGGAGCTACCCCCACGTCCAAGGTCAGGGGCAGAAGCCTGGAGGACCCCATGCCGGAAGGGCGGTGGCCAAGAGGAGTTACCCCACATCCGAGGTCAGAGGCAGTGGCCGAGAGTGCCAGGCTGCGACGGTGCAGGAACGGCTGAGAGGAGCTACCCCGCGACCAAGGTCAGGGGAGGTGACTAGAGGAGTTAACCCATGCCCGAGGCCAGGGGTGGCAGCCAGGAGGAGCAACCCCACGACCGAGGCGCTGTGGCAGTGTGGGCGCAGGACAGCCTAGAGGAGCTATCCCACATTGAAGGTCAGGAGGGGTGGGGTGAGGAGGTACCCGTCGTCCAAGGTAAGAGAAACCCAAGTAAGACGGTAGGTGTTACAAGAGGGCATTAGAACGCAGACACACTGAAACCATACTCACAGAAAACTAGTCAATCTAATCACACTAGGACCACAGCCTTGTCTAACTCAATGAAACTAAGCCATGCCCGTGGGGCAACCCAAGATGGGCGAGTCATGGTGGAGACATCTGACAGAATGTGGTTCACTGGAGAAGGGAAGGGCAAACCACTTCAGTATTCTTGCCTTGAGAACCCCATGAACAGTATGAAAAGGCAAAATGATAGGATACTGAAAGAGAAACTCCCCAGGTCAGTAGGGGCCCAATATGCTACTGGAGATCAGTGGAGAAATAACTCCAGAAAGAATGAAGGGATGGAGCCAAAGCAAAAAGAATACCCAGCTGTGGATGTGACTGGTGAGAGAAGCAAGGTCCGATGCTGTAAAGAACAATATTGCATAGGAACCTGGAATGTCAGGTCCATGAATCAAGGCAAATTGGAAGTGGTCAAACAAGAGATGGCCAGAGTGAATGTTGACATTCTAGGAATCAGCGAACTGAAATGGACTGGAATGGGTGAATTTAACTCAAATGACCATTATATCTACTACTGCGGGCAGGAATCCCTCAAAAGAAATGGAGTGGCCATCATGGTCAACAAAAGAGTCCGAAATGCAGCACTTGGATGCAATCTCAAAAACGAGAGAATGATCTCTGTTCGTTTCCAAGGCAAACCATTCAATGTCACAGTAATCCAAGTCTATGCCCCAACTAGTAACGATGAAGAAGCTGAAGTTGAACGGTTCTACGAAGACCTACAACACCTTTTAGAACTAACACCCAAAAAAGATGTCCTTTTCATTATAGGGGACTGGAATGCAAAAGTAGGAAGTCAGGAAACACCTGGAGTAACAGGCAAATTTGGCCTTGGAGTACAGAATGAGGCAGCGCAAAGACTAATAGAGTTTTGCCAAGAAAATGCACTGGTCATAACAAACACCCTCTTCCAACAACACAAGAGAAGACTCTACACATGGACATCACGAGATGGTCAACACTGATATCAGATTGATTATATTTTTTGCAGCCAAAGATGGAGAAGCTCTATACAGTCAGCAAAAACAAGACCAGGAGCTGACTGTGGCTCAGATCATGAACTCCTTATTACCAAATTCAGACTTAAATTGAAGAAAGTAGGGAAAACCACTAGACCATTCAGGTATGACCTAAATCAAATCCCTTATGATTATACAGTGGAAGTGAGAAATAGATTTAAGGGCCTAGATCTGATAGATAGAGTGCTTGATGAACTATGGAATGAGGTTCATGACATTGTACAGGAGACAGGGATCAAGACCATCCTCATGGAAAAGAAAGGCAAAAAAGCAAAATAGCTGTCTGGGGAGGCCTTACAAATAGCTGTGAAAAGAAGAGAAGCAAGGAAAAAAGCAAAGGAGAAAAGGAAAGATATAAGCATCTGAATGCAGAGTTCCAAAGAATAGCAAGAAGAGATAAGAAAGCCTTCCTCAGCGATCAGTGCAAAGAAATAGAGGAAAACAACCGAATGGGAAAGACTAGAGATCTCTTCAAGAAAATTAAAGATACCAGGGGAACATTTCATGCAAAGATGGGCTCGATAAAGGACAGAAATGGTACGGACCTAACAGAAGCAGAAGATATTAAGAAGAGGTGGCAAGAATACACAGAAGACCTATACAAAAAAGATCTTCACGACCCAGATAATCACGATGGTGTGATCACTCACCTAGAGCCAGACATCCTGGAATGTGAATACAAGTGGGCCTTAGAAAGCATCACTACGAACAAAGCTAGTGGAGGTGATGGCATTCCAGTTGAATTATTTCAAATCCTGAAAGACGATGCTGTGAAAGTGCTGCACTCAATATGCCAGCAAATTTGGAAAACTCAGCAGTGGCCACAGGACTGGA
This sequence comes from Tragelaphus eurycerus, assembly GCA_935064755.1. NCBI lineage: Eukaryota > Metazoa > Chordata > Mammalia > Artiodactyla > Bovidae > Tragelaphus > Tragelaphus eurycerus. Next base: position 15,763,826 of record CAKXYN010000024.1, on the reverse strand, counting down.
AAGGTCAGTTTTCATTCCAGTCCCAAAGAAAGGCAATGCCAAAGAATGCTCAAACTACCACACAATTGCACTCATCTCACACGCTAGTAAAGTAATGCTCAAAATTCTCCAAGCTAGGCTTCAGCAATATGTGAACCATGAACTTCCTGATGTTCAAGCTGGTTTTAGAAAAGGCTGAGGAACCAGAGATCAAATTGCCAACTCCTTGGATCATTGAAAAAGCAAGAGAGTTCCAAAAAACATCTATTTCTGCCTTATTGACTATGCCAAAGCCTTTGACTGTGTGGATCACAATAAACTGGAAAATTCTGAAAGAGATGGAAATACCAGACCACCTGATCTGCCTCTTGAGAAATTTGTATGCAGGTCAAGAAGCAACAGTTAGAACTGGACATGGAACAACAGACTGGTTCCAAATAGGAAAAGGAGTACGTCAAGGCTGTATATTGTCACCCTGTTTATTTAACTTATATGCAGAGTACATCATGAGAAACGCTGGACTGGAAGAAACACAAGCTGGAATCCAGATTGCCGGGAGAAATATCAATAACCTCAGATATGCAGATGACACCACCCTTATGGCAGAAAGTGAAGAGGAACTCAAAAGCCTCTTGATGAAAGTGAAAGAGAATAGTGAAAAAGTTGGCTTAAAACTCAACATTCAGAAAACGAAGATCATGGCATCTGGTCCCATCACTTCATGGGAAATAGATGGGGAAACAGTGGAAACAGTGTCAGACTTTATTTTCTGGGGCTCCCAAATCACTGCAGATGGTGACTGCAGCCATGAAATTAAAAATTGCTTACTCCTTGGAAGGAAAGTTATGACCAACCTAGATAGCATATTCAAAAGCAGAGACATTACTTTACCAACAAAGGTCCGGCTAGTCAAGGCTATGGTCTTTCCTGTGGTAATGTATGGATGTGAGAGTTGGACTGTGAAGAAGGCTGAGCACCGAAGAATTGATGCTTTTGAACTGTGGTGTTGGAGAAGACTCTTAGTCCCTTGGACTGCAAAGAGATCCAACCAGTCCATTCTGAAGGAGATCAGCCCTGGGATTTCTTTGGAGGGAATGATGCTAATGAAACTCCAGTACTTTGGCCACCTCATGTGAAGAGTTGACTCATTGGAAAAGACTCTGATGCTGGGAGGGATTGGGGGCAGGAGAAGAAGGGGACGACAGAGGATGAGATGGCTGGATGGCATCACTGACTCTATAGACGTGAGTCTGGGTGAACTCTGGGAGTTGGTGATGGACAGGGAGGCCTGGCGTGCTGCAATTCATGGGGTCACAAAGAGTCAGACACAAATGAGTGACTGAACTGAAGTGATTACATGATAATTTTAATTAAGGCTTAATAAATTTCATTTATTTGACACAGTATATCCAAAACATCATTTCAACATAAAATCAACATAAAAATTATTTATAAATGTAATTCACACTCTATTTTCCTAGTAAGTTTTAGAAATCCAGTGTGTATACTAAACTCAGAGCACATCTGAATTTGGACTAGCCACAAGTGCATATTTTTAAAATTTGGGTGCTAGCCAATTTTGGACAGTAGCCATTTTTTTTAATAAAAATTATTCTTATTGTTATTTTTATTTTGGGGGCTTACAGCAAGTGGGATCTTAGTTCCCCCTTCAGCAATCCAATGCAGGTGAAACATTGGAAACATAAAGTCTTAACCAGGGACCACCAGGGAAGTCTGAACTAACCACATTTTAAATGCTCAATATATTGGGTTGGCCAAGAAGTTCATTAGGGTTTTCCATAAGATGTTACAGAAAAACGTGAATGACATTTTTGGCAACCCAAAAACACTGTCCCTTCCTTACAGTTTCCTTCCTTCTTCCTGTACCTTTTTAATTAGTCTTTTTATTAAACTCTCTTCAGATTTTACCCATACGGGTGTGTCGTTTATTTTCTGAGAGGATGAAACTGATACGCATGGAGAAATGTTCACTATAATGTTCAAGAAAAGGTTATGGGAAATAATATTTAAAAAAGTGTATCCTCAACTACATGAAAAATGCACATAAAACAAATTGCGAGGAAATATCACAAAAATTTACCTAAAATGATGGGACTTTTTTGGGGGGAGGGTGGTACTTTTCTATAATTGCACTAAATTCACTAAAAATATTTTGAAATGTCAAGAAAAAATCCTATACAGGGCTTCCCTGGTGGTCCAGTGGTTAAGAATCTGTCTGCCAATGAAGGGGACACTGGTTTGATCCCTGGTCTAGGAGGATCCCACAAGCCACAGGACAACGAAGCCCATGAACCTCAACTACTGAGACCACACTCTAGAGCCCAGGAGCCACAACTCCTGAAGCCTGAGTGCCCTAGAGCCACCGCTCCACAACAAGAGAAGCCACCACAATGAGAAGCCTGCACACAGTAACAAAGCCCCAGCCCAGCCAAAACTAAATATTTTGAAAAAATCATATATAATAATAAAATTGATAAGCAGAATACAATCAATAGGGATTTACTATCTGTTGATGACAGAGGACAAGATGATTGGATGGCATGACCAACTCGATGGACATGAATTTGAGCAAGCTCTGGGAGTTGGTGGTGGACAGGGAAGCCTGGCACGCTCCAGTCCACAGGGTTGCAAAGAGTCAGACACAAGGGAGCAGCTGAACAACTTATTTTCTCATAGTAAAACTTACCCTGAAAATGCCTATGTGAAAATTAAAATCAAACATAGGTTAATGTTATAAACAGAATGTCAAACAAACTGAAAATAACATCACTTACAGCAAATAAGATCACTTATAACAAATCAACACACCTCAGAAAGGGAAGTCAAACACCACAGAGCTCAGATTATGTAGACAGTACACTGAGTTTAACACTGACAGTTCTCTTCTTTTACAATATAGGTAAGTAGAACAAAGTTGGCACATATGGTCCCATTCAAAGTTTGCACTAAAATTAGTAACCAAATATATGCTACATTTAAATGTGGAGCATTTATAAATTCTAACGTCTAAATCTACATGGTAACGAGTTCAGAAATATTCCTTAGTCTGTGGCAGACGAAACAGAGAACAAGTGAAAAGGGGCAATTAAATCTTAGGACTGATTTCTGCCTCTTTTTCTTACTCAATATCTTTGTCACCCAAAGAAAACAAGTCCATTTGGAACTGGGAAGGAGGGAACAAATGATGCAAAGATATATCACTTCCTTCCGTGACTATTCGGCCTTGCCATCCTTCCTGCTCTTACAACTATTATTGCTTTTTAGTGACTAAGTCATGTCTGACTGTGATCCCATGGACTGTAGCCCACCAGGCTCCTCTGCTCATGGGATTCCCCAGGTAAGAATACCAGAGTAGGTTGCCACTTCCTTCTGTAGGAGCTCTTCCTAGCCCAGGGATCAAACCCACATCTCCTGCATTGGTGGGCAGGTTTTTTATCACTGAGGCAGCAGGGAACCCTGTTCTTAAAACAGCTATCCCAAAATATCTAAAACACTCAACATTCTTTTGATTCCCTATATCAGATCAGATCAGATCAGATCAGATCAGTCGCTCACTCGTGTCCGACTCTTTGCGACCCCATGAACTGCAGCACGACAGGCCTCCCTATCCATCACCAGCTCTCGGAGGTCACTGAGACTCACATCCATTGAGTCAGTGATGCCATCCAGCCATCTCATCCTCTGTCGTCCCCTTCTCCTCCTGCCCTCAATCCCTCCCAGCATCAGAGTCTTCTCCAATGAGTCAACTCTTCGCATGAGGTGGCCAAAATACTGGAGTTTCAGCTTTAGCATCATTCCTTCCAAAGAAATCCCAGGGCTGATCTCCTTCAGAATGGACCGGTTGGATCTCCTTGCAGTCCAAGGGACTCTCAAGAGTCTTCTCCAACATCACAGTTCAAAAGCATCAATTCTTCGGCGCTCAGCCTTCTTCACAGTCCAGCTCTCACATCCATACATGACCACAGGAAAGACCATAGCCTTGACTAGGCGAACCTTTGTTGGCAAAGTGATGTCTCTGCTTTTGAATATGCTATCTAGGTTGGTCATAACTTTCCTTCCAAGGAGTAAGCGTCTTTTAATTTCATGGCTGCAGTCACCATCTGCAGTGATTTGGGAGCCCAGAAAAATAAATTCTGACACTGTTTCCACTGTTTCTCCATCTATTTCCCATGTAGTGATGGGACCAGATGCCATGATCTTTGTTTTCTAAATGTTGAGCTTTAAGCCAACCTTTTCACTCTCCACTTTCACTTTCATCAAGAGGCTTTTTAGTTCCTCTTCACTTTCTGCCATAAGGGTGGTATCATCTGCATATCTGAGGTTATTGATATTTCTCCCAGCAATCTTGATTCCAACTTGTGTTTCTTCCAGTCCAGCATTTCTCATGATGTACTCTGCATATAAGTTAAACAAACATGGTGACAATATACACCCTTGACGTACTCCTTTTCCTATTTGGAACCAGTCTGTTGTTCCATGACCAGTTCTAACTGTTGCTTCCTGACCTGCATACAGATTTCTCAAGAGGCAGATCAGGTGGTCTGGTATTCCCATCTCCTTCAGAATTTTCCACAGTTTATTGTGATTTACACAGTCAAAGGCTTTGGCATAGTCAATAAAGCAGAAATAGATGTTTTTCTGGAACTCTCTTGCTTTTTCGATGATCCAGCGGATGTTGGCAATTTGATCTCTGGTTCCTCTGCCTTTTCTAAATCCAGCTTGAACATCAGGAAGTTCATGGTTCACATATTGCTGAAGCCTGGCTTGGAGAATTTTGAGCATTACTTTACTAGCGTGTGAGATGAGTGCAATTGTGCAGTAGTTTGAGCACTCTTTGGCATTGCCTTTCTTTGGGATTGGGATGAAAACTGACCTTTTCCGATCTTGTGGCCACTGCTGAGTTTTCCAAATTTGCTGGCATATTGAGTGCAGCACTTTCACAGCATCATCATTCAGGATTTGGAATAGCTCAACTGGAATTCCATCACCTCCACTAGCTTTGTTTGTAGTGATGCTTTCTAAGGCCCATTTGACTTCACATTCCAAGATCTTGCCAATCTAGAGTTTTATAATCAACAAAAAAGTATTTAAAAATCAAAGTAAAATAAGAACATTTATAGATAAAAACTAAGAAAATCACTTGTCATTAATCCTGTATTGTCAGAAATATTACAGAAAATCACACTGAAACAGATCGATGTATTCAACTAGAGGTAGGAGTGAAGGGCACTGGAAAATGTAAATGAATGGGTTGTTGTTGTTCAGTCACTAAGTCATGTCTAACTCTCTGTGACCCCATGAACTACCACACATCAGGCTTCCCTGTCCTTCACTATCTCCCAGGGCTTGCTCAAACTCATGTCTGTCAAGTTGATGATGCTATCAAACCATCTCATCCTCTATTGTCCCCTTCTCCTCCTGCCCTCAATCTTACTCAGAATAATGGTCTTTTCCAATGAGTCAGCTCTTCGCATCAGGTGGTCCACAGCCAGCCGCTCCCATCACGAAACTTGCATAAGCCTCTTATCCTCATACATCAGTGGGCAGACAGAAGTAGCAAGAACTATCAACCCACAGTCGCTGGAAAGAAAACCATAATCACAAAAAGCTAACCAAAATGAACACATGGATCACAGCCTTATAACTAAATGAAGCTATGCCATGCAGGTTCACTCAAGATGGATGGATCATGGTGGAGAGTTCTGACAAAACGTGGTCCACTAGAGAAGGGAATAGCAAAACCACTTCAGTATTCTGGCCTCCCTGGTGGCTCAGATGGTAAAGCATCTGCCTGCAATGCGAAAGACCCAGGGTTTGACCCCTGGGTGGGGAAGATCCCCTGGAAAAGGAAATGGCAACCCACTCCAGTACTCTTGCCTGGAAAATTCCATGGACAGAGGAGCTTTGTAGGCTACACTCCATGGGATCGCAAAGAGTCGGACACAACTGAGCGACTTGACTTCACTTCAGTATTCTTGCCTCGAGAATCCCATGAATAGTATGAATATATGATCAATAACTTTTAATTGATTGTTTAAAAGAAAATTGCTGGTAATGTCAGGCACAATCTATAACATATGTACAGGTCAAACATGACAATAATAATGCAAAGAAGAGAAGATAATTACTTTAAGTTCTATAAGACTCTTACATTGTTCATGAGGTAATAGACATTAATTTGAGATAGACAATAATAAGGAGTATATACATTACATGTAAATGGACCAAACATTTACATGCACCAAATAAGAGAGATCTTCGTGGTTAATTTAAAAACTGAAAAACCGTACTATACTCTGCTTACGACAAACAAAAGTTGAAAATGTAAAGGACATACTGTACAAACATTAAGCAAAAGAAAGCCAATATGGTTGTATTAATATTAAAAAAGGGTAGACTTAAAGATAAGAAATAAGACTAGAATTATTACAGGTAAAGAAGTATATTTTTAATGATTAAAGAACATATTGATTCAACAGAAAGATAAAAGATCATATTTGTCTGTATGCTACCTCAAGAAGTACAAAATAAGAATCTGACAGAGATAAATGGAAATAAAGAAGTCTATGATAATAGATGTCAAATTAAAAAGACCTCTCAGGATGAAAGACCTGTATGTTCACTGAAAAACATGAGACAGATGAAAGAAATGGAAGATACAAATAAATGGAAAGATTTTTCATGCTCATGAAAAATTGGAGCATGAATGGAGGAATTCATGAATTGGAGGAATTTATATTTTTATAATGCTCATACTACCCAAAGCAATGTACAGAGCAATAGAGTCCCTATCAAAACCCAATGGCATTTTTCACAGAAATAGAAAGGTTCTAAAATTTGCGTGAAATCATACAAGATTTCAAAAAGCTAATGTAATCTTAAGAAAGAAAACCAAAATTGGAGATTTCACAATCCCTTATTTCAAATCTAGAAAAATGGTACAGATGAATATATTTCCAGGGCAGAAACAGAGATACAGAGATACAGAATGGACATGTGGACACCGTGGTGGAAGGCAAGGGTTGGATGAATCAGGAGATTAGGACTGACATATACACACTACCTGGAAGGAAAGTTATGACCAACCTAGATAGCATATTGAAAAGCAGAGACATTACTTTGCCAACAAAGGTTCATCTAGTCAAGGCTATGGTCTTTCCTGTGGTCATGTATGGATGTGAGAGCTGGACTGTGAAGAAGGCTGAGCACCGAAGAATTGATGCTTTTGAACTGTGGTGTTGGAGAAGACTCTTGAGAGTCCCTTGGACTGCAAGGAGATCCAACCAGTCCATTCTGAAGGAGATCAGCCCTGGGATTTCTTTGGAAGGAATGATGCTAAAGCTGAAACTCCAGTACTTTGGCCACCTCATGCAAAGAGTTGATTCACTGTAAAAGACTCTGATGCTGGGAGGGATTGGGGGCAGGAGAAGGGGACGACAGAGGATGAGATGGCTGGATGGCATCACTGACTCGATGGATGTGAGTCTGAGTGACCTCCGGGAGTTGGTGATGGACAGGGAGGCCTGGCATGCTGCAGTTTATGGGGTTGCAAAGAGTCGGACACGACTGAGCGACTGATCTGATCTGCTCTGATCTGATCTGATATACACTACCACGTGTAAAACAGATAGCAAGTGGGAAGCTGTTACACTGCACAGCAAGCTCAGCTCAGTGCTCTGTAATGATCTAGAGGAATGAGATGGGGGTGGGTGGGAAGGAGGTCCCAGAGGGAGAGGATTTATGTATGCACATGGATGATTCACTTCATTGTACAGAAGAAACTAATGTAACACTGTAAAGCAATTGTATTCCATTAAAAAAAATCACAAAGCTACAGTAATCACATCTATAGTATTGGCACAAAAACAGATACATAGATCAATGGAACCAAATAAAGAGCCCAGAAATAAACCCACACATATATGTGGTCAATAAACTTGCAATAAAGCAACCAAGAATATGCAATTGGGAAAGGACAGTCTCTTCAATAAAATGGAGTTGGGAAAACCGGATTGTCACATGTGAAAGAAGGAAACGGGACCACTACCTTACAGTATACTCAAACATCAACTCAAAATTAACAAAAGTTTTGAATGTAAAACATGAAATCATAAAACTAGAAGAAAAAAGGCAAAAAATTCCTTGATAATGATTTTGGCAATTATTTTTTTGACACCAAAATCAAAGGCAATAAATGCAAAAAGTAAATAAGTGGGATGACATCAAACTTAAAGGGTTCTGCAAAGCAGAAGAAACCATCAATGAAATGAAAAACCAACCTACTCAATGGGAGAAAATATTTGTAGTCATGTACCTGTTGCTGCTGCTGCTAAGTTGCTTCTGTCGTGTCTGATTCTGTGCAACCCCATAGATGGCAGCCCATCAGGCTCCACCGTCCCTGGGATTCTCCAGGCAAGAACACTGGAGTGGGGTGCCATTTCCTTCTCCAATGCATGAAAGTGAAAAGTGAAAGTGAAATCGCTCAGTCATGTCTGACTCTTAGCAACCCCATGGACTGCAGCCGACCAGGCTCCTCCGTCCATGGGATTTTCCAGGCAAGAGTACTGGAGTGGGGTGCCATTGCCTTCTCCCATGTACCTGTTAAGAGGTTAATATTCAACATATGAAGAACCCATTCAACTCAATAGCAATAACAATAACTATTCAATTAAAAATGAGCAGATGATCTGAATAGACATTTTTTCCAAAGAAAATACACCAACAGGTATGAGAAGATGTGCAACATCACTTATCATTAGGAAAATGCAAATCAAAACCACAATGAGATATCATCTCACATTTGTTAGAATGACTTATCGAAAAGACAAGTGTTGGCAAGGACATGGAAAAAGGGAATGATGTGGTACTGTTGGTGGGAATGTAAACTGGTGCAGCCACTATGGAGAACAGCATGAAGATGTCTCAAAAAATTAAAAACAGAACAGCCATTTTATCCATCAATTCCACTTCTGGATTATTTATCCAATGAAAAGAGAAACACTAATGAGAAAAGATATTTACACCTTCCACATCCACATCAGCACTATTTACAATAGTCAAGATATGGAAGCAACCTAAGTGTCCAACAATGGGTGAAAAGATAAAGAAAATTTAATGTAAGATTTATATATATAATATTTATATATTCCAATCCCAAAGAAAGGCAATGCCAAAGAATGCTCAAACTATGGCACAATTGCACTCATCTCACATGCTAGTAAAGTAATGCTCAAAATTCTCCAAGCCAGGCTTCAGCAATATGTGAACCATGAACTTCCTGATCTTCAAGCTGGTTTTAGAAAAGGCAGAGGAACCAGAGATCAAATTGCCAACATCCGCTGGATCATGGAAAAAGCAAGAGAGTTCCAGAAAAACATCTATTTCTGCTTTATTGACTACGCCAAAGCCTTTGACTGTGTGGATCACAATAAACTGTGGAAAATTCTGAAAGAGATGGGAATACCAGACCACCTGATCTGCCTTCTGAGAAATTTGTATGCAGGTCAGGAAACAACAGTTAGAACTGGACATGGAACAACAGACTGGTTCCAAATAGGAAAAGGAGTACGTCAAGGCTGTATATTGTAACCCTTCTTATTTAACTTATATGCAGAGTACATCATGAGAAACGCTGGACTGGAAGAAACACAAGTTGGAATCAAGATTGCCAGGAGAAATATGAAAAACCTCAGATATGCAGATGACACCACCCTTATGGCAGAAAGTGAAGAAGAACTCAAAAGCCTCTTGATGAAAGTGAAAGTGGAGAGTCAAAAAGTTGGCTTAAAGCTCAACATTCAGAAAACAAAGATCATGGCATCTGGTCCCATTACTTCATGGGAAATAGATGGGGAAACAGTGGAAACAGTGTCAGACTTTATTTTTCTAGGCTCCAAAATCACTTCAGATGGTGACTGCAGCCATGGAATTAAAAGACGCTTACTCCTTGGAAGGAAAGTTATGACCAACCTAGATAGCATATTCAAAAGCAGAAACATTACTTTGCCAACAAAGGTTCGTCTAGTCAAGGCTATGGTCTTTCCTGTGGTCATGTATGGATGTGAGAGCTGGACTGTGAAGAAGTCTGAGCACCGAAGAATTGATGCTTTTGAACTGTGGTGTTGGAGAAGACTCTTGAGAGTCCCTTGGACTGCAAGGAGATCCAACCAGTCCATTCTGAAGGAGATCAGCCCTGGGATTTCTTTGGAAGGAATGATGCTAAAGCTGAAACTCCAGTACTTTGTCCACCTCATGCAAAGAGTTGACTCATTGGAGAAGACTCTGATGCTGGGAGGGATTGAGGGCAAGAGGAGAAGGGGATGACAGAGGATGAGGTGGCTGGATGGCATCACTGACTCAATGGATGTGAGTCTCAGTGAATTCCGGAAGTTGGTGATGGACAGGGAGGCCTGGCGTGCTGTGATTCATGGGGTCGCAAAGAGTTGGACATGACTGAGCAACTGATCTAATCTGATAAATATATGAAAGCACTATACATTTAAATCTATTATTTTATGTATAGATTTATATATTATGTTTAATACGTATTTTTATTAGGCATAAAAAGAAGAAATACTATCATTTACCACAATGTGAAACTTGGAAATGTCATGCTAAGTCAAATAAGCCAGACAGAGATAGACAAGTATGATTTCACTTAGGTGTGTATACTAGAAACAAACAAACACAAGCTGATGGATATACAGAACAAATTGCTGGTTGCTAAACATGGGGATGGGAGTGGGCTACATGGATGAAGAGGTCTAAAAATGCAAGCTATAAAGTAAGTCATGCAGACATTGTCATGGGGACAATAGCTAATAATGCATGCTTAGTTGCTCAGTCGTGTCCAGCCTCTGCCCTGGACTGCAGCCCTCCAGGCCCCTCTGTCCATGGGATTCTCCAGGCAAGAATACTGGAGTGGGTTGCCATTCCCTTCTCCATGGGATCTTCCTGACCCAGGGATCAAACCTGGGTCTCCTGCACTGTGGGCAGACTGTCTATCATCTGTGACTGGGGAGAAATTTTCTCATTTCTGGTAAAACCTTAATCAGTATTAGTCACTTCAAGAGATTCGGACTTAAAATAGCAACCAGCGGCAAACCTGAAGGACTGAGCCGAGGCTGTTGCTTTGTTTTGTTTCTCTGGGGAGTGGAACTAGGCCTGGGAGGGACATATGTCTGTCCCTCACTGGACCACAAGCAATCATGACTCACTGAGGGCTGGCTGGTATGTCCCCACACCAAGCTAATTACACTGTATTGTGTATTTGAAAGTTGCTAAGATGAGTAAATTTTAAAAGTTTTCATCACAAGAATAAAATGTGTTAATTATGTATGGTGATGAATGTTAGCTAGACCAACTTTGATGATTATTTTGCAACATATATAAGTATCAAATCATCATGTTATATCCCTGAAACTAATATAATGTCATATGTCAATTACATCTAAATTTTTTTTTAATGTTAAGACCTCTATCAGTATCTGATAGAATAAGCAAACAAAAAAATCAATGATGATATAAAACATTTGAAGAACATGACTAAGCAACTTGACAAAACTGACATTTAGAATACTGCACTCAATGACAATATATTTCTGCTTGAGGGGATTTGACAAAATAGTCTATATACTGGATCATAAAACAAGTATTAAACATTTCACAATACTGTAACATACAAAGTATGCTCTCTGACCATAACGAAATTTAAGAAGCACTCAAAAATAAAATTGGAGAAGGCAATGGCAACCCACTCCAGTGTTCTTGCCTGGAGAATCCCAGGGACGGGGCAGCCTGGTGGGCTGCCGTCTATGGGGTCACACAGAGTCGGCCACGACTGAAGCAACTTAGCAGCAGCAAAAATAAAAAGAACTTGAAAAGTTCTAAAAGTTTAGAAATTAGGCAACACAAATCTGATTTAGTTTATAGGTCAAAGAAAAAAAAACCTACAATGAAATTTAAGCGAATAGCAATGAAAAACCAATATGTTAGAGCTTGTGAAATGTAGCTAAAGTACTGCTTAGATGGCGATTTATAACTGAAGATGAATAAAATGAAAAAATATAAATATTGAAAAATACATAATGTTTCCAATTCAAAAAAACTAAAGACAAATGACAAAGTAAGCTGCAAGAAAAAACTATATATGAGAAAAATAAACAAAAGAAAAAGAAAATGTACAACTAAAAAACCCTAGAATTTACTCATTAAAATTTTAATTTTTTAGTTAATAAAAACCCTAGCAAGACTGATTAAGAAAAAATAGGGGAGAAAAGCCACAAATTATGAATAACAGAAATATAAAAAGAGGGCATCCCTATAGATCCTACAGACATTAAAAAGATAAAATATAAATACTTCTATCAATAAACTTAAAAGTTTAGATAAAAAACTTTTGAAACACTGCTGCTGCTGCTACTGCTAAGTCACTTCAGTCATGTCCGACTCTGTGTGACCCCATAGACGGCAGCCCATCAGGCTTCCCCGTCCCTGGGATTCTCCAGGCAAGAACACTGGAGTGGGTTGCCATTTCCTTCTCCAATGCATGAAAGTGAAAAGTGAAAGTGAAGTCGCTCAGTCGTGTCCGACTCCTAGCGAACCCATGGACTGCAGCCAACCAGGCTCCTTCGTCCATGGGATTTTCTAGGCAAGAGCACTGGAGTGGGGTGCCATTGCCTTCTCCGATAACCTACCAAAAATGACACAAAAATATATAAATTCTGAATACTCCTGTACCTATCGAAGAAATTGAAACAATAGCTTAAAGCTTCTCAAGAACTATAACAATAAAAAGTCTAGTCTAAGATTTCCACTCTTAAGTTCTTCAAAACATTTTTAAAGAAAACATTACTACTCTTACACACACTCTTCCAGAGAAAAAGAGTAAGAATTTCCAAATCAGTTATAAGGTCAGCATTATATTCATACCCAAACCTGAAATACATTTAAAAAGAAAGAAAAGTTACATGCCAGTGGTAAAGGACATGCCTACCAGTGCAGGAGACATAAGAGATGCAGTTTCAATCTCTGGGTCGGGAAGATGCCCTGGAGAAGAGAATGAGAACCCACTCCAGTATTCTTGCCTGGAGAATTCCATGGACAGAGGAACCTGGCAGGCTAGAGTCCACAGGATTGCGAAAAGTCAGACATGGCTGTAGCAACTTAGCACACACAGAGCACACCCCTCCTGAGTATAGGCACAAGAAACTTAGACAAATATTAGCGGATTGAATGCAAATAAATTGGTTATAAATAAGAATAGGCTATAATAACCAAGTAGGGTTTACACCAGGAAGGAGAGGATGGCTTAATATTCAGGAGCAATTCGATATGACTTCACCACATTAACCAGATAAAGGATAAAACCTGAGACTTCTAACACCTATCTAAAAAGGTATGGGAAAAAACATGTAATATATTTCAATAGCCATTCATCACTTAAAAAAAAAAAATCAGCAAACTAGGAATGAAGGGGTTTGGGGGTAGAAACACTTTTGGGTAAAAACTGCCCATAAAATTTCTATATAAAATTTACATGGATATACGAAAGTCCTAAATTGGCCAAGAAAATACAGAACAGGAAAACCGAAGGCCTTACACTACTGGGCATGAATATGTATTATAAAGCTAAGGTAATTAAGAGAGTATAGAATTGCCTTCATGGAGGAGAACAGAGTACAGAAATAGGCACGCCTGCACACACACACTTGATGCACACGCAGAGTCACTTGATTTATTACCAAGACACGAACTGCAATTTAGAGTGGAAAAAGACACGCTTTTAAATAAAGGTACTGGAGCATGCAACTAAAGAATCATTTATAAATGTGAATATAATTATAAATACATATGAATGACATAAGGAGAAACGGTGACCCCGACCTCAATCATTTACAAGTTAATTGAAGGTGGATCATAGATCTAGCATACAAACCAAAACAATAAATCTTCTAGAAGAAACCATAGAAAAAATATCTCCATAACCTTGGAGTAAAAACTTCTTAAACAGAGCAGAAAAAAATACTAACCATAAAAAATACACTGATAAATTGTTCTTCATTTAAATTAAAAACATCTTTTGATCAAAGTACAACATTAAAAGAGTGAAAAAGCAAGATGAGATAACTTCAAAGCCTGTGTTCAATGATAGAATCATATCCAAACATATTAAGAACTACTCTTATAAATCAATGAAAAAAAAGAAAAACAACCCTATTTTTTAATGGGTAAAAATAAAAAACAAAAAATCTTAAAGAACAAATGCAATTGGCCAGTAAACATAAGGAAAAATGCTCAATATGGTAAAAATTTTACCCACAATGCTAAAATTAAATAGATAATACCAAATGGCAAGAATGTAGAACAATTAAAACTCTCATACATTACTGATGGAAACAGCTGGTAAAACTATTTTGGGAAAATATTTGGCAGCATCAGGTGGAGATATACATATGCCTATATGTGACACAAAAATTACACTCCTGGGCATACACCCAACAGAAATGAGTATTTCAGTCCACTAAAAAAAATTATACAAGAATGTTGATGACAGTAATTTTATGATAGCAAATACTAGAAACAACCCATATCTGTCATTCAATGTAGAACAGATAAATTAATTACAGTATGTTCATAAACTGAAATAAAACTCAGCAATAAAAAAAGAACAAATTACAAATACATGCAATAACATGAAGGAGTCTCAAAAAAACAATGTTGAACAAAAGAGGTCAAACAGAAAGAGTACATACTGTATGAGCTATAGTGATAAAAAGAACAGTGGTATATGACTGAAGAAAATGAGTCAGTGGTACATGACTGAAGGGACTTATGTAGAACATTTCTGAAATATTTTATATTTTTATGTAGGTGTTGATTACATTAGAAAAATATCATTGCACTCCACACTTAAGATTTATGTACTTTAATATATTTAATACCTCACTTTTTTAAAAAAAGGAAAAGACAATTGAAAATCATATATATGTATGATGTTGTTGTTTAGTCACTGAGTCATGTCTGACACTTTTGTGACACCACAGATTGTAACCTGCCAAGCGCCTCTGTGTGGGGGTTCCCCAGGCAAGAACACTGGAGTGGGTTGCCATTGCCTTCTCCAGGGGATCTTCCTGACCCAGGGATCAAACCCACATCTTCTCCTGGCAGGCAGATTCTTTACAACTGAGCCACCTGGGAAGCCCCTGTATGCACTATGCAAGGAAGTAAAAAAAAAAAAAAAAAAAAGAATGTAAATACAAAAAACTGAGTGTAGCACAGGAGTTCAAAGGACTCCCAAAGAGTTATATCTAAAATAGACAGTAGACTTCCGGTTAAGATGGCGAAGGATTAGGACGGGGAATACGCTTTCTCCTCCACAAATTCATCAATGGGACATCTGGGCGCCGAGTAAATACCACAAACAACTTCGGAGTGCTGGCGGAGGACGTCGGACACCCAGAAAAGCAACTCAACTTCTAAAGGAGGTAGGAAAGAATATAGAAGCCAGAGAGAGACAAAGAGGGAGGGGCGGACCTCTGTCCGGGGAAGGGAGTCTTAAAAAGAGAAGTTTCCAAACACCAGGAAACACTCTCCCTGCGGAATCTGCGCCGAACCTGGGAAACACGGAGACTATCATAACAGGGAGGAGAACAGTTGAGCAATTAGAACCCACAGACTGCGGGCCCTGCGGTAACTTCCGCAGCGGAAAAGCACCGCTGCAAACGCCCGCATCTGCCATTGGGGATCCGGGGCTGGGCAGGGAGACGCCTTGGCCGTTCCCACGCGGGACGCTCCGCTGCCGGCGCTCCCCAGAGGGACGCTCCCCCGTGGGACTCTCCCCCACTGGACGCTCCCCCGCCAGCCACTCCCGCGCAGGCGTGCCCCCGCCCGCTGTGCAGGCGGCTCCCACGAGGGCCACCCCATCCCCTCCCCCACCCGCCCGCCCGCCATTCCCGTCGCCGACCCCTCCCCCTCTGCGGGCCTCAGCGCAGATTTTGTTCGCCTGATTGTCTGGAGTGCTGCCTAACTGGAGTAGTTTGGGCCGGCAATCCAGATTGTGCAGCGCCGACCACACGAGTGGCGGGCCTTGGCCCAGAACACCGCCGAACCGTGCACAGAACAAAGAACTATACAGAACAACCACAGAGAAAGGGGCCTATAGATCTTGAGAAATTTAAGCCGGAACAAGGAACTAGCTGAAAATGAACTGAACCCACAACAATAATAGAGAAACTCTTATATATATTGTTATTATTTTTCCCATCATTATTTCCTTTTTTTTTTTTTTTCTTTTCTTTTTTTAATATATATATATTTTTTAAATTTTTATTATTTTTTAATTGGAAAAAGGAAAACAAAAATTTTTTTTCCCTTTTAATTTTTTTTTTTGTTGTTGTTTGTTTTGTTTCTTTTATTTTTTTATTATTATTATTATTATTTTTTTTTTTTTTATCCTCTAGTACTTCTTTAATCTCCACGTTTAGATATAACTTTTGCGACCCTGTTTTGTTTTTTTTTTTCCTTTTTCCTTTTTGTCCTTTGCTTTTTTCCTTTCCTTTTTTCTTTTCTTTACTGATTACTGACTAGATCTGTCTCTCTCCTTCACACTCCCTCCTTTTATCCTCCTGACCACCTCTGTCTCCTTCCTCCCTTTTTCCTTCTATGTATAATTCCGTGAACATCTCTGAGCAGTCCAGTTGTGGAATGCATTATAGAAGAAGAAGTTTTTGAGACTACTGTAAAAATAAGACCAATAACTGGAACCAGGAGGCTTAAGTCCATACCCTGATCCCACGAAACACTAATTGACAGGAGCTCATTAAAAGCCTCCATACCTACTCTGAAACCAAGCATCACACAAAGACCAGCAAGTTCCACAACAAGACATACCAAGCAAATTCTCCAGAAAAACAAGAACACAGCCTGAGCTCCAATACACAGGCTACACAAAGCGACCCCAAAAGCATAGACATCTCATAACTCACTACTAGACACTCCACTACACCCCAGAGAAAAGAAATCCAGCTCCACCCACCAGAACACCGATACAAGCTTCCATAAACAAGAAACCTCGACAAGCCACCGGTACAAACCCACATATAGTGCAGAAACGCCACAATAAAGAGAACTCCACAGACTACCAGAATACAGTAAAGACGCCCCAAACTTAGCAATTTAAACAAGATGAAAAGACAGAAGAATTCCCAGCAGGTAAAGGAACAGGATAAAAGCCCACCAAACCAAACAAAAGAGGAAGAAATAGCGAACCTACCTGATAAAGAATTCCAAATAATGATCGTGAAATTAATCCAAAATCTGGAAAGCAAAATGGAATCATGGATAAATAGTCTGGAGAAAAGCATTGAGAAGATGCAAGAAAGATTTAACAAGGACCTAGAAGAAATAAAAAAGAATCAACATATAATGAATAATGCAATAAATGAGATCCAAAACACTCTGGAGGCAACAAATAGTAGAATAACAGAGGCAGAAGATAGAATTAGCGAATTAGAAGATAGAATGGCAGAATTAAAGGAATCAGAGGAGAAAAAAGAAAAACGAATTAAAAGAAATGAGGACAATCTCAGAGACCTCCAGGACAATATTAAACGTTACAATATTCGAATCATAGGAGTCCCAGAAGAAGAAGACAAAAAGAAAGACCATGAGAAGATACTAGAGGAGATAATAGTTGAAAACTTCCCTAAAATGGGGAAGGAAATAATCACTCAAGTCCAAGAAACCCAGAGAGTCCCAAATAGGATAAACCCAAGACGAAACACCCCAAGACACATATTAATCAAATTAACAAAGATCAAACACAAAGAACAAATATTAAAAGCAGCAAGGGAAAAACAACAAATAACACACAAGGGAATTCCCATAAGGATAACAGCTGATCTTTCAATAGAAACTCTCCAAGCCAGGAGGGAATGGCAAGACATACTTAAAGTGATGAAAGAAAAGAACCTACAGCCCAGATTATTGTACCCAGCAAGGATCTCATTCAAATATGAAGGAGAAATCAAAACCTTTACAGACAAGCAAAAGCTGAGAGAATTCAGCACCACCAAACCAGCTCTCCAACAAATACTAAAGGACATTCTCTAGACAGGAAACACAAAAAGGATATATAAATTCAAACCCAAAACAACAAAGTAAATGGCAACGGGATCATATTTATCATTAATTACCTTAAATGTAAATGGGTTGAATGCCCCAACCAAAAGACAGAGACTGGCTGAATGGATACAAAAACAAGACCCCTCCATATGAATGAAACTAGAACACTTTCTAACACCATACACAAAAATAAACTCAAAATGGATTAAAGAGCTAAATGTAAGACCAGAAACCATAAAACTCCTAGAGGAAAACATAGGCAAAACACTCTCTGACTTACATCACAGCAGGATCCTCTATGACCCACCTCCCAGAATATTGGAAATAAAATCAAAAATGAACAAATGGGACCTAATCAAACTTAAAAGCTTTTGCACAACAAAGGAAACTATAAGCAAGGTGAAAAGACAGCCTTCAGAATGGGAGAAAATAATAGCAAATGAAGCAACTGACAAACAACTAATCTCAAAAATATACAAGCAACTTCTACAGCTCAATTCCAGAAAAATAAATGACCCAATCAAAAAATGGGCCAAAGAACTCAATAGACATTTCTCCAAAGAAGACATACAGATGGCTAACAAACACATGAAAAGATGCTCAATATCACTCATTATCAGAGAAATGCAAATCAAAACCACTATGAGATACCATTTCACGCCAATCAGTATGACTGCTATCCAAAAGTCCACAAGCAATAAATGCTGGAGAGGGTGCGGAGAGAAGGGAACCCTCTTGCACTGTTGGTGGGAATGCAAACTAGTACAGCCACTTTGGAGAACAGTATGGAGATTCCTCAAAAAACTGCGAATAGAACTGCCTTATGATCCAGCAATCCCACTGCTGGGCATATACACTGAGAAAACCAGAATTGAAAGAGACACCTGTACCCCAATGTTCATAGCAGCACTGTTTGCAATAGCCAGAACGTGGAAGCAACCTAGATGTCCATCCACAGATGAATGGATAAGCAAGCTGAGGTACATATACACAATGGAATATTACTCAGTCATTAAAAAGAATACATTTGAATCAGTTCTAAGGAGGTGGATGGAACTGGAGCCTATTATACAGAGTGAAGTAAGCCAGAAACAAAAACACAAATACAGTATACTAACGCATATATATGGAATTTAGAAAGATGGTAAAAAATAACCCTATTTACGAGACAACAAAAGAGACACTGATGTATAGACCAGACTTTTGGACTCTGGGACCAGGAGAGGGTGAGATGATTGGGGAGAATAGCATTGAAATATGTATAATATTATATCTGAAATGTATTAATTGTTCAAACTAAACACTATCATGTTACAATTTGTTCATACTAGATGTTTGTAATGTTTCTGATAATCAATAAAAGAGATTCTTGATTAAAAAAAAAATAAATAAATAAAATAGACAGTAAAAGCCAAAAGATTTGGACTGAGTCTTAAATAGATAGGAATTGCATAAGCACAGAGTAAGTATATGAGCAAACTATATATACAGTAAGGAAACACAAGGCATATGCGATGATTGGTGAGTGCTCCAGCTACAATACCATATATCAACAATTCCTAAAGTATGCCCTCAGGTCATCAGTATCAGTTGCTCGAAAATGAACTCTCAGGTCCCATCCCAGGCCTACAGAATCAGAAACACAAAAAATCAGTTTCAACAAACCCTCCAGGTGATTCTGATGTACAAAATATTTGTGAACCCCTCATAAAAGAAGCTGGTATACAAAAATCTATAACAGCAGGCAATAACTACAGTTCTACTCTTTAGAAAAGCCATAAAAATTATTTGGGATAAAAATCAATATATTAGTGGCTTCCCTGGTGACTCAGATGGTAAAGAATTTAACTGCAATGTGGTAGACCTGGGTTCGATCCCAAGGTCGGAAAGATCCCCTGGAGTTGTGAATGGCTACCCACTCCAGTATTCTTGCCTGCAGAATTCCCTGGACAGAGGAGCCTGGTGGGCTACAGTCCAAGGGGTCAAAAAGAGTTGGACACAACTGAGTGACTAACACTAACTTTCAATATATTATAAGAAAGCAAAAAGTTATGAGGAAGAGATATTCTGGTGATGAGTTTGATCTGACATATAAAACATACTACTCTAAGAGACATCAAAGTGGAATGGTTTAGCAGGAATATCAGAATACAGGACTGAAAAAGAGGTTAAGGATAGGTTATAGATACAGAAATAGAATATATGAGATAAATAATTTCAAAAGAATTTATAAATTGTTACATACTGCTAGTTCCTGGAAACACAAAGATGAATAAAAATAGACCCTGCCATTGCTGCTGACAGTTTATAATCTAGATCAGTGGGCCTTAAACTTTTTAGTATCAAGACTCCTTTACACTCAAAAACTATTGAGGACCCCCAAAACCTTTTTTTGCATGGATTATACCTATAATTACCACATTGGAAATTAAAACTGAGAAATTTATATATATATATACACACACACACACACACACAGAAGTTCATTTAACAAACACATTGCATGTATTTTTATGGAGAATATATTTTCAAAAACAAATTAAAAAAACCGCAAGAGGAGTAAATTTCTGCACATCATTTTAATGTCTAGCTTAATAGGGACAGCTGAACTTTCATATCTATTGCTACATTCAATGTACTGGAGTAGATCACTTTGGTTCAAGTGTGTAAAGAAAATCTGGCCTCAAACAGTCAGGTAACTGGAAAATTATTTCAATAAAATTTCCAGATAATTGTGGATATTTTCTTTGATACCACATCAGAACATAATCAGGGATAGTTTCCTAACAATCAGTTGCAATATGATATCCAGGACCATATCATTGAACTTTTCACACTCCATACACTTGGATAAAATTAGAGTGAAGAAAGCAAATAACATGTATTAAGACTTATGAAAATAGTTTTGGCTTTGAAAATCTCCCAAAGGAGCTCAAAGAGCCGTTCAAAGATCCATGAACTATGCTTTCAATTCAGTTCAGTTCAGTCGCTCAGTCGTGTCTGACTCTTTGTGACCCCATGAATCACAGCATTCTAGGTCTCTTTGTCCATTACCAACTCCCGGAGACCACCCAAACCCATGTCCATAGAGTCAATGATGCCATCCAACCATCTCATCCTCTGTTGTCCCCTTCTCCTCCTTCCCTCAATCTTTCCCAGCATCTGGGTCTTTTCCAATGAGTCAGCTTTTCGCATCAGATCAGATCAGATCAGATCAGTCGCTCAGTCGTGTCCGACTCTTTGCGACCCCATGAACCGCAGCACGCCAGGCCTCCCTGTCCATCACCAGCTCCCGGAGGTCCCTCAGACTCGCATCCATCGAGTCAGTGATGCCATCCAGCCATCTCATCCTCTGTCGTCCCCTTCTCCTCCTGCCCTCAATCCCTCCCAGCATCAGAGTCTTCTCCAATGAGTCAACTCTTCGCATGAGGTGGCCAAAATACTGGAGTTTCAGCTTTAGCATCATTCCTTCCAAAGAAATTCCAGGGCTGATCTCCTCCAGAATGGACTGGTTGGATCTCCTTGCAGTCCAAGGGACTCTCAAGAGTCTTCTCCAACACCACAGTTCAAAAGCATCAATTCTTCGGCGCTCAGCCTTCTTCACAGTCCAGCTCTCACATCCATACATGACCACAGGAAAGACCATAGCCTTGACTAAGCGAACCTTTGTTGGCAAAGTAATGTCTCTGCTTTTGAATATGCTATCTAGGTTGGTCATAACTTTCCTTCCAAGGAGGAAGCGTCTTTTAATTTCATGGCTGCAGTCACCATCTGCAGTGATTTTGGAGCCCAGAAAAACAAAGTCTGACACTGTTTCCACTGTTTCCCCATCTATTTCCCATGCAGTGATGGGACCAGATGCCATGATCTTCGTTTTCTGAATGTTGAGCTTTAAGCCAACCTTTTCACTCTCCACTTTCACTTTCATCAAGAGGCTTTTGAGTTCCTCTTCACTTTCTGCCATAAGAGTGGTGTCATCTGCATATCTGAGGTTATTGATATTTCTCCCACATCAGGTGGCCAAAGTATTGGAGTTTCAGCTTCAACATCAGTCCTTCCAATGAACACCCAGGACTGGTCTCCTTTAGGATGGAATGGTTGGATCTCCTTGTAGTCCAAGGGACTCTCAAGAGTCTTCTCCAACACCACAGTTCAAAGCATCAATTCTTCGGCACTCAGCTTTCTTTATAGTCCAACACTCACATCCAGACCATGCTTTAAGAACTCCCAATCTAGACTGACAACCCGGGTAACAGTTCAAACCTCAGAAGTAAACAACCAGGTAATCCTCAGTTCAGTTCAATCCCTCAGTCATGTCGGACCCTTTACAACCCCATGGACTGCAGCATGCCAGGCCTCCCTATCCATCATCAACTCCAGGAGTTTACTCAAACTCATGTCCATTGAGTTGGTGATGCCATCCAACAATCTCATCCTCTGTTGTCGCCTTCTCCTCCCACCTTCAATCTTTCCCAGCATCAGGGTCTTTTCCAATGAGTCATCTCTTCACATCAGGTGGCCAAAGTACTGGAGTTACAGCTTCAGCATCTGTCCTTCCAATGAATATTCAGGACTGATCTCCTTCAGAATGGACTGGCTGGATCTCCTTGCAGTCCAAGGGACTCTCAAGAGTCTTCTCCAACACCACAGTTCAAAAGCATCAATTCTTTGGCGCTCAGCTTTCTTCACAGTCCTACTCTCACATCCATATATGCCCAGGGGTTCTGCACTGGAAAGACTAGCCCCCAGGACATCCAGCTTTGAAGACCAACGGGGCTTGTCTATGCGAAAGCCAAAGGGCTGCAGAAATAGAGATTCCACTCTTAAAGGGCATGCACAAAATCTCATATGCTCTGAGTCCCAGTGTACAGGCAACAACCTAAATGGACACTGAGTCAGACCCACTCACTGATAGCTTCCTGGGGCAACAGGGCCCACCTGGGACTCCCAGTGGGGACAGATGCAGACAGCAGCCATTTAGGGAAGCTCACTCTACCCTAAGGACACGGTTGCTGCCAAGCACCATTTTTGAGTCCTCCTTCTAGTCTAATTAGTTCTGAGAGCTTACCAACCCACCAACAAGCCAGCAGCAACTCCAGAACTCTCCACATGACAGAGCTGTCCACCTCAGGACCTGGCCCTGCCAACCAACAGACCAGCAGTGACCAGAAAAGGCAGGGACTAGCAGCCAGCTGGGCAGGGGCTAATATTACCTAATAGTGGGTTCACAGTAGTTGGCCCTGCAACAACAGAATGGCCCACACAGCCCTCATAGTGGACATTCCTAGAGTACACAGCTCTGGTGACCTGAGGGGAACGTCTCTCATAGGGCTTCTCTTACATATGGCCACTTCTCCAAGATTTGGAAACAGAAATGAGCTATGTAGCATGTAGAAATAAATACAGAACTAGGCAGAATGAAAAGACAGAGGAATATCTTCTCAACAAAGGAATAAAACAAAATTTCAGAGAAAGAACTAAACAAAGTAGAGATAGGCAATCTACCCAAAAAAGACTTTAAGGAATAATCATAAAGATGCTTAGTGAATTCAGTAGACAAATAGTTGAACACAGTGAGAATTTCAACAGTGAGAAATTATTTAATTTTTTAAAATATAAATTTATTTATTTTAATTGGAGGCTAATTACTTTACAATATTGTATTGGTTTTGCCATACATCAACATGAATCTGCCACGGGTGTACATGTGTTCCCCATCCTGAACCCCTCTCCCTCCTCCCTCCCCATCCCATCCCTCTGGGTCATCCCAGTGCACCAGCCCCGAGCATTCTGTCTCATGCATCAAACCTGGACTGGCAATTCGTTTCACATATGGTATTATACATGTTTCAATACCATTCTCCCAAATCATCCCACCCTCGTCCTCTCCCACAAAGTACAAAAGACTGTTCTATACATCTGTGTCTCTTTTGCTGTCTCGCATACAGGGTTATCGTTACCATCTTTCTAAATTCCATATATATGTGTTCATATACTGTATTGGTGTTTTTCTTTCTGGCTTACTTCAATCTGCATAATAGGCTCCAGTTTAAAAGAGAAATTATTTTAAAAGAACCTAACAGAGCTGAAGAATACAATAACTGAAGTTAAAAAAAAATACACTAGAAGGAAATAACAGATTACATGTTACAAAAGAATGGATTAGCAAACAGAAGACAAGAGTCATAGAAATCATTCAAGTTGAACAAAAAAAAAAGGAAAAAATGTTAAATAAGGATAGTTTAAGAGACTTTTGAGACAACATCAAGCATACTGTGTGTATACGTACATGCTAAGTTGCTTCAGACATGTCTGACTCTTTGTGACTCTATGGACGGTAGCCTCGTAGGCTTCCCTGTCCATGGGATTCTCCAGGAACGAATGCTGGAATGGGTTGCCAAGCCCTCCTCCAGGGGATCTTCCCGACCCAGGAATCTAATCCATGTCTCCTGTGGCTCCTGCAATTGCAGATGGATTCTATGCTGCTGAGCCCCCAGGGAAGGCCATCAAGCACACTAACATTCACATTGTAGGGGTACCAGAAGAAGAAAAAGGATCAAAGAGATTAACTGAAGTAGTAATGGTTGAAAATTTCCCTTATATGGGAAGAAGACATCCAGGACCAGGAAAAAGAGAGTCTCAAACAAGATGAACCCAAAGAAGTTCAAGACACATTATAATTAAAATAGCAAAAATTAAAAGACAGTTTTAAAAGCAGCAAGAGAAATGAAACTAGTTATGTACAAGGGAACTCCCATAAGACTCTCAGCTGACTTCTCAGCAGAAAGTTTGTAGGCCAGAAAGGAGTGGCACAATATATTCAAAGTGAGGAACTGAAAAATCCTACAACCATGAATACAAGGCAAGGTTATCATTCAGATTTGAAGGATAGAGTTTTAAAGACAAGCAAAAATTAAATGAATTTAACACCACAAAATCAGCTTTAAAAGAAATTTAAAGGGACTTTCTAAGTAGGGGAGAAAGTCCACAACTGGAAATATAAAGTTATAAAAGGGAAAAAAATCTCACTGGTAAAGAAGAAAGTGAAAGAAAGAAAGTGAAGTCAACTTAGTCATGCCTGTCTCTTTACAACCCCATGGAATGTAGCCTGCCACGTTTCCCATTCATGGGGTTTTCCAGGCAAGTATATTGGAGTGAGTTGCCATTTCCTTCTCCAGAGGATCTCCCCAACCCAGGGATCAAATCCAGGTCTCCTGCATTGCAGGTGTATTCTTTACTATCTGAGCCACCAGGGAAGACCCAATATACAAAAGGCAGTATATTAATCACTATAAATCTAATAAAAATTAAAATAAAAAAGTAATAAAATCATCTATATCCTTGATATGTAGTTAAGGGATACATAAAGCAAAGAGATGTGAAATATGTTGTCAAAAAGATTAATCATGGTAGTGGGAGGAATAAAAATGCAGAGTTGTTAGAATTCATGAACTTATATATGTTGATATAAACCTCATGGTAACCAAAAATCTACAACAGATAAACACAAAAGGGAAAAGGAATCCATAAAAGAAAAGGAACCCAAATATAACACAAAAACTAGTCATACCATAAGGAAAGAGAAGAAAAAGAAGAAACAAAAACGAACTACAAAAGCAATCATTAAACAATGAAAAAAATGGTAATGAGTACGTATCAATAATCGCTCAAACTGTAAATGGACTGAATTATCCAATCGAAAGTCATAGAGTGGCTGATTGGTTTTAAAACAAGAACCATATATATGCTGCCTACAAGAGACCCACTTCAGATCTAAAGACACACGTGAACTGAAAATGAGGGGATGGAAAAAGCTATTCCATGCAAATAGAAAAGAAGTGGGGGTAGCAATACCCAGATCAGACAAAATATATTTTAAATCAAAGACTAACAAGAGACAAAGAAGAACAGTACATAATGATAAAGGGATAAATTCAACAAGGAGATCTAACAACTGCAAATACATTTTTATATATATCCTCAATATAAGAATATCTAAACACGTAAAGCAAATATTACAAAATTTATGACAAAGGATGAAATAATATACAATAGGGAAAAGATATCCTCTTCAATAAATAGTGTTGGAAAAACTGGACAACTACGAGGGGTAGAGTCAAACTGGACTACCTTCTCACACCACACAAAATAAACTCAAAATGGACTAAATATGTGCTGAAATCACAAAACTACCAGAAGACAACGTAGGCAGAAGGCTCTTTGACATCTTTTGACAATGTTTTGGGTATTTATCTCTTCAAGCAAGGGAAACAGAAATAAGCAAATGGACCAAATCAAACTAAAAACTTTTTGCAGAACGAAGGAAACTATCAACAAAACATAAATCAGCCTAAAGAATGGGGAAAGTTATTTGCAAACTGTATATAAGGGGTTAATATACAAAACATATAAATTGTTCAGACAAATTAACATTCAAAAAAAAAAAAAAACTAATTTTAGAAATGGGCAGAAGACGATGTTTTTTCAAAGGAGACATACTGATGACCAACAGATACATGAAAACATATTCAACATCACTAATCATCATGGAAATGCAAACCAAAACCACAATGAAGAATGAAATTAGAATGTTCTCTAACACCATACAAAAAAATAAACTTAAATGGGATTAAAGACCTAAATGTTAAGACCAGATGGTATTAAACTCTTATAGAAAAACATAGATAAAACACTCTGACATAAATCACAGCAATATCTTTTTGAATACACCTCCAAGAGTAATGAGAATAAAAGGAAAAATTTTTAAATGTGACCTAATTAAACTTAAAAAATTTTGCATGGGGAGCTATAAATAAAATAAAAAGACAACACAGAGAATGGGAGAAAATATATGCAAATGAAGCAACCAACAAGGGATTAGTCTCCAAAATATGCAAACATCTCATTCAAATCAATATCAAATAACAAACCCAATCAAAAAATGTGCAGATCTAAATAGACATTTCTCCAAAGAAGACACACAGATGACTAATACAACATTGTACATCACAACATTTTTTTGAAGATATATAGATGCCCAAAAAGCACATGAAAATATGGTCAGCTTCACTAATTATTAGAGAAATGCAAATCAAAACTACAATGAAGTATCACCCAACACTGAGCAGAATGGCATCATCAAAAAAATCTATAAACTATAAACTCTGGAGAGGGTGTGAAGAAAAGGGAATCCTCCTACACTGTTGGTAGGAACGTAAACTGGTGTCACCACTATGCAAAATAGCATGCTGCTGCTGCTGCTGCTAAGTCGCTTCAGTCGTGTCCAACTCTGTGTGACCCCACAGACGGCAGCCCATCAGGCTCCCCCGTCCCTGGGATTCTCCAGGCAAGAACACTGGAGTGGGTTGCCATTTCTTTCTCCAATGCATGAAAGCGAAAAGTGAAGTTGCTCAGTCATGTCTGATTCTTAGCGACCCCATGGACTGCAGCCTATCAGGCTCCTCCATCCATGGGATTTTCCAGGCAAGAGTACTGCAGTAGGGTGCCATTGCTTCCCCAAAATCTAAAAACTGAACTGCCATACAATTCAGAAATTCTACTTCTGGGTATTTATCTGAAAAAAATAAAAATACTAATTCAAAAAGACATATGCACTCTAAGGTTCATTACAATATATTTACAATAGCCAAGATATTGAAGCAAGCTAAGTATCAATAGACAAATGTATAAAGATGATGTGTTATATCATCTTTAATGCACAAAAAGTATTACTCAGCCATGAAAAAAAAAATGAAATCTTGCTATTCTCTGAAATAATTAGCAGCAACACGGATGGATCTGGAGATAATCATGCTGAGTGAAGTCAGCCAGCCAGAGAAAGACAGGTATCATATGATATAATTTTCATAAAGAATCTAAAAAGATGATAAAAATGAGCTTATTTACAAAACAGAAACACTCAAATATTTAGAGAACAAACTTATGGTTACCAGAGGGAAAGGGTAGGGGAGAACCGATCGGGAGTTTGGATTCGACAGGTATATACTTCTATTAATATATTTAAAACAGGCTTTACAAATAGCTGTGAAAAGAAGAGAAGCGAAAAGCAAAGGAGAAAAGGAAAGATATAAGCATCTAAATGCAGAGTTCCAAAGAATAGCAAGAAGAGATAAGAAAGCCTTCTTCAGCGAGCAATGCAAAGAAATAGAGGAAAACAACAGAATGGGAAAGGCTAGAGATCTCTTCAAGAAAATTAGAGATACCAAGGGAACATTTCATGCAAAGATGGGCACAATAAAAGACAGAAATGGTATGGACCTAACAGAAGCAGAAGATATTAAGAAGAGATGGGAAGAATACACAGAAGAAGTGTACAAAAAAGATCTTCATTACCCAGATAATCATGATGGTGTGATCACTGACCTAGAGCCAGACAACCTGGAATGTGAAGTCAAGTAGGCCTTAGAAAGCATCACTACGAACAAAGCTAGTGGAGGTGATGGAATTCCAATTGAGCTATTCCAAATCCTGAAAGATGATGCTGCGAAAGTGCTGCACTCAATGTGCCAGCAAATTTGGAAAACTCAGCAGTGGCCACGGGACTGGAAAACGTCAGTTTTCATTCCAATCCCAAAGAAAGGCAATACCA
Source organism: Tragelaphus eurycerus (assembly GCA_935064755.1). Classification (NCBI taxonomy): domain Eukaryota; kingdom Metazoa; phylum Chordata; class Mammalia; order Artiodactyla; family Bovidae; genus Tragelaphus; species Tragelaphus eurycerus. Next base: position 15,735,094 of record CAKXYN010000024.1, on the reverse strand, counting down.
AAGAATGCTCAAACTACCACACAGTTGCACTCATCTCACACAATGGCACCCCACTCCAGTACTCTTGCCTGGAAAATCCCATGGATGGAGGAGCCTGGTGGGCTGCAGTCCAGGAGTCAGACATGACTGAGCAACTTCACTTTCAATTTTCACTTTCAAGCATTGGAAAAGAAAATGGCAACCCCCTCCAATATTCTTTCCTGGAGAATCCCAGGGGTGGGGGAGCCTGTTGGGCTGCCGTCTATGGGGTTGCACAGAGTTGGACACAACTAAAGAGACTTAGCAGCAGCAGCAGCACACACTAGTAAAGTAATGCTCAAAATTCTCCAAGCCAGGCTTCAGCAATATGTGAACCGTGAACTTCCTGATGTTCAAGCTGGTTTTAGAAAAGGCAGAGGAACCAGAGATCAAATTGCCAACATCTGCTGGATCATCAAAAAAGCAAGAGAGTTCCAGAAAAACATCTATTTCTGCTTTATTGACTATGCCAAAGCCTTTGACTGTGTAAATCACAATAAACTGTGGAAAATTCTGAAAGAGATGGGAATACCAGACCACCTGATCTGCCTCTTGAGAAATCTGTATGCAGGTCAGGAAGCAACAGTTAGAACTGGTCATGGAACAACAGACTGGTTCCAAATAGGAAAAGAAGTACGTCAAGGCTGTATATTGTCACCCTGTTTATTTAACTTCTATGCAGAGTACATCATGAGAAACGCTGGACTGGAAGAAACACAGGCTGGAATCAAGATTGCCGGGAGAAATATCAATAACCTCAGATATGCAGATGACACCACCTTTATGGCAGAAAGTGAAGAGGAACTCAAAAGCCTCTTGATGAAAGTGAAAGAGGAGAGTGAAAAAGTTGGCTTAAAGCTCAACATTCAGAAAATGAAGATCATGGCATCTGGTCCCATCACTTCATGGGAAATAGATGGGGAAACAGTGGAAACAGTGTCAGACTTTATTTTCTGGGGCTCCAAAATCACTGCAGATGGTGACTGCAGCCATGAAATTAAAAGACGCTTACTCCTTGGAAGGAAAGTTATGACCAATCTAAATAGCATATTCAAAAGCAGAAACATCACTTTGCCAACAAAGGTCCATCTAGTCAAGGCTATGGTCTTTCCTGTGGTCATGTATGGATGTGAGAGCTGGACTGTGAAGAAGGCTGATGCTTTTTCAACCAAGAAGAATTGATGCTTTTGAACTGTGGTGTTGGAGAAGACTCTTGAGAGTCCCTTGGACTGCAAGAAGATCCAACCAGTCCATTCTCAAGGAGATCAGCTGGGATTTCTTTGGAAGGAATGATGCTAAAGCTGAAACTCCAGTACTTTGGCCACCTCATGCGAAGAGTTGACTCATTAGAAAAGACTCTGATGCTGGGAGGGATTGCAGGCAGGAGGAGAAGGGGACGACAGAGGATGAGATGGCTGGATGGCATCACTGACTCGATGGACATGAGTCTGGGTGAACTCTAGGAGTTGGTGATGGACAGGGAGGCCTGGCATGCTGCAATTCATGGGGTCGCAAAGAGTCGGACACTACTGAGCGACTGAACTGAACTGAACTAACAAGGACCTACTTGTTAGGGAACTCTACACAATATTCTTTGATAACTTAACTGGAAAAAGAATTTGTAAAGAATGCAAAATTTTATGGGTATAATTGAATCCTTTTGCTGTATGTTGTACACCTTAACAAACACTCCATTGTTAGTCAACTATACTCCAATACAACCTTTTTAAAAAATCTTGTCAATCTTGACAACTTGGGTCTAGAAAGTATTATGCTAAGTGAACGTCAAGTCAGAGAAAGAGAAATACCATATGATCTTACTTATATGTGAAATTGTAGAAGCAAAACAAACCCAAATAAAAACAGAAGCAGACATATAGAAAACAAACAGGTGTTTGCCAGTGCAGGAAGTAAAGGGGATTAAGAGGTGAAACTTTCAGCTATATAGTAAGTCATGGAGATATATACCATAAGGAACAGGGTCAATAATATTGTAATAACTGTATGGGGACAGAAGGTTACTAGACTTATGGTAATCATTGTATAATGCATGCAAACATCCAATCATTACGCAGTATATCTGAAACTCATTTTGTACATCAACTATATGTCAACAAAAAATTAAAAATTAGAAGCCAAATAAAGTTGAAGTCAGATTGGATCATTTCTCTACTTAAACCTTCCAGTGGCTTCCCAACTCATTCCAAGTAAAATACAAAATTGTCAACACGGCCTTCACAGCTTTACGTAGTCTGATCTCTCCCACCTCTCTGATCTTACTTACATCCTCATCCCATTGCTCACTCTGCTGTAGCCACAGTCAACTCCTGAGAGTCTTGGAACACTCTCAGTGCACTCCTACTTCAGAACCTTTACTCCTGTGATTCCTCCGCTTGAGATAATTTCTCATGAACAGCCACATGTCTTACACTACCTCACTTTACTCAGATCTGTGAGGGTGAACTTACATGGAAATAGCGTTACAAACCAGGTTCATTTTTTCCGATACACAACAAGCCAATACGCTGAGACGCCAAATTTTGCAGAGAAGAGAGGGTTTACTTACCAGACAGCCAAGTTCAGAGACAGAAAACACATCTCAAATCTGCCTCCGGGAAGTAAGAAGCTGGAGGTGGGGGGCGGGAGGTATTTATAGGATACTAAATAAAGCAGTAACACGGTCTGAAGTGTGGGGAAAGGTATTCCGAAAAGGAGCAGTTATCGTCCTGCACAAGTGCAACATGGCTAGGGGCCTCTGCACCTTCTCTGGGCAGAGGTCAAGAGCCAGATATTCACGCATGCCCAGTTGAAGGGCTGGTGGTTCTAACCAGTCTCAACCAGCTCAGCTTCAACTAGACACAGCTGATTCAGCTCAGCTGAACTAGGCAAAGTTTCTGGAAAATAATTCAAGCAATCCTAAGGAATCTGCCTGCAATGCAGGAGATACAGGAGACATGGGTTTGATCCCTTGGTCAGGAAGATTCCCCTGGAGGAGGGAATGGCAACCCACTCCAGTATTCTTGCCTGGAAAATCCCAAGGACAGAGGAGCCTGGCAGGCTACATTCCATAGAGTCACAAAGAGTTGGACATGACTGAACACACAAATATGCTGTTTAGGTTGCATGCAACTTGGTGGGCAAAAGTCTTAAAACAACCATTAGTGAAGGCAGGTGATATGGATTCGAGCCACAGGTTTTTTGTATTTTTTTTTTAATGCAGATATAATTAAGATGAGATCATTAGTGTAGGCCCTGATGCAATGACTGGGGTTCCCGAAAGGCAAGGGAAATTTGGGCATAGAGACAAAGATTACAATGCCTTGTGAAGACAGAGCCAGAGATTGGGACGATACACGTACAACCAAAGGATACCAGGGATTTCCAGCCAACATCAGAAGCTAGAAGAGAGGCATGGAGCAGACTCTTCCTCAGAACCCACGGAGGGAACCAATCCCAGCACCTTGATTTCAGATTTCTAGTCTCCAGAACTGTGAAAGAATACATTTCTATGATTTTAAGCCATTCAGTTTATGGTACATTGTTGTGGCAGTTCTAAGAAACAAATTTAATACTAACTGTTTAAATAAAGAAGATCCAAATCTCCCATGCGGAAGTACTCCAGATAATTTACGTAGGTTCGATGCCTGATACCGGACGCCTGGGGCTGGTGCACTAGGACAACCCAGAGGGATGGTATGGGAAGGGAGGAGGGAGGAGGGTTCAGGATGGGGAACACATGTATATCTGTGGCAGATTCATTTTGATGTATGGCAAAACCAATACAATACTGTAAAGTTAAGTAAAATAAAATTAAAAAAAAAAAAATTTACGTAGGTGCATCATGCTGAAAGTCCAGTATAACCAGTGCCCCCCACCAGCTCATTAAGTGTGAGCTGCACATTGTGACTACTTTCCAAAGAGTGTAGTTTGGGTTCTATAATAACTTCACAGAAGAGAAACTTGACAAAAGTCAGTATCAACAGTGCTAAGTCACACACTCATGATGTGCTGTGATGAAATGGCAGTTTACCTCTACGGTCTTCTTTCCAAAATCTTGTGTGTGCATGCTAATCCGCTTCAGTCATGTCTGACTCTTGGTGACCCTATGGACTGTAGCCCCCCAGGCTCCTCTGTCCATGGGATTCTCCAGGCACCAATACTGGAGTGGGTTGCCACGCCCTCCTCCAGAGACTCTTTCTGGCGCACGGATTGAATCTGCATCTTCTGTCTCCTGCATTGGCAGGCAGATTCTGTACCACTATTCCCACCTGAAAAGGCCTCCACCCCAAATGTATAAACCCAGTCTAATCATGAGGAAAACAGAAAAACCCCAAGAAATATTTTACAGAATACCTGATGAGAACATCTGAAAACTGTTAACGTTACAAACAGCCAGGAAAATCTACAGAAAAAGAGTAAATTTTAAAGTTTATTGTTACAAATGAAATAAAGCAATGGCTGATATTAAATAGAAAGTACTTTTATTCAGTATTACTTCCTCCCAGGTACTGCTGTATTAGAGGAGCTAAGAATAAAATGATAAACAAAATCCCTGCTCTGAGTAGGTTACATTTTGATGTGAAAACACTGTAGTTGTTAAAGACAAAGAAAGTCATAAATTCTTACCTGATCCTCAACATACAATTCCAAGTATACAGCCCAGAGAGTCCAGGGCTAGACTGTCTTCACTGAAAACACGTGAGCAGATTAGCCTGCTCTTAGAAACGGGGAGGTAGGGGCCTCTAACAAAGAAGGCAATGGCACCCCACTCCAATACTCTTGCCTTGAAAATCCCATGGATGGAGGAGCCTGGTAGGCTGCAGTCCATGGTGTCGCGAAGAGTCGGACACGACTGAGCAACTTCACTTTCACTTTTCACTTTCATGCATTGGAGAAGGAGATGGCAACCCACTCCAGTGTTCTTGCCTGGAGGATCCCAGGGACGGGGGAGCCTGGTGGGCTGCCGTCTATGGGGTCGCACAGAGTCAGACACAACTGAAGCGACTCAGCAGCAGCAGCAGCAGGGGCCTCTAAAATGGCCAGTATGGCAACATATGGTAAGTTTTCATATAAAAACCACAGAATTTAAAGAGTAGGCTTTTCTTCTCAAGGAGTTACTGGATTGTAACAGTCTTGGCAAAGGAGGAAGAAAAAATGTGCTACAGGAAAAAAGTTTCCTGCTAGTAGTTATAGATGTCTGGCTCAGTCGTATCCAACTCTTAGCGACCCCATGGACTGTAGCCCACCAGGCTCCTCTGTCCATGGGATTTTCCAGGCAAGAGTACTGGAGTGGGGTGCCATTGCCTTCTCCGAGATGTCTCACTGGCCGCTGGTAATTTTATAATACAGAAGAGGGAAAACTTTCTAACTGGCAATTATTAAATGCTTAAACAAACTAGGCACAGGGATAAATGCTTTGCATAAATTACCTTTCTCAGTCCTGATGGAGAAAAAAGTAATTCTTTTTACAAACAATAAAATCGGCACATGAAATGTAAGCCCTTGCCTAAGATCACATAAAAATATTAATAGAAATTGCTGTCATGATCGCTCTCTCAGTCACTCCCACAGCCTTCAATTTACGCAAAAACAGCACAATTAAATGCCCGCAGGTGGCGCAGTGGTTAAAAAAAAAAAACAAACCTGCCTGCCAGTGCAGGAGATCCTAGAGACTCCAGTTGGATCTGTGGGTTGGGAAGACCCGCTGGAGAAGGAAATAGCAACCTACATGGCACCCCACTCCAGTACTCTTGCCTGGAAAATCCCATGGACGGAGGAGCCTGGTAGGCTGCAGTCCATGACGTCGCTGGGAGTTGGACACGACTGAACGACTTCATTTTCACTTTTCACTTTCATGCATTGGAGAAGGAAATGGCAACCCACTCCAGTGTTCTTGCCTGGAGAATCCCAGGGACGGGGAAGCCTGGTGGGCTGCCATCTATGGGGTCGCACAGAGTCGGACACGACTGAAGCGACTTAGCAGCAGCAGCAGCAGCAGCACCAGTGTTCTTGCCTGGAGAATCCCATGGACAGAGGAGCCTGGTGGGCTACAATATATGGGGTCGCAAAGAGTCGGCAGAGGAACCAGAGATCAAATTGCCAACATCCGCTGGATCATGGAAAAAGCAAGAGAGTTCCAGAAAAACATCTATTTCTGCTTTATTGACTATGCCAAAGCTTTTGACTGTGTGGAAAACAATAAACTGTGGAAAATTCTGAAAGAGATGGGAATACCAGACCACCTGACCTGCCTCTTGAGAAACCTGTATGCAGGTCAGGAAGCAACAGTTAGAATTGGACATGGAACAACAGACTGGTTCCAAATAGGAAAAGAAGTACGTCAAGGCTGTATATTGTCACCCTGCCTATTTAACTTATATGCAGAATACATCATGAGAAATGCTAGGCTGGAGGAAGCACAAACTGGAATCAAGATTGCCAGGAGAAATATCAATAACCTCAGATATGCAGACGACACCACCCTTATGGCAGAAAGTGAAGAGGAACTAAAAAGTCTCTTGATGAAAGTGAAAGAGAAGAGTGAAAATGTTGGCTTAAAGCTCAACATTCAAAAAACGAAGATCATGGCATCTGGTCCCATCACTTCATGGGAAATAGATGGAGAAACAGTGGAAACACTGTCAGACTTTATTTTTCTAGGCTCCAAAATCACTGCAGATGGTGACTGCAGCCATGAAATTAAAAGACGCTTACTCCTTGGAAGGAAAGTTATGACCAACCTAGATCACATATTCAAAAGCAGAGACATTACTTTGCCAACAAAGGTCCGTCTAGTCAAGGCTATGGTTTTTCTAGTGGTCATGTATGGATGTGAGAGTTGGACTGTGAAGAAAGCTGAGCGCCAAAGAATTGATGCTTTTGAACTGTGGTGTTGGAGAAGACTTGAGAGTCCCTTGGACTGCAAGGAGATCCAACCAGTCCATTCTGAAGATCAGCCCTGGGATTTCTTTGGAAGAAATGATGCTAAAGCTGAAACTCCAGTACTTTGGCCACCTCGTGTGAAGAGTTGAGTCATTGGAAAAGACTCTGATGCTGGGAGGGATCCGGGGCAGGAGGAGAAGGGGACGACAGAGGATGAGATGGCTGGATGGACCATCACCAACTCGATGGATGTGAGTCTGAGTGAACTCCGGGAGTTCGTGATGGACAAGGAGGCCTGGCGTGCTTCAATTCACAGGGTCGCAAAAAGTCAGACACGACTGAGCAACTGAACTGAACTGAACTGAACTGAAACAGTCAGACACGTCTCTCTCTCTAGGCACCTGTGAGTGGACCTGAGACTAAACTAAATAAACACAGGGGGTTTCCCTGGTGGCTCAGATGGTAAAGCATCTGCCTACAATGCAGGAGACCCGGGGTCCATCCCGGGGTTGGAAAGATCCCCTAGAGAAGGAAATGGCAACCCACTCCAGTACTCTTGCCTGGAAAATTCCATGGACAGAGGAGCCTTGTAGGCTGCCATCCATGGGGTCACAAAGAGTCGGATACAACTGAGCAACTTCACTTCTTCACTTCTGCCCTCAGGGAAACTTCACCAATGCTTTCATTTCCCCCTGCTCTTATTCCGGTCCTTCCTTCAAGCCCTTTTCTGCGTTTACCACAGTCTGAATGTGCTTTTCCTTTCTTTGCATTTACTTAGAATCGAGTCACTTTACAATTTCTGACTTACCTCTTGATTCTTTAGTTATACTTCTCTATCATATCTAGTGTTACAACACTGAAATGCTGTATTCCATCGTGGCAGACTCTGACATTCCCTGTGAGGATAGAGGAAGAAAGAAACTAATGCTTATACTGAATTACATTTTACAACAGTTATTATAAATGACAGTTATTCAATAAAATACCCCTCCCTTGGTGCTGCAACCTCTTGGAATATTGCCAGTTGGTCATTTGCTCAGTTGAACCTGGATTAAATGGATATATCTAGAAGAATACAAAGTGATAAATTTGATAAAATAAAAATAAAACTTGAACAAAGTAAGTGAACATTAAAGAAATTGAAATGGTAGCCAAAGAAATAAAGATATAGGCCAAGAATATTTAACAGCTGAGTTATACAAAGGTGCTCAAGCTAATTGCCTGAAGCTACTGTAATCACGATTCCAAAACCAGGTAACAGTAGAAAAAGAAAAACTTGTATACTATTCATATTACTTGTGAATGTGGGTCTAAAATTACTTTAAGAAATAACTAACTCCAAAACTACATTTCAAAAAGACATCATTTTGATTTTATCCTTAGAATGTAAGGATGCTTTAGCATCAACAAAATCAAAATACATTCACTAATGTATTAATCACCACATTAATACATTGAAATATAAAACTGACATGTTCATGGCAAATGATACAAAAGTATTTGATAAAGTTAAGTCATATTTATTGTTAAAAGTTTAAGCAATAAAGGGACCTATCTCTGCTTGGTGAACCAACAGCAAAAATGTATGTGGTAAGCCAACTTTAAAAGTTTCCTGTAAGGTCATAACCACCACTAATTAACAGATTATTAAAGTTCCCAGGAAACACTATAAGAAAAATAAAAGGAGAAAGGAGCAAGAGAAGGAAGAGTGCAATGGAGAAAATAATGAATGTATTATAATATGGTAGATTAGATGAATAAATGACAAAATTCACATAATCACTCCAGTAGACACAGAAAAACCATTTTACAAAGCCCATTGCCCATTCTCAACAAATGAGAAATAGAAAAAAAAAAACTTCCTTAACTTGATAAAGGGAAACACTATAAAGCTTACAGTTATTATTGTACTTCATGGTAAAAGTATAAATGCTTTCCCTGTAAGATTAGGAAAAGGCAAGATTATCTACTTTCATCATTTCTATCCATCATTAAATTGAATGTTTTAGCCAGTACAAGCAAGTACCAAAAAAAGAAGACAACCAGATTGTAAGGAAAGAAATAAAACTCTGTTTACCGCAAATGATACGATCCTGTATATAGAAAATTCTCAAGCATCCACATACCAAAAAACAATCATTCGAACTATTAAAGGCATTCTGCAAAACCATAGGTTCCAAGATCAATTTACAAAAATCAATCTTACATACTACCAATAATCAGTCTGAAATAAAATGAATATAGTTCCACATGTAGTAATATCAAAAAGAACAAAACATTTAGGAATAAATTTAACAGAAGAAGTGGGAGACTTCTAGAGTAAAAGTTACAAAACATTTTTGAGAAAAGTTAAAGATCTTAATATAGGCGTCTCCCAGTGTTTTCAGGGGATTGGTTCTAGGGCCTGGTTTCAGATACCAAAACTGGGTGTACTCAAATCCCATATATAAAATGGTATAGTATTTGCATGTTCACATCTCCCTACCCAGGAATCGAACCTGGGTCTCCTACAGTGCAAGTGGATTCAGTAACAGCTGAGCCACCAGGGAAGCTCATAACCTACACACATCATCCCACATTCTTTAAATCATCTCTAGATTATTAATAACACCTAATACAATATAAAGCCTTTGTAAACAGTTGTAACACAATTTACAGACAATATGAACAGTTTCCAGTTCCTGACAAATTCAGGTCTTGATTTTTAGAACTTTCTGAATTTTCTTTCATATATTTTCAAACCCCAGTTTGTTGAATTCATAGGTATAGAATGCAAGGATTCAGAAGCACAAGTGTGAATGAAACGGGACATCCCATGTTCATAGATTTGAAGACTCAAAATTGATATCAAATTGATCTACAGTTTCTGTATCAGATCAGATCAGATCAGTCACTCAGTCGTGTCCGACTTTTTGCGACCCCATGAATCGCAGCACGTCAGGCCTCCCTGTACATCACCAACTCCTGGAGTTCACTCAGACTCATGTCCATTGAGTCAGTGATGCCATCCAGCCATCTCATCCTCTGTTGTCTGCTTCTCCTCTTGCCCTCAATCCCTCTCAGCATCAGAGTCTTCTCCAATGACTCAACTCTTCGCATGAGGTGGCCAAAATACTGGAGTTTCAGCTTTAGCATCATTCCTTCCAAAGAAATCCCAGGGCTGATCTCCTTCAGAATGGACTGGTTGGATCTCCTTGCAGTCCAAGGGACTCTCAAGAGTCTTCTCCAACACCACAGTTCAAAAGCATCAATTCTTCGGCGCTCAGCCTTCTTCACAGTCCAGCTCTCACATCCATACATGACCACAGGAAAAACCATAGCCTTGACTAGGCGAACCTTTGTTGGCAAAGTAATGGCTCTGCTTTTGAATATGCTATCTAGGTTGCTCATAACTTTCCTTCCAAGGAGTAAGCATCTTTTAATTTCATGGCTGCAGTCACCATCTGCAGTGATTTTGGAGCCCCCAGAAAATAAAGTCTGACACTGTTTCCACTGTTTCCCCATCTATTTCCCATGAAGTGATGGGACCAGATGCCATGATCTTCGTTTTCTGAATGTTGAGCTTTAGGCCAACTTTTTCACTCTCCACTTTCACTTTCATCAAGAGGCTTTTGAGTTCCTCTTCACTTTCTGCCATAAAGGTAGTGTCATCTGCATATCTGAGGTTATTGATATTTCTCCTAGCAATCTTGATTCCAACTTGTGTTTCTTCCAGTCCAGCGTTTCTCATGATGTACTCTGCATATAAGTTAAATAAGCAGGGTGACAATATACAGCCTTGACGTACTCCTTTTCCTATTTGGAACCAGTCTGTTGTTCCATGTCCAGTTCTAACTGTTGCTTCCTGACCTGCATACAAATTTCTCAAGAGGCAGATCAGGTGGTCTGGTATTCCCATCTCTTTCAGAATTTTCCACAGTTTATTGTTATCCACACAAAGGCTTTGGCATAGTCAATAAAGCAGAAATAGATGTTTTTTTGGAACTCTCTTTCTTTTTCCATGATCCAGTGGAGGTTGACAATTTGATCTCTGGTTCCTCTGCCTTTTCTAAATCCAGCTTGAACATCAGAAAGTTCACGGTTCACATATTGCTGAAGCCTGGCTTGGAGAATTTTGAGCATTACTTTACTAGCGTGTGAGATGAGTGCAATTGTGCGGTAGTTTGAGCATTCTTTGGTATTGCCTTTCTTTGGGATTGGAATGAAAACTTACCTTTTCCAGTCCTGTGGCCACTGATGAGTTTTCCAAATTGGCTGGCATACTGAGTGCAGCACTTTCACAGCATCATCTTTCAGGATTTGGAATAGCTCAACTGGAATTCCATCACCTCCACTAGCTTTGTTCGTAGTGATGCTTTCTAAGGCCCACTTGACTTCACATTCCAGGATGTCTGGCTCTAGGTCAGTGATCACACCATCATGATTATCTAGGACGTGAAGATCTTTTTTGTTCAGTTCTTCTGTGTATTCTTGCCACCTCTTCTTAATATCTTCTGCTTCTGTTAGATTCATACCATTTCTGTCCTTTATCGAGCCCATCTTTGCATGAAATGTTCCTTTGGTATCTCTGATTTTCTTGAAGAGATCCCTAGTCTTTCCCATTCTGTTGTTTTCCTCTATTTCTTTGCATTGATAGCTGAAGAAGGCTTTCTTATCTCTTCTTGCTATTGTTTGGAACTCTGCATTCAGATGTTTATATCTTTCGTCTTCTCCTTTGCTTTTCGCTTCTCTTCTTTTCACAGCTATTTGTAAGGCCTCCCCAGACAGCCATTTTGCTTTTTTGCATTTCTTTTCCATGGGGATGGTCTTGATCCCTGTCTCCTGTACAATGTCACGAATCTCATTCCATTGTTCATCAGGCACTCTGTCTATAAGATCTAGGCCCTTAAATCTATTTCTCACTTTCACTGTATAAATCATAAGGGATTTGATTTAGGTCATACCTGAATGGTCTAGTGGTTTTCCCTACTTTCTTCAATTTAAGTCAGAATTTGGTAATAAGGAGTTCATGGTCTGAGCCACAGTCAGCTCCTGCTCTTGTTTTTGCTGACTGTATAGAGCTTCTCCATCTTTGGCTGCAAAGAATATAATCGATCTGATTTCGGTGTTGACCATCTGGTGATGTCCATGTATAGAGTCTTCTCTTGTGTTGTTGGAAGAGGGTGTTTGTTATGACTAGTGCATTTTCTTGGCAAAACTCTATTAGTCTTTGCCCTGCTTCATTTCGTATTCCAAGGCCAAATTTGCCTGTTACTCCAGGTGTTTCTTGACTTCCTACTTTTGCATTCCAGTCCCCTATAATGAAAAGGACATCTTTTTGGGGTGTTAGTTCTAAAAGGTCTTATAGGTCTTCATATAATCCCTATCAAAAAAACCTACAAGCTCTTTTGCAGAAATTGACAAACTAATTCTAATATTTACATGGAAACTGAAAGGATCAAAACTGCCAAACAAACAAACATGACCAAGAACATTTATTTTTAGTTCACTGGACATATTTTCGTTTCATTCTGTGAATATATTTATAGTAGTTGCTTTGACATCTTGGTCTGTTAGGCCAACATCTGGACCCACTGGAGTTGCTTTTTTACCCACTCCTACTTTTTCTGAGTATGGGTCACACTTTCCTGCTTCTTTGCACATCTAGTAATATTTGGTTGGAAACTAGACCCTATATAATCTATATAATAATATGTAGTGACTTAGAATTTTGTTGTGTTCACCTGCAGATTTATATCATTTTTATTGTCTTGGGTAATTCACTTGCCTAAATTCGTATTGAATGTCTAGTATGCTCTGACTTATTTAACAATTGATACATCAGTTCTAGTCTTGTGGTGGTTCACAGTTACTCCTATGTTAGCTTGGGGCACACTCTGTACCTGTATCATTTCAGTTCATCCAAGGATTTGGATAGATATTAGCCTTATATTTGAGGACTCACTCTAAAGTTTTCTTGTTTCTAGGAAACTCACACCCCCATTTCAAAATAATCTACAATTCTCAGACTCTGTTCTCTAAAATTTCAAATCCTAAATTTTCAGCTTTATCTTGCCCAAACTGCACACAGCTGGGAAATGCATTTGATTAAAAAAGGAAAAGAAGACAGAAATTCACAACTCTTTTACCCTGTTAAACTCTATTTTTTCAAGTTTTCCTTTTTTTTTTTTTTTTGCTGTGTGCCCTGAACACCATACATGGGTTTAACTGTCACCCAGGAATTTAGGGCTTCCCAGGTGGCATTAGCAGTAAAGAACTCATGTGCCGATGCAGCAGACGTGAGACCCATGTAAAAGACCCACGTAAGAGACCCACATAAGAGATGCAGATTCAGTCTCCAGGTTGGGAAGATCCCTTAGAGGAGGGCATGGCAACACACTCTAGTATTCTTTCTTAGAGAATACCATGGACAGAGGAGCTTAGTGAGCTACAGTCTGTAGGATCAGAGGGTTGGACATAACTGAAGCTTCTTAGCACACACATAGGAATTTAGATTTGGGGTTTTACTCTTTATTATTGTTCCACTCAGACTATTTCCTTTTATTTCCAGCTGCTTTTTCAACTCTGAAGTCTGATCTGGCACTTAAGGCTGTGGTTTGCATCTCTGATTTCCCAGCTCTATTGCTTTGGGGTTTAGGAAAAACCTTCAGGCCAAGTCCTTCTCAGGTTAAATCATAACCTTGCAATTACCCCTTCCAGTGGCAGTTTTTGCAAGAGAAAACATTTTTCTGGCTTCTGTTTCCAATGCTTTCCAGTACCATTAATTCGTGGCATTTTAAAACATTTTATCCAGTTATTATAATTTATTATCTGTTGAGTGGTTCACATAATAAGATCACTTCATAGGCATTTACTAGAAGTTTCCCCTCTTCCTCAATACTTTAAATTTCCAATATTATGGAAAATTTTCAATTCTGTTAGTAGTCCTTTAAATGCATTTTTAAACTTATATTGCTTTCTGTTAAAGTTGATATTGAACAATATACTTATTATAAATTCTCCCTGTTTAGGAACATTGGGCATAGGAGGAGAGGGTGGTCAGTGGGAGCAGTGTGAATGGGCTTCTTAACTACTTAGATGAATTTAAACTGTGGATTTTTCCAATAAAATAGTTATGACCATAGATACCTTTAATCTAGAGCTTCCCAAACAGCTCAATGAGTAAGAATCCACCTGCCAATGAAGGAGACTCGGGTTCAATCCCTGGGTCAGGAAGATCCCCTAGAGAAGTAAATGGCAACACACTCCAGTATTCAATACCATGGACAGAGGAGCCTAGTGGGTTATAGTCCATGGGGGCACAAAAGAGCTGGACACGACTTAGCAACTGAACAACAACAAAACCTGAACCACTGTGGCTTTTTGCAGCTCTAAAGCTACCTTCTTTTCTTTCTTCTATGTCCTGCATTTTAGGTCATTTGTATTATATGATATTCAAATGTTCCTCAATTCCTCTGAAACAAAGTAATAATTTTCACTAAAAACATGGAATGCCAATTAAAATATAATAGTAATCAATTTTTTGCTGTACATCTTATGAAAGAAAATAAAAATTATTATTTGTGACTAGAAAGCAATAAATCAAACTGGAGAAATGACAATATTGGTTAATCTGAATTTTTCAAATCACAAAAATACTTGAACTACCATAGATAAATGAGGAAAGAAGATAGAAAATACATGGAAAAGTATTAGTGGGTCAGAAACATGAAAAACATTCAACCTCACTAGTAACCAAGAAAATTCCAAATAAAATAGGATATAAACTCCTATTATTTATGTTCATCAGTGTAACAGATGTATGTCTCTGGTGGAGGATTTCAATAATGGGGGAAGCTATGAATGTGTAGGGACAGAGAACATACGAGAAATTTCTGACCCTTTTTCTCACTTTTGCTCTGAATCTAAAACTGGTCTACAAAATAAAATCTATTTTAAAAACTTGCAAAGATAAATGATATTCAAATTTAATTCAAATGATAATGTCAAATTATTCTCAGGTTTCATAAGTTGAAAACATGTCATCTGATAGTTGCAGTTTAATTCGTATAAGTTTGGAGAGCAATTTGGTAATATTTATTAAGGGTCTTTAGGACAATTGTGATCTTTAAAGACCATATGGAACCAATGTCTTTAGGACGTTAGAGTCTTAAAGATAGGCCTCATTTTAAGGATACATCACAAGGATGTACCATGACATATACAAAGCTCTTTACCACAGGTTATTTACAATAGAAACTTTTGGAATACTCCATAAACATTTAGAAAATTAATAAGTAATTATCATTCATGCAAGAGAATGTTATATCAGCAAGCTAATTTTTAAAATAATTTTTAAAAAATAAGCGAGGCTAAAATGAAAAGTAGGTCTACAGAAATGCATACGTAGTCCATGGAATTCTCCAGGCCAGAATACTAGAGTAGGTAGCCATTTGCTTCTCCAGAAGATTTTCCCAACCCAGGGATTGTACCCAGGTCTCCTGCATTGCAGGTGGATTCGTTACCAGCTGAGCCACCAAGGAAGCCCAATACAATGTCGGGTATGTAAAAAAAATAAAAATTGAGAAAATACACAAAGAAAACATTACCAGAAAGTAGCAACATGTTACATCTGATCTTTTCTGGGTGTTAAGATAATATGTAAGTATTTTATTTTTCTTTTATGTCATCTAGTTTCTTACCTATTAAAAAAGAGTATGTTTTACTTATTTTAATTATGATAATTTATTTGTAGATTATATTTTAGGTTTCTTCATACATAGAACAATTCCTTTCCAACCCTTGTATCTTTGATTTCTTCTTACATTACCTTGCTGGCTGGAGTCTCTAATCCAATGTTGAAGACAAGTAGTGATGGCTGGCACTTTGTAGATTTTCTAATCTTAAAGGGACTGTTTTTAGGGTTTCTGTAATTTTCCATTTCTTAGATTGCTTGAGGACTATTTATGTTGAATGACTGTGACATTTTATCAAATAGTTTTATTTGTTAAAATCATGAATAATTTTTCTCCTTTAAGCTAATAATATGAAAAATTACATTTACTGTTTGTTTTTTTTTTACTGATCCAAAATATATATTTTTCTGGTCATCAATAACAAACTCAGAGACCAAATATACATAAGAATCTCATTATCATCATTCTTTTGTAATATTAAGATATTTTCCTTTTAAAGATATTTGAAATACATTGCTTTACATTATATTCACTATATATTATCTATTTAAAAGAAAAAAAAAACCCTCTTTGCTCATCTATTCATGATTTGTAGTGGTTTTATTTTATTAAATCAACCTTTCATAGAAGGAATAAACCCAACTTGGTAATAATAAACTAACATTTTCATCCATAGATTTTGATAGCTACTATTTTGTTTAGGGTTGTCCATATACATTAATGAGTGAGACTGACCTATAACTTTCCTTTCTTGTTCGATCCTTGTCAAAATTGCGGTAGTATCATATTATCAGGAATGTTCCCTCTATCTATATTCTAGAATAATTTCCTTAAGACTGGGATTATTTTTTGCTTAAATTTTTGATAAAACTTGCCTGTAAAGCCATCTGGGACTTGTGTTCTTTCCTTTATGAAGAGAATTTTATCTTAATTTCTTAACAAGTTTTTCTAAGAATTTTTCTATGTCATCTAATTTTGGAGTATGTTGGCATAAAGTTGTTCCTAAGAGCCTCTTACTGTCTTCTTCATGTCTGAAACATCTGTAGTAATAACCTCTTTTTTAAATTACTGATATTGTTTATATATGCCTCCTCTTTTATTCAAGTTTGCCAGAGGTTTGTGAAATATTTTCCTCTCTCAAAAAAACAACTTTTGTCTTGATCCTTTCTATTGTCAGTTTGTTTACCATTTCATTAATTACTATTTTTATCATTATTGTTTTCTTCCTAATATTTTCTGCAAGCTTCTTCTCTACTATTCCTTTTTTTTTTTAACACCTTGACTGGAATACTTAAGTCCCTCTTCTCTTCTAATATAAAAAATTAAGGCCCTAAATCACCCTCTTGATACTACTTTAGATGAATCAAACAGTTTTAATATATAAGACTTGCATCACCCAATGTCAACATTATTTTAAATTTCCATTATGAATTATTAGACACATTAGTTATTATAAATACTCTTTTACCAATTTCCAAACATATGGAATTTTCTAGTTATCTCTTGTTTGTGATTGCAAACCTAACTGCAGTGTAGTCAAAGAATAAAGTCTTTCAGTCTTTAAAAATTGTTGAAACTTGCTTTATGACCCAGTAGGAAGATGATTTTCCTAAATGCATATATTCTATAGTGGTAGAATCCTAGGAACATGTCACTTTATTGTCCTAAGGATCTATATTACTACTGTATTTTTATCAGTTTGATCTATGTATTACTGAGAAAGTATCTTAAAATCTCCCATTATAGACTGTGGGTTTGATTAGGTCAACCTTGGCTTTACATATGTTGAGATTATGTTATCAGATAATTTCCTAATAAATTACAGTTTTTCCACCATGGAGTCACTCTCATTATCTCACATTAGTGCCTCTTATTTTAAAATCTACTTATTTCTGACAGTAACATATCCATTAACTTAATTTTTGTTATTATGGACATGGAATATATTTTCTCAGTCTTTAACTTTTAGACTTTTCACTTTTCTATATTTTTATATTTAAATATCTCCCATAAGCAGCAATTTTTAAATATTTTTACTTTGAAATTATTATAGATTTACAAAAAGTTTAAAAGATATAGGCAGAATTGTGGATTTACAGAAAGTTGAAAAGCTTCCTTTCGCTCAGTCTCCCACAGTTCGTTTACATTTTAAATAACCATAGCACAGTATCAAAACCAGGAGACTGACATTGGCACAATGAGTGTGTATGGAGCCACCATTTTATCACACGAGTAGCTTTGTGAAACTACCACTGCAATCAAAACACGGAACTATTCCTTCATTACAAAGACGGAAACAACCAAATATGACTCCGTCAATTAGTGTTAGGCAGCCCTTGTCAGTGCTCTCCCACTCAACCCACCTCCGCAGTGTGATCAGGTCAGTTCACTTCAGTCACTCAGCTGTGTCCAACTCTTTGTGACCCCATGGACTGCAGCACGCCAGGCTTCCCAGTCCATCACTAACTCCTGGAGCCTACTCAAACTCATGTCCATCGTGTCAGTGATGCCATCCAGTCATCTTATCCTCTTTTGTCCCCTTCTCCTCCTGCCTTCAATCTTTCCCAGCATCAAGATCTTTTCCAATGAGTCGGTTCCTCGCATCAGGTGGCCAAATAATTGGAGTTTCAGCTTCAGCATCAGTATTCCAACATTGAATATTCCAATGAATATTCAGGACTGATTTCCTTTAGGATTCACTGCTTGGATTTCCTTGCAGTCCAAGGGACTCTCAAGAGTCTATTCCAGCACCACAGTTCGAAAGCATCAATTCTTCAGCACTCAGCTTTCCTTATAGTCCAGCTCTCACATCCATATGTGACCACTGGAAAAACCATAGCTTTGACTAGACAGACCTCTGTTGGTAAAGCAATGGCTCTGCTTTTTCATGTGCTGCCTTGGTTGGTCACAGCTTTTCTCCCAAGGAGCAAGCGTCTTTTAATTTCATGGCTGCAATCACCATCTGCTGTATTTTGGAGCTCAAAAAATAAAGTCTCTCACTGTTTCCATTGTTTCTCCATCTATTTGCCATTAAGTGGTGGGACCAGATGCCATGATCTTTGTTTTCTGAATGTTGAGTTTTAAGCTAACTTTTTCACTCTCCTCTTTCACTTTCATCAAGAGGCTTTTTAGTTCCTCTTCACTTTCTGCCATAAGGGTGGTGTCATCTGCATATCTGACATTAATATCAATAATGTATGATATTTCTTCCAGCAATCTTGATTCCAGCTTGGGCTTCATCCAGCCCAGTGTTTCACATGATGTACTCTGCATAGAAGTTAAATAAGCAGGGTGACAACATACAGCCTTGACATACTCCTTTCCTGATTTGGAATCAGTCTGTGGTTCCATGTCCAGTTCTAACTGTTGCTTCTTGACCTGCATACAGATTTCTCAGGAGACAGGTGGTCTGAGGTTCCCATCTCTTTCAGAATTTTCCACAGTTTGCTGTGATCCAAACAGTCAAAGGCTTTGGCATAATCAATAAAGCAGAAATAGATGTTTTTCTGGAACTCTCTTGCTTTTTCTATGATCCAGTGGATGTTGGCAATTTGATCTCTGGATCCTCTGCCTTTTCTTAATCCAGGTTGAACATCTGGAAGTTCGTGGTTCATGTACTGTTGAGGCCTGGCTTAGAGAATTTTGAGCATTACTTTGCTAGCATATGAGATGAGTGCAATTGTGTGGTAGTTTAAACACTCTTTGGCATTGCCATTCTTTGGGATTGGAATGAAAACTGACCTTTTCCAGTTCTGTGGCCACTGCTGAGTTTTCCAAATTTGCTGGCATATTGAGTGCAGCACTTTCACAGCATCATCTTTCAGGATATGAAATAGCTCAACTGGAATTTAATCACCTCCACCAGCTTTGTTAATAGTGATACTTCCTAAGGCCCACTTGACTTCACATTCCAGGACATCTGGCTCTAGGTGAGTGATCACACCATTGTGATTATGTGGGTCATGATGATCTTTTTTGTATAGTTCTTCTGTGTATTCTTGCCACCTCTTCTTAATATCTTCTGCTTCTATTAGGTCCATACCATTTCTGTCCTTTATTGACCCATCCTTGCATGAAATGTTCCCTTGGTATTTCTAATTTTCTTGAAGAGATCTCTAGTCTTTCCCATTCTATTGTTTTCCTTTATTTCTTTGCATTGATCATTGAGGAAGGATCACTTTCTTATCTCTTCTTGCTATTCTTTGGAACTCTGCATTCAAATGGGAATATCTTTCCTTTTCTCCTTTGCCTTTAGTTTCTCTTCTTTTCACAGCTATTTGTAAGGCCTTCTCAGACAACCATTTTGCCTTTTTGCATTTTTTGGGGGGATGGTCTTGATCACTGCCTCCTGTAGAATGTCATGGACCTCTGTTCATAGTTCTTCAGGCACTCTATCAGATCTAATCCCTTAAATCTATTTCTCACTTCCACTGTATAATCATAAGGGATTTGTTAAGTCATACCTGAACGGTGTAGTGGTTTTTCCCTACTTTCTTCAATTTAAGTCTGAATTTGGCAATAAGGAGTTCATGATTTGAGCCACAGTCAGCTCCTGGTCTTGTTTTTGCTGACTGTATAGAGCTTCTCCATTTTGGCTGCAAAGAACATAATCAATCTGATATCAGTATTGACCATCTGGTGATGTCCATGTGTAGAGTCTTCTATTGTGTTGTTGGAAGAGGGTGTTTGCTATGACCAGTGTGCTCCTGCAAAACTCTGTTAGCCTTTGCCCTGCTTCATTTTGTACTCCAAGGCCAAATTTGCCTGTTACTCCAGGTATCTCTTGACTTCCTACTTTTGCATTCCAGTCCCCTATAATGAGAAGGACATCTTTTTGGGGTGTTAGTTCTAGGAGGTCTTGTAGGTCTTCATAGAGCCATTCAACTTCAGCTTCTTCAGCATTATTGGTCAGAGCATAGCCTTGGATTACCATGCCCAGTGTGATATGATGGCATACAAATAAAGTGGTCATGTTAGCAGATAAGTGGTAGGACTACATGCAAGAACTCCTTGTTCTAGGGATTCAAATGATGTCATTAGGACCATCTTTGCTTCCCTATGAGGTGGCTTAATTGTCAGTCAGGCTTTCTTTACGTGGTGGAAGAGTGGAACATAGGAAGCTTCTGGTTCTCATCATCCACACAGTTAGTAGTTACAGAGAAAGTGTCAGGCCCACTTTACCTTGGGCTACCTCCAGAGAACATGAAATACTGCAAATATTGGTTACCATACTTGGCAATTTTTTGGCAGAGTTATTAGTACTTTTTGAGGATGTTTAGAAGAAAAGCTGGGAGAAGGCAATGGCACCCCAGTCCAGTACTCTTGCCTGGAAAATCCCATGGACAGAGGAGCCTGGTAGGCTGCAGTCCATGGGTTGCTAAGAGTTGGACACGTCTGCATAACTTCACTTTCACTTTCCGCTTTCATGCATTGGAGAAGGAAATGGCAACCCACGCCAGTGTTCTTGCCTGGAGAATCCCAAGGACGGAGGAGTCTGGTGGGCTGCCGTCTATGGGGTTGCACAGAGTCGGACACAACTGAAGCGACTTAGCAGCAGCAAGCTAAATACTAGGAGGGCACTGGGTCATGTCCCTACCTTTGGACCAGTCACTATAATTAGAACCTAGATGCTCTGATTGTCTATATTGGGTTGCAGGCTCTCCTTTATGTTGGAGAAGATCCCATAATTGTCGCCTTCCCAAACAGAATCACAGGGAGAGAAGCAGAGACAGCTCCTAAAAGGAACAGAGGTCTTCTGTTAGCAGAAGAGGGGGCAGGCAGAAACAACTGCTCCTCTGCACCAGTGATTATAATACATGGCCTGGGTGGAGAATCATTTATTCTCCAGGCTTAAACTTTCACTTCTATTAGGAGGATTCTCAGACATACAACTTAAACCATAATTTCTTTACTGAGTTTTAGGCCTGGCATTTATAATGACCTGTATTATTATCACCTCAGTTTAACACATCTAAATCTAAGCTAATTATTTTCCCATGAAACCAGCTTCTCCTCTGGAGTTTGAGATTTCAGGCATGGTTTCATCATTATTCATCCTCCTGACTATAAAATTGTGGAGGCATT
This sequence comes from Tragelaphus eurycerus, assembly GCA_935064755.1. Classification (NCBI taxonomy): domain Eukaryota; kingdom Metazoa; phylum Chordata; class Mammalia; order Artiodactyla; family Bovidae; genus Tragelaphus; species Tragelaphus eurycerus. Next base: position 15,713,435 of record CAKXYN010000024.1, on the reverse strand, counting down.
CTTAATACCTCCTATAAAGTCTTCCTTTGAAATGCCTGTTATAGCTCCTCATTCCTTTCCACCACTTCTATGGAATCCCAAGATCCACTATCTTAGTGGCAACACTGTTTCTCATTCTAACCTCTACCTTACCCATTCCATACACTGATACCACATTAACCTTCTCAAAATATTGCTAGACTTCCACTCCAAACTGAAAAATAAAATCAATTTTCTCTATTGTTTATAGGATGCAGTCCAAAATACTTAGCATGATATTTCAGGGTCTTTTACAATCTGGCTCCGACCCACTTTTCCAATCTACTTGATTATTATTTGCTTATACAAACCCTCTGATCCAGCCAAGCTGATATACTTATCATTCCCCATACATACTGTGTGCATTTGAACCCCTTCTTGTGCTTTTGTTTATACCAATTCCCCTGCCTTGAATGCTTTCCCCATTTCTTCTCCCTATCTAAGCCCCATCCTTTTTCTTCAAGACTGCAAGACCTTAAATTTCATTTATTCCCAAAAATTTTCTTTACAAATTCAGCAGTCTGCTGGCTCCTTCCTCTATGGGCAGTTGGTCCCACTATTCTTTTAGTAATAAATTTGAGCATTCGTCTTCCCCAGCTCGGAGAAGGCAATGGCACCCCACTCCAGTACTCTTGCCTGGAAAATCCCATGGATGGAGAGGCCTGGTCGGCTGCAGTCCATGGGGTCGCCAGGAGTCAGATACAACTAAGCGACTTTACTTTCACTTTTCACTTTCATGCATTGGAGAAGGAAATGGCAACCCACTCCAGTGTTCTTGCCTGGAGAATCCCAGGGACGGGGAGCCTGGTGGGCTGCCGTCTATGGGGTCACACAGAGTCGGATACGACTAAAGCGACTTAGCAGCAGCAGCAGCTTCCCCAGCTGTAGTCAAATTACATGTGTCATGAACCAGCTCAGCTCCACTGCCAGCTTCCAAGACACTCCTCTCTAAGACAGGTAGTACACAAGAAGTCTCCAGATCTAAAACAGTCTTGGCCTGTACCCACTGCTATATCTAAAATTGGTAACCAACAAGGTCCTACTGTATAGCACAGAGAACTCAATATTACGTGGCAGCCTGGACGGGAGGGGAGTTTAGGGGGTAATGGATACATGTATATGTATGGCTGAGTCCCTTTGCTCTTCACTTGAAACTATTCCACAACATTGTTAATTGGCTATACTCCAATATAAAATAAAAAGGTTAAAAAAATAAAAAATAAAATCAGTCTTGGGACTTCCCTGGTGGTCCAGTGGTAAAGAATTCATCTTCTAACGCCGGGGACTGTGTTCGACCTTTGTCTGGGAACTAAGATCCCACATGCCTCGGGGTAACTAGGCCCATGTGCTGCAACTACTGAGCCCCCTGCCACAGCTAGAAAGACCATGCGCTATAACCAGAGAGGATTTCATGCCACAACAAAGAGCCTGAGCTTCGCAATAAAGACCCATCACAGCCCAAAATTAAAAAACAAGAAAAAAAAAAATCAGTCTCGTTGGCCAAGGCCAGATACCTGGTGTCGTCTGCGGTGGGGGGTGGGGGGGGAGGTGGGGGATAATATATATATATATACACACACACCTAAAAATTGAGAGTTATGTTTTACTCAGCAGACAAAACTGAAGACTTAAGCCCAGGACACTGCATCTCCTATCACTCTGAGAGACTGTTCCAAAGAGGTAGAGGGAGGAGAGCCAGGGTATATGGGGGTTTTTCCAACGAAGACCAAATACTTGGAAAATTAAAAGATTACTGTTAATTAAAAAAAGAAACATACATCTCAAGGAATTTATCACTTTTCTATATGTGAAAGATGCAAGAGTCTGGAATCACTGAAATCCTTCCTTTGATATGCCTTTCCGTTATCTGGAGCCAGGACCATCTCCTTTCTCACCCTGGGTTTTCTCAGGGTGCTCTGTTAGGAGTGGCTGTAGGAGTTGACTGCCAGGTGGCAGGCATCCTACAGGGACGACTGTAATGTGATGACTTGATGGCTGCAACATCCCTTGTTTACTGATGCAGCAGGCAATATTTTTCATTCACCCTGGTGTGGATATGTTCGTATACCAATGTGTTCATTGAATTACACCCTTTGTCTGTGTCCGAGACTGTTGGCATCACCCATATCGCTGGCCTTCTGCTTCAAATTTTTCTTCAACTCTCCAGTTCCTTCTAGAAAATGGAATCCAGCTCTATATTTCAGCCCACTTCTGTATGATCTCCCAGAAAATTTGAGCTGTCAGCCTCCTTCCATGTTCCCTGTCTGTTGGGAGGCTTACTAACAACAGACTTCTTTTACAGATGGTTCTGCCACGCTGTGTATTATCATTTCCACTTCTGTTGTTATAAATTTCTCTTTGGCAGGGATTTGCCTTATTTGTCTTTGCATTCCCAGCAACTAGTAGGTACATTAGTCATATTTTTTAACATGACCCCCTAAAACCTCCACTAAGTTAGATCTCCATGAACACTTGGGCTAATACTAATTATACCAACTTTGTCCTGCCTCTTTGGACACAATGTAATTAACAGATAGTTCCCCACCAAAGATCAGTTCTCCTGTTTCCAATTTCTGTCCAGACCTTCTTCTTCCTCTTCTCTGTCAGCCAATACTACCAGATTCCGGGAATCCCTCACTGTCAGGCATGAGATTTGATGTTTAGCACTTGCCGCCTTAGATATATGTTTGGATGTCTCTGAGAGTCTAAAAACACCAGACATTGAGTAAGGTTTTGTTGATGATGCTTTCAGCTTATTGTACAAAGCTGAACATCTCTGTTGTCTTTTAGTCTTATAATGAAGGATCATCTGTCAATCATTCTCTACCAGTTTCTTCTTCCTCACTATACCCTTGACTATGCAGATTCAGACATTTCCTCCAAATGTAGAGTCCTTCCCAGTCTATTTATCTAAGAACTTTTTATTAATTTTCATTGCGATGATAATTACAGATTAACAAGGAAGATGTGATTTATAAAAGGGAGGGAATCACTCGCTCCTTTTAATGCACACACAAAAAAAGCAGTCAAGCACTGAAACAAAGGTCTTTCCTTTTAAGATTTCTGGTTAACAACCTTTATTTCTGTCTTATCTATTTAATGCCTTTTTTTGGCCTGATTTAAAAGTCTATTGCTACAAATTTTCTCTTACTAATATCGTCATATAAGGTGAGAATGATTTCCTGTCATTTGGATCACATAGATTATTAAAGCAGTCATTTAATTGTAAAAGCAGTAGTTAGAGCCTCAATGTATTAGTTAGCTATAATACAAAGGTATAAGAAATGGCTTTTACTTTAAGCACACTATTATTAGAGGCCTTATTATAGAAATTAGTTTCAATTATTTTGAAGTTTAAAAAATGTTTGTATACATCTTTAAGGGAAGGATGCGGGAACTGAATTATTTTTGCCTGGAAGGAAAAAACCTGATGGGTGACCTGATATGACTCTTTAAGAAGGTAAGTGTTCCTGTAAAGAGGATGGCGGCCTCATCGTACCCTTGGTCAGGCAGCGAGTCAGTAGAACTAATGATGGAGTCTGCACTGGCAGTTTTGAATGAGCCAGAGGTACTGCAACTGCATTTGCTGCCAGACTGGGAAGTCAAACACTCTCTCCTCCTGCCAGACAATCAGAAGAGAGACATCAGATTCGTCCTTCCAACTTCCACAGAAAGGGACAGAGGGCAGAACGAGCCAGGTGGGAGGGGCTGGAATCTATCCTAGTCTGATGTAGAAATCTCCATCTTACCTTCCCTGGAAGCACCCTCTTATTCCCCAATTCCTTCAGGGAGGAAAAACCCAAGACCTTCTATGTCTTGGAGTTAAGGGATGCTCTCTCAACCTAATTCTCTCCCCATTTCTGTCAGAGTCTAAAAGATTTAGCTACATTATATTTTGGAAAAGGAGTTTTTATTTTAACTCATCCATCTTACTTCCAGTCTGGCACCAAATGCTTTGTATTTCCTATATTCACTAAGGAAATGAAATTAAATTGCTCCAGGAAAAAATTTAGAATATGCAGAAAGAACAATGCTCTGACTGCAAAGTTTGTTGGTTGCTGCTACTGCTAATTTGCTTCAGTCGTGTCTGACTCTGCGACCCCATAGACGGCAGCCCACCAGGCTCCCCCGTCCCTGGGATTCTCCAGGCAAGAACACTGCAGTGGGTTGCCATTTCCTTCTCCAGTGCATGAAAGCAAAAAGTGAAAGAGAAGTCGTTCAGTCGTGTCCGACCCTCAGTGACCCCATGGACTCCAGCCTTCCAGGCCCCTCCATCCATGGGATTTTCCAGGCAAGAGTACTGGAGTGGGGTGCCATTGCCTTCAGAACAGGTAATTGTAAGGAATTGTAGTATCTTCTTCCAGAGCCAACCTTGGAGAAAAAATACAAGTGAAATTTTGAGCTGGCCTTCCTAGTGGGAGACTCTGAATGTCCTTTACCACCCACCGATACATCAGAATTTCAGTAATTAGATTGAAAACTCAAGAGTTCAAATGCCTCAATATTCAGAGCCATCTAATGGTGTTATTTTGTAGCCTTTATTTATTCAAGAGATTATTTTATTAACCTATCCTAAGGACCTAAATACTTTAAACATGGATTTTATTTTCCGTGTTAAACTGAGATCAGCAACACTGGAATTCCTATTAAAGACTCTAGGAAAGATTATCCACACTGTTTTCATTTGCAGAAAAATCAGTAGCTTTCCATTCCTTTGTATGGTAGACTATATTCTTCTCTCCTCTGATACCTTTTTCTGTAATTTTGTCTTTCTGTTAATGCGACTTTTATCTTTGCTTACCCACTGATTTTACCTTTTTCTTCCAAAGTGAAAGTTGCTCACTCATGTCTGAGTCTTTGTGACCTCATGGACTATACAGTCAATGGAATTCCCCAGGCCGGAATACTGGAGTGGGTAGCCTATCCCTTCTCCTGCAGATCTTCCTGACCCAGGAATCGAACTGGGGTCTCTTGCATTGCAGGCAAATTCTTTAACAACTGAGCTACCAGGGAAGCCTTTCCAAACACATCCGTTAAAATGTAAGCACATACTTATCAGAATCTGCCATATTGTAACAACTGTCCTATCTCAGTCCTTCCCATCATACTTATGGTCCCTGCCTGCTTCTTCCACGTCTCACCCTCATTGCTCATTTACAATTTAGGTTTTGCTCCTTGTTCTTTAGATTTACACAACTCTCCACAATGACCTCTTCGTGCCAAAAAGTATTTTTCTAGGTCCCTCTGGGACAACAGGCAGCTCACACTTTGACTCTGCCCGTCACGCTGTGACACTGCATCCAGCGGTTTCTCACTGTCTTCTGGCAGCCCCTTCTCCATCCCTCTGCTGTCTCTGTCCTGTATCCCATCTCTTATCTGATCACATGTCTTGAGATTTAATCATCCCTCTCCCTTTTTCGTTTTCTATACTTACTACTTCCTGGACACACACCATTCTCAAGACTTCCCTGCCCTTTCCTTGCTTTTAACTTCTAAATTTTCATCTCTAGGCCTCATATCTTCAATTGTTCAACTTTATCAGGAAAAGCTTTAGTTTACAATTTCTCAGACTAGGAAATGTGAATTCACCTTTACTCTTTTCTCTCATCCCTGACCTGCCTATTTTCCCTAACAGTAAGCAATTTGGAAGCCCACCCTTCAGAGACAGACTGACCCACTCGGGGCTACTTATGTGAGCAGGAGTCCTGGGACCATGATGGGTAGAAGGGTGGTATATGAATGTTTGGAGGGACTCACAACCAGGCTATAGAGTGTCTGTCTACAGAGATTCTTTTTTAAGGGGGACTAAATCAGTGAAATCCTGGGAAGAGAGACTGGAAGGTGGAGAGGTAAGAATATAGCATCAAGAGAGAAAGTCAAATTGACACAAATTTAACAGTTTAATGATATCAAACTGACCAATTGTGGGAAAGCAGGTACTTTCATAAATAGATAGCATACCATATAACTTGATATGGCCACTTTGGAAAGACATTTCAGAATGTCTCTTACGAATATAAATATATATATATATTCTATGACCCAGCAATTCTCTTCTTCATATAACTAATGAAATATTTACTCACACATGAAGAAGAGGGCTTGCTTACAATTTTATTGCAGCATTGCTGATAATATTAAAATATTAGAAATAATCTAAATGTTCCAACTAGGGGTGATTTAGTAAACTGTGATACTTCTATTATTCAGAACACCATGCAGAAGTTCAAGATTGAAGGAGAGGTGCGTGAATACAGGAGCCTCTACAAAGACATAATGTTGAATAGGAAAAAGAAAGGCATGTTGCAGAATGAGGCATACAACATATAATTTCTATAAAACACACATATATATAAACAACACTAAGATACTACATTTTTTTTTTCAGGCACACGTAAATATACAGTTGTGTGATAGAAGATCTGCACAGCTAAATTATTAGGAGGATTATTTCTGGGAAGGAAGGAGAGAACTGAGGCTGGGATGGTGGACAAAGAGGACTTTATCCCTATCTGGATATGCATTGTTTAGAAAAAGAAAAAGTCACGGTTATGTTAGTTGTGTGATTATTAGAGAGACAGGGAGAGACGGGAAGAGAGAATGAAAGAGAGAGAATGAGAGAGCAAAGAAGAACCAGAGAAGGAAGCAAAGCAGGAAACGGAATGGCCAGAAATGACCTGGGTCAAAGGACAGTTAAGGAACTTGTTCTGCAGACACAGCCTGTCCACTGCAGTGTTTCTCCAGTGCGTGTTTCAGCGTACTTGGCTGGCCCAGAAGTGTCCTTAAAAGAACCAAGTTGTGTTGGAAGGAATGGCCACTGCAGACAAGGTTGGAGGGACCAGAAAAGCAGTGGCTGATTTAGCGTCTAGCTTTGGTAAGGTGCAGATAAGATACAAACCAGAGCCACAGAAAGAGGTCTAGTCAATGGGAAGGAGGTCCCAATAGAATCCATGGACAAAGAGTCTGGCCAGTGAGTACATGTCCTCTGTGCATGCAAAGCAGGAACAGCTCATAGAGTCACAGTTAGATACACATTTCAGGGATGACTGTCAGTGGGTTTTGTTATTTCCATGAGATATTGAAATTCTTGTTTCTTTTTACATTGAACAGTTTCTATTATTTTCTAGTCAGTCCTTTTTTGAGGACTTACCTGAAAACAGTTTGAAGTTTCTTCCTGGTTGTTACTGGCACACTCAGGCACCTTGTCCTCTTGTATTATGGTAATAGCCTAATAAATGGCTTCAATACCTCTTCATTCCAATGCATCCTACCCATCACTGCCAAATTAATTTTCTTAAAGCATTACTTGCCTCATATTATAATTCACATAATCAAGAAATGGCAGTGGTCCTCTTTTGTCCAAGATCTTATCCAACCAAACATTAAAGATGAAACTCCTCTTTTTTGCTCGAAAAGGTCTAAGTAATGTGAACCATTCCCTACTTAGCTAACACTAACTCCCACTCTGCCCATAATTTGCATCATCAATTCCTCAGAACACTGGAGTTAACTTTTAAAGTCCATTCCTTTAAAAGTATAGGAAGGCAGTGGTAGGCATCAGATTTGTCCTTTGGTGTATCTGCTTCCCAACGGGGCCTCAAATCATGTACATTACTGTCATCCAAAGAAAACTGTTTGCTCTGCTTCTCACCTACCATCGTCCTTCTTTTCCTGAACCGAGTCATTTATTCAATTTCTGTGACCTCACCCATAGCACTTTTCATGTTAGTCTCTCTTTCTTCTTTTATATCCAGATCAGGCTCTTCATGTACTTCCCTCCTTCTTGTGCCTTTCCTCTGCTACTAGCCAACCCTTGAAGAGCTCTCCCTGCTTCTTCATCTACCCAGATTCTACATATCCCTAACTCAAGAAGCAGCCCTATCATGTATAAGGGCCCTTGTGGCTCAGATAGTAAAGAATCTGCCCACAATGCAGTAGATCCAGGTTCAATCTCAGGGTTGGGAGGATCTCCTGGAGAAGGGAATGGCTACCCGTTAGAGTATATGATAGAGATGCATCCTGATGCATTACTCTCAGGATGCATCTCTAACATATAGCCTTTTCTAATAACTCCAGCCTATAGAGAGGTCGATCCCATCTCTTGATCCCATCCCTTGAGGTATTTATATACATCAGAAAATAACACTAGGCCTCTCTTGCCTTCTGAGATGGCCCACATTCTGTCTGTGGATTGTGTTTCTCTCTAAATAAATCAGTTTCTTACCTATCACTTTGTCTCTCACTGAATTCTTTCTGTGCTGAGACACAAAGAACCTGAGCCTCAGTGAATCCAGACAGGAGTAGTCCCTTGTTACCACACCAAACTTGGATAGGCTCGACAAATCTACTGATACTGAGTTGTAGTCAAGTAAGTTGCTGCTGCTGCTGCTAAGTCGCTTCAGTGGTGTCCGACTCTGTGCGACCCCATAGACGGCAGCCCAGCAGGCTCCCCTGTCCCTGGGATTCTCCAGGCAAGAACACTGTTGACTGATTGTCAATAGCTAGAAAACGAGGGTTGGCTTCCCTTTCCAAAGGCAAATAACACTGAAACCCACAGTGAGTGGGAGAAGTTAAGTATGCTTCCCCCAAGCACAGAGAACCCAGACTGGCTGGAATCAGAATTTGATGATGCTGACTCCCACTTACCTTGCCATTAAGCAATCAAAAGAATCCACGAGTTGATCATGCCCTCTTTGAACTATTACTATAAAATTCCTCACTATCCTCTCCAGGTTGGGATACAATTTTTAGAACATTATCCCACTATGGCCCCCATCTCCTGGCAAAGCCATAAAGCTATTCTTTTCTATTTCACTCCCTCCTAAAAAGAAAACACTAATATATATCTTATTCTTCATGATTCCATGTGTGTGTGTTTAAGTACCATGCTGCTGCTGCTGCTAAGTCGCTTCAGTTGTGTCTGACTCTGTGCGACCCCAGAGACGGCAGCCCACCAGGCTCCCCCATCCCTGGGATTCTCCAGGCAAGAACACTGGACTGAGTTGCCATTTCCTTCTCCAATGCATGAAAGTGAAAAGTGAAAGTGAAGTCGCTCAGTCGTGTCTGACTCCTAGCGACCCCATGGACTGCAGCCTACCAGGCTCCTCTGTCCATGGGATTTTCCAGGCAAGAGTACTGGAGTGGGGGTGCCATTGCCTTCTCCGTTAAGTACCATAGAAGGAATCATATCTTTTATTGTATTCTCTCTAGTCTTTAACATATCATCTTGCTCATAGTGAACACTGAGTATTAGATAATGAATTGATTTGATATATTTTCCACTTGTGCAAAATTATTCTTTATGTATCATATTAAGCAGGACTCTTTTGGTTGCAAATGGCAGTAACTCAAACTAACTAAATTTAAAAGGGATTTGATTCACCTAACTAAAATTTTAAGTATAGTTTGACTTAATGCAAAATTGGATCCATGTGTTGAAATAATATCGTTAAGGATCAATCTCTCTGAAATTGCATCAAAATAAAAATAAATATAAATTATCTAGCAACAAATATAACCAAGGACCTGAAAGACCTATTTACACTGAAAACTGTAAAACATTGATGAAAAAAATTGAAGAAGACACAAATACATGGAAAGATATTTTGTACTCAGATTGGAAGAATTTATATTGCTAAAGTTTTCTATTATCCAAAGCAATCTACAGATTGAATGCAATTGCTGTCAATATTCCAATGGCATTTTTCACAGAAATAGAACAAATAATCCTAAAATTTGTATAAAACCATAAAAGACCTTGAATAACCAAATAAACCTTGAGAAAGAAACAAAGCCGGAAGCATCATGTTCCCTGATTTCAAACTACATTGCAAAGCTGTAGTAATAAAAAAATATGGTATTGGCATAAAAACAGATGCAAAGATCAATAGAACAGAATAAAGAGCCCTACAATAAATCTACACATATATAGTAAGTTAATTTATAACAAAGCAGTCAAAAATACACTATGGGACCAGGACGGTCTCTCTAAATTAAATGTTGTTGAGAACACTGGACAGCAACATCCAAAAGAATGAAATTGGACCACTATTTTATACCATATCTAAAAATTAATTCAAAATTGACCAAAGATTTGAACTTAAGACCTGAAACCATAAAACCCGTTGAAGAAAACAAAGGCATCAATTCCTTGTTATCTGCCTTGGCAATTATTTTTCAGGTTTGACAGCAAAAGTAAATAAATAAATAGATGTGATGATATCAGACTGAAAATCTTCTGTATGACAGTGGAAACCATCAACGAAATGAAAAAGCAACCTACTGGATGGAAGAAAATAAGAGGTTAATATCCAAAATATATTAAGAAGTCATACAACTTATTAGCAAAAGTAAATTAATTGATTTTTAAAATCCAATTAAAAGTGTGAAGGAGACCTGAATAGACATTTTTCCAAAGAAGATATACAGATGGCCAAAAACATGAAAAGTTTTGTGGCATCATTAATCATCAGAGAAATCTAAAATGAGATAAAACCACAATGAGATATTGCTTCATGCCTATCAGAATGGCTGTTATGGAAAAGATAAGAATAACAAGAGACAGTGAGGATGTGGAGAAAATGGAACTTTTGTACATTCTTGGTGAGACTGTAAACTGGTGCAGGCAGTGTCGAAAACAGTATGGATGTTCCTCAAAAAATTCAAAATAGAACTACCATATGATCCACTTTTGGATATGTATCTGAAGAAAAAAACATTAACTAGAAAAGACATGTGCATCCCCATGTACATTGCAGCATTATTTAAGATAGTTGAGACATGGAACCTATGTATGTTCATCAATAGATGAATGGTTAAAGAAATTGTGGTATACACACACAGAGATACACACACAAAGGAATACTATTCAGCCATAAAGAGGATGAAATCTTGCCATTTGCAACAACATGGATGGACCTTGAGAGACAGTGAAATAAGTCAGACAGAAAAAGACAAATGCTATATAATCTCATTTATATGTGGAATCTTAAAAAAGAAAAGAAAAAGCCCAGCTCATAGATATAGAGAACAGAGAGGTGGTTACCAGAATTGGGGGGAGGGGTGCACAAAATGGGTAAAGGAAGTCAGATCAGATCAGATCAGTCGCTCAGTCGTGTCTGACTCTTTGCGACCCCATGAACTGCAGCACGCCAGGCCTCCCTGTCCGTCACCAACTCCCGGAGGTCACTCAGACTCACATCCATCGAGTCAGTGATACCATCCAGCCATCTCATTCTGTCGTCCCCTTCTCCTCCTGCCCCCAATCCCTCCCAGCATCAGAGTCTTCTCCAATGAGTCAACTCTTCACATGAGGTGGCCAAAATACTGGAGTTTCAGCTTTAGCATCATTCCTTCCAAAGAAATCCCAGGGCTGATCTGGTCCAAATTTCCAGTAATAAGTAAGTCAAGGGGATATAATGTACAGCATGGTAGCCATACCTAATAATACTGTATTGCATATTTTTAAAGTCATTAAGAGAATAAATCTTAAAACTTCTCATCACAAGAAAAATTAATAGGTAACTATGTATGTTGATAGATGTTAACTATAGATGGTCCCTGACTTAAGATGGTTTGAAGGACAATTTTTTTTACTTTTTCTTGCTGGCTTGCTTGCTTGCTAAGTCGCTTCAGTAATTTCCGACTCTGTGCGACCCCATAGATGGCAGCCCACCAGGCTCCCCCATCCCTGGGATTCTCCAGGCAAGAACACTGGAGTGGGTTGCCATTTCCTTCTCCAATATACAGTATGATACTCACTTATGATGCCAGGAACCAGAAGCTCCTGGTTAGCCACACTACCACAAGGATAAAGAACCAATATACTCACAACCACCCTGTACACACACAGTCATTCTGTTTTTCACTTTCAGTACAGTATGTGATAAATTACATGAGACAGTCAACAGTTTATTGTAAAATAGGCTATGTGTTAGAGGATTTTGTCCAACTGTAGGCTAATATAAGTGTTCTGAGCACATTGGCTAACCTGTGATGTTCACTAGGTTAAGCATATTAAATGCATTTTCACATGATATTTTCAACTTTCAATGAATTTATTGGGAAGCAACCCCATTGCAGTAAGCTAAGGAAGATCTGTAGACTTGTTTTGGTGATCATTTTGCAATATATATATATATATATATATATATCAGATCAGATCAGTCACTCAGTCGTGTCCGACTCTTTGCAACCCCATAAACTGCAGCACGCCAGGCCTCCCTGTCCATCACCAACTCCTGGAGGTCACTCAGACTCACATCCATTGAGTCAGTGATGCCATCCAGCCATCTCATCCTCTGTCGTCCCCTTCTCCTCCTGCCCCAATCCCTCCCAGCATCAGAATTTTCTCCAATGAGTCAACTCTTCGCATGAGGTGGCCAAAGTACTGGAGTTTCAGCTTTAGCATCATTCCTTCCAAAGAAATCCCAGGGCTGATCTCCTTCAGAATGGACTGGTTGGATCTCCTTGCAGTCCAAGGGACTCTCAAGAGTCTTCTCCATATAAATATTGAATCAGTATTTTGTACACCTGAAACCACCTGTATGTTGGATGTCAATTATCCTCACCCACTCCCCCAGAAATCTGTCTTTCTCCATCTCTGCATTCTGATGTTCTCTGGGTTGGCTCTAAGGGAGTCTGTCGATCATAAGCACCAAAAGCAGTCCCCAGAAGCTACAGGCTTTCATCCCATCACCCCAACAGCCCCAGGAAACTCTTAATATTATGCTGAAATATATAAAGTTGTCATTTATGTAGGTCGAAAATGGTTGAGTAATGGCAATTTCATATGTTTCAACATAATAGTTCTAGAAAAAGTCCCAAGATCTACAGTTCACTACTTCAGCTTAGATTTCATACCCATTGATAAACCAATTATTTGTGGCCACTAGAATGTAGTACTCTTCTTGATCAGGTTGGAGTCATATGCCCACCCAAGAGCCATGTGACAAAAAGTGAGAGAAGACTGGTTTTCTCAAAGGAAATTTAAGGTGCTATTAGCAGAAAAAGGAAAATAAAATCAGACGAAGCAAAACACCAGATGCCCACTGTGCATATAAGAAGCAACAAATGTGGCAATTTACTATAAAGGGGTGTGTGTATGCTCAGTTGCTAAGTCATGTACATCTCTGTGACCCCATGCACTATAGCTTTTCAGGCTTTTCAGGCTTCACTGTCCATGGTATTTTCCAGGCAAGAATACTAGAGTGGATTGCCATTTCCTCCACCAGGGGATCTTCCCAATCCAGAGATCGAACCCAAGTCTCCAGTGTCTCCTGCACTGGTAGATTCTTTACCACTGAGCCACCTGGGAAGCCCCTAACATGAAGGCAACAAAGCCTAATCTCAGGGAAACTCAAATTGCACGGGCTCCTCCCAAGAGCATATATCTAATTTTTATTTTAATTTTTTGAATTCTTTTTCTCAAAGAAGGCGCCCCAATTATATAAGCTTTAGGATCAATAAAACCTGCTGCTGCTGCTGCTGCTAAGTCGTGTCCGACTCTGTGCGACCCCATAGACGGCAGCCCACCGGGCTCCTCCGTCCCTGGGAATCTCCAGGCAAGAATACTGGAGTGGGTTGCCATTTCCTTCTCCAATGCATGAAAGTGAAAAGAGAAAGTGAAGTCGCTCAGTCGTGTCCAACTGTTAGCGACCCCATGGACTGCAGCCTACCAGGCTCCTCCACCCATGGGATTTTCCAGGCAAGAGTACTGGAGTGGGGTGCCACTGCCTTCTCCGAATAAAACCTGGATCTGCACCTAATAAAAACACTCAAAAATTTTTGTGAAATTAGTAAATAAGTATTCCAAATATATTGCACTTTCTCCTGATTGTAGTGGAAATAAACCATTTATTAAATAGTTTATTCCCTGAATTCTTCATAATAACATGATCTCTTTTGACCCTAATAGAAAAATAGCTTGATCATTTCCTTTAGATCTTTTCAATTTCTCAGGGTTCAGTATCCAATATATTTTTCTTCACCTCTGTCACAGATCCACACCAAAAAGGTCCTTTTGCATCTTTGACCAGTCCAAGTTGAATGCGCATCTTTGGGTCTCAATGTGGTTTCTCATAGCATCCATTTGAAGAAACTTAGCAGTTGTTCAGATGGTAATGAATCCGCCTGCAATACAGGAAACCTGGGTTTGATCCCTGGGTTGGGAAGATCCCCTGGAGAAGAGAAACAATAGAATGGGAAAGGCTATACTCCAGTATTCTGGCCTGGAGAATTCCCTGGCCCGTCAGTCCATGGGGTCGCAAAGAGTCAGACACAACTAAGCGACTTTCACACACACACCAGTTGTTCATATTCACACTAACACTCATTTAAAAAAAAAATTCTCTATTCTAAATCAAAACAAATTCTGTAAAATTACCATAGAGAGAACATGGATCTTACATTGGAATGAATCTAGGATGTGAGTTAGATCAAAGCTAGACTGCTACTGAGGACCCATTACCAGGATTGTGCCAAAATTGGGTCTAGATAACTAGAAAATGTTCCCTTGCTTGTGGGATTTCCAACTACACTCTACCCTTCTATCTGGCAGTCAGACAGCCCCAGGAATGTAAATTCATGCTGTTTTGAATGTGGGGGAAGGTGAGGGAACTAAGCCTGCCTGCTGCTATTCTGATTACAGCATTTGTCCCTGGGAGAGACAGCTCTGGGATTGATGCTATTTTTCTTCCCTCTCAGGAAAGTGACTTGGGCTGTGTATCTGAGAGGGCCAAGGGGCACCTACACATGACAATTTCTGCTTAATCCCCCAGCAGTTTTTGAATCTGTAGTCCTTCTGATGTGCCATAGAGTTTGACCCTTTCATCCCCTCCCCCACCTCCAGTGAGAAATACAGCATAGAAACAGGGAAGTGCAACTGTGTTGCCTTTTTTCTTTTAATTTGTTGAAATGGTCTCTAGGCAGAAGCAGTGGGGGAAGGAGAAACCAGATGGTTGTATCTGGAGTAGAAACCCACTATTGAGGAGCTTGGAGATGCTCAAATCTGGTGGCAGTACTTTCCTGCAGGGACAGGGGATGAAATAGCACAGTGGTGGCAAAAGATTTCCAGAAGAATTGCCTCCATGTGCTTTTTTTTCTATCCAAGGTCCACACACCTTAAAATGCAGTCCCTTTTCCTTTAATTCTTGAAATCACCACCAACCTTGGATTAGAATAGACTTTTCTTTAAATTTGGTAGTCAGGGGAGAGGTAGTTAGTGGTAACACAAAGAGGAGAAAAGGAAAGATATATCCATCTGAATGCAGAGTTCCAAAGAATAGCAAGGAGAGATAAGAAAGCCTTCCTCAGTGATGAATGCAAATAAATAGAGGAAAACAATAGAATGGGAAAGACTAGAGATCTCTTCAAAAACATTTTGAGCAAAGAAGGGCACAATAAAAGAGAGAAACCATATGGACCTAACAGAAGCAGAAGATATTAAGAAGAGGTGGCAAGAATACACAGAACTATATAAAAAAGATCTTAATGACCCAATTAACCATGATGGTGTGATCACTGACCTAGAGCCAGACATCCTGGAATGTGAAGTCAAGTGGGCCTTAGGAAGCATCACTACAAACAAAGCTAGTGGAGGTGATGGAATTCCAGTTGAGCTATTTCAAATCCTAAAAGATGATGCTGGGAAAGTGCTGCACTCAATGTGCCAGCAAATTTGGAAAACTCATCAGTGGCCACAGGACTGGAAAAGGTCAGTTTTCATTCCAATCCCAAAGAAAGGCAATGCCAAAGAATGCTCCAACTACCACACAATTGTACTCACCTCACACTAGCAAAGTAATGCTCAAAATTCTCCAAGTGAGGCTTCAACAGTGTGTGAACCGAGAACTTGCAGATGTTCAAGTTGGATTTAGAAAAGGCTGAGGAGCCAGAGATCAAATTGCCAATAGTCATTGGATCTAAGAAAAATCAAGAGAGTTCCATAAAAATATCTACTTCTGCTGTGTTGACTGCGCCAAACCCTTTGACTGTGTTTAGTAGCTAAGTCGTGTCTGACTCCAGCAACCACGTGGACTCTTTCCTGCCAGGCTCCTCTGTCCATGAGATTCTCCAGGCAAGAATACTGGAGTGGGTTGCCATTTCCTTCTCCCAGGTTTGACTGTGTGGATCACAACAAACTGGAAAATTCTTCAAGAGATGGGAATACTAGGCCACCTGACCTGCCTTTTGAGAAATCTGTATACAGGTCAAGAAGCAACAATTAGAACTGAACGTGGAACAATGGACTGGTTCCAAATTGGAAAATGAGTACGTCAAGGCTGTATATTGTCACTCTGCTTATTTAACTTATATACAGAGTTATATGTTGGAGAAGACTTTTGAGAGTCCCTTGGACTGCAAGGAGATCCAACCAGTCCATTCTGAAGGAGATCAGCCCTGGGATTTCTTTGGAAGGAATGATGCTAAAGCTGAAACTCCAGTACTTTGACCACCTCATGCGAAGAGTTGACTCATTTGAAAAGACTGATGCTGGGAGGGATTGGGGGCAAGAGGAGAAGGGGACGACAGAGGATGAGATGGCTGGATGGCATCACTGACTCGATGGACATGAGTCTGAGTGAACTCCGGGAGTTGGTGATGGACAGGGAGGCCTGGCATGCTGTGATTCATGGGGTGGCAAAGAGTCAGACACGACTGAGTGACTGATCTGATCTGATACAGAGTACATCATGCGAAATGCTGGGCTGGATGAAGCCCAAGCTGGAACAAGATTGCTGGAAGAAATATCAATAACCTCAGATACACAGATGACACCACCCTTATGGCAGAAAGTGAAGAGAAACTAAAAAGCCTCTTGATGAAAGTGAAAGAGAAGAGTGAAAACACTGGCTTAAAACTCAACATTCTATAAACAAATATCATGGCATCTGGTCCCATTACTTCATGACAAATAGATGAAGAAACAATGGAAACAGTGAGAGACTTTCTCTTCCTGGGCTCCAAAAACACTGCAGATGGTAACTGCACCATGAAATTAAAAGACACTTGCTCCTCGGAAGAAAAGCCATGACCAACCTAGACAGCATATTAAAAAGCAGAGACATCATTTTGGTAACAAATGTCCCTCTAGTCAAAGCTATGGTTTTTCCAGTAGTCATGTATGGATGTGAGAGTGAGCACTTAAGAATTGTTGCTTTTGAACTATGGTATTGGAGAAGACTCTTGAGAGACCTTTGGACTGCAAGGTGATCAAATCAGTCAATCCTAAAGGAAATCAGTCCTGACTATTCATTGGAAGGACTGATGCTGAAAGCTAAAGCTCCAATACTTTGGCCACCTGATGCGAAGAACTGACTCATTGGAAAAGACCTTTATACTGGGAAAGATTGAAGGCAGGAAGAGAAGTGGATAACAGAGGATAAGATGGTTGGATGGCATCACCAGCTAGATGGACATGAGTTTGAGCAAGCTCCCAGAGTTGGTGATGGACAGGGAAGCCTGGTGTGATGCAGTCCTTGGGGTCACAAAGAGTCGGACATGACTGAGCAACTAAACCGATCTAAACTGAATTTACAAATGAATATTATCTATCCTTCCTTCACCTCCTTGTACCTTCCTTCAGCATCCCAACCCCTCACCAGATCCCAGAAAATTTCACCAAGATCGCTAATGTGTTTTCCACTCCCTCCTCCCTACACAGAGGAAGTAGACAGAAAATTGAGACTGGGGGGCACAAGGAACAGAGTTGGCTAAGAGTTAATCTCTTGATCTTCATATCTTTGTGGAGACTCATCCAAGAGGCAACCCCTTTGCCCTGTTCTCTGGATCATCTAAACACCTGGAAGATAGCTGCTGCACACCAAAGTCTGGGGTGGGGGCTGTTGCTTCTCTCCTAGACTCTGCCTTAGAGAAAACTGATTTTCAATCTTTTGTGAAGACTGGAAGGACTGTTGCTAAAGCTCAATACTTTGGCCACCTAGTGTGAAGTCGATTCATTGGAAAAGACCGTAATGATGGGAAAGATTGAAGACAAAATTAGAAAGTGGCAGCAGAGAATAAGATGGTTAGATAGCATCACTGACTCAATGGACATGAATCTGAGCAAACTCAAGGAGAAAGTGTAGGACAGAGGAACCTGGAGTGCTTCAGTCCATGAGGTCTCAAGGAGTCAGACATGACTTAGTGACTTAATAACAATGCAAATGCAGCTGAATATCCATCCAGATATTGCCCGTGAGAGTTTTTTCCTTTCCAAACAAATATGTGGATTCTTTTTCAACACTATTTCTCCAACTCTCCAAAATCAACTGGTGCTGCTGCTGCTGCTGCTGCTAAGTCACTCTGCTGCTAAGTCGCTTCAGTCGTGTCCAACTCTGTGCGACCCCATAGATGGCAGCCCACCAGGCTCCCCCATCCCTGGGATCCTCCAGGCAAGAACACTGGAGTGGGTTGCCATTTCCTTCTCCAATGCATGAAAGTGAAAAGTGAAAGTGAAGTCACTCAGTCATGTCAGACTCCTAGCCACCCCATGGACTGCAGCCCACCAGGCTCCTCCATCCATGGTATTTTCCAGGCAAGAGTACTGGAGTGGGTTGTCATTGCCCTCTCCAAATTCAACTGAGTGCTCTACAATTCAATACTCCAAGTTAGCAGCAGTTAATTTCTGTCCAATTTGGCTACAAATTCAAGAGTTCCCACAAACCCCTCTCAGATTTGATAATTTGGTATCATGACTCGAAGCACTTGGGAATGCACTTGACTTACCAGTTTATTATAAAGATTATGACTCAGAAAGAGATGTGTAGGGTAAGGTATATAAGGTATGGGAGTGGGGAGGTGGAAATGCCATGCCCCCTCTGAGTATGCCACCCTCCCAGCAACTCCATGTTTTCACCAACACAGAAACTCCCTGAACCCCATCATTTAGGATTTTTAATGGAGGTTTCATTTAGTAGGCATGTTTGATTACATTATTGGCTCTTTGTGATTAAATCAGCCTCCAGCCTCTCTCCCTCCTGTGGAAGCTGGGAGATAGTGCTGAAAGTTCCAAATGCCTAATCAAAGCTTGGTCTTTCTGGTGACAAGGGGCTCCTATCACCTTTGCACATATGCTAAGTCGCTTCAGTCATGTCTAACTTTTTGTCACCCTATGGATCGTAGCCCACCAGCCTCCTTGTCCCTGGAATTCTCCAGGCAAGAATCCTGGAGTGGGTTGCCATTTCCTTCTCCAGAGGATCTTCCTGATCCAGGGATCAAACCCACGTCTTTTAGATCTCCTATATTGGCAGGTGGATTCTTTACCACCAGTCTCACCTAGGAAGCCCCGTATCACCCTTATCACTGAGGAAATAACAAGAGTTTTAAGAGCTCTGCATCAGGAACTGAGGACAAAAAACAAATATCTTTCTTATTATACTACCCTGTTATGTTTATCCATCCTGCAAAAAAAAAAAAAAAAATCTAGAAACGTCTCCTTAGGGTGTTAGCCTTTCTGGCTATTTCTGCCTCTCCCTCTCTGCATACCTACCCTCTATAACCCCATAAGAGACTGACTAGAAACTTCTGTTTTGTTCTTCGTTAGGTTTTTCAACACATAACTAGTTCCCCTGTGACAGATTTCTTTATCTGTCCCCTCCAAACAAACCGTTCATGGGAACAAGCATTCTCAGAGCACTGGAGTTGAATGCCCACACTAGCTCTCTTCCTTCCAGAAGAATCTTAGGAAGTCATTGGTAAGGGTGAACTTAAATGGCCAAGGAACTCACTCCAGGGCACCCCTTTCATGGGCCACCTCCTTTGGCCTCTGGGTCACTGAGATCCACAGAGGAGAACTGAGCCTTTCCAGTGTCCAGGGAGGCCTGTTGGCTCTTGTTCAGACCTCCACTGGGAAACTCTCAGAGCAGGGTACTCAGCCTCTGGAACGGAAGACCAGGAACTTCACTAGTTAAGATGGGATGGGATGGCTGGAGGACCAGTTTGACTGAAGGCCTCTTGCCTTCTACTCCCACTGCTGCTGATTTCCCTCCCTGCACATGCTGAAAAGAACAAAAACAAAAACACAACAAAACCCAGGGAAATAAAGCTATTTTAAAATACTGTTATCAAGAGATCTTCCTTCTGAGGTAAAAACCTCACTTTCTCCTCCATGGGCTCTGCTCATCTGTGGCCCCAGAACGTCTCTGACGGCGAGGGCCTCAAGCCCACACTGGTTGATCTGGAATCTGGGTTTAGGTCCCAGCATGTGGCAATGTGCTCCACTCTGATGACACTTTTCGTTTCTAATAATAGAGCCGATGAAGTAATATTGCAATTGATGTTCTCGGGGATTTGATTGGATAAGTGCATAAGCCCTGGAGGGGGAAGGGGGTTGTATGGACGGATCACATTAGTATTCCCATCCTATCCATGCGCCGGGCCGCGAACCACGTCAGCCGGACTGATTCCCTGCGTCTCCCAGTCCCGCCACGGATTCATTTGGGATCCTCAAACAGGCGAGCCCCGTGGAGACGAGGGATCAAGACAGCGGATTAGAACCAATTGCCTGCTTCGGGGACAGCCGGCCCTTCCAGGCCTGGTGACTGGGGAGGGAGGGGAGCGCCGCCGCCGTGGGAAGACACCCGAAGCTAGAGCGACACTCTCCCCGCTGCACCCCCTCCCCCTGCCCCCCTCCACCTGGCAGCGCAGGCTTTTGAAAACTGTCCATCTGAATGGAAACTCGGAACCGCCGGGCGGCGTGTTCCTTTTCGCCCAGCCTTGCGATCCATGCCGAGCGGAAAGCGGTGCGAGCCCGCGCCAGCGCCCAGCTCCCGGGACAGGGCCGGCAGTGTTGCTGAGCAGAACTTGACCGAGCCCCTTCCTCGCTGCTAGTGGAAGCGATGCTGCAGGGCACAGCCAGCGTTTCCCCGGCTCTCCTTCAAGCTGAAGGTTACCCACCCGCGCAGTCAGCCCCAACCCTGTGAGCGCCGCGCCTCGGGTCCCAGCTCCGGCTGCTCGGCGGCGGCTCGCAGGGCAACGACCGGGCCGCCCGCGCCGGGGCGCACTGCACCAGCGGCTTCGGCTTGGTGGATGTGTATGCATGAGTTCTGCACCGAATGGGCGCAAAAAGCGCCCCAGCCGGTCCACCCGCTCCTCAATCTTCCAGATCAGCAAGCCCCCGCTGCAGAGCGGGGACTGGGAGCGCAGGGGCAGCGGCTGCGAGAGCGCCCACAAAAGCCAACGAGCCCTGGACGATTGCAAGATGGTAGGTGGAAAACGCGTCTCCTTTTTTTTTTTTTTTTGTCTTTTCCCTTTGGAGATGTGGGGGAATCGTGTCTGTTAATCGTTCGCCTGAGTGCTAGCCACTCCGCCACCCTCATCTCCACCATGCCGATCACGTGCACATGCACTATTTTAAAATCTGCAGTCCCCCAGATTCGGGCTGACACCTGGGTCGTCATGGACCCGCCAAGAAGTGCCGCGGAGAGAGTCTTGGGGGCAGCGGTTGTAGGTCATCCTTCTAACCCCTTGGAGGATGGCAGATACGAAAGACTCGGTGAACTGCCTGGCTCACCAGGGAGGGAGGGGTTAGGAAGGTAAGAGTGCTGTATTGTGGGGAGACAGGAGCAAACAAACCCAAACAGGACGCGCACAGGGCGCTGCGGAGGGGACGAAGGTTCCAGCGCAGAGACTGTGGCAGGTCTTTCTGTCAGACACCAGAGCCTGAATTGTTCAGGGGTCTGGCAGGAAGTGAACGGATTGCCTAATACAACCCACCTTTGGCCTTTTGAAATCCACAGGCCAATTCAAATTCACATCCCAGCTGTAGTAGAGGGGAACATTCTATGCGAGAGTTGCCAGCATCACTCTCTGGTGACCTGGGAGTGGCATGGGAGCTCTCCAAATATGCTCTCGGTCGTCAGAAACTTGAATCTGAACGGATGGGAGCAAGTAGGTCTGGAAATAGAACTTCCATGACCAGACTTAGGGATGAAAAATAAACACTTGCCTTGGACAAAGAGAACAGTCTTTGTGTCTCAGTCTTTAAACACTCTGTAGGCTCTTTTGCAGGAGATTTGAGGTGGCTCGGGGGTCAGTGAAAGCCTCTGTTTAGGTAGGAAAAAATAGCAAACTTTCTATTGATAAATGTCTTATGAAAGAAACTCGCTTCTTTTCCAGCTTGTGCAAGAGTTCAACACGCAAGTGGCCCTGTACCGAGAATTGGTCATTTCCATTGGGGACGTCTCAGTCAGCTGCCCCTCTCTCCGAACGGAAATGCACAAGACAAGAACCAAAGGCTGTGAAATGGCCCGCCAGGCACACCAAAAACTTGCTGCCATCTCGGGGTAGGAGCCTGTTGGTGTTATTTGGTAATTCATGTATATGATGTGTGAATGCTGGCACACAATGGATATTTAGAGTGATCAAAGCCTCAGAGATGATTGCTGCAAATGTGAGGTTTTAAGAGATTGGGATTGTCTAGAGAGCTATGAACAAACTATAGGCCAAATTATAATCCAAATGTGTGATTTTTGTATATATATTGAATATTTGGGTCATTAAGTGTCTTTTTTTTTTTTTTTTCAAAATTAACTTTCAGTATGCTGGCCACATTTTGGAATTTGAGGCTTAAGATGTTTTTGCACCAAAGTGAAGTTAAACCATCATGCCTCAAGATTATTTTGTCATCTGCTGCTAAACATGTACTGCACAAAAATCTTTGCTAAATCCCAGATTTACTAAACTATTTATACCATGAGTCAAATTCCTATGATACCATTTAAAATAAGATCCCTAAAATAAAGTCTTGGATATAAATTACTCTCTTCACTGTAGTGTCTGAAAGGGAAGTTTGAATTTGAGAAAAACTTTTTCAGGATTGGGGAAATTCACAAATTTAACTAATTTTAAGCTGCTTTTGCTCCCTTCCCCAATTATTTTTAATTCTTTTTATCACATTTATGGATTCTCAGTACTCTTGCCTGGAAAATCCCATGGATGGAGGGGCCTGGTAGGCTGCAGTCCATGGGGTCACTAGGAGTCAGATACGACTAAGCGACTTCACTTTCACTTTCATGCATTGGAGAAGGAAATGGCAACCCACTCCAGTGTTCTTGCCTGGAGAATCCCAGGGACGGGGAGCCTGGTGGACTGCCGTCTATGGGGTCGCACAGAGTCGGATACCACTGAAACGACTTAGCAGCAGCAGCATGCCTATTTTAGGTGATAAGACAGAGACTGAAAACTTCTCTCCTGAGACCACACTCACTTTCTCCTGATCTCTCAATAGTGGGAGAAAATTTAATTGTGGATTTTGTTAACAGTTCCTATTTCAGATAAATACAAAGAGCAAGGAAACACAGGAATCTTTATGCAGATACATTGATTTAAGTGTTTCATTCAGTCTGGATTTAGCCTTTATGTGTTTGTCTTTATCAGTATGATTATATCACAGTAGAAGTTCTAGTTAGACTCTTGTGCTAATGTTGTGGATTGATAACTTATAGGAATTATATCCAATTTACTTTTTTGAAAGAATCATTTTATCTTTAGTGCCATTAATATATATAGTGACAGTTATTGGTATATAAAGATTAGAAAGCTGTATGTCACCTCTCTTAATAACTAGTTTACATTTGACAACTTGTTTATATTTTATATGATAAAAAATGATATACTCTACTAATCTCCTTGAAGTGAGAGACATATAAAATGTTACAAACCTATTTTATTTAGTAGAAGTATTGAACATTATTGTCCTTTTCTGTTTTGTCTGTTATACTATACTTAACAAGAAGTGAATCTGTGAGTGAATCTAAATGTTTAAGGATTTGGGGGAGGAAATGCAGCTGTGAAAAGTATCAGAGAAGAGAGAAAAACAATCAGAAACACAAAAGAGAATCATGGTGAATTAAAGTCTATAAAGAAACAGTGGTTCAGAAGAAAAAACAGGTTTAGAACAGAGAGTTTTATGCTCAGAGCTAAGGAACTGCATATTTATAAACTGTGTGTCTAACAGTTTATGGTGGGTTTATATCCAGGATTTCTTTGAACTGGACCTCGAATTGAGAACATGTTCTAATCAGATAAGATGTACTGGAGAAATGAACAAGGAGGTCAGTTTAGTCTGTTCTGCTACACACACTTCTAAAGGTTTAGGAAAGAAAGAGTCTGCAACTATTGGGTACCAGTTAAGTTTTGAGGATTTGAGGTGAATTTTATTAATTCAGGGAATTATAGCCATTCACTACTTGCTTACATGTTATTTGAGGAATGTTACTGGGGCAGGTTTATAAGGATTCATGGGAAAACAGGTTGTTCTTAGAGCCTTGCAAAAGTAAGGTAAACTCTATTGAATGTTCTGGTGTAGAATTTGAAATATTTTCCTCCTTAAAATAATGAGATAGAGTTTAACCTTTCTGAAAAATGACAGCAAGATAATTGAGGAAAATCCCTTAAACCCATTACCATCTGGACCCCATTAATGAAGGATGTGAGTCCCCTGGGTGGAATTCTATTCCTGATATTGCTGGTTATGCAGGCTCTCATTTCAGGCTTCCTTTGAAGGTTGGTAGGGAGGCTGAAGGATTCACTTTACAATTGGATGCAGGAGTAAGAAAAGCAATGATTCCTGGGGAATGTAGACAGAAAGACTAGATTTCTTGAGTGCCCATTGTCTGCTGGTACAATCCATTTAATTGACAGAATAATCCTCTGAGGGACAGATTAGTATCTTTATTCGACAAATTGGTTTCAGGGAGGTTGAGCAAATTGCCCAGTCACATAACTAAAAAATGGTGCTTCAATCTGGCCCCAGGTTTGCATGCCTCTGAAAACCATGACCTTTCCTCCATATAATGCTGCCATTCAAAAAGATGTCAGGTAGAAAGGAAAGAAACACTAAGATATGCTCAAGAGATGAACTTCCAAAAGAGTACATAAAGTGAAAGAAGACAGTCAGAAAATACCACATATTACATGATTCCGTTTAAGTAAAATGCTCAGAGAAAGCAAATCTATAAGAAACAGAAAGTAGATTAGTGGTTTCCTAGGGTGAGAACAGAGAGTAAGTGCAAATGAGCTTGAGGTATCTTTGGGAGTGATGGAAATGATCCAATGACTTAGGGTGATAGTTGTCAACTGTATGTTTTCTGAAAATCAATGACTTGCCCACTTACAATGAGTGAATTTTACAGTATGTAAAGGATACCTCAATAAGTGTTTTTAAAAAGGTGTGATCACTGTTACCATGATTAACACTTGCCTTTCGTTGGGTTTATTCTTTTCAACATATGTAGTTTTTAGTGAAAGTGATACGAGCTACAGAGATGGGACAAAGTAAAGCTTGGCTGTCCAAGCATGCATCAAGATGCCTGCCTGATCGTGATCATCTAAGCACCAATTTGTTTCTCTGGGGAGGAATATAGTTTGGGTTAAAAGTTAAAAAAAAAAAAAAAGAATTAAGCCACAAATGCTATATGGCTTCTATCCCTGACCAATTGAAATCCTCAAGGAATGGTGACCACAAGAGAAGAAGATTCAGAGTGTGGTTCTCACTAGCTGGGCCTGGGTAAGCAGACCTTCTTCACAGACACAAGGGAAACACTTTCTCAAATTGTATTTAGATCAGCAGACGTTTGGGTACAGCCTTTTCTTTCTTTACTGTACCTTCGCCATGCTGATCTTCTCCTAGGTGTTAAAGCTAAGCTGGGCCCTGCTCGGTGTTTCAGTGTGAGTTCTGGGCCCTGTCTCCTCGAACTTCTTTCCAAAAATGATATCTGAGACACCTTTGAAGAATCCCTAAGGCTCCATGATACTGAGAATACTGAGTTAGCAAAATATCTTCCCTTTATATTTCTGGAATCTGAGTTTTGGAGGATTTAAAGTGACTTTAGAAGCAACTTGGTCATATGAGTGTGTATGAGGATTTTATAGTCAGGCAGACCTGCACTGAATACCATTATTTGCTGATCTTGATGGAATTACCTAACCCTCTGAATCTCAGTTCCCTCATTTGTAGACTAGTTGTCATGCTCACTCCTGAGTTAGTTGAGAGGACTCAGGGAGCCAGCTGGGTGATGCCTACCCTGGCAGTGGCGCTCTGCCCTTCCCAGCCTGCTCTCAGGATGCAACCCAGGCCTCATGCTCCCTGGTGTAGTGTCTGTCCCATCAACTACATCATCTGAGAGTGAAGACAGAGGAGCACGAGCTAGGAGGACCAGAAGAGACAATATGCTCTAGCAAACCCTCTAGTTTATGCTGTGGCTGGTGGGTTGGTGATGAGGAGTCCTTGTCCTATATACTTCTATGGTGTCTGTGTTGCTCTGGGTCTTCACACCACAACCTTCTGTTAGTGGCTGCTGATGGGAGTGAAGGCGAGGTTTGAGTATGCTACTATGAAAGGCAGTATAGCTGTCATAGGAAAGAGCACTGACTCTAAATCAGATTGTGTGATTAGTCATTCGGCCATGTCCGACTGTTTGCGATGCCATGGGCTGTAGCCTGCCAGGCTTCTCTGTCCATGGGGGTTCTCTAGGCAAGAATACTGGAGTGGGTTATCATGCCCTCCTCCAGGAGATCTTCCTGACCCAGGGATAGACCCCAGATCAGATCAGATCAGATCAGTCGCTCAGTCGTGTCCGACTCTTTGCGACCCCATGAACCGCAGCACGCCAGGCCTCCCTGTCCATCACCAGCTCCCGGAGGTCACCCAGACTCACACCCATCAAGTCAGTGATGCCATCCAGCCATCTCATCCTCTGTCGTCCCCTTCTCCTCCTGCCCTCAATCCCTCCCAGCATCAGAGTCTTCTCCAATGAGTCAACTCTTCGCATGAGGTGGCCAAAATACTGGAGTTTCAGCTTTAGCATCATTCCTTCCAAAGAAATCCCAGGGCTGATCTCCTTCAGAATGGACTGGTTGGATCTTCTTGAAGTCCAAGGGACTCCCAAGAGTCTTCTCCAACACCACAGTTCAAAAGCATCAATTCTTCGGCGCTCAGCCTTCTTCACAGTCCAGCTCTCACATCCATACATGACCACAGGAAAGACCATAGCCTTGACTAGGCGAGCCTTTGTTGGCAAAGTAATGTCTCTGCTTTTGAATATGCTATCTAGGTTGGTCATAACTTTCCTTCCAAGGAGGAAGCGTCTTTTAATTTCATGGCTGCAGTCACCATCTGCAGTGATTTTGGAGCCCAGAAAAACAAAGTCTGACACTGTTTCCCCATCTATTTCCCATGAAGTGATGGGACCAGATGCCATGATCTTCGTTTTCTGAATGTTGAGCTTTAAGCCAACCTTTTCACTCTCCACTTTCACTTTTATCAAGAGGCTTTTTAGCCCCTCTTCACTTTCTGCCATAAGAGTGGTGTCATCTGCATATCTGAGGTTATTGATATTTCTCCCGGCAATCTTGATTCCAACTTGTGTTTCTTCCAGTCCAGCATTTCTCATGATGTACTCTGCATATAAGTTAAATAAACATGGTGACAATATGCAGCCTTGACGTACTCCTTTTCCTATTTGGAACCAGTCTGTTGTTCCATGACCAGTTCTAACTGTTGCTTCCTGACCTGCATACAGATTTCTTAAGAGGCAGATCAGGTGGTCTGGTATTCCCATCTCTTTCAGAATTTTCCATAGTTTATTGTGATCTACACAGTCAAAGGCTTTGGCATAGTCAATAAAGCAGAAATAGATGTTTTTCTGGAACTCTCTTGCTTTTTCCATGATCCAGCGGATGTTGGCAATTTGATCTCTGGTTCCTCTGCCTTTTCTAAAACCAGCTTGAACATCAGGAAGTTCTTGCAGACTGATTCTTTACCATCTGAACCTGGATAAAATCCTGGCTTTACCACTTACTAGGGATACATGCGAACTGATATGCCAGTTGCTTCACAGGGTGGTAAATGGCAGTCTGGTGTGGTGGCTAAGTACATAGACTTTGGAGCAAGACTGCCACTGTTCAAATCTCAGCCTTACTACTCACAAATAGTGTGACCTTGGGCAAAGATACTGTTTCTCTGCCTCAATTTCTTAATCAGCAAAATAGGGCTGATGAATAATGGGACCAAATCATACAGTATTCTGAGAATTGAATAAAGTAACATACTTAGAACACTGCCTAGCATCCAGCAAATATTAGTATTAAGTTCATATTAGTGTTACTGTAATTGTTAACAAAACATTTAAAATTCAGGTGGTCAGATACATTTATATAAAAAAATCAAATAGTTTTTAAATAAATATCTCAGCTGGAATAAATTTTTGTTTACCTAGGCTTCTTACTTTATGTTCTGAAAAACTTTCTAGGCTGAAATTTCCTAGATGCTTATTGAAAGACCTCTTCTTTAATATGTTAAAAACACTATGGAGAAGCAAAGGTTCAAAAGTAGTTAGGTTTAAGATTATTTTCTCCATATAAATCAACCTAGATTCTTCATAAATCATAACATTTACAAAATCTTTGAGCCTAACTCTGGTATAAGCTGTGTGACATTGGATGAGACTGTTAAATTCTCCATACACCTCAAAAATGGAATTGAATGATTTCTGAGTCATCTGGCTTTATCATTCTAGTGTTTTATGTTAATTCATGTAGAATTACATAGATTTTCTTTACAGAAGCGAGCTATTAAAAAAAAAATAAGCACATGCCAGAAGTTTGATGATTGAATTCCAGAAATAATGTTAGGATGTGAAAACACTGTGATCACAAGAAGAATCTTAATCTCCTAATGGCTTCCGGGAACAATATCATGATTATCCTAGGGGTCCGTGTTCACAGATTTTAGGGTTTTCCCTTCAGCAATTGTTTTCCTGACCAGCCAGGCCTATGTGTTTCTCCTTGTATCTTACCTCGTGTCTTTTCTTCTTCTGTTATTGGTCTATTTTAGTTGTGTTGGATTCTTGTTTGACTTTCCTGCTCTTTTTCCAGTCTCCCTGTGTGTCCATTTCCTGTCTTGTTTGCTAGGATACTGAGATGGGAGAGGGAGACTCCAGGACTGCAGCTTAGTCAGGGTGCTTCTTTTCAGCACTTCGCCTGAGGGTGCAGCGATCACGTGGCGTGATGGAGAGCCGAAGGAGTGTTTGGTGAGAAAGCAGAAGGGGTGTTTGGTGACTATGGAGGCAGCTCACTCAGCTTTCTTTGATCCACATTATAGAGGAGGCCTGGGGTGTAGTAAAAGAAGCCTAGTTTGTAGTCACGCCAGGTCACCCACACTGTCCTTTATGTTTTCTTCCTATTACAGATGCTTGGGTTTTAAATTTTTAACTCTCACTGGTCTGGCAGTGAAAGGTGAGTTATATCTGCACCAAAAGAATATGCTATCCATCTAAGATAATGACACTTCAGTGTTACTTTTCTAGGACTATAGTAACAAAGTACCACAACCTGAGTAGCTTAAACTATGGAAAGTTCTTTTCTCACAGGACTGGAGGCCCAAGATCAAGGCAGGGCTAGTGCCCTGTGAAGACTGTTTCTTTATCTAGCTTTTAGTGGTTTGCTGGCAATCTTTGGTGTTTCTTGGCTTGTTGAAATATCTCTGCCTCCAACTCCACACGATCTTCTCTGTGTTTATGTATGTGTGTCCAGATTTTCCTGTTTATAAGACATCAGTAATACTGAATTTGGGGGCCACTCTACTGTACATTTTCCTTTGGAGAAGGAAATGGCAACCCACTCCAGTATTCTTGCCTGGAGAATCCCATGGACAGAGGAGCCTGGTGGGCTACAGTCCACGGGGTCGCAGAGAGTCGGACACGACTGAGCAACTTCACTCACTCACTCACTCACTACTGTATGACCTCTTGCTAACTTTACTAATTGCACCTGCACCGACGTATTTCCAAATAAGGTCACATTCTGAGATCCTGGGTGTCAGGATTTCAACATATGAATTTGGGAGGAGAGGTGCAGGCACAGAAGGGTAATTCAACCCATAGCAAATTTCCTTCCCTCATCTGCAGTAGAATACATACTTTGGGTTGTTTTGCCTGGTGGGGATGGAGTTTTGCCCAACACTATCTGCAAAGATAGTGGAGGACAGAGGAACCTGGTGTGGTGCAGTCCACGGGGTCCCAAAGAGTCGGATCCAACTTAGTGACTGAACAGAAACAGCAATCTGCGTACTTTCTCAACACCTTTGCACTTCCCAGCACCCAGTGTTTTATCATTTGAAACACTGCAGCTCATATTGGGGTGGGATTTGTGACCATGAAATAGGATACTGTTTGTATGAAATGGATGTATGTGTCCACAAAGAATCCCCAGTATGGTTAGCACTTTGCTCTAACCGATTTAATTACTGATGTCTGAAGGTGGACCAAAATCAACTGCAGCAAAGAATATTAGGGAGAAGTAGTAATTAATACATCGAATATTAGGCACCTGACAGTCCACATATAGGATGCTCACTTTCTTGGGTCTGCATGGCTGGGAGTAGGTGGTGGCCCTCAGTGGTACTGATACTGTACTCAGGAGCAAGTGACAAAGGACTGACTCACACCCAATTAAAGAAGAGTGTTATTATTACTCACCAAACCAAGTGTGATAGGGAATCTAGACACATGTCTCCCATTACCTATTGAGGTTTAGCCTATTTATTTTTGAATAGACCTAATGACTTAGAGGTGAGTGAAAAAGTTGGCTTAAAGCTCAACATTCAGAAAACTAAGATCATGGCATCTGGTCCCATCACTTCATGGGAGATAGATGGGGAAACAGTGGAAACAGTGTCAGACTTTGTTTTTCTGGGCTCCAAAATCACTGCAGATGGTGACTGCAGCCATGAAATTAAGAGACGCTTACTCCTTGGAAGGAAAGTTATGATCAACCTAGATAGCATATTCAAAAACAGAGACATTACTTTGCCAACAAAGGTCCATCTAGTCAAGGCTATGGTTTCTCCAGTGGTCATGTATGGATGTGAGAGTTGGACTGTGAAGAAAGCTGAGCACCGAAGAATTGCTGCTTTTGAACTGTGGTGTTGGAGAAGACTCTTGAGAGTCCCTTGGACTGCAAGGAGATCCAACCAGTCCATTCTGAAGGAGATCAGCCCTGGGATTTCTTTGGAAGGAATGATGCCAAAGCTGAAACTCCAGTATTTTGGCCACCTCATGCGAAGAGTTGACTCATTGGAAAAGACTGATACTGGGAGGGATTAGGGGCAGGAGGAGAAGGGGACGCCAGAGGATGAGATGGCTGGATGGCATCACTGACTCGATGGATGTGAGTCTGAGTGATCTCCAGGAGTTGGTGATGGACAGGGAGGCCTGGCGTGCTGCGATTCATGGGGTCGCAAAGAGTTGGACACGACTGAGTGACTGAACTGAACTGAATGACTTTTACCTTGTTAAAGCTTTCTAATAGATGTTTCAATTTAGAGAGAAAATTAAATCTAAAACAAACTTTAGGAAAACTCCTCATCACTGTATTTATTCTGTGAAGTACAAGAGAGCAAGTCTGTGTTTAATTCATGTTTATACCGGGTGCCAAGCTCATGAGGAAATGTGCACCTTGTTTGTTCATTAAGTTTACTTGGTACTTTTAAATCTATTCTTAAAAGACATTGTATCATATACTTCAATTTAAAAATCAACTAAACTTTAATAAGAGAGAAAAAACGGTGTCTTAATACAGACTTTAGGAAAAAAATGAGCAAATACATTAGCTTACATTTTATATTTCTATTATATTTGACTTTATCTTTTCTGGTTTATAACTATAAAACCAATACGTTGGTTTTTAAATGAGAGGACTTGAAGAACACACTTAAGATCAATTTCTGAGACATAGATGTTTATTCTTATAAGAAATTAGTGGGCACCCTGTATTTTAGAATTACTCAGAAGGTAATCATGTTTCAGGTTATTTGATAAATATCATCATCCTAACATCTATTTGGTGACTTCATGTTGAGTAAAAAACCATTTTATACTGAGATTATTTTTTAAAAATCATTTTTTAAACACTTAGCCCTTGAAAGTTTAGATGTGTCTCATCCAAAAAGATACCTCTATAAAGCAAACTCTGGAGCAGTAACTAAACCACCAGACAGTTCTTTTATTTCCTCTACTCTAGAAGACATGACTTTAAAAAAAAAAAGTGAAAACTTCCTCAAAAACATCTAATTGTTTATTTATATACATATATACACATATGTATATTGCTTGTTCATACACATATTATATATACTTATAAATAAATACTAAAATTTATGAAATAGATTCCTGTTAGAATAATGTGTCTAAGCCTTTAAAAAGAAGTGCTGCTTTAGCAAATAATGTTTCCAAATCAATGGAAAACTCTAGTTACAATAGGTTAACAAAAATCAACTTAACATTTGCAGGTGTAGATAAACAACTAAGCTAACAATCTACAGCTATTTAACTGAGTTTAAGCCAAAGTGTGTGTGTTGGAGGTGGTTGCATACTAACTCAGAAGGCATCAAACCCCTAGCGTATTCTTCAGTTACTAAAAATAAGTATCTCAAAGTCTCCCACAGTCTTATTCTGTCAGTTACTAAGTCCTGTGCTGTTTTATCTTTTCCAACATCTGTTGTATCTCTTTTTCACCCCATTTCTGTGGCCATCCACTTAGTTCAGAATCAAGTCCCCTCAGGCCATCAACTATTCCAGTTGGTCTCCTCACCTTTAGTTTCTCACCTCTTCTTTTCAGTCTCTCACTAGATCCAGACCAATCCTGCTAAAACTCTCCTCTGATCGTGTCACTTCCTTGCTTTAAAACTTGCAAAGATGCTCCATTGCCTAAAGCAGTGTTTCTTCAAGTGGGATTCATGCATTAACCTGTCTCAAAATCATGTGCGTGCCCTCAGACTGACAGAACCAAAGTTCTAGAGAATGAGGCCTGGAAATCCAACTTTTTTAACAAGCACCACCCCATCCCCCTGGAGATTCTTGAACATGCTGAAAATAAGGCCTGTCAGCCTGAAGCGGTGATTCTCAACTTGAGCTGCACACTGTAGTCACCGGGGAAGCTTTAAAAAATTGCTGATGCTTGAATTCCATCCCTAGAGTTTCTGATTTAGATGATCCAGGAGGCAGCCTAGGCATTGGGATATTTTTTTAAAGCTTCCTATGTGAACATTTGTATAAAAATGGATTACATTTGGCTACACTGAACACAAAAATTCAAAGTAGCAGTTGCTTAAAGACACCAGGGTTTATTCTGTCACAGAAAAGAAGCCCTAGAATGGCCAGTTTAGAACTGGTATGCTGGCTCACAAGTGAGCATTTCTGTTGCCTGCTGGTTATGGCTTCCATCAATTTCACTTTAGGTTGTGAGATTACAACAGGAGTTCCAGCCATGAGTCCCAGTTCCAGACCAGAAGAAAGGTTGAAGGCGAAAGGCCACTTCCCAGCTGGGTCCTCTCTTTTTAAGCAGACCCAAACAGAACTTCTTCCAGAACTGCATCATGTGGCCACATCTCACTGTGAGGGAGACAAGGAAAAGTATTCTCTTATCCTTGCCACCTTAAATAAAAGAAGGGCTTTAACGCTAAGGAAAAGAGAGAGAGCAAATATGGGGAAGCAACACATGACCTCTGTCCCCAATCTGTATTCCTGGACTTAACTTTTACCATTTAATTGGAAATACTTTGCTTACTCAGACTAATCTGCTTTTTACTCCTTAAGGGTGTGTAGCGGGATGGCCCCATTCTATCAAGTCTACGTCTATGGTTTCTAGATGAAAAATCCCATTCCATCTATTAAAAGAAATAATTTACTCTCCTAAATGTCAAGGTCTTACTTGCAGTCTCATTGTCTGCCATGTTCCTTGCACAAAAATTCAGAGTGGATCAGAGGGTCCCAAAGTGAATAAGAATATTTTTTCTGCCTTTAAATGGACCCATGAAAAAGATTAAAGGTTCAGGAACCACTTGGGAGGACAGGAAGTTAGGCAAGGTGCCTTTGAAAGGGTTTGAGTATAATTTTCACACAGCAGGATGTGAAATAGGATAAGGCCCACAAGGAGGATAAGTAGTGGCATTCAAGAAATCAATGTTTAAAAATCTACCAGAAATGGAGTGGGTTTAAAAAAAAAAAAAAGATCTAAACTTTATTTTTTAAATTTATTCTTAATTGGAGGATCATTGCTTTACAATATTGTATTAGTTTCTGCTATACAAAAACATGAATCAGCTATAAGTATACATATATCCTCTCCCTCTTGAGCCTCCCCACCCCCACCCCTGCATTCTAGGTCAACACAGCGCACTGAGCTGAGTTCCCTGCGCTATACAGCTGCTTCTCACACATGGTAATGTATATATGTCAGTGCTACTGTCTCAATTCATCCTACCTTCTAAACTTTATTTTAAATCAAAGAAAAAAAAATCCTATCAAGGAGCTAAAATCTGGTGAGCTATATTAGAAATAAAAGGTAGGGAGGCAGGGTTTTCTGGATATGGGTATAAGCTTCAAGATGATCTATGATCAACACTGTGAGTTCATTAAGAGAGACTGAACTTGAAACTCATTATCTCATGTAAATGGTGTTATATACAGCAGTCGGGACATAAATGGTATTTAACCCATAATTTCCTAAACTATAAACCTATTCAACACATGTGACAGTATCTTTGGTGAGGAAACATATTCATTTCCAACTCTGGAAGTCATCTTCCTTTCTGAGGACCTATTCATAGAGCATCCATATGCCACGTGCTTTTCTAGGTGCCAGAAACACAGCAGTTCTGAAAAAATAGAGAAAGTCCCTGCATTCATGGTTAGAGATGATCAAGAAGAGCTATAGTCTAAAATTTTGTGTCCCCACAAAATTTATTATGTTGAAATTCTAATGCCCAATGTGATGACATGGGTAAGTGGGTCCTTGGGAGGTACTGAAGCCATAGGATGGAGCCTTCATGTATGGGATTTAGTGTGCTCATAAAGAAGCCTCCAGAAATATCCCTCACCTCTTCCGCCAGTGAGAATATACAGACAGAGCACTGGCTATGAGCCAGGAAGAAGGCTCTCACCAAACAGGACCTTTTTGTGCCTTGATCTCATATTTCCCATCTCCAAAACTGTGAGAAATACATTTCTGTGAAATGGCACCCAACTCCAGTGTTCTTGCCTGGAAAATCCCATGGATGGAGGAGCCTGGTGGGTTACAGTCCAAGGGGTCTCAAAGAGTTGGACACAACTGAGCAACTTCACTTTCTTTCTTTGTTTCTAAGCCACCCAGTCTTTGGTATTTTGTTAAAGCAGCCTGAATGGACAAAGACAAAAAGAAACAAGCAAAGAAGAGAGCATTTCAGAGAGAGATAAAAGCAGTGGAAAAAAATAAAATAGGATGATATTATTAAAGAATGATGGATGCAGTGTGGTGACATCTGAGAAGGTGACATTCTAACTTGATATCTGACTTTGAGAAGTCATGTGATGAGCTAAGAGAAAAACATTTCAGGCAGAAGGAATAGCAAGTGTAAAGGTTCTAAAATGAACTGACCTTGGCATGTCTGAGGGAAAGAAAGACTAGATGATCAGTTTGGAACTAACTTCAGCTGCAAGTAACATAGGCTGAATTTCAGTGACTTTCATAGATACAGGTTTATTTTCCTGCATAGTTATAAACCCAGTGATAGGGGATGGCACACACTGGTTCATGATTTAAAGGTATCAGGCCTGAGATTTCTATAATTGGGCCTTTTCCTCTAAGTTCCAAGATTGGTGCTTCAGCTCCAGAAATTCTGCCCATGCTTCCAAGTAGGAAGGACAGAGAGCAAAAGGCAAAGACATAAACAATTGTGGCTCTTTTAAAAAGAGCTTTTTCAGGGGGCTTCCCTGGGGGCCCAGTGGCTAAGACTCCACACTCCCAATGCAGGGTGTCCAGGTGCAATCCCAGGTCAAGGAGCTAAATCCCACCTGCTGCAAATAAGAGTTCACAAACCGCAACTGAACATTCCACTAGCCGAAACTAAAGAAAAAAAAGATTCTACATGCTGCAACTAAAGATCCCACGTGCCCAGCACAGCCAAATAAATAATTAATTAAAAATAAATAAATAAATAAATAGCAAGCTTTGTCAAAAGTCTCACATAACAACTTCCATGAACATTCTGTTGGCCAGAAATAAATTATATGACTTTCATGCTGTGACTTACATACATTTTTGTCCATATTAGCTGTCTAGTGAGGACAAAAATTTCCCAGTCTGTAAGCCAAAGTGATGCTTCCTGAGGCCCAGGATAGGGGAACTTTTTAGCAAGACTAGGCAGACAGGAAGGGTAGGGTGCTTGGATGTGAGAAATGAGGAAAGGGGTGTTGGAGGGGGAGAAAGTAGTGGGAGGAGATCCCCTAGCATCTACCCCTCATTCCTGCCCATTTCCCTCTTGGCTTATTAGTCCTTCCATTTCTTCCTTAAATATTGAATACCTACTATGGGCTGGCCACTGTGCAGGGCTTTGGAGGTATAAAAAGAAATACAACACATTCCCTGCCCTTCAAGGAGCTTATTGCCTAGCATCTGTGTAAACAAGCAGACATGTAAACAAATCATTGCAAAACAGTGGGATCACTGCTACAATAGAAATATGTAGATAGTAGGAGAGGCACAAAGGAGGTGGCAGTCAGCTCATTTTGGGTGGGTGTAGCCAGGAAAGACTACTTCATTAAGGGCAGAATGTCACCTGGACAGAGCTTTGGATGCAAGGAGTAAAGCCCTTCCTCTTTCGTGTGTCTTTGAGGTTTCTGCCATGAGTAAACTTGAAAAGACACCGTTTCTGTGTCTTGAACCAAGGAGAAACAGAAATAGGAGTTTCACTGTGCTGAGAACCAACTGTGTGTTGTACCCCTTTGCCTATATTATTTCATGATGAAATGCATTCATCTGAAATAATATTTACTTAGAACCCAGTGAGATAATATCTTAAAGTGAGTTATTTTGGGTAAGAAATCCTTGTATCTATGAGTAGCAGAGACCAGCCTAATCATAGAGCCTGCTGTGAATTAGGTAGGTGGGAGCTGGGATTTTTTCACAAGTTCAAGCATGTCAGAACAGTGGTCCTGGTGATTCTTGTGGTTCAAGTGACTTGGCCCTTGTGGGTCCAAGATTGTGGTCCCATTCATAGCCAATAAGACTCCAAGGCTGACTCTTGAGATTAGACCAGCAGTCCCCAACATTTTTGGCACCAGGGATCTGTTCTGTAGAAGGTGATTTTTTTCATGGACCCTGGTGGTGGTGAGGAAGGATAGTTTCTGGATGGTTCTCATAAGGAGTTTACAACCTAGACCCCCGACATGCACAGTTCACAGTAGGGTTTGAATTCCTATAAGAAACTTAATGCTGCCACTGATCTGAAAGGAGGCAGAGCTCAGGGGTGATGTGAGTGATGGGGAGTAGCTGCAAATACAGATGAGGCTTCATTTGCTCACCCACCACTCACCTCCTGCTATGCAGCCTGGTTCCTAACACAGGAGTGGGGGACCCCTGTGCCAGAACTTCCACGCCTCGCCTGGAAGCTCCCCAGAGCACCCATAATGCTAAATATTTTTAGAATTTCCATTTGGTAGTACACTTAGTTCAACAAGTTGAGGTATTTGGTCAAGATATTGGGCAGGGTTGGGGTTTGAACTCAGGTCTTTCTAGTGCCTGAGTCTTTATTTTGACACTGCGCGAGGCTGTTTTGTTTCCCCAGGCAGCTACTTTCTTTCTCCGAGTGGCCCCAGTATTGGCTGACCTGCCTTCCTTCCCTTCCACTGTTACAAAGTGTTATTTCCATTCAGAGTCTCTCTGCTTCCCTGGACTCACTTCCGCACAAGGACCTCTTCAGCCAGCACACAGCTGACTTGAGGGTTTTTAAGGTTTCCTCAGCCAGTAAGAGAAGAAAACAAGCAGGCAGGAAAAAAATAACAAAATTATGACCTTGCTGAAGCCGCCAGTGGAATGTGAATGGATCTCAGCTCTGCATTCTCGAGGCTTCAGCATTTCTCTCTGGGCTCCAAATTTTTCAGACTTCCTCTCTCCATCCTGGGTCTTCCTCAAATTGCTCCATCCTTGGGCACCCCTTTTCTGGTCTGTTTCCCTACTCAAGTCCTAGAAATATTGGACCAGGTCGAGGCCGGCTGAATTCTGGATTTCAGGAAACCACGTGCTTCTTCTCAGCAGAGCACATTGGAAGAGGGGACACCCTAGTATCACAGTGACACTGGCTACCCAGCTCCACGCCAACACATCAGTGAGCACAGGAGTGGGAAGAGAACTGCAGATAAGGGTGAGGAGTGGTGCCCACTCACCACTTTTTTTGAGGAGAGGCTCAAAAAAAGAGCTTCCCACTGGGTGATGGATGATAGGACCACTCAGGAAAGTACCATAGAGGCTAGGTAAAAAGATGGGAAGGACTCATAGGTGACAAGAATGGGAAGAGATTACCAGACCAGTCTCAAAACATCACTTCTTAAAATACCCAAATCCCTTGTCAATAAACCCAAAAGAGCTCCTGCTTTCCCCACAAATGAAGTTTAAAATTGGAATACACAGTAATTATCTAAATCAGCCTCTTCATGGAATTTCCAGATTTTGACCAGACGGATAACTTCTTAGAGCTTCAGGCTCTAAGTTTTAGGCCCTGTTATTCCCTTACTGGGTCTCATTTTGAAGCATCAAATTTGGCTTGGAAGTTTTCTCCCTTTTTGTATGCAGACATACCTCATTTTGGTATACTTTACAGATACTGCATTATTTTTTAAAGAAATTGATGATTTGTGTCAACCCTGCATTGAACAAGTCCGTGGCTTGGAATTCTTATTTCCGTTCTTGCCATCCACTCCCTGAGCTCAGGAATTATGTGAAACTGACATTTTTTTCCTCTCTCAGATATTCATTATCAGTAAATAGACAATTTCTGATTTTTTCATCTTCAATATCATGTTACTATTATTCCATTACTATGAAAATTCCTACTTGTCTTAGAATCAAAGAGTAAATGAGTCCCCCTCACCCTCACCAAAATATTTCTGATGTAGGAAAAATTTAGGTAGAAAACAGAGATTAATTCCTAAAATTACCTCTGGTGTATAATCATGTATAATTCATGCTTCTCAAGTCACACACCTCAAACATTTGGGGGTTTAGTCATTATTTCTGTTCAAGGGGGGTTATTTGAAAAAAACCCACTGATGTCTGTAAGAAGAAGATGTGGTCAGAAGTGAGTTTTGGGGAAGTGAGTCAAAGATAAGTCATCTTAAGACTCTTGCTCTTGTTCTTACTAGTACATTTATAAAAATCTATTCATTTTGGTTTTGTGATGGTCCTCATTTGGGTCCTGCTCAAAAATAGGAAGACCTTCCATCTGAGGACCACAACCGAGTGTTCATTCCTACAGGCTCTGGATGAGGCAAATGGTAATGGTCAGGATCTTTCCGTGGTTGTGATGTAGGGATGTGTAGCTTGGATGAGCCGGAGAAGGCAATGGCACCCCACTCCAGTACTCTTGCCTGGAAAATCCCATGGACAGAGGTAGGCTGCAGTCCATGGGGTCGCTAAAAGTCGGACATGACTGAGCGACTTCCCTTTCACTTTTCACTTTCGTGCACTGGAAAAGGAAATGGCAACCCACTCCAGTGTTCTTGCCTGGAGAATCCCAGGGACGGGGAGCCTAGTGGGCTGCGATCTATGGGGTCGCAGAGTCAGACAAGACTGAAGTAACTTAGCAGCAGCAGCAGCTTGGATGAGCACAAATATGCTCACGGTGGAAGAGAGAAACACTTACTCTACTGAGAAGTGAGTGACAGATCTCCCCCTAGTGTGGGGCATATTAGGATTCTCCAGAGAAACAGAAACAATCAGGTGTGGGGGTTGGGTAGGGGGGTAGGTAATATAGAATGAGAAATTGGCTCACACAATTACGGAGGCAGAGCAGTCCCACAATTTTCCATCTGCAAGCTGGAGACCCAGGAAAGTGGTGGTCTAATTCACTCAGAGTCCAAAGACCCGAGAAGCAGGGGAATCAATGATGTGAGTCCTAGTCTGAGGGCAGGAGGGGACTAATGTCCTAGCTCAGCATTCAGACAGACAGAGAGAGAATTCAACCTTCTTTCACTGTTTTGTTCTGTTTGGACCCTCAGGGGATCGAATGGTGCCCACCCACACTGGGGAGGGCCTCCTGCTTTACTCTGTGCCAATGCAAATGCTAATCTCTTCCAGAAACAGCCAGAAACAGGGTTTCACCACATGCCTGGGCATCCTGTGGTTGAGTCAAGTTGACACATAAAGGTCATCATTATACTGGGTCAGTTGCCTTGACCATAGCAGAGGGCTGAAAGCCCCAGAATTCATAATTCTCCAAGAGCAGCAGTGGGCGGATCACCTGTAGACATCTGAGGAGACCTTTCCGTGCATAGTGAGAGGGGCGAGTTGAGGTGGTCCCTGTCCATCGGCACGTGCTCAGGAATCAGGACCCAGCCACCCCTCACCTCAGAGTCACTACATGGAGGGTGACAGGGTTTGAAGGAGATGGCTGTATCTTCCAAGCTGGGTGACTTTCATGAATGTTTTTTGCCATAAACCCTGTTTTATTACTATTTGAAGTTTGAGCTCAAATGGCTGCATCTGTTTGCGTACTGTACCATCATTGAATAATGAGGAAACTGCTCAGATTATTTTAGGCCACAGCATGCACCATAATGCAAAATCACTCAGCAAATGTTCCCTCCAGAAAACAAGCCTTCTCAACTGTTTTTATATTCATGGATTCAATCTTTTTGTTTTCTGAGGATGAAATATGTTTTAAGCTACCAAGTCTGTTCAGAGTAGCTTTAAATGATTCTCGAAATTTTCCTATTAGGTTATTGCACAGGCACCATCGTGGATTTGATGTGAAAATGTGAAACAAGTTAAAATGTCTGTTTAGGTGTAATCTTTTCAAAAGACAAGTCATCCCAGTTCATTTGGGGAAAGTCTTGCTTTTCATGCTTCACTGTTATAAAGACAATCTCCAACTTCAGAGAAAGAAATTCTGTGGGATGTGAGGGGGAAAGAGGCAAGAAAGGAGAATGATTCAGCTGGAAAAGAGGAAAGAAAATGAGGAAGGAAGAAGTAATTAGTTCTTTGGGAACTGTGCTGATTAAGGAGCTGGCACTGCCGAGGGATAAAGGAATGAAGCTAAAGGGAAAAGAAAAGGGAACATGCAGTTGTAAGGTTGGAGGCAGTTGTGCAGATCAACTCTCCAAACTCATCCATCAGGGGCCAGAGAGGCAATGTGGAAAAAGTGAAGTGCTGGGGGAAGGGGGAGGGGGCCACTGGAGCATCCATACCTGTGAGTCTAAGGCAGGCTGCTACCAAACTCCACTGCTTACTGATTCCCATGCAGAAAGGTGGGCCAAATGTGCCATATTTGTGGCTTTTTAAAAAAAGAATCCATGAATTCATGTTTGTCTGTGAAATATCACAATTTTTAAATGTTGGCTAACAGAAAAGTCTGCTGAGGAAAAGTGGCCCTCAGCCGTTAGTGGCTACCTCTGTTAATTATCACCTGCTTGCTTGCTCAGAATATTTACAGAAGGTTGAGTATGAACAATTAGAGAGATGCCAGGATGTGTGACCATTTTGTATTTGTGTTAGTAACTGTATCATCTTCTTAATTTCTTTGTTGCTTTCTGTGTAGAGTATTAAAACTCACTAATACCTGTCACCTCATTAAACAAAATGAAACCTAAAAAAACCCTAGCGAATATAGGAAAAACAGAGATGTATATTTTCGCCTTGAATTGTTAGTTAATGAAGGTCAAACATATTTAATTAGCCTTCAGTTCAGTCGCTCAGGCATGCCCAACTCTTTATGACCCCATGAATCGCAGCACACCAGGCCTCCCTGTCCATCACCATCTGCCAGAGTTCACTCAAACTCATGTCCATCAAGTCGGTGATGCCACCCAGCCATCTCATCCTCTGTCGTCCCCTTTTCCTCCTGCCCCCAATCCCTCCCAGCATCAGTCTTTTCCAATGAGTCAACTTTTCGCATTAGCCTTAAGAATATGTTAAACATTTTTAGAATTCAACCTAAGGAAAGAAATTATAATATTTGTACATGTATCCTGAAGTCAAATTGCTTGAAAGATGCTCTCTTTTGCCAAGACAATTATTTACATTATCATCTAGCTCACACCATTACTCTTTTG
Organism: Tragelaphus eurycerus; assembly: GCA_935064755.1. Lineage (NCBI taxonomy): Eukaryota > Metazoa > Chordata > Mammalia > Artiodactyla > Bovidae > Tragelaphus > Tragelaphus eurycerus. The sequence continues at coordinate 15,671,337 of CAKXYN010000024.1, read as the reverse complement.
TATCAAACAGGAGCCATTGATCTTATTAGGATCAAGATCAAGACAAATAGCCTGTCAGATATCTAGCAGAGTCTGAGTTCCACATGAAAGCTAAATATAGGACATACATATTTTACTTTAGCTAAATGAGATCCTAAGCGGGGGAGGGGGCGAATACTCTCTTAACCTGATTTCTTATTATTTTTATGATTTAGTAGCTGTTCGAATTTAACTGAAAAAGGATGCCGTATACAAATACAGACAAATGTCAATTTGCACGCAAGAGTCAAGGCCATTTCTAGACAGCTATTCCTGAATTCCCAGCAAAGGGTGTAATTCTCTGATCAATTTTCTCTGCTTAAGAGTGTGGAACCAGGTATTTTCTTTTACTCAACAACATGTCCCTTCCAGACTGAAGATGTAAGGTAGCCTCAGTAGATCATCCATGCTTCTCTTGCCCTTCCCCCTACCCATGCCTCCCCTCCTTTAAGCAACTGGAAGAACAGCTAGAGGGACTTCCCAAGTAGTCTTATAAAGACAGTTCCCCTCCCTACCATTGCAGGGATTCTTTGGGCCTCTGCCTTTAGAGCTAAAGTGGGTACTGTCTAACATTCCTTGATTTCGTGGAGCTATAGTGGCCCCTGAGAGGTGCACGCATCCTTCACTGAATAAATAGAAGCCCTGTCAGTATGGATATCGCTGCTTTGCAGGATGCAAAGTGCTACCACAAATATTAAGTCATTTAATCCTTTTTATACCTTTGTGAGCTGGAAATATTATCCGTTTTATAGATAAGGAAATTAAAGGTCTGAGAGGTGAAGTGACTTATCTTTGACCACACAGCCTGGGAGTGACAGGAATAAATTGAGAAGCCGGGTCTTCTGCCTTCTAGTCCATTACCCTGTCCACCACCCCCGTACAGGTACCACTCCCCAGTCATCCTGTTATTTGTCTCTAAGGAATTTCTGGATGACCAGACCTGAGACCAGGCAGATTCTTTTCTCTTATAAATGGACATGCATCTGCTCCATTTGGATGTCCTCCGTCCCTTTCAGTTTGTGTTCTGATGCATTATACAGATCTGAGGAATCCACATCATATTCAGGACAGCAGGGAGGCTCTAGGAACAAATCTACCACAAGGAACAAGGAATCTGGCACTTTTCTGTAATTTCTAAGAGTAGTATTCTATGTATAGCGTGCTCCCTTAATACTTTCCCTTCCAGGCCTTGGGATAGAACCTGTGGCTGTGAACCAAAAGCTAAATCAATAAATGCTAGAGCTGTGCAACTCAACTGACTTTGCTTCCAGATGTTTCTTCGAATAAACATAAGACACAGTGAACAGTCCTTTTCTAACTTTTCAGTCTCTGACCTGGAGGAGTGAGGTAAGCTTCACTTTCCCCAGCCTCAGTTTACAGTCAGTTTCCAACTCCACTGCCACCAGGAAGAGGCAGTGGCAGTGGTGGCCAGTTCTCGTTCAGTTGGCACCTGTGTGGGACAGTTGGGACCTGGGGCAGCAAAGTCTTAGCTTACTGTGCGAGTGAATAACTTTGCTATGCTATGCTAAGTCACTTCAGTCGTGTCCGACTCTGTGCGACCCCATAGACGGTAGCCTACCAGGCTCCCCCGTCCCTGGGATTCTCCAGGCAAGAACACTGGAGTAATGGGGCTATTTAAACATCCTACCAGTAGTTTCCAGAAACACCACCCCAGAGTTCCTGTAGATGCTGGGGGATGCAACCAAACAACCAGGCAGGTGGAGGAATCAGAGCCTTTGTGATCTCGGGGCTAATGCTAAAGGGCCTTGTAGCTGTGCGTACACGTGGTAAAAAGCCAAAGATACTCAGACTTCCCTCCAGCTGCAGCTGCTCATTTGCTTTTCCTCTGTACTGGCTCTAAAACAAACATTCAAAGCTCTCTAAAATCTGAGCAGTTATGAAAGTATGCACTGGTCTTTCAGCTCTCAAGACCAAATATCCCATGAAAATTGACTAAGAAATCACCAGAGTAACACTCGAGTGCTATTAGCTCAAGAAGAATAATTGATTATAGGAGTGTTCGTGTTCCCCCTTTAACGGGCAGGAGTGAGTGCTGAGAGGATCCCAGGACACCTGACTGTGTGCTCTTGATCCTGGAAGCCCCACGGTGCTGAGCAGGGGATCAGACTCTGCTGCATGTTAGACTTCCTGGAGGAGTTTTTGAAAATACTGATAGCTGGATTCCACACCCCAGATTGATTACATTAGAATGTCTGGAGGTGAGGCCCAAACAATATTTTTAAAATTTTCTGCAGGGTTGAGAACCTCTGGTATAGAGGAATGAGGTCCATATTGGTAATCAATTTCAGCCAAGCTTTCAACTGAGTAATTTTGATCAATCCCTTGACTACTCTAGACTGTGGTTTTTATATCATTTCTAGGTTTCCTTTGGGCTTCCCTTGTGGCTCAGATGGTAAAGAATCTGCCTGTAATGCTGGACAGGCAGATTCAGTCCCTGGAGAAGGGGATGACAACCCACTCCTGTATTTTTGCCTAGGAAATCTCATGGACAAAGGAGCCTAGTGGGCTATAGTCCATGGGGTCTCAAGGAGTCGGACATGACTGAGAGACTTAAGCTGCAAAAATGTGTGTCTGTACATTATAGAATCACTTGTCATGGTTAAAAAATAGGAGTGATCTAAATATTCAGTAGATTAATTAAATAAATAACAATATACCTAGAGGCTAGAATACTGTGCAAACCTTGAAAATGACAGTAAGTGGAAAAAACAGATTATAAAACAGTTTTACAGTATGACCCATACCTGAAAAAAAAGAAAAGAAAAGAAAATTACATAGCTAGGGACTTCCCTGGTGGTTCAGTGCCTAAGACTCTGTACTCTCAATGCAGGGAGTCCAGGTTTGATCCTTGATCAGGGAAGTATTAATAGATCCCACAGGACACAACCAAAGACCCTGCATGTTGCACCAAAGATTGAAGATCTCCAGTGCTACAGCTAAGACCTGGAGCAGCCAAAGAAATATTTTTTAAAAATTATACAGCTAGATGTAATTGCAAAGATATGCACCAAAATTTTATAATTTTTCCTTTCTGGGTAAATTATTTTCATTTTCTCTTTTATATATATGTGTGTATTTTCTAAATATCCTGTATTAAACATTAAAGGGGGAAAATTGACTCATACGTCGTCTTGAATATACACCTGGATCATACTTGTAGAATAATCTCAAAAATAAGCATAGTTGTCTATGTGGTGGTTCTTCTAGTCACTGGGCAGCTAGAGGCAAAAAAACACAAAACAAAACACCTGAAGCTTTGCTTGTCCTCTAGGTTACCTTCAAAACTGCTTTAGACTCGTTCATTTTCCTGATTTGGAACTACTGATCTAGAGAAAAAAAAAAGTAGGAGAAAGCATTTCTCCAGCAGTATTTGTTCTGTGTCCTGGCGGGACTGCCCCCGTTTCACTGGAAAGAATAATTAGAGAGGAAGCAGGGGCGAGAAAGTCAGGAGGAGAGACAGCCAGGAGGCTTTTGATCTGTGCTTCTTCCCCAGAGCATCCTGTCATATTTTTGCCTGTATGTCAGTGGTTATAAAGATAAAATGAGAGACATCAGTGCAAGGACTTAGTGCACCTTTTGCACACAACTGCTCTATAAATTTCTGTTCATTCACACATGCCTCTGTGAAGAAAACAACTTAGGTACTTACCAGGTGTGTGATGTGACCTCACAGCATCCGCGTCCCCTGTGTGCCTCAGTTTCCACTTCTGCAAAAAGTAAGAGTTATGATATCTGTGAGAATTAAATGATGTGATGAAGGTAAGACACTAAGCAAAACATCAAATACCTCATAAGTGCCAGCTATTATTATTATTATTATTATTCCTTTTTCCCAAATTCCTCAACAAAAAACACATTGTGATATTGGTAGGACTTTCGTTGCAATCCAGAAAAATAGAATTGTACAAGCTTATAGCTTTGACAATTTGGGAGGGGAATGATAAAAATAGTTTGGAAGATTATATTTTGATTAGAAAATGTATTTTTTCTGCCATTTCAGTACTAAAAAAAGAGTATTATTTCAAGCACTCAGGAATAATTCCTCTGTGATTTGACACCAAGAATAGAGTATTTCATTTCAGAAAAAAATGCCTTAGAGAAATGATGAGCCCCTGATAAATGCAGTCACATTAGAAAATGACTTTGGGTTTAAGGCAAGTATTTTTCTATTATAAAAGTGATTAGGCTTTTAGAAATGTTTTCAATACAAAACAATATATATGCAGAAAATATAATGAGTGTACCTGGAGCATAAAATATAACGAGTGTACCTTTTTGCTGTCAGACACAAAATTCACGAGAACTAAGAATAGGTGGGCTGCCGTCTATGGGGTCGCACAGAGTCGGACACGACTGAAGCGACTTAGCGGCAGCAGCAGCAAGAATAGGAGAGGAATGGGAAAAAAGAAACTTTGACATTGATGGTTACAATTCACAAGCTTTATGAACATAAACAGGATCTGAGAACAACATAAGCCAGTGGTTCCCACACTGGATTCCAGTGTTGCCAACTGGAATCACCTGGGAAGCTTCAAAATATATTAGGGATTGGGTCTCATCCTCAACGATTCTGCTTGAAGGGTAGAGGGGATGGCCTGGGCTCCGGGATTTATTAAATATCCCTAGGGGATTCAGATGCATAGATAAGTTTGACAACCACTGGCACAGACAAGGGTTCACCAAGCAAACAAAAGGTGTCTCCCTTCCTTTTTCCTTAAGGGGATGTTCCCAGGCTTTGGCAATGGGGGGAGCCCCAACATGGGACCCACTCTTCTTCCCCTCTTTTTCCTGCCCTCAGCTGGAAGAGTTACATCAGCTGCCCAGAAACAATTTATGTTACATCATCTAAGACCAGTGACCAGATTTCAGACTGTAATCCTTGCTAGGCCAGCATCACGCCACCTCCCTTTTTCTGCCTCAGTTTTCACAGTCTTCCTTTAGCTGTGCCTGCATTACATGACCCGAAGGCTTCCATTTGTATCCACCTAAGAGCTTCCATGGGCAGGACTTTGATTCTATACTAAATGACATCAAGAAACTGGGAAAACATGTTTCAGTCACAAATTTTAGGTAGAAGCCAAAGTTCGAATGGTAGCTTTGAAGGATATGGTGATCAATAGGCAAACAAACTATGGTTTGAGCTCTACTCTGTATGTCTTTCAATATGGGAGTGGCCTCAGTTGGGTCACATACAAACTCAGCTGTTGAACTAAGAAACAAGGAAGTCATCCACTCATATTTTTAACTTCAGTTCAGTTCAGTCGCTCAGTCGTGTCCGACTCTTTGAGACCCCATGAATAGCAGCACGCCAGGCCTCCCTGTCCATCACCAACTCCCAGAGTTCACTCAGACTCACATCCATCGAGTCAGTGATGCCATCCAGCCATCTCATCCTCTGTCATGCCCTTCTCCTCCTGCCCCCAATCCCTCCCAGCATCAGAGTCTTTTCCAATGAGTCAACTCTTCTCATGAGGTGGCCAAAGTATTGGAGTTTGAGCTTTAGCATCATTCCTTCCAAAGAAATCCCAGGGCTGATCTCCTTCAGAACGGACTGGTTGGATCTCCTTGCAGTCCAAGGGACTCTCAAGAGTCTTCTCCAACAACACAGTTCAAAAGCATCAATTCTTTGGCGCTCAGCTTTCTTCACAGTCCAACTCTCACATCCATACATGACCACAGGAAAAACCATAGCCTTGACTAGATGGACCTTTGTTGGCAAAGTAATATCTCTGCTTTTGAATATGCTATCTAGGTTGGTCATAACTTTCCTTCCAAGGAGTAAGCGTCTTTTAATTTCATGGCTGCAGTCACCATTTGCAGTGATTTTGGAGCCCTCCAAAAATAAAGTCTGACACTGTTTCCACTGTTTCCCCATCTATTTCCCATGAAGTGATGGGACCAGATGCCATGATCTTAGTTTTCTGAATGTTGAGCTTTAAGCCAACTTTTTCCCTCTCCTCTTTCACCTTCATCAAGAGGCTTTTTAGTTCCTCTTCACTTTCTGCCATAAGGGTAGTGTCATTGCTTACACTGGAAGTACTAATATAAAGTACTTTTTGAACAAGAATTTTTTTTTTTTTTGACTTTTTTTCCTTTTTTATTGAGGCATGGTTGAGATACAATGTTATATAAACTACAGGCATAAAACATAATAATTTACAATTTTTAATATTTATTAGCTTTTAAAACAGATATAATTGACAGATAACAGTAGTTTCAGGTGTACAATTGATTCAATATTTGTGTATGAACAAGAATTTGAAGCCAAAGAAGAAACTAGGAAATATGTAATAGATGTGGATTATGAACAGGAGTTGGTGATGAACAGGGAAGACTGGCATGCTGCAGTCCATGGGGTCACAAGGAGTTAGACACAACTGAGCGACTGAACTGAACTGGTGGACAAGATGAGATTCTATAGAAGAGATTTTGTTGGCCTGGAGTGATAAAAATAGCTTTAAGATTTAAGACTCCTTTAATGATAAAAATAGTCTCCTATTGTCCTTAGAACATACCTATGTGATGGATTTATTCTTGTAGCTGTAGGTGAGGAAATGGAGATTCTTAGAGATTAAGTGCTTTACCCAAGGTCACATAGTAAATGGCAAGGTCAGTTCTTGAACTCATGACCTCTTGACTCAAGGCCACTAGACTTCCTCTGGTGCTACCATTGAAAGAACATAAATAATATCTGAATGTGGTTCAAATTTACTTGATAATTTATCATTTTTGCTTCCCTCTTCATTTTTTTAATAACTGCCAGGAGCTGTTCTGTTATTGATCAGTAATTATATCAATTTGCGTTTTTGTTGCAAGCAAGAGCAGCTTGCTCTGGACATCTTAAGCAAATAGAAGGATATTTTGGAAGGTTGATGGGGAGATCATACAATCAAATGGGGGAGTGTGAGGGAGGGCATGGAAAATAGATGTAAACCCGAGGAGACTGTATGGGCTACGTATCAAAAGCAGGCCGGCCAGGATGTTGCCCTGGCTAATGCCACTGATGGACACTGCTGCCCCAGATGAGTCCACCCCTGCCTCTTGGGTCACACTTGAGTTTCAGAGGCCTGGAAGGATTCCCCAACTGCTCATCTGCTGCTAGCACCCTGGCTGCAGGGAGTAAAGAGAGAGTGACTGCCCTGCATCAGCTTCCACAATGGGAAGCAGGCCATTGTGACCCCTCAGCCCCACTGATAATGGGGAATCTCTTAATAGGGAAGACAGGTTGAATGTTGAACAATAAAAGAAAGCACTAATGTCTCCTGCAAAACAACAGTGGTTTAAAAGATGTATCTGTATTTTTCTATTTTCCTGCAGTGTTAGGGAAAAAAACTCATAAGACAGATTCCTAAGGAAATTACAAGCTATTATAAAAATACCAGCATTCATTTTTTTTAATTTTTATTTTTTAATTTTTTTTAAATATAAATTTTATTTATTTTAATTGGAGGTTAATTACTTTACAATATTGAATTGGTTTTGCCATACATCAACATGAATCCGCCACAGGTATACACATGTACCCCATCCTGAACCCCTCTCCCTGCTCCCTCCCCGTACCATCCCTCTGGGTGTGAATCATGACTCAAAAGTCACTGGAGACATCAATTTGAGAAGAAAGCAAGACTCTGCACCTGGGGAGTTTGTTATCTGCCATCTCCACAGAGTTTGGAGGTCTGTGGATTTACACTCTCCTTAGTGTTCCAGTCTAGCTCTACTGCATAAAGAGTCACCCCAAGCAGCAGGGTCACAGCTGCTGTCAGCCAGACTCTGGAAATGCCCTCCTTGTTCATTCAGTTATTCTGCCTGTATTTATCATGCACTGCTGTGTGTACTAGGCACTGAGGCTTCCAGTACCCCGTTCGGGGATTTCAAAATGAAAGATTCATACACCCTTTAAAAATAGATCTTGTTTGTCCCTGTGTGTGATGGGCCCGTTCTTGCATGTATGAATCTGAGTCCCTGTGTTGTAAGTATGCTGCAATGTAAGAATTAGAGAGAGTCTCATTTTTCAAACCACATAGGGGATGTAGGTAATTTACAGAATCCCTGTAGTGACAACATTGGGGTAGTAAAGAGACTAATATGGTTAGACAGTGTTTAAAATGTGTGCATCATCTTGGAAATTCACCTCCTGTTCTATCCCTGGTTTCCTACCTGCTAGGTCCCCCCCTCCCCGCCCCTTTTCTTGCTATGTACATATCCACACAGCTAAAGTATAAAAATTCCTTACTGGTAAGTGCTGTTTTTAGAGAGAAACTTAGGTCTTGGAAATTTTTTTTTCATAAATCTTTTGGGCACGCTCACTGCCTTTCCGAAAAATTAAGGAAAGGAGCTCACCCAAGACAAGTTTATACTAAAAGTCACGCTAATTTTGATGATAAAAATGGAGCTGGAGCCGTAAATGGAAAGAGCTGTATAATGACTTAATGTCATCATTGTTTAAATCTTTATCTAAACCATGCGAGGACTACCACAATTTGTTGCAATATCCTTTTTTTCCTGAAGCTGAACCTGGGTTGTATCAGCCCCATGTCTGTTTTTTATAAAGCAAAACAGAAAGCACTCCCTAGAACAATGGGACTTCATCTGTAAAGCAGAGAGAGGCAGAATGGGCTTTATAAAGAGCATTTACTCTTAGAAGAAATTGTGTAAATACCTTTTCAAGTGTCAAAATAATAACCTTTTGTTTCAGGAAGTTGAATTGTGTTTCAATTCAAAAAAGCATCTGTGTTTGCTTTTCTAACTATTTGGAAGGCCATTTCCATTTAAAAACAATGAGTAAAAAGAGTGATGATCTAGTCTCCTACTTCACAAAGTACAAGCATCAGCTGCTGAAATACCTCTAGAAATAATGAAACAAAATTTCTCTGTTCTTCAGTCCCAGTGGCACTACTGTTACCTTTAGTCCACATCCGACCTTTTTTGAGGAGTCTGACCCTCCCAGGCCCTGCACATTTCCTTTCCAGGCCATTCTGCTCTGGTACGTTTGAGTAGCAGGGGTTTGTCTCACGTTTGCTATTGCATCAGCCTCTGCTACAGCCTGAATCACTGATTTTATCAGACAACCCCCCCTCTAGGATTGTTCTTGGCTCTTGTGTCTCTGAACCTCTTTTCTCATAGCTTCATCCTATACACATACTGATTGAAATAGAGACCACTGCTCTTGTGTCATTTCCCCAAGACACCACCAACACGATACTGCTGTTACCAGTTAATCTCTCCTCCTGCCCGAGCATGCCCTGGTTGTCATCCCTGAGAACTCTTCCATCGCTGAAATGGTCCAAGAGATAATCATACCAGTTTCTCCATTGAACCACACATGTAACCCCTTCATTTCTTATCTCTTGAGTGGAACATCATCTCCTACCTGAATCCAGTTCTCTTCTTACTGCTTCTGAAATGCATTCAGTCTTTTTGTTGCCTTCTCAGCTTTAGGGAGACTGCTGTCGTTGGTGCTACTGAACTCAACCAGGATAAAATAGGCCTTTTCTACTGTGGTTGTATTAGAATATGTATGAAGAAGAAGTTGTGGAAACCTCACATACTAGATTCTAAGACAAATGGTTCTATTTTTCAGATATCATGGGCTTTGGAAAAACATTTCTTGAAGTCCAAAAATATCTCCTAGAACAAGGATTCTCAACTTTGGTCGCATACTAGAATCACCTGGAAAGCTTTTAATAACCTGATGCTCAGGCTATAACACACATCCATAATATCAGCATCTCTATGCCTGAGACTCAAGCCAGCCAGGTGATTCCAGCAGGCAACCAATGTTGAGAACCACGGACCTTAAAAGTGGCAGGTTAAAGAGTTAAATAAGGAGATCATCACCTGAAATTTTCTTTTATAAATGAAGTTATATACCTTCAAGGGTCTGGATTTTAAGAAAAATCTCACACCCATTCAAAGCTTTATGCCTCTTTGTAATTTGACACACTGCAGTAAAACTGGCCCAAGTAAGAGTTGGAGGTTACTCCGATCTGATCTGTTTCTCACAACTATTTCTGAACTACAGTTACTCTTTCAACAAAGATTTATTGAGCACCTGTGCACCAGGCAGTGGGGATACCTCAGGAAATAAAGTAGATGCGATACAGTGCTACACCCTCATGGAATTTATAGAGGAGACTTGTGACAATAAGATAACAGGCAAGATAGGTACAAAAGTGGTACCTGTGAAAGATGATTATATAAAAGAATAACAGGATGAGCATGTCACATTCAGGGCAAGGGGAAGGCAGCGGTTTGGGTGGTCAGGGAAGTCCTCTCTGTGGGGGTGATATTTGAGATGAGACTTGAATAGTAAGAGGAACTAGCCCTGCAAAGATCTGGGGCAGAGCATTTCGGGCAGAAGGAGAAGAAAGGGCCAAGACCCTGAGGCAAGAACAAGCTTGGCGAGTTCTAGAATCGGACAGACCGGAGAGGGTGGAAAAGCAGGACCAGATAAGGTCAAGGAGGAAGCTAGAAGCCAACTCAGCAAGGCCTCATGAAGTAACAGATACGAGTGGATTTGATTCAAAACTGCAGTGAAAAACCACTGGAGAATGAGATTTGTGTTTTTAAATATGTGGGAGAAGACTTTAGAGGGCAAGAGTTGCTCAAGTAGGAGTGGCTTATTTTAGAGGTGAAGGCAGAAGGATTTCCAGATGGACTGGAGGTTGGAGAGGGTGACATGGAGGTGGGAGATGAAAGGAAGAGTCAAACACGAGTCCTTTGTCTCTGGCCTGAGCAGCTGACCGGATGGGAACGCCTCGACAGGAAACAGGGAGGTCTAGGTGAGGCACACTCCGGGGAATGAGAGAGCAAAAAATGAAAAGCTCTATTTGAACATAATAACTTTGAGATTCCTTTAGGCATCCATTAATATCCATTAGAAGCTAATATCCATTGGAACAAGCCTGGAGCTCAGAGGAAAGGTCAGGGCTATAAATTTAAATTTGGAAATCATTGGCATGGAGGTGGTATTTAAAACTTTGAGATTGGATGAGTTCACTTAGAGAGGTAATGTAAATAGACAACAGAAGAGAACTGCGGGCTGAGCATGTTTAGAAAGAAAGGAGAGACCCAGGCAACACGACTAAGGAGGAGAGCCAGGAATTTAGGGTTTGAGTGCCCTGGAAGTCAAGATAAAAAGTGTCTCAGGATGGAAGGTGTGGGGACTTTCCTCCTGGTCCAGTGGCTAAAACTCTGCACTCACAATGCAGGGGGCCCAGGTTCGATCCCTAGTTGGAGAAGTAGATCCCACATGCTAAAACTAAGAGTTTGCATGTTGAGACTAAAGATTCGCCTGCTGCATCTAAGTCCCAGCACAGCCAAATAAATACATAAATAAATATTTTTTTTAAAAAGATGGAAGATGTGATTGTTGTGTCAAATGCTACTGAAATGTACAAGTAAGAGAAGCAGGGGATTTTGTGAGAGAGAGGTTCTTGGTGACCTTGATGTGAACAGCTGGCAGAGTGGTAGGGACAGAAGTCCAGATTGGAGGGATGAAGAGGAAACAGGAGGTGGGGAAATGGAAACAATAGCTATTGACACAGGTGCCAAGAAGTTTTCCTGTGCCTTAGAAGCATGTATTTATCTCCATCCTGATTTAGACCATAAAGAAACCCACTCCAGTGTGCACATTTCTCTTGTCAGGGTAGGTGAATGCATCAGATGCCTGATCCCAGTCTCAATGTCATATATTCAGTGCATCCCCTGGTGGGCATAATGCTGCAAAAAAACCTGAATGAATGCTTGGGATAGGATTGATTCTGCTCTCACCCCAAGAGTGAATAACTTCTTAAGAGATGCTTCTTACCAGGCTCATCTCTCCAGCTCACCATCATAATCAAAGAGCAAAACACATGGTCAGCTTAAAAGCTATAAATAAAAGCTGATCGTTAAATGACAAAAGAGCTATCTAACATAGCTTAGATATTAAATAACACAAAGTAAGACATCCTCAAATTCCTATTCATTCCCGTCTAAAACTGAACTAGATGTTTCGCCCTCCTTCTCTAGCAGATAGGAATGAACGCTTCTTCCTTTATGGAGATTAAATGGTCTTGCCAACTCCAGTATCAGTTTTTTAAAAGGTGAAAAGTCTGAGACTTTTGGAAGAAAGTCTCAGAATCAAAATGTACAACATAAAAAAGACCCAGAGACTTAGTTGCCTGGGGTATTCATTTAGACAAGCCTTTGGGGTGCAGTCATAATTGAAAAAAATACTGTGGAGATACCAATTTAAGTCTATATTTTGCAGAAAAGGATAATGTGTAACTCTCAAAATAAAAATAGTCTTGCCTTGTATAGCAGGCTTTCAGAATTGGGGTCCTAATATCCTCTTCATGTAGGGGATATCCTCATTAAATAACAAGGCATAGCCAAAAGGATGCTCATAATCTTGGAACAGGGCCATATTAAAAGACGGAAACCTATAGTCATAGCAGTAAAAACAAGGTATTTCTGATTTCTGTGGGCAAACCTCAAGTGCGAGCAGGACGTGATGATCACAGTGAGGGAAGAGAGAAATAAGAAAATTCTCAGAGGGACCTTGTGAGCATTAGATATCCTCAGAGAGGAGAACATGAAAAAAAGAATTGTGCTAACCAATATGATTATGCTCCTTCTGGTGTTTATTGCCATGTACATTCACAGTTTAAAAAAATCCAAATAGGTTGTAGTAGTAGTATGAAAATCTTTAACCTGTTTGTACTTCTTCCTGCAATTTATCTTTGTTTAGAGAGGAGTTGATCAAAGCAAGGAATATATATAAGACACTTCACATTTCAAAACAAAATGTATATGAAGCATACATGTCATCTGTCGACCAACAACTCGGAACATCTACACCTCAGCTACTGTAGGTATCCTTCCAGCTGACCTTCACTTTCTTAAGCCTGGTGGGTTAAGGGAAGCTCTCCGTTTCTTCTGTAAAACCTCTGAACGCCCAAACTGTTGTTGTCGTTTGGTCTCTAAGTCATGTCCGACTCTTTTGTGACCCCATGGACTGTAGCTCTGGAGTGGGTTGCCATTTCCTATTCCAGAATATCTTGAACTAGGGATCTAAACCATGTCTCCTGTGTCTCCTGCACTGGCAGGCAGATTCTTTACCACTGAGCCCAAAATGCCCACATTGGAAAGCATCTAATACATGCTATGGACTTCTGCACACCACCACCAAGTTGGGTTATATGCTTATCAAGAGTCAGTTATGTTGGTTTCCAAACATGTTTATGCTATAATTTTAACTATGTAAACTGGTGAGATAGGAGGGGCAAAAGAGACCTGTTAATGTACAGATTAAGTAGTTGTATACCTTAGAAAGGGACCATAAAAGTGAGCTGGTGAGAAAAGATTACTATCAAAGTAGGTGTGGACAAGATAACTGTAAAACACTAGGAACAATAATCATAAAATTTTAGGAGGATTTTGCACTTGGTGTAAATCACAAGTATTTAAGCTCTTGCTGCACTTAAAAGAAATTGAAAGTAGAAATTGGAGATGATTATTATGGGTGTGGGGTTTTGTCAGATGGAGAACACTAATCAATTAATTCACATTCAAAAAGAAAACCTTAGCCTTTCATCAGAAAACTGGCGGGTGACCATAAATGTATGTCTGAGCTTAAAACAACAATTTAAGATATAGAATTAGAGCTGACATACTGGTCACCCAATTACCAGTCTCAGCAACACTGGATAAGAGAGCTTTTACGGTACCTGCTAAGGATTTTGGAGTCTCTGAGCTGTACTTCTCACTAGAAGCTTGGCTAAATTATTTATATTCAAGAGAGATATCCTAGAAGTAGGTTAGCCATGAATTTCTCTCAGTTCTATCCCTGGGCCAAGTCAGATCCCCAGAAAAGCTACTATTTTGATCTAGATTATGATGGATATTCCCTCACAAAAATATTTTAGCGTTAGACTCTTGACTTTTATCAAGAATCCATAAAAGAGATGATCATATAAAGACTATCTCTGCCTGGTGTCAAACTGCTATTCTAAGCTTTCTGATAGACTCTTCAAAGCCTGGTACATGAAGACCCACAGGAAAGTTTCACTCAGTGTTAAATGCCTGACAGTAGACACATGAGAAGAGTGAGAAACGAAGGAAAGGGAGGGAAATCACAGCCTTGGACATAACTGTCTCAACTGATTAATTATAAAGCTCCTCTTTCCTTCTGCTTTAACATGTTTTCATGTGGATTTATGAATTTTAAGTGTTGATAAACCAAATTAATATGCATTATTTAACCTCAACCATACATATAGCTACCCACTCCAGTGTTCCTGCCTGGAGAATCACAGGGACGGGTGGGCGGCTGCTGTCTCTGGGGTCACACCGAGTCGGACACGACTGAAGCAACTTAGCAGCAGCAGCAGCATACGTATAGCTAATTTTAATTTATATCAGTTTTAATAAAAAAAAAAAAAACAATTTTTTTCAGCTTTAACAGTTAACATTTTCCAAACATTTCCACTTTATTGCCCCAACTTAATTTTTATCTTTTGAGAATTTATTTCGCTTCGGTTCAGTGGCTCAGTCATGTCCAACTCTTTTTGATCCCATGAATCGCAGCACGCCAGGCCTCCCTGTCCATCACCAACTCCCTGTCCATCACCAACTCCCAGAGTTCACTCAAACTCATGTCCATCTAGTTGGTGATGCCATCCAGGCATCTCATCCTCTGTCGTCCCCTTCTCCTCCTGCCCCCAATCCCTCCCAGCATCAGAGTCTTTTCCAATGAGTCAACTCTTTGCATGAGGTGGCCAAAGTACTAGAGTTTCAGCTTTAGCATCATTCCTTCCAATGAACACCCAGGACTGATCTCCTTTAGGATGGACTAGTTGGATCTCCTTGCAGTCCAAGGGACTCTCAAGAGTCTTCTCCAACACCACAGTGAGTAAAATTTGCTTTTTTGTTGTACATTTGTATAAGTTTTGACAAATGCATACAGTTATTTAAGCAACACCAACATCAAGATACAGAAGAGTTGGGACTTCCCTGGTGGTCCAGTTGGCTAGGATTCTGCATTCTCCATGCAAGGGTCCTGGGTTTGATCTCTGGTCAGGAAACTAGATCCTACATGCTGCAGCTAAGACCTGGTGCAGCCAAATAAATAAAGTTTCTTTAAAGATACAGAAGAGTTCCATCGCTCCAAAACATTCTCTCCTGCTGCCTTTCACAGTCAGTTCCTCTGGGAATCCCCAGCCCCTTGGCAAACGTTGACCTGCTCTTTGTCCCTCTATCATTGCCTTTGTCAAATGTCATATAAATAGAATCACAGAGCATGTAATCTTTTAACTCTGGCTTCTTTCACTCCTGAGATTCCGCTTGATTCTACTTGAACATCGTCCATGTCACTGAATGGTCATTCCTTTTCATCGCTCAGTAGTGTTTCATTGTACAGACATACCACCATTTATTTATCGATCAACTAAGTGAAGAACATTTGGATTATTTCCAGTTTGGGTGTTTCTGAATAAAACTGCTGTAATCATTCACATTCAGGTTCTGGGGAAAACATAATTTTCATTTATTTGCATTAAATACCAAGGAGTAGAATGTCTGGGTCACATGACAATGATGTATTATGTATTTAGCTTTGTAAGACTCTGCCAAACTGTTTTCCCAAATGACTGTACTGTTTTGCACTCCAGCCAGTATGAATAGGAATCTCTGTGCATCCTTGCCAGCATGTAGTACTGTTAGCTTTTGTTTTAGCCATTCTAAAAGCATATAGAGGTATTTCATGTTTTTAATTTGAATTTCCCTAATGACTACAGATATTGAGCATCTTTTTATGTGTTTATTTTTCATCCATAGCTCATCTTCAGTGAAGTGTCTGGTTAAGTGTTTTGCTTAATTTTTGTTAGTCATTTGTTTTCTAAATGTTGAGTTTTGAGAGTTCTTTGTATTTTCTGAAAAAGTGTCTCTTGTCAGGTACACAATTTGAAAACATTTTTTCCAGTGTGAGGTTTGTATTTTCAATTTCTTAACAGTGTTTTTCTGGAGAAGGCAATAGCACCCCACTCCAGTACTGTTGCCTGGAAAGTCTCATGGACGGAGGAGCCTGGAGGGCTGCAGTCCATGGGGTCGTGAAGAGTCGAACACGACTGAGCGACTCACTTTCACTTTGCACTTTCATGCATTGGAGAAGGAAATGGCAACCCACTCCAGTGTTCTTGCCTGGAGAATCCCGGGGACGGGGGAGCCTGGTGGGCTGCCGTCTGTGGGGTCGCACAGAGTCAGACACGACTGAAGCGACTTAGCAGCAGCAGCAACAGTGTCTTTCACAGAACAATCTAAAAAAATTATTGATGAGCTTCAATTTATCAATCTTTTATGAATCATGATGTTGCCTTGTTTAAAACCTCTTTGTCTAATCCAAAAGAACAAGGACTTTCTCCTGTGTTTTCTTTTAAAACTTTTGCAGTTTTATGTTTTATATAAAAGTCTGTGACCCATCTTGAGCTAAGTTTTGTAAAAAGTATGATGAATAGGCTGAGTTTATATTTTTGAACACAGATGTCTAATTGTTCAAGCTCAATTTTAAGTTGATTTGCATTGTTTTAAAAAATCAGTCAAATCTAATTTTAATGATTATTTATAATATTAGAAAATTTGAAAAATTCAGGAGAGTAAAGAAAAAATAAAATTACTCAAATATCATCAAAGAATATCTGCTAATTATATTTTAGTATTTTTCTTGTTTTCTAAATGCCTATAACTGTACTATATAAGTTAAATAATGAGTATTTTTACCATAATATGTTCGTTGCAGAATTTAGAAATTAAAGAAAAAAGGACAAATATATCCTTGAATATATACTTGGTTCTTTTGTCTACATATTTAATAAAATTTTACCACTTATAAATTTTTTTACGTTAACAAGGCTAATAAGTTATATCCCATATCTTTAAAGTTAAGACCATGTATACCATTTTATAGGATATAATGTATCCAATCATTTATGATTAGTTTATTTTCCCTTTTTTGCCAATTATAAATAATACTGTCAAATAATCCATCATAAAATTTACAAATATATCTCTTAATTTCTTTAGTGTCAGTTTCTAGAGGTGAAATGTGGGTCAAAGAGTATTACTATAACGACTTTCAGAAAGATTGTACTAATTGATTTTCTTCAGATTGTCTAGGAAGCAGACACTAAGATGAAGTTAGGTGTGCCAGATATTTATTGGTGAAGACATTTGTGAAGGGTTAAGGGGAGCAAGGGGGTTCCCAGTGGTGCTAGTGGTAAAGAACCTGCCTGCCAATGTAGGAGACATAAGAGATGCAGTTTGATCCCTGGGTCCAGAAGACCCCCTGGAGGAGGGCACGGCAACCCACTCCAGTATTCTTGCCTGGAGAATCCCCATGAACAGAGGAGCCTAGTTGGCTACGGTCCATGGGGTCGCAAAGAGTTGGACACGACTAAGTGACTAACACACACACACAGAAGGGGAGCGAGAGCAGAAGTACAAGGAAAAGATTTCAGCAGGACTGACACCTATGAAAGAAGTGTGGAGGGAAGTAAGAATGGGTGAGCAGAGCCTCAGATTGCAGTGCAGCACTGGAAAAGTCTTAACCAGGTCCATGAGCAGCCCCTGAGCGAAGAAGTCCTGCGCTGGAAGGAGTGGCCGGGTTCTAGTGGCCGACTGTGCTCAGTCATCAGCAGGGAGCTCTGCAGAGCTGCTGGCACTGCATGCACAGCTGGATGGATCTCATAAGTAGAGCAGCCAGAGGCCCTGAGCTTACTGCACTGCTCACAGCACATTGTCTCCCCGGGGGCAACCATATTTACTTCCCACCAGAAGGATGTTAACATTACTCTTAAAGCATGGCCAGTGTATCTCATTTGAAAATAGTATCTCATTTTCTTTGTCAGATGCAGTGGAAATACAGTTCTTTAGTTTCTTCTTTGTCAATCTTTTCTCTGCTAGTTCATCTTTTGTTTTGTTTTTGTTTTTTGCTTATAAAGAGCTTTCCTAAGTCAAGATCAGAAATATTTTCATGTATTTTTCTGTTTATTCTATTTTTAAATGATTTTTTTCCTTTTTACTTCTTGTTCTAGTATATAATCTATAGTAGGCATCCATTTATTTCTAAATGTTAACCAATTTTCATAGCACTATTTTTATAAATAATCTATACTCTTTCTCTCTTCTAATATGCCACATTCATCAGCAGCTTCTTATCTCTTGTATTCAGATGATATGTTAGCCAAAGAGTTGAAAGGTCAGCGTGGACCCTTGTGTATCACACATCTTACCCAAAGCCAAGCTTTACAAGTTTAAGTTATACAAAGGGTTCTGTCAAAAACCCATCACAGATGATGCCTATTCACTTTTGGAAAAGCCTGAGTCCATCAGATACAGCTTCCCAGAACTGCCCCTTTTTCCCGCATTAGGATATGTTTTGGTTTCAGATTAACAACTGAGTTCTGAACAATTTATGTGAACATCCTGTTCTTATACACACACACATAAAAAAAAACCCATCATTTTGATTTTGGGGTTCCCAGTTTTACATTTTTTTAGTTAGACAGAAAATGCTCATATGACTACTTCCCAATCTCTAGCCAGCCATGCTCCCATCAAGCCATAAACTGCTGGTTTATTTATAATACACAGTCTAGACAGCCCAGGTCTATGTTGCCAAAAAATGTCAGTATTTTAGATAGGAACTCTTGGGTATCTTTCTACTAATAAATACCATTAGCATGTTTATAAGTAGCTCTGGCTGAGGTCAATCTCTTTCCCCTAGTAAGGAGGGCAGGAATCCCAGACCCACTGTTAACTCTTTACTTCCCGTGTGAGCATCACTTGATTTACCACTAAAAGGTAACATACACAATTACTTTTGTATCCAATTTACATGTTTCTTCTAGCACCATGAATTGAATACTCTGAATTTTACCACTAGAATTCATAAGCATCTATAACATCACATTTTCATCACAAAAAATTAATGAATAATGCAAATCAAAATTACAGTGAGATATCACTTCACAACAGTCAAAATGGTCATCATCAAAAAGCCTACAAACAATAAATGCTGGAGAGACTGTGAAGAAAGGACAGCTCTCCTACAGTGTTGGTGGGAATGTAAACTGGTACAGCTACTACGCAGAACAGTATGGAGGGTCCTTAAGAAACTAAAAATAGAGCTACCATATGATCCAGCAATCCCACTCCTGGGCATGGATCTGGACAAAATCGTAATTCAAAAAAGATACATGCACCCTAGTGTTCATAGCAGCACTATTTACAGTAGTCAAGACATCAAGTAACCTACATGTCCATCAACAGATGAATGGATAAAGAAGATGTGGCACGTATATACAGTGGAATGTCAGTCAGCCTTTAAAAAGAATGAAATCATGCCATTTGCAGCAACATGGATGGACCTGGAGATTATCATCTATCAAGTGAAGGAAGTCAGACAGAGAAAAACAAACCTCATATGATATCATTTATATGCAGAATCTAAAAAAAAATTATACAAATGAACTTATTTACAAAATGGAAACAGACTCACAGACTTAGAGAACAAACTATGGTTGCCAGGAGGGAAGGGTGGCAGGGAGGGACAGATTGGGAGTTTGGGATTGACATGTACACACTTCTATATTTAAAAGAGATAAGCAACAAGGACCTGCTATATAGCACAGGGACCACTGCTCAGTACTCTGTGATAACTTAAATGGGAAACAAAGTTGACAAAGAATAGATGCATTTATAAGTGAATCACTTTGCTGTACACCTGAAACTAACACAACATAGTTAACAAACTATAATATAAAAAAGGAACTGAAAAAATAAATACAAAGTTATTAATCATGTGATGCTTGTCTCTTGTACACGCCCATCCCCGTATGGCCTCGTACAGCTCTGAAGTCTGTGTTTGGGGAGAATTCCTGTATCTCATTCCAGACATCTCCTTCCATGTGGAAGTCCTTTCACTAATGTCCCATTTCTGATCCATAACAGGAGGCACATCCCCACATTAGAATGTCATAATAGTTAAATGGAAAATGCTTTGAGTACATATATCTAGAAAAATATAACTCTTGCAAGAGAACATGTCTTAAAACATAGAAAGTCTACATAAGTGTGGCCAAATACTCCAAGACTTTTATAACTGTAAGCAAAGGACTTTCCATCCTATTTACTTTGCATAAGAAGCTTTAGTATAAAAGTACTAGACAACTGAGGAGAATTAACATATAGCAGAAAAACACATTGAAAATAATCATTTTATTTTATTTTTTTGAACATTTTCTTTTCTTTTTTTTTTCTTTTTCTTTTTTTTTTTTTTTTTTGCAGGGGAAAATGGACAAAGGAAAGGATCAATGAGGGTGGGAGGGAAATGGGAAGAAAGAAGGGGAGTGATGGTGGGGAGGAGTATATGTAATTTCTTAACCAATGGCTTTCTGTTTTTAATCACAAAGAACACTTAAAAAAAATCATGTTGAATTCATCATATATTAGGAGGTTTGTTCTCGAAATGAAAAGTTCAGGAAACAAAAAGTCCAGTTGGGGTGTCCTCATCTTAGGCACATCTTGGTATTTTGTATTGGTAGGTCTATCTTTACCACAATATATTATTTAGGACAGGATCACATTTGTCACCTCTTCCTCCCTACTACCCAAAGTGGTACCAAACCCATAGAATAGTCAATAAACCTTTACAGAGTGAACAAATAAGTCTTTTTTTTTTTTTTTTTAAACTCTCCTGAGTGAACTGAATTTTTTGAGGCTCATAAGTGAATATGTTTTGCTCTTTACTTTGTCTATTACAGCCAGATTATATGAGTGGGGTATTAAAGTCTCCCACTATTATTGTATTGCTGCATATTTCTTCTATCATATTAATTAATGTTTGTCATAGATATATCAATGCTCCAATGTTGGGTGCATATATATTTATAATTGTTATAACTTCTTTTTGGATTGTTCCTTTAAGTCGTTATGTGTAACCTTCATTGTCTCCTTTTCAGGATCTTTAAAATCAATTTTATCTGATATAAGTATTGCTACTCCTGTTTTCTTATGGTCCATATTTGCATAGAAAATCTTTTTCCAGGCCTTCATTTTCAGTCAGTATATATCCCGTATTTTAAGGTGGTTCTCTTGTAGACAACATATATAGGGGTCTAGTTTTTGTATCCATTTGACCCATTTTAGTCTTTTGGTTGTCTCTTGTAGACAAGGTATATAGGGGTCTTGTTTTTGTATCGATTCGGCCAGTCTTTGTCTGTTGATTAGGGCATTCAGCCCATAAACGTTTAAAGCAATTATTGATAAATAAGATTTACTTTATTGTTTTGGGTTCGAATTTATACACCCTTTTAGTGATTCCTATCTAGAGAATGTCCTTTAGTTTTTGTTGGATAAATGGTTTAGTGGTGCTAAATTCTCTCAACTTTTGCTTATCTGTGAAGCTTTTGATTTCTCCTTCATATTTGAATGAGATCCTTGCTGGATACAATAATCTAGGCTGTAAGTTATTTTCTTTCATCACTTTAATTATGTCTTGCCATTCCCTCCTGGCTTGGAGAGTTTCTATTGAAAGATCAGCTGTTAGCCTTATGGGAATTCCCTTGTGAGTTATTTGATGTTTTTCCCTAGCTGCTTTTAATATTTGTTCTTTATATTTAATCTTTGTTAATTTGATTAATATGTGTCTTGGGGTGTTTCGCCTTGGGTTTATCCTGTTAGGGACTCTCTGGATTTCTTGAACTTGAGTGGTAATTTCCTTCTCCATTTTAGGGAAGTTTTCAACTATTATCTCCTCAAGTATTTCCTCATGATCTTTCTTTTTATCTTCTTCTTCGAATGTTGTAGCGTTTCATGTTATCCTGGAGGTTTCTGAAATTGTCCTCATTTCTTTTTTCTCGTCTGATTCATTTATTTCTAGGATTCTATCTTCTAATTCACTAATCCTATCTTCTGCCTCTGTTATTCTACTATTTGTTGCCTCCAGGGTGTTTTGGATCTCATTTATTGCATTATTCATTATGTGTTGACTCTTTTTTATTTCTTCTAGGTCCTTGTTAAACCTTTCTTGCATCTTCTCAATCCTTGTCTCCAGACTCTTTAACTGTGATTCCATTTTGATTTCGAGATTTTGAATTAATTTCGCTATGATTATTCGGAATTCTTTATCAGGTAGATTCCCTATCTCTTCCTCTTTGGTTTGGTTTGGTGGGCATCTATCCTGTTCCTTTAGCTGCTGGGTATTCTTTTGTCTCTTCATTTTGTTAAAATTGCGAAGTTTAGAGTGTCCTTACTATATTCTGGTAGTTTGTTGAATTCTCTTTATTGAGGCGGTTTATAGGTCTTTTCAATATCTGATCTCTGCCCTGTTACGGGGGGCGGAGATGAACACCCAAATCTAAACCGGCCAGGTTCAGGCACTCGGATAATCCTCAGAAGCACAGACTTGGTTGAGTCTGCGTTTTATGCCCTTCCCAGATCCGAGTAGCGCAGGTGATGAAATGTTCAGCGAGCGCATCTGCTGCGACTTATCGCCTCTCCGCCGCTCAGTTTTCTGGGTATACAAACAGTGCACTTTCTCAGGCAGATGTTGACCATCCAGAGCCCCAAGAAGTGTGAATCAGCACAGAAACCTACTCACAGTTCCGTTAGACAGTGTCTCTCTAGGGCTGTAATTGTCCGCCTCCGGCCCTGGCTGCCTGTCACCGGAGTGGGACGGCCTGCAGCCGGCCAACTCTGTGCAGCCCTTTGTTCTGTAGGTAGTCCTGGTGGTGTCTTAAGTTAGGGCTGGCTTTTGATGTAGTAGATAACCGACAGTCTGGTTATTTCGCTCAGATAGCGCCCGAGATAGCCAGGTCAAATCCTTTCTCAAAGCAATGCAGGCCTCGCCACTCCTCCTAGCCCAGCCCCCGCTTGCCAACAGCAAATGCTGGTGTCCGCGCCACTTCTCCGCAAAAGGAGTTACCGCAGGGCTCATTTTCTCGTTTTGAAGACAGTGAGTTGTCTTTCTAAGTGCCTGATGTCCTCTGCCGGCATTCAGAAGTTGTTTTATAGAATTTATTCAGCATTCAAATGTTCTTTTAATGGATTTGTGGAGGAGAAAGTATTCTCCCCGTCTTACTCGTCCGCCATCTTAGCTCCTCCCATAATCATCATTTTAGAGCTAAAAATAGGGCAATGACAAGAATTTTTCACAAAGGGTCACCCTCTGGACAAGTCAGATGGAGGAGGAGTCATTCTGCGTGCATGCGCACAATACAAGGTTTATTCTAGGAAAAACGTCTGCTGGTAGAATAGAACCGTATTATCTATAGTTTGTGTATTGATTACTTAGCCAGATTGTGAGGTGTTTGGGGAGCTTTCTTGTGGTAGTTTCAGCAAAGACAGAAACATTTCACTGTAAATCAAACAAAATTCTTTCAACTACAAGGGACAGAAACCAGCACTAAACTAGTTTAGGCCAAAAGGAAAATTAATTGGTGCAATAACTCTATGAAAGAGTTGAAGTCAGATGTAGGAAGGATAGGGAAGTCCCTGTCCATTCAAGAATAACTTTCAGAATAATTGGATCCAGAACTTAAACACTATGAGGAGTTCATCCCCTCACTCAAGACCAGCTCCCTCCACCTGGAGAGAAAGTGTAAAAGAAAAAAATCCCAGAGAAAGAACAGACTTGCTCCCATCTCTCACTTAATCAGGTGGGGGCAAGCAATGGGTTCTATGATGAAACAACTTAAGTCTGCTGTCCACCTCTGTTAATTACTGTGTCTAGGGAAGCAGGGTCATGAAGGAGAATGCCAGATCTGTGGGAGCTGCATGGGTGGAGCAAGGAGAGGAATTGTTGCCAGGAGATCTATGCTCAACAAACACGGCAGGTGTGGAGAGTGGAGAAAAGGGTACCCCCTCCCCGCATGCTTCCTGTCAAGAACAGAGAAGAGGGGAGGGCAGAGGCCTTTAAGTCATGGTCTTCAATCACTGTTTTTAAGTTCCGAGTTTAATTTCTGTAGACAAAGTCTTTGGTATCTCTATACAACAGGTAGACTTTGAGTATGTGAAAAAAAAAAAAAAAAAAAACTTTTAAATATGGCTCCCCTTTCAGAAATGTGAAAAGAATAATCCTTCAGACACCCCTGACTCTCTACTACTTCCGTTAGTAGCACAATTATGTGTATACACTAATAACATTTAATATGTAGTACTTTTTAAATGGTTGACTTATCCTTCATTTAACAAGTATGAAGCCAGTTTTAACAAGTATGAAGCCAGTGCATCAGGCACTGTATCAGGCACTTCACAGAAGTGAACAGGTCAGAGCCCCTGCCTACACTGCAGTGAGAGATGGAGAGCAGCTAACAGGTGATGATATTTCAGTAACACACATGTCATCTGAGGGGTAAACATAGGGTGTATTGTATCTCATAGGGATGGATGGCACTTAATGCAGGTTAGGGATTTTAGTGAGAATCTGCCAAAGAAAATGATGTTGCTATCTGAGACTTTAAGTAAGTATAGGAGTTGGAGAGGATAA
This sequence comes from Tragelaphus eurycerus, assembly GCA_935064755.1. Lineage (NCBI taxonomy): Eukaryota > Metazoa > Chordata > Mammalia > Artiodactyla > Bovidae > Tragelaphus > Tragelaphus eurycerus. The sequence goes on along the minus strand of CAKXYN010000024.1, from coordinate 15,646,772 downwards.
ATGAATTGAGAAAAGTGTGGCAGCCAGTGGAAGAGCAGGTGCAAAGGCCCTGAGATGCAAGAAATGATGTCACATCTTAGAACTGAAAGTAGTTTTAATATAGGACTGTAGTGTAGTAATCAATGAGCAGAAGAGAGAGATTAGACTGAAAACATAATCTAGAACCATGTTGTAAGCCATATAACCAGTTGAATTTTATCCTAAAGGTAATGGGGAGCCATTGAAGAGTTTTAAGCAAGGAATAATATGATCAAGTTGGCATTTTAGAAAGTTTACTCTGGAGGTAGCGGGCTGGATCAATATGTAGAAGGATGTGGAGCTCATCCCCTCTCATGAATCTGTCAATTATATACATATATATAGAACAATTCTCACAGAGTACTTGTGGAAAGTTCACTTTGGCCCTACTGTGGAGAATAATTTGGAAGGGGGGTCTAAATTTAGGAAGATGTTAGTGTGGTTTATGCAGCAATGTTAAACTGAACTCTGTTAATATAGTGAAATGGAAATAAGCAGAGGAAACTGAGTATCACTCAGAAGGTAGAATCAAAGTGGTTAACTGCATCTGAGGAAAGGGGAATGCATTAAGAATAACCCATAAAATTCTGGCTTGGTCATATGATTGATCAGGGATATCATTCATTGAGGTAGGGAATGCAGGAGGAAAAGATTTGAGGGCAGGGTAATAACATTGAACTAGGAGCATCTTTGGGAAATCAAAATGGAAATGCCTAATGGCTGTTAGATACGTGGACCTGGACTTCAGTAAGTGGACTGCGCTGAAAGTATATGTTACAAGTATAAAGGGAAGTAGTGGGAACAGGTAAGGTGGGTCATGGAGAGTGTATAATATAATGTAAGGTGATGAGTGCCAGGGCAGGATCTTGAGGGACATCAAAATTAAGGACAGACAGACAGGAGAGCCAGAACAGGGACTAACACGCAACACCCTGAGAGGTAAGAGTGAAACCAAGTGAAACAGCATAACAGGAGCAAGGATGAAAATGTCACGGGAAAGGAAACCAAGAATGGGGAATGCTCCAGAGAGGTCATAAAATCATGAAAAATAGTCCCTTAGACTTGATAGCAGGAATAATAGGGACCTTGGAAAGGGTGTCAGGACAAAGGGGAGGAGAGAGATTGAATCAAATGGTTGAGAGATTAGAAATAAAGTGAATACACACATCTTTAAAGGAACTTTGACTGTAAAGGGAAGGACAGAGAGAGGCAGGTACTGGAAGGGGACACGGGATGAAGAATTCTTTTAAGCTGGAAGAACCTTCAATATATTTATTCTAACTTTCATACAGTAACAACAGAATTTTTTGTCATATGGAACAGTGAGTTAATACACTTATCTTAAGTGTATAGTTTATGCAGTTCCTACATGTGAATACGCCTGTGAACCACTGTCTACATTGACATGTAGAATATTCCCAGCACCCCAAAAATTCCCCTCATACCTTTTCTCACTCAACCTCATTCCCCAAGGCTAAATAACCACTATTATAGGTATCACCATGGATTACTTTTATCAGTTCTTAAAGTTCATGCAAATGAAATCATACAGCATATCTGTGATATGTATCCATGTGTTGCATGTAGGACGAATTTCTTAAATTGAGTATAATATTACATGGTAGGAATGTACCACAGTTTATCCATTTTCCAGTGTGGGGCTATTATGAATAAAGCTGCTCTGAATATTCTTGTATATGTTTTGGTAGACATACATTTTCCATTCTCTTGGGGAAATGCTGAAGAGTAAATGCCCGATCATAGACTAGGTGTGTATTTAGCTTGAGTAAATAGAGCCATGTATTTTTTGAAAGGGAGTAGTACCAGTTATACTCCCAAGATCAACATATAGAAATTCCTCTCACCAAAGCTAGGTATTGCCTGTCTTTTTAATTTTAGCTTTCTCGTGAGCAGACATTTTGAAAGTCAGGTTTCCTGAGGTTACAAACCACAGCTTCTCAGCTGGTACTCATAAAAATTTCAAAGCATTTTATCTTAAGTATTTCCCATCTTTGGCTACTGCCCTTCAGTAAACCAAATCTAATATTAAAAACATGTAAACATAAGTCAGGATGTTTCATAAGAAAAAAGAAATTTAATTCTCCTTTAGCTAACTTTAAGTTAGCTAAATTATAACATAATGATCAGGAAAATCCTGTCAGAAAGAATCTTAGTCCTAATTATGAAGATGTTGGAAATATTGCCATCCAATGTACTAGTAAGAACAGAGTGGTTTCTATGATGATAGAAATTATCCACTGATACATCAATTCCAATTTACATTCTGTATAAATAGTAAGTTTGGAGATAATGGCTCTGTTTCCTCATTTTCATTTAAATGAACTATATTTGAAATCATCACTCACTATGATCAGAATTATAGACTCTGCTATTTTGAAGAATACTAGTGAGTCTTTTGGGGGAAATAATGAAATAGAATAAATGGTGGACATAAAACTGAATACTGATTATTTTGTAATCACAATCTTTCCCTCTCCTTGATGCAGTTTCTATTTGATTCAATATCTGAAACCTGACAAAGAAAATAAGTGTATGACACTAAAATAACATTACCTGTATGATTTATGGTTGCTTTACATAAAAGTTTATTCATGTTAGTATTACACACAGCATTGATTGTCAATATCATCACCTAGTAATTTACTTAATTCTCTCAAGTGTCATGGTAGATCTATTAAGGAATCTGTTCAAAATTTTACCAAAATAAGAAGGGTTACAGATTTAAGTGTAAAACTTGATAAAAGTACTGGTAAATAATAGAAATACACTTTTATATAATTGTAATGGGAAAGGCCTTTCTAAAAATGACATAAAAGCCAAGACCATACGTAAAATGTTTGACTCATTTAAAAATTTTAAAGTTTTAAATTTGTATATGTGAGTAAAATAATATCACATAGTAATAGATTCAGAATGTGAAACATTTTACTGGACAACTGTTCTGGTCTCTTCAAAAATGTCAGTGTCATGGGAGAAAAAAGATAAGGGACTGTTGTAGATTAAAAAGAGGCAAAAAAGACCTAACCCGTATGATGAGCCCTCACTTATTCCTGATTTAAATGTTTTTTTTTAAGTTTTTTAAAAACTATTGACAAAATTTGAAAACATTATTAGATACTATTAAGAATGCTTTGTATTAACTATAAAGTTAACTTCTTAATTTCTATAGCTATTTATGTTGCAATTAAAGGGAAAACATACTAGGAAAAATATACCGAGAAAAATATTTTCAACAAATGTTTTTGAAATAAGATAATAACTTACTTTTATGACTTTAACAAATTAGTAAAAAATATAAACACTTTGTGAATAAACTAAGCAAAGGATGCAAAATTACAAATAATGAAAGAAGAAGTCATCAGAAAACTTACAGAAACATTTTCTAATTTTTTAGTAATCAAAGAAATGTAAATTAGGTTGTCAAGATCAAAAAATTATAAATCTGTATTATCATAAATAGCTGGTAGAGAACATGAATCAGTTTAAAGTTGATGGATGTCTATTTAGCAACATTTATTAAAAGCCTTAAAAGTATTCCTGCCTTTCATATAGTGCCTATTGCCCATTTGTATGTCTCTTTTTGAGAAATGTCTCAGCATTATTTTTCATCAGAGAAAGACAAATCAAAATCATGATGAGATATCACTTTACATCTGTTACTATGGCTAGTATCAAAAGACATGGAAATAATCTAATTATCTATGGATGCATGAACAGATAAAGAAAATGTGACATGTAACATTTACTTATCATATATACACATATGGGGCTTCTCCAGTGGCTCAGATGGTAAAGAATCTGCCTGCAGTACAGGAGACCTGGGTTTGATTCCTGGGTCGGAAAGATCCCCTGAAGAAGGAAATGGCAACCCACTCCAGAATTCTTGCCTTGAGAATTCCATGGACAGAGGAGCCTGGTGGGCTACAGTTCATGGGGTCGCAAAGAGTCAGACACAACTGAGCGACTAATACTTAGACTTAGTATAAACACACACACACAAAGGAATATTATTCAGCATCAAGAAAGAAAGAAGGAAATTCTGCCACAACAACATTGATGAACCCAGAGGACATTATGTTAAGTAAAATAAGCCAGCCAGTATTCTTGACTGGAGTATACCATGGACAGAGGAGCCTGGTGGGCTATATAGTCCATAGGATCTCAAAGAGTCAGACACGACTAAGTGACTAACACTTTCACTAACATTCAGACCATAATTTGAACATTCCTCATCTTATAAAACAAACACACTTTGAAATATATTAAACATGAAGCGGTCTAAACCTATCAAAATAATATTTTCCAATGCAATTAGATGAGAGTAAAATCATGTCAGCAATTTCTCCAACCAAATGCTCACTGAAATGATGTTTTATTTTGTTGAAACCCCAGTCATTACCATCTAGTCTCTGTACTGAGCTTTCCATCTGTCACTCTCATTCTAGAACATGCCCCCTTTGGCCAACATAGTAGTAAAATGTATTTAACCTGACATCCTCATATTAAGTTTATTAGTGTGCTCTAGCAGTATCAAGTTAGCTTACCATCTCCATGTCTGATATCTTACAAACTTGATCTTTTCTCTTGACTCAGAATCTGAATATGGACCTTTGTCAAGTATTTTGGTTTTTAGTCAAAGCATCTCTTCATCTCTTATCTACAGAATTCATTTTCCTCATTTTAAAGTATGTCTTAAAGCAAATTACCTCCACACACTATAAACTATGCTTTTGATGATCACAAAATATTGATAATGTGGTCTAATATAAAAAGTATACTCCCTAAATAGAAGTTCCCCAGATTATATTTTAATGTATACATATCAGAAAATTTCCTTTTTCTTATTTTTAACTCCTTTTTTCTATCAATTCTGATTACTTTTCCTAAGCAATATTTTCTGAATAGCCTTCCAAAAGTAATTCAGTTTTAAGCCTATATTAGCTATTGATACTCCTGACATTTTTGAACTATTTGGCCTTTCATGTAGAATGTATTTTACTGCATTCCAGAAGGTGGGGCGGGGGTCCTTTTTCTTTTCCTTTTTTTTTTTAATCTTCCCTCCTGTCCTTATTTTTTTTGTCTTTGCATTAATTTCTCAAAGAAGCAGGATTTTTCTTTGCTTTTGCAAAATGAAAATTTTAAAATATAATTGGCCTAATATTCTTCATTTTTAATTTTTCTTCACATGAAGCAGTTATGTGACCTGACTCAACATAATCAGGAATCAGAATTTCTGATTATTAAGTTTTAATTTCTTCACTTTTAATTTCTTCTATGCATGAGACAGCTATGTGACCTGATTCAACATAATCAGGAATCAGAATTTCTTCTCTGTGCTCTACATCAACTTCTTTCACTTGGGTCTGAATGTAAACTGAAGATTTTTCTAGACTTTTAAATGTTGCTCTTTTTCTTTTAAGGTGTCTGTTGACTATTTTATTTGGAGCCTTTTAATTCTGTTTTGAAGTAACATGGTAATGGTACTCAGATAATTTTAAATCAGAGTATTTTTGTTTCAAGTCTCGTTGTTCAAAGAGAAACAAATGATCAGGATTCACTTTTTTACTCTCTTAATGATGGATTCCATGGAAGAATCAATGTCAAATTCAAACCTGTAAACATAACACTTTAATGCTAGTTCTTATATTAATGACTCTCTGACACTTTTTTTTTTTTTTTGGTCTTCTCTTTTTGGAGCTTCACGGTTAATCTCACAGATGGCCTAGTATTAGCTGCATTTATAAACCTTCCTCCCTTCCTCTATCTTTCCCACCCTCCCTCCTTTTCTTCCTGTTTTCGAAACAGCAGCCACACAGCATGCCTGTATCCAGTGTTTCCTGTCATAAAAAGAGCCTGGATTTTGGAGGCAGTGTTCTAGTCTGAAGCTTAGTGAGTTCTGTGACCCCTGAGAAAGTAACCCAAACTTGGTTTCTTTATCTTTAAAATGTTAATAATGACAGAGAATATATATAAGATCAGGCACGAGAATTTGTGTCTTCTGTCTTAGAAAACACAAAGTTTCTTGCACAGGGCTAGACATCTCTAAACTTCAGATAAGATGTTTAAAATATGACAAACACCCTTTTAAATGTCTGAGAGCACAAGAAAGTCAGAGAGATCTCCAGGGTCAAAAAATGAAGAAAGAATTACAAGTGGGGTGGTAGGTAGCATGGACTGATCTGATGGGTTTCCTGGGGGAGTTTGCTAGTTCCATTATCAAGGAGCTTGCAGTTTGATGGTTTTGTGGGGACAGGAATTAGAAATGAAATATCCACCTAGAAAGTCATGAGCTGAAAGTCTACTCTTTGATCCTCCAGATTCACTCTTTTCCACCCTATATCACTGGGCTCCCTTGCTTTGTGTCTTAGAGTTGAGCTTAGTCAAGAGGGAACCCTGGCAAAAACCTGGAGAAAGGTGAAATCAAGGTATCTATTCCCCTTATTTCCCGCCCTATGAGGTCGTTTTGAACTGGCTGTGTCCCGTAAAACCAAGTCACCTGTTCTATCCAAGGAAGCTGCACTGCACCACTCTCTCCTCTCAGGTCGCAAGAACCTCTCTCTCCTCTTGACTTAATGCCGATGAGTGGTGCTCTGCAGTCAGCCTTAAGTTCCCATTTACCACCCACACCTTTTTATTTTAATCAATCCTATGTAAATAAATGCTTCTCAAACCATCCATTTGCTTCCTCTTGGGATTCTGGTAAAAACCAAAATACTCACAAGGGCTACATGTTTAGTGAAAAGGTAGTCCAAGGAAAATGTACCACCAAAACAAGAAGATAACGGGGATGTTTACGTGACTTGTTCTCCTAAGAAATTATAACTACATTTTACACTACTATTGTAGTCCAAAAGCAATACTTCTCAGGAATCTACAAATCCTGTGGAAAATGAGATCACAGGTTTAAATTGTAAGACACAAAGAACCTCACAAAGGTGAGCATAACATGCAAAATAAACAGTAGGGTTTTAACCCTCCAAGAAATTTAGTTAATAGCATTAGCTGATAATGACTTCGAGTAAGCATGTCTTAAATCATTAAAGGTACAAAAAGAAATTAAAAACATGGGACAAAAGAGGGTATGTCAAAAGATCGAGTATAATTGTAAAAGAAATCATTCCAGAAATGAAAAATATGATCCTCAAAATGAAAACCTAATGGATAGATGATACACAGCTAAAAAGAGATAAGCAGAGAGGATCTAAGGAAAATGACAAGAATGCAACAGAGAAAAGTACAGAAAATATAAAAGAGTGCTAAGAAGATATTAAGGCTAGAATGAGATGGCTCAATATATTTCTAGTAGAAGTACAATGAAGAGGAAATAGATTGGAATGATACCATAGGATCCCATGGGAAAAGGAAGACCTTAGGAGCAACCAAAGAGATACCAAAGGAACATTTCATGCAAAAATGGGCTCGATAAAGGACAGAAATGGTGTGGACCTAACGGAAGCAGAAGATATTAAGAAGAGGTGGCAAGAATACACAGAAGAATTGTACAAAAAAGAGCTTCACGACCCAGATAATCATGATGGTGTGATCACTGACCTAGAGCCAGACATCCTGGAATGTGAAGTCACGTGGGCCTTAGAAAGCATCACTACAAACAAAGCTAGTGGAGGTGATGGAATTCCAGTGGAGCTATTCCAAATCCTGAAAGATGATGCTGTGAAAGTGCTGCACTCAATATGCCAGCAAATTTGGAAAACTCAGCAGTGGCCATAAGATTGGAAAAGGTCAGTTTTCATCCCAATCCCAAAGAAAGGCAATGCCAAGGAGTGCTCAAACTACTACACAATTGCACTCATCTCACACGCTAGTAAAGTAATGCTCAAAATTCTCCAAGCCAGGCTTCAGCAATATGTGAACCGTGAACTTCCTGATGTTCAAGCTGGATTTAGAAAAGGCAGAGGAACCAGAGATCAAATTGCCAACATCCGCTGGATCATGGAAAAAGCAAGAGAGTTCCAGAAAAACATCTATTTCTGCTTTATTGACTATGCCAAAGCCTTTGACTGTGTGGATCACAATAAACTGTGGAAAATTCTGAGAGAGATGGGAATACCAGACCACCTGATCTGCCTCTTGAGAAATCTGTATGCAGGTCAGGAAGCAACAGTTAGAACTGGTCATGGAACAACAGACTGGTTCCAAATAGGAAAAGGAGTACGTCAAGGCTGTATATTGTCACCATGTTTATTTAACTTATATGCAGAGTACATCATGAGAAATGCTGGACTGGAGGAAACACAAGCTGGAATCAAGATTGCCGGGAGAAATATCAATAACCTCAGATATGCAGATGATACCACCCTCATGGCAGAAAGTGAAGAGGAACTCAAAAGCCTCTTGATGAAAGTGAAAGTGGAGAGTGAAAAGGCTGGCTTAAAGCTCAACATTCAGAAAACGAAGATCATGGCATCTGGTCCCATCACTACATGGGAAATAGATGGAGAAACAGTGGAAACAGTGTCAGAATTTATTTTTCTGGGCTCCCAAATCACTGCAGATGGTGACTGCAGCCATGAAATTAAAAGACGCTTACTCCTTGGAAGGAAAGTTATGACCAACCTAGATAGCATATTCAAAAGCAGAGACATCACTTTGCCAACAAAGGTTCGCCTAGTCAAGGCTATGGTCTTTCCTGTGGTCATGTATGGATGTGAGAGCTGGACTGTGAAGAAGGCTGAGCACCGAAGAATAGATGCTTTTGAACTGTGGTGTTGGAGAAGACTCTTGAGAGTCCCTTGGACTGCAAGGAGATCCAACCGGTCCATTCTGAAGGAGATCAGCCCTGGGATTTCTTTGGAGGGAATGATGCTCAAGCTGAAACTCCAGTATTTTGGCCACCTCATGCGAAGAGTTGACTCATTGGAGAAGACTCTGATGCTGGGAGGGATTGAGGGCAGGAGGAGAAGGGGACGACAGAGGATGAGATGGCTGGATGGCATCACTGACTCGATGAATGTGGGTCTGAGTGACCTCTGAGAGCTGGTGATGGATAGGGAGGCCTGGCGTGCTGCAGTTCATGGGGTCGCAAAGAGTCGGACACGACTGAGTGACTGATCTGATCTGATCCGATCTGATCTGATAGGAGCAACCAGCAAGAGAAGACATTACCTACAGAGGAACTACAATTAAACTGAAAGAAGGTTTCTCCACAACAAAAATTGAGGCCAGATGCTAATGAAATAAAATGTATAGCAGATCATAGACATTCAACAAATAAGCAAAAAAAAATCTTGCAACACCTCTCAGTGGATTGTTTCCTCATCAATTGAATGAGCTTCATATTTTATACAAACATATTTGTCTTTTGGCTCAGTGCAATCGCTGTTTGCATCTTTCTTTGTTTTAATACTAGTTTTATACAGTCGAATCCTGACTCGATGGATGCGAGTCTGAGTGACCTCCGGGAGCTGGTGATGGACAGGGAGGCCTGGCGTGCTGCGGTTCATGGGGTCGCAAAGAGTCGGACACGACCGAGCGACTGATCTGATCTGATACAGTCGAATCTGTTAATTTTAACTAAAGTTGTGTTAAACCTCAAACAAGAAACTGTAAGTAAAAATGCAGAAATATTTTAATGCTGATTTAAAAATACAATGGAAAAATCGTACTGAAATTTAGGAGATACAAATTAAGAAAAAAAAAGAATATATTAATTTTGTAGCAACTGTGGCCAGAAGAAATGAAACATATTGCATGGGATTTATAGCAAAGACTTCAGCCAAAAATGGGCAAAGGGCATAAACACACAATCACAATAAGCAAAAACAAAGGAAAATATTCAACTCTGCTAATATAATAGTTGAAAAAGCACATGGTAAAATTATATATAGAGTTTTGCACACTGTAAATTAGCAAAATGTCAAAAAATGATTACATCCAGTTTTGGTAGTTCAGTGGTGAAATTGGTATGCTTATAATAATGCTGGAAGCATAAAAATTTAGATTTACATAATTTAAATTAAAAATTCAGGAAGGGTTGGGAGTTTGGGATTAGAAGATGTCAACTTTTGCATATAGGATGGATAAACAACAAGGCCCTAATGTAGAGCGCAGTGGAAAAGAACATGAGAAAGAATGTATATGTGGTATAATTGAATCACTTTGCTGTAAAGCAGAAATTAATACAACATTGTAAATCAATTATGCATCAATAACATTTTTTAAAAATTAAAAGTTCAGTTCCTCAGCCACACTAGTCTACTTCAGGGACTCAGCAGCCACATGAACTGACTGGCTACCACACCATTCAGCGCAGAAAACTATTTCCATCATTGCAGCAAGTTCTGCAGAACAATACCACTCTAGAAGACAGACATAGGAGAATTGATGGTTGGTTGAATAAGTAACACTTCCCTTGTACTCGATGCCGAATTTTCTCCAAGGAGTCTCCCATTGCTACTTGCTACACTGCTCCAATGCCTCTTAAACACTTGGTATTTTCAGACTTTTATTTTTCTATCTAATGGGTATAAATTAATAGAGCTCACTGATTTAAATTAGCATTTTCCTGATTACTAATGAGGTTGAGGACTTTTAAAGGATTTATTGTACTTTTGTATTTCCTCTTCTGTGAGTTTCCTACTCAATTTTTCCCTCATTACTGTGTTGAAATTATTTAACATGAGAAAATATTTATGATAAAATGATAAGTTTAAAAAAAAAGAAAGGAACACAAATTGGCCTATGATTATTTTAAATGAGTAAAAGCGAAAATCTAGATAGTCGAAGTTTGGGAAATTTATCACAAAAGTTAAGTTAGATACAGTAAGATATGGGATTTGAGAATAATTTGTTTTTCATCTAAAAATGATTTTAACGTTGTCATAATACTGTTTTCTCATTTTCAAAGAGCAAACAAATGTAATATTGCTTGATGCTTGGGGAAATTGCCCGACAACTTCTAACTGTTTTCTAAATCTTCGTCTTGGCTCCATGTAGACTGAGTGATTCTTTTTTTTTTGTTCTTGCTATTATTTTTGACATTGTTCCTTTCTGGTAGAACACTGCATGCCTGACCTGAAATCTCTGTGTGTGCCTGTGTGTAAGAAGCAAGGATACAATGGTGAAAAAACAAACATTTCAAGATTTGTTTCCTTAATTAGACAACATGTTTAAACTGCAGCAGAAATTGCCTTTCATACTTCACAGTAAAGGGAGATGAATGTGTGTGTATCACTCAGAGACTTCACATATTCATGTTTAGAAATGTAACTTAAGCACACACTAGTCAAAGATATCAACTTGGGAAGGGAATAACATTCTTTACAAAGAGGACCAGCAGTGTCTATAAAAACCAAAAACAAGACAGAGAGAAATGGTCATATAAAAATGAAGTAGAAGTTAATTCCTGTCCACCCAAACCCCTGGGAAAGAATGGGCTGTATTCCATGTTTCAACTGCCGCTTTAACAGCCAACACGCATAGCCTTACACCAGTGAAAGGTAGTTAAGTTTCCAAACAGAGTTGTCCCCACTGGTTTTTTCCCTGTATCTTCATGTCAGCCAGGCTTCTATTCTTCCATTTCCTGCCTGGATTTCCGGTTTCCCTGTTACACTCCACTGAGGAATGTTCCCCACCCTCATGCAAGTGCTCTTTGCAGTAGGTCCAGAGAGCACAACCAGGATTTTTACTTTTTGTGAGGACAGATAGGAGCTGTATTTTTACTTCATACTGAGACTGCAGGCCCCAGTCCATGCTGCAGCTTCCTGTCTCTCGAGCAGTTTCCATCAGCCATAGGCATGTTGGGTTTCTGTTATGAATCTCTGGGATATTAGTAATGTGAGCTGAAACATACTCTTGTGTGTTCCCTACCTTTCCCACTAGCTTCCAAATGAGCAAGACGCAGAGGTTATCCTCCTTGCCTTTGCTCAGAATTGTTTCACTTTCCAGTCGTCTCAGCATTTGAGTGCTTCACTAACTCATACACTAATTTGTAAAGTTGCTGCATTTCCTTTGATTTGCAATAAAATACCAGTTCATATTAAGAGTGTTGTGATGTGAGTTCAAAGATAAGAAATAAAAGAAGGCCAAAATGAAGCCAAACTTTTAAAACAGGATGTTTTTAAAATTAGGATAAAACCTTGCCCAGTAAAACCTGGAGAGCCAACCAAACAGGATTTGCAACTTGAATGCACACCCTCCAGGAGGCCTCTCAGAAGAACCTGCCAAGCCATGTTTGGCTTCACAGGGGTGCTTGCCATGTGGGGTGCTGTATCACTGCAGTCCTGGGACCTCCCATGGTCTTCCATCTGCTTAACTTTGAGCTAAGGTGTAGGTTTGGATTCCTTAACGTGTATCTGGAATATTATCTGAAAACATTTTTCTTTCTGTGGGCTTGGAATGTCCTTAGCTGTTTATTGAAGCTACTCTTTAGCTTAATGGAATCAGCTCCATGGCTGAGTGTTATGATTTGGGGGTGCCCTATAGGGTCATCTGCTTTAAATATCAGCCTTACCATTGGCCAGCATCATTACTGCTTTTTTTCTTTGGACACTGGATACTTTCCCTAAGGAGTAAGGCTGTCTTAGGTTAACCCATTGCTTCTCAAAGTATGTTTCCTGGATCAGCTGGGAACTTATTAGAAATCAACTGATCAGGCCCCAACCAACCTCTAGGGATGCAGCCCAGCTTTCTGTGGTTTAATAAGCCTTTCAAGTAATTCAAATGCACATTAAAGTTTGAGAACCTCTGGGCTTACCCTCTGGGCTTCAAAGTGTACGCTAGATGATCTGAAGGAAAATATTATAACTTTATATTTTATGATCTCTTTTTCTAATCTCGATTTCTCTGTATTTTAATATACCCAATACATTAATACATTAATGTATCATTTATCAACAAATGTATGTACAGTAAGAGTGCATGCTTAATTTTTTTATAGCTAGGGATGCATGATATGCAAAGTGTGAAGACTGTCTAAGTATAACATTTTAAAATTCTTATGGTCTAAGTCAACTGAGCCACCAGCCACCAACAATGTCATATATTTGCATTAATATATTTATCTCACTGCTCACTTCTGAAATGCTTTGCAAATAATTTATAGTGTTCATTTCTCCTCCTGTGCAGAGAGCTCTCACATTTCCAGTAATGTGATAAAAAGAGGCCTCTGCGTTGCATGCTGAAGCCTTTTTCCTTCTCTATGAGCAAAATAAGAGAATAGTGATGGCCCCTGAACAGCATCAAGGGCATCTCTCATCACCCCACCCCACCCCTGCCAGTCCATCCATTTTTGTGCATCCGGAAAGAGCACAGGAATCCAGAAAGAGGATTCTATATGCAATATTTAACACGCCCTTTCCCCACTCTCATTGCTCTGCTTAGATGGAGTGACCCCTGGGGGTTAGGGGACACACAGCACTCCCTGGAGATTTCCCCCCGCTCCCCCACATATACCAGCTTGCACTAGCCTGGCATGCCTCCTGTCTTGTACACTTATGCTCCTATTATGTTATTCATTTCTGTGAGCAAAGCAGAAAATATCACGGTGCATTTATTATAAATGGAAGAACTGAAGAACTAGGAGTAGAGCCAACTTAAGTTACAACAATTTAGGGGCTAAACAAAGAAAATGTAGGAAAAAATTATTTCACTCCTAGCATAATATTTTACATAAAGTATGATTGTGATAACAATGAGTGAGACCAGTGACAAAGATATAAATACAGTTTGGTTCCTGAGCACTCAGTGCTGGTAATATGAAGCAGTTAAAAGCATAAATACAGGTTTGAGTCTTATCACTCTGTTTACTCATTATGTGACCTTGAGCAAGTTCCTTAACCTCTCTTAAGCTTCATTTCCTTCTATTGGTAAATTAAGGATAAGGACACAGTAAGTACCTCATAGACCATTGGGAGAATTAACTGAGATCTAAGTGCTTGGCATGATATCGGTCATCCAGTAACCCCCCAGTAAATGTTCCATTTTATTGCACTTTGTAATCAAATGCCAAGAAATAATAAAGTGAATTCCTACCCTGTGACAGTGAAGCCCACAACCCAATGTTTCTTCCTAGCTAAAGGCTAATGATCTTACATAATTCATACTATTTTGAAAATCAAAAGTAATGCCTCTATTGGAGAGACTGACCTAAAGATTTGTTAATCACTCTCTCCTCCTGCCCATCTGTCTGTCTGCCTGGAAGAGCTATTTCTGTTCTTGAGCTAACTATTGGCAGGGGTGCAGAGTCCTTTTCTTCTGTTTCACCTAATGGCACATTATACTTCATCATTAAGAAAGAAAAAAAAAATTACATCTAGATCTACACCACGGAGCCATTAAGTTGAAAACTTGATGGCAATAAAATGATACCACATCAAGGAAGAAATAAAAGACTGCAGGTCTTCTGTCACTGTTCAGAGAAATTAATGTGTCTTAGAGGAGACTTCACAATATGTTATCATCAAATAAAAATACACAGGATAATAATGGGGGTTTCTAGGAACTCTTTTTTAAAAAGTAATGCTTTCCTTTTTTTCCCCAGATCCACCTTTTGTTAATAGAAGGAAATGGATAAATATTATTTGAATAATAGGAAAAAACCTGTAACAAAATTGTAAAGATGTTTAGGCAGTATGTGCAGCACTGCTTCCCTGGAATACTTCCCTTATTTATCTGTACTTGTTGTGACCATATAATTCCCATATATTATTTCACTTAAATCTTTTCAATAATGCTGTGGATTAGGTGTGTTAGTTGCTCCGTTGTGTCCGACTCTTTGCGACACCATGGACTGTAGCCTGTCAGGCTCTTCTGTCCAGGTGATTTTCCAGGCAAGAACACTGGAGTGAACTGCCATTTCCTCCTCCAGGGGATCTTCCCGACCTAGGGATTGAACCCAGGTCTCCTGCATTGCAGGCAGATTCTTTACTGTTTGAGCCACAATTAGGTATTACCATCCTAATTCAGTTTTTGAAACACTGAGAGGTTCAGAAAGTTGTCCAAGATCACATAGTTATAAGTAATGAAATCAGGATCTAAACCCAGAACTGTTTGATACCGGACCACTTATGCTTTATATGGAGGCTGGAATGTGGCCTTTATGTTAATATTTTTCCTTCTTTAAAAAAACATGAACTACTGTATAGTAAAGTGAACTCTAGTCCTCCTCTGACTATGGAGTCCACTTTATTACATTACCAACATTCTCCTTCACTGACTTGACCACTCTGAAATAATTAGCCTTGCCCCTATGAGAACACTCCAGGTAGCACATGGACTCAGATGGCCAGCCTCCAGCATCCAGTCTGATTCATATCAACAAACATGGATTGAGAACTGTGACTGAGCCAGGCACTCTGCTATGTGCTTGCTTGTTTGTTCTGCAACCCCATGAACCATAGCCCGCCAGGCTCCTCTGTCCATGGGGTTTCCCAGGCAAGAATACTGTGGTGGGTTGCCATTATCTTCCCCAGTGAATCTTCCTGACCCAGGGATCAAACCCGCATCTCCTGCATTGCAGGCAGATTCTTTACCACTGAGCCACCAGGGAAGCCCATTAGGTACTTGACAAAGAGAAATAAAGGATAAGACTTCTGGCTCTTAGCGATATTAATCTGGAAGGAAATATACCAAAACATTAATAATGGATACCTCTGGTATTAGTATAAGTCATCTTTTCCTTTTTTACTTAGCTACATAAAATGTGTGTTAAAATGTATTAAAAACAGCTTAAAGGAAAAAAAGAAGGCTGCAAGACAAGAAATTCTTAAGAAAATGATCTCTAACTGTGAAATGAAGCTGGTGATGGCAGAACCAGTGCTGAAATTCCAGCCTTCAGCTTATCATCTAGGTGCTACTTTTTAAAACTGCCTTGGGGTACTGTTTAATTGAGAACTTACTATGTTCCCGACAATCTGTTAAGTGCTGGAAGATATAAAGATAAATAAGATAAACTTTCTGGCCTCAAGGAATTTATAGTCCAATGGGGGAAAAACTCATAAAGGAATGTGAGATTTTTCCATGTGTACAGATACTGGTCTCTTCTGTTTGCATAAAGCTTTTGCCTTTTTGTAGAAAATAGCTGTTACATCTGTCTTAGAAATGCACATTTCCATATTGGCATGAAGTGTCATCTTTTGAGAGTTCTGCAAAAAAATACAAGTTATCATTGCATGCCAATGGAAAGACAGAATAACACGACAGAATCCCATTAGGTGTAGTATTTAAAGAACCTCTAGCATTGGGTAGGAGTCTGAAGTTGGGCAAGTAGCCTGCAAAATGCTAAAAAGTTCTGACTCTTCTCAAAATCCTTCATGCAGGCTGAAAAATGAGCCAGAGAGCTAAACTGGCAGCACCGAAGCTCTGGCACAAACAAGAGACTCTTATGTATTTGCCATTGTTATTTGTATGATAAACAGATGCCATCTTTCTACCCTTTCCTAAACCTTCCCCAAAGAGTCTTCCTGGTTTAATCATTTTGTGAGACTAAAAAAAGAAGAGGAAAAAAAAAAAAAAGGATTTCAGGCCTGTGTGGACTGTAGTTTGGACTCCCGTGATCTTTTGTCACCCCTCAGGCCATCGCTCTATATAGTCTCTCACACATAAGAGGAGGCCAAACCACAATGGACTTATTAACTCTGTAACTGTACACATTAGTATATGTAACTATACCGAATTGTCATCATTACATATTAAAGTATTGATTAACATTTTGTGCTACCCAGTTAAATAAGATGGGGAGATTTCTCTTTTTTACTCAAAAACTCTTTTGGATTAACTGAATGAGTTAACCTGGTCATCCCAGTTATCTTGGGTTGTTTTAAAGTCATATCATTGTTTTGGCAATATTCATGAAGCCTATAACT
Organism: Tragelaphus eurycerus; assembly: GCA_935064755.1. NCBI lineage: Eukaryota > Metazoa > Chordata > Mammalia > Artiodactyla > Bovidae > Tragelaphus > Tragelaphus eurycerus. The sequence continues at coordinate 15,629,913 of CAKXYN010000024.1, read as the reverse complement.
TTAGCTAAAAAGAAATATAGCTTCACCCAGGTTAATGACATAACTAAGAATGAAGGGCTAAATGCCATTTAGATAAACCAACAGTTTAGTATGTTGAACTCTAAAATTCCAGTGGATAAAGGCAGGAATTAACCACTTGCAGCAATTACTGACCCAGACTTTGAATATAATGAAAATTAATGAGCTGAATTCTTTCCAGTGTAACACATGATCACTGAATGATAACTGACCTTTGAAGATCATTGCTATCATGTGAAAATAGTAAGCATTAAAGGTTGAAAATCTTGATTTTGATGCAAAAAATAAAATTTTCTAATTAAAGTGTAAAAGCATATATGTGTTTCCTTAATTTAAATATAAATGTAACTATGAGAGCCAAAGAATTGATGCTTTGAATTGTGGTGCTGGAGAAGACTCTTGAGAGTCCCTTGGACAGCAAGGAGATCAAAAAAGTCAATCCTAAAGGAAATCAACACTGAGTATTCAGTGGAAGGACTGATGCTAAAGCTCCAGTACTTTGGCCACCTGATGTAAACAGCCAAGTCTTTGGAAAAGATCCTGGTTCTGGGAAAGATTGAAGGCAAAAGGAGAAGGGGGCAGCAGAGGATGAGATGGTTGAATAGCATCACTGATTCAGTGGACATGAACTTGGGCAAAATCTACGAGATAGTGAGGGACAGGGAGTCCTGGCATGCTGCAGTCCCTGGGGTTACAGAGTCGGACATGATTTAATGACTGAACAAGAACAAATACTATGTATATATGTGTGTGCTTTTATTGTCAGTCACTAAATTGTGCCCAACTCTTAACGCGCCAGGCTTCTCTGTCCATGGGCTTCTCCAGGCAAGAATACTGGAGTGGGTTGCCATTTTATCCCCCAGGGCACGTGTGTGTGTGTGTATGTGTGTGTTATAGTCAGGGGGATAGGGCTGGTTGTAGCCTATTCCACTGACTACTACTAGCCTATCCCAGTAACCCATGGTGCTAATTATCATCTTAGCAAAGATTCAAGAATCTAAAACTCAGACTCCACCAGCCACAGGCTTCTATCTGGTAACTGTAAGAACCACAAGACCTGGTAAGCCAAGGCCTAAAGAGCTGTTTGCAGACCCCACATGTCTCCCAACTAGAGATCTTAAAGAGGAAAAACATTGAAAGAATCAGAGGGAAAATGGAAAGATCAAAAGACTCTCAAGCCAAAAAGGATAGAAGGGTGGGAGAAGAGGCCAAGATAGAATAAGATATTTTATTATGAAAATGGAAGGAACAGTGCCTTGTAAATGTCAGTTTTCTCCGATCAATAAGCATGAGTTTCAAGTATCAAGAAAAAAAAATTATGATGTTCAGCCCATTAACTCCTTCAACCTCAGATGCCCTGGGACATGCCCAGAAAGGCCTTTCAGCATCACCACAAAGGTCACCACCTATTCCCAGCTCTTCTCAGTAATGCCTTAAACAGTACCATTTAAGATAAATAAAAGATGATTTACAATTCAATAGTAGTATTTTTAGTCTTATTTCATTTTAAGTATCACAATGTCAGAAAAATGATGGCTCTCAATTTTTTGTGTGTGTTTAAATATAAGCTTTATTCTTTAAATGGAAAAAATGAACAAGCTGCTTGGTGATGCTACTCACTATTTATCAGTCTCTCAACTGGGTCATGGGGAAATGTCAAAGGTCCTGCCAGAGGGTAAACCAAAAACAACAGGGAGATGAAGACCAGAAAACAGTGCTAAATCATAAAAAGTGCTGCCCCTCTGAGACCCGTTGCTTTGCATACAGTACTCAAAGCAGCTACCAAAAGATAATACTGTTGCACTACAGGTTTTAACCTTGCTATTAAAAGTCAAGTCTCCTTTCTGACTGAACCTGTATAGCTCCAGGGCAAAGTTTGATCCAGATTTGTGTTCAGTGGTGAGGAAGTCCCGGAGCCATATGTTCCCATGAAATTAACATGCTGAGAAGTGAGAGAATTATCACAATTACTTCTTCAAAGGCTTCTGGGGTTGCGGAGAACTAAACTTGCTATGACTCTCTATGAAGAAAATACAGGAGGTTGTCACCTAAAGCACAAGTTTCACCAAAAAAAAATCACTAAAGGAAGATTATGAGAAAAATGGAGACAATAGGGAGAGTCAACTATTACATATAGAGATACCTTGAAAAATATCTTGTTCCTGGGCTCCTCTTTCTATTGCAGGGCTTATTTTGGTGTGAAAGACTATAATCATTAAAAAAAAAAAAAAAGACGTGGGGCAACCCAGGATGGGCGGGTCATGGTGGAGAGATCTGACAGGGTGTGGTCCGCTGGAGAAGGGAATGGCAAACCACTTCAGTATTCTTGCCTTGAGAACCCCATGAACAGTATGAAAAGGCAAAATGATAGGATACTGAAAGAGAAACTCCCCAGGTCAGTAAGGGCCCAATATGCTACTGGAGATCAGTGGAGAAATAACTCCAGAAAGAATGAAGGGATGGAACCAAAGCAGAAAGAATACCCAGCTGTAGATGTGTCTGGTGATAGAAGTAAAGTCCGATGCTGTAAAGAACAATATTGCATAGGAACCTGGAATGTCAGGTCCATGAATCAAGGCAAATTGGAAGTGGTCAAACAAGAGATGGCAAGAGTGAATGTCGACATTCTAGGAATTAGCGAACTAAAATGGACTGGAATGGGTGAATTTAACTCAGAGGACCATTATATCTACTACTGTGGGCAGGAATCCCTCAGAAGAAATGGAGTGGCCATCATGGTCAACAAAAAGAGTCCGAAATGCAGTACTTGGATGCAATCTCAAAAACGACAGAATGATCTCTGTTCGTTTCCAAGGCAAACCATTCAATGTCACAGTAATCCAAGTCTATGCCCCAACCAGTAATGCTGAAGAAGCTGAAGTTGAACGGTTCTATGAAGACCTACAAGACCTTTTAGAACTAACACCCAAAAAAAGATGTCCTTTTCATTATAGGGGACTGGAATGCAAAAGTAGGAAGTCAAGAAACACCTGGAGTAACAGGCAAATTTGGCCTTGGAATACGGAATGAAGCAGGGCAAAGACTAACAGAGTTTTGCCAAGAAAATGCACTGGTCATAGCAAATACCCTCTTCCAACAACACAAGAGAAGACTTTATACATGGACATCACCAGATGGTCAACACCGAAATCAGATCGATTATATTCTTTGCAGCCAAAGATGGAGAAGCTCTATACAATCAGCAAAAACAAGACCAGGAGCTGACTGTGGCTCAGACCATGAACTCCTTATTGCCAAATTCAGACTGAAATTGAAGAAAGTAGGGAAAACCACTAGACCATTCAGGTATGACCTAAATCAAATTCCTTATGATTATACAGCGGAAGTGAGAAATAGATTGAAGGGCCTAGATCTGATAGATAGAGTGCCTGATGAACTATGGAATGAGGTTCGCGACATTGTACAGGAGACAGGGATCAAGACCATCCCCAAGAAAAAGAAATGCAAAAAAGCAAAATGGCTGTCTGGGGAGGCCTTGCAAATAGCTGCAAAAAGAAGAGAAGCGAAAAGCAAAGGAGAAAAGGAAAGATATAAACATCTGAATGCAGAGTTCCAAAGAATAGCAAGAAGAGATAAGAAAGCCTTCTTCAGCGATCAATGCAAAGAAATAGAGGAAAACAACAGAATGGGAAAGACTAAGGATCTATTCAAGAAAATCAGAGATACCAAAGGAACATTTCATGCAAAGATGGGCTTGATAAAGGACAGAAATGGTATGGACCTAACGGAAGCAGAAGATATTAAGAAGAGGTGGCAAGAATACACAGAAGAACTGTACAAAAAAGAGCTTCACGACCCAGATGATCATGATGGTGTGATCACTGACCTAGAGCCAGACATCCTGGAATGTGAAGTCAAGTGGGCCTTAGAAAGCATCACTAGGAACAAAGCTAGTGGAGGTGATGGAATTCCAGTGGAGCTATTCCAAGTCCTGAAAGATGATGCTGTGAAAGTGCTTCACTCAATATGCCAGCAAATCTGGAAAACTCAGCAGTGGCCACAAGATTGGAAAAGGTCAGTTTTCATCCCGATCCCAAAGAAAGGCAATGCCAAAGAGTGCTCAAACTACCGAACAATTGCACTCATCTCGCACGCTAGTAAAGTAATGCTCAAAATTCTCCAAGCCAGGCTTCAGCAATATGTGAACCATGAACTTCCTGATGTTCAAGCTGGATTTAGAAAAGGCAGAGGAACGAGAGATCAAATTGCCAACATCCGCTGGATTATCGAAAAAGCAAGAGAGTTCCAGAAAAACATCTATTTCTGCTTTATTGACTATGCCAAAGCCTTTGACTGTGTGGATCACAATAAACTGTGGAAAATTCTGAAAGAGATGGGAATACCAGACCACCTGATCTGCCTCTTGAGAAATCTGTATGCAGGTCAGGAAGCAACAGTTAGAACTGGTCATGGAACAACAGACTGGTTCCAAATAGGAAAAGGAGTACGTCAAGGCTGTATATTGTCACCATGTTTATTTAACTTATATGCAGAGTACATCATGAGAAATGCTGGACTGGAGGAAGCACAAGCTGGAATCAAGATTGCCGGGAGAAATATCAATAACCTCAGATATGCAGATGATACCACCCTCATGGCAGAAAGTGAAGAGGAACTCAAAAGCCTCTTGATGAAAGTGAAAGTGGAGAGTGAAAAGGTTGGCTTAAAGCTCAACATTCAGAAAACGAAGATCATGGCATCTGGTCCCATCACTACATGGGAAATAGATGGAGAAACAGTGGAAACAGTGTCAGACTTTATTTTTCTGGGCTCCAAAATCACTGCAGATGGTGACTGCAGCCATGAAATTAAAAGACGCTTACTCCTTGGAAGGAAGGTTATGACCAACCTAGATAGCATATTCAAAAGCAGAGACATCACTTTGCCAACAAAGGTTCGCCTAGTCAAGGCTATGGTCTTTCCTGTGGTCATGTATGGATGTGAGAGCTGGACTGTGAAGAAGGCTGAGCACCGAAGAATAGATGCTTTTGAACTGTGGTGTTGGAGAAGACTCTTGAGAGTCCCTTGGACTGCAAGGAGATCCAACCGGTCCATTCTGAAGGAGATCAGACCTGGGATTTCTTTGGAGGGAATGATGCTCAAGCTGAAACTCCAGTATTTTGGCCACCTCATGCGAAGAGTTGACTCATTGGAGAAGACTCTGATGCTGGGAGGGATTGAGGGCAGGAGGAGAAGGGGACGACAGAGGATGAGATGGCTGGATGGCATCACTGACTTGATGAATGTGAGTCTGAGTGACCTCCGAGAGCTGGTGATGGATAGGGAGGCCTGGCGTGCTGCGGTTCATGGGGTCGCAAAGAGTCGGACACGACTGAGCGACTGATCTGATCTGATCTGATAGTCATTTAGTAGGTACATGCCATCTGTTCTGTTTATGAACTTGCATAGACCCTATAATTATGTTTAAGAATTTGAAACCCAAACTAAAAACTAGGTCTCTCACACACACACACATATACACCAACATATACACCCTTGTGCCCTCTCTGCCCTCTGACTATTCATTGATTATGTTAACTCATGGAGCCACCTTGAGAAGTGTCCTTCACGAAGAGAAGGAGTAAGTGTACAAAGGCTGGCCTCTGAAACCATCACTGAATTTGGCATAGCATTAGGATATAGCCTTGTTAAGTGGAATCTATCTGAGAGAAAACCATTGCAGGTATTTTGAGATCAGTATCCTAGGGTAGGCCAGTTAATCCCTTTCCTCCTTAATTATTTGCTCTGAAAAATAAAGAAAAGATTATCATCCCTTTCCCTCATGCCATTTGGCTTCCTGAGTCTTTCCTTGCCATTTGAATTAATAGCCAACAACAAAGTTGACTCTGAGAACGACTCTGATTGCTGCAACAGCAGTTCTGGTTTCCATCTCTGCTACCTGACAAACTCCAAGTGTGTATCTGTCATCACCAAAGTCTGTGAAATGCTGAGGGGTTGTCAGTGGGGTCACACCTTTCTTTCTCAGCCTAATGGCATGTTTATTTAACCAAAGTCTCCTTCAGTTCCATGTTTGGGAGCTGTAAACAAAGAAAGAATGCTGTTGAATGGCAGAGAAGTTTTAATACCAAAGACTATACACAAGCATAAGGCTAAGTAGACAAATTTAATGTGTTTAGATGGATTGCAGCCAACTTCCAACAGTCCTTCGCAGTTTTTACTTATTTTCCCACCATGATCTCATCAGATCCTTGCACCAACCTTAAGATACTTCAATCATAAGTAGCTATGCTTCCCTGGTGGCTCAGATGGTAAAGAATCTGCCTGCAATGCAGGAGATCTGGGTTCGATCCCTGGGTGGGGATGATCCCCTGGAGGAGGGCATGGCATCCCACTCCAGCATTCTTACCTGGAGAATCCCATGGACAGAGGAGTCTGGCAGGCTACAGTCCATGGGGCCACAAAGAGTCAGATACTGCTGAACAACTAAGCACAAGCACTCATGCCCATTTCACAGCTAAGGAGACTGAGTATTGAAGAACTTAAAGTGATTTTCCTATGATTGCAACTCTAAATAATGAAGTCTATATTTAGAATTGTTTTCTGACTCCAGAATCCATTTTCCTTTTATTATGTCTTGCTGCCTTTGTCTGTTGATAAATATATAAACCACTGCATTAGAGACAGACTTAAAATAACAAATTTTGCTGGTTTTTACGAAAAGAATGGGACGACAGAGGATGAGATGGCTGGATGGCATCACTGACTCGATGGACGTGAGTCTGAGTGAACTCCGGGAGTTGGTGATGGACAGGGAGGCCTGGCGTGCTGCGATTCATGGGGTCGCAGAGTCGGACACAACTGAGCGACTGAACTGAACTGAACTGAAGAAGCTATTAGCAGCTGCACAGAACACAAAAGTCTGGCAAAAGAGCAGACAGTGCAGAGTCAAGTCACTTCATAACCACAGTCCCCAGTGTGCTAACTCCTGAACTTGACCTTACTAGTTGTAAAGCTTCCCAGTTGTTCTGTTCAGTTTACGCCAGGTAACTATCAGGGGAACTGTAAATCCTTGGACATCAAGTAAATGCCCATCATCCAGATTCTACAGTTAAGTTGTACTTGTTTACCATACATCTGTCTGTGTATTCATTCCTCCATCCATAATCTATATTTTTTCTGAAGTTGCAGACATCAGAAAACTTTACACCTAAATGCTTCAGCGTGCTTACTATTAAGTGGGGTTCAATATTTGCCTATGGTTCTATTTTTTTAATTCATTTATTAACTAAGCATCAATTGAAAGCGTTGAAAAAGATAAAAGAGTGGAAGTACATGCTTCCCTTGTGGCTCAGCTGGTAAAGAATCTGCCTGCAATGTGGGACACCTGAGTTCAATCCCTGGGTTGAGAAGATACCCTGGAGAAGGGAAAGACTACTCACTCCAGTATCCTGGCCTGGAGAATTCCGTGGACTGTATAGTCCACGGTGTCTCAAAGAGTTGGACACCACTGAGCAACTTTCACTTTCACTTTTACATATTGTAAATATGTAAAAGAGTGCTTATAACTTAAAGTCATCTTAATAACAACTTTCATGTCAAACGTGGCTTAAAACATCTTTATACACAATTAAGGAAAAAATGTTTTTTAATATACTGAAAAAAGTAAGGAATAAATGTTTTTTAATATACTGAAAAAAGTAAGGAATAAATGTTTTTTAATACACTGAAAATCTGACTAAGATTTTCTCATTCTTTATACTTAAGTCATACTTTCCAGGTACATGTTACAAAAGCTTCAGGACAAATTTAAACTCATCTATACTCTCTTTTATGAAATATCATTGCCTGTAGTTCTTTTTAAAAAGTTTAAAATTGGCATATGATCAAATAAATGTCCATATCTCAAGTGTACCATTCAATAAGTTTTGTCAAATGCATGTTGTTGTTGTTGTTCAATCACTAAGTCGTGCCTAACTCTTTGCGACCCCATAAACTGCAGCAGCCAGGCTCCTCTGTCCATCACTATCTCCCTGAGTTTGCTCAAACTCATGTCCTTTGAGTTAGTGATGCTATCCAACCATCTCATCCTCTGTCGTCCCCTTCTCCTCTTGCCCTCAATCTATCCCAGCCTCAGGGTCTTTTCTAATGAGTCAGCTCTTCACAGCAGATGGCCAAAGTATTGGAACTTCAGCTTCAGCATCAGTCCTTCCATTGAATATTCAGGACTGATTTCCTTTAGGATGGACTGTTTGATCTTGCAGTACAAGGGACTCTCAAGAATCTTCTTCAGCACCACAGTTTGAAAGGATCAGTTCTTCAGCACTCAGCCTTCTTTATGGTCCAACTCTCACATCCATACATGACTACTGAAAGAACTATAGCTTTGACTGCTGCTGCTAAGTCACTTCAGTCGTGTCTGACTCTGTGTGACCCCATAGATGGCAGCCCACCAGGCTCCCCCATCCCTGGGATTCTCCAGGCAAGAACACTCGAGTGGGTTGCCATTTCCTTCTCCAATGCATGAAAGTGAAAAATGAAAGTGAAGTTGCTTAGTCATGTCCGACCCTCAGTGACCTCATGGACTGTAGCCTTCCAGGCTCCTCTGTTCATGGGATTTTTCAGGCAAGAGGGACCTTTGTCAGCAAAGTGATGTCTCTGGTTTTTAAAACACTGTCTAGATTTGACATATTTATTCTTCCAAGGAGCCAGCATCTTTTAATTTCATGGCTGCAGTCACTGTCTACATTGATATTGGAGCCCAAGAAAATGAAGTCTGACACTGTTTCCACATTTTCCCCATCTGTTTGCCATAAAGTATAGGACCAGATGCCATAATCTTAGTTTTTTGAATGTTGAGTTTTAAGCCAGCTTTTTCACTCTCTCACTTTCATCAAGAGGCTCTTTGGTTCCTCTTCACTTGTTGCAATTAAAGTGGTATCATCTGCAAATTTGAGGTTGTTGGTATTTCTCCTGGCAGTCTTGATTCCAGCTGGTGATTGATTCATCTAGCCCAGCATTTCTCATGATATATTCTGCCTAGAAGTTAAATAAGCAGGGTGACAATATATAGCCTTGATGTACTCCTTTCCCAATTTTGAACCAGTCCATTTTTCCATCTCAGGTTCTAACTGTTGCTTTTTGTCCTACATACAGGTTTCTCAGGAGGCAGGAAAAGTGGTCTGGTATTCCCATCTCTTTAAGAATATTACACAGTTTGTTGTGATCCACAAAGTCAAAGGCTTTAGCATAATCAATGAAATGAAGTAGATGTGTTTTTGGAGTTCCCTTGCTTTTTCTGTGATCCAGCCTATGTTGGCAATTTGATCTCTGGTTCCTCTGCCAAATGTATATACCCATGTAACTCAAACTTTCATCTATATATGAAATATTACACTTACTCTAGAAAGTTCGCTATCTTATGCCCATTCCCAGTCAATACCCTCCCCACCATGGTTCTAATACCTGTTACTATGGATTAGTTTTGTCTGTTCTAGAACTTCATATAAATGGAGTCATGCAGTATTTACTCTTTTGTATAAGGATTTTCTCACTCAAAATTGTGTTTTGCATAATTGAAAAGCACACATGTACCCCGATGTTCACTGCAACACTATTTACAATAGCTAGGACACGGAAGCAACCTAGATGTCCATCAATAAATGAATGGATAAAGAAGCTGTGGTACATATATACTATGGACTATTACTTAGCCACAAAAAGGAACACATTTGAGTCAGTTCTAATGTGGTAGATGAATCTGGAGCCTATTATATAGACTGAAGTAAGACAAAAAGAGAACAGCAAATACCATATATTAATGCATATATATATGGAACTAGAAAGGTTCCTGATGAACCTGTTTGCAAGGTAGCAGTGAAGATGCAGGCATAGAAAACAAACTTCTGCGCACAGTTAGAGAAGGAGAGGGTGGAACAAAGTGAGAGAGAAGCACAGAAACATATATATCACCATATGTGAAATAGATATCCAGTGGGAACTTGCTGTATGAAACAGGAATCTCAAACCCATGCTCTGTGGCAACCTAGAGGGTGGGATATGGTAGAAGGTGGAAGGGAGGTTCAAGATGGAGGGCACATATGTATACCTATGGCTGATTTATGTTGACAGATGGCAAAAAGCAACAAAATAAAGTGAAAAAACAAATTATGTGTTTGAGATTCATCTGTGTTGTTTTGTGCATCAGGAATTTACTCCTCTTAATTATCAAGTATTAGTCTACTGTAGGAATATTCTAGTTTTTTTTTTTTTAAACTGAAGTATAGTTGATGTTTGAGAGTCTAGTTTCTTTATCCACCTTCCTCTTAACAGACACCCAGGCTATTTCCAGTATTTAGTTATTTTAAATAAAACTACTCTGAACACTCTTAAAAAGATCTTTTTGTGAATAGGTTTTAATTTCTCTTGGGTAAATACCTAGAAGTGGAATTATCAGGTCATAGGAAGGTATATGTTTAGTTTTTTTAAGAAAATTCCAGAACTCTTTTCAAAATTTTAACTCTTACTAATAATGTACGAGATTTGGTATTGTCAGTCTTATTAATTTTAACCATTCAAACAGGTGTTCATCATATTACTTTTGAGTTATAAAACAAGAATATCCATAATAGAGAGCATTTCCACAATCAATGGGTGACTTACGCAATGTCTATATTGTTGTCCACCTATTACTACACCAGTCCAGTTCTCTTAAGTCTATTAAGACACTAAATCCTGATTCTCAAGCTGATTGAAGATTGATAAATTGGTGGTTATTTTTAAAGTTTTTAAATTCAACTTGAGCTCTAAATCACTGAATATCATTTAAGTTCATTTTAGAGTAGTTTTCTATTAATACTTAGGCTTTCAAATTAATCAAAACAAGGTTAGCTCTTGATTTATGCTCAGTAGAAAAATAATCACACCTTATAAAATTTCTTTCACAGTTAAATGTGCATCAGATTGACTCTCATAGACTTAAACTTGAATAACATGAATAAATAGTTTTAGACTAAGCATCAATCACATGTGGTAAAGTTACCTCTAAGTTATGTCAGTTCCTAGAGGAAGGATGTAGGTCTAATTTTGTTTCATGTAAATTCTCTATGGGCCTTCTAATTTATTCCTCGTGAGTTTCAAGCCTTTACATTACTGTCTTCTTGACTTTTCTTCCATTTTCAAGTTCTAACTCTTGCTCACTTGGTATAAAAATAACCTAAATACACTTAATGTTTCCCAAAAATGAATTTCAGTGCAATGATCATAGTAGACATATTATTATAACCCGTTTGACAATTTTTCTTTTAACGAACTTTAGTAATCAATAGCAGCAACACAGCTTAGAGCTCTGAACGAGGAGAAATAGGGCTTCCCTGGTGGCTCAGTGGTAAAGAATCCACTTGCCAATGCGAAGACAATGGTGTGAGCCCACGTGCTGTGGGATCACGAGCAGCTAAGCCCATGTGCCACGACTATTAAGCCTGTGCCCTGGAACCCGGGAACTGTGACTTCTGAGCCCACGTGTCACAACCACTGAGGCCCGAGTACTCTAGAGCCCATGCTCTGCAACAAGAAAAGCCACCATGATGAGAAGTCTCCGTACCGCAACTGGAGAAAAGCCCCCAAAGCAATGAAGACCCAGAATATCCAAAAATAAATAAAAATAAATAAACAAAGTAGGAGAAATAAACTGTACAAGACCTGAGGCTAATGTAGTCTAGTCAAAGCTTTGGAAAATACTAACATAAAAGATAAATTGTCCACTGCTCTTTGACTATTTTTTTTCTTTATACTTCAGTTATCAAGATATTAAAGGATGATCTATAAGCATATGTAAGAATTTTTAAGTAGGAAATTTATAATGCAACTTTAGTATCAATTAATTTTTGTTAGGCTGACTATATTTCTGGTAGCATCCATTCAGTTTCCTCCCATAACATTTCAGTTCAGTTCAGTTCAGTCTCTCAGTCATGTCCGACTCTTTGCGACCCCATGAATTGCAGCACGCCAGGCCTCCCTGTCCATCACCAACTCCCAGAGGTCACTCAAACTCACGTCCATCGAGTCAGTGATGCCATCCAGCCATCTCATCCTCCGTCATCCCCTTCTCCTCCTGCCCCCAATCCCTCCCAGCATCAGAGTCTTTTCCAATGAGTCAACTCTTCGCATGAGGTGGCCAAAGTACTGGAGTTTCAGCCTCAGCATCATTCCCATAACATTTAGGAAGGGCAAAATGGTTCCATAGTTTTGAGACTCACCATTGGTTACAGAGACCGTTAGGGAATCCATTACAGAGACATTGCATCCAAGGAAACGATATGAATTAGACATTTTAATCTCTATTCTGACCTCTTTTTTTTTTTCAGAACCACTTGATACATTGTCTCTCACCATCTAGCTGTAAAATAATAAAATTTATTGGCTCTTAAGATATGCTAATACAGTAATCATTTGTTTAAATTACATAAAACATCATCTATATATGAAGTTTGCATATTTTTGGAATGAAGCCACAAAGCACATATTTTGTACTTTTGAAAATAACAATATTCTGTGGCTTGGAATAATACTGTACTGTTAATGTCCCCAGTCATCAAATGTATAATACATACCACACACTCACTGCAGTTTTGATTTTTTTTAATCTGCATACAAGCCACCAGGGCCAACATTATGCATAGGTGAAAACAAACAGCTATAATTGAAATGATGAAGCAGAACAGAAAAGACCCACCTGCCATAGAATATTTTTGCTCTAGCGTCTCTTTGGGATAAGACATTATTTTCAAATTTTTCTATAAAAATTAGTATATTAGCAGGTAATATACCAGGATCACTTTCTATTATATGAACCATTGATGCCCATTATTCCTTCAGAGTCTAGCAGGGCCATGAGGGGAGGGGAGGGGACACAGACATTTGGAAAGGCTGGAGTTAATATGAAATAATGTGGTGGGTGTGTGTGGGGGTGGGTGGATGGGTATGGGGGTGAGTGTGTGTGTGTGTGTGTGTGTGTGTCAGGGTGGGAGAAAGCTCCAGGAAGCAGAAGGACAGCTTGAGTGTAGAAAGCACCTGTGGGAAGAAGCTCTGCAAGAAAATCTGGGACTCTTGCCAGAGATACACTTGCTTCCAATGTTGGCCTAGGGCTGGACCCATGAGACACAAACGAGAAAGTAATGTAAGCTCATATTTTTCAGATAAAGCCAAATTTTGCATGTAAGCTTTTATGAAGTCCTTTGTTCTGACACAGGAAAGACATAGAATAATTTTGCAGGCATCGTTCATACTCAGGCAAAGGATTTTGCATTTTTCTGTGTTACATAAGCCATATAGTTAGATAAATGCTGGCTCATCTACTAAATAAATATTGAAAATGAAAACTTATTATTACTGTAAATTGCTGTGTAAATACAAATTCTATTTAGTGTGATTCCAGAACTTATAAAAAATGAAGTCACCTTTTTTTTTCTTTTCTGATAATTGCCCCTGCTATTTTGCCACTGACCACTTTACAAAGGAATCAAATCCAAATGTTGCATTGCTTAGTCAGATTTCATTGCATTTTAAATGAATGGAGATAGAAGTAAAGATACCCTAGGGTATTTGACAGAGTTCACTTTTAGGCTTCTTCCATTTATATTCTAGCTCTAAACTGTATCCCTTTTATTTAGTTTGCTTTATTCAATGCATGCTATTTTAGTAACATATAAAATAGTGTACTATCCACAACTAGTTTCTGTCCTCTCAAAAAATAAAAGTGATCACTTCATGTTTTATCATATTCACATTTGTATATTTTACCATAGTTAATAGAGAAAAGCTCAAGGCTTCAAATAAATTTGAGAGCATAAATTTAGTATTTATTTAGAATTAGATCGTGAAGCAAAATTATTAGAATTTTATTACATTTCATTTTTCATAAATTTTTCATTTTTTTCAATAAAAACACTTAGCCTTTCATAAATTAACCATAGCAAACAATAAAGGGATGTCCTTTAGACTGGGACAAAAGACCTTGATAAAAATAATTTCTATCTTGGCTCTCTAACCATATTATCCTAGGGCCTTAATATTAAGGAGCTATCTTCTAACTGGTAATTGAATAGCTCTTTGTTAGTTTCTCCAAAAATAAGAGTTTTAAATCTAGTCTTACATATTAGGATAGTCTTATGGTTTAAATATGTTTTGGAAATTTGTTCCAATATTTAAATTGAAAATGTCTGATATTTTCAATTACTTAAAACATTTATGATTTTAAGCTCCTAGCAGAAATCTGCTGCTGAAGGGGAAAAATATTAAGAGCGGTTAGTCAGAAAGACACTTATGTAAGAACTGTGACATTGGTTATTAGTTTGAAAGCAAAAAGTCCTATATTTTAGACTCAAGGCTTTGGAAATCTTTAGTGAGCATTTTCCCTTCCCAGAACTGAGACAAATGGCTGATGAGTGAAATCTTGAGAATGTTCACAGCTTTTCTCCTTCATTCTGTTGCAGCCCAGAAGATGGTGAGATCCATCCAGAAATCTGTCGGCTCTACATTCAGCTGCAATGCTGCCTAGAAATGTACACAACAGAAATGCTAAAATCTATATGCCTGCTGGGGTCTCTTCAATTTCATCGAAAAGGTATCTACATTTAATATATTGCCATAAACAGTGAAAAATTTAAACCAAAACTTGTATTTTGCAAAGGCCAATATGTACCATATGTTTGAAAAGTGAAATTGAAGTTGCTCAGTCGTGTCCTACTCTCTGCGACCCCATGGAATGTAGCCTACCACGTTCCTCCGTCCATGGGATTTTCCAGGCAAGAATACTGGAGTGGGTTGCCATTTCCTTCTCCAGGAGATCTTCCCGACCCAGGGATCAAACCTGGGTCTCCTGCATTCTAGGCAGATGCTGCCTACACACAATTAGAATATGTTCAGGAAATATTTGAAATAAATAAAAGAAGCCTGTATCAGTACTATCAAAATGCATAACAACCCTGATTATCTTGAACAGAAATTGTGGTAGAAACAGTTCTCAGATTTATTATTTTACCACTCGTGAATATTATTTTGGCTAGAATCAGTGTGGGCAGCAAAACTATATAATGATCTTACTAGGGCAGCAAATGCTATCCAAAATTGCTGCTATGTTCCTAAATGTATTTGATTGCAAGATGACAAATCACAAATTGTGTCCCAAAGATTTAAAAATATGGGGAACTCAATAAACAATAGGGAGGCATATTAATGACTGAAAATCTCACCCTCTGGTTTAAACTTATAAAAGAGACTGCTGCTGCTGCTGCTAAGTCGCTTCAGTCGTGTCCGACTCTGTGCGACCCCATAGATAGCAGCCCGCCAGGCTCCCCCGTCCCTGGGATTCTCCAGGCAAGAACACTGGAGTGGGTTGCCATTTCCTTCTCCAATGTATGAAAGTGAAAAGTGAAAGTGAAGTCGCTCAGTCGTGTCCGACCTCAGCGACCCCATGGACTGCAGCCCACCAGGCTCCTCTGTCCATGGGATTTTCATTGGCCCAAAAGACTGAAACCTGCAGAGATGGCAGTGGCTTCAGCATGGTTTGATCAGACTTCTGAATTCCATTCTGAGTGATGCTCTGCCTTCTCCTGGGTGTTGGTGTTAACCCTCAAGCTGCCTTCCCCCACATTTAGAGACTGATTCCAACAGTTTCAGTCATCACATATGCATAGAGAGAATTTCTCCCACTACAGATTAGCTCCCTTCCCTTCCCATCCTATCCCTCTGGGTTGTTCCAGTGTACTGGCTTTGAGTGTCCTGCTTCATACATCGAACTTGGACTGGTCATCTGTTTCATATATGGTAATATACAAGTTTCAATGCTAGTCTCTAAAATCATCCCACCCTTGCCTTCTCCCATAGAGTCCAAAAGTCTGTTCTTTATATCTGTGTCTCTTTTGCTGTCTTGCACATAGGGTCGTTACCATCTTTCTAAATTCCATATATATGTGTTAATATATTGTATTGGTGTTTTTATTTCTGACTTACTTCACCCTGTACAATAGGCTCCAGTTTCGTCTACCTCATTAGAACTGATTCAAATGTGTTCTTTTTAATAGCTGAGTAATATTCCATTGTGTATATTTACCACAATTTTCTTATCCATTTGTCTGCCTCTGGACATCTAGGTTGCTTCCATGTCCTAACTATTGTAAACAGTGCTGTGATGAACACTGGGGTACACATGTCTCTTTCAACTCTGGTTTCCTCAGTGTGTATGCCCAGCAGTGGGATTGCTGGGTCGTATGGCAGTTCTATTTTCAGTTTTTTAAGGAATCTCCACACTGTTCTCGGAGAAGGAAATGGCAACCTACTCCAGTATTCTTGCCTGGAGAATCCCATAGACAGAGGTGTCTGGTGGGCTATAGTCCATGGGGTCACAAAGAGTCAGACACAACTGAGCAACTAACACACTCACACACACTGTTTTCCATAGTGGCTATACTAGATTGCATTCCCACCAACAGTGTAAAAGGGTTCCCTTTTCTCTGCACCCTCTCCAGCATGTATTGTTTATAGACTTTTTGATAGCAGCCATTCTGACCATTGTGAGGTGGTACCTCATTGTGGTTTTGATTTGCATTTCTCTGATAATGAGTGATGTTGAGCATCTTTTCGCATGTTTGTTAGCCATCTGTATGTCTTCTTTGGAGAAATGTCTGTTTAGTTCTTTGGCCCATTTTTTGATTGGGTCGTTTGTTTTTCTGGTATCGAGCTGCATGAGCTGCTTGTATGTTTTTGAGATTAATTCTTTGTCAGTTGCTTCATTTGCTATTATTTTCTCCCATTCTGAAGGCTGTCTTTTCACCTTGCTTATAGTTTCTTTCATTGTACAAAAGCTTTTAAGTTTAATTAGGTCCCATTTGCTTATTTTTGCTTTTATTTCCATTACTGAGAGGTGGGTCATGGAGGATCTCACTGTGATTTATGTCAGAGAGTGCTCTGCCTATGCTTTCCTCTAGGAGTTTTATAGTTTCTGGTCTTACATTTAGATCTTTAATCCATTTTGAGTTTATTTTTCTGTATGGTATTAGAAAGTGTTCTAGTTTCATTCTTTACAGGTGGTTGACCACTTTTCCCAGCACCGCTTGTTAAAGAGATTGCCTTTTCTCCACTGTATATTTTCTCCATTGTATATTTTATTCTTTTCATTGAAATGGTGAATGGAATTGTTTCCTTAATTTCTCTGTTTTCTCATTGTCAGTGTATAGGAATGCAAGGGATTTCTGTGTGTTAATTTTATATCCTAATACTTTACTATATTCATTGATTAGCTCTAGTAATTTTCTGGTGGTGTCTTTAGGGTTTTCTATGTAGCGAATCATGTCATCTGCAAACAGTGAGAGTCTTACTTCTTTTCCAATCTGGATTCCTTTTATTTCTTTTTCTTCTGTGATTGCTGTGGCTAAAACTTCCAAAAGTATGTTGAATAGTAGTGGTGAGAGTGGACACCCTTGTCTTGTTCCTGATTTTTAGGGGATATACTTTCAATTTTTTCCCATTGAGGATAATGTTTGCTATGGGTTTATCACATATGGCTTATATCATGTTGAGGTATGTTCCTTCTATGCCTGCTTTTGGGAGAGTTTTTATCATAAATGGGTGTTGAATTTTGTCAAAGGCTTTTTATGCATCTATTGAGATAATCATATGGTTTTTATCTTCCAATTTGTTATTGTGTTGTATTACATTGATTGATTTGCAGATATTAAAAAATTTCCTTGCATCCCTGGGATAAAGCCCACTTGACCATGATGTATGATCTTTTTAATATGTTGTTGGATTCTGTTTGCTAGAATTTTTTTGAGGATTTTTACATCCATGTTCATCAGTGATATTGGCCTATAGTTTTCTTTATTTGTGGCATCATTGTCTGGTTTTGGTATTAGGGTGATGGTGGCCTCATAGAATGAATTTGGGAGTTTACCTTCCTCTACAATTTTCTGGAAGAGTTTGAGTAGGATAAGTGTTAGCTCTTCTCTAAATTTTTGGTAGAATTCACCTATGAAGCCATCTGGTCCTGGGCTTTTGTTTGTTGGAAGATTTTTTAATTAAAATTTCGATTTCCATGCTTGTGATGGGTCTGTTAAGATTTTCTATTTCTTCCTGGTTCAGATTTGGAAGGTTGTATTTTTCTAAGAATTCATCCATTTCTTCCAAGTTGTCCATTTTCTTGGCATATGTTTGCTGATAGTAGTCTCTTATGATCCTTTGTATTTCTATTTGTCTGTTGTGATTTCTCCGTCTTCATTCCTAATTTTGTTGATTTGATTCTTCTCCCTTTTTTTCTTGATGAGTCTGGCTAATGGTTTGTCTATTTTATTTATCTTCTCAAAGAACCAGATTTTAGTTTTGTTTATTTTTGTTATAGTCTTTTTGTTTATTTTTCACTTATTTCTGCTCTGATTTTTATTGTTTCTTTCATTCTACTAACTTTGGGGTTCTTCCTTTCTTCTTTTTCTAGATTCTTTAAGTGTAAAGTTAGGTTATTTGATTTTTCTCTTGTTTCTTGAGGTAAGCTTACATTGCTGTGAACCCTCCTCTTAGCACTGCTTTTACTGAATCCCATAGGTTTTGGGTTGTCATATTTTTATTTGCTTCTATGCATATTTTGATTTCCTTTTTTATTTCTTTATTTTTTTCTTCTTTATTTCTTTTTATTTCTTCCATGATAATACAAAACACATAGATTCTTAGCTGATCATTTCATCTGACCTTCACTGCCTCCTGTCTTCACTGTCAGTCTCTGATTGGTGCCCTTCTCTGCTTCTTCCTTTAAAAATATAAGCCCCTGCTCCCTGCTCTAGCATCTTACCATCTAAGTAAAACTTAAAAGAGCATCTTTGATTTCTCCTCTTTGTAGGATTAAGTCTCCATTTGGATTTCTATTTTATTCTCCTAAAGTACTACTTAGAATGTAAATCCTTAGAAAATGTGCTACAAAATTATCCAGGATAAACATGGAGATGCACGGATCCTGTCCAGGACCCACTGAATCACAATCTGGGGGCACTCCAGGTGATTCTGAAACAGAGTGAAGATGGATAACCATTTAGCTACCCTTTAAAACAAAAGGAAATAACCCCATTGTATGTATAAAAATGGAAACTTCCAAACTATTACCCGGCTATTCTTACTCATCTAAGTACATATATGTTGTATGCTTTCTTCTTTTTCAACACTAGAAAGAAATTTGTCCACCAAGATTTAAGATGCCAGAAAATACACTCTTTATCCAAATAGTGATAGCTCTAGTGTAGCCTTGGGCTAGGAAGGGTCTAAGCGATCTCACAAAGCCCCTTCCTGAAATAAAAGACATTTGACCCTTCCGGATTCAAACAATGCCAGACCATGCACTATGCTTACAATCTGTGGCTGTTTGGATCCATGGATGTGGAACCACGGATACAGATGACTGACTATGGGACTTGAGCATCCATGGATTTTGGTGTCCAGGGTATGACCTGAAACCAACCACCCCACCTCCCCACACATACAGATACTGAGGGATGAGTGTAGTCCTCAGAATCTCAGGGAAATGGTGATTGCCATTCTAGTCTATAACATTCAATCTCTTTATGCTTAGAATCTCTTTCTGGTATGTTTCTTTTAATACTATAGTAAAAATTCGTATTTTGGTAACTATTAGGTTAGCTAATTTCTTCTCCTGCTAATTTCTTATTACAGGTTGGCCACTTCTCTTTATTTATTCTATTTCATCAAGGGATGGGGGAGGGGTAGAGAATTGCAACTGAGTCATTATTTTGGCTCTGTATGAGAGTTTCTGGTCAATTTTTTGTTGTGATTAGATTCTGAAGCCAAATTATTTTGCAGTTATCTGTGCTTTTAATTTGTTTTTATTTCTAATTACCTCCCTGATTGCTACCGGAAGTCCAGAAAGGATTGTATATCACATTTAGTTTTACTATTGTATTGAGTAGTCATGTGTTTACTCTTTGGAGGAAAAGGGCACACAAGGTTACTGCAGGGGGAGGAATACAGTTTGTTTCTGGGAAAAACTAAGCCTCAAATCATTTTAAAGCTTCTGCAGGGAGCTTGAATTTAATAATGAAGATTGTCCTTCTCTCTCAAGCAAATTATAAGTTTCCTTCATTAACAATATATTCAGTGTCTCTTCATGCTTTCTGCATATCCATGTTTCTAAATTTTTGCTGTCTCATGCGTCTGATTGGTACAATCTACTTGGAAATCTTTTATACTAAGACCATGCTGTTGCCAAAAATGAAGATAAACAGTACTAAGATGATTGTCCTATTTCATGGCCAACAAAATTAAATTACAGAAATATGAGGTAAAAACACACATTTAATAAAGGCTATTAGATTATGCTATACAAGTGTTGTTCTGAAAAACTGTTATGAGAATATGACAGATAGCAATAATTTTAGGCCTCGTATTCTAAGAGTTTTAAGTTGTATATTGCACTATCACTTGACAAAGTCTAATTTCTATGTTTATAGCGAAAAACAATTGCTCTTCCTCCTTCACAGTTAATTAGGCAGGAAATCTTTTCCCACAACTGAATCCATGGATCACATTGACCATTGATGCCTGTTTCCTGACACCAGATAAAATGAGACCTCAGGATTCATTCACTCCAGTGGCAGAAAGCAAAGCCAGGTTTCTAAGAGAATTCAACAGTTCTGCTGTTTTGCCCACAGCTTTACTCTCTCCCATTCTACTCCCAGTCAGTCAGTTTTTACAACATTCCCATTCTGGAAGAAGCAGAGATGAGAGAACACTCCAGCGCAAGCTCCCTTTACATGTGAACTTGCTCTTTCCGTTTTTATGCTCATTTCTCCTCACTCTGTCAGGCACTTTCTCTGACTCTGCTCCAACACTCTGCCATCGCTTACAGTCAGATTTTCCCCAGGTCCTTTGAGGTATACCACCCTCCCTTCCTCCTCTTAAGATCTAAGATAAGATGGATTCTTTCCCTGTATTATGCCACTAGGATATATACAGATAGAAAAAATGCAGAGGAAACGTAATCACAAAAGGAAGAGAGAAATGCTGAAAGTTAAAAATTCTTAATTCAAAACCTAGTGGGAGTTGAGAGATCAGGATGCTCTAATAAGAAATTAATTAACAACCATCCATCCAGCAAAAACAGGATAAGCTCAAGACAAAGAATAGCATATGAGCAATAAAGACTCCTGGGTATTCCATCTCCTATTAAAGAATGTAAAGAAAATGACCCACACCAATAAAAGAAACAAGCAACATAAAGACAGAAATAGAATAGAGCCGCAAGCCTTACTTTCCAATGTAATGAGGCAATTGATACTGAAATAGAACATTAGGTTAGAAGAAATAAAGCGGGATAAATCTTAAAATAGATTATGATTCAAATTATGGATGGACACGTGCATTTGTCCTTTGAACAAATATTTATTGAGCACCTATCATATGCAAGGTACTGGGAGACTGAAATTATCAGGACTACAGAGATAGATCTGTGTTGTTGTTGAGTATATAGTCTTGTGCAGAGAAATAGGGGGGAAGAAAGTTCTAAAAATCCCAAACACTAATAACCACAATGTCAATAATTAAAATAGAATAGGTAATGTAATAGAAAGTGACCATGACTGGGTGACTATTTTAGAAGGGGTGATCAAAACTCTCTGAGGAGACAGAACTTAATCTGAGATTTAATGACAAGAAGGACACAACTTCATAAACATTTGTATCTAATGCAAAGGACCCAAGACCAGAACAAGTTTGCACTATTTGAAGAACATAAATATAAACAACTTCTGGAATCTAAGGGCAGTCTAACACCATCTATTATTCTGTCTCCTTGTCTTAAATACCAAACAGGGAGCAGGACACCATATTCATCATCTTTAGTCAAAGTAGATGTCAGCTGAGGACTAGGAAAATAACAATGATCACACCTTCCACTTGTGTACCTTCTACTTGCCAGGTGCTTTATCCATGCCATCTTATTTCATATTCAAATATTGTTTTTCCCATTTTACAGATGGAGAAGCTGAGGCTCAAAGAGGTAACTTGTCCAGGGTCACCTAACACATTCATCCCCTCCACAAAGTTTGTGATTGTTCTACCACACCAAACCCTTGCCCACTAAGCTACCTTGGAGAAAGGCAAGAGAACATATCAAATGGAGAAATGAAAAATACTAGACTAGCACTATGAGCCGGAGAAGGCAATGGCACCCCACTCCAGTACTCTGGCCTGGAAAATCCCATGGATGGAGGAGCCTGGTAGGCTGCAGTCCATGGGGTCGCTAAGAATCGGACCCGACTGAGCGATTTCACTTTCACTTTTCACTATCATACATTGGAGAAGGAAATGGCAACCCACTCCAGTGTTCTTGCCTGAAGGATCCCAGGGACGGGGGAGTCTAGTGGGCTGCTGTCTATGGGGTCAGAGTCAGACACCACTGAAGTGACTTAGCTTAGCATAGCATAGCATAGCACTATGAGCTGAATTTATTCTCAGATCTGACTTAATGATTGGTGTGCATATTTCAAGACACTATGTTTAATGAATTGCTACAATTCATTGTGCATTTTATTTCTTACCAAAAGCAGTTCAGAGAGTTACTTCTAAGATGGGAGGGAAAGTGAACTCCATCAATCACTTAATGATTTACAAAATATTTTGATTTGGGTAAGGAAGTTTAATTCTGCCTAGGAAATGCTTATATTTAGGAAAATCAAATGAAGCTTTCATGTGATACAAAGGGAACATGATTTTAGCTATGATACTCATTCTGGGAAAGCTGAAATTAATTAACTACACAGTTGATACCTCCTGTACATTGTTCTGCTCTACCTTAGGGGCTGGAAATGGAGCAATGAAAGCCTCACAGGACCTCCCTCAAATGTGTATCTATTGTCTCCAGTGTCCTGTCATTCTGCTTCCTCCATGCAGCTAGGAGAACCACCAAGATGACTACGACTCTGGGGGCACTACTACTCCAGTGTCATAAGGAGTACAGAGAACATAGGGAAGTGGGAAGGGCTGGCAAGAGGGAGGTAGCTCTGTCTCTTCTCTAAATTGGAAAATGTTCATTTCCCAGTGTATGGGCAAGAAAAGAGCTCTGTCAATGGTATAAGTATTATTTTTCCAATATATGTTTTATGGCACTATGAATATCTCACCACAATGTAGAAGAGCCTTTGAAAGTATTTTTTAATACAGGTAAACAACTGAATTAATATAACTTATTTTTATTTAAATTACATGCTTTTTGGAAATGCAAGGATAAAAGTGAATTACTTAACAGCCTACATTTCCCCACTCCTTTTCACAGTGCATGGAGTTACAAAGCTTCTACCATTTATGAAAATGCATGAGAACAAGTGTAACCATGTGGATAAGCTTCCACACATCTCCTGTAAGCTGTGTTCATTTAGTTGCTCACAGTTAGTACAAAAACCACCCCAGGAGCCTTCCCTAGATACAGTATCATAGCAGATAATGTGTCTGGAGCACAGAGGACATGAGAAATTTGCCCCTGCCATCAGGGAAATGATAGTGCGGCGATATAATATTTGTTCAGAGAAGATTAGTTTGTTTTGATTCCTAGGGAAATTCTCACAAATGAATAAAGTTGACTATGGTGGACATCAGAGGCCAAACTCAGGGCCTCCAAGGGGACGCTATGACAGTGCTTTCTACTGTCACTCTAGGCTGAAGGATTTGCAGCAAGAAGGAGGGGAGGGGAGGGAAGACAGGAAAATAGTAAGAGAATAAAGAGAATGGGAGAAGTGAGATTAGGAGTAGGAAAGAGGTCTCCAGAGTGGAGGGTGATAAAGGGGCCACTGCTCTACATAAAAGACCCCAGCCCAGTCTGCTGGGGCTAGTGAAGTCCCAGGACTTTGGAGGTGGAAGGAGCTCTGTAGGACTTTTGAGGCTGCCCCACTGTCAGATGTGTTTTTGTTCCTCCTCACCAACTGACCATTTCTCACGAATATAAGAATAACCAGCCTTCCAAACTGGTATGTGCTTCATGGGTGGTTTCCTTTAACTTTTTCTCAAACATGCCTGTTATAGTATCCATAAACAGGCTAAAAATACGTGGAAATCCCAAAGGAGCTGAAGGCCAAAAGCTTTGCACAGCCCTGAGGAAAGTGGCCAAATTTTGATGTCTTGGTTCTCGACAGGGTGAAGCCAGCTTAGTGTGATTTTAAGGTGCTCTAAAGGCTCTCCTTCTCCCCTCCTTCCATCTCCCTGAGAAAATACTTGTTCACTGAGGCCTGAAATTGATTTTTCAGGGGACAGAGTTTTTCATTTCATAATAAAAAAAAATGATTTTAAATGCATAGTCACTCTTGGGCAAAGTAAAACTTTGACTTGAAGTTACCATCTGGAAGCAGCCTGACCCTTTTCCTGAGAGCAGCGCAGACACCATCTGAGGTGCTCCTTCCAAGGATCCCTGGTCAAAGGGGGAAGCTGGGGATGCAGAACTCCGATCTGCCACTGTCCAGGTGTGTAGGGCACTCCCCTGCTGACTTTCTGATGGGACTCAAAAGAATATCTAGGCTCTCCAACCTCATCTCTAACCAGCCACCCCACCCAATCTGCCCCCCAAACCCTGCTGGCCACACTCAAGGAATCTTAAACTACTTTGAGGAAACTGAATTTGAAAGTTCTTTCCAGTTGCTCCCTCTGCCTGTAACTTATTGTCCACCGTACCCTATCCCACAACCACCCTTTCACACAGTCTACCCCTATGCTTTCTTTGAGTTGGAACTTAGATGGAACTTTCCTGCAGAGAGATTTCCCTGGCTCTCTATGGTTGGACCTCTGCCCACCCAGTGTGTTCCCCCGGCACATGTTAAATTGAGGGGTAGACATCTGATCTGTTGTCTGTTGTCTTCTCTAGAATTGATCTTCTTGAGTATGTTCACTATTACTTTCATTTAATAATTATTGGATAAGCAAAAGGAATGTGCTTTCATTCTGTTGTTGAAAGAAGAGGGAGTGTACCTGGAGAAAAAGAAGCTTGTCCAGAGATGTTGGACTGAATTAGTACCAGCAAAAGATACAATGAACAGAATAAATCCATATTAGTTCTTGAATTTGTCAGGGTAGGGTACCAACTATATGAAACACCACCAAATCTCAACGGATTAGAACAAAAGAGTTCACTATTTACCCATGTCAGAGTCCAACCCCAGAGCTGGGGTGGGCTGGGTCCTTTTGTTCTTTCCATTCCCCACATCCATCCAATGGTCAGGGGAGAAAAGAAAGCATAAGGGTTTCTATGGGAGGATTCTTAGAAGCTCATCTGGAAGAAGCATACATCATTCTTACTCAGAATTCATTTGCCAAAACTCTGTCACACAGGGGAAAAAAAAAAAAAAAGAGGAAGAGGAAAAAAAATAGAGGTCGGCAAACACAAAACAGTCTCCTATGGCCCTGAAAAACAAGGAAGGATGATTTCAAGAAACCAGAAATTGAGGAATTTCTCAAAGCTCAAAAGCAATGGAGATTGAATTGGTGGATATAAATGAAGAAAGGAAGCCAGAGTCGATAAGAAACTCAAGGAGAAACAAAAGAAATTCATGCAGGAGAAAAATACTACAAAAATAAAATCAATTCCAGAGATACTTCAACCTAAGAGTCAACAAATGCAGATCACAGGAAGGATTTCTGGAAACGCTGTCAGGGAAATGAATGTTCGAAATTGCATTCAGGAAGAGCTGGACTACCCCACACTGAGTAACTGAGATAGGCATTGCTTGCCCCAGGAGGACACCTGCTGTGAGTGTCAGGTCTGGGTGGCAAAGCAGAGCAGAGGGTGAAATAACTGGAATCCTCCATGAGGGCAGCTGCGGAACAGGAAGGGGAGCACAAGACTGCAGCATTTTTTTCTAGGGCTAAATTGTTCCACCTATCTCTTTGGAGTAGAACTTGTAAACAAGAAACTCCAAGCAAACACAGGACCCAAGAAATAAGATGTGTACCCAGGTCAGCTTATCAGTGGAGATGAGAAGCACCCAGAAGACAAGCTGTAGACACGCTTTGTCCAGCCAAACACCTGCTCCTTTTCCAGTCACCAGAAGAAAGATGCTCATCAGAATGACAGGCAAACAGAAAAACCCACACCCTGAAAGGGATGTACCAAATGGCAATATGCAAACAGCTAATGCTCGATGAACAGATTTTAAGTAGAAACAGATGAAGAATTTAAAATATAAATGTAATTAATAGTCTCAGAGAGATTTGTTTTAGGTCACACCTCAGAAACAGTCATCACAGCAGTAAGGAATCTATCAGTTATGTTGGAAATGAAAGTGTTATCTATCAAATAAAATTTCAGTAGATGGTTTAATTAGTGTTGGGAGACAGTTTTTCAGTCTCTTGCATGTCTACATATCTTGCAAAGTGAGATACTGACTGCCTTTGTTTTACACTATCTTTTCAAGGATGTTTATATAGTAAATGTCTTGAAAAAGAGAGACTGTCTCCCTCCAGAGCAAGGCGTGCTTACAATTCAGTATAATGAAAATATTTCCCTCTGAAGCAAAGGGCATGTCTCTTCTTCTTCGGTAAGAAGGCATGTCTTCTCTATAAAGTCTTCTTATAGAAGACTTTGGATCCTTAATTTCAGGGCTCTTATCTCCTGTGTGTGTGTAGGTATGAGACACCTTTCTGGTGTCTCAAGAAATTAACACAAATGCTGCTACTCTATTCCTGTTCTGTGTACAAAGTTGTCTTTGTCTCTAAACTAGGAGTCTTGTGTCTCTTTCCAGTACCCATGAGATTGTGGCAGGTTAACACACATAGAGGAAATTCAGACCTTTCACAGTTCTTAATTATTATAATGGAAATACCAAGAGCTTAAAATAGGGACTCGTGGTTAAGACTTTGGGCTTCCAATGCAGGGAGTATTGGTTTGGTCCATGGTCAGGAAGGAGAAGGCAATGGCACCCCACTCCAGTACTCTTGCCTAGAAAATCCCAAGGACGGAGGAGCCTGGTAGGCTGCAGTCCATGGGGTAACTAAGAGTCGGACATGACTGAGTGACTTCACTTTCTCTTTTCACTTTCATGCATTGGAGAAGGAAATGGCAACCCACTCCAGTGTTCTTGCCTGGAGAATCCCAGGGACAGGGAAGCCTGGTGGGCTGCCGTCTATGGGATCACACAGAGTCGGACACGACTGAAGTGACTTAGCATAGCATAGCATGGTCAAGAAACAAAATCCCACATGCTTTGCAGTGCAGCCAAAACAAACAGAAACCCATAAAATAGCGACCTGAAAGGTCAAGTCAAGTTGCTCTCCCAGAACTCGGTCCCCACAGTGAATTTAGAATATGGGGGATAAATACGATCCAGAGACTCTAACATTGAATAGGAATTCTGATAGAACTGAGAAAATACAAATAGATAATCAACAAATAGAAAAGCTTTCCCCAAACCTAATGGAAGAAATATTTAAATTGAGAAGGCTATAACATCTCAATAAATCACTCCACATATTACTTAATAATTACAAAGGGAAAAGGATTCCTCCACCTATAAATGCTGGAAGAAATCACCTTAGCCATGCTATCAGTACTTAACTAACCTCATTAATAATGGAACGAACACTTGTGTGCTTTCTAAGGCAATGCACTAAAAAGGACACAGTATTGCTTCTATAATATTCTCGCTAAAAATGTTTACTCTGAATCTAGACTTATGGAAATAATCAGACAATTCTATATTTAAAGACATTCTTTAAAACAACTGGCCTGGACTCTCTGTTCAAAAATATCAACATCATGAAGGATGAAAAAAGACCAGGAGTCTGTTCTAGATTAAAAGAGAATAAAGAAACATGACAGATAAATGTGGTACATAATCCTTAATTGAATCTCTCAATGTAAAAAGAAAGCTATAAATGACATTACTGGAAAAACTGCATGTTATGGAATATTTGGAAAACTGGAAAATTTAGATATATATATTAAATAATAAAGTGAAAGTGTTAGTTGCTCATTGTGTCTGGCTCTTTGCGACCCCACGGGCTGTAGCCTGCCAGGCTCCTCTGTCCATGGAATTTTCCAGGCAAGAATGGTAGAATGGGTTGCCATTTCCTTCTCCAGGGGAATCTTCCCACCCCAGGGATCCAACTGTGGTTTCCTGCATTGCAAGCAGATTCTTTACCATCTGAGCCACTAGGGAAGCCCATCTATTAAATAATAGTATTGCATCAAATTGAATTGAATTATGGATTTAATTAAAGTTAAATAAAGTTTTTCATGTGATAATGGTTTTAAGATTCTATAGGAAAATATTCTTTAGGAGATATATGTTGAAGTATTTGGGATGAAATATCATTAATGTCTGTAACTTTTACATGGCCCAACAAAAATTATAAACATTGTACATATACATAAATTATATACATAATATATGTGAAATCTATATATGTGCATATATATATACACACACAGAGAGAGAGACAAAAGAAAAATATGGCTAAACCAACAACACTGTAAAGCAATTTTCCTCCAATTAAAAAATAAGTTAAAAAAAGAAAAAAAGGTCTAAATATTAACAATTGGTGAAACTAGAATATTTAGATGTTCATTGAATTATTCTGGAAGTTTGCTATAGGTTTGAAAATTTTCAATATAAAATAACTGGAGAAAATAGACTGCAAATGCAAGTCAAATGCCAAAAAAGGAGTAATATATAAAGTACTCATATCTAGACATATTTAGGAACCATTTCATAACTCAATTGTTTAAAGATAAAAAATTTTCAGAAGGCCATAAACAGTGTACATACATAGCATCCTTGGATATATATAGAAGAAAGAGAACAATATCAGCCAAGTTCTGAAAGAAACTTAGAACATAGATTTTTATATCCAGCCAATTAGAATTTAAGTGCGAGTACAGAAAGAGAAGCAAAAAGTATTTTCAGTAATATGAAGACTAAGAAATTTTGTATTCAAAGATCTCCTCTGAAATAGTCAAAGATATATTCCAGAAAAATTAAAATGAATTCAGGAAAGAGGAAGATATGAAATCCAAGAAGCAGTGGTATACAAAGAAATTGTCAGCCATCAATATGCAGCATTAGAGATTAGAAACAGTTACAATAGAAAACTATACTATTAAAAATGTAATTAGTGAATGATTTTCAAGGACAAATAAATTACCAGACTCAAGGAAAGCAAAATCTTTTAATAAACCATGAAACCTAGACAGTACTGAAACAGTAATCAATGAGTCATCTTTTGCTAAAGTTCCAAGTTTCAGATGCTAGTAATTTATAGTTTCACTTGCAGTAGAAATTGTCATTATCTATCATGGAGATAGAACTCTTTCAAATCAGCAAGACAGCCCAAGTGATATGAACAGAAAATGTAAAGAAGGAATGAATACAGGTAGCCAATTAACTTACAAAAAAGTATTAAATTTAATCTCAGTTCAGTTGCTCAGTTGTGTCCAACTCTGCAACCCCATGGACTGCAGCACGCCAGGCCTCTCTGTCCATCACCAACTCCCAGAGTTTACTCAAAATCATGTCCATTGAGTCGGTGATGCCATCCAACCATCTCATCCTTTGTCATTCCCTTCTCCTCCTGCCTTCAATCTTTCCCAACATCAGGGTCTTTTCAAATAAGTCAGTTCTTCACATCAGGTGGCCAAAGTATTGACATTTCAGCATCGGTACCAGTCCTTCCAATGAATATTCAGGACTGATTTCCTTTAGGATGGACTGGTTGGATCTCCTTGCTGTCCAAGGAACCCTCAAGAGTCTTCTCCAACACCACAGTTCAAAAGCATCAATTGTTCGGCACTAAGCTTTCTTTATAGTCCAACTGTCACATCCATACACGACTACTGGAAAAACCATAGCCTTGACTAGGTGGACCTTTGTTGGCAAAGTCATGTTACTTTTTAATATACTGTCTAGGTTGCTCATAACTTTTCTCCCAAGGAGTAAGCATCTTTTAATTTCATGGCTGCAGTCACCATCTGCAGTGATTTTGCAGCCCCAGAAAATAAGGTTAGCCACTGTTTTCACTGTTTCCCCATCTATTTGCCATGAAGTGATGGGGCTGGATGCCATGATCTTAGTTTTCTGAATGTTGAGCTTTAAGCCAACTTTTCACTCTCCTCTTTCACTTTCATCAAGAAGCTCTTTAGTTCTTCACTTTCTGCCATAAGGGTGGTGTCATCTGCGTATCTGAGGTTACTGATATTTCTCCTGGCGATCCTGATTCCAGCTTGTGCTTCATCCAGCCTAGCATTTCTCATGATGTACTCTGCATTTAAGTTAAATAAGCAGGGTGACAATATACAGCCTTGACATACTCCTTTCCATATTTGGAACCAGTCTGCTGTTCCATGTCTAGTTCTAACTGTTGCTTCCTGACCTGCATACAGATTTCTCAAGAAGCAAGTCAGGTGGTCTGGTATTCCCATCTCTTTCAGAATTTTCCAGTTTATTGTGGTCCATACAGTCAAAGGCTTTGGCATAGTCAGTAAAGCAGAAGTAGATATTTTTCTGGAACTCTCTTGCTTTTTCAATGATCCAAATTTAATCTCAGTAGTAATAAAAGAGAGGGGAAAAGAACTTCAATGAAAGATTCTATTTTCCCCCATCAAATAAGCAAAAATTAAATATTGATAATTAAAAGTTCTGGCAAAAGTGTATGGAAATGGATTCTCTCATTCAGAGTTGGTGGAAGTGAAATGTAAGTTAGCATAGGCTGCAACTTCCCTGGTGGTCCATGGTAAAGACTCTGCCTTCCAATTTAGGGGACGCACGTTCAAACCTTGGTTGGGGGACTAAGATCCCACGTGTTGTGGGACAGCAAAGCCCATCCTCCACAACAAGAAAACCTGTGCACCACAGCAAAGACCCAACACCCCCGCCAAAAAAAAAATTAGCATAGCCTTTTCGGAGGCCAGTTTGGCAATATGTATTAAAGTACAAAATGTGAATACGTGTACTTTGTCCCAGTTTTCTATATTAAAGGATCTGTCCTATACAAATACTGGCATATGGTAAAGAAAGGGAAGAATTACAATGTCAATTCCTTGTTGGGGAATACTATGCATCCATTAAAAAGCATGAAATAAATCAGAATGCACTAATATGAAAGTATCTCTAACCATGATGACATGGCGAAGAAAGTTGTATAACATATATAATTACTTTTTTTAATGCCATACATCTATTGAAATTGTCCAATGTGTAAGACTTCATCCTTGGTACTGGACTTACAAAACTGAAGAAAACAGATAAATTCCTAACCTTACAGACTTTACATATCCAGTTTGGAGATGAATGATTAGAGTAACGTTGGGGTAAGCAAATAATAAACTAGTTAGCAAACACAAAACATACTTTCTAACAGTGGTAAGTTCTATGAAGGCAATAAATAGGGACTGCAGTGGGAAAGATGCCCAGTGTCAAGTCAGTGCTCTCAGTAAATGAGGGCAGTTTTAATCTGAATAATGTTCTGAAATTGAAAACCACTCCAGTCTCCTGTCTTTTATGATGTGCCAGCCAGAGAAGATATAGCATGATCAAACTTCCACAGAGATTTTGTGAGCTGACAGAAAGCACCAAACTGCAGGTCCAGCATCCAGGTTTTCCATTGTTGTTCATCTGCATTAGCAGAATTAGACCTAAGCTCTGAAAAATGAGGGAAAGGAGGGTGTACTTGGCATTGCAAGCTCATAGACCTGTTTCAGGAATACATGAGTAGTTATGTTACTTTGGAAAAGTTATAGAATCTGTTTGCCTTATGTAAGTAGAATTAGCACAAGGAGTAAGAGTAAACAAAGTCACTGTGGACTGGAGTCCATATAAGCCTTCGTGTGTAAGAGCTGAATGTATGAAGGAGGCAGAGCGAGGACTTTAAGTCCGAACCTCACTCTCCCCTGTTCCCACGAAGGAAAGCTTTGGGCTCTCTAGTCCTGACCACAGGACAAGGCCTACAGTGGTCCCACGCCAAGCAGAGCCCATAAAGCAGAGAATTTGTGTGAATCTTCCGGGTCTCCAATTTGCTGCCCAAACCATACTCCATTCTCCACAGATTTCAGCACCAAGGAGCAGAACAGGAGCCATGCGTGCTTTCAGATGGGCCTCTCCTTTAGAGCTTTGGGCTGTTTGGGGGGGACACACCCTGTTTTGTCTCTCACTCAAGTATTAGCCACCACTGCTCAGATTCACATCCCAAGGCTGAATGCTCAGAATTAGGTGCCACATAGACTGCACTTGTGCACTCTACCAGGAGATGAGTGCAAATGCTAAGAAGTCAGTGCCTTCCAACTGGGAAATGGTAGTATGCTAAATTATGTACTTAATCTCTTCCAACAGAAATACCATAAAACTGGAAAAGCAATTAAATCACCCAGGATCAGTGTGCATAAAGTATACACAAAAGGAACAAAAATTTCACCAACAAACTTGTGTTTGTGTTTTGGCTGAATATTCAGAGGTCCGTTTCTACTATAGGCTGATGAATGGTACACAATTACCAGTTAATTGCTTATCTCTTTCTCCTTGTGTTGCTACCTCATGGGTTAGAAATGACAGGGATAAAATTTTTGCTGCTGCTGCTAAGTCGCTTCAGTCGTGTCCAACTCTGTGCGACCCCATAGACGGCAGTCCATCAGGCTCCCCTGTCCCTGGGATTCTCCAGGCAAGAACACTGGAGTGGGTTGCCATCTCCTTCTCCAATGCATGAAAGTGAAAAGTGAAAGTGAAGTCGCTCAGTCATGTCCGACTCTTAGCGACCCCATGGACTGGAGCCTACCAGGCTCCTCTGTCCATGGAATTTTCCAGGCAAAAGTACTGGGGTGGGGTGCCATTGCCTTCCCCGAAAATTTTTGCTAGACCCCTTCAAATCAGGAAGCCAAGGGAAAAGATTCCCATTAGATTTTACCATAACAGCCTGCTTTTTCTTAAGTGTTTTTATATTTTGGTATTTTTTTAACATGCTAAAACAATTACATGATGATTAAGGAAACTGAGCTAAGAGGTAACCAGGTGGAGCTGCTATCTCATGAACATTCAATGATACAGGCTGTAATGATTTCTTGACAACCAGTCTAGAGCTGTAGTTACATAATACAAATAAAACTCATTGAAAGAGTGAAACAATGTAGCTACCCACTTTTTACCAGATTACATCATATTATACAACAGCTTTGTAATTATTTGTATATTTTTTAAATTGTCTATTTCCAGCACTTTAAGCTCCATGAAGCAAAGACCATGTCTTTCTCTCACTTATGTATCTCTAGCATCAAGCCCAGTACCTGATACTTAGCAGACATTCAGGAAACATTTGTGAGTGAATGAATGAATAACTGAACAACTGTAAAGGCCAGGTTTCAAATCCTGTTCTTGAGCCTCACAGGCCCTTCTCATGATAGCAAGATATCTCCGTGCAGATACACAGATGTTCAAGGCAGAATAAAAGGCATTCACAGAGGACACCGGGACCACAGGCTATACCTCCCATGTAATTTCATAGGAATTTATGGCTTAACCAATTTGGAGATTTGTTTCCAGAAAGCATTTGATTTATTCCCTTGAGATCAGTCGTGGTAAGTACAAGTCTTAGTGCATTGGCAATGCACTGCTCTGCACACCTACTCAGTGCAAGGTGCTTCAGCTGATGACACAGATGGTCTCAACAGAATATGGCTGGATCCTGAGACTGGGCTCTTTCCTCACAGAAGGATACACCGGAGGAGGCTGGAGAGCCAATGAAACGGAAAGCAGGTCCTTAATCTCTGCTGCTTCCCTCAGGCCCACAGAGCTGGTGTCAGAATCAGAGAGAGCACCAGGAGCTCCTGTTCCTCCTGCTAGGTGTCACCTGCTTCTGGCCCTGCATCTGAGGACCAAAGAACGGCATGGCTTTGCAGGCTAACTCCCCTTCTCCCAAGCTAATCTGATTTCTCTCACCAATACTCCAAAAGCAGGGCCCTTATTTCAGGTTGAATTGACCTCAAGATACCTGTCCCAGAAGGTTGTGAAAATATGCTACTCACACACACACAAATCACTTTAGTATTCAGAAAGTTTCTAGGGGCTTCCCTGGTGATCCACCCGTTAAAAATCCTCCTGCCAATGCAAGGGACACAGGTTTAATCCCTGCTCCAAGAAGATTCCACATGGCACGAAGCAGCTAAGCCTGTGTGCCACAACTTCTGAAGCCGGCGAACCTAGAGCCAGTGTTCACCAAACTGAAACCAGCACAATGAGGAGCCTGCACACTGCAATGAAGAGTAGCCCCTGCCCACCACAACTAGAGAAAACCCACGTGTAGCAACAAAGACCCGGCACAGCCAAAATAAATAATAATAATAAAATAAATATTAATGAAAGCTTTTAGGGTTAATTCAGCTCAAAGCATAGCCAAAGTCTGCAATGATACCTTGGGTATAGAATTTGAATTTATGATTTCTTATCCCCTTCTCTTTACCAACACCCACTCCCTTAGGAAAGGAGCCTGGAGGGGGAAGCAAGAGCCTGGATTGCAAAATTGAGGAGTGTGCTGAAACACCTGCTCTCGAAGACTCCTCGCCATCCCCTGTAGATATTCAGCAACATTCCTGGCAGGTTTCCACAGACATTGAGAACACTGAGAGGTAAGTGGGAAGTTACCCTAAATAGACTGCCAGTCCTCCTCCAATTAATACTTAGGGGCTAAGAGGGTTGACATTATTTTTCATTCAGATTCAGAAAACAGAGCTCTCAGTAAACCGAGATGAGAGACAGTAAGGAGTCCAAATCCATCTCCAGAATGGCAGCCGAACTGCCAGGAGACGTGGGCTCCCAGCCTCTGCTTATCCCACTCCATCAGCCTTGCATCTCCATGGAGATGCAAACCGAGTGCTTCCTTGGGAAGCAAGAAAGTCGAATCTATATACCCATCACTGCTCACTGACCAGGCTGGGTCCCAAAATTTCCATTTGTTTCAGGGAGAATAACTCAAAATCGTGCAAAGATATCTTCAGATTTCAGGTGTATGGGATGGCCTATTTAGTGGCCAGTCGGGAGCTGAGGCATCTATCTAGTTCAGTTTTCTGAAGAGCTGGCTTCTCTACCTCTCCTGGGATTTAGGTGATGGCCCCTTAGTGGTCAAAGCGTGTTAATGCATTTGTCTTTACAAGCAGCAGCTCAAGGCCAGACAGTTTCTTTCTTGGGAAGAAGAGATTCTACAGTGATTCTATTTCACTTGGGAAAAGGAAGCAACAATAATGTAATCATAATCACATCTTGATGTTAAAAATTCCATTCTTTGAGGCAGAGGCATCAGCCCCTTGTTTACTGGCCTTCACACTGCTTTCTTGTCCTTTGCTACTGATGTCCCCAGAGCCAACGTGGAACAGCTGAATGAACGCTGGGCAATTGCACCGAGAGCTCTGTGTGTGGGGGGTTGAGTCATTGACAAGATAATGAACATTTTATTTTTTTATTTTTAGAAATGTAACACACAGTGGCATTTATAGCCATTGTGGTTTTACTTTCAGATTGTAATATAATTCTAAAGCTAATTACCAAATTTCTGTGTTTATAGAAAATTGAAGCATGTGGTAATTATGTGCTATTAATAAAACTTGGACTTTGTATAAGCTTGGAAATCCAACAATTCAAACAATAAAGCTGGTTGGCACGATTTGATAGAACTATAGACAAATGATGAGGGAGTGATTTCTCTTAATTTATAAAGTAGAAAATGCTTTGCTCTATTCCCAGGAAGAAAAACCTACCAGAGTGCCATGGTCAGGGTATAGTCCATCAGCAAAGCCATTTTCCTTTTCAGAAACCTTGAACAGAAGCACTAATCAAGCCTTGTAAGTCTGTCAGAGAGCAAGCTATGGCGGATAATAATAATAGGAGAGTCCACCCCTCAGCATTGGCAATATTTCATTTCAGCCTCAAAATCCAGATTCTGGTCACAGGAGATGGGAGCGAGTGGGAGAAATAGGCACAGTAGACCTGTTATGGGAGAGGGCTTCCTTGCTTCTCCCTATCACTTTGCCCTAAGAGATCTGTGAGTTTCAAACTGGGCTGCGCTTTAAAATTACTGGGAGGGCTTTGTAAAAATATTCCAAGTCAATTTAATGTGTTGACCCTTGGAAATGCTTAACACCTGTGTCACTCTGAATCTCAGAGTAATGAGAGACGACAAGGAGTGAATGCACAGCTAGAACAGCGCTGGGATCAGATGAGAACAGCATCGCGCAGCCTCAGCGTCGCCCAGGGTACCCCTGATGTCCTACTTGCGTGTCCTTCACCTGCCCTTGGAAACTGAAGTACTGTCCTCGTTACCAGAGGCTCGTCTCTCATCTCAGCCAGGTCCAACTAAAGGCAGAGATGGAGGGTTCCTACTCGCAGAATGCCCTGTGGAAATGTTTGTCAGAGTAGTTCTCATTCCTTCAGAGCCAACCCAACTCAGCCTTTTTTTTCTTCTTATAAAAGCAAAATAAATGCAATTATTTGCCTACTGGAGGCTCGAACTGGTACACTTAGGCAGACTTTGTCCTCCAGTTGTGTCGTAGAACAGACGGTTGGAGATTGCGTTTCCAAAATTTCCAGCTGATTATTTTTTTTTTTTATCAATTTTACAGAGACATGCGAGAAATGAAAAACCTTTTAAGCAAACTCAGGGAAACTATGCCTTTACCATTGAAAAATCAAGGTGAGTCTTGTCATTTCTTTTTGAGGCAGAGGATGTTTTTCACATGATAACCTTGGGTCTTGTTTCTTGAGAAATGAAAGCAAGTGCTTTTTACACAAGCAATAGAAGGCATCGAGCGTACATTTGTCTTTCCTTGAGAAGATAAGAGAGAATAGTTTATCAGGTGAAAGCAGTTTTGTTGTGAGGGGCACTGAGAAACACTCTGATAACAGATACTTCCTTCCCTGGCCCCATCAGTCGAGAGCATGTATTCACTGTTACCCTGTGAAGAGCACTGCACCGGGTGTGGCAAGCACAGCAGGGCTGAAGACTCGGCCCTGGTCTTTAAGAAGTTTACAGCCAGCTTCCCCAGTGGCTCAGTGGTGAAGAATTCACCTGCCAATGCAGGAGACCGGGTTCTATGCCTGGTCAGGGAGGATCCCACTTGCTGCAGAGCAGCTAAGCCTGTGCATCACAACTGCAGAGTCTATATTCTAGAACCCGAGAGTGGCAACTACTGAGCCCACATGCCCTAGAGCCTTTGCTCGGCAACAGAAGATGCCATGACGATGAGAAAAGCCTGCATACCACAAGGAAAAGTAGCCCCCACGTGCCACGACCAGAAAAGCCCCTGCAGCAACCACAAAGACCCAGTCAAAATAAAACAATGTTTCTTTAAAGTTAATAGTGGAAGAGACTTAAGAACACCTCCAAAGGAAATGCTCTGCCATCCACATGTTATTTAAACAAACCAACAGTAGTAATTAACATATCTTACCACTGTGATTTTGTATCCAGTTCCAGTGTGTGGGGGCGTTTTCCACATCACCAAGCAATTATCAGATACTACTTGGGTGTCCTGCAGCTCAACTGATTTCTGACACTTCCTGGAGATGGCATCAGATTCCACTGGTGAAGGGTTCAGTAGTCCTAAAAACCTGTCTTACCCCCTCTCAACTTTAGACCCCAGTCCCAAGCCCAAGTTGTCACCTGAACTTCTGTACATCTAGCTAGATCAGAGGGTCCATCATTGAACCCACCGTAGGTTCAATTAGTTCACTAGAGCAACTCGCAGAACTCAGAGAGATATTTTACCTACCAGTTCACTGACTTATTACAGGATATTAACTCAGGAGCAGCCAGATGGCAGAAGTGTGGGCGAGGTGTGGGGAAAGGGTGCAGAAATTCCATGCCCTCTTTAGGAGGGCCATCTTCCCAGTCTCAGAAGCTCTCCAAACCCTTTCCTTTTTGGTTTTTCTGGCAACTTCCTAAACACAGGCATGATTGATTAAATCATTGGCCATTGGCAATTAGTTCAGCCTCCAACCCCTCCCCCTCCCTGAAAGTCAGAGATGGGATTGAAAGTTCTAACCCTCCAATCACTGAGTTGGTTGTCCTAGCAGCCAGGTGTTTTCCTGGCTCAGGAAAACACTGTCCTCGGGTGTTTTCCCAAAATCACATTATTAACCTAACAAAAGACATCTTTATGTCTCTCTAAGGGCATTCCAAGAGTTTTAGTACCTCTGTGCCAGGAATAGGTTGAAGATCAAACATATATAAATTACAGTGTCACAGCCACTAGTCTAAATACCTTAGATGTATTAACTGTATTAACTTTAATTCTAATAACATGTTTGAGGGAAATGCTATTCACGTTTCCCAATTTACAGGAAACTGAGACACAGGCTAGCTAACTTGACCAAGGCCAAACAGACTCTAAGTAGGAAGTCTGGGATGTGATCCCAGGCAGAGTGTCTCCAGAACTATCCTACGGGAGTATATACTCTAACACAGAGAGGGAAAGGATGTTAGTTCTGTGAGGGAAGGGTCTGTGTATGCTTCCATTAACTGTTTGTCTTCAGTACCTAGAGAAATGCTTGGGACACAGTAGAGTAAAAGCCGGCATAAACAAACAGTAAATGTTTGTTCAACCTGCACCCAACTTTGCAGCTCCGGAGTCTGAAGATACGTACAAAGGGCTAGTAATAATCACTTCACTAAGCACATGTGGCCAAGAGCAATCTTAAATGAGGCATCGCTTCAGAGAGCAGTACACCCAGGGTGGGGAAAGGGTTTGTAGAAGAAGGAAAGATCCCCCTCCTTTTTTCGCTGAGCACAGCCTCAGCAGGAGGGAGGGCAGGTTGCCTCTGAGTGAGGAGGGAAAGGATTTGGCGGCAGAGCTGGAGCGCAGCTTGGCTCAGGGAGCCGCGTGGCAGAAGGTGGAGAGGTGGAGGTGAGAACACAGACACAAGAGTGCGGTGTGACCCGGGCTGCAAGGGAGGGGGCGGGTGTTGGAAAATAAGAGGCAGGAGATGCGGTGCATCGGGTAGCTGCAAGGACCCCCTGAAGGGCCTGTGGACCCAGGCTCACTGCCTGTGGCTGTGGGTTATGCTTGAGAGGCCTTGTAGGGTTCTAAGAAAGCAGTGTTTTACTCCAACTCATGGTGGTGACGAGGGTCCTGTGGACACAGCGTGCAAGTTTGCTGCTAGATGTCAGCATGGTTACAGCCAGCCTTGGGTTACCATCCTGGCTTTGCCATTTTCCCGGAAGAAGATGTTTCCCTTCTGAACATGTACATTCCTCATCCCTGAAAAAGAGATCAGGGGACCTACTTCAGAGAGTTGTGAAGATTCAATGAAAAAACGCATATCACATGCCTGCTACTAACCTTACAGAGAAGAAGCACTCAACAAGTGCAGTATATTGTTATTGTTATTATTATTATTATTTACCAGCTGGCCCACCAACCTAGCTCAGGAAAACTCCAAATCATCATTAAATAGAATAACCCCCAACTTCCAGTCACTCTGAAGCCACTGTGTGTAACATCCATGAAAAGTTGACCTTGAACCTGCTCTCCAAAATATTGATCCCTGAGACTGGATTTAGGGCTCACCTCTGAAGCTGTCCTCAGCTTCTTAATCTGTAGAGCAAGTACGCCCACCAACAGCATGGGGGCTTCCTCTTGTACTTGGTTAGAAGGATGACAACCCCCCTAGGCTGAATTTCATGGATTCCATGTAGCCTGTATTAAATTTAAACATCTGAAACATTCCCCCTACAATTAATCAAAGTTCATCCAAAAGTTTTTGAATTAGGCATTATTGGAAGAACAGATATTTTCTTTATTTAGGACATTTTTATAATCATAAAAGTATAATATAATAGAAATCTTTTGTATAACTTTATTACTTTTATAAGCAGAAAAACTAACTAGAATTTTAAATACATTTTTAAAATATAATAATAGTAGTAAATGATTGATACTATCAGCGAAAAGGAAAAAAATCCGAACAAGGGACACCCAGGACTTGAATCCTAAATCCATTTGGGACATGAAAAGGAAAAAGCTAGGAGATAGAAGGCCTTCTTCAGGAGGGAGCAATGTTGTATGATTTTAAAATAAGTTTTTTTTCCAACTTTAAACTTTTAATTTTGATTTTGGGTATAGCCAATTAACAGTGTTATGATAGTTTCAGGTGAACAGCGAAGGGACTCAGTCATACATGTACTAAAATAATTTTTAAAATTCAGGTGAAGTCTTGTGGGAAGTTAAGCTTTCTTCATTTTTTTTTTCTTCATTTTCTTCATTTGGGGGAGAAAAGGGAACCCTTAGCACATGAAGATGCATCTCTATTCTGGGCGTGTTTAATCGGTCCTCACAGTATGATGGAGGGCTCATTAAACACACCCAGAACAGAGATCAGTGGCTCAGATGGTAAAGACCATGCCTGCAATGCAGGAGACCCATGTTCCATCCCTGGGTTGGGAAGATCCCCTGGAGAAGGGAATGGCTACCCACTCTAGCATTCTTGCCTGGAGAATTCCAAGGACAGAGGAACCTGGTGGGCGACAGTCCATGGAGTTGCAAAGAGTAGGACTTGACTGACCACACTGGGAGTGAGCAGTGGAGAGGCAAGGATGTGAGTCTCTACCAGGGGTCTGAGAAGGCCTAAAGGAAAGAGAGAAGGTGTCTGGGAGTCACTCTGGGAACACGTTTTAGCAGAGGCTGCTGCTGCTAAGTCGCTTCAGTCGTGTTCTACTCTGTGCGACCCCAGAGACGGCAGCCCACTAGGCTCCTCTGTCCCTGGGATTCTCCAGGCAAGAACACTGGAGTGGGTTGCCATTTCCTTCTCCAGTGCATGAAAGTGAAGTCGCTCAGTTGTGCCCGACTCTTAGCAACCCCATGGACTGCAGCCTACCAGGCTCCTCCGTCCATGGGATTTTCCAGGCAAGAGTACTGGAGTGGGTTGCCATTGCCTTCTCTGTTAGCGGAGGCATAGGGCACCATTTTAATGAGCAAATCAGCCAGATTCCTCTCTATGACTGCCTACACCATGGTAGAGCATAGGGGCTGTCCCATTATCTTCCTGGAACTCTGTTCAGACAATCTTTTTATTATCCAGGTCTCATCTAAGCAGAAAATGGTGTGGGATGACAAGTGGAAAAATGTATTCCAGTTCTTTTCTGTAGGACCTTATTTTCAAAACATAATTCTAACTGGATGAAAAGCATTATAGAAAGCCATCTGTTTTCCTTCTGTCTGTGTCTTTCTTTTCTCTTTTTATTCCATTTACATGTGTGTTTGAAGCAGAGAGAAAAAGGAATAAGATACTGCCCCATTTCCCTACTCAAATCCTGACCATGTACAAATCCTGCCAGCCAAGTATGTGGGGACCCACCCTGGAACTGCTTTGATTGCCCTGCTCTACAAACTCCATATGTGTGTGTGCGCGTTAGTTGCTCAGGTCTGTCCAACTCTTTGCAGCCCCATGGACCATAACCCACCAGGCTGCTCCGTCCATGAGATTCTCTAGGCAAGATACTGGAGTAGGTAGCCTTTACCTTCTCCAGGGGATTTTCCTGACCAAGGGATCGAACCCAGGTCTCCTGCATTGCAGGTGGATTCTTTACCATTTGAGCCACCAGGGAAGCCCTTCCAGACTCTATCCTGTCCCTCAACTCAGAAACTCTTCGTGTTGATTTTAACATTTCAAGATTTAATCCTACCATCTCCCCTTCCCACCACAATCAAAACTTGACTTAGCAACAGTATGCTGTAAATTGACTTTCAATGACAAGCAAAAGTGGCCAAGAGCAGGAATTGTAATGGTTAATGATTATGCCTTCATTTGAGACAGGGCCTTTACCTTCCCATACTTTGTTTAAGACTGGAGACAAAGGTGCACAGAAGAAGAGGGAGCCTGCCTTGTTCTGCCCCAGCTCCTCGCAGCCTCCGCATCTCCTGGCTCTCAACCTGCTGTCCTTTCCTCTGCTTCAGCGCCTCTCCTGTCCTACATTCTGGGTCACTGACAGTTCTGTAGGGAGCTTCATTAATTATGAGAGTCTTGCTGTGTCAAATGGATTACAAATGGAACCACCTGTGGAGAGCCCACAAGGTTACTGACAAAGGCTAAAAGGAGATGGGAAAGTGAAGGACAAGCATCTTGTGAATGCAGGCTGTAATCAACCAAAGCATCGCAGAAGTAAATTAAGCCTGAAAGACAGTTTCACCTTTTCCAAAATTCTGACTTCACGAATCCTGTGCAGTGTTGTCAGTACATTTACTTTTGCCTAAAATTCGGTTGGTGGTACCACGCGTTAGAGTCAGTCTCGAGTGGATCAGTCAGAACTTGAAGTTGTTCTAGAATGGGTCCTCTCCTGCAGACAGTTGTGTGTGTGTGTGTGTGTGCGCACGCGCGCATGCATGCACATGCATGCGCACATTCAACCCCTCAATCATGTCTGACTCTGTGACCCCGTGGGCTGTAGCCTGCCAGGCTCTCCTGTCCATGGAATTTTCCAGGCATATACTATAGCAGGTCACCATGTTCTACTCCAAGGGATCCTCCCAACCTAGGGATCAAACCAGCATCTCTTGTGTCTTCTACATTGGCAGGCAGTTTATTTACCATTGCACCACCTGTGGACAGTCCTGCTCCAGACTAAACCAGGTCTAGGAACATGTTCCCCTACTCTCTACAGCCCTGCTCCACTCCTGTGTGAATGTGCATATCTGGAACCAACCTAGCCATGGTTGAGTTCTCTGGCATGGGGCTGAAGGACACTGAGCTGTTACGCCACCTGCTAGCCTAGAGATGATCTTGTTGGCCCTTCCCCAGCGCCTCATTTAGACTTTTTGTGCCTCAAACTGGTGTCTGAATATCACTCTGGGCAGTTTTACCAGTTATCCCAGATTCTTTGCAATCTGTACAACATTTTGCCCAGGATTCAGTGTGATGTATGATATGTCCCTCTCTCTCTCCTCCAATCTAATCCACTCATCACTGATCATACATCAGTTTCTTAGTACATTACTCTGTGTTGAGCCTCTACTCACAGATTTTAAGTGTCTACACATTGTCAAAGGAAAA
The DNA here is from genome assembly GCA_935064755.1 of Tragelaphus eurycerus. Taxonomy (NCBI): domain Eukaryota; kingdom Metazoa; phylum Chordata; class Mammalia; order Artiodactyla; family Bovidae; genus Tragelaphus; species Tragelaphus eurycerus. The sequence continues at coordinate 15,586,870 of CAKXYN010000024.1, read as the reverse complement.
ATAGATTTCTCACCTCAGCATTCTTTGTCCCCACCATCATCCAACATGTGATGGTCACCCATGATGTGCCAGGTACTGGGGATCTCTCTATCCCTAAAAACAGGGGTCCCTAACCTCTGGGATCTAATGCCTGGTGATTTGAGGTGGAGCTGATGTAATAATAATAGAAATAAAGTGCACAATAGATGTAATGCTCTTGAATCTTCCTGAAACCTGGAAAAAGTGTCTTCCACGAAACTGGTCCCTGGTGCCAAAAAGATTGGGCACCACTGCCCTAGAGGCTCTCCGTCTCAACAGGACAAAATGGGAATGAGAATCACCTGGGAAGCTTTTTCAAATGGCATAGCCATCCCTTGCAGAGATTGTGATAGAGCCCTCAGGGTATGGCACGTGAATTCTGGAAACACACACACTATTGGAAAGACCAAAAAAAAAAAGTGTTTAAATGCAACAGTGCCATAATAGTAAAGGATGCTACAGGGGCATACTGGATTCTCACCTAGTCAGACTTTAGTTATAAATGGGGATGGAGGAGATGGGAGTAATTGAGAATTGCTTTTTACAAAGTATGTGAGCTGAGATTTTTTTTTTTTTATGATAAATCAGAATTAGCCAAAGAAAAAGATGGAAAGAAAACAGTCTAGGCAGAAAATTCCAAATGTGTGAAGGCATCTGGGGAGATGACAGAGCAGGGATGAACTACAAGCACTTCATTAATTGGGAAAGTGGTTAGAAAAGAGGCTTCAGAGAGAGACTAGAGAGGTAGGGGGGCTATGTCATTAAGACCACTCTATTTCATATTAAGATGTTTGGACTTTATCCTGGGGTCACTGGAGGGGTTCAGTTAGTAGGCAAGTATGATAAGCCAGGTAAGAAATGCTTATGATCTGACCTAAAGCCGGGGGCTTGGAGAAGAGGATATGGCCAGTTGGCTGAAATATGTTAGCAAAGCAGAATCAAGGATGAAACCTGAGTTCAGATTTGAAAAGCAGAGTGAATGATGGTACCCATCACTAAGGTAGAACAGAGCGGTACCAGCAGAGGTAGAGCACAGAAACAGATGGAGTTCTGATTGTGGGGACACGCCAAGAGCAGTGCTCAGAGCTTGTAGATGTACATGCCTCATGTTGGTGTGAGACATGGAGGCTGGAAAGGCAGGAAATACAGATGTAAACACGAGCAGCATGTTGGTAATTGAAGCCCTGAAAATACTTGAGACCACCCCCAGAGAGTATACAGAGAAGAGCTCTGAAACACCAAAATTTAAGTTTTGAGGGAAAAGAAGAAGAGTTTACAAAAAAAAACTGATATGAAGCTCAGCATACTGGAATAAGAAAGTTGCAAGGAAAAAATGGCTCATAGTGTGGGGCAGTTCAGCTAAATAAGAACTGAAATTACCCATAGGATTTAGCAACAAAGGAGTCACTGGTGAGGTGGCCAGAATCAGCTTTCTTGGAACTGGGGGCATGCGCAAAGCCTAATTAAGGAGGGTTGAGGAGTGAGTGAGACATGAAGAGTTGAACAGCAAGGGTAAATTTATTGTCTCATAAAGAGTTGCTTATAGAATTGTGGATGCACAGGGTTGGAAACAAACATGTTCCAAGGGCTATGAAAGGGAAAGTCAAAGTCACTCAGTCGTGTCCGACTCTTTGCAACCACATGGACAGTCCACGGAATTCTCCAGGCCAGGATACTGGAGTGGGTAGCCTTTCCCTTCTCCAGGGGATCTTCTCAACCCAGGGACCGAACCCAGGTCTTCCGCATTGCAGGTGGATTCTTTACCAGCTGAGCCACAAGGGAAGCCCAAGAATACTGGAGTGGGTAGCCTATCCCTTCTCCAGGCCATCTTCCCAACGCAAGGATCGAACCCAGGTCTATCCGCACTGCAGGTGGGTTCTTTACCAGCTGAGCTATCAGGGAAGCCCAAGGGCTATAGCACTTGTTTATAGAATGAATGCGGGCATGACGGTAGAAGCATAGAGCAATCAGCAAAGACTTTTCTGGATAAAAGCAGATGGCATATGTAAAATCAGGGAGGCAAGAGAAGGTATGTGGCCTTATGCAGGGAATTCTCAGTAGTTCTGTTTTACACTAACCCTTCTTCATAAGCCTTTCATTCCAGCCGGACTGGACTGTTTACTTGGACCCAGTTCAGGCTCCCTTGACCTCCACATCTTTGTTCACACTGCTCTCTTCATCCAGAACGCCTGCCCCCTACTTCACCAAATGTCCAAGTTCTCGCCATCCCTTTTGCCCTAGCATGAACACCAAGGCCCCAGGAATGTTCCGCAAATGTTCTCTATACAAGATGGGAGTAATTGCCCTCTGAGAATCCTCACAGCATTCTATTTGCATCTCTCCAATGGCATTTCTAATGAAGCCTCCTAGTTACTCAAACCAAGATCCCTGAGGCCAAGGGTCACCTTTCTCTTAGGACCCATCTGGTGTTACCCTCAGCACCTGACACAGAGCCTTGCCGTTTATAGGCCTTTGATTAATTCCGTGGTTCTCAAAGTGTGGTCTCAGGACCAAAAGTATCAGCAGATCTGGGAACTTGTAAGAAATGCAGATTGTCTGGCCCCACCCCAGACCTACTGATTCAGAAACTCTGGAGGTGGGGCCGGCAATCTGTGCTTTAACAAGCCCTCAGGTGAAACTGATGCTGCCCATGTTTGGGAACCCTGGAATTAGATGAAGATCACTTTTTTTTTTTTTTTTTCCAGAATAGAAATTTCCAACTACAGTTCCATCATAAGCACCCCTCTTGACTTAGAGAACATAGCTTTAAACTCAAACCTCAGTTTATTATCTGCAAACCTCATTTTCATGCTCTCTGTTTCTAACACATCATTTATGTAAAAAATCTTTTATTGACAAACGCAATTTGAAATGGTATTATTGTACCTTAGGGGATTTCAGTGGTCCTGGCTCTAGTAGCACCCAAAAATTAATCATCAAATGACTGGATTTTGAACTTACTGATGACTGAATACCCAACTCTCCTTTTCTTTCACTTTCTGCTATGCTTCCCTCCTTCCTCTTCCCTTTCTCACTTTTTATTTTCAAATTTAAAACTGTCCTAGGTTACAGTTCTTTGAGAGTATGCACTTTGGATAAAAGACACCATAAAAGTCTCAAACACTAGCAATAAAAATAAAAGATTTCCCAAGTTCAGATGGGTTAGCCCAGAAAGTTTAGAATAAGTGGGGAAACACTCATTTTGCTCACATTCTGTTGACAGCCCCTCACTTCAAAGTCAGGATTTCAGTCAGTGTGGAGAGACATCTTTCCTTGGCATTGAATTCATTTCAAACCACTCCGGGCAGACTTACTGCTCGGTGAATTCCAGCATTTACTTGCAGGTGTCAGCTTCCTACAGTGTAGAAAGCTGCTCTGAATTTCTGCCAAGAATTTTTTAAGCTTTAGTGTCACCTCAGCCCTAGGTGATGATCAGACAAGCTCTGGGCTAGGCAAAGGTGTCACAAATGCTCAACAAAGATGCCCCAAACCAGCAGTCATTCTTATTAGGCAGCCTGTCCTTTGCTTAACATCTGAGCACGTTCTCATCAATTCTAACACATCCTATTCACTTGTGAATGCTATATACATATGTGTGTGTATATAGCACTCACAAGTGAATGTTTTATATATATGTATATATATGAAAAGAAGGGTGAATGAGGATAATTTCAATAGCACAGAAGTTTTTTGATTCACTGTAATGAATGCACAGATACAAAGGTCAGTCTTGATACAAATCTCATAATCCCTGTGTATAATAGCTGCGTGCTTTTAATACATAAAAGAAGAGGAAATGGAAGCAAATATACCACCACAGAACACACATGCCACAGCACACACATGCACACTTTCTTTGTAAATACAACATACCAATGAATGTAGACATTTCCCCATGTAGTGGGAACGATACATATCAAGAATTGCTTTTTATAATATATAAATACCAGTGAGGTCACTCCCAAATTTCTTAAATGTTTGGAGAAAGGCAAACATATAGGAAATTCAGGAAATAAATGGGAATTCAGAAAATAGATCTCTAAGTTTCCAAGAAATAAAAATTTCCTTTCCTATCAGTATCTTCATAGTGTGGTGCATCTATTCCAAGGAAGTGTTGACTTTCAGCTGAACTTGAGTTTCAGGAAGCATGGTCAGCATTCAAAGAGATACCAAAACCTTCAGGGTCTGCTGTATCTTTGCCATATCCAATTAGGTTAAGTTCACTGATCATTTGGTGGCTAAAGAAGTAAGAGCCCTAAAAATGATGAGAGAACATGGTTATCATTTCTTTCTGCTCCAGATATATCATGATTCATCTCTGAGAGATTCTGCTGAGAAATTAGGCTTATATATAGGATTTGACCTTGCTTTCAGCATCTTAAACTATTTGGGACAAGTTTAACTGTTTAAAAAAAAGAGATGTCCCATTTTTAGTCTCAAAATGTTGACATCCAGATTATAGTGAATTATTTTTCACTCTGAAAAAAGACAAAGAAAGTCCTGTTTTTCTCCACATTAGCAGAGTGTGGGTTTTAAGAGAGGACTGTAATCTGTGGAGACTGTGGGGAGAAGGCTGTGTTTGATTAATCTGATGTGCCCAGCTGGGGTGCCTGTCTTCTTTCCTGCCTCCAATTTGCTACTCTAGTTTCATCTAAATGTGTGACATAGTACAGCATTCCAAGGAACACTGTCAGCTCCGTGGGTGATGCTAATGTACAAACAAGCATGACATGTGGGAGCCTTGGGGGCTGGGCAGAGAAAAGCCAGGGCACTTGGATGACAATTTATGTAAGAGGACCAGGAAGCCAGGACTCATTTTTGTTCCTGACAGTTTCCTGAGTGTCTTGTTGTTTTTGTTCAATCGCTCAGTCGTGTCCGACTCTTTGCGACCCCATGGACTGCAGCACTCCAGGCTGAGCTATGGAGAAAACCAACCGTCATCTACAAGCCAGTTTTATTCAACTGGGGCACATTCTTCACTATATCCATCTCTTCATCTCACTCCCGATTCTGGGCTGTTTCCCAGGGACCTGAATCTTCAAGATTAGCATGGGGAAAGGAGGGGAACATCTTAGCTTTGTTCTTGGAGAGCAGTGCAAGTGGTCCTGACAAAGCTTAGGTTTAAAAGAGTTCCAGAGGGACTACCCTGTTGGTTTAGTGGTTAAGAATTCACCTTGCAATGCAGAGGACGTGGGTTCAAGTTTCAATCCCTGGTCAGGGAACTAGGATCCCACTGCCATGGAGGAACTAAGCCCACACACCACAACTAGAGAGTCCATGCGCCACAACAAAAATCCTGTGTGGTGCAGTGAAGGCCCGGCATGCAACAACTAAGACTCGATACGGCCAAATAAATTTTTTAAAATGTTTCCCAGAGCCAGCCAGCCATTTTGTCGCCCCTAATTCCATTCTGGCCATATCCTAGCACTGTCCTAGTTGACAATTTACAGGCTATTTCCTTGTGGTCCTTCTCCAGCCTCTGGGACTCATACTGGCCAGTTCCACTCCAACAGGCCAATTCTACTCACTCTCTCTGTTGAATTGCAATATTTCCCCAAAATCCAACTCATTAAACTGGATTTGGTTTACAGGTTTGTTTCTTTGTTTCTGTACTTGTCATTGTACTAAAAATTTCAGGCCAGAACTGATGAATTTAACAGCTGACAACCTTCTCCCAAAGCCTTTGTATTCAGATGCCTGGCTATAAAAAGTGCTAGGGAAACACTCAACAAGAAATAGTTGAAACCTCTTCCTGAGGCATAAAGTGAGTGAATTGAGGTAAAACAAGGTCCTATGTAAAGGAAAAATAGTTAATCATAGCTATATTATTATTAATAATAAGTCTCTCCTCTATGCTAGGCACCACGGTCACCAACCAAGCTAAATGTTTTAATAGATTATTTCATTTAGCTCTCACCTACGGTAAGTATTATTAAACCGTATTTTACATATGGGGAATATGAAGCTTAATGGGCTTAAGCAACATGTTCAAAGTCATAGGACTAGTAAGCAGTAAACTATAGAAAAGAAACCAATTTTATTCCAAAACACAGGCTCTTTCTCAGAAGGATACATTGCCCAAGTGAAAAACTGCCTCTAAGCAGTTTAACTCTAAGCAGTGGTTCTCCACTGTGGCTATTTGCTTCACTTTTGCCCCCACCCGAGGAACATGTGGCTGTATCTGGGGACATTTGCAGTTGTCACAATTGGTAGGGAAGTGCTACTGGCATCTAGTGAGTAGAGGCCAGAGATATTGCTGGATATCCTACAATGCTCAGGACAGCCCCTAACAATAAAGGATGATCTGGTCCAAAAATGTCGACGATACTGAAGTTGAGAAACTTGGATTCGAAGGATGGTGGATTTTTAAGGCCAATCCTTAAAAAACAGTTGTTTTGTCTGTACCTCACTCAACCTGTACATTCTATCCCATCACAGATGACAGCAGCCTTCTAAATCTAACTCCCTACCCCCTGGTTAGAAGACGGAAGAGAAGGTTCTTTGGGCTGTGCTGTCTCGTCTCAAGCTAGGCGATTCCTCCCGGAAGCCACCACTGAGAAGACCTGAAAATATCACTGAACCCGAGGACCTCCAGACAGCTGAACCACAGTCATTGGCTTTTGGCTATGTTTTCTAAGCTTCCTTATTACTTTTATCCACCTCTCGCTGTCCTTTTAAATGATTTTACATTTGAAAGCAGCTGCTGTCAAGGAAAAAAAACAGATTCAAAAAGCAGTCTGTTTTTAAAAGGATTTTTAAAGCTGACATTGCACATGTCTGCTCCAAACCACACCATGACAGATGCAAGAATTATGATTTTTAAATTATTTAAAGAATTTTTAAGTGTATTATACAGAGAAGAATTATTTCATGTATAATAGTATATCTGTAGCTCTTGCTGATCTATGTAAACAACTGATCACATATGAGAGTCTTTAAACATAGAAATCTATTTAAAACTGCAAAACTGTTCAAAATCCAACCAATATTAGAAATAATATTATAATCAAATATATACCACCTCAACCTATTGCTTTCTCTGCACTCATTTATGTTTAGTCTTCCATTCTGTCAGACTAAGAGCTTCAACAGAAAAATGTCTTAATTTACAATGCAACAAAAACCATATATGAAAAGTATTTGAATTTTGTAAATACACAATAATCCTAATACTTTCATACAGTGCATATGGGCAACTAATTTCCTTTCGATCCAATGGTGTCTTTTTCAGCTTCTTGGAGAATGAAGTAATCCAGTTAGGAAATGGTGTAGTAACATATACAATTACCCTCCAATGTAAAATTGAATATTATCACATTTTGTTCTAATTGAAATTGAAGCATGATGTCTGCATTATCAGCATAGTGTTAAATCTTATAGGGCATGCTGGATTTAGCTCAGATCGTAAAAATACTTAACATTTTACATTGTTAATAAAATCTTTTTAGTTAAGCTAAGCTTGTCTCATTTTAGATAACTATGCAGATAAGACTTTTCCAACGTGTTCTTGGTGTCTTGTCTTATGCTTAGAATCTTACAAGCAGGACACATTAAGCAATACTCTATTCTAGAAAGAAGGAAGCCACATGCTTTGTTTTTCTGCTCACAGCTTTGTTGTGCTCTTCCTCCACTAAACTTGTAACATGGTACAGATTTTGTTATATTTTCCCTTGTTCTTCCTTTGGCCCATTTCCCAGACAGAATTTCCCATGGGTTGAAAGATCAAGCCTTTGAACTTCTTTTCTTGTTTTCCATAGTCTGAAAATTCCTAAGGTCAGACAAAAGGCCCAGAATCCAGCACAATAAAAGGATGAGCTCTCCGTGGTTTATCCAAAACACGAATTTAATACCAACCCTATAATTTCTCAGCATCTATGTGCACAGGCATTTATATATCCACCAACATTTTGACCTAAAAAACTAAATATACCCAAGGTTTTAGTAGCTTCAGTGAAGAGGGAAAGAGGTAGAGACGAACTGCTGGAATAATTATAATATTAGGTTGAATTATATGAAATTGCTGATATTTGACTGTTTTTGACCTAAAAATGGCAACTTCATATAGTTCAACCTAGTATCTGCTGTTGTGGAAATTATCCTTAGAATTGTCTTCTAGTTTTTTTTTTGATTGAAAGTGAAAGGATTGAAGAGTTGGAAGAGATCTCAAAAGACTACACATGTCTCTATTTTGACCACACCAGCTGGTTATTGGCCTTATTCTTAGATGTGTTCCAATGAGTTGGCAACTGATAACATGGTTTTAAGTATGACTAGCTTCATGTCAAGACATACCCTTGAAAGTTATACAAGAAAAATCACAATTTTCTAAATCAAATACTTATAAAACTGTTGTCAGAATATGCTATTGAAAGACTCCTAGGGTGACTGCTCCTTTGCAAAACAGGTAACCACTCCCAAATTTACATGGTCTGCAAACCCCAATTTTCACACATCTGGTTTGATTCAAGCTTAATATCCTTTCCTGAATGCAGTTCATTTTCATCTCCTGAAGTTTAATTCACTTCAGGTCCATTGTTTTAGAAATTATGAAGGAGCCTACTCTGGCATGCTCTCAGCTGCCATCTCTGCCCTCTCCCACCTTCTACCATATTGAACCCTTAGCTTCAATCTAGTTCCTACTAATCCATGTACAGTTATTAACAGATAAGCCCAGTCTTGGTGTTCAGCACCTTCTTCTAAATGCCTGACCTAAATCACTTCTGCTTGGTAAATTTGTGCTCACTCTCGCCTTAGTCTCAGTGTGAAAGTAACACCTTCCGTGCAACTGTCCTTTGTACAACTGAAGACTGTTAATAAATTCAGGTCTCACCTCCATGTCTGGGGAGGGCTATAGTCGCTCTTCATGGAGATGGGGATTTGTCTAATTCCCCAGCTAGGCTTTCCATATCTAAGATAAATAAATTCAGCCACCTTATCTTTTATTCATAGTGCCTGTTTCCCAGCCTTGGATCAATTTTGTAGTTCCTGTGGACATACTCCAAGATTTATAGATCTTCTTTCACTATAGCAGGTCCTAAAATTAAATTTAGTGCTCAAAGTCCCTATAACCTACCCTGGCTCAGAGTTGCAATGGGTAATTCACCATCTCCTATTAGGAATGCCCACTCCCCTGTTACCTACCAAAGGACTTTCTCAGGTGTAGTTCCATGAGATAACTGTCTCTGTTTCCTGCTGGTAATTTGCTTTCAGATTAGCAATAACACTGAGCTGATCTCTAGGGATAAGAAGAGCCCATTGAACTCATTTTGTTTCATGTTCACATATGCTTGAAACAAAAAAGTATATAAAGTTTCTATGGCACACAACCACCCATTTCATCACCCTATTTTTAATACCTTGTGTTGATTTTTTTTTTTTTTTTTTCAGATTACAGACAATGCATGTTCTTTGTGGGAAATCTGAAAAGTACCACCAAATACAAAGAAAATAAAAATCACTTGAATCCCACCACAATCACATTGTTTAAAACCACATTTCCAGGCTTTGACTCAGTCATTGGCTGGGCCCAAAGGCACTTTTGGTTGAGGTGTATGAAGAAAGGCGCCACTTTTAAAAATCAGTCCACTTCTGTTTTTTGCATGCGTCTAGAAACAGATCCAGTGCACACTTCTGATTGTGCCATTGTTCAAGGGTACAAAGAAGACTTTAAAAGTAGCACAGCCCTGATGCCTCCTCTAATAAAAGCTCTTGGATCAACTCTAAAATCCTGCCAGATCATTTTGTTCCTCAGTGCTCCTGAAAGTTTGGATACTTATTGTTTGGCAATACTGCCACCTACTGGAAGCTAAGCTTTATACAGAGCATAAAAGCATTTAATTAATTTTAGACAGCCAACAAATTGGCCAGATTAACAATGATCCCATGTGGGATTTCAGCCTCTGGAAGTCTCAAAATTGAAAGAATTAAAGATATCCATCCCTAATAACTTCTCACCCACCTACACACATACCTTAGCAATGTCTATCATTTCTTTGTGTTCTAGAACATCACCAAATGCAGAATGCTCAACTTTCAGATAACTACAGAAACTATGAGAAATGGTCCAGAATAAACCATTAATATTAAATATAAAGCCAAGTTATAAACCCTAGAACATAAAAGAACTGAGTACATTACAAAGATGTCATTTCAAAGCTATGAGAAAAGGTTGGTTTATTAAGTACATTATATTGGGAGAAATGCTTAGCCATTTGTTGAGGGATATATTAGATCCATACCTCAAAACTGTCATCAAAATAAATTTAGTGAAGTAAATATTTAAATGGTAAAGCACATAAATAAACTGGCAGTATTGATTAATATGATGTAATTTTAGTGTGTGGGGGGTGGTAGGAGGAGAGCTTTTCTAAGTATTATAGTGAAGCAAGAAACACCAAAGGAAAAGATGTTTGGGTTTGACCAATTAAAAATGCAAAATTCCTATAAAGTAAAAAAAAAAAAATCAGATTAAGAGAAAGCAAAATTTTAAATGTATGCAACAAAGAGTACGGATGTCTAATAAATACCAAGAGCTTAAATTCCACCACCTTTGGCAAGTTTTCATGATCTAGAACTCCCTCCGCAGCCAAGTGTTCCCATTTTTTTCTTTTCCTTATTATACTTTTTTCATTATTGCTTGTTTAATTGTCTGTCCCCACTAAACTGAAGTTCCAGAAGGCAGCGGCCATGTCTATTTTGCTTATTCTTATATCCTCAGCACAGTGCTAAACACAAAAGCAAATAGTGAAAAAATATTTATGGAATGAGTGAATAATGAATGCATGAATAAATGACATTTTATGACTCAAAAAGAATCAAACTTTCCAGTAGAAAATTGAGCCAAGCATACAAACTGGCAATGTACCATAAATTAAAATAATGCACTAATAATATGAAAATATTTGAATAGTAATCAAAAATGTAAGCTATTATGATATACTCTTTTTTAATGTATCAGAAAGGCAAGAATATAAACAATGAATGTTTCCAGAGAAAGCAAGGAAATCTGGAAGTGAACATCCTCTTATAGAGCAACATGTATGTAAACTGTTTCCACCTTTCTGAAAAATAATTGGGCAATATAGTTTTCACCTATACCAAGTAATTCCACTGTAGGGAAATTCTTCTGAAAAAGTTCAGAAAAAATGACCTAAGATGTAGTCATTTATTATTCAAAAATTATGCAGGAAAGAATACTTATTTGGAAGAATGGGAAAAATTGTAATAAACCCACAGAATAAGATTGATTAAATATGGTATATCCTATCAGTGGAATACTGTGCACCAATTAAGAGGAAGCACCATACATATATTTATGGAATTATATTGTTAAATGAAAACAGAGAAGAATATCTATAGCATCATCCCATTTTTAAAATATACTTACATATATATGTGCATTAAAGAGTCTGAAAAGATATTTGCTAAAATGTTAACAGCATTTATCTCTGGGAGGTGAGATCTGGAGCAACTATATATATTTTTTTGTTTTTGCATATCTGTAATTTCTGACTTTTTCACAAGGAGCATGTAGTAACTGTATACTTTTTTCAGGGAATAAATAATAATGTTCACAATATATATTAAAAACATATTCTAAAACAGCGTGTATAGTATGACACAATATTTGTAAAAAAAAAGAAAATATATATAAATATATCTATGTATGTATATATATTGATATATATGCATAAAAAGCTAGAAGGACATACACTAAAATGTTAATAGTAGTTATTTATGGGTAGTGGGATTACGGGTGATTATTTTTTCTTTTCGCTTTTCTGTGTTTTCTAATTTTTCTACAATGAATATGTATTACTTGTGTAATAAAAACTAATAATTAAAGTTTAAAAAAAAGAATGAAAAAGTGAGAGACTTCGTGATTCACCACTTGCAGCGATCCTATGCACCCCCTCACCCCACCCCCTTACATGTTCCTGTCATCAAAATGTAGACAGTGGAGACATGGAGAGGAAATAACAGGGCACCGTAACTTTTGAAGAGAAAAGAGAGAGATAGGCAGACAAAGTGGGGTGGGCAGGAAAGAGAGAAGAAGAGGAAAAGAACAGAAGCGGGGGGGGTGGGGGGTGGGATTAAGTGAAAGTGAGTTAAATAATTTTATTTTCTAATAAAAGGAGATGATACACATCTGAAGTTTGAGTTCAGCTAGTTGTCGAGGATTGTGCAGTATATCCTAGAGTTACAGACTTTTGCCTGAATATCAGATGGGCTGCAACAAAGTACCCCCAGCTATGGCTAGCAGTTCCAAAACCTGTTTTCTAGAGATCCCAAATTTCAGGAAGACACTGGCCACTTAAATACTTTATTTTCCAGGCTCCCTTCGTTATGAGTGTGGCAGTACAACTGAATTTTGGCCAATAGCTTCTGAATGAAATTGTGTAATTCTCTAAGCCAGAATACTGGAGTGGGTAGCCTTTCCTTTCTCCAGGGTGTCTTCCCAACCCAGGGATCAAACCCAGGTCTCCCACATTGCAGGCAGATTCTTTACCAGCTGAACCACAAGGGAAGCCCAAGAACACTGGAGTGGGTAGCCTATCCCTTCTCCAGCACGTCTTCCTGACCCAGGAATCAAACCGGGGACTCCTGCATTGCAGGCGGATTCTTTAGCAACTGAGTTATCAGGGAAGCCAGTTTAAAGGTAACATTCCTAAAATAAGAGGCATGTCTCCCTTCCCACTAAGCTGCGAGGAAAGCATGAGGGTGGGAGCTGAAACAACTGTCTTGGATCCAGAGTTGGACACCACAAGACAGTGACAGGGAGCTTTAGCAGAGATTACCTGTCTCACACTCTTATGCTTAACTAATTAATTTCTATCTCATTGAAGGCATTCATAATGTGAATCTTTGTCTAGAAGAACTTGCTCACTAAATTAGTTACTTTCTGTAAGCCTAAGTTTCCTGAGAGTGAAATGGAAATAATATATCAGTATTACAAAAGCTTCAACCAAATAACTGTCCAATTATTTCCTTAGAATTAAAGCTCTTTTATGAGAAAAGTCAAACCAATCAAACATTGCATGATACTGTGTCACAGAACAGCAAAGGGAAATCTTTGAAATAAATAGTGCTTTTCAGCCAAATGGTCAATTGATTTCCATTTGCAAAAAAATGAAATTTCACTCTTACTTCATTCCAAGTTGATTATTGATCCAAAAGTAAAGGACTCTGTAACAACTTGGAGGGGTGGAATGCGGAGGGAAATAGGAGGGAGGTTCAAGAGGGAAGAGACATATGTAAACTTATGTCTGATTCATGTTGATATTTGTCAGAAAACAACAAAATCCTACAAAGCAATTATCCTTCAATTAAAAAATAATTTAAAAAACAATAAAGCTTCCAAAATATGGGATAATATCTTCATGCCCACAGAGTTGTGAAATAGTTCCTAACAAAATGCAAGCTATGTTGGAAAACTATTTAACATTATCTGCTATTGTGGACGGGGAAGGCAATGGCACCCCACCCCAGTACTTTTGCCTGGAAAATCCCATGGACGGAGGATCCTGGTAGGCTCCAGTCCATGGGGTCGCTAAGAGTTGGACACAACTGAGCGACCTCACTTTCACTTTTCACTTTCATGCACTGGAGAAGGAAATGGCAACCCACTCCAGTGTTCTTGCCTGGAGAATCCCAGGGACAGAGGAGCCTGATGGGCTGCCATCTATGGGGTCGCACAGAGTTGGACACGACTGAAGTGACTTAGCAGCAGCAGCAGCAGCAGTGCTGAATGAACAAATAAATCTAGGTTTAAAAGTGCATACTGCCGTTAGCGGCCTACATTCACAGAAGCTGAGTGATGGATGCGGTGGTTCAGTAAAACAAAAGTAAGCAGTCGCCCCAGCATCTACTACAGTTCATCCTCTGCACTGCTCAGATCCAGTTGCTTCTCACATTGATCTACGCCATCCAGCTTTAGCTTCTTCTGTATTCTGTTGTCACAACTCACATATACAAAAAGAGATACAGTGCACAAAGCATAGCCCCCACTTATGCAGGTGGTCCCAATTTTTATGCAGCATCTGCTGATGACCTCTCTTCTCAACCACCCATTCTAGGTTTTCTTCATCCTAGTCTGGCACTTCTGAAGTGCCTGGTATGATGAACCAGACCCTCACTCCTAGTGGTCTGAGACTCTGGTGACCCTTCAGTAGAGTATGGTTGTTGTACTTGCCCATTTATAGGTAAACCTGAAAAACCCATGAGCATCCAAGAGATGACCTAGTCATCTAAGTGTCAAACATGCTCCTCCATGCCTGTGTTACAGTAGCCCTCTTTCCTCATGATGATTAGGGCCAATAATCTCTGTCAGCAGAGTAACTCCTTTATTCACCTGATAGTTTCCTGGCATGAGGAACCTAAAGTGACCAGGTAGCAGGGGTAGCTTAAAGTTTTGTGGGACTCTGTCCTGTGACCCAGAACCTCTAGACACAGATTCTAGACCCCTCAAATATTAGATTGTGAAAAGGTAATTGTTGTTTTGGACTGTGAGCCTTAAACTATTAAAACTAGGCTCAAACACATCTTTATTAATTAAAATAGGAACCATGACAATCAACATATTTTTGCCAATGAGAAATAAGTTTGCTTATGCTTGAAGCAGAAAAATCCTTGCTGTGGGATTCAACAAACTCTTAGAAAGCATTTTCTGCCTTCTGCTGGTTGTGGAAGTGTTTTCCCTGCAAAAAGTTGTTGAGATGCTTGAAGAAGTGGTAGTCGGCTAGTGAGAGGTCTGGTGAATATGGTGGATGAAGCAAAACTTCATAGCCCAATTTGGCCAAAGCAGAAATGACACTTAGCTGGGGATGTGTCTGGTAGTGAAAGTCTGATGCTATAAAGAACAATATTACATAGAAACCTGGAATATTGGGTCCATGAACCAAGGTAAATTGGACATGGTCAAGCAGGAGATGACAAGAGTGAACATTGACATCTTAGTAATCAGTGAACTAAAATGGATGAGAATGGGCGAATTTAATTCAGATGACTGTTATATATACTACTGTGGGCAAGAATCCCTTAGAAGAAATGGAGTAACCCTCATAGTCAACAAAAGAGTCAGAAACACATTACATACGTGCAATCTCAAAAACAACAGAATGATCTTGGTTCGTTTCCAAGGTAAAGCATTTGACATCACAGTAATCCAAGTCTATGCCCAAATCACTTATGTTGAAGAAGGTGAAGTTGAACGGTTCCATGAGGGTCTACAAAACCTTCTAGAACTAACACCAAAAAAAAAAAGTCCTTTTCATCATAGGGAATTGGAATGCAAATGTAGGAAGTAAAGAGATACCTGGAGTAACAGGAAAGTTTGATCTTGGAGTACAAAATGAGGTAGGGCAATGGCTAACAGTTTTGTTAAGAGAACACGCTGGTCATAGCAAACACCCTCCTCCAACAACACAAGAGACGACTCTACACATGGACATCACCAGATGATCAATACAAAAATAAGATTGATTATATTCTTTGTAGCCAAAGATAGAGAAGTTCTACACAGTCAGCAAAAAAAGACCTTGAGCTGTGGCTCAGATCATCAGCTCCTTATTGCAAAATTCAGGCTTAAATTGAAAAAAGTAGGCAAAATCACTTGGCCATTCAGATGTGGCCTAAATCAAATCCCTTATGATTATACAGTGGAGGTGATAAACAGATTCTGGGCATTAGATCTGGTAGACAGAGTGCCTGAAGAACTGATGAGGGTTCATAACATTGTACAGGACGTGGTGACCAAAACCATCCCAAAGAAAAAGAAGGTAACGTTGTCTGATGACGCTTTACAAATAAATGAGAAAAGAAAAGAAGTGAAAGGCAAGGGAGAAAGGGAAAGATGTACCAACTGAATGCAATAGAATGGGAAAGACTAGAGAGCTCTTTGAGAAATTAGAGATATCAAGGGAACATTTCACACAAGGATGGGCACAATAAAAAAAAGAAAGGGCAAGGACCTAGCAGAAGCAGAAGAGATTAAGAAGGGGTAGTAAGAATACACAGAAAAACTATACGAGAAAAGTCTTAATGACCCAGATAACCACAATGGTGTGGTCACTCACCTAGAGCCAGACATTCTGGAGTGTGAAGTTCAGTGGATCTTAGGAAGTATTACCAGGAACAAAGCTAGTGGAGGTGATGGAATTTCAGCCGAGCTATTTCAAATCCCAAAAGATGATGCTATTAAAGCGCTGCGCTCAATTATGTCAGCAAATTTGGAAAACTCAGCAGTGGCCACAGGACTGGAAAAGGTCAGTTTTCATTCCAATCCCAAAGAAGGGCAATGCCAAAGAATGTTCAAACTACTATACAATTGCACTCATTTCACATGCTGGTAAGGTTATGCTCTAAATCCTTCACGTTAGGCTTCAACAGTACATGAACTGAGAACTTCCAGATGTACAAGCTAGGTTTGTACAGAAAAGACACAGAGATCAAATTGCTAACATCAGCTAGATCATAGAGAAAGCAGGGAATTCCAGAAAAACATCTACTTCTTCTTCATTGACTAAGCAAAAGCCTTTGACTGTGTGGATCATAACAAACTGTGGAAAATTCTTAAAGAGATGGGAACACCAGACTACCTTACCTGCATTCTGCAAAACCTGTATGCAGGTCAAGAAGCAACAACAGACTGGTTCAAAGTTGGGAAAGGAGTAGGTCAAGGCTGCATATTGTCACCCTACTTTTTTAATTTCTATGTAGAGCACATCATGCAAAATGTCCTGCTCAATGAATCACAAGCTGGAATCAAGATTGCCGGGAGAAACATCAACAACCTTAGATATGCAAATAATATCACTCTAAGAGCAGAAATTAAAGAGTAACTGAAGAATCTCTTGACATAGGTGAAAGAGGAGAGTAAAAAAGCTGGTTTAAAACTTAACATTCAAAAAATTAAGATCATGGTATCTGATCCCATCACTCGTGGCAAATAGATGGGGAAAAAGTGGAAATAGTGACAGATTTTCCTTTCTTGGGCTCCAAAATCATTGTGGGTGGTGACGGCAGCCATGAAATTAGAAGACATTTGCTTCTTGGAAGAAAAGATATGTCAGATCTAGACAGTGTATTAAAAAGCAGAGACATCACTTTGCTGACAAAGGTCCCTATTGTCAAAGCTATGGTTTTTCCAGTAGTCATGTACAAATGAGAGGTGAACCATAAATAAGGTTGAATGCTGAAGAACTGATGCTTTTGAATTGTAGTGCTGGAGAGGACTCTTGAGAGTCCCTTGGACTGCAGGGAGATGAAACCAATCAATTCTAAAGGAAATCAACTCTGAATATTCACTGGAGGAATGATGCTGAAACTGAAGCTCCAATACTTTGGCCACCTGATGCGAAGAGCTGACTCATTGGAAAGACCCTGCTGCTGGGAAAGATTGAGGGCAGAAAAGGGCAACAGAGGATGAAATGATTGAATATCATCACTGACTTAGAGGACATGAGTTTGAACAAACTCTGGGAGATAACAAAAGATAGGAAAGCTTTGCATGCTGCAGGTCATGGAGTCACAAACAGTTGGACACAACTTATCAACTAAACAACAACAGCTATTTGTATTCATGTGTGTTCAGGCATTGTATTCGTGACTCAGAACAAAAAGGTGATGACTGAGTTAAGAAATATAGTGCACTTGAGTATAGTAAACCAAATGCTTCAAGGTCTCCACTCCCTTGAGAGACCATGCCACCACACTATTGGGATGGCAGCTTCTGTTTGGTGGAGTGTATGTAGGAAGAGTGGATCCTAATCATCACTGATGCACCTCCTTTGCTATTAAATGGAGCCTTTTTGTTGTTGTTCAGTTGCTAAGTTGTATCGAACTCTTTGTGACCCTGTGAACTGTAGCATATCAGGCTCCTCTGTCCTCCACTATCTCCCAGAGCTTGCTCAAACTCATGTCCATTGAATCAATGATGCTATCTAACCATCTCATTTTCTGTTGTCCCCTTCTCCTCCTGCCCTCAATCTTTTCCAGCATCAGGGTCTTTTCCAATGAGTCGGCTCTTCCCATCAGGTGGCCAAAGTATTGGAGCTTCAGTTTCAGCCTCAGTCCTTCCAGTGAATATTCAGGGTTGATTTCCTTTAGGACTGACTGGTTGGCTCTCCTTGCAGTCCAAGGGACAATCAAGAGTCCTCTCCAACACTACAATTCAAAAGCATCAGATCTTTGGCACTCAGCATTCTTTATGGCCCAACTCTCACATCCATACATGACTACTGGAAAAACCATAGCTTTGACTACAGGGACCTTTGTCAGCAAAGTGATGTCTCTGCTTTTTAATACACTGTCTAGATTTGTCATAGTTTTGCTTCCATGAAGCAAATGTCTTTTAATTTCATGGCTGCAGTCACCATCCATAGTGATTTTGAAGCCCAAGAAAATAGTCTGTAACTGCTTCCACTTTTTCCCCTTCGGTTTGCCATTTGGGACCTTTAGTCTGAGACAATGTGTATAGGATTCCATATGGATAGATCAGACACTCTGTGAGCCCATGAGTACAGGTACTGGCTGCAGCCTTTCAGTTGGTAATGACAAACCCACATCCAGATATCAGCTTAGCCCTGGTCAGGTCACCAAGCAGCAGGTGTTCTTCCTAAGGAATGCTATCGGATCAAGAGCACAGTGTCAATCTTTGTTGCAAACAGGACATTCATCAGAGGTAATAAATAAGCTAGTCTTGAAGAGAAAAGCCTGTATTAGCTTCCTATTGATATAATAAATGACCACAAGTTAGTGGCTTAAAACAGTGTAAAATCAAGAGGTCAGCAGGTCTGCATTCCTTCTGGAGGCTGTAAGGGAGACTGTTTCCTTTCTTTTTCCAGTTTCTCCTGGCCTTAGGCATTCCTTGCTCATGGCCCCTTTTCTATGTTCAAGTCAACAATGTAACATCTTCAACTCTGTCTATGACTATGACTCTTATTTCTAACATCATATATCCTCTCTCAACTTTTATTCTTCTGGCTCCCTCTTATAGGAAACCTTGTGTTTACATTAGGCTCACCCAGATAACCCAGCATAATTTTCCCATCTTAAGATCCTTAACATAATCATATCTGCAAATCCCATTTTGCCAAATAAAGTAACATATTAATAGGTTCCAGAGATTTGGATTTGAACATCTTGCAGTTCAGTTCAGTTCAGTCACTCAGTCCATGGACCTCAACATGCCAGGCTTCCCTGTCCATCACCAATTCCCGGAGTTCACCCCAACTCATGTCCATTGAGTCAGTGATACCATCCAACCATCTCATTTTCTGTCATCCCCTTCTCCTCCTGCCTTCAATCTTTCCTAGCATCAGAGCCTTTTTCAGTGAGTCAGCTCTTCACATCAGGTGGCCAAAATATTGGAGTTTCAGCTTCAACATCAGTCCTTCCAATACTCAGGACTGATCTTCTTTAGGATGGACTGGTTGGATCTCCTTGAAGTCCAAGGGATGCTCAAGAGTCTTCTCCAACACCACAGTTCAAAAGCATCAACTCTTCAGCACTCAGCTTTATAGTCCAACTCTTACATCCATACATGAC
The DNA here is from genome assembly GCA_935064755.1 of Tragelaphus eurycerus. Classification (NCBI taxonomy): domain Eukaryota; kingdom Metazoa; phylum Chordata; class Mammalia; order Artiodactyla; family Bovidae; genus Tragelaphus; species Tragelaphus eurycerus. Next base: position 15,567,307 of record CAKXYN010000024.1, on the reverse strand, counting down.
TACTGGATAAACCATAGCCTTGACTAGACGGACCTTTGTTGGCAAAGTAATGTCTCTGCTTTTTAATATGCTGTCTAGGTTGGTCATAACTTTCCTTCCAAGGAATAAGCATTTTTTAATTTCATGGCTTAGTCAGCAAGCACAGTGATTTGGGGGCCCAAAAAATAAAGTCAGATGTTTCCCCATCTATTTGCCATGATCTTAGTTTTCTGAATGTTGAGCTTTAGGCCAACTTTTTCACTCTTGATGAAAGTGAAAGCACTTTCATCAAGAGGCTCTTTAGTTCTTCTTCGCTTTCTGCCATAAGGGTGGTGTCATCTGCATGTCTGAGGTTATTGATATTTCTCCCGGCAATCTTGATTCCAGCTTGTGCTTCATCCAGCGAACACCTTTGGGGAGCTGCTATTCTGTCTACCACAAAACCAATGTTGTTGGACCCATTTATAGCCTCCATCTCTTTCAGGAGCTGCTTTCTGAATACTGTACCATTCTCTGCTGCCAATAGCATGCCCTTGCTCTAGAATCCTATGCATCCATGCCTTGACCCTCTTATTGGAGTTTACCAGAGTCTTAACACCATCCTTTTTACCAGACAGCCTTTACCAGTTATGGTCTACGTGACAAAGCTGCTCAGGCTGAAGCCTAAACCCACTGCACAGCCCGTTCCTGCTCTGGAACCCACTTAAAGGTAGATCTCTTAACATTAACCAATAAATGGGTCAAGTGTGAAATCACCAAGTGTGAAATACACTGCTTTCAAGACCTGAAGAGGCCAACCAAGCCTGACATTTCTTTCTCAGTGGTAGAAGATGCAAGGGACAATAACTTGTTGTCACCTGAGATGGGATAGCCCAGCATCCCCTGACCACAGGACTCCTAAAAAGTCACTGATGTGCAGACCTCTTAATATTGGTGAGTCTTATCTCCCTCCCTCTGAAGTTCATGTGTGTTACTTACCAAGGCATTCGGAGTACTCAGCACTTTTGCTCAGTAAGTGCAGGTAACGTGATGGCATCAACTTAGTGGGCAAATGTGATCTTCTCTAGAAAGAATGCTCAGATCAACAGGATTAGACTATGCTGTTGTGAGATGTGGTGAGGCCTTCTAGGGACAGAGAAGCCTGGTTTCAAAAAGCCATCTGTGAACATGGATTTATGCTAAACCTTGGGTACCCAACCACTCGATGATTAAAGTAAATATAAATGAGAACATAGAGTGCTATAGATGTGGAAAGTCTATTAGAGGTAGAGAAACCGGATTCTAAAAGGTCATCTGAGGACACAGAGTTGGACTATACCCCAGTTCACAGCTGCTAATATTATATTGTGAGTAACAGAGTTCTATCATCTATGTTCTCATTGTTAGATAAAAGTCCATAACAATATGGCATAACTTATAATAGTGCATATGTACTTCAGTTTCCTTAATGGTTGGCATTTTAGGGATTCCTCTTCACTAGCCCCACAAAAAAGTCTCTGCTGGGGACTTTTAAGGATAGTTAACAGTGTCAGACTTTATTTTTCTGGGCTCTAAAATCACTGCAGATGGTGACTGCAGCCATGAAATCAAAAGACGCTTACTCCTTGGAAGGAAAGTTATGACCAACCTAGATAGCATATTCAAAAGCAGAGACATCACTTTGCCAACAAAGGTTCGCCTAGTCAAGGCTATGGTCTTTCCTGTGGTCATGTATGGATGTGAGAGCTGGACTGTAAAGAAGGCTGAGCACCGAAGAATTGATGCTTTTGAACTGTGATGTTGGAGAACACTCTTGAGAGTCCCTTGGAGTGCAAGAAGATCCAACCAGTCCATTCTGAAGATCAACCCTGGGATTTCTTTGGAAGGAATGATGCTAAAGCTGAAACTCCAGCATTTTGGCCACCTCATGCGAAGAGTTGACTCATTAGAGAAGACTCTGATGCTGGGAGGGATTGGGGGCAGGAGGAGAAGGGGACGACAGAGGATGAGATGGCTGGATGGCATCACTGACTCGATGAATGTGAGTATGAGTGACCTCCGGGAGTTGGTGATAGACAGGGAGGCCTGGCGTGCTGTGGTTCATGGGGTCGCAAAGAGTCGGACACGACTGAGCGACTGATCTGATCTGATCTGATCTGAATTTGTTATAGGGAAGACAAAAGTAGTAATTCTCTTTGGGAAGTCACAGTGTCTCTGGCATCCTGATCCCTCTTCAGACTTCTTATACCTTGTCCACAGCTCTCCTAATTGCTATTTCTCCCAAGCCAGAGAAACTGCTTGTGGCTCAGTGGCAAAGACTCTGCCTGCTAATGCAGGAGACATAAGAGACGTGGGTTCAATCTCTGGGTTGGGAAGATCCCCTGGAGAAAGAAATGATAACCCTCACCAGTACTCTTGCCTGACAAAACTCAGGAACAAAGTTTGGTAGGCTATCATCCATGGGGTCCCAAAGAGTCAGGCATGACTTAGCAACTGAACAGCAAAGGAAAAACCATGGGAGTCAGCACAACTCCTCCTACTTATATCCTGTCCAAATTCATGAGGCAAAGGTCTTAGAAATCGTACAGCTACAGCATCGCCAATGCAGTGTTCCACCTACCATCAGGGCAGGGACGTCACTGCTATCTATCTGGTGAGTAGTCCCATCCTTAGAGTCAGTTTCCTAGGACTACTTCTAGTACCCAAAGTCTTCAGGTAGGTTTCAAAGAAATGGATCCAAAAGTAAGGATTTGTGCACATATGACTTTTTTTTTTTTTTTTTTTTTTTTGAGGGATGGGGTATCTTCACCATCTCCCCACACCACTGGACTTCTAAAGCATTTGATTGAAAGCTCTTTGGGAAAAATCTAGGAGGGAGAGAAGGAAGCAGGACAGGAAAGAGGGAAGTAAGGATGTTGCCTCAGGTAAAATCTAGGCCGTCGGGCGTGGGAGACAGACGGTCTGGAGCTTGATCTGCATTGCCTAATGGTGCCCTCTGAGGGAAGAAGTCCAGCTTCGTACCCTCATATTCCTCAGTCATTGGTGTGGGCCACTGACAAGGGAACTGTGCAGAGCAGCCCCTGGAGAAAGGTAGGTCATCAGCTGAGGACAGTTCTTTGTGAACCGTCAGCAGCCATCGGAGGAAGGTACATGGCCCGGGAAAGGCGATCAGGCAAGGCATCGTGTCTCCCAGAGACACCTTTCACTGGGGTCTTACATGATTTTCCTGTTTAAAGTAGGAATCTCAGCACTCTTCAGCTTCCTTCCTTGATTTGTTCTCCTCCAGAGAGCTTATCAGCTTCTACTATTTACTTATTTTACTCATATCTTCCTTGTAAAATGTAAGCTTCATGGGGGCAGGGTTTATTGTCTGGTGTTGATCACGATGTGCCAGAACAGTGCCTGGCACATAGCCATCCTTGAATAACTCTTTTGAATAAATGGTTTGTTAATATTACTGTCTTGTCATCTGGCATATCAAACAAACGGATATCTTTTCAGGTAACTAAACAATCATTTCTCCACCCTGGGTTTTCCTTACAGAATTTTACTCTCTAATTGGCACCTACCATTTTTCCATCAACAGTGAGACTGAGATTGTCCCAAAGATTTATTTAACTATGTGTTTTTCTAAGTTTTTTAAGCTCTGTCTTCATCAATACATGTCAGGAAAAAAAATAATGCAAAACAATAAATTAATATAGGTGTCAAAAATAGCATTATTATGTTACAAGCTTACAGTGCTTGGGACTCAGCTGTTACTTTCTGATTCTGCAAGAGAAACTTTTATATGAAAGAAATTTCTACAAAACTCCACAGGGTGAAAGTCTCCATGATATCACTCAGTGCAGGAAACAATTCAGTGGAGAGTGCTCCGAGGTTTGGCTTTACAATATACGGTTTTTGTTCTAGCTCCTTCCTGCGTGACCACAGAAGTGTACTTACTTCTCATCCTACACGATCCCAGTTCACCGTGGTTTGGTCACCTTATCTGTAAGGTGAAATTACGTGCCTAAGGAAAAGCTTTCATAAATCCATCCACTGCACTATGCATCTGACAGGGAAGACAGAAAAGGCAAAGGAGAAAAGGAAATATATATCCATCTGACTGCAGAGTCGCAAAGAATAACAAGAAAGCCTTCCTCAGTGATAAATGCAAATAAATAGAGGAAAACAATAGAATGAGAAAGACTAGAGGTCTATTCAAGAAAATTAGAGATACCAAGGGAACATTTCATGCAAAGATGGGCACAATGAAGGACAGAAACAGTATGGACCTAACAGAAGAAGAAGATATTAAGAAGAGGTGGCAAGAATACACAGAACTGTACAAAAAAGATCTTCACGACCCAGATAACCATGAGGGTGTGATGATCACTCGCCTAGAACCAGATATCCTGGAATTTGAAGTCAAGGGGGCCTTAGGAAGCACCACTATGAACAAAGCTAGTGGAGGTGATGGAATTCCAGTTGAGCTATTCCAAATCCTGAAAGATGATGCTGTGAAAGTGCTGCACTCAATATGCCAGCAAATTTGGAAAACTCAGTGGTGGCCACAGGACTGGAAAAGGTCAGTTTTCATTCCAATCCCTAAGTAAAGCAATGCCAAGGAATGCTCAAACTATTGCACAATTACACTCATCTCACATGCTAGCAAAGAAATGCTCAAAATTCTCCAAGCCAGGCTTCAACAGTGTGTGAACCATGAAATTCCAGATGTTCAAGCTGGATTTTAAAAAGGCAGAGGAACCAGAGATCAAGTTGCCAACATCCATTGGATCATAGAAAAAACAAGAGAGTTTCAGGAAAACATCTATTTCTGCTTTATTGACTATACCAAAGCCTTTGATTGTGTGGATCACAACAAACTGTGGAAAATTCTGAAAGAGATGGGAATACCAGACCATTTTATCTACCTCCTGAGAAATCTTTACACAGGTAAAGAAGCAACAGTTGGAACCGGACATGGAAAAACCGACTGGTTCTAAATTGGGAAAGGAGTACATCAAGGCTGTATATTGTCACCCTGCTTATTTAACTTATATGCAGAGAACATCATGAGAAATGCCAGGCTGGATGAAATATAAGCTAGAATCAAGATTGCCAAGAGAAATATCAATAACCTCAGATATGCAAATGACACCACCCTTATGGCAGAAAATGAAGAGGAACTAAAGACACTCTTGATGAAAGTGAAAGAGGAGAGTGAAAATACTGACTTAAAACTCAACATTCAAAAAACTAAGATCATGGCATCCGGTCCCATCACTGCATGGCAAATAGATGGAGAAACAGTGGAAACAGTGACAGACTTTATTTTCTTGGGCTCCAAAATCACAGCGGATGGTGACTACAGCCATGAAATTAAAAGATACTTGCTCTTTGGAAGAAAAGCTATCACCACCAACCTAGACAGCATATTAAAAAGCAGAGACATTATTTTGCTGACAATAGTCTATCTAATCAAAGCTATGGTTTTTCCAGTAGTCATGTATGGATGTGAGAGTTGGACCATAAAGAAAGCTGAGTGCTGAAGAACTGATGCTTTTGAACTGTGGTGGTGGAAAAGACTCTTGAGAGTCCCTTGAACTGCAAGGAGATCAAACCAGTCAATCCTAAAGGAAATCAATCCTGAATATTCATTGGAAGGACTGATGCTGAAGTTGAGGCCCCAGTACTTGGGCCACCTGATGCGAAAAGCTGACTCATTTGAAAAGATCCTGATGCTGGGAAAGATTGAAGGCAGGGGTAGAAGGGGATGACAGAGGATGGGATGGTGGGATCACATCACTGACTTGATGGACATGAGTTTGAGCATGCTCTGGGAGTTGGTGATGGACAGGGAAGCCTGGCATGCGGCAGTCCATAGGGTCGCAAAGAGTCAAACATGCCTGAGTGACTGAAGTGAACTGAACATCTTTCAAAAAAGCTTTCTCATAAAGGATTTGTCCCAATCTAATTCCATCTTTTAAAATCCTCTCTACTCTTCTGTTAAAGCTACATCTCCTAATACAGTACATCGTTTATCTCTGAGGGTTCTATTTCATCTCTTATAAGAATTTATTCTACTTATGGGTAGAGAGAGGCATTTTGCCCCAAGTTAGGGGTAGTATGGGACCAGCATTCACCTTGTGGTAAATGTTCAGAACCCCAACCGTGACACCTGAGCTGGGCTTGCCCCTTCCACCAGCAGCCCTCTGTACTTGTTGCTTCCCCACTTGCCCTAGAAATTACTTCTATATTTTATTTCCTCACAGATTTAAAAGGGATTTCTGCACACACAAGTTTCTAGAACACTGGTGCAATTGCCTAGTTCTCCAAATTTTGATCTATATGAAATTTTAGTAATACTTTTGCTAGCTGTTGCTATGGTGAGTTTGTCACTGAGCTGAGAAAATTGTATGACTTGTTATAGAGCGGGAGCCACCTTCAAATAAAAGGTGAGTAAGTGAGTGAACGTCGCTCAGTCGTGTCCATCTCTTTGCAACCAGGCCAGAATTCTCCAGGCCAGAATACTGAAGTGGGTAGCCTTTCCCTTCTCCAGGGGATCTTCCCAACCCAGGGATTGAACCCAGGTCTCCCGCATTGCAGGCAGATTCTTTACAACTGAGCCACAAGGAAAGCCCAAATAAAAGGTAAGAGACTTAGAAAATAAACTGGAAGTTTGGGTTCTTCCTAAACATACAGTAGTTTTGCCTCATTAATATAAAAAAGATGATTGTTACGGCAATGAACAGTTCTAAAAATTGGCACAGTGGTAAAGGGCAATGAGATGAATAGTTCAAAAATGACTATGCCACAAAATTCTAATGTTAGAAACCATGCTGGAATGAAGCCATTCATCAGCCAGTAAGAAGTCTGCCTGCAATGCAGGAGACCTGGGTTCAACCCCTGGGTTGGGAAGATCCCCTGAAGAAGGAAATGGCAACCCATTCCAGTAGTCTCGCCTGGAAAATCCTATGGACAGAGGAGCCTGGCAGGCTACAGTCCATGGGGTCGCAGAGTCAGACACGACTGAGCGACGTCACTTCACTTCACTTCACCACTCAGCAGCCGGTAACAATGGCTACGCATTGTTGGTCAGGGATAGACAAGCAAGGCTCATCGGACATTGAGAGCAGTTTACAACTTAAAAGAGAAAGACTATCAACAAATAAATTAACAAATTACAAACAAGAACACTGGAGAAAACAAATAGTTCTAATTATATATACTCAAATTTAAGAAAATATTGCATCCTCATCAAACAAATATAGGATATTCTGGAAAAGGAAAAAAAATAGGGAGTAAAGAGGAGCTAATGAAATTCAAATCAATTGCTGAAATAAAAATTTGAAATAATTATTTAAGAAAGCACTACAAAATCAAAGATAATATAAGTGGACCAAGGCTATTGTCTCAGGAATGCATGATTAGTTCAGTTTTCAAGAATCAATTGAGAAGGAAGAGAAAAAAGAAAAAAAAATCAACGTTTGAAGAAATCATCTTGAAACATTACGAAATCAAAGAAGAAAAATCACATGAGAATCTCAATGAACGTGAAGTCTCTCAGTCGTGTCTGACTCTTTGCGACTCCATGGACTGTAGCCTACCAGGCTCCTCTGTCCGTGGGATTTTCCAGGCAATAGTACTGGAGTGGATTGCCATTTCCTTCTCCAAGGGATCTTCCCAACCCAGGGATCGAACCCGGGTCTCCCGCATCGTAGACAGACGCTTTACCATCTGAGCCATCATAAGGGGAAAAAATTTGATAAAACTCACCATACATTCATAATTAAACAAACAAACAAACAAAAAACCTATCAGCAAGCTGGGAAATAAAAGAAATTTTCTCAAAAGGATAAGGGGCATCTACAAAAAAACCCCACAAAACTACAATTAACATCATGCTTAATGGTAAATAACTGAATTTACCATTCAGACTGAAATTGAAGAAAGTAGGGAAAACCACTAGACCATTCAGGTATGACCTAAATCAAATCCCTTATGATTATACAGTGGAAGTGAGAAATAGATTTAAGGGCCTAGATCTGATAGATAGAGTGCCTGATGAACTATGGAATGAGGTTCGTGACATTGTACAGGAAACAGGGATCAAGACCATCCCCATGGAAAAGAAATGCAAAAAAGCAAAATGGCTGTCTGGGGAGGCCTTACAAATAGCTGTGAAAAGAAGAGAAGCGAAAAGCAAAGGAGAAAAGGAAAGATATAAACATCTAAATGCAGAGTTCCAAAGAATAGCAAGAAGAGATAAGAAAGCCTTCTTCAGTGATCAATGCAAAGAAATAGAGGAAAACAACAGAATGGGAAAGACTAGGGATCTCTTCAAGAAAATCAGAGATACCAAAGGAATATTTCATGCAAAGATGGGCACGATAAAGGACAGAGACGGTGTGGACCTAACAGAAGCAGAAGATATTAAGAAGAGGTGGCAAGAATACACAGAAGAACTGTACAAAAAAGAGCTTCAAGACCTAGATAATCATGATGATGTGATCACTGACCTAGAGCCAGACATCTTGGAATGTGAAGTCAAATGGGCCTTAGAAAGCATCACTACGAACAAAGCTAGTGGAGGTGATGGAATTCCAGTGGAGCTATTCCAAGTCCTGAATGATGATGCTGTGAAAGTGCTACACTCAATATGCCAGCAAATTTGGAAAACTCAGCAGTGGCCACAAGATTGGAAAAGGTCAGTTTTCATCCCAATCCCAAAGAAAGGCAATGCCAAGGAGTGCTCAAACTACCGCACAATTGCACTCATCTCACACGCTAGTAACGTAATGCTCAAAATTCTCCAAGCCAGGCTTCAGCAATATGTGAACCGTGAACTTCCTGATGTTCAAGCTGGTTTTAGAAAAGGCAGAGGAACCAGAGATCAAATTGCCAACATCCGCTGGATCATGGAAAAAGCAAGAGAGTTCCAGAAAAACATCTATTTCTGCTTTATTGACTATGCCAAAGCCTTTGACTGTGTGGATCACAATAAACTATGGAAAATTCTGAAAGAGATGGGAATACCAGACCACCTGATCTGCCTCTTAAGAAATCTGTATGCAGGTCAGGAAGCAACAGTTAGAACTGGTCATGGAACAACAGACTGGTTCCAAATAGGAAAAGGAGTACGTCAAGGCTGCATATTGTCACCATGTTTATTTAACTTATATGCAGAGTACATCATGAGAAATGCTGGACTGGAAGAAACACAAGTTGGAATCAAGATTGCCGGGAGAAATATCAATAACCTCAGATATGCAGATGACACCACTCTTATGGCAGAAAGTGAAGAGGGGCTAAAAAGCCTCTTGATGAAAGTGAAAGTGGAGAGTGAAAAGGTTGGCTTAAAGCTCAACATTCAGAAAACGAAGATCATGGCATCTGGTCCCATTACTGCATGGGAAATAGATGGGGAAACAGTGGAAACAGTGTCAGACTTTGTTTTTCTGGGCTCCAAAATCACTGCAGATGATGACTGCAGCCAAGAAATTAAAAGACGCTTGCTCCTTGGAAGGAAAGTTATGACCAACCTAGATAGCATATTCAAAAGCAGAGACATTACTTTGCCAACAAAGGTTCGCCTAGTCAAGGCTATGGTCTTTCCTGTAGTCATGTATGGATGTGAGAGCTGGACTGTGAAGAAGGCTGAGCGCCGAAGAATTGATGCTTTTGAACTGTGGTGTTGGAGAAGACTCTTGAGAGTCCCTTGGACTGCAAGAAGATCCAACCAGTCCATTCTGAAGGAGATCAATACTGGAATTTCTTTGGAAGGAATGATGCTAAAGCTGAAACTCCAGTATTTTGGCCATCTCATGCGAAGAGTTGACTCATTGGAGAAGACTCTGATGCTGGGAGGGATTGGGGGCAGGAGGAGAAGGGGACGACAGAGGATGAGATGGCTGGATGGCATCACTGACTCGATGGATGTGAGTCTGAGTGACCTCCGGGAGCTGGTGATGGACAGGGAGGCCTGGCGTGCTGCGGTTCATGGTGTCGCAAAGAGTCGGAAACGACTGAGCGACTGATCTGATCTGATCTGATCTACCAAGAACAATTCTTCTAAGAAGAAGAAACAGGTGAGAATATTTACTCTTACTAAAATTGTACTGCAGCTATAAGATAGAAAATAACAAATTGGTTAGGTTGTAAGAAAATGGAACAGTAGTACATTGCTGGTGGGAATTCAAAATGGTACAGCTGTTTTAGAAAAGAGTATAGCTGTTGCTTAGAAGTTTAAACATAATGTTATCATATGACCCAGAAATTTCACTCCTAGGTATATGCCCAACAGGAAACAAATGTCCACACAAAAATCTGCAAACAAACATTTGTATCAGCATCATTCATGATGAACTCCAAGCCTCTATCACAGTGCCTGGCACCGATGAGTGGATAAATAAAACGTGGTATATCCATATCATGAAATATCTCTGGCAGTAAAACAAAATGAAATACTGATACATACTAGAACATACCTAAATGCTGAAAACATAAATTAAGTGAAAGAACCTAGTCACAAAAGACCACATATTATATGGTTTCATTTATATGATATGTCCAGAATACATAAGTCTATACAGACAGGGAAGCTATTGTTGGTTTCCTAGAGGCAGCAGGTTGGGGGGGACATGAGGAGTGACTGCTGATGGCTATGGGCTTCTTTTGAGAATGATGAAAATGTTCTAAAATTGATTATGGTGAAGATAACTGCACAACTTTGAGAATACACTAACAACCATTGAACTCTGCACTTCAAATGCATAAATTGTATGGTACGTGAGTTAGATCTCAATAAAGGCCTTATTTTTTTTCAAGTGTACCAGTGGTCCCAGTCAGTGAAGCAAAGAATAAAAAAGAAATAGGCAAAGATTTTTTAGATAGGACACAAAGAGCACAAACCATGGGAGAAACATAGATATATTAGAATTAATCAAAATTTAAAATTTCTGTTTCTTGCAAGATTTTGTTTAACAAATAAAAATCAAACCACAGACTGGGAGAAAGTGTAAGATACACATCTGATGAAAGTTTGATATCCAGAGTATGTATATATACATATATATATAGAGATAGATATACACTCTTGAACTTCGATAAAAATAATCCAATTTTTAAAAACAAGCAAAAGACTGATGAAGCATTTCATCCAAGAAGATACACAGATGGCTAATAAACATACAAAAAGAATTATCAGTCATTGAGAAAATGCAAAATAAAACTACAATGAGATCACACTATGTACCTATTAGAAAGGGCTTCCTTGGTGGCTCAGATGATAAAGTATCTGCCTGCAATGCAGGATACCTGGGTTCAATCCCTGGGTTAGGAAGATTCCCTGGAGAAGGACATGGGAACCCACTCCAGTATTCTTGCCTGGAGAATTCCATGGATAGAGGAGACTGGCAGGCTATAGTCTACGCAGTCGCAAAGAGTCAGACACAACTGAGCAACTAACACACACCTATTAGAAGAGGGGTCGGGGCATGGGAAAAAAAAAAACAAACAACCATATCAATACAAATTGTGTACAAGGATATCGGGCATTTGAAACTCTGGGGAAACAGTGGAAACAGTGTCAGACTTTATTTTGGGGGGCTCCAAAATCATGGCAGATGGTGACTGTAGCCATGAAATTAAAAGACACTTACTCCTTGGAAGGAAAGTTATGACCACCCTAGATGGCATATTCAAAAGCAGAGACATAACTTTGCCAACAAAGGTCTGTCTAGTCAAGGCTATGGTTTTTCCTGTGGTCATGTATGGATGTGAGAGTTGGACTGTGAAGAAAGCTGAGTGCCAAAGAATCGAAGCTTTTGAACTGTGGTGCTGGGGAAGACTTTTGAGAATCCCTTGGACTGCAAGGAGATCCAACCAGTCCATTCTGAAGGAGATCAGCCCTGGGATTTCTTCAGAAGGAATGATGCTAAAGCTGAAACTCCAGTACTTTGGCCACCTCATGTGAAGAGTTGACTCATTGGAGAAGACTCTGATGCTGGGAGGGATTGGGGGCAGGAGGAGAAGGGGACGACAGAGGATGAGATGGCTGGATGGCATCACTGACTCGTTGGACGTGAGTCTGAGTGACCTCTGGGAGCTGGTGATGGACAGGGAGGCCTGGCGTGCTGCAGTTCATGGGCTCGCAAAGAGTCGGACGTGACTGAACTGAACTGATACATTGCTGATGGGGATGCAAAATGGCACCTCCGCTTTAGAGAATAGTATGGTACTTTGTCATTAGGATAAATCATATACTTACCTTCCCTCTAACCCCACTCTGAAACATTTACTCAACTGAAAACATGTTCACTCAAAAACTTGTATGTGAAAGCTTGTAATGGCTCTGATCTATAATAGCCAAAATCTGTAAACAACTCAAATGTCCATTGTACACTTAATACTCATATAATGTTTTATATCAATTACATCTCAAAAAATTCAAAATAAAAATGAATGGTGCTTGCAACAATATGGATAAATCTCAAATGCATTAGGCTAAGTGAAAGAAGCCAGATTCAAATGGATACTCAATGTTTCTACTTACATGACATTTGGAGAAGGCAAATGTATAGGAATAAAGAACAGAGCAGTAGTCACTCAGGGCTGGAGGGAAAGGGAGGCAATTGATTTATGACAGAGCATGAGGAGACTAACGGTAAGTGAAATGTTCTATATCTTGATTGTGGTGGTTACCTGACTGTGTATATCTTGTCAAAATTCAGAAATACTCACCAAAAAATAGTGTATTTTACTGTTTGTATATATACCCACTATGCATAACTTTAGAAAATCTGCTGAAGTGTCAGTCATTTCTTTCCTGAATTTACCTCAATCTGGGGTTCTAACTCTCAGTCTTGCAACTTCAAAACCTGTCAGCAGAGTCTCAGGAGAATCAAATTAACTTAAGGATCACATTAAGTTCACAAGAATTCATACATAAATCAGAATGTCAGTTATTTGTAATGGAATTGCCAATGCTAATAGATAACCTCGGTTTTTAGTCAAGTCTTTCTCTCCCTGTAATCATGAAGTGAAGTGATAATCACTCAGTCCTGTCCGGCTCTTTGCTACTCCGGGGACTGTAGCCCATCAGGCTCCTCTGTCCATGGGATTCTCCAGGCAAGAATACTGGACTGGGCTGCCATTTCCTTCTCCAGGGGATTTTCTCGACCCAGGGATTGAACCCAAGTCTCCTGCAATACAGGCAGAAACCCTCCCTGGAACCATGCTTCATGAGAAACCATGGCCATCATCCTAGAAGATGATCCCCCCATGCAGCCTCTCTAGGCCCCGCTCCATAGCTTTGGTAACACCTTCTCACTGCCAGTACACCACTATCTTGTGGTTTCCCTACACCTTGTCCATAGTTTATAAGTCCTTTTATTAAACTTCCTTCAAATCAGTCATTTGGTTCCTACAGATAGAGTTACTTTGTATATTACATCCTATAGTTGATACACTGAGGGTTTCTTGCTAAAGGCAGCACAAAACATTCATTTCTTCAACAAATAGTCCCTGAGAACCTCCTTTGTGCCAGATCCTAGGGAACACAGCAGTGAGCAACACCAAGAAATCCTCTCCCTCTGTCCTCCGCTGGGGGACTAAGGAAGGATTTCTCCCGGAGATGACTTTGAGGCAGATTCCAGGACAAGGTGAAGAAAAGCCAGACATACAAAGATCTCTAGGAAAAACTTGCCCAGCAAAAGGACAAACAAGAGTGATGACCCTGAGGCAGGAACAAGTTTGGCCTTTCGAGGGACAGATATAAATGCGAGTGGCTGTAGTGGAGTGAATGAAAGAGAAAATGGTGAGAATGGGAGGAAACAGGAGGTTTTGTAGGTTGTGTGAAAGGGATGTGAATTTGATTCCAAGGTGTGTGGGCAGCCCTCGTGGGAGGGGACAGGGGAATGGTTGAGTTTGGGAGAAATATGATCGGATTTACATCTTAAAGATTCATTGGCTGCTTAAAGATTCATTGTGTAAGAATAGACTGTAAAGCAGGAATGGCAGCAGAGAGTATTAAAATAGCTCAGGGAAGGGAGTATGGTGGCATGGGTCAGGCTGGTAACAACAGGAGGTGCAGAGAAGTGACAATATTCAGAAAGTATCTGAACTTGCTTATTAATTGGAAATGGAGTGAAGGGGAAAGGAAGAGCCTGCTGCTAAAAATTATGATTTTTAACACCTCAGGTGCCAGTTACTAGGTTTTTCAACATTGGGATGGTGTAGAAAAATAAGGATTGATATGTTTATTTGATATCCAAATTGAGATGTTGAGGAGGCAACTGAGTATGAGCCTGGCTCTTAGGAAAGAAATGAGAGTTCAAGAAATACTCATGTGTGAGACACCCACATCTGGGACTGGCTGAGCTTACCCTGGACTTCTCTGCTGATCCAGTAGTTAAGACTCTCTGCTTCCAATGCAGAGGGTGCAGGTTTGATCCCTGGTCAGGGAACTAAGATCCCACATGCTGTGCAGTGCAGCCAAAAAGCTCAGAGGCTTCCCTGGTGGCTCAGACAGTAAAGAATCTACCTGCAATGTGGGAGACCCAGGTTCGATCCCTGGGTTGGGAAGATTCCCTGGAGAAGGGAATGGCAACCCACTCCAGTATTCTTGCCTGGAGAATCCCTTGGACAGAGGAGTCTGGTGGGCTACAGTCTATGGGATTCCAAAAATCAGACATGACTGAGCGACTAAGCACACACTTAGGAGGTTACCCTGGGAAACAGGGTGTCCGGAGAAGATCAGGGACAGGGATGAGCCAGGAGGGTGGGCTGGGGTTTAGAGCTTGGAGAGAAGAGGAGGAACTAGCAAAGGAGTCTAAAAAGAAGCCCCAGCAAGGACGAGGGAAGAGGATTGTGGAGGGTATGCCTGGACCAATGTGAGACTGACAACTCTACCCCCTAGAGAAAGGGTGTTTGAGAAAAATCAATGGTGCTAAATATGACTGCAAAGTGAAAGAAGACAAAGTTGAAAGTTAAGTCGTTGAACATGCCAACATGTAGGATATTGAGGCTTTCAAGAGCAAATGACAGAAACAAAAGTGGGTTAATTAGAAAATTGATGGTTTTAGAACAGAGAGCATGAACATAAACAACTACACGAAGGAGTTTTGCTATAAAGGGAGCAGACAGAGGGAAAAGTGGAGTTGAGATTGTGGTTAAGATGGAAGATGTCAGGACCTATTTATATGGGTGGTGCTAGTGGTAAAGAACCCACCTGTCGATGCAAGAGATTCTGGAGACAAGGATTTGATCCCTGGGTCAGCAAGATCCCCTGGAGGAGGGCATGGCAACCCACTCCAGTATTCTTGCCTGGAAAATCCCATGGACAGAGAGGCCAAAGGGTTGCAAAGAGTCAGACACGACAGAAACAACTTAGCACACATATACTGATAGGATTTTTCTAGCAGAGAGAAACACAGATCATCTAGGAAAAGGAAAGATACGTGAAAGAAAAAAGTTTTGAAGTGAGGAGAAAGAAAGGGAGCCATTGTGTAAGCAGAGGAGTTGCCAACTTACAGGAACTTGAACATTCTAAACACTTGGCTCTAAATTCCATCTATATATTAGAATCTCTTGAGAATTAAAAAAAAAAAAAAAAAAAAGAATGTTCCATACTGGATTAATTAATTAAGACCCTCTGAGAGTGAGATCTGGGCATCAGCATTTTTAAAATTCTACCTATAGCCCTCACTGATAACCATGGACGCATTGAAAGAGGAGCAAAGACAGATTGAATATGGATCCAGATCGTTTGCTTGACTTGGTGATGGGAAGATGAGGCATTTCTTCCCTGATTGCTTTTCTCTTTTCTCCATGAAATACGAAACAAGGTCTGAGCTGAGAGAGTGTGGTTTGTTTGGAGAGGAAGAGAGGGTTAATAGATGAATAATTTTAGGAAGTAGGAAAGCAAATTTACTCACTAAATGTAATAGGATTGCAAGGATTTTCAGACGGTTGTGGCTCATCTGGTAAAGAGTCGGGTACGACTGAGTGACTTCACTTTCACTTTTCACTTTCATGCATTGGAGAAGGAAATGGCAACCCACTCCAGTGTTCTTGCCTGGAGAATCCCAGGGACGGGGGAGCCTGGTGGGCTGCCATCTATGGGGTCGCACAGAGTCGGACACGACTGAACTGACTTAGCAGCAGCTGCAACAGCAGCAGCAATGCAGGAGACCTGGGTCGATCCCTGGGAAGATCCCCTGGAGAAGGGAAAGTCTACCTACTTCAGTATTCTGGCCTAGAGAATTCCATGGACTGTACAGTCCATGGGGTTGCAAATCAGACACGGCTGAGTGACTTTCACACTTCACTTGAGATTTATGGCAATAAATGTAATATGAGACTAAATTAGCACAGCTGTGTTTCTTCTCCAGCCTGTACCATCCAGGACAGACAAGGAGTAGGTGGAGATGTTCCTTTTGTGATATCTGAAGCAGTTGCCACCCCCTGATTCCTGAGTAAAGTTACAAAGTGGAGACAAGCTGTCTTCAGATTTTCCTACCCTCTTCTGCTTCTTAACATACTAAAACTAACATACTCCAGGCTGACTTAACCCCTCCCACCAACCCACCAGAATGTTATACAAGAAGAACTAACAAACCCAAAGGGAATTTTAATTGGTGGAAAATTAAGGTATAGGAAAAGAGATTTTAACAATCTCTCAACTTTTCTCAATCTTATTGAGCCATGATTTACAGAAAGTAAAATCTGTACAAACCTCGTGTGTACTGCTTGATGACTCTGTATGTTTATATACACCAAAATGTGATCACCACTAGATAAAGACAGAAAACCATTCTCATTGGGCCAGCACACATACTCCCAGGATAAGAGACTCCAAGGCTGATTTTCTGATTTCCACCTGTACTCAATTCAGATAGAGCCAGGGTCAGTGAGGAATCGACCCTAACACCAAAAGTTTCATTCCTTCATTCATTCACAGATAGATACATAGATGATATATACATGTAGAATCTGGATGTCAATGTCTTTTCTTTGTGCCAGAGACTGCTATCCCATCCTCCAGGGCGCTTCCCAGGGGTAAAATCTTCCTGTTGCTAAATTCCTGAATTTGGGGGCTGCAGACAGGAAGCCATCTGCAAAAGCTGACTTCTAATGTCCCTTCCAGCTTTACCAGCTAATCATTCCAGGAGACCAACGTCAGTCATAACTCTTTGACAGGTGCTAATCACTTTGCCAACAAAGGTCTGTCTAGTCAAGGCTATGGTTTTTCCAGTGGTCATGTATGGATGTGAGAGTTGGACTGTGAAGAAAGCTGAGTGCCGAAGAATTGATGCTTTTCAACTGTGGTGTTGGAGAACACTCTTGAGAGTCCCTTGGACTGCAAGGAGATCCAACTAGTCCATTCTGAGGGAGATCAGCCCTGGGATTTCTTTGGAAGGAATGATGCTAAAGCTGAAACTCCAGTACTTTGGCCACCTCATGCAAAGAGTTGACTCATTGGAAAAGACGCTGATACTGGGAGGGATTGGGGGCAGGAGGCGAAGGGGACGACAGAGGATGAGATGGCTGGATGGCATCACTGACTCAATGGATGTGAGTCTGAGTGAACTCCGGGAGTTGGTGATGGACAGGGAGGCCTGGCGTGCTGCGATTCATGGGGTCGCAAAGAGTTGGACATGACTGAGCGACTGAACTGAACTGAACTAAACTGAATCATTGTTGACTCAATATCTTATAGCTGCCCTAGGAGCTAAAAAGCCTTCAGGTTCTACACCGGTGACCATACTCATTGTTGCTGATACTTTTAAAACATAACTACATTGCTTTTTAAAAACAATTTAATTACACAAAACTGTAGTTCAAAATATGTCCCGAAGATGGCAGTACAATAATACTTTGTGCTCTGTTGTATCAATAGCTTCAAGTATTTTTAGCCCTGCTAAATTATAAAACATTTTAGGTGAAAACTTCATCATGAGAGACTAAGAAAAATAGAAATTTTGTTTTCTATTATTGTTTTGCTACAAGAATCCATCTTCAAGTAAATCGTATCACACATCTGCATAGTACTTTAAAATATGCAAAACATCACATGAATTACTTTGCTTACAAACCTGTATGATGGTTATTTTCATTTTATATCATGAAGTTCGGAGATTAATCATGACTAGTTTAGAGTCACTCAGCTAGTAAAGCAACAGAATCAGTTTTCCCAAGACCAGAATTTTTTCCTACACACCTCTGCTTAGTAAAAAGCCAACATCTACAGATTCATAATTTACTTTAAACATCACGGGTTATTATGATCCAGCTAAAGTTTGAGGTTAAAATCATAGAAGTTAATCATTGAAGCTATAAAGTTGCCTTGATAAGGAGGGTGACCAATCCCGGTTTGCCTGGGGCTTCATCTGTTTTAGCACTGAAAGCCCTACGTCCTAGGAATCCCCTTGGTCCCAAACAAACCAGGACTGTTGGTAACCAGTGCCCTGAATCACCTTGTCCACTGGTTACCTGGTGGTTGTCCAATAATTCTGTAAGCTCTGCTAAGCAGTGCCCAAAACATTGCTCCCACTTAATACTCTTCAATAAAAATTAGTGAAATTGTAATTCAGCGTTGTGTTTTGTTTGGGAAAAGAATTTTTTTTTTTTTTTTTTTTGTCTGTTTCCTAGATAAGACATAATCTCTGGACTCACTCTTATTGATTCCAGACACATCATCAGCTCAGCCCTTTATGGCATCATTTTCCACTCTGGTCACTCCTGGTCTCGGCATGGTTCAAACTTTCTTGAAGTTTTCATCTTCTCTTCAGAGGCTGCTGTTTGAGAGAGGGCGGCAGAGAACAGGGCCTGAAAAATACTGTGGGTGGAAGTAAAAGATCTTCCTCTATTTGCCTCCAACACAACGTAAAGCAAAAGCAAGTTCTTTCCCCTTTCGGATACTTCAACAGTTCAGCAATGTTCAATGTGTGATACACAAGTGGCCGGTCTTTCATTATCCTTTTTCTTGGATATGTAAAGAATAGCATACCCCTGGGAAAATGAAAGCAAAATCAAGTGTATTAGGAGTTGAAGTAGAAAGGGTGTGTGTGTGTGTGTGTGTGTGTGTGTGTGTGTGTGTGTGTGTGTGTGTGTGTGTGTGTGTGTGTGTGAATACAGGAGGCAGAGGGCACACACAAATGTGGGAAAACATCCCAAGACCCGTTCCCTGCACACACCTGCAGCTCTGCCTCCTTCTGTCCTACTCCAGAAAGCAAAGTCAATTAAGTGGATTTGGAAAGCCAGAAGATGGTGGAAAATTCTTTGAACCAAAGAGACCAACCCTATCCTTAAAAACAAAACAAACAAACAAAAAAAAACTTCACATTTGTGACCTGTACAATACTTCCTAGTAAAAATATCCAAAAAAAAAAAATTGTAAAAGAATACCCATAGGACACTGAGTTTCTGTGAAAAGTGAATTGCTATAAACTTTTCAAGTAGTTTCACAGATTTACTCAAACTAAAATTCAAATATGAAAAGTAAATGTAGCTTTTCTATTTTTCTAATCTTCACTTACACCGAAATATCTTAATCTCTTCAGCCTCAACAATTTCTTTTCAGTATCAATAGTGCTTATCGGGAAATTCTGCTTCTCAGATGCCTTGACCCAGGCCTTCCCTATTGGTCCAGTGGTTATTAATTCTCCTGCCAATGCAGGGGACATGGGTTTGATCCCTGGCCCGGGAAGATCCCACATGCCACAGAGCAACTAAGCCCAAGCATTACAATTACTGAAGCCCACACGCCTAAAGCTGGTACTCTGCAACAAGAGAAGCCACTGCAGTGAGAAGCTCAAGCACCCCAACGAGGAGGAGCCTCTGCTTGGTGCAACTAGAGAAAGCCCACGTGCAGCAGGAAGACACAGTACAGCCAAAAATAAATAATAAAAAAAAAGATGCCCCTATTCGCCCCTCCGCAAGATGGCAAATGGACGTATGTCCTTGTGGGGACCTGCGGCCTTCTCAGCAATGGACTCCTTCCCATCACACTGGAGGTATGGATGTATGAAGTCTGCAGCTGATGCATTTGCTTGGGTTCCTCCTGAGCCTGGCTTGGGCCACGTGTTCCTCTCTCCTGACTCGATCCCATGTCAGCCACCCACCCTCCATGTATCCTCTGGGAGTATAACCATAATTCCTGTTTTGTCCCCGCAGCAGGCAGGCAGCCCTAGATCCAACTGTGGTGAAGAGGAAGAAGATTAGGGAAGAAAGGCATACACACGAAATTTTTAAAATATGAGCTGAAAATATATTTCTCTTCTCTCTTCTCCCCAGTAAATTAAGCAATCAGGCAGGGAACCAGCCTATCATTATAGCCCCTACAAAAGGAGGAGAAGGAGGAAGCCCTCTCAGGCAGAAGGCATGATGGAAGGGAAGTTCTAGCCAGCAAGAAGAAGAAATCTGGCCCTTTTCAGCTTCCATGAGATAACAGAGAAAGACAAACAACAGAAGTAGAAAGGCAAGACTTGAGATATTTGCTAACTGATCTCTGCACTGGTATCACAGCAAATTTAAGCTGAGAAGAAAGCTACAAGACTTCACAGAGGCTCCTAAGGACCCTTGCAGAGGACAATGTAGGGGCCCAACGATGTGCATGGCACTCTTAGCAACTCAAGGCAGCTGCTTTAGAGTAAAATTGGAAAGGTTATGGGATGACACGGTATTCGGGGGCTTCCTAGACTTTCTCAGCTCTAGGTGGCATGAAAAGTTGCTAGTATCTCCCATGTGGCTTGTGGGTGGAGTACAGAGGAGTTAACATTGCTGGTTGGTGAGCTTCTCCAGGTCATCTTACTTAGAGCCATGTCTCAGGACCATGACCCAGGTCAAGACCAAAGGGGAGTTCATGGCCAGATCTCAGGCAAACCATGCAACATCCACAGTAGCTGAAAGACAAGACTACCCCAAGAGAAACCAGACCACGACTTCTCCAGAAACGTCAGCAATGGGAGCCAGCAGAGAGAGCAGGGACAGATAGACAAGGAAAACTCTCTGCGCAGAAGGACAAGGATCCACTCACAGATCAAAGTCCTCTCCCCTCACTCTGCTATTGCCATATGCTCAGCTGCTTTAGTCAGTGTCCAGCTCTTTGGGACCCCATGGACTGTAGCCCGCCGGGCTCCTCTGTCCATGTGATTATCCCAGCAAGAATACTAGAGTGGGTTGCCATTTTCTTCTCCATGCAATTGCCACAAGAACACAAAAACCATGACCTCAGAAGCCATCTTTGTCAGGGACAAAGAGAATGGTGAAAGAATAAACAGTTACTGAAAAGGCATAAACTAAAAGGAAACACTTGAAGTCAGAATATAATGATAAATCCTTAATTTCATTCCCCTGGACACACACTCACATACACACACCCACACATAATACTCAGTAGAGCAAAAACGTGGGCGGGAAGGGTGCTTATAAGACTGGATTTTTGTTGAAAAATAAAATAACATTTTTTTGCACTTTTATGAATAGAATGACCAAATATGCCATTCTGCTATAATATTTAATAGAATGAAGTTTTTAGTGTATTGCTAATTCAGCAAATAAGTCTTTTGATGAATTATTCAATCAGCTAATTACTAGTCCATAAATCACAGTTTGGCAAACTGGTGCTCAGCAAATTTTGTTTTTTTAGTAAACTAATCTTTTGATAAATTGCTGTTCAGTGAATTGATCTGTTTCAGCCTATTGGTTTAAAATACACACACACACAGAGAAAATCCCCACTCCCATTATGCTTATTTTGACTCTCTGCTGTCTTACCTCAAATTCTGCACTAGTAGGAAACACTTTAAAATACATTTATATTGCTTTCTTATCAGCACCTGTAGCTTGATCATTTTGGCATAAACATGAAATCTATGAACCATGTATAACTGTCACAAACCTGGTGTGAGTGGCTCTCCAAATACAGTGCTGATCTTCCCATAACACTTACAGACAAGATGGAACTGCAAGAACTGAAAGGAGGAAAATGGGATAGGGAGGATGAATGGGAGGTTGGATGACAAAAAATAACCCTGAAGCAACCGGCACTCACACCCATCAAAATCTATAGATTTTCAGTCTCAACTGGGACTTGCATGCCTTAGGCTCACTTCCAGATAATTGTTCTTACTTCAAACCACTGTGTAGTTCCACTCTACCTAGAATTCCTTCTCATTGATAAGCTTTGTTGGTGCATGGTATGCAACATTTTTTCCAAGATTTACTTTGCATAAGTTGAGACTTTTGTGTCCCTGTGAGCATGTGTAGTAAGACACCATTACAATTAAAATCATCCACTGTCAGGACTTCCTGGGTGGTCCAGCGACTAAGACTGTGCTCCCAACGCAAAAGGATGGGATCAATCTCTGGTTGGGGAACTAGATCCCACATGCCATAACCAAAAGCTGTTAAAAAAAGATCCCATTGCCGCAAAAAAGATTGAATATCCCGTGTGCTGCAATTAAGACTCAACACACCTAAATAAGCAAATAAGAAATAACAATTAAAAAAAAAAATCATCCACTGTCATAATCCACAACATGGAAGGCAAGCTCTCCCTGCCTAATCATTTTGATTCTAGCTCTCTCTACTCCAACACAATATAGGCGAGTAGGCACCATCAGTGTCTCCCACATTCCACATATTACTTCTGCCACAACTGTCTCTTATCCCCACTGTCCCAACATGCTTACCTTCTGCTCAATCCCTCTGTTTTCAAGGCTGTCTCATCTCAACAATCTCATGAAACCCTGCATCAACTACTTCGCGATAATCTATTTTCTGGATGCTTGCCTGCATGATTCATTTTGGCTCTCACTCCATTCATTTCACATTTTACTTATTTCATGTATGTGTCACTCCAGATACCATACATTTCTTGAACTGAGGTGTTGTGTCTGATATTTCATCCCTTCATTCAGTGATGAAGACATCAACATATATTCTAATAAAGATTTATGGAACTGAATGGAATTTTCTATTGTAACTTTAACACTGTGATCAGGTTTAGAAATAATTGCGCCTGTTCACATGCTCAAAATAGACACCACACCGCATCACTTAGTAGAAAGAATGCTTTCAGAAAAACCTCTGTAATGATGGGGAGAGATGGTATTCAGAAATGGAACTGAATTAGTTCTTTGGAAAATCAACGTTGGGACATAATATTCTTCTTACAAATTTGCTGAACAAAGAATACAGATGTAGCATATTGGCTATTTCTGGGGGTGGGGAATAAATTTAGGATCCAAATGAGATAACAGAAGCAGAAACTAATTCACTTAAGAGGGGAAAATCTTACAAAATGCAAGACAAGAAAATAAAGAAATTATCTTTGTGTCACAATAAGCCATAAATTGAATATGAAGGTATTTTTAGAGTGAATATGATATTGGGGTAGAATGAATAAGGCATATGTATATTGAAAAGGGATCTGAAAATAAAATAATTTTTGATGAAGATTTGTACACAGTCAGCCTCCTCAAATCCACAGACACAGACCCCACAAATACCAAGGACCAGTTGTGCTGTACCATTATATGTAAGGGACTTGAGCATCCAAGGAGCTTGGTATCCATGGGGGATCAGGAGCTTATCTCCCTCAGATTCTGAGGGAAAACTGTGGTAAGTTTCTTAAAATTTCCTTAGATGAACTTAAGATCAGTTTGGCATTGTGGTTTATGTATGTCTCAAGAGTATATCTATTAAATACTTATGGGCATTAAGACACATTCTTTATGTCCTCTTACAATTGGTTAATTTTTTTAATTAAATTTTATTTTGCTTAACTTTACAATATTGTATTGCTTTTGCCATACATCAAGATGGATCTGCCACAAGTATACACATGCTCCCCATCCTGAGCCCTCCTCCCTCCTCCCTCCCCATACCATCCCTCTGGGTCGTCCCAGTGCACCAGCCCCAGGCATCCATTATCAGGCATCGTACCTGGACTGGCATCTCGTTTCAGATATGATATTATACATATTTCAATGCTATTCTCCCAGATCATCCCACCCTCTCCTGTTCCCAGAGTCCAAATTTTTAAGGCACCGAATTTTCATCTGGGAACCTCATCCAGAGGTGTGGAGAAACTGGAGTTAAAAAGCAAATGAAATAAAGACTAAAAAAATACAGCAAAGGTTAAAGATTTCATAAGTATGATTTTACCTATGTAACTACTCTGAATATTTATATATATATATATGTCAAAATGTTACCAGAATATGTGTAGAAATATAGAGATAAATACTGAAAGAAACAGCCAAAAGATTTGAAAATAGTACCTCTGTGGAGAAGAAAAAGAGATGGAATAGTCCAGGGAACAAGAACTGCCCCCCCCCCCCACCATTATACTAGTTGTAATGCTAATTGATTTTAAAGATATCCAAGCATTATTAATATTTCAAAAAATTAATTTTAAAGAAGATGATGAGAAGCTGATTGGAGGTTCTGCACACCTACGTGGAAATTCTCCACTAGTGACCTTCACTAGTGACTGGGTAGTGATCCAGCCGTAGAGATGGGGTTTGAGTCTATTATTAAATGGAAGTCTTTTTTCCTGGACTGTTTTCCTGAAGTAAGTTAACAGTGTCTACAGCTGATCAATCAAAATTTCAGTATAAGCACATTTTTGGAGATGTGTAGATTACCATGGAATTCAACAGACTTTTTCTCTGAGAAGTGATATGAGGAAGTGAACTGCAACTTTCCATCACAAGCCCATTTAACCATGTGCTTATACTATTGAAGGGAACACTTTAAAAATAGATTTTTTAGTCTATCATAAATCATTTTTTAAATATAAATAACTACTTTCCATAGGAATTATGCTAATTTTATATTTGTTTCTCTCACATTTCTGCAGTGCTTTCTTGCATGCTAAGTAATCAGTGGGTGTTGAATGAGTGAACTTTAGTACATAGGTACTGCATTCTCTCCATGTTCCCTTCCGATTTACAATTCACTTTATCTACTGTCTATTGGCTTCTGGTTGGCTCAGCCAATGGGAGCCCTTCCAGGATATCTGATCTTGGGAAGAGAAAAAGATCCAGGTATTTTCTCCATCTGCTCTTTCTCTTTTTCTTTCTCTCTCTGCCAGCTCACAGTTTGGCAGCGATTATGTCCTCCCCCACCCAACGTGCATCTCTTGCATGCAAAGTTGCTTCAGTTGTGTCCAACTGTGCAACCCCATAGACTGTAGCCCACCAGACTCCTCTGTCCCTGGGATTCTCCAGGCAGGAATACTGGAGTGGACTGTCATGCCCTTCTCCAGGGATCTTTCAGACCCAGGGATTGAACCCACGTCTCTTGTGTCACCTGCAGTGGCAGGCAGGTTCTTTACCACCTGCCTCACCTGGGAAGCAGCCTCTTTTCTACAGTTGCCAGATTCCAGCAGCTGCTCCCTTTCCTTGTTTTTTTCAGACCCAGAGGAAGTGACTGCTTCCTGTTCGTCTCAGCCCCAATGTGCTTCACCACCTTCCCTTAACCCACAGTTTTGTACGTAGCCCTTTCTTTAAATTTCTTTTATTTCTCTTTTGATTATTCTTCTTGATTTCTCCTCCATTTCCTGCTCTAACCTTGACAGATTCAACATGTGCCTAACATATTTAGTCCAATTTCAATAACTTTAGGGTATGAGGCACTGGGCAAAGTAATGTGGTAGATACAGAGATTGAGTCTTGCTCTTTAGTTATTCAATCCAGTGAGGGAAAAAAAGACATACAAACAATTATATACTCAATGTACAAGTCAATTTTAATCATCAGAGATGAATGTAAAATTGGTAAACTCAGGGTAAATTTAAAAATTTCTCTTTCTCCATCTGTTGCCAAAAGAGCTCTTCAAGGACTGAATGCACACATATCTGCCTTGTCCCTTGTCATAACTAGGTCAGAATAATTACTTTAACAAAGAGGTCCTAGGTTTCTGGACCTGGGACCCATTTCAGCACCTATCTGATAAACATTTAAGACTTTTGAAGGTTGATGTGGAGCAATAAAATATACTGCAAAGGCCTAGATCCTTAGTATTTATGAATGCATACATTTTTTTTGTTAAAAATTAGAAATACCAAGAGCTCCAGAACTTACAGAGTTGGAAATTTCCCAGAACAGAGGGAACAAATATATGTTTTCCTTATCCTCTTTCTTTGACAGTAAGAATATAGTTTTATTTATAGAAGTAATAAAAGGAATATACCACACAAGTGTTTTACACACAAAACACCTTAGACACAGAAAGATGGAGGTGAATTTTTACAGTTTATTCACATTGAGTCTAGAGTACTAGGTGACCAACCGTCACCTTTAAAAAAAACAATCTTGTCACATCTCTTGAATGCAAATTAAACAGCTCAGACCGAGTTGAATAAGGTCATATAGAATCTGGAACTCACTCTAGTCTGTGCCCTTACAATAACTCTTGAAGCTTCTACACTTACGATAGAATAATTCAGTGGGTGATGGGTCAGACAAAAGAAACACCAAACAAACAGATTCTCCGTCACAGCACTGCAGGTGAAAGGGAAAGATAAACTTTAAACAAAGCTGCATTTATCCATCGGGTTCCCTTTCGTCTACCCTCAACAGCTTTGTCCTACGAGTGGTTATGGTGTTTTATTGGGAGAAGAATGGAATTGGTAGACCGAGGATTTAAAAAAGTGTACATCAGGCAGTATGGCTTACCAGTTAAGGACAGGCTGCTTGGGTTCAATCTTGTTTCTTCTACTTCCTTAGATAAGCTATTTGGCAGCCCAATGCTTTAGTTGTCTGTAAAATGCAGATAAGAGCAGTATGTATAGGATCACAACTAAAATTAAATGAATTAACATGTGTAAAGAACTTGCACATGGCACATTATACAAGTATTAGTTGTTGTTGTTATATTTTAGGAGCTTACAAAGTCATTTTGAAACTCTTACTCTGAAACTGGCTTGGTTGCCCTGGTACATGGATTGACTTTCTCGATGTGAGAAATTCCATGTGGCCCATAGATATTTTGAAATTCTGTCGGTTATATGTCTCTGTATTTCCCAAGATGAGTCCTGATTGGTATAACACTACGAACCATAGTAAAACTTAACATTAATTTAAGAACACTTCAAACTGTAAGTTCCAGAGTGCTCAAAGAGGGGAAGAAATCATTGCAGACTGGGAACAGGTCAAGAAGAAGGTATTTGAGAGGAGAAGGCAATGGAACCCCACTCCAGTACTCTTGCCTGGAAAATCCCATGGACGGAGGAGCCTGGTAGACTGCAGTCCGTGGGGTCGCTAAGAGTCGGACGCGACTGAAGCGACTTACCAGCAACCAGCATGAAAAAATCAGTGGGATTCTGAGAAGGCGGAAAGGAAAGGTACATGCTTTCCCTCTTAGGAAAATATTTTTAGTTACCAGATTGTGCTTATCTTTGTTTATTCCAGGGTACACTTTCTAAAAGCACTTAGTCTTCCCAAGAACAGCACTAACAGGCTCTGATGTTGTCTATTCTGGGAAAAAAAAAAAAAAAAACAGAATGAAAGCAAAGGTTATGTAACCATGTTACAAATTTAAATGCTTTGTGTTCCGTTCTGCCAGAATTTCATTAAAGACTGTGAATTCACAATAGTAGGCACCCACTAGGGGTGTGTCTGTGTGTGTGTGTGTGTGCTGTGTGTGCATCTAAGTCATTTTCTTCTAGTTTGTTGGGGAGAAAAGAGGCTTTGTCTCCTCCCTGCCGAGTCAGTTTCATGCTGCAGCTATTTCTACCTCAGTTAGTGCCCCGTGAGCCATCATTCACTTTACCCCTTCTTGCTGCCAGGACACCTGGCTTATTGCCCCTTTCAAAGGATGTAGTTACCACTTGCAGATGTCAGCAAAGGGATGACTCTGGGGTTGGCATATTTTATTTCCTGCATCACCAGCTCACAAGGTTGTTCTGGCAAATTAAATTTATACTGAAGATTTAGAATTATGAGGAGTTTACTTCATAACACAACTTGTTATTATTGAGTATTAGACATCCTTGGCTTTAAAGATCTTTTGGTTCCTCCACTATTGGGAATTTTCTTCCTTCATCAGTCTTACTTCCAAATTTCTCACTCCTTTCCCCGCAGTCCTCTGTCCTTTTAGATCAACCCCAATATAAAATCTTTGTTTACTCTTATACAGATCAACTTGTCTGTCTTTTTGTTTCATCCTCCTCTTTAAATGCATGCCCTCAGGATCTCTCCTGTACCCCCAAACAGCTCATTAAGGTATTTTCCTAAACAAAGACATGAAGAGAACTCTGAAGACAACTCTGGTGCAAGGTGCTAAATGGTAAACATAGACGGTAAGAGGGAGAGGAATCTCTTCACAGAGGAAACCTATAACTAAGTATGAAAGGATCAGCCTGGTTAGCTATTCCTTCATCGACTTGCTAGCAAATCTATAGACAGTAGCAAAGTGGAAGACCATCTCTGCTTAATCAAGTTAAATGTTAGCTGATGTCTTAAGTTGGGCTTCCCCGGTGGCCCAGTGGTAAAGAATCTGCCTGCCAATGCAGGAGACACAAGAGATGCGGGTTCAATCCCTGGATCGGGAAAGATTCCCTGGAGTAGGAAACAGCAACCCATGCCAGTATTCTTGCCTAGAAAATTCCATGGACTGAGGAGCTGCTGGGCTGCAGTCCATGGGGTCACAAAGAATTGGACATGACTGAGTGACTGAGCACATACATACGATACCTTAAATTGGATCCACTAGAAATACAACTGAGATGGAAATTACTGTTCAAGCGTTTTATTGAAAGAATGCCCTTAGGGGAAACCTGCAGAGGAGTGAGGAAAGCAGGCTGGGGACCAGGGGAAAATCCAGGCAAAGATGTGGGTTCATCCCACAGGCAACTCTGGAGCAAGTACACTGGCTGATGGAGCTGCCTGTCAGTCAGACATTAACCGTGAGCCATCCTTCAGAGGAGGGTATAACTTCCGAGGTATTTCCAAGTCAGGTGCTTTTGTTAGCAAAAGACAGTTCTCAGGAGAAGGGTGCACCTGTGAGCTGTTACCAATAGACAGATAAAGGAGCTGGGGGCTGGGTGTATCAGTATAATGAAGACGCTGAGGTGGGTGCACAACAATAGCATCTTCTATGACGTCCATGGTAGAATTTACCATCCTGACACCTGGGTCTGAAGCTGACTGAGACAGCTTGGGAGCTATCCAGACCCAGGAGACGATCAAACATACACCAAATTGCACTCTGCCAGTCACTTTCTTCTCCATCTTTTTCCTTCCCTAACTTATTTCAAAATGTCTCCTCTCCATACTTATATCATATTTCATATTTTTATTTTAATATAACTCGCTAGCTACAAACATTTACTGTTCTTGATGTATGAGTGGTGCTTTTTTCCACAATAGGTGCTACCAAGGTTGAATCACCAAATCCTGACAACATAACTAGACACGTGTGAGGTTTACCCAGGATCAAGATGATCACTGGGTTCTGACTGGGTGGCTTGCTAGAGGCATAGATTCACAAAACATTGATCGCTCTTACCAAAGAAGTAGAAGTTATGTTCTTTTTAATATTTTATACTGCAGTTTTTTTCCTCTGCAAATATTTAGCAATGTCCTATTCATTTGATAACTGCAAATAAAATAACCCAAAACACAATGTTTCCCTATAACAAAAAAAGATGTGCACAATTATATTATATAGTATTAGAGCCAAGATTGTCAATTGCAAAGAACAAATTAATTCTACTAAAGAGAGAAGTTAATGTCAAGGATACAGAAACTTCACTGACTCTAAGAACAAGGGATGACACAGAGAGCTGGAATGTCAGAAGCTCTCTATTTCTTAGCAATAGTGTGGCCTCCTTCACCCCTGATTCTTTCTCCAGATTGGTCCATGTATCAGGGACTCTCAGTCATCCTTCTTTACTTTTTCACATTATACATGGCTATTGGCCCAATTCCACATTAGACCACTGATGACTGAAACTTCCCTCTAGGTCTCTTGGTTCAAATCCTAAAGAGAAATCTGACAGGGTAAAGTGAATATCTTTAGTCCAGTCAACTCTTGAAAGGGTCAGAGGAGTACTGTCACCTACTGTTCACTCAGCGTGGCTGGAGCAAGAAAGCTCAAGGTGGAAAATTAAACTGGGTATGATAAGACATTACTTTGCCAACAAAGGTCTGTATAGTCAAAGCTATGGTTTTTCCAGAAGTCATGTAGGATGTGAGTTGGACCATAAAGAAGGCTGAATGCTGAAAAATTTATGCTTTTGAACTGTGGTGTTGGAGAAGACTCTTGAGAGTCCCTTGGACTGCAAGGAGATAAAACCAGTCCATTCTGAAGGAGATCAATCCTGAATATTCATTAGGAGGACTGACACTGAAGCTGAAACTCCAATACTTTGGCTGCCTGATGCAAAGGGTCAACTCATTAGAAAAGACCCTGATGCTGGGAAAGATTGAAGGCAGGAGGAGAAGGGGAGACAGAGGACAAGATGGTTGAATGGCATCACTGACTCAATGGACATGAGTTTGAGTAAGCCCCAGGAGATGGTGAAGGACAGGGAAGCCTGGTGTGCTGCAGTCCATGGCGTCGCAAAGAGTTGGATACGACTGAACAACAACGATAGAGACATTGGTATTTTTGATCCATTGAGTTCATATAAACCACACACGTTCATGGTCAGTGACTGGGTGTTCCACATTCTCCTGTTCAGACAAGGGAAGAATTTATTCCAGTTTAGTCTGAGGCCAGGAGACTAGTAAGGCACTTAAACAAACAAGCCTGTTATGTAATTTGCCTTAGAAGGGGTAGGCAATGGCACCCCACCCCAGTACTTTTGCCTGGAAAATCCCATGGACGGAGGAGCCTGGTAGGCTCTAGTCCATGGGGTCGCTAAGAGTCAGACACGACTGAGCGACCTCACTTTCACTTTTCACTTTCATGCGTTGGAGAAGGAAATGGCAACCCACTCCAGTGTTCTTGCCTGGAGAATCCCAGGGACAGGGGAGCCTGGTGGGCTTCCGTCTATGGGGTCGCACAGAGTCGGACACGACTGAAGCGACTTAGCAGCAGTAGCAGCAGCATAGTGAATTCTATAGGTGGGCTGTCAGGAAATAAAGACATCTGGAAGAAGTTTTAGCTTTGGACTGTGTCTATTCAATGACCCAGATGAGGTAAAAAAGTTGGGGGTAATAAATGCCATAATTCTTTCCTAAAGTCATTTTCATTTTAGGGTGCTGATGTTGAAACTAAGATGGAAGATTCTGCTCTAATCACCCCTTTTCAATTCTACTCAGCTCCCTGAAGCTCCAGGAAGGTGTCTGGCCTGAAGACCACCCTGTGCCTTTGAGGAACAACATTATATGCAGTGCTATACACAGAGTGCGGAGAAGGCAATGGCGCCCCACTCCAGTACTCTTGCCCGGAAATCCCATGGATGGAGGAGCCTGGTGGGCTGCAGTCCATGGGGTCACTAAGAGTTGGACACAACTGAGCAACTTCACCTTCACTTTTCACTTTCGTGCATTGGAGAAGGAAATGGCAACCCACTCCAGTGTTCTTGCCTGAAGAATCGCAGTTTAGGGGAAGCCTGGTGGGCTGCCGTCTATGGGGTCGCACAGAGTTGGACACGACTGAAGCGACTTAGCAGCACCAGCAGCACACACAGTGTGATTGGAACTGTCAGAAGGGCATGACTATTCCAAAAAGCTCCTTGCAAAAAACAGACAGCAATGCCTGACATTTCATCATTAAAGACTTAACTGTGCCCAGATGAGTTTCTAAATACCATTCCCCATTAAAAGGCAAAGCACATCTTGGAAATTTGCTGATTTCAGGTCAAGGGCAAGGAAAATTCAAGGTGAACCTGGGACCTCTTGTTCTACAAACCAAAGAAGTGCTCAGAAATTAATCAGATCATGTCAAAGGGACATAGGTGCTAACTTACAGGGACTTTCACTGGTTAAATTTGAAATAATTTTAGCATTAAGAGAATAATTATGACAATGACTGTAACACCCAGAAGTCCATAGCTATACTTGAAAGAAAGAAGGAAAACTCTCCTTTACAAAAGACTGTAGCTAATAAGTATAGATGAAATGATAGAGGAAATCAACATTTTGCAGCTCTCATTATAATAATTGATTGAGACAAGGATCCTCAGTGGATTCTCCACTGATTAATATTGCGGATGGTGTTGGTTCCTGGAATCCATACCTCCCTTCTACAGTTACTCCAGAGTGGCTTTTGAGGGTAGGAGACTGCGGCCCAAGCTTATCTACCATCTTGACAGAAAGCAGAAACAAGACATTTTTATATCTCTTGATCTATAGTGGATGCAACATTTGGACTCAAGATAGGCTACAAAAATAATGAAGCAATTTGTACAACCACTAGAATGTACCACGCGTGTGTGCTAAGTTGCTTCAGTAATGTCTGATTCTTTGCAACGCTATGGACTGTAGCCTGCCAGGCTCCTCTGGGATTCTCCAGGCAAGAATACTGGAAAGGGTTGCAGGCCCTCCTCCAGGGGATCTTCCTGATCCAGGGGTTGAACCTGCATCTCTTACATCTCGTGCATTGGCAGGCAGGCTCTTACCAAGAGTGTCACCTGGGAAGCCCAGAATGTACCATAGTGTCCACTAACTTCTATCCTTGCCAGCAATATGTTTAATAACTATATATTTTTCTAATTCAGTATGGCAAAAGTACATTTTATTGATTTATTTGCATTTCTTTGTTCACTAATGAAGTTGAAATTTTTTCCAATATGTTTATTGAGTCCACAGATTTCTTCTCATGAGAATTTGGCTATTCATGGCATTTGTTCCTTTACCTTTTTAAAGCTTTCTTTCCTCATTTATTTAGTCTTCTATGATTTATTCTGGTTTATGATTCGTCCATTTATTTTGACTGACTTTGAGGACTTTTTAAAGTATATTATAAAAGACCGTTATGGTATGATAAGAGCAATAATGGAAAATCTGATGATCCCATCACAATGGAATTTTCCTCCCCAAGCTCTCTATGAGATAGAGATTGTAACTCTTTTTCTGTTCTGTTATTTATGTGCAAATATTTCTATTTATGTATATGAAAATCTATCAATATTTTCTGTATTATTTTATCCGCTGTTTCTAAGCTTATAATTTTAAAACTCTTCACAATATTCAAAGCTATTAAATTACATTTTATTCAGGTTTCTAAACTTTAGTATTTTATTAGTCAATCTCATCTGAAATGGATTTTGAGGAAGAGGAAAAATAGTTTAAAATGCAAAAATTACAAATTGACTTGCAAAATGGACTTCATGTCTTTTATCCAGCTAAATTATTACCACAGTGGATGGCATCGTGGATCTAGGCATTACAAAGAGATAAATGCTCTGTTGTCAAAAAAAAAAAAGATTGCTCAGCCAAAAGAGAATAATGACAGAGGGGAAACTCATAAAATGTTCTTACTGAGATACTGTTTAGTTTTATTTTGTTATGATAGCTTGATTGTTGGGGGAAGGGCTGCAAAGGGAAATGGAAAAGGCTAGCTCAATTTAACTCTGTATTTTATTGCAAAACTGCCTGAATAATGGGGAAGGCAATGGCACCCCACCCCAGTACTTTTGCCTGGAAAATCCCATGGACGGAGGAGCCTGGTAGGCTCCAGTCTGTGGGGTCACTAAGAGTCGGACACGACTGAGCGACTTCACTTTCACTTTTCACTTTCATGCATTGGAGAAGGAAATGGCAACCCACTCCAGTGTTCTTGCCTGGAGAATCCCAGGGACAGGGGAGCCTGGTGAGCTTCCGTCTATGGGGTCGCACAGAGTCGGACACGACTGAAGCGACTTAGCAGCAGCAGCAGCCTGAATAATACAGGAGCAAGTTTGAATTGTGACAGGTTGTGCAGCCTTGTCTAAACCACATGGAGTTTCAGGCATAAGCTGAACAGTGACTACTAAACTTCGCTGAGCTGATAATCTTTTATTTCCTGAATAAATTCATTACCTTTATTTACTTCATTTTCTTTCTGCTTTCCTTTGATTCAAACATGAATGAATTTATAACATATATACTTATGTTCTTTGATAACCAAGTTGCTTTCAGATTACACTCCTTTCACCTTACTGAGACCTTCCTTTACCCCCAGATACTGATCCTGGCTTCCAAGCCATCTTTGTAAACCAAGGAAAAATCACGGAGTGACTTTTTACTAATTCCTGGGAAAAATAAGATACCCAGATGACAGAAATGTTCTCAGTACACTTCCCGTGTGCTTTTTCCCTGTGGAAATAATTTGCTTTATTGAATTAATACAATTCTTACCTTCAACTTGGTAGAAGGTGTTTATCAAACTGCTCTCAGACTCCATGCCTGGATAATTCTGTTGCTTGAGCTGTTTGGCACATTGGTTGTCAAGTAACTTAAATGAAGTCAATTTCCTTCTTTGTACTTTAATGTTTTCATTTGCAATAGCAATATAGCACCTATCTATTAAGGACTCAATTATTCAAAGTACATTCGTATAAATGTTTGAGGATACAGTTGAATGGTATTTCATAATTGCAAAGGAGAGCGTAGGAAAGGAACAGGAGGAAACTTCTGGTTAGTTTTAGCCTGTCTACCTTAATGGACATC
Source organism: Tragelaphus eurycerus (assembly GCA_935064755.1). Classification (NCBI taxonomy): domain Eukaryota; kingdom Metazoa; phylum Chordata; class Mammalia; order Artiodactyla; family Bovidae; genus Tragelaphus; species Tragelaphus eurycerus. The sequence goes on along the minus strand of CAKXYN010000024.1, from coordinate 15,532,751 downwards.
AGCAGCTGCTAATTCTTAAAGGGACATTATCTGGCCTTTGCTTTAAATGTATTTTTTATTGTTTTTGTTTTGTTTTTGTTTTTGTTGTTAATGCTACAGTGTCTGGCATATATGTTTTCCTTAAATAAATGAACGAATGAAATCCAGCCCTCCAAATTCTATACTCCCAAATTAAGGACTATATGACAACCTACACATTCCAGGAAATAATTTGAAGAAAGTACATTAAACCAATAGACAGGTAAGTCCATGACTCATTTGAAAAAAATTAATACTATTTTACAACTAATAAAATAAAAGCTAATACCATGAGATGGCAATTAAGAAAGGTCTGTTGTGCCTTGATTTACTTTGGTTTGCTTTCTTATTCTATTAGAAACAGCTGATGCCATTAGAAACAGATGTTTGTAATACAGATTAAATTAAAAAAATACACTTTTTTTCACATTGGTCTCAGGAATAGTTTTTTTTTTGGGGGGGGGCATCAGTTTATTTACTTATTTATTTATTTTTACTTTACAATATTGTACTGGTTTTGCCATACATCAACATGAATCTGCCATGGGTGTACACGTGTTCCCCATCCTGAACCCCCCTTCCACCTCCCTCCCCATACCATCCCCCTGGGTCATCCCAGTGCACCAGCCCCAAGCAAACTGTATCCTGCATCAAACCTGGACTGGCGATTTGTTTCTTATATGATATTATACATGTTTCAATACCATTCCCCCAAATCATTCCACCCTCTCCCTCTACCACAGAGTCCAAACGACTGTTCTATACATCTGTGTCTCTTTTTTGTCTTGCATACAGGGTTATCGTTACCATCTTTCTAAATTCCATATATATGCATTAGTATACTGTATTGGTGTTTTTCTTTCTGGCTTACTTCACTCTGTATAATAGGCTCCAGTTTCATCCACCTCATTAGAACTGATTCAAATGTATTCTTTTTAATGGCTGAGTAATACTCCATTGTGTATATGTACCACAGCTTTATTATCCATTCATCTGCTGATGGACATCTAGGTTGCTTCCATGTCCTGGCTATTATAAACAGTGCTGTGATGAACATTAGGGTACACGTCTCTTTCAATTCTGGTTTCCTCGGTGTGTATGCCCAGTAGTGGGATTGCTAGGTCATAAGGCAGTTCTATTTCTAGTTTTTTAAGGAATCTCCACACTGTTCTGCATAGTGGCTGTACTAGTTTGCATTCCCACCAACAGTGTAAGAGGGTTCCCTTTTCTCCACACCCTCTCCAGCATTTAGTGCTTGTAGACTTTTGGATTGCAGCCAAAAAATACACTTTCATATTTCAAGTTCTTTTCCTTGTACTGAGATCTGGCTCCCACTCACCTTTACTATCCTCCATTGGAATTTTTTTGTTTTTTGGTGGATGTTACCCATTCAAAGCCCCATAAAATAGTAGATTTCCAAGTTGAGTTCTCTTATCAGGTTAGCTATCCTGTTCCTATCCCCATAGCCTTCCCTATGGGGAAGCTCTAAACCCTAACCACTGGACCACCGGGAAATTCCCATCACATTCTACCACTTGTTATCATTGTGATGTCTTCATCTTGTCTCCTGTACAAAAGAAACTCCTTGAAGACGGGGAGAAGCCGTGTCTCTGACAACTGCATAGGGGCTACAGAAGCTGGGACAGTGTCAGTGTACAGCTGCACCAGACCAGTGTTTGCTGACTGATTGATTGACTGAAGGAATATTAAAGGGTCAAATTAAGTTTTTACCTTATTTTTTGGTCTCCATTTCCTTTATAATTCTTCCTCCCCTCCCCCTATACCCAGGCAGATGTCCAGTGTCTTCTCCTGCTACTTTCTAATTATCCAGCTTTTCCCATCCCCTCTTCATGCACTACTTGCTAAACTCATTCCCTCAGACATGCTCCCTGCCAGGGGTCTGGGTTAGATTCCTGGTTGGGGAACTAAGATTCTTCAAGTTGTCCATTGCGTGCCCCACCCCACCCTGCAAAAAAAGGTAGAGTGTGGTAAAGGACATACATTCTTTCATCCACATCCTCAAATTTCTCTCCTCCCATTTTCTTCTTAATCCACTCTAAAAAGGTTATTTCCCATACCACTTTTCCAAAAATGTCATCTGTGACCAACTGCTAAATCTAATGGCCAGTTCTAAGTCCTTATCTGATTTATTAGCAGCACTTGTTGCAATTCATCATTCTCCCCAAATTTCTGTCTTCCCTTGGTTTCTAGGATAACACACTCTCTTGGATTTTATCTCCTCTCTCTGGTCTCTCTTTGTATCCTTTGTTGCCTCATCATCTTTTAGATTTCTTTATGATTCAAGTGTCTCAGAACCTAGTTGTTGGTCCTCTTCTCTATCTAACCCTTACCCCCTGATGATCTCATCTAGGCTTATGACTCTAAATAGTACCTTCTTGCTGATGACTCCCAAATTTGTGTCTCCAACCTAGCGCTCTCTTCTGGACTTGATACTCATAAATCCAATTGGATTCATGACACTCCACTTGAATTCATGACACTCCACTTGAATGTCCAATAAATATCTTATATTCAGCATGTTTATATGTTGAAACTGAAGTCCTGATCTACCCTCACCCTCCAAAACTAAAAAATTCTATTTAACCCACAACTTGCCCTTCTTAGCTTCTGGCTACTCTATCCTTCAATTTGCCCAGGCTAAAAACCTTGAAGTCAACTGTGATCCCTCTCTTTGTCTCACAGCCCACATGCAGTCTGTCAGGAAATCCTGTTGGCTCTACCTTTTCTAAAAAATATCCAAAACTTCACCATTTTTCACTGTCTCCACTGCTACCACACTGGTCCAATTAACTTGGTCCTTTCAGGTTCTCTTACCATCTTTTTTTGGCCATGCTGCACAGCTTGCGGGTTTTTAGACTGGCAATCAGAGATTGAACCTGGGCCCTCAGAAGTGAAGGTGCAAAGTCCTGACCACTGGACCAGTAGGTAATTCCCAGGTTTTCTTAGTTTTTAAGTGATATCTCGACTGTGTTTGCCCTCCTTCTCTGTAGTGTATTATTAAACTAGATGCCAGAGTAATTATTTTAAAACAAAAGTCAGATCATGTCAGGACTGTTCAAAACCCTTCAGTGGCTTCCTTTTTCATTCACATAAAAGTTAAAGTCCTTACAGATGGCCAAAAGGGCCCTGGATGATGGCTCCTCTCCCACCATTCTCTCCCTTGCGCTCTTTGCCCTAAAAACTTCCCCAACACACCAGGAATTCTCAGGACCTTTGCGCTGGCCATCACTTTGCCTGGAAAACTCTTTCCCCAGATGTCTGCATGACTAAATCTCTCTCTGCACCTTCAAATCTGTGCTCAAGTGGTGCAATCACAAGGGGACCTACCATGACTGCCTTATTAATACTGTAAATTATGCACCTCCACTTTTCTTCATACTTCATTATTATTTTATTTTCCCAGTTTCATTTTACTTTACTTTTTCATTTTTTCATAGCACTTAGCACCATTCAAGCTACTATATAACTTACTTATTTACAAGTATATTGTCTATCTTTCCCTGCTAGAATCTGAGCTCCATGAGGGAAGGGGTCTTTCTCTTCTTTATTCACTGATATATCTCAAGTACCTAGAACATTGTCTGCTGTTTATAGGTACTTAATAAAATGTGTTAAATTAAAATTGAATTCATTCAACATCCATTTGGCATATACATATTTAGTATCTCCTATGTGCTAAGCACTGTTCTAGAGGCTTGATGTTCAGCAGTGAATAAGATAGACTTGTTAAATATTCATGGAACTCACTATTAGCAGGGATCATAGACTCCAAGCAAGTAATGGCAATGTGATAATTGTTGGGAGTGGGTAGTGTTATGGGGACATATACCGGGCATCTCACTGAGGCTTGGGAGTTAGAAAAAGACTCCCTAAAGGAAAAGATTGAAGTTCAAACCTGAAGAAGGTATGAGTGGGAACTAGCTAGCTAGTCAGTTCATCATCAGTTCAGTCGTTCACTCATGTCTGACTCTTTGCAATCCCATGGACTGTAGCATGCCAGGCCTCCCTGTCCATCACCACCTCCCGGAGTTTACTCAAAATCATGTCCAATGAGTTGATGATGCCAACTAACCATCTCATCCTCTGTCATCCCCTTCTCCTCCTGCCTTCGATCTTTCCCAGAATCAGGGTCTTTTGAAATGAGTCAGTTCTTTGCATCAGGTGGCCAAAGTATTAGAGCTTCAGCTTCAGCATCAGTCCTTCCAATGAATATTCAGGACTGGTCTCCTTTAGGATGGACTGGTTGGGTCTTCTTGCAGTCCAAGGGACTCTCTAGAGTATTCTCCAACAACACAGTTCAAAAGCATCAATTCTTTGGCTCTCAGCTTTCTTTATAGTCCAACTCTCACATCCATACATGACCACTGGAAAAACCATAGCTTTGATTAGATGAACCTTTTTGGCAGTTATTTATCTGCTTTTTAATAAGCTGTCTAAGTTGCTCATAGCTTTTCTTCCAAGGAGCATGCGTTTTTTAATTTCATGGCTGCAGTCACTATCTGCAGTGATTTTGGAGCCCAGAAAAATAAAGTCAGCCACTGTTTCCACTGTTTCCCCATTTATTTCCCATGAAGTGATGGGACCAGATGCCATGATCTTCGTTTTCTGAATGTTGAGGTTTAAGTCAACTTTTTCACTCTCCTCTTTCACTTTCATCAAGAGGCTCTTTAGTTCTTCTTCACTTTCTGCCATAAGCGTGGTGTCATCTGCATATCTGAGATCATTGATATTTCTCCTGGCAATCTTGATTCCAGCGTGTGCTTCATCCAGCCTGGCATTTTGCATGATGTACTCTGGATATAAGTTAAATAAGCAGGGTGACAATATATAGCCTTGACATACTCCTTTCCCGATTTGGAACCAGTCTGTTGTTCCACGTCCAGTTCTAACTGTTGCTTCTTGATCTGCATACAGATTTCTCAGGAGGCAGGTAAGGTGGTCTGGTATTCCCATCCTTAGAGAATTTTCCACAATTTGTTGGGATCTATGGTTAAAGGCTTTAGTGTAGTCAATAAAGCAGAAGTAGATGTTTTTCTGGAACTCTCTTGCTTTTTCTTTGATTCAGTGGAAGTTGGCAATTTGATCTCTGGTTCCTCTGCCTTTTCTAAATCCAGCTTGAACGTCTGAAGCTAACTAGTGGAAAGGGCCAACAGAGAGTTCTAGACTGAGAAAACAAGTTGAGATAGTATTAATAAAGGCATATCAAAATGGAATATTTTGTTTATGGCTGGGGGAGAGGAGAAGGCAGCAATGACTGAGATCATATTGAAAATAAATTAACCATTAAAATGAGTTACCCAGGTATGATGGTGAAAATTGATAAGAGGGTAGAAGTGTGCCAGATAAAGATACCAGTTTAAGCTTAAAATTAAGAGATAGGAAAATATGGAGCTTATAAGATATAGTTTGCCTGGAGCATAGGGTTAGAAAGTCCTAAGAAAGGAAAGGTAGATTACAACCAGGAAGGTGGTAGGGAAGTCCTGGCAGATTTTTAAGCAGAATTGTAACAACCAAAACTGCTCTTTGGAGAGATTTAATTTAGCTGCAGGATATAGACACTCCTCATTGCCAAATTCAGACTTAAATTGAAGAAAATAGGGAAAACCACTAGACCATTCAGATATGACCTAATCAAATCTCTTATGATTATACAGTGGAAGTGAAAAATAGATTCAAGGGATTACCAAAAAAATAATAGGAGCATCTTGAATGATGTCATTAATAATTTAAATATAGTAGATCTATATTTAATTAATTGATATTAATCATATTCTACACAAATATATTTAAAATTTTGTGTCTCATACACGGTTAATAGATGTCCATAGGACATTTAGAGAAACTGGAAAAAAGATAAACATTACTAAATTTCAGAAAGTAGAATTCTTTTTTGTGTATGTAATTCAGTTATATATATACACATGTGTTATTTTTTAAATTATTTTCCATTATAGGTTATTACAAGATATTGACTATAGTTCACTGTGCTATACAGTAAACTGTTGTTGCTTGTTGCATATTTATTTTTTTAATTAGGAATCTAGCATTCTATTCATACTAAGTCAAACAAGAACAATCAAAATGTCATAAAATTTTAGTTAGGCAAAAATTCATAAGTTTTCTAATATATATATTATACATAGTATTTATATATAAGTATGCAAAAGCTCACACGCTAGTAAAGTAATGCTCAAAATTCTCCAAGCCAGGCTTCAGCAATATGTGAACCGTGAACTTCCTGATGTTCAAGCTGGTTTTAGAAAAGGCAGAGGAACCAGAGATCAAATTGCCAACATCCGCTGGATCATGGAAAAAGCAAGAGAGTTCCAGAAAAACATCTATTTCTGCTTTATTGACTATGCCAAAGCCTTTGACTGTGTGGATCACAATAAACTATGGAAAATTCTGAAAGAGATGGGAATACCAGACCACCTGATCTGCCTCTTAAGAAATCTGTATGCAGGTCAGGAAGCAACAGTTAGAACTGGTCATGGAACAACAGACTGGTTCCAAATAGGAAAAGGAGTACGTCAAGGTTGCATATTGTCACCATGTTTATTTAACTTATATGCAGAGTACATCATGAGAAATGCTGGACTGGAAGAAACACAAGTTGGAATCAAGATTGCTGGGAGAAACATCAATAACCTCAGATATGCAGATGACACCACCCTTATGGCAGAAAGTGAAGAGGGGCTAAAAAGCCTCTTGATGAAAGTGAAAGTGGAGAGTGAAAAGGTTGGCTTAAAGCTCAACATTCAGAAAACGAAGATCATGGCATCTGGTCCCATCACTGCATGGGAAATAGATGGGGAAACAGTGGAAACAGTGTCAGACTTTGTTTTTCTGGGCTCCAAAATCACTGCAGATGGTGACTGCAGCCATGAAATTAAAAGACGCTTACTCCTTGGAAGGAAAGTTATGACCAACCTAGATAGCATATTCAAAAGCAGAGACATTACTTTACCAACAAAGGTTCGCCTAGTCAAGGCTATGGTCTTTCCTGTGGTCATGTATGGATGTGAGAGCTGGACTGTGAAGAAGGCTGAGCGCCGAAGAATTGATGCTTTTGAACTGTGGTGTTGGAGAAGACTCTTGAGAGTCCCTTGGACTGCAAGAAGATCCAACCAGTCCATTCTGAAGGAGATCAATCCTGGAATTTCTTTAGAAGGAATGATGCTAAAGCTGAAACTCCAGTATTTTGGCCACCTCATGCGAAGAGTTGACTCATTGGAGAAGACTCTGATGCTGGGAGGGATTGAGGGCAGGAGGAGAAGGGGACGACAGAGGATGAGATGGCTGGATGGCATCACTGACTCGATGGATGCGAGTCTGAGTGACCTCCGGGAGCTGGTGATGGACAGGGAGGCCTGGCGTGCTGCGGTTCATGGGGTCGCAAAGAGTCGGACACGACTGAGCGACTGATCTGATCTGATGCAAAAGCTTTTCTACTATGCTTGATAAAGGCTTAGGAAAGAACATCAAACTAAAGAGATGGAGAAATTGGAAAACATACACTAAATGAAATGGGAACACTGAATATAAAATAGAAAGAGTGAAGCAAACTAGATGAAAGTAAAAGATACTCAGATAGTCCAGTTATTTTTTTAAACATGGTTGCTCATTAGAAATATATCTGGAGCTCTGGCAAAAAAATACACGCAGTACCTGGGCATTTGTATTTTTCAAAAAATTCCAAGATAATTCTGATGTGCATCTGGATTTTTAAAAGTGATTACAGGTTTTTCTGTTAAAGGTAGTTTTGGTGATATAAAATCCTGTAAGTTTTCTATTGACCAAACATTATACAATGATATTAAATGAGTAATAGTTACATAATCACAATAGTAAAAAATGTTTATCAGTTTTCACAATCAATAACCAGACAAATTATAAAAGATAATTACAATTTTTGCAAGCCATAATGGAAACATAATTAACCTAACAATATAAAATAATTACAAACAGTCTGGGGGGTCAAGCAGAGTGATGTCGTAAGCGGAAATGGCCTACATACACGTGTTTTTGTCTGCTCAGCCAGTCTATATCCTTTGGTTGGTGCATTTAATTCATTTGCATTTAAGGTAATTATCAATATGTATGATCTTATTACCAGTGTCTTAACTGTTTTGGATTTATTTTCTATAGGTAGGGCTTTCTTTCTCTTGTTTTCTGCCTAAAGAAGTTCCTTTAGCATTTGTTGTAAAGCTGGTTTGGTGGTGCTGAATTCTTTTAACTTTTGCTTGTCTGGAAAGCTTTTGATTTCTCCATCAAATCTGAAGGAGAGTCTTTCTGGGTAGAGTATTCTTTGTTATAGTTCCTTCCCTTCCATCACTTTAAATATGTCATGCCATTCCCTTCTGGCTTGTAGAGTTTCTGTTGAGAAATCCACTGATGGTCTAATGGGAGTTCCCTTGTAAGTTATTTGTCGTTTTCCCCTTGTTGCTTTTAAAATTTTATCTCTGTAACTTTTGTAATTTTGATAACTGTGTGTCTCAGTGTGTTTCTCCTTGGATTTGTCTGGCCTGGGACTCTCTGTGCTTCCTGGACTTGGGTGATTATTTCCTTTCCCATGTTGGGGAATTTTTCAGCTATTATCTCTTCAAATATCTTCTCAGGTCCTTTCTCTCTCCTCCTTCTGGGGCACCTATAATGTGAATGTTCATGCGTTTAATGTTGTCCCAGAGGTCTCTTAAGCTGACTTCATTTCTTTTCATTCTTTTTTGGATACTCTGTTCCGTGGCAATGAATCCCACCATTCTCTCCTCCAGGTTATTTATCTGTGCTTCTGCCTCAGTTATTCTACTATGGATTCCTTCTAATGTATTATTCATCTCTGTTTGTCCTTTAGTTCCTGTAGGTCTTTAGTAAACATTCCTTGCATCGTCTCAATTTTTGCCTCCATTCTTTTTTCCGAGATCCTGAATCATATTCACTATCATTATTCTGAATTCTTTTTCTGGAAGGTTGCCTATCTCTACTTCGTTCAGTTGTTTTTCTGGAGTTTTATCTTATCCCTTCACCTGGGACACAACTTTCTGCTTTTTCATGCTGATGAGCTTTCTGAATGTGGTTTTGTTTTAGCCACCATGGGATTGTGGTTCTGAACCCACATCTCTTAAATTTCCTGAATTGGCAGGCAGGTTCTTTATCACTAGTGCCACCTGGGAAGCCCATATATTCATACATATGTGTGTGTGCGTGTGTGTGTGTGTGTGTGTGTGAAAGATATCTCAATAAAGCTGTTTAAAAATACTGAGGCTGGGCACCACCCCAGGTGAAATGAATCAGAATCTCTTGCAGTGGAACCCAGGCATCGGTGTGACAGGGGTAGTTTCTCAGGGCTCCCCAGAACGCTCATTTTGGATTGGTAAAACCACAAGCTTTGGAAGGGAACTTTGTCAATGACCTATTGGGACCTCCCTTTTGGAAGCCTCCAGGAATAACCAGACTTGGTCAGTTTGACACAATTTGGTACCAGACACTCTTTGGAGATGTTGATCCACTCTGAGTGGTTCAGAGGGGGACGTTTCCTGCAGGTCTTGGAGTGATCCTGCTTTTAGCTCATGTTGTTTGTCTGCTCTCACACGGCATTCACAGGACTCTTCCTAATGGGCAAAGCTTCCCTCATTTTTCAAGTTCTGTGGGTAAGGGGAGGGCACTTCACTAGGTGGTTAGATGAACCAAACAGAAAGAAACCTGGAATAAGAAGGTTGGCTAGGAATCTGTGCTGTAGTCCAAGCACTAGGCTGTGAGTAGGGTGATAACTGCAGGACAGAAAAGGAATGGAAAGGAGAGGGGAGGGGCAGGAAAAGGAATGGAAGATTAAATTAATTGTATTCAAATTAAACTATTCTCTTTGTACTAAAACTTTTAAAAGTTTACAGAAGAATAACTGAAGTCCCTGGGGGAGGGGGTGATTCACAGAGCATCTCAACATAGAAAATTATGTGACAACTGACCACCATTGACACTTTGACAAGCTAACGGCAGGGTTTAATTTATCATTTGAATAATGTTTTTTCTTTGTAACTGTGAATATTGTATTTTTCTGACCCTAAATCACACATTATATAGCAATTAGACTATTAGGTCACAGAACAGAAGGCTGAGCTATTGATAAATGAATTTTAGAAGAGCTAGCAATCACTTGGGATATGAAGGTTAGACCACACACACACACACACACAAACACACATATGATAAACTCCAATAATCAAATATTATAGTCAAGATAATTTTTTATCCTGATAGTCTTAAAGAACTTTGCAACACTTGGCTTTTCTTTGAATATGCAAGCAAGAGGTTAAAACAAATTAATGAAATAAAAAATTTCTTCAAATTAACTTCCGTAATGTGTCTCCCACACTGTTCAAATTGTCTTTTTCAGATAAGAAATATAACTGCTTGACATACATCAGTGTTCCCAGGTGTATTTAGAGGCAACATGTTATTTACCAAATCCCTTTCATGTTTTTTCCTCTGTGTTCAGGGACTTAGCACAATCATGTAACTGAATAGCTATCCTGCTGAGTTAATAATAGCATACTTATTATTTCATTTTAGAAGTTTTCTGTTTTACTATTTGAATTCAATAGCAAGAATCACAATTACAAAGTGATCCAAACTGAAATGTTTTTGACAGAGATGAAGTATGATATCTGAGATTTTAGAAAAAGGAATATTTGCAAGTTTTAAACACAATAGCTTGAAATCACTGACTTTATATATATTAAAATATATATTTATATAAAATATAATATAAAATGTTTATATTTATTAAAATATAAACTATAATATATTTCATCTAGGCAGACTGGATGATGCACAAGCTGGAATCAAGATTGCAGGGATAAATATCAATAACCTCAGATACACAGATGACACCACCCTTATGGCAGAATATGAAAAACAAAAGAGCCTCTTGATGAAAGTGAAAGAGCAGGGTGAAAACGTTGGCTTAAAGCTCAACATTCAGAAAAATAAGATCAAGACATCTGGTCCCATTAGTTCAGTTCAGTTTAGTCACTCAGTCGTGTCTGACTCTTTGTGATCCCATGAAAAGCAGCACGCCAGGCCTCCCTGTCCATCACCAACTCCCGGAGTTCACCCAAACTCACGTGCATCGAGTCGGTGATGCCATCCAGCCATCTCATCCTGTGTTGTCCCCTTCTCCTTCTGCCCCCAATCACTCCCAGCATCAGGGTCTTTTCCAATTAGTCAACTCTTCACATGAGGTGGCCAAAGTATTGGAGTTTCAGCCCCAGCATCATTCCTTCCAATGAATACCCAGAACTGGTCTCTCTTAGGATGGACTGGTTGGACCTCCTTGCAGTCCAAGGGACTCTCAAGAGTCTTCTCCAGCACCACAGTTCAAAAGCATCAATTCTTCGGTGCTCAGCTTTCTTCACAGTCCAACTCTCACATCCATACATGACCACTGGAGAAACCATAGCCTTGACTAGACAGATCTTTGTTGGCGAAGTAATATCTCTGGCCCCAGTTTCTGGCACAGAGCTCCTAAAATTCTTACAAATTCTTAAGTGAAAAGAACACTGGGAACATCTCTCATTCTTAAATTTGGTCTGCCAACACCTTGAATTTGGACTTCTAGCATATCATGGGAGAATGAACTTTTATGGTTAAGATGTCCAATTTGTGGTAATTTGTAACAGTAGGTACAAGAAATTGGTAAATTATTCATCATTTCCCCAAAACTAAAAGAGCAGTGAGTATTTTGGTTGAAGAACCTAATTTGCCTGCATCAAAATTGTAGACTTAAGGTATTGTGGAAGGAAAGTGTCAGTCGCATATTTGTGTCTGATTCTTTGAGACCCCATGAACTGTAGCCCTGCCAGGCTCCTCTGTCCATGGAATTCTCCAGGAAAGAACACTGGAGTGGGTTGTCATTCCGCTCTCCAGGGGAACTTCCCAACCCAGGGATCGAACCCAGGTCTCTCGCATTGCAGACAGATTCTTTACCATTTGAGCCAATAAGGAAGCCATCTGAGCCACCAGAGAAGCCATTGTGGAAGGAAACAGAGGCATTATCTAAGAGCGAAGATAAGAAAGTCAGAGTTCTCTATCTGCCAGTTCTTAAAATAGTAAGATTAGCCATTTCTATTATTCTATCATTATTCCATTCTATTATCACCTGCAAGTAGTCTCAGAGAGTAAATAAGTCCTTGATGTATAATATAAACATGGAGGTTATTATTTCACATGTGAGATCCTGTGGCTTTTGTCCTTTAAGATGTATATTCCTCTCATTTTAGCATCCTTTTGCTAAATTTATCTTTTTTGATACTTCTCTTCTCCTAATTAATGTTTCGAAGATGAAAAAAAAAAGCCTCATCATTGATTTTCTGGTTTTATTTGTAATTTGAGATAGAAGACATTTCTAAACTTTAATCATATATTTATGAGATGGACTTTTTTCAAACTGTGACTTTCACTTTGCAATTTCATTAGGCTGCAACCAAGATTCCATTTCTTATTACATTTTTATAAGCATAGTGTATTAGAATGTATTTTCTGTAGTTATTTAAAGTTACAGTGTACTAAATCAGGAATTTAAAAGTGGCAATGTCTTTTATTTTCAATGTGCATGTATGCTACCAACATCATTCACAGAAGTTGTTCTATTTTGATTTGGGGGTAATTCTGCTATTGTTGTTTTAAACCTTAATTTCTCTCAGAATTATTCCTATGAGAGTAATTTCTACAGAGAATGGAACTTTTACAGAAAATAATTTTCATTGATATATATGTCTATATTATTTCTCAGCTAGCCTACATTTTACATGTCAATTACAAACTCAAATTTGGTAGTTTCTATAATTTACATTATTTATTTATTGCTGCCAAGTTGATTGTTCTCTGTGGCCTTTTTACTGTTTATTTTCCAATTTCCATTTGAAAAGAAAACTAAAATTATTGTGTACACATATTTAGACCTTCCCAGGGCTTCCCAGGTGGTGCCAGGGTAAAACCCACCTGCAAATGCAAGAGACATAAGAGACATGGATTCAATCCCTGGATCCAGCAGATCCTCTAGAGGAGGGCATGGGAAACGACTCAAGCAATATTGCATGGAGAATCCCAAGAACAGAGTACCCTGGTGGGCTACAGTCTCAGTTCAGTTCAGTTGCTCAGTCGTGTCTTACTCTTTGCAACCCCATGAATCGCAGTACGACAGGCCTCCCTGTCCATCACCAACTCCTGGAGTTCACCCAGACTCACGTCCATCAAGTCAGTGATGACATCCAGCCAGTGATGCCATCCAGCCATCTCATTCTCTGTCGTCCCCTTCTCCTCTTGCCCCCAGTCCCTCCCAACTTCAGGGTCTTTTCCAGTGAGTCAACTCTTCACATGAGGTGGCCAAAGTACTGGAGTTTCAGTTTTAGCATCATTCCTTCCGAAGAAATCCCAGGGCTGATCTCCTTCAGAATGGACTGGTTGGATCTCCTTGCAGTCCAAGGGACTCTCAAGAGTCTTCTCCAACACCACAGTTCAAAAGCATCACTTCTTCAGCACTCAGCTTTCTTCACAGTCCAACTCTCACATCCATACATGACCACAGGAAAGACCATAGCCTTGAGATGAACATTTGTTGGCAAAGTAATGTCTCTGCTTTTGAATATGCTATCTAGGTTGGTCATAACTTTTCTTCCAAGGAGTAAGTGTCTTTTAATTTCATGGCTGCAGTCACCATCTGCAGTGATTTTGGAGCCCAGAAAAATAAAATCTGACACTTTTTCCACTGTTTCCCCATCTATTTCCCATGAAGTGATGGGACTGGATGCCATGATTTTCGTTTTCTGAATGTTGAGCTTTAAGCCAACTTTTTCACTCTCCTCTTTCACTTTCATCAAGAGGCTCTTTAGTTCCTCTTCACTTTCTGCCATAAGGGTGGTGTCATCTGCATATCTAAGGTTATTGATATTTCTCCTGGCAATCTTGATTCCAGCTTGTGCTTCTTCCAGACCAGCATTTCTCATGATGTACTCTGCACAGAAGTTAAATAAGTGGGGTGACAATATACAGTCTTGATGTACTCCTTTTCCTATTTGGAACCAGCCTGTTGTTCCATGACCAGTTCTAACTGTTGCTTCCTGACCTGCATACAGGTTTCTTAAGAGGCAGATCAGGTGGTCTGGTATTCCCATCTCTTTCAGAATTTTTCACAGTTTATCCTGATCCACACAGTCAAAGGCTTTGGCATAGTCAATAAAGCAGAAATAGATGTTTTTCTGGAACTCTCTTGCTTTTTTGATGATCCAACGGATGCTGGCAATTTGATCTCTGGTTCCTCTGCCTTTTCTAAAACCAGCTTGAACATCTAGAAATTCACGGTTCACATATTGCTGAAGCCTGGCTTGGAGAATTTTGAGCATTACTTTACTAGCGTGTGAGATGAGTGCAATTATGTGGTAGTTTGAGCATTCTTTGGCATAGCCTTTCTTTGGGATTGGAATGAAAACTGACCTTTTCCAGTCCTGTGGCCACTGCTGAGTTTTCCAAATTTGCTGGCATATTGAGTGCAGCACTTTCACAGCATCATCCTTCAGGATTTGAAATAGCTCAACTGGAATTCCATCACCTCCACTAGCTTTCTTTGTAGTGATGTGTCCTAAGGCCCACTTGACTTCACATTCCAGGATGTCTGGCTCTAGGTCAGTGATCACACCATCATGATTATCTGGGTCGTGAAGCTCTTTTTTGTACAGTTCTTCTGTGTATTGTTGCCATCTCTTCTTAATATCTTCTGCTTCTGTTAGGTCCATACCATTTCTGTCCTTTATTGAGCCCATCTTTGCATGAAATGTTCCCTTGGTATCTCTAATTTTCTTGAAGAGATCTCTAGTCTTTCCCATTATATTGTTTTCCTCTATTTCTTTGCATTGATCGCTGGGGAAGGCTTTCTTATCTCTTCTTGCTATTTTTTGGAACTCTACATTCAGATGCTTATATATTTCCTTATCTCCTTTGCTTTTCACTTCTCTTCTTTTCACAGCTATTTGTAAGGCCTCCCCAGACAGCCATTTTGCTTTTTTGCATTTCTTTTCCATGGGGATGGTCTTGATCCCTGTCTCCTGTACAATGTCACGAACCTCATTCCATAGTTCATCAGGCACTCTATCTATCAGGTCTAGGCCCTTAAATCTATATCTCACTTCCACTGCATAATCATAAGGGATTTGATTTAGGTCATACCTGAATGGTCTAGTAGTTTTCCCTACTTTCTTCAATTTAAGTCTGAATTTGGCAATAAGGAGCTCATAATCTGAGCCACAGTCAGCTCCTGGTCTTGTTTTTGTTGACTGTACAGAGCTTCTCCATCTTTGGCTGCAAAGAATATAATCAATCTAATTTTGGTGTTTACCATCTGGTGATGTCCATGTGTAGAGTCTTCTCTTGTGTTGTTGGAAGCAGGTGATTGCTATGACCAGTGCATTTTCTTGGCAAAACTCTATTAGTCTTTGCCCTGCCTCATTCCATATTCCAAGGCCAAATTTGCCTGTTACTCCAGGTGTTTCTTGACTTCCTACTTTTGCATTCCAGTTCCCTATAATGAAAAGGACGTCTTTTGGGGGTGTTAATTCTAAAAGGTCTTGGAGGTCTTCATAGAACCGTTCAGCTTCAGTTTCTTAAGCATTATTGGTTGGGGCATAGACTTGGATTACTGTTATACTGAATGGTTTGCCTTGGAAACGAACAGAGATCATTCTGTCGTTTTTGAGATTGTATCCAAGTACTGCATTTCGGACTCTTTTGTTGACCATGATGGCCACTCCATTTCTTCTGAGGGATTCCTGCCCACAGTAGTAGATATAATGGTCATCTGAGTTAAATTCACGCATTCCAGTCCATTTCAGTTCGCTGATTCCTAGAATGTCAACATTCACTATTGTCATCTCTTGTTTGACCACTTCCAATTTGCCTTGATTCATGGACCTGACATTCCAGGTTCCTATGCAATATTGCTCTTACAGCATCAGACCTTGCTTCTATCACCAGTCACATCCACAACTGGGTATTCTTTTTGCTTTGGCTCCATCCATTCTTTCTGGAGTTATTTCTCCATTGATCTCCAGTAGCATATTGGGCCCCTACTGACCTGGGGAGTTCCTTTTTCAGTATCCTATCATTTTGCCTTTTCATACTGTTCACGGGGTTCTCAAGGAAAGAATACTGAAGTGGTTTGCCATTCCCTTCTCCAGTGGACCACATTCTGTCAGACCTCTCCACCATGTCCCACCCATCTTGGGTGGCCCCATGAGCATGGCTTAGTTTCATTGCATTAGACAAGGCTGTGGTCCTAGTGTGATTAGATTGACTAGTTTTCTGTGAGTATGGTTTCATTGTGTCTGCCCTCTGATGCTCTCTTGCAACACTTACCCTCTTACTTGGGTTTCTCTTACTTTAGACGTGGGGTATCTCTTGACGGCTGCTCCAGAAAAGTGCAGCCGCTGCTCCTTACCTTGGATGAGGGGTATCTCCTCACCACTGCCCCTCCTGACCTTGAACGTGGAATAGCTCCTCTAGTCCCTCCTGCACCCGCACAGCCATCGCTCCTGGGACGTGGGGTTGCTCCTCTTGGCCACTGCCCCTGACCTCAGACTTGGGTAGCTCCTCTCGGCCATTCCTGCACCATTGCAGCCTGGCACTCTTGGCCACTGCCCCTGACCTCAGACGTGGGGTAGCTCCTCCCAGCCTCTGCCCCTGGCCTTGGATGCGGGGTAGCTCCTCTGGTGCTGCCCCTGGCTTTGGGCAGCGGGTAGCTCCTCCTGGCCGCCGTCCCTGACCTCAGATGTGGGGTAACTCCTCTTGGCCGCCCCCTCGGGCATGGGGTCCTCCCTGCTTCTGTCCCTGACCTCAGACGTGGGGTAGCTACCGTCTATAGGGTTGCAAAAAGTCAGACATGGCTAAAGCAACTTAGCATGCATACACGCAGACCTTCCCAATTTATTTCATTAGAAAAGTACTGCTCAATTGTTTTACACCATTTTTTGATGTAGGAATTATTTCTTTACAGCTTTGTTGAGCTGTAGATGGTTGTTATACTATACACTTCACCTATTTAAAGTATATATTATAATGGCTTTGGGTTGTGTTTTTCATTCATGATGAATTATTTACATAGGATCCCCCATGAAATACGGTCATTTCAGTAGAAAGTGTGGAGGATTGAAGAAGCAAAGGAAGCTATAACCCAGGGTCTGCAGAGGGCCTACCAACCAGAAGTGTGAGAAACACTCTCCCCTAAGGCCTTATAGTACTCAATGGAAGAAGAGGTATGGGAGCCTGAAACAGGCTGATACAGAACTCAGGTGTTTCCCCCATGAAGGAGCGGTATGAGTCTTAAAAACAGGGTAATTGAGTGACTATCTGCATGCTAAATTGTGGGATATGCAGCCTCCTTCACCCAATTCACTGCCCAGACCACCAGCCGCCAGGACAAGAGCATGCGCACATGCGCACCTGCCCCCATCTCCCACCCTCACCCTCCACATGAGAAATTCATAGATTCTTTCCTGGGAAAACTGAATGCCCTATGAAAAAAAAAGACTTCCACAAATGACATTTAGTGCTTTCCCAATACAAATATGGCAAACCCACACAACTCACAGAACTTCAATTCAGATTTTTAGCAACTTCACATTTCAATATGAACAGAGTCAAAGATTATCAAACATTCAAGAAGTATTTTTAATACAAAAGACACGCACACACACACACACACATACAAACTCCTGGCACTTGGAAAAAAATTGAAGATATACATAAAATGAGGGACAAAAGAGCTTCAAGGAGAATAAAACATTGTACAAGAAGTATAATCATATTAGATGATCTGCCTCAGTAGGGAATAATGATAGTAATTATTTATTAATTATAACATAATTATATGTAATATTATTATCACAATGTAAAGGCAGACTAAATAAGGTGATAAAACAATATTGGGAGGGAAGGAAGAGGGGAGGAATGTATTTTTTTAATGTTAAATCATCTATATCAGAAAGTAGATCCATAGCGCTTCCCAGGTGGCACTCGCGCTAAGAACCCTCCTGCCAATGAAGGAGACATAAGAGATGCAGGTCCAGTCCCTGGGCCAGGAAGATCCCCTGTAGAAGGGCGTGGCCACCTGCTTCAGTATTCTTGCCTGGATAAACCCACAGACAGAGGAGCCCGGTGGACTACAGTCCATAGGGTTGCAAAGAGCTGGACATGACTGAAGTGACTTAGCATGCATGCATGCAGAGATAATGTCTGACATGGATAAATAAAAAGATGGCCAAATTGGTTTTAAATAATGGTTTTAAAATATGGGGAAAAGTATCAAACAGTATCAAAATTAACAGCTAAGCCAATTGTAAGTGAGTCCTTCCAGGAAGTGGTGGGATTATATGATCTAGGAGTTCAGGGCAGATAAAAGGGAAACCAGACAAAAGGACTACTGTTTTCCACTACAAGCCCTTTAGTACTACTTGAGGTGTAAACTGTCCATAGACTTTACTTTAATAGAGAATAAAATATAATTTAAAAGATAAAGCCCAAAGACAGTATTTTAGTTGGCATTGCTTCCCCCTCCCCCCATTACAGTTTTCAAAGAGGACAAGGACTTTTGATCTGATAGCTACACAAATTGGACAATTCTTCTAATATTTTAAAGTAAACCAGTTACAATCTTAGATGATCCCTCAGGAAAGAAAAATCTTAGTAATTCCTTGAGAAAATAAACTTTTAAATTAAAAAATGTAGTCAGGTGATAATTCTACTGCAAGAAGGGAAATCAAAACTTCAAGCAGTTTTTGAATCATTTTTTTCAGACATACATCTGTGCCCCTCACTGCTTGGGAGGCGTGAGGGCCAGATACCTGATGAACCTCTCACTCATAGTTCCTCAGCCTCTTCCACCTTTTTTGCCTTTCTTCCCCCTACAGCTACTTTTCCTGTCCCCTCTTACATGTTTCAACTTTTACCAGTACTAACCATACCAGAAAGACTTCTCTTTTTAGATATACTTCATTGAATACATGAGTGATGAGTGAAATGGTAAATTTGGTTAAAAAATGGTAATTTTGTGCAAACAAAATAATGATCAGTTCAGGTTCAGTTCAGTTGCTCAGTCATGTCTGATTCTTTGCAACCCCATGAAGTGCAGCACGCCAGGCCTCCCTGTCCATCACCAACTGCCAGAGACCACCCAAACCCATGTCCATCGAGTCAGTGATGCCATCCAACCATCTCATCCTCTGTCGTCCCCTTCTCCTCCTGCCCTCAATCCTTCCCAGCATCAGAGTCTTTTCAAATGAGTCAGCTCTTCGCATCAGGTGTCCAAAGAATTGGAGTTTCAGCTTCAATATCAGTCCTTCCAATGAACACCCAGGATGGACTGATCACCTTTAGGATGGACTGGTTGGATCTCCTTGCAGTCCAAGGGACTCTCAAGAGTCTTCTCCAACACCACAGTTCAAAAGCATCAATTCTTCGGTGCTCAGCTTTCTTCATGGTCCAACTGTCACATCCACATGTGACTAATGGAAAAACCATAGCCTTGACTAGACGGACCTTTGTTGGTAAAGCAATGTCTCTGCTTTTGAATATGCTATCTAGGTTGGTCATAACTTTCCTTCCAAGGAGTAAGTGTCTTTTAATGTCATGGCTGCAGTCACCATCTGCAGTGATTTTGGAGCCCCCAAAATAAAGTCAGCCACTATTTCCATTGTTTCCCCATCTATTTGCCATGAAGTGATGGGACCAGATGCCATGATCTTAGTTTTCTGAATGTTGAGCTTTAAGCCAACTTTTTCACTCTCCTCTTTCACTTTCATCAAGAGGCTCTTTAGTTCTTCTTCACTTTCTGCCATAAGGGTGGTATCATCTGCATATCTGAGGTTATTGATATTTCTCCCAGCAATCTTGATTCCAGCTTTTGCTTCTTCCAGACCAGCGTTTCTCATGATGTACTCTGCATAGAAGTTAAATAAGTGGGGTGACAATATACAATCTTGATGTACTCCTTTTCCTATTTGGAACCAGTCTGTTGTTCCATGTCCAGTTCTAACTGTTGTTTCCTGACCTGCATACAGGTTTCTCAAGAAACAGGTCAGGTGGTCTGGTATTCCCATCTCTTTCAGAATTTTTCACAGTTTATCCTGATCCACACAGTCAAAGGCTTTGGCATAGTCAATAAAGCAGAAATAGATGTTTTTCTGGAACTCTCTTGCTTTTTCCATGATCCAGTGGATGTTGGCAATTTGATCTCTGGTTCCTCTGTCTTTTCTAAAACCAGCTTGAACATCTGGAAGTTCACGGTTCACGTATTGCTGAAGCATGGTTTGGAGAATTTCAAGCATTACTTTACTAGCATGTGAGATGAGTGCAATTGTGGGGTAGTTTGAGCATTCTTTGGCATTGCCTTTCTTTGGGATTGGAATGAAAACTGACCTTTTCCAGTCCTGTGGCCACTGCTGAGTTTTCCAAATTTGTTGGAATATTGAGTGCAGCACTTTCACTGTCATCTTTCAGGATTTGAAATAGCTCAACTGGAATTCCATCACCTCCACTAGCTTTGTTCATAGTGATGCTTCCTAAGGCCCACTTGACTTCACATTCCAGGATGTCTGGCTCTAGGTCAGTGATCACACCATCATGATTATCTGGGTCGTGAAGCTCTTTTTTGTACAGTTCTTCTGTGTATTCTTGCCACCTCTTCTTAATATCTTCTGCTTCTGTTAGGTCCCTATCATTTCTGTCCTTTATTGAGCCCATCTTTGCATAAAATGTTCCCTTAGTATCTATAATTTTCTTGAAGAGATCTCTAGTCTTTCCCATTCTATTGTTTTCTTCTATTTATTTGCATTGATTGCTGAGGAAGGCTTTCTTATCTCTCCTTGCTATTCTTTGGAATTCTGCATTCAAATGGGTATATCCTTCCTTTTCTCCTTTGCTTTTCACTTCCCTTCTTTTCACAGCTATTTGTAAGACTCCTCAGACAGCCATTTTGCTTTTTTACATTTCTTTTTCTTGGGGATGGTCCTGTCTCCTGTACAATGTCATGAACCTCCATCCATAGTTCATCAGGCAGTCTATCTATCAGATCTAGGCCCTTAAATCTATTTATCACTTCCACTGTATAGTCATAAGGGATTTGATTTAGATCATACCTGAATGGTCTAGTGGCTTTCTCTCCTTTCTTCAATTTCAGTCTGAATTTGGCAATAAGGAGTTCATGGTCTGAGCCACAGTCAGTCCCGGTCTTGTTTTTGCTGACTGTATAGAGCTTCTCCATCCTTGGCTGCAAATAATGACAGTATTTGAAAAACCCAGAAAAACCCAAAGAACTATGTATGTTTTTTACTATGTGGTTTTTACTTGCATGAGCATGTTGATTCAGGTGGGCGTATCAGGCACACCTAATAATAAAAGATTTGGCATCACTGACTTAAAATAAGAAAAACATGCAAATATATTTTCCAATAGTCTTTGGTGGATGAATACATAGTTTAAGGGCTTTAATGCACAGACACATGGACTCTCAATTCTTTAGTTTTCTCAGCAGAGTGACTCCAGACCCAGACTTGATCACTGGAGGTAGAGTGTTATCCATCAGATAAGGTGTCAGGTGGGAAAAGAACCTGCAGATCTCTACCTTTGACTTTCCAGAACTGTCTGAGGCATTATGTCACACGATGGTTGACTTGTTGCATCTTTGTTCTTACCTTCCAGAGAGTAGAAATGCCCAACAGTTTTAAATGTTGGCATTTAATGACTGCAGTGATTGAGAAACATCTATGACCATTTTTATCCAGGGACTTTTTTTAGGCTTGTTGAATGCCAAGCCACATGCTTTTATTTGACAGAATTAAATTTCCATACTAGAAAGGTTAGACATTTAAAACATGTCCTCTAATATTTAAAAATAACTTTATGTGGTATTTTATTTTATTTTTTACTCTCTTTGCCTGTCTCTCTCTCTGGTAATTCTGGAATATACAGAATTCTTAGACTGTCCTTCTTCCCGTCTCCCTCTCTCTCCTAATCCATTTTTGGGTTCAGCATGAAATCAGTCTCCATTGATTCCCCCTTCTTGGAGCTTGTACTGAGAGCACAGTTTCTCATACCTGCAAGTTAACTTGTATTCGGGTGAGCAACTAGGGCTTTGCCTTCTTCCTTTCAGGCCCCAGGTACCTAGTTGCAGAGTAGATAGATACAGAAAAACTATGGCAACTCTAGTAATCAAGGCTGTTTACCTAGGCTGTTGCTAGGCAATGGGAGGGAAAGCAGGATGCCTTGTACTTGGGTCTTAGGACTGTACTGGGAATAAAGATCTGTCAGTCATTCCTTTTCCTCAGGGGACGTGCAGGTGCAGGGTAGACCCAACATATGGAGATTCGGCGTAGCATCTGGACTTCTCTCTGGGGTTCATGCTTGCAGCTCATCACCATTCCTTGCTCTGATGCCACATTCTGACAATGGGGCTCTTGTGCCTCAGTAAACGTCTCTTCTCCCTAGCACATTCTCCTTTCCCCTCCTGGTTTATTTCAGTTCCGAGGATCAAGTTTCTCATTTTTCCCAGTTGAAGGTCCTGCTTCCCTCTTGAGATCCTGCTTAGAGTCCCCAGTCTTAAGATCAACCTGGAGTCAAGTACTTTGATAATTACACCTCTATCTTCCAGCTACCATCCTTGCCCTGGATTTGCCACCTCTATGTACCCTACATTCTCCCTGGTCCATGATGGACAGTGACCACTTCCCAGCCCCTTCTTGGGTCCCACCCCAGTTTTTGCCACTCCTGACTAGACAGGTTGAATACGCAAGGCTTCTCTCCTCCTTCCAACTGCAATCCTTTCCAAATACTCATACATTCCACATACACTCCAAATTCCAGTGTCCGTGTGTGTGTGTGCTCAGTAATGCCTGACTCTTTGCGACCCCATGGATTGTAGCCTGCTAGGCTTCTCTGTCCATGGGATATTTCAAGCAAGAATACCAGAGTGGGTTGCCATTTCCTACTCTGGGGGTCCTCCCAACCCAGGAATTAAACTCACATCTCTTGTGTTTCCTGCATTGGAAGATAGATTGTTTACCTCTAGAGCTTCCTGGGGCTCCCCAGGTGGGAATCCGCCTGTCAGTGCTGGAGACACAAGAAACTGGAGTTCAATCTCTGGGTGGGGAAGATCCTCTGGAGTAGGGAAGGGCAACCCACTCCAGTGTCCATGCCTCTTTGATAAATCCTGAGGTATGATGTTACCATCAATTTATGCCTTGCTTTGATGCCCTTTTTTGAACCTTTGTTCTGAACACGGAGCTGCATGCACACTGTGCTTTGGAACAGGTTAGAGTACATGGACCAGACTTTATATGAAGTATCAAAGAGTTTCTAATGTACAAACGGGTTATGTTCCCCCAGAAAAATCTACTTCTGAGACAATAATTGAGTCTACACGAACAATCATTTCAGAATCGATGTTATAAATTGTAGTTGGGCTCTCATGTTAGCCTATAAAAAGCCTACTTGATACAAAATGCACCAGAGGTATGGTACTCAAGCATTACCTCAACCCTGGAAAAAGCTATTTCTGCCAAGAAATGGAATGTAGGTTTTCACTAGCAGTTTCAGGATCAAGCCCCTGAGCTCCAGTGATGGAAAAGGAAACTTCCCTAGTGCCTAACAAGAGAAGGTGGAATCAGAGAGGCACTGCTGGAAGGAATACAAAGAATTAAGGCCAGTTGCAGTAGGAGTGGAAGGGTTAGAAGCAAATTGACTCAGTTATTACCATAGACCCTGGAAGATGGCAGGCAACCCACTCCAGTATTCTTGCCTGGAGACTTTCATGGACAGAGTTAGCCTGGCGGGCTACAGTCCATAGGGTTGCAAAGAGTTGGACATGACTGAAGCGACTTAGCATGCACACATGGCCACAGAAGCTGAGAAGGGGGAGCCCAGTCGGTGGAGAAGCAAAGGTTGAGAAGTCATTCTCTGTTGGGAACCTTCCTGCCTGAGCAGCCAGTGCCATTAGTAGAGAGACTGCCAACTGACAGTACCCAGGATGGGCACCAGGGAGGGGTCAGCCCTATATCAAGTCTGAAACAGGCAAAACCTGGGACAGAAATAAGGCTATGAATAAGAGTGATGAAAGCTATTGGGATTTCTGTCCAGAATCTTCTTTAGAGAAATCCTTCACTAATTCCCACTTCCATCCACAGCCATGTTATTGCAGGCTGGGGCCACCAGGGTAATTTAGTGACTCTATCTGAACAACACATTAAGAGATTAAACAAAGGATGGACCTTTACCTTCCCAGGAATGTAATTTTCAGATCAACAGATCTGAAGTATTCTAGTACACATGCTTAGTTGCTTCAGTGATGTCCAGCTCTACGACTCTATGGACTGTTGCCCACCAGGCTCCTCTGTCCATGGGATTCTCCAGGCAAGAATACTGGAGTGGGTTGCCATGCCCTCCTCAAGGGAACCTTCCTGAACCAGGGATCTGACTCGCATCTCTTATGTCTCCTGCACTGGCAGGTGGGTTCTTTCCCACTAGCTCCACCTGGGAAGCCTATTCTCAGTATATCTGAACACAAAATATAAAAATTCAGGGACTGTAGGCATGTTCTGCCATGTGACCATGGAACAAGGAAATCTAGCTGGCAGTAGAGAAGAATTAATTCACTGTTCACTCATTCATTCATTCATCAAGGGGGAATGGGAAAGGCAGAGAAAGGAACTAGCGTTTCATGAGAGTTTATTATGCGCCAAACAGGAGATCATACAGACGCTGCAGAGAAAACTGACAATGGTTCAGGAATGGGTGGTGTAGTCAGTAGGGAGAGGAATTTGGTTATGATGATTAATTTGGTACAACCTGGAGTCAGAGACAAAGGATGTGTCTTGCCTGTTTGGGGGTATCCACCCAGGGCTTCCAGTCCTACCATTAAAGAAACCTTTCCATTGCTTGCGGAGTGCAGCAGACGTAAAATAATCTCCATGGATAACTTCTGAGGATTAGTAACATGTTTTCTACACACATATGAGAAAAAGTAACCATCTGGTTTGAATAGCCACTGCGTTCTGAAGGAAAACAGAAGGTGGTGTTGAGGAGAAGAAGAATCCTGAAGCAGAATCCCCAACTTTCTGTAGGTGAGTTAAGCACCTTGCATAACATTGTGCACAACTGTATGCTCATTTAACACCCCATGGTTTATCAATGAATTCTGGCTTACAAAAATGGGATTTTATTTTTTGTCATCTTCAAAGTAACACTATCACCCACATTATAGCACAATAACATAGTATACTGAGAAGACCACAGGACAATGATATAATCAATCAGTAGTGGACATTGCCAGAGCCCACAGAATGAAGCTAAATTGTAATTGCTAAACTGGGCAACTCAAGTGGAATATAATATTTCTAAGCTTGTGTGATTTAAGAGTACTAAAAATATCATCTTTTTTGTTTTCTGAATTGATAGTACTCACAAGAATCGCTGCTTAAATACAATAGCACAGTAATCTTGACTAATGTGTCAAGATAACCCAAGAGAAAAATTAGCCGTGTTTCATGTTCCTATAGTCTCAAGACAAAATAATGAGATATATGACTCCAAATCCCTGTTTCCATCCTGATGCATCTTCTAATGATGCACACACACACACACACACAAAGGAAAGTTGAGCTTTCTCTGTCCCAGGACTGTGCTATGATGTTTGTTTGTTTGTTTTTCCAAAAACCTAAGCAAAGAGCACAATTATTCAGGGAGGGGGAGGTATTAAGAAGTAAGAGGAAGGGGACTGGCCCGACTGAAATTGGAGAAAGGGGATAGCAGTTACCAATGGTCCCCACAACATAGCAGAAAAGCGACTTTTGTTGATGAGCAGAGCATGAATGTAAAGGAGCCACAGAAACAGTCCCGGTGACTCTGCTGGGCAGACTTGTCCCCTTTAAACAGACCGCACGGACAAGAGCAGCGGCATCTGCAATGGACTGAACAGCAGAGCAGGAGCACAGATAGCACGTTTCATACCAGGAGCAGATAACTTATTTGATATCTCTACCTCCATAAGCCAAAACTTTTAAAGAATTCATCACATAAAAATAAAAATTTTCTTGACTTAGTCCTTAGTTTTAAAAGTTAACCGTCGAAAATATAAAATTTCAGTTTAAGAGTTATTGTGCAAAGGCGGTAGGATCATTCATGTAGGAACGAAAAGGCACTAACCCAAAACAATAATATTATGCATCACAGGCTGCGCTGTGTTGGGCTGCCCCCGACTCCCACTCCTGGAAACCTAGAAGGCCTGTGCTTGCCTGGCTTCAAGACTGAAGAAAGGGCTTGGAGTCAGCCACAGAGACATCAGTGGTTTAATGGATGGGGGAGCTTACATTTCTGAAGCAACGGCCTGGAGTGACACCCCAGGGTGTGCAGGCAGATGGTGGTGGATGGCAGAGGAGGGTGGGCTGTACTTGGCGTGGTGGTGCTCTCCCTGCCAGCGGACGGTTGCGGGGGGGGGCGTGGAGGAGAGATTGCCAGTAACAGGGGGAATTAATATCAGTTACTAGGGAAACCAGCGGAGGGGCACAGCCTCACTGCCCCTTTGATGAGAACAATCAGCAGCTGGGGCCTGGACGAGTACGTGGAAAGGTCAGTCTTGTGAGTAGGGTGTAGGTGAAGCAGGTACTGGTAGTACAGGGAGGGACATAGAGCGAGAGAATAGCCATCTCGAGTGGCCTGACCATACACTCTCTGATTCACTGCTGTAAAATTTAAACACAGAAATTCCAAGTTGTTAAATTGAATGGGAGAACTGAAGTAAGTGAAGTTTTATTTCTTCATCTGCATAATCAGTTTGTTATCTTTGCTTCTCTTGAATTGAATCTACTGTTTAAATACAGGAATATGTAGCACCACAGGGATTCATTCAAGTGTTTCCTAACATTTAGGAATTAATTACTAAGCAAACATGTATGACTGCTGGGCCCATGGCTGAAATGGGGGTGGCGGGCAGGGAAGAACTGAATAAAGTTTCTTCTAATTGAAGTTCATGCACATAGAATAAAATATTTATTAGAATAAGAGCTAATTTGTAGTTTGATATATATTCTAAAAACTCAAGAACATTCACAGCAGTTGTTTAGAATTCATGCACACAAAGATGATTTTGTCATAACAGAGTATCTATCACTGAGTGTTTAAAATTGCTCTTGCATGATGACAATCGAAAAGTAACCTTGTAATCAGCATTATTATTCTTAATTACCCACAAAAGTGCACACCCTTTCTGCCTGCACCTTGAGCAGATGTTCCCATCAGTCCACTTTTGGTGTGCAGAAATTGTTCGAAATTGCATAATCTCTCTAAGACATTTCTACCACCAGGAGAAGAGGAAAAGGCCTCCCAAAATATAAATGAGACACTGAGATTAAATTTCCTATCAGCTAGACTATTAAATTTCCAAATCAGTTGCCTCAGATTGCTTTGCCTTTATTTTTGGTTGCGCTGAACCTGGGCCCAAACCAGTGAAACACCAAGTGTTAATCACCAGACCACCACAGAATTGCCTCATTTGATTTTAAAAAAAATGATTCTTTACCTGCGTGCTTTAAATTAATATCAGTTATAATAATATAATATTGTTATAACTAACATGACTGACATATTACATGCTTAAACATTTGTTTTTTTCTACATTAAAAAACTAAGCATTCTTAGATTATTTTTTTCCTGGTAAAACATGGGAGGAGGTGGTCAAATTTTCAAAATTTTATAAAGTAAATCAATGACAGAACTTATGATATAGATAAATTTTCCAGATAATTCTCCTACCAGAAAGTCTTCTATAACAATGGTAAAAATGTTATCTTTTCCCTCTCCAACTTGGTAGTCACTAAAAGTGTTCCAGGCTTGAAAACTACTCAGTCTGTTCCCTCAGGTTGAATCATTCTGGGAATAAAATAATGTCATATAAATAGTAAATAACAGTATTTATTTGCTTCAGCTCCACCTACTATTTCAGCATTTTAGGTTATTTTCCATCTTCCAAATTACCTGCATTTATTTATAGGTGCATTCAGAGGGGCAGCTAATCTTTGCAGCCTATAAGCCCTCTTAGTGTTTATCACCTCAGAGATCTTTTCTGGCCCTGAAAGCCTGGGAGCCGTCTGAGGTCACCTGTACGGCCACAACAGCCCTCTGCTTCCAATGAGGACACCTGTGCCACCTCCACAAAGCAGCTGCTGTCACCGCTGTTGCCACAGCCAGTACTGGTGCAGTGACCCAACTTACACTTGACCTGGGGAGATTCCAAAGGACATCTGAATGCAGATAGCAAGCACTCAAAATTGCAACCAAAGTTAAGAACATGAATGCTTCATTCCAGGAGGAAAACAAGGGAAGAATGTTCCCCAGGGGGTGTGAGGGGTCTGAGGCCGTCTGAGATACCAGTGTATAGAAAACATGATCATTTGTCCTAGTAGGAGCATTCCTCCCTGAGGTATCAAACTTTCAGACGAGCAGAACCAATCCCTAATCCTTGATTCTCAAAATTACAGAATCTAGCAGAGAGAGAAAGAGGCAGAATCTTTGAGTTGAATACTAGTTGAGACTAGTTTCTCCAGCCATACAAATTAAACAGAGCCTTGGTAGACTGACTATCAAGTTTATCTTTGGGAACCACACACTAGTTCCATGAACCAAAGCTAATGGTGCAGACGCATGAGGCCATTCCACTTCTGCCACTCTCTGGGACCTGCCTGTCCTTAGACCACCCATTCTCCAACCTTAACCATCTGGACAGTGCCTCTCCCAGTGTCTGTTCTCTTATATCAGACAACCAAAACACAAACCACAAGTTCCACTTTAATGTTGGAGGAGAGGGAAGGATGAGTAACTCTTTATCACAGTCCCTCAGTCATAGTAAATGCTAAATGAATGAGAACCTTTTTCCTCTTCTTGGACAGGGGAGGGCACTTTAAACAGTGACTATTAGGTAGGTTACTGCGCTTCCCTGGTGGCTCAGTGGTAAAGAACCCACCTGCCAGTGCGGGTGCAGGTTTGATCCCTGGGTCGGGAAGATCCCCTGGAGAAGAAAATGGCAACCCACTCCAGTATTCTTGTCTGGGAAATCCCATGGACAGAGGGAGCATGGTGGACTACAGTTCATGGAGTTGCAAAAGAGTGGGACACGACTAAAACAAAAAAATTAATTAGGTTAGTAATGGTTACTGTAGTAAGAGAAACTCCTTAAAAATTAGAAAATAACATATTGGCAAATGAAAGTCTAATCAAACCAGCCCCTCAAATGAGGAAGACACTTTTCTTCTCTCCACATGCTGGGAATCCCAGGGAAAGGGGAAGGTCAGAAACCAGTCCCTGGGCTATGATATGATACAATAAGCTTGTCTCATTTCAGCCCCACCCTAGGGACCAAAGGAGAATGGAGGTTCCTGAACACTGGGAACCAACCTTCTCTCAGCTCAGGTTCTACATGCCATGTGGTGTAACAGGCTCTTTTTTTTTTATAATTTATTTTAATTGGAGGCTAATTACAATATTGTAGTGGTTTTTGCCATACACTGACATGAATCAGCCATGGGTGTACATGTGTTCCCCATTCTGAACCCTCCTCCCACCTCCCTTCCCATCCCATCCTTCTGGTTCATCCCAGTGCACCAGCCCTGAGCACCCTGTCTCATGCATCGAACCTGGACTGGTGATCTGTTTCACATATGATAATATACATGTTTCAATGCTATTCTCTCAAATCATCCCACCCTCTCCCTTTCCCACAGAGTCCAAAAGACTGTTCTTTATCTCTGTGTCTCTTTCGCTGTCCAACATATAGGGTCATCATTACCATCTTTCTAAATTCCACATATATGCATTAGTATACTGTATTGGTGTTTTCCCTTCCGACTTACTTCACTCTGTATAACAGGCTCTTGATGGAACATCTGCACCATTTGTTGGGGACAGCCACCACTTCCTGATGAAGTGCTATTTGTCTTCATAGGGATTAGCTGGGACTCACAACTTTTCACTGGTCCAGTCATAGTCTGCATGTGAGGAGAACAAGCTCTTCAAATTATCTTGACATGCTGATGCTCATCCCAAAGAAGAAGCATGTAGATCAGCCATACCCACTGGACCATCAGCCATGAGCCTGTTCAGCGTATTCATGGGCTAGAGTAAACTAGAGCTTGCCAGGTGTGTTCAGGTTTTGGATAAAATATGACACTTCCTTCTACATCAGATTGTGAATTCTAAGTTTGAAATGGAGCAGGACCCTAGGGTCCTTGTCCCCCTGCCCCCCGCATCCCAGGCCAAGTCCTCTGCCTGCCTTTTGTCTGAAAAAAACTTTAGCCAAAGAGTATGTTTAATCAGAGAAGTGAGAAAATGTAGAAACAAAGGAAAACAGTCAAAGGAGACCAAATAATAATAACGTAGTCTTTAAGCATGGTCAAGGACCTTTAGTTCCTTCTCAAGAGCTCTTGAAGATATTCTGAGCCACATCTTGTGAGCTGTTTTAGATACTGTAACACCCAGCGGACGGGAGAAGATAACTACATGATGACCAGACTGTAGCCATGACATGTGCTGCCACAATTCTGAGAACTGGTCTCAAGGAAATGGTAACAAATTGACCTGGAACTGAAGATTAACTGTGCCTAAAACAACCAAGATGACACTGGTCACTATCAAGATGATTTAAGAGCTGATTGTGCTGTTTCTACATGTAGTCCCCTCCGTCAGCCTATAAAAGCTCTGAGCCATTGATTGCCTGTGGGGAGAGTCAGCCTTTTGATCCGGGTCCACTCTCCCCTGGGGTTGCCAGCATCTAAAATAAAGCAAACTTTCCTTTTCACCAACTTGGCCTCTTTAATGGCTTTTGAGAGGCGAGCAGCCAAACCTGGGTTCAGTAACAAGTTTGGCTACTGTTTCTACCCTGCATGTCTTCTTCGGGGGGAAGCCAGATACATAGGAAGGGAAGATAATGTGAAGATACTGGAGCAGATTCGTCCTGCACAGCCCTCAAAGGAAAACAATCCTGCTAACACCTTGACCTCAGACGTAGTCTTCACAACAGTGAGAAAACTACTTCTCTGTTGTTTAAACCTCCCAATCTGTGGTTCTTAGCTACGGTGGCCCTAACAAACTAGTACATGAATCCGCCTGCAATGCAGGAGACCCTGGTTCACTTCCTGGGTGGGGAGGATCTGCTGGAGAAGGGATAGGATATCCACTCCAGTATTCTTGGGCTTCCCTTGTGATTCAGCTGGTAAAGAATCCACCTGCAATGTGGGAGACCTGGGTTTGATCCCTGAGTTGGGAAGATCCCCTGGAGAAGGGAAAGGCTACCCACTCCAGTATTCTGGCCTGGAGAATTTCATGGGGTCTCAAAGAGTCGGACACGACTAAGTGACTTTCACACACGATTATACATAATGCCTTTATTGTGATGTAAAGAAGAAATGAATGGAAGGTGATTTACAATAAAGCATGTATTGGCACTTGTAAATGACCAAGTACATCTATACTAAAAGGCATAATGTCTATGCCATACTGGGCTTCAGTGGCTGTAAGTGTGACCGTACAAATGAGAGCTGACATGGAAAGCTCATGGTACTGGCGATTCAAATACAAAACTTGGAGCAACATTACCATTGATGGGAGATCTTCTGAAAGAGTGAAAAACGTTTGGTAAAGTTCCAAACAAAACAAACAACAATCTTCCTTCAATTTACATGGTAGTTACATTCCTGGAAAATTTTAGTAATATGTGGTATTCGTTTGTGACATAGGAACAGGTACTAGGCACAGATCATTATAAATAGGTTTTTCATCTCCAGGAATGTCCTGTGAAACATTTGAAAGTCACAGCCAATTCTTCATTTTTCTGTACCTTTGCAGGTTGCCAGAGTGTCTAGCATCGCTGGCTCACAGCCCTCACAGTCAGTAATGTACAGTCATCATGACAACCAAAAAAAAAAAAATGCCTCTTATTTCCAGAATATTCCCTAAAGACTCCCTAAAGGGGAATACCACTTTGGCTGAGAAGCAGTGATATACATGAAAATTAAAGTGGGAATTCCCTGGTTGTCTAGTGGCTAGGACTCTGCACTTCTATTGCACAGGGGCAGGGGTTCAATTCCTGGTAGGGGAACTAAGATCCTGGAAGCCATGCGGTGCAGCAAAAAAGTGTGTTTTTTTTTTTTAATAGAATAAAACTTTTTAAAAGAAGATGTAATGTATGGCTATCTTTTGGTGCCCAGCCAGCCCCATCCACTCCTTAGCAAAGCCCCTCATACCTGGAAGCAGAGAGCTGGGGACTGGTTCACACAGGATCACACAGCAGGCAAGTCAAGCAAGCGATATGCATCTTCTGAATTGGTATTACTGAGACCCACAGACTTTGAAAAAAATTACTGATGTAAACTTGATTTGCAATGTTGTATTAATTTCTGCTTTACAGCAAAGTCATTTAGTTATACATGTATGCATGCATGCTAAGTCACTTCAGTCATGTCCAACTCTTTCCAACCCTATGGACTGTAGCTCACCAGGCTCCTCTGTCCATGGGATTTTCCAGGCAAGAAGACTGGAGTCGGTTGCTGTGCCCTCCTGCAGGTGATCTTCCTGACCCAGGATTCTAATCCATGTCTCTTATGTCTCCTATATTGGCAGGTGGGTTCTTTACCACTAGCGCCACCTGGGAAGCTCCTTTAGTTATATATATCTATGCTGCTAAGTCGCTTCAGTTGTGTCCGACTCTGTGCGACCCCACAGACAGAAGCCCACCAGGCTCCCCAGTCCCTGGGATTCTCCAGGCAAGAATACTGGAGTGGGTTGCCATTTCCTTCTCCAACATATCAAAGTGAAAAGCGAAAGTGAAGTCGCTCAGTCGTGTCCGACTCTTAGCGACCCCATGGACTGGAGCCTACCAGGCTCCTCCGTCCATGGGATTTTCCAGGTAAAAGTACTGGGGTGGGGTGCCATTGCCTTCCCCGATATATATCTATATTTGTATCTATATTCTTTTTCATATTCTTTTCCATTATGGTTTATCATAGGATATTGAATATAATTCTCTATGCTACACAATAGGACCTTTTAGTTTAGAGAGCCGTAGTCTTGACACAGTCTTTGAGCTTCCTGTATTAAAATGTTCCTTTGCCTACTGGAACTTTAGAGGCCTCAATGCACTCTAAGCTTGGAAGGGACTAGCAGTTTGGGAACACCTCCTCGGTGTGAGCTCTTGTGTGTATTTGGAGGGTTGGAAAGGGCTAAGGCACTGGCTGTGCTGGCAGAGGCGGTAATGTGCCAGAGCAGAGCTCCAGAGAACCATCCTGACAAATCCTGCTGTCCATTGCTTGGCTCCTGTTCTTGAACAAGTGAACGTTCATTTTGGAGGAAGTCTCATGAACCCACCAATTGGTTTCACCAGCAAGCTGTGATTTTTAATCATTAACTGGGCCCCCAATGCACCCAACGCTTCTGTCCCACTCTACCCAGGATGGCTTCCAGTGTTCCCTTTCACACATTTCCCTTCTCTCAAGCACTCAAATTCTACCTCGTCTCGTGCTCCAGGCAGATTTTTGTACATTGTATTGCTACAGTATCAGTGTTCATAAAACTTCCTTTTCACCTCAAAATTTCTTCTCCTCTCACACAACAATGCTCCTTGGTGCTCTTGCTCCTCTTTTCAAGGGAATATGCTCCACTGATTAAAGAACTTTTTCCTTTTCAACTGCCCTCTCCCCTTCACCTTTGCCTGGAGATGTGCTGTTTGAGTTAGAACCCTTTCCTTGCAGGTAACAGAATCCAACTTGAGTGCACTTAAGCCAGAAAATAGGGCTTTAAGGAATAAAAACAAACAAAAAACAAAAAAACCAAACCAATGGTTGGAATGCCACAGGTCTCAGGAAAGGACCTGAACGAGAATTACAAAGGCATCAGTACCACTTCCACCATTCTTTGCTGCTCCTCTGTGCTTCTTTTTTCTCTTTCTTGTACACTAGCTTCTTGTGGCTTTCTGTTGCCAACTGCAAAAGATGCACAACCTGTGAGTTGAGAGTTATGTTTTATTCAGCAGGTTTTCTGAGGACTTCAAGCCAGGGAGACAAGACTCTTGGATTGTTCTTAGGGATTGCTTTAAAGAGGTAAGGGAGGAGCCAGGTTATATAGGAGTTTTGTAACAAAACCAGGTAGGTGGAAAGTCAAAAGATGAATGTTAATTAAAGAAAACTAGATATCTCAAGTTCCACTCCAGTACTCTTGCCTGGAAAATCCAATGGATGGAGGAGCCTGGTAGGCTGCAATCCATGGGGTTGCTAGGAGTCGGACATGACTGAGCGACTTCACTTTTACTTTCATGCATTGGAGAAAGAAATGGCAACCCACTCCAGTGTTCTTGCCTGGAGAATCCCAGGGACGGGGGAACCTGGTGGGCTGCCATCTCTGGGGTCGCACAGAGTCGGACATGACTGAAGCGACTTAGCAGCAGTAGCAGCAGCAGACATCTCAACTTAATGAATTTAGTGCTTTTCTATGGGAGGATGCGAAGGTCTAGAGCTCATTGAAGGCATCCCTTTGATATGCACCTCAATTACCTAGGACCAGCATCCTGTGTTTTCCATCCTGAGTCTCCTCAGGGTGCACCCGTGGGGTGACTGCAGTGGCCAGCTGCTTGATGGCGGGGTGTTCTGTTTCTTTCCTGCGTTCCCTCAGGTCTCAGCGTTGGCTGTGAAGGCTGATGGCCTGATAGTAGCAACCTCCTTTGTTTACTGTTAGGCAGGTGAAACTGTTAGTCCACCCTGTCCACACAACAGAACCTCAATTCCAGGAATGAGAATCCAACTGGCTAGCTTGGATCAGGTCCGATCCCTTGTCCAAGTCCATCTAAAATGACTTCTCTCAACTTCTGAGATGACTCCATGCTCCAGGGCCACTCTTGCCTTTTGAGAGGAGTCACATGTGGAATGTGTATGTCTCTAAATAAAACTTCTTTCACTTTCCTGTGGCACGCTCTTGAATTTCTTCCTGTGCAAAGCCAAGGACCTTCACTTGGCAGCCTGTCCCATGGGCTCGCCTGAGACCTGGGACATGACCATCCACTTTAACCCCATTTTTCTGCAACAAGAAAAGAATAATCAGTTTAGCCCTCGAGTCGGCTCTGGTACTTCCTAATAAAGTTTAAAATCAAACCTGAAAAAATCCAACTGTTTCTGTTAGGGAATCATGTACTGAAGCAGCCTGCCTTGGCCAGGCATGATAATAACCACTTACATGAGTTGTCTCACAACCGGCGGTCCCAATAAGGAACACAGTGTTACCCTGAAAACTAACTGGGAGAATATGGGAGGGGCCAAGAGGAGAAAGGAGAGGCCAGTCCATAATATGTCCTGCCAACCTCCCAGAAACCCTCAGGCTGGAATCATTCTTGGCTCAGAGATGCGCACACCGTCAGGAAGGGCCTTGAGTTGGACCAACTACAGGTACAAGTAAGATGATTGACCAGAGACAACCCAGAAAGCTAACCCTATTACCATAAACCCAACCCTGTTACCATAAACCCCGAGACTGTGAGCCATGTGGCAAAGCAGTTCTCTTGGGTTCCTTTACCCTGCTGCTCTCTGCCTGGTTGAATAAAGTCTCTTGCTTTGCTGGTATGTATGTCTGCATGGAAAATTCATTTCCAAGTGTTAGACAAGAGCCGGCTCTCAGGCCCTGGAAGGGGTCCCAGGTTCAGTAACATTTCCAAGTAATTTAACTCCATCAAAGAGCAAAGCTCAAGAATACTTATGAGAATACAAAAATATACAGCATTCAACAGGATAAAATTCACGATTCTGGTGCCCAATCAACCCTCAGTTGAAGGAAAGAAGTAGAAAATGAAGAGAAAGGAATAATGTCCTATCTCAGCAATTCTATGAATAGTCACCACCTCTCCCATTTTAAGGCTATTGATATTTTCCTTTTTACACATCAAAGTTTTGTTTGACTTATTACAAAAGCATCCATTACTACTGTTATTTTTAAAACCTTGGTCAACAAATGAATCACTAAAATGAGAATACCAAACAAAAAGAGAACAAGAGAAATGTCTGCAATGCTTTAAAAGGATGAAGTTTCTCCCTCTCTCCCTATTTCCTTTGCCTCCTCTTTCTGCTCGCCTCTGTAAAAAGTCCTCAGTTTCTTTACTTCAATCTCTTGCTTTCCTTCCTTTTTCAGTTTAACTTAATACAGAATGCTCAGTGGTTGCGGTGCTTGGGCTTAGTTGACCCGTGGCGAGTGGGATCTAGGCCTTCCCAGGTGGCCCTAGTGGGGAAGAACCTGCCCGCCGATGCAGGAGGCCTAAGAGACCGCAGGTTCCATCTGGAGGTCGGGAAGATCTCCTGGAGAAGGAAAGGGCAACCCACTCTAGTGTTCTTGCCCTGGAGATTCCCAGGGACAGAGGAGCCTGGCGGGCTACAGTCCATGGGATCTCAAAGACTCAGACACAACAGAGTGACTGAGGATGCAGGCCCATGGGGAGTTCCAACTGTTTGCAATGTTTTCAATGCAGGATGAACCCTGCATTGAAAGGGGGATTCTCAACCACTGGACCATAAGAAGTCCCTTGCCCTTGATATTTAAATTGGTAGGTTTTAATGTCTTACACATACTTCTGAAAAAAGAAGGGGTCCTATTCAACAGCCCCTCACGGTAGTTCAGTGCCTCTTGATCCGCCCTCTACCCCGCTCCCCTAGCCCTGCTCTGTTGGCCCGGAACCCATTCACACCTTTGGCCGCATCTGTCCGGATGGCAAATCGGTCCCACACCTCCCGGCTTCCTTCAGGGGCAATCTCTTGCTGGCATGGAGCAGGGTGGGCTCCATGAATTGAGGGAAAGTGGAGATAAGTGAGCAGGCAGACGAAGGGAGAGGGAGAAAGTGTACAGGGCCGGAGATCGGCAGATAAGAGAGCCGCTCAGTAGCGGGAGGGAGAAGCGCGAGTAGAGACCAGACACCATGTGGACAGGGGGAGGCGAGCGAGCAGAAGAGGCGCGCAACGGCTGGCCGCCCAGGCAGTCAGCTCCGGATCGCAGGAGGTGAGCCCGGCCGGAGGGGTCTGCGGGCCGAGCCGGGTGGGACGTGTGCAGCCAGGGCAGATCGAGGGGCTTCGTGAGCCCCCGGCCGGCAGCCGCCCGCGATGAGCGAGGCCAGTCGGGTGTGCTCCGGCTACTACAGCCTCAACCACAGCTTCGTGGAGCCCTTCCAGTGCCCCCGGCGCGGCGAGGGGGCCACCCTCCTCTACTGCTGCGGCTTCGCCGACCTCAAGTACTGCTGCAGCGAGCCGGGCAGCTACTTCCCCTACAAGCACAGCTACATGTGGAGCCTCAGGTGGGCAGGGCTGGGGGCTTGCGGCCAGGGGTCTGGGGAGGCTACCGGCCGTGCCACGCCGGGTGGAGGGAGGGCGCCCGCGTTCTCGCGACACGCTCGGATCCCTCCGCGGGGTGGGGGGATAGGAGCCCCCAAGGGCGGGTGAGGCCCCTGCCGAGAACCCGTTTGTGGCCACGGTCGTCCGGGTGAAGGTCGCCCTGTGGTTCTAGAGTTGTGATGCGCGGGAACAGCGCAGGCGACTCGCCCTGGGCGCAACCGAGCGGACTGCTCTGCTCTCCTCCCTCCGTCACCCGGGGACCAGTCACAGGTCCCCGGCTCTGCGGGGTACAGACTCACAGATAACTTGAAAAGGTTTTCATTCTCCTTTTGATTTGAATATTTGGTGCATTTGAATGGAAAGGGGCTCTTTTGAGACTCATTTTTAAGGCGTTAATCAAGGATTTGAGTATTTTAAGCCTCTTTGTGGCTGAGGAGGAATTTGCTGTATCCTTTAAAAAAACAAAGTGTGTGTGAGTACGTATTTGGGCGCGCACAAATACATATAATTTGCCCTTTCAGTTGATCTCACACTAACTCCGAACAGAACCGGAGATCCACAGAGAGGAAGAGTTTCAGTTGCTATGATTACACACCGAAGAACCTTTGCAGGACACTCCCTTTCTCAACATCTGAGCTCTTTGGCCATGGCTAGAAAACGACGGGACTTTCAAAGGTGGTGTCTTTCTGGCCTCTTTTCCCCATGATGGGAATTTTATAATAGTTAAATATTAATTTATTCAATTGGTATTCACACAGATACTTTCATTATGAGGGGCTTTCCCTCCCCTCCACTCCAAAGGATTGAAAACTTAGACCTTCATTCTTACACTGTGCCCGGAGAAGGAACTTGGTGCTGGGGTTATAGGAAAGAACTGCCACACCACCAGAAATTGTTTCTGACAAATTAGCTAATGTCTAGGAGAGGGCAAGAGGATGACTCTGCTAAGGACGAGGAAGGGTACTTTTTCTCCCA
Source organism: Tragelaphus eurycerus (assembly GCA_935064755.1). NCBI lineage: Eukaryota > Metazoa > Chordata > Mammalia > Artiodactyla > Bovidae > Tragelaphus > Tragelaphus eurycerus. Next base: position 15,494,307 of record CAKXYN010000024.1, on the reverse strand, counting down.
GTGTCCTAGCATGGTTCAGAACTTGGCACACATGCCAAGACCACAGCAAATGACTTTAAATGTTACTTCTTAGAGCAGTAAAGTCATTAAAAAAAAAAAAAAAATGCATTGCAAGCTTCTAAAAAATCTCAAAAGGAATACCTACTTACCAAGTCCAACTACAAAGTAGAGTTGTGCCCTAATAGGCAAAATATCAGAAAATAATGACAGCTTATCCTTACCACTTGGGGAAGAAATCTGTATTGCACTGGGATATTATCTGGCCTTTTGGAAAATGACATAGTAACCCAGCTCTGAGTCCTTGGAGGTGTTAATAAGGGTGGCAGCACCTCTGAGAAGAGACTGTCAACTCTTAAGTCAGACTCAATTGGAAAAGTGCCTGGGATTTTCAGATCCCTGAATAGTTCAAGAGTGAGAAGCAGCAGAGGATGGCAAACCTTGCAAAGGTTTATGAAGGCACAAAAGAATGACTAGCTTGCTGGGGTCTTCATTCAGCACTGACAGTGCAGCTCTGTTGCTGGGAAATATAAAAATCATTTCAACTGATGGCATCAGTTGGGAATGTAATCCTGGGGTTCTTCTTTAGTTATTAAACTATGAGAACACAATGGGGAGGTAAGCATTTAGAGCTTCAGTTCCCACATATTCTTTGCTCTCTCCCCTAATTTAAAACAGTCCAACTGTGAAAAATTTCCCTAATGTCACTAGCATCTGTTCTGAGATTCTGTAACTGCTGCAGAAAGGTTCAGGTATGTACCTCCAGGTAAATGAAGCTGTTGAGTCAGAGAATTCATTAATGTGACAGCAGCTACAGAACTTTTCTTGGGGATTGAAAAGCAAACTGCCCTGTGGTGCTGGGAGGGAAAGATAATTTTCCCTTTTCTCAGCCCCACTCTCATCCCTTCCCACTCTTATCCCTTAAATCTCTAAGCTCTAAGGGTTCCCTTTGGAAACCTTCAGGACCTAGGAAAATAATGTGTGTTGCACAAGGCTACACTTGAGTTCAGTAAGTTATTTATTGAAATGAATATTTTAGGAGATTCCCAGAGCTGCATCTTTATCTGGAATTTTGCATGCATAAAGCAACATTTCTAGAGAATGGAACTATGACACTGACACTGTTAGGATTATGAAGAATATCTTTTTATAACAGAAAGAAGTGCCATGTTGTTTTAATTTTTCCTTCAAATCATGTGACCTGGTTTTTAAAGTGTGTATTAATACATGTAAAGCCCATACGATGTCATTGAATTCAATTAAGTTGATGATTTTACTTTTAATTGACTAAGTCACTTTTTCAGTTTGAAGATGTTTTTAATAACCGGGTTCTTGTTTCAGAAATCTTTCCAGATGTCTGGCCTCCTAGCTGCCTTGTGAAGCAAATAATTAATTAAGTGGCTTATTTCCCATATGTCTGTGTAGAGTCCTGACCCTTCCTGACACAGAATTTATAAAAGTCAGCTTTGGTGCAAACAAGCATGAAAGAGTAGCTGCCAGAAGCAGGCACCAAGTGAGGGCAAATTCCAATTTAAATGTCTAACTATATACTGACTCTGCCTCTCATTGGTGGCTCAGACGGTAAAGCGTCTGCCCACAGTGTGGAACACCCGGGTTCGATCCCTGGGTCAGGTAGATCCCCTGGAGAAGGCAATGGCACCCCACTCCAGTACTCTTGCCTGGAAAATCCCATGGACAGAGGAGCCTGGTAGGTTACAGTACATGCGGTCGCAAAGAGTCAGACACAACTGAGTGACTTCACTTTCTATACTGACTCTAACCAGAAAATTACCTAGTCTACACTTGTGTGCAGGGCTAAGGGAACTGAGCTGATTAGCAATCAAGAAGGCAAACAACCTCTAAATGGCAAAGAGACTTTATCTGCTAACATCAAGTGTAAGTGGGATGAATTTAGCCCTTCGCTTTAAATTCTGTTCTTCCTCTCAAAGCAGTGACATACCTAGTATCTCTGGTCAAATTCTCCCTTCCCTCCCTGTTGGAACAAGTCAAATTTTTTACCGCCCTAATCTCTGGGAAATAGCAGAAGCTGAAAGGCAAGCCGGGTAGATAATGAAGAAAAAGATCATTACTTTTCAATGACTATTCCAATGATTGTTACTTTTCAGTGGTGATTACTTTTCAGTGACTACAAACAGATCAATCATCAGTCACTTATCATTTACTTCCATTTATGAAACATTAACTGCAAGCTAAATACTCTATTAAACATTTTTAAGTGTGCAGATTACTGTGGGAAAGTCAACAGAAGTATCTGCTCTTGAGCACTTAAAATCTAATTTTATATCTTTACACACCCCCACACACATAGGGCTCATGAAAGTACATATTAGTCTTTATATATTAGTCTTTAAAGACAACTTTCTTTTTTTTCAAGCTTCGCTTCCCATTTGAAAATATTAAGTTCACCGGTTTGTGAAAACTGTTATTTCTCAAATGATTAGCTTTATACATAACTGTATCAAGAGGAATGATTATAAACTGAGTGCTGAGCAAATATCAGATGTGCAATGCATTTTTAGAGAAAAATACAAAGATTTCTTCCTTAATGTTAGAAGCCATTGGTGTTATGTTCTTTTATAAAGGAAAAACTTCAGATTGAACATGAACTTTATATAAATTACATAAATATTACTTTCCTTTAATTAAACTTTCTTCTCTCTTGTAATAGCTATGGTTTTATATATTAATACATGATAACTCCCATACACATCTCCAAAATAAAAGTTCTACAATTTTGGCAAGCATTCGTTTCAGTATTTTTGCAGAGGTAGATCCCTGGTGGCTCAGATGATAAAGAATCCACCTGCAGTGCAGGAAATCTCTGGGTCAGGAAGATCCCCTGGAGAAGGGAATGGCTATCCAGTCCAGTATTCTTGCCTGGGAAATGCCATGGACAGAGGAGCCTGGAAGGCTACAGTCCATGGGGTCACAGTCAGACAAGACTGAGCTATTAAACACATACAGATTTTTTCTATTCATCTTTTATTAGTGAACCTAATCTTTCCCCTAAAATACATTAATAATAGAGGTTTTTTGGATTGAGATGTTCTTGAACCATCCCTAGAGAATTGTGTGACCTTTTACCTGTAATATGAATTCACGTGGTATTCTACAGTAATATTAACATACAAATGTATATAGAAGTACAGTAAGAATTTGATGGTAGAAAGAAAAAGGTGAGCTGTAGATCTCAATAATATGCTGTTTATAGTAAAATATAATTTGGTTATGAATGACTGAAACAAGAACTAACAATATTTAAACCTTTAGTTTATGTGCAAACCAGTTTGCATGACAGTCACAATGTTTTTTTCTGTTTTCCTCAGCATTGGTGCCCTGATCGGATTGGGAATTGCTGCCCTTGTTTTACTTGCATTTGTCATCAGCGTCTGTGTTCTTTGCTACTTATTTCTGTATACAAAGCCTCAAAGATTAGACACTGGCCTTAAACTTCAACATCTAGAGGCTGTTTCCACTCAAGAAGGTAATCAGTAGCCATTATTTGCAACCAATTACCGTACTCTATTCAAAGTAATAACCTGTGCCTGGGTGGCAGATTATACACTTAAAAATGAATGCTTTTTGAAAATTCAGTTTATTATGTGTCTTTATAAAAATTTATGTTGAACTAGGTCTTAATCCGAGAAGGCAATGGCACGCCACTCCAGTACTCTTGCCTGGAAAATCCCATGGACGGAGGAGCCTAGAAGGCTCAAGTCCATGGGGTCGTGAAGAGTCAGACACGACTGAGCGACTTCACTTTCACTTTTCACTTTCATGCATTGGAGAAGGAAATGACAACCCACTCCAGTGTTCTTGCCTGGAGAATCTCAGGGATGGTGGAGCCTGGTGGGCTGCCGTCTCTGGGATCACACAGAGTCGGACATGACTGAAGTGGCTTAGCTGCAGCAGCAGCAGCAGTAGGTCTTAATGATTAAACACCTTTGAAAGATTGTGCTCAAGGATGTAAATGTTCTCATGAAAAATAATACATTGATCTAATAAATCCACTTTAATTTATTTGGGTGTCCCTCAATTATTTAATTTTGTTTTTTGATGAAGCCAAAGAAGTCAGATAAACAGAGGAACAAAATATCTGATAATTAATCATCAGTGTTGCATTGCTCTAAACTGATTAGTCAGTGGTCAGTTAGGCATTAGCTGTGTGCCCACCATGTGCAGAATTCAGAGGCATATAAAAGAAATTAAAAAATAAATAAAAGGCAGTCTTTGTTCTTGAATAGATCACAAACTAGTTAAGACCTATGTGTATATGTGTGTGTATTTGTGTATGTAGTGCAACCATAAATTAGAAATGCTAAAACATAAGGTTTTTGGAACTGAGTCTCACTGTTGTTTTAATTATAAAGTGCAATACACACTAATCATTATTATTATGAAACAATCAGAAAGAACTCATAAAATTTTGTGAATACAAATTTCTATTAGTGTATTTTAAAAGTCAGTTCAGTCAGTTCAGTTGCTCAGTTGTGTCCGACTCTTTGCGGCCCCATGCATTGCAGCATGCCAGGCCTCCCTGTCCATCACCAACTCCCGGAGATTGCTTAAACTCATGTCCATTGACTCAGTGATGCCATCCAACCATCTCATCCTCTGTTGACCCCTTCTTCTCCTGCCTTCAATCTTTCCCAGCATAAGGGTCTTTTCAAATGAGTCAGTTCATCAGGTGGCCAAAGTATTGGAGCTTCAGCTTCAGCATCAGTGCTTCCAATGAACATTCAGGACTGATTTCCTTTAGGATGGACTGGTTGAATCTCCTTGCAGCCCAAGGGACTCTCAAGAGTCTTATCCAACAATATGGAACTTTGCTGGCAAAGTAATGTCTCTACTTTTTAATACACTGTCTAGGTTGGTCATAGCTTTTCTTCCAAGGAGCAAGTATCTTCTAATTTAATGGCTGCAGTCACCATCTGCAGTGATTCTGGAGCCCAAAAATATAGTCTGTCACTGTTTCCATTTTTTCCCATCTATTTGCCATGAAGTGATGGGACTGGATGTCATGATCTTAGTTTTTTGAATGTTGAGTTTTAAGCTAGCTTTTTCACTCTCCTCTTTCACTTTCATCAAGAGGCTCTTTAGTTCTTCTCTTTCTGCCATAAAGGTGGTATCATCTGCGTATCTGAGGTTATTGATATTTCTCCTGGCAATCTTGATTCCAGCTTGCACTTCATCCAGCCTGGCATTTTGCATGATGTACTTTGCATATAAGTTAAATAGGGTGACACTATACAGCTTTGACATACACCTTTCCCAATTTGGAACCAGTCTGTTGTTCCCATGTCTGGCTCTAACTGTTGCTTCTTAACCCACATACAGATCTCTCAGGAGGCAGGTAAGGTGGTCTGGTATTCCCATCTCTGGTATTCCATTTTAAAAGTGGTGATCATGAATTTCATTTTGATATACATATTGAATATATTTAGCAAAAATTTAGACTGTATATATCATATATATATATATATATATTTAGAATAAGAAACAGGTGCTTACTAACTTCTATTTGAAACAAAGTGGAAAGCTCTCTTCAAAATAATTTAGAAATTTCCTTCCCGTATGTCCCACTTTAGCTGAATCCAGAAACTTATGTTTATGGAGTACATACTCTTTGACCTTCTCAGATACACCAGCACTGCATGACTGCATTAGCTCTAGTTTTCTTCTTTGTAGGGATCTCAAAGGGTGCCCTGTGTCACAAAGCAGGAAGCCAAGATCCATTTGAAGTTCTTTTTCTGAAGCACTGTTTAGAGATTACATGGCCGAATTGACAGGTTGTTAGGTGAATTTAGTCCAACGGCTTAGACTCCGTTTCTCCACAGGCAACGTGAAGCAGTGGACTAGTGATTATCAAATAATCAAATAGTAAAATCAATTTTTGTCTCAATTGTTTAGACAATTTATAGCCCTTACATTTTATTGTGTGTAAGAATCACCTAGGGAGCTTGTTAAAACCAGAGATTTCAGACTCTGCATTTCAAAACAAATTGCTCCTCTTCCTGCCCTGATCTTTCTCTCCTGCTGTCTATTCTCCACAGAAAAACCAGAGGGAGCCTGAGTCAGGCTACATCACTACTCTGGTCAAAATCCTAATTGCTTCCCATCTTTTAATAGATGGGAATGGAGCCCTATATGTATGGACCCTAACTGTGAAGTATGGGGGTTTGCCCTTTCCACCTTTATTTCTTGCATCTTATGTCCAGCCACCTTGGCATTTTTGCTGTTCCTTGAAAATCCTGCCTCAGGGTCTTGGCGCATGCCATCTCTGTACTCTGGAATGCTTTTCCCTCACTTTCACTTTCTTTAAATCTTTACTAAGTCACCTTTCCCCATCACTAAATCTGCATCTTTAACTTCAACATATCACACCCCCTTCCTGCTTTATTTTTCTCCTAAGCACTTACCACTAATTTACTATGCATTTTACCTATTGATTGTCCAGTTTTTCTCTATTCCAACTAGAAAGTTCCAGGAAAGTAAGACTTTTTGTCTTGCTTTCTCATTATGTGTCCCTAGTGCCTAGAATGGGCTTTCCAAGTGGCACGGTGGTAAAGAATCCACCTGCCAATGAGGAAGACACAGGAGACACCAGTTTGATCCCTGGGTCGGGAAGACCCCTAGAGAAGGAAATGGCAATCTCCTCCAGTATTCATGCCCCCCCAAATTCCATGGACAGAGGAGCCTAGCAAGCTACAGCTCATGGGGTCACAAAGAATTGCACATGACTGACCGGGCACACAGCGCCTAGAACACTTAACAGTGAACTAATGAAGTAGCACTGTTGTAGGCGATTAAAGGAGCGTGTTTATTGTCACCATTACGGTCATCAAACATTCACTGAGTGCCTCTTCTATACGATGCATTGTGCTAAATAAAAATTGATTGTTTTTTCCTGATCTCTCTCAAGGACTACTCCAAAATTTTATTCAAGCTGGCTCTGAGAGCCCAGCGACAGAATTAGTTGGCTTGTTGATCCTTCTTGTAGTCTTATGGCTCTTCAGCTAAGGAGATCCATTAATGTGCTTCTTACATAGTAAGTTGAGGCTACTTGCTTGCAATGAACTATCCCCACTCCACTCCTCTGAAAAACAGTTTATCAAGTCAGCAAATTAATTCAATACACTTTTCCTGAGTGATTACTCTTGGTAAGGCAAAATTTATACAACTACTGCCTTCTGCTGCTTTTAAATTAGATTATTTTGGGCCCATTGGTTGATATTAACCAAGTAAGACATAGTGGAGAGTCGAAAACAAAACAGGTAATTCAAACATTATTGGAATAGGAAGGGAAAGTGGTTTATATTTGAAAGTAACTCTTCAAAGTTATAATTAAAAACCATTGCTGTACCTATTGTTAAATATGCATGCTTCATTCCAATGATTCTCCCACCCAGGGATAGATGCCAGTGTTCCAGCATGAGAAAACAAGACTTTATTCCGTTTAAGGAATGCCTTTAAAGGTTAGGAACATAATATTATGTTTGTGTAATAATCAAGCAAGTAAAACTACCTTGGAGAAAAATTGATTTCACCAGTTACCACTCCTTTCTTTAAAAAAAAAAAAAAAAAAATCAGTTTTTTTAAAATAAATTTTGGCCAGGCAGCATGTGGGATCTTAGTTCCCCAACTGGAAGTGTGGAGTCTTAACCACTAGACCGCCAGGGAAGTCCCTACCACTCCTTTCAAAACCATCTGTTCTTAAGACTCAACCTCCCATTATTTTAATTTTTTTTTTAATGTTTTAATTTTGTGTTGGGGTATAGCTGATTGAAAGTGAAAGTGGAGAGTGAAAAGGTTGGCTTAAAGCTCAACATTCAGAAAACGAAGATCATGGCATCTGGTCCCATCACTACATGGGAAATAGATGGAGAAACAGTGGAAACAGTGTCAGACTTTATTTTTGGGGGCTCCAAAATCACTGAGGATGGTGACTGCAGCCATGAAATTAAAAGACGCTTACTCCTTGGAAGGAAAGTTATGACCAACCTAGATAGCATATTCAAAAGCAGAGACATTACTTTACCAACAAAGGTTCGCCTAGTCAAGGCTATGGTCTTTCCTGTGGTCATGTATGGATGTGAGAGCTGGACTGTGAAGAAGTCTGAGCACCGAAGAATTGATGCTTTTGAACTGTGATGTTGGAGAACACTCTTGAGAGTCCCTTGGACTGCAAGGAGATCCAACCAGTTCATTCTGAAGGAGATCAGCCCTGGGATTTCTTTGGAAGGAATGATGCTTAAGCTGAAACTCCAGTATTTTGGCCACCTCATGCGAAGAGTTGACTCATTGGAGAAGACTCTGATGCTGGGAGGGATTGGGGGCAGGAGAAGAAGGGGACGACAGAGGATGAGATGGCTGGATGGCATCACTGACTCGATGGATGTGAGTCTGAGTGACCTCCGAGAGCTGGTGATGGACAGGGAGGCCTGGCATGCTGCAGTTCATGGGGTCGCAAAGAGTTGGACACGACTGAGCGACTGATCTGATCTGTTGATCCCAAACTCCCTGTCCTTTCCTCATATCCTTCCCCGCTCCCCATTGTTGGCGACCATAGGTTTGTTCTCTAAGTCTGGGAGTCTCTTTCTCATTTGTAAGTTCATTTGCATCGTTTGTTTTTGGATTCCACATATAATCTCCCATTATTTTAATTTTTAGAATTGAGATGTTGGGCAGTTTGAATGGCCTAAAGGGAAACATTTTTGTGCACATACTAAAGCTGACTTAAAGCACTGTACTTTTTTTTGTTTCTGTAAATGGCTGTAGTGTTATAGAATAAGCAGGCCCCAAATGGAGTCCCTTGTGTTAAACCCATCAGCAAACCAAAACGCTATACCTAACTGCAGTTTCTGTCTCTCCCAGGAGAGATTTTAAACCTATTGGTCTGGAATTTCCTGAGCAATACTAGTGAGGTAAACTGCAGGACAGGGTGACTTAACCAGAAAAAAAATCTTTGCTTTTGTTTATGATTTCCTTATCCTATCCCCCCTTTCCTATAAAATCCTTCATTGCCTGCATCATCTCAGAGCCCCCTTCTACTTGCTAGGTGGGATGCTCCCAATCCATGAATTGCTGGATAAAGCCAACTAGGTTTTCATATTCACTCAGCTGAATTTTGTTTTATAACAATAGTCCAAGTCTAAAATAGTCTAATCTTGGACTATGTTGCCAAGATTTTTCTTCAAGGTATCTTTATTCTCTTGGGGTTCATTATTTTTAATGTATACAATTGAAGGCTTTCTTTGAATTGATCCTGAAAATAGCAGGTCTCTGGTACTGACTACATGTAGAGTTTAATTTGGCTACCTCCAGGCTCACTGAGTACAGAAGTACTATTGTTAAGCAATTGATTGGGCTTTAAATTGTGTCCCATAATCATTTTCTTTCTTTCTAACTTTTGTGTTTTGACCTACACCTGTATCAAATGCTAATGTTTAAAAGAATACCATGGTTTGTAAATTGTACTGTATAGGACAAAGAGTTCTGGGCAAAGGTTGACTATGAAGGACATCTTTCTGACTAGACATTCCTGGGATGAGGGCTCATGGCATAAATTGTGGAAGAATCAATGGTTAACAGGGGAGTAAAAAAGGGATGATTGTGTTAGATTCTTGCTTCTCAAACTTTTCCATTGGAGAATTATTAAAGGTATATCGATAACAAAGGAATGGTACCGCCAAAATTCCAAGGTTTTCTTGGAAAGGCTTGCTTTATGAGCTTTAAATTATTTGAAGATGCCCATTACACTTTTTAAATATGGTTATTTTTGATTGCAAATATAATGACTTGTTTTATCTGACAATAACATCATATCCTTTCCACTTATGAGTAAAACTGATGCTCTTGGAAGATAAAATATATTCATCCCGTGGCTTTTCCACTGACACTCTAGGGTTGTGGAGTGTAGTGGAGAATCAAGGACAGGGTCCTTAGAAGAAGAGTTTTCGATGAAAATGAGAAGAGCAGAGCATAGAGCTGCTTGAAACAAATAAAATAATATTGTTGTATAGGAATAATAGACAACTCCAATTACCTATTATTTGATGGTCTCTTTTTCAAAGGCAGGCAATATAAATGGAAAAGGGTAAACAAATCAGCAGTAAGGCACAGGTTGTCTAGAAAAGAAACAGAAATTATATCTAGAAAACTGAGAAAGCAAAGCAAATTTGACAATCACATATGCAATTATTTGTTCTGCCTTTGAGCAAAGTAGGATTTGGACCAGCTCAAAATGGTTTGCTATATTTCTTCTTAGAAAGCATCCTTGCTGCTGCTGCTGAGTCACTTCAGTCGTGTCTGACTCTGTGTGACCCCATAGACGCCAGCCCACCAGGCTCCCCCGTCCCTGGGATTCTCCAGGCAAGAACACTGGAGTGGGTTGCCATTTCCTTCTCCAATGCATGAAAGTGAAAATTGAAAGTGAAGTCACTCAGTCGTGTCCGACCTCAGCGACCCCATGGACTGCAGCCTACCAGGCTCCTCTGTCCATGGGATTTTCCAGGCAAGAGTACTGGAGTGGGGTGCCATTACGTGCCCAGAAAAAACAAAACAAAACAAAAACCCTTCTCTTAATGTACTTTCTTATTAGGAAAATTAAAAAATATAGAAAAACTAGTAACTTCATCCATGATCACACCACACAGAGGTAACAGATATTAACAGTGGCGAATATCCTTCACGGATTTTTTTTTTCTATGTATTTTTAGATACATGTATGTATAACAAAATGGGGAAAAATGAATCCTATAACATGGGGTTTTTTCCCACTGAACAATATTGACATCAGTGTTTGCCAATAAACACCACTTTTAATGATTCCATTTTATTACTTTGATGGAGTGCTATGCATTTTTATTCTTTTATTTTGACATAGTTCACACTTCCAGAAAAGTTGCAAGAAAAGTATAGAAAAAGTAGTATACCTTTTCTCAGCTTTACTAATTGTTAATATTGTGCCTCATTTCCTTCAAAATTGACTTTCTTTTGACGTATATTTTCTGAACCATTTGAAAATAATTTGCAGATATAGTGCTATTTAACAATAAATATTTCAGTATATGTTTCTTAGGAACAAGAATTTTTTTTTTATGTAATCACAGTATATTTACCAAAGTCAAGAAATGTAACAGTTATACAGTAATATTATCTAATCTGTAGTTCATATTCAAATTTTGCCAGTATCCTTAAGTAGCTATTTTTTTCTTATCTAGGATCTAGTCCAGAGTTACATCTTATAATTAGTTATCATATTTCCTTAATCATTTTTTTGTGTTTGAAACTTTTTGCCATTACCAAGTAATTTGTTGGGAGGTATGAGAACACCCTGTTCCTCCTTCAACTATCACCCATGGTTCTTGACTAAAGGTTTTCATTCAAAATACAAGATAATTTCCGAATTATTATTATGATAGCTATAACATAGTGATGATGCGAGTCTGAGTGACCTCCGGGAGCTGGTGATGGACAGGGAGGCCTGGCGTGCTGCGGTTCATGGGGTCGCAAAGAGTCGGACACGACTGAGCGACTGATCTGATCTGAGTGATTTTCTAGCCTCATCATTTCTTCTGTGTTTATTAGTTGTTATTCTACTACAAGGAAGAGCTTTCCCTTTTCCACCTATTTATCTATTAATTTATTAATATCAGTATGGACTCAGATCTTTATTCTAAAAATACTCTATTACTATCATTGTTTATTCCAATTCATAAATTCTCCCAGATTCGGCTTGTGGGAGGCCCTTTAAATTGGGTCCTATATCCTTTTGAAATATGTACATCATTTTTTGAGCATTTTTTTAATGTCACGAAATGTTCTCAAGCCTCCTGTACTTTTCCTTTTTCCTGTGCCAGCCCTGAAGTCTGCTATTTCTCCAAGAAGACTGATTCATTTTATCTGGGAACGGTGTTTAGAAACCAAAGTCTGAGTATATCATACTTTATTATTGAGTTGGAACTAGCTTCCATTTTTTTTCTTACTAATATTATACATATGCATTGACCACTGAAGTATTTTCCTAGCATAAATCCCTAGGAATGGAATTGCTGAACAAAGATTCGGTACAAATAAAAGGCTTTGGATACAAGTTGCTAGCTGTCCTCTAGAGAAGCACTATTTTATGAGTATTTTTATTTCAAAAGATATATATCTTACTAATTTCACTAAGGGAAGCCATGTAGCGTTTTTAAACTCATCTAATTAGGAGTGAAGGCAGAAATTTTAATGTTCATTTGTCATTTTTTTATGGTATATTGTTGCTCATATTCTTATACACATTTTTCTAGGGGGTTGTTCATTTTTCTTTGCTTTATAGAACTTCCCATACAGTAACTAATTTTTTTCTTTACATATGTATTTTTTATAGTTGTTGCCTTTTTAATTTTATATGTGACAATTTTTCAACTGTATGTTTCTCCTTTTGTGATTTCTCCCTTTAGTTTCTTTTTAAAAAAATCAATTAATATATTTTTGGTTGCACTGGGTCTTCATCGCTGCTGGTAGGCTTTCTCTAGTTGCAGCGAGCAGGGGCCACTCTTTGCCGCAATGCTCGGGCTTCTCGCTGCGGTGCTTCTCCTGTTGCGGAGCACAGGCTCTAGGTTCGCGGGCTTCAATAGTTGCAGCATGCGGGCTCAGCAGTTGTGGCCCGTGGCCTTAGTTGCTCTGAGGCATGTCAGATCTTCTCGGACCAGGGACAGAACCCCTGTCTCCCGAATTGGCAGGCAGACTCTTATCCAATGCACCACCAGGGAAGTCGTTTCCCTTTAGTTTCATACTCAGAAAGTTCTTGTGTGCTTAGTGGCCCAGTCGTGTCTGACTCTTGTGACCCTATGGACTGCAGCCTGCCAGGCTCCTCTGTCCATGGGGATTCTCCATGTAAGAATACTGGAGTGGGTTGCCATTTCCTACTCCAGGAGGAAGTTCTTCCCTCACTCTAAGATATATTCACCTATATGTTCATCTAATACTTTTTTTTAATAATCCTGGAATTAAATTTTTGTGTAAAGTGTGAAGTAGGGATTTGCCTTTATTTTTATTTTACAAATAATGTGCCAATTGTCCAAATATTCATTGGGAGATCTATCTTTTTCTCTTGTCAATTTAAAATGTCACCTTTGCCATAAACTAAATTATTATATATATTGGGATCTGTTTTTAGATATTCTGTTCTGTTAAACTTATCAGTCTATTTATTCTTAAGCCAGTAATATACTTTAAAACTTATTGTAGCTATATGGGGAGATCCAACCAGTCCATTCTAAAGGAGATCAGCCCTGGTGTTCTTTAGAAGGAATGATGCTGAAGCTGAAACTCCAGTACTTTGGCCACCTCATGCGAAGCTTTGACTCATTGGAAAAGACTCTGATGCTGGGAGGGATTGGGGGCAGGAGACGAAGGGGACGACAGAGGATGAGATGGCTGGATGGCATCACCTACTCGATGGATGTGAGTTTGAGTGAACTCCGGGAGTTGGTGATGGACAGGGAGGCCTGGCGTGCTGCGATTCACAGGGTCGAAAAGAGTCGGACACGACAGAGCGATTGAACTGAATTGACTGATGGTTTAATATCTGATTAGGCATGACCTTCTCTTTCCCATTATGATTTTTCAAAATTTCCTGGCTTCTTTTGTAATGGTCAGTATTCCAAGTAAACCTCTGAATCACACTGTCAGGTCTGTAAAAATCAAGTGGTATTTTGATGGGTTGTACTAAATTTATAGGTAACTTTGCAAGCTATTTTTCTTAGTAGCCTTAATACTTCAACCAAATTCTGCTCAGAACACTTACTAATTATGATGCCAAATTATTTTTAAATACTATTCTTTGTTTCAAAGAGATTTTAAGAACTCACTGCTGCTGCTGCTAAGTCGCTTCAGTCGTGTCCGACTCTGTGCGACCCCATGGACGGAAGCTCACCAGAACTCACTGTGACCTCAGTAAAAGATGAGGTAATTTGAACTCAATAGCAGAAAAGCACACTTGTGTCTCCTGAAGGGACCTTTCTACTGAAAATAATGAATCCGGAATTTCCTGCAACTCTTTTTGCTCCTAGAATGTAGAAAATCAAATTGCTCAGTAGAGTTACTGCTACTTTTAGCAGTTGTGAGTCCTCCTCAGGGAGCAGGGTTAGGCAATGCTGGCTGATATTGGAACCAATTAGCAAAATAGAAGCCAGTCTCTCATTTTGAAAATACATTTAAAAGACAGTATGGTACTGGCACAAGGACAGATCAATGGAACAAAATAGAAAGCCCAGAGATAAATCCACGCACATATGGACACCTTATCTTTGACAAAGGAGGCAAGAATATACAATGGAGAAAAGACAATCTCTTTAACAAGTGGTGCTGGAAAAACTGGTCAACCACTTGTAAAAGAATGAAACTAGAGCACTTTCTAACACCATACACAAAATAAACTCAAAATGGATTAAAGATCTAAATGTAAGACCAGAAACTATAAAACTCCTAGAGGAGAACATAGGCAAAACACTCTCCGACATATATCACAGCAGGATCCTCTATGACCCACCTCCCAGAATAGTGGAAATAAAAGCAAAAATAAACAAATGGGACCTAATTAAACTTAAAAAGCTTCTGCACAACAAAGGAAACTACAAGCAAGATGAAAAGACAGCCTTCAGAATGGGAGAAAATAATAGCAAATGAAGCAACAGACAAACAACTAATCTCAAAAATATACAAGCAACTCCTACAGCTCAATTCCAGAAAAATAAATGACCCAATCAAAAAATGGGCCAAAGAACTAAATAGACATTTCTCCAAAGAAGACATAGAGATGGCTAACAAACACATGAAAAGATGCTCAACATCACTCATTATCAGAGAAATGCAAATCAAAACCACTATGAGGTACCATTTCACACCAGTCAGAATGGCTGCGATCCAAAAGTCTACAAGCAATAAATGCTGGAGAGGGTGTGGAGAAAAGGGAACCCTCTTACACTGTTGGTGGGAATGCAAACTAGTACAGCCACTATGGAGAACAGTGTGGAGATTCCTTAAAAAACTGGAAATAGAACTGCCTTATGATCCAGCAATCCCACTGCTGGGCATACACACTGAGAAAACCAGAATTGAAAGAGACACGTGTACCCCAGTGTTCATCGCAGCACTGTTTACAATAGCCAGGACATGGAAGCAACCTAGATATCCATCAGCAGATGAATGGATAAGAAAGCAGTGGTACATATACACAATAGAGTATTACTCAGCCATTAAAAAGAATGCATGTGAATCAGTTCTAATGAGGTGGATGAAACTGGAGCCTATTATACAGAGTGAAGTAAGCCAGAAAGAAAAATACAAATACAGTATACTAACGCATATATATGGAATTTAGAAAGATGGTAACAATAACCCTGTATACGAGACAGCAAAAGAGACAGTCTTTTGGACTCTGTGGGAGAGGGAGAGGGTGGGATGATTTGGGAGAATGGCATTGAAATATGTATAATATCATATATTAAACGAGTCGCCAGTCCAGGTTTGATACACGATACTGGATGCTTGGGGCTGGTGCACTGGGACAACCCAGAGGGATGGTATGGGGAGGGAGGAGGGTTCAGGATGGGGAACACATGTATACATGTGGCAGATTCATTTTGATATATGGCAAAACCAATACAATATTGTAAAGTTAAATAAAATAAAAACTTAAAAAAGATTTAATATAAATTTATTATCTCTAATAATTATTATATCTAATAATAAAAAATCTAAATTCTTTTGTGAGCTATGCCAGTCTTCTATGGTTGAAAAAAATCCAACAATGCAGAAAAGAAAAAAAAGTCCAATTGTGGAAAAAATAGGGTAGAAAAAACATTTCTGGAGAGAACTGAATTCATTCACTGTTGTTGGAGCAAGTGGAAGATTTTTTCACAATGAATTGTTAACTGTATTTTCATGAGACATATATGTGTCCTCCAGGGGAAGGCAGAGCATTGAAGAAGGAATAGGTCAATAGATCACTAGGCAAATTTTGCTTACTTCACCATTTTTCTCAGATCCAGTTCTCCGGTTCTGTGCATTGTATTAAATTTGAAGGGAAAAATGTCCCCTAGTAAATAAAAAACACCTTTAGGGTGCAAATTTAAAATTGCTTGTTTCCACTAGAAGAAAATGCAAGATGAGTCGGGTGGGAGAGATCTCTACTAAACAATAAGGTGAGTCAGCTGATTTGTCACTGAGGCTGCTGTAGGGCAGCAGATGGGTAATGCAGACGCTGGGAGGTCACAGACAGGGGCAGAAAAGCTTAATTCCAGTCCTGCCGGATAGCCCGGAGATAGAGACCGGCAGTGGGCCCCAGCCTTCTTTTGATATTTTGAAATGGCACGCAAAAGCAGAGTTCACAGAAAAGTTCGAGGATAAATGGACCTTTGAGGAATGGTTCTGAAAAATGAATGTAAAATTTAACTATTGTAGAAAAAAAAAATTGGCCTAGGTTTTGATGAGGATAAGTGGAAAGATTTTGATGAATTTGATTTAAATGGTGAATTTGATTTGCTTGATGAACTGAATTTAAATTTTGGCAAAGGCCAAAGCTCTAATTTAAATGATGGGCTGAGAGGCGTAGGATTAAAGGAAGGTTGAGATCTAGAGCTGTTGACCAGACTGAAGAAAAGAAGAAAAATGGGACGTGAGCAGCAGAAAGGACAACTAGTGTCAACCCAGGAGAGCACAGGGATGTTGGATCTTTGTAGTCTGCACTCAGGTAAAGAAAAGAAGAAATTAAATAAGAAAAATCCTTTATGTGTAACAAATCCCTTGAGAGCCCAATGGTAGTACAGATTTCTTATTTAAAATTTAATCCATGTTGTGACCTTGTGACAGAAGAGGCAGCTGGTTTTATCTCTTTGTTGCTTAAGAAAGTAGTTTCTGTTTATTAAAGGAAAAATATGAAAAGGTGAAAAGGAAAACTAGGAAAAATAAGATTTTCTCTCGTCTCTCTTTTAAAATCATTCCAAAGGGATGCAGTTAGCTGGACTCTGATATCACTACAAGCACAGCCCCACTTAACTGCAGTTGCTTTTTCCATAATATGCCCAATTACTCTAACTTGCTAAGTCACTTCAGTCGTGTCCGACTCTGTGCAACCCCACAGATGGCAGCCCACCAGGCTCCCCCATCCCTGGGATTCTCCAGGCAAGAACACTGGAGTGGGTTGCCATTTCCTTCTCCAACTTACCAGAGGGATATACATTGAAAGCACCTTTGACTTTTAGAAGATGCAGGTTTGATCCCTGGGTCAGGAAGATCCCCTGGAGGAAGAAATGGGAACCCACTCCAGTATTCTTGCCTGGGAAATCCCATGGACAGAGGAGACTGGTAGGCTTCAGTCCATAGCATTGCAGAGTCAGATATGATTGAAGCGACTTAGCACACACACACACACAAGCTGCAGGAAGAGAGGGAACAACAGGATGTTGACTTCCTCATCAAAGTTCTTGCTTCAAATGATGTCAGTATGGTGTTTATATCAAATCTTTTATTTCTTTTTTTAATTTTATTTTGCTTAACTTTACAATATTGTATTGCTTTTGCCATTCATCAAAATGAATCTGCCACAAGTATACATGTGTTCCCCATCCTGAACCCTCCTCCCTCCTCCCTCCCCATACCATCCCCCTGGGTCGTCTCAGTGCGCCAGCCCCAGGCATCTGTTATCAGGCATCGTACCTGGACTGGCGACTCGTTTAATATATGATATTATACATATTCCTGTGGTCATGTATGGATGTGAGAGCTGGACTGTGAAGAAGGCTGAGCGCCGAAGAATTGATGCTTTTGAACTGTGGTGTTGGAGAAGACTCTTGAGAGTCCCTTGGACTGCAAGGAGATCCAACCAGTCCATTCTGAAGGAGATCAGCCCTGGGATTTCTTTGGAAGGAATGATGCTAAAGCTGAAACTCCAGTACTTTGGCCACCTCATGCGAAGAGTTGACTCATTGGAGAAGACTCTGATGCTGGGAGGGATTGGGGGCAGGAGGAAAAGGGGACGACAGAGGATGAGATGGCTGGATGGCATCACTGACTCGATGAATGTGAGTCTGAGTGACCTCCAAGAGCTGGTGATGGATAAGGAGGCCTGGCGTGCTGCGGTTCATGGGGTCGCAAATAGTCGGACACGACTGAGCGACTGATCTGATCTGATCTGATTATACATATTTCAATGCTATTCTCCCAAATCATCCCACCCTCTCCCTCTCCCAGGGTCCATAAGACTGTTCTATACATCAGTGTCTCTTTTGCTGTCTTGTAAACAGTTATTGTTACCATCTTTCTAAATTCCATATATATGCGTTAGTATACTGTATTTGTATTTTTCTTTCTGGCTTACTTCACTCTGTATAATAGGCTCTGTATAATCAGTTCCATCCACCTCATCAGAACTGATTCAAATGTATTCTTTTTAATGGCTGAGTAATACTCCATTGTGTATATGTAGCACTGCTTTTTTTTTTTTTTTTTTTTAATCAAGAATCTCTTTTATTGATTATCAGAAACATTACAAACATCTAGTATGAACAAACTGTAACATGATAGTGTTTAGTTTGAACAATTAATACATTTCAGATATAATATTATACATATTTCAATGCTATTCTCCCCAATCATCTCACCCTCTCCTGGTCCCAGAGTCCAAGTCTGGTCTATACATCAGTGTCTCTTTTGTTGTCTCGTAAATAGGGTTATTTTTTACCATCTTTCTAAATTCCATATATATGCATTAGTATACTGTATTTGTGTTTTTGTTTCTGGCTTACTTCACTCTGTATAATAGGCTCCAGTTCCATCCACCTCCTTAGAACTGATTCAAATGTAATCTTTTTAATGGCTGAGTAATATTCCATTGTGTATATGTACCACAGCTTGCTTATCCATTCATCTGTGGATGGACATCTAGGTTGCTTCCACGTTCTGGCTATTGCAAACAGTGCTGCTATGAACATTGGGGTACAGGTGTCTCTTTCAATTCTGGTTTTCTCAGTGTATATGCCCAGCAGTGGGATTGCTGGATCATAAGGCAGTTCAATTTGCAGTTTTTTGAGGAATCTCCATACTGTTCTCCAAAGTGGCTGTACTAGTTTGCATTCCCACCAACAGTGCAAGAGGGTTCCCTTCTCTCCGCACCCTCTCCAGCATTTATTGCTTGTGGACTTTTGGATAGCAGCCATTCTGATTGGCGTGAAATGGTATCTCATAGTGGTTTTGATTTGCATTTCTCTGATAATGAGTGATGTTGAGCATCTTTTCATGTGTTTGTTAGCCATCTGTATGTCTTCTTTGGAGAAATGTCTATTGAGTTCTTTGGCCCATTTTTTGATTGGGTCATTTATTTTTCTGGAATTGAGCTGTAGAAGTTGCTTGTATATTTTTGAGATTAGTTGTTTGTCAGTTGCTTCATTTGCTATTATTTTCTCCCATTCTGAAGGCTGTCTTTTCACCTTGCTTATAGTTTCCTTTGTTGTGCAAAAGCTTTTAAGTTTGATTAGGTCCCATTTGTTCATTTTTGATTTTATTTCCAATATTCTGGGAGGTGGGTCACAGAGGATCCTGCTGTGATGTAAGTCAGAGAGTGTTTTGCCTATGTTTTCCTCTAGGAGTTTTATGGTTTCTGGTCTTACATTTAGCTCTTTAATCCATTTTGAGTTTATTTTTGTGTATGGTGTTAGAAAGTGTTCTAGTTTCATTCATATGGAGGGGTCTTGTTTTTGTATCCATTCAGCCAGTCTCTGTCTTTTGGTTGGGGCATTCAACCCATTTACATTTAAGGTAATTAATGATAAATATGATCCCATTGCCATTTACTTTGTTGTTTTGGGTTTGAATTTATATATCCTTTTTGTGTTTCCTGTCTAGAGAATGTCCTTTAGTATTTGTTGGAGAGCTGGTTTGGTGGTGCTGAATTCTCTCAGCTTTTGCTTGTCTGTAAAGGTTTTGATTTCTCCTTCATATTTGAATGAGATCCTTGCTGGGTACAATAATCTGGGCTGTAGGTTCTTTTCTTTCATCACTTTAAGTATGTCTTGCCATTCCCTCCTGGCTTGGAGAGTTTCTATTGAAAGATCAGCTGTTATCCTTATGGGAATTCCCTTGTGTGTTATTTGTTGTTTTTCCCTTGCTGCTTTTAATATTTGTTCTTTGTGTTTGATCTTTGTTAATTTGATTAATATGTGTCTTGGGGTGTTTCGCCTTGGGTTTATCCTATTTGGGACTCTCTGGGTTTCTTGGACTTGAGTGATTATTTCCTTCCCCATTTTAGGGAAGTTTTCAACTATTATCTCCTCTAGTATCTTCTCATGGTCTTTCTTTTTGTCTTCTTCTTCTGGGACTCCTATGATTCGAATATTGTAACGTTTAATATTGTCCTGGAGGTCTCTGAGATTGTCCTCATTTCTTTTAATTCGTTTTTCTTTTTTCTCCTCTGATTCCTTTAATTCTGCCATTCTATCTTCTAATTCGCTAATTCTATCTTCTGCCTCTGTTATTCTACTATTTGTTGCCTCCAGAGTGTTTTGGATCTCATTTATTGCATTATTCATTATATGTTGATTCTTTTTTATTTCTTCTAGGTCCTTGTTAAATCTTTCTTGCATCTTCTCAATGCTTTTCTCCAGACTATTTATCCATGATTCCATTTTGCTTTCCAGATTTTGGATTAATTTAACTATCATTATTCGGAATTCTTTATCAGGTAGGTTCGCTATTTCTTCCTCTTTTGTTTGGTTTGGTGGGCTTTTATCCTGTTCCTTTACCTGCTGGGAATTCTTCTGTCTTTTCATCTTGTTTAAATTGCTAAGTTTGGAGTGTCTTTACTGTATTCTGGTAGTCTGTGGAGTTCTCTTTATTGTGGCGTTTCTGCACTATATGTGGGTTTGTACCAGTGGCTTGTCGAGGTTTCTTGTTTATGGAAGCTTGTATCGGTGTTCTGGTGGGTGGAGCTGGATTTCTTTTCTCTGGGGTGCAGTGGAGTGTCTAGTAGTGAGTTATGAGATGTCTATGCTTTTGGGGTCGCTTTGTGTAGCCTGTGTATTGGAGCTCAGGCTGTGTTCTTGTTTTTCTGGAGAATTTGCTTGGTATGTCTTGTTGTGGAACTTGCTGGTCTTTGTGTGATGCTTGGTTTCAGAGTAGGTATGGAGGCTTTTAATGAGCTCCTGTCAATTAGTGTTTCGTGGGATCAGGGTATGGACTTAAGCCTCCTGGTTCCGGTTATTGGTCTTATTTTTACAGTAGTCTCAAAAACTTCTTCTTCTATAATGCATTCCACAACTGGACTGCTCAGAGATGTTCACGGAATTATACATAGAAGGAAAAAGGGAGGAAGGAGACAGAGGTGGTCAGGAGGATAAAAGGAGGGAGTGTGAAGGAGAGAGACAGATCTAGTCAGTAATCAGTAAAGAAAAGAAAATAGGAAAGGAAAAAAGCAAAGGACAAAAAGGAAAAAAAAAAAAAACAAAACAGGGTCGCAAAAGTTATATCTAAACGTGGAGATTAAAGAAGTACTAGAGGATAAAAATAATAATAATAATAAAAAAATAAAAGAAACAAAACAAACAACAACAAAAAAAAAATTAAAAGGGAAAAAAATTTTTGTTTTCCTTTTTCCAATTAAAAAATAATAAAAATTTAAAAAATATATATATATTAAAAAAAGAAAAGAAAAAAAAAAGGAAATAATGATGGTAAAAATAGTAACAATATATATAAGAGTTTCTCTATTATTGTTGTGGGTTCAGTTCATTTTCAGCTAGTTCCTTGTTCCGGCTTAAATTTCTCAAGATCTATAGGCCCCTTTCTCTGTGGTTGGTCTGTATAGTTCTTTGTTCTGTGCACGGTTCGGCGGTGTTCTGGGCCAAGGCCCGCCACTCGTGTGGTCGGCGCTGCACAATCTGGATTGCCGGCCCAAACTACTCCAGTTAGGCAGCACTCCAGACAATCAGGCAAACGAAGTCTGCGCTGAGGCCCGCAGAGGGGGAGGGGTCGGCGACGGGAATGGCGGGCGGGCGGGTGGGGGAGGGGATGGGGTGGCCCTCGTGGGAGCCGCCGGCACAGCGGGCGGGGGCACGCCTGCGCGGGAGTGGCCGGCGGGGGAGCGTCCAGTGGGGGAGAGTCCCGCGGGGGAGCGTCCCTCTGGGGAGCGCCGGCAGCGGAGCGTCCCGCGTGGGAACGGCCAAGGCGTCTCCCTGCCCAGCCCCGGCTCCCCAATGGCAGATGCGGGCGTTTGCAGCGGTGCTTTTCCGCTGCGGAAGTTACCGCAGGGCCCGCAGTCTGTGGGTTCTAATTGCTCAACTGTTCTCCTCCCTGTTATGATAGTCTCCGTGTTTCCCAGGTTCGGCTCAGATTCCGCAGGGAGAGTGTTTCCTGGTGTTTGGAAACTTCTCTTTTTAAGACTCCCTTCCCCGGACAGAGGTCCGCCCCTCCCTCTTTGTCTCTCTCTGGCTTCTATATTCTTTCCTACCTCCTTTAGAAGGCAGTGAGTTGCTTTTCTGGGTGTCCGACGTCCTCCGCCAGCACTCCGAAGCTGTTTGTGGTATTTACTCGGCGCCCAGATGTCCCATTGATGAATTTGTGGAGGAGAAAGCGTATTCCCCGTCCTAATCCTTCGCCATCTTAACCGGAAGTCAGCACTGCTTTCTTATCCATTCATCTGCGGATGGACATCTAGGTTGCTTCCAAGTCCTGGCTATTGTAAACAGTGCTGCGATGAACATTGGGGTACACGTGTCTCTTTCAATTCTGGTTTTCTCAGTGTGTATGCCCAGCAGTGGGATTGCTGGATCATAAGGCAGTTCTATTCCCAGTTTTTTGAGGAATCTCCATATTGTTCTCCATAGTGGCTGTACTAGCTTGCATTCCCACCAACAGTGTAAGAGGGTTCCCTTTTCTCCACACCCTCTCCAGCATTTATTGCTTATGGATTTTTGGATTGCAGCCATTCTGACTGGCATGAAAGGGTACCTCATAGTGGTTTTGATTTGCATTTCTCTGATAATGAGTGATGTTGAGCATCTTTTCATGTGTTTGTTAGCCATCTGTATGTCTTCTTTGGAGAAATGTCTATTTAGTTCTTTGGACCATTTTTTGATTGGGTCATTTATTTTTCTGGAATTGAGCTGTAGGCTGCTGCTGCTGCTGCTAAGTTGCTTCAGTCATGTCCGACTCTGTGCGACCCCCTAGACGGCAGCCCACCAGGCTCCCCTGTCCCTGGGATTATCCAGGCAAGAACACTGGAGTGGGTTGCCATTTCCTTCTCCAATGCATAAAAGTGAAAAGTGAAAGTGAAGTCACTCAGTCATGTCCGACTCTTAGCGACCCCATGGACAGCAGCCCACCAGGGTCCTCTGTCCATGGGATTTTCCAGGCAAGAGTACTGGGGTGGAGTGCCATTGCCTTGCCGTGAACTGTAGGAGTTGCTTGTATATTTTTGAGATTAGTTGTTTGTCTGTTGTTTCATTTGCTATTATTTTCTCCCATTCTGAAGGCTGTCTTTTCACCTTGCTTATAGTTTCCTTTGTTGTGCAGAAGCTTTTAATTAGGTCCCATTTGTTTATTTTTGCTTTTATTTCCAATATTCTGGGAGGTGGGTCATAGAGGATCCTGCTGTGATGTATGTCAGAGAGTGTTTTGCCTATGTTTTCCTCTAGGAGTTTTATGGTTTCTGGTCTTACATTTAGATCTTTAATCCATTTTGAGTTTATTTTTGTGTATGGTGTTAGAAACAAATCTTTTCTTATTTTCTCATGTAGCAAATCAGTTTGGCTAGTGGAACTGCCTTGCCTTAAGGAGCCAGTCTAAGAAGTGATCTTTGTACCTGCATTGGTTAAAAGGATCCAGTAGCCAAGGACATAATGAACCAGGGCTGGGAACAGGGGGTTTTATAAGTCGTAGACGAAGGAAAATCTATAATGCTGGAATGTGTTTTGCAAGCCTTTAAATCTCAAGAGGGCAGTAGACAGGTTAGATAAATTCTTTCAGTTGTTTCCAGAAAAATACATAATGGAAACAAGCTGACAGCTCCTGAGATGGCTTAAGAGAGAACCCCAGACTAAGGGATTCCTAGAGAGAAGCTCAAATTAAGGAATTAACTCTCAGTTTAGTCCTCATAAAAAGCAAAAAACCCTTTTATGTGAAAGATGGTTGAAAAACCATCTTGAATGTTTCACTAGAATACTAGGAATTTGAAGAAGGCAGTGGCACCCCACTTCAGTACTCTTGCCTGGAAAATCCCATGGATGGAGGAGCCTGGTGGGCTGCAGTCCATAGGGTCGCTAAGAGTTGGACACGACTGAGCGACTTCTCTTTCACTTTTCACTTTCATGAATTGGAGAAGGAAATGACAACCCACTCCAGTGTTCTTGCCTGGAGAACCCCAGGGACAGAGGAGCTTGGTGGGCTGCCGTCTATGGGGCTGCACAGAGTCAGACACGACTGAAGCGACTTAGTAGCAGTAGCAGCAACTGTGTAAAAAGCTTAGGAAACATGAAGGATTTGAATTAACCAACATTATAGTCTTCAGACTTTTAGGACTTTGACTAAAAGGTTAAAATTTAAATGTTTAAAGAAATTCTGGAGAGGGAAGAGGAGTAAGAGGCACAAACTATTACGTATAAGTGACAAGGACATATTGTATAGCATAGGGAATATACCTAATATCTATAATAACTTTAAATGGAGTATAATCTGTAAAAATATTCAACCACTATGTTGTATGCCTAAAACTAACATGATATAAATCAACCATACTTCAACAAAAAGAAAAGAGGGGCTTCTCTGGTGGTTCAGTGGTAAAGAATCTGCCTGCCAATGCAGGAGACATGGGTTTGATCCCTGGTCCGGGAGGATCCCACATACCACGGAGCAACAAAGCCCATGTGTCCCAGCTACTAAGCCTGTGCTCTAGAGCCTGGGAGCTGCAACCAGAGTCCATGTGCCACAACTGCTGAAGCCCGCACTCCTTAGAGCCCGTGCTCTGCAACGGGAGAGGCCACTGCAATGAGAAGCCCACACACCTCAGCTAGAGAGTAGCCCCCACCCTCTGCAACTAAACAAAAGCCTGCTTAGCAACAAAGACCTGGCACGGGCAAAAATAATAAACAAATCAGATCAGATCAGATCAGATCAGTCGCTCAGTCGTGTCTGACTCTTTGCGACCCCATGAACCGCAGCACGCCAGGCCTCCCTGTCCATCACCAGCTCCCGGAGGTCACTCGGACTCGCATCCATCGAGTCAGTGATGCCATCCAGCCATCTCATCCTCTGTCGTCCCCTTCTTCTCCTGCCCTCAATCCCTCCCAGCATCAGAGTCTTCTCCAATGAGTCAACTCTTCGCATGAGGTGGCCGAAATACTGGAGTTTCAGCTTGAGCATCATTCCTTCCAAAGAAATTCCAGGACTGATCTCCTTCAGAATGGACTGGTTGGATCTTCTTGCAGTCCAAGGGACTCTCAAGAGTCTTCTCCAACACCACAGTTCAAAAGCATCAATTCTTCGGCACTCAGCCTTCTTCACAGTCCAGCTCTCACATCCATACATGACCACAGGAAAGACCATAGCCTTGACTAGGCGAACCTTTGTTGGTAAAGTAATGTCTCTGCTTTTGAATATGCTATCTAGGTTGGTCATAACTTTCCTTCCAAGGAGTAAGCGTCTTTTAATTTCATGGCTGCAGTCACCATCTGCAGTGATTTTGGAGCCCAGAAAAACAAAGTCTGACACTGTTTCCACTGTTTCCCCATCTATTTCCCATGCAGTGATGGGACCAGATGCCATGATCTTCGTTTTCTGAATGTTGAGCTTTAAGCCAACCTTTTCACTCTCCACTTTCACTTTCATCAAGAGGCTTTTAGCCCCTCTTCACTTTCTGCCATAAGAGTGGTGTCATCGGCATATCTGAGGTTATTGATATTTCTCCCGGCAATCTTGATTCCAACTTGTGTTTCTTCCAGTCCAGCATTTCTCATGATGTACTCTGCATATAAGTTAAATAAACATGGTGACAATATGCAGCCTTGACGTACTCCTTTTCCTATTTGGAACCAGTCTGTTGTTCCATGACCAGTTCTAACTGTTGCTTCCTGACCTGCATACAGATTTCTCAAGAGGCAGATCAGGTGGTCTGGTATTCCCATCTCTTTCAGAATTTTCCATGGTTTATTGTGATCCACACAGTCAAAGGCTTTGGCATAGTCAATAAAGCAGAAATAGATGTTTTTCTGGAACTCTCTTGCTTTTTCCATGATCCAGCGGATGTTGGCAATTTGATCTCTGGTTCCTCTGCCTTTTCTAAAACCAGCTTGAACATCAGGAAGTTCACGGTTCACATATTGCTGAAGCCTGGCTTGGAGAATTTTGAGCATTACTTTACTAGCGTGTGAGATGAGTGCAATTGTGCGGTAGTTTGAGCACTCCTTGGCATTGCCTTTCTTTGGGATTGGGATGAAAACTGACCTTTTCCAATCTTGTGGCCACTGCTGAGTTTTCCAAATTTGCTGGCATATTGAGTGTAGCACTTTCAGAGCATCATCATTCAGGATTTGGAATAGCTCCACTGGAATTCCATCACCTCCACTAGCTTTGTTCGTAGTGATGCTTTCTAAGGCCCATTTGACTTCACATTCCAAGATGTCTGGCTCTAGGTCAGTGATTACATCATCATGATTATCTGGGTCTTGAAGCTCTTTTTTGTACAGTTCTTCTGTGTATTCTTGCCACCTCTTCTTAATATCTTCTGCTTCTGTTAGGTCCACACCATCTCTGTCCTTTATTGTGCCCATCTTTGCATGAAATGTTCCTTTGGTATCTCTGATTTTCTTGAAGAGATCCCTAGTCTTTCCCATTCTGTTGTTTTCCTCTATTTCTTTGCATTGATCACTGAAGAAGGCTTTCTTATCTCTTCTTGCTATTCTTTGGAACTCTGCATTTAAATGTTTATATCTTTCCTTTTCTCCTTTGCTTTTCGCTTCTCTTCTTTTCACAGCTATTTGTAAGGCCTCCCCAGACAGCCATTTTGCTTTTTTGCATTTCTTTTCCATGGGGATGGTCTTGATCCCTGTCTCCTGTACAATGTCACGAACCTCATTCCATAGTTCATTAGGCACTCTATCTATCAGATCTAGGCCCTTAAATCTATTTCTCACTTCCACTGTATAATCATAAGGGATTTGATTTAGGTCATACCTGAATGGTCTAGTAGTTTTCTCTACTTTCTTCAATTTCAGTCTGAATTTGGCAATAAGGAGCTCATGGTCCGAGCCACAGTCAGCTCCTGGTCTTGTTTTTGCTGATTGTATAGAGCTTCTCCATCTTTGGCTGCAAAGAATATAAACGATCTGATTTCGGTGTTGACCATCTGGTGATGTCCATGTATAGAGTCTTCTCTTGTGTTGTTGGAAGAGGGTATTTGCTATAACCAGTGCATTTTATTGGCAAAACTCTGTTAGTCTTTGCCCTGCTTCATTCCGTATTCCAAGGCCAAATTTGCCTGTTACTCCAGGTGTTTCTTGACTTCCTACTTTTGCATTCCAGTCCCCTATAATGAAAAGGACATCTTTTTTGGGTGTTAGTTCTAAAAGGTCTTCTAGGTCTTCATAGAACCTTTCAACTTCAGCTTCTTCGGCGTTACTGGTTGGGGCATAGACTTGGATTACTGTGACATTGAATGGTTTGCCTTGGAAACGAACAGAGATCATTCTATCGTTTTTGAGATTGCATCCAAGTACTGCATTTCGGACTCTTTTGTTGACCATGATGGCCACTCCATTTCTTCTGAGGGATTCCTGCCCACAGTAGTAGATATAATGGTCATTCGAGTTAAATTCACCCATTCCAGTCCATTTTAGTTCGCTAATTCCTAGAATGTCGACATTCACTCTTGCCATCTCTTGTTTGACCACTTCCAATTTGCCTTGATTCATGGACCTGACATTCCAGGTTCCTATGCAGTATTGCTCTTTACAGCATCGGACTTTGCTTCTATCACCAGACACATCCACAGCTGGATATTCTTTTTGTTTTGGCTCCATCCTTTCATTCTTTCTGGAGTTATTTCTCCACTGATCTCCAGTAGCATATTGGGCCCCTACTGACCTGGGGAGTTTCTCTTTCAGTATCCTATCATTTTGTCTTTTCATACTGTTCATGGGGTTCTCAAGGCAAGAATAGTGAAGTGGTTTGCCATTCCCTTCTCCAGCGGACCACACCCTGTCATATCTCTCCACCATGACCCGCCCATCCCAGGTTGCCCCTTGGGCATGGCTTAATCTCACTGAGTTAGACAAGGGTGTGGTCCTTGTGTGATTAGATTGACTAGTTATCTGTGAGAATGGTTTTAGTGTATTTGCCCTCTGATGCCCTCTTTCATGACCTACTGTCTTACTTGGGTTTCTCTTACCTTGGGCGTGGGGTATCTCATCCCGGCTGCTCCTGGCTGCTCCTGGCCAGCAAAGCACAGCCATCGCACCTTACCTTGGACGAGGGGGTCTCTCCTCACCGCCGCCCTTCCTGACCTCGGTTGTGGGGTAGCTCTTCTCGGCCGTGCTTAGTGCGCTGGCCCTCACCGCCGTCCTTCCTCGGTCGTGGGGTAGCTCCTCTTGGCCGCGCTCTTGGTGCGCGACGCAGCCGGCGGGGCGCTCTTAGTGCGCGACGCAGCCGGCGGGGCGCTCTTAGTGCGCGACGCAGCCGGCGGGGCGCTCTTAGTGCGCGACGCAGCCGGCGGGGCGCTCTTAGTGCGCGACGCAGCCGGCGGGGCGCTCTTAGTGCGCGACGCAGCCGGCGGGGCGCTCTTAGTGCGCGACGCAGCCGGCGGGGCGCTCTTAGTGCGCGACGCAGCCGGCGGGGCGCTCTTAGTGCGCGACGCAGCCGGCGGGGCGCTCTTAGTGCGCGACGCAGCCGGCGGGGCGCTCTTAGTGCGCGACGCAGCCGGCGGGCGCTCTTAAGTATCTGATATATAAACAAATAAAGAAAAGAAATGCTTATATCAGATACTAATTCTGCCCAGATAATATGGAACTAATTTATATTTTAAATCCTTGGTCTTTGTAAACTTTACCTGCTGTGATACTGTAGAATACAAATGATGCTAAACCAATAAAAATAAACCTACAACTATTTTATTTTCCAAATGTATATAAAGCAAATAGTTTCAAGGGTGTATATATATGTGTGTGTGTGTGTGTGTGTGTGTGTACACGTATATATATATAAACTCATCTCACACGCTAGTAAAGTAATGCTCAAAATTCTCCAAGCCAGGCTTCAGCAATATGTGAACCCTGAACTTCCTGATGTTCAAGCTGGATTTAGAAAAGGCAGAGGAACCAGAGATCAAATTGCCAACATCCGCTGGATCATGGAAAAAGCAAGAGAGTTCCAGAAAAACATCTATTTCTGCTTTATTGACTATGCCAAAGCCTTTGACTGTGTAGATCACAATAAACTGTGGAAAATTCTGAGAGAGATGGGAATACCAGACCACCTGATCTGCCTCTTGAGAAATCTGTATGCAGGTCAGGAAGCAACAGTTAGCACTGGTCATGGAACAACAGACTGGTTCCAAATAGGAAAAGGAGTACGTCAAGGCTGTATATTGTCACCATGTTTATTTAACTTATATGCAGAGTACATCATGAGAAATGCTGGACTGGAGGAAACACAAGCTGGAATCAAGATTGCCGGGAGAAATATCAATAACCTCAGATATGCAGATGATACCACCCTTATGGCAGAAAGTGAAGAGGAACTCAAAAGCCTCGTGATGAAAGTGAAAGTGGAGAGTGAAAAGGTTGGCTTAAAGCTCAACATTCAGAAAACGAAGATCATGGCATCTGGTCCCATCACTACATGGGAAAGAGATGGAGAAACAGTGGAAACAGTGTCAGACTTTATTTTTCTGGGCTCCAAAATCACTGCAGATGGTGACTGCAGCCATGAAATTAAAAGACGCTTACTCCTTGGAAGGAAAGTTAGGACCAACCTAGATAGCATATTCAAAAATCAGAGACATCACTTTGCCAACAAAGGTTCGCCTAGTCAAGGCTATGGTCTTTCCTGTGGTCATGTATGGATGTGAGAGCTGGACTGTGAAGAAGGCTGAGTGCCGAAGAATTGATGCTTTTGAACTGTGGTGTTGGAGAAGACTCTTGAGAGTCCCTTGGACTGCAAGGAGATCCAACCGGTCCATTCTGAAGGAGATCAGACCTGGGATTTCTTTGGAAGGAATGATGCTCAAGCTGAAACTCCAGTATTTTGGCCACCTCATGCGAAGAGTTGACTCATTGGAGAAGACTCTGATGCTGGGAGGGATTGAGGGCAGGAGGAGAAGGGGACGACAGAGGATGAGATGGCTGGATGGCATCACTGACTCAATGAATGTGAGTCTGGGTGACCTCCGAGAGCTGGTGATGGATAGGGAGGCCTGGCGTGCTGCAGTTCATGGGGTCGCAGAGTCGGACACGACTGAGCGACTGATCTGATCTGATCTGATCTGAATGGGATATACGTGTGTGTGTGTGTGTGTGTGTGTATATATATATTACATACATACATACACCATACACCATTACTTAAGTGTTTAGCAGTTACATTTGAATCTCAGATATCCTTTATGGTCTACCTTGCAAATAATAGTCAAGAATCTATCAAGACATCAAATTTTCATGCCAGCTTCCCCAACTACATTTATCTTAAACAATTTTGCTTGCTGATTGGGCCAAGAGCTACTTGCCAGGCTAGAAAATGTTGTGATTACAACAATTATCTTTTTGTTTAAAAATCAAATTATATAGTTGAAACATTATGATTGGATGTTTAGAGATAGAACATTATTTAACACGAATGAGTTCAGAAGTAATGAAATAAAGTCCATCTGTTGTAGGCCCCACATTTTAAACTTATGATACTTTCGAATACTGCACGTTTCAGGCATATGGGTAAGATCTGGGAACTGGAGTGAGACATTATCCTTCAAAACTTACCAATAACATTGCCCCTTAACAACCCACAGTGGAGGATGTCCTCACTGACTCCAGAGAGCAGTCTATGTATAAATTACTTATAAATAGGCAAAGCCAGGCAGTATGAACTCACTTAAATGTGAGGCTCAGAGTTACCTAAAGAGGGAAAGTGAAAAAGTCATATAAGAAGACAGAGTAGACAGTAGAGAAAAGCTACTTCTAATAGTGAAATCTCTTGACTAGTGAGTCTCCCTTCCCCTTTAGGTAGTTTTGGAGCAGACTTTCTAAAATTTAAAGGATAAGTAAGAGTTATTCAAGCAAAGAAGAGAGTTAGGGACACCGGGCAGCTGGAAGCATGCAAAGGCTTGGAGCAGAGAGCAAGCAAGCAAGCACGCAGGGCAAGTCTGGGAGCCTGTCAGCCAGTATTTCTATAAGTCTGAAATGTCAAATACGAGGAAGGGAATGGGGCCAGCTGAGCCACGAGAGGGAAGCAAGGCTGATCTTCCGTTTAAACAAGAAATTCAGATTTGATCCTAAAGGATTTTAAGTAGGGAGAAGCTGTTATGAGGAAATGCTATATGAGCAGGAACTATTATCGTATTGCTTGACAGTATTGCACCTTTTCTCACTTAACGTTGTATTCAATATAACATTAACAGGACATTCAATATAATTAAAAATTTCTTAGAAATCACTTTTTTCCAATTAAATGGTTGCATCATACTTCACTACTATTGTTAAGGTACTTACATTTTTTTGGTATTGAAAATAATCAGTTGAGTATCTTTATATATAAATTTTAGAGCTCATCTCTCATGGATTCCTTGGGAACTTCACGTTAAAATCACAAGGTATGAACACTCAAGACTTAAAAAATAAATGTACCAGTTTACATTCCCATTGGGCTGTCCCATTAGCCCAGCTTCCTAGGGCCCAACAAGACATCCCCCACTACAGGTTGATTTCATAGACCAACACTCAAAGGGACAATATTATTTATAAGTCTTGAAAAATGATGTCTCACTACAGCTAGCACATGTTGCCCACTGACCTGAAACATGCATGGCATTATTCTCTGGGCTAATATTAAAAGTATCAAGTTTAAAATGTGGGGTCTTGAGTGGTACCATATATGGTTTTATTACTTTTCTTCTGAATTTTTGTGATGGAAATATAATTACTAATATAGTAATATAGATTACTCTTAGCCAAGAAAGATTACTTTTAATCTGCTCCTGAGACATGAAAAATGGTATTATAATGTTTTGAATCTACATGTCTTTCTGACTAGTGGAGATGCAGTATATCTTTTGTCCATCTCTTTACCAACTAAGAGGTGTTAATGTCTTACGTATGGATGTCTAAGTCCCTGTTACGTTAGACATGAATCATTTGTTCTAAACATTTCTTCCCAGTTGACTTTCAGCCTTGTTTTGTGCAATCTACAACTTTATAACTTTTTACTGTGTCACATTTTCAATCTTATTATTTCACTCAACAAACTGATTGAACACTAGCTACATGCAAGGCAATTTTCCTGCATCATCAATGAATAAAACAGAGATCTCTGGCATGTGGTGCTTATATTTCAGAGAGAGGAGACAGATAATAAATGATAAACAAAATAAAAAGGTAAATTATATAGTATACTAGAAGATCAATACTATGGGAAAAATAGTAGACAGCAGAAGGAATTGGGGATAGGATGGAGGGAATGTAGGTTGTAATTTTAAATACAGTGTTTAGGTCCCATTGAAAAGGTGACTTTTGAGCAAGGATTTAAAATTAAGAGTTACCATACAGATAATCTGAGGGAAGAGCAAGCCAGAGTGAATAGCCAGTGCAAAGGTCTCGTGGCTAGAACATGCATGAAAGTCTGATCAAAGAGGGGAGAGTGGGAGTGAATGAAAGGACAAAGTAGAAACAGATGAAGTCAGGGATATTAATGTGTGTGTGTATGAGGACATGAAGGCCATTATAAAGACTTGGGTGAGATGAAGGGATCTGAGTAGAGGATGTGCTTTATGTTTCAAAGGATTACTCTGAGTGCTGTGCTCAAAATAGAACAGTGGTAGCAGTGAAGGTGGTCTGATTCTGGACGTATTTTAGAAGTGTAGTCAACAGGATGTCAGATGAATTGGTGGTGGAGCTGAGAGAATACGAGCAAGGCTGACTGAGGTTTTAGTCCTGAGCAACTAAACCCATGGAGTTGCCAGCAGTTGAGAAGATGAAGACTCTAAGAAGCTTTTTTTTTTTTTTTCTGGGAATGACCCAAATATCAGTTTTGGACTAAGTTGGAGATGTCTATTAGATACCCAAATGGAGATGGCAACTAGGCAGTTGAATCTAGAGTTCAGGGGAAGTATGGATTAGAGATATGTATCTGGGGATGATCAGCAGAGATAGTGTTTAAAACTGTGGGGCAATCGAGACTCCTAAGGGAGTGAGACAGTGACAGGAACCAATGGCTGGAGCCTGCAGGCCCTCCTCCAACCCAAGATGCCTGGAAGAGGAAAAGGGACCAGCAGGAGATACCAGGCAGGAGCCATGGTGACACCGGAGTGAGTCGAGGAATGGTGGCATCTAGGAAGCCAAGCAAAGAACATGCCACTGACGGGTCACATAAATGTGGCTTGTGAAGTGGACTGTGAGTTTAGCAACAGGGGGTTGGTGAATAGCATCTGTGACTTCTTGCACTGCTTTCACATATTTGTAAATTTAAAAAATATATTCAAATCTTATATATTGGTAAAATACATTATATATTATTTTCACACTTAATTTTTCTAACATTGTCCACTGATTAAAATAATCCATTTCTTCGCTATGAGCTTGTTAGTCTAACTTCTGATGAGCAAAGATCCATATTCCTCCACCCGTGAGCATTCTGGACTCATTTACATAAACTGAGTGAATGGGATTGTGGAACAAACATGTGCTTTTTAAATGTTACATCTAAATTGATTATAATGGCAAAGCCTTGAGATTGTTGTAAATTATGACTGACTTTAGTTTTGTTCACTTCATGCACAGGGACAGTCACACTTTTTCTAAGCAACTCAGAAATTGTTACCTTCTGATCAAAAGTGTAGTTTCCTTCATGGAAGTGTAGAGAAAGAAAGGTAAGCATGGAAACGAAATCCTTACTTTTGTTCCTGAAAATTTCTCTTATTTGACCTTCAGGAGAAAATGCTCAAGAACAACTCTGCAATGATTCATCCACAGTGCTTAGAGGACATCTTATTTCCAATATTCTAAGAAGTTTATTTTTTAAGGACAAATTTTAAAGTAAAATTTGATGTCATAAGTTCAAATAATTATTTCATTTTGTTTTGTGTATTTATTTGCAGGCAACTCAAATAGAAAAAGCAAAGCCCCCCATTCAAATGCAGCATCAAATTCAACAAATGAAACGTTCTATGAGGCTGATGATATAATTCAAGAAAAAACAATGGATACGACACAGATCAACACTGCTTATTGTTAAAAATCCTGTGTTATAAAAGCTCACTGGGGAGATGAAGCAAAAAAATAAAGAGTGCACTTCAAATACAGTTTGTAATAATACTTTTCAAAAATTTGCCACACACAAAGCCAGACACAGTTGCAGTTTTGATCATTCAGTTAATTTATTAAATATCCACTAGGTTTCCAATAGATTTCCATATGAGTAAGTTTACTTTTATTTGCTAATTAATGTGTTTCTACATTACATGAAATTATGCTAACACTTCAGGAGAAATTATAGAATTTATCAGTAACACAGATTAGCACACCTATGTCAGTGAGGAACAATGAGAAGTTTATGTCACATTACCAGCATTTCACAAGTTTCTCATTCTTGGAGGCAGTTATTTTTATAAGAGATGGTACTGGATAAGCTAAATCTCAGAGAGGTGGCCTTATAAACAAGAAGTGGCATGTTCTTAAGTCTCTTAGAAATCAACCCATGCCTTTTTTAGAGGATTTGCTGAGCACACAATGTATTATTGCCTTTACAAAAACTAACATTCGGTAACAAAATATATCATGTATAATCTGCACGATAAATATTTTCTGTATACCAAGGGGTAATCATAACAAAAATCCTTCACTGATAAAGTTCCTAAGGAATTTCTAGAATGAAAGTTATAAAGCAAACAAGTTACTTCTCTGGTCCCGCCTAAGTCTACTGCAGTAATACCATTTAGACATCTAGAAATAAAACTACAGTTTCTGCTAATTAAACCTGCTTTAAAAGATTTTTATTCATAAATATGATTTCTATTATAAGAATGGAGACCTGGTCCTATAATGGAATTCAATAGGAAAAAAAAAGAATTAATTTTAAGCTGGCTCTGCTAAACATATCCACTGTGTTGTACAAAGTTTCTGCAGTTGGAAGACTAGGCTTTCAAGATGTGCCAAATACACTCTGATCTGTTAGGGTAGAGGGCGGGTAAGGAATGCTTTATTCCTCTCTGGCATGCAAAGCTCAGGGTTACAAACTTTTGATCATTAGCCTGTCAAAATTTTTACCAAGAGTTGGGAATTCTAGCACTGTCCAGTAGAGGTTTTTATGTGATGATGGAAATGTTCCTTTTGTATCTGTCTTGTCTGGCAAGGTGGCCACCAGCCATATGTGGCCACTGGGCACTTGAAACGTGGCGAGTGCAACTGAAGAAATACTTTTTCATGTAATTAGTCTACATTTCAGCAGCCACGTTTGGCTAAGCTGACAGTGTGATTCCAGGTTACTATTGCAACATTCTACTGCCTGTGTTGTATTTCCAGTTCAAAAGGAACACAGTTTTGC
The DNA here is from genome assembly GCA_935064755.1 of Tragelaphus eurycerus. Lineage (NCBI taxonomy): Eukaryota > Metazoa > Chordata > Mammalia > Artiodactyla > Bovidae > Tragelaphus > Tragelaphus eurycerus. The sequence continues at coordinate 15,458,514 of CAKXYN010000024.1, read as the reverse complement.
CAAAGTTTAAATATTAAAATTGCTTAGAGTGTGTGTGAAGTCTAAAAGTTGAAACATTTCCACTACAAAAATGACATTTTATGTGGTTATAAAAGCAAAGAATTTTCATTTATTTTTTGAGAAAGCATATAAAGCATTTGTGGGTAGTTCTTGATCTCAGATCCAGCTTTGATGGGGAAAAAAAAAAAAATTCCCAGACAACTGGCTATCTTGATACACAGATAATAATAGTTGTATTACTAATTAGATATTGCCTCAGGTGAAAATCTCAGTTGAGAAAGTTAGTTAAGGCACTGGTTATTTCTACTTTTGTTGCTTAAGGGCAAGAGCAGAGGCCATGAAGAATAAGAAGCAGGAAACTTAAAGAGACGGGCAGGGCCAGCAAAATCCTCCTGATTCCCCAGACTCTTCCCAACCTTTCGGAAAGGCACACTGGGGATGGGCATGCATCATGGGTTATGCTCTCAGGGAGGCAACCCAATTATCTGGCACTCTGCACAATTTTGGAGGAATTAGGAGGAGACACATGAGGTCTGAAGACCCTGGGCTTTGCAAGTGAAAGTATCATTTAGTGGGCATAAAAATCCCTACTATTCTTGGATGCCAACTGCCTAGGAAAAATCAAGTCTCAGCACTCATATCAGCTGGAGTCCGTGGAGCACTCGCTGCTGAGCCAGGGAACCTGAGGGAGAGCAACACGGCTCACCGAGTGGATCAACTATATGTGACACTGTGACTCATAATATTCACAATATTGAGACAAAATATTAAAAGAAGGCTTACTGAATTATGATAGTCTGTACATTGAAAAATATATTTTAAATGATTTATTTTGACCAAAAATATTAACATTATGACAGAATATATTCTGTCAGTCAAAAATAACCTAAAATAAAACTAAAAGCAAAGCATTCCAAATTATGTACATATGCATGTAATTCTGGGGATGGGTCTGATAAAGAAGACAGTAGCTTTTTAGAAAACTTAAGTTACTGTAGCTTTTAGAAATAATCAGAACTTAGAAAGAAAAGTGGGCCTAGACTAAGACACCAAATAACAGAAAATCAAAATTTCAAATTATTCTTTGTGTGGGCTTCTGATGAAAGCAAGTTCATTCTTTAAAAACTGAATTGGATTATGAAATGGATGGAACCAAACCCCAATAAAAGTCACTTCTTTCCTTGTTCGTTGTTCAGTCGCTAAGTTGTGTCTGACTCTTTGCACCCTAGGGACTGCAGAATTTCTTTTCTTAAAACTCTCTGGTGGGGTCTCTTGCTTACAGATAAAGTCCAAGCTCCCAAACATGGAGCATAAAACCTCTTTCTCTTGTACCTAAGAACCTAGAATGGTGGTCGTGATTCTTACCACTCCTGTCGTACAAAAGGCTTGTAATTCTTGACACACACACACACCCCAGCCTGTCCACTGTGGGCTTTGTTCACAGTACTCATTCTGTCAGGAACTGCTCTAACTCCCACTCTCATCCTCAATCAAAATGTACTTCAGGCATTACTTTTTCTAGGCTTCTCCAGACTCTTAGGTACTCCTTGAAGTCTTCCAATTACTGCAGTTAATATCTAATGATGAGTTTGCTGATTCCCCTATCAACTAAACTCTGAATTCCTTTCAGGGAAGCAAATGTGTCTTATTAATATCTGTATCCCTGGTTATTTAACATAGTGCTTGCCATGCTAAGTTCTCAGTAAATGTTTACTGAAGAAAGGACTCAATGGCATTTATCTAGATTATTAATGATAACTCATCAATCTAGTTTAAGGTAACCTAAGGCATGTAATTTGAGAGGCTCATAAATACAGATACACACAGTTGTTTTACTTATTGATGTTTTAGCCTCAAAGAACCAAAGATGTAAACAGATATGTATTCTGTGACAAACTGGGGATCTCTCTGAGAGGTTTTAGCCAACAGATGATATGGAGAAAAGAAATAGGGAACTGGATAGGGTGTAGGTCCATCAGCTCAAAAGCAATAGTCTCAAAATGTTCAGATAATCGGGGTACAGATACAAATCTAAAAATAAATTCTGCCTGCATCTAGTGAAAATGCCATACACTGAGTGGTGAGGATGTGAACCAAATGTCAATTATCTGCTTCAAGAAGTGACATGTGCTTAACAGCTATATTAATAAATTCAACCTTGACCATTACAGAATGCTATCTGCTCATCTGCAGCCATTTCTAAATGAATATAATAATTTAAATTCCTAAATGAATATAATTTCTAAAATATTATTATTTGAATTTTACTAAAACATTGATAATCATATATATATTAAGGATTACAAGGGATCTCAGAGATAATTTGGTACAATATTTTATAGATGAAAGACATCAAAGCCCAGGGAAGGTAAATGACTTTGTTGAAGGTCACATACGTAGTCAGAATAACTAGGGTTTTTGGATTTTTTACTACCAAGTTCAATTTTCCTATGCTACATATTGCCTGAGAGGAAATGTCACTAATTTATTCCTACAATATATTAGTGAGATTTACATCCAATCCTAATAACAATAACAAGATCACTTTAGTAGAAATTATTTTAGTAAAAACAAATGCATTTTATTCAGGTGAGATCTTTTATAAACTATTCTCATACTATGGGAAATTTAATCAAGAACTATTCCATGATTTTTTTCTGGGAGTAAAAAAATTACACAACATTAAAATCTTTTAATTTGCAAACTCTCGTAGTTAATCAAGGCCAAATTCTATACAACTCTCCTGATCCACTGAGTATGCCACCTATCAAAAAACAAATCTGACAAGTCAATTTATTGTCTCTACAATTAACAAAAATAAAACTTACAAATAACTGTATTAACTCTGTGTCACTACAATAATCACTTTTAACCACATTACACACTCAATACAATGAGACCATCTATTTGCATGTAGCACTTTCTAATCATCTTTTTAAAGTTGGAATTTTGTTTTACTTTTTTTATCCTGATAACCAAAGGACTTGTATTTGCATAAAGTACAATTTTTTAAAAATAAACTACAGCAAAGGCAAAACAAACCCTTAAAAACCTAACAGCTCTGTGTTTCTCTCCAAATAACTGACACATTTAAACAAGCGCAGGTCTTTTAAAGGAGGCCACCAGATTAAGCTGGGTTATAGAAAAGCTGCAAGTGTGACGGCATCCACGGCTGCAATGCTACAAGAGGGACGTGGACGTAGCTTCCCTAGAGTCTGCGCCTGGTAAGCACTGCTCACAGGAGCTATGAGGCTCTCCCAGTTTTACTGAGGTCATGCAGGCTAGGGCTGCTGGGTAAAGGGAGAATCAGCACACCTCTCCAGCCTGGGAGGTTATGTATACTTACCTGATATCATCATTATGTATACACCTACAAATATGTATGTGGGCTACCAATTTGTAACTGCACCACAGTGAGGTACTCGGCAATCTTTGGTGCTGTGCCATGATAACTAGCTGACTTTCGATGCTGCTACAATGAAAAGTATTTAACTTATAGGACGTAAGGGATATTGGAGTATTCAGCAAAGTAAGTAACACTGATCATTGTGAAATTAAAAAAATGTAGAAACATTTACACCTACTACTATGTATCTGACAATGCTGACTCATACAAAATTTTCATTATTATATAAAGGCTTTCATGATGCAACTCCCTGGCTCTTAAATTTTAAAAAGTACAGAATAAAATTCTTAATTCTAAGTTTTTGTCACTGCTCCTGAGATTTATGACTGAAGTAAGAGAAACACCCCAAACTGGTCATATTATGAAATCATAAATTCAATGGAAACCTGCTTCAAAACTACAAATTATTTCAGACAAATAAATATATATGTTCACATTTATAAAAAATTTCCACATTACTCATAGAAACAAGCTTCATAAAATTTATATACTGAATACAATAAAAATCAGTTCTAATGAAGATTTAGCTGTTGTCCTTCTAAATAAAAAACTCTGTGTTTGAGGTATCTCTTTAAGACATGCCAATATGGCACATTTGTAAAACAACCCAGGAGTCTGTCCTAAAAATCCTGCCCAACACAGCATCATCTCTACTAGACTTACAAATAGGTTGAACTAGACTTGTCTTTTTAAACAAGGAAGAAATATTTTGTTACAAAAACGAAGGAGGCAGGTACTAGAAACTCTGCATCTCAGAAAACAGTGAAATTTTGTTATAAATATTTTCATTATCATATTCCTGCTGACACCATTCATTTAAAAAGTTCTAGTCAAGACCAATAGAGCAGCTTCATCTCCTATGACATCAAAAAAAACAAAAAACAAAAAACCAAGTGAAGAATTTCATTATCTTAATAGTAATATATTATCACAGGATATAAAGCTTTTAAAATTTTCAGTGTCAAGCCTACCTCGCTTTATCACTGGAAGATGGACACTTAATCCGGCAATATTCATTTACTGCTAGGTAGATTGCCTGTGTTGACTGTAGTAAAGCAATTTACAATCAGCTTATGAAGTAATAACATTAACACAGAAAGGAATACCAAAAATGATGAGTTTTGTCGCACAGATATCCATACTTGGGGCATGGCTATCAAGTAATAAGACTGATTCAATACTCTATAATCATAGCACATTAAAATATTGTCAGACAGTAATGGTCCTATATATGAAAAAATGTCTATATGGAAATGGCTGTGATTTATTGCAAAGCATAATTATATGGCGAATTTCAAAGAAGGTCAAATAGTTTTCAAAACTAAATTTTTAAATTTAATAGCGCAGGCCAGTCTCAGTTACTTTTTGGAGATTTCAGAACTGTTAGGGGCAGAGGAATGCTTTTCCTTTTTTCTCTTCTTTTTGTCCTTTTTGTGATGCTTGCCTTTTTTTGACTTACTCTTTTTCTCCTTTTTCTTTTCTTTCTTCTGGTATTTTTGCTTCTTTTGTTTTGAAGTATCCTCTTCAGTGGAACTAGATGAATAAGACCTACGGGTAATAATACATACTGACTGATAACTGTATTTATGGCTGATGGGTGCATTTAAATGGAATCCGGACTGCTTTGAATCCTTCTTGGAACAAAGTGAGAGTATAAAGAAACTCAGATGAAATGTGCCTTTTACATCTGTATGCTCTTAAAATACTGTAATCAGAATTTTTGCCACTTAGCCAGAGAAACTAACAAAATAAATATCTCTATTCTGCTCAATTCCAGTTATGAGTTTTAAATTCAGCAAGGATGAAATAATTTTTCTGTAGATTTGCAGTTTCTCATCCTGTGTATCTTCAGTGTACCCTTCAAAATCTTTCTTATAAGGCAAAGAAAGTGGCATTTTATACACTCTCATTATATACACAATTCACTGTACATACAATAACTTGTTAGTTTATTCTCTTAAAAGAGCCACAAAGAATGCAAAAATATAAAAAGAGCTATAATTGTACTTCCATATAAATGTATGAAAGCTGAAAATTGGCAAAATAAAAGCACTTGTTATTTCTTTCTTATTTTTCAAGTTAAAGTACTTGATTCTTTTATATACAGAGTGATACAGATGAACAGTTGCATTCCATAATAATTTTCAGTAGTTACAAAAGGATACTTTTAAATGTATAATCTAAATAAATGAGAATGATTTACCCAAACACCAAATAAGTGGAACACAACAGAAACTGAGTTAATTTATAATAAAAAAAAGGTATCCCAGAGTTAGATGAGTGATCTAAACATGAGAAGTTAAAATTCAAACTAAGAAAATCTGACAGACACACAGCAGAAGGAAATGTAAACCCAGGAGACCACGAGGTTGCGTCTGTAGACAGACTCGCTGTGTGAATTCCTTGACTGCCTGCCTTGGTGAGGGGCCCTGAGTCTCCTGTGTTCCTTCCTTTTCCTTGTTTACCCTCTCAGACTCTGGCTCTCTCCTGAGCCTAGTTTCTCATGTATTCTCTTGTACTCTCTTCAGTTCTGTTTTTCTCAACTCTTGTCTGCTTTCCTGTTTTCAAAACCTTCTTGACCTCTGTGTTCTGACCAGAGCTGCTTCTCTGCCTATACTTTTTTTTTTTTTTTGCCTTTTTGGACTTGGATTCTCTTTTTTAAGGCAGAAGGTTAAACCTTAGCATAGCAACTACATTAAGTGGCATTATCTTTGCTAAAACTGTACTTAGAAAAGTTCTTTTAATTCTGGGCTGTGTCTGAATGAGGTCTGTGAAGCCCAAGGTAAATAATATGTTACTCTAAAATCAGTATGTGAAAATTTGGAAGAAAATAGAAAATCTCACTTTTCCTACAAGGAATCCATTATGTTGTAGTAGTGCAAATAACAAAACAATACACTAATCAGACTACGTGATACACTGAGCTCTACCTTCCTTTATTAGTTCTTATATTAAACATTGTTATTTAACTCTCAACACCTGAAAGTGAGTTAACTTCCAATATGTATACTAGCTGAGGTGTTAGAGTTTATATATTTCATGCTCCACAAAAACTACAGAGACAATACCTGACATGCAGGACCTACTCTGTCAGAGAACTAAGGTCCAAGCTAGATATTACTACCTGCTAAATACCTTAAACAGTGCCTATACATACATGCTTATTCTGGTATAAATGAAAGTGTACTCATGAACCAAGGAAGAAGTTGCCTCTTAATTCTTTGGATCAATTTCTTTAACCAGTTGCTGTTGAAAGAGTTGACAGTAAAAAAAAAAAATCATAGGTAGTTAAGAATTCTGAAAGACTTGAAGGAATTTTTTGCATGACAATAGGTCATGCAAAATCCAATTAATCAAATAATTTCATTAATTAATGATATTCTGAGAATACTGATATTTAAGCCCCAACTTCATATATATAAGGACAAAATGTGTATGTGAAGAACTTCAACATATGTCCAAATTAAAACTTGATTAACGTTCCATAATTTAAAAATTCTAGAACACAAATAGAATACATAAAAGAAGCAGTGGACCTGTTATTTATTTATTTCTTAATTTGCTCCAAAAAAAGAAAATTTAAGGTATTTGAGTGCTCACTCTATTTTTGAATCTTGACATGAAGGATTTTGTTATTTTACTGAAACAACCGAATTCTCTTTAATATTAAATTAACAAGACTGTGACATGAAAAATAAAAATTTTTAATCCATCCTATATTCAGTCCTATTTAAAAAAAATGTTTAAAAAATACCTCTTCCTTTTTTTTTTCAACTTGATTTTCTCTTTGCTTTTTGCTTTTTTCTTTTCCTCTTCTTCATTAATTCCTGTGTGTTGAGGGGAAAGAATCAGGTCACCATCAGTTTATATATTATTGTGGTATGTAAGCATTTTTTTTTAAAAATTGGGGTATAGCTGCTTTACATTGTGGTACAACGAAGTGAATTAGCTATATGCATACACACATCGCCCTCCTCTCACCAGCCCTCATCCCACCCACGGAGGCCACCACAGGACACTGAGGTTGAGCACCCTGCACGTGCAACAGCTTCCCATTAGCTATCTGTTTTACACACGGCACTGCACATTCGGCAGTTTCAGTCTTCCAATTCACCCCACTCTCTCCTCTTCCCTGCGTGCCCATGTCTGTTCTCCACATCTGTGCCTATTCCTGCCCTGTAAATAGGTTCATCTGTACCATCTTTCTCGATTCCACATATATCCATTAATATATGATATTAATATTTTATACATTTAAAAATTTGCTTGTTCGTCGGTGAATTTCACTGGTCAGGATTTGCACTTTTCTTGTAACAATGTCCCCTTTCTTGATTATTTTTACTCACTAAAAATCTAATAAAAACACTATGCCTTTAATACAAATTTCAAATCAACTACGTATATTTACTAAGAACTTCAAGTATTTCATTTCTAATACCTAATCTAGGTTGACAGTTTGGTGGGTACTATTTCAGGCCTCATGAAATGAAACAACACAATCATGTATAATTTAAAAAAATTTTCCTTTTCAAGCAAAATTAGGATCACTAAATCCTAGGGTAATGGGACAATAACAATCAATATTTATGTTGTCAGTATCTAGGAAGGAGAGAATACACACTATTCTCTAGCTTGATTTTTAAATATACAATTTGGTGTGTATTCTAGGCTTTCTCTATACATAACTAAATACAAACATACATTCACATATACAAATAAAGTTACATGTAAGTCTCAAGTTTTTTCTCATTTGAAAAATGTAGCATATACAATATTTTTCAACTTACTTATTTCACTTAACACTTTTAAAAATATTCATTTATTCTAGCACTATTTGCTGAAGAGACTTTTTCTACACAGAATTGCCTTTTCACCTTTGTAAAAAATCAGTTGAACTGCTTCTAGGAAGATGAAGTAGACATATTTTTCCTATTCCTCTCATTAAGTATAACTACACATCCCAGACATAACAAAAACAAGCATAAGAAGACTCTGAAAGGTGAAAAGGCAGACACTAGCTAGGATTCTTGTATAATCTAGAAAACAACCCAGTACTGAGTTCCCTGAAATGTCTTTTTGCTTTATACAGCACAGACTTAAGAACTACCAAAGCTGGCAACCTGGCAATGTCAACAGGTGGAGACAAAAATGCCCCATCAAGAATCTGCTCTTTCTAGTCAAATGACCAAAAAAGAGAGCATAGTGACAGAAGTTCTTAGATAATAATTGCCATTCTCCAGCCAAACACCACATAAAAATATGTGGCACCACCCACATCATCAAAGGCTGAGTGGAGAACACAGACTTCCTCCCTTGTGAGACTGTGATGCCAAACATTCAAAGGATTAATACAAATTTTACATAATCTTAGCTAACAAACAGAAGAGAATGAAACCCTTCTCAATATTCTACGAAGCTAATGTTGCTTGGAAAGTCCCATGGGCAGAGGAGCCTGGTAGGCTGTAGTCCATGGGGTCGCTACGAGTCGGATGCGACTGAGCGACTTCACTTTCACTTTTCACTTTCACACAATGGAGAAGGCAATGGCAACCACTCCAGTGTTCTTGCCTGGAGAATCCCAGGGACGGTGGAGCCTGGTGGGCTGCCGTCTATGGGGTCGCACAGAGTCGGACACGACTGAAGTGACTTAGCAGCAGCAGAAGTGACTTAGCATAGCATATCTAACAAACAGAAGAGAATGAAATCCTTCTCAATATTCTACGAGGCTAATGTTACTCTGATACCAAAATCATATTAAAATAGTACAAAATTAGAAAAAAAGACTAACATCTCTCATGAACATGGATGCAAATAACTGTTAACAAAACATTAGCAAAGAGAATTCAGTACTTAATATTTTAAAAAAGTTATACACCATGACCAAAGGTCACTTATTCAAGGTATGCTAGGCTGACTGAATATTCAAAAATCAATTCATGTAATCTACTGTATTAATTCTAAAAGACATGGGAATACCAGACCACCTGACCTGCCTCTTGAGAAACCTATATGCAGGTCAGGAAGCAACAGTTAGAACTGGACATGGAACAACAGGCTGGTTCCAAATAGGAAAAGGAGTACGTCAAGGCTGTATACTGTCACCCTGCTTATTTAACTTCTATGCAGAATACATCATGGGAAACGTTGGGCTGGAAGAAGCACAAGCTGGAATCAAGATTGCAGGGAGAAATATCGATAACTTCAGATATGCAGATGACACCACCCTTATGGCAGAAAGTGAAGAGGAACTAAAAAGCCTCTTGATGAAAGTGAAAGAGGAGAGTGCAAACATTGGCTTAAAACTCGACATTTAGAAAACTAAGATCATGGCGTCTGGTCCCATCATTTCATGGCAAATAGATGGGGAAACAGTGGAAACAGTATCAGACTTTATTTTGGGGGGCTCCAAAATCACTGCAGATGGTGACTGTAGCCATGAAATTAAAAGACGCTTACTCCTTGGAAGGAAAGTTATGACCAACCTAGATAGCATATTAAAAAGCAGAGATATTATTTTGCCAACAAAGGTCTGTCTAGTCAAAGCTATGGTTTTTCCAGTGATCATGTATGGATGTGAGAGTTGGACTGTGAAGAAAGCTGAGCACCAAAGAGTTGATGCTTTTGAACTGTGGCGCTGGAGAAGACTTTTGTGAGTCCCTTGGATTGCAAAGAGATCCAACCAGTCCATCCTAAAGGAGACCAGTCCTGGATGTTCATTGGAAGGACGGATGCTGAGGCTGAAACTTCTTTGGCCATCTCATGTGAAGAGCTGACTCATTGGAAAAGACCCTGATGCTGGAGGGATTGGGGGCAGGAGGAGAAGGGAACAAGAGGATGAGATGGCTGGATGGCATTACCAACTTGATGCACATACATTTGGGCCAACTCCGCGAGTTGGTGATTGACAGGAAGGCCTGGTGTGCTGCGATTCATGGGGTCGCAAAGAGTCAGACACAACTAAGCGACTGAACTGAACTATATTAACAGGTTAAAGAAAAACTGTGGGATCCTATCAACTGATACAGAAAATGCATATGGCATTCATGATAAAAACTTTTTCAAAATAGGAATAGAGGGATACTTCCTTAACTTGATAAAGAGTGGCTACAAAAAAACTGACAGCTAACTGCTAAGGTCTGAATATTTCTCTCCCCTAGGGTTGTAATTCAGGTAAGAATTCATCTCTCACTGCTCTTTCTCAATATAGTACTATAAGTTCTAGCCACAACAATAAGTCAAGAAAGGGAAATAAAAGGCTTACAAATCAAAATGGAAGAAGTAAAACTGTTCTGATATGCAGATGACATGATGGTTTACATAGAAAATTTCAAGGAATCTAACAAAAACTTCCAGAAATAATCAGTGAGTTCAACAAGGATAAAAGATCAGATCAGATCAGATCAGTCGCTCAGTCATGTCCGACTCTTTGTGACCCCATGAATCGCAGCACACCAGGCCTCCCTGTCCATCACCAACTCCTGGAGTTCACTCAGACTCACATCCATCGAGTCAGTGATGCCATCCAGCCATCTCATCCTCTGTCGTCCCCTTCTCCTCCTGCCCCCAATTCCTCCCTGCATCAGAGTCTTCTCCAATGAGTCCGCTCTTCGCATGAGGTGGCCAAAGTACTGGAGCTTCAGCTTCAGCATCATTCCTTCCAAAGAAATCCCAGGGCTGATCTCCTTCAGAATGGACTGGTTGGATCTCGTTGCAGTCCAAGGGACTCTCAAGAGTCTTCTCCAACACCACAGTTCAAAAGCATCAATTCTTCGGAGCTCAGCCTTCTTCACAGTCCAACTCTCACATCCACACATGACCACAGGAAAAAACCATAGCCTTGACTAGACGAACCTTTGTTGACAAAGTAATGTCTCTGCTTTTGAATATGCTATCTAGGCTGGTCATAATTTTCCTTACAAGGAGTAAGATCCTTTTAATTTCATGGCTGCAGTCACCATCTGTAGTGATTTTGGAGCCCAGAAAAAGAAAGTCTGACACTGTTTCCACTGTTTCCCCATCTATTTCCCATGAAATGATGGGACCAGATGCCATGATCTTCGTTTTCTGAATGTTGAGCTTTAAGTCAACTTTTTCACTCTCCACTTTCACCTTCATCAAGAGGCTTTTTATTTCCTTTTCACTTTCTGCCATAAGGGTGGTGTCATCTGCATATCTGAGGTTATTGATATTTCTCCCAGCAATCTTGATTACAACCTGTGTTTCTTCCAGTCCAGCGTTTCTCATGATGTACTCTGCATATGTTAAACAAACAGGGTAACAATATACAGCCTTGACGTACTCCTTTTCCTATTTGGAAGCAGTCTGTTGTTCCATGTCCAGTTCTAACTGTTGCTTCCTGACCTGCATATAGGTTTCTCAAGAGGCAGGTCAGGTGGTCTGGTATTCCCATCTCTTTCAGAATTTTCCTAGGCGCAGGAAATTTCTAGGTGCAGGAAGGCCTAGAGGAGCTATCCCACATTGAAGGTCAGGAAGGGCGGCTGTGAGGAGAGACCACTTGTCCAAGGTAAGGAGCAATGGCTGTGCTTTGCTGGAGCAGCCATGAAGAGATACCCTATACCCAAGGTAAGAGAAACCCAAGTAAGACGGTAGGTGTTACAAGAGGGGATCAGAGGGCAAACACACTGAAACCATACTCACAGATAACTAGTCAATCTAATCACACTAGGACCACAGCCTTGTCTAACTCAATGAAATTAAGCCATGCCCGTGGGGCAACCCAAGATATTGGGTCTTGGTGGAGAGATCTGACAGGATGTGGTCCGCTGAGAAGGGAATGGCAAACCACTTCAGTATTCTTGCCTTGAGAACCCCATGAACAGTATGAAAAGGCAAAATGATAGGATACTGAAAGAGAAACTCCCCAGGTCAGTAGGGGCCCAATATGCTACTGGAGATCAGTGGAGAAATAACTCCAGAAAGAATGAAGGGATGGAGCCAAAGCAGAAAGAATACCCAGCTGTGGATGTGACTGGTGATAGAAGCAAAGTCCGATGCTATAAAGAGCAATATTGCATAGGAACCTGGAATGTCAGGTCCATGAATCAAGGCAAATTGGAAGTGGTCAAACAAGAGATGGCAAGAGTGAATGTCGACATTCTAGGAATCAGTGAACTCAAATGGACTGGAATGGGTGAATTTAACTCGGATGACCATTATATCTACTACTGTGGGCAGGAATCCCTCAGAAGAAATGGAGTGGCCATCATGGTCAACAAAAGAGTCCGAAATGCAGTACTTGGATGCAATCTCAAAAACGACAGAATGATCTCTGTTCGTTTCCAAGGCAAACCATTCAATGTCACCGTAATCCAAGTATGCCCCAACCAGTAACATTGAAGAAGCTGAAGTTGAATGGTTCTATGAAGACCTACAAGACCTTTTAGAACTAACACCCAAAAAAGATGTCCTTTTCATTATAGGGGACTGGAATGCAAAAGTAGGAAGTCAAGAAACACCTGGAGTAACAGGCAAATTTGGCCTTGGAATACGGAATGGAGCAGGGCAAAGACTAACAGAGTTTTGCCAAGAAAATGCACTAGTCATAACAAACATCCTCTTCCAACAACACAAGAGAAACTCTATACATGGACATCACCAGATGGTCAACACTGAAATCAGATCGATTATATTCTTTGCAGCCAAAGATGGAGAATCTCTATACAGTCAGCAAAAACAAGACCAGGAGCTGACTGTGGCTCAGACCATGAAATCCTTATTGCCAAATTCAGACTTAAATTGAAGAAAGTAGGGAAAACCACTAGACCATTCAAGTATGACATAAATCAAATCCCTTATGATTATACAGTGGAAGTGAGAAATAGATTGAAGGGCCTAGATCTGATAGAGTGCCTGATGAACTATGGAATGAGGTTCGTGACATTGTACCGGAGACAGGGATAAAAGATAAACATACACAAATAAACTGCATTTCATATACTCTTAATGGACATGCAGACAATTAAAAAAACATCATTTACAATTTTTCAAAAAAGAAATATTTGTAGATATAAATCTAATAAAACATGTAGGATTTATATGCTGAAAACTAAACAGTGATAAGAAATCAAAGATCTAAATAATTATAGAGACATATTATATTTGTGGGTTGGAATGCTCAACATAGTAAAGGTGTCAATTTTCCCCAAATTGATAAACATGCTTAATGCAATGAGTATCAAAATCCCAGCAAGATTCCTTGCAGATAAAAACATTATTCCAAAATTTTTATGGAAAGGAAAAGAAACTAGAATAGTTGAAATAATTTTTTTAAATTTTATTTTATTTAACTTTACAATATTGTATTGGGTTTGCCATATATCAAAATGAATCCGCCACAGGTATACACATGTTCCCCATCCTGAATCCTCCTCCCTCCTCCCTCCCCATACCATCCCTCTGGGTAGTCCCAATGCACCAGCCCCAGGCATCTGGTATCAGGCATCGAACCTGGACTGGCAACTCATTTCAAATATGATATTATACATATTTCAATGCCATTCTCCCAAATCATCCCACCTTCCCCCTCTCCCAGAGTCCAAAAGACTATTCTATACATCAGTGTCTCTTTTGCTGTCTCGTATACAGGGTTATTGATACCCTCTTTCTAAATTCCATATATATGCGTTAGTATACTGTATTGGTGTTTTTCTTTCTGGCTTACTTCACTCTGTATAATAGGCTCCAGTTTCGTCCACCTCATTAGAACTGATTCAAATGTATTCTTTTTAATGGCTGAGTAATACTCCATTGTGTATATGTACCACTGATTTCTTATCCATTCATCTGCTGATGGACATCTAGGTTGCTTCCATGTCCTGGCTATTATAAACAGTGCTGTGATGAACATTGGGGTACACGTGTCTCTTTCAATTCTGGTTTTCTCAGTGTGTATGCCCAGCAGTGGGATTGCTGGATCATAAGGCAATTCTATTCCCAGTTTTTTGAGGAATCTCCATACTGTTCTCCATAGTGGCTGTACTAGTTTGCATTCCCACCAACAGTGTAAGAGGGTTCCTTTTTCTCCACACCCTCTCCAGCATTTATTGCTTGTGGACTTTTAGATCGCAGCCATTCTGACTGGCGTGAAATGGTACCTCATAGTGGTTTTGATTTGCATTTCTCTGATAATGTGTGATGTTGAACATCTTTTCATGTGTTTGTTAGCCATTTGTATGTCTTCTTTGGAGAAATATAAAAAGAAGAATAAGGTAGAAAAACTCAACCCTCCAACTTTAGCTACATTAATCAAGAATGGGTGGAGGGATAGACACAGATCAATGGAGCATTATAGACAATCCAGAAACAAACCCACACAAGTATGATCAACTATTTTTGGCAAAAGCAATTCAATGAGGGAAAGGCAGCCTTTCAATGAACAGTGCTGGAACAATTCAATGAGGGAAAGGCAGCCTTTCAATGAACAGTGCTGGAACAACTGTTCATTATTAAACACAATACTAAGTGCTCTAAGTTTCATATTTTATATAATAATCAACTCAAATGGATGAAGGACTTAATGTAAAATATAAAACTATAAAAACTTTAGAAAAAAGTAAAGGAGAACAAGAGATAGGTAAAAAGTTACACTTGAAAGCAAAGCATAATCTATGAGGAAAAATTAATAAATTGGATTTTATAAAAATTAAAATTGCTCTGTGAAACACCTATTAAGAAGATGAAAAGACAAGCTACATATTGGGATAAAATATTTGTAAACCAGGCATCTAACAAAGGACTTATATAAGTACACTAAAATGACTTGCTTTCTCCTGGCTATTTCAATTATATCATTAAAAAAAAACTTACAATATTCAAGAGAGTTGTTAAGATCTCTCTAGCTCTAAAGACTAAGGAAGAATTCAAGGAGCCTCTAGGATTACCTAAAGGATGCAGGTCAAGGATGCACTCAGTCACTCACACTGAGAACTTACCCTTTCAGAGATTTGAACAACATCTGTGAAGAAAGCTGAGCACCAAAGAATTGATGCTTTTGAACTGTGGTGTTGGAGAAGACTCTTGACAGTTCCTTGGACTGCAAGGAGATCCAACCAGTTCATTCTGAAGGAGATCAGCCCTGGGATTTCTCTGGAAGGAATGATGCTAAAGCTGAAACTCCAGTACTTTGGTCACCACATGCCAAGAGTTGACTCATTGGAAAAGATTCTGATGCAGGGAGGGATTAGGGGCAGGAGGAGAAGGGGATGACAGAGGATGAGATGGCTGGATGGCATCACTGACTTGATGGATGTGAGTCTGAGTGAACTCCGGGAGTTGGTGATGGACAGGGAGGCCTGGTGTGCTGCGATTCATGGGGTCGCAAAGAGTCGGACACGACTGAGCGACTGATCTGATCTGATCTGAACAACCACAGACTCTACACTCCATTCCTCTGTGTGCTTCAGACCCCAATCTATGATTTATTTGGGTAGGGGTTACTGGTATTCCTTTGCACTGTTCACTTAAGAAGGCTTTCTTATCTTTCCTTGCAATTCTCTGGAACTCTGCCTTCAGTTGTGTATATCTTTCCCTTTCACCTTTGCCTTTCATTTCTCTTGTTTTCTCAGCTATTTGTAAGGCCTCCTCAGACAACCACTTTGACTTCTTGCATTTCTTTTTATTGGGGATGGTTTTGGTCACCACCTCCTGTACAGCCTTATGAACTTCTGTCCATATTTCTTCAGGCACTCCGTCTAATCCCTTGAATCTATTGATGTATGTCACATCTGAATGGTCTAGTGGGTTCCCCTACTTTCTTCAATTTAAGTCTGAATTTTGCAATCAGGAGCTCATGATCTGAGCCATAGTCAGCTCCAGGTCTTATTTCTGCTGACTTATTTCTGAGCTTCTCTGTCTTAGGCTACAAAGAAAATAATCAATCTGATTTTGGTAATGACCATCTGGTGATGTCCATGTGTAGACTTGTCTCTTGTGTTGTTGGAAGAGGGTGTCTGCTATGACAAGTATGTTCTCTTGGCAAAACTCTGTTAGCCTTTGTCCTGTTTCATTTTGTACTCCAAGGCCAGATTTGCCTGTTACTCCAGATATCTCTCGACTTCCTACTTTTGCATTCCAATCCCCTATGCTAAAAAGGAGATCTTTTTTTTGGTGTATATTGTCACTCTGCTTATTTAACTTGCAGAGTACATCATGTGAATTGCAGGGCTGGATGACTCACAAGTTGGAATCAAGATTGCTGGGAGAAACATCAAACCTCAGATATGCAGATAATACCACTAATGGCAGAAAGCAAAGAGGAACTAGAGCACCTCTTGATGACAGTGAAAGAAGACAGTGAAAACTCAACATTCAAAAAACTAAGATCATGACTTCATGGCAAATAGATTGGAAAAGATGGAAACAATGATGGATTTTGTTTTCTTGGGCTCCAAAATCACTGCAGATGGTGACTACAGTCATGAAATTAAAAGAGGCTTGCTCCTCAGAAGAAAATCCATGACAAACCTAGACAGCATATTAAAAATCAGAGCTATCACTTTGCTGATAAAGGTCCATATAGTCAAAATTATGCTTTTTCTAGCAGTCATGTACAGATGTGAGACCTGGACCATAAAGAAGGCTGAGCACCAAAGAACTGATGCTTTTGAAATGTGGAGTTAAGGGAAAACTCTTGAGAGTCCCCTGGACAGCAGGAGATCAAACCAGTCAGTCTTAAAGGAAATCAACCTTGAATATTCATTGGAAGGGCTGAAGGTGAAGCTACAATACTTTGGCCCCCTCATGCAAAGAGATGACTCATTGGAAAAGACCCTGATGCTGGGAAAGATTGAGGAGGGCAAAAGGAGACAGGAGTGGCAGAGAATTAGATGGTTAGATAACATCACTGATTCAATGGACATGAGTTTGGGCAAACTCTAGGAAGTACTGAAAGACAGGGAAGCCTCGTGTGCTGCAGTCCATGGGATAGCAAAGAGCTGGACGTGACTTAACGATTGAAGAACACTGGGATTCCATTTGGTGATCATGAAATAAACATCGGTCCCTTCTTTGTGTGTGTGTTAGTAGCTCGGTTGTGACCAACTAACTCTTTGTGATCCCATGGACTGCAGTGCACCAGGTTCTTCTGTTCATGGAATTCTCCAGGAAAGAATACAGGAGTGGGTAGCCACTCCCTTCTCCAGGGGATCCTCCCAATCCAGGAATCGAACCTGGGTCTCCAGCATTGCTGGTGGATTCTTTACCGGTGAGCCATCAGGGAAGCCCTACTACACTGGAGTGGACAGCCATTCCCTTCTCCAGGGGATCTTCTTGACCTGGGGATCGAACCTGGGCCTGCCGCATTGCAGGCAGATTCTTTACCATCTGAGCCAGAAAGCTGATACTAATAATGAAGCTTCACCAACTACTCTCTGTCCTGGAGGCTATTATGTGCTACTTCCTCCCCTTTCTCCCAGAGTGGATCTGTCCCTGGTCTTCTGATTGAAAAATCACCTCTAGAACAAACCACTATTCATGATGGGAGTGTAGTTTATCCTTCAAGATTGATGTGATAAAGGACAAAAATGTCAAGAACCAACAGACTGGATGACATCTACAGTAGGAAGCAGCACATTGTAATGAAACTACTACAGGACAAGTAGGCAAGAAACCTGGACCATGGCAAGAAACGTTGGCTCTACTGTGACTGGTGAGTGACTCTGGAAAGTCACCTGTTTTCATTTTCTTTTTCTATAAAACTAAATTATTTGTTCTAAAGATTCTTCCTAATTCTAAACTCTTATGCATTTGTCTTTTTTAAAATAGGGCAGTATAGGTGAAAGGGGTAGAAAGTATCCTTGAGGGATTAAGGATCTTAGGCTTTCTCTCCTAGAATCTTCTGTTGTGCTCTGATGTGGCTTGGCTACTCTCCATTTTGGTGCAGCTGTCTTTCTGGAATATCTCCTCACTAGCATGCTACAAATTTCCCTTCTTATCTTTTCTATTCCCTACATTCCTGTCTTCCGTTATTCAGTGTATTCCCTTACATTGGTAGAACACTTATTCCAGAGGTTTTCTGAGAAAAAGTGACAAGTAAATTGTTTTTTGAGACTTTAATGTCTGACAATATCTTTACTGTACTTTCATATTTGATTAATAATATGGTTGGGTATATTATCCTAACTTGGATATAACTTTTCTTCAACAATTGAAAGCATGATCCACATTCTACTAGCTTCCAATATTGGTTTAGAGATGTACACAACTATTCTGACTCTTGATTCTTCACCTATGACCTGCCTTATTCTCAACTCTGGAAGTCTGGATTATATCTTTCGGTTTCTAGCGTACATTAAGTTTCATTATAGTGTACCTTTGTGTGGGATATTTTAAACACTGTGCCTGGTACTTTTTAAATCTTTTCATCTGGAAATTATTTCTTTTCTTTCTGGGATTCATTTGAATGAAGTATATTCAAGAATGACCCTTCAATTGTTCTATCTTTTTTCTCTCACTTTGCTTTTCTTTGTTTTTTCCAACTTTACCTTCCAACTCTATTAAGTTTTCCATATCTGCTTAATTTTTAATTTTCACAAGCCCCTTTGTTGGTTTTATTAATATTCATGCGTGCTATATCTTTTCTATGAAACTAAATATTTGTTATTTCTGCTAAGTTTTCTCCCTCTACAGACTATGTATTTCTCAAGTTGATTTTTTGTTTGTGTTTTGGAATCTATATTTCATGTGAGAATCTTTCTGCAGAAGTTTAGCACTCCTCACTGTCTAAAAACCTGACCGGAAGATTTTAGCAAGCGAAACTTGGAAGACAAGACTTCACTGGCCATCTGGTGAGATCTTGTCTTTGAAGGATCCCTAATATCAATATCCTTATTTCTTTCTTCTTTGAGTGGTCAGATTTCCCAGGGCTGTATCTTCAGATCTTCTGCCTGAGTGATATATGACTGGGAACCAATAGGTGAAGATGGCTAGAAGGCTCTCACCATTCTGTATCTAAACTTTAACTTAAATATCTTCATTTGTGTTTGGTGTGTCCCAGTTTAAAGACTGTTGATCTGACCCTGTCTAGAAAATAGACCTGCGGCAGTCTGCTGAGACAATAGGGCTTCACAGAGGGAAAGGGAACGGAGCATTAACTACTGCAGGCTTTTAAGCAATCCCTCTTTTTAGCCTTACATTCTCACTTTCAGAGGTACCCAAGGATACTCATTATCAAGACTTTAGGGGGTTTTAGAGTGTATACTCAGGTTATTTCTCAGCTTTCCACACTGTTAAAGGGTTGAGCTCTCTTAAAATGTGAGTCGATTATCACTAACCCAAATTTTCTGACTCTTGTTTTCTTTGTCCTTGTGAATTTGGATCTTTAAAAAATTCTTCTATTATTATAGTGTTATTTCAGTAGGGAGCAAAATAAAAAAATATTCAAGCAGCTATCACTCAAGTTGTATAGACTCACATTTCCTGTCACTCTCGCCCGCCTTCTTTGGGATGCCACCCTCCTGCCTTCTCGGCTTGTCCCAGTACCCTGGTGTTTGACTTCTTCCACTTACCTTCACTGGACATTATATGGAAAGGTTAAAAAATTTTAAGGTGTTTATCGTTCTCTTATGACCAAAAACAAGTTTAACTTTTTTGTATCTGTCTCACTCCATGCCTAAACCCATATTCAAATAAGCTGCATTTTGCTTCTGTGTGACAACTACCAATATGGCATTTTGTAGTTTACAAAATATTTTCACATATGGCATCATATTTTATCCTTAAAAACCCCACTGCAAAGATAGGTCATTTTATACACAAGATGGAAAACAAATGGTTAAACAGTTGGTCTGAAATTTGTTCTCTTTTGCAGGGGAAAGGAGGATGCCTCAGGAAAGAAAAAATGTAACTTGGTCAAATTTCTTTATAAACATGCTGATGATAGATTTCCTGGAAATAAATTACTAGTAGCTGCTGGCCAGAGAATCCTTTTTGGGGGAGTAGGGAGGAGATGGTGTATAGCTAAATTATAGAAATTTACTTCCTTACAGTTCTGAAAGTTTGAAGTCCATGATCAAGCTGTTGGCAGAAGAATCCTTATTTATAGACTGCTTATAGCTGAATGTACTTGGTTGGTCTAGAACTGTTTATGGTAAATAATCCTGGAATCTAGGGACTTATGGGGCATAAATCCATAAACCCTGGGAAATGTAACTATCTGGGCATAAAATTAAGGTGTTTCATGACCAAAATGGCTTTCTTTTGTGTAAGTAACGTTACATTAACCGTGGCCAGGGTGGGAACCTAGGAGGTTGTACTGTAGTCCCAGAACTCTTGCTGCTTTGCTATGCCACATGGTCCTCTGCATATATGAAGTTACAGTTGACCCTTGAGTAGCATAGGAGTTAGGAAATAAATTTTGTGAGGAAACAAATTTTCTGTAATTTGCAGTCCAAAATCCAAGTATAATTTATAGTTGGCTTTCCATATACACAGTTTCTCCATATGCATGGTTCTGAATCTACAAATTCCATCAACTGCAGCTTGTTTATTATTCTAGTATGTAATGCTGAAAAAATTTGTATGAAAGTCAACCCATGCAATTCAAATCCATGTTGTTCAAGGGTCAACTAAAGCTTGATACTGCTAAGATCTCTGATTTGAATGAATGTGATTTGACGATCCAATCCTTTAGACTCTTTGTACCATGTGATACATTGCAGTGAGATGGAAAAACAAAACAAAACACAATAAAACCTGGGTTGCAGAATCAGGAACATACTTGCCTGCTGGTTCTATCACTGACCAATTGTTCGACTTTGGGCAAGTTACTTACAACGTTCAAGCCTATTTCCTTACCTATGCAATACTTCTTATGTAATATGCAAACTATCTTAATGACAAATATAATAGAAAAAC
The DNA here is from genome assembly GCA_935064755.1 of Tragelaphus eurycerus. Taxonomy (NCBI): domain Eukaryota; kingdom Metazoa; phylum Chordata; class Mammalia; order Artiodactyla; family Bovidae; genus Tragelaphus; species Tragelaphus eurycerus. The sequence continues at coordinate 15,437,237 of CAKXYN010000024.1, read as the reverse complement.
AGATAAAGATGACATAGTACAGCAGGACATTTAGAAACAACCTTAAAGGCTGGAGGGGAAAAAAAGGATTGCTTACTTTTTTCTTGTAATGCCTGCAGTTTATTCAGTTCCTCATTCTCTTCATCACTCTCTTCACTGCTTGTGCTGCTGACATCCAAAACGATATCCCTTTTGGGATCTACTCGGAGAAAATTGCGGCATTCAAAAGTCAGGTGACCAGCTAAGTAAAACAAAGAAATATGAATGACAAAACTATAGATACATTACATATTTTTTGCTTTGTTTGTCCACTAAGCAACAATTACAATTTAATAATATAATATTTAGTTTTAACTTTTATTCAGTGAATGGTCATCTACTTTACCTGAATGAAAAAGAACTATTTTTAACAGGGCTTCTTATTCAATAAATATTTTTTTTGGTTACATCTTATAGATTTCAGAATACTCAATTAATGTAAATATTCTCAACTTTAGATTTTATATTTAATTTCTTTCCCCTATATTTAATTCCTTTCCCCTACCTATTTGCTTCTCATCTTACTATTACATTTTCATTATACAGCTTTCACCTAACTAAAGGTGTCATAATAAAATAATTGAACATGTTGTTCGAAAGAATACTTATGATTTTAATTCTAACAATAATATTCAGTTCTTAAAGATTCTCCCTATAAGAAAACTACAATAGTTATCTACTTATTGCATGATGCAATTAAAAAATCAAACATTATAAACACCTGGAGATGAAACAATATCACTAATATCTAAGTACCTATCACTTGCATGTTAACATTTTGCTTTATTCACTTATAATTTTTTTTACGTGAAAGGCTTGCACACGTGCACACACACACAAAGTTGGAGAGCTTGTACCATGGCTTGGACCCTGCCCCAAACCCATTCCATTTTCTTTGTCTTCAGAAGTTGGTTATATTGAAGATGGTGTCAATATTTTCAGAACATCATATTATTATTTTTTAACATGAACTCAATTATACTTAGCTATCATTCTGTAACTGTTTCTGTCATTCAATATTATGTTTTGTGATTCATCTATGCTAACATCAGATCAGATCAGATCAGTCGCTCAGTCGTGTCCAACTCTTTGCGACCCTGTGAATCGCGGCACGCCAGGCCTCCCTGTCCCTCACCAACTCCCAGAGTTCACTCAAACTCATGTTCATCGAATCGGTGATGCTATCCAGCCATCTCATCCTCTGGCGTCCCTTTTCCTCCTGCCCCCAATCCCTCCCAGCATCAGAGTCTTTTCCAATGAGTCAACTCTTCACATGAGGTGGCCAAAGTACTGGACTTTCAGCTTTAGCATCATTCCTTCCAAAGAACACCCAGGGCTGATTTCCTTCAGAATGGACTGGTTGGATCTCCTTGCAGTCCAAGGGACTCTCAAGAGTCTTCTCCAACACCACAGTTCAAAAGCATCAATTCTTTGGTGCTCAGCTTTCTTCACAGTCCAACTCTCGCATCCATACATGACCACAGGAAAAACCATAGGCTTGACTAGACGGACCTTTGTTGGAAAAGTAATGTCTCTGCTTTTCAATATGCTATCTAGGTTGGTCATAACTTTCCTTCCAAGGAGTAAGTGTCTTTTAATTTCATGGCTACAGTCACCATCTGCAGTGATTTTGGAGCCCCCAAAAATAAAGTCTGATACTGTTTCCACTCTTTCCCCATCTATTTGCCATGAAGTCATGGGACCAGATGCCATGATCTTAGTTTTCTGAATGTTGGGTTTTAAGCCAACTTTTTCACTCTCCACTTTCACTTTCATCAAGAGGCTTTTTAGTTCCTCTTCACTTTCTGCCATAAGGGTGGTGTCATCTGCATATCTGAGGTTATTGATATTTTTCCCAGCAATCTTGATTCCAACTTGTGCTTCTTCCAGTCCAGCATTTCTCATGATGTACTCTGCATAGAAGTTAAATAAGCAGGGTAACAATATACAGCCTTGATGTACTCCTTTTCCTATTTGGAACCAGTCTGTTGTTCCATGTCCAGTTCTAACTGTTGCCTCCTGACCTGCATATAGTTTTCTCTAGAGGCAGGTTAGGGGGTCTGGTATTCTCATCTCTTTCAGAATTTTCCAAAGTTTACTGTGATCCACACAGTCAAAGGCTTTGGCATACTCAATAAAGAAAAAATAGATGTTTTTCTGGAACTCTCTTGATTTTTCCATGATCCAGTGGATGTTGGCAATTTGATCTCTGGTTCCTCTGCCTTTTCTAAAACCAGCTTGAACATCTGGAAGTTCACGGTTCACATATTGCTGAAGCCTGGCTTGGAGAATTTTGAGCATTACTTTACTAGCGTGTGAGATGAGTGCAATTGTGCGGTAGTTTGAGCACTCTTTGGCATGGCCTTTCTTTAGGATTGGAATGAAAACTGACCTTTTCCAGTCCTGTGGCCACTGCTGAGTTTTCCAAATTTGCTGGCATAGTGACTTCAGCACTTTCACAGCATCATCTTTCAGGATTTGAAAGAGCTCAACTGGAATTCCATCACCTCCACTAACTTTGTTCGTGGTGATGCTTCCTAAGGCCCACTTGACTTCACAATCCAGGATGTCTGGCTCTAGGTGCGTGATCATACCATCGTGATTATCTTGGTCGTGAAGATCTTTTTTGTACAGTTCTTCTGTGTATTCTTGCCACCTCTTCTTAATATCTTCTGCTTCTGTTAGGTCCATACCATTTCTGTCCTTTATTGAGCCCATCTTTGCATGAAATGTTGCCTTGGTATCTCTAATTTTCTTGAAGAGATCTCTAGTCTTTCCCATTTTGTTGTTTTCCTCTATTTCTTTGCATTGATCGCTGAGGAAGGTTTTCTTATCTCTTTTTGCTATTCTTTGGAACTCTGCATTCCCATGCTTATTTCTTTCCTTTTCTCCTTTGCTTTTCACTTCTCTTCTTTTCACACCTATTTGTAAGGCCTCCCCAGACAGCCATTTTGCTTCTTTGCATTTCTTTTCCATGGGATGATCTTGATCCCTGTCTCCTGTACAATGTCATGAACCTCAGTAGATGTAATTATCTCATTTTATCTGATGAATAATGTTCCATTGTATAAAAATATGTTTACCCTTTCTACTACTGATAGGATCTTGATTTGCTTCTAGCATTTTGCTATTATAACAATGATGAAATGTGTAGTTAAACATGTGCACATATGCCTAAGGCAGTAACTTTGAAATTTTTTTGACTAGGACTAATGATAAAAAATAACAATGCAATCAAGTGCATTAATACATATGTTCATACACAAATACATACTAACTCACAAAAATTAAAATAAAAATTACATGAAGCATTATGACATTTGATATTCAAAAAATATGAATGCTTCTCCTGCTAAGTCACTTCAGTCGTGTCCGACTCTGTGTGACCCCATAGATGGCAGCCCACCAGGCTCCCCTGTCCCTGGGATTCTCCAGGCAAGAACACTGGAGTGGGTTGCCATTTCCTTCTCCAGTGCATGAAAGTGAAAAGTGAAAGTAAAGTCACCCAGTCATGTCTGACTCAGTGATCCCATGGACTGCAGCCTACCAGGCTCCTCCATCCATGGGATTTTCCAGGCAAGAGTACTGGAGTGGGCTGCCATTGCCTTCTCAACCACATAATTTATTTCACAACCCACTATCGATTCACTACAACTCTGTTCTAGGATTTATTACTAGTTCTCTCTTACTCAAGGATAAAATCTTTTGGAAATCTTAGACTCATAAGAGAGCATCTCCTAGGAAAGTATCGATCTTGGGCCGGGTCCTGAGCCTTGCCTTATTCCCTGAACTCAGTCAATACACAAAAATAGAAGTTCAAGAACCCTGGGTTCAGCAAATACCCTCAACACCTGCTAGACTTTCTGCTTCCTTTGGTTGCTAGTGTCTAAGTATTCATGAATTCTGTATTTTCTCCTAGCATACTAATGTATCTAATATGTACTGCATATTTTATAGTAGTTTCTTAGTTGTTTATAGTAGGGTCCAGCCTGCCATACTGCTGGAAACAAATTTTCTTGATTTTGATTTCCTTCCAAATGAATCATTCAGAAATGTTGTTTTCGGTTTCCAAACATATGGAGCTTTCAGATTATGCTTTTGCTGATTTCTCAGTATGTTACACTGTTATCAGAGAGTATCTGTATGGTAAATTGGTGTTTTAATGTTTGCCTGTATGATATCAGTGTTTCAGTATTTGCTAATATTTCTTTTATGGCCTATCTTTTAGTAAATTTGGGGAAAAATTTGGAATGTATTTTAAAAGAATACATCACTATTTGTCGAAGAGAGGCTTTTATGTTTATTTTGTTGTTCAAAGGTCCATCTTACTTTTTTGTGTAATAATTTCTGATGGTATAATTTTTAAGTACCTTTATCACTATATATTTGTCCAATTTTCCTTGTAATAGTTTTTGCTATACATGTTTTGAGATTATATTAGTAGGTATAGTCAAAATCATTATTTTATTTTCTTGGTTGATTAGAACTGCTCTTGCCTCAAAAGTCTAATATTATAATTGCTATACTAGTTGCTCTTTTGGTTATTATTAGTTGAATCATATGAAATTACCATTTTCATGAGTAAAACTGTTGAATATCAACAATATTCAACCTAATATCTATTTGCTCTTTTTCCTCCAACCCTTTATTTTGAAATTTTCTATGTAGTTTTCAGTTTTCTAAGTAGTTTCACTAATAATGGCATGTAGCTGGACTTACTTTTTTAACGTGATAACAGACTAACTTTTCACATTAATTTCTTAGCTTGGAAAGCTAGTTTCTGCCTCATTGGAGGCAGTGTAAATTTACTCCTCATACCTACAGGTGGTGTAAGCTTGGGCTGTCGTTTCGGGAATTATTCCTTTTCCTCTAATTATTGTTCTATAGGAAGTTAAACACAGTAAACTTTCTCATCACTTCCCCTAGACAGTAAATGGAATTTCTGTAATTCCCACTTCACTGCTTTTTTGAGCAGTCTGGCTTTAACCAACAGCCTTCACTCCAGCCATGCTGTGATCCTGCAGGAGTCTAAAGCTTCATTCCGTATTCCATAAAAGTCTACCCAGGAGGCCTGTTAACCTCATTGTTTTCAGCTATCATTCCCTACTCTGGCTTTGAGCTCCTTTTCCTTTCTAACGTGGCAATTTTCCTTTTATTCTTTTGAGCTAGGTTATTTTTATTTTTGTTGTTACTATATTTTTCTCCAGCATCTCTCTGTGTTTGGAGCCAAACAGAGGACTTTCTATGTTGGTTTAGTTTGCCATTTTGATCAGAATTTCTGATGATACAATTTTTCTTTTACTTAAACTAGCTTGGCATCCAAACACCTTATACTGTCATTATTATTTAATATAAATAAACTACTTAAATAATAACCACACTGGCAGCAGTCTGTCTCACATCCTTTTTAGCTTTGCTTTAATGAAACTGACCCTAAACTGATAAGACAACACACTGTTTATGAAGCTACAAAAAAAAATCCTTTTCTTTTTTTTCAGTTGGGGAACATAAGTAAACAAACTTAGGCACTTAGTCCAAAATATAATTCTTGTGAGTTCTTTTCTAAATAGACTCTCAGGAGACAACGAGCAGAAAAATTCTTAGATGATCAGAAACTTAAATTTTGACCACAGATATGTAGAGACATTTCAAAGTTATAACATCTCAGTTCAGTTCAGTCGCTCAGTTGTGTCTGATTCTTTGTGACCCCATGAATTGCAGCACGCCAGCTCCCTGTCCATCACCAATGCCCGGAGTTTACCCAAACTCATGTCCATTGAGTCGGTGATGCCATCCAGCCATCTTGTCCTCTGTCGTCCCCTTCTCCTCTTGCCCTCAATCCCTCCCAGCATCAGTCTTCTCCAATGAGTCAACTCTTCACATGAGGTGGCCAAAGTACTGGAGTTTCAGCTTTAGCATCAGTCCTTCCAATGAACACCCAGGACTGATCTCCTTTAGGAGGGACTGGTTGGATCTCCTTGCAGTCCAAGGGACTCTCAAGAGTCTTCTCCAACACCACAGTTCAAAAGCATCAATTCTTCCGTGCTCAGCTTTCTTCACAGTCCAACTCTCACATCCATACATGACCACAGGAAAAACAGCCTTGACTAGACAGACCTTTGTTGGAAAAGTAATGTCTCTGTTTGTTAATATGCTATCTATGTTGGTCATAACTTTCCTTTCGAGGAGTAAGCGTCTTTTAATTTCATGGCTGCAGTCACCATCTACAGTGATTTTGGAGCCCAAAAAAATAAAGTCTGACACTGTTTCCACTCTTTCCCCATCTATTTCCCATGTAGTGATGGGACCAGATGCCATGATCTTCGTTTTCTGAATGTTGAGCTTTAAGCCAACTTTTTCACTCTCCTCTTTCACTCTCATCAAGAGGCTTTTTAGTTCTTCTTCACTTTCTGCCATAAGGGTGGCGTCATCTGCATATCTGAGGTTATTGATATTTTTCCCGGCAATCTTGATTTCAGCTTGTGCTTCTTCCAGCTGATTGTGAAAAGTAATGGGGCTTATTCAGTAATGGAAAAACAGACCCTTGAATTTATACAAAAATACAAGAGGCACTGAATAGCCAAAAAATTCTGAAAAAGAATAGAGGTGGAAGACTGGTATTTCCCGATTTCAAAACTTACCACAAAGCTATAGTAATCAAAATAAGGTGATATACAGTTATAAGGATAGTCACATAAACCAATGAAATAGTCCAGAAATAAACCCACACGTATATAGACAATTGCTTTTTGACAAAATTGTTAGGTCTATTCAGTGGGGAAAGAACAGTGTCTTCCACAGACAGTGCTAGGAGAACAGGATTTCCACATGCAAAATAATGAAGTTGAATTCCTCACCTCACATCATATGCAAAAACTGACTCAAAATGGATCAAAGACCATTACAATATAAGAGCTAAAAGCATCAAAGTCTTAGAAGAAAGCATGGGGTAAGTCTTCTTTACTTGGATTTGGCAATGGATTCTTACATGCAAAAAACTAACAGCAAAATAACAAAAGATAAAACTGGTAAGCTGGATTTCATCAAATTTTAAAACATTTGTGCAAAGAAATTATGGAAGTGAAAAGATAACCTACAGAATGGAAGAGAAGATTTGTAAATTATATATTTGATAGGGTTTAGCATTTAGTATATATACAATTCCCACAACTCAAGAACAAAAAGACAACTCAAATAAAAAATGGGCTAAGAAACTGAATAGACAAAGACCATGAAAAAATATACAACATAATTAGTCATTCGAGAAACGCAAATGAAAATCATGAGATACCACATCACATTTACTGAGATGGCTACAATTCAAAAAAAAAAAAAATAGGAAAAAGGAAAATAAATATTGGCAAGAATGTGGAGAAACTGGAACTCTTATGTTGATATATTTCTGGTGGGAATATAAAATTATGGAGCTGCTGTGGAAAACAGTTTGGCAACTCCTCAAGAAGCTCAACATAAATGACCTAGTGTTCCACTCCTAGTTATATACCCCAAAGAATTGAAAACAGGGACTCAAACAGATGTGTACACGTTAATATTCATTGCTCATTATTCACAATAGCCAAAAGGTAAAAATAACCCAAGTGTCTATCAACAGATAAATGAATTAATAAAATGCAGTATATCTAGACAATGAAATATCATTCAAGCATAAGGAGGAATGAGGTTATGATATGTGCTACAACATGAACAAAGTTTGAAAACATTAGGCTAAGTGAAATAAGCCAGACACAAAAGGACAAATATATGATTCCACTTGCATGAAATATATAGAATGACCAAATTCATAGAAATAGAAAGTAGATTAGAGGTTACTAGAGTCTGGCAGAAGGGAGGAGTGGGGAGATAGTTCTTAACGTTTATAGACTTTCTGTTTGGTATGATGAAAAAGCTTTGTAACTGAGAGTGATGGTTGTACAATACTGGTAATGTAATTAACGCCACTGAATTGTATACTTAAAAGGAGTTAAAATGGCAAATTAAGTTATATGTATTTTACCACAATTTTTTTGAATGGGGAAAAAAATAACACGGTATAGTATAAAGTCTTATAAATAACCAGATTTCAATTTCCAGTTTTCCTACTTAACAACAGAGTAATCCTCTTGATTTTTGAAGAATAACTATGGCAAAGCATAGATCTAGAACTTGCATTAGCTAATTTAATCTTTACAACAAGTCTATGGAAATAAGTACTATAATCTCATTTTATAGACAGGAAACTGAATCACAGAGTGGTTAAGTAACTTGCCCAAAGTCACACAGCTAGTTATTGCCAGCTGTGTAAAAGCTATACCTAGGTGCCAAACCAATGGTTTTGAATATTCCTAAAAGTGTGTGTGTGCTCAATTACTAAGTCAGCTCCGACTCTTTGTGATCCTATGGACTGTGACCTGCCCGGCTCCTCTGTCCATGGGATTTTCCAGGCAAGAATACTGAAGCGGGTTGCCATTTCCTTCTCCAGGGGATTTTCCTGACCTGGGCATATAACTTACATCTCCTGCTTTGCAGGCAGATTCTTTACCACCTAGCCACCTCTTGGGTGGAGAAGGCAATGGCACCCCACTCCAGTACTCTTGCCTGGAAAATCCCACGGACGGAGGAGCCCGGTAGGGTGCAGTCCATGGGGTCGCTAAGAGTCGGACATGACTGAGCGACTTCACTTTTTCTTTTCACTTTCATGCATTGGAGAAGGAAATGGCAACCCACTCCACTGTTCTTGCCTGGAGAATCCCAGGGACGGGGGAGCCTGGTGGGCTGCCATCTGTGGGGTCATACAGAGTCGGACACGACTGAAGTGACTTAGCATAGCATAGCATAGCATAGCACCTCTTGGGACTATGAAATCTACCTACCTCACAGGGTTGTTTTAGCAATAAAATGCAATGAATTTAACTAAGCTCTGTCTCTATCTTAGATCCTGAGTTTTGAAAACATAAGAGCTACATTATAAACTTCTGAATTCTTAAACCCAGCTAATTCCACCCAAACTTCACATCCCTATCATTTTTATTCCTACCCAAAAGTATAGGCCTCTGTATTCCTGTAACTTTCCTGAAGTCTCATCCATTCATTGCTCTTTCTGTTCCTCTGACTTAACTAATCATCACCCCTGTATCTCCCAATCATTTTATGACAGCTGCTGAAACACGCAATCCCTTGTGGACAAACTGTGCTCAGAAGGCTCCCTCTACCACTTCTTAAAGGGATAGCTGGCTCTTCCGTGAAGATGCCTCTCTACAGCTTACCTCAGTATTATTAGCATGCTCCCCACTTCTTATCACTGCTTCTAAGTAGCAGTCCCCTAGGCTCCCCTTTTGGCTTCCCTGGTGGCTCAGATGATAAAGAATTTGCCTGCAATGTGGGAGACTCAGGTTCGATTCCTAGGTCGGGAAGATTCCCTGGATAAGATAATGGCTACCCCACTTCTGTATTCTTGCCTGGACAATTCCATGGACAGAGGAGCCTGGCAGGCTACATTCCATGGGATCGCAAAGAGTTGGATACAACTGAGCAACTAACACACACTCCCGTTCAGCCCTCTGCGGCTGTACAACACCCCCATCCACTAAAACTGTTGGAACCTGGCTCGGACTAGCTCTTGACTTTAAGCTTTCCTACAAGTCTTAAGTTAAAAGAGGTCCAAGTAGACAAACTGATATTAGTAGACAGACTGGGAAATCCATTCTAGATTTTGAAGTGAATATAGCACTTATATATGGAGAACTTCCTTAAGTCTTTTTTAATGTAAAAATTCAAACAAGCTTTATTATAAAGTGCATCACACATAGAGAAAACTAGAGAAGAGTATATAAAATGAATACTTACAGTTGAAAGAAAATGAATAAAGTAAATAGCTGCACCTCTCACGTTAGGGAACAGACTGTTACCAGAACCTTGACTAATCCTCTGTGTGCCCTTCCCCCACAGACCACTCGCTGACTCCTCTATCCTCTCCCCAGAACCACTAGCCTCACTCAGGTATGTCTTCTCTGCTTTTTACTGTGGGCTTACTCCTTATGTATGCACTCCTAAATGTAAATCTTAAATAAAGAAATGAAATTAACAAAGATTGAATGACATAAAGTATAAATAAATATAAGCAAATTTAAAAAACAGAAAAGACGTCATTGTACTCATTTCTTGCATGCAAACACATTCTTCAGGAGTTTTTATTCATGTGAAGGATATGTATACTTACATGCCCACTTTTGCTAGTTAACAAGCTTCAACTGAGTCAGGTTTCAGTTGCTGCATGGAGGCATGTGACTTGGTTCTCCCAGCATGCTTTTATGCTTAACCCTTCTCTTGGAGATTCATACCCCAAGTATTCTCTTATTACATGATTTAAAAAATAAAATTTTTTCCTATACAAGAACATCTTTATTCCGTTATAAAATAACTCTGTTATGAACTGGAGTATCAACAACAATCCAGGTTCATTTGCATTTTCTCCAAACAACTTAGAAAACAGTGTAATGCCACTGTGAGAGCTGTTATCAAGGCTTTAAGAACTATCACATTTATGTAGAGAACTGATATTTGTTTACAGTACATAAGTACAAATTTAGATTGCATAATTGCACATGCTGAAGTTTACTTTTCCACTCCATTTCATTAATCATAATGGAGCCATTTAAATCAAGGTTTCACCAGATTTACCTTTATAAAGAGTTAATTCAATCAACAGGAAAACCTTTCATAAACAGTTTCCACTGCTCACCTCCACCTAGTATCTGCAGGGATAAGGAATAAAAGGTTAAGTATCTATATAGTTTTTTCTGGAATAGATTTTCTCCAAGATCCTAAATCTACTCCACTTGTACTTCATGACATGTTTGCTAGTCACCAGATACATAAGCCACCTGTCACTGGGTCCATGGCATGGAACAGAAGTGAATATTTAGTGCTGACAGAGGGATTTCTGAATTTTCTGCAAACCCAAGCCAGATAACAGAGCTAAAGGACTATACCCAAGGCCCTGAAATCAGGATGCTAAATCACATTGTCCAGAGAGGCAATGATTCACTGCACAAAATGCTATTCTTTAATGTACTTACGGTAGCCACATTTTTTACAGCCTGCTCGGACACTGTCCTTGTTGCAACCTGAAATACAATTTGATAACATTTTAGAAGACATATAAATAAGTAAAAACAAACATTTCATCACATGGAAAAGCTGAGAAAACCACCTGCGATAGAATTTATTTCTTAAAAAAAAAAACCAAATCCCCCCTGACCTAGCTTAGAGTACTGCTCAATTATTATAATTATTAGAAATAACTGGAAAAGCTAATTCACTCAAATTATTTCCTTGACAAATACTTAACAGAAGATATTTTTCTCTAACACAACAGAAATGCAGTATGACAGTCAAGAGTTTCAACATTTCAAGGATTCTCTAACACTGCAGAAGAAATTCCAGGGTACTTTGGCCTATCCCTCAAATACAAAGTAATTGACTAGATAGATATGTAAACACACAGGTTAACAAATGTTTTTCTGCTTACCATTAAAAAGAAAAAGAAATTCTAACTTTCTTAAAGGAATTGGTGAAATTTTAGAGAGATACTTTAATTGCTAGGTATTAGAAGGAAAATCTCAAATCAGCACTCAAATTTTGACAAGAGAAAGGAAACTAGTCAGTACTCAGTCTGACCAATGTTTATAAGTATTTACAATATCTCTGTATAATTAGTGGTACCCACAAGTAATGTTGAAGATATAAATATCAGATGAAGTAACATTTTTATTGTGATAAAATACATATAAAAATTTATCATCTTAACCATTTCAAAGTGTACAATTCAGTGGTGTTAAGTACATTCACAATGTTATGCAACCATCACCACTATATGACTTCCAAAACTTCATTCTTATCATCTCAAACAGTAACTGTAGCCAGTAAACAATACAGTCCATCCCCCTCCCTCTTTAGCCCCTGGTAATCTCTGTTCTACTTTCTGTCTCTATGCATTTGCCTATTTTAGGTATCTTATATAAGTGGAATCATACAATATTTATCCTTTGATGCTTGACTTATTGTATCTAGCATTAAGTTTTCATGGTTCATCCATACACCAAACCAGAGTAGCATCTGTTTTTATGACTGAATAATATTTCACTGTGTTTTATGTACTTCAAACTGATTTTAACCTCCAGTAAGGGCTCCCATCAATCAAAGGGCCAGTACAGTATTACTCTATTTCCTTAATGAAGGGTATTTCACTTTCAAATCCTTCAAATGGAGATATTCCAATTTAATAAGGTACATAGTACAACATAATATATCTAACTTTAAAAGAAAGATAATTTCAAACCATTTCTTTAGTATTATAAAGTCAAATATTAATTTCCAGCTAAAATATACATTACTGAGCTGTTCTAGTAAAAATACAGTCAGTTCTACTACAACACTTGATTTTAGAGACATAAATTTGTTCCAGTGCATCTAAGAGGGAACAACTGCAGTGCAATGTGTCCATGAAATAGACTAAGTGAATACAAAAAACTGCATCCAGTTGATTGGAGCCTCAAAGCACACATGGGCACATCTCAAAACATTTCTAGTGACCTCAGTTCACCCCACATGTGCTGAGAGCAGCATCCATACCTATCTGGTTTTGTATTATCACCTTACTACCATTACTTTAGAACAACTCACAAGCTTCAATTCTTCTGAATTCCACTTTCACAGCAAACTTCAGGTCTTTTGAAAGGTATAATGCCCTACTTATTTATGTATCTTTTAGCCAATTAACATGTACAGATAGGTTCCTATGATTTTTTACATACCAGTGATGAAGTTTTTGAGTGTGGTGCCCCAACCTCATTCTTCTCCCCTTAAACCTGTGGGTTTTATTGCAGAGTGTAAAAACACATATGCTGCACTACAGCAGAATTGTGAAATGAAATTGGGTTAATAATAAAATCAGGCTCTTTGTTATGAAATAACTGCATGTTGAAAAAAAGGCTCAGAGAATCCAGGTCAATGTCAAGTTTGTTACCATAGAAACCATAGACACTGAATAACACTGAATAAACCTGTACTAAATGCTCCGTTATCTGTCTTACAGCAAACTCAAGACGTTGTAATGGACATATTTGAAATCATCTCATCTCAGCACATATTAGAAATTAACTCATCTTTGATGAAAGACATTCATAAAACTCATCATTCAAGCATCTCATATTTTTAGAATGAATAAAATATGAAACTTTTTCAGAGCAGTTCATCTTATTTAATAAGGTTGTAATTTTTACACAAAAGGGAAGTATAATAAGAACTCTAAATAATTTCACATCAGCTATTTCCTCATCAGCCTTTGGTTAAATTAAGATTTCAAGCTTCATTTGTCTATAATTTTCGTGACTATCTGGCCAACTAAATGCTTCTACCTGGAACCCTGAACCTATCTTCCTGGAACCTATCTTTCTTGAACCTTCTACCTGGAACCTATCTTCCCTTTTCGGTCTAAATCAACAAGTCAGTTTCTGCTGTCTGGAACAAGAACTCTGTTGATACACCAGTCCTCGAGATCTGTGCCACACTGAACAGCAGGATTGTAAGGGAGGCCCTTGCTCTGACAAGTTTTCCATTTCCCTACTTAGGTTCCCATGCTGTTCTGTGTTCCACTCCTCTTCAAATTTTGAGAATAATAAACCCTGCCTCCCTCAAAATGTTTCAACAATCCAAAAGCCATTAAATAATCATGGCCTACAATCCAAAAGCCATCAAATAAAAACTTGGAAATCTAGCTACATAACAAAATCTGAATGGTGAAGACTACCAAAAGCAAACTCAAAATACACATAAAAAAATGGGAAAAGATATTTGCAATTCCTAGTACCAACAAAGGGCAGTTATACCTACTCTAACTCACCAGATCATTAAGACCAATAGCCACCAGGGAAAAAATGGGCAAAGGAACTGAACAGAATGTTCACTGAAAAGGAAATAAAGACAACTCTGAAACATATGGACAGATGCTCAGCCTTATTCATGATAAATGAAATGTACATTAAAATCTATCCTAGGATTCCATTTTCACTTATCTGAACAGCAGAAATTGAAAAGGTTGAAGACAGCGTGGCAGGGAATATACGTATGTATATTGCTGGTACAAGTATAAATCAGTACCCTCTCTATGGAAAGTAAGCAGACAAAACATATCAGAACCACTCGAGTACATACTCCTTTGATACAGCACATCCACATTTGAGAATTAATCCTCAATTTACCTGCACAAATGCATACAGGTTTATGTACAAAGTTATTCACTGCAGCATATTTGTAACAGTAAAAGAGTGGAAGTAACCTACTCATCAATTTTGGTATAAAAGAATAAGGATGTTGTTTACTTAACAATATGCAATGATCTCTGAAAGAAAAAAGTAAACTATAGAATAGTGCTTATGGTACATTGCCATTTGTATTAAAGGAAGGAAAACCCCTGCACAGTTACACATAATATACATTTTATATACATTAATAGATACAGACATGTAAAAAATATCTCTGCAAGGATATACATTGGTTACCTGAAGAAAGCAGTCCTGGCTCCAGAGGGGAAAGGGTGAGAGACATGTCACTACAGACCTTTTACATCTCTAAAATTTAAAACATGTGAATGAGCTGCTTTCTCAAAAACCAAACCAAGAAACCTCTCTCAAACAAACCCAACCTAACAGTAAGAAGGGTTGCTGTCGTGCAAGTATTCGTAGACAAAAGGCAATGAGTGCACCTGTAAATTCTTCAGAGAAGCTATATTGCAGATTTTCAATAAAATTTCATTAACTGAAGATTTTAGGAGCAAATTGTAGAGGTCTTTATATCTTGCATTATTATATGTTAACAGGCTTCCTCTGAATCTAGAATTCTGCTGAGGTTGAGTGGTAGGAGTCCTTCCCCTCCCAGGGAACTTACAGGAGCAAAAAATGTCAGATTCTCCAGATTTGGGCCATGCTCCATTTTGTATACAACTTAGTGCCTAGTATGGGGTAGACTGGCTAGGAGCTTCTCAACAAATTTTTGCTGCTTTGAGGTTATAAACTTAAGAAAATACTTCATCAGTTGGGAATCAGTAATTTCTACAGCTCCCAATTGCCAGCTATGAAACTATTGTCGTTAGCCTTTCTGAAACATGATAGGCTCTAGAAGAAAAGGAATTAAAGGACAAAAGAAAACAAAACAATGATTGCTGGGTAGGGGGAAATGACAGAGACACAAGGAAACTTCCAGGTGATGGAAATATTCAAAATTTTTATGTACATATGAACTTCAAGGTGTAGAAAAGTTTTCCCACCACCTACATCAATAACATACAATGCCACTTTTGCCAGGTAACTCTTCACTGGGAATGGTTAATTATTAACATGAATGTAAGAATGTGAATGATAAAAGCAGTTTCAAAAGAAAGCAAACTTCACTAGTGGCTTCCCTGGTGGCTCAGTGGTAAAAAAGCTGCCTGTAGTGCAGGAGACGCGGGTTCGATCCCTGGGATGGGAAGATCCCCCAGAGGAAGAAATGGCAGGCCACTCCAGTATTCTAGCCTGAGAAATCCCAAGGACAGGGGAACCTGGGATCACAAGAGTCGGACACGATTTAGCGACTAAACAACAGTGTGTTAAAGTTTCAGTGTGTTAAAATGTCCTTTCCTTAATAACAATTCCGAGTCCATAATTTCACTACGTAACAAAGTATACATTTCATTGTGTTATCTACAGAATGGTTACACACACTGCTATGGAAAAGCAGCTGAAGCAGCTGATCATAAAATAGGTGAGGCTGATTATCATTTGTGGAAACTAACCTTGATACTTTATAGTCATACTTTGTAATAATCACTAGCAGGACCACCCAAAAAAACACCATGCTGTAGAAGAGGGCAGCAGAGGATGAGATGGTTTGATAGCATCACTGACTCAGACATGAATCTGAGCAAACTCCAGGAGACAGTGAAGGACAGGGAAGTCTGGTGTGCTGCAGTCTATGGGGTCGCAAAGAGTCAGACATGATTAAGAGACTGAACAACAACATCTGTATGAGCATTATACCTAAAAATAAAAGAGCATTCTTGTACTTTTTGATGATCCGAATCACTGGAGCCCTATTTTTGTGTAATACACTATCTGGATCAATCATCCAAGAAATTACCTTCACATTTTCTGTATTTTCTAATGGCACTTGCATTGTGCTTTCACAGTGCTGTCGTGCTTATTATTTCAATTTTTTCCTGGGTTTAAACAGTTTATCTATGTCTTACCATCTAACTTAATGGTACAATTTAAGATGATTACACTTTGAAGTATTATTTTGAATTGAAAGAAGGTTAACATATCTATAACTCTGGTCTAAGTTTAAGGGAACTTCAATCAAGATTTTTTTTAAAAAATCGCTTTTGTCCTCTTTCTTAAGCAGTGCATTACATTTCATTACTTGACCTAAGTTTTATGAGGACCAGGCTGTGCCACCGGGTCCCCCACTGTGCCTATACCACAGTGGTGCTCAAAACACTTGCTCAAATAATGAAGCCAGCAGTGGCAGCAGGTCAATTCAGGATGCAGCTGTGTGTGGCAAAGGCCACCAGGGCTGACTCAGCTTATCAGGATGCTGAGGCAATCTACTGTGAAGATTGGACTTTCTCCACTGGCCCCTTACACGTTGATATTCTCCAAGTTCCACCCACAGACCTTCCTTTCACACTCTACACATTCCACCTGGGCAAAGACTTCCATTCCCCTGGCCTATTATAAGTGTGTGGATGACACCAAATTGTTCTTTGATTCTGTTTTCCTTCCTAAGCTACAGATTTTCTTTCTTTTTTTCTTTCTATTAGATATTTCCATTTCATGACTACACCTCAACACAAGACCCAACTGAACGCATCATCTCGCTAAAAGCTGTTCCTTCTCAGGTGTAGCCTGAAATAGCCCCACCCAACTGCCTATCGGTGAAACTCAGGTGTATCTCATTTCCAATCTTACTCACCTACCATGAATCAATCAGTGATTTTACCACCATAAATATAACTCTAATCTATCTACTTCTCATCTTTTTTAACTGAGACCATCTGGTGAGGTATCATCATAACTTACCAGAGTTACTCTGAACTGGTGACTCTGCCTCCAAACTAGATCTCCTCCAATCTACTGTGCAGCCATGATGCACTTTCCAAAACATGAGTACGTTTAAAAATCCTTAAATCTCTTCCTGTGGTCCTGATGGAAACATCCAAACTCCTTCTCATGGCTTAAAACGTCCTCTATGAATGGGAAATTGCCTTGTAATTATACTAAAACATGGCAAAATGGATAAGCACACAGGGTCCAGAGGAACAGCACTGACCCATCACTTCCTAGCTGTCTCAACTACTCGACTTCTCTGTCCCTCAGCATTCTGAACTGCAGAATGGAAATTGTAATACCTATCTCACAGTGTGGGTACCAGTGTTAAATAAGAGAAAGATACAATGCTTGAGACAGCGTCTGACACATCTAACACGCAGCAAATGCTTAGTAAGTATTAGCTACTGTTGTTCTGTCTCCAGTTAATTTCTCACTTCTCTCTGTGAGTACTCCAAGTTCCATCCAAAGGGCACATCTTCTCACATATTTCCTCTTCCTTTACATATCTGGTCCCTCCGGCTATAACTCTCCCTCCCACAATTCTTCAGGTCTCGTCCTAAATGCCATATCCTCTGGAAAGTCCTTCTGAACTCTCCAGTCTCCTATTAGATGCCCTTTCTATGTGCTCCTCAAGGCTGTGTATGTTCCCTGTCATACCACTGTCTGACTTTCTAGTACTTTCTTTTAACTGCTAAATTGTAAGTCCTGTGCAAAGGGCAACTGTATTCCCGGGGCCTAGCACAGAGTCTAGCATGCAATATGCCTTTAATAAAAATTGTCAGGTCTATGAATAAGTGTATCTTTCATCTTGTACATGACCTCAATGACCCAGATAACCATGATGGTGTGATCACTCACTTAGAGCCAGACATCCTGGAATGCAAAGTCAAGTGGGCCTTATGAAGCGTCACTACAAACAAAGCTAGTGGAAGTGTTAAAATTCCAGTTGAGCTATTTCAAATCCTAAAAAATTATGCTGTTAAAGTGTTACACTCAATATGCCAGCAAATTTGGAAAATTCAGCAGTGGCCACAGGACTGTAAAAGGTCAGTTTTCATTCCAATCCGCAAAAAAGGCAATGCCAAAGAATGTTCGAACTACCACATAATTACACTGGTCTCACACGCTAGCAAAGTAATGCTCAAAATTCTCTAAGCCAGGGTTCAACGTGCATGAACTGAGAAGTTCCAGATGGTCAAGTTGGATTTAGAAAAGGCAGAGGAACCAGAGATCAAACTGCCAACATCCACGGGATCAGAGAAAAAGCAAGAGAGTTCCAGAAAAATACCTACTTCTGCTTTATTGACTACGCTAAAGCCTTTGACTGTGTGGATCACAACAAACTGCGGAAAATTCTTTAACAGATGGGAATATGAGACCACCTTACTTGCCTCCTGAGAAACTGGTACGCAGGTCAAGAAGCAACACTTAGAACCAGACATGGAACAGATTGGTTCAAAATTGGGAAAGAAGTACGTCAAGGCTGTATATTGTCACCCTGCTTATTTAACTTACGTGCAGAGTACATTATGCAAAATGGTGCTGGATGAAGTGCAAGCTGGAATCAAGACTGCCAGGAGAAATATCAATAATCTCAGATACGCAGATAACACCACCCTTATGGCAGAAAGCGAAGAGCTAAATAGCCTCTTGATTACAGTGAAAGAGGAGAGTGAAAAAGCTGGCTTAAAACTCAACATTCAAAAAAAGAAGACTATGGCATCCGGTCCCATCACTTCCTGGCAAATTGATGGGGAAACAATGGAAACATTGACAGACTTTCTTTTCTTGGGCTCCAAAATCATGCAGATGGTGACTGCAGCCATGAAGTTAAAAGACGCTTGCTCCTTGGAAGAAAAGCTATGACCAACCTAGACAGCATATTAAAAAGCAGAGACATTACTTTGTCAACAAAGGTCCATCTAGTCAAAGCTATGGTTTTTCCAGTAGTCATGTATGGATGTGAGAGTTGGGTTATAAGGAAAGCTGAGCACCGAAGAATTGAGTCTTTTGAACTGTGGTGTCGGAGAAGACTAGAGTGTCCCTTGGACTGAAAGGAGATCAAACCAATCAATCCTAAAAGAAATCAATCCTGAGTATTCATTGGAAGGAATGAAACTGATGCTGAAGCTCCAATACTCTGGGCACCTGATACGAAGAACTGACTCATTGGAAAAGACCCTGATGCTGGGAAAGATTGAAGGCAGGAGAAGGGGATGACAAAGGATGAGATGGTTGGATGGCATCACCAACTCGATGGACATGAGTTTGAGCAAGTTCCCAGAGTTGGTGATAGACAGGAAGCCTGCATGCTGCAGTCTATGGAGTTGCAAAGATTCGGACACGACTGAACTGACAACAGTGCCCAGTATGATCCTCCCAAAACTGCAGTTGGTAGAACAGCACAAGCTTCCCATGCATAACAGCTATGTGCAAAATACAATTCAGCAAAGGCTGCCACAGAACAAACATGGTCAAATAATACTGAGGAGGGGAGCTTAAAACAAAGATAGGGCTTCTGAACCACTGCAATTCTGAGTCTTTTCTAAATACAGTGAATCTCCAAGTTGCATGTTTGCGTGGGGGGAGGGGTGGTGGTGGTGTATATTTCTCAAAATAGCTCCTGCAAGGAGAACTGGAAGGAACCACAGGTATAAATCAACACATCTCCCTGTTTTGTTTTGTTTTTTTTTTTTTAACAGTTGCAGAAACAGGCCCAGAAGGGCAAAAAGACGGGTTCAGGACCACACAGCTACTTCATGTAAGAGGAAGAAGTGGAACCCCAGAGGCTCATTTCAGCCCTGACACTTCCAGTGCAAACAATGCCTTCGGCTACTTGGGTCCGCCAAGTGTTGCCACCTCAAATTTTATTTTCAAACCATACTAAAGTTGAGGTTAGTTTTTCTGGGCCAACTGCCTCCTAGGCCTACAGACTGGAGTCTGTCTCAAACACCCCTCCCCCACTCCGCCCTATATGTACTTTCGCTATAAGTCCGTTTTGGGCAGTGGGAGCTGGGCTGCTGCGGGGGAGATCGTTTCTTTCTTCTTTTCTTTCCTTTAGAGTTTATTTTTGGACTGTAAAATTTTTCTTGTAAACCAAATGAACCTGATCATTTTACCGCCTCCACCCTTGGGCGCTACTCCTTACCCAGCGCACACTAACCTACCCTACTTACTCCCTCCCTCGCCCAAACCCCTGCGGTTGGTCTTTACCTGGAATTGCCATGGCGTTGGTAAGAGGGGTCGCAGAACCCCTAGGCTTCAGAGGGTTCGCTCTCTTCCCGCTGGCCGCAAGGACAACACCCAACAAGCGGGCCGTCTTTCTCCCACCCGCGCCGCGGCACCCGGGTTTGACAGTAACGGAAGGCCCTAAAAGCCCCTGGAGATTGCGGAACCAAGTGGCTGCTGATGCCGTTTCTCGGGGAATCGTTTTGTACACCACACACGGCGCGAACCATTACTGCCAGCTTCGAGGGGGTGAATGAGACGGGCACACGCGTGTAGTGAAGTAAACAACACCAAGACTTATGAACTGTTGTTTTAAAAATTGGAATACAAGTTACCTTAATCTATAGGAGTTTAATAGTCTCTTCTCAATTCCCTGGACGCCATTGGAATCCCCCTTTTCAGGATTAGCGGTGCTCGGGTCCGGGAGGAACATGGCGGCGTCCGTGAGGACCTAGCCTTGGGAAGAGCTAATGTTTGGTGTGGTGCTACTCTCTTGCGGGATATAGACAGGCTGGAGCTTTCCGCGACTTCCCAATTTAAGAAGCGTGTACCGATAGGTGGCCAGCTCTAGTTAGCGGCGGTTTGCTCTCATCCCCATTAGGAGCGGAGTCCTGAGCACTGACCGGAATGAGCAACATTTACATCCAGGAGCCTCCCACGAACGGGAAGGTGAGTCTCACCTAGGGTACCTGGGCTCCCCAAAGCGATATCTCATTGATTAAAGGAATTCTGGGGTTGTAGGGTTGGAAGAGATTACAAAAACTTTACCTCTGTCTCTGAGCAGGATTGCATTGAAAGCCATATGCTGGCACTTCTCAGCACATAATTGAAAAAGTCGTCAAGTGGAGATTTCTTCATCAACCAACAGTATTACTCCATCTAACAACCTCCAGGCCCTATTGTTTTTTTGTTTTGCTTCAACCTAACTCTGCATGCGTTTTCTAGGGTCGTAGCTAAAAAGCCAAGTATGTTCTAAAAGTTGACATTCTTTTGCTAAACTTGGAGATCGCTATTTCTCCATTTGTTCTACAGTTCTTTATTGATTGAATGCCTACTAGGCACCAGGTGCGGGGAACACAAAGATGGGTGAATAAAACCTGTTGCTGCCCTAGAAGAGCTAATGGTTTTAGTTCTAGAGACAGGCAGGTAAAGAAAAACCTAATAGTATGTTTGCGAGGCGTTCTAATGGTCAGAGGAGCATTTGCTATGGTATTACTGAGAAGTTACCAGCTGGGAAAGTAGAGAAAGTCTTCGTGGACGAAGTATCTTTTGACCTGGGCTTTGTCAGGGAAAGTGGGGAGTGGAAAGAAAAGCCAGCATTGTCCCTATTATCACAGCTTAAGTTGAGTGAAATATACATGGATGAAATAGTCATGCAAATTAGTGTATGCAAACTGTGTTAAACATTGTCCTTCTGAACAGAATTGGACTGAGAAAGAATTATCAGGCCCATAGCCCAAGTTTTCCTTCAAAACCAGTTTGGGACTTTTTATAGCATAAAGCCAATTGAAGAATTGAAGCTTCAGAACTCTGTACCATAGACAGCTTGGCAATAATTTTGGCGTGGAGAACTCAGACCAATGCTATGTGACAACCTAGAGGGGTGGGATGGGGTGGAAGGTGGGAGGTTCAAGAGGGAGGGCACACCTGTATACCTATGATTGATTGATATTGATGTATTGCAGAAGCCAACACAATATTGTAAGGCAGTTATCCTCCAGTTAAAAATAAAAAGGAAATAATTTTGGCCTGGAAAGAATTTAAAGCAGATGTAATAAGTTTGCTCAATGAATATTTGTTTAGTGGTCTGTACTAAGAATTCAAAGATATTCCAAATAAATGGGACAGAATTTCTCTCCTCAAAGAGTAGTATCAACTTAGAAAGTACCCCTTGACAGAAATTTCCTTATCTACTGAAGATGAAATTTCCATGTATTATGATGATTTAATCTACATTTTATATTAACCCATGTGTTTTATTCTTAAACATTATCACAGTATTGTCTTACTTGTAAGCGTGGAGAAAAAGAGCCACTGATACATGACAGAGTAGTTATGGCCAAATGGAATGCATGGCCGAAGGAGGAGCAATGTACCTTCTTTTTTAATTCAGTAGCTTACCAATGAAAAGATTAAGAAAACCTGGTTAGAAAGGTGACCCAACCATAATGTGGTTTTACCGTATAAACTTACTTTTATAAGTTTCCTGTTGTCAAAAATTTTTATAAAAATAATAATTACAACAATTAGAGCGACCATATTTTGAGCATTTACTTTATCCGGTACTGTTCTAAGCAGTCTGTGTATAATAACTCATTTAGTCCCCACAACGAACCTATGAAGATATTACTATCCCTATTTTTATTTTTTATGGAAGTATGGTATATGTGACATACATTACTAGTTTGATGTGTGCAACATGGTTTAATATTTGAAACATTACAAAATGGTCACCACAATAAGTCTAGTTATCACTTGTCAGCAAACAAAGTTAATGCTATTTTATTGACTGTATTCTCTGTGCTGTACTTTTCATCCCCGTGACTTACTTATTATGCAACTGGATGTTTGTACCTCTTGATTCCCTTCACCTATTCTACCCCTCACCTCCCACCCATTTTCACTGTTTCTCACCTCTGGCAACTACCAGACTGTTTTTGGTATCTAAGAGTCTGGGTTTTATTTGTTTCTGTTTCAGAGTCCGCGTGTAAATGGAATCATGTGGTATTTATCTTTCTATGTCAGACTGAGTTCATTTAGCATAATACTCTTAAAGCTCCATCCATGTTGTGGCGCATGGCAATATTACTTTCTTTTTTATGGCTGAGTAGTATGCTGGTGCGGGGAAGGCAATGGCACCCCACCCCAGTGCTTTTGCCTGGAAAATCCCATGGACGGAGGATCCTGGTGGGCTCCAGTCCATGGGGTCGCTAAGAGTCGGACACGACTGAGCAACTTCACTTTCACTTTTCACTTTCATTATTGGAGAAGGAAATGGCAACCCACTCCAGTATTCTTGCCTGGAGAATCCCAGGGACGGGGGAGCCTGGTGAGCTTCCGTCTATGGGGTTGCACAGAGTCGGACACGACTGAAGCGACTTAGCAGCAGCAGTATTCTGGTGTGTGTCTTCTTTATACTTATCCATTAGTGGACACTTTAGTTGTTTCCATATGTTCAGTTCAGTCACTCAGTCGTGTCCGACTCTTTGTGACCCCATGGACTACAGCATGCCTGGGTTCCCTGTCCATCACCAACTCCGGGAACTTGCTCAAACTCATATCCATCGAGTTGGTGATGCCATCCAACCATCTCATCTTCTGTCATCTCCTTCTCCCTCCTTCAGTCTTTCCCAGCATCAGAGTCTTTTCCATTGAGTCCGTTCTTCACATCAGGTGGCCAAAGTATTGGAGCTTCAGCTTCAGCATCAGTCCTTCCAATGAATATTCAGGACTGATTTCCTTTAGGACTGACTGCTTTGATCTCCTTGCAGTCCAAGGGACTCTAAACAGTCTTCTCCAACACCACAGTTCGAAAACATCAATTCTTTGGCACTCATCTTTGTTTATATTCCAACTCTCACATCCGTATGTAACTACTGGCAGAACCATAGCTTTGACTAGACGAACCTTTGTTGGCAAAGTAATGTCTCTGTTTTTTAATATGCTGTCTAGATTGGTTATAGCTTTTCTTTCAAGGAGCAAGCATCTTTTAACTTCATGGCTGCAGTCACCATCTGCAGTGATTTTGGAGCCCAAGAAAAGCGTCTGTCACTATTTCCATTGTTTCCCCATCAATTTGCCAGAAAGTGATGGGACCAGATGCCATGATCTTCTTTTTTTTGAATGTTGAGTTTTAAGCCAGCGTTTTCACTCTCCTCTTTCACTATCATCAAGAGGCTATTTAGTTCTGCTTCACTTTCTGCCATAAGGGTGGTGTTATCTGCATATCTGAGGTCATTGATACTTCTCCCAGCAGTCTTGATGTGTGGGATCCACACAGTCAAAGGCTTTAGCATAATCAACAAAGCAGAAGTAGGTGTTTTTCTGGAACTCTCTTACTTTTTCGACGATCCAGTGGATGTTGGCAATTCGATATCTAGTTGCTGTGCCTTTTCTAAATCCAGCTTGACCATCTGGAAGTTCTTGATTCACTCACTGTTGAAGTCTGGCTTGGAGAATTTTGAGCATCACTTTGCAAATTCATTTGCTAGCTTTTGTAAACAATGCTGCAGTGAACATAGGGGTACATATATCTTTTCTAGTTAGTGTCTTCTTTTTCTTTGGATAAATATTCAAAAGTAGAATTGCTGGTTAGTATGGTCAGATCAGATCAGTCGCTCAGTCGTGTCCGACTCTTTGCGACCCCATGAACCGCAGCACGCCAGGCCTCCCTGTCCATCACCAGCTCCCGGAGGTCACCCAGACTCGCATCCATCGAGTCAGTGATGCCATCCAGCCATCTCATCCTCTGTCGTCCCCTTCTCCTCCTGCCCTCAATCCCTCCCAGCATCAGAGTCTTCTCCAATGAGTCAACTCTTCGCATGAGATGGCCAAAATACTGGAGTTTCAGCTTTAGCATCATTCCTTCCAAAGAAATTCCAGGATTGATCTCCTTCAGAATGGACTAGTTGGATCTTCTTGCAGTCCAAGGGACTCTCAAGAGTCTTCTCCAACACCACAGTTCAAAAGCATCAATTCTTCGGCACTCAGCCTTCTTCACAGTCCAGCTCTCACATCCATACATGACCACAGGAAAGACCATAGCCTTGACTAGGCGAACCTTTGTTGGTAAAGTAATGTCTCTGCTTTTGAATATGCTATCTAGGTTGGTCATAACTTTCCTTCCAAGGAGCAAGCGTCTTTTAATTTCATGTTAGTATGGTAGTTCATTTTTAATTTTTAATTTTTTGACTAACCTCCACAGTGTTTTCCATAGTGGCTGTGCCAATTTATATTCCTACCAACAGTTCACAGATGTTCCCTTCTTCCATATCTTTGCTAATGCTTGTTATTTCTTATCTTTTTAATAATAACCATTCTATTGGGTGTGAGGTGATGCCTCATTGTGGTTTTGATTTGCATTTACCTTATGATTAGTGATTTTGAGCATCTTTTCATGTGCCTGTTGCCCATATGTATGTCTTCTTTGGAAAAAAATGTATTCAGATCCTTATATGTGATTTTTAAACAGTTTTTTTGTTACATATGTTAATAAGTTCTCTTTATATTTTGAAGATTAACCCTTTATCAGACATATGATGTGCAAATATCTTCTCCCAATTCAGTAGGTTATGTTTTCATTTTGTTGATGGTTTCCTTTGCTGTGCAGAAGCTTGTTCATTCATATTGTCCCATTTGATTATTTTTACCTTTTTTGCCCTTGGATTTGAAATCTGATAAAAAAAAAAAAAAAAGGCAATTTGCTAAGACCAGTACCAAAGGCTCTTCAGTTCAGTTCAATTCAGTCGCTCAGTCGTGTCCAACTCTTTGCGACCCCATGAATTGCAGCACGCCAGGCCTCCCTGTCCATCACCAACTCCCGGAGTTTACCCAGACTCACATCCATCGAGTCAGTGATGCCATCCAGCCATCTCATCCTCTGTCATCCCCTTCTCCTCCTGCCCCCAATCCCTCCCAGCATCAGAGTCTTTTCCAATGAGTCATCTCTTCGCATGAGGTGGCCAAAGTACTGGAGTTTCAGCTTTAGCATCGTTCCTTCCAAAGAAATTCCAGGGCTGATCTCCTTTAGAATGCACTGGTTGGATCTCCTTGCAGTCCAAGGGACTCTCAAGAGTCTTCTCCAACACCACAGTTCAAAAGCATCAATTCTTCGGTGCTCAGCTTTCTTCACAGTTCAACTCTCACATCCATATATGACCACAGGAAAAACCATAGCCTTGACTAGACGCACCTTTGTTGGCAAAGTAATGTCTCTGTTTTTGAATATGCTATGTAGGTTGGTCATAACTTTTCTTCTAAGGAGTAAGCGTCTTACTGCATCTCTTTTATTCTGGAATGTGTATGGTTTCAGATTTTGCATTCAAGTCTTGAGTCCATTTTGAGTTTATTTTTATATATAGTGTATGATAGTGGTCCAGTTTCACTCTTTTACTTGCAGCTATTCAGTTTTCCCAGGATAGATTTTTGAAGAGAGTATCCTATCCGCATTATGCATTTTTGCCTCCGTGGTAAACTAATTAACCATGAAAGTGTGGTCTTATTTCTGAGATTTCTATTCTGTTCCATTGATCTATGCCTCTGTTTTGTATAGCAATACCATTCTGTTTTGATTGCTGTAGTTTTGTGGTATAATTTGAAATCAGGGAGCATGATACCTCTGGGTTTGTTATTCTTTCTCAAGGCTTCTTTCTCCATTTGGGGTCTTTTGTGGTTCCATACAAATTTTAGGATTATTTGTTCTAGTTCTGTGAAAAATGCCATTGGAGTTTTGATAGGGATTACACTAAATGTATAGATTATTTGGGTAGTATGGACTTTTTTTTTTTTTTACTTTCTGGCCTTTATTTTTTGTTATTGTTATTTTTTTCTAATTAATTTATTTATTTTAATTGGAGGCTATTTACTTTACAATGTAAAATAATGCTTTTGCCATACATCGACATGAATCGGCCTCAGGTACACATGTGTTCCTCATCCAGAACCCCCTCCCACCGCCCTCCCCATCCCATCCCCCAGGGTCATCCCAGGGCACCAGCCCTGAGCACCCTGTCTCATGCATCGAACCTGGACTGGCGATCCACTTCACATATGATAATATACGTCTTTCAATGCTACCCTCTCAAATCATCCCACCTTTGCCTTCTCCCACAGAGTCCAAAAGACTGTTCTTTACATCTGTGTCTCTTTTGCTGTCTTGCATATAGGGTCATCAATACCATCTTTCTAAATTCCATATATATGTGTCAACATACTATATTCATGTTTTTCTTTCTGACTTACTTCACTCTGTATAATAGGTTCAGTTTCATCCACCTCATTAGAACTGATTCAAATGCATTCTTTTTAATGGCTGAGTAATATTCCATTGTGTATATGTAGCTTTCTTACCCATTTGTCTGCTGATGGACATCTAGGTTGCTTCCATGTCCTGGCTCTATTGTAAACAGTGCTGCGATGAACATTGGGGTACATGTGTCTCTTTCAATTCTGGTTTCCTCAGTGTATATGCCCAGCAGTGGGATTGCTGGGTCATATGGCAGTTCTACTTCCAGTTTTTTAAGGAATCTCCACACTGTTCTTCATAGTGGTTATACTAGTTTGCATTCCCACCAACAGTGTAAGAGGGTTCCCTTTTCTTCGCACTCTCCAGCATTTACTGTTTGTAGACTTTTTGATCGCAGCCATTCTGACCATTTTGAGGTGGTACCTCATTGTGGTTTTGATTTGCATTTCTCTGATAATGAGTGATGTTGACCATCTTTTCATGTGTTTGTTAGCCATCTGTATGTCTTCATTGGAGAAATGTCTGCTTAGTTCTTTGGCCCATTTTTTTATTGGGTTGTTTATTTTTCTGGAATTGAGCTGCAGGAGCTTTTTGAGATTAATTCATTGTCAGTTGCTTCATTTGCCAGTATTTTCTCCCATTCTGAAGGCTGTCTTTTCATCTTGCTTATAGTTTCCTTTGTTGTGCAAAAGCCTTTAAGTTTAATTAGGTCCCATTTCTTTATTTTTTCTTTTATTTCCATTACTCTGGGAGGTGGGTCATGGAGGATCCTGCTGTGATTTATGTCAGAGAGTGTTTTGCCTATATTTTTCTCTAGGAGTTTTATAGTTTCTGGTCTTACACTTAGATCTTTAATCCATTTTGAGTTTATTTTTGTGTATGGTGTTAGAAAGTGTTCTAGTTTCATTCCTTTACAAGTGGTTGACCAGTTTTCCCAGCACCACTTGTTAAAGATTGTCTTTTCTCCATTGTATATTCTTGCCTCCTTCGTCAAAGATAAGGTGTCCATAGGTGCATGGACTTATCTCTGGGCTTTCTATTTTATTCTGTTGATCTATATTTCTGTCTTTGTGCCAGTACCGTACTGTCTTGATGACTGTAGCTTTGTAGTATAGTCTGAAGTCAGGCAGGTTGATTCCTCCAGTTCCATTCTTCTTTCTCAAGATAGCTTTAGCTATTTGAGGTTTTTTGTATTTCCATACAAATTGTGAAATTATTTGTTTTAGTTCTGTGAAAAGTACCATTGGTAGCTTGATAGGGATTGCATTGAATCTATAGATTGCTTTGGGTAGTATACTCATTTTTACTATATTGATTTTTCTAATCCATGAACATGGTATGTTTCTCTATCTGTGTGATCTTTGATTTCTTTCATCAGTGTTTTATAGTTTTCTATATATAGGTCTTTTGTTTCTTTAGGTAGATTTATTCCCAAGTATTTTATTCTTTTCGTTGCAATGGTGAATGGAATTGTTTCCTTAATTTCTTTCTGTTTTCTCCTTGTTAATGTATAGGAATGCAAGGAATCTCTATGTGTTAATTTTATATCCTGCAACTTTACTATATTCATTGATTAGCTCTAGTAATTTCTCGTTTTGTGGTGTCTTTGGTTTTGGTATCAGGGTAATGCTAGCTTTGTAAAATGAGTTTATAAAGGATAGATATTTAATCTTTGAATGTTTGGAAGAATTCACCAGTGAAGCCATCTGATCCTGTGCTTTTGTTTGTTGGCAATTTTTGATTACTGATTTGATCTCCTTACTAGTAATCTGTCTATTTAGATTTTCTATTTTTTCATGATTCAGTCATGGAAGATTGTATGTTTTTAGGAATTTATCCATTTTTTTTTCTAGGTTGTCCAATTTGTTGGCATATAATTATTCAGAGTATCTCTTTGCTTCTTTGTGTTTGTATGGTATCAGTTGTAATTTCTTTTTCATTTCTGATTTTATTTATTTGAGCCCTCTTTTTCTTTGTGAGTGTGGCTAAAGTTTTGTCTGTTTTGTTTATCTTTTCAAAGAGCTAGCCATTCACTTCATTGATCTTTTCTATTTTTTTAGTCTCTACTTCATTTATTTATATTGTGTTCTTTATTATTTCCTTTCTTCTACTAACTTTTGACTTCATTTGTTCGTCTTTTTCTAGTTCATCTAGGTGTAAAGTTAGATCGTTTTAGATTGTCTTGTTTCTTGAGTTTGGCCCCTGTTGCTATGACCTTCTCACTTAAAAATACTTTTGTTGTACCCCATAAGGTTTTGTATGTGGTATTTCTGTCCCTAGATATTTTTTTTCCTTTGATTTCTTCAGTGATCCATTGGTTGTTCAGTTATTCTTTTTTTTTAATTGAAGTATAGTTAATGTACAATGTTGTGTTAATTTCAGGTATACAGCAAAGTGATGCACTTCTGCATATAAGAGCAAGCCTCTTAGCATTTTTCCAACAGCATTTGTTCACTTTGTGTCTTTGGGTCACATTTGGGTAATTCTTGCAACATTTTAAGCCCTGCACCAGTGAAAAGATTATTATTCGCTAAAGGCTTACATGTAGATTGGCAGTTTTTAATAATAAAGTATTTTAAAATTAAGATTTACACTTTGCCTTTTCAGACATAATGCTGTTGCATACAGTATAGAGTAAACATAACTTCTGTATGCACTGAGAAACCAAAAACTTTGTGACTCACTTTTTTGCAGTATTCACTTTGTTGTAGTGGTGGGAAACCAAACCTGTGATGTCTCAGTGGTATGCCTGAATATGCTCATATGCAAAGCAATAAACGAGTGCTTTTGACTTAGACATTGTTCTCCACTCAAATCATTTGTGACCAGGCTAACTTGGAGATTTATTTTGCAACATGTGATGGTGCCCTAGAGTTTGATGGACCTTTTTTTTTTCCAGCATAGTATGGAATTTATGGAGGACTTTGTGGAGGCAGTATGGTGAGATAGAACAAGCATGGGCTTTGCATTAGATAGCCTTTGGTTTAAGTGTGTTCACTGTAGACCCTGGATAAATTGACTTTATCTGAGTCTCTGACTTCATAAATAAAAATAAGAGTAATGATACCTACTTTGCAGATGAGGATTAAGTGAGATAGGATATGTAAAGTGTCTGACACAGAAGCATGGAGGCACTCAACAAATGTCCCCTTCTTTTTTGTAGAGAAAGTGTAAAAGATTGAGAAAATCATGCACATTAGTACTTTTGGTTCTTTTATATTTCTTTAAGGGTTAAGGAAACCATTTTAAAATCTACTACACTATAGATATTGTCTCCTCCTCCACCCCCAGGTGCATAATTGTAAGAGAACTACATAGCCGGTAAAAGCTCAAAAAGAAACAATACATTCATCAATGTTATATAAATTATGGCAGTGTAATTTGGGCTTCTGAAGCAGAAATTGAAAGGCAGTTGTAGCAAAAGTGATGGTGATGGTCATATGTCATGGACCATTAATCAGTGATTGACAGTGGACTCTGTTCTGCTGAGGGCTGGGTGTTGGGGGAAGTGATACTAGACCAGTTGGATTCAGCTGTGCCAGGCTGTTCAGATTTAGAGCGTT
Source organism: Tragelaphus eurycerus (assembly GCA_935064755.1). Taxonomy (NCBI): domain Eukaryota; kingdom Metazoa; phylum Chordata; class Mammalia; order Artiodactyla; family Bovidae; genus Tragelaphus; species Tragelaphus eurycerus. Next base: position 15,406,320 of record CAKXYN010000024.1, on the reverse strand, counting down.
CTGTTCTTTTTGGTTGTTTGTGGTTATTAATAAGACTGTTATAAGCTGTTTCTTCCTGTGGACTCAGTAGGGATTTTGGCTCCTGCAAGATGGCTGCTTGCACCAAGGAGTAACTGCCTTCATGAGCTGTGGAAAGGAGACTATTAACAGATTTCCTTTACTGTAGATAATAATTTTAAGGGGCTTCCCTGGTGGCTCAGTGGTAAAGAATCTGCCTGCCTGTGTAGTAGACATAGGAGACACAGATTTGATTCCTAATGTACAACCCAGAATTGGATTAAGAATGTTCTTTTGTAAATTAGAAATGGCGTGATTGTGAGTGAAGAGGTCAACTGTTCATATGTTAAAAGATAATTGTAAAATTGTGTTATAGTGCTGTAGTTTCATGGGATCATTGTTCTTTAATGTCTTAATTTGCTATGTTTTATTGGAATAAATGATGTGGAAAACTTTTAAAATTAAAGCAAGTTTACAGCATTGATTTTTAAATGAATAAAGTTGTTTCTGTGATTAACAAATATTTGTGCTATTTTTTCCTTAAAGCATAAATTATTTCTGAAAATAGTATTTAAAAGATAGAAATAAAGTAACTTGTACTGATTATTTGAAGTTTTTGAGTATAACAGAAACCAAGCAAAGTTTCTCATTTTTGTTTTAAAATTGAAAATTCAGTAGTGAATACTTTATGTTGAGCAGCCAATAAATTCATTATGAAGCAAAATGATAACTTAATGATTTTATGTGCTTTCTACAGGTTTTATTGAAAACTACAGCTGGAGATATTGATATAGAGTTGTGGTCAAAAGAAGCTCCTAAAGCATGCAGAAATTTCATCCAGCTTTGTTTGGAAGGTAATCATAATTCTTGTATTTTATTCTGTAAAAGAAATTTTGTTAATTTAAAAATTGCAGTGTATTTCCCCACAACATTGAAGACTCATGTTAAATAGTGGTAATGAATGATCAGAGGTGATATAAGCAATGTGTGTTTGAGCTGTGTGTCAGGAAATTGAGAGAGGAGATAAAAATCCCTCCAACCCCCTGCCACCTGTCAGTAAATCTCTGCATCTTTAACAGAAATTTATCTCACTTCTTTCTTGCATCCTCTAAAAGTGAGCACTCCCTAAGATGCTTTTAGGTCTGTATTATCTTTTTTCTTCAGTTGTTAACTTCCAACCAGTGAAAGTGAAAGTTGTGAAAGTCACTCAATTATGTCTGACTCTTTGCGACCCCATGGACTGTATAGTCTATGAAATTCTCCAGGCAAGAATACTGGAGTGGGTAGCCTTTCCCTTCTGCAGAGTATCTTCCCAACCCAGGGATCGAACCCAGGTCTCCTGCATTGTTGGCAGATTCTTCACCAGCTGAGCCACAAGGGAAGCCCAGGAATACTGGAGTGGGTAACCTATCCCTTCTCCAGCAGATCTTCCCCACTCAGGAATTGAACCAGGGTCTCCTGTGTTGCAGGTGGATTCTTCACCAACTGAACTAACTTCCAACCATGTAACCATCAAATGTAGAATTCCAACCGTTTCTCCTCTTTTGAACTCTAATTTACATATCTGATTGCCTAGTGGACTTTTCTACTCAAATCTTCTAAAGTCAGCTACAACTCAAATAGTATAAAACCAAATTTACCAGTTTCTTCCCCAAACTGCCTTAACTGTTACCTGTGTGATTGTAATTGCTTCTTACCTGGTCTTACATTTTCTTATCTTTGATCTCTTTACCCTCACGTTTAATTCATCTGGTAGTTAAATCCTCAGGCAGCTTGACTTGCTAGTTTTCCAACTTCATTTTTCATTGCACTGAATAACCATGTGGTCTCAGTTGACTATTACCTTTATTTCCTGAGCAGGTCCTTCCCATTTCCACTCATAACCTCCTTCATTTCCTGAAATCTTCTCATATCCTCATATGCCTTTTTGGAATACTTTCGCTTCCCTTCTTTTTCTGGTCAAGTTAACCCACTCGTTCTTTTGTTTATTGGCCTTGTGGTGTGGCTTGTGGGATGTTAGTTCCCTGACCAGGGCCGGGGTAAAACCTGGGGCCCCAGTGGTGAAGGTGCGAAGTCCTAACCACTGGACCACCAGGTAATTCCTAATCTGCTTTTCCATGCGTATTAAAAATTTTGTTTGCTCCATAAAGCCTTCCATCCAACATTCAGTGATGCTATTACCAATGTCACTAGTAACTCTTAGATTTGAGTAATAATATATTTCTTTTTAACAAACTTTACAGAATTACAGTCACTTGGGTGCTTTCCCCTTTAGAATATTCCCTTTTAGAGCTAAATATCCCTAACATTTATAACATGTTGACTTTCAGTATACACTGCATATAGTTTCAGATATCTCCAGTGGTGGCAAATCATTGTCCTAAATTATATCTGATTTTTAGGAAAAGAGAAGGTTAGTCAAGGTATCAGAAAGCAGTGCTCTGAGTCTAGAGCAAGATGTGAAAGAAAACACAGAATAACCAGTAGTAGGATGCAGTGAGAGCTCTCCAAATACATAATTGGAGAGAAAATTACCAGTAGAAGATTTAAAGAATAAAAATACCCAGACCAAAACAATAAAACAAAACAACCTCCTTCAACACCTCAAAAAAGAAAAGAAAAATTGAGCTGACAAAAAAAGAAAAGGAGAAAAATAAGACATCTGTAAAGACCATTATTAATAATTACTATGGCAGGCAGGAAGGAAATTGAGTCAGACAGGTAGTTCAGTCAGAGAAGCCTCAAATAACTGTCTGCTGAGCTGAGAAACATAGTAGACACAGAAAAGTCAGATTTTTTTTCTGGAAAGAAGTTTGAAGAATATTAAGCTCAAATTTTACAGACGATTGAAAGTATAAAAACATTAGAAAGAATAGATGGTAAATTATAATCCATGACCATGTGAATAGAAGAAACAGAAAACATCTGGATATAATATAACAATGAAAGAAGAAATAAGGTTCTTAAGTTAGGTGCTGATGAAACTTAATCACAACATGAATAAAATTATTTCCCTATTTATGAGAATACAAGTAGAAAGAAAAAAGACAAGGAAAATAATAACAATAACTAGAGCAATTCTTTTAACTGAAAAGGTGAGAAATAGAATTATTATTGCAAAGGTTAACAAGAAACTTGAGAAAACTAAATAAATATGCTTCTAAATGAATAAAGTCAGGGTTTTAAAAATTTAATTCAAAGGGCCTCATTTAATTCTCTGCTTATATGATTTAAACAAGTCACAATATTCTAGATCTTATAATGGTCATATCAATATTAAAAAAAAAAGGCCATGGTTTCCAAAATTAAAGAGCAAATGAATAAACGCAAGCTAGTGGAAACACAGCCTCAGATATGGCCTTCAACTAAAATGGTGTTCACAGTTGAACAGAAGTTCTTATTTTTTTTGTTTTATTGAGTTATGATTTATTTATAATCATACCTCAGTTTTACTGAGGTATGATTGGCAAAAACTGTATACATTTAGGTTGTACAACATGATTTTTTAAATAGTGTACAATGTGATAATTTAATATATGTATACATTGTGAAATGATTACCATAATCAAGTAACATATCTGTTACCTCACATAGTTACCTTTTTGTGTGTGTGTGTATTCAGACTTAAATTGAAGAAAGTAGGGAAAACCACTAGACCATTCAGGTATGACCTAAATCAAACCCCTTATGATTATACAGGGGAAGTGAGAAATAGATTGAAGGGCCTAGATTTGATAGAGAGCCTGATGAACTATGGAATGAGGTTCGTGACATTGTACAGGAGACAGGGATCAAGACCATCCTCATGGAAAAGAAATGCGAAAAAGCAAAATGGCTGTCTGGGGAGGCCTTACAAATAGCTGTGAAAAGAAGAGGAGTGAAAAGCAAAGGAGAAAAGGAAAGATATAAACATCTAAATGCAGAGTTCCAAAGAATAGCAAGAAGAGATAAAAAAGCCTTCCCCAGTGATCAATGCAAAGAAATAGAGGAAAACAATAGAATGGGAAAGACTAGAGATCTCTTCAAGAAAATCAGAGATACCAAAGGAACATTTCATGCAAAGATGGGCTCGATAAAGGATAGAAATGGTATGGACCCAACAGAAGCAGAAGATATTAAGAAGAGATGGCAAGAATACACAGAAGAACTGTACAAAAAAGATCTTCACGACCCAGATAATCATGATGGTGTGATCACTGACCTAGAGCCAGACATCCTGGAATGTGAAGTCAAGTAGGCCTTAGAAAGCATCACAAAGCTAGTGGAGGTGATAGAATCCAGTTGAGCTATTCCAAATCCTGAAAGATGATGCTGTGAAAGTGCTGCAATCAATATGCCAGCAAATTTGGAAAACTCATCAGTGGCCACAGGACTGGAAAAGGTCAGTTTTCATTCCAATCCCAAAGAAAGGCAATGCCAAAGAATGCTCAAACTACTGCACAATTGCACTCATCACTCATCTCACATGCTAGTAAAGTAATGCTCAAAATTCTCCAAGCCAGGCTTCAGCAATATGTGAACCGTGAACTTCCTGATGTTCAAGCTGGTTTTAGAAAAGGCAGAGGAACCAGAGATCAAATTGCCAACATCCGCTGAAGCATGGAAAAAGCAAGAGAGGTCCAGAAAAACATCTATTTCTGCTTTATTGACTATGCCAAAGCCTTTGACTATGTGGATCACAATAAACTGTGGAAAATTCTGAAAGAGATGGGAATACCAGACCACCTGATCTGCCTCTTGAGAAATCTGTATGCAGATCAGGAAGCAACAGTTAGAACTGGACATGGAACAACAGACTGGTTCCAAATAGGAAAAAGAGTCTGTCAAGGCTGTGTATTGTCACCCTGTTTATTTAACTTCTATGCAGAGTACATCATGAGAAACGCTGGACTGGAAGAAACACAGGTTGGAATCAAGATTGCTGGGAGAAATATCAATAACCTCAGATATGCAGATGATACCACCCTTATGGCAGAAAGTGAAGAACTAAAAAGCCTCTTGATGAAAGTGAAAGTGGAGAGTGAAAAGGTTGGCTTAAAGCTCAACATTCAGAAAATGAAGATCATGGCATCTGGTCCCATCACTTCATGGGAAATAGATGGGGAAACAGTGTCAGACTTTATTTTTCTGGGCTCCAAAATCACTACAGATGGTGACTGCAGCCATGAAATTAAAAGACGCTTACTCCTTGGAAGGAAAGTTATGACCAACCTAGATAGCATATTCAAAAGCAGAAACATTACTTTACCAACAAAGGTCCGTCTAGTCAAGGCTATGGTTTTTTGTGGTCATGTACAAATGTGAGAGTTGGACTGTAAAGAAGGCTGAGCGCCGAAGAATTGACGCTTTTGAACTGTGGTGTTGGAGAAGACTCTTGAGAGTCCCTTGGACTGCAAGGAGATCCAACCAGTCCATTCTGAAGGAGATCAGCCCTGGGATTTTTTTGGAAGGAATGATGCTAAAGCTGAAACTCCAGTACTTTGGTCACCTCATGTGAAGAGTTGACTCATTGGAAAAGACTCTGATGCTGGGAGGGATTGGGGGCAGGAGGAGAAGGGGACAGAGGATGAGATGGCTGGATGGCATCACTGACTTGATGGATGTGAGTCTGAGTGACCTCCGGGAGTTGGTGATGGACAGGGAGGCCTGGTGTGCTGCGATTCATGGGGTCGCAAAGAGTCGGACACGACTGAGCGACTGATATGATCTGTAGTGGTGAGAATATGATATGTATACATTTCTGGTATACACAATACTATTAATAAAAATTTCTAGCATACAATAATCACCATGCTGTGCACTGGATCCCCAGAACTTACTCATCTTATAATTGAAAATTTGTATCTTTTTGACCATTATCTCCCAATTTTCCCCATCCCCCTCAGCCTCTGGCAACCATCATTCTACTCTCTGTTTCCATGAGTTGGAACTTTATTTTAGGTTCCACACAAAAGTGAAAAAATTAACTATTTGTCTTTCTGTGTCTGGGGGTAGTTTTTAGTCTTTATGAAAACAAAAGATTTACAGTTACACAGACTTAATCTTGGATTTCAGATCTTTGCAAAATAATTAAGTGAACACTCAAAAATGAGTGAAAATGTTACAGGAATTCCTTGGTGATCCAGTGGTTAAGATCACACCCTTCCAATGTAGGGGGTGCAGTTTTGATTGATGGTTGAGGAACTGAGATCCCATATGCTATGTGGTGTATCCAAAAAAGTTTTTTTTTTAAATGAGTGAAAATTTTTAAAAATTACAAGTTTAAAAAGTAGGTTAAAGAAGAGAAGGGAAGCTTGTTATCTTTGATAATTTGATTAATTCTTCTGAAAAATGAGGACAAAATAAAACTTTAAGTTTGAAAAGCAAAAGGGGGAGCAAAAAGAGAAATAAATAAGAAAATCAGAATTTTTATACTTTATGTGACTGTTGAGATGCTCAACATCATCATTATCAGAGAAATGCAAATCAAAACCACTATGAGGTACCATTTCATGCCAGTCAGGATGACTGCGATCCAAAAGTCTACAAGCAATAAATGCTGGAGAGGGTGTGGAGAAAAGGGAACCCTTTTACACTGTTGGTGGGAATGCAAACTAGTACAGCCACTATGGAGAACAGCGTGGAGATTCCTTAAAAAACTGGAAATAGAACTGCCTTATGACTCAGCAATCCCACTACTGGGCATACACACTGAGAAAACCAGAATTGAAAGAGACACGTGTACCCCAGTGTTCATCACAGCACTGTTTATAATAGCCTGGACATGGAAGCAACCTAGATGTCCATTAGCAGATGAACGGATAAGAAAGCAGTGGTACATATACACAATGGAGTATTACTCAGCCATTAAAAAGAATACATTTGAATCAGTTCTAATGAGGTGGATGAAACTGGAGCCTATTATACAGAGTGAAGTAAGCCAGAAAGAAAAACACCAATACAGTATACTAATGCATATATATGGAATTTAGAAAGATGGTAACAATAACCCTGTATATGAGACAGCAAAAGAGATACTGATGTATAGAACAGTCTTTTGGACTCTGTGGGAGAGGGAGAGGGTGGGATGATTTGGGGGAATGGCATTGAAACATGTATAATATCATATATGAAACGAATCGTCAGTCCAGGTTCCATGCATGATACAGGATGCTTGGGGCTCTTGCACTGGGATGACCCAGAGGGATGGGATGGGGAGGCAGGTGGGAGGGGGTTCAGGATGGGGAACACGTGTATACCTGTGGTGGATTCATGTTGATGTATGGCAAAACCAATACAGTATTGTAAAGTAATTAACCTCCAATTAAAATAAATACATTAAAAAAAAACTCTTTTGAAATTTTACTTCAACCTTGTCTCCTCAGTGTCCACGCTTCATCAGTTGTCTTTTATCCTCTTCCTCCTTTAGCAAGAGTTTTAAATTCTTTAGAAGTTACAAACATTTAAGTATATAGTAAGAGGTTAAAAGAAATGTCTATACAAAACTAAAATATTTGTTTAAAAAAACCCAAGAGGCTAAAATAGCTCATAAAGGAGTTTTAAGTAAAAAGTTATTAAAGATAATATTTGCAGAAGTAAACACACAAAAAATTCTGAGACACATATACATGATTTTAAAATGCAATGTAAATTCCTATATGTGCTTGAGCAGAAATATAACTAGTCAGAATATGTTGTTATACCCATACATTGTTATAGCCAGAAATACAAGACTTAATGACAGTAGCAGACTCAGCATCCAAACAGAAACTTCATTTTCTATTTGTGATACGTGTAAATTGCTGTTTTTAGTAGTGGAGAAAATTCAGGAGTTATTATGAACACGCATAATGAAATAGTAAAACCTCTTCAAAATACTAATTGAATGATACATAAACATTTAAGAAAGACATCAAACATTGCAAACAGCAGGGTCTTTTATAGCACATGATAAGCTATAAGTGCATAGTTCAACGTGCATGCATGTATGCTGAGTTACTTCAGTTGTGTCTGACTCTTTGCAGCCCTGTGGACCATAGCCACCAGGCTCTTCTGTCTACGAGATTCTCTAAGCAAAAATATTGGAGTAAGTTGCCATGTCCTACTCCAGGAAATCTTCCTGACTCAGGTTTTGAACCCCGTGTCCCTTAAGTCTCCTGCTTTGGCAAGTGGGTAGGCAGGCACAGTTCAACAGTGATTATTAATAAATTACAAGAAGTGGAAATGATATAGAAATTATGTGGAAATTTGGAATTTTAGGCATGATAGCATACGAAATTAAAGTGTAGAGAAACTATAGAAAATTTATACTCAATATATATAATGTTATAATAATTTCATTTATCCGACAAGAATATAATTAGGAAAATAAAGAAAAATTTAAAGTTAAAATCCAACATCACTGAAAGACTTAATAGGAAGTACGAAAAGGAAAGATGGGTAATTTTAAAATTTGAAAATAATTAAAGACCTCTTTCATTTCCCTCTTCGGTGATCTCAAATAGATTGTAGAGTCTTAATAGATCCTGTTCTAGAGAATTCTTGAATCTGTGTCTCTCCAGATAAGCCATAGTTTTGTTTTGTTGAACAACAGTTGTTCTCTATCCAGCGTTGTAACTTACTGGAGTTTAAGTGATCCTTTGAAAAAGTAAATCTGATCATGTGCTAAAAACTGTTGCTTACATATTATGGGCATAATGGATTATTTTATTTTTTGATGTAGGCTGGGGTATGTTTTATATTCAAATTTAAATATAGATTTATAGAATTTAAGTGGAAATATTAAAGCTTGATCTCACATTTGTATTGAACTTGAAAATTTATAGGCCGCCTCCATATTAATCTTCAGAATAGCACTATGAGTAATTTATATTGTTGATTTCATAATTAGAAAATTATATGTGCAGCATGTTGACTATAATTATTGCATGTTTGGAAGTTGTATATCTTTCAAGTTCTCAGCACAAGAAAAAAATTTTGTAACTGTGTGGCGATGGATGTTAACTAGATTTATTGTCTGTAAACATTTCACAATATATGCAAATATTGATTCCCTGTGTTGTACATCTGAAACTGATGTAATCTTGTACATCAATTATATCTCTCTTTTTTTTTTTTTTTTTTTAAAAAAATTGAGTTTTCAGGTTACGGCCAACTAGAGGCAAGACTTATAATTCCTAACTGCAATACACATTGTTAATCAGAGTAAATGGTTACTTAGGAATACAGGAGAAATACTTTTAGACTTCTTGGTTTTTACAATTTCTGTTTGTACCCAAAGAGAACTTATCTGTACTTAGGAGTTCTTATGAATGTAGTGCAACAGATCTTCACTCAGAATGGATTGGGAAAAAAAATTAGTTAATCTTTCTTTCTATTTCTTCCAATCCATCCTCCAAACTGATACAGTTGTTAGATTACTTGTTACTTTGTTGTTACTTTTTTAAAATGTGAGTTTTATTTCCAGTTATAGCTTGCTCATGTGAAAAATTATAAGGGTGCCTGTGAACAAGCCACAGTATTATAGTATTTTATGAATTATGATAAACCATAGTCATGTTTTGGCTAATAAAGTATCATAAAGTACTCATGTAATTGGTATTTTATGGATTATGTCAATAATTGTATCAGTATGGTGCCTGGTCCACAGTAGGCACTTGATAAATATTTGTTGTTGAATGAGTTGGATTGGTTCAGTTTCACATAATAGAAGACCCAACTCAAATGATTTAATTAATGGAGATATTTGTCATTTTCTTTGATAAGAAATCTGATGTCAAGAAGTTCTGCAGCTCAGTAAAGTCTTTAGGGAACTGTGCTCTTTTCATCTCTGGTCATCAGCATGTGATTAAATTATAACTACACTCAATAATTGACTCCAACTCAATCAATTAAGGGATCATATATGATCTTGTATGTTTATTAATGTATTTATATATAAATATAAATAATTTCTTCAGTCATTTAGCAGGCTTAATGAGAGTCTGATTTGCTATTCAGTCACTAAGTCATGTCCATCTCATTGAGACCCCATGGACTGCAGCACACCAGGCTTCCCTATCCATCACCAACTCCCGGAGCTTGCTCAAACTCATGTCCATTGAATCAGTGATGCCATCCAACCATATTATCCTCTGTTGTCCCCTTCTCCTCCAGCCCTCAATCTTTCCCAGCGTCAGAGTCTTTTCCAATGACTCAATTATATATTGTGTTGATTACTCATTTTATTTATTGACTGTTTCCTGAGAAGGGTGCACTGATGGTGCCAGACCTATAATCAGTGAGTAATTTTGATATATTTTGGATTTGTATAGTGTTTGTATAAGTTAATTTTCTGTGGGGAGATGAGGGAGAATTAAAAAATAGGCTATTTATCTCTGAAGGTTTCTCAATCTCCAGCACTATTGATATTTTGGGCTAGTAATTCTATGTTGTGGGGATTTTTTGTGCCTTGCAGGATGTTTACAAGTATCCCTGGCCTTTCCTTACTAGATGCCAGTAACATCTCCCATGTATGACAGCCAGATATTTCCAGACATTGACAAATATGTGTCACAGAGAAAAATTGCTGCTCCTCCTACCCCTTGTTGAGAATCACAGATCTATACCAAAACCTCTTCAATTTTTATTTTTAAAATTGTATCCAGAGTTTGAGAGAATCCTTGAAGTAGATACAAAACAACCAATACTATGGTTTCTGTAGAAACCGTGTTAGATATTTTACAGTAAGTAGGAAAGAAAAGATTTTGGTTTAGGAGCCTATTTAACATTCTGGGGAAAAAAAAATCTTATGACCAGTTGTGTTAACTCTAACTATAGATACACTTAGTTTTGCTGCTGCTGCTGCTGCTGCTCAGTCGCTTCAGTCATGTCCGACTCTGTGCGACCCCATAGACGGCAGCCCACCAGGCTTCCCCGTCCCTGGGATTATCCAGGCAAGAACACTGGAGTGGGTTGCCATTTCCTTCCCCAGTGCATGAAAGTGAAAAGTGAAAGTGAAGTCGCTCACTCGTGTCCGACTCTAGCGACCCCATGGACTGCAGCCTACCAGGCTCCTCCATCCATGGGATTTTCTAGGCAAAAGTACTGGAGTGGGGTGCCATTGCCTTCTCCGACACTTAGTTTTAGGCATTGATAAATTTTCATTTTATTAAAGTATATTAATTTCAGATATACAGCAAAGTGATTTAGATATCAGATCAGATCAGATCAGTCGCTCAGTCGTGTCCGACTCTTTGCGACCCCATGAACTGCAGCACGCCAGGCCTCCCTATCCATCACCAGCTCCCGGAGGTCACTCAGACTCACATTCATCGATATAGGTAAATAGATTCAGAGTCTTTTCCATTATAGGTTATTGCAGGATACTGAACACTGATACCAAATACTGTCCTGTGTTATCCATTGATCCTTGTTGTTTATTTTTTGTGTAGTAGTTTGTATCTGCTAATCCCAAACTCTTTTTTCAAATTAATTCAGTTTTGGCTGTGCTTTGTCTTCGTTGCTGTGTGTGGGCTTTCTCCAATTGAGGCACACAGGGACTGCTCTCTAGTTGCAGTGTGTAGGCTTGTCCTTGCAGTGGCTTCTCTTTTGTAAAGCATGAAATCTAGGGCACAGCGCAGGCTCAGTAGTTGTGGTGCATGCCTCATGGCATGTAGGATCTTCCCAGATCAGGTATTGAACCCATGTCCCCTGCACTGGCAGATTCTCAACCACTAGGCCACCAGGGAAGTCCCCAAACTCTTAATTTATCCTTCCGCCACCCACTTTTCCCTTTAGTGACTGTAAGTTTGTTTTCTACGTTTGCTAGTCTATTTCTGTTTTGTAAATTAGTTCATTTATATCATTTTTTAGCTTCTCCATGTAGGTGATAATATACGATATTTGTCTTTCTCTGACTTCACTTAATATGATAATTTTTAGTCCATTAATGTTGCTGCAAATAGTATTATTTCATTCTTTGAAATATTTCATTCATTGATATGTGTGTGTGTATATGTGTGTGTGTGTGTATTGCTATATCTATCTATCTACCACATCTTCTTTACCCATTCATCTGTCGATGACACTTAGGTTGCTTCCATGTCTTGGCTATTGTAAATAATGCTGTATGAACATAGGGGTTGTGTATATCTTTTCAAATTAGAGTTTTTGTCTTTTCTCTATATATGCCCAGGAGTGGGATTGCTGGATCACATGATAACTCTAGTTTTTTAAGGAAGCTCCATACAGTTCTCCATAGTAGCTGTACCAGTTTACATTTCCACCAACAGTGTAAGAGGGTTTCCTTTTCTCTACACTATCTCATTTATTACATTTACATTTACACCCATTTATTATTTGTAGACTTTTTGATGATGGCCATTCTGACTGGTGTGATGTGATACCTCATTATGGTTTTGATTTGCATTTCTCTAAATAGTGATGTTGAGCTTCCTTTTATGTGTTTGTTGGCCATTTGTATGTCTTCTTTGAAGAAATGTTTATTTATACACAGAAGAACTGTACAAAAAAGAGCTTCACGACCCAGATAATCATGATGGTGTGATCACTGACCTAGAGCCAGACATCCTGGAATGTGAAGTCAAGTGGGCCTTAGAAAGCATCACTACGAACAAAGCTAGTGGAGGTGATGGAATTCCAGTGGAGCTATTCCAAATCCTGAAAGACGATGCTGTGAAAGTGCTGCACTTAATATGCCAGCAAATTTGGAAAACTCAGCAGTGGCCACAGGATTGGAAAAGGTCAGTTTTCATCCCAATCCCAAAGAAAGGCAATGCCAAAGAGTGCTCAAACTACCACACAAATGCACTCATCTCACACACTAGTAAAGTAATGCTCAAAATTCTCCAAGCCAGGCTTCAGCAATATGTGAACCGTGAACTTCCTGATGTTCAAGCTGGATTTAGAAAAGGCAGAGGAACCAGAGATCAAATTGCCAACATCCGCTGGATCATCGAAAAAGCAAGAGAGGTCCAGAAAAACATCTATTTCTGCTTTATTGACTATGCCAAAGCCTTTGACTGTGTAGATCACAATAAACTGTGGAAAATTCTGAGAGAGATGGGAATACCGGACCACCTGATCTGCCTCTTGAGAAATCTGTATGCAGGTCAGGAAGCAACAGTTAGAACTGGTCATGGAACAACAGACTGGTTCCAAATAGGAAAAGGAGTACGTCAAGGCTGTATATTGTCACCATGTTTATTTAACTTCTATGCAGAGTACATCATGAGAAATGCTGGACTGGAAGAAACACAAACTGGAATCAAAATTGCCGGGAGAAATATCAATAACCTCAGATATGCAGATGATACCACCCTTATGGCAGAAAGTGAAGAGGAACTAAAAGCCTCTTGATGAAAGTGAAAGTGGAGCGTGAAAAGGTTGGCTTAAAGCTCAACATTCAGAAAACAAAGATCATGGCATCCGGTCCCATCACTACATGGGAAATAGATGGAGAAACAGTGGAAACAGTGTCAGAGTTTATTTTTCTGGGCTCCAAAATCACTGCAGATGGTGAGTGCAGCCATGAAATTAAAAGACGCTTACTCCTTGGAAGGAAAGTTATGACCAACCTAGATAGCATATTCAAAAGCAGAGACATCACTTTGCCAACAAAGCTTCGCCTAGTCAAGGCTATGGTCTTTCCTGTGGTCATGTATGGATGTGAGAGCTGGACTGTGAAGAAGGCTGAGCGCCGAAGAATTGATGCTTTTGAACTGTGGTGTTGGAGAAGACTCTTGAGAGTCCCTTGGACTGCAAGGAGATCCAACCGGTCCATTCTGAAGGAGATCAGCCCTGGGATTTCTTTGGAAGGAATGATGCTCAAGCTGAAACTCCAGTATTTTGGCCACCTCATGCGAAGAGTTGACTCATTGGAGAAGACTCTGATGCTGGGAGGGATTGGGGGCAGGAGGAGAAGGGGACGACAGAGGATGAGATGGCTGGATGGCATCACTGACTCGATGAATGTGAGTCTGAATGACCTCCGAGAGCTGGTGGTGGATAGGGAGGCCTGGCGTGCTGCAGTTCATGGGGTCGCAAAGAGTCGGACACGACTGAGCGACTGATCTGATCTGATGCCCAATTTTTGATTGGGTTGTTTGGTTCTGTTAAGCTGTATGAGCTGTTTGTGTATTTTTGAAATTAATCCTTTGTCAGTCTCATCTTTTGCAAATATTCTGTCTCATTCCATAGGTTGTCTTTTCATCTTGGTTATAGTTTCCTTAGCTGTGCAAAAGCTTGTAAGTGTGACCAGGTCCTATTTGTTTTGCTTGTATTTTTGTTTGTTTTGGGAGACTGACCTAGGAAAACATTGTTAGGATTTATGTCAGAGTTTTGCTTATGTTCTCTTCTTCTAGTTTCATTGCGTGATGTCTTATATTTAAATCTTTAAACCATTTTGAGTTTGTTTTCTAAGTTCATTGATTTATATGCAGCTGTCCAGCTTTCCTAATACCACTTTCTGAAGAGACTGTCTTTTCTCCATTGTTTATTCTTACTCCTTTGTTGAAGATAATTGACCACAGTGTGTGGATTTACTTCTGGGCTGTCTATTCCATTCCATTGATCTATACGTCTGTTTTTGTGCTTACACCACATGTTTTGATTACTGTGGCTTTGAAGTATTGTCTGAAATCTGAGATAGTTATGCTTCTACCTTTGTTCTTTTTCCTCAGGATTGCTTTGGCATTTCGGGATCTTTTGTGTTTCCATATAAATTTAGGGTTACTTGATCTAGTTTTGTGAAAAATGTCATAAATGATTAGATAGGGATCACATTAAATGTTTAGATTGGTTTGGGTAGTATGGCCATTTTAACAATGTTAATTCTTCTAACCTACAAGTGTGGGATATCTCCATTTTTTGAATCATTTCTGGTTTCCTTTATCAGTATTTTATAGTTCTCAGTGTATAGGTCTTTCACCTCCTTGGTCAGGTTTATTCCTAGGTATGTTATTTTATTTTTTGATGTGATTTTAAGAGGGACTCTTTTGCCAACAAGAAAGACAAAAACCACATGGTCAACTCAGTAAAGCATTTGATAAAATTCAGTATTCATTCATGATAAAAACTCTCACCAAAATGGGTATGACGGGAAATCATATTTTATTATATTTTATTATCTCACCATAATAAAAGCTATTTGTAACAAACCCACAGTCAGCATAATACTCAATGGTGAAAAACAAAGCCTTCTCGCTCAAATTTGGAACAAGACAAGGATACCCACTCTTATCACTTTTATTCAACATAGTATTAGAATTCCTAGCCATAACAATTAGACAAGCAAAATAAATAAAAGTTATCCAGATTAGAAAGTAAGAGGTAAAATTGTCATTATATGCAGATGGCGTGATACTCTATGGAGAAAACCCCAAAGACTCCACACAAAAACTATTAGAACTGATAAATGATTTCAGCAAGGTAGCAGGATACAAGATTAACATTCAGAAATCTGTTGCATTTCTTTATACTAATGCTGAAATAACAGAGAATGATAAATTCTTTTTTATTTTCTTCCAGCGTATTATGACAACACCATATTTCATAGAGTTGTGCCTGGCTTTATAGTCCAAGGGGGAGATCCTACTGGCACAGGGACTGGTGGAGAATCTATCTATGGAGTCCCATTCAAGGTGAGATTGAATTTTACAATTTATTTTCAAGTCAGTTTGGATTGCTTAATTAAAATGATTGAGCCCCAGAAGAAAATGCATTTTACATTAGTACGCAAAATTGGGTCTATAACATATTTAGGGTTATACAGAATAAGTGCAGCACTTATCCCATTAAGCTTTCTTTCTGAGTTGTCTTATCCCAGAGTTTTATGCTAGATTAAATTCAGGTGGAGCTAAAGGTCGTAATGAGAATAATGTGAATCAGAGAAAAGACTGTATAACATTTTTCCTGATATCTGACTATCTGATCTCTCTAACTTTGCACATGTAAAACATTTCTAGAACACTGCATATACCATCTGATTTTAAAACATTTTATTTTAACAATACATAGAATTTATATTAATTTACTTGAGCCGCTGTAACAAAGTACTTCTGACTGGGTGGTTTAAACAGTAGGAATTTATTTCTCACAGTACTAGCATTCCCCACCTGTGAAGGTTCTCTTGCTGGCTTGCAAATGGCTGCCTTCTTACTGCGTCTTCACATGGTGGAGAGAGAGCGTTTTGGTGTCTTTTCCTCTTCAGTACAGTCACATTGGAGGTTAGAGTGTGTATGTACTCTAGGAGGACATAATTCAGTCCAGAGCAGAATTCATTTTAAACTGTACACAGTAGACCTTTGTAGCACAAACTGCATGCCTTAATAAGAAATCACAAAATGCATGGCATAACACGGGGAAATAGAAGAAAGAAGCAACATAAAAAATGTTAGAAAAGGATGTAAGTTTTAATCAAGAATAGGTCAATGCTTTGTTAACTGCCAACACAGATCTAAAAAGAAAGAGTTAATGTCATATTTAAGATATTAAGGATAATGGTGGGTTCAAGTAAAGGCTAAAAGCTGGGTTCTTTATCAATCTTATGGTATCAATATTATGTTCTATTAGTAAACATCAGTAGCTCTTAAAATATGTGAATTTTTTAAAAATTCACATTTATACTAAAAGGATAGAGTGTCTGGAATTTCCTTTAATTTTATAATTTTATACTATGACTCGAGAAAAATACTTGAACTGTTTGCTTTAATTTTCATATGATAATGGCCTTTAGAGCATGTGAAATAGTTTTAAAAATCTCAAATGTCACTGTTAGACTATTTTATATTTTATAACATTGAGATATCTTATTATTTTAGAGCCTCCATCTGGTAGGAAGCATTCCTTTATTATTTGGTTAACAGAATAGCTCTTTGTGACAATTCCTTTCTAAATTGAGAGTTTTGCTTATTTTATTCAGGTAATACAGTTATGTTGGTAAAATTTTGAATTACTTTTATTTAATTTGGGCTGTGCTGGGTCTTCGCCGCTGTGTGGGCTTTTCTCTAGTTGTGGTGGGCAGGGGCTCTCTTCCTTTCAGTGCATGGGTTCAGCAGTGCAGTAGCCAGGCTCCAGAGTGCAGGCGCAGTAGTTGTGGCCCACTGGCTCAGTTGCTACATGGCATGTGGAATTTCCCGGGACCAGGGATCAAGCCTATGTCTTCTTCATTGGCAGGTGGATTCTTTACCACTGAGCCACCAGGGAAGCCTGATAAATTTTTCACTTAGGTCATTTTTAATACAGTGTACAGAGTTAGGATCTTTTGAGTTTAGATCTCTTGAGAATAATTTATTAAAGGAAAAGAACTTTCTTTATGAAAAGCATTGATTATAAAACATGTCTATATTATAAGTGAGTCTAGTATCAGGTCTTCTATTAACTAAGAGACTGGTGTAAATGTTAGGTAGCCCTACCCTAGCAAGAAAACCACCTTAGAATGGCTTGGTCCTGCTTTTCTGAAAACTGGCAAATGGAACCAGTGCCAGTTCAAAGAAATTTCAACTTAAAAGTTTAAAAAGCATAGTAAAGCACCTAACACAATCACACTAGCTTCCTTGAATTAAAAAAAAATAAGAAAATTTTGTTTCATGACATTCAGAAAAGGATCAAGAAGAGAATAGTTGAAGCTTCTGAAGTGAAGTGAAAGTTGCACAGTCATGTCCAACTCTTTGCAACCCCATGGACTGTACAGGCCAGAATACTGGCATGGGTGGCCGTTCCCTTCTCCAGAGGATCTTCACAACCCAAAGATCGAACCCAGGTCTTCTGCATTGCAGGTGGATATTTTACCAGCTAAGCCACAAGGGAAGCCCTAACAATTAATTCAGATTTAATAATGTGGCTTATTTTTTAAAGTGAAAGTCACTCAGTCGTGTCTGACTTTTTGTGACCCCATAGACTATACAGTCCATAGAATTCTCCAGGCCAGAATATGGAATAGGTAGCCTTTCCCTTCTCCAGCGGATCTTCACAACCCAGAAATAGAACTGGGGTCTTCTGCATTGCAGGCAGATTCTTTATCAACTGAGCCACAAGTGTAGCCCGTTGAAGCCTCTATAATGACTCAAAAGTAGTTATCCTGGAGAAAAAAGAAATAGATGGTTCTGAAAGCTTGGAAGGAAAGTTATGACCAACCTAGACAGCATATTAAAAAGCAGAGACATTACTTTGTCAACAAAGGTCCGTCTAGTCAAGGCTATGGTTTTTCCAGTGGTGATATATGGATGTGAGAGTTGGACTGGTGAGCGCAGAAGAATTGATGCTTTTGAATTGTGGTGTTGGAGAAGACTCTTGAGAGTCCCTTGGACTGCAAGGAGATCCAGCCAGTGCATTCTAAAGGAGATCAGTCCTGGGTGTTCATTGGAAGGACTGATGTTGAAGCTGAAACTCCAGTACTTTGGCCACCTGATGCGAAGAGCTGACTTATTTGAAAAGACCCTGATACTGGAAAAGATTGAGGGTAGGAGGAGAAAGGGACGACAGAGGATGAGATGGTTGGATGGCATCACCAACTCAATGGACATGGGTTTGGGTGAACTCCGGGACGTGGTGATGGACAGGGAGGCCTGATGTGCTGTGGTTCATGGGGTTGCAAAGAGTTGGACATGACTGAGTGACTGAACTAAATTGAACTGAAAGCTTATATGGCTTTGAGGGATGAGAATAGGGAAATGTCTCAGAAATCCATTCCCCTTGAGTACCCTTGCTCAGTGTAAGTCTTTCCATAAAACACAACTTTCCATAAAAAATTTGTGTTTGAGTATATTTAGAAGACACAGGTAAGTAAAGTCAAGATTAGATTGAAGGAACTGTAGATATTGGATTTGATTATATGTGAAAATCAGTAGAAGTTGTGTGGGACCTTGTTTGTTAGTGGAAATATGAAGGGCCTTATAACTGAGGACATTCACTAAATCTTTTTTTTTTTTTTTTTTTAATTGCTTCAGGATGAATTCCACTCACGGTTGCGTTTTAACCGTAGAGGACTGGTTGCCATGGCAAATGCTGGCCCTCACGATAATGGCAGCCAGTTTTTCTTTACCCTGGGTCGAGCTGATGAACTTAACAATAAGCACACCATCTTTGGGAAGGTTTGTATCCAGTTATCTTAGGCTTTTATGATGTATGTGATCAACTTACTTAAGAGTTGCTTTCATAAAAGTATTCCCTAGGATATTTATTTATTATTTCTAAAAATGGTGAAATGCTCCGTATTCCTGTTACAGTGAGTTGTGAGGGAGCACCTGAATTTTTCTGTGTGTGTTTCAGGCCAGTCATTGATTTTTAACTTAAAATTTTTATTTTTTCTAAAATTGTTTTAATCATTATTAACTGCTGTTGTCACTCAGTTGATATGTTTTGTTTTTAGAAAGACATTTCGGTAATAACATTTAGTAGTTTAAAATTTATTTTATTAATAATGAATTCCCTTCAGTTTAAAGTGGAAGTTGTGTTAACATTTGAATTGCTTACCTGAAATATTACTTTGAATGCTGCTGCTGCTGCTAAGTCACTTCAGTTGTGTCCAACTCTGTGCGACCCCATAGACAGCAGCCCACCAGGCTCCCCCGTCCCTGGGATTCTCCAGGCAAGAACACTGGAGTGGGCTGCCATTTCCTGCTCCAATTACTTTGAATAGTACCTATTTAATCCTGCTGACATTTAACGGCATATCAGAGATTGTCACTTCCATAGAATTTTCAATAGTTTTCTTCTAAAGGGATTTGAAGGTTTTTTTTTTTTTTTTTTTCTTATGCTTCTCCATTTTCATGAATATGCTCTCAGATGCCTTAAGTGTTAGGCATATTAGGCATCACTAGTGTATCAGCTCCCTCTGCTGGTTCAGTTAGAATAGTTTCCCCATATCCCAGACAAAACTGGATTTTGTGCTGATGAAAAGGAAAAAACAAACAGCACAACTGGAAAACTGGTATTATTTTAGATTTTTAAAATTTAATGAAAGGAGTCATGCCAAAAACATGGAATGCAGTATTGTTGCTTAATACTTTTGAGCCACTCCAACACAGGTTGTCTGACATTCATGGATTTTCCTTCCTGTTATTTAAAAAAATAAGTATTTAATAAAATGATATTTAGGTTTATACCATTGTAAACAACCATTGTTTACAACCGATGTTATATAACTCACACAGTAGAGGCAAAGTACAGCATAGTAGTTAAAAGTCAGAAAGGCCGTCACTGTCAGATCTACAACTTCTTTCGGCCTCAATTTTCTTATCTAGAGAAGAAAGATAATGATAGTACCTACTTTTAGGATGTTTTGAGGATTAAGCATGATAATGTCTTCAAAGCACTTAACCACATTGTTTTTATTATTTGCTTGTTCTACCCTCTTCTAAAGTCTAAATTTGTTTATAATGTTTGAACAAAATGTAGTCATTCAGAAGGAAGTTATTTGGCATTGTGTTTTTAGTAAAAACTGACATTAGGTATATATTGGAAATTTCCCAAAAATCTTATTGAGGAATTAAAGTTTGTCAAACCTTTTCTTCTTAGGATTATGTTGCTTTATTTGCACTGTTTAATGCATATAATCTTATATAACAATATGAAATGCCTTTTTAATTACTTTAAAAATATTTTCAACAGTCCTCCCTGATTTCAAAGAATGAATTTAATAATTTTCAATTAAATTTCCTTTTTTATTTGATAGGTTACAGGGGATACAGTATATAACATGCTACGCCTGACAGAAGTAGACATTGATGATGAAGAAAGACCACGAAATCCACATAAAATAAGAAGTTGTGAGGTATGAGCATGATTATTAGAGATATATTACTTTAATTGTCACTTGAAATTGAATATTTGTGTTCAGTTATCAGATGAAGGCTTTGTACTAAATTAACATCACAACTTGGATTTTAGCTCTGTAATTTAGTTACAATTTCTGATTAAGAATTTTTTTGATGGAAGATTTTGAATTTGAGGATGAAACTTAAGCTGATAATCCAATGAATGAAAAACTCCATAGTGCAACACTGGATGAATTAGGTTTATTTAGCCCAGTGAAGTGTTGTCTTTGGTAATTTAAGAGCGATCCTTCATTGAGAAAACAAGGACCTGAGAACATTGGATTTGAAGTCAGAATACCTGAGTTAAAAAAATAAAAATACCTGAGCTTGTCTCTCTAACTATATACTGTTTTCTTGAATGTCTTTCCCTTTTGTTAAATAAGTAGAAAACATTTTTTCCTTAATAGCACATTGGATTACTGGGAGAATCCAATGAGGCCATGTAAGTGGAAGTATATATATCATTATACTGGTTTTATGAGGAGAAATTATAGACACTAATGGCACCATAATTAAATATTGGTTTTAATTTTTTGTGAAATTAAAAAAATTGAGTAATATTTTCAAAATATGTCTTTTTATAGGTTTTATTTAATCCTTTTGATGACATCATTCCAAGAGAAATAAAAAAGCCGAAAAAGAGAAACCAGAGGAGGAAGTAAAGAAATTGAAACCCAAAGGCACAAAGTAATCAGAGTAGAAAGATTTTTTTTCCTCAACTTGAAAAGCAACACTGATTTATTTAGTTTACTTTGTTTCCTTCCATAATAATTGTGTAGTAATTAGGGGGAGGCCAGTGTGGACCAGGATATATGTCTAAATTATCTGTGTGTGTTTCTTTTTCTAGATGTACATTTCTTATATTCAAATACAGTGTATAACTTAAAACCTTAAGCTAAAAAAGTATTGTCTGAGATGTCTGATGAAATCTGTTAATAAATAGATAAATATTTATGACCACCACAAGAAGTATTTATATAAATGAGTTGTTGAAACTTTTGTTTGTTTGTTTACTTGTTTTTCCAATAATACATGCTCAGGATAAAGAAGTTAGAAAGTAAAGTATGAAGTATATAATGACTGCATGGTTAATATTATTTAACTTTCTCACTCCTTTTTTTGATGCTATTAAAATAACCATATTATAAATATATTTACACATAAATTTCTTTCTGTATTCTGGATTAATTCCTGAGGATAGTTTTCTAATAACAGAAATTTCTTCAGTATTTCTGTGAGTAATATTCTTTACATTATTAATTTTGTCTGTTTTATTAAAATAGGTATCAGAGAGTTAGATTTCAACTTTCTCTTTTACTAAACTGTAGCATCCTTATTAGGGATTTTGTTGTACTTATATAAGTATTAGATTCAGAAAGCTTTAGGTATAATCCTGCCTACTGCAGTTATAGGAAGCAAAGTCTACTGATCTTTGAGCTTCGGTTTCCCCATCTTATAAAATGGAGATTTATAGTATCAGTTCAGTTCAGTTTAGTCGCTCAGTCATGTCCGACTCTTTGCGACTCCATGAATCGCAGCTAGGCCTCCTTGTCCACCACCAACTCCCGGAGTTCACGCATTTAGCATCTGCTTATTACAAAGTTTAAAAGAGAAGGGGAATTTGAAGATACCCTATAGTGTAGGTATTCAATACATATTCATTTCCTTTCTTTGATATCCTATAATGTAAGTTAAGTTGCTGTTATAAACTGTCAAATATGAGCCAGACTCTAATAGAGAGTTGATAAAATAACTTCTTACACAACTATATATTTATTTGATTTCTTTTTATTTTGTATTAATTTATTTTTATTAATTTATATCTGGGTGAAAAGTCACTGTCACTATATTCAGATATAATATTTCATCACTGATTTATCTTGACAGCAAAGCCAAAAGTTGAATATTTTGTTTTTGTTTTTAATTCATAGCAAATATGTTAGGGGTGATGTGATAGTTACTGATTATATCTAAGTAAGTTTTGAAATGAAAATTCCTCTTTTATTGCCTGATCTTTTGTTTTTCCAGTATTTCAGAGGAATTTTAATAACTTATTATTTATCTTCCTTGTGATATATTAATCTGAAGGGTCAAAAAAGACAAAAGTTAGCTTTTTATTCCCATGGACTGTTTGCTTAGCTAAGTTTGTTGCTTCCCCCCTCCATAATCTTGTATAACTTACTCATTTTAAAATATTGAAATTATTTTGGCAGACACTAGATAAATTGCTTCCCATTTATAGTACCCTCAGAGCTGTATGTTTATTAGTTTTTTAGCAATCCTTATTTGATAATATGCTGTGCTGTGCTGAGTTGCTCAGTCATGTCCGACTCTTTGCGACCCTGTGGACTGTAGCCCACCAGGCTCCTCTGTCCACGGGATTCTCCAGGCAGGAACACTGGAGTGGGGTTCTGTGCCCTCCTCCAGGGGATCTTCAGACCTGGGGATAGAACCTGAGGTTCTGATGTCTCCTGTGTTGGCCTGCAGGTTCTTTACTGTGTGTTCCACCTGGGAAACCCACAAAAAGCTTTAATTATTTCTGTCATGCTTGAGTTAGTGCATTTAATGGTAGTTTTCAGGATAGATTTTTGGTCATTAGTTTAGTATGTGAAATATGGGAAAGATTGAAGCAAAAGGAGAAAGGGGCAGCAGAGGATGAGATGGTTACATAGCATCACCAACTCAATTGACGTGGATGTGGGCAAACTCCAGAAGATAGTGAAGGACAGGGAAGCCTGGTGTGCTGCAGTCCATGGGTTAGCAGAGTCAGACATGACTTTGCAACTGAATAACAACAACAATATATAAAACATCTGGAACTGAACATTTAATGTTATTCTAAAAATATATATCCTTAGTATATTTCCCCTGAATACTAAGTAATTATTGTCTATTGAGAGAATGTGTTTCTTCTTATAAATTGTGTTCTATTGCTTTGAAAATAGGGTATTTATGTTTTGTTTAACTTTTTCTTTCTAATTTTATTTCATTCTTTTTTCTTTGTTTTTCAATAGAAATTTTAGTTTACTTTCATTTGGAGAGGAAGCTGAGGAAGAAGAGGAGGAAGTGAATCGAGTTAGTCAGGTAAAACTCTTAATTTGCTCTGTGTTCAGAATTGTAAAAGAGATTAGAGTCTATATTCTTACTCATTTTTGTGTCTACTGCAATATATAGGACAACATGTTTTATATGTTTTACAGCAAATTTTAAATGTTCATTGAACTGATTCATAAAATGATTTATGTGGTCAGTAATATTTACAACTTCTGAAATGATTTGAAATATATTTTTTAATCTGGCATTTTAAAAATCAGTTACAAACTGGGGTTAAAGAATGATTTTATGTCATGATTCAGATTTTAATTGCTGTTGGTTTAATTGGATTACTAGATGGTTTGTTATTAATATTACTGTAATAAACAGTGACAGACCAAAGCTCTTATATTCATTTTAATATAATTTATATATACTTATTCTTTTCATTAATTCTCATCACAGCCCTGTAAGGTAGATATTATTATTTCCATTTTACCTATGAGTAAATTAAGTACTAATAGGTTGTAATATGCTCAAAGTCACATACCTAGTAAGTTGCTAGAGCTGGGAGCTGAAGGTACAGCTGTCTCTATAAAATCCACGTCTCAGGGTTATACATTGCTTCCTGGCCTTTACCCCACCAATGCTTCCCATAGGTCTTTAAGTATGGTTTTCCTCAGTATCCCTTTCATCACGGTACTCATTGCTGAAACACCTACAGTGCTGTACCATTGTTTAAAGCAGTGATTCCGACAAATATGCCTCAAGAAAATCATCTTCAAGGATTTTTACTCTCCTAGATTTTCATCTCATCCTTTCATGACAGTTAGTGAACACTAAGACCTAAAGGATAATATTCAAAGTCTTTTTTGTAGTATGTAATTAAAACTCTATAACCTAGTACTGCCTTTCTCACTTAACACAGTCACCTATTTCTTACTGACACTGACAGTAGCATCAACTTAAAAGCACCTTATTTTTACCCTTGTCTTTACTTCTTTATCTGTATGCTTCCCTCATCATTGAGCCTGGTTTGGTAAGCTACTGTTGGGCACACAAGTAAGCCCTCTACTTATACCTCTTGCATTAAAACTGAATTAAAATGGGCATGTGTAAGTAAGAATTTAGTCATAGTTGTTTTTTTTTTTCCTTTTATTGTCTTCAATATCCTTGATTGATCTATTTAATACCATAGATTCAATTACCACCTGTATACTGTTAATAACATTATGAACTGTAGGAGACAATGCCAAATATTTCCCCTGGGCTCTTATCCCTCATTCTGTGTTGCCTTTAGGAAACATCCCTATTTTTAGATATCAAAAATAAATTCATTTTCACATAACTTCATTTTTCAATTTCTTATCAATATCACCAACTACTCTGTCACCTCTCCTATCAGGAAGCTTCTGTACCCTCTTATCCTTCTCTATCAGAGGGCAGACAGACTAAAAACCACAAGCACAGAAAACTAACCAATCTGATCACATGGACCACAGCCTTGTCTAACTCAATGAAACTATGAGCCATGCTGTGTAGGGCTACCCAAGATGAACGGGTCATGGTGGAGAGTTCTGACAAAACGTGCTCCACTGGAAAAGGGAATGGCAAACCACGTCAGTATTCTTGCCTTGAGAACCCCATGAACAGTATGAAAAGGCAAAAAGATAGGACACTGAAAGATGAACTCCCCAGGTTGGTAGGTGCCCAATATGCTACTGGAGAAGAGTGGAGAAGTAACTTCAGAAAGAATAAAGAGACGGAGCCAAAACAACAACAACACTCAGTTGTGGATGTGACTGGTGATGGAAGTAAAGTCTGATGCTGTAAAGAGCAATATTGCATAGGAACCTGGAATGTTAACTCCATGAATCAAGCCAAATTGGAAGTGGTCAAACAGGAGATGGCAGGAGTGAACATCGACATTTTAGCAATCAGTGAACTAAAATGGAATGGCATGGGTGAATTTAACTGAGATGATCATTATATCTACTACTGTGGATAAGAATACCTTAGAAGAAAGGGAGTAGCCATCATAGTCAACTAAAGAGTCTGAAATGTAGTACTTGGATGCAGTCTCAAAAATGATACAATGATCTCTGTTCATTTCCAGGGCAAACCATTCAGTATCACAGTAATCCAAATCTATGCTCTGACCAGTAATGCTGAAGAAGCTGAAGTTGAATGGTTCTATGAAGAGCTACAAGACCTTCTAAACTAACACTTTAAAAAGATGTCCTTTTCATTGTAGGAGACTGGAATACAAAAGTAAGTCAAGAAATACCTGGAGTAACAGGCAAATCTGGCCTTGGAGTACAAAATGAAGCAGGGCAAAGGCTAATAGACTTTGCCAGGAGAACACACTGGTCATAGCAAATACCCTCTTCCAGCAATACAAGAGAACACTCTACACATGGACATCACCAGATGGTCAATACCGAAATCAGACTGATTATATTCTTTGCAGGCAAAGATGGAGAAACTCTGTACAGTCAGCAATAACAAGACCAAGAGCTGGCTGTGGCTCAGATCATAAAGTCCTTATTGCCAAATTCAGACTTAAATTGAAGAAAGTAGGGAAAACCACTCGACCATTCCTGTATGACCTAAATCAAATCCCTTACGATTATACAGTGGAAGTGAGAAATAGATTCAAGGGATTAGATCTGATAGACAGAGTGCCTGAAGAACTATGGATGGAGGTTTGTGACATTGTACAGGAGGCAGGGATCAAGACCATCCCCAAGAAAAAGAAATACAACAAGGCAAAATGGTTGTCTGAGAAGGCCTTACAAATAGCTGTGAAAAGAAAAGTGAAAGGCAAAGGAGAAAAGGAAAGATATATACCCTGAATGCACAGTTTCAAAGAACAGCAAGAAGAGATAAGAAAGCCTTCCTAAGTGATCAATGCAAAGAAATAGAGGAAAACAATAGAATGGGAAAGACTAAAGATCTCAAGAAAATTAGAGCTACCAATGGAACATTTCATGTAAAGATGGGCACAATAAAGGACAGAAATGGTATGGACCTAACAGAAGCAGAAGATATTAAGAAGAGGTGGCAAGAATACACAGAACAATAAGGAAAAAATCTTAATGATCCAGATAACCAGGATGGTATGATCACTCACCTAGAGCCAGACATCCTGGAATGTGAAGTCAAGTGGGCCTTAGGAAGCATCCTTCTGAACAAAGCTAGTAGAGGTGATGGAATTTCAGTTGAGCTATTTCAAATCCTAAAAGATGATGCTGTGAAAGTGCTGCACTCAATATGCGAACAAATTTCGAAAACTCAGCAGTGGCCACAGGACTGTAAAATATCAGTTTTCATTCCAGCCCCAGAGAAAGGCAATGCCAAAGAATGCTCAAACTACTGCACAATTGCTCTCATCTCACATGCTAGCAAAATAATGCTCAAAATTCTCCAAGCCAGGCTTCAACAGTATATGAACCATGAACTTCCAGATATTCAAGCTGGATTTAGAAAAGGTAGAGGAACCAGAGATCAAATTGCCAACATATGCAGATGACACCACCCTTATGGCAGAAAGTGAAGAGGAACTAAAAAGCCTCTTGATGAAAGTGAAAGAGGAGAGTGAAAAAGTCGGCTTAAAACTCAACATTCAGAAAATTAAGATCATGGCATCTGGTCCCATCACTTCATGGCCAATAGAAGGGGAAGCAGTGAGAGACTTTATTTTGGGGGAGGCCCTCCAAAATCACTGCTGATGGTGACTGCAGCCATGAAATTAAAAGATGCTTACTCCTTGGGAGAAAAGTTATGACCAACCTAGACAGCATATTCAAAAGCAGAGACATTACTTTGCCAACAAAGGTTCGCCTAGTCAAGGCTATGGTTTTTCCAGTAGTCATGTATGGATGTGAGAATTGGACCATAAAGAAAGCTGAGCACTGAAGAATTGATGCTTTTGAACTGTGGTGTTGGAGAAGACTCTTGAAAGTCCCTTGGACTTCAAGGAGATCCAACCAGTCCATCCTAAAGGAAATCAGTCCTGAATATTCATTGGAAGGACTGATGTTGAAGCTGAAGCTCCAATACCTTGGCCACCTGATGCGAAGAACTGACTCACTGTAAAAGACCCTGATGCTGGGAAAGATTGAAGGTGGGAGGAGAAGGGGATGACAGAGGATGAGGTGGTTGGATGGCATCACCAACTCAATGGACATGAGTTTGAGTAAACTCCCAGCGTTGGTGATGGACAGGAAGGCCTGGTGTGCTGTGGTTCATGGAGTCACAAAGAGTAGGACACGACTGAGCGTCTGAATAGAACTGAACTGACTGACTCTGTCACCCAGTATCTGAGAAGTCATCTTTAGATGTCAGTGTACTACTCTTATATTATTCATGATTCACATATGTCCCTAATCAAAATGAAAGATTCACTATATATCGTGATCCTGTAGGTATTTTTGTAAATGGCAAAAATCATGAATGTTAGATCTGAGAATTGCCAGGATTCCCTTTCATTGATGTTATCTGAAGATGTCCAGTTTCCTTACATATGCATGCCTTCTGCAGCATCCTCCCAGGCCTGTTTTTTCTTTTGCTTGGAGTGTGTGCTCTCCTTTATTTGACTAATTTTTATTTTTCCTTTGTTATATTTAGTTTCATTATTAATTTCTTAATGCCTGTACTTGCGTCCCAAAGCTGAGCCATCAAAGCACTTATTATCCTTCATTGTAATGATTTCTTATCTGTGCTATGTATTTTATGTAATCTTTATAACAATAATGTCATATGGATTTTATTCCTGATTTATAAATGGCAAAATCAATACCGAGATATTAAGTTTCTTGTCTAATTAAAAGTCATGGAATCTGAATTTTGACTTGAGTTTCAGTAGCTATTAAAGTATCCAGTGTGGTTTTGAATACTGCAAAAGCTGCCTCCTCCTAAATGGCTGACAAAAACTTTGACTGATAGCACAGCATTCTGGGGTTGGGGACAGCTCAGTGCAGTCAGCCCACTGCCCTTTCCTAACTTCCCCAGGGTCCTGGGTGGTACTAGTTTGCTGCTGCTGCTGCTGCTGCTAAGTCGCTTCAGTCGTGTCCGACTCTGTGCGACCCCATAGACGGAAGCTCACCAGGCTCCCCCGTCCCTGGGATTCTCCAGGCAAGAACACTGGAGTGGGTCGCCACTTCCTTCTCCAATGCATAAAAGTGAAAAGTGAAAGTGAAGTCGCTCAGTTGTGTCCGACTCTTAGCGACCCCATGGACTGGAGCCTACCAGGATCTTCTGTCCATGGGATTTTCCAGGCAAAAGTACTGGGGTGGGCAGCCATGTAAAGCAGGAGTAGGTAGTCAAAAGGAATTTTTCTGTCAGTCTTTTTGTTGAATTAAATTTCTGGTCTAAAATAAGATTTGTACACAATTACTGAGATTGACTTGACTAGGAAATTAGTTTGAATTTTTTCTGTTGGTAACAACATGTCTTAAATGTTGAAAGCATATCTTCCTCCTGCTGCTTGCTTTTTGCACAAAGTTTAAAAACAAAACAAAAATGCATGTTTTAACTTCTACTGATTATAGTGAACAGGCCACTGCAAAAGCAATTTGTGTTTGCTAAAGGTTGAAATGTGAAAGAATCCACTGTGGATAGTTGTAGCTTGCTTTTTAAGTTTTCTTTTAAATGTGTAAAACACTTTAAACTGTAGAAAGACCAGTTAAAATCTTTCCTTCTTGCCAAGAACATTGCAGCCCACAGTCCATTATCAAATAAGTAGTATAACTAGTATTGTGTCATCACATTTCTCTCGTCTGACTTTTTAATTGAGGGTGCTATGTGATAAAATTATCAACTGTTTGTTTCTGACTCTCAAATCTGTATCTTTAGGCTGACTTATTTTTCTCCAGCTGCCTACTAGACATCTCTGTATTAGAATTTCTCACTAGTTACCCAAGCCCTAGCCAAGGCTTAATTCATTATCTTTTGTTCCCAAACTTCTCCCTGTTCTGTGAATTCTTTTTCTAATTCCTTGGTATCAGTGTCCCCTAAAGAAGAATTTTAGATTTATTTCTGATGTTTTTCTTACTTTTTCCCTTGCACAACCAGTTAGTTGCATTAGGTCTACCAATTTTTCATCTGTGGCATATCTCAAATCTTATTTTTAATTTATTTTACTACTCTTATTCCAGCCTTCATTATCTGTACAATGTGCCACTGCCCTAGTCTGCAGACTGATCTCCCATCTCCCTTCTCTTTTTTCCCCTTCCACTCATTGCTATCAGAATAGTCTTCCTGAAGCCTGATAAAGATGCTATAGCTGCTCTTTGTTGACTATAAAAATAAGGCCAAGTTCCTTGGCCTATTATTTCAGGCTTCTGCTTTCATGACTCCTCTGTACCCACTCTGTCCTTTAGGGTAATGCTTCTTAAACTTCCTCACTAATAAAAAGTCACTTGTAGTACTTAAAAAAATTAAATTTCTATATCCATCTCAGACCTACTGATTCAAAATCTTTAGAGTAGAAACCTAGGAATCTGTATTTTTAATGAATTCACTAGAAATCTTACCTGGAAAATGTAGGAAACACTGTGTTAGCAGATCCGAACTATTTGCTGACATATATGCCTTGTATTTTCCTTTATGTGTCTTTGTTCACTTTTTTTTCCCTTTGCATGTAGTAGCTTATTCCACTTCTCAATGTCAAAGCCATATTTATCTTCAGCATGTAGAATACTATATTTTCTAAATGTCTTTCCCAGTTTTTCTTAATCTTTTCTTTTTCTGATCTAATTTCTACCTTGTGATTCTTGCATTTTCCTTTTAAACACATTCTTTTTGCTTTATTATGCAAGAAATGTATGACTGTATTCTTGTTGTATACTATTCAAACATTACAATCTTTTATTCCTGTCTTATTAATTTTGTAGGGTCCTAGGCTCTGAGCTCCTTCACAGTAAACTTTGTGTCATCTTTGAGTGGCCGTGTGTTGCAGTAGAAATAGCGTAGATTTGGGATCATACAAACTCATATTGGCACTTTATTTTTACAGATCGTCTGTGACTATGGATAACTTAAGTCTCTCTGCGCCTCCATTTTTCTCTTTGTAGCATGGAAATAATAGATGCCATTTAGAGCTGTGAAATAAGGATACAGATAATCCTTACTTTGATAGGTCATGCAATTAAAAAGTCGTTTTGAAATTCAAATGTCTTGAACAATGTACTCTAGAAGTTGTCTTTTATTCTCAAAGAGCTAAAGAATCTTGGTCACTAATATGATCATGATTATCATGCAGAAGCTGCTGCCCTGCACTCAAGTACTCTAGAGAGCTGCTGAGAAACTTCAGCAGCAGCCCAGCTTCCTGAGGTAGAAAGTCATGAGCACAGCACAGTTGGCCCAGAGACCTTCCTGAGCACTCCCACAGGGTCCTTGATAGCAGCTTGAGCAGCCTGGGAGAGCATGGGTGTACACCCATGCATCGTGACCCACTAACCACTCATTCTCCATATGTGAGTGGGTCTTGAAACAATGAGCAGAATCTTTTGGCATACAGAATTTAACTGTTTTGTCTATTCATATTACGGAATCATGGGTAAGTTTAGCTTGAGAAAAGCGAGCAATAACACCAAAAATTGTTGACATTTACTGGCTTAAAGAAAAAGAAATTTCTGTAGAGAGCATGAGATAAATTCTAGGGAGAACAGAAATAGAAATATATTTTGTTTATTTTGCTTTTGTACTGTTCTTCACCCTTCAAATACATTTTGCCTTTTGGGTACAATGAAACTTGAGTCAGAAAAGGGAAGGCTAGCTTGAATTTTGGAAAAGTGTGACCAAATGGTATATTTTTAAAAATTTAGTCTGTTTTTAAATATCGATAACTAGAGCCAAAGTCAGTGTCTTTTATAGTGACTAAAAGCAATTTGCAGTTTCAGAGGTTGCATGAAATTAAATATTTCTAGAGGGCTTGAAAATAATTTTCATTATTCATTTACTTATCAAGTTTCTTTCTTTCAGTGGCTCCACAGTGTTAATCTTTATCCCAGAACCTAACATCACAAGTTAATAATTGGTAAAGTCTGAATTGAGGCTTTACTTTATGTGAAAGGAGAAATAAGATAGAGTCCCCTCTGGTTTATGGATTATCAGTGTGGGATTACAGACACTGCTTCACCCCATTCAATATTCATGAGAAGGTGCCTCTCTCCCAAGGGTTAGCTTTCTTTCATTATTTATTTCAGTATCTTTCTACTACCTGATAAAATCTCTTTTAGAATAATAGAATTTTATAGCTCAAAGGGATCTAGTCCAACTTCCTTTCTTTATAGATGAAGAAACTGAGACTCTGGTTAAGTGACTTGCCAGACTGACTTCATTTCCTTTTTGATAGGATTGCATGATAGGAGGATGCCATAACAAGTATCTTGAGTTCAGGAAAGCACATTGTCAAGAGTCTCTCATGATATGCTTGTGGACAACATGAGGAAATGTGATCTGGGAGATAGTACAGTCAGATGGATTTAGAGCTGATTGAATACTTCTGCCCAAAGAGTGCTTTGTTGTCAACCTGTGCCTAATTATTTGAACTAAGTAAGTTGAAATGTAATAGGAGTACATGTATATTCTGTGCTTTAGTTTAATGAAATCAGCTAAATAGGTATGACTTAATAGCCTGTAAGCCTTATTGAATTATTAAGAGTAAGGTATCTGGAATAAGGAATTTAACATTCTTTGCATTTTGGGGGATTGCATGTGCAGCATTTTGTTCAATTCTGAACACCTTTAAGAAGGATACTGACAAACTAGATGTATCCAGAGGAAGGGAGGGTCATGAGGAGGATGGGCGTGATGCCAAAAACATGCTCCTCAGGGAATGCTTGAGTAACTGGATATACATTGGCAAAATAAAATCTAACTGAAAATGTGAGCCTAGGCTTCAAATATTTGAAAGGTTTTTATCTGGAAGATACTCTCCTTTATATTGCTTTATTAAATAATAGTTTCATTCAAATGTCCATGTTGGTTTAAAGTTTGCTCCTGAATTTTTATGTATAACTTAAACAAGAATGTCAGAAAATGTTTTTCTAATAAAAACTTATGATCAGATGAGTAGTTTTCTCGAGGCAAGTTAAATGGTAGGTCTAGTAAAAAAATGTCTTAATAGCTAAATTTGAAAATAGTTACTAAATTGTGCCACATTCATATTTATACACAGTATTTTTTCTTACTTCAAGATATGTTAACATTTTAATTTTGAACCTAAATTTATAAAAAAGCTTTTTTCTTACCGAGAAAAATGTATATTGATAAATATATCACTTTTGAGAATAAAGTGATAATATTTTTGTCTTATTCTCATTTATCCTTTGAGATTATAGTTTCCAGGTGGGTTAGGCATAGCCTGGAGAGTTTTGTACAGAGACTGTCGGAAATGTTAAATAGTTTTTTTTATCACATGGCTTGTGGGATCTTAGTTCCCTGACCAGGGATTGAGCCCCCACTCTCAGCAGTTGAAATGTGGAGTCCTAACCATTGGATCAGCAGGGAGTTCCCCAGTCTATTTTATAAAATGTTTTTTCTCATTGAATTGTATTAAACTTTAATTTACTTATCTTTCTAGTTGTTTATATTTCACTTTTTAAAAAATGTTGATGTATTTGTAATCACTTCATATTTCTCCTGTAGCAAATTACCATAATCAAAGCAAAATAAATTTAGTATCTTATAGTTCTGGAGGCCAGAAATCCAAAACAGGCTTCACTGGCCGAATGAGGTACTGGCAGGGCTGCCTTCCTTCTGGCAGCTGAAGAGAATCCATTCCCTTATTTTTCCAGTTGCTAGAGACTGCCTGTATTCTTTGGTTAATGTCTTCTTCATCTTCAAAACCAGCAATAGCACATCAAGACTTTCTTATCTTTCATCATTCTGCCCCTGACTTTCCTGCTTCCATCTTTCTTATAAAGATTTGTGATTACCTTGGATGCACCCTGGTAATCTGGGATAATCTCCTCATCTCAAAATTCTTAATTCACCTACAGAATTCCTATTGCCAAGTCAAGTAACTTACCCACAAGTTTTGAGGATCAGGAAGTGGACATCTGTAGGGGCTGTTACCTGCCTACAACCTATTTGTATCTAAACGAAACTGTGCGGAGTATTCCTATTGACAGCACTTGTTTATGGTTCATTTTTAGTTTTAGAAGGTAGAAATAGTTAGTTCGACGATTGAAAATTAAACAGATTTTCTTTTTCTCCAATTAGAGAAAGAGTTGTCCAATTACAGAACTCCTTTAAAAAGGGGTGATTTTTCATGTATGTGTGTGTGTAGTTATTAAGCTCCTTTCCAGTGTGGAGATACTGGTTGACTAGTCAATGATGTCAAGGAGATTTCCTGCATTGTGTGGGAGACTAGATTAAATGGCTTAAAGATTTTTCCTCCTATCAAGTTCTCTGGTTCTGTACTAAAGGTCACAAGAATGTAATAGGGTTCATCATAGAAACTATATATGTATATTTATATCTATATACATATAAGCAGAGATGGAGACTGATAGATTGATTGAATTTTAGTAATTGGCTCATATGTTTATGGGGGTTGGCAAGTCTAAAATCAGTAGAGTAGGCCAGCAAGCTGGAAACTCAAGGAGGAGTTACTGTGACAGTCTTGAGTCCAAAATCCATAGGCTGGAAAGTCAGGCATAATTTTTGTGTTACAGTGTTGACAAATTGCTTCTTCTTGGGAAAGTCTTTACTCTTAAGGGCTTCAGCTGAGTAGATGAGGCCCACCTACATTTTGGTGGATAATCTGCTTTACTCAGTCTACAGATTTAAGTGTTTAATCACATGTTTAAAAAATACTTAGTTTTGTAACACCATCTAGACTGGTGTTTGAATAGACAGCTTGGGTACATAGCATAAAATTAGCCATCACATTGAAGTAGTTAGAAATTGACACTCAGACCTTCCAACTTCTTGACCACTATGCCTCTTGCTTTCTTTCTACTTGTATTTAGTTCCTACTGTTTCACTGCCTCTGTATTCTTGATAAGAAGTAGCAGATAAGAATATAACTTTCCCAAATCCCCTTTGATGTTCATTTTCAGGTTTGCTTATGGTTTTGAATTTACCTTGGAGCTTCTTCTGTTGTGCTCACTAAATATATTTAGTATTTTTTTCAGCCCCTAAACCGATTAATGAGCCAGCTGCCTTTATGTAACTTCTTCAAAAATTATTTTAAAGTATATTTGGTGTTTATTCTTTCTCTAAAATTATTATTGATGGTATAAATAAGAACCTAAAATAGTTCTCAGAAAGAATAGGCATGAAAGAAATATTTGAATTCATTTTTACCCTCTTAGAGCCTATCTCCTATTTATTTTCTTGGCCTACAGGATTCAAAGTCTACTATAGTCGGAATGGACATCTAAAAAATTGCTTTTGATCATATATTTCTCTACTAGTTTAATTGAAAATATTAATTTAAATTTGAAATGGTAATAATTATTCATATTAATCAATTTCCTTCTATTGTGAAGTCTTATTTAAAGTTAATGTTAAGACAAGTTTCTTCTTTTCCTTTAAGCTGGTTTAAGTTTTAGGAGATAAACAAGAAACCATTTTTAAAGAAATTTTATTTCTCTATTTTTGGCTGCACTGGGTCTTTGTTGCAGCGTGTGAACTTTCCCTAGGTGCAAGCGGGGGTACTCTCTAGCTGTGGTATGCAGGCTTCTCATTGCGGTGGCTTCTCTTGTGGACCACAGGCTATAGAGTGCACAGGCTTTAGTAGTTGCGGCGCATGGGTTCAGTAGTTGTGGCACATGGGCTTAGTTGCCCCATGGCATGTGGAATCTTCCTGAATCAGGGATTGAACTTGTGTCCCCTGTTTTGGCAGGCAGATTGTTTACCACTGGACCATCGGGGAAGTTCAAAAACCCATTTTTTAAAAATGTTAATTAACCTAACAATTATAAACTAATATTTATAAGTAAATGGAATAGTATAGCTTATTAATGGACCAAGAACCTGGAGACCTGAATTCTAATCTTACTTCTCTTATGTATTAGCGTAACTCTCATTTCCTGATCTATTATCTGTTTCTGGACTAGAGAGTCTGAGGCCTCCTCTGGCTGTTATGTCTGTAATTGTGACTCCATGAAGGAAGCACATGGGGAGAATTGATAAGGAACTATTTCTTAGAGTAAATGAAAATAAATATTGGTGGCTAGAGGTGAGAAGGAAGAAATTTTAGAAAGGAAAACATGAAAAAAAGATGTTTGTGTTTTATTCTAGTTGAAGTCATTTTATATTCATTTGTTCACTTTTGCACATATCTCATTTAACAAACAGAGAAGGCAATGGCACCCCACTCCAGTACTCTTGCCTGGAAAATCCCATGGATGGAAGAGCCTGGTAGGCTGCAGTCTATGGGGTCACTCAGAGTCAACACAACTGAGCGACTTCTTTATCAGACACAACTGAAGCGACTTCTTTATCAGACACAACTGAAGCGACTTAGCAGCAACAGCAACAGCATTTAACAAAACTGCTATTATTATTATTTCCATTTTTTAGGCATAGGTTCTGAAGTCTGATGAGGTCATTCTCTTTCCCCAAATGGTACAAGTTTTGGCCTAAAGCCCACAGAAGTACTGATTATTAGATTTTGAAATTCTTTTGATCCAACTGTTATCCTCTTTTCCTGTGTTCTTTCTGTTATACCACCTTCAGTTTTTGGACAGTTTACATTGTTAGACAAACATCAAGTAATTCTTTGATGTTTGTCTTTTTATTACTTCCTGGGTTTTGTAAGGTTATGGAATTAGAAATATATATTAATTGCATATCAGATTCTGTACTTTTTAAAAGTACATATAATAGTATCTTTAGATTAATTGAGAAAAGTTTTTATTTTGCCTAGTGAAACTGGACTATAAGTATATTTAAATGGACATCTAAAAAATGATTAGGTCTTTAAAATGTGGAGTACTTCATGTTAATACAGAAAAATTCTAAAGTAGATTATTTTCATCATGGAAGTAAATTTCAGAAAGTATACATCTGCTTCAAAGTAATGCCTGTCAAATTTAGAAGCCTATTCTCAAAATTGTTAAGCAGTGAAGAATGAGGATAAAGGGAAAAAGGTCTTTTCACCTCTCTGTATTTGACATTTTAAAATTTCAGTTAACACATTTTGTAATGAATTTTTCAAAATAAAAATTTCCTTCAAGATAGAAATTATCTTTTTTTCTTATCAACTCTAACCTCATACTGGTCACTCAGACATGATTAATTGAGGGATGGGAATGGTAAGCAGCTTTCCACCTTAAGATAGAAAGTATGAATTTAAAGTTTTCTCACCTTGTCGTGAGGAAGGTTGTACAATAATAGTCTGCAGCTCTGAAACAGGCCAGTTGTTCTGGGTCCATAGGGGCCTATAGGAAAAGAAAAATGGATTATATCATTGTGAGATAGACCAGGATTTAAATCCTAGATCTTCGACCACTAGCTTTGTGAATTACTTAATCTCTCTGAGTCTATTTTCTGTCTGTAAAATGGGGCTGTAATAGTTACCTTACTTACTTTCATTTGGAGACAAGAGGAATTGAGATGTGGGAATATTGTATTGTAGCTCAGTGCCTGACACAAGTATATATATAATAAATTAGAATAATGGTTGTAGCTTGTTTTCATTTTCATTAGGATATATTTGATTTATAGTGTAGTGTTTCAGGTGTACAGCAAAGTGAATCAGATATACATATACATATATCCACTCTTTTTTTAGATTCTTTTCCCATATAGGTTATTACAAAGTGCTGAGTAGAATTCTCTGTGCTATCCAGTAGGTTCTTATTAGTCTATTTTACAAATTTCTAGGCCCATCTGTACTGCCAAAAATGACATTATTTTGTCAGTTTTTAATAGTTCTACTTCTTATTTTATAATGTCTTATTATATAAATTTAAAGTATAAATTTACTGATAATATGACTTTTGAAGTTATTTAATATTAGGTCACCAATGAGCAGTCATACATGAAAAGATCTTTTACATATGTTAAATAGTATTTTATAGATGTTCTCATCTGGTTGCTTGGGTACATTATAAAAGTGATTCTGAGCAAGAATACTATACTGCACTGCTAGTATACACAGTATATTTGAAGAATAATAGTGTGTGTTTATTTCAGACTAGTCTTGTGATTTGTCTTCTGAGTTTTAATATATCAATCAAAAATTAACTAAGAAATCATAAAGAGTGTTTAGTATTTGGAAATAGTAATCAATAAACTTGTTTTTAAGGCTATATCACACTTTTTGAAGGAGAAATGCTTTTCAAGTAATATTTTTAGTCTATGGGGGGGATAAGATTGCTATTTCACAAAGCTTTTGTTTCTACTTAGATTTTTCAGGAACATGTATCTTTTACTAATAACCACAGAATACCAGTACTAGATAATATGTAAATGTGTTAACTTGTCCTTTTGGAAGACTGTTTTTCCTCCACTCATGATTACATTGTACATTTCTTTCTAGAGCATGAAGGGGAAAAGCAAAAGTAGTCATGACTTGCTTAAGGATGATCCACATCTCAGCTCTGTTCCAGCTGTTGAAAGGTTAGTATGGTGCTAAGCTCTTATTTTTTGCCTCAGATAATTTTCTGGCTCCCTTTGTGAGTAAGCAGTCAGTTCTCATTAAGTCAAATTTTGTCAGCCCAACCAAAAAACTAAGCATTCTGGTAATGGGGGTAGTAGAGCTACTAGTATGATGGAGAGAGAATCACTATGGTCACATTTACTCTCTTGCTATTGATCTATCTTTGTTGAGCTAATTAAAGTTATCTGTTAAACTTCGAAATCTCGGGATAGTTTGAACACTAGAGAGCTATCCACTTTAATGATTTAATGTTTAATTCAAAGTTTTTTTTACTAATCTTCTTCTTTAATCATTTTTGTCTCAGAATCATGAGTAAGCAAATCAGATTTGAATGGTTTTGTGAAGAAATCACCACATTTTGGACCAGTTCACTGAGTATTATTCCATACATATTTCAGGAGTTACCAGAAAACTGTCTTACTGTTTTTGTTGCTTCTCTTTGGTACGGGAAAATGTCTGACTGTTAAATGTAATTATATGTGATTTCCTGGACCATTGCTTGAAAGGTGCACTACAATACTGTGATACTGAGTTTAGCTCATTTTCAGAAATTATATATTGAAACAGTCTCTTCTTAACATACTTGTATTTGAAGGACTTGTCTTCTTCAGCCTGAAGACATAAAGCCAATAGAAGAAATTAATTTCTACAGCCTTTTGTTCATAAAAATAGCACTATTGGTTATTTGCTTTTTAAAAAAAAATTCTAGTGAATTTGTGTTTGTGCTAATGGAGCATACCTTCTATTCTATTTATAAAAACAACTTCCTTTTAGAATGTTTCTCTTTGCTCTATGATGCCATTCTGAAATTCCTGTGTTGAAATATTTTTGAGCTATTAATCATAGCAAAATATTCTAAATTTTTGGATAATTGAATAATTTTACTAGTTTCATTTTGAAGCTAAAATTTGCTTTTCTTATTTTTTGTAGTGAGAAAGGGGATGCAGCAGAAGATTCAGATGATGTGAGTTTTAATTTTAGTATAAATATACTTGAACAGTTTATGGAAAATTCAAAATCTTTACAAATGATTATTTTTCCTAAAAGGCACTATATATTATCTTTTATAAATATATAAAAATTTGAAAAAATTTTGAAAAATTTGAAAAATAAATTATGTATTTCAGTATTGGAATTTTCTTCTTGATAAATTTATGTATTTGTTTTCCTACAAAATCAGAATCATATATATGAATTTCTAGCCTGTTTTTTCTCCATCTCACATAATTTTACATGAATACTCAAAATTTAGATGTCATTGCTTTTGTTTTATTATGATAAGTTTAAATGTTGATGTGTAACATTCTATATGATATATGGGAAATGCTTGAATCAGTCATTTATGGTAGTTTCCTTCTTCATTCAAACGTTTCAGAACATTCTTTCTTAAAACTGTCTTGATGTCTCTGCGTTACTTGTACTGGCTATTAGAGCTGATAAGGCAGGATTTCCTTTATGTGTAAGAGATCAAGTTTTTCAGGTCATTCATTTGCCACTTGATATAAAAACTCATTGATCTGTGCATTGTACAAAAGGAAACACATAACTGTCCATGCAAGAACACAGCTTCATCTATTATCACATTCAAAAGACAGCATTTTCTCTGTGTGTAATGGAGAAAGAATGACTGTCTAACCTGATCAAGAGAACCTTCTGGGGAGAGATGATGCTGTGTTGTGTCTTATAGAATTAGGAGTTAACTAGATCAAAAAAAGAAACTGGTAAAAGGTGGGATCACTCTAGCTTAGAGAACAGCATATGCTAACACATAGTGACCGGAGAAGGCAATGGTACCCCACTCCAGTACTCTTGCCTGGAAAATCCCGTGGATGGAGGAGCCTGGTGGGCTGCAGTCCATGGGGTCGCTAAGAGTCAGGCACGACTGAGCAGCTTCACTTTCACTTTTCACTTTCAT
This sequence comes from Tragelaphus eurycerus, assembly GCA_935064755.1. Classification (NCBI taxonomy): domain Eukaryota; kingdom Metazoa; phylum Chordata; class Mammalia; order Artiodactyla; family Bovidae; genus Tragelaphus; species Tragelaphus eurycerus. Next base: position 15,365,957 of record CAKXYN010000024.1, on the reverse strand, counting down.
GTACTGGAAAAGGCAATGGCACTCCACTCCAGTACTCTTGCCTGGAGAATCCCAGGGATGGGGGAGCCTGGTGGGCTACCATCTGTGGGGTCGCACAGAGTCGGACACGACTGAAGCGACTTAGCAGCAGCAGCAACACTTAGTAACAAGGAGAGAGCATTTCTTATTTAGGAAGTACACACTAAGGTTAAAGTTTGAGAAGGAACCTCACTGTGAGGAGAGCAGGAGGGAAGAGGGTTAGAGGGAGCTACATCTACAAAAGGCTCTGAAGAAGGAGAGAGTTTGTTGTGTTTCAGGAGCTGAAAGCGGACCAAAGTGACCAGAATTTAGTGACAGGAAGGAGAGTGGTGAGGTTGGAGAGGTGAGGAGAAGTCAAAGAGTAGAGAGCTTCATAGACTATGGTGAGGAGTTTAAATTCCATTTTAAAATTGATGAGAAACAGTTGAAGGGCATTAGTTAAAAGGATGAGTGCTGTGGTCAACTTTGCATTTTAGGAAGATCCCTATTGGCAAAGTTAGAGAGGACAAATTAGAAGAAATAGGCAGGAGTCAAGGAGAACTGTCAGGGAGCTATGTTGAGAGGAGAAAGAAAGTGAAGTCACTCAGTCATGTCTGACTCTTTGCGACCCTATGGACTGCAACCTGCCACAGTCCTCCATCCATGGGATTTTCCAAGCAAGAGTACTGGAGTGGGTTACTATTTCCTTCTCTGGAGCATCTTCCTAACCCAGGGATTGGGAACTTGGGTCTCCCGCATTGTAGGCAGATACTACCATCTAAGCCACCAGAGAAGTCCTGTTGAGAGGAGAGCTCATAGAAAACCACAGCTGTGAGATGGGAGAGAGACAGACTTGAAAGAGGTCTAAGAGGTGACTTATTCTCAGGGAGACAACCATAAGCTTTCTGATTTGGGCAGCTTGTTAGATGGGAACAAAAGACAAATGGGGAGAATGATGAAAAATAATGTGCTTAATAATGTACATTTTGTGATTTAGATAACTTGGAGACATCTGTGTAACGTTAATATGGATCTGGAAGGTAGGACTAAGGCCTGATGTAAAATTATTCATACGTTCTTATGGTCTTGGCGGGGGTGAGGTCACCTAAGGATAGTGTATGATCTTTTACCTGTTTAGTGTCCCAAGATCCTTTGCAGTCACTAAAACAGTGGACTTCTGACTCAGGAAACACTGCATCCACAAACAAAATTTTACTAATTTGCATGGCATTTTTTTCTGTCTCCTGAGGACCATGCATGGAAGACCTGGGTCAATGGTTATGAAATTTTAAAGCTAAAGAAAGTCTTAAACATCTCACTGAAAACACTCACAATTTCTATCTACAGAGATTAAAAACAATCCACATTTAACAACCTGAGAACCACTGCCCTAGGGTCCACAGGCCTCAAGTTAAGAATCCTGCCTCACCAAGACTCACCTGGTCAGAGAATCACAAGAGAAAAAGATCAACTTGTGTAGTTTCTTCCTTCTTCTCTACCCTCTTCCCTCCTTCTCTCTTCCTTTTTCTTTCCACTCCTCTCTGTTAATCCAGGGAGCTATTCTGGAATTTGTCAATTTAGCAATAAGCACAACAGTCCAGAATTTTAGCTCTTATGGAGTCCTTCCTTTGATCATTGGAGACAACAATCATATAAATAATTAAAATATATAGTATGTCAAATGAGTTATAAATGTTTTGAAGAAAAACAGGGAAGGGGAATAGAGACCACAGTGGGTGAGCATATGTTTCTGCCATTTTATTAGGGTGATCAAGAGAAGGAGCACTGAGAGGGTAACATTTGACCGGAGACCTGAAGGAGATGAAAGAGTAAGCAATACAGATTCATAAAATAAGAGTTTCAGGTTGGAAGGAAGAGCAACTCCAGAGTTGGCTGTGTTGCTGGCTTGGAATTGTAGGAGATTATGTCAAGGAGCTACAGATTGTATAGTGTCTTGGTAGAGTTAGGGACTCATTGCAGGGTTTTGAGAGAGGAATGGTTGCTATGTCTTAATTTGTAGGAGGAAATATCAGCTTCTTTGCCTCCACCTCTTTTACTTGCATTAATATGTGGTTGAGGTCAGTATGCTAGTCAACTGCCTCCAGAGGCCACCTTGCCTGCTGGGGAAGAACAAAAATGTACAACAGATCAACACAAAAGTCTGGGTGACCCAGCAGGAGCACAGTCTGCTGCACAGACAGACTGGTTGTGGATTGAGCAGCAACCCTTGCTGGGCTATGGTATACTTAGAGCAGACCTCAGCGGGTATTCCCACCTGTAGCAGATTCTTCGAGCCCTTAACAGTTCGAAATGAAACCAAAAAAAAAAAAAAAAAACAAACCTGGCCTAAAATGCAGTGAGGAGAGTCTGAGACAGACCTCTGGAAGCCAAAGGAGAAAATGGAATGCCCAGTAAATACTACATTTCACTTTTTACAGGATGGAGAATATGAAGTTGCAGAGCATGATGAATATGTTGATGGTGATGAGAAGAACCAGATGAGAGAAAGAATTGCAAAGAAGTTAAAAAAGGACGCAAGTGAGAATGTTAAGAGAGCTGGAGAGGGTGAAGTGGAGAAGAAACCAGTTAGCCGCAGGTGAGTCAAGCAGTTGAAATATCAGAGTTTCTGTCTTTTATACTTCATTTAAAATTAAGATTGAGTCCTCTATTCAACTTACTTTCTAAAATGTTGTTTTCATAGTGTTTGATATATATACCAGTGGTCCTAAATTATCCCACTCAGGCTGAAAAGAAAATAGACCAATTTTATTTACATCAATGGTCTTAAGAGTCAAATTCTGCTTTATTTCTCTTTGATCTCTTCTTTAAAAGCCTCTAAGTTTTTTCTTTTTATATTTGAGGTAAGCAAAATATTAGCTATATGTGGAAGACTGTATTTGTTTAAAACAAATAAGATAAGTTAAGTCATTATACAAAACAAAAATATGTCCTCAGATTTAGGGGAGTGAAATTTGTCAAAAATGGCTAAGAAGGGTGTGGGCCTGAAAATACTCTTAATATTTTTTCAAGTCTGATTTATACTGTCTACCCCTCCTAACCTTGATGGTATCATAAAATAAGTCTCAGCACATGTCTCATTTTAAAGACTTGTTGAATTTTGTGACTCAGCATTTTATTCTCCTGAAATTCAGGTTAATTGAAAAGCTCTCCTTTAGAATTCTGTTATTACAACTTTGTTACACATATAAAATAGTATAGCTTTGAAAAATGGTAGTGTTTGTTTTCTTTGAATGACCTACAATTGGGGGTAAGATAGGTGTAACTCCCTATAAACAACATTGTTTTATTCTATTTCTCAACCTCACACAGAAAAAGTACAAATAAAAAATATTTTCATATTATCATCACATAGATCTCTAAATTTTTTCTTTATGTAACCAGAAAAGTACTTCCCCAGAAATCTCCACTGATAGTATAACCTTTTGCATTCAGAAATGGTACTTAGAAGTTGTCTTTAAATATCTTTTTCTGGCAACATTCACCTGATGCTCAAGTAATCATTGTTGAATAATTTAATATAGTTGATTAACTTTGGGCCACTATTGGATGAAGATTTTAGTGAGCATATATATGCTTATATAAGACCCGTGGACTTGACGGGCTTCTTATCAGCTCAAACTTTTAGTTGGATCATGAATATAATCAAGAATACTTTATTTCTCTCTCTTACTCAGATGCATTTCCTGATTTTTCAGTACCTTTCAGTCCAGTCGCTCAGTCATGTCCAACTCTTTGCAACCCCGTAGCCTGCACCACAATAGACTTCCCTGCCTATCACCAACTCCTGGAGCTTGCTCAAATTCATGTCCGTTGAGTCAGTGATGCCATCCAACTATCTCATCCTCTGTCATCCCCTTCTCCTCCTGCCTTCAGTCTTTTCCTAGCAGCAGGGTCTTTTCCAATGAGTCAGTTCTTCGCATCAGGTGGCCTAAGTACTGGAGCTTCAACTTCAGTATCAGTCGTTCCAATGAATATCCAGGACCTATTTCCTTTAGAACTGACTGGTTTGATCTCCTTTAAGTCCAAGAGACTCTCAAGAGTCTTCTGCAACACCACAGTTCACAACCGTCAGTTCTTTGATGCTCAGCTTTCTTTATAATCCAACTCTCACATCCAGCATGACTACCATACCTTTGACTAGATGGACCTTTGTTGGCAAAGTAATGTCTGCTTTTTAATATGCTGTCTAGATTGGTATAGCTTTTCTTCCAAGGAGCAAGCGTCTTTTAATTCCATGGCTGCAGTCACCATCTGCAGTGATTTTGGAGCCCAAGAAAAGAAAGTCTGTCACTGTTTCCATTCTTTCCCCATCTATTTGCCTTGAAGTGATGGGACTGGATGCCATGATCTTTGTTTTTTGAATGTTGAGATTTAAGCCAGCTTTTTCACTCACCTCTTTCACTTTCATCAAGAGATTCTTTAGTTCCTCTTTGCTTTCTGCCATAAGGATGGTATCATCTGCATATCTGAGGTTATTGATATTTCTCCCAGCAGTCTTGATTCTAGCTTGTGCTTCATCCAGCCCAGCATTTCTCATGATGTACTCTGTATGTAAGTTAAATAAGCAGGGTGACAGTATACAGCCTTGAGGTACTCGTTTCCCGGTTTGGAACCAGTCCATTCTTCCGTGTCCGGTTCTAACTGTTGCTTCTTGATCTGCATACAGATTTCTCAGGAGGCAGGTAAGGTGCTCTGGTACTCACATCTGTGTAAGAATTTTCCACAGTTTATTTTGATCCACAGTCAAAGGCTTTAGCATAGCTAATGATGCAAAAGTAGATGTTTTTCTGGAACTCTCTTGCTTTTTCTGTGATCTAGCGGATGTTGGCAATTTGATCTCTGGTTCCTCTGCCTTTTCTAAATCCACCTTGAACATATGGAAGTTCTCATTTCACATACTGTTGAAGCCTAGCTTGGAGAACTTTGAGCATTACTCTGATAGTGTGTGAGATGAGTGCAATTGTGCAGAAGTTTGTACATTCTTTGGCATTGCCTTTCTTTGGGATTGGAATGAAAACTGACCTTTTCCAGTCTTGTGGCCACTACTGAGTTTTCCAAATTTGCTGGCATATTTAGTGCACCACTTTTCACAGCATCATCTTTTAGGATTTGAAATAGATCAACTAGAATTCCATCACCTCCACTATCTATCTTTGTTCATAGTGATGCTTCCTAAGGCTGTCTTGACTTGGCACTCCAGGATGTCTGGCTCTAGGTGAGTGATCACACCATTGCGATTATCTGGGTCATGAAGAACTTTTTTGTACAGTTCTGTGCATTCTTGCCACCTCTTCTTAATATCTTCTGCTTCTGTTAGGTCCATCCCATTTCTGTCCTTTATTGCACCCATCTTTGCATGAAATGTTCCCTTTGTATCTCTTAAGTTTCTTGAAGAAATATCTAGTCTTCCCCATTCTATTGTTTTTCTTTATTTCTTTGCAGTGGTCGCTTAGGAAGGCTGAGTTATCTCTCCCTGCTGTTCATTGGAACTCTGCATTCACATGGGTGTATCTTTCCTTTTCTTTTTTGCCTTTCGCTTCTCTTCTCAGCTATTTGTAAGGCCTTATCAGACAACTTTGCCTTTTTGCATTTCTTTTTCTTAAGGAGGCTTTGATCACGGCCTCCTATACAGTGTTATGAACATCCATCCATAGTTCTTCAGGCACTCTGTTGATCAGATCTAATCCCTTGAATCTATTTCTCACTTCCACTGTATAATCATAAGGGATTTGATTTAGGTCATACCTGAATGGTCTAGTGGCTTTCCCTACTTTCTTCAATTTAAGTTTGAATTTTGCAGTTTAAGTCTGATTTCTAAAAGATTCGCTTTCTAATGTGACAAAAAATACATTGAGTTTTTAATAAGTGAACCAAATATTTGTCATGTTTAAGTGCTTTTTAAGTTCTCAACTCTGTTTTGTTGGCCTTAATACAACTTTAAATACTTATATACCCTATAATTAATATAACTTAAAGTTTAAGTTGAATTTTCTGTAAGAATAAATAAAACTTACTTGGTAAAACTTGCCATAGTAAGTACAAAACATCTATTTATAACTGTTCTTCTCTTCCCCCAAGTTTTCAGTATTCACATCCTGCTTTCTCCCTCCTTTATCCTCTGTCTCCTACCCTACAAAGAGAAATGAAAGAAAAATAAGGAGGTCAAGACAATACAGAATTTCAGAGAGAAAACACAGTTTTTCTCTCTTGTCTAAAAACATCCATGATTGTCTCATGACCACTTATTTTGAGTGAAAGAAAATTTCAAAATCATTAGAGGTTTTGGTCAGCTAAACCAGCTTCCCTATAGTTTGTCTCAAGTTATATTTATGTTAAAAGAAAAAGAAACTTCTAAGAGTCTTTAAAAATTGTAATGTGGTTAAAAAAGGGGATCATAGTATTTATTAATAAAAGAAAATCACTGCTCAGCCTAAGTTAAATTATAATGGGTATAGATAGTTCCCAGCCCTGTAGGGTGTCAATGTGAAATCATTATCTATTCAAAAAGCAATTCTTTTGGTATATACAAACTTTTTCACCTGGATGTGTTTGACGTACTCGATTATCCTTCAGTCGTTTTCTGATTTGAGCAGTATGATCAAGGACTAGACTAGCCTTGGTCAACTTTTTATGCTAGAGCCATTCAAAGTGTGATTTTACTGAAAATTTGTGGTAAAGAAACATCTGGAATCTGTTAAAGCTGTTTATCACTTTGGATGGTAAACCTACAAGCAGATTTCTTGAGTACTTAATATTTAAGTTGGAGAATGATATTTCACAATATAATTTTTAGCAGATTTACAGAGTGGAATATTTTCCTAATTGTTCTGTTGAAAAATACTTAGGGGTTCAAGAGGGAAAAAAAATCCAAAGCTCATATTACCTTCTCTCCTTTCTTTTCTTTCATGTACTTATTCTGACTTGAGGATCTCTGTCTCTTGCTTCCTTCCTTTTCTCAGTGTATAGTCTCACTCTTTCCTATCCAGTCCACTTCCTCTGAGCCTCTACCTTGATTACTGAATGCTGCTGAGCAGAACCACACAGCCAGGGGCAAGTCCAGCCTCCGCTGTGCCTCCAGTGCATCTTCATTTCCCAGCCACTGGTGCTCCCCTTCAACCTCAGGTTCACTCTCTCTCATCAGATCACCTGGCTTTCTGCTCTATGAAACAGGAGTACCTTCTTCAACTCATATTCTTTTCCCTGTTTATTCAGATCAATTCTTATTTCCTCCTCTTCTACTGTAAAGGTAGGAATCCCTCTACCCATTGAAAATGATTCCATCCTCTTTCCTTTGTTTTTAGTTTTCTCTCTCACTCTTGCCTTTCCTTCAACTTGTGGATAGACTTATGCTATGCTATGCTAAGTCACTTCAGTTGTGTCCGACTCTGTGTGACCCCATAGACGGCAGCCCACCAGGCTCCCCCGTCCCTGGGATTCTCCAGGCAAGAACACTGGAGTGGGTTGCCATTTCCTTCTCCAATGCATGAAAGTGAAAAGTGAAAGTGAAGTCGCTCAGTTGTGTCCAACTCTTACCGACCCCATGGATTGCAGCCTAACAGGCTCCTCCGTCCATGGGATTTTACAAGCAAGAGTACTGCAGTGGGGTGCCATTGCCTTCTCCAGATAGACTTAAGGAGTGAACAAAAAAAAACCACTTAATTTTATTCCCTGTCCCCACTATCTTAGTTCCCATTTATTTCTAAATACACATCATTCAGCTTTTCCTTCATCACTCTCCTGAAACTACTCCCCCTAAGGCCATGTATTTGATACATCTAGTGACTGCTTTCCAGTTTTTGTTTTTCCTAGTGTCTCTGTTGGAGAAGACAATGGCACCCCACTCCAGTACTCTTGCCTGGAAGGTCTCATGGATGGAGGAGCCTGGTAGACTGCAGTCCATAGGGTCGCGAAGAGTTGGATACAACTGAGCGACTTCACTTTCACTTTTCACTTTCATGCATTGGAGAAGGAAATGGGAACCCACTCCAGTGTTCTTGCCTGGAGAATCCCAGGGACGGGGGAGCCTGGTGGGCTGCCGTCTATGGGGTCGCACAGAGTCGAACATGACTGGAGCGACGTAGCAGCAGCAGCAGCAGTGTCTCTGTTGTGGAATTTGGCATTTTTTTGCCTTTTTCCTCTTAAAAACCATCCTCCTCATGAACTTGACACTTAAATTGTGTTTCACTTGGGATCTTTATAGAAATGCCAAGTTTCAAGCCCCACCTCACACTTTTAAAATCAGCATCTGCATTTTAGTAGAGTGATTTGTATATTCAAGTTTGAGAAGCACTCCTGTGAAAGAGTAATTTTTACCACCAGTGCCACTGGACTAGTTCAAGTTTGTATCATCTTAGCTCCAAGGTCAGCAATTTCCGACTCTCCATGGTGTTTCCCCGGGTATTCCTATAGCATCTATTTCTTCTTTGTGTGGCCTTATACTGTAATTTTCTTGAAGGCAGAGATTATGTCCATTTATCTGTGGTCAAATATCATAAGGACACAAATATTTATGTAAATGAATGAACAACAAAAAAGAATGAATCCGTTGACAAATCATTTCTGTAGATCTTGTAAGTGACTTACTTGTATTTATCACATGAGATTTATTGGTTTGCCTTCTATCTATTGCCTAGAGTGAATTCCTTCAGAGATCATCTTCTTTATCTTTAGGTCCTCTGAGTCATATGTAATTAGTGTATGGTAATTAGTCATTAAAATTTGTGTAATGAGTGGGTGAATAAATGAATGAATGCATTTGTGATTCATTAGGGGAGTGATTTTCATCTCCTGATGCCACATTAGATTCATTGGAAAAATATTAAAAGAAAAACTGTTGAGACCCATATCCCACTCCCAAAGATTCAGAATGATTTAGTCTGAAGTGAAGTCTAGGCATATCCTTTTTTAACATCTTAACTTTCAATTTAAATATAATATACATACAGAATTTATCTGTATGAACTATATTTCACAGTGCACGTATTGCTGAATGTTTACAAACCAAATACACCCCTATACCCATCACCCAGTTCAAGAAACAAAATTGCCATTACCCACAGTTCTCCCTCTTGCCCTTTTCTGGTTATTTCTTCCTTTATTCCCTAACAGTAACTACTTTTCTAACTTCTGAGAATATAACATTAATTTAGGGCAATAACACTCTGTAAAATCCGTCCATATATTCTAGTGTGCAGGTAGGGTTAAGAACTGTAATCCCCACCAAGCACTAGACTTTAAAAAAAAGTTGCATCACCACCAAGTCTTTTTTGCAGTTTGACAGAGACAAAATATTAATATCAATGGAACTCAATTTAATTTCTGAAAAAGTAAAAGGGTCAGTATAGTGGGAAGTCATTTTAGAAGAAACAGAATGATACTGAGTTTTCCTAATGTTTTTTAAGATGTGTGCTGTTAAAAACCCAAATCAGTATCTCAGTCTTTTCCATATATTTGAATCACCTGAGGACAACCCCCCACCCCACCCCCCACCTCCAACCCTGCCGCGATCAAGACAATCAAAATGTTTGGACCATGAGAAGTTTTAGAAAGCACAGGTTATTCTAATGTGCACTCAAGGTTAACTGAAAGGCATTGCAGCCTGTCTTTGGCAAAGTCCTGTTTGTTTTAAAGTTTTTTCTAAAGAATCCTTTTGTTGCCTGTAGGTGGAGCTCAGCTGCTGCAAGTTAATCATATAAACCAAGCTGAGTTGTCTGCTCTACTTTTTTTTCGCATATGTGTATAGATTTATAATAAATGGCTAAACAGAGAATCCCAGGGACGGGGGAGCCTGATGAGCTTCCGTCTATGGGGTCGCACAGAGTCAGACACGACTGAAGCGACTTAGCAGCAAACAGTAAAATCAGATGTAACAAGCAGACTGGATAGTCAGAAATCAGTGGTTTGTTGTGCTGATTACAGTCATCATGGAAATCCTTTCTTTTATTGTGTAATTTCTATCATCTCTAATTTTATTGTGATTACTCTTCTATATTGTTTTCATCAAATTAAAATATAAATGAAAGAAATCTTGACACATACCTTGAAGTCTCCATCATTAGTTTCTGTGGTAGTTGTTCAAGGTTAGCTGGAGTATTACCTTTGGTGTTTGCAGAGGTTCTCATGTGGTCAGCTGTGTTATGTCACATTAAGTCAACTGTGGCACTATTCCTTTTTTATAAAAACAGTTCTCTTATTTGGTAAAGTCAAGTTAATTTGTGTTCTATTCATAAGCTGTGTTAGGTTGACTGAATATGAACTATCTTATGTGATAGTATCAAAAATTTAGATATAAATATTGAAATTGAGTTTGAAACCTAACAAGTTGAACTTTAAATTATGAAACAAGGGATAATGCAGTCAGAAATACCTCCTTTGGCCTGGGTGAACACCCAAATGAGCTGTTGCTAATTTTAGCCTTACACAGTAAGTCTCCTTTTGTTGAATTTGAAATATGTGACCACATTTTCTTATGGCACTTTGAATACTTTTATTTCCTCAATATTTCTAGCCTTCTGAAAAACATTAATAAGTTTTCCCTGAGCCTTAGGGAAATTTTTGAGTCTTAATATACTTTGTATTCTGTTTCTCTTACTTTATGATCAAACTTGAGGAAGTACATAACTGTCTTCAGTACATAAGTTTAGTTTACTTTAGCAAATTCAAAAAGATAGTGTCATATTTAAGTTTCAAAAATTTAAAAGATAATGCACATTTAAAAGTGATAGTACAAAATTTAAAAGATAATACAGTAACAAAGATTGAAGTCCAGCGACATTCTAACCACCCTATGTAAATCATTAAAACCATGATCTCTAAGAAGTCCCCCTGCTGATCTCAGAACTTTTACAAGCAAGGAATGAAATTAACCAGTTAAAGTATTTCTGCTTCTTTTCACCTTCTGTTGCCCCAAGATATTGTACTGAAGCAGAGAGTAAAAAAAGAAATGAAAGAAATGTAAGATCTATATACTGGATTAGTAGTCTCTGAGCGTTTACAAGTGTTATTTCTTTGGTATGGAGTAGTAGTGGTTTAAATACTGTATTTTCAGAAAATATTTGGGTTTAACATCAGATGTTAAGTTTTAGAGCAGTCTCGTAGCAGCTAGTTTGCATACTAACTTTTACTAGAACTTGACTTTTCTTTTTTTATATATTCTTTCTTAATCTATCCTTCTATTCTCTTAGTGTCAGTTACTGTGCAAGAACTGCTATATGCCAGACAGTGCCACGCCCCAGGAACATGAAAACAAAGGAGAAATGGTTTCTGCCCACAAATGTTCACAACTGTAGCATAAGACTGAGAATTATAAACAGTTAATTACAATTCAGTATGGCATGTGCCCTAATGGAAGTGCATGTGAAATATTATAGATATTAAATAGGCAATGAATATTTCAGGAAAAGATTAAAATACCAGGATTAAAAAGGATTGCATGTATAATTGCCTTTTTTGTAGATCAAGAATAGTCAAATGCAGCAATCTCATAAGTTCCACCCAAATGCTAGTAAAATAGGCCGTTTTTTGGAAACACTGTCTAAAAGAAATAACATTTTAGCATTGTCAAATCATCTAAATTAGCGTTATATAGTCTCCTTATGTGGACTAGATGGTTTATCATATTGTCTTTACCTGTTATCTGGTCCCATCACTTCATGGGAAATAGATGGGGAAACAGTGGAAACAGTGTCAGACTTTGTTTTTCTGGGCTCCAAAATCACTGCAGATGGTGACTGCAGCCATGAAATTAAAAAAGACGTTTACTCCTTGGAAGGAAAGTTATGACCAACCTAGATAGCATATTCAAAAGCAGAGACATTACTTTGCCAACAAAGGTTCGCCTAGTCAAGGCTATGGTCTTTCCTGTGGTCATGTATGGATGTGAGAGCTGGACTGTGAAGAAGGCTGAGCACCGAAGAATTGATGCTTTTGAACTGTGGTGTTGGAGAAGACTCTTGAGAGTCCCTTGGACTGCAAGGAGATCCAACCAGTCCATTCTGAAGGAGATCAGCCCTGGGATTTCTTTGGAAGGAATGATGCTAAAGCTGAAACTCCAGTATTTTGGCCACCTCATGCAAAGAGTTGACTCATTGGAGAAGACTCTGATGCTGGAAGGGATTGGGGGCAGGAGGAGAAGGGGACGACAGAGGATGAGATGGCTGGATGGCATCACTGACTCGATGGATGTGAGTCTGAGTGAGCTCCGGGAGTTGGTGATGGACAGGGAGGCCTGGCGTGCTGCGATTCATGGGGTCGCAAAGAGTCGGACATGACTGAGCGACTGATCTGATCTGATCTGATCCTACCTGTTATTTTTAAAATTATGAAATAGTTATAAACTATACCATCATTTGACTTTGCTGGTGAGCTTCCAGTTTTCTTCTTTTTGGGTATTTATAGCAAGAAGTTGGATAAAACTGTTTCTTGGGCAGTTTGAAATAAAATACCACTTTAAAAATGCCCAGTTAGTTTATTGATAATCTTAATCCATATCCAAGGAATCACTTTCAAAATAAAACCAAAAAAGTCCTTGAACTTCAGTTATACACTTCAGAAATACAACTACTCTACCGTTTTTACAATTAGGTTTTGTATGACAGAAAGAAAACAGGGAAATGTACATATGGGGGGAAATTCTCCTGTCAAAATAGAGAAGAAGTAATTGCATCTCTTTAGAATGTGTTGATTTGTATTACCCTTGAGAGTTACATTCTGTTGATCTTGTGGTATCAATTGTTTATAGGCAGTGGAATTATATATTTGAATTGTAGCATTGAGATTATGTGCGAGAAAACGTTCTTTTAAGTTATCCAGCATTTGAGGAAATGTTCAGTGTAGTCACACTTAAGAATTTTTAAACATTCATTGCTTTGCTACCTTCTTTATCAGGACTTTGTGAATTCACCTGTAAATGAAGTTGGCAAGAGTAGTTTGGTTAAATACAGAAGAGAATAGCCACCCAAGATGCCAAGTTCTTGTTTAGCACATGCAGTTAAAAGCATATGCAGTTACACAAGGACTTGAGGAAGATTTACCATTATTAATGATTTTATTCACTCTGACTTCAGCCTTTCTCTCTGTTCCCTTCTCTCACCATTCAGGGTGTGTTAGCCACTTTCAGATATCACTTAGCTTTAATACTTTGAGTTCCTCTTTAGTCCAGGCACTGTGCTTGATCCCAGGATGCTTAGATGAGAAAGGCTCAGCCCCTTCTCAAGCTGCTTAGTTTCTAGAAAAGGGAGACAATTAGATAAGCCAATAAGAGCTGTGAAGTTTTCACAGCCAGAGATTTGTTCTCTTATTCCACAAGTGTTTATTGTTCTATGGTGTGACCAGGCAATAAATTTTCCAACTCAGTTTATTTCTCTAATCCTGAGAAGAAAGCTGCAAGTAACATTATGATTCTTATTTTACAAAGGCAAAAAAAAATTGTACTTGAAGAGGTTAAGTGACTTGTGGCCAAAAAGTGGCAAAACTTGTACCTGAACCTGTAGTGGTTTGACACCTTTATGGAGCCTGGAGAGGGACTGGCTAGGGTTGACTCATGTGTGTGCAGCTGAAGTGTGCCTCATGTATGTTTCTGGCAAAGTGGCAACACCGTTTTAGGAATATGTATTACTCTGTATAAATGTAGGGAGTGGATTAGAGGAAGGAGACTGAAGCAGAAAGGCAAATTAGTGGATTATTACATTAGTGCAAGGGAAAGGTAGTAAGGCTAATTAAGATAGTATCTGTGAGGATAGATACAAGAGACATTAAGGAGGTAATAGATTGGATGTAGGAGACTTGGAGGAAAAAGTTATATTCCAGATGATTGTTTTCTGGCTTGGATAATTGGCTAAGTAGTGTGATAAGAATTGAGGCAGGAACCCTGGATGTTCCTATTGCTTCTCTCCTGTCAGTTCTTTCTGTTATACATTGGTGTCTCAACACATAAACATACATACTGAATTGTTTCTTATTTAATTGCTCCCCCTGGTGGCTCAGACGGTAAAGAATCTGCCTGCATGCAGGAGGCCTGGATTCGATCTCTGGGTCTAGAAGATCCCCTGGAGAAGGGCACAGCAACCCACTCCAGTATTTTTGCCTGGAGAATTCCATGGACAGGGGAGCCTTGTGGGCTACAGTCCATAGGGTTGCAAAGAATTGGATACGAATGAAGCACCTTTCCCTTTCACCTTTTAAGTCAGTTGCAGAGCCAGAAACAACTGAGCAACTGAACAAAAATAAGTCAGTTTAGGTTAGGTTATGCTGTAGTAACAAACAATCCCCAAATCTCACTGGTTTAAAATTAATGTTTATTTCTTGTTCTAGCTACATCTTGGTGAGATCTGTACATCTGTACATCTGCTCCATTATCCATATCCAAGGAATCACTTTCAAAATAAAATATCCCTCTTTCAGGGATAGAGGATGAAGGAACAGCCTCTTTCTGAGAAGCATGGTAGAGGGAAAAGAGTGACAATGAATCATATGCTAGTTCTTAAAGCTTCTACCTAGAAGTGGCATATATCACTTCACCATTTTATTAGCCAGAGCAAGTGATATAGCCAAGCCTGATGTCCACATGGTAAAGTATCAACCTTTAACCGAGTGCTTAAAAACAGTAACACAATCTACTACAGCCTCTTTGCTTTATCCAGGAATTGCTATAAACACCTGTGCCTGTGTAATAAATTTATCCATCCTCCTCCTGGCAGAAAACACAAAAATAGACATCAGTTCAGTTGCTTAGTTGTGTCCAACTTTTTGCAACCCCATGGACTGCAGCATGCCAGGTTTCCCTGTCCATCACCAACTCCCTGAGCTTGCTGAAACCCATGTCCAACAAGTCTTGGTGATGCCATCCAACCATCTCATCCTTTGTTGTCCCCTTCTTGCCTTCAATCTTTCCCAGCATCACGGTCTTTTCCAATGAGTTGGCTCTTTGCATCAGGTGGCCAAAGTATTGGAGCTTCAGCATCAGTCCTTCCAGTGAGTACTCAGGGTTGATTTCCCTTAGGATTGACTGGTTTGATCTTCTTACTGTCCAAGGGACTCTCAAGAGCTTTCTCCCTCACCACAATATGAAAGCATTAATTCTTCGGTACTCTGCCTTCTTTATGGTCCAACTCTCACATCCGTACGTGACCACTGGTAAAACCATAGCTTTGATTATATGGACCTTTGTTGGCAAAGTGATGTTTTTGCTTTTTAGTAGGCTGTCTAGGTGTGTTATGCTGCTAAGTCACTTCAGTCGTGTCCGACTCTGTGCGACCCCAAAGACGGCAGCCCACCAGGCTCCCCCGTCCCTGGGATTCTCCAGGCAAGAACACTGGAGTGGGTTGCCATTTCCTTCTCCAATGCATGAAAGTGAAAAGTGAAAAGGAAGTTGCTCAGTCGTGTCCGACCCTCAGCTACCCCATGGACTGCAGCCCACCAGGCTCCTCCGTCCATGGGATTTTCCAGGCAAGAGTACTGGAGTGGGGTGTCAAGTGTGCCAGATCCTAAGTCTAGCTGATAGTGTAAGACTGTTTCTTCCAGGGCTGTGAGTAGGCCAGATTCTCTAAGGTAGGAATGTGGGAAGGGAGGAAATGAATAGCTGCTTCATTATTTCAGATAATTTTCTTAGTTGGTTTTCTCGTTGTTCTGGAAGAGAATCATCTCAATCAATAACACTCAACATGTCCATCCCTCCTCTTACTTTTTGGCAAATCATCTTGCTCCTTATTTCATTACAGAAACAGAAGTAATGGGAGAACTTCTCATTTTCCCACCACCAAATCTACTTATCTACATCTGAATTCATCTTCTAGCGAAAGCAACACCCCCCCACTCTCTTCTCTGGTCCTCACTTTCTTACAGTTATTACCAAGCTGTTAGCCACCTTACTCTTGTTGCTCACTTCACACTGGGCATATTATCCTTCTTGCTGTTCCACAGACACATGAAGCTCATTCGTCTTTCAAGCCTCTGCACTTGGGGGTGCCTCAGCTTGAAACTTTATTTTCTGAGATATTCTTAGTAACCATTCCTCCTCTTAGTAGTCATTCAATTCCTTATTCGAGTGTCATCTTGTCAGAGAGGCTACCACACTGTTTAAATAATTGCCTCTGTCCCTACTGATGGCACATACCCAAATGACCTGGGGACAGATTTTTAAACTTTGGTTGGTTTGTACAAAATGCATATGCTAGAACCTTGGAGAAGGAAATAGCAACCCAGGGACTGGGGAGCCTGGTGGGCTGCCGTCTATGGGGTCGCACAGAGTTGGACACGACTGAAGTGACTTAGCAGCAGCAGCAGAATATTCTTACCTGGGAAGTCCCATGGACAGAGGAGCTATAGTCCTCCTCGTGAGTATAGTCCATTAAGTCACAAAAGAGTCGGACACAACTTAGCAACTATGCTATGCTATGCTAAGTCACTTCAGTCGTGTCCGACTCTGTGTGACCCCATAGACGGCAGCCCACCAGGCTGCCCCGTCCCTGGGATTCTCCAGGCAAGAACACTGGAGTGGGTTGCCATTTCCTTCTCCAATGCATGAAAGTGAAAAGAGAAAGTGAAGTCACAAAGTCGTGTCCGACTCTTAGCGACCCCATGGACTACAGCCTACCAGGCTCCTCCGTCCATGGGATTTTCCAGGCAAGAGTACTGGAGTGGGGTGCCACTGCCTTCTCCAACTTAGCAACTAAGCAACAACAAATGCTAGGACCTGCTCCCCTCAAAAAAGCAAACAAAAAACCAAAACTCGTTCAGTAGGTCTAATACGATTTGCTCAGTTTTTGAAGCTAGTTTTTCGCAGTGTTGGGAGCATCAGAGAATAAAATTAAACAAGTTTAAAAAGCAAATTTGGAACTAACTTATCTGTCCTTTTCAGGCTCAGATATTGCAGAAGACAGTGTGCACTCTAGGGAGTTAGAGGGTTTCTTCTCCCCACCAAAGTCACTTTTTCTACAAGTTCTACAGTTTTAAGAATAATTACTTTAGTGTTTCATCAGCATTAATCTTCTAAGCAAGTGGATTTTGTTCTATTTTGTTAGCCTTATTGAATCTTAGCCTTTATTTAAGCTTGTCTTTTTAAGAGTAGACATGATATAAAGTCTTCAGTAAAGACTTACTTTGAAGAAGAATCTCACAGAATTCACTGCAGTTCTTTCCTTTTTGCCAGTTTTGATATGTTAGAAAAATTTGACCTGTACTCCTTCCTTACTGTACTGTATTGTAAGTCACTTCAGTCGTGTCCGACTCTGTGCGACCCCATAGACGGCAGCCCATCAGGCTGCCCCGTCCCTGGGATTCTCAAGGCAAGAACACTGGAGTGGGTTGCCGTTTCCTTCTCCACTGCATGAAAGTGAAAAATGAAAGTGAAGTCGCTCAGTCGTGTCCGACTCTCAGCGACCCCATGGACTGCCGCCTACCAGGCCCCTCTGTCCATGGGATTCTCCAGGCAAGAGTACTAGAGTGGGGTGCCGTTGACTCCTTCCTTAGTTTTTGTTATTTAGGTATTGCTATACCATGCGAAGAGTTGACTCATTGGAGAAGACTCTGATGCTGGGAGGGATTGAGGGCAGGAGGAGAAGGGGACGACAGAGGATGAGATGGCTGGATGGCATCACTGACTTGATGGGTGTGAGTCTGAGTGACCTCCGGGAGCTGGTGATGGACAGGGAGGCCTGGCGTGCTGCGGTTCATGGGGTTGCAAAGAGTCGGACACGACTGAGTGACTGATCTGATCTGATACCATGTGTATCAGTTTGTTCAACGTAAGTGTGCATTTATATTGATTTCAATGTATGTACTATATAAATGCACCTATGTGAGTGTTAAGGGCTTTCCTGGTGGCTCAGATAGTGAAGAATCTGCCTACAATGCAGGTGACCCAGGTTCAATCCTTGGGTTGGAAAGATCTGGAGAAGGGAATGGCTACCCACTCCAGTATTCTTAACTGGAAAATTCCTTGGACGGAGGAGCCTAGCAGGCTTATAGTCCATGGGATTGCAAAGAGTTGGACACGACTGAGCAACTAACACTGTCACTTTCACGTGATTGTAAACCTGAAATAGGTTTCCAGTATTACTTTCAAGTATAGCTCCAGTGGCTTAATGTGAGATTTTTAATGTAATTTTCTATTTGATTTGATTTTCAGTAAGTCAATAAATATAGTAAGCCTGTTTCTTCCAGGGCTATTAATAGGGTAGGTCCTTTCAGGTGGGAATATAGACAGGAAGGAAGTGAATATAAGCCTATCTTCTACTTAATTTTTTTGTTAAAGGTCCTTAATACATTTTTATGGTATCACTGAAAATTTTGTAATGTCAGCACAGTTTGCTTTCCATTTTGAAATTTATATTGTTGATTTAGCTGCTTCTTTAAAGATTTATCTTGTTTAAACAGTCTCAAGTTTATTATATGATAGTGGATAGGATTCTGTTCCTACTGAAAAGTACTTTTCTTATGGTCAAAGGCAGTTATTAATCGGCATGCAAGCTTAAGTATTAAATCCTTTCTTTTTAATTTGTGTTTTCAATTTGTTCTCTAGAAGTTCATTAGATCAAAGGTATATATGTACTCAACAGAGAGGAAGTTAGATTTGTTCTTTGCTGTATATTTGATTTTCTTGATCCTAAGAAAATGTTTTCTTAACTTCAAAAGTTATATAATGATTTCCTGCCAATTTCTTTTTCCTTTTAGATAAGCATTTACCTTTTTATCAATGATTTTATTAATCATTACAGATTAATAGAAAATTTCTGGATGTGCTTATTTGTTCGCAGTATTGACAGTAACTTGAAATGTCTTAAAGTTGGGCTTTATGTAAGGGAGTTAAAAAGAAAAACCCTTGGCTGGACTTCAAAGAGTTCAGAAAGATAATCATGTAGGCCTCATACAAAGACTTGAGTGTTGTAGTCTCTATTTTATATCCTTGCTGCTCTTTGCTAAGATTCAGTTTTAGATGCAATTTGTATGTACTTGCCTAGTCATGTAGGAATAAAGATCTATGGCTGACCTGTGAAAGCATATTTCATGTGATAGAAGGTGAGAATGTCTAATCTTGATGCTTCTGGAGAATAGCCCAGAATTGGAAGGCCAGGATAACATTGCAGAGTTATCACCAGTATTACTTGACTTTATGCTCATCATTATACTCTTAGGTAGGATTTATCAGTGTCCTAGTGAAGTTTTAAAAATTAGGATTTTTTTTAATTGTTTTAAGTGATACTATATGGGATGCAATGAATTTTGTAACAGAATGTGTTTACGTTTTAATAAATATTTAATTTATTTATTAAATTAAATAAATTTATTATTTATTTAATTTAATAAATATTTATCTTTGCTCACAGTTTTTTAGTAAATTAGTGATAAAAATGTTACTTAATGTTTTCCTATGTATTGAAAGTATAGATGAATATAGGTAAAAAGATTAAAAACAGGTTTAAATACAGATTATTTGTCTTTTTCAGTGTTAGGCTCAGATGTTTGCAGAAGACAGTGGTTCCTGTAGAGAGACAAAGTGAGAAGAACCTTTCTCCCAGCCGAGCTAACCTTGTTTCTAAGCTATGCCACTGAATAGCAACAGTTTGCACTAGGAAGAAAGAGACATAACACCTGCTATAGTACTTACACACAGCCTTCAACAAAAATTAAACACCTAGGACCTTGACCTCCAGAGTGGGGCTGCAGTCTAAGGATGGTTCAATGCAGCATCACTGCTTTGGGTCTTTGGTGCTAGAGCCATAAAATGGAGAAATGTTAGAATTACCTTAATTCATGGAGTTTAAGTAATAGCCTTTTACTACGTGTAAAAGCTCCTACTAATTCAAGGTACTTTTCATAAAATACTGATAAATGACTGTTCTACCACAAAAAGCACATAAGGCATATTTGCATATGAGAAGATTAATTTGTTCTTTTTAAAAGTTTTTAAAGTAACATTTTAAGAATGTTTGTAATGTATGTATTTTTTAGTTACGCTTTTTTCTTTATAGCACTGTAACTGTTGAAGTTTAATGTAGATGAACATCTGGCATCTAAACTGGGTTAAAACAAAGTGCAAGCAATTAAAACAACTATAGAGCTATAAATCTAATATGAAACGAGATTATGCCAAAGGGATTTACCTCATCTGGGCCCTTTAATGTTGAAAAACTCCCAGTTTCTAGGTAGCACAATTGCCTAGCCTTAGTATATTATTATCGCATGCTACAACATTACTTTTCTGCTACACATTAGACAATTTCTGCTTAGATCAACTTTTTGATATTGTTGTTAGGTTTCCATTTTTTTATTCTTAGGACAGAAGGAAACTCATAAATCAAACTAAAATATGTTGGACACGAACCTTGAACTAGAAGGGATACTTAATTAAGCATATTCTGTTGACCAAATCTAGAGCATTGCATACCTATTAAATCTTAAAGAGGAAGAAATAATGGATGGCTACGGGGAAGGCAATGGCACCCCACCCCAGTACTTTTGCCTGGAAAATCCCATGGACGGAGGAGCCTGGTAGGCTCCAGTCCATGGGGTCGCTAAGAGTCGGACACGACTGAGCGGCTTCACTTTCACTTTTCGCTTTCATGCATTGGAGAAGGAAATGGCAACCCACTCCAGTGTTCTTGCCTGGAGAATCCCAGGGACAGGGGAGCCTGGTGAGCGTCCGTCTATGGGGTCGCACAGAGTCGGACACGACTGAAGCGACTTAACAGCAGCAGCAGCAGCAAAGGGTAGAGAGAGATTGATGGGATAGAATACAGCGCCCAGAAATAGATTCATACAAATTTAGTTTTCTGATTTCTGACAAAAGTACAAAGACAATTTGATTGAGAAATGGTAGTCCTTTCAACAAATGGTGATAGAGTTCGATATGCTCCAAAAGTGAATCTTGACACATACACACATTTAAATAGGAATCAACTCAAAATCATAAAACTAAATGTAAAACTTCTAAGCTTCTGAAAGAAAACAAAGGAGAAAAACCCATATGAACTTGGATTTGATAATGAGTTTTTAAGATACAAAAAACATGAAATACACTAATAAATTTAAATACTTTGGCTCTGCAGAAAATGCTATTAAGGGCATAAAAAGACAAGCCATAGACTAGGAAGCAATATTTCCAAATTACATTTCTGATTAAACAACGTGTATCCAGAGTATATAAAGAACTCTTAAAACTCAACAATAAGAAAACAAAGCAATTTAAGAAATGGACAAAAGATCTGAACAGACTTCACCAAAGATATATGAGGCAAAAATGTATGAAAATGTACAGTATGTACATCCTTGCTGAGATGGACAACTATTGTAACTGAAAAAGAATTTGAAATTTTCTGTTTTGTTATTTCATATTTTAGTATACAGTGAATAAGGAGCTCGAAGAAAACAAAGAGTGCAGCTTATTTATTTTTAAATCTTATTTGTTTTAAAGTAAAGCAAATACTTCTTCTGACAAGGAACCTAGAGCTTAGATATTTTAATGCTGGCTCTTATTTTTTTATTTTACAGTAAATGTTGATGTTGCCCACCTAACCACTAGAGCAGAGTTGTATTGCAAAGAGAGCAGGAAAAGAGTGGTGAAGCTAGAGAGTTTTCCAGTCTTCCCTCAATTGTATTTGCAAAGTTTAACTTACTCAGAATTACTCTCCCAAGTAAGGACAATCTAAGATTTAAACACAGATATGTTTAACTCAACGGCCATATTATACCTCCCCTGAGATGAGGCATAAAGAATGAGCTGTTAGAATGATGGATCTTGTAGATGTTCTTACAAGGGTATAGGTGAGAGTTTGCTGTTCTGATAAATATGGAAACGTGTGTAAACATGGATGAACATCTGCATGAATTAACAGTATAAACTGGAAGAGAAGTAGACTAGGGTCATGTCAAGATCTCCTTTAGACAGTGGAGAATAGTGTAAATTTAGAAAGGGATGTAATCAGGTTTTTGTCTTAGACCACTGTGGTAGTAATATAGAAAATACAGTGGAGAAAGCCAGAATTAGAGGTTGAGGAAGCTGACCAGGAGACTGCTTTACTAGACCAAGTCCACGTGAGATATGATGAACGCCTGATCTAAGACAGAGTTCTGTTTGCTAAGTAATTTGCGTTAGGTAAAAACAGTTTTTCATACATCTACAGTATGCATGTGGTAGGTATAAAACTAAAGAAAGATACTCCCTTGCCACAAACTCTGAGCTGAGCCAGATATATAGCCATGAACTATAAAACACAATGAACTCAGTTTAAAACGGAGGTCCAGAGAAAGTACAGTAGCCTCATGGAGGAGGGAGAGATTAATTCTGACTTAGGGGTCAGGAAGTCTGCATGTATGTAAAGTAGATAGCATTAATACCAGTCCTTGAAGAAGGGGTAGAGTTTGAATAAGAGGAAATGGGTGGGAAAGGACATTTCCAGTAGAGGAAACTGAGAAAAGTACAGAGTGTATTTGAGGAACAATCTGTTGTGTCTAGAGGAGAGGATATAGTTGGAAATAAAGCTGGAAAGATAGTTTGGGATAGATGAGGTACCTTCCAGGACAGTAAAATGGAAATATAACTCATTTTTGCTTGACTTTTGTATTAATTCAGATGTACAGATAAGCATAGATCAACTTCTTTTTTTTTTCAACCAGAGTATATCAGTTTGAAAGATTCAAGGTTAGGTAAATTTTGGATTTATACATTTTTGGAAAGGAGAGTTTGCTGAGACTACTATAGCTGGTAGTCATGTTTATTTTACTTTTTATAATTGGAAAATGAGTGCCTATAGTACATGAGGTAGCAGTTTAAGGTGAGATATGAATCTGCCTAATGGCAAGATAAAAACAAGTTTTATTTCTGCCACCGTGCTAAAAATTTTATTTGAATAATGAAAGTTCCGGTTGTTTACTAAGTCACTAAGTCATGTCCATCTCTTTTGCTAGCCCAATGACTGTAGCCCACCAGGCTCCTCAGTCCATGGAATTCCCCAAGCAAGAATACTGCAGTAGGTTACCATTTCCTCCAGGGGATCTTCCCAACCCAGGGTGGAACCTGCATCTCCTCCTGGTATATTCTGTATCATTAAGCCAGCAGAGGGCATCCCTCTGTATTCCCTCTGTATTTCTTGGCAGAATAACAACAGCATTCTAGACTGAAAATGTCTTTAATTTCCACAGAATTCCAAATGATCAAAACGTCCTCAGACTCATTTGAAATATGATATCAAATATACATAGGAATTCCCTGGTGGCCAGTGGTAAAGGATCTACCTGCCAATTCAGGAGATGAAGGTTCAGTCTCTGCATCGGGAAGATCCCCTGGAGAAGGGAAAGGCTACCCACTCCAGTATTTTTGGCCTAGAAAATCCCATGGACGGAGGAGCCTGGTGGGCTGCAGTCCATGGGGTCACTAAGGGTCGGACATGACTGAGTGACTTCACTTTCACTTTTCACTTTCATGCATTGGAGAAGGAAATGGCAACCCACTCCAGTGTTCTTGCCTAGAGAATCCCAGGGACAGAGGAGCCTGCTGGGCTGCCGTCTATGGGGTTGCACGGAGTCAGACACGACTGAGGTGACATTGCCATTGCCTTCTCCAATTGTTAAGTCAGATGAAGTTAATTAGTTTTCCTGAAGGTGTGTTTTAAGACCATTTATATTGCCAATAGTCAGAACCTAAACTGCAGTAAGTGGATTGTAGGAGTAGTTTTGCTAGTAAAAGAAATCTTCTAAGATAATGTGTTTTACTGAAATTGTTAATTACTATTTTTATTTCATTTGTTTCATTTTGAATGTTTATAAAAATGGAAGTATTATTTTTGAGAACATCCTGTTTATAATAAAAACTTAATGACAACTTCATAAAACAAAAATAGCATGTGTCTACAAATGTGATTATGGACTTGTTCACTTAAGGAAGCAAATTTAGAAGATAAAATTCTAACTTTAGCTAGTATATGCAACTGTTTTATTTTAGAAAGATAAATGTCCTTGCAATGATGACATTTATTGCTTAGGAAAACATGTTGCTTTATTTTTTCCTTCCATGTGATTTTTAATATAACACTTACAGAAACACTTCAAATCTAACTAAATAAAACAAACATAAAATGTCACTTTTTAAAATGAAGTATTATTAATAAACTTTTTCTAACTCTTACCATTGAGATTCTCCTTGAATATTTATAATATTAGAACTTCTATATGCCAAGAGTTTTAAGATACAGCTTAAGAGTTTTAAAATGTGGTTTTTTCCTTTTTTAAATTTTGTTTTATATACATTCAACTCATTTATGAAGGGTGTATTTTTATGGAGTGACATTACTTGATTTTGTGCATTTGACAGTATAGCAAATGATTAAGTAGGACTACTGAATACAGTTTTGCCCATTGTAACCTGAAAAAGAGGATTTATCCAGAGAGTGTGAACATGGGCTGGAATCTGGCTGGAGCTCCACTTCAGGCCTTGTGCACTGGTGAGGGGCCACATAGACTCCAGAAAATAGGTGCCTTTTTCTAATCTCTCAGCTGAAAAAATATGTTTATTTTGTAGGGGATTTCCCAGAGAGAATATGCATAAAGGTGTTTTATGTGCTGGCCTGTGGACAAATTTAAGATGTAAAAGAAAATGAGTAGATAGATATGGTGGTAGTTTTCCTGATGGTTACTGTAGCATAGTAGCCTAGATGTGGCAGATTTTTAGTGACCTGTAAAGCAACTGGGAGATTGTAAATTGCAATGGGAAGAACTCTGGGAAGCAGTTTCAGAAATCAGGTGTTAGTGCTTGCTCAACTTTTCTCTAGCTGTTTGATCTTTGGTGTCTTTTCTTGAAAATGAAGGGCTTGAACTTCATTCTACCTTCAAGGATGAATCCACATTTCAACTTCTGTGAAAGTTGTGTCTGGAACATGGTAAGCAAGGAGAAGTTGAAACTGAGAATTTTTCAAATTGTCACATTGCATATATGATTAAAAGTCTTTGAGATACCTATTTACATGATTTATAATATAAAATAGTTTTGAAATCAAGTAGCTTTCTGCTTTCCTTCTTTTACTTAGTTTGTTCAGTCGCTCAGTCGTGTCCGACTCTCTGCGACCCCATGAATTGCAGCATGCCAGGCCTCCCTGTCCATCACCAACTCCCAGAGTTCACTCAGACTCAAGTCCATCGAGTCAGTGATGCCATTCAGCCATCTCATCCTCTGTCGTCCCCTTCTCCTCCTGCCCCCAATCCCTCCCAGCATCAGAGTCTTTTACAATGAGTCAACTCTTCGCATGAAGTGGCCAAAGTACTGGAGTTTCAGCTTTAGCATCATTCCCTCCAAAGAAATCCCAGGGCTGATCTCCTTCAGAATGGACTGGTTGGATCTCCTTACAATCCAAGGGACTCTCAAGAGTCTTCTCCAACACCACAGTTCAAAAGCATCAATTCTTTGGCGCTCAGCCTTTTTCACAGTCCAACTCTCACATTAGTACATGACCACAGGAAAGACCATAGCCTTGACTAGACGGACCTTTGTTGGCAAAGTAATGTCTCTGCTTTTGAATATGCTGTCTAGGTTGGTCATAACTTTCCTTCCAAGGAGTAAGCGTCTTTTAATTTCATGGCTGCGGTCACCATCTGCAGTGATTTTGGAGCCCAGAAAAATAAAGTCTGACACTGTTTCCACTGTTTCCCCATCTATTTCCCATGAAGTGATAGGACCAGATGCCATGATCTTTGTTTTCTGAATGTTGAGCTTTAGGCCAACTTTTTCACTCTCCACTTTCACTTTCATCAAGAGGCTTTTTAGTTCCTCTTCACTTTCTGCCATAAGGGTGGTGTCATCTGCATATCTGAGGTTATTGATATTTCTCCCGGCAATCTTGATTCCAGCTTGTGTTTCTTCCAGTCCAGCGTTTCTCATGATGTACTTACTTTCTATTTAATCTGCTCATTCTTCTTTTTCTTCTGGTCTGTTCTTTGTTGTTGTTATTGTCTTTTATTTTTTTTTACTTCTTTATTCTGGAAGCTGAGATAGTTGATTTTGGAATTTCTTTTCTATTATAAATACTTAAAGCTCTAATGTTCCCTCTAAGCATGGCCTTCTCTGGTTCTCACCAATTTTAACACATTGTTATGATTGTCAGTTTCATCAGCTATCAACTTAGGCTATAGACCGTTCAGTTCAGTCGCTCAGTCGTATCCAACTCTTTGTGATCCCATGAACTGCAGCACTCCAGGCCTCCCTGTCCGTCACCAACTCCTGAAGTCTACCCAAACCCATGTCCATTGAGTCGATGATGCCATCCAGCCATCAGATTCTCTTTCATCCCCTTCTCCTCCTGCCCTCAATCTTTCCCAGCATCAGGGTCTTTTCCAATGAGTCAGCTCTTCGCATCAGGTGGCCAAAGTATTGGCATTTCAGCTTCAACATCAGTCCTTCCAATGAACACCCAGGACTGATCTCCTTTAGGATGGACTGGTTGGATCTCCTTGCAGCCCAAGGGACTCTCAAGAGTCTTCTCCAACACCATAGTTCAAAAGCATTAGTTCTTCAGTGCTCAGCTTTCTTTATAGTCCAACTCTCATATCCATACATGACCAATGGAAAAACCATAGCCTTGACTGATGGACCTTTGTTGGCAAAGTAATGTCTCTGCTTTTGAATATGCTATCTAGGTTGGTCATAACTTTCCTTCCAAGGAGTAAGCATCTTTTAATTTCATGGCTGCAATCACCATCTGCAGTGATTTTGGAGCCCCCAAAATAAAATCAGCCACTGTTTCCAATTGGTGTTGTTTTGAAGGTATTCTGTAGATACTATTAAAATCAGTGATTTAAGGCAGATTATCCAAGATGATCTGGGAATCTTAATTCAATCAATTGAAAAGCTGAGGAGCAGAGCTGAGGCGTCTCTGAAGAAGAAATTCTATTGGTTCTGTTTCTCTGGTTAAACCTAGTAATTTAATTGCTCAGTTGTGTCTGACTCTTTGCGACCCCATGGACTATAGCCCGCCAGGCTCCTCTGTCCATGGGATTCTCCAGGCAAGAATACTGGAATGGGTTGCCATTCCCTTCTCCAGGGAATCTTCGCGACCCAGGGATCGAATCCAGGTCTCCCACGTCACAGGCAGATTGTTTACTGTCTGAGCCACCAGGGAAGACTGGTTAAACCTGGGCTGATAACAGTTGTGCTTTCAGTTTCATTCAGTTCATAATACTTCCTAATTTCCCCTGTGGTTTCTTTTTTGACCTGTGGGTCATTTAGAAGTGTGCTGTTTATTGTCCAAATATCTGGGAATTTTCCAGATATTTTTCTGTTACTGATGTCTAAATTGATTTCATTGTGGTTAGAGGACATATTCTATAAGATTTCAGTTCCTTAACATTTATTGAGGCTTGGTTTTTGGTCCAGGGTTTCGCTTATGTTGCATGTGAACTTGAATATGTATCCTGCTGTGATTGTTTGGAATGTTCTATAAATGACCTCAAGATTTTTGATGGGACCTTAGATACATTTTAATGTTTGAATTATATCTGGTAGCTTATAAATTTCATTGACCGATCAGATTTTTGGAAATTATCCTATTTCTGAAAAACTAAAAGATGGAGTAATAAGTTCTGACTTTCTACTTCATTAGTTATTTCAATTAATAAGTTAATAGTTATTTTAACTGCAGTTCTTACTACTTGATTATTTGCAGTTCATAATATAAGACAACTTGTTAGTTTCATGTCTTTGCTTTCAATTTAATCTTATATAATACTTTTATGATACTTAGAAATCTTTCTCAGCTTCTTCTTGATTATCAAAGAATAAATTTTTAGTTGGTAAATTTTCTTGGATTTGTCCTACTTAATTTTTTCAGAATAGTGTGTGTGTGTTGTGTGTGTGGTAATTTTGTTGCTGTACCCTAGGAACAGGAAAAATTCATGGAAATGAAAAATCATATCAGTATATTTTTCTTTGGAGCAAGTTTTTCCTATCTTTAAGAAAGCATTATTAGCCCGGGTTAAAATGGTCTTTTGAGTTTTCAATGTTTTTCTTTTAAACAAACCCAATGAAAGAAAATAGAAAGTTTTAAAAGAGCAAGTTTTTGGATCCTTTCCTTAGAAGATCCCCACTATTACTTCTTGAAATCATATGCTTATTATTTGTGATTAATCTACAACTGATGTATATAAATTATACATTTATGTATGAGTGGGAAATGCATTAGATAACCTGTTTAAGCCTCAGTGAACGAAGAAGACTGCTTAGATTTGAGACTTGGAAAATGGCCTAAGAAGCCATCAATCTAGAATCTCACCCAGCCCCGGAACTCATTCTACTGGAATTCATTCCATGCCATAAAGTGTTATACCATGTGTGTGTGGGATTTATTTTTCCATGTTGTTCCTTTTCCCATTACTATTAGCAATTAAAGCTTGACTATAAAAAAGATAGTCATTTGTGGGAATTGAAATGCATGATGTTGTTATAGTGGGAAGAGTATTGCTTTATAGTCAGACAGACCCAGATTAGAATATCAGTGGTGCCATTATTTAATTTAGTGTCTTTGGATGAATTATTTAATCTGAGCCTCAGTTTCTTCATTTTCAAATAGGAATTAAAATACCTTTTTTACCAGATTGTTATATGATGAGGCGAATTAGTAAGCAGTCAGTAAATCATAGTTATTAAAATTACATCAGGTATAATAGTTTCTTTTTCTGTTTTCAAGAAACTTTGTACTTAGAATGATATTCTCTAATATATTTTCAGAACCTTTCTAGTGATTCTTCCTGAATACTGTTTATTTTACTGTTTAGTTTCTTAATTTAAGAAAACATGAATAATGTATAGTACATTTTTAAATAGCTAGGATGAGTCATTTATACTACTTTCATTTTCCTACTAAGAAGCATATAATCTCCTGTCTCAATAGTTCTAAGACAAATGTTCACAGCACCTAAATAGAATTGTGTAAGTTTAAAACTGGAGGATCCATGAAAGTGAAAGTCACTCAGCCGTGTCCAACTCTTTACGACCCCATGGAATTTTCCAAGCCAGAATACTGGAGTGGGCAGCTGTTCCCTTCTCCAGGGGATCTTCCCAACCCAGGGATCAAACCCAGGTCTCCCGTATTGCAGAAGATTCTTTACCAGCTGAGCCACCAGGGAAGCCCAAGAATATTGGAATGGGTAACCTATCCCTTCTCCAGCAGATCTTCCTGACCCAGGAATTGAACCAGGGTCTCCTGCGTTGCAGGCGGATTCTTTTACCAGCTGAGCTACAATTCTGCTTCCTCATTTAGCAGATAAAACTTTAAGAGGTTAAGTGACTAGATTAAGATCATTTGTTATGGACAACCTAAGCAGTTTCAGTGAGCCTGAATGTCAATTTGGTATACTTTGTCATGTGCTTCCCTCTGAAAGCTTCCAAACCACTCACCAGACTACTGCAACATGTTAAATTCTGGAAGCAGCTGGTAAGTTTCACATTATTTTTCCTCTACTCCCTAAATAGTACACTCGAGCAAAAGGCCAGGAAACCACCTAAGGAACTAGTCACAACTTCTACTAGTGGCATCTGGTATATAATAAATTATTCAGCCATTGTGAAAGAATAAGTGAATATTGGATCTATGAATTAGGCAAGTGATAATCACAGTGATGGTGTGAAATGAAAGTGTGATTTTCAGTATTCTGATGTTTAAGATAAATTTGATTACAAAAGAATAATTAAGCTGTTAATATGACTAATAAAATTACCTTTCTTGATTTGGGTTTTCTAAAAACCTGCCTCACCTGTACCTTTTCTGACTCATATGTTTCATTCTTTTTTTGTTAGATTATTTGTTGGGTCCAGGAAATTCAGTCAGTTTCCAGTTTTAGAATTATTGGCTCAATGTCAGGGTGCTCACTGATTCATAAATGGATCATATTTGTAATTTTGTTTGTTTTTTTATTTAGATTTGAAGAAAATTTTCCTGTAGAAGTGGGCTATAACTTGTAATTGGTTTTTCTTAATTTGGGAAATTTAATTTGGGATCTCTTGGAATGCCACTAGGGAAACAAAGATGTTAAGGGATAAATATGTAACTTTGCATACATATACATTAGTGTGTATGTGTAAAATCTATGAAGTGCCTTTAGAACTACATGTAAGGTGCATATGCACAATTGTAAATGTATCCTGACAATAATTTCAATGGCAGGTCTGCAGAAGGAGAATCGTTTTAATCCGTTTATTCAGTTATTTTTTGTTAAAATCTATTTAGCATCTGATGTCTTTAGGGCATATTTTAAGAGTCTTATATCTCAGCTAGATCTTCAGAGATGGATAGGATTTGAACATATGGTATATTACATTATGTTATGCTTGTGTAAGTATTTGCCTTACTTTATAAATATGGTCTGTTTGTGAATCACACATTTAATTTTGTGTTTTTTCAAATATTCAGGAGTGGTTATATAGTTTTGCTGGCCATTTGACCCTCACAGCTTTCTTAATTACTATTACTACTTTCTGCTTAGAACACTACTTTTATTTTAATGCTGAATAACAATTTCTTGAGTTATAGAGTTACAGTTGCTAAGATTATTGTCATGTTTGTGGTCCATACATGCTCTTCCCCATAGGGAAATAGAGAATCATCCTTCACAAACAAAACAAAGCTCTAGAAGTTGGGTAGCAAATATAGGAGCAGCCAAGGGCTATTATTTTTCCTCTGTCCCCTAACGTGTACATGGATACACACAAACTCACACATATAGAATAGTGACAGTATAGCTTTGTGTAGCAGTTCTCAACTTGTAGTCTCAGAATTCTTTATAGTCTTAAAAATTTATTGAGGACCCCAAGGAACTTAATATTTATTAATATAAATTTAAAATAGCAATAGTCAACTTCATTTTATTTTAACATAAATAACATGTTAGGAAGAAAAAAAAGCCTATTTCCCTAAATTAAAAAAAAACATTTAGTTAGAAAAGTAGAATTGTTTTATAGTTTTTACAAATCTGTTTTAATGACTGGCTCAATAGAGGGCAGCTGGATTCCCATATCTACTTCTTTACTGAGTCTGTTGTGTGTTGTTTTGGTTAAATTATAGGAGGAAAATATGTTCTCACACAGATATATGGTTTGAGTAGAGATGAGTAATAACCCTTTCAGTTAATTATGGTTATTCTTCTTTGATAATATTTCAAAACTTAAGAAGTATTAATTCTTTATAGGTTAATGTGAAACCAGTAAATCCTTCATAATCTACTATACTTTAAAACCCATTGGTTTAATTTGCACCTTGAATGGATCTTCTACCATGCATGGTTTTTTTAATATTATGCATTGATTATTTGGAAAGTGTTGATCCAGTTAGTCAATGCAGATCTACCAATGTTGATACAGTTCACCATGCAATTTTTTAAAATAATCACATTGATTAATATGATCACTGATCTCCAGAGTCTCCCAGTGTAGTGATAGTGTGGTTCTCAGTTTTCTAAAATTCAATTTCTTTTCCTTGAAAACTCAGATTTTATCAATGTCAACAAGCTTACCATTTTCAGTTCTTTTCCTTGAAGTAAAAGTATCACTTTGTTCCCAGACCAGAATAACCAGTTTGTCTGTTGTTCATTCAAATAAAAGTGGTGTATTATTTGAAAAAAACAAAACTGTTTTACCTCACAATTCAAATAACTGTATGTTTTTCCTCAGAACAGCTACATTTCTATATGCAGAAAAAGTGCTTTATGCAATACTTCAGTTTCATCACATAAAATATTGTGCTCAGGGGTTGTAATTTCATAAAATTAATAATTTTTACTGTTCATCAAGGGTATTCATAAGTGAAACTGGTTTAAAAAATGTTTTCTTCACTGTGCATTCCTGGCGGTGACAAGTATAACAATGACTTATACCATAGTGCTGCCACTGCCTTGATTCATGTCATGGTTCCAGCAGTTTTACCTACAGTCACTTTTGTACCATCAGTAAAGCAGATGTCAACACATTGGAAAGGGAAAATCACATCTTACTAGTATTACTAGAATACTTTTGAGGTCACAGACTCTTCAAATGGTTTTATAGTTTTTCAAGGTCTGTGAACCATAGTTTGAGAACTGCTCATGTAGTGGTTTTAAGGCATCATCGTGCACACTCACTTGCATCTGGCTCTGTCTAGCCATAAGATCTAGAGATCTAGAACTAGTAATTACTTCAGCTTTATTTGTAAAGTGAATTCATAATAGTGTGATATTATACAGTTTGTGGGAGGGTATGAGTTAATATATATAAGCTTTTATACCACTGCCTGGCATAGAGTGAGCCTATGGGTTTGCAAATTATATTTTCGTATTTTACAGATTTATGTATGTATTCCATTAATTCTGGATATTTGGAAACTCCGGGTTCATCTCACTGCTTTAAAATCAGCTCATACTTAAACCAAATAGATGACACATTTTAGTTCTGAAGATGCTGAGAGACAGTTCTTTATGTATTTTTTTTGACATTGGTTCAATTTGAAGAGTGTTCTTTGGATTGTTTGATAGCAGTCATAGAGGAGTAAATGCTTCCATTTATATGCTGTAAGTGGATTCTCTTATTTATCAGTTGATCAGTGTGTGCTCTTGAGATGATTCCTTCTGCATCTTAAGTGGCCTTAAGAGGTGTTTTCAGTGGTATTAAAGGGGTTGGTGAATTGTTTTGGCCTTCAGTGTTAAACAGTAGCACAACCCAGCTAGTCTTGTAGTTAAACGACCATTTGTATTGCTTTATGTAGTCTTTTGCTTTCAGTTCAGATATTCTTTGCAACTTGGATTTACTTGAAAGTTGTTAGCTGTGTGACATACTCAGAGTTTTGATTTGCTCTTTCCTATGGCCTTCGCAAAGAGTCGGACATGACTGAGCGACTGATCTGATCTGATCTAATCTGATGGCCTTCACTCAGAGCTTTGTACTAAGAGGCTAATTTTCATCTTTGCTACACAATGTAGGAGGAAAATGTTGAGTCTCTGAATATAGTCAAAGTTAGTCTTTGCTTAATTTAAATTCATCATATATTGAGAATATACAAGCTATTGATTGCCTGTCTTTTTTTAATACACTTGGTGTAACTTCTTTTTTTTTAATTTTTATTTTTTTTTTTACTTTACAATATTGTATTGGTTTTGCCATATATCAGAATGAATCTGCCACAGGTATACATGTGTTCCCCATCCCGAACCCTCCTCCCTCCTCCCTCCCCATACCATCCCACTGGGTCGTCCCAGTGCACCAGCCCCAAGCATCCAGTATCGTGCATTGAACCCGGACTGGTGACTCGTTTCTTATATGATATTATACATGTTTCAATGCCATTCTCCCAAATCATCCCACCCTCTCGCTCTCCCACAGAGTCCAAAAGACTGTTCTATACATCAGTGTCTCTTTTGCTGTCTCATATACAGGGTTATTGTTACCATCTTTCTAAATTCCATATATATGCGTTAGTATACTGTATTGGTGTTTTTCTTTCTGGCTTACTTCACTCTGTATAATAGGCTCCCGTTTCATCCACCTCATTAGAACTGATTCAAATGTATTCTTTTTAATGGCTGAGTAATACTCCATTGTGTATATGTACTACAGCTTTCTTATCCATTCATCTGCTGATGGACATCTAGGTTGCTTCCATGTCCTGGCTATTATAAACAGTGCTGCAATGAACATTGGGGTACACGTGTCTCTTTCAATTCTGATTAAATGTAAAATTAGCTTAACTGTATTTTTGAGGCCAACAGGACCCTTTATGCTAATGATCAGTCACATCAAATGAAATTGTTCTGTTAGAATAGTAAATAACAGTTACATGAATTTGTTTAGTATCACTGAACATGAGATAGAGGAAAATCAATGGTGAATTTTTGGGGGAACCAACCTCAAAATTTGCCCCTTGCCATTTTTTAAAGGAAATCATATTGTATCATTTATATTCAAATTCTAAAGAGAGTAAAATTAAATTATTTCTTTGAAAATTTTCAATATTTATCGAATTACATCTGTTTACATAAAAGAGTAATAAGTACAATTTTTTCTGTCATCTTTATAACCAGAAACAAACGTCTGTTCTTTTCTTATTCGAACTTTAAATGAACTCTTATATAAAGCTCTATTACGTCTCCTCTTACTAACTCAGTATTCTTCTACATATCATAATACAAAGGAACTTTCTATTTAAACAAGGCAACTTTGATGTAATTTGCTAAGATCCTACAAAAGGTCTGGAATACTTTTATATTTTGTTTTAACCTCATGTTTATAATTTGGTTTTTGGCGTTCTATGAAACGCCTTTCACTCTAAGTTAGACTAGATTATAATCACTCTTCTCAGTCTGGCCAAAAGGTAATACTCAATGCAGTGACACATTCAAAAGGAAAATGGAGAGATTTCCAAGCATTTATGTCTTAGCTTGATTTTTACTGATGTATGCCCTTTTTTGTATTTTCTGCTGTTTGCTTTGATTGAAATTAAAGTTTCTTCGTAAACTCCAAGGACACATATGTATTCTATACCTAGGGTCCAAAAGTTTCCCAGTCATTTGCTTATACTATGCTTCAAGACTTGTGTACACCTAAGCTCTTAATCCTTTCCCCTGAGCCATCTCCAAAAGCAAGCTTCATATTTGGTGAAGCAAGAATTGTTTCTAAAGATTGTCCTTGGATTCAGATGTAGAACAGGAAAAGAGTTTGCAATTCTGGGAGTTCCCCAAGCTCCCACCGCCAAAACAACTGACTTTTTCTGGAGCCTGTGTATGTCCCCCTCTTAACAGCACAGAGACACTCTTTTAAAACCTGAATTAACAAAACAGAAATGGAGAACATTGTAATAAATGTGCAATTTCTTATGGTTTTTAGATTTACTAGTAATTTTATTTATTTTGATAAATAAAACACTACTGTTTCAGGCACATAAATAGTAGAATCAAGAAACTTTTCTAACAGTAGGATATTTCCACTCAACTTCTTTAGTATATATTAACCTTGTGTCTTTGACTAGTAGACATCTTCCAATATTATAATTTTTGAATTTACTTTTCAAAAAGTTACTGAATAAATGAATAGCAGTTTTCTATGTAAAGTCTAAATCACATTTTTAAAGGATTATAGGCTAAATCTGTGTTCCTCCTTCCCATTTACATGCTTGTCCATAAAACAGATGTCATACTGGCTATGGATATCTTATGCATTCAGAGTCTGTAGATTGCTGAATGTTTGGCAAAGATAATTATATGCTTTGGCTTGGGATTTGGAAACAGTAAACTTTTCCACTTTCCATTATGTAAATTAGCAGTGGAAATAGCTGTATATTTCTCTATGATGTTATCTTGCTAAATATAGGTAATGCAGATTCATTTCTATTTGAAGAAATAGTTTGCCATAAATTGATGGTTCAGTTTTTGGTATAACTTAGATTTTATATTAACATTTTTCATTGTATAGGAGTATCTTTCAATAATTTATTTTTTCTTCTAAACTTCTATGGATTTTTAGCCTCTAGCAAAATTAATCAGACTTCTCTAGTGACTTGTTTTATAGGATATCTTTATATTAATTTATTGAAGTATAGTTGATTTATAGTACACAGTTGCATGTGTATAGCATTGTGATTATTTTTGCAGATTATACTCCATTATAGGTTATTACAAGATAATGGCAGTAATTCTCTGTGCTATACAGTATATCCTATTTTTTTAAAAAAAATCATATGAACACAATATATTTGCATTCAGAAAAACATAATCCCAATTCAAGAATTTCTAATAGCCTATGGTTATCCTTACAATAGAAGAGGCTTCTATTTAAAACTAGACATTCAACAGTATTCACTTATACTTTTAACAGATATTTAAAATATCTGTTTTATCTTTGTGTCTCAAATCTAGTTTTTATATAGAAGATAAAAAAATTAAGAACCTTATAGTAGAGAGGGAACTTAAAATTCATAACAGGTCATTATAAAACAGTGTCACAGATAAAATTCAGTTTTGATGTAATCATTCAACAAATAGTTCATGGTCCACTACAGTGTACTTAGGCTTTGACCTCCCAGGGCTTAGAGAGGGTCAGAGAAGACAGCTCGGACGTTGTATGCCCTGCCTAAAATTAAAGATTAAAGCTTTTGATGTATTATTTTTTAAAACTAAACTGCAGACATTATTTGAATTTTATTTATTTTTCTGCTAATGTCCTTTTCTGTTACCAGATCCAGTCCAAAATCCCATAATGCATTTAGTTCTGTGTCTCCTCAGCCTCCTCCAATTTTCAAGAGTTCTTCTACCTCATTTGTCTTTCATAACCTTGACACTTTTGAAGGGTTCTGTCTGTCAGGTGAGTGTATGCTCCTCGGTTCTTTGTCTCCTCACAATAAAGATTTGGAGCGACGGACATTAAAGCCCCTTCGGCGTGTCACAGCTCTCGGGTGTTGGACAGACTGTGTTATAGATCTCTGGTCTCAAACGGGCCATGTTATAGCTCTTAGATAAATCAGTGTTACAGCTCTGTTTTATTTATAAGATAGCAGGAAAATCCATCTTGAGGTATGAGGGCACATCGATCCAAAGACACAAAGAGAAGAGTGCCCCAGTGCGTGGGGGAGAGAGAGAGAGCCCTTTGGCTCCTCTTTTTGTGTTTTTTTCTTCCCCCTGGGCCTGCCCTATGCAAATTGGTCTTAGTCAAGAGTGCTGTTCTACCTGAAGTCCTCACTCTGGTCCTCGGACCTTCCTTTGACCTTCCTCTGTTCTATTTTCCTGGGCTTTTCTCTTCCTTGTCTTTTAGCCACCGCCATTTTGGACTCCTTTTCCCTATTCTAACTACCTAACAGTTAGGATAAACTATTTTGTAACCTCACTGTGGGTTTGTTTGATGTTTTCTCATACGTAGCCAGAGGTTATGCATTTTAAGCAAGAGTATCAAAAAGTGTCAAATTAGGAGTACAGGATACCCATAGATCTTTTTATTGATGATACTATCCCTAACTATTTCGTCAAGGTGGTATGGCCCAGGTTTTTTATTATAAAATTACTATTTTTCCTTTGTCATTAAAAAATATCTTGGGGGCACCCTTTGGGACTGCATAATTTTTAAAAAAAAATTTAATGAGAGAGACCATTGTGTTCTTTTTTCTTGTTTTTGACTCTATTTTAAACTGAAGGATAATTGTTTTACAATGTTGTGTTGGTTTCTGCCATATATCAACATGAACTCACTGTACTCTTGCCTAAGGAAAAAAGATTTATTTTGTCCTGATATATGTTGCTTCTGGATCTCTTATTTCTTTGTGAGCTTATCTTAATTCTTGCTACTGTTGAAATGTGGACAATCAAACCCAAACAAAAATTTAAAATTTGCCAGCTTAATTTTGATGAAAATAGATAGTAAATTACCTCATTAAGTATTTCCTTCTTGAGTTAAGCAAACTAGTTTCTAAATTATATCCTACATCCAGTTTAACAAATATTTGAATACTGTATTCAAATTAATTATTTTATTATCATATTTAAGGCATTCAACTTAAAGTATATTATTCTTATCGATTTATGATAGTGGAATCTGGTGAACCTTCAGCAAAGGACTTAGGTTGAATATTGCTGAGGTACCATTTTGTTTCAAAATGTTTATAAATCCTACACTTTTGAAGTAATCTAATGTTCCTTGGTGGTTCTAGAAGACAATGGACAGGAAGGAGAAAAGAAGTGAATCTGAAACAGTCAGGCACAAATAGCACAGATTGTTTGCTGTGGGCTTACATTGCATTGTGTGTTATGTTCTATTTTTAGATTTCACTTAACTGTTATGTTTTTACTTTCATTCAATTGCTAATCAAGAGTTTCCTCTGTGAAGATGTTTTTGCTATTCTTGGAACCACATGGAGTTTTCCCTTTAATAGTAATACTGTTTGCTGTGGTCCCAGACATGTGACCTTTAAAAAAAAAAATAAGGCAAATCATCTTACTTTTAGTATGTGGTTAGGAGTGAGTTGCCCATTCACATCAAGCCTAATTTGATGTGAGTTAGGACTAACCTTTGACAAAATCCATGGTTTAAAATTTAGACTAGAAAGAGACCATAAATCTTACTGTTTAAATCACCCAAAAGGGTAACTGTACTATTTGTAACATTTCTCCAGTCTTCTGTTCCCAAATCTGTTATTCTGTGATGTAAAGCCTTGGTTGCTTTTCACTACTTTTAAATTTGTTTGCAAAAGGTGGAGCCCAGAAAATGTGCCCATCATTGAATATTCTAAGTTTAGCTAAGGAAAAGCAAGACTGCTGTAATGTTTCTATTCTAAAAAAGTTGTATTTATCTGAGTTACAGGACTGGTTTACATACATGAGAAACTAAGATTTTCCATACACCAGGAAAAGTTTCAAAAGGATGGCTTTTGTGCTTGCCACTTCATCCCCACCAAATGTTACAAACAAATACTCATGTCTGCAGTGGGCCATTTGTGGGTGTACTTAATTGCAGTTCTCAAGTCATTCAAGCCCAAGACTTTTCCAGGTAAAAATGAGAAAGCCTCAGAAAATTTGTCTTTCCTCTGCACTTTTGGAATGAGGTTTAGCTTTTAAGGTTTACAATTTTTTTTTAATTTTTTTTTTGTTTGTTTACATAGAAGTAGATATATCAGAGGCTCACTTTATTTCAGGAGGGAATTCTAATACCTTTGGAGTAAAAAGTAAAACAGCACCATTATAATCTCTGTCATATCTAACTACATTTTTGATTGTTGGGACTGGTATTTTAGAGATGTTATAATCTTCAATAGCTTACTTTATTTTAGTTAACTTTTAAAAAGAACTTTGTACACTGATAAGTTTTTAATGTGACTATTGCTTACTTTGGCTACTGAACTGCCAAATTTGGTTTCAGAACTCAGGAGAAGATTTTAATCAGTGTCTTTTTCATAAGGAAACCAGAAAAGATTTCAGTGAAGTCGTGTTTAATGTTAGTCTTATCTGTTAGTATATAGCAAAACAGCTTGTGCCTAGACCAATAAGAGAGAAATCCAGGCTTAACAAAATCCGTTTACCACTCTTTTCCATGTTGGACATTGAAAAAAAAAAAAACACACAGAAACCCCGAAAACTGCTCACAGGGATCTTTCTTATTTAGTTTTACAACTTTACAACTTATTTAGTGTGTAATTTTGCTGAATTTGTTCCAAAATATAAAATCTAAAGTAGTTGTTGCTGGTTCTAGGAACTCTTTTCCTTTCAAAGTATTTTTGAAGTTGAAAACTTTTAATAGTATTTCCTTTGGAAGACATTTTTAATGTCAAAAGACATTTTCTGTCTCTTTTGAGGTATCATTTCTAAAAAGTTGAAGTGTCTCTCAAAAAGCACCTTACTGTGTTTTTCCTAGAGATTCCTGAATTATGTACATTTTGTTTCCTGAGTAGGAGAACTATCTGTTCTAGAAGGACTATTTTCAATTAATCAAATGATCATTCTCTGCAGTTATTATTGATCATGTAATTGATTTATTCCTGAGTAATATAAGTAACATTACTTATTTAGTCAAAGCTGTCGTAGTTTTTCTCTAAATTAAGTACAGTGTTTTGGGTGGGTTTTAGATTAACAGGAGGTTAACATATATACATACATGTGTGCTTTTTAGCTTTAGTTCCTAATTTAATTAACCAAAGATCTAGTGTCTTATCAGAAGTAAAGTCAGGGCAGAAGCAGATGTAACATATCTCAGCATAGCTTTTAGCTCATAATAGAAATCAGCAGTTGCTAATAACAATGTATATGCAAGGTAGTATCCTTGAATTAGGAAAAGTTCACTTATTTCTATGTCACTACCCTTTTAGATCCACTTTTCTAAAAGAACTAACAATCTGGGAACTATTCCATTTTCATCACTATTCCAGAAGAACTTAGACTGACCATCTGTGGGCTTCCTTTTAAGGGAATGTTTATAATTACCAGTCTCCTGGTTCTTGAACCAAACTCAGAGTCAGCAAGGACATTTTCTCATTCAGAGGGCGAACTCAGAGTTAATACACAGGTGTCCTCTGTCTATTTACTTACAAGTGTTCTGGAAGGCCCACTTCCCCTAAGTATTAAACCTGAAATTTATAATTTTGAATCTTAGAATAACCTAGTTAGCTCTTGATTTTTTGCATCAAAGAAAAGGAATAGAACTATACTAATCTAAACGGACCAAATTTATACAATGATTTGTTTCGGGTTTAAAATTTCTTTTATACTCAGATTTGATATGGTCATATGTGCCTAGGGTATTTTTGAAAAATAATGATTCATTTTATGAAAACTTGACTCAAGAAGAAAAGAAACTACCTGGTCTCTCTCTTCTTCAATAGGAAAATAACCTTTCAAAACAATGCAAGATGGCACCATAAAAGAAAAAACTATTTCTCACACACCTCTGACACCAAATGTGTGGTTTTCCACAGCAAGCAATTCTCCACCAACACTAACTAGGCGTCCTACAATTTAATTCAATTCTGATACTTAATACCCCGACTTAGCACACATTCCACAGGTTTCATATAAGCTTACTCCCCAACTTCCATCTTGCCCAGTCATGTATTTTCTTATGCTGTAGCCTTTTTACACTAAAATCCCACAAGACTGTTCCCCCATTCCAGATACTAGTTGCAAGTTGTAGGTTTGAAGATTACCCACAGAGAGTCCAACTTCATTGCAAATCTGAGGCTCCCACATTTCTTCCTCTCTCTCAGGTTCAGTAGTTTGCTGTAACAGCCCACAGAACTCGGAAATACTTTTGTTTACTGGTTTGTTATAAAGGATTTTTAAAGGATACAGGTGAACTGCCAGAGGAGATAATCATCGCATGAGATCTGGAAGATCCTGAGCACAGGCACCTCTGTCCTCATGGAGTTTAGAGGGTATCACCCTCCGAGCACATAGATGCTTTCACCAACCCATGAGCTCTCCAAAACTGAAGTTTAGAGGTTTCTGTGAAGGTTTCATTACAAAAGCATGATTATTAACTCAATCTCCAGCTCCCCCTCCCTCCCTAGAAGATAGAGGGTGAAGCTGAAAGTTCCAAGCTTCTAATCACTGTTTGACCTTTCTGGTGCCAGCCTCTATCCTGAGGCTGTCCAGTTAGCCCACCAACAATCACCTCATTAGAACAAAAGATACTCGTGTCACCCAGGAAGTTCCAAGAAATTTAGGATCTCTGTATAAGACACTTCTATCACCCCTGTCATTTAGCAGATTACAAGTATTTTAAGAGATTTGTGTCACAGGCACATCTTCCTATGTCACAGATGATTTTTATAATTTTAGTTCAGTCCTCTTTGTGAACTCCTAACCTCTGTGCCTGACATACACTGGGTACTCAGGAAACACTTATTGAATGAGTGAATAAGTGAAGTACTTATATCGATTAAGTACCTTCATCAGATCCTTGATTAGATGTGCAGAGGTTAGAGATGTGAAGACAAAGTCTTGGTCCTTAAAACATTTGTTGAGAAGAAACATTAATTCAGCATTCATCTACTGTGTGTTGAATTATGTTGATCTCTGTGATGATTCCAATAATGAAGAAGATGAGGGTAAAATAACTTTAGTAAAATGTAGTATAGTGACATAGGAGACAGAAGTTGGGGAGTTAAGTATTATTATACAGGCAGTGTTGGAAAGAATTTATGTTGACTCTCGTGAACAAGGAGAGCTTAACAGAGTAGATAGCATTTAGCTGGACCTTAAAAACTGAGTGGGATACTGAGGAAACCAAAATTGAAAAAGACACATGTATCCCATTGTTCATTGCAGCATTATTTGCAATAGCTAGAACATGAAAGCTACCTAGATGTCCATTGACAAATGAATGGATAAAGAAGTTGTGGTACATGTACACAATGGAATATTATTCAGCCATAAAAAGGAATGCATTTGAGTCAGTTCTGATGAGGTGGATGAACCTAGAAGCTACTATACAGAGTGAAGTGAATCAGAAAGAGAAAGATAAACATTGTATCCTAGCACATATATACAGAATCTAGAAAAATGGTACTAAAGAATTTATTTACAGGATAACAGTGGAGAAGCAGACATAGAGAATAGACATATAGACATGGGGAGGGGGAGGGAGATGGTGAGATATATGGAAAGAGTAACATGGAAACTTACATTACCATATGTAAAAGAGATAGCCAACGGGAGTTTGCTGTATGGCTCAGGAAACTCAAACAGGGGCTCTGTTTTAATCTAGAGGGGTGGTATGGGGAGGGAGACGGGAGGGAGGTTCAAAAGGGAGGGGATATATGTATACCTAT
The DNA here is from genome assembly GCA_935064755.1 of Tragelaphus eurycerus. NCBI lineage: Eukaryota > Metazoa > Chordata > Mammalia > Artiodactyla > Bovidae > Tragelaphus > Tragelaphus eurycerus. Next base: position 15,323,700 of record CAKXYN010000024.1, on the reverse strand, counting down.
GCCCGATTCATGTTGAGATTTGACAGAAGACAACAAAATTCTGTAAACCAATTATACTTCAATAAAAAAGTACAAAAAAAACTGAGTGGGATAAAGACAGGCCACTCCTTTTTGGAGGGGCTTTGAGAAAATGCCCCAAAGCGGGAAAACACAAGGTCTGGTGAGGGAGCTGGGAGAGACCTAGCTATCTTCAAGGACAAATACTGGGGAAAGAAGTGCTGGTCTGGAGTGCAGTCTGAGGCAGACTGTTTCGGCTTTCTTTGGAGGGCTATTTAAGGTTTCTGAGTGCTACACTCATAAGATGGATTACAGCAGTGGAAGACTGGAGGCAAAAAGATCAGTTAGGAATCTGGGGCAGTTATACAAAGGAAAGATTAAAGCACTTGAAAAGAACATAGAAAGGAGAAGATGGGGGGAAAGTTGATTGTGAAAGAAGAAATGGCAACTCGACATGGCACCGACTGAGTGCCCAAAGGGGATAGAGTCAAAGAGGATTCCTGACACTTCTTACCAGAGGCCTAGTAACTGCCTGAGCAGGGCCATCTGTGGCCAGAAGACTGCAAATTACAGATTTTCTTAGACCTAATCTCACAGGATTCTTGTTGGGAGGAAACTCCTGCAGATGAGCTCCCTGCCAGGGACATAGCCCTTCAGGCCTGCCCCCTCCTGAGCCAAATCTCCAGTCTGGGTCTGGGAGTTAGTGTGGTAGGAACAAGTAACTGAGTGTGCCAAGCAGAGAACTGAACTCTGCAGGCTGTTCCGGAGAACGGCCAGATGGGGAGGAATGACTCCACCGCCCCAGAGCCCTGTCCTGAAAGGATATAGATGTGAAGATGTAGCATTCGAAAGGACTTAACAGAAGGAGTTGCCAGAAAAGGGAATTTTTATTGTTGCTCTTGTATGTGTTTTAACTTTCTCTCACTTTTCATTAAAAAAAGGGGGGGCGTGTAATATGTACTAATTCAAGACATTTCAGAAAACAAAAACTTGCTTAAAAAAGTTTTCCTCATCTATATAGAACTGTTCATATTTTGGCATAATATTTATAAGTTTTTCTACGGAGCAGGGTTTTTTCAGCTGAAGGTAGTGGTATATGCTATATAAGGCAACAGGCAGCTACTATAATTGCTTGTTATTATTAGTAAAAAAAAAAAAAAAAAGATGGGATTCTCTGGTGGCTCAAATGATAAAAAGTCTGCCTGCAATGAAGGAGACCTAGGTTCAATCCCTGGGTCAGGAAGATCCCCTGGAGGAGGAAATGGTAACCCACTTGAGTATTCTTTTTCTTTTTTTTTTAATTGAAGGATAATTGCTTTACAGAATTTTGTTGTTTTCTGTCAAACCTCAATGTGAATCAGCCATAGGTATACATATACCCCTCCCTTTTGAACCTCCCTCCCATCTCCCTGCCCATCCCACCCCTCTAGGTTGATACAGAGCCTCTGTTTGAGTTTCCTGAACCATAGAGCAAACTCCCGTTGGCTATCTGTTTTACATATGGTAATTTAAGTTTCCATGTTATTCTCTCCATACATCTCACTCCAGCATTCTTGCCTGGAAAATCTCATGGATGGAGGAGCCTGGCAGGCTACAGTCCATGGTGTCACAAAGAGTTGGACACAATTGAGCAACTTCACTTTTACTTTCAGATAGGAGTTTGATCCTAAAAGGACTTACACATTGTTGGGGAGCTGTTGAGTTTTAAGCAGGGGAGTGCCATGATCAGATTTATGTTGGAGAATGGTTCTTTTGGCCATAGTGTTCTTGTTGATCAGTTGAGTTGCTAAGTCACATCCAACTCTTTGTAACCCCGTGGACTACAGCATGCTAGGCTTCCCTGTCCTTCGCTGTCTCTTGGAGTTTGCTCAAACTTATGTCTTGAGTTGGTGATACCATCCAACCATCTCATCCTCTGTCATCCCCTTTTCCTCCTGCCCTCAGTCTTTTCCAGCATCAGGGTCTTTTTCCAATGAGTCAGCTCTTCTCATCAGGTAGCCTAAGTATTGGAGCTTCAGCATCAGTCCTTCCAATGAATATTCAGGGCCAATTTCCTTTAGGATTGACTGATTTTATCTCCTTGCAGTGCAAGAGACTCTCAAGAGTCTTCTCCAGCACCCCAGTTCAAAAACATCAGTTCTTCCGCACTCAGCCTTCTTTATGGTCTAACTCTCACATCCGTACATGACTGTTGGAAAAACCATAGCTTTGACTATACAGACCTTTGGAGGCGTAATATAAAGCAGCACAATGGCAGTAATTCTTACCACATTTACTTCCCATCCTAGATTCCCTCTCTCAGTGACTATGTTCTTGCCCACCTAGATGACCAAACTAGAAATTTGGATGTTATCCTAAACTCTTATTCCTCTCCTATCTCTCTCTACATCTAGTCAGTCTCCAAAACCTACCAGATCTTCTACTTAAATCCTTAAGATTGATTTCTTTATGTCTTCATTGCCACTGTACTTGCCAAGTTCTAGTTTTTATTTTTTACTTAGAACAGAGATTGGCAAACTTACAGCTTACAGACTAAATCCATCCTGCCACTTATTTCTGAATCACCTGTTTCTGAAAGTGTTGACTGAAATAAAAAACACACAATTTGAGAGCTATGAGTTTCATTTGTACTGGGGACTTACTGAGGACTGTATCCTAGGAGACATCCTCTCAGATAGGTCTAAGGAACTGCTCCTAAGAAGTAAGGCGGGAGGTCAGCATATATGTGGTTTTGGCAAAGGGATGCATGCAACCAAATACATGTCAGTAAAAGGTTTCTACTAGTCACAAGGCACAGATACCTCTGTTAGTGATCTTAGTGCTTTTCTAAATATGGGAGGATGCAAGAAATTTAACTCACAAAATTTTCTCCTGAAAATATCTGACTATCTGAAGGCCTGTTTTGCCAGTTTTACCAGAGCACAGAGTACCTCATTCTTGATCTCCACCCTGAACTCCTTTCAGGGTGTGTTGAAGGTCAGCGACTGCACTGGCTAGTGACTCAACCCTTGCAGAGCGGATGGCTAGCAACATTTTAGTTGGCAGAAGTTTTAATAGAACACAGCCACACTCATTTGTTTACATTTTGTCTGTTGCTGCCTTTACACCACAAGGGCAGAGTTGAGTACTTGTGATCAAGACCATGTGGCCTATAAAGCCAAAAATATTTACTATCTGGTCTTACAGAAATATTGCTGGCCCTTGGCTTATATTGTTGCAGTTAGCTGGCTTCCCTGCCTTCAGTCTTCAATCTGGCCTTTACTGTGTTGATGGAGTGACTTTCCTAAAACACAGTTCTAATCGTGTCAGCTCCCCTTGATCATATTTCTTTAATGGCTCCCAACAGCCAACAGAATTAAATCTACAACTCCTTCACATAGCAGGTGCTGAGTTCTAGTATAGTTTCTCAAATCCTAATCCCAAAATGCCTTTGCCAATAAACCCTATCTCAATCATCAAGTTCTTTGTAATGGTTCACTTTAAAGGGATCATTTACATGAGAACAATTTCTATTAATGTTAATGTTATGAAGTTTAGTTTTTCAAAGTCTTGTACAGAAATTATTTGATGAATCCATATTTCTATGAGGTGATATTTCTTAGAAAACCTCCATCTATTGGCGGTCAGTTGTATATGTCAGTAAAAAGGAAGAGAGTAAATATTATTGCCAGATGTTAGTTTTACTTCTTCGATAAGAACTCTGAAGCTTGCTAAGATTTTTTAACGCTTCTGCTGTTTTCATTTATTTTGTGATTCTGGAAAGACCACTACTACATATTATCAGGAAACAAAGAGAGCCTTTTATAGACTTCCAAATTCAGCACAATAAAAAAGTTGAAGATAGCTTTGTGTGCAAGAGAAAACAGAATCAAAGTTTGCTACATATATGAGAGAACATTCTTTTTAGCATCTTAGCACTAAATAAACAATATTGAAACATTTTAAAGTCCAAAGACATTTCATTTGCAAGTTTAGTCTCAGACTCCATTAATGACATATTCTAGGAGAAATATGTCAGGAATCAGTCTTCTTTTTACCCTTTATCCCAGTAAGGAATTCTGTCAGAAGAGAAGAACCTTTTTTTCTAGGTTGAAAATGAAACGAACGCATAGATTTTGATTTGAGAAAGGTCACAGGTGTTTTACAAGAGAAATTAGTTGCTTGTCTCTTTCTCAATATTAGCAGAACTTTTTATAGCACTGGAAAATCAAAATGGAAATGTAGTTGTAGCCATTCAAGTACCTATATAGATTTTTCTTCTTTTAAAGAAAATTTACTGGAAAATTTTTGAGAAACGTAAATTTTAATTATATGAATTTAATTGCATTTAATTTATTGAATTTATTTTTATTTCCCTTTTCATGTAAATGTCAACCCTTTTAGAAGCTAATAGAATTTCAATTAAGTACATGAAGGTAGACTTTTCAAAAAGTTTATAAGCAATTATTTTGGTATATGGCACAGTCTATCAATATAGTTTAGACAGCATAGTCCATCAGAATAATTTTGAAGACATGATAATGTTACCTAAATTGCTTTTTTAAATTCCGGAAATAAACTTTCACTAGTACTGAAATACAGGAGATTTCCTTAGAGTGGAATGCAAAAGTAATTGGTTAGAGTGCTTTAGTAATTTAGATGGGCTGCAAACTAATGCCTAGTATTGGTTCTTGTTTACACAAATGAACCCAATGATCACAGTGACAAAAATCCTCTTAATCACTTTAGATTGTGTAAGTGCAGAACACCTAAAATCTCCAACACAAACGAAAATGAAGCAAATGGCTCCTAATAAGATACTGTGCTTTTGTCACAACCTTTGGGCTAAAGCACTTTGCTGACAGCATTTATAGATACCTGGGAGCTACTTGGAGGAAAGACAAAAGAGCCAAATGGAGTTTCAGGGTCTGAAGAAAAAACCCTGTTGGTGATTAAAGGCTTGCATTGCCAAATAGAAGGAAAACCTAAAATTATAAATGATTTCAAAAGAATTAACATTCCTTTGAACTTCTAATCAGAACATTTTGAACTCTATTTTAAGAGAAAATGACTTGGAATTATATGGATCCTATTACCCATCCTTGAGGGCAACAGGCTAATGAACTTGTAGGCAAAGAAACTAGAAACTATGGTATTATGGCATTGTCTCCAACCCCTTTATACTGAAAGATGTTCACATGAAAGAAATAGGTTATTTCTGTCCTCTCTAGAATTCCTAAGGCAGGAGCCAGAACTAATGAACGAATGTTACTAGGAAACAGTTTTGGGTTCAACAATAAATAAAAACTTTGTAATAGGTAGTAAGTGAAAGTCACTCAGTCGTACTCTTTGCGACCCCAAGGACTATATAGTCCGTGGAATTCTCCAGGCCAGACTACTGGAGTGGGTAGCCTTTCCCTTCTCCTGGGGATCTTCCCAACCCAGGGATCGAACCCAGGTTCCCCCCATTGTGGGCAGATTCTTTACCAGCTGAGCCACCAGGGAAGTCCTGTAACAGGTAGACCAGGCTCAAAATAGGACAGAGGAGCCTGGCAGGCTACAGTCCACAAAGGTACAAACAGCTGGACATGTCTGAAGCAACTAAGCACACACATATGCCATATCACAAAGCATTACAGTGGTCCAAATGGAAGTTAACGGCCCTTTGCCACAGGTGCTGGGGAGGGGTGTGAATGGGGAGAGAGTGGACTTTTTTATTTTTAAGAAATGAACTTTAAGGCTCCTACTGAGTCAAACAGTGAATCCCTGCTTTCTTCTGAGGAAGCAGTGCAAAACTTCTGGTCCTTATTTCAGCATATCATTAAGAATTGACTTAGTTTATTGAGCACTGTCTTACACAAAGTATTGACATAATTTTGCCCCTCCTTCTCTTGGAATTCACTTTAAAAAAAAATTTTAGATATGGTAAAACAGAGCATAAAATTTTCCATCATAACCCTTTTAAGTGTATAATTCAGTAGAGTTAACTTGATTCATGTTGTATAACCAACTTCCAGAACTTTTTGATCTTACAAAACTGAATGTCTATACCTATTAAATAGTTCCCAATTTTCCCTTCCTCCCAAGTTCCTGGCAACCATCATTCTACTTTGTGTTTCTGTAACCTTGACTCCTATAGGTAGTATCACACAGTAGTTGTTTTTTTGTGACTGGCTCGTTTCACGTTGCCTAATGCCCTCAAGGTTCCTCCATGTGTCAGAGTTTCCCTCTTTTTTGAGACTGAATAATATTCCATTGTATTTATGTACCACATTTTGTTTATCCATTAATCTAGCAGCAGACACTTGGGTTTCTATTGTGAATAATGCTATTAGGAAAATGAGTGTGTAAATACCTCTTTGAGATCCTGCTTTCGGTTCTTTGGGGTATATAACCACAAGTAGGATTGCTCGGTCATAAGGTCATTCTGCCCTTACTAGTTTTTTGAAGAACTGCCATACTGTTTTCCATAGTGCTGAGCTCTTTTACATTCCCACCAACAGTGCACAGGGGTTCTGATTTCTTTACATTCTTGCCAACACTTGTTGTTTTCTGTTGTTTGGAGGGTTTTTTTGCTAATAGTCATTCTTATGGATGTGAGGAGTACTGACAGTTTTGACTTCAGTGCCTGGTGCAATACCCTACACATAGCACCTACTTTGTAAAAATTCATGCTTGAGATGAAAACTCATATTTTCATAAAATGTTCATTTTATAAAGTTAATCTTGGATAAAAAATATTAATAGAGTCAATATTCTCTGTTCCAGGATAGACTAAGGAAGCCACATCTTAGTTCTTCTTATAGCTGTTTCTCTATTACTATTCCAGTTTTCAGCACTGATGTTAACTTATATGTGTTATTCTCATAAATACCTATCAATATCCTAGCTTAGGGTCATAATCCATCTCCTGGTTTTAGCAGTCTGCTTTGTTCTTTTATTCTAGCACTTTAAAAATAACACTTGTGAAAGACAAACACACTGAGTAGTCTACAAGCAAACTATTCACTGTATATAGGAATTAAGGTTTTTGGAGTTGTGTGTGTGTGTGTGTGTGTGTTTTAAAGAGTCTTGTCAAGAAAAGAATCTGGTTTGCTACATTTGGAGTTGTAGTGTTTAGTTTTTCTCTTCTCCTTTCTTCCCCTGCAGTGCCTACAGGCTGATATGAGATCACTGGTACTCTGAGCCAAGTTTATAGTTAGTGTGGTCATGTTTAAACTTTTGCTATCTTGAGTAAATGCTTGGTAACCTTAGTATTAACGGTCTAACAATTACCAGTTGCTGGCCTTTTGAAAAAGAGATTTATGATTGTTATCATATTTGAAAAAAGTGGTTTGGGAATAAATAAGGAAGTAAGAGAGCTGAAAGTTTTCACTCCTAAGTAATTATTGCAGAAGGGTGTTTTAAGGAGTATTTTCTTAGCAATGAGTGAAATCAACATTCTGAGACTTTTGCAGGTTGAAAATATATATCTTTTGTGAACATTTTGGCATAATAAGCAGGTGCTTTGTAGCTGTTTCACCTTGTATAGTTAGGGTTGACATAGAGCAGGGCTCTGGTCTATGTTTAAAATGAGGAGGTTTCAATTAATTTATTGCTTCTTTGAGAGCAATATAAGAAATGTGTAAGGTATAGTTATACTCTATTTATGAATCAAAACCAAGTACTATGAGGCTCAAGCAAGTGGAACGTCTTTTAACCTCCCAGGGATAAATGTTTATTGAATAATGACTGAAGCAAGCCTACACAGTGAGCAGGTGGGAGTAATGTGGTAATAATGTACCTACTTAAATAGCGGTCCATCATGACCATTTCACAAATAATATTTGGTTGAACACGAAAAGATTCTTCAGAAAGCTCCGTCAGATTCTTCTTTCTATTTTAATAAAACAAGGCAAACAAGGGTATGGAAGTGTGAGTAACTATCAGACTGAACACTTGGGAGTAACCATTTTTATTCAGACATTTTCTCTCACGCTCACTTTGATAGAAAAAAACTTTTTCTTGATTTAATGTAGTCTTGTTTTAGGTCTCCAGGAGAGAAGCAAAGACTGAAAAAGGCTATTTGTAAGAAATCCATAATAAGAGCAGGCCAAACATAAATTTATCTATCAGGAGGAAGCTTGGCTTACAGGGAATTATTATCATCACCATCCCCTTTAGTCCAAAAGTTTTTAGGTTATTCTTTTTGAATGCAGATGTTGTAGTTTTTTAGATGACTGAAGTCTTCAACATTAATAATTTTTAAACAAATACCTCACATTCTCTTTAAAAAGCAAAATGTGTCCTGTAATGAGCCAATTTAGTAGGTGCACATACCACCTAATATCAAGTGGCTCAGTGGTAAAGAATCTTCCTGCAATGCAGGAGCTTGGGTTCAATGCCTAGTTCAGGAAGATCCCTTGGAGAAGGAAATGGCAACTCACTCCAGTATTCTTGCCTGGGAAGTCCCGTGGACAGAGGAGCCTGGCAGGCTATAGTCCAAGAGTACGCAAAAGGCTCAGACATGTCTTAGCAGTTAAACAATAAGAATAACACCACCTAATGTCAGTACTTATAGACATGATTGATTTGTTCTAATTGTTTTAACTTTTTTTTAATGTTGATATATTTATACTTTAATTAAAGCTTTTATAGAACATATTTTCAAAAGCAAATAAAAATAGTTTTCCTAATAGGAAGAAATATTATAAAGCTTTTATAGTAAAATTTAAAGAGAGCTTTTTAATTTTTTCTTGAAACTATTTCCTATATATTTTGAAAGCTGTTATACCACTTTCATACTTAAAGAAATTTAGTGTGTTGTGTGTGTGTATATATAGATATAGATATACATCCTAGATTTTAACCTAAGTTTTTAATCATTTAGCTTTTCAACAAGTTTTTGTGTCTGCTGAAGTAAAACAATATTTGGGGTAAGTTTGTGAGGTTCTCTTATTGCTCTATTTGCAACATGTAATTCTAGAGAGAATTAGGGACTTGGCTCATTCAGGGATATCACATTCGTTAGAAGAAAAGAGATCATGTTAAGTCAGTGGTAGTTTTAAGAGGTAGACATTGTTAAAGACATACTTTTGAAGGAATAGTTGGAGGCAGTAGAAATGGACTTATTAGTTGCTTTTTCACAGCCTTTCTGTATAATCAACTCCATTTTTTTATAATTCTGAAAATCAAATATACATTGTTTTCTTATTTCTGTAAAGGATCTCTGTATAATAACAGTTTGTGATGGACCAAATGCTGTTAGCTAATGTAAATAGTCCAGGTTGAAAATACAGGTATGTTGATAAAGATCTATAAATATGTAAAAGCCTATATAGAATAGTAATATTTTACTGGCAAAGAGAAAAGTGTCAGTTGACAGTGCATTTTTCAGTCCTATCTTTCTGAGAAAGTCTCAGATTAGAGATATTGTAAGCTCTTAAGTTCTGAGTAAGTTGTTAATAGCTGAGTGATATATTGTTTTAAAGAATAAAACACTTTATTATTTATTGTCAGTTTAAATTTCAGTATTCAGTTTATTCATCACTGCCTAATATATTGAGATTGTGCTTTTTTTCCACTACATTTACTCATTGACTAGTGTTCTACTACTGTCAAAATAGAGACAAGGATAAATGCCTATGTGTGGGCAGAATACACTCAGTCAGGGTTTCACTTGATGACTACCAGGTTTAAAAGATCCAGCAATACAAAGCCTATGAAAGTGGATACCTTGACAGGGACCTACTGTTAGGTAACTTAAGGATCAGACCCACAGAGGAACTGTTAGCACTTTTTGGCAACCTGGAGGGTATATTGAGTGCCTGATCCATGTGAATATCTAATTTGTTGACTTTGAAAAAAGGAGTCAAATTAATATTCAGTATATTTGTACACATATGGTAGCATTACTAAAATACTAGAGGTCAGATTTAAAATAGCCTTATTAAGTCAGGCAGAGAAGGCAGTGGCACCCCACTCCAGTACTCTTGCCTGGAAAATCCCATGGATGGAGGAGCCTGGTGGGCTGCAATCCAAGGGGTCGCTAAGAGTCGGACACGACTGAGCGACTTCACTTTCACTTTTCACTTTCCTGCATTGGGGAAGGAAATGGCAACCCACTCTAGTGTTCTTGCCTGGAGAATACCAGGGACAGGGGAGCCTGGTGGGCTGCCGTCTATGGGGTTGCACAGAGTCGGACACGACTAAAGTGACTTAGCAGTATTAAGTCAGGGGGAAAAAAAAGCCTTAAAAATGGAAAGCCTCTCAGGTCAAATGTATCAAAGTAATAGAGGAAATTGTGGACCAGAGGTCAGTGACAGATGTGGTATTGGAAATTCATCTTGGACCTCATTGCATTTCCTTTTGGATTTAATAAATAATGATTAGAATTATGATTTCACATTATATAATTTCAGTATTAGTTGCACTTTAAAGGAATAACAAGGACTTCTACAAAATTAAAATTTTATGCATATCAAAGGATATTATTAAAATGAATAGGTGAATATAGATTTGGAGAAATATTTGCAACATGTATATTTGATAAAGACTTATATCTAGAATCTTACCATTCAAAAATAAGAAGATAGTTTTTTAAATGAGGAAAGGACTTGAACAGACATTTCACAGGAAGACAAATGATCAGTAAGCATATGGAAAAACGTTCAACATGATTTTAAAGGAAACAAAATGAATCTACTATGAGATAACACCCACTGGATTGAATAATAAAAAAGACTGAAAAACTGTTAAGTTTAGCAAAAATGCAGCAAACTGGTCACTGGTGGGAGTATGAAATATGACAAGCAATTTGAGAATTTTTAATAAAGTTCAGCATGCACATACCCTGTGTTCCATCATGCCCAGGTGTTTATCCAAGAGAAATGAAAGCATTTATCCACAAAAAAACACTTGTACATGTGTGTTCATAATAGCTATATTTATAACAGCCAAAAACAAAAAGCAATCCAAATTTGTATCAACACAATCAATGGTAAATAAAGTGTGTATATTCTTGATGGACTACCACTCAGCAATAAAAAAGAAACAAATTACTGATCCACACTATCAGATCAGATCAGATCAGTCACTCAGTCATGTCCGACTCTTTGCGACCCCGTGAATCGCAGCACGCCAGGCCTCCCTGACGACCACCAACTCCCGGAGGTCACTGAGACTCACGTCCATCGAGTCAGTGATGCCATCCAGCCATCTCATACTCTGTCGTCCCCTTCTCCTCCTGCCCCCAATCCCTCCCAGCATCAGAGTCTTCTCCAATGAGTCAACTCTTTGCCTGAGGTGGCCAAAGTACTGGAGTTTCAGCTTTAGCATCATTCCTTCCAAAGAAATCCCAGGGCTGATCTCCTTCAGAATGGACTGGTTGGATCTCCTTGCAGACCAAGGAACTGTCAAGAGTCTTCTCCAACACCACAGTTCAAAAGCATCAATTCTTCGGCGCTCAGCCTTCTTCACAGTCCAGCTCTCACCTCCATACATGACCACAGGAAAAACCATAGCCTTGACTAGACAGACCTTTGTTGACAAAGTAATGTCTCTGCTTTTGAATATGCTATCTAGGTTGGTCATAACTTTCCTTCCAAGGAGTAAGTGTCTTTTAATTTCATGGCTGCAGTTACCATCTGCAGTGATTTTGGAGCCCAGAAAAATAAAGTCTGACACTGTTTCCACTGTTTCCCCATCTATTTCCCATGAAGTGATGGGACCAGATGCCATGATCTTTGTTTTCTGAATGTTGAGCTTTAAGCCAACTTTTTCACTCTCCTCTTTCGCTTTTTAGTTCCCTCTTCACTTTCTGCCATAAGGGTGGTGTAATCTGCTTATCTGAGGTTATTGACATTTCTCCTGGCAATCTTGATTGCATCTTGTGCTTTTTCCAGCCCAGCGTTTCTCGTGATGTACTCTGCATATAAGTTAAATAAGCAGGGTGACAATATATAACCTTGACGTACTCCTTTTCCTATCTGGAACCAGTCTGTTGTTCCATGTCCAGTTCTAACTGTTGCTTCCTGACCTGCATACAAATTTCTCAAGAGGCAGGTCAGGTGGTCTGGTATTCCCATCTCTTTCAGAATTTTCCACAGTTTATTGTGATCCACACAGTCAAAAGCTTTGGCATAGTCAATAAAGCAGAAATAGATGTTTTTCTGGAACTCTCTTGCTTTTTCCATGATCCAGCAGATGTTGGCAATTTGTTCCTCTGCCTTCTCTAAAACCAGCTTGAACATCAGGAAGTTCACAGTTCATACACTATAGTATTTTCTATGAATCTCAAAAAGTGCTTTGTTCTGAGTGAAGGAAGCCCAACACCGAAGAGAACTTACTGCATGAGTTTCATTTGTATGAATTATTAGAACATGGCAATCTAACATATGGTGTTAGAAAACCAGAGCAGTGATTGTGGGCAGGGATGGTGGGGGTGGCAGAGATTATGTGCAAAGGGGTACAAGGGAACTTCTGAAATGATGGAAACATTCTAAGAGTTTGGGTTACCCCAGTGTAAACATCTATCAACACTTATTAAACTTTTTACACTTAAGATACAGTTCATTACACTTTGTCTAAATTATATCTTATAGAAAAGAAAAAAATTTTGAAAAAGAATAGGACATGATTAGAATTCAGAGTAGAATACCAATATCACTAAAGTTGGGGCAAGTAGACCTGTCAGCTATGATGAAATTACTACAGGGACTTTGTCTGAGGAAGGTACTGCTGTGTGTTCGAGCATTAAGAAGGCAACATTCTAGAAGCAGACTCAGATGATTCCTAAGATCCTTTCCTGATAGGATTCTATTCTTGTTGTTAAGTATTTATTCTGTCTCAGGGACTATACTGAGTCCTTTATGTTGATTTTCTTATTCTTGGTGAGACCTTTTCCAGAGAGTTGTCTTTGTTCTTCATTTGCCCAGATGCGTCCAACTCTTTTTGACCCCGTGGACTGCAACACGCCGGGCTTCCCTGTCCTTTACCATCTCCTAGAGTTTGCTCAAATTCATGTCCATTGAGTCAGTAATGCCATCCAATGTTATTGTTCATTTAATTTTGAATTTTGAAACTGTAGCATCAACATTTTATTTTTGGTAAAGTTAATAACAATTACAGATATTTATTTGGCACATGTTATATATGCACTCTTCCATATTAATTCATTAAACCCTCTCCACAACCCTACGAGAGTTTCTATAACTAGACCTTTTTTTTAAATTTAACTTTATTTATTTTTACTTTACAATATTGTATTGGTTTTGTGATACATTGACATGAATCCACCGTGGGTGTACACGTGTTCCCCATCCTGAACCCCCTCGCACTTCCCTCCCTATCGCATCCCTCTGGGTCATCCCAGTGCACCAGCCCCGAGCACCCTGTATCATGCATTGAACCTGGACTGGCAATTTGTTTCACATATGATAATATACATATTTCAATGCCATTCTCCCAAATCATCCCACCCTCGCCCTCTCCCACAGAGTCCATAAGACTGTTCTATATACATCTGTGTCTCTTTTGCTGTCTCGCATACAGGGTTATCATTACCATCTTTCTAAATTCCATATATATGTGTTATTATACTGTATTGGTGTTTTTCTTTCTGGCTTACTTCACTTTGTATAATAGGCTCCAGATTCATCCACCTCATTAGAACTGATTCAAATATATTCTTTTTAATGGCTGAGTAATACTCCATTGTGTATATGTACCACAGCTTTTTTATCCATTTGTCTGCTGATGGATATCTAGGTTGCTTCTGTGTCCTGGCTATTATAAATAGCGTTGCGATGAACGTTGGGGTACACGTGTCTATTTCAATTCTGGTTTCCTCGGTGTGTATGACTGGCAGTGGGATTGCTGGGTCATAAGGCAGTTCCATTTCTAGTTTTTTAAGGAATCTCCACACTATTCTCCATAGTGGCTGTACTAGTTTGCATTCCCACCAACAGTGTAAGAGGGTTCCCTTTTCTCCACACCCTCTCCAGCATTTATTGCTTGTAGACTTTTTGATAGCAGCCATTCTGACCATTGTGAGATGGTACCTCATAGTGGTTTTGATTTGCATTTCTCTGATAATGAGTGATGTTGAGCATCTTTTCATGTGTTAGCCATCTGTATGTCTTCTTTGGAGAAATGTCTATTTAGTTCTTTGGCCCATTTTTTGATTGGGTCATTTATTTTTTCTGGAATTGAGCTGTAGGAGTTGCTTGTATATTTTTGAGACTAGTTTGTCAGTTGCTTCATTGCTAGTATTTTCTCCCATTCTGGAGGCTGTCTTTTCATCTTGCTTATAGTTTCCTTTGTTGTGCAGAAGCTTTTGATTTGGTCCTATTTGTTTATTTTTGCTTTTATTTCCAATATTCTGGGAGGTGGGTCATAGAGGATCCTGCTGTGATTTATGTCAGAGAGTGTTTTGCCTATGTTCTCCTCTAGGAGTTTTATAGTTTCTGGTCTTACATTTAGATCTTTAATCCATTTTGAGTTTATTTTTGTGTATGGTGTTAGAAAGTGTTCTAGTTTCATTCTTTTACAAGTGGTTGACCAGTTTTCCCAGCACCACTTGTTAAAGAGATTGTCTTTTCTCCATTGTGTATTTTTGCCTCCTTTGTCAAAGATAAGGTGTCCATAGGTGCGTGGGTTTATCTCTAGGCTTTCTATTTTGTTCCATCGATCTATATTTCTCTCTTTGTGCCACTACCATACTGTCTTGATGACTGTGGCTTTGTAGTAGAGCCTGAAGTCAGGCAGGGTGACTCCTCCAGTTCCATTCTTGTTTCTCAAGATTGCTTTGTCTATTCAAGGTTTTTTGTATTTCCATACAAATTGTATAATTATTTGTTCTAGTTCTGTGAAAAATACCATTGGTAGCTTGAAAAGGATTGCATTGAATCTATAGATTGCTTTGGGTAGTATACTCATTTTCACTATATTGATTCTTCCCATGCATGTACATGGTATATTTCTCCATCTAGTGTCCTCTTTGATTTCTTTCATCAGTGTTTTATAGTTTTCTATATATAGGTCTTTAGTTTCTTTAGGTAGAGATATTCCTAAGTATTTTATTCTTTTCATTGCAATGGTGAATGGAATTGTTTCCTTAATTTCTCTTTCTATTTTCTCATTATTAGTATAGGAATGCACGGGATTTCTGTGTGTTGACTTTATACCCTGCAACTTTACTATATTGATTGATTAGCTCTAGTAATTTTCTGGTGGAGTCTTTAGGGTTTTCTATGTAGAGGATCATATGTAGAGGATCTATGTACAGGTCATCTGCAAACAGTGAGAGTTTTACTTCTTCTTTTCCAATGTGATTTCCTTTTATTTCTTTTTCTGCTCTGA
Source organism: Tragelaphus eurycerus (assembly GCA_935064755.1). Classification (NCBI taxonomy): domain Eukaryota; kingdom Metazoa; phylum Chordata; class Mammalia; order Artiodactyla; family Bovidae; genus Tragelaphus; species Tragelaphus eurycerus. The sequence continues at coordinate 15,308,385 of CAKXYN010000024.1, read as the reverse complement.
CTGCTGTGGCCAAAACTTCCAAAGTTATGTTGAATAGTAGTGGTGAGAGTGGGCACCCTTGTCTTGTTCCTGACTTTAGGGGAAATGCTTTCAATTTTTCACCATTGAGGATAATGTTTGCTATGGGTTTGTCATATATAGCTTTTATTATGTTGAAGTATGTTCCTTCTATTCCTGCTTTCTGGAGGGTTTTTATCATAAATGAATGTTGAATTTTGTCAAAGGCTTTCTCTGCATCTATTGAGAGAATCATATGGCTTTTATTTTTCAATTTGTTAATGTGGTGTATTACATTGACTGATATGCGGATATTGAAGAATAGACCTATTTTTGAGTTAAGCAGCCATGGCCAAAAACTAAAAAGTGGCAGAGCAGCATTCCAGATCAAGTAGTCCCATTTCAGATAACCATGCATTTAACTGCTTTGTCATATTTCCTACCATTATTACATTCTTAACTTTAACAAACTGTCACATTTTAACAGTTTTATCATTTGTTGATATTTAAATGAATTAAAATATTATTGGTGAAAAATTATAAATTAATACTAGATTAATTAATTAATACTAGATTTTTAAATGTATTTAAACCCTCAACATGAATAAAATGCAAAAACCATTAACATTTATGATAAATAAAGCATCAGACATCAACATCTGTCTAAATAGAGCTTTTGCCTGCCCTGTCTGTTGGGGTTATGTGTCTACATCACCCCATGAACTACGCTTCAGGCGATTTTAAAGCAGACCAACATGGTGTGATGGGTGTCATCAGATAAGGCTGAAATGCTAGCCCAGGTTTGAGGTCTTAAGGCTTGATTTTCAGTTTTTGCCTTTTGATGCTTTGCCTGTGCTTTATTTTGAGTATGTTCAGTGCAAGGATCTTGTTGGAGTCTTTTTAGTTTTAATGTTGTTAATATTAACAGCATAAATCTTTCTAGCTTAAAACTTCATGTCAAATTTTTGAATGGGTATTTTACATGTATAATATAGTATGTTTTAAACTGTTGTAATAGAAACATTTGTATTTCCTCTTAACCTCTGGTATTTTGATCCAACTCTTTGTGGGCACCATTTGGATTGATTAATAATGGTTAATTCCTTCAAAAAATATCACTGTTAACTTATGAGTACTCTTGGTATGTTATCAGTATATAAATGACTTTGCACCATACTAGAGTCCTGTTTCAGTTATCTGTTTCTGTGTGGAACTATTCCCAAACCTAGTGACTAAGACAAAAAACTAATTCTACTCATCAGAAGTTTAGACAGGGTATAAAAGGGACCATTCATTCTTTTCTGCTGTATCTGGGGCCTTAGTTGGATGTGATATCTGGTTATCTCTTGTTTCCTCAAGATTGATGAAATAAGTTTAGGTACATATAGCTTGCCTGGAAAATCCCATGGACAGAGGTCCCTGGTGGGCTGCTGTCCATGGGGTCGCTAAGAGTCGGACCTGACTGAGCGACTTCACTTTCACTTTTCACTTTCATGCATTGGAGAAGGAAATGGCAACCCACTCCAGTGTTCTTGCCTGGAGAATCCCAGGGACGGGGGAGCCTGGTGGGCTGCCGTCTGTGGGGTCGCACAGAGTTGGACACGACTGAAGCGACTTAGCATAGCATAGCATAGCTAGTCTACTATATTGTAAAGTTATGTTTTTCCTGGCATATTCTCTATGTGGTAATACTTTGGTATCACATGAATATCTAGTATTTAAGTAATCTAGTAAAGTTTTTCATATCCATTGGTAATACTTTTCTTGAATCAGTTCAGTAAAAGTCACAAAATAATGATTTTCTATCATTCTTTCTATATTTATTAGCTTGCCATCTTTTATAAAAAGGGGTTTCACTCATTAGCTGAAGCTATTGGTTAGTTTGAGATGTTGTAAAGACAGGATAAATCCTTATTTCCTTCTTTTCATTATCAGACTTTATAGCAACAAGTGTAATAGTCACCTCTGCTGCTGCTGCTGCTGCTAAGTCTTTTCAGTCATTTCCGACTCTGTGCAACCCCATAGATGGCAGCCCAGCAGGCTCCTCTGTCCCTGGGATTCTCCAGGCAAGAACACTGGAGTGGGTTTCCATTTGCATCTCCAATGCATGTGTGCATGCTAAGTCACTTCAGTTTTGACCAACTCTGTGTGACCCCATGTACAGTAGCCCACCAGGCTCCTCTGCCCACAGGATTCTCCAAGCAAGAATACTGGAGTGGGTTGCCATTTCTTTCTCCGATAGTCACCTCTAGAGATTGCAAATGAGTTTTTTGTTTGTTTGTGTTGGCTTTCTTTTTTTTGAGTATTGTTTATGACTCATAGATTTTTATATTGATAACCTGAATAATATCTTGTTGGAATACTAATCTGAACAGAATTGTACATTTAGAATCATTTTCTAAAAAGCTCCTCTTATTTTGAAGTCTTCCAGATACATCTGTCATATATTGTGACTGTAAGAAAGTCAATCTGGATTTAAAATATTTGGAACTCAAAACAAGTCATTATAACCAAAGTATGTTAGAAAGACTTGGTTAAAATAATCACACACATAAATAACAAATATTTCTAAGTTCTTGGAACTTGAGACCGAGAAGTCTCAAGTCCCATCTTCTGTCTGTCAAGAAGCTTTCTTAATAAGAGCATCAATTTTTTCATCCATGGAATAGGTGATAAGCCCCTGCCCTGCATTCTCTGAAACTTCAGTAAGATCATGTATGTACACAAACTTTCCTGGTATAATTTGAATATGTGGTTGAGACCAAGGCCAGTGATTTTTATCTCCAAGTTATCACATTAACTTTTGAACCCCCAGAAGTATAATTCCCAAGTAGCGAATGACAAGAGGAAATAATTCACTGGTTGATTCTTATTATATGGTCCAAATTAGGAAAAAATACCGGAAAAGAATTACTAGGCTAAGAGTATCATATTAATAGCTTATATTTACTTAAGGCTTACAGTGTGCTAAAGCAGTAAAAAGCACTTTATAATTATCTCATTTATTATTCAGAACATCCTTATGAAGCAGGTACTGTTGTTAGTCTCATTTCCAAATTGAAGAAATTGAGGCTTAGAAAATTTAAGTTGCCTACCCCAGGGGCTTCCCTGATGACTCAGGTGGTAAGAATCAGCCTGCAATGCAGGAGACCCAGGTTCAGTCCCTAGATTGGGAAGATGCCCTGGAGAAGGAAATGACAACTCACTGCAGTATTCTTCCTGGGAAATCCATGAAAAGAGGAGCCTGGTGGGCTGCAGTTCATGGCGTCACAAGAGTTGGACATGACCTAGGAATTAAATCACCTTTCAGTTCGGTTCAGTCAGTCACTCTTTGTGACCCCATGGAATGCAGAACGCCAGGCTTTCCTGTCCATCACCAACTCGTGAAGCTAACTCAAACTCATGTCCTTTGAGTCGGTGATGCATCCAACCATCTCATCCTCCGTTGTCCCCTTCTCCTCATGCCTTCAATCTTACCCAGCATCAGGGTCTTTTCCAGTGAGTCAGCTCTTCACATCAGGTGGCCAAGGTATTAGAGCTTCAGGTTCAGCATCAGTCCTTCCAGTGAATATTCAGGACTGATTTCCTTTAGGACTTACTGGTTTGATCTCCTTGCAGTCCAAGGGACTCTCCAGTGTCTTCTCCAACACCACAGTTCAAAAGCATCAATTCTTCAGTGCTCAGCTTTTTTTATAGTCCAACGCTCACATCCATACATGACTACTGGAAAAACCATCCCAATCCCAAAGAAAGGCAATGCCAAAGAGTGCTCAAACTACCGCACAATTGCACTCATCTCACACGCTAGTAAAGTAATGCTCAAAATTCTCCAAGCCAGGCTTCAGCAATATGTGAACCGTGAACTTCCTCATGTTCAAGCTGGTTTTAGAAAAGGCAGAGGAACCAGAGATCAAATTGCCAACATCCGCTGGATCATGGAAAAAGCAAGAGAGTTCCAGAAAAACATCTATTTCTGCTTTATTGACTATGCCAAAGCCTTTGACTGTGTAGATCACAATAAACTGTGGAAAATTCTGAAAGAGATGGGAATACCAGACCACCTGATCTGCCTCTTGAGAAATCTGTATGCAGGTCAGGAAGCAACAGTTAGAACTGGTCATGGAACAACAGACTGGTTCCAATAGGAAAAGGAGTACGTCAAGGCTGTATATTGTCACCATGTTTGTTTAACTTATATACAGAGTACATCATGAGAAATGCTGGACTGGAAGAAACACAAGTTGGAATCAAGATTGCCGGGAGAAATATCAATAACCTCAGATATGTGGATGACACCACCCTTATGGTAGAAAGTGAAAAGGAACTAAAAAGCCTCTTGATGAAAGTGAAAGTGGAGAGTGAAAAGGTTGGCTTAAAGCTCAACATTCAGAAAACGAAGATCATGGCATCTGGCCCCATCACTACATGGGAAATAGATGGAGAAACAGTGGAAACAGTGTCAGACTTTATTTTCCTGGGCTCCAAAATCACTGAGGATGGTGACTGCAGCCATGAAATTAAAAGACGCTTACTCCTTGGAAGGAAAGTTATGACCAACCTAGATAGCATATTCAAAAGCAGAGACATCACTTTGCCAACAAAGATTCGTCTAGTCAAGGCTATGGTCTTTCCTGTGGTCATGTATGTATGTCAGAGCTGGACTGTGAAGAAGGCTGAGCGCCGAAGAATTGATGCTTTTGAACTGTGGTGTTGGAGAAGACTCTTGAGAGTCCCTTGGACTGCAAGGAGATCCAACCAGTCCATTCTGAAAGAGATCAACCCTGGGATTTCTTTGGAAGGAATGATGCTAAAGCTGAAACTCCAGTATTTTGGCCACCTCATGCGAAGAGTTGACTCATTGGAGAAGACTCTGATGCTGGGAGGGATTGGGGGCAGGAGGAGAAAGGGACGACAGAGGATGAGATGGCTGGATGGCATCACTGACTCGATGAATGTGAGTCTGAGTGACCTCCGGGAGTTGGTGATGGACAGGGAGGCCTGGCGTGCTGCAGTTCATGGGGTCGCAAAGAGTCTGACACGACTGAGCGACTGATCTGATTCTGATCTGACTAGATGGACCTTTGTCAGCAAAGTAATGTCTCTGCTTTTTAATATGCTGTCTAGGTTGATCATAACTTTTCTTCTTAGGAGCAAGCGTCTTTTAATTTCATGGCTGCAGTCACCATCTGCAGTGGTTTTGGAGCCCCCCAAAATACAGTCTGCCACTGTTTCCATTTTCCCCATCTATTTGCAATGGATAGGACTGGATGCCAACATCTTAGAATGTTGAGCTTTAAGCCAAGTTTTTCACTCTCCTTTTTTGCTTTCATGATGAGGCTCTTCAGTTCTTCTTCACTTTTTGCCATAAGAGTGGTATATCTGCATGTCTGGGGTTATTGATATTTCTCCTGGCAATCTTGATTCCAACTTGTGCTTCATCCAGCCTGGCATTTTGCCTGATGCACATGGCATATAATTTAAATAAGCAGAGTGACAGTATACAGCCTTGACATGCTCCTTTCATGATTTGGAACCAGTCCATTCTTCCATGTCCAGTTCTAACTGTTGCTTCTTGACCTGCATACACATTTCTCAGGAGGCAGGTAAGGTGATCTGGTATTCCCATCTCTTTAAGAATTTTCCATAGTTTGTTGTGATCCACACAGTCAAAGGCTTTGGCATAGTCAATAAAGCAGAAGTCAATGTTTTTCTGGAAGTGTCTTGTTTTTTCCTATGATCCAACAGATGTTGGCAATTTGATCTTGGGTTCCTCTGCCTTTTCTAAATCCAGCCTGAATATCTGCAAGTTGTCAGTTCACATACTGTTGAAGCCTGGTTTGGAGAATTTTGAGCATTACTTTGCTAGCGTGTGAGATAAGTGCAATTGTGCGTTAGTTTGAACAGTCTTTGGCATTGCCTTTCTTTGCATTTAGAATGAAAACTGTCCTTTTCCAGTCCTGTGGCCACTGCTGAATTGTCCAAATTTGCTGGCATACTGAGTGCAGCACTTTCACAGCATCATCTTTTACGATTTGAAATAGCTCAAGTGGAATTCCATCACCTTCACTAGCTTTGTTTGTAGTGATGCTTCCTAAGGCCCACGTGACTTCACATTTGAGGATGTCTGGCTCTAGGTGAGTGATCACACCATCATGGTTATCTGAGTCATGAAGTTCTTTTTTGTATACTTGTTTGTGTATTCTTGCCACCTCTTCTTAATATCTTCTTCTTCTGTTAGGTCCATACTGTTTCTGTCCTTTATTGAATCATCTTTGCATGAAATGTTCCCTTGGTATCTCTAATTTTCTTGAAGAGATGTCTAGTCTTTCCCATTCTTTTGTTTTCCTCTATTTTTTTGCCTTGATCATTGAGGAAGGCTTTCTTATCTCTCCTTGCTATTCTTTGGAACTGTGCATCCAAATGAAAATAACTAGCGAGTGACTGACTTGGAATTTAAATCTCAGCAGTCTGACTCTAGAGCCTACACTTTTGGTAAGGATAGAATTCAATCTATAAATCAATATGAAAAATCTTCAGATGCAGGAATCTCAGAGGTTTTTCCCAGTTATTTACATAATTACTAATTTATCTGAACAGTGTTTCCTAGTTTTCAGTATACAGACCTTGCACTTCTTTTGTTAAATTTAAGACGTGAGTCTCAGTGAACTCCGGGAGTTAGTGATGGACAGGGAGGCCTGGCGTGCTGCGATTCATGGGGTCGCAAAGAGTCAGACACGAGTGAGCGACTGATCTGATCTGATCTGAGTCTATTCTTAATGCATAAATGGGATTTTTTCCCTTTATTTTCATTTTTCAGTTGTCTGTTGCTAATATATAGCATGTTTGCATGATAGGTCACTTCAGTCGTGTCCAACTCTTTGTGACCCTATGGACCGTAGCCCACCAGCCTCCTCTGTCCATGGGATTTTCCAGGCAAGAATCCTGGAGTGGGTTGCCATTTCTTCCTCCAAGGGATCTTCCCAACCTAGGGATCATCATGGTTCTTACATGTCATGCATTGGCAGATAGGTTTTTTGCCACTAGTGCCACATGGGAATGTTTGTATCCTACAGTCTTGTGGAGCTTATTCTAATATTATTTTTATGGATACCTTATGATTTTCTACACAAAATTACATCACCTCCAATTTGGATGTCTTCTATTTCTTTTTCTTTCTTAATTTTAATGGCTAAATCTCCAATACAATATTAAATAGAAGGGACAAGATCAGATAGTTTAGTCCTGTTTCTGGTCTTAGGGAGAGACATTAAGTCTTTCACCTTTAGATGTGATGATAATTGTGTACGTTTTATGTACACACTATCAGATTGAAGTACATTTACATTTCTAGTTAAGTGTTTTTTTCATGAAAGGGTTCTAGATTTTTCAAATGGCTTTCCTGCATTAAGATTAAAATGTGGGTTTTGTCCTTTATTCCATTGATTGGAATATAACATTGCATATTACATTAGTTGATTTTTAGATGGTAAACCAACCTTGCTTTCCTGGGATAAATCTCACTTGATCATAATTATGATTCTTTTTATCTGCTACTTTTGTTGAGGATTTTAGAATCTGTATCCACAAGATTTTGTTCTGAAATTTTCTTGTGATAGTTTTGTCTGGTGTTGGTACATAAGACAGAATGAGTTAGAAAGTGTTCCTATCTCTTCTGTTTTCAGGAAATGTTTGTAAAGAATCAATATTAATTTTTTAAATGTTTATAAGACTTCACTCTTGAAACCATCCTGGGTTTTACTTTTTAGGCAATTTTTCAATTACTAATTCAGTCTCTTGTTATAGGTCTATTCCAATTTTTATTTCTTCTTGTTTTGGTTTCAGTACTTTTTTGCCTTTCTAGGAATTTGTCCATTTCATCTAGGTTACCCAATTTGTTGTACAATTGTTCATAGCATTCCCTTATGCTGCTGCTGTCACTTCAGTCGTGTCTGACTCTGTGTGACCCCATAGACAGCAGCCCACCAGGCTCCCCCGTCCCTGGGATTCTCTTCTCCATTTCCTTCCATTTGTCCCTGCCATTTCCTTCTCCAATACGTGAAAGTGAAGGCGCTCAGTCGTGTCCGACCCTCAGCGACCCCATGGACTGCAGCCTACCAGGCTCCTCTGTCCATGGGATTTTCCAGGCAAGAGTACTGGAGTGGGGTGCCATTGCCTTCTCCGAGCATTCCCTTATAGTCCTTTTTAATTCTGTGAAGTCAGTAGTGATAGCCTCTTTTGCATTTCTGGTTTCAATAAGTTGAATTTTGTCTCTTTTTTCCCCTTGGTCAATCCAGCTAATGGTTTGTCAATTTTGTTAATCTTTTCAATAACCGACTTTTGGCTTAGATGATTTTCTCTGTATCTTCTATTTCATTAGTTTGTGCTCTAGTCTTTTATCATTTCTTTCCTCTGCTTGGTTTTAGTTTGCTTTTATTTTTCCAGTTCTATATTACTGATTTGAATCTTTTTTACTATTAATTTACAGTTGTAAATTTCCTTCTGAACATTGTTTTAGCTGTATCCCACAAATTTGGATTTATTTTCATTTCCATTAATCTGAAATAACTTTAATTTGCCTGGGACTTATTTGATTCATTGATTACTTAATGTGTTGTTTATTTCCACATATTTGTGAATTTTCCAAATTTCTATTTGTTACTGGTTTCTAATTTCATTCCATGTGTTCAGAGAACGTACTTTGTATGATTTCACTTCTTTTAACAACTACATTGAGTCTTGTTTCATGACCTGGTATATGGTCTATCCTGAGAATGTTTTATATGCACTTGAGTAAAACATATATTCTGCTCTTGATAGGTGGAGTGTTCAATAGATTAGAGCCCACACTTTTGGTCACTCACCACAAGATATGAGCAGGAGTGTTGGAAAAGCTATGATACTTTTACTTAGATATTTCTACTAAAGTGCTTTATAAACATCCCACAAACCTAAGAATTATGGATAAATAGAATTCAGTAGCTTCTAGCAAAAAAGAGAAACAGTTTGGGTTAGTCTGAGAATTGAAGAAGAAGAATCAACATTTGTTGAGAATTCCCAGCAATACTGTGGTCCAGTACTCCTTGGAAGCAACCTCAAGGATTTTATATAAACTTCCCTAATATCACACAGATCATGAGCTTTTGAGTCTGGATCTGAACCCATATATTTCTGACTGCAAAACTTCGGAACTTACCGTGTGTGTGTGTGTGTGTGTGTGTGTGAGTCGCTCAGTCGTGTCCGACTCTTTGTGACCCCACGGACTGTAGCCCTCCAGGCTCCTTTGTCCATGGAATTCCCCAGGCAAGAATACTGGAGTGGGTTTCCATTTCCTTCTCCAGAGCTTACCATATAGAACTTATAAATAGTATACATTTGAATCTTGCTTTTGGTATTATTGATGTTGTTGTAAATAGATATGTTACAAATTTTCAGGATTATAAAGTGTGAATTTGCACTTTAACAAGAATAAGTTTTTATTTTATGAGCACCCTTTTCACATGGATATTGAGAGGAGATGAAATCTAAGAAAGCAGCCAGTGATTTATCTTTAACTTAACCCTAACAGCCGGGCAGGCGGTGCTACTCAGAATCTAAAATATGTGATAAGATTGCAGAGTCGAAATTTGCAGACTAAGTCAGGGGTCCTGATACAGAAAACCTTGTTAGGCATTAGGAGAGACCTCCAGTGTGAATTATAAGGAATTACTTTGCAAATCAGTGGGACATGAGAAGGTACTCTCAGTCATAATATTCCAGTACATATAAAGTACACTTGATGTGTGAGCTTACTGGATGACTGATCCCGTGTCAAGATTCCTATAGTATATTGAGTGTTGGAGGTTATTTTCAATGGAGAACATTAGGACTTATCTCTAACCCTAACCTTCTCTCACCCAGAACTAGGAAAGCTTATCAAAGGGAGAAGAGAAGGAAAGTATTTTAGGAGATACCTCCAGATCCCATTTGTTTTGGTTCTTTGTTCTGTTTTTAACATTAGTTGTAGACATTCACTGCTGTGTCACGTACCAGATTTGTATTCTTCTGAGCCAGTACTTGCATTATAGTGCCAGTTCTGAAAGCACATCATAAAACCAGGGGGCGGTAACATCTATAAAGCTAATGGTAATGTTGAAAATTCATCAAGAAATTATCAAGACTCTGGAAGACTACTCTCCCTACTCCAAATGTATTACCTTCTTTTAAACTACATATTAGAAAAGTCATTCTGAAAGCTCTCCATGTTAACGGTGACAGTAAAAGAGCATTAAGCATGTAGAGGGAATCTGTGTTCCCTCTGGCCTCTGGTAAATACCTCAGTTTGTTTACTGAAGACCTTACCTGGGAGCAAAATTATATGTATGTACTTACCCACCATTTCCCAGTTGCCTCTGAAGTTTTTTTGTCCCCAGCTATAAATACTAAAGTTTGATCAGATCATTTCATGGCAAATAGATGAGGAAAGAATGGAAACAGTGACAGACTTTATTTTCTTGGGCTCCAAAGTGACATTGGATGGTGACTGCAGCCATGAATTTAAGAAACTTGCTCCTTGGAAGAAAAGTTATGACAAACCGAGACAGTGTATTAAAAAGCAGAGATATCACTTTGCCAACAAAGGTCTGTATGGTCAAAGCTGTGGTTTTTCCAGTAGTCATGTATAGTTGTGAGAGTTGGAACATAAAGAAGGCTGAATGCCAAAGAATTGATGCTTTCAGACTGTGGTGCTGGAGAAGACTCTTCAGAGTCCCTTGGACAGCAAGGTCAAACCAATCAATCCTAAAAAAATCAACCCTGAATATTCATTGAAAGACTGATGCTGAAGCTCCAAGACTTGAGCCACCTGATGCAAAATGCCAACTCATTGGAAAAGGCCCTGATGGTGGGAAAGACTGAAGGCAGGAGGAGAAGGGGGCGACAGAAGATGAAATGATTGAATGGCATCACCAACTCAATGGACATGAGTTTGAACAAGCTCCAGAAGTTGGTGATAGACAGGGAAGCCTGGCGTGCTACAGTCCACAGGGCTGCAAAGAATCTTGACACAACTAAGTGACTGAGGAACAACAAAGCGACTAGTTCTATTCAATAACTGACTTAGATTTATTTTCAAATTTAAACTAATATTAACAAAATTGAAGATTTGCATATGTGACATTTCTTTGAGCCATTTGTTCTCAAAATGTGGTTCTCAGACCAGCAGCAGCATCTTCCCCAAGGAACTTGTTGCAAATGGAAATCTCAGCCCCCACCTCAGACTTAAGGAAGCAGAGAGCATGGGAGTAGAGACCAGCGTCTGTTTTAAGAAATCCCTCAGGTGATTCTGATGTGTGCTAACAGTTGAGAACGACTGTTTAAACTAGATTCCATTGAAAACACTTTCCACCTGCCCTCACTGTTATCTTAAGTGATCTTTAAGCTTATCTGTCCAATCAGACTCTTTTGGCATTGAGAATGCAGTATGTATGAAATACGTCATTTTTATTATCCCAGGTTTAGACTTGCAGTTTAAGTTATTGTGCACTATCTTCTAGGTAAGCTGAAATGTTACTTCATTTGTTTTGTGGTTTCTTGCCTCATTATCTTTGCATATATCATTCCCTCTGTTCAATTCCCCATAGCATTCCCTCTGTCCAGTCTTCACTTGTAAAATAAAACCTCTATAAAGTTTGATGGGAGGTCTAAAGGCGAAAGTGTATATAGATGTACTTAGCACTTGGAACGTTTTGGAATAGAAAGATAAAAGAAATTGTGTGAAGTTCTGATCATATTACTTTACTGCTTATAATTTTTTAATGAATTTACTCCATTAGAGAAAATTTTAGTTTATTGACAAAATTAAAGACAAATACAAAATGCGGTCCACTGGAAAAATGGAATGGCAAACCACTTCAGTATTCTTGCCTTGAGAACCCCATGAACAGTATGAAAAGGCAAAAAGATGGGACACTGAAAGATGAACTCCCCAGGTGGGTAGGTGCCCAATATGCTACTGAGATGAGTGGAGAAATGACTCCAAAAAGAATGAAGGGACGGAGCCAAAGCAAAAACAACACCCACTTGTGGATGTGACTGGTGATAGAAGCAAGGTCTGATGCTATAAAGAGCCATATTGCATAGGAACCTGGAATGTTAGGTCCATGAATCAAGGCAAATTGGAAGTGGTAAAACAGGAGATGGCAAGAGTGAACATTGACATTCTAGGAATCAGCTAACTAAAGTGGACTGGAATGGGTGAATTTAACTCAGATGACCATTATATCTACTACTGTGGGCAGGAATCCCTTAGAAGAAATGGAGTAACCATCATAGTCAACAAAAGAAGCTGAAATGTAGTACTTGGATGCAGTCTCAAAAATGATACAATGATCTCTGTTCATTTCCAAGGCAAACCATTCAGTGTCACAGTAATCCAAGTCTATGCCCTGACGAATAATGCTGAAGAAGTTGAAGTTGAACAGTTCTATGAAGACCTACAAGACCTTTTAGAACTAACACCCAAAAAAGATGTCCTTCTCATTATAGGGGACTGGAATGCAAAAGTAGGAAGTCAAGAAACACCTAGAGTAACAGGAAAATTTGGCCTTGGACTATGGAATGAAGCACGGCAAAGGCTAATAGAATTTTCCCAAGAGAACGCACTGGTCATAGCAAAACCCTCTTCCAACAACACAAGAGAAGATGCTACACATGGACATCACCAGATGGTCAACACCGAAATCAGATTGATAATATTCTTTGCAGCCAAAGATGGAGAAGCTCTATACAGACCGGGAGCTGACTGTGGCTCAGATCATGAACTCCTTATTGCCAAATTCAGACTTAAATCAAAGAAAGTAGAGAAAACCACTAGAGCATTCAGGTATGATCTAAAACAAATCCCTCATGATGATACAGTGGAAGTGAGAAGTAGATTTAAGGGACTAGATCTGATAGAGTGCCTGATGAACTGTGGATGGAGGTTTATGACATTATACAATAGACAGGGATGAAGACCATCCCCAAGAAAAAGAAATGTAAAAAAGCAAAATGGCTGTCTGGGGAAGCCTTACAAATAGCTGCAAAAAGAAGAGAAGCTAAAAGCAAAGGAGAGAAAGAAACATATACCCATTTGAATGCAGAGTTCGAAAGAATAGCAAGGAGAGATAAGAAAGCCTTCCTCAGTGAGGAGTGCAAAGAAATAGAGGAAAATAATAGAATGGGAAAGACTAGATATCTCTTCAAGAAAATTAGAGATACCAAGGGAACATTTCATGCAAAGATGATTCAGTAAAGGACAGAAACAGTATGGACCTAACAAAAGAAGAAGATATTAAGAAGAGGTGGCAAGAATACACAGAACAAGTATACAAAAAAGAACTTCATAACCCAGATAACCATGATGGTGTGATCACTCACCTAGAGCCAGACATCCTCAAATGCGAAGTCAAGTGGGCCTTAGGAAGCATCACTACAAACAAAGCTAGTGAAGGTGATGGAATTCCGCTTGAGCTATTTCAAATCCTAAAAGATGATGCTGTGAAAGTGCTGCACTCAGTATGCCAGCAAATTTGGACAATTAGCAGTGGCCACAGGACTGGAAAAGGACAGTTTTCATTCTAAATGTAAAGAAAGGCAGTGCCAAAGAATGCTCAAAATTCTCCAAGCCAGGCTTCAGCAATACGTGAATCGTGAACTTCCAGATGTTCAAGCTGGTTTTAGAAAAGGCAGAGGAACTAGAGATCAAATTGCCAACATCCTGTGGATCATTGAAAAAGCAAGAGAGTTCCAGAAAAACATCGACTTCTGCTTTATTGACTATGCCAAAGCCTTTGACTGTATGGATCACAATAAACTGGAAAATTCTGAAAGAGATGGGTATACCAGACCACCTGACCTGCCTCTTGAGAAATCTGTATGCAGTGCAGGAACCAACAGTTAGAACTGAACCTGGAACAACAGACTGGTTCCAAATTGGGAAAGGAGTACATCAAGGCTGTATGTTATCACCCTGTTTATTTAATTTCTATGCAGAGTACATCATGAGAAACACTGGGCTGCAAGAAGCACAAATTGGAATCAAGATTGTCAGGAGAAATATCAATAACCTCAGATATGCAGATGATACCACTGTTATGGTAGAAAGTGAAGAACTTTCTTGATGAAAAGTTCTTTCATCAACACTCTTGATGAAAGTGAAAGTGGAGAGGAAAAAGTTGGCTTAAAGCTCAACATCAGAAAACTAAGATCATGGCATCTGGTCCCATCACTTCATGGGAAATAGATGGGGAAACAGTGGCTGACTTTATTTTGGGGGCTCCAAAATCACTGCAGATGGTGACTGTAGCCATGAAATTAAATGACACTTACTCCTTGGAAGGAAAGTTATCACCAACCTAGACAGCATATTCAAATGCAGACATTAATTTGCCAACAAAGTTCCATCTAGTCAAGGCTATGTTTTTTCCAGTAGTCATGGATGGATGTGAGAGTTGGACTATAAAGAAAGTTGAGCGCCGAAGAATTGATGCTTTTGAACTGTGATGTTTGGAGAAGACTCTTGAAAGTCCCTTGGACTGCAAGAAGTTCCAGCCAGTCCGTTGTAAAGGAGATCATTCCTGAGTGTTCATTGAAAGGATTGATGTTGAAGCTGAAACTCCAGTACTTTGGCCACCTGATGCAAAAAGCTGACTCTTTCAAACAACCCTGATGCTGGGAAAGATTGAGGGCAGGAGGAGAAGGGGACGACAGAGGAATAGATGATTGGATGGTATCACCGACTCAATGAACATGAGTTTGTGTAAACTCCAGGAGTTGGTGATGGAAAGGGGGCCTGGCATGCCGTGGTCCATGGAGTCCCAAAGAGTCAGACACGACTCAGTGACTGAACTGAACTAAACTGAAGGACAAATACTGAATCTTGCCAGACATCTCATATTGGTTTAACGAAAAGCAGGAGGGGTATGTGATGGCCAAATGTACACCTTATTCTATAAAATGGCAGCTTTTATTCATAAATCACGAATCAAGCCTAAATTAAAAACTCACATAAGTATAAATAAAGCATCTTTTCCATTTAGATTGAGCTAGTTTGGATTTCACATTAAGCTGAATTAAAAATATGTTTTTATTAGGTGCAAGTAGTTTCCAAAGTGCTTTTTCTAGCTCACATCTTGTCCTTATTTTCCTGATGGCTTGGTCTAGCACAGTTGCAGCAAGTTTTTTGGTCCTATTTGTCTGCCAGGTGGTAACAGAGTGGGAAACCCACAGAGAGGTTAAATTTACATGGACTTGCAGAAAAGAAAAACTAACCTTTTTTGCGGCAATAGCCTGGAAGTGAGTCAGTTCTTGCATCCAGCCACTAATGCTCTAAGGATGCAGCTTGTTTTCAGCTAAATACCAGCCAGGGTTCTAGAAGTCGAGAATCTGCATACTAATTAATCTCACAGGTGCAGGTGAGAGTTTTTACAAAAGTCAGAAAACACAGATTGATAGCCTTTGCTGCGGCTCAGTGCCTATTGGATATGTAATACCTTCATACTGTACTGTGTGTGTGTTATGTAGCCAGAAAGGAAAGAAAACTAGTCGGTTTTCCCCTAAATTTAGAGCTTTACTTTTTACTATTAAAAGTATTAGTATTTTTTTCCCCCTTTTCCCTTGATTGTCTTGGTTTCTTGCTCCTTCCACCAACCTCCATTCCCTTCCCCCATGGCTCTGAGGATAGGAAAGAAGCTTTAAAAAAAATATTAAGGTTTATGTTCATTCTCCAAACACCTTCTTAGTGGCTGTGGATCAGAAGCATATTTCAGTGTGGGTCCCAAAATGTTTAGTTTTGAGAGGTGAGATCACATTTGAGCAAAAGGTTTTGAGTAATTTGGGTTCATAATTTTATAAAATTTGTACAGCAAGTTTATTTATCCGTAGTGACAGGTAATAAAATTGCAATGGAAATTTTAAGAAAGCTTTTCTAAAAATCTCAATAATGCCATTGTGTGATAGTCAACTTGTTACTTAGTACAAATTACAATATGCCCTATAGTAGAATGTGTCTTACAAATAGGAAGATCTCAACATCGTATAAGCATTCAAATACGCCAAACTCTGTCTTCTCTTCTGGACTAGTATATTTTATTAATAAGCTCTAAAATATCTGAGATTATACAGTGTGACTGCTGTGGAAATCAGAAAGTTCTAACAGATGGATTCTTAAATTGGTCAGAATGATGCACTCAAAGTGCTGGACATCAGAGAAGTTTCAGTTGATTAAATTTAAGTTCTTAGTTATAATATTTAATTTTATTTCTTTTTTTTGTTTTAAAGAAGATCAAGGAAGGAACAATGAAGCATAATACAATCAAAGATGTTCAGGGAAAATTATTTCAAATAATTCCCCTAAAAAAGAAGCTTTATTTTTTTAACAGAAATAGATTTTTCCTTATAATCAAAATTGAGAGTTTATAAAAATCAGTAAGTCATGTGGTATTATAGTGTACAGAGCTAATTATTGTTTTCATTTTGGTAAACTTACTTTTAAATCTTTCACATGGCAACCCACTCCAGTATTCTTGCTGGAGAATCCCATGGACAGAGGAGCCTGGCGATCTGTATAGTCCATGGGATCACAAAGAGTCAGACATGACTGAACACGGATTGGCATGCACACACAAACACATGGTTTTATATAAATTGAATGATTCTTTATCTTTATTATATAATCTATATTATATAGTCTAATTATTATAAATAGACAATTCCCATTGTAAAGCGTCTGTCTACAATGCGGGAGACCCGGGTTCGATCCCTGGGTTGGGAAGATCTGCTGGAGAAGGAAATGGCAATCCACTCCAGTACTATTGCCTGGAAAATCCCATGGGCAGGGGAGCCTGGTAGGCTACGGTCCATGGGGTCGCAAAGAGTCGGACATGACTGAGCGACTTCACTTCACTTCACTTCACTTCAATGATGTTTTAATTAACAGCCAGGACATTTTTTTTTTGCATTGGTCCAGGTGCTTGAACACTTTGGAGCCCTTAATTGAATGCCTGGAATTGCTGAGTTCAAGGATATACAGATTTAGTACTGATACATGTTATCAGTGATTAAGAGAAATTATTTTTTCAGTGTTAAATGTACTTTTTTCACTTATCCAAAATGAAGATAAATTGCTGCGTTAGACAGTTTTGAAGAAAAATTAATGCCACCACCAATTTGGTTCAATTTGATGTGTTTTCTGAATGCTGAATACTGCTTATGTGTCAGATTCTATGCTAGTTATTTAGGTTTGTAAAAGTGAAGTGACTCAATTTTATTGGACTAATGGAGATTACAAAGAAATAATAGGGAGTTAAAATACAGTATGGTAAGTGTGACAGTAAGGATAAAATACAGGCAGCTTGTGTACCAGTATCAGGAGTTCAGAAGTCTCAGCATGAAAGCTGAGATCTGAGGACAAATGTGAGTTATGTGGAGGAAGGATGTAAGAGGAAGGAGTATTGTAGGCCATGAGGATTAGGTGTCAAAGATTATGATACATTCTAGGAACTATTATGGTTGGATTTTAGAATGTGTGAGATGCACATAGGAACTGAGGCACCAGAGCTAGAGCTGGAGAATAAAACAGCTGAAACCATGAAGAACCTTGTACTAGAGTTAATAAATATGCTGCTGCTGCTAAGTCGCTTCAGTCGTGTCCAACTCTGTGCGACCCCATAGACGGCAGCCCACCAGGCTCCCCCGTCCCTGGGATTCTCCAGGCAAGAACACTGGAGTGGGTTGCCATTTCCTTCTCCAATGCATGAAAGTGAAAAGTGAAAGTGAAGTCGCTCAGTCGTATCCGACTCTTAGTGACCCCATGGACTGCAGCCTACCAGGCTCCTCTGTCCATGGGATTTTCCAGGCAGGAGTACTGGAGTGGGGTGCCATTGCCTTCTCCGGTTAATGAATATGGACATTGAGGATTAAGGGGTGCCGTGTAGCATGGAAGCAATGAGATCAAATTTGAGCTCTAAAAAGTTATCCTTGTTCTAGTTTGGAGCCAGGAAAATGCTAGCTCACATTGTACTTTTTGTCTTCCTCGTAAATGGTTCCAGAGGCATGTGAAGTGGACTTGGAGATGAAACTGAGACCTCAGCGTCTCTGCATGCTATAAGAAAGGCAGGGCCAGTTGTCCCTAAACTTAAAATGTGAAAAGTTTCAGTGATGTAAGAGGAACACCTCCAAGCACCTCCATTTGTGGAACACTGTATAAAACCTCATGAATCTCTAGGAGACAATTTATATAATTCTGATTCATACTGATAAAAGTCCAGCTGAATGCCAGAAAAATTTTTGCCTCAATTTCTTTTCCTTATATAGTCATATAGTCCATTTTGTACTTAAAATCATTTGTTTACATTTTCATTCTTTTATGTAATGTTGAAATCATTTTGATGTCAGGAAAGCAGACTTCAGAATACTGGGGGAAATGGGAAATCTGTAATAAACAATTTGCGTAAAGCTTTTCTGTCAATTGAGTAAGTATGACCTTCACTAAAACAACCTCATCTTTTTTTAGGTAGACATTATTTCAAATGATGTCTTTTTCTTAATGATTTTTATCCTGTGTGTGCTACATTTGAGATGTCCTTCTTCTCACAAAATTTCTGCTCTTTCCTAGCTTCCACACCTCCCTCTGGTGGTTTCCAGGATTAGTATTATGATATTGTTTTCCCCTTAACTTATGACTATTTTTATTTAGTATATACTACATAGTATACTCAGTGTTAGGAACTGTGATAAATGTGGCTTATTAAATTTTTTTACATGACTTTAGTTTTTTATAAAAATGATGCTTGCTCATAAAAAATGAAGGCAGTACATCAGAGAGAGGAGAAAACAGGAAGCCCAAAATGACAACTCACTGAAAAATATCCAGAAATGACTGTCATTAATAGTAAGTAAACTTTATTCCAACCATCTCTTGAACTCAGGACCAGAGAAAGGTACTGGGGTAAAAGAGATGGTGGCTAACAATGAATCCATTTAAATAGAAAACTAATGCTATACAACTCTGAAAATTTTGTGCACAGATTCTGTAGACTTTGACACTTTAAAAACACTAACATAACAGAGACATACTTTGCCAACAAAGGTCCATCTAGTCAAGGCTATGGTTTTTCCTGTGGTCATGTATAGATGTGAGAGTTGGACTGTGAAGAAGGCTGAGCACCAAAGAATTGATGCTTTTGAAGTGTGGTGTTGGAAAAGACTCTTGAGGGTCCCTTGGACTGCAAGGAGATCCAGCCAGTCCATTCTGAAGGAGATCAACCCTGGGATTTCTTTGGAGGGAATGATGCTAAAGCTGAAACTCCAGTACTTTGGCCACTTCATGCAAAGAGTTGACTCATTGGAAAAGACTCTGATGCTGGGAGGGATTGGGGGCAAGAGGAGAAGGGGACGACAGAGGATGAGATGGCTGGATGGCATCACTTACTCGATGGACGTGAGTCTGAGTGAACTCCGGGAGTTGGTGATGGACAGGGAGGCCTGGCCTGCTGCGATTCATGGGGTCGCAGAGTCGGATGTGACTGAGTGACTGAACTGAACTGAACATAACCCAAATTGGAAAATGAAGGAAGGAAAAAGTAGAAAAAAGATGTTAAGTATATTAATTTCCTCAACCTTTAGGGCAGGATGTTAATCAATATAAACTAAAATTAAATCATGTAGTTTAAAAAGTGACTCTATTCTTTAGTATTTTCATAACATTTTTCTGTAAAATGGAGATATTTCTTAAGAAAGCTCTTGAGACAAATAAGTGAAAGTCACTCAATTGTGTTCGACTCTTTGCCACCCTATGGACTGTAGTCCATGGAATTCTCCAGGCCAGAATACTGGAGTGGGTGGCCTATCCCTTCTCCAGGGGATCTTCCCAACCCAGCGGTAGAACCCAGGTCTCCCACATTGCAGGCAGAATCTTTACCAGCTGAGCCACAAGGGAAGTCCAAGAATACTGGAGTGGGTAGCCAAACATTTCTATAAAAATTAGAAATTTCTTGGTTTACTTCTCTTTAGTATATTTGTGTTAAATTCAAGTACAATAAAATAGTGTCTTTTAATAAAATTATCTATTTAAGCTTCCTTTCCCTCTTCTTGGGTCACTAAAAGAGGTGAGAACACAGGGCAAACTGCTGCCGGCCAAGATTAGAGAGAGAAACAGTTGAATACAGGGAGTCAGTTTATCTGAGCACAAGCAGAAATTGCATTGGAGCCAGTGCTAGAATATGAAACCTGAACTATAATTGACGAATTGATGGAGGCTCAGAGTGGATAAGTCTGAGAGTTATTATGCCCCCACATGACCAGGGGCACCTGTTCATGTGGGGGGCACAATATTGTGATATTTATTTTTGAATGCTAGACTAGGTCCTCAGAGTAAATATCACAGAAATAAAATTTCTACTCCTTCCTTTAGGAGGAGGAAGAAAGGAACCATTTGACTTAGGCCAGAGCACTCTTTTTGTTTTCCTTCAGGGAAAACCAGTTAACTAGAGCTCAACTTGCTGCAGGAGAAGGCGATGGCACCCCACTCCAGTACTCTTGCCTGGAAAATCCCATGGATGGAGGAGCCTGGTAGATTGCAGTCCATGGAGTCGCTAAGAGTCAGAAACAACTGAGCAACTTCCCTTTCGCTTTTCACTTTCAGGCACTGGAGAAGGAAATGACAACCCAACTCCAGTGTTCTTGCCTGGAGAATCCCAGGGACGGGGAAACATAGTGGGCTTCCTTCCGTCTATGGGGTCACACAGTTGGACACGACTGAAGCAACTTAGCAGCAGCAGCAGCAACTTGCTGCAGGTTATCAGAGCTTTATGGACCTGGGAGAAGGGAAATATCAAACTGAGAATTAGACACAGCTACAATTAATATGCTTAAGGCTTTAATGGATAAAGTACAGAGCATGAAAGAAAAATAGGCAATGTTAGCAGAGAGATGAAAATCTTAAGAACAAAGAAAAAAAGAAATTCTATAGACCAGAAACACTGTAAGAGAAATGAAGAATGCCTTTGATGGGCTGGTTAGCAGACTGGACTCAGGAAAGAATCTCTGAGCTAAAGGATATATCAAATAGAATCCTCAAAAACTGAAGAACAAAGAGAACAAAGACTGAGCAAAGAGAAAAGAACATTCAAGGACTGTAGAAGAGTTACACAAGGTGTAACTGTTGTGTGCTAAGTGTGCTAAGTCACTTCAGTTGGTTCTGACTCTTTGTGACCCCATGGACTGTAGCCTGCTAGGCTGCTGTCCATGAGATTTCCCAAGCAAGAATACTAGAGTGGGTTGCCATTCCCTTCTCCAGGGGATCTTCCCGACTCAGGGGTAGAACCTGCGTCTCTTATGTCTTCTGCATTGGCATGAAGGTTCTTTACCACCTAGTACCACCTAGACCTAGTGAACATAACCATTTTTGGCAGTCACATCATAGTGTTGACTCAGACTGTGCAGTCAACTAAATGCTTCACAGTCCTTTTTGTTCTTGCTGCTGCTATTACTCCTCTTACCCCCTGACCCATTCATATACCCTCTACCTGTAATTGGTTTGTCTTCTGATTTATATTCAATGCAATGTCATATGCCAGAATATGGTAAGGACCTGGTGGACAGTATCTTAGTAGAAATATATCTCAAAGTTAATTTTGACCTGTTATTTAGCATTCTTGGAATAGTTGCACTAGTTGAGACTAGTTCATAATCATTTTTTCTTAAGCATCCAGGCATTATTTGTTCTCTGCTTTAATGGCTGTAATGAAAGATATCACTTAAATCTTTTGCTGCATAACTCCATGACTACTTTATTCTCACAATATGTCCAGTGTGCTTCTGCTGCTGCTAAGTCACTTCAGTCGTGTTCGACTCTGTGTGACCTCATGGACAGCAGCCCACCAGGCTCCTCTGTCCCTGGGATTCTCCAGACAAGAATACTGGAATGGGTTGCCATTTCCTTCTCCAATGCATGCATCCATGCTAAGTCGCTTCAGTCGTGTCCAACTCTGTGCGACACTATGGACAGCAGCCCACCAGGCTCCTTGTCAAAGAAAAAAATTAACTCAATTTGAAGTGATATATCCTTATTAATTTGTGCTGGTTGTTTATGGTGTTCTGCATTTTGACTACGAGATGTCTACATTTGGATTTTACTTTTATTTATCCTGCTTAAATTCATTGAGCTTCCTAAATCTGAAAGCTAATGTTTTCATCAATTTTGGAAAGTTCTCAGATATTACTATCACAATCTCATTCTTTCTATTTTTCTCTTTCTACAATTTCACTTACACATATGGTAGACCTCACTCTGTCTTCCATGTCCTTTAAAGACTCATAGTTGATATTTTTCTATGTGCGTTTTGCATACTATGGTATGCATTTATTTTCAAATAGGTCTTTTGATTCACTCATTCTCTTTTTCAGCTATTCAACTTTTCATTAACCTTAAATTTAACTATTCTATTTATTACTTCTAAAGTACTTTTTTTGTATTTCTTTTCCATGGGGATGGTCTTGATCCCTGTCTTCTGTACAGTGTCACGAACCTCCGTCCATAGTTCATCAGGGACTCTCTCTATCAGATCTAGTCCCTTAAATCTATTTCTCACTTCCACTGTATAATCATAAGGTATTTGATTTAGGTCATACCTGAATGGTCTAGTGGTTTTCCATACTTTCTTCAATTTAATTCTGAATTTGGCAATAAGGAGTTCATGATCTGAGCCACAGTCAGCTCCCGGTCTTGTGTTTGCTGACTGTATAGAGCTTCTCCATCTTTGGCTGCCAAGGATATAATCAATCTGATTTCGGTGTTGACCATCTGGTGATGTCCATGTGTAGCGTCTTCTCTTGTGTTGTTGGAAGAGGGTGTTTGCTATGAACAGTGCGTTCTCTTGGGAAAACTCTATTAGCCTTTGCCCTGCTTCATTCTGTACTCCAAATTAAGAGAAGCAAAAAGCAAAGGAGAAAAGGAAAGATATAAGCATCTGAATGCAGAGTTCCAAAGAATAGCAAGGAGAGATAAGAAAGCCTTCCTCAGCGATCAATGCAAAGAAATAGAGGAAAACAACAGAATGTGAAAGACTAGAGATCTCTTCAAGAAAATTAGAGATACCAAGAGAACATTTCATGCAAAGATGGGCTCGATAAAGGACAGAAATGGTATGGACCTAAGAGAAGCAGAAGATATTAAGAAGAATGAATTTATTATTATTTCACAATAAACTGTGGAAAATTCTTAAAGAGATGGGCATACCAGACCACCTGACCTGCCTCTTGAGAAACCTATATGCAAGTCAGGAAGCAACAGTTAGAACTGGACATGGAACAACGAACTGGTTCCAGATAGGAAAAGGAGTACATCAAGGTTATATATTGTCACCCTGCTTATTTAACTTATATGCAGAGTACATCATGAGAAATGCTGGGCTGGAAAAAGCACAAGCTGCAGTTAAGATTTCCAGGAGAAATGTCAATAACCTCAGATATGCAGATGACACCACCCTTATGGCAGAAAGTGAAGAGGAACTAAAAAGCCTCTTGATGAAAGCGAAAGAGGAGAGTGAAAAAGTTGGCTTAAAGCTCAACATTCAGAAAACAAAGATCATGGCATCTGGTCCCATCACTTCATGGGAAATAGATGGGGAAACAGTGTCAGACTTTATTTTTGAGGGCTCCAAAATCACTGCAAATGGTGATTGCAGCCATGAAATTAAAAGACGCTTACTCCTGGGAAGGAAGGTTATGACCAACCTAGATAGCATATTAAAAAGGAGAGACATTATTTTGTCAACAAAGGTCCATCTAGTCAAGGCTATGGTTTTTCCAGTGGTCATGTATGGATGTGAGAGTTGGACTATAAAGAAAGTTGAGTGCCAAAGAATTGATGCTTTTGAAGTGTGGTGCTGGAGAACACTCTTGAGAGTCCCTTGGACTGCAAGGAAATCCAACCAGTCCATTCTAAAGGAGATCAGTCCTGGGTGTTCTTTGGAAGGACTGATGCTAAAGCCGAAACTCCAATACTTTGGTCACCTCATGCAAAGAGTTGAGTCATTGGAAAAGACTCTGATGCTGGGAGGGATTGGGGGCAGGAGGAGAAGGGGATGACAGAGGATGAGATGGCTGGATGGCATCACGGACTCGATGGACATGAGTTTGGGTGAACTCCAGGAGTTGGTGATGGACAGGGAGGCCCCGCATGCTGCACTTCATGGGGTAGCAAAGAGTCGGACACCACTGAACAACTGAACTGAACTGAAAGTATTTTTATTCTTTCTCCAGTTACTGTTGTAGATCTCATATTCAGTTCTTTATTCTCTTTTATTCTTTCCATATAATAAACATATTTGTGTTATTTTTGCAGTATCTGAAGTTTTGAGAGTCAGGTTCTGTTACTTACTGTTCCTTTTATTCTTATGAACAATGCCTTGTTTCTTTGTATATTATGAAATCTATTTATTGAGAGCTGATTTTTTTTTAGAACTTTTTTTTTTTGAGTTCTGTGGTATCTAAATTAAAGATTCTTTGTTTCAGAGAGGATTTCATTTTAGTTCAAGCAGGTGCATTAGAGTACCATATAATATTAGTGATTTTAATTGAAAATACTCCTTAGATACCCTGAGAATATTCATTAGCTTGAATTAGCACTTACCCACGTAGACCTGAGACAGACAGGCTTCACTGCAGCCTTTCTCTGTTTTATCAGATCAGATCAGATCAGATCAGTTGCTCAGTCGTGTCCGACTCTTTGCGACCCCATGAACTGCAGCACACCAGGCCTCCCTGTCCATCACCAGCTCTCGGAGGTCACTCAGACCCACATCCATCGAGTCAGTGATGCCATCCAGCCATCTCATCCTCCATTGTCCCCTTTTCCTCCTGACCCCAATCCCTCCCAGCATCAGAGTCTTCTCCAATGAGTCAACTCTTCGCATGAGGTGGCCAGTTATAGTTGATGTGTTTATTCCCACCCTTCCAGTGAGTGGAGAATGTTTGCTTTATGTGTAGGAGTTCTAGTTCATGATTGAAACCCCATGTTAAACCCACATTCCTAGGTAGAATAACTCAGTGTCACAATAATAGTACCAGTGCTTCTTTGGTTTTTAGTCTTCCCCTTGGTTTTCAACCCCTTGGTTTTTAGTGAGCTAAGCTATTCATTTAAAGATTTTGTTTTTTTAATGTGTGTTATTCACCCCTCCTAGGTATTTGATTGTAAGAGAGTTTTGGGTTACCTAGTATCCTGCTTTACTGGAATTGGAAACCTCATTTGTTTTTCATATTGATTTAATGTCATTCTATAAAGTTGGATTATGGAATAGACATATGGCTGAAGACCGAACTTCTGCCACAACAGATTACTCCACTTCTCTGAAATACTGGCTAAGCCAAGTTCTTCCTGTGAAATAACATGTTTGATTTAGAATTTTTTACTCAATATTTAGACAGAATAACAC
This sequence comes from Tragelaphus eurycerus, assembly GCA_935064755.1. Lineage (NCBI taxonomy): Eukaryota > Metazoa > Chordata > Mammalia > Artiodactyla > Bovidae > Tragelaphus > Tragelaphus eurycerus. Next base: position 15,282,937 of record CAKXYN010000024.1, on the reverse strand, counting down.
TATCACCTATGCTTATTCTGGATATTTTATGATTTAGTGCAGGATTTACTCTTGTTTAATTTGTTCTGGAATAGACAATAAGATTTTCTAAGATATGATGGAGGTTGACAATCTATATCATATGTCTAAACTTTTTATTTAAAAATAAATGTGATCTTTCATATGAAAGGAATATGACTATAGGTCTAAAGGCTAGTTGCAGATGCATTTAAATTCTTCCTTCTTCTCAAATTTCAGTGTACATATAGGTAGGGATTATGTACCTATGGATAGGCATTATAGTCTTTCTTTTCCTACATAGTGGTATAGCAGATTATAAAAGGGCATGTGAAACATTATCTCTCAGATTAAATTTTATTAAATTTTATCTTCTGATAGACACGTCTAGGATCATTTAGACTAAAATAATGTAGATTCTCTGTTAATCTCCCTCATAGAAATTATAAGTGTGTAAACACACACACACACACACATATACATTTCCTTGTTGACTTGTTTATTCCTTATCTTCTTGACTAGACTATAATGGATGACAATAAGCGATTCCATTCCAAGTGTTTAGTAACCACAATTAAGATGTGAGAATTTAGTAATTTTTAGGGGTTTTTTCCTACTTTATATTCCTCATTTTCAGAGCATATGATATTTAATCCAAGCAGTACATCAGACACATATACACAAAACTTATCAGTAAGCTTTTAAAATCTGTGCATCCATGAGAAAAATGGAAAGATTTGCCTTTTTAATCTCTTCAGTTAGCCTGAGATCTCATTTTGTCAGTAATTGATCCTGTAAATAGTAAGAATAGTAGTGTTAGTACTGGAGAGGAGAAGAATGATAGTAATTGAAGAAGCAAACTCATGTTGGGCACATATTCTGAGCCAAGCACCATGATAAGTATACTGAGTAATTTCCATGAAATCATGTTTCTTCCTTACAACTTTACCTTAATTCTCAAGATGAGAAAACAGATTTACATTGGTTAGCTTAATTGTCTAAGCCCATACTGCTAGTAACAGGTAGAACAGAACTTTGTACACACAAATCAGGGGTTCTGTGATTTAATTTGATTTTGATTTTTTATTTCCAAATAAAAATATTAATTTTGAAATATACTTTCAAAATTAATGTATAAACTACAGCATATTATACTTCCTGATATATGTTTAACCTGCATCTCTGCTCTTTCTGCTCTTGCTGATGACACCATACTAAAAATCATGTCATACATTTATAGTTTTAATACTTATGATGGGCTTTCATTATGGCCATTCTATGATTTCATCAGCAGCGAAGCTGTTGTTTCATTACAAACAGATTCAGTATCTTTGTGATTAAAGCGACAAACTAAAAACCATGAAGGCTGTACTGTTTAGCTTGCAATCATTTCCATGTGTTATGAATTCTTATCAGATGTTGGGAAATAGCAGGCTTAAGCTAACTGCAAGTACTACATCCATGGTCCAAGAAGCAATGATCTGTAATGGACATGTGTTTAGCAGTCAGCTTGCTTAACAAGATCTCTAAGCAAATTCATTTACCATCTTATGTAAGATATATATACATATTCCATTTTATTTTTGTAGATTAAAGTTTTCTTCAAAAGCATATCAAGTACTCAGGTCTTGATAATTTTACCTTTTTTTTTTTTTTAAGTGAATGTTAGAGTTCAATGTTTGAGTTCACCACCCTTATATTAAGATAATATTTCTCATGCCATAAGTAAAAAGAACAGATATAACTCAAAATTTTCCTAAGGCACATTCCTGGAAACTGGAGAAAATGAGAAAAGCATCTGGGAAAAAATAAAAACTGACTGAAAATTATGCAGTATATGTATCATTGCCATATTAAATCCTCAATCTCAAGCTGAAAAGTTGTACAATTTAAAAAATTGCAAGAATTCTACCTTTTATAAAATAATATAAACAGTCTGATAAAAATGTAAATATACTGCCTACCTACTTATTCATAGTGTGTTCTGTTGCATGAAAAATACTCAGCTCAAAAATAAGGTATTCAAGTCTAAATGTACTTTTCATTCAGTGGGTAGGAAGCATGTTAAGGGGAAAACTGCATAAAGAATTAGGATGTCTGTATCATGTTTATAGTATTGTAATTGATTTAGGCAGTATTGAAAAAAATAAAAGACTCTTACTATCTCTACACTTCAACTTCTTTGTGTCTAAGACCTCTCACCATTTCTTTAGATAATGGGCTTTAAGATCCTAAAACCAAAGGAATTGAAATAGAATGATATACAGAGTACAGTCACTTTTTACATTTATAGTTGATTATCCATTTCAAAAATATTAATTTATACCTTCCTCAGATTATTTTTAGATTATGATATAACTGAGATAAAGGAAGAGAACTAATTGCTTTCCTGTAACCATATAATGATGTTGGTTCTAGGTCTTCTGAAACATCTCTTTTTTTTTTATGCGAAAGTTTTATTTAATCTTTTGGAATGGACATGGGCATTAAGATGAAAACAACATCCATCAATGAGATTAGAGTGTATATCTTTAACAGTATAGTGATTAATATCATCTTACATAAAATCATTGATTTTTATTTAAAGTTTTAATTATTTAAATTGCTTATATAATTTAATAGTCATGAGTTGGTTGTAGTGTATTTTCTTATTTAAAAAAAGAAAAAAATCCCCCCATAGTTCAGATAGTAACAAATCTGCCTGCGGGAGACCCAGGTTCAATCCCTGGGTTGAAAGATCCCCTAGAAAAGGAAATGACAGCCCACTCCAATATTGTTGTTTGAAGAATTCCATGGATAGACCATGGGGTCACAAAGAGTCAGATACGACTGAGGGACAAACACTTTGGACCTCCCTGGTGGCTCAAACAGTAAAGAATCCACCTGCAATGCAGGAGACCTGGGTTCAATCCCTGGGTTGGGAAGATCCCCTGGAAGAGGGCATGGCTACACACTCCAATATTCTGATCTGGAGAATCCCCATGGACAAAGGAGCCTGGTGTGCTACAGTTCATGGGGTCACAAAGAGTCAGACACGACTGAGCAACTAACCACACATTCTAAGCACCTAATGAAAGTGAAAGTCACTCAGTCATTTCTGACTCTTTGTGACCCCATGGATTATACAGTCCATGGAATTCTCCAGGCATCAATACTGGAGTGGGTAGCTGTTCCCTTCTCCAGGGGATTTTCCTAACCCAGGGATCAAACTCAGGTCACCCGCATTGCAGGCGGATTCTTTACCAGCTGAGCCACAAGGGAAGCCCAACAATACTGAGGTGGGTAGCCTGTCCCTTCTCAGGGAATCTTCCCAACCCAGGAATCAAACTGAGGTCTCCTGTATTGCAGGCAGATTTTTTACCAGCTGAGCTACCAGGGAAGGACTAAGCACCTAATAGTGCTCTTATTTTAATCCTTAATCTTTGCATCGGTCTTGTTATAATACATAGGGTGAATATAGTCACTATTTATAGATAAGATGACGCTGTGAAAGGGCTGCACAGCAAATATGGAAAACTCAGCAGTGGCCACAAGACTGGAAAAGATCAGTTTTCATTCCAATCCAAAAGAAAGGCAATGCCAGAGAATGCTCAAACTACCGCATAATTCTACTTATCTCATACACTAGTAAAGTAATACTCAAAATTCTCCAAGCCAGGCTTCAGCAATATGTGAACCGTGAACTTCCAGATGTTCAAGCTGGTTTTAAAAAAGGCAGAGGAACCAAATATCAAATTGCGAACATCCACTGGATCGTCGAAAAAGCAAGAACATCTATTTCTGCTTTATTGACTATGCCAAAGCCTTTGACTGTGTGGATCACAATAAACTGTGGAAAATTCTTAAAGAGATGGGAATACCAGACCACCTGACCTGCCCTTGAGAAACTTGTATGCAGGTCAGGAAGCAACAGTTAGAACTGGACATGGAACAACAGACTGGTTCTAAATAGGAAAAGGAGTACATCAGGGCTGTATATTGTCACCCTCCTTATTTAACTTCTATGCAGAGTACATCATGAGAAACGCTGGGCTGGAGGAAGCACAAGCTGGAATCAAGATTGCTGGTAGAAATATCCATAACCTCAGATATGTAGATGACACCACCCTTCTGGCAGGAAGTGAAGAAGAACTAAAGAGCCTCTTGATGAAAGTGAAAGTGGAGAGTGAAAAAGTTGGCTTAAAGCTCAACATTCAGAAAACTAAGACCATGGCATCCAGTCCCATCACTTCATGGCAGATAGATGGGGAAACAGTAGAAACAGTGGCTGACTTTATTTTTGGGGCTCCAAAATCACTGCAGATGGTGATTGCAGCCATGAAATTAAAAGACACTTACTCCTTGGAAGGAAAGTTATGACCAATCTAGACAGCATATTCAAAAGCAGAGACATTACTTTGCCAACAAAGGTCCGTCTAGTCAAGGCTATGGTTTTTCCATTGGTCATGTATGGATGTGAGAGCTGGACTGTGAAGAAAGCTGAGCACCGAAGAATTGATGCTTTTGAACTGTAGTGTTGAAGAAGATTCTTGAGAGTCCCTTGGACTCTAAGTAGATCCAACCAGTCCATCCTAATTGAGATCAGTCCTGGTTGTTCATTGGAAGGACTGATGTTGAAGCTGAAACTCTAATACTTTGGCCACCTGATGAGAAGAGCTGACTCATTGGAAAAGACCTTGATGCTTGGAATGATTGAGGGCAGGAGGAGAAGTGGAAGACAGAGGATGAGATCGATTTGATGGCATCACCAACTCGATGGACATGAGTTTCGGTGGACTCTGGGAGTTGGTGGTGGACAGGGAGGCCTGGCTTGCTGTGCTTCATGGGGTCGCAAAAAGTCAGACACGACTGAGCATCTGAACTGAACTGACAGATAAGAAAATTGAGGTTCAGTGAGTTTGACAACCTTGCCCCAAGGCTGTGCTCAGGGGCTACTTTTGCCATGAAACCTTGAAAAATGAGGAAGACTTTAGTTAGCAGAAGTAGGAAACAAAGACCATTTTAGGTAATGGAAGTGGCATGAACAAAGGAGTATGTGTTCTGAAGCTCATGTTTTGCCTGAAATTTAGAGTAATTGTAGAGGATCTGTGACAGATAAAATTAAAAAATAGTTTGACAGTTTCTCATGAAAGGCACTCGATTCTGGGGAAAGAAATTAGTGCATGAGTCAGTAGGACTTCAGATCAGATCAGATCAGTTGCTCAGTCGTGTCCGGCTCTTTGCGACCCCATGAACTGCAGCACGCCAGGCCTCCCTATCCATCACCAGCTCTCGGAGGTCACCCAGACTCACATCCATCGAGTCAGTGATGCCATCCAGCCATCTCATCCTCTGTCGTCCCCTTCTCTTCCTGCCCCCAATCCCTCCCAGCATCAGAGTCTTCTCCAATGAGTCAACTCTTCGCATGAGGTGGCCAAAATACTGGAGTTTCAGCTTTAGCATCATTCCTTCCAAAGAAATCCCAGGGCTGATCTCCTTCAGAATGGACCAGTTGGATCTCCTTGCAGTCCAAGGGACTCTCAAGAGTCTTCTCCAACACCACAGTTCAAAAGCATCAATTCTTCAGCGCTCAGCCTTCTTCACAGTCCAGCTCTCACATCCATACATGACCACAGGAAAGACCATAGCCTTGACTAGGCGAACCTTTGTTGGCAAAGTGATGTCTCTGCTTTTGAATATGTGATCTAGGTTGGTCATAACTTTCCTTCCAAGGAGTAAGCTTCTTTTAATTTCATGGCTGCAGTCACCATCTGCAGTGATTTTGGAGCCCAGAAAAACAAAGTCTGACATTGTTTCCACTGTTTCCCCATCTATTTCCCATGTAGTGATGGGACCAGATGCCATGATCTTCGTTTTCTGAATGTTGAGCTTTAAGCCAACCTTTTCACTCTCCACTTTCACTTTCATCAAGAGGCTTTTTAGTTCCTCTTCACTTTCTGCCATAAGGGTGGTATCATCTGCATATCTGAGGTTATTAATATTTCTCCCGGCAGTCTTGATTCCAGCTTGTGTTTCCTCCAGTCCAGCATTTCTCATGATGTACTCTGCATATAAGTTAAATAAGCATGGTGACAATATACAGCCTTGACGTACTCCTTTTCCTATTTGGAACCAGTCTGTTGTTCCATGACCAGTTCTAACTGTTGCTTCCTGACCTGCATACAGATTTCTCAAGAGGCAGATCAGGTGGTCTGGTATTCCCATCTCTCTCAGAATTTTCCACAGTTTATTGTGATCTACACAGTCAAAGGCTTTGGCATAGTCAATAAAGCAGAAATAGATGTTTTTCTGGAACTCTCTTGCTTTTTCCATGATCCAGCAGATGTTGGCAATTTGATCTCTGGTTCCTCTGCCTTTTCTAAAACCAGCTTGAACATCAGGAAGTTCACGGTTCACATATTGCTGAAGCCTGGCTTGGAGAATTTTGAGCATTACTTTACTAGCGTGTGAGATGAGTGCAATTGTGTGGTAGTTTGAGCATTCTTTGGCATTGCCTTTCTTTGGGATTGGGATGAAAATTGACCTTTTCCAATCTTGTGGCCACTGCTGAGTTTTCCAAATTTGCTGGCATATTGAGTGCAGCACTTTCACAGCATCGTCTTTCAGGATTGGAATAGCTCTACTGGAATTCCATCACCTCCACTAGCTTTGTTCGTAGTGATGCTTTCTAAGGCCCACTTGACTTCACATTCCAGGATGTCTGGCTCTAGGTCAGTGATCACACCATCATGATTATCTGGGTCATGAAGCTCTTTTTTGTACAGTTCTTTTGTGTATTCTTGCCACCTCTTCTTAATATCTTCTGCTTCCGTTAGGTTCATACCATTTCTGTCCTTTATCGAGCCCATTTTTGCATGAAATGTTCCTTTGGTATCTCTGATTTTCTTGAATAGATCCTTAGTCTTTCCCATTCTGTTGTTTTCCTCTATTTCTTTGCATTGATCACTGAAGAAGGCTTTCTTATCTCTTCTTGCTATTCTTTGGAACTCTGCATTCAGATGTTTATATCTTTCTTAGGGAGTTACAATGATCAGTAAGTAGAATTGTAGGATTTGGCCTCAGTGTGCAAAGTAAATGGAAGAAAGGTCAGACCAGAAGCATGTAGACCAAGATGGAGACTATGGTCATAGGGAACTGTAGGCTCCTGATATTTTATTGGGGTGATTTTTTTAAAAAAATTATCTTTTTCATTGGAGCAAAGTATACTGCTTATTTAACTTATATGCAGAGTACATGATGAGAAACGCTGGGCTGGATGAAGCACAAGCTGGAATCAAGATTTCCAGGGGAAATATCAGTAACCTCGCATATGCAGATTATACCACTCTTATGGCAGAAAGTGAAGAACTAAAGAGCCTCTTGATGAAAGTGAAAGTGGAGAGTGAAAAGTTGGCTTAAAGCTCAACATTCAGAAAATGAAGATCATGGCATCTTATCCCGTCACTTCATGGGAAATAGATGGGAAAACAGTAGCTGACTTTATTTTTCTGGGCTCCAAAATCACTGCAGATGGTGACTGCAGCCATGAAATTAAAAGATGCTTACTCCTTGGAAGGAAAGTTATGACCAACCTAGACAGCATATTCAAAAGCAGAGACATTACTTTGTCAACAAAGGTCTGTCTAGTCAAGGCTGTGGTTTTTCCTATGGTCATGTATGGATGTGAGAGTTGGACTATAAAGAAAGCTGAGTGCTGAAGAATTGATGCTTTTGAACTGTGGTGTTGAAGAAGACTCTTGAGGGTCCCTTGGACTGCAAGGAGATCCAACCAGTCCATTCTGAAGGAGATCAGCCCTGGGATTTCTTTGGAAGGAATGATGCTAAAGCTGAAACTCCAGTACTTTGGCCACCTCATACGAAGAGTTGACTCATTGGAAAAGACTCTGATACTGGGAGAGATTGGGGGCAAGAGGAGAAGGGGATGACCGAGGATGAGATGCCTGGATGGTATCACTGACTCGATAGACGTGAGTCTGAGTGACCTCCGGGAGCTGGTGATGGATAGGGAGGCCTGGCGTGCTGCGATTCATGGGGTGGCAAAGAGTTGGACACGACTGAGTGACTGATCTGATCTAATCTGATCTGATAGCTGAGGAAACTGAATCTCAGAGAAATTAAATAATTGTTGTTAGGTCTTCCAGACAATAAGAGATGGAATTGGCTTTTAAATCAGGACTTTATGATCTTTTTAATATCTGTGCTTTAATATCTGTGTTAGTCTTTTTGATATCTTTGCTTTACTGGCTCTACAATAGTTTATATTCTCATTGCCCCTCATTCTTTGCATACTTCAGATCACCCTAATAACTAGTTTGTTCAGCTGTCATGCAGCATTTCTTCAGCTTTCAAAATAATCTTCCCTTCACCTTAGTCTTCAGAAAATATCATCTGAATTTCCTGATTATTTACCAAAAAAAAAAAAAAAACACCTTAAGCTAGTATTTAGTGGATGGAGCAAAGATGTGGTTACTATTTTCTGTTTTCATATAACTTCAAGAAATAGGAAGTAATTACATTTATCTGAGAAATAGATCAGGAGATCCTAACCCAGGCATTGATGGTGAGAGTCCAGAAGAGCAGTTGCATGTGAGAGAGAGATCAGAAAATGACATACTTGGACAGTGATTCAGTGAAAGGGAGGCTGAACAGTTCCAGGGGAAGTTTAAAGTTTGGTCATTAGAAGGAAATCGGTTTCATGATCAAATAGGGACTTCAGGAGAAGGAATGGATTTGACCGGGGAAAAGATGATTTGGAGTTTGGACATAGAGAGTTTGTAATTCTTGTGACATCTAGCCTCAAACTACATCTAGATCTAAGCCCTTGACCTGTGACTAGTTTGAATTGAGATGTCCTCTTAAGTGTGAAATACACACTGCATTTAGAAGAGTTAGTACAGAAAAAATCTAAAATAGTGTATTAATATTCTTATATTGATTCCATGTTAACATAATAATACTTTGGATATTTTGAGTTATTGAGCTAAATAAAATATGTTTTTAAAATTAACCTGTTTCTTTTTACCAGTTTCTAAAATGTGCTAGGAAACAAAATTGTCTGTGTGTCTTGGCTTATATTTCTGTTGGACAGTACTAATTTACATAGAGACTTGTAATAGATACAAGTGTAGGGCGAAACATCTAGATTTGGAAATATCCTATTATACAAGTGATAGTTTATACGATTAGATAAAATGCCAGCCTACAGGGTATAGAAATGAGGAAAATGACAATTATAGGATGAGAAGAGAAAGAGTAATTCAGAGGAGAAATGGAGAATCAGGACTCTAAAGTGGTACATAGTCTGATTAGCAGAAAAGTTCAGAAGGAAGTAGTTCATATCATTGGATGATAGGAAGGCCAAAGAAGAAGAAGACTGAGAAAAAGCCATTGAATTTGACTGATACAGAACCAGTTTCAGTAGAGTACAAGAAGGATCGATTGCAAGAGATTAAGAACTTAGAGCTTGATGAATTAGACTCTGTATATAAGCTGTTCTTTCAGACAAGGAGTCCACTTGTAAAGATAATAATCTCTTGTTTGGCACAGAGTACAGGGAAATTTGAGTATGCTGTTGGCCGAATGAAAGGATCGGTAAAGTAGAAGTGCTTGAAGTTGTTAAGAAAGAGAAGATAATTTCTATAGTAAGGTCCTAATGCACTGAGTTCCAAACTTGAGTGCATGTTAGAGTCACCTTGGTAACTTGTCACAGGAGCAAATTCCCAGGCAACGTCTCACATCTAAAGAAATCATATTTCCTGGAGATATGTCTCCCTGAACATGTTTTAACAATTCTTCTAGATGGTTATGATATCCAACAGGGCAAACAAGAAAATTAAAGGTCCTGGTGAGGACATGACGGAAATGATTGACCATAGCATCAGAATGCACAGAGAGCCAATTGGGTTAGAATAAGACTGGCGGACCATGAACTGTGATTAAGGAGTTGGCTTTCATTCATAGAAGAGTGAGCCCAAGTTCAGTAGGAATGAAAGACTGAGAAAGCTAAAAGCATAGTGATCAGAAAGGGAAATTTCAGAATTGAGGACCTTGGAGGTCATGTGGATACATACAAATAGGGCTGTGTGTGTTTGATACAGAAAAAAGTGAAAAGAACTGAGTCACACACATTATAAAACCCATCAGTTTGGTGACTCTAATACAGGACAGGAGTAAAAAAATAGGAGACTTGGGGTTTAGGAAGAAGCACTAAAGGCTTTATTTTGGGGGCGCCAAAATCACTGGAGATGGTAACTGCAGCCATGAAATTAAAAGACACATGCTTCTTGGAAGAAAACCTATGACCAACCTAGACAGCATGTTAAAAAGCAGAGATATTACTTTACCAACAAAGTTCCATCTAGTCAAAGCTATGGTTTTTCCAGTAGTCATGTATGAATGTGAGAGTTGGACTATAAAGAAAGCTGAGTGCCAAAGAATTGATGCTTTTGGACTGTGGTGTTGGAGAAGCCTCTTGAGAGTCCCTTGGACTGCAAGGAGATCCAACCAGTCCATCCTAAAGGAGATCAGTCCTGGGCGTTCATTGGAAGGACTGATGCTGAAGCTGAAACTCCAATACTTTGGCCACCTGATGTGAAGAAACGACTCATTGGAAAAGACCCTAATGCTAGGAAAGATTGAAGGTGGGAGGAGAAGGGCGATGGACATGAGTTTGAATAGGCTCCAGGAGTTGGTAATGGACAGGGAAGTCTGGTGTGCTGCAGCCCATGGAGTCACAAAGAGTTGGACATGATTGAGCGACTGAACTGCTGAACTGAACTAAAGGCTGACTCAGCATAGAACCAGTGTCTTTAGAGACTTCCAGAATGGGGTGCCTCCTTGGGCTAGTGTTCTCAGTCTCCGTGACACACTCTAGCATGTTGAAAATAGAGTGAATGCCTGACATTCTCAGATATAAAATACATAGTTTTAACTATTTGCAAGTGACTCACAGGGTTCATGACATGAGCAGTTAATAATTGTTTCCAGGGCTTGAAATTGAATCTCCTGCCCTAAAGTGGCTTGTAGAAACCAGTCACATAACATGTAAATGTTGCAGTAAAGCCAGCACTTACATCTTCATTTCCCTTTGATATATGATTGTATTAATTATCAAACTATCTCAGCCTGATAGGTTTCACAGAAGAGGAAATTATTTGGCAAATTGTGTTATCAGAAGGTTTAAAAACTAGTTGAGTTTATAAAAAATTTAGCATTGCTCCTAGCATGTAATAAAAAAGGGTTAGAAATGAATTGAGTTTAAGAAAAATTTTAGCATTGTTCCTAGCAAATAATAATTGCTTGGTAAGTGGTAGTTACTGGTACCAATTCAGGAATTCAATAAGTTTTGAAGTCAGATATTTTTTGTGTATGCCCAGGTTTAGAGAATAGTATTTATATTAAAAAGTTTGTTTTGATTTAGAATCTCCATGCATTATTAAACTGAATTCAGAATGTTAAATTTGAACGTAAATTAGAAGGAGAACAAGGTTCATTTCTCACTCATCAACTGTTTGATATACTTGAAGGGGGCTATATTTCATAGTGCATGCCTGTGTGTGTGCTAAGTTGCTTCAGTCATGTCCAGCTCTTTGTGACCTCATGGAGGTGCCCACCAGCTTCCTCTGTTTATGAAATTTTTCAGGCAGGAATCTGGAATGGGTTGCCAATTCCTTCTGCAGGGCATCTTCCCAACCTAGGAATCGAACCTGCCTTTCCTGGGTCTCCTGTATTGGCAAGAGGATTCTTTACCACTGTGCCACCTGGGATGCCCCTATATTTCGTAGTAAAGCATCTCCCTGCAATGCGGGAGACCTGGGTTCAATCCCTGGGTTGGGAAGATCTCCTGGAGAAGGAAATGACAACCCACTCCAGTATTCTTGCCTGGAAAATCCCATGGACGGAGGAGCCTGGTAGGCTACAGTCCACAGGGTCGCAAAGAGTCGGACACAACTGAGCGACTTCACTTTCACATTATATTGCTTTTGGGAAATCACAACTTTTAATATATCTTTTAATATGTTTCCATACCCTATGGTTCAGATGGTAAAGAATTTGCCTGTAGTGTGGGAGACCCAGGTTCAATCCCTGGGTCAGGAAGATCCCCTGAAGAAGGGAATGGCAACCTACTCTAGTATTCTTGCCTGGAGAATTCCATGGACAGAGAAGCCTGGCGGGCTACAGTCCATGGGGTTGCACAGAGTCAGACACAGCTGAGTGACTGTCACTTCATTTCACTTGCATACCATAAATACACATGCACAGAAACAGTATGAATTATATTATTCATGTTTTCTTACAGTACATGACAACTGGATTTAGGTTTTTTTGCTAAATAACTTTCTCAGTCTGTTATAAACTTATATAATTGTTTTTGATTTGTAGTGAAGAGCTCAGAAAAGAAGCAAGACAATTAAAGCGGGAACTCTTAGCAGCAAAACAGAAGAAAGCAGAAAATTCCACAAAACAAGCAGAAAAAAAAAGTGAAGGTAAGCATGGTTATCAAGCTTATATTTTCACTTGGTATTTCTTCCCTCTCTCCTTCCTGAATTGAGTGGTGGTGGTATTTATTACTTTGTTTGGCTATTCAGTCAATAAAATTGTTTTACTTAGAACTTTTGTCTGAGAAGGAAATTCAATCAAATGTGATCATAACTACTGTTCTTTAATAAAGAGAGTATTTAACATCAGGCAAAACTTATGTTGTCATAGCACATATCTAGAAGTACACAGGATACAGTGTTTTGTTTTTTTTTTAAACATTGCGTACCCTTTAATAATAAAAGTGTTTAGGCCCTACATTTGGCACTTGTGTGAACATTATTCATACACTGTTTGAATAGTATTAAATACGAATTCCTGTTTTTTGTTTATTTTGCTCTTATTTAAGTACAGAAAATCTAAAACATTGATAAAAATGATCAAAAGCTTATCAGAATAATACCCTGCTTTTTGTAGAGGTTAAATATTTCTTTATTGTACTGTGTTTTTTGTTTTGTTTTGTTTTTTAATTAAGCTAGAACAGCTTCAGAAAAGCTATTGCACTGAAGATCTTTAAACTGTTTCAGCTATGGAACATGTAATGTTCAATTTCCAAAATAGCAATTGGAACCCTCAAATCTATCTTCTCTTTATAATAGTAAAATACATTGTAGATTTGGTGAATGTGATCAGAAATTTAATTGTTGTCTTTATTAATGTATGCTAAATTTGGCTTAATAAATTTGCTTTGTGCATATATCTTGTGTATTCTCATGCTTTTGGAAAGCATGAATAATTTTATCAATTGATACTAAGTTCTGTAATAGTGACTGGAGATAAATCAAAGCATAAGATGTAACATCTAACCTTAAAGAATACACATTCCAATACCAAACAGTTGTACAACATTTGACCATGTGATTATTATTTAAGTAGCACAGGTTATACCACATAACCCTCTAAAGCTCAGAGTTGTTAGATGATTTGCACCATGTTCCCAATGACTGTTGTAGTAAAGGCAGGTACTTGATGAAGAACTTGAAATTGCCAAAATATGTTTGAATGAAACAAATTATTAAAAAGTCAACTCACCCAAATGACACAAATTATAGACTAAATTTTTTAAAAAAGGATAAATGTGTGACTTATATATGTGACTAGATCATATTTGGTAAAATGTGACCCAGAATAGAAAGAAGATACATTGGCAATATTGAGGTTTGAAGAAGTACAATAAGGACTCTTTAAGTTTATGTATAATTTTCCCAGGAGATTGTTTCTTATAATTAAAAAGCACTGTAAGTATATGAAAGTAATTCCTTTTAACTGGGAAGATCTTCATTTTTTTTTTTTTTTTCTGAGCTAGTAATCATTATTCCCACACTCCATCTCAAAGTCCATGATGTACTGTGAAGTTGTCAGTGGATGGTTCTTGCTTTTGTAGTTTATGATCTCAAAGAAGTGAGAGAACTGCAGTAGGAAGTTTCTGAAATAGAGCTGTATGGTTAAGACTTATAGTAGATGTAAACAGTGCTATGTTAATTTATCTGCCTTTGAAATACTTAATACAATTAGGTAAAGAAAGATTTGAGTCTTAAAACATTGATTTCTTAACACAAAAAAAGAGTCTTCTGGAGCTTATTTCAATCTGTTTATATGAAAGTTAACCAGATTAAAACTCTTTTTATGCTGTAATTAGAGAATTATATTGGTAATTTTCTGAATTTAATTTTTCTTGTATCATCTAGAAATACCTGGATTTTTCCTAAATCTAAAAGACAGTTAAAATTAGCTTCTCTAAAACTGTGATCATTTGGTTGCTGTCATTTTTCTTATAGTCTCAGAATGGGCTAAAAATGGGCTAAAAAAATTTATTTTTTATTATTTTGAAATAATAAAAATTTATTTTTTATTTGAAATAATAAAAAATTATTTCAAATTTTATTTGAAATAATAAAAAATTATTTCATATTTTTATTTGAAATAATAAAAAATTATTTCAAATTTTTATTTGAAATAATAAAAAATTATTTCAAATTTTTATTTGAAATATAAGTTATTTTATTATATAGTATTTAATATAATTTTTATATATTTATATATTAATATATAATATATTGTATCCATTGTGACCCCATGGACTGCAGCCCACCAGGCTCCTCCATCCATAGGATTTCCAGGCAAAAGTACTGGAGTGGGTTGCCATTGCCTTCTCTGAATTAAGTAATCAGAAGACCTTTAATAAATTTACAGTGCTATATAAAAATAATAATTTTATATTTGTAAGAGAAATATAGTTATTTGTGGTTTTATTTTGTTCTCTGTCCAGACTTACAAACTGAAAATATGAATTTTAATACAGTGTTAAAATTAAAGCCTCTAATCAATATAGCTACATATAAATATGACTAAATTAAATCTCACAATGAGCTTTCCTTAACTGTGTTTTCACAGTTGTATTTTTATAATTATATTCTTTCTTAAAAAGTATGTGTGTGTGAACTACATATTTGCATTCTTAAATAAAGCTTCCAGTAGTGGTATTTCCTGATTTTATGAATTGATTTGGCAAGTCTAATACTTGCTGACTACTGCCACTTTTTTTTAGAATTTAATGTATTACTTCCACATTAAAAGCACTTGGCAAGAGACCCATAAGAACAGGAAAGCTTCTGTGTGCTTCTGTCCGTGCACTGGTTTCCCAAGTTCTGTTATGTGTGAATGGAGGTCTCCCATGCAGGCAGGCACTCTAGTAGCTGTGGTGCTCTCGTCAGGGCTTCTGTCATCTTAGGAAATCACCTTTGATCAGGGAGTAATATTCCCTTGAACATGAACATGAAGTTGCTCAGTCGTGTCCGACTCTTTGCAACCCCATGGACTGTAGCCTACCAGGCTGCTCTGTCCATGAGATTTTCCAGGCAGTAGTACTGGAGTGGACTGCCATTTCCTTCTCCAAGGGATCTTCCCAACCCAGAGATCTGAACCCGGTTCTCTTGCATCGTAAACAGGTGCTTTACCATCTGAGCCAGAATTGCCTGAGCTAGATCCTTAGCCAGATCTGTATAGATAATTAGGAATTTATATTCTAACCATGGGTTTTCCTGGTGGCTCAGACAGGAAGGAATCTGCTTGCAATGGGGGAAACCCTAGTTTGATCCCTCGGGTTGGGAAGATCCCCTGGAGAAGGAAATGGCAACCCACTCCAGTATTCTTGCCTGAGGAATTCCACAGGCAGAGGGGCAGGCGGGCTACAGTCCATGGAGTCGCAAACAGTCGGTCATGACTGAGTGACTAGTACTTTAACTTTCACTTTTTTCATTTTAACCAGTTTTGCTTCTAAATCTATTCTATTACCTAAGGCAAGTTACTTTGAAATCAGGATCCATCTGTTTCTCCATACAGAAAATCTAAGATAAGATTTTGTATAATCTTAACATAAGGTCTGCTTTTTTAATGTTTTACTGTATTTATTCTTTATTCCTTCAGTTCCATTATGACAGAAAATAAAATAATTAAAAGTCACTGTTACTTTTATATCGATAAATACTTTGGGCCACATACAATTAAGCAATTCTAAATACATTGCCATTTTTATATTACCTGATTGTAGTGATAGTGGCCATGAGTATATGCACATGTTCAAACCCATAAAACTGTGCATGTTCAAACATGTACAGCTCATTTGTATGCTAGTTATGCCTCAACAAAGCTGTTCCCCAGAAAAGAATATTAATCTGTAAACCAGAAGCCTCTTAACATCTCTGTCCTAGTATGAAAGCATGTACATATAATTGAGTCAGTGTATAAATCTTTTTTAACACTAGTGTAGTAAAAAAGCTTCTCTATGTAGTAAAATTGAATATGAGGCCATCCATTTTTCCCTTCAGTCTTCCCAGTAAAGCTCAAGTTCCGCTCTTTCTTCTATCACAGAGATATGGTCAGGTAACAAATGTAATTATGCCTCTATGTGTGAAGAAGAGCACTACATAAATATAACCTCATAATTTTTGCCATTGCTTTGCCACCTATTTAGTTTTTAAAGGCTTCAGATAATGTATAAAAGAAGGCTTCAGTAAATTAGAGAACTAGAATGTGAAGGAATAAAGCCACTATTATAGTCATATAATGAGAATTTTTATAGTAATGTGAAATTTGATTCTAAAATTCAGAACAGTTACATTTCTTAGTTGAATACAGAATCTGCAGTAGGCTCTAACATCCCAATTTAAGTAAACAAGGAATGTGGTGTTTTACTTTAGATACCAGCAGTGTCAAAAGAGATGTACTGCAGGACAGTCTGTTTACAGCCTGGGAGTCTCTTTAGTCCCACTGTAAATCATCCAGGCCTGTGCATAGGATTTTTGTAGGGGGTAATAAATTTCAAGTAAGATTGATAGTTAATTGGAGATAGAGTTGGTTTCCTGGGTTGGCTCTGTCAAGTTCTTTAATAAACTATATAATCCTTTTCATTAAATTATGCCTCTAAGTCCTTTCCAGATTTCTTTAAGTTTCATCATATCAAAACCAGTACCAAACTGAACACAGTCACATAGAGATACATGTTTGGACATATTCTCTAATCAGCTTTAGGGAGATAAGGTGTCAGATCCTCTTTTCAAAGTTCCAGGCACACAATACCTGCTGTATTACTAATGCCAGAAATTAGAGGAGAAAGAGCAATCTGAGCTTGTAAATCAAGAAAGAATTTTAAAGCCTCTTCATGAAACACATCCCTGAGGTGCTTAGTACCTCTCAAATTGCACTGGGCCATTTCAGGTTTCTTCAAACTGTCTTTTTAATGCTGGATTAAGTCAGACTAAGGCCCTTCAGACTTGATAGGTTGTGAAAGTATATAGTTGGTGGTTTTTTTTTTTTTTTTTTTTACTACTTTTTGTCTCTCTAACATATTATGTTAAACTAGCTTAATCTTGGTTTTTATAAGAAACAGAAACCATTGTGGAATGTTAGCTCTGTGTTGTGCCTGATACCATGTATAATTAATTCCTCTCTGAGCAAACTGGTCCTGTTTGCCACAGCAGTTAACTCTCTTCAGGGAGTCTTAAGTCATCATTTTTTTTCTTGGAGGCTACAAGTATCAGACCTATTTTTCCCATAGTCTACTCTTACTGTATTGCTAACTTTTAATGTTATTTACACAGAAAAGTGAAAGTATATTTGCTCTTGACTTATAGAAAGCCTCTCAGTCCAGCCGTCAGTAATAGTCTATAGATTCTTACTTTGAGCATGGTACTAACAATTGTTTATCTGATTTTATGTTTCAAAACAAGTTAAAGAATAATACAAGTGTGGGACAGTCCTCTTTAAAAGGGAAAATTTGATGTTGTGTAAAGTACATCTCAAGGACTAGAAAATAAATAAGCAAAGGAAAACCCAGGGTAGGACTGCCCTTTGGATCTTCCTAGCCTACTATTTTATTGAACTGAAAAGAAAATAAAATTTTTTTAAGTGAGAGATAAAGATACAGCTGGGGACATCCATTCAGGTAGCAGTAAGAGTTGATACTGAACACTTTACATTAGGTAAAGAAACACAAGAAGATGGTAGTAGAATGTTATGGACATATTTACTATAGATGATACTTCACTATATTTGAAAGTATGTCAGTATTCAAATTATTGATGCTCATTTTAATAACCCTGATTCATTAAGAAAAGTTTAGATGTTGTTTATTACTGTTTAATAAGGCAGAGAATGGGCAGTGGTTCTAACTTAATTGATTGAAAAACTATTTTTAATTATTTTAATCTGCTAAAGATAAGATTTTTTTTTATCTGAAATAATTAATTGTGTGGAATCCTTCATTTCCTAGAAGTCCGGGAAAAATGAAGCTTCCTTCTATAGTCAGGACAGTCAAGTGAAATCTTATTGAATGCAGTTTACTACCTTTACATACCAGAAATCATGTTTAACAGTATGTTTTTCAAAATATACTTTTTAAAATAATAAAGACTTTTAAAAGTATATAACAAGTATAAAGATGTACATACCCTCACAATTAGATCAAAAATTTAATCTTTTTATAAAGTGAGTAAGAGATGATTATCTTTAATTTGTGAGTCCATAGCGAACTCTATTCTTTTTAAGACAGTCCTTCTCAGACTTTTCACTAGCCACTATGAACAAATCTTGTTGCACTTTAAGAATTATACATTGTGGGCATATTGAATTTTATTTTCTTGAATTCTGTGCCATCTTGCAGACCTCCTAGCAGTTACTTAGGACTGTTATCTCTTGGTACTTTTAAAAACCAGTGTATTAGGAATACCTCTTTGCTGCCCTTCACTTTTTGCCTGGTGATTGGCGTAATTCCAATATTGAAAATTTGACAAAAACCTTAAGCTATTTTTTTAGTAACTGCAATCTGTCTTCCTTTTTAATATCAATGCCATTCCTAACCCATTAAATATAGGTTTGTTAATTTATTTGGGTGAGTATTAACCTTTGGCCATAACTGTCTCTTTTTAAAAAGAAAAAAAAAGTTATGTTATTTCTCCCAATTGTAAAAGTAATGTATGTCCATTGCAAAGATAGCAGAAATATAGAAAAGTATAAATGAGAAAAAGAAAGACCACTCCATAATATGTCTTCCAAAGATAGCCATGGTTAACTTTGTGGTATTTATTTTTCTGTACTTTTTAATCTTCATGCCAGAAACATATGTGTATTGTTTTCCATAATCTTATTTTATCATAATCTTTTTTGTAATATATATATATTTTTCAAACTTTCCAAGTGAATTGACTGTTAACTCTTAAATGGACAACTTGCTTTTAGAGGCATTTCTTCCTCTTCATTCTTTCATATCTGATAGAGTAGACTTTAGAAGATGATAAAGACTGTATAAATGTAAATAAGAGATGCAAATTTCCCACTGTTTTCAGTTCTAGGGTTTAGAAGATGTGAGGGACTCCATCTGCATTGCTGATGGGAATTATTTATACCTCTCATAAGTTAAAACAAGAAGACTGACATTGCCTGGTAGATTACCATCTTGTCATTTCCCAAGTGGCCATTGATAAATCTGTAAGATATTTGGAGCTTGAATTGAAATAATTAAAAATTTGTCCACATTAGAAAATAAAAGAGGTGAGGGCTGTGTATGTGTGCATGCACATATTGTTATTTTATTTTGTTTTGTTTGGGTATTTAAATTGTCTCGAAGTGGGAACTAATACCATCATTAAAAGTTTGATTATAACCAGCAATTCCATTTGGGAATGATGTTGTTAACAATTCCAGACTGCTGTCAAGACCTTATTTTAAGTAAGATGTTTTTCTTTTATGTGACATTTTCTGAGGCTTTGCCAAAAATGACATCAAACATATAACTCATTTGAGTGCTGAGTTTCTTCAACATCTTACAGCACTTAATCAAATTTGAAAAAGATATTCTTTTCACAACTTTATAGTGTAAACCTGTGAATATGTTGCATTAAAACTTACTTGGGACAATTTAATCTGTGTGGTATTAGGTTGATTTTTTTTTTTAATGATTAATGCAATATGCTGACAGTTTTAAATGGTTCTATTTTCAAAATTCTTCACATAAACTCCTGGCAGATTATTCAGATGCAGCTTTTGAGTAATAGTAATTTTTCATGCAAAAATCAGATAATCCATAAATTATGTTAATAGCTACATTAAAAATTTTGAAATACCAGATAGGACAAAGAGATTAATAAAGTTCTCAGAACTAAGAAGATGTCAAAATATTAAGAATCATTAAGAATTTGTTTGAAGTACAAAAGTAGTCTATATTGATGTGTTTAAATGGCTTCACCAGACTGTAAGCTTTTTAAAACCATGCTGCAGTGTGTTTAAAATGTGAAAGTAGGCTAGCCTTAAGCAATGTCATGACATCAGAAACTTCTATGTTGAGTATACTCTACATCACATAGCTCTGTGCAGTCACAGAGGTTTGATCCTGAAAGGAACATCCAGCCCTACCCCTCCAATTATATATAGGAAATCAAAAGTGTTAGTCACTCAGTCATGTCTGACTCTGCCACCCCATGGTCTGTATAGCCCACCTGGCTCCTCTGTCATGGAAATTCTCCAGGTAAGAATACTGGAGGGGGTAGCCATTCCCTTCTCCAGGGGATCTTCCCGACCCAGGGATTGAAGCCGGGACTCCTGCACTGCAGGCAGATTCTTTGCCATCTGAGCCACCAGGAAACCCATAGGAAACCAAAGGCCAGCCCTTTAAGGGGCTTACCCAAAGCTGCATGGCCAGTAGTAGGACTGGGGCTGAGTCCCCTGGTTTCCAGTCCAGTGCTCTGTCTACACCTCTGTTTTTCAGTTTGATCCAATCTTGAGTAGGTACAGTCTGTAAATTTTTAATTGTTATTTATTAAAACTC
Source organism: Tragelaphus eurycerus (assembly GCA_935064755.1). NCBI lineage: Eukaryota > Metazoa > Chordata > Mammalia > Artiodactyla > Bovidae > Tragelaphus > Tragelaphus eurycerus. The sequence goes on along the minus strand of CAKXYN010000024.1, from coordinate 15,262,083 downwards.
ACCTTGGCTTTAGTGCTAATAATTGTTTCTAAGATCTTCTCAAGAAACCTAGAGTCCTTTAAAGAGCACTTTATCATTATACTTGTTGTGCCTTTTCAAAGACTAAAACATGATTTTTGAATGAGTGACAAAAATTGTAATGTTGTAGAAAATGTTCATTTCTAACAACATAGCAGATTGAGTTCAAACTGATCTTACTGCTAAAAACAACTAAAAATGTTGGATATACTATTAAAAAAAAAACTTCTCATATGCTCCTTTGAGCTTTAAAAAAAAAAAAAAAAGCCCACAAGAAATACTCAAACCAGGGAATAAGTAAAGGTGTGAGGTAAGAGAAGAAGTGGGGCACCAGGTCTAGCTGTAACTCTAATGACATTTGCTAAACTGGGTGAACTGAAGCATTGTTTTTTGAGGTCTTACCAAGAGAGAACATAAAAGCCAACCCTTCCCAAGGCAGAGGCTGACTAATAGAAGACTGTCCCATGTAGTTGGGGTCCAAAGGATCTCATCCTTAATGGCAGGGAGAATTAAACAAAATTACCTTATCCCCCATCAGAAGACTACAAGGAAAACTACCTGTCTTGAGTCATGTCACAGAGTATTTTGGGGCAAGAGCATTTACTGGGAAGTCTAGCCACAAGGCAGTCTTCCCATTAGTTTGGAGTGCCAACTGACCATGCTTGGATGGCTTCAGAATCCTCCATCCAAGAATGTAGTTGGGAATAGTCCTGGATTCTTAGTGCCCGCGTAAGTCTGATAGAAGAAAGCATAAATCTTTTTAAGAGGAACCTGCTTTAATCCCCTGTTCTTAAAATTCAAAAGAAAATAGAGTAGTTCTGAATGAAAACACAAACAGACACACACCAATCCAGGCATCCTGTCAAAAACCTGATAGAAACAACAGAGAACAGAATCAGACCCCGGAACGGATTCTTGGGACTTCATTCCAACACTGAATGTTAAGTATATGTAACGTATTTCAAGAAATGATAAATTAAGAACAAACAAATTTTAAAACAAACAAGGTTAATTTCTTTGAAATAAAATATATAATTGTTGACATTAAAAACTCAGGAGGGTTTTTTTTTTTTTTTTTTAGCAAATTAGACACAGCTTAAAAGAACATTAGTGAACTGATAGATCTGAAAACATTATGTAAAATTCAGCCCCAAATGATAGACCTAGAAGAGAAAGAAAATTATTAAATGTCTAATCAAATTCTAGGAAGAGATCAAAAGGCAAAGGCAAAACTTGAAGAAATGATAGCTGAAAATTCTCTTTAACTAATGAAAGAGATCAATTCACAGAGTAAAGAAGTTTTTTTAAAAAAATAAATAGAGGATAAATAAAAATAAATCCAGTTCTAGACACATCAAGTTAATACTTCCTAGCATTCACCACAGAGAGACCTTAAAAGCAGCAGTAGAGAAAAGACATCTTTTAAAAAGGAAGAGCTGATTTTTCAACAGCAACAAGTGAGGACATAAGAATATAATCTTCAGTGTATTGAGGGAAAATGTTCTTCAAAACTGAGAGACTTTGCTACCTACATACCATCATTAAAAGAAATTGTAAAGGACATACTTTAGGCAAAAGGTGAGCTCATATGGAAAATCTGTAGTGCAAAGAGAAAGGAATGTAGAAAGTAATAAATATAGGAGTACGTCTGAAGAAACATTGAATGAATAAAATAACAATAAAGTCTTATGTTAACAATAAAATTAAAATATATAATAACAATAGCATATAAGTTTGAGGAGCAGATAAGGAAGTTTGGAAAGCATTCTATGGTCCCTGTATTGGTTCTTATTTGGGAAGAAGATAAAGACCCAAATTAACTTTGAGATTTGAACACAGTAAATATGCATGTTAATATTTTTAAGAAAACTGATAAAAGGAATGGAAAAATAACTACCAAACTGGTAGACAAAAAAGATGGATTAAGGAAAAATCAAACCCAAAAGGAAGCAAGAAAAAAGAGAAAAAGAAATGTAGTCTGGATAGGATATTAAAAATCAGATCAGATCAGTTGCTCAGTCATGTCCGACTCTTTGCGACCCCATGAATCGCAGCATGCCAGGCCTCCCTGTCCATCACCAACTCCCGGAGGTCACTCAGACTCACATCCATCGAGTCAGTGATGCCATCCAGCCATCTCATCCTCTGTCATCCCCTTCTCCTCTTGCCCTCAATCCCTCCCAGCATCAGAGTCTTCTCCAATGAGTCAACTCTTCGCATGAGGTGACCAAAGTACTGGAGTTTCAGCTTTAGCATCATTCCTTCCAAAGAAATCCCAGGGCTGATCTCTTTCAGAATGGACTGGTTGGATCTCCTTGCAGTCCAAGGGACTCTCAAGAGTCTTCTCCAACACCACAGTTCAAAAGCATCAATTCTTTGGTGCTCAGCGTTCTTCACAGTCCAACTCTCACATCCATACATGACCACAGGAAAAACCATAGCCTTGACTAGGCGAACCTTTGTTGGCAAAGTGATGTCTCTGCTTTTGAATATGTGATCTAGGTTGGTCATAACTTTCCTTCCAAGGAGTAAGCGTCTTTTAATTTCATGGCTGCAGTCACCATCTGCAGTGATTTTGGAGCCCAGAAAAATAAAGTCTGACACTGTTTCCACTGTTTCCCCATCTATTTCCCATGAAGTGATGGGACCAGATGCCATGATCTTCGTTTTCTGAAAGTTGAGCTTTAAGCCAACTTTTTCACTCTCCACTTTCACTTTCATCAAGAGGCTTTTGAGTTCCTCTTCACTTACTGCCATAAGGATGGTGTCATCTGCATATCTGAGGTTATTGATATTTCTCCCAGCAATCTTGATTCCAGCTTGTGTTTCTTCCAGTCCAGCGTTTCTCATGATGTACTCTGCATATAAGTTAAATGAGCAGGGTGACAATATACAGCCTTGACGTACTCCTTTTCCTATTTGGAACCAGTCTGTTGGTCCATGTCCAGTTCTAACTGTTGCTTCCTGACCTGCATATAAATTTCTCAAGAGGCAGATCAGGTGGTCTGGTATTCCCATCTCTTTCAGAATTTCCTACAGTTTATTGTGATCCACATGGTCAAAGGCTTTGGCATAGTCAATAAAGCAGAAATAGATGTTTTTCTGGAATTCTCCTGCTTTTTCCATGATCCAGCAGATGTTGGCAATTTGATCTCTGGTTCCTCTGCCTTTTCTAAAACCAGCTTGAACATCAGGAATTTCACGGTTCATATATTGCTGAAGCCTGGCTTGGAGAATTTTGAGCATTACTTTACTAGCGTGTGAGATGAGTGCAGTTGTGCAGTAGTTTGAGCATTCTTTGGCATTGCCTTTCTTTGAGATTGGAATGAAAACTGACCTTTTCCAATTCTGTGGCCACTGTTGAGTTTTCCAAATTTGCTGGCATATTGAGTGCAGCACTTTCACAGCATCATCTTTCAGGATTTGGAATATAGCTCAACTGGAATTCCATCACCTCCACTAGCTTTGTTCGTAGTGATGCTTTCTAAGGCCCACTTGACTTCACATTCCAGGATGTCTGGCTCTAGGTCAGTGATCACACCATCGTGATTATCTGAGTCATGAAGATCTTTTTTGTTCAGTTCTTCTGTGTATTCTTGCCACCTCTTCTTAATATCTTCTGCTTCTGTTAGGTCCATGCCATTTCTGTCCTTTATCGAGCCCATCTTTGCATGAAATGTTCCTTTGGCATCTCTAATTTTCTTGAAGAGATCCCTAGTCTTTCCCATTCTGTTGTTTTCCTCTATTTCTTTGCATTGATCGCTGAAGAAGGCTTTCTTATCTCTTCTTGCTATTGTTTGGAACTCTGCATTCAGATGCTTATATCTTTCCTTTTATCCTTTGCTTTTCACTTCTCTTCTTTTCACAGCTATTTTGTAAGGCCTCCCCAGATAGCCATTTTGCTTTTTTGCATTTCTTTTTCTTGGGGATGGTCTTGATCCCTGTCTCCTGTACAATGTCACGAACCTCATTCCATAGTTCATCAGGCCCTCTATCAGATCTAGGCCCTTAAATCTATTTCTCACTTCTACTGTATAATCATAAGGGATTTGATTTAGGTCATACCTGAATGGTCTAGTGGTTTTCCCTACTGTCTTCAATTTAAGTCTGAATTTGGCAATAAGGAGTTCATGGTCTGAGCCACAGTCAGCTCCTGGTCTTGTTTTTGCTGACTGTACAGAGCTTCTCCATCTTTGGCTGCAAAGAATATAATCGATCTGATTTCGGTGTTGACCATCTGGTGATGTTCATGTATAGAGTCTTGTCTTGTGTTGTTGGAAGAGGGTGTTTGTTATGACTAGTGCATTTTCTTGGCAAAACTCTATTAGTCTTTGCCCTGCTTCATTCTGTATTAAAAATAATAGTACAAAATAAGATAGTAGGCATAAAATAAAGATATACTAGTGATTATACTGAAATAATGCAAAAAGTCAAATACTTTACTTTAAAAGACCGAGATTGTCAAACTGGGTTAAAAAAAGAAATTTAATCGTGTATTATTTACCTGAGAAACACCTTACATATATTGTACAATCTAATTCTTAGGGCAAAATGTATGATTAAAGAGAGTCTCTACCTAATAACAAAAAATTTACTTTTCCAGGAAGATTTAACAGTCCTAAACCTGAGTGTACCCAGTAACACAAACTCAAAATGTATGAAGCAAAAATTGGTACACCTATAATAAGTAAATAAGTTCATCATAGTGGGAGAATTTAATACATTTTTCTCAATAACTGATTTTAAAAGCATATAGAAAAATTAATGAAACTATAGATTTGGAGTACTCAGTTAACCTACTTTATATAATACACCTATAGAAAATATTGCACCCAACAGCTCAGAATGCTGTCTTTGCCAGCACCCTTGAAGAAAGTTAGAAAGGTTTCAGTTGACTGTTTTCAAACAGCCTACCTTCTCTGACAAAATCCAGTTGTTAAGAATTAATAACAACTGATTTTGAAGTTAATGATTTCCAAATATGTTGATGTGTCTATCGCTGTACTTAGAAGGAAAATCATAGCTTCAGAAACTTGTACTATTTTAGGAAATTACTAAAAATGCTTCTCATGTAAAGAAGCTTTAAAAAAGAAAAAGAAGCAGGCAAAATTAACGCAATGAAGTGGGAGAAAGGAAATAATAAAGAACAGGACCAACAAAATAGTTTTTTAAACAGGATTACAATAATAAATTATTGCTGGCATAACTTCTTAGTCCTTTATATAATTCATGGTAGATAACGAGGAAATTGATTTGATAATGTTGTGTTAGACATTTGTCACTTGGTGTTTACTGGATGTCCTTCTAATCCTGAGAAAATAAGATCTACCTACTTTGTACAAGGAGTTCCACAGAGGAAAGTTTCTATTAACAGTGCTGCTTTTATTCACTACAAAAGAAGCTGCTATTAAAAAGAGTGAGAGAAGCAGACAGGGACTCAAAAACACAGTGTTTAGTTGAAATTGGGGATTATTTCTCTCATGCAGACCATCGACATGTGAACACTTCAGGGCTAGCAAGTGATTCAAGAACCAAGTTTCTTTTCATTTTGATTTTTCATTGTCCACATTGCTAACGTTTATGTCTACGTTCTAACGAGGGAAGAGGAAAAATCAAGTACCAGACAAATGGCTTCATCTTAAAGTTGACCCAAAAGTTGCACACAGCATTTTCATCCGTATCATATTGTCCTGAAATCACATGGCCATACCCAGCTCTCAGAAAGCTAGAATATAGTTAAGTAGCCAAATGCCTGATTAGAACTTAAGGTTAGGACTGGGGAGGTGAGGGCTGGTTCTGTCACTAAAAGGTAAAAGGAGAGAATAAATTCACAGAGAAAATCAGCAAATTCTGTTACATAATATAAACCAAAGCCTGAAGAACTAAAGAGGCAGTAATCCATTTGGTCGAAAAAAACCTGACCAAGTATCTGAGCCAGATTTTGAGAGAGAACTAAGATTTCCCCATAAAATGAAGGGCAGTAAAGTAGAGCAATAGTTGGAAGGGTACCCTGCCAGGCAGGAGTCATAGCTGATTCATCCCTTCCCTATGCTCAGTACCTGACACAGTGACTTGCAAAATAAAAAGTATTCAACAAATATTTGCAGAAGGAATGAATGAAATTGACTTTTCTATCTAAATGGATAATTCTATAACTTGTAAGGGGAAAAAGAAAAATAAGAATGAAGGAAACTCAGGATAATATTTTTAACATGTTAAAATGAAGAGTACAGATGAAGAAATAATAAAGTAGATAGTAAGAGCTAAGAGAATAATATAAAACAGGATAGTGTAAAACACTGACCAGAGAGCTACTTTAAATTGAGTGGGTATCAGAAAGGACTCAGTCACAAACAGAATCCACAAACATTAATTTGAATGCATAAAAAATTTTAACAGCTTTATTAAGGAATAATTTAAAGTTAATAGTTTGACATGCTTTGACATATGTATATACCTGGAGAAGGAGATGGCAACCCACTCTAGTATTCTTCCCTGGAAAATTCCATGAACAGAGGAATCTTGCAGGCTGTAGTCCATGGGGTTCACAAAGAGTCAGAGACAACTTAGCTACTGAACAACAGCATACCTGTGAAACCTTTACCACAATCAGAATAATATTTTCTTCAAGATCCAGTATGTTTTCATGCCCCTTGATAATCCCCTCCCCAATCCCCAGACATGTTGAAGCTGAAACTCCAATACTTTGGCCATCTGATGGGAAGAACTGACTCCTTGGAAAAGACCCTGATGCTGGGAAAGCTTGAAAGCAAGAGGAGAAGGGGATGACAGAGGATGAGATAGGTAGATGGCATCACCAACTCAATGGACATGAGTTTGGGTAGACTCCAGGAGTTGGTGATAGATAGGGAGGCCTGGCATGCTGCAGTCCATGGGGTCACGAGGAGTCAGACATGACTGAGCGACTGAACTGAACTGAATCCTCAGACAACCACTCAAGTTCTTCCTATGACTATAAAGCAGTTTGTATTTTCTAGAATTTTATTTAAATAGAATTGCATATTTTGTACATAATGTACCCTTTTTGGGCATGGCTTCTCTCAGCATAAGTATTTTGAGATTTATCCATGTTATTGTATGTATCAGTAATTTATTCCTTTTATACTAAATAGTAAGTAGCCCATGATATAGATATGGCACAAGGGTTTTTGTTTTTGTTTTTACTGTGAGTTTTTATATAGCTGTATGGTCTTATTTTTCTTGGATATATATCTGGAAGTAGAATGACTAGGTCATGTGATAGGTTTATATTTTGTATGCTTAACTTTTTAAAGATTGCCAGATTGTTTTCCTGATGACTTGGGTGGTAAAGAATCTGCCAGCATTGGAGGAGACCCAGGTTCTAATCCTAGGTTAGGCAGATCTAGAGGAGGGAATGGCAACCCAGTCCAGTATTCTTGCCTGGAGAATTCCATGGACAGAAGAGCCTAGCAGGCTGCAGTCCGTGGGGTCATAAAGAACTAGCACACTTCACGTACAAACTTTTCCAAACTAATTGTGCCATTTCACATTCCTGCAAGTAGTGTGTGAGATACACTCTGAGTCCACATCCTCATTAACACTGGTATGGTCGCTTTAATTTTAGTCATTCTAATAATTTATAATGTTACCTTGTGGTTTAATTTACATTCCTCTAATTAATAATGATGTTAAGCATCTTTTCATGTTTATTTGCCATCAGTATATAGTCTTTAGTGAAAAGTCTATTTAAATCTTTTGCTCATTTATTATTGTTATCTTTTACTGGATTTTGCATTCTTTATATATGCTGGATACAAGTCCTTTATCAGACATATGATTTGCAAATGTTTTCTCACAGATAGTGACTTAATTTTTCGTTCTCTTAATTTTTTTCAAAAAACAAAACTTAAATTTTGATGAAGTCTAGCTTACTTATTTTTCATTTTTGAATTGAATTTTTTATATAGAAATCTTTTCCTTAGTTTTTATGACTGGCTTCTTTCCCTTAGCATATTTTCAAGGTTATCCATATTGTATCATAAATCAGTAGTTTATTCCTTTTTACTGACAGTTAATAATCCATTGAATAGATATACCATAATTTGTTTATCTGCTAATCAGTTGATGGACCTTTGAGTTTTTTTCCTCTGTGTGTGCACACATGTGTGTGCACGTGCATGAGCACACACGGTCTGTTGTGTTCAACTCTTTGTGACCCTTTGGACTGTAACCCGCCAGGCTCCTCTATCCATGGAATTCTCCAGGCAAGAATACAGGAGTGGGTTGCCATTTCCTACTCCAGGGGATCTTCCCGACCCAGGGATCAAACCTGCATCTCTTGTGTCTCCTGCATTAGCAGGCGGATTCTTTACCACTGAGTCACCTGGGAAGCCCTGTGAATTTTTCCTACTTCTTGACTGTTTGAATAGTTTCTATGGTACACTCACTTTGCTTTAACCCTTCACCAGTGGTATTCTCAGAGATTATTGTGCTTCTACAAACAGTTCCTTCAGGATTTTTGAAGCTTTCATTAACAAATTCCTCAAAGTCCTTCCAGCTTCTGTCCACTATAAGGTTCTAGACCTACTCACATGAATTCAATTTTAGGATTTTGATAGAGCAGCACCAGATATCCAGAATTTTTCAATGTCTTTGTTACAAAAAATACGATTACACGCCCACACACATATGTGCATATCCAAGAGATCTTGACAACAAATTAGAAATTCCTGTCCATTAGATACTTCTATGCTTTTGGTTTCCACATGTTTTTCTATACCCTTCTCAACATCCTTGTCCTGACATCCTTGTAATGACAGCTACAACAGTAATAGCAGCTACCATATCATATATGCTTACCATGTGCCAGGCTGTATATTAGAAGTTTTATATATTATTTACCTGAATTTAGTTATCACACAGCAACCCTATACAGATGGATATTAGTATCCCCATTTTATAAAGAAGGACACTGAAACTCAGATTCATCTAGCCCATTTCATACAGTTGTAGAACCAGCAGAATCTGAATATTTGATTGTATTAACCTATATTCCATTGTACTAACCTACAGGAGAAAGTCTGTGGTTTTCAACCTATGAAGGTTTTTGACGGTTTTTTGCTCTTATTTCTTCTCACTGATTGAGAAAGAGTACAGCTCAAGTATCATTTTCTTACTTTGTCTGTCTCTTTTATATAGTACTCAACACAACTCACATATGCCTACCAAAGATTTGCCCTTTCAACAATAAAATGAAATTGTATTTTTCAGAGTAATTTTACAAGATTTTCCATGTTAGCTTAACTGTTTTCAAAAAGTTTATTAAAGAAGCCAAGATACTTGCATGATCAGAAAAATGCTGTAGTTTCTTTTGGTGGCAGATAAGACTATAGGATTTCAATTTTCAAAGACAAGAAAGGTGTCATGGTTAAAAGTACAACCTTTGAAGTTAGAAGAATCTAGTTTTGAGAATTAGCTCTTCCACTGATACCTCCTGCTCTTGGATAAGTTGTATATCTTTGTATTTCTTAAGGTTCTTGGTCTCACCCAACTACAATTTAAACCACAGGATAGGATACTGAGATAGCACACTGAATAGCTAAGCTTCAGGAAGGGCAAGAAGACCAAAGGCATTGGATGCAGGATGTCTTGGATTCTTATCAGGATCTATTACCAGACGACTCACCCTAGCTTCTTTCTAGCATTCTTGTGTACCCACCTCCCAGAAGTCAGACATCAATTGATTGGTGTGTCACTCTGTCATCAGGGGCAGGATCTGTTATCAGAGGAAGCAGTCAGAAATACACTAGGCAAACAAAAAGCATACCTACACTTGGCCTCTCTTACCTCAGTTTCCTCCTCTGTGAAATGGGTATATTTGTTTATTGTTAGGTTTGAGCATGTAAGGTATACAGTATCTTTGGTGGTAGCTCTGGTGGCAGTGCTGATAGTGGCAGTAATACTACAGAGGATTTTCTGTGTGTTGGAAGGTTATCTTCAGGTTCGGGACCTCAGCTAGTATTTTAAAATGTTCTCCCCTGTGATGTAAGTCAGAAGTAAGCCAGAAACAAAAACACAAATACAGTATACTAACGCATATATATGGAATTTAGAAAGATGGTAAAAATAACCCTATTTACGAGACAGCAAAAGAGACACTGATGTATAGACCAGACTTTTGGACTCTGGGACCGGGAGAGGGTGGGATGATTGGGGAGAATAACATATTAATCGTTCAAACTAAACACTGTCATGTTACAGTTTGTTCATATTAGATGTTTGTAATGTTTCTGATAATCAATAAAAGAGATTCTTGATTTTAAAAAATAAATAAAATGTTCTCCCCTTTTTACCATAGCTAAACGGATAGTCAAAGTCGCCTATAAGGCTTATGTTCTCATTCCTCCAGAAAATTGGCTCTGTTCCCTCATAAGCATATGACTTGGTGCTTGTGCAGTTTTTTGTGATATTCAGCTCTTCCCCTGAGTCCCCTCTGCTCCCACACGTGTCCCCAACCAAGGTGCCACCCATCTTCTGTAGTCCCCTGGTGTGATTATGACTAGAGGAGACCACACTGAGGTACTGCAACCTTTCAGCCTTAGGACCTCAGGAAACATATTTCCTTGTTCCAAGTAGGGCATCTGGCAGCATCTTCTGTATATGCATTATTACATGGACTGCATGGGTAATATGAAAGCTGAATTCTGTTAATTTTGTCATAGAAAGGACAAAGGCCCTCAATTTGATGTGATGTTTAATTTTATGTATCACCTTTATAGGGCCACAAAGTGCCCAAATACTTGGTCAAACATTATTCTGAGTGTGTCTGTAAGGGTGTTTTTGGATGACATTAGCAGTTGAATTGGTAGAGAAGTAAAGATTGCCCTCCCTAGTGTATGTAGATGGCTCTCATCCAGCAGTTCAAGACTTGAATAGAACAAAAAGGCCTATTTTCCTGAGAGTAAGAGAAAACTCCTGCCCAGACTACCTTGAGCTGGGACACTAGTCTTTTCCTGCCTTCAGAATCAAACTGAAACATCAGCTCTTCTTCAGTTTCAAACCTGTGACTTTTTCAGATGAGAACTTAAACTATCAACTCTCTTGGTTCTTGGACCTTCAGACTCAGACAGGATCTCAGGCTTGCCAACTGCAGGTTTGGAACTCTGTAGCCTCCATAATCTTGTGAGCCAGTTCCTTATAGTAAACCACTTACTGCATATAATCTATTGGTTTTGCTTTTCTAGAGAACCCTGACTAATACACCTGGTAAATTCAAAACAAAAAAAAAAAAAACCTTTTCTGTTTTTCCAGCTGTTTGTTTTTCAGCATCCTAGACTCAGTCCAAAAAAAGAGGAAAGGAGGAGAGAAGTCTTTAAATAATAAATCTTGAAGATGTCTATATGTCATTCTAATAAGATTAAAAAATGAAAATAAGACCAGTTGATATTAATATTTTTCTTTAGCAAGTGTAATGCAGCCTTACCTTGAATCTTTTCTGCTTGTTTCTTCTTGGTTTCAGTTTAATGATATCTTTTGCTTCTTTTCTCAAATGGTTGTTTAATATTACTGCTCTGTTCCGCAGCATACCCACAGTCCTGTCCACTTTTCTTCCCACCCACCCCACCTCCATCCCTCAGAGGTTATGTATTGAACATGAGCAAAGTCAGACTTCCAGGGTTTGTAAAGCCCTTTGGGATTATTGAGAATGAGTCGTGTTGTATAAATGTCATATTGTTTCATAACAGTTCTTAAAACAGTGAGATAATGTCTGTTAAAGGACTTTAAGTTCCATGGAGAAGTGGAAGGTATAAAAACAAGTCATTTTCATTATATCCATATATTTTTGCTGTACATTTTAAAACATTATTATATCCTTTAGAGATATAAATGTTTGTTTGAGGGTGTGTGTGTGCACACATGCTGTTGACTATATAGAACTAAATAACTACATTTTGATTTTGTTGCTCCATTTTGTCATTTGGATACAGTAAATTTGTCACTGTAAAAGCTGGCTAGAAATCTAAAGCAGTCTCTTCTTAAGATTAAATATGGTATTTATCTCTTAATTTAAAGCTTTGTACTTGTGCATTACTGAATTTTGTCTATATATATGATGATTTACTTAGTTTTACAAAGACCTCAGTGAAGTCAGTTACTTAAAATAATTCCAAAATTCTGAGCTTCAGACCCATGTAAAACTAATAGTGACTAAATGTGTTTTCTTCTCCACAAAAATAAGCCCCTGACCTAATTCCCCTACTAGTATTATTAATGGCACCACTGTTCTTTCAGTCAGCCAAGTTAAAAAATCTTAGTATCATCTTTGGCTTCTTCCACTTCTTGACTCATCCTTCATCTCTTATTCGCCCTTCCTCCCTAGGCCCACAGGCAGCCCTGCACACTATACCTGTCCTTTCATCTCATATTAGTTGCTTTTCTTAGGAAATTTACTTATACTCACTGAACCTCAGTTTTTTTTGGTTTTTTTTGTTTGTTTGTTTTATCTAGAAAATACCTTACCTCATGGGTAATTCACTGTGATAATTCAGTTGAATGACCTGTTGTTCTAGTTTATACTTTATTGGTTTCACACTTCAAGAACCATTCAAGCTAGCTTAAGTGAAAAGGAATTTTTGTAAGCATCCAGTGAAATCTCATGAATACCCAGAGATAGAAACCGAACAGAATATGACCAGAAACTGAAGTTGTCCTCCTCCTAGAGAGATGCCGTCTCCTTTCCTCTCTGTGTCTCTGCCTTTCCTTTGACATCTGCCCTGTCCTGTTCTTTCTATTCAGTCTTCTCTTTTTCATCTCCTGTAGAATCCTGTGTTGCACATGGTATCATAATGCCCATCCTAACTCTGAATATGCACATCTTTTTGCCTACCACCAACTGGCTCAGTCTCACCATATTTTCAAGAAAGGAACCTGATTGGCCTATCACATATTTTGACTAGCTACACAAGTCATAGTCACTTGGGAGCATGCATGTCTCACATGCTGTCCCTGACTCTAGCCTCTGAGGCTAATAGAAGGAGCTGCAGTTGTGGACAAGGAGATCCCATTAGACATAGATATGGACAAGCTGGTAATGACTGGCACCTAGAGAAATTTTAGGTATAGGCATAGTGTGCTCAATGAGTAGTAGGTATTATTTTTATATACCAAAAAAACTAAAGGTAAATCCTGATTTTCTCTCTCCTCACTCTCTTTTTTTAGACATATATACACATATATATGAAAACACACAAAGTAAAAAATTCATAGTTAGCAACATGGGCCTGAAGCCATCAAACATGAATTTGAGCTATAAATCTATTATTTAAGCCCTATGTGACCTTGGACAAATTATTTACTTTCTCTATCCTTCAGTTTCTTCTTTTGTAAAATGGAAATGACATTCTATCGGTTGGGAATCTTATGGTATCAAATAGTTAATCAGGCTTATTGACATTGTAAAAAGCTTATATTTGAGCTAGCAGTTCAGTTTAGTCACTCAGTCATGTCCAACTCTTTGCAGCCCCATGGACTCCAGCACACCAGGCTTCCCTGCCCATCACCAACTCCTGGAGCTTACTCAAACTCACATCCGTTGAGTCAGTGATGCCATCCAGCCATCTCATCCTCTGTCGTCCCCTTCTCCTCCTGCCCCCAATCCCTCCCAGCATCAGAGTCTTTTCCAATGAGTCAACTCTTCACATGAGGTGGCTAAAATACTGGAGTTTCAGCTTCAGCATCATTCCTTCCAAAGAAATCCCAGGGCTGATCTCCTTCAGAATGGACTGGTTGGATCTCCTTGCAGTCCCAGGGACTCTCAAGAGTCTTCTCCAACACCACAGCTCCAAAGCATCAATTCTTCAGCGCTCTACTTTTTTTATGGTCCAACTCTCACATCTACACATGACTACTAGAAAAACCACAGCTTTTACTAGACAGACTATTGTCTAGTCAAAGTAGTGTCTAGGCAAAGTAATGTCTCTGCTTTTTAATATGCTGTCTAGGTTGGTCATAGATTTTCTTCCAAGGAGCAAGCGTCTCTTAATTTCATGACTGCAGTCACCATCTGCATTGATTTTGGAGCCCAAGAAAATACAGTCTGTCACTGTTTCCATTGTTTCCCCACCTGTTTGCCATGAAGTGATGGGACGGGATGCCATGATCTTAGTTTTTTGAATTTTGAGTTTTAAGCCATCTTTTTCACTCTTCTCTTTCATTTTCATCAAGAGGCTCCTCAGTTCTTCACTTTCTGCCATAAGGGTGGTATCATCGCATATCTGAGGTTATTGGTATTTCTCCCAGCAATTTTGATTCCAGCTTGTGTTTCATCCCGCCTGGCATTTCAAATGATGTATTCTGCACAAGGTAACAATATACAGCCTTGACATACTCCTTTCCCAATTTGGAACCAGTCCATGGTTCCATGTCTGGTTTTAACTGTTACTTCTTGACCTGCATACAGATTTCTCAGGAGGTAGGTAAGGTGATCTGGTATTCCCATCTCTTTAAGAATTTTCCACAGTTTGTTGTGATCCACACAGTCAAAGGCTTTTCCAGTTAACTTTTGGCGTAGTCAGTAAGGCAGAAGTCAGTGTTTTTCTGGAACTTCCTTGCTTTGTCTATGATCCACTGGATGTTGGCAACTTGATTTCTGGTTTCTCTGCCTTTTCTAAATTCAACTTGAACACCTGGAAGTTCTCGATTCACATACTGTTGAAGCCTCGCTTGGAGAATTTTGCACATTTTACTTTGCTAGCATGTGAGACAAGCACAATTGTGCAGTAGTCTGAACATTCTTTGCATTGCCTTTCTTTGGGATTGGAATGAAAACTGACCTTTTCCAGTCCTGTGACGAATACTGAATTTTCTAAATTTGCTGGCATATTGAGTGCAGCACTTTCACAGTATCATCTTTTAGGATTTGAAATAGCTCAGCTAGAATTCCATCACCTCTGCTAGCTTTGTTCATAGTGATGCTTCCTAAGGCCCATTTGACTTCACACTACAGAATGTCTAGCTCTAGGTGAGTGATCACACCATCATGGTTATCTGAGTCATTAAAATCTTTTTGTATGGTTCTTGCATGTAGTCTTGCCACTTTTTCTTAATATCTTCTGCTTCTGTTAGGTCTATACTGTTTCTGTCCTTTATTGTGCCCATCTTTGCATGAAATATTCCCTTGGTATTTTGGAGCTATAGAGAGAACTGATTTCAGGCACAGCTTTATCAGGGGCTAAAATAATGTCAGGTAGACCTTGATTTCTCTCTGTCTCTATCTTTTCATTCTGCTTTCACATCCGCATCTCAGTCCCCATATACACACCTTATTTGTGCCATTCAAGTTTTCTCCCTCATGGGTTTGAATAGTCATATCAGCTCCCCATATCTTCCCTGAATCTAATCCAGTGGACAGAGGATGCTTGCTTTTTTCCCAGAGGTCTCAACAAAAATCCCATACCACCTCATTGCTGCTGATACTATAATGATTACTGTAGTTGTAGAACTAAAGGCTTTAATTGAGCAGTCCTGAAGCACATGCCATTTCTCACGCCATAGATAGAATCAGCTCCCTTAGAGTCACATGGACTTAGGGGTGCAGGGAGAAGTTTGCCCACCACAATTATAATAATACCAGTCTCACATGATTGTCTAGAGGATTAAGTCAGATAAGCTAAGCCAAAAAAACTCTCGCTCTATGCCCATCCTGTTCTCAAGAAAATTATATGCACTCAGAATCTGCTGTAAAACAGATTTGAAGTCTTTTCTTCCATTATTTCCCCAGATTCCATCTTCTCCCCCAGCTGCCCTCAGGGATCTTTGACTACCCTCCACCCTTTCTTGTCTGTGTCAAATTGCTTACTGTTTATACAATTCTGTTGCACCATTCTTCCACCATTTTAGTCTCTGAAATTATTGTCTTTCATGCCCCATCCCAAACACTCTTCCACCTACAAACCTTTGCCAAACTCCCTTAGATTCTAATCAAAATCCCACAAAAGATATGGTTGCTGGTTCACCAGTCTGTTTCTAGCTCCACACCTCAGACATTTCAAAATACATTTCCCTGGTTATCTCAGTAAATTTCTTATGATACTTACCATATTCTGCCTTGTATTAATCTTCTGTATCAATCCATATCATGTATACTGAAGGCTAACAATAAATATTTCTTTCATCCAATTAAACATAATTTCATTAAATATACATAAGGTTTAAACCATTTATTTTATGCAAAAGAACATGTTAATCTTTAATAAGCAATTTATACTCTTGACTGTATCCTAGATATTTAGCAGTGATCTAATAAACCAAATACATAGTCAGTTCCTAGTATCCACAGGGCTGATGTTATATCATATAAACCTTTTTTCCTTAGGATTACATTTTCTTTTATATGCATTAGGATTCTATATTTTATTTTCTGTCTGCTGCTAAGTCACTTCAGTCATGTCCAATTCTGTGCAACTTCATAGATGGCAGCCCACCATCCTCCTCTGTCCCTGGGATTCTTAAGGCAAGAATACTGGAGTGGGTTGCCATTTCCTTCTCCAGTGCACGCATACATGCTAAGTCGCTTCAGTCATATCCGACTCTGTGTGACCCTATGGACAGCGGCCCACCAGGCTTTTCCATCCACACAGTCCTCTAGGCAACAATACTGGAATGGGTTGCCATTTCCTTCTCCAGATTTTTTGTCTATTAATCCATATTTATTAAGTACTTATTATAGTCTAAACATTCAAGGCTCTTGAGAAAACAAAGAATAAAATGATAAGTATCTGTTCTCAGGGGACTTACATTCTAGTTAGGCATGGGGTGAGTTGGGATAGGCAGTGGTGAATTGGGATAGGCAGTAATGAAGCAAATATACTTTATAATGTTAGGTAATGACCCAGTCCAGTTTTCTTGCATGGAGAATTCCATGACAGAGGAACCTGGCAGGACATAGTCCATGGGGGTCACAAAAAGTCAGACACTACTAAGCGACTAACAGTGACAATTCTACTAGTTTTAAGTTGCCAGAAAGTTTGCTTGTTTGTTTGTTTTTAATATCTGCATTGTAAGAGGAGTGTTGAACGGATATTATTATATGGCAGACTTCAAACAAAGTAGGAAAAAAGCCTATTATGCTACTTGCTTCACAGAGTTATCTCACAGAATGTTTTTTCAGTTTCTTTAACTTTCTCACTTTTTAATCTCTCTCTGAACTGGGATTCACCACCATTTTATTTTATGAGCAGTCAGCTTTTTTTTTGGCTCTAAAAATCGAGACATTCCTAAAAACTGTTCTCAAAGAATGGTGTTTTACTGTGTAAAAGCAATGTTTATTGAACATTAACCTTTAAATCAGTTCATTCTTTCAAGTACTTATAATAGTGAAGAGAATTCTTCAGATAGTTATTGCTACAAGCTTAAAATAACATGTAAATACAATGTGTGCATATAATCACAAATATGCATATTTCTAATTCAGATTTAGCAAGTGCTGTATTTTTAAAAGTTCAACTCTTTGTTGAGTTGATATATTGTTTGTGATTTTATGGGATAGCTTAAAATTTTTAGTCCAATAATAAAAAGATGGCAGCAATTTCAGAACAGTCACATCATTTAGTATCTGGCAAATGTTCCACTGAAATAGGGAAAAATTGAAAGAGTTTAGTTGTTATTGACATTCCTGGTTTTAATGTAGGTAAGTGTACTTTACATTATTAAACTCAAAGCTGAATAAATTCCAGTGCAGAGATTGTCATATTTATATTGTTCATTCTGTTCTGAGTTCTCCATGTAGCCTCTCTCTTTGCCAAACATTTTCCACAGTTCTCACATCACAGTGTCAACGCTGCCTCCCTGCCCCAACTTTTCACAGATTACCTCATCTTTACTCTTTTCAGAAGACCATCCGATATGAGGTTCCTCAACTCCACTCCTCTCCATCACAGGATTTGTTTGCCCACATATTTCTCCAGACTCTTTTGACTCATGACAAGGTGACCCTAATTCCTTTTAAGGCTAACCACTTATCTACCCAGCCCCACGATCTTCAGGAACTTTATCTTCTCAGTCCTTGTTCTCGCGCAAAAGTCTCTCCACATCCACACACTTTTTTCCCTTTGTCTGGTATCTGCTCATTTCTCCCCTGACCTTAAAGATGATGTTTTAACTTTGTTTCTTCTGTGGAAGAAGTTTGTTATTTCCTTTCTAATTCTGTTTTCCACTGTTGATCTACTTCTGAAAGGAGCAATCTTAAAAATCCTGTCTCTTTTTACAGCTTCTAATTTCTTGGGATCTAGGTTCTTAATTTCACAACTGTATGAAAAAAATTGTCCTTTAAAAAAAATAGAAGTATAGTTTATTAAATAGAATTATTGGCTTCCCTGGTGGCTCAGATGGTAAAGCATCTGCCTGCAATACAGGAGACCCAGGTTCAATCCCTGTGTTGGGAAGATCCCCTGGAGAAGGGAGTGGCAACCTACTCCAGCATTTTTGCCTGGAGAATCTCATGGACCAGAGGAGCCTGGCAGGCTACAGTCCATGGAGTCGCAGAGTTGGACACTACTGAGTGACAGATATTTTAAGAACTTTAAAAATAGTTTATTTATACTATCGTGTTAGTTTCAGATAAGCGGCATATGATTCAGTTTGTATATATATGTACACACATATATATCTTTCCAGATTATTTTCCATTATAGGTAATTACAAGATTGAATATAGTTCCTTGTGCTATACTGTAAATCCTTGTTGCTTATTTATTTTATGTGTAGTAATTTGAACCTGTTAATCCCACACTTCTAATTTATTCCTCCCCACCTCCCTTTTCCTTTTGTTAACCATAAGTTTGTTTTCTGTTTGTGAGTCTGTTTTTATTTGTATTCATTAGTGTTATTTTTTTAGATTCCGCATATAAGTACTATCGTATATTTGTCTTTTTCTATCTGATGTACTTCATTTAGTATAATATGTATACTATAGTGTAATATAATCTCCAGGTCCATCCATGTTGCTGTAAGTGGCAATATTTCATCCTTTTTTATGGCTGAGTAATATCCGTTGTGTATATATACCGCATCTTCTTAGCCCAGTTGTCTGTTGATGGGCACTTAGGTTGCTTCCATGTCTTGGCTATTGTAGATAGTGCTGCTGTGAATATTGCAGTGCACATATCTTTTCAAATTAAAATTTTTATCTTTTCTGGATATATGCCCAGAAGTGGGTTTACTGGATCAGATGGTAGCTTTATTTTTAGTTTTTAAAGGAACCTCTATACTATTTTCCATAGTGGCTGCAAAAATTGTCCTTTTAAAAGTCAACAGTCATCCATACTCATTGCCTTTTTTCCGTTTTCATATTCTCTTGAGGAACTTGAGTCTTTTTCTTATCACTATTGCCTCTTTAGGTTTATAGCACAAGCATGCCAGTTGCTTCTCTGAAATACATTTTTTTACTCTTCCATAGCAAAAATAAACATTTAAAAGTCCAGATATCCAGTATAATCATAGGTAATGACAATACTGTTTGTTTTCAATTGTCACAAAGTTGTTTTGTTTTTCTTTTAGCAATCTCTGTGTTGCAAAGCTAATGCCGAAAAGGGATTACTAGGGGAAAACTCATATTTTACTACTTCCTTCCCAGGGGAATCCTTGAAAATACCTTTTTAGAGTCTTAAACTTTTTTTTTATTCTTTGAAAATAAGTGAAAAAACTAAGTATATGCTATGCATTTGCCATATATTTACTTTTATGTGAGGGAAAAATGAGGAAATAAGTATACACATATACCCTTTTGCAAAAAAAAAAGCATAGAATGGATAAGCTAGAAAACAGTGAAGTTTGTTGTTTGTAAGGAGTAGGAGATCAAGAATGGGTAGAAGAGATGGGGAGGCAATAATACTGCTCTGCGTTTGTCTTTTGGTGTGGTTTTGACTTTGGGAAATATATTCATGTTCTATGTATTTTAAAAATTAAATTAAATCAGCAAGCATAGGAAGAAAAAAGAAAAACTAAAACTGAATGTAAACAGACACAAATAAACCCAACTATAAGTCAAATGAATAACATTATACTGATGAGGATAAAAGAAAGAGAAAATTAATTCAAACTTTGAACTTGGTATTTTGACTATATTATGTTTGGTCTGGGGGGAAGATGAGAATAGCCAGCAAATTTTGAACTCTTCTTAGGAGGTTTTATTTTTGTTGTTCTATAGACCCACTAATTATAAAGCTGTTTATGAATGAGATTTAGTAAATGAATGCATATGTTGATGTTGTAGGGAGCCAGAATTCTCATCAGAGAAGAAAGAAAATAAAAAATACAGAAAAAGGGAAGATAAACATTTTGGGAGAGGGACTGAATTTGCATAAACTCATAATTTCATATATATGTATATACATAGATATGTGTATTTCCTACCTATGATTGCTAAAAAAGACCTAAAAGCAGAGAATCAACAGCAATGAGCACATCTAGCACCCAGATATTGGTTTCTAATACTGTTTCCCACTGAGAGGAGCCAGAGCTCTTTGGAGAAAAGCAGTATCCTCAAGCCTGGATCACCTGTTACGAAAGCAAGTATCAAGAAGTCATAGGAGGCATCTTGAAAGGCCCCTCCCTACTCCCAGGTCAAATGTGGAATAATTTGAGCTGCAGCTAATTGAGGATATACAACTCAAGAACACAAAAGTAAAGAGCCCAATGTAAAAATAGGCAAAACATTTATTCTAAGAAGATATCAGATCAGATCAAATCAGTCGCTCAGTCGTGTCCGACTCTTTGTGACCCCATGAACCGCAGCACACCAGGCCTCCCTATCCATCACCAGCTCTCAGAGGTCACTCAGACTCACATTCATCGAGTCAGTGATGCCATCCAGCCATCTCATCCTCTGTCATCCCCTTCTCCTCCTGCCCTCAATCCCTCCCAGCATCAGAGTCTTCTCCAATACAGGCAGCCAATAAGATGAAAAATACTCAACATCACTAGCTATCAGGGAAATACAAATCAAAACCACAGTCAGGTACTATTCCGCACCTACTAGGATGTCTTTAATTTTAAGAGAAAGGAAGGAAGGGAAAGAGGGAAAGAATAAGGAAGAAGTTTTGGCAAGGATATGGAAAAATTGGAGCCCTCATACATTGCCAGTGGGCTTGTAAAATGGTACAACCACTGCAGAAAAAATTTAACACTTCCTCAAAAAAGTTAAGTGTTGAATTACCAGATGACCCATCAATCTCATTCCTAGGTATATACCTAAAAGAATTGAAAACAACAGTTCAAACAAAAACTTGTACACAGTTGTTCACAGCAGTATTATTCATGATAGCTGAAAAGTGGGGGAAAAAAAAAACAAAAACAACCTGACAAAATATAGTATATCCATGTAATGAAATGTAATTCAGCCATAAAAATGAAGTACTGACACATGCTGCATCATGGGTGAACCTTAAGAACATCATGCCAAATGAAAGAAGCCAGACACAAAAGGTCACATAGTATGAGTCCATGTATATGGAGTGTTCAGAATAGGCAAATCCATAGAGACAAAAAGATTAGTGGTTGCCAGGGGCTGCAGGGTGGTGAAAATTGTGACTCAGCTTTTCACAGTGTTTCTGCTAAGAGGTACCGTATCTTCTTTGGGTGATGGAACTGTTCTAGAATTATATAGCGGTGATGGTTGTACAATATTGTGACTGTACTAAAAATCACTGACTTACACATTTAAACATGGTGAATTTTATGTGGATTTTTACCTTAATAAGAAAAGGCAAAAAATATGGGGCTTCTCTGGTGGTCCAGTGGTTAAGAACCTGCCTTGCAGTGCAAGGGACATCGGTTCTGTCCCTGGTCAGGAAAATGCCACATGCCTAGGGGCAGCTGAGCCCAGGCTCTGGAGCCCGAGTGCCTAGAGCCTGGGATTCACAAGAGAAGCCCTACAGTCTACAATGAGAATCCCTCACACTGCAACTAGAGAAAGCCCTTGCACAGCAGTGAAGACTTAGGAAAGCCAAAAATAAATTTTTTTTTTTAAAAGAAAATGCAAAAAATAGTAATTTAGAACAGGAATGAAATTTAAAATAATATCTGTGAGTCCATAAGCTATAAATGAGTAAATAAATACTTAGAAGCAAAAGAAAGTCTTCTTATAATAAGATGCCAACCAGTAGATGTGCAGAGAGTGGTAGAATTGAAAGATTACAGTTTTCATAGTTAAGATGGGTTTGGCTAAAAATTATCAAAGGATACCTAAATGTATGGCGACTGTTTGATGAAGAGCGATGTAGTTGCACGATCTTAAAGTATCTCCCCACTGATTGCTTATTAGTTGCAATATGAAATACATACATTATTTCTCTCTAGATAAATCAAATAACACCTTGATTGAAAGTGAAAGTCACTCAGTCATGTCTGACTCTTTACAGTCCATGGAATTCTCCAGGCCAGAACACTGGAGTGGGTAGCCATTCCCTTCTCCAGGGGATCTTCCCAACCCAGGGACTGAACCCACAGGTTTCTCACATTGCAGAGAGATTCTTTATCAGCTGAGCCAATCAGGGAAGCCCTTGGTTGGCTCATCAGAATTAACATCAGCAGTGAGGGGCACCACGTATCTCCTAATGATACCCTGAGAAGGACGAAAAGTCCCTCATATGGTGCTTTAGCCTGAATTCTAGTAAGGGAGCATCAGACAAACCCAAACTTGTTTATTAAAAAAAAATCTGCCCTATATTCTTCCCAAAATGTCCATGTATAAAATACAAAGAAAGGCTAAGGAGAGTAAAGAGACGTTAAACTAAATACTGTTCATGATCTTAGACTGGCTCTTGGAACAAAGGAAAAAAATGCTAAAGACAGACATTATTGGGTACTTGACAAAATTGGAATGTGGATGGTATATTAAAGTATTGCATCAATTTTTATCTTCTGAATTTGATAATCATGCTTTAGTTCCATAAGAGGCCATCCTTGTTCTAATAATTACAAGCTGAAATATTAAGGACTAAAGGGCTATGGTAAACTACATTCAAGGGGTTGAGGGAAAATATACATGTATATATGCAAAGGGAGAGAAAATAATAAAACCTGTGGCAAAATAAAAATTAAAAATTAATCATCAAATTAAAAATTGATGATTTTGTATAAAAATATGTTTTATATTATTCTTCAGCTTTTCTAATTCTACATTTCATTAAGATGTGAGTTTTAAAAATTTAGTCAAATTGATGGGCTGCCAATTTTTCTTCTGATTTTTCCCTTTTTTCCCTTATGAAATATTTTTAAAATACAGAAAAGTACAAGGATTTAACCTATATTTTACCTAACTAATCAGAATATTTTTTCACACTTGTTTTAGAGGGTTTTTTTAATGTGAATTTACATATATTAAGTCATCTGTATATATATGTACTCTCCAGTTTAGTTTCTCTCCCTCCTCAAAGGTATCCACTACCCAGAAGTAAGTGTGTTTCCTTCCTGTGCATATTTTTAAACTTTTACTACATATATTTGTATATAGTCATTAAAAATAATATTGTTAGTATGCCCCTTAAAATAAGCATTATCAAATGCTATGTATCTGGTTGCACCTTATATTTTCACTTAGCATTATGCTTTCCATACTTGTCTGTTTTTAAAGGTACTACATCTTTATTCATTTTATTTTTTTTAATTAAATTTTATTTTGCTTAACTTTACAATATTGTATTGCTTTTGCCATACATCAAGATGGATCCGCCACAAGTATACATGTGTTCCCCATCCTGAACCCTCCTCCCTCCTCCCTCCCCATACCATCCCCCTGGGTCGTCCCAGTGCACCAGTCCCAGGCATCTGTTATCAGGCATCGTACCTGGACTGGCGACTCATTTCAGATATGATATTATACATATGTCAATGCTATTCTCTCAAATCACCCCACTCTCTCCCATTCCCAGAGTCCAAAAGTCTTTTCTATACATCAGTGTCTCTTTTGCTGTCTCATAAGCAGGGTGATTGTTACCATCTTTCTAAATTCCATATATATGCGTTAGTATACTGTATTTGTGTTTTTCTTTCTGGCTTACTTCACTCTGTATAATAGGCTCCAGTTCCATCCACCTCCTTAGAACTGATTCAAATGCATTCTTTTTAATGGCTGAGTAATACTCCATTGTGTATATATGCCACAGCTTTCTTATCCATTCATCTGCAGATGGACATCTAGGTTGCTTCCAAGTCCTGGCTATTGTAAACAGTGCTGCGATGAACATTGGGGTACACGTGTCTCTTTCAGTTCTGGTTTTCTCAGTGTGTATGCCCAGCAGTGGGATTGCTGGATCATAAGGGATCATATTCCCAGTTTTTTGAGGAATCTCCATATTGTTCTCCAAAGTGGCTGTACTAGTTTGCATTCCCACCAACAGTGTAAGAGGGTTCCCTTTTCTCCACACCCTCTCCAGCATTTATTGCTTGTGGACTTTTGGATCGCAGCCATTCTGACTGGCGTGAAATGGTACCTCATAGTGGTTTTAATTTGCATTTCTCTGATAATGAGTGATGTTGAGCATCTTTTCATGTGTTTGTTAGCCATCTGTATGTCTTCTTTGGAGAAATGTCTACCTAGTTCTTTGGCCCGTTTTTTGATTGGGTCATTTATTTTTCTGGAACTGAGCTGTAGGAGTTGCTTGTATATTTTTGAGATTAGTTGTTTGTCTGTTGCTTCATTTGTTATTATTTTCTCCCATTCTGAAGGCTGTCTTTTCACCTTGCTTATAGTTTCCTTTGTTGTGCAGAAGCTTTTAAGTTTAATTAGATCCCATTTATTTATTTTTGATTTTATTTCCAATATTTTGGGAGGTGGGTCATAGAGGATCCTGCTGTGATGAATGTCAGAGAGTGTTTTCCCTATGTTTTCCTCTATGAGTTTTAGGGTTTCTGGTCTTACCTTTAGATCTTTAATCCATTTTGAGTTTATTTTTGTATATGGTGTTAGAAAGTGTTCTAGTTTCATTCTTTTACAAGTGTTGGACCAGTTTTCCCAGCACCACTTGTTAAAGAGATTGTCTTTAATCCATTGTATATTCTTGCCTCCTTTGTCAAAGGTAAGGTGTCCATATGTGCATGGATTTATCTCTGGGCTTTCTATTTTGTTCCATTGATCTATATTTCTGTCTTTGTGCCAGTACCATACTGTCTTGATGACTGTGGCTTTGTAGTAGAGCCTGAAGTCAGGCAGGTTGATTCCTCCAGTTCCATTCTTCTTTCTCAAGATAGCTTTGGCTATTCGAGGTTTTTTGTATTTCCATTCAAATTGAGAAATTATTTGTTCTAGCTCTGTGAAGAATACCGTTGGTAGCTTGATGGGGATTGCATTGAATCTATAAATTGCTTTGGGTAGTATACTCATTTTCATTATATTGATTCTACCGATCCATGAACATGGTATATTTCTCCATCTATTAGTGTCCTCTTTGATTTCTTTCACCAGTGTTTTATAGTTTTCTATATATAGGTCTTTAGTTTCTTTAGGAAGATATATTCCTAAGTATTTTATTCTTTTCATTGCAATGGTGAATGGAATTGTTTCCTTAATTTCTCTTTCTATTTTCTCATTATTAGTGTACAGGAATGCAAGGGATTTCTGTGTGTTGATTTTATATCCTGCAACTTTACTATATTCATTGATTAGTTCTAGTAATTTTCTGGTGGAGTCTTTAGGGTTTTCTACGTAGAGGATCATGTCATCTGCAAACTATGAGAGTTTTACTTCTTCTTTTCCAATTTGGATTCCTTTTATTTCTTTTTCTGCTCTGATTGCTGTGGCCAAAACTTCCAAAACTTTGTTGAATAGTAATGGTGAAAGTGGGCATCCTTGTCTTGTTCCTGACTTTAGAGGAAATGCTTTCAATTTTTCACCATTGAGGATAATGTTTGCTGTGGGTTTGTCATGTATAGCTTTTATTATGTTAAGGTATGTTCCTTCTATTCCTGCTTTCTGGAGAGTTTTATCATAAATGGATGTTGAACTGTCAAAGGCTTTCTCTGCATCTATTGAGATAATCATATGGTTTTTATTTTTCAGTTTGTTAATGTGGTGTATTATGTTGATTGATTTGCAGATATTGAAGGATCCTTGCATTCCTGGGATAAAGCCCACTTGGTTATGGTATATGATCTTTTTAATGTGTTGTTGGATTCTGATTGCTAGAATTTTGTTAAATGATGTATTCACTGAATGCTTTTACCTGTTCATAGACTTTGACATTCTTTCCATATATTTTCTATTTTAAACATTCTGCAGGAAACAACCTTAAGCATTTACTGTGCACATAAGTAAGAGTTTCTCTCGGTAAGGTCTTGGAATGGAATTGCTAGATCTAGGTTGTCAACATCTTGATGATCCTACTGGCAGGCAGTGTTTACCACTGTTATGTACTGGGCCTGGGCACTGTTCTAAGTGCCTCATATGTATTAATTTATTTAATCCTCAAAACAATAGGTAGCCACTGTTAATATATACATTTTACAGATGAAGAAACTGAACTCTAGGTCCCAAATCCAATAAGTAGAAGGTGTCAGAGCTCTGCTTCAGCTGATGTGTGTTAGCAATGGGGCTTCCCTGGTGGCTTCCCTGCCTGCAGTAAGGGAGAAGCAAATACACAGTACACAAGCCATGTTCAGCAGAATGTGAACACCTCCCCTGGATATTGACATTTTTCTCCAAAGTAGTTTTACCAGCTTTCACTCTCAACAGCTAAAACAAGTTTTGTGGTTTTTTTCCTTTGGAGTTCTTAATTTATGAAATTAAAAAGCAACTCATCCATTACGTTTGTTTGGAATGTTTTTAGATCTCTAAAATCTGCACGTCTGAAAAGCACTTCCTTACATGACACTGTTTAGAGGAACATGCTTTATAGAATCTTAAGGCTGGAATCACCACTTCCTTACTTGACACTGTTTAGAAGAACATGCTTTTATAGGATTATAAGGCTGGGATCTTGGCCTTTAAAAGGCCCAGCTATAGGAAGTTTTCTTGAATTCATCTGGATCCAAACTCTTCTATCAACCACCCAGGCGTGAAATCTCAGTAACCTTTGCTCCCTTTCGTCTCTCCCTCACCTCTTCACCTCTTCTCACCACAGTTCCTTACCCTGTGCCTGTGCCACATTCAGCCAATCAGCAGGTCTTACACACTCACCCACTGTGGAATCTCTCATCTGTCCCCTTCTAGTCCCATAGGCTAATTCAGGTTCTTAACACGTCTTTCTTGGCACACTTAAAAAAAACTTACAGTGCTCTCTTCCTCCCGAATCTCCCAGAAGTAACACATTCTATGCACTACTATTAGAGTGATCTTCTTAATATAATTATTGTATTATTCCTCTGCTCACAAACCTTCTGTAGTGTCTTATTGTATACCAAGTTAAGTATAAAATCATCTACTGCTGTTCTCCATAATCTTACTTTCAAACAGTTTAGCATCTTATTCCCTATTATTGCTCTTATGTCCTATAGAGCATAAGTGGTCTAGGGTGGAACTGAAGAATTTGAGTTCTATCAAGTTTTCAAGTGAAGCTGATTCTGCAAGTGCAGTCTGGGTATCACACTCAGAACACTACTCCAGCTAATGTGTAGGACCTGACATGAGGTTTTATAAATGAGATGCTCATTGGCTATATGCTGAACAGAATTAAATCTCTTTTTTAAAGCCTAGAAAAACCGATTTTCCAAAGATCACGGGGATTAAGCGTTCAAATCATAAGAAATGATTACTTTTGAAAATTTTAAACTTGCAAAAAGTAACAAGAATACAGTGATTCTTTATACATCTTTTACTTTGATTTGCCTGTAGTTTACATTCTGCTACATTTGCATATGCTATATGTTTATAGTTTTGCATGAATGAATAAATGTATGTATGTTGCACTATATGTAATGTCCTTTACTTGAACTATTTGCTTGTCCCTGCTGTACTGTGAGGAATATGATTTTACAGAATTCTCAGATAGATGCAGGCTTCGTTACTCTGATTTAGGGGATGGGCAACCTTTGGGGATAGGTGAGTTATTTCTGAGCCTGTTTCCTTATCTTTAAGATCTGAATATAATGAATAAATTAGGTACAACAATTTAAGTAATATATATATAAATTACCAGTTACAGACTTCTTAACATAGCAAGCATTCAGCAAATATGACCATTTTGCAGATTATCAAAGGAGTTATTTACATGTGTAGATAAATAATTTATTAACAAATTTGTTAATATGCTAAATATATTATACTAGATGGAAGCACTTTTAAGGGCAGGAAGTATTGTATCTTCTACCAATAAAAAATTGGCAATATATCTTTTAAAAATAAATGGACAATGTAAATATATATGTATGCATATATGCATAACAGCATATACTATAAGGCAAAGCCAATTATGTCTCCATTACATATAAATCCAGAAATTAGGAATCATAGTTTTATAATACATATACCAGGGACTTGATGAATGCATGTGTTATTTGCTGTTAGAATGTGCTTGGTCAGCCTGTTTTTAGCTTTTATGCTTGTAACAAGTAATGAAAACATTGGCTTTCCACATTCAACCAAATATTTGTTTTGCTGCTACTTACTCATTACTGTAGACTAAATAATTTTTCTTCCCTTCAGCAGCAAAAATATGATTTTATTCCAAGCTTTGGATACTTGAGCTTTAATTTTATTCCTGTATGTATAATGCCACATGTGTGCTCCTATAATAAAATTATAAATACTTTATCTTCTGTTGTATAATAAAGGATTGTACTCAGGTACACAGAAATGATTCCAGAAGAAAAAGATAATGCTTTATCTGCTAAAAATGAAAGGAAGAAAAAGCATGCTGGCATGGAACAGAGAAATATAACTCTTCTAAAGAAAAAAGCAGACATTGAAACTCTTAAATGTTTAAAACAGGGCATCCTGTGTGCTTTTCAATAAAAACTGGTGATAGCTGTGGTAAAATGTTTCATCAGTATGATTGTACTCCTAGGTCAAAAAAAAAAAAAAGATGGAGACAAGAGAGAACAATGAAGTTAATGAATAAAACAAATGTTCCCCTAGATCTGGGCCCTAGTTGTGTCTTCCTAAGGAAATATATAAAGATTATATAAAATAAGTTTCTTTTCAATTTATTTTTATAAAGAAATTATCAAAATATTCATATGAGGCAAAACATTTTATAATTAACATTCAAATGGTGGAAGCTTATTTTCACAATCTGCAAAGAAGTTCATTTCCTTTCAGAATCAAGGTTAGCTAACATCCAGTGCTTTCCCCTATTTTACCACTTAGAGCATGGAAGTGTAATTATTTCTTTATTTGCTAGTATATATTTCTTTATTTGCTAGTATATATCAATATACAGTGAGTTTCTTAAAAGCACGACCCATTTATAATACTTCATTTATTTAGCAAATATGTATTGAGTGTGTACTATGTGCCAGACACTCTTTTTGGACACCTTGGATACACCAGGTAACAAAATGAAGATCTCTGGAGTCCTTTTAAAATGTATCAGTTCAGTTCAGTTCAGTCGCTCAGTCATGTCCGACTCTGCGACCCTGTGAATCGCAGCACTCCAGGCCTCCCTGTCCATCACCAACTCCCAGAGTTCACTCAGACTCACGTCCATCGAGTCAGCGATGCCATCCAGCCATCTCATCGTCTGTCATCCCCTTCTCCTCCTGCCCCCAATCCCTCCCAGCATCAGAGTCTTTTCCAATGAGTCAACTCTTCGCATGAGGTGGCCAAAGTACTGGAGTTTCAGCTTTAGCATCATTCCTTCCAAAGAAATCCCAGGGCTGATCTCCTTCAGAATGGACTGGTTGGATCTCCTTGCGGCCCAAGGGACTCTCAAGAGTCTTCTCCAACACCACAGTTCAAAAGCATCAATTCTTCGGCGCTCAGCCTTCTTCACAGTCCAACTCTCACATCCGTACATGACCACAGGAAAGACCATAGCCTTGACTACATGGATCTTTGTTGGCAAAGTAATGTCTCTGCTTTTCAATATGCTATCTAGGTTGGTCATAACTTTTCTTCCAAGGAGTAAGATCTTTTAATTTCATGGCTGCAGTCACCATCTGCAGTGATTTTGGAGCCCAGAAAAATAAAGTCTGACACTGTTTCCACTGTTTCCCCATCTATTTCCCATGAAGTGATGGGACTAGATGCCATGATCTTCGTTTTCTGAATGTTGGGCTTTAAGCCAACTTTTTCACTCTCCACTTTCACTTTCATCAAGAGGCTCTTTAGTTCCTCTTCACTTTCTGCCATAAGGGTGGTATATCCGCATATCTGAGGTTATTGATATTTCTCCCGGCAATCTTGATTCCAGCTTGTGCTTCCTCCAGCCCAGCGTTTCTCATGATGTACTCTGCATAGAAGTTGAATAAGCAGGGTGACAATATACAGCCTTGACGCACTCCTTTTCCTAATGGAACCAGTCTGTTGTTCCATGTCCAGTTCTAACTGTTGCTTCCTGATCTGCTGTATAGATAGGTCAAATCATCACACTGTACACCCTAAGTATCTTACAGTTTTGTCAGTTATATCTCAGTAAAACTGGGGTTGGGGGAAGCAGAAAAAGACCTCTGCCCTAGTGGACCTTACCATCTACACGCATTTGTAAAGTTACTGGCACATACATAGTGGATTTCCCATCACAGTAATAAGATGTCCACACCAACTCTAAGCATTATATCTTCATAAAATAGCGTCCAAGGTAAGAAGGAAGGGAAAATGTGAAAGGCCTTTCTTATTTTGGACCTTTCTCTTTATTGAAAAGAAAATCTTTCCCAGAATCCCCTGCCAGATGTCCCTTTGCATACCATTGGTCAAAACTAGACCTATAGGACTAATCACTGCCAAAGAGGAGTGAGATTTTTTACTATAAGCAACTAGAAGAAAATGTATATCACCACAGCTACCAACACACCTGTATCTGTGGAATTTGCTTGCCTGTCGCTCTGTAGCTCTTCATACTCCAGACCAACT
This sequence comes from Tragelaphus eurycerus, assembly GCA_935064755.1. Lineage (NCBI taxonomy): Eukaryota > Metazoa > Chordata > Mammalia > Artiodactyla > Bovidae > Tragelaphus > Tragelaphus eurycerus. The sequence continues at coordinate 15,231,084 of CAKXYN010000024.1, read as the reverse complement.
CCTCCACTAGAGGAGGGTGACAATATACAGCCTTGACGTACTCCTTTCCCAATTTGGAACTAGTCCGTTGTTCTTTGTCCAGTTTTAACTGTTGCTTCTTTACCTGCATACAGATTTCTCATGAGGCAGGTAAGGTAATATGAGAGTATTCTCTTCTCGTTAAGAATTTTCCAATTGTTGTGATCCATGCAGTCAAAGGCTAACATGATCAATAAAGCAGAAGTAAATGTTTTTCTGGAACTCTCTTGCTTTTTCTGTGATCCAGCAGATGTTGGCAATTTCATATCTGGTTCCTCTGCCTTTTAGAAATCCAGCTTGAATATCTAGAAGTTCTTCGCTCACATACTTTTGAAGCCTGTCTTAGAGAATTTTGAGTATTACTTTCCTAGTGTGTGAGATGAATGCAATTGTGCCGTAGTTTGAACATTCTTTGGCATTGCCTTTCTTTGGGATTGAAATGAAAACTGACCTTTTCCAGTCCTATGGCCACTGCTGAGTTTTCCAAATTTGCTGGCATATTGAGGACAGCACTTCAACAGCATCATCTTTTAGGATTTGAAATAGCTCGACAGTAACTCCATCACCTCCACTAGCTTTGTTCGTAAGGATGCTTCCTAAGGCCCAATTGACTTCTCATTCCAGAATGTCTGGCTCTAGGTGTGTGACCACACCATCCTAGTTATCTGGCTCATTAAGATCTTTTTTTGTACAGTTCTTCTGTGTTTTTTTGCCACCTATTCTTAATATCGTCTGCTTCTGTTAGATTCATACTGTTTCTGTTCTTTATTGTGCCCATCTTTGCATGAAATGTTCCCTTGGTATCTCTAATTTTCTTGGAGAGATCTCTAGTCTTTCCCATTCTATTGTTTTCCTCTATTTCTTTGCATTGATCACTTAGGAAGGCTTTGTTATGTCTCCTTGCTATTCTTTGGAACTCTATATTCAGATGGGTATATCTTTCCTTTTCTCCATTGTCTTTTGCTTCTCTTCTTTTCTCAGCTATTTGTAAGGCCTCCTCAGACAATCATTTTGCCTTTTTTCATTTCTTCCTCTTAGGAGTGGTTTTGACCACTGCCTCCTATACAGTGTTACAAACCTTCATCCATAGTTCTTCAGGCACTCTGTCTATCAGATCTACCTCTTAAGCATGCTGTCTATCAGATCTACCTCTTACCCAGAGCTGCCTCTTGCCCACTTGCAGATATACTCCAACAGTTCTCTTCTTTCTGTCCTGCTCCCTATTTACTGGATCATTTACCATCAGTAGGAAAATGTGCAGTATTTTCCTCATTTAAAAAACAAACAAAAACTCTTTTTGTCCCCATAGTTCCCTCTAGCTAATGCTCTTTAGCTCTGTTCCTCTTTCCAGAAAAACTCCATGGAAGACTGTATATGCTTGCCATCTCCAATTCCTCTTCTGCCATTCCCTCTTAAACTTACTTCATCCTTGCAAGTCAGCTGCTCAGCCCTCCTCTTAAGTGATCTGTCACCAGCATTTTGCACTGTTGATCACTTCCCCTTCTTTTAGTCACCTTCTTTACTTAGCCTTCAATTACTTCTCTCTTCTAGCCTTACTTCTTTGCTATAAGTCTCATGGATTTAAATATCATCTATATGCTTATAATTTGAAAAGTATTTAGTAGTAAGCATCTTAAATTTAGCATGTCTCGAATTGAACCCCTAGTCTTATATCCCAAACCTCCTCCTCTTGAAATCTTCCCTATATCAGTTAATTTTAGAATCATCTTTAACTTCTCTCATTCTTTTATACCTTCCATCTGGTCAGCAAATCTAGGATATATAATCTGACCACTTCCACTGTTACCACCCTGGTGGGAGCCACAGTCATCTCCTACCTAAATTAGTACAGTTGTTTTTTAACTCCTCTCTGCTTTTGAAAGTCTGTTTTCAACATGCTAACGAGAATGGTCTTTTCAAAGTGTAAGTCAGATCTTACCACTCCTTTTTTTTTTTTAACCTACCAATGGATTTCTTGAAAGCCAAAGCCTCAGTGTTTGCCTACAAAGGTCTGCCTCATCTGTTCCCCCACCTCCTTTTTACCTGTCCCACTTCACCTACTCGTAGTTCCCTCTCCTTCATTCTGTTCTAGGCACAGCAGCCTCTTTGTTGATCTGAGTTCATGTTGGGCATTGTTTCCTGCCACAGGGCCATGGTATGAGCTCATACCTGGTCTTGACTGCAGTTCCTCCAGGCTTCCAATGACTCATCCCCTTAACTATCAGATCATACTCTCACTGGGACCTTCTTTGACCACCTTTGCTTGGTACTCCTATGTTTTACTTATTTAATGATTTCTGTCTTCCCCACCAGAATTTTTGTCTATTTTCCTTACTATTTTCATAACACTTAGAACAATGTTTGGCTTGTGGTAGGCCTTCAAAAAGCTATGACAAACCTAGATACTGTATTCAAAAGCAGAGACATCAGTTTGCCAACAAAGGTCCATATAGTCAAAGCTATGGTTTTTCCAGTAGTCATGTATGGATGTGAGAGTTGGATCACAAAGGAGGCTGAGCACTGAAGAATTGATGCTTTTGAACTGTGGTGTTGGAGAAAACACTTTGAGAGTCCCTTGGACAACAAGGAGATCAAACAAGTCAATCCTAAAGGAAATCAACCCTGAATATTCTTGGGAGGACTGATGCTGAAGCTAAAGTTCCAGTGCTTTGGCCACCTGATGTCAAGAGCTGGCTTCTTGGAAAAGACCTGATGCTTGGAAAGATTGAAGGCAGGAGGAGAAAGGAGTAAGACAGGATGAGATAGTTGGATGTCATCATCAACTCAATGGACATGAGTTTGATCAAACTCCAGGAGATAGTGAAGGACAGGGAAGCGTGGCCTGCTGCAGTCTATGGGGTCACAGATAGTTGAACACAACTGAGCAACTGAACAACAACAACAGATATTCAAAAAATGATATTTGGAAAAAGAAAGATGAACTAACTGGCTTAAACAGTCATGATTTATCCTCCATTACTAAGCATTCTATTGCCCAAAACAGGTCTAGATTTTGTTAGCAAAAAAAAAAAAAAAAGTAGGCTTATTACTTGGGCAATCAACTGTGTCTAACACAAGCCTGCACTTGTGAATAATTTAGTGCCTTTTTTCTTTTCTCCTCCACCTTTATCTCTTACATCTATTTGCCATAAAGTAATGGGAGAGTGAAAAAGTTGGCTTAAAACTCAACATTCAGAAAACAAAGATCATGGCATCCGGTCCCATCACTTCATGGGAAATAGATGGGGAAACAGTGGAAACAGTGTCAGACTTTATTTTGGGGGGCTCCAAAATCATTGCAGATGGTGACTGCAGCCATGAAATTAAAAGACGCTTACTCCTTGGAAGGAAAGTTATGTCCAACCTAGATAGCATATTCAAAAGCAGAGACATTACTTTGCCAACAAAGGTTTGTCTAGTCAAGGCTATGGTCTTTCCTGTGGTCATGTATGGATGTGAGAGTTGGACTATAAAGATCTTTTTTGTATAGTTGTTCTGTGTATTCTTGCCACCTCTTCTCAATATCTTCTGCTTCTGTTAGGTCCATTACAGTTTCTGTCCTTTATTGTGCCCATCTTTGCATGAAATAAATGCTCCCTTGGTGTCTCTAATTTTCTGGAAGAGATCTCTAGTCTTTCCCATTCTATTGTTTTTCTCTATTTCTTTGCATTGATCACTTAGGAAGGCTTCTTATCTCTCCTTGCTATTCTTGGGAACTCTGCATTCAGATGGATGTATCTTTCTTTTCCTTTGCTTTTTGCTTCTCTTCTTTTCTCAGCTATTTGTAAGGCCTCCTCAGACAACCATTTTGCCTTATTGCATTTCTTTTTCTTGGGAATGGTCTTGATCCCTGCCTCCTGTACAATGTCACGAACCTCCATCCATAGTTCTTCAGGCACTCTGTCTATCATATGTAATCCCTTGAATCTATTTCTCACTTCCACTGTATAATCGTAAGAGTCCACATCTAGTATGGTATTTTGTGGAATAATGTGTCATCCTTCATTCAAGCCAAGAGAGCCTTGACCTTCAGAAAAGTGATTATGAGTCTACCTTTTTCTTTGCTTTTTGTCTCTAAATGGAAGAAACAAGAATACTGAATATTTAATATGAGCCTATTCTTTTCTATATTTTGGATTAAAGGACTTTTGTAGTAATTTGTACATTGGTTACTGATTATCTTATTTACTGTCAGTGTGTACTTTTTATATAACAGTATGCAGAATATGCTTTGCTGTCAGATCCTCCATATTTTGCCCACCTCCTTCCCTTCACTTCCCCACGAGAAATCATCTGTTTCAGCAAAAATTGTTATTTTTAACCAGTCAAGTAAGGTGAACAGGCATAATTGTCACCTTTTTTTGTTAGATAGTAGAGAAAAAGGTATTTGTAAACTTTTTTACCTAGAAGGAATTATTTACAATATTCAAATATGCCATGATACTAGTAGACTAGCTATGTGTATGTACATACATATATACCATAAATGTGTACATGTTACATAATATATAACATAGAGTAAGTGCATATAATAAAATATCTAACATTAAAGCTATCCCGAATGTGATTTATTCCCTCTTTGACATTTCAAAATGTATTTCTGAATTTTGTAACTCCCTTTTGGTGGACATCAGGGCCATTATCCATTATTATCATTGCATGGTGATTAAGCATGTTCAGTTTTACAAAACTTGTGGTGAATAGAGTGATGGACATTTAGGTTTACTATTCAGTGAAGAAGACACAGTGAATGCCCTTAAGTTCTAACATGAGATTACAAGATGGAGCAGATGAAAGCATTCTCTTGGTCTGGAACTTGAGAATGTGCTGGGTTTAAGAAAGATGTTTATTGTGAATTCCCTGGTGGTTCATTGGTTAGCTTTCACTCCCAAGGGCCCAGGTTCAATCCCTGATCAGGGAACTAAGATTCTGCAAGCTATGCAGTACAGCAATAAAAAAAAAGATACTTATTATTAAAACTGCTATTTCTATTTGCTCTTGTTAGCATTTACAGTTATAAAACATACTTGTTTCGGGTATTTCTTCCTTCCTAAAATTAGACAGGAAATTTCTTTTCCCTCTGATTTTTATATTGGCATCATAGGTCTGTAGTTTTTGATTGGCATGATGAGTAGCCAGGCCTCTCAACTGACTAGGACTTGGCATTCTTATCTTTACTATTGTCATGCTTTATCTGCTGAGATAAACAGTAAAAGGACCAAACAGTCTTGTATGAGCTAGAACTCAGTTCAGTTCTAGTATGCTTATCTATGTGGCCAGGTGTTATTTCCTTTAGATTTATATTTTTCATCTCAGTGTTTTAGTGCCTTATTGTATACACTGACCATTTATTTGACTTTCTTTGATTCTTTGTTTTTTAAAAACTAAAAACTTTTTTTTATATCAGAAAACTGTGATAATCCATTTCAACCATTTTTTCATATATCATCTTACTGCTACTTCCAAAAAAGGAAACATTCCCTCCAGCCAGCAACTGTTCCACCTTTTCTCATCAGTAGGGCTGGCTCCAGTTCAAGTTCTGTCAACACTGTTCCATCAGATAAAGCTGCTGGTAACGTAAAGGGTGAGAGCGGGTGGTATGAATGCACATGATTCAAGCACCAAAGAGCAGGTTAATGCATCCCCACTGCTCCCATGTTAGCCTGAGTGCCTGTGCTCCTGCTTGAAGCCTTAGAGCTGAGAGTGACACTTGCCCATGCACATATCAGCATCTGTCTGATAGTAGTTGAGTCATTTGGATAAGAACGCATGTTTTGGGGTTTTCATTGACAAAATGGTTAATAATTAAGCTTTTGTACAAGATCTTTGTATAAACATCATTTTTAATAAGCTAAAAGCCTAATCAGAATATAAGCAGTATGTCTGCAATCTGTTATCATCTGTACTATTTCACTCGTTATTAACAGAACTGGATAAGCTTCACTTTTAGAACATGTTATGCAGCATGGAAAGTTTCATTTCATCCAACAAAATGATGATCTCCTAAAAAGCAAGGAAAGAAGTGTCAGACAGAGCTATTCCCTATGGGCCTCTTCTCCTTGTGGAAGAAAATCTGGCATTACACGTAAAGTTTTTTTGGATTCAGGAAAGGGCTTTGGAGAGAGCCTTATAAAGCTATCACTGTGTGCCAAGGGATAGCCCTCCTTCTGCACATTACCAGTCAACCATGCTGAATCACAGTCTGGTTACGTGATCAGTTTAGTTGTGTCAAGTCAGAAAGGATTTAATCAAGCTCTCCAATCTCTGTATTCTGTCCGTTTTGTATGGTCCTTGCCAGTTCTGCTAAGTACTCAGGGATACACAGAGAGCTTCCAGGCAATTGCACCACCTTTCTGACTTGCTTCATCTTTACCCTGCTGCCCTAGGCCCCTTGTGAGTCTCTCAAGATCTTTTTATCCTATAAGCCTAAGTCATATGCTAGAGGCAGGCCTGAACAGTAGGTTAGAGGCTAGAGGAGGGGTTTTCAAACTGTAGTTGATAATTCACTTGGGAGGGTCATGAAATCAATAATGTGTCTTAATCAACATTTTGATTTAATGGAATGGCATGAACAAGAAAACATCAGAGTGCATCACATGTAGTAAGGCTAAATAGTGTTTTCTAAAATTTTTATTTTTTTCATTATATTTTAGTAACAATATGAAATTGCCTTTTTGTGGGTAAAACAATAGAATACCAGTGATTTCATATGGTTAAACCTTATACATAATACATACAGTTTTATATGTTAGTTATGTATACCAAACATGTGTGTAGAATTAAGGTGAAAAACTTATTTCCTGTGCTAAGTCACAGTCTAAAAAGTTCATCATCAGTGCATTAGACTAAATGTCTAATAGTGCTGTGCTAAACCAGGAACTGTGATGTTGTTGACTCTTGGGAGTCCCTTGGACTGCAAGGAGATCCAAACAGTCCATTCTGAAAGAGATCAGCCCTGGGATTTCTTTGGAAGGAATGATGCTAAAGCTGAAACTCCAGTACTTTGGCCACCTCTGATGCTGGGAGGGATTGGAGGCAGGAAGAGAAGGGGACGACAGAGGATGAGATGGCTGGATGGCATCACTGACTCAATGAACGTGAGTCTGAGTGAACTCCGGGAGTTGTTGATGAACAGGGAGGCCTGGCGTGCTGCAATTCATTGGGTCGCAAAGAGCCGGACATGACTGAGCTACTGAACTGAACTGAACTGAACTGAAACCAGGAAAAAGAAAACCCCACAAAATTCTTTCCCCCGATTCTAAAATAGCTAACCTCTGCTGGGTAGAACAAGACTATTCATGAGAAAAAGATATTTTATAATTAATAGACAATTTAATAATTAATAGCCATAATTAAACAGTATTCACAATTAATAGACATTTCAAGCACTAAATTTGGTGTGCAGATGAGCTGGTTTCAAAAAAGGCAGAGGAACCAGAGATCAAATTGCCAACATCCACTGGATCATCGAAAAAGCAAGAGAGTTCCAGAAAAACATCTATTTCTGCTTTATTGACTATGCCAAAGCCTTTGACTGTGTGGATCACTATAAACTGTGGAAAAGTCTGAAAGAGATGGGAATACCAGACCACCTGACCTGTCTCTTTAGAAACCTGTATGCAGATCAAGAAGCAACAGTTAGAACTGGACATGGAACAACAGACTGGTTCCAAATAGGAAAAGGAGTACATCAAGGCTGTATATTGTCTCCCTGCTTATTTAACTTCTATGCAGAGTACATCATGAAAAACGCTGGGCTGGAAGAAGCACAAGCTGGAATCAAGATTGCCAGGAGAAATATCAATAACCTCAGATATGCAGATGACACCACCATTATGGCAGAAAGTGAAGAGGAACTAAAAGCCTCTTGATGAAAGTGAAAGAAGAGAGTGAAAAAGTTGGCTTAAAGCTTAACATTCAGAAAATGAAGATCATGGCTTCTGGTCCCATCACTTCATGGGAAATAGATGGGGAAACAGTGGAAACAGTGTCAGACTTTATTTTTCTGGGCTCCAAAATCACTGCAGATGGTGACTGCAGCCATGAAATTAAAAGACGCTTACTCCTTGGAAGGAAGGTTATGACCAACCTAGATAGCATATTCAAAAGCAGAGACATTACTTTGTCAACAAAGGTCTGTCTAGTCAAGGCTATGGTTTTTCCTGTGGTCATGTATGGATGTGAGAGCTGGACTGTGAAGAAGGCTGAGCGCCGAAGAATTGATGCTTTTGAACTGTGGTGTTGGAGAAGACTCTTGAGAGTCCCTTGAACTGCAGGGGGATCCAACCAGTCCATTCTGAAGGAGATCAGTCCTGGGTGTTCATTGGAAGGAGTGATGTTGAAGCTGAAACTCCAATACTTTGGCCACCTCATGTGAAGAGTTGACTGATTGGAAAAGACTCTGATGCTGGGAGGGATTGGGGGCAGGAGGAGAAGGGGACGACAGAGGATGAGATGGCTGGATGGCATCACCGACTCAATGGACATGAGTGTGTGTGTGAACTCCGGGAGTTGGTGATGGACAGGGAGGCCTGGCGTGCTGCAATTCATGGAGTCGCAGAGAGTCGGACACAACTGAGCGACTGAACTGAACTGAATTATAAGATTTAGAAGCATTCAGAATAGTGAGAAATACTAAAATCAAAAAAAAAAGGTTCCTCATTGAGAGAGAAAGGAAGAAATGGGTTTAACTGGACAAAAGGGCACATTCTTATGTTTAATCTCTGTAACACGAGTTAAGTAGTTTAATTTGATAATTTATAGAACCTTGAAAAAACATAAAGTAACCTATATGAGAGAGAAATCATGAATACTACATAATTTTGATGAAATAAGATCAAAAAACAGTGTCACTTTGAAAACCCCTAACTTTAATGTGATCAACAACCTACTGTTTGGGAAGACTTTTGAAATCTCACTTTAGAGCTGATGGTTACTTACAAAATCGCTTTAATTTTACCTAGTGGGTGTTTTGGTTTCTTTTTAAGATTTGATTTTTCTTTTAAGAAATTTGGGAAATGTAGAATTATAACTTCAGGGAAATTCATTATTTTACTTAGCAAATAAACGAATTAAGATTTCTGAAAATGAATGTGAAATCCATGACCTCAAGGATAATTATTTTAGAAACTGTTTTATTGTCTAGATACCTAGAGGTATTTTTAGAAAAAAACATCATTTATCATGTGTCAGTGAGGGATTAGTGTTTGCCTTTTTTTTCCTAAATGAAAAGAATTAGATTTAGATCTCAAAATACTGCCATATCCTCAAAACAGATCTGTTCTTTGTACATTTCTCTTGCAAATTCTACCTCTTTTACTGCAGGTTTTAAGTCCACACCTTATGTCCTACCCTGACCATTTTAGCCACGATTTTTTCTGTTAGGCTATTTTAACAACCTGCTAACAGGCTGCCAACAGATCTCTGTTGCTAATCTCAGATCCTGCCAATACATTCTGTGTGTGGCTTTCTTAAACACAAACTTGATCATGTGTCAATCCCCTTCATAAAATTCTTTAATGGCATCTCATTTCCTACAGGATGAAATCCTTTGCATTCCATACGAGGCCCCACGTGGACTAAACTTTGCCGGCCACACTAGTCTCATCTCTCACTGTGGATTCTGTGCTCCACACAGGCTTGATGTTTCTGCAGAGCAACCTATTTCCCATCCAACTTCCTCTTCCTGAAATAATTTCTGTTTGTAGTGGATATTGCCTCCATACCCAAGTTGTTATTTCAGACCATTTCTCTAAGATGCCTTTCCTGATCTCTCCTTCATCACTTCCCGTGGTCCTCAAACTTTTCTGCACATTAGAGTCACCTGAAAATTCTAAAGCTCAGGAAGAGACCCAGTTTCAGGGTTTTTTTTAAACTCCGCAGGTGTCTGATCAAGATGGTTTAAATATTCCTCCATATCTTCCTATAGTTTATTCTGTTATTTTATTTATACTTTTAATTCTTTAAGCCACCTTAAAATTATTTTAATCTGTGATGTACAGTGAGGATATAGGGTTTGTAGTTTTAACAGATGAAAGAGACAAACTACTAGTTACCAGTATAGCATTTTTTTCATAAACCTCTTCAAACATCACTGTAATTTTAGAACAGTTTCATCATGTCAAAAAGAAGATATATTCTTTACTGGCCACTGTGACAACCTCAGACTCCCCTCCCCCAAACGTAGACAACCACTAATGTACTTTCTATCTTTATAGACTTCTCTGTTAAAGATATTTCATATGAATGGAGTCATATAATATGTGGCTTTTTTGTGACTGGTTTCTTTCACTTATCATGTTTTCAAGGTTCATCTATATTGTGGGACATATCAAGTAACTCATTCCTCTTTATGGTTTCAATTTTATGGATAATCCACATTTTGTTAATTTGTCAACTGAATGGACATTTTGGTCACTTATAAAGTATGAACACTTCCAATATATATGTTTTTAAAGTGTGTTTATGACTCACATAGGTGTACTGCATATTCATTCAGTAGGTACTGTATATAACATATACCAAAATGTTTAAAAGATACAATGAAATATAAACAGCATTCTTACATTTTTTTTTTTTCACCTCTCAGTGGGTCATTTGTATTCTGGAAACCTCTCACTTTCACAGATTTTTGAGGCTACTAGATCAGGTGAGTAAGTTAGCTGAATAACAGTGTTTTAGATAGAAGATACAGTGCATGCAAATACATGGAAATAAGAGAAAATATGGCACCTTTTCTTGTCTTGGAAGTTGTGTGTCTGAAATATAAAGTGGAAAGGGATTTTCAGGCAGTCATTTTTATCTTGTCCCTCACTATGATAGTTTAAGGCTTAGTGAGAGTAGAATATCTATACTCGTCTTCTTTCTCATTCTCTACACACAAACACATATATATGTGTGTGTATATATATGACACATGTACATATGTATGTATATATGTGACACACATGTACATGTGTATGTGTGTGCATATATATGTGTGTGTGTGTGTGTGTATGTGTATATGAGAGCTTCCCAGGTGACTCAGTGGTAAAGAATCTGCCTGCCAAAGCAAGAGACACAGGAGACATAGGTTCCATCCCTGGGTTGGAAAGATCCCCTGGAGAAGGAAATGGCAACCTACTCCAGTATTCTTGCCTGGCAAATCCCATGGACAGAGGAGCCTGATGGGCTACAGTCCATGGGGTCACAAAGAATCAGACATGACTTAGTGACTGAGCACCTATATTATATATACATATACATATATAATATGAACACCTAAGAAGGAATATTAAATAAAATTTTTATTCTATAAAAGTCTATAATTTTTGTAAATTTATAGTTTTATTATTTAGTTGACCCTAGAATAAAAAAGGTTTAAACTGTACAGTTCTATTTATTCATGATGTTTTCCATGGCTGCATCCAGCATGTGATTGGTTGAATCTGTACAGGTGGATATAGAGGACCAACTATAAAGTTGTACTCAGAATTTTAACTGTTAGGGGATTGGCACTCCTAACTGACCACACTGTTCAAGGGTCAAGTTTACTATTCGGCAGTGTATATTAGATGCTGTATTAGAATACTTTCTAGAAACCCCCTTATAGTTTGGACTTTTTTCAAATAACCCCAACCAAGAATTAGCACCATTAATTTCCTACTTAACCACTCTTTTCTGGTTCATTTCTAAACATCTTAGTTGCAGTATTTTCTGTGATTTAAAGAGATGGACTGAGTCTGCTGCAAGAAGACAACATCAAAAATAAGTCCTTTGTACTTTCTCTTCTACAAAACTCATGGAGACATCCCTCACACTTTTTATTTCATATTGTGCTGAGTTCAATATTAAGCAATATAGAAGAAAAATGATGTGTGTTCTTACCAATTTGGCTGTGGTTGAAGAGAAAATGGTTGTAATATTTATCCTACTACAGCCAAAGACTTTCCTAGTCTGTGGTATCTTGTGAAGATTCTGGGCAGACTACTGGGATAGAATCCAGTCAACTTAATTTCTCAGAAATATTTCTCAAGATTAGCTTGTTTATTTTTCTATTATTCACACTCTCATTTTTCTAGGTATTTTAACAAGCATTTCACAGTAATTAATTTACTACCTTATATACTCTTAAGCCAATAGTAATTAATACTGAGTTTACCGTCTAATAAAATAGAGACAAAGCATTTGTGAGGTTGACTCAAGCCTTTACTTCAGTGAGTGACAAAGCTGGGAATAGAATGTAAAGTTGCTAACTCAAAATATTGAACCCAGTCCATTCAATGTGTTGGCTTTCTTTTGTGACTAAGCCAGAGATTTAAAAAAAATTAATCAGTGAAAATGTGTCTGTAATTATGTTCTAATCCAAAATAAGAGGGTGAGAAATTTTCCACTTCACCAAGAAAAAAAGTGTAAGATTGCTTTGGTAACGATTTTGGTTTATGGAATTAATCAGACAAACAAACCAAAATAATCCTTATTCATTAAAGGATTAACTAATACCATTTGAAAACTTAGGTACTTTCTAAATCATTGTATTTCCTCCATTAAATATGTTTTTATACTGTAGAGTTCAGAGACTAACTTTAGTTGATAAACTACCTTGATGAGTATTATATGTCCTAGGTTTCCTGATTGTTTTTTGACTGTGGGTACCATACAGGAAATGTTCGGCAACACCAAGCCTAAGAGAGCACCTAAAGATTACAGCTCTCCATGGTTTGAGACAAAGAAGACTGGTTTTTCAGCCTACTCTGCTTTGACACACTACCATTTCCCACTCTCAATTATTTTCTTTAAGAATCCACTTTCCTCTGAAATATGACTTTCCTTTTTTAAAAAAATTTATTCATTAGAACAATATTTGTCAAATGACTGAAAACATACAGGCACTCTTTTAGGCTCTAGACATAAATCAGCAAGTAAAGCAGAAAAGTCACTGCCCTCAGTGAACTCACAGGTTGGATCTAACTTTGGTGCCATTTTCAGTTTGAGCTCACCAACATTCACTCATCACGTACTTTTTCAGTTTTCCGCTTTTTCCAAAATGGTACGTTTCCAAAGGTAATGCCCTCATCTTTCTAGTGGCAGCTTCTTCCCTATTATATTTAAATGAGTTGTTATGCACAAAGCACTTAAAATAACTGGCACATGGAGAGCCCTATTTGTGTAAGTGTCAGCGACAGGTCAAAGTTGTAGTTTTTCCAGTAGTCATGTACGGATGTGTGAGTTGGACCATAAAGAAGGCTGAGTGCCAAAGAATTGATAGTTTTGAACTGTGGTGTTGGAGAAGACTCTTGAGAGTCCTTTCAACTCTCAAACCAGTTGGAGAGTTGAAATTGGTCTCACTTGAAAACCAGTAGGATTCCAAACCAGTCAATCCTAAAGGAAATCAACCCTCAGCATTCATTGGAAGGACTGAGCTGAAGCTGAAGCTCCAGTACTTTGGCCACCTGATGCAAAGAGCCAACTCACTGGAAAAGACCCTGATGCTGGGTCTTTTGAAAGATTGAGGGCAGGAGGAGAAGGGGACAGCAGAGGATGAGACGGTTAGATAGCATCACTGACTCAGTAGACATGAATTTGAGCAAACTCCAGGAAATAGTGAAAGACAGGGAAGCCTGGAGTGCTGTAGTCCATGGGGTTGCAGTCGGACATGACTTAGGAACTGAACAACAAAACAGGTTGAATATAGGAGCTGTTGTTCAGGAGGTAGGGGTAGCAAAGCATTTTCCATCCTATCAGCATGCCAGCAGATACTGCTTATTCTTAAGCAAATTCAGGATTATGGGTAAACTTCATAACAAGAATACTACCTGAACATTCAAATTTAGAAAAATATAAATTGTTCTGATAATGCACATCACAAGGATTCTCTACATTTCTTCCAATTGTAAGTTTTATTGGTGCTTTGAAAAGATGATTTAATATACAAAAATATTTTTAGTCAAACAAGTATGTTAATAGAATGAAAAATATTGTATCTATTCCTTACTTCTTCAACTGAGATTTAGTCATTTGAAGGGAACCATAACTATAAAGTAGCTTATAGTCATAAAACGTGGTATTCTGTATTCTCTGCCAAATAATAATACCTCATATTTATATAACATGAATAGTTTACAAAATCCTGTCACATGCCTCATTACACTTAGTTCTATGACAGTCCTGAGAAGTAGATTAAACAAGTATTGTGTCCATTTTGCAAATGAAGAAACCAGTATTATGATACTTAGTATTCACTTTAACTTAAACGGTAGATTTGAGGAGTCAGACCTTCTGTCCAATATTCTTTCCACTATAAAACTGCAGAGCATTGTTTCCTTTTAAAATAAAACAAAAGAAGCCACAAGCAGTATGACATGTTAGCTTGAAGCCAGAATCAGCAGACAGAGGACTGGCCTATAATTACAGCATTACCACTAAGATTGAATAAAATGCCCCCCATCCAACTCTCTCTCTAACCCCAGGTTCCAGAAAGCATATTTGGACAGAGTCAACTTCAGGTGAAGCATAATTTGATCATCTTTTTTTCTACTCTCACTTCATTAAATGTACCTTGTTAGAACTATCATTAAAGATGGGGGTTGGGAAGAATGGATAAAATCTGAACCAGATTATAGAACAGTCTAGGCAGGTAAAAAAAAAAAAAATCTGAGACACTGAAGAGAGCCAGAAATACTGAGTATGGTCCTTTCAAATAATGGCACATATTTTCACATTTAAATTAAATTATTCTGATAGATGTGGAAAATGTATTTTTCCAGGATATTTTTCAAAGCTTCTTCCTAAAATAATTAGGGAAAAATCCTGTAAGATTTGGGGAGTCAGTTTCTCTTTGTCTCTTTCTCTCTTACCCATTTGCCTTTGCTCTCTTCATCCCTGAATTTGGGAAATGCATTGTTTTCCTTGATTTAGGGAAGTGTGGATGTCAGGAAACTTGGGATTGTAATTTTATCAACTAACTCAAACTAGTACCATAATAAGAAAATACCTTTTAAAAAGCTTCTTAGAAATGAGTTCTAACAACCTAACAGCCTAGGATGGTTCAGCACACTCCATTTCATTTTCTAAAAGGCTCACAAACACTTGTGACCTGCACGGTATCAACTGTGGCTTCCTTCTTGCATCCCCTAGGGGAGTTCAAATTCCTTTCATGATCAGGTTTTTAACTTATTTTCTTCATTCCCCATTTTATTTACCCATTCTTCATTTCCCCAGAATATTACTCTTCTTCCTCATGTATCTCCTGCGCCATGCTGCTTTCGTACTGTGGTTGTGTTGTCTTTTCTACCTGCTGTGGTTAAATATTATTACTCCTTTAAGGCCCAGTTCCACTTCCCCTTCCACCACCCAATTTTTCCCCCTCCCTCCTCTGCATAAATTTCATAATAACTTTATCAGGACCTCTCATACGTCATTTGCACCATCGCATAGTTGAAGAGTATGTCTTATCTATTTTCCAGCCTACAAGCTCTACAACATCACAACTGTCTCCTTTGCCCGCACTCTCATGGGTGACAGTGCCCCACCGTAACTGTTTGTCATGTAGTAGGCTAGAAAAAGCGTGGACCTCGAAGTCTAACAGCCCTAATTTCAAATTCTTGCTCTATCATTTATTAGTCATATAACCATGGGCAAATTACTTAAACTCTCTGAACCTCTGTTTTTTCATATTTAAACTCTATGAACCTCTGTTTCTTTATACTTCAACAGGAGTATGAGATGATCATACTCCTGTTGTTACAGCACAAATTTAAGTGAGAAAGCAGGCACAGAGTTGTGAGCATCTCAGACAAGCTAGGTCTTAAAAACTGGCGGTGGTGCTGGTAGTAGTAGCCATGCTGTATTTTACCAGCCGCTTTGTTGCTTGTTTCCTCAGTCACACAGAGGACAGGAAGAAGACCCTGTCATACCACACAGGAAGTGATTTAAGGATGATTTTGACCAGTTTAGAAACTCTCATAATTAACTTGAAGAAAAGTACTTCATCAGTTTACTCCAAAATAATAGAATCCTCCTTTAAGTACTGTTAGCAATTATGTTATTCTGCACAGTTGAATTTGGTAGGGTAGTCGTGGCCTCAGGAGATTTTAGATAGCAGTTATTTCTTTAGTATCCTCCTTGAGATCCAACCAGTCCATTCTGAAGGAGATCAGCCCTGGATGTTCTTTGGAAGGAATGATGCTAAAGCTGAAACTCCAGTACTTTGGCCACCTCATGCGAAGAGCTGACTCATTGGAAAAGACTCTTATGCTGGGAGGGATAGGGGGCAGGAGGAGAAGGGGACGACAGAGGATGAGATGGCTGGATGGCATCACTGACTCGATGGACATGAGTCTGAGTGAACTCCGGGAGTTGGTGATGGACAGGGAGGCCTGGCGTGCTGCGATTCATGGGGTCACAAAGAGTCAGACACGACTGAGCAACTGAACTGAACTGAACTGAACTGAACTGATTGACTTTATGAAATCTTTTTATTTTTAAATATTCAGCGTGTTTTTCCTTATTGCTGCAACACAGAGTTTGTATTAATAATTTGTAGGTTCCACATTCAGAATAACAGGGCAACATAGGGATGTTGTCAAAATGCCCATCAAATTACAAGAACTGTGTGTTGTACCATCTGGAAAAGTACAAAGTGTGTTCTATTGAGGGGTCTGGAGGCAACATCAGTCAACCATGTGCTAGTCCTGAGGTCCATATGAGGCAGAATAAGGTAAAAGCAAACAGGAGGACAGGCTATAGCCGACAGGTGGGAAGCTGGAGCCCCCAGAAGAGGAGTTGTTTATGCCCGTCAGTAATTCTCAGTAACTATTTATATATTGTATTTGTTTCTTGTGATCATTATTAATAAGAATAGAGAAGCATCTGATGAAAAGCTTATCAGATAGTCATATAATTAAAAACTTTTTTTAGTAAGATATAAGACAATTAAGCCTAATTGAAACATTAAACACTAGTTTAACGTTTAGTAATCAGAACCTGTCTTTACCAATCTATATTCTCTTATCTCTTAATTTACTGGATAAGTTAATTTAATATTATTTGAATTGATTTTTAGTATATGTGTTGTGGTAATTAATTTATATGTTGTATGACTATAAGTTATTTCCAACATGACTGCTATTTGAATTATAGACTTGACAATCAATATACTCTCTCTAAAAAAAGAGACAAAATTTCTCTTTGGAAATTTGGAAAGGAGTGAAACTTAAGCTTCCCACTCTAGTATTCTTGTGCTTTCCTGGTGGCTTAGATGGTAAAGAATCCACCTGCAATGCGGGAGACCTGGGTTCGACCCCTGGGTTGGGAAGATCCCCTGGAAGAGGGCATGGCAACCCACTCCAGTATTCTTGCCTGGAGAACCCCCATGGACGGAATAGCCTGGTGGGCTTCAGTCCATGGGGTCGCAAAGAGTCAGACACAACTGAGTGACTAAACATACATGAGACTTCCAAAAACAAGTTTTTTAAATTACTAAGAATAGATTGTATTTGGAGATTAAAAATTCCAGTAAGTTTCAAAAAGCAAAACTTGAATTTTCTGTATACCAGTTATTTACAATAGCATTTACATTGTACTAATTGTTCTAAGAACCTGCCTGCCAATCCAGGAGACGTTAGAGATGCATGTTTTGTTCAATCCTTGGGTCAGGAAGATACCCTGGAGAAGGGAATGGCAACCCACTCCAGTATCCTTGCCTGGAGAATCCCACAGACAGAAGAGCATGGCAGGCTATAGTCTATGGAGTTGCAAAGAGTCAGACACGACTGAAGCAACTTAGCACACAAAATGTTTTAGGTAATCTAGAGATAATTTAAAGGTTATAGGAGGATGTGCATATTTATATGCAAATACTGTATCATTTTATATAAGGAACTTGAGCACCCTTGGATTTTAGTCTGGATGTTGAGGGTCCTAGAACCAGTTCCCCATAGATACTGAGGGACAACTGTATATAATTGAAAGTGGTTATTAGACTGTAATGAAATATATCTGCAGTGATTATGCACCCAAAAAAAAAAAAAGTACACATAGCAATGTATAGAGAGAGGAAACAGCATTGGGTTATCAGAAAATCTGGTTTCTGATATTCTCAGCTTAGCACAACCATTTAACCTCTCTGAACCTCAGTTTTCCCATCTGTAAAATATATTCCAAATGAAAATATAAAATACATTCTGAAAATGTGGATAAATTTAACTGTATTATAATGTGTTGCCTTTATATTTCTTAAATTATCTAATAGAAAAACACAGAGGAAGGTAGTCTATATTACTTTGGAGAATTATTATAAGCTCCAAAATAACATGATGAAATGAGGCTAGGATGAACAACAGAGAAAGAAAAATGTTTTACATTTGTGTAAATGTAGATAATTCCACTTAACATTCATTGTTGAGGCATACCTCAATGTGTAGTATTCAATATTGAAGCATATTATTTCACATAGTACCTAAATTATTTAATCACTTTTGACTAATTTTCATGAAGTTCTAGAGGCTTATTTCGCCCACCAGATGGAGCCAGCATTGTTTGATTTGTAGAATTTAAAATATACTGAAAATAAAAATTGGTTAAATGAAATTAATAAGTTGTAGATTTCTTACTTTGGCACATAGTACAGAAAAAACTAAACTTTTAGCCCAGTCTTTGCCTGAATTTCTGCCTGGTCTTCATAAATGTAGATACCTCCGTTAAATAATTTCTTTATTGTGAATTAGTTTTTATATTAGCAGTTTCATTGGATAAACCAGTTTTATTCTTATCACCTTTTAAAGATATCATCTAAGCACTTTCAGTTATCTTTAAAACAAAATTAGTACAATAAATAAATATTATGGATTATAATTATGATTATATTACATATAAGCTCTCATTTTAATGTCACAGAATATTCCCAATGTTATCATTTCTATAGTGGATTTTCTTAATAAAACAAACCAAAAACACAGGCATTTTGACTGAGGTGAAAGATATGCAGTTTATCCCCAGCAGCTCCTCAAGGAGATGGTATAAAGCTTCAGTGATTGGCTGTAGCTCTTACAGAGATTCTACCCAGAAAGCTCAGTGCTCAATGAGGGATAACTGCCTTCAGGTTGACTTCTACTCCTCTTACCTCTGTTTATAAGCATAGAAATTATCTAATTCCTTACAACTCAACTTAATTAGGCAGCTGTCTATTGAAAAAATGTTTGTACACTACGGGCCCAAAACCCCTACAAGGCCCTCAAGGAGCCCTTCCATCCAGCAAGAGCTAGAGGGCAACTATGGACACTGCTATAATTTAAGACCTAAAAATGAACACACTGTTTATTTCTCCATTCAGCTTCTATCTATTGAATACATACTATATTCAAGGAATATACTAACCCACAAACAGGGCACTGCCCCTGCCATTTGAGTTTATAGCTGAAGGGACAGTACAAAGAGAGAGTTATGATATAGTTAAGTGAGGAGCTACAAAGTCTTTAAAAATTCAAATGAGGGAAATATATGATTAATTAAGGGGAATCAAGAAAAGCCATAAAGGACTCTTTCTAGATGGAAATTATTTTCATTAACCCACTGTTTGGCATATCACAGTTGCTATTTATTATGGTCCAGGAGGAATTCAAGACCTTTTTTGGTAGGACTCTATATTTCATCAGGACACTTCCAGTATGGTGACATGATGCCTTTTTATGTCAAACTGGAATATCTTCTTCTAAGTTTTCTTTAGTTTCAGACATGAAGACAAAATAACCATGCTGGTTAAGAGATTGTACTTTAGAGCTGGACTGCCTGGTTTTTATTCCCATGTTTATAATCCCCAGTTATAACCCAATCAGCAGAATGGGTTAATAATATGTTGTTTATGAGGATTAAACAAGTAATTCAAGGTACCAATATCTGGCACTTAGTGAGTACCTGAAATGTTAGCTATCATGTTATTTATTATTTTCCTTTTTTTTGCATCATGTTAGCTATTTTCAAGTCTGGTGCTTTCAAGTATATATAAAATTTGATGAAAACGTACTTTGTAGCTTCCAATGTGATGAGATACAATTAGGTGCTGGTAACTTTGGTATTTTTCCATATTCATATTCATTAAAGTCCGTCCCTTTTCTTTTCAGATGTTGTATACTGTTATCACTAACATACCACCTTTCTTTATATAAAAGTTTTTATTATGGGAATTTTTCAAAAATTTCCTTGAAATAGTCTAGATCTCTTTAAAAATCATGTGCATGCTTAGTTGCTTAGTCATGTCCAGCTCTTTGCATCTCACTAGGCTCCTCTGTCCATGGAGTTTTCCAGGCAACTATACTAGAGTGAGTTTCCATTTCCTTCTTCAAGGGATCTTCCTGATTCAGGAATAGAACTTACATCTACTGAGTGTCCGGCATTGCAGGCACAGCAGGATGGCTCATTACCCACTGAGCCATCAGGGAAGGCTATTTAAAATCGTAAGTAGCTTTATTAACAATTTCTGACACATGATAATCACTTAATAAACTTTTTTTTTTAATGAATGAATATGCACCTACTTGAAGCTTTCAGCTGCCTGAGCTCTAGTACTGAGACAGTAGAAGGGATCAGATCAGATCAGTCGCTCAGTCCTGTCCGACTCTTCCCGACCCCATGAATCGCAGCACACCAGGCCTCCCTGTGCATCACCAACTCCCGGAGGTCACTCAGACCCATATCCATTGAGTCAGTGATGCCATCCAGCCATCTCATCCTCTGTCGTCCCCTTCTCCTCCTGCCCCCAATCCCTCCCAGCATCAGAGTCTTCTCCAATGAGCCAACTCTTCGCATGAGGTGGCCAAAATACTGGAGTTTCAGCTTTAGCATCATTCCTTCCAAAGAAAGCCCAGGGCTGATCTCCTTCAGAATGGACTGGTTGGATCTCCTTGCAGTCCAAGGGACTCTCAAGAGTCTTCTCCAACACCACAGTTCAAAAGCATCAATTCTTCAGCGCTCAGCCTTCTTCACAGTCCAGCTCTCACATCCATACATGACGACAGGAAAGACCATAGCCTTGACTAGGCGAACCTTTGTTGGCAAAGTAATGTCTCTGCTTTTGAATATGCTATCTAGGTTGGTCATAACTTTCCTTCCAAGGAGTAAGCGTCTTTTAATTTCATGGCTGCAGTCACCATCTGCAGTGATTTTGGAGCCCAGAAAAATAAAGTCTGACAGTGTTTCCACTGTTTCTTCATCTATTTCCCATGTAGTGATGGGACCAGATGCCATGATCTTCGTTTTCTGAATGTTGAGCTTTAAGCCAACCTTTTCACTCTCCACTTTCACTTTCATCAAGAGGCTTTTTAGTTCCTCTTCACTTTCTGCCATAAGTGCTTCTGCTTCTGTTAGGTCCATACCATTTCTGTCCTTTACCGAGCCCATCTTTGCGTGAAATGTTCCATTGGCATCTCTGATTTTCTTGAAGAGATCCCTAGTCTTTCCCATTCTGTTGTTTTCCTCTATTCTTTGCATTGATTGGTGAAGAAGGCTTTCTTATCTCTCCTTGCTATTCTTTGGAACTCTGCATTCAGATGCATGTATCTTTCCTTTTCTCCTTTACTTTTCGCTTCTCTTCTTTTCACAGCTATTTGTAAGGCTCCTCAGACAGCCATTTTGCTTTTTTACATTTCTTTTTCTTGGGGATGGTCTTGATCCCTGTCTCCTATACAAAGTCACAAACCTTTGTCCATAGTTCATCAGGCACTCTTGTCTATAAAATCTAGTCCCTTAAATCTATTTCTCACTTCCACTGTATAATCATGAGGGATTTTATTTAGGTCATACCTGAATGGTCTTTCCCTATTTTCTTCAATTTCAGTCTGAATTTGGCAATAAGGAGTTCATGGTCTGAGCCACAGTCAGTTCCTGGTCTTGTTTTTGCTGACTATATAGAGCTTCTCCATCTTTGCCTGCAAAGAATATAATCAATCTGATTTCAGTGTTGACCATCTGGTGATGTCCATGTGTAGCGTCTTCTCTTATGTTGTTGGAAGAGGGTGTTTGTTATGACCAGTGTGTTCTCTTGGTAAAACTCTATTAGCCTTTGTCCTGCTTCATTCTGTACTCCAAGGCCAAATTTGCCTGTTACTCCAGGTGTTTCTTGACTTCCTACTTTTGCATTCCCATCCTCTATAATGAAAAAGACATCTTTTGGGGGTGTTAGTTCTAAAAGGTCTTGTAGGTCTTCATAGAACCGTTCAGCTTCAGCTTCTTCAGCATTACTGGTTGGGGCATAGGCATGGATTACTGTGATATTGAATGGTTTGCCTTGGAAACGAACAGAGATCATTCTGTCCTTTTTGAGATTGCACCCCAAGTACTGCATTTCAGACTCTTTTGTTGACCATGATGGCTACTCCATTTCTTCTAAGGGATTCCTGCCCACAGTAGTAGATACAATGGTCATCTGAGTTAAATTCACCCATTCCAGTCCATTTTAGTTCACTGATTCCTAGAATGTCAACGTTCACTCTTGCCATCTCCTGTTTTACCACTTCCAATTTGCCTTGATTCATGGACCTAACATTCCAGGTTCCTATGCAATATTGCTCTTTATAGCATTGGACCTTGCTTCTATCACCAGTCACATCCACAGCTGGGTATTCTTTTTTGCTTTGGCTCCATCCCTTCATTCTTTCTGGAGTTATTTCTCCACTGATCTCCAGTAGCATATTGGGCACTTACCGACCTGGGGAGTTCCTCTTCAGTGTCCTATCATTTTGCTTTTTCATACTGTTCATGGGGTTCTCAAGGCAGGAATACTGAAGTGTTTGCCATTCCCTTCTCCAGTGGACCACATTCTGTCAGACCTCTCCACCATGACCCGCCCATCTTGGGTGGCCCCACACGGTATGGCTTAATTTCATTGAGTTAGACAAGGCTGTGGTCCATGTGATTAGATTGACTAGTTTTCTGTGATTATGGTTTCAGTGTGTCTGCCCTCTGATGCCCTCTTGCAACACCTACCGTCTTACTTGGGTTTCTCTTACCTTGGACGTGGGGTATCTCTTCATGGCTGCTCCAGCAAAGTGCGGCTGCTGCTCCTTACCTTGGAAGAGAGGTATCTCTTCATGGCTGCCCCTCCTGACCTTGAATGTGGAATAACTCCTCTCTGCCCTCCTGTGCCGCTGCTCCTTGGACGTGGGGTTGCTCCTCTTGGCTGCTGCCCCTGACCTCCGGCATGTGGTAGCTCCTCTCGGAGCATAGGTATGCTCCTAACAATAGCATAGGATACACCTACGCTAGGATAACATAGGTAATGCCATCTTAACAATAGCATAGGTAAGCTTTAAACCCTCTCTTGGTGGCTAATATTCTAAACAAGAATCAGCAACATAATACTTATAATCAGTGGCTTGATTTCTTAACTATTTTTACATATATTATTTTTACTTTACCTATTACATTACTTTCTAGAATGAAAAGCCAGGCATACAGCAGGAACACATTAAATTTTGTTTTCTGAACTGAACTTTTAATTGAAGACAGTAGGGCACAGTATGGGATTTTAGTATCAGAGAGACTTGGGTTCAAGTTACAGCTTTAGTATATTCTAATTGTGGTCTTAACCCTGTTTCCTAATTTGTAAAATAGGTTTATAGATGCTTTCTTCATGGTACCTAACATATAGTAGGTATTTAGAAAATGTTCTTTTTTCCCCCATTCTTCATTCCTACTTATTTAGCATACATTTTGTTGAGATTTCAGTTAATGACAAATAGTTGTCATATTGCATTATTATTTATAAATTATCCAGCATATATTAAGATTTTTAAGAAAGGTATTAGATGTGGAGCACTGTGTACTTAAAGAAAATGATTTTTTTTCATGCCCCTTTTTATTAGATAATTTTATGTCACTAACATCATCCGGTCATTGACTCAATTTTTGCTTATTCTGGGACATTCAAAGTGAAAGTGAAAGTTGCTCAGTCATATTTGACTCTTTGCAACCCCAAGGACTGTAGCCTGCTAGGCTTTTCTGTCCATGGGATGCTCCAGGACAGAATACTGGAGTGGATAGCCGTTCCCTTCTCCAGGGGATCTTTCCAACTGAGGGATCGAACCCAGGTCTCCCACATTGCAGGCAGATTCTTTACTGTCTGAGCCACCAGAGAAACCATGAATGTGCTACTTTTTCTTCTGGCCACATGGACTGAGTTAAAACAGAACATCTTTCTCCAAATATATAGAAATGCTAGATAAAATATGATCCAGCCCAATTTAAATCTTAGCTAAATATATACAGAATCTAGAAAAATTGTACTGATGAACCCATTTGCAGGTCAGGAGTAGAGACACAAATATAGAGAATGGATTTATGGACACAGCATGGGAAAGAAAGAGTGAGAGACTAGCATGGACATATTTACACTACTGTGTGTAAAACAGACAGCTAGTGGGAGGCTGCTGTACAACACAGGGAGGCAGCCCAGTGCTCTGTGATGATGCAGAGAGTGGAATGGAGGCGGGGTGAGAGGGGGGCTCAGGAAGGCTGATTCCCATTGTAAGGCAGAAACCAATGCAACATTGTAAAGCAGTTATCCTCCAATTAAAAAATAAATACTTAGCTAAGCTTGAAAGAGACAGAGAGGGGGTTGGCGGAATGGCACCCCACTCCAATACTCTTGCCTGGAAAATCCCAGGGACGGACGAGCCTGGTAGGCTGCAGTCCATGAGGTCGCTAAGAGTCAGACATGACTGAGCGACTTCACTTTGACTTTTCACTTTCATGCATTGGAGAAGGAAATGGCAACCCACTCCAGTGTTCTTGCCTGAGAATCCCAGGGCGAGGGAGCCTGGTGGGCTGCCGTCTATGGGATCACACAGAGTCGGACACGTCTGAAGCGACTTAGCAACAGCAGCAGCAGCAGAAACAAAGGGGGGCCTAACTAGAGCATTAAATACTCAAACTGACACAGTAGTTGCCCATATGGATATTGAAACCAGATGTGGGCTCTGATAGCTAGAAGCTCCGGTTTTAATATCACACTTAGAGATACAGTCTTGGATCCACAGAAGAAGCTAGAAAAACTGTCCTCCTGGTCATGAAGTCCACAAAGAAGCTGGTCAGTTTTCAAAACTATATATGGAATGAAAAAAAAAAAGTCTGTCATAAAAATTCAAAACTCTAAACCTCTACCAGGCACAGCTATAAAGTCTGAATGTACACTACCTATGTGGTACAGAAATCCTAAGCCAGGAAATTAACTTGGGGGAAAATGGCTGTGCACTAATGGAACTCCTTAATTTCCTGGTAGAAACAAATGCAGAAGCTCTCTGGAGGAATGCTGACACAATCCTGGGTGCCAGGGATTCCTATGGAGCATGATGAAGATGCAGCTCTAGCTGTAGGCACACTCAAAATCAAGAATTAGAAAACACATGGAGAAATAACCACTGGGGAGAGAGTCAGAAGTCATAACAAAAGCAACTCCAAGAATAATCCAAAAGATAAAACATAACAAGTGTGTTTAAGATAAAGAAGTTTTTAAATATATAAAAATCATAATAAAAGACTTAGGCCATCCAAAAAACATGGGTCAATTTGAAAAGGAAATAGAATATCTAGAATTTTAAAATATGATTATTAAAATCAACAACTCAGTTTATGTTTTAAAACTGATTAGTCCGTCTAGTCAAGGCTATGGTTTTTCCTGTGGTCATGTATGGATGTGAGAGTTGGACTGTGAAGAAGGCTGAGCGCCAAAGAATTGATGCTTTGGAACTGTGGTGTTGGAGAAGACTCTTGAGAGTCCCTTGGACTGCAAGGAGATCCAACCAGTCCATTCTGAAGGAGATCAGCCCTGGGATTTCTTTGGAGGGATTGATGCTGAAGCTGAAACTCCAGTATTTTGGCCACCTCATGCGAAGAGCTGACTCACTGGAGAAGACTCTGATGTTGGGAGGGATTGGGGGCAAGAGGAGAAGGGGACGACAGAGGATGAGATGGCTGGATGGCATTACTGACTCGATGGACGTGAGTCTGGGTGAACTCTGGGTGTTGGTGACGGACAGGGAGGCCTGGCGTGCTGTGATTCATGGGGTCGCAAAGAGACACGACTAAGCGACTGAACTGAACTGAACTGATCTGAAACAGAATTAGTGAACTAAAATAGAGCTAAGGAAATTACTCAGAGTATAGTACTGAGGAATAAAAACATGAAAAATGAACGTTCTGTGAACATTTGATCACACTATAAACAGAAGTGCTTCATACTGATATAATATGCCCCATTAGGAAATACAAGAGTTGACCATATTTTTTCACACAGTTGGGTTGGTGTAGCAGATAATCATTGCATTTGGCTGTGTGTACCATATTGAAATGTTTCGGAGAAGGCAATGGCACCCTGCTCCAGTACTCTTGCCTGGAAAATCCCATGGACAAAGGAGCCTGATGGGCTGCAGTCTGTGGAGTCGCTGAGAGTCAGACACGACTGAGCGACTTCACTTTCACTTTTCACTTTCCTGCATTGGAGAAGGAAATGGCAACCCACTCCAGTGTTCTTGCCTGGAGAATCCCAGGGACAGGGGAACCTGGTGGGCTGCCGTCTATGGGGTCGCACAGAGTTGGACATGACTAAAGCGACTTAACAGCAGCAGTAGATAACTACAATCTACCTAATTAACATATATCCATCACCTCACAGCGTTACACTTTGTTTGCATATATGTAGTGATCACCTTTCTTAGCAAATTATAGGTATACAATACAGTATTATGAACTGTATTTACCATCAGTTCAGTTCAGTTGCTCAGTCATGTCCCACTCTCTGTGACTCCATGAATCGCAGCACGCCAGGCCTCCCTGTCCATCACCAACTCCCGGAGTTCACCCAAACTCATGTCCATTGAGTCAGTGATGCCATCCAGCCATCTCATCCTCTGTCGTCCCCTTCTCCTCCTGTCCCCAATCCATCCCAGCATTAGGGTCTTTTCCAATGAGTAAACTCTTAACATGAGGTGGCCCAAGTATTGGAGTTTCAGCTTCAGCATCAGTCCTTCCAATGAACACCTAGGACTGATCTCCTTTAGGGTGGACTGGTTGGATCTCCTTGCAGTCTAAGGGACTCACAAGAGTCTTCTCCAATACCCACAGTTCAAAAGCATCAATTCTTTGGCGCTTAGCTTTCTACACAGTCCAACTCTCACATCCATACGTGACCAATGGAAAAACCATAGCCTTGACTAGACAGACCTTTATTGGCAAAGTAATGTCTCTGCTTTTCAATATGCTGTCTGCTGCTGCTGCTAAGTTGCTTCAGTCGTGTCCGACTCTGTGCGACCCCATACACAGCAGCCCACCAGGCTGCCCCGTCCCTGGGATTCTCCAGGCAAGAACACTGGAGTGGGTTGCCATTTCCTTCTCCAATGCATGAAAGTGAGAAGTGAAAGTGAAGTCACTCAGTCGTGTCCGACTCTTAGCGACCCCATGGACTGCAGCCCACCAGGCTCCCCCGTCCATGGGATTTTCCAGGCAAGAGTACTGGAGTGGGGTGCAATTGCCTTCTCCGAATACCCTGTCTAGGTTGGTCATGACTTTCCTTTCAAGGAGTAAGTGTCTTTTAATTTCATGGCTGCAGTCACCATCTGCAGTGATTTTGGAGCCCAGAAAAATAAAGTTTGACACTGTTTCTACTCTTTCTCCATCTATTTCCCATGAAGTGATGGGACCAGATGCCATGATCTTAGTTTTCTGAATGTTGAGCTTTAAGCCAACTTTTTCCTCTCCACTTTCACTTTCATCAATAGGCTTTTTAGTTCCTCTTCACTTTCTGCCATAAAGGTGGTGTCATCTGCATATCTGAGGTTATTGATATTTCTCCAGGCAATCTTGATTCCAGCTTGTGCTTCCTCCAGCCCAGTATTTCTCATGATGTACTCTGCATAGAAGTTAAATAAGCAGGGTGACAATATACAGCCTTGACGTACTCCTTTTCCTATTTGGAACCAGTCTGTTGTTCCCTGTCCAATTCTAACTGTTGCTTCCTGACCTGCATACAAGTTTATCAAGAGGCAGGTCAGGTGGTCTGGTATTCCCATCTCTTTCAGACTTTTCCACAGTTTCTAGTGATCCACACAGTCAAAGGCTTTGGCATAGTCAATAAAGCAGAAATAGATGTTTTTCTGGAACTTTCTTGCTTTTTCAATGATCCAGCGAATGTTGGCAGTTTGATCCCTGGTTCCTCTGCCTTTTCTAAAATCAGCTTGAACATCTAGAAGTTCATGGTTCACGTATTGCTGAAGCCTGGCTTGGAGAATTTTGAGCATTACTTTACTAGTATGTGAGATGATGCTCTACCTTACATCTCCAGAACCTTCCTGTCCCACATAATCGAATCTTTGTAACCTTTGACATCAAAATCATATCAGGTAACCATAAGAAGATCCCTTATTTCTTAGTTCACACATTTTTTTAAACTAGATAATCTCGTGAACAAAATGGCTGATTATTAATACATTACACATTAATTATGCTTCTCAAACTAGGTAACAAAGAGGCAAGCAACAAACCAAGGCTTGACTAGAACTGTTTGTGATTTTCTTGATTACAACTGGCTCATCTTGGTTTGTCAGCCAAAGATGAGAAGATATAGGTTTTTTTTCTTAAGTCACAAGTTTTCATTAATATATATAAATGTAAGTATTGTAAAATATTGGTACCTTTTTTTTTGAAGAAACACTGTGTTCTGTGAACCCAGATGTTAACTAATCTTTGTATGGAATTTATTGCAGGATCAAATCCATAATTTTTTTTTTCTCATTTCTAATTTAGAAAAGGTTACTTTTATCTGCTTTTGGGCAACTGTCCTTATTTTTTTAGGTATATTTACATTTTATGCTATTAAATTGAAGTTGTTTGTTGTTGTTTTGTTATTGTTTTAACTGGGGAGCAGAAATGGCAAGTAATTGGAAAATCAACCAATAATGAATGATTATATCTTATAAGGCAAAGGAATAATATGAAATGGTATTGCTGAATTTTAGGAATATCTTATTTTAAAGGTGAGATAGGTGATTTTATAGTCAAATAATTACAAGTGAGAACAACTATAATAGTACAGTATAAAATAAAGACATTAAAATTGGTTGTTTAATTAAAATCAATCACCTTCTAATCTAGGAAATCATTGTGGAGTTTGTAGAGTTTATTGCTTTGTTTGTTAAGTTTTCTTTTTTTTAAATGGAGAAAACCAGTCCCAGGTTCTGACCTCCTCTTCAGCAATAGACATTCATAGACTTCAGTATGAATCCATACAGCCTTTTTACTGTTTATTCTAAAACTAGTCTATTATTCCTCAGAGGAAGAGGCTGCTCCGGATGGTGCTGTTGCAGAATACAGACGAGAAAAGCAAAAATATGAAGCTTTGAGGAAGCAGCAGGCAAAGACGGGAACTTCCCGGGAAGACCAGGTAACCTCACAAACCAAAATCCATATGCAATTCATTGCCTTTTAATTGTATGCAAGAATTGTTAACAGAACCTATTTTGATTATACATGAGGGAAAACATTACGTCTTAAAAATGAAAAAGTATATATAACATATGGTGAGGTGACCAGGACCTTGGCCATTCAAGCAAAGATCTAGATGATAGAGTTCTTTCCAGATAGAAAGGTATAAAGCCTGAGACTTTCACGTTTTACCTTTGTGCATGCATGCTAAGTGGCTTCAGTCGTGTCCAGCTCTTTGAGACCCCATGCACTGTAGCCTGCCAGACTCCTCTGTCCAAGGGATTCTCTAGGCAGGAATACTGGAGTGGGTTGCCATGCCCTCCTCCAGGGTATCTTCCTCATCCAGGGATTGATCTCAGGTCTCTTTACGTCTCCGCATTGGCAAATGGGTTCTTTACCACTAGCGCCACCTGGGAAGCCTTAAATCATGGGTACCTGGTATAGGCCTTAGGTATCCTAGGGGATCTTCCTGACGCAGGAATTGACCCAGGTCTCCCTCATTGCCAGCAGATTCTTTTCTGTCTGAGCCTCCAGGTAAGTCCTCCCTAATTAAAACAGGAACCTGGTAAAACCACATATTACCAGATACTTAGATAGAATCTTTGCTAAGTGAATATTATGAGACCATAATTATAAATGATGAAGGGCTCAGCATCTCACCTGCCACCTAGCCAACTTCACTTGAACTAGTACACTGCCTATAAATAAGGTACTAGGTCTGCTAGTTAACTTCTACCATAAACAATATTGCAAAACTCTTTACTAAAAGTAATTCCTGAATCTTTAGCTAATAATATAAGAAGATTGTCAGAAATCAAGAATAAAAAAGATAGGAAGTTAGCTCAACAACTTGGGGGTCAACACCATTCAGCACTTGGTGAGATAGATCACCTGAGCAGCCCTTTATGTTGAAAAGATAGGGGGCAGACCAAAATTACTTATATTTGGTGCTGCCGTATATATATATGAGAACACATCATTTTAGGCATATAAATAAAACAGGCAAAATAAAGGTAAATTAAAAAGCCCAGGCCTGTTTGAATAAATTAATCTAATCAGGAACTGTATTATAAATGACACCTAATTACTGGTAAGGAAGATCACGCATCAGTGCCTAGGGTGAAAATAATCATAGGGAAAATTCAACGAGAATTCAGGTATAAGAAATTATAATTATAGAGAACTAACTTATGTGCAGTTTTCAAAAGAAATGGCACATCACATGAAATTAAGAAAAGTGCTTTATTAACTTGTTTTCATGGAGTCACAAAGTCCTCTGAATGTATTACCAAAAGATGTTAAGGATCACTGTTGTTCTTGCATTTCTCTTTCTTCCTCCTAGTAAATAATTATTAAAAATCTACCATGTCCTAATTGCTGTAGTTGGTGGTAAACAAGGCAGAAACATCCCTATCTTCTCTGAGCTATCCAAAAAAAAAAAGGCAGTTAAACAAGTAATACCAATATAAGGGGATGAGCATTATGACAGGTTAGATACAGGAAATTATGTAAAGGTATCACATAATACGGCATAAGAATCCAGAAAGGCTTCCCTGAGAAAATGATTTGTCAACTTGAGGGTTACTAAGAAGATACATGGCTAGACAAGAATACTATTTGAGAAGTCTTTAACCTCTTTGCAAAGAACTAAAAGATGTTAAACATGACTAGAACTTTAAGAGAAAGAGATGAGGCTGGAGAGGTAAGCAGGAGCCAGTTCACACACGATATTTTTGAGCCATATGAAGGAGTTGAGATTTACCCTAAAAGCAGTGGGGATATATCGAAGAAAGAAGGTATTATAATCCCATTTGCAGTTTGGGAAGATCCTTCCAGCCTGGTTGCCGTATGGAGAGTAGAGGACCCAGGGCAGGACTGGAGAAGCAAAGCCCATTTGAGAGACCCATGTATACACACACATGTGTGCAAAAGCTCTACCGGGGAGGTGCCATCAACACATCTTCTTCATCAACACAGCTGGAAGGCTCACTCTGTGCTGAAGAGAATGTGGTTAGTGGTTAGTCCTTTATTCCTCCAGCAGGAGCCAGAAGACTGATTCCTCTGGATGCCAAACATTAATACCTCCATGCAGATCCTGTTTTCTTCCATTTCTTTTCACAGTGTCTGCTTTTTTGGCTAATATCTGTCTTGCCTTTCAAATGCAACTAGAGAAAGTCCAATCTTGAAAATAGGAAATGTTTAGAAAGGCCAACCGAATACAGAGTTCCAGAGAATGGCAAAGAGAGATAAGGCCTTTGTAAATGAACAATGCAAAGAAATAGAGGAAAACAATAGAATGGAAAAGACTAGAGATCTCTTCAAGAAAATTGGAGTCATCAAGGGAACAATTTCAAGGGCTCAATAAAGTACAGAAATGGCAAGGACCTAACAGAAGCAGAAGAGGTTAAGAAAAGGGGACACAGATACACAGAAGAACTGTGTATGTCTTACTGACCCAGACAACCACAAAAAAAGATGTCTTAATGACCAGATAACCACAACAGCACAAGAGATGATTCTACAAATGGACATCACGACAGATGGTCAATACCAAAATCAGACTGATTATATTCTTGGCAGCTGAAGATGGAGAAGCACTGCTGCTGCTGCTAAGTCACTTCAGTTGTGTCTGACTTTGTGTGACCCCATAGACGGCAGCCCACCAGGCTCCCCCGTCCCTGGGATTCTCCAGGCAAGAACACTGGAGTGGGTTGCCATTTCCTTCTCCAATACATGAAAGTGAAAAGTGAAAGTGAAGTCGCTCAGTCGGGTCCGACCCTCAGCGACCCCATGGACTGCAGCCTTCCAGGCTCCTCCACCCATGGGATTTTCCAGGCAGAAGTACTGGAGTGGGGTGCCATTGCCTTCTCCGGGAGAAGCACTATACAGTAGCAAAAACAAGACCAGGAGCTGACTGTGGCTCAGATCATGAACTCCTTATTGCAAAATTCAGACTTAAATTAAAGAAAATAGGGAGAACCACTAGACCATTCAGGTATGACCTAAATTAAATCCCTTGCAATTATACAGTGAAAGTGAGAAATAGATTCAAGGGATTAGATCGGATAGAGAGAGTGCCTGAAGAACTGTGAGCAGAGGTTTGTAACATTGTACAAAAGGCAGTGATCAAGACCATCCCCAAAAAGAAAATGCAAAAAGGCAAAACGGTTGTCTGAGGAGGCTTTACAAATAACTGAGAAAAGAAAAGAAGCTAAAGGCAAAGGAGAAAAGGAAAGATATATCCATCTGAATGCAGAGTTCCAAAGAATAGCAAGGAGAGATAGGAAAGACTTTCTCAGAGATAAGTGCAAAGAAATAAAGGAGCACAATAGAATGGGAAAGACTACCGATCTCTTCAAGAAGATTAGAGATACCAAGGGAACATTTCATGCAAAGATGGGCTCAATAAAGGACAGAAACAGCATGGACCTAACATAAGCAGAAGATATTAAGAACAGATGTCAAGAATACACAGAAGAACTATACCTAAAAGATCTTCATGACCCAGATAATCATGATGGTATGGTCACTCCCCTCAGACATCCTGGAATGCAAAGTCAAGTGGGCTTTAGGAAGCAGCACTACAAACAAAGCTAGGGAAGGTGATGGAATCCCAGCTAAACTATTTCAAATTCTAAAAGATGATGCTGTGAAAATGCTGCACTCAATATGCCAGCAAATTTGGAAAACTCAGCAGTGGCCACAGGACTGGAAAAGGTCAGTTTTCATTCCAGTCCCAAAGAAAGGCAATGCCAAAGAATGCTCAAACTACCACACAATTGCACCTATCTCACATGCTAGCAAAGTAATGCTCAAAATTCTCCAAGACAGGCTTCAACAGTATGTGAACTGAGACCTTCCAGATGCTCAAGCTGTGTTTAGAAAAGGCAGAGGAGCCAGAGGAGCCATTTCAGATGTTGAAATTGCCAATATCCGCTGGATCACAGAAAAAGCAAGAGAATCCCAAAACAACATCTACTTCTGCTTCATTGACTACTCTAAAGCCTTTGACTGTGTGGATCACAACAAACTGTGGACAATTCTTAGAGTGGAGAATACTCTCAGACCACCTGACCTGCCTTCTGGAAATCTGTATGCAGGTCAAGAAGCAACAGATAGAACCAGACATGGAACAATGGACTGGTTCCAAATTGCAAAAGGAGTACGTCAAGGCTGTATATCGTCACTTTGCTTATTTTAACTTACATGCAGGATACATCATGCGAAATGCTTGACTGGATGAAGCACAAGATGGAATCGAGATTGATTCCAGGAGAAATATCAATAACCTCAGATATGCAGATGATGCCACCATATGGCAGAAAGTGAAGAGAAACTAAAGAGCCTCTTGATGAAAGTGAAAGAGGAGAGTGAAAAAACTGACTTGAAACTCAACATTCAAAAAACTAAGATCATGGCATCTGGTCCCATCACTTAATGGCAAATGGGCGGGGAAACAATGGAAACAGTGACAGACTTTCTTTTTATGGGCTCCAAAACCACTGCAGATGGTAACTGCTGCCATGAAATTAAAAGACGCTTGCTCCTTGGAAGAAAAGCCATCACCAACCTAGACAGCGTATTAAAAATCAGAGATACTACTTTACCAACAAAGGTCTGTCTAGTCAAAGCTATGATTTTTTCAGTAGTCATGTGTGGATGTGAGAGTTGGACCTTAAAGAAAGCTGAGTGCCGAAGAATTGATGCTTTTGAACTATGGTGTTGGAGAAGACTCTTGAGAGTCCCTTGGACAGCAAGGAGATCCAACCAGTCAATCCTAAAGAAATCAGTCCTGAATATTCATTGGAAGGACTGATGCTGAAGCTCCAATCCTTTGGCCACCTGATGCGAAGAACTGACTTATTGGAAAAGACCCTGATGCTGAGAAAGATTGAAGCAGGAGGAGAAGGGGATGACAGAGGATGAGATGGTTGGATGACATCACCAATTTGATGGACATGAGTTTGACCAAGCTCTGGGAGTTGGTAATGGACATGAAAGCCTGGCATGCTGCAGTCCATGGTGTCTCAAAGAGCTGGACACAACTGACTGACTGAACTGAAGTGAGCTGAACCACAACAGTATGGTCACTCACCTAGAGCTGGACATCCTGGAGTGTGAAGTCAAGTGGACCTTAGGAAACATTACTACAAAGAGCTAGTGGAGGTGATGGAATTCCAGCTGAGCTATTTCAAATCCTAAAAGATAATATTGTGAAATTGACCGGTATGCTGAATGTGAAATGCTGCACTGAATATGTCAGAAAATTTGGAGAACTCAGCAGTGGCCACGGGACTGGTAAAGGTCAGTTTTCATTCCAATCCCAAAGAAAGACAATGCCAAAGAATGTTCAAGCTACTGCACATTTGCACTCATTTCACATGCTAGCAAGGTAGTGCTCAAAATCCTTCAAGCTAGGCTTCAGCAGTATGTGAACCAGGAACTTCTAGGTTTACAAGCTGGGTTTCGAAGAGACAGGGGAACCAGAGATGAAATCGCCAACATTCATTGGATCATGGAGAAAGCAAGCAAGTCCCAGAAAAACATCTACTTCTGCTTCATTGACTAAACTAAATCTTTTGACTGTGTGGACCACAACAAGCTGTGGACAATTCTTAAAGAGTTGGAAATACCAGACTTATTTGTCTGGGAATACCACCTTACTTGTCTCCTGAGAAACCTATTTGCAAGTCAAGAAGCAACAGTTAGAACCTTACATGGAATAGCAGACTGGTTCAAAATTGGGAAAGGAGTACAACAAGACTGTATATTGTCACCTTGCTTATTTAACTTATATGCAGAATACATCATATGAAATGCCATGCTGGATGAATTACAAGCTAGAATCAAGGTTGCCAGGAGAAATATCAACAACTGCAGATATGCAGATGATATTACTCTAATGGCAGAAAGTGAAGAGGAACTAGAGAGAGTCTTGATGAAAGTAAAAGAGGAGAGTGAAAAAGCTGGCTTGAAACTCAGCATTCCAAAAACGAAGATCATGGCATTCATTCCCATCACTTCATGGCAAATAGAAAGGGGAAAAGTGGAAGTAGTAAAAAAAATTTTATTTTCTTGGGCTCCAAAATCACTGTGGACAGTGACTGCAGCCATGAAATTAAAAGAAGCTTGCTCATTGGAAGAAAAGCTAGGACAAATCTGGACAACATATTAAAAAACAGAGACATCACTTTGCCAATAATGGTCTGTATGGTCAAA
The DNA here is from genome assembly GCA_935064755.1 of Tragelaphus eurycerus. Classification (NCBI taxonomy): domain Eukaryota; kingdom Metazoa; phylum Chordata; class Mammalia; order Artiodactyla; family Bovidae; genus Tragelaphus; species Tragelaphus eurycerus. The sequence continues at coordinate 15,195,402 of CAKXYN010000024.1, read as the reverse complement.
GGTATGGTTTTCCAGTTGTCATGTATAGATGTGAGAACTGGACATTAAAAAAGGCTGAGTGCCAAAGAATTGATGCTTTTGAATTGTGGTGCTAGAGAGGACTCTTAAGAGTCCCTTGGACTGCAAAGAGATCAAACCAGTCAGTCCTAAAGAAAATCAACCCTGGAAGGACTGATGTTGAATATTAACTGGAAGGACTGATGTTGAAGCTGAAGCTCCAGTATTTTCACTGCATAGAGCCCACTCACTGGAAAAGACCCTGATGCTGAGGAAGACTGACAGCAAAAGGAGAGGAGGGGCTGCAGGAGTGGAGATGGTTGGATAGCATCACTGACTCAGTGGACGTGAATCGAAGCAAACTCTAGGTAGGAGATAGAGAGAACCGGGGAGCCTGGCCTGCTGTCATCCATGGAGTCACTAAGAGTCATGCGTGACTTGGCGACGGAACAACAAAAAGAAAGGTTTTTTTTGCTTGTCGTAGTCCCAGCTCTCCTCTGAGCAAATGCCAACATCACATTAGTTGGCTCTAAAAACAGACTGTCTTGCCACTTTCACCACAAAAGAATAAGGTCCATGTCTAGTAATTTTCTAGGAAGTTTTAAAATCATTCCACTAAGAAGTCTCCTTTGTTTTCATTTTTATTTATGTCCCCAGAGAAGACATTTCCAAATTTGTGAAAACCCACCATTAAAAATTGATGGGGTTTGCTTTTAAGTGATAGAGATACATGTTTGTAGATACATGCATGTAGAGATTCATGTTTACAAAATATATAAATATATAAACACATACACATATACACACACAGAAACAGGAAGATTTCTTCCTGGTAGGATATATACCAGATGTCCAGAGTGGTTACTAATTCTTAGTAGTGGGACAGTAGATATTTTTATTTTGCTTGTCTGTGTTTTCTAATATTTCTACAATAATTTCTTATTATAAAGCAAATACAATAAAAGTTTGTAGGCAGAACAGGTTTTTTTTAATGAATAAGGTTTTAAAACAAAGGATGTTTTCTTTATTAACATTGTTTGAAGAGCTTAATCCTTTAATTACTACTTTAGAAACAAATAAAATATCTAAACCCTAACTCACTAGCAGCCCTTAAAATGCTTATGAGGATATTCTATAGGAATTTATAGTTTTTCCTTAAAACTCATCTCATTCAGCAACTGTGGTAATGTGTATATTTTCAGCTATTGTCTATGCAGGCATTAAATCTTACAAAAACATGTAAGGCACTTTTCCCTATCATTTTTTAACAATAATTTCCTGTTTCTTATAGTTATTTTGACACCACCTGTCTTAGCGAGCTTAGGTTCTAGGCCACCAACACCTACTTAATTTTTTCATAAACTGTGGTCTTAATGATATTTTAGATAAATTCTGGAGCCTCCAAGTTACCATGACTATTATATCTGGTTTTTACACATTGAACTATTACACATTTTCCCTTGTAAGTACGGTTAGCCCTTGAGCTTTGGACTTCATGGGCCCACTTATACTCAAATTTCTTTCAGTAAATATATACTACAGTCCTGGACTAACCACGAATGGTTGCATAACCACAGAAGTAGAGAGAGGGCGGATTTTCAACTGCTCAGAGGGTGGGTACCCTTATGCTGTTTAGGGGTCAACTATATTTCAGTACTGATTTCAGTGTGCCATTGTCTTAATTAGAAACTTGATTTTTTTTTTTTTTAGACAGGTGGTACTTTATCCCATTTCACAATTATGTACCTTCTAAAACTGTAGAATAAATATTTTTTTATGCCTTCTCTGCTCAAATTCTGAAACAAATTGTTAAGGTATCAGATCAGTCGCTCAGTCGTGTCCGACTCTTTGCGACCCAATGAATCCCAGCACGCCAGGCCTCCCTGTCCATCACCAACTTCCGGAGGTCACTGACACTCACATCCATCAAGTCAGTGATGCCATCCAGCCATCTCATCCTCTGTCGTCCCCTTCTCCTCCTGCCCCCAATCCCTCCCAGCATCAGAGTCTTCTCCAATGAGTCAACTCTTCGCATGAGGTGGCCAAAATACTGGAGGTTCAGCTTTAGCATCATTCCCTCCAAAGAATGCTGGAGACAATATGATTAATATTTCAGGCACTTTTTGTTTCCTCTTAACTGTAAAGGGCATGGGAGTCAAAAAAAAAAATCAGAGGACTGGTCCCTTTTTTATAAAAATATACTCAACGTGATCATTATATCCTACTTCTTTCACTTAACAATAGAATACTTCATGAATATAGTTTTAATAATAGTGTAATTACACATTCACTACTTTTTACAAAATTTATCTATTTTCTTATAAATAGACATTTAACATTTCCTTTCTCACTGGTATGAATATTGCTGCAGGTACAGCTTTTGCATAAGCCATTTTCGGTGTTTCAGATTATTTTTATACATGTATTCTCAGGATTGGAATTACTGAATCAAAGGCAATGAGCATTTATTATTTCTGATACGTATAAAAAACTTTCCAAAGATGTCACTCCAGTTTACCCACCTTCCAACAATTAATGTGTTCTTTCATTTCACCTTTCCCAACATTGACATCTTTACATTTGTGGAAATTTGTTCAGTGAAAAGTGCTGTTTGTTGTTGGTGTTTTGTTTTTGATTTCACATTTCTTAGTGAAGTATTAATACCTCCCTATCCTGTGTACCCTAAAAACATAGCTCTTAGTAAGCATGCATTTTAAAGTTTAAATGTCTTCTACATAAACAAGTTTATATCCCCCCAAATCAGAAATAGTCACATATTCCTGAGGGGAAATGTCAGAGCAGATACAAACAGGGCAATGTCAAGGTTTGTAAATATCAATCATGGTTATAATTGGAGGGCGGTTTTGTTATTTTCCTTCAAAGTTAGAAAATTGTTTTATGGAAGGATATTTTCTCTTCTACTAAATTTAAGTGTCTCTTCTGAAATTATATTTATCCTTATCAGGAAGTTTAGCAGTCCTAATTGTTATTTCAGACTCTTGCGCTGCTGAACCAGTTTAAATCTAAACTCACTCAAGCAATTGCTGAAACTCCTGAAAATGACATTTCTGAAACAGAAGTAGAAGATGATGAAGGATGGTAAGGCCTTTGATTTCTTTATATTAACTATGAACAAATGGACTCAGAGCAGAGACACTGTTAAAACAGTTCTATTATAGCATCTTGTTTTTTCAGACTTTACATTCAATTATATCCTCATCTTATATGGTGTCAACCTCCCTTTACTCCACCGCAGTTCGCAGTTCAGTAAGCATAGTGCTCTGTGTACTCCCACTGTTGTATTACCCAGTAGAATATGCACAGGAAATATATGACACGATCCTCACCCTAAATAATTTTCTGATATCATGGGAAAGGTAAGACCCACGTTTAACAACTAGAAAACAGTCTTGAAAGATTCCGAGTCATTAATTTTTTTACACTTTCCCACAAACACTTTAGAACTCGTTAGTCCATTTCATAATCCTACTAAGTTCCTCTTCAAATTTATGATCTCCTGGATCCTAGCAATACATACACAGTTAACTCATTTTTATCTTTGGATATTTTTCAGCTTTAAAAGACACTGATAAGAAATAAAGGGATTAATGTCCTGTGCTTAGCACTTTATCCTATACTGGAGGGAAAAAAAAAAAGAATTGTGCTTTCTCTTATCATTCTCCTCTGTCCTCCAGTTGACTTCACATGTAGTATATTAGGCCTCCCCACACCTCACTGCCTCCACCTCCCACGACACCCTGGCTCAGGCATGTTGCTGCAAGCAAGCCAGTGGGTCACCCCCACACATGACTCACTCTCTGGAGCCTCTACACTGTCACAGCATGCCATCACCCCAAGCCAGAATCACAGCCTTACTCCCCTCTGCCAAACAGCATCTCTCCCCCTTTCAAAACACTGTTCAGCACTCCCATGCTCCAGGAAACCAGTCAGCAAGATTTGTTGAGCACTCACAAATCTAGAGGGCGGAGGAAAGAGGGCTGGAACACACATTTAAAAAGACATAAAAACACTTACTAAGAAAACATTTAAGCAAGTAAGACTCTGCAACTATATCTAACTTTAATCAAAAGGACCAGGTGATGATGAGTTGAATGGGATGAAAGCACCTGTGTATTTCTCAGTCTATAATTTCTGTATGATTTGGGTTATGATGCCAATGTTTGTAAAACCCTAAGTCTCTTTTAATTGGTTTCTGTTGCTTATGTGTATTTGTTTATACTTACATTCAAAGTTGCTTAAGACAGAAGCTGGCTCATCCCTTAGTTCTTTGCCAAAGGTGAAGGCTCAGCAAGTGGTGAGTGACCCACAGAGATAAATGCACATTGCGCAGAACTTTCTGTTTTTTGGTATGACTGGACAGGTTTAGTTTTATTTTGGATTCCTTGAATGTCTCAAAATATCTTTCAAATGTTTTGGGTTCAGCCACCACACAAAAAAAATGTTTTGCCAAGTCCTCTTCCTCTTATTTTTGAATCCATATGCATTTTTTAAGGAAATATGACCCATGTGTTTCTGATTCATTTACACTTAACTCATCAAGATGGTGTTTTGTAAGAGCAGTTTGATGCCCAATAAGTTTTTTTAACCTTTTTATAAGCCATTTAAGTCCTTTTTTATTGAACAGGAAAGTCACCAACAAATTTAAACCCAGAAATTTCATTTGAAACTCATAACCCACAGGATTCAAATTTACTTTCAACTTGGCAAGACCATCTAACTTCCCAAGGTTCTTCTTAGTCCCTTGGTTCCATATCCTCTCATTTTGAATCCCTCATTAGCATCAGATATCAGTGTTTTTGAAAGGGTCATTCTTATTTCCGATGTGATTTCACAATACAATCAATATTCTAACACCCTCATTAGAAAGTTAAAACAAACGGGAAAACTTCACCAAATTGGGGGTGGCGGTGGGAATAATCACAGGTCAATGATATTGGCTAGTTCTCCGTCTAGGAAACAAAAATAAGTGGTAAAGGAGGAGGCATTAGGATAAAGGAACCATTACCAGGTCTTCAAGGGGTTCCTTTCTGCTTCCAATTACAGTCACCTAACCAAAAAGTCTGGAGAAGGCAATGGCACCCCATTGCAGTACTCTTGCCTGGAAAACCCCATGGGCAGAGGAGCCTGGTAGGCTGCAGTCCATGGGGTCGCGAAGAGTCAGACACAACTGAGCGACTTCACTTTCACTTTTCACTTTCATGCATTGGGGAAGGAAATGGCAACCCACTCCAGCGTTCTTGCCTGGAGAATCCCAGGGACGGGGGAGCCTGGTGGGCTGCCGTCTATGGGGTCGCGCAGAGTCGGACACGACTGAAGTGACTTAGCAGCAGCAGTAGCAGCAGCAGCAACCAGAAAGTCAGAAGTCTACACTATGTACCTACACACTTTTTGTATTTTTTTTTTTAATCTAACATCTAATTAAAATATATGGGGCTCTTATCTACCGCATTTCTGTTACAGTGTAAACTATTGAAATTTTGTAACCTGATAAGCAGTGGCATCACTTCTGTTCATAAATAAACCAGTATAAACCAGTTCAGCTTCATCAAATCCCTGGTGATTTAGATCATCTCTCACAAAATATATTCCACTAGGAAAAGATGTCTTATATTCAGAATGATTTATAGCAAATACTATGAGTGCATGGCATATGCATGTGTGTTATGCATAAATTACGTGGTTCCCAGACTGTTTTGTAGGTCACGCTTGCCACTTTTCTACGAAGTGAAAGTCAGCCAGTGCTGTACTACACTGTCAGGGCCTGTTATCTGGGGTAAAATGATTGCTTCTAAGACATTTTTATGTGTCCGCATGAGTGACCACACATTGAGGGATCATTTTCATTTTCTGTCAAGATAGAAACCATTACCAATTTGTTATGTTTTCTTTTACTTGGCAAACTGTTCTTTTCGCATTTTTGGCCGAGCTGCTGTATTGGCATGGTATACAACAGACATTTGGGTACCATTCAGCTGCGTTCTACTTTTTATGCAAAAAAAAGTGGGAAGGGGAGAGAAAGAAAAGAAATATGATTCTATTGTAAACACTGTATATGGTGTTTGATAATTATTCCCAGATTTCACTGTCTAACAAGGCATTTAAGAAAGTGTTATTAGTAGATCTAAGCTGAAATGCGTGATAGAAATTTTTCACTCAAAACGATTAGCATTCTTCCTTCGTTGGGATATATACTGCCAATATTTGATAGTGGTAGTGACGGGCACCAGATTCTAGTGTAGCAGCTAAAGGAACCTCTTTGCCATGACATTCCTTCTTCCCATCCTACATCCCATAACATCACACTCTTCTACATATAGAAACCAACTTCAAACATGGATTTTATAAAACCAATTAGATACATAGCAGGAGTTATCAGCCAAAGGATTTGTATGACCATGTAGATGAAGACCATATGCCATTTTGAGTTTAGTTAGATAAAGCTTGGTTAGCTCTCAAAAAAGTTTTGAGAGTTGTGTCTGACAAGGCAGTAGGGAGACTTATAAAAAAAAAAAAGCCACCTGCTCCTTATACAACAAAATTAGCATTCCAAGAGGAGGGAAAAAAATTAAGTCTTTGAGAGTAGACTGCAGTCTTGTGAACATTAACTATTCACTACTGTGTTCCATTGAAACTTCTTTCCAGATCATTAACATAAAACTTCACAGCAAATATGCATGATAAAATAATAAGCTATATAAATGTCTTATCTGCCTTCATCCCTTTTTCTCTTCTTCTCTCTCTTCCCTTCACCACTTTCCCTTAGTACACACAATATTCAGTATTATATGAATAGGAAAACACTAACAATTGCAATGGTTGCCTTAAGTAAATTGGAGAAGGAAATGGCAACCCACTCCAGTATCCTTGCCTGGAGAATTCCACGGACAGAGGAGCCTGGCGGGCCACAGTCCACAGGGTCCCAAGAGTTGGATATGACTTAGCAGCTAAACCACCATCACCATCTCAAGTACAGATTTTATTATATAAGGAAAAGATATTCACTGTAGAAAAACCAGAGTATAGATTCCTCAAAAGAAGTAAAGTAAATCACCTGTGATCCCAAACTCAACAATAAGTGGTATTAATTTATGCATGTATATATGCCCTTCCACATGCTTATGCATATTTTAAGCAGAAATGAGATTATACAATGCTACAGTCTTATAATTTGCTTTTTCCCCCCTCAGCTATGTATAATAAATATTTTCCCTTGTGATACATAACTTTGTGATGTTCTGTTTGTATTCTGTGTTGCGGCCATACAGTATTCCCTTATATGCTGAACCACGTTTTACTTGGTCAGTTCCTTGTTGTTGGATGTTTAGGCTCTTTCCAGTTTTTATTATTATACACAGCACTGTAATGAACATCCTTATATCTCTGTCACTGCCAGTTTTCTCAGGATAAATTTCTAAAACTGGAATTGCTTAGCCAGTGGGTATGCATGTTAGACTCTGCTAAATATTTTCAAGTGGCCCTAGCAAAATGTCATTCCAATTTATACTCCCAAGTAAATATCTTTTTTATGACTTGCTTTTAGGACTGTTAGAATCGTAAGAATTAATTATGGTACTTTGCAACGCTTAGTAAAAGAGTATAACATTTCAGAAGAAATGCTTTTCCCTTGTAAACTTTTAAAAAATACCCAGTCTGGTTTGCTTCTGTTTTTAATATATCAATAGCTGGTACATATTTCAACATTACTCCTCAAGATTGTCAGCTCTAAGTATCCTTGTTCTTGGTTCTGAAAAAGTCTTCAAGATAATCCTTTGTGGTAGAACTTTAGGATCTAGAATTTTTTTTCCCATTTTATTACTACACTTTGGCTTGCATTAAAAATCAGTTTTGTCTATCAGCCAAACAGTTTGTTTCTGCTAAAGATTAAAGTTCTGAGAACCACGTCAGCATAGCATAGAAGCAACAAGTACCAGTTGTCTTGAGTATCCAACACAGTGAAAATGTAATAATGTAGATGTTAAAAAAAGATTACAAACTGTTAGACCAATTTAGACCTCACTATAGGATACCATTAAAGGATATAGCCTCATTTCATTCCTTGTACTAGCAAAGCTATAAACACCTTTTATATGTAATACTATAATTACAAATGTAATGCATACTGTGTATGATTTGGTCATGTGTTGAATGAAAGGTGCTGTGACAACAAATGAGTATTTTAATTGTATTCCCCACTTCATTCAAGCAGCACATTGCCAGGCAAGGGTAATAAGTTGGTGTTAGTTCAGTTCAGTCACTCAGTCATGCACGACTCTTTGCAACCCCATGGACTGCAGCACGCCAGGCTTCCCTGTCCATCACCAACTCCCTGAGCTTGCTCAAACTCATGTCCATCCAGTCGGTGATATCATCCAACCATCTTATCCTCTCTTGCCCCCTCCTCTTCCTGCCTTCAATCTTTACCAGCATCAGGGCTTTTTCTAAGGAGTCAGTTCTTCACATCAGGTGGCCAAAGTATTGGAGCTTCAGCATGAATTTTTCCCAATGAATGTTAAGGACTGTTTTCCTTTAGGGTTGACTGGTTTGATCTCTGTGAAGTCCTAGGGTCTCTCAAGAGTCTTCTCCAACACCACAGTTCAAAAGCATCAATTCTTCAGTGCTCAGCTTTCTTTAGGGTCCAACTCTCACATCCATACATGACTACTGGAAAAACCATAGCCTTGACTATAGGGACCTTTGTCGGCAAACTGATGTCTCTGTTTTTTAATATGCTGTCTAGATTTGTCATAGCTTTTCTTCCTAGGAGCAAGCTTTTCTTCCAAGATAAGATGAGGGCAAGTCCTTCTACTCCACCATCTGTTCAGCAGCCTGAAAGTGAAAGTCACTCAATCATGTATGTCTCTTTGTGACCCCATGGATTATAAGTCCATGGAATTCTCCAGGCCAGAAACTGGAGTGGGTAGCCATTCCCTTCTCCAGGGGATCTTCCCAACTCAGGGATCAAACCCAGGTCTCCCAGACTGCAGGTGGATTCTTTACCAGCTGAGCCATCAGAAAAGCCCAAGAATACCAGAGTGGGTAACATATCCCTTCTTTAGCAGATCTTCCCAACCCAGGAATCAAACCAGGGTCTCTTGCATTGCAGGCAGATTCTTTACCTGCTGAGCTACCAGGGAAGCCAAGTTGGTGTAGGCAAACACAGATAGCTTATAGCTTATAGCTTATAAGGAGACTGTGAGGCTAATGAAAGCCCAGATTAGCCACCTAAGAGATCTTTACCCTTTATTGATAAGTAGAACTGCAGGTCTCAAACTATTGGTCTCTGGGCCACTTTTATACTCTTAAAAAATGTTGAGGACCCCAAAGAGCATTAGTTTATGTGAAATATATTTATTGATATTTACCTTATTAGGAATTAATAATAGAAATTTTAAATCACTTCAAAATAACAATAATGAACCTATTACATTTAACATAAGTAATGTACTTTTATGAAGAAAAATTATATTTTCAAAGCAGAAAATAATTATATTCTCAGCAGCAAAAAACTGAAACGAGTAGTATTTATTTACGTTTTTTCATATCTCTTATGTCCAGCATAACAGGAAGAGCCAGTTCTCATATCTGCATCCCACTCTGTTTTGATCTAATACATCATGTGTTCTCTGAAAATTCTCTCTGCACGTTCATGAGAGGATGAGAATAATGACGGTAAATAATGTCTTAGTATTCATAGAAAATAATTTTGACATTGCAGGCACAGTGACCCCCAGCATTCTGAGAACTGAGTTAGAGCGCCTTTAGTCATTGTGCGTGTCCCAGTGGGCCTCATTTATCAGAGGGTGTGACCCAATCTGTAGGTCCTGGGAAGCTTTATTCCAGATCCTGGTTTGTGATCCTCGTTCTCAAGTGGTACCAAAGTGGTGCTTTCTGAAGTAAACGTGCCCAACACTGTTGACCTGGACTTGGTACTGTTGTTCTTGTTCAGTCACCCAGTCGTGTCCAACTCTGCGACCCCATGGACCACAGCACACCAGCCCTCCTTGTCCCTCACCATCTCCCGAAGTTTGTGTAAGTTCATGTCCACTGCATCAGTGATGTCATCCAGCCATCTTATCCTCTGACGCCCTCATCCTGTTTCTGCCCTTAATCTTTCCCAACATCAGGGACTTTTCCAGTGAGTCAGCTATTCTCATCAGATGACCAAAATACTGGAACTTCAGCTTCAGCATGTCCTTCCAAAGAGTATTCAGAGTTAATTTCCCTTAAGATTGACTGGTTTGATATCCTTGCTGTCCAAGGGACTCTCAGGAGTCTTCTCCAGCACCACTGTTCAAAGGCATCAATTCTTTGGTGCTCTGCCTTCTCACATGTGACCACTGGGAAGACCATAGCCTTGACTGTACAGACCTTTGTCAGCCAAGTGATGTCTCTGCTTTTCAACATGCTGTCTAGGTTTGTCATCGTTTTCCTGTCAAGAATCAATCATCTTCTGATTCATGGCTGCAGTCACCATCAACAGTGATTTTAGAGCCCAAGAAGAAATCTGTCACTTCTTCCACTTTTTCCCCTTCTGTTTGCCATGAAGTAATGGGGCCAGATGCCATGATCTTAGTTTTTTCATATTTAGTTTTAACCCAGCTGTTTCACTCTCCTCCTTCACCCTCAAGAGGCTCTTTAGTTCCTCTTTGCTTTCTGCCATTAGAGTGGTATCATCTGCATTCTTGAGGTTGTTGAAGTTTCTCCTGCCTATCTGGGTTGCAGCTTGTAACACATCCAGGCCGGCATTTCTCATGATGTGCTCAGGGTATAGGTTAAACAAACAGGGTGACGGCAGACAGCCCTGTTGTACTCCTTTCTCAATCCAGAACCTATCAGTTGTTCTATACAGGGTTCTAACTGTTGCTTCTCAACCCATGCATGTTTCTCAGAAGACAGGTAAGATGATCTGGTATTCTCATCTCTCTGAGAGCTTTCCACAGTTGGTTATGATCCACACAGTCAAAGGCTTTCGCGTAGTCAATGAAACAGAGGTAGATGTTTTTCTGGAATTCCTTTGCTTTCTCTGTGATCCAGGAAGTGTTGGCAGTTTGATCTCTGGTTCCTCTGTCTTTTCTAAACCCAGCTTGGATGTCTGGAAGTTCTTAGTTAGCCAAGATTTTAAGCATGATCTTGCGAACATGGGAGATGAGAGCAATTGTCTGATAGTTTGAACATTCTTTAGTACTACCCTTTGTGGAAATTGGGATGAGAATTGACCTTTTCCAGTCCTGTGGCCACTGCTGGGTCTTCCAAATTGGCTGAAATATTGAGTGCGACACTTTGATAGCATCATCCTTTAGGCTTTGGAATAGCTCCACTGGAATTCCATCGCATACACTAGCTTTATTGACAGCAGTGCTTCCTAAGGCCCACTTGACTTCACACTCCAGAATGTCTGGCTCTGGGTGACTGACTAAACCATTGTAGTTATCCAGCTCATTAAGATCTTTTTTTACAGTTCTTCCATGTATTCTTTCCATCTCTTCTTGATCTCTTCTGCGTCTACTAGGTCTCTACCGTTTCTGTCCTTTATTGTGCACATCTTCGGGTGAAATGTTCCCCTGATATTTCCAATTTTCCTGAAGAGATATGTAGTCTTTCCCCTTCTGTTGTTTTCCTCTATTTTTATGCACTGTCATTGAAGAAGGCCTTCTTGTTATTCTTTGGAACTCTGTGTTTAGTACCTTTCCCTCTTAATTTTCACTTCTCTTCTTTCTTCAGCTATTTGTAAAGCCTCTTCAGATAACCAGTTTGCAACAGGTCCTGCATACAGGTTTCTTAGGAAGCAGGTAAAGTGGTCTGGTATTCCCATCTCTTTAAGAATTTTCCGCAGTTTGTTGTGATTCACACAGTCAAAAGCTTTAAAGTAGTAAATGAAGCAGATGTTTTTTCAGGATTCTCTTGCTTTTTCTGTGATCCAATGGATGTTGGCAATTTCATCTCTGGTTCCTCTGCCTTTTCTAAATCCAACTTGAACATCTGGAAGTTCACGGTTCACGTATTGTTGAAGCCTGTCTTGGAGAATTTTGAGCATTACTTTGCTAGCATATGAGATGAGTGCAAATAGTTTGAACATTCTTTAGCATTGCCTTTCTTTGGGATTGGAATGAAAACTGACCTTTTCCAGTCCTGTGGCCACTGCTGAGTTTTCCAAATTTGCTGGCATATTGAGTGCAGCCCTTTCACAGCATCATCTTTTAGGATTTAAAATAGCTCAACTGGAATTCCATCACCTCCACTAGCTTTGTGCATAGTGATGCTCCCTAAGGCCCACTTGACTTTGGACTCGAGGATGTCTGGCTTTCATCAAGAGGCTCTTTAGTTCCTCTTCGCTTTCTGCCATAAGGATGGAGCAAGTATCTTTTATTTTGTGGCTGCAGTCACCATCCACAGTGGTTTTGGAGCCTAGGAAAATAATATCTGTCACTGCTTCCACTTTTTCTCCTTGTTTGCCATGAAATGATGGGACCAAATGTCATGATCATAGTTTTTTGAAAGTTGTTTTTTTGTTTTTTAATTTTTTAATGAAGGATAATTGCTTTACAGAATTTTGTGGTTTTCTGTCTTACATCGACAAGAATCAGCCATAGGTACATCCATGTCCCCTCCCTCCCATCTCCCTCCCCAACCCATGCTTCAGCTTATCTCAGAGCCCCTGTTTGAGTTCCCTGAGTCATACAGCAAATTTCTATTGGCTATCTGTTTTATATATGGTATTGTAAATTTATATGTTATGCTCTCCATACATCTCCCCTTCTCCCTCCCTTCCTCCTACAGTGTCCCACAGGTCTGTTCTGTATGTCTGAAGTAAGTCAGAAAGAGAAATATAAATATCGTATACTGACACATATATATGGAATCTGAAGAGATGGCACTGATGAATTTATTTTCAGGGCAGCAATGGAGAATGTTGAGTTTTTAAGTCAGCTTTTTCACTCTCCTTTTTCATCTTCATCAAGAGGCTCTTTAGTTCTTCTTCACTCTCTGCCATTAGAGTGTCATCAGCATATCTGAAGTTGTTGGTATTTCTCCTGGCAATCTTGATTCCAGCTTGTGATTCATCCAGCCTGGTATTTTGCCTAATGTACTCTGCATGTATGTTAAATAAGTAGGATGACAAAATACAGCCTTGCCGTATTCCTTTCCCAATTTGGAACCAGTCAGTTATTCCACGTCCAGTGCTAACTGTTGCTTCTTGACCCATATACAGGTTTCTCAGGAGACAGGTAAGGTGGCCTGGTACTCCCATCTCTTGTTACAAATTTTCCACAGTTTGTTGTGATCCACAAATTCAAAGGCTTTAGCATAGTCAATGAAACAGACATAGATGTTTTTCTGGAATTCCCTTGATTTCTCCATGATCCAGGGAATGTTGGCAATTTGATGTCTAGTTTTCTTTCACTTAGCAGTATATATTTAAAGTTCTTCCATGTCTTTTCATATTTTTTTTATAGCTCGTTTCTTTTTAACAATGAATAATGTTCCATTGTCTAAATGTAGCATAGTTTATTTATCCATTTACCTACTAAAGGATATCTTGGTTACTTCCAAGTTTTGACAGTTACAATTATAGGTACTATAAACCTCTATGTGTAGGTTTTTGTGTAGACATATGTTTCTGGATAAGTACCAAGGAACATGATAGCTGTATTGTATGGTAAGAGTACGTTTATTTTTGTAAGAAATTGCCAAACTATCTTCCAGAGTGGTTGTTTCATTTTGTATTCCCACCAGCAATGAATAGGATTCCCTGCTCTATGTCTTCAGCAGTATTTGGTGTTGTGTTTTGGATTTTGGCCATTGTGGTAAGTGTGGTGGTGGTTTAGTTGCTAAGTTGTGTTGACCCTTGTGACCCCATGGACTGTAGCCTACCAGGCTCCTCTGTCCATGGGATTTCCCAGGCAAGAATACTGGAGTGGGTTGCCATTTCCTTTTCCAGAGGATCTTGCTAACCCAGGAATCGAACCCAGGTCTCCTGCATTGCAGGGATTCTTTACCGACTGAGCTGTGGAGTAGTATCCAGTTGTTGCATTAATTTGCAATCCCCTAATGACCTGTGAGAGATATCAATAACCTCAGATATGCAGATGACACCACTCTTATGGCAGAAAGTGAAGAGGGGCTAAAAAGCCTCTTGATGAAAGTGAAAGTGGAGAGTGAAAAGGTTGGCTTAAAGCTCAACATTCAGAAAACAAAGATCATGGCATCTGGTCCCATCACTGCATGGGAAATAGATGGGGAAACAGTGGAAACAGTGTCAGACTTTGTTTTTCTGGGCTCCAAAATCACTGCAGATGGTGACTGCAGCCATGAAATTAAAAGACGCTTACTCCTTGGAAGGAAAGTTATGACCAACCTAGATAGCATATTCAAAAGCAGAGACATTACTTTACCAACAAAGGTTCGCCTAGTCAAGGCTATGGTCTTTCCTGTGGTCATGTATGGATGTGAGAGCTGGACTGTGAAGAAGGCTGAGCGCCGAAGAATTGATGCTTTTGAACTGTGGTGTTGGAGAAGACTCTTGAGAGTCCCTTGGACTGCAAGGAGATCCAACCAGTCCATTCTGAAGGAGATCAACCCTGGGATTTCTTTGGAGGGAATGATGCTAAAGCTGAAACTCCAGTATTTTGGCCACCTCATGCAAAGAGTTGACTCATTGGAGAAGACTCTGATGCTGGGAGGGATTGAGGGCAGGAGGAGAAGGGGACGACAGAGGATGAGATGGCTGGATGGCATCACTGACTCGATGGATGCGAGTCTGAGTGACCTCCGGGAGCTGGTGATGGACAGGGAGGCCTGGCGTGCTGCGGTTCATGGGGTCGCAAAGAGTCGGACACGACTGAGCGACTGATCTGATCTGATCTGATCTGAATGACCTGTGATGTTGATCACCAGAGCTTCCCTGGGGGCTCAGCTGGTAAAGAATCTGCCTGAAATGCAGGAGACCTGGGTCCAATCCCTGAGTTGGGAAGATCCATGAAGAAGGGAATGGCTACCCACTCCACTGTTCTTGCCTAGAGAATTCCATGGACAGAAGAGCCTGGCAGGCTGCAGTCCACGGGGTCGCAAAGAGTTGGGCACAACTGAGCAACCAGCACTTTCACTTTCTTTTTACCTTTCTCAGTGACTGTGATGTTGATCATCATCTTGCGTGCTATTTGCCATCTATATATCTACATTGGTAAGGTGGATACTAAGGTTTTTTGCTCACTTTTTAATTAGCAAACAAATTAAAAATTTTCTAATTGTTGAGTTTTATATGTTCTTTGTATATTTTGAATAACAGTTCTCTATCAGATATATCTTGGGCAAATATTTTCCCCTAGTTTGTAGCTTGTCTTCTCATTCACTTGACATTGTCTTTCACAGAAGTGTTTTAATTTTAATGAAGTCCAGCTTATACACTTTTTTTCCATAGATCACACCTTTGATACTGTATCTAAAATATCCACTGTCATGTAGGTTTTCTCCTATGTTATCTCCTAGGCATTTTATACTTTTACATTAGGTCTATGATCAATTTTGAGTTAATTTTTGTGAAGGGTGTAAGGTCTGTCTAGATTCAGTTTTTCAGGTGGTTTTTTTTTTTTTTTTTTTGGCTTGTGGAGTGTTTTATGTTTTCATAGACTTTCTGTTTTGATGTATCTTCAGGGTTACTTTAATGTGAAATCTCATCATTTCTTTTAAAACCATTTGTTAAGTATACTTTTAGCCAATTATCAGTTATTCAGATTATTCAGTAAGATTACACAAAATATCTGACAATCAGTAAGTATACATCCTTTTTACGGTTTTTTGTTTTTGCTGTTCTACTGATAGTGGACTTCCCATATGGCACAGTGGTAAAAAAAAAAAATTCCCCTGCCAATGCAGGAGATGCAAGAGATGCAGGTTCAGCCCCTGGGCTGGGAAGATGCCCTGGAGGAGGAAATGGCAACCCCCTCCAATATTCTTGCCTAGAAAATCCCATGGACAGAGGAATCTGGCAGGTTACAGTCCATGGGGTTGCAAAGAGTCAGACATGACTGAGCACACACACACATACACACTGGTAGTAGGAGATTAAGGTGGCTTTGGATCCCACCAATTCATTCTTAAAGCAAATATTTACGTGTGCTACATTTCAGGCACCCTGCTATCTTCCCTTATTCAAATCTCCCAAGAGCCTCATAAGACTCTAAGGTTAGAGAGCAACTGTGGTGGATTTATTTCTAACTCTATCAGATAGTATTACTTTCATCCTATAAATGAAGAAACTGAGGCTCAAACAGATCATTTGTCCAAGATCCACAGTAATAAATAGTGAAGCTGTCAGTCATACTTAAGAACTCATCCTGCCTCCAGAACACCAGCTCCTATCAAGTCATTTGAACATGAAGTAATAATCTTCAGGATGAGAAGAAATCATAATAATTAGTAGGATGAGTAGGACTTTCAGAGACTTTTGATTCCAAATAATAATATCTGTCTTCTGGAGCTGGTTACAGAGTATATCACACGTTCTCATCTTTGGAATACTTTCCACGTTCCTTTAAAAAAAATACATTCATGGAGGCTCTCTGTAATGCCATATATTGAATCATTTCCTAATTATACGGTGGGCTCTTAAATTATAGCACCTGGTTCAAATCCTTCCTCACAATGACTGCAGCAAGCAGCCTGTCTTGCAAGCCTCAATTTCTTCACCTATAAAACAGAGATGACAATACATAGCTCGGAGTTATTATTAGAGTTAAATGAGCTAATTAATGTAATCAACAGAGTGCCTGACTCTTAGGAAATGCTCGGGAAATGTTAGGTGTGAGAGGAGGAGGGTGCATGGTACCAAGGTAGTATTGATAAAGCCTGCTAAATTACCCAGACAACACAAACTAAATAAACTGGCAAAATGTTAGTTATACAGTCCTCTCATTGTAATAACCTCAAAGAAAAAATAACATAAAGAAAAGGCAAATGTTCATTTACTTATGTTATCTGTGACCTAGAAGGAATGTAGACATATCCATTAAATTGGCTAGTAGTGCTCAGTGATTCTGTTCTAAAATCTGTTGAGAAAAGGGGATAAGTACAGTCAAGCAGGTTCTTTAGCTGAATCCAGATTATAAAATGCTTAAGTGGACAGAGTTCAGCTAATGCAAATATGGCATTCATAGAAAAAGAAGAGAGTGAGAATACACAGTCATAGATTGTAGACTCTCTTCAGAAACTTCCCCCCTCCCCACAACGGACAGCATTTTGGAACAGAGAAAACTATATAGGCATAAGCAGTTTACTTCTATTAAATAGTAATAGTAAGTTTAAGGGACTTCCCTGGTGCTCCAGCAGCTAAGACTCCGAGCTCAGAGGGCAAGGGGCCCAGGTTCAGTCACTGGTCGGGGAACTAGATCCCACATGCTGCAACTAAGACCCAGTTTAGCCAAATAAATTAAAAAAAATTTTTTTTTTAATTTAAGGAGCAAGCAAAGGTCCTTGGGATTAGCACAATGTAGTTAAAAAGTCATTTCTCAATGGTAGTTTCAAACAGCAATAAAGCCAGTACAAAATGAGAGACTGGACGTTGCCGTCGTACACAGGCAATCAAGAAATTCTCAGCAAACCATATCTGAAGTTATATGATGCTTAAAGCAAGATAGAAAAACCCAAGTAGTAGGATTTCAGGCAAAATTTCAGGAAAGACTGTACATAAACTGTACATCGTCTTGCTTGTGTTTCTCTTAAGGCAGCTTTAAACAGTTTGTCATTCTCTTTCATAAGAAAGAGTTTTGTTGTTTGTTGTTCAGTCGATCTCAGTCATGTCTGACTCTCTGTGACCCCATGGACAATGAATTATAAAACATTGAAAAAGAAAAGAAAAAATCATTTTAATCTTATATCCCACAGGTAATCATCACTATGCTTTTGTCTAGACTAAGAACACTCACCTTTTTATTATAAGCCTTTCATCAGTGAATAATCCAGTAGTTAAAATTTTGTGTATCCACTGTTATTTCTTAGGCTAAAGGAATTTAAACCGCTGAGCCAGGTATGCATTTTTTTTAATTGAGGTATATTTTACAGATTAAAAAATTCACAGTTCTTATTGTTCATTTTTAGAATTTTAATAATTATATACAGCCATTGTAAACACCACCAGAACAAGATCCAGAGCAAATATAGTACCCCAGAAAGTTTCCTCATGCCCCTTTTCAGCCAGTCACCTCACCCAGCCACTCTCTGATTTCTGTCAGCTCAGGTATGCCTTTGATGACACTTTTGCTGGATTGAATTCCAGAAAATTTGAGGCATCTATGCCTGTACAGCAGTGTATGAAGTTGCTGGGTTCTTCATACTCTAGGTATTATTTATGTATGTGCTGTAGTATATCCCAGGAAACAGATACAGTAGTCTTTGCCAGTTTCTACTCTGCATTATTTTCTGTTTCTTTGTTTACTGGTAAAGTGAACTTGTTAAATATGTTAACTACCCATTTATATTTCATTGTTGTTTTGGTTATAGTTAGTTGTATACTCTAAGATGATTATACATTTCTTATTGTTTTACAAAAGCTCTTAAATATTAAGAATGATACTATTTGCTTTAAATATTTTTACGAGTTTATCATTGCCGAACACTTTGTTTTGGGGAAGGCAATGGCACCCCACCCCAGTACTTTTGCCTGGAAAATCCCATGGACGGAGGATCCTGGTAGGCTCCAGTCCATGGGGTCACTAAGAGTCTGACACGACTGAGCGACTTCACTTTCACTTTTCACTTTCATGCTTTGGAGAAGGAAATGGCAACCCACTCCAGTATTCTTGCCTGGAGAGTCCCAAGGACAGGGGAGCCTGGTGAGCTTCCATCTATGGGGTCGCACAGAGTCAGACATGACTGAAGCGACTTAGCAGCATCAAATTTTTTTATAGAGGTTTTTGTTTTGTTTTGAAGAGTTCTAAATTTGCATTGCCAAATCTGCCAATCTTTTTTTCCGTGTTTTCTGCCCAGTTTCATCTTTAGGCCTTTAGAAATCGCAGGATTATAAATACCTAGTTGTATCTTTCTCAAGTAATTTTATGGTTTTATTTTTAATTTTACATCTTTAATCTATCTGAAATTGATTTGGTGTATTATATTAATGTTACAACTTTTTTTCCCTAAATTACTAATCACCGCAATTGAATAGCCCTATGTTTCCCCACCGATATTAAACATGTCCTTTATGATGGAATAGGTCTTACGTACATTTTTGATCAGCTTCATTATTGTACATGGATTTTTCTATCTATTCCTGTGTCAGTACCTCAATACTGTAGCAGTGTAACACTATTTAATATTTGGTAAGCAAGTTGGACTTTATTGTTCAACATTTTTATTTTTACTGTAAATGCTTAAACAACTGGTTAGTGTGCTATGTTCTTATTTTGTTTTAGTTAACCACACCTGGAGAAACCTTAAGACAGTTGACCATGAAATCAGTAAAAAGCCCTCATTATTTAACAGGTGGCCACTACCTGAATTGTGGCCCTAGAGCCAAGAAGAAAGTAATCAATCCTAGGCAAACCCCCTTCCTTCAAAGTAATGGAAAAGATTGCGTGCGGAAAATAGTGTGAGGAATAAAAAGAACAAAATCTAGGATATTTGATTGCCATTTTCTATTATAGGTATATAAACTCTTTTATGAGAAGTTTGATCAGAATTTTTCCATCTCCTTGGTACTGAACAAAAGCACAAAGGATCAACAAAGGCATAGGGTGGACAATATCTCACTTATATTTTATAAGATGTGAATTCCAAGGACATCTACGGTGGCCATGTATAAAAGCCAGTCACAGAACCCACTTTCAAAGACATTCATTAATAATCTTTCTACCACCTGACATTTTGGATTATTAATACCCTTTTTCTTCCCTGGCACTAGTGGATAATCAAGTTACATATAATAATACTGTTCTGTTCTTTGTGTTCAGATAGTTCACTTGACTATGATAAATAAAACAGTGGGCTTGAGCTATTTTTCTAAGTAGAAGTAAACCATAGTAAGAAGTTAACTTTTACTGAATAGTTTCAAAACACCTATCTTTTTTAAACCTATAAGTTTGATATTGTTCTTAGGCCCAGATTCTGTGTGAAGAATCTGAAGCCCAGAAAGGTTACATAACTTTGGACAAGATCTCTTAACCAGGAAGTGGTAGATTTCAGAAATAGCCAATCATGTTTGACTCAGTGATTTGATTCTGTTTGTTTTCAAAAACATTACCTTCTTTGTGATTTTGTATTTCAACAATGCATATTTTTCATATTTCTAATAAGGCAGTATTGTTTCAAACTGTAGTAACTAGGTCAGACAAGTGACTTCAGGACTTTAAGTCTTGATCAAAAATTATCTGACCATCTTTAGATCATGGAAAATGTTAAATTCAGGGCCCTACTATTATAATCCCTATATTATTTGAAGAATTCAGAAAGTTACTCAAAATGTTCTATAACTTGAACAAGAAGTACCTGTGATTTATCTGTAATTTTTCTTAAAAATATAAATAGAGTGGTTGATTATGGAGTTTGAAGTTAGACCTCATTTTGAATGCTATTTGGAAGTTTACTAGCTGTGTGATCTTGGACAAATTATATATCCTTTCTTAGACTGTTCCTTAAACTGTAAATTGGGTATAATAAGAGTACCTTCCTGATAGGTATATCTGTGGATTAAGTGAAATACGGGTTTTGAAGGATTTAGCACGGTGTCTGGAACAATCAGTGCTCCAGAAAGTATTTTATTCTCATTCGGTGTTGTCCCCAATATTTTTAAGAACTCATTTGTCTATATTTGACTACTGTAAGTATATTGAGATAATGATTGGAATTTATAGCATTTCTATAATATTTGACAGTTTTTGTGACCTTTACCCCACAAGTTACAGTGTTTAGTTTTTATTGTAATTCTTAATATTCTGAGAAAAAAATTGAGATCTGATATTTTTATGGTAAACAGTACTATCTCATAAATAAATGTTGGGGTTTTTTTCCCTTGATGCCAGTGCTGGAAAGAAATTGGGGAATGGGGTTTCACTGGTAAATCAGATCAGATGAGTCGCTCAGTCATATCCAACTCTTCGCTACCCCATGAATCACAGCACGCCAGGCCTCCCTGTCCATCACCAAATCCCGGAGGTCACTGAGACTCATATCCATAGAGTCAATGATGCCATCCAGCCATCTCATCCTCTGTCGTCCCCCTTTTCCTCCTGCCCTCAATCCCTCCCAGCATCAGAGTCTTTTCCAATGAGTCAACTCTTCGCATGAGGTGGCCAAAGTACTGGAGTTTCAGCTTTAGCATCATTCCCTCCAAAGAAATCCCAGGGCTGATCTCCTTCAGAATGGACCGGTTGGATCTCCTTGCAGTCCAAGGGACTCTCAAGAGTCTTCTCCAATACCACAGTGCAAAAGCATCAATTCTTTGGCGCTCAGCCTTCTTCACAGTCCAGCTCTCACATCCATACATGACCACAGGAAAAACCATAGCCTTGACTAGGCGAACCTTTGTTGGCAAAGTAATGTCTCTGCTTTTGAATATGCTATCTAGGTTGGTCATAACTTTCCTTCCAAGGAGTAAGCGTCTTTTAATTTCATGGCTGCAGTCACCATCTGCAGTGATTTTGGAGCCCAGAAAAATAAAGTCTGACACTGTTTCCACTGTTTCCCCATCTATTTCCCATGAAGTGATGGGACCAGATGCCATGATCTTCATTTTCTGAATGTTGAGCTTTAAGCCAAATTTTTCACTCTCCACTTTCACTTTCATCAAGAGGCTTTTGAGTTCCTCTTCACTTTCTGCCGTAAGGGTGGTGTCATCTGCATATCTGAGGTTATTGATATTTCTCCCGTCAGTCTTGATTCCAACTTGTGTTTCTTCCAGTCCAGTGTTTCTCATGATGTACTCTGCATATAAGTTAAATAAGCAGAGTGACAAAATATAGCCTTGACGTACTCCTTTTCCTATTTAGAACCAGTCTGTTGTTCCATGTCCAGTTCTAACTGTTGCTTCCTGACCTGCGTACAAATTTCTCAAGAGGCAGATCAGGTGGTCTGGTATTCCCATCTCTTTCAGAATTTTCCACAGTTTATTGTGATCCACACAGTCAGAGGCTTTGGCATAGTCAATAAAGCAGAAATAGATGTTTTTCTGGAACTCTCTTGCTTTTTCCATGATCCAGCGGATGTTGGCAATTTGATCTCTGGTTCCTCTGCCTTTTCTAAAACCAGCTTGAACATCAGGAAGTTCACGGTTCACATATTGCTGAAGCCTGGCTTGGAGAATTTTGAGCATTACTTTACTAGCGTGTGAGATGAGTGCAATTGTCCGGTAGTTTGAGCATTCTTTGGCATTGACTTCCTTTGGGATTGGAAATGAAAACTGACCTTTTCCAGTCCTGTGGCCACTGCTGAGTTTTCCAAATTTTGCTGGCATATTGAGTGCAGCACTTTCACAGCATCATCTTTCAGGATTTGGAATAGCTCATCTGGAATTCCATCACCTCCACTAGCTTTGTTCGTAGTGATGCTTTCTAAGGCCCACTTGACTTCACATTCCAGGATGTCTGACTCTAGGTCAGTGATCATACCATCGTGATTATCTGAGTCATGAAGATGTTTTTTGTACAGTTCTTCTGTGTATTCTTGCCACCTCTTCTTAATATCTTCTGCTTCTGTTAGGTCCATACCATTTCTGAAATACAATTTAAATATGAAGCAGAATATTATTACTTTGGAGATTATACAATTATAAGCTCAGTGTAATGTGAATGTTTTCCTTCCATTTCTCCCTCTTAGCCAAGTTCTAAGGCAGTAATAAAATGAAGGGAGAAGGAATATGATTATAGATCAGGTTTCCTATTTAGTGATACAAGACTATAAATAATGCTGCTGAAGGCCAACATAGTTCTTTATAAATAAGTCTTTGTCAGAGTTTCTGACCCTGGAAAGGTGATTATTCAAATTGTAATAAGCCTTCTGTCCAATCCCTGAAGTTAGCTCTTTTTCTGCCCTTTTCTTCTGGATGAAGAAGACTCTTCTGTGTTTACTCTGGTTTCATGTCTGCTCTGAATCACATTAGAGAAGTTTGCTTTGTTCATGGATTTGTCTTGACACAGGCAGATAGCCATGTACCGCAGCTGCTTACCAGGCCTTTTTAATTGGGAAGGGCCATCTTCCCTATGTTTTATTAGTTCACAGACCATATATTAAAAGTTATTGGCAAGATGACACAAACAGATGGAGAAATATACTATATTCTTGGCTTGGAAGAATCAATATTGTGAAAATGGCTATATTACCCAAAGTAATCTACAAATTCAGTGCAATCTCTATCAAACTACCAATGACATTTTAGAACTAGAACAAAAACTTTTACATTTTATCTGGAAACCCAGACAGCCAAGAGACCCCAGACAGCCAAAGCAATCTTGAGAAAGAAAAACGGAACTGGAGGAATCAGCCTGCCTGACTTCAGACTATACTACACAGCTGAAGTCATCAAGATAGTGCAGTATGTAGTAGCACAGAAACAGAAATATAGACCAGTGGGACAAGATAGAAAGCCCAGAGATAAACCCACACACCTGTGGACACCTTATCTTTTACAAAGGCAAGAATATACAACGGAGAAAAGACAGCCTCTTCAATAAATGGTGCTGGGAAAACTGGACAGCTACATGCAAAAGAATGAAGCTAGGACACTTCCTAACACCATACACAAAAATAAACTCAAAATGAATTAAAGACTTAAGTGTAATGCCAGAAAATATAGGCAGTACACTCTTCAATATGCATCACAACAAGATCCTCTAGGACCCATCTCCTAGAGTAATGGAAATAAAAACAAAAATAATCAAATGGGACCTAATTAAAGCTTTTGCACAGCAAAGGAAACAATAAATAAGATTAAAAGATAACCCTCACAATGGGAGAAAACAATTGAAAATGAAACAACTGACAAAGGCTTATTCTCCAAAATATACAAGCATCTCATTCAGTTCAATACCAGAAAAACAAACAGCCCAATTTAAAAAGTGGGCTGAAGACCTAAATAGATATTTCTCCAAAGAAGGCATACAGATGGCTAATAAAACACATGAAAAGATGCTCAACATCGCTCATTATTAGAAAAATGCAAATCAAAACTACAGTGAGGTATCACCTCACATTGGTCAGAATGGTCATCATCAAAAAATCTATAAACAATAAATGCTGAAGAGGGTATGGAGAAAAGGGAACACTTTTGCACTGTTGATGGGAATGAAAATTGATCCAGCCACTGTGGAGAACAGTGTGGAGATTCCTTAAAAAGCTAGGAATGGAACTACCTTACTCCTTGGAAAGTTATGACCAACCTAGATAGCATATTCAAAAGCAGACATTACTTTGCCAACAAAGGTCCGTCTAGTCAAGGCTATGGTTTTTCCAGTGGTCATGTATGAGATGTGAGAGGTGGACTGTGAAGAAGGCTGAGCGCCGAAGAATTGATGCTTTTGAACTGTGGTGTTAGAGAAGACTCTTGAGAGTCCTTTGGACTGCAAGGAGATCCAACCAGTCCATTCTGAAGGAGATCAGTCCTGGGTGTTCTTTGGAAGGAATGATGCTAAAGCTGAAACTCTAGTACTTTGGCCACCTCATGCGAAGAGTTGACTCATTGGAGAAGACTCTGATGCTGGGAGGGATTGGGGGCAGGAGGAGAAGGGGACAACAGAGGATGAGATGGCTGGATGGCATCACCAACTCAATGGACATGAGTTTGGGTGAACTCTGGGAGTCGGCGATGGACAGGGAGGCCTGGTGTGCTGCAGTTAATGGGGTCGCACAGAGTCGGACACAACTGAGCAACTGAACTGAATGGAACTACCATATGATCCAGCAGTCCCACTACTGGGCATATACCCTGAGAAAACCATAAT
Organism: Tragelaphus eurycerus; assembly: GCA_935064755.1. Classification (NCBI taxonomy): domain Eukaryota; kingdom Metazoa; phylum Chordata; class Mammalia; order Artiodactyla; family Bovidae; genus Tragelaphus; species Tragelaphus eurycerus. Next base: position 15,170,461 of record CAKXYN010000024.1, on the reverse strand, counting down.
TGAAGAAGATACATATACCCAGTGTTCATTGCAGCACTATTTACAATAGTGCTCAGAAACAACTTGGATGTTTATCAACAGAGGAATGGATAAAGAAGTAATGGTACATATATACATAATGGAATATTATTCAGCCATAAAAAGGAATGCATTTGAGTCAGTTCTAATGAGGTGGATGAACGTAGATCCTATTATACATAGTGAAGGGAATCAGAAAGAGACATATTGAAATGTTAACACACACACATATATATGTATGGAATGGCTCAGCAGGTAAAGAACCCTCCTGCAGTGTAGGAGACATAAAAGACATGGATTCAATCCCTGGGTCAGGAAGATCCCCTGGAGAAGGAAATGGTAACCCACTCCAATATTCTTGCCTGGAAAATCCCTTGGACAGAGGAGCCTGAGAGGCTATAGTCCAAAGGGTCACAGAGTCAGACAAAACTGAATATGCACCCATTGTGCAATCTAGAAAGATGGTACTGATGAACCTATCTGCAGGGCAGCCTTGGAGACAAAGACAACAGACAACAGATTTGTGGACACGGGGCAGGGAAGGAGACGGTGAGAGAACTAAGAGAGCAGCATTGAAACATACACATTATCACATGTATAGATAAAAATTAGGTAGCCAGTGGAAGTTTGCTCTATGATGCTGAAGCTCAAATCCGATGCTCTGTGACAACCTAGAGGCGTGGAATAAGGTGGGAAGGAGATTCAAGAGGAAGGGGACATGTGTATACCTGTGGTTGTTTTCGTGTTGATGTATGGCAGAAGCCAACACAATATTGTAAAGCAATTACCCTACAATTAAATAATTTTTTTAAAGTTACTGCCTAAGCAGTTGGTTAAATCTCATGGCAAGTGTAAAAATACATATTACAGATTTACTCTGGAAAGCCTCTTAAATCTTTCCACCTGTGTCCTGTTGAGTGTGAAGCATGCTAGATAGTCCAGAAAGCCAAGAAACTGCATTCCCATGTTGCTGAATATATTTTAAAAGTTACATATTTTATATTTGCCTCAACAATATACAGTATTTATTAAAGACACTATAATATTGTGGAATTTCTCTTTTTCAACTAAAGGAAACAAAATACATTTTTGAAGTCAGCTTTTCAGAATTCTAAACTAAAGGAGAAATACTAATATTCATTCACAACTCAGAACAAAGGAAGTTTTCCCATGTGAACAATGAACAGCAAAAGAAAACCCACTGGCTTTCACTTTGTTTTCTTTTTCAAAGGCCAGCGTCTATTTTCCTCTTTGCTTGCTTTACCTAGTGTTCTGTTTTACTATATTTTGCTTATTCCTATTTTTCCTCCTATGTCAGTTTCCAAAACTCTTGAGTTTTGGACATTTCTATCTGCATTTTTCTCTGCTTCCTTTAGTCACTGTTTCTCTATCCCTCTTTGAGTTCTCGTACATTTTTTTCCTCCTTGTTTTCTTGCTTTTTTAGTCTTTTCTGTTTCTCAGTCATCTGTCTTGTGCCATCCTGCTCTGCTGTTCATAAAGAATGCTAGTGACCTCATTTTCCAGGAATTCTTTTTAAGCATACATACTTTGGTCTTTGGACTCATTTATGTTTTGTCTGTCTCTTCCTATGAATTACTATGATTTCTATATACTTCATACTGAAAAAAGATACTTTAAAAACTGGTACTTTTTAACCCTTTAACTTCTTAATCCCTATAGAAGCTTTGAACATTTGTGAAAACAAGAGTCGTAAGTTATTTGTAACTAGTGATGGCATTAAATCCTAAAAATAAAAAAGTCATAAGGTTTTAACTTTAATTTTACATTTTGGAGTTGAAATGCAGAAATGAAATCATCTAATTAGTATTATCCAATTAATGTTTTTAAATTTATTCTAGAAATCATGTTGATCGTATGTACCCTTGATATGATGTAATGATAATTGCACTTTACATCTTGGTCTTAGCCAACAAAGGTCCATCTAGTCAAAGCTATGGTTTTTTCAGTAGTCATGCCATCAATGGGGTCACACAGAGTCGGGCACAACTGAAACGATTTAGCAGCACCAGCATGTATGGATGTGAGGGTTGGACTGTGAAGAAAGCTGAGCGCCAAAGAATTGATGCTTTTGAACTGTGGTGTTGGAGAAGACTCTTGAGAGTCCCTTGGACTTCAAGGAGATCCAACCAGTCCATCCTAAAGGAGATCTCCTGGGTGTTCATTGGAAGGACTGATGTTGAAGCTGACACTCCAATACTTTGGCCACCTGATGGGAAGAAATCACTCACTGGAAAAGACCCTGATGCTGGGAAAGACTGAAGGCAGGAGGAGAAGGGGATGACAGAGGATGAGATGATTGGATGGAGTCACTGACTTGATAGACATGAGTTTGAGCAAGCTCCAGGAGTTGGTGATGGACAGGGAAGCCTGGCCTGCTGCAGCCCATGGGGTCACAAAGTCACAAAGTTGTGTCAGATTTCTTCACTGTAAAGTTAATCATTTTTTTTTTCCTGCTTTCCATGTTGAATCCTTTGAAAGCAAATTCACTATATGCAGTCCACACCAAGGAGTGAAGAGTTTACTTCCCTACTCTTTTGATTAAAATTTTTGTTTTCTAACTTGTTATTTCAGACTGAGTGACTGAACTGAACTGAGAATCATAAGAAAATGTCAATATTTAAACAAAAATGCCTGTTATATTTTTAAGTGTCCAAAATGAACTGAGACTCAAAGAAAAAGATTTGTGATATCTGTGGTTGATAATTTCATTATTCCTTCAGATCAGTCGCTCAGTCGTGTCCAACTCTTTGCGACCCCATGAATCGCAGCACACCAGGCCTCCCTGTCCATCACCAACTCCCGGAGTTCACTCAGATTCATGTCCATTAAGTCAGTGATGCCATCCAGCCATCTCATCCTCTGTCGTCCCCTTCTCCTTTTGCCCCCAATCCCTCCCAGCAACAGAGTCTTTTCCAATGAGTCAACTCTTCGCATGAGGTGGCCAAAATACTGGAGTTTCAGCTTGAGCATCATTCCTTCCAAAGAAATCCCAGAGCTGATCTCCTTCAGAATGGACTGGTTGGATCTCCTTGCAGTCCAAGGGACTCTCAAGAGTCTTCTCCAGCACCACAGTTCAAAAGCATCAATTCTTCGGCTCTCAGCCTTCTTCACAGTCCAACTCTCACATCCATACATGACCACAGGAAAAACCATAGCCTTGACTAGACGAACCTTTGTTGGCAAAGTAATGTCTCTGCTTTTGAATATGCTATCTAGGTTGGTCCTAACTTTCCTTCCAAGGAGTGTCTTTTAATTTCATGGCTGCAGTCACCATCTGCAGTGATTTTCATTATTCCTTATATAACTAGTTTTAGTTCATTTGATGCAAATCTAAAAGTTTGCAATTTTTATACTAGTACTTTCTTAAAGCTGTATTAAGTACCAAATGTTGTTAGCATAGTTACCTAAATCCTCAACAAGTTATTTTAGTCTTCATTTTTTTTATAGAAGCAAAAGTACCGGTAAAAGTATTGGACATAATGAGACAGATTTCTAGGCATGAACTGGAAATCAGGCTTCAGTTTGGTAAATAATCTCAATAGCTTTTCTTCAGTTGCTTATCTATAAAACGAAATGGAGGAAAACAAGTTACTTGCAGATCTCAGAAAATTTAAGGCTATCTACCAGCAGTCCTAAGCAATCAGTATTATTACCAGATATAAAATAAATACACAAAAGTCAATTATTTTTCTGAAATAAGTTAGAAAACAAAAATTTTAATAAAAAGAGTAGGTAAGTATAACTCTTCACTCCTTGGTGTGGACTGCATATAGTGAACTTGCTTCCAAAGAACTCAACATGGAAAGCAGGAATAAAAAAAAAGTTACAGTGGAGAAATTTGACAAGTACTACCTCAGCAATGTGGTCATGGTCAACATCAGCATTATAAATCATATTATAGTATGTACCCTTGATACGATGTAATGTTAATTGCACTTTACATCTTGGTCTTTATCCCAGTAACTCAAAGCCCAATTGTCTCATGAGATGAATCAGACAAATTTCAGTGATGGGGCATCCTACAAAACATCCAACCAGTATCCCTGGAAATTGTCAAAATTTAAGAAACTTGAAATCATAAAGCAACTTTTCCAACTACAATGCTATGAGATTAAAAATTGACTATATAAGGAAATAACTGCAAAAAAAATGCAAATGTGGAAGCTAAGCAATATCCTATTAAACAACCAATGGAACATTGAAGAAATCAAAGAGGAAATCAAAAAATACCTGGAGACAAATGAAAATGAAAACATGATGATCCAAAACCTATGGGATGCAGCAAAAGCAGTTGTAAGAGTTAAGTTTATAGCAACACAAGCTTACTTTAGAAACCAAAGAAAAATCCCAAATAACCAGCCTAAACTTACACCTAAAGGAAGGAGAAAAAGAACAAATGAAACCCAAAGTTAGTAGAAGGAAATAAATCATAAAGATCAGAGCAGAAATAAGTAGAAACTTAAAAAAATAGAAAGGATTTACAAAACTAAAAACCAGTTCTTTGAAAAGATAAAATTGATAAACCTTTAGCCGGACTCATCAAGAAAAAAAGGAGAGGGACCATATGAACAAAACTAGAAATGAAAAAAAGTTATAACCTCCACCAAAGTAATACAAAGGACCATAAATGACTACTACAACCAACTATATGCAAATAAAATAGACACTCTAGAAGAAATGGGCAAATTCTTAGAAAGGTACAATCTCCCAAGATTAAACCAGAAAGAAAGAGAATATGAACAGACCAAATTACAGGTACTGAAATTGAATCCGTGGTTTTAAAACTCCCAATAAAAGTCCAGGACCAGATGGCTTCACAGGTGAATTCCATCAAACATTTAAAGAAGAGTTAATACCTATCCTTCTGAAACTGTTACTTAATCTGGAAAAGTGAAAGGCTTACAAACATTCAGTTAAAACTCGAGCAGTGTGGAGGTTTAAGGCACCCACCCTTCGTGCAGTTGAAAATCCACTTACAATTTATAGTTGTCCCTCCACATACTTGGTTCCTCTAAATAAGTGGCTCCACATCTGCACAATCAGCCAACTACAGATCAGATAGTGCTAAAGTATCTGCAAAAAATCTGCATATAAGTGGACTGTGCATTTCAAACCTATGCTGTTCAAGGGTCAACTGTAATTGCTAAAAAATTTGGAATTACATTTTAATACTCAAGGAGAAAGGTGAATAAAGCCAGGTTTTTAGAGGTTACTGGCTATCCAAAAACATGTGCTTATTTAGCATTTATTGAGGGCATCCTTCTTGTGAAGCCTTGGTGACTGTGCTGGTACAGAAGTCAATAAAATAGAGCTATCTTCAGTCTAGTGAGGGAGGCTGAACTAAAGATAGGTTCAGAAGAGGACCTTAACCCTCCTGAAAAAGAGCAGGAGAGGAATCATGGACTGGTTCTCAGAAGGATGATACCTCAGTTGAGCAGGGAGAGAAGTATATCACCATACAGAGGTGGCAAGGAGGCAAGAGAGTAGGTCCTACAGAGGAACAGCAAGTAATTCAGGATGTCTGGAGCGTACGATGTGAAGATGACAGAGTAGCTTAGAGAGGAACAAAAGCTGGGTCATCGAGGCTACATAAGAAATTTGGGTTTTATTGTTTAGACAGTGGGAACAGGGCAGTTTTCGTGGCTAAATCTGATTTTTGAAAAATATATATGTAGACCTCCCAGATATCATCAATCACAAGGCACTCCTTAGTAATTTGGATGGCTGAGAGGAGACTGCCAGACATCCGCCCTACAGGGTCAGCCAGGGCCTGTGGCACTGCAGACATCCACTCTCTCAGGGTCAGGCCGGGGCCCTTGGCTCTTGCTCCTCTTGGACCTCCAGCCCAACGGAGGTCCTCATTTTAGGAGGATTATGGAGAAACTGGGACTAATTTCAGAGAAGAAAGAGAAAAGGCAATAAAGGCATAAAAACTTTCAGTGAAAATTAACTGCCCCCTTTAAAAAAAAAAAAAAAAAAAAAAGCAAATGTTCACCTCACAGAGAAGTGTCTTTTCCCAAAGAGGCTCTCATATGGCTCAAGACGTTTTGGGAACCTCTTTTCTAATGGCATTAAAGGCCAGCCTGGGAGCTGCACATATTATCATTCTTGGCTCTTCATAGCTGCCTTTTCTTTTTTTTTTTTTATTTTTTCCAAGTGTGGGTTTATTTCAAAATTATGAAGATTTATATATTATTTTTTATTATATACAATAAAGCGGTTTAGCTTGAAGTAAAAGCTTTCACATTTAAAGTTTTTATTTTAAAAAGATATTTTCAAAATGTAGACCCTTAAAAACCACCAAAAAAGCTGAATATATCTTGCAGCATAGGTTTATCCTTAAATATTCACATCTCAAATGCTGTTTAGAAAAAAGATTTTAAAACTGGCTAAAAATCATTTACACTTGGCAATGATTAAAATCTCCTCGTCTCTGACAGAGCATATTAATGGCACATAATGAATTTACTGTCACAAGCATTTAACAGTTTAATGGGTAGGTAGTTTTATCAGTATACAAAATGGTCTTAGATGGTCAGTGCAGTTGTTCTGGAGCGATCACTGTATCAGGAAAAGGACACCACACCAAAAACAGGACATCAGCTTTCAAAAGGTCTTTTCAGTTTCCTTCTTTTCAAACAGCTTTCAGCTCAGGAGAGAAGAACAGCACTTAATTACTGCATCCCTTGCATATGGGATGTACGACAGACTATACCAGGTCATCGACAGGAACTGCAAAATGCAAACTAATACAGCCAGCCCCTTCTTATGCCACCAAAGAGCAGCACACAGGGTGAGCACGGGACACAGAAGCGTAATAATTGTTGCAAGCAGTCTCGTTGATTCAAACATTTTCTTCAGTTGTTTCACAGGTCCCATTAAAAGCATGTACTGGCTAAGCTAAGCTAAGCTAAGTCACTTCAGTCGTGTCCGACTCTGTGTGACCCCAGTAGACGGCAGCCCACCAGGCTTCCCCGTCCCTGGGATTCTCCAGGCAAGGACACTGGAGTGGGTTGCCATTTCCTTCTCCAGTGCATGAAAGTGAAAAGTGAAAGTGAAGTCGCTCAGTCGTGTCAGACTCTTAGCGACCCCATGGACTGCAGCCTACTAGGCTCCTCCGTCCACAGGATTTTCCAGGCAAGAGTACTGGAGTGGGGTGCCATTGCCTTCTCCAATGCAGCACTATTTCCAAAAGTATCAGATCAGATCAGATCAGTCGCTCAGTCATGTCCGACTCTTTGCGACCCCATGAATCGCAGCATGCCGGGTCTCCCTGTCCATCACCAATTCCCGGAGGTCACTGAGACTCACATCCATCGAGTCAGTGATGCCATCCAGCCATCTCATCCTCTGTCGTCCCCTTCTCCTCCTGCCCTCAATCCCTCCCAGCATCAGAGTCTTTTCCAATGAGTCAACTCTTCACATGAGGTGGCCAAAATACTGGAGTTTCAGCTTTAGCATCATTCCTTCCAAAGAAATCCCAGGGCTGATCTTCAGAATGGACTGGTTGGATCTCCTTGCAGTCCACGGGACTCTCAACAGTCTTCTCCAACACCACAGTTGAAAAGCATCAATTCTTTGGCGCTCAGCCTTCTTCACAGTCCAGCTCTCACATCCATACATGACCACAGGAAAGACCATAGCCTTGACTAGGCGAACCTTTGTTGGCAAAGTAATGTCTCTGCTTTTGAATATGCTATCTAGGTTGGTCATAACTTTCCTTCCAAGGAGTAAGTGTCTTTTAATTTAAGGATAAAACACTGCAAAAAGCTTTATGCCTCCAGGGAGCCATAGCAATCCAGTTCTAAGGGTGGAGAAGAAGATGCCACTGACGAGGCATACGGCAAACCACTTTAGCCTGGTGTTGAAGCTAAGCGTCAAGGCATCAAGGACCTGCGCAGACAGGCCCTGCTCCTGTCGTCCTGGCTGCTCAGGACCTGCCACAGCTTCTCCATGGCCGCGGCCGCGGCGCCCAGCCCGCCCCTCTCTCCTGCATAGCTGCCTTTTCAAAATGTTGTATTCTGAAATAAGCACTATTGATCTGAGGGTTTTTTTATCCTGTTCACTAAGAATTAACTTTGATTTATTCCTAAAGTTAAATACATCTTCACAAGATGAACGTTTGTTACCTCTAAAGACATTCAATCAAGCATCCTGTCAACTACTTATCAGCTACAAGTTTCTGGACCACAGATCTCTCAGGTTGCCTGTTAAACTGGGTGAATAACATATTTCCCACCTACCCCATATAGTTATTGTGAAGATAATACCAGACACATGAAAGCTCTTCCTAGACCGCTGTGTAAGAGGATGCTCTTCTTACTGTTGCCTCACACTCTGCAAACAGTTCCAAAACGTACATTTGTTCTGGTGCCGGTATATTCATCTCCTCTAACAGGCTGTTCACTCCCCTAGCAGGCCTGGGTCATGTTCGGCTTTATGTCCCTAGTGTCTGACACTAGGTCTCACACATAAAAAGGCTCCAGTGTTTGTTGAATGAATAATTCAGCATAGCTCCTTGCCTTTCCCTCAGACTATATTTAAGAAATGGATGATACACTTGAGATTATTCAGTTAAAATAAGCTCAGAAGTCACTTAAGATTCTTTAAGTATGTGAGTAGTTTGTCATTACGGGGAAGGCAATGGCACCCCACCCCAGTACTTTTGCCTGGAAAATCCCATGGACGGAGGAGCCTGGTAGGCTCCAGCCCAAGGGGTCGCTAAGAGTCGGACACGACTGAGTGGCTTCACTTTCAGTTTTCACTTTCATGCATTGGAGAAGGAAATGGCAACCCACTCCAGTGTTCTTGCCTGGAGAATCCCAGAGACAGGGGAGCCTGGTGAGCTTCCGTCTATGGGGTCGCACAGAGTCAGACACGACTGAAGTGACTTAGCAGCAGCAGCAGTTTGTCATTAAGAACCAGCTGTTCTTAATGTTCTCTGAAGGGACCAGAACAAATGGCTGATGAAATCAATCAATCTGAACATGTAAAGGTTCTTAAACTTAATGCTGTGGTCTTAACTTTGGCTATATTTTTAAATCACCAGAAAAAAAAATTTCAGATTACTGAGGCTGAGGCCTCATCCTGGGATGATGAGGCCTGGCATTGATAGTTTTAAAAACTACCCAAGTGATTGTAATGTGCAACCTATGTTTGTTGCAGAACTCTGGGATCAGACTGAGAACACTGTTTTAAAAGAAATCCTGTCTAGTTCTACAGGTACCAACATTAGGTACCATACCACAGGAAATGGGAAAGAACATAAGACACGCTCCCACCACAGTCTGCATGGAATAAAAACTAGCCATCACTGATCTGAGAGCTGTGGAAAAGCAGCCATCGATGTGAGCCGAGCTATGAGAGGTCACAAAAAGGTGGGCCTGTGCAGAGCCCCAGACTTTCTGCAGAACCTGTTAGACATTTAGAAGTTTATCATAGAAATAAAAAACAGTCCCTGCCCATGAAAGGAGGTTAAGTGTTAGTTTAGCAAACTAGCCAGTTCCAGCCAGAGGGCCTGGCCAGTACAGAGGATCTGAAGGCTTTGATTCCCTGCACAGAGAGAGAACTTAGCTGTGAAAAAGACAAACTGTCTGAAATAACTGATGTTCAAACCCAAGTAAGCGGGCAATTACGAAATGGTGAAAGTTGATGAAAGAAACAAAATAAAGTTGGTGAGATAGGAAGATCCCATTGTCAAAGGGTTTTAAGGTCAGGCTAAGGTATTTCAGTGGACTCCAATAGCTGATAGTTTCTGGTCAAAGGATATGCTATAAAGAAAATGTATAGGAAAGATTAGGGCTTCACTGGTGTTTCAACAGTAAACAATCTTGCCTGCAATGCAGGAGACATGGGTTGGATCCCTAGATTGGGAAGATCCCCTGGAGAAGGAAATGGCAACCCACTCCAGTATTCTTGCCTGGGAAATCCCATGGACAGAGGAGCCTGGCAGGCTATATAGTCCATGGGGCCACAAAAAAGTTGGACATGACTTAGTGACTAAACAACAACATAAGAAAGATTATTTTAGAACCTTTGGAGGTTAGAAAAAGGAGAAATAGTACAGACATCTACAACAATCTCAGGGTAGGGTGGTAATTTCCTATGTTAGGGAGCCTTGGTAATGGGAAAGAGTAGTTTATAGAGTTGCTGATGAAAGAGATAGCTGTTTACATTAAACGTAACTTAAATGCATTTCAGTCAGAAGTGAGTTATGAATATTGGAATTCTGTATTGTAATACTTCTTACTCTATGTCTGAGAATAAGGACCTCTCGTTTTCCCAATGAATATGAACTGCTGTCACATCTTAATCTAGTTCACAATTATATAAGAGGTTTTAAAAACAGATGTCAGTTTGGTCAGGGTCCAGGTCCCTTTTGAAAAATCACTTGCTTGCTTCTGTTTATAATTCCACACAGTCTCATACAAAAAAAGAAAAATAAACTTACCTGTTTGTGGGCTGCACTCCACTGGCCTGTGAGCTTTTTAGTTGCCCACCCATGAGACCAAAGAAAGAACCCGGAAACAGGGACAAAGTCATCCAAGATGTACTATGTAGGGAATCTTACCAGTCAGAAGCACAAGGTCGTGGAGTGACACCCTACCCCACAGGCAGATGCAGGCAGGAGGCAACAGCAGTCTTAGCTACCAAGGGGGAGAAGGAGGTTACCATTTACAGGGGAAACTGATGTCAGACTGGCTCACCAGTTAACAGGAGAACCAGCAGAGAAGCAAGTCTCTGCCAGCCCCTCAGGTTAACAGTCGCCAAGGGGACAAGACGCTCCCCTTCGATAGCCTCGCTTGGTGGAGCGGTTCTGCTCTCAGCACTAGAATAGTCCCTACCTGGGACAGGAGGGCACACAGGCAGTGCTCACTGTTGAGGCTCTGGGGTTGAGCAGAAAGATGGGTCATGTGGTAAAGCAGGGTAAAGCTGGGACTGGTTGAGGCAGGGACTGTATCAAAAGCAAGAGAACCACCAGCTTGAAGGGCCTGACCATACACCTGTCAGATGCAGCCTCTGTAGAAATGGAAAGCCTCCACATTTCTATAACACTAAAGTCAATGTTCTTCCTTGAGAATCTGATCTTATGTAATATTTTTAACTAATGAGAACTAAATATTTGTCTTTGCTTTCAGCTGAACAAGCTCTAAAATTTTCATATGTAAATAATTTGTGTAATTCCAAAACTTGACTGTTCTTGTTGGCCCAATTCTATGAGCAGCCACAGAGTGGATACTATTGAGTTAGTAGTACATACAGGGTTATAAACTACCAGACCTTATGTACTTGAATTAAGTCTGTATAATAAGTCTGCGTGTGTATTCTCATAGGAGACTGTAAAATGTGGGCATGCTTTCAATTCATGCAGTCTGTGATTTATGAAGGCACACAGGTCAGGAGTTTATTATGCTGAAAATCATAATAACTGTTTAGTTTTCCTTTTTAAAATGAAGTGACCAAAGCATGTTGAAAGATAAATGGGAGAAGCATTTTGATTATGTTTTCATTTCAATTAAAGATTAAATATTATTGCTGAGTAACCAGCCATGCTAAATAGTATGATATTAAAGCTGAAGTAGTTTGTAAGCTGATAGCCCCTTCTTTCCTCTGGGTTTAGGTTTGTTATTAATCAAAATGTTGGACTTGTTTAGTGCAGTGGTGTATGAAACAAACAGTTGAAAATGACAGCTACTTTAATTTATAGCTTTCTGTTTTTTTCAGGTTTGTAGGAAAATCTGTTTCTTTTTGTGGACTCTTGTGGTATTATTCACATGTCTAGATTTTATTTCTTAACACCAAAGCCAACTAAATTCAGTAGTTGTAAGATTCTCTCATGACATAGAAAGGAGGGTGCCTTGTAATGGTTTTACTTGACAAATTCTGATAAAGTCATTTTTGAAACATGGACAACCCCTACTAGAAGTAGATAATACAAAAAAAAAATCTGTCTTTTGGGGCAGAGAAAGGACTAATTTTAAAATAGAAGAATGTATATATGGAAAGGTATTAAGTTAACTAGGATAGTGGGGTTTGTATTCTTATATTAATATAGGAGTATCAAATAAAATTGTTTTAAAGGGAATATGATTCCAGCTATTTTCTGGTTTGGGCTTAGCCTCAGCACAAGTCATTTGGAAAGCTGCTGCGCACTTACCAAAGTATAGTGTTAGGGTCTGGGTTCCCCACAACGTGTGATAAGGACCTTTAACAGGACAGTCTTGCCACACTTCTAAACTTCGTCCTTATCAGGGATAATACACTTACATTTCTGAAGAGCACACTCTGTAGGGAATGCTGCATAGATTGTAAGGAGTATCAAAGAAAAAGAAAAAGACTACCTCTCAGCATCTGGGGGAAAAAAGCATATTAAGTAAGAAAGAGCTTGCTTTTTGGCACAGTCTCTGAGCAAAGCAGGTTGCAAACCTTATGCAGAGTTTTGGGGTTGGGGATGGTCTCAGGGTTGATCACAACCTCCGAAGTACCACTGTTTAGGAGAGACAGCTGGTGACCGGCGGGCTTTCTGAAACATGTTCACTGGTGTGGTTCTGCCACTGACTGGCTAACTTTCAAAAGCACGAGGCTGTCACTGATTTTTTGGCTTTTCAGAGTTATATTTACTGAAATGAGTTACCACTGATCATTTTGGCCTACGCAGGCCATCATTAATTGATTAATCCTGTTTGATCGATTCAGTCTGGTTCTAATGGTCCCTTGCTACCATGGCTAGAGAGTATTGCCTTTCGCTAGGAGTTGAGGATTGTTTTATTCTCAGATGCTAATACTTAAAGAGTGTAGAACATTGAAAGCATAAGAAAATCATACTCGGAGGATTCCATCAAATAAGCAATACTCCTATAATGCACTTTCTAAATAAGGCTGTTTCCAAGGTTAAAGCCATGAAAGTATAAAGTCAGCAGTTCTCATGTGTGACACTGTTATGAAATCTAATGCAAATAATATATTAATAATAAAGTACAGAAATGCAAATGTGCTTTACTTCAGTTAGTAAATTAGACTCTGATGCTGCTGCTAAATCACTTCAGTCGTGTCCAACTGTGCGACCCCATAGACGGCCTCCTACAAGGCTCCTCTGTCCGTGGGACTCTCCAGGCAAGAACGCTGGAGTGGTTGCCATTTCCTTCTCCAATGCATGAAAGTGAAAAGGGAAAGTGAAGTCACTCAGTCGTGTCCGACTCTTAGCGACCTCATGGACTGCAGCCTACCAGGCTCCTCCATCCATGGGATTTTCCAGGCAAGAGTACTGGAGTGGGGTGCCATTGCCGTCTCCGAAATTAGACTCTAGGTCATCCATATAATATCACTTGTACTCATTGCATTCTAATAAGCTTTTCTGGGAAAGAAGAGGTGTGAATGGTGGTTATATATAGCTTGTCAACTCGTGACAGTCAACCCTACTGAATTCTTTGCAATTGTAGTATCACTAATATTGTAACATTTCATTTTGCTCACAAAATCTTTTTAGAATTCTTCAAAAATCTAAGTATATCCATGGGAATTCTTAACACAAGTAAACTTCACCCCGCATTTGTGGTATTGCAGGAAGAAAGGGTGTGGGAATTTCTGCTAGTACCTGTCGCCCAATCTCTGCTTATAGAGGGAAAAAGAAATCACTATAATATTTGGATTTCATCTGAAAGTTACAGCTGACATGTGGGGAGTGTTAATCCTTTAGGCAATTTAGCCATATCTGCTGTGATAAAGAAAAGTGCTGGGTATGCCTGTTTTAAAAATTGCTTAAATATCTACTGAGAAAAAGAAGCCTTAGTAGTTTTACTTATATATCAAAAAACTGAACTTTTTTCTTTCCAAATTTATTCAGCTGCCCTAGAATCTGGTTTGGGACTTCCCTATTTATTCCCAACACCTCCTAATGGGGGCAGAGCTAATCACTTACACAGTTCTGTGCCGCTAAGCATAGCCAACTTATGACCACTTAGGATTCAAGCACATGTTGATACCTTAAGACCAGTAAGCATTTGATAAAGTAGGGAAGCAGGGTGGTTAGATTTGTTGTAATCAACAGTAAGAGGAGGAAATTAATTCATGGATCTGTGCCCAAAGCTCAATTTCTTTTTGTACAAACTTGTTTTAAAACTCAGCAACTCCCCAGAAAAGGGAGTCATAAAACCATTTGAACAGGAATTTTCTGAACACATTCCCTACTTGACCCATTTAACTACTGCAAACAAAACAAATCAGATAGAGCTGGTTTACTGTCAGGGTTTTGCTTTGCAATCTGGCTCACTCTGGCTCAGTGAGTGTGCTCTTTAAAGGAAGCTGACAGAATGTTCTCTGAGTTTAGTTGAAGGAAGACTTCTGGGTAGAACTCTTAACCTCCCATTAGAGAAGGAACCTCAAGTGAAGTCTGAAGCACAGAGACTCACTACTAGAAATACAAACCAACAAAACAAACTCCAGACATGTTTTTCAAATTTGAGTGTTTTCTCAGAAGTTGGTTTCCATGTGGTTTAAGCACCAGTAAACAATAAACCCATCTTGATGTTTTGTAGCCTTTTGGTTCATTATGCCAAGACAAGTGTAGTGTAGAACTTCTTTCAGTTCTTATGCCAAAATCAGTGAACCATCTCTCTCCCACTTTAGGATGTCGCATGTACTTCAGTTTGAGGATAAAAGCAGAAAAGTGAAAGATGCAAGCATGCAAGACTCAGACACATTTGAAATCTATGATCCTCGGAATCCAGTGAATAAAAGGAGGAGGGAAGAAAGCAAAAAGCTGATGAGAGAGAAAAAAGAAAGAAGATAAAATGAGAGTAATGATAACCAGAACTCGCTGGAAATGTGCCCACAATAAATGGCCTTATAATAGCCATTGTTCCCAACAGCATCACTTAAGGGTGTGAAAAGTATTTTTGAACCTGTTGTCTGGTTTTTGAAAAGCAATTATCTTCTTATGTAAATTGTGGAATGATGTAAGCAAATGCTTTTGGTTACTGGTGTATGTTTTTTTCTTTTTTCTAATTGACCTTTTGTATTGCTTAATCTGAAATAAAATCACTTTCCTTCCAGTTTACATATTAACCATTTGCAGACTGCGCAAGCCTGTTTGTATCTTTTTACCCTAAAATCTGTGAAGCCTTTGTTTTCAAGATTTTTTTTATAAAAGTTTTACAGGGAGAATATTTAAGGGAAACCTCCTTGGCATTCTGCTATCTTTGAAATATAATTTTTAAGTTATGTAATATAAAGATTAATAGGTTTGTTTCACATATAAATATCTGAAAATAGCCAAGTCAGTAAGACTTAATAGCCTTAAATCTTCAGGAGCTCCTACGTGAATGTTGACACCCGCATCTAGGTCAGTACCTGGGCTTAATGACTGCAGTCAAGACACGACCACACCACGTAATATCAGCCAAGCTTACTGCAGACCATGGCCCGACACCATCCACCTGCCCTTCTCAGCACAGCAACAGCAGGAGCATGTACAGAGGTCCCATCCTGGCAACAGAACTCATTAAGAATTTAGCCTTTTAAGACTCTGATGCTGGGAGGGATTAAGGGCAGGAGGAGAAGGGGACGACAGAGGATGAGATGGCTGGATGGCATCACTGACTCGATGAATGTGAGTCTGAGTGACCTCCGAGAGCTGGTGATGGATAGGGAGGCCTGGCGTGCTGCAGTTCATGGGGTCGTAAAGAGTCGGACACGACTGAGCGACTGATCTGATCTGATTTAGTCAATATCTTCTAGAATCTGAATGCCAAAATTATTACCACAGGTTAACGCCCAGTTACCTAATAAAACCTTACCAGCTACATATTTTCAGATAGTGTCTCATCAGTTTTCTCTTTTGAAGTGGAACCCAATAGGCTTCTTTATGAAGCTACCAGGTGGCAGAAGTGATAAAGAATGTGCCTGGCAACGCAGGAGATGTAGAGAGATGCGGGCAGAATCCCTGGGTCGGGAAGGTCCCTCGGAGGAGGGCGTGGCAACCCACTCCAGTATTCTTGCCTGGTTTTCCACAGAGGAGCCTGGCAGGCTGCAGGCCTTGGGGTTGCACAGAGTCGGACACAATGGAAGCAACCTGGCCCACACACGCAGGCTTTCTTTACAGCAGTGTCTCTACAACACAGTCCCAGACACTACACCTGTAGCAGCAGCAGCCTCACTTACGGCCATGTTAGAAAAGCAAATTCTTGCCATACTATGCACCACCACTACCCCATCTAGACTGAATGTGAAATTTTGATCATAGAGAGCTTGTTAACCTTCCAGCTTCACTGCTGGTGATCCAGTCTTTGAGACCAGCAATACCTAGTGAAGTTTAAAATGTTCACATCCAGTGATCCAAAATTTCAAATCCTAGGTCTGCCCCCTAAAGAAATTCTCACACACTGCTCAAGGGAACTGTACTAAATATACATTGAAGTATCAACCAAAGACTAGATAAATAAGTTATTGTATATCCATGCTGTGGAATACTTTGTAAGCGGTAAAGATCAATAAACCAGACCTCTGTGTATTAGTTTCTCTTAAAAATAATGTGAGGAAAAGGAAACCTCCCATATAAAAATTTAAAATGTGCAACTCACGATTATATATTGTTTATGGATGTACACATGTAGCAAAAGTATAAAAAATAGTGTTTACCTCTAAGGAGGCAAAAGGAATACACAGGGAGATCCACTTATGTTTGTAATGTCTGATTTCTTAAGATAGATGTTGGGTAGTCAATCCTCACTATATTTTTCTCTACACCTTTTGGTATGCCTGGAATATTTCATAATTTATTCTTTATGATCATATCTAGAACCTGGGGTGAAAAGACAGAAGGACAATCCCTTTTTTTTTTGCATAGAAGTAGGAGAAAGTTTCAAAGAGGAGAGGGATATGATTAAAGTTTTCTGGGAAATAGATGCAAAGTCACCAAAAAATAAGCCAGTGTTTGGAAATTGCCCTGTCTTTCCCTCATCACTGTAATAGCAGTTGTATTACAGAGGTTCACAAAGCAAAAGGCTCTTTCCTCAGCTCACGAAGTCTGTTGGTTACTGTTGAAAAGTACTACCGCTAAATCTGTTTGTATTGAAGTACCCCATAGGTTTTCTCTATCGTTCCTCCAAGACTGTGTCCACCTAAAACAGTGTGGTTCTGTCTCCAAAACAGAAGGAACCTCAGGTCTCTGGGGTGCAACCAGAAGACTAGTATTTATAGGCTGAAAAAGAGAACTGAATGACAGAATTAAAACAGGTTGGCTGAGTGCTCCTTATGTTGCTTTAACTGCAAGGAGCAGAAAGACCTGAAATTCTACAGAGATTAGAATCTAATCAGAATTTCACCATGATAATAAAACTGACTTTGAACTTAACCAAATAATAGCAATTTTGAAAAGCTTAAGAACATGGTTAATATATATGATATTAAATGTGCTTATAGCAAAATCTTTGGAAATGTCACAGAAACATGTTTCAGTTCAGTTCAGTTCAGTTCAATCACTCAGTCGTGTCCGAATCTTTGCGACCCCATGAATCGCAGCATGCCAGGCCTCCCTGTCCATCACCAACTCCCGGAGGTCACTCAGACTCACATCCATCGAGTCAGTGATGCCATCCAGCCATCTCATCCTCTGTTGTCCCCTTCTCCTCCTGCCCCCAACCCCTCCCAGCATCAGGGTCTTTTCCAATGAGTCAACTCTTCGCATGAGGTGGCCGAAGTACTGGAGTTTCAGCTTTAGCATCATTCCTTCCAAAAAAAATCCCAGGGCTGATCTCCTTTAGAATGGACTGGTTGGATCTCCTTGCAGTCCAAGGGACTCTCAAGAGTCTGTTTGGGCCATGCGAATTGCAAAAAAAGAAAAATATGAATTCAAAGAAAAAAGAGAAAATATGTAAGAAAATTAGCCTTTATAGTTCATTCTAGTTTTACATGTATTTGGGCTTATTCTCTGTATGCATCCTCTAGGGATGTGTTATCCTGAAACAGTGAAGTCTGGTAGCCTTCTTCTTCACTGTCTTTGGTGATGCTGGACATGGTAGAGAGCAGAGAGAAAAGCAACTCCCAGCAATTTTTTTTTTCCCCCATTTTCCTGACAAGCCATTTTTTTCACATTGGTTGAGGCGTATGGCAAGGTGAAAGTTAAAATTCACACTAGACCTCCCCTTTCTCAATAGGTAAATGAAGAAATGCATATCTCTAGAATTCTTAATGATATAACAGCAAAATGCACATTATCACATGCCCGCAGCTCTCTGTATGCTCCAAGGCCATGCAGTCAGTAATACGTCTGCTGCATCTAAAAACAGGGACACCATAGAACAAGGTCATTAAAAAAGTGTGAGGAGATAAGTGGTTTGCTGCTGTTGTTTTTAGAACAAGTTCAATAAACTATGGTGTCCTTATCAACTGTCACTACCAAGTCTCTTGATAGGATCTGACGTGTTAGGTACATAAACCTGTGCTGTTCTATCACTGTGGCCTGAGTGAAAAGGTTAGATAAATGCAGAATATTGCCCCAACATGCTGTTTAATCTTGGTGATAACAAGAAAGAAAATGGATGTGTGAAGTGAGTTACCATTGAGGGTTGTATCAGTATTAGCAATTTGTATGTACGGGGTGTAGAGAAGTTAAGAGGGGTTACATTCTTTAACACCGTCATTCACAAAAAAAAAAAAAAGGGGGGGGAGGTCTAGTGTCTCTATGGCTTTGACTCCTTTCCAGTGACTACAGTTTATCCTGGGATACCACTTCTGCTTCCTAGAAACCAGGAGGGTTTCCTGTCCCATATATATTTATCTCTGTTCTTTTAAATCTTAACAAGATAAGTATTAAAAGTCCCCACAAGAAGTATGCTTGTGGAAAGAATACTCATTATTCCTCAAAATCTTGCTCTCAAAGCCGTACTCGAACATCTTTGTCACAGTAAGGGCTGTGCTGATCCCTGGGCAGAGTTTTCAATGGTGCGCTGCTTAACTGGCTCCATTAAAAAAAAGAAGGCAAGTAAAGCCCTGATTTGCACCATTTGCCAACTTCTGTGGTGTAAATACTCTCACCGTGGCTGATTTCAAGCCACCAAAGGTAGCTCTCGGCTACAACCAGTAATTTTTCCCATTCTGTTTCATTGCTAAACAAGAACTTCTACAGTAACTCTTGCACTGCCCCTAAAAAACTCACAAAGGTTTTTAACCTTTTTTCCAAGATGACAGTCTTCAGAGGTATTGCTCTTTTATGTGATTACTTCAGACAATTTGAAGTTCTAAGTTCTGAACTGTAGTTTAGTGAAGTTCTAAACTGTAGCAACATCTGCACCCTATGCTTTTCATGATGAGTTTGCATCGTTAGATTATTTGCTGAGAGAGTTTTCTCAAGTCACTTGGCTCACATTTATTTTTCCCTCTGCTCATCTTTTTGCCTCAATTTAGTCCAAATCTCACAGAATAAAGGGGGAGGGAGAAGGAAATGTAATTACATTTCTTTGAATTACTTTCTGTAAGTGATAATGTAGAAATTCATCATTTAAATTTTTTGGAAGATATTTTGGGCTAAGGTTGTAGAATCCTACCTGGAGAGAACACCAGCTTCTAAATGAAATGCAGACAGGAATCTAGTCTCTCTCTCCCACATCTGCTGGGGATTATTCCTTTAAGGTTAGATCATGATATTAATTCACATTACTTGATCAGTAAGAACATCTTCTGAAGGCTTTCTTCATAGCACCAGTCAAAAAGAAGGTTTCTTAGTCTTTTAGAAAATTGTTATTTTCTCATTCCATGATGCCAGAAATGATAATCATTGCTGCAGTTCCAGCACTCTTTAATAATCAGGATAATTTTGAGAGCAGAAAACTCATATGTGATTTTCTCATTTGTTTTCTGATTAATATAATTGGAGCTTTGTTATTCAAATGCTTTAATAAGAATATATTTGAAACAAAGGGCATCATGTATTGAAAACATTTTTGAAATGAAAGGCATCATGTATAGAAAATAAATGACTACTTTAAAGTAGTATCTATTCTATGGCTAGTTCTCACTGGTTATGAGTAAATTTAAAATTTGTGAACTACCTTTTTTTTGTATAATGTGCGTAAATTGTTCTTTAATTTGCAATTTGTGAGGAAATATTTTATTTAGGGTAAGAGGAATGTGATCTCTGCTCTAAAGTTTTATTATATTATTGGTGTAAATGAATACAGTAGTTAAGAATGGGTACTATCTCCCAAGAAACCGAAAAATTCAATTAGTGATTTTTAAATTAATTTAGAAAAGTTATGCATATGAGGTGTGGGTCCATTTCAGAGTGAAGTTTCCTAATGTCCATCTTGTGGATTTCATGTGTCATCAAGCCAACATGTCCAACACTGAACCTGTCTGCACCTCTGAGCCCTTCTTCCCCTGGATCTGCTTCTCCTGCACTTTCCCCCATCTTCCCCATTGGCAGTGAGACTTTTCTAGTTGCTCAGGCCAAATAGTTTGGATTCCTGTCTTCATCTCACACCCTGTATCCAGTCTGTTATGATAATCTGTTGGCTCAACCGTTGACATATACCCAGAATTTCACCATTTTTTTACCACTTCCCACTGTTACCAACCCTGGTCAAAGGGACCATCAGCGTTCGTGTGGACACCTATAACAGCACCATAACCAGTCTCCCTGCTTCCACCCTTGTTTCCCTAAAGTTATTAACAACACAGCAGCCAAGTGAACCCTTTTAAACATAAGTCATATTGTTAGACTTCTCTGCTCAAAACCCATCAGCGTGTCCCCATTTCATTCACAGTAAACCCAGAGCCTCACAATGGCCTACGAGGCTCTAGAGGACCACCATCCCCTCCCTCAATCTCTGACTCCCCTCTTCGTGCACTCCTCCTCGTCACTGGACTGACCACACCGTGTGTGCAGTGCTGCATCAAACGAGCTAGATGCGGTCCTCTCGGGTGCTGTGCACTAGCCAGTTCCTCCACCTGAACGCTTGTCCTCCACACCCCAACTCCCACATCAGTCTGCTCAAACGGCCCTTTCTCAGTAAGGCCTACAGGAACTTAACTTTAAAATTGCAACCCATCCCCCCCACATGCTCAGTCTCTCTACGCCTCCCACTGTAGTTATATTCAATGGCACTACAACCTCCTAAGCACTCTTCCTTATTAATTTATGTAACTCTTACAACCCTATGGAGGAAGTACGAACTCTTATTACCATTTTACAGATGAGAAACTAAGCTTTACAGATTTTAACTATTTGTTGTTTATCATAATCTCCCACCATAGAATGCCCTCCAGGAGGACAAGGAGTTTTGTCAGTTTTACTATTGATCCAGTGCCTAGAACCATGCCTAGCAAAGACAGACACTTAATATTTGCTGAATGAATAACACTCCCTCCAAAAAAAAAAAAAAAAAAAAACAGCATCCATTATAGTATTGAGGCTTCCCTGGTGGCTCAGACAGTAAAGAATCTGCCTGCAATGTGGGAGACCCAGGTTCAGTCCCTGGGTTGGGAAGATGCCCTGGAGAAGGAAACGGCAACCCACTCCAGTATACTTGCCTGGAGAAGCCCATGGACAGAGCAGCCTGGAGGGCTACAGTCCATGGGGTCGCAACGAGCTGGACATGACTGAGCGACCAACGTTATATAGTGTTACTCTGTATTTTATCACTTAATATTACCATCATTTCAGAAAGTTAGGACATTTTTATACTAAAAATGAAGGAAAGTTATAACTTCAGAAACAGCTCTAATATCTGAAGAAATTTAACTTTAGGAAACCTTACTACATTGTCTTTTTCTCATTCTAACATAAGACACTTTGTCACAGGTGGGCACAGATCCAAAGGAGCATCTGGGGGGACCTCTGGTCTGTAGGAAAACACACATGGCTTCCTTGAGTACCTGCTCTTTATAGAAATCAATATTCTAACTCCTGAGACGAGAGGGAGCCAGGGGCCAACAGGTAATGTGTAGAAAGCCAGACATGTAATGTGTATAAGGCTTCAGACATGCAACTGATTTAACAGAAAAACAATATAACCTCTTAATACCAGTTTTCTCCTCTCACATGGGAACAGTATCAGCTGCCTTACCTACCTGTCACAGTCAAAAGAAGGGATAAACACAAAAACCAAGCTTTATAAAGCATATAATGATAACAGCTAGCATTTAATGGATGCTTCCTTTACGCCAGACACTTTTCTAAGTACTTTATCTGTATTAACTTTTTTAATCCTTATAAACAACTCTATGAGATAGGCTCTACTGTTGTCTCCATTTTACAAATGAGGAGGAGACTTGAAGCTTAGCAAAGTTAAGTAATGTGTCCAGGTCACACATGAAGTAAAGCAGCTTGCTGAAATTTAAAACAAGACTGAACCCAGAGTTTTGAGTTGATCACTAGACTACCATGTCTCTTGCTATACAAACCAGACTGCTTTACAGTACACCTCTCGTATACCTATAGAATTACAATCCAAAGGAGGCTAACAGTCCAGAATAAAGACACAACACAGTGACTTCAATTGACAAGAGTTATATGTGTAAAAACTGAGTGCTAGAATGAACACGGACTGTGGTTTAGTAGGATTAGTCTAGAACTGCTTTGTGGCAGAGGGAATTCTGACCATAATTTGGAAGGAAGGGAGAACATGGCATTGAGGAGACAGGTCATGTTGCAGGTGGAGAGAACGCTATGCAGACAAGCCATTAAGACAAATGCAGGAGACAGTGATGTGTCTACATGATGCCAAAACATCTGGTCAATTCAGTTAAAAAAAAAAAAAACTCTATCAGCATAGATTTCTTCAGTCAATCCAGATGTTTGGCGTCCTGTAGACAAAACATCCAGATGATTAACTGAAGATCTGACAGAGTTGACTGAATTAACCAGATGTTGTAGCATTGTATAGACATCGTGTCAGGACATTTGTTTGGCTGAAGTGGGGTCCAGCTGTCAAGGAGATAATGGTCTGGGCAATGAGAGAGGACTGGAGCTTGCATTTGACGCAACTGGGAGCTGCTGGGAGAGGCATGTGATGGAAAGGATGCTTAGGGAAGAGGATTCTAACAACCATGTGAAGAAAAAAATATGGTGAGAGGAAAAGCTGCAGACAGGAAAGAGGATGTGAGTAGAGTGCAGGTGTGTGTGAGGTAATTAGGGCCTGGACCAGAGGCAGGCTGGGGAAAGAAACAGGAAGGAGCGGATCTGAAAAACATTACAGAAAAAGAACAGGAAGTCATGATGGGCTAGACAAGGGAGTGAAACCACACGTCACCCCAAGGTTGGAAGCCCCCGGGCCTGGAAAGCAGCTGCCGCCAGCCCCGCCACAGCGGTGAGCCAAGACGGGGTCCCCGAGAGACCTCCCCCATGCGCCTCCACCCAGAGGCCAGAGCCGGCCACAGGCAGAGGGAGCTTGGTTGGAGACCACAAACACAACTCTTATGCAAGGTTCCCTATTCCTTTTAGAGCCACCTAAATGATTTCCCTTCAAATCCAATTTCATGCAAGGATTGAGAATGCTAGATTAAGACTGTTAGGTAGACCCAACTTCAGCCAAAAAAGACAATATTTTGATGTAATTTGCCTTTATACAGTATATAATGTAAACTAAGATCTATAGAGGTATGACTAAATTAGATAAGATTAAGAGAAATTATAAATATAACCTATATTACCTAGTTAGCATTATAAAAGCCTATTAACAGGCACAATTCATGGCTGAATTCAAGAATTTATATATCTTTTAAAATCCTTAATTTATGAAACCTTGGAACACTGGCTCTTGGTTTGGATATTCTGCAGATTTTTAAAAATTCCAAATATCTTATTTGACAAGAATCAAGTTTATATTTATCTCTAAAGAGTCACAAATTCTAAATTACTAGGATTCAAACTATGGTAACTGTGATAGTGTGCTCCTATTTATTTTTAAAAATTCCAAATATTCATGGTTTTGAAAATCTGCAGTTTCAAATGTTTTCAGCTCCAGGTTTATCAGCCCACCCAACCAGTGCATGCCCTTTACAAAAACACCCAGGATTTCTTCAAGTGTTTCCTTGTTCATTTCAGGAGGCAAGAAACCATCAACAGAGGTTTGTTGTTGTTCAGTCGTTCAGTTGTGTCCAACTCTTTGCAACCCCACGGACTGCAGCACGCCAGGCCTTCCAGTCCCTCACCATCTGCCGGAGCTTGCTCAAACCCATGTCCATTGAATCGGTGATGCCATCCAACCATCTCATCCTCTGCCATCCCCTTCTCCTCCTGCCTGTCAACAGAAGTTACTCTTTGTTCATGGTTTGGAGCAAGACCGAGAATTTCTCTTTCTCTTTCCCTCTCTCCCCTCCCATCTCTCTCTCCTTCCTCCTCCCCCCACCAGAGAAACAACACAGAATGTGAGACCATAAATATATTGATGCGTTCCAAATCACCATGGGGGAGGTGGAAGGGTCAGGAAGCTTGTTAAAATCAATTTCCCACACCTCCGAAATGACAAGTCTGTTGATCTGGGGTGGGAGCCCAAGCATGTGTTGCTTTTTCTGTTAGATTTTTAACAAACTTACCCAACAATTCTGATGCCTGTTTCCTGAAAATCAGACTTAGATGCTGCCCTAAAGCAGAAAGCTAGAGAATGAAATGCATCCATTGGAAATGCAAGTTTAAAATGGTAAAACATAAATTTTTTATTACACATCCCTTAGTCCTTCCTTTATGTAATAAGTGCCTAAGTAAATTCACTGGGTTCTATGATATGCAGAATGTTTCACAGAAACTGCATAAAGTCAAGCACACCTTTGCAATCAAGCTAGAAGTACAGAAGACAAATGGGACAGCTTGTCTGTTCTCAGTTCACAGCAGTGGCCACGACAGCCCTTCCCGAACACAATGTGTACATGATGGGAAATATAATTAATGATCTCGGTAAGTATTTCTAGTGCTCCAAGGCTGAGTAACTTATCAGATAGAAAAAACAGTTGAGTTCACCAAAACAATGGGTGATTTATCCAGGTGTGTTTGAATATAACCTTCCCACAGCCATCTTTTTGAAAGAAATACTTCAAAGTTAGTAGATAGCAAACTATTCAAAAAGTTAATCAGTGAAATGTCCCCCATCATAACATCAAGATTACAGTGTTTGTTCCCTACATATAATCCCTTAGGTATCCTTTTCTGGCAGTACTAAATCTGCTACAAGAAATATTAGTGGATTTTTTCCCCTGGTACTATGGTTTCATTTGCCTTAAGCTCAACTCTCAGAAATCTTTTCCCCAACGATATAGGAATGAGAATAAATCGGGAGAACCTTACTAGGGGCCCTTCATTACCTAAGGTGTTTCAATGAAAAGTCAAATTTACTTTCATTGTGCTTTGAATGATGCTTTGCAAACAATCAAGCGTCTCATATGTAACTCAAGGAGTTTTGACTTGGGTAGTGATTCTTTCCCACTTCGCATTCTCCTGCCACTTTCAAATCTCATCTACAACCATGGGGAACGGGAAAGAATTAGGACAAGCTACGATTACAAAAGAAAACACTTTCAGAATATACAAAGCCCTTGCCTTCTGATACAAGCTAAAATGAAGATTCATTCCCAGCGATCCTCTTTTATCCCACGGCATGTGCTCTAGAGCCTCAGTATCTGCCTCTACATCCTCTGATCAAAGAAGAAAGCTTTCCTTTGCTTCTGAACCAAACCTGGTCTCTTTCTATTGGTTCAAACAACAACAGGGGGTGGGAGGAGGACCCTTGTTGGGGCTTGACTTAACAGGGTTTATAACACTACCTTCTTGGCACTCTCTCCTCCCACCTCTTAATCCTGACTCTCTCTTTCCTACCAGCAGTTCTTGTCCTGCTCCTTTTTTTTTTTTTTTTGAACTCTGATCTTAGATGCTGGCTCTGAGGAATCTGGTCAATACTCCCTGAGATGAAGTGGCCTTCAGAGCCAAGGCATTTAACAGGTGGAAGCTAAAAGTGCTGCCTGTTCCACATGACTTAGCCTGTACCACCTCACTTTTCCACCACGAATACTCATCAAATACTTATCTGCCTGTAAAACTTGTGGCACAAGCTAGCCGATTTAGTGACAAGACAGTAATTTATGACTTGGGCCATCCGATGTTCCATCTCACCTGCAGAGGCCCATGGCTTGTTCAAGAAATAGATCTGCCTGGAAGTTCAGACTCTACGATAACCAAAGAGGCTTCTGAGCATCACCGTTCAGGACCACAGCCCTCTGCCTCTGGCCCCCAACCATGTGCAGCAGTTTGAGGAAGATGGTTTTTCACCAGGCCTACAATTTCATGGCCACCCAGTAAGATGTGGAACAAAGACACTCTTCCCAGGCCTGTGAGCTATATGAGTAGCCAAAGTGTCTCTCCACAGGCTGGCAATAGTCCCAGGTTTAAGAATGAGGTCCTCATGACCTGCTGAGCTGGGAGAAGATTATGTTCCTGGATGACAACCTGCCTTTGGCTCCTGGGTGAACCCTCTCTGTAGGTATAATGTGAAAATGTGTTTAGTGCCTCTCTTCAAAGAAAACCTCCTCTCTGCTGACAAGGGTTAGTAATATGCTAAAATGGTACACTTACCTCTGTCTCCTGAGGTTTGCTAATAAAGTTAATAACGGGGCTTTTTTCCCCCCTGACAATCCCATCAAGTATCACCTGAAGAAGGGCTAGTCATTTCAAAACCCATAGTAGCCAAAGAATTCTTCTAGCACCTGCATGCACCTGAATGCAATTCCTCTTGTCTTCTATCCCACATTGTCCTTACTGCTTTTAAATAAAAGTATCTCCTACCAATAGAGGAAAAAAAAATTTTTTTTATTTTGTTTTTCTGCAAGTGCATTTTTTTCCAATCATCTTATGTGCTGGAAGTTAAGTAAACATTGACCTAAAAATGTTACAGCACCTTCAAGAACCAAGTTTTTTTTTTCCTCTCTGTCTCGTCCAATATGATGGGGCCAAGTTTGACATTTCCAGAGTATTTAAAATATAAGGCTAAAATATAAGCTTGGTGGTCATTGGCCTGACATGAGTCTGGTTAAATTTAAGGAAACTGCTTCCAGGATACGACTTAGATGCTTCAGAATTTGTTGGAATGTGGTCAACAAAAAAATAAAATTTCAAATCCCAGTTTATTTGTTTGAAAGATCTCCATGAGGTAGACTCTATACAAGAAACAATTCCATCATCCAGAGTGAATATTCACTCTTTTTTTTTTTTTCAGCCAGGAGTTTGGAAGAAGCCAGCAGGCAATGTAATCATTTGGTAACATCCTTCCCACTGCCAAGATGGATTAACGCTGGGAGATCTTACAACTGGTGAGTAATTGGTAGTACTTACAGACCCTTCATGATCCCCAAGATGTGATTATTTTCCTACATGGATTTCTGTCCTCATCCTCCAAAGGGTGCTTTGTCATTTCCTTTACTCTCCCTGCTCTGGACTCTCAAGCCCATGTTACAAGTATGACATGGTCTCCAAGTCATTGCTAACTTCCTTCTCAAACCAAGACGGTGAGCACTTTAGAGACACTGCTAAAATGTGAGGGCTATATTATCAAAGTTATACCAGTTTCCTTTTAAGTGATTTTAGAAAAGTATGAATAGTTGTTTATTAAAATTTAGAACCTAAGCATCCTTTGGTTCCACTGGTTTGGTTTATTATGCTCCTACCTAATACTCAAGCTGATTTGAAGATACCATGGATATACTAAAATCTCACACTGCTAAGTCACTTCAGTCGTGTCTGACTCTGGGCAACCCCACAGACAGCAGCCCACCAGGCTCCCCCGTCCCTGGGATTCTCCAGGCAAGAACACTGGAGTGGGTTGCCATTTCCTTCTCCAATTCATGAAAGCGAAAAGTGAAGTCGCTCAGTCATGTCTGATTCTTAGCGACCCCATGGACTGCAGCCTATCAGGCTCCTCCATCCATGGGATTTTCCTGGCAAGAGTACTGGAGTGGGTCGCCATTGCCTTCTCCAAAATCTCACACTATGGAGAACCTAATTGAAACAATAACCCCACTGTGAGTTTTCAAAATAAACGCTCTTTGCGCCTTTTAGCACTTTCATTCGTTGCTTAAATTTTGCTCACCTCCAGTACCCCAACTCTTCAACTTATATTCAACTACCTTCTTGGACTAAAAGGCATCTGAAAAGGGAAATGAAATCTGACATCAAAAGAACTCACATTCGGGAATCAAACAGCCTAAAGGTCAAGCTCTGTCTCTGCCACCAACTAGCTGGGAATCCTTAGATGATTCACCTAATTGCTCTGAGCTTTGGTTTTCTCATCTGCAATTTGGACCTACAGTTTACCTCAAAAGACTGATGGTTCTTTGACCTAAGCCAAACTCCTTTCCTTTAGGCTTAGGGACCTGCAAACCTTTACTTCCTAATCACTCAGGAGATAGGTACTTTGGTCCTCTTCCCAGATCCCTTCAGCTGAGTCCCAAGTCTTAAGGTCATCCCCAACAGTAAGACTAATTTTGGAAAACTGGGCTAAATATATCTTCAAAACCTCATTATTTCTGGTTAGCAGCCTCACCCCCAGAAACACTGTGTTGCCTAAGCTGAGTGCTACCCCTCATTCACAGTAGCCCACAAACCAGTGGGCCCTGCCTTACCTTATATCAGAATCAGCCAAGAGCTTTGAAAACCACAGATGTCTGTTCCACTCCCAACCCTGGAAGCCTCTATTTTTAAGTTTCCTGGGTAATTCTAATGATAACCTCAGTTTAAGAAGCTCTGATTTTAGTAGCCACCAAACATCCCTATCTTTTCCTCCCACACCTTTGAACTGGCGTATCTCTCCTGAGCTACATAAACCCACTGCTACTTCTGAACCCAGTTCGATGTTGACTATGAGCTCCAAACAGGTCACAGGGACTCAAGCTACTGATTATGACTTAGGAACCCTCCTCCACATCCCCAGCCCCTTGGGTCCAAGAGGCAGAAAAGGCATCACCTTTTAGCCAAAGAAATATAATCAAGAAAGCACTGGGGTTGTAGAATCAGTAGCAGCCAGTGTGGAACAATGGATCTAAGTTCAAAAGATTTAAAGGCCTGAGACTCCAACAGTGATCAAAAGCAGATAAACACCCTTCTCCCTGCCAAGGCAATCTAACATGATGCAGCACTAAGTGTGCTGGTGAAGTTCATAAAACAAGCCTAGTGAGACCTCTGTGGTGAGAGAGAGAGTGTGTGTGAATGAGAGAATGTGTGTGAGAGACAGAGTGCCTGTGTGAGTGAGAAAGAGACAAAGTGTGTGTGGGAGAGAGTGTGTAAGAAAGAGACTGTGAGAGAGTGAATGTGTGTGTGTGCGTGAGTGTGTGAGAGAGACAGTAAGAGACAGAGTATGTGTGTGAGTGTGAGAAAGTGTGAGTGTGCAAGAGAGAGAGTGTGTATGTGAGAGAGTGCGTGTGTGAATGAGAATGAGAATGTGTGTGAATGAGACAGGGAGGGAGGGAGAGAGGGAAGGTGGAAGAGAGAGAAGAAGGAAGGAAGAAAACAGAAAGATCGTGTCAAGTCCTGACGTGATTAAAACAAATCAGCAGGGCAGTCTGCACTTACGGGCATTTTCTAGGAGTACCAGTGCTGCTCATGTGGACCCCCGCTCCATCTCCACTCATCCCCAAGTTCCAGGTGCTTGCCTGCACCCTGCTCACTGGTGCGGTTCACAGTATGGCTCACAGTTTAACAGGTGCCTGAGAAACGAGACGACACACACGGAGTGTAGGAGCTGGGGCGCTGAGCTGCAGGGACTCCACTGGGAGCTCCTTCAAGACTGCCCACAGGAAAGCTCACGTAAGAGTCTGCTGTGAGGTGAGCCACTGTGAAGGCGAAGGGGGGTGTCCCTCACTCCCTGTGCTCCTGGGCGCTCCTCCCAGCACTGCCTCCTGAGCAGAGTCCAGTAGCTTCCCACTTAAAATGCATCAAGCCCTTTGCTTGACTGGCCTGAAAAGAGTGTGTCACCTCAAACAGAATTCTTTTCAGAAGATTTTACAAAGCCATTCATAAGAATGACATATTTCACTGTCTGATGTCTTTACTGACATCTCAGAACCCCTAGAATCCTTTGATCACTTTTTCTCCGAGAGGACATAGCTTTTCAGCAAGACCAGTGTGAGGACCATCTCCAAGGAAAACAGTCAGCATCCAAGGTTCACCATCCCTTAGCAAGCCTCTCCAGGCATCGGCAGCCCTGTTCCATAAAATGCTACTAGGTGCCCATTCTGTTTTTGCTGCAGTGGCTCCCCGCAAGGGCTCCTGGGGAACACAGGCCTGCACCCTGACTCTGGATCCTAGAGCAACTGGCTCCAGCAACTGGCTAAGGGAGCGGGCTAACAATGGTTGGAAATCGTTAAAACAATTTTAATAAAAATAAAGTCATGAGTAATATGGAACTCTAATACAGATCTTATTAAAGCAGGTAGCTATAAAATCCTATACTTTAAGAATGGCCTCTCTCTCCAAGTGAATTCCAGTTACGGCCCAGGATTTAATTTACGCTTTGGGGCTCTGATACTACTGCAGATGGTGGCCAAACCATTGTCTCAGCACCGTGGTGATAGTCAAGCACGGTCTTAGCACAGAGCAGACCTGCCTGGCTGGAGGGAGCAGGTGGCCGTCCAGCGACCTGTGAGCTGTTGCGCATGCGCCTCTGCACAGCCCGCCGGGGGCGTGGCTGTCCGGACGGCGGCCCCCGCGACGGCGTCTGACATCGCCGTCTGGGGCACCCTCTCATCTCACCCTAACCCGAATTCCTTTCAGGGATTAGTCCTGACTTCGTGATTAATCGGCGCTTTCTGGTTTTCCTAGGATGACGTCATAGGTGCGCAGAGATAAAATAGGCTCCCCTCTGAAGGCTCCGGCGCAGAGCAGGGTCCCGAGCCCGGAGGCGGTCCCGGGACCCGCCCCGCCCCGATGGTGGCAGCCAACTCCGCCCAGCGGCCGGAGGAGCGCTGGGTGCCCCGCCACGGAGCCTCTCCTCTTTACTGCTTTGGCCCACTGGTTAAATGCAAAGTTCGAGACTTTCTGTGCTTCTTTTCATAGTTATAAAAGTAGGACATGCTCATTTCTAAAGCTGGAAAATTACAGAGAAAAGGTAATCAGGCAACGGCTCACCCTGCAGGCTCCATCTCTGTTCATTTTGATGCCTTTCTTTCCAGCCTTTTTTGCCTTTCTTTGCAATAGATTTTCAGGTGTTAAACACTGCCCAGCTGCAGTCGTGTTATAAGGAAATAATTTTGAATATTTTTAACTTAATGTGGGAGCAGATACATTCCATGTGCTTGGATTAGCCAACATTTCTGTAAATCTCCTTTAGAATCTCCTTAGTGGATGTACTCTCACATACGAAAATATTATTTCTATTTATGGACATCTAGGATGGGGCTTCCCTCATAGCTCAGTTGGTAAAGTATCTGCCTGCAATGGAGACCCGGGTTCAATTCCTGGGTCGGGAAGGTCCCCTGGAGAAGGCAATGGCAACCCGCTCCAGTATTCTTGCCTGGAGAACCCCATGGGCGTGGGATGTCTGTGGGGTCACAAGAGATGGACACAACTGAGTGACTAAACCACCACCAGGATGCCTCCATCTTTTACTGGAATCCAGGTAACAGGTAGACCAACTCTGCAGCCTTTCTCGTGTCTGCCTGGGATTGGTTTTTGGTAAAACATACAAACCCAAACTAAGAATTTCATCCAGTATATGTTAAAGAGAGAGAACTTGAAAACGTCTGCCCTTTTCCGTATTGCTGAGGGTGGGGAACCAGGGTGGGGGCTGGCTGCAGGATGAGCTTTCTGTGTCTGTGAGGTGAGAGGTCAAAGGGCTTTGCAATGGAGATGGAGGCTGGTGACAGAAGAGGATGCACCCTCCACTCAGCTGAGAAAGAGAGGTCAAGAAGGTAGTCACCTGGCAACTATGGGGAAAACTCCCTATGGAGATAAGGGGTTAATAATTTTTTGTTGTTCAGTCGCTAATTCCTGACTCTTTGTGACCCATGGACTGCAGCATGCCAAGCTTCCCTGTCCTTCACTATCTCCCAGAGTTTGCTCAGAGTTATGTCCACTGAGTCAGTGATGCCATCCAACCATCTCACCCTCTGTCACCCCCTTCTCCCGCCTTCAATCTTTCCCAGCATCAGCATCTTTTCCAGTGAGTCAGCTCTTCACATCAGGTGGCCAAAGTATTAGAGTTTCAGCATCAGTCCTTCCAATGAATATTCAGGGTTGATTTCCTTTAGGATGGACGGGTTTGATCTCCTTGCTGGCCAGTGGACTCTCAAGAGTCTTCTCCAACACCACAGTTTGAAAGCATCAATTCTTCAGTGCTCAGCCTTCTTTAAGGTCCAACTTTCACATCCCTACATGACTATTGGAAAAACCACAGCTTTGACTATACAGACCTTTGTTTGCAAAGTGATGTCTCTGCTTTATAATACGCTGTCTAGGTTTGTCATAGCTTTTCTTTCAAGGAGCAAGCATCTTTTGATTATTTTTAGAACAGTTATTAAATGATCTATTTTAATTCTGTTGGTCACAAGCTCCAATGTATTATTTGGGAAAACTCTTCTTGTCTCTTTCTATTAAAAAAATAATAATAAAATCAGAGAAAAAAAGGTGGGAGAGCTGGTCTAAGTGAAGGGAGAGAATCACCACTTGCATTTACTGCCCAGCTGTGATTTGCCCTCTGGAAAGTCCCTGCTTCATTTTATGAGAGACTAGTGTAATGTTTTTGTAAGATTCCAGATAGCTGGGATAAGCAGAACCCATGAGCCATCCAAAACTTCTCTGTGGGCTCCTGCATAAGCCTACTTCTATTTTACCTCCTGCAAGTCACCTTGTCTGCAAATTGTGATAAGAGAAGGAGATAGTGGGACAAAGGCAGCTGGAGAGTAAATTCAGCCTCCCAGGGCCTGTACCCCCAGGTTTTATGCACTCTGTCACGTGTTAGTCTAGTTAGTAAATGGGTACACCACCCTACTAGTTGTGTGAGGACCAGAACACTGCAGGTCCCAGCCGTGCTTGGTCAGGACTGTCTGTAACCCAAGGGAAAGCCAGGAGCAGCCCTGGCTTTCCCCTCTCCCTCTTTGCTTGGTCTGGGGATGCTTTCCCTTTATGCGAGAGCTGTCTGCAGTGTCTGTTTCCTCAGTGCTATCTCTGAGAGGAGAGCTAGACTGACCAACTGGCAGCATTAAGACCCGCCACCATGGTGCTTGCGCTGAGAGGAGAGGAGAACCAGCTTTCTGGAGGGCAACACTCCAGACCTGCCTTCCAGCAGCAAACCCACCAGCTCCCAGATCTCAAAATCTGGTCCTCTTTTAGTAGCCAGCGGTTTTCAAAGCTCCCATTTCTGGAGGATGGTTTCCTTTTTGCTGTCTGGCCCTCACAGGACTAGGGAAAAGCCAGCTCCTTCACAGTTACTTCTCATCATGTCCAGTGAGGTCAGCCCCTCTTGGCCTGGGCTCTCAGCATCTTTCTCCAAGTCACAACATTCTCTAGGCACTTGCTGACCCTGCTGTGTTCTGCCTGTTAAAAGGTCACTGCGTTTTGAATTCTTTCCACTCTCCTCCCAGTTATTTGCGATAGCCTCTTAGAAGCTTAAAAATAACATTTATTTCCCCGGTGGTTTTGTATATTTCCATCTGGCAAACTCTATTTTGTTCCATGTGTTTCTAAGGGAACAGAAACCAAAATGGTTTATGTCCTACTTCCTACACTGGCCTGACTGATGTTGTCAGCCTGGAATTGTCCTTCAGCCAGAGTGGGTACTTCCAACCATAAGCTGGACCTTAATGCAGAAACTATATAAACTGCAAAGACAACAGACATTGTTTGGCTATTGGGAAAGCTACTTCATTGTACTTCCTTTAATCAAGCAGTTAATTTTTTAATAGATAGATTCAAGCCACTTTGCATGGATATGATAATATAAAAGTGGGTTATACCAAGATACTGTGATTGTGAATCCATTATTAAAATAAAACTGAGGGCAATATCAGACATCAAAATGGAAAGCAGCAGTTACCAGAAGGGGTACACTGGGGGATTTCTGGGGAAAGAAAATGTGCTAGAAATATTCTATTTGAAGATGTGGGTGAATTATATGAGTGTGTTCGCTTGTGGAAATCCAGTGAGCTCTGTAATTTATGATCACATTTCTCGGCATGGATGTTCTACGCCAACAAAAAGTTGACTTAAATAGACAGACAGACCGAGGGCTTTGGTTGAGGTAGGCAAGTAAAGGAATGAGGACAGCTCTGCTTTCATTTGACACGTATTGTTTTGGTGCTCACACAGTGCTCAGCGGGAAACACAGACTCAGTACATATTACAGAAATGAAAAAGTTAATGGCCACGGGGCCTGACTTCAAGGAGTTTACAGTTATGAGTCAGTTACAATATAGATGCAAGTGCTCAGTGTATATACCAATGCTGCCTAATTAGTTGTGGCAAATGTACCACAGTAATGTAGGATGTAAACATTAAGGGACACTAGCTAAGAGGAGGGGGAAGGCAATGGCACCCCACCCCAGTACTTTTGCCTGGAAAATCCCATAGACAGAGGAGCCTGGTAGGCTCCAGTCCATGAGGTCGCTAAGAGTCGGACACGACTGAGCGGCTTCACTTTCACTTTTCACTTTCATGCATTGGAGAAGGAAATGGCAACCCACTCCAGTATTCTTGCCTGGAGAATCCCAGGGATGGAGCCTAGTGGGCTGCCATCTATGGGATCGCACAGAGTCGGACACGACTGAAGTGACTTAGCAGCAGCAGCAGCAGCTAAGAGGAATATGGAATTCTCTATACGGTCCTCACAACTTTTCTGTAAATCTAATCCTATTCTATGTTTAAATTTTTATTTTAAAAATATGCAATGCCATGAGAATGACCAGAAGGAAGAGATTATTTTTGTACTAAGGGAATCAGAGATGACTTTGTAGAAGAAAAGATGTGATTACTTTAAAGGAAGAGTAGGATCATATCAAGGAAACTAGGGAAGAAGTTAACTGACAGGTGAAAAATGATATAAGCAACTATGGGGTTGGAGTCAGGGGCTTCCCTGGCAGTCCAGTGGTTAAGACTCTGTGTTTCCAATGCAGAGGGTACAGATTCAATCCCTAGTTTGAATCAAGCCAAGCCATGTGACCAAAAAAAGTAAAAAGTAAATAAATTAAGCAAAAAGAAAGAAATTTTACAATCAACAATCAAGATATGGAAATAACCTGTGTCCATCAACAGATGAATGGATATGAAGATGTGTATGTATATATATAATTCAACCACAAGAATAGATTCATTTAGCATACTGCGTTCAAGATCCATCCTTTATGGCAACATGGATGGATCCTGAATGCAGTATACTAAATGAAATTAAGTCAGAATAAGCCAGATAAAGACAAATACTATATGATTATTACATATGTGTGAACTCTAAAACACTCAGACTCAAAGAAACAGAATAGAATAGTGGTTACCAGAGGCATGGGATGGTAAGAGAGAGGGAAATGTTGGTCAAAGAGTTCAAACTTCTAGTTGTAAAGTCATTAAGTTCCAAGGATCGAATGCATAGCACGGTGATTATATTTAATGATACTATATTACATCCTTTAAAGTTCCTAAGAGAGGGAATCTTACATGTTCTCACTGCAAAGAAGAAATGGTCATTTAGGATGTGATGCAGGTGTCACACCCTACCCAATGCTGTGGTGGTAAGCATTTTTGCAATATATAAGTGATCAAGTCAACATATTATACACTTGAAACTTACACAATGCTACATGTCAGTTTATCTCACTAAAGGTGGAAAGGAAACTGTGGAATGTATCAGGACTAGTACATGGTTCTGTCAGACTGGTGAGTTGGAAGCAGGAAAGAAGTGGTGGAATAGGACCAGAGAAGCAGAGGGCTTTAAAAGCAGATCGGGAACAGCGTTACAATTTTAAAACTTTACTAATGCACAAAATATTAGCTCTCGATTGCCATTAAAACTTATTATTGGGCTTCCCTGGTGGTCTAGTGGTTAAGAATCCACCTGCCAGTGCAGGGGACACAGGCTTGATCCCTGGTCTGGGGAGATCCCACATGCCACAGGAAAACTAAGCCCGTGCCTCACGACTGCCGAGGCCCATACATTCTAGAACCCGTCTCGGCAACGAGAGAAGCCACCACAACGAGAAACCCATACACCGCAAAAAAGTGTAGCCCTTGCTTGCTACACCCAGAGGAAGCCCGTGTGCAGCAACGAAGACCCAGTGCAGCCAAAAATCAATAAAACAAATGAATCTTTTAAAAAAACTCATTATTTTACAATGAAAGACAAATGTTAATTTGAAAACCGATGGATATTAACGCAGGTCTTACCCACTTTTCAAAACTTGACTTTACATCATTTCACTTTTACAAAAGGCCTAAGTTAGCACCTGTTTTTGCTAAAAGAAATCTGAAGAGGATTTTTTTGCTTTTATGAAAAAAGGTGAAAAGCAAAAATACACTTCAGTGTCTGACCTGCAGAGACTGACAGAGGTAGCATCCAGCTCAAGTGGTGAGAAGTGGCCCTGCCAAGCTCCTTCCCCAAAAACTACACTCAGCATCTCAGCATCAAGATGCCATAGCTTTTGGATTATTCTTTAGATTCCACAGATAAGTTACATCATATGATATTTATCTATATATCAACAGAAACAGACTCATAGATGCAGAAAACAAACTTATGGTTAACAAGGAGGAAAATGGGGAGAGAGATAAAATTAGAAGCATGGCATTAACAGATATCATCTACTATACATAAAACTGATAAGCAACAGAGTTTACTGTATAGAGCAGGAAACTACATTCAGTATCTTATACGAACCTATAATGGAAAATAAAGTGAAATATATATGTATGTATGACTGAATCATTTGGTGTATATCCAAAACAAACACAATATTGTAAATCAACCAAACTTCAATTAAAAAAAAATGCCACAGCTTTGAACTGTCTGTGAGGATATCTTGATTTATTTTGTGCCTCCTTAGCAAGATGTGTTCTAAGGTAATGGCTTTTTCACTTTCTGCCATTTCACCTTGTGAAATAATTTCCTAGGAACTCTCTATTTTCAGATAGTCATTATACATCTACCATGAACTAAAGGAATTAAATTTATTAAACATTCACTATGTACC
Source organism: Tragelaphus eurycerus (assembly GCA_935064755.1). Taxonomy (NCBI): domain Eukaryota; kingdom Metazoa; phylum Chordata; class Mammalia; order Artiodactyla; family Bovidae; genus Tragelaphus; species Tragelaphus eurycerus. The sequence goes on along the minus strand of CAKXYN010000024.1, from coordinate 15,133,279 downwards.
TCATACTGTGAAATCACTTTGTCTACTATCTTAATCATCTTAAAATCCTATGAAGCAGCTGTTATTATTTTATTTTACAAATAAAAAAATCAAGAACGTGTTCATTTCCAACAAACACAAAAGAGTCATAAATATAAAAAATAGATATAGGCACCTGAGATCTTGTTTGTTTCCAACAAGCACAAAAGTCATAAATGCCAAAAAAACAGATACAGTGCTTACTGCCAGAATGTGCTTCATGGTTGAAATAGAACTGAGTTAAAAATATATTTACATTCAGATTTTGTTTAAATTCATTTTTTAACTGGAAAGAGAGTCATCTGGGACTAATTTAAGTTCTTCAAGACTTAATGGTCTTGATAAACCCATTTATCAAGTTGTTTCATGGAATAATTCAGACAAGTGTGTTTGGCAAGGAGTAATTATCACACAGAGTACCCAAAACTGATAAAGCCTGGCCTACACAGACTGGACTAGACATAGCACAGGAGAGCTGTTTTCCAATTCAGTTGTATAAACTCTTGTTCTGTACAGTCAGAGACAACACAGCCATGCTGCATGGACCATAGGCTGGAGAGCCCAGTTCTGACTCTGAATGTTTACAAACAGTTCCAAAGGAAATGAAACACACTTAACCTCCCTATCTTGGGGCGACTTGCATTGTGACTTGCCTGCAAAGCTAAATTACTGGGTATTGGAGAATAATATGGTCCAATAGTTACTAATGTCATTTTCCCCTCGAATTATAAAATAGAGTGAGGAACAAAATAGGTTTCAGCTTGGCTCAAATCTCAACTCATGCAGAAATGAAAAAGTCATCAAAGATCCATAGTTTCTGTTGAGGATTTCCTTCGTTTTTTGTTTTATTTTCTAATGAGATTTTACCTCCCCATACAACCACATAACAAATTTTACCTTCTTTATACTTGTTGAAAGAAAACTAAATTCTCAATTCTCTAAATTCTCAAAGAAAAATAAATTCTAAATTTTGTTTTCCTCTAATTCCTGACAAACTGTGCTCTATACCTGACAGCCACAAGGTAGAAAGGCAGCTGAGTCATTCAAAGAAGCATTTTGTTCTTGATCTTGCCATTCAATATCACAGGGTGTGATGAAAACTGGAACAAATATGGAAATCACAGAGGTGCCAGAACATTACATTTAAAAAATGGAATTATTTGAGTCAATCTGGAATGTCTGGTTCTTTTAGTTTAGGCCTCATGGGTAGCATTGTGCTTCAAAAACAACTTGAATTGGCTACCAGGATTCCAGAAGGGTAACATAATCGTGTACCTTTGTGGGAGATGCTTATCTATGTCTCCTACGAGCAGAAGGAGGCTGGATTCTTCTACCTTTTCAAGTTTCAAAATGAAAATTATTCAAAAAAGTTCCAAACCTGAGTGGAATTTGGAAACAATGGGAGGAGGCAGTTTCTCAGATCTTTTCCATTTGTGCTAGTCTTTATTTGAAATAAACGCCCAGCATGAATCAAATCCTCTACAGCTACAGACATATGGGGCTTGGGGGAGGTCCATCCTTACCACTTCCCTTATGTGATTTGGCAAGTACAGAAAAGGTCTCCAAGTTAATAATCCTGAATACAAAATTCAGACCTGCGGAGGAGACAGAGATACTTAACTGAGACCCAGGAGCTGGCAGCAGCTCACCTCCCCTTCTGAAAAATGCAGCCTGGATCCCTGGGACCCCCACCCCCTGGAAGGACACTGCTCCCTCAGCAAAGTCCTCCACTGAGGGCTGTGGACACAAGGCAGGTCTCTTCTCCCCGGGCATTGATGCACAACACTGTACGGGTGTTGTCAGACCTCAGAAAAGGGTTGGGGAAAACCAAAGGGAATTATAACATATGAAGGAAGGAATTTTCAGCTGTGTCATCCAACACAGGGGAAAAATTCTCCACTGAGTTAAGGAGACACACCCAAACTCCTAACCTCGTTGCCTTGTCACACACTGGGAATGAATCCCCAAGCGCCTCTGGGGTTGGAATTTCTTCCCATGGGGGTAGCCTGCCTCCATCATTCTTCCTCTCCTCTGTGTAGTACCCATCTCCATGTCTGGGCTATCCCATCTAGTAAAAGACTCTAAACGGCTCTAGCATAACAATCTTCGCAAGAGTCTAGGGTCCAGTTCCCTTGAGGGCTTCACCTTTGGTCTGGGTTGCGGACATGCCTCTGAATGCTACTTGGATGACCCAGATGCTCCTCCCCTCTACACACAGAAGCATTCCCCTGACGTAGTAATATCACAGCCAAGAAACGTAATACTATTCAGTCATAAAAAAGAATGAAATAATGCCATTTGCAGCAACATGGATGGACCTAGAGATTGTCATACTGAGTGAAGTCAGTCAGAATAAGACAAATATCATATGATATTACTTATTTGTGGAATCTAAAAGACTAATACCAATGTACTTATTTTCAAAACAGAAATAGATTCACAGACATAGAAAACAAATTTATGGTTACAAAAGGGGATGCTGCTAAGTCGCTTCAGTCATGTCCGACTCTATGCGACCCCATAGACGGCAGCCCACCAGGCTCCCCCGTCCGTGGGATTTTCCAGGCAAGAACACTGGAGTAGGGTGCCATTGCCTTCTCTGCAAAAGGGGATGAGGGGGAGATAAATTAGAAGTTTGGGACTAACATATACATACTACTACTATATATAAAATAGGTAAATGCCAAGACCTACTGTATAGTACAGGGAACAACACTCAATATCTTATACTAACCTATGGTGGAAAATAATCTGAAAGATAATATAGGTATGTATAACTGAATCACCTTGCTGTACACTTGAAACTGACACAATATTGAAAATTAATTATGCTTCAATTAAAAATTAAAAACACAGAACTTTTTAAAAAGAAGTGTTAAACTGATTTAATAATTTCATCTAATATTCTCATATAATGCTTCTCAACCTTTAATGTGCATACAAACAACCTGATGTTGAAGCTGCGTTTCTAACAAGCTTCCAGGTGCTGCCACTGCTGGTCAGCTGCCCAAACTCTAAATATTAAGGATCTAATTAATATACAATCCATATTCAACTTTCTACAATAGTTGAAAAATCTCTTTGACAGTTTTTTTATTCCTAATTCTGGTCAGGAATCATTCATTACACTTGGCTGTCATGTCCTTTCAGACAGAGGATGTGAGCTTTTTCTTGGCTGCTCACTTGGTTACACAAAGACTCAGTCAAAGTGTTGACATTTCCCCTAGTGAGACCCCCTCACACCATTAAATACTGAGACACAGACCAGCCCTCTCACAGTCTCAGCGAGGGAGAGGCAGAGGAGAGTGGTGTCCTGTCCAGTTGCGTCTGGAAGGAATCACCTGTGGGAGGCACTGTTATGGTTAGGTTCTATAATGTGCTTTTTAAAAAAAATGCAAACCACGTATACTGACTTGGATTTTCTGAGACAAGAGCAGGTAATATGGTGCCTATCTCAAAACAGCAGCACAGCGCTCAAACATAGCTGCAAAAGAGTTTTATTATCCTTGTTGCTAGCCTGAAAGGTCTTATCCATTCTCTCCAGAGATATTAGAGTCCCATTGCTACAGGCATAGTGAAATCCACTGGGTGTACAAACTTCATTTTCTATTTTTCAGAGCTTAGAGTTTAGATGAATTCAATCCTTTCTAGAATAACTCTCCTAAGGGCTTCCGCAGGGTGGACCATAGGGACTTGTCCAAATCCCACTACACTGTCCACTGTGGGCTCTACCATCCCCTCCCTGGCTTGGTGTGCCCATCTCGTTCACCTGTGCAACCTCGTCATAGTAGTATTTACTAAAACGCTAAATATTGCCTAGAAGGAAAGATGAAATTGCATCCTTACGGCCAGTTAGCTATCAAAGACTCACCTGAAGAATCAAGATGGGTTCTCTCTCAAGCTGATAGAGAAAGGGGTTATGTGGCAAAGGGACTTGACCAAATAGGAGGAATGGAGAAGCAGGGAACCCAAACAAGTAGGCAGCACAACCAGCCATGTGGCACCTGAGATGAGGACGAGCATCTCAAGAAAGGCAGTGGCACTGAAAGGGCCCTGAGAAGCTACCAGTTCACCAGCCTCATTCTTTGTCCTCAAGTTCACATATTATGCTCCCAGGCAGCACAGGAATTATTTCATAGAATGGAAAATAATCTAAGATGATGTTAGATCCAGACACCTTTGTCCCCTCATGTCCCAGTACTGTATTCCCTTATAACATTTTAACAGTAGGAGTATTTTAGCCTCTGCATGAGCATTTCCTACATGGGGTTCACAGCAGGCCTACATTCCTACAAAACACATAATACTGTCAGTGGTTACCAACCTAGACAGCATATTAAAAAGCAGAAACATTACTTTGCCAACAAAGGTCCATCTAGTCAAGGCTATGGTTTTTCCAGGGGTCATGTATGGATGTGAGAGTTGGACTATAAAGAAAGCTGAGCGCCGAAGAATTGATGCTTTTGAACTGTGGTGTTGGAGAAGACTCTTGAGAGTCCCTTGGACTGTGAGGAGATCCAACCAGTCCATCCTAAGGGAGATCAGTCCTGAGTGTTCACTGGAAGGACTGATGTTAAAGCTGAAACTCCAATACTTTGGCCACCTGATATGAAGAGCTGACTCACTGGAAAAGACTGATGCTGGGAAAGATTGAGGGCAGGAGGAAAAGGGGACGACAGAGGATGAGATGGCTGGATGGCATCACTGACTCAGTGGACATGGGTTTGGGTGGACTCTGGGAGTTGGTGATGGACAGGGAGGCCTGGCGTGCTGGGACTCATGGAGTCGCAAAGAGTCGGACACAATGGAGCAACTGAACGGAACTGAATTGAACTGAGTGGTTACTGAGTGCATTCAACACTGGCACCACTCCAAGGGCTTTACAGAGTCATTTAGCCTACACAATAGCCCCAAACCTGTAGTTCTATTATAATCTCCATGTTATAGATAAGGATATACAAGGATCCAAATTAGACCAAGATTGGGATTATAGACCAAAACCAAGATTATGCATTCTAAATTGGAACAAGAAGTGGGATTCCAAGGCCGGTGATCTTAACCACTTCTTCAAGAAGTGGTTCTTCTGCTTCTCAAGAAGTCACAAAACAAAACAGTTGCTACCTTACAGAGGATTAAAGCCTAAAACATGTAGCACACATATATTATGTATTCACTCAACTTAAAAATTTAAAACTCATAATGCAATGTAATGATCAAACCAGTCAATCCTAAAGGAAGTCAACCATGAATATTCATTGGAAGGACTAATGCTAAAGCTCCAATACTTTGGCCACCTGACTCAAAGAAGCAACTCATTGGAAAAGACCCTGATGCTGGAAAAGACCGCAGGAAACAGGAGAAGGGGGAGGCAGAGGATGAGATGGTTAGATAGAATCATGGACTCAATGAACATAAATTTGAGCAGACTCCGGGAGATACAAGTGGATAGAGGTGCCCGGTGTGCTGCAATCCATGGGGTTGCAAAGAGTCAGACATGACTCAACAGAAACAACACAATGCAATGTACTTTTCTTTAAAATTTCTTGCCTTGGTTTTCTGTTTTTCCTATTTTCTACATTTTACTTGTGGTAGACTCAGCACAGACCTCCTGGGAAAAGACTTATGCCAGAGAGGAACGATGAAGATTCCTCCCATAACTCACCCACAACAGGAGGCTTCCCTCAAGGTTTCAGGGGGGATTTGGCAAGAGATTTATGGGGGAGAGAGGGAAGGGAGATGGCTAAATACTGTCTCTGAGATGATGACTTCCAAATCGATCATTCTTGCCCCAAACTTTTCCATTTTGATATCTAATAGATGTCTCCAACTTAAGTCCAAAATGAAATACTTGATTTACACCACTGCTCCCCAAACTGGCTCTCATCCACCTTGTTAAATCATACCACTGGTCACCTAATTCCTTAAGCCAAAAACCTGAGAGTCATTCGAGATCTCTCTCTTCCTAATATCTACAGCAATTCCACTGGCAAGTCCCATCGGTTGTACTTTCTAAAGATATCCAGCATCCAAACATTTTTCATCACCCTGTCATTCTCATCACCTCTTGAGTCTAAGCTGCCATCATATTCTGCCTGGATTCCTGCATTCGCCTTGCATCTGACCTACCCTCTTTGGCCCTTGTTTCCTGAAGACTCTACTCCAAATGGCAGCAGTGGTCATTAAAAGCTTAAGTGACATCATTTCACTCCCTACTCAGAACTCTCTAATGGCTTCCCATCAAACTTAGAATAAGATACAAATCCCTCAACATGGTCAACAATGTAAACTCTGTATGACTAGTCCCCAACCACCTCTCCAAGAGCAATCTCTATCCCTCTATTCTTGCTCATTTCCTCTGTTCACATGGTCCTTCTTGCTGTCCCTAAAACACACTATGCTTATCCTCCCTTTGCACTGCTTCATTCACATTGCTTCTCCTTGTCTTCCAACCTTTGTAGGACCTACTCCCTAATTCCTTTTAATGGTACTTCCTCAGAGACAACTTCCTGGACACCCTTTATGAAAGAGCTGTTCCAACCCCACCTCCAACCATCATTCTTTACCACTTTGCTTTGCTCTATTTTTCTTTGTGAACATATATCACTCCAAAATCATATTTTATATGTACGTGTTTACTTATTTTTATTTATCCTATTAGATTATAAATTTTAAATTTTATAATTGTCTTATTTCCCTAGTGGCTCAGTTGGTAAAGAATCTGCCTGCAATGCAGGAGATCCAGGTTCAATCCCTGGGTCAGGAAGATCCCCTGGAGAAGGAAATGGCAACCCCCTCCAGTACTCTTGCCTGGAGAATTCCATGGACAGAGGAGCGGGTCAGGCCACAGTCTGTGGGATCACAGAGTTCGATCCGACTCTGTGACTAACTTTCATAATTGTCTTGTTCACAAGTGTTTCCCCAGTGCCTGGTAAATTGTAAGTGTTCAGCCCACTCCAGTGTTCTTGCCTGGAGAATCCCAGGGACGGGGGAGCCTGGTGGGCTGCCGTCTATGGGGTCACACAGAGTCGGACACGACTGAAGTGACTTACCATAGCATAGCATAGCATTGAATGAATATAAAGATTGCCAGGAGAAATATCAACAAGCTCATATATGCACATAGCGCCACCCCAATGGCAGAAAACAAAAAGAAACAGCCTCTTGATGAAGGTGAAAGAGGAGAGTGAAAAAGCTGCCTTCAAATTCAACTTTCAAAAAACTAGGATCATGGCATCTGGTCCCATCACTTCATGGCAAATAGATTGGGAAACATTAGAAACAGTGACAGACTTTATTTTCTTGGACTCCAAAATCACTGAAGATGGTAATGCAGCCATGAAATTAAAAGATGCTTGCTCCTTAGAAGAAAAGCTATGACAAACCAAGATAGCATATTAAAAAGCAGAGACAACACTTTGCCAACAAAAGTCTGTATAGTTAAAGCTATGGTTTTTCCAGTAGTCATGTACGGATGTGAGTGTTGGACCATAAAGAAGGACTGATTTGGTGAAGCTGAAGTTCCAATACTTTGGCCACCTGATGTGAAGAACTGATTCATTGGAAAAGACTTGGATGCTGGGAAAGACTGAGGGCAGGAGAAGAAGGGGACGACAGAGGATGAGGTGGTTGGACGACATCACCTGCTCAATGGACATGAGCTTGAGCAAACTCCAGGAGATAGTGAAGGACAGGGAAGCCTGGCTGCTACAGTCCATGGGGTCACAAAGAGTGGGACACAACAGAGTGACCGAACAACAACAACCAGTCCACAATTTGTTTTCAGACTTTCTGATACTCAGATCCATATAACTTGCTGTGCATGACCCACAAGTCCAAAAGGAAATTCAAACTCAGCATGGAAACTGAGCTCACTATTCCTTCCATTCATCCCCCGTCATTTCCAAGCATAATTGACAGCACTACTATTCATCTAGGCCCTCAAGACAGAATTCTGGGTGTCATTCTAGATTTCACCCTTTCTCTCACCCCCAGTCTATCACCAAATCCCATCATTTCAACTGGTATCAGATTGTGTTCTTGGTCACAAACAACAGAATCCACTTTAGCTGCTTTAAGAAAAATCAAAAAGCATTTACTAAACTATCAGGTAGCTTACAGCAGCTTCAGAAGGGCTGAAGGCCCAACTTGGCAGCTTTGCAGACAAGAACAATGCCCAAATCACCCTGCCAAGCTGTGCAGAGGAAACCTGTCACTGCTGACCCAGGCCCCAAAGATCACAACAAACTCCGGAGTGAAAAATTATAGCTAGGACCACTGTCTCTCAAAACTCAGTGGCCCCCACTCCTCTGCAGAATGTGTTCCCTCTTTTCTAAAATCAGGTACTAATGGGCAGAGCCTAGAACACATGCCTGTTCCCCTTCTGTCAGGAAGGCTTCCTGGGAAATTCCCAAAGCATTGGAAGAATGTTTAAAAAATGCAGGGCAGCCACAAGGCATCACAGATGTCAGCTCACATGGTCTCCCATTTCCCGAGCCCACCCACCACTGCTGACTCAGCGCTAGTTTTCATAGTTTGTGGTCTTGACTAATACAATCACCTCCTAACTGATTTCCCCTGCCTCTTTTCTCACCTCCTCACTAATGCTAGAGGACCAGGTCTAAAAGCTTACCCTTACTTAGCATCCATTACTAAAAAACAAAAAATCTCTCACAAGCTCTCATTGCCTGGAGATATAAGTCCAAACCCCTTTGACTGGCATACAGACAGAGCCTTTGGTACCATGGCCCTGCCCATCTTCCCACGATCACCTCCAGGCTCCTGTGCTTCCATTGTACCAAACAATTTGCCCTTCTCCAAACGTAGTTGCCCATTCTTTCCTGCTTCTGCTTCTTTGTACACACTCCTTCCTGCTCCTTGGAATGGCCTTCTCAACAAACTCTTACTCATCCTTCAAAGCCCATCTCAAGTATCACCTCTTTGCCTCTACCCTGATCCCTCATTGAGACACCCCAGATTTGGTTCTCCCTTGACATCTACCTCTACCAGTACTTATTCTATTATTTTGTAATTGTTTGCTTCCACATTTGTCTCTGTGACAGGAAGGAGCTTGGCTGTGAACTCCTTGAAGGCAGGAACAATTGCCTTACTTTTGTATCCCTAACATGTTGACTGACTCATAGCAGACACAATAAATTTTGTGGATAAATAGAACTGCTGATGCCTCTGCTGCAGATAATCAACTCCATTTATGCCACTTCCTGTGTGTCAGGCACTGTACTGAAATATTTATATATATTATATATATATGATATATGCATATATAGATTCCAATATACTATTTAATAAAGATAATGACTCTATGATTTAAGTATAATTATCCTCATTTTACAGATTGGGGAAAAAGAGCCTTAATGAAGATATAAAAAGGAGAAGGGGGCGACAGAGGATGAAATGGTTAGATAGCATCACCAACTCACTGGACATGAATTTGAGCAAACTCCAGGAGATAGTGAAGGACAGGGAGGCCTGGCGTGCTGCAGTCCACAAGGTTGCAAAAAGTCAGACACAATTTAGTGACTGAATAATAACAACAACAAATAACATTCCCAGGATCACATCACTAAAAACCAAGTGAGCTGAAATTTGAACTTGTGATTCCAAAGCTTATACTTTTGATTAATATAATTGAAAGCTCCTTGTGAATAAATGAAAATGTGGGGAAAAGAATAAACAAGTGAAAGTGTGAAGCTTCACCTTGCATTCTGCAGTTGGCATTACTCTCCAGCTTGCACAACCAGAACAGTGTCCTTACTTTTTTGTTATTTTATGTACTTCATTCGGCTTGAAATACAACTGTTTCTTCCCATGCCCTTGGAGACAGTGAGCTCCATGAGGGCAGGAAGTCCTATCTTTTTCATCTTCATGTCTGCCCATTTGTATTAGTTTCCTGGTGCTTCCCTGGTGGCTCAGAGGGTAAAGAATCCACCTGCAGTGTGGGAGACCTGGGTTCGATCCCTGGGTTGGGAAGATCCACCTCGAGGAGGGCATGGCAACCCACTTCAATATTCTTGCCTGGAGAATCCCCACGGACAGGGAAGCCTGGCGGGCTACAGTCCATGGGGTTGCAAAGAGTCGGACAGGACTGAGCAACTAAGCACAGCACAGCCTGAGATTACCAAAATATTGTACCACAAACTGGGTGGCTTAAACCACAGAAACATATTGTCTCACAGTTCTGGAGGCTAGAAGTCTGAGCCCAACGTCTGGGCAGGGCCACGCCCCACTGAAGGCATGAAGGGAGGATCTGCTCCAGGCTCTCTCCTAGCTGCTGGTAGCCTCTTGGCTTATAGCAGCCGAACACTAATTTCCACATGGCGTTCTCCCTGTGTCACTGGTCTTTCTGTGTCCAAATTTCCCTTTTATAAGGAGCCAGTCACTTTGGATTAGCGCCCTCCCTCATGACTTCATCTTAACTTGATCACATGCAAAGACCCTGTTTTCAAATAAGGTCACATTCACAGGGACTGGAGTTAGAACTGCAAAACATTCAAGGGGACACAATTCAACCCGTACCACCATGCATCCAGCAAAGTGTCCTGAGGTTATCAATGGTCACTGAAGGTTGGTTAAAAGACTTGGAGGACCCACAGTGAGACCTGGCCTCTAGTCAGTGTGTCTGAGATTCCCTTCCCTGATGGCTCAGACAGTAAAGAATCTGCCTGCAATGCAGGAGATGCAGGCTCAATCCCTGGGTCGGGAAGATGCCCTGGAGAAGGGAATGGCAGCCCACTCCAGTATTCTCGCCTGGAGAAACCCATGGACAGAGGAGCCTGCTGGGCTACAGTCCATGGGGTAGCGAAGAGTCAGACAGGACTGAGCCACTAACACACACACATACACCCATGAAGTAGAAAAGCATCGCCAGGTGGTCTCATTACTCCTTGTGAAATCTCTGCAGGGCTGGTGGGTGGAGAGGAGCTGTAGAGACTTCAGGTCATCTTCTCTTAGAAAACAGTATTTTCTTCCAGGAAGGGTATAATGTCCTGGGGCTCATTTGTAGATAAGAAGAACGGCATTTGAGCTGGCTGCTTTTATGGCAGTGGTGTTGGGCCAAGAGGTTGTAAACATGCCATCCTCTGGAATGCGTCTGCCTGCCTCACTTGGCAGACTCCTCAGGGACTGGATGGGCTCCAGCTGATGTCCAGGCTCTGCACGCTCACTTGGGGCCCAGCAGACTGCCCTGCCGTCCACAGCCGACTCCTCCGTGCCGTCCGGCCCTGCCCTTGCCAAGGCTCCGGGAAGAATGATTTTATTCTTTTTAAAAAAATTTACACACGTATTATATTGATCACTTTTATGCCTGGCACCAGGTGTGTGTCGTGGGCCATTTAATCTTTCTAATCTTTGCCATAATACCACAAAGTAGAGTTTTTGTTTAATTCCAGGATGTACCACAGATAAATGAATAAATGTTATCTGTAAATGTTTAAAATAATGGTGAAATGTGTAACCACTGCCCAGAATAAGAAACAGAACATTACCAAGTATCCTAGGGCTTCTGTGGACCTCTCTCCAGTTGCACTGCCTTCTCTCCCTGTATCTAAGTTTTCTATTAATCACAGCCATGCTTTTCTTTATAATTTGCCAACTGTGTATGCATCTCTTAGAGTATAATACTTGGTTTTGCCAGGTTTTGTTTTTTTATATAAATGGAATCATCCCATTTGTAGTCTTAGATTATTTTGTTACATTTTTCATGCTTTGTTATATCTTTTATCATCACTCTTGTTTTTGAGAATCGTCCATGTTATAGTAGTTCAATCGTTTTCTCTGCTGTGTTTTTCCCATTGTATAAATAAGCCACAGTCTATCTATTTTACTCTTTCTGGACATTTGGAACGTCACCAGGCAGAGCTATCGGGAACAGTGCTGCGAGGATATTCGTCTCTTTTTGTGTTGTTCAGTCACTAAGCCTGCCATGCTCTTCTGTCCATGGGATTTCCCAGATAAGAATACTGGTGTGGGTTGCCATTGCCTTCTCGAGGGCATCTTCCCAACCCAGGGATCGAACCTGTATCTCCTGCATTGGCAAGCGGATTCTTTATCCCCGAGCCACCAGGGAAGCCTATAGGACATTCTTCTACATGTCTTTAACATACGTAGCAGAGTTTCTCTGGGTTACATACTCAGAAGTATAAGGAACAGGTTCAGGATATGCACATTTTAGCTTTACTAGGTAATGCCAAAGTGTTTGTAAAATGTTTATACCAAGTTATATTCTGCATAATTACATTATTCCAAGTTACAGTGGATTAAAGGGCTCATTATTCCATGGACTTGCCATCTGCATTTATCAGAATTAAAATTTTCACCCATCCAATGGGTAGGAAATTATAATTTTAATATTAATATATAGTTCCTTGATTGTTAGAAAAGGATGAACACTAGCGAATTTGAGGCTCTCTTATGAAGGGCCTATTTTCATTCTTTTTTCTATTGGACCATGCTGTCTTTTTCTTATTGATAGTACACTTTAATATAGTCTGGATGTTAGTCCTTTTTGGTATTTGACTTTATGTGTTGAAATACCTTTTTCATCTTCATGACCTCTTTTTACTCCTTATTTGGTGTCTTTTGAAAGATATTTAACCAAATGGAATTTTTCAATTTTTCATTATGGTTTATGTTTTCATATTTTGAATATGCTATCTAGGTTGGTCATAACTTTCCTTCCAAGGAGTAAGTGTCTTTTAATTTCATGGCTACAGTCACCAGATGGCATATTCAAAAGCAGAGACATTACTTTGCCAACAAAGGTTCGCCTAGTCAAGGCTATGGTCTTTCCTGTGGTCATGTATGGATGTGAGAGCTGGACTGTGAAGAAGGCTGAGTGCCGAAGAATTGATGCTTTTGAACTGTGGTGTTGGAGAAGACTCTTGAGAGTCCCTTGGACTGCAAGGAGATCCAACCAGTCCATTCTGAAGGAGATCAGCCCTGGGATTTCTTTGGAGGGAATGATGCTAAAGCTGAAACTCCAGTATTTTGGTCACCTCATGTGAAGAATTGACTCATTGGAGACTTTGATGCTGGGAGGGAATGAGGGCAGGAGGACAAGGGGACGACAGAGGATGAGATGGCTGGATGGCATTACTGACTCGATGGATGCGAGTCTGGGTGACCTCCGGGAGTTGGTGATGGACAGGGAGGCCTGGCATGCTGCAGTTCATGGGATCGCAAAGAGTCGGACGCGACTGAGTAACTGATTTGATCTGATCTTTCATATTTTGGCTTAGAAAACCCTCCTCTACCCTTGCTGCTGCTGCTGCTAAGTCGCTTCAGTCGTGTCCGACTCTGTGCGACCCCATAGACGGCAGCCCACCAGGCTCCGCCATCCCTGGGATTCTCCAGGCAAGAACACTGGAGTGGGTTTCCATTTCCTTCTCCAGTGCATGAAAGTGAAAAGTGAAAGTGAAGTCGCTCAGTCATGTCTGACTCTTAGCAACCCCATGGACTGTAGCCCACCAGGCTCTACCATCCCAGGGATTCTTCAGGCAAAAAAACAGGAGTGGGTTGCCATTTCCTTCTCCTATGCATGAAAGTGAAAAAATAAAGTGAAGTCGCTCAGTTGTATCCAACTCCTAGCAACCCCACGGACTGCAGCCTACCAGGCTCGTCCATCCATGGGATTTTCCAGGCAAGAGTACTGGATTGGGCCTTTACCCTTAGAATATCATAAAGATATTCTCCTAATTTGCCTTCTAAAACCTTTATGCACTTGCCTTTCATAGTTAAGTCCTTATTGCATTTGAACTTGATGTTCGTGTGCAGATTAAGTTCATATCTGATTTTAGGTTCTTCCACGTGGATAACCAATTGTCCCAACACCATTTGTCAACTTCATGCAATCCACCACGGCCACTTTGTCTTCTTTCAAGTGTCCACGTGTCCATGTCTGTTTGGAACCCTCCCTTCTGTTCCACTGGCCTGTTTTATCTGTTCCTGTATAAATATCACACTGATTTAATTCCCATAGCTTTAGCAGATCTGGCAGGGCAAGTTTCCTAGCAGTCTCCTTCCTGAGAATACTGGCTATTCTAGGCCTCTGTACCTCCATAAAAATTCTAGGATCATTTCATCAAGTTCCAGAAATACCTCTGAGAGAATATTGAGTGGAATTCTATTGAATCTCTGTATTTATTGATTTGTAAGCTACTGTAAATTCTTACTGAAAAATTTGCTATATGGCTTCACTTATTTTAGTTCAGTTTAGTTCAGTTGCTCAGTCGGGTCCGACTCTTTGCAATACCATGGACTGCAGCACACCAGGCCTCCCTGTCAAATCACCAACTCCTGGAGCTTACTCAAACTCATGTCCAGTGAGTCGACGGTGCCATCCAACCATCTCATCCTTTGTTGTCCCCATCTCCTCCAGCCTTCAATCTTCATCAGGGTCTCTCCAAATGAATCAGTTCTTCACATCAGGTAACCAAAGTATTAGAGTTTCAGCTTCAGCATCAGTCCTTCCAATGAATATTCAGGACTGATTTCCTTTAGGATTGACTGGTTGGATCTCCTTGCAGTCCAAGAGACTCTCAAGAGTCTTCTCCAGCACCACAGTTCAAAAGCATCAATTTTTCGGTGCTCAGCTTTCTTTATAGTCCAACTCTCACATCCATACCTGACTACTGGAAAAACCAAAGCTTTGAGTAGATGGACCTTTGTTGGAAAAGTAATGTCTCTGCTTTGTAATATGCTGTCTAGGTTCATCATAACTTTTCTTCCTAGGAGCTGCTGATGCTAAGTCACTTCAGTCGTGTCCAACTCTGTGTGACCCCACAGATGGCAGCCTACCAGGCTCCCTGGTCCCTGGGATTCTCCAGGCAAGAACACTGGAGTGGGTTGCCATTTCCTTCTCCAATGCATGAAAGTGAAAAGGGAAAGTGAAGTTGCTCAGTCATGTCTGACTCTTCGCAACCCCATGGACTGAAGCCTACCAGGCTCCTCCGTCCATTGGGTTTTCCAGGCAAGAGTACTGGAGTGGGATGCCATTGCCTTCTCCTCTTCCTAGGAGCAAGCATCTTTTAATTTCAAGGCTGCAGTCACCATCTGCAGTGATTTTGGAGTCCAAGAAAATAAAGTCTGTCATTGTTTCCACTGTTTCCACTATTTGCCATGAAGTGATAGGACCAGATGCCATGATCTTAGTTTTCTGAATGTTGAGTTTTAAGCCAACTTTTTCACCCTCCTCTTTTACTCTCATCAAGAAGCTCTTTAGTTCTTCTTTACTTTCTGCCATAAGGGTGGTGTCATCTGCATATCTGAGGTTATTTATATTTCTCCCAGCAATCTTGATTCCAGCTCCTGCTTCATCCAGTCCATCACTTCTCATGATGTACTCTGCATGTAAGTTAAATACGCAGGGTGACAATATATACCCTCGACAATATACACACACTCCTTTCCCAATTTGGAACCAGTCCATTGTTCCATGTCCAGTTCTAAATGTTGCTTCTTGACCTGCATACACATTTCTCAGGAGGCAGGTAAGGTGGTCTGCTATTCCCATCTCTTAGGAATTTTCCAGTTTGTTACAATCCACACAGTCAAAGGTTCTGGTGTAATTAGTAAAGCAGAAGTAGAACTTTTCCTGGTATTCTCTTGCTTTTTAGATGATCCAGCAGATGTTGGCAATTGATCTCTGGTTCCTCTGCCTTTTCTAAATCCAGCTTGAACATCTAGACATTCACGGTTCACGTACTGTTGAAGCCTGGCTTGGAGAATTTTGAGCATTACTTTGCTACCGTGTGAGATGAGTGTAGTTTTTTAGGTAGTTTGAGCATTCTTTGGCATTGCCTTTCTTTAGGGTTGGAATATAAATTGACCTTTTCTAGTCCTGTGGCCACTGCTGAGTTTTCCAAATTTGCTGGCATACTGAGTACAACACTTTCACAGCATCATCTTTTAGGATTTGAAATAGTTCAACTGGAACTCTATCACCTCCACTAGTTTTGTCTGTAGTAATGCTTCCTAAGGCCCACTTGACTTTGCACTCCAGGATGTAGGCCTCTAGGTGAGTGATCACAACTTTGTGATTATCTGGGTCATTAAGATCTTTTTTGTACAGTTCTTCTGTGTATTCTTGCCACCTTTTCTTAATACCTTCTGCTTCTATTAGGTCCATACCATTTCTGTCCTTTATTGTGGCCTCCTTTGCATGAAATGTTCCCTGGTACCTTTAGGTTTCTTGAAGAGATCTCTAGTCTTTCTCATTCTTTGTTTTCCTCTCTTTCTGTGCATTGATCACTGAGGAAGGCTTTCTTCTCTCTCCTTGCTATTCTTTGGAATTCTGCATTCAAATGCGTATATCTTCCTGTTTCTCCTTTGCCTTTCACTTCTCTTATTTTCACAGCTATTTGTAAGGCCTCCTCAGACAACCATTTTGCCTTTTTGCATTTCTTTTTCTTGGATCATATATTTAGGTCTTTTTAACCTCTTTCCTTTTAAAGGAGGTAGCCATTACTTAGGCCAAACTACAGGGAGGGACCACACCCCACCCATCAACATAAAATTGGATTAAAGATTTACTTAGCATGGCCCCACCCATCAGAGCAAGACCTAGATTCTCCCACAGCTAGTCCCTCCCATGAGGACGCTTCCACAAGTCTCTTATTCTTATCCAACAGAGGGCAGACAGAATGGAAACCATAATCACAGAGAGCTAACCAAACTGATCGCATGGACCACAGCCTTGTCTAACTCAATGAAACTATGAGCCATGTCATGTAGGGCCACCCAAGACAGATGGATCATGGTGGAGAGTTCTGACAAAACATGGTCTGCTGGAGAAGGGAATGGCAAACCATTCTTGCCTTGAGAACCCCATGAACAGTATGAAAAGGTAAAAAGATATGACACTGAAAGATGAACTCCCCAGGTCAATGGGTGCCCAATATCCTAATGGAGAAGAACAGAGAAATAACTCCAGAAAGAATGAAGAGACAGAGCCAAAGCAAAAACAGCGTCCAGCTGTTGATGTGACTGGTGATGGAAGTAAAGTCCAATGCTGTAAAGAATATTATTGGATAGGAACCTGGAATGTTAGGTCCATGAATCAAAGAAAATTGGAAGTGGTCAAATAGGAGATGGCAAGAGTGAACACTGACATTTTAGGAATCAGTGAACTTAAATGGACCAGAATGGGTGAATTTAACTCAGATGACCATTATATCTACTACTGTGGACAAGAATCCCTTAGAAGAAATGGAGTAACCCTCACAGTCAACAAGAGTCCAAAATGCAGTACTTGGGTGCAATCTCAAAAATGACAGAATCATCTTAGTTTGTTTCCAAGACAAATCATTTTTAGTACCACAGTAATCCAAGTCTATGCCCCAGCCACTAATGCTGAAGAATCTGAAGTTGAATGAATTCTATGATGACTTATAAGACCTTCTAAAACTAACACCAAAAAAAATAATGTCCTTCTCACCATAGAGGATTGGAATGCAAAAGTACAGAGTCAAGAGATACCTGGTGTAACAGGCAAGTTTGGCCTTGGAGTACAAAATGAAGCAAGGCAAAAGCCAACAGAGTTTTGCCAAGAGAACACACTAGTCACACGAAACACCATCTTCTAACAATATAAGACCCTACACATGGGCATCACCATATGGTCAATATTGAAATCAGATTGATTATATTCCTTGCAGCTAAAGATGGAGAAGCTCTGTACAGTCAGCAAAAACAGGACTGGGAGCTGACTGTGGCTCAGATCATGAGTTCCTTATTGTCAAATTTAGACTTAAAACTGAAGAAAGTAGGGAAAACCACTAGGTCATTCAGGTATGACCTAAATCAAATCCTTACGATTATACAGTAGAAGTAAAAATAGATCAAGGGATTAGATTTGATAGACAGAGTGCCTGAAGAACTATGGACAGAGGTTTGTGACATTATACAAGAGGCGGTGATCAAAACCGTCCCCAAGAAGAAATGCAAAAAGGCAAAATGGTTGTCTGAGGAGGTCTTACAAATAGCTGAGAAAAGAAGAGAAGTGAAAGGCAAAGGAGAAAAGGAAAAATATATCCTTCTGAATGCAGAGTTCCAAAGGATAGCAAGAAGAGATAATAAAGCCTTCCTAAGTGATCAATGCAAAGAAACAGAGGAAAACAATAGAACAGGAAAGATGAGATGTCTTCAGTAGGAACCTGGAATGTTAGGTCCATGAATCAAGGTAAATTAGAAGTGGTCAAAAGGAAATGGCAAAAGTGAACATCGACATATTAGGAATCAGTGAACTAAAATAGACTGAAATGGGTGAATTTAACTCAGATGACCATTATATCTACTACTGTGGGCAAGAACCCCTTAGAAGAAATGGAGTAGCCATCATGGTCAACAAAAGAGTCTGAAATGCAGTATTTGGATGCAATCTCAAAAATGACAAAATGATCTCTGTTCGTTTCCAAGGCAAACCATTCAATATCACAGTAATCCAAGTCTATGCCCCAACCAGTAATCCTGAAGAAGCTTAAGTTGAACAGTTCTATGAAGACCAGAAGACCTTCTAGAACTAACACCCCAAAGAGATGTCCTTTTCATTATGGGGGACTGGAATGCAAAAGTAAGAAGTCAAAAGATACCTGGAATAACAGGCAAATTTGGCCTTGGAGTAGAAAATGAAGCAGGGCAAAGGCTAACAAAATTTTGCCAAGAGAATGCACTGGTCATAGCAAACACTGTCTTACAACAGCACAAGAGAAGACTCTAGATATGGACATCATCAGATGGTCAACACTGAAATCAGATTCTTTGTAGCTGAAGATGGAGAAGCTCTGTACAGTCAGCAAAAATAAGACCAGGAGCTGACTGTGCCTCAGATCATGAATTCCTTATTACAAAATTCACACTTAAAATGAAGAAAGTAGGGAAAACCACTAGAACATTCAGGTATGACCTAAATCAAATCCTTTATGATTATACAGTAGAAGTGAAAAATAGATTCAAGGGATTAGATCTGACAGAGTGCCTGAAGAACTATAGATGGAGGTTTGTGACATTACAGGAGGCACTGATAAAGACCATCCTCAAGAAAAAGAAATGCAAAAAGGCAAAATGGTTGTCTGAGGAGGCCTTACAAATAGCTCTGAAAAGAAGAGAAGTGAAAGGCAAAGGAGAAATGGAAAGATATAACCATTTGAATGCAGAAGGAGAGATAAGAAAGCCTTCCTCAGCAATCAACGCACAGAAAGAGAGGAAAACAATAGAATGGGAAAGACTAGAGATCTCTTCAAGAAACTTAAAAGTACCAAGGGAACATTTCATGCAAAGGAGGCCACAATAAAGGACAGAAATGGTATGGACCTAATAGAAGCAGAAGGTATTAAGAAGAGGTGGCAAGAATACACAGAAGAACTGTACAAAAAAGATCTTAATGACCCAGATAATCACAAAGTTGTGATCACTCACTTAGAGGCAGACATCCTGGAATGCAAAGTCAAATGGGCCTTAGGAAGCATTACTACAAACAAAACAAGTGGAGGCGATGGAATTTCAGTTGAACTATTTCAAATCCTAAAAGATGATGCTGTGAAAGTGCTGCACTCAATATGCCAGCAAATTTGGAAAACTCAGCAGTGGCCACAGGACTGGAAAAGGTCAATTTACATTCCAATCCCAAAGAAAGGCAATGCCAAAGAATGTTCAAACTACCACACAATTGCACTCATCTCATATGCTAGAAAATTAATGCTCAGAATCTCCAAGCCAAGCTTCAACAGTACGTGAACCGTGAACTTCCAGATGTTCAAGCCGGATTTAGAAAAGGCAGAGGAACCAGAGATCTATTGCCAACATCTGCTGGATCATCTAAAAAGCAAGAGAATACCAGAAAAACATTTACTTCTGCTTTACTAATTACACCAGAGCCTTTGATTGTGGGGATCATAAGAAACTGTGGAAAATTCTTAAAGAGATGGGAATAGCAGACCACCTTACCTGCCTCCTGAGAAATCTGTATGTAGGTCAAGAACCAACAGTTAGAACCAGACATGGAACAACAGACTGATTCCAAATAGGGAAAGGAGTATGTCAAGGCTGTATATTGTCACCCTGCTTATTTAACTTTATACAGAGAACATCATGAGAAATGATGGACTGGATGAAGCAGGAGCTGGAATCAAGATTGCTGGGAGAAATATTAATAACCTCATATATTCAGATGATACCACCCTGCTGGCAGAAAGTAAAGAAGAACTAAAGAGCCTCTTGATAAAGTGAAAGAGGAGAGTCAAAAAGTTGGCTTAAAACTCAACATTCAGAAAACTAAGATCATGGCATCTGGTCCCATCACTTCGTGGCAAATAGAATGGAATTTGCCACGTGGCAAATAGTGAAATCAGTGACAGACTTTATTTTCTTGGGCTCCAAAATTACTGCAGATGGTGATGCAACCAAGAAATTAAAAGAAGCTTTCTCATTGGAAAAAAAGCTATAACAAACCTAGACTGCATATTAAAAACCAGAGACATTACTTTGCCCAAGTCAAAGCTATGTCACTATGTCAAAGCTATGGTTTTTCAAGTAGTCACGTAGGGATGTGAGAGCTGACTATAAAGAAAGCTGAGTGCCCAAGAACTGATGCTCTTGAAATGTGGTATTGGAGAAGACTCTTCAGAGTCCCTTGGATTCCAAGGAGTCTAACCAGTCGATCCTAAAGGAAATCAGTCCTGAATATTTATAGGAAGGACTGATGCTGAAGCTGAAACTCCAATACTTTGGCCACCTGTGAAGAGCCAACTTATTGGAAAAGACCTTGATTGTGGGAAAGATTGAGGGCAGGAGAAGAAGGGGATGAAAGAGGATCCGATGGTTGGATGGCATCACCGACTCAATGGACATGAGTTTGAGCAAGCTTTGGGAGTTGGTGATGGACAGGGAGGCCTGGCGTGCTGCAGTCCATGGGGTTGCAAAGAGTCGGACACAACTGAATGGCTGAGTTCAGTTCAGTCGCTCAATCATGTCTGACTCTTTGCAACCCCATGAACCATAGTACGGCAGGCCTTCCTGTCTATCACCTACTCACGAAGTCCACCCAAATCCATGTCCCTTGTGTCAGCGATGCCATCCAGCCATCTCAATGTGCCTTTCTTTATGATTGGAATGAAAACTGACCTTTTCTAGTCTTGTGGCCACTGCTGAGTTTTCCAAATTTGCTGACATATTGAGTACAGCACTTTCACAGCATCATCTTTTAGAATTTGAAATAGCTCAACTGGAATTCCATCACCTCCACTAGTTTTGTTCATAGTGATGCTTCCTAAGGCCTACCTGACTTCACATTCCAGGATGTCCGGCTCTAGGTGAGTGGGAGTGATCACACCTTCGTGATTATCTGGGTTGTGAAGATCTTTTTGTACAGTTCTTCTGTGTATTCTTGCCACCTCTTCTTAATATCTTCTGCTTCTGTTAGGTCCATACCATTTCTGTCCTTTATTGAGCCCATCTTTGCATGAAATATTCCCTTGGTATCTCTAATTTTCTTGAAGAGATCTCTAGTCTTTTCCATTCTATTGTTTCCTCTATTTCTTTGCATCGATCGCTGAGGAAGGCTTTCTTATCTCTCCTTGCTATTCTTTGGAACTCTGCATTCAAATGGGTATATCTTTCCTTTTCTCCTTTGCTTTTCACAGCTATTTGAAAGGCCTCCACAGACTGAACCTAGACAGCATATTAAAAAGCAGAGATATCACTTCGCCGATAAGGTCCATCCAGTCAAAGATATGGTTTTTCCAGTAGTCATGTATGGATGTGAGAAAGTGAAAGTTGCTCAGTCATGTCCGACTCTTTGTGACCCCGTGGACTATACAGTCCATGGTATTCTCCAGGCCAGAATACTGGAGTGGGTAACCTTTATCCAAAGTCTTTGACTGCATGGATCATAATAAACTGTGGAAAATTCTGAAAGAGATGGGAATACCAGACCACCTGATCTGCCTCTTGAAAAATCCGTATGCAGGTCAGGAAGCAACAGTTAGAACTGGACGTGGAACAACAGACTGGTTCCAAATAGGAAAAGGAGTATGTCAAGGCTGTACATTGTCACCCTGTTTATTTAACTTTATGCAGAGTACATCACGAGAAACGCTGGACTGGAAGAAGCACAAGCTGGAATCTAGATTGCCGGAAGAAATACCAATAACCTCAGATATGCAGATGACACCACCCTTATGGCAGAAAGTGAAGCGGAACTAAAGAGCCTCTTGATGAAAGTGAAAGTGGAGAGTGAAAAAATTGGCTTAAAGCTCAACATTCAGAAAACGAAGATCATGGCATCTGGTCCCATCACTTCATGGGAAATAGATGGGGAAACAATGCCAGATTTTATTTTGGGGGGCTCCAAAATCACTGCAGATGGTGACTGCAGCCATGAAATTAAAAGACACTTACTCCTTGGAAGGAAAGTTATGACCAACCTAGACAGCATATTCAAAAGCAGAGACATTACTTTGCCAACAAAGGTCCACCTAGTCAAGGCTATGGTTTTTCCAGTGGTCATGTATGGATGTGAGAGTTGGACTGTGAAGAAGGCTGAGTACCGAAAAATTGATGCTTTTGAACTGTGGTGTTGGAGAAGACTCTTGAGAGTTCCTTGGACTGCAAGGAGATCCAACCAGTCCATTCTGAAGGAGATCAGCCCTGGGATTTCTTTGGAAGGAATGATGCTAAAGCTGAAACTCCAGTACTTTGGCCACCTCATGCGAAGAGTTGACTCATTGGAAAAGATTCTGATGCTGGGAGGGATTGGGGGCAGGAGGAGAAGGGGACAACAGAGGATGAGATGGCTGGATGGCATCACTGACTCGATGGACGTGAGTCTGAGTGAACTCTGGGAGTTGGTGATGGACAGGGAGGCCTGGCGTGCTGCAATTCATGGGGTCGCAAAGAGTCGGACATGACTGAGCGACTGAACTGAACTGAACCTTTCCCTTCTCCAGGAGATCTTTCCAACCCAGGGATCAAACCCAGGTCTCGTGCATTGCAGGAGGATTCTTTATCCCCTGAGCCACAAGGGAAGCCCAAGAAAGCTGAGTTTTGAGGATTTGATACTTTTGAACCGTGATATTGGAAAAGACTCTTGAGAGCCCCTTGGACTGCAAGGTGGTCAAACCAGTCAATCCTAAAGGAAATCAACCCTGAATTTTCGTTGGAAAAACTAATGCTGAAGCTGAAGCCCCAGTACTTTGGCCACCTGATAGGAAAAACTGACTCATTTGAAAAGACCCTGATGCTGGGAAAGACTGATGGCAGGAGAAGGGGATGACAGAGGATGAGATTTTTGGATGGCATCACTGACTCAATGGACATGAGTTTGAGCAAGCTCGAATTGGTGATGGACAGGGAGGCCTGGCATGCTGCAGTCCATGGTTTGCAAAGAGTTGGACACAAATGACTGACTAACTTACTGTATCTTTTTCCTAATAAAGTTCTGTAATTTTCTCCTCTAAGCACTTTCACATTTTCTTCTTAGATTTATTCATCACATGTATTTTGGTGTTTCCATAAATTATTTATTATTTTTTAAATGCATTGCTTTTTGTAAATGATATGCTGTTTTGAATGACTTTCTAGTAAAATACTGAATAGCTATTCAGTCTCCTTTTTTTTCCTGGATCTTATGTAGAATCCTTTCAATATTTCCTTAAAAATTATAATGTATTTTGTAGATATTTTAATGGATACCATTTTCCAAATTAGGTAAAACTTTTTGTTTGTTTTTTAATCATGAATAAATTTTAAATTTTATCAAATGCCTTTTTCTGAGTCATATGTGCCTGGAAGCTCTTTGTTTTGTTTTGTCTTTGTATGTGGAAAGATTTTAAATTACTAATTCATTTTTTAAAACTATTGTAGTAGAACTATTCAGATTTTCTACTTTTTGAGTCAGTTTTTCCATTATGTTTTTGTAGGACCCAATCCATTTCATCTAAGTTTTCAAATTTATTGGTATAAAGTTGTGCACAATGCTGTCCATCTTTTTATCTAGGAAATTTTTTCATAATTGAAGTTTTGTTTCTGCTGTCTCTTTTTTTCTCTCTCATTCATAGTGTTCTGTTTTTCTAGTGTGTTTTGGGGGTTTGGTTTTATTGTGAGTTGCTCATTTTCCTTGTAACTTAATCTGAAAAAATTCTTTAAGTCTAGGGTTGAAGGTGAGTTCCTCTTCAGAAGATTCAAATTGCTTCTGCCAGTCTCCTGGGGGCACTAATCTGGTACTATTTGAAGTTGAATACTTTACTTAAAGTTGTTTTGACCCTGAAGGAGTATGAATTCAGGCTGATAGACCCTTATGAGGGCTCAGCTGTGGTTACATAATTCAGAGGGAGGAGCTGTTTAATCCCTTCACCCAGTAACCAGGTCAGTGCACTGATTTCTCTCTGTGGCAGTTCGTGCCAGGGTGTCTTACTCAATCTCCATGCTGAGCAAGCACTGGGAGTTATCTCCAACTTCTTGAGTCTGACATATCCATCAAAGTAGAAATTTGCTGGCCCCCCAGAAAACCTTAGGGGGAAAATTATCTCATTTCTCAGCGACTCCAGTGACTGTTGTTCCTTTCCTTTTGGGAATCACAGATTCTTTATTTTCAAGACACTTTAACAACATCTTTTTGTTTTTTAAAGGCAATTTTTTTCCCTTCTTTCATCTTAGTTGGTTCAGTTGGAAGTGTCATTCAGTGTATCTAATCTGCTATACTGCCAGAAACTAAAACCCAGATACTCTTTTTCCAGATGAGTAAAGTGAGGTTTGATAAAGCTATAGCCAAGTCTAAAAGCCACCACGTGAGCCGTGCTGACACCTAGAAGGAGCCACAGGTAGTGTGACCTCTCACATAGCACCCTGGCTATGGACAGGTGCAGGAGATATAATTTAAACGCAGAGACTCTCAAGCAAAAGGTCCCAGGAAGTCTTCTGTCTCCCCTGGGAAGTATAAGTGGATACTGCCTCATGGGGAGAGTGTCTGCCTCCCTCTGCAGTCCCCTACTCCATGTCTGCTGCCCTTTAATACCATCTTCACTCATGAATCTGGTAATTCTGTGCATTATGTAAGGTAGGAAGAGTCAGGGGTAGGAATGCTCACAGAATCAGCCAAGGTCAGAACTTCAGCTTAGAAGTCATCCCTTAGGGACTTTCCTGGTGATCCAGTGGCTAAGAATTCCATGCTCCCAGTGCAAGAGACCAGAGTTTAATCTTCTATCAGGGAACTAGATCCTACATGCCTCAACTGAAGATCCTGCATATTGCAACTAATAGGTCACACATGATGCAATTAAAAATCCCACATGCCACAAATCAAGATCCTGCCTGCTGCAGCCAAAAGATCCTACATGCCGGAACTTCCCCAGAGGTCGAGTGGTTAGGACTCTGCCTTCCAGTGCAGGGGGTGTGGGTTAGATCCCTGGCTGGGGAACTAAGATCTCACATGCCTCAAGGCCAAAAAATCAAAACATAAAGCAGAAGCAGTAATTGCAACAAATTCAATAAAACACTTTTAAGATGGTCCACATCAAAAAAAATTTTTTTTTAAGATCCCATATGCCGCAACTAACCCACTCCAGTGTTCTTGCCTGGAGAATCCCAGGGACAGCAGAGCCTGGTGGGCTACCGTCTACGGGGTCGCACAGAGTCAGACACGACTGAAGTGACTTGGCATGGCATGCCGCAACTAAAGATTCCACGTGCCAGAACTAAGACCAGGCACAGCCTAAAAAAATAAATATTTCTTTAAAAGGTCATCCCTTAATTCCTTCATTTAACAAATGTTTCTTTTGAATACTGTGCTATTCCTGGGGGAGTCACCAAAAACAAGAGCCAATATTGGCATTTATGTAGCTTACAGCTGGTGGAGGAGATTGAGGGATGGAGCCGACTTTCTGAAGGTACGAGAGCTGCTACAAAGGGGTGAGCAGCGGATACTGCGGCAGCACTGAGTCAAGGGGTCAAGGAGTGCTTCTGGGAGAAGTAACGTCTAAGCAGTGATCTGAGGGCAAGAAGGGATTAGCCAGCCAAAGAGAGGAGGCGGCCATGGTGTTCCGTGCACAAAATATCCTGGGCTTGGGAGCCGAAATGAGGAGCAGCATGAGAAAAGTCTGGAAGGTGGGTAAGGGCAGCAGGGGGAAGGGTCTTGCCTGTTGCCTTAAGAAGTTTGGACTTGGTCTGGGGGAAACAGAGAGTTAGGGAGGTTTTTAAAGAGAGCTCATTTAGAATAATTGCTCTGGCTGCATTATAGGGAATGGAGTGTTATAGGGAATGGAGGGTGGGGGAAATGACACCATGGTGGCCTCAGAGGACTGAGACACATTTAGCATTTAGGGCTTTGAAGCCAGACTGCCTGAGTTCCAATCCTACTTCTATCACATATTGGCTGTATGCTGCTGCTGCTGCTGCTGCATCACTTCAGTCGTGTCCGACTCTGTGCGACCCCAGAGACAGCAGCCCATGAGGCTCCCCCATCCCTGGGATTCTCCAGGCAAGAACACTGGAGTGGGTTGCCATTTCCTTCTCCAATGCATGAAAGTGAAGTCGCTCAGTCGTGTCTGACTCTTCGCAACCCCATAGACTGCAGCCTACCAGGCTCCTCTCTCCATGGGATTTTCCAGGCAAGAGTACTGGAGTGGGGTGCCATTGCCTTCTCCGATTGGCTGTATGACTTCAGGCAAATTGTCTCATCTCTTTTGCCTCAATTTCCTCGTCTGTAAAGCAAGAGTATGACAGCATCCACCTTACTAAGTTGTGAAGCTTGATGACAGCACATGTAGAGTACTTTTGACAACACCTAACAAGGAGATCCAACCAGTCCATCGTAAAGGAAATCAGTCCTGAATATTCACTGGAAGGACTGATGCTAAAGCTGAAACTCCAATACTTTAGCCACCTGATGTGAAGAACTGACTCACTGGAAAAGACCCTGATGCTGGGAAAAATCAAAGGAGGGAGGAGAAGGGGACAACAGAGAATGAGATGGATGGATGACATCATCAGCTTGATGGACATGAGTTTGAGTAAGCTCCGGGACTTGGTGATGGACAGGGGCCTGGCGTGCTGCAGTCCTGCTAAGCTGCTTCAGTCGTGTCCGACTCTGTGCGACCCCAGAGACAGCAGCCCACCCAGCTCCGCTGTCCCCAGGACTCTGCAGGCAAGAACACTGGAGTGTGTTGCCATTTCCTTCTCCAGTGCTACAGTCCATGGGGTCTCAAAGAGTTGGACACAACTGAGCAACTGAACTGAACTGAACATATATTAAGAGCTTCATTTTACTGTTATTTAAATGGACAGGACTTTGTGGGTGATTGAATAAAAGAAGTGGAGAAAAGAAGAATCAAAGATGGTTGAAGGGACAAGGAAACCATGGAAGGAGCCAGTGGGACGTTCGTGTCTAGTCTATGGCTGGATGTTCTTACTTTCTGGTTCTTACATATCCCTGA
Organism: Tragelaphus eurycerus; assembly: GCA_935064755.1. Lineage (NCBI taxonomy): Eukaryota > Metazoa > Chordata > Mammalia > Artiodactyla > Bovidae > Tragelaphus > Tragelaphus eurycerus. The sequence continues at coordinate 15,105,824 of CAKXYN010000024.1, read as the reverse complement.
AGCCTAGCACACAAAGAGCCAGGAACAGTGATTCAGTCCCTGCTTTGGAGGAGCTAACAAAACAAAATGATGAGTGTTCAGCTAGAAGAATCCACAGGATGCACAGGAATGGCTCCTACCTAAGCTAGGTGGGCAGGGAAGACATCCCAGAAAGAAACTGAGTCACACTGTGAAGGACACGTAGGAGCTACTCAAGTGCTGGGAAGCAGGGAGAGGAAGATGGCAGGAGATAACCTGGGGAGAGGGATAATGCAGAAAAGCCAGAGAACAAAAGGGAATGCAGCAGAGGAGGGCAACAGTGGAGGTAAAACAAGAAAATAGCACTGTAATGACCTAATAGTGTGACGGAGTCCTCTCAACTCCCTCTTCTCAACACCTACCATGAGAACTGACTTTTCTTTTTCCTTTCTTTATTTTTTCTAGGGAATGCTAACTTCTTAAAATGTTTCCAACATGCAAAATGCTCTTGCCCCATTGCTTGCACTTTTAAAAATAGTTCACAGCAGATCTATTTAATCAACGTGGTAGGTCGTTACAGTGTCTATGTGGGTCTGGGCGTCTCTGTGATTCTGCATCCTGGGAGTGGGGCTGAGGCCCAGCTACCCTTCCCTCTGTAGGATGCCTGGAGCACATGACAGACTTTGATGCTAATGAAAACGCTTTTCTGCTCCTCTTCACGGGTCAAGTCCATGGCAACGGGCCAGCTAGCACCCTGGACCTCACTCACTGTCAGACTCTCAATATGATGTGTTCTTTCCATTTTCAAGGCTTAGTAAAGCCACCCAAAGTTTAAGCCAGAAATGTAGCTGCAGGCCAACACTGACAGCACATCCTCATGATTTTTCAACATCAGGAGCGCAGGTGTGCTGGTCATGACTCTTTATGCCCCTCCTCTTCACTCTTCCCAGACCTCGGATCCTGGAAACGGGCTGCAGCAGTCCCACCAGGCAGCCTCCCCCTGAATTCAGCCCAATGAGTCATGGGCTGCTGATTCCACATCCCCAGTGAAATTTCCTGAAATCCAGCACATGGTGTATGCTTATGAAGTTGGGCCACTGGGGGTGATGGTCAGTGCCAGGCATGGCCCTTCCCGGAGGGTTCCTCACTCCTGGCATCCTGAGCTCATTCAATACTGGGGAGACAGACCTGGGTTCAAATCCTGACTCAGCCATGCACTTAGAGAAGCTAAGCCTCTGTGTCCTCACCAAGAATGGCCCCCGGAAAACGGAGGTGATAATAACTACTGAAAAGGGTTGTTGAAAGGATTAGAAACAATTACATAAAGATTCTAGCACACAGTAAGGATTCAGAAACCGATAGCAACTGTTAAAAATAACATTTTGTAGGACTGGAGGCTCAAGGTGTTAGACTGCATGATTTCAGAGTTTGAGAGAGCAGACTTGGAGGCTGATAGTTTTCTCCCAGGCCAAGAAAAGAGAGTGGGTTCCTGGTTGGAGGGTGGGGAAGGGGTGATCAGACCCTAAACCCCAGGGATTCTCTAGATTCTCAGCCCTTGCCCCATAGGACAGCAGGGAGTTAAATGGAACATCTTTTCTCCACAGTTCACCCCTTCTTTGGGCAGAGGCATGAACTCTCCAGCTTCAGGGAACCCTCTGTCTTCTATATAAGCCACTTTTACAATTTCCCCTTGGCTAATGTTTAATATATAATTTTATAATTAGCACTTCCCAGTCACCGTCTCCAACTGCTCTGCAACCCCCTGGGGACTCTGATGTGATGAAACATACCCCACCCCACTTTGCCACAAACCCTCCCCCACCAGCGCTGGCTGAGAAGGGCACAGGAGTCTGTCCCCTCATTTCCAGAGGGCCATTTCCTCACTCTCTGCAGGCTGGTATCTCAGTCCAGCTGCGGTCCTTGTTCTGGAATGATTCCACACAGACAGCACCAGATGTAACGTGCACACAGTTCACCTCTCGGGCCTACAGGCTTCAGATCCCCTCCACAGTACTGCTTGGACTGTAAGAGTGCCAGGAGAAAACAGGACTGAGGATGCGAGGCTCCTCAAGGATAATCCTTTGGGATTTGAGCAATCTTCCCAGCCAGACGTTACAATGTGCTAACACCCTTGTGAGTCATGAACTAACTCATGGTCAATTCTGTTTGGAGAACAGGATGAATAATTGAGAGTAACTGGGTGTTTGCTTGAATCTGGGCCTAACCCAGTATTTATTCTGTTTTCTTGTCTCTTTTTGCCTAAAACAAACATGTCTAGTTTCCCATCTTCCTCCACATTCCCAGCCTAATCCTTCACTGGCTCTTAGAGGAAAGTCAAACCCTTTAACATGGTCTGAAGATGCTGTAGGATGGCCCTGCCTACTTCTCAGGCATCTCTAGACTGGATGTGAGGGCAACCACATCCTTGGGGGTATGTGCCTGAAAGTCATGAACTTAATTTTCTTACTTTATTTTTTTTGTGTGTGGAATACTTTTACAGACAACTTACAAAAATAAAACAGAAAGTTCCTCCATTTCTCTAAACCAGCTTCCCTAATGTTAACATCTTATGTAACCACAGTCCAATGATCAAAACCAGGAAAATAACATCGGTACAATAGTGCTAACTAAACCACAGTCTATATTTGAATTTTAACAGTCTTCCCATTAACATCTTTTTTCTGTCCCAGGATGCAATTTGGGACCACACATTGTATTGAGTTGTTGTTACTTGTTAGTTTCCTTTCATCTGTGACAGTTTCTCAGTCACTCGTCTTTTATTTTTGATGAGCACTGGGCAGTTATTTTGTAGAACATCTCTCAGTTTGGATTTGCCTGATGTTTTCTCACAGTTAGATTGAGATTATGTATTTTTTTGTATGCAGGTCAGGAAGCAACAGTTAGAACTGGTCATGGAACAACAGACTGGTTCCAAATAGGAAAAGGAGTACGTCAAGGCTGCATATTGTCACCATGTTTATTTAACTTATATGCAGAGTACATCATGAGAAATGCTGGACTGGAAGAAACACAAGTTGGAATCAAGATTGCCGGGAGAAATATCAATAACCTCAGATATGCAGATGACACCACTCTTATGGCAGAAAGTGAAGAGGGGCTAAAAAGCCTCTTGATGAATGTGAAAGTGGAAAGTGAAAAGGTTGGCTTAAAGCTCAACATTCAGAAAATGAAGATCATGGCATCTGGTCCCATCACTACATGGGAAATAGATGGGGAAACAGTGGAAACAGTGTCAGACTTTGTTTTTCTGGGCTCCAAAATCACTGCAGATGGTGACTGCAGCCATGAAATTAAAAGACGCTTACTCCTTGGAAGGAAAGTTATGACCAACCTAGATAGCATATTCAAAAGCAGAGACATTACTTTACCAACAAAGGTTTGCCTAGTCAAGGCTATGGTCTTTCCTGTGGTCATGTATGGATGTGAGAGCTGGACTGTGAAGAAGGCTGAGCGCCGAAGAATTGATGCTTTTGAACTGTGGTGTTGGAGAAGACTCTTGAGAGTCCCTTGGACTGCAAGAAGATCCAACCGGTCCATTCTGAAGGAGATCAATCCTGAAATTTCTTTAGAAGGAATGATGCTAAAGCTGAAACTCCAGTATTTTGGCCACCTCATGCGAAGAGCTGACTCATTGGAGAAGACTCTGATGCTGGGAGGGATTGAGGGCAGGAGGAGAAGGGGACGACAGAGGATGAGATGGCTGGATGGCATCACTGACTCGATGGATGCGAGTCTGGGTGACCTCCGGGAGCTGGTGATGGATAGGGAGGCCTGGCGTGCTGCAGTTCATGGGGTCGCAAAGAGTCGGACACGACTGAGCGACTGATCTGATCTGATCTGATGTATTTTTTGGCAAAAATGCCACAGAAGTAATGTCATACTCTTCTCAGCACATCGTATCAAGGGGTAGGTGATATTGCTATGTTTTATTACTACTATCAACCTTGATTACTGACTAGAATAACCTTCTTCATGCTCAGCCTCTAAACATACTGTTCCTATTCTCTATCGTAATTCCTTTGGTGAACTTGTCCTTTCTCATTGGTTTGAGTATCATCTATCTATACCCCAAATATAACCAAATTTGTATATTTTAGTTCTCCTCTTTAAACTTCAACCTGTATGTCAGTCTAATCATGCTTTCAAATTGATTATCTAGTAAGATCTCAAACCTAATATTCAAAATCAAACTCCTTAATCTCCAGTAGTCTTTTATATCTTAGTGAATGGCAATCCATCTTTTTGACGGCTCAAGACAAAAAATCTTGGTGTCATCCTTCCCTCCTTTTCTTGCTCACTACATCTAATCCATCAGAAAACACTGTTGGTTGCCTGGTGGCTCAGATGGTAGAGAATCCACCTGCCAATGTGGGAGACCCCAGTTCAACCCCTGGGTCAGGAAGATACTCTGGAGTAGGCAATGGCTACCTACTCTAGTATTCTTGTCTGGAGAATTCCATGGACAGAGGCTACAGTGCATGGGGTTGCAAAAAGTTGAACATATTTGAATGACTAAGACTCTGTATTAAAAATCTCTCCAGGTTCATTTCTCACCACCATCTCAGCTACTGCCCTGAAGTAAGCCATCACCACCACCATCTTAGCAGGTGACTTTGAAGGTGTCTTAGAAGTAGACTTGGATGACTGTAATTGTCACCCACCTGATCTTGATGTTAGTCTTGTCCTCCTAGAGTCTTTTCTCCATATATAAAAAATCTTTCAAAAACCTAAATAAGATCATGTAATGCCTCTGCTCAAAACCCTCCAAGATCCATCTCATATTGATAGCATCCCATCTTCAGCCCATCGAAAGGTAAAATCCTTTCCTGGTGACCTATATCATCTGCCTTCTCCAATCACACCTCTGATCTCATCTCCTACTGCTCTCCCCCATGCTATTCCTTGAAACCCATCAAGTTTTGTCCAATTCAAGGCCACCTTTGCTCATGATTTCTGTTCTCCTTTTCAGTGATCCCTCACACCTAAGTGGAGCTCAACTGATTCAGCAGCACAAATTGGAGCCTCAGTCATCCTGGATGATCCCTTTCCCTTGAGTCCAATCCATCATCAAACCCTGTTTTCCCACATAGACAATGCTCAAACCTGTCTATTTCTCATCTCCACTGCTAAAGCCCGAGTTCACTATGGTCTCTCCTTCCTGAGCTCTTTGCCCACTGCCAATTAATTCCCCCATTGAAGCCCAAGCAGTCTTTTTGAAATGCAAATCCAGTCAAATCACAGCCTGTTCAAAGGCTCCTCAATGGCTTCCCACTCCTGGTAGACAAAGATAACAGTTCTAAACACGGCTTACATATCCCTCCTCCTGTGGCCCTCGGTCTTCTGTTCCAGCCACAGTGACCTCCTCTCCATTCCTCCCAGGGCACTATGCTCCCCTCACCGTGGCCTGCTACTCTGGAAAACACTCCTCAGCCCAACCTGCTCCCGCTTCCCAGCCCTGTTTTTTGCCTAGTTGAGACCTATACCTACACATACTCACACAACCAAATCGGCACTTCTTCAGAGGAGCCTCCCCAGCTACCCTGTCCAATTGAGGTGTGTGTTCACTCAGTCATGTCCGACTCTTCACGACCTCATGGATTGTGGCCCATTAGGTTCCTCTGTCCATGGGATTTGGCTGCCAAGAGTACTCGAATACTGCCATTACCTCCTCCAGGGGATCTTAACCCAGAGGTCAAAGCCACATATGGAGTCTCCTGCATTGCAGGCAGATTCTTTACCCACTGAGCCACCTGGGAAGCCCCCTTTGTTTTATAGGTACTATCAAAGAATCTTTCTTACAGAAATGCTCACCAATTTATAACTGTCTATTCAGTACTGGAATTCTTTGTCAAATATGTCTCTCCCTCATTAGACCATAAATCTTGTTATAGCAGAGAGCAAAGTGTTTGACACCCAGTTGGCATTCAATAAATATTTGCTGAATGAATGGATAAATTGATGGACTGATGAAAATAAAATCATACTTTTGAAAGATAGATCTGGCAAATCAATTAACAGAAGGAAGAGAAAGGGAATTCTATATAATTAAGAGGTGGAGTAACACAGGTCAGGAAAGAGGAACAAAATCCTAAAGTAGGATGCTGCATGCAGAATGGAAAGTAACTGCCTTGGGGGGCTGTTTTGTGCTGACATACCAGGTCACCCACAAATAGCTAGCAACACTGTGTGCAGTGCCCATAGCTCACCCCACACGCGGGTGGAGGACCAACAGACATCTGGCATGCTCAGGAGTCTCAGGACTGAAGGAAGTTCCAAGGCAAGGACAAAGGCACTTTCTAGCACATCTTATCCTTTCAAAAGATAAAGCTGTTTGAATGACAAAGAAATTCCAGTACCCTTTTGCCATCCTCTGGACCCTGGGAGTTCATAAATAGCCTGGTTCCTGTGTTTTAATAGCCTCTGATGTATTTGATTACATTTTCAATTCAAATGGTTCCATTACTACAAGAAGCAACTTCATTACCAGGAGGGCCCAGAGCCCAGACTATACTAGCTCCCTGTCATATAATTTAGCCTCAGTCATACCTCAGACAATATTTATACAAGGTCACTTCTTCAAACCATGTCTAGCCTTCCCAAATGACAATATTATTTATGCCAAATGCTTCTCCTAAGAGGTGGAAAACTGCCAACTCTGGTTTAATAGGCTATATGGACAGGCTAGAAAAACATCATTTGTAGCACACACAGTTTATGCATTTAGTATATAACTAGAAGTACAGACTGATCATTGGAATCATGGCGGAAAGCTGGCCCCAGGAAAGAAAAAAAAAGCCACAAAAGCAGTAAGGCTTGTATCTTTCCTCCCTGATATTAGTTTTGGAAGCCCTAGGCTTAGCCAGAATTATGAATGCACAAGAGAGAGCTGCTTCAGTGGCTACCTGAATATCCAAAATAGGGGGAAAGCCTGCAAAAGGAAATTTAACTTGGGCGTGTTTGCCCAGCAGCCATCCTCCTGTGGTTGCAAATTAATGTGACCATCCAGTGGAACAGGCAGCCCAGGGGCATTTGGTAACAAAGAACAGTCTAACCCATTGATGTTAATTTACCAAATTATTCACATCCCACAATCTGGAATAGAAATCAGCGGCCAAAAAAATGCCTCCTCTACACCTCAGTCAAAACACCTATAAAAATCTAGATACCAGGAGGCAAAGTCTGGAACATAAACTACTTCATCCTGTTGCCAATGAGTTATTAAAGTACAGAGCGTCAGAGCTGCCAGCAGTGTCTGGGCCTCCCTTGCTTCCAAGCTCCGTTCTTGGTGGTGTCTTTAATAAGACATTTGGGCAAAATATATTGGTGACAACTCCTTTCTCTTAAAATCTAGTTAAGGATACAAGTCATGCATTCCACTTAATCCCTTAGGGACCTCAGGAACTTGAAAATCTCTCTCGTAGAGAGTTGGCAAATGTTATGATGCTGAGCTTTCTTCACATAAAGTGAAAATATCTGTCCAGATTTGCATGATTTATTGATGAAAAATATCACTAATAAACAATTTAAACATTATTGTCCTTTAAAGAGATGTTTACTACTCTTATGTAAAAATACTGTATCTAATTTAAATTTTAGGAACAAAAATGTCAGATTATAAAGGAGTTTAAAAATTCAAAATTTTCCTTTGTATTGATCAACTTGGACTGGTTCTTGCTTCTTAATATGACTGGTTCTTGTTTCTTAATATGCCTTTTTTTAGAGAATTTACATGTTGCATTTTTGTTTTCAAGCACTGTCTCCAGAGTAATTGCCTCCCATTGGCCCAATGTTTAACAGGCTGTTATATCATTATGATTTATTGATAATTAGAATTAACCCTTTATGATGACTATAGCCTTGACCAAGCAACTCCATGCCCAGAATTCATTTCAGGACAGCATCTAAGAGATGTGTGCAAAGATGCGAATGTAAAGACATGCATGCAAAGACAATCATCACAGAATTATTTTATTATTGGTAGTAAATGTACAACAATTGAGGACTGGTTAAACAAATTATCCATACGATGAAATACTATATAATCATTAAAAATGTAATACAAAGCAGGAGACACAACCGTCACACACTTCAGACAATACTACAAAACTATAGTAATCAAAAGAGTGTGGTATTGGCATAAAAAACAGCTATATGTATCAATGAAACAGAAAAGAGAGCTCCAAAATAAATCTACACACTTAGAGTTAATTAATCTTTGACAAGGTGTCAAGAATATAAAATGTGAAAAAGATGGTCTCTTTAGCAAGTAGTGCTGGGAAAGTTGGACAGCTCCATGTAAATCGATGAAGTCAGAACACACCCTCACATCATACACAAAAACAAACTCAAAATGGCTTAAAGACTTAAATATAAGACAAGACATCATAAAACTCCTAGAAGAGCTCATAGGCAAAACATTCTCTGACATAAAATCATACTGGTACTTTCTTAGATCAGTTACCCAGTCAATAAAAATAAAAACAAAAATAAACAAGTGGGTCTAATCAAATTTACAAGCCTTTGCATAGAAAAGGAAAATATAAACAAAACAAAAAGACAACCTATGGAATGGAAGAAAAAATTTTCAAACAACATAACCATCAAGGACAACTAGTCTGTACAAATCAACAACAAAAAACAAATAACCCAATCAAAAAATGGGCAGAAGACCTATATAGACATTTCTCCAAAGATGACATACAAATGGCCAATAGGCACATGAAAAGATGCTCATCAATGCAAATTATTAGAGAAATACAAATCAAAACTACAATGAAGTGTCACTTCACACAAGTTAGAACGGCCATCATCATTAAGTCCACAAATAATAAATGCTGGAGAAGATGTAGACCAAAGGGAACTCCCCTACACTGTTGGTACAAGTGTAAATTAGTGCAGCCCCTATACAGACTAGTCTGGAAGTTCTTTTAAAAGCTAAAAATAGAACTACCATATGACCCAGTGATCCCACTACTGGGATATATCCTGAGAAAACCATAATTTAAAAAGACACATGTATCCCAATGTTCACTGAAGCACTATTTACCATAGCCAGAACATGGAAGTGACTTAAATGTTCATCAATAGAGGAATAAAGAAGATGTGGTACATATATATATTAGAATATTACTCAGCCATACTGGTCATGGAACAACAGACTGGTTCCAAATAGGAAAAGGAGTACGTCAAGGCTGCATATTGTCACCATGTTTATTTAACTTATATGCAGAGTACATCATGAGAAATGCTGGACTGGAAGAAACACAAGTTGGAATCAAGATTGCTGGGAGAAATATCAATAACCTCAGATATGCAGATGACATCACCCTTATGGCAGAAAGTGAAGAGGAACTAAAAAGCCTCTTGATGAAGGTGAAAGTGGAGAGTGAAAAGGTTGGCTTAAAGCTCAACATTCAGAAAACGAAGATCATGGCATCTGGTCCCATCACTACATGGGAAATAGATGGAGAAACAGTGGAAACAGTGTCAGACTTTGTTTTTCTGGGCTCCAAAATCATTGCAGATGGTGACTGCAGCCATGAAATTAAAAGACGCTTGCTCCTTGGAAGGAAAGTTATGACCAACCTAGATAGCATATTCAAAAGCAGAGACATCACTTTGCCAACAAAGGTTCGCCTAGTCAAGGCTATGGTCTTTCCTGTGGTCATGCATGGATGTGAGAGTTGGACTGTGAAGAAGGCTGAGCGCCGAAGAATTGATGCTTTTGAACTGTGGTGTTAGAGAAGACTCTTGAGAGTCCCTTGGACTGCAAGGAGATCCAACCAGTCCATTCTGAAGGAGATCAGCCCTGGGATTTCTTTGGAAGGAATGATGCTAAAGCTGAAACTCCAGTATTTTGGCCACCTCATGCAAAGAGTTGACTCACTGGAGAAGACTCATGCTGGGAGGGATTGGGGGCAGGAGGAGAAGGGGACGACAGAGGATGAGATGGCTGGATGGCATCACTGACTCGATGGATGTGAGTCTAAGTGACCTCCGGGAGTTGGTGATGGACAGGGAGGCCTGGCGTGTTGCAGTTCATGGGGTCGGAAAGAGTCGAACACGACTGAGCGACTGATCTGATTTGATCTGATAAAAAGGAACAGAAGTCAGTCATTTGGAGAGAGATGAATGGACCTAGCGTCTGTCATACAGACTGAAGTCAGAAAGACAAAAACAAATATTGTATATTAATGCATGTATGTGAAATCTAGAAAAATTGTACAGATGAACCTAGTTCCAGGGCAGGAACTGAGATGCAGATGTAGAAAACAGATGTGTGGACATGGGGCAGGGGGGCAGGGAGGAGGAGGTGAATTGGGAGATTAGGTTTGACTTAAATATACTTCCATGTGTAAGACAGATAGCTAGTGGCAAGCTGCTGTAGGGCACGGGGAACTCAGCTCAGTGCTCTGTGACGACCTAGATGAGTGGGATAGGGGAGTGGGAGGAATTCAGTAGTGAAAGTAAAAGTGAAAGTCCCTCAGTCGTGTCCAACTCTTTGTGACCCCATGGACTCTTTGTGACCCCATGGACTGAATTCTCTGGGCCAGAATACTGGAGTGGGTAGCCTTTCCCTTCTCCAGGAATCGAACCCAGGCCTCCCACATTGCAGGCAGATTCTTTACCAGCTGAGCCACAAGGGAAGCCCAAGAACACTGGAGTGGGTCGCCTATGCCTTCTCCAGCAGATCTTCCCGACCCAAGAATTGAACCAGGGTCTCCTGCACTGCAGCTGGATTCTCTACCAACTGAGCTATCTGGGAAGCCCCCAATATATGTATACATATAGCTGATTCAATTTGTTGTACAACAGAAACTAATAGAACGTCGTAAAGCAATTATACTACAGTTAAAAAAAAAAAAAGATACATGCACCCCTATGTTCCTAGCAGCACTATTCACAATAGCCAAGATAAGGAAACAATCTAAATGTCCATCAACAGATGAATGGATAAAGAAAATATGGTACATACAAACAATAAAATACTACTCAGCCATAAAAAAGAAATAATTTCATTTGCAGCAACATGGATGGACCTAGAGATTATCATACTAAGTGAAGTAAGTCAGACATGGAAAGACAAATATCATGATATCACTTATATATGGAAACCAAAACATGGCGCAAATGAATCTGTCAACGAAACAGAAGCAGACTCACGGGCACGGAGAACACAGTGGTTGCAGAGGGACGGGCAGGTGGGGGAGGACAGACTGGGAGTTTGGAGTTAGCAGATGCAAACTATTATGTATAGAATGGATAGACAACAAGGTCCTACTGTATAGCAGAGGGAACTATATTCCATATCCTGGGATAAACCATAATGGAAAAGAACATGAAAAAGAATATATGTGTGCCATGTACAGACGTGAGAGCTGGATAATAAAGAAAGCGGAGCACCGAAGAATTGATGCTTTCAACTGTGGTGCTAGAGAAGACTTCAGAATCCCTTGGACTGCAAGGAGATCAAACCAGCCAATCCTAAAGGAAATTGACCCTGAATATTCATTGGAAGGGCTGATGCTGAAGCTCCAAAATTTTGGCCACCTGATCTGAAGAGCTGACTCATGGAAAAGATCTTGATGCTGAAAGGTTGAAGGTAGAAGGAGAAGAGGGTGACAGAGAATGAGATGGTTGGATGGCATCACTGATTCAACTGGGCAAACTCTGGGAAATAGTGAGGGACAGGAAAGCCTGGTGTGCTACAGACCATGGGGCTGCGAATAGTGGGATATGACTTGGCAACTGAACAACAACATGTGTATAACTGAGTCAGTTTGCTATACATTAGAAATTAGCACATAATATCATATATGAAACGAGTCACCAGTCCAGGTTCGATGCACGATACTGGATGCTTGGGGCTGGTACACTAGATGACCCAGAGGGATGGTATGGGGAGGGGGAAGGGAGGAGGGTTCAGGATGGGGAACACATGTATACCTGTGGCAGATTCATTTTGATATATGGCAAAACCAATACAATATTGTAAAGTTAAATAAAATAAAATTAAAAAACAAACAAATAAAAATAGAAAGTAGCACAACATTGTAAGTCAACTATACATCAATAAAAAAATAAATTTAAAAAAGAGTCATGTTAGGGCTTCCTTGGAGGCCCAGTGGTTAAAAAAAAAAAAAAAACCTGCTTGCCAATGCAGGAGACACAGGTTCAATCCCTAATCTGAGAAGATCCCACATGTTGCAGAGCAAGTAAGCCCATGCACAACTATTGAGCCTGTGCTCTAGAGACAGGAAGCTGCAGCTCCTGAGGCCCCAGCACCCTAGAGCCCATGCTCCACAGCAAGAGCAGACACCACAGTGAGAAGCCTTGCACCATAACCGGAGAGGAGCCCCTGCTCACTGCAACTAGAGAAAGCCCGCACACAATGAAGACCCAGCCCAGCCAAAAAAATTAAATAAGACTTAAAAATGAATACATCATTTAAAAATCAGGTTATAGAAAATATCCCCTCATAGGAGAAAATTCACAGTACACTAAATGAAAAAGGGAATAACAAAGCAATATATACCAAGTGTATATCCAGATGGAATAATATCAAAATATTCACCCATGCAAGACAGTCCTGGAGATGCCCCAAAATTTTGTGGGTTGGGTTTTAGAAGGAGGCTAGGGAAGTAAAACTAATGTGATTTCATTTATACCTGCAGGCAGGTAAGACTTGGGAACATTTAGACAGTAAGAATTTTTATTTGCACTTTTATTATGGAAGTAATTTGCTTCCTACTTGTCATTATCCAAGCAAAGAAGGGAGAGCACGGGCATTTTTCACTGTTCTTAGCCCAGTGGTGGTTTGGATGGGGTCTGCATAAGATTCCATCTGGTTCTCTGTCTGAATCACTTTCCTTAAGTCAAGAGCGAGAAGCCTGACTTCAGTCTCACACAGTGAGATCCCTGTGTCCTCAACAGTAAAGTGTTGCCATATGGTTCTTAACATTACAACACTCACGGGTAACCCCTGAAACCGTCTTCATATCCACGTGATCCCAGAGCACAAAGATTTATTTAGGATATTGTAAATAAAACTTGGATAAACAGAAGCATGAAATGGGAGACCCCACAGGCTAGGCGAAAAAAGTTGTTAGAAAAATAGACCTGCTTCATCAGCCTCTCTGGCAAATAGATATGACCCATGATTTATTAAAACAGGAGCTTTTTCAAGACATAATTATAGGCAAGAGAAAAAGCCTTTTCCTAAGAGTGTCTCTGTATGCATCTGCTGAGACTTTTGTATTTGAACTTGACACATCTGAAAGTCATTCTAATTTTATCTTAGTGTCACTGTTTGGGTAGTACCTGAACAGAGGTAACAAGCAAAGCAAGAGGGGTGACTAAGATCTCTGTGGGCAGGAGCATCATAAAACTGGGGAAGAGGATCAACCAGAGAAGAAAGAAGTAAATACAAAGGTATCATTCAAGAAGTCAGAGTGTGAATGAGTCCTCTCTGTATCAAACTATGTAAATAATATTTGCTTGAAGATGGAAATAATTTTTAGTGAAAAATATGGTTTGAAAGCTATAGTTTTGTTTTGTTTGAGCCTAGATCTGATAGATAGAGTGCCTGATGAACTATGGAATGAGGTTCGTGACATTGTACAGGAGACAGGGATCAAGACCATCCCCATGGAAAAGAAACGCAAAAAAGCAAAATGGCTGTCTGGGGAGGCCTTACAAATAGCTGTGAAAAGAAGAAAGAAGCGAAAAGCATAGGAGAAAAGGAAAGATATAAACATTTAAATGCAGAGTTCCAAAGAATAGCAAGAAGAGATAAGAAAGCCTTCTTCAGTGATCAATGCAAAGAAATAGAGGAAAACAACAGAATGGGAAAGACTAGGGATCTCTTCAAGAAAATCAGAGATACCAAAGGAACATTTCATGCTAAGATGGGCACAATAAAGGACAGAGATGGTGTGGACCTAACAGAAGCAGAAGATATTAAGAAGAGGTGGCAAGAATACACAGAAGAACTGTACAAAAAAGAGCTTCAAGACCCAGATAAAGATAAGGAGGGGACCGCGCACCGAGACCGAAACATGGGAAAGTGAAATGAAAAGGGGCCTTAAAAAAAAAAAAAAAAAAAAAAAAGGAGGGGGGGGGGAGGAATCCAGTGGAGCTATTCCAAGTCCTGAATGATGATGCTGTGAAAGTGCTACACCCAATATGCCAGCAAATTTGGAAAACTCAGCAGTGACCACAAGATTGGAAAAGGTCAGTTTTCATCCCAATCCCAAAGAAAGGCAATGCCAAGGAGTGCTCAAACTACCGAACAATTGCACTCATCTCACATGCTAGTAAAGTAATGCTCAAAATTCTCCAAGCCAGGCTTCAGCAATATGTGAACCGTGAACTTCCTGATGTTCAAGCTGGTTTTAGAAAAGGCAGAGGAACCAGAGATCAAATTGCCAACATCCGCTGGATCATCGAAAAAGCAAGAGAGTTCCAGAAAAACATCTATTTCTGCTTTATTGACTATGCCAAAGCCTTTGACTGTGTGGATCACAATAAACTGTGGAAAATTCTGAGAGAGATGGGAATACCAGACCACCTGATCTGCCTCTTGAGAAATCTGTATGCAGGTCAGGAAGCAACAGTTAGAACTGGTCATGGAACAACAGACTGGTTCCAAATAGGAAAAGGAGTACGTCAAGGCTGCATATTGTCACCATGTTTATTTAACTTATATGCAGAGTACATCATGAGAAATGCCGGACTGGAAGAAACACAAGTTGGAATCAAGATTGCCGGGAGAAATATCAATAACCTCAGATATGCCGATGACACCACTCTTATGGCAGAAAGTGAAGAGGGGCTAAAAAGCCTCTTGATGAAAGTGAAAGTGGAGAGTGAAAAGGTTGGCTTAAAGCTCAACATTCAGAAAACGAAGATCATGGCATCTGGTCCCATCACTGCATGGGAAATAGATGGGGAAACAGTGGAAACAGTGTCAGACTTTGTTTTTCTGGGCTCCAAAATCACTGCAGATGGTGACTGCAGCCATGAAATTAAAAGACGCTTGCTCCTTGGAAGCACAGTTATGACCAACCTAGATAGCATATTCAAAAGCAGAGACATTACTTTACCAACAAAGGTTCGCCTAGTCAAGGCTATGGTCTTTCCTGTGGTCATGTATGGATGTGAGAGCTGGACTGTGAAGAAGGCTGAGCGCCGAAGAATTGATGCTTTTGAACTGTGGTGTTAGAGAAGACTCTTGAGAGTCCCTTGGACTGCAAGGAGATCCAACCAGTCCATTCTGAAGGAGATCAATCCTGGAATTTCTTTAGAAGGAATGATGCTAAAGCTGAAACTCCAGTATTTTGGCCACCTCATGCGAAGAGTTGACTCATTGGAGAAGACTCTGATGCTGGGAGGAATTGAGGGCAGGAGGAGAAGGGGACGAGAGAGGATGAGATGGCTGGATGGCATCACTGACTCGATGGATGCAAGTCTGAGTGACCTCCGGGAGCTGGTGATGGACAGGGAGGCCTGGCGTGCTGCGGTTCATGGGGTCGCAAAGAGTCGGACACGACTGAGCGACTGATCTGATCTGAATGGATCTTTGCCTGGGGCTAAATTAATCCAGATGTACTGGATAAAACAAAGCAAAATTATACTTAAATAGATTCAAGAGTTCTACTATTTTACCTTTCTGGAAAAAAAAAAAACACTAAAAATAAAGGTTTTCAGGGAGTAAGTGAATAATTGCAAGCATATAATCCTACTCCAAAACATTGAATGTATCAAGAAAAGTTTCTAAATGAGCAGACCTTGAAAGGGTCCTACTGGTTTTACAGACCATGGATTCTCATCCTCAAAGGTTCAACTGACATTTTTGCTAGAACATATTACTAAACAGAGGGGTCTAGTTTTGTTTCTCAGCCTGCGTGTTGCCTGGCTCCCTCTGCTCCGAAATAACCACAGGGCTTGCTCACTCAGTAGCAATGCTGACAGCATCCTCCGAGACTGGAAGGTAGAAAACTTGCCTCTGTGGTTCCCGAGGCTAGATCAGACTAGAGCTATTATGCAGTGAGTTTGGCCCACCGTGGGGACTTTGGCTCTCAAATGGCAGGGCTACGCAGACTAAACTGAAGGTTGTTTTACAAGAGACCATCAAAATCCTCATTTGCATGTGTGACATTCCTGTGGAGAGGCTGATTTTCAATCAAGCTGGCTGGGCCCGCTTGACAAATCCAGTCTGCTAGTGTGAATGTAAATGGCATCAGCTGGATCTCATCCCTACCAGTTAGCCTTTGCCTTCTCTGACCCAATGCAAGATAAGTCACTTCAGTTGCATCCTAGTCTTTGTGACCCTATGGACTGTAGCCCATCAGGCTCCTCTGTCCATGGGGATTCTCCAGACAAGAATACTGGAGTGGGTTGCTATGATCTCCTCCAGGTCGTCTTCCTGGAGGCTGACCCAGAGATCGAACCCATGTCTCTTATGTCTCCTGCCTTGACAAGTAGGTTCTTTACCAGCACCACCTCGGAAGCCCCAGATCACTAGCCAATTGAGTTTAAACACAAATGATCCCAACACCTTCTAGCTAACAGGAAGACATCAAGTATTTTTAGAACAATGGTCATCAGCAGCCATCCCCACAATCATGAGGTCCATTGGGTATTTACATTGTACTAAGTGCTTTACACTCATCATCTCCTCCGATCCTCACAGTAGCCCTGTAAGATGAAAGTGTAAGTCGCTCAGTCATGTCCAACTCTTTGTGACCCCATGGACTGTAGCCCATCAGGCTTCTCTGTCTGGGGAATTCTCTAGGCAAGAATACTAGAGTGAGTTGCCATTCCCTTCTCCAGCGGATCTTCCCAACCCAAGGATCTAACCCAGGTCTCCTACATTACAGGAAGATTCTTTACCATCTGAGCCACCACAGAAACCTTCACAGCAGACCTATGGCATGTGACATCACTGTACTGTCATGTTGCCATTTTTCAAGGGGGAAACAGAAGTTCAGAGAGATTAAAGTTAACTCGCCCCTGGTCACACAGGAAGAAGGCAACAGATGTGAATCCAGACAGTCTAATTTTCACATCTAAGCTTTCCACCGTTTCTGTCTGATGTCATATTGCTTATGAGGAGCATGGCTTCAGTTGACAATAGCAGCAATGAACTTTGAGATCAAAACCAAAAGGCGATGTGATACAAAACAAAGCATAAAGTGTGATTAGAAGCTGTGTCATTTTTGTCCCACAGAGCTGTGTGAATCATAGGGAGCCCTCCCACTTCCGGATGGCGATTCTAGTTCATTAAAAACCTGGACCTTATATGGAGGATCCAGACAGAGGATCTGCTCCATGCCTCTGTCTTCCAGTGGTAATAACTCTGTAATTCTGCAGTTTTGCTCTGTTAGGCAGCTCTGGGACTCAGCGCTTTCTCTGTAGAGGCCTGGGGGAATAGAAAACCATCCATAAACAAAGTCCCAAACTGGAGCTGCAGAAGGCAGGTGCCCATAGCATTGCAGCTGCGCAGACTACTCCCCCACTCCACTTTCAGGGTAGGTGTTGGGGATCATGCGGAGAAGGCGATGGCGCCCCACTCCAGTACTCTTGCCTGGAAAATCCCATGGACGGAGGAGCCTGGTGGGCTGCAGTGCATGGGGTCGCAAAGAGTTCAACATGACTAAGTGACTTCACTTTCACTTTTCATTTCATGCATTGGAGAAGGAAATGGCAACCCACTCCAATGTTCTTGCCTGGGGAATCCCAGGGACGGGGGACCCTGGTGGGCTGCCGTCTATGAGGTTGCACAGAATCGGACATGACTGAAGTGACTTAGCAGCAGCAGCAGCAGCAGCTGGGGATCATGAGGAAATGGAGACATTTACTCTTCAGCACAGAGATTTCTGGGAGTCATCAGGACACCCTCGGTCTTGAGGACACAAGGCCCTGACAGCCATTCCAGGGGAGAACGAAGCCCAGTAGTTACAAACTTCCCAGCTCTCAGTCCCTGAGGAACATCTTCCACATATGGAGGGGGGTCCTCCACTCATCACCTGGACAGCAGTCTGGCAACCACTGGCCGAAGTGGTTTATAACATCTGGATAATTGTTTCCAGATGGGGCCTTCCCCTGAAAGGCTTGATTAAAAGTTTCACACTCAGCATCTTGAAATAACTGACATATGCACAGAGAGTTTCTATCATCTGCACCCAGAGCGGAAGCAGCAAGCCACTCCTAAGATGAGAGCATGCATCCTTCGTAGGATTTCAAGAGCCTCAGAAAACTGCAAGGCTGTTTCTACTGGGTCCACATCAAAGTCCAGCAAATCCAGCTGCATAGGGAGGCAGTAAAGTGGACTGGACAGAACAAGAGCTCTGGAATCAGATCTGCATCCAAACCCAGAATCTACCCATTGCCAGCAGGGACTTCAACAAGGACTTAACCTCTCAAAGTCTCAGATTTCCTCTCTGTAAAATAGGAATGCAATAGTCCTTACTTAGAGGAGGACTGTGACACGCCTGCACACAGCGGGCACTCAATAAATGGTTTCTTCTTTCTCTCTCTTTTATTTTTGTTATTAGCTAAGTCTATAAACACAATTCACTATCATACTTATTACAAAACTGTTAGCAAAACACGTAGGACTAGAAGTTCCTTTTTTAGTCTTAATACAGAACATTAACATTTTAAAAGCATAAACAATAGTAGCAGATGTTTACAATGTGTCCTTTTGAGGAGGAGCTCTAATCATCTCCCATGGGGGAAAAAAAAAAAATCCACCCTGAATTTGTCTTATAAACAGATTCAGACCAACTCTGACCCCTGGATTAAAATCCTGTGGTCCCTCATGTCTTCTGAAGCTAGACATCTCGGTTGAAGAGAAAAGGAAGTCAGACTGGACCTAAGATTGGGGGCTTCCTTGGTGGCTCACAGTAATGACGGCTGCAATGTGGGAGACCAGGGTTAGATTCCTGGGTTGGGAAGATCCCCTGGAGAAGGGAATGGCAACCCACTCCAGTATTCTTGCCTGGAGAATCCCCATGGACAGAGGAGCCTGGCAGGCTACAGCTACAGTCCATGGGGTCACAAAGAGTTGGACACGACTGAGTGTTGTCTTATAAACAGATTCAGACCAATCCTGACCCCTGGATTAAAATCATGTGGTCCCTCACTTCTTCTGGAGCTAGACATTCTGATATTGAAGAGAAAAGGAAGTGAAAAGGAAGTCCAACTAGACCTAAGATTAAGATTCACCAAATATGTGAATGGGTCAAACAAAATGATCCTCATTTAAAAGGGAGGAGCTTCCCTGGTGACTCAGTGGTAAAGAATCTGCTTGCCACTGCAGGAAACACAGGTTCGGTCCCTGATATGGGAAGATCCCACATGCTGCAGAACAATTAAGACCATGCACCACAACTTCCGAGCCTATGCTCCAGAGCCCAGGAGCTGCAACTATTGAGTCCATGTGCCACAACTACTGAAGCCCTCTCGCCCTAGAGCCCGTGTTGTGCAACAAGAAAAGCCACTGTAATGAGAAACTCTCACACCGCAACTAGAGAGCAGCCCCCGCTTGCCGCAGAGAAAAGCCCAAGAAGCAGTGAGGACCCAGCACAGCCGAAAACAAATAAAATTAAAAAAAATAAAACTAGGTTCAGAGAGGTTAAGTGATGCTTTAAGTGTTAGGTTGAACATTTAGTACAAATGAGTAAGCTAATTTTCTTCACTTTACAGCACCTCTCCCACTTATTTTTTTAAAAAATTAATTGGAGGATAATTACTTTACAACATTGTGATGGTTTTTGCCATACATCAATATAAATCGGCCACGAGAAAACATGTGCCCCCGATCCTGAACGCTTCTCCCACCTCCCCCCCCCACCCTATCCCTCCAGATTGTCCCAGATTACTGGCTTTGACTGCTCTGTGTCATGCATCTAACTTGGCACTGGTCATCTATTTTGCATATGGTAATATATATGTTTCAATGCTATTCTCTCAAAACATCCCACTATTGCCTTTTCCCACCAAGTCCAAAAATCTGTTCTTTACATCTGTGTCTCCTTTGCTGCACTGCATGTAGGATAGTCATTACTATCTTTCTAAATTCCATATATACGCATTTATATACAGTATTTGTCTTTCTCTTTCTGACTTACTTCACTATGTATAATAGGCTCCAGTTTCATCCACCTCATTGGAACTGACTTAAATCTGTTCCTTTTTATAGTTGAGTAATATTCCATTGTGTATATGTACCACAGCTTCCTAATCCATTCATCTGCCAATGGCCATCTAAGTTGCCTCCGTGTCCTAGCTGTTATAAATAGTGCTGCAATGAACACTGGGGTACATGTGTCTCTTTGAATTCTAGTTTCCTCAGGGTGTATGCCCAGTAGTGGGATTTCTGGGTTGTATGGCAGTTTTATTCCCAGTTTTTTAAGGTATATCCATACTGTTCTCCATAGTGGCTACACCAATTTGCACTCCTACCAACAGGGAGTGCAAACTTTTCTTCACACCCTCTCCAGAATTTGTTTGTAGACTTTTTGATGATGGCCATTCTGACTGGCATGAGATGATACCTCATTATGATTTTAATTTGCATTTCCCTAATATTCCCCTACTTATTTTGAAAATCATTATCAATATAATAATGGCTATAATTTATGGAGCATGTATAATATTTCAGGGCAGAGATAGGCACCTTCCTTACACTAGTTCCATGTAATCTTCTTTACAACGTGCCTATAAAGCAGGCATAATCATCAACCCTGGGTTTTTTTGGGTGAGGAAATTGTAGCTCAAAGAAGTTAAATAGCTTACCACAAACCATAAAGCCAACCAGCAGCAGACCTGGAATTTAAAGCCATCAGTCTAGCTCCAAAGGCATCTGCCAACAGCTCTGAAACAATTTCACCTTGCCATGAGGTGAGCAAGAAAACTAGTGAGAATAATTTTTCCTGCTCATCACCTGAAATCGCTGTGATAGTTAACCTGTGGCATCCTTGGTTACTGTGTCCACAATCTGGGCTCTGTCCACTATTCCTCATAGCTGCTACGAACCCTCTTTTTTTTTTTTTTTTTTCTGGTCTCTATTCCCGGACAGGTGTTCAACACAATAGCTCCCTTTTCCTCCATCTGCTTCTCCTTGCGCAGTGAGGCCCTGATCCGTTTCGGGCGGCTGCTCCCCACATGTGCTCATAGCCCCACTGATGAGAAATGGCAGAAGCAGGTATTAAAGGTGGAGGTTCTGGCTTGTTGCTCTGAATGTATTAAAAATCATTCCCAGACTCCACATAAAGAGTTTTACACACATATCCAGCACATGCGATATGAGGGAGACAGAGAAGCAGACGTGGGGATAACCACAGTGAGACAAGTAACCACAACAGAAGTCTGGAGAGATGGGCCCAAGGAAAGCCGCTTTCACAGACCGGGTGATGGATCGTCTCCTCAGCAGACAGACAGACAGCTCGAGGTACTTATTTTTATAAAAAGTTGACAGAAAGAACTCCAGACATCCAGGCCCGCTCCCTACTCAGTGCTGTGTCCAGAGCTGACTCAGCTCTCTGTTTCCCTTCGCAGGATGGTGAGTTATTCCATGCGCTCTGCTAATTATCCCCATTCAGCTCCTTTCTTTTTTCACAGGTCATTTAAATGTCTCCTCGTCTGAGTTAGAACTTGGGTGGATGCTGAATTCCCTTCTGTTTTCCTCCCCAGGGATGAATTTCTCATACCTAGGGTATTGTTTGTGGGGGAAAATTCTTTCAGTTTAAAGGCCCTTGAGATGATTATCCCAAGAACTTGTCTCACTAGGCTCTTGAAGAGGATACTCACCATTTACTGAGCACACAGTAGGTGCCAGATAATTTCCATACTCTGTCTCCTTTAACTCGCATAATGATTATATAAGGTCCTTGCAAGTCCCATTATATAGATCGATAGCTTTGTGCAGTGGCAGTATCGTAGCCAATGACGTTTATCCAAGGCACGATTATTGCTAATTATTGCTATCTGAAAACAGATCAATAGCACATAGGACATACACAATAAATGGAAGGGAAGACAAAGCCGCATAGCATACTAATTTCCTCAGTGTTTATAAACCAGAAGACAGAGTGATATAGTAAAAGGAGCTGATTCTGGACCAGGAGACCTGAATTCTTGTGTTAACATGAAAACCAACCAGCTCTCTGGTCTGGGCAAGACATTTTACCTTTGTGCACCTCTGTTCACTTAATCTAAAAAATGCATGAATAGACTAGCAATTTCTATACACATGGCTCGTTCTTCCTCTAAAAATCTATGACTATTGCCTCTTTTCATACTATAGTTAATAATGTCAGACTCTCCAGGAATAAAGTCCTTGAACACAGCTAGTCCATCACCACTGAATTGACATCCTTCATCACCCAGCTCTGGAGCACATCTTAGCCACATCTGGATAACAAATTAAGGTAGCCATAACACTTTACCCGCTCCAGGCTAATTCAGCATGCTGTAGCTTTTAAAGGCAAGCTGAAGCAGAACTTCAAACTCTGTGGCATAATAACAGATTCAGTTGTCTTACTACACTGGATCTAAGATATTTCCTGACAAAAATAGATACTTGGTATTGCAGTTAGTTATTTCTGCCCCCCAAAAAACCCCAAAACTTAGTAGATGACAACAAATATTTACTATATTATCTTTCATGATTCTGAGCCTTTAAAGACTCAGCTAGGTGTTTTTCTTAAATGGGGTCCCTCATATAATTTTAGCAGAATGGAGGCAGAGGCTGGGAGTCTTAAGTTAAAGGTTTTTTCATTCACATGTGTGACAAATGAGCTGAGATAACTGTGGGCTTGTTGGTCATATCTCTGTCCATGTGACTACCTTGGGCTTCCTCACAGCATGGTAGCCCTGGGGAAGTCAGATTTCTCATATCATAACTGATTCCCCCCTCAAGTGAGCATTGCAAGAGAGCCAGTCAAAAGCTATAAGCCTTCTTGTGAGCTAACTTCACTTATTCTGTAAGTCACAGCATTCACAGATTAGCTCAGACTCAAATATGTGGAGGCGTGAATTCTAGTGCTCAGTGTGAGCAGTTTTTCCCTCTAGGAATGAAGGGATGGTAGTCATCTTGGAAACAAGTTAATCTACTTGGCCTATCTCAGAGCAAAATGAACTATAGTAAAGGTCACTTAGATTCTCAACATTTTTCTCTCTTTTCCTTACACACACACGCACATGTACACAAACAGTTCCAAATGATGCCAGTTATAGTACCATGCTTGAACACCAAAGATGATTACATAAAGTAGGAATTACAGGTTTAATCCCATAAAGAATAGGTCACAGAAACCACTCTTCCATTTCTCTCTGAAATAACATTAAGCTCTGTCACTGATGGGAAAGGGAAAGCAACTTAAGTGAGGAAAATGTCTTCAGAAGAAATAGTAATTGCAGGTCAGTGATCTAGTCAAGTCCATCAGGATGGACACTGAATCCCAGTTATCTTAAGAGAAATCCAGATGTACCCTTGAAACCATCCTTAAAGGAAGGTGAGCCAGCAGGATGAAGTTGCCAGACTCTATTCCAGATGTCCACACCGATAAGCAGGCCTGAGGTGTGGCAGTTTTGATGGGCAGGCTTAAGAACACTAAGAAGCAAAGTGAGGTTCTGGACAGTATCACTATCAGGAAAGCATATCATAAACCTCAGAATGTGACACTGTCCCAAGAAAAACAGCGACCCAGAGGCCAGCTGAAAAACTAGAGATTCTAGAGTACAAACACAGGTCAGATGGGAAAGCAGTGGTGAGCAGAGTCTGGATGGTGTGTTGGAACCCAAGAGGGATGGTATAAATACTGGCATTACAGGCCCCCAAAGGGCTGAGATGATCTGCAAAAGAAAATACCAGCAGCTCCCGGGGAGGAAGAAAGGCTTAGGAGCCATCAAGGAAGCAGCACAGTGACCCTTTGGCTATGGATGCCAGAGCAGAGCTAGAATTACTGTGGCTTGGAGGTGACTCTAAAGGCCCCCAAAAGAAGCATTTCTCTTCATAACTCAGAGAAAGTCAGGAATGAATTCCCTAGACACGAAACTTAAGGAGGTTTCTGGCCTCTAATTGGAATATTTAGGATTTGTCAGTCTTGAAATCTGATGGGCACTGCAAGGAGATCTGTGGGTCTATGGGGCAGGAAGATGCAATAGAAAGTTATTTTCCTCTCTGGTTCTGCCTTCAGATGGGAATATGAGGCTTGTTCTTTAAGCTGTACAACTTTTAACACCAGAGGGCCCAATGGGTCAATCATAGTCCACCACCCAGCAGAGGAACTAACTGGACCAATCTTCAGGTTATAGTGCTCAGTTAAACCCACCTCTCTGCCTCTTAAAGCACTCTCCCCTAATTCTGGCAATCATAAAAATCTGAAAGGCTTTTTAATTTATAATCTCATTTCTGGGAACTGGATACAACTAAACTATCCATAAGCAGGGGAAATCCATGTGCATGAAGATGTTCACAGCAGCATTATTTATAAGTAGACAAACTCAGAGCTTCTCAAACTTTGATGTGCATCTCTTAGAGGTTTTCTTAAAGGGCAGATGTAGTAGACTGGTAGGTCTGAGTGGGGCTCTCATCTCTGCATTTCTAACAAGCTCTCAGGTGATATCCAGCTTATCAGGCCACACTTTGAGTAGCAAGGGGCTTACTTTATAGGTACTGCTAAGTCTGCTGCTAAGCTGCTTCAGTCATGTCCAACTCTGTGCGATCCCATAGACAGCAGCCCACCAGGCTTGGCCATTCCTGGGATTCTCCAGGCAAGAACACTGGAGTGGGTTGCCATTTCCTTCTCCAATGCATGAAAGTGAAATTGCTCAGTCGTGTCTGACTCTTTGCGACCCCATGGACTGCAGCCCATCAGGCTCCTCCATCCATGGGATTTTCCAGGCAAGAGTACTGGAGTGGGGTACCATTGCC
This sequence comes from Tragelaphus eurycerus, assembly GCA_935064755.1. Lineage (NCBI taxonomy): Eukaryota > Metazoa > Chordata > Mammalia > Artiodactyla > Bovidae > Tragelaphus > Tragelaphus eurycerus. The sequence goes on along the minus strand of CAKXYN010000024.1, from coordinate 15,080,902 downwards.
TTCTCCGTTACATGTAACTTTAAAAAAAAATCAACCATGTACATGACTAAATAAATAAGAGGTACACCTCCTCCATGGAATACTGAAATGGATGTTAAAATGATTTCAAAAACAAGCAATGTGAGAAAGTATTTATGACGTGCACTAGTGAGGTATGGATGTGAGAGCTGGACTGTGAAGAAGGCTGAGCACCGAAGAATTGATGCTTTTGAACTGTGGTGTTGGAGAAGACTCTTGAGAGTCCCTTGGACTGCAAGGAGATCCAACCAGTCCATTCTGAAGGAGATCAGCCCTGGGATTTCTTTGGAAGGAATGATGCTAAAGCTGAAACTCCAGTACTTTGGCCACCTCATGAGAAGAGTTGACTCATTGGAAAAGACTCAGATGCTGGGAGGGATTGGGGGCAGGAGGAGAAGGGGACGACAGAGGATGAGATGGCTGGATGGCATCACTGACTCGATGGACGTGAGTCTGAGTGAGTCTCTGAGTGAGTCTGGGAGTTGGTGATGGACAGGGAGGCCTGGCGTGCTGCAATTCATGGGGTCGCAAAGAATCGGACATGACTGAGCGACTGAACTGAACTGAAGAGAAAAATACAGGATACAAAATCGTATACATATTAGGATTGCAATTGTAATAAAAAAAATAGGGAAAACGTTGGAAGCAAATCTAAAATTATTAACTGAATGGTTCTTTTAGGATACTGAGATTATGTTTTTCCCCCTCATTTTCAAGTTTTCCATCATGTTGCCACATTACTTTCATAGTCTAAAAATGCTGGTAAACCAGGGAATATTAGGTAATCAAACATCCTGCTTTGCTAGCATAGTCTCAGGTGCCTGCTGTCTCCACACAATTATTAATAGTGGTCCCTTCACTCCCAAAATGCTTTATGTAGTTGATAAATTCTGTGGCCATATTAGATACAAGAATGTCTGGAGGCTAGTTACGTGCTTTCTCTGTTACTCCAAAGCATGTGAAAAGATGAACTGAAATGCCTGGAGAGAGTAGGCAGGCATGGAGGGAGGTCTCTGCTGTGTACATTGTTTCAGCTGATTTCTTAGAGCAGTTTAGGTTCACAGCAAAATTCAGAGGAAGATACAGAGATTTCCCATATACTCGCTGTCCCCACACACGCACAGCCTCACCTACTGTCAACATACTCCACCCCTACAACTGAACCTACACCGACACATCATAGTCACCGAAAGACCATAGTTTACACTAGGGTTCACTCTTGCTGTCGTACATCCTACGGGTTTGGACAAAAGTATAATGAATGACATGTGTCTACCGTTACAGTCTCACACACAATCGTTTAATTTCACTATCCTAAAAATCCTCTTGCACATTTGTTATAGGTGTATTTAGGTTGTGATATAAGACCTCAATAGTATATGCATTAAAAAATGTCTGACACAACCATGAACGCTAGCAATTTTGAAACAGGGGAGAGAGGAAGTCAGACAAATGTTTGCTGTGCTTTTTAGTTAGCTCTTCCTGATCTTTTCTAACTGCACACCAGGAGTCATCTCCTAAGATGAAATCCTACACATCTTAGGGCTGTGATTTTTCTCCTGCTGCTGCTGATCCTCTAAGACAGTAGAGGTAATGTCTGAAAAGGCTGATGATTTGATTCCTTTTTGCTGCTTTTGCTAATACGTGAAATTTGTAGAGCCAGGTTTTTTCATTGCTGCCTTAAACCACGTAACTTACTAAGTATTTTACTTTATACCTTATAAACCTAAATCAAATTAATGCTACTACTTATCAGTTAAATATTTTTAAAGTATTAAGAGGAAAACTTCAAAACAATTGAATTAACTAAATACAAGCCAGATTTCCCTATAGCAAATTCTAAGGCACATTCCAATTTTACTGACTTGGAATTTTATCATCCAGAATATTATCTTCAAAAATGTAAGCAATCAAAAAAAATATGTGAGCCATGGAAAAAAAAAAACAAAAACGTGAGCCATCAATTGCAGCTTGGAAAATATAAATATGCCCCCTGTTGTAATTATTTTATACAAATTGAATTTAACTTGCAATGCTATTTCTTTTGTCTTTATGAGATTCATTAATTTTTTTTATTCTTATAGAAATTGATACACATTTCTCTCTCTCTCTCTCTCTCTCCTCACACACACACACACACACCCTGGTGTGAAACACTGTAAGTCCTAGGCCCAAACTATTTGCTGTAAGTCCTTGTCTGCTAGTGATTAGCTGGGTGGCAGCCCAGAGAATGACGGTCTTTGTTCTTTTGTTCCCTCTGGTGTATATTCCATTTCACCTGTGTACAGCTGAACTTACACCCCAAGGACAAATGACACTTGGGTGAATGACAATAGGTGATTCTAAATTGAGAAGAGTTATTCAGTATGGGTGTAAGTTCTGATTGATGGTGCATTTAGAAGCAAAAAATAGAAGCCCATGGGGTGGATATTGGACTTCAGCTTTCAGGTCATTTTAAAGAACAGTGAAAGAAAGACAGGAGAGTGAGAGGCAATAGTTTGCCATTCCAGGAAAATAAAGGAAAGAAAAAGACAACAGATAAAGCTGAAAAGAGTGAAATAGAGTGTGCACAAACTCCAGAAAAAAAAAAAGTTTAAAAATGCTTAGGGGACAAAGTGATACTAAAGAAAGGAAATCCTAGCTTGTGAGACTTAACGTGAAACAAGAAGATAAAAATCCTTTATACAATCAGCAAACAAAAGCAAGGAAATATAAATTCTCAAATCCCATGGAGAGCCTGGAAGGGAAGTTAGCGAGACAATGCAGAACATGCAGTTGAGAGGATAAATCATTTCTTTACCTCACTCTACACAAAAAGAAGATAAGGGCCAGGGTGAGACATATTTTCCAGCAGAAGGGTAGGGAATTGTTGAAATGCTTTTTCCTTACCACAAAAAACTAACAGAACACCCAATTCCAATGAACAGGATTCTCTCAGGAAGACAAAATCCATTCCTACAGCAAACACTGGTGAGGTCCATGAAGGTAGAAGGAAAAGAGGCTGCCCACTCTGGCACCACATGAAATAGCTCTCAACTCACTGTTGAAGGAAGATCAGTAAGGACCTTAGAATTTGTGGGAGCAGCCTCTCTTGAAGGAAGACACTGGGGTTTTCTGGAGGTGCGGTCCGAGTAATTGGAAAGTTGGATCATTGAAACACTGAGACCATAAGTCGCTCACCCATAACCACAATTTTGAGAGGGAAATTAAGATTGTTTAAAATAAAGAATCAAATTTACTTAAAAACATTTACTTAAATGTCTCGGCATGTACTTAAAAACAGTACACACACACACACAAAAGACCTGGATTCCAAGAAGTAGAAGTCCACCAAGGTCTTACAGACTTGAGGGAAAAAAGAAATGCCTGACATGATATTGAGGCCAAAAATACTTCCCCTTGGCCAAAAAGCATTTAAAGTTCATTTCTCGTAATGAAACACAAGTTTGGCACATATACTGAATGTTTTTTTTTTCAAATGGCCGAAAAAGTAGGTAACCAAAACATACAATGTCAATGAACCATGTCCATTCATTTATCCTGGCTATGGATAATCAGATATGGAGTACCCTGAAAGCAATCATGTGGGTAACCTGAATAATTGCATAGGGGCATTTCTGTGGTTGGGCCTTAGAACCACTCGTAATTCTTGTCTCTAACAAATTGTCCTCATTGTTCACCTGCAAAATGGACTCTTATCACAAACACTGCTTTTCTCTACACTGGCTTTTTTTTTTTTTTAATGCTCCGAAAAAGGTCTAAGCTTTTCTGAGATGCAGTTTTGAAAACAACAAGAGGCTTGGCAATTCAATTCAAATTAATTTGTATACAAACTTGAGTTTCAATGATACAGACAGAAGAGGAAGTGTTTTTGGTTTTGCTTTGTGTGTGTGTGTGTGTTTTTATTGAGTGACTTTTCTTGAGAAATCTTTCCTAGTTAGAAAAAAGCCATCAAAGAGTTTTCACAAGCTGGAGGGAGTCTTGCCAACATCTTGAATTTTCTCTTGTCCTCCTTGGTTTCTGATTGATTTAGAATTTTTCAATTTGTAAAGGAAAGATGCAAGTACTGTGGGTACAGGCAAATACAATTTGCATTTTCCCTAGTAAAATGCATATTTCCTTCCCACAGTTAGAGAGCGGTCTAGAGCAGGAAAAGAAGGCCATCTCTCTGACTGGGCCACAAATAAATAAAGACTTTTGATGTGCATGAGCAGACAGCTTAAAGAAGATTATTGACAGAGACTTTCGTGCTCTTTGATACACTGTGTGGAAATAGCTTTTTCCATAAACCAAAATAATAATAAAAAATAATGTTGGTAAAATAGTGGTTAAAAACTGAAGCTTAGGGGAATATTTAATTTGTACTTAGATGGTTATGTTTCTTTAAAAATCTGTTTAGACTGTGTAAACATACATTTTATTAAAATGTCCTTTTTATATCCCTTTTATCTTCTTTTTTTTGGATAGTGCTATTATGGCCAAAGAAATGGCCCTTAATTTTTCTATATGACCAATGAAAACCAAAGTTAATTATACTCAGAATTATTCTATGAAGGTTTTTTGCCCAACAGATGTGTTTCTGGCTAGCAAGCTGTGAATTTGTTTAAATTGCATGTTTGCCTGGTGTTTAATTCTAAACTCCAACATATTAGTCTATTTCATTAAATCATAAAAACTTTTTGAAACAAGAAAGAAACCACTGTTATTTCAAAAGAATAAAAGGTAAGAAAAGACATATAAAGTATGGTTTCCTTGTTTTTGTTAAGATTACAATTTTAATTTGTTATGGAACACCTGCTAGAATTCAAATTTGTTGCATTATTTGAGATGAACATACTTTTAGTTTGTAGTGAATCTCCTTATTCAAAAGCTATTTGGAATGAAAAACCCAGTCTAGAAAGTAAACCTTATAGTTTACATTTTTAAAAGAACTAATTTGCTGGTAGGAAATTCTTCTTAGATAAACCACACTGACTTTCCAAATGCTATTTTTTAAGAAGACCCTAAGGGTCATTTGTCTGTAAAAATAAAGGACTAGGCTGCCTCCAAGGGCTGTGCCTTTCATTTGCTCTCACCCAGGCATTCCAGTCAATCAGAGCAGGGCCCATCTGCTGGCCCCCTTTGCCTACACATATCACACCTAATTTTGGCCAATTTCCCCTCTTCTCTTCATCTTCCCTTGCTCTTCCTTTGTTCTCTTCTCAGTTTTCTAAAGGAAAAACTATAGCATTTAATTTGATAAGTAGATATAAATAAAATTCCCTTTCCGCTTTTAAAAACTGCTTCTTTAGCTGTTTAAAGATATATGTTATTTTATATACACACACACATAGATTCACTAGAAATTCATTAGGAATTTACAATAATTCAACCTGGTTGAGATCAGAATTTATCTTTTTAATCTTTAGAAATGATTTTAAATGGAAGTAATACCATAAAAGATAATAGCATTAAGTTTAAATTACTTAAGACTGTCTAAGGCCAAATGAATATTGTTTTCTGCTCAACAGAAAGCGTCCAATAAATCTTGGTAACCTTTTCTTAGCAGCTAATGTGAGTTATTTTTGATTTTGAAAGCAAGACCTACATACCTTTTGAAAAATACTTGTGTAGCCAGTTATACTGTTAGATCTCTTTTTCACAGTGTGATTAAAGAAAAAAAAAAAAAAAAAAACAGACTTTGAAGTTAAATCTGTTTGACCCCTAGCTCTACCGCCCACTAATTTAATAGCTTTGGACAAACTACTTCAAGCCTCAACTCTCTATAAATAGGGATACTAATACCTATGCCAGTGACTTGTTTTAAGTGTACAGTGCTAGATCCCTACTATGAGATTAGTCATGTACATTTCCTGTCTGTCTCTGAGCTCTTGGTGACCAGTTTCTTCACAGTGATCTGAAGAGAGGAGATGCAGAAAAAGGACGGAGGAGGGGAAGCTTTTGTCAGCAGGTGTTAATGAGTTGACTCAAATACAGTTGAAAGAAGAGTGATATACCTCCCTACCAACAGTGTGGCATTCCAGAATGTTTTTTCTCAACTGTGATTAGAGCTTCTTTTCCTCTCCAAGATGAGTTTTAAATGAATAAAAATGCTGAAGGGTATGGAAAGCTATGAGATAATTGGCAGTGCAATTATTACATGCCCAACATATCTTGGGAATGACCCTTCAATACCAAGGTATGGGCTTCCCTTGTGGCTCAGCTGGTAAAGAATCTGCCTGCAATGCAGGAGACCTGGGTTCGATCCCTGGGTGATAAAGATCCTCTGGAGAAGAGAACAGCTACCCACTCCAGTATTGTGGCCTGGAGAATTCCATGGACTGTATAGTCCACGGGATCGCAAAGAGTTGGACATGACTAAGCAAGTTTCACTTCACTATGATCCTCTAACATAGGTTCATTCATTCATTCATCAATCATTCAACTAGCATTTATTATGTGCCTGTCAAGTCCCCAGCACTGCACTGGGTATTCAAAGATTTAGCCCTCAGGCACATTACAGCATCATTTACAGACATACAAACAAGCACCCTAAAGTCCTGGCGGGCTTCCCTGGTGGCTCAGAGGTTAAAGCGTCTGCCTCCAATGCGGGAAACCCAGGTTCAATCCCTGGGTTGGGAAGATCCCCTGGAGAAGGAAATGGCAACCCACTCCAGTGCTCTTGCCTGGAGAATCGCATGGACAGAGGAGCCTGGTAGGCTACAGTCCGCAGGGTCGCAAAGAGTCTGACATGACTGAGCGACTTCACTCACTCACTCAGCAAAGTCCTGGCACTCAAAGTGTAGCCTGTGGGCCAGCAACATTGGTATTTCCTGGGAGCTTGCTAGAAATTCAGCATCTTGGTGTCTTTTAACTTTGGTTAAGAAATAAGTCTTGTTTCACTGTGACTGATGATCTTATTTGACCAAGTATTTCAAAGTTTTTTGACAAACTTCCCAAATTCCAAATTTTAATTAACATTCTTTTGACTTCCAGCTAACTTTGGGATGCTTTAGAGGGCATCTCAGAGAGAAATGTTTAATATTATTTGGTATATTAAATTACAAAAAGCCCATTACTACACGAGCAATAAACTGACTTAGGATATACTATATAGATGAATGTTATTAATACAGACATTCTAAAAATTATATAAAGTTTCTAAAATTTGGATAAGTCCTGGTATAATGCTATAGTTATAGTTGTTATCTTAAAAAGTTGTATGTCACAACAGTAACCAAGCTTCTATATCAATTACACTGTAATCAGATGTCTAAACGTGACTTTTCAGTCTTTTGTCATTCATCAGATCAGATCAGTCGCTCAGTTGTGTCCGACTCTTTGTGACCCCATGAACTGCAGCACGCCAGGCCTCCCTATCCATCACCAGCTCTCGGAGGTCACTCAGACTCACATCCATCGAGTCAGTGATGCCATCCAGCCATCTCATCCTCTGTCGTCCCCTTCTCCTCCTGCCCCCAATCCCTCCCAGCATCAGAGTCTTCTCCAATGAGTCAACTCTTCGCATGAGGTGGCCAAAATACTGGAGTTTCAGCTTTAGCATCATTCCTTCCAAAGAAATCCCAGGGCTGATCTCCTTCAGAATGGACTGGTTGGATCTCCTTGCAGTCCAAGGAATTCTCAAGAGTCTTCTCCAACACCACAGTTCAAAAGCATCAATTCTTCAGCGCTCAGCCTTCTTCACAGTCCAGCTCTCACATCCATACATGACCACAGGAAAGACCATAGCCTTGACTAGGCGAACCTTTGTTGGCAAAGTGATGTCTCTGCTTTTGAATATGCTATCTAGGTTGGTCATAACTTTCCTTCCAAGGAGTAAGTGTCTTTTAATTTCATGGCTGCAGTCACCATCTGCAGTGATTTTGGAGCCCAGAAAAACAAAGTCTGACACTGTTTCCACTGTTTCTCCATCTATTTCCCATGTAGTGATGGGACCAGATGCCATGATCTTCGTTTTCTGAATGTTGAGCTTTAAGCCAACCTTTTCACTCTCCACTTTCACTTTCATCAAGAGGCTTTTGAGTTCCTCTTCACTTTCTGCCATAAGGGTGGTATCATCTGCATATCTGAGGTTATTGATATTTCTCCAGGCAATCTTGATTCCAACTTGTGTTTCTTCCAGTTCAGCATTTCTCATGATGTACTCTGCATATAAGTTAAATAAACATGGTGACAATATACAGCCTTGACGTACTCCTTTTCCTATTTGGAACCAGTCTGTTGTTCCATGACCAGTTCTAACTGTTGCTTCCTGACCTGCATAAAGATTTCTCAAGAGGCAGATCAGGTGGTCTGGTATTCCCATCTCTCTCAGAATTTTCCACAGTTTATTGTGATCTACACAGTCAAAGGCTTTGGCATAGTCAATAAAGCAGAAATAGATGTTTTTCTGGAACTCTCTTGCTTTTTCGATGATCCAGCGGATGTTGGCAATTTGATCTCTGGTTCCTCTGCCTTTTCTAAATCCAGCTTGAACATCAGGAAGTTCACGGTTCACATATTGCTGAAGCCTGGCTTGGAGAATTTTGAGCATTACTTTACTAGCGTGTGGGATGAGTGCAATTGTGCGGTAGTTTGAGCACTCTTTGGCATTGCCTTTCTTTGGGATTGGGATGAAAACTGACCTTTTCCAATCTTGTGGCCACTGCTGAGTTTTCCAAATTTGCCAATTATTATTGTACTCTGATGGTGTTACAAAAGTGTTTTATCTTCAGGAAGATTCGTAGAAAGACTACGGAAGCAGTTACAACAGTTTCACATTAAGATGATGTCTGCGCAGGAATTCCAGCCCAAATTTCCCTAAAACAAGAAGCTGTCCTGCCGTTGGGGCCCCCAGATCAGGCATCGAAAGAGTTTTACTTCCTGACAGGGCAGAGTTGATGCCCCTACTTAGCCCTGAAGCAGCTACAGAAAACAGACTATCCCCCTCTGCTTCTCAAAAGATTATGGGAGTAAAATTTCTAAGTGGGAAATGAAACGGAAGGGAAATGGGCAAGGCACAACCTTTAAAGAATGACAGTCATCGAGGACACAACGCACACTGGTTAGAACCAACTAGGTCCAAGATGGCCGAAATCCTTGAGCCTTAATATCCCTTCACACTACGTGAGCAAGCCCCCCACAACACAGCCACAGGTGACAGCTCCAAAGCTGACCATAAAAGGCCCAAAGTGGGCAGTGGCCTAAATTCCTGGAAATCTCTGTCTTTTCCCCAAAATAGCTGGAATACTCTTCCCACTCATTAGCTTATGAAACTACCCACTCCCTATAAAAACTGACAACACCGTGCCCTGGCCCCTCTCACCTTCTGAGATGGCCCACACTCAGTCTCTGGAGTGTTTATCTCCCTAAATAAACCTCTTTCACTTAAGGAAAAAAAAAGAAATTCAGTATCTGAGGCCCCAATTTGGGCCTAACGAATCAGAATCTGCATTTTAACAAGGTTACAAGGTGATCTGTATGTACATTATAACTTTAAAAGTAGTGCTTTAAATGGGACCTAATTAAAAGCTTTTGCATAGCAAAGGAAACCACAAACAAAATGAAAAGACAACCTACAGACTGGGAGAAAATATTGGCAAACAATGCTACAGATAAAGGATTAATTTCCAAAATATAAAAAGTTTAAGATATATATATAAAAACAACAACAAAAAAAAACAATAAAAAATGGGCAAAAGAGCTAAGTAGACATTTTTTTGAAAGAAGACATACAGATGGTCAACAGATACATGAGAAGATGCTCAACATCACTAATTATTACAGAGATGTAAATCAAAACTACAATGAAGTATTATCTGACATCAGTCACAATGGTCATCATCAAAAAGTTTACAAATAATAAATACTGGAGAGGGTGTGGAAAGAAAGGAATCTTCTTACACTGTTGGTGGGAATGTAAATTAGTGTATGCCACTATGGAAAAGACTGTGGAGATTCTTTAAAAAACTAAAAATAGAGCTACCATATTATCCTGCAATCCCACTCCTGGGTGTATATCTGGGAAAAACTCTAAAGATACATGCACCCCAGTGTTCACAGCAGCACCGTTTACAATAGCCAAGACACAGAAGCCACCTCAGCGTCCAGGGACTGATGAATGGGAAAAAACGATGTGGTATATACACACAACGGAATATTATTCAGCCAAAACAATGATATAATGCCATTTTCAGCAACATGGATAGACCTAAAGATTATTATGTAAGTCAGAGAAAGACAGTACCATATGATATCATTTACATGTGAAATCTTAAAAAATGATATAGACACACATTTATAAAACAGAAATAGACTCACAGACATAGGAAACAAACTAATGGTTATGAGAGGGAATAGAGGGGGCTGGAGATAAATTAGGAGTTTGGGATTAAGAGACACACACTACCGTATATAAGATAGCTAACCAATAAGGACCTACTATATAGCACAGAGAACTATATGCAATGACTTATCACCTATAATGGAAAAGAATCTGAAAATACACACAAAGGTATAACTGAATCACTTTGCTGTACACCTGAACCTAACAAAACATTGTAGTTCAGTTCAGTCACTCAGTCGTGTCCAGCACTTTGCGATCCCATGGACTGCAGCATGCCAGGCCTCCCTGTCCATCACCAGCTCCTGGAGTTCACTCAAACTCATGTCCATTGAGACAGTGATGCCATCCAACCATCTCATCCTCTGTTGTCCCCTTCTTCTCCTGCCTTCAAACTTTCCTAGCATCAGAGTCTTTTCTCATGAGTCAGCCCTTCACATCAGGTGGCCAAAGTATTGGAGTTTCAAATTAAGCATCAGTCCTTCCAATGAATATTCAGGACTGATCTCTTTTAGGATGGACTGGTTGGACCTCCTTGCAATCCAAGGGACTCTCAAGAGTCTTCTCCAACACCACAGTTCAAAAGCATCAATTCTTCGGCACTCAGCTTTCTTTATAGTCCAGCTCTCACATCCATACGTGACTACCAGAAAAACCAAAGCCTTGTCTAGATGGACCGTTGTTGACAAAGTAATGTCTCTGCTTTTGAATATGTTATCTAAGTTGGTCATAACTATCCATCCAAGGAGTAAGCGTCTTTTAATTTCATGGCTGCAGTCACCATCTGCAGTGATTTTGGAGCCCAAAAAATAAAGTCTGACACTGTTTCCTCTGTCTCCCCATCGATTTGCCATGAAGTGATGGGACTGGATGCCATGAGCTTTGTTTTCTGAATGTTGAGCTTTAAGCCAACTTTTTCACTCTCCACTTTCACTTTCATCAAGAGACTTTTTAGTTCCTCTTCACTTTCTGCCATAAGGGTGGTGTCATCTGCATATCTGAGGTTATTGATATTTCTCCCAGCAATCCTGATTACAGCTTGTGCTTCATCCAGCCCAGTTTTTACCATGATGTACTCTGCATATAAGTTAAATAAGTAAAGTGACAATATACAGCCTTGACGTTCTCCTTTTCCTATTTGGAACTAATCAGTTGTTCCATGTCCAGTTCTAACTGTTGCTTCCTGACCTGCATACGGATTTCTCAGGAGGTAGGTAAGGTGGTCTGCTATTCCCATCTCTTTAGGAATTTTCCACAGTTTACTGTGATCCACACAGTCAAAGGCTTTGGCATAGTCAACAAAGCAGAAAGAGATGTTTTTCTGGAACTCTCTTGCTCTTTCCATGATCCAGTGGATGTAGGCAATTTGATCTCTGGTTCCTCTGCCTTTTCTAAAACCAGCTTAAACATCAGGAAGTTCACGGTTCACATGTTGTTGACGCCTGGCTTGGAGAATTTTGAGCATTTCTTTACTAGCATGTGAGATGAGTGCAATTGTGTGGTAGTTTGAGCATTCTTTGGCATTGCCTTTCTTTGGGACTGGAATAAAAACTGGCCATTTCCAGGTAGCCTCTGCTGAGTCTTCCAAATTTGCTGGCATATTGAGTGCAGCACTTTCACAGCATCATCTTTCAGGATTTGAAATAGCTCAACTGGAATTCTATCACCTCCACTAGCATTGTTTGTAGTGATGCTTCCTAAGGCCCACTTGACTTCACATTCCAGGATGTCTGGCTCTAGGTGAACGATCACACCATCGTGATTATCTGGGTCATGAAGATCTTTTTTGTATAGTTCTTCTGTGTATTTTTGCCACCTCTTAATATCTTCTGCTTCTGTTAGGTCCATACCATTTCTGTCCTTTACTGTGCCCATCTTTGCATGAAATGTTTCCTTGGTATCTCTGATTTTCTTGAGGAGATCTCTAGTCTTTCTCATTCTATTGTTTTCCTCTATTTCTCTGCATTGATCTCTGAAGAAGGCTTTCTTATCTCTCCTTGCTATTCTTTGGAACTCTGCATTCAAATGGGTATATCTTTCCTTTTCTCCTTTGCTTTTCACTTCTCTTCTTTTCACAGCTATTTGTAAGGCCTCCTCAGACAGCCATGCTGCTTTTGCATTTCTTTTTCTTGGGGATGGTCTTGTTCCCTGTTTCCTGTGCAATGTCACAAACCTCCGTCCATAGTTCATCAGACACTCTGTCTATCAGATATAGTCCCTTAAATCTATTTCTCACTTCCACTGTATAATAGTAAAGGATTTGATTTAGGTCATACCTGAATAGTCTAGTGGTTTTCCCTACTTTCTTCAATTTAAGTCTGAATTTGGCAATAAGGAGTTCAGGACCTGAGCCGCAGTCAGCTCCCAGTCTTGTTTTTGCTGACTGTATAGATCTTCTCCACTTTTGGCTGCAAAGAAATCCAAGATCAAAGTGTCAGCAGTCTTGGTGCCTTCTGAGGGCTAAAGGAGAATCAGTTCCATGCCTTTCTCCTGGCTTCTGGTGGCCTTTGTCCTCCCCTGGCTTGTAGATGGTGTTCTTCTGTGTTTTCACCTGGTCTTTCCTCTCTGCAAGTCTATCTAAAACCAAATTTAGTCTTTTTATAAGGACACCAGTCATTTTGCATTAGGGCTCACTCTAGTGACCACATCTTAACTTGACCATCTGCAAAACTCTATTTCGAAATAAGGGACTGGGATTAGGACTTCAGCATGTTTTGAGGGGACAAATGTAATCCTTAGCATGACCTTTGACCCCTCAACTTGAAAATGATTAGGTATTAGGGAAACAAGCTGGGCATTTCAGGTGGTAGAACCAGAGTTAGTAAAGGCTTAAGGAATCACACCTCTCAGTAACCACAGTTAAAGGATAAGAGCAAATGGAAGGTGAGGGAAGGAAGGAGGCAGATTTACTAGAAAACTAGGCAGGTCTAAAAATGCTGCAACAGAATTGAACTTTTCATTCTGTAGGCAATGGAGACCCAAATGGAGGGCTCCAACCTTCAGTGATGTGGCCCGGTCTCCAGCTCCCTGGAAGCAGGATGCAGAGTAGACTGAGCTGGCCTCTGGAGTCAAGTCACCAGTGAAGAGGTCACTACACTGGTCTCCGTGAAAGATGAGGAGGGCCTGAGCTGGGGCAAATTCAAATAGGATGAAGAGTGGGGGAAATGAGAGTCATAAGGAAATGGTGATGTCAGCCCTGGGTTTGTTGCTTAGTCTGCTTATGTGGGAAATACCTACTTCAGGGGGAGCATGTTAGACTTGGGACTTGTGTTCCTTCAAGAAGAGAGTTTGGTCCAATGAGAAAGCAAGACAAAGGATGCTCCCCCTCTCTACCCCCAATCCTTGGTAATCAACCTACAAACACAGCAGCAGAGCTTCCTGGCAATATTCAGACAAAGTTGCAGCAGAAGAAACACTCATGACCCTTCTGGGATTCAGATCAAAGAGTAAAGAGGAAGAACCTGGAATGAAAGGCAGTCTCTATCTCACCAGAAACTTTAGGAATCAACTTAGAATCTTATCTTCCCCAAACCTTGGAGGTGAGCCAACTCTTAAAGAAGGGTATTGGAAGAAAAACACCCAAGTATCAAATGGCTCAGACGATTTGATAAACACGTGTGCTCACTGGGAGGCAAGGCTGTTCTGGGAGTCCCTTCATGGCTGGGGAGTTAGAGAGCATTGCTCTAGTCCACATTCAGTTTCACTCTTTGTAAGCCTTTGGTTCTGCATCCACTTACCTGCTGAACACAAGGTATGGTGGCCTTGGACTGTGGTAAGGGAAGCCTCAGAGTGTCACACAGAGCTCCCAGACTGCATCTGTTCTCATAGCCAAAGTCCTGTCCTAAGCTGACAGACAACACAGACAACTTAAGGGACAAAGAGAAATGACATAGCAGCTAAAAATGAGAAATTTCTCATGATTATACCCTCCTAGCTTAGACACTTTTTCTGTAAAAGTCCAGATAATAAATATTTTAGATTTTGTGGGCCACATACACTCTCTATTCCATATTATTTGCTTTTAGTGTTTTTTTCTAACAGCACTTTAAAAATATAAAATATCATTTTTAGTTTGTGGGCTGCATGATATCAGGGTACAGATGATAGTTTACTGACCCCTGGCTTAAAGCTGACCCATGAATCCATGAAAAACAACAGATATGCAATCTATCTTGCTTAATCACTTGAGACATTTGAGTTTTTATTCTCACCTTTTTCCACCATAGAGTCTGATTAATCGGGCTCTTGCAGTTAGCTGACTTGAGAACTCTCCAAGAATTCAGAAGCAAGGCTTGTGTGGCCTGCCCTCTTATAAACAAACACACTCTAAGGTCTGAGGTGCAAAGTGATTGATGTGCAGGAAGCAAATGGCCTCTTAGTCTTCCACTCACTACCTTAAAACCCTGAGCACTATCTTTTTTTTTTTTTTTTTTAACCTTTTGGCCTCACCCTGTGGCACATGCAATCTTGGTTCCCCAACCAAGGATTGAACCTGCATCCCCTCCATTGGAAGCATGAAGTCTTAACACCTGGACAGCCAGCAAAGTCCCATGAGCACTAGTAAGGAAAGAGGAGCCCCACTGAGAAGCATAAGAAAAGGCCTGCCTCTGAGATGGCATGACTCTACGTTCCCCGAACAGTCATGGGTTATGCTTCCAATTAGCTCCAGCCCTCCCTACATCCTGCAGAGAAACTCTCGGCCAGTTCACACGTGTTAGGTGTTACATTAGTAGCACACATCATGGTATCGATACAACAGGCCTGGTGTTTGCTTTCTGACTCATGGACATGGTTTCCGTGGAACTACAAGCATGCAACCCCAACAATGCCCAGTCTGTTCAAGGTACAGGCTATTTTAGGAGCGTCTGGCTTAAAGCAGAGTAGATTAAATGGAAATAATCAGAGAAAGAAGAATTACAAAAAAAGTTTTATGGATAGATCTCAGTTCCAAACCCAAATCTCTATTCTAATGTCAAACAAGGCAGATACTACTGAGAATTTATATGGATGCAATGGGGTGAATTGGAGTTAGTAAACTCTAGCATATATGCAAAGACAACAATATATGATGAACAATATGGCCCTGGGTGTTTGCGGTATTTTATACTAGAAGCATTGATAAAACAGTTGATTTGAGCATATGCAAAGACAGATATTTGCCTGGTAATTGACAGAGGAAACAAAAACAGACTGTTTACTCTTTACGCCGAGGAAAAAGATGGAGCACTTTGTTCTCTTCTCCTTTCCTTCTCACCCCCCAACCCTGCTTACAAGCCTGCTCTCAGGTGCTAAACTCCATTCTCGGTTTACAGTGAGCATCCTGCCAAGAGCCGAAAGGAAAACAATGTGCCTGTCATTAGAGCATCTGGGAACTGTTTTGTCACATGAGCCCAGACAAAACCACGCTCACCACAGGTCAGTCTGCACCTCAGCTATACACACTCTGTGTGCCTCGGAATCCCCCCAGCGTGATCTCACCATTGTGTTGTCCAGAAAAGTATCAGCTGAAAAATAAAGGCCCACTTTACAGCTATTGAATTGCTGGCTTGTTTTATGTCCAGAAATATTAAAGTTAAACATGGCTTTTGTAGAACTTGGAAAATGCTCACTATAATTGCTAAAATATCAATGTAAACCCTCTTGTCTTTGGGATTTAAATATATCCATGAGCTACTATCGAACTGCACAAGTTGAAAATTGTCTGCAAAGAAATAAAGTGACAAATATGGTAGGAATATACAATAGTACAAATGATGAAAAGTAAATTGCCCTTTGAATTATGCTCATTTAATAACTGAAAACATTGTACTGCACATAAGGGATTTTATGAGGCATAGCATTTTAACTGCTGTTTCTCAATCCAGCCCTCTATCTGTTCCATGTCCCTCTAAAATGCCATAACCCAATGTCCTGCAACTGTGAAGGAAGGACAAATTTTGAGTTATAAAGCGGGGCTCTGCCACGTACAGCTGCCTTCTTAGAATAGTACAGCCCACTGCCAAAATAAATGAACAGCATCTTTTTGTGGAACTTACTGTCAGAAACCCTCCAGCCTCACGTCTACAAGCTTGATTGGTAACAGAAGCAACCCAAGGAAAACTATGTGATGCCTGCTCTCTGCTTAATGGTGCCGTCTGAGCATTTGTTATTCAGACCCAGCTTTTCATAGCAACCACTGAATATGCAAAGTTGAATTTAGGGATGCCAGAGTTAATTAACACCAGCTCCATTTGATGGCAAGCTTTGTAAACAATCAGGATTCTAACTTCTCTAGACTTGAATTTGGGAGCCTGACAATTTTTATCCCTTGGAGTTAGAAATTTTGTATAAAGTATAAATGGATGATTTCAGGTCATATTTACTTGCCAAAAGATGGAACACCGATTGGTAAGGATGCCTGCACACCTACAGGCTACTGGATGAAGGAGGATTTTCATTTTTAATGGTTAGCAGTAATACTTTGTTTAAATTCAGAGGGAGACCCAGGTTTTCCCTCTATGAAGAGGCAATAATCTGAGGCAGGCTCTTCAGAAATCCTAGGTTGTGACTTCCTTTTGCTAATTTTCCTTGCACACACTTCGAGAATGACTACTACTCTGCTGTTCTCAAAGTGACCATGCAGTTGGATGCAAGAGAAGAGGGCTTCATTTTTTCCATGTTATACGCTGTGCCCTGAAGATATTGCAGAGGTTTAGCATCTTCCCAAAAGCAAATTTCCCCCATATTCTCCCCAATCTATGTACTTCACAGCTCCATACAAACCATTCCCCTTACACAAAACTCTGAGTTGCCACAGAAAACACCCATCTCTTACCTGGCATTTGAGACTCAGCACTTCCAAGTTTAGAACCAGGCAGCTTCTGCTCTCTGAAATGAGAGGAGACTCTAGTGAATTTTCATTTTTCCAGAGGTTGAATGTCCAGGTTGTTGCTCTTCCTCTGGCCACTTGCCTTTGGCATTTTGCTGCCCATTCGCACTGCCACCAAAGCCTGGGCAAGAGAAGTAAATGAAGTTAGGCTTCAAATCTGCCAATTTGGTTCCTCCTTAGATACTGCCTGGTAAAAGATTTGGCCAAGAAGGGTGACATGTCTAAACCACTTTTTAATTGGAGGATAATTGCTTTACAATATTGTGCTAGTTTTCACTATACAACAACATGAATCAGCTATATACATACACATATCCCCTTCCTTTTCAGCCTCCCTCCCACTGCCCCAGCCCACTCCTCGAGGTCATCACGGAGCTCTGAGCTGTGCTCCCTATGTGTCCAAACCATTTTAAAGTGTAAATTATCTATGAGTTGTAGCCATTTGACAACTTGAAAGTCAGGGACTAAAACGATTTTTAAACCTTTCTTAAATGAACAACTTACTCCAACAAACTAGGAGGACTGTGGACAAGTCAGGAGCCAAAGAAAATGAATCCAGAACCTGAATATGGAGAAAGCTGAAAACTGTGTTGCTGGATCTAGACAAGGAAAGGCTCAGGGCAGTCTCCTCATGTGCAGTACGAAGCAGTCACACTGAATGAGAGCTGCAGTTCGTTCCAGCTGTGACTTTCTACAGCGTTTCAGCTGAGTGTAAGATTATTATTTGTTTCTATATAGAGCGGCAATTACAAGGAAAGACCTGGGCACTCAGGGCAGGGCTATTTTGCTTTTCTTCTGCCAGGAAACTGCTCTTCTAAGGCTGTGAAAGATATCCTAATAGTCACTATGAACCCACCTCCACCATGTGAGCACCTACTATTCACCAGGCACTCTGCTAAGGAGTGCCTAGGATACAAAGGTGAATAGGACCCAGACTCTGCCTCCTAGCAGCCCAGAATCTGGTGAGGGAGACAAATGTTAAAAACCACCCCAATACAATACAGTAAGTGCTGCACTAGAGATGACATAAGAAATATTACGAGTTACACAAAAGAGCAAAAAATCTTATGGGATAAGGCGAGGCAAAGAAAAGGATGCAAGGGCATTTCTGGGAATGGTGATGAGTGAGAAGTGGAAGAAATTGGAGCAGCTTGTATAGCTGTAGTGGGGCAAGAAGGCAAGCACAGCAAAATGACTGGAGATATAACTGGAAATAGTTTAAAGTAGCTTATATAGCTCGCTAATTAATGTGGATGTCATCTTCAAGGCAGTGGTTCTTGACTGCCTTGGTTAAGGCAGTCATGGTTAAGTAGTCATGGCAAGAAGTCAAGAATTCATTGTCTACAGATTGAATGTATCTTATGTTTCTGGATAGATATTATTGGTCAATTGTATGTCAATGCTTTATTTCTTTTTTTCAAGTTTTTTTTATTTAATTTATTTTAATTGGAGGCTAATTATAATATTGTATTGGTTTTGCCATACATCAACATGAATTCACCATGGGTGTACACGTGTTCCCCATCCTGAACCCTGCTCCCACCTCCCTCCTCGTAATAAATTGTAAACTGCTGCTGAATTCAAAGTAGCTTTTAATTTAGATAATCTTTAAATTAACAGGTAGAAAGAGTATAGCTATCATGGGGGCATCCAGGATGTTTTTAGACATGAAAAAAAAAACCCATGCAAAAAGGATTGGGAACTACTATTTGGGGTGATAAAAAAAATAATTACTTTAAATAAGGGCATGATTAAATAATGCAGCATGATTTAAATCATCCACTGTAGGAATGAATGAATTTTGGAATGATCACTCTAAAAGATTTTCAAGGATGAATATGAGTGCAGTGAAAGGAAGCTGCTCAAGTTGAACAAGGATAAGAGCTTTGACAGTAACAGGAAGAGACAGAGGAGAGGATAAACTCATGAGGTATGTAGAAAGTAGAAATAAAAGGATTTGTTGACAGATTGGATAGATTGGAGAGAGAAGAGAAGAGAGTAAGGACCACTCCCGGGTTTCCCATTTGGACTGTGAAATGAAAGCGGGACGTGCAGGAAACAGAACTGTCGGAGAGGATAGGAAGCTTGAGCTGGGATACAGTCACTCAGAGGTGCCTGAGGGGCAGAGAAGTGGAGCCCTTAATAGGAGATAGGGAATATGAGTTGGAACCCCAGGACAGAGGCAGAGGCCACAGGTTAAGTGATTTCCACAGATACCCAGTGGAAATCACGAGAATAATTAGGAGAGGTAATGGAAACCTCAAGAGTGGATGACACTACTCAGAGAGACTTGTTGATTGTAAGAAAGGAGCTTAGAAAAGAATGCTATGAAGCATCAAACTTTAGGGTTAGGCAGTAGAAGAGTCCTGACAAAGGCGACAGAAGACGCAGCAGGATCTGAGGGGCAGTGAGACAGAAACTCTGGAAGAGATGGCAAAAGGCTAAACATCACAGAAGTAAATTAAAAGGGAATAAAAAGAAGGCAACAAATTCTGGCCACCAAGGGGCCATGGTGACCTGTAAGAACCCCTCAGGACAGGAATCGGCAGAGAATGCAGAGCACAGGGCATTGAGTAATGAGTTGTAAAGGGAGGAAAAGGAGGCCAGGAATGAAAGGAAAAGAGAGAGAGATATAGGACAGTAGATTGAGGAAAATACCAAGCAAGGAAAATGATTTCAGACCTGAGGAAACATGAGTGTACAGGTTTCAACCAAGGAGAGGCTATCAAGGGAGATGAACTATGAAGATATGAAAAAGGAAGGTGTCAACTGACAGAGCCAGTCCCAGAACCAATGAATGGGTTGATCGTGATTACCTCTCCTCCCCAGCAACCTCGACACAATACTAGTTCTTCCCCCAGGCTGGCAGAGAATTTTCACATCACTGTGCCACCGCTGTGGTATGAAATCACTAAATCTGTGGCCTCACATTGTTCTATCAACTAGAAATGACTTGCCCACTTGCCCTGCTTTCTCTATCCGACATTTGCACTAACCCTTCTAACGCAGAGCAAATTCTGCCCTCCACTGAGAATCCCATCTGATTTCCTCTGCAATTCCCAGTCCTACAAAACAGAGATGAACCTGCTGTGTACCTTTATCACAGACTTTATTTGTACTGCCATCATCATTTTCCTCTCTGTTTCCCCCAGTAGAATGTGAGCTCCTGAGGGCAGGGATTTTGTCATAATGTGCTTTGTATCGTAATTGCCTAGCCTGTTATCTGATTGACAGGGGCAGGGAACTGTAATTGCATACTCACTTTGGAGGGTGCTTCAATCCTAGCAAACTCTGTTACACATGTAAGATGATCTTCCTCTTACAAAGGAGGAAGCTAAAATTCAGAAACTCTAAACAAATTGCTGAAGGTCACATTATCAAAAGTAATAAGGGGGGGGCACTTTCCTGGTGGCTCAGTAGTAAAGACTCTGCCTGCCAATGCAGGAGACACAGGTTCGATCCCTGATCCAGGAAGATCCCACAGGCCGCAAAATTAAGCCCATGGGCCACAACTTTCGAGCTTGTGCTCTAGAGCCCGGGAGCCACAACTACTGGAGCCTGCATGCCCTAGACCCTATGCTCCACAAGAGAAGTCACCACAAGGAGAAGTCCATGCACCGCAACAGAGTAGCCCCTGCTCACCACAACCAGAGAAAAGCCTGCATAGCAATGAAGACACAGCCCAGCCAATAACAAATAAATCAGATCAGATCAGTCGCTCAGTCGTGTCCGACTCTTTGCAACCCCATGAATCACAGCACTCCAGGCCTCCCTGTCCATCACCAACTCCCGGAGGTCACTCAGACTCACGTCCATCGAGTCAGTGATGCCATCCAGCCATCTCATCCTCTGTCGTCCCCTTCTCCTCTTGCCCCCAATCCCTCCCAGCATCAGAGTCTTCTCCAATCAGTCAACTCTTCCCATGAGGTGGCCAAAGTACTGGAGTTTCAGCTTTAGCATCATTCCTTCCAAAGAAATCCCAGGGCTGATCTCCTTCAGAATGGACTGGTTGGATCTCCTTGCAGTCCAAGGGACTCTCAAGAGTCTTCTCCAACACCACAGTCCAAAAGCATCAATTCTTTGGCACTCAGCTTTCTTCACAGTCCAACTCTCACATCCATACATGACCACAGGAAAAACCATAGCCTTGACTAGATGAACCTTTGTTGGCAAAGTAATGTCTCTGCTTTTGAATATGCTATCTAGGTTGGTCATAACTTTCCTTCCAAGGAGTAAGAGTCTTTTAATTTCATGGCTGCAGTCACCATCTGTAGTGATTTTGGAGCCCAGAAAAATAAAGTCTGACACTGTTTCCACTGTTTCGCCATCTATTTCCCATGAAGTGATGGGACCAGATGCCATGATCTTTGTTTTCTGAATGTTGAGCTTTAAGTCAACTTTTTCACTCTCTTCTTTCACTTTCATCAAGAGGCTTTTGAGTTCCTCTTCACTTTCTGCCATAAGGGTGGTGTCATCTGCATATCTGAGGTTATTGATATTTCTTCCGGCAATCTTGATTCCAGCTTGTGTTTCTTCCAGTCCAGCTTTTCTCATAATGTACTCTGCACAGAAGTTAAATAAACAGGGTGACAATATACAGCCTTGACGAACTCCTTTTCCTATTTGGAACCAGTCTGTTTTTCCATGTCCAGTTCTAACTGTTGCTTCCTGACCTGCATACAAATTTCTCAAGACAAATAAATAGAATCTTTTAAAAAAGACTTCTTATTTAAAAAACACTTAAAATAACAGTAACATTGCAGTGGTAGCAAATACAGATCATGTTACTCCACTAGGCACTGCTTTGGGTCCCAAAGGAAAAAAAAAGATAGTTTCATGCCTTTTAGCCTCAATGAGCCCCACAATTGCATCTAATCAATCCTTTTATGCTTTTCAGAGCATCCCCTTACCACGATCCCGCATATTTGACCAACACACTCTTCTTCCTCTCATTGGTAGCCATCCTCCTACCACTTCATTACTCTCAGCACATAATTACCGACCCAAGCTCAAAGGTAACCTCTTCCCCAAGCCTGTGTGTACTCAATTCTGCAATTTAATCTCACAAGGTGCAGTTAATTGTGGGATCTAAGTCACATGCATACAGCCAATCTGTTCAGAAGACTGAGAGAAAGAGGTGTGTTTGGTTATCTTTCTATACCTTGTAATAGAAGTCCCCTGGAAAGGAAAGTGAATGGCTGTTGAACAAGCTAATCTTCAGTTTCTTCCTTACATGGACTGCTTCCCTCTCAAACTGAGCATATCCCAAATTAAAACAACATCTTCCGATAAGTCAGATTTCCAATCCTCTCAAATTTGTGTGTGGTTTTCTGATTTCACACAGAATTTCTGTCAACCCAAACAAAAAAATTAAGTCAACTCTTCTCTTTATCAGCTGTGTCCAGTCTTTTACAAAGACTGTGTTTCCTTTGAGAGGAACGTTCATGGACACACACTTTCTGCTCCATCCCTCATGGCTCTATCCTATCAAGGGTCTCACTGCCCCAGTGTAAGACTGCCGCCCTTGACTCCTAGCCTGTGTACATGCCTCCAAGCTCAATCTCTTCCAAACATCTTTTGTAAAGTCAGGCATCCTTCTGAAGCATGGCTTTCATGATCTCAACTTCTGGTCAAAAATGAATTATTAACACAGGAGAAAAAACGTGATGTTTGATTAACAATTTCTAATGTTTGAATATGTATGAAAGATATACATATCATACATACAAGAAAAACTAAAACCGAGATTGTCAATCTAAAGTTTTCAGGTTTCTAAAGTATGCAAGGACAATCTACTACTTACAAACTGAACTGAGAAATTCTATAGAAGGTGACAAGGGCTTCCTTGGTGGTTCAGTGGTAAAGAATCTGCCTGCCAATGCAGGAGACGCGGATTTGATTCCTGGGTCAGGAGGATCCCCTGGAGAAGGAAATGGCAACTCGCTCCAGTATTCCTGTCTGGGAAATCCCATGGACAGAGGTGCCTAGTGGGCTACAGTCCATGAGTGGCAAAAGAGTTGGACACGACTGAGCAACTGAAAAACAACAAAAAATAGAAGGTGACAAATTTTTGCCACTTAAAATTGTACAAACCACAGTCTGAGAGAAGGCAAAGACATGTTTCTTTCCCACTTCCTGCATGACATTGTGGAATGTACTTTAGAAAATCAGGCAGCTGTCACTGTACTGCTTTTTGGAGTAGCACATTACATTCCCCTCGTATCCTCAAAACTATCCTAAGTGTGTCCCCTACTATGTCCTTCTAGGACTATTGCTCCAGCCTACAACAAGGTGGGATATACAAAAATGGGTGTGGTGAACATGCCTCCCATGATCCAGAGTGCTTCAGACCAGATGGAGGCAGAGACAACCCTACTATTGGTGTGGCAGAAACTTCTCATTGCCACCACCCCTGCCCCCCCACCCCAATAGCAATTCTTTCTTCTTCTCTGGTAAGAATCTATAGCTGGATGACAGCTTCCAAGAAAGGAACCATCACCTACTCTTCACCTAGGATCCCCATGAATGAAGTTCTCACCAGTGACCTTTAAGACAAAGGTGCTCATGCATCTTTAAGAGACAACTGGTGTATTCTCTTTACCCCTTATTCTTCATCCCCTTTCCCACAAAACTTCCCAGATGGCATCAGTGGTAAAGAATTTGCCTTCCAATGCAGAAGATACAAGAGACGTGGGTTCAATCTCTAGGTTGGGAAGATCCCCTAGAGAAGGAAATGGCAACCCACTCCAGTATGCCTGCCTGGAAAAATCCCATGGACAGAAGAGCTTGGTGGGCTACAGTCCATGGGGTTGCATAGTCGGACATGACTGAGTACACACACACACATCTGTGCAAAATAAAATTGAAAAGCTAAAAATTGAAGGTTGGGCAATGATTTCTTAAGCAAATGCAGACACCAAATCCAGGTATGACAATATTAATTTCAAACAATAGAAAGTTAAGGCAAAAGACATTAGAAAGGACAAGGAAGATCGATGATTGGGATCTGCTACTAAGTAACAAAGCATCAAAATACATAAGATAGAAACAATTAAAAATTACAAGGAGGACTCCCCTGGTGATCCAGTGGTTGGAGTCTGCCCGCCAATTCAGGGGACATGGGTTCAATCCCTGGTCTGGGCAGATTCCACATATGTCGGGGCAACTAACCCAAAGCACCACAACTAATGAATCCTGAGAGCCCTAGAGTCCATGTTCTGCAACAAGAGAAGCCACTGCAATGAGAAACCCGAGTGCCTCAAGTAGAGAGTAGCTCCCTCTTTCCACAGAGAAAGCCTGCACACCACAATGAAAACCTAGCCAAGTCTAATAAAATTCAATAAAAAATTACAAGAAGTCAACAGACATAAAACTAGAGTGACCTTTTTGATAAGTCAGGTAGACTAAAAATAAATGCAATGAATTCTGGAATTAAAGAATTACATTAAAAATTAAACCATTAAAAATCTAGGTGAAAAATTAGCTGATCTGAGAATGGGTAAATCTAAAAACAATGGAAGAAACAACAGAAGAAAGAAATGAAAGATTTGTCTATGTAATTTTAAAATATGAAATCCAAAAAAAATGGCAAATGACATACTAGAAAAAGTTATAACAGGAACAACAGACAAAAGGTAATATTCTGAATTTATGAAGGTCTCATAAATAAGTATCAGAGATACTAACATTCTATGCTAGTTCTATCTAATTGTTCCAAATCTGCACTGTTCAATAGGGTAGCCACTAACCACAAGAAGACTTGAAACAAGGCTAGTGTCAGTGTTAAAATGATAATATTTGGGGTATATTCGGCTAAATAAATTCTAATATTAAAATAACTTTTCATTAAAATTATTTTACCTGTTTCTTTTTACTTGTTTAATGTTGATACTAGAAAATTTTAAATTACATACATGGCTCAGGTTAGGTCTTTATTGAAAAGGGCTGTTTTAGAATAATGATTAAGAAAACAGAAAAAAACTCACAAAAGAACAAATACAAATGGCCAATAAACTAGGAAAAAATTGTTTGTACCTCAATTATAATCAAGAAATACAAATTGAAACAAGATACCATTTTTTCTTTGAAATTGACAAAGTTAAAAAAAAAAAAAAAAAAAAAGACCTCATTGTTGGCAAAGTTTCCAAAAAATGGAAGGCCCATAAAATGGAAACTCTCATACAGTGCTGATGAGAGTATAAATGAATTCAACCTTTCTTGAAAGCCATTTGGCAATATGAATCAAGAATCTTAAAAACACTTATACTCTTTGACCTAATGTCTCTGTTTCTAGGAATTCAGCCTAAATAAATAATTTTTAATGCAATTAAAGCCTTTGTATAAGGATATCCATCACAGTGCTATTTCTAATAGTGAAAAGTTGGAAACAAATAGACAACAACAGAGAAATTGTTAGGTATATCATGGTTCTACCTTATTATTCACATTTTATAGCCTTAAAAATTAAAAAAAAAAATCTAGTGATGAGGAAAATGTTCACAACAAACTGAAAAAAGCAGGACTTACTTTACAGTATAACCATAAAGAATACTGTATCTATGTACATATCATGCATAGAAACACTATTTCATAACTTTAATATCTTAATTTCCTAGTTTATAACACCTTTCACAAAGTTAGGATCAAAGTTAGATAACGCAAAAAAGGCTCTAAGTGGGTATCTCTGGGTAGTAGGGTTATTTTATTTTCATCTTTATACTTTCCTGGATTTTTTCCTCCAAAATATTCATGAGTATGTATTATTTTAAAAACGAGAACAATCCCTTTTATGAAAGTATCTAGGCCACATCAATCCCCACCCTCTCTCAGGTTGCAAGCCTTCTATGAACCAGAGCCCTTTTCCTTTCCAAATTTATTTCGCATGGCTGCCATTAGTCATGTCAGAGTTCCCTCCATGCCACGTCTGTCCTCGCCTCCCTTTCCCTAATGTGGTCTGACTTCCCACTGAGCACATGCAGCTCAGAACATTCACAAACCCTCTCATTTATCCCACCAAACAATCCTGAAAGGTGGTTATTATTATCTGCGCTGTAAAGAGAGAAGGGGGACAGGAAATGGTGTTTTATTTTTTCACTAACCTACAATTTCACCCACCCTTACCTTCTGCACAACTGTTTTTCAACTCCACTCGCTGAGTGACAAGGAGCAAGTTACTTAACTTTCGTAGGGCCGGCTTCTCACATGCAAAAAAGGGCAACAATGGTACAACCACCACGGAGCTGCGGTGAGGATGATGGGATCCCACTACTCAATTCTCTTAGCCCACTGCCTGGCCTCCTCCTACCATTACTGACCCTTTTCAGTTGGACCCCAACAAGACACCTCCTGCCGGGTATCTCAGGCCAGCGAGAACTAGTCCGGTGCAGACGCAAAGGAAACCTTTCTTAGCTTACAGAATGGACAACGAGAAGCTCGGGCTCTAGAGCACAAGTTCATCCCACAGGTTGTGGGCCCGGCTGCCTTATCGGGATCTCGCCAGAGGGGGCGGAGTTCTCGCGAGGCTGGCGCAAGTGCGCTGCTCAGCTTCCAGAGAGCCGGACTGAGCACTCCTCTGCACGCTGCCTGCTGCCACCGCCCCCATCTTGACTTGAGCGTTGTGCTCAGCGCTTCTGCACAGGTCTGGCCAGAACTGAGTTATAGGAAACAGCTATCTCCCACCAGAAACTCTGGTCTAAAGGGCTGGGTGCGAGGCGTGAGCAAGTGAAACCCGACTCAGCACAAAGGATTTTTTTTTTTTTTAAGTTTAGACCTTACTTCATTACTCAGATTCCTTTTTATATTTCCCAGGAATTGTTAATAGGCTTTGCTGGTGACACTGCCAGCTCAAATCCCTCCTCGCCTTCCAACTCTTTCCAGCTCCTAAGACCGATGCCTTTCCCTGCCTTCTCTACTCTTCCTTAACACAGGGCTTGGTGGTTCTGTGTGTTAGTTGCGATTCCTCAACTGCACCACAAGCTCCCACTAGGGAGCTGCAGAGCCCTCCTCCCCCCGCCCTCCCCCCAGCATAGAGTGCTGTGGAACATTCTACACTCCGACGTCTAATTGCTTGAAAAATATTTAATTGCTTGAAAAGTCAGTAGGATTATTTCACATGTCAGCTCTTGGGCAAACTGAAAATTTCATACAGGGTGAGCAACCAGTCACATGTATTTAATAGACTTCTCCCAGAACATTCTTACAAGCCAAAGACTGAGGAGAGGCCCGTCCACTTTACTCAAGCAAACCCAAAGCACCTGCATATTGCCATGGGCTGGATACATCCATTGTGTTAATTAGCAGGGACTCCCCAGGGAAGCTCAGGTGGTGCTAGTGGTAAATAACCCACCTGGCAGTGCAGAAGACTTAAGAGACTCTGGTTTGATCCCTGGATCAGGAAGATCCGCTGGAGGAGAAAATGGCAACCCACTCCGGTATTCTTGCCTGGAGAATCCCATGGACAGAGGAGCTACAGTCCATGGGGTTGCAAAGAGTCAGACGTTCCTGAAGCAAACTTGGCACACACAAGTTAGCCAGTTTTCTAGCTAACTAATTTCCTCTCCTTCCCATCCTGACCCAAAACATCATATGCTGGATCTCAGCGAGATATGGCCTCTCCACAAAGCTCACATAAGGGATTCCTTCAGATGAGCCACACCGGTCCCTGGGTCAGCACATGCTCACTCAGCCCATCACCCACAATGCCTCTGGCTGAGGACTCATTCCCCACTGGACAGACATGATCCAAGATCAGGATGAGTCTGATATGATACCAAGTTATTAACCATCCAAGGAAAAAACAAACAAACAAAAAAAAAACTGCTTTGCTTAGTACACACTTTTAACTAAGGTAGTACTGATAAGAGACAGTTACTGAGATGAAAAGAGGAGTTAGTTTAGGGGAAGCAAAAAACTTAGATACCCAGAATATTTCATCTTCAAATAGATTCAACAAATATTTTCTGAGCGTCTGTTTGGTGCCAGGCACAGTCTGGGACACTAGGCATACAGCAGCATTACTGTTGCTAAACTCCCACAAACTACCCTGCTCCTTGCCACCCGCCCACCCCTCACCACACCCCAGGATGATTCAGAACCCTACATTTATCCACAAGCCTGCCTCCCTTGACAGCTTGGTGAAGAGTGATGTGGACACAGAAGGAAACCAATAAATATTTGTTGAAGGAATGAATTGACAAGGAATCCAAGTCTTTGGTTTCCCCACGCCTTCCTTAAGCACAGGACACACAGAGTGAGAAACATTCCCTGGGCCCCTGGGAGGTAGGATCCTGCAGAGCTGTTCACAGCATCACCTGGAAGTGGGGAGGACGGAATTCTTTACTGAAGGAGCCGCACACACATGCACCAGGGGGCAGAGTGAGCAGTACTTTTGGAGTTGGCCGGGAGCTGGTGCCTTTTCAAGAGAGTCCTCCTGGAGCCGTCTGAGACCTCCCAGTAGAACAACAACATATTTTCTGTGCTTCTCGGCACATTCATGTTTCTAGTCGAAGTACGGTATCTCTGAAATCCAGCGTGTGATGTCCGGGTCAGGATGGGAAGCGGAGGAAGGCAGTGAGCTGGAAAGTTGGGATTCCTCAGGAAATGTGGATAATTCATCCTACCCTTTTGGTTGGGGAGGCTGAAGGAACAGTCACTGCTGCTGGAAGACTGTGTAACACAATTCCACTGTCTGAGGCGCCTTCCCCTCAGTGTCTGAATGGCCAGCCCCACGAAGCTGACACTAATCCAGTAACTGGGAGGCATTCTTCGTTTTATGTCCCAAGAAGAATGTGTAACATTTAGAGGACAGTAAACTCCAGACCCACAGTGTTCCATTAGACTCTTCCTTACTAGGCAGTAGGCACCACTTGGGCACTCTAAGCCTAGCATTATCAGGAAATAATTGAGAAATACAAACCGAAAGAATTCTGCTACAAATGGTATTTATTACTTCAAAAGAGAGAACTGTTTTCCCTTTTATGGCATCGAAGATATCCATTTTTTGAAAATGTTTTCCTAGCACATTACAAATTACTTCAGAGTTGGGAAATGCTCCTTGCTAGGAAGAGGCTGTGTGCTCTGAGGATTGGTCCTGACTCCTGATTGAAAATATTGTTTATTTGGGCAACTACATTCTTCAGTCAGTAAGGCCTGGGGAGTTTACTATTAATCCCAAATGTAAACCCCAGTTAGAGTTGCTGCTTACAAAAGCTGATTACTATTTAACTCTCATGTTCACAGCACATCTTGCAAATGCCTCCAGTAAATGAGAAAACAGTACTTACAAGCAACGCTGACTGAGGGGACCTAAATTACTGCTCCTTCGATCTTTTCTCCTACCTCCACTCTCTCTATTGACTGTCCCAGAAAACACCTGAAGGTTTAGCCTAATAATGAACTTGCACCAATCCAGGGGCGGGGGTGGGGGGAGGGGAGTGGGGAGGGATGGCTGGTGGGGTGTGGGGACAGGGGGGAAGACAGGAAGTTGTGCCTGATGGCTGGCCTGGTGATTGCATGCTCCCTTCCTGTTTTAAAGAATTGCTATCTGGACAGGAATTGAACCAGAAGAACCATAGATACACATGAAGTTAGCATTGCCAGATTTAGCAAAACAGACAAAAACTATTGTATGTGACATATACAATATAGTCCCTGTTGAGCTGAGGTTCAGCTTGAACTGGGCATCCTCACAACCCTCCACTGAACAGATAACCCAGACTTGCAGGAGACAGGGGCCGTGGAAGGATGAGGCCCTCAAAATCCCTAAGAGAAAGGTTCTCAAGATTTCTAGGGCAGCCACAAATACCCAAAGTAGAGGTGGAGAGTCTAAGACTCCTAGAGGGCAAGGGCTAGTCCATCCCATGAGCCTGGCACCCCTGGTCCCCCTGGCCAGCAGTGGGCAGTGGGAGAGGAATCAAAGAAAAAGAGATAGCCAGCAGGGTATGCCCTCTCCTCTTCCTGCAAGCTCCTCTCTCACGTGTTCTTTTTCCTCCTCTCCCCTTCGACTCTCCTCCTCCTCACCCCAGTATCCCCTAAAGCCAAACAAATCCCAAAAATCAAAAAGTAAACAAACAAACAAACACCTTTTTTTCCACTGTGGTTTTCACGTAGATTTTCAACCTACAATGTACAGACATGATTGAAGCAATTAACCCTGAGGTGCGAGAGACGCTTCACTAGGATTTGCAGCCACCAGTCAGGAGGCGAGACGGGTGCGGGAGGGGCAGTGGGGCCCCAAAGGAGGGAGCCCCCAGCTGCCATCCCCGGGGGCTCCCAGATGGCTCCTGCGGCCACTGCTGTTTATCAAGCTGCTCACAGGAAGGGCTTCACAAAATAAAATAAAAATCAACTTTCCAGTCGCAGCCCAGACAAGTCCCAGGACGGCCAGCCCCCGGCTCCCACACACGCACCCCTTGTACCCTCTCTGGCTTTCAATTCCAACTCCCCATCACATGGGGGTCCCCACCTGCTGCCCCACGAAGCTGCTCTTCCTCTTGTAACAAGAACGTCCATCTCGGGTTTTATTTCCTCCCGAGAATCCTGAGGAAGCCTCAGGTGGGTTTCCATGTCAACCTTCACTGAAATCCAAACATTTGACTTTCTCAAAGGCAGTTTAACCTCTGCCACCACATCCTTAGAGGGGCAGAGGATTTTTTCCCAAGGCTTAAAAAAAAAAAAAAAAAAAGACTAGAGCTTTCAAAAGACTCAGGCTTCTGGGGGATTCTATTCACAGAGTGATAACACATCTTGAAACAGGATATTTATAATTTGTTTGGTTTCACGTTTATCCTCCCAAAGCTAAACAGTAATGGCTGAGAGCTCTGAAAACACTTAGGTAACAAGAAGGGCCAGAGCAGAGATAAAAAGGATAATTGGAAACAGAGAAGCTGCTTCAAGTCGCACCTTCTTGAAGGCTCATGGCTCGGCAGGCTAGAAAGCTCAGGGTAGGCCGCAGCATCCTTCCATTCTGGGCATTCCTTAGCCTCCCCTCTTCCAAGGTTTACTTATGCAAGCTTAGCTGCAATTTTCCATAGATCCTTGGCCTGGTCCCAGGCCACCTTCCCAGGGAAGAAGCCCGCAGGGATGGGAGCTTGGGGGAGAACAAACACAGGTTCCAAGCTCTGGAACAGGCCACCTAGAAATGAAAGAGAACCTGTCGAGATAAGGGATTTACCCAGGCCAGGGTGCACTGTGGGAAGCGGGCAGGGCAGGAGCAGTACAGCCTCACATGCCCAACCATCAGATGATGAAACTGGGAGGTAATAAATGGGTCTAGTGAGGCCACACGTGGAATAGTATGTTCCTCACAGCCTCACAGGGAAGAGGCACACACTGACTTGGCTGCCATTCAGAGAAGAGCAATTAGGATGATTAAGAGGCCAGAGGGAGTGACTTAGGGGGAAGAGATTAAAAGAATTAAACATGTATACCTTGGCTAAGCTCAAAGCAGTGGGAATGTGGAAACTCTATAAGCATCCTCAGAACATAAACATGAGGAGAACATGGAATTGTTTCACATAGTCCCTGAGGGATGTAACTGGAAGTAATAGCATGGAGGAAAAGAAAACTGAACTACCTGTTGGAGAAAGCTTCTGAATAGGTCCAGATCAACTCTGACACTCAAGGAGTGTCAGTCACACCGAATGTTCTAGAAAACAAGGTCAACAAGGGGAGGAACAATGTGATAGGAGAGAAATAAGTGCATGTAACAGGGACTGGTCTGACAGAGACGCTGTGAAAGGGAAAAAATAATAACACAGGACAATTTCTTTTAGGGCATAGTCAAAATCTTTGGAGGCTCCCTACTAACTAGAACTGATTATTGGATGTCTTAGCTTGGCATTCAAGGCCCTCTCCCACTGGCCTGAGCTCACCCTCCTAAAATGACTTCTCATCAGTTGTCAACGTTAAGCATATCTCCTGAAGGTTCCTGCTGCGTTTAGTCCTTTATGAAATCGCCCAACCTGGAATTCCTCCCCCGACTCCCACTGTCCAGCTTTTGAAATCTTACTCAATATTTAGAATCTACTTAAACCCTGCTTCCTCTGGCTACCCTGATCAATCCCAGTGCTCTTCCCTCTCCCTCCTTCCTAGAACCCATTTTGGCAGCTGTGACAAACTCTGTGTTTTGTCAGCTAATAGGTGATCCTTCTTTGACAGTTTGTCCCTCCATGGTGAAACAGAATTCACATAACACTAGGGTCCTGTCCTGCTTTCCTTCTTCCTACCACTTCTTAGTTTTTTTCTGACTCTCAGAAAAATCTCTCTCTTTTATTTGACCTTCAGATGCTGGTTCTCCCCGGAATTCCTTCTCAGCCACTTCTTTTCTCGCTCTGCATTCTCCCTGGAAGATCACTTACTTCCGATCTTGGGGCTGCAAGGACTCTCTCAACACTAATAATTCACAAGTCTCTGTCCAGCTCAGTTGCTTCTCCTGTGCACCAGGCTTCTTATTGGGCATCTCAAGTTGGAGGTTCCATGTGCTCTTCAACACGCCCCAGGTACAGATCTGAACTCAATGTCTTCTACTTCAAACCTGCTTCTACTCTTTCCAAGAGAATGCCCCCAACTAGAAATCTCCCTATCACCCCAAATGAAAATCTCCCAAGTGCCCTCCTTGGCTCATTCCTGCCCGTCCTCCACAATCAATCAATCATCTCAGTCACCAGGTTCACTTTATTCTGCCACGCCTTTGTGTCTGCCCAGGACTGCCCCAAACTCCGCTCTACTTATCTGGTGATAGTACTTACCTCCTTGACCACTGATGAGAGCACATCCCTTAGACATAGTACTTCTCCCGTTGCATCCAGAGACGAGCCCAGGTGTAAATGTATGATCCAAGCATGGCCAATAACAGGTTTTCCTGGGCCCCTACATTTTGAGGTTGTTCTGAATCACAGAGAGCAGGACTCCTTGGTTTCATCAGACACTACAAAGACATGATTTCAGAGCCACCAACAGGTCATGTAACCAGGCCTGAAAGAGTGAACAGCAAACTTCGAGAGATAAGAATAAAAATAGAAAGAGATGGCAGGATGCCATTCCCAAACCAGCTGTGGCAGGGCCAGCGGCTTCCTTGCATTTCCATGATTTGGTTACAGGAGCCAAAAAATTCCCCACCTTTAACAGAGCTTCTTAGAGGTCATTCCTGTCTCTTTTAGAGTTCCTATTAATATAAAAAAAAAATCAAATCTGGCATATTTCTTCTCATTCTGTGCATATCACCATCAGTCTCACCAAGGCCACGAAAGGCCTTCCCACTGAATTTTGCAAATAGTTTCACTCCTTTCTGTGTCACTCTCTCAATGCAGCCATCATGAATTTTCTAGAACTCAAGGCTGATCAAGACACTCCTGACTTAAAAGTCTAAACTCCTTGTCAAAGCTTACCAACCAGACCCTGTGCACCCTTGCTCTTGCTTACTTCTATTACATGCTGTGTACCCTGATGTAGAATCCATTCTGCTTGAATTGCTCTTCTTCTTCTAATTTTGACTTATCCTTAAAGTCAAAGTATAAAATGCCACTCTTGCCTTAAGAACCCCATGAACAGTATGAAAATGCAAAATGATAGGATCCTGAAAGAGGAACTCCCCAGGTTGGTAGGTGCCCAATATGCTACTGGAGGTCAGTGGAGAAATAACTCCAGAAAGAATGAAGGGATGGAGCCAAAGTAAAAACAATACCCAGTTGTGGATGTGACTGGTGATAGAAGCAAGGTCCGATGCTGTAAAGAACAATATTGCATAGGAATCTGGAATGTTAGGTCCATGAATCAAGGCAAATTGGAAGTGGTCAAACAGGAGATGGCAAGAGTGAACGTCGACATTCTAGGAAACAGCAAACTAAAATGGACCTGAATGGGTGAATTTAACTCAGATGACCATTGTATCTACTACTGTGGGCAGGAATCCCTTAGAAGAAATGGAGTAGCCATCATGGTCAGCAAAAGAGTCCGAAATGCAGTACTTGGATGCAATCTCAAAAATGACATAATGATCTCTGTTCATTTCCAAGGCAAACCATTCAATATCACAGTAATCCAAGATATGTCCCAACCAGTAACGCTGAAGAAGCTGAAGTTGAACAGTTCTATGAAGACATACAACACCTTTTAGAACTAACACCCGAAAAAGATGTCCTTTTCATTATAGGGGACTGGAATGCAAAAGTAGGAAGTCAAGAAACACCTGGAGTAATAGGCAAATTTGGCCTTGGAATACAGAATGAAGCAGGGCAAAGGCTAATAGAATTTTACCAAGAGAACTCACTGGTCATAGCAAACACCCTCTTCCAACAACACAAGAGAAGACTCTACACATGGACATCACCAGATGGTCAACACTGAAATCAAATTGATTATATTCTTTGCAGCCAAAGATGGAGATGCTCTATACAGTCAGCAAAAACAAGACCGGGAGCTGACTGTGGCTCAGATCATGAGCTCCTTATTGCCAAATTCAGACTTAAATTGAAGAAAGTAGGGAAAACCACTAGACCATTCAGGTATGACCTAAATCAAATCCCTTATGATTATACAGTGGAAGTGAGAAATAGATTTAAGGGCCTAGATCTGATAGATAGAGTGCCTGATGAACTATGGAATGAGGTTCGTGACATTGTACAGGAGACAGGGATCAAGACCATCTCCATGGAAAAGAAATGCAAAAAAGCAAAATGGCTCTCTGGGGAGGCCTTACAAATAACTGTGAAAGGAAGACAAGCAAAAAGCAAAGGAGAAAAGGAAAGATATATGCATCTGAATGCAGAGTTCCAAAGAATAGCAAGAAGAGATAAGAAAGCCTTCCTCAGTGATCAATGCTAAGAAATAGAGGAAAACAACAGAATGGGAAAGACTAGAGACCTCATCAAGGAAATTAGAGATACCAAGGGAACATTTCATGCAAAGATGGGCTCGATAAAGGACAGAAATGGTATGGACCTAATAGAAGCAGAAGATATTAAGAAGAGGTGGCAAGAATACACAGAAGAACTGTACAAAACAGATCTTCATGACCCAGATAATCACAATGGTATGATCACTCACCTAGAGCCAGACATCCTGGAATGTGAAGTCAAGTGGGCCTTAGAAAGCATCACTACGAACAAAGCTAGTGGAGGTGATGGAATTCCAGTGGAGCTATTTCAAATCCTGAAAGATGATGCTGTGAAAGTGCTGCACTCAATATGCCAGCAAATTTGGAAAACTCAGCAGTGGCCACAGGACTGGAAAAGGTCAGTTTTCATTCCAATCCCAAAGAAAGGCAATGCCAAAGAATGCTCAAACTACCGCACAATTGTACTCATCTCACACGCTAGTAAAGTAATGCTCAAAATTCTCCAAGCCAGGCTTCAGCAATATGTGAACCATGAACTTCCAGATGTTCAAGATGGTTTTAGAAAAGGCAGAGGAACCAGAAATCAAATTGCCAACATCCACTGGATCGTGGAAAAAGCAAGAGAGTTCCAGAAAAACATCTATTTCTGCTTTATTGACTATGCCAAAGCCTTTGACTGTGTGGATCACAATAAACTGTGGAAAATTCTGAAAGAGATGGGAATACCAGACCACCTGATCTGCCTCTTGAGAAACCTATATGCAGGTCAGGAAGCAACAGTTAGAACTGGACATGAAACAACAGACTGGTTCCAAATAGGAAAAGGAGTACGTCAAGGCTTTATACTGTCACCCTGTTTATTTAACTTCTATGCAGAGTATATCATGAGAAACGCTGGGCTGGAAGAAGCACAAGCTGGAATCAAGATTGCCGGGAGAAATATCAATAACCTCAGATATGTAGATGACACCACCCTTATGGCAGAAAGTGAAGAGGAACTAAAGAGCCTCTTGATGAAAGTGAAAGAAGAGAGTGAAAAGGTTGGCTTAAAGCTCAACATTCAGAAAATGAAGATCATGGCATCCGGTCCCATCACTTCATGGGAAATAGATGGGGAAACAATGGAAACAGTGCGAGATTTTATTTTTCTGGGCTCCAAAATCACTGCAGATGGTGACTGCAGCCATGAAATTAAAAGACACTTATTCCTTGGAAGGAAAGTTATGGCCAACCTAGATAGCATATTCAAAAGCAGAGACATTACTTTGCCAACAAAGTTCTGTCTAGTCAAGGCTATGGTTTTTCCTGTGGTGATGTATGGATGTGAGAATTGGACTGTGAAGAAAGCTGAGTGCCGAAGAATTGATGCTTTTGAACTGTGGTGTTGGAGAAGACTCTTGAAAGTCCCTTGGCCTGCAAGGAGATCCAACCAGTCCATCTGAAGGAGATCAGCCCTGGGATTTCTTTGGAAGGAATGATGCTAAAGCTGAAACTCCAGTACTTTGGCCACCTCATGTGAAGAGTTGACTCATTGGAAAAGACTCTGATGCTGGGAGGGATTGGGGGCAGGAGGAGAAGGGGATGACAGAGGATGAGATGGCTGGATGGCATCACCGACTCGATGG
Organism: Tragelaphus eurycerus; assembly: GCA_935064755.1. NCBI lineage: Eukaryota > Metazoa > Chordata > Mammalia > Artiodactyla > Bovidae > Tragelaphus > Tragelaphus eurycerus. The sequence goes on along the minus strand of CAKXYN010000024.1, from coordinate 15,044,237 downwards.
ACGTGAGTTTGAGTGAACTCCGGGAGTTGGTGATGGACAGGGAGGCCTGATGTGCTGGGATTCATGGGGTTGCAAAGAGTCGGACACGACTGAGTGACTGAACTGAAGTGAACTGATTCTGTTATTCCCTTGATCATAACACTACCCATCACAGTTTTTACAAAAATTATTTATTAAATATTTTACCTTTCCCCACTAGTTGATAAGTGCCTGAGAGCAAGTCCATGTCAGCTTTTCCAGAGAGAGAGTGAACAGTGGTGAACATGGTGAATTAATAAAACCAGCCACCACCTAGTCATTGATGGCTTTCAAATGTATTTCTAGACGTTCTCCCTTGGTTCCAGATGTGTATTTCCAACCGCATGCTAAACCGGTCCACTTCCTATGGTCCATATCCTCCTAGGAAAACAATGTAGATGCCTGGGAGTCATTTTCTGACTCCTTCTTCCCCAATATGCATTCAATTAACAAAGCTTATCTGTTATCCCTTCTACTCTCTGGCTACGCCAGCTCTGCCTAGTAGAGGTGGTAGCCTCCCAACTGGTCGCATTGATTAACTGCCTTAATTCATTTCGATCTATTCTTGACATTTTACCCAGAGTTGTCCTTAGAAAAATGCAAAGCCAATTGTGTTGCTCCTCTTAAAATTCTTATATGATCTACCCAAGATAAAGTTCCTCTCTTTTACAATCTGGCCAAAGCTGACACTTCTCCTTTCACTTTCTGCCCCTTCTATCTCAATATTGTTCCTGGGGGCTTCCCTGGTGGTCTAGAGATTAAGAATCCACATGCCAATGCAGGGGACATGGGTTCGATTCCTGGTCCGGGAAGATACCAAATGCCACGGGTCAACTAAGCCCGTGCACCACCACTACTGAAAGCCGTGCACCCTAGATCCCTACTTGGTAGCAAGAGAAGCCGCCACAATGAGAAGCCCGCGCGCCACAATAAAGAGGAGGCCCTGCTCGCCACAACGACATGTGCAGAAATGAAAGCCCGTGTGCAGCAAGGAAGACTCAGCACAGCCAAAACAAATACATACAAATATTGTTTGTGATCCTTACATTATCTTTCATGCGTATGTACCTTGGCATATGTAGTCTCCTCTGCCTAGAATGTGCTTTCTCCTATGTCAGCTTGGCCAGCTTAAGGCAACTGAGCTCTGGGACGCTTACCCTAACTTTCTTAAGCAGGTTTAGAGTAGTCTTCCTTCCGTGATGGGAAGGAAGATAATGATAATAATGTATCACATATATACTATATACTAGTTACTCTGCTGCTAACTATTAGTCTATGTGGACTGTTATGTCCAATAAAGACATTGGGAACTGAGGTAAAGAAAGGTTAACTGACTTGTCCAAGTCTTCACGCTTAATACATTTCCAGCGTCAGGATTCAAACTCAAACTCAAGTCTCACGCCTCCGAGGTCTATGCTCAGGTTCTTTATGCCATGCTGCTTTCTGTACCTCTGTTATTGCACACACACATTTTATCACTAAATACATTATTTGGTTTATTTCTGTCTGCCCTATGAGAGAGTAACTTAGAAGCAGGGCCCATGGCATTTTACGTTTGAGTCCCAGTGTGGCAGACAGTCAAAAATGTTTGTTGAATGAATAAATATATCAGTGAAGGTACGGTGAGAACTGGGAACACTCTGTGGCTTATTCACCTCCAAATATGGACAAAATTGTGACATAGGCAAGTTTCCCCTCAGTTTTTGTGTCAGTGCACTCATGTTTGCTTTCCACCCTTGGGAATGATGTGAAATTAGAGACAACAGGCGAAGGCAAGTGAGTCAGAGATTCCAGGGAAACTGTGCAGGCCAGTGGAGCAGAATTGCATGGGAATAAGATAAATAATATGAAATTCACATGACGTCAAAATTCCCCTTAACATTTCCTCAAGAAGATGCTATGCCAGGACCCAAAGTCATCGCCTGTTAGAAAATTTAATAAGGCCAGTTTTTCCTCCAGAGTTCAAATGCATTACTGTTTCTTTATTGAACCTTGATAGCACAGTGAATGCATCTGGGGGTCACAGTCAGGTGTTCCAGGCAAGGGTACTTCTTCTTTTTTAATTTAAATTTATTTTAATTGGAGGCTAATTACTTTACAATATTGTATTGGTTTTGCCATACATCAACATCAATCTGCCACGGGTGTACACGTGTTCCCCATCCTGAACCCCCTCCCACCTCCCTCCCCAAACCATCCCTCTGGGTTGTCCCAGTACACCAGCCCTGAGCATCCTGTATCCTGCATCGAACCTGGACTGGCAATTCACTTCTTATATGATATTATACATGTTTCAGTGCCATTTTCCCAAATCATCCCACCCTCACCCTCTCCCACAGAGTCCAAAAGACTGTTCTATACATCTGTGTCTCTTTTGCTGTCTCACACACAGGGTTATTGTTTCCAACTTTCTAAATTCCATATATATGTGTTAGTATACTGTATTGGTGTTTTTCTTTCTGGCTTACTTCACTCTGTATAATAGGCTCCAGTTTCATCCACCTCATTAGAACTGATTCAAATGTATTCTTTTTAATGGCTGAGTAATACTCCATTGTGTATATGTACCACAGCTTTCTTATCCATTCATCTGTGGATGGACATCTAGGTTGCTTCCATGTCCTGGCTATCATAAACAGTGCTGTGGTGAACATTGGGGTACACGTGTCTCTTTCAATTCTGGTTTCCTCAGTGTGTATGCCCAGCAGTGGGATTGCTGGGTCATAAGGCAGTTCTATTTCCAGTTTTTTAAGGAATCTGCACACTGTTCTCCATAGTGGCTGTACTAGTTTGCATTCCCACCAACAGTATAAGAGAGGGTTCCCTTTTCTCCACACCCTCTCCAGCATTTATTGCTTGTAGACTTTTTGATCGCAGCCATTCTGACCATTGTGAGATGGTACCTCATTGTGGTTTTGATTTGCATTTCTCTGATAATGAGTGATGTTGAGCATATTTTCATGTGTTTGTTAGCCATCTGTATGTCTTTGGAGAAATGTCTATTTAGTTCTTTGGCCCATTTTTTGATTGGGTCATTTATTTTTCTGGAATTGAGCTGCAGGAGTTGCTTGTATATTTTTGAGACTAGTTTGTCAGTTGCTTCATTTGCTAGTATTTTCTCCCATTCTGAAGGCTGTCTTTTCACCTTGCTTATAGTTTCCTTTGTTGTGCAGAAGCTTTTAATTTTAATTTGGTCCTATTTATTTATTTTTGCTTTTATTTCCAATATTCTGGGAGGTGGGTCATAGAGGATCCTGCTGTGATGTATGTCAGAGAGTGTTTTGCCTATGTTCTCCTCTAGGAGCTTAATAGTTTCTGGTCTTATGTTTAGATCTTTAATCTATTTTGAGTTTATTTTTGTGTATGGTGTTAGAAAGTGTTCTAGTTTCATTCTTTTACAAGTGTTTGACCAGTTTTCCCAGCACCACTTGTAAAAGAGATTGTCTTTAATCCATTATATATTCTAGGCAAGGGTACTTCTAATAAACATCCTGCATGATAAGTTTTATCTGATCCTGCTTCTTAGAGAAGTTGGTACCAGGAGTAGTCTGGGAGCACAGACGGTAAGATTGGGTTTTAGAGCTGGATCATTATAGCCTGTTTGGTGGTAGGTAGAGCACAGATATCCCTCAGCACAAGGTGGAAGTACAACTGTTAGAGCTCCATTATTGGTGAATTACTATAGTAGTAGAAAGAAATTACATGAACTGGGGCAAAGTGTCAGGCTTTTGAGGTATATGAGGCAAACAGTAAGTGTAAAGTCAACGAAATTGAATGGATATTGCTAAGCCCCACATTACTAAGAAACGATAATAAAAGGCTGAAAGCAAAAAACAGGCAATAGAAAGTGAAGTATGAAAGCAAAGGGCCTCCCAGGTGTCACACAAAAAAGGCTCCCAGATCCTTCAGGATGGCAGAGAAAACTTAGGACCACGTTTTAATCAGAAGAATAGACAAACTCCAAAGAAGGTTGAGCTCCCAGCTGTGGCAGGTATGCTATGCCTGGTTGGAAAAGAATAAAGCCCTGAATTAGTTATTGTAAACAAACTCATTTCCTTTTACATGGCTTATCACATTAATAGATTTGGGAAGACAATGCAGACATATACATACATAAAGTGTCTGTTCTTGTGCATTGAGTGGAGAAATATGGTGGATGTCATTCATTCAGTCACTAAGTCACACAGTGCCAGGCAGCGGGCTAATTGAGATACAAGACAAATTAGCCATGGTGGAAAGGAAATAAGAATAGAATCCAAAAATGCCATTTGGTGAATTGATTTCTATCTACAGGGAGGTTTTTAGTGGCATGCCACAAATTTCAGGCATTGTCCATACCTCATGTAATATTATTTATTAGCCATGATTTCGATAAACAATAATAGGAGACCTATTTGTCACATTTTATATTGGCACAAAACTAAGTAGGTTAGCAAGTACAAAGATGGCAGGATCAAGACTGAAAGCATCAAGGAGAAATGTTCAGTATAGACAAATATAAATTTTACGTTAAGAGTAAGTACAGGTTGGGGGTGACATGGCTTGATACCAGCTCATGAGGAAGAAAGTTGGCTTTGAGTGCAACAAGAAAGTGGGCTCTGAGAAAAGAATTGGATTGTTTGGAGCACAGAATGTGATCCACAGAGCACCTGGAATACCATATCCAGTTCTGGGCACCACATTTTAAAAACAATGATCCACTGAAGTTGGTTCAGTGGGTGGTAGTTAGGACATGAAAGGTCTGGAAATCATACCATATGAAAAGAGACTGACAGAACAGAAACCCAGAGAAGACTGAATGGAAACACAGTGGTTATCCTCAAATATGTGGAGGCATTTAGGTAGAAAAAAAGAATGTCTTGTATTTTGTTCCAAACAACAGGAATAGAATTCCATTCTCCCTCAGACCTGTCCCATAGACAGGCTAGCATTGTCCGGAACAACTTATAAGGCAGAATGTAGGACTGGGAGATCGGGCTTGATCTCCTCTGAAGATTCCTGTGCTTCCTTGGTGGTGGTAGTGGTAAAGAATCTGCCTGCCAAAACAGGAGATGCAAGAAACATAGATTCCATCCTTGGGTTGGGAAGATACCCTGGAGAAGGAATGGCAACCTACTCCAGTATTCTTGCCTGGAAAATTCCATGGAAAGAGGAGGCTGGCACGCTACAGTCTATGAGATCGCAAAGAGTTGGACACAACTGAGTGTGCACACACACACAAAGATTTCTTTAGACTCTAACATTCTGTGTTCCCATCTGTCAAAAGTGAAAGTCACTTAGTCATGTCCGACTCTTTGTGACCATGGACTATAGAGTCCATGGAATTCTCCAGGCCAGAATACTGGAGTGGGTAGCCTTTCCCTTCTCCAGGGGATCTTCCCAACACAGGTATCAAATCCAGGTCTCCCACATTGCAGGCGGATTCTTTACCAGCTGAGCCACAAGGGAAGTCCAAGAATACTGGAGTGGGTAGCCTTTTCCATCTCCAAGGGATCTTCCTGACCTAGGAATTGAACCAGGGTCTCCTGCATTGCAGGCGGATTCTTTACCAACTGAGCCATCAGGGAAGCTCTTCAAGTGTACTGGAGTGGGTTGCCATGCCCTCCTCCAGGGGATCGTCTCATCCCAGGGATCGAACCCAGGTCTCCCGCATTGCGGGCAGATGCTTTACTGTCTGAGACACTAGGGAAGCCCCATCTGTCAAAATCTGCTCTCAAATACTGCATTCAGACTCAGGCACACATGATGGAAGACAGACTTGTAGCCTCCCCATTACCTCCTGGTATCTGGATTTTAACAGAGTTAAAGACACATCAAAGGGTTAATTTGCTTGTTCGTGGTGAGGCCATTCTAGCTGAGGATTGCAGTGAACACTTAAAGGATATGGAGCCCTTTCCACTGCCTAGAATTCGCAGGGACGGGGCAGTGTTCCCCCAGGAAGCTCACAGCACTTCGCTTTCCTGGCACAAGGAAAAATTCCGCAAGAATAATGTATTTGTTGTTAAATCTGCTCTTCCAGCAGAGCTGTCATTGCTTCCCAGGGAACATCTTTACATCACAAAAGCATCGGTCTCCTTTTAAAATGAATGAATGAATGAACAAAAATGTCAATGCTTTCATTTCCTTTCATCAAAAGCCATGCTTACAGTAATAAAAGACAAACCGGGGTAACTGAGAATACATGAAAGCGGGAGGAAGTACCTAGTAAAGCTTACATTATAAAAGCTCCTTTGGCTGAAAGATTTGCCTGTCTGGATACGAAATTGGCATTTCAGAGCCATATAATTTATGTAAACGGTAGCCACAGAGATATTTTATCTTGGTCATGTGCATAATCTGAAAAGAAAAAGAAAAAAAAACTGGACATCGTCCGGGAGGACAACTTCCCGCTGGAGCTTTCTGGATGATTTATCAAGAGACTGTGCATGAGGTCACCTCTTTAGGTGGCAGACGCTTTGGAGATAATTATTATGACCACGACTGGAGACCCTCCCCAGCCTCTCTGGGCCGACTGCCTCCTCCGTAACCATGGCCGACAGCTGTCTGCACACAGTCCTGTAGCACCCAGCCCCACTGGGAGTTATTAGCCCATCGTGACGGGGCTCTTTCCCAAACAGAGACTCACTGGCAGTGCGTTTCTGCAGAGACAAGCTGTGTGTGCTCCTGGTGCGCTGGTGTGTGGCTCCCCTAGAAGGTCGGGGAGCCTGGCCTGGGTTTAGAGCAGCACTCCAGAACGAATGTGTGGTGTTGGAGGATGTGAGGGTTGAAGGGTGTTTGTCTTTACTCAGTGTAATTCCACACAGGAGTGAGGAAACAGTAGATGAAGTGAAGGGGTTGGTAAAGACGTAGAATAAATAAAAATGAACCCCAAACAGTGAGAAGGCCCAGAGTCAGCCGGGTCCCATTTCTTGGGTCTTGAGTCACATCAGGGAGCTGTCGGCCCTCACAGGGGTTCAGAAGACCTGCTTATGGCCGGTTTTGTTAGTATAGTGCCTTGTGAATAAGCTGGAAAGCAAAGACCACTATCAAGCAGAAGCCCAGCACTGGATCTGGATCTGAGGGAACGCTCTGGCAAAGGCTTGAAACTCACGGGGTCTGCATCCATAGACACCAAGTATGGCTGTGGACAGACAGGAGTGGGGACCTGTTGCATAGGCCTGAAAGGTGGTAGCAAAACGACCCTGGGTATTTCTCTGCGACAAATTATTGTTTTTTTTTTTTTTCCTTAAGGGAAGACTGGAAGTTTGCAGGCTGTTCTTGGCAATTCTGTAATCCTAGCAAAAGAGTTACCCAAACCATGGATCTGTTTGGAAATCAAGAGATCGTGCTTATCAATTCCTTATCTAGGTCTGACAATTCTGCTTCACTTTAAGGAAAGGCTTTCACAGTGCAGTTTCCAGAGAGTATCTGAAAGCAGAGAAACAACAGGAGAGGAGAAAATAATCTGAGAATGACCTGAGACTATCAGAAGCTGGTAAGATTCAAGAAACCTAAATCCCTAATGACACTGGGGGCAACTTGTAAATTCATTTAGTGACGCAAAAATGGTCTCTTTCTCAAACAAATTTTTGTTATTGTTTTACATAAACTTCTTCACAGTTAGCAACTTTTTTCTAAATGACATTAGAGTATACACTTTTAATTGGTAAAAGCAATCTCTTGCATCATGAGGAATGAGTCATTACAGGAGCCAGACGTCCCCTCAGTTTCCTCCACAAACATATAGGTAAGAAAGTGGGTCACAAGAGCCTGTCATCCATGTCATATTCTTTCTTGTATGTTTCATTCAACATTGTTTTGTACTTATAAGGAATTGTTACACTAATCATCTTTTTGCCAAATTGGCCACAATATAATCCACCTACCACTGACCAACTACAGAAGAAAAATTAAACAAACGTTTTGCTGTTGTTATCCTTTTTTTCCTAGGGGTTGAGCTTCTGAAGCCAGGAGGTCACTTGGATTATGTATACAATTTTGGTAATTGCATTCCTAGATTCTACAAAATGCCACGGCACTCGCTGGAGTCCAAAATAGCTGTTGCAAACAATGACAATTACTGCCCAGACATTTTCAAACACAGCAGGTTACTGGCTGAGGCTGTGATGGAAACCCTAAAAAATATATAAATATTTTGAAATGCTCTGTAAATCAAATTGATGCCCCAGACACGGAGTGGATTGTCTTGGAGCAGCTGAAATCATTTGGAGGCTGGAGGCTTTGTGGAAGGGTGTTGGAAAACTTCTGAGCTTGTTAATATTAAGCCCCAAAGTCATAATTAAATGATTTTTAAGTTTTCTCTCTCTCCAGGAACAGGGATCATAGTTCTGTCTGGTCACCTTCACCCTATAAAGCTTGTACTCTATTTAAAAAAAAAAAAAAAGATTACAACTTAAATTTCCCCAGTGCTTCCACATGTTCAGATTCCCACAATGACTGCACTGGATGGTGACTGGCACCTGTTTATGGAAGGGGGAGCTGAGGCCCCTGTCCAGTGGTGATCTGAGAGGCCTTGAGGGTAGGCAGTTGGGGTCAGAGGGGAATGATGATGGCCCCAAGAAATCTTGCTTACACACTCTAACAGTTTCTGCTGCCCTGGGTCAGACTATGGAGGAGTTGTGCTGCCTTCTGTTTGGAGTTGGGTGGGGCTAATTTTGTCAAGACTGATGTCCAGAGAGAAGCTTCTAAGTCTTGTTCAGTCGGAGCTAAGGTAAGAAATCTGACACTAATATAGTCTCACAGCAGCAGGACAATCTGCCACAAGGCCCAGTCCCACCCCAGGATATGAAAAAGCCTGCTTCAAAAACTCCAATATGGCAGGTTGCCCTTGGGGAAGTAGGAGGTCAGAACTTAACCCAGTGCACAGCCTTAACGAGTATCTCTTCTTCTTCCAAGAGAAGTCTGGACCTTGAGTGAGACTAAGGAGAGTTTCTTTTCCTAATAAATGTGTGTCATGGGCAGAATGTTTGTTTTCACCTAAAATGTATATGTCGAAGCCCTAACCCTAGTATAATGGTGTTCGGTAGTGGGGACTTGGAGAGGTCATTAGGTTTAGATGAGGTTATGGAGAAGGCAATGGCACCCCACTCCAGTACTCTTGCCTGGACAATCCCATGGATGGAGGAGCCTGGTAGGCTGCAGTCCATGGGGTTGCTGAGAGTCGGACACGACTGAGCGACTTCACTTTCTCTTTTCACTTTCATGCATTGGAGAAGGAAATGGCAACCCACTCCAGTGTTCTTGCCTGGAGAATCCCAGGGACGGGGAAGCCTGGTGGGCTGCCGTCTATGGGGTCACACAGAGTTGGACACGACTGAAGTGACTTAGTATAGTATAGTATGAGAACGGGGCCTCCATGATATGATTAGTGTGCCACTGTAAGAAGAGAAGGAGACACTGGAGCTCTCTCTCTGCTAATGAGCACACAGACAAGAAGGTAACTGTCCATAAGCCAAGCACAGGGCCCTCAGCAGGAACGAAGTGATCAGCACCTTGACCCTGGACTTCCCAGCCTCCAGACCTGTGAGAAATAAATATCTGTTATTTAAGCCACTCATTCTATGGTATTTTGTTATAGTACCCCAGGCTAAGATAGTATACATGCCAGTATACTGGATTTCCTGGAAGTAAATCCCTACATTCAAGTAAGTCATTTCCTGTAAAAGCTGAAAACTATTAAAAAAAAAAACAAATATCCACCTATATTCAATTCTTTAAAAAAATGTTTGTTTCAGGTCCTGGGTTACAGAAAAAAACAAAACTTCCAAACCCCAGGAAGACATGAACCCTGTCCTCAAGGAAATTACAGGCCAGGAAGAGAGGTAGATATTTTTAAAAAATGAGCTGAGTAATACATTTAAATTGTCAACGAGTATAATATTAATTTGTCTCAGCATTTTCCTGTCTTTTTATTTTTTATGTGCCACGGACCATGTGTTATTTTCCACTTGGCAGTGAATAAATCTGTGAAAGAAGACTTTTATCATTATTCAGTGATCAGGAAGCTGGAGGGATCACAGTTAGTGCAGAGGACATCTTGACTCTTCACTTCCCCCAATGTCCCCTTGAAGGTGCTTCTAGCCCTTCTGAGGACCTGCCTCATTGTGGGAACTAACTGCTGCTTCTTGTCAGGCAGCCCTTACAGATCATGGGCAGGACTCTCTCGGTTGCTTGTAGCATGAACCCAATTGCTACAGTCTGAATGTTTGTGCCCTCAAATTCCTATGTTGAAATCCTAATCCCAAAGATGATGGTACTGGGGGGGACTGAGGCCTTTGGGAGGCACTTAGGTCATGAAGGTGGAGCCTCACAAATGAGATTAGTGCTTTTTAAAAAAAGATTTTGGTTGTGCTGGGTCTTTGTTGCTGTGGGCTTTTCTCTAGTTGTGGTGAGCAGGGGCTACTCTCTAGTCACAGTGCCTGGGCTTCTCTTTGTGATGGCTTCTTTTGTTGCAGAGCAGGGATCTAGAGCAGGCAGGCTCAGCAGTTGTGGCACATGGGCTTAGTTACCCCATGCCATGTATGGGACCTTCCTAGACCAGGGACTGAACCCAAGTCCTGGTTTCTTAACCACTGGACCATTAGGGAAGTCCAGGATTAGTGCTCTTCAAAAAAGGAATCCCAGAGAGCTCCCTTGCTTCTTGCATACAACAAGAAGTCCTGACTACGAACCAAGAAGAGGGTTCTCACCAAAATGCAAAATGCTGACACCTTGATCTTGGACTTCCCAGTCTTCAGAACTCTTGAGAAATAAATCTCTGTTGCTTATAAGCCACCCAGCCTGTGATGTGTTATTATAGCAACTTTAACAAGCAAAAATACCAATGGAAACGAAGTTCCTGATTCACATATATCAAATAAACAGGTAAGGCCAAGTCATAGGATTCCATAAATGGCCGTGAGGCCAAGCACATCAGCAGAAGGAGTAATGAAGCCATACCAACTGCCTAATACTGGGATGATAGAGCACTTTTGGGGGGATGAAAAATATGTCCCTGTAGTTTCCTCCTTTGTAATAGCCCTAGACAAATCTAATTTCTCTCCAATTTGAAAGTCATCAAAATATGTGAAGACTAAGAATTCATCTCCATGCCAAGTATTCTCCAGACCAAGACCTCATTGCTTAATGTGAAGTCCCCTCATAAGGTGAGTTACCTGTTCATCTTCTGGTTTGTTCATGTCTGTCCCTCTTTGGTCCTCAGCACAATCTCCAGCAAGAGGGTTCAGTTCAGTTCAGTTTAGCTCAGTTGTGTCTGACTCTTTGCAACCCCATGGACTGCAGCAGGCCAGGCTTCCCTGTCCATCACCAACTCCTGGAGCTTGCTCAAACTCATGTCCATTGAGCCATTCAACGGTCTCATCCTCTGTCGTCCCCTTCTCCTCCCGCCTTCAATCTTTCCCAGCAACCAGGTCTTTTCCAATGAGTCAGTTCTTCACATCAGGTGGCAAGAAGCCCTATATCACTGTAAAGGAAATGTCTAAGTTTTCTTTCTAGCATTTGTCTAATAATTATATGCATTTGGGAAACATCTTGGAAGTATTTTAAAGTGTAGATCCATCTGTCTGTAATTACCATACATAAAAGAAGACTTCATAAATATTACCTTTCCTGTACTGTCTAAACACCATGAGGTGCCAGAATATACAGACATATTCTGAAAATAAACTACTTGGAGGAGAAGGAAGCCCCCAGGTATCACTTCCCAAGCAACAGATCATTCAACTGTCATGATGATTAGTAAGAGTTATTAGCAATTTTTCCTCATTGTCTTCCTCTCCTTTACTGAAATACAGTAGTGGACTACACGTGACTTAGTCCTATCCCGACTTGTAATTCAAGAACCATTCACTGAGGGGCTGTTATGTGAAAAATACATTTCAACATTTTCTCTAAGTGATGGTTCAAGGAGCTACAGATTTACTGACTATGCATGGAACCCATTGCTTGTAGAGTGAAGTCTTGTCTTCTTCAATTGATCAGCAAAGATTCTTGAATTCCTAATGATTACATTGTACAATTATATTATAGAATTATAAGTAATAGAAATGAGCTCAATTTAGTAAAAGCGATAAAAGGAGGGTGTGGTATAAGGATTGAGAAGTGTCTCATGGAATAGCAGGAAGGAGCTGCTTTCACAAGGGACTGGGTGGCGATCAGGAACTAAGGCAACCTCTCTCTCCTAGGGCTGTATGGACTCTCACCTCTGTTTATCGCTGTGTGTCTGCTTCTTCTCTGCTCTATATAGGTCAGCTTTCCAGTATCACCATGTGCATGGCAGAAGATGTCTGCTTCACACAGAAGAAGTTTATACGTCCTGCAGGTCCAGTCATACCCAGAGACTGACCACGTTCTTAAATTCCAACTCCACATTTTCAGGGAAACTCCATCAGCCTATCCACCCCAAAAGTGAAAGCGAAAGTGAAGTCACTCAGTCGTATCCAACTCTTTGTGACCCATGGATTGTAGCCTATCAGGCTTCTCCGTCCATGGGATTTTCCAGGCAAGAGTGCTGGAGTGGATTGCCATTTCCTTCTCCAGGGGATCTTCCCGACCCAGGAATCGAACCCGGGTTTCCTGCATTGCTTTACCATCTGAGCTACCAGGGAAGCCCATCCACCCCAAGGACCCACCTTATCAGCTCTGGTCAAGGCAGCAGGAACGTGTATAACAGGTATGGTTCTGACGGATGAGGGGCCCCTTCTCAGAGAAGAGTGGATTGAACAGGCACCCCATAATGCATCACATCTAGTCCTCCTTCACAGTCTGCTTTCAACTCACGACTTCCATGAATTTATTTGTTTTCATGTATTCACTACTGTGGTCATCTAAATCTTTTTACCTCATTAAGTGCTCCATCTCCATTTTTAGTCACAGCTTCTCGGTTCCTTCCTCTAACGAAGAGATAGTCATGCTGATTCTCACGAGCTGTCAAACAATCTTCTGCAGGACTGATTCTTGGGAGCAGGTTTCTAAGCCTTGTCAGAACCTTCAGTATCTTTGCTTGGAGTAGAGTGAATACTAGATTCTAGCAAACATGTCTGGGAACAGGGCATATGCTAGTTGGCAAATATGCAATGGAAGCAACAATCCACAGGAATACTCAAAGATACACTTACACTCTAAGAATTAAGGGGGGAGTGGCAGTCCAAGCCCCTATCTGTGACTGAAATGATGACACAGGATCCCCTTGAGATTTACCACAAGCCCACAGTGGTGGTAGAACAGTCCTCGGACACCAACAACCTCAAGACCTGGCATTTTACACGTAAGATGTCCTTGCAGCCTCGTATCAACACGTGGGGTAGGGAAGTATACAGGAAACTGAAGCAGCAGCATCAGACAGTGCAGAGGCAGGGGAGGAAGACAGCTCTTCTGCCCCCTCACTAATGCTTTCTCTGCCCCAGGGTCCCAGTGCCCTCTAGTTGACCTGTGTCTGGAGGGCTCTTCTCAAGGAAGGGCTGTCTGTGCTTCCAAGGGGGCAGCAGCTAGTTCTTGAGGCATGGGGCTTGGAGTACAATGCTGTTTTAGTATTCCAAGGAAAAGATGTAAACAACTGTGATCGGGCCATGGCAACACCATCCAAAGCCCATCTCCCTAGAGGCCTATACCCATCATCAGCAATCTTATCATCTTGGACAGCTGGTCCACCCTGTTCAACATGCCAAGTCTCTCTTGACTGGCACCTCCTGGCTTTGCATTTTATTCTTTTTGGTGGTGTCTGGTGAACTTTTCTTTTCTTTTAAGAACTAAGGGTCCTGCCTCTTTGGTGAAACTAGTTGGCTTCCATTTCATTTTTCAGGATAACTCAGTGTATTGATTTTTCCCTTTGCTGGTGATCAACTTGGCATCTATGCCTGTGGGGAAGCTGTTTAGTTATCCTGTTGTTTCAAGTTGGTTCTAGACATTTCAGACTGCCCCAGACTAGTTAAATGGAGGCACTTACAGGGGTTTTGCAGCCACATGCTCATTCTGAGAGGTCTCACCTGGACCAGCCAGGTGTGGAGTCCGTTCTTTGCCAACTGCCTCAGATGGTGATCTGAGGATTGGCAGGCGACTCTGTCCCATCTGTCACCTGTGGGGCCACACAGCAGGGAAGCAGAGGTGTCTGGTGTCCCATCTGCTTCCCTCCAGCAGAGGACCCAGCCTGGGTCGTGCTCACTCCTGCCCCTTTGGGGAAAGGTCTCCATTTCACGTCACCAATCGCTGCCAACTTGGATTCAAAGCCAAACTATGTTGGGCTGTAGAACTTTTTGGATATTTGACATTGTATCAGATCAGAAATACTCCTGAAAAGGAGGCAAGAGGTCTCAAAAATGCCTCTTTTGGCTGGGAGGCAGGAAACTGACTCTGGGGCTATTTGTACGATACAGCCATGGAAAAGCTGACTCACGTCTCCATAACTCCACTTCTCCTTCTCAAAAATGGGGATGATTCTGTCCCTTGAAGCTTCCTGAGGCCTCTGGGCAGGGGCAGGAGCTGTATTCAGAAGTACCTGAGCCCTGTGGCAGAAACGCTCCCCGCTTATAAACAGGCAGGATCATCTATCATTTTGTTACTACTTCTCAAACAGGCCAGACTTTGACTTCTGGCGGAATCCCATTTCTCTCCTCTTGGACTGAGAGCTTGAACTCTTCAGGGAGCCAGTTTGTCCCCCACGAAAGACCTCTGGCTCATCAAATGATATTTACTGACCAGCCTCATGCACAGGGCCCACCACTGGCAACTTAGACAGCAAACTCTCCGAGCACAGACTGTTTCTAACTCTGTGTTCAGGACAGCAACTAGAAATTAGCAGCAATCAAGACTCAGTTGAGATCATCATCTTGGGCTATTTTCTGTCTGGCAAGTGTGTGCATCCAGGCTTCTGCCACAAACCTTCTTAGCTAAAAACCCTGTCTGCCCTGCAGCCCAGGGGATAGCAGCCCACACTTTGTGGGCAGAAGCTGCTCTCATAACTGTACCTATTTTGGGCAGACACTGAGGGAACAGGCAAGAATTCCTGTAGCGTTAGATTGGTAAAGAAAAGATCTGCCTTGGATTTAACAACTTATACATCTCAAATAGGAGAGAAATTCTGAATATTGGAAAAAAGAAAAAAACCAAGAACCATGAGGGTATATTTATATGAGCTGAGGAAGGAAGTTGAGGAATGGGGCTATGATGAGGAGCATTCCCTCCACTCCAGGTCTGGACATCCCTGTCTGTCTGAAGCAATGGCCTTTCCTTTCTGATGCTCTGGAAAGAGTGCCAAGATTTTCCCATGAGCTCATAAGGATGGGCTGTTTTCATTTCTCTAGATAAATTTGGAGAAAGATTTCACAACGGAATCTCAGAATAGTCATCTTCAGCTGGACCTGGCTCACAAGATTGGTCAGCCAGGCATGTGGCAGAAAAAGAACATTCTATCTGGGGCACTGTTCTCAGGAAGCATCAGTGTTATGGAGAGAAGAGAAGGTACAGGAAGGGGATCATGTGTCAACATTTTCTTCTTATATCTTAGTGTGGATGTGTGCTTCCAATGTACTCAAATGAGCATTCAAAATAGAAACCACCTCAGTGGTGCTGTTTTGGACAAGTCAGTCTCATGTCAGAAAGATAAAAGAAAGAGCCAACCACCAATGGCCAGGACACAGAGTATGTCACATTTGCTCACATGCCATTGGCTAAACACAGAAACTCGTATGGCCGAGCCCAAAGTCAACTGGACAGGGAACAGACTTTATTCTACAGCAGAGCCCATCTCAAGTCACAGGGCCAAGGGCAAGGATGAGAAAGTAAAGGAGCAGCTGGGAAGAACAATATATTCCACTACAGCCCTGTATCATGATCCACTTATGTAGCTAGTATATCCCCATCCTGTGGGCTTGAGGGTCTTTTCCCAAAATCTCCACAGTGCTTTCAGTTCAGTTCAATCACTCAGTCATGTCTGACTCTTTGAGACCCCATGGACTGCAGCACACGAGGCTTCCCTGTCCATCACTAACTCCCAGACCTTACTCAAACTCATGTCCATTGAGTCGGTGATGCCATCCAACCGTCTTATCCTCTGGTGTCCCCTTCTCCTCCTGCCTTCAATCTTTCCCAGCATCAGGGTCTTTTCCAATGAGTCAGTTTTTCCCATCAGGTGGCCAAAGTACTGGAGTTCCAGCTTCAGCATCAGTCCTTCCAATCAATATTCAGGACTGATTTCCTTTAGGATGGACTGATTGGATCTCCTTGCAGTCCAAGGGACTCTCAAGAGTCTTCTCCAATACCACAGTTCAAAAGCATCTTTGGCTTTTGAAAGTCAAAATTCTTTGGTGCTTAGCTTTCTTCATGGTCCAACTCTCACATCCATACATGACTACTGGAAAAACCATAGCTTTGACTAGATGGACCTTTGTCAGCAAAGTGATGTCTCTGTTTTTTAATATGCTGTCTAGGTTGGTTATAGGTTTTCTTCCAAGGAGCAAGTGTCTTTTAGTTTCATGGCTGCAGTCACCATCTGCAGTGATTTTGGAGCCCAAGAAAATAAAGTGTCACTGTTTCCATTGTTTCCCCATCTATTTGCCATAAAGTGATGGGACCATTTTTGAATGTTGAGTTTTAAGCCAACTTTTTTTCTCTTTCACTTTCATCAAGAGGCCCTTTAGTTCTTCTTCACTTTAGGAGACAGCAAATCCTCATAGACTTTCTTTCTGTTTTAAATTGTGATTCAATATACACAACATAAAATTTACAATTGTCTTCTTAATGGAAGGTAACCCCCTGGTGGCTCAGAGAGTAAAGAATCAGCCTGCAGTGCAGGAGACCAGGATTTGATCCCTGGCTCGGGAAGATCCCCTCAAGAAGGGAATGGCAACCAATCCAGTATTCTTGCCTGGGAAATCCCATGGACAGAGGAACCTGATGGGCTATAGTCCATGGGGTTGCAAAGAGTCAGACACAATGAGCAACTAACACTTTTTTTAATGAACACAATTCCTTAGCATAAGCACATGTACATCGTGTACTGCCATCACCATCATCCAACTCCAGAACTTTTTCATTTTCTTCAATAAGAATTCAAATGAAATATAACTCTTCCCTCCCCTCCCCACAGTCCTGGCAACCACTGTTCTACTTTCAGTCTCTATGAGGTTGACTCCTCTAGGTACCTTCATACAGTATGTGTTTTTTTGTGACTGCCTTGTTTTCTTTACCATAATGTCCCCAAGTCTCATCCATATTGAGTCATCCGACTCTTAGCGACCCCATGGGATTTAGCAGGCATCAGTTTCCTTCCTTTTTAAGGTTGATAATATTCCATTGTATGTATCACATTTTGTTTATCTGTCAATGGACACTTGGGTTGTTTCCGGCTTTTGACTGCTGTGAATAATGCCACCACAGACATGGCTGTACAAATGTCTCGAGTCTCTGCTTTCAGTCCTTTTGGTTACCTACCCAGATGTGAAACTGCTGGAAAATATGGTAATTCTAGGTTGAATTTTTTGAGGAATGTCCATAGACTCTGGTTGTCCTTATCTCTGAAGTTGTGGTAAGCAGAAATTTCTGCTGTTGATGACTTAGGTCTGTTTTTCCTAGAGCCACCAATTCAGTCCCTCAAACTGCTTCTTCCCATGTTGGAGAATATTAGTAAGAATTTTTAGGATTTTGTTGACTCACCTTCTTTTCTGAGTGCCAGTTACGATGGGTAGGTTCAAAGGTAGGAGTTGCATGTAACTGTGTGGATTGCACAAGACTCCCCTTCAACCACTGTTTTTCAATACAGACAGCAGAAAATTATTCTGCCTCTATTGTTGGCTTGTTGTTGGTAATGTTTTTAGTCCTTCAAAAATTTCTCTTGTTTATTTTATTGGACTGAGGGAGGACAGATTCTATATTATGACTTTATTCTGTCATTTAATCCTGGAAATCTATTTCTTTAGTTTTTGCTAAAATTGCAATTTCTCTTTTAAACAATTTCAGTACATGTCTCAAAAGAGATTGGAGCTCCAGGCTAAGATGTTGTTTTAAAATTATCTGTGGGTTATCACGTTTTCCATAGCTTGTCAAGAGAATAAAACGTTCATTTTAATTACACTAACAACTCTCACTAGGAGCTGTTACAATTTCCTTTATGTAGCAGAGGAAGACCAGTTCTGTGGGTCTGAATATTTTTGCTTTCATGAATAATTCAATAAGGCAGTTAATAAAGATGAATAGTTGTTCACAGGCAATTGGGGGTGAAATGATGGGAGATGATTCAAGCTTTTCTCGGCGGAGCTATGATATCATTTGGCCAGGTTTCTTCAGGCTCCCTTGAAATGCAGGAAGATTTTGAGCATTATTTACATAAATCTCTGCTCTCAGCTTGGATGAAACTAAGGAAAGCATTTCTTAGTCTGTGGATATATGCTCAGCAGGCGCTGCAGGCCTCAGCGTGGGAAGCTCTAAGTGAAGAGCTCCCAAACACCAGGCTTCTGCCCCCGAGGAGGCTTTCAGATATGTGATATTGTCCCTGCTGCTGCTGCTGCTAAGTCGCTTCAGTCGTGTCTGACTCTTAGCGACCCCATAGACTGCAGCCTACCAGGCTCCGCGGTCCATGGGATTTTCCAGGCAAGAGTACTGGAGTGGGGTGCCATTGCCTTCTCCGGATATTGTCCCTATTCCCCTACAAACAGTGGATCCTAGGCACCAGTAGCAGAGACACTGCGGATTTCACCTCGGCCTTTCTGGAGCTGGAACATGAAGTGAGGCTTAGTACCAGCCTCTGTGTTCTCAGGGTCCATGTGCTACAGCTTCTGGGAGCACTCTGTCTCCATGACAGTGCTCTCTGCGAGCAGCTGAGTCTTCTGCATGCACCCCTGGAACTGCTATGGCCGTCTTGCACATGAGGGAAGCCACAGGCATGTGGAGACAGGCAGAGGGACCTCCAGGGTTCTTCCAGGACCCTATGGAACAATGGACTTCCATCTGGAACTGGAACTGCACTGCCCTTAGTGTTCAAGTCACTTGTTTAGTGTTGTAAGTGGTAGGGGTGGTTGAGTCACAAAGTCATGCCCGACTCTTGAGACCCCATGGACTGTTAGGCTCCTCTCTCCATAAGATTTCCCAGGCAAGAGTGGATTGTCATTTCCTTCTCCAGGGGATCTTCCTGACTCAGGGATCAAACCCAAGTCTCCTGCATTGCAGGCAGATTCTTTACCAACTGAGCCACCAGGGAAGTCCTTAGTGTTGTTTGTGTATTGTGTTTAGTCGCTCAATTGTGTCCGATTCTTTGTGACCCCATGGACTGCAGTCCACCAGGCTCCTCCATCCATGGGGATTGTCCAGGCAAGAGTACAGGAGTGGGTTGTCATTTCCTACTTCAGGGGATCTTCCCAATCCAAGGATTGAACTCAGGTTTCCTGTATTGCTGGCAGATTCTTTACTGTTTGAGCCACCAGAAAAATCCAGTTATTAGTGTTGTATACATGCAGTTAAAAGCCTTCTTAGTTGAAAAGGAGGTTAAATGGAAAAATAAGAATAAGATAGTTAACTTCCACTAAAGAGAAACGTACTCATGTTTTTAGTGTTCAAATGTACTTTCTCTTAGAAAGGATAGATTTTAGAAAAATGTCTTTGCTTGGCAGAGCAAAAAGTTAGCCACTCTACATCTGTCTTCAAAGTAGTTTGAAATTTTACTGGTCCATGAAATCTGAAAGTCTGGGAACCACTGCTCCAACTTGAGAAAAACTCATTTTTGGACCAAGACTCAGAATTGGGTTTTAGCCCAGTTGCTTTCCTCTCTGGCTACTCCTTACATGAAAGACTTGTGATTCCAAGTCCCGCTTTTCACTTGGTTTCCTGCTTTGAAAGATGAAAAAGGATAGGAAAGACTAATTCACTAAGCTTTCTTTTTTGACTGAGATATCAATAAGCCATTGCTCACTCCTTCTCCCTCTCTCTAAACATACACACACACACACATGCATGTGAACACACATATACATGTATACACATGCAATACATGCACACACGCACACACATTCTGTGGGGACGAACATTCTTCCTATTTACCCATCACCTATATTTACCAATTATTAACATTTGCTATATTTGTTTGTTGTTCTCTCTCTACACCTGCCCCATTTTAAAAAATCAATTCTTTGAAAGCTATTTGCAAACATCACAACACTTCCCTACCGATAACATTTAATGACACAGTTGAACTTGTCACAAGTTGAATGATCACAGTTGAATGATACAGTTAATTACATACGGTTACAGTCAGAAATTTTGCAGTGGAGTTGGAATTTGAGAGAAGTTTCATTAACTAGGTGAGCTATTGACTCGCTGATTATAAAGAGAAATATAGCTGAAATCATTGGCAGCAAGACAGTTACAGGAAGGCCACACTGTCTTACAAAACGCAGGCTGGAAGCACCCATAGTCCAGAAGGGCCAGAGGAAGGGAATTGTTTTCTCCATGAGTTACTTGTTTTTGGACCACTCTTCTGGGATCAACAAGCAGAGAGGGATGTTGGATGTTCCTCTTCCTAAATAGGATTTGCAACAAAGAAAGGATAGGCACTGGCAGTAGAATTGTTTTCTCATAAATCCTGGTTTTCTACAGTCCTGCTGGGCACAACGTGCCAGCAGATGAGTCTCTCAACCTCTCTCAGGCTTAGTTTCCTCTTTGATAAAATCAATAATTATTATGATAAGATAATGGACAGAAAGCCCCTTCTAATATGACCTGACCGGAAATACAGCATACAGTAGGTGCTCATTAAGTGGCATATACAATTTTTTTACTTTCTTAAGTTTGAGGACAACAGTTTTAAAAAGAGCAAATGCAATTTCAC
The DNA here is from genome assembly GCA_935064755.1 of Tragelaphus eurycerus. Lineage (NCBI taxonomy): Eukaryota > Metazoa > Chordata > Mammalia > Artiodactyla > Bovidae > Tragelaphus > Tragelaphus eurycerus. Next base: position 15,023,410 of record CAKXYN010000024.1, on the reverse strand, counting down.
AATGAAAATATAAGTGTTTATAAAATAGTAGTGTGGTCTCTTTTCAAAGTCTTTATCTTTTAGGGCCACATTCTAAAATATTTAATGATGAAATAATTTTGCTTAAATAATCCACAGTAGAGGAGTGTAGATGGAAAAAAGGCTGGCTGGTCATGTGTTGATAACTGCCAGAACTTGGGTGAAGAAAACAAGTCTCTCTGCTCTTTGCATATGCATGAAAATTTCTAAAATAAATTAAAACAAAGTAAAGTTGATACTTTCTTGCCTAAAGCAAAAAAAAAAAAAAAAAAAAATCAAGTATCTTCAACAGTGCAGGAAACAGTTCTAATTTCTCAGCACCCCTTATTCTTATAAAACATATTACATTAAATAAATACACTATCACTTATTATTTTCTTCATACACTTCTTTAAGGGATTCCATCTGTCTTATCAGAGCTTTTCTCCTAGGCAATTATCAGCAACTTAATTACCATGAAGTGGATGAAAAGGATCCATTTGTTAGACTCTTGGTGGTGGGGGGGGAGGGGAGACTGTAAACAGGTTTAAAGCGAAGTTTTCTTTTTGATTTGGAGTGACAGTGGACTCCAAAAGTGTCCCTGACCATAGCTGTCATCACTAATTTTGAGGAACAAGTATTCCTGGCCACCCAAGGAGCCTTTTTGAAGCTGTTTGGAAAGAGGGTATGAATTTAAAATGATCTGGCTCTTTGGGGGTGGGGAGTGGACTGTTGTGTGCTCACTCATGTTCGACTCTTTGCGACCCCATGGACTATAGCCCACCAGGCTCCTCTGTCCATGGAATTTTCCAGACTTTGGTGGGCGTGGAGGAGGATGGGAAGGAAGATCCAAAAATTGTGAATTTTAAGGCATGTTACAGCAAAAATCTTGGGAAAAAATTTTTTTGGTTTGTGTCTTGATATTTACATGGGTATCTGTTTTATATGTAAAAAAAAAAACTCATGGTAAAAATTCACACTTCAAAGTTAAATAAATAAGGGAGTAACTATCTTCTTCAAAAGACCAATTGGAATTCCTTACAGTAGCAGTCGACCCCATATGTTTGAGTATCTGTTTACACATCATTAACAACTTCCTTGAAAACTCTAGGAGAGAGGCAGACTAAGGGAGAAGACACTCAGTGCTGGCTTGTCAGCCCCACATGCAGCCAATTCAGTTCAGAGGACAAGGCTCATTTTGGAATTATCATTTAAGGAAATGGGAAATGACCTGAGCTGCAGGAATGCAACACACAGACAGTTGTGTAAACTTGCGGCATTTCCCAGTGGTGAGGAAGCAGAGCACTAAGTCTTGCGCACTTGGCGGCAGCCTTGCTAGCGGTGCTGATAGGCCTTGGTTAATTAGCCCTCTGGAAGGGGATCCTTACAGGACAGCTGTGTGCTGACCTCCAAGGTCTGAGAAGTGGTTCTGCTTCCTGTGTTTAAGAGTTGATTCGGTTCTAAGAGGTCAGAGATCTTTCTCCCTAACAGATAACACATCAGGTGAGGTGGTCCAGGTTTCAGCTAATTTTAGAAGTAGAAATAGGGACATATAGCAAAAGCATGAATTATATCAGTCTTAAATTGGATTATAAAGTAATGCCAATAATTTTTAGACAAAACACCAGCACTTTGGCATCCAAATGAGTGAAATCCTTCAAAAAAGTCACTTGCTCAAAGCGTATTTGGAGTTGTTTTTGTGGTATCACCTGGGGTCAATTTGTAAGACAGAAGATATTTGTAGCCAAAATGATTGTATGCAAATTACTCATCAGATCTGGTTTTGAAATTTTGTGAAAATCAAATCCATCTTACTCGGGGAGATAGTCTAAACAAGCAATTTTAAGACAGCTATGAGTGATGATTTTGCTCTTAGGATGAGTACAGAGTGATCTCCAGTGATTACATGGAAGGGAACAGCACTCATTTGGAGAGTTAAGTTCTGAGGTATTGATAGCCAGACATAGGAGATAGCTGGTACATGTAGTTTCTGCAGTTGAGATTAAATATGGGAAAAAATGAAACAGTGGGGCCTCTCCTCCTTCCCTTCAGCAGGAGCTTCCCACATTGGTGGGGACTTGCTCCTGGCACAGTAAATAATAACATCTTCCTGACCCAGCCTACATTCAGAAAATCCTGAAAGCTAAATGTGTCTGCTCCAGGTTATTATCTTGTTTCATAATTTCAACATACACTTCCCCTTTTAAATCTTAAAATAAAATGTATTTAATTTCTCAATTTTACTTTTTCTCTGTTTCAAAGTTTAAAGCTCTTAAATTCATCTTTATTGCATTTAGGTCAGCTGTGAGAACTTTTTTTCCCCTACCCATTTTAATTCAAACTCACATTTTAGTCACTTCTGGGAGTGTTTTTTTAAAAATATCAAGCCATTCTTACTACTATCTAGAGATCAAGTACACATTATCTCTTTTAACTTGGACGTCATCCTCCTTTGCCTTTATATGTGTATAGATACAAAGCATCCAGGAGGTTTTTTTTTATTCTAACAACATAAGCAACAAACAGGAACTAAATGTTGATTCATTTATATTGGATTTGAATGGTTAAAAATAAAATACCAAAGTTGATGATATTGAAAGAAGGGGACGAGAACAGCATGCTTTTTGCTTGCCTTTGGACCACAAAAGCAATTCCTTAGTGCATGTACACTTTGATTTTCCTTCTCTGCAGCCTGTTGAGTGACCTGGTCTGGGGAGGAGCTGGGGTGGAGGGCAGAGGCGCATGAGGTCCATCTTGCCAGGCTGAGTCAGGCCAATGCAGCTGCTGGCCTGGGCACAAGCGTGGGCGGCCACCTGTGGCTCCCAGCACAGCTGTTTGGTAGAGGGCCAGCCAAAAGCCCTGTCGGTGGGGTGGAGGCAGGTGGCCAGTCGGACAGCCAATGCATTCTGGCATGGGCTGAAAGAACACCTGGTTCCACTCTGTGGACCCACCACAGAAGGTCAAAGAATGTGCTTTCTGGCAGCAGCCCCATGGCCTGGGCTTTCCAGTCCCTATGGTCCTGCTCTGACTGAAACACAGAGAATCCCACCTTCCTTCTTCAGAACTGACCCCAAAGCCAACACGGGACTCATTCTGCTCCAACTGACTGGATGCAGGTCAGCAAGGCCATCTGGCTCATCTGGAAATGGCGTGGGGGGCTGTCAGGCAGGGACAGCCTCCGTGGTTCCAAACAGGACGTTTCAGGAGCGGTGACAGCCTTCATGTTGCTTGGCTGCTGCCACATCCTCCAGTGTCTTTGACCTTCCTTCTCCTCCTCTTCCCACGAACTCTAACCACATGCTCGGAAACCACTTCTGGTCCCCACCTGTAATTTTGTCACCAGACATAGGAATTTTCAGAGTGAACACCACCACCTACCAGACAGGAGCCCAAAGTTTACCCTTCAGTGACCCCTCAGGCCCCTCCCATGGCCTTGGGCCCACTGCTTCCCAGGAAGTAGGACCCCATCGCCTCTGGATCATTTTCTCTTTGGTAGGGGAGCTTCCTTCCCAGCTTCCTTGTCCCAGAGGTGGGCCAGGCAGCTCCCTTCTATATGCCAAAGAAGTGACATTTCCTCACTGGCCTGTGACTGTTCGTAACTTATTCAACCTCTCTGAGCCTCAGTTTTGGCATCTGTAAATGGGGATCGACAGTATTGTCCTCACAGGTTTGTTGAGAGAACATTCCATGGGACAGCATATGCTAAGTGCCTAGCACAGAAGCTGGTCACAATAGGGCCTCAGCAAATACTGATATACATGAATGCCCATGGCTAATGCCAATCTCCAGACATAGTGGGCACACCTGCCCTGGAATTGAACTTCCTGTGGCCATGTTTGCTTGGGATTTCAGGAACGTCATCTTATAACTGCTGCTCTGTGAGCCCATGCAGTAGCCTGCTATCCACAACTGCCCTTGCCAGGGCCACAGAGCAGGCCTCCCAAGAATTACATCAGTCTTGGCATGGTGGATGCCACCAACTTTTTGAGCCATTGATCTGAAGAAACACTCTGAGTTCTAGGAGGCTAGAAACTCTCTGAGTTCTTTTTATGTGAAACCTCTTGGTAAGGTAAGGTATTCAAGCCCAAAATTTAAGAAGCACCTATAGAGTTCAAGGCTTTCAGTGTGCTAAGGAAAGCCACTGACCAAGAGACAATATGGGCATAACCTTGGTTTGCTCCATAGAGCAGAGCCAGCCCTCAAACCACTGTTCCATTTCCGGCCTCAGACATCATATGTGGATGAAATGAGGGATGAACGAGGCTAGAAATAACCCTCTGAGAAAGAAATGGGAGAAAAGACCATTTTCCTTTTAAGTTCCAGCCTGAGGTTTTGAAGTCTAAGGCACAAAACCATTGTGAACAGCTGCTTTTTAAAAACCATGTGTTAGTTTAGTCCACACATTCTGATGATATGAATGAGACAGAATTGCAAAAATAATCTGTCACTTGTTTTATTCAGTGAGTGATCTCTTTTCTGTGACCACTTATTTAGAATTTTCCAGTCCTTCTGGGCTACGACTTTTTTTTCCCCCTGAATTACATTTCTTTTTCCTTCTTTTAAAAGTAATGAATCTTACCCTTGCCACACAAATTCACGTATTTTTGTTACCAAGATCAATACCCAACTTTCTTCCTAATTTACTTGAAAAAAATGTCACCTGGCCTCTTGAAGCATAAGGTTGAAGGGTCCTACTGCTCCTCCAGCAGTGCAAAATCTTTAGAAAGTCGGACTGTCCTTGGGGTCAGTGCCCTAGGCAAGATAGTGACAGTTAGGTATTTCACTGGGAGAGAAACATTTAAACAGAAGCTTGGAAACAACTATAGATGAAAAGACAGATTTGAAACTGAGGAATCAAAGCTAAAGCAAGACTTATTTCTTGGTTGGTATTCCCCCACCCTGACCCACAGTAGCAGAATTACCCTTTGCAAATGCAATGGGAGGTTGAAATAGTTGGTGCCAGGGTCTTCTTATTAACTGAGCATCCATAATATTTCACCGTTTTTGGCTCCTAAAATGACCTTGAGAAAGCACCCCCCAGGACTATCACCTTCCTTGATTCCTTCTAATGTATACAATTGAATGTGTGGGGGAGGGATATAGGAGTGAGTGGATTAAAGCATAAACATGTTTTGGACAGTGCATATTTTTTAATGTAATTGATGAAGTTGTCATTATGAAAGTACTGAAACAGCTAAGCATGCAGGAGGGACAACTTATTAGCTGCTAAGCTTCATATTAACTGTTGCCTTTCCATATGATAGGATCCCTCAGTTCAGCAAAGTGGCTCAGCCTAAGAGGAAATGTCTGATGGTGGCAAAGTATGCTTACCATGTTCTTTGTTCCTAGTCGAATATGAATAGAAAAACCCTTCAAGCATGAATTCTTTGTTCAGCACCCTTTCTACAATGAAATACCTTGTGTCTATACTAAAGAGCTTACATGGAAGGCAAAAAGGAGAGGGCAAAAGAGTTGTGGGCTGTGTGACTGAAGTTACGTGGCAGTGGCCAATCTGACTTCCCTTCTGGCCTTAGAACAGCTGGCTGGTGGCATCTGGGGATATAGCCCCACCAGAAATAACTGAGGCCTTACAAATAGCTAAGAGAAGCAAAAAGCAAAGAAGAAAAGGAAAGATATACACATCTGAATGCAGAGTTCCAAAGAATAGCAAGAAGAGATAAGAAAGCCTTCCTCAGCGATCAATGCAAAGAAATAGAGGAAAACAACAGAATAGGAAAGACTAGAGATCTCTTTAAGAAAATTAGAGATACCAAGGGAACATTTCATGCAAAGATGGGCACAATAAAGGACAGAAATGGTATGGACCTAACTGAAGCAGAAGATATTAAGAAGAGGTGGCAAGAATACACAGAAGAACTATACAAAAAAGATCTTCATGACCCAGATAATCACGATGGTGTGATCACTCATCTAGAGCCAGACATCCTGGAATGTGACGTCAAGTGGGCCTTAGAAAGCATCACTACGAACAAAGCTAGTGGAGGTGATGGAATTCCAGTGGAGCTAGTTCAAATCCTGAAAGATGATGCTGTGAAAGTGCTGCACTCAATATGCCAGCAAATTTGGAAAACTCAGCAGTGGCCACAGGACTGGAAAAGGTCAGTTTTCATTCCAATCCCAAAGAAAGGCAATGCCAAAGAATGCTCAAACTACCGCACAATTGCACTCATCTCACACGCTAGTAAAGTAATGCTCAAAATTCTCCAAGCCAGGCTTCAGCAATATGTGAACTATGAACTTCCTGATGGTCAAGCTGGTTTTAGAAAAGGCAGAGGAACCAGAGACCAAATTGCCAACATCTGCTGGATCATCGAAAAAGCAAGAGAGTTCCAGAAAAAACATCTATTTCTGCTTTATTCACTATGCCAAAGCCTTTGACTGTGTGGATCACAATAAACTGTGGAAAATTCCGAAAGAGATGGGAATACCAGACCACCTGATCTGCCTCTTGAGAAATCTGTATGCAGATCAGGAAGCAACAATTAGAACTGAACATGGAACAACAGACTAGTTTCAAATAGGAAAAGGAGTACGTCAAGGCTATATATTGTCTCCCTGCTTATTTAACTTATATGCAGAGTACATCATGAGAAATGCTGGACTGGAAGAAACACAAACTGGAATCAAGATTGCCAGGAGAAATATCAATAACCTCAGATATGCAGATGACACCACCCTTATGGCAGAAAGTGAAGAGGAACTAAAAAGCCTCTTGATGAAAGTGAAAGTGGAGAGTGAAAAAGTTGGCTTAAAGCTCAATATTCAGAACACGAAGATCATGGCATCCGGTCCCGTCACTTCATGGGAAATAGATGGGGAAAGAGTGCAAACAGTGTTAGACTTTATTTTTTGGGACTCCAAAATCATTGCAGATGGTGACTGCAGCCATGAAATTAAGACGCTTACTCCTTGGAAGGAAAGTTATGACCAACCTAGACAGCATATTCAAAAGCAGAGACATTACTTTGCCAACAAAGGTCCGTCTAGTCAAGGCTATGGCTTTTCCAGTGGTCATGTATGGATGTGAGAACTGGACTGTGAAGAAGGCTGAGCGCCAAAGAATTGATGCTTTTGAACTGTGGTGTTGGAGAAGACTCAGTCCCTTGGACTGCAAGGAGATCCAACCAGTCCATTCTGAAGATCAGCCCTGGGATTTCTTCAGAAGGAACGATGCTAAAGCTGAAACTCCAGTACTTTGGCCACCTCATGTGAAGAGTTGACTCATTGGAGAAGACTCTGATGCTGGGAGGGATTGGGGGCAGGAGGAGAAGGGGATGACAGAGGATGAGATGGCTGGATGGCATCACTGACTCGATGGACGTGAGTCTGAGTGAACTCTGGGAGTTGGTGATGGACAGGGAGGCCTGGCGTGCTGGGATTCATGGGGTCGCAAAGAGTGGGACACGACTGAGCGACTGAACTGAACTGAACTGCATTTAAATGTTACTGACATACAAGTAGATGTAATCTCTGAGGAGGGTAATAAGAAGGCAACAAGTGGGACTTCCCTGGCAGTCCAGCAGTTGAGACTCTGTGCTTCCAGTGCTGGGGGTGTGGGTTTGATCCTTGGTCAGGGAACCAAGATCCTGCATTCCTCACGGTGTGGCCAAAAAAAGGAAAAGAATGCAACAAGTTATCTCAATCCAGACACTTCCCAGAAAATTTAGATGTAGGGGCTTCCTTGACAGACGGTAAAGAATCTGCCTGCAGTGCAGGAGACTTGGGTTTGATTCGTGGGTTGGAAAGATCCCCTGGAGAAGGGAACGGCTACCCACTCCAGTATTCTCGCCTGGAGAATCCCATGGACAGAGAAGCCTGGTGGACTACAATCCATAAGGTTGCAAAGAGTCAGACGTGACTAACATTTCCATTTCACTTTCACTGCAGTATGGTATTGCAAGGGAGAGAGTTCTCCTACTGTGAGTTTAACACCAGCTTTTCAGGGAATAGACAACTTCCATCTGAATCATTCTTACAAGCTGAATTTTTATTTTTACTAAATTATCTATGTTAAAAAAATCTGTGCCTGGTGTGGAATTTCACTCCATCAAGTGTTACAATGACTTTTTCATTTTCATTACAAGCAGGAGACTGAATGTAGAACAAGTGTTAGGAAACATGGCAATAAATTAGAATATAATTTACAAAGCAAAAAAAAAAAAAAGTAACAGTGTACCACATTAATACTGAATATAAAATAAGCAACAACTAATCACAATAATACAAAGGTAATTTCATTCTGTATTATTAAGGATACCTATGTGACATTCACTCAAATAATAAAATTCCTAATGAAATAGACTGTTCAGGGAGTCAGTTGGCTACGCTTACCTTGCCTTTTTTGGTGGGCCTCTATGCAGTGGCAGATACTTCTCTCAGTCATGGGGTACTAGTTTCCTTAGGCTTCTCTGAGTAGCCTACATAGCTCACTCCTTTTGGAGGGCCTGCCAGGGTGGCTCAGCCTCCACAGACAATCCTATTGCTAATATTTAGGAATAGGGCATCATGCAGCCACGTGATGGATGAGAGAGCAGCAGCAATGTTGTGATATGATATGGAATAAGACTTTCTCAGTCAGGTATAAATTTGAGGCCAATTGAAAGTTTAGTCCTATTGTATGTATTCTGTGTTTGGATCTTTTCAGAAAGTAATCTGATGCTGTTTCCAGGTGCTCCCTGCCCCCTGGCCTTGCCCCAGAGGGACATGGCTACCCTCCTTTCTAGCACCAGCTGGGGTGCTACACAGGGCCCAGGGTTACGGCCCTCACAATGTTAGTTCCTGGGTGAGGGGGAAAGCAGCCTCTAGTCAGTAATGTAAGAAATCTTCTTGAAATAAGAACATGAGCTGGTATTTATGTTGGAAAAAAGGAGATCCTGACAGCAAACCTATGTCTAAAAGGTGCCACAGAAACCACCTATCCTTTGTTGGTTTATTTTATTTCACCAGGCATGTTAGCACCGAGTTAACTGCTCTTTGCAAGGGACCAAAGGAAGTCAGTGCTTGTGGGCTGCCTGCCCTTCACTGAATGGCTGACGTGGCACTTGGGCTGTCTTCCAAGGCAGCAGAGATAGACGCACTGGCCACTCTTGCCCGCTGTCAGTAGCTCTCTCTGGAAACTCAGGGATGTGAGCTGCGGTGTTGAGAGAGAAAGCAGGCAAGGAGACACAGATGACCATGACTGAGCATGCAGAGCGACAAACGTCCCAGGCTGACTGTCCACAGCAAACCTGACATCTAGTTTGGTTTTTGAAGAATATGAGTTTCTCTTCCTTTCTGAAAAATCTAATCGGCCACTCTTAGGTCATGGTGTTTGTGATACACCTGACAGGTCGTTTCAGAGCACAGTGATGATTTAAGTCAAACACACTCTTTTAACTGCAAATAGTATCTTGCAAAGTAGCCATCTGGTTTGAGTTTGAGGTGGTGGTGTCGCATGGTGCACTCGTGTTTTGGACACAAAACACATTCGTCAAGATCCTGCTGCAAGTGTTCAAGTACAACATATTCATATAAGCAAGTACCCTCTTTTTGTTTCTCTTCTTAAAAAATCTGTCAAATCTTTTTGATGAGCGTGATGTGAAACTTGTGGACAGGGAAAATGTGAGCTAGTCAATTTAATTTAGGTGGATTTGATTCTAGAATTTGAGCTACCCAAGAAATTGGATTTCACATTTAATTGCCATTCAGAGTATCCATAAAAAATACAAAATCCTTGCTTAGGTGACTATTTAAATGATGCTTTATGATCTCTAGTCTTCATGAGTTTTTCTTCTTTGGTTATTGTCCCTTGCCTACCTTAGAACTCACAGAAATAGCACATCTATGTGCAAGCACACTCATCTACCCACACACTCAAAAGCGCCTGCACGCACACACACACATACACACACACACTTGCTCTCATATAAATAAATGCCCTTCTGCCATATCAAAGAAGGGACATCTGGAACTCATCGTAATTGTCAGCAAAAGGGTCTGCCTGGTTGTCACTGAGCCAGTCTGTCTTTTGCATGGTATCATCTCAGCAAGCTCAGCATGCATATGCAACGATCCAACAGGGCAGAAGCCAGTCTGTGGCTGGAGAGGATGTAAACATGAGTGAGTTGGGGTGACTCAAATAAGAACTGAGGCAGCCTGTGTGCTGGCAGCAAAAGGCCTGGTACTTCAGTCTCTACCATACCCCAGGTCTGCTTCTGCATGAAATTGAAATGTTTTTCTCTTAAAGTTTTAATGGAAATCTCAGCTTCACTTGCACAATGGCAAGTTGGCCACAGTCTTTAAGCAGTGAATTTATAGACTTGCACAGCTGCAGTAACTGATGCACTGCTTTAAACTAAGTCCTTCATTGTTGTTCAGTTTAATATAGTTTATATATGGCTCACAGCAGTGTTCAGAACAGGGGGATTATCCTAAGGAAATTAAGTGGAATGAAGAAAAATAATACAAACTTTCATTACTTCTGATTTATAATTCCGCCTTAAATTACAGTTCAAAGCCCATTTTAGAATTTAAATTGTGGTGCTGTTGTAGTGAGATAAAGTATAGTAAATATTTTTAAGCTATGATTTAAGATTTCTGAATCTTCTTTACTTCCATAGTTGACCAAGTCAAAACAGCTACATTTTAAACAGTTTTAAACACAAATGGATTCAGTGTCATTGCTAAGTCCATAATAAAAATTATCTTAATGGTCCAAGGAGGTAAACAGGCTATTGGATTTACTCGAAAGAACACAAAGGTTCCACAGTAAGCAAGTCTCCCTGCGTTGTTTGGATCTCTCCAATCTGGCATTCCCTCCTACTACTGTGTCCAGCACTTTGGATCAATAAATCCCACTTCACAGAAGTTAAAATAATATTGAAATCCTGTCAGCGAGGGCTGACCAGTGGTTACGTTTTCCACAGGGTAATGCATTTGCAAGGACATCAATCCTCTTCCTCTGGGTGGCTCTCTGTGATGGATACATTTCCACGATGAAATGACAAGGCGCTCTCTCTGGCTTTCCGTGGGTCAGTGTCCTTGGCAGGTCTTACAACACATCTGTCTGAAGTATGCTCGACTACAGAACTTGAACTTCAGCACCAGTGGGCAATAAGCCACTTTGTTCACATCTTTGCACTCTAACCAGTGGGGGAAGAAAAGGGAAGACAATTAGGGGCACATAAACAAGTACATAAACAATAAGCTTGGATGTTCTGCAGAGACCCCGCCCCACCCCACCCCGCTGCCTCCCTGGGCCGACGCACCGTGGCTTTCACGTCCATGTGGTTTTTGTTTTCAAGCATACCCTGTCTGGTACACCCTACCAGAAATATCCTTTTGATACATTTTAACATGAATTAAAAAAAAAAATGATTTGCAAGGCTTTTCTCCCAGACTTTTATAAGTATGGTGCATGCCCACTGTGTCTTGAAAGAATTACCATTTGTTGGGATAAGTGATCACTTTAGACAGCTTGGAAACATGAGTCATTTTTCTTACAGAGCTTTTATTGCTTCTTTCTCAAGGGTTATTTTATTCAGCAGTGCAAGGTTATCCAAAATCAAACATGAGTTGCATTGTTTGATACCAGAGTACACATGTCTCCAGAGAATCTCTGCATCTGTGGGGTGTGGGGATGGGCCTGGGTAAATGAAAAGGACTGCTGACAGTGGCCTAGATTTAGCAACTACACTAGACAAAGAGGAAAACTTGGAGGGGGTTGGCCTCAAATGGCAGCCGTCTGTGGGTTATGGAAACATGTAGAAATGTCTTTTTTTAATTTGGAAGTGAGACATGGCCTTCTTTTTTCCTATGTGTGTTTTCTCCTCAGTGCTAGAACTGCCACAGTTGAAATCTGCAGTTCTTGAAGCCAGAGGTGAATAAATGATTCTTTCTCCACTTCCCCTTGAGGCTGGTTGTAGAAGATGGAGCTGAGGGGCCAGTGTAGAAAAATAGACACAGGCTTTTGAGTCTCAGAAACCCTCACCATTCCATATAACCCCACTACTGCTAATGAGGATATTCTTCTCCAGTCTTCTGGTCAATTTTATCTGGAGGTTTTAAAATACTTTGTAAATCTAGTAATTAAATTTCCATATGCCTCCCAGAATCAAAGTTCCACCCTCATTTTTCCAGGTGGTTATACTGAAGCATCCTGGGTAAATTAAGGTAATTAGAATCAGGCAGAACACTGGGAAATGTTCAGTGTAACAGAACAGAGTTGTTGTTTCTTTATTTGCCTGTTTTTTTCTTTGGCTTCATAAATCCACTAAGGTTCAAGAGATCATATGCATGGTACATAAGCCATATGATAAACATGGAAAATTAAATGCAAAGAAATGGAAAAATTTCTAGTCATTATTATTAAAAAGTAAGGTAACAATTTTATTGATCTCACTTTCAAGGCTTTTTCAGTCAAAGACTTAACATTTTAAACTGTAACCTTTAATCTTCTGAAAGCATAAGCTCTGCCACCATAGAACTCCCTTGAGTTCTGATTTTCAAAGAGAATAACTGTTAGAAATTTGAATAGAAACTTTCTATACTAAGATTCTCAATAAATTTAAGTTTTGGCTGAAAAAAGGTAGGAGAGACATTAAAAACTTCTTTAAACTTTGCACTGAAAAAATCAGATATTTGGTGAATCAAGTTTGAATTTGAGGTGAAAGTATCTCCATATATTTTAATTTGGAGGTCACTTGTTATTTTTTTTCTTCTCTGTCATGATCAGTGAAAAGTAACCCAAAAAGTTTAGACTATGGATATTTTTGTGTTGTATTTTTGGCCACCTCATGCGAAGAGTTGACTCATTGGAGAAGACTCTGATGCTGGGAGGGATTGGGGGCAGGAGGAGAAGGGGACGACAGAGGATGAGATGGCTGGATGGCATCACTGACTCGATGGATGTGAGTCTGAGTGACCTCCGGGAGTTGGTGATGGACAGGGAGGCCTGGCGTGCTGCAGTTCATGGGGTCGCAAAGAGTCGGACACGACTGAGCGACTGATCTGATCTGATCTGATCTGAATGATCTGATCTGATCTGATATTTTTCATAAAAAAGAATATTTTTGTTTTGTGTTGTACAAAAAAGGTTGTATCAGTGTTACCTAGAGGAATATATTATCCAGATAGTGAAGTTATTAAAATGATGAGAAAAGCTAAGCATAAAGGATGAGGCAACCTAGACAGCATATTAAAAGGCAGAGACATTACTTTGCCAACAAAGGTCCATCTAGTCAAGGCTATGGTTTTTCCAGTAGTCATGTATGAATGTGAGAGTTGGACTATAAAGAAAGCTGAGTGCCGAAGAATTGATGCTTTTGAACTATGGTGTTAGAGAAGCTTCTTGATAGTCCCTTGGACTGCAAGGAGATCCAACCAGTCCATCCTAAAGGAAATCAATCCTGAATATTCATTGGAAGGACTGATGCTGAAGCTGAAAATCCAATACCTTGGCCACCTGATGCAAAGAGCTGACTCATCTGAAAGGACCCTGATGCTGGGAAAGATTGAAGGTGGTAGGAGAAGGGGACGACAGACGATGAGATGATTGGATGACATCATGGAATCAATGGACATGAGTTTGAGTAAACTCCAAGAGTTGGGGATGGACAGGGAGGACTGGCATGCTGCAGTCCATGGGGTTGTAAAGAGTTGCAAAGAGCAACTGAACTGAACTGAAACGATGAGGAAAGCTGATACAATATCACTCATCTTTAATTTCAAAACACCATCCTAATGGGGCAGCCCTCCAGTGGAGACCATCACACTCACACACTATAACAGGGTTTTGGTGGAACTGCTTTAAGTTCCAAATAAACTTTGGCTTTCATCTTCTTTGCCAAAATATAAAAATGATTTAGTTTATAAATAGATAGAGGAGGACTGGCTCTTTTACAGTACAAGGAAATAAAATTAGTAGTCAGACTACTTGGATTTAAGACCAGCTTTCTATTTACAAACTTTATGACTCAGAACAAATTTCCTAACCTCTCTGTGCCTTCAAGAAGTTAAGCATCCTCACTTGTGAATAGGAAAGATGACTGTTCCCAATCCCACATGTAGCATGTATATCCAATGATTTTGCCTAGCACAGTGCATAGAATGGTTATTGGCTCTCAGTAAGTATAAAATACTGAATTATTATTACTACTGCTAGTTATCATTACCTTTTACCATCTGATGACAAGTACGTTGTGCTCTGAATTTCTCAACAAGGATACAATACTTAGACTACTACTTAGAAAATGCTGTCCTACAGACACAAGTCAGTTTGAAGACAAAGAAGAATATTTCCTAAGGTGTAACTTTATTGGGAGGTTCATTACTCCATTGTTGAAGAGTTTCTGAACCAGGAAAATTCTGAGATGAACAAAATACAAGAAAATTTACAGATTTTTCTTTTAGATTTAGACTTTAGAATTTGATTCAATAGTAGATAATGAATAAAACAAAATATTCATAAATTGTTTCTTCCTCCAACCACCCCTCCAGCCACCCATTCAGGCAATTACAAATAAAATATTCAGGATTCAGCTCCTTAGGTAGGGGCTAGAAATGAGAAGCCTCTTTCACACACAAAGGTCCCAGCATGGCCCTTTTGGCTGGAGCGGTGTCTAGTCTAGGGGCAGCCTGAAGGTCCACTGCCAGGGTGTCTCCCTCTGAACTTCCCAACGCCTCTTCTAAGTTAGTTCTCAATAACTTGATTCAAAGTAACTTGATTGAAAGCAGGAATTCATTTGGGTCCTAGGAGTAGGATCAAGCTTAGGGAGGCAGGGACGTTCCAGGATCTGAGAATATCACTGGTGAGAGTGGCAGATTCAGGGGTGAATTCTGGCACTGCCTCTTCCCAGTGTTTGTCCTTGGCCAAGTGACTTCATCTCTCTAAACCTCAGTTTCTTCATCTGTGAAATGAAGCTCATAGGATGTTGTGAAGCTCGTATGAGGTAACATCTACAGCACATATGTGACTTGGCACAAGAGTGAGCACTCAGTTTATCAGCTCTCATTACTGCTACCAATAACACATTTGAGAACAACCATCCTGTATTGTTTTTCTGGGATTCCTGTCAAAAATATATAGGCTCTTCACTGGCATACATAAGTAAATTAACAATAAAATTTTAAGAGAGAGCAGGTAAATTATGATGAGGTGAGGAGAGATCTGGGGTAAGTACCAGGGTTGAAGACTGCCAAGCAGATAATGGGCCTTGATGAGATATTAAATGGTGATTCTTGGGCTATGGAAGGACATTCAATATTGATGGAGTGCAGGGGGCTCCATGAAGAAGGGGCCCTGAGGGAGATTCCATTGCTATGTTATGGTTTTACCTGCTAGGGATTGCTTCAGTTCAGCTCAGTCGCTCAGTTGTGTCCAACTCTTTGTGACTCTATGTACTGCAGTACACCATGCTCCGCTGTCTATCACCAACTCTCAGAGCTTGCTCTAACTCATGTCCATCGAGTTGGTGATGCCATCCAACCATCTCATCCTCTCTTATCCCCTTCTCCTCCTGCCTTTAAACTTTTCCAGTATCAGGGTGTTTTCCAATGAGTCAGTTCTTCACATCAGGTGGCCTAAGTATTGGAGCTTCAGCATCAGTCTTTCCAATGAATATTTAGGACTAATTTCCTTTAAGATTGACTGGTTGGAGCTCCTTGCAATCCAAGGGACTCTCAAGAGGCTTCTACAACACCACAGTTCAAAAGCATCAGTTCTTCAGCACTCAACTTTCTTTATGGCCCAGCTCTCACATCCATACATGACTACTGGAAAAACCATGGCTTTGACTAGACGGACCTTTGTCAGCAAAGTAATGTCTATGCTTTTTGTATCATTGACTCAATAGACGTGAGTTTGAGTGAACTCCGGGAGTTGGTAATGGACAGGGAGGCCTGAGGTGCTGCAATTCATGGGGTCGCAAAGAGTCGGACATGACTGAGCGACTGAACTGAACTGGACTGAGGCTTGTTGCATCTTTTCTTCCAGGAGCAAGCATCTTTTAATTTCATGGGTGCAGTTACTATCTACAGTGATTTTGGAGCCCAAGAAAATAAAAGTCTGTCACTTTTTGCACTGTTTCCCCATCTATTTGCCATGAAGTGATGGGATGAGATGTGATGATCTTCATTTTTTGAATGTTGAGTTTTAAGCCAGCTTCTTCACTTTCCTCTTTCACTTTCATCAAGAAGCTCTTTAGTTCCTCTTCACTTTCTGCCATAAGGATGGTGTCATCTGCATATCTGAGGTTATTGATATTTCTCCCGGCAATCTTGATTCCAGCTTGTGCTTCATCCAGCTTGGCATTTTGCATGATGTATTCCTCACATAACTTAAATAAGCAGGGTAACAATATACAGCTTTGACATACTCCTTTCTCAATTTGGAACCAATCTGTTGTTCCATGTCTGGTTCTAACTGTTGCTTCTTGACCTGCATACAGATTTCTAAGGAGGCAGGTAAGGTGGTCTGGTATTCCCATCTCTTGAAGCATTTTCCACAGTTTATTGTGATCCACACTGTCAAAGGCTTTGGTGTAGTCAATAAAGCAGATGTTTTTTCTGGAATTTTCTTTTTTTCTGTGATCCAACAGATGGTGGCAATTTGATTTCTGGTTCCTCTGCCTTTTCTAAATCCAACTTGAACATCTGGAAGTTCTCAGTTCACATACTGTTGAAGCCTTGCTTGGAGAATTTTAAGCATTACTCTGCTAGTGCACAAGATGAATGTAATTGTGCAGGTAGTTTGAATATTCTTTGGCATTGCCTTGCTTTGGGATTGGAATGAAAACTGACCTTTCCAGTCCTGTGGCCATTGCTGAGTTTTCCAAATTTGCTGGCATACTGAGTGCAGCACTTTCACAGCATCATCTTTTAGCATTTGACACAGCTCAGCTGGAATCCCATCACCTCCACTAGCTTTTTCATTGTGATGCCTAGGGACTACCTACACTGGAAGAACTGGTCTTCAGAGAGGTGAAAACCTGCTCATCAAAGAAGATCAACCAATGACCAGTCTTTCATTCTTTGTCTTTTAAGTCTATGGGAGATTAATCTAGTAATGATAACATTAAAAATAATTTATCAAGTGCTTCCTTTATGCCAGGTATTGACTCATTTATATATATTTAATCATTGTAAGTGGGCATCCGTGATGGGTCAGTGGTAAAAAATCCACCTGCCAATGCAGGAGATGTGGGTTCAGTCCCCGAATCGGGAAGATCCCCTGGAGAAAGAAATGGTAATCCACTCCAGTATTCTTGCCTGGCAAATCCCATGTACAGAGGAGTTTGGTGGACTACGGTCTGTGGGGTTGCAAAAGGGTCAGACATGACTTAGCCACTAAACAACAACAATCATTTTAAGTAAATAAAATGTCAGCTTTACACAGATGGAAAATCTGAGGCTCAAAAAGGCTACATATGAAACTCTGTGTCACACAGCTGGTTGGTCTAAGAAGTGGGATCAGAACTCAGGTTTGTTTGATTCCAGAACCACTCTATTTTGGCAGCATTCGTCTCATCTTAATGCAAAAGAGTTTCTGCCTGTCAATACTTATTCTTGGCTGATAACCCTGATAAATCAATCTCTGGGGACATCACTATTAGGAGGTCTGCTCTGCCATCCAAGAGAAGGGGTAAATCTTTTTAAATAAACAATGACAGATATGTTTTGACTGGATTTCTGAATGATCCTCAGTTAGCATTGATTTCTAGCTAATATCTAAAATATCTAAAAATTGGTTTCTCTATACCCAAGTAATACATAATCTGCACATAAACAATTACACTAGGAAAGCTACTGAAAGGAATCCTTTTTTTTTTTTAGGTAGAATCTTTTTGTACTATAATCTCTTTGTAGTCGATCTACTTTGAAAGTCTGGTCTTTACTATCAGGTTTTCTTCATGCAGATACACTTATATCTACTGCTTTTAAAGCAGTGGAATCTGAGCTAGCAGGTCAAAGATTTTAAGATGACAGAGTCTTATATTTTTCTTCTACTATCTTCATGTACCAGCTAAGCACTCTCTGGGGAGGAGAATGAGAAGACATTCTGCTATCTTTTTTCTTATGAGGCTATTAAAAGGGTGAGAGGTCCTTATAGTGTCATTTCTGGGACATATTTTGTGAACCTAACTAGTCTCTCCTTTTTTTACATCTCCTCTCACCTCCCTGCCCAAAAATAAAGTTTCACTTTACCCAGGTGAGAGATTTCGGGAGGGACAATTTATGGACTATTTCTTCTCAGAGAGACTTGGGGATATATCAAGGGCTGAAAGCCGGCTTCTAGGCCTTATGATATGAATTAAACCCACTATTAGAATCGTAAGTAATATGCCAGGTATGCTGGAGTGGGTCTCACTGGTAATCTGGGTTCTGGTAGAGTTGAACAATAAAATTAGACAACCTGTTTCATAGGCAAAACATGAATTTACTTATCATTGATGTGCCAATAGTTTTTCCCCAGGTACTTTACATTAATCTTTCAAAACTCTGACCTAAAAGATATGATTTTGAACTAGTCATACTGAACATAAGCTTATGAATTTAGGATGCAAAAGGACTGAGATTTATTATGACTTTGATGGCTTGACTTAACCCAAAGAGTATAAGAGCAACTCCTGAAATGCAGTGTTCCTATATTTATTTCATAAAACACTGCCAAGTCTGCCTAAATTAGGCTTAAATTCTATTAATGGAAGAGTTGGGATACATATGACATATCCTTCCATGACCAAGTTGGACCATTCAGGATTTTCCTCTGGAGAGTGTATGTTCTCTGTGCCTCTAAGTTCTTTATGAAATTCAGAGGGAGAACACGGTAAGCAGAGCCAAGATTCTCATCTAAGGGTCTATCCTTTGGATTACAAAAGTAAAACCAGCTGTACTTTTGTCAAAGAGCCCATGGAGATGCACAGCCTGATGAGAAGAGAAAGGCAAAGGCTATGCATGTACATGTATGGTGCAGGAGTTACGGGTACGGGATGTGAAATCAGAATACTTTTCCTGATGAAACTATACTTGAGTCCTTAGTATTTTACATATTCAAACTGGAAAAGGATGAAATTACATGTTTTGCTTGGGAATTTGATAGCATTCATTGCAGTGGAAACAGTCCACTGACTTTTACTAGTAAAGCAAGGTAATATCAACTATGGGACTTCATTTTGAGTCCACCTTACCATGGACTAAGCCATTTCTTTCTCTCTTTATTTCTTGGTTTCTTCTTACCCAGTCTTATTCTCTGGATGCCACCCACAGTCAACTTGAGGTGCTTTGATCCAATACAAACCCAGGGTTACCTCCAAACTAGACAGCAGGAATGTGACCCTGAATGTTACAGTGGATTATGAGCTCTTTAAAATGGCAACAAAAATGTCTGGTCTTCCTCACCTGCTGGAAATCAAAGTCCAAATGACCTTCACCATTCATTCCTTTCACTGATTTTAATATATCAGATGCCACCTTAAAAGCCAAATTCAGTAGCTGTTTTGTTCCATGGATCTCAGGAGATTGCTGGAGCTGCTTAGGCAACTCAGAGCCATTTACTTAAGGGAGACTGAGACCCGCCAAAGGCACCGTTAGACAGCCTGGTCTGGTAAACCAATGTACCTTTCCTGCTCACCTTTCCACACCATGAATCATTACCTGGCAGCAATATATACTAGATGATAGAGTACTTTGTGCAATTGAGAAGCTGAAAAGACTCACCATATAAACTACAAGGGAATCTGAAACTGCATAAAGATGAATAAAATGGCATTTGGGATAGAATTTCAGGTGAGCTTGAGTAGGCTAGTCTCAGCTGCCAGATGCACTTTAAAAAAGTACTCTGAGTAGTATTTCAAATGCAGTGATACCCAGTGTGTCTATAACTCACTCTTAGCAGCAATGTAGTGTTACCCTCATCAGTGGCAGTATGTCAAAATCAGGCCTATAAGGCCTTTACTCTTAGCCGAAGGTTTTTAGGAATAAAAAGCTAAAGCAGATGTTAAATGCGGCAAATTGTATCTTCCTTCTTCTTCCTCCTAGCTCCCTCTCACCATTTACTTTTAATTTTTTGATGCTCCACTTCTGATTCTCTTTCTCTTACTATCCTTTGTTGCCTTAACCTTCCTCCATTTCTTCAATCTCTCTCCATTGTTTATTTTTTAAAACTTTATTCAAATTCCATTATTTTATTATGGCTTTGGGGGACTAATGTGCTTAATTTCCATATAGATGCCCAAATTCCTTACCATGATTAATAGTATTCAGTTTCCTAATCTGATACTTGAGAGTCATATGTAATACTTCTACAACATATTCTCATTCCTATGTCCAGTGGTTCACCAGGGTCTTTTTCTTCTCCTTTCTATTTTGTCTTTTTTTTTTTTCTTCAATTCATTACCCTCTTTTTTGGCCACTTTTTTTAAATTGAAGGATAATTGCTTTATAGAATTTTGTGGTTTTCTGTTATACATCAATAAGAATGAGCCATAGGAACACATATGTCCCATCCTTCCTGAACCCCCTCCCATCTTCCTCACCATTCCAGCCTTCTAGATTGTCACCATTGCCCTCTTTTTGATCCTTACCATATCTACTTGAGTTCAAGCCTTCATCATCTCTAGCCTGGACTCTTAGCACAACTTTGTAACTCTTCTCCCACACAAGGCTATCTTCCCTCTGCCCCTTTATACACCTGCCAGCCTAAGTATGTCACTCCCCAATTTCCTTCACTTGTTCCCAGAACTGGTAGAGTCTTACCTTCCTTCCACTGCATCCAGGAACCCCCCAAACCAAGTCTCTGTCTCTTTCTTTGCAGCCTCATCTCCACTGCCTGCTCATCTGCCTCCCTCTGCAGCCATACTGAACTATATTTGACTCCACAGCTCTGTGACTGCACACACTCACCTTCTGCTAGGAATGCCCAGCATCTCAACATCTTCTCGGCCAACGATTCCACCTTCCAGTGCCCTGCCCAGTGATGCTTCTGCTGATACCTGCTTCCTCTGTGTACTCATGGGAGCTTCTGTCTACCTCTATTACAGTACTGGCCATATGGTGAAAACTATTTGTTTGCATGCTGTCACCCCTACTAAACTGTGCTTCCTTTGAGGATAGGAATCTTTTGTAGTCTCAGTGGCTGGCACATGGTAGGCATGTTTGCAAATTAAATGAATTTATTGGTTGGATGACTAGAAAGCACATTATTTAAACACCATCACTTAACAAATGGACAGATAGATTTCTGTGTGATAAGGCAAGTTCAGTAAAATGTTAATGGTAGAGTCTAGATGGTGGATATTCATTATAAACTTCTTTCAACTTTGCTCTATGTTTGAAAGTTTTTATTATTTTAAAATAAGATACCAGGAGGAGAACCATCTCCTAAACTTCAGTAGTTGAAATAATAATCAAGATTCTATCAGTGGTTCATGTTACCCATAGAGATCCCACTGAAAGATGGTCTTTTAGTTCCCAAGAGATCTTCCTCAGTCCTACTCTGTCTTGCTTGGAGTAGAGATGAACTAACTTCTCAGTAGCCCTCTTTTCCAAGAAACAAGGGAACCTGACTCTGGTAAAAAAAAGCAGTCCTCTTTTACCTCCTGCGTTAACCAGAACTTGACCTGGTTAACCTTCCCCCACAACTGGACCTTCCTCCCAGTTTCCCCTTTGGAAGAGCTACGTCCTCTCTCCTTGATCTGATTTCCAGAAACTGTATCAGGTCACGCTCACATTACTTTCATGTAAGAGCCTTTTCTCTTTTGAAATCCATATTATCTGCCCATTTCATATCTCTATGGATGACAAGTTATGACTTAAATCAACTGTTTCATCTGTATTTTTCCAACTACAGACTACAACTGGGTCACAGACCACTTAGTCTATGAAGCTTGCCTTGATCCAAACATTAAAGTTATCAGTCACTTATGTGAGCACTCTTAGCATTTGTGTAAATGGCTCCACACAACACATTCCATCTTGCTTTTTTTTTTTTTTAAAGAAGTATATTCTCTGTAAGACTATGAACTTACAAGAGTATATGAATTTCCACTTCCGGTTAAGATGGCGGAGGATTAGGATGGGGAATACGCTTTCTCCTCTACAAATTCATCAAAGGGACATCTGGGCGCCAAGTAAATTCCACAAACAGCTTCGGAATGCTGGCGGAGGACGTCGGACACCCAGAAAAGCAACTCACTGCCTTCTAAAGGAGATCTGTCTCTCTCCTTCACATTCCCTCCTTTTATCCTCCTGACCACCTCTGTCTCCTTCCTCCCTTTTTTCTTCTCTGTATAACTCCATGAACATCTCTGAGTGGTCCAGTTGTGGAATGCATTATAGAAGAAGTTTTTGAGACTACTGTAAAAATAAGACCGATAACTGGAAGCAGGAGGATTAAGTCCATACCCTGATCCCACGAAACATTAATTGACAGGAGCTCATCAAAAGCCTCCATACCTACACTGAAACCAAGCATCACACAAAGACCAGCAAGTTCCACGACAAGACATACCAAGCAAATTCTCCAGAAAAACAAGAACACAGCCCTGAGCTCCAATACACAGGCTACACAAAGCGACCTCAAAATCATAGACATCTCATAACTCACTACTAGACACTCCACTGCACCCCAGAGAAAAGAAATCCAGCTCCACCCACCAGAACACCAACACAAGCTTCCATAAACAAGAAACCTCGACAAGCCACCGGTACAAACCCACATATAGTGCAGAAACGCCACAATAAAGAGAACTCCACAGACTACCAGAATACAGTAAGGACACCCCAAACTCAGCAATTTAAACAAGATGAAGAGACAGAAGAATTCCCAGCAGGTAAAGGAACAGGATAAATGCCCACCAAACCAAACAAAAGAGGAAGAAATAGCGAACCTACCTGATAAAGAATTCCGAATAATGACAGTGAAATTAATCCAAAATCTGGAAAGCAAAATGGAATCATGGATAAATAGCCTGGAGAAAAGCATTGAGAAGATGCAAGAAAGATTTAACAAGGACCTAGAAGAAATAAAAAAGGGTCAATATATAATGAATAATGCAATAAATGAGATCCAAAACATTCTGGAGGCAACAAATAGTAGAATAACAGAGGCAGAAGATAGAATTAGCGAATTAGAAGATAGAATGGCAGAATTAAATGAATCAGAGGAGAAAAAAGAAAAACGAATTAAAAGAAATGAGGACAATCTCAGAGACCTCCAGGACAATTTTAAACGTTACAATATTCGAATCATAGGAGTCCCAGAAGAAGAAGACAAAAAGAAAGACCATGAGAAGATACTAGAGGAGATAATAGTTGAAAACTTCCCTAAAATGGGGAAGGAAATAATCACTCAAGTCCAAGAAACCCAGAGAGTCCCAAATAGGATAAACCCAAGGCGAAACACCACAAGACACATATTAATCAAATTAACAAAGATCAAACACAAAGAACAAATATTAAAAGCAGCAAGGGAAAAACAACAAATAACACACAAGGGAAGTCCCATAAGGATAACAGCTGATCTTTCAATAGAAACTCTCCAAGCCAGGAGGGAATGGCAAGACATACTTAAAGTGATGAAAGAAAAGAACCTACAGCCCAGATTATTGTACCCAGCAAGGATCTCATTCAAATATGAAGGAGAAATCAAAACCTTTACAGACAAGCAAAAGCTGAGAGATTTCAGCAACAACAAACCAGCTCTCCAACAAATACTAAAGGACATTCTCTAGACAGGAAACACAAAAAGGATATATAAATTCAAACCCAAAACAACAAAGTAAATGGCAACGGGATCATATTTATCATTAATTACCTTAAATGTAAATGGGTTGAATGCCCCAACCAAAAGACAGAGACTAGCTGAATGGATACAAAAACAAGACCCCTACATATGTTGTCTACAAGAAACCCACCTCAAAACAGGGGACACATACAGACTGAAACTCAAGGGCTGGAAAAAGATTTTCCATGCAAATAGAGACCAAAAGAAAGCAGGAGTAGCAATACTCATATCAGATAAAATAGACTGTAAAACCAAGGATGTGAAAAGAGACAAAGAAGGTCACTACCTAATGATGAAAGGATCAATCCAAGAAGAAGATATAACAATTATAAATATATATGCACCCAACTTAGGAGCACCGCAATATGTAAGACAAATACTAACAAGTATGAAAGGAAAAATCAACAATAACACAATAATAGTGGGAGACTTTAATACCCCACTCACACCAATGGATAGATCAACTAAACAGAAAATTAACAAGGAAACACAAACTTTAAACGATACAATAGACCAGTTAGAACTAATTGATATCTACAGGACATTTCATCCCAAAACAATGAATTTCACCTTTCTCTCAAGCGCACACGGAACCTTCTCCAGGATAGATCACATCCTGGGCCATAAATCTAGCCTTGGTAAGTTCAGAAAAATTGAAATCATTCCAAGCATTTTTTCTGACCACAATGCAGTAAGAGTAAATCTCAATAACAGGAGAAAAACTATTAAAAATTCCAACATATGGAAGCTGAACAACACACTCCTGAATAACCAACAAATCACAGAAGAAATCAAAAAAGAAATCAAATTCTGCATAGAAACGAATGAAAATGAAAACACAACAACCCAAAACTTGTGGGACACTGTAAAAGCAGTCCTAAGGGGAAAGTTCATAGCAATACAGGCATACCTCAAGAAACAAGAAAAAAGCCAAATAAATAACCTAACTCTACACCTAAAGCAACTGGAAAAGGAAGAAATGAAGCACCCCAAGGTTAGTAGAAGGAAAGAAATCTTAAAAATTAGGGCAGAAATAAATGCAAAAGAAACAAAAGAGACCATAGCAAAGTCAACAAAGCCAAAAGCTGGTTCTTTGAAAGGGTAAATAAAATTGACAAACCACTAGCCAGACTCATCAAGAAACAAAGGGAGAAAAATCAAATCAATAAAATTAGAAATGAAAATGGAGAGATCACAACAGACAGCACAGAAATACAAAGGATCATAAGAGACTACTATCAGCAATTATATGGCAATAAAATGGACAATGTGGAAGAAATGGACAAATTCTTAGAAAAGTACAACTTCCCAAAACTGGATCAGGAAGAAATAGAAAATCTTAACAGACCCATCACAAGCACGGAAATTGAAACTGTAATCAGAAATCTTCCAGCAAACAAAAGCCCAGGCCCAGATGGCTTCACAGCTGAATTCTACCAAAAATTTAGAGAAGAGCTAACACCTATCCTACTCAAACTGTTCCAGAAAATTGCAGAGGAAGGCAAACTTCTAAACTCATTCTATGAGGCCACCATCACCCTAATACCAAAACCTGACAAAGATCCCACAAAAAAAGAAAACTACAGGCCAATATCACTGATGAACATAGATGCAAAAATCCTTAACAAAATTCTAGCAATCAGAATCCAACAACACATTAAAAAGATCATACACCATGACCAAGTGGGCTTTATCCCAGGAATGCAAGGATTCTTCAATATCCGCAAATCAATCAACGTAATACACCACATTAACAAACTGAAGAATAAAAACCATATGATTATCTCAATAGATGCAGAGAAAGCCTTTGACAAAGTTCAACATCCATTTATGATAAAAACTCTCCAGAAAGCAGGAATAGAAGGAACATACCTCAACATAATAAAAGCTATACATGACAAACCCACAGCAAACATTATCCTCAATGGTGAAAAATTGAAAGCATTTCCTCTAAAGTCAGGAACAAGACAAGGATGCCCACTTTCACCATTACTATTCAACATAGTTTTGGAAGTTTTGGCCACAGCAATCAGAGCAGAAAAAGAAATAAAAGGAATCCAAATTGGAAAAGAAGAAGTAAAACTCTCACTGTCTGCAGATGACATGATCCTCTATGTAGAAAACCCTAAAGATTCCACCAGAAAATTACTAGAACTAATCAATGAATATAGTAAAGTTGCAGGATATAAAATTAACACACAGAAATCCCTTGCATTCCTGTACACTAATAACAAGAAAATAGAAAGAGAAATTAAGGAAACAATTCCATTCACCATTACAATGAAAACAATAAAATATTTAGGAATATATCTTCCTAAAGAATCTAAAGACCTATATATAGAAAACTATAAAACACTGGTGAAAGAAATCAAAGAGGACACTAATAGATGGAGAAATATACCATGTTCATGGATTGGTAGAATCAGTATAGTGAAAATGAGTATACTACCCAAAGCAATTTATAGATTCAATGCAATCCCCATCAAGCTACCAACGGTATTCTTCACAGAGCTAGAACAAATAATTTCTCAATTTGTATGGAAATACAAAAAACCTCGAATAGCCAAAGCTATCTTGAGAAAGAAGAATGGAACTGGAGGAATCAACCTGCCTGACTTCAGGCTCTACTACAAAGCCACAGTCATCAAGACAGTATGGTACTGGCACAAAGACAGAAATATAGATCAATGGAACAAAATAGAAAGCCCAGAGATAAATCCACGCACATATGGTCACCTTATCTTTGACAAAGGAGGCAAGAATATACAATGGATTAAAGACAATCTCTTTAACAAGTGGTGCTGGGAAAACTGGTCAAACACTTGTAAAAGAATGAAACTAGAACACTTTCTAACACCATACACAAAAATAAACTCAAAATGGATTAAAGAGCTAAATGTAAGACCAGAAACCATAAAACTCCTAGAGGAAAACATAGGCAAAACACTCTCTGACTTACATCACAGCAGGATCCTCCATGACCCACCTCCCAGAATATCGGAAATAAAATCAAAAATGAACAAATGGGACCTAATCAAACTTAAAAAGCTTCTGCACAACAAAGGAAACTATAAGCAAGGTGAAAAGACAGCCTTCAGAATGGGAGAAAATAATAGCAAATGAAGCAACTGACAAACAACTAATCTCAAAAATATACAAGCAACTCCTACAGCTCAATTCCAGAAAAATAAATGACCCAATCAAAAAATGGGCCAAAGAACTAAATAGACATTTCTCCAAAGAAGACATACAGATGGCTAACAAACACATGAAAAGATGCTCTACATCACTCATTATCAGAGAAATGCAAATCAAAACCACTATGAGGTACCATTTCACGCCAGTCAGAATGGCTGCTATCCAAAAGTCCACAAGCAATAAATGCTGGAGAGGGTGCGGAGAGAAGGGAACCCTCTTACACTGTTGGTGGGAATGCAAACTAGTACAGCCACTATGGAGAACAGTATGGAGATTCCTCAAAAAACTGGGAATGGAACTGCCTTACGATCCAGCAATCCCACTGCTGGGCATATACACTGAGAAAACCAGAATTGAAAGAGACACGTGTACCCCAATGTTCATAGCAGCACTGTTTACAATAGCCAGAACGTGGAAGCAACCTAGATGTCCATCCAGAGATGAATGGATAAGCAAGCTGTGGTACATATACACAATGGAGTATTACTCAGCCATTAAAAAGAATACATTTGAATCAGTTCTAAGCAGGTGGATGGAACTGGAGCCTATTATACAGAGTGAAGTAACCCAGAAACAAAAACACAAATACAGTATACTAACGCATATATATGGAATTTAGAAAGATGGTAAAAATAACCCTATTTACGAGACAGCAAAACAGACACTGATGTATAGAACAGACTTTTGGACTCTGGGACCGGGAGAGGGTGGGATGATTGGGGAGAATAGCATTGAAATATGTATAATATTATATCTGAAACGAGTCGTCAGTCCAGGTACGATGCCCGGTAACAAATGCCTGGGGCTGGAGCACTGGGATGACCTGGAGGGATGGTGTGGGGAGGGGAGAGGGAGGAGGGTTCAGGATGGGGAACACGTGTATACTGGCGGCGGATCTATCTTGATGTATTGTAAAAGCAATACAATATTGTAAAGTTAAGCAAAATAAAAATAAAAAAAAAAAAAACAAAAAAAACCAAGAGTATATGAATTTCCATAATAAATAGCAGAGGCTGGCCACAGCAAGCATTCAATAAGTAGCTTCTCATGGAATGAAGAGATAGTTTCAGACATTTTAATATACTCAATATATATGCTATTGGGAAGCTAAGGAGAACACAAAACAAGTTACAACAGCTATATTATTTCTACTTTAATTGTAATTTTATCCTGTCTTAAATGAGCTTTAGGGAATAACAATTCAAAGATTAGTCATACTTCGCAGGATTAATAATTTCCTAAAAGTTTCCTCCTTTACTGAGAAGGCTAAAGATATTGTCCTAACTGCATACTTCAGATTATGGTGATCAAAAGGTGATTTGGCCAGACAGAAATAAATATGAAGTATTTTTCCAAATAATCCAAGAAATATCAGATTAAACCTATCCATTTTAAGATAATCTTTTTAAGGCAGAAATAAGTACAGTTGCAAAAAATATTCTGCTCACTATAAAAACAGCCTTACATCTCCAGCTGCAAAGTTTATGTATGATAATTATCCACTGTAGAGAACTGTTTGGAGAAATTACTAAAATGGCCTAAAATAAAGTTACAAATATAACTTCAACATACATTATTGTGGGCATGTCAAACAGCTAGGTCTTTCAACAATTATTAAGCCTTAATCCTTTGACAGTCATGCCAGAAGTCTCTGTACTTCATAATCAGAAGCTCTGTTTTCATGTTAAAATTCTTGATTTTAAGAGTAAATTACAAACAGCATATAAATGTAGTTGAAAATGCTATGCCCTAGGGCTCTTCCAAATCTTTGTTCAAATCCTGGTTCTTCTACATCCTACTTTTGTAATGTGGATAAGTCACTCTCTCTGTGCCTTAGTTTCCTCATCAGTAATACCAACTCTCAAAAGGTTGTTATCATGATTATATAATACATATAGATATTTATGTACATGAGATATATATAATGGATACTAAATATAAAGGGCCTAACATAATACCCACGGAGAAGGCAACGGCACCCCACTCCAGTACTCTTGCCTGGAAAATCCCATGGACGGAGGAGCCTGGTAGGCTGCAGTCCATGGGGTCGCTAGGAGTTGGACACGACTGAGCGACTTCACTTTCACTTTTCACTTTCATGCATTGGAGAAGGAAATGGCAACCCACTCCAGTGTTCTTGCCTGGAGAATCCCAGGGACGGGGCAGCCTAGCGGGCTGCAGTCTATGGAGTCGCACAGAGTCAGACACGACTTAAGTGACTTAGCAGCAGCAGCAACATAATATCCAACATACTTTACTATGATAGTTACATTCTCTCTTCTACCTTAATATTTTATCTTTCAACTCTGAAAAACAGGCTCCCAAACCCACATGAACTGATTGACTGCCAATAATTTACAATAGATGAAGATTTGTTTGCTGCAAGGCTTAAAGAAATCTTTAAATTTCCTATTATTTAATGAAAATAGTTTTCTATGAAAAGTACTTCTGTTTGTCATAGATTTTTGAGCCCTTCCCAAGAGAAGGAAAGCTAGATTTATAGAACATCCCTTAAAAAGAGAAAAAAGGAGATGGTATTACAGCCAGAGATTCTGCAAATTAAAATTGCGATTTTTAATTAATGTAGGGTACTGCTATACTTCTTCAAAACAGTAAACTATATAGTAAGTATACTGTATTGAGCCACTAGGGAGGTTCTTAGTGGCTCAGATGGTAAAGAATCTGCCTGGAATGCAGAAGACCCGGGTTTGATCCCTGGGTTGGGAAGATCCCCTGGAGAAGGAAATGGCACTCCACTCCAGTACCCTTGCCTAGATAATTCCATGGACAGAGGGGCCTGGAGGTCTACAGTCCATGAGGTCACAGAGTTGGACACAACTGAGTGACTAACACTTTCACTTTTCATACTGCTCAGATATAAGAAATGGGCCACTTGCAAAGATGCAAGTTTTCTGCATCTTGTCATGCAAGATGCTTGCTCTTCCTAAAATGAAATTCCTCATGGAAATATTGAAAAATAAGATTAAAAACTGTCCCTCAAACTGGATAGATTTTATCAAAAGGTACAATCTCTTTTTAATAGATTAATTACCCTATCATTTTCATCTGATAAGTATTAACAAATTATAGTCAGCATAGATCTTTATCTTTTTGTTTTTTTAAGTAAAGTCTTATAGCTGGGTTTCTTACATAATTAAAATTCATGGCTTCATATGTTTATACATGAGACAGCAGTTTGAACCTCCTGACTATGCCACGGTTGTCTCTGTACTCTCCAGTTTCTGTGATCATGCCTTGCACATAGTAGCATTCAGGAGATTTCAAATGGATGCTTGATTGAATAAACAAAGTACATTCATTTAAATACAATATAAGAAAATTCAGAATTTGGATGGGTATCTGCTGTTAATACAAAGACTTCCCCATATGTAACAGAAAATTTTCAGAGTCTGAAGACATTGTCCTCCTATATAAACAGTTATACAATAACATTCTTTTATTTTTCTTCAATGAGAAAATTAGTATTTGAAACCTAAGAAGTTCTAAACATATACTTTCATTATATCTATAACAAGCATGGATTTTAACCTTTCCAATAGCAGAAATCCATTGTTATAGCCAAAAAGAAACAGAAGTTTTTACTTTCAAGCTTGGTTCATTAGAAATCATCTCTATCTTTCTAGCACAAGTCAAACATAAAATGCTAGGTTGGACAGAACCTTAGAGATTATCTCCATTCCAGTCTTTCATTGTATAGATAAGTAAAATCAGCTCCAGAAATGTTAAGTGACTTAATAAAGTCATACAGTTAGTGGAAGAGTCTGGAAAAAAACCCAACAACTTAGGTTTCCTGATTATATATCCAGTACATGTGTAGCTTTCACAAATGTTGTATGCAAACACACTACAACAGTGGTTTTATGGGGCTCTTTGAACCCTGTAAATTAATACAGTTGAATCACTAGAGACTACAGTCCCCTTACCATCTGTACTGGAGGTACTGGGGAACTTACCTTCAGTACTGGAAATGGGGGTACTGTCACATTTGCTTTCACACTGCTGCATTGATGGAGGTCGACTAGTTTCTGGACAGTCGCTTGATGCCTGTCCAGTGTAGGAAAGACATTGCACAGTCCGCATTTGCTGTCCAAGGCCACACTGAGCAGAACACTAAACCAAAAGACAAGGAGAGACAAAATGCTGTTCTCAACAATTTTCAGGAGATAAAACAGATACTATGTCATTTCAAATACTATATATATTAGCTTTTAAAGCCCATATGTAGTTAATCTTGGGGAGGTATATGATTAAATCATTCTATTACAGCATTGGTTTGGAAACTCAAGGATCATGTCATTACCCTAGAATATAGAAGTAATATAGTTTCCAGAAGACAACGGATGGAGATTTCTTGGGCTGTGATTCCAACAGTGCCAGGCAGTGCCAGTGAAGTTAAACAAGAGTATAATGAGAAAATACCTGTGAGGAAGTAAGATAGTCAGAGATTCTAGGGCTGGGACATCACTATTGCTCCCTATTTATTGAAGACTTGTGGGAAGACAACTCAGTGGTCTACTGGAGTGCTCTGAATCTGATTAAAATATTAGTTCAGTCTAACAGCAGTGAGTGCAGCACTTTCACAGCATCATCTTTCAGGATTTGGAATAGCTCATCTGGAATTCCATCACCTCCACTAGCTTTGTTTGTAGTGATGCTTTCCAAGGCCCACTTGACTTCACATTCCAGGATGTCTGGCTCTAGGTCAGTGATCACACCATCATGATTATCTAGGTCATGAAGATCTTTTTTGTACAGTTCTTCTGTGTATTCTTGCCACCTTTTCTTAATATCTTCTGCTTCTGTTAGGTCCATACCATTTCTGTCCTTTATCGAGCCCATCTTTGCATGAAATGTTCCTTTGGTATCTCTGATTTTCTTGAAGAGATCCCTAGTCTTTCCCATTCTGTTGTTTTCCTCTATTTCTTTGCATTGATTGCTGAAGAAGGCTTTCTTATCTCTTCTTGCTATTCTTTGGAACTCTGCATTTAGATGTTTATATCTTTCCTTTTCTCCTTTGCTTTTCGCTTCTCTTCTTTTCACAGCTATTTGTAAGGCCTCCCCAGACAGCCATTTTGCTTTTTTGCATTTCTTTTCTGCAAGTGCTGCACTTAATATGCCAGCAAATTTGGAAAACTCAGCAGTGGCCACAAGATTGGAAAAGGTCAGTTTTCATCCCAATCCCAAAGAAAGGCAATGCCAAAGAATGCTCAAACTACCGCACAATTGCACTCATCTCACACGCTAGTAAAGTAATGCTCAAAATTCTCCAAGCCAGGCTTCAGCAATATGTGAACCGTGAACTTCCTGATGTTCAAGCTGGTTTTAGAAAAGGCAGAGGAACCAGAGATCAAATTGCCAACATCCGCTGGATCATAGAAAAAGCAAGAGAGTTCCAGAAAAACATCTATTTCTGCTTTATTGACTATGTCAAAGCCTTTGACTGTGTAGATCATAATAAACTGTGGAAAATTCTGAAAGAGATGGGAATACCAGACCACCTGATCTGCCTCTTGAGTAATCTGTATGCAGGTCAGGAAGCAACAGTTAGAACTGGACATGGAACAACAGACTGGTTCCAAATAGGAAAAGGAGTTCGTCAAGGCTGTATATTGTCACCCTGTTTATTTAACTTATATGCAGAGTACATCATGAGAAACGCTGGACTGGAAGAAACACAAGTTGGAATCAAGATTGCTGGGAAAAATATCAATAACCTCAGATATGCAGATGATACCACCCTTATGGCAGAAAGTGAAGAGGAACTAAAAACCTCTTGATGAAAGTAAAAGTGGAGAGTGAAAAAGTTGGCTTAAAGCTCAACATTCAGAAAACGAAGATCATGGCATCTGGTCCCATCACTTCATGGGAAATAGATGGCGAAACAGTGTCAGACTTTGTTTTTCTGGGCTCCAAAATCACTGCAGATGGTGACTGCAGCCATGAAATTAAAAGATGCTTACTCCTTGGAAGGAAAGTTATGACCAACCTAGACAGCATATTCAAAAGCAAAGACATTACTTTGCCAGCAAAGGTTCGCCTAGTCAAGGCTATGGTCTTTCCTGTGGTCATGTATGGATGTGAGAGCTGGACTGTGAAGAAGGCTGAGCACCAAGAATTGATGCTTTTGAACTGTGGTGTTGGAGAAGACTCTTGAGAGTCCCTTGGACTGCAAGGAGATCCAACCAGTCCATTCTGAAGGAGATGAGCCCTGGGATTTCTTTGGAAGGAATGATGCTAAAGCTGAAACTCCAGTATTTTGGCCACCTCATGCGAAGAGTTGACTCATTGGAAAAGACTCTGATGCTGGGAGGAATTAGGGGCAAGAGGAGAAGGGGACGACAGAGGATGAGATGGCTGGATGGCATCACTGACTCGACGGACATGAGTCTGAGTGACCTCCGGGAGTTAGTGATGGACAGGAAGGCCTGGCGTGCTGCAGTTCATGGGGCCGCAAAGAGTCGGACACGACTGAGCGACTGATCTGATCTGAACAGCAGTGACCATTGAGGGCCCTGGTGATGACACCAGTTTGAGAAAAAAAAAAGACATTAAATAAGTACCTTGAGTTTTGTAAAGTGTGCAGATCTGAGACAAATCTGAGAAGAGGTCTGTAGGTAGCCAGTTAGCATGTCTCCCTTTCTTTCTTCATCTACCCAGAATTCAATTACTTTAGAACTGAAGTGCTCTCTGGGCCTGATCAGCTATCCTGGCTGAAGAGTGAAGCTGTGGTCTATTTTCGGGGCCTGCCACTCAGAATACTGGAAAGCCTGTGAGACTTGATATCAAGGAGATGAGGAGCTACTTGTGCAAAGATAGGTGGTGGTGATATTTACAAGGTAAATAGACCGAGGCCCTGATGTATTAATTTGCAAAAACTCTCAAGGCACTTACAGGACTTGCCAGGATATTCACAGATACTTTTATTTTTAACTTTATAAATACAGAATGATGAATAAATGCACCATAAAGATGTAATAAAGCATCTTTGAAAGGTATTTTCACTGGTTAATTTCAATTTTAGGAAACTGAATTGAAAGTATAGAGGAGACGAAAAGGACTTGACAACATTTAAAAGAATAATCTCAAACAGGGAAATTTGGTGAAATTATTAACATGAAAAAACTTCTACATGACCTTTATATAACAGTACATTGCAACAAAGAATATATAAGAAAGGAAATTCCTACCTAATTTAAATAAAAATCAAAAGAGTATGTCTGCACTGAGTCTTTAATAGCAGATTATCAATTATAAATTGTGAAACTATCACCTGTCTACAGATAAACACTTAACTGCATTCGATTCTTACTTAAGCTTATGATGTATATTCCACTTGAACACTTTGTAAATTAAACTAAATATCATTATATGAAAGAACATTATTAATTACTTGTTAGACAAATGCAAATGTTAATTATTTTATGGTCATACTTCTTTTATTTCCCTACAGGGCTGAGCATAGACCAAGAATATTTATTTGCCTTAATGGAGACTGAAAATCTTTGCCCACTCCCCCAAAGAGGTCTGTAGATATAGCTACACTCTAGCAATAATGCATTTTGACCACAGTTTTGGTAATTCTATGAAATGCCATACCTACTAAGTAATGGCAGGCCCCGAGCACAGACAAAATCATGCTGGTGTAGTTATATGTCACTATGATTTACCTGGGCTCTCAGATATTAGAAAATAACCAGCTACAAGGTTAATTGTAAAACCATAGGAAAAGGGCATTGATTGACTAGAAATTTACTTTCTGGAGCATTATTTTTTAATAGAACCTAAATAGGTTTCCTTTTCAACTTTCAAAATAACAATATTTAATTTGCCTTCTATTCAAATATATCTATTTGCTTTCAAAGGATTTAAGGGGACCTTCAGCAAGATAACATAATTTAAAACTGAGAAAGAAAAAAAATAGGAATTGGAAGATAAAATATAAATGAATCCAATCAATATAAAAATACAGGGACTTCCCTGCTAGTACAGTGGATAGGACTCTGCCTGCCAGTACAGAGGACATGGATTCGATTCCTGGTCCAGGAAGATCCCACATGCTGTGGAGCAACTAAGCTCGTGTGCCACAACTACTGAGCCCGAGCGCTACAACTACCGAAGCCTTCGTGCCTGGAGCCTATGCTCTGCAACGAGAGAAGCGGTGAGAAGCCCACGCACCAAAATGAAGAGTAGCGCCTGCTCACCCCAGCTAAAGAAAGGCTGCTCACAACAATGAAGACCCAGTGCAGCCATTAAAAAAAAAAAAAAAGATAAAACCTAATTAAGATCCTTACATGTTTTCTGTGAGGTTAAGAGGATTTATTTTCTTAGTGTGAAAATTAAGAAAATGGTGTTAACTGATTTGTTCTTGAAATAGTTGAGAGAGTAGGCAACAGAAGCCAAAGTTCTGGTAGCTTGTTCAAATCTCTGGTCATCTAGATTATTTCTCTTTAAGTTAAAATGTTAGAATCCAAGAAGTAGGTGAATGTGGGAAGTGTGTAGCTGTGGGAGAAACATGGCTCAGTGTCTGCATGTGACTGCTGCCGCCTGTGCACTTTTCACATTGCCATCTCATCTGGGATGAGATGTGTGTTGCTGTGTGTTGGTCTGTGTGTTGCTGTGTGTAGGTCTGTGTGTTGCTGCTCATGTCGTGAGCCCCTATAATGACCCAATCAGGAACCTCAAGTGTCTCAAGGTGCTGCTTCAGCAGGGGCCCATAGTCCAACTGCCTTACCTGGCCCCAGTCTCCTGTCACCCAGCGAGGAGGAGGGCAGCGGCCCAAACTGCAGCGGATGCGGACAGGGGGTTTGCTCTCCTCGGAACACTGTGTTGCTGGGAATGTTTTAGAAAGGTCACTGCTCTTGCACAGAACAATTCGATGCTTGAATCCTGGACCACATTTGGGAGTGCACTGTAAATAAAACAAATACTAATGAATAATGATAGTATAAACATAGAGAAACATTTGAGGAAAATCTTTCTCCAACTAAATGTGTATTTGAGTAAACAACATACACATGCACTAAATCTTAAGCAAAGTCCTAACAGATATGAAAGTTCCTTAAGTTTTTAAACAGAAGAACTTCTATCTTTTGCCCTAAGGTCTTTAAGAGCTAAATCCAGAGTTTGCTTTTCTTGGCAGCTTATCTTCTTTTATTGTGTGTAGGTTTATTCCTTTTGACTCTTCCCTATCCTTGGCCATATTCAGTTGTGGTAAGATACTATTGATTTTTGGAATGCTGAATCCTTGGTTTCTTTTGATAGTCTCCTGGACTACAAGGAGATCCAACCAGTCTATCCTAAAGGAGATCAGTCCTGAGTGTTCACTGGAAGGAATGATGTTGAAGCTGAAACTCCAATACTTTGGCCACTTGATGTGAAGAACTGACTCACTGGAAAAGACCCTGATGCTGGGAAAGACTGAAGGTGGGAAGAGAAGGGGACAACAAAGGATGAAATGGTTGGATGGCATTATCGATTCAATGGACATGGGTTTGGGTTGGTGATGGACAGGGAGGCCTGGTGTGCTGCAGTCCATGGGGTTGCAAAGAGTCGGACACAACTGAGTGAATGAACTGAACTGAGGTGTAGTCTTCTGAAAAAAATTCTTATGGGTGCTAGTAGGCCATGAGAAATTACCTTTGTGAAGCAAGCTAAGGTTTGATTTAGATGTGTACAGGTGGCCCTCAGTATCAGCAGGGGACAATTTCAGAACCGTGGAGGACACCAAAACCTGTTGATGATCAAGTCCCTTGTATTAAACGACAGTATTTGCATATAACCTACACACATCCTCCTGTGAACTTTAGATCATCTTTAAATTACTTATGATACCTAATACAATATAAACACTATGCAAATAGGTGCCAGTGCGGCAAATTCACGTTTTACTTTTTGGAACTTTCTGGAATTTTTTTCCCAAATATTTTTGATCTTCGGTTGGTTGAATCTGTGGATGTGGAACCCAGAGATATAGCAGGCCAAATGTACTTTTAGTATGCGGTAAGCTAAGAATACATGATCACAGGTAAAGATCTATTGCACAGAGAATCTCTGGATTCTTCCTTGTCCATCAGTTAAACATAAGGAATTTGATGATTCTTTAGTTGGACCAGTAAGCTCTTCACACTGAGGAAAAGATCCTTCTTCCTGTCACAAAGTCTATTATTTACCTCTTTTTGAAGTTAACTGGAGTGCTCTAGAGTTACTGTTCAGGAGTTACCTACTCAACGTGGTGGCTGACTGAAGTCATCCAGCTTTCTCCCCTGAACATCTGAGCTTTTCCTTAAAATCTGTACTTCTCAGTGAAGTCAGACCCTTACCCACAATATTTTGAAGCCCTGTTTCTACGTCTTTTATTCAAAAACTACTACCAAATTTCCTACAGGAACTACACTGGACTATAGTGTAGTGTAGACTGTAGGGGGAGGGGAGACCTAAGAATGAATAAGTCAGTGAAGGAGCTCATGGTTTTAATGCAGGAGATAGACATGTGAACATAAGAATAAGTAACATTACAGAGAATGTAAGAATATATAAATTCTTGTGCCCCTAGTCATCTGCCTATTTTATGATTATGAATTCATATGTCCTCTCATTCCTATCAGACTATAAGCTTAAAATTATTTAATTTCTGCTTCATCTTCATATACAACCTCACCCCATCCTCAGGATCCAACAGAGGACTTTGAGAATGCACTCAATAAAGATATTTGGAAATATCTTCAAAATATAAATATATTTGGAAAGATGATGGTTTTGCTTTATTTTTAGGTAAATCAAGACCTACTAGCTGTGGGATGAAAATGTCTTAAGGAACAATGTATACTCCCCTGAGTGGCTTTGTCAGGGGCAATCTTGAACTGGTGATATGTCATAGAGAGAAAGAAAAATAATACAAATTTTTCATGTGTAAATCAAGGACCCATGAACACTCTTCATCACAATGAATGTAGTAACAGTGCATTTCCTCTAACTTAGAAAACATTTAATTAAGATACAGTTGAAGGAGAATAACATCCAGTTTTTTCCAATATGGTTCCAGAAAAGGCTTTAGTTAGGAATTTAGAGGTCAAGAGAGAAATTCCTGATCCCTGTTATTATGTTTTACAGCCAAGTCAACATCCTTCTGTCCAGCTGCAGCTTCATTCTACCCATATAATCAATGGCTAGGTTCTATTAACCGAAGTCCTAAACCTCTCTCACATCTGTTGATTTCTCTCTGTCTCCACTGCCACTAACCCTCCTACCAACAAACATCACTTCTTGCATGTAATATTGCAATGACTTTCTCCTGTTTCTTGCTCTTGTCTTACTTTAATCCACTCTCTAAAGGATATATCTGATTATGTTCTATTTTGATTTTTTTTTAAAATCATACAGTGGTCTTCAAGACATAAACTCAAACTCTTTAAATATGCATACTATACACTGACAGGAAGGCTCTGCTTACCAGATTCACTTCAATAGGCATAAAGCTAATGCTGCTGCTGCTACTACTATTACTGTGTGTGTGTGTGTGTGTGTGTGTGTGTATTCAGTTGTGTCAGACTCTTTGTAACCTTATGGACTGCAGCTTGCCAGGCTCTTCTGTCCATGGAAGTTTTCAGGCAGGAATACTGGAGTGGGTTGCCATTTCCTACTCCAAGGGAATCTTCCTGACCCAGGGATCAAACCTGAGTCTCCTTCATCTTCTGCATTGGCAGGCGATTTCTTTACCACTGAGCCACATGGGGAGACTTACTCCTATGACTACTGCTGCTATTAATAACGGTAATTATGATAGCAGCCACCATTTAATAAATACTCTAGATATTAATGGCTTCCCTAGTAGCTCAGCTGGTAAAGAACTTGACTGCAATGCAGGAGACCCTGGTTCAATTCCTGGGTTGGGAAGATCCGCTGGAGAAGGGATAGGCATCAAGTGCTATGCTAAGTGCTGTAATTCACAAAGTTCTCACAAAAATCCTATGAGATGACAATTATGTTTAAAAGGAAGAAACAACCTTAGGGTAAGTGGTTGGTACAAATACATGCAGTGATTAAATGGCAGACCTAATGTTAACACCTACTGAGTGTTTCCTGGATGTCAGACCCTACATCATGAACTTCGTATATATTATCTCATTTATCTCATTTATTATCTCATTTATGTGGTAATCCTCACCACAACTGTGTTACTTTATATTTCAAGAAACTAAGACATGTGACACTATCTTGCAATCATGCATTCTGTAGAATGAATAGAACCCTGATTTGAGTCTCTTGAGCTTGCCCCACTTGTGTTTGGTCCTCTTGACTTCACACAAGTCTCTTTTACCATTTATCAGTGTTAGAAGACCACAGCCTTAGAGAATTTCTGTCACTCTCTTAATGTTTAATATTATTATTGATAATGATAATCCTACTGCTTTATATTCCACTAGAATTTCACAGTTCACAAAATACGTTCAATACATTATTCTCATATATATTTTTGAGTCTTTTACAGGAAGCTTAAACAACTTAATTGAGGTTAAACAGATAGCAAATTGTAGAGCTGGAACTAAATTCTAAGGCTTCCATTCTAATCCATACTTTAGCTCTTAGCATTCATAGAAACAAAGTCTCATGAATACATAAGTATTAATAATTATAAAAATAGGTGAAGTACAAAAGGAAAGAGGGGTACTTCAGACTTTAGGGATATGAGCAGAGACATATAGGATGTATCAGGAATTCCAATTAGTATTTAGTATTCAGTTTAGTGTTCAGTCAATATTTTGAGGCTATGATTAATTTTCTATATTGGGAAAATTTATTGAAAAATGCACTCAAGCCTTTCTCTTTCTCTCTGCATATTTTAAAAGCATATGTATATATATTAAAGCCTCAGATAAAAGAATGTCTATATGGGTATAACTGAGTCACTCAGCTGTATAGCAGAGATCTGCACAAAACTGTTAATCATTGATATTTCAATTAAAAACTAAAGTTAATTAAAGCCTGAGACATAAGTCTCTCGTTTATTCTAATATCTTTTTACAGTAGCAAGAAGCTTCTGCTCTTATTTGAACATTGTAGTGATAGCTAGCAGTCTTCCCTAAGAGCCTGTGCCAAACTCCTGTTTACAATTAGGGGAAGCAGACAATGCAAAGACAGAGGATTCTTTCATTTGTGTCTGAGAAGTCCCCAGGGAACCAAAGACAAAACGAAAAAAATGAGGTCGATGACAATAGGGAGAAGAATAAAACGAGAAAGCAACACTGAAATTTATTAAGTGTTCTAAGCCCTCTGCATACCATAATCTACCTAATCTTCACAGAAACCTCACAAAGTGCTGTTTTCATACTCATTTTACTAGTGGGAAGCTGAAGTATTGAGTAGTGCAGATTAATTCACATGGCAGTTCTGAAAAAGATAATGATCTGAAAGATAAATGTACAAATCCTCTGTGGGACAATGTGAAGTTATATGCAAAGCTTAACATACATCATCTTCTATTGAGACAAGAAATAATTTTAGAAAATTAGAGCCCAAGCTCCACTAAATAAGCCATAGATATTCTATCCTATAGCACTGGAAATAAAGAGATAATCAATTGGATTCTCAAAATAGTGAATGACTGAGAACTACATTAAGATTCAATGAATACAATGGCCCCAAGCCCTGAAGATCTAGCCATGAATATTACATGTCTATAGTCATAATCTCAACTCTTCTAGAGGGTGATTATAAAATTAAGTGTTTAAAAATTGCTTGTAAAAAATAATAAAGGCACAAGAATGTCACTTAGACTAGCTTCGATTTAAGTAGGGCTTCATCCTGCAAATTCTTCTGACCTTATATCAGCGATGCTCAAGCAGAGACATCCCTCAGCTTGTTTTTAGTTTTACTTTGTCCCTCTTCTTTATTTAAGCTACATTTCATCTTGGCCTCTCTAGCCTTCTGATGAATAAAGATGTTTATCTATCTGATAGCCTCAATTTTATTTAGTTACCCCCAAAATAAGAAATCCTAGAAAATCAAGAGTAACCATGATTATGCATATGATTAGTAGGCAGTTAATTAACCATGAATGATTCAGAGCATTTTTTAGAGACAATATTAGTCTATACTCATGTAAAGGGCATATTTTTGCAAATTTTTTGAGTATGCAGTAAAATTCATTAGAAATAATTAGAAATTGAATACTTAGTTCAGTAATAAAGTCATTTTTTAGATTAAAGTCTAGTTATAAATATCAAAATCCATTCAATTCATTCTTATAATAGCTGGGCGGAAGGTAATTCAGTGGACAATGATTCTTTAGTAAACTTATTTCCCACTATTTCTCCTTATTGCATATAAATATCTATCTTTCTTCTTTTATTCATATAATAAGAATCTTACAATTATTTAAAATCTGATCAGACCATTTATTTTTTGTTCTCATCTCAGTTGGATATAGATGGTGATTTTTACGAGAGATACATTTATACTTCAGTTTAACATTTTACGATTAAGAAGCAAAAACACATTTTGCAGAAAAAATTTTGAAACCACACCAGGGAAAATAATTTGGCGCTCACTTATAAAGGATAGAAACATTAACATTTGGGGGTTAGACTGAATTCTCTCTGGATAAGTAGGTTTAATTTACTTAGTTATGGCACCAGAGTAGAACCTAGGAGTAAACACAGTGATAGCACAAGTATCTACTAAAACAAAGAATGACTTGGAGGTAGATTTCCCCCACCCCCATCCTTCTTAAGTAATGCTACCTAAATGTAAACCCCATAAAGTCAATTGAGTATGATGCCAGTCATCCATTTGTCGAAGAATAAGTATAAGAAACAGACCTTTTTCAATGGTACTCTGTGGGAGTCAAAAGAAATCATTCTTATACATCAAAAGAATGGCTAAGGATTGCTGGAGTCCATCCACAGTACACAGCAATACTTTCAGAGTAATACGCCAAGAGAGGGCAAAAACAGAAAGCCATTTAAGTCCAACATAGCATGGGTGATCACAGGAGTGAGGCTAGATTGTAGGAAATGGGAAAGCCATAGCTTCATTAATTCCACAAAAGACTGCAGAAAAGTCATTTTCCACGAAGGTAATTTGGTTGAATTTTTTTTTTTTTTTTGGCCATAAGCATGGGGTGGGACTCACGGATGGGGAAAATGGTTCCTGGCTTTGCAACAATGGAAATTTTATGTGAGAGCAGCCGGCAAAGAAAAGAAAAAGGTCAGAGGGTACATTCCTCTTACTGCAGCATGTTTTCACCAGTTGAACCTCACCCTTGTGATTAGCAGAGCTCAGACAGCTGATAGTTGGAAGTGGGAAGGGGGCAGAAAGAGGAGGAAAGTTTTCATGGGTGTGTCAGAAAGATATTGTGTGAAATTATCTTTACAAAAGTAAAGTGAAAGAGACTGAACACTGCCTGTTCTTCTGCTGGGACCCCCTCTTTTCATTAGTGGGAGATGTTACATTCCTCTGGGAAGATCAGGCTCCTTGTTCTCACTTTGTTCTCCATAGCTACTCAAACATTTTTCACTTAATGTTATTTACTTTTACTTATTTTTAATTCATCTAGAGAAGAGGTAGGTTTTGTGGTAAAGGGAAGTGGAAGAGTGAGAGTACACCCTTTTCTTTGGAAAATACACAGGAGAGACTGAATGGGGCAAAAATCATCTTTCCTCCAGAACAAAAGATCAACATGATGGTATTGATGTTCAACTAGAATCTTTGAGATGGTAATGACAGGATTTCCTGACTCATGCTTACCCCAGAATAGTTTTCCTGCATTGCCTGTAGAGAGACAATAGCCCACTAATTTTTTTTGGAGGGGGGTGGGGTGGAGCGGTGATAGTCCCAACATGTGGTACTCCATGCCCTTGGCTCTACTTCTCTACCCTAAGCTTTGACTCAGCTATCTTAAAGAGATAGCAGACATGCGATTAGAAGTCCCTGTCACTTACATATATTTCTTCAGGCAGCTTCCAGGGTACCTAACAGCCTCATAGAACCATTTGAGCAAGTCACTTATAAGACTGGAGAGATGAGAATCGAAATGCTAAGAGTAGGGTAATTACAACCTACATGAGGTAGGAAGAAAATCTTGAAATGGTATTTGAAATGGAAATAATACAGTAGTTTACACAATCTATTTTTTAGGGTGATAATATTTGGTGTTTTATGTTACAATAAAAATATAATAACAAAGAAAAATGTAGGTCCGGAGACCAATGTGAAGTGAGTCTGCACATGAGAAGGTTTTGCTGTTTTAGTGACTGGCAGAAGTTTTTTCTAGTTTTTGTTTTTGAACTTGTCTGTTTTTCTCTACTTTTTGCAGAAGAATGATGTGGTATAAAGTTCTGTATTCAAGCCTTCTTTAACCTCTTACTACTTTTTCAATCTTATCTTCCATTTATTCTTTAAAACAAATCC
Organism: Tragelaphus eurycerus; assembly: GCA_935064755.1. NCBI lineage: Eukaryota > Metazoa > Chordata > Mammalia > Artiodactyla > Bovidae > Tragelaphus > Tragelaphus eurycerus. The sequence continues at coordinate 14,980,008 of CAKXYN010000024.1, read as the reverse complement.
TTTCCTCCCACCCTACTTTTACCACGTATTCTTTGTGTTTTTGTTCAGTTGTTTCTCTTATCAGGAATACTTCTCTGGTTTCTCAGTTCTCTTCCCTATTTCAAATATTACACTCCTACAATAGTCAGTTCAACTCTCATCAACTAAAAAGCCTTCTGATTCTATTCCAGGCTATTCTTACCTTCTTAGCTCTGAATTTCTGTATCACTTATACAATCCATCATTGTATTAAACACAGTCTTATGTTATTCTCTAGTTGTTTCATAGATATTCCTTATTTTCCCAAGTTTATGAGATTCTTTTGAATTCTCCTTAGTCCCTATCCCAATAAGGTTAGAAAGCTCCCGATTATACTTATTGAGTTGGCCTAAAACCCTTCAACGGGGAAGGCAATGGCACCCCACCCCAGTACTTTTGCCTGGAAAAATCCCATGGATGGAGGATCCTGGTAGGCTCCAGTCCATGGGGTCGCTAAGAGTCGGACACGACTGAGCGACTTCACTTTCACTTTTCACTTTCATGCACTGGAGAAGGAAATGGCAACCCACTCCAGTATTCTTGCCTGGAGAATTCCAGGGACGGGGGAGCCTGGTGAGCTTCTGTCTATGGGGTCACACAGAGTCGGACACGAATGAAGTGACTTAGCAGCAGCAGCAGCAGCAAAACCCTTCAAACATTGCAGCCAATCATCAGGTCTCCCTTTATGATTTTCTAGTAACAATGTTGCCATCATTATTGACAACTATTTATGAATTTCTACAAGGGTTTTGGGCACTGACTTGCAAGTAAAACAACTACTAACATGTAGAATTCCATAAAATGTCTCTTCTTTATCAATGGATTTTATCTTCCAAATGAATTTAGGAGTTAATCCAACCACTGTAGGTAACAGAAGAGTTCATACCTTTTCCATAACCACTGAGTGAATAATACCAGGAATATCTCTACATTTGATTGAAACACAGATAAAAGTTAGGTAGGCAGAATATAATTACTGAAGCTGGACTATGGCCAAGAAACTTGGGAGAACACTCCCAATTTTTCCCAAAGATTCCACAGATAACCACAACTGGTCAGAGTCTCCATTTCCATGTACCATCTTAAACACAGAATCTCTTTCAACCCCAGCCCTCCAGCAAAATAAGGCTACTCAATTAGTAAGATTCACAGGGAGAAAAGTTAAATCCATAGGTTCCTAAAGAACAATGTTTAATTATTTTTGTTTATTTTTTTTCACAAACTTATGAGGTCTACAGGAAATACCTAAAGCAAGTACCACAATGTTTCCAGCAGGAAATGCATCCTGTTTTGCTAACTTAGAAAAATGATCTTTAGTTATATAGCCAGATACTCAACCTTTCTAACACTAAACAACACTTGAGAAAGATTCAGTTCCTCTTTAGGAAAAGTAGAGAATGGTACAATATGTATATGTGTATGTCTCATGCAGAATGAAGAGTCAATTAATTCTACCTCTTACCTCATTTTTCATAAGATCATTTCTCTGAGGGTTTGGGATTATATTTGACTTTTTACATGTATGGCAGAAAAACATTATCTTAGTCAGATCTTCCTCACTAATCATGTAAGTGGAGGTAATGATAAAATCTGAATTTGACTTTTTGATATGTTATAACCCTCAACTCCATATTTCTTCCACAGAAGCAATTAAAATATATATAGATATATAACATGTGATAATCAATAAATTCATATGTAAGAGTTATATAGTTAGGCTTGAACATTACTTTGAAAAAAAGATAAACCTATCACTTATTTTGAGCCTATAAATGCTGCTCAATAATAGCAAAGAAAAAGGTAAAAAAAAAAAGAGAAAAATATACAGAAGGTATATATATATACATATATACCTTAATTCACTATAATAGTCTCTCAAATTCACTTCAGGCTTGTTTTTAATCAAACTGATTACTAGTTTCTCATTGAGTTTCCTGACCCCCAAAACCTTTAGTTCCTGGTAAGCAGCAAAAAAAAATATAACATGGCCAAATTCACTGTTATGCAGTCCTTACTTGTTAAGTTCTAAGATGCTCACACGCTCAGGTGTCCTTAATATTAAATGCTTTGGTATTGATAGTTAAGACATCTCAAAACATACAGCCTCAGATTTCCTTACTTCTGACCAGTCCAAAGCCACCCACTGAGGTGGACACGACTGGTTGTTGCAGGGCTCTTTTTCAATAGGCCGGTGTGTTAAACAACCACTGTAGTCCAGTGTCTCCTCCTCAGAAGGTCCAATCTTCCTGATGCAGAGTACTGCCCTTGTGCGCATCCCACCATCACAAGTCTTGCTACATTCCAACCAGTCCCCAATGAACCACCTGCAGCAAGAAGTGAAAGAAACACAGAAAAGCATTCCCTCAGTGCAGCCAGAGATTTCAGCAGAGTGAAGGCACTATATCAGTGGACTACCTCCTCTTCCCAGAAGAGCTAACATTTCAGTGTTTGTTGACGTGACAAATGACAAACAGAAGAACTGCTTCCATATACATAAGGAAAAGATAAACCACTTTTAGCTGCTTTCTAGAGTATAATGCATGGACTTTGCAATAGGCAAACAGGTTCAAACAAGCAATGCATTATGTGTTTTTAAACTTCTTTTTCTCCATTAAAAAAATTAATTTCTAAAAGGAGGATAACAATACCAATCATGAGATTCTCATGAGGATTAAGCAAGGTAACATATGAAGCTCCAAGCCACATGCTGGTAAATGTTAAAAACTGGCCCCTCCTGGGAGGGATAGAGTCCTCATCCATTGCATTTGCCAGTTTTTGTGATATAGATACTTCATTATGGCCAAATTCAAGCCATCACCCTGAACATAACCAAGAGAAGATATGCTAGTCACAGGGTCTCAGGAGCTTCTAACAACATCTGACACACAGAAGCCATTTTTATTATTATATTGAGAGAGGTTCTCCCTCAAGTGAGTGTTTGGTGATGAAACCACCCTGCAGGAGCAAGGGATTTGTTTCCTGATTCCCAGAAATGTACATCATGCTCTGCATAAGACAGAAGTCTTTACTGTCCTTCTAGGGGCAGAGATGGCCCAGGTATCCATTCAGAAGACATGAGAGTACTGAAGACTCTGCAGTAGGAGTAGAGTCCTGAGCCAGGTCTGTGAAAACATGGAGATCCCTTGCTTTGACCTCCTTTACTCCTAAAAACAGCTTCTACAGAGCTAATGTGGGAAGAAACAGAAATGTCTTAATAGAAGAACATATCTCATATTTGTAGGTATACCATGCCTAGAGTCATCAGTGAACTTTCATATATGCAATTTCAGGTGTATGTTTGTGTCTGTGTCATATTTCTGGAGGACTCACTTTTTTGGGCACATTAATTGGTCCAAGGGTACGAATCATAATCTCAACCAAACCAAGAAGAATTCAGCTTTAGAATTTTTACATCAAAACGTAAGCAAAAGGAATACTTTCCTTTCTGGTCACAAGGGTATATAAAGATATAAGAGCTGATGATGGCCATATTCCCTGTCAAGTGGAATTAACTGATCTGAAGGAATGCAGAGGAGGAGCTAGAGTCTTGAAAGTATTTGAGTGCTTGATTCCAGCCATTCCTGAAGCTAGGTCCACTTTTATACTTCCCTAGGCTTTGTTAATATAAACAAATAAATTCTCTTCAGTGCAGAAGCTAGCCAAAGTTGAAGTTGTGCTAGTTTCGCCAGAGTCCTGACTGATACATTATTGTATTTAATGTCATGAATATATGCTGAATGCCTACTATGCTCAAGGCACTGTGCTTTGTTTTATAGAAGAAAGTAAGACATTGTGTTAGGAAAAGTTTTCCAAAATCATGATAAGTGCAATGATGGAGCTAGAACTAGATCCCGCATCCACTGTTATCCACTGAATTTCACTTCCAACAATTCACCATTTCTAACAAATAGTAGAATCTAAACCACAAACATGAGGTCAAAAGACATTTTCTTCAATCCATGCTTATAAATCATCCATACATCCTAAATGGAGATGCTCGTGCTCTTGGGTAGGAGACTAACCAGAGAGAAGAGTATAAAAGTTAAGAACAAATGTCACCTCTTTTCATGAGCTTAATTCATTTGTGCCAGTTTTGTATGTGGAAGATAATACCTTAGTGAAGTCAGAGCACTAGTATCCTAAATTTGAGCCTACACTCAGCCAAATAAGCCACAGTGGCCTTTGTTCATTATTATTTTTAGTATCTTTACAGACAGAGGGAAACCAGCATTTAGAAATATCATAATTAACCAGTTTCCCAAACTTAAAATATATTTTGTCAAAAATTTATAATTTTTCAATCTAAAATTTACTTAAAGAGTGACAATTTAATCTGGAATTTTACAAATCTGATGTTAACATCTTTTTTATAAGTCATTTTCCAGAGGAGATTTAAAGTGATTTTCATATTCTTTCCTTTTTGTTTTCCACAGATGAACAGGATCCTAAGTTGTTAGTACCATTTTTGGTAAAGAGGAAAATGTGTACTGAGAATAATAACTTGCATGCCACCCATAGTGAAACTCTGATTCAATTCGAAACAATGATTTCATCACCAAGATTAGGGGATAAAACAGTAATGTGTATAACTCAGCCACAAAAAGTTCAGTCATACCACCTCCAGCCATGATCTCATTAGGTCTTATAATGTAAGAGGGATGGAGGCCTTCAAATTAAACACAGGTGCCCAGAGTAACAGCGATGATTCAGGAGGTGTTGCTGTTATTTTTGCTCACAAGGCCAGGGCCACCTCTGCCTTTTTATTTTTCATCCTCTCTTTTATTGCCAACCATTGGAGAAGACTCTTGAGAGTCTCCTGGACTGCAAGGAGATCCAACCAGTCCATTCTGAAGGAGATCAGCCCTGGGATTTCTTTGGAAGGAATGATGCTGAAGCTGAAACTCCAGTACTTTGGCCACCTCATGCGAAGAGTTGACTCATTGGAAAAGACTCTGATGCTGGGAGGGATTGGAGGCAGGAGGAGAAGGGGAAGACAGAGGATGAGATGGCTGGATGGCATCACTGACTCGATGGACGTGAGTCTGAGTGAACTCCAGGACTTGGTGATGGACAGGGAGACCTGGCGTGCTGCGATTCATGGGGTCACAAAGAGTCGGACACGACTGAGCGACTGAACTGAACTGAACTGGTCTCTTCGCCTAGATGTATCATACTAGCATTTAACTCGAAATGTATGAAAGTAAAAACATTATCTACCCTCCTAATTTCCCCTCTGACTTTAACTTTGATTTCAGGCTTCACACTCAGTCCCTCCCTGTTGTATCTTTATTGCTCAGCAAATCATCCCTTCCCATGTCTCGCTAAAGGATTAAATCACCATCCAGATATTTAAGTAGTTTTGCAATTTTACCACTGTATCTACTAGTCCCAGTTTCACCACTCTTCTGTCCAGTTTAAGACAGACTGCTTCCTCCATCATTTTCCATGTATTTGACCCTCTGATGACATTCTCCCTATTTCTCTTTTTTCATTCTCTAGATTCAGTGGTAAAATATGAGCATGAAAATTCTCAGAGATTATCAACTGCTGAATCATTATAATCTGCATAATACTGGGATTATTTCCTTTTGAGTTGAAGAACCTACAATAAAATTGTCTTCATTCTCATCAGGATGAAGAAGCTGTACAGTTAGTGGGATTCATTTTTGAGTGTCTGAAATAAGAGTGGCTTGATATAGCCTGTGTAATCCAATCTACAGTATCTGTACACTAAGAGGACAAACAATAATACTGGAGGAAGGGAATGAGATGATGGGAGTTGACTTCTAGGATCCCTCCCAGGTCTGGCATTTGGGAGTTTTATACAGGAATCTGATGATCTTTTCCTAAACTTATAACAGAGTACAGTTGTATATGGGAGTGAGGTGCAATGACTCAAAATAAAAAGATACTGTTAAAGAAAACCTTGCCCCTGGATAAAAATCTCTCTTCAGTCTGACTCCTTTTGCTTATAACTTATCATACTTAACATATTTTGTCTTGTACTACAGTTATTTTTATAGGGCCTCCCTGGTGGCTGGATAAGGAATCCGCCTGCAATGCGAGAGACCTGAGTTTGATCACTGGGTTGGGAAGGTCCCCTGGAGGAAGGCATGGCAACCCATGCCAGTATTCTTGCCTGGAAAATCCCCATGGACAGGGGAGTCTGGCAGGCTACAGTACATGGGGTTGTAAAGAGTCAGACAGCACCATGTACTGTATTCTATTGTTTTCACCTCTCTGATTTTCACCAATTTAAAAATCAAAGTTACATACAGGAATTATATTCAGTATTTAAAGATTCTTCACATGAGGTCATATACAGAAATCTTTTTGCTATTAAAAGACAGCATGGTCAAAACTGAAAGCTTGGCCTTTCACTTTGGATTCTAACTCAGCATTACTTCCTTTTCCTATGGTGAGGCACCAACTTCCTATCAGTCATGCTCTTTGATATCAACTCCTCCCTTTTCCTTTTCCTAATGACTTCTGCCTATGTCATGAATCCCCCTATTTTCATTCAATGCCTCTAGAATTCTTGTTTTTTTTTTCTCTCTCCTTAGTCACCTCACCACCTTGACTATTATTCTCATTCTCATAAAAGAGTTGCTCCTCTGACCACATTACTTTTTCCCAGCAAGACTTCCTTTGGCTTTTTAAAGTCTCTCAAATAAACATGATTATCCGTAATTCTTTATCAATGCCTCTTTTGTCTATTCTTCCTAGTCCCTGTCATTTTCTTTACGTAATATAAGGACGAATCTTACTGCCCTCTTTTTTTCCATTCTCTACTTATAAAGTCTCCAGTATGACTAAAGGACATTTAAAATATTTTATTATTTGAAAAGATAGTTTCTGATTAAAAAGTACCATTTAGGATTATAAATTAATGGTATTGGGAAAACAGTAATATCTGAAAATAAATATAGGTCCTTTCCTCAAAGCAGGCAAATATATTTCAGATGCTGCTGCTGCTGCTAAGTCGCTTCAGTCGTGTCCGACTCTGTGCGATCCCATAGACGGCAGCCCACCAGGCTCCCCCGTCCCTGGGATTCTCCAGGCAAGAACACTGGAGTGGGTTGCCATTTCCTTCCCCAGTGCATGAAAGTGAAAAGTGAAAGTGAAGTCACTCAGTCGTGTCCGACTCTTAGCGACCCCATGGACTGGAGCCTACCAGGATCCTCCGTCCATGGGATTTTCCAGATAGATTAGAGTTTACATAAAAAAAAAAGACTTTGAAAGCATAAACATAAAGTGGGTAAGGCCTTCTTAACATTATACCAATGAAAGAAATAAAAATTAGATAGTTTTCCTATATAGTATTTTACAAAAAGCTTTTATAAGTAAAACTAGATCATAACAAACTAGAAAAAATATATTTCCCAAAGAGTTAATAATCTTAATTCATTAAGACTTCAGACAAAACAATAACGAAATGATAAGCACTTTGATAGAAAAATGGCACAGGCCATGAAGAGGAAAAACAAAAAAGAAATGACCACTGAACATAATTTTTAAATGTTTAGGTGCATCAGCAATTGTGAAAGTAAAAAAAATAAAACAGCAATTAGATATCAAGGTTTTTTTCCCCCCTTTAAATAGTTAAAGATTGTTTTAAAAATAATATTACCAAGTGTTGTTCAGGTTAGGGAAACAACAGTCTTATGTACATAGTATCAGTGAGAATACACTTTTATACATTCTTTCTAGAGAGTAATCTGACAATGTGTCCTAGAGGGTTAAACATAATTCCGTTTACACTATAAATTTTACAAGTAAAAATGGTTAATGCTGTGGAATAGAAAGGAATCAAAAGCTAGGGCCCAGAGAAGATTGTTCTACAGTGGAAAGTCATTTCAAATAAACATGACATATCTACTAAATGTTGTAGACGGTGTTTAATGTTCAGAACAACATAATGTTCAATATGCTGAGAACTGACTATGTTAATGCTAAGTCACTTCAGTCGTGTCCGACTCTGCGCAACCCCACCAGGCTCCCCCGTCCCTGGGATTCTCAGGCAAGAACACTGGGGTGGGTTGCCATTTCCTTCTCCAATGCATGAAAGTGAAAAGTCAAAGTTGTGTCTGACTCTTAGCGACCCCATGGATTGCAGCCTACCAGGCTCCTCCATCCATGGGATTTTCCAGGCAAGAGTACTGGAGTGGGGTGCCATTGCCTTCTCTGGAGAACTGACTATAAGACATCATAAATATCTGTTGTTTAGTTGCTAAGTCATGTCCGACCCTTTTGCAACCCCATGGACTGTATGTAGACTGCCAGAGTCCTCTGTCCATAGGATTTCTCAGGCAAGAATAGTAGAGTGGGTTGCCTCTTCTTTCTCCAGTGGGTCTTCCCGATCTGTGGACTGAACCCACATTTCCTGCATTGGCAGGTGTATTTTTTTTTTTTTAACCACTGAGCCACCAAGGAAGTCCAAATAATATAATACCACTTTGTTACATACATGTGCTGATATAGACGTTGAAAAAGATGAAAAATATTAACCATGATCTTACAAGTATTAAGTATTTTTAAAATTTTCTTCTTTGTATTTATCTGTATTTAAGAAATTTTATGCTTTAATATGTATTAAAAAAACAAACATGATTGTCACATTGTCATTTGAAAAAACTTCTTTCTCCCACACTCATTTAAAGTCTTTTTGAATTCAGTAGTCTTTCAGTGAGCTTTATCTCTATAATACCAATGTAATGGGACTCTTATTACATATGATAACCATTCTGGATAGTTTATTAAGATTTCCTTATTCATTTTGTATTGGGGTGTAAAAAAATAAAAGTTAAATTTAAAAAATCCTTTTCATAGTCTGAATTCAAAGGAATAAGGAAGAAATTAAAAAGGAACTAACAAGAAAAACTACACTAATAAAGAATATTTTAAATATGTATATTAGCTCTTTTCAACAAAGAAAACTGATTTTTCTTTTTCAAATTCCATTCTCTTACCTCCAAACAACAAAAAAGTTAAGAAGTAACTTTTTATTTCAGAACTACAAAAGAAAGGGAAATACAAAACAATTTTAATTGTTTAGGTTAATTCCAATATGTCAATTATCCTTAAAGTGTTAAAAAAAAAAGACTCCAATGTAATATACAAGCATGTAATATATGGGATGAGATGATCAGCCACTGAAAACGCAAAGGATGCTTGAATAGCATGCATTTAAACTTAAATGAAAAAGCTGAGGCCCAAATAGAACAAATGTACCACGCCCATTCAAATGCCTTAAATGGCTGATCATGATAAACATAATACTTAAAAGTACTGAGTGCTGGGAAAGTAACTAGGTTGAGGCTCACAATTATATGGAAATACACTTAGGTCTTTAGAAATGTCAAAAAACAGCGTGTGCATTTTGAGCATCACTTTGTTTTATATAGCTTTTTACTTTCTGTTGAGACAAATTTACAAAAATAATTAGCAGAAGAAAGGAAAATAAAAAAATAATTAAATATCTTGTCTTCGTAATACATACCATAGGTTGTATTTCTATACTTTTCCATGTCTGGATTTTAAGGTGTTAGTTACATAGTGATCACATTTGAAAAAGAGACATGAAATTTCAAATGTCTTGGAATAAAAACTTCTATCACCCTAGATTCTGTGTGCTCCTTATTTGGCAGCCACTAAACTTTTCATGGGGTCGCAAAGAGTCGGACATGACTGAGCGACTGAACTGAACTGAACTGAAACTTTTCCAGAGACTAGGGGTGTGTATTTCCCTTAAAGATTGAAACATTCAGGCAGATACTGACTTTGACTATTGGAAGTTCAGAAGGTATTATTTTGGAACAAATATCAACAAATATATCTTGATTTGACCATATTTTGTTGCTGTTGTTTAGTTACTTGGTCATGTCTGAGTCTTTGCAACCCTATGGACTGCAGCATGCCAGGTTTCGATGTTCTTCTTCGGGTGCTTGCTCAAACTAATGTCCATTGAATTAGTGATGCCATCTAACCATCTTGTCCTCTGTCATCCCCTGCTCCTCCTGCCTTTGATCTTTCCCAGCATCAGGGTCTTTTCTAAAGAGCTGGCTCTTCACATCAGGTGGTCAAAGTATTGGAGTTTCAGCTTCAGCATCAGTCCTTCCAATGAATCTTCAGGACTGATTTCCTAACACTGGCTTGATCTCCTTGAAGTCCAAGGGACTTTCAAGAGTCTTTCCAACACCACAGTACAAAAACATCAATTCTTCGGTGCTCAGCCTTCTTTATGGTCCAACTCTCAAATCCATATGTGACTACTGGAAAAACCATAGCTCTGACTAGATGGTCCTTTGTTGGCAGAGCAATGTCTCTGCTTTTTAATATGCTGTTCAGGTTTGTCATACCTTTTCTTCCAAGGAGCAAGCGCCTTTTAATTTTGTGATTGCAATCACCATCTACAGTGATTTTGGAGCCCAAGAAAATAAAGTCTGTCACTGTTTCCATTGTTTCTCCATCTATTTACCATGAAGTGATGGGACTAGATGTGAGGATCTTCATTTTTTGAATGTTGAGGTTTGTTTGTTTTTTTTTTTTTTCAAAAAATGAGCAGTGTAGTGTTCTTAAAAACAGATTTTATTTATTTATTTTTAAAATTTTCTATGTATTATGTCATACTGCTGCTGCAAGCATACTGTTGCTTCAGTCGTGTCCAACTCTTAGTGGCCCCATGGACTGCAGCCCACCAGGCTCCTCCATCCATGGGATTTTCCTGGCAAGAGTACTGGAGTAGGGTGCCATTGCCTTCTCTGGTATTATGTCATAGATATGGCAAAAACCATGATATGTATGTCATGTCAATGTATGGTAAAACCCACTGCAATACTGTAAAGTAACTAGCCTCCAAATAAAATAATTAAAAAAATATAAATGAAAAAAATTAAAATTAAATTAAAAATAAATAAAATAGGAAACAACATAGAGAAAGATTGAATGTTGAGTTTTAAGCCAGCTTTTTCACTCTCCTCTTTCACCTTCATCAAGAGGCTCTTTAGTTCTTCTTTGCTTTCTGTGCCATAGACTTTTTTTAAAACCATATTCAGTTCAGTTCAGTTCAGTCGCTCAGTCATGTCCGACTCTTTGCGACCCCATGAATCACAGTATGCCAGTCTCCCTGTCCATCACCAACTCCCAGAGTTCACTCAAACCCATGTCCATTGAGTCGGTGATGCCATCTAGCCATCTCATCCTCTGTCGTCCCCTTCTCCTCCTGCCCCCAATCCCTCCCAGCATCATGGTCTTTTCCAATGAGTCAACTCTTTGTATGAGGTGGTCAAAGTATTGGAGTTTCAGCTTTAGCATCAGTTCTTCCAATGAACACCTAGGACTGATCTCCTTTAGGATGGACTGGTTGGACCTCCTTGCAGTCCAAGGGTCTCTCAAGGGGCCAGAATTCTTTATTCATTTTAAGTCTCAGATTTTTGTGACTCTTACTTTTAGAGAAAGAATTACTTCATTATAGAATTTCCCTTTCCAGTTCTAGAGAGCCTGGAATACATAAATTCCTTTGCCTACTTTCTTTTTTTTTTAATCAATTTCATGTTGGGAATAATTTGCTAACCTTGGTATAATGGTTACTCTGATTTCTCAAACAAGAATGAAAGGTCTTCCATACATGTTCTGTCTTCCATACAAGATAAGGATTAAATCATGATCTTTGTCTTTTTGCACATAATTATTGCCTTTTGCTCAATCAAAAAAACCTTTCTTTCATATTATAGAGTGTGGCCACTGAGAGCGTGTCTCATATTTTTGAATTTTTTAAAAGTCATCATTAAGATGGATGGGCTCTCTTCTTCTTCCTCCCTTTATAGTGAGTTGTAATTGCTACATTAATCAATGGAAAGGGCCTGAAGTACACTTCTATGCCTGTGCTCAACACTTAGCAGACAAGATGCCTTAGGATGACAGAATTTAAAACCGGGTCAGCAAATTAAAGCACTGATATTCCATTACAGAATATTTCTAAACAACTAAAAAAGTCTTTAAGCCTTTAAGATAAATATCTAGAAAAGACAGGACTGCATGCCAATCTTTTATAGTTTACTGAATCTAAGATATCATTATTTTATATACCATTAAACAAAAATAATGCTGATTATTATTGTAAGACACCAATTGCAAAATTATTATTGTAAGACATCAATTGCAAAATGAATCTAATTTCAGAGATGTTAAAATGCGAAAGATATGTGATTTAGAATTAAGGAAATATGACAACTGCCAGCACTATGCCAGGATTAATCTACTGAAGTTCCTGCTCTAAAGGGTTTACTTACTAAATTTTGTGAATAAATAGGAATCAAAATCCTACCCTCTGTGATGTTTTACTTGGTATTCTTAGCTTAATTTATGAATATCATACGAATGTATGTTTCCAGATAAGAATATCTAATGTTTTTCTCTTTGCACTTGAAAATATTTCTCACTTCTCTTACTTACTCAGGTGGGCAGGGCTCAGTGTTGCAGGTTCTTTGATTTTCAGGTGGCTTACTATCAGGGTCACAGTAATTGTTCTGGACAATGGAGTTGTCATCCAACCTTTTACAGACCACCTCCTGTCTTTGGACACCTTGAGAAAAGGAGGACATCATTAATTGAAGAGTAGTTTACCTTCCAGTAAGTTAGGTATGCATAGCTTTCCTCTGTGGGGAATCAACCTCACTGGATCCATGCTGTCTTATCTGTTCCAGAATACTTGACTGCTTCTCTAAAAAGGAGAGAAGTCCTGGTCATTATATTGCAAATTTAGGCAAAATCACTGTTCTCATATTTAGAAACATAACTGTTTTCAAGTTCAGAAAAGAAACTATTGGTAATTTTAAATAATTGGTATATCCATATGTATATTCTTCTTCATGCTTTCCTTTAAAAAAAGAAACTTTATTTTCCCAAAATATCATCAGATAAAGTGTATGAATATACATTTCAATGCAAAACAATGGTTGTAGATCTATTTAAAAACAAAACATTAGGGACAAATTTACATTTTAATATTTTGTAGGACAAATCCAATCAATTTAGCCTTTGTTAGGAACACATAACATTCACACATTTCATTTTTCTCCCTTCCATTTAAAAAAGGTTTATTTCTCTGAAAGTCCACAAAGTCCAGAATTTAAAGACAGCAGTGAGCCTCTTTGAACTGCAACCCATTAAGTAATCGATTTGCTTTTGTAGAGTTGGCCTTGTTGATCACACCATCATCAAACAGATATATACATATTCCATCAAATATTAACTTACAGAATACTTTTCATCCTTAAATATCGGTCTATATAACTTGTTTGCCACAGCTAAAAATATTCTCATAAAACTTGTAAAATTCTAAATATGTTCATTATTTTTGGCAAAGATACCCACCACAACTTGCTCACATTTCACAAAATACAAGGACACACACAAACACACTCTTATTTGTAAGCATGCCTGGAAATAGACTTTGTGCAGATTCATTTTCTCTTCAGTGGGGAAGAATCAAAAGAAGCAAAGATAAGGTTTATCAAAGTCTCAGAGAAAAGTCAATCTACATGGCAATGCTAAATATTTCAGATCTTATGGGGGTAGTAGCTTACTCCAAGAACTAAAAATAAAAGCACAAACTAAGCTACCCCTGCTAACCACCCACCTCATTTCTATAACCAGGTAGGCTAAATTACCCAGAATCAGTTGTAAAAGCAGCATTAGCAGTATCCAGGAAACTATAGCTTCATATCAGGCTAAATCTACACAAACCTTCAGTTTTTCTTTTTTTAATTTAATTTAACTTAACTTTACAATATTGTATTGGTTTTGCCATATATCAGTTTTTCTTTTTTTCTCAGTTGCTTCTACAGTGCTCTAAAGAAAAGAGTTTGACCCCAGATTAGAGAAATCAATGTGAAACAGGACCATTCGATGAAGGAAACTCACCTAAAGAGGTATGCGCTAAATGCTTCCTCAAGTTCCCTTACATGCATGAGACCTCTGCAGATGGGAGTGCCACAGCTATCAGGCTTTGCACACTTTTAACTAAGCCCTTTGAATCTGAAGATAGGAAATCTATTTCCCTGATAAGGAAAACCATTAAGTCCCATAGTCTCCATAATGGTGGTGAGCAGTTAAAGATGTATTTGATTACTTGCAGTGGTTCTCACTAATCATCTTCAACGAGTTTCTTGGTTTTCCTAAATTTAGAGCTTTAAAGCACAGCCAAACAACTTACTGGCAAAATGTCTCAGAGTATGTGTTGTATTCATTCCTTCCCAACCCATTGAACAGGCCAAACATCTCAGTTTATGCAACAGCAGTTTGGAATTTTTTTACTATTAAACTTAAGATTTTTGAGGGAAGAATGATTCACATTAGGCATATCTTTGACCCATTCACAGATGTTCCACAATATTTACCAGATAGCTCCTCATTGTGTCATCCCAGTGGGCAGATAACTAAGTCCATGTGATTCACCTAGACAAAAATCTCTATTATTAGTCATCGGATTCAATTACCAAATGCCACAATGGCTCAGAATATATATCCGCCCGGCTTCAATACTTTGTTCCTATCAGGAAGAGCATGGAATTGTTTTTATAGGTTAGCATGGTTATTTTTAAAAAGTCATTCAACTATGATTATACTTGAAGTGGGGAAGACTCAAAATATCCACTTACACGAAGGACTTACCAACTTTAACTAATTTTTATAAATATGTTTAATAATTTAAAAAATATGATTATACTTGCAATAAGATATAAGTTGTCATTCAATCTAGTATCTTGGGTGTTCTTCAGAAAAGCATAAGCTTTTAATTTTAATTTAATTTTATGTTTATTGAGGGAGGATAAACATTTTCAACACTACAAAATGGGACTGATACTGCTTGATGTCAGTGGCAGAAATATCAATTCAGTTTCTACAGGTTAAGATAAAATTCTACTTCCTTAAAAAATCTTAGAAATGTTGTTTGGTTATAATGATATTAGTTTTTAAAAGTAGCCTTAATTATAAAAGCAAGGCCTCTGCAATTTGAATCACAGATGAGATACTAGTTATTAGAGGTAAGATTTACACTTGATTTTACGATAAATTCTATTGATGTATGATCTTGAAAAAAATTCAGCTACATAACATTAATTGTCAAAAATCTGGAAAATACACAAAACCAGAAAGAGCAAAATAAAAATTATCCACAATCTCATATCTTTGCTTTGGATCTTTATTTTTAAGGCTATTTTATTCTTTGGTGGGATCCAGTAGTTAAAATTAACAGTACACACACTAAAAATGCCAGCTAAACATGGTTAGTGGGTCATTCATTCTTTCACTCATCCATTCATTCATTCAACAGAGAATAATTACTGAATACAAGGCACTGTACTTCTTTATGCGATACTGAGCTAAGTGTGAAGAATTACAAATTGACTTAATTTTCTCATGTCTAGTTTCTTAACAACTAGAATTTAGGATATTTAGGGGTGCATTTCAGTTTTATAATTTCAGAATGCTATTTTTTTATGAAGCAAAAATTAAAGTTCTTAAATAAGCAGCTGAAATAACTGTTTAACAAAGACACATTTTCCTTGCATTCATCTTTTATTAATTTTCTTCTAAAATGTCACATTAGACAGTGTGGTATTTCACACTCAAGAACTGACTATGCTGCTGCTGCACCTGCTGCTAAGTCGCTTCAGTCGTGTCCGACTCTGTGCGACCCCACAGACAGCGGCCCACCAGGCTCCCCCGTCCCTGGGACTCTCCAGGCAAGAACACTGGAGTGGGTTGCCATTTCCTTCTCCAATCATGAAAGTGAAAAGTGAGAGTGAAGTTGCTCAGTCGTGTCTGACTCTTAGTGACCCCATCAACTGCAGCCCACCAGGCTCCTCCGTCCATGGGATTTTCCAGGCAAGAGTACTGGAGTGGGGTGCCATTGCCTTCTCCAAGAACTGACTATACCAGTAATCTATTCCAAATCTTCCTAAAATGCTGAACTATCTTCCTTCAACAGCACAAATCTTCCAATTTATACCCCCCACACTTGGTAAGTTTACAGATTTTTTTTTTCTTTTTAAGTCAGTAGCAACCGAGTAACTCTCTAAGGCAATGCACTTAATGGATTTTTCAATACATACTTATGGATTAAGGAAAATGCAGCTTTTAGCATTAGAAAATTTAAATCAACTGGAAATAATCTAAACTAGGTCAACAAGAGAAATGATTGAGTTTAGAATCTTTTTATATGATTAACCCTCCGTCAAGGCTGTATATTGTCATCCTGTTTATTTAACTTATATGCAGAGTACATCATGAGAAACGCTGGACTGGAAGAAACACAAGTTGGAATCAAGACTGCCAGGAGAAATATCAATAACCTCAGATATGCAGATGACACCACCCTTATGGCAGAAAGTGAAGAGGAACTAAAAAGCCTCTTGATGAAGGTGAAAGCGGAGAGTGAAAAAGTTGGCTTAAAGCTCAACATTCAGAAAATGAAGATCATGGCATCTGGTCCCATCACTTCATGGGAAATAGATGGGGAAACAGTGGAAACAGTGTCAGACTTTATTTTTCTGGGCTCCAAAATCACGGCAGATGGTGACTGCAGCCATGAAATTAAAAGACGCTTACTCCTTGGAAGGAAAGTTATGACCAACCTAGATAGCATATTCAAAAGCAGAGACATTACTTTGCCAACAAAGGTTCGTCTAGTCAAGGCTATAGTTTTTCCCGTGGTCATGTATGGATGTGAGAGTTGGACTGTGAAGAAGACTGAGCGCCGAAGAATTGATGCTTCTGAACTGTGGTGTTGGAGAAGACTCTTGAGAGTCCCTTGGACTGCAAAGAGATCCAACCAGTCCATTCTGAAGGAGATCAGCCCTGGGATTTCTTTGGAAGGAATGATGCTAAAGCTGAAACTCCAGTACTTTGGCCACCTCATTCGAAGAGTTGACTCATTGGAGAAGACTCTGATGCTGGGAGGGATTGGGGGCAGGAGGAGAAGGGGACGACAGAGGATGAGATGGCTGGATGGCATCACTGACTCGATGGACATGAGTCTGAGTGAACTCTGGGAGTTGGTGATGGACAGAGAGGCCCGGCGTGCTGTGATTCATGGGGTTGCAAAGAGTCGGACACGACTGAGCGACTGATCTGATCTGAACCCTCTTGTACATAGCTTCTTTTAAAGTAATCTGTAAAACATTGCTAAGAAATTGATTTAAATCTTTTTGGGAATAATTACATCCGGTTACACAAAACCGCTATGCTTTCAAATCTAAAGACGTATAGTTTATAATCCAAAACATAAAATATCTGTATGACCAGTCAGTATATGCCTAATCAAAAATAAAACTCTGGTGGTTTAGTGCCCATATCCTCTGGAGATATTCAGATGTTCAGCAGAATTTAATCGGTCAGACTTAAAACTGTACTAATTATATTTTATTCTTAAACACCTGAAGTTACAGGCATGCAAAGTCTATACCTAATTCTGTTTTTAAATGCAATTCTTCTTCCTTGTTTAAAAAAAAAAAAAAACTTTGCTGCTTTCATATTACTAAATTTAAGTACAAAGGTATCACTACCAATACACACTTACTCTAAACTCTCTAAAATGAGTGTATCTTGTTTAGAGTCTTTTAATTTGTTTATCATTTTGATTAGTAATAGTGTTAGTTGCTCAATCGTGTCCAACTCTGCAATTCCACAGATTGTAGCCCTCTAGGCTCCTGTGTTCATTCTCCAGGCAAGAATACTGGAGTGGATTGCCATTCCCTTTGCCAGAGGATCTTCCTGACCCAGGAATCAAACCTGGGTGTCCTGCGTTGAAGGAAGATTCTTTACCATTTGAACTACAGGGCAGCAAACATGCTTCTTAACACAGAAACATAACCTTTATTTTTAGCTTGGAAGCTTAAATTTGACAGATCTTTTATTTCATTTCTGCCAATAGTTAAAGGTTACAGATGATCTACTTGCCTATCAAAAGTTATGTTGTCCAATAGGAGGAAGGAGTACACAGCTTGAATCACTGCTCAAGGTATACATGAAGAAATGGCATTTAGTATTTTGAAATAGCATATACCATAGGAAAATGAGCAAGAAGTCCTGGATGGAATCCTTCATCTTCTGTGCTTATTCTAGGAAATGGTGATGGTTCAAGAATACAGGGTCTTTTGCTCAGCAGTTGCAGTCATAGGGCCAACCCTGAGTGAAGACTTTAGAGAACTTTCCTCCTTTTCACTTCTTGCATCCTTTTGAGTCCCTCTTCTATTCCTCTTATAAGCTTCTCAGAGTTCTCATGTCCCATCTCTCTTCTTTCAGATAATTAAATCACTTTATACATGCATGTGTAAAAATATTTAGCAATTTATTGCTTTTCTCAGGGCATTGTTTTCAAATGCCATGATCAACAAACTAAGATCTTGGCATCCGGTCCCATCACTTCAAGGCAAGTAGATAGGGAAACAATGGCAATAGTGGCAGACTATTTTCTTGGGCTCCAAAATCACTGTAGATGGTGAGGCAGCCATGAAATTAAAAGATGCTTGCTCCTTGAAAGAAAAGCTATGACCAACCTAGACAGCATATTAAAAAACAAAAGACATTACTTTGCCGACAAAGATCTGTCTAGTCAAAGCTATGGTTTTTTCAGTAGTCACGTATGGATGTGAGAGTTGGACTATAAAGAAAGCTGAGCGCCAAAGAATTGATATTTTTAAACTGTGGTGTTGGAGAAGACTCTTGAGAGTCCCTTGGACTGCAAGATCAAACCAGTCAAGCCTAAAGGAAATCAATCCCTAATATTCATTGGAAGGACTGATGATGAAGCTGAAGCTCCAATCCTTTGGCTACCTGATGCAAAGAACTGACTCACTGGAAAGACCCTGATGATGGGAAAGACTGAAGGCAGGGGAGAAGGGAAGACAGAGGGTGAGATGGTTGGATGGCATCGCCGACTCGATGGACATGAGTTTGAGCAAGCTCTGGGAGTTGGTAATGGACAGGGAAGCCTGGTGTGCTGCACTACATGGGGTTGCAAAGAGTCAGACACGACTGAGATACTGAACTGAACTGAACAGGGCAATTCATCATTTTGGCATCAAATTACCACTTGAATTTCATTTAAAAGAATGACATGTATTAAACTAAGAAGGATGGAAGAGACGTTAAGGGCAAGAGAAAGATATTTTAGGTCTTCTCAAATCTACTTGTAAGAACCAGCATTTCAGTTCTAGACCATTCAATTGGTAAGTGTGTAGTCTATACCTACAAGTGAGTGTAAGAGAAAAAGTGCAACTTTAGGATTGATGGGCTAATCAACACTTAGATAATTTAATCTAGTGGCAAAGCACATCATATTTACCCAAGAAATAGTTTTTCTGAAGAAGAGGGGGGAGGTTAGTAAGTCAGAGCTTATAGTAAAAATGTGGTTGGTGGCTAAGGCAACAATTTGCTTAACCACAGCATCCAAAGTAGCTAGCAACCAAGACAACACTATATAACCACAGTATACAGAACATATGGCCAACAATATTAATTTAATCTAAATCTTTAGTGCAGATAGCATCCAGAGAGCAACAAGTGCCAGGAAAAAAAAATGTCTCTCTGCTCTGCCTTTCACAGCTGGAACCTGGCTGCTGTGCTGTGATTATTGGCCAGACATAAGCATTTGTAGGGCAGAGCAAAGCCCATCTGCCTTGGATCTAACAGCTGGCATCAGGGTACCAATCAGCTCCACCCAATTGCTTCCT
This sequence comes from Tragelaphus eurycerus, assembly GCA_935064755.1. Lineage (NCBI taxonomy): Eukaryota > Metazoa > Chordata > Mammalia > Artiodactyla > Bovidae > Tragelaphus > Tragelaphus eurycerus. The sequence continues at coordinate 14,960,251 of CAKXYN010000024.1, read as the reverse complement.
TCTTCTGAAAAGCCTCGTGCTAGTTTTTTATCTTCCAAAGGTTTCCTTTCTCTCTCTTTCCAGTGTCTTCCCTTCTGTCTTGAGGAAAATTAAATATCCTAAGAAAGCAGGATTAAGAAAAGGAAAATGAGGCTCTAAAAATATTTATTTTTCTAGAGCAACTGTGTCTAGTGATGGTTAGATAAGGTGGAGCATACAAATACTGTGTTTATTGGAAATCACATTATCCTTAGAGAGAATTTCTACTACTCATTACAAATTAACAGTAATCTCTTCCATGGAAAGAATCTAACTTAACTCATTGAATTCCTACTAAGTCTAAGTCATGGATATTCTATAGGGGGGAAAATGAGTGCGACAGACCTGACTTCAATGAGATTACGTTAATAACAAAGGGAGAGGATAAGGCAATTACCATTATATAATGGAAGCTACCTTATCTAATAAGATCATGCCTTTTCGGACCTAATATTGTTAATTTTATAGTCCTCTCATTTGGTTAAGCTGCTGTCTGATTCCTTTTTCTTTGATATTCGTGGATCTTAAGAATTCTCATAGCCAAATGTCTATGTGGTTATCTCCTTTCACTTTATCTTATGATATTTTTTTCTCAGTCCAATTTCTGCCATGTTTAGCTACCACCTTTTTATGAGTTCTAGCAGTGTAGGTAAATGATCTAAGGCAAGTTTTTATTCTCCTTTGTATAATAAGATTAAAAAAATTAAATGATTTCTAATGTTTCTTTCAGATCCAAAATTCTATGAAAGTTGGCTTTTCTTTTTTTCCCCCACAATTCAATTTTCCATTTTCCCCCCTTCTATGTCTGCTTTTCCCCTGTATTCTACAGAATATACGTCTGGAGAACAGCATTTGATAGATTCCATTTGGTTTTGAGTTGTTTAAATGTCTCAGTTCTTAGCAGTGTGAGGTATGTATCAAAGGAGTCAGACATGTCAAGAGGCAGAACACTAGAAATAAAAGACTTTATGAGAGGCAAGTTTCCTAATATAAAGAATTAACGCATATTATACTAAAAAGATGCTAGAGTATAAGATGATTTTGAGCTTCTTTTACTTATTTACCAAATAAAAAAGCTTTTCTTTAATTATATGTAAAATCCTTTTCCTGGAACCAAAGAGCAAATACTTCAGATTTAAATTATAGCAAGGACACAATCATAAACAAGCTGTACGTTTTAAAAATAAAATCTTAATTTTGTTTACATAAAAAAGGGAATAGTAATATTATGCTGCTACTGCTAAGTCACTTCAGTCGTGTCTGACTCTGTGTGACCCCATAGACATCAGCCCACCAGGCTCCCCCGCCCTTAGGATTCTCCAGGCAAAAACACTGAAGTGGGTTGCCATTTCCTTCTCCAATGCAGGAAAGTGAAAAGTGAAAGTGAAGTTGCTCAGTCGTGTCTCTTAGCGACCCCATGGACTGCAGCCTACCAGGTCTGCAGCATACCAGGCTTCTCCATCCATGGGATTCTCCAGGCAAGAGTACTGGAGTGGGATGCCATTGCCTTCTCCCAGTAATATCATAAAATCCTATAAAATTGTGATAATGCTTATTATTATAAGAAGCTTTATTTTTTTCCCCAAAGTATTTTATTCATAATACCTTGTAAACATGCATAATGTTATCACTGTCAAAAATGAGATTTGGGACAAAATTTCTGTGAAGTGAAACATGACTCGTGATACATAGATCATTAATACAACAGGAATGCACTCAAACATTGCTTTCAGCCCTACCCAAGTTTTTCAGTGAGTAAATATATATGCAGGCCCTATTTATGTTAAGGAAGAACACAATCTCTAAAGCAATAGAAACAAAATGAAAGAGGAAGGAAAACAGCATTAGGAGGAATATTTTAGGTTAGCAGAGACTTCTTTCCCTCAGTTATAAATCTTAACATTAGAGAAAACACAAGCCACAGTATGCAAGGGTAAACAGTAAAAAATGTCAGATTCTCAAACTAAACTTGCATATGCTAGATTTTTTGTAAGAAGTTAGAAAGCTTAAATTATATTGAAAATACAGAGTAGAATTCAAAGAATTTTTTAGAATGTATATTCCATAGAGGAAGCCATATAAGGAAAATGATAAATAGAAATAGAGAAATAAAAGAAAAAACATATTAGCTTTCAGAAGCGTAAAACAGCCAAGAGTATGAGTTTACCTAGCGGAATACTCCTGTGAAGGGCATGTTATATGAGAACTGAGCTAAGTGCAGTCGATGGCTACATTTGTTGCTCATTTGCTCAGTGATGTACAGCTCTTTGTGACCCCATGGACTTCATGCAGCACACCAGGCTTCCCTGTCCATCACCAACTCCTGGAGCTTGCTGAAACTCATGTCCATCGAGTTGGTGATGCCATCCAAAAGTCTTGTTCTCGGTTGTCCCCTTTTCCCTCTGCTTCAGTCTTTCCCAGCATCAGGGTCTTTTCCAACGAGTCGGCTCTTCGCATCAGCTGACCTAAGTATTGGAACTTCAGCCTCAGCATCAGTCCCTCCAGTGAATATTCAGGATTGATTTCCTTTAGGGTTGACTGGTTTGATCTCCTTGCAGTCCAAGGGACTCCCAAGAGTCTTCTCCAACACCACAGTTCAAAAGCATTGATTCTTCAGCGCTCAGCCTTCTTTACGGCCCAACTCTCACATCCATACATGACTAATGGAAAAACCATAGCTTTGACTAGACAGACCTTTGTCGGCAAAGTGATGTCTCTGCTTTTTAATATGCTGTCTAGGCTTGTCATAGCTTTTCTTCCAAGGAGCAAGCATCTTTGAATTTCATGGCTGCAGTCATCATCTACAGTGATTTTGGAGCCCAAGAAAATAAAGTCTGTCACTATTTCCATTGTTTCCCCATCTATTTGCCATGAAGTGATGAGGCTGAATGCCATGATCTTCATTTTTTGAACTCTGAGTTTTAAGCCAGCTTTTTCACTCTCCTCTACATAGCATAGGCTTTTAGGAGCTGTGATGTTCATAAGTGCCCTGCTATGAGCCTGGTACAACTAAACCCATATGTTAAAGTGTACTCTTCCTTCTCAACATTGAAAGTTAATTGAAAGAAGGGGATGATGATAAAGAGTGACTAGGGTAATGCCACAGTCAGTACAATGACAGATTATTGTCTAGTCTAACAAATATTTTAGTTTTCAAAGAGCAAAGCGAAAATTAGGGAATAACGAACAAAGCTTATACAAATCTTTAATTCCTTGTAAACTCAAGTCACTTTTTACAAAGGCCTTGTGTCATTAAAAGTGTCACAGTTATGTGCTTTATGTCTAAGTTTGGTATATAAAGGAACTAAATGTAACAGGACCCTCGTAGTTTCAAACAGAACACAATACAACCTTAAACAGAAAATATCTTTTATAGGGAATTTTTCCTAAAAACTAATTATATAACTATATTTCTTCAAAGGGAAAGAAATGACAATGACTAATATGTTTTTAATAATTCAAACTAAAATTTCCATCTCTTATCTTTTACTTAAATCTGAAAGTAACTTATGAATGGTAATTTCTAAAGCAAAGGGAAGAAAACAATTATTGACTTATTAATGCCTTTCACACTTCATTCCAGTCAAGTCTATCTTGAAACTTGAAAAATAATTGAATTTTGTTTTCCTCTGTTTCATTTTAGGACACCATCCACTTTGAGTTTGTTTTCAAGTTACAGTGTATGTGTCATTTATAAGCTGCAACACAAGTGTTAGTCATTATTATCTTTGCTGCTGCTGCTACTGTTGCTAAGTCGCTTCAGTCGTGTCTGACTCTGTGCGACCCCATAGACACCAGCCCACCAGGCTCCGCTGTCCCTGGGATTCTCCAGATAAGAACACTGGTGTGGGTTGCCATTTCCTTCTCCAATTATTTACTAGGTCTATAAAAGTCAAGTCTCAAAACCCTTGTTTGTATGAAGCATATTGTTAGTTCACTAATAATGTCAAATGACCATTATTAGTGATGTTAAATATCTTAGGCATACTTAACATCACTAACAGAATCAGCAAAGAAATTAAAAGGACATCTGTGAATATATAAAGCATTTGCCTCTGTTTTTTCTAGTCCTTTGAGAGCTGGTCTTTTTCAGCCAGATATTATACTGGCATAAGAACTGCATTATATTTTTCTAATAATTACTTTTCAAAATTGTTATTTTAGAATTTATTTATTTTATTTTTAAGTGCACAATTATGAATGTGTTGCATTTTTCTTGAAAACAATAAAATACATAACATTAAGTGTTTCTATAGAAACAATGTAGAAATATCTAACTTTCTAAAGGGACCAGGTAATCTGCATGAAAGATTCACTAAAGCAATCTGAAAAGTCTATTATTAGTAAATAGAATAGTGTATATTATTACATAAACTTGTTAGGTAGTAAATTGCAAAGAAGAATTTGCTACTGGGGCTCTTTTAAATATATAGTTTTTTTTTTCTTTCTTTTCCCTTTCTTCCTTTCTTTTGTTTTAATCACTCGAAACTGAACTAACAGAAACAGAGGAAGGAAACATGTTCAAGCAGGGCTGCTGCTACTGCTAAGTCACTTCAGTCGTGTCCGACTCTGCGTGACCCCATAGACGTCAGCCCACCAGGCTCAAGCAGGGCACATCAGAAGAAATAATATAGATGTGAAGGAGAAATTTACATACTATTCAAAATCTCTAGTTTCTTAATGAATGTGCATACGAATCTCCATTTTTAAACTGAACATCACTAAGACCCTGAATAAGGAGTTTTTATACATTTTTTCCTGTTATGAAATAAAATTTACCATCTACTGAAAGGAAGTGAGATGATTAATTCTTGTTCAACTTTACTGATACTCATTTTAGTTTAAATCAAGAGTTCTCAAATTTTCTTGTTTCACAGCACCATTAGTGTCTCAGTAATTTTTTCACAGCTCTCCCAGGAAGAAAAAAAAATAAGAGCTTCACTTATTAAATAGTTAGGTCCAAACAACTCAAAAGTAATAATTTGTGTAGTGTATGACCCATGTCATTGTGTTTGCATTGAAAATGTACAATATTCAGTAGTGCCTCTGTGAGTGTGCTGTAGAGTCCTGGGGAACCACAGTGCGGTGTGAAAAATATGACCCTAAATCAGGAAAATACAAACTAGTAACTGGAAACTATGTAAAGCATCTTAAAAATCTTAAAAAGTAGAAACCAGTTCCAATACATACAAAAATCTAGGTAAGCCAGGTAAAACTACAGAATAAAATAAAAAAATCTGTCTTAGAAAGAGGAAAAACATAGAATTTCTTTTTAAAATTTATATGCTATTCACACACACACAACACACATTAAGCTTAAGATGATATCCAGGGAAGAAAGAGAATAACAAGTAAAATAAGCATCTATATAAAATTTAGGCATCAAATACATAATAAAATTAAACAGACTATGTAAATGTAAAAGAAAAACTGATAACATTTTAAATAGTCAAGACAACTGATCAGAAACATTCCTTAAACACTCCATTGTATAACAAAAATCTGTGCTCTTTGATCATCAAACAAAATCAAAATCGCCTCTAAAAATAAATCTGTCTCCCCCTTCCAGTCCTCCATCTAAGCATAGCTTTAGCTTATCTTTTTCTTTTTTCCTCTGAGCTGCTAAGTAGTGAATGGCTAGCAGAGAGATGCCTTTGTCAGCAGAAACCTGACCAAACTGGTATATAATTTTTGTACTTCAGTACAAAGAGAAAGAAATTGAAAAGCCTAGAAAAAAACAATTTGAAGAAAGTAATCAGAAGTGTCAATAGACCTGATTGCAGGACAAAGACTGTGTATTTAGAGTATAAATGTAAAACTGCTGCTGCTGCTGCTGCTAAGTCGCTTCAGTTGTGTCCAACTCTGGGCGACCCTATAGATGGCAGCCCACCAGGCTCCCCCGTCCCCGGGATTCTCCAGGCAAGAACACTGGAGTGGGTTGCCATTTCCTTCTCCAATGCATGAAAGTAAAAAGTGAAAGTGAAGTTGCTCAGTTGTTCCGACTCCTAGCGACCCCATGGACTGGAGCCCACCAGGCTCCTCCGTCTATGGGATTTTCCAGGCAAGAGTACTGGAGTGGGGTGCCACTGCCTTCTCCTAAATGTAAAACTAATACATTAAAATACATATGTATTGCTGACCTTTCTTGGCACAACTAAAGCATCCTTAAGATTTCTTTTGTAACAGAACAGGTACAATAGTACAGCATCAACTCTGTTAATTGGTTTTGGAATGTTTTGCTTTAAAGTCTTTGTTAGTTTCTCAGTCCTGTCTGACTCTTTGTGACCCACGGACTGTAGACCACTATGCTCCTCTGTCTATGGGATTTCCCAGGCAAGAATACTGGAGCAGGTTGTCATTTCCTCCTCCAGGGGGACTACCTGACCCAGGGATCGAACCCGGTCTCCCACATTGCAAGCAAGGAAGCTTTAAAGTCTAAGGGTTGTATTAAATAAGAGGAGGACTTGGGGGGTGAGGTGTAAAGGGACTGGTTTGAATAGTGGGAAATGAGAGTACATCTGGAAAGATAGCGGAGGAAATTATCATGAATACTGCTGCATTTTGCAAAAATTCATTCCCTAACAAAAACAACAATTTCCTAAAACAATAAAAGGCCTTCTCTGATTAGAACTTTTAATCACAAAGAGAAAAAAAAAGTTTGTTATCAGTTTTTCATAAATGTTAAAACAAGGGCCTCATATTCTGACTTGTGTGTCTAAATTAAAGTTAGTTGAGTATATATATATCACTTATTCATTTTGGCTCCCTAAGTACCACAGAAACTTGAAATGAGAAGAAAGAGTTTTGGAAAATCAATTTAGTATAATTTCACTTGATCTTAGTTAGCCAAAATAAGATATTTAACACAATTTCAGTCAGTTTTAAAAGCATTATTTAGAGGCTTATAAATGATTTATTAGGTAAAGAAGTAAGCATGTAAATACTAAGTCCAAGGACAATGACCACACTAAACAAAATTGCGAAATTATTTAGTACTCTACCTCTCTTTTCATTCCCTTCTCTGATGCCTCTAGCTACTTTTCCACCCCAGATACTTATACCAAAAGCTCATTAACCTTCGTATTCAACTAGGGGTCGCTAAGAGTTGGACACGACTGAGCAACTTCACTTTCACTTTTCACTTTTATGCATTGGAGAAGGAAATGGCAACCCACTCCAGTGTTCTTGCCTAGAGAATCCCAGGGACAGGGGAGCCTGGTGGGCTGCCGTCTATGGGGTCGCACAGAGTCGGACACGACTGAAGCGATTTAGCAGCAGCAGCAGCAGTAGCCAATTAGTAACAGAGATATGAGTAATGCTTTGAGAGGTGTTTGCATCTGAATGCAATTTTAAGACTAAACCTTCAATCAGCCTCAAAGGCAGTACTTAACCATGGCTACACATTAGACTTACCAACTGAGCTTTTAAAAATCTGATGCCCAGGCAATATTCCTAAACAATTAGATCCGAATATCTGGGGGCAGAACCGAGTGTCAAAGCTGTTTAAAGCTCCCTAAGTGATTCCAATGAACAGTCAAAGCTGAGAATCACTGCTTTAGGAAAAACATTTGAAAAAATGAAATTTCAAGTTAGTAAAGGAGAAATTATTAGTGGGGAATATATCATGTTGCTCTACTGTTGTTTAGTCACTAAGTCATGTCTGACTCTTTGTGACCCCATGGACTGTAGCAGTCAGGCTTTCCTGTCCTTCACCGTCTCCTGGAGTTTGCTCAAACTCATGTCCATTGAATCAGTGATGCCATCCAACCATCTCATCCTCTGTAACCCCCTTCTCCTCCTGCCCTCAATCCTTCCCAGCATCAGGGTCTTTTCCAATGAGTCAGCCTCCAGAACAAAAACCACAAAAACCACAGAAAACTAACCAAAATGCTCACATGGATCACAGCCTTGTCTAACTCAATGAAACTATGAGCCACGCTGTGCAGGGCCACCAAAGACAGATAGGTCATGGTGGAGAGTTCTAACAAAACGCGGTCCACCGGAGGAGGGAATGGCAAATCACTTCAGTATTCTTGTCTCGGGAACCGCATGAATAGTATGAAAAGGTGAAAAGATATGACACTGGAAGATGAGCTCTCCAGGTTGGTAGGTATTCAATATGCTACTGGAGAAGTGTGGAGAAATAGTTTCAGAAAGAATGAAGAGGTTGAGCCAAAGTGGAAACAATATCAAATCTGGTGATAAAAAAGAAGTCCAATGCTGTAAAGAACAAAATTGCATTGGAACTTAGAATGTTAGGTCCATGAATCAAGGTAAATTGAATGTGGTCAAACAGATGGCAAGGATGAACATCAACATTTTAGGAAACAGTGAACTAAAATGGATAGGAATGGGCAAGTTTAATTCAGATGACCATTGTATTCACTACTGTACACAAGAATCCCTTAGACGAAATGGAATAGTCCTCACAGTCAGCAAAAGAGTCTGAAATGCAGTACTTGGGTGCAGTCTCAAAAATGACAGAATGATCTCTGGTCATTTCCAAGGTAAACCATTCAACATCACAGTCATCCAAGTCTATGCCCCAACCACTAATGCCAAAGAAGCTGAAGTTGAATGGTTCTATGAAGATCTACAAGACCTTCTAGAACTAACACCAAAAAAAGATGTCCTTTTCATCATAGGGGATTGGAATTCAAAAGTAGGAAGTCAAGAGATACCTGGAGTAACAGGCAAATTTGGCCTGTTTGGCCTGTTTGGCGGGCAAAATGAAGCAGGGTAAAGGCTGCTGCTGCTGCTGCTAAGTCACTTCAGTCATGTCCGACTCTGTGTGACCCCATAGATGGCAGCCCACCAGGCTCCCCCATCCCTGGGATTCTCCAGGCAAGAATACTGGAGTGGGTTGCCATTTCCTTCTCCAATGCATGAAAGTGAAAAGTGAAAGTGAAGTCGCTCAGTCATCTCTGACTCTTAGCGACCCTATGGACTGCAGCCTACCAGGCTCCTCCATCCATAGGATTTTCCAGGCAAGAGTACTGGAGTGGGGTGCCAAGGCTAACAGAGTTTTATCAAGAGAACCCACTGGTCATAGTAAACACCCTCTTCCAACAACATGAGAGATGACTCTACACATGGACATCATCAGACGGTCAATGTTGAAATCAGATTGATTATATTCTTTGCACCCGAAGATGGAGAAGCTCTATATGGTCAGCAAAAACAAGACTGGGAGCTGATTGTGGCTCAGATCATGAACTCCTTATTGCAAAATTCAGACTTAAATTGAAGAAAATAGGGAAAACCACTAGGTCATTCAGGTATGACCCAAATCAAATCCCTTATGATTATACACTGGAAATGGCAAATAGATTCAAGGGATTAGATCTGATAGACAGAGTGCCTGAAGAGCTATGGATGGAGGTTCATAACATTGTACAAGAGGCGGTGACCAAAACTATCCCCAGGAAAAAGAAATGCAAGAAGGCAAGATGGTTGTCTGAGGAGGCCTTATAAATAGCTGAGAAAAGAGGAGAAGTAAAAGCCAAAGGAGAAAGTGAAACATATACCCAACTGAATGCAGAGTTCCAAAGAATAACAAGGAGAAGAAAGCCTTATTCAGTGAATAATGCAGAAAAATAGAGGAAAATAATAGAATAGGAAATTAAGAGACACCAAGGGAACATTTCATGCCAAGGTAGGCCTGTTGCTCTACTGATAATGTCAACTGATGAAAAAGCTCTGTTCAAGGTAAAGGACCATTTTTATTATAAGAGAAAATGCTACATTTAGAAAATCACTAGTTTGAAGTCTTGATTTCAGCAAGTTACTTGAGTTTTACTTGTAAAAGAATAACAATAGCAATGCCTATCTCCTGGTGCTATTTAGAATGAGCAAATTAAACAGGGCACCAAAAGATGTTTCATAAAACTGTAAAATTTTATTTGTTATTACATAGATGAGCTAGAACCATTTATCATTAAAAAGATTAATATGGATTATTACCTAAAAGATTTATCAGTTTGTTTTAATAATTTACTTTATAAAATCTAAGTATCTAGTCCAATGTTTCTTGAAGTATGATTTCTTTAACTATGGTTCACTGATACCAGTGAATGCTGGTATTACCAGCATCAGCTGAAAATTTGTTAGAAATGCAAATTCTTGGAGTCTGCCTCAGGCCTACCAAATTAGAAACTGGAGGCAGAATCCAGCAATTTTGTTTGAACAAGCCTTCCAGGTGATTCTGATGCATGCTACAACTTGAAAACCATACATCTACCCAAACATCAGTAAAAAGAGAGTATATACAACTAAAACCAAAAGATAATATACATTATTTATTGTGTGTGCTTAGTAGCTCAGTCGTATCTGACTTTTCATGACCCCATGGACTGCAGCCCACCGGGCTTTTCTGTCTATGGGGATTCTACAGGCAAGAATACTGGAGTGGGTGGCTATGCCCTCTTACAGGGGATCTTCCTAATCCAGGGATTGAACCCAGGTCTCTTGCATTACAGACGGATTCTTTACCATCTGAGCAAATATTTAAATAAGAAATGTTATTTATTATTTAAATGTTTAAAAGTCATAGAAAAGGCATAACATCATAAATTGCTACTTAGAAAACTCCTAAAGTTTTGTGTTTTAAAATAGTACAATTCTCACTACCTGGCCAAGCTTTATCAATTAACACATTAATCATGAATACAATAGTAGTATATAAGTTTAGAAGTCAGATTAATTATAGAGTATACAATATTTTGGATAAGGAATTCCCACAATAGTGGGAATAACAATGGTTCAGAAAATAGTTAAGTTTTAATTCTCTCAGAGAGGAAGAGTCACAACTATATCTTAAAAATCACATTTATCCTGAAGACAACACCCCACAGCATCTCAATGTTTTTATTCAGGCTAAGGAAGTGTGTCATCACTGACTCAGAGAAAAGACCATTTCTTGGACTGAATCACCAGTAATGTTTCCTGCAGTCTTAGATTTGTCATTGTGTCTGCTAAGCAACAGAAAAACAGTCGCAAAACTTCTTATCTTGAAAGATTTCATAAGAAAAAATACCAACATTGCTCCTAAACTTAAAGTCCAAAGGTCTTGCTATTAATTAGACATATACAGGATAGAATAGGTGAGAACACTGACGAGTCACGAGATTGCAATCAAAAGTTCTTTGAGATCGTTCCTGTTCCTTTGTTTTACATTTTAAAAAGTTTTAGCAGTCTCAAGATACCCAGCACCATCTTGTAAAGATGAGCATAGGGTATCCCAATTAAAAATTCATGTTTGGTACTCATCTTTAGCTTCTGAGTGAAACTGAGAAGAAATGACTTTCCCTGAAAGACTCCTTAACTACAGATGAAGTTCCATTTACCATCACCGAGCATATGACTCTGGTTCTTTCTTTGATCAAGATTCTTGGAGCTGTAAGGGATTTTCCTTCCCTCAATCCTAAGCCTCCAATATTTAAAGAACCTATGGTTAAAAGTTGGAGAAGGCAATGGCACCCCACTCCAGTACTCTTGCCTGGAAAATCCCATGGACGGAGGAGCCTGGTAGGCTGCAGTCCATGGGGTAGCGAAGAGTCAGACACGACTGAGCCATTTCCCTTTCACTTTTCACTTTCATGCCATGGAGAAGGAAATGGCAACCCACTCCAATGTTCCTGCCTGGAGAATCCCAGGGACGGGGGAGCCTGGTGGGCTGCGGTCTATGGGGTCACACAGAGTCGGACACGACTGAAGCGACTTAGCAGCAGCAGCAGGAGCAGGGTTAAAAGTGGGGTTATGTGTAGGAAGAATAATTCTAATAATTGATATCTGTACTCTATATTCTAGGAAATATTTTCAACCTATTCAAACAAAAGACTATAATCAAAATTATACTGTCTTTCTCTAGCAATTGCTTTGCTCCACCTTATAAGAAAAACAGCAATTCTAAACTCTAATTTCCTCCACTGGAAAGAATAACATAAATATAAAATTGCCAAAAATAATTCACTCCTTTTGCTCATTCACTTACTATAAACATTTCCTAAGTTCCTAGTATGTTCCAGAAATTGTTTTAGATGCAAAATGAGTCAAGTGAGATGCATAGACTTCAGTGATGAGGATGTGAATTCTATGTGTCTAGAAAGCTAGGTCGGAGAAAGCAATGGCAACCCACTCCAGTACTCTTGCCTGGAAAAACCCATGGATGGAGGGGCCTGGTGGGCTGCAGTCCATGGGGTCGCTAGGAGTCAGACATAACTGAGCGACTTCACTTTCACTTTCATGCCTTGGAGAAGGAAATTGCAACTCACTCCAGTGGTCTTGCCTGGAAAATCCCAGGGATGGGCGAGCCTGGTGGGCTGCTGTCTATGGGGTCGCACAGAGTTGGACACAACTGAAGCGACTTAGCAGCAGCAGCAGCAGAGTGCTAGGTTTCAGATTCTCTGTGAACTAGGACCAGTGGTACTGAAATTTGAGTGAGTATCAGAATCACTTGGAGAACTTGTTAAAACAGAGTTTGAGGCCCCATCCAGAGAGATGCTATTTGGTAGGTCTGAGATGGGTCCCAATTAGCATTTCTCATAAATTCTCAGGTAACACTGATACTGCTGGCCTGGTGACCACACTTTGCAAACTACTTACCAAGAAATAACAGCTCAACTATGCCTGCCAATTTTCAAACACTGTATATCTCTCTTCCAAAGAAGGCAATGGCCTTTTAAAGGCTTGTCACTCATAACTGAGCAGAATTTTAGTTTCCAGAACCACCTCAAATATCTAGGATGGTAGCTCCACAAGAGAAGAAAAAAGTACAAATAACAAGGAGAAAATTCTCTTTCCAATGGTTTTGCTTCCTCCTTGTTTTTCTTTTGTTTTATTTCCTAGCACAAGAAGTCTATCTTCTATTATGATTTCTCAATACTAGGGTCATGGAAAAGAATAACACACATTCAGATTTTTCATATTTCTTTACTTTAATAAAATCATAGTTTCTCTCCTAAATTAAGTCCCCTTTTTTTGTTGGACTATCTCCTTTCTGAACAAAAGAATCAGAGTTAGAAGGAACATTGAGAATTTACTTAATCCCTCCTTGGCCTCAGACAAGACTGTATCTAAACCATCCCCAAATATAGCAATTGTCAGTACAAAGATGAATAGGTACTAAGAATTTCCCATTCAACATTCTGTCACATACTTGAAGAAACTAATATACTTTCCCTCAGCCTTCTCTTCTCTGAGATAATCAACCTCGACATTTAAACTTCATTAGATTTCCTAAACTTAAATTCTTTTGACTCTTCTTTAATAAGTTTATCCCACCTTACCTCAGGGCCTGAATTATGTATTTACTGTTATCATGAGGATTTCTTTTTGGTATGTGAAAAGGGGAAAGTTAATTTATGGATTAAATAAAAAGGAATTTATTGAAACAAAGAAAGATATATGTATAAATGCCACTATAATATAATGGCATTCACTTGAATGATTCATTTCAAATATTCTATATTTTATTAAAAGAAGTAGTAATGTCCTATAGTTTTTTAAATTTTCTAAATCACCAGCCATTTCACACATAAAACGGATGGGAATTACAGATCTTTATATGCCACAGATTACACATAACCATGTTTCATGATACTTCACACAGAAGGAAAACATTATTATTATTCATTGGTTTTTCCTTTTTCTATAGTGCTTACTACAGAAGTTGGAGTTTATCTGTGATTTAATTCTATATAAGTTTAAAATTACTGAATCCATTATTGTGATTATTCACTTCTATGAAAAATAATTCTCTGATTCAAGCTTTGAGAATCAGAAGTATTTAGAGATTCAGTGAGTACAGGACTAGTAGGATAAAGTCCATGTAAAGCCTGTGTTTCTCAGTAGTTTAGAAAGGAAAAATAGGTAATTGGAATACGGGGTAAAATGGGATGATCACTTTAGTTCCATCGCTCCCATTCTATATATCACTATTCAAAATTTCACCTTTGCTTTTGGAATGGTGAGGTGCTCTAGTCCAGCACAGATCTGAGGGATACGTTTGTTTTCTTGCCTATTAGGATCAAGGTGTACGGTGGAGGCGATGCATTTAGTCTCCAGAGAGAAGGAAGATGCTGCTTGCACAGCACTTCTACTCACCAGTCCATGCAGCAGCAAGGGTGTTGGCTTTGAAGGAAGCCAACTGTCCTGCTCTCCCAGCCAGAGGTAAAGAATTGCATTGGTGGCCACTAGAGGGAGGAGGATTAGGAATAGAGTAAATTGTGGGGAAAAGGCACCCATGAAAAACGCACATGGGACAACCAACACATCACCAACCACCGCCTAGCAGCTACCTTTCTGAGGGACTACCATGGGGTCTGCACACACCATTAAGCCAGAGACCCAGACCAGTAATTATTGTAGTATCCCAGAATATAGCCCCTTAACTTGGATGGCTGCAGAAGGGAGTTTGAATAGGATTGTGGGAAACACACAAGCACACAAACACAAACATACAAGCACACAGACATACATTCTCATCCCCCATTACAAGATGTTGCATCTGTGCCGTCTGATTCTCGCTCATATTCTTATTTAAAACTCTTGATGTTCTTTACCAAGAATGTGTTCATGAAAAGCAAACAGCCCACCTTCAAGATAGTCTTGGGAGAAGCACCAGCAGAGACACTCATTGTGCCAAGATGTATTTTACCAACAAATCTGTACAAATTACATGAGGTTAAAAACAAACGGAATATAATGTAATTAAAGCAAAGTTTCTTTTGCTAAATTACAGCTTGAAGCAAACCTGCAAGAAATGTTTCCAATTAGCTTCTTTAGCAAACACAAAGCATAGCTCAGAATGTTTTGCTTTCCATCCTGCCCTCTGGGTGGGCTGCCTAGTGGGTGTCTTACCTCCAGCGCAAGTAGCCGAGCATTCTGACCAAGGCTGATGATTCCACGTAAAGCCAACTTCATTGTCTCCACTGCCCGTCCGGGTGATGGGAACATTGAATTTATATCTAATTCCCAAATTCTGTTCCTGAAGCAGAACCTGCCATTGAAAACAACTGGTGAAGATAATTAAAATACAATGAGCCTTTATTCAGATATTTATTATTTCTTTTGAAGAAGAAAATGTCATAATCTAAGTCTTAAGGGAAATTTAAGACAACTTTTAGAACACATGTACTTATATTGAATATTCTCCTTCCATTTTCATGGGTAATTTGGAGCCATTTCTCTCATTTGCCTTGTTTGGTGATACAAATATTATTCAAGCAGGCATTGAAAAGATCAGTCACATGGAAAGAGCAGCACAGTCTCAACTTTACACAGATTTTTTCACACTGGGGCATTTTACCATTTTTTACTTTAACTTCATCACTTTAATTTCAGATAATAAATCCTGCCTCGTCCTACCTCAAAGGACAGATTACAAAGAGGAGAAATGAGTGGCAAAGGCATATTTACCATGACAATGAGATTTTCCGAGGTGGGACCTAAAGCTTCTAAGGATTCTGGTTCATCAGTTGGTCTCTTATAGTGAAAAGCTGTCCCAGCAACATCAAATTTCCTCGGCCAGTCAATAGTCCAGGCACCATTAATATAGTAATCATCCCCTTCAGATTTTAAAGCTAAAGAAAAAAATTTAAAAAATAAAACAAAACACTTTAGCTAAAATCTGAAACTTCATTCACTACAATGTAACTGAATAATAACTGCACTGAAGTGTACAATGAATATCCATTTTCCTTTAGATATGGGATTCTTGACCATTTTCTTAAGTACAATTTAAAATAGTAATTTTCCACATGAATGTCAAGAAGATATTGAGTATTTATAATGTTATTGATAGAAAAGAATGAGAGGCTTATCTGAAAGAATAAAAATATGGAACAACCAAGGGAAATTATGACTAAAGGATGGGAGTAGGGGTGAGGAGCAGATTTTCCTGTCCAAATGTTAAAACAGTAATTATACAAATACAGGGGTGGGGCAACCTGTGGTCTGGCACACAGATGGACAGAAAAATAGAACAAAATGGACAGCTAAGAAATAAACACAAGTACAATAGGGAGTTAATGTATAACAAAGGAAGCATCCTGAATTAGTAGAGGAAAGATAATAAGAAATGGAACTAAGGCAAAAGACTAGTAGGCAAAAAAAAAAAAAAAAAAAAAAAAATGCTGAATTTATCTCATTCTTTATATAAGAATAGCTATCACAACTCCATTCCTAGGTATATATCCAAAAGAAATGAAAATTAGTACTCAAATATTTGTATACACAAGCTTATAGTAGTAATTCTCAATAGCCAAAGGTGGAAACAACACAAATGTCTATCAATGAATGACTGGATAAACAAACTGGGGCATATACAAGACAATGGAATAAAATTCAGCCATAGAAAAGAATGAAGTACTATACACAACTCAATGAGGATGGAACTAAAAAAAAATTGCACTAAGTGGCAGAAGCTAGACAGAAAAGATCACCTATTTTATTCTTCTATTTGCAAGAAATATCTAGAATAGGTACACCCATAGGGACAAAAAGCAAATTGGTGGCTGCCAGGGGCTAGGGGATGGAAAGTAACTGCTTAATGGACATGGGGTTGTTTCTGGGATGATGAAAATATTTTGGAATGTATTAAATGCCACTATGTTGTTCATTTTACAATGTTTGAATTCTATATTATTTGAATCTTACTTCAATAAAAACAAAGTTTAAAGAAAGGGAGAGAAAAGAATAAATGCCAGATGTGTAATTATTTAAATGTAAATATAGTTAAGTCATAAAATGCTAGGAGAAAATGTGGGAATATTAAAAAAAAATAATGTTGGGGCATTGAAAGGCTTTTCTAAGCATGATCAAAACCTCAGAAGGTATAAAGAAAAAGATTAACATCATTTTTTAAACTTCCTTAGGAAAAAACTGTATAAAAAAGTTTAAAAATATGTAATACAAAAATGGTTATCAGCACTACTACACAAAAACTTCTATAAATAAATGGGTGATAATTTTGATAATAATTATCATGCTTTGACAGTGACAAACATGTCAGCTTAATCTTTCTGTTAGTTTGCTAACTTATTCATAAACTTTATGAGGCCAGATGATCACGCAGCTCCAAAGGACTGAAAGGGTCATGGTATAGAGTCTCTGACTCTGGAAATCTATCACTTATCCTTAGGAGTATAGATCATTTTCATTCCCTCATCCGTAACTGCCTGGAAAATATATCTGTACCTTCTTGACTTCAAATATGTTGTAAATTCATTTGACTGTCAAAAAAAGTCTAAACTTTGGAGACAGGACCATGCTAGCTAAAAATTATTTAGTCTTACATTTGTCTTATATTTAAATTTTTTTATTTTCAAATCTCATAGTGATTCTCTCTCATTTGAAACATCAAAATTACCTAGGCAATATAAGGACAAAATGAAGAAGTGCAAAGGCTAACAGAGTTTTGTCAAGAGAATACACTGGTCATAGCAAACAACCTCTTCCAAAAACACAAGAGATGGACATCATCAGATGGTCAATGTTGAAATCAGATTGATTATAGTCTTTGCATCCGAAGATGGAGAAACTCTATACAGTCAGCAAAAACAAGACTGGGAGCTGATTGTGGCTCAGATCATGAACTCCTTAATGGAAAATTCAGACTTAAATTGAAGACAATAGGGAAAATCACTAGGTCAATCAGGTATGACCTAAATCAAATCCCTTATGATTATATAGTCGAAGTGATAGATTCAAGGGATTAGATCTGATAGAGTGCCTGAAGAACTATGGACGGAGGTTTGTAACAATGTACAAGAGGCGGTGACCAAAACTATTCTCAAGAAAAAGGAAGGCAAAATGGTTGTCTGAGGAGGCCTTACAAATAGCTGAGAAAAGAAGAGAAGGAAAAGGCAAAAGAGAAAGGGAAACACATACCCAACTGAACGCAGAGTTCCAAAGAATAGCAAGGAGAGATAAAGTTTTCTTACGTGAATAATGCAAAGAAATAGAGGAAAACAATAAAATGGGAAAGGCTAAAGACCTCTTCAAGAAAAGTAGAGATACTAAGGGAACATTTCATGCAAAGATGGACTCAATAAAGGACATAAATTGTATGGGCCTAACAAAGCTGAATCACAACAAATCAGAAAATTCTGAAAGAGATAGGAATACCAGACCATCTGACCTGCCTCTTGAGAAATCTGTATGCAGATCAGGAAGCAACAGTTAGAAATGGACATGGAACAACAGACTGGTTCCAAATACGGAAAGGAGTATGTCAAGGCTGTATACGGTCGCCCTGCTTATTTAACTTATATGCAGAGTACATCATGAGAAACACTGGGCTGGATGAAGCACAAGCTGAAATCAAGATTTCCGGGAGAAATATCAATAACCTCGGAAATGCAGATGACATAACCCTTATGGCAGAAAGAGAAGATCTAAAGAGCCTCTTGATGAAAGTGAAAGAGGAGAGTGAAAAAGTAGCTTAAAACTCAACATTCAAAAAAATAAGATCATGTCATCTGATCCCATCATTTCATGGGAAATAGATGGGAAAACAGTGGAAACAGTGACAGACTTTATTTTGGGGGGTGCTCCAAAATCATCACTGCAGATAGTGACTGCAGCCAATTGAAATTAAAAGATGCTTACTCTTTGGAAGAAGTTATGACCAACCAAGACAGCTTTATTTTGCCAACAAAGGTCCGTCTAGTCAAAGCTATGGTTTTTCCAGTAGTCATGTATGGATGTGAGAGTTGGACTATAAAGAAAGCTGAGCACTGAAGAATTGATGCTTTTGAACTGTGGTGTTGGAGAAGACTTTTGAGAGTCCCTTGGACTGCAAAGAGATCCAACCAGTCCATCCTAAAGGAAATCATTCCTCAATATTCATTGGAAGGACTGATGTTGAAGCTGAAACTCTTATACTTTGGCCACCTGATGCAAAGAACTGACTCATTTGAAAACACTCTGATGCTGGGAAAGATTGAAGGCGGGAGGAGAAGGGGACAACAGAGGATGAGATGGTTGGATGGCATCACCGACTCCATGGACATGAGCTTGAGAAAACTCCAGGAGTTGGTGATGGATAGGGAAGCCTGTTGTGCTGCAGTCCGTGGGGTTGCAAAGAGTCGGACACAACTAGTGACTGACCAGAACTGAACAAAGTTGAAGAGATTAAGAAGAGGTAGCA
Source organism: Tragelaphus eurycerus (assembly GCA_935064755.1). NCBI lineage: Eukaryota > Metazoa > Chordata > Mammalia > Artiodactyla > Bovidae > Tragelaphus > Tragelaphus eurycerus. Next base: position 14,941,083 of record CAKXYN010000024.1, on the reverse strand, counting down.
AGAATACATAGAACAATTACACAAAGAAGGTCTTAATGACCCAGATAACCACAATGGTGTGATCACTTGCCTAGAGACAGACATCCTATGAATGTGAAGTCAAGTGAGCCTTAGGAAGCATCACTATGAACAAAGCTAGAAGAGGTGATAGCATTTCATCAGAGCTAATTCAAATCCTAAAAGATGATTAGGTGCTGTTAAAGTGCTACACTCAATATGGCAGCAAAATTTAGAAAACTCAGCAGTGGCCACAGGACTGGAAAAGGTCAGTTTTCATTGCAATCCCAAAGAAGGGCAATGCCAAAGAAAGTTCAAACTACCATACAACTGTGCTAATTTCACATGCTGGCAAGGTAATGCTCAAAATCTTTCAAACTAGGCTTCAAAGAATGTGATCCAAGAACTTCCAGATGTACAAGGTGGATTTAGAAAAGGCAGAAGACCAGAGATCAAATTGCCAACATCCCTTGGATCATAGAAAAAGCAACAGAATTCCATATAAACATCTACTTCTACTTCACTGACTTCGCTAAAGCCCTTGACTGTGTGGATAACAACAAACTGTGGAAAATTCTTCAAGAGATGGGAATACCAGACAACCTGACCAGGTTCCTGAGAAAGCTGTATGCAGGTCAAGAAGCAACAGTTAGAAGCAGACATGTAACAACAGGTTGTTTTCAAATTGGGAAAGGAGTTCATCAAGGCTGTATATTGTCACCCTGCTTATTTAACTTGTATGCAGAGTACATCATACGAAATGCCGGGGTGGATGAAGCACAGCTGGAATCAAGATTGCTGGGAGAAATATCAATAACATCAGATATGCAAGTGACACCACCTTAATGGCAAAAAGTGAAGAGGAACTAAAGAACCTCTGGATGAAAGTGAAAGAGAAGAGTGAAAAAGGTGGCTTAAAACTCAGCATTCAAAAAACTAAGATCATGCCATCTGGTCCCATCACTTCATAGCAAACAGATGGAGAAACAATGGAAACAGCGACAGACTTTACTTTCTTGGTTTCCAAAATCACTGCAGCCATGAAATTAAAGCTGCTTACTCCTTGGAAGAAAAGCTATGACAAACCTAGACAGCATATTAAAAAGCAGAGATATCACTTTGTCCACAAAGTCCATCTAGTGTAAGCTATGGTTTTTCCAATAGGCATGCATGGATATGATAGCTGGACCATAAAGAAGACTGAGTGCTGAAGAATTGATGCTTTTGAAATATGCTGGAGAAGACTCTTCAGAATTGTTGGACAGCAAAGATATCAAACCAGTCAATCCTAAAATAAATCAACTGTTAATATTCATTGGAAGGACTGATGCTGAAGCTGAAGAGCCAATACTTTGACCACAAAGAGCTGACACATTGGAAAAGACCCAGATGCCAGGAAAGATTGAGGGCAGGTGGAGAAGGGGGTGACAGAGGATGAAATGTTTGGATGGCATCACTGACTCGATGGACATGAGTTTGAGAAAAGTCCAGGAGATAGTGAAGGACAGAAAAAGCCTGGCATGTTGCAGTACATGGGGTCGCAAACAGTCAGACATGACTGAGTGATTAACAACAAATATATCAGAATCTGCACAATACAAAACAGTGAAAACAAAAATAAAAACAAGACATCTAGCAGCCTGAATTCTCCTTCAATTTAAGCTCTCACTTTTCAATTTTCCTATCTACTCAGTTAAGGAATTCTAAATCACCTTTGCTAGTGTCATAATGTATTTCAGAGCAACACCAAACATTTAAAGGACTGAACAAAAATTTGCTAAGGGAGGAGGATGTGAGGAGGATATGGCATTATGGACTGAGAATTATCAAAGGTAAAACATCTGATGTTAGAAATCTTATTTTTGTTTTGATTCTTGCTGTTGCACAAAGGAATCTAAAATTATGCTGTAAAAATAAAAGTCTTCTTAAACAAAGAAAGAAAGAGTCTGATGATACTGATATTCTATCTAAAGATGCATTCTGGATATAGTCTTATTTTTAAAAGATTTAAGGAAAAAGAGGTGATATTTTAAGGGAAATAAGAACTCATAAGGGCCATAATAGAGTCTAAATCCATCTCAAGGAATCAAATATCAAATAAACAGAATTTCCATTTTTTTACATGATAAATAACTGGGATTGGGCTTGCCCTCCACCTATAAACAACTAGAAAACTCATGAAATATATGAAGCAGCTGTTTTTAGACACTGGCCAGGATGGTGAAGAGCTGTGACATGCAAAAAGGAACACAAAGTGAGTCATATAATTTCCCTAGCTTTCTGCCTGGAGGCACTTTCTGTCAGTGTAGATCAGGAGAACCAAAGCAGAACATGGTGGTCTCACTGAGTTAGGAGATAAAGATCAGAAATTAGGAAGGCTAAAATAGCTGGAATTTGGAGAACCAGAAAATTAGAGTAAAAGGAGGGAATTTGTTACTGAATAGTAGTCTCTATATACACAGGATAAAATTCCATGAGGCCAGACCGCCCCACCCCAATACTAGATAATCATAAGCAGAAAAATTTCTAGAGCAAGAATTCAGAAGTTTTAAGCAATAGGGCATTCATCAGAGAATAATGCCTTTTTAGTGGGGCTGAGCAACTCCGGAATAAAGGCTACTCTGGACTCATCTCAACAATGCTCAAAAACAAGTTTCAAAAAGATCAAGCTCATCTACAAGTTACTTAACACTCCAAAGGGAAAAAAAAAAAAAAACAACAATAAAAAAATCCACACTCTCAGTAAGACAATATTCACAATGTACAACATCTAATGAAAAACTACTACAAATGGCAAGGAGGAGGAAAATATGGTCTAAACCAAGAAAGCCAAGTAAAAGCAAGAGACTCAGAAATGATAGAAATTATAGAATTAGTTGAAAATAACTTTCAAACAACTATCATAAATATACTCAAGAACTTTAAGGGAAAACAAATCTGATGAAAAAACTTGGAAGATATATATATATATTTTTTATAGATGGATGCTCAGGTCAACACAAAGAAAGAAAGTATGACAGATACAGTAAATTTGTAGGTAAACAGAAAATAATTCTTATTTAAAAATTTTTTTAAAGGGTAACTGACTCTTTAGAAAAAAATAATAACAATGCATTGTGTTTATAACATATGAAGAAGTAAAATGTGCTTTTAAAAAACACAAAGGATGGAAGAATACAATGGAAGTAATCTGTTGTAAGAGTCTTGTATCATACATAAATGTTGTAATATTATTTGAAGGTATATTGTGATAAAGACGCATTTTGTAAATTCTAGAGCAACAACTATTTAAGTAGAACAAAGCAATATAGCTAATAAGTCATTGTGTGTGTGTGTGTGTGCTTAGTTGCTCAGTTGTGTCTGACTCTTTGTGAGCCCATGGACTGTAGCCTGTCAGATTTTTCTGTCAATGGGATTTTCCAGGCAAGAATACTGGAATGGGCAGCTATTCCCTTCTCCAGGAGATTCTCCCAACCCAGGAACTGAACTTAGGTCTCCTGCATTGCAGGCAGATTCTTTAGTGGCTAAGCCATCAGAGAAGTCCATTACTTGGAACACCATAAAACATTTGAAAAAACAAAAAGAAAACATAAAAGGAGAATAAAGGGAAAAATACATGGACAGAACAGAAAAACAGCACACTGACAGACTTAAATCCAATAATTTTAATAATCCTACTAAATACAAATGATTCAGACATAGCTGACTGCGATAAAGTCTTCATGTCCTATAAAGGTGAAAATATTTTCCATGTGGCCCATTACAGAAAAAGTCTGTCAAGCTCCCACATTTAGAGATTGTATTTGAAAAAGTAAAGATTGTTAGACACCATAAGAAATGAGAATCAAACATGTTGCCTAGAAGAAACATATTTAAAGTTCATAAACACCTACATTTGAAAAGTGGATGAATAGAAAAGAATTTACTATGCAAACACTAATAGAAGAAATCTGGGTTGCTAGATTAGTACCAGTCAAAATAGATGTGGGTCAAAGAATACCATCAGAAATAATGAAGAATATAGGATAATGATAAAATGTTCAATACATCAATAAAATCTAACAATCTTGAATGTCTATACACCTAACAACAAAATTTGAAAATAAATGCAGCAAAACTTTACAAACTAATGGGAGAAATAAACAAATCCACAACTCCAGTTGGACATTTCAACATGAATCTTTCAGTATTTGCTGAAACAAACAGGCAAAAAATAAATAAAAATGTACATGACTTCAACAAAACTATCAACCAATTTAATCTAATTGACATTTATGGAATACTAAACCCAACTAATAGAGTTTTGCCAAGAAAATGCACTAGTCATAACAAACACCCTCTTCCAACAACACAAGAGAAGACTCTATACATGGACATCACCAGATGGTCAACACCGAAATCAGATTGATTATATTCTTTGCAGCCAAAGATGGAGAAGCTCTGTACAGTCAGCAAAAACAAGACCAGGAGCTGACTGTGGCTCAGACTGTGAACTCTTTATTGCCAAATTCAGACTGAAATTGAAGAAAGGAGGGAAAACCACTAGATCATTCAGATATGACCTAAATCAAATCCCTTAATATTATACAGTGGACGTGAGAAATAGATTTAAGGGCCTAGATCTGATAGAGTGGCTGATAAAATATGGAATGAGGTTGGTGACACTGTACAGGAGACAGTGATCAAGACCATCCCCATGGAAAAGTAATGCAAAAAAGCAAAATGGCTGTCTGAGGAGGCCTTACAAATAGCTGTGAAAAGAAGAGAAGCGAAAAGCAAAGGAGAAAAGGAAAGATATAAATATCTGAATGCAGAGTTCCAAAGAATAGCAAGAAGAGATAAGAAAGCCTTCTTCAGCGATCAATGCAAAGAAATAGAGGAAAACAACAGAATGGAAAAGACTAGGGATCTCTTCAAGAAAATCAGAGATACCAAAGGAACATTTCATGCAAAGATGGGCTCGATAAAGGACAGAAATGGGATGGACCTAACTGAAGCACAAGATATTAAGAAGAGGTGGCAAGAATACACAGAAGAACTGTACAAAAAAGATCTTCAATACCCAGATAATCATGATGGTGTGATCCCTGACCTAGAGACAGACATCCTGGAATGTGAAGTCAAGTGGGCCTTAGAAAGCATCACTATGAACAAAGCTAGTGGAGGTGATGGAATTCCAGTGGAGCTATTCCAAATGCTGAAAGATGATGCTGTCAAAGTGCTGCACTCAATATGCCAGCAAATTTGGAAAACTCAGCACTGGCCATAGGACTGGAAAAGGTCAGTTTTCATCCCAATCCCAAAGAAAGGCAATGCCAAAGAATGCTCAAACTACCGCACAATTGCACTCATCTCACACACTAGTAAAGTAATGCTCAAAATTCTCCAAGCCAGGCTTCAGCAATATGTGAACCGTGAACTTCCTGATGTTCAAGCTGGTTTTAGAAAAGGCAGAGGAACCAGAGATCAAATTGCCAACATCCGCTGGATCATGGAAAAAGCAAGAGAGTTCCAGAAAAACATCTATTTCTGTTTTATTGACTATGCCAAAGCCTTTGACTGTGTGGATCACAATAAACTGTGGAAAATTCTGAAAGAGATGGGAATACCAGACCACCTGATCTGCCTCTTGAGAAATTTGTATGCAGGTCAGGAAGCAACAGTTAGAACTGAACATGGAACAACAGACTGGTTCCAAATAGGAAAAGGAGTACGTCAAGGCTGTATATTGTCACTCTGTTTATTTAACTTATATGCAGAGTACATCACAAGAAAAGCTGGACTGGAAGAAACACAATTTGGAATCAAGATTGCTGGGAGAAATATCAATAACCTCAGATATGCAGATGACACCACCCTTATGGCAGAAAGTGAAGAGGAACTCAAAAGCCTCTTGATGAAGGTGAAAGTGGAGAGTGAAAAAGTTGGCTTAAAGCTCAACATTCAGAAAACGAAGATCATGGCATCTGGTCCCATCACTTCATGGGAAATAGATGGGGAAACAGTGGAAACAGTGTCAGACTTTATTTTTCTGGGCTCCAAAATCACTGCAGATGGTGACTGCAGCCATGAAATTAAAAGACGCTTACTCCTTGGAAGGAAAGTTAGGACCAACCTAGATCACATATTCAAAAGCAGAGACGTTACTTTGCCAACAAAGGTTCGCCTAGTCAAGGCTATGTTTTTTCCTGTGGTCATGTATGGATGTGAGAGTGGGACTGTGAAGAAGGCTGAGCACTGAAGAATTGATGCTTTTGAACTGTGGTGTTGGAGAAGACTCTTGAGAGTCCCTTGGACTGCAAGGAGATCCAACCAGTCCATTCTGAAGGAGATCAGCCCTGGGATTTGTTTGGAAGGAATGATGTTAAAGCTGAAACTCCAGTACTTTGGCCACCTCATGTGAAGAGTTGACTCATTGGAGAAGACTGATGCTGGGAGGGATTGAGGGCAAGAGGAGAAAGGGACGACGGAGGATGAGATGGCTGGATGGCATCACTGACTCGATGGATGTGAGTCTGAGTGACTTCCGGGAGTTGGTGATGGACAGGGAGGCCTGGCATGGTGGGATTCATGGGGTTGCAAAGAGTCAGACACGACTGAGCGACTGATCTGAAACCCAATGCCACTATAATACACATTCTTCTCAAGTATACATGGAACATTCACTAAAAGAGACTATGCTGCTAAGTCGCTTCAGTCGTGTCCGACTCTGTGCGACCCCATAGACAGAAGCTCACCAGGCTCCCCCGTCCCTGGGATTCTCCAGGCAAGAACACTGGAGTGGGTTGCCATTTCCTTCTCCAATGCATGAAAGTGAAAAATGAAAGTGAAGTCGCTCAGTCGTGTCCGACTCTTAGCGACCCCATGGACTGCAGCCTACCAGGATCCTCCGTCCATGGGATTTTCCAGGCAAAAGTACTGGGGTGAGGTGCCATCGCCTTCCCCCAAAAGAGACTATGCTCTGGGGCATAAAACAAACCTCAACAAAAGAACTAAAATCATACAAAGTATCTTATCTGTCCATAATAGAATTAAAATAAAAATCAGTAATGACATCTGGAGTCCCCCCAAATATTTAGAAAATGAATAATATCTTTTAAGACATGATCTGTGGTAAATAAGAAAATATTTTAAACTGAGTGTTAATGAGAAAACAACATATCAAAAGTATATGGGATGAAGTTAAAGCAGTGCTTAGAGGGAAATTTATAGTGTAAACTACTTATTTTAAAGTCGAAAACAGACTTTAAAAATCAATAATCTAAGTTTCTATCTTAATAAGCTAGAAAAATAACAAATTTAAACACAAAGTGAGTCACAAAAAGGAAATAATAAAGAGAAGAATGGGAACAATATGATGGAAAAGGGAGAAATAATAGGAAAGTCATTTAAACCAAAAGCCAGTTCTTTGAAAAGACAATAAAATTAATAAAAACTACTAATCAATTTAATCTAATTGACATTTAAAGAATAGTAAACGATTTATGGAATAATACATAATACTGGAATGATTAAGAAAAAGAAGGTACCAATCACCAATGTGAAGAATGAGAGAAGAGCCATCACTATGGATCCTACAGGCATTCAAAGAGGATAATTAGGTAATACTATACAAAGCATTATGCCAATAAATTCAACAACTTTACAGCTATTACAAAACCTGAATTTTTCATTAAAACTTCCCACACTGAAAACACCAGGCTTCACAGTTTATTTATAATTGGAGGATAATTGCTTTACAATGCTGTGTTGGTTTCTGCCATCAACATGAATGAATCATAGGTATACATATGTCCTCTCCTTCTTGAACTTCCCTCCTACCTCCCACCCCATACCACTCCTCTAAGTTGTCAAGGAGCACTGGGTTGAGCTTCCTGCATCATACAGCAAATTCCCACTGGCTATCTATTTTACATATGCTAAGGTGTATGTTTCAATGCTACGCTCTCAATTTGTCCCATCCTCTCCTTCCTCCACTGTGTCCATAAGTCTGTTCTCTATGTCTGCGTCTCTATTGTTGCCCTACAAATAGGTTCATTAGTACCTGTTTTCTAAAGATTCTATATATATGCATTAATATACGATATTTGTTTTACTCTTTCTGACTTACTTCACTCTGTATAACAAGCTTTCGGTTCATCCACCTCACTAGAACTGACTCAAATTCATTTCTTACTATGGTTGAGTAATATTCCATTGTGTATATGTACCACAACTTTATCCATTCATCTGCTGATGGACATCTAGGTTGCTTCCATGTCCTGGCTAATGTAAATGGTGCTGTAATGAACATTGGGCTACTGTGTGGAAGATAATATTTTTAAGATGTCAATTCTCCCCAAATTGATCTATAGATTCCAAATAATCTCACTTTGTAGAAGTTAACAAGTTGATTCAAAAAAGTATATAGAAATGTAAGGGACCTAGCGAAGCAAGAATAATTTTGAGAAAGAACAAATTTGAAGACCTAATGCTTCTTATTTTCAAGACTTAATGGAAATCTCTATTAATCCATACAACATGGTTTTGGTTTAAGGGGAAGGAACACCAACAGACCCATACATTTATATGAGATTGACCTCTCACAAAAATGTCAAGGTAGTTGAAGGGGGAAACAATTGTCTTAAATAATAGCAATTGAATATCTATGTGAAAATAATTGAACCTCAATCCTTATTTCATACTTTACATAAAGATTCAAAATGGACCAAATATCCAAATGTAAAAGCTAAACTCATAATTTATTTAAGACACATTGAAGATAGTCTTTGCAACCTTAGGGTAGGAAAAAATTTTAAGGTAGGATGTGAAGGCACAAACCATAAAAAATTTACACATTATATCTCATCAAAATTAAAAGATACAATTAAGAACAAGCCATAGACTAGAAGAAAATATTCATAAAACATAGACTTGAGCAGGGATTTATAACTAGTATTTATAAATAACTTATAATTTTATAAATTAAAATAAAGTAAATAGGCAAAATATTTGTTTAGGTACTTCACACACAAAAAATATCTCTATGGGTACAGTTATAAAGACTGACAATGCCAAGAATTGATGAGGACGTAGAACAACTGGAACTCCTTTACATTCCTGGTGGGAATATAAATGATACAATCACTTTTAAAACAGTTAATTCAATCAATTTCTTATAAGGTTTCTTGTTTGTTTTTCTTTAGTCACTAAGTCATGTCCAACTCTTTTGTGACCTCATTATAGCGTGCCAGGCTCCTCTGACAATGGGACTTTGCAGGCAAAAGTACTAAAGTGGATTGCCATTTCCTTTTCCAGGGGATATTCCAGATCCAGGGATTGAACTCATGTCTCCTCCACAGGCAGGCACATTCTTCACTGCCAACTCACCAGGAAGCCCTCTTAAAAGGTTAAACATGTATTTATCACATGACCAGATATTTCACTCTTAGGCTTTTTATCAGGGAGAAATGAAAATATATGTCCATACATAGCTTGTCTGTGAATGTGCAAAGAAGTTTTTTATTCATAATAGTCGAAGACAGCAAAGACCCAAATATCCATCAACAAATGAGTGGATAAATAAATGATGGTATATTCATACAATGGAATACTATTTGACAATAAAAAAGAAATGAACTTCGAACACACTCAGCAATATAGACGAATCTCAAAATCATTTGTTATGAATGAAAAAGCCAGATGTAAAAGTACATATTATTATGATCCTATTTATGTGAATATGAAATTCCAGAATAAAGAAAGGTAATATAATAATGTCAGAATAGTAATAATATGTCAGAAAAGAGATCAATGTTTTCTGAGGCTAAGGCTGGGGAGACTTGACTGCAAAGGGTAAAGAAAGAATGTTCTGGAGTCATATAAATGTCCTACATTTTGGTTGTAGTATTTATACGGACACACAGACACACACACACATATAATTGTAACACTCTTTGAACTATACACTTACAAAGAATGCATTTTATTTTATGCAAAATATTTTTAAAAAATCAAACCACTCATAAAGAGTAAGGTGTAAACTGCCAATTTTTTGTTTAGTTCTTTCATGTGGAACTTCTTTTTTAACGTCAACGTGTTCTACCTCAAAGCAGTATGTCTTTTCCTTCCTAATATTGTGCTGCTTTTCCTCATTAATATTTAAAATCTAGCAAAATATGCTACTTACCAATATAGTTCTTTGACATGGCAACTTCTTTGACTTCAATGTGAACAGAGCCTCTTGGTATCTGCACTACTTCCATGTAGCCTGGAACACAGAAGATTACCAGTACTAAGCAGCATCTGGGGCTTTCATCAGAAAATGAGTGTTTAGTAACCATTCAGCAGTTAAGTTTCCTTATTCTTCCATTCTTTCTATACACTTTATAAATTATAAGTAATGAGTAAATTCCCCTTTGTGTTCATGAATACATCTAGAGTATTATTTTTCTCTAAATCATCTCAAAATATCTTTAAATCCTCAAAACATATAATATTGGTTCATGCTTTTTTTTTTTTCTCCTCAACACAGGCTCTATGGGAATTCCCATCTTAAAGAAACATTACTAAATGAAGCCAAGTAGAAATAGAATAATGTTTCCTTAAAATAACTAATCTGAAGCCACATTTAATATTTAAAAGATTGAAAGCAATTTGGGGAGAAATCATTGTCTACTTAAATAAAGAAATTTTTTAAAATAAGGTGGAAATCAAGTAATTTGTCTATTTCAAGTACACCAGAGGTGTGAGGAAGAGTTCTTTCTACACACTCACCTCCTCTGGGCAACGAATCATTGAAGAACCCTTCAATGGCATCACATGTGCTTCCATCCCCTCCACAGACTCGACATCTATCTTCCCTAGCATCGGATCCCAAAATATTATCACAACCTACATGCTGAAAACAGAGAAGAATATTCAGTGTGTCAAAAAGAGGTGGACCCACTAATCAAATGAATACAACTTACTTATCTCCTTGCTTTTCTGGTAAAGGAAATCTAAACAGGAAATGTGAACCACTTCTACCTTTATTCTCTGGTAATTCTAGCTAACATTTCTCAACATATAATTTGAAAGAAAAATATTCTGATTCCCCAGGAATGTATACTTACATTTCTAGACTAGATTTCTTCTTCATTTATACATACCATGCTTCAGTTCTTAAAATATTATAATTTGTTGGCAATGGGCTCTTATTTATAACCTCAATTAACTAAGAAAAAATGGCATATGGTTCTATACAACATGGGTGATAACAACAAGAGTCTTTACTGAGCATTATGGTTTGCCCTTTCTAAACCACTGACCCTTTAGGATATCCAATTGTTAGTGTCAAAGACTAGTTGTGGAATTGATGCTTGGATAAATCCCTAAAAGTGAATACCTGTTTCCATCCACTGAATAAAATTATCATAAAGAAAAAAGAGATGTAAACATGTAATTTTAGAACCTGAAAGTCTACCTTTCTGCTTTGCATTTAATCATAGAAATACAGTTTGTATCTATATTTTTGGCATATTTTGGCACTTTATTTGTAACTTGTCTTTTAGCCATTAATACTAGGCATGTAGTCTCTGAATATAACCTGTGCCTGGGTCTTTTTTATCTGAAAAACATTTTTATACTATCCCAGAAACAAGTTTTTCTTCAAGTAAATACATAAATACACACACACACACACACACACCTGCATCATCTGATACATAAGACACATTTGGAGGCAAGTTAATAAGGGCAGAATTTGCAAGAAATTATAAGATTAAAGTAGACAGTGGTTTTTTGTTTGTTTTTAAATCTTTTCTTTCTCAGTTTCTGGCATTCAGTTTATGCTTCTCTTTAAGGTAAAACAAAAGCAGACAAGGAAAGAGGTTAAGAGAACAGTGGCTTTTCTTACAATAAGATTCATACACAGGTCTAGGAAAACACCATGGATTTGCTCCTGCAATTTCCAACTGACTGGTCTGGCTAATTCTCTGAAGTAAACGCTTTAAAAAGGTAACACTAATTCTATAATGAAAACCAGTATAAACGCTTCAGAAGAAGACAAAATGAGAAGAGCATAGCTATTTTACATTTTGAGGAAATATTTTGCTACGAAATACATCAAATAATCTTTCATTGAGAACACACAGTAGCCATACAAATAAGAATTGAATCCTCATTCCCTCTCTTTTGCTGTCATCTTGTTTATAAACAGAACATAAGAATAATGAAAATTAAATTCCAAAATATTTTCATAGCTCTAGCAATTTCTATAAATATAACTAGAACATCAGAATAAATCACATTTGCAAAGTGCTTGTGAATGGATAATTCTACCTTTAACTGTGTACATTTCTTATAGAAAATCAAATGAGTCCAAAATGCAGCTCTCTTTATTAAAAATTAGCATAGTATTAATTAGGAGCTACTATCTGAGAAAAAGAGACAACAGCCTCAAAAACCCCAGCAAACTGGAGTGAGATTTAAAATCTGAGCCACCTTGCATTCTCCATTGATACAGATATCCAGTGAATCCGCATTGCACTGAGTCCCATCAATCACCGCAGGGGAACGTTCAGTGTAGAAATTGTAACCTTCAGCCAAGCAGTTCAATGCACAAGGTTTTACCCCACCTGGAAGAGTAATAAATGGAGAGATAGTAGAAGAAAAGTAAATGGAGTGTTTCTCCTTAGGAACAGTGATTCAATATTATCCATGGCAAATTTATGATTGATACAGACATCACTCTGTTCTGTCACCTTCTTTGGTAAAATTTCATGTTTATTTGTATTGCTTGTGCAACTTGATGGAGGATCTGCTGAGTAACATTATGGTTTTAAAACGTCACGTATTTCCCATATATGTATTTTCAATATATTTTAGGTCAAAAGGGATCATAGTGGAGGTAACTGATTAGTGAAAAGAAATGAAGGAAATAAAAGCAATTTTTAAAAACTAAAAAAAAAAGTTTAAGGAGACCTTTAAAATGATCTCGTAAGATAAATACGAATTTATGCAAATAATATCACTTGTTACTGAAGATGATACAAAAACTGGTACTTCAAGCAGGGATATGGTAGTTGTAAAATTAAACTTAGACCTGCTTGAAACATATCAGGGACTTCCCTCACAGCTGGAGGTTAAGACTCCGCACTTCCACTGCAGGGGGCACAGGTTAAATTGGGGAGCTAAGATCCCAGATGCTGCCTGGTGCTGCCAAAAAGTAAAATATAAAAACATAAAAATAAGTAAATGTATTCCATGAATATGGCTTTAGCATGGAGATAAATTCTTATGAGATTAGCAAATCAAAGATAAAAATATATTAAATTGGAATAATTCTATGAGATCAATAAATTAAAGAAATATTGGATAGCATCATATGCATTTTAGCTTAAATAAACTGAATAAAAATTTAAAAATAAACTTTAATTAAAAATCTAATTTTATATTGTGAATAAATGCATAGAGTAACTCGAGCATTTTTATTTTGTCACCGAAATCTGTATTTCAATGGTTGTATGTATTTTTCAAGGTTGATGTGAAACAGGTAAAAACAAATATAAATAGTAGCAATTTAAAAAATAAGCAGAATGCATATCATAACTTCTCAGTATATTGGAAAAGTAGCAATAAATATGAATTTACTTTTATTCAAAACTACACATAAAAAAAGCTATTAATAAATACATAATTATTTTAAAATACTTTATTTTGAACTCTTGCTTTGGTCTTATTATAATGACCTTATAAAATTTATCTTTGAAATAAAAAAAGACTACTTCTAAACAAGAAAATTAGGCAGGAAGATGATATGCCTAGGTCTTACTGAAGGTAGAATCCAGGTCTCTACAGGGTGAAGTAAAAGAAAAGCCAACTGAGTGGTGGAGACAATAAGAGAGAACAATCCATTTAGGAGATCACTGTTACAGTTGATGTTTGTCATGTAAGAAGATGGCCCAATATTGCCAAACATTCTGTTTTTTTAAGAGAAGATAAAAACCTAGATTTTAAAACTATAAACTCTTCTTGGCAACTCATTTAAAGTTTTCAAAAATACTGTGGCGTTTAAAACATGTATATAAGTAAAAATGGTTCCTGAACTGCCAGTTTACAACTTCTGGCTGAATTCCATGTTTTCTTCCATTTTTGGTGTCTACAGGCTATAGAACTTCTATATAACTTATTATTAGGCTTAGGTTAATGATACATTTTGCTGTACTAAGCACAGAAATAACAAGTAATAAATAAAATATTTTCAACCTGAACTGATAATCAAGGTATATATTTATTTTTATAAGATTCTTGTGAATAAAATTGCTCTAAATTTCTGGAGATCTTACTGGGAATTTTTTTTTCATTACTACCCAATATAGTTCTTCCCCCATCTCTTTACTATAATGCTTTGTAATTTAATGCAGCTTTTATGCATCAGGTTTTAAAAAGAGAACCTGAATCTTTTATTTACATAATTTTAGTATTAATTATGTAAGGTAGTATTTGATAGGCAGGACATATAAATGCTATGGTACATTCCTTAGCCCACTGTGCTATATGATAATAATACAAATAAATTTATTCTTCTTTTATTGTTGAAGATGTGTTCAGCTTCCTCCACTACAATAGGTTTTTAGAAGAGGTAATGTTACTATTTCAAGAAGGGATTTAAGATGACTGTCTGAATGGAAGGTCACGTTATCAGTTTCCTTCATTTAAAACTCATTATGAATTTAGGGTTAATTTACTAAGTACACAATTATCAAGATGCTAGAGATTAAATCTGTGTGAACTATTTCAGAGACTTACTTCTACAGTAAGACAAAACAATCCCAATGTATATGTACCTAATAAAAGCAATTAAAAATACATGCAGCAAAAACTTCAACCACATATAAAAAGAAAAGCTATAAAATACTTGAAGATTTTAAGACACTTCTCTCAGGAACTAATTTAAAAACCAGAGCAGAAGAAAATCATAAAGATTATATAAAAGACCTGAAAAATATTATGTCAACTTGACATGATGATCATATAGAACAAAATAGCCAACAACTGGAGAAAATATATCCTTTTCAAGTATACATAGAACATACATCAAACTGGACAAGAAGCTGTATCATAAAACAAATTTTAACTAATTTTAAAAATTTAAATCATGTAGACTATTACTGATCATAATATAAATAAATTATAAATCAATAACCAAAAAATTGAGAAAATTTTAAATTATTTAGAAATAAAAATAACATAGCTTTAAATAATACATGCAAAGAAGAAATTACAATTTAAATAAGAAAATATTTTTAACTGAAGGAAATAAAAATATATAGAATTGGGGGAAATGCAAGATAGCAAAATAAATCCCTCACCCAAAATAATAATAAGAGCAAAAAACTAATCAGAAAAAAGGATAAAAGTTTTTCTTCTTTGAAAAGAGTAATAAAATTGATAAACTTCAAGCAAGACTGATCAAGGAAAAGAGAGAAGATACATATTATCAATATCAGAAATACAATAGTATATATCACTACAGATCCTACAGATACTAAACAGGGTAATAAGAGAATGTTATGATAGTTTTCTGCCAATAAATTGGACAACATGGAAGTAACATAAATTTCTTGAAGACAAACTCAAAAACTGACATAAAAATAAAAAATGTGAATAACTCTATCTATTAATGGAGTTGAGTTTATAATTTAAAAAAATTCTTTTCACAAAGAAAATACTGAGCCTACATGGTTTAATTAGTAAAATCTGTTCTAAGGAGGAAATACTATCAACCCTATGAACTCTTTCAAAGTAAATAAGAATTCTATTTCTGGAAGCCAGATTAACTGAAACCAAAACTTGTCAAAACCATGAGAAGAAAAAATTTACAAATAAATATTCCTTATGAAGATAGATGTAAACATTCTTAATTAAATATAAGCTGTCAAGCCCAATAACATATAAAAAAGGTCATCAGCACCTGGGGTTTAATGTGAAAAGCAAATGTTGGTTTGGCATTACAAAATCTATCAATTCACTCACTCTATAAACAGAATAAAGAAGAAAACACATAATTGACACATGCACAAACCTTGCTGAAGGGCCAAGTCAGTTAACTAAGGGAAGAAAATAAAATAAAAAGGCAAAAAGATTGGAAAAAAAAAATAGTACCTATCTCCAGATAGCATGTCTATTTACCAAGAAAATTCTAAACAATCTACAAAACAACTATTAGAACTAGTAAGGAAATTCAGAAGGGTCATGGAATGTGTAAGTTAATATATAAAAATCAATCTTATTTGTATATATTAGAGCAAACTATTGAAAATGAAAATTTTAAAATCTTTATTTACAATATTGTCAAAACCATGAATTGCTCAGGAAGATTTAACAGAAGATGCGCGTGACCTTAAACCTAAAACTATAAAGCACAGCTGAGAGAAGTTAAGCAAAACATGGAGAGATACACCATGTTTATAAACTAGAAAACTCGATAGTTAGCATAGTAGTTCTCCCTCAATTGATGCATAGATTCAATAGGACAACAACCATTAAGTCCAACATGTTCTTCTGTAAAAATTAACAACTGACTCTAAAATTTATGTGGAAATGCAAAACAGAATACCTAAAGAGCTCTTGAAAAACAGACCCAAGTAGGAGGAGCTTATACTACCTATGTCCAGGACTATACAGTTAAAGTAATTCAGTCAGTATGGCACCATGATAGGACTGACAAATACATCAGTGAAACAATATAGAGTCTGTAAATATATTACAAATACATATCATACCCCCAAATTATTTTTAGAGTGTAGATCTAAAGACCAAAACCATAAGGTTTTTAAAAGAAAACATAAGAAAATATCTTCCTGAGTTAAGGGAGGCAAAGATTTCTAAGATAGGACAGAGAACACAATGATTATAAAATATTTAAAAGATGAAAAATTAGAAGTCATCAAAATTAAAATCTTATATTCATCCAAAATATCACTTAAAACATAGTGAAAAGTAAAGTAAAAGTAAAGAAATATTTTCTCATAAGCTATGAGAAAATACTTGTAAAATTTATAAATGAACCACTTGAAAATAAAAGATAAATAACCAATTTAAAAATAAGCAAAGTATTTGAACAAACATTTTATAAGAGAAGATATAGAAATGCTCAATAAGCACATGAAAATGTGTTCAACACATTCAATAATCAGAAAATGCAAATTAAAACTTCATTGAGACAACACACAAGAAGAAGACTGCAAATACCAATTGTTGGCAAGGATGAAGAGCAAACAGAACTCTCAATACATTGGTGGCAGGAGTGTGCTTGGTACAATACTTTGGAAAAACATCTGGAAGTTTCTTTTAAAACTAAATTCACAGCTATCCTATGGCTTAGTAATCCCACCCTTAAGTATTTACCTAAGAAAAATGAAAACTATGCCCATAAAAAGACATACACAAATGTTTATAGCAGCTTATTGATAACAGCTGAAAACTAGAAACAATACAGGTTTCCATCAATAGCAGAATAGAAAAACAGACTGGTTAGTACAATGGAATACTGCTCAGCAATAAAAAAGAATGAACTAATTACATTTGCAGTGATATGGATGGATCTCAAAAACATCAGGCTTAGAGAAGACTTACATGAGAGTAAATATGGCATGATTTTATTTACACAAAGTTCTGTAACAGACAAAACTGATAGGAAAAAAAAATTAGAACTGGTTGCCTCTTGTAAGTAGGTGGAGCCAGTTGCTGAATAATAAGGATGAGGACTATGAGAATTTTGGAGGCAATGGTAATGTTCTGTAACTCAGTAAGGTTTTATAGGTGCATGTGTTTGTCAAAACTCAGGGAATACAGTTAGGTAGGTTAAGATCTGTGTACATTGTACATAATCTGCCTTCAAAAGAAAAATAAATATTGAACTGCAGTTAATCTTATGCATGCTGAAGTATTTAGAGAGGAAACTATACTGATGACTACAGTTTACTTTGAAATGCACCTGAAAAACAGAATAAATTAATGAATGGATAAAGAGATGACTAGATATATAATAAAGAAGCATATTAAAATATTAATGACAGAATCTTGGTGGTGTGTATACAGTTGTCACTGCAAAATTATTTTAACATTGCTCTGTGTTAGAAAGTTTTCAGAGGAAAATGTTGAGGAAATTCCCTGGCGGTCTAGTGGTCAGGACTCAACACTTCCACTACCGGGGCCTGGGTTCAATCCCTGCTTGAGGAACTAAGATCCCCTAGCTGCATGGTATAGCCAAGAGAAAAAAAAAAGTAAGATGTTAGAAAAACAGTAAATAAAAGTTGTTTTTAAGAGTACATTTTATTTTTCCAAGAGAAAATTTGAACAAATTTTAGTTTATGTTTTGGGAGCGTAAGAAAACTTGTGCTTACTGAGCAATTAGCGTCTGATGCTTGCCTAAATTAGAGCAAAAAATGCTTCCCTAAAAAAGAACAATAATCACCCATGGAAAGATCCTTGGCCTTTGGCCAAGAGAGAAACACATTTTCTTAGCTTCTTTTGAGTTGATTCATATCAGGGTGATAATTCCAAATATTTGATATTATAAATTATTATAATGTCTATACACCTCAAGGAAGTCTGAAGAATTCAGAAATATTATTTGGATTTACAACATTTCTAGGAACTCTGTACCTAAATAGAATTAGGTTTTAAAAAATGATTTCTGATCATTTGTACTAACATATTAACTATATTACAGGGAAACTATTAATAAAAACAGGAGACCTTTTTAGTTCTAGAGCACTTTCCTGCTTTGATTTGTAAACATTAATTTTTGCTAGTCTGTATATGAATGTATGGGTATGTTTGTATGTATTTATATATTCTCTTATATTTGCAAAGCTCTCAAGCATAATGAAAACTCTGCCAGGTTATACATTACCTCCAGTATAGGGTTTCCAGTTATAATACTTTCCACGGAAAGGCATATTGTCAAAGTCTGCACACTGTTTCTCTCGAAAATCTCGGGCCCCCAAAGGACATGGCTAAAATAAAATAAAATAAATAGCATGATTGTCGAAAAATACCAAAACCAAGGGACAATGCTCCTAAAATTAAAAATGTCTGAACTCCCAACACATTAGCTCACTCCCTTATTTTGCGGCTATAATTCTGGCATTTGCTTTACTGTTTTACAACCAGCATTCTGACTGAAGTGTCTGAATTGTAATCTTAGCCACGGAAGAAATAACTGAAGTAATTTAAACAAAGTTAAGTGTTAGACAGTTTCCATATAACTTCACACTCAGATGCATGTCACAGTCCACTTTGCAATCAATCTGTTAGGCGTCTCCTTATAAACAGGCATAAAAACTAGGTGAAGACACTAAAACACAAAATCCTTTTTGGTAACAGTATTTGAGGTCCAGCTGCCACAACTACTCCCAGCTCTTTATTTTAAGAAATCAAGAGGCAGGTTTGTAACATGACATTCAGCACTATTAATTGTGGTTTGGATCCCAACTACTATAGCTGTTTACTGTCTAGTCCTGACAAAAACCATATTTTGAGATGTGGAATGAACTGGGCAAAATCCTACGCCTCAAGTCTAAACACCTTTAAATCAAGGAATTTGGACTTATTAAGATTTACATTTAATCTATTAACATCACGGAAAATAAAATACTAAATTTTCAAAACATGTACATGTGTTGGTTGTTAGAGAAGAGAAGGATGTTGAGAGAGTGAAGAGAGGATTATTTGTTTTTAAAAGATTGGAATGCTTTTTCTACCTAAGTTTTTTAGAGAAGAAATCTTGCCAATCTAGCTAGGTCTAGATTCCAAATTCCACATTATTTAGGGCCATCCTAAACTTAAAGTTCACAAAGAATTAAAAATATAACTTCTCATAGTGTTGAGGAAATATGACCTAATTTGACTTATCTTTTAGAGTTCTGTACCTACTAGTAGCATCTAAAAAGCCAAGTATATACTGCTTTTGAAACAGGGATGGAGAAAATATTTCCCTTAAATATGACAGAACAAAACAAGTCATTAGATGAAATTCTCAACTGTGAACAAATATGTTAGTTACATTCTCAGAGATCATTTTGAGGACATTTTACTACCCACCCTTACTGCTACTGCTAAGTCACTTTAGTCGTGTCCGACTCTGTGCGACCCCAGAGACGGCAGCCAACTAGGCTCCCCCGTCCCTGGGATTCGCCAAGCAAGAACACTGGAGTGGGTTGCCATTTCCTTCTCCAATGCATGAAAGTGAAAAGTGAAAGTGAAGTCGCTCAGTCGTGTCCAACTCAGCGACCCCATGGACTGCAGCCTACCAGGCTCCTCTGCCCATGGGATTTTCCAGGCAAGAGTACTGGAGTGGGGTGCCATTGCCTTCTCCACCCTCCCTTAGATCTCTACATTTATTTGATACAGTTTCCTGAGATCAGTACATTGCAAATGTCCTTTAAATGAAGTGCAAAAATAGTAAGGTTACAATGTGCAAACATGTGCAAGGTCATCATTACTTGCTATACGCGAAGAGCTGACTCATCCCAGACCCTGATGCTGGGAGGGATTGAGGGCAGGAGGAGAAGGAACGACAGAGGATGAGATGGCTGGATGGCATCACCGACTCGATGGACATGGGTTTGGGTGGACTCTGGGACTTGCTGATGGACAGGGAGGCCTGGCGTGCTGAGGTTCATGGGGTCGCAAAGAGTCGGACATGACTGAGCGACTGAACTGAGGTTTGAATTTCTATCATATCAAGTTTAAAGTCTCAGATTCTGAAAATAGTGGCAGCAGGTCTACATTATGAGCGTTGCATTTTAAGATATTTTCTGCACATTAAAATATGAAACTGCAATGCTAAATCCAATGGTTTTACTTATCAAATTATCCTTCATATTTTCCCTTAAAAAAATGAAAAAGAACTATTCATATAGGCTATGCAATGCATCACACTAGAAAGACATGCTTCTACCATCTTTTGTTTCATGGTGTGCTAATTTTGGGAATAAAGAAATGCTTCCCATTACAAGACATTTTCAGGAAACCCCAGAAAATGACCAAGGCTATCAGTGGCTTTGTATGCAGCAAGACTAGTTTTAAAGAAAATATCCTCAATTTTAAAAAACACAAGTAATTTGAAATACAAGTTTTCACACAATATTTAAGTATTTGCAAAGCACCAATCACCTAAAACTTCATCCAGGCATGTCTTTCAATCTATTTGGAGTAAAATATAAAAATGGAAAAACTACAATCCTATCTGAGGCAATAAGTATATGACAGCACATTATAAGTTGTCTACAGGTGCTGTATATAGGTGAAAGATCGAAGTGTCAAATGAATCAGGGAAATATTTGTTGAGGAAGAAAATCTTGAGTGTATCACAAGAATTATAATAAAAGTGTCATACATACTTATTCTTTATAACATTATAAAATATTATAGGAATTAGGCTGGTTAAGAAAGAAAACAGACTTCTATTAAGAATGAAGCCAGGGCTTCTCTGTGGTCCAATGGCTAAGACTCCACACTCCCAATGAAGGGGAGCCAGGTTCAGGGAACTAGATCTCATACACTGCAACAAAAGATCCCGTGTGCCACAACTAAGACCCAGCATGACCAAATAAATAAATATATAAAAAAAGAATTAAGCCAAGTAAAGCCATAGAGAAAGAAAAGAAAAGGTCAATTTGGGGAACAGTTGGATAAAGGCCATCCTGGATGAAGGAAGGAACTGTATAGAAGCATACAAGTTAACATTTCATAGATAAAAATTGGTTAAAAAAAAAAAAAAGCCCTGAAATAAACAAAGTTGAGGGACACTCACTTCAAAAAAAAACCCCAAAGAAGAAAAATCCTATTCTTGACCGTCTTGTAATTATTATCCTAAACAGCAGAGAAGTAAAAAGTCCAAAAGAAGAATATTAGTTTAATGA
The DNA here is from genome assembly GCA_935064755.1 of Tragelaphus eurycerus. Taxonomy (NCBI): domain Eukaryota; kingdom Metazoa; phylum Chordata; class Mammalia; order Artiodactyla; family Bovidae; genus Tragelaphus; species Tragelaphus eurycerus. The sequence continues at coordinate 14,919,193 of CAKXYN010000024.1, read as the reverse complement.
CATACTTGGATAACATTTCATTAGATTTCTGACCTATTCTTTTCTTGTGATAACCACTCCCAGGGTCAGCATAATAAAAATATTAACAATTACACATACTTACGTTTTTCTAAGCATTCAGTAAGTACAAAAGCACAGACATTACATTGCCAACAAAGGTTCGTCTAGTCAAGGCTATGGTTTTTCCTGTGGTCATGTATGGATGTGAGAGCTGGACTGTGAAGAAGGCTGAGCGCCGAAGAATTGATGCTTTTGAACTGTGGTGTTGGAGAAGACTCTTGAGAGTCCCTTGGACTGCAAGGAGATCCAACCAATCCATTCTGAAGGAGATCAGCCCTGGGATTCCTTTGGAAGGAAGGATGCTAAAGCTGAAACTCCAGTACTTTGGCCACCTCATGCAAAGAGTTGACTCACTGGAAAAGACTGATGCTGGGAGGGATTGGGGGCAAGAGGAGAAGGGGACGACAGAGGATGAGATGGCTGGATGGCATCACTGACTCAATGGACATGAGTCTGAGTGAACTCTGGGAGTTGGTGATGGACAGGGAGGCCTGGCGTGCTGCAATTCATGGGGTGGCAAAGAGTCGGACACAACTGAGTGACTGATCCAATCTGATCTGAACTATCTATTCCATGGAACGCTGTTCAGAGGTCTCTAGATCTATTATAAGCTCTCTCACCACTCTTAAGATAGTTTTAATTAATAACCCCGATTTACAACTGAATAAATTATATTTTATTAGTCTGCTTAGTAATAGTTTCAATGTGCAGACACTTCCTTCATCTGAGTGGGGGCTTCCACTGGACTCTGTAAATGCTACAATAACATAGGTTTTTAGCTCTGTTGCTGCTGCTAAGTCGCTTCAGTCATGTCCAACTCTGTGCGACCCCATAGACGGCAGCCCACCAGACTCCCCCATCCCTGGGATTCTCCAGGCAAGAACACTGGAGTGGGTTTCCATTTCCTTTTCCAATGCATGAAAGTGAAAGTGAAGTCACTCTTATAATGTACAAAAACCTAATAGGAGTAACTTGGGTTCCAGACTTAGCCTTGTCTTTACCAGTTGCAAGTTTATCTGCTCCAACTACTTTTTTCTTATTTATAAAATGAGAGGGTTAAAGTATGAATTTTCAGACAGAAGACAGACACACTTAGATTTGATTCTAACTGATTTGTTTCATTTACCACCTTCAGCAATGTACTTAACTTTCCAGGTCTCATCTATAATCTAGGGATAATACTATTTACTCTGTAGGTGAGGATTTATGTAAACTGCTTAGTTGTGTACCTGGCAGTGGTTCAGTTCAGTTCAGTCACTCAGTCATGTCTGACTCTGCGACCCCATGGACTGCAGCATGCCAGGCTTCCATGTTCATCACCAACTCCTGGAGCTTGCTACCTGATAGTGGTAGCACTCAATAACTATTAGCAGTTGCGTGATCTTTGGTCTAGGCATCCTTGGACTCATTCCTCACCCTCCTCTTGGTCTGTTCTTTATTTCAGGGGAACAAATCTGCAGGCTCTATTTCACAGGATTCTATGTCAGTTGACTTCAAGTTGAGTTCAGGCAGTGGAAGGCACTAGTGGGAGAAGCCAGGGTATTTCATTTCCTCTCTACCTCCAGCAGCATCTTAGGCAGAAGCAGAGTACTTTTGTGGCTCCAACATCAAACAGCCATCCTTACCCTCAATCCTATGGTTCCAGATTCAGCTGTGTGATTTCAGTCTCTAGCATGTAATAAAACTACCTCCTTCCTGTTTTTCTAGCACGAGGGGTGGTATCTTTCTGCTGATGCTGATCTATGGGCTTATCAACCTCTTCCATTATTCATGTAACCAATTCTTTGCATTAAATTCACTTGATTCAAATATTCAGAGGTTCATATTATTATGGTTGGATCTTCACAGATACTTCAGTTGATGATGATGATGATGAAGAAGAGGAATAATGAGAAAAGAAACCGAAGAAAAAGGAGGAAATGATGTATTGGTACTTGGGAGACTGAATAGAGATATGTTTCCTTGGATTATATTTTGCAGTTTACTGGTTAAGGGCAGAGGTTGGCAAACTTCTGTCAAGGGCCACACAGTAAATATTTTAGACTTTGTGGTCCGTATAATCTCTGTTGAATGTGCACGTGCTCTATTGCTTCAGTCTTATCTGACCCTTTGAGATCTGTGTCTGACTCCTTGCTACCAAAATGAAAGATGCCCAGGGAATTTTACAAATAAACAAAAATTTTATTTTTCTAGTGTACTAATCCAGTGGAATATTTCCCTCTTTTAAAATATTTCAATATACATTGTTAGTCGCTCAGATGTGTCCAACTCTTTGTTACCCCAGGGACTACCATATGTAAATGATAGGGCTGTGTTCCACTAAAATCTTATTTACAAAAAGAGGCGATGGTTCAAATTTGACCCAGCAGACACAATTTGCCAACCCCTGATTCAGGATGTTAACATATAGATACATCTGTATGTCAGCATTGTGCAGAAGAACCAAACTCACCTATTAATTTTTGAGACAATACAGAATCATACACTTTAAAGAAGTGATGTCAGATTATAATACATTTTGCATAAAATGTTTAAACTTCCTGTACAATTATCCCCATGGGGGTCATACACTCTGTATAATCTACAGAAAGATACATAAAATACTCTTTAGATGATCACAATTATTATCCAGCTCTTTCTTTCAGCCTAAATCTGTTTTCCCTTAATCCATTGGTCTTGTGCCTTTCTTCTGAACAAATCTAATCCCTAACGGAAAGGTATCTGGACCTTGATGGCTTTCTTATGGGGACATAATAAATTATCATTCAGATCAGATCAGATCAGTCGCTCAGTCATGTCCGACTCTTTGCGACCCCATGAATCGCAGCACACCAGGCCTCCCTGTCCATCACCAACTCCCGGAGGTCACTCAGACTCACATCCATCGAGTCAGTGATGCCATCCAGCCATCTCATCCTCTGTCGTCCCCTTCTCCTCCTGCCCCCAATCCCTCCCAGCATCAGAGTCTTCTCCAATGAGTCAACTCTTCGCATGAGGTGGCCAAAATACTGGAGTTTCAGCTTTAGCATCATTCCTTCCAAAGAAATCCCAGGGCTGATCTCCTTCAGAATGGACTGGTTGGATCTCCTTGCAGTCCAAGGGACTCTCAAGAGTCTTCTCCAACACCACAGTTCAAAAGCATCAATTCTTCGGCGCTCAGCCTTCTTCACAGTCCAGCTCTCACATCCATACATGACCACAGGAAAGATCATAGCCTTGACTAGGCGAACTTTTGTTGGCAAAGTAATGTCTCTGGTTTTGAATATGCTATCTAGGTTGGTCATAACTTTCCTTCCAAGGAGTAAGCGTCTTTTAATTTCATGGCTGCAGTCACCATCTGCCGTGATTTTGGAGCCCAGAAAAAGAAAGTCTGACACTGTTTCCACTGTTTCCCCATCTATTTCCCATGAAGTGATGGGACCAGATGCCATGATCTTCGTTTTCTGAATGTTGAGCTTTAAGCCAACTTTTTCACTCTCCACTTTCACCTTCATCAAGAGGCTTTTGAGTTCCTCTTCACTTTCTGCCATAAGGGTGGTGTCATCTGCATATCTGAGGTTACTGATATTTCTTCCAGCAATCTTGATTCCAAATTGTGTTTCTTCCAGTCCAGTGTTTCTCATGATGTACTCTGCATATAAGTTAAATAAACAGGGTGACAATATACAGCCTTGACATACTCCTTTTCCTATTTGGAACCAGTCTGTTGGTCCATGTCCAGTTCTAACTGTTGCTTCCTGACTTGCATACAAATTTCTCAAGAGGCAGGTCAGGTGGTCTGGTATTCCCATCTCTTTCAGAATTTTCCACAGTTTATTGTGATCCACACAGTCAAAGGCTTTGGCATAGTCAATAAAGCAGAAAGAGATGTTTTTCTGTAACTCTCTTGCTTTTTCCATGATCCAGCAGATGTTGGCAATTTGATCTCTGGTTCCTCTGCCTTTTCTAAAACCAGCTTGAACATCAGGAAGTTCACGGTTCACATATTGCTGAAGCCTGGCTTGGAGAATTTTGAGCATTACTTTACTAGCGTGTGGGATGAGTGCAATTGTGCGGTAGTTTGAGCACTCTTTGGCATTGCCTTTCTTTGGGATTGGGATGAAAACTGACCTTTTCCAGTCCTGTGGCCACTGATGAGTTTTCCAAATTTGCTGGCATATTGAGTGCAGCACTTTCACAGCATCATCTTTCAGCATTTGGAATAGCTCCACTGGAATTCCATCACCTCCACTAGCTTTGTTCATGTGATGCTTTCTAAGGCCCACTTGACTTCACATTCCAGGATGTCTGGCTCTAGGTCAGTGATCACACCATCGTGATTATCTGGGTCATGAAGCTCTTTTTTGTACAGTTCTTCTGTGTATTCTTGCCACCTCTTCTTAATATCTTCTGCTTCTATTAGGTCCATCCCATTTCTGTCCTTTATCGAGCCCATCTTTGCATGAAATGTTCCTTTGGTATCTCTGATTTTCTTGAAGAGATCCCTAGTCTTTTCCATTCTGTTGTTTTCCTCTATTTCTTTGCATTGATCGCTGAAGAAGGCTTTCTTATGTCTTCTTGCTATTCTTTGGAACTCTGCATTCAGATGCTTATATCTTTCCTTTTCTCCTTTGCTTTTCGCTTCTCTTCTTTTCACAGCTATTTGTAAGGCCTCCCCAGACAGCCATTTTGTTTTTTTGCATTTCTTTTCCATGGGGATGGTCTTGATCCCTGTCTCCTGTACAATGTCACCAACCTCATTCCATATTTTATCAGGCACTCTATCTATAAGATCTAGGCCCTTAAATCTATTTCTCACTTCCACTGTATAATCATAAGGGATTTGATTTAGGTCATACCTGAATGGTCTAGTGGTTTTCCCTACTTTCTTCAATTTAAGTCTGAATTTGGCAATAAGGAGTTCATGGTCCGAACTCCTTATCTAAATTATCATTAGTACTTTTAAAACCAGGCACCAAGAACTTACCTTAAGGGTCTTTTTTTATATTCAGCAAATATATATAAAACTATTTTATGTATCACATATGATCTAGGCTCTGGAGATAATACAGTACACAAAACAGATTAGGTCCCTGCTTTCATGGAGCTCACTGTAGTTAGTTAGAGATGAGAAAGAAGAAAAATAATGCAGGGTACTAAGATGGTGGTTAGTTGGAGGTTGGGAGAAGTTGTTTTAAATGGTAGACAAGAAAAATTCTCTCTGATAAGGTGGCACTGAAGCAGAGAGTTAAAAAATTGAGGACGTGACTTATGTACATATCTTTAAAAGAGTGTTCCAGGAAACATTAAACGCAAAGGGTCTGAGGCAGGAATGTGTTTGGGAAATTCACAAAATAACATGAAAGATGGAAGGTCTCATAATTTGGAAACTGCAGCAGACTTGGGGACTTGATTCCATACCTTTCTGTTTCTAGAATATATCAGCTAGTGTGATGTTTTAATTTAATTGTTTACTTCAGTGCATGCTCTGAATCTGTGATTAGAAATAAGCTTACGAGGAGTTGTATATTCTGGTTGCAAAGAATGAGAAAGATCAAAGAAAAGAGTAATTTCTTAAGGAAAAATTCCATAAAATATATTTTTGTTTTGTTTAAGAATAGTGACGAGTTTAGCGAGCAATGTTTTTTAAATTACTTAAGTATAATAAATGCTGACACTATGTCAAAACTGTGACAGGAAATAGGCATAAGCAACAAATTTTTTATGTAAAGCTTGACAGGTTTTCAGCTTCTAAGTGTTAACATCCTCTCCTTCTAAAAAGCAACCAGGAGGGCTCCACATAAATCTAGAAAGCAATACTGCAGGTCTCGGTATCTTTTGATCTTCAGTTCAGTTCAGTTCAGTCGCTCAGTCGTGTCTGACTCTTTGCGACCCCATGAATCCCAGCATGCCAGGCCTCCCTGTCCATCACCAACTCCTGGAGTTCACTCAGACTCATGTCCATCGAGTCGGCGATGCCATCCAGCCATCTCATCCTCTGTCATCCCCTTTTCCTCCTGCCCCCAATGCCTCCCAGCATCAGAGTCTTTTCCAATGAGACAACTCTTCACAAGAGGTGGCCAAATTACTGGAGTTTCAGCTTTAGCATCATTCCTTCCAAAGAAATCCCAGGGCTGATCTTTAGAATGGACTGGTTGGATTTCCTTGCAGTCCAAGGGACTCTCAAGAGTCTTCTCCAACACCACAGTTCAAAAGCATCAATTCTTCAGGGCACAGCTTTCTTCACAGTCCAACTCTCACATCCGTACATGACCACTGGAAAAACCAAAGCCTTGACTAGACGGACCTTTGTTGGCAAAGTAATGTCTTTTGATCTTAGTATTTTCAAATATACAAAAAAACTTAATATTAGCATCTTTTTCATCACTTTTTTTTTTTTTAGAGAAATGTGTATGTTAGCACATTCTATGGACTATCTTAGGCTTCCAATCATGTTGACAGATTACAAGAATCTCCTTTCACAATATTTTTTATTGCTAGATAAATCTAAAAAAAAAGAAAAAGACTAATTCATTGGGGCATAAAAGTGCTATAAAAAGAAATATTAGCTTTCGCTGACAAACTGTCCTGGGGATTTTCTATTACTAGAGTTGAAATCTTCATTTTAGTCCAAAAAATAGGGTGACCTTGGAAAGTCCTGGGATCTCTTTGTGCCTTCTTTCTTTCATTTGCAAAATACATCCCCAAAGCCCTTACCTTCAAGAGCAATACATCCCAATATGTTTGCAAATGAGGAAAATTCTGCAAATACTGAATTAAATCTTCTTGTTGTTGTTCAGTCACTCATTTGTGTCTGAATCTTTGTGACCCCACGGACAGCAGCACTCCAGGCTTCCCTGTCCTTTACCATCTCCCAGAGTTTGCTCAAACTCATGTCCATTGAGTCAGTGATGCCATCCAACAGTCTCATGCTCTGTTGCCCTCTTCTCTTGCCCTCAGTCTTTCCCAGCATCAGGGTCTTTTCCAATGAGTCGGCTTTTTGCATCAGGTGGCCAGAGTATTGGAGCTTCAGCTTCAGCTTCAGCCCTTCCAATGAATATTCAGGACTGATTTCCTTTAGGATTGACTGGTTTGATCTCCTTGCTGTCCAAGGGACTCTCAAGAGTCTTCTCCAGCATCACAGTTCGAATAAATTCTTTGGCGCTCAGCCTTCCAACTCTCACATCTATACATGATTACTGGAAAAACCATACCTTTGACTATACAGACCTTTGTCAGCAAAGTGATATCTTTGCTTTTTAATACACTGTCTAGGTTTGTCTTAACTTTTCTTCCAAGAAGCAAGTGTCTTTTAAATTCATGGCTCCCTTCAGCAGCTGCAATGATTCTGGAGCCCAAGAAAATACAATCTGTTACTGTTTCCACTTTTTTCCCCACCTATTTGACATGAAGTGATGGGACTGGATGCCATGATTTTGAATACAGAGTTTTAAGCCAGCTTTTCCACTCTCCTCTTTCACCCTCAACAAGAGACTCTTTACTTCCTCCGTCTTATGGGTAATAAAGAGTGAGAAGCAAGCTGAGAATAAAAACTTGGTCCTCTCCCCCCACTTTTCCCTTTCCTCTTTTTTTTTCCTAAAAGAGATGGGATGGCTAGGCAGACAGGAGGATTCCTACAGCCTCAGGAAAAACAGCAAAATGAGCATTTTGTTGGCCTTTTCTCTTTTCCACCTTCTGTTTTTTCTCTTTCTTACATGCATCCAAAATGCACTCGTATTTCTTCATTATTACACTAGACCAACTTTATACATTGCCCAAATTTAATGTTCTTTTTCTCCACAATAGAAACATATTTTTAGCCACTTATACCCTATTATTTGAAGAAGCAGAAGTGGAGGTTGGATTCTGACCCTTGCTGTGCTTAGCAAGGCATGCACTTGACTTGGGATTGTGAAAAAGGGATGTATTTCTGTTCATTCACCCAGACAGGTGTCATATACATAAAGATACCACATGCCTCTCTTATAAGTTCCAAACAAAACTGCTGATTTCTTAATTATCAGGAAATGTTTTATTATCTCATTAAAAAATTCACAAAGGCATTTCCAAGGTTAAATTTAGTGTTCAATATATGTAATCAATCATTTTAACCCCAGTTTTTTCTTTAATTGGAGGCTAATTACTTTACAATATTGTGGTGGTTTTTGCCATACATTCACATAAATCAGCCACGGGTGTACATGTGTTCCCCACCCTGAACCTCCCTCCCACCTCCCTCCCCATCCCATCCCTCTGGGTCACCCCAGTGCACAGCCCTGAGCACCCTGTCTCATGTATCGAACCTGGACTGGCAATCTGTTTCACATATGATAATATATATGTTTCAGTGCTATTCTCTCAAATCATCCCACCCTCACCTTCTCCCTCAGAGTCCAAAAGTCTCTTCTTTATATCTGGTGTCTTTTTCGCCATCTTGCATATAGGGTCATCGTTACCATCTTTCTAAATTCCATATATATGAGTTAATATACTGTATTGGTGTTTTTCTTTCTGACTTACTTTGCTCTGTATAATAGGCTCCAGTTTCATCCACCTCATTAAAACTGATTCAAATGCATTCTTTTTAATAGCTGAGTAATATTCCATTGTGTGGAATATTACACAGCTTTCTTATCCATTCATCTGCCGATGGACATCTATGTTGCTTCCATGTCCTGGCTATTGTAAACAGTGCTGTGATGAACACTGGAATATCAATCCCAGTTTAAATGTAAACTTCTTATCTTTTCTCTCCCAAATAGTTCCTGGTTTTATGGGAGCAATTTCACTATACTTTTCCTTTTGAAGAGAACAAAAGTCTGATAATCCTACATTATCTAGAAAAATTTAAACCTCAATCTCATGTTTGATATTATAGTCTCTTATACAAGTTTTCAAAATTTAAGCTGTTTTTATATACCTTGTATAGCCTGTATTTTATTTAAATGTCTTCTATCCATAGCATGACCCTTTTCTCTGCTGCTATTGCTGCTGCTAAGTTGCTTCAGTCGTGTCCGACTCTGTGCAACCCCATAGACAGCAGCCCACCAGGCTCCCCCGTCCCTGGGATTCTCCAGGCAAGAACACTGGAGTGGGTTGCCTTTTCCTTCTCCAATGCATGAAAGTAAAAAGTGAAAGTGAAGTCGCTCAGTTGTGTCCGACTACTAGCGACCCCATGGACTGCAGCCCACCAGGCTCCTCGGTCCATGGGATTTTCCAGGCAAGAGTACTGGAGTGGGGTGCCATTGCCTTCTCCAGACCCTTTTCTCTAAGCCTGTAAAAATGTTAAGAATCAAATTTTTACTGTGTGATTTTAGAAATGTCTCTTTAAAGAACAAAATAAACAAGCAAGTTTTTTTCTATGCTTAAAGCTAGTCTTTATTTCTCAAAACAATATAACACTATAAGATTCATACTAACCTAAAGCTTAATGACACTGCTTCTTCTATTTTTTGCCATCTTATATATATATATAGACACATACATACATATGTATACATGAAAGTAAACTTTTATAAGTATACTGAAGTGTACTTATAAGAATAATGTGGTTGGTACATATTTGCTTTCTAATTATAATTTGGGACACAGTTATAATACTGTTAGTTAATAGATCAACTCTGTACTTTGTCATCACTTACCCCATACCTTTCCCTGGGGCTAAAGTTTCATAATTTTCTCAGCTATCTGGTTCTGCTGCAGGTTAAGGTTAGACTGGAAGTAAGACAATGTCAAAGGTGACTAAACTCAGAGCTTACTTTGCCACACCCACCTCCCAAAGGCTCCATATTTTTTAAGAAGGTTAGAGCAGCATCCGGAAATTCTATGCCTTATTGAATCCTTTCCACGTCACTAGCCTATTGCTAAGCTTTAGTTCCTCATTTAAAAATATTAACAAAACAAACAAACAAGGCACTTTTCTGGGCAGTTTAGTGGTTAAGACTGTCCTTCCAATGCAGGGGGCACAGGTTCCCTGGTTGGTGGAACTAAGATCCCACATGCCATGCAGCAAGGTCAGAAAAACAAAACAAAACAAAAAACCAACCCTGTCTTTCCCTTTATAAAAGTGATTTGAATATTTAATGAGTACTTTTAAAAATATATAAAAGTACTTTGTAATCTCTAAAACATAAATGTATACAGTAATAGCTGCACTGATTGAGTACAGATTAAGTACTAGGAATAGCACTAGATGTTTTAAAGTGTTTGTGCTCAGTGGCCCATGACTCCTTGTGACCCCATCGATTGCAGCCTGCCAGGCTCCTCTATCCATGGAATTTTCCAGTTGAGAATACTGGAGTGGGTTGCTATTTTCTACTCCAGGGGATATTCACAACTCAGGGATCAAACCGTCATCTCCGGTATCTCCTGCATTGGTCGGTGGATTCTTCACCACTGAGCCACCTGGGAAGCCTAATAAAAGTGTTACTTCTTTTAATTCTCAAAAAGACCTGCAAGTTTGATATATTCTATTTATACAGGTGTTTCTTAAAAATTTAGTGATGTTAGGTTTCTTGCCAGGGTAAAATAACAACAACCAGGATTAAATTTAAGTCAATTCTTCTTTCACTATAGTCTTACCTCTGAATATAGGCTATACTTTTCCTGTGTATCACCAAGGCAATAACATCATTTAACTGACCTTAAGCAATGAACGGAAGTAAAGAACTGCAGACAGCATGCACCTCTAGGAAAGCTGACTGAAAAAACACCCATGCACTACATAACCTATGCTTAAATTTTAGAACAGACCACAGGTGAACTGGAAAATCCTTTGTCTCCATAATTTTTTATAGTTTTGATGCATAAAATAAAGGAGGAAATGAGATGCTTAAGATGTAAAATAATATGATTTCATCCTAACCAAGGTGGAGCTTAGGTTTTTAACCAGAAGTTCTATCCTAGTCACATTTTCAAGCAGACAGGCAAATCACCAAAGAGTATGGAAAGAAAAACTTAAGGATTTTCTGGAAAATAGCTAACAATACTAGCACGCTCTTTTTAGAAATGTAGAAAAGTTCTTTGTATTGTAGCTAATATTTCCTCTTTAGGCTTTGATATAAAGTTTGGCTTATAACCTTAATGTAGGTATATTTTTTACCCATGACAAAAATCAAGGTTGAGTTTTTAACACACTGATGTATAAATTCTTCTACTTAAAATACTATGTACACCAATTTTTACCCTCTTAGAACATTTTACATAATAGTTTTAAGTGACTGCAGTGAAAAGTTTCTCAGGAAAGCAGAAATGCCTGCTAAACAGTCAATATTATTTTATGCCAATAAAAAGGAGATTCCATATACAAAATAAAGTATTTTTTGAGCAGTACTTGAGTAAACACTTATAGAAGACTGAGTATATATCTGGATCTTTATTTCTCATAATGGCACTACTGGATAATCATATTAGCTCCTACCTGTGCTCATTTATAAACACTGTCAGAACTTTATCAATCATTTAAGTCCAAAGAGGGCAACTGTCCTCAACCAATGAACCCTCAGCAACACAGCTTCAATAAAGCTCTGCTTTCCAAACCCAAGTTCCATAAGACCACGTCTATTAGATTAGTTTATGATTGCAAATATTCTCTTGAAGTTCCTGTTTAATGATGAGACCAAACTTCATCTAATTATCTTGTCTTTAATAGATGCCGTCTAGGGCTTCCCTTATGGCTTAGCTGGTAAAGAATCTGCCTGCAATGTGGGAGACCTGGGTTCAATCCCTTAGTTTCTCAGAAGCTTCAAGCCAAGAAGCATATTCATTGTTCCTGCCAAAGCTATTGTCTTTACCTGCTATTCTGTCCTAGAAACCATGATGTGAATATCATAGAAAGAATCCTTGTCTAGATGCCAGAGGCTCCTAATACAGGGAACATACTACATGTCTAATACACCCTGCTGCAGACAGCCAGCCTCAGAGTCTATTGTGTGATAGCTTTGGCCTCTAGGCTGGTCATGCTGCTGCTGAGAGTGGTCAGACCAATTTTATAGCTCGCTTTATTTAAAAATCTTACAGACTGAGATTCTCTCTTTATAAGTTGCCTCTTTCAAGAAACATAAGAGAAGTAAAAGACTTACACAAAATAAACATAAGAAAATTAACAAAATCGTAATAAGCTCATATATATCGATAATTATCTTAAATATAAATGGATTAAATGTACCAACAAAAGACATAGGCTGGCTGGGTGGATGAAACATGTGCATGTATGTACTTCCACTTACCACATCACTCTCCTTAAACCCCCCAATTATATGTAATCATTTTACACTGTTAGGTTAATCATGTTTCCATTATAGCTTGCAACTCTAATTATCTTTTCTGTCTGACTATTGATTGTGAAAACTGATAAATGTCTTTTACTACTGTGATTATTTAACTATTATCCACTTAATAACATTGTATTATGATTGGTCAACAGAAAATAATATAATTCTATATCACTAAAACTACCATTTAATAGGAAAACTGGTAATCACTTTTTAAAAATCCAGATGCATATCAGAATTATCTTGAAATTTTTGAAAAATACAAATGTCCAGGTATTGCTTTTTTTTCTCTAGAGTTCCAAAAGTGTTTCTAATGAGCATCCATGTTTAAAAACAACTGGACTATATGATGATTTTATCTAGTTTGTTTCACTTATTCTATTTCATATTCAGTACTCTCATTTCATTTAGTTTATGCTTTCCAATTTTTGTTGTTCTTTCTCAAGCCTTCATCAAGAGTAGTAGAAAAGCTTTTGTATGCATACACATATATAAATAGTATGTATAATATGATATATATATTAGAAAAGCTACGAATTTTTGCCTAGCTAAAAAATTTATGACATTTTGATTCTACTTGTTTGACTTAGTATGAAAAGAATGCTTAATTTCTAATTTATATTCACTCAAAAGTTTGATATAGTTTCATGTATTCTGGCATCTAATATTACTGTTAAAAGACTAGAAAGTTTACTATCTTAGTGATCTTTAAAAGAAAATTTGAATGAGGCTGGAATCTTCTAATCCAGTTCTAAGAATATAAAGAAATACTGTTGTAAAATAAAAAACAACAACCAGGAAATTAACGTCATACAGTATTATTAACTAATGTGCAAATTTTGTTCCAATTTCACAAAATGTTATGGTAGTGGCCATTATCTGTTTTCATACCTTATTCAAGATTCCACATTGTATTTAGTTGCATTAAGCAGCTTCAGCTGCATGCAAAAAATTCTGGTAAATTCTCTTCTCATTTTTATTCTATTACAAATATTTTCTAATATTCTTTGCTATATTAATAGATTCTTAGACATACCCATCATTTAAAGGTGAACATTTAAAAAAAAAAAGTGAACATTTAATTTTTTTAAATACATGGGGCTTTTAAGGTATCTTTGATATTAATTCCTCACTTTGATTTTAATTTCTCACTTAAATGTTTTCTTCTCTGCAACCACCATCTGTGTTTTTTCAGTCTTATAACTTTATTGTGGCTTTCAATGGCTAAGTCAAAGATCTCTCTCTTGCTAAATGTCACATTACACTTGAAAATATGTGGGTTATTTTCAAATATCGTTTGATATTGACTTCTAACATAATTCTACAGTGATAAGAGAACAGAGTCTGTATGATTTCAATACCTTTAGACAATGAAATCGTTGCACCTTGTTTTATGTCCCTGGATATGTTCCAGTGTCTCCTAGTTTAGTGTCTATGGGAACCTGAATATAATTTGTATCCTGTTGTAAGAAAATTGCGTAAATCTTAATTATGCTGAATTGGCTCATGATGTTTTTCAGGTCTACTATGCCCTTCCACTTTTCTGTATGATTCATCTTATTAATTTTTGAGAGTTTGATATTGAAACTCCAACTAAAAAATCTTAATTTATCTACTTAAAAATAAGTTTGATATATATAGAAATATGTATAACCTTATTCTAAATTTCCCAAGTCTCTTATAAATGTGTTATCATACTTTCATAATTTCATCTACTATTTAGCTGTATAAAGCCAAAATGTATTTTGACTTCAGTAATGTATTTTGCTGCATTTCTTAGTGGCACAAAATAAATCACTTATGAACTAATTTGTGTTGTAGAAACAAGGCTGTAAAAAAACAGACTATAATACAAGCTTATAGCATAGCTTTTCTAGATTTCTATTGAACAAATGGAAATTAAAATTATCCTACAAGTCAACTCACCACTTAGGAGTGGTGAGTACAGAAAATATGGTTAAAATAATAGCTCTAGTATGCAGAACATGCTCAATAAATGTTAGCAGCAGCTACAACTATTACTACTACTGTTGCTGCTGTTACTACTGGTATTGCTATTTGTACAAGTTCTGTTACTGCTGCTACTACTTTTGTTGCTGAAAGATAGAAACTAAATGAGCTCTGATGCAGAATCTGAGGTATACTCAACATCTATCACTCACTACTTTTTTGCTTGCTTGTTGTTCAGTCACCGAGTCGTGTCCAGCTCCTTGAGACCCCATGGACTGCAGCATGCCAAGCTTCCCTGTCCTTCACCATCTCCCAGAGTTTGCCCAGGTTTATGTTCATTGAATTGGTGATGCCATCCAACCATCTCGTCCTCTGTTGTCCTCTTCTTTTTCTGTCTTCAGTCTTTTGCAGGATCAGGGTCTTTTCTGATGAGTCAGCTCTTTGCATCAGATGGCCAAAGTATTGGAGCTTCAGCTTGACTGGTTTGATCTCTTGCTAGTCAAGGAATTCTCAAGACTCTTCTCCAGCACCACAGTTTGAAAGCATCAATTCTTTGGCATTCAACCTTCTTTATGGTCCAACTCTCACATCCGTACATGACTACTGGAAAGACCTTTATTGTTTAGTCGCTAAGTTGTATCTAACTCTTTTGCGATTCCAGGAACTGTACCCCTCCAGGCCCCTCTGCCCATGGGCTTTCCCAGGCAAGTACAGTGCTATTTCCTTCTCCAGGAGATCTTCACGAATAAGGGATCAGACCTGAGTTTCCTGCTTGGCAGATGGATTCTTTACCACTAAGCCACCAGGGAAAGACCATAGCCTTGACTATATGGACTTTTGTTGGCAAAGTAATGTCTTTGCTTTTTAATACACTGTCTAGGTTTGTCAGAGTTTTCCTTCCAAGAAGCAGGCATCTTCTAAGTTCATGGCTGCAGTCACCATCTGCAGCCATGATTTTAGAGGCGAAGAGGAAATCTGTCACTGCTTCCACCTTTTTCCCTTCTATTTGCCATGAAGTGATGGGACTGGATGCCATGATCTTAGTTTTTTTAATACTGAGTTTTAAGCCAGCTTTTCCACTCTCCTCTTTCACTTTCATCAAGAGGCTCTTTAGTTCCTCTTCATTTTCTGACATTAGAATGGTATCATCTGCATATCTGAGGTTGTTGATATTTTTCCTGGCAATTTTGACTCCAGCTTGTAACTCATCCAGCCTGGCATTCTGCATAATGTGCTCTGCATATAAGTTAAATAGACAGGGTGACAATATACAGCTGTGTCATACTCCTTTCTCAATTTTGAACCAGTCAGTCATTCCATGTTTGGTTCTAACTGTTGTTCTTGACCCACATACAGGTTTCTCAGGAGACAGGTAAAATGGTCTCATATCATCATCTCTTACAGAGTTTTCACAGTTTGTTATGGTCCACACAGTCAAAGGCTTTAGCGTAGTCAATGAAGAAGCAGCAGATGTTTTTCTGGAATTTCCTTCTTTTCTCTATGATCCTGCGAATGTTCGCTATTTGATCTCTGGCTCCTCTGCCTTTTCTAAATAGAATTTTAATTCTTTCTCAGGAATCTACTTCTCAGAGAAGATGACTCTAACCCCATTTTAAGGAGTTATCTGGATTAGCTGAAACCAGTATGGTAATATCGTTCCTTTTGCTTGTGACTGGGTTAAGGGTAGGCATGTGGCGTCTTGACCAACAAAACATGAAGGAAGTCTGCTGAAGAAGCAGGGAAGAAGCTTTGGTAAAAACCTGTCATATACTTAAGAAAGACACACGGGAGTACTTTATCTTTTCTCTTCCTCTGAATATCATCAGGGAAAAGTACCTTAGTTGTTTCGTTGCTCCCTTTTTGATGCTTTTCAGTTTCCTTTAAAAAAAATATGACCTTAGGATATTTTCCATATTATCTGGTCAGCTCTTTGCTGATTTTGAAATGTTAAAAAAAATCTTATTCAGCAACCTAAAAAAATTTTTCTGTCACAGTAATGTCATTACCAAAAACAGAAGTTTCACATTTGTTTCTAAAATAAACTAAGATTGATTTGATTAAAGAATTTTATACTTACTATTTACAGTCTTTTTTATTGTTTTTTTTGAATATTATATTTACAATGCTTCAGCTATAGAGCAAAGTGATTCAGTTATATCTATATATCTATATATATACTTCAGATTCTTTTTCATTATAGGTTATTACAAGATATTGAATATACTCTGTGCTATACAGTAGGTCCTTCAAAACAAAAATAGACTCAACAGACATAGAAAAAAAACTTAAGGTTAGCAAAAGAAGGGAGAAGGATAAATTAGAAATTTGGGAATAACAAATACAATCTTCTTTATAATAATTCGTTTTCTACTACAAAGCTAGACTAACTGTGCTGTCCAATATAGCTGTCACTAGCCACATGTGGTTATTTAAATTAAATTAGTTAAACTTAAAGATTCTGTTCTTCTGTTGCACTAGATGAATTTCAAGTGCTCAACAGCTATTTTTTAAAATTTTATTTTATTTTTTAACTTTACAATATTGTATTGGTTTTGCCATATATCAAAATGAATCCACCACAGGTATACATGTGTTTCCCATTCTGAACCCTCCTTCCTCCTCCCTCCCCATACCAATCCCTCTGGGTTGTCCCAGTGCACCAGCCCCAAGCATCCAGTATCGTGCATCGAACCTGGACTGGTGACTCGTTTCATATATGATATTATACATGTTTCAATGCCATTCTCCCAAATCATCCCACCCTCTCCCTCTCCCTCTCCCACAGAGTCCAAAAGACTGTTCTATACATCAGTGTCTCCTTTGCTGTCTCGTATACAGGGTTATTGTTACTATCTTTCTAAATTCCATATATATGCATTAGTATACTGTATTGGTGGTTTTCTTTCTGGCTTACTTCACTCTGTATAATAGGCTCCAGTTTCAATCACCTCGTTAGAACTGATTCAAATGTATTCTTTTTAATGGCTGATTAATACTCCATTGTGTATATGTACCACTGCTTTCTTATCCATTCATCTGTGGATGGACATCTAGGTTGCTTCCATGTCCTGGCTATTATAAACAGTGCTGCGGTGAACACTGGGGTACACATGTCTCTTTCAATTCTGGTTACCTCGGTGTGTATGCCCAGCAGTGGGATTGCTGGATCATAAGGCAGTTCTATTTCCAGTTTTTTAAGGAATCTCCATGCTGTTTTCCATAGTGGCTGTACTAGTTTGCATTCCCACCAACAGTGTAAGAGGGTTCCCTTTTCTCCACACCCTCTCCAGCATTTATTGTTTGTAGACTTTTGGATTGCAGCCATTCTGACTGGCGTGAAATGGTACCTCATAGTGGTTTTGATTTGCATTTCTCTGATAATGAGTGATGTTGAGCATCTTTTCATGTGTTTGTTAGCCATCTGTATGTCTTCTTTGGAGAAATGCCTAATTGATATCCATAGGACATTTCATCCCAAAACAATGAATTTCACCTTTTTCTCAAGCGCACACGGAACCTTCTCCAGGATAGATCACATCCTGGGCCATAAATCTAGCCTTGGTAAATTAAAAAAAAATTGAAATCATTCCAAGCATCATTTATGACCACAATGCAGTAAGATTAGATCTCAATTACAGGAGAAAAACTATTAAAAATTCCAACATATGGAGGCTGAACAACACACTGCTGAATAACCAACAAAATCACAGAAGAAATTAAAAAAGAAATCAAAATTTGCATAGAAACGAATGAAAATGAAAACACAACAACCCAAAACCTATGGGACACTGTAAAAGCAGTCCTAAGGGGAAAGTTCATAGCAATACAGGCATACCTCAAGAAACTAGAAAAAAGTCAAATAAGTAACGTAACTCTACACCTAAAGCAACTAGAAAAGGAAGAAATGAAGAACCCCAGGGTTAGTAGAAGGAAAGATATCTTAAAAATTAGGGCAGAAATAAATGCAAAAGAAACAAAAGAGACAATAGCAAAAATCAACAAAACCTAAAGCTGGTTGTTTGAAAGGATAAATAAAATTGACAAACCATTAGCCAGACTCATCAAGAAACAAAGGGAGAAAAATCAAATCCATAAAATTAGAAATGAAAATGGAGAGATCACAACAGACAACACAGAAACACAAAGGATCATGAGACTACTATCAGCAATTATATGCCAATAAAATGGACAACGTGGAAGAAATGGACAAATTCTTAGAAAAATACAACTTTCCAAAACTGGACCAGGAAGAAATAGAAAATATTAACAGACCCATCACAAGCACGGAAATTGAAACTGTAATCAGAAATCTTCCAGCAAACAAAAGCCCAGGTCCAGACGGCTTCACAGCTGAATTCTACCAAAAATTTAGAGAAGAGCTAACACCTATCCTACTCAAACTCTTCCAGAAAATTGCAGAGGAAGGTAAACTTCCAAACTCATTCTATGAGGCCACCATCACCCTAATACCAAAACCTGACAAAGATGCCACAAAAAAAGAAAACTATAGGCCAATATCACTGATGAACATAGATGCAAAAATCCTTAACAAAATTCTAGCAATCAGAATCCAACAACATTAAAATCCAACACATTAAAGAGATTATACGCCATGACCAAGTGGGCTTTATCCCAGGGATGCAAGGATTCTCTAATATCCGCAAATCAATCATTGTAATACACCACATTAACAAATTGAAAAATAAAAACCATATGATTATCTCAATAGATGCAGAGAAAGCCTTTGACAAAATTCAACATCCATTTATGATAAAAAACTCTTCAGAAAGCAGGAATAGAAGGAACATACCTCAACATAATAAAAGGTATAGATGATAAACCCACAGCAAACATTATCCTCAATGGTGAAAAGTTGAAAGCATTTCCTCTAAAGTCAGGAACAAAACAAGGGTGCCAACTTTCACCATTACTATTGAACATAGTTTTGGAAGTTTTGGCCACAGCAATCAGAGCAGAAAAAGAAATAAAAGGAATCCAAATTGGAAAAGAAGAAGTAAAACTCCCACTGTTTGCAGATAATATGATCCTCTACATAGAAAACCCCAAACACTCCACCAGAAAATTACTAGAACTAATCAATGAATATAGTAAAGTTGCAGGATATAAAATCAACACACACAAATCCCTTGCATTCCTGTACACTAATAATGAGAAAATAGAAAGAGAAATTAAGGAAACAATTCCATTCACCATTGCAATGAAAAGAATAAAATACTTAGGAATATAACTACCTAAAGAAACTAAAGATCTATATATAGAAAACTATAAAACACTGGTGAAAGAAATCAAAGAGGACACTAATAGATGGACTAATATACCATGTTCATGGATCGGAAGAATCAATATAGTGAAAATGAGTATACTACCCAAAGCAATTTATAGATTCAATGCAATCCCTATCAAGCTACCAACGGTATTCTTCACAGAGCTAGAACAAATAATTTCACAATTTGTATGGAAATACAAAAAACCTCGAATAGCCAAAGCAATCTTGAGAAAGAAGAATGGAACTGGAGGAATCAACCTGCCTGACTTCAGGCTCTACTACAAAGCCACAGTCATCAAGACAGTGTGGTACTGGCATAAAGACAGAAATATCGATCAATGGAACAAAATAGAAAGCCCTATTTTCTATTTTGTTAAATAGATAAATCCACGCATCTATGGACACCTTATCTTTGACAAAGGAGGCATGATTATACAATGGAGAAAAGACAATCTCTTTAACAAGTGGTGCTGGGAAAACTGGTCAACCACTTGTAAAAGAATGAAACTAGAACACTTTCTAACACCATACACAAAAATAAACTCAAAATGGATTAAAGATCTAAACATAAGACCAGAAACTATAAAACTCCTAGAGGAGAACATAGGCAAAACACCCGACATACATCACAGCAGGATCCTCTATGACCCACCTCCCAGAATATTGGAAATAAAAGCAAAAATAAACAAATGGGACCTAATTAAACTTAAAAGCTTCTGCACAACAAAGGAAACTATAAGCAAGGTGAAAAGACAGCCTTCAGAATGGGAGAAAATAATAGCAAATGAAGCAACTGACAAACAACTAATCTCAAAAATATACAAGCAACTCCTACAGCTCAATTCCAGAAAAATAAATAACCCAATCAAAAAATGGGCCAAAGAACTAAATAGACATTTCTCCAAAGAAGTCAACAGTTAATTTGACTCTGCATTGGACAGTGCATATATAGACTATTTCCATCATTGAGGAACATTCTCTTGGACAGTGCTGGGCTAGATTATGTGTCTAGAAAGTTTAAATTTTAATGTATAAGATTAAATTTTAAAAGGCTCCAGCTCGTACAATTTATGCTCAGATAGCTTTATTAACTTGGATAGCATGAAAATAAATTTTGGTGTGGTAATTTAATTGTCTCAAATTCTGAACTAGTAGAGACAAGATTAATGAAAAAACACATTATTTGCATATCCATGATATATATATATATGTGTGTGTATGTGTGTTAAATATATTTCCTTAACATCTGCTGAAAGCTGAACCAGAAGACAGAGATAATAACAGAAATGTCACGTGACCAATAGCAAGCTTTAGAAAAAAATCTGAGCATATAAAATATGGGTAAAATGAAACAAGCTTGGCATGTGTGTCTGGCATGTCTTTATCTGTTTTTTTTGTTACCTACCATACATTATTCATATTATATAGCACTTGTGTTATTAGGCCCAAAATGTGGGCCCACCTCTACAACTATGTAACAGAAATAGATGGGGATTGAGAGGTGGGTTTGGCTTTCACACTCCTACCTAACACAGTCTAATATACAGTAGGACTCCCTTCTTCTCATGCATAAAACCTCTATTTTCTGAGATTTATGTTATTCATTCAAATCACTATTTGGTTTTCATCTTTGCTTTTTACTAACCTCATGATGAGCATTTCCTGTCATTGGTTAAAGAGCTTCATATCTACTTCACTGTTTCACTATATGCTCCAAGTCCTAATGTCACCCACATAGAAGACTCCCCAAACTCCCTACCCTTAACAGTCCTTGAACTCCTTGACCTCCATTCAACATTGGGCATGCACTCTCATGACCACATTCTAGATCTGAACTCAGTGAGAACAGTCTCACTTCTCACATCTTAAATTCAAATATTAATACATTCCATTCTTGGATCCCCTGACCTGCTATCTCTTTTACCCTATTTATCCTGCAACCCTGGTTCTTTAATTTTTATGGATTTTTCAAAGTTAGATATCTAATTTCCTCCCTGTTCGCCCTCTTTATAGACTCCATTGTCATGCCCTAGTTTACAGTGCATGACTCACCAGTATCCTTAAATTTTCTTGATTTGTTTGCTGTTCTGTTGTAGTCTCACCTTTCTCTAACACATTTTCATCTAAAGCATAAATCTGAGACTAAATTTTAACCTGCACTTCATTTTATTTGTGCCTGGAAAGCTCTCAATGTCTCCTCCTTCTTTTCTTTTCCAATTCGCCCTTCAGGTATTTAGCTTCCTATGGGAAGAAATCCTTAACTCCCTAATTAGGCTATGTGCCAATTCCACATGTTTTTATAGCATTCCATACTTACTCTATCATATCACTTGTCACCCTGCCTTGCGATTTTCTGTGACTTCATAAGAAATGATAAAATCCTTGAAGGCATAGACTCTCTCACTCTAGCACCGTCTGATAAAAGTAGGCACTCAATTACTTGTTAATTAATGCTGGAAATGTAATACAATCATTGTAATTGAAGCTACATCTAATTATTAAATTGAAGCTATATGTATTATTAAAAATAAATTAATAGAACTAAATATCATAAGCTATAAATAAGAGTGTGTTAGCAATAATATGAGGAGAAATAGAGTAGGGTAAGGAAGATTAGGAATCCCAGGGTTGTAGGGAGAAGGGAGGGTTGCAATTTTAAATTCAGTATTCAGATTAGGCCTCACTGAGAAGATGATCAGTTGAGTAAAGGTGAGGTAAGGGAGTTAGTGATGTAGTTAGTGATCTGGGTTGGAAGAGTATACAAGGCAAAGAGAACAGCCAGTGCAAAAGCCCTAAGGTGGGAGCATGTCTGGCATATACAACGAGGGAGACTGTGTGCCGGCAGCAGGGTGAATAAGGAGGAAAACAGTAAAAGATGAGTTCAGAGAAGTAACAGAAGGCCAGATTGTGCAGGCCTTGCAGACCTCTGTATGAGTTTGGATTAAAGTAAAACAGAGAGCCACTGAAAGGTGTTGAGTAAAATACACTGAAACTCTGCCTCTTATATTGAGCACTGTAGGGAGCAATAGTAATATCAGGAAATTCACTGAAAAAGCTATTTAGAATAATCCAGGGAAAGATAGGGGACAACTTCCCTGATAGTTCAGCAGTAAAGAATCCACCTGCAATGCAGGAGACACAGGAAACACAGAAGAGCATATGAATGAGGAATAGTGTGGGAATGTGGGTAATAGTCTCAGGATAACAAATTAAAAGCTGTGGTTTTTAGATGGGAGAAAGGAAGGAGTAATAAGATATAATGTCTGGGTATGGACTTCCCTGGTGGCACAGTGGGAAAGAATCTGCCTGCAATGCAGGAGATGCAACAGATGCAGGTTTGATCCCTTGGTGGGGAAGATCCCCTGGAGCAGGAAATGGAAACCCACTCCCATATTCTTGCCTGGAGAATCCCATGGACAGAGGAGGCTGGTGGGCTACAGTCCATAGGATTGCAGAGAGTTGGACACAACTGAGCAATTAACACACACTAATAAGATAAAAAGAAGACAGTCAATTCACTTCCAGGCCCAGTCATTCATGGGCTAGGGGAGAAAACACAAGTCCTTAACTTTAGAGGCCTGCAAAGGAAGCAGTATCTTCAGAGGAAAGCCAGTTTCCATTAGAACAAGAAGGTAAAAGGAAAGAAAATTCAGAGACTTCAAGATATAAGGGATTGTGCTGATGATGAATCACGAGTTTCTGGGGGCACAGAAGAGTTTCAGTGGTTGGGAAGGGACAGGAAACAGCAGGGATATGCAAAGATTGATGGAATTGAATGGAAAGAGACAAGGAATGATGTGGAAGTCTGGGACTTCTTGAAGTGGCAAACATAAAATGGAATAAAGGCCATAGTAAGATTAATCCTTATTTCTCGAACTCAAGGAAGATAATGGTGGCAAGGTTGTGAGTAATGAGGGGCTAGGAAGTTCAGGGTGTGTGTGTGTCTCTATCTTGACTCCTTTTCAGGAGAGCATATTTGCTCCTAGTGCTGGAGCTTCCTCTGACTCTTGTTGATGGAACTGATGGACCTAAAAGGCTGCTGCTGCCGCTGCTGCTAAGTCACTTCAGTCGTGTCCAGCTCTGTGCGACCCCATAGACGGCAGCCCACCAGGCTTCCCTGTCCCTGGGATTCTCCAGGCAAGAATACTGGAGTGGGTTGCCATTAAGGTTGGTTCCATCCAATTTCGAAAATTCATGTGACCCTCACACACATGGATTTCTGATCAAACTAGCTCACAGTTTAAAAAATTTCCCTGCTCTAGGGGAAATGTAAGCTAACTTTTCATTGCAGAATTTGGTTTTACTTACATCTGTGTTGCAGGAGCGATACCGTTTCCTTTCCCCAAGGCAATATTTTCCACCTCCTGAAGGTCTGAAAACACATTTTGTTTAACATGTGAATATAATATATCTAACCACATAAAGAATACATAAATTGTTTGATGAAAACATATTGACATTTAAGAAAATAAAAAATTTGTCATTTTATTAGTTATTAATAATCATGGTGATAGCAATAATGATTATGGTTGTTAAACAAAAATTAAGACAATTTACTATGAGTAATTTCTTAAGGCTATTAATTGTGATGATACATACATTCTTAAGAAAAGGTGATTAAATCAATGTACTTTCTAATTAACATAGTAAACAGGTATTCAGTTCAATATAATGAGTTTAAAAATCATTTATAATGAAAAGCCATTTTAATCGTATTCAACAAAACACATAATCTGATACTGTATGTTTATCAAGTAGGAAGTGGAAAGTTTGTTTTTATAGACTAGAAATAAGGAGAAGACACTAAATAACTTTCTGAAAATAGCTTCAGTTCAGAGTATATAATGCAGAAATAAATTTCTATCATTTCAAATATTACATAAAGTTTAAAAGAATTAAATCTAAACATCAGATAGGCTTGTATTATACAGATACTTTATAGTACATTCAATCAGGGTGTTAAATACTTGTTTTACATAAATCAATTTCTGGAGTATTTAACATTAGAGAAAGTCATATGCTATTATTTTGGCATGTAATATTTGAATGAAAAAAACTAACTTGTTTCAAAAGTGGTCCAAGTCATTCTCTTTAAGTATTTCGGTATATTATTTATTACCATAGGGTTTGATACTTTTGGTTATTAAATTACAGTAGCTTGGAGCTGAACTTCATTATTCTGTACTTGTTTTAAAAAGATCAAGTCTCAAGTATAATTTTGGTTCACTGATAACTATTATCAATTTATTAAATTATCAATTATCTCATTGATATTAATTACAAATGAGATAATTAAAGTTACACTTTGAATATATTTTGAATGCCAGTGAATGCTGACTTTAAACAAGGGAAAAAAATGGCCCAGCCTGAGCCAGGATGGGAGAAATGGGTTGGTCAGAGAAAAACAAGGTAGTGGGAATAGTGGTGGCACTGCTGTTTATGAGTGGGTGACAGTGAGCTCTGTTTAACAGAATGAAAAAACAGAAGTAATACAACGGGAAACAATTTCAAACTGAAAAAGAAGAAAAGAGAAGACACACTTAGAGGGAGGAATGAAAGACAGGGATACTATGTTAAAATAGGAAAAAATTAAAATAGACCATTTTTTTACTCCAGCAGGGGGAAAAAGCAGAGGTGATATCATAACATCATTTTGCACCAAATAATTGTCAACAAAGAAGGTCCTTAACCTGAGTTCTAGACAGAAACGGGAGCACTTGACACGAAGCAGCTAAGGAGCAGTTTAGTCTCTGGTAGGACACAAAAGACCAACTAGAGAAATCATCCACCTGTAATGGGCACTGGTGGGAGGGAGAAGCAATACAGCTTAGCAAGGAATACGGATGGGCTGGCTTTATGCCAGGGGGACTCTGGCTAGAGAAAGAGTGGTGGGAGAGGAGCAGTCTGACCTGCATAAAACAGTCATGAGGAGAAAAGTGGTGGCAGTTCCGGAAGATGATTAATGGGGGCATGTGAATGGAAACTAT
Organism: Tragelaphus eurycerus; assembly: GCA_935064755.1. Taxonomy (NCBI): domain Eukaryota; kingdom Metazoa; phylum Chordata; class Mammalia; order Artiodactyla; family Bovidae; genus Tragelaphus; species Tragelaphus eurycerus. The sequence continues at coordinate 14,893,658 of CAKXYN010000024.1, read as the reverse complement.
TTTAACACATGGGCAGTATTCTTTTCATTGTGATTTGTGATGCGAATCAAGGCATTTCAACCCTTGAAGCGCTCTCATTGGTCTTTTTAATACTAATGTAGCAGTAATAATTTTATGTGACATGTGAAAAGACCTTAGGTTTCCTGGGAATAATGGCAATGTAGCTAAGACCAGACCTGGTTTCATCCATAATTCAGTAGTTTTTGGAGGAGGAAATCTATCTGATTATTACTAGATGAAAAGTCTGGCTGTACCTGGGATAGATACACAGTGCTTTTCTTTTCTTTTTAGTTACATAGTAAGGTGAAAAGAAGAAAAAGAAAGTCTGTCTAACAAGGCTCCTCCACTTTCCTGTGCCTATTGCTTGTTCTGAAGAAAGCACTTGGCTCACTGGAGAAACGTTTTTACAGATAACATGTGAAACCACAGCTTTGAATCATTTCCAACTGTGTCTTTTTGTTGGCTCCGGCTTACTTTAGCTACTTACGCTGGACTGTCACAGTGTCTTAGGGATGAGGAGACGCCTCCCCCGCAGGTCCTGCTGCACTCTCCCCATAGTGACCAGGGACCCCAGCCCCCATCTATGCTCTGGGGCCAAGTGCCAAAAGGAACACAATCTCCCTGATAACACCACTGCAAGATTTCACAGAAAACACAGAATTAGCTTTTAGGCAGACAGGGCTACCAGGATAGAAATAAATACATAAGGATCAGGCAATGACCAATTACAAGCATTAGCATTCTCCCCATAGATAACAGACTGAGAGTTCTTTAACTGTGTTTAGACATTAGTAAAGGTGCATGTGATTTGCAAATTAGCTAAGCAATGATTTATAAATCTCTAACAAATACCAGGCGTCTAAAAAACTTGACTTTACTTCTTTTTTTCCTTCTTTCTCCTCCTCCCGACTTTTGGTGTTTTCTCATTATAGAGACCTCAAAAGCCTTTTTTAGATATTTTAGTATTGTAACATTTTTTTCTTTATATTCCACTATTATTAGACTCATGGAATGATAACGCAATATGGAAAGTTCCCCAGTAAGGAATTTTTATGATGGTAATTGCTTTCTCTTAAAAAAAAAAAAAAAAAAAAAGGCCGATTGAGGCTACAATAGTAAAAGAATGTGTTGTGGCATTTCATCTACATGAGTACTGCAGACATAATAAAAGTAATGCCAAGACACTAGGGACAGGGTACAAAAAAACCCTTATATACAGTGACTAGCCATGTGTATAGCCCTTACATGAACATGTGTATTGGAATTCTTCTTAGCTTTACTCTCTGCAATAAACCACACATACTGCACATAAGTAGAAAGCCAGGAATAATTTATCGAGATGCAGACATCGCATAATCAGCTCATAACTCTAACGTGATAAATCTTATTTGCAGAATATGGTAAAAATGAAAGCCGTTTTTAAAAAAACCAAGCACTACGTGAGGCTTTTATTAGCTCATTTTTCTGAGTTATCAAAATTTGATGAACCATGCTGATGCTTGGAGAAGGAAATGGCAACGCACTCCAGTATTCTTGCCTGGAGAATCCCATGGACAGAGGAGCCTGGTGGGCTACTGTTCATCGAGTCACAAAGAGTTGGACTCGACTGAGTGACTAAGTAGCATGCTGATGTTATGAAAGTTCTTTGTCTATATGATGAATAACAATAGTGAACACTATCAGAGTTGAGTAACTGTCAGCAATGTTAGATTGTTAAATAAAAATTCAACTTTATATTAAAATGTAAAGGGTTTATGATGTGATATTTTAAAAGTAATCAATTTATTATATTAATTCTATATATCCAGAATTATTTCACTTTCACCATTTGTACTGCTATCACTCTAGACCAAACTGGCGAATGGAATAGCTTATTACCTGGGCCCCCTGCCTTACTTTCTTCTATCAGAGAGCTCTTTTAAAACATACTGTGGTATCATGTTACTCTTTTCCTCAAAAGACTGTAATGGTTTCCTATTCCCCTATGGTCAACGGTGACCTTTGTGACCTAGCCCCTGCCTTCCTCTCCAGCCTCATTCTCTTTCTGGTACAGAATGCTCCAGACACACACTGGCTTTCTTTCTGTTCCACAATACACTAAACTTGTTCTCTGCTCAGGGTACTCGGATTTGCTGGTCCTCCTAGAAATACTCTTCTGATTACTTCTACTGTAGTCTTCTCATCATTTGGTCTCAGGTCAAGTGTCATTCAAAGAGGGGGGCCATCTTTCCTTGACCACTCTTACTATGAAGTGGCTGTACCTCACTACCCCTGTCACCCTCCCCTCCTCCTACTCCAGCAGGTACAGAGATTACATCTTCCTGTTTTAGTCCCCTTTACCACTCATTTAAATTACCCATGGCAGAAGATGAGATGGGTTAGACAGCATCACTGATTCAATGGACATGAACTTGAGCAAAATCCGGGAGATAGTGAAGGACAGGGAAGCGTGGCATGCTACAGTCCATGGAGTTGCAAAGAGTCAGACACGACTTAGCCACTAACAGCAATAACTTATTTTTCAAAATATTTTTTTTATTACTTTTATTGTCTCCTCTCTTTGGTATACAAAAGCCTTAAGAGCCTCATGTGGCTATTCAAATTTAAATTAATTGAAATCAAAAATTCAGTTCCTGAGACCCCTTCTAGGACTCCATAGCCACATGTGTCTAGTGGCTATGATACTTGACAGAGTAGATACAGAACATTTCTATCATCACAGAATGTTCTAACTGAAAATGCTGAATGTCTAGAGTAGTGCTCAGTGGATATTTAACAAAACTTTATTGAATGATTACATTAGTTAAATTATTGAATTCTGTGTCCCATTTTGGTTACTATATGTCAAGAAGGAACTGGAGATACTGGAGAGTAAAGAAAGTCAAATTCATCTTTGTGTCCTTGGTAGTTGGCATTCAGAGAATGTTTCAGTAACTGTAACAACATAAGGACTTTTTAAGAAAACTGCAAAGGAATTATCATTTGTCCATAAAAAATTGGGCAAGAGGAAGTCAAAATTTGTTTGACTATGTAAGGCCAAACATTCTGATCCTAAATTGAATAAATGTTAAAGTAGTGCATTAAAAAAGATAATGAGTTTTGGGCAATTAAAAAGTATTATGAAGAGAAAAAAACCATCTGTCTAAAATGATGAAGCAGAGGTAGGTGGCTGAACCGATAATACACAGTACCAACTCTGGAAGCAGGGCTGCTAATTATGTACATGTGAGAGGGAGAATGTTCAAGGTGCCAGCTTATGATTTACCTAAGTGATCCTGAAGACCAACCAGTTGGTATAATGGTATATCAATTGTGTTAGATCTTCATCTATATAAAAATCATAACAGTGAACCAAATATCCTTTGGTTTTACATTTTTGGTATTACAAATGTTATTGCAAGTAGCTACGTGTAAGAATATTTATGCATCATTTATTTTCCTATGAGAGTAACTGGGTAATGTAGTATTAACCAGCAATTATTGTTCTTCCCCCTGCGGTTTGGAAGGACTGGTGCTGAAGCTGAAACCCCAATACTTTGGCCACCTGATGTGAATAACTGACTCATTTGAAAAGACCTTGATGCTGGGACTGATTGAAGGCGGGAGGAGAAGGGGACGAAAGAGGAAGAGACGGGTGGATGACATCACCGACTCAATAGACATGAGCTTGAGTAAGCTCTGGGAGTTCGTGATGGACAGGGAAGTCTGGTGTACTACAGTCCATGGGGTCACAAAGAGTCAGACACGACAGAGTGACTGAACTGACTGAACACTTAAAAATTCCAAATATTAAAATTTGCATATTTTTAAAGTCAGAAACAGCATTACTGATTTCAAATAAGAATAAAATTTGATTTTACATTTATCTTATATAATCACAGAGCTGCACTTAAAGCTCAAAGAGATTTTAGAATTTATGTGGTCTAAGCACTTCATTTATATGAGGCAACTAGAATCTTAAGAAGGTTGACTTGCCCAAGATCACTTACTGAGAAAAAAGGATTTGCTGTCCAAATACATATAAAAATGTAGGAAAAATCAATTGGAAGTGTAGGATTATATATCCAAAGACATTAAAGAATATGCTAACATACTTTACTGAACTGTTTTTACTACATAAAATACAAAATAACACTAGAGATTTTTTAAAAATTCAATTAGCTGCAAGTGTGTGTATATATATATATACATATACATGTTTTTTCATACCTCTTTGAATATTCTTGTAATTAGTACAGGAAAAAATTTCACTTTGTGCATTTTTAGGGCATGAAATTGTGAAGGCCACAAAAACTCTGAAAAATGTAGGTTCTAAAGTATTAAATAATATTGTTTTACATGTTTTGTTGATGCTCAGAAAATACAGCATGGAGAAAGAAATCACATAAATTCTCCTGTTTTCCTCTTAAACTGTACAGTTAAGGTACAAGATAAATACAAATATTCAGTTTGTAAAATGTTGCTCAGTTCTTACCATTAATTAATATATACACAGCAGTAGTATTCTGTAAGTGGTTTGCTAAAACCTTTTATCATGAAAATTCATGCTATTGATTATATCTATTCTACAGAGTCATAATAGACAATTATATCATAAAGTTAAATAACATAAATTAATGGGTAAAGAATGAAGAATTCATAATAATAATATAAGTATCAGCCATTTGGCAGTTGACAAGAGACTAGTGTCTAGTTTAATAACTAATTAACAACTTAGTCTTCAGTCAGTGTGTTGATTTTAGTCACTCAGTCGTGTCAGATTCTTTGCCACTCCATGGACTGTAGCCCACCAGGATCCTGTGTCCATGGGGATTCTCCATGGCAAGAATACTGGAGTGGTTTGCCATGCCCTCCTCCAGAAGATCTCCAGAGGATCAATCCCAGGGATTTAACCCACGTCTCCCACATTGCAGGTGGATTCTTTACCATCTGAGCCACCAGGGAAGCCCAAGAATACTGGGGTGGGTAGCCTATCCCTTCACCAGGGAAAATTCCTGACCCAGAAATAACACCAGGGTCTCCTGCATTGCAGGATGATTCTTTAACAGCTAAGCTACCAGGGAAGCTCAAAGTTGCTCAGTCATGTCCGACTCTTTGCAACCCCATGGAATTCTCCAGGCCAGAATTACTGGAGTGAATAGCTATTCCCTTCTCCTGGCAATCTTTCCAAATGAGGGATAGAACCCAGGTCTCCCACATTGCAGGCAGATTCTTTACTTTCTGATCCCACCAGGGAAGCCCAAACATTTTCTTGGCTCCTCTGTCCATGGGGATTCTCCAGGCAAGAATACTGGAGTGGGTTGCCATGCCTCCTCCAGGGGATCTTCCCAACACAAGGATCAAACCCAGGTCTCTCATATTGCAGGCAGAATCTTTACCATCTGAGCCACCAGGGAAGCCCACCAAGGAAGTCTGTGTGTAGCCTGTTACAAACTTCAATTCTCATTTTAGCAACATCTTCTTTGGTCCAAAGCAAGTCCTTTGTTTCTTTTCTTTAGTTTCCCTAACTACAAAGTGGGGTCTAATTCCAGTTTTTGATTATAATATGGTTTGGATTAGGATGACTACAGAAAGGGCTTCCCTGGTGGCTCAGAGATTAAAGCGTCTGCCTGCAATGTGGGAGACCTGGGTTCGATCCCTGGGCTGGGAAGATACCCTGGAGAAGGAAATGGCAACCCACTCCAGTATTCTTGCCTGGAGAATCCCATGGACGGAGGAGGCTGGTGGGCTACAGTCCACGGGGTCGCAAAGAGTCGGACATGACTGAGCGACTTCACTCACTCACAGAAATTAGTTCTATACAGACATACCTTCAAAAAAGTTAAAAATCTATCAAATGACTTGTTTAACTTTGCTCTCTGGCAAAATGTTCTTTTGTGCATGTTTACTTTCCTCTCAACCTTGTGTTTATAGGAAAGGATCTCTGGAATTTTTGCTACCTCTCCTTCTAGTAGTATTATGTATCTTAATGTAGTACATGATTTTAAGAGAAGAAACTCATTTAACTTAATAAGCTTTTTAAGAAACCTATAAGGAACTTCATGTGGATCAAGTTATTTGAGCTAACTTTCTAGATGATGATATTAATCAACCTGTACTAAGATTTAAATAGAAGTCATAATTAATATAATTAGTTTACACCAAATAAACTTTAAGTATACAAATTCTATAAGCACAGTAAAGATGAGAATTCTGAGTTTTGTATTTTTTATTTTTATCCTTTTTTAACCTGAAGATGCCAAAACTGTAAAACTTCTATTTCCACAGGCATAGAATTTTACTTCATTTCTTAAACTTGAAAAGTTAAATATTCAGAGGGAAACTAGTTTTTAATTTTTATTCTCAAGGGTTATATCCAATCTAGTGATTTTGTACTATTCTAAGTATCAGTCATATTACTTTAGCCTAAACTATCCAGATAAAGTAGATAAATTTGGCCGTCTTTTCACTAATTCAGGTGTGTTTAACCAGATTCAGAAAGGTGAAAGAAGTGAAACTATCACATTCCAAACATAAAATCTCGTATTGCTCATTCTTGCTTTTCACATTCCTTCTAAATAAAAGAAATATGTCTTTAAAACTATCTAGAAAGATGATATATTCCAGTGAGGCTTTAAAATTTTTAAGAAACATTTATTCATCATTAAACATTTCTTTCTGTTAAGCCACTGAATTTTATTAATATTATAAATCAAAAAATATAACTTTGAAAATTTGTCAGAATTCTACAAAGTAAAATTTCAAAATAAGTATACACACAGTATTTTAAAATAATTTTTTTAAACTAGACATATTTTAGGATGTAATTATGGTAGATCTTGTACCATAGCCAGCACTGGGTCTAGTCAGCATCTGGAATAAGATAATTCTAAGGAAATCCTAAGATTTTAAAGGATGTGATATTGGTGATTCAATATTCAAGATTCAATGTTCTATAGAACATTCTTCCCAAATCAGAAAAGCTTAGAGTTGGAGCACAGTGTTATTAGAAGGCTTATCTTTGGCTGTGCAGGTGTGGGAATGCTAAAGTTTATTTCAGCCCAAATTCTAAATCAGAACTTGTCATCCCATACTATTCAAATTTCTAGAGCAATTGGAAGAGTTATTCTTTCTTCACTTCCTGTATTTATAGTTTGGGACACAATCAAAACACATTAAATTCTACTCTAAGAGAATGAAGATCTAAGGCTGCAAATGTCCTATTATACAGACAGTGCTTTAAAAGGACATGTAATAACTCTAATCTAGTCTTATGTTTACCATGCAAAAATATTAGGAATCAATGTAATGTATATGTAAGCCTAAATTCTGGGCTGTGTCTCTAATTGGGTCTTGTAGAATCATTAAATTAATCTTTTGGCAATAAACCAAGTATATGAAATGTCTTTGTGGTCACCATCAGAGCTTACAAGAGCTGGGTTTTGATTAGCCTTAATATCCTGTTTAGTAACAAGGCCAACACTACTATCAGAATTTTTATAGTGTAGATTTTTGTTTACTATCTCATCAAATATGGCATCCCTCCGAGTTCTGTCCAAAGGGCTATTGCTGATGGCATGTCTAACGAAAACTCTTTTACTGCAAGTTATACTGACTGATTTGTAGGAGTGTGACCCATGGACATAGAGTACCAGTGCACTGTCTGGGCTCATCAAATTTCCTCCTTTGGTTAATGCTACTGTCCCAGAGCACATCCATTCAAACCATATGGTTCTTATTCAGCCTTGAATGGCTTATTCAGGCAAACATCCAATGGCTGTAATAGCGATGTCAGACCCCCCAGGACTCACGCAAAGATCAGTTTTTAATTTTTTGGCCATATTTCTTACTCCATCTGCTAAATGTGCATGGAACAGTTCCCATACTTACATGGAACATTTGTGGAACTGTGCCCCCGGGCAAAGATCCCGTATCTTTTGCAGCCAGAGTTTGACGAGATCATTGTGGATCCAGTCCTCTGGATATGTCTATGCTATCACTTGAGCCATATTTCTCCCCTCCCCCAAACTTTAAAAAAAAAAAAGATTTATTTAAAAAACTATGAGCAGCTTTGGTTTTATCCTGCTGGCTAGACAGGATATAGGTTCTTTCTTGTTCCTTCTGCTGAGAGTAGTTTTGAAATTCAGAATTAAGATCAGAGGTTGTGGATATACCATTCATGCTTCTGAGACACACAAACTCATGCTTATAGTCTGTGATGCTCATTACTACCAGTTAAGACAGTCTGGCAAATAATTTTCTGCCCACCACCATCTAAGGTTAGCACATAATAATGAAAAGGAATGATGATGTTCTCGTAACATATATTAGCACCATTCCTCTGAGGAAGCCAACAAAAAGCTCACCACGATAGTATCTCATTCCATTCTTACTCTATCTCTATGAAATATGTAAAAATAGATTTGCTCTCACTTTAAAATGATTCATTATTTTGCCAATTCACTATTTTGCCAACTACCATATATATTTAGCTCAATGTTCTGTCCAGGGGCCTTTTTATTGTGATTCCAGAGATAACAAACTGTTACAAGTAAATAAATGAAAAATCCACTTAGTAATAAAGGGTAAAACATATTGTTAAACCATTTCAGGCTCAGTGACTAAGCATTCCTATGACAGTGAAAATTTGCCTTTTATTCCACATAATTTCCCATTTGAAGGTAAAGTATAATCAGAGGCAGTAGAGGGGGACAGTTTTCAACTTTGGAATCAGAAAGACCTGGGCTAGAATCTCAGCTTTACTATTCAATTGCTATGTAATCTTAGGCTTTCAAGTCTTACTTTCTTCATCTGTAAAATGGAATTAAAACAGTACCCACTGTAGAAGATTTTTGTCAATAGTAAACAGAACAAATATGTGCTTGGCACACTGTAAGTATAAAACTATTCATTATCATTTATAATCATTATTACTGATAATGTCAACTATTTATAGATGGCACGAATATAGACTGGATACACAAAGCTGATCAGACCAACTGAAAGCTTTGCTTTAATTTTGTTACTAAGTGTTTGCATGGCTATTTTGGTTTGAGTTAAATTCTGGGCTCTTAATATCCAATGTGTGTGCATGCCCAGTCACTTCAGTCCTGTCCAACTGTGCAACCCTATGGACTGCAGCTTGCCAGGCTGCTCTGTGCTTAGGAGCCATTCTCCAGGCAAGAATGCTAGAGTGGGCTGCTATGCCCTCCTCCAAGGGATCTTTCCAACCCAGGGATTGAACCTTTGTCTCTTATGTCTCCTGCACTGGCAGGTGGGTTCTTTACCTCTAGTGCCACCTGGGAAGCCCTAATACCCAAATAGGTATAGCTTTAAGAGGAAAATCTGCATTTGTTAATAGCACCATGCTTCTCTCTTAAGGAAAAAAGTAGCTTGAGATCAACAACAATAAAAATTCATTAACAGATAACAAGGCAAATGCAGTAAGTGAAAAATAAAATAAATTCAGCTCACATGAATGGTTCTTTATACTTTTCTCCCTTAAAAATGTAAGTTGGAAAAAAATGTAAGTTGATCTAGCTTTCAAAGTTTTTTCATAAATTCAAAATTAATGATAAGGATATTTTGAGAGTCTTCTCCTAGCTCTCTGTCCTTTCTATTTCTAAGAGTTTTTATGTTTATTTGTTTTTTTTCATTCATTCATTTAAAAATCTCCTAAGGCTATTCTATCTATAAAACTTCCACGACTTTGGAAGAACAGCTAAGATTTGTTTTACATATTAATTTGAGATGATGAAATCCAAAGTATTGAGTTTACGAAACTGCACTCTAATGTTGTGAATATTAATGACCTCTCGGTAGGCAAACTTTGCTAACACTTACAAGTTCTTTTTTTTTTTTTTTTATTTTGCTTAACTTTACAATATTGTATTACTTTTACTATACATCGAGATGGATTCGCCACCAGAATACACGTGTTCCCCATCCTGAACCCTCCTCCCTCCCCACTTCCCACACCATCCCTCCAGGTCATCCCAGTGCTCCAGTCCCCGGCATCTGTTATAGGGCATCGTATCTGGACTGACTCGTTTCAGATATGATATTACGGAGTGCAAGTTGTGCCAAAGTCTGCTGGAAGCTGAGAAGATTCTAAGGAGAGGGTAAGGAGGCAGGCAAGGGGTTCTTTTAACCTGAGCATTTCCATTGTTTTCAAATGTATATAACAGAATTATGTATGCATTTGAACAAAGAAAGTATTTAACAATTAAAAAGTTGACAACCATTAGCCTAGATTAAGAAAGTGAATCTTTAGAAGTCAAATACATTTTTGCCCCATTTTATTTACTTTCTTTTGCCTGTGCTTATTCTTACTTATGCTTAGAAATAATTATATTTCCCTTCTATTTACTAATCTAAATTTAAATTCAATATTGTTAGCTTTGACATTATTTAGAACATTTTCTAAGTAGCCTTCAAAACTGTAATGTATATGTAAATGACATCTCTATCAATTATATGCACATAAGCTTTAAAATATGATATTTCAGAGCCCTGCTGTTAAGCACAAATTATGAGATATTAACTGTGTTTACCATAAAGATGACTGAGCTGTGTTTTCAGATAGCCACTACTTGTGATTTACCTAATTAGAGTGATCATATAACTTACAGATGCTTTCAGGAGAGCTAAGTGTTTAAAAGAATGAATTCTTCATGCTTTGGGTTAAAAATTAAAGTAAAATAAAAAGAGATATCAGGTCTAGTGATAGTATTATTACAGGCAAATAGAAACAGTGAGCTGCTGGTGTAGATGACAAGAATAATAATCAATCAATGGCAAATAAAGAAACAGATTCTCACTGTGACTTTCCCTTTACTGTTGTGTATCTCTTCTAAGTATAGATCGATATAAATTGCTACTTGTCATTGACAAGAATTGTTGGTTCCAGAATAAACCTAGACTGTTGTTTCAAAAATGTGGTTCCTAATATTTCTATTACATCTATGAAAAAACAGAAAGAATTTTTGGTAGTGTGTGAAGGTCTCTGTATTTTTATTGGCTACTTACAAAAGTTTCACAAAAAGATTCTTAATCTTTAAAAATGACCCTATCAATTTATACATTTAGCATAATTTACCAACATTTTCAAACTCAGCATGGAAAAACCATCAACATGGCACTTGGTCATGGGTCCTGAATGAAGCCATCAGCAAGGATTAATAAACTGTGACAGCTGCCCAAAAGCTTTCATTCTTTTTATTTAAACGTCAGATTGCAAGCTGAAATTCACTATAATCTTTGTTGAAACTAGCCCAACTAACATGGAAGAAGTCAGAACTGAGAACAGATGACAGTGTAGTTACTGTTGTAAACTCAGTCCATAGCAATAAATTTTAGAATCACACATATAGCAATTGTTAAAGAATTTCAAGAATAGCCTAAAATATTCTTATCTGTTTAAACAATTCCTAATAATTATGGTTTTTGAAAACTAGGCTGATGATACTAAAAATTATTCAGCAATCATTTCTATGCTCAATTAATTACTCTTCTACTATTAGATCTTTCATATTGCAATTTAAAAATGACTCATTAGACTATAGTTATAAAATGTATTTTAGGATCACATAATTTTCTTTGAAATTGTTGCAAAAAAATAGCCATATGACTAAATAGACTCTATTAAATAAGACTGCTGTTGGGTTTCTTTTGTGCACATACAGCTCAAATGTATACATATAGAAAGATGAAACTGACTCAGAAAATACTCACTATACTTTCCTGAACAATGAATATTTGCAGATAGCAAGATAATTCATTAGGCTAGAAAATTACTATCGTCTCAAGCACATTTTAATTAGTATGCATGATTTTCTAGTGGCTGAATATCAAAACCAGAAATTTGTCAGTTTAGTCTACATGTTAAAAGCTAATGAATCTTTTGAGCTTACCCCCTTTTCAATATTCCCAGTTTGACAGAGTGTTCCCTCAGCTGCGGGAATACTGTTGGTGACACAGCGGTTGCTTTTGCTGAGACACCAGAGCTCTCTACACACTTCCTAGGAAAGAAGGCAAAAGCAAGTTGATCAGAAGTAGAGACTAAAATCATATCCACTTGCCCATAAAAATTACCCACAGTACATAAGCTATATTAAGCATTACTTGTCTCTTGCTGGTATTGAAGCATCAGAGATGAGGATTTTAGAGGAGATCCTTTTGGAAGGTAGGTTACCCGTTTCACAGATTAATTTTTAATATTGTCTTCATAATTCTTTTTTTAATAGATAAAGTGTATCTTTGTTTTTAAGTATATCTTCATTTTAATCATACTTTTTAAAATAATGTACATAAATTCTATTAATAGAGAGTAGTGAGAAGGAAAGAATATGTGGAAAGGACACATATATTTATGACTTCCCAAAACATCCGATAGCACAAACTTTCGAACTAATAGAGTCGCCGAGTAGGTAATTTACTAGACCTAATGAAATATTCTAATAAAGAGTATTTTTTTAAAAAAGAGATACTATGGGAATGTACAGGGAGTGATTTCTAAAATTATTATATCCCCAAAGAACAATCTAGCAATGTTATTTGCAGTTCATCCATGTAGCCCACTTTCATGAAAGGGAAATTTGGTTTTGAACAAATGCTGCTATTTATGTGCCATTTCCATAACTGATATATTTCAGATGTTACTTAGAGCTGTTCTGTCTTCTTGATTATGACGTCTCACTACCCCACTGCAGCACAGGAGAATTACATTTAACTGTAATGCTGGCAATTTAAAATATCTCATTTTGTTCACACATCCGAGGTGGCTCAGTGGGTAAAGAATCTGCCTGCAATGCAGGAGACACGGGAGCTATGGGTTCAATCCTTGGGCCAGGAAGATTTCCTGGAGAAGGGCATGGCAACCCACTCCAGTATTCTTGACTGCAGAATCCTATGGACAGGGGAGCCTGGAAGGCTACAGTCTATGGAGTTGCAGAGAGTCGGACACAACTGAAGTGACTGAGAATGCATGCACATATTAATCTATCAGATTTTAAAATAAGCTGTCCAACATATACCAAAATAAAGTGTTTGAACAGAATGGCAAAAAAAGATTACTTTGGAGAAAATACTGAAAAATTTTAGGTATTTTTAATAAAGGCTCACCAACTATCAGGAGGCAGTGTTCAAAAGCATCCCTAAGAAAAGAAATGCAAAAAAAGGCAAAATGGTTGTCTAAGGAGGCCTTACAAATAACTGAGAAAAGAAGAGAAGTGAAAGGCAAAGGAGAAAAGGAAACATATACCCATCTGAATACAGAGTTCCAGAGAACAGTACGGAAAGATAAGAAAGTGTTTTTAAGTCAATGATGCAAAGAAATAAAGGAATATAATAGAATGGGAAAGACTAGAGATCTCTTCAAGAAAATTAGAGAAACTAATGGAACAGTCCATGCAAAGATGGGAACAATAAAGGACAGAAACAGTATGGATCTAACAGAAGTAGAAGATATTAAGAGGAGGAGGCAAGAATACATACAAGAACTATACAAAAAAGATATTAATGACCCAGAAAATCACAATGGTGTGATCACTCACCTAGAGCCAGACATCCTGGAATGTGAAGTCAAGAGGGCCTTAGGAAGCATCATGACAAACAAAGCTAGTGGAGGTGATGAAATTCCAGCTGAGCTATTTTAAATCTAAAAGATGATGCTGTTGAAGTGCTGCACTCAATATGCCATCAAATTTGGAAAACTCAGCAGTGGCCACAGGACTGGAAAAGGTCAGTTTTCATTCCAATCTCAAAGAAGAGCAACACCAAAGAATGTTCAAACTATTGCATAATTGCACTCATTTCACACACTAACAAAGTAATGCTCATAATCCTCCACACTAGGCTTCAAAGTACATGAACCAAGACTTCCAGACATTCAAGATGGGTTTACAAAAGGCAGAGGAATCAGAGATCAAATTGCCAATATGTGTTGGATCACAGAAAAAGCTAGAGAATTCCAGAAAAACATCTACTTCTGTTTCATTGATTATGCTAAAGCCTCTGACTTTGTAGATCACAACAAACTGTGGAAAATTCTTAAAGAGATGGGAATACCAGACCACCTGACTCGCCTCCTGAGAAACCGGTATGCAGGTCAAGAAGCAACAGAACTGGACATGAACAATGGACTGGTTCCAAATTGGGAAAGGAATATGTCAAGGGTATATATTGTCACCCTGCTTATTTAACTTATATGCAGAGTAATCATGTGAAATGCCGAGTTGGATGAAGCACAAGCTGGATTCAAGACTGCCAGTAGAAACATCAATAACCTCAGATATGCAGATGACACCACCCATATGGCAGAAAGCAAAGAGGAACTAAAGAGCCTCTTGATGAAGATGAAAGAGGAGAGTGAAAAAGCTGGCTTAAAACTCAACATTCAAAACAAAAAGATTATGGCATCTGGTCTCATCACTTCAAGGCAAAAAGATGGGGAAAGAGTGGAAACAGTGGCAGACTTTATTTTCTTGGGCTCCAAAATCACTGTGGACGGTGACTGCAGCCATGAAATTAAAAGATGGTTGCTCCTTGGAAGAAAAGCTGGGACAAACCCAGATAGTGTATTAAAAGGCAAAGAAATTAGTTTGCCTAAAAAGATTCGTATAGTCAAAGCTATCGTTTTTCCAGCAGTCATGTACGGATGTGAGAGCTGGACAATAAAAAAGGGAGAGTGCTGAAGAATTGATACCTTTGAACTGTGGTGTTGGAGAAGACTCTTAAGAGTGCCTTGGACAGCCAGGAGATGAAACCAGTCAATCCAAAGGAAATCAACCCTGAATATTAATTGGAATGGCTGATGCTGAAGCTCCAATAGTTAGGCTACCTGATACGTAGAGCCAACTCATTGGAAAAGATCCTGATGCTGGTAAAGACTCAAGGCAGGAGGAGAATGGACAATAGAAGATCAGATGGTTGGACGGCATTTCTGAATCAATGGACACGAGTCTTAGCAAACTCTGGGGGATGGTGAAGGACAAGGAAGCCTAGCAGGCTGCAATCCATGGGGCTGCAAAGAGTTGGACACGACAGAGCGACTGAACAACAACAACAAACTAGCATCATTAGTGACATTAAAAGTTTTCAACTTAAACTGGAAACAATATCTATAATATATAAATTTGTAGTAAGAACATATTAATCTGGAGTGTAAAGATACATTTATATGCAACATTGAATTCTATTGCTATTATTCCCCAACTGCTCTTTTATTCTCAAAGCATAAATGTAAGAACTTATGCCACATATCACAAGAAAAATAATTGTAACTGTTTATGGTGATATATATTAACTATATTTGTTGTCACAATAATTTTGCAATATATACAAATATTGAATCATTATGTTATACACCTTAAACTAATATTATGCTATTTGTCAACTGTATCTTAATTAAAACTTTTTAAAAATAATTTTTGCCACATAAACACACTTCAGAAATACAACGGTAACGTAATGAATTCGCTAATTAATCACTGCTACAAACAGAGATGCCCCACAGAACACAGCAAAAAGGAAGGATCTTCTGGGGCCCCTCTTTAAGGTGTTTCACTCCACCAGGCAAAGAAGGAAACAAAATTTATATTAGACTTTTAAAATACTCTAAAAAACTCATCTATTATACCTAATTTATCTATTTTAAATCCCATGTGGAGAATTATTGAGCCAGAAGAAAGAAAAACCCAGAAAGAAAAACATGTGCTGTGGATCATAATATAAAGATAAAACTTTCCTGTCCTACAATCCAACATATTACAAATTCTTCTTTCTTTCAAAGTTTCAGCTTCTGTTTAAGAGCAAAGCTATTTCTACTAATTTATTCTTCCGTTTCTACAGGAGATGGTTTTTTATTATATGTTCCTAAACATATTCTCTTAGTTTATTTAAAAGCAGTAGGATTAATATTCTATGCTCTTAAAATTTTATATATCAAAAATATTCATATTCAAAGGGAAATATATTCACAAAAACAGAAGAGCATTGTTAGGATAATGATTGAGAAATTACTAACAATGTTATAATTCTTGACCATACTCTCGATATTTTATTATTTTTATTTTAAGTATAAGAGCTTTTCTGGTGGCTAAGACAGTAAAGAATCTTCCTGCAGTACAGAATCTACCTGAGTTCGATCCCTGGGTTGGGAAGATCCCCTGGAGAAGAGAATGGTTACCCACTGCAGTATTCTTGCTTGGAGAATTCCATGGATAGAGGAGTCTAGCAGGCTATAGTCCCTGGGATCACAAAGAGTCAGACACAACTGACTAACATTTTCATTAGGTCTAAATCTTACTTTAGACAAAAAAAAAAAAACTTAAGTTTCTTTAGACAGAACCATTCAATATCACAGTAATCCAAGGCTATGCCCCAAGCAGTAACTCTGAAGAAGCTGAAGCTGAACGGTTCTATGAAGACCTACAAGACCTTTTAGAACAAACACCGAAAAAAGATGTCCTTTTGATTATAGGGGACTGGAATGCAAAAATAGGAAGTCAAGAAACACCTGGAGTAACAGGCAAATTTGGCCTTGGAATACGTAATGAAGCAGGGCTAATAGAGTTTTGCCAAGAAAACGCACTAGTCGTAACGAACACCCTCTTCCAAAAAGACAAGAGAAGACTCTATACATGGAAATCACCAGATGGTCAACACTGAAATCAGATTGATTATATTCTTTGCAGCCAAAGATGGAGAAGCTCTATACAGTCAGCAAAACCAAGACCAGGAGCTGACTGTGGCTCAGACCATGAACTCCTTATTTCCAAATTCAGACTTAAATTGAAGAAAGTAGGGAAAACCACTAGACCATTCAGGTATGATCTAAATCAAATCCCTTATGATTATACAGTGGAAGTGAGAAATAGATTTAAGGGCCTAGATCTGATAGATAGAGTGCCTGATGAACTATGGAATGAGGTTGGTGACATTGTACAGGAGACAGGGATCAAGACCATCCCCATGGAAAAGAAATGCAAAAAAGCAAAATGCTTGTCTGGGGAGGCCTTACAAATAGCTGTGAAAAGAAGAGAAGTGAAAAGCAAAGGAGAAAAAGAAAGATATAAATATCTGAATGCAGAGTTCCAAAGAATAGCAAGAAGACATAAGAAAGCCTTCTTCAGCGATCAATGCAAAGAAATAGAGGAAAACAACAGAATGGAAAAGACTAGGGATCTCTTCAAGAAAATCAGATACCAAAGGAACATTTCATCCAAAGATGGGCTCGATAAAGGACAGAAATGGTATGGACCTAACAGAAGCAGAAGATATTAAGAAGAGGTGGCAAGAATACACAGAAGAACTGTCCAAAAAAGATCTCACGACCTAGATAATCACGATGGTGTGATGACTGACCTAGAGCCAGACATCCTGGAATGTGAAGTCAAGTGGGCCTTAGAAAGCATCACTACGAACAAAGCTAGTGGAGGTGATGGAATTCCAGTGGAGCTATTCCAAATGCTGAAAGATGATGCGGTCAAAGTGCTGCACTCAATATGCCAGCAAATTTGGAAAACTCAGCAGTGGCCACAGGACTGGAAAAGGTCAATTTTCATCCCAATCCCAAAGAAAGGCAATGCCAAAGAATGCTCAAACTACCGCACAATTGCACTCATCTCACACGCTAGTAAAGTAATGCTCAAAATTCTCCAAGCCAGGCTTCAGCAATATGTGAACCGTGAACTTCCTGATGTCCAAGCTGGTTTTAGAAAAGGCAGAGGAACCAGAGATCAAATTGCCAGCATCCGCTGGATCATGGAAAAAGCAAGAGAGTTCCAGAAAAGCGTCTATTTCTGCTTTATTGACTATGCCTAAGCCTTTGACTGTGTGGATCACAATAAACTGGAAAATTCTAAAAGAGATGGGAATACTAGACCAACTGATCTGCCTCTTGAGGAATTTGTATGCAGGTCAGGAAGCAACAGTTAGAACTGGACATGGAACAACAGACTGGTTCCAAATAGGAAAAGGAGTACGTCACGGCTGTATATTGTCACCCTGTTTATTTAACTTATATGCAGAGTACATCATGAGAAACGCTGGACTGGAAGAAACACAAGCTGGAATCAAGATTGCCGGGAGAAATATCAATAACCTCAGATATGCAGATGACACCACCCTTATGGCAGAAAGTGAAGAGGAACTAAAAAGCCTCTTGAAAAAAGTGAAAGTGGAGAGTGAAAAAGTTGGTTTAAAGCTCAACATTCAGAAAACGAAGATCATGGCATCTGGTCCCATCACTTCATGGGAAATAGATGGGGAAACAGTGGAAACAGTGTCAGACTTTATTTTTCTGGGCTCCAAAATCACTACAGATGGTGAATGCAGCCATGAAATTAAAAGACGCTTACTCCTTGGAAGGAAAGTTATGACCAACCTAGATAGCATATTCAAAACCAGAGACATTACTTTGCCAGCAAAGGTCCAACTAGTCAAGGCTATGGTTTTTCCTGTGGTCACGTATGGATGTGAGAGTTGGACTGTGAAGAAGGCTGAGCACCGCAGAATTGATGCCTTTGAACTGTGGTGTTGGAGAAGACTCTTGAGAGTCCCTTGGACTGCAAGGAGATCCAAGCAGTCCATTCTGAAGGAGATCGGCCTTGGGATTTCTTTGCAAGGAATGATGGTAAAGCTGAAACTCCAGTACTTTGGCCACCTCATGAGAAGAGTTGACTCACTGGAAAAGACTCTGATGCTGGGAGGGATTGGGAGCAAGAGGAGAAGGGGACGACAGAGGATGAGATGGCCTGACTCGATGGACGTGAGTCTGAGTGAACTCTGGGAGTTGGTGATGGACAGGGAGGCCTGGCATGCTGTGATTCATGGGGTTGCAAAGAGTTGGACACGACTGAGCTCTGATCTAATCTGATCTGATGCAAAGAAAATCCTATCATTGTAAAGGACAATATTCATAGTATCTATTAGGAAAACACACTATTTAGTCAAGTTATAGAAACTCTATTGATATTTTCCAAAAGTTTCTTGAAAACCTCTACCTTAAAATGGCAACTGCTTAAGATATTCTTTCCAAAAATGTAATCTCAAGATTCTACAATAGAGTCCTCTGATAAAGCGCTCATATGCTTCAGGGAATAACACATTTTGAAAGTTTGATTCCCACTCTTAAAAAAATAATTTATTATTTTAGTAGGCTCCTGGGAATTTCAATCTGCTAGGTATTAACTTCTCACATATTGCTGTTTAAAGTATGGGACAAGAAACCCACGTATCGGGATACTCTCAATTGTTAAACTAGTCTTGGAGGAGACTCTGCAGAGTTTTCAAATAGACTTTTCATCTAAAATATTAGCCTGAAGAAGAAAGATTTTGAAATCCGAATTAAGAATACCAAGATAAAAAATACTGTCTTGGAAGACAAAAAAAAAAAAAGGAAATTTTATTTCTTACTGAGACAACAGGAGGTACATTTTCTGAAAGAATTTGAGAACAAGTTCACGCATTGACTATGCCAAAGCCTTTGACTGTGTAGATCACAATAAACTGTGGAAAATTCTGAGAGAGATGGGAATACCAGACCACCTGATCTGCCTCTTGAGAAATCTGTATGCAGGTCAGGAAGCAACAGTTAGAACTGGTCATGGAACAACAGACTGGTTCCAAATAGGAAAAGGAGTATGTCAAGGCTGTATATTGTCACCATGTTTATTTAACTTCTATGCAGAGTACATCATGAGAAATGCTGGACTAGAAGAAACACAAGCTGGAATCAAGATTGCCGGGAGAAATATCAATAACCTCAGATATGCAGATGACACCACCCTTATGGCAGAAAGTGAAGAGGAACTCAAAAGCCTCTTGATGAAAGTGAAAGTGGAGAGTGAAAAGGTTGGCTTAAAGCTCAACATTCAGAAAACGAAGATCATGGCATCTGGTCCCATCACTACATGGGAAATAGATGGAGAAACAGTGGAAACAGTGTCAGACTTTATTTTTCTGGGCTCCAAAATCACTGCAGATGGTGACTGCAGCCATGAAATTAAAAGACGCTTACTCCTTGGAAGGAAAGTTATGACCAACCTAGATAGCATATTCAAAACCAGAGACATTACTTTGCCAACAAAGGTTCGCCTAGTCAAGGCTATGGTCTTTCCTGTGGTCATGTATGGATGTGAGAGCTGGACTGTGAAGAAGGCTGAGCGCCGAAGAATTGATGCTTTTGAACTGTGGTGTTGGAGAAGACTCTTGAGAGTCCCTTGGACTGCAAGGAGATCCAACCAGTCCATTCTGAAGGAGATCAGCCCTGGGATTACTTTGGAAGGAATGATGCTAAAGCTGAAACTCCAGTATTTTGGCCACCTCATGCGAAGAGTTGACTCATTGGAGAAGACTCTGATGCTGGGAGGGATTGAGGGCAGGAGGAGAAGGGGACGACAGAGGATGACATGGCTGGATGGCATCACTGACTCAATGAATGTGAGTCTGAGTAACCTCCGAGAGCTGGTGATGGATAGGGAGGCCTGGCGTGCTGCAGGTCATGGGGTCGCAAAGAGTCAGACACGACTGAGCGACTGATCTGATCTGATCTGATCACACTTTCAGAAATACCCTTTTTTCTCTAAACTAAATCCTATACCATGGTTGATATATTTGCATATGAATATCAGTTCCAGTTGCATATGTATATCAATTGCTAAATAAGCATCAAAATAGGTCCCAACCTCTAATTAAATTAAATGAATATTGAAATATTTTTAATCTTGGAGAAATTATATAACAATCATAGTAGGTGGGTTAATTTCCCTAAATAAAATATATAAAGTGATAGAGTATAGAACACGGCTGGGTGACTGAACAGTGACTGTACTCATAATATAGTAAGTATGAGACACTGATGGCTTTTTTTTTTTTGATTACCCCACCAGCTTAGCTCTAGAAGAACACAGTTCTCTTTCGCATACGCATTACTCTTCATACGATAAGTTTTTTTTAAGATTAGTTTCACAACCTCTATGAACTAATAAATAATTGCCTATTTCTTACAGCAATCAATTCCCTTCAGTAAACCTATAATTCATTTGAGAAGGCTCTCTAGGAGAAACTTGGGTCTTAATGTTTGCCCTTGAAATTAAAGGAGAAGTCCTCAACAATCTCCATTAAGGGAAATTTCTGCTATATTACACTGAAAATAGGAAATGATATTTCTAACCTCATAGGATCAACCTTTAACCAGTTAGGAGAATTGCATGGTAAAACAAGTAACAGCTTATTTCCCATTCATTCAAGAATTTTGTTGAGCATCCACGATTCACCAGGTAATATAGTTAGTGTTATGAAAAAATAATACTATCACTTAGAATTTATGAGAAACAGGAGAAGGTAGGATATAATTAGACATGTAACCCAACTGCCATGAATTGGTAATGCTCTGTGATAAAGTCTTTAATATTCTGGAAAGAAATTAGAAGAATGCTATCAATATGGTTAGATTTTTCACTAATTTTTAATTTTAATGAACTGTCCTTATTAAATTTTACTATTTTTACTTTCTAAGTTTCACAAAAGACTGTAAAATTTCTCAGTGCAAGGTATGTGTGCTTATGGCAATCTTTATAAAAATGTTCCTACTTGGCAAATGTGAGAGTTAGCACCCCTATGCTGGTGTGTTAACTTTTGGAGAAAATTTTTCCTAGCATCCAAAATCTAAGTTTGTGACCCGCCCTCATTAAGCAAATGTGTGTTTAGATATAGCTCTGTGTTTACCAATTCTTTTAATAACCAATTGTTTCTTATAGCCCACTACTATCTTCTGAATTCAACTTCTTTCTTCCAGCATACATTCTTCAGTAGTTAAAATAGCAAGTTGGAAGTGGTCAAATAGGAGATGACAAGAGTGAACGTTGACATTCTACGAATCAACAAACTAAAATCGATTGGAATGGGTGAAATTAACTCAGTTGACCATTATATCTATTACTGTGGGCATAGATATTACTGTGAATCCCTTAGAACAAATGGAGCAGCCATCATAGACAACAAAAGAGTCCAAAATGCAGTACTTGGATGCAATATCAAAAATGAAAGAATGATCTCTGTTCATTTCCAAGTTTGCAAACCATTCAATACCATGGTAATCCAAGTCTATGCCCCAACCAGTAATGCTGAAGAAGCTGAAGTTGAACAGTTTTATGAAGACCTACAAGACCTTCTAGATATAACAGCCAAAAAATACATCCTTTTCATTATATGGGACTACATTGAAAAAGTAGGAAGTCAAGAAACACCTGGAGTAACAGACAAATTTGGCCTTAGAGTACAGACTGAAGCAGGGCAAAGGCTAATTCTGCCAAGAGAATGCACTGATCATAGCAAATCCCTTCTTCCAACAACACAAGAGAAGACACTACACATGGACATTACCAGATGGACAATACTGAAATCAGATTGATTATATTCTTTGCACTCCAAGATGGAGAAGCTTTATACAGTCAGCAAAAATAAGACCGGGAGCTGACTGTGGCTCAGACCATGAACTCCTTATTGCCAAATTCAGACTGAAATTGAAGAAAGTGGGGAAAACCACTAGATCATTCAGATATGACCTAAATCAAATCCTTTATGACTATACAGCAGAAGTGAGAAATAGATTTAAGGGACTAGATCAAACTGATCTGCCTGATGAACTACGGATGGAGGTTCGGGACACTGTACAGGAGACAGGGATCAAGACCATCCCCAAGAAAAATAAATGCAAGAAAGAAAAATGGCTGTCTGAGGCAGCCCTACAAATAGCTGTGAAAAGAAGAGAAGCAAAAAGCAAAGGAGAAAAGGAAAGATATACCCATTTGAATGCAGAGTTCCAAAGAATAGCAAGGAAAGATAAGAAAGCCTTCCTCAGTGATCACTGCAAAAAATAGAGGAAAACAATAGAATGGGAAAGACTAGAGATCTCAAGAAAATTAGAGATACCAAGGGAACATTTCATGCAAAGATGGACTCAATAAAGGACAGAAAGTTATGGACCTAACAGAAGCAGAAGATATTAAGAAAAGGTGGCAAGAATACACAGAAGAATTGTACAAAAAAACATCTTCATGACCAGATAATCACAATGATGTGATCACTCACCTACAGTCAGACATCCTGGAATGTGAAGTCAAGTGGGCCTTAGGAAGCACCACTACGAACAAGCTAGTGGAAGTGATGGAATTCCAGTTGAGCTATTCCAAATGCTGAAAGATGATGCTGTCAAAGTGCTGCACTCAATATGCCAGCAAATTTGGAAAACTCAGAAGTGGCCACAGGACTGCAAAAGGTCAGTTTTCATTCCAATCCCAAAGAAAGGCAATACCAAAGAATGCTCAAACTACTGCACAATTGCACTCATCTCACATGCTAGTAAAGTAATGCTCAAAATTCTCCAAATCAGGCTTCAGCAATATGTGAACTGTGAACTTCCAGATGTTCAAGCTGGTTTTAAAAGGCAGAGGAACCAGAGACCAAATTGCCAACATCCGCTGGATCACTGAAAAAGCAAAACATTTCCAGAAAAACATTTATTTCTTCTTTATTGACTATGCCAAAGCCTTTGACTGTGTGGATCACAATAAAATGTGGAAAATTCTTCAAGAGATGGGACTACCAGACCACCTGACCTGCCTCTTAACAAACCTGTATGCAGGTCAGGAAGCAACAGTTAGAACTGGACATGGAACAACAGACTGGTTCCAAATAGGAAAAGGAGTATGTCAAGGCTGTATACTGTCACCCTGCTTATTTTACTTATATGCAGAGTATATCATGATAAATGATAGGGTGGAGGAAGCACAAGCTGGAATCAAGATTGCCAGGAGAAATATCAGTATCCTCAGATATGCAGATGACACCACCCTTATGGCAGAAAGTGAGGAAGAACTAAAGAACCTCTTGATCAAAGTGAAAGAGGAGAGTGAAAAAGTTGGCTTAAAGCTCAACATTCAGAAAACTAAGATCATGGCATCCGGCCCCATCACTTCATGGCATATAAATGGGGAAACAGTGGAAACAGTGGCTGACTTTATTTTTTTGGGTTCCAAAATCACTGCAGATAGTGATTGCAGCCATGAAATTAAAAGACGCTTACTCCTTGGAAGGAAAGTTATGACCAATCTAGACAGCATATTAAAAAGCAGAGACATTACTTTGTCAACAAAGGTCTGTCTAGTCAAGACTATGGTTTTGCCAGCGGTCATGTATGGATATGACAGTTGGACTATAAAGAAAGCTGAGCGCTGAAGAATTGATGCTTTTGAACTGTGGTGTTGGAGAAGACTCTTGAGAGTCCCTTGGACTGCAAGGAGATCCAACCAGTCCATTTAAAGGAGATCAGTCCTGGGTGTTCATTGGAAGGACTGATACTAAAGCTGAAACTCTAATACTTAGGCCACCTGATGCAAAGAGCTGACTCATTGGAAAAGAGCCTGATGCTGGGAAAGATTAAGGGCAGGAGAAGGCGATGACAGAAGATGAGATGGTTGGATGGCATCACTGACTCAATGGACATGGGTTTGGGTGGACTCCAGGAGTTGGTGATGGACAGGGAGCCTGGCGTGCTGTGGTTCATGGGGTCACAGAGTCAGACACGACTGAGTGACTGAAGTGAACCTGAAAATAGCAAGGGACTCATTCTTATTTGTCTGAAAATATCTTTGTTTTAGTTTCATTTCAAAAATAATATTTTAGTCAAATATAGAGTCCTAGGTGTTGTTTATCTTACTTCTGCATTTGAAGATATTAAATTCATTGACACCTGGACTTTACAGAGGCTGATGAAAAATCACTTGTCAGTCTAATTGCTGCTTCTCTGTGATAAAGTCTTTCTAGTTGCTTTCAAGAGTTGTCTTTGTCTTTGCTTTAGAGCAGTTTCAACACTGTAACTATGTGTTCTTTTTATTTATCTATGCTTTGAGGATTTATATCTTTCTTTGTTTCAGAAAAATTACTAGTTTAGTCATTGAATCTTTTAATATACTCTTCTCCATTCTTTCTTCTAGAACTTTCTATTCAACTTACAGTAGACCTTCTCATTCTAACTCATGTCTCTTAATGTCTTTCCGTATTTTCCACATCAGTTGATCTTTTGTAGGCTTAAAGTTTGTGGATTGGGATACTTCCTTTTTAGAGATGTAGGTCTTTATCTCCAACAGAAATCAGGGTCATAAAAATTACTAAGCGTCTTCCGGTTATAGTTTATATCAATGTTTTAATATATCTGCACAGATTCTTTACTTGCCGTAATGACTTCATCATCTTAGTTTTGGAAATCAAGCTAGTAAGTTATCTGTGTCCAGTAAAGAGGCCATTCTACAGGAATTTCAAATGTTTCTAAGAATCTAAGATTACTGCTACAGATTCTTCTCTTTGTAAGAAACTTGCCTGATAGTTTCATACCATTAATGCACTTAGAAACAATCTAAGTGAAGAAACAAGATTTATGCATTATACGGCATCATCCCACAATGTATCAATTTTACCTGTGCCTCACCTCATTAGAGAAGTACATGCTGAAGCTAAAAAAATGATATTTAGTTATATTTTGTTAAGTTTCGTGTGTGCATGTTAAGTCGCTTCAGTCCTGTCTGATTCTTTACAACACTATGAATCACAGCCAGCCAGGCAATTCTGTCTATGGGATTCTCCAGGCAAGTATACTGCAGTGGGTTCTCACGTCCTCCTCCAGGGGATCTTCCTGACCCAGGGATCAAATCACATCTCAAATTGCATCTACTGCATTGGCAGGCGGGTTGTTTAACCCTAACGCAACTTGAGAAACACTTTGTTAGTTTTACTTTTCTACTATTTTATATTTCTGTACCTGAAGGAGTGATTGTTTACTCTAAATCATGTTCTTGAAACATGACTTAAAAAAAAAAGTTACATACAGGATTGGAGATAAAATATGCATGTTGACTTAGAAGTCAGTTCAACTAATGGATAAAAGGTAGAAGGTACACAGGAAATTTGTTAAAAGAGTAGATCCTAAGGAACTTTCCTGGTGGTTAAGAATTCAATTTCCAATATGGGGGTACAGATTTGATCCTTGGTGGAGAAGCTAAGATCCCACATGCCTCACGGGCCCCAAAAGCAGAACATAAACAACAGAAGCAATACTGTTACAAAGTCCATAAAGACTTTAAAAATGGTCCACATTAAAAAAAAAAAAAAAAACTTAAAAAAAAGAGTAGATTCTAAAAGTTCTCATCACAAGGGAACAATTTTTTTCTTTTCATTTTATCTACATGAGATGATTGCTTTAGTCGCTAAGTCATGTCTGATTCTTTTGTGACCACATGTACTACAGCCTGACAGGCTCCTCTGTCCATGGGATTTCCCAGGCAAGAATACTGGAATGGGTTGTCATTTCATTCTCCAGGGGATTTTCCAAACCAGGGGTCAAGCCCAAGTCTCCTGCATTGGCTGGAGGATTCTTTACCAGTGAGCCATCTGGGAAACCCATATGAGATGATGCGTGCATGCATACTCAAGTCACTTCAGTCACATCTAAATCTTGGCAACCCTGTAGACTGTAGCCCACTGGGCTCCTCTGTCCATGGGATTCTCCAGGCAAGAATACTGGAGTGGCTTGCCATGCCCTCCTCCAGGGTATCTTCTCGACAAAGGAATCTAATCTACATCTCCTCAGTCTTCTGCATTGCAGATTCTTTAATGCTGAGTCACCGGGGACACCCATATGAGATGATAGATGCTAGCTAAAACATACTATAGTAATTATTTCATGACATGTAAATTAAATCATCATGCTGTACACTGTAAACTTATACAGTGATCTATGCCAATTATGTTTCAATAAAACTGGGAAAAATGTTTTTTAAAAAAACCTGGGGACTATGCAGATCTGTTTAATGTACAGAAAAATCTTCCAAAAGTCAGACCTGAACAATCATAATTTCCTAATCATTGGAGATACTGCAGCATACGCTAAATAACTTCTTAGCAGCAATGTTGTAGGCATGAAAAAAGAAAGAAACTAATTACTTTTTCACGGTATACTGGCAACTACTGTGCTAGGCATCTTCATATCTGTATCTCATTTCATCATGACAATCTATTAGAAAGTGTGAGAAACATAAGCTCAGAAAGACTTAGCAATTGCTTCAATCCTACCTAAACTTAGATTTCAATCAGTTGTCTAATATTAATGCCTAAAATATCTCCACACAATTAAGCTACTTTTCAGTTTCTTTTAAGTGTGTCAAAACTGAATAAAGTCACTGGTCAATTAAGGTTGATTAGTAAAGGTTTACTTACAACAACATCATACAAAACTCCACTCAATATTCATAATGTCCTTTATGGACATAATCATAATCCTATACTTTACCTGTATTTTAAAGGAAGATACCTCAACTTAATATTAATTAGCCTCCAATTAAAATAAATAAATTTATATTAAAAATATTATTATGTACTAATTCATAATATATTCATTCAATTATGAGCTTGAGAGCTTCCCTGGTGGCTCAGATGGTAAAGAATCTGCCTGCAATGTGGGAGATCTGGGTTCAATTCCTGGGTTGGGAAGACACCCCCGGAGAAGGGAAGGGCAACCCATTCCAGTATTCTTGCCTGGAGAATCCCATGGACCAGAGCTTGGTAGGCTACAGTCCATAGATTGGGTTGCTCAGAGTTGGACACAACTGAGTGACTAACCCTTTCACTTTCAAAGTACGAGCTTAGGCATCAACTTATACATTAGAATGTAATATCATTATGTACATTAGAACGTACATCTCTAATGTAATTAAAGATACTGTTAAAATACTCTTCAAAACTTATCTAAAATTTTAATATCAACTCCAAGACTTCTATTCCATTTGATTTTTCAAATGAAGGAAGTTTGCAAATATTAATAACAATAAAAATATTAGCAAGTATAAATCATAATTAAAAATACATAGAGTAGAGTTTTAAAGTAATCATCTAATGAAAAATAATTTAGCTGATATCAAGAAAATAACTTTGTAAAGGACTGAACTTGGGCTCCTTTGATCAGAAAAGAATAATTATTTTTTTAATAGTCAGACATTAGGATTAGCTTTCTTAGTGTTTCCATCCATTTCAAGTAACTATAGCTGTTAAATGATGCTTAAAAAAAGGGGGGGAAGAAAGGCTCTTTGATTTACGTGAGAAAATTAAAATTAGCAGTTGATATGGTGGAAAGTGAAAGTGAAGTCACTCAGTCATGCCCAACTCTTTGCGACCCCGTGGATTGTAGCCCATGGATTTTCCAGGCAAGAGTACTGAGGTAGGTTGCCATTTCTTTCTCCAATATGGGAAAGGGATGTTATAAAAACACAATACCATTTCATAATTATTATATCATTAAGAAATTGCCCCAATGTTCATCGCAGCACTGTTTATAATAACCAGGACATGGAAGCAACCTAGATGTCCATCAGCAGATGAATGGATAAGAAAACAGTGGTACATATACACAGTGGAGTATTACTCAGCCATTAAAAAGAATACATTTGAATCAGTTCTAATGAGGTGGATGAAACTGAAGCCTATTATACAGAGTGAAGTAAGCCAGAAAGAAAAACACCAATACAGTATACTAACGCATATATATGGAATTTAGAAAGATGGTAACAATAACCCTGTATACAACACAGCAAAAGAGACACTGATGTATAGAACAGTCTTTTGGACTCTGGGAGAGGGAGAGGGTGGGATGATTTGGGAGAATGGCATTGAAATAAGTATAATATCATATATGAAATGAGTCGCCACTCCAGGTTTCATGCCTGATACCGGATGCCTGGGGCTGGTGCACTGGGACGACCCAGAGGGATGGTATGGGGAGGGAGAAGGGAGAAGGGTTCAGGATGGGGAACACATGTATACCTGTGGCAGATTCATTTTGATACATAGCAAAACCAATACAATATTGTAAAGTTAAATAAAATAAAAATAAAATTAAAAAAAAAAAGGAAACAGTATGAGAAGAGAAAATGACCTTTTTACTGCTAGATGGTTTTTGTTTTTAATTTTTAAAATAACTCTAAAGATCAATTAAGAGACATATACAAATTTTCTGCCCTTGTGAAATCCTAACCATATGACATCTTGGGTCCCTGGTTCTGGATATGAAACATTCTCTTTGTCCTCATTATCCCATTGGTAACATTTCTCAACAGCTGTTTGCAATAAAGGATCCTAATGGCCAAGGGGGAAAGCAGAGCACTAAAGAGGTCAAGAAGGAGCATCGCTGATTAGAAAGGTTACTTATCATTGTATCACCCAAAGGAAAATTGAAAACCAACATATGGTGACCCTGTGGCCTGGCTCCAGGTGTTTAGTAGCCATTTGAAGAAAGAGAATAATGCATCCTTATTTCAGCTTTAAATAGATTAATCCTGTTTTGTGTGTAATTTAAGTGCAAGAGATCCTAAAAAGGTAAAAAAAAAAAAGCCATATAGTTATATGTGTATTATATATATAAATTAAACACACACACATACATATAAAAAAAAAACTAGCCTAGAAATTCGGATTAAATAACTATCAATCTAAAGGGATCAAAAATTATTAAATGGTTTAAAAAATACTTCTAAGAAGCAAGTGAAAGTGTTAGTCACTCAGTTGTGTATGACTCTTTGAGACCCCATGGACTGTAGCCTGCCACAGTCCTCTGTCCATGGGATTCTCCAGGCAAGAATACTGGAGTGGGTTGCCATTTCCTTTTCCAGGGGATCTTCTCAACACAGGGACCAAATCTGGGTCTCCTGCATCACAGGCAGATTCTTTAGGAAGCCCAGAATAAGAAGCAGCAAACCCAGAGTAGAAACTACTGATCTCCAAGAATACAAATGATTATAAACCTATGATTTTTGGCTTGAAATTTGAGTAAAAATAAAAATTAAATCAACTTGTCAAGTATATGCCTGATAAATACATATGTTTGCACTCCAAAAGAATACTGAGGTGTTAAAACAATTCCATGTCTTTTATTTCCTAAGCCCATATCAAGCCATATTGTAGAATATTTATGCCACCTTAAAATCCTCAAGGAAAGTGATTCTACAATTTCCCTCAGTACAAAATTCCAGTATTTAATAACTTGAAATTCTTCCTACTACCTAATCGACAACCTTCCAGCAGTAAAAATTAAGGCAACTGTGCTTTTTTATGCTCTTGGTGGGGAAGGAGAACAATTTGTTACCAGCAATCAAACTATAATAAATGTTCCAAAGCCTGAAAGTGATTTTGAAGCCATCATTTAGCTTTCTTTTTTACAGGCTACTCAAACTCCATTTCTTTAAACTTCCCTTATATGTACTTCTAAGTATTTCACTATTATCCTCTCAAGTAATCTGAATCTCTTTCAAAAATTATGGAGGTAGTCCGAAGTACCCAAAAAAGACTAATAAAGTATTTTTAGTGAAATGATTCTCAACGAGAAAGCAAAAATGACTTGAACCTTAGCTAACTCACAGTGATAAAATAATAAACAAAAGAGAGTAACATGAAAACATTAAAAAGTGAGTCTAAGAGACAAAATAGGTCAGTCTTAAGTACACTCCATGGGGATAATACCTTGATTAAATAACTCAAATATCTTATCTCTAGCAGGTTACCCTTACTGCAAAGAGCTATACTTGAGGCAGACACAGCGTGATGGAAGGCTTCTTAAAGACATTAATTACTACAATACTGTAAAGTAATTAGCCTCCAATTAAAAGAAATACTTAAAAATATAAAGACATTAATTAATATGTTGATAAAAATAATTTACACTGTCCTATATTCAATTATATTTATTTCCTAAGATAATGTGCCTTCGAAATTTCATGATCCTCTGCACATCAATAAGTTCTCCTGGTCTCATTCATTAAAAATCTTTTGTTTTCTATTGCTCTTAAGACAAAAACCTAGAATTCTTAACAAAGCCTATAAGTCTGATTTGTATCCTACTCTTTTCTTGCCTCATGTACATGATGGCTGCTTTGACAGCGTCAGTCGCACTGGCCTTCTCTCAGCTCTTCAAATACACAGCCTCAGGGTCTTCACAAGAGTCTTCTCTCCTCTCTTTATCAGATAATTCTTCTCACTCATTTATTCACCAAATATTTTCTGAGCTCCTATTATGAGGCAGACATTGTGCTATTCACTTTATAAACAGCCATAAACAAATAGGCAGGCAGAAGCAAAATGAACAAAATATACAGTATGTTAGAAAGTATCAGTAACAAATAATAAGGAAGAAAAAAAGTCAGGGAAAATTACATGAAGTGCATTTGTGTATGTATATGTGTGTGTACAGTTTCAGATAAGGTTGTTAGGGCAGGCCTTACTTGGAAGATCACATTTAACTAGCTAACAGGTAATCAAATAAGTAAAATGA
Organism: Tragelaphus eurycerus; assembly: GCA_935064755.1. NCBI lineage: Eukaryota > Metazoa > Chordata > Mammalia > Artiodactyla > Bovidae > Tragelaphus > Tragelaphus eurycerus. The sequence goes on along the minus strand of CAKXYN010000024.1, from coordinate 14,862,307 downwards.
TTATGGACTGTGGTAAGTGCTATGAAGGAAATAAAAAGCACAATTTCCTTTATGCTTTAACTGGGAGCATAAATGTAAGTAACTGGGAGAAGACTGCATATAGATGGAGTAGACTGAAGGCCTGTCTGCAGAGAAACTACATGTGAGCTGAGACTGAAGGACGAAATTTAGTCAAAATGTGATGCTTAGAGTATGTTAACATACTCCCCAAAGTACAGATGGCTCAGATTCTCCTAAAGCACTACTAGCATATCAGTTATATAGGATGATATCATGGATGACATAGATATTCATAGAGGAAAGGGAAATATGTATTGAATGTCTACCGTGTGAAAGGTAAATGAAAAGTATGCTTGTCATACTCTAGCTTTTTGAAGTCTTCAAGGACAAGTTAGCTAATGTTCACTGTAAAAAGTGGCTGAGTAAAATATCTTGGTGATCAATGAACATTTAGGTTGCTTCCACGTCTGAGCTATTTTGAATAATGTTGCAATAAATATGAGAGAACATACCTTCTTATAGATCCTGATTTCAGTTCCTCTGGATATATACCCAGGAGTAGGATTCCTAGATCATATGGCAGTTTTATTTATAATTTTTTGAGAAAGCTCCATACTGTTTACCACAGCGGCTGCACCAAATTTACACTCTCACCAACTGTGTATAAGAATTCTCTTTTTTCCACATTTTTGTGAACACTAATTATCATTTTTTTAATAATAACCATCCTAACAGGTGTAAGGTGATATCTCATTGCTCTTTCAATTTGCATTTTCCTGATGATTAGTGAGGATTAGCACCTTTTCATATAATTGTTCATTTGTATGTCTTTTTTTGAGAAATGTCTTAGACATTTCTTTTGTTGATTTTTAAACTGGATCATTTGCTTTTTTTACTAAAACTATAAGAGTTCCTTATATACTGTGTTCCTTATATACATTATCCTTTCATCAGATATATGGTTTGCAAATAATTTCTGTAAATTTCATAAACTGGTTTTTTATTTTGTTGACTGGTTTGCTGTGCGGAGCCTTTTATTTTGATGTATTCCCACTCATCTATAGTTACTTTTGTTGCCTGTACTTTTCATATCAAGAAACTTATAGTTTCCAGTCTTACACTTCAGTCTTTAATCCACTTTGAGTTAATTTTTGCAATATGGTGTTAGATAAGGGTGTAGTTTTATCTTCTAATGTGGTTGTCCAGTTTTTCCAAAGCATTTTATTGAAGAGACTATCCTTTCTCTTAACTCAGCTCCACCCATCAACAGAAAATTGGATTAAAGATTTACTAAGCATGGCCCCACCCATCAGAACAAGACCCAGTTTCTCCCTCAGTCAGTCTCTCCCATCAGGAAGCTTCCATAAACCTCTTATCCTTCTCCATCAGAGGGCAGACAGTCTGAAAACCACAATCACAGAAAACTAACGAATCTAATCACATGGACCACATGGTTGTCTAACTCAATGAAACTATGAGCCACGTCATGTATGGTCATGGTGGAGAGTTATGACAACATGTGGTCCATTGGAGAAAGGAATGGCAAACCACTTTAGTAGTCTTGCCTTGAAATCCCATGAACAGTATGAAAAGACAAAAGATAGGACACTGAAAAATGAACTCTCCAGGCTGGTAGGTGCCCAATATGGTACTGGAGATGAGTGGAGAAATAACTCCAGAAAGAATGAAGAGACAGAGCCAAAGCAAAAACAACATCCAGTTGTGGATGTGACTGGTGATGGAAGCAAGGTCCGATGCTGTAAAGAGCAATATTGCTTAGGAACCTGGACTGTTAGGTCCATGAATCAAGGCAAATTGGAAGTAATCAAATAGGAGATGGCAAGAGTAAACGTCAACATTTTAGGAATCAGTGAACTAAAATGGACTGTAATGGGTGAATTTAACTCAGATGACCATTATATCTACCACTGTGGGCAGGAATCCCTTAGAAGGAATAGAGTAGCCATCATGGTCAACAAAAGAGCCTGAATTGCAGTACTTGGATGCAGTCTCAAAAATGACAGAATGATCTCTGTTCGTTTCCAAGGCAAACCATTCAATATCACGGTAATCCAAGTCTATGCCCCAATTAGTAATGCTGAAGAAGCTGAAATTGAATGGTTCTACGAAGACCAGCAAGACCTTCTAGAACTAACACCCCAAAAATATTTCCTTTTCATTATAGGGGACTGCAATGAAAAAGTAGGAAGTCAAGAAACACCTGGCTATGCTATGTTAAGTCACTTCAGTCGTGTCCGATTCTGTGTGACCCCATAGACAGTAGCCCACCAGGCTCCCCCGTCCCTTGGATTCTCTAGGCAAAAACACTGGAGTGGGCTGCCATTTCCTTCTCCAATGCATGAAAGTGAAAAGAGAAAGTGAAGTTGCTCAGTCATGTCCGATTCTTAGTGACCCCATGGACTGCAGCCTACCAGGCTCCTCTGTTTGTGGGATTTTCCAGGCAAGAGTACTGGAGTGGGGTGCCATTGCTTTCTCCAGAAACACCTGGAGTGACAGGCAAATTTGGCCTTGGAGTACAGAATGAAGAAGGGCAAAGGCTAATAGAGTTTTGCCAAGAGAACGCACTGGTCATAGCAAACACCCTCTTCCAACAACACAAGAGAAGACTCTATACATGGACATCAACAGATGGTCAACACAGAAATCAGATTGATTATATTCTTTGCAGCCAAATATGGAGAAGCTCTATACAGTCAGCAAAAACAAGACCGGGAGCTGATTGTGGCTTAGATCATGAACTCCTTATTGCCAAATTCAGACTGAAACTGAAGAAAGTAGGGGAAACCACTAGACCATTCAGGTATCACCTAAATCAAATCCCTTATGATTATGCAGTGGAAGTGAGAAATAGATTTAAGGGACTAGTTCTGATAGAGTGCCTGATAAACTATGGAATGAGGTTCGTGACATTGTACAGGAGACAGGGATCAAGACCATCCCCATGGAAAAGAAATGCAAGAAAGAAAAATGGCTGTCTGAGGAGGCTTTACAAATAGCTGTGAAAAGAAGAGAAGCAAAAAGCAAAGCAGAAAAGGAAAGATATACCCATTTGAATGCAGAGTTCCAAAGAATAGCAAGGAGAGATAAGAAAGCCCTCCTCAGTGGTCAGTGCAAAGAAATAGAGGAAAACACTAGAGATCTCGTCAAGAAAATTAGAGATATCAAGGGGACATTTCATGCAAAGATGGGCTCAATAAAGGACAGAAATGGTATGGACCTAACAGAAGCAGAAGATATTAAGAAGAGGTGGCAAGAATACACAGAAGAACTGTACAAAAAAGATCTTCATGACCCCGATAATCACAATGGTGTGATCACTAACCTAGAGCCAGACATCCTGGAATAAGTCAACTGGGCCTTAGGAAGCTTCACTATGAACAAAGCTAGTGGAGTTGATGGAATTCCAGTTGAGCTATTTCAAATCCTAAAAGATGATGCTGCATTTGTTGATGATGCTGCATCTGTGACAATATACAAGGCACCCTGCTTATTTAACTTAGATGCAGAGTATATTATGAGAAACGCTGGGCTGGATGAAGCACAGCTGGAATCAAGATGGCCGGGAGAAATATCAATAACCTCTGATATGCAGATGACACCACCCGTATGGCAGAAAGTGAAGAAGAACTAAAGAGCCTCTTGGCGTAAAACTCAACATTCAGAAAACTAAGATCATGGCATCTCGTCCCATCACTTCGTGGCAAATAGATGGGGAAACAGTGGAAGATTTTATTTTTGAGGGCTCCAAAATCATTGTAGATGGTGACTGCAGCCATGAAATTAAAAGCTTACTCCTTGGAAGAAAAGTTATGACCAACCTAGACAGCATATTAAAAAGCAGAGACATTACTTTGCCAACAAAGGTCCGTCTAGTCAAGGCTATGGTTTTTCCAGTAGACATGTATGGATTGAGAGCTGGACTATAAAGAAAGCTGAGAGCCGAAAAACTTATGCTTTTGAAATGCAGTGTTGGAGAAGACTCTTGAGAGTCCCTTGGACTGCAAGGAGATCCAATTAGTCCATCCTAAAGTAAATCAGTCCTGAATAGTCATTGGAAGGACTGATGTTGAAGCTGAAGCTCCAATACTTTGGCCACCTGATGCAAAGAACTGACTCATTTGGAAAGATCTTGATGCTGGGAAAGATTGAAGGTGGGAGGAGAAGGGGACAACAGAGGATGAGATGGTTTGATGGCATCACCAACTCAATGGACATGAGTTTGAGTAACCTCCGTGAGTTGGTGATGGACAGGGAGGTCTGGCATGCTGTAGTCCATGGGGTTGCAAAGAGTCGGACACGACTGAGTGACTGAACTGAACTGATCCTTTCTCCATTGTGTACTCTTTTCACCTTGATTGAAAATAAGGTGATCATATATGCACGGGTTCATTTCTGCATATCTAAACTCTGCTCCACAGGTATATTACCAAAAGTATTCAAAATGTGTATTAATCAACCTATTTAGAAAGAATTCAGAAAAGACTTTTCATAATTACAGATGTAATTACTGATAATCCCTACAATGACCGCATGATGACAAAAATGGAAGAGATGGAAAGCTCACCACCACTACAGTTTTGGGTCAGTCTGTAGATCTTTGTTTAAAATCTTCCATGACATCATTATAGATCTGCTAGTTGAAAGATTTCTTGATGAAACATTGCTTGATGCTTCAAAACCAAAAGTATCTCCTCACAAAAAGGACAGAGTGCCTTCTTTGAACCTCCAGTGCTTGTGTTTGGCATTTATCTCAGGATGCTATACTCAGATCAGATCAGATCAGTCGCTCAGTCGTGTCCGACTCTTTGCGACCCCATGAACTGCAGCACGCCAGGCCTCCTTGTCCATCACCAGCTCTCAGAGGTCACTCAGACTCACATCCATCGAGTCAGTGATGCCATCCAGCCATCTCATCCTCTGTCGTCCCCTTCTCCTCCTGCCCCCAATCCCTTCCAGCATCAGAGTCTTCTCCAATGAGTCAACATAGCCATCTAAATTAGGGCTGGTTTGTTTTTCCCTCGGAAGCAAAGTTATGATCAACCTAGATAGCATGTTAAAAAGCAGAGATATTACTTTGCCAACAAAGGTCTGTCTAGTCAAGGCTATGGTTTTTCCAGTGGTCATGTATGGATGTGAGAGTTGGACTGTGAAGAAAGCTGAGCGCCGAAGAATTGATGCTTTTGAACTGTGGTGTTGGAGCAGATTTTTGAGAATCCAACCAGTCCATTCTGAAGGAGATCAGTCCTGGGTGTTCATTGGAAGGACTCATGCTAAAGCTAAAACTCCAATACTTTGGCCACCTCATGTGAAGAGTTGACTCACTGGAAAAGACTCTGATGCCAGGAGGGATTGGGGGCAGGAGGAAAAGGGGATGACAGAGGATGAGATGGCTGGATGGCATCACTGACTTGATGGACGTGAGTCTGAGTGAACTCCGGGAGTTGGTGTTGGACAGGGAGGCCTGGTGTGCTGCGATTCATGGGGTCGCAAAGAATGAGCGACTCAACTGAACTGAACTGAACTGAAGCTACAAGTATATATAAAGATTGTGATTAAAGTTTGGCTTTTTCTGAGGGAAAAAGCAATCAAGGGAAAAAAGTAACTGAAACCATACAGCAACAAGAATAGAAGTAAAGATTCTTTATAGAGAGACAAAGTTTTACTTAAGACTCTAGATCTTTAGATAGTTGCACACGATCTTTAAATCTAGTGCACAAAATGTGCTGCCAAAGCCTCCTAGGAATAATAATAAACTTGTCACTCAAAGGTTATTTCAAAAATCACTTTCCTTTGTACTGCACCCAAGAAGAATAACTGGTACAGTACAATGTGTGTATCATTTAGTCTTAATTACCTTTTATTGTTATTATTTTTTTAAGGGATTTTAAACACACTGTTTACAAAAAATTGGAACCAAGTCCTTAAACTTACTTTCAAAATTTTTTGACATACAATTCATCATTTAAAAATCCTATTCTTTCATTCAACATGTTTACATTGTATATCTACTATGAACATCTCCACTATTAGACACTGAAATCTTTCTCTATGAAAATTTAAAAAGAATTATTTTTTAACATCTTCTGAGGTAGGTCCTGAAACTTTTTTAGACAGACAAGAAGAGTAAACCATGATGCTCAGACAAGAAGAGTAAACCATGATGCCTCCATTATTTTCCCATAGCAATTTTCCTTGTTAAGCCTAATATCATTTTGTCCCCACTCAGTCAAAGTGAAAGTGTCCTTAACCCAGTTATTACAGTACCAGAAAAGGTGGGAAGTGGGGGAGGCTTCAAAATCATAACATTTTAAAGACAGAAGTTGGCATTATAAACTCAGAACTTAAAAAAGAAATACACTGGAAAATATTTAAATTTTATCTGCATCTCTCTCAAGACATTTTAAATTTATTTAATTAAAGGATTATTCAAACATTTAGAGTATTATACAAATGATTTCAGAAAAGGAGCAATGTCAAAGGCCATACTTGTGTTAATACTGATACCAGAGAAATTACATTCATCAAAATTCCATCTTTCCAATTGCGTCATGAAAAAAAAAACATATATATGACTAAACAGAAGGATTAAGACTTCTTACCCCATATTTACATTGGCGAGATGTTGCTCCATACTGGAACCGGCATTGTTCATCGGCATCATACACCTGACCTGGGGCCACAGCTGGATAAAGAAAGTCACGCTTGGGAGGCTCATTATCAAGGCAAGTACCACGGCCTGAACTGTTCAACATAAAGGATCAAAGGAGATTAGGTACACTGTGGACTATTTCAATCTCAGTCATGAAACCATGTATTGAGTTCTTTATTTTAATAATTGATGTATGAAAAACAATATATTCTACTAATATATAATCATGGCAAAATAGAATAGCTTTACTAAAACTTGAATAAGAGCGCCAATAGTTTTTTTCCAGAACTAAGATGCAATAAAAAGCATCTTACAAAATAATTTTAAAATGTCAGGTTGGCCTTTAAACACTGATTTAAACTAATTTCTGGAGGAATCAAAACAATTTCATACTGCTCTAAGTTTCTTGTTTGTTTTCAGTGAAAACATAACCATACCTGGTAGTGGAATCAAAAACAAAATATGGGAAAAAAACTGGTTGTGATCCTTAAAGACCTAATCTATATACTTCCACCCTGGTAGAACAAATAGATGGTGTGGTAAAACATGTCCAAAGGTTCTTGAAATATTTCAATAACAAATGGGCTGAATGACAGATGAGGCCAAGATCCAAAGTTCTCTTCTCAAGTATATTAAAAGTGTTTAGTCTCTCAAAAATTTCATATTTCATCTAGGATCATCAGAATTGGAAAAGAGAATGTTCTCTTCTCTATAATTTCTGCTTTTCAAAGTATGCTTCATTCAAACATAATATTTAATTCAGTGGAACAAATAACATAAAGATCGCCAAAAGTCAGACAGAATATCTTAGTTTAAAGAGCTTTATACCTTGCTAAATATAATTGTTCTTTTTATTTAGTCAGTGTGCATAAAATAGGACAGATGCTTTTTTACTTTCATTTCACATGTGAGTAAGTTAGAATTTTTAAAGAATTCCTATGCCAACATTTAAAAATTTTTTCCAACATTCCTGTCAATTGTGCCAGCACTTGTGTTTTTTTTTCCAAATCTTTTCCATCCACTTTGCCAAAGGAAAATAATTTTACAAGTAGAAGTTCCTCAACTATTATTTAGGACAGTACAAATTTTCATTTATAGGTAAGCAAGAAAAAAACATGCATAATAATAAACTTCATATTCACTTCAAATTTTATCATTCTTATAATGCAAATATAAATGTTATATACTAATATATATTTGCATAGAAGCAAATAAATAAGTTTCAAAACTGAACCATGCTATTCATAAGGTGATAGATTCAAAGACCCCTTTTTCTTTCATTTATGCCTCTTGGTTAATTTTTATTTTGTTTTGCTTTTTTGATTAATTTTTAAACAATAATGATATTTAGATGGAATATTAAATGTAGTACCGAATAGATAGATGTTATTATTGGCTATTATAATCGTTTCATTTGTCACTGCTCTAGGTGTCTAACTAACAGAGAAATTTTTTCACCCAGCTATCCATATTTCATGACAGAAAGCTTTTTATTTTCTGTTCACAATGCTTTTAGAAATTGACATACACCAAGAAAGACCATTTCCAGATGAATTTTAAAAATAGTAAGTTCTTTTTATTATATAAAATAGCTTCACATGGGTATGCAAATTTTAGCCAAATAAAATTCTACTAGTAAATTCAAAATTTATATTAAGGTTAGTGATAAAGAGGTCAATGTGAAAGTATAACAAAAGAATTTATGAGGTAATTTCATTAGTAGTTTTATTTCCTAATTTTTTTCCTAAAATATAAATTTCATCTCTATCTACAACCAAACTATAAAAGTCTCTCTGAAAGGAGCTAAATATGTAATAAAAATAAAATATCAAGCTAAGTTCTATATAAATTAATGGAAAATTTTTAAACATTGACATACTTAAGTACAGGATCCTACAGATATTAAATATTTGCCGATAGCATAACAAAGGAAGTATAAGATATATTCACTTACGTCGCACCAACTCAAAATCCATTAAAAAATAGTATACATAATTATTTTTAATTAACCTAAAAACTTAAGAGAAAGAAGTATGTGGACCCCCCAAAAGTTTACAAATAGGATAACCTGAGGAAAAAAATAAAATGCGGAAAAAAATTCTTTTCTGATAGCTAACAGAACTGGATTAACCTAGGAAGAAAAAATAATAATTACTTCATTTAAAGTTCTTGTTCCCAGGTACTAATGGTCTACAAATCATGGTTGGTGGGCTTTCCTAGTAGCTCTGCTGGTAAAGAATCCGCCTGCAGGAGACCCCGGTTCAATCCCTGGGTTGGAAAGATCCCCTGGAGAAGGGAAAGGCTACCCACTCCAGTATTCCGACCTGGAGTCCATGAGGTCACAAAGAGTCGGACACGACTTTCACTTTTTCTTTTCACTTTCAATCCTGGTTAGCATTCTTTAAAAACTACCAAATCAGATGACTATTACAGGAGCCTCCAGACAATGAAGAATGCCATGTACTGTGGTCCCCTGTGGGGAAATCTTTCTGAGAAAGTCTACCCCAAAAGTGATTTGTGTTTCAGCTGCTTTGTATTGATGTGGTCTAGTTAGTCATCTCGGGGAAGGCAATGGCACCCCACCCCAGTACTTTTGCCTGGAAAATCCCATGGACAGAGGAGCCTGGTAGGCTCTAGTCCGTGGGGTCGCTAAGAGTCGGACACAACTGAGCGACTTCACTTTGACTTTTCACTTTCATGCATTGGAGAAGGAAATGGCAACCCACTCCAGTGTTCTTGCCTGGAGAATCCCAGGGACAGGGGAGCCTGGTGAGCTTCCGTCTATGGGGTCGCACAGAGTCGGACACGACTGAAGCGACTTAGCAGCAGCAGTTAGTCATCTAGACATGTATATACTTTTTTGGTAGAAGAAACATCATATAAAATACACATGAAAAAATAACAGACCTTTAAATAATAAACATGTATTTAGGAATACCGCATCAACAAAAACCTTTTAAAATGGATTTGGCTATAGCTGTACAAAATATCAATGCTTGCAAGTCTAGTGTTTTACCTACTAGTATTGGCTCTAGGATAGCAAGTGTAGGATATCTGCAAGGTTGATTTAAACTGTTTCTACATTTTGGGTAGAAAATGTACCACATATTTTCCTTCTAGTAATGATAACTATTACATACAGTAAAACCTTGACTGAAGTATTTGAGGGGTAAGATATTCTTCATACTTTAATTCTTAACTGAGGGTTAAGCTTCAAAAACAGTTTTTGCATGATGCTACTAAAATCTGTCTGTTACTTTTTGGTTATTTTCAAGTAAGTTAAACCTATAAACAGTAAGTATTAATTAACTCTTTAGTTGTTCAAGCTGTGTCTGACTCTTAAGAGACCCTGCAGCCTGCCAGGCTCCTCTGTCCACTGGATTTCACAGGCAAGATTACTGGAGTGGGTTGCCATTTTCTTCTTCCAGGGATCTTTCCAAAGGATTGTGCCTGCATCTCTTGCATTGGCAGACAAATTCTTTAGCCCTGAGCCACCAGGGAAGCCCTTAGAAGATAATAATTCTGGATATTTTCATGCCTCTGTGCCATCAACTGCCATTATGAAATATCACAGATATAAGTATAGAAAGAAGATAGAGGACATGAACCTGAGAGATGTACATTTAACTCTAAGAAGTGTTTTCTTTGTTTTTTTGTCCCCTTAGGAAATTTCCAAGTGCTCAATCACAACTCTCTTTGTCGTCCAAAGAATTAATGATTTTTTTCTGTGTAATTCAAATTTCTAATGTCCACATATTACATTTTCATTCTCCAAATAAATAAAAGGCATAAAATCTGAATCTATTTCTTTGGTGTTCTCAGTAATTATTCATCTCTCAATTTATTCATCTGATAGTTCTTGAATTCTACATAAAAGGAGTCATTTTGTAGGTTTTCTTTTATGAATTTATCCTTCTGCTCAATACTATGAATGTGAGAAACATTCATGTTGAGCTGTGCAATTGTAAGCTATTCATTTATATTGTTCTTTGATATTCCATTTAAGACTATGTCACTTCTATTAACAAGTGTTTAAATTATTTCTAATTTCTATAAATTGCAAATTATGCTGACATAAATCATTTTGTATTGTCTTCTGGTATAAATGATTTTCTTAAAAATATTAGATATGAGTTAATTACATATATTTTATAGTTGTTTTAACAAAAAGAAGCTATGAGTAATTTTTACTAATCTAAGCTTACAATTAATCAATATAATCATATATTCTTATGATACTGAGCCTGTTATTTATGCTATTTTAAAATTAATAGTAGTAATATTATATATAAACTTTCTTGAATTTTCTCATAAAATGCCACTTTTAAGCATAGCAAGCTTGTGCCCTAGTGTCATATGTGAATTCTTTCACTCAGAAAACATAAAACTCACTCATTAATAAATGAAATGAAGAACATTGTATGTTCCACCTATAAGATGTTATTACAACTTACTATTGCTTGAGACAAGATATACTTGTCCTGAGCAAAACTGTATACTCCATAAAAGCAGAAATATGATTAGTTCCCTAGCAGCACATATTTCACAACTAAAAGTCTAATCCTGGTTAATATATACAGCAGTATAGGTAATTATTGAACTAATACACTCCACTTTTGTTTATGCTTCTAAGACAAGACAAAAAATAAGTATTAGTTTGAGAACATGCTTCTTCCTTGATTATGAAACTCTTAGTAAATCAAAGTATATTTACAGTTCCAGAAATCCTTACAAAATGATAGCAAAATCATATTTTATGTATTCTAATTTAGAGAAGTCTTATTTACAGAGTTCAAAAATTAACTTGGAAAATAGGAACATGAGCCAGATTTGTGTCTTCAATTAAAATGTACAGATTCTTATGTAAAATATGGTGTCTTGGCTTTGTTTCCAGAACACATGAAAACATAATTGTAATTTTAGATTTAGTTTTCAGTTAAACAATTACACTTAAAGTACAGATCTTCAGCCTATAACAGTGGGTTAATCTAAGAAATAGATCTTTCTATATAACCCTGATTATATCTTAGCAGTTTCTTAACAACAACAACAAAAAGTTAACATATAATATAACATCTACTTTTTCCTATAAAGTTGTGCTAAATTAAGCAAATTAATTAGGTGTCTCATCTATGGCAAGTCAAGTGTCTTACCTACTATATTTTCATAAACTGCTCTACCTATCTTGACAAAACTAACAATATATTACCTTTAAAATGAATTACTCTAAGTAAGATCTTTATCTCTTGCCCTCTATAGGACTGGGATACTTGAACACAACTGAACTTGAGGTTTCCAATATGCAAACACTATGCTAATCATGTTTACTAAGTTATGCTCTTTTTCTCCATATGTAATTATGACTTATCAAAGATATTTATGCATTAGACTGAAGTCCCCAAAATATGTCAGATAAATGGAAGGAGGAGAAATTTGTTTTGCTAAGCTGTTTTTTGGCTCCACATAAAAAAGAGGTCCCATCTATAAAAGTTGTTTTCTGTCTAATAGACTACTGATAGTGACCTTCAAAAGTAATTGCTCTAGAAGAATTGTTAAGTGCCTTACTTGTCCTGTTCATCTTATATCACTTCTCTTGCAGCTCTACCTTTCTTTCTAGTTCATCTTCAACCATAATATTGCTTCTCTTTTTTTCAGCTTCCAACTTTTCTGTGAAAATATTTAATTTGGAACTGTAGGAAATTTTGCTACGGATCTCTGACAGTTCAAACAATATAACAGACTTTAATTTAAATAGAGCAAGAGTTGATTCACAGAGGCCCCAGGATTTTTGAGGACTATATGAAATTACTCTGTACTACCACTAAGTGGTGGAAAATGTATGAAAAACTGGCCTCAATTACTTCTGGCTGCCTTCTACTGCCTGGTAAATTAGCCCATAGACATCAGTGAATGTGAGCCATAATACCAGGTTCATCTTCTCTAGTTTCTAAATAAATAAATAAATGAATAAATAAATAAATAAGTCCCGCAGGCAGATAGGAAGGACACTACCTGCAAAGCCGTCGTCGAAAACATCAGAAGCTGGCATAACACGTCCATTTTAACGGTAATGGGTTCTTTATTATTTAATCAGGACGGCTTCTGGGCGATTCATGAACCACTTATTGAATCACCGAGTTTAAGAAATCTGAAAAAAAATATTGGGAGTTGGTAAACACCATCTCCTGATTGATCAATAGCACCTAATGTTTCAGAATGACACGAGAGACTTTTTTACTCTATTGGCATTTAAAGGCCATGGAATTGCTTGCAGTTGAACATAGTGAATAGTGAATCTCTATAAATCATAGAAAGCTTATTGTTAAAATCCACCATCATCTTTGGCCTATATAGTCACTAAGTAGAGAAAAGTATGCATTCTGTTGGCAGGGCTGCAATTCCTAAACAATTCATCTTTCAAGATTTCTTTTCTTGAGAAGAGAAACTAAAATAAAATGTTATGAGTCTTTTTGAGCCAACTATAAAACATAAATGTAACCTCAATCCCTAATCAAAATATCACTGGATTTTTAAAAATATCACACAAAGCTGTTAAAGCAATTAAGTCCCCTGCATTAATAAAGAGGAACAAAGAAATTCAAGAAAGTTACTATTGTATCTTTGTGCTCCAGTGAACTGACCTTTTTAAAGGGCCTTGTGTTTAAAAAACCTTTATTGCTTGGTCAGATTACAATCAGAGTTGTTTAGTTTACTGTTAAAGAGAAGGGGAAGAGATGCCAACTTCTCCCCAAATCCCTACCCATTGTCTTTCACATCTATCTTTTACTAATGCCTTTAACTTTGTGAGCATTCCCATGAGGATGCAACAGAAATATTTTTATAAAATACAGGATAATAAACCCACTAGAACCCTGTCAACACTAATTATGCTTACACATAGAAAATGCAAAGAGGTAATAAGGCTTACATAATGGTTTTTGGATTAATTCTTTCAATTAATTCAGTGGAATGATTTATTGCAACTAGCAATAATTTTACATCTCTCATCAAACCAGTGGTGATTTCTTAACTGTATTTTATCAGCAATTTAGGGATTCCCTTTTGGAATGTTTTAACAGCCTTAATACAGTTTTAATTACACAGGGTCTGGCAAGAGATCAAAACCAGTTCTTGTATTTAGTATAAAGAGATATTCCTAGCAAATGGGCTGTACAACAGAAACAAGACAGAGGAATGAGAAATGATGTACTTGGGGAAGGAAAAAAAAAAAAAACAACAACAAGCAGAGGAAAGTCTTCAAAAGTGCATAGGAATACTGAGCATTCATACAGTTTGTCTTTCTGCAGATAGACACTAAGATTCCATTATAAAAACATGAGCCAAGTCAAGGGAGAGATTCCAGATCAGGCTTGATTTCTGGGGAGAGTAGATCTTCAACAGTGCTTAAAATTTAGGTTATATGGTCTTGTTAAAACATCTCAGAAAATGATATTGCTAGTGCTTTGTGTTATAAAACTACAAAAAGATGTCAAATTTTCTGTGCTCCTTCACCCAGTTATGGCACAAGGCAAGTAATATAATTTATCTATTACAAAGATTAAAAATTGTTAGGTTATAGTATAGCTATTCAGAAGAGCTACCTTCTAAAAGTACTTACAATTCCTTCAATTTCATTATCACATTAATTCAAAAGAGTCCATTTTAAACACTTGTCTTTTGATCTTTGACTAAGCAAAGCATTGCTTTCGGTACTTTATTAATAAAATCTCTTGTCTGGGGCTTTTAAAAATGTGCAATTATAAGTTTTAAGAATATAATCTGGTTCTTAGCAGATATGAACCAAAATCTTAATAAGTAATGTTATCCTACATAGTGTAAAAATAAAATGTTGGTCACTCAGTTGTGTCTAACTCTTTGCAATCCATGGACTGTAGCTTGCCAGGCTCCTCTGTCCATGGAATTTTCCAGGTAAGAATACTGGAGTGGATAGCCATTCCCTTTCCTAGGTGATCTTCCCAACCCAGGGATCAAACCCAGGTCTCCCTCTGAATTTCTAAAACGTTACACTATGATCATGTTAAGGTGAACTTTAAACAAAGACAGTTTTTAAAAAGAATTTCTGTTGCTCTCCTATACTTTGTGTATGACCAACTTTTTCAGAATACTTAACCACTCCTCCTCAGAAAAAAATGGCAGAAAACAGTTGAAGGTAATGATAGAAAAACAGTGCTTAAAACCTCGATATTATTTAATATACTACATCATGAATGTCTTTTAAGTGCTTTATATACATTATAGTGTTATACGTAATTATTTATATAACAACTTGATGATATGTGTATCATTACCTAAATTTATTCAACAAATGAAGTCACTGAATATTAGAAGTTTAAGTAACAAACATGAATGACCAAGGTCACACTGTTAGAGAGTGAGACCTAAGTCTAACAGTTTCCAAAGGCTAATCTTAAAGTTCTACGCAGGTGAAATATGGAAAAACATCTGCTTTCCTAAACATAGTTACACCTGAGCTAATTTATAGTCTTCAAATTTAAATAACTGGACTCTTAGAATATATGTTAAAGGATCAGCAAAGGAGTTCTCAAACTAGAGAAAAGATGAGTCACTTTAATATATTTTCAAAGACAAATTTTCATTTTCTTATTTTCATTTCCTGGGTGTTTGGTTTTTTGTTGTTGTTGTTTGTTACTATTAGATACTTTGGCATTTCTACAGAACTCAGTTTTTTTTTTAACCAACAAAATGAAATACGTAACCACTGAATTAAGGCTTGGCTTATGCATTACTAAATTATGTAAATCTAAATTCTTTCTGACATTCCTTCCCATTTATTTAACATTTCTAACTCATATCATCAACCCCTTTTACAGTCTTACTCCAGTTCCTTAATCTGTTTGTGTCCCCCTAATTTAGTCTGTGTTCTATTTGAGTACAAAGAAAAAATTAAAAATTTGCCAGAGTGATATATTAAAGTATTTGTGGAACAGTCTAAAGTATCACTGGGACCTATAAAAGTTACTCATTATGCAAAGTTTGAAGCACTACATATTAGGCTTCTATCAATGGCTTACTTCTGGAGCAATTCATCATCACTCTCCAGAGGATTACTTACTCTAGAAAGCTGGTGATATAGTCTCGACTGCAGGCAGACCAGGAAAAGGGATTGGTATTTGCAGTAATGTGAGCTGCCATAAGTTTTGCTGCTTCATGACCTTTTGTCCCACAAGAATTTCCAATTCCATCATGGTTCATACCAAAACTGTTTTGACAAGGAAGAAACATAAGAAACATAAAAGAAAAAAATTAGAAAAAAATAAATAAAACAAACCCTCAATATGTTTTATTTCCTTATTGGATCATTTATTAGCCCTATCAACATATGGCTTCTATCAAGATAGACTAGATTCTCTAAGGAAATATAGGATTAATGTAAAGAGATTAAGGACTAATTCAATGATATAATGTGTTTCTAAATCTGTTTAAATTTATAATATACTCTCAAATGTTATCTCATATGATACAGTCTCTCCTTGCACAGACAGTGGATGTATAATTGACCCATAAAAATCATACAGTTACTAAGTGTTGAAATTGTGAGTAGAACCTACCTAATACCTGCTAGAGTTCAAGCTATTTCATAATGCTGAATCTAAAACGGAATTATGAAAAGATAGTTATTATCCATAGAGTTCTACGTTATAGGCCAAACATAAAAACTCTTTTTCTTATTAATATGTATAAAGGAGAATTCAATACATTTTGTAATTTATGTTTGTGTGTGTATGTGCTTTCAAACCACCTTTTGAAAAATCTTGATACATTTAAGGATTATGAATATAGTCTTTTCTTTAACATGGCCTCTCTGATTTTTTAAAGCTTTTCTTTGCCATTTTTTTTCCTGTGTCCTATAGCCATACTGAGTGCTATCACTGTGATCTAAAAACATATCTCGATGATAAATCATAAAATTTTTCTGTAAAGGATCACCGCATATGAATAAAGTTAAGTCTTTCTCCACAAGTAGCCAGAAGTTTAGGTGAAATCACTAAAAAATATCCTTCTTGTGTCCACTGTGACATTCTAGTAAGTGCACCATTATATATGTTCAAGGAAATAAGTAATTTGTGTGACACAAGTAAGAAACAGATAAGAATAGTTGCTGGAAAAAAATTTGGAAAAGTAGTTGAGAATAGATAGTCTCGAGCTAATAAATGTAAGAAAGTATCAACACTTTAGGAAGTGCACAGACTTTATCAACACTTTAGGAAGTGCACAGACTTTAAAGATTTGTCAGTAAGAGCAACTGAAAATTTCTAAGCAGGAGAATATGGAATTGATCCAAATTTTACAAAAATTATTATAGTAATTCTGTGGTGGAGACAATGGAATGGAAAGAGAATGGAGCCAGGGAGCACAGATAAAAGATGATAACCAATTGAGAAATGAGGTAGATCTGAATGAGGGCATGGGATAGAGAAGAGGGATTAGATTTGAGACATGTATGGGAAGGTGAATTCACAAATATAATATAAAAGAGCTATCATTAAGACAGATATGGTGGGGTGAGGGAGGAGGAACTAATTATTCAGGTGTAGGGACTAACATAAGCAAAAGAAGAGAATTATAGAGAGCCCTAAATGAAACCACCAAATAACCTTCCAAGAATATCAATACTTAGTCTTGGATTTGACATCAACACACTCAAGCCAACCTCTTCCAGGAACATAATGATGGAGTATACTGTTTGTTGAATTAGATATACATTTTGTCAAAACATATATAATTTACAGCTATCTATTTACATTAAAAAGTTCCTTACTGTAAATTTATAATTCAATAAACTTAATACTCTATATTTCTCACAAAGGTTGATGCTATATGATTTTTTTTGGAATAATGACGGCTTTAAAAATATCATTTCTGTTTAGCAGCAGCAGCAGCATACAAATCCCTGAGTTATGTTAAGATAGGTATATGCAGGCACAGATGGCTTAAAAAATCGTTTTTTAAAGATTCCATAATTTCTTATTTACTATTTTCTATGAAAGCAAAGTTTCTTTTGAAATCATATTCCTCCCACCTTACAACAGAAAAATTTACCTTTCACTCATCATAATTTTGTAATAGTTCATTGCCTCAGGGTATAAAAACATGGGTGTCAAGGAGAGACAATTAGAAATAGTGTCAGGACTAAGAAGAATGATTTCAGTGATTGAGTAACATATGTAATTTCTTGCTTTCATCAAGTTTATAGGACGATATAATCAAATTAACAGCTGATGGGTTGTTAAAAATGTTGATGATAGAGCCCCAAGTTTATGTTTTAACAAATAATTCAAAAAAAGTTTAAAGAACTGAGTGATATTTTTATAATAAAATCTCTTCATCTCAACTACTTATGTGATCCAATTTTACCAACATTCACATCTATAGAAAAAAATAAAGAAGCTGAATTGGTGCTGAAATCCTGTCTTATTCTAACAGTACAGAGGTAAATACAGTAATTAAAAATATACATTTAAAGATACTTCTTCTATTACTTCTTGGTCTTTTGGCTAAGATCAAGTCTAATAAAGATATATTTTCTAAGATAAACTTTATTTTTATATTTAACTATTTATTAAAATTCATAATATATATTCTTCTAATCAATTATTAATAATTGTAATGTAATGAACATATAATCCAGAAAAAAGATTTTTTATGATCACAGGAAATTTTAAAAATGTAATTGTAACTTAAATTTTTTGTTGTAGAGATATTTTATATAATTGAAATACTTTTAAGCATAAAAACATGTTTTTAAAAAATATTAAGAAATATTAAAATATGCATTAGGAATGATATACTGGGAGGGAAAGGAGCAGCAGAAACGCTTAGCTAAAGAAGGGGAAAAAAAGATGTAAATTTGACTATAAAATAAGAACCAAATGGATAAAGAACTGTGGTACACATACACAATAGAATATTTCTTAGCCATAAAAAAGAATGACTTTGAGTAAGTTCTAGTGAAGTAGATGAACCTAGAGCCTGTTAAATAAAGTAAGTCAGAAAGAGAAAAACACAAATAGTATATTAATGCATATATATGAAATCGAGAAAATGGCACTGTTGAACCTATTTGCAGGGAAGGAATGGAGACACAGATGTAGAGAATGGCCTTGTGGACACAGTCTGGGACAGGGAGTGTGAGAGGAATGGAGAAAGTGGCATCAACATATGCACACTATCAGGTGTAGGATGGATAGCCTGGGAGAAGTTGTTGTGCAGTACAGGGAGCCCAGTCTGCTGCTCCATGATGACCTGGAGGGATGTGACGGAGGGTGGGGAGGAAGGCCAGGGAGGGAGAGGATGTATGTATAACTATGGCTAATGCGTGTTGCTATATGACAGAAACCAATACAACATTGTAAAAATAAGAAACAAAACCCAGAAGAACCTATTAGTGTATTTTCAAAATGCATAATGATAGTTACCAAATTGCTATGGCATTTAGATTCAATCAGGTATATTTAAGGAGGTTTTTACTTTTTACATAGTAATTTTTGCAGTACTCTAGAAATTCTATCCTTTGCAATTAGTTAGACATAACAAATTTTGGACACCCACTGAAAAATAACCAATAGGGTATATAGTTTTTAAAAATTCAGAAGTAAATAAGGGAAAAGATTTGAAAATTGATGAATTCAAGTATCTGAAGAAGTAAATCTTAAATTCTATTTCTACACAATCTTCATAGTTTCAGGGTCAGGTGCAGATAGCTGTCTTAAGGATCTTGGTTTCAGTTATCTAGGAGAATGTATACTTTTATAAATTATATTTAAAATGTAAGAAATTCAAGAAATGATATGATTAATGCCAACTGGTTTACTGACAGTGACATAAAGTGAAATGGGACTTTACAATTGCCATTCATGACATCAGCTTCAAAATATTCCTCTAGTACATTGACCAGGCTGGAGTGTGTGTGCGTGTGTATGCACGCGTGCCTGTGGTGTGTGTATGTGTGTGTGTATTACAGAGAAGTTCCTTCCTGAGGAAACTCTATCAGTGAGGAGTTTGGCAAAAGAAATGAAATTCACTAGTAATTAGAGGAAATAAATGAGAGCAAACTTTAAACCATCATATTAGCAAAAATGAGAATGTTACCTAGGACTAAGTATTACAATGGTATAGAGAAACTGAGATCTTAGTACAGAACAGTTAGAGTGTGGTAGGGCAGCTGTTCCATAGGGCAATTCAGCAGTACTTTGATTAAACAGAAGAAACATTATGACCCAGCCATTCTATTCTTAGAGAAATATTCCAGAAATATTCCTAAAAGGAACATGTATGAGGATGTTAGTGACAGAATTATTTACAATAGCAAGGAGTTGAAGACAATATAGGTGCTTGTCACTGGGGAATGGATAAGTAAACTGAAAACTAGGCAGAAGTTGGAAGTAACAAACAAGATAGACGTCTACACATAAATATAGGTAGATCTTAGAAACATTGAAAAATTGAGAAAAGGAACAAGGTCTATACCAGTATATCATACAAACAAAAATTACATACATATTATCAAATAACAAAGAAAGGCCAAGGAATTGTTCAGAGAGTTAAAGACTAAAGAGACATGAGCAAATGCAACAGAAACTAGACTGGAAGAGGAAAAGGTTAAAAAAAACACTGCTGAGACAACTGAGGAAATTTGAATATGGATTACATATCAGATAATAATAGTGTATAAATGTTAAAACTAACCTAATAATCATACTGTGGTTATGTAAGAGATTGTTTTTTCTTCTTAGGAAAGGTACTAAAATATTTAGCGATAGGGGACATGTCTTCAACTTATTTTCAAATAGTACAGAAAAAAATACACGTACATATACAAAAAGAGAAAGAAATGTTGCAAAATATTAATAATTAAAAAATATGACTCAAGGACATATGGAAACTCTTTCTACTATATCATTTTCTCCATAACTTTGAAAACATTTCAAACTTAAAAAGTTAAAAAATAAATAAACATATATAAAACAATCTGCAATATTTTGCAAGGATACAGATGATTTCAAATATGCTAAGTCACTTCAGTCATGTCCGACTCTTTGTGATCCCATGGACCATAGTCTACCAGGCTCCTCTGTCCATGGGGATTCTCCAGCCAACAATACTGGAGCAGGTTGCCATTCCATTCTCCAGGGTATCTTCCCGACCCAGGGATCCAACCCTCATCCTTTATGCTTTTTGCACTGGGAAGTGTTCTTTACCACTAGTGCCACCTGGGGAGCCCAAATATAGGTATCAAATTTATTAAAGGAAAGAGGGAAGAAATGGGAGTGAAAACAGGAATACAGAAATATACATTTACATATATTAAAACAGGGCTTCCCTAGCAGCTCAGCTGATAAAGAATCTGCCTGCAATGCAGGAGACCCCAGTTCGATTCCTGGGTGTGGCTCAGACAGTTAAGAATCCAGCTGCAATGTGAGAGACATGGGTTCGATTCCTGGGTTGGAAAGATCCCCTGGAGGAGGGCATGACAACCCACTTCAGTATTCCTGCCTAGAATCCCCATGGACAGAGGAGCCTGGTAGGCTATAGTCCATGGGGTTGCAAAGAGTTGGATACAACTGAGTAACTAAGCACAACACATATTAAAACAAGAAGGGTTCTTGCTGGGACTGATAATGATGATGTGCCAAAATCTAAGGAAAGATAGATAAATAGATATAAAATAAACTCAGCTCCCTGCTCTTGAGGTAAATAATAATTTAAAAAAAAAACAAAAACAAAGGAGAGTTGGTGAACCTGGTACCCACTCCACTGAAAGAATAGTGATAGGAAGAGAACATTATCATGGTTGGTTTTATGTGTTTAATAAAATACTTCAGATTAGGTAATGATTGTCATTTGTTTGACAGAGAGAGATAAAGACACATATAGGTAGAGAGAGAGAGAGAGAGAGAGAGAGAGACGCTCTTGTAATTTCCCACATTTTGTTGAGTATGATAAGTTTGCAAGGCTTGCTCTTAACATAGGCCCCAGGACATTCCTCAGAACAACTTTGAGAAATGAGGTTACATCCCCCTGGACAAATAGCAGGTTTACTTATTACTTGTTATAAAAGTATTGGGCTTCCCAGGTGGCCCTAGTGGTAAAGAACCTTTCTGCCAGTGGAGGAGACAAGAGACTCAGGTTTAATCCCTGGGTTGGGAAGATCCCCTGGAGAAGGAAATGGCAACCTACTCCAGTATTTTCTTGCCTGGAGAATCCCAAGGACAGAGGAGCCTGGCTACAGTCCACAGGGTTGCAAAGAGTTGGACATGACTGAAGCAACTTAGCACATATAGAAGTATTAGATTCCCCAAGCTCACTATTTCTCAGTTTTGATATAAACCCACTACTTGCATGCATTTATCTGAGGCCATACTGTGCTGCCCATGTGGGATTTTGGGTTCCTTCCAAAAGGAAACAAAATAAATATGCTAATGCTTATACTACTTGCTGTGCTTAAGTGTCTGATCCAGAAACTCATGCCTTTTGCTAGTATCCATACAACAGTAATAAGCTAACTTACTGGCTTATAAGTAAGGCAAAAACAAATCTCAAATCCAATGATAGAGGTTTATACTCGATTAGGATAACATCATTAGGAAACAGCAACCCACTCCAGTGTTCTTGCCTGGGAAATTCCACAGACAGAGGAGGCTGGCGGGCTACAGGCCATAGGGTTGCAAAGAGTCACACGACTTAGTGACTAAATAATAACAAGGATAGCATAGCCAATTATGGAAAGCTAAGCTAAGTAACCCTGATGCTGGGAGGGATTGGGGGCAGGAGGAAAAGGGGACAACAGAGGATGAGATGGCTAGATGGCATCACCGACTCGATGGACATGAGTTTGAGTGAACTCCGGGAGACGGTGATGGACAGGGAGGCCTGGTGTGCTGCGATTCATGGGATCGCAAAGAGTTGGACATGACTGGGCGACTGAACTGACTGAAGTAATCCTGAAACCAAAGTACTCCAAAATTATTATTCTTAACTTTTCAGAAAATGAAGTACAAAATCTATTAAAACAAAGTAGGCTTTTTGCTTTCTTTCTTTCCCAGGAAATAAATTGTTTGATGAACATTTTCAGCTCAACCTCCCCCAGGCGATACAAATGAAAGACTAGGAATTCCCTTTCTCATATCTTAGTACTTCTGATTGTATCTTAAAAGTTTAAAGGACACTTATTTCTACACTGTGAGTAAAAAGTTTTCCCTTTTCCTCTAATATATCACTCAAAAGCAATAAAAAAAAAAAAAAATGGGAAAAAAGAAACATAAACTCCACATTCAATGAAAAGTAGAAAACTTCTAAAACCATAAACCACCATGTCATAATGTATGTGGAAGGATGACTAAATACAGAAAAATCAAAGAGGAATGAAGAAAGAAACACAGAGGGGACAATAATAATTGATCTAAGCTAAAACGAGTAGAGCATGTTCTCCGAAGTTAAGTGCAACAATCTGAGGGACAGAACCAACAATACTTTCTTATAAGCAGCTGGAATAAGGGTGCAAACTGTTGGAATATACACCCTTATTCTAGTTGTCAGAAGAGTAGATTGGGCTGACTGGGGAGTCAGTCAAACCATATTTGTAGGAATCAGTCTATCAGTGAGAAAAGGTGAAAGAGAGAGTCTACCTTGCCAGTAGTTATCAAAAAAAAAAAAAATACAGGGTTAAAGAATTTCAGTCGTGCAACACTGTATGTCATTAATATATTTCTGTTGACAAAGTAGCTCTGATCCTCTGCAACATAACCTTCTACAAGTAGTTCATCCAGAAAAATCAAACTCATTCAAAGATGTGTGGTTCAAAAGGAAAAAAGAAGTGTGTCTACAAATATATTAAATATTTAAAAGAAAAAAAAGAATAGGAAAATACAAACAGAAGATGAAGGACATCTGGCAGAAAAAAATATTGCTACAGAAAAGATAAAAATTGGACACATATGAATCCAAACTTAATAAAGCCATCATTTCAGAAAAAGAAGAATTCAATGTAGAGATACATATAATCAGGGAAGATATGGTAAGACAAGAGATGAAAACATGAACTGTCAGAGGGAATAAATGGAGGAGGGGGAGAATAAAATTATTACAAGAAAAAGGCCATGCTGAGGTAACAAAAAGAAAAACAGGCAACTGCTAAAAATATTCCTCACAAAAGTAAAAAGAGCAGAGTTTAAAAGGATCAACGTAAAAGAAGCCAATATATGTATCACTATTATTCCCAAAGAGAAGAATGAAAATAATAAACACTAAGAAAAGTGATTTAAAAGTACAAGAAAACTTTCAAGAAAAAAAAAATGGCTCAAATCTCATCAAACATGAATTATTCTATATCCTAGGAAAAACTGACACAGGTGCATCCACACTACATCACATCCTAGTGAAATTACTGGACATCAAAAACAAAATATATTTGGGGCAACACAGGGCAAAAGAACAAATTACCTGTAATAGTAAAATAATCAGATTAACCTCAGATTTCACCACGGTGACATTTAACACAAGCACACAATAGGAAAAGTGCCTAGGAAAAGTCTTGCATCCAGCCAAACTGAGTATAAAGTCATTTTGAATAAGACCACAAGAAACAGAGGTCTTATGAATTATTCTTATAACAACTGCTTCAAGATAAACTTCAGCTTTGTTTAAAAACAATGTAAAGGTGTGATGGTTTATTGACTCTGAGTTTTATAGCAGGCAATATATACAACACATGTGAAATTAGTCACCAGTCAGATTAACTCCCTTATCATATTTCTTAATCATATTTTCTTGTTTGTTGTTTTATTTTTCTGGGGAGGTTAATTTTATTCTCTTATGTTCATAATATATGATATGAGGGAATAAAACATATATTATACATAAATTATAAAGCAAACATCCATGATATCTCCATCAAATTTAAGAAACACACAGAATAATAAGAACTTGTCTCCTGTACTCACCTTAACAGTTATATCCTTCTTTTTACCCTGAGAGAGAATCACTATCCTGATTTCTGGGGTAATCATTCCCTATAAAACTCTAAACAATATATGTTAACTCTGCCTGGCTTTGAAATCTATACAAGTGGAATCATAGTGTACATATTCTTTTATAACTTGCTTCTTTTATTCAACAATCTGTTAGAAAGCATCATCTCTGCTGAGCTGTCTAGCTACACACACCATTCATTTTCACTGCTATATAGATTTCCACTGTAAATACACCATTTAATTATCCACTCAATGATGAAGAATTTGCTGTAGTTCCTGATATGGGGCTACTATGGACAATGCTGCTATGAGGATTCTTAAATATCCTGGTCACATATGTAAGAATAACTCTACAACGGCTTCGTTAATTTTTGGTATCCTTTACACTCTTAAAATTATCAATGACCCCAAAGACCTTTTGTTTATCAGGTTGTGTGTAGTGATATTTATCATAATAAAAATTAAAACTGAGAAAATTTTTAATGTTATTAATTCATTTTAATAATTAAATGATTAAATTCATTAATAACCCAATACACGCTAACATAAATAACCACTTTAATTTTAAAAATCTTCTAAAACAGAAGAATGTCACTGAGAATAATAGCATTGTTTAATTATATTTTTGCTAATCTCTTTAGTATTTAGCTTATTTGAAGACAACTGGATTCTCATATTTGATTCTTCATTCAATCTATTGTGGTCTTTGGTTTGGTGAAGTATATGATGAAAATCTGGCCTTACATTAACATATAGTTAGAAAAGGAAAGAGTATTTTTATTAGTCCTTTCAGATAATGGTAGTTTTTTTTGATTCTATAATAAAACTTGACAACTAGAAATTTCTTAAAAAGTTTAGTTGCAATGCAGATTCTAAAACTGTTATCAATGATCTCTTTGTATCCTGTTTCATCAATTATCACCAATCTCATCGGAAAAGTCTTTAAGTATTAGGAAGCTGTCAGGCTCACAGTGACAGAACTTTTATTAAATTTGAATTTTCGCTCAAAAATGTTCAAATTTTATCATTGGCAATAAACAGGATTGGTTGTTTTCATTGAATAGTACGCTCTTTTGTTCATTTTTCAAGTGAATTTCTGCTAACCACTCATAGTTTTTCATTTGTTGTTTTAAATGAAAATTGCGTTCCAGGAAAAAGCAGCTAGTTCATCTCAAACAACTGCACAAGCGCTTTTCATTACAACAACCAACAGACTAAGACATGAAGCAAAAGGAGGTTTACATACTTCCCATTTTGTGAAACAGATGGTGTGTTAAAAGACATGCACTTAAGGGTCATGATTTAATAAAATTAATAATTCTTCTGCTTCATCAAAGATATGTTTAAGTGAAATTGGGGTGATGGTAACAAATACAATGACTATTAGTGTGGTTGCCTAGATTCAAGCTAAAGTGCCAGTACATACTCAACACTGTTTCTGTACAATCAGAGGAAACAACAAAAAAAGTCTTAGTATTATCATGAAAGAAAAAAAAAAGAATACAAAAAAAAGAGGGAGTTAGAAGATGTTCTTGAAACAATCAAGAGTTGGAAAACTGACCCAGGAAAAGAGGAAAAGAGACAGTGATAAAAAGACATGTTCCTTCAGAAGAGAAGACTGTTTTCATTATCGGTGTATTTATAATACATTATGTATTTGGTAAATATAGCAGCTGCTCAGTATATCTCTGGAATCAAATAAATTGTACATCAATGAGGGAGTACATACTGATCAACTGTGAACCATAACAGATATAATTTGTGAAGTATCATACATTTATACATCCCTTGATGGTTAATAATATACTGAAAGTATGTACTATCATATAAGCAGTAATAAATGGGCTAGAGAGCAGGTTTCAGGTCAAAATAAATGGCATCATCAGTCAGAGACAAGGTGGTTGCTATATAGAGACCAAGAGATATGCAATAAAGGTTACTCATTAAGTTTCTGTAACTGAGGAGTCTATCATACATATTAATTTATTGTTACACATGCTTTTCTCAATAAGTACACAGTTTTTGCTTCACGAATTTGCATGTCATCCTTGCGCAGGGGCCATGCTAATCTTCTCTGTATCGTTCCAATTTTAGTATATGTGCTGCCGAAGCGAGCACAATAAGTACACAGTTTTCTATGCAAATGATATTTTTTCATTTGAAACTATATTTAAAGTTCCCCTTTCTATGATAGACAGATACAAAGAGATATATCTTAGGAAAGAATGTCTTATGTTTTAAGATATATGAGGCAGCTCATTTGTGATTACATTTTATGTCATTTCACCATATATGACCATTTAACATTGCAAAAGTAATACAATGTGTGTGTGTGTGTGCGTTTGTGTGCATGTGCTCAATCCTGTCTGACTTTTTGTGACCCTACAGACTCTAGCCCACCAGACTCCTTTGTCCATGAACTTTCTAGGCAAGAATACTGGAGGCTGCAACTCCTATTGGCAGGCTGTCATTTCCTACTCCAGGTATCTTCACAACCCAGGGATCGAACATGCATCTATTGTAACACAAAATAACAATTAACTTTTGATTCTGGCACACAATTAATACTGGTTCTTTTGGAAGATTTGTAAAAATGAAAAAGCGTAAATATAGACTGCTGAGTAAAAATTTAATACGCATTGTCAGGATTTCTTCTAAAAATCAAAACAGATGTTTTCAAATCTAACAGAAAATCTATATAGCTAAGGAAAATCTTAAAATGCTTAATTCAATTTTTTGTCTAAGCAGTTAATTTTGCCATGTTGCTAATATATTAACATCATTGTTCTTTTTAGAAAACCATGGTACTTTAAACTCTGCCTTTCATTTTATTAAATATAAACTCTTCACTAAAATAAGTAGATGACTACTCAGTTCTTCAAAAATATAACACATTTACAACTACAAAAAGAATAGTTTCCTAACATTTTCAATATGATTAAATTTCTCTTCAGAAAGTGATGAAACAATTATAGTCTAAATTGTGACAATTATAAAATCTCAAAACTACGTCTTCTCATTGTAGCATAAAAATACAAAGGAACAAAGGGACATCTTTCTTTACAATTATTTTCCATTTATTCTCTTTGATCTGTTCTTAGTCATAACTGATCTTGGCTATGAATCACTTGCTATAAAAAAGCAAAGATGAAATTTAAGGGATGTATTCAGAAACTTCCCTACCCACATCTGGCAAACATTTTTAGATTTAACAGCTACCCACTAGGATAGCTATTACCATTTGTTCATGTGTTTTCTAAAACAGAGTTTGGAATTCACTTCTACTTTTAGGCTTTATATACAATTTACTAAACTAAGTGAACTCAAGATTCTGAACTTATTTAGGAAGATATTTAACAAGCGAGGTGACTAAAAGAATCTAGGACCTAGACTCTTTCCACATGTGTAGAAAGCAATGCTCACATTTAGTATAAACATTTCTGAGTTTAAAGTTAGATTTCTAAAGCTAATGATATCACTATAATGCATTTACATCTTTTCTACTTCACACTTTTTTCCTTTCATCTAACTGCAAAGATGCTAGGGGTCAGAGGAAACAAGCTATTTGAGACATACTAAGATTTTGGGCAAGGTGTGTACATGTATGTGCATTTGTTTGTGTGCATGTGCAGTGAAAGGTAGGGAAGACAGAAGATCATGGCAAAGATTGGGAAGGTAGCTGAAACAAGGAAACCTTTGTTGTTATCATCTTCCATGTCGTATGAGCCAAATGTAACTGAATTCGTTTATGGCAGCTGAAATTTATGTCAACCAATTAGTACAACTGTGTCTGCCTACAGATTCATTCTTTGTTTTTCTTTCAAAATGAAGACAGTGCCTTATCAAAGTTCTTCAAGTTGACAGTGACTGAATTCTACTTCAGTAGGTTTAATATTTATATAACACACACATACATACACCTATTCCATCCTGTAATTCTAGACATTTAATTCAGTAATTACCTGATTGGTTTTACCTACTTTTTGTATTACTGCATGTCATAGCAAAGACTTAATCATTGAAATAATTCAATTTGTTAGAATTTATTATAAGAACTTTTCTTAAAAAATCTTAATATTACTATCACTATTATTGGGAGTATGTCTGCATATGTCACAGCCTATATATTAAAATGCATACATATTGTATTAATATATATAAAATATATATATATACATATGTGTACATATGTGCATGTATGCATATGTAGACAGGCAGGTAACTTAATTTTGGCTTCTTCCTAGCCCTGACAGTTATGGAGTAGTATTTTAATAATAATAGCAATATGTTCTAATTTGAAATATATAAAAATTTTATAGCAGATTCATAAAATCTAATACGAGTAAGAAGAAACAGGCCTATTATACCATATATGGTATTACTAGTTTAGGTAAATAACAATGGCACCATACAGTTCTAAAGCTTAATCAACTGACAGAGTAAAATGTTTGTCATCTTCCATTGAAAAAAAATATTTCCATGTTAGAAAAAAAATAAGTTCACTGCTTTTCCCAAAGGGTGTAAAACCTTAAAGGAACCACAACATTCATTTTAAAATTAGACCTTATAATATGAACATTTATCATTCAATCATTCATTCATTCATTAACAATTATTGACAGAATGCCTATTACCTCACATTAAAGTACTATTTACCTGAGTCCCTATTACCCAATACATTATGTCTGGTTTTAAATAAACAATGGCAAAACATGCTGAAACACAATCAAAATGGAAAAAACAATAATCAAAACTAGACTCAGATATTATACAAATTTTGGAACTAACAGAATGGGAATTAAAGATAATTATAATTAATATTTAAGGGCTCTAATGAAAAAAGTAGCCAATATAAAAGAAAAGATAGGTAACAGGCAGAAAGATGAAAACTAAAAAAAAATCAAAAGAAAATCTAGAAACCAAAACCAGTGTAATAGAAATGTAGAATTCCTTTGATGATTTCATAAGTAGACCAGACTAACTGAGGAAATAATAAGTGAGCCTGATGACAGCTCAACAGAACCTGCCAAAACTGAAATGCAGAGAGAAAAAAGAATGAAGAAGATGCCCCCCAAACAGAATAAAGCATCCATGAACTCTGGAACAATGTCTGAAGGTATTATATGTATGTAATGTAAATACCAGAAAGAGAATAAAGAAAGACTACAGTCAAATAAATGTTTGAAGTAATGACCAAGCATTTTCCAAAATGAACTGATACCAACAACAGACTCAGGAAGTTCAGAGAATATCAAACAGGATAAATATTTTTAAAAAATCGATATTTACTTATATTGACTCAAATTGAAGAAGACAAAAGACACAAAATCTTAAAAGAAATATCTTGTAGAGTACAAGGATAGGAATAGCAATTTTTCATCAGACATCATGCAATTTCTATATCCAGTAAAATTATTCTTCAAAAGCTCTGAAGGATAAATACTTTCTCAAACAAAAACTGAAGGAAGCTATTATCAGTAGACCTGTACTGAAAGAAATGTTTAAAAAAAGTGCTTCAGGGAAAAGGAAAATTAAATATATAAATTAATTAAAAATAAATATATATATAAATTTTATATAAAATTTTTATGCTAAAACTCGAGAAACCATTAAAATTTTTAAAGGAAGCATAATTGATAAGCTATGAGATGAGATAAAATGAAACCATGTAAAATGCTCAATTAAAACCAGAGAAAGGAGAAAAAGATAAGGAAAAGAAACAAACTGCAACAAAGAGAAAAGTTACAAAAATAGTAGATATTAATTCAACTATATTAATAATCACTTTAAATATAAATGGTTTAAATACATCAATTAAAAGAGAGAAACTATCAAGATGAATAAAGATATAAGAACCAATTATATACTGAATTTAAGAAATCCACTATAAATATAAAGACTCAGTGAAGCTAAAGGGATGGACATACACAAATAAACCTTGCTCACATGAATCAAGAGAAAACTGCGGCAGCTATATTAATTTTAGACAAAGAACACTTCAGAAAGGAGAAATTCTCAGGATAAAAATATTAAATAATAATTTAGAGGTCATTTCTCCAAGGAGACAAAAAACTTAACAAGAATGTATGCATTTAACAATAGCGTCAAACATTTGAGTCAAAACTGACACAAAAGTATAGGGAAACACACAAATCGATCACTATAATTGGAGACTTAAACATCCCTCTCCCAATAACTGATAGATCAAACAGGAATAAAAAATCAGTAAGGATACAATTGACCTGAACAGCACTATCAACTGGATCCAAAGAAGACATACAGAGGGCCAACAAGTACTTGAAAACATGCTCACATCACTAATCACCTGGGAAAATCAAAACCACAATGAGATATAAATTCATATCTGTTAGAATGGCTAACAAGAGATTACAAGTGTTGGCAAGAATGTGGAGAAAAGGGGACTACTTTGCACTGTTGGTGAGAATGTAAATTGGTATAGCCACTATGGAAAATAGTTTTCTCAAAAAAATTGAAAATAGAACTATCATTTGATCCAGCCATCCCACTTCTGGATATGTAGTCAGAAGAAATAAAAGCTCTATTGCAAATAGATACCTAAACTCATCTTCATTGCAGTATTACTCACAACAGCCAACATATGAAAGCATACCAAGTATCCACCAATGAATGAATGGATAAGGAAATGTGATACACATCCCCTCAAACCATGGAATATTATTCAGTCATAAAAAAGGAAATCCTGCCATTCCCTTCTGTATAGCAAAAGAAACAATCAACAAAATAAAAGGGACTCTATGAAAGGAATAAAATATTTGCAACATGGATGAAACTTGGGGCATTATGATAAGTGAAATAAGTCAGATAAAGACAAATACTGTTTGATCTCATGATATATGTGGAATTTAAAAAAGCTGAACTCATACAGAGTAGACTGGTGATTGTCAGGGGATTGGGATCTGGGAGAAATGGGAAGATGTTGTTCAAAGTGTACAAACTTCCAGTTATGAGATAAATAAGTTCTGGAGGTCTCGGGAAAGCATGGCTGACTATAGTTAATAATACTGTATTGTATGGGCTTCCCTTGTGGCTCAGCAGTAAAGAATCTGCCTGCAATGCAGGAGACGCAGGAGACATAGGTTTGATCTTTGTGTTGGGAAGATCTCCTGGAGGAGGCATGGCAACCCACTCCAGTATTCTTGCCTGGAGAATCCCATGGACAGAGGAGCCTGATGGGCTACAGTCCATAGATAGGATTGCACAGAGTTGGACATGACTGAAGCAACTTAGCACGCATGCAAGCACTGTATTGTATACTTGAAACTTGCTAACAGAATCAATCTTAAATATTCTCACCATACCCACACAAAGAAGCAATTATATGATGTGCTGGATCTGTTAACTAACCTTATCATGGTAATCATTTCGTAATATATGAACGTGAAGTTGCTCAGTCATGTCTGACTCTTTGTGATCCCATGGACTACAGCCCACCAGGCTCCTCTGTCCATTGGATTTTCCAGGCAATAGTACTTGAGTGGATTACCATTTCCTTCTCCAAGAGATCTTCCCAAACCAGGGATCGAACCCGGGTCTCCCACATCATAGACAGACGCTTTACCGTCGAAGCCACCAGGGAAGTCATAATATATATGTGTATCAAATCATGACGCTGTACACCTTAAACTTATACTATGTTATATGTCAATTATATCTAAATAAAGCTGGAAAAAAAGGAGAAAACACAAATTATAAATATCAAGAGTAAATGATGAGATGTCACTATTTATATTATAGACATTGCTAAGTCACTTCAGTCGTGTCTGACTCTGTGCGACCCCATACACGGTAGCCTACCGGGCTCCCCCATCCCTGGGATTCTCCAGGCAAGAATAATGGAGTGGATTGCCATTTCCTTCTCCAACATTATAGACATAAATAAGAATAACTGTAAAACAAAATTGGTAATTTTGCTGAAATAGTCAAATATGTTGAAAGACAAAGTTAACCCCCCCAAAAAAGATTCAAAGACTTAAAAAAGTATGTTATCTCACATCTAATTTAAAAACTAAATTATTAATAATAGTCCTACAAATGAAATTCCAGGCTCAGATGGCTTCATTGGTAAAGTCTATTAAACATTAAAAATGAAATAATATCAAACTTATGTATACATACTCTTCTAGAAAACAGAACACTTCTTAATTTAATTTATAAGACTAACTTTATTCTGACAACAAAACTAATCAAAGAAATTAAAAGAAAGCTACAAACCAACATTTTTTGGGACAAATTGAACTGAAATAACTGGATCTTCATATGAGGAAGAAGAGGAATTTCAACCCTTACTTCACATTATACAAAAAAAGTTAACTCAAAGTGCATTATAGATCTTAATATAAAAGCTAAAAGTATAAAACTGAGACAAAAATATTGAAAAAAATCTTCACAATCTTGAAGTAGACAAAGATTTCTTAGGACACAAAAACACAAACCATACAAAAAATATAAATAAGATTTCATCAAAATTTTAACATTCTACTTTTCACAAGACATCATTAAAAATGAATGACAAGCAAAAGACTTGGAGAAAATATTCACATTGCATATATATGATAAAGACTTTTATCCAGAATATATTGAGAATTCTTTCAGCTCAATAAGAAACACCTCAGTTTTTTTTTTTTTTTCAAATGGGAAAAGAATTTGAGTAGACATTTCAGAAGATAATAAATAACAAACATGCACATGAAAAGATGTTTATCATCACTATTTATCAGAAAATAGATAATTAACTAATTAAAGCCACAATGAGATACCACTAAAATGTATAATGGGTAAATCAAAAAGACAATAATAAATGTCAGCAAGTATCTGAAGTAACTGGAACTCCCAGAGATTGCTAGCAGGAACGCAAAATGGTATATAGCCATTTTGAATTAAGAGTTTGTTTATTATACAGTGAAACTAACATATACCATTCTACCAGCAGGACTACCTAAGAGAAATGAAACGGTTATGTCCATACAAATTCTTATACACCAAATCTATTTAAAATAGCTCCAGACAAGAAATAGCTAAAATGTGATGTATGCTATTATGATATGGAATACTCTTCACAAAAAAAAGAACTATCAATATACACAACAACATGAATCTCAAAACCTATGCTGAGGGAAGAAAGCTAGTCACAAATAGGTACCCACTACATGAGTCTACTTAAAACTACAGAAAACTATAGGAAAGACAAGTTTAATCTATAAAGACAGAAACTAGATCTGTGGTTGTCTGGGCCCAAGGAAAGCAATAGGAGTGTGGAGACTGACTGTAAAAGGGAGCCGAGGACTTTTCTGAGGTACTAAGGCTATGGTCTTTCCTGTGGTCATGTATGGATGTGAGAGCTGGACTGTGAAGAAGGCTGAGCGCCGAAGAATTGATGCTTTTGAACTGTGGTGTTGGAGAAGACTCTTGAGAGTCCCTTGGACTGCAAGGAGATCCAACCAGTCCATTCTGAAGGAGATCAGCCCTGGGATTTCTTTGGAAGGAATGATGCTAAAGTTGAAACTCCAGTATTTTGGCCACCTCATGCGAAGAGTTGACTCATTGGAGAAGACTCTGATGCTGGGAGGGATTGAGGGCAGGAGGAGAAGGGGACGACAGAGGATGAGATGGCTGGATGGCATCACTGACTCGATGGATGTGAGTCTGAGTGACCTCCGAGAGCTGGTGATGGACAGGGAGGCCTGGCGTGCTGCGGTTCATTGGGTCGCAAAGAGTTGGACACGACTGAGCGACTGATCTGATCTGATCTGATTCATGTTGATATTGTGATTGTGGTGATGGGTACATGGTTATATACATTTGTCAAAATTCATCAAACTGTACACAAAATGGATGCATATTTATTGTATACAAATTATACCTAACCATTTTAAAACTTACTCATGGGAAAGCAAACACTTTGAAAAAACAGAATACTTAACTCATTTTATAAGACTAATACTATTTTAATACCAAAATTAGACAAAAGCATTCAAGTACCAACTACCTTAGTGGCTGTTTATTATTAGCCTTCTTCTATCAA
Source organism: Tragelaphus eurycerus (assembly GCA_935064755.1). Lineage (NCBI taxonomy): Eukaryota > Metazoa > Chordata > Mammalia > Artiodactyla > Bovidae > Tragelaphus > Tragelaphus eurycerus. Next base: position 14,827,563 of record CAKXYN010000024.1, on the reverse strand, counting down.
GAAAACACGGAAAAGGCAATGGCAAGCCACTCCAGTACTCTTGCCTAGAAAATCCCATGGATGGAGGAGCCTGGTGGGCTGCAGTCCATGGGGTTGCTACTAGTTGGACGTGACTGGGCGACTTCACTTTCATTTTTCACTTTCACACAATGGAGAAGGCAATGGCAACCCACTCCAGTGTTCTTGCCTGGAGAATCCCAGAGACGGCAGAGCCTGGTGGGCTGCTGTCTATGGGGTCACCCAGAGTCGGACACGACTGACGTGACTTAGCAGCATCAAGAAAACACAACACTTGTACACATTGGTACATTTAAAATGGATAACCAACAAAGGCCTACTGTGTAGCACAGGGAATTGTGCTCATTATGTAACAACCTAAACTGGAAAAGAATCTGAAAAAGAATTGCTATTACTGTTGCTACGTCGCTTCAGTCATGTCTGACTCTGTGTGACCCCATGGACTGCAACCTACCAGGCTTCTCCATCCATGGGATTCTTCAGGCAAGAACACTGGAGTGGGGTGCCATTTCCTTCTCCAAGAATAGTCATATGTATATGTATAATTCAATCACTTTGCTGTACACCTGAAACTATCATAACATTTTTAATCAAGTATACTTCAATATGAAACAAAAAGTAAAAAAATATATATCAGGATAAAATAAAGGATCCATATATTATATATCCACCAAAAAAAGAAAAAAAAAACACAGCACTGATCAAACATTTAAAGATATTTAGGGAGTTTCCATGGTGACTCATTGGTAAAGAATTTGTCTGGCAATGCAGGAGACACAGGTTCGATCCCTGGTCAGGGAAGATCTCACATGCCACAGAGCAATTAAGCCTGTGCACCACAACTATTGAGCCTGTGCTCTAGAGTCCAGGAGCTGCAACTACTGGGCCTGCATGCCACAATTACTGAAGCCTGTGAGCCCTAGAACTTAAGATCTGCAACAAGAGAAGCCACTGCAATGAGAGACCCAAGCACAACTAGAGAGTAGCCCTTACTCATCACAACTAGAGAAAAAGCCCGTATGCAGCAACAAAGACCCAGGATAGTCAAAAATAAATAAACAAAATTATAAAAAAAATAAAATTCAAGATACGTAGGTATTTGCAGTAAGAGAGGGGAAGTTTGGATAAAGAGAACAATAATAATAGCTTCCTAACAAAAGTAATCTAATTTACAGTTTTATCCTGAAGTCTTGCTACATTTTTCCTTCTTTAAAAAAATTCATCTCCTAACCAATCTTCTTTAAAAAGTCTATCTCTCAGATCAGATCAGTCGCTCAGTCGTGTCTGACTCTTTGCGACCCCATGAACTGCAGCACGACAGGCCTCCCTGTCCATCACCAACTCCCGGAGGTCACTCAGACTCACATCCATCGAGTCAGTGATGCCATCTAGCCATCTCATCCTCTGTCGTCCCCTTCTCCTCCTGCCCTCAATCCCTCCCAGCATCAGAGTCTTCTCCAATGAGTCAACTCTTCGCATGAGGTGGCCAAAATACTAGAGTTTCAGCTTTAGCATCATTCCTTCCAAAGAAATCCCAGGGCTGATCTCCTTCAGAATGGACTGCTTGGATCTCCTTGCAGTCCAAGGGACTCTCAAGAGTCTTCTCCAACACCACAGTTCAAAAGCATCAATTCTTCGGCGCTCAGCCTTCTTCACAGTCCAGCTCTCACATCCATACATGACCACAGGAAAGACCATAGCCTTGACTAGGCGAACCTTTGTTGGCAAAGTGATGTCTCTGCTTTTGAATATGCTATCTAGGTTGGTCATAACTTTCCTTCCAAGGAGTAAGCGTCTTTTAATTTCATGGCTGCAGTCACCATCTGTAGTGATTTTGGAGCCCAGAAAAATAAAGTCTGACACTGTTTCCACTGTTTCTCCATCTATTTCCCAGGTAGTGATGGGACCAGATGCCATGATCTTCGTTTTCTGAATGTTGAGCTTTAAGCCAACCTTTTCACTCTCCACTTTCACTTTCATCAAGAGGCTTTTGAGTTCCTCTTCACTTTCTGCCATAAGGCTGGTGTCATCCGCATATCTGAGGTTACTGATATTTCTTCCGGCAATCTTGATTCCAACTTGTGTTTCTTCCAGTCCAGCATTTCTCATGATGTACTCTGCATATAAGTTAAATAAACATGGTGACAATATACAGCCTTGACGAACTCCTTTTCCTATTTGGAACCAGTCTGTTCCATGACCAGTTCTAACTGTTGCTTCCTGACCTGCATACAGATTTCTCAAGAGGCATATCAGGTGGTCTGGTATTCCCATCTCTTTCAGAATTTTCCACAGTTTATTGTGATCTACACAGTCAAAGGCTTTGGCATAGTCAATAAAGCAGAAATAGATGTTTTTCTGGAACTTTCTCGCTTTTACCATGATCCAGCGGATGTTGGCAATTTGATCTCTGGTTCCTCTGCCTTTTCTAAAACCAGCTTGGACATCAGGAAGTTCACGGTTCACATATTGCTGAAGCCTGGCTTGGAGAATTTTGAGCATTACTTTACTAGCATGTGAGATGAGTGCAATTGTGCGGTAGTTTGAGCATTCTTTGGCATTGCCTTTCTTTGGGATTGGGATGAAAACTGACCTTTTCCAATCTTATTGCCAAATTCAGACTGAAATTGAAGAAAGTAGGGAAAACCACTAGACCATTCAGGTATGACCTAAATCAAATCCCTTATGATTATACAGTGGAAATGAGAAATAGATTTAAGGGCATAGAACTGACAGACAGAATGCCTGATGAACTATGGAATGAGGTTCGTGACATTGTACAGGAGACAGGGATCAAGACCATCCCCATGGAAAAGAAATGCAAAAAAGCAAAATGGCTGTCTGGGGAGGCCTTACAAATAGCTATGAAAAGAAGAAAAGCGAAAAGCAAAGGAGAAAAAGAAAGATATAAACATCTAAATGCAGAGTTCCAAAGAATAGCAAGAATAGATAAGAAAGCCTTCTTCAGCGATCAATGCAAAGAAATAGAGGAAAACAACAGAATGGGAAAGACTAGGGATCTCTTCAAGAAAATCAGAGATACCTAAGGAACATTTCATGCAAAGATGGTCTCGATAAAGGACAGAAAAGCTATGGACCTAACAGAAGCAGAAGATATTAAGAAGAGGTGGCAAGAATACACAGAAGAACTGTACCAAAAAGAGCTTCACGACCCAGATAATCATGATGGTGTGATCACTGACCTAGAGCCAGACATCCTGGAATGTGAAGTCAAGTGGGCCTTAGAAAGCATCACTACGAACAAAGCTAGTGGAGGTGATGGAATTCCAGTGGAGCAATTCCAAATCCTGAAAGATGATGCTGTGAAAGTATATCTCTACTGGAGACCAAATATTGATACTGATTTCCAAAAGCAAGACATATATCCCTGCAGCTTTCAATACAACTTTCAACAATTCTTCCAAAATTAGAATTATAGTTCACTCAATTGCTATTAATTAATAAGTGAGTTAAGTCAAATCTAAAAGTTTTATGATTGCAAAACCTGTTCATTTTTTGTGAAAAAAATCAGACATATGTAATAGTAGAGTAGCATAATGCACTGTCATCCCAGCCACATATCATTAAGATTACAAAATTCAAAATGTTTTTATTTTTGTTTCATCTTTCTCTTTTCTTCTTCTTTCTTTAACAAGCAAATCTCAGATGTCCTGCTACTTGAATCACACATACTTCAACATATATCTCTAAAAAATATTGATTTCTTAAAAGATTTCTATTTAAGATTATGTTTTTGTATAGTATAAATATATTATATAGCTTTCTCAATATATACATGCCTGGTTGAATTCTTGTGAATTCAACATAAATTTTTTCAATTTCTAAAGCCTATGGCAGTTACATAATTAATAAAAAAATCAAAGAAGGCTCTTTTCTCTAAGGTTTCATTAAGTGTTGATAGCTTATGACCTGCATTAAAGCCAGACATATTTAAATAAAGCACACAGATCAGTTTTTCATTTGACAAGGAAGCTCATTTTTTGCTTGCATAAGGGAATGAACATGGTCTAGTCTTAGCTATCCATTGCTGTTTAAAATACACCATACCCACATAGGTATGTGTGTGTGCTCAGTCATGTCCGATTCTTTGTGACCCCATGGACTGTAGTGTCAACAGGCTCCTCTGTCCATGGGATTTTCAGGCAAGAATACTGGAGTGGGTTGCCATTTCCTTCTCCAGTACATAAGTATACCCTGGGTACAAAACCATATTCTATTAATACACAACCTAAAAATTAGTACAAAATATTCACAGTCTAGTAACACAGTAGAGGTAGAGGCACTTCTCACTAATTCATGGTCAAAAATTTTTCATAATTACTTAACATTTACCTTACTAAATGATAAAAAATTTTGTCTTATACTCTATATAGAGCACATTATACTCTGAAAAGTACCTGATATATTTACGATATTATTTTGTTTCAGCACTTTATTTTAATAATGACATGAGTTGTATCAGAGTTGACTTGCTAAATTCCTTAAAGTTCAACCTTACGATCTTAGAAGCAAGTAAAAGAATTTTCATCCATGAATAGGGGGTATGTTTAGCACATCCTAACTAGCTGTCTGAAGATAAAGGGATAAGGGGATAGTGATATAGGAATCAACATGGAAAAACATTTTGTGGATTTCCCCCCAATTTTCCCTCCCATTATCAAACAAGAATTAGCTGCGAAATAGTTACTTCAAGGGACATACATCTTAAGAGGTATATTCTACTTCTCTTTTACATTTCTTCTACATAAGGTACAAACCATTCATCTTAGGAAGAATTACAAGGAATTATCCATAAGGTCAACAAAAAAATCTAATAAGCTTAGAGTAGCTCAGTTAGAATCTAATAAAAAATACAAAAGAGATAAACCCTCACCTTGCCTATTTATGATTATACAGTGGAAGTGAGAAATAGATTTAAGGGCCTAGATCTGATAGATAGAGTGCCTGATGAACTATGGAATGAGGTTCGTGACATTGTACAGGAGACAGGGATCAAGACCATCCCTATGGAAAAGAAATGCAAAAAAGCAAAATGGCTGTCTGGGGAGGCCTTACAAATAGCTGTGAAAAGAAGAGAAGCGAAAAGCAAAGGAGAAAAGGAAAGATATAAACATCTAAATGCAGAGTTCCAAAGAATAGCAAGAAGAGATAAGAAAGCCTTCTTCAGTGATCAATGCAAAGAAATAGAGGAAAACAACAGAATGGGAAAGACTAGGGATCTCTTCAAGAAAATCAGAGATACCAAAGGAACATTTCATGCAAAGATGGGCACGATAAAGGACAGAGATGGTGTGGACCTAACAGAAGCAGAAGATATTAAGAAGAGGTGGCAAGAATACACAGAAGAACTGTACAAAAAAGAGCTTCAAGACCTAGATAATCATGATGATGTGATCACTGACCTAGAGCCAGACATCTTGGAATGTGAAGCCAAATGGGCCTTAGAAAGCATCATTACGAACAAAGCTAGTGGAGGTGATGGAATTCCAGTGGAGCTATTCCAAGTCCTGAATGATGATGCTGTGAAAGTGCTACACTCAGTATGCCAGCAAATTTGGAAAACTCAGCAGTGGCCACAAGATTGGAAAAGGTCAGTTTTCATCCCAATCCCAAAGAAAGGCAATGCCAAGGAGTGCTCAAACTACCGAACAATTGCACTCATCTCACACGCTAGTAAAGTAATGCTCAAAATTCTCCAAGCCAGGCTTCAGCAATATGTGAACCGTGAACTTCCTGATGTTCAAGCTGGTTTTAGAAAAGGCAGAGGAACCAGAGATCAAATTGCCAACATCTGCTGGATCATGGAAAAAGCAAGAGAGTTCCAGAAAAACATCTATTTCTGCTTTATTGACTATGCCAAAGCCTTTGACTGTGTGGATCACAATAAACTATGGAAAATTCTGAAAGAGATGGGAATACCAGACCACCTGATCTGCCTCTTAAGAAATCTGTATGCAGGTCAGGAAGCAACAGTTAGAACTGGTCATGGAACAACAGACTGGTTCCAAATAGGAAAAGGAGTACGTCAAGGCTGCATATTGTCACCATGTTTATTTAACTTATATGCAGAGTACATCATGAGAAATGCTGGACTGGAAGAAACACAAGTTGGAATCAAGATTGCCGGGAGAAATATCAATAACCTCAGATATGCAGATGACACCACCCTTATGGCAGAAAGTGAAGAGGGGCTAAAAAGCCTCTTGATGAAAGTGAAGGTGGAGAGTGAAAAGGTTGGCTTAAAGCTCAACATTCTGAAAACGAAGATCATGGCATCTGGTCCCATCACTGCATGGGAAATAGATGGGGAAACAGTGGAAACAGTGTCAGACTTTGTCTTTCTGGCTCCAAAATCACGCTCCAAAATCACTGCAGATGGTGACTGCAGCCATGAAAAAAAAAAAAGGCTGCTTCCTGGAGGAAAAAAAATAAACAACCAAAAAAAAAAAATAAAAAAAAAAAAAAAAAATTTACCAAAAAAGGTTCGCCTAGTCAAGGCTATGGTCTTTCCTGTGGTCATGTATGGATGTGAGAGCTGGACTGTGAAGAAGGCTGAGCGCCGAAGAATTGATGCTTTTGAACTGTGGTGTTGGAGAAGACTCTTGAGAGTCCCTTGGACTGCAAGGAGATCCAACCAGTCCATTCTGAAGGAGATCAATCCTGGAATTTCTTTGGAAGGAATGATGCTAAAGCTGAAACTCCAGTATTTTGGCCACCTCATGCGAAGAGTTGACTCATTGGAGAAGACTCTGATGCTGGGAGGGATTGAGGGCAGGAGGAGAAGGGGATGACAGAGGATGAGATGGCTGGATGGCATCACTGACTCGATGGATGCGAGTGTGAGTGACCTCCGGGAGCTGGTGATGGACAGGGAGGCCTGGCGTGCTGCGGTTCATGGGGTCGCAAAGAGTCGGACACGACTGAGCGACTGATCTGATCTGACTGATCTGATCTGATCTTGCCTATTTAAGCGCATATAAGAATGGGGCTCGTAATGCCTATGTTGACACTGACTAACTTGTGGTTGCATGAGGTAATAGTGCCCTCATAGACACATAATTCATCTGCTGCATGTTACTTGTCCTAACCTTTCAATTTAATTGAACCTAAAAGGCCCTATTAAATTCAGTCTGGTTGCATAAGATTATGACAGTCATTAATGAGCCAGATTTTTAAGTGAGTTCAAGATAAACTGCCTGGTTAAGAGGGGTTTTCCCTTTTGTTTCCCTGCTGTTTATTGCAATGGAAACTAGAATACCAATATTTTTAGGACTTCATTAAAAGTGTAATACTGACTTTCCTTGTGTTTGAAGACTTGGTTTGAAACTTGTTGGTTACTTGAATTCATACATAAATCAATACCAATGTGGTAAAATTTAAATTGCAACTTTCAAAGTAACGCAAGAGACTGACCCGATTTTACTCTTCACTTAGGGAAAAAAAAAAAAAAAAAGAATTACAGATTTATCTCAGGAATGACCTCTGAGGCAAGTATACAAATAAACATTCATTTTGTTTGTTCTTTTCCTCCATCCATTTTTCTACCAAAAAAGCAGACTGTAAAAAATTTAAGGCATACAAACAACATCAGAAGTTCTTGCAAATAGCCTGCTTCTTTTAGTTTAAAATGTTTGACTATCCTTTTAAAGCATTCAAACTTCTCTCCCTCCACATCAGCAAGCTTTTACATTTACTGTTGCCTGTTGCTTGAAATAAAGTAAGGGTTTTATTGCAACTGGGTGGTGGTTGGGGGAGAGGAAAGTCATAGGATAGTTTTTGGCACAAATTTATTGAAAACAAATATTAAAAACTCCAGATCCTTCTAAAAAGTAGTGAGAATGATATCTCACTACTCCTGTAATATCAGGATTTTGTTTTTTACTGACACACAAGTACACCTGAAAATGCAAATTGCACAGCAGTAATTACACAAACTTAGAAAAGGCCATGCTCATAGATGTATGAAAAGTGAAAAATCAAAGTTCACTTTATGGTAATGATGTCAATCATGATTTTAAAATATAGATGCATTGTCACTTAAGGAAATGAAAGATCATTTAAACAATTTGACTGTGAGAAATTGGGTGTTGAGTGGATCATGGTAAAGCTAAATTGTTTCAAACGTATATAAAAAAAACTTAAGTGTAATGTATTCACTACTCTGAGGACACTAATCACTGAATCAGAGAGACTATTTAGCAAGTCTCCAATTCTTAAGATGATTTATCCCAATACCTTAAATGATAACACTCTCTATTGAAATCAGACAAAAAGCCATAAAATATGGTTGAGTACGAGCATTTCACACAGTAGTTATTTATGAATTGCTCAAAAAAGTGGAGCTCTAAAATTTATTTTGATTTTCTTAAACTCACTCACTTGTGACCAATCTCATGTGCAATGGTAAAAGCTGAACCCAGGCCAATGTCTTCATTAATGCTGCAGCTCCTTTCAGGCTCACACATTCCAGCCACAGAGGCCAAGCCTGAATAAACAGAAGGAGACACAAAGGGTCAAGCCAAGGTGTTTCAGTCTTAAAAAGCCCATACTTATAAATGCCTGGATTCTTTTTAATAACCTCCATGCACAGAAGGAGCAGTTGGCAAAAGGTTAACTTTCTAGTCATTTGCAAAATCACTGGGGGGAGTTTCACTTTGCCGGCTAGACATTAATATTTTTTGAACTGCAGTCAGTGCTGGAAAATGTCTAGACTAGGGGTTAGATTTATAAATTTTACTTCTGGTAACTTGGGACCACCTAGTAACTTGAGCCAGAAGAGGGAATTCAAGAAAGCATTTCTATTTTAACATTCTTCAGGCTGTAGAAAGCAAAATATATCCACATTATTTTTCTAAAGAGATCTGTTTAAGTTTAGTGGGTTCATAAAAATATACAAGCAACTTTTTAGTTACCAGAAAAAGGGAATCCCAAATGGTGTTTTTAAAATGACATTTTTATAAAAACATAAATGAATGATTCAAAACAGAAAAAAGAACTGTTAAAGATGTGAGGTTTTTGCATTTTTTTTTTTAATTTTCTGAAATTAGTCCTGCAAGTGATGCAACAATTTCTTTAAGTATTTTAATGGACAGAAAGTCATTCACACATTCAGTGTGGTTCTCCCCTCTTTCATTCCCCTAAATGAAGTAGAGTTTTAGTAATAAAGCAAAAACTATGGTGTTAATTCACTGATTCTGGTGAAATTTTATGTTACCGAAGGCATTCTTCTCTTGGGAATTTTACTATGCAAAAATTTTAATATTTATTTTCAAATGAATACCATGCTCTGTGATTAGTCCATAACTTTAAAACAGTGTTGAGAAAAAAAAAATATTTGTGTGAAAGATAAAATTTCATGTGTTATAAGGAAATAGATGCCAAGTCATATTTAACACACATATGTACTTAAGTTATTTAGAATAAAGTGAAGAAAGAGTAAAATCAAATATTTCATATATTAGGAGTCTACTATCATCACCCAGGTATTAATAATTATCTTCCCATGAAGAGTGATTTCAATCTAATTCAATTAATATTTACTGAATTCAATAAACAATGTTCTGTGCTAGGAACAATATCCCAGTTGCACTAATTTGGAACAGTAAAAGCTATCCAATTCATATTCTTACTTATAAGAAAACTCTAAAATTGCGTTTCTATTGTATCCATTAATATGAAATAGCAACACTTACTACCATATTGGAACAAAGTTGAGGTTAGTATTGGATTTGCTAAAAGACCGTTTGCTTTTCTTACTGTTTTATGTTGGGGGGTAGGCAGGAATTGGGGAAGGAGGTAATTACTGTCTCACGGAGTTAATAGTGATACCTTTGTTCTGCTCTTCGATTCAACTAGAAGTCTTGGGACTTGAAGAAGAGGAAGTAAAAAGAGAGATTAGTTGGGCAAGATGACTTTTTTTTTTTTTGATTAATCAGAAAAATTTAATGACTATTACTTCTAAACTCCACAGAGAGAAAAAGAGAGGGAGGGAAAATACAAAAAACTTTGCAGTCCATTATCTTTTTTAAGCTATTGGGTTCAATATGATCCATAATATGGGAAAAATAAAGCCACTCTATTTGAATATTGTTTCTCTTTTGAGCTTTATGAAATCTGGTTTAAAAAACTGCTAATATTTATTGCTAAATTAACATTATTTATATTTCCCAAATATATTATTCAACAGGTTATCTTTTTGTTGTTATTGTTGTTCTTGTTTGGTATGTGCCATATAGCCCTATTTTTAATTGAGAATTCTAAATGACTCCCTAAGGTGTATTTGCAAGCACAGATTTACTTCTGCATCGGCTATAAAATTGTTAGCTCTACTAAAAGAACAATCTAAGAAAGAACAGTTCTGGGAAATAACTATAATTTATTGAAAATACAAGGTATATCTTAACTAAAATAAAGAATTTAGATGCTAATATATTTTTTACAACTCCCCACCATTTTTTCTATTCTTGCAAAATTGAAGCTGTCAGTTTTTATGTGCGATTGTGTTAATAAGGGTTTGATTACCATCAGGTCATTTAGATTTCCTCAGTTTGATGGCCAGTTTGCATGCTTAAATCTACTTAGCCATGTCACAATTAGTCACCAGCAGTACTAAGCAAGACAATATTCAAGAATTGGCATAAAACCAATATGAAAGTTACTAAAAAGCCCACTCAAAAAGAAAAAAACCTGATCAACTGTGCTGATAACATATTTGTCACATATTAAATTCAACACATGTACATATAATGCAGTTCAGTCAGTTTTCAGCATAAGGGATAGTATAAAAATAATTCATAATAGTTTATAATTTGAAAAATATAATTTATATTATGATTGAAAATACATTGACATGTACACAAGTATTAATATATTGATTCTGGACATTAAAATATACCAAGGCATTAGGCAGTGTTATTATTTATGTCCCAATGAAGAATGTATCTCAAGTATAAATAAACTGCTTTTTAAAAGCAAAATAGACTATGTACAGATCCTACATATGAATATAGCTATACATATTTATATCCTCAAAATATACATGCTAGAGAATACAAGCTGTTAGCTGGTATCCTCTTTGGGACTTAGTGGATACTGTACCTAAAACTGATTAAGCATTTAATAAAGGCTTATAGAATTTGCACAATAATGGAGGGAATAAGTTAAACTGTATAGATAATTTCTACATTAAATAATACCAGATCATTTCTACAGTAAACACCCTTATATTTCCTTAAGTGACTTTAACAATATCCTTGCAGCAAAGGGCAGATATTACTCTTAACTTCATAGATAAGGAAATTGAAGAACAAAGAGCTAAATAAACTGTAAAAGGTAATGCACTAAAACTGTCAAAGCCAGTGGTTGGTTTTTAGCTCAGGTTCCCTTCCTTTGGATTATTGTTGGTCTTGTTAACATAAAACACTATAAAGAAAAACTTTCTCATGTGAGCTTTCTCAGAAAAAAGAGCTCTTTCTCTGTTATGATTTTAACTAGCAAACTTCTCCACCATAGTACTTGTCATTGGCAAACTGGGATTTCTTCTTTCACCATAAATCCTGAGGGAAATGGCCTGAGGGAAATGGTGAAGGAGAAGCCTGGGAAGGCAGGTAAAATCATCAAGAAAAATTTTAATTTCTAAAGGGGTATTTAACTGACCTCCTCAGGAAGTAGGGTTAATACCTTTTCTCCCACCTCTACTTTAAATTTGATCTTCTCAAAATTCTCATGAAGTGCATAGGAACAGATTTATAACTATTCCTTTACAGATAAGAAAAGTGAGACTTGTCAGAGAATCTAGAGAATTCACCTTCAGTTGCTTAACTTCTAGGTCTGTAAAAAGTCACTATGACACTAGGAAAAAAAAATATAGAAAAGGCTCCTTTTTTACTTAAAATAATTCTAGTTGCTTAACAATTTAGTTGACTTGAAAGCTACCATTTTCCCTCATTTGTATTTGCAGTTAACACTTAACCACTATGAAGTTACGCTCAGCAACAATGCATAATTTTTTAAATTGTAGACTAGTATAGAACTGCCTTAAAAATGTGATATTTAGGAAGAACAAGGAAGATAATTCTGCTCTCTCTCTCCAAGTCTGGCTGTAATATTTTACAAAATTGGATTTTTTTCTATACAGGTAATAAAATTTTCCAATAATATCTTAATTTATGAGGACATAATCTTTCCACAAATTTGGACCAAAGAAGTACTGTTCTTAATGTCTCTGTGTGAAGTATCTCCCAAGTTTCTTTTTCCTTTCCTTTCCTGAGATTTGAAGGTGCTTTAATTTGCCCTCAAACTCTCAGTATTTTTGGAAAATACATTACAGAGATGGATTATATGAAAATGAGTGGTAACTTTTGATTTAGTATTACTGTGTGATGATTTTGAAACACCTTCTAATTTGTTTTTAATCATCATTCTACTTGTTTCCTAATCAGTGACATATCCACAAAGGTCAGGTTTAATACTTTATAGGACTAATTTCAGATGTGCCAGAAATGAAAATTACCAAATAAATAATGATTAAAAAGTAAAACTATTGGACCAAAAAGACAATATGAACTATCCTCCCTTTATAAAAAAACTTACCCAGTGTTCCACAGGGCTTATTTTTATAAGTGCAGATATCATATCTATAGAGGAGAAAAAAGAGAAGTGAAATTTGTAATCTGATTAAATTTTTTAAATGTTTTGTATATGCATCACATTTCTTTCATGGAGCTTTGGTTGTCAGACCATAATCAGTGCAATAATAAGCAGCCAGCTGGAGTGTCGGCATTTTCAGCACTCTGGGGGACAAGCGGGCTGTACTACACTCACAGCCTCTGGCTGCAAGCCAATGGGACACCTGCCAGTAAGAAAGAAAGGTTAAAGTGGATTTCTGTAATTGCAAGTTCCATAAAACCATCTACCATACTGTTTTGAAGCTAGAATAGCTTGTCTGCAGAATGCTACTGCTTCTACAAAAAGCAAACAGGTGGCTTTTTATTCCCAATATCTTTCGGACCTGCTGGAACATTTTTTTTTATTATAGCCACAGACGGTATTTTATACTTCTGAGCTATAAGCAATATTTGGAATTCCTTCAACTCTAACACAGGTTTTTGTTTAAAAAAAAAATAGGGCAAAACAACAATGAGAATAAAATTGATATCATATAGTTTTCCTACTTGTATATCAAAGAACTAAAAAAATAGCTCAATAGAAAGCTTTCCTAATGTTGGTCAGATACTTATTCCAATGCTGTACTACATTAAAACTCAATATAAAAAATAGAATCCATAATATTCCATATTTTAATATATTATACATTTAGAATGCTAAATCAATATTGATGCAGACATTTAAGTACTTTTATATCTTTTTAATCTAATCTCTAAAATCAAAAGTATTCAAACTACTAAAGTGAAAATAAAAAATAAAGTTAAAAAGACTGAACATTTTTGTTTGCCTACAATTTATGCTAGAAAGGAAAAGCTTTTTTGGAAAAAAAGAATAAACTTTCACCAACTACAGGAAAATCTAAGTTGGAAAAGTTTTTTTAATTGTATATAAATGGTTAGTCCATATCACTTGAAGAAGGGCTTAATAATCAATCTCATTCTTGTTCATCAGATCAAAATGTATTTTCAAGAAACAAATATTTACTGTTGGTTATTTCATTAAAATCCCTGAAGATTCCTTTTGCCTACTTTTGAATTTCAAAATCTTGATCTTGATGACTTTATATTTGAGAAAAGGGATTTCTTCTCTTGCATAACTTTATCTTCTGACCATTCACACATTCATGCCCTCTCTTTTCCTGTAATTAGTAAACCACAGGATTGCAGTATCTGGTACACTCCTAAATATAAGATAGATACCAGTATCTAGTACACTCCTGAATATACGAGAGAGGGTACTTGGTGTACTTATCAAAGCACCAGAAAATATATTCTGGGTGTCACAATCAATTTATCTTGTGATTATACTTGTAATGCCTATGATATTACATAGACACCACCCAAACCAGCCATCTTCAACATAACATAAACAGACCTCTCATTGGTAATGCAGATACAAATGCATTACCTATTAAACAGAGCCTATTTCCAAATCATTAATTTCCATTTGTACCCCTACCTAAAGTTGATTTGCTGAAAATGCATCTGCAAGTCACCAATATTCTGTCCCTCTTTCACTTTTCATAATCAGCCTGTCTCTACTTTACAAAAAAAGAAAGCATACTTCTCACCCATCCCAAACCTTGTCACCATGCATTGTTCCCCTGGGGATAAAAGTCTCCGGAGCATAATGCAAGTGGATAATTCAAGAATGCATTGATCCTAGAGGATAATCCTTTATGCGAAAAGCAAGAAAAACTGAAGGGGATGATGCTTGCTTCATCCTGGGAAGATCCTGTGTCTGTCAGTCTATCTGACTGTTTATAAGTAAAACTATCTATCTATTTCATAATTAGAATTCAGGATTGAGATGGTTGTCATGGAGTGTATTAACAGGCTGATTTGATCTAAAAAATAAAGACATCAAAGTCTGACTTAGCTAAGTAATTTGGAAGCTAGGAATGATGTGGCCAGTTAGATTTTATGTAGACATTTTTTCATGACAATAAAGTAGGCACCTCCAAAGTTTTGAAAAAATTTATTTGAAGCATTTACACAATATATGTTTTTAGCTACAGTCTCTGTAACTACTTAAACTTGCAATTAAAAGTATTTTAGATTTAAAATATGCAAAGTGGTACATCATTTCTCAAAATTATTTTAGGAGTCAAATTAAGCAAAAAATTTGAAAAGCACAAACACAGCTTATATTTCCACCTCTTAGCAGTCCTTTCTTATCTTCTTTTCTTGTTCTCATTTTGCCTATACCCTTTATATTACACTTGATGAATATTACTTCATTATGTCATGACTGCAAAAATACTTACACAAGGGCTAAAGATACCAATAATAAAAACTAAAGCATCCTAGACTAAGAAATTTCTATTTGTATTTTCTTCAGCTTTCTCCAATCTTTTAATATATCTATAGAATTTTTCTATAAGCCATTCTATAGAGAAAAGACATCATTTCTTATTGGCTTCTTCATTCAATTCATTCTCTATCCTTCTCTGTTCTATACTCACAGAGAACAATTATGACCTATGCTTCACCTATAATATCAAGTACTAAAAGCAACATTTTTACATTCATTCTTTTATATACAGATGCACTGAGTACCTATCATGTGCCCAGGTATAGTGCTATATACTTGAACCTAAAGACGAACAAGTAAGTTATAGTCTATTTGGGAAAAGACACATAAGCAGACATTACAAAATGTGAAAAGATGATTAAATAAATGTTAAAAAGCTAAACTTACACATAATAGAACTAACACTCGCTGCTGCTGCTGCTGCTAAGTTGCTTCAGTCGTGTCCGACTCTGTGCGACCCCATAGACGGCAGCCCACCAGGCTCCCCCGTCCCTGGGATTCTCCAGGCAAGAACACTGGAGTGGGTTGCCATTTCCTTCTCCAATGCATGAAAGTGAAAATTGAAAGTAAAGTCGCTCAGTCGTGTCTGACTCTTAGTGACCCCATGGACTGCAGCCCACCAGGCTCCTCCGTCCATGGGATTTTCCAGGCAAGAGTACTGGAGTGGGTTAATTAAGATTGTCACAATCAAGTTATAAACAAAATGCTGTGGAAATACAGATGAAGGAATGATTCCGTAATAGAAAACTAGGAAACAGGTGCATATAGAACATAACATCTGAAATGGATTTCAAAGATCTAGCCAGATAAAATAGAAAAGTGAATGCATTCTAGGTAGATAACAAAATAGTCAAAGAAGCAGAGTTTGGAAAGGGTATGGCATATGCATGGAGAAGGCTATGGCACCCCATTCCAGTACTCTTGCCTGGAAAATCCCATGGACAGTGGAGCCTGGAAGACTGCAGTCCATGGCGTCGCTGAGGGTCGGACACGACTGAGTGACTTCACTTTCACTTTTCACTTTCATGCATTGGAGAAGGAAATGGCAACCCACTCCAGTGTTCTTGCCTGGAGAATCCCAGGGATGAGGGAGCCTGGTGGGCTGCCATCTATAGGGTCACACAGAGTCGGACATGACTGAAGAGACTTAGCAGCAGCAGCAGCAGCAGCATGGCATGTGCAGGGAACCATGAAAAATTCAGAGAGGCTGAAACACTCAAAGTATAGGGTAAAATATCAGAATACAAATTTGGGGAGTTGTGGGAAGGATACAGTATTAAATACTCTGAATGCCAAAAGATTTTTTTTTTCCTATAGGCAAAAGAAACTTAAAATAAGTTTGCACAACAGGAAACATTTTTAAATATGTTTATATGAATGTGTATACAGATTAAGTTTGCATACAGATAAGTGTGGAAGGTAACTGGTGGGTATCTGAGAATGGGAGGTAAAAGAGTGGAGAGAATATAATGATTTTTACTCTTTTTACTATGTGTGTGTTTGTTGCTCAGTCGTGTCCAACTCTTTGCAACCCCACAGTCTGTAGCCCTGTCCATGGAGTTCTCCAAGCAAGAATACTGGAGTGGATTGCCATTCCCTTCTCCAGAGGAACTTCCCAACCCAGGGATCGAACTCTGGTCTTCTGCCTTGCAAGCAGATTCTTTACCATTTGAGCTATAGGGAGGTCTCCTAAAAATATATATATATATGAAGCTTTACCACCTGACAGATACAGGAACCTTGGACCCTCAGATTAAAAGTCTGATGCTCCAACGACTGAACTATCCAGGCAATGTATACTATACTACATCCTCCCTCAGTGTTAGTCGCTCAGTCATGTCTGACGCTTTGCGACCCCATGGACTGTAGCCCTCTAGGCTCCTCAGTCCATGGAAATGCCAGGCAAGAACAGTGGAGTGGGTTGCCACTCTCTTCTCCAGAGATCTGCCTGACCCAAGGATTGAACCTGGGTATCCCGCACTGCAGGCAGACTTCTTTACTGTCTGAGGCACCAGGGAAGCCTAATAAGTTTTTGTTTAGCCAAGATTTAGTCAGAAAGCATTTGGGCTATACGGGGCTCTGATTATCAACACAAGAGATAACTGATAACTAGTCTAATTAATGTTTAAAACATGTTACCTGCCTTCTTAGAAAACTGTATGTAGGACAAAAAGTAACAGGTAGAACCAGATATGGAACAATGAACAGGTTCAAAATTGGGAAAGGAGTATGTCAAGGCTGTATATTGTCATCCTGCTTATTTAACTTATATCCAGAGTATATTATCTGAAATGCTGGGCTAGATGAATCACAAGCTGGAATCAAGATTGCCAGAAAAAATATCAATAACCTCAGATATGCAGATGATACCACTTTAATGGCAGGAAGTGTAGAGGAACTAAAAGCCTTTTGATGAAAGTGAAAGAGGAGAGTGGAAAAGATGGCTAAAAACTCAACATTCAAAACACTTAGATCATGGCATCCAGTCCTATTACATCATGGCAAACAGATCAGGAAAATGTGGAAACAGTGTCAGATTTCATTTTCTTGGGCTCCAGAATCAATGCAGATGGTGACTGCAGCCACAAAATTAAAAGACACTTGCTCCTTGGAAGAATAGCTATGTCAAACCTAGATACTGGTGAAATGTATGGAGAGAATAACATGGAAACTTACATTACCATATGCAAAATAGATAGCCAATGGGAATTTGTTATATGAGGTAGGGAACTCAAACAGGGGCTTTGTATTGGTGAGATAAAGATGGAAATGGGAGGGAGGTTCAAGAGGGAGGGGACATAGGTATATCTATGGCTGATTGATGCTGATCTTTGATAGAAGACAACAAAATTCTTTAAAGCAATTATCCTTCAATTAAAAAAAAATTTTTTTTAAAGAAACTGGACAGTGTTTTAAAAAGCAGAGACATCACTTTGCTGACAAAAGTCCATATAGTCAAAGCTATGGTTTTGCCAGTAGTCACATATGGATGTGATAGTTGGACCATAAAGAAGGCTGAGAGCCAAAGAATTGATGCTTTCAAACTGTGGTGCTGGAGAAGACTCTTGAGGGTCCCTTGGACTGTAAGGAGATCAAACCAGTCAATTCTAAAAGAAATCAACCCTGAATATTCATTGGAAGGACTGATGCTAAAACTGAGGTTCCAATACTCTGGCCACTTGATGCAAAGAGCTGACTCACTGGAATAGACTCTGATGCTGGGAAAAATTGAGGGCAAGAGGAGAAAGGGGTGACAGAGGATGAGCAGGCTGGATGACATCACTGATTCAATGGACATGAATCTAAAGAAATTCATGGAGACTGATGGAGACAGAAGCCTGGCATGCTACAGTACATGAGGTCGCAATGAGTCGGACATGACTTAGCAACTGAAAAGCAACAACAAATGCTGAAAATGTGTTTTTCATTGAAAAAAAAAAATTAATGATGCTCCAGATCTGTAGATCGGCCAAAAGATTGCAGAAGTACTCTACTACTCTTCATGAACACTTACAATAATTCAGCAAACTTTGCAGGCTATACACTAGGGTACAAATCTTTTTTCTAAGATTTGTCTTGTGTGTCCACTCAGTGGTTTGAGTATTACAGCACTGACAACTCTAAGAGTAATAGAATTCTGCCCCTAAAATATGTTTATGTACACATGCAATTCATTTTTTCACACAAAGAGTACCAAAACAACAGCTGAAATGTCATCCAACACATAACACAAGGAGTGTGAACTAGTTTTTGACTCCTTACTTACTTTATAAATATTTATATGCTTAATGAAAATCTAAAACTTCCCTTCATTACAGTTGATACCATATACTCTAAGAGTATGCCTGATCATATTAGCTTAGGTCAGTCTGACAATAAAAATTCCTGGCTGATGGAAGGAAGGGGTGATAAAGTAACACAAAAATAATACTCTCAGCACCCTTATCAATCTCTAATAAATCTTGACCAACCCAAATATGGCAGGAGTCCCCAAACTTGGGCCTTTGTCTAAATTACAGGCTAGGCTAAGAAATACACTGGAGTCCTAAGTAGTGAGAGAAAAGCTGAAATACAATGAGAAAAGATTTTCCAGATACTGAATTTAAAAAGAAAAATCACACTTTTTCACTATGGTACTTTTTTCTTTGTTTTCTTTTCATGAAAGAATAATAAAGGGCTCAATCAAGGCAGGTGAAAAAGAGCTAAGAAAAGTGATCAAAAGGATTCTAGATAAAGCCAGATACCTAAAGGAAATCAGGGATCTTTTTGAATGAGTAGATGAATGCATACATTGTCATTTCCTTACCCTCGATTCATCAGGGTGAATTGACTGACCAAGATCAAAACCAGAGTTAGCTAAATATCTGTTACTATAACACTGGTATACTTTTCTGCTGTGGATACTTTAAACTGTTTAATCTCCTAATCACTTTGGCTAGACAGGGCTATCAGAGGAAACTGATCAAAACATATCATGAAGCTCCATTTTAAGATCTGTACAATATAGCACTACCTTACAGTGATGTAATACCTGGGTGGGTTCTTCAGACCTTTCTTCAAAAACTACTTTCCATTCTTATGCAAGTGAAACAATCATTGCAAAGAAGCATTCCTTTCAGTGATTTACTTTTGAAAGTGAAATGAATCAAAATCTAAATCTTGAGACTCATTTATTTAACACCACATCACAGACTAACTTCCAAACAGAATGTCCTATGCACTGTGCTGTCTCATTTTGTTCTCTTAGATGTGGTGGCAAAAGCCAAGTGATGGTGACACAGCACTTTTCAGCTTTCTTTTCATGTACTAAGGCTCATTATTAAAAAAATGGCCTCAGTTCTAAAAAAATTGTAATAAAATGAGAAAAATTATTTTAATCTAATATATTTGAGAACCTGGGAATTCCAAGGTTGAGGTGGCTGCAGACTCACTGTCTGGTGAGAGCCCACTTTCTAGCTTGTACACACTGTGTGCACATGACCTTTCATTGGTGCTTGCTCTCATGAAGAGACAGAGAGCTCTGTGTCTCTTCCTCTTCTAATAAGGGCACTAATCCCATCATGAGGACTCATGACCTCAAGTAAACCTAATTACTTCACAAAGGCTCCACCTTCAAATATCATCATACTAGGGATTAGGACTTAAACACTAGAATGGGGGGTGTGGTTCGGTGGCTCAGTCGTGTCTGACTCTGCGACCCCATGGCCATGGACTACAGCACTCCAGGGGGGATATACATTCAGTCCATAACATTTCACTCCTACCCCCCAAATTTATGTCCTTCTCATGTCCAAATATGTTCATTCTATTACAGCAACCTCAAAAGTCTAATGCATTCCAGTATCAACTTTAAAGTCCAGAGTCTTACCTAAGTATGGGCTAAATCAGATACGGGTAAGACTCTAGCCATAATTCATCCAGAGGCAAAATTCCTTTTCAGTTGTGAACTTTTGAAATCAGAAAAGTTATGTGTTTCCAAATGGAGGGACAGGCATAGAATAGATGTTCTTACTCCAAAAGGTAGAAATTAGAATTAAGAAGCGGGTGATGGTCCCTAGTAAGTCTAAAATGTAGCAAGCAAATGCTTTATTAGACCTTAAGGCTTGAGGATAATGCTCTCTGATATGATGTTCTCCCTTCTAGAACCACTGGGGTGGTGGTATAATCCCACAGTTTCCTGAGGTGGCCTCACCCCTTCAGCTTGGCAGAGTGTTGCCCACTTGGCTTCACCCACTCAGCTTTCTGTGAGGGCCCTCCCATGCAGCTCTGCAGGACAAAGCCTTGCCCTTTGAAACCAGGTAAAGGCAGTCTTGCTTCCCAGGCTGCACAGTCTGGGCCTGTGGTGGGAGTAGTAGCCCTGCTGGTCTCTGAATTGTCTTTAGGGTCTTTCTTCCCTTTTCTTGAAGTATAATTCACATTCATATCTTTCTTTCATTTCATCCTATTTTCTGTTTCCTTTTATCCCAGCTGGCAATTTTTTCCTAGTATAATCCCATTTCTATTCCTGACTGTTTAGATGGCTGAAGAGGTCTGTAGCTCATAACCACACTACTCTCCTTGTCAAATGGTTCAGTCAGCCACACACTTAGTGTTCTCTTTTGAACACATTTCCTCACTTTTTGCAATTTGGACAGGATGAGGGTTTTGCAAATCTTGAAGTCCAGATTCTTTTCTGTTTAATAATTCCTTCTTCATGTCTCTCTTCTTATATTTTATTTTAAGCAATCAGGAGGAACTAAGACACTCCTTCAATGCTTTGCTTAGAAATCTTCTCAGCTAAATATCCAATTTCTTTTCTCACAAGTTTTACCTTCTACAAAACACCAGAACACAAACATAATTTGTCCAAGCTTTTGCTACTTTATGACAAGTTTCAGTAAGATTCACCTTTTCTCCATTATCCAATAACCCTCACTTCTGACTGAGACATCACCAAAATGGTCTTTCCATCCATATTTTTATCAACATTATGCTCACGATTGTATATATTCTAAGAACACTGAAGCTTTCTCTGTAACTAACTCTCCTTCTTTTATGATCTCTCACCAGAATCACCTTTAAAAGCCCCTTCATAGCAACTAAGCTTCTTCTAGCAGGCACCTTAAGACTTTTTCAGTCTTTACACACTACCCAGTTTTAAACCTACCTCACTTCTCAGTGCCAACTGCTGAATTAGTCAGCTTGGGCTGTGTAACAAAATATAAGACTGAGTGGCTTTATCAACAAATATTTATTTCTCATATTTCTGGAGCTAGCAAGTCCAAGATCAAGGTGCTGGCAGATCCTAGGTCTGGTGAAGGCCCTCTTACCAACTCGCAGACAGCCACCTCTTTATTGTATCCTCACATGGTAGAGAGGGGGCGGTTCTGGTATTGCCATCTTATAAGGGCACCAATTTCATCATGGGGGCTCTACCCTCAAAACCTCATCAAATCTAATTACTTCCTAAAGGTTTTACCTCCTAATACTATAACCCTGGGGGTTAAGATGATGAAATATGTATTTTAGGGGACCACATTCAATCCACAACACTACTTTAAACAGCAAATTTGATTCATTTATGAACTTCACTTAATAAGCTATATTTTTCCCCAAGTTACATGTTTTATAATACTTATCTCTGTATCCAAACGACCTTAATTATCTTGGAAAAGTTACCTGCTAATATTTTTGAATCCTAAAATGCAAGACAACCATATGTATATTATTTGATCAGATCAGATCAGATCAGTCGCTCAGTCATGTCCGACTCTTTGCAACCCCGTGAATTGCAGCACGCCAGGCCTCCCTGTCCATCACCAACTCCCAGAGTTCACTCAGACTCACGTCCATCGAGTCAGTGATGCCATCCAGCCATCTCATCCTCTGTCGTCCCCTTCTCCTCCTGCCCTCAATCCCTCCCAGCATCAGAGTCTTCTCCAATGAGTCAACTCTTCGCATGAGGTGGCCAAAATACTGGAGTTTCAGCTTTAGCATCATTCCTTCCAAAGAAATCCCAGGGCTGATCTCCTTCAGAATGGAATTTATTATTTGATAAAGGGACATAATTATTATGTGAATAACTTATACATTAGTCCTCAAAGATATGTCATTTGTTTAATAAACATTAGACATATTTAGCTACTAATTCCTGACTTATGTTAGAGGTTACCCATGTTTTTGCTCATGGGATGAAATAAAGATTTACCTTTAAACACAACTCTGGTTATTCACATTATAATATGAATTTTCCATTCAGTCTACTAGGATTTTTCTGTTGGGAAGCATAAAGATAGTTAGCAAACAATGATTTTGCAAAATAGTCTCCAAACTATTATAGCAAAATGTTGATCAACCTGACAAGATTGAAACTTTCATATGTAAGTTATAAAAGGCCTACCAACAAAGGATTTTCATTACTTTACAATAACCAGTAGCCTCAGTTCAAAAGATTATCATTTTGGTCCTCTGGGCCTATCCTCAATAACATTTCAATCTTTCTACATCTCCTGGTTAACTAACAAATTTTCTCCTTGATTGTTTTGTCACTGAATCATGATATATAATTTTCCATGAATAAATTGCTTCTATATTTCTACTCATTCACAAAAATCAGGATATTGCATTGTTTGCATTCTGTCTGGTAGTTAACAATATATTTTGAGCATATTTTTATGTTAGTAAAGAAATAGGCACATCATTTTAATGACTTTATCAAATTCTACTGTAACAAAATTTATTTAAACAATTTTCTATCGTTGA
Source organism: Tragelaphus eurycerus (assembly GCA_935064755.1). Taxonomy (NCBI): domain Eukaryota; kingdom Metazoa; phylum Chordata; class Mammalia; order Artiodactyla; family Bovidae; genus Tragelaphus; species Tragelaphus eurycerus. The sequence continues at coordinate 14,804,304 of CAKXYN010000024.1, read as the reverse complement.
AAACATAAATGGTTCCTAAGTTTTCACTGATATAAACTAACTGCAATGAACAGTTTTGGCACATTTATCTGATAATTTTTTTCATATTAAAATCCTAGAAAAGAAACACATTTAAGGATTATCATTCATATTGTAATGATCTCATCCTTGCTCACTTCAATAATCTTAGGTCTACCTCTGTCCCCACTCTACAATCAAGTTGCATTTGTCTTCTTTTGGTTTCCTGAACATATCATATTTTCCCCCATTTCACGAACTCTGATCTTGCTCTTCCCTCTATTTGAAACACTTTTCAACCAACCTTACTCTCTTTGCTGGGTTACTCTTACTAATCTTCCAAATTCCTAATAATGTAGTTCCTCAAGGAAGTCTTCCCTGACTAGATGAGTTTTCCCTAATCAATACCTGTGGAACTCCCTAAATTTTTCCTTCATATCTTTCCATACCTTTTCCTTTTCATCAGATGGGTATTTTGATATGTATGTCTTCCCACTAGATTGCAAATTCTTTGAGATTAGAGATTAGACTGCTCACTACTGTATCCCAGGACCCAGCAAAAGGCCTGGCACACAATAAATATTTAGTGTTTATAGAATTAATGTCCTCTAGAAAAATATCCCATTTTTGTGAATGTGTAGAAATATAGAAACAATTTACTCACGGTAAATAATATATCACGATTTAGAAAGAAAATCAAGGAGGAAATTTATTCATTTGTCAGCTTATGCTTCTGCAAGCGTATTTCCCAATGCCCTTGGCACTAGTTAATGAGGTGAAAGTTATTTTAAGGTACTAAAACAAAGTTAAGTAATGAAGTTCTTGTGTGTTTGTCAGGGAAGCAGAATTTTTTTAAAGGTACATTTACCATAGCATTCTGAAGGAGATCAGCCCTGGGATTTCTTTGGAAGGAATGATGCTAAACCTGAAACTCCAGTACTTTGGCCCACCTCATGCGAAGAGTTGACTCATTGGAGAAGATTCTGATGCTGGGAGGGATTTGGGGCAAAAGAAGGGGACGACAGAGGATGAGATGGCTGGATGGCATCACTGACTCGATGGATGTGGGTCTCAGTTACCTCCAGGAGTTGGTGATGGACAGGGAGGCCTGGCATGCTGCGATTCATGGGGTTGCAAAGAGTCGGACACGACTGAGTGACTGATCTGATCTGATCTTAACACAGCAATGCCTAGATAATGGAATAAGTTTGATTCATTTAAAAAGTTATCTACTAAAAGATTCTCTCATAAATTTAGAAAATTAACTCATTTTTTGAACAAATATTTACTGAATGTTTACCATGTGTTGGGGTAGGGAAAAACATGGACAAGACTAACAAATTTATCATCTGAAGAAGCTTAGAAGCTTTTCTAAGATCAGTAAAAGATTAATCAGGCATCACCAAAAAGAGCAAATCTTTTCACTCTTTCACATCAGTGGAGTACAATTTATTAGTCAATTTAGTCATTTTAGTTATTATTGTGTTCTACTTTTCCTTTATTTTTCAATAAGTAGATAACATTTTCTCAGGTTAGCTATATTCTTCCTTTGAGTTTCAACTCTACTCATAACTCCTTAATTTATATGCTATGTATCTCTTATTGGGGTGAATGCAAATATCTTTTATCCAACTCTACCTAATATATTATTATTATTATAATACCTAAAGCTTAGCTCTGCTCATACCATTCTCCCACTCAAAAACTCAACTGTCTCCAAAAAATCTAAACACTTTAGCTTGGAGTTCAAGACCCTCAAAAATCTCAATTTACCTTCCTACAACTACCTTTTACTTCTCCCTACATACGTCTTTTATTTTAGCTAAACTTAACATGATATTCACCACTGTCTAAAAAGTGATAGGAATGTAAATTACTTTAGCCATTATGGAGAACAATATGGAGGTTTCTTAAAAAACTAAAATTAGAGCTACCATACAACTCTGAAATCCCATTCCTGGCCATATAGCCAGAGAAAAACATGATCCAAAAGAATATATGCACCCTAATGTTCACAGCAGTACTGTTTACAATAGCCAAGCAAGCTAAATGTCCATCTACAGAGGAATGGGTAAAGAAGATGTGGTACATATATACAACGGACTATTAATCAGCCATTAAAAAGAATGAGATAATGCCAATTGCAGTAACATGGATGGACCTAGAGATTGTCATACAGAGTGAAGCAAGTCAGATAGAGAAGGAGAAATATCATATGACATTTCTCATATGTGGAATCTAAAAAGAAATGAATCAAATGAACTTATAAAACAGAAAGAGACCCACAGAGTTAGAGGATGAACTTATGGTTGCTGGGGGAAGGATGAAGGCAGGGACAGTTGGAGAGTTTCGGAGGGACATGTACACAGTGCTGTATTTAAAGTGGATAACCACAAGGACCTACTGCATAGCACATGGAACTCGGCTCAGTGTTATGTGGTAGGCTGGATAGGACAAGAGTTTGGGGGAGAATGGATAAATATAAGCATATGGCTGAGTCCCTTCACTGTTCACTATCACAATATTGTTAATTGGCTATAGTTCACTACAAAATAAGTTTAAAAATATTTTTTAAATGGCCCTCAATTTTCCTGTAACCCATAATTTGATGATACAATATTCTCTCCCATTTATATAGTGTAATTCTAGAGATACTTTAAGCTCATTTCAAATATCTCATCCTACATTATGCCTGATATGATCTATTCCTTATCTAATTATTACAGCATTCTTATGTTTTACATTGCTGCTTTACACCATAATTACTTATATAAACTTCATTTTCTTCCCAAATACTGTCATCAGTATTTAGGAATTATAATAAAATCTGCCCATCATTGTACCCCTCCAAAAAAAAAGAGAGAGAGAAAGAGAACAAAAGACAATAATGATGAGAATTTGATGGATTTTTTATCCTTGGGATATTTATATTTATCACTGCAAAATTATTAAATGGTGCTCAGATTATGATTAAGCTTTTCATGTAATTTTAGCAACAAGGAACAAAAATGCTATATTAACTTGTACAGTTTAGTCCAATCAGTCATATTTGTTACTGTAAATTAATAACAAATGAGGCATTTTTATTTCATATAGATCAGTTTCAAAAGTTTGGGTAATTGTGAGTAAATCTTTAAAAGTGGAATTGAATGCTGACAAAAATCAGCTTTTTAAATCTCCAAGGTTAAGCACCAGGTTCTAGAGTATTCATCTAATTAATAAATGCCACCCTGAGATATATACTTCTTTAGAAAGTAAATACAAATTTCAATATTTTCTTGTAGTTGTAAGGAGATCCAACCAGTCCATCCTAAAGGAGATCAGTCCTGGGTGTTTGTTGGAAGGACTGATGTTGAAGCTGAAACACTCCAATACTTTGGCCACCTCATGCGAAGAGCTGACTCATTTGAAAAGATCATGATGCTGGAAAAGATTGAGAGCAGGAGAAGGGGACGACATAGGATGAGCTGGTTGGCTGGCATCACTGACTCAATGGACATGGGTTTGGGTGGACTCCAGGAGTTGGTGATGGACAGGGAGGCCTGGCATGCGTGGTTCATGGGTTCGCAAAGAGTCGGACAGAACTGAATGACTGAACTGAACTTGCAGTTTCATGAACAAACACATCATTTCTTTCTTTCACTTTTTTTCTTGCTACGTGATATGTGGGATCTTAGTTTCACAACTAGTGCTGAATACACACCCCTAGCAGGAGTGCACAGTCTTCACCACTGGACCACTGGGGAAGCCCCCCACATCATATACTTTCAATACTAAAATATTTAAAATCATTATAGCACCTAGAACAAAAAAGGATAAGATTGTTGAATGAAAAAAAGAAAGGTTGGTTTTCTAAAAAATAAAATTTCTCTTTGGTTAGAAAATTAATTAGCTACCTGTAAAAAAAATACAACTTCCTTTAGTACTAAGAAAAAAATTACTTTTTATATCAATTTAGAATGAAAACCAGAGAAGGCAATGGCACCCCACTCCAGTACTCTTGCCTGGAAAATCCCACGGACGGAGGAGCCTGGTAGGCTGTAGTCCATGGGTTCGATAAGAGTCGGACATGACTGAGCAACTTCACTTTCTCTTTTCACTTTCATGCATTGGAGAAGGAAATGGCAACCCACTCCAGTGTTCTTGCCTGGAGAATCCCAGGGACGGGGGAGCCTGGTGGGCTGCCGTCTATGGGGTCACACAGAGTTGGACACGACTGAAGTGACTTAGCATAGCATAGCATAGAAAGAAAACACTTTATAAACAATGAAAAATTCATCAGTCCATTTTATATTATTTATAATATAAGGACACTTTATACAAATAACTTTACATACTTACTACATCTAAAATGTTTTTTTCTCTCTATATTTTTATTGTAGCATCTTTTTGGTTTTATGGAACATGGTAGACCACAAGAGCTCTCTGCCTTAAAATAAAGTACATAGCTTATTTTGTCTTTTTCCTCAAAAACCTCAAAACCAAAGAAGCTATTTAAAGCAAAAAAGGAAAAGCAATAATATACATGTAAAGCACTGCTCAACAGGGAGAAGAATTTTTCTGTTGTTAGTATGCGGGTCTTTTATTTCTAGCCACAGCAACCAATAGTCTAGTTCTGTCTGTCAGTACTATATTAGTTGACTTGCAAAGATAAACTAATCATTCCTCTCTTTTATTGATATTCACAATAAAACCAATGAACAGCTGTCATTTGTCTTCTAAAGCATGGTCTAATTAAAGAAAGTGGGCAAAGAGGTCATATTGACTATTCTGATTTAACAGAACATTATATACTACACTGTTATTAACAGAATTGATTATAACTTGAATTATATTACCTCTATCAAGTCAATTAGAAACATTTTCCAAAAGACTGGTCATAAGTCAGAATTAACTGTTAATAAATGCCTCAAATACCCATTGATGTAATCAATAAGGTTCTACAGTGTTGCAAAAGGTTTCACATATACCATACTCATTTATTATACCATTCTATCTGTTAAATTTTCCTCGTATCTAATCTAAACCCTTCATGACACAGTTTAAATTGATTTCTTGTTTGACCTTCAGTGAAGATTGAGACAATCTGTTCTCCATACTTTGATGCATAAATTAAATACCTCTAAGTCATCTCTGGAATAATAAAAATCCCTGCTACTTTAAAATTTTTCTTTTAGGTTTCTTTTTCAACCCTTTAATCATCTTTGTGGTCTTCCTCTGAACTTCCTCCAAGTTCTCCATGTCCTTCTTTAGTGGTAGAGCCCAGAACCAGAAACAATGCTCTCAAAAAGTTCTGACCATGGCAAGTACAATGGGGAAATAATCTCAAGTTTCCCACATTTTTGATTCTTATTTATATGACCTTATAATGTACTTGCTTTAACCACAACATTACATAATGTTAACCCATAACTGTTGACCCATAATAACCTTATTACTTCTTTACTACTGAGGGACCTTCTAACTTTACTTAAATTCAGTTACTTATCCTTAGGAGTTCATGATATTTTTCATCTCTAACCACATTGCTTTCTATCTGTCCCCTATATTATTTCATTATCCTAGCTTCTAATCTATATTCCAATTTACTAAATTATTTTAGTCTAACACTACTTTCTAACTCTGATATAGTAAGGTATTGATGTCTCTTGCCATATTTCTCTCCAATTTCAACTTCTAATATTTTATCAAGACTATTAAAATAAGTAATCATTACATGTCTGTAAGAGGGGATGAGGTGGTCTTAAAAAAAAAAAAAAGGAATGCCAGAATTCATCCTCCTAAAAAGTATGATCACAGAGATCTTGTCAAATTTACTCCATCACCTTCAGGTCCCAGCCTCAAACTGTCCATCTCAGGAGCCAGAAGGTAGAATATATGATGGACCAAAATGCTTTCATAATTTCCAAAGGTCTCAAAGAACTATGTTAAAATTTTCCCAATATACTTTTCCCAATAGTTCTTTTTGCAGAAAACAATAAAAAGCTTTCAGGATCACAATACATTATAACTATTTGGGTTTCCTTGCTCTCTACTAGGCAGGCCTTCCATTCTGTCATTAACAGAACAAGATTTGTTTGAATAAGTTTACTAATAAATACAAAAAAACCACAACACTTTCATAATGACCTTATTATACATAGAGCTGTATCAGATAAAATGCCAAGAAAATTAAACTGACCTGGTTTCCACTGGGTAGGAATTTATTATGGTGGAAGTATACATAGCCAGATAAAATTCACCAAGTCACCTATTGCTATCACACAGACATGTATTATATATTAAACACTGCTGCTGTTACTGAAGCTAAGTCGCTTCAGTCATGTCCGACTCTGTGTAACCCCACAGACATCAGCCCACCAGGCTCCTCTGTCCCTGGGATCCGCCAGGCAAGAATATTGGAGTAGGATTCCAATTCCTTCTCCAATGCATGAAAAGTGAAAAGTGAAAGTGAAGTCGCTCAGTCGTGTCCAACTCTTCGTGATGCCATGGACTATATCCTACCAGGCTCCTCCGCCCATGGGATTTTCCAGGCAAGAGTAATGGAGTGGGTTGCCGTTGCCTTCTCCATATTAAATACTGTTGAAGAGTAAATGTACTTAAGAGATGAAAAACAAAGATTAGTACATAAATGCCATGAAGAAAAATAATCATGGTGGTCTATGCTCTATCTGAACAAAGTTGTTCCACACAACTTTTAAAAATATCAAATGAGCACAAATATTGTCTTCTACAAAGTGCAAAAGTGAAAGACATTTAACTTTTCAGTTATAAATAAGAAACAAAGGTTAATTCATTGTTTAAATTTAAAATGATTATATTAGGAAGATGGGAATAAAGTCAGTGGTTTAAATCAATGAATTTACTATCCATAAAAGAAGCAAATAAAAAAGAATATATAAAATTGACAAATCAAAAAACTATCATAAAAATCATTTTTTATAGACAGAGAACTAACTCTCAGAAGTAACAGCTGAGAAGGAATGGGACAAAAGACAATTTATTTAGTACCATAGTAATACATTACTTTAGTGGTAACATTTTTCATCTCTTTATTAAAACTTAATCACAAATTTCACATCAGTAAAAACTGTATAATCTAAAAATAACAATAACTCTTTTATTGAAGATTATCAAGCAATTAACAATATTTTACTTTCTGCAGATTCCCTCTTAACTGAATTCACAAAGTATTCATTGAAAGATGATATTTTAAAAATTATAATGTAACTAATAGCAAGCTAGGAACCACCTTGAAATTTATTCTGAATATTCAACAAGGTTTCCTTGGAAGTTGCCAAACTAAAAAGTTATTAGCCCTAATGCAGTTAAGATAAATGAAGTGTCAGGAAAGGTTCTGTGGCAAGTATGAAGGCCTGCTTGGCTGGTAAATTTTTTCTATCTGCCAATTTAAAGAATACTTTACCTTTCTTCCAAAACCACTATTCTTTTAGTCTCGTGAGCACTGTAAAAGTAGTGAGCTTTTTTTTTTAGAAGAGGTATAAATCAAATTTGAAATCCCCAAAGTGCTCTTCTTGTTTTTTTGGCCAAATCTAGTATATCTTCTAGTATTTTCCTCTTGTTCTCTGCCCCTTATATTGCTTCCAAGACTAAAAATTTTTCTGAGCAAAAGTCCTAATGGCCACTTTTGTGGATTCATCATAACCCAAAAGGTGTGTCACAATTCTGTCACAAAACAACGATACTGATGTGAATATGAATATAACATGAAAATGAATCACCGTGTAAATAGTTAAAAGGAATAATGATAATGTTATGATAAACTATACCAAGTAAAGGCAATAATCAAACGTGGATCATTTTTGAGAGACAAAGAGCAAAATTCTAGATTGCATAATAACTCCAAAATACGAAGATAGTTCAAAAATGTGTCTTCACTCAACGTTTCAACTTCCATTATGAACTTACGCTATATAGGACATGACTCGACTCTCACCAATTATGGCAAAAGGGCAATTGAACTGTGACATTCACATTCGGCATTAAGGAACCAAGAAAAAAAGGTTTGACCAAAGTAAAGATAGTATTTTACTCATTGAAATCAAATGACTCCTCTAAATCCGTCTTTAGCCTGGCACCAAGCCACATAGGTTTAAAATTAATGACCACTTGAGACATAAAACAAAGACACCCTGGATAAACAGAACTGGGTTTACTCGATCCAAGAGAAATGACTGGGAAATGCGTAAACGAGGAAATCAAACACCATCTCCAATGCATGGCCACAAGAATATTTTAATAAAACTATCAGCTTCAAATAGGTCTATGAACATTTTAGTGATACTAACACTACATACTCTTCAGGTATGAGAGTATTTCATAAACATGTCTGGAGTAATAATGCTGTCATAACATTAAACTATATATTTTAAGTCAGTTTCTTTATTTTTTAAAGTTGCTCTCTTCCATCCCCTAATCTGATCATCACATTTCTCAATCCTAGTTCAAACACACACACATTCAGACAACAAAGTGATGCTAAGAAACCATTCATGTAATATGAGATTTTTTTTTTAATACCAGAGCTCCTACTTTTAGTAGACATATTTTTAGCTTACATTTAAATAATTAAAAATGGATATACCTTTTTTCAGATTTTGTCAATATATTTCATACTTCTAATTCATCAATATGATATTTATTTTGCAAGCTTGATAGCCAGAACAATAAATCACAAAAAATTAAAGCAAGGCCCATTTCAATAATAATTTACTGAAATAATCTCAGTTACAAATATTTTATCTTGAAAATAAAACATTTTTCTAGATCTATTTCTAACTAGCGTTCTCAAAAAAGCTCTGATCTAGGCAAATAGGAGAACTACATCCTGTTCTTGATTGTGGTGTGCCAGTGAACCTTTCCACAACTATGTCAGATGAAGAGTGCTATTCTTTCCCTCTTGTTTGTCTCATAAGCAGAGTCTATAATAATGGAAGGCATCCAGTGTGAAAGCAAGAGCCAAACAACAGGACCCTACCTCTCAAGATTCAGAGAACAGCTGGCTAGCCCCAAAGAGTTATGCTTTTCAGTTCTTGTCTGAGAGAATGCATTTTGCACTTTTTCCTGTTTATTATTTAATATCTTTTCTTCATATATTTTTTCATCCCTGCCAAGGATGCCCCCTGTGTATGTCTCTTCTGATTAATCCAAGCCAATGATACCATACTAACATTTATCACTTTGCTCAAATTCTATTTTGCTGGGAAATTGGAATTTATTAGATTTTAAGTTCCAAATATTGATGCAGCTGCTTCCTGAAAATTTAAGGGTATGTTAAAATTGTGTGTTTTGGAGAATGAAAAATAAAGGTGTTCAGCTTCCTACCTCTGCTTTCCTTCCATATCTGAACACACTTTAATTTAGAAGTGTGTTTTAAATGAAGATAACATACATTTTTCAGGAATGATAAAATTAATAATGAAATATCCTCTAGTGCAGATTGGAAGGAACTAACCTGGTTTGGCATGGAGTTTGCTGTTCAGTATGGTAGCATTGAAAGTAAAGAAGAGTTTCAGATAATTAAATAATAATTAACAGAATTTATTGCACTCAAAACTATGTATAAAACTACTCTGTGACCTACATATTTATATTCAATTAAACTACAATAAAGGAGGTAAGAATATCCAACAGAGAAAAGGCAGTTGCTTCAGTCAGTGATGCTGCAAAACTGGACAGCTACATGCAAATGAGTGAAATTAGAACACTCTCTAACACCAAATATAAAAATAAACTCAAAATGGATTAAAGACCTCTATGTTAGACTGGAAACCATAAAACTCCTAGAGAGAAACACAGGCAGAACACTACTTGACATAAATCATCACAATATCTTTTTAACCCAAAAGAAATAAAAAATTAGCAAACGGGACCTAATTAAACTTAAAAGCTCTTGTATAGCAAAGGAAACCATTGAGAAAACAAAAAGACAACCTACTGACTGGGAGAAAATATTTGCAAATGATATGACTGATAAGGGGTTACTGTCCAATATACATAAACAGCTTATGCAACTCAACATCAAAAAATGAACCACCTGATCAAAAAATGGGCAGAAGACCTGAACAGACATCTTTCCAAAGAGGAAATGGAGACGACAAACAAGTACATGAAGAGATACTCAACATCACTAATCATCAGGAACATGCAAATCAAAAGTATAATGAGATATCACCTCACACCTGTCAGAAAGGCTATTGTCATAAAGAACAAAAACAATAAATGCCTGTGAGGATGTGGAGAAAAAGGAATCCTCATATTCTATTGGTGGGAATGTAAACTGGTGAAGCCTCAGCAGGGAGTTTTCTAAAAAACTAGACAGCTCCCATATGACCCAGCAATTTCACTCCTGGATATATATCCAAAATAAACAAAAATACTAATCTGAAAAGATACATGCACCCCAACATTCACAGCATTATAATTTACAATAGCCAGAATATGAAAGTAACCTAAGTGTCCATTAACAGATGAATGGATGAAGGAAATGTATTATATATGTGCTAAACACACACAAACACATACACAATAGAATACTATTCAGCCATAAAAAGAATTAAATGTTGCCATATGCAACAGCATGGAAGGACCTGAAGAGTATTGTGCTAAGTGAAATAAGTCAGACAGTGAAAGATATGGCACTATCATATTTGTAATTCAAAACCATTTTTGCTATTTCATTCACACATTGAGAAATTACCGTTAACAATGCACTTTGAATAGTCCTTTGTCCCAGAGACCTAAGAAATACAATGAATGTTAAAGAGAATTAAGAAGAGAAAGACAGTATGTCATCAAAAGAATTCCAAATTTAATTATACAGTCCATGGAATTGTCTAGGCTAGAACACTGGAGTGGGTAGCCTTTCCCTTCTCCAGGGGATCTTCCCAACCAAGGGATCGAACTCAGGCATCCTGCATTGCAGGTGGATTCTTTACCAAATGAACCACATGGGAAGCCATTTTATCTATAGAAGCTGTTAAAATACAACCTTAACACTGTGTCTCTTTTATTAAATATTTCATATTTTTTAGTGGTTAGCCATGCTGGCCTCATATTCTTTTAAAGTAAGCTTTTGGAAGGTATTGATCATATCTTCCCTCTATGATGTAAGCTCTTCTAAGAACTTAGTGAAAACTATGAATCCTCACAAACAACTTGCAAATAAAGTCTATAAAGTATGTAACCAGATAGCATAGCATCAACCTCCTTTGGGACCATCTAGAAGTGATTCATCAGACCCATGAATATGAATCCCATAGTGAAAACTAGAAGCTAGTCTTAGACACAAAAACTATAGACTAGAGGAAAAAAATTTCAGTAAGAGCAAGATGGCTTAAAATAGTTGATACAAACATGAAACTAGTTTTGTTTGGATTCTAAATTTGCAGTGAATTTATAAGCCATCCTGCTCCAAAATTCTTCTTTATAAGATGTACAATTATGTTGAATGCCTCAGTATTCCAAAGACACTCAAATAGCCACCACTGCCATCTACCTTAAAAAAAACTGTTTTAAATATATACACAAATTTAGTACTCAAAGTTCAGTACCAATACCACTTCATAGAACTAGGCACCTCAGTTTCAACCTACAACTCCCAAATTGTTTCCGTTTCTACATCACTGCAACTAACAATCCTGCCAGACTGCACAAAACCATCCAGTGGTTTTGTCTGATGTGGAAAAACATCCATGAGGGACTAGGAGGTGCCACCAATTTCATGCCAGGATAAAGATCTACGTTGGTTGTGCTCGAAATTGGCGCCTTAACCAAATGCATCACCTTATTTCCATTCTCTATCTGTTTGAACAAAAATTATTTTTACCATGGTAATTTCGTATTTATCACTCAAAAAACCTGCTTTATATGAGCTAATGGTAGTGTACCTGAAGGAATCATTCTGATAGATGTTTGAAAGAGTGAATTTTTATAATGGTAAAACTTTAGAACACAGTGATCAATAGGCTATAAAAGGAGACTGTGATGGGCTAAAGAGAACAAGAAGTTAGCCTGTCAGAAGATCTGGGTTCTAGTTCTGGTGCTACCAGCTGCTGCTGCTGCTGCTAAGTCACTTCAGTCGTGTCCAACTCTGTGCGACCCCATAGACAGCAGCCCACCAGGCTCCTCTGTCCCTGTGATTCTCCAGGAAAGAATACTGGAGTGGGTTGCCATTTCCTTCTCCAATGTATGAAAGTGAAAAGTGAAAGTGAAGTCGCTCAGTCGTGCCTGACTCTTAGCGACCCCATGGACTGGAGCCCACCAGGCTCCTCCGTCCATGGGATTTTCCGGGCAAGAGTACTGGAGTGGGGTGCCATTGCCTTCTCTAGGTGCTACCAGCATCTAGTTATATTCCCCTGATAAGTCACCTCACTGTGCCGTAACTTTCTCATACTGGCTCTCTCAACTTCATAGTATTCTGCCAGGAGAGCCAGATGAAATATTCTATATGCACAAAAAAGTACTTAATGAATATAATAAACTAGTGAATCAAAATTAATAAAAGGTAACTTCATTTTGGTTTTTTTTTTTAACCCAGAGAGAATTCTGTCAATGAATATTATTTATTCTCCAAAATATTTTCCAAGGCTAAGTACTTTTTTAAGGCTGTTTCTCAAAAGATCAAATTATAAATATAGAAAAGGAAATACTATTCAAATCATATTCTGTAGACATTTATCGTATTAATTGAACAACAGAAAATAGAGCTTGAAGAGTATCCCACGTTTCATAAGAAAGTTACCATCAGATCAGTCACTCAGTTGTGTCCGACTCTTTGTGACCCCATGAATTGCAGCACTCCAGGCCTCCCTGTCCATCACCAACTCCCGGAGTTCACTCAGACTCACGTCCATCAAGTCAGTGATGCCATTCAGCCATCTCATCCTCTGTTGTCCCCTTCTCCTCTTGCCCCCAATCCCTCCCAGCATCAGAGTCTTCTCCAATGAGTCAACTCTTCGCATGAGGTGGCCAAAGTACTGGAGTTTGAGCTTTAGCATCAGTCCTTCCAAAGAAATCCCAGGGCTGATCTCCTTCAGAATGGACTGGTTGGATCTCCTTGCAGTCCAAGGGACTCTCAAGAGTCTTCTCCAACACCACAGTTCAAAAGCATCAATTCTTCGGCGCTCAGCCTTCTTCACAGTCCAACTCTCACATACATATATGACCACTGGAAAAACCATAGCTTTGACTAGATGGACCTTTGTTGGCAAAGTAATGTCTCTGGTTTTGAATATGCTATCTAGGTTGGTCATAACTTTCCTTCCAAGGAGTAAGCGTCTTTTAATTTCATGGCTGCAGTCACCATCTGCAGTGATTTTGGAGCCCAGAAAAAGAAAGTCTGACACTGTTTCCCCATCTATTTCCCATGAAGTGATGGGACCAGATGCCATGTTCTTCGTTTTCTGAATGTTGAGCTTTAAGTCAACCTTTTCACTCTCCACTTTCACTTTCATCAAGAGGCTTTTGAGTTCCTCTTCACTTTCTGCCAGAAGGGTGGTGTCATCTGCATATCTGAGGTTATTGATATTTCTCCCCGAAATCTTGATTCCAGCTTGTGTTTCTTCCAGTCCAGCATTTCTCATGATGTACTCTGTATATAAGTTAAATAAACAGGGTGACAATATACAGCCTTGACGTACTCCTTTTCCTATTTGGAACCAGTCTGTTGTTCCATGTCCAGTTCTAACTGTTGCTCCCTGACCTGCATACAAGTTTCTCAGGAGGCAGATCATGTGGTCTGGTATTCCCATCTCTTTCAGAATTTTCCACAGTTATTGTGATCCACACAGTCAAAGGCTTTGGTTACAATAATACCAGGAATTACTGGACTCAATTCTTCTAATTACATATTTTATTTTTCTCTCGTTAACTTTTTCTTCACTTCAGAAGAGATTTGCCTTCAGTTGAGGAAGAAACAAGTTGAGGAGGAGACAAACAAAGCCCAGTCTATGCATTTCACTCCAGGAAATAAGTCATTCATAAATGTGATTTTAAGACCAAAGATAATTATCCTGTTTCAGTAGAAAACTTTTTATAAAAGGAGTATTTTAAATATCACTGAATAAAAATAATTTCTTTCCAAAAATATGACATCAGAGAATGCAGAAGGAATACAGAACAAATCCCAGTTATCAAAAATTCAACAGGTAAAATTAAAACAACTAGCATTTTCCCATAATTTTATATAATACATAAAATTCAAGATATACCCAAGACAATGCAGGAGCCTATCAAGATTTCTGATGCATCAGGTATTAAATTATATTCAAAGTAATTCTCATACAAGTATTTATTGTAACCTAGTTTTATGAATACATATTAATGCATGGATACATGCATGCATGCGTATGTGTTCTGTCGCTCAGTAATGTCTGACTCTTAGTGATTCCATGGACTGTAGTCCACGAGCCTTCTCAGTCCATGGAATTCTACAGGCAAGAAACTGGAGTGGGTGCCATTTCCTACTCCAGGAGGTCTTCCTGACCCAGGGATCAAACTTGCATCTCTTGCATCTCCTGGATTAGCAGGAGGATTTTCTACCAACTGTGCCATCTGGGAAGTCCCCAGTGCATGGAAAAAAATATAATTCTCATATAAATAAAATACCAAATCATCCATTTTTTGAAGAAAGAAATAGAGAATACTCTAGCATGCTACTGATGTAATAGGCGATTCAAATAGAAGAAGCATTTAAAAGTGCTTCAGTTACTGGTTTCCCAGTTTTCCTACTTGTAAGTCAATATAAGATACAAAGATAGTAATCAATGCCAAAAAGGTTGTAGCAAGAACTTCAACCTCTTTTATGGTAGCAAAATTACATATCCTTTATGCCCAGACAGCAAATAATGGTATTTTGGTAAATTTTAAAGTTAGCTTTAGGAAAGAAAATTTTAGCATTAACATGAGTTTCTAAAACTTAAATTTTTCCTCCAAAATGATACTTTCTGACATAAGATACAAAGTTTTTTGTTAATTCATTTCAGACCAGTATTTATTATTCTTTTGGCAATGCATATTTCTGCATCTTGAAAATGCATTTAAGTTCACTTTACTATTATTGAATCCATTCATCAAATCTAAATTATCCACTAAATGCAAATAATTTTCAGAAGCACTTATTAGTGCACTTTTATGCTGTATAAAGTATTCAATTAAAGGTAAGAGACTTTTAAATAATCTTTATGGACAGCCACCTGTCAAACCACACAGAGTTCCTGTTAAGAAAATTATCTTTGAGATTTATAATTTCAAATCAAAATAAATCATCAACTACTCAAACAGAATAATTTTCTGTGCCAAATAGAAATGTTAACATCACAAAAAGCTTGTATCTAATTATAAATCATTTAAAAATCATCTCAGGATACTCCAAGTTGATCTAAGCCATAACAAAGTTCTCAGAGCTAATTGAGAGTTACCTTCACAATCTACTTTGAAAAATTGAAGTGCAAACATCACACAAATATATGGGAAAGATTCTGGTGTTCTGAACTCTTGTCACTTTGACAAACAGTTCACCATCTAAAAAGTCAACCGCTCTGTGTTTGAAAGGGGCATACATATTCTCAATTTAACTATAGTACATGGTTCTTTCTCCTCAAATATTGATATGAAAGTCTTTTGGCAAAGTACAAGGACTATTTTCCCCTGGAGAAACTGCAGCTGTGTGAATTGACCTCAGTCTTTTAAGATCAAAGGATTCCATCTGGGAAAATGATTTACTGATTATCAGAGTTAGCCAGAATAAAAGACCTCAGTCTTCAGAGCATCCTCACCAAAAAACTACTGTCTTTTAGTATTCCTAATACATCATGGAGTACTGCCATGTTGCACAACTCCACAGAATAAACATTCAAAGAGAATACAATATGAATGAGTATGCCTCTTGGAATTTCAAAACTCAGCCCTGGTATTACCATCATTGCAAAAGCTTTTTTGACTCCCTGCTAAGCTCTTGATTATGAAATCCTGGTTTATTTTGATATAATCTATTCACCTTAGATATGCTGCCTAGATTAGACTACCTTATCACTTTATAATTCTTGGGAGCCTCATAATGACCTACATCTCTTATAACAAAACTAAGATCATGCCACCTGGTCCCATAACTTCATGGGGAAAAAGTGGAAACAGTGACACATTTTATTATCTTGGGCTCCAAGATCACTGTGGACAGTGACAACAGCCACGAAATTAAAAAACGCTTGCTCTTTAGACAGTGTATTAAAAAGCAGAGACAGCACTGTGCCAACAAAGGTCTGAATAGGCAAAGGTATGGTTTTTCCAGTAGTCATCTATGGATGTGAGAGTTAAGAATCGATGCTTTTGAATTGTGCTGCTGGAAAAGATTCCCGAGAGTCCCTTGGACTGTAAGGAGATCAAATCTGTCAATCCTAAAGGAAATCAACCCTGAATATTCATTAGAAGGACTGGTACTGCTGGTGGGATATAAACTGATACAGCCACTATGGACTATGGATATTTCTTTAAAAACTAGGGATAAAATACCACATGATGCAATCCCACTACTGGGCAAATACCCTGAGAAAGCTATAACTGAAAAAGACACATGTATCCTAACGTTAATTGAAGCATTATTTACAATAGTCAGGACATAGAAGCAACCTAGATATCCATCAAGAGGTGAATGTATAAAGTTGTGGTACATATAAACAATGGAATCTCACTCAGCCATTAAAAGGAATGAATTTGAGTCAGTTGTAGTGAGGTGGATGTACCTGTTATGCAGAGTGAAGTAAGTGGTGCACTGGGACGACCCAGAGGGATGGTATGGGGAGGGAGGAGGGAGGAGGGTTCAGGATGGGCAGCACGTGTATACTGGTGGCGGATCCATCTCGATGTATGGTAAAAGCAATACAATATTGTATTGTACAAAAGCAAAATAAAATTTAATTTAAAAAAACACAAATGTACATTAACTCATATAGATGGAATCTAGAAATATGGTACTGAGGAACCTATTTTCACAACAGGAATAGACACTCAGATGAAAAGAACACTTATAGACAAAGCAGGGACAAGAGAGGGTAGGATGAACTGAGAGGCATTTAAACACATACATTGCCATATATAAAACAGATAGCTAATGGGAATTTGCTGTCTGTGCTGTCTGAGCACACAGGGAGGTTAACCTGGTGCTTTGTGACAACCTAGATGGGTAGAATGGGTGGGAGGTGGGAGGGAACTTCAAGAGGGACGGAACATATGCATACGTATGGGTGATTCATGTTGATGTATGGCAGAAACCAACACAATATTGCAAAACAATTATTCTCCAATTAAAAATAAATAATTTTTTTAAAAAAGAATGAAATAATGCCATTTGCAGCAACATGAATGCTCCTAGAGATTATGTGTAACTGAATCCCTTTGCTGTATGCCTGGAACTCTCCTGGAAAGAGGAGAGTGAAAAAGTTGGCTTAAAACTCAACATTCAGAAAACTAAGATCATGGCATCCAGCCCCATCACTTTATGGGAAATAGATGGGGAAACAATGGAAACAGTGTCAGACTTTATTTTCTTGCATGCCAAAATCACGGCAAATGGTGACTGCAGCCAGGAAATTAAAAGACGCTTGCTCCTTGTAAGAAAAGTTATGACCAACCTAGACAGCATATTAAAAAGCAGAGACATTACTTTGCCAACAAAGGTCCATCTAGTCAAAGCTATGGTTTTTCCAGTAGTCACGTATGGATATGAGAGTTGGACTATAAAGAAAGCTGAGAGCCGAAAAACTTATGCTTTTGAAATGCAGTGTTGGAGAAGACTCTTGAGAGTCCCTTGGACTGCAAGGAGATCCAACCAGTCCATCCTAAAGGAAATCAGTCCTGAATATTCATTGGAAGGACTGATGATGAAGCTGAAGCTCCAATCCTTTGGCCACCTGATGTGAAGAACTGACTCTTTGGAAAAGATCTTGATGCTGGGAAAGATGGAAGGTGGGAAGAGAAGGGGATGACAGAGGATGAGATGGTTAGTGGCATCACCAACTTGATGGACATGAGTTTGAGTAAGCTCTGGGAGTTGGTGATGGACAGGGAAGCCTGGCACGCTGCAGTCTATGAGGTCACAAAGAGTTGGACACAACTGAGTGACTTAACTGAACTGAACTGGAACACTGTAAATCAACCATACTTTAAAAAATTTTTTAAAGTCTTCTCAATATTATTTGAATATAGCAATGTTAAATAAACTATTTGGAACAGAATTTCCAAGAGTCTATTTAAGTACTGGGGCTTCCCAACTGACTCAGTGGTAAAAGAATCTGCCCATTAATGCAGGAGATGTGGGTTTGATACCTGGGTCCAGAAGAACCCTGGAGGAAGATGGCAACCTACTTCAGTATTCTCTAATGGGCAGTATTCTCCATGGCTCCATGGAGTCGCAAAGAGTTGGACAGGACTGAGTGACTAAGCATATAAATACACAGCACATACTGTATTTAGGGTCTCTTAGATGGGTCATTTTTTATGTAAAACTAGCTCAAATCGACGGAGAAGGCAATGGTACCCAACTCCAGTACTCTTGCCTGGAAAATCCCATGGGCTGAGGAGCCTGGTGGGCTGCTCCACCCACCAGGTGGAGGTGGAGGTCACTAAGGTCGGACACGACTGAGTGACTTCACTTTCACTTTTCACTTTCACGCATTGGAGAAGGAAATGTCAACCCACTCCAGTATTCTTTCCTGGAGAATCCCAGGGACAGGGGAGCCTGGTGGACTGCCGTCTATGGGGTCGCAAAGAGTCGGACACGACTGAAGCAACTTAGCAGCAGCAGCAGCAGCAGCTCAAATCGAATTAAAGAAGCAAGCATTGTCACTCTTTCTACAAGGTAGAATAACAATTACTAGATTATCATACACAACAGTGTTTTTACCTGCTAATTGCTTTACTTATGTACAGACTTTTTAGCACTTTAGAGATTTACTGTATCTACAGTTTCAGGGAATAAGCGTTTCTATGGGAAATAGATGGGGAAACAGTGGAAACAGTGTCAGACTTTGTTTTTCTGGGCTCCAAAATCACTGCAGATGGTGACTGCAGCCATGAAATTAAAAGACGCTTGCTCCTTGGAAGGAAAGTTATGACCAACCTAGAGAGCATATTCAAAAGCAGAGACATTACTTTGCCAACAAAGGTTCGCCTAGTCAAGGCTATGGTCTTTCCTGTGGTCATGTATGGATGTGAGAGCTGGACTGTGAAGAAGGCTGAGCGCCGAAGAATTGATGCTTTTGAACTGTGGTGTTGGAGAAGACTCTTGGGAGTCCCTTGGACTGCAAGAAGATCCAACCAGTCCATTCTGAAGGAGATCAATCCTGGAATTTCTTTGGAAGGAATGATGCTAAAGCTGAAACTCCAGTATTTTGGCCACCTCATGCGAAGAGTTGACTCATTGGAGAAGACTCTGATGCTGGGAGGGATTGAGGGCAGGAGGAGAAGGGGACGACAGAGGATGAGATGGCTGGATGGCATCACTGACTGGATGGATGCGAGTCTGAGTGACCTCAGGGAGCTGGTGATGGACAGGGAGGCCTGGCGTGCTGCGGTTCATGGGGTCGCGAAGAGTCGGACACGACTGAGCGACTGATCTGATCTGATATAAGCAAATGCTAGTAGACAGACATCTAGTTCTACTTTTGGACTTCACGGTCATCACATGAAATGAGAACACATCTCTTTTAATACCATAGGCACGAAGTCATCAACTAAACTGAAAAAAACAAAAATCCATTTTCTCCAAGTTTAAATCAGACTATTTATTTCATCAGATTTCCAGAAACTAACCTGAAAAAAGGAACTAACTTCATAAATGCAAGGCAATGGCACCCCACTCCAGTACTCTTGCCTGGAAAATCCCATGGATGGAGGAGCCTGGTAGGCTGTAGTCCATGGGGTTGCTAAGAGTCGGACATGACTGAGCGACTTCCCTTTCACTTTTCACTTTCATGCATTGGAGAAGGAAATGGCAACCTACTCCAGTGTTCTTGCCTGGAGAATCCCAGGGACGGGGGAGCCTGGTGGGCTTCTGTCTCTGGGGTCGCACAGAGTCGGACACGACTGAAGCGACTTAGCAGTAGCAGTAGCAGCAAGGAACAAAGGGATACATAACTTTTGATGCTACATAAAGGCAGAAGTTGAGAATTATTATTCAGAGAACCCTACATCAGTTAGTCCAAATTTTTTGCTAATAGTAATGGTAAAAAGTTTGGCAGGCCTAAAAAAATAGCATCTCTATAACTTCCATTCTGATTGTGTCTTCAAATTGCCAAAAAGAAAGAAGAAAGAGTGAGAGAAGGAAGAAGAAAATACTTAATACAGAAAGTCAGCCAAAATCTACCAATCATATTTGAATCCCGGAGTTCAAGAAGCACAAAGCCAAAGGAAGCTAACTTAAATCATTTTTTGCCTTGTGGATTTACACTCCAAAAAGTGTAACCTTGTTATTTAAGATGTGTAAGACTCTCATAACTAGTGTGTCTTGTTATAAAAATCCATGTTCATAAAATTATTATTTTACTGTTCCCATGTTCTCACAAACTGGTCACAGACTTAAAGTCCAGGTTATTCTAAGTGTAAAATCTGTGAAATCTAAATTCATCTTATTGCTGTTCTTGTAGTCAATACAAGATATCCCCACCCTTTACCCCCTACTAGGTTCAATAGTAAGCTGTTCTGTTCTATAAATACTGTAGCTTCTGGATGATTTTCAGGGAAAGTCCAAAAGAAAATAAATTATAGCAGTTTAACCAGGAGGCAAAGAAGGTACAGATAACAACCAAGACAGATTCTCTCTTTTCTAAGCTTCCATTCCAAGAAAAAGAATGGGAAGCATTAAAGAAGGGATTCCTTTAATACAGGCCAGTTAATTTATGAAGCAGGAAAAGAGAATGATGTCAAGCATAATTCTTAAAAATACTACAGAAATAATTATGGAAATGCACTAAAATGAATATTCCCATGAATAAATTAAATTTAAAACTAAAAAAATGGAAAAACAAACCACTATTCTTACTTAGTATTCAATATATGCAGAATGATATTACAAATGTGATTTAATACAATTAACATTTCTGAAGGCAGGGCAGACTAAAGTGAAGTTCATACTAATCTTAAAAAAAAAAACCCTGTTTATTAGAATAAGTCACTTTTTAATAGTTCAAGAGCCTTAAATAAAAGCACATATCAGTAAAATTGGCACAACACTGCAAATCAATTCTACCTCAATTTTAAAAAGTACATATATCTGTAGATTTGCACTTAGCATGTGTAATATTCCTAAAAACTGTAATGTAAAAAAAAAATTTGTAAGTTAAATCTCATTTTCCTGTGATTACAATGTTAAATTAGAAGAATTTATTCTGCAAATGGCTATTAGCCCTCAACTGTCAGTCCTCTCCAAGAATTACTCTCAGTTCTACAAATCACTTTGTTCAAGATTATACCACCTCTTGGTGTCAGCTTGCATCAAATGACTTATCAATATAGGGGAACACAGATCCAGCCCACTGACTTCACCCTACATCTCTGAACTGCCTCCCTGTAGGACGGGCTAAGGCTATTGTTCTGATTGAAGCAGCACAGCCCTATTTCTCCTTCAGCCCAATTCTGCTTCCTTCCCTTTACCCATTGGTGTAAATCCCAAAAGTTCTCACTAACAACATCCAGCATGTTGGTCCTGCTTCCAGGCAACCAACCTGCAACTACTGTAGATAAATCAAACAAGATTACTTATATAAATCAAACAAGACTACACATATAACCAATCACATAAAATTCTATTTATGATCATACTATATCATATCCTACTGCACAAAATTCTTTTTTCTTAATTCACGGTTGCTTTTTTTTTTTAAGTAATCACAAGGGTATGGAATAAGGAGATCTTGAATTTACCTCCTCCCACAAACACACCAAAACTATAACTACATAAAAGACAACTATCTCTGAGAGCAAACTAAAGACTAAAAGAAAAGATTTTCCACAAAGAAGGATATAAAGAAATGACCACATCAAGACAACTAAGAATGGCAAAGACACTGTCCAATTAGAATTTACTCTCCTAGTGTGGCAACCCACAAGGAGGAGGGATGTCACAACTATAAAAGTTGCCTCTGAGAAGTGAGTGGTCTGAGTTGTACATCAGGCTCCCCAGCCTGGGGGACCTGCATAAGGAAGAGGAGTCCTCATAAACCTGGCTTTGAAATCAGTGGGGCTAATGTCCTGGAGACTCACAGAGCTGTGGGAAACGGAAAATCAACTTTTGAAGGGATCATGCACAAACTGACAGCACAGGGGCAACAGCTTGAAGAGCACATGGTTCATACAAGAAGGCAAGGATCTGGTGGAACTCTGTGGATTAAGCACTGGTAGGTAACATTTTTTTCTTTTTTTCACTCTTCTTCCTCCCAGTAGGTCCTAAGATGGCAAGCATCATTTCTGTCACTCACTATCAACCTAGCTAACACAGTGAACATCAGTTAGTGCTCCACTCTAGCACTCCAGAATCAGCCCTGCACAAAACACCAAACCCAACCTCTAAAGTTGCCCCTGCCTCATTCTACCTGGTAGGCCACCTCAGCCAGCACTATCAGTCAGTCAGTTAAGTCGCTCAGTCATGTCCGAATCTTTGCGACCCCACGGACTGCAGCACGTCAGGCCTCCCTGTCCATCACGAATTCCCGGAGTTTACCCAAACTCATGTCCATCGAGTTGGTGATGCCATCCAACCATCTCATCCTCTGTCGTCCCTTTCTCCTCCCACCTTCAATCATTCCCAGCATCAGGGTCTTTTCCAAAGTCAGTTCTTCGCATCAGGTAGCCAAAGGATTGGAGCTTCAGCTTCCTCATCAGTCCTTCCAATGAAAATTCAGGACTGATTTCCTTTTGGATTGACTGGTTGGATCTCCTTGCAGTCCAACCAACTCTTAAGAGTCTTCTCCAAATCACAGTTCAGAAGCATCAGTTCTTCAGTGATCAGCTTTCTTTATAGTCCAACTCTCACATCCATACATGACTACTGGAAAAACCACAGCTTTGACTAGATGGACCTTTGTTGGCAAAGTAATGTCTCTGCTTTTTAATATGCTGTCTAGGTTGGTCATAACTTTTCTTCTAAGGAGCAAGCATCTTTTAATTTCATGGCTGCAGTCACTGTCTGCTGTGATTTTGGAGCCCAAGAAACTTAAGACTCTCACTATTTCCACTGTTTCCCCATCTATTTGCCATGAAGGGATGGGACCAGATGCCATGAGCTTAGTTTTCTGAATGTTGAGTTCTAAACCAACTTCTTCACTCTCCTCTTTCACTTTCATCAAGAGACTCTTTAGTTCTTCTTTGCTTTCTGCCATAAGGGTGGTGTCTGCATATCTGAGGTGATTGATATTTCTCCCAGCAACCTTGATTCCAGCTTGTGCTTCCTCCAGCCCAGCGTGTGTCATGATGTATTCTGCATAGAAGTTAAATAAGCAGGGTGACAATATACAAAAGGAGCCTTGACGTACTCCTTTCCCAATTTGGAACCAGTCTGTTGTTCCATGTCCAGTTCTGTCACTTCCTGACCTGCATACAGATTTCTCAAGAGGCAAGTCAGGTGGTCTGGTATACCCATCTCTTGAAGAATTTTCCAGAGTCTGCTGTGGTCCACACAGTCAAAGGCTTTGGCATAGTCAATAAAGCAGAAGTAGATGTTTTTCTGGAACTCTCTTGCTTTTTCCATGATCCAATGGATGTTGGCAATTTGATTTCTGGTTCTTCTGCCTTTTCTAAATCCAGATTGAACATCTGGAATTTCACGGTTCACGTATTGTTGAAGCCTGCCTTGGAGAGTTTTGAGCATTACTTTGCTAGCGTGTGAGATGAGTGCAATTGTGTGGTAGTTGGAGCATTCTTTGGCATTGCCTTTCTTTGGGATTGGAATGAAAACTGACCTTTTCCAGTCCTGTGGCCACTGCTGAGTCTTCCAAATTTGCTAGCATATTGAGTGCAGCACTTTCACAGCATCATCTTTCAGGATTTGAAATAGCTCAACTGGAATTCCATCACCCACTAGCTTTGTTCGTAGTGATGTTTTCTAAGGCCCACTTGACTTCACATTCCAGGATGTCTCACTGTAGGTGAGTGATCACACCATTGTGATTATCTGGGTTGGGAAGATCTTTTTTGTACAGTTCTTCTGTGTATTCTTGCCACCTCTTCCTAATACCTTCTGCTTCTGTTAGGTCCATACCATTTCTGTCCTTTATTGAGCCCATCATTGCATGAAATATTCCCTTGGTATCTCCAATTTTCTTGAAGAGATCTCTAGACTTTCCCATTCTATTGTTTTCCTCTATTTCTTTGCATTGATCGCTGAGGAATGCTTTCTTATCTCTCTTTGCTATTCTTTGGAACTCTGCATTCAAATGGGAATATCTTTCCTTTTCTCCTTTGTCTTTAGCTTCTCTTCTATTCACAGCTATTTGTAAGGCCTCCTCAGACAACCATTTTGCCTTTTTGCATTTCTTTTCCTTAGGGATGGACTTGATCCCTGCCTCTTATACTAGGTTACAAATCCCCATCCATAGTTCTTCAGGCACTCTGTCTATAGATCTGATAGAAAGCCAGCACTGATGTCCCTATAAAATGGCCCCCAAACTATTCCACCCAGTAGGTATCAGTGGCCAGCACTGGCACCTCAAAAGTACCTCCCACTTCAAGTGGCCAGTCACAACCACCAGCCCACCTGCAGCAGTCACAGTCCAATTACAACAGAAGGGGCACCCTGCTCACATAGGGGATATCACTTGAGAGGACCTGGCTCTGGTGACCATGGGGCATTTTGTCACTGGGTCCCACAGGATATCCACTACATGTGCTCATTCACTTCAGTCATGTCCGACTCTCTGAGACCCCATGGACCATGGCCCGCCAGGCTCTTCTGTCCATGGGATTCTCCAGGCAAGAGTACTGGAGGGTTGCCACTTCCTTCTCCAGTGAAGTGTGAAGTGAGTGAAGTGAAGTTGCTCAGTTGTGTCTGACTCCTTGCGACCCCATGGACTATAGGCTACCAGGCTCCTCCATCCATGGGATTTTCCAAGCAAGAGTACTGGAGTGGGTTGCCATTTCCTTCTCCGATATAACGTCATTAATTGTAGCTAATATACCTGCTACACATAGAAGAACAGAGTTAGTTAGGGAAAATGAAACAAAAGAATACTTTTCAACAAAAGAGCAAGACAAAACCTCAGAAAAAGAACTAAATGAAATGAAGATAAGCAATTAACCTGAGTTCAAAGATACAGTCATTAAGATGTTCAACAAACTTGGAGGAAGAATGGATGAACTCTGAGTAATTAAAGAAGAGGTAGAAAATATAAAAGAGAAATAACCAGAACTGAAGAATACAATAAGGGAAATGAAAAATAAACAAGAGTGAATCAACAGTAGATTAGAGAATGCAGAAACATTTGATTAGTGATCCGAAAACTGAGTAATGAATATCACCCAATGTCAACGGCAAAAAAAAAAAAAAAAAAAAAATTTAACGACCTCTTATATAACATCAAGCATACTAACATTTGCACCATAGAGGTCCCAGAAGTTGAACGGAGAGAAAAAAGGATAGAAACCCTACCTGAAACAATAATGGCTGGAAATTCTTCTAACTTAGTAAAGGGAGCAGACATCCAGGTCAAGGAAGTACCTAAAGTACAAACAAGATGAACTGAAAAAACTCACACCAAGACATACTATAATTAAAATGCCAAAAGATGGGGACTTCACCAGTAGTCCAAAAATGAAGAATCCACCTTGTAATGCAGGGGACATGGGTTTGATACCTGGTTGGGGAAATAAGATCCCACAGGCTACAAGGCAACTCAGCCCATATGCTGCAAGTGCCTCAAGTATGACGTGATGAAGCCAATCAATCAATCAATATTTTTTTAAATGCCAAAAGATAGAGAATCATAAAAGCTGTAGGAAAAAAATAGCTAGCTATATACAAGAGAATTCTGTAAGACTGTTAACTGATTTTTCAGGAGAAATTTTACACGCCAGAAAGGACTGGCAATATATATTCAAAGTACTAAAAGGAAAAAACTTATAACGAAGAATACTCTACCCAGCAAGATTATCATACAGAATTTAAGAAGAAATAAAGAGTTTCCAGACAAACAAAAGCTAAAGGAGTTCATCATCACTAAGCCAACCCATTACAAGATAAAGGGACTTCTTTGAACGGAAAAGAAAAGAATGAAATGGAATCGAAACAAGAAAATTATGAAAGTAAAAAAAAAAGTATTACTGGTAAAAGCAAACATATACTGAAGGTAGGGGATCAACCACTTACAAAGCTGGCATGAAGATTAAAAGACAAAAATAGCAAAGGTATCTATATCTAAAATAATTACTTAAGTGATACAGAAAATAAAAGATGCACAATATGATGTTCAAAAGGTAAAATGTTGGGGAGGATTAAAATGTAGTGCTTTTAGAATGTACACAAACTTAAGGAACCATCAATTTAAACTACTATTTACATAGATTGTTGTAGATGAATCTCTCAGTAACCACAAACCAAAAACCTATACAGATACACAAAAAATGTAAGAAAAAGGAATACAAACATAACATTAAAGAAAGTCATCAAATCACAAGGGAAAAAAATGAAGAAAGGAATAAAGAACTACAAAAAAAAAAAACAAAACAGAAAACAAATAACAAAATGGCAATAAGTACATTATGCCCAAAATACTTTAAATATAATGGGCTAAATGCTCCAATCAAAAGATATAAGGTGACTGAGTGGAGAAAAAAAAAAAAAAAACCAGATCCATTTATATGGTGGCTACAAGAGACTCATTTCAGATCTAAAGACAAAGACAGACCCAACATGAAGGGATAGAAAAAGACATTCCATGTAAATGGAAATGAAAATAAAGTTGGGGTAGTAATATAAATTTTAGACAAAATAGACTTTAAAACAAAGACTATAAGACAGATGGAGAAGAACATTACCTAATGGTAAAGGGATCAATACAAGAAAATATAACACTTGTAAATATCTGTGCACCCAATATGGTGCACCTAAATACACAAAGCAAATATTAACAGACATAAAAGGAGATATCAACACTAATACAATAGTATAGCAGTAGGGGACTTCAACATCTTACTTACATTAATGGCTAGACTATTCAGAAAGAAAATTAATCACTGAAGTGTAGGCTTTAAATGACATGCTGTACCTGATTAAATTAATAAATACATATAGAATATTGCAGTCCAAAACAGTAGAATATAAATTCTTTTCAAGAACACAGAACATTCTCCAGGATAGATCACACATTAGTCCACAAAACAAGTCTCAGAAAATTTAAGAAGATAGGCCTGACACACCCATGGACCAATTCCAGGACTTCCAGGAATCTGCAGCTAGACTGCCTGGAGCCTAACTCCACTCAACTGTAGCCCAGCACTAGCCCCAGGACCAGCCTGACCCCACCTGTGAGAAGGCATTTGCAGGATGCTCTTGGCCATGGCTCTGCTCATCAGCAGGTTGACACTAACTCCAGACCCCCAGGGACTGCAGTCAGAGACCTGGGGATCTGTCTGCACCTACTAGTGAGACAGGCCACCAGCAGGATAACAACAATTCTGTCAGTTCAGTCACTCAGTCAAGTCCAGCTCTTTGTGACCCCATGAACCACAACATGCCAGGCCTCCCTGTGCATCACCAACTCCTGGAGTCCACCCAAACCTATGTCCCTTGAGTCGGTGATGCCATCCAACCATCTCATCCTCTGTTGTCCCCTTCTCTTTCTGCCCTAAATCTTTCCCAGCATCAGGGTCTTTTCCAATGAGTCAGCTCTTCGCATCAGGTGGCCAAAGTATTGGAGTTTCAGCTTCAACATCAGTCCCTCCAATGAACACCCAGGGCTGATCTCCTTTAGGATGGACTGGTTGGATCTCCTTGCAGTCCAAGGGACTCTCAAGAGTCTTCTCCAATACCACAGTTCAAAAGCATCAATTCTTCTGCATTATAGTCCAACTCTCAAATCCATACATGACTAATGGAAAAACCATAGCCTTGACTAGATGGACCTTTGTTGACAAAGTAATGTCTCTGCTTTTGAATATGCTGTCTAGGTTGGTCATAACTTTCCTTCAAAGGAGTAAGTGGCTTTTCATTTCATGGCAGCAATCACCATCTGCAGTGATTTTGGAGCCCAAAAAAATAAAGTCTCACACTGTTTCCCCATCTATTTCCCATGAAGTGATGGGGCTGGATGCCATGATCTTCGTTTTCTGAATGTTGAGCTTTAAGCCAACTTTTTCACTCTCCTCTTTCACTTTCATCAAGAGGCTTTTGAGTTCTTCACTTTCTGCCATAAGGGTGGTGTCATCTGCATATCTGAGGTTATTGATATTTCTCCTGGCAATCTTGATTCTAGCTTGTGCTTCCTCCAGCCCAGCGTTTCTCATGACGTATTCTGCATATTAATTAAATAAGCAGGGTGACAATATACAGCTTTGATGTACTCTTTTTCCTATTTGGAACCAGTCTGTTGTTCCATGTCCAGTTCTAACTGTTGCTTCCTGACCTGCATATAGGTTTCTCAAGAGGCAGGTCAGGTGAACACATTTAGAGGATATTATACTAAATGAGGGCTTCCCAGGTGACTCAGTGAGTAAAGAATCCACTTGCAATGCAGGAGACATGGGTGTGACCCCTGCAAAGGAAGTCAGGATCTTCCCTGTCAGGAAGATCCCTGGAGGAGGGCATAGCAACCCACTTCAGTATTCTTGCCTTGAGAATCTCATGGACAAAGAAGCCTGGTTGGCTATAGTCCATAGGGTCACAAACAGTCAGATACAACTGAAATGACTGAGCATGAACACACACACACACATGCTAAGTGAAATAAGCCAGATAGGAAAAAGCAAACTTTATGACTTGACTTTATGTGCAATTTAAAAAATAAACAAAGCCAAAACCAGACTCATATATGGAGTACAAACAGGTGATTGCCAGTGGTGGGGTGTATGAAAGAGGTGAAAGGGATTAAGGGGTACAAACTTAAAATAACTAAATCATAAGAATACAGTATACAGCACTGAAAGGAAACATTCAATGAAGATAAGACTTAAAGTCACTTAACTTTTCGAGTTAGTCATAGTATGTCTGTTTTGCCTCTTCCTTCTAATTCCCCTGTACCAAATATGGTTATCAGAAATCAATCTATGTAAAAGAGAAGAAACTCCTTTTGCTTATTTCAGCCATCATTTCATCTGTAACAGTTGTTTTGGATTCTGATATTATTCAAAGGATATCTGCTTTCAGAATGCAAAGACCAGCTCAATTAGCCTGAAATTTACTAGTTTTGAATGGTTTATCACTAATTGCTTCATGTTGTCGCTCGATAATTATTTCAATGCCTCTTTCCTTTGCATTCCTCTATTGTAGAAATTAGAAAACAAATACTTTCAGAAATGTAGCACAATTCTAGACAATGAGATGCAGGCAGAAGTCCCATTCTTTGTAGGGAATGACAGGAAGATCTGAATGCTTACACTCTCCTCCCCCCCACCCCCCTCCCCCCCACCAAAAGCCACTAATCACTGCTATGCTTCAGTTTAAAACAATGAAATAAACACTAAAATTTGAACAAAGCAAATTCGAACTATGATTACAGCCAACTCAGATTTTATAGAAAATAACTAATACATTAAAAAAATTAAGTACTCACTTATATAGCTTTGTAACATTTTATTAAGAATGAATATCAAAATATTTTGGTATTTAATTAAATTATTGTAGCTGAATAAGGATATTAAGTACTATATTGACTTCCCTGGTGGCTCAGACGGTAACGCGTCTGTCTA
This sequence comes from Tragelaphus eurycerus, assembly GCA_935064755.1. Classification (NCBI taxonomy): domain Eukaryota; kingdom Metazoa; phylum Chordata; class Mammalia; order Artiodactyla; family Bovidae; genus Tragelaphus; species Tragelaphus eurycerus. Next base: position 14,774,400 of record CAKXYN010000024.1, on the reverse strand, counting down.
CAATGCAGGAGACCTGGGTTAGATCCCTGGGTTGGGAAGTGCCCTGGAGAAGGAAAAGGCAACCCACTTCAGTACTCTTGCCTAGAAAATCCCATGGACGGAGGAGCCTGGTGTCCATGGGGTCACAAAGAGTTGGACACGACTGAGTGACTTCACTTTCACTTTCAAGTACTATATTAATATTATTATTAACAAGAATAAAAATATGAGCTATCTGGTTACCTTTAAGCATAAATTTTCCACACAGGCATATTTTTTCTTGCCATGTGTGATTAATTCTATAAAAAGATAACAATTATAGAAATCATCTGAACCAGCAAAAGTGTATGGTCAATCAGATTTCACAGTTGATAACAGAACTGAGGGAAATACTGCTCCTTACCAATATGTTTAATGAGGAAGTTTTGCATGGCAACCTAATGGACAGTGTACACCCACTGGGAAAAGGAACTTATGTTCCAAGGTCAGTGAGCATCAAAGTCTGTATTTTCACTAAAAAAAAATAAAAAATTGTGACTTAGGCATGAGGAGTTCCAAAAAAGCAAATGTTCACATGCACTTAAAAGTTTTACTCTCCAAATTATTTCAGTTATTTGGTACCTAACTGTCCAATCTCCAAACTGTAACAAAGAAAATAAAAAGAAGGTATTCCAGCTTGGAAGACATATATATCAGAAACCAAGTCAAAAAGCTAAAGGGGAAAGGGAACAATATCTATAAAATTAGATCAGATCAGATCAGTTGCTCAATCGTGTCCGATTCTTTGTGACCCCATGAACTGCAGCACGCCAGGCCTCCCTGTCCATCACCAACTCCCAGAGGTCACTCAGACTCACACCCATCGAGTCAGTGATGCCATCCAGCCATCTCATCCTCTGTCGTCCTCTTCTCCTCCTAGCCTCAATCCCTCCCAGCATCAGAGTCTTCTCCAATGAGTCAACTCTTCGAATGAGGTGGCCAAAGTACTGGAGTTTCAGCTTTAGCATCATTCCTTCCAAAGAAATCCCAAGGCTGATCTCTTTTAGAATGGACTGGTTGGATCTCCTTGCAGTCCAAGGGACTCTCAAGAGCCTTCTCCAACACCACAGTTCAAAAGAATCAATTCTTCGGCACTCAGCCGTCTTCACAGTCCAGCTCTCACATCCTTACATGACCACAGGAAAAACCATAGCCTTGACTAGGCGAACCTTTGTTGGCAAAGTAATGTCTCTGCTTTTGAATATGTGATCTAGGTTGGTCATAACTTTCCTTCCAAGGAGTAAGCGTCTTTTAATTTCATGGCTGCCGTCACCATCTGTAGTGATTTTGGAGCCCAGAAAAATAAAGTCTGACACTGTTTCCATTGTTTCTTTCACAGCATCATCTTTCAGGATTTGGAATAGCTCAACTGGAATTCCATCACCTCCACTAGCTTTGTTCTTAGCGATGCTTTCTAAGGCCCACTTGACTTCACATTCCAGGATGTCTGGCTCTAGGTCAGTGATCACACCATCGTGATTATCTGGGTAGGGAAGATCTTTTTTTGTACAGTTCTTCTGTGTATTCTTGCCACCTCGTCTTAATATCTTCTGCTTTTGTTACGTCTATACCATTTCTGTCCTTTATCAAGCCCATCTTTGCATGAAATGTTCCTTTGGTATCTCTGATTTTCTTGAAGAGATCTCTAGTCTTTCCCATTCTGTTGTTTTCCTCTATTTCTTTGCACTGATTGCTGAAGAAGGCTTTTTTATCTCTTCTTGCTATTCTCTGGAACTCTGCATTCAGATGTTTATCTTTCCTTTTCTCCTTTGCTTTTCACTTCTCTTCTTTTCACAGCTATTTGTAAGGCCTCCCCAGACAGCCATTTTGCTTTTTTGCATTTCTTTTCCATGGGGATGGTCTTGATCCCTGTCTCCTGTACAATGTCACCAACCTCATTCCATAGTTCATCAGGCACTCTATCAGATATAGGCCCTTAAATCTATTTCTCACTTCCACTGTATAATCATAAGGGATTTGATTTAGGTCATACCTGAATGGTCTAGTGGTTTTCCCTACTTTCTTCTATTTCAGTCTGAATTTGGCAATAAGGAGTTCATGGTCTGAGCCACAGTCAGCTCCTGGTCTTGTTTTTGCTGACTGTACAGAGCTTCTCCATAATCGATCTGATTTCGGTGTTGACCATCTGGTGATGTCCATGTATAGAGTCTTCTCTTGTGTTGTTGGAAGAGGGTGTTTGTTATGACTAGTGCATTTTCTTGGCAAAACTCTATTAGTCTTTGCCCTGCTTCATTCCGTATTCCAAGGCCAAATTTGCCTGTTACTCCAGGTATTTCTTGACTTCCTACTTTTGCATTCCAGTCCCCTATCATGAAAAGGACATCTTTTTTGGGTGTTAGCTCTAGAAGGTCTTGTAGGTCTTCATAGAACCCTTCAACTTCAGCTTCTTCAGCGTTAATCGTTGGGGCATAGACTTGAATTACTGTGACACTGAATGGTTTGCCTTGGAAACGAACAGAGATCATTCTGTCGTTTTTGAGATTGCATCCAAGTACTGCATTTTGGACTCTTTTGTTGACCATATTATTTCAATCATTAAGAAACTGAATTTGTCAGTTAAGACAATAGCACTAATACATAGGGCCTCTTCAGAGAGAGTGACAAGGACAAGCATTTACTACTCTCTCCCTTTTTTTCTTTTATTACATCAAGTCCCCAAAGCATCAGAGCATATGCCGTTACCGACATGCTCTGTGACTCACGCTCTCTTTCCTTATTTCGTGATCCCCATATTCTCCCTACTTCATATGGCTATATTTCCACTTTATTCTGACATCTGATATTCTTGAAATTGGAGGTAATGGGATTTTAGATTGCCAAAAAAGCTAGAAAGACTTATTACCTTTATTCCCTAAAAGCATATGCACATACCCCAATGATGTATTCCTGCACAACCCAACAAGATGACTTGGCCCACATTAAAATCCTGTTTAAGAATGATGATATTAAGTGAATAAAATACTAATAAATGAACAGATTATTTTTAAAAGTTAACAAACTGTTCTCTCTAATTTTAACTCCATTTACTTATTTGTGTTTTTGTACACTTTTCCCAAAGAGGAAGTTAGGGGAAAGGAATTGTTAAAAAGAAGAATCAGGGATGACCCTTGTGGTTCAGTGCCTAAGACTCTGTGCTCCCAATGCAGGGGGCTGGGTTTAATTCCTGGTCAGGGCACTAGATCCCATGTGCCACACCCAAGACCCAGTGCAGCCAAATAAATTAATTAATTTTAAAAAATCAAGGATAGCATCAGCACCTGTATTATTTTCCTGTGGCTGCCACACTAGAGTACTGCAAACTCCGTGGCTTAAAGACGATAGAAATTTATTGCCTCATATTTCTGGAGAATAGAAGTTTGAAATCAAAGTGTGAGCACAGCCACACTCCCTCTGAAATCTACAGGAGAGACTCATTCTTTGCCTTTTCTAGCTTCTGGTATTTGCCTGTGATCCATGGGGCTCCTTGCCTTGTATATATATACCTCACTCCAATATCTGACTCCATCATCACATGGCCATTTTTTCCCTGTGTATCTCTATCTCTTTGTCTCTTCTCCTCTTCCTATAAAGTCTTATTGGATCAAGGGCCCATGTTATTCCCAAAAGAACTCATCTTAAACAATGACATTTGCAATGACCCTATTTCCAAGTAAGGTCACTGGGGTACTAGGGGTTAAGACTTAAACATGTCTTTTTTAGGGGGATGCAATCCAACCCACATAGCATATGACAAATGGATATTGCAAATTAGATGTCTAATTATTCCATCAAATATAAAATGCAGTATTTTCTCTTATAAAATTTTTCTGTGCTCCCAGACCTCTTTAATTATTGACTTATTCTTTTCACATCTATCAACCTTTCTTTCAAGATGGCCCTAATTCAGTTTAATCCATTGAGTCAGATTTATTTCAACAGTCTCTGAATTGGCATCCTCCTACTTTTAAGGTCTCCTCATTCAGACAACCCATTTCAAACATACTGTTTTCTTCAATTCTTACCAACATGTGAATCCTCTTTAAAAACTCCATTCAGATCAGATCAGATCAGATCAGCCGCTTAGTCGTATCCGACTCTTTGCAACCCCATGAATCGCAGCACGCCAGGCCTCCCTGTCCATCACCAACTCCCAGAGTTTACTCAGACTCACGTCCATTGAGTCAGTGATGTCATCCAGCCATCTCATCCTCTGTCGTCCTTCTCCTCTTGCCCCAATCCCTCCCAGCATTAGAGTCTTTTCCAATGAGTCAACTCTTCGCATGAGGTGGCCAAAGTACTGGAGTTTCAGCTTTAGCATCATTCCTTCCAAAGAAATCCCAGGGCTGATCTCCTTCAGAATGGACTGGTTGGATCTCCTTGCAGTCCAAGGGACTCTCAAGAGCCTTCTCCAACACCACAGTTCAAAAGCATCAAAACTCCATTAAATATATATAAAGTGCTTAGCAGAACTAGTTCATAGTATTATGTAGTAAAAAAAAAATCTATTAATATCATTTTACTGTATTTATTGTTACTCACATTTTTATTATTTCTTATAGTATTTATATTTTATGAACAATTTTTCCATATAAAGATCAATAATTTCTCAAAATTCTGATTCCCAATAAATTTTAAAAGCATCAGGACAGAAGGATGCTTGTTATTCATATTTATTATGGCATGATATTATACCCAAGTATTGAACATTTTACAAACAAAAGGGCAAATACATCCAGTTCTATACCTGAGGAGTGGTTGTAGGAATTTAAAAATTATTAAAAGGAATAGTGTAGTATGAAAAATATCTCAGAGTATAAGACTGTGCATTTAATTTTCAATGTGGTCCTTAAAATTTACCACTACTCATTTTGGGTCAGCATGGAGGAAGCACTAAGAATTATGGGGCAGTGATGACCTCTATGGTCAGAGAAAAGAGAAGCTGTTTATGGTGACAGGATTTTATTTTATCAGAACTCCTCTAGTTTGATATTTGAGTATTTTCACAATAGAGGCTCTGTAATTTACTAATTAAGCTATAATTTACCAGAGTCATGGGTACGCTACAAAAATTACAGCATTGGTGTCTTGGCTACATCTTTAGATATGTTTCTTCTAATTGAATTTTAACCCATATACTATTACATTTTGCCTGGGGACTGAAAATATCTAATTTTTTTTAACAATAGGTAATGAGTACATCTACTCTATTTTTGTGTACATTTGAAATTTTACACTTAAACATCCTTCTTTACTTGATTTTTAAGTTGCATCCAATTTTCTTCTATATAAATAATATGGTAATGAATATCTGTTTTTCACAAATCTTTAATGACGTATCTGTTTACATCCTTAAAAGGGATTCCAAGAAATGCACTTGATGATCTAAAGATATATAAATGTTAATGCCATTAATTCATATAGATAAAATGCCTTTTGGTAATCTTAAACCAATTTATACTATCAAACACAGAAGACATGAGGGCAATTTACACAATAGCTTAATAAACATTGCTATTAGCTTCTTTAATTAACATGTTAACAAGCAATGACTATGATCTTTTAGGTCTTGATGAATATAAAATGATTGGCACCCCACTCCAGTACTTTGCCTCGAAAATCCCATGGATGGAGGAGCCTGGTAGGTTGCAGTCTATGAGGTCGCTAAGAGTCAAGACACGACTGAGCGACTTCACTTTCTGCACTGGAGAAGGAAATGGCAACCCACTCCAGTGTTCTTGCCTGGAGAATCCCCGGGACGGGAGAGGCTGGTGGCTGCCATCTATGGGGTCACACAGAGTCGGACATGACTGACGTGACTTAGCAGCAGCAGCAGTGAGAAACAAAGATGATTTCAATGGATTTGTTATGGAAGGGAGAACAATAATGCAAGCTGGTTTCTACATTAGTCATTTGGAAACTGTACAATTTTAAAATTATTTCATGTTGTCCTTCCATGGTACCTGAAGTTCTTCCTTCAGTAGAGTTACTCTTTGGTTCAAAACATGGGGCAGTATGTATGATAAGTGACATTTATTGATCTCAGCATAGGTGATCTATTGATTAAAAAAAATTATCAGTGTTAAGAAACAAAACCTATGCTATTAGTCTTAATTTTAGTGTGAAACCTATAAAATGAGCTGCATATATATATATATATATATATATATATATATGCAATTACCCTAAACCACAAAAAAGCATATTCATAGTCACGTCATCTAAAGCATATTCATAATAACAGATAAAAATGTAACTCACAGATTAGCTAAAGACTTCATTCCTTAGTCATTAAACTATTATGAATAGATGTTCAATAACACATTTTTCAAACTTTATAATTCTATCTCTAGCACAGGACAAGAATTTTATACTTTATATATGGTGACAGTGTACCTTTTAAATCAAAGGTTTTAAAGTGTCTGACAGGTTGTCTGTAAGGTCCCTGTAAACTTCAGATTCACGGTTAAGTCAAGCCAACCTGATATCTGAGTGATGGAACAGGGCACTGGACAGCATGAACAAATTTCTTAATTTCCAAGCATGCAATCATCAGCAGTTTTACAGACGTGATATTTATGATCTCAGAAGGTTATAATGAAGGGGATCATTATTAATAAGTTTTTTGATGTGCATCTCGTGTGGATTAAACTCATGAGTTACCCCGAAAATTTTCAGTGAGGTTTGTTGGTAAATCTTCTGTCCAAGAAAACAGTATAGTTTATCATATGCTACCATATATAGGACTATTCAGAGAAATGAAACAATATTTAACACCACATTCTTTTGCCTAAGAATACATAAGGTAGGAGACCAAAGAAGAAAATAAATGGTAGAAATCGTACAATAAATACTGTAAGACTGGTATAGTAAGCAAGCATAATATGCAAGTATATACAGTAAGTATAATATGCAATCCAACCCATATCACTCCACCACTACCACTCTTCTGTAGTTTGTTGCATCTAAGGGTTCTCCTAAATCTATGATGTGATTTAAACCAAGTTATTGAACTTCTCTGAACCTCAATCTCATCTATAAAATGGTAAAAAATAATATCAACCTAGGGTTTTAGTAATGACTAAATCTGATAATGTAGTGTCTCTCATCCTGGGAGTACATAAACTCCTTCTGGTCACAGATTTACTGATAATTGTTTTTGTTTTAGATTTTCATTTTGAGGACAATCTTTTAAAATAATGAACCCAAGCATGATAAAAAATAAACACAAGTATGATTAAAAAATTAAAAATAAGCATGTAAAGTGAATGAACATCTTAAAGTACCAGTATGTAGTGTCAGTGCTGCTCTGGCATTTGTGTCCTGGATCACACTGTCCCCTAAAATTGTCATAACTGTCATAGCTTCAAGTGAAAAAAAAAAGTCACCTTTAATGGTCATTCTTGAATAATTATCATTAGACACGACTGAGTGACTTCACTTTCACTTTTCACTTTCATGCACTGGAGAAGGAAATGGCAACCCACTCCATTGTTCTTGCCTGGAGAATCCCAGGGACAGGGCAGCCTGGTGGGCTGCCGTCTATGGGGTCGCACAGAGTCGGTCGGACACGACTGAAGTGACTTAGCAGCATGTATGCTTTTGGTTCACCGCAAAGAACAGGATGTCAGGTATTCAAGGAAACTCTCAAAGCTTAGACTCATACAATTTCTTAGAAGCAGCAGCAATTAGGGCCTAACAGGTTACAAAGTAACTCTAGCCCTAAAATCCTGAAAGCAGAAGGAGAAAGTCACTGAAAACAAACTAGTTTTATTCATTTAATTATAACATCTTTCTATAAAGAATTTGACATAAGCATATTAAAATTAACAAAGCCATAGATATGACAAATTTCATCACAGACCAGGTCTCCGGGTCTAATGCATTGAGAGATATAACCTGGTGTTGTGACTTGCCTAGTCAAGCATTTTAAAACTGCTTCAGTTGGTCAGAATTCCTCCTGACTAGTTCATAAAAGGAACTTTTATCACTGGGTTAAAGACAAGAGGGGAAAATAAGTAAGAAAGGCATTGATAGAGTAGGCTGCCAGAGATTTCAGTAAGCTGGAGAAAATTAGGGTAGATTAATTACAGGGCTGCAAAACAGAAGCAAAGGGAGCTTTCAAAGCAAGATATAAGCAAAGGAATGGTTAATACGGTAGCACATATTGGCAAGCAACTACTTTCACAAGTAACAGCATAAATTCATAGTCATTCAGGTCACAGAAAATAATACATACTGTTCTCTAATTCTACAATTCTAGAAGAAAGGATAATAGTTTGAGTTTCTTTATCTTACTTACACATTTGAATACCTCAAAATAATAGAACAAAGTTAGGACATTACCAATTAGCTCACTTTTTCTTTGATCTTTTCTTACACCTTTGATTATACCACTTGCCAAAATCACAGAAAGAACCATATACAGAAGAAAAAATTCCATCATGTTGTTCACTTTCATACCTTCATGAAATAATCTCTTTAATATCTCTGAGATATAGTTTCAAATGTCTCAAAGTAATGGATCTCCTACTAGCTTACTAAATGAAATTATTTAGTTTTGCTTTATTTTATCTTTTAATTCTAACGTCAGCTAGGTTTTCTGTTCCCTAAAAAACAAACAAAAATCTTAATTGAAAATTACAAATTTACACAAAGCTGCCAAAACAAAAGGAGCACATTGAACACATATATCCAGACTCCTCTATTATTAAACCTTTTACCCTATTTGCTTTATTATGCACCATGCTCTCTATACACATATATAAAATATTGTTTGAACTATTTAATGGTAAGTTACATACACCATGGTCCTTTATCCCTAAAATTTCAGTGGGTATTTTCTAAGAAATCTACTTATGGATACTCTTTTATCTAACCACAAAAATTAGAAACTGGTTACATTATATATTGATAAACATATTTGTATCTAATATTCTAATTGTTAGTTGACTTAATAATGCTGTTTATGATATTTATTCTTCTCTCCTCCAGTACTAGAAACAGCTTAGGGTTAGGTATTATATTTAGTTGTCATGTTTCTTCAATCTCTAAACATTTCCACAGTTTTTGTCTATTTGACACTGACATTTTTGAAGGACACAGTGCTCACTCCTTTCTTTAAATAAAACATTCCTCAGTTTGCATTTGTCTGATGTGATTAGGATGAAATTAAGCATTCTTGACCAGAATGTCACAGCTGGAGACATACCAGTTCTAACTGTCCTTCATTCACTCTGTAAATTTTAGTCACATGGTCAAGTTGTTACATGATTTCTCCACACATATTATGGATATTTTTCTAATTGCAGCCTACTAAAAAGCCTCTTGATGAAAGTGAAAGAGGAGAGTGAAAAAGTTGGCTTAAAGCTCAACATTCAGAAAACGAAGATCATGGCATCTGGTCCCATCACTTCATGGGAAATAGATGGGGAAACAGTGGAAACAGTATCAGATTTTATCTTTTTGGGCTCCAAAATCACTGCAGATGGTGATTGCAGCCATGAAATTAAAAGACGCTTACTCCTTGGAAGGAAAGTTATGACCAACCTAGATAGCATATTCAAAAGCAGACATTACTTTGCCAACAAAGGTCCGTCTAGTCAAGGCTATGGTTTTTCCTGTGGTCATGTATGGATGTGAGAGTTGAACTGTGAAGAGAGCTGAGCACCAAAGAATTGATGCTTTTGAACTGTGGTGTTGGAGAAGACTCTTGAGAGTCCCTTGGACTGCAAGGAGATCCAACCAGTCCATTCCGAAGGAGATCAGCCCTGGGATTTCTTTGGAAGGAATGATGCTAAAGCTGAAACTCCAGTACTTTGGCCACCTCATGTGAAGAGTTGACTCATTGGACAAGACTCTGATGATGGGAGGGATTGGGGGCAGGAGGAGAAGGGGACGACAGAGGATGAGATGGCTGGATGGCATCACTGACTCGATGGATATGAGTCTGAATGACCTCTGGGAGTTGGTGATGGACAGGGAGGCCTGGAGTGCTGCGATTCATGGGGTCGCGAAGAGTTGGACACGACTGAGCAACTGAATTGAACTGAAGTAGACTCACACTTGAAGTCAATCAAACATCCAGCTTCTCATCAAAATTTTGCCCTAGATTTATCATTCATACATGATCCTTCCCTGATCTCTCTTTACTGAGATGATTTTCAAACTCAGATCATGGTATTTACAATTAGCCTGTAGCATTCTATTATAACAAGAGCTCTCCTTCTCTTCTATTTATGGTAACAAAACTTTACTGTAAACCTGAAAGTTACTAAGAAAGTAGATCCTGAAAGTTCTCTTCACAAAAAGAACAACAAAAAAGGTAGCTATGCGAACTGATGGATGTTAGCTAACTTTATTGTGGTAATCATTCTATAATATATACATATCAGATTGTTGCATTCTACACCCTAAACTTACACAATGCTATAGGTCACTTATATCACAATAAATCTGGGGTGGGGGAGAAACAGAATAGAATAGGTATGAGATTAATTTAGTGTGGGTAAACTACCCGATTAATCTCTGAAACAGAAAGTGAAAATGATAATTGCTCAGTTGTACCTGACTCTTTGCAACCCCATGGACTGTAGCCTGCCAGGTTTCTCCGTCCATGGGATTTTTTTCAAGCAATAAAAATGGAGTGGGTTGCCATTTCCTTCTCCAGGGGATCTTCCAGACCCAGGGATAGAACCCAAGTCTCCCACATTGCAGGCAGGCAGACTACTGTCTAAACCACCAGGGGGTTTCAATATCAGAAATGGGCTAATAACTAATGTTCTTTAATACTGAATAACTGTCACTACCTATGGGCACTAGCCACTGGTTGTAGAGGAATCAGGATGTTCATCTCTATCCCAGAAGCTCTTCCTGTCAACTCCCTACAAATTCAACAAATGTTTATCAAGTACCTACACAGTGATAAATCAGCAATTAATTTTACTTATAAAGAGATGACAACATATTCTGAAGACGATATGCATATAACTGTAACATAGTATAAAGTAACAAATATGATAACATGCACAGAAGGTGTCAAAGGAAATAAGAATAAAACATCATCACTATCTATCATAGCACAAACTGTTCTCCCCAATAAAAGTGTCTGGAGTTTCAATGCAAGCCAATGACAATGCATACTTTTAACAGTTGCTTTCCAGAAGGCTTCCCTGGTGGCTCAGATGGTAAAGCGTCTGTCTACAATGCAGGAGACCCAGCTTCGATCCCTGGGTTGGGAAGATCCCCTGGAGAAGGAAATGGCCGCCCACTCCAGTATTCTTGCCTGGAAAATCCTATGGACGGTGGAGCCTGGTAGGCTACTGTCCATGGGGTCGTAAAGAGTCGGGCACAACTGAGCGACTTCACTTCACTTCACTTCTTTCAAACTAATATTTATTAGCACACTTTTAATAAATAAATATGACTCCAAATAAAATTGAGGGTTTTTGCCATTAGCTCTGTCAATAATCTTTCCAAAATGACACATAATTTAGATTTAAGAGTGTTTTAAGAGAGTAGTCTTATTACTGTTACTTAGTTTTTGTTTTTTCCTTATTCATATGTAGCAGGAAATTTGTGTAATTACCAAAAAAAAAAATGAAACTAAGTCATTTAATATTGTGGTTCTAGAGAAGTCAGGATATACAGGTGGCAAGAGCTATATATGAAATATTAGGAACAATCATCATTCACATGGCAGATTATTTTTCCCAAAGATGGTCATAATAACATCTCTAATGCACCTGTGATTTTAACACTCCTCTCAAGAGGTGAGATATGTTTCTTCCTCTGGAATCTCAGCAGGTTTGTGACCTGAGAGGTGAGGACATAAAAGGCATCACAATTCCTCCTGTTTGGCTCAGGACACTTTCTTTTGGATCCTCTTGTAAGCAGGCTGGCTGCCCAAAAGTCAGCATGCTATGAAAAACTCCCAAGAGATCACAAGGAAAAACTACACAAAAAGACTACAAGGATGCCCAGTCAAGCTTCAGCTGCATCAACTGCCTTTATCAACTCTGGTTGCAGTCTACCTGCAAATGCATTAGAGAACGAGCAACCACTGCCCAGCTTCTCAAATTCTGACCCAGAGAATCCATGAGCAATAATAAAAATGACAGCTGCTTTAAGCCACTAAGTTTTGGGGTGATGTTATGCAACATGTTAGCATTCTGGACAGTGAATAGTGAGTAATACCATGGACTGGTCTGAAAAGAAATGTCAGGTAAAGAATTAAAGGTATGAAAATCATGCTGAATGTTTATTATAATTCTCATTCAAGTGTCCACAGGGCTCTCAGTTTTCCTCAAAGTTAATTCAGTAATGTTGATATAAGCAAAAAAAAAAAAGTGGTAAAGCTAACTTTGGTCTACTAGAAAGAGGTAGCAGCAGCATTAAACAGAGTTATGATTCCAATAACTGGATCTATCACCAAAGTTTCAGAGACTTAGCTTCTGATTTACCTACTCTAATATACTAATATTATATATATATACTTTGTAAATAATAATTTACAAAGTGCTTTCGTGCACATGATTTCATTTGATCTTATAAATAATCCTGTGAAGTAGCAGAGCCTCATAGTGAAAAAACTGAGACTCAGAGAAGATACATAGGTTGCTTAGAATTGAAGAGCTGGGGGTGGGAAATGTTTTTAATTCAAAAAAGTAGAAGATTTAATCTGCTAGCCTGACCTGGGATTCCAGACATAAGTACATGCATGGAGCAACATGATATGTTAGACTCTAATTGTCACTGACCATGTGGTATATGCTGGAAATGTGCCATTCACCAAAAAACGAAGACTCAGGTGTATATTAAATATTACGCTCTTAAATGTTATACTCTTTTTGCTTTAAAAAACCCTCCCCAGAAAAACTTACTTTTTTTTTTTTTTATTATTCTCTGGATAATCACCAAAGGCTATTCCAAGGAACAGTCTCAGGAGCCTTATAATGTTTTAAATGTTAAACAAAGTAGGTGCTATTTCAAAGTCCAAAGTTTTGATTTAATGAATGCCAAGCATCTCAAATCCACAGGAAATTTTTTTAACACAACATTGCTGGAGATCCTCCAAAAAGGAAGATTAACATATGAACCAAATGGAAATCTCCTAGAACTCCAAGTACTGCTTATCAGGATGGAAGATATTTGTTGCTATTGTTGTTTTTGTTCAGTGTACCCAGACATGGATTATTTATAGGAAAAAAACAAAGTTTTTTTATTCTTTGCCCTACTAACCACCCCTCCCTCACCATTGGAATAGTTCCATCTCCTTTTAACAACTTCCCATTAAACCTCATGAACCATATCCTGTACTTAATGGGCTGTTAATATTTTAAAGCTTCTGTAGTTCTACTGTAAATCCCTAGTCCCTTTTGCAACATTGAAAATATATACCAAAAAAATTCCTTCACATCTTACACTTTGATAGTTAAACAACAAGCTGTACTATTACAACAGACACATCTCTGGCTTCAAGTTACATACTTGTCATGTTAGTCCACCACAGGCCACAATGCACTGGCTTAATCATTAGAATGGCACTTCAGTGCCTAAAAAAATAAGTAATAAATACAGTCAAGGTAATATGCCAAGAGAGTTTAACCTGATTATTTCCCTCTAGAAAATTTACATAGAAAAAAAGATAATAAGGTAAACTACTATCTCAAGGAAGTAAACTAGACTTCTAAAAACATTTTGTCCCTCCCTCCTTTTTGGGGAAAATATATAAAAACAGTTGAGATGATGTCATTTCTAGTTTCTGTGCCCATTTTTATGCATGCATACAATCTTCTAAAAATTCTTGCCAAGAACTGGAATGAGATAAGTTTTATCTAAGTAAAACATTTAAGTTCAGAAAAAGAAACATTATGATAAAATTTACAGGATTTAAAATGTCTTGATTTGAGATAAGGAAGAAAACTACACTATTATCTGATTGGAGCAGACGTTTCCTATCTACGGCCACCCAGTTTATCCCCTGGTCACTCCTGACCTAACCCATCTGGTTCATACTGTCAACCTCGCTTCTGTTTCTATTTTCAGCTCTCCAACTTCCTCTTCAACAATTAGAGATTTCAGAGCAGAAAGCTGTGAATTTTATATAAATAGAATATATCTATGATGAATGGGACATCATTCTTCCTTAAATTCTAAGGGATGCTTTTTTTTGATGTACCACAACCATTCTTGAAATTTAACTTTTGTTTGTTGATAACTCCTGACAATATTCTCAAATGTTTAACTACAGTGCTATTTTGCTTATTAAAACCAAGACTTGTGTATCTTAACATTTTCTCTTGGCTATATAAATAGGCTCCTGAGTCAGTTCTTCAAAACTCCAATACTTTGGCCACCTGAAGAACTGACTCATTTGAAAAGACTCTGATGCTGGGAAAGACTGAACACAGGAGAAGGGGATGACAGAGGAGGAGATGGTTGCATGGCATCACCAACTCAATGGACATGAGTTTGAGTAAACTCTGGGAGTTGGTGATGGACAAGGAGGCCTGGCGTGCTGCAGTCCATGGGGCTGCAAAGAGTTGGACATGACTGAGTGACTGAACTGAACTGATATAAATAAGCATCTTAAAATTAGCAAGACCAAAAATTCTTGGTTTTCCTCCAAAAACCTTCCCCAACTCTTCTAAAAAAAAAAAATTCCATTCAATCTCTTAGTCAGCCTAAAACATTGGAGCTTTCATTTACTCCTCTCTTTATCTAACGCCACTGGCCCGTATACAATACACTGGCATAATTCTATTAACTCTGCCTTCTAAGCATATATTTAGAATGTGATTACATTGACACAATACTCGTTCAAGTTCCTATCATGTCTTATTGGAAGTGCTGAATAACTTTTAATTGGTAACTCGACTTTTACCCTTGTTCTTTATAGAGCATGCTATCCACCTAGACAGAGAAGGCAATGGCGACCCACTCCAGTACTCTTGCCTGGAAAATCCCACGGATGGAGGAGCCTGGTAGGCTCCAGTCCATGGGATCATGAAGAGTTGGACATGACTAAGTGACTTCACTTTCACTTCTCACTTTCATGCACTGGAGAAGGAAATGGCAACCCATTCCAGTATTCTTGCCTGGAGAATCCCAGGGACGGTGGAGCTTGGTGGGCTGCTTGCTATCTATGGGGTTGCATAGAGTTGGACACGACTAAAGCAACTTAGCAGCAGCAGCAGCATCTACCTAGAAATCAAAATTATTTCACAGTGCTTTTCTCTCTCACTTAGAGTAAATACTATCTTTACGTTGGTCTTCGAGTTCATAAGTGATCTAGTCCCTGAACCTCTCTGATCTTACCTTCTACCTCTCTGTATTCCTATCACTTACTCAACTCCTGCCACACTGGTCCCTAGATTTTCCCTTGGATATGTTTAACTTGCTCCTGCCTCAAGGCCTTTATTCTCCCTGTTCCATTTGACCAGGTGCCTTTCTCCTACTACCTCCCAATATATACCTGGCTTACTCTATCACTTTGACTGAGTCTCTAAAATTAAATTTCACCTTAAGAGAAGCCTCCTGATCACATAATATAAAATAGCAATTTCTACACACATACATAAACATATACTGTGACTCTCTTGACTCTATAATGTCTTCACACATTTAGAACTAGCAATTTATTCTGTATTTATTTATCTTGCTTTTCACCTGTGTCCCCAATTTAAATGCAAGCTCTCCCAAAGACAGGAGGAATTTTGTTTGCTCATCACTGTACTTCAGCTCTTAGAATGCATGGTACATAACGGCTCGAAAAAAAATAAATTAATGAATATTACACTTTATCCCAATTTAAAATCACTGTTTATGAATCTTCATCCAGGTTGTCTATTATATCCAGATGTGATAAAATAAATCCTAAAAATATTAGAATAAAGTTTCACATTTTAGTATTGCTATGAATCAATGAATTAAGAAACTATATTTGACTCCGTTTTTAATATAAACATGTAGGTTACTTAAATGCTTCGGCTTCTATGAAAATCATATACTTGAAGAAGAGAAAGCATAGTATTTGTAATTTCAGAGGACTGCTTACAACTCCATTTGGTTGAATTTATCATATTATTTCCTAAAAATATACTTATAGTCCCAGGTAGCAGTAAGAACAAGGAAAGAGTGAGAAAGGGCATCAAAAAGAGAAACTTGGGAGTCCCACTGACAAACTTGGCCATGTCATAAATGCTCAAGTCCTGGACATTGTTGGTAACCAACTAAGAAACATGTCTGTTTACTCTAAAAAATAACATTTATTCTTATATAAATTATTATTACATACAAATTCAATCATGTAACAGTTTGTTGACCCATGCATAATTCATTAAGTCAAATAAATTATGGATACAAGTTAGAGATAATAATAGTTGCTAGCATTCTTTTTCTTATGTTGTAGATTGAATATTTGTTGTCCTCCCCCAAAATTTATATGTTGAAGCCCTAATGTCCAATATAAGCCTTAAAAAGCAATTAGATTTAGTTGATGTCACGAGGAGGGGTCTCCATGATGAGATTAGTGTCCTCAAAAGAAAAAGAAGAGACCACCTCTCTCTCTCTCTCTCACTCCCTCTTCCTTTTCCCCCATTAGGGTACAGCAGAATAGTGGCTGTCTGCAAGGCAGAGCAAAATCAGGGAACAGAACTGACTGTTATCTTGATCTTGGAACTTCTCAGCCTCCTGTAAGAGATAAATTCCTGTTTTTTAAGCCTCTCAATCTGTGGTATTTTGTCACTTGCATCTTGAGCTAAGACAACTTAAATGGAAAAAAATATATTTAAAAGTTAAATTTGTATAAATAACTCTAAGAGAATTCTACTATTTCTTTCATAAGCATTTATTCCTATTCCAACTACCTCCTACCTTTTGCTACCAATCTGTCCTCCTCGCAGTCTATCTAGTCCCTGTTACTTCTCATATTGGAGTATGAGTAATGAGAGAAGCTTGGCAGGCTGCCATAAAGTAGGCAAAGTCATAAGCTAAATATGGTGCCTCTTCCTGCTCATTCAATTTTATTCAAAGATAGGGGTATACTGGGGAAAGAAAAAAACAATTTAAAAGTTAAAAGAAAACATTTATTATTAAAATAAACATGGATATTAAAACTACAGTGCACAGAAGCCTTGAAAGATATTATGTATTTCTTAAAGGCTGTCACAAGCTAGAAGTTGTAGGTTCTCATGTAGACCACATTACTATGCCCTTAAGGGTAGAGAAGTAGGGAATTAGAGCTGCTCTACAATATATTCTATTTGTAAGTCTCCTACTAAGTCAAATAATCTCACTAGGGTGCTAAATATTAATAATAGCTGTCATTTATTGAGTGCTAATTTATACCAGGCACTGCTCTAAAATACATAAATATTTAACCATCACAATCACTCAGAGAGGTAGGTGATTATTACAATCCCTACTCTATAGGTGAGAAAATTAAGCACAAAGAAATAATCTGTCCAAAGACACACAGGAAAGCAAGGGAGATCTTTACTTTAACAAATGATTACCATGTGATATATATTCTGGGAGAATATATACCTTCAAAGGTGAAAATACAATTATCAAAAACTAAAAGGTTTTAGAACCAAGAAATTATATTTTAAGAGTACAATGACAAACACAAATGCAGAGTCTCAATTATCAATAGCTAGTCCTTGGTGGAATGAATTATGATTGTAAAGTCATGTATAAGCATGTTTTTGTGCAAGCACACATACATTAACTTTAACGATATACACATAATTTCATATTGTATAATAATGCCCTTTAAATATTTTAAAGCAATAATTTTATTACTCTTACCATGATAGTATGTTGTAACCTATTTTCATGTTACACATTCATAGCACATGTCACCAATACTATATGCCTACACAAATAAATTTCAAATAGAGGGTAATTTATATACATCTGCTTTAGTAATAAAGTTATAGATGATTCATATTGAGATATGATAGCTAAATTATTGGGATATTACATATAAAAAAAAGAAAAGATTGTTCATGCAAAACATATACTTGGTATCGAATAACAAAACTAAATAATGTAATTAAAAACAACAATGAAGTTACTGAAAATTATTCAAAATAACACTGATATAATGTTTTCTGAAAATTCAGCTTTATGCAGCTGGAAACTGCTTAATGTTAAAATACAAGTCCCTAATCATGTGTATCTTAGTACTTTCTTTTGTATTACTTAATTTTATGAATATCAACTTTTCCCAGATCTCTCTAACTTGCTTGTGTGTGCTAAGTCACTTTGGTCATGTCCAACTCTTTGCAACCCTATGGACCATAGTCTGCCAGGATCCTCTGTCCACAGGAATCTCTAGGCAGGAATACTGAAGTGGGTTGCCATGCCCTCCTCCAGGGGATCTTCCCAACTCAGGGATTGAACCCGCGTCTCTTACATCTCCTGCATTGGTACATGTGTTCTTTACCACTAACGCCACTTGAGAACCCCTATAAAGTGCTTTGTAGTTTGCTAATAAACAGCCTTAATCTACATATTAAATAAGATCAAAGTTCACAGAGTTGTATTTACTTCTCTGTAGCATCAAAGGAAGAACTTGTAGTTTTGATCAATTTGTACCTTCTGAAAATGACCTGATTAAACCTAAAAACAGGCCTCTATATCTTCTTCAAGAATCACTGGCTACAACTATAAGCAGATTCAGCAGGACATCCTCTCAGACGACAATGGATTCTCTAAAGAAACTTGACCCCTATATATGCTGTCTACAAGACACCCACCTCAAATCAAGGAACACATACAGACTGAAAGTGAAGGGCTGGAAAAAGATATTTCATGCAAATGGTGACCAAAAGAAAGCAGGAGTAGCAATACTAACATCAGATAAAAGACTTTGAAATGAAGACCATGAAAAGAGACAAAGAAGGACATTACATAATGATCAAAGGATCAAATCAAGTAGAAGATAACAGCTATAAATATATATGCACCTGACATAGAAGCAACTCAATATAAGGCAAATGCTAGCAAGTATGAGAGGGGAAATTAACAGTAACACAATAATAATGCGAGACTTAAATACCCCATCACACCTATGGTTAGATCAACCAAACAGAAAATTATCAAGAAAACACAAGCTTTAAATGATACAATGGACCAATTAGACCTAACTGATATCTATAGGGCATTTCACACCAAAACAATGAATTTCACCTATTTCTCAAGTGCACACAGAACATTCTCCAGGATAGATTACATACTGGGCCATAAATCTAGCCTTGGTAAATTCAAAAAAAATTGAAATCATTTCAAGCATCTTCTCTGATCACAATGTGGTAAAATTAGATGTCAGGTACAGGCAAAAAAAATACTAAAAATACAAACATATGGAGGCTAAACAACATGCTTCTGAATAACCAACAGATCATGGAAGAAATCAAAAAGGAAATCAAAATATGCATAGAAACATATGAAAATGAAAACACAACAACCCAAAACCTATGGAATGCAGTAAAAGCAGTGCTAAGAGGAAGGTTCATAGCAATACGAGCTTACCTCCAGAAACAAGAGAAACATCAAATACTTAACCTAACTTTACACCTAAATCAACAAGAAAAAGAAGAAATGAAGATCCCCAAAGTTCAGTTCAGTTCAGTCACCCAGTCGCATCTGACTCTTTGCGACCCCATGAACCGCAGCACATCAGGCCTCCCTATCCATCATCAACTCCCAGAGCTCACTCAAACCCATGTCAGTGATGCCATCCAACCATCTCATCCTCTGTTGTCCACTTTTCCTCCTGTCCTCAATCTTTCCCAGCATCAGTGTCTTTTCAAATGAGTCAGCTCTTCCCATCAGGTGGCCAAAGTACTGGAGTTTCAGCTTCAACATTAGTCCCTCCAATGAACACACAGGACTGATCTCCTTTAGGATGGACTGGTTGGATTTCCTTGCAGTCCAAGGGACTCTCAAGAGTCTTCTCCAACACCACAGTTCAAAAGCATCAATTCTTCGGAGCTCAGCCTTCTTCACAGTCCAACTCTCACATCCATACATGACCACTGGAAAAACCATAGCCTTGACTAGACGGACCTTTGTTGGCAAAGTAATGTCTCTGCTTTTCAATATGCTATCTAGGTTGGTCAAAACTTTCCTTCCAAGGAGTAAGCCTCTTTTAATTTCATGGCTGCATTCACCATCTGCAATGATTTTGGAGCCCAGAAAAATAAAGTCAGCTACTGTTTCCACTGTTTCCCCATCTATTGCCAAAGTTAGTAGAAGGAAAAAAAAACATAAAAATCAAAGTAGAAACAAATGAAAAAGAAATGAAGTAAACTATAGCAAAAATCAACAAAACTAAAAGCTGGTTCTTTGAGAACATAAATAAACTAGAAAAACCATTAGCCAGACTCATCAAGAAAAAAAGAGAGAATTAAATCAAGAAAATTAGAAATGAAACTAGAGAAATCACAACAGACAACATAGAAATACAAAGGATCATGAGACTACTATCAACAACTAAATGCGAACAGAATGGACAACTTGGGGAAAAAAATGGACAAATTCTTAGAAAAATATAACCTTCCAAAACTGAACCAGGAAGAAGCAGAAAATCTTAACAGACCCATCAGAAACACAGAAATCAAAACTGTAATAAAAAAATCTTCCAACAAACAAAAGCCCAGGACCAGATGTGAATTCACTTCACAGGTGAATTCTATCAAAAATTTAGAGAAGAGTTAACACCTATCCTACCCCAACTCTTCCAGAAAATTGCAGAAGATGGTAAACTCCCAAACTCATTCTTGAAGCCACCATCATCCTAATACCAACACCAGGCAAAGATGCCACAGAAAAAGAAAACGATCAGATCAGTTGCTCAGTCGTGTCCGACTCTTTGCGACCCCATGACCTGCAGCACGCCAGGCCTCCCTATCCATCACCAGCTCTCGGAGGTCACTCAGACTCACATTCATCGAGTCAGTGATGCCATCCAGCCATCTCATCCTCTGTCGTCCCCTTTTCCTCCTGCCCCCAATCCCTCCCAGCATCAGAGTCTTTTCCAATGAGTCAACTCTTCGCATGAGGTGGCCAAAATACTGGAGTTTCAGCTTTAGCATCATTCCTTCCAAAGAAATCCCAGGGCTGATCTCCTTCAGAATGGACCAGTTGGATCTCCTTGCAGTCCAAGGGACTCTCAAGAGTCTTCTCCAACACCACAGTTCAAAAGCATCAATTCTTTGGCGCTCAGCCTTCTTCACAGTCCAGCTCTCACATCCATACATGACCACAGGAAAGACCATAGTCTTGACTAGGCGAACCTTTGTTGGCAAAGTGATGTCTCTGCTTTTGAATATGCTATCTAGGTTGGTCATAACTTTCCTTCCAAGGAGTAAGCGTCTTTTAATTTCATGGCTGCAGTCACCATCTGCAGTGATTTTGGAGCCCAGAAAAAGAAAGTCTGACACTGTTTCCACTGTTTCTCCATCTATTTCCCATGTAGTGATGGGACCAGATGCCATGATCTTCGTTTTCTGAATGTTGAGCTTTAAGCCAACCTTTTCACTCTCCACTTTCACTTTCATCAAGAGGCTTTTGAGTTCCTCTTCAATTTCTGCCATAAGGGTGGTGTCATCTGCATATCTGAGGTTATTGATATTTCTCCCAGCAATCTTGATTCCAACTTGTGTTTCCTCCAGTCCAGCATTTCTCATGATGTACTCTGCATATAAGTTAAATAAACAGGGTGACAATATACAACCTTGACGTACTCCTTTTCCTATTTGGAACCAGTCTGTTGTTCCATGACCAGTTCTAACTGTTGCTTCCTGACCTGCATACAGATTTCTCAAGAGGCAGATCAGGTGGTCTGGTATTCCCATCTCTTTGAGAATTTTCCACAGTTTATTGTGATCTACACAGTCAAAGGCTTTGGCATAGTAAATAAATATGCCACAGAAAAAGAAAACTATAGGCCAATATAACTGATGAACATAGACGCAAAAATCCTCAACAAAATTCTACTAAACAGAACCCAACACCATATTAAAAAGATCATACATCATGACCAAGTGGGCTATAAAGCCCAGGGATGCAAGGACTCTTCAATATTTGCAGCTCAATCAATGTGATAAACCATATTAACAAATTGGAAGATAAAAGCCATATGATTGACTCAATAGATGCATAGAAAGCCTTAGCCAAAATTTAACACCCATTTATGACAAAAACCCTCCAGAAAGCAGACACAGAAAGAACATACCTCAATATAATAAAAGCCATCTATGACAAACCCACAGCAAACATTACCCTCAATGGGGAATAATTGAAAGCATTTCCCCTAAAATCCGGAGAAGGCAATGGCACCCCACTCCAGTACTCTTGCCTGGAGAATCCCATGGATGAAGGAGTCTGGTAGGCTACAGTCCATGGGGCTGCTAAGAGTTGGACACGACTGATGACTTCACTTTCACTCTTCACTTTCATGCACTGGAGAAGGCAATGGCAACCCAGTCCAGCATTCTTGCCTGGAGAATCCCAGGGACAGAGGAGCCTGTTGGGCTGCTGTCTATGGGGTCGCACAGAGTCGGACATAACTGATGCGATTTAGCAGCAGTAGCAGCCCCTAAAATCAAGAACAAGACAAGGGTGCCCACTCTCACCACTTTATTCAACATAGTTTTGGAAGTCCTAACCACATCAATCAGAGAAGAAAAAAAAAAAAAAGGAATCCAGATTGAAAAAGACGAAGTAAAACTCTGTTTGCAGATGACATGATGCTCTACATAGAAAAGACACCATCAGAAAGTTACTAGAGCTAATCAATGAATATGTTAAGTTGCAGAATGTAAAATTAATACAAAGAAATCCTTTGCATTCCTACACACTGACAATGAGAAAAAAGAAAGAGAAATTAAGGAAACAATCCCATTCACCATTGCAACAAAAATAATAAAATATTTAGGAATAAATTTACCTAAAGAAACAAAAGACCTATATAGAGAAAACTATAAACAACTGATGAAAGAAATCAAAGATGACACAGATAGATTGAGAAATATAACATGTTCACAGATCAGAAGAATCAATATAGTGAAAATGAGTATACCACCCAAAGCAATCTAGAGATTCAATGCAATTCCTATCAAGCTACCAGCAGTATTTTTCACAGGACTAGAACAAATAATTTCACAATTTGTATGGAAACACAAAACACCTCAAATAGCCAAAGCAATCTTAATAAAGAATAATGGAGCTGGAGGAATCAACCTACCTGACTTCAGACTATACAACAAAGCTACAGTCATCAAGACAGTATGATTCTGACACAAACACTGAAATATAGATCAATGGAACAAAACAGAAAGCCCAGAGATAATTCCACACACCTATGGACAACTTATCTTTGACAAAAGAAGCAAAAATACACAATGGAGAAAAGACAATCTCTTTAACAAGTGGTGCTCGGAAAACTGGTCAACCACCTGTAAAAGAATGAAACAAGAACACTTTCTAACACCATACACAAAAATAAACTCAAAATGGATTAAAAATCTAAATGTAAGACGAGAAACTATAAAACTCCTAGAGGAAAACATCGGCAGAACACTCTCTGACATAAATCATAGCAAGATACTCTGTGACCCACCTCCCAAAGTAATGAAAATAAAAGCAAAAATAAACAAATGTGACCTAATTAAACTTAAAAGCTTTTGCACAACTAAGGAAACTGTAAGCAAGGTGAAAAGGTAGCCTTAAATAAAAGCAAACAAAACAACTGACAAAGAATTAACCTCCAAAATATACAAGCAGCTCACGCAGCTCAATACCAGAAAAATAAACAACCCAATCAAAAAACGGGCCAAAGAACTAAACAGACATTTCTCCAAAGACATACAGATGGCTAACAAACACATGAAAAGATGCTCAACATCACTCATTATCAGAGAATGCAAACCAAAACCACAATAAGGTATCATCTCATGCCGGTCAGAATGGCTGCTATCAAAAAGTCTACAAACAATAAATGCTGGAGAGGGTGTGGAGAAAAGGGAACCCTCTTACACTGTTGGTGGGAATACAAACTAGTACAGCCACTATGGAGAAAAGTGTGGAGATTGCTTAAAAAACTGGAAATAGATCTGCCACATGACCCAGCAATCCCACTGCTTGGGCATACACACTGAGGAAATCAGAATTGAAAGAGACACGTGTACCCCAGTGTTCATCACAGCACTGTTTATAATAGCCAGGACATGGAAGCAACCTAGATGTCCACTGGCAGACAAATGCATAAGAAAGTTGTGGTACATATACACAATGGAATGTTATTCAGCTATAAGAAAGTGAGTAAGTTTCTTTGAACTTATTTGAGTAAGTTCTAATAAGGTGGATGAAACTGGAGCCTATGATAGAGTGAAGTCAGAAAAAAACCCAGCAATACAGTATATTAACGCATATATATGGAATTTAGAAAGATGGTAATAATGACCCTATATGTAAGACAGCAAAAGAGACACAGATGTGAAGAACAGAATTTTAGACTCTGTGGGAGAAGGTGAGGGTAGGATGATTTGAGAGAATACCACTGAAACATGTATATTACCATATGTGAAATAGATGACCAGTCCAAGTTTGATGCCTGAAGCTGAACACTCAAAGCCAGTGCACTGGGACAACACAGAGGGATGGGATGGGGAGGGAGATGAGAGGGGGTTTCAGAACTGGGGGACATGTGTACACCCATGGCTGATTTATGTCAATGTAGGGCCAAAACCACCACAATACTGTACAGTAACTAAACTCTAATTAAAATAATTTTTTTCAGTGTACAATTCAGTCATTTTACTGTATACACAAAATGGTCCAGAATATTTTCATCATCATAGCAAAAGAAACTTTGTACCCATGAGCAGTCACTCTGCATTTCTTCTTAGCCCTAAGCAACACCTAATCTATGATTTGTTTCTCTATTTTCTTTTATTCTGGACATTTCATATAAATGGAACCGTATAATATATATGGATGTATATATATACACTTATACACACACACACACACACACAGAGCCTTTCTATTTGACTTCTTTCACATAATATAATGCCTTCAATGTTCATTAATACTGCACCACGAAACATTTCTTCATTCCTTTTTATAACTGAATAATATAACAATGAATGGATATACCACATTGTAGCTTTCATTGATCTGTTGGATTTTGGGATATTGTATCCAAAATCATTGCAGATGGTGATTGCAGCCATGAAATTAAAAGACGCTTACTTCTTGGAAGGAAAGTTATGACCAACCTAGATAGCATATTCAAAAGCAGAGACATTACTTTGCCAACAAAGGTCTGTCTAGTCAAGGCTATGGTTTTTCCAGTGGTCATGTATCGATGGAAGAGTTGGACTGTGAAGAAAGCTGAGCGCCGAAGAATGGATGCTTTTGAATTGTGGTGTTGGAGAAGAATCTTAAGAGTCCCTTGGACTGCAAGGACATCCAACCAGTCCATTCTAAAGGAGATCAGTCCTGGGTATTCTTTGGAAGGACTGATGCTAAAGTTGAAACTCCAGTACATTGGCCACCTCATGTGAAGAGTTGACTCATTGGAGAAGACCCTGATGCTGGGAGGGATTGGGGTCCGGAAGAGAAGGGGACGACAGAGGATGAGATGGCTGGATGGAATCACTGACTCGATGGGCATGAGTTTGAGTGAACTCCGGGAGTTGTTGATTGGCAGGGAGGCCTGGTGTGCTGCAATTCATGGGGTCGCAAAGAGTTGGACATGACTGAGCGACTGAACTGATCCTGTTTTTGACTATTTTGAATAATGTTATTAGTAATAGTGGACAAGCCCTGGGTGTTCTTTGGAAGGAATGATGCCAAAGCTGAAACTCCAGTACTTTGGTCACCTCATGCAAAGAGTTGACTCATTGGAAAAGACTCTGATGCTGGGAGGGATTGAAGGCAGGAGGAAAAGGGGATGACAGAGGATGAGATGGCTGGATGGCATCACCAACTCGATAGACTTGAGTTTGAATGAACTCCGGGAGATGGTGATGGACAGGGAGGCCTGGCGTGCTGCAATTCATGGGGTCGCAAAGAGTCAGACATGACTAAGCAACTAAACTGAACTGAACTGAACTTGGACGTTAAATTTTCAATTCTCTTCGATTTATGCCTAGGAATGGAATTACTAAATCATACAGTAATTCTACATTTAACCTTTGAATAACTGCCACATTGTTTTTTTTCCAACAAATTCAAACTGTATTCCAAAATGACTGTACCACTGTGCATCTATATCATCAATACAAGAGGGTTCCAATTTCTCCACACTATCACCAAAACTTGTTATTCTGTCATTTTGATTACAATCATCCTAGTGGGTTGAAGTCCTTTATAATTGTACTTTGATTTGCTTTTCCCTAATGATCAATGATGCTGAACATCTTTTCATGTGTTTGTCGGCCATTTTCATAACTTCTCTGAAGAAATGTGTATTGAATAGTTTACCCAATTCTTAATTGAGTTCTAGTGTAAAATTTAAATATTATTTAAAGAACAAAAGATTACAACTGAAGAGCAAGGAAGAAAAATTACAGGATACAATATCAATAGGTTATTATTTAAAAAAACCAAATTTCCTCTAAATAAGCATCAAAGAAGTCACATGAGTTAATGAACTAAAGTTAAAATTCTGTTTAGGTTCTCTAATTTTCCTAACAGTAATACAGTAAACTTTGGATAAAATCCCACTAAAATGTAGTTATTGGTAACTGGTCTTTAATATTAAAAACAATTATCTTAGTTGCTTTTGAAAGTGAAGTGAAAGTGAAAGTGTTAGTCAGTTGTGTCCAACTCTTTGCGACCCCATGGACTGTATCTCACCAGGCTCCTCTGTCCATGGAATTCTCCAGGCAAGAATACTGGAGTGGGCTGCCATTCCCTTCTCCACGGGCTCTTCCGAACGCAAGAATCAAACCCGAGTCTCCTGCACTGCAGTCAGACTCTTTACCGTCTGAGCCAAAAGGAAAGCTGTTATTTGCTTTTAATACCTGTAAATTGGCATTTTAAATTTAAGTTTCTGATAACCTCTTTTGACTTTTATATTCTCTTAAACCAAACTCATAAGACTGTTTTAACCAAGGTTTAATATCAGACATAGAACAGTGGTTACCAATTCATTTTCTATAAGATAAAAAAGCATTTTAGAAATTCATTACCAATCTTTCATCCAATGTAACTCTTTCTTTCTGGTCTCCTCATCCTAATATCATCTCCAAGAGTCCATCCATCCAATCAGTCAGTCCCATGAATCCTCACAAAATTCTTCCACATAAATTTCTCAGGGTCTCTGACTTGTCTCCCTCATTATTACCCTCATTCTCCCACAAATGTGATGATATTAAACTCATCAATTTAAAACTGTCCAACTGTTCTTTATCCTCCTTTCTATCTTAAGTGCCCAGTGTCTTTTTTAGCACTGACTCCCAGTGCTAAATCTGGGATTTAAATTTTAAATTTAAATTTTAAATCTGATTCCCACTATATATGGGCCTTGCTCTCTGAGCTCTGTTTCTTAATAATTTCTGAAGCTCCAGCAGAGCCCTTACTAGGATTCAACACATTTATAATGCTGATTTATAAATAAATCTTTAAAAAGTAATTTAAGAGCCAACATGCAACATTATATGAATTCTCAAAGCGTCTTCTTAATATCAGTGTCCACTCTTTATCATTGCAGTCATAAAATCACTTATGTAAATCAAAAGTTTTAAAACTCACATTTTTCCCGTAACATCTGCTAAAATTGGTTCAGAATCTGTTTGGAAGTATCTGTGATCTGCACAATAAACTTGGCCCCATTTTTCCTGATGTTCAGCTCTAATGTTGTGTGATCTTGTCAGGAGAGAAATGGGATGAACTAGCCAAAAACTCAAAGTAGGCTTATAACGAGGATGAAGAAGAGAAAACTTTCCAATATGGCAGAGGAGTAGGAGGACATAGAGTTCACTTCCCTACACAAACATCAAGAAAACATCTACAAATCAAACAATTCTCACAGAGTACCTGCGGAACACTAGCAGAGGTCCTCAGACACTTAAAAGGACTAAAAAGATCCCCACATAACTGAGTAGAATGAAAGAAAGAAGGGAAGAAGAGGGGAGGAAGTAGGACTGAACTTGCTCCCCTGGCATAGCACTGAAGGTAAGGAAAGGTTCCTGCATCTGGGGAAGTTTCTTAACCAGTAGGGAGATCAGATGGGACAGAAGGGGAACTTCAGGGGCTCAATAGAAAAGAGAGCTTATTGACAGCACACATATGTATTTAGTATACAAAAAAACACACCAAAGTTTAAATTAAAAGTATATAGATAGCCAAATACAGCTAAATGCAGGTGTAAGTCAAAATGCCAAAATGACTCAGAACAATATTTGAAAAAAAACTTTTTACTTAACTTAAAGCTATACTCCTAGGGTAAAAATGGTAAGTTTTGAAAATAAGAAAATATAACTAGTCAAAATTCTAATCACAATTAAGTTAACATACAAATTTTTATTACAAACTTCTCTTGCTCTAAGAAATTATTTATGAAAAAGGAGGGACTTCCCTGGTGGTCCAGTGGTTAAGAATCTGCTTCCCAATGCAGAAGAAATGGGTTTGACCCCTGATCAGGAAAGATCCCACTTGCGTGGGGCAACAAAGCTCATGCATCACAACTACTGAAGCCCACGTGCCCTAGAGCCCATGCTCCTCAACAAGAGAAGCCATTGTAATGAGTAACCTGCACATGGCAATGAAGAGCAGATCCCATTCGGCAAACTAGATAAAGCCCGTGCAGCAACAAAGATGAAGAGCCAATAAATAAAATTTAAGGGAACAAGGAATTATTTATAAAAAGGAATTGTAATATAAAAAGTGTACTTCAGAAGTTCAAAAATCATGATTTGAAAGTCATTTTAATGATTGTCTTTATTCTCACTGGTACCAAAGAGTTGGACATGACTGATCGACTATTTCCTATAGACAGTGTCAACTACAAATTGGCATTTCCCATGGGCACTTGCCATCCACCTCTACAAGGATTACATCATGTGCTGCTGTGGTTGCTGACCTCCACTATTCCCTGAAAGAAGTGCAGGGTAAGAGCAGAAATGAGCACT
Organism: Tragelaphus eurycerus; assembly: GCA_935064755.1. Classification (NCBI taxonomy): domain Eukaryota; kingdom Metazoa; phylum Chordata; class Mammalia; order Artiodactyla; family Bovidae; genus Tragelaphus; species Tragelaphus eurycerus. The sequence continues at coordinate 14,745,232 of CAKXYN010000024.1, read as the reverse complement.
CTGTACTTAGGGGTAGGTGAGTATGGGTGGAAGACAGGTCTTCAGATAGTTATATATTTTCAGGAGCAGTTTCATGAGCCCAACTTTTATATGTCCTCAATCTAGAAAAGCAATAAAATCCTTCATGGTGATGACTATTCTTCATAACTAGCAAAAAATTTCACGAGACTAGCAGAAACTTACCCCACCCCAGTAGTCTTGCCTGGAAAATCCCATGGACGGAGGAGCCTGGTGGGCTCCAGTCCATGGGGTCGCTAAGAGTCGGACATGACTGGGCAACTTCGCTTTCACTTTTCACTTTCATGCATTGGAGAAGGAAATGGCAACCCACTCCAGTATTCTTGCCTGGAGAATCCCAGGGACAGAGGAGCCTGGTGGGCTGCCGTTTATGGGATCGCACAGAGTCGGACACGACTGAAGAGACTCAGCAGCAGCAGCAGCAGCAGCAGCAGAAACTTTTTGGAAAAATATGTGCTTCATTTCACGTATGTCCATTTCACTAAAAGCACATATATATTGATCGTGCCCCCTGCCTCTTTGGAGCAGGTTCTCAGAGCTATTTGAGGAGATGTCTTCTAGACTGCAGTCCTAATTTAGCCCCAAATAAAACATAACTTGCAACTCTCATATTCATATTTTTTAAAATCGACAAAAGGTTTACTAAGCATACAGTAAGTGTTACTATTCTAAGTCACTTTCATTAAATAAACATTCAGCATCAAGAATATAGTCATTATCATTTTACAAACTCTATGGAAAAGTAAAAGTACTTACATGCCAAAGGAAGAAAGCCAGATAGAAACAAAGGGCTTCAAGGAGTACTTGCCCAATAAGCACTGAAATGGCTCAGTAATTTACATGCTGTACCCACATTGGGTGAAAGTCAAAGAGGAGAGTGAAAAAGCTCGCTTTAAACTCAACACTCAAAAAACTAAGATCATGGCATCCGGTCACATCACTAACAGAAAAAAGAAGGGGAAACAATGGAAACAGTGACAGACTTTATTTTCTTGGGCTCAAAAGTCACTATAGATGGTGACTGCAGCCATGAAATTAATAGATGCTTGCTCCTTGGAAGAAAAGCTATGACAAACCTAGACGGTGTATTAAAAAGCAGAGACATTACTTTGCCTACCAAGGTCCGTCTAGTCAAAGCTATGGTTTTTCCAGTAGTCGTGGATAGATGTTGGACTGTAAAGAAAGCTGAGTGCTGAAAAATTGATACTTTTGAACTGTGCTATTGGAGAAGACTCTTGGGAGTCCCTTGGACTGCAAGGAGATCAAACCAGTCCGTCCTAAAGGAAATCAGTCCTGAATATTCACTGGAAGGACTGATGCTGAAGCTGAAGCTCCAAAATTTTGGCTACCGGATGTGAAGAACTGACTCATTAGAAAAGATCCCAATGCTGGGAAAGACTGAAGGTGGAAGGAGAAGGGGACGACAGAGGATGAGATGGTTGGATGGCATCACCAACTTGATAACAAGAGTTTGAGCAAGTCCCGGGACCTGGTGATGGAGAGGGAAGCGTGGCATGCTGCTGTACAAGAGGTCGCAAAGAGTCAGACACAACTGAATGAATGAACTGAACAGAACTGAACCTTCACTGTAGATAAAGTTACTTGTTTTTTTCTGAATAATTTTTCTGAAAATTATAAACTTATTTTACATATTTGAACTTTCCTAAGGACCATGTTACTTACACACCAAAGTACTTTACTAGCACTCCTGATGATTTCCTAGAGTTTACCTGGCAGAAATCCAAAGGGATGCTCAGTCTATTCTGAACTGACCTTTGCACAAACAGTAGGAAATCAAAGCTTTCTAACTAGAGGAGTATTATAACCAAGTATTAAAGAAAAAAATTGAGGAAGTGAAAAACTGTCATTGGAAGGAACAGAATCAGTGAGGAATAAAAATAAATTTATTATATACATAATATTATTTACCATCATTATTTACTGAATGACTAATCAGAATTAACCAACCCTAAGTAACAAGACAAAATTAAAATTAAATCATTAAATTCGATGTGTTTTTGGAAGGCTAGTAATACATCTGACATAGAAAAAATACACAATAATTCTATTTAAATAATCAAGATTTTATAAACAAAATTATAAAATACTACAAACTATGCACTCCAATCATGTTTGATTTTGTAGGCAGTATTTAAAGAAAGTAGACATTTTAATTACTGTTTACTCAGTGATAGTTTCCATGAAGTCACAAAACTATACTTAATATTAACTTATCTCAAAGTTAACAAATTTCATCTATTCCATGTACTTCATTATCAATATCACTTGAAGTGAAGTGAAAGTTGCTCAGTCGTGTTTCACTGTTTACAACCCCATGGACTATACAGTCCATGGAATTCTCCAGGCCAGAATACTTTAGTGGGGAACTGTTCCCTTCTCCATGGGATCTTCCCAACCCAGGGATCAAACCCAGGTCTCCCACATTGCAGGTGGATTCTTTACCAGCGAAGCCACTAGGGAAGCAATTATCATTATGATAGCTAACTTCAGCTATCATTATCAATATTTGTTCTGTATTTCTGAAAATTTAAATACATGATCTTTGCAAAAAGAAAGTGGAAAATTAAAAATTAACCATCTCTGGGATTTCCTTGGTGGTCCAGTGTTTAAGAATCTACCTTGCAATGCAGGGGACATGGGTTCAATCTCTGGTGTGGGAACTAAGATCCCACATGCCTCAGGGCAACTAAACCCCTGTGCCACAATGGAGAACCAGCATGTGGCAACTACCAAAGAAAACAAATTAAAAAAGTAACCACCTCTGAAAGGACTGAGACAAGAGGTTGAAAACTGGGACTGGTACAAAAATCTGTACACAAAAAATTAGGTATTTCTACAAGTGTAGAAAATACCCCTAACCTCTAGTTTTGTTATGTGAAGAAACAAAAATAGAGAAACTCAGTTTCAAGCATATTTTACTCAGTGGAGGGCAAAGGTAAAGTGTAAGGCTAAAAAAATAAGAATGTGCATGCATGGAACCTTTCCACCCCCTCATCCATCTTGCTTTCAGAACATGTGCAAATGGGCAGGAAACTCTTGGTTATTTTCTGGAGAAAAGGAGTGATCTCAGGGAAAAGTCCCCAAAACACCGACACTTTTGTTCCCACACACAAAAAAAGTCAAACAACTTGAACTCACCTTATGGAACTCACCTTATGGAAGCCCTCCTCAACAAGCCCTACCCAATGTAAATAAGGTTCCCAATTAGCATTTTTTCAATATAAACAGACAGCTAAGGGTGCTCATGGAAAGACAAAGCACAAATAAGTGAGAAAAGAGTGAATGTGCTTGTACTTATAGCAAATATTCTCATAGAAGCTAAACACTTTACCACTTCTTTTACTTGCTGCTGCTGCTGCTGCTGCTGCGTCCCTTCAGTCATGTCTGACTCTGTGTGACCCCATAGACAGAAGCTCACCAGGCTCCCCCGTCCCTGGGATTCTCCAGGCAAGAATACTGGAGTGGGTTGCCATTTCCTTCTCCAGTGCATGAAAGTGAAAAGTGAAAGTGAAGTCACTCAGTCGTGTCCGACTCTCAGCGACCCCATGGACTGGAGCCCAACAGGATCCTCTGTCCATGGGATTTACCAGGCAAAAGTACTGGAGTGGGGTGCCATTGCCTTCCTCACTTTTACTTGCTAGTGTTTATTATTTGAATGTGCTGTTTCCTTTGCCTAAAACATATATATGCCCTTGTAATTTCCTCCTCCAGCAGGCTTCATCCTTCAGAATTTTTAAATCAAGTCACCTTATTAAAGAGACTTTTCATAGTTTATATATATATCACATGCATTTCTTTGTTTACTTATTTATAATCTATTTCCCTCTGTAGAATATAAGCTGTGACCACATTTTTATCGCAGTCACTGTGATGCCAATAATTTACACTCAGTAAACACTCCATAAATGCTGAATATATGTTAATGTTGTAGAATGTCTTAGTGAATGAATAAATGCAGCTTTAAGATATTTCTTAGAAGAGATAACAATTTCTTTACACCTCAAGATTATTTTTAAATTGTTTACTTATTTCTTTTTCCACTGCAGCCCTATAGAGCCCAATAAACATCTCTTCTTAGTTTTTGCTTTCTCAATTACTCTTTGTCATTAGTAAAATGGAAAAGTTTATTTTTTGAAGAAACTTTTGAAAAGTTACTGTATTATTTCAAGTGTTTCTTTTAGGCCCCTAAACTCATTCGGAATTTAAACCCAAAACTTCAGAAAAATGGACTGGTTGGCAGGATCCCCTGAATGCATCATTTACCTTGACAAGAACCATAATTCATCTTCTTTCTTCTTAATAGTGTTTTTAAGTTTGTATATTTTGCTATTATAGCTCATGACATACATAAACTATGAGGAGGCAGGAACAAAGATATGAGAGATTAGCAAACAAAAAATATCAATTTAAAGCAAGGAAATAGAGGAAACGCCTGAAAATTCTGTAATAGCTAAATATATGTTAGTTTATCAGTATCAAGTTATAATTTCACAATATTAGTTCCCTAATTGTAACCTCATTCACTTTTTATGACAGGAAAACACACTATAATTGCCATTCAGGGACAACCTGAAAAAAGAAAAGCTACAGAAAGAGCAGGTTTAAAGGAAAGACTCGGAATCTGGTTTAGTTTGAACACATGGAGATGTCAACTATGCAACTTGATAAAAAAAAAAAATACAGAGCTTAGGGGAGGGACCCAGCTGACGATGTATCAGATCAGATCAGTCGCTTAGTCGTGTCCAACTCTTTGCGACCCCATGAATTGCAGCACGCCAGGCATCCCTGTCCATTACCAACTCCCAGAGTTCACTCAGACTCACGTCCATCAAGTGAGTGATGCCATCCAGCCATCTCATCCTCTGTCATCCCCTTCTCCTCTTGCCCCTAATCCCTTCCAGCATTAGAGTCTTATCCAATGAGTCAACTCTTCGCATGAGGTGGTCAAAGTACTGGAGTTTAAGCTTTAGCATCATTCCTTCCAAAGAAATCCCAGGGCTGATCTCCTTTAGAATGGACTGGTTGGATCTCCTTGCAGTCCAAGGGACTCTCAGAAGTCTTCTCCAACACCACAGTTCAAAAGCATCAATACTTCGGTGCTCAGCCTTCTTCACAGTCCAACTCTCACATCCATACATGACCACAGGAAAAATCATAGCCTTGACTAGACGAACCTTTGTTGGCAAAGTAACGTCTCTGCTTTTGAATATGCTATCTAGGTTGGTCATAACTTTCCTTCCAAGGAGTAAGCATCTTTTCATTTCATGGCTGCAGTCACCATCTGTAGTGATTTTGGAGCCCAGAAAAATAAAGTCTGACACTGTTTCCACTGTTTCTCCATCTATTTCCCATGAAGTGATGGGACTGGATGCCATGATCTTCGTTTTCTGAATGTTGAGCTTTAAGCCAACTTTTTCACTCTCCACTTTCACTTTCATCAAGAGGCTTTTGAGTTCCTCTTCACTTTCTGCCATAAGAGTGGTGTCATCTGCATATCTGAGGTTATTGATATTTCTCCCAGCAATCTTGATTCCAACTTGTGTGTTTCTTCCAGTCCAGCGTTTCTCACGATGTACTCTGCATATAAGTTAAATAAACAGGGTGACAATATACAGCCTTGACGAACTCCTTTTCCTATTTGGAACCAGTCTGTGGTTCCATGACCAGTTCTAACTGTTGCTTCCTGACCTGCATACAGATTTCTCAAGAGGCAGATCAGGTGGTCTGGTATTTCCATCTCTTTCAGAATTTTCCACAGTTTCTTATGATCCACACAGTCAAAGGCTTTGGCATAGTCAAGAAAGCAGAAAAAGATGCTTTTCTGGAACTCTTTTGCTCTTTCCATGATCCAGCAGATGTTGGCAATTTGATCTCTGGTTCCTCTGCCTTTTCTAAAACCAGCTTGAACATCAGGAAGTTCACGGTTCACATATTGCTGAAGCCTGGCTTGGAGAATTTTGAGCATTACTTTACTAGCGTGTGAGATGAGTGCAATTGTGCGGTAGTTTGAGCACTCTTTGGCATTGCCTTTCTTTGGGATTGGAATGAAAACTGACCTTTTCCAGTCCTGTGGCCACTGCTGAGTTTTCCAAATTTGCTGGCATATTGAGTGCAGCACTTTCACAGCATCTTCTTTCAGGATTTGGAATAGCTCAACTGGAATTCCATCACCTCCACTAGCTTTGTTCGTAGTGATGCTTTCTAAGGCCGACTTGACTTCACATTCCAGGATGTCTGGCTCTAGGTCAGTGATCACACCATCGTGATTATCTGGGTCATGAAGCTCTTTTTTATACAGTTCTTCTGTGTATTCTTGCCATCTCTACTTAGTATCTTCTGCTTCTGTTACGTCTATACCATTTCTGTCCTTTATCAAGCCCATCTTTGCATGAAAAGTTCCTTTGGTATCTCTGATTTTCTTGAAGAGATCTCTAGTCTTTCCCATTCTGTTGTTTTCCTCTATTTCTTTGCACTGATTGCTGAAGAAGGCTTTTTTATCTCTTCTTGTTATTCTTTGGAACTCTGCATTCAGATGTTTATATCTTTCCTTTTCTCCTTTGCTGTTCGCTTCTCTTCTTTTCACAGCTATTTGCAAGACCTCCCCAGACAGCCATTTTGCTTTTTTGCATTTCCTTTCCATGGGGATGGTCTTGATCCCTGTCTCCTGTACAGTGTCACGAACCTCATTCCATAGTTCATCAGGCACTCTATCTATCAGATCTAGGCCCTTAAATCTATTTCTCACTTCCACTGTATAATCATAAGGGATTTGATTTAGGTCATACCTGAATGGTCTAGTGGTTTTCCTTACTTTCTTCAATTTCAGTCTGAATTTGGCAATAAGGAGTTCATGGTCTGAGCCACAGTCAGCTCCTGGTCTTGTTTTTGCTGCCTGTATAGAGCTTCTCCATCTTTGGCTGCAAAGAATATAATCAATCTGATTTCAGTGTTGACCATCTGGTGACGTCCATGTATAGAGTCTTCTCTTGTGTTGTTGGAAGAGGGTGTTTGCTATGACCAGTGCATTTTCTTGGCAAAACTCTATTAGTCTTTGCCCTGCTTCATTCCATATTCCAAGGCCAAATTTGCCTGTTACTCCAGGTGTTTCTTGACTTCCTACTTTTGTATTCCAGTCCCCTATAATCAAAAGGACAACTTTTTTGGGTGTTAGTTCTAAAAGGTCTTGTAGGTCTTCATAGAACTGTTCAACTTCAGCTTCTTCAGCATTACTGGTTGGGGCATAGACTTGGATTACTGTGACAATGAATGGTTTGCCTTGGAAACGAACAGAGATCATTCTGTCGTTTTTGAGATTGCATCCAAGTACTGCATTTCGGACACTCTTGTTGACCATGATGGCCACTCCATTTCTTCTGAGGGATTCCTGCCCACAGTAGTAGATATAATGGTCATCTGAATTAAATTCACCCATTCCAGTCCATTTCAGTTTGCTGATTCCTAGAATGTCAACATTGACTCTCGCCATCTCTTGTTTGACACTTCCAATTTGCCTTATGTGCTTTAAACTGTATAGACATACCTAACCCTATAGATGTTACTTAAAATCATGAAAAAAATAATAATAATAAGATCACTAAGTGTAAATGTAAGCTGAGAACAGACTCTGAGATAAATTGGTAAAAGACGTAAACAGTACTTTTTCTTATTCTAGAAAAACATTTCAGAATTATTTTTATCAACATTTCTTTAACATAGACCTATTATTAAGGTGCTAAGAATTTATGAAATGAGAAAGATATAATTTATAGGGATGATGATTTTTGATAACTTTGGTGGGAGTGGATAATAAAGATAATGCGAATTTAGTAAATATTGTCCGAAAAGAATCCAGTGTAAAATTACCAAAAAAGACGAAGAACCTATCGTAAACTTCAAGTGGAGTTTTCCCTTTTTAAGCCCCAAATCTCCTTTTTCTCTTTCTCCTTTACCCTTTTACGTCACTCATCAAGAAGTCCTCATCTTCTAATACCAAAACTCAAAGATTTTTGCCTGGCATCCAATTCTTCAGGATAATAAGAAAAAGGAAAGTGAAATGCTAATTCAAATGGTTCTAAAAAGCCTTTCTAAACTGGAGAGAAAAGAGGCATTGAATTTTTTTTCTACCCATTTTTCACTGCTTTGCATATATTAGCACTTAAGTGTCTCTCTCTCTCTCTCTCTCTTACTCTCACTCACACACACACACAATCTATCCTCATACCCTTTCCAGGGACATATTTTGAATTTGCTCATGTCATTTTTCTGTTTAAATTTCTACAGTATCATCCATTATGTAAAGAAAACAGAAGCTAATTCTTTTTCTTCTCAAAACCTGATTTATCTAACATACTGTTAGTAACAGCTCCAAATTATTACTATGCCTCCCTACAAGGTACCAGCTACTTAAAAGGATAATATGAAAGCATTATGAAGAATTTTGTCAATATATTCTAAATTTAGATGAAATATATTTCCTGAAAGACTGAAACTACCAAACCACATTCAATAAGATAGTCTTAATAGCCCCACATCTCAGGGATGTCTCTGGTGCTTCAGTGTTTAAGAATCCACCATCCAATGCAGGGGATAAAGGCTTGATCCTTAGTCAGGGAACTAAGAGCTCAAATGCCTCAAAGAAAAGATTCCCACGTGCTGCAACTAAGAACAGATGCAGCCAAGTAAATAAATAAATAAATATATGTGTATTTTTAAAAGCCCTATATCTCTGAAAGATCTGAATTGATACCTAAAAATTACCCTACAAAGAAAATTCCAGGTCCAGAGAGCTTCATTTGTGAATTCTATAAAATGTTTACAGCGAAACAATATTGATTCTGTGTGAGTTTTTTCCAGAAAATTGAAAAGGAAACAATGTTCTCTAACTCACACTGCGAGGTCAACATTACCCTCTTAGTACCAAAACCAGATAAAGACATTATTAACAAACAGTATAGGACAATATCCCTCAAACATGCATGTGTACATGCTAAGTTGCTTCAGTTGTGTCCAACTCTTTGCAACACTATGGACTATAACCCGGCAGGCTCCTCTGTCCATGGGACTCTCCAGGCAAGAATACTAGAGTGGGTTGCTGTTTTACCACTGAGCCACTTGGAAGCCCATCTGTCATACCACATGGGAAGCCCATTTTGCATATAGATGCAAAAAACTATAAATAAAATTTTGGCAAATCTTATCTAATGGTATACTAATAAAATAACATATATCACGACCAAATTGGGCTTATCTCAGAAACTTAAGTTGATACAATGTTCTAAACCAATCAGTGCAATTCACTGTATTAAGCTAAAGAATGAAAAATCATATATATAATCATCTCAATAGATGCAGAAAAGGCATTTAACAAAATCCAACATCCATTCCTGATAAAAACTCTCAGATAACTAGGTATAGAAGAGAACTTTGCTAGCCTGACTGAAGGGCGTTTACAATAACCCTACAATTAACATCACAATAATGAAAGATGAAAAACTTTCCCACTAAGATCAGGAAGGAACAAGACAATGATGTCTGCTTTTGCCACTGTAGGGAAACAGCAAACTAGCCAAGACGGCATGTTTAGGCTCTCACACTCCATGTTTTGTAAATAACAACTATGTAACAGCTGAGATCATTTATAGCACTGAGGATAAGCGTCACAAGGTACTCCCTCGGACACAGGCTACTTCTGTTATATGGGCTCCACCTAAAAAGTGGCAGCATTACTGCCGCATCACGACTGTGTCCATTGGGTCAGCAACAAGAAGACAGCCTGTCTACTGATATGGCTGCTATGTCAGCCAGGAGAGAACACTGTTATGGCTGCTGTGTCAGCCAGAAGAGAATAAATGTGTCTGCAGTTCCTACAGCTCCTCGAATTTTCTTCAAGTCTCTCAGATCACGCCTTGCCTACCACAGGTTCAGCAAACAGTGCACACAGTGAGATACAGCAAGACAATGGTGCTGCAATACAGCCAGCTTTATTCCACACTGTACTGGAGAGGATAGTCAGTGAAACAGGGAAGAAAAAAAAAATATTTCATGATTAAAAGAGAAAAGTAAAAATATTTCTAATCTCAACAATCATTATCATCTTTGTAGAAAATACCACTGGAATCTTAAAAAAAAAAAAAAAAAAAAAAAGCTACTTAAAGTAATAAGGGCTTCCCTTGTGGCTCAGCTGGTAAAGAATCTGCCTGCAATGCTGGAGACCTGGGTTCGATCCCTGGGTTGGAAAGATTCCCTGGAGAAGGGAATGGCTACCCACTCCAGTATTCTGGCCTGGAGAATTCCATGGACTGTCTAGTCTATGGGGTTGCAAAGAGTCAGACACGACTGAGCAACTTTCACTTAAAGCAATAAACTTAGCACAGTTACAAAAATCAACTGCGTTTTAATATATTGAAAGTGAAATGGTACCTCATAGTGGTTTTGATTTGTATTTCTCTGATAATGAGTGAATCTCATTCCATAGTTCATCAGGCACTCTATCTATCAGATCTAGGCCCTTAAATCTATTTCTCACTTCCACTGTATAATCATAAGGGATTTGATTTAGGTCATACCTGAATGGTCTAGTAGTTTTCTCTACTTTCTTCAATTTCAGTCTGAATTTGGCAATAAGGAGTTCATGGTCTGAGCCACAGTCAGCTCCTGGTCTTGTTTTTGCTGACTGTATAGAGCTTCTCCATCTTTGGCTGCAAAGAATATAATCAATCTGATTTCGGTGTTGACCATCTGGTGATGTCCATGTATAGAGTCTTCTCTTGTGTTGTTGGAAGAGGGTGTTTGCTATGACCAGTGCATTTTCTTGGCAAAACTCTATTAGTCTTTGCCCTGCTTCATTCCGTATTCCAAGGCCAAATTTGCCTGTTACTCCAGGTGTTTCTTGACTTCCTACTTTTGCGTTCCAGTCCCCTATAATGAAAAGGACATCTTTTTTGGGTGTTAGTTCTAAAAGTTCTTGTAGGTCTTCATAGAACCATTCAACTTCAGCTTCTTCGGCGTTACTGGTTGGGGCATAGATTTGGATTACTGTGACATTGAATGGTTTGCCTTGGAAACGAACAGAAATCATTCTGTCGTTTTTGAGATTGCATCCAAGTACTGCATTTCAGACTCTTTTGTTGACCATGATGGCCACTCCATTTCCTCTGAGGGATTCCTGCCCACAGTAGTAGATATAATGGTCATCCGAGTTAAATTCACCCATTCCAGTCCATTTTAGTTCACTAATTCCTAGAATGTCAACATTCACTCTTGCCATCTCTTGTTTGACCACTTCCAATTTGCCTTGATTCATGGACCTGACATTCCAGGTTCCTATGCAGTATTGCTCTTTACAGCATCGGACTTTGCTTCTATCACCAGACACATCCACAGTTGGGTATTCTTTTTGTTTTGGCTCCATCCTTTCATTCTTTCTGGAGTTATTTCTCCACTGATCTCCAGTAGCATATTGGGCCCCTACTGACCTGGGGAGTTTCTCTTTCAGTATCCTATCATTTTGTCTTTTCATACTGTTCATGGGGTTCTCAAGGCAAGAATACTGAAGTGGTTTGCCATTCCCTACTCCAGCGGACCACACCCTGTCATATCTCTCCACCATGACCCGCCCATCCCAGGTTGCCCCTCGGGCATGGCTTAATCTCATTGAGTTAGACAAGGGTGTGGTCCTTGTGTGATTAGATTGACTAGTTATCTGTGAGACTGGAAGAAACAGAAGTTGGAATCAAGATTGCCGGGAGAAATATCAATAACCTCAGATATGCAGATGACACCACTCTTATGGCAGAAAGTGAAGAGGGGCTAAAAAGTCTCTTGATGAAAGTGAAAGTGGAGAGTAAAAAGGTTGGCTTAAAGCTCAACATTCAGAAAACGAAGATCATGGCATCTGGTCCCATCACTACATGGGAAATAGATGGGGAAACAGTGGAAACAGTGTCAGACTTTGTTTTTCTGGGCTCCAAAATCACTGCAGATGGTGACTGCAGCCATGAAGTTAAAAGACGCTTGCTCCTTGGAAGGAAAGTTATGACCAACCTAGATAGCATATTCAAAAGCAGAGACATTACTTTACCAACAAAGGTTCGCCTAGTCAAGGCTATGGTCTTTCCTGTGGTCATGTATGGATGTGAGAGCTGGACTGTGAAGAAGGCTGAGCGCCGAAGAATTGATGCTTTTGAACTGTGGTGTTGGAGAAGACTCTTGAGAGTCCCTTGGACTGCAAGAAGATCCAACCAGTCCATTTTGAAGATCAATCCTGGAATTTCTTTAGAAGGAATGATGCTAAAGCTGAAACTCCAGTATTTTGGCCACCTCATGCGAAGAGTTGACTCATTGGAGAAGACTCTGATGCTGGGAGGGATTGAGGGCAGGAGGAGAAGGGGACGACAGAGGATGAGATGGCTGGATGGCATCACTGACTCGATGGATGCGAGTCTGAGTGACCTCCGGGAGCTGGTGATGGACAGGGAGGCCTGGCGTGCTGCGGTTCATGGGGTCGCAAAGAGTCGGACATGACTGAGCGACTGATCTGATCTGATAATGAGTGATGTTGAGCACTTTTCATGTGTTTGTTAGCCATCTGTATGTCTTTTTTGGAGAAATGTCTATTTAGTTCTTTGGCCCATTTTTTGATTGGGTCGTTTATTTTTCTGGAATTGAGCTGTAGAAGTTGCTTGTATATTTTTGAGGTTAGTTGTTTGTCTGTTGCTTCATTTGCTATTATTTTCTCCCATTCAGAATGGCTGCGATCCAAAAGTCCACAAGCAATAAATGCTGGAGAGGGTGCGGAGAAAAGGGAACCCTCTTACACTGTTGGTGGGAATGCAAACTAGTACAGCCACTATGGAGAACAGTATGGAGATTCCTCAAAAAACTGGGAATAGAACTGCCTTATGATCCAGCAATCCCACTGCTGGGCATACACACTGAGAAAACCAGAATTGAAAGAGACACGTGTACGCCAATGTTCATAGCAGCACTGTTTACAATAGCCAGGACGTGGAAGCAACCCAGATGTCCATCCACAGATGAATGGATAAGAAATCTGTGGTACATATACACAATGGAGTATTACTCAGCCATTAAAAAGAATACATTTGAATCAGTTCTAAGGAGGTGGATGGAACTGGAGCCTATTATACAGAGTGAAGTAAGCCAGAAACAAAAACACAAATACAGTATACTAACGCATATATATGGAATTTAGAAAGATGGTAAAAATAACCCTATTTACGAGACAGCAAAAGAGACACTGATGTATAGAACAGACTTTTGGACTCTGGGACCGGGAGAGGGTGGGATGATTGGGGAGAATAACACTGAAATATGTATAATATCATATCTGAAACGAGTCATCAGTCCAGGTATGATACCTGATAACAGATGCCTGGGGCTGGAGCACTGGGACGACCTGGAGGGATGGTGTGGGGAGGGGGGAGGGAGGAGGGTTCAGAATGGGGAACATGTGTATACTGGTGGCGGATCCATCTCGATGTATAGTAAAAGCAATACAATATTGTAAAGTTAAGCAAAATTAAAAAAAAATTAAAAAAAAAATAATATATTGAAAGTGAAAGCGAATATACTGGTGATGAATACGTGGATTTTAAAAAACAGTATCATTTACAATAACATCAAAAAAAGGACAAGAGGTGTGAAAACAATGAAAACCACAAAACATTCTTGAGAAATTAAAGACCTAAAGAAATGGAGACATATACCCTGGCTATAAGTAGGAAGAAGTCTCATTATTAAGATATCACAAGGTCCAGCTCAAATCTAAGAGAAGCTGAGTGCACAAAGTCATGAACATCAGGAGGCAGGGATAGCTGGGGACCATCTTAGAAGACTGCCTACCATGGGCACCAATATTAGTAAAGTATCTCCATATTAATTTTTGTTGAATATCCTTGTAATTCCTCTAAAAATACTCTGGAACCAAACTACCTGGCTTACATTCTGGGTCTTCTAACTAATGTGTGAGCTTGCCAATCATTTAACTTCTCCATGCCTCAGCTTCCTCATCTATGAAATAGAAATAATGATAGAACCTATCTCATGCAGTTATTGAGAAGTTTAAATGATTAAATATAATTCTGTAAAGCACCAAGTATTTGGCACACAATAAAAAAGTGCATAAATACATCCATACAAACAACATAAAAATTTACTTGATATTAAAGTGTTGATTATAACATATCCTTCTTAGATTTAACTATTTAGTGATGCCCATTATAAATAAAGCACAGTTTTAGGCAAGATATATACAAAGACAATTTACTAAATTACATGCTATTTAATCTTCATGGACTGAAGAAAAAGTATCTTCTTATTTCCATTTTTTAACCAAAGTTTAACAAGCAAACATACATAACGTCTGGGATGACCATAATCTTGTTTACCTGGTACTAGTTTTGTGCCTATTATTTGGCCAAAACTGTCAATGGTACCCTCCTTTACTCTTAAAGTGTCCCAGATTGCACAAAAATTAGGGTCACACAAGTGTGTCATAATGCTCAAATGGAATCGAAACTGAATCTAGATAAACACATCTACATAAGGTACAAACACGCCAGGAATAAAGAAAAAGACAAAAAAAAAAAAAAACCTGAAAAAGGAAGAAGAAAGGTAGGCAGCAGGACAGGTAAGAATAGTAGAGCCAGGGTGGTAATAAGAGAATAATAAATGCTTCAAAATGTCAAAATATACCCACAACCTGAAATCAAGATTCCTTTTTTGCCTGTAAACACAGCATATTCTTAGAAGCTTAACAATACTTCATAAAAAATTTAACTGGCATTTCCTTAAGGATTAAAAAATCCATAAATGAATACCAAATAAATATTAAGGTACCATATCTAATTTCCCTTTCCTCTGTTTTTAATATATAATCAAAAAGTGGATATATAATTCCCAAAGTCTTTAAATTTTTTTTTAATTTATTTAAACCTGTATGCTACAGGCCAAGTTTTAGCAAGAAACCATTTTATAGCTATTTCTAATCTCCCACCTGAAAACATTAGTTGACTTTGGAAATTCTAATCCCTTTAAAAGCCAGCAGCTTCAAAGCAAATAGTCATGATCCCTTAAGAGGATAAATATGCTGATTTTAATGAAAGACTAAATTATGTCACTTGGTGTATAATTTTTGCATCTGTACTTTGAGTAGTATTTATATATTATGTGCATTTCATTAATGAAAAATTGAAAAGAAAGTATATATTTTGAAGAAAAGCCTATCGACAGAGACACTTTTAAAAGAGCTGTACCTTGAATTTTCCAAGAATTTAAGATAATAGGAAAAAAGTCCTGGTGTGTGCTACTATAGGATGAACCTTGAAAACACCATGCAAAGTAAAAGAGTTATTCAGTCGCTCAGCTGTGTCCAACACTTTGCAACCCCATGAACTGTAGCCCGCCAGGCTCCTCAGTCCATGGAATTTTCCAGGCAAGAATACTGAAGTGCGTTGCCACTTCCTACTCCAGGTGATCTTCCCAACCCAAGTTTCAAACCTGTGTCTCCTGCTTTGGCAAGTGGATTCCAGTAACTATGGTTGCTGCTGCTGCTGCTGCTGCTAAGTCGCTTCAGTCGTGTCCGACTCTGTGCGACCCCATAGACGGCAGCCCACCAGGCTCCCCCGTCCCTGGGATTCTCCAGGCAAGAACACTGGAATGGGTTGCCATTTCCTTCTCCAATGCAGGAAAGTGAAAAGTAAAAGTGAAGTCGCTCAGTCGTGAAAAGCAAAAATACTGAATGGTATGACTAGGCTATTGCTAGTTTAAAAATAGGCCAAGTACTAGCACTGTATTCTCCTCATGCTAACAATGATAATTTAAAATAGTGAATATTAAACATCTGGGCTCCATAGCTAACCCACAGAATCTCCACTTCAAATGTTAATGTCTGTATATCAAATGTCCACTCTGTGTGTACTATGAAAGTTTTATTTATGCCAGTCACAAAAGACTATACATTGTCAGTTCAGTTCAGTCACTCAGTAGTGTTCAGCTCTTTGTGACTCCATGGACTGCAGTACATCTAGCCTCCCTGTCCATCACCAACTCCCGGCGCTTGCTCAAACTCATGTCCATTGAGTCGGTGATGCCATCGAACGTTTCATCCTCTGTTGTCCCCTTCTTTTCCTGCCTTCAATCTTTCCCAGCATCAGGGTCTTTTCCAATGAGTCAGTTCTTCACATCATGTGGCCAACAGATTGGAGCTTCAGCTTCAGCATCAGTCCTTCAAATGAATATTCAGGACTGATTTCCTTTACGATGGACCGGTTGGATTTCCTTGCAGTTCAAGGGACTCTCGAGTCTTCTCCAACAGCACAATTCAAAAGCATCAATTCTTCAGCGCCCAGCTTTCTTTATAGTCCAACTCTCACAACCATACATGACTACTGGAAAACCATAGCTTTGACTAGATGGACCTTTGTTGGCAAAATAATGTCTCTGCTTTTCAATATGCTGTCTAGGTTGGTCATAACTTTTCTTCCAAGGAACAAGCATCTTTTAATTTCATAGCTGCAGTCACCATCTATACTATATACTGTATGATTCCCTTTATATGAAAAGTTTATAATAAACAAAGCTAAAGTATATTACCACTTGCCTCAGGCTGGAGCTCGGGTGGGGAGGATGAAGGGAATGCGAAAAATGTTCTAAAATTATGTGATGGTTGTAGAACCCTGTGAATATACTAAGACTACTGAATCATATACTTCAAATGGGTAATGGTCTATGAAATACTATTTCAATAAAGCCATTACCAAAAGGGAAGTACTTAGATTATAATACCTATTCAAAATATATACCATTATATAATATCTTAAAGATGCAAAATATGATTCCGATGCATGTTTAGGGGAGAAAACTACGAAATATATGTGTTAGTCATGTTAATTTGCCCAAAACAATGATGCAAGTACACTTCTGTCACTAAATTTTCTACTTGTTTTCAGACTATAAATAGATTTCTTGAATGTCTTTGACTCAAGATAAATTTAAAAATTGACTTGACTTTAAATTTATGATGGATATTTCCTGACTTCATGCAGAAATATAAATAATTTTTAAAAATTTTGTCATATTGTAGAGTTTTACTCCTAAATAACATTAACAAATTTTCAATACCAATAAGGATTATCTAAAATTTTTGTAGCAAGTGTAACATTTTAAGTGTACACACAGTTCTATGTTATCTTCTTAAATTCTGTTTCTAGAGTATCAGGCACAAACTATTAATCACTTCTTGAACTAATTATATCATGTCATACTCAATTATTTTGAAAGAGTTAATAAATGTCAGGTTGATTTAGATGAGCACTAATAACTGTCAGATAATCCAAATAGATCTAGCCTACAGAAGCAAGCTATGCAAGTTACTATTTTAACTAAAAACAGATTACAAAAATGGAAGATAAATTTCAATAACTCACCATTATTCAAAACAGCACCACATGGTCATATTTTGACAAATTTATACATGATGGCACAATCTCTGGTATTCAAAACTAAAATGTCAGGTAGTTGATACACCATAGAGAAGTAATCAATGCAAGTATATCAGTTCAGAAAGTGACATGAAACTGCTCTTTGATTGGGCATAATATTAAGATTGAATAAAGCAAGGAGAGTAATATCAGCAAGATGGTGAAGTAGGAAATATCAACCTTCATCACCCAACACTAAACAATTAGATAGCAATCCACAAATGAAAATGGTCCTGAAAGGGCTTGAGTCTAATTAAGTCTAATTAAGAAACTATAGTAACATAATGTCTTGACGGTGGCTCAGATGGTAAAGCGTCTGCCTGCAATGTGGGAGACCCGGGTTCGATTCCTGGGTTGAGCAGATCCCCTGGAGAAGGAAATGGCAATTCACTCCAGCACTCTTGCCTGGAAAATCCCATGGACGGAGGAGCCTGATAGGCTACAGTCCATGGGGTCGCAAAGAGTCGGACCCGACTGAGCGACTTCACTTTCTTTCACCTTCATAGTAACATTAATAGGGCGAAAAATAAAGGGTAACTGCATAGAAAGGGAAGAAGGCAATGGCACCCCACTCCAGTACTCTTGCCTGGAAAATCCCATGGACGGAGGAGCCTGGTAGGCTCCAGTCCATGGAGTTGCTAAGAGTTGGACATGACTGAGCGAGTTCAGTTTCACTTTTCACTTTCATGCATTGGAGAAGGAAACGGCAACCCACTCTAGTGTTCTTGCCTGGAGAATCCCAGGGACAGGGGAGCCTGGTGGGCTGCCGTCTATGGGGTCGCACAGAGTCGGACATGACTGAAGCGACTTAGCAGCAACAGCAGCAGCACAGAAAGGATCACTGGGGAGATCAGCTTACTGAAGATGTCTAAAGGCAACTAGGAACAAAGAGTGGGGAAGGCAATGGCACCCCACCCCAGTACTTTTGCCTGGAAAATCCCATGGACGGAGGAGCCTGGTAAGCTCCAGTCCATGGGGTCGCTAAGAGTCGGACACGACTGAGCGACTTCACTTTCACTTTTTTCACTTTCATGCATTGGAGAAGGAAATGGCAACCCACTCCAGTGTTCTTGCCTGGAGAATCCCAGGGACGGGGGAGCCTGGTGAGCTTCCGTCTGTGGGGTTGCACAGAGTCGGACACGACTGAAGCGACACAGCAGCAGCAGCAGCAGCAGGAACAAAGAGGAAAGGTGGAAACTATAAGCCACAAGACTGAAGAGCCCTCACAACAGCTGCTCTCGAGGAGACTGGCAGTTTTTACCATCCAAGTAATTAAGTTATTGCTGTCACAGATCTTGAGGAAGGAGATGTCACTGTGTTTACCCCAAGAAAGAGCCACTGTTTATTCTGGCCTGGGAAAAGAATTTCCAGCTCTCCCCGACCCTGAGCACATCCTGGACACTACAGCGTCTAGTTGCTCCCCTTGTTCCCACATGCCAGACCTGGATCTAGGGCCACTTTGTGGTACCCATGCACCAGACTCCAGCTCTGCCACTGGTCCACACATGACCACATCTTAAGACTTGGAGGCACTGTCACTTTCAGCTAGCCAGCACCTGGACCCAAATGCCATCACTGCTCTCTAAGTGCCATGCTTCAGACTCCATCTACATGGCTAATTCACACACATCTACAACTCATACATCACTGCTGTTGTGGTAGAGCCAGCACACCAACCCCAGAACGCTGTCATTCTGCAAGCGCTATCTTTCTAGTCCCCAGCTCTATGACTGCTCCACAGGTGCCCACACATCAGACACCAGCACTGGTGTAGGCTCTTCCAAGCCAGACCCAATACCAAGAGGAATCCCTTGCACAATGATATCCCCTGTGAGAGAAAAAGAGATCAGCTGGTCTCCAGCAGCCTTTGCTGCTGCTGCAGGGGTCTTGACTATTGGGGACTCCTGCAATCTTCACCAATGCTAACCTCAACTGATGAAGCTGCATGAAGACTACACTGCTGGGCCTTCTCCAGAGCTAGAAATGAGTTAGCTTTAAGGATACATATAGACTGAAAGCGAAGGGAAGAAAAAACATATAAAAGATATTTCATGTAAAGAGAAAAGATAAACATATCAGACAAAACAGACTTTTTAAGTCAGAAGCTGAAAAAAAGACAAAGAAGGTCATGATATAATGACAAAGGGATCAGTTCATCAAGAGCATTTAATTCGAAATATATACGTTCTCCAAAATCAGAGCACCTTAACATATTAAGCAAATATTGGAAGATCAGAAGGCAGAAATAGGCAGCAATGCAATACTAGTAGGAATTTTAATATCTCACTTTCAACAATGGAGATATATATATATATATCCACAAATACATATATCAGCTCATAATGTATCAGATCAGATCAGATCATCAAATCATCACATTGTACACTTTAGATATACATAATTTTGCTTGTCAATTATACCTCAGTTTTTCTTGTTCATTTTGGACATGCTGCACGGCTTGTGGAATCTTAGTTCTTTCATGAGGGATTGAACCAAGGCCCTCACAGTGAAAAGACCAAAACCTAACCACTGGTGCATGCATGCTAAGTTGCTTAAATCATGTTTGACAATTTGTGACCTATACATGGCATTCTCTAGGCAAGAATACTGGAGTGGGTTGCCATGCCCTCCTGCAGGGGATCTTCCCAACCCATGGATCAAACCCCCATCTCCTGCGTCTCCTACATTGGCAGGCAGGTTCTTTATCACTAGTATTATCGGGAAGCCCTGCTAACCACTGGATGGCCAAGGAATTCTCAGCTTCAGTTTTTTTTAAAAAAACGTTAGCTCAAGCTAGTTGAGATATACAAATTTCACTATATATTATATATACACATATGCTTATACACACACAAAATGTATATGAACATTTTAAAATATATGTATATATTAATCATTTTTAATATGCTCTTTCAGTTCAGTTCAGTTCAGTCGCTCACTCGTGTCCAACTCTTTGCAACCCCATGAATTGCAGCACACCAGGCCTCCCTGTCCATCACCAACTCCCGGAGTTCACTCAGACTCACGTCCATCGAGTTGGTGATGCCATTCAGCCATCTAATTAATTCAATACTGCTGATACCGGATAAAACAACAAAATTTCACTTTTCAATTTTTTTTTCTTTCTGCTTATGGTAGTCTGATAGCTTTGTACAGTGCCTTGCTTTAAATTTATATCAATAAAATATCATTTGATAAGAGATAACATTTTTAGTTTTTATACTTTTTTCCAAAAGTAACTGTTATACCTATATAACTAGGTTCCAAATGTTTTTCTGATTAAAACATTTAAATCCCTAGAACAAAACTGAATTCTCGATGAACACATTATACATTCTCCCTAGTGAGCTGACATTTCAAGCAAGCATAAATCACGATGTTACCTCCAAATGGTGGAATCACAATCCTGAACATGTCAACAAATGAATTACATGAAGCAATTTTCAAAGTTAATATAAAATCATCTATGGAAGTGTCATAATTACTTTTAATAAAAGTGGTAATATGATACAAACATATATTCCATTTAGCAAATCAAAAATATACAAGAAAGAGTCAAGAACTGGTAAAACTTCCAACCAATAAAAACCTAAATAATATTCAGAAACTCATTTATATAAGCCACTTTGTGGCCCTAATAAAGATAATTACAGATTTTTAATTAAGGTGAAAGTTATTTTGAGACTTTAGTAAAAAATCAAAAAGGTATTCTATGCAGTCCTAAAAGGCATTTTCCTAATCTCCATTATGAAATCAATCTAAAATGATATGATATATGAATTCTTTGTAGTATTGACCTTTAAGTCCTGAGATCATTTCTAGTGCTTTTTGAACATTAGGAGGAAAATTTTAAAAGAAAATTTTGTGTTCAAATCTCAGACATCAAAAAGGCGCTCAAAGTAGCTTATAGAAGCAAAGAAGAGTTCTGCAGAGGATTACAAAAATATCTGGGCCAATTCAGAGTAATAAATCACACAGTTGAATGCTGTAGCCAGTGTAAAGATAGGGTGGCTAACTGCCCAGATGTATTTCCCTACTTGAACACTTATAATTTTGCACTCTTAGTATAACTCCTGTCATTTGATGGAAAAGTTAAAAATCCAAGAATTCCTTGGCAGTTCAGTGGTTAGGACTTTGTCCTTTCACTGTGGAGGGGCCAAGGTTCAACCCTCTGGTAGGGGAACTAAGATCCTGCAAGCCATGCAGTGTTGCACAGTCAAGGAAATAAATAAATAGATTTTTCAAAATGCTGAAAATCCAGCACAGATACAATAACAAAAATATGAATCATCAGGAGCTTTTTGGGGAGAGGCAGCATTTTATAAATATAAGGACTATGAGTACAGATACCAATGCAAGTATCTGTGATCATTCTGCTAAACATAGATATATTCCTCCTCTAGTGATTTCATAGAAACTAATCATAATCATACATCAGATCAGATCAGATCAGTCGCTCAGTCGTGTCCGACTCTTTGCGACCCCAGGAACCGCAGCACGCCAGGCCTCCCTGTCCATAACCAGCTCCCGGAGGTCACTCAGACTCGCATCCATCGAGTCAGTGATGCCATCCAGCCATCTCATCCTCTCTCGTCCCCTTCTCCTCCTGCCCTCAATTCCTCCCAGCATCAGAGTCTTCTCCAATGAGTCAACTCTTCGCATGAGGTGGCCAAAATACTGGAGTTTCAGCTTTAGCATCATTCCTTCTAAAGAAATTCCAGGATTGATCTCCTTCAGAATGGACTGGTTGGATCTCCTTGCAGTCCAAGGGACTCTCAAGAGTCTTCTCCAACACCACAGTTCAAAAGCATCAATTCTTCGGCGCTCAGCCTTCTTCACAGTCCAGCTCTCACATCCATACATGACCACAGGAAAGACCATAGCCTTGACTAGGCGAACCTTTGTTGGTAAAGTAATGTCTCTGCTTTTGAATATGCTATCTACCTTTATATAAAAGTTTCTATATTTGCACAATTCCTAGTATATTTTTAACTCCTCAAATATATTTGGGAATCATACCAGACCATAAGACTCTGAAGAATTGAAGAATTTATCAGCCTGATGCGTCAATATATATGAACAAAGAACTTTAAAATGTTGGTTTTATTCAGCAAGCATATCATAAGAAATTTTTTTGGTTTACAATGTGAGGTAGATGAAGTCAATTGTAAGCATAAAAAAAGGTGAAATCAGAAGCTTGACGACTATTAACAGGCATATTTTTCAAAAGGCTAAAGTCAGAGAAGGCAATGGCACCCTACTCCAGTATTCTTGCCTAGAAAATCCCATGGATGAAGGAGTCTGGTAGGCTGTAGTCCATGGGGTAGCTAAGAGTCGGATACAACTGAGTGACTTCACTTTCACTTTTCACTTTTCACTTTCATGCATTAGAGAAGGAAATGGCAACCCACTCCAGTGTTCTTGCCTGGAGAATCCCAAGGACGGGGGAGCCTGGTAGGCTACCGTCTATGGGGTTGCACAGAGTTGGACATGACTGAATTAGCAGCATTAGCAAAGTCACATTATCATACTGGGCCTCACAGTTCTGATCTACATACTTCTTACTCCCCCCTAGAGTCTAATGTGGAGTCTGTGGACATACCACAGATGATGTTTATGTTAAATACAGCCTTGCAAATTAAAAGAAAAATTAATCCACTTGCCAAGATAGAATAATGCTTCCATTTTGCTTATTTGTCTATTTGTTATAACTTATTTTATTTTCATTTTTAAATACTAATAAGAGATCAAAGAAAAGCATCTTTAGTTGATTTAAGTATGGTTCTAACCAACCATAATCAAAGTATTACAAAACTAAGACAGACAGCCAAGTATAAACAAAGATAGTATCCTGGACTTGAGCCCTTCTCTTTTACTTAAATATTTTGAACTGGTTTCCTTGTTTCTTACATGAGAAAAATAATAACAATATCTACTTCACAGAATTTTTGTTGAAGACTAAGAAATAACATGGATCTGAATATAGGTTTATAAAACTGGAAAGAAATATATGAATTCATTGAGTTATCATCAAGTAATAATTCTGCCTCAAAGACCAGCAACTCAACATACAGTATAGCAAATATGCTTCTTTATGTATCTCTTAATTAAAATGTTTAATTAAATAAGCATTCATCTAAATATACTGCATAACTACTGATGTCTTCCCTTTTAACAATCTGGAGGTAAGAATAATTAGTATACTTTATAAACAAGAGTAATGACCCACTTTTATGTTTAAGACAGATTTTTCTCATACTTTTCAATTTTGCTTTAGAAGTACTTTGTTCAATTAACAAAATATGTATGTGTTTCCAGTTAAACTTTATGAATAGACCTTAATAGAAGAAAGATATTTACTAAATTTCTAAGTCAATTCTAAATCTTTTCTTTTCTCTTATTTGGTTCATTTAATGCAAACATAATAACAGTGCAATATATTCTTTCTCAGTGGTAAATAATAAAGTACCATTTTGCTTTCTCTACACTCATTACCTGAATGAGGCTTTAGACAGAACCAAATATAGTTACAATATCAAACACAACAATCAAAGGTAAAATACTTTCAACAAACCATACCTAGTAATAAGAACTGCATTATCGTGGTGGGCAATCCCATTTTCTGGAATGGTGTTTCCATCACTTTGGTGGGAGAGAATGGATTTCTGCCATTTACAGAAGCTATCGAGGGACTTGTCTGCATGGTGGTTTATCTCCAAGTTTGGCTGCAATACAACATGCATACCAGAAATGTTCCAAACAAATTACTAAGGTCAGTTGTTAAAACTTTTGAAGACTAAAGTGGGACTATAATTAGACATAGTGGTTTCTAGGAATAACCTCTTGCCAATTTTCATCTCTGTCATATCTGGCCTAGAATTAATTTAGCGTATTATTGAACAGCTATTCTTTCCAGTTTCAACTTTAAAGATAATGTGAATATATGTGACTATCAGCCTACAAAACCAACCAAAACCACTCTTATAAGGTCTGCCATGCAAATGCTCATCTTTATACTGAAACATATAGCTAACACACATATATACATCTTGTACATAAGAGGTATACTCTTGTAAACTATTTCAAATTTGCTTAAAATATTAAGTGCTTAGAGCTGAAAGTCATATTCAGCTAGGACTTTCTAAGAGTAGCAATATTAAAAAATACTTTTTAATATGTCTACAGTCTGTTAAGAGTTTTAGACTTATAAACTAACTCATTCTTACCTGATCTTCTGTGAGAACAATTAAACGGGCCACTATAATATTCACAACGTTTCCTAGGCTGGAATCACGGTAAAGTTTGGCAACCTGACCTCCAGAAAATAAGAAAAGACACAAAGTCAGACAAAAATCACAAAGTGATTGTTCAATTTCTTTAGTGGTAGAACGATTTTTCATCAAATTAACCACTGTGCGTATAAAAAGGTATTCTTTTATCTCATGTCACTTAGAACTCTACCCTCAAGATATCTTAGTAAAAGGTTTGTTATACAAATCTACTTTAAGAAAAATTTTCTTCTAAAAATGAACTACAACATAGTAATTAAGAGGGTGAGTCAATCTAAATGAACAATAAAGTAACCTTTAAATTTATCTTCTATAGAACTGAAACACTAATAGATCAATTCTAACTTTCGATGAGCTAGTTCTCAAAATTATTTCACAATAAAAATCCATGACCTTAGTAAAAAATCACAACAAATTATTAAGTTAAAAAATTATATAGAGGGATCAAACTTACAATATTCATCACACTCAAAATGTAATGTTCAATGTCTTTGCGGCCATGGTAGCCCACCATCATTTTGTCTGCCACTACTAGTGTCTCCACAAACCGCTCAATGCTTACTGATCTCTTCTGTCTCTGGTGGATATGTGTGCCATTAATTGGTAGTGAAGAAGGAAAAGCAGATGTGTCATTTAACCACCAAGGTTTGCCACTTCTTAGGAGGTCTACAATAAAAACAATTACATAGTTCACATAGGTTAACTAATTTAACCTACTTATTAACCTACTTTAATGCAGACATGCTTCTCAAATTCTCTAACATATTAAGATTTTTCAAAGGGAGGGAAGGGGATGAGGAAATGTAGCAGTGAAAAAATTAAACTCTTCAAATTTTTCAAAATAATCTTACCTGAAAAAATTAATAACATTAAACTGTTCATGAAAACAAAATAAATCTAATAGTTAACTTAAAAAAAGGAATCTTCAAATAATCAGTTTACATTTTCCAGTGAATGATTATGTCATAGTACTTTTAAGTTTAAAATCTATACTTTAAACCATCATTTCAAGTTGTTTAAAAAGCAACTATTAAGCATTAACTTTCTAAACAGTTTAAGACAGTTCTGATGAAGAATATTAATATTGCAAAAATCTATTTCTAAAACGCTTTGCAAGCATTTGTTTTAAAATAAGTCGCTTTTATTAAACTATTTTATTAGAGCAATTTTACTGCTCTAGATAAAGACCGTGACTCAACAGACATGAGTTTGAGCAAACTCAGGGAGATAGTGAAGGACAGGGAAGCCTGGTGTGCTGCAGTTCATGGGGTCGCAAAGAGTCAGACATGACTTAGTGACTGAACAACAACAACAAATGCTCTAGAAATCTCAGTTCTAAAAAGATATGAATTATCTTTTCCATTTAGTTTCACAGTCTAGAACTCTTTATTCTGACAAAGTATCCAATATATTCTTTTTCCAAACTCTAGAGGTAAATGGGATTAGAATCAGAGTTGAAAGACAATGATTCCAACATGACTCACTTTAAACCAGATTTCAGTGTGGATTGTAGCTTTTCTTTTGATTTCTAGATATTTGGTCCTTCAGCAGAGGAAACTTTTTAGTACTATGGCATTTGTAAACACTTGCCTAATTTATATTCATCTTCATTTAGTAAACTTGAACAAGTACAGATCCATTGTACACATTTTCTTTTTTTTTTAAGGGAAGACTTTTAACTATAGATTCATTCTTTTTTTAATTATTTTGGCTGTGCTGGGTCTTCACTGAGGCTTTAGTTGCCTCACAGCATGTGAAATCTTAGTTCCCTGATCAGGGATTAAACCTGTGTCCCCTGCTTTAGAAACACAGATTCTTAACAGCTGGACCACCAGGGATGTACCTATATGTCCCACTTTCTGATAGTCAGACTGAACAGGAAATCTTTCTAACTATCACTTACTGAAAAATTCAGTGAGGAAAAATTAAGAGTACTCTATATGATCTACTTGATAAAAAGTAGTGGCATTACTCTCTGTTTTCAGCTTTTCCCTTTTAAAAATGACGTTGAGAGAAGTTATAAATTTTAAGAAATAAGAGAAATAACCACAGGAAGCATCAGTCAAATACTCTGAAACTCGAATAAATTAAATAAGTATCTATTCCTAGGTCAAAAGGTCAAGAAAGACAGAAACATTTTACTTCTTAATTCAACAGCACATCCCCAAGACAGTCAGTAGTATTCCTCTATGTCCATTGTGGCAGACACTCTTAAGGTAGTTCCCATAACCTCCTGTGTCCTCATCTCCTTCCTTGAGTATGACCTGGAACTGTGAATAGCTTCTAACAGAAACATGTATATGCCTACATAGCTATATTATATAATATTGTAGCATCTCTCTTACTACAGTTGTTCCCTTGCTGACTTACAGGAAGGAACCAACCAAGTTGGTAAACTGTACATGCTGAGGCACTGCAGGTGGACTCTGGCAGACAACAAGCCAAAACTAAAGCTTTCAGTCTTATAACAGCAAGGAACTGAATGCTGCCATTAACTATGGGAGTGAGGAAGTGAATTCTTCCCCAGTAAAAACTTGGGATGAGAACCCAGCCCTGGTTGAGGCTAAATAAATAACCTATCCATACACAAACTTCTGGTCCACAGAAAATGCAAGACAATAAATGTATATTGCTTAAGCTACTGGGTTTGTGGTAATATCGATATGAGATAGCCAAAATCTTTTTTGCATTAATATTACTCCCAGTTTCTCTTGCTCAGTCTTTTGTGATCATGAAACCACTCATACATTCAAATCATGCTTAGTTTTCTTCTTCCTCTGGCTGGACAGCTTAAAGGTCTAAATACAGGACAGAATTTCCATTATTTTTATCATTTTCACTTCTCAATTTCTCCTAATTTTTATTTAAAGTATTATATAAAGAATTAGACATAATTGAGTGAAATAAATATTAGTAACAGTGTTTCTCATTTTATAGCGTTTAGTATAAGATAACTGCTGTTATTATCATTTTCACAGCTTTCAGCTTTTAGGATTTTTAAATGTTAAGTTTGCTTGGCTACTGCTCCATCAGAAATATATATTCACAATGTCCTTGATCAACGTTCATAAATGAAAAAATGTAATCCTTATACTCAAAAGATTTGTAGTCTGATAAATACATGTAATAAACATGTATGTATTCTGAGTAAAATTTAAAGATTAAATTAAAGTTTTTCCCATGTGATTAGATCATTACAAAACATTATCTACATTTTACAATTGTCAATTGACTGCTTAACATTAAGTTTAATGATCTGTAATTAACATCCTTTTTAGTGTGAAGTAGAATACACAACTGACTTGTTTTGTTTCAAAACAGAGATAAGTAGTTTTTCAAATGATACTCATTACATGTGGCTTGCTCAGTTTAATCCTGGATTGAGTATAGAATGTTAAAAAAAAAAAAAAAAAACATTCTTCCACAAACATATTGTACAATGAAGAACTTTACCCCCAAAGCCAAACACATAGATCTCTTCGTCATCTAAAATAGAATTTTAAGTTTTTGATCAATATTAAAACATTTTTAATATATACAGCCATGCAAAATTATATCATTGATCTGCTTTATTTTTCATTACTCACTACTTCTTGATGGTTGGCCATGTAGTTATTTGTTTATTTAAATGCTTGTTTAGTAACTGTCTCTCCTCACTGGGCTTCCCTGGTGGCTCAGATGGTAGAGTCTGCCTGCAATACAGGAGACCTAGCATTGAATCCTGGGTGGAGAAGATCCTCTGGAGAAGGAAATGGCAACCCACTCCAGTATTCTTGCCAGGAGAATTACATGGACAAAGAGCCTAGTGGGCTACTGGCCACAGAGTGGCAAAGAGTCGGACACAACTGAGTAACACTCTCCTCACTAGAATATAAGATTCCAGGAAGTACAAACTTTTTCTGCTTTATTTTTTGCTGCATCCCAGCACTGAGAATAGTCTTGTGCATGCATGCCAAATGAATATTTAATATTATATATACATAGATAATGCAGGTATAAAGATATATCTGTATGAATAGACTATAAGAACATTCACTTATCTCTGGGTAGTGGTGTAAGAGCAACTTCTTTTTTTTTTCTTTTCATCCTGTATTTTCTAAAATGTTTACAAAGAACAGACATTTCTTTCATAAAAAGTTTCCTTTTTAATTTTTAAAAATTTAATACTGTTCAAATTAATGTGTGTGGTTCATTTTAGATCCTTCACTGTCAAACCTAGGAGCAAGGACTGCTTCTTTGCTTTCTCTTTGTCTGCAAAGATGAAGGTATAAAGGTATTTGCTGCATTGAACTTTAAACTTTGCATTATCCTTATTTTTCTTGATCTTGACAGATCTGGTGTCCCTTCACCTGGCTGTGAGCAGAAAGTCCTTGATTTCTAAATTTGGTGAGGCATGGTGACAAAGCGCAGGGAGCGGGGCCAGACACGAGAGACTCACTTTGAGCTCCATAAAAAGTTTTTTAATCAACAGTAAATCTAACTAGAATGGGAAAATTCATATTTTTATTTGAGATAAATATACCCACTGTCAACAGTTTTTATATATTTTAATATAAACTTGAGTTCCTGATAACAGGCAGTGTATACCTATAAATGCACAGCTCACTTTACTATACTGAACTATACTGTTGAACTAGTATCAAAATTAAAATCAGTAGTTCTTAACCAGACATTTCTCAAACTTATTAAATATAAAATGCTTTTTTCCCCAATAATATCTAGTGACATATTCATGGAATTTAGGGAACTACTAGTACTACTATATTCCGACTACTGGGATGCCAGTGGGAAAGTGTATAAACTAGAATTAGGAGACAAACCTGACGAAAGACAGAAATGGACAAACCTGGAGATAGGAAGATTAGAAAGAAACTCATTACAATGGTCTAAGCAAGAGATAATGAGGGTTCAAACTAAATGGACCGGTGTTAGAGGTAGCAGAAATGGCTAATGAAAGGATGCATTAAAAGCAAAGACCATTTAGGAAACAATTTCCGTAATCCAGGGAAAGAGACTGTACAATATAAAAATCTTACAAGAGGACAGAATTTTATGACAGTGATAAAAATAGAACTGCCTGATTTATGTCTAAACCATTGAAAAATAAGAATCTTCCTGGTAAATACCAAATTAGTAACAAAATAGGCACTGCAAAAGTCAATAATTTGAATCTCAAATAGTTAAGAGATACTTTTCAGAATATGAAATCTTTAAATGTTTTTGCAAAGGTTTTCTTTACAATCATGATGTGGAGAATGTCATGTTAAGGAAAAAAATGGTGGGGAAATTATATCACAATAAACAGCTAAATATTTGAATCCTGCTTTTTAAAGAATTTATATAAGGTTGTTACTTATAGCCTAAATTTTGTTAACTATAAGATAAATAAATGATTTCCTGTTTAGTTTCATTATTCAATCCAAAGACAAATCAAACTTTTTTTTAATTATTTACTATGATGTTGTAGTTCATCTCTCAGGTAGATTCACTTTAAGTGATCTTTTTTAGGACCAATTATTCTTAACCAATAAGAATCTCCCACAATTAAAAGCCTCAGAAATCACTCAGGAAGAGAGCATGGAGAATGAGAACAGTAAGTTGAGGAAAGAACTCCAAAGAAAACTTGTACTTGAAACAGAAGAAGAAGAGCCTATGAAGGATACAGAGAAAAAAACAGAGGGTGACACATTCACTAACTCACAAGGTAAACTATTCTACTATTACAAATCTACCTGTTGAACACATTCCATATTTTACTGAATTTACTGGTTGGTGAACTCTTCTTTGTATTAAGCTGAAAGCTGTCTCTGAAATACTCTGCTCCTACTTCTAGCTACCAGAACCACATGGAATAAATCTACTCTTTTTTCTTAATATAGTGTCTCAAAGGTCATCCCAGTAATAATGATAGCTGCTGCCACTGGACTGAGTAACTAATGTTTGCTGAGAGGAGTACTCAGGTTGGATAATTTGTCCAAAAATATGTCACAGCCTGTGTTCTTTCTACTATATTATACTATATCCTCTATTTCTCTAAGTTCCTAATCTTTAGACTAAACAGCCTCCTAACCCCTTACCTCTAGTCTTTCTCTTCTGCCCAATTCAGTCTCCATAAGGCTGCCACAGTAAGCTTTTTAAAATCCAAATCTAATCATCTGATTTTCACTGAACCTTTCAGTGGGGTAGCACTACACCTGTTGGCTCAGAGGTTAAAGTGTCTGCCTGCAATGAGGGAGACCAGGGTTCGATCCTTGGGTAGGGAAGATTCCCCTGGAGAAGGAAATGGCAACCCACTCCAGTATTCTTGCCTGAAGAATCCCATGCACGGAGGAGCCTGGTGGGCTATGGTCCATGGGATTGCAATGAGTTGGACACGACTGAGCGACTTCACTTCACTTTAGGATAAACAAACTCTTCAACAAAGTTTACAAGCCCTTTGTGATCAGGCCACTTCTTAACAGTTTCACCTCTCACAACCACTCATCCCAAACTACTATGAATCTCACCCCTTCTCTCTAATCCATACATATTCTAATATCCAGTTACATCAACTGTCAGTTTCAGGAATGTGATGTCTTCTCTTTTGGTTCAGAACCTTTGTAAATGTTATTCCTTTTATATAGAACACTCTACCCATTACTCCCTCAGCTTAAAATTCATTTCCTCCATGAAGCCTTCTTTGACCACTAAAGTCTAGGTTTGTTCTCACGCTTATGTATCTCCACAGTACCTGAACTAACACTATCTTTGAATACTACCGTTAAGTCTCTTCAAGTTTTATTCAAGTGTTTAGATTCTTATATCAGGCAAACCAAACAGCAAAGAGTACTATAGAATACCTGTGCATGAAAGCTGTTTAACTGTTATCTGGAAAAAATAAGGTTTCCCCTTCAAAGAAACACGTTTCCCTAGTGGCTCAGATGGTTAAGAATCCACCTGCAATGCAGGAGACCTAGGCTTCATCCCTGAATCAGGAAGATCCCCTGGAGAACAGAATAGCTACTCACCCCAGTTCTCTTACCTGGAGAATTCCATGGACAGAGAAGCCTGATGGGCTACAGTCCATGGAGTTGCAAAGAGATGGACATGATTGAGCAACTAACACTTCCAGAGAAAAAAAAATACCAACTTTTACACAGACTTGTATTTTACAGACTTCTTAAAGAGCTTCCAAAATTGACTTGAAACTATTGACAGGTGACATCTTTTAAGTAGACTCTGGATATTATAATTCTAATTACTCAAATTCCTATTTATTTTTTATTATTACTCTTACCACATGTGCCAGAAGAAAGTGGCAATACAAGACTACATTTTTTAAAAGCCACACACTCACCCGAGACCCCACAATGAGAGTGATCATATAGATGCCTTTGCTGAAGGGTAGACTTTTTATAAATGACATGAGGATGGCCATTTTCATAACTATAATGTTTGGAATCCTCTGTGGTATTCTTTAATGGTTCAATAAAATATTCTTCGTCTTCTGTAGCAATAACACCATGCTAAAAGAAAAAGAAGCAAAGGATTTAACAAGAAGAATCATTTTAAATATTAATTACTACTATTGCCAAGAGTCAAAAATAAGGGATATCTCTCCAAAAAGGAGGCTAAAACACATGAATTTGCTATTCTTTAAAAAGGATGCTTAACATGCTTTGCCTTGTACTAAGCATAAAAAATAAATTATTCCCTCCAATCTTCCCAATAACAATGTGAGGTAGTAGAGATCTCTGTATGTTCATGTGGTACATGCTCAGTCACTCAGTTGTGTCTGACTCTTTGCAACCCCATGGACTATAGCCTGACAGGCTCCTCTGTCCATGGGATTTACCAGGCAAGAATAGTGGAGTGAGTTGTCATTTCCTTCTCCAGGTCTGTATGTTCACTAAGACTTATTTACTTTCCAAGTTGTGCACACAACTTAACTAAATCATATGTGCTTAGGTACAGCTTTATAGTTGAATTGTGACCAACAGAAAATAGGCAGAGCATATATGACTTTTAGGCCAAGCCCCTAAGAGTGTCTCCACTGGAATTCTCCACTCTCTCAGAGAAAAGCTAGGAAAAGTGGAAGCCAAAAAAGAACTTGGGTCCCTAAGTCACCTCATGGAAAGCTGTCCAGTCTAGACACATATACAGGAGAAATAAACTTGTATTGTGATACACTTCTCACATTTAAAGCTCTATGTTACAAAACTATATGTACTTAATTCATATACATGCCATACATCTCCATTTTGCAGATGAAATACTAGGTTCAGAGGTTAAGAACCTGTCCAATATTAGACAGAGGTAAGTGAAGGAGCTGGCAGTCACACAAAGTTCTGCTCTTATTTGCAATATTATATTGCCTTACATCTGTTTACTTAGCCAAGTCCTACTTAGCTCAGTCATCATTCCTCTTTAAAACATCTTTGAGCCCAACTGGAGTAGCTTCATGCTCTTCTGAACTCCAAGAGAGCTTACTATTGGTATCATTTATGTTTAATTAATTCAACACTGCATTGCTACATCTCAAGTATTGAATCAATTTTTAACTTTTCAACCTCATGTTGTCTTTCCCCAAGCATACTATTTGCTCTCTTCAACAGAGATTGGGCCACTTCTTATCTCTCCAATCCCCATTTCTTAAACTCTGAAAAAGGGTTTCTTGTATCAGTTACAGGCAAAGAAAGTGTTCCATATGTCATATATATAGCAAAGGAAAAAAATAGCTGATTAAAAGAAATGAGATAGTAAGTTATCTGCATCAGAAATAAGAACTTCCAGCTTTGTCCAACAGGGTTTTCCTAAGACTGGAACATGTAAGGACTGTTCTTAATCCAACTAATTTACCCTGTAACATTGGATAAAACACAAACTCTGAGCATATTTCCTCAGCTGGAAAAATGAAAGGGTTGCTGTAAATTAGTGCTTTTAAAACAGCACTCTAGGGAGCCCTAAGGGTTCCATGGAAGTGCCTTCAGGAGATTGCCACAGACAACAAAGGGAGACCTACATGGCTTGGATTGCTAGGCTTAGAAATCAGCTGCGCTTTTATTAATCTATATATTAAGTTTCCACATAACATTTGATTTGAGGAAAGAATTTTGCTGCTTTAAAAAGAAAAAGAAAAAAGCTGAAAACCTCCGGTGCAGATAATCTCTAAGATCCCTTTGAATCTAAACCTCTATGATTCTGTTTAGGGAAATTCATGCTAAGTACCACATGCTTGAAGAGAAAAATAAGATATAATCAGAGCTACTCTAATTAATAGATGAAGTTGGCTGTCACCTACACGAAATGAGCTAAAAGAAATGAGTTAAAGAAGAGAAGCAAAGAGCAAGTGAGAAAGGGAATGATATACCCAACTGAATGCAGAGTTTCAGAGAAGAGCAAGGAGAGATAAGAAGGCCTTCGTAAATGAACAATGCAAAGATACAGAGGAAAACAGAATGAGAAAGACTAGAGATCTCTTCAAAAAACCTGGAGACAACATGGGAGCATTTCATGCAAGGATGGGCATGATAAGGACAGAAATGGTAAGGACCTAACAGAAGCAGAACAGGCTAAGAAGAGATGGCAAGAATGCACAGCATAACTAAACAAAAAAAGGTCTTAATGACCCAGATAATTATGATGGTGTGTTCACTCACTAGAGCCAGACAACATGGAGTATGAAGTTAAATGGGCCTTAAGAAGCAGTACTACAAACAAAGCTAGTAAGGTGATGGGATTCCAGCTGAGCTATTTCAAATCCTAAAAGATGATGCTGTTAAAATGTTTCACTCAATATGCCAGCAAATCTGGAAAACTCAGCAGTGGCCACAGGACTGGAAATGCTCAGTTTTCATTCCAGTCCCAAAGAAGGGCAATGACAAAGAATGTACAAACTATCATACAACTGTACTCATTTTACATGCTAGCAAGGTTATGCTCAAAATCCTTCAAGCTAGGCTTCAGGAGCATGTGAACTAAGAACCTCCAGATGTACAAACTGGGTTTAGAAAAGACAAAGAAACCAAAGATTAAATTGGCGACATTTGTTAGATCATTGAGAACACAAGGGAATTCCAGAAAAACATCTACTTCTGCTTTATTGACTACACTGAAGCTTTTAACTGTGTAGATCACAACAAACTGTGGAAATTCTTAAAGAGATAGGAATACCAGACTATCTTACCTGTCTTCTGAGAAATCTGTATGCAGGTCAAGAAGCAACAGTTAGAACCAGACATGGAACAATGGACTGGTTCCAAATCGGGAAACAAGTACATCAAGGTTGTATATTGACACACTGCTTATTTAACTTCTACACAGAGTACAGCATGCCAGACTCACAAGCTGGAATTAAGATTGCCAGGAAAAATATCAACAACGTCAGATATGCAGATGATACCACTCTAATGGCGGAGAATGAAGATGAACTAAAGAGCTTCTCAATGAGGGTGAAAGAGGAAAGGCAAGTGAAAAAGCTGACTTAAAACTCAACATTCAAAAAACTAACATCATGGCATCCAGTCACATTAGATCAGATCAGATCAGTTGCTCAGTCGTGTCCGACTCTTTGCGACCCCATGAATCGCAGCATGCCAGGCCTCCCTGTCCATCACCAACTCCCGGAGGTCACTCAGACTCACATCCATCGAGTCAGTGAGGCCATCCAGCAATCTCATCCTCTGTCTCCCCCTTCTCCTCTTGCTCGCAATCCCTCCCAGCATCAGAGTCTTCTTAATGAGTCAACTCTTCGCATGAGATGGCCAAAATACTGGAGTTTCAGCTTTAGCATCATTCCTTCCAAAGAAATCCCAGGGCTGATCTCCTTCAGAATGGACTGGTTGGATCTCCTTGCAGTCCAAGGCACTCTCAAGAGTCTTCTCCAATACCACAGTTCAAAAGCATCAATTCTTCGGCGCTCAGCCTTCTTCACAGTCCAGCTCTCACATCCATACATGACCACAGGAAAGACCATAGCCTTGACTAGGCGAACCTTTGTTGGCAAAGTGATGTCTCTGCTTATGAATATGCTATCTAGGTTGGTCATAACTTTCCTTCCAAGGAGTAAGCGTCTTTTAATTTCATGGCTGCAGTCACCATCTGTAGTGATTTTGGAGCCCAGAAAAATAAAGTCTGACACTGTTTCCACTGTTTGCCCGTCTATTTCCCATGAAGTGTTGAGACCAGATGCTATGATCTTCGTTTTCTGAATGTTGAGCTTTAAGCCAACCTTTTCACTCTCCACTTTCACTTTCATCAAGAGGCTTTTGAGTTCCTCTTCACTTTCTGCCATAAGGGTGGTGTCATCTGCATATCTGAGGTTATTGATATTTCTCCCAGCAATCTTGATTCCAACTTGTATTTCCTCCAGTCCAGCGTTTCTCATGATGTACTCTGCATATAAGTTAAATAAACAGGGTGACAATATACAGCCTTGACGTACTCCTTTTCCTATTTGGAACCAGTCTGTGGTTCCATGTCCAGTTCTAACTGTTGCTTCCTGACCTGCATACAAATTTCTCAAGGGGCAGATCAGGTGGTCTGGTATTCCCATCTCTTTCAGAATTTTCCACAGTTTATTATGATCTGCACTTCATGGCAAATAAAAGGGGAATAGTGGAAACAGTGACAGATTTTATTTTCTTGGGCTCCAAAATCACTGTGGACAGTGACTACAGTCATGAAATTAAAAGGCACTTGTTCCTTGGAAGGAAAGCTATGACAAATTTAGACAGTATATTAAAAACAGAGACATCACTTTGCTGACAAAGGTCCATACAGTCAAAGCTATGGTTTTCCTAGTAGTCATGTATGGACTCTTGAGAGTCCCTTGGACTGCAAGAAGATCCAACCAGTCCATTCTGAAGGAGATCAATCCTGGAATTTCTTTAGAAGGAATGATGCTAAAGCTGAAACTCCAGTATTTTGGCCACCTCATGCGAAGAGTTGACTCATTGGAGAAGACTCTGATGCTGGGAGGGATTGAGGGCAGGAGGAGAAGGGGACGACAGAGGATGAGATGGCTGGATGGCATCACTGACTTGATGGGTGTGAGTCTGGGTGACCTCCGGGAGCTGGTGATGGACAGGGAGGCCTGGCGTGCTGCGGTTCATGGGGTCGCAAAGAGTCGGACACAACTGAGCGACTGATCTGATCTGATCTGATCTGATGTATGGATGTGAGAGTTGGACCATCAATAAGGTGTAGTGCCAAAGATCTGAAGCTTTCAAATTGTGCTTGAGAAGATTCTTGAGAGTCCCTTGGACTGTAAGGAGATAAAACCAGTCAATCCTAAAGGAAATCAACCGTGAATATTCATTGGAAGGACTGATGCTGAAGCTGAAGCTCTAATACTTTGGCCACCCGATATGAAGAACCTACTCATTGGAAACATCCTGATGATGGGAAAGATTGAGGGCAGAAGGAGAAGAGGGTAGCAGAGAATGAGATGGTTAGAAAGCATCACTGACTCAATGGACAGTAATTTGAGCAAACTTCAAAAAATAGTGGACGGGGAGCCTGGTGTGCTGCAAACCACAGGGGTCACCAAGAGTCGGACACAACTTGCGACTGAACAACAATAAAAAAAGAATGAAAAAAAAAAAAAAAAAGCGACCTCATCACTTCACATTATTTTCACTATTGTTGGCTTTACTTAAGGATATTAGTCCCTAAATTAAATAGAAATACTGACAGGAATGCTTCCCTGGTGGCTCAGTGGTACAAAATCTGCCTACCAATGTAAGAGATGTGGGCTCGATCCTTGGGTTGGGAAGAACTCATGAAGAAGGAAATGACAACCAACTCCAGTCTTCTTACCTGGGAAATCTCATGAATAGAGGAGATTGGCCCTCTATAGCCCATGGGGTTGCAAAAGAGTCAGACACAATTTAGCAAGTAAATAATAACAACTGACAGGAATAATAGAATAGGCCACTAACAAACCCTAATATCTGACTATGAATTACTTTACCAAGAAGATTAACAAAGCAATAACAAACTGAGCAAGTCTCCTGAAGAAAAGAGGGTGCATGCAGAAGGGAGGGCGTATATATGACATTTTGACAAGCATGAAGTGGAGGAAGCAGGGTCTACGGTAGGTGCTGGACTGTGGGCAGATGTCAAAAACAAGAAACTCAGGCTGCTGGAGAAAAATAGTCAGAAACCTGGTAAATAAAATCTCTAATTTCAAGAAGGTAAAGGTCCTGGAAGAAAATCCAGAGATCTGATGTGTTAGGTAGTCTGTAAAATGTTTATACACATTATCCCATTT
This sequence comes from Tragelaphus eurycerus, assembly GCA_935064755.1. Lineage (NCBI taxonomy): Eukaryota > Metazoa > Chordata > Mammalia > Artiodactyla > Bovidae > Tragelaphus > Tragelaphus eurycerus. The sequence continues at coordinate 14,707,151 of CAKXYN010000024.1, read as the reverse complement.
AACCTTAATATCTCTATAAAGTAGGTACTACTATTTGGCAGATAAGAAAATTATATTGAGCAAAATTCAGTAACAAATTCACTCAACTATCTTTGGAAGCTGAACTCTTAGTCACTATATTATAATTCCCTTAGTCTCTGAGGGTTCCTTCTAACTTCATCTATTTAATTAAAAAGTGTGCTTTGAGAGCCTATCACATGACAGGTACTATTCTAGGTGGTAGGAGTACAAAAATGAAAAAAGAGTTTTGGCCCTTTCATGAAGCTTATATTCTTTAGGGAAGAACTAGAAAAAAAGTTGTTCATTCATTGTATAAATAAATGATGAATCAGGTAGCAAGATATGTCAAGAAGAGAAATAAAGCATAAGAGGACACAAAGTAATCAGAGGACAGAGAGAATTGTACGAACTATTTCAGATAGTCAAGAAGATCCTCTGTAAGGTGGTATCTGAACAGAAACCTGAATAAAGTGAAAGAGTATGCCAGATATCTTAAGAAAGAGCCAGACAGTGGGAATGGCAAATGCAGAGACAACAGGACAGAAGCATGCACACAGTATCTGAGAAGGAGCTCTGTGGATAGAGGGAGGGTAAGGGGAAAGGATCATGTGCTGTAGGTCAGATGATGGAGTCCTCCTTTCCCTGACATATCAGTCCCTCCAAAAACCCCAAGACGCATGCCCTGGATTCCATTCCCCATACGGTTAGGTACATTACATTTTGTGATCTCATCTTCTACTTCCCTTCACCATTTAAAACACTGACTATATCCTCTCAAACTCAAGGTCAATTACATATAATTGATATACACCCTCTGCCTCATCTGTGAATGTTCATTTCATCATATTCAAACAAAAGCCTGAATCTCCCTAAATAACATTTTTCCTTCCCTGTAATCTTCTGGAATGGTGGCTACTTTCTCTCCTACATGCCTCCTATTGGATCTGGAGGGAGGGTTAAGATATCTTTTACTCGATGCCATTTCTAAGCAATTATCACCCTGTTTTCAAAAAAAAAAAAAAAATTCCATACCCTTCAAATCCCATACCATCACCTTTTCCCTGTGCAAGTAGTAGTTGCCAACTACTGATCCAAAGTCACTTTCATCACCCCTCAAAGACCTTAGCTTCTGGATCATTGTCACTCACTGCAATACCACTCCTGAATAATTCTTGACTTCAGTATTTTCTTATATCATTGGTTCTTAATGTATTTGTGTATGTGCCCTGAATCCCTCTGGAGGTCTAGGAGAGAAGCCATTGATAAATTCAGTTATTGGTCTTTGCTGCTGCTGCTAAGTCGCTTCAGTCGTGTCCGACTCTGTGCGACCCCATAGACGGAAGCTCACCAGGCTCCCCTGTCCCTGGGATTCTCCAGGCAAGAACACTGGAGTGGGTTGCCATTTCCTTCTCCAATGCATGAAAGTGTAAAGTGAAAGTGAAGTCGCTCAGTCGTGTCCGACTCTTAGCGACCCCACGGACTGGAGCCTACCAGGCTCCTCCGTCCATGGGATTTTCCAGGCAAAAGTACTGGGGTGGGGGTGCCATTGCCTTCCCCGAGTCTACTCTTATTTTGACTCAGCAGCATTTTTCCCTTTAAATACTTCCCTCTATTAGCTTCCAGGATATTTGCCTGGTTTTTCTTCAGCTTTCTTGCTCCACTGTTCTTAGATGTCCCCTCCACATCTTTCTGATCCCCCTAACCTCTTGGAGCACCCAAAGGCACAGTCTTTAGACTTCTAATTTATTCTATATATACTCTCTCAAAGCAAGTTCATATTACTTCCTGGCTTTAAATGCCATGTATAAAGATAGATACAGACATATAGACAGACAGATGACTCCCAAAGTAAGTTCACAACTCCCATCTCTCTCCTGAACTCCAGGCTTGCATATCTAGCATCCTATATAGTATCTCAAGTTCAACATGTGAAATTAGATATAAAACTCCCCAACCTACTACTACTACAGCTTTCCCATCTCAATTAATACTTACATCTTTCTCATCTCATTGATGGCTGCTATTAATATATTCTAGTTGTTCAGGCCCCAAGCTTGGAATCATCACTGATTCTTTCCTTACTGTGTTCTCTAAAGCCTAACATCTGCCCCCAGTTAACTTAACTCTAGCGATGGTAATCTTCTTGGTGTTCCTCAAACACTCTCAAATCAGACTTTCGTATTTGAAGATTTCCACCTGGAAATCTTATCCTTCAGATGTCATCATTCCTTTTCCTATTCCTTTTAAGGTCTTTAGTAAATACTTTTTCTACCTTAGAACTTATCACTATCCAACATATTATGATTCTTATTTACTTAATTGTGCACAATGAAGGTAGTCACACTAGAATGCAAGCTATATGATTACATGGATTCTTGTTTTGCTCACTGTTGTACTCCTATCACCTAGAACAGTGCCTCGTACATGATAAGTACTTACAATCATTTGATGAATGGATGCATTAATGATGAAAAATGTAGACAGGCAGTTGTGAACATAACTAAATGAACAGAAAGTCTAATGGGGTTGTTGGTCTTTTCTAACTATGTGGGCAGGAATCCCTTAGAAGAAGTGGAGTAGCCATCATGGTCAACAAAAGAGTCCGAAATGCAATACTTGGATGCAATCTCAAAAATGACAGAATGATCTCTGTTCATTTCCAAGGCAAACCATTCAATATCATGGTGATCCAGGCCTATGCCCCAACCAGTAACGCTGAAGAAGCTGAAGTTGAACAGTTCTATGAAGACCTACAAGACCTTTTAGAACTAACACCCAAAAAAGATGTCCTTTTCGTTATAGGGGACTGCAGTGCAAAACAGAGGAGACAATGGCACCCCACTACAGTACTCCTGCCTGGAAAATCCCATGGACGGAGGAGCCTGGTAGGCTGCAGTCCATGGGGTCGCTAAGAGTAGGACACGACTGAGTGACTTCACTTTCACTTTTCACTTTTCTGCATTGGAGAAAAAAAATGGCAACCCACTCCAGTGTTGTTGCCTGGAGAATCCCAGGGACGGGGGAGCCTGGTGAGCTGCTGTCTAAGGGGTCGCACAGAGTCAGACACGACTGAAGTGACTTAGCAACAGCAGCAGCAATGCAAAAGTAGAAAGTCAAGAAACACCTGGAATAACAAGCAAATTTGGCCTTGGAGAACAGAATGAAGCAGGGCAAAGGCTAATAGAGTTTTGCCAAGAAAATGCACTGGTCATAGCAAACACCCTCTTCCAACAACACAAGACTCTACACATGGACATCAACAGATGGTCAACACTGAAATCAGATTGATTATATTCTTTGCAGCCAAAGATGGAGAAGTTCTATACAGTCAGCAAAACCAAGACCAGGAGCTGACTGTGGCTCAGACCATGAACTCCTTATTTCCAAATTCAGACTGAAATTGAAGAAAGTAGGGAAAACGATTAGACCACTCAGGTATAACCTAAATCAAATCCCTTATGCTTATACAGTGGAAGAGAGAAATAGATCTGATAGACAGAGTACCTAATGAACTATGGAATGAGGTTCGTGACATTGTACAGGAGACAGGGATCAAGACCATCCCCATGGAAAAACAATGCAAGAAAGCAAAATGGCTGTCTGACAAGGTCTTACAAATAGCTGTGAAAAGAAGAGAAGAGAAAAGCAAAGGAGAAAAGGAAAGATATTCCCATTTGAATGCAGAGTTCCAAAGAACAGCAAGGAGAGATAAGAAAGCCTTTCTCAGCAATCAATGCAAAGAAATAGAGGAAAACAACAGAATGGGAAAGACTAGAGATCTCCTCAAGAAAATTAGAGATACCAAGGGAACATTTCATGCAAAGACGGGCTTGATAAAGGACAGAAATGATATGGACCTAACACAAGCAGAGGATATTAAGAAGAGGTGGCAAGAATACACAGAAGAACTGTCAAAAAAGATCTGCACAACCAAGATAATCACGATGCTGTGATCACTGACCTAGAGCCAGACATCCTGGAATGTGAAGTCAAGTGGGCCTTAGAAAGCATCACTACGAACAAAGCTAGTGGAGGTGATGGAATTCCAGTGGAGCTATTCCAAATCCTGAAAGATGATGCTGTGAAAGTGCTGCACTCAATATGCCAGCAAATTTGGAAAACTCAGCAGTGGCCACAGGACTGGAACAGGTCAGTTTTCATTCCAATCCCAAAGAAAGGCAATGCCAAACAATGCTTAAACTACTGCACAATTGCACTCATCTCACACGCTAGCAAAGTAAAGCTCAAAAATTCTCCAAGCCAGGCTTCAGCAATACATGAACCGTGAACTTCCTGATGTTCAAGCTGGTTTTAGAAAAGGCAGAGAAACCAGAGATCAAATTGCCAACATCCGCTAGATCATGGGAAAAGCAAGAGAGTTCCAGAAAAACACCTATTTCTGCTTTATTGACTATGCCAAAGCCTTTGACTGTGTGGATCACAAGAAACTGTGGAAAATTCTGAAAGAGATGGGAATACCAGACCACCTGACCTGCCTCTTGAGAAACCTATATGCAGGTCAGGAAGCAACAGTTAGAACTGGACATGGAACAACAGACTGGTTCTAAATAGGAAAAGGAGTTCGTCAAGACTGTATATTGTCACCCTGCTTATTTAACTTATATGCAGAGTACATCATAAGAAATGCTGGGCTGGAGGAAGCACAAGCTAGAATCAAGATTGCCAGGAGAAATATCAATAACCTCAGATATGCAGATGACACCACCCTTATGGCAGAAAGTGAAGAGGAACTCAAAAGCCTCTTGATGAAAGTGAAAGGAGAGTGAAAAAGTTGGCTTAAAGCTCAACATTCAGAAAACGAAGATCATGCCATCTGGTCCCATCACTACATGGGAAATAGATGGGGAAACAGTGGAAACAGTGTCAGACTTTATTTTTCTGGGCTCCAAAATCACTGCAGATGGTGACTGCAGCCATGAAATTAAAAGACGCTTACTCCCTGGAAGGAAAGTTATGACCAACCTAGACAACATATTAAAAAGTAGAGATATTACTTTGCCAACAAAGGTCCGTCTAGTCAAGGCTATGGTTTTTCCAGTGGTCATGTATGGATGTGAGAGTTGGACTGTGAAGAAAGCTGAGCACCGAAGAATTGATGCTTTTGAACTATGGTGCTGGAGAAGACTCTTGCGAGTCCCTTGGACTACAAGGAGATCCAACAAGTCTATCCTAAAGGAGATCCTGGATGTTCTTTGGAAGGACTGATACTGAGGCTGAAACTCTAATACTTTGGCCACCTCATTCGAAGAGTTGACTCATTGGAAAAGACTCTGATGCTGGGAGGGATTGGGGGCAGGAGGAGAAGGGGACAACAGAGGATGAGATGGCTGGATGGCATCACTGACTCGATGGACATAAGTCTGGTTGAACTCTGGGAGTTTGTGACGGACAGGGAGGCCCAGTGTGCTGTCATTCATGGGGTCACAAGGAGTCGGACACGACTTAATGACTGAACTGAATTGAAAAATAAATCAGCTTAGACCTTTAAATCTTTTCCTAAGATATAAAACCATAGAGATAATTTTGATACCCCATATTTCCTTTCCCAATTCTAACATCCATGGTCCTAAAGGAAAATTATTTTTGAACCTAGACTTCTATAGCTAGCTAAATTATTAACCAAACAAGAGGGCAACATAAAGTCACTTTGAAACAGGCAAAGACTCAGAAATTTTACTTCTCAGGCACCTTTTCTGAGGTAATTACTTGACAATGTTCTCCAACAAAACAAGTATGCAAATTCTGTAAATAAAAAGAAAATGTTGAACTAACCTAGGAAAGAAGAAACCTCAATATCTTGAGCTATTACTAGCTCAAGAAATTGATTAACTCATATACTCCAAGAAAAATGCCTCCAAAGAAGAATGGAATATATTCCAAGCAATAGATACAAGGGCTAAGGAAATGGATGAGTGGTATAAGCAGTGTAAAATTGAAATTATGGGTAAGGAAATATGATTAGAAAGCACCAATGATCTCTACATTGAAAACTATTTTATATAGAACAATTAAAAACAAAATTGGTTAAAAAGGACCTTAGAAAAATGGGATTTTAGAAAAACTTATTTATATATTCCATTTGATTAAAAATGTAACATGATATAGGGCTTTCCTGCTGGGTCAGATGGTAAAGAATCCACCTGCAATGCAGGAGACTCAGGTTCAATCTCTGGGTTGGGAAGATCCCCTGGAGAAGAGAATGGCTACCCACTTCAGGATTTTTGCCTAGAGAATTCCATGAACAGAGGAAGCCTGGCAGGCTACAGTCTATGGGGTCACAGAGTTGGACACATTTAAAAAAATAACATGACATAAAATAAGAATAAACATGAGGAATACTAAAACTGGTGAATAAAAGTGTGATGAGGAAGGATATTTACATAGGATCTGCTCACAAATTCCTTATTAGTTGCCAAAGTGAAATGGAAACTTCAGTTATAAACCTGGTAGACCACCCCTAAATCAAGAAATCAAAGTGAATCAACACCAGGCAGTTTCAACAGGAAGCAAAACAGGTGCTAAAAGTGGAAGTGAAAGTCACTCAGTCAGGTCCAACTCTTTACGACCCCTATAATCCATGGAATTCTCCAGGGCAGAATACTGTAGTGGGTATCCTTTCCCTTCTCCAGGGGATCTTCGGAACCTAAGGGTCAAACTCAGGTCTCCTGCACTGCAGGTGGATTCTTTACCAGCTGAGCCACAAGGGAAGCCCAAAACAGGTGCTAGTGAATAGTGAAAAAAAGAGAACCAGAGACACAGAAAGTTTCAGTGAGGATGAAAAACAGAAGAGTGACACTCTGCTATTCCCTTAAGTACAGATTCCATTTATAACCTTCAGATCAGATCAGATCAGCCGCTCAGTCGTGTCCGACTCTTTGCGACCCCATGAATTGCAGCACGCCAGGCCTCCTCTCCATCACCAACTCCCAGAGGTCACTCAGACTCACATTCACCGAGTCAGTGATGCCATCCAGCCATCTCATCCTCTGTCGTCCCCTTCTCCTCTTGCCCCCAATCCCTCCCAGCATCAGAGTCTTCTTAATGAGTCAACTCTTCACATGAGGTGGCCAAAATACTGGAGTTCATTCCTTCCAAAGAAATCCCAGGGTTGATTTCCTTCAGAATGGACTGGTTGGATCTCCTTGCAGTCCAAGGGACTCTCAAGAGTCTTCTCCAACACCACAGTTCAAAAGCATCAATTCTTCGGCACTCAGCCTTCTTCACAGTCCAGCTCTCACATCCATACATGACCACAGCAAAGACCATAGCCTTGACTAGGCGAACCTTTGTTGGCAAAGTGATGTCTCTGCTTTTGAATATGCTATCTAGGTTGGTCATAACTTTCCTTCCAAGGAGTAAGCGTCTTTTAATTTCATGGCTGCAGTCACCATCTGCAGTGATTTTGGAGCCCAGAAAAATAAAGTCTGACACTGTTTCTACTGTTTCTCCATCTATTTCCCATGAAGTGATGGGACCAGATGCCATGATTTTCGTTTTCTGAATGTTGAGCTTTAAGCCAACCTTTTCACTCTCCACTTTCACTTTCATCAAGAGGCTTTTGAGTTCCTCTTCACTTTCTGCCATAAGGGTGGTGTCATCCGCATATCTGAGGTTATTGATATTTCTCCTGGCAATCTTGATTCCAACTTGTGTTTCTTCCAGTCCAGCATTTCTCATGATGTACTCTGCATAGAAGTTAAATAAACAGGGTGACAATATACAGCCCTGACGGACTCCTTTTCCTACTTGGAACCACTCTGTTGTTCCATGACCAGTTCTAACTGTTGCTTCCTGACCTGCATACAGATTTCTCAAGGGGCAGATCAGGTGGTCTGGTATTCCCATCTCTTTCAGAATTTTCCACAGTTTATTGTGATCTACACAGTCAAAGGCTTTGGCATAGTCAATAAAGCAGAAATAGATGTTTTTCTGGAACTCTCTTGCTTTTTCCATGATCCAGTGGATGTTGGCAATTTGATCTCTGGTTCCTCTGCCTTTTCTAAAACCAGCTTGAACATCAGGAAGTTCATGGTTCACATATTGCTGAAGCCTGGCTTGGAGAATTTTGAGCATTACTTTACTAGCGTGTGAGATGAGTGCAATTGTTTGGTAGTTTGAGCATTCTTTGGCATTGCCTTTCCTTGGGATTGGGATGAAAACTGACCTTTTCCAATCTTGTGGCCACTGCTGAGTTTTCCAAATTTGCTGGCATATTGAGTGCAGCACTTTCACAGCATCATCTTTCAGCATTTGGAATAGCTCCACTGGAATTCCATCACCTCCACTAGCTTTGTTCGTAGTGATGCTTTCTAAGGCCCACTTGACTTCACATTCCAGGATGTCTGACTCTAGGTCAGTGATCACACCACTGTGATTATCTGGGTCGTGAAGCTCTTTTTTGTATAGTTCTTCTGTGTATTCTTGCCACCTCTTCTTAATATCTTCTGCTTCTGTTAGGTCCATACCATTTCTGTCCTTTATCGAGCTCATTTTTGCATGAAATGTTCCTTTGGTATCTCTGATTTTCTTGAATAGATCCCTAGTCTTTCCCATTCTGTTACCTCTGCCTTATCAACGTCTTTCACCATTCCATCAGTAATCACTTATATCAGCAATTCTCAAATTATGTGTTTCCAGAATAAAATTCTTTTCTAAATTTCAAAGCTATATTTTCCAAAAGCCAACTAGAATCTTTAACCTTTATTCCTTCAGATTCTTCACATTTACTATATCAAAATCACTATCTTCATCTTCCTTTAAAATCCAGCATTCCACTACCGTGACTTTTCTCTATTAGTAAAATTCATATACAGCCTCGTCCAAAAGTGAAATCTCAATCATCTTCAATTACTTTCTCTCCTCCATTTCACATCCAGTTCAATGATATTTCAATTTTTTTAAATATTATTAAATATCCACTACTTACTATATGCTAGGGAAGAAAAATCAATAAGACAACAAATCCTATAAATTGTCTCACCAAAATGAGGTTCAAATTTATTCTATCTGCTCCATTCCCAGTGCCATGGTCTTGGTATAGACTTTCATTATCTCCTATAAGATCTAATTCATCTTTAGATCTCCAATCACTTCTCTTCCCTCAGTTTCACAATGGAATTAGCTTTTTTTCTAAATCTCAGATCTGTTCATTTGACCACCGTGTTAAAATTATCAATGGCATAATTAATGCCCAATTTAAAGAGCTTGGTTAATGACTAGGAACAGTATTTTTCTATCATACCTAATAGCAAATGTCATAAGTTTAAAAATAGTTTGGATAATTTATTCAAAAAGAGGAATCTCTTTTGTACATAAAGTTTAAAACTGCTTAGAGACAAAGAAACTAGTGATGAATGTATTCAATATGTCTATATTATAAGGCAGTGGTACCCCACTCCCATGGACAGAGGAGCCTGGTAGGCTGCAGTCCATGGGGTCTCGAAGAGTCGGACACAACTGAGTGACTTCACTTTCACTTTTCACTTTCATGCACTGGAGAAGGAAATGGCAACCCACTCCAGTGTTCTTGCCTGGAGAATCCCAGGGACGGGGGAGCCTGGTGGGCTGCCGTCTATGGGGTTGCACAGAGTCGGACACAACTGAAGCGACTTAGCAGCAGCAGCATAGGAATTAACCCAAATATTAAAATCTAAGTAATCATTTTGACTTATTAACATTACAGAAAATTGACATTTGAGCAAATTTTTATATATATCCATAGCAAAAATTTTTCTCAACTACGTGGTTCTTAATATTTCTTTGAAATTTAGAACCTATCTAAACTCAACTCCATATACTTTTTTATACTGAAATAAGATTGAGGATATGGATGTGATAGAGTAAGGAAGAAAAACAGTTTCTGAAAATGTGAGTTGAGCATCAAAATGTCTATACTCTTTTAAACCAATAAAGCTTTAACAGAACATCTACATTGGCATGAAAAGCAATAGATGAAGTGTGAAATACAGGAAGTAGAAATGGAAGAATGTCCTTTGTTCTACAACCATTACACAGCAGCCTTGAACTGTGTATTTACCATTAGACTAGAATGGACTCAAATGCCCAGCATAGAACCTATACTCTTGAAATCCAGTTTCAGGGTAAAATAAGATTTATTATCAATTATCAGATAAATGTAGGAAAAAATATTTTCTAAAGAGACATTGATTGATATATAAGATTTTGCTTCAAGGACTTATAAACCTAAGTAGGTCATAAGTAATTTTAAGTTATGTTGATTACCAGAGAAAGACACCAAAGAAACTTAAAGAGGTAATCAGTGTAATGGTTTCCTGTGTAATACAAACACATACATACACACAATACCCTTAAGCTCCTCATCAAAGACTTAGTTTTGTCTATGCATTAAGCATACAGTATTTGATCAGAAAAATTTAACTCTAAAAGGAAATGAGAGGTTTCATTCACTCCTCTACTAATAATACGGGATTTTAAAAATTGTTTCTACTTTGAAAGTTCAATGCAAACATTATGAAAAAGATTATCAAAAGCAAAGGCAATAGAAATAACAAAAATTTTAGAATGTTTCCTTCCCTACATAAACCATATAAGTATATGCGTGTATATTATTATCCTGAAAAAAGACATATTGTGAATTTATTTCCCCATCAGAAATTTAAAATTACAACAGCTACTTACCAACCCAACACAATTGCTTAAAGCCACTTTAGTTGTACTACGTTGATCTTGCAAGTATCCTGTGTAATGACAGTTGTCTAAAAAATCATGCTTCCACTGGGGTCCATCTTTTCCCCAATATTCTACTGTAAAATGTTTGGACACAAAATCTGTGTTGAGAGTCAAGTTTAGGTGAAAGTGCTTGCCATAGGCTGAAAGTTTAAAAAATAACTTAGATACTGCCTGTTGTGGATCAATAGGGTCCATACTCCGTCTTCTCCTGGAGTGTTTATCATTTTTCACAGTAAAGCTGAGAAAAGCTCCATTTTGATCAACTCTTATTGGAATAGTTAGCTGGTAGTGTTCTAGATAAGTCAGGAATTCCTCTTTTGTAATCACAAGGCAGAAAATCCAGAAAAACCACATGGAAGAAAAGAAAATTTAACAGATCAAAGAAGTAGCAGTATAAGCAACTATATTCCTTAAAACTCTGCATTATTATATATGAAGTTAGGGAAAACATGTTATATTAAGCAAAAATGAAAGAGCAAAAGTTTAAAATCTCAAAATGAATTAAGTTTCAAATATTCCATTCCTTAAAAAAGTATTTTAAAGTTTTTTGAAAGGTTTTTATTTTTAATTTAATTCTGAAAACATGAATTCTAAGAGCTAAGTTCTATAGTACATAAGAATATTGGTAAAAGTACACATATGTAAAACAACAGAATTTCATTCAGATAAAATGTTGTGAAAGTTACCCAAAAGAGTTTACACAGAATCTCTACAGCCTTGCTGAACTTTTTTTTTTTTAAATTATCAGTCACAAGGTAAAATACAGCAACCACTTTGGAAAACAGCCTAGCAGTTCCTCAAAAAGTTAAACATAGAACTACCATCTGACCCAGCAATTTCACTCTCAGGTATTTTTATAAGAGAAATGAAAACATACATCCACACAAAAACTTGCACAAAAATGTTCATAGCAGCATTATTCATAATAACTAAAAGGGGTAAATAACCCAAATGTCCATCAATTGATAAATGAATGAATGATGAATAATATGTGATGCATTCATGCAACAAATTATTGTACAATAAAAAGGAATAATGAAACATGTTATGACATGAATGAATCTTCATAACAGCCTTCATAATCAAAGTTCATTATCTAATACTATAAAAACACTAGGCTAAGTGAAAAGAACCAGTCACACAGAATAGGCAAACCTCTATGGACAAAAATAGACCAGAGGTTGCCTAGGACTGGGGATAAGGTGATTTGGAGGGAAGTGGGGAGTGACCATTAATGAGTTCAGTTTCTTTTGGGGTTGATAAAACGTTCTAAATTTGATTGTGATGATGGTTGTACAACTCTGTGAGTAACTATAAACCAATGAATTGTACACTTTAAATGGGTGATTATATGGTATGTATATTACAGTACAGTTGTTTAAAAATTATCATATCGATAAAAAATTCAGAAGACTATTAAATACATTTTCCTCACTTCGATGCACTAAATATTACCAATTTATCTTCTTAACCGTATCTTCCTTTAGCTAAGTTTATCACTAAGGCAGAACCAAATGTCTGCATACTGCTTCACTGTCTAAATATGAAGTTCACCCACAAATATAAACTCCAATGAAACCATGACCAAATGGAAAAAAAATTAAAAATAATACTTATTTTAATTATAAATAACAGTTTATATTAAATGCTATGGCTTTGTTGATTTGAGAGCCACATTTTGTACATATGGACTTCTTAGATATATACATCAATCCATAATGTCCTGAAAATCTGACTTATCAGGACAAAAAAAAACATCTGTTACTACACATTCATGGGAGCAGAATTCACAAAGGTATGCTTTCAATAACTCTTTAAGAATTGGACTGGTCTGTGGAAAACGATCTTCATTCCTAGGCCCTCTGGTAACATCTTTTCTATGACAAAAAGTTCAATTTTATGGAGTAAAATTATGGGCTCCCCTTGTGGTTCAGTTGGTAAAGAATACACCTACAATGCAGGAGACCTGGCTTTGATCCCTGGGTTGGGAAGATCCCCTGGGGAAGGGAAAGGCTACCCACTCCAGTATCCTGGCCTAGAGAATTCTGTGGACTGTACAGTTCATGGGGTTGCAAAGAGTTGGACATGACTGAGCAACTTTCACACATGGATTAGAACTTGACAAATTGACCTTCTAATTCTTTTATCTAGCTTCTAGTTCTTAGATCAGAATTCTTAAGTTTGGAAATACATTTTTATATTAAGGGTCCACAAGGATCTTACATCAGAATTTGTCTGGTTTCTTATTCTTCTATAGCAATAACTTTTGGATTCCTTTTGAATATGATCTTTTGTAAACCCTAACAGTGAGTATATTAGTAAAGTTAAGAATCAGAAGAAGAGGCCAGGGTCTTCTGAGGAAGACCAGTCAACTCTAAAATGCACTAGATGTTAAATACTAGTAGGACAAGTTAAAAGTCTATTATAGTTATTAACATTTATGAAACTAGCACTGAATTGACACAGTAGGTCTCTGCTCCTACCATTATACATCTGTAAGAAAATGTTCGCTCAACTAAATATTCAGAATCTTTACTTGTAAGATTAATAGCAATATTTTTTTGTCAGTTTCAAAAGCAGGAATCCTACCTTGAGAACTGTATGAAAGCCTGTAGTCACTATGAAATTCCGATGAAGCCATGATGAGGCTCAAAATCCAGGTAAACGTCTTCCACAAAATTTCCATAATTTAGAAAACTGGATGATTTTTTAGAGGGCTACCTATGTTCTAGAGAGTCAATACCATACCAAAATCGAAGCATAACAATTTTATTTCTTTACAACTTCTTGCAGATTAGTTATTAGATGTTCCACTATTTAGCAGGTATTTTCCCCCAACATCTGGTACTTTCTTCTATATTTGGATTCATTTTCTCAATCCAAAATGAAAAAAATAATGATGGAAATTTTCATAAGCAGAGCATTAGGCTGAATAGTCACTAAAGTATGGCCATTTTTTAACCTAGAAAAAAAAAATTAAGTTAATTGAAAAACATTCTGAATGGACAGATCTATATTGCAGAATGCTTGCCAAAGGACATATACTACAAAATTACATAATTAAATCAGACCATTGTTGTCCTTCATAGTGTAAATAAACATTCACAAGACTAAGTACCGAATTGGAAACCTAAATGTTTAGAAGGATAATACCAAAGCTACCTGATAATCAAAGAAGGAACCTAAAGAGGATGACAAAAATTCTCTTCTTAAAACTTTGAAAAAAACAATGTATGGGTATAGTGACTAATCTTTCGATAAAAACCAGGCTGACTTCACAAAGTTCATTTTATGAAAGTGATAAACAGTATGTGACTGTATTCTTTAACATTTAGTACACCTCTATCTAGAGTTTGATTTGTTACCTATCATTTTTTTCTTAGAGAGTAGATCTACAAATACACAGTGGTACTAAGCAGCTATTTGTGAAAACTCAGACAGTAGCATAAATCAAATTTCTGAAAAGCTGAACCACATTTACTATAACCCTTGACTTTATCTGGAAATCTTTTGACTCATAAAGCAACACATATGAGACAATTTATCTAGAATATAACTATAAAGAAAAGTAATTCATTTTCTGAAAAGAATTTTTAAAAATTCAGTTCAGGTAGCACAACAGATTTTATGTCCTATCTCATGTACTTTTCTTCTGACTTACAATTTCACTCAGAGGCCATGATTTCACATTTTATACAGAACATATTTGGCTACCTGATTTTCCAGCACATAGCACTTTAAAATAAGGAAACAAAAAAAAAGGACTAAAAAGTAGCGCAGTAAAGGCAACAAAAGTTAACCAAAAAAAAGAGGAAAAACCAAAAAGTAGCTTTAGAAACCCAAAGTAATACATTGAAGGTAGAGAGAAATGGTCCTTACATAGCTTAATAGTTCATATTGTGTATATGACTGTGTTATAGTTAAATATCTGATATTCAAAAGCTTAACTGTAAAATTAACTTATTTGGAATACTTCATTCCCTATAGTGCCAGAAATATTGGTTATTACAATGTATAAAAAACCCACAATCGTTTCAAGTTTCTTAAGTCTGTGTCTACAAATTATTAAACTGATAAACCTCGAAAACTAATTCAACCAATCAACAACTGTTGTCTTACATGTTTTAAAAATGATGCTATAACAACATGGAGCTAAGAAAAGATTAAGACACAATCTTTGCCCTTTAGGCGATCATAATCTAAGGAAAAAGAAAAAACTCAAGACAGACTGACATATGCCATAATAAACTTACAAAAGTATTTATAAGAGATCAGATGAAGGGGATGATTTCTGAGTCAAAGAAAGATGGGTGAAGAAAAGGTTATGAAAAAAAATAACATTTGAGATACACCCTGGAAGATGAACAGAATTTGACAAGTCAAGTTTCTGGGGGCAATCATTACAAATTAAAGAAACAGATTCCACAAAGTATAGATGGCAAGAAAAAATGGAAAATACTATTAGTAATGATATTAAGTTTTGTTCCTATGCAGAAGACAGGTAATATCTAGAAAAGTAGTTTAAGGTCAGGTCTAAAACAAAGAGAACTTTAAATATATGTTACTCCTTTTAATATTCATTACAATCATATAAAGTAGGTATTATTGCCCCTGTGTGAGGAATGGTCCCAGTGATCCTGAATCCTAATACCCATGCCATTCTGTAACCTCCTTCCTTGGAGTAATTTGATCCTAACTAATATAATACCTCAAGGGTGAGAGGATGTCACTTCCATGATTAGATTACAAAAGATTCTGACTTCCATGTTAACGGTAGACTCCCTTACTGGACTTTAACGAAACAAGCTGCCATATGGATAGGCTCACATGGCAAGGAACTGAGAGCAGCCTTCAGATAACCACTAGCTAGGAAATGCAGCCCCCAGTGCTATAGCTTGCAAGGAACTAAACCTTGAATATGTGAGCTTATAAGCATATCCCTCCCCACTCAAGTGTTCTGTGGTTCCCTTAGTCCTTGCCAACACTTTAACTACAGCCTCTTGAGAGACTCTGAAGCACAAGACAGAGTAAGCCATGCCCAGGCTTCTGACTCACAGATACTGTTAATAAATGTGTGTTCTTTAAGCTGCTAAGTTTACGGTGATAATTTTTGCACCAACTGATAACTAATACAGCTGCTAATTTACAGATAAAGAAGCTGAAGCTCACAGTGGCCACATAACTCGAAAACAGCAGGGCAGAGAGTCATATATAAGATTATCTGGCTTTAAAGTCTAAATTCTTTCTATTATATCACATTTCCATTTTAAATTACTCTAACTTAAATATTCAATAGTAATTGCATATGACCAGTATCAAGCTAAATATTCATAAATTATGTTAATTAATGTGAAATTTTAAGCAACTTGATACACAATAACTGTTTTATCTCAAAATTTCTTCTACAGTGATTTAGGCAAAACAACAGGTACTATATATTATTTCTCAGGCAAAAATTTATAAAGAGATTAAATCACACTATCATTCAATAACAGCACAACTGACCCCTGAATTATGTGTGAGTGGGCAGTACCCAGTTTCTGCAAAAATGTGAATTATAAACTACAGGCGGCCCTCTACATATGTGGCTTCTCCATAATAGAGTCAACTAATCAAGGATAGTATAGTGCTATAGTATTATTACTGAAAAAAGAAAATTCATGTATATGTGGACTTGCAGCTCAAATCTGTGTTGTACAAGGTCTAACAGTAAAGAAAATAATGCAGTTATCTTGATTCCCAGCCTATTTATGTACAGTCTCCAACCGCTTAACTGTTGCTTCATGAACATTTACTCTTCGTTGCTCTTTTTTCAGATTACTTGAGTGCTGGGCATAAAAATATCTGACATTAAGTGTGTCCTTCATATACTTTAATCTTCCTTTAAAGAGGAACATATAATAAACATATTTGAGTTAATTTCTAGTAAGTGATGATAGATTTGTAGTGAATTATATTTATCCTTTTTTTCCTATTTTCCTAGGCTCTAAAACTGACAAACTTATAATGAGCCACGTTTAGGAAACAACTTTTTTCCCCTTGAGAAATTTCCTGCTCTTCACAGTTTTTAACCTCTACTTTTACTATTACTACCACTATCTTATAAGTGCCCAAGTTAAGTAAGCAAGTATAATATCCAGAGAAAAAGTAGTATGAACTACCTGCCCAAAAGTACACTAACATTTGATTTAAGAACTTGTATTAAAAAAAAAAAAAAAAACAATGGCGCATAATAGAAAGAGCATAAGTTTTGAAGATAAACAAACCAATGCGATAGTCCTGGTTCTACCACTGGCTACAGTATCTAGCACATGCTGCTAAGTTGCTTCAGTTGTGTCCGACTCTGTGCGACCCCATAGACGGCAGCCCACCAGGCTCCGCCGTCCCTGGGATTCTCCAGGCAAGAACATTGGAGTGGTTTCCCATTGCCTTATCCATTGTGTCAAAGTGAAAAGTGAAAGTGAAGTTGCTCAGTCGCATTCGACTCATAGTGACCCCATGGACTGCAGCCTACCAGGCTCCTCCATCCATGGGATTTTCTAGGCAAAAGTACTGGAGTGGCTTGCCATTGCCTTCTCTAGCACATAGGCACTCAATAAATTTCACTCTCTTTCTCCATTCTCATTCCTTCCTCCCCTCCTCACATTTTTCAAGCTTCCAGTGCCAGTGAAGAAATTTAACAATAAGTAAATGAGTGGGCTCAAGTTCAATTAAAGTCAACAACAACTAATATATCTAACCACTCTTAGTCACCTATACAATAAAAATGAACAGCTGAACTTACTTTCTGACACCTACTGGAGAATTTAATCTGGACATCATAAGCAAATATGTATAGGTACTAGTTTTTCCAGTCATAGTTTCCAAAATTCAGATTAATATTAAAAATAGTACATAATTATCCAAAAAGTATAATGTCCTTACATTGGAAAGCAGAAGCATTAGGCTGTGGAATATACAAAAGGTTTTGAATCCTGTTTTAACTGCGAGTTACTTAACTATAATAGATATTTACTCATCTATAAAAACATGATTATGATATCTACCTTACAAAGACTTGCTGAGAGATTAGATTATACATGATGTAAAGTGCCCACATGCTTCACTTTAATAGTTAAATAAATGTTAGTCCCCTTCTCCTCAATATCGGACTTCTCATTTTTCAAAGGCCTTCCTTCAAGGAGTTTCATGTTCCTCCATCCATTAAGAATGTGGAACAGTTGGATATGATGATGGAATCAACTAGGTCATATTATCTATTAGAGTGAACAGTAAAGAATTTAGGTCATGATAACTGGACTTACAACTACTTTAAATTTGAAAACAGAATCAAAACTTCCATTTTACATTGATTTTACATAGACTTTTTCCCCTAAGAAAAATGTACCAATCAGTAGAGTTAAGGGATCGTTTACCTGCTTACCTGCTTCCATCGATCAAAGTGACACTAAGTAGAAATAATTTTAAAAAATTTAAACTTTACTGATTTCCTCAGTAGTCCACCCTGGTTGAAGGGTACTTACTTGTCTTCTTCCTCGATCATCTGTATTTCCGAATCAAATGATCTAGGAGTAGCCAAGGTAATAATTTCCTCTCAAGAACTATCATTATGGAGCTAGAGAACACATATAACATCCTTCATGACTTCTTTCATTCATCTTAATTCTGATTAATTTTTTTAAGCTGATTTTGTCTTCACTGAGGAAGCAATAATACTACACTTCCTTCAAGTACTTAAATTTTAATATTTGAAAATTAACTTCTCATTTCACTTTCCAATTATTCATTCAACAAATATTTAGCTACCCTGGTGACTCAATTAGTAAGAATGCACCTGCGATGCAGGAGACACGGATTCAATCCCTGGGTTGGGATGATCCCTGGCAAAGGAAATGGCAACCCACTACAGTATTCTTGCCTGGGAAATCCCATGCACAGAGGAGCCTGGTGGGCTGCAGTCCACGGGGTCACAAGAGTCAGACACAACTTAGCAATAAAACCACCACCATTATATGCTAAGGCTTGAAATACAAAAGTTTACAGGTCATTTATAAATTCTGTGAGACTGCTTTCCAAGGAAAGGTGTAGTTAAGGAGACTTTAAACTTACCTAACAAGAAAAGCAAATGAGCCAAAAGCAAAAATACACAATATTATTTTATAAAAATCAAGCCCCAAATTACATATAGTGCCCAACTGTTTTTTCCAGATGGCAAGTTAAATACGTTATCTGTATTATAACTTCTCTCCTGAAAAACAGAAACACCTTTTCTCTTGACATTAGTTCATAATGTTGATAATCCTTTGGTAGAACCAAGAGAGCTATCACTTCTTCCACCTTTTACTCTTCTCCCCAGAAATGTTCCAGAGAATGTGCTATCAACTCTCTTAATATATTAGCTCTCTTTATTCTCTCAGAAAAGTCACACACAGCATAAGATTTGGCATAGAGGACCATCCCAAAGCACCAGCAGCTACTAATGGTTGCTAAGGAAATGAAGAGGAAGTAGTAAGAATAGACAAGAGTAAGAATTAATCTTACATGCAATGGCTCAGACATGAAAAGTATTAAAGTATTTCAAGTCTTGAGGTTAGAGAGTTTTGCCCTTGAGAATCACAAAAATATTAATACCACAACACAGATTTCATTTGCTGCCATTAGTAAGAAATTGAATGAAGTTGATTTGTTTGAAATCAGCTTATTTGCCTCTATAGCTATTCTTCAAAAATCTAAAATACCAATGATCACATAGAAACACTAAATTAATATAAACTGGAACTGCAGCTACCACTTTGGTGAAACACAGGAAAACAATTATCTCCAAAATTAATTTTCTCAATTTCCTTTCAACTACACCAGTCTTATGTTACATTTATTTTCCTGTCATGAATTTTGAGAGCTGTCATTCACACATCTAAGTTTCAGTCTAATCAACATAACCTAAAAAAGGAAAGAAAAAAAATTGTCCAAGAAATTTGAACATAAAAGAGTATGTTGAAAATCACACTCCAGTGTGTTTTTAAAAGTTCCAAGCAATAGTTCAGTTTCCCCTTTCCTCCGTCATTCTGCACACTCGTCCCCCCCAACCCCCCCACCCCCACCCCTCTTCACCCAGACAGAGGGTAACAGTCTGAGCTGCCCTGGTTGAGTTGATCCTAAAGTTAACATTCAGCAGCCCATTTCCAGACAGCAGCGCTAAATCTATTTGGATAAAACGCGTGTGACCCAGACAGTTGGCATTTGGCCCAAACGCGTTGCACCGGCAGCTCAAATAAAAACAAGAGTAAGAAACTCACTCTCTTGTTCCCTCTCAGTGCGCTTTCTCACTCTCTCCCTCTCTTTGCTTCTACTACAACAAGGAAAGAAATTACCAAAGACAGGAATTATAGTAAACATTATCTGAAGGCAGCTTTCCAATAACCCCTGAAGCACAATCTCCTCTCCAGTCTCTGAACTTTGATCCCATATACCATATACACGGACATATTCCGATATTCAAGGCTCCAGAGGGTTATGAGCCTACCATGTCCCAAGTGGCCAAAAGTAAATCAAAAACACACGTTTCCATCTCTTTGATTAGCCTATTAAGAGCTTAACATATCTAGAGCATCGGGACTATAGCTAGCATATTAATTCTGCCCTCTGAGCCCAGGCATAAAATATGCACTTGTCTGACTAAAGACACTGACTTGAAACTGTAAAATGCAGGTCTTTTTTTAAAAGACTGAAAATCAGATTAAAATCACATCATTATTACTTTCCCAATTACTATTTGGTGATTAAAGACCACAAAAATCATAATCAAGTCATACTTCACAAAACATGTCTATTTGTATAATAAACATATATTTCTTTTTGCATCATAAAATATTTGCAAGACCCAGAATTCTCCAACCCCCGACTAGTCTGGAGTTAAAAGATTTCTATCTGTAAAATGAGTTCAGTCAAGCTCACTCATTGCCATTAAAAAAAAAAAAAAAAGAAGAAGAAAAAGAAAAAAAAAACACACACAGAAAAAAAGTTTTCTACGCGTTATTCGGAAGACAAGCAAAGCACAAGTTTTAATTAAAAAAAAAAAAAACGGTTTCATTGAATATTGTGAACTCTTCCTTACCGTTTTCATCTTCAAATTCTGATAAAAAGTAAGTTTCAAACAATAGAGATTGCACTGGACGACTCACGTACTCCCTCTCCTCTTTTTTTCTGCCCCCTTTGCAAAGCCACAGCAGTGAGTTAGTTATTCTGCAGCCAGAATAAAACCCTATAGTCTGGCTAACCCGGGCTTTAGAGAACGGACTTTCCGATTTGGCAGAAAAAAAGATGCCTTCAATACATCCAGGCTATCATCCTGAGATGCTGCCTTTGCAAACCCCCTTTCTCTCCCGCACCCCCTCCCTCCAAAAAAAAAAAAAAAAAAAAGGAAAGAAAAAAAAAAAGAAAGGAAGGAAGAAAAAAAAAACACTTATTGGGGGTGGAAGTGGTGCCCTCTCTTCCTGGACAGCTTAGTGCCTTTGCTATGCAAATAACATGTGAAGAGCATCAAAAGGTATCAGGAGAAAAGAAGACAAGAAGAGCAGGAAGGGCAGCAAAGTTTTGTTGAAGTAGCCCTAGATCTCACTACCGGCCCCCAGCCAACTTGAATTGCAGCAGTAGAAAATTTTGGCAGCTTTTCCTCAGAGGCAGAGCACACTGACGTCAGTCTGCAGATGTGCCGGGCTGCGTCGGGTGCGCATGTGTCCTGGGTCGTCACGTGGAGGGGGAGGGGAGGTAGAGGTACAATCGGGGTAACCAACTACCAGCCATTCAGAAGGGTTTAGACAATGTCAACTTTTCCACCCTGTGAATGAGAGAAATTCTGGCCCTTCTAACCTCAATCCCCTTCCCCACTCTGACTCGTTTCCTCCTCTTCCTCTAACCTCTTTTAGAAATTCTAGTTTGGTTTGTGATTAGTAGTTTCTTGGAAAAGGCAAGGGGGAGGGAGGATGAATGGCTTTAGGTGAACTAATGTCACTGTTAAGACCTCTGGTACCCTTCTCCGTGTATTTTTTTTAAAGTCCACGCAACAATGTTAAAAGTTTCACATAAACAGTGTCTCTGAGGAAACTATAGTAAACATCAATCAGTGGCAGATTTCAAGACTCCGTAGCTACAAGTGCACAAAATGCCTGTGTGTGAGCTTTTCTCCCCCTTAATATACCTCAACAAGCAAAATTGCCAACAAAAGGGAAAGTAGACTAAAATAAACTAAGACCAGCACATTTTCCATCTGATTACTGACTTCAGGTTATGTGGGGCTTTAAAAGAAAAAAAAAAAAAAAGTGGGGGAGGAGAGAGAGCGCGGGGGAAGAGAGAGAAGCTTGCATTATTTCCAGATGAGGGTGAGACTGGATGGTGTTTTAAAGTGCAATTGGGGAAAGCTACCAGTATATATATAGTTTTAAGACAGTATATTGAATGAAACTTCAATGACTGCCCCAACGAAAATAAATCCCAAGTCAGACCCCAGAGTCGGGGGAAGGGGCAGATACCCTCCTGCTATCTCAAGATAAACAAACAAAACCTGAAAACTGGTTCTTCAAGTTTCCCAATCCAACCCCTCCCCCATCAACTCCATACACACCAGCTGCCCGTCCCCACTTTGAGGATAAAACAAGGCTACAACGTAGCACTTTCACTTTCATTTGCTGGGGAAAAGCCACTGGCATTAAACTGTGAGTGAAATGCCCAAATATGTTTTCCATGTCCTAAGAAAGCAAACAAAGTCTGGCACACAAATCGGAAACAGGAAAAAAATGTGAAAACAGCTCAGGACAAATGTTGCCTTTCAGCGGTGTAATCTGCTGTATCATTTATCTGTCTCTACTGTTGAGAGGAGGGTAGAGAGAGGTTTAAGAGTTTCCGAGAGGTGGGGAGTGGGGGGGTGGGGAGGGGGCTGGGAATTGATGCCTCGAAATTCCAGTTCGCTGTTAATGCCAAGTCAATTTCCGATGGCCAGAACCAGAAAGGGGAATTGGACCGGAGGGAAGGGGATAGGGAGGAGGGCGTTTCTGAATACCAGCTCTTAAGTTTCAAGCTTCTGTTAACACTATTGCTCATTTGATTTTTTTTTTTTCTTCCTACACCGGAGGTAGTAGGTGTAATACTTCTGGTGAATACATGAATAGTTGGCTAAAGAAGGCATGAATCAGACTGAGAACATCCAAGAATACAGTTATTTCTATTCTTCTTTGAGGACTGAAAGGGGAAAGCATCTGTCCACAGTCAATAGTTTGCATCTTGACCTTAATCAGTTTTATCTGGCTCAATTCCATTAAAATGTAGAAACATGACCTGAGGTTGGAGCTGACAGTTTTAAATAAAGATGATTCATATGGAGATATATAGATATAGATAGATATCTACATTAAAATATACAAGTTGGCAGTTCATGGAGTCGCAAAGAGTTGGACAGGACTGAGCCACTGAACTAACTGAATACAAGTTGGCTAATCTCTTAGCAATAACTGTAAATACTAAAAATAATAGTGGGCACAGAGCTGGCTTTGCATCAAACCACCTCTGAAATAGTAGTTGAAACTTATCCTTAATTTATCAAAACCTGGTAGTAGACAGCCAGCAGAGAAAATTTAAAGTTAAGGTATGAGCAGTAATCATGTCTATAAGCTAACTAAAAAGTTTTTACTCTCACCTAAGACAAACTGCCTGAGGAAACAGCAGTACTGTAAAGGAAAGGAGCTTATTCAATGAGAACTGGACTTTGGCTAATTACTTATTCAAAGAGTGCCATCCTGCGTCTAAACAGAGTAATGAAAAATTTCCAAGAAATTTCCATCCTATCCTCCAAATAACTTAAGAAAAATAGCAAGAATAAGGGTAAAAAATTATCAGCATAAGAAATTATGAATTCTCAGTTTAACTGTGTGTGTGTGTGTACATTTTCACTGTATGACAGGAAATTCAAATATATTCAAAAGCAGAAAAATAGTACAATGAATCCCAATGTATCCATTATCCAGTTTTAAAAAGTATGACATCATGTCCACTTTTCCTATTACTGGTTCTATCCCACTAGATTACCTTAAAGCCAAACTCAGATAACATCTCATTTCATTCATTAAATATTTACTGTATTTCTAAAATATAAGGACTAAAAAAATAGCCACTACTACACCACTGACTTAAAACAACAATCCCTTCATTTCATTAAGTACTAGATTTCCTCAACTGCAAATAAAGGCTTAAAAAACTTATTGGAATCAGATCCATACATTGCATTAGGTAGATCTCTTATGTCTCCTTTTTAAAGAACTTTTTAATGAAGTAGAATATTCATAAAGAAAAGTACATAAATATATCCTGATGAAAGTGTTATCCTAATGTATTTTCACAAAAAGAAGCTACCAAGTAACCATGTAACTCTTTTAATCTATTGGTTCCTCCTCATTTCTTATCAGGCTTCCCTGGTGGCTAGGCTGGTAAAGAATTTGCCTGCAATGCAGGAGACCCAGGTTCGATCCCTAGGTCAGGAAGATCCCCTGGAGAGTAGAATAGCTACAGACTCTAGTATTCTTGCCTGGAGAATCCCATGGACAGAGGAACCTGGGAGGCTACAGCCCATAAGTCCCAAAGAGCTGGACGCAACTAAGCGCACATGCATTCCTTATCTTGAAATGTAAACACTATGTTAATATTTTGCCCTCCTAATACTACACATATCACTTCCATTAGCATGGAAATGTTTTAGTGCACTACCCAGACTTTATTTTTTAGTTGAATTATATGTAACAAATTTAAATCAAACCCTGAATGAATTTAAGTTGCAACAGAAATTCTTTAAAATTCTTATAATGAACAATCCTCTGCTCTTGGACCCTAAGTTTTCGCTCCAGCTTTGTTTCTCTTTTCACTGTTTCATTTTAAAATGACAGAGGAATCCAGGTAGGGGAGAGATGGAATGGGAGTTTGGAGTTTGGCAAATGCAAACTATTATATGTAGAATGGATAAACAACAAGGTCATACTACATAAAACAGGGAACTGTATTCAATATTCTGTGATAAACCATAGTGGAAAGGAATATAAAAAGAGTGTATACAATGCACTCATTTCTCAGCGGGAGACACCTTGGCTTTAAAAAATAATAGTAAATAATTAATTAAAAAATTTTAAAAAGAAATAAAGATTATGGGCAAAGTAGAATTGATAGCAATTTCCCTACCTAAAAATATCTTTGCTATAAATTTTAAAAATATAATTAAATGTAAGTGAATGGACACTTTTAGGAAATCAAAGATGAATAGAAATATGGGAGAGGAAGAAACTTGTACACGCACACATATATATATAAATATATTTTCCTGCACAAATGTGTTTATTTTTTCAGAGACTGAAAAATAAAGGTAGAAGACATTGAGAGTCAGAGAAGAGGGACCAAGGGAATTTTAAGGGTAATAAAAATTGTAACATAGTTTAATAATATATTATTAGCATATAAATTAAATTTAAATTAAATTTAATTTTTTTAGTTAAAAATCAAACCATGTCTTATAGTTACAGTGTTTTCTTGAGATGAAGAATTCTGATTTTATGTTTGTTTGAAATTATTAGTTTTAAATTTACCTCACAGACATTAAAACCAGATTCCATACACTTTCTATATAAAATATTTTATTCTTCCAATAGGAATGGATTTAAATTTGACTTAGTTAAAATAAATATCTTCTAATCTTTGAAAAACTATTATAGGATTTCTTAGGTAATATGCAAAAGCTCAAAGCATAAAGAAAAAGATTGGTAAGTTTAAACTTATTAATGAAAATTTTAAAACATTAAAAAAGCATAAGCCAAAAAGTGAGAGAAAAATTGTAACAATATAACAGAAGCATAATAAATATCAAGAATATTGAAAGAACCCTCACCAATCTATAAGGGAAAGGTCAAAAAAATTTTTTAATGGTATAATCAGAAAAGTAGCAGGAGAAAAAAACCTGAGGACCGATAAATGAGTAATGAAATGTTCAATCTTGCTAGTAATCATAGAAATGAAAATGTTTCTTTCATCAGAGTGGCAAAAATGTTACAATTTGATAATATCAAGTGTTTGGGAGGACTGGGCAAACTGGACATGTAATATTTGGGGTTTTTTAATCTTTTGTAACAATTATTTATTATTTTTAAAAATGTTTTATTTTATACTAGAGTACTGTTGAGTAACAATGTCAGGTTAATTCCAAGTGATTCAGTTATACATGTACATGTATCTATTCTTTTTTCAAGTTCTTAAATTGAAGAAAGTAGGGAAAACCACTAGACCATTCAGGTATGACCTAAATCAAATCCCTTATGATTATACAGTGGAAGTGAGAAATAGATTTAAGGGCCTGCTGCTGCTGCTGCTAAGTCACTTCAGTTGTGCCCGACTCTGTGCGACCCCATAGACGACATCCCACCAGGCTCCCCCGTCCCTGGGATTCTCCAGGCAAGAACACTGGAGTGGGTTGCCATTTCCTTCTCGAATGCATGAAAGAGAAAAGAGAAAGTGAAGTCCCTCAGTCGTGTCCAACTCTTAGCGACCCCATGGACTGCAGCCTACCAGGCTCCTCCGCCCATGAGATTTTCCAGGCAAGAGTACTGGAGTGGGGTGCCACTGCCTTCTCCGTTAAGGGCCTAGATCTGATAGACAGAGTGCCTGATGAACTATGGAATGAGGTTCATGACATTGTACAGGAGACAGGGATCAAGACCATCCCCATGGAAAAGAAATGCAAAAAAGCAAAATGGCTGTCTGGGGAGGCCTTACAAATAGCTGTGAAAAGAGAAGTGAAAAGCAAAGGAGAAAAGGAAAGATAAACATCTGAATGCAGAGTTCCAAAGAATAGCAAGAAGAGATAAGAAAGCCTTCTTCAGCAATCAGTGCAAAGAAATAGAGGAAAACAACAGAATGGGAAAGACTAGGGATCTCTTTAAGAAAATCAGAGATACCAAAGGAACATTTCATGCAAAAATGGGCTCGATAAAGGACAGAAATGGTATGGACCTAACAGAAGCAGAAGATATTAAGAGGAGGTGGCAAGAATACACAGAAGAACTGTACAAAAAAGATCTTCACGACCCAGATAATCATGATGGCATGATCGCTGACCTAGAGCCAGACATCCTGGAATGTGAAGTCAAGTGGGCCTTAGAAAGCATCACTACAAACAAAGCTAGAGGAGGTGATGCAATTCCAGTGGAGATATTCCAAATCTTGAAAGATGATGCTGTGAAAGTGCTACACTCAATATGCCAGCAAATTTGGAAAACTCAGCAGTGGCCACAAGATTGGAAAAGGTCAGTTTTCATTCCAATCCCAAAGAAAGGCAATGCCAAAGAATGCTCAAACTACTGCACAATTGCACTCATCTCACGCGCTAGTAAAGTAATGCTCAAAATTCTCCAAGTCAGGCTTCAGCAATATGTGAACCATGAACTTCCTGATGTTCAAGCTGGTTTTAGAAAAGGCAGAGGAACCACAGATCAAATTGCCAACATCCACTGAATCATCGAAAAAGCAAGAGAGTTCCAGAAAAACCTCTACTTCTGCTTTATTGACTATGCCAAAGCCTTTGACTGTGTAGATCACAATAAACTGTGGAAAATTCTGAAAGAGATGGGAATACCAGACCACCTGATCTGCCTCTTGAGAAATCTGTATGCAGGTCAGGAAGCAACAGTTAGAACTGGACATGGAACAACAGACTGGTTCCAAATAGGAAAAGGAGTCCGTCAAGGCTGTATATTGTCACCCTGTTTATTTAACTTATATGCAGAGTACATCATGAGAAACGCTGGACTGGAAGAAACACAAGTTGGAATCAAGATTGCTGGGAGAAATATCAATAACCTCAGATATGCAGATGACACCACCCTTATGGCAGAAAGTGAAAAGCAACTCAAAAGCCTCTTGATGAAAGTGAAAGTGGAGAGTGAAAAGGTTGGCTTAAAGCTCAACATTCAGAAAACGAAGATCATGGCATCTGGTCCCATCACTTCATGGGAAATAGATGGGGAAGCAGTGGAAACAGTGTCAGACTTTATTTTTCTGGGCTCCAAAATCACTGCAGATGGTGACTGCAGCCATGAAATTAAAAGATGTTTACTCCTTGGAAGGAAAGTTATGACCAACCTAGATAGCATATTCAAAAGCAGAGACATTGCTTTGCCAACAAAGGTTCGTCTAGTCAAGGCTATGGTCTTTCCTGTGGTCATGTATGGATGTGAGAGCTGGACTGTGAAGAAGGCTGAGCGCCGAAGAATTGATGCTTTTGAACTGTGGTGTTGGAGAAGACTTCTGAGAGTCCCTTGGACTGCAAGGAGATCCAACCGGTCCATTCTGAAGGAGATCAGCCCTGGGTGTTCTTTGGAAGGAATGATGCTAAAGCTGAAACTCCAGTACTTTGACCACCTCATGCGAAGAGCTGACTCATTGGAGAAGACTCTGATGCTGGGAGGGATTGAGGGCAGGAGGAGAAGGGGACGACAGAGGATGAGATTGCTGGATGGCATCACTGACTCGATGGATGTGAGTCTAAATGACCTCCGGGAGTTGGTGATGGACAGGGAGGCCTGGCGTGCTGCGATTCATGGGGTCACAAAGAGTCGGACACGACTGAGCAACTGATCTGATCTGATCTGATTCCCATTTAGGTTATTACAGAATATTGAGAAGAGTTCCTAATGCTACACAGTTCATCCTTGTTGGTTATCTATTTTAAATAGCAGTGTATATATGTCAGTCCCAAACTCCCAATCTATCCCTCCCCCTTACACTTCCCCCTTGATAAACATAAGTTCATTCTCTATGTCTGTGAGTCTGTTTCTGTTTTATAAATAAGTTCATTTGCATCTCTTTTTTCAGATTCCACATATAAATGATACCGTATGCGATTTGCCTTCATCTAACTTCACTTAGTATAATAATCTCCAAGTCCATCCATGTTACTATAAATGGCATTATTTCATTCTTTTTAATGGTTGAGTAGTAGTCCATTGTATATATGTATTTATACACACACACACACACACATTTTCTTTATCCATTCATCTGTCAATAGACATTTAGGTTGCTTCTGTGTCTTAAATATTGCAAATAGTGCTGCAATAAACAATGGGGTACATGATTCCTTTTGAATTATAGTTTTCTTCAGATATATGCCCAGGAGTGGGACTGCAGGATGATATGGTAGCTCTATTTTTAGAGTTTTAAGGAATTTCCAGGCTGTTCTCCATAGTGGCTGTACTAATTTACATTCTCACCAACAGTGTAGGAGGGTTCCCTTTTCTCAACACTCTCTAGCATTTATTGTTTGTAGACTTTTTCATGATGGTCATTCTGACTGGTGTGAGGTGACATCTAATATATTGTTGATGGAAGTGTAAATTAAGTGCAAACACCACAAAGAGCAAATTTGGCAATATCTAATCCAGTGACCTCCGAGAGCTGGTGATGGATAGGGAGGCCTGGCGTGCTGCAGTTCATGGGGTCGCAAAGAGTCGGACACGACTGAGCGACTGATCTGATCTGATCTGAATCCAGAAGATGTGCATTTTTGACCCAGCCATTTCAGTTTTAAATACATAACCTTAAGAAATTCTTGCAGATGAGCATCCACATTAATAAGTAAGGGAACATTATTTGTAGCAGTGAATAAATGGAAATAACCAAAATGGCTATCATGGGGGAAAAAAGTTGTAATCTATTTCTACATTGTAGTATTATATAGCAGTTAAATGATGGACTAAATCCACACACATCAACACAGATAAATTACATAACATTAAGTTGAAATACTGCAATTATGGATAAATTATGATTCAAATTGGGATAGGATGTAGATATATGACTATATGTATATAAAGCTTTATAAATATTTTTAGTACTAAATGTATATCTCAAACTTACCAAAGTACACAGAGGAAGAACATAGTATCTCAGGGATCATACTTACCTAGGAGAGAAAGAGGATGGAATTAAGGAACACAAAGTGAGCATCAGCTAAATCTATAAAATGATTTGAAAAACAAAAAAATTTGAATTATCACATATGTTAACAGATACTAATTCAGGGTATTCAGTGTACATGGGTATGTATTAATTTTAATCTCTGTATACTTGAAAAAATTTGCAACTTTATAAAAAAGGGAAAAAGATTACTGTGATTTGTTGTTAGCATTTACCTGGCAATTTCAAAAATATTTTAAATTTGCAATCAGCAATATAATGATACATTACGGGTGAGCAAAGCTCACTAAAATTCATGTATTGTGTTTTACTTCTTAATTTCAGTCTTTATATCCAAAACTTTTTACTACAGATAGTGACAAAAAATAATTTCACTTTAACCTTTCTTTATTTAACTGAGTATGAGATCAATTACAGCACTTTTTTTTTAACTTGCTAATAAAAGTGTGTGTATAACCAATTACTTTTAACTGTATTATACAAATATCTATCATTCAGAAAGGAGAAGAAAAAGTCAAAGAATATCACTGAGCTAACAGCAAAGGCCTTGATGCCGGCAAAGACTGGGGGCAAGAGAAGGGGATGACAGAGGATGAGATGGTTGGATAGGATCACTGACTCAGTGGATATGAGTTTGACCAAACTAGAAGATAATGAAGGACAGGGAAGCCTGGTGTGCTGCAGTTCATGGGGTCGCAGAGTCCAACATGACTTTGCAACTGAACAACAGCAGCAAAGACCCTGATATGCTGATAAAAACTGCCTACTCTTCAGCACTGCGCAGAGAGCAAAAGAGTATAAAAATAAAAGGCAAAGTTCTTCCCCTCACTAAAGTTACAGATGGACTGCAATAAGTTACATAATTTAATGAGTAAGTACTTTGGGCTTCAAACAAGGGAACTCAGTGCAGTCTAAATAATGATTTTTTTGGACATACATGTAGACAAATTTTGTGGTTGATTTCTTAGTTCTCCCTTGAACTCCCAGCAACATTCAATTCAGTTGATTGCTCCCAACTTCTGGAAATCCTAATGCCTGA
This sequence comes from Tragelaphus eurycerus, assembly GCA_935064755.1. Lineage (NCBI taxonomy): Eukaryota > Metazoa > Chordata > Mammalia > Artiodactyla > Bovidae > Tragelaphus > Tragelaphus eurycerus. Next base: position 14,676,382 of record CAKXYN010000024.1, on the reverse strand, counting down.
TGTGACTGTATTAGGAGGTGGGGCTTTGGGGAGATGCTTAGGTCATGAGGATAACACACTTATAAACAGGATGAGTGTTCTTACAAAAGAAACCATACAGAGACCCCCTCAGTCTATTTTTGCAAATGAATAATTGCTGTTTTTGTCTTTGTAAACTATCTTTTCTCTTTAGTATCTTTGAAAATTCTTTCTCTTTGATATTTTACAGCTTTATTAAACTGTTTCAGTGTGGTTTATCCTGCACAGTGTACATTTTTCTGAGGCTTTCAGTTCTTCTGCAGACAAGTTTTCAGCTGTTCTCTTTTCAAATATTGCTTAACTATCATTCCTGCTATTCTTTCCAACAGGAAATTCTATGTTGAAGTGCCTCAATTTGTTCTTTATCTGCTCTTCATAATTTTTTTTTCTGGATGAATTCTTCAAATTATCTTTCAATTAATTAAATCAATCTGTAACTCTATCCAATCAAGAGTTTATCCTACTTGTAGAATTTGTATTTAAGTCATTATATTTAATCATATATGGGACATACAATTAATTCCTATTTATAACCAAATGTTGTTTCATTTGTTCCTATTTTGTATTACAATGTCTAGCCCTTTTTAAATGGAAAAAATTAATTTCTCCCAGCAACCTAAAAATACACATTTTAAAGTCTTTGTCAGACTGTTTCAGGCTCCAAAATCACTGCAGATGGTGACTGCAGCCATGAAATGAAAAGACGCTTACTCCTTGGAAGGAAAGTTACGACCAACCTAGATAGCATATTCAAAAGCAGAGACATCACTTTGCCAACAAAGGTTCGCCTAGTCAAGGCTATGGTCTTTCCTGTGGTCATGTATGGATGTGAGAGCTGGACTGTGAAGAAGGCTGAGCGCCGAAGAATTGATGCTTTTGAACTGTGGTGTTGGAGAAGACTCTTGAGAGTCCCTTGGACTGCAAGGAGATCCAACCGGTCCATTCTGAAGATCAGCCCTGGGATTTCTTGGAAGGAATGATGCTAAAGCTGAAACTCCAGTATTTTGGCCACCTCATGCGAAGAGTTGACTCATTAGAGAAGACTCTGATGCTGGGAGGGATTGAGGGCAGGAGGAGAAGGGGACGACAGAGGATGAGATGGCTGGATGGCATCACTGACTCAATGAATGTGAGTCTGAGTGACCTCCGAGAGCTGGTGATGGATAGGGAGGCCTGGCGTGCTGCAGTTCATTGGGTCGCAAAGAGTCGGACATGACTGAGCGACTGATCTGATCTGATCTGAAAGTTCCATTTGATGGTTTGGTTACATTGGTAGAATTCTTCAGTTTCAAAAAATAACAAAAAAATCTGCCTCAGAAGGAAAATGTATTTTCTTATAAATCATGCTCCCTAGTACCACAGCTCTGTGATCCAATTACCTGGTTCAATAACATCAGGATTTGTTACTTTTTTGAGATACTGCCACACTAAATATGCCAGATTCTTCCATGGCAGCTCTCCAAATGGTTACAAAATGGCTGAAGAGTCGTAGATGTTTCACGCAGATGTAATAATGTCCACCAGAACACCACAAACCATTTCTTCATGTTTTTTTAATTAGTAAGAAAAATCTCCAATTCCTCAGTTCCCATTTACTTCCTTTTCTTTGCCCATAGTTTCCACTATCATTAACATCTTATATTTGGTGTTATACTTGTTAAAACTGAAAAATTAATATTGATACATTATTATTAACTAAAGTCCATAGTTTACATCAGGATTCATTTTTTGTATTGTATAGTTCTATGGGTTTTAATAAATGCATAATGTTAAATATCCACCGAGTTATCATATAGTTTCACTGCCCTGAAAATCCCCTGTAATCCACCTATTCATCCCACCACTCCTGTCCTACCCACTACCAATCCCCTAAAACCACAATCAATCATCTTTCAACTGTCTTCATATTTTTGCCTTTTCCAGAATATCATACAGCTGGAATCATACAGTATGTAGGCTTTTCAGATTGCCTTCTTTCACTTAGGAATATGCATTTAAGTTTCCTTCATCCTTTTTTGTGGCTTGATAGCTCATTTCTTTTCATATCTGAATAATCCATTGTAATCCACTGTCCCAGGATTTGTCCATTCAATTATTGAAGAACATCTGGATTGCTTCCAATTTTTGACATTCATGAAAAAGGCTGCTATACTCATTGGTGTGCAGGATTTTGTGTGAACATAAGTTTTCAACTCATTTGGGTAAATACCAAGAAGCATAATTGGTGGATTGTATATTAAGAGTATGCTTAGTATATTTTTTTCCAAATGACTGTATTTTTCATTCCCACCAGCAATAAATGAGTTCCTGTTGCTCCACACTGTCAGTATTTGGTCATTCTGATGGGTGTTTAGCGGTATCTCATGGTTTTTCAGTTTGCATTTTCTTGATGACATACAATGTGGAAATCTTTTCATCTGCTTACTTGCTCTCTGTTTATCTTGTTTGGACAGGTGTCAGTTTAGACATTTTGCCCTCTTTTTAATTGGGATGTTTGTTCTTATTGTTGAGTTTTCTGTATTTTGGTTGAGTTCTAGCTTTTATCTTTTTGATATATGTGTTCTCCAAACATTTTTTCCTAATCTGTTTTTTTCCACTTTGAGTATTTTTAACAAAAAGTTTTAATTTTAATAAAATCCAGTTTATCAAGTTTTTAAGAAGTCTTCACCAAATTCAAAGTCACACTAGATTTTATATTATTTTCTAGTTTTGTAGTTGTGCATTTTATATTTAGGTCTATTCATTTTGAGTTCATTTAAAGGTTTAACATCACTATAGCAGTGCTCAGTTTTCTTTCTTTCTTTGCATGTGCATGTTCAGTTCTATCACCATTTGTTGAAAAAGACAGCGCTTTCTCCATTGGATTGCCTTTCCTCTTTGTCAAAGATTAGTTGATCATATTTGTTTGGGTCTACTTCTGAGCTCTCAATTCTGTTCCAGTGATCCGTTATCTGATTTTGCACCAACTTCACAATATTGGTTACTACAGATTTACAATGAGTCTTAAGGTTGCTGTCATTTCTTCCACATTGTTCTTCATTATGGCAGATATTCTGGGTCTTTTGTCTTTCCATATAAATTTATTCAATTCCAGTACAATGCTAAACAGCACTGTTGAGAGGACATATTCTTGCCTTGTTCCTGATCTTAGAGAAACATCTGGTTTCTCACCATTAAGCATGTTAGCTGTGTTTTCTGTAATTTTTTTAAAAAGAATAAGTAATAATGTACAAGATTGTGGATATTCTTTATCAAGCTAAGGAAGTTTCTATTTCTAGCTTGCTGAGAGCTTTCATCATGAATAGGTGTTCAATTTTGTCATATAGCTTTTTAATAACCTATTCGTGTCATCATGATTTTTCTATTTTCTATTTTGATAATATATGGGTTACATTAATTGATATTTGAATGTTGAACCAGTCTTGAATATTTGGAATAAATACCACTTGGCTGGATGTATAATTCTTTTAATATGTTGTTGAATTTGATTATTTTGTTGAGGAAATTTGTACCTGTGTTCATAATAGATATGTGTAGTTGCCCTTTCTTAAAAAGTCTTTGGTTTTAGTGTTAAGATAATGTAATGTCTGGTTTTGGTATTAGGGTAATGCCAGCCTCATAGAAAGAATAAGCTTCTATTTTTTGGAACAGATTGTACAGAATTGTCATCATTTTCGTCTCAAATATTTGACAGAATTCACCAGTGAAACCATTTGGGTTTAATGTTTACTGTTTTGAAAGTTTAATAATTATTGATTCAATTTCTTTAATATATAGGCTTATACAAAGTGGCTATTTTTCCTTGTGTGAATTTTAGTAGGTTGTGTCTTTAATAAAATTGGTTCAGTTCACCTAATTTATAACATTTATGACAACAGTTATTCATAATACTCATTACCCTCTTAATGTTCCTGGGATCCATAGTGATGGCCCCTACATACAGGTTCTCAAAAACTGAAACATTTTCTCCAACATACTCAAAACCACACACACAAAAAACAACAACAACAAAAAATCCCTTTGAAGCCTGTAAGTTTAGATGGGGTACAAATCAAGACTAATTCTACTGTAATTTACTTTGTTTATGATTGAGATGAAAAGTGGGCAAAAAACTGTGCTATATAAGAAGGCTGGGTTAGCAAATTAAAAAGTAGGATGCAATCATCATAGTTTTCTTTAAAACTTTACACAAGCCCATGCACCCTAGAGCCCATGCTCAGCGAGAAGAGAAGCCACCACAATGAGAAGCCTGTGCACCACAACCACAGAGTAGCCCTCGCTTGCTGCAACCAGAGAAAAGTCTGCACAGCACTGAAGACTCAGTACAGCCAAAAGTAATAAATAAATTATATAAAAAAAATTTTTCAAAAGATGCTATAGTAAAAACATCCCACTTAATAAATGTGAAATCAAGACTTATCAAATAAATCATCAAATTGTTTACTGCTTTTATCTATTTATTTCTGTAATTTGCAACACAGAGAAGTTCACAGACAACAGTATTATCTGCTTTGTAGAAATACTGTCAAACTTATATTGCCAGCACCATTTTTCCTTTTTCTAGTAACTTCAAGGAATAGTAAGTTGCTCATTCCTTTGAATCTCAACTAGAGTATTCTAGGAACATATTTTTGTATGTCATCTTTCTGAGAAAGAACTTACAAGTTTTCTAAAATATAACAGTATTTGTATTTTCTACAAAAGGGACACGGTATACTTGTAAGTTTTTGCCTGTTTTAAGAGAGATTTAGTATTCAAGGTAAATAAGAAACTTGAATAATACAATGCAGTAGAAATCAATTTCAAAAATAAAAATATATACCAAGTCCACTCTGAAAACTAATGATACAAAAAGTGTTTGGAATTCTCTAGTTTACCTTATATGTAGTTTAATTATATTGTCACTTATCTACCTATGATAAAGTCTATTTATTAAAATATCATGCCACACCCCCAAAAAAGCTAGAGAATTTTAAATGAGAATTTTATTTATAGAAAAGTCATAGAGGATTAACAAAATTTTATGAACACAATATCATTAGTAATAATTAACAGAATCAAGAAAGGTTTAATATATATATCACTTGTAATATAATACACATTAAAATACTTTTATTCTACCTTTATTCATTATTTTTTAATATTCCAATTTTTAACAAACCTAGAAATATTGTAGTATACATGAACAGATGTATTATATACTTAAAAATTATGCTACATTATACATTAAGATACTAAGTCAGTTTTTTAACCTCCAGCAAATTATGGTCTTTCACCATAATTTATAAATTTAAAGGATATAAGCACCAAATAGAACTCAAAATGTATAAAATAAACTGGCATATATTTTAAAAGAAAAACATTAGGAATATAATTAACAAAAAATTTTCCAAAGAATAGTGCAGAAGGTATATTTAAAGTATTATAATGATTAAGTCTAGAATGTTTTTACTTACATTCTTGTCAACTCAGTTGAAAACACAAAAGCACTGATTGACTATGAAGCTATCATTTTTAAATGAATAGTAGATGGCAGCATGAGTCATTTTAAGCATGAAAGGAAAATGGACTATATTATGTGCTTTGATTAGCAAATAACGTTCTTTATCCAAGTAATTCTCAGTGTTTCCATTATCCTTGAATGACAAGATTCTTTATGTACTGTGTGAAAAAAACACCATCTTTTTACTGATGGAAGGCTTCTAATCTTATTCGGGTTGGATCTTCTGGATGTCTCAAGGCAATTCCATTACGCAGGAGCAGCTCAATATAAGGTGGCCAAAAAGAATCACTAATTTTGACATATGGGTCATGTGGAACACCAAATAATCTATTTAAAAGAATCTAGGAAAAAACATCATTCAAGATATATCTTACTTGGAAAAAAAAATTGATACAGATATATTAAAACAGTTTCTTTAAAGAATGTTGATCTCTTTTCTTTGAATAATTGTTTAATCATAATTTCTATGTATTAAATAGCTGATTCTCTTTTTTTAAAAAACTACAAATATTACTGAATGGAAATAGCTTTAAAATGAATCTTTGTACCTGAATTTTTAAAACATTTCCTAAAAACTTGTTAAAAAGCATTTACAATTCTCCCACTTCTCTTAAGACTAATTATTTATTTATGTTAGAAATTTGGTTATAACCATTTCTTCAAATTAAAAAACAAAGTTCAAAAAATTGCATACATGTCTTAATATTTCAGGGAAAGAGAAAACACCAACCTCCCCCCTCCAACTCAAAGCCACTTATTCATCTGACAAACCTTCAAAACAAAAATTCTATCATCATTATTTCCTTCAAATTATCTTAAACACTTTGATCTCTTCACTAAGGATATTGAGAAATTTTCAATACCTGTAGTAAATGATATAAGACTAACATTTCATGAACTACATTCCATGAAATTGGTCTCCCTAGCAATGCTCTCAGAGAAGGCAATGGCACCCCACTCCAGTACTCTTGCCTGGAAAATCCCATGGATGGAGGAGCCTGGTAGGCTGCAGTCCATGGGGTCGCTAAGAGTTGGACACGACTGAGCGACTTCACTTTCACTTTTCACTTTCATGCATTGGAGAAGGAAATGGCAACCCACTCCAGTGTTCTTGCCTGGAGAATCCCAGGGACAGGGGAGCCTGGTGGGCTGCTGTCTATGGGGTCGCACAGAGTCGGACACGACTGAAGCGACTTAGCAGCAGCAGCAGCAACAGCAATGCTCTTAGCATGGAGTAACAGGATCCTGTGGTTAAATAAGCTCAAGAAAGATGCTAATATGTACTAGGAATGACCCATCTTTCCCAGATTCAGGGCACTAGAAAAGTTTTGTAAGAAACACACATTAAATATTTGAACATTAATGTTCTATGAGATATGAAAAATGTTAAATATGTATCAATTATTACTCTACCTCCTCAGCTCCCACAAAATGCCTTCAAAAATTACAAAACCAGGATTTATAAGGGTTAAAAGATTCCTCAAGGGGTACATAATTAGTAAAAGATAATGGATTAGAATCCATATCTTCAAACTGCCATGCCAAAGTTTTAACTTAAAGATATTATTTTAAGAAACACAGAAAAGGAAAAATAAAATTTATACCATAGCAGTAAAGAATCTGTCTGCAATGCAGGAGACATGGGTTCAATCCCTGGGTCGGGAAGATCCCCTGGAGAAGAAAATGGCAACCCACTCCAGAATTCCCGCTAGAAAATCCCATGTACAAAGGAGCCTGGTGGGCTATAGTCCATGGGGTCATAAAAGAGTCGGACATGACTTAACAGCTAACAATAGTAAAAGTGTCATAGAAATATAACTAAAGTATTAAGTTCTCATCTCAATCACATTTCATGATAATATCAATACCTCTATTCTTATTTTTTTAACATTCTAATTCTTGAAGTAAAATTTCACCTGTCATAAATTTTAGCTAATTCTTTTTTTTCTTGGCTATGACAGTGCAGAATCTCAGTTCCTCATCCAGGGACTGAACATGGACTATGGCAGTGAAAACCCAGAATGCTAACCACCAGGCCACCAGGGAATTCTCTAATTATTTCAAGAACCATATCCTGGAGAAAAAAGCTGTTGGTCTCATTTCTTTTAGGTATGATCATAAGAGAATGAGGTATTATTCCCATTTTAGAGCAATTGCTCACATTTTAATATAATTTAAAATCTTACTTTTCATTGCTACATAAAATAATATCAATCAAAATCCTAGTAAATTCCAGAAATAATTAAATGTTAAAAATTCTACTTTAAAGTGAAAGTGTATATATTATTTTACTTTTCATTGAATGGCACTATAAATTTAGTTTACAATTATCATTGATAATACAAGCCTTGGTATGTAAGTTCCTAAATCTAAGCTTTATATGGTATCTCATAGTACACTATTCAAAAATTACACATGTATTTCCGAGTTAACTGTCAATATTTGCCACATATATGACAATCTTTATCTTAAAAAAAGTCAAGTCATCCATGAGAAATGGTAGTTTTAGTTTCAGTATAAATTGGAAGTAAATTGGAATAGGCTGAAAGATTCAAATTATAATCTAAAAAATATTTGTATTTTGCTTTTCAAAGTAATAATATTCTGTATTAAGATATCCTGAGGTATCAAATGTACATGCTTTCTCTGCCTGACATTTACTTTTTTTTTTTTTTTCCACAAATATCTTTGACCCTTAAAAAAAGTTTTTGAACTTTGGCCAAATTATCAACTATATTAAATACTTTAGATCTTGATATGACAACCTATTGCAAATTGGGTGAACAGGAAGGCGGAGGTACCAAAACCACTTAGCTAAAGACTTTAGTATTCAAAAACACCTAGCTAGATAAATGAAGACTTTAACTAGATAAAGACTTTTCATAAAATTACTATGAAGCAACTTTTCTGAAATCACTTTATTCTAAACTTATCACTCATTTTAAAAAGCCACATTAATTGTTGAACAGCTATTCATAGACTATCTATCTTTCTGTTCACCCAACTTGTAATAGGTCATCATATCAAGATCTAAAGTATTTAATAAAGTTGATAACTTGGCCAAAGTTCAAAAACATTTTTAAGGGTCAAAGATATTAGTTAAAAAAAAAAAATAAATGTCAGACAGAGAAAGCATGTATAGATTACATAACAGCAAAGGGTTTCACTGTATAGATACTAAATGACATCATAAAAATTTTCTTAAAGTAATAATCTGGAATATACTTAAGGGTAAGATTTTAGTTTCATCTTCTCTTAAAAAATATTCTTTCTTACTACACAAAAAATAGAAACTAATTTTATACTAAAGATAAATTAATATATGTAATAAAATTTGGTGTATACCTTAAAAACTAAAGCAGCATTTTTTCTTTTTCAAACCTGAGTATGTGCCTGTACTTAGTCACTCAGTTGCATCCAACTCTTTGCGATCCCCATACACTGTGGCCGGTCACGCTCCTCTGTCTATTGGAATTTTTCAGGCAAGAACACTGGAGAGGGTTGGCATTTACTCCTCCAGGGGATCTTCCCTGTTCAGGGATCAAACACTCATCTCCTTCATTGGCAGGTGGATTCTTTACAACTGAGCCACCTAGGAAGCCCCAAGTTTGTGTATAATTGTCCATAAATCACTAATCAAACAAATCTTCAAGACAAAACAACTACACAAAACACTTACCTCTAGCATTTCATGCAGTGTTATCAGCTGTGCAGTTGATTCTTGAATGTTTTTCTTTGAGGAAAGTGTGAATAATAAGGAATTTAAATTTCAGTTCTGACAATGGCAAGCTGTTAGACCATTTATTAAAAATTTTTAAAATCTTTTAATTTAATATCTCTCAATTGCAATTATACAAGATATACTAAAACCAAACATTTAAATGAGATGACTTTAAAAAAATTCTAAAAGAAAACAACCTGTTGTACTAAACATTAAGGTTCATAAAAATACAGCTGAAACAATCTCTAAGACAGGGAAATCTTTTGTAATTACTAAAACATACAATTCAGACTATCTACCTATCTATCTATAAATATATAATGGGTAAAGTATATTACACATATTATATATACTCATATAAGTGTAATCTAATTTTCGAACCTCCCCAATAGAAATATTCAAGCAAATGACATTTCAGACTGTACTGATACAGTTTCAGGACAGAAAACTTGCTTCCTGGGGAGATTTGCTCATCTTTTCACAGTTCATGATGGTTTCTAATATTAACTCAACTCACTAGTTCTTTTTTTCCTGGAATGACAGAGAATAGATCTCATTCCAGTTCCATACTAGAGTTTCATTGTACATAGCTAAGATATGTCTCCTTTATTCTTTTAATGTTTTAAACCCAAGAAAGATATTCTATGTTCCACCACTAAATATTGTTCTATTTTATTCAGACTATTCTATTTTATCATGGCAATTAAAAAATTCAGCTTTAATTTTGTCATCCAATAAATTTACTTTAATCCTCTTCAGTTTCATATCATTTATAAACTTTGATGACTATGTTCTCTACCTCTTTATCCAAATTACTGCTAAAAATGTTCAATAGGATAAGGTTCTATGGGAAATCTTCCAAGACAATACTAAGTAAAATCAGGAGCTTTTGAGTTCAGACATTCAATTAACTATATTTCCTACTATAGTGAAATCCAGTACTTTCCTGACAACAGGCAAAGATTACCACAGAGTCCTTGTAAGGTCTTATAGAAATATAAATATATAAAAGAAATAGTAAAATAACCCTGACAAAAACAAATGTGATTACTGAATAAAGATGGTAAAGCTGGAGATCATCATCTCCTGCCCCCTTAATACCTTACTAAATAGAAGAGAGGTAAAAAGCAACATATGATTCACTAGTCATGAAAGCATATACAATTACCAAACTGATAAAGAAGCAGCTAGGCACAGATAAAAATATAAAAGTTTGAGACAATCAAAGAAAATGCAAAGAAAAATTACAATAAAAGGAAACAAAAAATGTTTAAACATCAAGATATGATAAGCATATAATAAAGGACAAAAATGGCAATATAATTATATAAAAAGGCAATATAACAACATATAATAAAGTACAGAAATGGTAAGGACCTAAAGGAAACAAGAGATTAAAAAGAGGTGGCAAGAATACACAGAACTTTACAAAAAAGGTCTTAATGACCTAGCTAACCACAATGGTGTGGTCACTCACCTAGAGTCAGACATCCTGGAGTGTGAAGTCTAATGAGCCTTAGGAAGCATTATTATGAATAAAGCTAGTGGAGATGATGGGATTCTAGCTGAGCTATTTCAGATCCTAAAAGATGATGCTATGAAAGTGCTGCACTCAATATGCCAGCAAATTTGGAAAATTCAGTGGTGGCCACAGGACTAGAAAAGACAAGTTTTCATTTCAATCCCAAAAAACGGCAATGCCAAAGAATGTTCAAATTACATTACAACTGCTCTCATTTCACATACTAGTAAGATAATGCTCAAAATCCTTCAAGGTAGACTTCAGCAGAACGTGAACCGAGAACTTCCAGATGTATAAGATGGATTTAGAAAAGACAGAGGAAATAGAGAACAAATTGCAAAGATCTACTGGATCATGGAAAAAGCAAAGAATTTAAAAAAAAAATCTATTTCTGCTTCACTAACTACATGAAAGCCTTTGACTGTGTGGATCACAACAAACTGTAGAACTCTTAAAAAGATGGAAATACCAGATCACCTTACCTGGGTCCAAGAAACCTGTGTGCAGGACAAGAAGCAATAGTTAGAACTGGATATGGAACAGCAGACTAGTTCAACGTTACTGGGAAAGGAATACGTCAAGGCTGTAAACTGTCACCCTGCTTATTTAATTTACATGCAGAGTAAATACATCATGCTAAATATTGGGCTAGAAGATTCACAAGCTGGAATCAAGATTGCAGGGAGAAGTATCAACAAACTCAGTTATACAGAGGATACCACTTTAATGGCAGAAAGTGAAGACAAACTAAAGAACTTCCTGATGAATGTGAAAGAGCAGAACAAAAAGGCTGACTTAAAACCCAACATTCAAAAAATGAAGATCTCAGCATCTGGTCCCATCACTTCATGGCCTATAAATGGGGGAAAACTGGAAACAGGGACAGATTTCATTTTCTTGGGCTCCAAAATGACTGCAGATGGTGACTGCAGCCATGAAATTAAAAGATGCTTGCATCTTGGAGGAAAAACTATGACAAACCTAGACAGCATATTAAAAACAGAGACATCACTTTGCTGACAAAGATCCATATAGTCAAAGCTATGATTTTTCTAGAAGCCATGCATGGATGTGAGAGTGGGACCATAAAGAAGTCTGAGCACCAAAGAATTTATGCTTTCGAACTGTGGTGCTGGAGAAGACCCTTGAGAGTCCCTAGGACTGCAAAGAAATAAAACCAGTTAATCCTAAGGGAAATTAAACCTGAATATGCATTAGAAGGACTGATGCTGAAGCTGAAGCTCCAATACTTCGGCCACCTGATGTGAAGAGCCGACTCTTTGGGAAAGACACTGATACTGGGAAAGATTCAGAGCAAGAGGAGGAGGAGGTGGTGACAGAGGATGAAATGGTTGGATGGCATCACTGACTCAATGTATGAATCTAAGCAAACTCAGGGAGATAGTAAAGGATAGAGAAGATGAGGTCACAGAGAGTCGGACATTACCTAGTGACTGAACAACAAAAGCAGTATAAAATATAATAAAATTTTCATGAAATGAAATGTGACCTAAATCTTCCCCCAAAACAATACATCATCAAAGCAAAACTGATATTGAATGATCAACATGGTGACATAACCTCATTAAGCTACTGAAGGTCAGACATAAAGAATCTTTCAGGCAAGTAGTCATGCCAGAAAACATCTGCAGGCTGGCCTCAACTTCTCCACAGCACACTTCCATCTAAGAAAAATGGAGAAACCCACTACCAAGTCTTGTGATTTTTTAAAATCTCTGCCAAAGATAAGGCTCTAATTATAAAGCAAACAATGTCAGCAGTTAAAATTTCAAAAATAAAACAGCCAGGAATTCTTCTTGAACAAATTACTTGTTAAAGAAATCCATCATAGCAAATAATGGATTAAACTTAAAAACTCAAAAATGAAAGGTAAAATATGATAAGAATGGAATCTAACAATGTACAATAAAGACTAAATGCATACATGAATGATGGTATAGAACAAAATATAAATGCAATAAAACTGTGAAAGTGAAAAATAAATAATACAATTTACTTATTTAAAAAAAAACTGATGGCACTTTGGACTTTTGGCCCCCAAAACTGTGAGAAAATTAATTTCTTTTGTTTAAGCCACCTAATCTTTGGTATTTTGTTATAGCAGCTTGAGCCCACTAATACATCCATTTTTCTAGTTTGACAGAGAAAGTAACCTATCATTTTGTAATCTGTATCAATAGTTCATATACTTCACTTAAAAAAACTGAGCTTATCAAATATGACTTAACAAATTCATGATAGCTTCTGCTAATGAATGCTTCCTTTAAGAATATCTCAAATCTCTGGTTCTACTCGTGGAGAATCTTAAAAGGTTAAAAAAAAAAATAAACCCAAAAAACAGTTAAAAAAAAAGGGAGACTAGAATCAGGAAATAAATCACTGAGTTATGATAAATAAATGATAAATATGATGTTATGATAAATAAAGCACTAATTTTAAGATTATGATCATTAAGACGTAAGGGATCCTAAATTAACTGAAATGGTTAACAGAAGGCTGTCAACAATTTCAGAAATGACTAATGGGTATACATAATAACAGAATCAGAAAAATATTCCATAACAAATGTAAAGCCTACCGATAATTACAAAGAAGAAAGAGAAGAATAAATAAACACAGATTATAAGAAAACAAAACTTTCTCCTTTCCCTAGCATGTGCACAGTCACTCAAGAAATATGAACTGAGGTACTACAATAGGTATGAAAGACAGTACAAATACTAATATGAATTAAACAAAGCAAGCAGCTCACAGAGCATGGTAGGTGAAGAGAGACATAAATTGTTACTACAAAATCATGTAATAAATGCTAATAAGATGACACCTAAACTTCATTTAATGCCTCATACAAAAGATGATGTTTGAGTTGCTTTAAGAAGGAATTTACTATCCTCATAAGATAGGAACTCTTTTGTAACCAGAGGGAATAGCATGTATAGGCACAAAAAAGTGACAGGTCAAATTGTACATCTGCTCCAATAGCATGGAATGGACTCATGCAAGAGATGGGTAAAGATGGAAAGTAGGCCACAGAGATAGAAAAAGTCCAGAATACAAATTCATTACTCTAAGGAGTTTATAGACCTCATCCCAGATAGTGGCATCAAAATTGGAAAAAAAAAAAAGTTTTACATTAAAAAGATTAAAATATGTATATTTTTAAATATATGATTAAATAAATTATTAAATATGTAAAGTTTTAGAAAGATCATTCTGGATCCAGTTTCAATGCCTATCCTATGTCCACAAGTTCTTATTATTTATACCCTATTTTGCTTTTTAAAAATGAATTAAAGTGCTTGTTTCCAACTTTCTGTCACCCAATGAAATATTTATTTGCTTTTGTGAAAAAGGTTTATTTCATCATAACTTACTATTAAACTAATCAATAACTTACCTCATAGGTATAGGCATCTTCTGATTTTAAGTTACATATGTTTATCATATAAAATTTGGAAAATAATGAAAATGAAAACAAAAACAAGTCTCATTTACAATCTTAGCCCCAGGCATAAAGCACTATTACATTTTTGGGTACCAATTAGACTTTTTGGTATACAATTTAATCATCTATGCTTTATCCTCTAATAAAAATTTGTGAGCCTTTCATCAATTCCTTTGATAGTGTTCAATACATTATTTTTTAAAGCTCTATTTTCTCCACTATATGAATACAATATAAAAAACTATATTTATTTCTAGTTTATTGAATAACTAGATTCCTTCTAATTTTTCAATAAATACCATAACGTGATGATGGAATACTTCTGTACATGTACCTATTCGTTTATATCTTTGAAAAGAAAAAAAAGAAAGAAAATGAAGTCCCTTAGTCGTGTCTGATTCTTTGTGATCCTGTGGAGTGCAGCCTACTAGACTCCTCCATTCATGGGATTTTCCAGGCAAGAATACTGGAGTTGGTTGCTATTTCCTTCTCCAGGGGATCTTCCCAACCCAGGTATTGAACCTAGGTCTCCCACATTGCAGGCAGATGCTTTACCGTCTGAGCCACAAAAGATGTAAACTTATATCTTTGAATTGCATATTAAACAAGAAAATTCATCAGAAACTTTACATTTGAACCCACGACAACAATTTCATATCTGAATATCTACAGGAATGTCTTCTCTACAACTTACCTTTTTCTTTTTAACGTTTCTATCAGGCAGAGGAAAATGGTCTTCGAGAAACTCACCCAAGGTAACCAACAGTTTCTCCTTAAATTCTTTTATATCATGCATTTTTGTTTTCAGCTCATTAAAAATTCTAGAAAGATTTTTTTTTTAAAATTAAGAGAATTAAATTATTGATAAAATACTTCAGGTATAAAGAATTGGTTACTCATAAAATTAATCAAACACTGTTCAAACTTCATTGCTCAAATCAAATAACTAGCTTTATGAGATAAATAGTCTATTTAACATAGGAAAATTAGAAGTCAAGTTATTAATAAAAGATTATATAACTTAACAATTAGTAAAGGTCAGATCAGATCAGTCGCTCACTTGTCCGACTCTTTGCTGCTGCTGCTAAGTCACTTCAGTCGTGTCCGACTCCGCGTGACCCCATAGACGTCAGCCCACCAGGCTCTCCTGCCCCTGGGATTCTCCAGGCAAGAAAACTGGAGTGGGTTGCCATTTCCTTCTCCAATGCATGAAAGCAAAAAAGTGAAAGTGAAGTCGCTCAGTCGTGTCCGACTCTTAGCGACCCCATGGACTGCAGCCCACCAGGCTCCTCCATCCATGGGATTTTCCAGGCAAGAGTATTGGAGTGGGGTGCCATTGCCTTACGACTCTTTGCAACCCCATGAATCGCAGCACGCCAGGCCTCCCTGTCTATCACCAACTCCCGGAGTTCACTGAGACTCACGTCCATCAAGTCAGTGAAGGTCAGGGTAAGACAATTTCTGGTAAAATTCACCTGCTTTTCATCTATGCATTTCATATAACATAAAAAAGGAAATTTCTCCTATTTTGAATACCTAGAACACAAAATCGATACCTTGATTCAGAAAATGTCACAACCTGCTGTTTCAATTCATTTTGTAGCACATTAAGAGATTCCAATATCTGATGCTGTTCATCCAACCATTTTTGCTCCCTTTGAATGTGAAAAAAAACAAACAATAGTCAAATAAAACATTAATGCTAATTCAATACATATAAAAGACTAATGGTAATTATAATATAAATATACCTTTCTAAGTCTTCCTTTAATTTTTCATTATTTGACTGAATAGTAGATAGCACCAATTCAAGATCATGTCTCAATTTTTGGAACTAGAACAAAATAATTAAAATTAATTGTTTAATCTTTAATCTTGTAGTTATATCTCTGAACAATAGTGAAATTTACATACTAGGATATACATTCAGAAACCAATGGCAAAAAAAGGCTAGCAAAAAGTCTTTGAAAGGGAAATATACCCCTTTATTGGGCTCTAAAATCACTGCAGATGGTGACTGCAGCCATCAAATTAAAACACGCTTACTCCTTGGAAGGAAAGTTATGACCAACCTAGATAGCATATTCAAAAGCAGAGACATTACTTTGCCAACAAAGGTTCGCCTAGTCAAGGCTATGGTTTTTCCAGTGGTCATGTATGGATGTGAGAGTTGGACTGTGAAGAAGGCTGAGCGCCGAAGAATTGATGATTTTGAACTGTGGTGTTGGAGAAGACTCTTGAGAGTCCCTTGGACTGCGAGAAAATCCAACGAGTCCATCCTAAAGGAGATCAATCCTGGGTGTTCTTTGGAAGGAATGATGCTAAAGCTGAAACTCCAGTATTTTGGCCACCTCATGTGAAGAGTTGACTCATTGGAAAAGACTCTGATGCTGGGAGGGATTGCGGGCAAGAGGAGAAGGGGAAGACAGAGGATGAGATGGCTGGATGGCATCACTGACTCGATGGACGTGAGTCTGAGTGACCTCCGGGAGTTGGTGATGGACAGGGAGGCCTGGCGTGCTGCAATTCATGGGGTCACAAAGAGTCGGACACGACTGAGCAACTGAACTGAACTACGGTGTTCATTGGTAGGACTGATGTTGAAGCTGAAACTTCAATACTTTGGACACCTGATGCAGAGCTGACTCATTTGAAAAGACCCTGATGCTGGGAAAGATTGAGGGCAGGAGAAGCAGACAGAGGATGAGATGGTTGCATGGCATCACCAACTCAATGGACATGGGTTTGGATGGACTCTGGGAGTTGGTGATGGATAGAGAGGCCTGGCATGCTGTAGTTCATGGGGTCACAAAGAGTCGGACACGACTGAGTAACTGAACTGAACTCAGTTCTATGTAATATTTCACTGTTAAATTAAAAGATATAAGAGGTTTTGAGCAATAAATTGTAATTTCATACTGAAAGGCAATTCAGTGGAAAATTTTCAGTAACCAGGCATATTAGGTAGGTCTCTTTTCTAAGGAGACTATACTAAACAGACACAGATGAGTATCACTCATTCAACAAATATTTCTTAATCAATTGTAACACCAGGCACTGTTGAAGGAGTCAGGGATGCAAAAGTGAACAGATTACAAAGAGGGGAATCCACACGAAGAAAACAAACTTGAAACTCCGGAGAGGGATAAATGCTATGCTATGCTATGCTAAGTTACTTCAGTCGTGTCCGACTCTGTGCGACCCCACAGATGGCAGGCCACCAGGCCTCCCCGTCCCTGGGATTCTCCAGGCAAGAACACTGGAACGGGTTGCCATTTCCTTCTCCAATGCATGAAAGTGAAAAGAGAAAGTGAAGTCACTCAGTCATGTCCGACTCTTAGCGATCCCATGGACTGCAGCCTACCAGGCTCCTCCGTCCGTGGGATTTTCCAGGCAAGAGTACTGGAGTGGGGTGCCATTGCCTTCTCCGAGAGGGATAAATACAATACAGTAAAAATACGTCAAAGCAAGAGTACAGAAATGAGGAGCAGGGATGGCATTTTTAGGTATGATATAGACAACACTGATAATACATCAAATATGGTCCGATAATGGACTTAAATTAAAAATCAAAAAATTTATTTGAAAAAAACGTGAAAATTTGGATACTAAAAATACAAATAAAGATGCAAATAATCCATGGGTCAAAAACACAATCCTCAGAAAAATAAGAAATTATGATGAACTATTTGAAAATAAAAGCAAGATTAAACTTTCTGGAATAAAGCAAAAGAAGTATTCAGATAAGAATTTACACCACTAAAAGCCTGTATTAGAAAAAAAGAAAGCTCTCTCTCTAAATCTAGCTTGAACATCTAGATCATCAAAAAAGCAAAAGAGTTCCAGAAAAACATCTACTTCTGTTCTATTGATTATGCCAAAGCCTATGCTATGTGGATGACAACAA
The DNA here is from genome assembly GCA_935064755.1 of Tragelaphus eurycerus. Classification (NCBI taxonomy): domain Eukaryota; kingdom Metazoa; phylum Chordata; class Mammalia; order Artiodactyla; family Bovidae; genus Tragelaphus; species Tragelaphus eurycerus. The sequence continues at coordinate 14,658,245 of CAKXYN010000024.1, read as the reverse complement.
ACTATGGAAAATTTTTAAGAGGTGGGAATACCAGATCACCTTACCTACCTCCTTAGAAATCTGTATACAGGTCAAGAAGCAACAGTTAGAATTGGACATGGAACAACAGACTGGTTCTAAATAAGGAAAGGAGTGGTCAAGGCTGTGCCGGGAGCCAGCATGAGGAACTCCAACCCGTGGCAAAGGTCATGAGGAAGGAAGCTCGGCATATACAAAGACGGGATCGAGCCTCAGGAGTCTCCCTGGAAATTCTCGAGCATCTACCCCCAAAACCAGAGTCTGCCTATTTTCTGCTTTGTGCTCTCACCTACACCTCTGACTTTACGGGGGGCTGTCCCCCACTACCTCTCTCTGAAAAAAGAGTTAACTTACAGCTCCAGTTAATAAAGTTCCTGGGTGTGATAGTGTTTCAACCTACAAACTCCTTTGGAAGTCCTCTAGCCTGCCTGAATAGGTTTTTCCAGCCACATGTGATTGTTCAGAGCCTCCCAACTGTGAGAGGCAAAAGATGTTCTAAACTGTCTAAATACAGATTCCTTTGAGCAGTTAAAAGATTGATTAGAAATTGTATTGGTGAAGGGTTTTTCACTTGTTGGGCCAATGTTTGCTGCTAAGTTTCCATATCCCTTACCTGCTGTGTCCCTGGCAGTATATTGATCAATATAATTGGTGTAAGTAGTAGCTTTAATGTTTGTAACCTTGGACCCTTGAGTTAATTCTTTTTCTTGTTATATAGCCCACCACACCTTTGCCCTATAGGAATGCAACTTTATCTAATGCTTTTTGGATGCTGGTGCCTGACTTTAGAATAATCACCTTTAGAGAAAAATAAGCTTTCTGAAGAAAGGGTCTTAAAATGTTAACAGGCCTCCGGGCCAGAAGATGATGCAAATCACCTAAACTTTTGCATATGATAAGTTTGCAGGAAGAAAGCCTGGCTTAATGCATGACTCTACCCCTTCCCCTATTATCCTCTATCCATAATTTAAGGTATAAAAACTACTTTGGAAAATAAAGTGCAGGCCTTATTCACCAAAACTTGGTCTCCCTATGTCGTTCTTTCTCTTACCTTCTGGCTGAATTATTCAGCCTCTTTTCTCCACTAAATTTTCTCACTGAACTATCCTTATTTCAGCCTCTTTTCTTCACTGAATTTCCTTACTGAGCTATCCTTATTTAACCACTCTTTATATCCTTAATTAACGTTTAATTAAGCAGTTGTTTCCTGATCCTCGCCGACGCTGTCCCCACTTCGAACTCCCTGGATCCACCGGGGCTGGACCCTGGCACATGGTATAGTTCATGAGGTTGCAGAGACTGGGACACAACTTGGCAACTTAACAACAAAGGACCCCCATAGATAGATCAAGAGAAGGAGCTGGTACTTCCACCACAGTATAAAAATGTTAACTTGAACTTTCTGACTTTTGACCTCACACCAACCTTATTAAACCTGGTGTGCTAAGGTGAAAGCCTCAATAGTTTAATGTCTCTATATAACATGCCTCCAGTTTTCAGGTGTGTGGGTGAAAGTTAGTCACTTGATTGCAAGAGAGAGAGAGAGAGAAGGCCTAGTGGTCTGTTCTTACTTTAAAGCAATCTTATTTTAAGCTCTACAGTTGAACCCTGAATTTTCAAGTACCAGGTTCCTTCAAATTCAAAGCCTTTCTTCAGTTCTATTGGGCAGAGTCTGTCTCTAAGAATACACATATTTATCTATTTCAATGCTCTACAACTTTGTTTAAAATTCTTATTTGCTTCTATCTTATCTCCTAAACTTTGATCTAATAAACTGATCCTTTAAAAAACATCTTTATTGACCTTTATGTTAAGTTTTAAGGACAGATATATATGTATAATTGTTTAGTTATATGTAAACTTTTAGCATTTATTATGAAATTTAATCAACAAAAATTAAATACAAGAGTGAAGTTTATATATTTAATTCAAAATTCAAACAATCTGAAGAATCCTATTCAATAAAACATAATTAATACAATTTTAAAGTGGTTTCATCTCATTCACTATGGCATGAACTTACCCAAAACACTTTTTGTCATAAGTTATTTTGGGTTACTACAAATTCATTCAGTGACTTACCTCTTCTCTTCCTAATGTTACCAGAATTTCTTCATTCAGGGGAATCACTACAGGAACAAAACAAACAAAAATTATACATATACTTAGTTATTTCTCAAAAATCAAGAATTCGATTTTGCAGTTTCTAAGATACCGCTTTCCCTTTTCATTTATATACAATAGAATGTTTATGAGATGTGTACAGTTTTTATAAACATTTTTAACACCTTTACATATATAGCCAAATTATATATCATATTAGCCAAATGTGATATTTTCACATTTTGTTTTCAGTGCTTTTTTCTTATTTTATTTTCCCAATCCATCAAAAACAAAATTAATATTCTACAGTGTGTTTCTTAAATATTTCTCCATGGTTAAATGATTCTATGCATACAAACATAGATCCATTGTATATAGTCTACACATATTTGTACATATACAAAAAAAGTTATTAATTTTGTTACTCCCAGTTTTACAAGAATGAGATCATATCATACACATTACTCTTATTTTCACTCAACAAAACCCACATGGAAATCCTGTGTGGGTTTCATTCATCTGGAGTAAGTCAAATTCATAATTTTAAATCACTGCACAATATTCCACAGGGTAAATTCATCAAATGTGTTGAGCAATTTCACTATTGATTGAGCACTAACTTCGTGTCTAGAGTTTAGCCTCAAAAAACAATGATGCAGGAAACATTCTTTTATTTATGTCCTTATACATTGATTCTTTCATTTCTGTGGGATAGATTCCCAGAAAATGAATTTCAAAGAATAAAATGTGTATTTTGAATTTTAAAATAGGATGCTAGATTCTTTTTTTCAATTTTCTGGAAGCAATGACTGAGAAACAGCAAAAATATTATAAACTCTTCTAAAAATTCTGCCAGTCTGATGAACATAAATTAATATTCCATTTTAATTTCATGGACAGAGGAGCCTGGAAGGCTGCGATCAATGGGGTCGCTGAGGGTCGGACACAACTGAGCGACTTTACTTTCACTTTTCACTTTCATGCATTGGAGAAGGAAATGGCAACCCACTCCAGTGTTCTTGCCTGGAGAATCCCAGGGACGAGGGAGCCTGGTGGGCTGCCATCTATGGGGTCACACAGAGTCGGACACGACTGAAGTGACTTAGCAGCAGCAGCAGCAGCAAAATCAAATCCTAATATTTACAAAAGTTCAATTCTTATACTAAATTTATTTTCCTAATAAAGTGCTACTAAAATTTCTCAAATTATACGCTACTGGAAACTTTCTAAACTTTCTTCCATGCTAGAGGGTTTTCTAACAGAAAAGAGATATGTAATTCATAAGCCCTGTAGAACTAAATAGGACTAATTATAGGCAGCCCTGGGGTAGCTATACAATGAAAAGGATTCTAAGAATATAAAGTTTAAAAATCTCCCTTTTGACAAGTGTGACCAAAAGTAGCACTTAATATTCAAATAATCATTTCAACCAATATGGCAGGCTCTAAAAATATAAAGATTTTTAAAATCTTTCGAGTGTGGCAGCCTATGGGATTCACAACCTTAAGCAAGGTGGGTTCTTGACCAACAAGTCAGTGTGTTCAGTGCTAGCAGTACAAGGTCTTTACGTAAGATTATAAGACATCTGGAAGGTAGAGAGATATACAAGTGTGATGTTACAGAGAAGTCTGCTTTGGATATACAGACATGAAAGCTGTGGAAATTTTGTGTCCTCTCCCTATCCTTCCAGTCATTCTCACTCCACCAAAATTCATATTTTGACATCCTAAGTTCCAGTATCTCAAACATGACTGTATTGGGGCTGGACCATAATTAAGTTAAAATGAGGTCAAGAGGGTGGACCCTATGCCATGGCTTTTTTATACAAAGAGATTAGAACACACATGGGTGACCATGTGAAGACACAGGAAGAAGATGGTAGGCAGTCTACTAGCTAAGAAGAGAGGCCTCAGAAGAAACCAACCCCGCCAACACCTTAATCTTGGACTCCTATCCTCCAGACTTGTGAGGGGGGAGGGGGAAGCTTCTGTTGTTTAAGCAACTCAGTCATGCTACTTTGTTATGGCAGTACTAACAAACCAATATAGAAGTCATTAATACAGACATAACACATTAAAATAGGAGTAGAAAAATATAATGTTGAAATAGATATAGAGTAAGAAGCAAAAAGCACTGAACACCAACATTTTAATAGCAGAGTATAAGGGGTCTTTGAGATGCCCAATATAATGCTAGAGGAGGCAACAAGATATACGGTTGAATATAAATTAAAATCGTAATTGTACATATATACATATCAGAGGTGCTGAAAATAAAAAGACTACTAGGTGGTAGTGAAGACATAAAACAATGGTGGACATTGGCTTGAACATATTAGGTTGGTGCAAACATAAATGCAGTTTCAGATCGTGAATTTTAAATCATTATAACTAGGCTCAAACATCTTTATTAATCAAAATAGGAACCATTATAATCAATACATTTTTGCCAATGAGAAATAAGTTAGTTTATTCCTGTAGCATCACTACGAACAAAGCTAGTGGAGGTGATGGAATTCCAGTGAAGCTATTTCAAATCCTGAAAGATGATGCTGTGAAAGTGCTGCACTCAATATGCCAGCAAATTTGAAAAACTCAGCAGTGGCCACAAGATTGGAAAAGGTCAGTTTTCATCCCAATCCCAAAGAAAGGCAATGCCAAAGAGTGCTCAAACTACCGCACAATTGCACTCATCTCACATGCTAGTAAAGTAATGCTCAAAATTCTCCAAGCCAGGCTTCAGCAATATTTGAACCGTGAACTTCCTGATGTTCAAGCTGGTTTTAGAAAAGGCAGAGGAACCAGAGATCAAATTGCCAACATCCGCTGGATCATGGAAAAAGCAAGAGAGTTCCAGAAAAACATCTCTTTCTGCTTTATTGACTATGCCAAAGCCTTTGACTGTGTAGATCACAATAAACTGTAGAAAACTCTGAAAGAGATGGGAATACCAGACCACCTGACCTGCCTCTTGAGAAATCTGTATGCAGGTCAGGAAGCAACAGTTAGAACTGGTCATGGAACCACAGACTGGTTCCAAATAGGAAAAGGAGTGCGTCAAGGCTGTATATTGTCACCATGTTTATTTAACTTATATGCAGAGTACATCATGAGAAATGCTGGACTGGAAGAAACACAGGCTGGAATCAAGATTGCCGGGAGAAATATCAATAACCTCAGATATGCAGATGATACCACCCTTATGGCAGAAAGTGAAGAGGAACTAAAAAGCCTCTTAATGAAAGTGAAAGTGGAGAGTGAAAAGGTTGGCTTAAAGCTCAACATTCGGAAAACGAAGATCATGGCATCTGGTTCCATCACTTCATGGGAAATGGATGGAGAAACAGTGGAAACAGTGTCAGACTTTATTTTTCTGGGCTCCAAAATCACTGCAGATGGTGACTGCAGCCATGAAATTAAAAGACGCTTACTCCTTGGAAGGAAAGTTATGACCAACCTAGATAGCATATTCAAAAGCAGAGACATCACTTTGCCAACAAAGGTTCGCCTAGTCAAGGCTATGGTCTTTCCTGTGGTCATGTATGGATGTGAGAGCTGGACTGTGAAGAAGGCTGAGCGCCGAAGAATTGATGCTTTTGAACTGTGGTGTTGGAGAAGACTCTTGAGAGTCCCTTGGACTGCAAGGAGATCCAACCAGTCCATTCTGAAGGAGATCAGCCCTGGGATTTCTTTGGAAGGAATGATGCTAAAGCTGAAACTCCAGTATTTTGGCCACCTCATGCGAAGAGTTGACTCATTGGAAAAGACTCTGATGCTGGGAGGGATTGGGGGCAGGAGGAGAAGGGGACGAGAGAGGATGAGATGGCTGGATGGCATCACTGTCTCGATGAATGTGAGTCTGAGTGACCTCCGAGAGCTGGTGATGGATAGGGAGACCTGGCGTGCTGCAGCTCATGGGGTCGCAAAGAGTCGGACACGACTGAGCGACTGATCTGATCTGATCTGATTCCTGTAGCATAAAAATCTGGGCTTCAGGATTTGACAAACTCTTGGAAAGCATTTTCCATAGGCATTTTCTGCCTCCTGCTGGTTGTAGAAGCGTTTTCCCTGCAAAAGTTGTCAAGACGCTTGAAGAAGTGGTAGTCTGTTGGCAAGAAATTAGGTGAATATGGTAGATGCGGCAAAACATCATAGCCCAGTTCCTTCAACTTTGGAAGCACTGGCTGTATGCTGTGCAGTCAGGTATTGTTATGGAGAAGAATTGGGCCCTTTCTGTTGATCAGTGTCAGTTGCAGGTGCTTCAGTTTTCAGTGCATCTCATCAATTTTCTGAGCAAACTTCTCAGATGTAATAGTTTCACTAGGATTCAGAAAGCTGTAGTGGATTAGACGAGCAGCAGACCACCAGTGACCATGACCTTTTCTCGGGGCAAATTTGGCTTTGCAAAGTGTTTTGGAGCTTCTTGTTGGTCCAACTACTGAGCTGGTCATCACTGGCTGTCATATAAAATCAACTTTTCATTACATGTCACAATCCGATTGAGAAATGGTTCATTGCTGTTGCGTACAATAAGAAAACACTTAAAAGGATGATTTTTTTGACTTTCAGTCAGCTTACAAGGTACTCACTTAACAAGCTTTTTCACCTTTTCAATTTGCTTCAAATACTGAACAACCATAGAATGGCCAACATCGAGTTCTTCCACAACTTCTTGTGTAGTTGTAAGAGGATCAGCTTCAATGATCCTTTCAGCTAGTTGTTGTCAACTTCTGATGGCCAGCCATGTGCTCCTCATCTTCAAGGCTCTCGTCTCCTTTGCTAAACTTCTTGAACCACCACTGCACTATACGTTTATTAGCAGTTCCTGAGAAAAATGCATTGTTGATGCTGCAAGTTATCTCTGCTGCTTCATCACCATTCTGAACTCATATAAGAAAAATCACTCAAATTTCCTTTTTGTCTAACACCATTTCCCTAGTCTAAAATAAATATAAAATAAACAGCAAGTAATGTCATTAGCAAAAAAAAACATAAAGCTAGAAATGTGCATTAAATGTATAATATAACCACATTTATTTAAGATTATATTCAAATATTAAATGGCAAAGTTCAACATTGCAAAACTGCTATTACTTTTGCATCAACCTAACAGTTTAAAACAAGAATGCAGATAAAATTGTTTAGGAAGAGAATGAGAAAAAAGAATCCTGATAACTGGAAGAAAATGGAGAGGAAACTAAGAAAGAAAGTTGGAAAGGAGACAGAGGGGTAGAAGAAAGCAGAAGGGAGATCTAAACAAAAAAAGAGAGTACAATCCATATAGAAGATTGAATACAGACATACATACAACTTAAAAGAATGCAATCTTTAATAACTGAAAAATATCTCCTAGCTGGGTATTATAACCACAGATTTTTAAGTAATTTTCTGTTTCTCAACTAAAGGCAAAAATACCATTGGACAAATCAAAAGGCAACATAAAATGTATGCAGCTTTTAATGCAAGTATCTAAAACAATTTCTCTCTTCCACTATTTAAGTTTCGTTCATTAGGAAACAATACAGTTTCTACTGAGCATATAAAATAGTGTCTATGAGGATAAAGTGATGGCTATAATAAAGTCTCTATAATCAAGATTACTATATTCTAATGTGAGGCAGACATCCTCATCTATAATAATAAAGAAGTATGAAATTCTGTGTGTAAAAAAAGAAAAATAAGGTGACTTCCTTATAGCAATGGAATTTAGACCAATTTCAAGAAAGTTAAATACATCTTGAATTCTTCTTGTGATCATTAAATTAATTCAACATTAATTTATAAAAATGTAAATCTAAAAATAAGAATCTTACTTTCAGGAGTTTCTTTTTGCCACTGACTAAGTTCAGCAGTCAAACATTTCACTTGCATAATTAATAACGACAGCTATTTTTAAAAAAAGAAGAGAATAAAACAAAGTTATTTCCTATGGAATATTCATATCTATTCATAGATGAATGTGTAAACAGTCTTAATACTTTAATACAAGTCCCTAAAATAAGTGGCTAATGTAACAGCCATCTAAACTATAAAAAATTATCACTCCCAACATAATTTTCCTTTAAATTACATTAATTATAGACTATAAATTGTCATTATAGCAGCAATACAGTCCTAAAAATGATCATTTCTAATTTCACTATTCAACCTAAAAGAACCTAAGTACATTAAGTTTATTCTCTGAAGTAATATTCTTTAAAAAAAAATGCTATTTCTTGCCAATTTGGGGGGACAAATTTGCTTGAAAGATGCTCTTTTTCCCCTTTCTATGTACTTTTAGAAAAATTGCAACTAGTTTAACTGAGCAGTTACAGTTTAAATACATATATAAAAAATAATTATAAAATGAGACTTATTCCACAAATCACACATACACACACAAAAAAAGTTTTACTATACCAAAGTTTGTAACTTGAATATCCCTTTAGCCAAAAATAAATTAGAATAAATGTTTCTGATATTAGGTGATTCCAATCATTTTAATCTTGATAAATTACAAATCTATGTGATAAATCTGTTACCAGATTAAACCATAAAATTAACATGTACATATGCTTAAATTTCTGGAGAAGGAAATGGCAACCCACTCCAGTATTTCTGCCTGGGAAGCACCATGGACACAGGAGCCTGGTGGACTAAAGTCCATGGGGTTGCAAAGAGTCAGACGCAACTGAGTGACTAACACATGCTTAAATTTCAGAACATTTTTATCTCTTCTACATAATTTTTATAGGTAGCCAAATAGATCAAAAACTTAAATTTCAAAAATGCAATAGGGAGGCCTCCCTGGTGGTCCAGTGGTTAAGACGCCGCCTTGCAATGTATGAAATGCTGGTTTAAACCCTGGTGAAGGAAGATCCCACATGCCACAGAACAACTAAGCCCACGTGTCACAACTACTGAGCCTGTGCTCTAGAGCTCTCAAGCCACTGCTACCGAAGCCTGTGTGCCTAGAGCCCATGCTCCACAACAAGAAAAGCCACCATAACAAGGAGACCACATATCACAACTAAAGAGCAGCGCCTGCTCTGCACAACTAGAGAAAAACCCTCACACAGCAGAAGACCCAACACAAAGATAAAAAATAGGTAAATAAATATTTTTTAAAAAGGCAAGCAATAAGTATTCCTGTAATAACTATATTTAAAAGTTACCAAGTACTCTTTTTTTTATAATTAAAATTTACGTATTTATTTTTGGCTGTGCTTTGTCTTTGCTGTGGTACATGAGCTCTTTGTTGCTGAGCTTGGGCTTTCTCTAGTTGCAGGAACCAGGAACTTCTCTTGTTGCAGAACACGGGCTTTACAGTGTGCTAACTTCAGTAGCTGCAGTGCAAGGGTTTAGTTGCACTCCAGCAGGTGGGATTTTAGTTCTGGACCCACAGATCAGACCACAGATCAAATCCATAGCCCTTCCATTGGCAGGCAGATTCCAATCACTGCGCCACCAGGTAAGTCCCTCAAGTACTCTTGTTTAATCAATCTTTAAAATACATATCAGGAAGCTTAAAGACCCTACTCTGGATCATAACATTGGCTGTTGAATAGTCAGACGGAAAAACCTAGTCTCTTTGAAAGATTTACTTAATTATATAAAATGCATCTACAGGTATTACAAATTTTTGCCAAAGAAGAGTTTAACATAATTTTCTTAGAGATAATTAAACAAGAATGTAAAAAAGATTTTGGGAACTATAAAGTCATTTATAAATGCTAATTATTATTATTACTATAAAAGGATAACAAATTCTTAAAAAGTAGAATTTAAACTAGGCAAAACTATCAAAATGATAAGGACTCTATATCACTTTTCCTAAACATATTAGATCAAAATACATAAAATTACTGACACTCATTTTTTTAACCTATTAAAAAATATAATTTAACCTCATACTATACTGATAAACAGAAAAGGCAATGGCACCCCACTCCAGTACTCTTGCCTGGAAAATCCCATGGATGGAGGAGCCTGGAAGGCTGCAGTCCATGGGGTCACTAAGAGTCAGACACGACTGAGTGACTTCACTTTCTCTTTTCACTTTCATGCATTGGAGAAGGAAATGGCAACCGGCTCCAGTGTTCTTGCCTGGAGAATCCCAGGGACAGGGGAGCCTGGTGGGCTGCCGTCTATGGGGTCGCACAGAGTCGGACACGACTGAAGCGACTTAACAGCAGCAGCAACAAAGAAAGGAGCAGTATTTCTAAAGTGATTTTTTTTAAATTTGAGAAATCCTACCATTTTCCCATTTAAATATCTAATTTCTTCTTTTAGAAAATAGACTGAGCTTTAATACTGAAGTTTTGAAATGAATAGATATGCTAAAAAGAATAAACTAAGGAAGCTTGAAATTATCCTTAAAAGCCTGCTTGCAAGGTTGGCCCCTGGCATCTAGGAACCTGGATCTTAAGCAGGTTCCCACCAATCTGATAAGAGCGGCTCTCTGTGCCTAAACTGTGAGAAAATACAATTTATAGTGAACACCTGCTTTCCTCCTAAGAGTCTGGTGTTTTGATAACTGACAGGCAAAAGGGTGCCTATGTAACTACCTCCCACAAAAAACTTTGGACTCTGAGTCTCTAATAAGCTTCCCTGGTAGACAATGTTTCACACTCATCACAACTCAATGGGGTAATTAAGTATGTCTTTTGTGACTCCACTGGGAAAGGGTCCTGAAAGCTCATGCCTGGTTTCCTCTAGACTTCAACCCATGCTTCTTTTCCCTTTGCTAATTTTATTCTGTATCATTTCCATGCAATAAATCTCAGTCATGAATATGATGACTATAGATTGAGTCCTCTGAATAATTGTAGACAACCATCAAACCTGCCGGAGAAGGCAATGGCACCCCACTCCAGTACTCTTGCCTGGAAAATCCCATGGATGGAGGAGCCTGGTAGGCTGCAGTCCATGGGGTCGCAAAGAGTCAGACACAACTGAGCGACATCACTTTCACTTTTCATTTTCATGCATTGGAGAAGGAAATGGCAACCCACTCCAGTGTTCTTGCCTTGAGAATCCCAGGGATGGGGGAGCCCGATGGGCTGCTGTCTATGGGGTCGCACAGAGTCGGACATGACTGAAGTGACTTAGCAGCAGCATCAAACCTGGGAGGAATGTTGTAGACCCCAACACAATAAGAAAAGACATTTTGTGGATTCTTTGGATAATGCTATTACTGATTATCTCAGGATACTGATTATTTACCACTACCTGAGCACTTCCCTCAAAACTGATGTTTGGCTTATTGCCTGAAAATCATTCAGGAAACTTATAGGCTTCATCACTAGTGATTCTGATTCAGAAGGTCTCAATTTCTACAAGAAAAGAATCATATTTCCCAAGGAAACCAGATAATTTATTTATTGTACAATGATTTCCCAAATATAATATTCAGTTTTACCCTGTACGAAAGAACATTATTTACTTATTAATGGATACAAATCCTTTTACAAAAGATGACTTAATTTTTTATGACTAGTTTTCAAAGATCTGCTATAATAGGCACTTTTCAAAGTGACAAATTAGCATTTTTCTTGTCTCTTTCTCACTCATTCTCATTTATTACTGAGGAGTATTATGCTCAGATTTTAATGTTTGCATATTGTTATAATCAACTGAAGCCATTATTTTTTTTGATGCTCACATGATACCAAATATGGACAGTTGAGTGCCTTCAACAGGTTCCAATGTCTTTTGACATGCTCCCAGTATTTCTGGAGAACTTTCATTGGAATTATTTGGATATTTAACTCTGTTCTTAGAATTTGTATTTTAAAAACATTTTTAACTTTTTATGTGGTCAAATGCATCTAAATTTTCTTTTGCCATGTCTAGATTTCTATTATTAGCCAAGCCATTTTCTTCTGTCTCTACCAAGACTGCATAGTCTCCAGCTTTTCTTAGGTTTTCATAGCAATTCATCTAAAACTTATGTTTCTACAATAAAAGACAGAAGTCCAATTTTATGTTCTCCAGATGAATATCTAGTTGTACCACTATTACTTATTAACTAATTCATCCCTTTCCCAAAGATTGTGCTGTCATCTCTGTCACACTTTAAATTCTTAACCTGTTGCACTGAACCACTGGTATATTTCTAAGCTAATTCCATAGGTCTTTGATTATTCAGATGAATAGTTTAATCCTTTTATGAAGCTTAGGGTAAAATTAGTCAAGATTCCACACAGAAAGTAAATAACTGTGGCTACTGCACCTAACACAATATAGGAGAGTCTTTGTTCTAATTTTTAACAAGGTATCACAATAGCAGCCAATGAGCAATTCACTCCATGCTGAATGCATGTGTAGTTGTTAAAGCATAAATAACAAAGAATTTACTTATAACAGATTATTCAAAAGTTTTTAGAATATTTCTCTTAAATCAGAAAGAGGAGAACATTTTCCAAATCATTAAGTATACAGGCAGTAACAAAAATGTTATACTTGGCATAAATACAAACATATTTTGTACCTAAAACACCATGTATTTTACTTTTAGGAAGAACAAAAGGAATCATACCTGGGCATTTGAATCAGTGAGTGTCTCAGTTCCAGTAAGTGATAATTTGTTTTGACACTTGATTTAAAAAGAAAAGAAAAACAAATCACACACTATATACCATAGATAATTTCTTTCCTATATCCTTTTATACCAATGTAATATTCCTCTAAAACAATATATAAATATCTTATGTATGAGAACAATCTTTAAAATCCTTACTTCCTAAGCAAGAGGATCAAGAAGGAAGCCAAACAGGTCCGAACATGAACACAACAAAAGTACAAGTGGACTCTTGACTCAACACAGAATGAAAAAATGAGCATAAGAAAAACAAAAACTAATAGCTAGGGTGAATTAGAAAGTAGATAATGGAAAAATGGGAAATAATAGAACAAGGAGGAAAGCACTACAGAAAGAAAACAAAAAAGGTAAGAAGACAGTTAAAATCATATGAAAATAAAATCATCATGAGACAGTGCTACTATGCTATTGAAAAAAGAATTCACAATTGTTAACAGTGATTATATCTAAGTAAAAATATGGGCAACTTAAATGTTAATTGTGCTTATTTCTAGTTGAATACTTTTTCATAAAAATTTTTTGTTATTTTTTAAATTCAAAATTCTATATTGAAAATATTTCAAAAGCAACAGAGTATCTTAAAATTTCAGTAATCACAGAGTACCAAGGATACATGTTCAAAAAATAATAATTTTTTAAAAAGGAAAACATAAAAAACCCATTAACCTGCCTTAATGTAAAATTTTACTGGGAATAAGATGTAAAAAAATGTCTATGGCCTGTATCATATATTACACTATTTTGAGTAAAACAAATTTTTACCAGCATACTATAGTGCACCAGAGTGATTCTATCTCATTAACTCAGAAAATGTACATATAATTCAATCAAATTTTCTAAATTAATTCATATTTTCACTCAAATCCCATCAAGTATAAAGTGTTCTTACCCTTTATATTCTCTATCTTAGAAAATAAAACCACTAACCACTCAATGGCCCAAGCCAGGAACCGAACTGCTAAGTCACTTCAGTCGTGTCCAACTCTGTGCGACCCCATAGATGGCAGCCCACCGGGCTCCCCTGTCCCTGGGACTCTCCAGGCAGGAAAACTGGAGTGGGTTGCCATTTCCTTCTCCAATGCATGAAAGTGAAAAGTGAAAGTGAAGTCACTCAATCATGTCCGACTCTTAGCAACCCCACGGACTGCAGCCTACCAGACTCCTCCATCTATGAGATTTTCCAGGCAAGAGTACTGGAGTGGGGTGCCATTGCCTTCTCCTAAAACTATCTGTAATTCCCCATCACCATTTCACAACAATTAACCTCCAGGTCCTTTTAGTCCAATCTTGTTATTATCTCTTGAATCCATTCTTCTATTTGCAATGACATCTGGCTTTAGTACTTCTTATGGGACCACTACTAGAGCCTCCTGAACAGTCTTTCTTTCTGTAGTCTCACTTTTCTACATTCCATCTTCTTCAAAACTACCAGTTATTTCCTCAAACAAGGTATCTCATAATGCCACTTCATGTTTATAATTCTTTAATAGTTTCCCATAATATTCATTCAACAAAATCTTGCATGTGCTTGCCCCTAATTACCTCTCTAGTCTCACTCTATAAATCCTTCTTCTCCTAATTTAAATGTCATACTATTCTACTAAGAGTTCTCTAAATTCTCCCAACATTTATGTATTTTGTTCTTTCTACTTTGTATACCTCTCCCACTTTCACAGGCTAATTCCTATTTATCCTTTTGAAATGAATTCAGTATTAGTTCCTCTTTAAGAAAGCTATCTTTGATACCTTCGGGCTAGGCTTAGTACTCCTCTTAAGTATAGTCTTTAAACTTTACCACCATATTATAATTTGTGATTGCCTCAATTAGACGATAATCTCCTTGAGGACAGGGACTGCCATAAATTTTTCTCTTTCTACAGCTGACCTAGTATAAAATTTCTAAAATGAATGCTTCTAAGTCTAAAAAACATGTAAGTATTTATCATATAATATAACGGCTTTCAGGGTTCCCCGGTGGCTCAGCAGTAAAGAATCCGCCTGCCAATCCAGAAGACACAGGAGATGCAGGTTTGATCCCTGGGTCATGAAGATCCCCTGGAGGAGGGCATGGCAACCCACTTCAGTATTCTTGCCTGGAAAATCTCATGGACAGAGGAGCCTGGCAGGTCCATAGGGTCACATATGGCTACAGTCCATAGGGTCACAGAGAGCCGGACACAACTGCACATGTGCATAACTGTTTTCAGAAATCAGTGTTAATTCTTTCTTAAGTCTATTACTGAAATAGAATTCAACCTTATAGTAATTAATTAGTATATCACTTTTATGTCTTGATACTTACTTCTTCCATATCTTTCCACATCTCTTCACATTTTTTAATAAGTTCTTTTTCAGCATCGGCAACATCTTCCACATCTGTAGTACTATCTGGATCTAGATCTTGCTGATTCAGTGACATGTGCCTTATGATTTTTGTTAACCTTGTAAGGAAAACAAAAGTAAAAAATATTCATTTAACAATATTCATTGATACCCACTACCTGCCAGATACTCACCTAGAAGCTAAAGATGTAACAGTGAAGAAAACAGGCATATATTCCTCTAACCAAAGAGCTTACATTTCACTTGAGGAAAACAATATAAACTCAAAAGATTAAAACAAATATAAATAAATATAAACTATAAATAAAATAAAAGATTAACTATACATGTGTGTTATATATCAAATAGTTTAAAGAATTATGAAGCAAAGCAAGACAAGGAAGAAACACAGGGAGTGCTCAAACAGGGGCAACATGATTTTTCACAAGGTGGTCATATAAGGTCAGTGAGACAACTTGGCAAAAATACGAAGGAGAGAAGGAAGTAAGACACATGGATATTTAGGAGAAGAGGCTCCAGGCAGAGGGAACTCTAAGTACAAAAGTCCTGGGGAAGTAACATGACTGCCGTGTCCTAAAGCAGTAAAGAAGCCACTGTGATTAGAGCAGAGTAAGGCAGAGAAAACAAGATGAGGTCAGAGGTCCTTTGTTCTTGAGGTGAGGTCACAGGTTGATGTCCCTGTAAACCGCCACCAAAACAAGTGTTATTCTCTGTTCTGACAAGAGAGGGAAAGGTCCCAAAGCTCAACTTTTGCCCCCCAGGGTCCAGGCCCCCCAAGGTCCAGGCTAAGAGAAGGGGGTCTCTACATGAGCCATTTCCCTTGCCTGGGAGCAGCCATCCAGCACTCAGTCTGGGTCTTCCAGCCAGTGCCCAGGCCTGGCTGAAGAGACAGCTCTCACCTCAGCTGGTAGGGCCCTCAGGGCCAGGTTCCCAGACTCTGCCCAGCCATTATCACTGAGAGAGCAAGGTGCCCAAGACCCAGCCTGCCCTCAGGCCACCCAAATTAGGGCCAGGTCCCACAGACTGTGACCCATGGATACTGCCACGGTCATTAGATCACAGAGGCGGGGATAGGGGAGACATTCCCTGCTGCTTCAAGGTGAGGGCTCTAGATCTCTACAGGACACAGCCCTTAGCCTATACTCTGGCCCCTCAGCTCATCCACCGGCCTGAAACCGGAGGGCCTGGAGAAGCTGGAGAAAAGCCGCAAAGAAGCCCAAGATCCACTTCACTGCACTTTCTGTTGTGAAGACCACTGAAGGACTGACCAGTGTTAGAGCACAACGTCTAAGCACCGTGCTAATGGCCACACCCTAACAGTTGTGCACCTGCCCGGCCCCTATAACTTTTGGAATAATGTGTCACACAATTTCATTGAAGTAAATAACAAAAATGGAGGTCATTGTTAACCTTCATAAAAGTAGCTTCAAGAGAATCATGGAAGTGAAAGCCTGACTGAAGTAGATTCAAGAGACAGCAGGCAAAGAATTGAACATATCCAGTATATAAAACACTTTTAAGAATTTTTTCTCTAAAGGGAAGAAACGAGGTCCCAGCTGCAGTAAGATACAAGGTCAAGAAAGTTATAATTTTTTTTTTAAAGATAAGATGAAATATAGCATCTTTATATGACATAGTAAGAGAAGCAAACATTCTAATGCAGAAGAGAAAGGAGAGGAAAAAGAAGAACTAGATCTAATGTACAGAATAAATAGATAAAATAATAATAATATAAAAAAAAAAGATCTAATGCACAAGTAGAGGGATTGGCTTAAGACAGATGTACATGCAGTTCATCCATTTTAAGGGAACGGTAGGCAGAATATTAGGGGCACAGATACAGGAAGATGAATGAATAGGTAAGCTTATGTAAGTTCTGTCTGGATTGTTTTTCTTTCATTAGTGGAGTGATAACTAAGGTCATCAGCTATGAAAGAAGATGGGGAAAATGCAGTGGAGATTAAAGAAAGGGAAAAAAATTTATAAAATACATATATAAAAGAGTGGAAGAGGGTGAAATAGTAGGATAACTGGGTAACATTAAAGCCTACTTGAGGTTAGGAGGCATGAATTTAAAGTGAAAGTAGAACTTGTTTGTGTGTTTTCCTCTATAGTGTAGCAGGATAGGTAAAAACAAAGACAAAATGAAAGAATGACAAAGTCTAAATTAGTATGACCAGAGGAGTGAGTAGCTAAGATAAGGTGGAGAATATAATCACTGGAGGAAAGGAGGTCAAGAAAAAGAGGCTAGGTGATTTGGAAGATCATCTATATGGATATTAAAATCATCAAGAATTGTGACAGAATTTTAAGAGAGGGTGACAGAGTCAGGAGCTAAAAATATTCAAGGAATGAAGGCGCATGACATAATCCTGCTAGATAACTGCTGCAAGGAAAAATGATTGATGGTAGAGTCTGATGGCATAAATTCAATGTTGGGTAATTTTAAGGAGGTGGTCAGAGTAATAAAAAACAATGAGGCTATCTATCCCACAATACCAAATACAAACCAGAATAACTCATCCCCCAAAATAGTTCTATTCATATGGAACTTAAATTTTATATTGTTTAATCTATTATTTATCAATAGAGAGTTTTTAAAGATAAGTAAAGTTATGTCCAGTACTCTTGCCTGGAAAATCCCATGGATGGAGGGGCCTGGTAGGCTGCAGTCCATGGGGTCGCTAGGAGTCAGACACGACTGAGCGACTTTCATGCATTGGAGAAGGAAATGGCAACCCACTCCAGTGTTCTTGCCTGGAAAGTCCCAGGGATGGGGAAGCCTGGTGGGCTGCTGTCTATGGGGTCGCACAGAGTCGGACACGACTAAAGTGACTTAGCAGCAGTAAAGTTATGTCACAGATTGGAGGACTCAATATTGTAAGGATGTAAAATTCCTCCCAAGTTGATCTATTCAATATTATTTCAAAATTTCAAAAGTTTTCATTTCTTTTTGTGGCATCTGACAAGCTAATTCTAAAGTTTATATGGAAGTGCAGATGACAGAACAGTCAAGATCCTCACAAAGACTAAGATGAGAAGACTTGTTTTACCAGTTGTCAAACTTATTTTTAAAAAATTATATTAATTATGATAGTGTTCAATTAGCACACAGATAGGCAACTGAACAATGGAACACAAAACCTTTCCAGAGTCACACATTCAGGGACCTATGATATATATTGCTTTTTTTTCCAGATATATTTTGGCCCATACACACTTTCCTCATTCTTTTTAACAAATGTGTAATTTTTGTGAGGAAAAATGAGCACAGATATATGCCTCAATCTTTATAGTACTCCTCCATCCCTCAAAAAATCCAAACCATAAAGAACAGGAAGAAAATATTTTTTTAGAACTTAGATGAATAAAGGCCTTTCTAGACAAAACTAAGTAAAATCACTATATAAAATTTTTAGAATTCTGAATGGAAAAAGATATCATTAAAAAGTTAAAACCCAAAAACTTAATAAAGAAATTTGTAATATACTTGGCATCCAAGAACTAATTTCTTAATGAATGAATGCTCACAAATTAACAGAAAAAAGCAACAACAAATCATAAAAGAAAAAATTTTTTAAATGACCACTATAAAAGTCAGGATATTAATTACTTTTGGATAGTGAGAGAGAGGAGTAAAAGGAGATGGGAGGCTGTGATTGAGATGAGCCAAATGGAGAGACTTCTGCAATGATTACCAACATTTCATTTCTTGATCTGCATTGTAATAAAGGTATTCATCTTATAATAATTTATAAATTTTATATTTGTTTGAGGTTTTTCGTATCTGTATTTATTTTGCAATAAGAAGGCAAACAATAAAAACACTCAAATAGAAATGAGTAAAGAAAACAAATGAGGAATTTAAAAAAAAAGAATTACATTTTAAATATAGAAAAATGCATTATCCTTACCCATGTCATAAAAATGCAAATTAAAATTTTTTCATTCAGACTAGCAATAATGAAAAATTAATTAAAAAAAAACAATATTGGTGAGAGTGTAGAACAAAAGGCATGCATTGTCTGAAGATCAATCCCTTTGTAGGATAATTAGCAATATCCATTAAAACTTTAAATGTATTTATCTTTTGAATCAGAAATTCTACTCCCAGGAATAATCCTACAGACATATTTGCGTAAGTCTACATTGGTATGCTTTCTGCAACATTATCAATAAAAACATTCATGAGAGTGAACTCTCCAATCAGACTGTCCTGGTTTAAATTCTCACTTCAGAATTTACAAGCCTAATGACCTTGAGCAAGTCACTTACATTGCCAATGCCTCAGTTTCCTAATCTGTAAAACGAAGATGGTATTACTTACTTTATAGGACTGTTATGACAATTAACTGAGTTAATATATGCAAAGTTCTTAGAAATGTGCCTGGCATATAAAGAATTATATCAGTATTGGCTATTAACATTGACAAGCTGAATGTTAACTGGTAGAAGGTTAGTTAAACAATTTATGCCATATCCAAATGTGTTTATACTAAAAATCTTCCTTGCTATACACGAAAGATATAGTTAAGTTCACAAAGCTATAAACAGTCATTAACAATTTTAGAAAATTTTTAAGCAAAAAATGAAACATTATATATGTTTTAAACATACCTTAATTTAGAAATTAAGTGCAAATTGATCCCTCCCCATCTTGCAGAATACTAGCCAATAAAATGCATTATTAGTGAGAAAAATTAATGTAAAATTCTGCATGCATGCTGGGAGGGATTGGGGGCAGGAGGAGAAGGGGACGACAGAGGATGAGATGGCTGGATGGCATCACTGACTTGATGGGTGTGAGTCTGGGTGACCTCCGGGAGCTGGTGATGGACAGGGAGGCCTGGTGTGCTGCGGTTCATGGGGTCGCAAAGAGTCGGACACGACTGAGCGACTGATCTGATCTGATCTGATCTGATTGCCATCAAAGGTTCGTCTAGTCAAGGCTATGGTTTTTCCTGTGGTCATGTATGGATGTGAGAGTTGGACTGCGAAGACGGCTGAACACCGAAGAATTGATGCTTTTGATCTGTGGTGTTGGAGAAGACTCTTGAGAGTTCCTTGGGCTGCAAGGAGATCCAACCAGTCCATTCTGAAGATCAGCCCTGGGATTTCTTTGGAAGGAATGATGCTAAAGCTGAAACTCCAGTACTTTGGCCACCCCTCATGTGAAGAGTTGACTCATTGGAAAAGACTCTGATGCTGGGAGGGATGGGGGCAGGAGGAGAAGAGGACGATAGAAGATGAGATGGCTGGATGGCATCACTGACTCGATGGACATGAGTCTGAGTGAACTCCAGGAGTTCCTGATGGACAGGGAGGCCTGGTGTGCTGCGATTCATGGGGTCACAAAGAGTCGAACACGACTGAGCGACTGATCTGATGCCATACAAAATTAAAAGATCTAAAACCAAGATTTACTATTAATTAAAGAACCTCATACTATCATTGGAAGAATAATATACATGAAATAAATTAATAGGAAATACCCATGTAATTCTAAGCTAATGTGGGCCACTTGTCAGACACTGTGGTTCTAACTGTGTAGATGAAGTCTGTCCTCATGCAGCATACATTTTCAATGAAGAGAGACAATATAAATAAATGGACAACTAAATATCTGAAATTTCTTCATGTAGTTGCAAGTGTTATAATTCGGTAAATTATACAATAAAGACTGCAAGTGCTTTCAGAATTAACTATATAAAAATTTCAGAGAAATCTACTGGGAAGAACAAATGGCTTAGTACAGTGCTGAGTACACAGTGCTAGATCCCTAGAATGACAATGATTATGAGAAACTGTAAAGATGAAGGTTAGATTTGCTACAGAGATGCTCTCTCAAAGAATTAAAAACAAGATTAGAGCAAGTATTAACACGAAAAATTTGTGAGACACAGAAGAAACTGGTGTGATTAGATCAGAAGGCAGAGAAGAAATGAGAATTTCTAGGTAGGACATGTCAAATAATGCAAGCCTTTAAAATTTGCTGTTGCTGTTGTTTAGTCACGATGCCCTGTCCAACTCTTTTGCGACCCCATGGACTGTAGCCCACCAGGCTCCTCTATCTGTGGGATTTCCCAAGCAAGAATACTGGAATGGGTTGCCATTTCCTTCTCCAGGGTATCTTCCCCACCCAGGGATGGAATCCACATCTCCTGCATTGGCAGGTAAACTCTTTACCACTGAGCCACCGGGGAAGTCAGGGGGAATTTAAAATTTAGGGGTGGGGGGAATCTTTAACAAGTATTTCCTATGGGCAGTTACCTCCCTGTATTTCAGGTCTGTGCGTGTGTGCGTACTAAGTTGCCTCAGTCATGTCTGACTCTTTGCAACCCTTTGGACTGTAGCCCGCCAGGCTCCTCTGTCCATGGGATTCTCCAGGCAAGAATACTGGAGTGGGCTGCCATGCCCTCTCCAGGGCATCTTCTCCCACCCAGGAATCAAACCCAGGTCTACTGTGACTCCTTCATTACAGGTGGATTCTTTACTGCTGAGCTACCAGGAAAGCCCATCTGGGGTCTACCACAAAGCAAAAGCAAAACCAGATGCCTTCTGAGTGGGCTTCTGGAGGAAATATTTTAGTTGTCAAAAAATAATTTGACAAGTTATATTTATTGGATAAAAAAGATTAAGATGGAAAATTTTACACATAGGTCAACAAAACAGAATAAAGAGCCCTGAAATAAACCTACACATATAAGGTCAATTAATTTTATGACAAATGAGCCAAGAATACATGACAGGGAGAGTCTTCTCAATGGTGTTGGAAAATCTAGACAGCCACACACAAAAGAATGAAACTGGACCACTATTTTATATCATACCCAAAAATTAACTCCAAATGATTAAAAGACTTGAATGTAAGACTTAAAACTCTAAGACTCTTAGAAGAAGACATAAATGGCAACTTCCTTGTCATTGGTCTTGGTGATGATTTGGGGAGTTTGGCAAAAAAGCAAAAATAAACAAATAGGACTATATTAAACTATAAAGCCTCTGCACAGCAAAGGAAACCATTAACAGAATGAAAAGGCAACTAATTGAATGGGGGGAAATATTTGCAAATCATATATCTGATATGAGGTTACTATCCAAAATACATGAAGAACTCAGACAAGTCAATGCCAAAAAGCAATATGACTTAAAAATGAAAATGTTCCAAAGAAGACTTACAGATGACCAACAGTTACATGAAAAAGTACTTAACATTATCAAGTAAATGCAAATCAAAACCACAATGAGGTACCATCTCACACCAGTCAGAATCGCTGCTATCAAAAAGTCTACAAACAATAAATGCTGGAGAGGGTGAGGAGAAAAAGGAACCCTCTTACAGTTTTGATGGGAATGCAAACTAGTATAGCCACATGAAGAACAGTGTGGAGATTCCTTAAAAAACTGGAAATAGAATTGCCATACGAGTCAGCAATCCCACTGCTGGTCATACACACCGAGGAAAGCAGAATTGAAAGAGACAGGTGTACTCCAATGTTCATCGCAGTACTGTTTACCATAGCCAGGACATGGAAGCAACATAGATGTCCATCAGCAGACGAATGAATAAGAAAGCTGTGGTACATATACACAATGGAGTATTACTCAGCCATTAAAAATAATGCATTTGAATCAGTTCTAATGAGGTGGATGAAACTGGAGCCTATTATACAGAGTGAAATAAGTCAGAAAGAAAAACACCAATACAGTATACTAATGCATATATATGGAATTTAGGAAGATGGTAACTATGACCCTATAAAGAACAGTCGTTTGGACTCTGTGGGAGAAGGCAAGGTTGGGATGATTTGAGAGAGTAGCGTTGAAACGTGCATATTATCATAAGTGAAGCAGATAGCCGGTCTAGGTTCGATGCATGAGACAGGGTGCTCAGGGCTGGTGCCCTGGGATGACCCTGGGGGATAGGATGAAGAGGAAGGTGGGAGGAGGGTTCTGGATGGGGAACACATGTGCGCCTGTGGCTGATTCATGTCGATGTATGGCAAAAACCACTATAATAAAGTAATTAGCCTCCAGTTAAAATAAATTAATTAAAAAAAAACACAATGAGATGTTAGAGTGGCAATTATGAAACCAGTGTTGGCCAGGATGGGGGGAAAAAGGAATTCCTTGTTCACTGTTAGTGAAAACATAAATTGGTGTGGCCACTATGGGAAATATTATAAAGGTTCTTCAAAAAGGTAAAGACAGAACTACCATGTGATCCAGCAATTCCACTTCTGGGTGTTTATCCAAAGAAAATGAAAACATTAATTCAAAAATATATATGCAGCCTCATGTTCGTGGCAGCATGACTTACAACAGCGAGGACAACCTAAGTGTCTATCGAATGATGAATAAAGAAAACGCAGTACAATATAGACAGACATATATCAGTAAATTTTATTCAGCCATAAAGAAGAATGAAATCTCCTCACCGGCAACACCAATGGACCTTGAGAGCATTATGCAATGTGAAATAAGTCAGACAGAAAAAGACATACCACATGATCTCACTTATATGTGGTATCTAAAAATAATAATAAAAAAGACAAGCTCACAGATTAAAAAAAAAAAAAACCCAGATTGGTAGTTGCCAAAGATGGGCAAGGGGGCCACGCAAATGGGTGGAGAGGGTTGAAAGGCACAAACTTAGTTACAAAGTAAGTAAGTCATGGGAATATAATGTATAGCATGGTGACTACAGAAAATAATACTATATGAAAACATATATGAAAGTTGCTAAGAGAAGACTTAAAAAGTTCTCACCATAGGGGGTAAAAAAACCATTCTGTAACTATGTATAGTAACTGATGTTAGACTTACTGTGGTGATCATTTCCCAATACATACAACATACAAACATTAAATCATTACACTGTACACCTGAAACTAATATACGTCAATTATATCTCAATTTTTATGGTAAATTTTGTATATATGGGTTTTTTTTTTTTAGTAAAAAAAAAAAATTTCTTTTTAAATAAGAGAGCTTAAGTCCAGAAATCCACTAAGAGATGGAAACCTAGACCAGAAGGTAAATGGTCCTGCCTGGGCCACTCCGGCGTGACTGGATTTCTGCCCAGTCCCTCCCTTCCCACTCCCCAGCCCCACCACTCAATCCCCACAGTAACAAGCGCTCATTATCTTCTTCAGACTGTGTGTGAAAGAATCAAGAAGCTCAGGAAAAAAGATGTTTGGCAAATCTCAAGGGAGGCCCGACAGTTAAGTCGTTCTTTCAAATTCCCCACCCCTATGTCTCTCTCTCCTAACCGGTGGGCTTCTAGGGCCGGAGAAGAAAGGGACTCAGGCCTGGTGGGACGACAGGTATCCAGTTTCTCGGAGGTAAGGGTCCCACCATGGGGGTCTGCAGCTCCATATCCTAGGAGTTGTCAACCCCGGGAGTAAGTTCCACCCGGTAAGACGCTCTCCCGGCCAAACGCTTACCTCCTCCGCACCACAGACTTCAGGTCGCCTCAGTCTACTCCAGAAGTGGCTCTACGGCCCAGAACCCGCGCGCGCTGGTTGCTGATTGGATCTGCTTCCACCCATTCCAGCCAATCCTGGAACTTGCTCGGCCGCTGACGAGAAGGCCGCGCCGCGGCTGCGGGATTGGTAGCCGAGCTGTGAGTGTCGCGCTCTTTCTGACAGTTCGGACAACATGGCGGCCGAGTGTGGTAGTGATTCACAACTGAGAAAAAGAAGGCGCCGGGACCCGGAGGAACCGGAAAAAACGGAACTCAGCGCTGGAGAGCTGGTAGTGGCAGTGCCTCAAGAGAACGAAGAAGAAAATGAAGAGCGCTGGGTGGGACCTTTACCTGTAGAGGCAACATTGGCGAAGAAGAGGAAAGGTAGCTACAGAGACAGGCACAGGGCGAGATGAAATACTGTGTCCCCCGAGTGGGATAGTTCAAACCAGACCCCAAAACGGAGGGTGTATGATTGTGGGGATTTGTGTCGTCGGAACAGAGGGTCCGTCTTCTCACTTCTGGCCGTTCTCTACTCCGAAAGAGTTATTTGGACAGAGTAAAGCGTCTTTTTAATAGTATCTAACAGTCTCTGGTTTGTTATAATAGAGACTAAAGCTGGACACGACTGAGCGACTGATCTGATCTGATCTGAAAGCTAACTTGCCATTACTTACGTGTTTGGCACCGCTCATTTAATCCGTGCAGCTGCCGTATAAGGTTGGAAGTTTTAATCCCGTTTAGCAGATGTGGGAGAGAAAACTCTTTCTATTTCAGGTTTTTAGTTGAAGAGTGGTGGTAGTGTATTTGGCCACCCGGGAAAAGTGAAAGTCGAAAGTGAAGTCGCTCAGTCGTGTCCGACTCTTTGCGACCCCATGGACTGTAGCCTACCAGGCTCCTCTGTCCATGGGATTTTCCAGGCAGTAGTACTGGAGTGGATTGCCAATTCCTTCTCTAGGGGATCTTCCCAACGCAGGGATTGAACCCGGGTCTCCCGCATTGTAGACAGACGCTTTACCGTCTGAACCACCACCACTCGGGAAGGTGGTGCCTATTTAGAATCTTAAGGAACAGATAAGGATAATTTAATTCCTGACTCCACCATTAACGAGTTTTCTGACAATTACAAAACTTTACTGGATTACAAATTTTTCATTCAAAAACCAAGATCTGTGGTTTTCACACCATACTCTTGAGATATCATGGCCGGAAGCATTTTGCCACTAGCGTGTAATAGTGACAAAATTTTATCAAATAAAAAGGGTGGTCCAAAAAAGGGGGAGATGTTGGTGAAAGGGTTACATTAAATTTTCTTATTTTTCAGGTTCTTTGGAATGTTTTCCTTAAACGTATAAGACCATTAAAATGTGGTCTTTCTGAAAGCTCAAATCTTTAATTACTCTTCCAACTTAAAAATTTTAAGTGATTTCTCATTATTTTTCGAACAATGTCCAAAATCCCTAATATAGCATGTAAGGCCCTTGATATGATTCCTCCTTCAGCACATTTCCATTACTTCCTCTCCCAAATCTTTGATCCTCTTTACTCTTTGTCCAAGTCATACTATAACACTAAAGAATGGGGCATGCCCTTTTACAACTGCGAATGTCTACGTGGGTGTCACAAGGTGGAATAATTTTCCTCACCCGCTTCACTTAACCTACTGTCGTTCAGCCTTTAGCTCAGCTATTACCTTCTCTGGAAAACCTATGACTTTTCCAGTCTGGGCTGAATTTCTAAAGCACACTGATCATAAGTATGAGATGTATTTATCAGAGTGACATTTTTATGGTTCCAAATTTTGAATACAATTTGGATACAGATACAGCAAAATTTTATGTATCCAAATTTTGAAGAAGCTACTTTTTTGAATATTGTTCTTTAACACCCTTAAAGTGCAATTACCTTTTTTACTACTATGTCTTTTAAGTTAAATGTTTCCATAGCAATTGTTTCCTCATTGCACTTGCTATATTTTAAAATTGTATGTTTATTCATGTGATTGTCTGATGAATGTTTCTCTTCAGTGTTAAGACTGTAAGCATATAAGAGCAAAGACCATGCCTATTTTGCTCCAGTGCTGGGTACAGTGCTTTCCATATAGCAGGTACTCAGTAAGTATTGAACGAATGAATATTACTATGTGTATGTTCGCAATTATTTTCTTGCACTAGATATCAGGTCCCTTTTTGTGGAAATGAGTGCAAATGGAAAAGTCCAAAAATATCAAGGTGCTGATATTAGCATTAGGAAACGAAGAGCTTATAAACTTAATACAGTTGAGACAGTGAGATACTTATTCAAATTAATCAGTAGTGTATTCAGTTTGAAGAAAAAGTTGAAATTCAAAAACATGTATGAAATGTTAGAAAATGTCACTGAAGATTTTATCTAAAAGGATAGGGTTTAAAACTTAGTAGAAATAGAACCATCCCCTTTAACATGTTCTTTGGACATTAGGCTTTTGTACACATTTTCAGAAAGATACTATAAATGGTTATATGGCTGTACCTTATATGGTGCTCTTTCTATATATATTATGTACTATATGGCTCTACCAATCAATGATGGTTTTCTCAAGACAGTGTTAACTCTTCATGTCCATGTCCTTTGGAACCTAGTTTGTTCTCAGTAAATATCTGTTCAACAAGTGAACTAACAGCAAAAGGAATATCCATCAAGATTAAATTTAGCTCTATATTACAGAAAAATCCAAATGACAATAAATAAAGAAAAAAAATTCCAAAATGACAATAAAGATAAAAGTCCTAAAGTAGACAGTCTGGGATTGGTGTGGAGACTCCAGAGTTTCTTCCTTCCTAGTTTTCTGCCCCAGCATCACTAGGATATGGACTTCGTGTTTGTCCTTGATGGTTATCTCCAAGTTTTAAACTGTCAGATGGGGGAAAGAAAGAACGGCACAACTCTTGAGGGAGACTTCTTTGACTGTTACACAACACTTCCACTTTTATTTCATTGGTACTTAGTCACTCCTAAGAGCAGAGAAGGAGAGAAAGATACTATAGCTGGATGTCAATATTCCCATATAAAAATGGAAGTTCTGTTACTGAAAATGAAGAGAGACATAATTTGCTGGACACAACTTTGAGCTTGCTAAATAGCAGTGATGAAAAACCATGAAACGATCATGCTTAATTTACGAACTTTTTATGGGCATGTTTGGCCATCATTGGATTGTTTTTAGGTATGTCATTTTTTTACTAGTAAAATTTTCTATAGCTCATATCATGAAATATTTCCTCAGATTACCACTCTTAAAAATGTTTAGCCCTTGGAAAAAGCTTGAGAAGCACTCAACTGGACATTCTCTAGGATTTTCTCAGCTCCAGAAATCTAAGCATTTATTACGTTTACTCAAACCTAGTATCAGTGACTTCAAAGAGGATCATTGCCTTCAAGATAAACTGAGATGTTCTGGATGGCCTCTGACCTCTTACTGCTTATTTAAATTAGCAATAATAATTGGATCTATATGGTTGGAAAGTTGGTTGCGATATTTTCATGAAACTTAAGGTTTTTCTCTTTTAATGGAACTTGTATATTAAGCCAGAGCCACTCAGTTCTTAAGTTCTGGGACACAGTTAAGCATCTGTATAAAACCTGAGAATGATTCATGACCAAATAAACAACGGTGCTATTCAGTACTATGAAATAATAAGTTACAACTGACATAACAGACACTGGATATTTTTTCATTATGTGTGAATTGAGAGATATTAAAATCTAAAAGGAAATACAAAATATTATCTAGTTCCAGTTGTTAAAAATATTTTTCTTTACTTTTTTCCCTTAGTTCTAGAGTTTGAAAAAGTCTATCTTGATAATCTCCCCAGTGCATCCATGTATGAGCGCAGTTACATGCATAGAGATGTTATCACCCATGTGGTGTGCACCAAGTAAGTCTGTCTATATTTTTTTCTGAGAAGTTTATTGTTTTTTTTAAATGCTTCAGTTTTGAGGTGAATTGTAGAAGTAGCTTTAGGATATTGAGGATTTCTATTTCATTCCATAGGTTTTGAAATAGTTTGTTAAATAAAGACCTACATGCTCTTTCCTCTATTACACAAAGATGCATTCTCTAAGACCAAATTCCCTAGTTTGGGTACATGTGTTTTGGAGACAGATGCCAATAGGGGATAATCCAGGTAGTGTCAGAGCTTCCGTGAAGGAGAGTGTATTAGTTAATTTGGGAGTAATTGGTAGCTGGCCTTTTCAGTACAAATAGGGAAAATGATGAGATCCAAGACATTCTGGAAATGTCAGAGAACCTTTAAAATAGCTGAATAGGGTTTTGTAGAAGGAATAGTAATACTCTGCTCTTTGTTGAGCTCATATTATGTCTTGGTCCTTTATCAAGGCTTTTTCATTAATTGTCCCATTTATCTTAACAGCCTTACAAGTAGTATCCATCTACATTTTATAGATAAGGAAACAGGTTTAGAGGGGTTTAAGTGGTAGTTGAGGCTGGAGAAAAAAAGGCAAGAAATCCCACAGTTTTCTATTTCTTGTATGGATTTTGAACCTGATTGGGAGAATAACATCACATATCTGTATACATGTGTCTATGTGTGTGTAAACTTTAAGATCACTGTGGTTGTGGTGAAATGAATGGATTCAAACACAGCAAGAATGGATACAGAGAAAGCAATTATGAGGCTAATACAGTAATCATAGATGAATTAGGATGGTAGCTGAGATGATACTGGCAGTGAGTATGGAAAGAAGTAGATGATTTACTTTGCTGTTTGGATCAGTTTATTCTTGATCTCTTAGAGACAATTAAAAGATTTAAATACCTTTATATTCCTTTTATGGGATAATTTTGACCAAATATTAGCTCTTTTCCTAATAGAAAGTTGTCAGTTAATAAGGCAGCATATAGGACTAGCTTTCTGTCACTCCAAGTTTCTTTGTTTAACCTAAGGCAGCAGACTATAATGGAAAGATTTTTGAAGATTTTATAGAAATCTAGTGTTTTGAAGTTAGGCAAACCCAATATTGAATGCTGTTCTCCAGCTACAGACCTGGGGCAAATACTTTTAACATTTGTAAACTATTTCCTAATTTTTAAAAAGATGGTGAAAAATATTCACCTTATAGAGTTGTTGTAGAGATGATTATAGCTAAGATAATGTATGTAGAGTACTCAACATATAATAGCTTTCAACAAATGGTTTCTATTTTTATATAACTGATGAGAGGCTACACTGTACAAAATGTTGGTACTTAACCAAAATACTTTGTGTAATATCTGAAACAAACTTACATTGAGTTTTGCTGTAGATGTAAGTAGTATGTTGGGATTTAATTATTTATCACCTTCTGAAAGATAGTACATTTTCCCTGTGAGAAGACTGCCTGTAGGGTAATTTTAGCATTAAAGGACTCTATGATCTAGGGATTCCTTTTGAGACTTTTTTAATGTCAAGAATACCTCAATCCTGATCCTAGCTCTTAGATTTAAATTAAGTGCAGCATGGAACTCTTTTTAGTGCTCTGTGGTGACAAAGAGAGGATATATTGAACATGTTTACATATATCTAATTCACTTTGCTGTACAGCAGAAACTAACACAACACAACTGGCGTAAAGCAATTATACACCAGTAAAAAATAAATAAGATTAGTGCAGCAGTAGCTGTTATGATATCCAGAAAAGAGCTTCAAATTTTGCAGTGTTATGTCTACCCTAATACAGGTGATACAGTGGTTTGTATAAAGGAAGTTTTTTTTGTAATCTGTTATTTAAGAGTCCAAGATTCTCAGTAAATGATTGGTTTGGGGGCACAAAGTGATTTTTGCATCTGTTTTAGAAAGTAACTTCTACAATTTTTTATGCAGGACAGACTTTATTATTACCGCTAGTCATGATGGACATGTTAAATTCTGGAAAAAAATAGAAGAAGGAATTGAATTTGTTAAACATTTTCGTAGTCACCTAGGTAAGAATTTCACTTCTTTTGTTTTTTGGCTCTCATTTCAACTATATTGATTAAAGTTTCTTTTTAAATTTTTTTTCCCTTTAATTATATCCACTTCTTTTATGTTTACTAGAATGTTTTGATTTGGTTTCTTTAAATAGGAGTTATTGAGAGTATTGCAGTTAGCTCTGAGGGAGCTTTATTCTGTTCCGTGGGTGATGATAAAGCAATGAAGGTGTTTGATGTAGTGAACTTTGACATGATCAATATGCTGAAGCTTGGGTGAGTCTTTTTTAAACTTAATGAAAGAATTCTTGAACTAAACTTCACCATTTCATAGGTATTTCTAAACAGAATATATTACCATTCCATTAAAAAATGTGCCTTTAGATTTTGCTTGGGAAAATTAAGTATTATGAATCTTTGTTATGATGTTGTTTGTGGGCTTCTGCTGTGAGTTTTGTCATTAATTACAACAGAAATGTCCAAGTAACATCATAACAAGGATTAATTATATCCATTTTGCACTACTTAATAATTTAATGAGCATCCATCATGTCTAATTTACTGGCATTTAAATTAACTTCCTAGTAGTGCTTATTTCAGTAATATAGCATTGTGTTTCTATAAGGTTTATGCGCATTTTTTGAATTCTTGGTGATTTTAAACTTTATATTGATACCCAAACTATGTGGTTAGACTGTGCAGTAACGAAATTAAACTGAATACCATGGGATGCATAGCTTAAGCAACAGAAATATATTTTCTCACACTTCTGGAGGTTCAGTTCAGTTCAGTTGCTCACTTGTGTCTGACTCTTTGCGACCCCATTGACTGCAGCACGCCAGGCTTCCCTGTCCATCACCAACTCCCGGAGCCCCCTCAAACTCATGTCCATCGAGTCAGTGATGCCATCCAACTATCTCATCCTCTGTCATCCTCTTTTCCTCCTGCCTTCAACCTTTCCCAGCATGAGTCTTTTCCAGTGAGGAGATTGGAAAGTCCAAAACTTTTGGAGATGGAAAGTCCAAAATCAATGTTCCAACAGTCTGTGTTTTCTGGTGAGGACTCTTCTGGGTTTCACACTTTGTCCTTGTTAAGTACAGGGGAAAGAGGGGAATATTTTCCTCTTCCACTTCTTAGAAGGCCAAGGCCTGTTGGATTAGGGCCCCACCTTTCTGACCTCATTTAATTACCTCGTTAAAACCCTTTCTCCAGATACAGTAACTTTGGGGATGAGGTCTTCACCATGTGGATTGGAGGAAGGTAGGGATTAGAACTACACAATTCAGTATGTGACAGTAGTTTTTGGGAATTGCCTTCAAAACCATTTTGCTGCTGCTAAGTCACTTCAGTCATTTCCGACTCTGTGTGACCCCATAGACGGCAGCCCACCAGGCTCCCCCATCCCTGAGATTCTCCAGGCAAGAACACTGGAGTCGGTTGCCATTTCCTTCTCCAATGCAGGAAAGTGAAAAGTGAAAGCGAAATAGCTCAGTCGTGTCCGACTTCACGACCCCATGGACTGCAGCCTACCAGGCTCCTCAGTCCATGGGATTTGCCAGGCAAGAGTACTGAAGTGGGGTCGCCTTCTCCGCAAAACCAGTTTATGAACCATTAAAAAAGTCAGTCTCATTATTTATGATAAGAACTTATTTTTTGACTACAAATAGAAATACCTATTGATATGTGTCGTATTCCCAGCTTTGTTTCCCCCAGACTTTAGCTGTTTGTTTGTTTTTTTAATCAAATATATGTTGAACATATGCCACCTTTGAGGGTATTGAAAGAGAACAGGCATATCTTGTTTTATTGCACTTTTCACACACTGTGGTTTGTTTTTTTTTTTTTTTGACAAATAACAAGTTTGTTGCAACCCTGGATGGAGCAAGTCTGCACTCACCAATTTTTCCAACGGGCATTTGCTCAGTTTGTAAGCAACTCACAAACTCATGAGTGAGCAACTCATTTGCTCATTATTTCACATTTAGTAATTCTCATAATATTTCATTTTTCATTATTATTATATTTGTTATAGTGATCAGTGATCTTTGATGTTACTATTACAAAAAGATTACAACTGGCTGAAGCCTCACATGATAATTAGCATTTAAGCAATAAAGTATTTTTAAATTAAGTTATGTATATATACATGTAATGTTTTAGATATAATGTGATTGCACACTTCAATAGAAATACAGGTAGTGTAAACAAACTTTTATTGTGCACTGGGAAACCAAAGAAAATCCATATGGCTCACATTATTGCAATTTTCAGTTTTTGTGATCTGGAACCAAACCTGCAACATCTCTAAGCTATGCCTGTGTCTTTTAAGATTTTATAGAAATTCTGAGAGTCCTCAAAAAGTTTTGAGCATTAGCTCTGTCATTGGAGTAACTGTAACTTCTCAGACTGATGATTTTGAAGGAGACAACACACAATTGAATATATAAGTTTAGTATGTTGATTACATCTGTCCAGTTCTTTTACACTTTATCAGGTAACACGTTCAAAGCTCATAGTATTAAGATCAACCTACTGATAATGAGAGAGTGATATCTGAACATTTTTCTTTTGAGCAAAGCCATGACTAAAATATTTTGACCTTAAATATTTCAAGAATGGATTTGTAAAGTACACTAACATGCTAACCTATTTAAAAGTAAGGTATACATAGACAGGGGCTTCCCAGGTGGACCTAATGGTAAAGAATCTGCCTGCCAATGCAGGAGACATAAGAGATGCATGTCTGATCCCTGGGTAGGGGAGATCCCCTGGAGGACCTGGGCATGGCAGCCCACTCCAATATTCTTGCCTGGAGAATCCCATGGACAGAGGAGTCTGGCAGGCTACAGTCCATTGGGTCCCAAACAGTTGGACACGACTGAAGTGACTTAGAATAGCACATACACAGACAGAGACATCGAGATCAAAAAAAAAAAAAAAAATGCCTCAGAGTATTTTAAGAACCAGGTCTGTTTCAGTTTCCTTGTAAATACTTGCTGTGTGAGTTCTCTTCCTGTGGTTTGATCAGTCCTCAGAAGTTATTATCAATCATTTATGAGGTCAGAAAGAGAAAAATTAGTAACTTTTTCCTATTCTTCCCCATTCTGTATCTTTCTGCTACCTTTGATCAAAGAATCTAAAACTGGCTGAATCACTGGCAGGGACGTTTTTTGGTGATGGGAATGAGTAAGGATGCTTATGACTTGTTTTGGCCTCTTCTTATCCCCCTCAATTCTTTACTATTTTAGGTATTTCCCTGGACAGTGTGAGTGGATCTATTGCCCAGGGGATGCCATATCTTCAGTTGCTGCTTCTGAGAAAAGTACGGGAAAAATTTTCATTTATGATGGTCGAGGAGATAACCAGCCACTGCATATATTTGACAAACTCCATACGTCACCTCTTACTCAGATACGGCTAAACCCTGTTTACAAAGCAGTAGTGTCTTCTGACAAATCTGGAATGATTGAATACTGGACCGGTCCTCCTTATGAGTATAAATTCCCCAAAAATGTGAACTGGGAATATAAAACTGACACAGATTTATATGAATTTGCCAAGTGCAAGGCTTATCCAACCAGCATATGTTTTTCACCTGATGGGAAGAAATTAGCCACTATTGGTTCTGACAGAAAAGTTAGAATTTTCAGATTCTTAACTGGAAAACTCATGAGAGTCTTTGATGAATCACTAAGTGTAAGTGCCATATAAATTTAATCAGATTTTACTTTTCTGAAAATGTCTTTTATTTCTTAAAAAAGATTTTTTTCTGGACATGGACATTTAGATTGATGATTAATTTGCTTATCACATTAAAGATACTGTTTGTCTGCTGTCTTGCATTGTTACTCTTTAAAACTCTTCTATAGGTTTATGATGTGGTATTTTCTGAGCCAGTTTTTCATACACTTATGTGGCTGTTTTTGTAGTTTTGTTGTTTGAAAGCTCATTCTTTTGAGATCCTCAAAACTCATGCTAGGCCTCCTTCTCTTCTGATTCTTTTCACTCCTGCCTTTTATATGACTACTTAAAAATTTATTTCTCCAGCCTTCTATTATAAACAGACCTGGCCCTATCCTTTAATTTTTTTATTTTTGCTGTCTTCATGAATGGCACCAATATGTATCTGCTTGCACAAGCCAGATATCTGAGTCATCTTTAACTGTTTTTCCTTACCCATCTATTTAATTCATCACGAGTCCTGTCAGTTTTACTTTCTGCTGCTGCTGCTGCTAAGTCACTTCAGTCGTGTCCGACTCTGTGCGACCCCATAGACGGCAGCCCACCAGGCTCCTCTGTCCATGGGATTCTCCAGGCAAGAACACTGGAGTGGGCTGCCATCTCCTTCTCCAATGCATGAAAGTGAAAAGTCAAAGTGAAGTCGTTCAGTCGCGTCCGACTCTTAGCGACCCCATGGACTGCAGCCTACCAGGCTCCTCCATCCATGGGATTTTCCAGCCAAGAGTACTAGAGTGGGGTGCCATTGCCTTTCTACATATACTTTAAATACATACATTTCCTTTTAGCACAGCTGTGACTACCCTAGCTCATAATCTGTTGCCTGGCCTATTGCATGGCCTACTCCCTATATTCTAGCTTCTTCCTGACCTGTTATCCATGCTCCACTCAGAGGAATCTTTTCAAAACACATTATCTTATCATGTCATCCTTTGAATCTTTCAGTAACTACCTGTTGTTTTTAGGAGGGAGACCAAAATCATGGCCTACCATATGGTACCCCTCCCTTCCACTTCATCCTGCTGTAATTCACCTCCCTCCCTGCCTCTGCTGTACCCAGTCAGGCCTTCTTTCAGTTTCTTGACTATGTCTCCCACCACAGCGCCTTTGCATATGCTGTCCCTCCTGCTTGGAGTGACCCCCAGTCCCATTAATCCTCATTCCTCCCCTTACCTATTGAACTCATCCTTCAAATCTCAAAGAATCATTTCCCCCAGTGATCTTCCACTATTCTTCCAGTCTTTTTTTTAATGTGGTAGTGTATCACTATTTATTTTCTTTTAGAATATTTGGTCTTATTATTTGATTAATATGTATCACCCCCTCCCCCCCAGTAGATTAAACTGTGTGTCATTTATGGTCCTGTACCTGTTTTGCTTGTGATTGAACCTCCAGCACTAAGAATGATAACCTGACACAAAATTGTTAACAAGAATTTATTGGGACTTTGTTGGGCCAGTGGTTAAGACACAGCACTTCCATTGCAGGGGGGCATGGGTTCAATCCCTGGTTGGAGAATGAAGATCCTGAATGCCTTTTGGCATAGCCAAAAAACAGGGGGAAGAAAAGAAGTATTTATTAGCACATGTAGCTGTAGAATGAGTTTTTATCCATGCAAAGATAATTGGTTTTGTGGATATTTGAGTTTCATCATGTTTCCATCTTGTGGTTCTCTAACTGCTATGGCTATGTTGAATTCTCCAAAAGTCTGTGGGTCAAATCTTTGTAACAATAGTGTTTATTGTATAGCAGCGTCAATTCTACAGTCTTTGTAGCCACGAAGTTTATAATAGATTCCTTGCATTAAGTACTTCAAAAATGCTGTCACTTTACTAGTGACGTGGTAATAAGTTGAGTGAATTAGCTGCCTGAAGGAATATGAATCCAGACAAAAGGGAAGGTTTGTATGCTAGTCAAATTATCCTCATAACTCATTTTCTTATTGGAAGAATATAACTTTCCATTATGCTTTTGGGAAAAGGAGAAACCTTGTGATGTTTTCTTTAATGATGGCTTCAACTTAACTATAATTCTGAAACTCTTCACAATTTGCAACTCTTCCTAGATTCCTTAAGAAAACAAATCTATTCTCTGGATACAAATCATTTAACACATATACTCTGAGCTGTTGAATTCACTCTATTTCATTGTTGTCTTTAATATTTGTTGAAATTATAGGATTATTGTGGTAAGATCAGTAGCAAAGCATAGGACAGAAGTTGAGATTCAGGATGAGGGAGTTTGCCCAAAAAGGGGGTGCAAATGCCAATTAATTTAGTAATAATGCTAGTGACTAGTTAGTTAATGACTGGTATCTCATAGTTCCATGTTAAGGGTTCTAACTAGTTAAGAGTCCTAGTTTAATAGACAAATTTAATTGGATGGTGTGAAGTTGTATCTTTTGGTATTTTATTAATCAGGAGTACTGCATATGGCCATACAGAGGTGATGAGATAGATGATAAGAGATGCACCTATTAAAGCTAGAATATTGTAAAAAAACACCAATACAGTGTATTAATGCATATATATGGAATTTAGAAAGACGGTAACAATGATCCTATATGCAAGGCAGCAGAAGAGACACAGATGTAAAGAACAGACTTGAACTATGTGGGAGAAGGCGAGGGTGGGATGATTTGAAAGAATAGCATTGAAACATGTATATTACCAAATGTGAAATAGATGACCACTCCAAGTTTGATGCATGAAGCAAGGCACTCAAAGTTGGTGCTCTGGGACAACCCAGAGGGATGGGATGGGAAGGTAGGAGAGGGGGTTCAGGATGGGGGGGCACATGTACACCTGTGGCTGATTGATGTCAATATATGACAAAAACCACCACAATATTATAAAGTAATTATCCTCCAATTAAAATAATTTTTAAAGATACTAATGTGCTTAAAAGGTTAGATTAGCATTTATTACCTTTACATGGGCAGATGACCATCTATAAACTTTATTTCTTGAAAATGAATCTTCTTTCTAGCAAAATAATCAAGGCTCCCATACTACAAAAATGCAGTCTAGCATCTAGGCTATTTCTGGCAAATGAGTAAAGCAATAATAGTTCAGAGACTGGCAACAAGAAACCCTAATGTTGTTCCCTAACACGTATACCTTGTTTTCATTTCTGGAGTTACGTATATTGTTGTTCTTTCCACATCTAGAAAAACCAGAGATTTTATTAATGCAAGCATGATAAAAAGTAGTAGATGGGACATAAGCCTGACTGACCTTTTTTCATTCTCAATAGAGAGCCACTTTTTTTTTTATTTTATTTTGCTTAACTTTACAATATTGTGTTGCTTTTACAATACATCAAGATGGATCCGCCGCCAGTATACACGTGTTCCCCATCCTGAACCCTCCTCCCTCTCCCCTCCCCACACCATCCCTCCAGGTCGTCCCAGTGCTCCAGCCCCAGGCATTTGTTATCGGGGATTGCACCTGGACTGACGGAGAGCCACTTTTGATTTCTGCAGTTTTATGCCCTAAATGTTGGGGAATCTGAATGTAAAGATCACATCTTTGGGGAGGCTGGTCGTGTGACTGTACATAGTAAATAAGATATGACCTTTATCTTGAAAGTTGTGTATTAAATATCTAAAGAAAAGTAAACCAAATATCCAAACTAAAGGACACTCATAAAATTCATCCATCCTAAATCACATTTACCTAATGATAATTAAATATATAGTGATGCTCCAAAACAACTTGAAACATTATCTGAAATATGAAATTGTTATAAATTAGTGAAATCATAAAAAATAAAATCGAGTGCTTGTTAAATGGCAGGTCCATGATCCTGGAACACGGTCTCACAGTCCATATCTGCATTGTGCAGCTTAATAGCCACTAGCCACACAGGGTTGCTGAACACTTGGCATGTGACTAGTCCAAATTGAGCTGGACTAAAAGTATAAAATATACACTGGACTTCAAAGACTTACTATAAGAAGGAAAAAAGATCTCAATTTTTAAATATTGCTTAATATTTTAATGTCTTTATGTTGCTTTTTTGTATTATTGATTTTGCTTAATGTCTTTTGATAATATTTTAGATATATTGGGTTGAATAAAAGATTAATTTCATGTTCATTTTTACTTCATTTAACATAGCTACTAAAAAATTTAAAATTACATATATGGTTTATATTGGAAAGTGCTGTCTGTGGCTTATAAAATGCAGCATATATATTGTTTCTGCAGAAAAAGCAGTAGTTCTATTAACTCTTATTTTTTTTAATTAGAATAACCAGTTAGTATAAATACTATTTTTATGATTGAATTTTCTAATGCAATTCCTGCTTATAGTGTTTATAGAGTACTCCTTAAGATGTATAAGCACATAAACTGTCAGTGGCTATTAATGGACACTCTTCTTTTATTTAAATTCTCCTTCCCCCTTTATCACGTAACATTATTTTTGTTAATAACGGTTTGTTTCCTAGATGTTCACTGAACTGCAGCAGATGAGGCAACAGCTACCAGACATGGAATTTGGTCGACGGATGGCTGTAGAACGTGAATTAGAGAAGGTGGATGCAGTAAGATTAATTAATATAGTTTTTGATGAAACTGGACACTTTGTGCTGTATGGAACAATGCTGGGCATTAAAGTTATAAACGTAGAAACAAACCGGTAAGCTTTAATATCACATATGCTTTTTAAAAATTTACTTGTAAAGGACCATTTCCTCCTTTGGGGAAACAATGGGAGTTTTGTTTGTTCCAAGACAAGTGGAATGGTCCCAGATGTCTAAACTTAACCAAATGTTTTGACTGGATTTTTCTGTGGTCTTTTGGTTGTTTATAATCTTATGTAAAAAGTTTCCACTCGTGTTTGTTAAAGAAATAGAAGAAAGATATGCATAGTTTCAAGTTGTTGTTTTTTTTTTTTTTTTAACAAGTTTCAGTCTGTCTTTTGCTTATTGATTTAAATTAGCCCGTTTCATGTTAAATGTTGCCAAATATTTTAACCACAGAATTCAGCATTACATCCTGCTAGACATAAAATCAGAAGTTAAAAT
This sequence comes from Tragelaphus eurycerus, assembly GCA_935064755.1. Classification (NCBI taxonomy): domain Eukaryota; kingdom Metazoa; phylum Chordata; class Mammalia; order Artiodactyla; family Bovidae; genus Tragelaphus; species Tragelaphus eurycerus. The sequence continues at coordinate 14,619,017 of CAKXYN010000024.1, read as the reverse complement.
GCATGAAACCACAATAAGCCTTTTGTGCAAACAGCCCATTTGGTCTTAGAACAAAATTGCTATAATCAGATACTATCACTGAATGTAAATGAACGAACTTAAAGTATATTTAAAGGAAAAAAGTCTTGTACATTTTCACATATAAACAAATTTATATTGTAGTTCTTGGCAATACAGAATCTTTGAAGGCTTGAACAAAGATTAAAATGATAGGGATAGGTTAAAACTGTTTAACTGAATTATTTTTTTAATCTGAAAATTATAAATACCTACCAATTTAAAATAACTTTTTTGGGGGAGTGGGAGAGGCAGAAAAATACTTTTTAAAAACCTTTTACTGGTTATTTTGTACAAAAATAAAAGATAGTTGATTCCTAGCTTTTATCTGCAAAGTTGGTATAATTGGAGTTAATCCTGATAATTTTATTATATGTATTTTCCAGGTGTGTGCGGATCTTAGGCAAGCAAGAAAATATTAGAGTGATGCAGTTGGCTTTGTTCCAGGGAATAGCCAAAAAACACCGTGCTGCAACTACTATAGAAATGAAAGCTTCTGAAAACCCCGTTCTTCAGAATATTCAAGCTGACCCAACAATAGTCTGTACATCCTTCAAAAAGAATAGATTTTATATGGTATGTAGAAGTATCAACACCAGGAGATAGTCTTTAATGTTTCTTCCAGTTTGATTGGAGTTTTATTTTTTTAACTTGTGGTTTGAACTGAAGAGAATGTTGGCCATAATAGCAGACTTTCTAAACAACCCCATCTTATAACATTAGTATTGTAGAATCTTTAACTAGGGTTTGTTTAAGTATTTCTGTACTGTTTTACATCCGGTTTTGAACAAGTTTTCAACCTAGCTTCTACAACTTGTGTTGTCTAAGACAATAGGAAGTAAGTGGCTGTGGTAATAATTGCACCCAAAACTGATTTTCTTGTGGACTTTTAAAAATTCTTCTGTTTTAGTATTAGTCACCTTTTACTCTTCAACATGACTTGCACATTTCCTTCTCTAGATACAAATCTTTTTTCACCTTTTGATTCCATTGTAATGATGCTACCGTGGTGTACATTCCTGAGAGATATTTTTTTTCTGGAAAATTAAAAGTACTTTGCATGTTAAGTAAGATTGGGCTCAAAATCAAACTACTAAGCTATCTAGGAGTAACACTGTTCTAATTTTGTTCAGTCAAGCAGAAAAATCTGAAGTGTAAAGACCTCTGCATCTGTGTCTGTCTTTCACGCTTAGAGACTTTCTAAAACCCAGGTGTGATTATTTTTTTGCCTAAAATCCTTAAATGACTCCCCAGCTGTCTAATATATTAACCACTCTCCTAGTTTATCGTTCTTCATTTTTAGTTCATTGGCTATACTGAACTTGATCCCATTTGCAGGACTTGATGTTATTTTTACTTGGTGGTGTTTGCACATTTTATTCCTTCTGTCAGCCACAAACCTCTCCCCAGTTCCTCTTCATATTTCAGATCCCAGCTTGGAAGCCCTCTCTTGACATCAAGTCTGGAATAGGTGTGCCTGCTTGTGTGCATGTCACACTTTTTGGCATAATTTAGTGATTTTGGGGGGGGGGGAGGGGTCCCTACACTGTCCTCTCTTCCTCAAGATAATATAAAATCCATAAATACAGAGCACTATGTTTTCTTCACATACCAAACTCCAGAGTTTGGTGAATTGTCTGACCCATTATAGGATACTCATTCACTCATCTGACAATTTACAAGCAGCTGTGATGCTCTAAAGGTTACCAGCATTTGGTAAATGTGGGAAATAGCAGTTTATCTACTCCAGCCAAGCTTTTAGCCTAAAACGGATATATTCTTTTAAGATCAGAATTTTGCTTATAAACTTTCAAATTCTTTTTCTTGTTATTACCTATAACTGTTTTGAAGGTAAAAAGAAATCATAAAAGACAGTTCTTAATATGCACTAAATTTAATTTTCCATCCATTTTATTTAAAAATTGTCTTTCCCCAGAGTTTATGCTTGTTGATTAAACCACACATGTTCCTTAGAAACTCTGAAGAAATAGAAAAATAATTAAGTCACTCACTGAGTATTTATACTGCTAACATTTTCATGAATTATTAGATGTAGATATTCTTAAATAAAATTAAAATGGTATTCATATATGCAAATTTTATATCCCTTTTTGCAAATCCAGTACCATAAAATAAAATTGTATAAAATTTGAACTTTAATAGTTCTATATGTAAAGTAAATCAAGATAATTTTAAAAATTCATATAATTAAATAGTGAAACAGACATGTCATTCTTTGGTAACTGGAGAATAATATGCTAAAGCAGTGACATCCTGGCTTAGTTGTTCCTTAATCTCGAATCTATACAAGTAGACCAAGGACTGACATTAGGCAAAACAGAGTCTGGCCACTAGATTTACCTTTCTGGAGCTCAGTTAATATCGACCTTTTTTAGGGAGAGAAGATTTCTGCTTACTGAGAGGTCCAGAATTTTAACAACTGAAAGTTTTTTCTCAATTCTCTGTAGACCTTGAGGATCCTGAGATTTCTGCTTCACTCAAAATGTACTGTATATCCTTTCTTCCAAGCTTCAAGGTTTAGATAGATCAGATGGGACTCCGTCAAAAAAAAAAAAAAAGAGGAGGTCAAGGTCCACTGCTGATTGATCTTTGAATCCTCATCCTGCCAGCACCAGGTCCTGTTCACAGTAATAACAATTATTAATATGTATATATTGCCTTCTGTGTCAGGCACAATTCTCTAAACACTTTATATCCTTCATTTAATCTTTTTATCAGGTGTCATTTTGGGGTAGTTTTTATTATCATCCTCTTTTATGAGTAAGGAAATGAAAGTAATGAATTTACTTCCCCAAAGTCATGTAACTAGTTAAGTGGCAAACTATATATAGTTCAAACCCAGGCAATCTAAATAATGAAAAGCAAGCAATAGATGACAGGTTAGGTAGGACATACTAGAAGGCAGAAGCAGAGACCTACCTCAAAATTGCCTATTTTTAAATGGGTACTCAAAAAAATTTTCACCAAAAAAGAAATTAAATTCCATTTGAAATCATTCATCTTCATCATATGAATTTTCTCATTAGGCAAATGTAGAAATTTAGCTGCCTTGCTCATCCTATGATTGGAAGCAATTCCAGAAATAAGCATTTATTCTGATGTAAATTCTTAGTTTCCTCAAATACTTTATTAGAAATGCAGTTTTCTTGTTCATAAATTTTAACCAGATGAAAAATTTAATTGATTTACTCACTTTTTATTTTCCTCCTTGAGTTTACTAAACGAGAACCAGAAGATACAAAAAGTGCAGATTCTGACCGAGATGTTTTTAATGAGAAACCGTCTAAAGAAGAAGTCATGGCAGCTACTCAAGCTGAGGGACCTAAACGAGTGTCAGATAGTGCCATTATCCACACAAGCATGGGAGACATTCACATCAAACTCTTTCCTGTTGAGTATGTACTGTTTCTTTTGTCATAAATAAATACCAGTGTAAATGTATGTATTTGAAGAAACTGCAACTTCTTGTTATTTTGACTTAAGATATTTTGAAAAATTGAACTGTTAGATAAAGCATCTTTCCTAAGCTCTCTGATAATTGTTACATTAGAAAATGTGAACATTTTCTATATACATAAACATATTTCACAGGTTTATTATTATGAGGACAAAAAGTAGATATGACAGTGCTGAATGTAAACTATAGATTGACATACAAATGTATATTACTGCTACCATCAACTACACATGCCAACTATAGGTTTTGTGGCTCACTTGTTATAACTGGCTTTCCTCTCAAATCTTTAAGGGGCAGATAATTATTTTTCCTTGCTGACATTTGAGTTTGCAGAATGAACATACAATACCAAATACAATGCAATACGACTGGTTATTCTTGATCCAAAAGAAGACATCTTGTATAGTGCCTTGACTTAAAAGTACTTTGTTATTTTGATATGAATGTTTTGTCCAATATTTTACCATATCTTGACACCAGACAAAAAACTAGGCAATTCTACACACCTGGACTATCTCATTTTAAGTATTCAGAACCCATGCATCCACTAAGCCTATTTCCTGATGTGGTTGGTACAAGATTCTTTTGATTCTCTCTGCCATTCTCAGCATTGGGAGCTATTATATGATAATATACAGTATTAAATCATCTCATGAGATTAGTTAATATTTAGAAAGTGTATCTGAGTGTGTGACTATCATTTAAAGTTTATTAAATTTAGTAGCTATCATAGCAGTGAATAAGTCCTTGGTCAGGAAATGTCACCATACTATAACATTGTTTTTATAAGAAAATTACCTTTCCTAGGAACTAGATACAGTGGGTTATAGTGCTATGGTTATACTTTTTAAAAATACTAAATGACTTTGGAACCTAAATACTCTCAAATTCAAGTAAAATAAGCAGTTGTGATCTAAAGAATGGTGTATTATATAAATAGGCTACTGCCTATATATCCTGTCAACTCTTGCTTCTGCTGAGATCAGAAGAAATTATGAAAAAAATAAGACTGTCCTGAAACATTCAGAAGATTCTGAAAATACCATTGGGAAGCCAGACTACAAAGAAAACTTTCCTAAGATGCTCCATTAAATTTTCATATTTTTAATATATGTCTCACCAGGTGCCCTAAGACTGTGGAAAATTTCTGTGTTCACAGCAGAAATGGTTATTATAATGGACACACATTTCACCGCATAATTAAGGTAAGTTATGCAAATTTCATACGATTTAAGGAAAAGTATGTTATTGTATAACGAGGTTTAGAACCTAAGGAATCTCATTCACTCTTAGCACTTTATTAGGAATAGGAAAAATGGATTATGGAAGTCAAAAGAATAATGGATGATCATGAAAATCAGATATAAAATCAAGGATAGGAACAGTAGCAGGGTAGCCTTTTTAGAAACACTGCAGCAGTCTTTTGTCAGCAGTTAAAGCAAAGGATCAGGTAATGAGTAAAGGGTCTTGCTGAGATAAAATCAGTAGCCAAGGTAACCTGTTTCTAGTGGTTAGATAAGGTCTAGATCTAGAAGATTAAGTATTAGAAGAGCTATGTTGCCACTTTATCTGTGAAAACTACCTCTAATACCTGATGAACAGAATGAATTCAGCCCAGGATTTTGTTGAGCAACATTCCATGAAATGTATGGAGCAGTGAGGTAGTTCTTGATTACTGGCAGGTCAGAAATGGCAGAAGAAATGTCAGAAGGAAAAATTAGATTTCAGAGTTCTGAAGGAATTAGTGAAGTGACTGACTAGGACATTCAGAGTGTCTAGGGAAAGGGGAGAGAAAAGAGTGGGCCAGTTATGTAAGACCTAACACATTAAGCAAGATCCTAAAACTTATCTACACTATTAATTGGCTTTAGTTAGATTATTGAGTGAGATAGTGCCTGTCTATAAATAGAAAGACCTTTACATTTTTGTTTCCATCATTAAGACAAGGTGGCAGTTACGCAATGAAAACACAGTCTAAATTAAAGTATAACCAAGGGTTTACTTTAAAATCAGTTTATAGAATGACTGTTAATATTAAGATTTTATTGAATATAAAGCACTCTTGACAAATACACGACTCCAAAGCATACATATATGTAATATGTGTAATACTACTTTGTCTACTTTCTGTTAAGGGCTTCATGATTCAGACAGGAGATCCAACAGGTACTGGTATGGGAGGAGAAAGTATATGGGGAGGAGAATTTGAAGATGAATTTCATTCAACATTACGACATGACAGACCATATACACTCAGCATGGCCAATGCTGGATCGAATACTAATGGATCCCAGTTTTTCATAACAGTAGTACCAACAGTAAGTAGAACATGCATGTGTGTGTGCTAAGTCACTTCAGTCATGTTCGACTCTTTGCAGCTCGATGGACTATAGCCTGCCAGGCTCCTCTGTTCATGGGATTCTCCAGTCAAGAGTACTGGAGTGAGTTGCCATGCTTCCTCCAGGGGATCGTCCCAACTCAGGGATCGAACCCATGTCTCTTATCTCTCCTGCACTGACAGGCAGTTTCTTTTCTACTTGTACTACCTGGGAGGCATTTTCCAGGTGAATTTAAGCCAAAGATTCATGGGCTTTGATCTAAGAGAGTGAATTCAGTGGAAAAGAGAGCTTTATTATTCTCTATTATTTATATATATATATTCTAGGATATAAAAATGAAAACAATTTAGAAAGGAAAATGGAAAATTACCTAACAAGACTTTACTTTATAATCAGTACTTTTGTAATTCAGGCCAATAAATAATAATAAATTATTAAATAATTTTATTATTTATAATAAAGCTGAGTTTGTAATAAAGTTGAGTTTAAGTCAGCTTTGCACTATTTGTTGGACACTCCAAAACAAATTATTCTACCTCTGGGCTTGGGTTTCCTCATCTTTAGAATAGTAGGATGAGAGTATAAGAATTCCCGATTTTAATACAGTTTTTCCCACATTTTTCTATCTCTGTAATCAGAATGCATTTTCCAGCTCCCTTTGATGTAAAAGATGTTATTATAACATGGAACTACTCTTAAAAGCTTCTAATGAAAATATATCTTTTTAATTATATTTTAAAATGAAGCCAAAGTTTCTTTTTAATGAATGACACTGCAGCTTTGATGAAATACATGTAAGAATCTCTAGCTCTGCTGCTATGCAGTTCTACAAAATTACAAAATTCTTATTTTTTAGAATTAAATAAAGAAAACAATTTATAACTGCTGTCTGCAAGGTACACGATCTCATGTAATATTCACAATACTTCTTGTATCATTATGAAAGTGAAAGTGTTAGTCCCTCAGTCATGTCTGACTCTTTGCAACCCCATGGACCGTAGCCCATCAGGCCCCTTTATCCATGGGAATCTCCAGGCAGGAATACTGGAGTGAGTTGCCATTTCCTTCTCCAGGGGATCTTCCCCACTCAGGGAACAAGCCTCAGTCTCCTGCATTGCAGGCAGATTCTTTACCTTCTGAGTCACCAGGGAAGCAAGTTTTAAAAAAATAGATGAGGAAATAGTGAGACCTGATGAACTTGCCAAAGGTCAAGTAAGTAGCAAAGCCAGAGTCTGAACTCCTGTCTCTGATGCCAGAGCACATGCTGCCTAAAGTATTCCAGACTGCTTCTTGAGCAGATAAGGTTATTGCAAAGAAACTTACCTTAGCAAACATCTCCCACCTCCCTTTGATCTAAAAGATGCAGATATTTAATATTTAACTATGCTTTTTCATTTTTATTATGACATGGAAACTACTCTTAAAAGCTGCCAAGTGAAAATAATCTTAATTATATTTTTAAATGAAGCCAAAGTTTAATTCTTTTTAATTTGCTCATCCAGTGGGTGAACCAAGATTTTCTATTTGTCCTCCAACACAGCCCTGGCTTGATAATAAGCACACAGTGTTTGGACGAGTGACTAAAGGAATGGAAGTCGTACAAAGGATCTCCAATGTCAAAGTCAATCCCAAAACAGATAAGCCCTATGAAGATGTCAGTATCATAAATATTACTGTCAAGTAAAATAGATTTGTCTCATTGTCTGTATAAATAAAAATACACATACATTAAACACAGGATTATTTTACATAAGGAAGCTCAAGATTTGCTCAATGTACAAATCATGTTTCAGGAATTCAGTATTTGTGTATTTTCATTAAAGGCTATTTTTTAAAAGCTCTGCCTTTGAGTTTTCTTGCAATATTTCTCATCCTAAGAGGTGATAAACTTAAATGGATTAAAACTCAGGCAAATAGCACTCTTTATACATAATTTCTCAAGAGTCTTAAAAACCATATTAAATAATGAGAATGGTATGCATTTGTTCCTCAGCTTTTTAAAAATATGCCAAATAGCCTGCCCTCAAATGTTTAAGAAACATGTTTTCTTAGATCTTAATAAAGGGCATCTTTGGTGATGTACCATTTTCTTTTTTACAAGGTTTGTCTTTCAAACCAAATAGTTTTGTCTTTTGAGCACTCAGTCAGTTCATTCGCTCAGTTGTGTCCAACTCTTTCCGATCCTACGGACTGCAACACGGCAGGCTTCCTTGTCCAGCATGAACTCCTGGAGATTGCTCAAACTCATGTCCATCGAGTTGGTGATACCATTCAACCATCTCATCCTCTGTCGTCCCCTTCTGCCTTCAATCTTTCCCGGCATCGGAGTCTTTTCCAATGAGTCAGTTCTTCGCATCAGGTGGCCAAAGGATTGGAGCTTCAGCTTCAGCATCAGTCCTTCTAATGGATAGTCCGTACTGATTTCCTTTAGGACTAACAGGTTTGATCTCCTTGCAGTCCAAGGGACTCTCAAGAGTCTAAGTAAGTGGTAAGCAAAACTTCAATAAATAGGAAGTTCCTCTGGTCAAAAGTGTTAAATTCCTGAATAATTATGAAATAATCTTCAAATAAAAGAATCAATAAATGAATACCTGAGTCCATGGTTTTGTATAATAGTTCATTTACTATTTTCACATCGTTTTTCTAATGTAGCTAAACAATTTTTGTCTTCAGGTTATGGTATCTCATTTTACAAAATATATCATCAAAAAAAACTATATATTGAGTAAAAATGTTAATATCTACCAAGGGAGAGATTAGTAGAAATTAGAGCAATATGAGTTTAAGTCTTAAACTGATTTCTTCATTCACCCTCATAAATTACTTCATAACTATTCAGAATCACTGCTTCTGCTTTCCAAACAAACTCTTTAAGAACTTACAGGAGGAACATGTTCAACAGACCTGTTTAGGAAATTCACATTCTCCTGCTTTATATCTAAGCTTATACTTTTCCTTCTCCTGATGAGCAGGAATATTTCCTTTACCCATTTTGTACCACAAACTGATAGAAGAACATGCCTTAACTGTAATACTGCATCCTCCTTTTAAAAAGAACTAAAACCGGGACACAAAATGACACTTTTCACTATGACATTTACCTCTTTTCCCTAATTTTAGGTGTTTAGACTTATCTATCAATTCATTCATAAAAGCTTAATCCTAAATTTTGGGTAATAACTGCCACCAAGTGGTGGTGGTGATGCCTCATCCTCCCCAAAATACAATTATTTTTGCTTTGAGAGGAAATCATGTTTGATTAATGAATTTTCATTCCATGTCACAAATTTACCGTAATCAGTAGACCTAAAAAACATACATTACCAAGTGTCTATTTTAAAGCATGTTTTAAACTATTAGCAAGATACTGATACTTACTCATTAGTCCTTTTCATTTATTACTCTTTATAGAGAAAAGTATAGCTATTTTCTTCCTTATTACCACTTTGCAAATTGAGAAGTACCTCAGTGTTACATAAAAAGTCTTTCTTTAGCAACATTAGCTCAGGATATAATGAGGTTTTCCAAGGCCTTTTCTGAAAACAGCTATTTAAAATACAATATTCTGTGTGAAACAAGTTAAATTTAAAATTTTAAAAGCAACTATTTCACTTTAGTCAGTGCAGAATTTTAGCTCTCCTTTAGAAAACACTACAGTTTTAATACACATTTAAATGTGACTTAAGTTGCAAATAATAACATTTCTAAATTTTTAATAAACTATCTCAATTTGACATTCAAGTCAATCCCTATCCCATTTTGTTTTGTTTCTCTTAACCACAGCACAAATATGACTTTAATTGGTTACTAGCAATACTACTATATAGATGATTCAGGATGATTCAAGAATTTTTAGAAAGATGATAGAATTTCTTTAAAGTGATCTTAACATTTTATTGCTATCCATACTGATGATTTGTATAATGCAAATAATGGCTTGTGGTGATTATAAAGCATTCCAGAATTACAGACCAAGACTATACACTTGAAAAACCTGCCTTACATAAACTATACAATAGAATTTAGCTTAATACAGAAATTCAGTGCCAGGAGGCAAATCCAAATAGACTGTATTTAAAACCTCTGAAGTGTGACATTTCCCAGAGGGAACTAGCACAATCTCGCTAATAATTAGTGAAAGTACAACCAGAGACAGAAAATAAGAGCTTGAAAAAAACTTTAAAAAAAAATAATAAATACTTCTACTACATACATTATAATCAGGTCTAAGCACAATTTTTAAATTGTGTTGTAGAAATACGCTAGGAATGTGATTTAAAAGTCAAGCAAAACCAGTAAAATAAATTTACAAAAGAAAGCAAGTTTACACATTAGTGTTAGACTGTTTTTGAATTACCTAGTAGACAAAACAGTTCAAGGGCTCACAGGCAAATGTAACACTTTTTTTATTTTTCACAGTTACTGCAATCAAATATTAATTTAATTCAGAAGTATTATATGCACAAACTACACTTGTAACAGCATGACCTTTTACTTGAAAAATAAAGGATGAAATATTAAATTTCCTTATTTACACACTGCCCATAACTGACAGCCTTTTTTTTAATGCTTTGTTTTCTAAAAGTTTTGTTGTTTTAAACAAAATATATTTGAAGAGACTGAACCAAAACAGTACCACCCAGAAGTCACATCTTGTCATCAGCCATCATAAGGATTTAACTTCATCCTAAAGTATGTGCTCAGTCATGCCTGGCTCTTTATGACTCCACGGACTGTAGCCCACCATGCTCCTCTGTCCATGGGATTCTCCAGGCAAGAATACTGGAGTGGGTTGCCATTCCCATCTCCAGGGGATCTTCCCAACCCAGGGACTGAACCCGTGTCTCCTACAATGGCATGTAGATTCTTTATCAAAGAACCCCCTGGGAAGCACTTCATCTAAAGTATAAAGAGCATTAAAAAAAACAAAAAACTATAAAACCCAATCTAGGTATTTTTAAATATAAAATTAGACTGCCATAATAAGGGAGTTTCCTTAAAAAATGAAAAACAGTAAAGAGCGCACACTTTAAATTTTTTACTCACAGCCCTGTAATAAATGTGATACAAATTTTTTACACATTTCTTCTTTTCCTTTTGTAGACATGTTTCTCTCAAACAACCTCTTAAGGCCTTGTCATGAAAATCCTTGATCACATTTTAAATAAATGCACTTATTTTGGGAAGATATTTTAAGGTAATCATTTCCACTGCTTAAATAACTTCTCTTGAAGTAGAGGTAATTTCTACTTAGATCTCTACCTTTTATGTAAGACCAACACTGGCTTCTGTGTGTAACTTACTACATTTTACCTATAGTCATTCTCCTTAAAGATGCAATATTATTTTTAAAAAACATACTACTAGGTACTTTATATTGAAAAACAGAAGGACGAATTTAGAACTCTGACCTTGGAAATAATATATCCAGGTTCAGCTCTGCATATCAGTCTTTTCATAAGTGCAGATCAACTAGAATATAACTGACTTTCACAGTTTTTTATTAATTGTTCTTCGGTGTAGTACTGATCTGACATCAGGCCTAGTAGGATTACATTTCATTCTAACTCACTGGGTTTTATACAAAAGGCTTTAAGAGAGCTTTAATAAAATACTGTACAAAATATTAACCTTCTCTAGCTTATAGTTCTTAGCATTAAAGATGTTCTGTTATACTGAACATTAAAGTAATCCTATTACCCAAAGATGCAGTTCGGATTTTATTTCATTAAGTCACTGCCTTTTTTGCTACTGAATACTGCCAAAATCCAGTGAAAAGGCACGTTAAGAAGCCATGCTCCACTTGCTTCATAGAGACGTTCAATGGAACCGCTGGTTCATTAGACACTTGGTTGGCTATTCTTCCTTTGAGTGAATAAACCTTCACCTGCTCTTTCACTGTGACTACTTACTTCCCAATGCTGGATCAAATACTAATGGATCCCAGTTTTTCATAACAGTAGTACCTACAGTAAGTAGAACGTGCATGTGTGTGTGCTAAATAGTCTGTGTGTACACATGTAATCTGAAAAACTTAACAAATGTATGTTTAAAAAAAATGTATACCCAGTAAGTCCCTGTTTAATCCAATTTAATCTGCTCAATCAGCTATTTAAATTTTACTAGTTTTTAAAAGCAATATTGTACTGAATTCCCAATCCAAGATTCCTTTTATATTAATATATACATTGTAAATTCACTATCTTTCAGATGTAGAATTTCTTACATCATATTATGTGCAAAATAACTCTTAACCACAAAACTTTAAACAACTGCTACATTTAAAATCAGGCAACGTCCAACACTCCAGCAGCCACAAGTTGGCGTGAGAGCCAGTCCAATCCTTCATACAGTCCCATACCACTTCGAGCATCACAGCCCTGAATATACCAGCTTCGGCCACAGCACAATTTATGGAGACTAAGAAGCTCAGTGATTTCTTCTACTGACAGAGCTCCAGCAACATCCTAAAAGATATATACACATAAAAAAATTTTTTCGTAAGTCTATGAAAATTAGCCTTTTTGTAATTATTGCTATATATAATTCTGCTGGTACCATTTTAACAGAAGCCTAAATTCAACTTTCAGTAATTATTCAGAGATTAATGAGAATAGAAAAAGAACTGTTTTGATTATAACAGTTTGTAAGAACAGCCTTTAAAACAAAAATATTTGGCTGCATGAGCTCACAGGATCGTCATTGTGTCATGTGGGATCCTTCGTTGTAGCACATGGACTCTAGTTGTGGCACACAGTTTTAGCTGCTCCACAGCATGGGGGATCTTAGTTCCCCAACCAGGGATCAAACCAGCATCCCCTGCACTGCAAGCCAGATTCTTAACCACTGGACCACCAGGCAGTAGTCTTGCAATGAAATCAATGAAGGCTGTGCCCCCTGAATGAAAGATACTGCCCATGTCATTAGAAGGCACCTACTTAAAAGGAAATTAATATAGGTATATCATAAGAAATGGCTCTTACGTAGGGTTTATAAAGAGTTTATTAAACTCTCCCAGGGAATTCTCTGACATTCCAGTGGTTAGGACTCAATGCTTTCACTGCCGGGGACCCCGGTTCAATCCCTAGTCAGGGAACTAAGATCCTGCAAGCTGTGCAGCAAGGCCAACAACAAAAAACTCCCCAAACAGCCCTGAATACCCTTCTTCCCAGAAGCAACCAACAGTAACAACTGCTTTTATATTTTTCCAGAAAACTTCCATGCATACTCATGTAAATGAACAGTACACACTCTAGTTTTTCTTTGCTTAACACATATATTGAAAATAAAGATACATTTACATTATCAGAACAAGCAGAAAAAATTTTCCACCAGTATTTTTAACTTCTATATTGCATTCCACTGTATAACATAAAATTAATATAATATAAAATATAAAATTATGTAGGTATAACAATTTTCTTAACCAGTCTTATACTGAATATTTAAATTGAAAATATGTGCTTATGTGCTATTACATATACATACACATGGACATAAACATATTTTTAAATACATACACTTGCAAAATTATCTCTATGACAACCTTAGGATACCTGTCTACAGAATACATTACTAGAGATTTACAGGATAAAAAGATATATGCATCTAAACCTTTGACAAAGTACTGTCATATTGCCCTCCAAGAAAATGTCTCACATTAATAACCGCACCAGCAGTGTATCCAAGCCTGAAGATTATCAAACATTTGCATCTTTAACAAGATGATAAGTGGAAAACGGTATTTCACTCTGCCTTATTTGCATATCTTTAATCATAATGTGAAGTGTATCAGTTCTTAATAGCTTGCCTCTTTTTCAAATTAAGGGGAAAATCCTTACTGTCTATCCAACTCTTCCTTCTTATGACATCTAAACCACTTTATTGCACTAAAAAAAAAAAGCATTCTTATCCTCCTAGAGGCTGTCTCAAAATCTAAGAATCTTCAGCTGCCGCAGTTCAAAAGTATCAGTTCTTCAGCACTCAGCATTCTTTATGGTCCAACTCTCACATCTGTACATGACTACTGAAAAAATCATAGCTCTGACTATATGGACCTTTGTTAGGAAAGTGCTATCCCTGCTTTTTAATAAGTCATCTAGATTTGTCATAGCTTTTCTTCCAAGGAGCGAGCATCTTTCAATTTCGTGGTTGCAGTTATTGTCTGCAGTAATTCTGGAGCCCAAGAAAATAAAATGTCACTGTTTCCACTTTTTCCCTGTCTACTTGCCATGAAGTGATGATCTTAGTTTTTTGAATGTTGTTTTAAACCAGCTTTTTCACTCTTCTCTTTCACCCTCATCAAAAGCTCTTTAGTTCGTCTTTGCTTTCTGCCATTAGAGTGGTGTCATCTGCATATCTGAGGTTGTTGATATTTCTCCCATCAACCTTGATTCCAGTTTGTGAGTCATCCAGCCCGGCATTTCGCACGATGTGACAACATACAGCTTGGCGTACTCCTTTCCCAATCTGGAACCAGTCTGTTGTTCCATGTCTGGTTCTAACTGTTGCTTCTTGTCCTGATACAGGTTTCTCAGGAGACAGGTAAGGTGGTCTCCTATTCCCAGCTCTTTAAGAATTTTCAGTTTGCTGTGATTCACACAGCAAAGGCTTTAGCACAGTTAGTGAAGCAGAAGTAGATATTTTTCTGGAATACTTTTGCTTTTTTCTATGACCCAATGGATGTTGGCAATTTGATCTCTGGTTCCTCTGCCTTTTCTAAATCCTACTTGTATATGTGGAAGTTCTCGATTGACGTACTGTTGAAGCCTGGCCTGACGGATTTTGAGCATTACCTTTGCCACCATGTGAAATGAGTGCAACCATATAGTAGTTTGAACATTCTTTGGCATAACCTTTCTCTGGGACTGGAATGAAAACTGACCTTTCCAGTCCTGTGGCCACTGAATTTTTCAAATTTGCTGGCATATTGGTCTCCATGATGCTCTCTGCTGCTGCTGCTGCTAAGTCGCTTCAGTCGTGTCTGACTCTGTGCGACCCCATAGACAGGAGCCCACCAGGCTCCCCCGTCCCTGGGATTCTCCAGGCAAGAACACTGGAGTGGGTTGCCATTTCCCTTTCCAATGCATGAAGGTGAAAAGTGAAAAGTGAAAGTGAAGTCGCTCAGTCCTGTCCGACTCTTAGCGACCCCATGGACTGCAGCCCACCAGGCTCCTCCGTACATGGGATTTTCCAGGCCAGAGTACTGGAGTGGGGTGCCATTGCCTTCTCTGTGATGCTCTCTAAAAATACTCATGTTTTTATTTTTTCTGTCTGTAGTGTTCTTTCCTTCACATACTAACTCAAAGTATTATCTACAATTTCAATTCAAATCCTACTTTTTATAAATCTTAGAAAATACAACCTTTAGAACTACTCTATAATTTTCCATAATACTTTATATTAATATTACTGAAGTCACTTAGCAGTCTTCTTATTAATCTGCACTTAGCAGTATTACAAATAAACACTTAACATGCAAACCTAAATACATATGAGTTTCTACCTTATTTATTTCTGTATACTCCAAGGTATCAAGTATGGCACCTTCCATATAGACTACATTCAAAATACAATGCAGTAACTTTATATCTTTTTCAGTCACCATCTGCAATATGTTTTTCTGGGCTCCAAAATCACTGCAGATGGTGACTGCAGCCATGAAATTAAAAGACGCTTACTCCTTGGAAGGAAAGTTATGACCAACCTAGATAGCATATTCAAAAGCAGACATCACTTTGCCAACAAAGGTTCGCCTAGTCAAGGCTATGGTCTTTCCTGTGGTCATGTATGGATGTGAGAATTGGACTGTGAAGAAGGCTGAGAGCCGAAGAATTGATGCTTTTGAACTGTGGTGTTGGAGAAGACTCTTGAGAGTCCCTGGGAGTGCAAGGAGATCCAACCAGTCCATTCTGAAGGAGATCAACCCTGGGATTTCTTTGGAAGGAATGATGCTAAAGCTGAAACTCCAGTATTTTGGCCACCTCATGCGAAGAGTTGACTCATTGGAGAAGACTGATGCTGGGAGGGATTGGGGGCAAGAGGAGAAGGGGATGACAGAGGATGAGATGGCTGGATGGCATCACTGACTCGATGAATGTGAGTCTGAGTGACCTCCGGGAGTTGGTGATGGACAGGGAGGCCTGGCGTGCTGCGGTTCATGGGGTCGCAAAGAGTCGGACACGACTGAGCGACTGATCTGATCTGATCTGAACTTTATATCTACTGAGTTATTTTTCTCAAAATCTTAACAGTTACCTTAAAATGTGGAATGCTAAAATAAATATTCTGAAATACAAATGTATTACCTGTTTGTTAGCAAAAATCAGGAGTAAAGCATCTCGGAGTTCTTTTTCTGTTAACAACTTTGCAAGTTCACTGTGTGCTTCACTAACTCTGTCTCGATGACTGCTATCAACAACAAATACAACAGCTATCAAAAAAGACAAAAATATTCATTTAGTCACTTGTTTAATTTCAGTAAGTGGGCTAAATATTTTAATGTTATATTATGGTGAGTCTACCATCATTATTTTCACAGGAAGGCTGCCTATTATAGGAGCACCTAGCAATAATTAATGATATGATCTCAAGCAGTTCACATAACTTTTGGTCTATTTTTTCCCCATCTGTAACACGATTTACAACATTTGCACTACCAAACACATTGCTTTGCATATCATTTAATATTTTTCTCTCAATGAATGAAAATGTACCTCTCATGATCTACCTACTGATGCTACTTCTTTGATTACTTTATTTTTATTACTCTACTTCCTTTACCAAAAGATAGTCTTTAAAAATAAATAAGTCACTAACTTTATCTCTCCAAGGTATTCTCTTTAGGCACCCAGCACAGCACTGTCCATAATTTTACTCAAAATACACAGCAGAAACTTCATGAATATCTACTGAATTAACTGTCTTTTGAAATCTTTCCAGCTGTCTAATGGCAACTAAACAACCTAGGCTTTCAACCATTCCTCATGTTCAAAATTCCATTTCTTCCCCTTAATCATACTAACCTAGTATCAAAAATGTCAAAGTAAAAATGATCTAGTCTTTCTTATAAGTGGAAAACAGGATGATATATGGAACAGAGAGTATAAACATAAGCTTTATGCTGGGGTACAGGAGACAAAATGTACAATTCATTTATGTGAATAAATGCTAAGTGGAATGTATGTCATATAACACAGTTTGGTTAAAATCAAACCAATATGGGTTCTTCTGCTGATGATAACTAACTGTGAATGGAAATAAAGAAGTGGAGCTATTGAGAGATAATGGGATAAATGTTGAGTTGAATTGAATTGAATAGAGCAACAGAACTATACACCACAAATTTTACCCTATACCACAGTATTGCCAATGATTATACTCATATGAACACTAATAATACTCTTTGTTAAGAATAGCAAGAGGAAAGTACCCTTAATTGCTTATATGTATAAGATAAATATTAAGTTATGGGTTTTCATGAAATATACCAGAGCACATATCCCAGTCTATCTAGTTTAATTTTCTTAATAGTGTGGGGCGTGCTACCAATATATAATAATATGGTCATGTATTTAATCAACACTAAAATATCAGCTTTATTAGCTAAATCAATGCACTGAAAACTGGACTGATATTCTAAAAATCTGAAAAATTAAGATGTAATTTTCACACTCTTACCTTGAGTATTAAGGTAATAATGTTTCCACAATGGTCTTAATTTGTGTTTTCCACCTACATCCCAAATGGTGAACTTTAGATTTTTATATTCTACCGTTTCCACATTAAAACCTTTAAAAAAAAAAAAAAAAAAAACTTACTTTAATACAGACTTATGAGTGACACCAAAAACCAGCAATCCCATTTGTACCTGTGACTTACAAATCATCTTCATACAGCACTATCTAACCAACTCCACTTGTAATAAACATACATGGCGGAAATGTATACCTTTAACCAGGGTTAGCCCTCTAATCCAGTAAAGTCCCTAAGACCTTGACAGCTGAGTACCAGCTCTGCAACACTACCACCTCTTCATCCCTAATATTCAGCCAGAGTCATCAATATTTTATTCCTTCCAACTGTCCCACCAATATTCTGTTCTTTCTTACTATCCCCCCTCAATCTACATTTCAATCCCACAGTCACTGAACCTTGCATTTTTCCTCTGAAATGCTGATGTCTTACAGCCAATCTCCACATCAGATGGGCATAAAGTAAGGCCCTGAGAACTCCTCTGTAAGTTAGGGTTTTTTTCTATAAAATATTCATTAAGGTAAAAGCAATATGCATACTTACCAATTGTTGGAATAGGCTGCATGAACTCATCCTGTTTTAATTTAAACAAAATAGTAGTTTTTCCAGCACCATCTAATCCTAATGTAACAACTCGAATTTCCATTTTGGGTCCAATGTGAACTCTATTGTCCTAAAATTTTTTAAAAAATAAATCTTTTATTTTGATATGGAGTAAAAGTACTAGCACTTACACTTTTATTTATAAAATACCTTTGTTAATTACTTTGTCTCCTACTCATTCCTCAATCCATTAAAATCAGTTCTATTCCCATATTAAAATACCCTGATTCTGATATTTACAAAGAGGAAATGTATCCTCACTGCTTTATTAAATCTTAGTAAAACTTATTACATACTATGTAAGCTAAAAAATACACACACACACACACACACACACACACACACCTTATTTTTCCCAGATTTTCTAGCTCAACTGAATCTTCTTTAAATAAGGTTTTTCATGCGGTGCTAAATATAGTAATTAAACAGAAAAAGTGATGCTTACTTCCTATAAATATTCACTGTTAACAATTTCACAGGTATCCCTCCATACATCTTCCTATGCATCATACACTGGTTGACATACACAAAGCAGACACACTTAAAAAAAATACACACTGCAACTCACTTTTTACACTCAATACTACCTTACGGAATCCTTTCATTTCAAACATATAAAACTACTTTTTTTCTTTCAACTACTTTTTCTCTTTCAATTGCTTTATTATATTCCATTTACCATTTGACCAATCCCCATTGACAAATATTTGATCATCTCTGATTTTTTTATATTATAAATAATACTGCAATTAACATACTTGTTCAATTTCTAGCTGCATGACTGCTCTGCTTCACTTCACCCATGTAAAAAATGGACATTAAAAATAGATTAAAGTCCTAGAAGGGTGGGATGGGGTAGTGATGTTGAAAGGAAGTTCAAGAGGGAGGGGACACATGTATACCTATGAGTGATTCATGTTGATATATAGAAAAAACCAACTTAATATTGCAAAGCAATTATCCTTCAATTAAGTTTTTTAAATAGACCAAACTTAACATAGGATTTTTGCAAGAATTAATTTTTAAAACATGGGTAATTTGGACTCATAGAGTTGGGAGAGAAAAAAACAATGAAGAAAAGTGAACAGACACATCAGACTGGGAGTCTCAGAAGGAGAATACAGAAATAAAGGGGCAAAGAGATCTTACTTGAAGATATAATGGCTGAAAACTTCCTAATCTGAGGAAAGAAATGGACATAAAAATCCTAGCTCAATGCATTCCAACTAGCATAAATGCAAAGAGATCCACATTAAGATACATTATAACCCAACTGTCAAAATTCAAAAACAGATAATCTTGAAAGCAACAAGAAAAAATGACTAATCACAGAAAGGGAGCTTCCATAAGACTATTAACAAATTTTTCAGCAAAAACACTGCAGGCCAAAAGGAATGGGATGATATAGTCAAAGTCCTTAAAGAAAAAGGCTTCAACCAGGAATATTATATATAGCAAAACTGTCCTTCAAAAATGATGGGGAAAAAAATCAAGATTTTCCTAGAAAAACAAAAGCTGAGGAAGTCATTATCACTAGACCTGCTCAAAAAGAAAAGCTAAAGGAGTCCTTCAAACTGAAATGAAAGGCTGTCAGCAATATGAAGTCATATGAAAATCCAAAATGGTAACAATAACTACAGGGACAAATAATACCTGCATTATTATAATTGGGTGAATAAATTTAATTCTTCATGGAAATGAAATAACAAATACATTCAAAGAAACTATAAGCCCGTGCTAATAAATGTACAGTATATAAAGATATAATTTGTGACATCAATAACATAAAGTACAGGGGGTGGAGCTGTGGAGAAATAGAATTTTTGTATGCAACTGAAGTTAAATTGTTATCAATTTAAAACAGAATGTTACAACTAAGATATTTTATGTAATTGTAATGGTAACTTCAAACACACACACAAAAATCCATAGACTATAAACAAAAGGAAATGAGAAGGAACTCAAACCATGACACTAAAAAAAAAAAAAATCAATAAAACATAAAAGGTAATGAAAGAGGAAAGGTAAAACAAAAAAAAGTATCAAGTTAGGCAGAAAATGAACAAAATGACAATAGTAAGGGTTTACCTAACAATAATTACTTTAAATATAAATAGACTTAACTCTCCACTCAAAAGACAGTGTGACCTAATGCGTGAAAAACCAAGATCTAAAAATATGCTGTTTACAAAAGAGATTCACTTTATATCTAAGGAAACACAGGTTTCAAAGTGAAAAGATGGTAAAAATGCTAATCTCTTTGGAATGCAAATCATACCCAAAAGAAAGTAGGGCTGGCTATCCTAATATCAGACAAAATAGATTTTTAAGTCAGAAACTGTTATAAGAGACAAGTTCATTATATAATGGAAAAATGGAAGGTTTATAAAGAATATATAATAATTCTAAATATCTGGATTATAAATAAATAGAGTAAAGCCCTAAACATAAGAACCAAAGCTATAAAACTCACAGAACAGCAGAAAAGCTTCATGACACTGGATTTAGCAATGATTTTCTTGGATATGACATAAAAAACAATCAACAAAAGCAAAAATAGATAAATAGGACTAGATCAATGTTAAAAAGCTTTTGTGAATCAGAGGACACAATCAATAGGGTGAACAAGAAAACTACGGAATGGGAGAAGATACTTGCAAATCATGTGTCTAATAATGGATTCATATACGGAATATATAAAGGATTCCTACAACTCAACAACAAAAAGTCAGATATAAACAGAAAAATAGGCAAAAGGACTTGTAAAAAATTCTCCACAGAACTGACCAAGAAGCACATGAAAATATGCTTAACATCACTGATCATCGGAGAAATGCAAATCAATACCACAATAAGATATCACTTTACACCAATCAGGATGGCTCCTATCAAAAACAAAACAGTTAAGAATAAGTGAAAACGTGGAGAAACTGGAATCCTCATGAACTTTTGGTGGGATTTAGATCATGTGATGCAACGCTAAGCAAAGAGTATGACATTTTCTCAGAAAATTAAAAACAGAACTACTATATGAACCATTAGTCCCATTTCTGGTATTTATCCAAAAAAATTGGAAACAAAGCCTGAAAGAAATGTCTATACAATCATGTTCACAGCAGCACTATTCACAATAACCAGGAGGTAAAGTAACCCAAATATCCACTGATGAATGTATACACAAAATGTGGCATATACAAACAATGAAATATTATTTAGACTTAAAAGGATATTCTGTCACATACTACATCACAGGTGAACTCTGAGGACATAATACTAAGTGAAATAAACCCAGTCACAAAAAGACAAATACTATCCACATATACACTAAATTTAGAGTAGTCAAATTTAAAGAAACAGAAAGTAGAACAGTGGATACCAGGATATGAGGAGAAGCAAGGAATAGGGGAGCGGTCATTTCTACGGTATAGTTTAAGTTTTTCAAGATGAAAAATTTCTGAAAATGTTTCACACAATGTGAATATACTTAGCAATACTGAACTATATACTTAAAAAATGGTTAAGATGGTAAAAAATTTTGTGTTTTTTACCAGAATAAAAAAATGTACATACTCAAAATCAAGTACCTTGTAGATGTAAAAGGGAATGGAAAAGGTCACTATATACTGCTAAAGAGTGACCTCTAGGATGTACGCTCAAATTAAAATGCAAGGTGGAGCTCTACCTTTAAATGGCTGGAGCGTACATGCAAACATATTTCTCTATTTTTTTAAGTGATGAAAAAAACTAAGAAAAATTCTTAATAGGTTTCTATGGAGAAGGGAAGAAAAGGATGGAGGGGTGAGGAATTTAAGTTAGACTTCACTGAATGCACTTTGCTTTGTAGATATGACTCTGGACCATGTGAATGCATCACATAATTATAAAACAAGATTAAAAACAATTTTAAAGCCACTCAAAAAAAGCAAAATGAAACACATATACCTTTTGAAATTAGGGGGAATCCTCTTGAAAAGAGACCAAAACATATCAAAAAATGCCAAACACAGTCTCAGACCTAAAAAAATTTATTTAACAATCTAGGAAATTTGAATACTAATTCGATAGTGAGTAATATTAAAGATGTATTTAATTTCTTAGGTGTAGTAATGGTATTTTGATCGTGTTTTAAAAATGATTTGATGTTGGGATGAAATATGTTGAGATTTGTTTCAAAATAACCTGGGAGATTGTAGGTAGAAAGAGACTGGGAGAAGTGTAGGTGAAATAAAAAGTTTGTAACTGTTCAAGTAGGTGGTGATGAGTACAGGAAGATTCATTACACCACCTTCTATTTTCCACTGATAAAGTTTTCTTTTTTAATCCTATGGTTCATTAATTTCTTAGTTGTCTCTTCAAGCTAATTACCATGGAAGGTAAAACAATTATGATTTAATTGTGAACAATTATGTGTTCAAAAACACACCTAAAAATGAAGTACAGAATGCATTACCTTCGTAAAAGTGACAGGGATGCTGGCATCCAACTGAATGTGATCTGCAATTTCTGTAAACTGCTGCTGCTGCTTTTGCAATGTTTCCAGTAACCTTGTAATTTCTTGTTTTGCCAAGACAACTCTACAATCATCCTAGAAAGGAGAAGATGATATCTCTTATAATCTTTTAAAGAAACCAGGAAAAGAGATATCACTAAAACTCAAGAAAAGCTCATTTAACATTATAGTATTCAAAGTTAGCTGCTGAAGATTCGATGTTTTTGAACTGTGGTGTTCAAGGAGAAGACTCTTTACAGCCCCTTAGACTGAAAGCAAATCAAACCAGTCAATCCTAAATGAAATCAACTGTGAATATTCACTGGAAGGACTCATGCTGAAGCTGAAGCTCCAATACTTTGGCCACCTGATGCAAAAAGTTAACTCACAGGAAAAGGCCCTGATGCTGGGAAAGACTGAATGCAAAAGGAGAAGAGGACAGCAGAGGATGAGATGGTTAGACAGCATCACTGACTCAACAGACACGAATTTGAGCAAACTCCGGGAGACAGCGGAGGACAGAGGATCTTGGCATGCTGTAATCCATGGGGTCGCAAGATTGGACATTCAACAACAAAAAAGATAACTTATGTGTAAATCTGACTAAGATAACAATAGTCAGACATTAATAAATAATTTAAGAGCCCATCAACATAAGAATAGATAAATAATTTTATATTCACAAATGCAACACTATCACAATAAAAATGAACTACAATTACATTTTGACAAAATGAATTTCACATGAAATAAGAGTAGACATGACATGAAGAGTTCTTATTGTATGATTCCCACTTTTATTAATTACCAAAACAGGCAAAAACAAAGTATACATTAGAAATAAGGATAGTGGTTCATCCTTAGGAGGAAAGGCAGGTAGTTACTAGAAGAGAGTCTGAGGGGCTTCTGGAGTCCTGGTAATGCCTTGTTACTGGATCTGGATGCTGGTTACATAGCAATGTCCAGTCCTAAAATACAGCAAGTTGAACACATATGCACATATTTCTATGTGTGTGTGTATATATATATACACACACATATATAGCACTCCTATAAAAGTTTTTCAAAATAATGAAAGATATACATGTATTGGTTCCAAAAACAAAGGACTAAAGGTCAAACTGTTGTCTCTGTCTCACTCTAGAGTCCCAGGCTCTTTCCTTGCAGTTGCTCAAATATTATTCCAGAAATATTCTATACATATGCCAATGTATTCTTCATAAGATATAGATTTTCCAACAATATATAAGCTCCATGAAAGAAATAGCATTGTCAGTTTTTGCTCACTGCTGTATATTCATATGAAAAGAAAGAAAGTGAAAGTTGCTCAGTAGTGTTCAACTCTTTGCGACCCCATGGACTTTGCAACCCATGGACTTCTCTAGGCCAGAATATTGGAGTGGGTAGCCTCCCCCTTCTCCAGGAGATCTTCCCAACCCAGGGATCAAACCCAGGTCTCCTGCATTGCAGGTGGATTCTTTACAGCTGAGCCAAGAACAGCTGACTCAAGGGCTTCCCTTGAGTCAAGGGGAGCCCAAGAACACAAGTGGGCAGCCTATCCCTTCTCCAGGGCATCTTTGCAACCCAGGAATCAAACTGGGGTCTCCTGCATGGCAGACAGATTCTTTACCAACTGAACTATGAGGGAAGCCATATTCATATGAGATGATAGCAATCTGGTTGTTCTAATCCCCAGAACAAAAACCTTGAAGTCCTTCTTGTCTTCTCCTTCCTCATTCTCACATATACTTGTCAACAAATCCTACTAGATATCCAAAATCTGGGTAGTTCTAGCCCCTACTATCCAAGCTACTATTCTCTCCCACTTGGAATGCCACAATAGTCCCTAACTATTGAACTCCTTCCTTCTCTTTGTCATTCTTCATATCAGCCAGATTCTGTTAAGTAAGATTAAATCATTCTTGTGCTCAAAACCTCACAATGGCTTCTCCAATTCAATCAGTAAAAGCTCAAGTTCTTCCAACGGCCCAAAGGCTCTCCTTATATATCATTCCCTATTTCCTCTCATTTCAGCTCCTATTACTCTCTCCATCACTTATTATATCCATTACGGCCATAGTGTCCTCTTTCGCTGTTCCTCAAATACACCAGGCATGTCACCCTAGGGTTTTTGCACTAACCATTTCCTCAACTGAAATCTTCTTCATTAAGGTGTGAGATAGTTCCCTTCACCTTCTTCCCATTTGAGTCTGATTAAATCTCACCTTCTCTCAATGATGCTTCAGTTCAGTTCAATTCAGTTCAGTCACTGAGCCGTGTCCGACTCTTTGCGACCCCATGAACTGCAGCACGCCAGGCCTCCCTGTCCATCACCAACTCCCGGAGGTCACTCAGACTCACGTCCATCGAGTCAGTGATGCCATCCAGCCATCTCATCCTCTGTCGTCCCCTTCTCCTCCTGCCCTCAATCCCTCCCAGCATCAGTCTTTTCCAATGAGTCAACTCTTCGCATGAGGTGACCAAAGAACTGGAGTTTCAGCTATAGCATCATTCCTTCCAAAGAAATCCCAGGGCTGATCTCCTTCAGAATGGACTGGCTGGATCTCCTTGCAGTCCAAGGGACTCTCAAGAGTCTTCTCCAACACCACAGTTCAAAAGCATCAATTCTTCAGCGCTCAGCCTTCTTCACAGTCCAACTCTCACATCCACACATGACCAAAGGAAAAACCATAGCCTTGACTAGACGGACCTTTGTTGGCAAAGTAATGTCTCTGCTTTTCAATATGCTATCTAGGTTGGTCATAACTTTCCTTCCAAGGAGTAAGTGTCTTTTAATTTCATGGCTGCAGTCACCATCTGCAGTGATTTTGGAGCCCAGAAAAATAAAGTCTGACACTGTGTCCACTGTTTCCCCATCTCTTTCCCATGAAGTGATGGGACCAGATGCCATGATCTTCGTTTTCTGAATGTTGAGCTTTAAGCCAACCTTTTCACTCTCCACTTTCACTTTTTTTTTTCCACAAGAGGCTTTTGAGTTCCTCTTCACTTTCTGCCATAAGGGTGGTGTCATCTGCATATCTGAGGTTATTGATATTTCTCCCGGCAATCTTGATTCTAGCTTGTGCTTCTTCTAGTCCAGCGTTTCTCATGATGTACTCTGCATATAAGTTAAATAAGCAGGGTGACAATATACAGCCTTGACGAACTCCTTTTCCTATTTGGAACCAGTCTGTTGTTCCATGTCCAGTTCTAACTATTGCTTCCTGACCTGCATACAGATTTCTCAAGAGGCAGGTCAGGTGGTCTGGTATTCCCATCTCTTTCAGAATTTCCCACAGTTTATTATGATCCACATAGTCAAAGGCTTTGGCATAGTCAATAAAGCAGAAATAGATGTTTTTCTGGAACTCTCTTGCTTTTTCCATGATGCAGAGGATGTTGGCAATTTGATCTCTGGTTCCTCTGCCTTTTCTAAAACCAGCTTGAACATCAGCAAGTTCATGGTTCACATATAGCTGAAGCCTGGCTTGGTGAATTTTGAGCATTACTTTACTAGCATGTGAGATGAGTGCAATTGTGCAGTAGTTTGAGCATTCTTTGGCATTGCCTTTCTTTGGGATTGGGATGAAAACTGACCTTTTCCAATCTTGTGGCCACTGCTGAGTTTTCCAAATTTGCTGGCATATTGAGTGCAGCACTTTCACAGCATCATCTTTCAGGATTTGGAATAGCTCCACTGGAATTCCATCACCTCCACTAGCTTTGTTCGTAGTGATGCTTTCTAAGGCCCATTTGACTTCACATTCCAGGATGTCTGGCTCTAGGTCAGTGATCACACCATCGTGATTATCTGGGTCATGAAGCTCTTTTTTGTACAGTTCTTCTGTGTATTCTTGCCACCTGTTCTTAATATCTTCTGCTTCTGTTAGGTCCATACTATTTCTGTCCTTTATCGAGCCCATCTTTGCATGAAATGTTCCTTTGGTATCTCTGATTTTCTTGAAGAGATCCCTAGTCTTTCCCATTCTGCTGTTTTCCTCTATTTCTTTGCATTGATCGCTGAAGAAGGCTTTCTTATCCCTTCTTGCTATTCTTTGGAACTCTGCATTCAGATGTTTATATCTTTCCTTTTCTCCTTTGCTTTTCGCTTTTCTTCTTTTCACAGCTATTTGTAAGGCCTCCCCAGACAGCCATTTTGCTTTTTTGCATTTCTTTTCCATGGGGATGATCTTGATCCCTGTCTCCTGTACAATGTCATGAACCTCATTCCATAGTTCATCAATGATGCTTACTTACCCTATTTCAAAATGCAGTCTGCTATATCTTTACACTTTTTCTTTTTCCCTTAGCTCTTAATCACTTTTTAACATACTACATAATTTACTTATTAGAAATGGTTATGGTTTATTGTCTGTCTCTTGTTAAGTTGCTAATTCCACAAGATTATGGCTTTTGGCCTATTTTGTTTATTGATATATTCCATGTACGCTAGAATTTACATGGCACATAGCAGGCACACAAAAAAATGTCTGCCTCATAAATAAATCCTAACCAAGCAGCATCATGCCTTGAACTTAGACAATGCATCAATTGTTTTGGAGGGGAGGGATGATTAAATTTTATCCTCAAAATTGGTAATAAATATGTGCTATTCCATCCATTCCTCTGTTCAGGTATCTCTGTGGCAGGAACTTTTAAGACTATTGGCTGAGATTAGGGTTCTGTGGCCATAAATCAGAATAAAACTGATAAATCCATATGAAGAATGAATCCAAGGCCCCAATTTCATTTGAATTAACACAGTGAGATAATACCATGTCATTAACATTTATCAGTCACTTTGACAAAATGCTTCAGAAACTCTAAAATCCTTCTAAATATTTGAGTAGCCATGATCATACTTTTAAATTAAATAAATATAAAAATATTTTGAAGTAGTCACTTAAGTATGATTTAGGACATGCTCCGTTTCCAATTTTGCTGTGTAGCTTGAGCTGAACACGTGTTTATTAAGCTCTTTGTAATCAGATACAAAGAATTTAGATACAAAGGATGCATTCAGCCAACATTCAGAAGGACAAATGTGCATAATGTATCATTAGACTCAAATAAGGAGACGAAAACCCCAACAATCATGTGAACAGAAAAACTAACACCAAGAACTGTTAACTAGGTGTAGTTATTAACTAGGCAACTGAAAGTGTAAAAAGAGCTCTGAGGTCTCATGGAGGAAACAACCGTAAGAAATAGCTACCACTCTCAGGGCTGGGGGAATAAAGGAGAGATGCTAGAATTATTAAAACTTGGAGGAGGGATCCCATGGAGCTGAAACTCAGATCTCTAAAGAATGCTGTCTCCTTGTGTGAGCAGTGACATTCTGAACCCCAAGCAATCGGGAACCCACAGGACATCACATCTACCTTTCAGCCTCCCTCTACTGCCCCCTACTGGCAAAGCCTAAAACAACATGGACCCCTCTGGCAGAGCAGGTTTTCAGCGTTCCAATCTCAGCATCACAAAGCAGAGGTCAGAATAGGACTGGAGAAAGAAGACAACTTAATAAATGGCAAAAACATCAATTACTACAATTCAATGTGACAAGGACTAAAGGACGCAAGACTGATGTGGTTACAGCCTAGCCTATCAGATTTTTAAGAGAAAAAGCTCTACAATGGTAGGAAGTTTAGCTCTCTAATGATTTGTATCAATACAATCATAAGCAATATATCAAAAAATGAGAGTGTCTGCAGTATATTAGGATTCCTAGGGCAATAATTAGTCTTAAATTGCACATTTATGAAGGCAAATCCAAAACAGTAATGAGTAAGACTGACATTTTTGTTAGAATAACCTTAAATCTAAATCATTTTAAATGCATATTATCTGCAATATGGGTAACAAATTGCTTATGATACCTCATGCATCAAAAAAAACATGGATTTTCTGTGACATCAAAGTTGCTGCTGCTACTGCTAAGTCACTTCAGTCGTGTCCGACTCTGCGTGACCCCATAGACGTCAGCCCACCAGGCTCTCCTGCCCCTGGGATTCTCCAGGCAAGAAAACTGGAGTGGGTTGCCATTTCCTTCTCCAATGCATGAAAGCGAAAAAGTGAAAGTGAAGTCGCTCAGTCGTGTCCGACTCTTAGCGACCCCATGGACTGCAGCCCACCAGGCTCCTCCATCCATGGGATTTTCCAGGCAAGAGTACTGGAGTGGGGTGCCACTGCCTTCTCCAGACATCAAAGTTAAGAACCAATAAATTAGAGCAGAGATGGGTACTTCATGCTACAGATGCACTCCCCACCTCCCCCAACCAAAAACCAATGAACAAAAAAGAGCAAGGAAAAGGAACTTCAAACAACAGTAAAAATTTGAAGAAGGATGTCCAATATTAAAAAAGGGAGACATAAGCCCACCAAGCAGAAAGAATAGTATATATGTTTGGCAAAAAAAGGGTTAAAGGGCTTGGGATGAATAAAGAATGATAAGAAGTTAAAGAGGTTCTAGAACCTATGGTTTTATGGTGGGGAGGACACAAAAAAGAGAGAGCATTGATATGATTGACTGGAGCAATTTGAGGTTAGAGATCATGTCCTAAGCACAGCCCACATTAAAACCCACAATAACACAGAATAATACTATAAAACTATTTATTAAATTAATAAAATAACTAGTATGTACTTCCGGCAATGATTTGATTAAGCTTACAAATTCTCCTTAAACTATGTCCTAACCATGTTTTAAACCATGTACCTGTTGCAAAGTCTTTTCACAATGGAGACAGGCTGTTGAAACCTGAGATAATAAAATAGTCATATCTTCTTGTTGCTGCCTAAGCCAAATCAATTTTTCTCGAACATGAGCATCAACAACACTTAGAGCCATTTCTTCTTGACGACACAGAGTTTCATGCAGATCAGAAAAATAAGCTCGGACACACGATCGGGCATTCTCTGCAGTACCTGGTACCTTGGGCAATAAAAATAAGTTTTCAACAACTGTAACCTTAAAAAAGATTTTTTATGTGAAATAATGAAAATTTCAATACCATCTATAACCTTAAAAATCCCAAAATGTATATCTCCACACAGGAATTTTCCCCTTAAATACAGCCTTTGGATATCCAACCGTTTAAAGAACATTTCAAAAAAAACAAGGAATACCTAACCTACAGTCTCCCTCAACCACAAACCTAGTTTTCTCCATCTCAATAAACGGCAGCTACAATTTCCAGGTTGTTCAAGCTAAAAAAACTGGAGTCACCCTTAACACTTCTCTTTTTTATCTCTCAACTAGTTGCTTACTGAATTCTGCTGGCTTCAGAATATATCTAGAATCTGATCATGCCTCACCATCTCTACCTCTACCAACCTAATCAAAGCCATTATCATCTCTCACTTGATTATTGTTATAGCCTTCTAACTCGGCTCACTAGATCTACCCCTGCTCCCTATAACGTATGCTCCATCCAGAAGCCAGAATGATCATTTTAAATGTTAAGTCAGAATGTTAATTATTACTTTGCTCAAAACATTCCCATGGTTTCCCACACAGAGTAAACACCAAAGTCCTTTATATGGGATGTTCAATGACAGAATCCCTGAGAAAGAGCCATCTGAGCTGAGACCTGAAGGAGGTAGGAGAGGGAACCACGTGAACATTTTGAAGAAGAGCATTCCTGAAATAAAGTAAAGCAAGTGCCTATAAGGCCCTTTCTGACGTCAATTCCAGCTATGCTTTCCATTAATCATTCTGTTTTAGCTACACTGAGCCTCCTCGAAGTTTCTTAAGAAAATAAGGCACACTCCAACTGCAGGGCCTCTGTACTTGATCTAGAATATTCTTTCCCCAAATATTAGCATGATTCCCTTTTCTCAGCTCCTTTAGGTCTTTGCTCAATGCCCTTTCTCAGGGAGCCTGTCCTCAAATACCACCTTTTCTGGATTTTTCTCCAAAGCACCTAATAAAATACTTCTGCCATATTTTTCTTGTATATTGTCTCTCTTCCCACATTAAAATGCAAACTCCACATAGGTGGTATTTTTGACTCGTAGAGTGGTGTCTCCTTAGCTAGAATAGTGTTTAGCACTTGATATATGTTCAGTAAATATTACTGAGGGCATAAACATTTCTACCATAGTACAACAAGATCCAACAGAATATGTGGTGACAGACATGTTCTATATCTGTGCTGACCAATATGGTAGCCACTAGCCACACACATAAAATGCACTTCAAATGTAGCTAGTGAGACTGAGGAAGTAAATTTTGTATTTCTTGGGATTGATAAATAATTTAAACTTAATAGCCACATGAGGCTACTGGCTACTAGTTTGACAGAGCATTATTCAGGTCACTATTCCCAATGACTTGGCTTTAATTTTGATTACCAAAAAAACCACTATACTTTGTCTGTCCCTGTGTTTTATATTCATGTCTGAAAATATTCCTTTCTTCTCTATGCATGTGTGCTAAGTCGCTTCAGTCATGTCCAACTCTTTGTGACCCTATGGATTGTAGCTCTCCAGGCTCCTCTGTCCATGGAGTTCTCCAGGTAAGCATAATGGAGTGGGTTGCGATGCCCTCTTTCAGGGGATCTTCCTGACCCAGGGATTGAGCCCACATCTCTTAAGACTCCTGCACTGGCAAGTGGGTTCTTTACCACTAGTGCCACCTGGGAGGCCCAAATGCTTCTCCTCTATAATTCAATTTTTAAAAAGCAACTACCACTACTGCCTAAGTCCCTTCCTTCTCTTCAACGGCAAATTCTTAGAAGTTAGACACACTCACCTCCTAATACCCACTTACTCTTCACCTTACTGGGGGTTGGTTGGGGGTGGTATTTCCATTTATTTCACAGACATAACAAATTCAACATCCAAATTAAACTTACTACCTTGGTCTCATCATCCCCTCCCAAATTCTTCTTCCTCCCCATTTAGAGCACAACTATCCGCCAGGCTGGGCAAGGTGGAAACCTAGGCATCATGCTTACCCTGCAAGTTACCTATCAATCAATATTATCAATCAATCACTATGACCTACCTATTCTACTTCTTTAACATCTCAAAGCCATGTGCTTCTCTCCATCCTCAATACTGCAGTATTATGGGCCACAAACAATTCTCAAGTAGATAATTTCAGCAACCTCACAAGAGGTCGTCTCCTGCTTCCAATCTCGTTGTTCCTCCAATTCATTTTTTATATTAAACAGCAACCTTTCTTAATGCAAATCTGATTAAGTTATTCCTATGACAATTCTTCAATGGCTCATCACTGCCTGTGAGATAAAGTCCAAACTCTTTAACATAGCTAACAAGATGTTGCACGATTTGGCCCTTAATTCTCTGACATCTTTTCTTACCATCTGCCACCCCAATACTCAAAGCTTCAACTACAGTGTACTTAGTTAAGTTTCTATAATATGTCCAAGTCTCACTTCCAGGTATTTTAACATATGCTTCCCTCTCTGGAACAACTCTCTCCCCATCTCACTCTTCTCCCTGACTAAATTCCTTTAAATCTCAGTTTAGACATCACATCTTCTAGAAAGTCTTCCAAGACTTACCTAAGTTAATGCTGTTTATATGCACACTGCCAGGGCATCCTGCATTTCCCCCACAAAGTAAACAGTTACCACACTTGAAACTCTTCCACGATGGATTATAAATTTCCGTAAAGACAGAGACTTTCAAAAAACTTATTTCCACTGACTAGTGCAGTACTGGTACAATGGAATTGCTCAATAAATCCTATAAGGTGAAAAAGTAAGAAGGAAAAAGGGTAAGGAGGAAAAAAAATCCATACATGTTCTGTGTGGGCCATTCCAATTCCATCTTCGACTATTTGTTCTCCTCCTTCAATGTGCTGAACAATTCCAACTAATTTTCTGGAATAATCTGAAATTTCCTCAGTGAAGGTCCGTATGCAATGAGCCATATCTAAAATTGATGCTCGGATCTGGTTAGCTTCTGGTTCCAATACTGAATGCTATAAGATGCAACATAATTATAGAAAAGAACTCATAGTATTGACTAATGATATAAAATGCTATTTAACTGGCTCCTATTAATAAAAAAAAAACAAAGCATTAGCTACAAGTGGGTTTTATAACATATTTACACAATCACAGCATTAAGAAATGCTAATTTGCCTTCATTCCAAAATTACTGATCCTTCAAAGAAATAATTTAAAATTTGGAATTTCATATACTGCTAAGAAACCAAGAAATCTCTAAAATTTGATCACAAGCATTAGCTCATCAACAGATATATTATCAACACAATCCAGTGCTTTACAAAAACATGCACAGAAAGAAAAGGACTTTTTGTTTCCTGCTGGAAAGCCACTTTCAATAAAGAATGAATCATGAGGACTCTGAAAGTTTTTTGATAAGTCATTATAAACCTCTCTTTTCCTTTCAGGCTGCCAAGCTCAACTCATTTATCATTTAGCTCTTCTTCAGTTTCTACCTTTAGTATAAAGAACCAAGTCAGTGAAAATAAACAGTAGGCTGGCAAAGCAGGTAACATCATCAACTTTAACTATATTCGTACCTTGTGACCTTGGTGTTTCCCATATTCTTTGCAGACACAACACATGAGGGGGCTAGTTTGACAGCCATCTTCCAAACAAACAAACTCAATGGCATGCACTTGATGCTGAGAGCACATGGTCTTCTCATGAGGTTTATCAGCTAGAGGCACTCTCCTGTGCTTTGCTAGTGTCTTCGTAGAATGAGTAACTTGGGAACACTCTGAGCACAAGTGAGTGGCACATACAGTGCAGTATACAGATGCAACATGAGCTTCATCTTCATCACAACGAATGATGCTCTGATAAACAAAAAAGTAATGTATTAAAGCTTTATTAAACAGAAACTGACTGAGACCCAGAAAACAAACTTACAGTTACCAAAGGAGATACCAAGGGAGAAGGAGGAGAAATAAATTACACACTACTATATGTAAAATAGGTAAACAACAAGGACCTACTGTACAACACAGGGAACTATACTCAGTATCTTATAACAATTTGTAAGGGAAAAGAATCTGAAAAAGAATGTGTGTGTGTATAACCAAACCATGTTGATGTATGCTTGAAACTAACATAATAATATAAAGTAACTATATTTTTTAACTAAACCCCAATCATTATAACATGCCAAATTTTGAAATATAAAAGCCCATAATCTTTATATATATAAAAATAAATTGATCATTAAATACAAAGGTCATTCACTACTCACTTCTATAGGTAAGTGAAAGCTATTTCCAAAACTGATCATCAAATATGCTATGAATTTGAGGCCAAAAATACAACCATTGTTTTAGATTCACCGTCAGTGCAAAGGTATCTACTGCAAAATCCCCTCGCTTTACACACAAGAAACGAACAATAGAGAATAGAAGTCTGTTTTTTTTAAGACTGAAAGAACTGACAGTAAATACTTCCCCCCTGCTTTAAATATACTTGTCAGCATAATGTATAGAAAAAGAGAAGAACAAATTTTATTATTTAGATAATCAAGTGAAGCTTTTAAAAACATGGATGCTTGGACTCCAACCTGAGAAATACTCATTGCTCAATAGGTGTAGATCAAGTCCAGACTGTGTATTTTTTCTAAAACTCCATAGTTGAGTCCACTGCACTATCCTGGCTGAAAATCATTAAATTTAAGAAAGAAATAAAATAAAACCCTATGTTACATGTAACCTTATAAATGTTTATTATTTTTATGAATTAGTAAAAAGCATTCTGAGTGGTCAATTTTACATGTCAGATAATCAAGAATGCTTTGAAAACTTTTTCTGAATACTAAAAGGTCATAACTGGAAAGGGAAAGATTTGGTATAAATTTCTGCAGAAATAAAAATTAGAGAATATATCACTGGTATCATTCAGTATCACAGTAAATAAAAAACGAACCCAAAGTTAAACAACTTTGTTTGCAACTATGAAAAATGCATATGTGTAAAATTCAAAAGTCATGTCTTCTGCTCTCTAGAGCTGACAAATTTGAAAGATCAATGTGAGATAATCCTCAATGTCTTTCAAAATAAAGGTAAAAGATAAATCATGGGAAAGAACTGCAAAATTTTTAGAAAACAGTGCTTCAGTTTGAGATTACTTTCACTGATTCACTTTATATAGGAAATCATGATTTAATAAAAGAGAAAAGTCAATCTGACATTTTCCTTGATATTAAATATGTGGTTTTCAAGGTGTTCATCAAAATTATTAACTATTTACTAAACAACTATTCTATATTCAGAACAGTCTATGAGTTATGTAGACAAATTTTATGCTAAAAATGTATTTTAACTTGTGTTAATGGCCTTCTTTCTAATAATTACTGGACACAAACCTGTCTGGATAGAGTACATCTACATACAATTTTACTTTTCATGAAGATATTTAATAGTAATTCCCTCAGGAGCTATGGCTACCTGTAAGGCATTTCGTCTCTACGCTAAAAGGTCCTTTTCATGGAGTTCCTCCCTCTTTCTCTGTGCTTTAACTGTTGAATGATTCACTTTTGCATCCTCTGCTTTAAAGTAGGCTACATATCCTTCGTATTCATCCATAATCTTACTCTTTCACTTTACCCTTATGTAGAACTAATGATGATAAGGAAACAAGTTCACACAAAAAACATAGTTTGCGTA
Organism: Tragelaphus eurycerus; assembly: GCA_935064755.1. Taxonomy (NCBI): domain Eukaryota; kingdom Metazoa; phylum Chordata; class Mammalia; order Artiodactyla; family Bovidae; genus Tragelaphus; species Tragelaphus eurycerus. The sequence goes on along the minus strand of CAKXYN010000024.1, from coordinate 14,583,666 downwards.
TAGTATTTTCAGAGAATTCAAGCTTCAGTTTTGCTTTTGTTCAGTTGGGGATTCTGTTGCCTTCAGAACTATAATGTAATGAAAAGTTGTGTCTCTGGAATCCTACTTTATAGGGTAAGTGAGGCAATATTGTGCATATAATGGCAAATATTTTAAATTAAAAAAAATTCATGGTCTTAACAAATATTTCAATAGTTCAATCAATACCTCTCCAGATATCCCAATGGCTTCTTCTGCAGCTCCATACTGACCACTATGTCCATTCTGTAGTCTTTCCAAAAGCTCCAATAAAGCAAAATTTTTTTTCAATCCCCAGACACCTGAATCTCCTACAATATAAACATATAAACTAAATATAACAAAATGGAATATTATTTATTTTACCCCATATCCTGATAGTAATTTCAATGTCTCACAGGTCAATCATTAATAATGCTTAAATTTTGAAAACTCAAAATTTCTCCATTTCCTGTTAATGCTATAACAGCAATATTAATATTCTCTTTAAAACACAGAACTCCTTAGCACTCTTAAGTAGAAACATTTTTAAAACTCTTATTCTTTTTCTATAATTTAACTTCAATATAATTTATAAATCCTATTTCCTCACTGACTTTTAGTATATATACGAAAACAAGTGCTTTAAATATTTTTAACAGCAACCTACAGTAAGAAATACATTTTACATTGCAACCCAGTATAATACACACACACACACACACACACACCACTGAAACAGAAGATTTACAAACCAAAATTCACCTTCACAGTGTGCAACACACTGATTGGTTTTATCCTATTTCTTTTTAAAAAATCTTATTCACAGACAATTAAACTGATTTTATGACCATAAATATAAATATGGTCATAAAATATGATGCATGTTAGAAAACCACAGTATGAAAGATACACTTAACCTAAAATACATCCATCTCTAAAATGGAACTGCTGCTGCTGCTGCTAAGTCGCTTCAGTCGTGTCCGACTCTGTGCGACCCCATAGACAGCTCCTAGAGCAGCTAAAGACATTTTCCTCATATCTCATCTAACCTAGAACCCTAAGGGCAATCAATAAATATATAAACTCCTTCTCACACACATACACAGAGTTTCACACTAAAGTCTGACGATACTCCCTTTTAGGTAGATAAGACTTTAGGGCCCATCTGAATGAGGACCAATGCCTCTTTTCCCCAGAACTGACCAAAAAAGGCCAGGTGAACATACATATGTGCATGCATACGTGGCCACACACATGCGCACACACAAACACAAACTCTTCCTAAGACTATAAATAAAAGATAGATCCTCTGGAAATTAGAAGGAATATCTGTTATGCTGAGCTTCTATACAACAAATACCATCTAACACAAAGCTGCCATCTATACATACTCGTTAACAAACAAAAGAATAATGAAGTCAGTGGTTACAAGGCTTCCATCCTTCTTGGCCCTTCTTTACTAAGGGAGGAAGGGAAGGAAGAAAAAAAGGAAGGAAGAAGGAAAATTGGAAGAAAAGGTAAGGAAAAGAGCCATTTCTAGTTATGGTTCTCAAAAAAAATTTTTTTAACTAGGCTAAATATCTTTACCCTCCTCTCTGATTTCTGTGACCTCCCTTCCTAAGTATCTTTATGCAGCCCCTACCCAGCATTTCCCGCTGTCTTGCCATCCTAGCAAGGCTTTCTCAACTGATTTAATTTTTCACATACATTCTACATCAAACTGAGTTCTATCCACTTTATTTATAAAAGATTAAGAAGTACACTAAGTCCTTTATTTAAAAGTATTATCTTAACAGTATCCAAATACTTTAATTATATATTAAACACAAACACATAAACTCCTGCTGCTGCTGCTGCTAAGTTGCTTCAGTCGTGTCTGACTCTGTGTGACCCCACAGATGGCAGCCCACCAGGCTCCCCCGTCCCTGGGATTCTCCAGGCAAGAGTACTGGAGTGGGGTGCCATCGCCTTCTCCACATAAACCCCTAGTAGTATTTAAACAATATCTATCAACTGCCTAAGATATCACTTAATCTTTCTGTGACTATCAAAATAAATCAATATCTCAATGACTTAAAACAACAAAGATTTGCTTTTTGCTCATATAACATCTCAGGGGTTGATGAAGACAAGAGAGATTCTGTTCCCTACTGTCCATGATCAAGGACACAGGCCACTGAGGCTCCAACCACCTGTATCACCTCATTATAGCAGGGAAAACAATTTACTACAAACTATCATAAATCCATCCTTAACAGCTTCTACCTGGAAGTTAACACTTTACTTCTACTCATAATTTCACTAGTTAAAGGAAAATCACACAGCTCTGCCTACCTAATCATAAGAGAGCAGGGAGGTGCAATTGTCCATGAGGAAAGAAGAGAAGAATCACAAATAATACTGCTGCTGCTGCTGCTAAATCGCTTCAGTCGTGTCTGACTCTGTGCGACCCCAAGACGGCAGCCCACCAGGCTCCCCCGTCCCTGGGGTTCTCCAGGCAAGAACACTGGAGTGGGTTATCATGGCCTTCTCCAATGCATTAAAGTGAAAAGCGAAAGGGAAGTCACTCAGTCGTGCTAACCAGTACTAATAACAATGATAAACAACTACTGATACTCAAGAAGAATTCTAATTTTGATTCTTTCATATTAACAGCAGTTCATGGGGACTAGGGTGGTAGAAGGGAAGGATGGGTTGGGAGTTTGGGATTAGTAGATGTAAACTATTATATATAGAATGGATACACGACAAGGTCCTACTGTATAGCACAGATAACTCTATTCAATATCCTGTAATAAGTCATAATGGAAAAGAAAAAAAACTAACTTGATTTTATAAGCAGGAAATACAAATGATTTTGTTATATTTTTTAATAGATTTTCCAAATTTTCTGCAATTTATATATATATTTCTATAATAGATTTTAAACACAAATTTTAAAATAATGACATCAAACTATATCAAGGGTCATTAACACATATTCCACAGGCTCGAATTAGAGTAAAATTCTAAGCTACAAGGTATAGTAAATACTATACATCATGCAAAATGCCAGGTTAGATGAATTACAAGCTGGAACCAAGATTGCTGGGAGAAATATTAACAACCTCAGATATGTGGATGACAACATTCTAATGGCAGAAAAGAAGAAGGAACTAAAGAGCCTCTTGAGGGTGAAAGAGGAGAGAGAAAACAGTGGCTTAAACTCTACATTGGAAAAACTAAGATCATGGCATCCGGTCCCATCACTTCATGGCATACAGATGGAGAAAAAAGTGGAAACAGTGACGTATTTTCTCAGGCTCCAAAATTACTGCAGACAGTGACTGCAGCCATGAAATTAAAAGACAGTGGCTCATTGGAAGAAAAGCAATGATGAACCTATACAGTGTATCAAAAAGCAAAGACATCACTTTGCCAACAAAGGTTCATATAGTTAAAGCTACGGTTTTTCCAGTAGTCATGTAAAGATGTGAGAGCTGGACCATAAAGAAGGCTGAGCGCTAAAGAACTAATGCTTTCAAGTTGTGGTGCTGGAGAAGACTCTCGAGAGTCCCTTGGACAGCAAGGAGATCAAACCAGTCAATCCTAAAGGAAATCAACCCTGAATATTCACTGGAAGGACTGATGCTGAAACCAAAGCCCCAATAGTTTGTCCAGCTGAAGTGAATAGCCAACTCACCAGAAAAGACCCTGATGCTGGGAAAGATTGAGCGGAGGTAGAAAAGGATGAGATAAGATGATGATGAGGATGAGACGGATCCGCAATAGAGGATGAGATGGTTGGATGGCATCACCAACTCAATGGGCATTAGTTTGAGCAAACTCCAGGAGACAGTGAAAGACAGGGAAGACTGGTATACTGCAGTCTATGGAGTCACAAAGAACTGGACATGACTTAGCCACTGAACAAGAACACAGAAATTACAACCTGTATTCAAGGCAAAATTATTGGTTTGATTGATTTCAACTAGGATATCACTATTACCTGTCACGAATTCCTAGTTTATCACAGTGAGGGTAGTAACAACCCACAGTGTGGTATTTATGTAGAGAAGATACAGTGCCCTTCAAAAGGACGAAAGGGTCCATCTTAATTTGCAAAGTATTACTACTTCTATACAGTCTTATATAAAGAAGATGGTATGATATATATAAATTACAGAATAAAAGGAAAATAAAAACAATGTAAAAATAGACATCTCCCACCTGAACCTTATTATTTCTTGACTAATGGTAAGTTAATGCTATCCACAATAATGCTAACACTGTCTTATATTAGCTTTTTGGCAAATGAGCATACTACTTAGTTAAATCAAAGACTACCAAAATCTTAAAAAACCCATTCTATCCTACCCTTATAAGAAAATATTTTACAACAATGTTTCTTAGCATTTTAAAGCTTTCTGGTCTAAAAATCTGGGTACTCTTGCTTGTTTTCCTGGTGGTTTAATTTCTAATGTGTTCCACATGATATATACTCTGAACAGTCTTAAACAGTACTACTGAACTAAAAATAAAGGACAATCTTAAACTATTAATTTTGGAGAAAATTCCACCCATTAAAAAGAATAAACATAGAATTTATGGTTGTAAGAAAACCGTTCAAATGTTAATGTCATTTCCAAATCTGGTATCCTATAGTAATAATAACTCATTTTGAAAACTATAAAGCAAAGTTTGAAAAGTACGCAAAAAACTGAAAAAAATCCACCAGACCTTTAAATACATTTTAACAGAGAACAAGAAGTAGTTAGTAATTATCAAATGCTAAAAACACTTCCGTCTCTGATATCAATAAATACCATGTTGAAACTCCAAGTACTTATTTGTATTTTCCTTAATGGCCTATTCATGTCTAAGGTAAACCCTGCTTTATAGGAAAGTGGAAAAGGTTAGCATATCTTTCTCAGGTGTCTTAAAACTATTGATCTATAACTACTGAATATAAAAATCCTAGAAGATGAAATAAAGTTAGTCCCTACAAGTGGGCTAGTTTATAGCTTTAGGACTACTGCTTTTAAAAGAAACTGAAACCTCCTTGGAATTTTGTTTCTTTTTATTTTTTTGGCCACACCTTGGCATGTTTCCCAATCAGGAAAAGACCCCATTCGTCCTGCAGCAGAAGCACAGAGTCCTAACCACTGGACAGCCAGGGAACTCCGAGATTTTAAAATTTTTAAAATCAAGCAGAGAGAAATTGTCTACTATGACATTTGTATTACATTAACAATTTTATATATATTCATATATATTTTTCCTACCTAGGTCTGTTACTTGCCGATCAAAAGGGCAACGGATTGCTCTTCCATGAAGAGGCAGCCGAGTGAGACAGTCATGACAGACTGTATGGCCACAAAGCAGAAGGCGAGGCACTTTGTCTCCTTGCAAAGAAAAGACATCTTCACAAACTCCACATTCCAGCACCTAATAATTGGAAAGAACATATGTGCTCTTTAAATGACTTTAAAGCACAAATATTTTAGGCTAAAAAAAAGTCTGATCTTATTTAATCAATCAATCTTGTTACTTTATTCCTCCATGAAAAAAAAACTGTCTAGGTATAAAATCTAAAATCATCTTTTGTCACTTCATCTGACAGATCTCACGAAAACTACATCACAGTGAAATCTGCTTGGAAGGATAAGTGTCAGGGACCAAAAAAATGTTTTAACATCTTAAGTTTTGAAAATTATGACATGAATACCTAACAGTATATAACTCTACTCAAGTTGGTTTCTTAAACAATTTCTCTGCAATTAACTAACCCTCAGAACACCCATCATTAATTTGGACAAAAATAATTTGATAAATGTGCTAGAATGACAACTTACCTGGTAAATGATAAAGAAGCTGTTAAGACTGTAAGTAATTTTCAAGTATCTTCTAACATATATTTACATCATACAATGTAAAGGTAAGAATGCAGTCAAACTTAAATTTCAATTCCATGTTCTCAATTTAATAATAGGGTTAGAAAGTTTGTTGTTTATCTAGTTCCAATCACAGGTACCTGACTTGTGAAAGTACATGGAGTCAGTCATAGGAAAGATGACAAATCAACTATATACTTCAAGTAAAAAAAAAAAAAAAAGGTATACTTCAATTAAAAAAGAAGGGTGACAAGAATTGGCATATTCTAATTCTTCAGCCCATGAGTTTGTTTTATAATTAGCCAACAAACCATGTTTATATCAATGAAGGTTATTTCTTATATATTTGAAGTTTTCTACAATTTAATAATTTTTTAAACATACCCATACTGAACTGTTTGATTGCACCCCAAATTCCAGAACCACCATCTGTGACCTGCCACAGCATGGCTCCTGTTCTACTGCTTCTCTTCTCTCAAATTCTATTCTCAAACTATATCAAATAACCTGCAGTTCATGGCACACGCCAAACTGTTTTTGCCTCTTTCTTTACGTTAACACTGAAGAAACAGCTAAAAAGACATTTTCCTAGGGATTCTTTTTTTACATTAATAAACTAACAAATTCCTAAGTGAACACACTATCCTTAGGCTTCCCATGTACCATGGATAAGTGTTGATCTAAATACCCAAAATACTTTTAATATTTTAATTGCCTTTCCAGCCTGTCTTACCCTGTTAGACCAAAGCCCTCAGGAACAAGGTATTCCAAATACCAAACACCTACGTGCCTAGGTTAATAAAGTCCAACAAAATAAAAATTTTAAAACAGTTCAGCTAACCACCCCACCCCCAACAAATACATACTACAAGGTTAAACACACACACACACACACACACACACACACCTGAAAACCCAGAGTGAAAATCAGACTTAATCCAGTAAAACTTTAATATTAACTCTACAATCAAGTTGGAGTCAGCACATGAAATGTTAACATTTTTCACCGAAAATAAACTGATAATTCATGACTGGCCTGCATTCCAGTATGGTCCAAAAGAAGCTTAAATGTACCACATAGTTCACAGAAAAGGCAATGAAAACAGATCTTTAATTATTTGAAAAGATGTCCAATCTCACTCAAAGCATTTTGAAATCAGTTGAAGCTATATCAATATACTTTTTTCAGATTATATTTTAAAAAGCTGATAACACTTTCTACTGATGAAAGTGTGGGAGAGTAGAAAAACTGCCGGTTGCTGTGAACTGTTTATTGACTGATATAGCCCCCAAGGAAGGCAATTTGACAAAACCTATCAACAGTGTGAACAGCTTAGTAACTCTACTTTCAGGAATTTATCCTCTAAGTGTATCACATATGTATGCTGCTGCTGCTGCTGCTAAGTTGCTTCAGTTGGGTCTGACTCTGTGCAACCCCATAGATGGCAGCCCACTAGGCTCCCCCACCCCTGAGGTTCTCCAGACAAGAACACTGGAGTGGGTTGCCATTTCCTTCTCCAATGCATAAAAGTGAAAAGTGAAAGTGAAGTCGCTCAGCCATGTCCGACTCTAGTGACCCCATGGACCGCAGCCTACCAGGCTCCTCTGTCCATGGGATTTTCCAGGCAAGAGTACTGCAGTGGGATGCCATTGCCTTCTCCCCACATATGTATAAGAATATCTATATAATTATCCCTTCAAGCATCTTTTACATTAGCAAAATATTGGAAACAAAGTAAATACACACAGAAAATAAGCAATATTCATATACTGCAAAACTATGCAGTCTAGTGGGGGAATTACAAGATGGTTCATGAGTAAAGAATCCACCTGCAATGCAGGAGACACAGGAAAGGCAGGTTTGATTCCTGGGTTGGAAAGATCCCCTGGAGGAGAAAACAGCAACCCACTCCAGTATTCTTGCCTGGAGAATCCCATGGAGGAGGAGCCTGACAGGCTCCAGTCCACAGGGTCACAAAGGGTCGGACATGACTGAGCACGTACACACACGTGCAGTCTAGGGAGGAAGAGTGAGGAAATTTTTTATGTATATACAGTATGATTCCATATCAATAAAGCAAAGTGAAAAATGACATATAGAATATTTAACTTTTGCATAATGGAGAAGATATAAAGGAGACATATATTTTTATATACACTGTTTTCCAAGTATATATCTTTGGGGAGTTAAAGAGAATATTAGTAGTTCAGTCGCTCAGTCATGTCCAACTCTTTGCAACCCCATAAACTGCAGCACGCCAGGCCTCCCTGTCCATCACCAGCTCCCGGAGGTCACCCAGACTCACACCCATCAAGTCAGTGATGCCATCCAGCCATCTCATTCTGTCGTCCCCTTCTCCTCCCACCCCCAATCCTTCCCAACATCAGAGTCTTTTCCAATGAGTCAACTCTTCGCATGAGGTGGCCAAAGTACTGGAGTTTCAGCTTTAGCATCATTCCTTCCAAAGAACACCCAGGACTGATCTCCTTTAGAATGGACTAGTTGGATTTCCTTGCAGTCCAAGGAACTCTCAAGAGTCTTCTCCAACACCACAGTTCAAAAGCATCAATTCTTCAGCGCTCAGATTTCTTCACAGTCCAACTCTCACATCCATACATGACCACAGGAAAAATCATAGCCTTGACTAAGACAGACCTTTATTGGCAAAGTAATGTCTCTGCTTTTGAATTATGCTATCTAGGTTGGTCATAACTTTCCTTCCAAGGAGTAAGCATCTTTTAATTTCATGGCTGCAATCACCATCTGCAGTGATTTTGGAGCCCAGAAAAATAAAGTCTGACACTGTTCCCCATCTATTTCCCATGAAGTGATGGGACCAGATGCCATGATCTTAGTTTTCTAAATGTTGAGCTTTAAGCCAACTTTTTCACTCTCCTTTATATATATTTATATATTGTTTTACAAGCCAACTATCTTTCTGGCATGATACACAGGAAACATTACATTGGAACTGTAGTTCTCTTTGAAGAATGTAAACAGCTGGGGAATAACTACACATAAATCATATATATATGTACATTTACACACACATATATACAATTACTTCATATTATCCTGCATTTTTTTAAAAAGTAAGTAAAAAAAGTATCACTTAAATATTTTAATTTAAAAACAACAAAAGAAAAAAATCTTCAATATCAAATTACAGAAAAGATATTCACAATAGAAATTAGATATTACAAAAGTAAGTGCAACATTTTAAATAAATGTTCTCACTATAGAGACACCATAATATATTACCATTATATATGACAAAACTCCAAAGAACCAAATTAAAATTTTACTTTTTTCATTCATATCTTGTATCTTTAACAGCATGATTACTCATATTACTACCATAGTTTTTTTTCAAAAAGCACTAGTAAAATTCCATTGAATTTTAGTAAAAATTCTAGTAAACCACAGTTACTAGACTATTTTGCATCATCTCAGTAAATAATAGAGTAAGAAATTTTTTTCTTCAGTATTTATGAATAGGAATTGTGGCTAACAGCATAAGAAATTAAGTCCTAGATAGGAAAAAAGCTCTTAGTTTTACAAACTTCACAATATGCCAAAGAGGGCTTCAAACTTGACACCTGTAAATTAAATTTTAATAAAGCAGGCCATATTTTCAAAGGACTAAGGTCAGGAAGCAACAATTAGAACTGGACATGGAACAACAGACTGGTTCCAAATAGGAAAAGGAGTACGTCAAGGCTGTATATTGTCACTCTGTTTATTTAACTTATTTGCAGAATACATCATGAGAAACGCTGGACTGGAAGAAACACAAGAATCAAGATTGCCCGGAGAAATATCAATAACCTCAGATATGCAGATGACACCACCCTTATTGCAGAAAGTGAAGAGGAACTAAAAAACCTCTTGATGAAAGTGAAAGAGAGTGAAAAAGTTGGCTTAAAGCTCAACATTCAGAAAACAAAGATCACGGCATCTGGTCTCATCACTTCATGGGAGATAGATGGGGAAACAGTGGAAACAGTGTCAGACTTTATTTTTCTGGGCTCCAAATCACTGCAGATGGTGATTGCAGCCATGAAATTAAAAGATGCTTACTCCTTGGAAGCAAAGTTATGTCCAACCTAGATAGCATATTAAAAAGCAGAGACATTACTTTGCCAACAAAGGTTCATCTAGTCAAGGCTATGGTTTTTCCTGTGGTCATGTATGGATGTGAGAGTTGGACTGTGAAGAAAGCTGAGTGCCAAAGAATTGATGCTTTTGAACTGTGGTGTTGGAGAAGACGCTTGAGAGTCCCTTGAATTGTAAGGAGATCCAACCAGTCCATTTTGAAGGAGATCAGTCCTGGGTGTTCATTGGAAGGACTGATGCTGAAGCTGAAATTCCAATACTTTGGCCATCTCATGCAAAGAGCTGACTCATTGGAAAAGACTCTGATGCTGGGAGGGATTGGGGGCAGGAGGAGAAGGGAACAACAGAGGATGAGATGGTTGGATGGCATCACTGACTCAACGGGCGTGAGTTTGGGTAAACTCTAAGAGTCGGTGATGGACAGGGAGGCCTTGTGTGCTGCGATTCATGGGGTCGCAAAGAGTTGGACATGACTGAGCGACTGAACTGAACTGAACTGAAGGCAGCTCACTATTCTTTTGTGAACATCAATAATTTCATATCCAATTTCTGTTTTTCCTAACGAGAAAACTCTATCAATATCAACTCGTTCATAAAGCAGGAAGTCATTTTATATATGCAAACATTAGCATTATATACTTCAACTTTTACCTTCCAATAAACACTTCTTGCTGCTGCTGCTGCTAAGTCACTTCAGTCGTGTCCAACTCCACATGACCCCATAGACATCAGCCCACCAGGCTCTCCTGCCCCTGGGATTCTCCAGGCAAGAAAACTGGAGTGGGTTGCCATTTCCTTCTCCAATGCGTGAAAGTGAAAAAGTGAAAGTGAAGTTGCTCAGTCCTGTCTGACTCTTAGCGACTGCAGCCCACCAGGCTCCTCCATCCATGGGATTTTCCAGGCAAGAGTACTGGAGTGGGGTGCCATTGCCTTCTCCAAAACACTTCTTACTTTCATCTATAACAACGCCCATGAGATATTTTTTAATTTGCTATTTATGTTACAAATTACAGCATGAGGATCTTGCCAAAAAGGACTATCCTACTGCACACTTTAGTCATGTTTACATATAAAAGTGAAAATTACCAAAATGAGCCTCTAATTTACCAAACTCTGTGCTTTAATAAACTGGAGTTACATCAGGTTTTGGTATATTTTTCAGATTTTAAGACAAACAAGGTAACAAAAGCAGAGACAGTAGTAATATACATTCCTATTACTTCTTATTTCAAGTTATTTCACAAAATAATATTCAGGTATTCTCTACTTAGAAAAAGCACAATTCAATAAAAATCTCAACCATACAAGCCAAATAATGAGGGCACCTTCACATCTCAGACATGCTATGTATCTTCAAAATAACTTTATTAATATTTAAAAGACTAATCAACAACCACCAATACTGATTGATAATATAGTTGAAGGCAAAAATGTATCATTCGCTGTCATATGAAACCTACATTAGATGAAAAACCACAGGTGCCTATTACTCAAGATCATAAAAGAATTTCAGGTATCTCCTCCAATGGTTTTGAACCCTAGTTGCACATTAAAGAAGCATTCTGGGAATGCAAAAAAATATACTAATATCAACTTAAGCAGAATTGGGGGATTAAATCGTTTGTGTGTGTGTGTCTTTTTTTTAAAGTCCTCAGTAATATGTAGCCAGGAATAAGAATTACCACTATCTTAGATTACAGGGGATTCTGAAGGTTATTAAGATCAGTTTTCCCTTCCAGATCTATCTATATACGGAAAAGTGGATTCTACGGTTATTTCAACTGAATTTTTGGTAAATCCATTTTAGAGCATTTAAACATGGCAGAATTTCAAACTTCAAACATAGGATAATTCATATTCCAGAGCATTAATGGGGCTGTTGAATACCAGTACTACCAAAAGAGGAGAGGGCAGGTCAACCAATAACAGAGGTCTGATTAAAAAGAAGTAGTGCAGTAACGAAAAGAGTACTTTAGAGCAGTCAACTCTGGCTCAGCTACAGTGTTAACCGAAACCTGAGTTTCCTCACTTGTAAAACTAGAATCAACAATTACTTCATAAATAGATATTAACGAGGTGAAATATCTAAAATAGTATCTGTCAGTAATAATGGATCAATTTCATAAAAATAAGTTTATTAATGTCTGTTGGGTTTAGCTAAAAACAGAAGGCCTGGGGAAAGATCAGCCCAGGTCACTCTCATAGGCCCATAGGCTCCTTTTCACAAAAGCCCCCGTTGGCGACCACAAAGGACTAGAATGACCAGGAGACCCGGTAACCTCAGGCCTGCAGGGATAAAGGTCCGGAGGGGAAGCATAGGCTTGTAAAGCCGAGAGGGACCCGAGTCCGCGCAACCCGCCCACAAAAAGCCAGATCTCCGGGATGAACCGAAGGGAGGCCGATGGCGGAGAAAAGAGCACGCAAGGTCCCTCACCTTCACCACGGCCGACCCCCGGCTGCCCTGACGACCACTGTCTAGTCCCGCTCCAGGCTTGTTTACAACTAGAGCAGCCATCCTAGAAGGAGCCTCGCCACTGAAGCAGCCGAGGCCTTCACATGAGGGGCGGGGTAAAGTCACCTACCCAGAAGCCTCGGCGCTTACCGCTGGCGCACAGGCGCACTACGACGCCGGACGTCGCCGAGGCGGCTTCCTCGCACCTCTTCACGCCAGCAGAGGCTTGCGAGTGGGAGCTTTGTTATTTTTATTGAAGAATCTGGAGATTTTCTCCGTCAGACTTCCATCAGATTGATGGGAGGAGTAAAATTAAAGCAAAAAATAAGGGGCTAAAACAGAAGTAAGGTTTTGGGGTGAAATTCTTGCTCCAGTAACGACCTTTTCTCCCCATTTGGAAAATGGACTGGACGAAAGGGGACTGCATTTCCCTGCATGGCATGCGGCTTTTGAACTACAAATCCCAGCATGCCCCATCTACAGCATTCACTGAGAGATGTGGGTATTTTCAGGGCCTGTATTGTCTCCGAAGAGTGATTTTTGAAGTCGCGGTTTGTGATTGTGGCTGGAAAATAGAGAAGTATTTTATGTATAAGTCTCTAAGAGGCAAGAGATGGCTTTGATAACAAGAAGCCGTTGAGTCGCTAAAGGACGTGGTAAGAAGAGAATTTAAGGCACCACTGGCAGAAAAGAAACGAGTGAGAATGTGATGCCCTGTCTTCCGGAACGTGCGCTTATTGTTTTCTTCCGAGCTAAGTGAACCTCTTCAGCCTCCGTAGGCAGTGGGTTCAAAGTGCCGGTCAAAATGGAGGTGAATCCCCCCAAGCAGGAGCACCTGCTGGCCCTGAAAGGTAAATTTTTGCGAACCCGGCTCCCTCTACACTGTGCTCTCCCCTTTTTTCACTAGTTCTTGCAGCTTTTGGCACGTAGACCTAACCCCTGGGATGTAGACCTCGTCCTTCTTAAACAATCGGTGCTCGCCCTTCTGTTCATTTTCTTGCCGTGGAGCGAGAGGAAGCTATTTTCTTCTTCGCTTTTTAGGTTTGAGACCCCCCTCTCCTCCCTGCGACGGGATGGAATATGCGTGCTCAGTCAGCCAGTCATGTCCTACTCTTTGCAACTCCATAGACTATAGCCTGCCAGGCTCTTTATCCATGGGATTTTCCAGGCAAGAATACTGGAGTGGGTTGCCATTTCCTACTCCACTTGGAATGAAATAGATACCTGGTAAATTACTTACCTGTTAAATGTTGCTGAAGCCACCAAACAGATTTTAGCCGCAGATGCTGAAGTTCCCACTCTACCCGGGGAGAGCCCTGTGTGAACCGAGATGATTAATCTAAAGTGGTTTTTCCTCCTGTCTCGTCTCTTCATTCGGCAGTGACAAATTTACCAGGCTTCAGCTTTACCTGTGAAATTAGACTAGAATTGTGCCAGGCATTTAGAAATGCGCGGAGAAGGAAATGGCAACCCACTCCAGTGTTCTTGCCTGGAGAATCCAATGGACCGAGTAGCCTGGTGGGCTGCAGTCCATGGGGTCGCACAGAGTCAGACACGACTGAAGCGACCTAGCAGCAACAGCAGTACTACAACATATAATTTAGGTTTGTCAAAACTCACTGCAGGTTACTTCATAGTATTGTGTATGGGAAAATTCGTATCAATTTTCATTTTCTGTATACAGCATACAGTTTTGAATAAGTTTGATGATTTGATTGGATTATTATTTAAGGAGAACCAGCAGGGCATACTTTCTCTAAAATTCCTGAGATCCTAGATTGTTCTCTAAAACCTTTTATTTGGAATGCCTTTAGCTTTATTTTATCTGTTTTCTACTACCACATATGTACTTATTTCTTGGGCGCACTACTCTGTGGTTACCAATATCTTCTTGGACTGAACTGAGAAGATGCTTGGTAGACATGTGAATTCAGCTGAATTGCATTTAACCTTTTCTCGTGGTATCCATTTTGAGGGATTCTTACCCCCTAACTTAAGCTGTAAGCGTCAGACATTCCAGAAGCTCACCGGTTTCATTTGTACAAAAAGCATGTACTGATAGTTGGGGTTATCAGAACTGTCTCTGACTATGGAACTAAGAATTTGAAATGTTAACTAATAGCAGTAAGACCTGTGAGCTTAGCTTGAGCAAATGGCCTGGACTAAGATGGCTTATTTCTGAAAGAAAGAAGAGAAATTGTCACGTTTTTTATCTCAGTATATCAGATATGTAGAATATATATTGCTTCAGTTCAGTTCAGTACAGTCACTTAGTCGTGTCCGACTCTTCGCGACCCCATGAATCGCGGCACGCCAGGCCTCCCTGTCCATCACCAACTCCTAGAGTTCACTCATACTCACATCCATCGAGTCAGTGATGCCATCCAGCCATCTCATCCTCTGTTGTCCCCTTCTTCTCCTGCCCCCAATTCCTCTCAGCATCAGAGTCTTTTCCGATGAGTCAACTCTTCGCATGAGGGGGTCAACGTACTATATTGCTTAACTCTCAATTAAACTTTTTCTAGATTACAAAGGTAGTAAGTGATTGAGGTGGTATTTCAACATAGGGCCTTCATCTTTCCAAGACTCCGTGTTGCCTCCAAATGAAGGAAAGAGCATTTTCAGATGCTCTTATTCCCTTAGTATTTTGATGGAAATTTGGAAAAGTTCTGTTAGCTACTAGATGTCATTTTATACACATTCAAGGATAAATTCCAGTGATGTGAAGGCTAACTGCCATTGTCTTTTTAGGCTGCCACAGTGGTCTTTCCCAGGTATTTTTTATTTTCAAAGCAGAAGGTTCCTGGGAAGGAGTATTTTGGCAACCTAAAAGGACAAGTTATTTGAAAGTCACAGTTAGTTTCAGCTTTCTTAAAGCTCTTTGGATCCATTTTCTCCATTGTCCTAATTATCCAAGAATTTTCACGAGTTCTAATCGTTGAATGCCAAATATATCAGTTTAATATGTAAAATATTAAGGCGTTGTCACAACTTCAGTGTCCCTGGAATACAACACTGAATAAGTTCAGACAACAGTGAAAGAATTCTCAGTGCCATATCTTGAAATGTAAAAATGGAAGGAAGAAAAACTAAAAGCATTATTAAGTAATAAAAGAATATGCTATCTATATTTAGAACCATGTTAAAAATGGATGTTAAGGATCACAGTCATTTTTAATTTAAGAGTTGTCAAATCTGTTAGTGAACATTAACAGCAGGGAAAAGAATCATTATGAGATTGGTTACTTTTGACTTTTCAGAACATTGGTCAATTGAGTGTTGTGACATCATGACAGGGAGCCTCCACTCACAGTCATCGTGGCAACAGGAGAACCGTCATCAAGTCGTTCTCTGATGATTTTTGGAAGAAATGATTCAACCTCTTTTTTGTTTGTTTTTAAAATTTTATTTATTTATGGCTGTGCTAGGGCTTCCCTCATAGCTCAATCGGTAAAGAGTCTGCCTGCAATGCAAAAGACCTGGGTTCGATTCCTGGGTGGAGAAGATCCCCTGGAGGAAGAAATGGCAACCCACTCCAGTATTCTTGCTGCATTATTGAACCTGTGTGTTGTGTACTGGCACTTACTTTTGATGACTTAATTTGGTGTAACTTGAAGACTTCTGTGTTCTAAGAGGAAAAAAGTAAGGCTCTAGCTTTCTTGTTCATCCTCCCAATTGGAATTCAGGAGCCAAGCTACTAAAGTTTTGACACTGCTTAAATGCCCCAGTTATATAGATGAGACTTTGTCATGAAACCAGTTCCTACCTAGTCTGATTAAAATAAAAGGTTAAACCATTTTCATGTTTTCATTTGCACTTCAAGTGTTTACTTCTGAGAATGAAATAAAATCATTTAAGTATTCTATTTGGTAGAATTCATGTAATTTTAAAGTATGAGAGGATCCATTTTCTTCAAGGTAGATTAAAAATTACAGTGATTTTCATTGTCCTCAATTCACATCTCAGATTTTTAAGTATTATTGCATTTTTGTTCATTATCTTCATATGACTCTAGTATTTTAAAAATCTTAATTTACTTTTTGTTTTTGCTATAGGTTTCATTATATATTAATATGTTAATACCAGTACTTCCAAATCTGTTACATCTGTTCAGTTAAATATGTTGATTACTAGAAGTTTTAGGCTAAAAGGATGTTAAGGGTATGTAATCCAGATTCCTTATTTTCTTGAGAAAAAGGACTTCCAGTTTTGTGGACTGCATTCACATTTACCAGTAGCACTCTGATAAATATCATATTAGAATTGGTTTGTTTTTTTTCTTTTTTTCCCTGCCTATCTGTATATAGGCTCTCCCTACCATATCTTATTCTTTGTAATACTTCCACTTTAGGTCCTGTTTACCTCTGATTTGGAAAGAGAGAGAGTCTTGTAATTATAAATTACATTCTAGCTCTGAGGAGCTCAGCTAAGAAATTTTCTCTTCATTAAGAATAGAAGGATTACTGCAGAATGACTACAGAAGTAATATTACATTATCGACCATATGAGAGTGATCCCACACAACTGCCAAAAATTGCCGAGAAAGCAATTCAAGACTTTCCTACACGTCCGCTATTGAGATTTATTCCTTGGTTTCCACGTGATGGGTCCAGACTTCCACTCAAACCTAAAAGATCACCGCCTGGGATTTCTGAAGAGGCAGCTGAAGATGTGAGACAGTACCTAGCCATTTCAGAACATAGTATTAAATCACAGAGTTATGATTGCACAGTAGATCTGTTGGAGTTTCAGCCTAATTTGAAAAGAAAGAAGCACTTAATCCAATCACACACGCTGAATGAACAGGCTAATTCTGAAAGTCTGGAGAAACAGGCAGAAAAAGAAAAACAGCACAAAAAAAGGTCTTGGAGTGTATCATCACTTTCCAGCAGTAACTGTACTGAAAATGTTTCTCCTTTGTCTAAAACATTGCAAGATAATCTAAAGGCACTGAATTTGCACTCATTTTATAGAGCAAGATGGACAATAGAACGCACTATTTGTAACAACCAGACTCTGGAAGACATTTGGGCAAAACTCAATCGAATTATCAGGCACAACGAACTTCCATCTTGTAATGCTACAATTCAGAGACATTTAGGCCAGATATGGGTGTTCTGTGATATTATGTACTGTGAATATGTGGGGAATCTTCTTAAAGGAAGATTAGCTCTTACTGGGAAAATTAATTTATTTGTGCATAAATATGGTGTTATTTTTAGTATGTAATGAATTACAGTGATTGTCAAAAAAAAGAATATTCTGAATGAACTGAGTAATAAGTGAAACAAATGAATAAATTTTTAAGTGTGTGGCTATGTATACAGTTTGTGTCCCAGAAGTAAATATCAAGTGCATTCCTAGGTTTTCCAGTTAAGTCAGGAACTTCCTGGGTTCTGCTTTGAGCAGCTTTCTTTTAAATAAATTGTGATGGATTATTATTTGAACTGAATTTAAAGGTAAAATGTTCTACTCTTTTTGTTCTGTTATTGCTTTTCCAGTAGTTCAATTTGATATTCCTGTGAAATATAGTGAATAGTTTGGATTTTGATAAATTCCCAGATAATTTTACAGGATTTTTTCTTAAATTACCTAAAGTGTAATGATTTTTTTTTTTTAAATAAAACTAAAACCAATTCTGTTGGGAATGATACTCATGTGGCATAATGTAATTCAAATTGAAAGACCAGCCCATATTCTGCTTATTATGGCCAAAGATATGTAATAGACGATAGCTGATGTGTTGTTTTGAAACAGAAGTACAAAATGTATAATTTGTCTAAGACCGTAATATATCTTTAAGGCAATAAACATTTTTTGAAGTGAAGTATCAAATGTGGATAAGAGATCAATTTATTCTTTGTTTAATACAGATCATTCAGTCTGATATTGGTAATGCTAATCACTAGTTCTCTGGTTCTTGGATTCACTGTGGGTTTCCCATAGCAAAATGTTAATGGGTTTACACATCATTTTATAAAAATCTCCAAAGTTGTTATATAATAAAAGTTTTATTAGAAAGTGTATTTAACAAATTTGAATGCCTACCATGAAATAGGTGCTAGAGGAAAGTGGAGAAGGGACAAATGTGGACCCTGCCCTCAGAGCTAACATAGAGACACTATTATTAATATTTAAACTATATCAGTAAAAAAAATCAGTAAGACTCTATTCATTAGGAAGGCAAAACATGCTTGCCTTGTGGTATAGTGCCGGGCAAGGTAAATGTGCCCTTTGGAGGATTTCTCATAACCCATGCCTCTTGAGGTTCCTTAAAACCTGAGAAGTCTACCAGTTTTTACCTGAAGAGGTTATCTTTTCTAATTAGGTTTCACACTGTTCAAACACGTTTTTGTTTTCAACTATTAGCACCTTTTTTATTGTCTCAAATGAGACTGCTCTGTAGAAAATAATCATGTACATGAATGCTTCAAAAAAATCTTTAAATGAAAAAAATCACCAGGTATAGAGGGAGTTTCCAAGATAACTTCTTCAGTAATTACTTTCTCTTTCATTCATTAGTCATCTTTGCAGTCAAAACTGCTGGTGAAAAGTCAGAAATTATTCATTTTTACCAGTGAGCTGTGCAGGTGGTTCAGTGGGAGAGAAACTGCCTTCAATCAGGAGAACAGGGTTTGATCCCTGGGTCAGGAAGATCCTCTGGAGAAGGAAATGGCAACGCACTCCAGTATTCTTGCCTGGGAAATCTCATGGACAGAGGAGCCTGGTGGGCTACAGTCCATGGAGTCACAAAAGGGCCGGACATGACTTACTGACTGAACAGCAGCAATAATATTATTCAGTTCAGTTCCATTCAGTCGCTCAGTCGTGTCTGACTCTTTGCGACCCCGTGAATCACAGTACACCAGGCCTCCCTGTCCATCACCAACTCCCGGAGTTCACTCAAACTCACGTCCATCGAGTCAGTGATCCCATCCAGCCATCTCATCCTCTGTCGTCCCCTTCTCCTCCTGCCCCTAATCCCTCCCAGCATCAGGGTCTTTTCCAATGAGTCAGCTCTTCACATAAGGTGGCTAAAGTATTAGAGTTTCAGCTTCAGCATCAGTCCTTCCAGTGAACACCCAGGACTGATCTCCTTTAGAATGGACTGGTTGGATCTCCTTACAGTCCAAGGGACTCTCAAGAGTCTTCTCCAACACTACAGTTCAAAAGCAGGCAATCATAAACAATTTTTTTTGTTCAGGTCTTACATAGCATTAGGTTGTTAATCAAGGGTTAAAAGTTAAGTAATCATAAGACAGGGTCACTTACATAGACCACAGTGTTTCTTTTCTAATACATTCCTATTATTTTAAAATGATGATGCACAGAACTGAAAATATTCTTAGGAATATTTTCTTATGCGCTTCTTATGAGCAGCTCTTTAATTCAAGAATCACATTAAAAAGCTTCTTTGTCTTCATATGTGGCAGATGTAAATTTCTCTAATTTACTCTATATAAATTGCTTTCTTCCCCTTTGAGAAACAATGAAAAGGTGAATCAGAACTGGGAAAATGAATTTTACTGCAAATAGCGTCATGATCTTAAAGGAAAAAGCAATTCATGTCTCATCTTCCTAGACAATACTTAAAGAATTGAGAGTCCACTGCCACATCTTTGAAGCCTTCTTAAGAGTATTTAACGGGGAAGGCAATGGCACCCCACCCCAGTACTTTTGCCTGGAGAATCCCATGGATGGAGGAGCCTGGGGGGCTCCAGTCCATGGGGTCGCTAAGAGTCGGACACGACTGAGCGACTTCACTTTCACTTTTCACTTTCATTCATTGGAGAAGGAAATGGCAACCCACTCCAGTATTCTTGCCTGGAGAATCCCAGGGACTGAGGAGCCTGGTGGGCTTCTGTCTATGGGGTCACACAGAGTCGGACACGACTGAAGCGACTTAGCAGTAGCAGTAAGAGTATTTAAAACCTTAGGACTGATGATTCTAGCACTAATAGTAGGGCTCAGCAATATTTGTAGGTTCTACTGTTAAATCATCAATGTGAATAAATTGAGGGGAAAAAAAACATGTACAGGAAGGTGAATCTGAGGGCATTTGGTGAAATGCCAAAGCATTTAGGGCTTCCCTGGTAGCTCAGCTGTTAAAGAATCCACCTACAATGCAGGAGACCCTGGTTCGATTCCTGGGTTGGGAAAATCCCTTGGAGAAGGGAGTGGCTACCCACTCCAGTATTCTGGCCCGGAGAATCCCAAAGCATTTACTCTCTAGGAAAGAGGCAACAATACCATAGTTTTATTTTTCTCTGTCAATGTTACAAATGTTAATCCATTCCAAGAAAACAGATGTGAAGGGCATCACATGAATTTCTCAGATGAGTTCCTGCATAATGATTCACTTATTTAATCTGCTCAAAATATCCCAGATTATTCCACAGTTCACAAAATTGAATGCCTTCAGGAACTAGAGAGGTAAAACTAAATATGGTAAGAACTCTAAGGATTTGACATAATTTTTTTTAATGTTCTGGCCAAGATAAATGTATGTGTAAGTTGTACTAGCCTCATTCATTAATTAATAACATCAAGCCTACCTTTTTAAAAAAAATAATTTATTGAAGACTAAAAAGTTGGTTGTTGTTTTTTTTTTTGAGAATTTTAGGTGAAATCTGAATTTCATAATCAAGTGTAAATCAAATGCCTGTATAGTCTTCAGGTTTTAATCTGTTTTCCTAGTTAAAAGTAAGAGTGAAAGAGGTTTGAAATACTTCCCCATTCACTTCTTTTCCACATCACTGATGTGCAACTGGTTAAATGTTCTGAGAGAGAGATGGACTTTGAATTCCCATGAGATGTTTCTAATAAAGCTTGACATTCCAGGTTTATGACCCTGGGCTTATAATTAATAATATGGAAAATTATTTTTGAGCAGAATGAAGTCATCAGAGTCTAGTTCTGGCATCTGTCTGCTTTATAATCTTTTATATATGAATTACCTTCTCAAGGCACCATCGTTATCTGTTATAGGAGGATACTGATAATTTCAACCTTATAGTTTTGAGAATTAAATGTGTCAGTACTTGTATTTAGCATAAAGTCTGGCACTAGTAAATATTCAGTAAATATCAACTACACAAGTCACTTGAGAAATTTTAAGGTTAGCTTTTTTTTACTATCTCAGCAGCCATCTATTCACTATAACATTGTTTAATGGCCTCAGTTCATGAAAGTTAAATCTTCAAAAATACCACTTACTTGAGGATTAGGATGAGGTACTAATTCTGCCAGAACCTGTGTCAAGTGGCAAGGCTACAAAACTGAACATGATACATATGAGCTTAAACTACAAGGAGTTTGAATAGGAGTGCTATAAACTAATAAGTGAAAGAACATAGTTCGTGATAAATGTAAGGTGCTATGAGAGGCGTGCAGGGGCTTCAGGAGTTGCGGCTTCAGTTCTCTAGAGCACAGGCTCAATGGTTGTGGCACAGAGGCTTAGTTACTCCGTGGAACATGGGATCTTGCCACATCAGGAGTTGAACCGATGTTTCTTGCATTGGCAGGTGAATTCTTTACTACTGAGCCACCAGGGAAGCTCCTACGTCAGTAAAGTTTTGGGTTTTAGATTTGAATGAACATTTTAATAAAGTTCTAGGATTCATTTTCTGTAATAAGAGTTTGTATGATTTTTACTTACATATTTTTGTCTTTATTTTGATGTGGTGAAAAGTCAATCTTTGGAAATAATTGAAAAAGATTTTTTAAGTAGAACGTCCTATCCTTGCTAGAGTAGGTGTAATAAATTTTCACTTTTTCTGGTTCTCTCTTAATTTTTGTCTGTTATTTGATACATACAGTATTTGATATTTGAAAGGTAAACTAAATTTCATTTATCCCAGATAGTGAGCCAGTTTCCTAATACCTTATACTGTTGATTGGTTTAGCTTCTTAAAATTCTCTTAACATATCTGTATGGTCTTATATTAATAAGCCTATTAGTTGATTATGGACTTAACATGTTTTGCTGTCTGTTATGTCCAGTTTTTTCTCATTGTTTCCTATGAATTTCTATAGCTTATTTTTATTTTTCTAGATAAACTTTAGATACATTTTGTCATTTTCCATGAACAAATACTAGTTTTGATTAGAATTCTATAAACCTACACATTTACTGGTACTTTGATAATGTTTACAGAGAATTAATATTACTTAAAGGGCTACTTGGGGAAGACAATGGCACCCCACCCCAGTACTTTTGCCTGGAAAATCCCATGGACGGAGGATCCTGGTAGGCTCCAGTGCATGGGGTCGCTAAGAGTCAGACACGACTGAGCGACTTCACTTTCACTTTTCACTTTTCTGCATTGGAGAAGGAAATGGCAACCCACTCCAGTGTTCTTGCCTGGAGAATCCCAGGGACGGGGGAGGCTGGTGAGCTTCCGTCTATGGGGTCACACGGAGTCGGACACGACTGAAGAGACTTAGCAGCAGCAGCAGCAAAGGGCTACTTACTGAACTGCAGTGATCCATGATTATAACACATGGATAAAGTTTAAAAAAATCCTTTTTGCATAAAAGTATTGTTTCATATTCAAAATGCGCATCCTAACTTTTTTCTCTGTCAGACTAATATTGGTTAATAATAATTTGTTGGTATTGTTTACAGTGAAGTCACTCAGGATCTTTTTAAAGTCTATTCTCCTACTATACCTTAAGTTTTCAAATTCTTTTATTTTCTACTTTTTGTATAATGAGACATATTACATTTGCATATGATTTTTATAATTCTTTAGATTGTAAGTAAAAGCAAAATTGTTCTCTTTGTCATATATAAAATTCTTCTTGCTACATATTAACATTTTTAGTAAATTATTGCTGTATAGTTAGCTTGGGAAATACTTAATATTATACTAAGTTTAGGTTGTATTTAGATTATATTTTACTGTAGTATAAAATTGATTAATCTCATACATTCAACTTGGGAACACTGGCATAAAATATTAATATTTTCTTTCTTTTTTTCCTACTTTTCTAATTGACAGTAATGCGGTTGACCAAACCTACTTTATTCACCAATATTCCAGTAACATGTGAAGAGAAAGACTTACCTGGTATGACGCATGCTTTATTCTTCTTGTACCCTGGAAAGAGTTGTATTACCTTGGGGATAAGCCTAGCCATGCCAATCTTACACTGACTCTTTGCTGTATCCTTCATTGCTTGTTTTTGTACATGTAAATATGGCCATCTGAGCAGTAAGTCTCACTCATAATCTATAAATCAAGATATTGTTGATATCCCACGGCAACAGAGATTTTTAGTTTTAGTAAAAACACATTCCTTGTAATACTACTATTAAAATTTTGTTTATCCTCACATGTTCCATCAATGTATGTTAGCATTCCCTTTATTAAAAATTATTGGAGCTTCTATATTTTATATCTTATGACCAACATTTTCCTTTGTCCCTAAAGTGTTCATTTTCTGTAGAAACAGAATTTTTTGGTGTGCATTGTTGTAATGAAGATTAGAAATTAGATTCTTTTAAATATAATTTTTGCTGTGAGATTATTTTTTTAAATATCTCTGAAAACTATTTCTTCACATAAATAAAAGGTATTTACAAGATCAATGTTACAATTTGATGTTTTTCTCTTTCTACAGGAGATCTCTTTAATCAACTTATGAGAGATGATCCTTCAACTGTAAATGGTGCAGAAATTTTAATGTTGGGAGAAATGTTGACCTTACCACAGAATTTTGGGTAAGAATCGTATGCTCACATTTGAAACACAATAGCACTCTGAAGCCATTACAAATCATGTTTTCAAAAGATAACTATAGGATGGAAAAATGCTCATGATACATTTAAGTGGTTTAAAAAAAATGTTTAACAGAAATTGTACTATTTGATTCTGATTTTTTTTTTTTTTTTAATCAATGCATACCAAAGTGTTGATAGGGGTTCCTGGGGTGGTAGAATTTTAACTTTCTTCTTGGTGGTTGTGGTTTAGTTGCTAAGTCATGTCTAATTCTTTGTGACCCCATGGACTGTGGCTCCAGGCTCCTCTGTCCATGGGATTTTCCATGCAAAATATTGTAGTGGGTTGCCATTTCCTTCTCTAGGATATCTTCCCTACCCAGGGATCGAGCCCGCATCTCCTACATTGCAGGCAGATTCTTTACCAACTGAGCCAGCAGACAAGCCGATAGATCTTTTTAAATGCCTGTGTATTCCTTTATTTTATTCAGTCTCGGGGTCTTTCAGAATCAGCTCTTTTCTTCACCTTCACAGCCCTTTACCAACATAAGTTATTGGAGTTGTCAGCTTATTAGGAACTCTAAATGTTTTATTCTTTCTTTTGCTCTTGGTTATTCTCTTATTCTAGATTATTACTGAGGTAAAAGCCCCTGGTTCCACTCTGTATGCAACCAAGAAAATTTTTAAAGGTTTATAGAATGTGGTCATTGATTAGTGTCTTGAGAGCTCAGAAATACATTCATGTAAAAAATGTTCATATTAAAATATTTTTATATAAACTTATATACATTTATATGTTAATATGTATTATATATAATATATACTGAGGCTTCCCTGGTAGCTCAGCTGGTAAAGAAACTGCCTGCAATGCAGGAGACCCTTGTTCAATTCTCGGGTCGGGAAGATCTGCTGGAGAAGGGATAGGCTATCCACTCCAGTACTTTTGGGCTTCCCTGGTGGCTCAGCTGGTAAAGAATCCACCTACAATGCTGGAGACCTGGGTTTGATCCCTGGATTTGAAAGATCCCCTGGAGAAGGGAAAGACTACCCACTCCAGTATTCTGGCCTGGAGAATTCCATGGACTGTATAGGCCGTGGGGTTGCAAAGAGTCGGACATGACTGAACCATTACTTAAAAAGTAGTGGCACTAGTCATTTTAATTAGAATAAGTTAGAAAAATAAAATAAATTGGTAAAAATACTCTGAGATCAATAACTTGATCCCTTCTAGATTCAGGGCATAAGTTATTTCAAATATTGCCTTTTGTAGCCTCCTTATTAACAAATCTTAAGACTTTTAACTTGGATCTGATTTCAATGACTTATTTTTAGGAGGGCTGTTAGTTTTGGCAGTAGTTGAGGGTCAAGTTACATAGCATGCTTTATAGATTAAATCTGTATTTTGAATTGCACTAGATAATGAGTGAGCAGCCTAGTGTAAACAAAGAAATATTGAAATGGTATCTCAACCGGAGTTACGGAAGCCACTCTGCCATGACAAGGCTGTAATCCATGAAGGGATTACTATCCTTTAGTAACTTCTCCATTTGATATTCTCAGTTCACTTCAGTTCAGTTGCTCAGTCATGTCTGACTTTTTGCGACCCCGTGAATCGCAGCACGCCAGGCCTCCCTGTCCATCACCAACTCCCAGAGTTCACTCAGACTCACGTCCATCGAGTCAGTGATGCCATCCAGCCCATCTCATCCTTTGTCGTCCGCTTATCCTCCTACCCCCAATCCCTCCCAGCATCAGAGGCTTTTCCAATGAGTCAACTCTTCGCATGAGGTGGCCAAAGTACTTAAGTTTCAGCTTTAGCATCATTCCTTCCAAAGAAATCCCAGGGCTGATCTCCTTCAGAATGGACTGGTTGGATCTCCTTGCAGTCCAAGGGACTCTCAAGAGTCTTCTCCAACACCACAGTTCAAAAGCATCAATTCTTCGGAGCTCAGCTTTCTTTACAGTCCAACTCTCACATCCATACATGACCACTGGAAAAACCATAGCCTTGACTAGACGGACCTTTGTTGGCAAAGTAACGTCTCTGCTTTTCAATATGCTATCTAGGTTGGTCATAACTTTTCTTCCAATGGTGCATAAATAGAATATTTGTGATAAAACTTGAATGGATTTCTGTCTAAAAATTTATTTTATTTCACAGGAATATATTTTTGGGAGAGACCTTTTCCAGTTATATCAGCGTCCATAATGATAGCAATCAAGTTGTAAAAGATATATTGGTTAAGGTAAGTGGCATTCTTTTTGGGGATAATTTTTTTTTTTTACTTTTTAATTTCTATTCTTAATGTTTTGAGACTTCATTAAAATACATGTTTGATACTGACTTTTCAATTGTTATTATTAGCAAGCATTAATTGAACACCCTAAGTTACAAGATATGCTTTGCATAGAATCATTGTTCCTTATCCTCAAAGTTTGTGATAGCTTGGATGAGAAAATATACCAAAGGTAAATAGCACTTAAGTTTCTGTTAATGATTTATGATTAACATAATAAAGTTTGAATTTCAGAGGAGAGATCATCACTGGGGATGGCATCATTCAGGATGGGCTGTTGAAGGAGAGGGAGCACAAGAAAGTCTTGAAAGAATGGCAGAGTTTAGAAGGAAAGACGAAAGAGGGGCGTGGTGATTGGAAGCAGAAACATAGGAATATGTAATGTGTTCTTGTAGCAGTGAACAGAATTCACTTAGAGCAAGTAAGGTTGTACAGATAGGTAGTAACCACACAGTAAGTGAGCATCTTGAAAGCCAGACTAAGGCTGAGGTTATTTTAAGACAGTGTGCAATCAGTGGAGACTTTTGAGCAGAGGTTCATGTTAGGAGGCTAACACGAAAGCATTGTATGGGATGGTTTGTAGAAAATAAGCCAGTTAGAAGATTCTTACAGTTTTGAGAATCAAGAGATAGAATATGCTAGCTCAGTTAAACACCTTGGATATATTCACAAAGAGAAAGAGCTTGAAAAAGAAAAAAATTCATTGTCAAATCTGTATTCACGTGGCATTTATAATAACAAATGAGACAATACTAATAAGTATCCCTTTCTGAAGTCCTTGCATTAAGAAATAATAGGTTAGAATTTACTGCAGAAAGCTTGTTAACTGATTTATTTTTTTAAATAAAATCTTTTTAAAAGTCTTAGTTCTTACATCCAAAACCACTGCCACTCCCCATGACTTAATGTGATCTTTGCTTTCTCTGTATTTTTCTTGACATTTGCTTTGAAGTTTTATCATAATTTCATTGATTTCATTATTTGACAAACATTTATTAATTGCCTGCTATGTGCCAGGCTCTGTGTTATAGTGGTGAAGAAAAGACATCCCTTTTTAAATCCGGCTCATCCAAAAACCAATTTGGAGCATGAAACCTACCCTGTAATTGTATTCTCCTTCCTCAAGCCAGCCATCCATTCCTCCTTTACTCTGTATTATCTTCCCAAAACATTTAAATTCCATAAGAACAGAGATTTTGGTCTCTTTGGTTCACTGCTTTATCTCCAGTTCCTGGAAAAGTCCTGGTGGTAATTAGGAAATAAATGTTAAGTGCAGCAGTTATAACATGAAAAAGGAAAAAGAAGTGTTTAGCTATATATATAATACATACTGTAGTTATGATTAATGTTTAACAGATAATACATAGGGAAACAAGCTGGACGGAAAGCCCATGGGTTTGACTGTTTTCTTTTCTTCCCCTCCTCCTTCTCTAATGTCTAAAATGTTAAAGAATTTTGAATTTTGGTTTCATTGTTTATTAGTTGTATAACTATGGGGAGTTGTTCTTTCTGTGTTCTTTCACTTGTATGTAAAACAGGGATGGTACAATTACCTGTTTCAGGATTTATTCAGTCACTAAGTCGTGTCCCATTATTTGTGACCCATGGACTGCAGGATGCCAGACTTCCGTGTCCTTCACTACCTCTTGGAATTTGCTCAAACTCATGTCCGTTGATTCAGTGATGGGATCCAAACATCTCATTCTCTGTCGCCACCTTCTCCTTTCCCAGCATCAGGGTCTTTTCCAGTGAGTCAGCTCTTTGCATCAGGCGGCCAAAGTGTTGGTCCTTCAACTTCAACCATCAGTTCTTCCTAAGTGAATATTCAGGGTTCATTTTCTTAAGGATTGATTGGTTTGATCTTCCTGTCCAAGGGACTCTCAAGAGTCTTCTCTAGTACCACAGCTTGAAAGCATCAGTTCTTCTGCATTCAGCCTTCTTCATGGTCCAACTCTCACATCCGTACATGACTACTAGAAAGACCGTAGCTTTGACTGTATAGACCTTTGTTGACAAAGTGATGTCTCTGCTTTATTAATACTCTGTCTAGGTTTGTCCTAGCTTTTCTTCCAAGAAGTAAGCATCTTTTTAATTCCATGGCTACAGTCAACATCTGCAGTGATTTTGGAGCCCAAGAAAATAAAATCTGCAACTGTTTCCACTTTTTCCCCATCTATTTGCCATGAAGTAATGGGACCAGATGCCATAATCTTAGTTTTTAGAATGTTGAGTTTTAAGCCAGCTTTTTCACTCTCTTCTTTCACCTTAAGCAAGAGGCTCTTTAGTTTCTCTTCACTTTCTCCCATGAGGGTGGTATCATCTGCATATCTCATGTTGTTGATATTTCTCACAGCAGTCTTGATTCCAGCTTGTGATTGCTCTAGCCTGGCATTTCACATGATGTACTCTGCAAATAAGTTAAATAAACAGGGTGACAATATACACCCTTAATGTACTCCTTTCCCAATTTTGAACCAGTATGTTGTTCCATGTCTGGTTCTAACTTATGCTTCTTGACATGCATACAGATTTCTCAGGAGGCAGATCAGGTGGTCTCATATTCCCATCTCTAAGAATTTTCCACAGTTTGTTGTGATCCACATGGTCAAAGGCTTTAGTGTAGTCAGTGAAGCAGAAGTAAATATTTTTCTGGAATTCCCTTGCTTTTTCTATGTCCAGCGGATGTTGGCAATTTGATCTCTGTTTCCTCTGCCATTTCTAAATCCAGCTTGTACATCTGAAAGGTCTCAGTTCACGTACTGTTGAAGCTTGTAGCAGGCATCAAATGAGTAATGTGCTTAGGACAGGCCCTTGCACATGGTGGGGGCCCAATAAATATGAGCTACTACTACTGTTTAGTAACTGAATATAATAACAAAGGAGAGGGCACTAATAAATATCCAACTTTGAAGTGCCTGCATTAAGAATGTTAGGTTAAAATTTACTGCTAAAAATTTAACTGAATTTTTTTAAACAAAATCTTTTTAAAAGTCTTAGCTCTTACAGACAAAAGCGCTTCCACTCCCTGTGACTTAATGTGATCTTTGCTTTATCTGTATTTTTCTTGACATTTGCCTTGAAGTTTTATCATAAGTTCATTATTTGACAAACATTTATTAATTACTTACTGTGTGCCAGGCACCATGTTATATCAGTGAAGAAGAGAAAACAAGAGATTCCTACCTCAATAGACCTTAAATTTTTGGTAGGGGAGATGGAAAGAAACAGGTGGACAAAAAATCATAAGGTAATTATAGATGGTAATAAATGTTACAAAAGAAATTAGCAGGGAATGTGGTAGAAAGTAACTTCGTAGGGGCAGGTTGCTAAGTTAGAGAAACTGGTTCTTTCTTAGTTGATGACTTTAATGCTGATCTCAACTTCTGCAAATCAGTTGGTTTCTGACTTCTAATGTTGTTTTGAATGATTGTTTACCTTTTAGTGCTATATATTAACACATGTGTACACATCTGTATATGTCTGTAATATCCATCTGTATATATATAAATTTTAAAACCATAGGTCCATATGGATGCCCCAAATTCCAGTCCAGTACCACAGATTTCATTGTAGCCTTCTCATTTTTCTTATTTGTACATTTTTGTCTCCAAAGGTCAGAAACCTGTCTCTTGCTACCCATAATGTATATATTTTTTGCTTAATCCTGATATACACATAGAAGTTTTAGAATTGCTAATTTGTACCCTTGCCAAAAAGCAGATATTCAAGAGTAAAACATTTGTATGCCATTCTTTTTGTTTTTAGCTTTTGTTTGCCAAACTTAAATTGGTTCTTACTTTTTCCTTTACCCTTGGTATGGTTGTGTTCATTTGCAGTAGAGTTAGGTTCATTTGATGCTGTATGGATTCCATTTTGGATTCCCCCTGCTGCTGCTGCTGCTAAGTCGCTTCAGTCGTGTCCGACTCTGTGCGACCCCACAGACAGAAGCCCACCAGGCTCCCCTGTCCCTGGGATTCTCCAGGCAAGAACACTGGAGTGGGTTGCCATTTCCTTCTCCAATGCATGAAAGTGAAAAGTGAAAGTGAAGCCGCTCAGTCGTGTCCGACTCCTAGCGACCCCATGCACTGGAGCCTACCAGGCTCCTCCGTCCATGGGATTTTCCAGGCAAAAGTACTGGGGTGGGGTGCCATTGCCTTCCCCTACTTCATGCTAAGTCACTTCAGTCGTGTCTGACTCTGTGTGACCCCACAGACGGCAGCTACCAGGCTCCCCTGTCCCTGGGATTCTCCAGGCAAGAACACTGGACTGGGTTGCCATTTCCTTCTCCAATGCATGAAAGTGAAAAGTGAAAGCGAAGTTGCTCAGTCCGACTCTCAGCAACCCCATGAACTGCAGCCCACCAGGCTCCTCCATCCATGGGATTTTCCAGGCAAAAGTACTGGAGTGGGGTGCCATTGCCTTCTCCTCCCCCTACTTCATGGCTGATTTTATTTATTTTCAGGTGTGCGTTTGTATGAACCATTACTCTTTTCTAAGCATCAGAGAAATGTGACATCTATACAGAGAGATGTGTACAGAGAAGTGTCGCTCTCCTTTTATCCCTACTGCCTTGTTCCTGTTCCCCTATTCCTTCTACCCATACCCACCCACAGCCTGTAGGTAACCAAGTTCACTTGTATGTTATTCTCTTTCTTTCAAGGCTGATCTTCAGACAAGTTCTCAGCGTTTGAATCTTTCAGCCTCTAACGCTGCAGTGGCTGAACTTAAACCCGATTGTTGTATTGATGATGTCATACACCATGAAGTAAAGGAAATTGGAACACACATGTAAGAATTAATTTTACTACATCTCAAAGGCTTTTACTTATAAAAGCCTTTATCTGAAATTTTTGCTTTATTTCCACTCATTATCAAGCCTGAAAAATTACTTGAGAAGGAGTTTTACGTGCCATGTTTACATGTTTCCCAGAAACAGACTTTAAACAAAATATTCATTGTGTAAGGGGGAAAAGTGTTCATTTATCTCTAGTTTTATTTTTGCATCTGCAGTCTGACTGAAAAATAAAAATCCATGCTGCAAACCTTTAAAACCCAGCTGGTACTCTAAAAATACTTTTAGAGTATGTTTATTCTTTTGAAATGCTAACAACTGATGTTAATAACCTTTATTTCTAAATTCACAGCGTTTCAGTTCTGGGTTTAACTATATAAATACACTCTATCCTGAGAGTTCAAAAGTAGAGAACCAAAATGAAACAAACTATGAGAGGAAAAAGAAATGTCAAATTCTGTATCCCTGGCCTATGTAGGTATTTGAATGTGAATGCTCTGTTTTTCTTTGTCTGAGAGGCAAAAAACATTTCAGAGCCACCCAAAGTAATTTTAGATTTCTCTAATTCTGAAAGAGATGAGAATACCAGACCACCTGATCTGCCTCTTGCGAAATTTGTATGCAGGTCAGGAAGCAACAGTTAGAACTGGACATGGAACAACAGACTGGTTCCAAATAGGAAAAGGAGTACGTCAAAGCTGTATATTGTCACCCTGCTTATTTAACTTATATGCAGAGTACATCATGAGAAACGCTGGACTGGAAGAAACACAAGCTGGAATCAAGATTGCCGGGAGAAATATCAATAACCTCAGATATGCAGATGACACCACCCTTATGGCAGAAAGTGAAGAGAAACTAAAAAGCCTCTTGATGAAAGTGAAAGTGGAGAGTGAAAAAGTTAGCTTAAAGCTCAGCATTCAGAAAACGAAGATCATGGCATCCGGTCCCATCACTGCATGGGAAATAGATGGGGAAACAGTGGAAACAGTGTCAGACTTTATTTTTCTGGGCTCCAAAATCACTGCAGATGGTGACTGCAGCCATGAAATTAAAAGACGCTTGCTCCTTGGAAGGAAAGTTATGACCAACCTAGATAGCATATTCAAAAGCAGACATATTACTTTGCCAACAAAGGTTCGTCTAGTCAAGGCTATGGTTTTTCCTGTGGTCATGTATGGATGTGAGAGTTGGACTGTGAAGAAGGCTGAGCGCCGAAGAATTGATGCTTTTGAACTGTGGTGTTGGAGAAGACTCTTGAGAGTCCCTTGGACTGCAAGGAGATCCAACCAGTCCATTCTGAGGGAGATCAACCCTGGGATTTCTTTGGAAGGAATGATGCTAAAGCTGAAACTCCAGTATTTTGGCCACCTCATGCGAAGAGTTGACTCATTGGAAAAGACTCTGATGCTGGGAGGGATTGGGGGCAGGAGGAGAAGGGGACAACAGAGGATGAGATGGCTGGATGGCATCACTGACTCGATGGATGTGAGTCTGAGTGACCTCCAGGAGTTGGTGATAGACAGGGAGGCCTGGCTTGCTGCGATTCATGGGGTCGCAAAGAGTCGGACATGACTAAGCAACTGATCTGATCTGATCTGATCATGGCTTGTGGGATATCAGTTTGCTGACTACAGACTGAACCCAGGCCACAGCAGTGAAAGCCCAGAATCTGAGCGACTGATCTGATCTGATCTCCTTTACCACTCCCATATATAGTTGATTCTCTAAGTCCTATTCTTGTTAATTATCTCTCAGTAGCCTCTCTTCATCTCTTCTTACATCACCATTTCTGTTTCTCTTTCTTGTCTTAAAGAAGTACATATAATATTATCTATCATTTAATTCATTTTAGTGACAAGCTCTGTTTAGGCACTTTTTAATGTATATTCTGGGCTTCCTTGGTTGCTCAGACCATAAAGAGTCTGCCTGCAATGCAGGAGACCCAGGTTCGATTCCTGGGTCTCAAAGATCCTCTGGAGAAGAGAGTGACAACTCACTCCAGTTTGCTTGCCTGGAGAATCCCATGAGCAGAAGAGGCAATCCATGGGATCCCATAAAGTTGGACATGACTGAACAACTAACACTAATACATATTCTGTGGTTGGTATAAGCTTTGGTGCCGGATTTTCTGGAATTCAGATGTTAGCTCAATCATTTATTTAACTGTGTGATCTTGAATAAGTCACCTAACACTTCAGTGATCTCCCATTACCCTTAGGAAATTTTGACTTTATATAGTTTTTGCAGAGCTCTCCATACCTAATCCTTACCAAATTCTCTAGTTCCACCTTTCATCATACTTCGCTCCCACTTTACACTGCGGTTATATTGGACTCTTTTACCTCTGAATTCCTCCACAACTTGAAATGTATTCTTCTCTTATAATGGAATGCCTGTGTCATTTTGTTTAGTTTAATTCTACTTCTTCAAATATTTTTCTATGTCTTTTGTACTTGAAATTACTCACTGAGTGCCTGCTGTTCCCATTAAAGTATGAATTCCACAAAGTTGGCTGTATCCTCAGATTTTAGCAGAGATATAGTGGTCAACATTTGTTGAAATTGAGTTTATTGAAATGATAATAAATGTGTAAAATCCTTATTTTACAGAAAATGAGACTTTTGTAGAATTAAATAGCTAGTAAATAATGGCATGGAGCTCACATCTAGCTTCAGAATCTGTACTTTGTTTCCAACCGTGAGTACTAGGAGAGCAAGTATTGAGTTTTGATCAACTCTAAATCCCTAGTACCTAGTTTAGTACCAGGCACAAATATAAAAAAGAAATTAAATTACCTATAATGTCACCACCTAGCATAACCACTATTAAGATACTGGTATACTTCAGTCTTTTTATGTGTATATATAACAGATATGTATAAATAAATTAAATAGTATTTTATAAAATTTTGATAAAAATTACCCCATGGCTTTATCTTTTTTAATGCACCAAGAACATTTTCCCACTTGAGTCAGTATTCTTTGAAAAGATTCTTAAAATGATTTTATCTATACACTTGGACCACATACTGTAATTTGTTTACTCTGATGTTAAACTTTCCACTTGTTCAGTTATAAATAACACAGTGATGAACACCTTAATATTTCCTGTGATAGATTACTTGAAATGGATTTACTACAGGAGCATATAAGCATTTTTAAGACTCCTTTCCTGAAGGATTGTTTTCTCAGTTTTTATAACCAGTAGCAGTATAAAGAGAGTCAGTTTCTCTAAACCCTCAACAACCCTGTTATTTCTTGGAAAGAATTTTTGCCAGATCCTAAGATGGGGAAAAATCTTACCTCATTATTGTAATTTGTTTCTTTGACTACTTGTAAGGGTGAACATTTTCACATTTTTGTTAGTATATCATGGTACTATGATTTATATATATATTCTTTTCTCCTATTTTGAGTGAGATACTAATGTTTTGCCTACAAAGCTTGATATTGTTAGAAGCCTTTTATCCCAATATGTTGTCCTTTTTTAAATTTTGTTTTAGTGTCTTTGGTTTATCCAGTTTGTAAATTTGAAGAGGTCATCCTTTCCATTGGATTTATATTAAAAAACCTTTCCTCATCTTGGAATTTTTTTTTAAATTTGTATTTTCTTCTAGTTTATGTGAATATTAGTTTATTTTTAATATTCAACTGTTTAGTTATCCTGGTATTTATTTTGGATCATGCTTCACTTTTTGAAGAAAAAGTTTCTGACTTTCCGTCTTTAAAAATAGTATATCTTATTTTACTAATCATAGCTTTTTTGTTCATGGAATTATATCTGTATCTACTGAAACCTTTTTTCCTGCTCTAGGCTCATTTGACTATACTTTCACATAATTGGTATATTTTTCAAATTTGTTGATAGAGTTGAAATGTAGTAGATTAAGTATTAAAAAACAAAATTGAAAATGATTCAGAAATCATTAAGATATCTTTCTGTTTCAGCTTGGTGTGTGCAGTGAGTTACACGACTCAGGGTGGAGAAAAAATGTATTTTAGAAAATTCTTCAAGTTTCAGGTATTAAATCTGATGGGGGGAAATTGTGTTTAGGTGCCTTCCCCCTGCCACCCCAGCCCCCAGGAAATTACAGCTAGATTTATCTGCAGTAAAAACAGACTCCAAATAAAGCAAATACCCTAATGTCTTTGAATTTGTCATGTTACTAGCAATCTAAAGTCAGACTAAAGTAAGTTAAAAACAGAGAAATTATCATTGGCAGTAAATTTTATTAAAAAAAAAAATTGTTTGGTTTTCATGCCTTGACAAAACATGCAAGAATCCAGAAGATGGATAAAATGACTATAAAGTCCAGACAAAATAAGTGTCGATAATATTAGATTTCTAAAGAAATATTTAAATGAAGGATTATTGATTTGGGTTAAGTGGACCAAGCTTCCTTCAGAGAAATCATGAGTCACTGAAAATTGCAGTTAGAAGTTTTTATTAATACACAGTTTTCAAAGTCCATAATCAAAGAATAATTTAAAACCACTGTTTTAACACATCTATGTGTATGGATAGGGAAATCAGATGACCATATACAGTTATGTAGATCTAGATATGACACTATATTTTTCACTCCTCTGTACGTGGAAGAAAAAGTACTATCAATAGGAAGAAAAAAATTGCTATTGCTTTGTTGTTTTGCTTTTGTTATCACTCATCTATTTGAGATTTTGCATGCCTTTTAAAAGAAAATAAAAGGTTTGATTGCTTATTTTGATAAATATACTTTGTGAAATATATAGAGAAAAATACACAAACATATATGTGTTCAGTTTAGCAAAATACTGTGAAGTGTAAATCCATATAACTCATGTAATTGTCACCCAGTCAAGAAATTATGGTTGCTTTTTTTAAAATGCCTTTGGGATTGTTTTTGTTTTTACAAGAATATTGCATACCCATTTGAAAAGTCTATTACAATTAAAATTGGAAAATGCCTTTGACAAGCTTAAACCCAAGATTTAAAACAAATAAGCAAAATAAATGGCCAAATGATAATAATCTTCTTTGATTGGTATGCTTTATTCAACTAGGTTCTCAAACCATTGGATGTGAAAACCAAATTTTACAATGCAGAGGTAAGTATGAGCACCTAATGGGAGATTTCATGTTCAACATTAAGATCTTATCTGACTAAAATTCTCATTATTATATTTCTTTTCATATCAGAGTAAATTGCTGATATGACTACAAATTACTTGTGAAAAATGAGCATAAAGTTAAATCACAAGTGATTAATTTCACTGCAGATCTCTTTTAATCTGCTGTTTTCAATTTACATGGAATCAATATGCCTTGATTTTTATCCTCATTAACTTTGAGGCTTTCACCTCCTTTCATTAAATGATGACCCTATGCTTCCATTTAATAGTTGTTGTTCCTGTCTAAAAACATTAGCAATCTGTTAAATATTTATAAATGTGGTTGTGATATTGTAAAAATTGAAGTAGTAGATCTAAACCTACAAAAATATTTAATATTTATATAGAAAAATATTAAGTAGAACTCAATACATTAAATTCTTTGTCCTGAAAAGTCAGTGTGAGATTGCTAAGTTTAGTGAATGATTTGAACTTCTCCTTAGGAGAAACAAATTTGGCAAAAATATAGAAAGGAGTAACTTTTAGAATAGAAGATTATCTTCTGTTCTAACAAAAGATATAGAATAGAATTTGTCATAAGGAAAAGGTTTTATTGCTTGAATTTCTTTTACAAAATTCTATTTTATCCTGGTATCTAGAATTCCAGAAAAAACAGATTTCCTAATGGGCCTCTTACCCCCAAAAAATCATGTGTTTCAGATCATAATGATAAACTCAGAGACATTCAAATATAGCATTTTGAAATGCAAATTATGTCTGTTACTCCAAAACCAGGTGATAAGAAATTTGTAATCACATATCAAATTTGATAATATTATTTTTACCATCAGCATCTCAGAGTTTTTGTTCACTGTAAAGTTTGTGCTACAACTGGGCATACTAAAACATCTAAGATAAGGAACCTAACCGTGAAGTAAAAACCTGTCAGGAGAAAAGAAAAAAATGCCTAAAATAAAAAAATTACTAGTATACTATATAGTGAGACTAGAGAGACTGGTACAAAAAAATGTGCTACAGGAACTCTGGGAATGAGATTCTGGAGTAGTCTAAGAAAGCTTCACGGTAAAGAAAGAGAACTGCCTCGGAGTCCAGAAGGAATAGGAGCTGGAAACGTAGTGTCAGAGCAGTGTAGGCATTCCAAGCAGAGGTGCAAGAGGAACGTTGAGTATGTAGTGAAGAGTATACATATCACTATTTGATGGGAGGATTCAGTCTCATCAAGGAGATTATCAGATGTTTAAAGAGTTGATGTTTCTTTGTGGGGAGGGATAGGAGAATTGGGATAATACATATTTGTTCTACCTTTTTTTGTTATTAGAAATATATGTACTGAAATAGTCTTAATTTATCAATTTGCTGGGAAAGAGTTCATTCATAATATGAGGGGAGATAGGTAACTATTCTATTAGAAAAAATAGTTTGGAAAATTAAAAACAAATATGTAGGTGGGTCTTTTTTTCCTGTAATTGACTCCTAGGAAAGCACATACTAAACTATTTTAAGTTTTCTTTGTTGAAATATAGTGGTACATGAGGGTACTTGTCAAGTAGTTTCATCACACCAATATTAAGGGTGAATTGCAAATTTTTTTAATTGCTAATAATTCCATAAATAACATAAAAGTAACATACTCCCCAAGAAGAAAGGAAGAAACCCACAAGTTTACCACAGCAAAAAGTTATTGATTCTTCATAAGATTCTGAACTTTTGAAAGTGACATTTCTTTAAAAATGAGGAGTGAGCAAATAGCATTTAGGATCTTTCTAATATATTTGGTATTACCTATTAGGCAAACTAATACTGTCCTGCCTGTGGCATAAAGCAGATTCTTTTAACCCCAACTAGGAAATTTGGGGGTTAGTTAAGCACAATAGTTTAAATAGTTTATTACACTATTCCATAGACCTTACCTGACAACTATTGTTAGCCCCACATTTGTCGCAAACATGTTTTTTTTATGCTGCATCTAAAAATACTATGTGAATCACCAAAAGGAAAACAAGTTTAAAAAAGCTTTGCTAGGGGAAAAAAAATGATATAAGAAGCTAGGCTTCAAACCTTTGGTTACCTGCTGAGTACAGTGCTCTATGCCAGGTACTGAAGAGAAATAAATATAAACTGAACATCTTCCCTATCCTCATAGCACTTAGATTTAGTGGAGATGACATAACAGTGCTTCCCTGGTGGCTCTGATGGTAGAGTCTCCCTGCAGTGCAGGAGGCCCAGGTTCAATCACCTGGGTGGGGAAGATCCCCTGGAGAAGGAAATGGCAACCCATTCCAATATTCTTGCCTGGAAAATCTCATGGGCAGAGGAGCCTGGTGGGCTACAATCCATGGGGTCACAAAGAGTCGGACATGACTAAAGTGACTTAGCACTTGATATGACTTGATATCACAATGTAAGCACCCCCACCCACCCTGATCATGAAGTGTACTTATACTCTGGGAACATAGGTGAAAAATGATTTCCAGCTTGATGTTTGATGAAAGAGTTGACATTTGAGATGGCCCATGGGAAATAAGCAACTTTAGCAGCTGCTGCTGCTTCTAAGTCGCTTCAGTCATGTCCGACTCTATGCAACCCCATAGACGGAAGCCCACCAGGCTCCCCTGTCCCTGGGATTCTCCGGGCAAGAACACTGGAGTGGGTTGCCATCTCCTTCTCCAATGCATAAAAGTGAAAGTGAAGTCACTCAGTTGTGTCCGACTTATAGCGATCCCATGGACTGCAGCCTACCAGACTTCTCCATCCATGGGATTTTCCAGGCAAGAGTACTGGAGTGGGGTGCCATTGCCTTCTCCAACTTTAACTATATATATATAGAAAAGAAGACGAACCATGAAATCTGTTAACTCTCAATTGTTTGAAGTGGTCTAGTTCAGCATTCCCTGAAGTGTAAGATCCCATTATTAGATAAATTTAGAAGAAGCTATACAGTATCTGTCCTGAATGTGGCAGATATTTGTATACCCATCCTAAGTAATCTATGAAGAATGACAAAGTGGTAAGAATTTAAAGAATTAAAAAGGCATGGGATATGCCTCTCTCCCCCAAAATATGCCCTTGAATATTTGCTCCTGTTTAAGTGTTCACCTGCAGTGTTCTTTCTATTCATTTAACCTTAGCAGTTTCACCTTTTTAGAAAAATGATTTGTCATATTTCTTTGTGTTACTTTCTGTTTATGTCCTTGTTTTACTAATGCTGTCTTGTTTAGTAAATTTTAAAAATGCAGAAATGCATTTTATTTTAAAGTTATTCTTTTCCTTTAACATTTAATCTGATTTTTCTAATTTTTCTTTTTATTTTTCCATTAGAGTGACCTCAGTTCTGTGGTAATTTGATTTTTTATTATAAATTTATATGCTTTTCTTACTTACCACTTTTTGACTTTGCCTAATTAATCGCTCCATACAAAACATAGTGGAAAAACAAAGTTAGTTGTGAATATACTTATGTGACTTTGAAAATATGTATATAATTTGTACTTTTTATATTGTCTTATTATATGAGAAAATATATATCAAAGACTAAATTGTCATATTGAAACAATTATATTCTTATATTAGTGTGTTTTCTGTAGATATTTTTTAAAAGAGGCCTTGTTAGCCTTGTTTAAATGGCCTTCGAATTTTCAACATCTTAACATAAAATATCCTGTGATCCTTCACATCTTTGAATGAACTATGTAGTTGAAATTCATCTTCAAATGCACAGTGGTTTTAGTCTTAATTCTGGGTCAGGTAAAGATGGCCCTTTAACAGTAAACTCAAGAAAATTAAATTTTCCCAAATTGGTTAAAATCATATTTTCAAATTTCTGTTTAATATAAGCAACATTTGCTTATAACATATTATATACACAATAAAAACAACTGCCTTAGCACTAAATTCTTAATTTTTTAAATGTCAAGTAACTTTATACTAACTGTTCAAACTAACTTAATTTTCCATTATGCTGCTTGTTTTTCCTTTCATTTTATCTAAGCTCTTCTAAACTTACGCAGAAATTGAATTTTTAAATTTGAAATGTGGGTCTACAGTTATTTTTTTTAAGCAATGGATTGATGGGATATATTTACTTTTTGTTTTTTTGAGAAAAAATAACAAAATGCCTTTGAATGTGTACCTTTTAAACTGATAAATCACTGTATTTCTATTTTATTAGGGCACATGTACCCAGGACAAAAGAATCTGTTTTGTTTTAGATAATAATACATTAAATTATAATTCCATCATTATATTTTTGCAAATAATTTCCATTTTTCTGGATTTAGTGTTAAAAAAGCTAAGTTCCAACATTTTTTGGTCATAGTTTATTTTATTTCTGCATATATATATATATATATTACTATGAAACTTTTGAATAAAGTAATTATAGAATATCCTTAGTATACCATTTTATATATGTTTGTATCAAAAAAGAGGCAAGTTGTCTGTTATCCTGTGATTATATACCCCCAAAAATAACAAAAAAGCATAAAAGGAAGAATGTTTAACATAATTAGGGAATTTTAAAAATTATGTAAAAGTACATATGTAAATTACCCCATGACTGAAATACTGCTGTATCTGTCAGTAAGACTACAAAGTACCTTTTCTTTGATTTAAAAACTCAAAGATTTCAAGTATAACTCACTTTTTTTTTTGCCCTAAATATACACTTAACAATAATCTGGAAAATCACTAATGAACACTAAAATAATTGCTTTATAAAGTTAAATCCTATAAGATTATAAAATAGATGATACACTATACTCTCTAATTTGAAATAATAATGAAAATTAAGTTAAATTATGCTGAAATAGTTTAACAAAGACCTAATTATCTTAACACATTTCTGAAATGCTAAGTGCACAGGTGTATTCATTATCCTAGATTGCATTTTCACATTTTAATAACTTACCAGAAAATTTAAGATATATGTGAATGAAATTCCAGTTAAACATTTTTGGATATCAGTACAAAAAATATTATAGTTATCCCCCATCCATTGTTTGATAACTTATCAGTTGACTAACACTTGACTTTGCCCCTGTTAATTATGTTAGGATAAAGATTTCTTTTCTTGCATTAATTATGATAACTTTGATTTGCAGGCATGAACTAATCACATTTATGGTTAATGTTTTTTCTTCAAATAAATCAGATACTGTTGTTGAGGTAAATACTTTAAGCACCATCATACTTTGGTGGATTTTTCTTTTCAGACTGATGAAGTATTTCTTGAAGCCCAGATTCAGAATATTACAACCTCACCCATGTTTATGGAGAAAGTTTCATTGGAGCCGTCTATAATGTACAATGTAGCAGAATTAAATTCAGTCAACCAAGCTGGAGAATGGTAAATATGAATTGTGAACTATTTGTTTTTATTTTAAAAGACATGAACTTTTCTATCATTGTTACTCTTGGGTGCTTTATGATTTTTTTAATTAATAGACTTCATTTTAGAAGGGAATTTTTAAATTTACAGAAAAATTTATCAGAAAGTGCAGTGTTCTTATGTGCCCTCCCCACTTACAGGGCCCCATACTGTTTACATTTTAACTTGGTGCATTTTTTACAATTAGCGAATCAGTATTGATACTTACTATTAACTAAAATCCAGTTTACATTCATGTTCACTTTCTGTGTTGTGCATTCTATGAGTTTTGACAAATGTAATGACATAGTCATCATGACTTTACCTTCTAAAATAATTTCACTGCCCTTAAATTCTCTCATGGTCCATCAAGCTCTCCCTTCACATAGAAATAAGATCTTTACCATTTGTACCTGGAGCACTTATTCTTTCAATTTTCGTAGTACCTCAGTGAGATAAATATGGAACAT
This sequence comes from Tragelaphus eurycerus, assembly GCA_935064755.1. Taxonomy (NCBI): domain Eukaryota; kingdom Metazoa; phylum Chordata; class Mammalia; order Artiodactyla; family Bovidae; genus Tragelaphus; species Tragelaphus eurycerus. The sequence goes on along the minus strand of CAKXYN010000024.1, from coordinate 14,541,464 downwards.
TTCATCCTTTATCCTGCAAATGATAAAATTGAGGCATGGGAAGGAATGATGGAGAAGTTAGAGTGAACAGTAAGTTTCAAAATGATGTATTCCCTCAACATCAAAAGGAGTGAGCATAGGAGTAGATGAGTTCATTTTTTACAAAAATGAAATACACATCTATGAGTAATTTATAAGAAGAATAAATAAATGTAAGATCAACATTAATATATATAAGAAGGTAATAGCTGGAGAAATACCTGATTTTATTAATCAAGAATGGAAATTTTACTTTTATTATGTTAGAATGTAGTTTGTAGCCTCTCATACCCCCACAGAGAACAGTATTTTTCCTCTCTTTGCCTGATCCTTTTATTCATTTTGCAAATGATTCCTTAGTTTAGAATGGTATGTTTCTTTATTTTCATTCATAATTTTAGAGAAAGGGGACAAGATACTTAAGGTTCTGATTTCTATTGCATTTTTTCAGTTAACTGATACACGTCCAATACTTTAGATAATATATTGCATTCTATTATAAAGAATCTGAAGATTTTTGTAGTCAACTGAAAAAAATTAAAGAAAAATAAGTCCTCTCAGTTCAAGTTCTTTTCATTTGTATTGAAACCACTGACCTGTTTTATTCTACATCTTTGGGTGGTAGATCATTCAGGTCCTATCCAAAGGAACAATCACAACTATGGTTTTTCTTTTAAAAGATTCTAGAGAATTTTTTCCATCTCTGTCTTCACCCCTCAGTGTAACTACATTTGGGTCAAGAGCATATTTGCAGCCGATGGATACACGCCAGTACTTATACTGCCTAAAACCCAAGAAGGAGTTTGCAGAAAAAGCAGGCATCATTAAAGGAGTAACGGTAATTGGAAAACTGGATATAGTATGGAAAACAAATCTAGGTGAAAGGGGAAGATTACAGACCAGCCAACTTCAAAGAATGGTGAGTCTAGAGAAATCACTGATGGGGGTTTTGGTGTGTTGGGGATCCAGATAGTTAGAACAAGGTAAATTTCCCTAGGTCTGTCACTAAAAGCAGAGCACTATGAAAGGCATTAATATTACCAGAGAATAAAAGACAAATAATTTCACTGATACCTAGGTAGAACACTGGTATTGATATGAATAGGAAATGTTCAGATGTTAATTTATCCATCATACATGGCTTTCTGCCATGTAAAGAACTTTTTACTATACCAAACAAATTAAAATAACTTTATCAGTTGTTTCCTCATATGGTCATACTCATTGTTTTCTGACTTCCACTATATTAGAGTTATCTCTTTCTTTTTGCAGTGTTTTGGAACTCTTGGATTTATACTGTATTTACCTACTCAGTTCATTCTTTTTTTAAAGATGTTTAAAATGTCAGTCATCTGAAACTCATGTGAGTCCCACTCACATTATCTTGTAAACACTGGTTGGATACTTTACGTAATTTCTACTCTGAGAGTATGGATAGCGACCAGCCTGCTTTTTCTTGTGCTAGTGAAAATATGCTACAGAATCCTCTATTTATACTGAATATTACCTGCTGAGATACGTTCTAAAATTTACTTTTACTATTTGAGGTAAAAATTGAAAAAGAGAGAGATTACCACTGGGCCTAGTTTAAAACATAGCCATTAGCTATCATCCTGTCATGGCATTTTGGTTCTACTCTCTCCGTATCAGTGAATCTTGTGGAACAGACATGATTTGCTTCTTCAGTGTCTTCCAGTTATTTCAGTGTCTTCCTCTACCTGTTTAGGCAATAACCTTACCTATGCAGAGTTATGTTTCTATAAGCTACAGTAAGTATCTTTGGAAGCTTCCCCTTAACATCAGACCCCCTGAAATTGCTTTACTATTTGCCTATGAGACTCATTTCAACTTTACTAAACATGGAGTAATTATAACAAAAACAGTCAGGGTCTCTAGTGCTATTTTTCAATAGTAGCAGCAAAAGAAGTTAGAATGGATAACAGTAGGACTGTGGTACTCTTTTAAAATGGAAAGGTTTTTATAATAGATGTATGTTAACTGTATTTCTTTTCTCATAGGCTCCAGGTTATGGAGATGTTAGGTTGTCTTTGGAGGCAATCCCAGATACTGTAAACCTTGAAGAACCTTTTCATATTACTTGTAAAATAACAAACTGCAGGTAATGCCAATATTTGTGGATGGATATCCTTTCTTTTTTACCTAAGAGAGACTTCTTAAAGCTTTTAGATATGCAATCTTCTTCTAAGTTTTCTCTTGCCATATAGTCTTCTCTGATGTTGCCATTGAATACTATAAAGTTCTTCATCTGGTAGCTAATATTACATATTTTAGAGGTCCTACTCTTTTAGGCAGTTTTTAATATTTTATTTCTGTACCTGTGAGGTAGGTATTAATTATTCACATTCTTTGCAAGAGCAAGCTAACTCAGAGCTTGTGGCTTATTCAGTCTCAGAGAGCTAGAAAAGATGGGATCAGAGTTTGAAACCAGTGTATTTGACTTCAAGGTCCGTGTTCATTTCATTGTTTACACTCCTTTCACGCTTCGCTTCAGATTACTAAACATGAACTAGTAGGTTCTTATGGAATAATACACTATAGATATATTGTAATCAGATAGATTTTTATGAGCCATATTTATACCTGAGCTGTATCTTTAAGAAACTAAAAAGTACTTATGAATTTAATATAAGGGATAGCCATAGACTGGAAAACAGGACTTTGATAATAGAGTATAATCTAGCTATTGAGAAGCAAAGAGCATAGGGTTTTGAGGCCAGAAAAACCTAGGATTAAACCAGTCCTATCACTTTGCTGCTCCTTGTAGTGCTATTTGGTGCGTTTGTGCTGTCATTTCAGTTGTGTCCAGCCCTTTGCAGCCCTATGGACCTTACCCACCAGGCTCTTCTGTCCATGGGATTCTCCAGGCAATAATACTGGAGTGGGTTGCCATTGGGGCATTTTGATAATATCACAGTAATGAATCCAAATCATCATAGTCTGAAGTATAATCCTTTTTAATTCTATATCCCTTACAACTTTATGGTATTAGGAAGATAAGCATTTATCCTTCAAAATTACAAAATACCTACTTACCCTGTGATGCTTCCTAGACCTTCTCACACATAGCAAATTGTAATCTAGTTTTTTTGTGATACTGATATATTCCTATAATTAATCACTAGTCTCTTCTGTAGTGGATTGCAAATAATTTAAGGGAAGAGATCATGTCTTACCAGCATTGTAAGTGCAGTGCCTGCCACATCATAGGAGCTCAGTAAAAAACAAACACAGGATAAAGACTTTGTGCTACATATACCCTTTATGGGTCTGCTTTTGGATTATTTGTTTTGTGTTTTTTGAGTTATAAAAAATCAGTTGTTCACCAAATGACAAAGTGCTGTAATAAAGAAATAACAGTTTGAGTATTCACTTTACCTTTTGGTAATTCAAATAAGTTTTCTAAAAAGCACGTATTTCTTAGATCTTCACTTTCTTCATCTATAAAAATGGGATTACTACCAACCCACAACACACACAGACACATATATGGAATCTGCTCGTACTGTATTTTTGTGAAATGTAATGAGGAAATTTATGCATTGCACCTAAACTGGTCTGTGGCACACAGTGACCATTTCAAATTTTAGAGGGGAGACAGAGACATATAAAAGCTAAATATCATTAAATCAATACATCTAAAGTTCAAGTTTAAATTTAAATTTTAAATGAGTATTTTAAAATGTGGAGCCAACTAAGGAGAGAAAAAGAGCTTAAAGAGTTGAAAGTAAGTCAAGCGTGGTGGTAGAGTAGCAGACCATTTTTCATTATGAAACTTTTGGTTTTGTTTTAAAAACAATGCATATACTTTCACTAAAAGTGTTTTTTTTAACTTAATAAGTTTAATTGAACTGGTGGTATCAATTATAAGGAGAAGTAGTCTTTTTCATGTCAAGTGAATACCTGAATAGTTTTACTTGTAAATCTTGCCAGTCATTTGCTATGTTATCTGCGTGGTAAGGGCTTCCCAGGTGACTCAGTGGGTAAAGAATCTGCCTGCAGTGCAGGAGACACGGGTTTGATGCCTATGTTTCCGGAAGATCTCCTGCAGGAGGGCACAGCAACCCACTCCAGTATTTTTGCCTGGAGAATCCCATGGACAGAGAAGCTTGGCGGGCTACAGTCTATAGGGTCACAAAGAATCGGATGCTACTGAAGCAACTGAGCACACACTGCATGGTAAAGGAATGTAGATTAAATAGAAAAAGCACTGGACCAGCCTCGGTTTTTCATTCTCTTTCCTACAGAGTATCTAACAGAAATAGGAAGGATACATAGCAACAAGATTAGACACAGATGTCTGGAAGTCTCCCAGAGAAATGGCAAAACTCTGTTTAACAGATCAGCATCAGGGAGCCAGTGTTCAATACAGAACCAGAAGGCCTCCATCCAGACAGGCAGATTAGTCTCAGTGCCACTGTAAACTCCAGAACAAAACCGTGTCCTTTGACTTTCCTGATTCTAAATGAAATAAAAACAATATGATAGATTTTCATTTCTGTTCCTGGTTTGCAGCTGGATACCATGAAAAGAAATTCGCTGGCAAGAGTGATTTAGAAACATTGCAGTATCCCCTTGTGAAAAGAACAAGATTTATTCCTGTTTTTATGATTCCTCCAGTAGTGAAAGAACGATGGATCTTGTTTTCGAAGTGTGATTTAGAAATATTGCAGTATCCCTTTGTGAAAGGAACAAGATTTATTCCTATTTTTCTGATTCCTCCAGCAGTGAAAGAACAATGGATCTTGTTTTGGAAATGTGCAATACCAATTCTATCCACTGGTGTGGCATTTCAGGAAGACAACTTGGAAAGCTCCATCCAAGTTCCTCTCTCTGCCTTGCCCTCACACTACTGTCTTCAGTACAAGGACTGCAAGTATGCTATCTTTTCAGTAATTTCAGTATTTAGGGGCTATTAACCCATAGTCATTTATTATATCCATTCTTTCTCTGGTCATTACCAATGAATGAAAACTTGGGTCTGTGTTTTTCTCTCAATAGAGCGTCTCTGGCTTAAGACTAACAGACACATTCTTAAAGAGAACATATGAATACGATGACATCGCACAAGTCTGTGTGGTATCTTCGGCCATTAAAGTGGAAAGTTGAAGAAAATGTCCAATGTTACGCTTTTCATTGAGTTGCCCAGAATTTTCTGTATTTTTGTCACCTTTGTAAAATGATCAACAGTAAAAATAAGTATGTTATTTAAATTTCTTTCCTATAAAAGTTAAAATATTAAATATTTGTTTTGAAAAGAACCATCTACTGATTTTATCTTGTGAGTGATATTCCAAATGAACATTTGTATATTTTCTGCACATGTGATTTTGTTTCACTTTAAATGACGATCGGACTTTGTTCTCCAAAAGCTCTATATTTGAGGCCATGTGTCCTGGCAGGTATCTTGAACAACGGTCAGTAAACTTTTCATGTAAAGGGCCAGATACTGCATATGTTAGACCTTGCAGGCCCCAAGGTTTCTGCTGAAACTACTCTGCAGTTGTAATACAAAAGCAGCCAGTAGGCTCTAGTGACTCAAGACAGCAAAGAATCTGCCTGCAGTGGCGGCAACCCAGGTTCCATCCCTGGGCAGGAAGATCCCCTGGAGAAGGGAGTGGCTACCCACTCCCGTATTCTTTCCTGGAGAATTCAACGGACAGAGGGGCCTGGCAGGCTACAGTCCATGGGGTTTCAAAGGGTCAGAAACAACCGAGCGACTTTCACTTCAGGCAAAAATTGTGCCACAGCATGTCCAAAAACAAGCAGCTGGCCAGACTTGACCTGCAGGCCATAGTTTGCTGACCTCAATCTAGAAGATACAGTTGTTTCTTAAAACTTTCGAATTCTCATCATACTTCATTTAGGAGTATTTTCGTTAACAGCAGCTTTTTCCTCAGTCAACAAAAAAAGTTTAAAACAACTGCGGTCATCCTCATATAATCTTGTATTTGCTGACGGTATGAATTTTCCTAGTTGTTTTCAAAATTATCATATTTACATCTGTATTTTTGTGTGCATACAAACAGAAACATCTAACTTTCAGTTACTAAAAGCAGATAAGAATTGGTTTTATTTCTTAAACTGTCAATTACTCAGATAACTCTAAGCTAAGAAGACTGATCATTTTCTAATTCTAAGCCAAGAAAGTCCTGTTTTTTCCCATTGAAAAATAAACCACTTTTTTTAAGGCATATTTAAAGGATTTCCGGCTTCTGATACTTGATTTTGAACTCTACATCATGTATTATTATTACAAAACTGTTTCTGCATGTAATCATATTAATTTACTTACGTCATATATAAAACAGTGAGGAAATTAAGACTATAAACAACTTTGCAACATGGATGTAATAAAAGTTTCAATACTTTGAAACAAAAACTAATGCTGTTAATAAAAACTTAAGTTGAAATTCAAGCGTGTGTATACAACTGCTTAAATGTAAATGCATTAAGTCAAATACAAAAATTGTTTTTTCTTAAATGCATAATTATTTATTGCCATGACAAATTGTTTGGTCCAAAATGAAAGCTGTATTCAGAATGAGATTTGCCCTTAAATTGAAGAGGTAATTAATGAAACGTCCGTGCAAAATAAAGTGCAAGCAGTGTAAAATTGTCTTTGTCCAAAGACAGTCTTTTCTCCAAAATGAGTACAATTGATTAAATGATGAAATAAGACTTTATAGCCCTGCACTGGATACTTCAGTAGCTTTCAAGGTGTCTTCTCATGACTGAACCTTCAGTTTCACGCCATTCAAATTTTAAAAGTAACATGATGGTCACTTGGGATTCTGCTATATAATTTGACTTAGTTACAAAGCCTCCCTTTTTTATAGGCAATAACCTAGACACATATTGTTCCTTCGTTAAGTAAAGGTTACATAATGTCATCTTAGAAAGGATCTGTTTAAACCATATTATAAAAATTAGATAACCAATTTGGTACATTAAGTAGAAATGTCATTTGCATACAAAGGACATTGTAAATTTTACATTTACAATGGAAAAGACCCTGATGTTGGGAAAGATTGAAGGCAGAAGGCGAAGGGGGCAGCAAAGGATGAGATGGTTAGATAGTATCACCAATTCAACAGCAAACTCCAGGAGACAGTGAAGGACAGAGGAACCTGGCGTGTTACAGTCCATGGGTTCACAAAGAGTCAGAAATAACAGCGACTGAACAACAATAAAAAAGTTTACATAGTATCATAACAATTACAGCTACTATAATGAAAAGTGGTTAATGAAAACCAATCATTCCTAAGTAGAATGTATATAAAGATTTACTTTAATGCCCTCTTGTTTCAGACAAGCAAAATAACATTTGGAGCATTCTTTATAATTTTAACAGTAGCTAACACAATACAGCTACACAAAACCTTCTTGAAATAGCGTGCAATGGAGTAATTTTAAAGTGATGAAAGTACTTAAAAAGCAAAAGTGGCTTGAATAGAATGGAAATCCAGGTAACTGGATAGACTATCTAGATGTGTTATGGGAGATATATTAGAAAAGAAACAAACTAGAAAAGTGAAATGGAAGAAATACACCAATTCACATTACTTCATGTAAAAAGAATGGCTACTTTAACTACAGATACTAGTAATTGTTTTAAACTATTTTTGCTTATAATGTCTTTGATTTTGGTATCAAAGTTGGCAAAATAAAATGAAGTTGGGAAGTGTTTCCTCTTCTGCTGGAAGAAATTGTGTAGATTTAATATTAAGTGTTTGGTAGAATTCACCATTGAAATTGGGCCTGTGGTTTTCTTTTCTGGAGGTACCTTATCTCTTCAGTGAGTTATGGTAGTTTGTATCTTATAAAGAATTTATCTGTTTCATGGATATGGACTACAGTTAACCATAGTGTTTTCTAATTATCTTTTTAATGTCTACATGGTCTGCAGTGATATCCCTTCTTTCACTTCTGATACTGTTGATTCATATTCTTTTTATTTTCCTACTCAGAGGCTTACCAGTTTTACCAATTTGAAAGCATCTGTAATGCATTCAAGTTAATTATGCTAGAACCTTTTCTTATGCAACACCAGCAAGAATTGACTTTTTTTTTTTTGCCCATGCTGTAGGCTGGCAGAATCTTTGGAAGTATGGCGTCTTAACCACTAGATCACCACCCAAGTTGATTTAAGTGCAATATAGGAGACAATTCAAAAGGCTTATCTTAGACTTAAGTCCTACTTTTCTCTGGAAAAGAACTGTAGGTTCATGTAGCTCTTCCTTGTATCTTGAGCCCAGGCATTTTAGATATTTGCTGACCTAAAAGAGGAGAAATCTCTAACCTAGTGTTGCTTTTAAATTAGAGCCCTTGGGACCTACATCAGAACCACTTGGTATGCTGTGTGGAATGGTGATTCCTAGACCTTATTACAGGACCTGATAAAGTTGAAAAATATGCCCCTGAATCTGGATTTTTAATGAATTCCAAGGTGATTATTATAGTGAAATTATCGAACTGTTCTAATCCAACAAAGGGAAAGAAGGGAAAGTTGGTTTTTAAATTTTAAGATACCAAATAATTCGCCTTTTGAGATAAAGAGTTACGGTAATACAAAATTAAATCAGTCATCAGTATTACTGATTTAATTTTGTATTACTGTTTCAGTTTTCTTTCACAATACTTGTGAAATTCATTATGTGTCCACCAGCTTTACCGATTTTATAATTAACAAACCAAAGAAATTCCAACTGGAATTAGAACAGTCTCATCTTTCACTCTAGTTAAAGCCATTCCAACACTTAATGCCACTTCTTTTCACTAACTAATATGTATTCTAATTTCAGTACAATATTTCAAGTCCCCTGTTATGTTTAAGCTGCATCAAATTAAGAAGAAGCATAAAAGTGACATGCCAAGCCAAATTATAGCAGAGGATGAACATGAACAAGAAGTGTTAATGACAGATACTTTTTGTAACCCATCAAATAATTACGAGTTTAAAAAATCAGTGTCTGCAGGCACATAATTAAATGCCACTTAGGAAATCCTTAAGGGCCAAGCTATTGGCTTATTTAAATGTAGATATATTTGAAAGTTTCCATGGTAAGGTCACAAGAGAAATTGTGCTAGTGAAATTGAATAGTTATACAATTGACCTAACCAATATTATTAAGGATTTCTAAATGTATTTTATTATGTACTTAGCATAAGTGGCCATGCTAATGTTATCTATACCAAACTGTAGGCAAGATTAGTTAAGACCTATGCAAAAAACCTGAGCACCCTACATTCACTTTCTATACATTCACAGCATCTATCTTTTTCTTTTCTAAACAACACCGAATACTGCTTTCCACCAGCTCTTAAGATTTTTGTCACCCAACAAAATAAGCAGCATTAAAGACAGTACTGGCCCCTGTCATATCTTCACTAGTGACAGCACTATCAAAGCTAAACCCAGAAACAAATTTCTTCTCTCCAAAGATGCTACTCAGTGGCAAGTATATTTCTCCTAAATCAGCATGAGAATCCTTTCCTTTTAGTTATCTCCCCTTTCAAAAAAGTTTGCTTATGGGAATTTGGTGCTAGAGAACTCACCAGTAAACAGCCCTACTGTTCAATAAATATACTCTGCTATTAAGTCTAGTATACAAATACAATGAAGATTTGAAAATGGAACCATGTCCAGTTAAGTACTATACTGGCACTTAACAAGGCTACTGATCACCTGCTTACAAAGGAATCATGTTATGGTCAAGTCAACATAACATAATCATGTTATGTTATCTGTTTGTGATAAACCTATTGTCTAGACAGATTTATTTTTTAGATTTGTTTTTGTTTTGGCCACTATCTACAGCAGACACTTGAGAGCCATCACCAACTGCATTCTGGGGTGAGGGGCCCCAGTCAAGTCAGGAATGTTCTTCAGCGCTGCTGCTGAATGACCTGCTCCGGATGTGATTTCTAAGTTGCTCTATGAGTTCAGGATTCTGCTGCTGTATCTGCTGAGCAAACTGCTGTCCCCTGTAGTAAAGAGGCAAAGTAGTATGAATTAGGGAGTTTCCAACCACACAATACCAACACAAAAAGAACTGCAAATGATGTGGATACTACTCAAGGCAACTTTTTCTATAAAGACATGTTTTAGATTCAACTTATCTGCAAGTGTACCAGCACCTCCATATACCATTATATGGTATATACAGGGCAGTGTTCTTTATGAGAAATCAAACACCCAAGCTAACAAGTGAGTTCCTGAATTGAGTGTAATCCACCCCTCCCCCACCCAGTGCTTAACCACAGATAAGCAAAGGGCTAAAAAGACTATGCTTTTTATTATATGTGTGCAAATATAATGCAAGGTATTTGTTCTTGTAATCAAGTCAGTCTCTCATATGGCAGGTGTCACACCTATTTGGGAATGCTTATGAAGTTACCTAACAGAACTGAGTTTTTGAAAGGCAGAGATTTAATCCAAACTATTGAGTGTGTACCTCCCAATTGCAAGTGTTAGGCATCACTAAAATCATGCCACTTAAAGATCACTCTAAAAATGCCATATTGCACGTGGGCTTACACAGTTGTGATCACAAACAAAAAATTATATTTGTCACTAACATTTCCAGTAACAGATCACACAGCATCACAAAGCACAGTACCCTAAGCAACTTGGATGGAGGTAGAGGTAATGTGTTCAAGTAAAGAGAAGATAAAATGAGTTCCTGTAGCAATGACATGTACTGCAAAAGTTTGAATTAAAGTATCCAAAATCCTATGCAATATATGATTTTTAAATACATATGTGTACATAAAACTCATTAAGTAGATATTTGTCATCTGATTTGCTAAAAAAGTTTTTCTTGGATCCAATCTTCTGGACTCCTGCCTTTCAGGCAGAAAATTTCAATTTATGAACCACTTTTAAATTTAATAACTAATGAGGTCACTGATAAATAACAGAAAAAGACAAAAATTTAAAAAGAAAGCCTTGGTCCCCTTACCTTAGAGACAAATGGTAAAACATAAAGTACTCAAACTGTAAAACATAAAATACCTTTTTTGTTTTTTTAACTATTTCTATTTTAAATAAAACTTACGCTTGGATGAGGCTAGACAGGTCAGTTAGGCCCCCAACACCAGCAGCAGGCCCCCCAATAGCATTTGTCATCATTCCTGACATTCTAGAGTAGGCAAGAGATAAATCAAATTGGCATATATTCTTTTTTTTAATATTTTTAATTGGCGGATAATTGCTTTACAATGTTGTGTTGGCTTCTGCCATACATCAACATGAAACCAGCCATGGGTATACATATGTCCCCTCCCTCCTGAACCTCCCTCCATCTCCCACCCCATCCCATCTCTTCAGGTTGTCACAGAGCACCCGAGTTTGAGCTCCTTGCATCATACAGCAAATTCCCACTGGCGATCCATTTTACATATGGGAATGTTTATGTTTCCATGCTGTTCCCTCCGTTCGTCCCCACCCTCTCTTTCTTCCACTGTGTCCACAAGTCTCTTCTCTATGTCTGCCTCTATTGCTCCCCTGCAAACAGGTTCATCAGTACCATTTTTCTAGATTGCATATATATGTGTTAATACACAACATTTGTTTTTTTTTCTCTTTCTAACTTCACTCTGTATAACACTCCCAAGTACATCCACAACATTAGAAATGACTCAAATGCATTCCTTTTTATGCCTGACTAATATTCCATTGTATATGTGTACCACAACTTCTTCATCCATTCATATGTCAATGGACATCTAGGTTGCTTGCATATCCTAGCTATTGTAAATAGTGCTGCAACAGACAATGGAGTACATGTGTCTTTTTCAATGAGTTAGCATATATTTTTAACAGGCAGAATACCAGCCAAAGAAAGCAGGTAGATATACCCACATTGGGTAGGCCAAATGAGTGTGACCTTAAGTTCCAATTGACTGACATTTAGGCTATCATTTTGGAGCCAATGTGCTCAAATTAGGAGCCTGACAAGTGGAAAGGAGAAATGTAATATACTCTTTCTGTATACTTACAGTTGTTGAACTTGAGGATTCTGCATTAAACTTGCTGCCTGGAATTGAAAAATGGTATCTCTCATCAAAGGCAGTTAATATTTAGAGATCTTTAAAAAAGTTTTTTTTTTCAAGCAGAGAGAACCTAGATCATGTATATGCTAACATTTTACAGAGTTTTGGTGTGCTATACAAAGTGAGTGGGAATGTAAAAAAGAAGTACTAGGAAAAATAGTATTAACAATACATTGCACAATAAAGAGATTACAAACACTATAAACTAAGGATACTGGCAGCAGTTTACTTCCTCCTACTGATCAGACAAATAAAGCCAAAAGAGCTTAGGAAACCACAATAGCCAAAATCCTCAGACTTCAAATACGAGATACCTTCCTAGGGTTACTTTCACCTAAGAGGGTAGTTTTTAGCCTTCTGTAGATTTGCAGATCCCTTTGGCAACCTCATAAAAAATGTGATTCTCTCCCTAGAAAAATGCACATATCCATATGTATGCAAAGTATCTTCTACAGTTCCAAGGAATCCATGGGCTTCCTGAAGTTCATCCATGGCTTTTTCCACAAAACAGTACATGAGTAGGTTAAAAACCTCAGCAATAACATCATACCACCACTGCTACCACTGCCATCGCAAAAGCTCTCTTACTTGTTTCTAAAAACTTTGGAACTATATTGTTCTAATGGGAAATAGAGCCAGCAAAGCAGAAAAGGAAATATACTCACCATACTAATGAAGGCTGGATTATTTATTAAGCTAGCCATGTCAAAGCTCAGTCCAGTTCCTGTCTGTAAAACAATTACATCTGAGAATTACTCTAAACACTACAATTTGATAATTGTGAATGATAAAATATTTCACTTATTTGGCATTAGTAACTTACAGGACTAGATACCTCTCTTAACTTCTGTTCTGCTATTTTCAGATTTGATTTATAAGAATCATTTTCAGGGTCAAGATCTAATGCCTTCTGATAACTTGTAACTGCTTCTTGAAATTTATTCATGGCAGTGAGGGCCAGCCTGAAAAGAATGCATTTTGAGAGTATAAGCTGTATGACTGAAGAACATTAGGACACCACAAATGTCATCAAAAGTCTATCTTGGTATTCAGTTTGAATCCAGATTACACTTTATTTATTCATTGTACAGTTGACCCCGAACAGCATGGATTTGAATAGCAAAAATCCACTTATATGTGAATTTTTTCCAACAGTAAATACTACAGTACTAAGGACAGAGATGGTGTGGACCTAACAGAAGCAGAAGATATTAAGAAGAGGTGGCAAGAATACACAGAAGAACTGTACAAAAAAGAGCTTCACGACCTAGATAATCATGATGATGTGATCACTGACCTAGAGCCAGACATCTTGGAATGTGAAGTCAAATGGGCCTTAGAAAGCATCACTACGAACAAAGCTAGTGGAGGTGATGGAATTCCAGTGGAGCTATTCCAAATCCTGAAAGATGATGCTGTGAAAGTGCTGCACTCAATATGCCAGCAAATTTGGAAAACTCAGCAGTGGCCACAAGATTGGAAAAGGTCAGTTTTCATCCCAATCCCAAAGAAAGGCAATGCCAAGGAGTGCTCAAACTACCGCACAATTGCACTCATCTCACACGCTAGTAAAGTAATGCTCAAAATTCTCCAAGCCAGGCTTCAGCAATATGTGAACCGTGAACTTCCTGATGTTCAAGCTGGTTTTAGAAAAGGCAGAGGAACCAGAGATCAAATTGCCAACCTCCGCTGGATCATGGAAAAAGCAAGAGAGTTCCAGAAAAACATCTATTTCTGCTTTATTGACTATGCCAAAGCCTTTGACTGTGTGGATCACAATAAACTGTGGAAAATTCTGAAAGAGATGGGAATACCAGACCACCTGACCTGCCTCTTGAGAAATCTGTATGCAGGTCAGGAAGCAACAGTTAGAACTGGTCATGGAACAACAGACTGGTTCCAAATAGGAAAAGGAGTACGTCAAGGCTGCATATTGTCACCATGTTTATTTAACTTATATGCAGAGTACATCATGAGAAATGCTGGACTGGAAGAAACGGAAGTTGGAGTCAAGATTGCCGGGAGAAATATCAATAACCTCAGATATGCAGATGACATGACTCTTATGGCAGAAAGTGAAGAGGGGCTAAAAAGCCTCTTGATGAAAGTGAAAGTGGAGAGTGAAAAGGTTGGCTTAAAGCTCAACATTCAGAAAACGAAGATCATGGCATCTGGTCCCATCACTGCATGGGAAATAGATGGGGAAACAGTGGAAACAGTGTCAGACGTTGTTTTTCTGGGCTCCAGAATCACTGCAGATGGTGACTGCAGCCATGAAATTAAAAGACGCTTACTCCTTGGAAGGAAAGTTATGACCAACCTAGATAGCATATTCAAAAGCAGAGACATTACTTTACCAACAAAGGTTCGCCTAGTCAAGGCTATGGTCTTTCCTGTGGTCATGTATGGATGTGAGAGCTGGACTGTGAAGAAGGCTGAGCGCCGAAGAATTGATGCTTTTGAACTGTGGTGTTGGAGAAGACTCTTGAGAGTCCCTTGGGCTGCAAGAAGATCCAACCAGTCCATTCTGAAGGAGATCAATCCTGGAATTTCTTTAGAAGGAATGATGCTAAAGCTGAAACTCCAGTATTTTGGCCACCTCATGCGAAGAGTTGACTCATTGGAGAAGACTCTGATGCTGGGAGGGATTGAGGGCAGGAGGAGAAGGGGACGACAGAGGATGAGATGGCTGGATGGCATCACTGACTTGATGGGTGTGAGTCTGGGTGACCTCCGGGAGCTGGTGATGGACAGGGAGGCCTGGCGTGCTGCGGTTCATGGGGTCGCAAAGAGTCGGACACGACTGAGCGACTGATCTGATACAATCTAAGGTTGGTTAAATCTGCAGACACAGAGGAACCATAGATACGGAGGAAGTGTGGATACAACGGTTGACTGTAAGTTACACGCACATTCTTGAATGCAGAGGGTCAGTACTTCTAACACCCACATTGTTCAAGAATCAACTATAGTATGGTTCACAGGAGTATCACTTCCTTTTAACTCCAAGATTCTGTAAGTCTGGATTCTCTCCATTCTGCTTGGTGCCAACCTTGGATGTCCTACATGAATCAAGAACTTAATGATTAGAAAGGGAAAACAAACTGAAAAAAAAAAGTAGATAAATATGAGGAATTCCCTAGTGGTCCAGTGGTTTCACGGCTGAGGGCCTGGCTTCAATCCCTGGTCAGGGAACTAAGATCCTGCAAGCTGTGTGGCATGGCCAAAACAAAAAACCAAAATACAGCAACAACAAAAAATAAATATTTATGTACATATAACTGAATCACTTTGCTGTACACCTGAAACTAACACAACATTGTAAATCAACTATTATTGTTTAGTTGCTAAGTCGTGTCTGACTCAACTATACTTCAATAAAAGTAACTGTTTTTTAAAAAAGAAATTATTATACAGAGTGATGTAAGTCAGAAAGAGAAAAACAGGTATCATATTCACACATATATAAGGAATCTACAAAGATGGTACTTATGAACCTATCTGCTGAGAAGCAATGGAGACACAGGCCTAGAGAGCAGGCTTGTGAAGATGGCGGGGGTGGGGGAGCAGAGGGTGGGACAGATGGAGAGAGTGGCGTGAAAACACACACACTACCATACGCAAAACAAACAGCCAGTGGGAGTCTGCTGTATGATTCAGGGAACTCAAAGCAGGGCTCTGTGACAATCAAGAGGGCTGGATGGGCTGGGAGATGGGAGGGAGGTTCCAGAGGGAGGGGACATGTGTATACCTATGGCTGATCCACGTTGATGTGTGGCAGAAACCAGCACAACACTGGAAAGCAATCATCCTTCAGTTGAAAATAAATTTTTAAAAAACTTAATGATTAGAAATGAATCTTACATACCCTTCCATTTTTAAGCTTACTATGTGAACTAATTTGTTTTATGAATGATTAAGCTCCATGAAAATGTGAGCTGACTAACAGTTCTGTGGTCATGTAACTCCATGATGCTAAAACTGCTTTAAGAACTCCAAACTAAATTTGTCCTTCACTATGGCCCACTTTCTTACATCTTAACAGAGACACTGAACCACAATAAATATCACTCTACCATAAAAAGTAAAAAAAAAGTAAGCTGTGAGGTGTCAGCTAATTACTCTTGAATAAGACATGTTAGTTTTTAAATAGATAAAACTGGCAATCCTTATGCCTCAAATAACACACATTATCCCAGACACAGGTCAAAGAGTTAGTTACTAAATTTAATGTTTTCCTCTACCTACTTAGGTTTTATTTACTGGAAAATTATTTCAGAACTAAAAACTAATGATGTATATGGAGAGAGCATTGAGGGTTTTATTTTTTCTAAGTTTATTTTTTAACAAACTAACTCCAATTCTTTCTTGACTCACCTCATAGACTTCTGATCTAGATAAAATATAATGCCTATTCACAGAGACGGAGAAGGCAATGGCACCCCACTCCAGCACTCTTGCCTGGAAAATCCCATGGACGGAGGAGCTTGGTGGGCCGCAGTCCATGGGGTCGCTAACAGTCGGATACGACTGAGTGACTTCACTTTCACTTTTCACTTTCATGCATTGGAGAAGGAAATGGCAACCCACTCCAGTGAGTTCTTGCCTGGAGAACCCCAGGGATGGGGGAGCCTGGTGGGCTGCCATCTACGGGGTCGCACAGAGTCAGACACGACTTAAGCGAGCTACCAGCAGCAGCAATCACAGATAAAAATCTCAGAACCTAGTTTTCTCCCAATCATACGAGATACTTTATCACAATCCTCAATTAATTAAGTCAATACATGTTTATTGGAGTCATACTATGTACCGGGCACTATTTTAGATTCCTCAGTGAAAAAGGTAAAGTTCTTGGGCTTGAGAAAATTTTATTCTATCAGGGAGGACAAGCAATAAACATGCAAATAAAAAAACATAATATTAAAGAGAATGAATAGGGGCACTAAGCAATGAGAAGAAAAGCAGTCATAAGCAAATTAGAGGAGCAACATTTTAAATAGAAGCAGCAATGAACGCCAAGGCCCTGAGAATGCTGCAAGTTTAGCATGCTTAAGGAAGAGGACAAAGGCTGAGGCAGGAGCACAGAGAACAAAGTGCGGGAAGAGGTGATGTCAGGGAGCATTATGGGGCCACAGTGTGGAGTCTGGATTTTATCCTGGTTGCAACAGAATGACATAATTTGATTTATGCTTTAAAAAGCTCACGCTGGCTTCTCTGCAGAGGATCAACATGGGTGGAGAGAGTACAGTGAAGGCAGGGAAATGAGTTAGAAGGCTACTGCAGTAGCCTAGATAAGAGATGGTAATTTGGACTAGAGTTGTAAACAAGAGAGCAATCGATGCTTGAATTCAAAAAATATGTGGCAACTGGAATTGGTAGGACGTCCTGATGGGTTAGATGTGTCAGGTATAATAGGAGTGAAAGATGATTCCTAGGCTTTTGAACGAAGCTCAGGGTAGGTAGAATGATAGTATATTTACTGAGAGAAGGATTTAAGGGAACAGGAGTTCTGTTTGAGACATGTTAAGTGAAATGAAAAAGAGCTGATTATCTGAGTATGGAGTTTAGACCTATAAATGAAAAGCTCCATAAACATATACAGTTGATTTTCATTATCTATAGTAATTATGCTCTACAAGGACACCACAAACACTAAATTAGCATACACTGAACAATTGCTCCTAGGGGAAATATAATGTTATGTTCCTGTGAGCCTCTGGTCACAATATTTTTATCAACCAATCAATACACAACTTGTTTTTACATGTGCTTCTGTTTAAAAAAACCTTATCTAATTGATTCACAGTCAATTGTACTAACTCATGCCTGAACAAAGCTTATCTAACTCAGGTATTTTCTTGGTGAGGCACATTACAGCCTCCTTGCACACAGAAACACTAGACAACACTTCAGCCTATGTTTGGGTAGCCACTGTAAATAAAAACACAAAAATGCAAAAAATTTGGCACTAAATAGATGGAAAGAACACTCATTTTACAGCATGAGAGCTGAAACAAAAAAGATTGAGCACTGCCTTATCTGACCTCAACTGAGATCTTGTACATCAGGTGACTGAAGATTTTCGCCATTCTGCAGATGCCCACAAAGCATACTGAGTACAGATTTGGATCCATTAATACAGAGTATTGACAACAGAAAGTGAAGAGGGGCTAAAAAGCCTCTTGATGAAAGTGAAAGTGGAGAGTGAAAAGGTTGGCTTAAAGCTCAACATTCAGAAAACGAAGATCATGGCATCTGGTCCCATCACTGCATGGGAAATAGATGGGGAAACAGTGGAAACAGTGTCAGACTTTGTTTTTCTGGGCTCCAAAATCACTGCAGATGGTGACTGCAGTCATGAAATTAAAAGACGCTTACTCCTTGGAAGGAAAGTTATGACCAACCTAGATAGCATATTCAAAAGCAGAGACATTACTTTACCAACAAAGGTTCACCTAGTCAAGGCTATGGTCTTTCCTGTGGTCATGTATGGATGTGAGAGCTGGACTGTGAAGAAGGCTGAGCGATGAAGAATTGATGCTTTTGAACTGTGGTGTTGGAGAAGACTCTTGAGAGTCCCTTGGACTGCAAGAAGATCCAACCAGTCCATTCTGAAGGAGATCAATCCTGGAATTTCTTTAGAAGGAATGATGCTAAAGCTGAAACTCCAGTATTTTGGCCACCTCATGCGAAGAGTTGACTCACTGGAGAAGACTCTGATGCTGGGAGGGATTGAGGGCAGGAGGAGAAGGGGACGACAGAGGATGAGATGGCTGGATGGCATCACTGACTCGATGGATGCGAGTCTGAGTGACCTCCGGGAGCTGGTGATAGACAGGGAGGCCTGGTGTGCTGCGGTTCATGGGGTCGCAAAGAGTCGGACACGACTGAGCGACTGATCTGATCTGATCTGATTGACAACAGATGAAATTTAAAAACATAGGACAGGATGAAATAAGAGAGAAAATCTAGACAGAGAGAGCAGCAGCAGAGGAAAGAGCCCTGCAGCATATCATTATTTAGAGGTGGCAGAGGAGGAAGAACCAGTATTAGAGACTGAAAAAGAACATCCAGTGAAGGAGAAGGAAAACCAGGAAGCATGGTGTCCCAGAGGCCTAGAGAATGAAGTATTTCAAAAAGAAGTTAATCCTGAGAATTCCCTGGTTAACCAGTGGTTAGGGCTAAACATTTTCACTGCCTTGGCCTGGGTTCAATCCCTGGTGAGGGAACTAAGATCCCACAAGCTGTCTAGTGTAGGAAAAAAAAAAAAAAGTTAATCATGTCACATAATAAAAGATGGGGTAGGATGAGACTACAGAACTGAATACTGACCTTGGAAAAATATAGACAACTGGTGACCTTGAATAGAGTTCTCAACAGAGTGATACAGTAAATAGTCCTACTGGAGTGAGCTGAAAGAATAAGAGATGATGAAGACCAGACAGCAAGTACAGACAACTATGAGGGGCTCTGCAGAGAAAGAGGAACAGAGGAATGATGTAGCTGGGTACAAGGATGGTTCTAACAGATGATTTTTTATGATCTTTTCATATGTAGTCATTATCACTGTTAGAGATGGGAAAACTGGTATTGTAGAAGATACAGGAGAGGATTACAAGTGTAAAGTCCTTGGTACAAAGGCATGAGATCTAAAGCCTGAGTGAATGCATCAGTCTTAGATAAGACCCCTTCCATTTGAATAGGAAAAAAAGGCTATCTGTGCAAATTCACATGTGGGTACACTGGCGGATTTGCAAGTAAGAAGATGAATTTTTTTTAATGCATCTATTTTATCAGTTTCTTATCTCTTTTTGCTATTCTTTGGAACTCTGCATTCAGATGTTTATATCTTTCCTTTTCCCCTTTGCTTTTCGCTTCTCTTCTTTTCACAGCTATTTGCAAGGCCTCCCCAGACAGCCATTTTGCTTTTTTGCATTTCTTTTCCATGGGGATGGTCTTGATCGCTGTCTCCTGTACAATGTCACGAACCTCATTCCATAGTTCATCAGGCACTCTATCTATCAGATCTAGGCCCTTAAATCTATTTCTCACTTCCACTGTATAATCATAAGGGATTTGATTTAGGTCATACCTGAATGGTCTAGTGGTTTTCCCTACTTTCTTCAATTTCAGTCTGAATTTGGCAATAAGGAGCTCATGGTCTGAGCCACAGTCAGCAGAAATAGAGGAAAACAACAGAATGGGAAAGACTACGGATCTATTCAAGAAAATCAGAGATACCAAAGGAACATTTCATGCAAAAATGGGCTCGATAAAGGACAGAAATGGTATCGATCTAACAGAAGCAGAAGATATTAAGAAGAGGTGGCAAGAATACACAGAAGAACTGTACAAAAAAGAGCTTCACGACCCAGATAATCATGATGGTGTGATTACTGACCTAGAGCCAGACATCCTGGAATGTGAAGTCAAGTGGGCCTTAGAAAGCATCACTACGAACAAAGCTAGTGGAGGTGATGGAATTCCAGTGGAGCTATTCCAAATCCTGAAAGATGATGCTGTGAAAGTGCTGCACTCAATATGCCAGCAAATTTGGAAAACTCAGCAGTGGCCACAAGATTGGAAAAGGTCAGTTTTCATCCCAATCCCAAAGAAAGGCAATGCCAAGGAGTGCTCAAACTACCGCACAATTGCACTCATCTCACACGCTAGTAAAGTAATGCTCAAAATTCTCCAAGCCAGGCTTCAGCAATATGTGAACTGTGAACTTCCTGATGTTCAAGCTGGTTTTAGAAAACGCAGAGGAACCAGAGATCAAATTGCCAACATCTGCTGGATCATAGAAAAAGCAAGAGAGTTCCAGAAAAACATCTATTTCTGCTTTATTGACTATGCCAAAGCCTTTGACTGTGTAGATCACAATAAACTGTGGAAAATTCTGAAAGAGATGGGAATACCAGACCACCTGATCTGCCTCTTAAGAAATCTGTATGCAGGTCAGGAAACAACAGTTAGAACTGGTCATGGAACCACAGACTGGTTCCAAATAGGAAAAGGAGTATGTCAAGGCTGTATATTGTCACCCTGTTTATTTAACTTATATGCAGAGTATACATCATGAGAAATGCTGGACTGGAAGAAACACAAGCTGGAATCAAGATTGCTGGGAGAAATATCAATAACCTCAGATATGCAGATGACACCACCCTTATGGCAGAAAGTGAAGAGGAACTCAAAAGCCTCTTGATGAAAGTGAAAGTGGAGAGTGAAAAGGTTGGATTAAAGCTCAACATTCAGAAAACGAAGATCATGGCATCTGGTCCCATCACTACATGGGAAATAGATGGAGAAACAGTGGAAACAGTGTCAGACTTTATTTTTCTGGGCTCCAAAATCACTGCAGATGGTGACTGCAGCCATGAAATTAAAAGACGCTTACTCCTTGGAAGGAAAGTTATGACCAACCTAGATAGCATATTCAAAAGCAGAGACACCATTTTGCCAACAAAGGTTCGCCTAGTCAAGGCTATGGTCTTTCCTGTGGTCATGTATGGATGTGAGAGCTGGACTGTGAAGAAGGCTGAGTGCCGAAGAATTGATGCTTTTGAACTGTGGTGTTGGAGAAGACTCTTGAGAGTGCCTTGGACTGCAAGGAGATCCAACCAGTCCATTCTGAAGGAGATCAGCCCTGGGATTTCTTTGAAAGGAATGATGCTAAAGCTGAAACTCCAGTATTTTGGCCACCTCATGCGAAGAGTTGACTCATTGGAGAAGACTCTGATGCTGGGAGGGATTGGGGGCAGGAGGAGAAGGGGACGACAGAGGATGAGATGGCTGGATGGCATCACTGACTCGATGGATGTGAGTCTGAGTGACCTCTGGGAGTTGGTGATGGACAGGGAGGCCTGGCATGCTGTGGTTCATGGGGTCGCAAAGAGTCGGACACGACTGAGTGACTGATCTGATCTGATCTGATTTTATCAGTTTAGTAAAAGGTTGAGAGGACCATGGAAAATGCAGTGGAAATTTGAAAAGAGTATGAATGAAACAGTCAACTCAGAGAGGGGTAAGGTGAATTTAGAAGTGTAGTAGGATTAGCTGCCAAAATACTGTGTGCTTGAGATTTGTAGCCTTGAATATGAAGTAGGTCTACTCAGTACGGTTGTTATGGTTTTCTCCAACAACCACCCATTCATCATACACTAATCATCTCTCTTCCAAAACAGAATTGCAATCATTTCCTCCCTCAATGTTATATTTATCTTATTAGTCCAGAGGGTGCAATATGAAGCAGGAAATTCAAAACCAAGCCATTAAGAACAGCATATCTGATACTACTTGGTAGTACTTGAACATTCTGCCAAAACTTACCCCATTCTCCCATAGGCCTTGCTGTACTTGGAATCAATCGCTATTGCTTTCTCACAATCCTTTATTGCATCTGTGTAGTGACCTAATTTACTCTGAGCAGCAGCCCTAAGAGAAAAAGAAGAGATTTTTATTATAAGAAGCATTCAAGGCAGTAATTTAGATTTCCAGGCACTAATAAAATTATATTTCCCTTGTCCCAATTTGCATATCACTCCCAGTAAATATCTATACCAAACTAAGATAATTCTATAATCAAGTGAAAATTCAGAAACAAAATTCAGAGAAAATATGTACTTTGCTTCCCCCAGTTTGCTTTGCTATAGAAAAGATAAAATATGAGAACCCTACAACTGGTTTACCTGCTTTCTAATTTGCCCAAATAGAAAACTGAAAATACCAGGACATCTGGGATTACTTGGGAGGCATATATAGTGATGGCTGTGAATGGCCACTCAGAGTGCTGTGCTGTTAAATGCTCACATAAGATTAAGATCATCTACAAGTCAAAAATGAAAAATGAAACTTAACCTATGTGCCTAAATCTGACTCTAAATTGAGTTTGGCAATGTATTCAATCTACTTAGCATATAATCTCAGAGCGATTAAGGACTACAAGTCCTTCAGACTGAATGGTTCCATGACTCCTGCCCTCCGTCCGAGCCATTACCACATACCTTCTCCTCCAGACTAAGTATTTCTACTTTATTCACTCCACTAATCTATCTGTTAAGGGCAAGCTACTGCATATCTACTTTTCTAGACATAATGGACAAAACAGTAGTCAAAATTATCTTCTGGTGGGGAAGGGAGGCGGAGGGCTCGCAGACTCTAAAAGAAAGGCTGTGGTGAGTTCAGATTTCCACCAACCTTTGCTTACCCTACATGATTGAGACTACTTCTCAAACGAAGATTATAAAATTTGAAAAAATAAACACAGTCTTCTTTGCGTGAGTTAAAAAATATAAATATGAAAGTAGAGGATTCAACAAACCTGTTTTGGTGGTTCATGTAAAAAAGCAGTATGAGTTCGTCTGACTGAATACTCACTGCAAAACTGACAGGATGACAAGAATGTCCATTAAAAATGACCATTAAGGGCTTCCCTGATGGCTCAGTGGTAAAGAATCTGCTGCCAGTGCAGGAGATGCAAGTTCGGTCCCTGGTCCAGGAAGATCCCACATGCCACGGGAAACTAAACCCGTGCACCACAACTTCTGAGCCTGAGCTCTAAAGCCCCAGAGCCACAACTACTGAAGCCTGCACGAGAAGCTCCTGCACCACCACTGAAAATTAGCCCCTGCTCTCCCCAGTTAGAGAAAAGCCCTCGCGGGAATGAAGGCTCAGCACAGCCAAAAATAAATAAATAAAATTTGAAAAAACAAAAACAAAAACTGCCACTGTTTAAAAAAAAATTAAAAGAAGAGATATAGAATGCTATCACTTCCAAATAATTAGAAAAAATCAAGTAAAAATAACAATCAATATAATAGAAAGCAAAAGAGAAAACAGAGTGAAGGAGAAGGAGAACAAAACAAAATATGAGCTACCAGAAAAAATTCAAATATGTAAGTAGTGACAAAATTGCCTAGATAAACATCAATTTCTCAAACTGTATACATATCACTTAGAAAACAAGCACACACAAATTGAAGTTAAGGGATAGAAAAAGACAATGAGGTGAACTAAAAACCAAACAAAAGAAAGCTGTTATAGGAACATTAATAATAGACATAATGCAAAGGACATTATTAAGGCTACAAAGTCATCATTTATTAACATTTTTTTTTAGTTTAATTTTACGAAAAATGTTTACATGACTCAGAAGTCAGACATATGTTAAAAGCCTCATGCTCATCTCCTAGGGGATGCTTGGCAATGGGGTAGATGGGAGAGAAACGAGAATGACACTTCAAAAAGGATGAAAAAGTAAACCTTCAAACGGAATAAAACAGAAGCAAATAACCCTAACTCTGTATCAAAAGCAAGAATTCAAGTAACTCAAACACAGTATTCTGAGTATATGGCCTTAGTAAGATGCATTCTAAGAACAAAAAGTAAACTGCAAAAAAAGCCTGAAGCTTCCTTAGTAAGCCTGCTAGAGCATGTTGACAGCGTGTGTGTGTGCTCAGTCGTATCCAGCTCTTTGCAACCCATGGACCGTAGCCCACCAGGCTCCTCTGCCCATGGGATTTTCCAGGCAAGAATACTAGAATGCAGTAGGTTGCCATTTCCTCCTCCAGGGGATCTTCCTGACCCAGGGATGGAACCCACGTCTCCTGCATCTCCTGCATTGGCAGGCAGATTCTTTACCGCCAAACCACCTGGGAAACCCAATACCAGTTGAAGAATAGAGCTTATCAGTAAGTACACTGGTGCTGTTGGAAAGCACAGCTCTCTTCTGGAGAGAGATACAAATACAAAATGAGGGAAGGTAAGGAAAATCTCTGTGACACTAGATGTGAACTGAGAACATCTGGATAAAATGATGACTTTTCAAAAAAAAAAAATTATTTTCTAGTTCTGTCCTTTGAAAGGACCTGAAGCAGTAACATTTCAGTAGAAGCTATCATGCCTTGCAATCAGATCTTGGTTTCTAAATACAATTCTCCACTAAAAGGAATTCCTTGCAGAAATAGTTGAGCCCAGGTTTAAGGGCAGAGAAAGTACAAGGCATATCTGGAATACTTTGTTCTCCCAGAAAGCAAGAAAGTGTTCAAAAACAAATGAAGGATATAAAAAGACAACCAGTTTAAAGGGCTCCCACTAGACAAATATAGGATAATTTAAGGGTCAAAATGGTAAGTAGGTAATTTATTAGAACACACTGAATAGTGGATTTTTTTTTGGGGGGCGGGGAGACAAAGGAAGAGAGAAGCTGAAAAAGGTGAAAAGGAAAGAAAACTCTTCTTTACAGAAATATGTGAGGAAATATATGTAAAGGAAAAGACAAAATTAGAAAATCACTATTTTGTAACCATTTATGTAATAATGATTCAGGGACACTTCATGGATGGATGACAAAACACTTAGTAAAAGATTGTTGGGGAACAGGGTATTAACATGATTTGACCATATAATTTTTTCCTTTTTTTAACTGAAATACAGTTGATGTACAATTTTATGTTTCCGGTGAACTACACAGTGATTCAACATTTATATTTATTATGAAATGATCACAATAATTCTAGTATACAACCATTCCTGTACAAAGTTATGACAAAATTATATACCATATTCCTTAGGCTGTATATTATGTCCTCTGGCTTATTTACAATTGGAAGTCTGTACCCCTTAATTCCCTTCATCTATTTCACCCAACCCATCGTTCCACTCCCCTCTGGAAAATACCCATTTGTTCTCTATATCTATGAATCTATTCTCATATTGTTTGCTCATTTGTTTTGATTTTTAGATTCCACATATAAGTGAGATCATACTACGTTTGTCTTTCTCTGACTGACTTATTTCACTTACTTGATACCCTCTAGCTCTTACCTGGAAAATCCCATGGATGGAGGAGCCTGGTAGGCTGCAGTCCATGGGGTCGCTAACAGTCAGACACAACTGAGCGACTTCACTTTCGCTTTTCACTTTCATGCATTGGAGAAGGAAATGGTAACCCACTCCAGTGTTCTTGCCTGGAGAATCCCAGGGACAGTGGAGCCTGGTGGGCTGCCGTCTCTGGGGTCGCACAGAGTCAGACACGACTGAAGCGACTTAGCAGCAGCAGCAGCAGGAGTATTTATGGCTGAACAATATTCCATTGTATATATATAAAACCATATCTTCTTTGTCCATTCATCTATCAATGGATACTTAGGTTACTTCCATATCTTGGGGACTGTATATAATACTATTAATACAATGAATATTGGGCTTCATCTCCCCAAATTACTGTTTTTCTTTTCTTCACATAAATAACTAGAACTGAAATTGGTGGACTGTACGGTAGTTCTATTTTTATTTTTCTGAGAAACTTTCATACTGTTTTACAGAGTGGCTACACCAAAGTACACACACAAACAGTGCATGAGAACTCCCCCTTGTATACACCCTCACCAGTACTTGTTATATGCTGTCCTTTTGCTGACAGCCATTCAAAACCACTGTGGTTTTGATTTGCATTTACATGATGATTAGTGATGCTGAGTAACTTTTCATGTGTTTCTTGGCCAACTGTGTCTTCTTCAGAAAAATATTTATTCAGGTCCTCTGTATACCTGGTTGGTTGTTTTTATGATGTTGAATTGTATGAGCTTTTGTATACAGTAAGCAATTATCTGATAAACATATAGTTTGCAACTCTCTTCTTCCATTCAGCAGGCTGCCTCTTCATTTTGCAGTTTGAATTATTCCTATGTATTTTACTCTTTTTTGCATACTAAGTCACTTCCATCATATCCTCTGCTCTGTAACAAATGTTTAGTTTAATACAGCCCCATTTGTTTATTTTGCTTTTATCTCCCTAGCGTGAAGAGAGATGTCAAAAAATACTGCTAAGACTGATATTCAAGAGTGTACTGCCCATGTTTTCTTTGAGGGGTTTCATGATTTCAAGTCTTACATTTAAGTCTTGGATTCATTTTGAGTTTATTTTTGCATGTAGTGTGAAAATTGCTCTTTCTTCTTGAGTCAGATTTAGTAAGCTACAACTTTTAGGAAACTGCCCATTTTGTCCAAGGTTCATAATACTTATATTCACTTAAGGTTTTTTAAAAGTTCTGACTGTATCTGTAGTTCTCTATTTCACTCCTGATTTCTTTCTCCCCCACCTTTAATCTCACAAAATCTTTTTTTCTTGCCAATCTTCCTCCCTGCCCCACCCCTCCCGCAACTTTTATCTCTGCTATTCATACACTGAAAGAACCAACTCTGGTATTTTTTGCAGATTGTCTCTGTTTTTAAAATTTTCTTCCATTACCTTTTGTTTGGGGCTTTCCTGGTGTCTCAGATGGTAAAGAATCTGCCTACAATGCAGGAGACCCAGGTTCGATTCCCGTATTGGGAAGATCCCCTGGAGAAGGGAATGGCAACCCACTGCAGTATTCTTGCCTGGAGAATTCCATGGACAGAGGAACCTAGTGGGCTACAGTCCATGGGGTCACAGAGTCAGACACGACTGAGTGACTAAACACACACATAGTGTGAGAAACTGGTTCAGTTTCACGCTTTTGCATGTGGGTATCCAGTTTTCCCAATACAATTTATTAAAGAGGCTGTCTTTTCTCCATTGTGTATTCTTACTTTCTCTGTTGTAGATTAGTTGACCATGTAAGTGTGGGCTTATTTCTGGGCTCTTTTCTGTTTCATTGATTTGCGTCTGATTTTGTGCCAGCACCATACTGTTTTACTTTCACTTTGTAGAATAGTTTGAAAACAGGCAGCATGATGCCTCCAGATTTGTTCTTTTTTCTCAAGAATGATTTGGCTATTTGGGGTCTTTTGTGTTTCCATACAAATTTTAGAATTATTCGTTCTAGTTCTGTAGAAATTGTCATTGTTATTTTAATAGGGACTGTACTGAATCTGTAGATTGCCTTGAGTAGAATGATCATTTTAACAGTATTAATTATTCTAATCCATGAGCACAGTATATCTTTCCATATGTTAGTGTCATCTTCAATTTCTTTCACCAATGTCTTATAATTTTCTGAGTACAGGTCTTTATCTCCTTAGTTAGAAATATTCCTAAGTATTTTATTCTTTTTTGCATGCTAAGTCACTTCAGTTGTATCTGACTCTTTGCGACCCTGTGAACTGTAGCCTATTAGGCTCCTCTGTCCTTGAGATTCTCCAGGCAAAAATACTGGAGTGAGTTGCTATTCCTTTGTCCAGGGGATCTTCTTGAACTTGGGTCTCCTGCATTGCAGGTGGCTTCTTTACTTTACTTTTTTTTAATGCAACTGTAAATGGGATTGTTTTCTTAATTTCTCTTTTTGTTAGTCTGTCCATAGTGTATAGAAATGCAACCGATTCCTATATATTAATTTTGTATTCTGCAACTTTAATGAATTCATTTATTAGTTACAGTAGATTTTAGTGGTGTCTTGAGTTTTTTATATACAGCATCATGTCATCTGTAAATAGTAACAGTGTTACTTGTTATTTTCCAATTCATTATTTCTTTTTCTTGTCTGATTGCTCTAGCTAGGACTTCCAAAACTATGTTGAATAAAAGTGGTAAGATAAACAAGTCCTTGTCTTGTTCCTGATTTTAAAAGAAATGCTTTCAGCTTTTCACCACTGAAGATGATGCTAGCTATGGGTTTGCCACAAATGGCCTTAATTATGTTGAGGTAGGTTCTCTCTATACCCACTTTGTTCAAAGCTTTTATCATAAATGGATGTTGAATTTTGTCAAAAGCTCTTTCTGCATCTGTTGAGATGGTCATATGATTTTTATTCTTCAATTTGCTGAGTTTTATCTTCAGTGGTGTATCACACTGATTGATTTGCAAATATTTAACCATCCTTGCTGCACTGGGATAAATCCCACTTGACTGTGATGTATGATTCTTCTAATGTATTGCTGAATTCAAATAGCTAATATTTTGCTGAGAATTTTTGCATCTATGTTCATCAGTGGTGTGCTGTGCTGTGCTTAATATCATCAATGAGACTGGCCTATAATTTTCTTTTTCTGTAGCATCTTTGTCTGGTTTTGGTATCAGGGCTATGCTGGCCTCATAAAATAAGCTCAGAAGTATTTCTTCCTCTTCAAATTTTTGAGGATAGGTGTCAACTCTTCTTTAAATATTTTATACAATTCACCTGAAAAGTCACCTGGTCCTGGGCTTTTGTTTGTTGGGAGGTGTTTTGTTGTTGCTGTTTTTAATTACTGTTTCAATTCCATTGCTAGTAATTGGTCTGTTCATATTTTCTACTTCTACCTAGTTCAGTCTTGAGAGGCTCTTCAAGATCATTCAAGTGGATCTAACCCAGCTCCCTTCAAACTACTGCCTCTGCACTGGGACTTGGAGACTGTTAGATTTTACCTGCACCCATTAAAAGTAGAGCCTCTCTTTCCTAGAGTGCTCCAGCTCTCCTGAACGTAATCCCTGCTATTTTTCAAAGCCAGACTTTCTGGTGACTCACCTTGCTTGTGCAGGACCTCTGGGCTGAGCAACCCAAGGTGGGACTTGGACCCCTCACTCCTTGGGGAGGACCTCTGCAATTACAGTATCTTTCCTGCTTGTGGGTCACTGACCTAGGATTATAGATCCTACCTATATCACATTTCCACCCCTCCTTCTTTGTATCTTTGTATCTTTTCTGCTAATCTTCAGGTCATCCTCTTACATATTTGCTCTGTTAGTAGTTTTACTTTTCATATGCCACTTGGAGGTGAGTTCAGAGTCTTCGTACTCAGCCATCTTGAGGAGGCACCCCATATTTTTAATTATAAAAGAGTAATAGAGGGACTTCCCTGGTAGTCAAGTGGCTAAGACTCTGCACTTCCAAAGCAGGGGACCCACGTTCGACCCCTGGTCAAGGAACTAGATCCCACATGCCACAACTAAGACCCGGCACAGTCAAAATTAAAAAAAAAAAAAAAAAGTAATAGAGAGGCAGGTAGTCACCACTTTAAGATGTCAAACTCAGAATCACTATCAACAGGACTGTTTGAAATTATGGGCCTCCTAATATAATGTAATAAATGGTATACATAATTATTTATGTAGGCTTAATGTCAAAATGTGACCTAAATTTAATCATGAGGAAGAAATCACACATATCGAAAACATGGCACATTCTGTAAGATCACTGGCTTAACTCTTTGAAAAAAAAATGTCATGAAACACAATCAAAAAAGACAGGGTTACTTTCCAGATTAAAAGAGACTGAAGTGACATTAAAAAAAAAAAGCAATGCATGATTCTTGATTGGATTCTGAATCAAAAACATAGCTATAGATGGTATTTGGGGAACAACTGAAGAAATTTCAATATTAATGCTAATTTCTTACATGTGAATGACATGATAGATTTACAGAGTATATCTTATTCTTAGGAAATGCAACTGAAGAATTTAGGATGAGCAAGAAATTTCTGTGTGTGTACATACACCTATAGGGAAAAAAAGACAAAGAAAGAGAGAGGAAGGAAACACGACAAAATGCTAGCTACTAATGTCTCTAGGGTAGACATATACAGATGTTCATTAACTAGAAGTAAGTTTAAATTGGTTTACATTCATTTACCTAAATTAATAAACATACATAAAAATACTATATATAATAAATATTATTTACAAATATATATGCAATATGCTGCCATGTGACTGTCTCATCATTAGAAGTCTTCAACTAGAGGCAATTCTGCCTTCTAAAATTCACTGAATCAATTCAACTCAAAAGTTTTGTTGAATACCTACAATATGTTAACACAGCTCAAAATCAAATATACAGAAATGGAGAGGATATACCTTTGCCCTCTAAATATTCACTCTCTAATAGGGAAATAGATATGTAAATAAATAAACAATATGGTAAGTGCAACAATGGAAATATCAAAAGAAGAGGTAACATAGAGTAACGAATGGTCAACCCTATGCGGAGCTGTCTACCAGAACTTCCTGTAATAGACATGTTCTTTCTGTCTAATAGAACTTTCTGTAATAGACAAGTGCTGCCTAATACAGAAGTCCATAGCCACATATGACTAAAGAACATTTGAACATGTTAGTGCAATTAAGGAACTGTATATTTTACTAATTGTAATTAATTTATATTTGAATAGCCAAATGTGGCTAGGAGTTACCATATTGGACAGCACCACTCCATAGGCCATGGCAGAGAAGGGGAGGCTGGGGAGAGAAGAAATTAAGAAAAGTCTTCCCAAAATATGCAACATCTAAGAGGGTCCTGAAGGATGACTAGCATTTGACCAATTACATAAGGCAGGAAATATTCTATGCAGAGGAAGGAGCACATAAAAGCATGCAGAGATATCCCAACATAGCATTTTTAGGAAGTCAGTAAATTTCACATTACATGTGCATAGAGAATAAAGAAAAAGGATGGGGTAAGAAAAGTGAGGATAATAAAGTTAAAAGAAAAGAGAGAGCCTATACTCTAAAAGACCTGAAGCGTCATTCAGAGAAGCTCAAATTTGATCATGTTGGTAATTTGGAACTCATGAACACAAAGCAAGAGTTGGATGATTAATTTCATATTTTAAAACAATCCTTTTGGCAGAAGACTGGAGTAGAGAATGGAAATGGGAAGCCAACTGCAGTTACTAGTGTACTAGTTTAGCAAAAGTTAAGACTCTGGATGCAAATGAAGGAAGGAGGGAATGAGCTACTTGGGAGGTGTATCATAAAAGAAAACAAAGAGGAAGATTCCCTGATACTTACCTTCTGATACTGGTAACAGGGAATAAAGCACAGAGAATCAGACCCAGAAAGAAAGAATGGGCAGAAAGAAAGAGTGTGGCTGTATTTCAATCCTGATAGCTTGAGCTTTAGATCACAAACTGCAAGCTGAGATGAAAGATTTGTGCAGTTCACCAAAGAAAGAGGAGAGGCGTCTGAATCTGCAACTAGGAAAGGAAACAGAAATCAGGCTATATTTGGATCTTCTGTGAGATGCAGCCAAACACATCAGTGTCTGAACTGAATAACAATGTGGTCTGCTCTCTCTGGACCTGCTGTCTGATTATCAGGGTGAAACTAAAGAAACTCCAGCAGAACAAAGCAGCTGGCGTCATCATGTTTTCAGACACACTCACTTTCATTACCTTGTTAGAGCAAGAGCATGAATATAACTTGTGCTCTTTTATAGGAAAAAATAGGCAGAAAAAAATTTACTGGTATCTAACATTTCATATATATATGTATATATATAATATACAGTATATAGTATACAATATAATATACAGTATATAATATACAGTATATAATATACAGTATAATATACATGTATATATATAATATACAGTAATAGCAAAAACCTATTCTTACAACTAGGAATTACACTGTTTTTGAAAGAAACAAATATTGAAAGCCTATAACTATATATATGTATGTGTGTATACGTCTTTACTCTTTACAACTACTCTATGAAATGGTTAGTATTACCTCTATTTTACAAGTGAGGATGTTGAGGCTCAAAACAGTTTAGTAAGGCTACCCAAGGTCACACAGCTAGTTCGTGGCTTAACTGAGATTCAGCTCCAAGTTCAACAAACCATCAAATCCACCTTCAAATTCCCATCAAGTGAGAGGCCTTCCAGATAAATTTTCTCCATCATGCCCTTCTCTTTCCTGATATTTTTAATTCCAAGTGCCAGGGAACCTAATGACTATATGCTGCTTATGGAGGTGGAAGAAAACAAAACGTATAACAACATGGTCTCCGTTTCCATCTTTCTGGGAGCTCACGCTGTCTCTAAGCATTCCTTGGTACAACAACCTGATGCTTTCTAATTTTCCTGTTAAACTATGCTCTCCAACATAAAATACATTCCCCTCTCCTCTGTTTACCCTTGTTCTACCTGTCCATCAAATCCACCTTCAACTCAAATTTCCATCATGTGAGAGGCCTTCCCGATAATTTTTTTCCATCATGCTCCTTCTCTTTTCCAATATTTTAATTTCATTTATTGCTTCAGTCATTCAACCAGGTATCCATCCCCAAAACATGACACGACTCTGGGTAAGGTAATGTACTTAGCCCTGAGCTGTACAAACAAAAAGACCTGTAAGAATACAGATGACCCCTGATTTACCATGGTTTAAATTACAATTTTTGACTTTACAATGGGGCAAAAGCAATACCCATACAGTAGAAACCATAGTTCAAATTTTGAATTTTGATCCTTTCCTGGGCTAGTGATATGTGATATGAAACCCCCTGGTGACCCTGGGCACTGACAGCGAGCTTCAGCTCCCAGTCAACCCTGTGCTCATGAGGGTAAACAACTGGTAAACTTACAACCATTCTGCACCCATGCAACCATTCTGCTTTTCACTTTCAGTACAGTATTCAATAAATTACACAAGACAGTCAACACTTTTACTATAAAATAGGCTTTGTCTTAGATGAGTCTACCCAACTGTGAGACTGATATAAGTGATCTGAGCATGTTTAAGGTAGGCCAGGCTAAAATGGGTCAGTAAATTAGGTGTATTAAATGCATCTTCAACTTATGACATTTCCAAGTTTATTGGGATGTAACATCACAAGTTGAGAAAGATCTGTACTCTTCAGGGATGGAAAAAAGAAAACTAGCCAGTTTCATATGAAATACCATTTCATATTATAAAGTACTTGGAAATGTTTTAGACCTGTAAATCATTTGCTGTTTTATGTATACAAGTGTTAATCTAAGTGTCTGGTCACTACAACATCACTGGAAATTCCTTAGATTTCTTCTATGTCTTCCATGCATCGGACAAAATCTGGCTAAACTCTGGTGAGGTACAGTGCTGAGTACTATAGGGAATTCAAATAGATACAAGATACAATATCTGCCCCTCAGCTGAAATAAACAAGTATGCATATAACTGGTGCTTCCCTGGTGGCTCAGTGGTAAAGAATCCACCTGCAATGCAGGAGACAGAGGAGATGCTAGTTTGATCCCTGGGCTGGGAAAATCCCCTGGAGGAGGGCATGGCAACCCACATCAGTATTCTTGCCTGGAGAATCCCATGGACAGAGGGGCCTTGTGGGCTACAGTCCATAGGATTGCAAAGAGTCGGACACGACTGAAGTGACTGAACATGCACCTATGCATATAATTACAAGGCAGAACCTATATAATAAACTTATGTAAGTGTTACTCTGATGCTGGGAGGGATTGAGGGCAGGAGGAGAAGGGGACGACAGAGGATGAGATGGCTGGATGGCATCACTGACTCGACGGATGCGAGTCTGAGTGACCTCCGGGAGCTGGTGATGGACAGGGAGGCCTGGCGTGCTGCGGTTCATGGGGTCGCAAAGAGTCAGACACGACTGAGCAACTGATCTGATCTGAAGTGTTATACATCATGGTAAGTGCTAGGAACATAGACAAAAAAGTAAAACTAAATCATAAGTTTTCAAGAAAGGATTCATGTTTTCCTGGTATCCGAGCTGAGCCTTAAGCATCAGTAGAATCCTGCTGCCTCTGCTGCTAAGTCGCTTCAGTCGTGTCCAACTCTGTGCGACCCCATAGACAGAAGCTCACCAGGCTCCCCCGTCCCTGGGATTCTCCAGGCAAGAATACTGGAGTGGGTTGCCATTTCCTTCTCCAATGCATGAAAGTGAAAAGTGAAAGTGAAGTCGCTCAGTCGTGTCGACTCTTAGCGACCCCATGGACTGGAGCCTACCAGGATCCTCCGTCCATGGTATTTTCCAGGCAAAAGTACTGGGGTGGGGTGCCACTGCCTTCCCCAAGTAGAATCCTAAAAGGCCCCAAATAGACAATTAAGTCTAGAAAACAAAGACATGCTTAAGAAATATACCAAATGATTGTTTTCTAACATATAAAAAATCACTTATTAAAAAGTAAACTTTGGTTCATTCTAGCAAGTTTAACATGTAAACAATATTTTGATTAATAATAAACTGTGAATATGAATATCAAAAGAAAGATTTAGATCTGCTATTCTGAGTTTCCGACTTCTGGCAGTCAGCTGGCTGAGAAAAATGGCAAGGAGTAGTTGGCAAGACTACAGGCTACTGAGATATTTATAGCCACCAGAGTCTAAAAAAATCCTAAAGCTGTCATATTTGTAATAAAAATACAAATAAAGTTTTCTAATTATTTAATATTAAATTTAATATGCTATTACTGAACTTCTCAAGGAAGAAAATACTACTCAAATGCAAAAAAGGAGCATAATTACTCATTTCAATTTAACAATAATTAAATGAACTACAAGATGGGAATTGTCAAGAATTTCTCCTATTACAGAACTAGTGAACATACGACTATTAACAAATGGTAATCTCATCAAAAATAAATGATTTATTTTGCCTCCAATTCATCATATTTATGGTTAAGAGTATATGCCTTACTGAGTTCTATAATCTATTTTCCATTAACATTTATATCTGGTCACAATGTTCTGTGACAGTATTAAATGTATTTATTTGAAGATTTCATATGCTAAATGAAAACCTGTCCAGTCATCTGATTACAAAGAATAAAATTCAAATAAGAGCAGAGTTTGGGGAATTAATTCTCCACAATTTGGAGTTTCTATTTTTCTGACCTGAATTATTAGAACAGGTCAGTAAAGCAATTTTTTGTGGAGCAAGAAAATGTAGGCTTTCAGTATGGCCAGATGAAATTCCTTACAGATCCAACTCTCCCAAAGGTAACAACTCTAAATGCTGGACAACACAAAAACAACAATTAAAGGTGACCCAGGTGCCGATGAATAGGAAAGTGCCTAGACAAACTGTGATGCATTCAAACAACCAATATTCAGTAGTTAAAAAGAAAGAACCACGCAACAATGGGGCTGAATGCCAAAACCATTATTTGATCAAAAAAGGTCTCATACACAAGGGTATGTATGGTATGATTCCTTTTTTATGAGATTCTAACAGAGACAAATATTGTCTATGGAAAAACAATAGTTTTCTCCAGTGAGTGTTTTAGGCACCTGGCTCTGAAGGGCAGGTGGAACTTCCCAGGCTGGTGGCTATTTTCACTATCGTGATAGGGGTGTTGAGTTATATAGGTGGATGCACTTGTCGATACTCAGTGAACATACAGTTAAGATTTATGCTTTTTATTGCATGTAAATTTTACCTCAAAAGAAAAGAATGTAAAATACTGAACTCTACTTAATGATATGCATACTAAAAATATTTAAGGGGAAAGTATACCAATAGCTGCAGTTTACCTTGAAATGCATCAAAAATAAGAGAGGCACAAATAGATGAATAAATGGGATGCAGCAAGTAAACTAAAATATCAGTGGCAAAATCTTGGTGTGGACATATGCATATTCACTGTAAACTTTTAATTTCATATATCTTCACTAAAAATGTTTGAGATCCCCCCAAAAATGGAAAAAAAAAAACCCACTAGATTAATTTAGAACAAGTCCTATTAGACTAACATCATTTCTTTTCTATTTTAACAGGAAAACTACCAGACTGGTAACTCAGAGAAAAATAACTGACAAGATATTTGAATCCCGATAAATTTGGATCTCTCTTCATATTCTGATTAAAGCAACCCCCCAGATTACATAAACAATAATGATAATAGCTACTGCTGTGTACAACACTCTTTACTACACACTATTCTGGCATTTCATATGTACTATTTAATCTCTACAAAAATATAACAAGATAAATACTATTATCCACAATTTTACCAATGAGGAAACTAAGATGTTAGGGTAATTTGCTCAAGGTCACATACATGTAAGTGGAAGAGCCAGAAAGCAGAATTCAAAGATTGTGGGTTAGAATCCCTGTTATTAACTACTTCCCCATGACTGCTCCCCTAGCTGGCTCTGTAACTCATACAAAGTAATATATAGTGCTCTTCTCAAATTTGTGGGTGACATGAAGCTAGGATCAAAAGCAAATACATTACAAATTATCCCAAATGATTAAGGAACATATAAATAGAAGACTAGAACAAGATAAAATTCTGCAGGGATAAAATATAAGATCCTGTATTTGAGTCCCAACAACCAACTTTACCTCCTGAGACAACACTGGTGCACAGCAGGTGTTGGGCAAGAACCTGTCAAATGAATATACAACTGAGTGGCAGGATAAAGTGTGTGAAAAAGGAGGACAGGATTCAATAAGCCAAAAGCAAAATATAAATTTAATAAAGAATGCTACAAAACACTAACATATAGGGTTTTATAGGGGTAGGTTAAATGAGAACCCTAGAAGACTGTTTTACTCAAGCCAATGCCAGATATGTTAGCTTCTGGGAAGTAAAGAGCAATAGATACAGGTAAACTAGAAAAGTTTAGAGCAAAAGTGCAAGATTTAAAGCTGAACTGCTGCTGCTGCTGCTAAGTCGCTTCAGTCGTGTCCAACTCTGTGCGACCCCATAGACGGAAGCTCACCAGGCTCCCCTGTCCCTGGGATTCTCCAGGCAAGAACACTGGAGTGGGTTGCCATTTCCTTCTCCAATGCATGAAAGTGAAAAGTCAAAGTGAAGTCGCTCAGTCGTGTCCGACTCTTAGCGACCCCACGGACTGGAACCTACCAGGCTCCTCCGTCCATGGGATTTTCCAGGCAAAAGTACTGGGGTGGGGTGCCATGGCCTTCCCCGAAAGCTGAACTATGTGAGGTAAAATTGAAGAAGCTGTGAACATTTGATGTGGAGAAAAGAACTCAAATGAGCATAGAAACAAAGTTCAAAAACGTAAGACTACTGTCATGAAAAAGAAGAACCACAGTTATTCTGTAACTGCCATTAGAAAAAAAATAAAGTCAACTGAGAGAAGCTACAGAAGCTACAGAGAAAACAAAATCAGCATCAACAAGGAAGAATTTTCTAACAGAAATAACCACAAAAGAAAAGGTAGGGGAGAACAGACATCTCAGAAGAGTATGAATACCCTAAGTATGATTTAAAAAAAAAAAAAAAAAAAACCCTCAATGAAAGATTGGACCAAATTAACATAAAGATTGCCTTCAAGTCCAATACTTAAATAATAAAAGGTAATTTTTATAAATCTCAGGCATGAAAAGCTTCAGATTGATTCAAATGGTTATACCAGTGACCAAAATAGACGTGGCATGATAAAATTTAAATGTAAAGGAAAAATAAGAAACTAGAAGTTATCTGCCAAGTCTGTAAACAGAGCTGTCAGCCTAAAAACACTGTAATAAAATTCAAAAGAAAAGAAAAACAAATATGTTTCCAGTGGTCACGTATGGATGTGAGAGTTGGACTGTGAAGAAGGCTGAGTGCCGAAGAATTGATGCTTTTGAACTGTGGTGTTGGAGAAGACTCTTGAGAGTCCCTTGGACTGCAAGGAGATCCAACCAGTCCATTCTAAGGAGATCAGCCCTGGGTGTTCATTGGAAGGTCTGATGCTAAAGCTGAAACTCCAATACTTTGGTCACCTCATGCGAAGAGCTGACTCACTGGAAAAGACCCTGATGCTAGGAAAGATTGAGGGCAGGAGGAGAAGGGGATGACAGAGGATGAGATGGTTGGATGGCATCACCAACTCGATGGACATGGGTTTGGGTGGACTCTGGGAGTTGGTGATGGATAGGGAGGCCTGGTGTGCTGCAGTTCATGGGGTCGCAAAGAGTCAGACACGACTGAGCAACTGAACTGAACCATATAAATATTTAAAACTTTTACATGTGAAAAACATTAAAAAGCAAACAATAAGCTGTGCAATTAGGATACAGAGGTTTTAGTCTTGATCCACAGCTATAGTGTCCAATACGGCAGCCAGAAGTCACAATGCTGTTGTTGCTGTTGTTCAGTCACTGGGCCATGTCCGACTCTGCGACCCCATGGACTACGGAATGTCAGGCTTCCCTGACTTTCACTATTTTCCAGAATTGGCTCAAATTCATGAGCATTGGTGATGCTATCTAACCATCTGCTGCCTACTTCTCCTTTTGCCTCCAACCTTTCCCTACATCAAGGTCTTGTCCAATGAATCAGCTCTTCACATCAGGTGGCCAAAGCATCAGTCCTTCCAATGAATATTCAGGGTTGATTTCCTTCAGGATTGAATGGTTTGATCTTGTTGCTGTCCAAGGGACTCCCAAGAGTCTTTTCCAGCACCACAATTGGAAAGCATCAATTCTTTAGTGTTAGCCTTCTTTATACTCCAATTCTCACATCTGTACATGACTACTGGAAAAACCAGTAGTTGCCTCAATTATTGGACCTTTGTCTACAAAGTGATGTCTCTGCTTTTTAATACACTGACTAGGTTTGTCATAGCTTTTCTTCCAAGGAGCAAGTGTCCTTTAATTTCATGGCTGCAGTCACTGTTTGCAGTGATTCTGGAGCCCAAGAAAATAAAATTTGCCACTCTTTTAACTTTTTCCCATCTATTTGCCATGAAGTGATGGGAACGGATGTGCCATGATCTTAAGTTTTTGAATGTTGAGTTTTAAGTCAGCTTTTAAACGCTCCTCTTTTACCCTCATCAAGAGACTCTTTAGTTCCTCTCTGCTTTCTGCCATTAGAGTGGTGTCATCTGAGTATCTGAGGTTATTGATATTTCTCCCAGCAACCTTGATCCCAGCCTGTAATTCATCCAGCCTGGCTTTTCTCATGATGCCCTCTGCATATAAGTTAAATAAGTACGGTGACAATATACATTGTCAATATATATATACTGGGAAATGTACTCATTTCCCAGTTTTGAACCAGTCTGTTGTTCCATGTCCAGTTCTAACTGCTGCTTCTTGACCTGCATACAGGTTTCTCAGAAGACAAGTAAGGTGGTCTGGTGTTTCCATCCCTTGAAGAATTTTCTAGTTTGTTGTGATTCATGCAAAAGCTTTAGCATATGAATGAAGCAGATGTTTTTCTATAATTCCCTTGCTTTTTCTATGTTCCACGTGACGTTGGCAGTTTGATCTCTGGTTCCTCTGCCTTTTCTAAATCCAGCTTGTATATCTGGAAGCTCTTGGTTAACATACTGCTGAAGCCTAGCTTATAGGATTTTGAGCATAACCTTGCTAGCATGTGAAGTAAGTGCAACTGTACAGTAGTATGAACATTCTTTTGGAATTGCCCTTCTTTGGGACTAGAATGAAAACCAACCTTTTCCAGTCCTGTGGCCACCGCTGTGTTTTCCATATTTGCTGGTATTCTGAGTGCAACACTTTCACAGCATCATCTTTTAGGATTTGAAACAGCTCAACTGGAATTCCATCACCTCTACTAGCTTTGTTCATAGTAATGCTTGACTTCACATTTCAGAATGTCTGGCTCTAGGTGAGTGACCACACCATCGTGGTTATCTGGGTCATTAAGAACTTTTTAGTATAGTTCTTGGGTGTATTCTTGCCATCTCTTCTTAATATCTTTGCTTCTGTTAGGTCCTTGCCATTTCTGTCCTTTATTGTGCCCATCTTTGCATGAAATGTTCCCTTGATATCTCCAATTTTCTTGAATAGATCTCTAGTCCTCATTCTACTGCTTTCCTCTATTTCTTTGCATTGTTAACTTAAGAAGGCTTTCTTATCTCTCCTTGTTATTCTCTGAAACTCTGTTTTCAGGGTATATCTTTCCCTTTCTCCTTTGCCTTTCACTTCTTTTTTCAGCTATTTGTAAGGCCTCCTCAGACAGCCACTTTGCCTTCCTGTATTTCTTCTTCTTATGGATGGTTTTGGTCACCCCCTCCTGTACAATGTTATGAACCTCCATTCATAGTTCTTTAGGCACTCTGTCTATATAATCCCTTGAATCTATTTGTCACCTCCACTGTATAATCATAAGGGATTTGATTTGGGTCATACCTGAAAGGCCTAGTGGTTTTCCCTACTATCTTCAATTTAAGTGAATTTCGCAACAAGGGGCTCATGAACTGAGCCACAGCCAGCTCCAGGTCTTGTCTTGGCTGACTGTATAGAGCTTCTCCATCTTTGGCTACAAATATAATCAATCTGATTTTGGTATTGACCATTTGGTATTGACCATGTGTAGAGTTGTCTGTTGTGTTTTTGGAAGAGGGTGTTTGCTATTACCAGTGTGTTCTCTTGGCAAAATTCTGTTAGCCTTTGCCCTGCTTCATTTTGTACTCTAAGGCCAAAGTTGCCTATTACTCCAGGTATCTCTTGACGTCTTACTTTTGCACCTCAGCCCCCTATGATGAAAGGACTTTTTTTTTTTTTTTTTTTTGTGTTACTTCTAGAAGGTCTTATCAGTCTTCACAGAACTGTTCAACTTCAGCTTCTTCAGCATTAGTGGTTGGGTCATAGACTTGGATTACTTTGATGTTGAATAGTTTGCCTTGGAAATGAGCCATGATCATTCTGTTGTTTTTGAGATTGCACCCAAGTACTACATTTTGGACTTTTGTTGACTGTGAGGCCTACTCCATTTCTTCTAAAGGATTCTTGCCCACAGTAGTAGATATAATGATCATCTGAATTAAATTCAATGTTCGAATCTGGTTCTCTGGCATTGCAGGCACATTCTTTTACCATTTGAGCCACTAGGGAAGCCCAGACAACATAAGGCAAACTACCAGTCACATATGCCTATTTAAATTTAAATTAATTTAAACTCATCTTAAATTCAGTTCAGTTCAGTTCAGTTGCTCAGTCGTGTCCGATTCTTGGTCTTAAACTAATTAACCGTTAAAATTTTAGTTTCTCTACTGCACTAGCCACATTCCCAGTGCTCAAAAGCTACTGTAATTAGTGGCTACTTTACTGGACAATGCAGATACAGAACATTTCCATCACTGCAGAAAGTTCTATTGGAATTTTAATGTCTAACACAGAATAATTTAGTGCAGGGAATTCATTACATAGCTAATAGAAGAGCTGAGACACCTAACAGGATGTTGTGCAGGAATCCAGAGATTAGCAACAGGAGGAAGCCACTACCATCCCTAAGACAGAACAGAGTGAACAGCCCAAAACTCAGTGTCACCTGGCACAGGCTGGGACCATAGCAGATATCTTAGGTGGGAGCAGGAGACAGGAAGAGAAGCAGCCTCTGCTGGATGGAGACCCTGATGGAAAAAGAGGGGACTTCTTTTTCCCTTCACCCTTCCTTCTGCTCTCCATTTCCTGCCAGCACCCTGCATGACTGAACACAGAGGTGTGAAAGGCGCCTAGGAAATACAGACCATAGTGGTCAAACCCTCGTGAAAAAGGAAAGAACAGGGAAGGAAAGAAACAAATCTGAGGTCAAACAGCCTGAGGCCTGCCACAGATACAAATAGATAATTTAGAGGGGGGATCCCAAAATGGCCAACATTTGAAAAATGTCCAGCCTCACCAGTAATAAAATGTAAATGACAACACTCTTAAAACAAGAGTAATATTAAATTAGTAATAATAAATACTAATTCAAATACACAGTGCTGATAAGGGTGTGGTAAAAACTGACACGTTCATATATCCTAGGGGACAAAAAGAATTTTCAAATATTTTCAAAGAAGCTGAAATAATTTTGAAATTAGCATCAACAAATTTTTTAACCTTTTCCATACTTTTATATATTGTTAGACCAACTGAGTACATTTCCAAGGATAGATCCAAAGTCTAGAAAATCTTAAGTCCAGAAAATAATTTTAGAAATAAAGATGTTCATTGCAGCTGTATAGTATTGGGAAAAAATGGACAATTTCAATGTCCATCAGTAAGTCAAGAGTTAAGCAAAGTAAGGTACATTCATCCATTTATTAAAAAATAGTCCTGTTTGTTTGCAGCCACAATGAAAGGTACTGGAAATATAAAAAAGATTAGGAAGTAATAGGAGACGAATTCATATCTATTTAAATAAGGTTTATGAAGGATTTATATAAACTAAGGACATGTTTGTGATATGCCCAGTGAATAAAAGATGAACCTGAAATTGATTACACTTACATCAAACAACATATGCCAAAAGGTTATTAGTAACAGCAGTTGCCTGTAAGTGGTAAATTCACGAGTTTATTTTCTCCCTTCTTTATACGTTTCTAAACTTTCAAAGTTTTCTAAATAAACAAATTTTACAGAGCTATAAAAGACTCCTTCAGAGCTATTAATGTAAATGTTTAGGAACTATAAACCTGCCACAATCATGCTAGTTTACCTGTTACAATAATAAACTGCATTATTTGAATCCAGTTCTATCGCCTGTGTGTAACAATCCACTGCAGCAGCATAATTTTCTTCTTTCATGTGATTATTGCCTAAAACAAAGTAATCAACAGGTACAGTAAGTGTAAGATACACGAAAAAATGTAAAGCCTGGAAGATAAATTTTAATCATAAAAAATTACAGTAATAAGAAGGACAATAAGATGATTTTTCAGTCACACGGGAGATAAATTTTATATACTACTGTAGAGCTGATTCAGAGAAGGCAATGGCACCTCACTCCAGCACTCTTGCCTGGAAAATCCCATGGATGGAGGAGCCTGGTGGGCTGCAGTCCATGGGGTCGCGAAGGTCGGACACGACTGAGTGACTTCACTTTCACTTTTCACTTTCATGCATTGGAGAAGGAAATGGCAACCCACTCCACTGTTCTTGCCTAGGGAATCCCAGGGAAGGCAGAGCCTGGTGGGTTGCTGTCTATGGGGTTGCACAGAGTTGGACGTGACTGAAGAGACTTAGCAGCAGCAGCAGAGCTGATACTCCTTAGCCTTCAATGTGTTTGAATGATTTTGAAGTTCAGAGTCTTTCAAAAATATTAATGTTTGAATATCTTATAAAACCAGA
The DNA here is from genome assembly GCA_935064755.1 of Tragelaphus eurycerus. NCBI lineage: Eukaryota > Metazoa > Chordata > Mammalia > Artiodactyla > Bovidae > Tragelaphus > Tragelaphus eurycerus. Next base: position 14,497,699 of record CAKXYN010000024.1, on the reverse strand, counting down.
CTTCAATAAGTGAGTAATGCTACTGTAATGATTATCTCTTGGCAAAATCTAATCTCTTCTCACTTTCCTTATCTTCATCTCCCTCTTCCCTTTTAGAGCTGCCCAACCCTCTTCCACGATAAAGGACAGAGATGGTGTGGACCTAACAGAAGCAGAAGATATTAAGAAGAGGTGGCAGGAATACACAGAAGAACTGTACAAAAAAGAGCTTCAAGACCCAGATAATCATGATGATGTGATCACTGACCTAGAGCCAGACATCTTGGAATGTGAACTCAAATGGGCCTTAGAAAGCATCACTACGAACAAAGCTAGTGGAGGTGATGGAATTCCAGTGGAGCTATTCCAAGTCCTGAAAGATGATGCTGTGAAAGTGCTGCACTCAATATGCCAGCAAATCTGGAAAACTCAGCAGTGGCCACAAGATTGGAAAAGGTCAGTTTTCATCCCAATCCCAAAGAAAGGCAATGCCAAAGAATGCTCAAACTACCGCACAATTGCACTCATCTCACACGCTAGTAAAGTAATGCTCAAAATTCTCCAAGCCAGGCTTCAGCAATATGTGAACCGTGAACTTCCTGATGTTCAAGCTGGTTTTAGAAAAGGCAGAGGAACCAGAGATCAAATTGCCAACATCCGCTGGATCATGGAAAAAGCAAGAGAGTTCCAGAAAAACATCTATTTCTGCTTTATTGACTATGCCAAAGCCTTTGACTGTGTGGATCACAATAAACTATGGAAAATTCTGAAAGAGATGGGAATACCAGACCACCTGATCTGCCTCTTGAGAAATCTGTATGCAGGTTAAGAAGCAACAGTCAGAACTGGTCATGGAACAACAGACTGGTTCCAAATAGGAAAAGGAGTACGTCAAGGCTGTATATTGTCACCATGTTTATTTAACTTATATGCAGAGTACATCATGAGAAATGCTGGACTGGAAGAAACACAAGTTGGAATCAAGATTGCTGGGAGAAATATCAATAACCTCAGATATGCAGATGACACCACCCTTATGGCAGAAAGTGAAGAGGGGCTAAAAAGCCTCTTGATGAAAGTGAAAGTCGAGAGCGAAAAGGTTGGCTTAAAGCTCAACATTCAGAAAACGAAGATCATGGCATCTGGTCCCATCACTGCATGGGAAATAGATGGGGAAACAGTGGAAACAGTGTCAGACTTTGTTTTTCTGGGCTCCAAAATCACTGCAGATGGTGACTGCAGCCATGAAATTAAAAGACGCTTACTCCTTGGAAGGAAAGTTATGACCAACCTAGATAGCATATTCAAAAGCAGAGACATTACTTTACCAACAAAGTTTCACCTAGTCAAGGCTATGGTCTTTCCTGTGGTCATGTATGGATGTGAGAGCTGGACTGTGAGGAAGGCTGAACGCCGAAGAATTGATGCTTTTGAACTGCGGTGTTGGAGAAGACTCTTGAGAGTCCCTTGGACTGCAAGAAGATCCAACCAGTCCATTCTGAAGGAGATCAGCCCTGGAATTTCTTTGGAGGGAATGATGCTAAAGCTGAAACTCCAGTATTTTGGCCACCTCATGCGAAGAGTTGACTCATTGGAGAAGACTCTGATGCTGGGAGGGATTGAGGGCAGGAGGAGAAGGGGACGACAGAGGATGAGATGGCTGGATGGCATCACTGACTTGACGGGTGTGAGTCTGGGTGACCTCCGGGAGCTGGTGATGGACAGGGAGGCCTGGCGTGCTGCGGTTCATGGGGTCGCAAAGAGTCGGACACGACTGAGTGACTGATCTGATCTGAACCCTCTTCCAGGTGGATCACTCTCTAAAATTACTATCTCAGTCTGGACCTGGTTCTCTATTCCTTCCCTGTCAAAACATATACCTGCTAATGAGCAAGCCCTCCGAATATGCTGTGGGGGTAAGCTAGAAAAACTAACTGTGTCAATATGTTATTGACAGATAATATTTTTTTTATGTATCCTTTCCAGAGATAGATTCTTCTTTAAAGAGGATTATGGGAGATTAATTTCTAGAAAGACAGCATTTCAGATACCACAGCTAGCCCACAGGATACTGATCTTCAGGAAGGGCATCTGCAGATACATCTGGCAACAATTTAGCTACGTTAACAACTGCTCAGCAAAATAAGGGATTTCCTGTGGCTATCTTCTGTATTCCATTAAACAGAAAAAAAGCAGTATGCTCACTTATAACAACCAATGCTCAAAAATGGAAAATTTTAAAACACTGGGACTAGAAGGAACGATTTATATAACAAAAACCTCTATTATTCCTTCCAGTTATCTCTAAACTAGAAGCTCTCCTATTAGCCTTTTTTTTTTTAAACAGATCATTAAACACTTAATGGGAGAAGAATGTAAATTTGCAGAGAACAGGAAGATTGAAGGAAAGACATCTAAAATCATACAAAAGTTACTGCAAATTTAGAAGCGGAAATGGATATAAAGAATGATTGCTAAATGGATATACAGTGATTTCTACATGATTTCTCTTTGGGATGAGAAAAATGTTCTTTAGTTGTGGTGATGGCTACACAACTCTGTTAATCTACTAGAAACCAATGAATTCATACATGTCACAATGTATCATGTGGTATGTTAATTACAGCTCATTAAAGCTTTTCTTTAAAAGTAAAAAAATTAATTTAAATCACACCTTCCATAAGAAATGAGTATAAAGCCTCTAAGGAAGAGAAAAGGATTACATAGTTTTTATGATTGAGTAAGAAATTAACAACATTAGTACTTTAACTGCTCAGTACTTAAATAGATTAGCTTGTTCTGTGTAAAAGATTTACATTTTCTGGGCTTTGTGGATTTTCTGTTCGTTGGATCTTTGTGTCTTGGCATGACCTATCTTGAGTTGTATTAAAACCTATAGTATGTCTTTTCCCATAAGCCACATCAAGTGTATAGATACTAAAATGTATCTATCTACCTATATAGACAGATAGATAGTGATATTAATGATAAAAAGATTCAAGTCAAAAAATATTCAATATATAAAAACTCAGGACACAGATATTTGTGAAGATACCTATAAGTAGGCACTGTACACAACACTTAGACACAGTACTCTCCTGTCTCCTTTATTCCTCAAGACAACCCTTTGAGATATGTCTTTACTTCTATAACAAGGCAGGGAATGACAGCAATGAACACTTACTGGTTTTGTCTGATCTTATTGCAGCTTTTCAGAAGCAAAGCACACAAAAATATTTGAAAGCAACCTTCTGGGAAGGTACTAGCGAGCTAGAAACCTTGATTAACACAGGTAAGTATAACATGCAGCCTGGAATAACTATGCTTGATCATCTACCACAGTCATCTGTTTTCACATGAATAGCAAAATTGGTATGACAGCTGCTTTAACTTTATGGGTAATGTGTCTTAGATGTGACATGTCCTAGGGAAAGGCAAAGGAGAGGAGCTTTTGGTTAAAGGTGAAAGCAGTTAAGTAATTCAGTCTACCCATGCTGCCATGGTAAATAAGCCTCAATCTGCAGCTCCTTCCAACCCTCAACTTACTAACATTCATTATATCAAAACAAACTCAAGGAAATGCAGACTCCCAGTGTCCTGCCATGCAGATGGAGTAAATGTGAGGGACAAAAAAATAAAACTTCAGTTTGCCATTTAGTACTAGAGCTAAAGCAAGAGAGCTGCAAAAGCAAGATGTTTAGTGAAGCATTACTGAGGATTTCACACACTACAAAAGTCTAAGTGTAAGGAAAAAAAATTAGATTAAATTGCTTCCATCAGAATAATACATGAAAATGCATTTGTATCTAGATAGTTTAAATTCAGTCATTGGGGAACACTGTAACTCAAACAGCAATGAGGATCTGACTATTACTTTATAAGGATCAAGATCATCCCCATGGAAAAGAAATGCAAAAAAACAAAATGGCTGTCTGGGGAGGCCTTACAAATAGCTGTGAAAAGAAGAGAAGCGAAAAGCAAAGGAGAAAAGGAAAGATATAAACATCTGAATGCAGAGTTCCAAAGAATAGCAAGAAAAGATAAGAAAGCCTTCTTCAGTGATCAATGCAAAGAAATAGAGGAAAACAACAGAATGGGAAAGGCTAGGGATCTCTTCAAGAAAATCAGAGATACCAAAGGAACATTTCATGCAAAGATGGGCTCAATAAAGGACAGAAATGGGACGGACCTAACAGAAGCAGAAGATATTAAGAAGAGGTGGCAAGAATACACAGAAGAACTGTACAAAAAAGATCTTCATGACCCAGATAATCACGATGGTGTGATCACTCACCTAGAGCCAGACATCCTGGAATGTGAAGTCAAGGGGGCCTTAGAAAGGATCACTATGAACAAAGCTAGTGGAGGTGATGGAATTCCAGTTGAGCTATTTCAAATCCTGAAAGATGATGCTGTGAATGTGCTGCACTCAGATCAGATCAGATCAGATCAGTAGCTCAGTCGTGTCCGACTCTTTGCGACCCCATGAACCGCAGCATGCCAGGCCTCCCTGTCCATCACCAGCTCCCGGAGGTCACTCAGACTCGCATCCATCGAGTCAGTGATGCCATCCAGCCATCTCATCCTCTGTCGTCCCCTTCTCCTCCTGCCCTCAATCCCTCCCAGCATCAGAGTCTTCTCCAGTGAGTCAACTCTTCGCATGAGGTGGCCAAAATACTGGAGTTTCAGCTTTAGCATCATTCCTTCCAAAGAAATTCCAGGATTGATCTCCTTCAGAATGGACTGGTTGGATCTTCTTGCAGTCCAAGGGACTCTCAAGAGTCTTCTCCAACACCACAGTTCAAAAGCATCAATTCTTCGGCGTTCAGCCTTCCTCACAGTCCAGCTCTCACATCCATACATGACCACAGGAAAGACCATAGCCTTGACTAGGCGAACCTTTGTTGGTAAAGTAATGTCTCTGCTTTTGAATATGCTATCTAGGTTGGTCATAACTTTCCTTCCAAGGAGTAAGCGTCTTTTAATTTCATGGCTGCAGTCACCATCTGCAGTGATTTTGGAGCCCAGAAAAACAAAGTCTGACACTGTTTCCACTGTGTCCCCATCTATTTCCCATGAAGTGATGGGACCAGATGCCATGATCTTCGTTTTCTGAATGTTGAGCTTTAAGCCAACCTTTTCACTCTCCACTTTCACTTTCATCAAGAGGCTTTTTAGCCCCTCTTCACTTTCTGCCATAAGAGTGGTGTCATCTGCATATCTGAGGTTATTGCACTCAATATGCCAGCAAATCTGTAAAACTCAGCAGTGGCCACAGGACTGGAAAAGGTCACAGTTTTCATTCCAATCCCAAAGAAAGGCAATGCCAAAGAATGCTCAAACTACCACACAACTGCACTCATCTCACACGCTAGTAAAGTAATGCTCAAAATTCTACAAGCCAGGCTTCAGCAATATGTGAACCGTGAACTTCCTGATGTTCAAGCTGGTTTTAGAAAACGCAGAGGAACCAGAGATCAAATTGCCAACCTCCGCTGGATCATGGAAAAAGGAAGAGAGTTTCAGAAAAACATCTATTTCTGCTTTCTTGACTATGCCAAAGCTTTTGACTATGTGGATCACAATAAACTGTGGGAAATTCTGAAAGAGATGGGAATACCAGACCACCTGATCTGCCTCTTGAGAAATCTGTATGCAGGTCAGGAAGCAACAGTTAGAACTGGACATGGAACATACAGACTGGTTCCAAATAGGAAAAGGAGTACGTCAAGGATGTATATTGTCACCCTGCTTATTTAACTTATATGCAGAGTACATCATGAGAAACGCTGGACTGGAAGAAGCACAAGCTGGAATCAAGATTGCTGGGAGAAATATCAATAACTTCAGATATGCAGATGATACCACCCTTATGGCAGAAAGTGAAGAGGAACTAAAGAGCCTCTTGATGAAAGTGAAAGAGGAGAGTGAAAAAGTTGGCTTAAAGCTCAACATTCAGAAAACGAAGATCATGGCATCCAGTCCCATCACTTCATGGGAAATAGATGGGGACACAGTGGAAACAGTGTCAGACTTTATTTTTTCTGGGCTCCAAAATCACTGCAGATGGTGACTGCAGCCATGAAATGAAAAGACGCTTGCTCCTTGGAAGGAAAGTTATGACCAACCTAGATAGCATATTCAAAAGCAGAGACATTACTTTGCCAACAAAGGTTCATCTAGTCAAGGCTATGGTTTTTCCAGTGGTTATGTATGGATGTGAGAGCTGGACTGTGAAGAAGGCTGAGCGCCGAAGAATTGATGCTTTTGAACTGTGGTGTTGGAGAAGACTCTTGAGAGTCCCTTGGACTGCAAGGAGATCCAACCAGTCCATTCTGAAGGAGATCAGCCCTCAAGGAATGATACTAAAGCTGAAACTCCAGTACTTTGGCCACCTCATGCAAAGAGTTGACTCACTGGAGAAGACTCTGATGCTGGGAGGGATTAGGGGCAAGAGGAGAAGGGGACCACTGAGGATGAGATGGCTGGATGGCATTACTGACTCAATGGATGTGAGTCTCAGTGAACTCCGGGATTTGGTGATGGACAGGGAGGCCTGGCATGCTGCAATTCATGGGGTCACAAAGAGTCGGACACGACTGAGTGACTGATCTGATCTGATCTGATCTGATGGGTAATTTATGAAAGTCCTAATTCTAAAATTTTAAGTCACTGTAGTAATAAGATTTCTTAGAGAAAATAAAAAGTTGAAAACTGAGCACAGCACTTTCTAATGTAATCCAAAGAAGATAATCACATAATAATGAAATTAAATATAGACAAAGATACAAAGACAGTGTTACTTAGGATTAAAAAATTGTCTAGGTAAGTAAATCATGGTCACACAGTATCATGGAACACTTATGCAGACATTAAAAACACTGATATAGGGTAATTTATAGACTTAATAGAGAGAACCAAGCTTGAAAAATGGGAAAAGCATGTTCTTTTTCATATCTACTTTTTAGACACCAACTGATTTTTAAAATAAAAACTCAACTGTCCTATTCAGAGTATGAACTAAAAAAAAAAAAAAAAGGCCAGAAAATAAAAACATTTTTGTACAGCTTCTGAACATCACAAATTCCCTACTAACTCTCTGCTCATTGGACAGGGTCTTTTCTGACTCTCATTCACTAGTGAAGATCAGGACTCTGCCCTACAGCTCCTTACTATAAATCTTATAGGCCTGACCAGGCTTGCCTCTATAGCTTAACCTAACTGACCATGATGGAAAAACTGAACCCAGAGTGTCAATGCTGACTTATTGATAAAAATCAAGTATGTTTCAATAGCTTCCCTCGTGGCTCAGATAGTTAAGAATCTGCCTGCAATGTGGGAGACGCAGGTTCAATCCCTGGGTGAGGAAAATCCTCTGGAGAAGGAAATGGCAACTCACTCCAGTATTCTTGCCTGGAGAATTCCATGGACAAAGGAGCCTGGCAGGCTACAATCCATGGGGTCACAAAGAGTTAGACATGACTGAGCAACTAACAATTTCACGTTCAAGGTTTCTATAGCCACTATTAGAGAATTTAATAACATAGTAATCAAACGTGCTAGCTACTAAACTCAAGTGCCATATACATACATTAACACACGTCAAAGAATTCAAAAACACTAAATACAGGAAAGTTAAAAACAATACTGAAAACCATTTTCATGTCTTTTATTTAGCATAAAGAATTTGGGATCCTAGAGTACACATAGCAAACGCAGGTACAAGAATCACCCCTTAAGTGATTTGTTTTGCAAGTTTTCCTCAGAACTCTCTTGAAACAAGCCATACTTGTATCATTCACAAGCTATTCTGTACTTCCAGGCTTCTTCCCTATCACATTCACTTCTGTTTCACAAACGCCACGAAGACGTATGACAATCCAGTCTTGGCAGTATAAACCAGAATCTGACCAGTTCATAGTCACTTTCCCTAGCACTGCAGAAACTTTTATTAAATAAGTAATTTTTCTACGAAACATTTACCTTCATCTTTCAATTGGTCAGCTTTCCCCATATCTTCAGGCACTGAGTTTGAGAGAGGCAGAATGTCATTCTGAAATTCAATAAAATACAATGTACTTCATTTAGCTACACAGTCATCCCAGAGAACTACAAGTTACAGTAATAATGACTTAACCATTATTTAGTACATCATCTATAATTTCATGTAATGAAATCTACCATCTAACTAACAGTGTTAACAAGAAATAGGGGAAAACTCCCCTCACATACGTTTATTAGAAAAATGAATATGTGGAATTTTTCCAGAAAAAAGGGAACAACTATGAATCATTTTTTTTTACTTGCTTTCACTATATCTAGAAATCTTACTTCACGAACAAAGAATGGAATTGATATACAAAGAATAGTAATAAAAATATGTTCAAGGGATTGTTTAGTGAAAATTCAGAAACATAGTGCTAATATTCTAAGAGAAAACCTACTAAGTCAAATTCACAGGTACCAATAAAGCATTTATAATATGATCCTGTTATTTAAATATATACACAAATATTCATACACATGCTGGCTGAAAATCAAACAATGGTAAGGTACACACAAAAAGTTAACAGTAGGAATATTTGGAAGTAAGATTTTCAGTCTCTTCTTTATATCATTCCATATTGTTTAAACTTTTTAAAACAATGGTCATAAAATCCTCATAAGATAAAAAACAGTATAAGATTCTTGCTTTTAGCACCCACTATCATCCTCATCCTCAAACCTCTTTTGCAATAATAAAGTTCAAACTAAAGTGCTTATGAAAACTAAATAAAAATGTAGAAATGTCTTGAGTGGTAATAGGAACACAATGTATTTTTCCATTTTTGAAAGATTCTTTTTAAATTTTGTTGTTTTTAAATTTGACTCTGAAGTTCATAAACATAATTTTCAAAAAGGCATAATTTGGAGTCAATATATCTATGTATCATATTTAAAATATACTCACCATTACCTTTGTTTTGACTAAAATGGCAATAAACTTAACAGCTCTAACACTGGAAATATACTTTGTTAATTACACACAAATCTTCACAGGTACAAAATCACTATAAGGTATGTAAGTTGTTATTTTTTTTAATCTTTATCAATCAGTTTTTCTAAGCAAAGTATTAAAATAAAAAAGTATAGAATCAAATAGAAACATTAATAAGTAGAGATCACTACTTCAAACTGTTTCAGCTACTCAGGATGTAAGTGTAGTTCAAAGATGTACTGTTGCCCTGCAGTACTTGCTTTTAGAGTGCCTTCCATTTCAGATCTCCTAACAAGCCTAGGCAGTTTATGTGTGAAAAAGTGACTCTGGGGGGTCAAAAAAGGCATATTGAAAAATGGGTTATAGTCCATTCTGTCTTCTAAATCCTTCTGAATGATTTTAATGAAATTGCCAATGATTTAATGAAATTTTAATGAATATTTGTGTATATATTTAAATAACAGGATCATATTATAAATGCTTTATTGGTACCTGTGAATTTGACTTAGTAGGTTTTCTCTTAGAATATTAGCACTATGTTTCTGAATTTTCACTTGAAAATTGCCACTTGAAAATTAATTCTCATATTCATGAAAACATTTGAGCAGTCTACAATGTGAGGACAAGTATTATCTACTTTATATAGAAGGAAAGAATCCATTTAGTATATAAACTTAATTGGGGAGGAAAGCAGTATCCTAAAAATAAACTGTCCAACATAACAACCAAGTACAATTGGAATGACAGTGATTTCTCGAATTGTAACAGTCTTGCTGCTGCTTCAAACAAGTTTTAGACTTTCTCTGCCATACCCTGCTAAGAGACACGTACACAATGAAGTCACACCTGTTAATAGGACGGTGAAAGGACGGATACCATAAATAACCCCATGTAGATATACTAAGGAGCCAGTTTTAAGAAACTATACATTTAAAATAGTAAGCAACAAATTTTTACAAGTAAATCCAATCAGAAATAGATAAAAAACAAAAAGAGCTCTATTCAGAGTGTAAAAATCAATCTGAGTTTCCTGGGAAGAAAATAGTTTTGATCTCTTCAGTACATCTCTTCAGTGACGACAGGAGCAAAAAGAGTGAGCAAATCCAAGCCCTGTCTCAAGCACAAGCCTCTTCTGCACGTTGGAGTAAAGGTCAGCCCTGCCGTTGCCATGCCCAACCTCTGAAATAGGGCTCCCAGAGGAGGCCATGAGCCCAGACAGTGAAAGAACCACAGAAACCAAAGAGAAGAACAGCACCACGGAGACATGCCACTTGCTCCTTACATCTTCCCAGATGATTGGAATTCATCTATTTGATGAATTAATGTGTAACTGTATTATCCTTTTTCCAAGTATAAAAGGAGGGAACAGCTTACTGCCAAATCACCATTTTCAATGCTCCTCTAAGGACCTTTTCCCAGTGAATTCTAGAAACAGTGTGTGTGGTATTCTCAGCAATGTCCCTGCAAGGCTGAAGAACCCTGCATGTTTCAGCTCCTCTCCTCAGTTCCTCAATCTGTACTGAAGCTTGAATACACAGTGAGAATACTAAAAGAGATTCACGTGGCACCAAAATGTAATGAAAAATCACATGGGAGGTCTGCTGGGGCCCTAAACCCACCAACCTTAAGATTTTTCAATCTTTTCATCCGTATTTCCTGAAAAGATCAGAAACCAGAGAGCATGTAAGCAGTGCCAGGGAGCAGGGATCACCATCTTCGTATTTCAGTCTTGGCTTTGCACACTGACCACAGAACCTTTCCCTGTTTAAAGAGCCCCATTAATGGCCAAATTTGATTAAAAAATCTGTCTCAAAATGATGATGCCTTTTTTATATAGTTTCTTCCTAAACATTAAGAATTTTATTTTTAATTTGTATTTTACATTTTAGGGGAACAATATTTCAGATGTCAGAAATTTAAAAACACCCAAATACTATAAAAGACTTAAGAAGTCAACTAAGATGTATCATTAAATATAAAAGAAGGTGAGAGGATGAGTAGAGTTACTAATATGAAAATCTAATGCACATGAAAAGTTACATTTTTAGGTCCCAAATCATATCCATGTGGACCAACTATCTTATTTATATCCAGGAAGAAGTTAGTTACCTAAGCCTGGCCCCTCAAATATTAACAATCCGACATAATACTGCATCAAACTTAGATAATCCCACACTAATGAGAAAAGGATGAGAGCTTACCTTACAGAAGGAATTTGTGAACATTTCTGTCAAAGGCTGTGAAACTGCTAGATGTGTATCTTCTGCACTGATTTTAAAGACTGTCTCCAAGCACTGAATTGCAACTTGAAATAAATTTTAATAGTGAAAAAAAATTAGCAATCTAAAAAAAGAAACAATTTTTTTTTTCTGGTAGAAATCTGCACTCTGCAATCTGTGGTAATTCAGCATTTTGATCACAGAACATAAGGAAAACTAAATGGTTCAGCTGCATAGAGATTTCTGTTTATAGACCAGCTACTGAGGGAAGACAACTTGGCTTCTTTTTCTTCACTTTAAGAAAAATGTTACCTAGAATATAATTTCTCAATATGTGTATTACATCATATTCTTTTTAAAGCAAGTCATTAACAACATATTCCCCATTACCAATATCTTGAATAAAACTTTAAAAAACTATTTTTTTTTCATGTGAAAAATAGAGTTCTCAATCTTATTAAAAAATAGGAAGAGACATAGTCTCTGGCATGTAGGAACCACTAAATATTATCCTGATGTACTTACTTAGGTGAAGATAGTTTGGCTTTTAAAAACTCATTCGGGTATGCAAATTTACCAAGCACCTACTATGTGCAAGGTGCTCTTATAAGGTGGCAGAGATACAACAGTTAGCACAAAAATCACAATCCACACAATGAAGCTTACCCTTAATAGAAGGAGGCAGACAAACACAATTGTTTGTTTTTAAACCACTCTACTGAAGCATGATTGACATATAAGAAAGTGCACATTTTAATGAGCTTGTCCCCTTTACTGGTGTGTGTGTGTGTGTGTGTGTGTGTGTGTGTGTGTGTGTGTGTGTGTTAAGAACACTTAACATAAGATCTACCCTCTTATCAAATTTTTAAAATTTATTTCTAATTAGAAGATAATTGGTTTACAATATTGTGTTGGTTTTTGCCATATAACAACATGAATCAGCCAAAAGCATTCACATGTCCCCTCCCTCTGGAACCTCCCTCCCACCCCCGACCCCATCCTACCCCGCTATGCTGTCACAGAGCACCAGGTTGAGCTCCCTGTGTTATACAGCAACTTTCCACTAGCTGTCTGTTTTACACATGGCAATATACATGTTCCAATGCTATTCTCTCAATTCGTCCCACCCTCTCCTTCCTCTGCTGTGTTCAAGTCTGTTCGTGTCTGTGTCTCTATTCCTCCCCTGCAAATAGATTCTAGGCTCCATATTTATTTTTCTAGGCTCCATATATATGCAACATTTGTTTTCCTCCTTCTGACTTACTTCACTCTGTACAACAGGGTTCATCCACCTCACTAGAACTGACTCAAATTTGTTCCTTTTTAATGGCTGACTCTCTTACCAAATTTTAAGTACGATCCAGTTAGCTATAGGCCCTCTGCTGAATAAATCTCCAGAACATATTTATTTAGTATAGCTGAAACGCTGTACCCTTTGACCATTACTTCCCCATTAGCTCTTACCCCCAGCACTGGCAACCACCACTGTGCTCTCTGTTTTTACACATTTGACTGTTTTAGGTTCCACATTAAAGTAAGCATAGTTGTTTTAATAAGTAAATTTGCTGCTGAAATGTTCAACACTAACACATATTTAGAGAGACGTGTGGTTTAGTAAAAAAAAAAAAAAAAAAAGCCAGCACAGCCTTGGAACTCAGGACTCTCATTATCATTATTAATCCAGAAAATAAAAATCTAATAACCTGGATACAACAATTTATCTCACTTTTACCTCAAGATTCTCATTTATGAAACACGGATTATTACATATGGTCCTCCTTTCAGGAATAAATCATAAAAACCTAGAGAAATTCTGTATACAAGTTTGCTCCACTCTTACACCAAACAGTAAGAATCTGATACTGATGATGATGATAAGGACAAGCAAAGAATTCTATTCAATAATACCACATCCCATCTATAAAGCACCTTATACTACAGCTTCCATATGCCAAACACCTGCCATCACCAATTCTGATTCTTTTGACACATCTATTAGATGAAGGGGGAAAAGAACTCCACCTATTAGAAATTAAGATACAGACTAACTAGGATCCCAGCATCACTGAATTTGATTCATCAGTTCAATTCAGCAAATATTTACTGAGCACCTATCATGTCTCAGGCCCTTTTTATATATCAGTGAACATAAAAAACTCCTGACCTCTCGGGGCTGTCATTCTACTGGGAGATGGTGAAGAAGACTGTAAACAAAAGATGATAAAAAGTAGGGCAGGATAAAAAGGATGGGAATGCAGAAGGCAGAGGAGGGAAGCGGGCTCCAGGTTTAATGGAGTGCTCAGCGAAGGCCTCATTCAGAAAAGTGGACCTGGAGATGGGGTATTACCGTTATCTAGGGGAAGAACATGTGAGGCAGAGAAAACAGATGTAACAAGATGTAACAATAAATAAAGTCTTTATTTATTTATTTTGATATGGACCATTTTAAAGTCTTTGTTGAATTAGTTACAACACTGCTTCCGTCTTACCTTTTGGTTTTTTGGCCCCGAGGTATGTGGGAATCCCAGCTTCCAAACCAGGGATCAACCTGCACCCCTAGAGTGGAAAGTACAGTCTTAACCACTGGACCGCCAGAGAAGTCCCTGCAAAAGCCTTTAGGAAAGAGGATTTGGTGCATTCAGAGTGAGAAAGCTAATTTGACTAAAGCCAAGTGATAAAGAGAAGGAGTCTATGAGCTGACATAGATCTGACATAGTCTGTTTTAAAGGATCACTGGTGGCTGCATTAAGGAGAGTCAGTGAAGTAGCAAATAAAGAAGCAGAGAGACTAGTTAGAGGCCATCATTGTAAATAAGTACTTAGTTCTATCCATAGGTAATATTGGTGGAGGTGGGAAAATGTCAAGATATATTTGGAAGGGACAGCCAACAAGATTTATTGAATAATTAGATGCAGTGTCTAAGAGAGAAGAGTTCACAATGATAAGAAAACTTTTAGCCTAAGCAACTGAAAAGATGGAATTAGGGAACTGAGTTAGGGAAGTTGTGAAATAGAACAGATTTTGGGTGGGAGGATCAGGAGTTCAGTTTTGGAAATATTCAACTTGAGATGCCTGGTAGACATACAAGTGAAGATAGCTAGTAGGCAGCTGCATAAAGAAGCCTGGAGTTCAGAAGAAAGGTCTGGGCTGAGGGTATACATTTGACAGATATCAACATATTAAAAAAGGATAATTAAAGCCAAGAGGCTGAACTATAACACCAGCAAAGTGAGTGCAGATAAGGAAGAGAAGAAGATCAAGCACTGGGCTCTGGATATATCCAGGGATCAAACCCAGGTCTTCTGCATTGCAGCCAGATTCTTTACCAGCTGAGCCACCAGGGAAGACCAAGGATACTGGAATGGGTAGCCTATTCCTTCTCCAGGGGATCTTCCCAACCCAGGATCAAACTAGGGTCTCTTACATTGCAGGCAGATTCTTTGCCAGCTGAGCTACCAGTATATTCCATATACTGGTATACTAGTATATTCCAGGTCAGGGGAAAGAAGAGGAATCAGCAAAGGAGACAGAAAAAGAGCATACAATGAGATCAGAAGAAAACCAAGAAGAGTATGAGGTATCCTGGAAGCCAAGTGAATAAAGCATAAGGGGGGAGGGAGAGGGAATGAGAGAGCCATCATCAATTTTATCAGAGACTGCTACCAAGTGAGATGAAGACTGAAACCTGACCATTTGAACTACATACCACAGAACTCATTGATGACCTTGATGAGAACCGTATGAGTGCAGAGATGGACGCAAAGGCCTATCTGAGGTGAGTTTAAGAAAAAAGAGGAGAGGAACTGCAGAAAGCAAGTATAGACAATTCTTTCAAAAATTTTTCCAGCAAAAGGGAGACAAAAAAAGTAGGCCCTAGTTCAGTGGGGGAAGGGGTGGGTAGTAGTATGGCAAGAGTAATTAGTTACTGGTTTTGATTTTTTAAGAAGGGAGAAAGTTTATATTCTGATGGAAATGATCTAGAAGAGATTGAAAATTTGCTCATGTAAGTCAAGGAGGGTAAAATAACTACAGTGAGAGCCTGGAGTGGGGCAGACAGGATGAGATCTAGTCTGCGGGTAGAAGGGTTTCATTTAGAAAGGACAATGGATAGTTCATCTATGGTGTCCTGGGCTTCTGTGACAGAAGGTCTGGAGATTGGGACGTTCAAGATCAAGATGCCAGGAGATTTAATGTCTGGTGAGGACCTGCTTCCTGGTTCACAGACAGCACCTTCTTCCTTTGCCCTTTGCCCTTACATGGTAGGAAGAGTGAGGGAACTCTCTGGTGGCACTAACCCCAGTCACGAGGACCCCACTTAATACCATCACACTGGGCATTAGGTCTCAACACAAATATTTAGTCCATAGTATATGGTAATAACGGAGAAGACAATGGCACCCCACTCCAGTACTCTTGCCTGGAAAATCCCACGGACGGAGGAGCCTGGTAGGCTGCAGTCCATGGGGTCGCTAAGAGTCAGACATGACTGAGTGACTTCACTTTCTCTTTTCACTCTCATGCATTGGAGAAGAAAATGGCAACGCACTCCAGTGTTCTTGCCTGGAGAATCCCAGGGACGGGGAGGCCTGGTGGGCTGCCGTCTATGGGGTCACACAGAGTCGGACATGACTGAAGTGACTTAGCATAGCATAGCATAGCATATGGTAATAAAGCAGACAGAGTATGTGTGTATTGATTCTGGTGGCAGGTAGATGGAGCAGAGGGAGTCTATGGAATGTTCTTATTACTTCAATTTCTTGATGGAATAAGAAGCAAGTACATCAACAAAAAATGAGTACAAGGGAGAAGATTTGCAGTTTTGAGAAGGCATGAAAAAGTGTTAAAGTGGTCATCTAGGAGAGCACAAATGTGAATGAACTTGGAATAGAGGGCAGCATTAAAGGTTCACTTGAGGCTTGTGGTCATGAATTCAAAGGACTAGTCAGTAAGTTTGTGCATCATCCCATCTATACATAGTCACAGAGGTAAGGGCATGGAGTAGGTAGAGGGTCGGATTCAAACAAGGTAGGGTTTTGCAAGAAAGGGAGCCATATACACCAGCATGATTATTAAGATCAACCATGGAGTTTAAGCTGGGGGAATGAAGTCAGAAAGAGAAAAACAAATATCGTATATTAACACACATATATGAAATCTAGAAAAATGTTACTGATGAACCTATTTGCTGCTGCTGCTGCTGAGTCACTTCAGTCGTGTCTGACTCTGTGCGACCCCATAGACAGCAGCCCACCAGGCTCCCCTGTCCCCGGGATTCTCCAGGCAAGAGTACCGGAGTGGGTTGCCATTTCCTTCTCCAATGCATGAAAGTGAAAAGTGAAAGTGAAGTCGCTCAGTCGTGTCTGACTCTTCGCGACCCCATGGACTGCAACCCACCAGGCTCCTCTGTCCGTGGGATTCTCCAGGCAAGAGTACCGGAGTGGGTTGCCAGTGCCTTCTCCAATATACACACTACCATGTGTAAAATAAATAGCTAGTGAGAACCTACATACAGGGAGCTCAGCTCGGGGCTCTGTGATGACCTAGATGGCGGGGGTCGGGGTGGGAGGGAGGCTTATATATATATACATATGGCTGACTCACATTGCTGAACAGCAGAAATTAACACAACATTGTAAAGCAATTATATTCCAATAAAAAAAGAAAGCAAAAAAAAAAGAAGAAGAGGGGTGTGGAAAGGTAAGGGATCAACAGCTTGGAGGTATTGGTAGGGTCAAAGAACTGATGGAGTATGAATTCTGTAAGGAGTGAGTTGGAAAGACAGGCAGCGGAAGTGAAATGTTTAAGACAGAGTTTATGGAGAATAACAACAACAAGGCCTAGGGAGGAGTTTCTCAACCTCGGCAACTGGTATTTTGGACTAGACAGCTCTTTATTGTTGGGATCCATCTTGAGCATCTGTGGTATCTTTATTTGTGACCTCTACCAACTACATGTCAGTAGTACCAGCCCCACTCCCATCATAACAATCAAAATATCTCCAGATACTACAAAATCACCCCAAGCTCTCTAGATACTACACAATCACCCCAAACTGAGAACCACTGGTCTAGGTTACGACCAATCAAGTGAGTGGTGAGATCACTGGAGTAATCTTCAAGGAACTTAGTGGAAGAGAACTGGAAGCATTACGAATGAATGTATTACAATCGTCAAGAATCAAGACAGGATAGTGTTAGAGAGACAGTGAGCAGCAGCCACAATAGTCAAAACACAAAGCAGATGTCAGCAGATGACAATTAAGAGGAGTGGGCGACACAATCAGATGACAAGGTTCAAAGCTGATGATAATACACTAGCTTCCCTGTAGTGGTAAAGCTAGTATGAGAACTCAGGCTCCTCTCCGAGAGCTTTTTAAATGTCTAGAAGGTGGGCAGACATTAGCACATGATTTTATGTTCAATTAAATTAGACTCACTGAGTCAAAAATAGGGGTCAGTCAAAAACAATTGGCACCATTTCTGACTGCCATATATAACACACAGCTGAAGACACATATTTTTGGCTGAATACTATCCTCAAAATAGGACACAACATCTTGGTTTTTAAAAAAACTCTTTTTTTAAAATTTTCTTTCAGGCCCTTAAAAGTATTATATTGCCTTTGATGAGAAAACAAACATCTTTAATTAAATGATTCCATT
The DNA here is from genome assembly GCA_935064755.1 of Tragelaphus eurycerus. Classification (NCBI taxonomy): domain Eukaryota; kingdom Metazoa; phylum Chordata; class Mammalia; order Artiodactyla; family Bovidae; genus Tragelaphus; species Tragelaphus eurycerus. The sequence continues at coordinate 14,479,863 of CAKXYN010000024.1, read as the reverse complement.
ATCTGTTTGCTACAGAGTAACTATAAACAACATTTTCCTTAGATAACCAGTGGCCTTTATTTTCACATTGTCCAACAACCAAGGAGGACAAAAAGACCTTAATGGACTGACTGCAATCTCCAACTGCGAGTCACAAACTCCTCTCACTGCCACCTGGAAAGATTATCTCACCAGATTGCAAGCAGATTTAGAGCAAATGCTCAATTTTCATCCCCACTTCCTAAAGCATATTCACAGGGGAAGTACTTGTTGAAATTAATAGATGTGTTCCCCTTTATAGGAGAAACAGCTCAGGACGGAAAATTCAAATTGTACTGTTATGTATTAAATTCTCCCCAATGCACTATCTTATTGAAATAATTAAGTCTTTAGGCCGCAAGGAAGCTGGCTCACTGAACCTCCACGAAACCATCTGCAGAATTCTATCTTCTTATGGTTATACTGAATTTAAATTTTCTAATGCATAAGCATGAAGCACAAAAGATGGTGTCAAGGAAACATGTGATGCTATCGTCCAAGTCCTGCTCAACTTCACAGATTACCAAATCTAATATTTAAAGCTAACATAAAACAAGGGTGATATCCTCTTATTTCAAGTCCCCCAGTAGGAAATTATCAGAGATTAATAGTTATTAGATTTTTGCATAGTGCTTTAATAATGACTAAGGTGTTTTCAGATATTGATTCTAAACTGGATGCTTTTCTATTAAAAGAGAGGATCTTCAGAGTAAGAACCAGGATTTTATCTCAGCTTTGTCACATATTAGCTGTGTTAGATTACTTAATATAGCAGGTTTCACTTACTTCTCTGTTGAATGGGGATAATAACCAACTTAATAGTTAACCATGGAGAAAAATTTCCCTATAATATGAATAGCATAGTTCTGACACATAATAGTTGTTCAGTAAACAAACAAAAGTCCTCTTGTTGTTAACTGGAAAAAAAAAAGCCTCAGAGGAGGAAAACATTACAACCTTACCATAAGGTCTCTCTTTGAAAAATCAACAAGATATTCTGATTTTGAAACAACAGATCATAAAGTCAGACTTATATTTTAGTCTTTATAATCATAACACAAATGAACACAGAGAACAGGTGCCTACCTTCCAAACTTTCTTGCTCATCTGAGGTATAAGCATCCATCTGACTTTGTTCCCGTAAGAAACGAATAACTGCATAAACTAGGTGCTTGATGGATGACATGTTTAAAGCTTAAACTTTTCCTTGATAAGAAAAAGGAAAACACTGAACTAAGTAATTTTAAAGAAGCAGTGAAGAAGATTATAAATCACAAAGGTCATAAATTACATTAAAGGTAAAAAGCAAAAACAAAAGCCTGTATTACTTTCACTTCTTTCTTTTAAAGTCAAGAGAGCACAAAATATTGATATGGTAATGTATGACATTTTCATTTACACCTAGGAATATTAGGTTATGTTAAAACTTGGAAAAGTAAATTTTTTCTCAAAACATGTACAACATAAGCTTAGATTCTCACTGAACAGCTCACTATATTTTAACAGTTTATATGGTAGGTATCTAGATAAGCATAGGGGTACAGATACAGAAATCCCCAAAAGGCTTTAGTACTATTTTGAGGGAGATTTCATACTGCTGACTCAGAAGCTGATCCACCCAGGGCATCTGCCTTTATTTCACGAGATTTTTTTCAAATGTATGCATAATTTACAGTCCACCGACTTTTGTAGATGGAGACAGTTACCAGATGAGGAAATTTATTAGTGAAAGGTTGTTCAACCATTGAGGGTCATTTTTAATAAAAATGGCATTTCTATTCAAGTCGATGGATACTACAAGCCGACCAATGCTCTCTGCAGTAGCTGTGCTCTCGTGGACAGACTGGAAGCTCCGGGTCATGTTCATTCACATGGAATACTATCGCATCCAAACAGTGGCGCAGAGCCAGACGGCATTAATGGCTTATTTCCACTAAATCGCATCATCCATCTGTTCCCCAGGTTCCCTAATTCAAAGCCAGGGTGTGGTACCCACCGCGAGGACGTTTACTACTCGGTGCTTATTTTAAAACAGAGCCCAGCCTATAGGCCACGGGATTGCAAGTCCTAAATAAGGACCCAGGGCAGAAGGGTGCAAAAAGAATGGGGAGGGGGAGAGGGGACGCGAGGCAAAATGAAGTCCAACCTCCTCCAGGCTTCTCCCCATTCCTCTCCCCGGAGCACATCGACCTCCTTCTCCCTCCCTTCGTTACCCAGGCCTCGCCTTAGCCTCAACAACGTTTGCTGCGGGTGAGCCGTGCAGGCCCGGACTGGGGCGGCGGGAGACGCACCCTTCCCAGACAGAAGCCCCTTACCAGGGAAGAGGATGCGAAACGGTGGCAGCGGCCCGAGGGCGTCCGTAAGTGTGTCCGCCTGCCCCCTGGTTCTCTGGGCTTCAGCCTGGCTCGGGAGCGCAGCACCGCCGCCAGAGGTGGCCCAAACTTCCCAGGTTTCCAGACCGCCGCCGCCCCTCAGCCCACCCCTCGCTGCGCTTGGCTCCCGGCAGCTGTCTCGCCAGAACCGCCCCCGGGGCGGTGCGAGACGCATGGGGCGGGGCCGGGGCGGAGCTGAAGTGGGCGCCAGCGTGGGGCTGCCGCACGTGGGAGGGTTCAGGCCCAGCCGGCAGCCGCCGCCAAGGTTGCCTCCTGCGCTAGGCCACCGCACCGCTTCCCCGCGCCCCGCCACCCTCACCCCCAGACCGAGGACAACGCGCCCGCAGCCCTTCGCCTCCCGGCTCTCCCATGATCGTCCAGTGCCTTTTGGCTGTGCGAGGCCTCCACAGGTACCTCCCGTGCGCGGGCTAACCTTGACCATGGGCGGGGGTCTTCTGCCTGGTCAGTGCCAGGCGCCCCGGGCCCAGCCTTTCCCAGCAGCACCCCTACGACGCTCCTGGAACCTTCCCTCCCCACCGCCCTCTTGGTCTACCCCAAGGGACACCTGGCGCGGGAACGTGGGGCCACCTTTCCTTTCCCTTTGTTTGGGACTGCCTCGACTGCAATCAGTCGGACTGGTAAGAGGCCCGGCCCGAAGGAGTGTAGAAAGATGATGGGGATAAAATCGTTGGACTTTAGCCCCCATCCGGAACTGCAGACCTGTCGTTAAAAGTGAGGGCAGCTGTAGACTCAGATAACAATTCTCATTTACTCCTCATGTGCATCGTTGGCACACAGATCGTTTAACATCCACGCAGAATGGAATCGCTATGATTTTGCTGCTTATTTCTGTCCATGCTTTCTAATTTCCTTTTCATTTACTTCTTCCGTATAAAACATTCTGCTTCTTGCCGGGGCTAATTGACATGGCCCAAAATGGAGGAAAAAATTGCCTGGACACGGTTTGGGGCAGCTTCAGCGCTGTTTTGGATAGATTACTTAGCGCCTAACCACACCCCTCTGCAATAGACTAGTAGCAAGATGGTGAGTGAGAGAATGAAATTCTTTTCCCCGCTGCGACGGATGGAGTGGTTTTCAGAAACAATGCGACTATCACCCGCATTCCCAAATCTAGCTTTCAACTGAAAATCCGAATGAAGAACCAACAGAAAAAGGTAGATCCTTATAAAACCGCTTTAGAACATAGCAATCAGCATGTAAGCTTTTTAACAGTTTTCTGTTGTACGTTGCCACTCATCTCATGCTGATCAGTCTTTATAGTTTTGGTGCATTGGGAACCGTAAAATAATCAGAAAGAGTTCATGTGATGATTTTGGCCATATTTCAAGCTATCCTTTTAGTCTGCAGGCTGTAGGTGGTAGAGCTGTCAAATGAAGCTATACCAGCAAATGAGGAAACACAGGTGTAAGAAGAAAGAGTAAATTTCATATAAGACAGAAGTTCTCAAACTTTTTAGTCTCAGGATCTCTTTACCACTCAAAAATTACTGAGGACCTAAGGACTTCTGTTTATATCCATCTTTACTGTATTAGAAATGAAACCAGGGAGATTTAAAAATATTTATTAGTTTCTTTTTAAACAGTATTGCATTTGTTACATGCCTAAGATTTTTTAATGAAAAATGACCATTTTCCAAAATGTTTCCTAAAAAAATCACTGAGAAGGGTGACATTATGGATTTTTTTCCCTTGGGTTTGTGTGTGTGTGTGTGTGTGTGTGTGGTAAAATATAAATAAAATTTACCATTTTAATCGTCTTTAAGTACATAATTCAGTGGCATTAAGTGCATTCACATTGTTATGTAACCATCACTCCAGAACTTTTTTATTATTCCAAACTGAAACTCTGCATGGGGATTAAACAATAACTTTTCATTATCCCCTCTTCCAGTCTCTGGTAATCACTATTCTCTCTCTCTCTTTGAATGTGACTATTTTAGGTTCTTCACACTAGTGGAATCTTAGAATATGTGTTCTTCTGTGACTGGCTTATTTCACTCAGCAATGTGTCTTTAAACTTCATCCATGTTGTAGCATGTGTCAGAATATCCTTCCTTTTTAAGGCAGAATATTATTCTGTAATACGGATATACCACATTTTATTCGTCTGGTTGTCCATCCATGGACATTGGGTTGTTTCTACGTTTCGGCTGTTTTGAATAATGCTGCTGTGATCATTGGTGTGCACACACCTGTTTCAGTGTCTACTTTCAGTTCTCCAGGTTGTGTGCCTAGAAGGGAGATTACTGAATCATATGGTAATTTTATGTTTAATTTTTTGAGGAACCAGCATACTATTTTCCACAGCAGCTATACCATTTTACACTCCTTTGGCAAAACATAAGAGTTCTAGTTTCTTTGCATCTTCATCAACACTTATTTTCTGTTTTGCTTTTTTTTTTTTAAAAAAAAAAAGAACCATCCTAGGAGTGGCACTGTTTTGTACTTTTGCAAAACAAATGCATGACTTAATACAAGATAGCTGGATTCTTACGTCTGCTTCCTTCCACATTTTTTCTGTTGTACTGGTTTTTTTGGTTTAAGAAAATTGAGAAAATCCCACCCATCATGTGTAGTTGTAAAAAGAGAAGTATTTTAATAGACTTTTTTAGATAACCATGAATATTCTTTGATATCACATCAGAGTTTGACAAGTGTTAATTTTTGAAGGATGGTTGCAATGTGAAACATGAAACTATCAATGTACTTTTTTTACTGTTACATTAAAATCCATGAGTCTGTCTTACAATTTGAATGAATCTTTAACCTATGCATGGTTTTGTAATATCAGACACTTATCATTTGGAAAATTGTGGCTCACTGTGTTACATATATCTTTCTAATGTTCTAAGGTGCCTAGAGTTTTATCTACCATTGCTTTTCACCATCAGTGCAGATGTCAACCAAGTGAAAAAGGTAGATAATGTCTTAATATTTTTATGAAATTCTTTCAACCTCATGTACTCCTTAAAATGGTCTCAACAACTACTGCCCATATGCTCATCCAGGAATGCAGACCACGTTTTGAGAACCACTGATACGTGTTATGCAGATTCTTTGTTTATGTGTGGAAGGAAATAAACATAAAAAATCCATACAGTTTTTACTTTTTTAGGAGCTAGCAATCTACCATGAATATATCAACGTTTTTGTTACTCAAGGGCATACTACTACTACTACTAAGTCGCTTCAGTCGTGTCCGACTCTGTGAGACCCTAGAGACGGCAGCCCACCAGGCTCCGCCGTCCCTGGGATTCTCCAGGCAAGAACACCCGAGTGGGTTGCCATTTCCTTCTCCAATGCATGAAAGTAAAAAGTGAAAGTGAAGTCACTGAGTCGTGTCCAACGCTCAGCGACCCCATGGACTGCAGCCCACCAGGCTCCTCTGTCCATGGGAGTTTCCAGGCAAGAGTACTGGAGTGGGGTGCCATTGCCTTCTCCAACTCAAGGGCATGTATTGTAGTTAATCAGTGTACTCTACAATGATCCAGTAGTCATCAACCCCAGGCTCTTAAGAGTGACTTAATAACAGAATCTCTGTTTCAAAACCTGTATCTTCCTTAAAGAGTTAAGTACTTAACCACATGGAAGGCCCTCTGTGTACTCCTAATCATTTTCTTGTCCCCTCTGACACTTGGGAATTCATTTTAGTGTTACATGAGTAACTAGGTAACTGGCTTATGGTATCTTTTGGGTTTTCCTGAAGGCAGAGTTACTTCCCGAAGCCAGCGTGGCAGCCAGGATCATTGATTGGGGTATTTAGCCAATTTCTTGGGAATAAGTAGACTGGGAATCTGGAGATTGAATTATAGTTGCTGTTCATCTAACCTTGTGACCTTAATTAAATCACCCAATTTCTCGGATTTCTCTTGAATTTCTTATTTTGTAAAATGAAAAGGAGTAAGTTAAATGATGTCTAAGATTTCTTTCAGCTCTTGTTGTCATTGCAGTTAAACCAGGAGAATTTCCCCTCATGGAGGCCAGATTGCAGACAGAGCACGTGAGCCACGCAAAATCTGATGTATATTATAAAGTAAGGGATGGTTGGGATGGTCAGAGAAATGAAAGAAAGGATTCAACAGTGCTTAGTCCAAATTACAGCTATGATAGCGCTAATTTCATCTTTCCATCAAACAAAGAACCTTGATTTGTAAAATTATGATAGCAATACATTCTCCCCGTAGTAGTTGTTCAGTCACTAAGTCATATCTGACTCGACAGCGCACCAGGCTCCCCTGTCCTTCACCATCTCCTGGAGTTGGCTTAAATTCAGGTCTGTTGAGTCGGTGATGCTATCTAACCTAACCATCTATTGATAAGCAAAAGAAAGTATACACAATTCACCTATCCAGAAGAACCAGTCATTAATAGCTTCTAAAATATTTTTTGTAAAGAGACATATTTTTACAAATATGAGATTATATAATACTTTTTCTATAATCCTTCTGTAATATAAACATCATTCCATAATACAAATACCTATAATGTAGTTCATTTGTGGAAGGTTTGGTAATCCACTAAACCCTATTTTTTGGACATATCAACTATTTCCAACTTTCTATTATGAGTAAAAGTGCTAAGATCAACATTCTAACTATCAAATTTTTAAGTCCTTAATTATTTGCATAGCCAGAGTTCTTAATGATGGAATTTGAACATCAAATGGTATGCATATCCTTCAGGCTTTTGTTGCTTGCTACATATTCTCCTCCAAAATATTTCTACCAAAGTATGCTTTTATCAGCAGAATGTGCAATGTTAGTTTCCTACACCTTTACTTACACTGAGCATTTTAGTATTTTTTATCCTTACCAATTTGATAAGTGGAAACTTATTATAAAAGTTGTTTGCTTTCTGATGTGAGAATTTATTCATATGGGAAATCTTAGAAAGTCAAACAAATTAAATTACAGCCATCCATAACTTAAACAATATTTATGTATTTGACTACAATTAAATAAAATTGAGGTTCTCCTCCCAAATCCAGTATATATATGTCCCAAATTTTTAGAGCAATGGTGCTAGAAAAAGAAAAATTGACTAATAAAAGGAAAGGTTAGCAGTTAACAATTATCAAAGGCTAGACTGAGATTGTTTATAGAAATGGATTTTTAAAAGTTGGAAGATTTATTTTGATCTTTGTTGTTTTTGTTCTGTTACCTCTTTGATTAAGACAAAGCACAGAACTTCCCTGGAGAAGGAAATGACAACCCACTCCAGTATTCCTGCCTGGATAATCTCATGGACAGAGGAGCCTGGCAGGCTACAGTCCATGGGGTTGCAGAGAGTCAGACATGACTGAGCAACTTATGCACAACACACAGAACTTCCATAGGGAGAAACACCTAGATTAAAATCTGAAGAACCAAGGAAATTGATGTTTATTGAGTACATATTGTTCAATATATCCATAAGCCTCTGCATTAGGAATGCCTATGGCCAGGCATTCTAGACTAGATTATACAGCCTACAGTAATCTGGAGCCAGTTTGCTTCAGTTTGTATGCTGGCTCTGCCACTCATTAGCACTGTGATCTCAGGCAAAGTTGCTTAACTTCTCTGTGTCTATTTCCCCATCTCTTAATTGGGAATTGATTGGCTGGTTTCTTCACTCACCAAATATTTACTGAGCATCTAATGTGTGCCAGATAGGATTCCAGTCTAAGGATACAACAGTGAACACAGCAGCCAAAATACCTTGTGTTCATGGAGCTTACCTTTGCAGAAGAGATTACTAAGGAAAATACAGAGTGTGTTAGCTGGGGAATTGTGCCAAGAACAAGAGTAAGGACTTCCCTGGTGGTCCAGTGCTTGGGAGTCTGCCTGCCAACACAGGGGACACGGGTTCGATCCCTGGTCCGGAAAGAGCCCACATGCCATGGAGCAACTAAGCCCCTCTGCCACAACTGCTGAGCCCACGCCGTAGAGCCTGTGCTCTGCAAGAGAAGCAGAAGCCACTGCAGTGAGAAGCCTGCACACTGCAACAAAGGGTAGCCCTCGCTGGCCCCCACCAGAGAAAGCCCACATGCAGCAGTGAATGAATAGACAAATAAATAAAAACAGGGCACCCCAAAATTACAGAGATGACTGAAAAGGGCTCACTGAGAAGATGATTCTGTGCCTCAAATACTACGTTTGAAAAAGTAAAGAGGCCATTTTTTGTGACTAGAATGGAATACATTTCAGATAAGAGGGTAGGGGATGAGACAAGAGGGGGAAATTGTCCTCATCTGGACTAGAAGACCTAGTTCCCCCTTCTGCTGATAGTCTCCTTTACTACCCACACAGAACAGTTCACTCCCAACACTTCTTTGGTCACAATGTGTGTGGAGGTGTTTTACCACAACAACAAGCAATTCTCTTATACCAACTAGGTATCCAGTAATTTAACTCAGTTCTGCCCCTTTCTACCTGGAGATGGCATCAGATTCCACAGCTCAAGTTCTCAGTCCCACAAGACTGCTCCCACCCTCCTCAGAAGGTAGCTGCACGTCCATGTAGTCATCTCTGCTTCTGGCCCATGGGCTGTAAATCTGAGGTTCCCGCAACCTTCTCCTTGGGTTTTATTAATTCACTAGAGCATTTCGCAGAATTCAGGAAAACACATTTACCACTTTATGAAAGGATATTTTCAGGATACAGATGAGCAACCAGAGAAGGAGATGCATAGAGCAAGGTCTTTTAAGCACAAGAAGTTCCGTCCCCTGGGAGCTGGGGTGTGTTCCCCTCCCGGTGTGAGTGTGTTCACTTGTGGAAGCTCTCCGAAGGGGTTTTACGGCATCTTCATCAGGTAGGCATGATCAATCACTAACTCCATTTTTTAGTCCTTCTACCTTCTCAAGAGAATGGGGGCTGGAGCTGAAAATTCAAAGCTTTAAATCATGGCTTGGTCTTTCTAGTGACCAATGCTCATCCCAGAGCCCACCCAGAGTCCCCTCATCAGAACAAAAGACTCAAGGGCTTCAGGAGCCTTGTATCAGGAGCCGTGGTCAGAGATGGAATATCAGAACAAAAGAAGCCCTTACCAGCTTAGGGATTTACAAGTGTTTTAGGAGCTCTGTGTCAGGAACCAGGGCCAGAGAACAATATGCATCTATTTTCTGTTAACTCACATCACCTTTTTAGATTGAGAGATAATAGATGTAGAGCGCTTTGAGCATTGTCCGGCTAAATCCATTGCTATGGCCCCAATAATGCATATAACAAATTAAATCTCAGTGGAGTAAAAGGATAAATGTTTCTTTTTCTGACAAATCTGTATGTTTGTTGGGCAGTTTTTCTGGCCCTGACTGGGCTCATTCTGCACTTCAAGTCAGCCATGGGTTGTGTAGACAGTTCTGCTGATCTTGGCTGAGCTCTGTAACATATTTGGGGATCTAGGGTGGCCAAAGCTGAGGCCACTTGGCTCTCTGCCGCATTATCTCTCATCCTCCAGGAGGCTAACTGACTTGCTCTCATGTCAGGGCAGGCTTCCATGAACACCAGTTCAGTTCAGTCACTCAGTTGTGTCCGACTCTGCGACCCCATGAATTGCAGCACGCCAGGCCTCCCTGTCTATCACCAACTCCCGAAGTCCATCCAAACCCATGTCCATCGAGTCGGTGATGCCATCCAATCATCTTATTCTCTGTCGTCCTCTTCTCCTCCTGCCCTCAATCTTTCCCAGCATCAGGGTCCTTTCCAATGAGTCAGATCTTCACATCAGGTGGCCAAAGTATTGGAGTTTCAGCTTCAACATCAGTTCTTCCAATGAACACCCAGGACCGATCTGCTTTAGGATGGACTGATTGGATCTCCTTGCAGTCCAAGGGACTCTCAAGAGTCTTCTCCAACACCACAATTCAAAAGCATCAATTCTTTGGTGCTCAGCTTTCTTTATAGTCCAACTCTCACATCCATACATGACCACTGGAAAAACCATAGCCTTGACTAAACGGACATTTATTGACAAAGTAATGTCTCTGCTTTTTAATGTGCTATCTAGGTTGGTCATAACTTTCCTTCCAAGGAGTAAGCATCTTTTAATTTCATGGCTGCAATCACCATCTGCAGTGATTTTGGAGCCCCCCAAAATAAAGTCTGACACTGTTTCCACTGTTTCCCCATCTATTTGCCGTGAAGTGATGGGACCAGATGCCATGATCTTTGTTTTCTGAATGTTGAGCTTTAAGCCAACTTTTACACTCTCCTCTTTCACTTTCATCAAAAGGCTCTTTAGTTCTTCTTCACTTTCTGCCATAAAGGTGGTGTCATCTGCATCTCTGAGTTTATTGATATTTCTCCTGGCAATCTTGATTCCACCTTGTGCTTCCTCCAGCCCAGCGTTTCTCATGATGTGCTCTATATATAATAAGCAGGGTGACAATATACAGCCTTGACGAACTCCTTTTCCTATTTGGAACCAGTCTGTTGTTCCATGTCCAGTTCTAACTATTGCTTCCTGACTTGCATACAGGTTTTTCAAGAGGCAGGTCAGGTGGTCTGGTATTCCCATCTCTTTGAGAATTTCCCACAGTTTATTGTGATCCACACAGTCAAAGGCTTTGAAGACCTCTTGAGGCCTAGGCTTAGAACTGGAATTCTGTCAGCTGCCACAGTTTACTGAACTGGCCAAAGCAAATCATAAGGCCATCTCAGATTCAAGAAATGCAAAGATAGATCCTGACTTTTGATGGGAGGGAACAGCAGATTCAAATTATAGGAAGGCATAAATACGTAGAGGGATGGGGCCATTTTAGCAATTAGTCTACCACATTGGCACACAAAAGCCCAATAAATATTAGATATTATTTTTATATTTGTGAATTGCCTAGTTGTATTTTAGGGGTTTTAAATTGAGATTATTAATTTGTAAGGGCCCTTCTAGATGTTTTTTTTTGTCTTTGAATTTTGGGGTGGGTTGTTATTGCTTTTTGCTTTTATGCCCTATAGAAGTTTACATTTTTACTGTAATAAGACATATCAGTCTTTTTTTCTTTATGACTTCTGCCTTGGTCTCATGCCTAGAAAGCCCTGTCCTACTCCAAGACTGTAAGTTTTTTAGATCACTTACATTTCTTATAGTACTCTTGTTTCATTTTTCACAGTTAAACCCTTTCTCTGTCATGAAGACTGACAGGTTTTTTTTGGAAAGACTTTTTTCTAATTATTAAGTGAACTAAAAAGGAAATCAACACAGAAACTATAGTAAGTATAAGAGAAAGGACGGCTTACTAAATATGAGTTTCAGATTTTCCATAGCTTACTTTCAAAGACCCTGTCCTTTTCCACCTGCTCTGAGATTTTCTATACCTCCTGCTTAGCATTCAAAAGGATAGTCTCATATTTCTCGCCACGCGTAGCTGGTATCTTTGATATCTAATCTTATTTGTCATGAAGACCAAGAGAAAATTCTTTTTCTGCCTCACATTGTAGGCAGAGCTTTGGGGACTGAAATAATCATAGCTTTCCGGTAACATCTGCTTGCCACAATGAATGACATATATACTATAAAGCTCCATTGTCAGATCTTATCATTCTAACACTGAAAATTATACATTTCTACAGCATTCAGATTCTAATAGGAATTTTCTGCCAATGTGCAACATAAAGTAACTCTTAACTATTTCAGTAAAAGAGAAGATGAATGATATTAGATTCCAACTACAAATTGAACAGCTCTTTTGGAGGTCTCATATTCAGTCATTTTTTCATTTTACAAATATTTATTGAGTATCTGTTATATTATTATTTAATCTCAATGCTACCTTATCCTAAACTATATTTACAACATTCCTATAAATCCTCCCTTTGGAGGATCCTCTGTCTCAATGAATGTCACCAGTTACCCAAGTCAAAAAACTTGTTCCTCACCTTTTTTCTCTAACTTTTCTATCAACTCCCAAGTCTTCAAATTCTTTCTCTTCTTTATTTGAGGTGTCACCACTATAATCCAAATCTTCATCTTCAGTCTTAGCCACAGTTTTTGCTTCCTACTTATATATTTTCCTTATGAAAACCAAGATCTTTATGAAATGTGAATGTGGTGCATCACACTCTTAAAATTCTTCTTTTGATTGCCATGAATCTTAGGATAAAATAAAAACTGATTCATATGCTTTATAAAGCCCTATACAGTTTGACCATGACTTAGCTCTCCTGGCTTCTCCTACTCAGTGTTTTAGCCAGAGAATTCATGGTGTTCCCAGAGTAGTTGCTTAAAAAATATATTTAGTGAATGGATGGATGAAAATATGGCATCAGTGATAATGACTTAAAATGCAGCATTCATTCCTGATATCTAAAGAATATAGGCCTAGATTTGGCATTTTTATATGGACAAGGACAGTTATAACTTCCACTAGAAAGTAAATATTTCAAACTCTTTATGAAATAGCTCATTGTGAATTTCTTTATGCAAAAAAAAAAAAAAGTTTCCAGGGGAAATTTCTATTATCTAGTTGTGTAATAAAAAATTACAGTGTAGAGTAATATGCAGCAGGAAGCTAACCTGACCAACAGACTCATGGGAATTTTGAGTGTATACCAGTTGACTATGAGGCACAAAGGAAGCTACACATTAAAAGACATGATCTTTGTCATATTCCCTTGTCACCACAGGGGACATTCAAATAGTGAGTTGGTGCCTTACAAACCCAGTTGGTGGATCTGTACAGTAATAGTCTAATTAATTAATACTATATATATTAATATGGGCTTCCCATGTGGCTCAGTGGTAAAGAATCTGCCTACCAGTGCACGAGATGCAGAAGAAACAGGTTTGGTCCCTGGTCTAGGAAGATCCCCTGGAGGAAGAAATGGCAACCCACTCCAGTATTCTTTTCTGGAAAATTCCATGAATGGAGGAGCCTGGTGGGCTATAGTTCATAGGGTCACAAAGAGTCAGACACCGCTGAGCGACTGAGCACACGATATATGTTAATATACATTAATAGATTAATAGCAAAGCTTATTCTACATATGTCAACCTGGATATGAAAGAAGGTGAAGACAGAGCCAGGCTCTGAAGTACTGGGTCAGAAGCAACCTACCTGAGAAGGAACAGAAAGTGAACTTCTCCTGAGTGGGTCTGGACCGCCCAGGGCAGGGAAGCCAGACTCTCTGGACTTGTATGACCTGGGAGCTGCTTGGGCCTGAAGAAACTCATGACAGTAAGCAGAGCATAATCCTGAGAAAAGCCAAAATACTTACTTGTTGTTCAGACCAAGTAGGTAATAACATGCAGCTTGCCCTAGCTGGGGGAAGAAGTACCCAGAATGCAGAGAAGACATGATGTGGATTCACATCCCGGAACCCGTCTCGTTCCTGCTCTGCTGGATCTAGACCCTGTGCACTCAGTGCTGTACTCCCATAGCTGCACAGACGTAGCTGAAGGGAAGTAAGAACAGAACAGACCTTCTTGGAACAGCAAAAAGGACCCAAGGCTACTCAGTAAGGGGTTTAGCAGATCATCAAAAATGTTTTTAATGACATTGAAAAATTATAAAGTTACAGAAGAGACACATAGTAGAATGTGGTTAATTGAAACCTATATATAACTTTTAAACCTTCATTCCCTCATGCCACAAATATTAACTGAATGCAGTTACTATATGCCATAAGCATCTGAATACAGAGTTCCAAAGAATAGCAAGGAGAGATAAGAAAGCCTTCTTCAGTGATCAATGCAAAGAAATAGAGGAAAACAACAGAATGGGAAAGACTAGAGATCTCTTCAAGAAAATTAGAGATACCAAGGGAACATTTCATGCAAAGATGGGCTCAATAAAGGACAGAAATGGTATGGACCTAACAGAAGCAGAAGATATTAAGAAGAGGTGGCAAGAATACACAGAAGAACTGTACAAAAAAGATCTTCATGACCCAGATAATCATGATGGTGTGATCACTCACCTAGAGCCAGACATCCTGGAATGTGAAGTCCAGTGGGCCTTAGACAGCTTCACTATGAACAAAGCTAGTGGAGGTAATGGAATTCCAGTTGAGCTATTTCAAATCCTGAAAGATGATGCTGTGAAAGTGCTGCACTCAATATGCCAGCAAATCTGGAAAACTCAGCAGTGGCCACAGGATTGGAGAAGGTCAGTTTTCATTCCAATCCCAAAGAAAGGCAATGCCAAATAATGTTGAAAATACCGCACAATTGCACTCATCTCACATGCTAGTAAAGTAATGCTCAAAATTCTACAAGCCAGGCTTCAGCAATATGTGAACCGTGAACTTCCTGATGTTCAAACTGATTTTAGAAAAGGCAGAGGAACCAGAGATCAAATTGCCAACATCTTCTGGATCATCGAAAAAGCAAGAGAGTTCCAGAAAAACATCTATTTCTGCTTTATTGACTATGCCAAAGCCTTTGACTGTGTGGCTCACAATAAACTGTGGGAAATTCTGAAAGAGATGGGAATACCAGACCACCTGACCTGCCTCTTGAGAAATCTGTATGCAGGTCAGGAAGCAACAGTTAGAACTGGACATGGACCAACAGACTGGTTCCAAATAGGAAAAGGAGTATGTCAAGGCTCTATATTGTCACCCTGTTTATTTAACTTCTATGCAGAGTACATCATGAGAAACACTGGGCTGGAAGAAACACAAGCTAGAATCAAGATTGCTGGGAGAAATATCAATAACCTCAGATATGCAGATGACACCATCCTTATGGCAGAAAGTGAAGAGGAACTAAAAAGCCTCTTGATGAAAGTCAAAGTGGAGAGTGAAAAAGTTGGCTTAAAGCTCAACATTCAGAAAACGAAGATCATGGTATCCGATCCCATCACTTCATGGGAAATAGATGGGGAAACAGTGTCAGACTTTATTTTGGGGGCTCCAAAATCACTGCAGATGGTGACTGCAGCCATGAAATTAAAAGATGCTCACTCCTTGGAAGGAAAGTTATGACCAACCTAGATAGCATATTCAAAAGCAGAGACATTACCTTGCCAACAAAGGTTCGTCTAGTCAAGGCTATGGTTTTTCCAGTGGTCATGTATGGATGTGAGAGTTGGACTGTGAAGAAGGCTGAGCGCCAAAGAATTGATGCTTTTGAACTGTGGTGTTGGAGAAGACTCTTGGACTGCAAGGAGATCCAACCAGTCCATTCTGAAGGAGATCAGCCCTGGGATTTCTTTGGAAGGAATGATGCTGAAGCTGACACTCCAGTACTTTGGCCACCTCATGCGAACAGTTGACTCAATGGAAAAGACTCTGATGCTGGGAGGGATTGGGGGTAAGAGGAGAAGGGGACAACAGAGGATGAGATGGCTGGAAGGCATCACGGACTCGATTTACGTGAGTCTGAGTGACCTCCGGGAGTTGGTGATGGACAGGGAGGCCTGGCGTGCTGCGATTCAGGGGTCGGAAAGAGTCGGACACAACTGAGCGACTGAAATGAACTGTGCTACATACCACGAGAATTGTAGATGTTACAAACTTAGGTTCTATTTGCAAAGGACTTAGATTGTATTTGCTTGTTGAAATTTACTCTGTACCCATCTCTTTATCATATTTAATTCATGATCGCTTGCCTAAAAAATACACCTTAAGATTAATAAAGGAAAAAGAATACTACTAGGCAAAAAAAAGTTAAACATTAGTTTCAGTCTAGTTCTTCTAACTGGGTTCAGAATTGTAATGTGAGCTTTCTGGCAATAAAAACAAGGGGAAAACAAACATATCATTAAAAATGATCAGGAACAGAGTTTTTCCTGGTACTGTTTGTGAGATACAATTTTCATGTGGTGAAATGTGCATGATATAGAGGAAATTGTGTAAATGCAGTGAATACTTAATAGTATATGTATTATGTATATGTATAAGTAGATTTGGGCTATTTCTTATTCTGATCTTTCTTAAAAGGCCAAGTTATGATCAACCTAGACAGCATTTTAAAAAGCAGAGACATTACTTTGCCAACAAAGGTCCGTCTAGTCAAGGCTATGGTTTTTCCAGTGGTCATGTATGGATGTGAGAGTTGGACCATAAAGAAAGCTGAGCACCAAAGAATTGATACTTTTGAGCTGCAGTGTTGGAGAAGACTCTTAAGAGTCCCTTGGTCTGCAAGGAGATCCGACCAGTCCATCCTAAAGGAGATCAGTCCTGAATATTCACTGGAAGGACTGATGCTGATGCTGAAACTCCAGTACTTTGGCCACCTGATTTGAAGAACTGACTTATTTGAAAAAAACCCTGATTCTGGGATAGACTGAAGGTGGGAGCAGAAAGGAATGACAAGGATGAGATGGCTGGATGTCATCATCGACTTAATGGACATGAGCTTGAGTAAACTCCAGGAGTTGGTAATGGACAGGGAGGCCTGGCGTGCTGCAGTGCATGGGGTCGCGAAGAGTCAGACATAGCTAAGTGACTGAACCAAACTGAACTGAAAAGGCCAAGGCAATACAGGCTAGTAAGGGTGATAAGGCACATACATAAATTATAATCCAAGATAGAGGGTGATAAGTGCCCTGGAGAGTAATAGAGAAGTTGATATGGGAGTTCATGGGAAGGAGAGATTTCTTTCAGGATAAAAGAAAGTGGCAAAGTCATAATTGGTCCTTGAAGGTAGGACCTGGACATAGGAAGCCCAGGAGAAGGAGTTCCCTTCCCCTAAGACTATCTGCCAGAATTTAGGAATAGGCACATGGAAGTAAGTTGAGTATCCAAGGCAAACATGCTAAAAACTAATGAAATGACTCCAAGAAAAAGAATGTTGCTACACCTTAAACTTATACTGTGTTATATGGGGATTATAGCTCAGTAAAGCCGGAAAAAGAACAAAGTTCAGTGTGTAGAGATTTACACCCCTCAAAAAAAAAAAAAAAAAAAAACAGAGAGAAAAGAGAATGTGCAAACAGCATGACTTTGGAGGCTGACCTGGTTTTAGACGACTGAATAATTTCACAAAGCCTCAGTTTCTTCAGTCCTAAAATAAAGATAACATTTACTACCTCTCATAATTTTTGTAAGGCGTGCAGAAACTAATGAGCATCTGGCACAGTGATTGATACCATGGGTACACAGTAACTTATAATTTTCTCCCTGCCATTCAAGGTAGAAAAAAGTAGTTCTAAGGACCTGGATAATTAAGAACTGACTACGATCTTCTTCATCTCATGGCAGGGTCACGTCGTGATGAATGCATAGTAAGTTGAAAAGTCAGAATCATTTTAATACACCTAATCTACCAAACATCATCATGTCATCCTAGCCTACCTTAAACATTCTCAGAGCACTTATTTTATAATCAAGTGTTGCATGTCTCGTGTAATTTACTGAATACTGTCCTGAAGGTGAAAAACAGAAATGTGTGGGTATAGAATGATTCTAAGTGTATTGGTTGGTTACCCTTGTGATCACATGGCTGACTGGAGGAGGCTGCAGCCTACTGCCCAGCTCCATGACAGAGTATTATCCCGTGTAGTGCTAGCCTGAGAAAAGGTAAATATTCAGAGTTTGAAGAATGGTTTCTATGGAGTGCTTTTCACACCATCATAAATCAAAAAATCTTAAATCTAGCCATTGTAATTCAAGGGCTGTGCATATTCATGAATATGAAAAGTTACAAATGCTTTATCAGTGACTGGGAACAGGATATAAAGACCTACCAGTGAAACCTTAGTAGTGAAAACTTAGAATTCCTGAGGATCTCCACTCCCTGGGACACCATTCTAAAGAGGAGTGTCTTAATAGTATCCCAAGATGAAATCTTAAGCTAAACACATCACCTGTATGGGAGCAGGATGATGTAAGAGCAGCCCATGGGAAAAACTTAGAACCTTGACTTGTTTTTCAGTTTCAGTGTGAATCAGCCGCTTGATGTGGCTGCCGAAGAACAAGAGAGGAAGGAACTGCTAATCAGATGACATTCTAGGTCTAGGGTGTTAGTTGCCAAGTGCAGTGCAGACTTTTCAGTCCTGCCTTGCTCAGTCTCCATGTAATATTCACACTGTGGGCCACACATTCTTCCTTGATTTGGAGAGAAACAAATTCCTAATTTTATTCTGTTATGAACATTCCTCAAATTTCTTTCAAGCTTTATTTTCCTGACACTTGCCTCTCAAACTCTAGTTTTTCTCTGCTGTAAGTCTCTTTTCGGACACCTTTCCTTGAGCAGACATACATGCTGGAGTCTCTCCCACACACACTTCCATCTGAAACATTTCCTCAACCCACCGGGTATGCACTTTTCCTTACCCTACTTTTTCCAGACTTCCCCAGTGTTCTTATCTACATACTGTCCTGAGAGGCCCCAGTCCATTAGAAGATTTGTACATCTGAAGACGTCTATAGCTGTGTCTCCCACCTGAACCTTTCTCCTTGCCTTTAGGTTCATATTTCCAATTGCCAGATCACCACGCTTTAACACCCTGGCGTATCTCATAGGCCTTTAAATATCAACATTTTCTTCATTTACTGGTCAATTTTGTGCTCTAGTTTCTTCTTGCGTGAGTGTATGCACAGTCACTCAGTCCTGTCTGACCCTCTGTGGTCCCATGGGACCCTCTATATTCCCACCAAGTTCCTCTGTCCATGGATTTTTCCAAGCAAGAATACTGAAGCGGGTTGCCATTTCCTTCTCCAGGGAATCTTCCCCACCCAAGCATTATAGCCACATTTCTTGCATCTCCCACATTGGCGGGCAGATCCTTTACCATTGTGCCACCTGGGAAGTCCCTCTAGTTTCTTCTTATGTGTGCTTTAATTTTCTCTTGGGGTTTACTCCATTTATTATCCCTTTTAATCTGCTTGTCCACTTGTGTGGGTTTTTCAATGTTAAATTATCATGTTTTTCAAATCACATGTCTGAGTTTAGAATAGCAACTAGAGCTTTTTTTTTTTTTTTTTTTACTTTTTAGTGTGTAAATTTTCAGTCATAACTAAAAGTCATGAAATCAGGATAGCTTTAAAATTGTCAGCTCATATATAGAATCTAGATAGAAAAATGGTAGTGATGAACCCGTTTACAGGGCAGGAATACAGACACAGACACAGAGAACATACTTGTGGACACAGTGGGGGAAGAAGAGGGGGAATAAATTGAGAGTGGCATTGAAATATATATACTACCATGTGCAAAATAGATAGGTATTGGGAAGCTGCTGTATAACACAGGGAACTCAGCTTGGGGATATAGGTGCACTTAGAGCTGGTTCATGTTGTACAGCAGAAACCAGCACAACATTGTAAAACAATTATCCTCCAATTAAAAATTTTTTTTAAATGTCAGCTCATGGCCAAACTCTTTTCATGTACCTTTTCATCCTCCAATTATTTGAAACATATGCCCAATACTACTTTAATCATAAGTATTTCATATAGCTCTGAGATAATTTTTTTTCAAAAATATATAACCACAATACCATTGTCACATGTGAAAATAATGAACACTCATTTGTGGTTGAACTAGTCTTTAAAAAGAAAAGCAAGCTAGTTATTACCCAGGCCTAGGAAGAGGAAGAGGATTTCGGGGAAGGCAATGGCACCCCACCCCAGTACTTTTGCCTGGAGAGTCCCATGGACAGAGGATCCTGGTGGGCTCCAGTCCATGGGGTCGCTGAGAGTCGGACATGACTGAGCGACTTCACTTTCACTTTTCACTTTCATGCATTGGAGAAGGAAATGGCAACCCACTCCAGTGTTCTTGCCTGGAGAATCCCAGGGACAGGGGAGCCTGGTGAGCTTCTGTCTATGGGGTCGCACAGAGTCGGACACAACTGAAGCGACTTAGCAGCAGCAGCAGCAGCAGGAAGAGGATTTAGAC
Source organism: Tragelaphus eurycerus (assembly GCA_935064755.1). Lineage (NCBI taxonomy): Eukaryota > Metazoa > Chordata > Mammalia > Artiodactyla > Bovidae > Tragelaphus > Tragelaphus eurycerus. Next base: position 14,459,693 of record CAKXYN010000024.1, on the reverse strand, counting down.
ATCATTGTTCACTCAACAAAACCCATGCATAGATGACCCCAAAAAAAGGCTAAGTATTAAATAATGTACTGAGGAGAGAAATCTCTCTCCTGAGTAATTTATTAAGGATTTCAATTATGAAAAGTATGCCCCAAACACCAATAAAATGTGCCAGAAGCAATTTATTCATCCTCCTAGAGAAAAATAAAGATGGAATGTATTTTTGCATTGTGGTTTTCCATGTATGTGGTAGACCCTTTACTAATGAATTATTGAAGAAGTCTTGATTTGATCTGTGACACAGCACTCTATTCTAGATGCTTCACAGTCTCAGGTGGCTTTTCTTAAGCCAATTAAAAGATTTAAGAAAAGAAGTTTTTGCATGTCCATTTATAATAACTTTATTTAAAATTTATAATGAGGAAACCACTGTCCTACACACAAAACTAGAAGAAAGTCAATTTGACTATTATTCTATTCTTTTTCTTATTTTTCAGAATCTGCCACTTTTCTATTTCATCCTATATAAACTTAGTGATAGGAACCTTTTCTTAAAGTTCTGTTTATCAAAAGTAGAAATATTACAAACATCTCTAGTATCACAGTGCTTCATAAGACCTTAAGCCATTTCTTTCAAACGTTTTTTATTTTTATTCCTGATTCTTGGAAAAGATGACTTTGAAGAGTCCTTTTTTCATTTATTTGCAATGAAATTTGGAAACAAGAACTTACTTCCATTACATTCCAAAATCTAAAGTAAAATTACCTTTTTTCATTTTTTTTAAATGGGTCCCTAACATTTTACGAAAGTTGAAAGTGGGTCCTTCATTCCCAGGGGAGCCTTCATATAATATAATTGGGTCTACTCTTAAACCTTGTTGATAGAGGAAATTGTACACACTGAGATTATATGTGGTGCTGTTTCCAAATAGTATGTTTTCACTGTGTAAGACAGATTGAACCATTATTGTTTCCCTGGTCCCTTTAGTCATCAAATTTAAGTGCTATGTTTGTGAATATAAAAATGGGATGGCATAATGAGAGAAAATGGATAATGCTTTTGACTTTATCAGCTACTAGAAGTACTCAGAATAAAGACCCCTGGAATATCTCCATATTTAGGATAATTCTGCTCTGTATTCAGTATGTTTGTAGCTGAATTCATGGTGTACCTTTTTGTAAATGGCTGTTTATGGGAAGTGTAGTGTTAACCTTTTCAAGAGTACTTTGTTTTTTTTTTTTTCCTTTTTTTTATTATTATTTTTTTTTTTTTTAATTTTTCTTAACTTTACAATATTGTATTACTTTTACTATACATCGAGATGGATCCGCCACCAGAATACACGTGCTCCCCATCCTGAACCCTCCTCCCTCCCCCCTCCCACACCATCCCTCCAGGTCATCCCAGTGCTCCAGTCCCAGGCATCTGTTATCGGGCATCGTACCTGGACTGACTCGTTTCAGATATGATATTATACATATTTCAATGCTATTCTCCCCAATTGTCCCACCCTCTCCCAGTCCCAGAGTCCAAAAGTCTGTTCTATACATCAGTGTCTCTTTTGCTGTCTCATAAGCAGGGTGATTGTTACCATCTTTCTAAATTCCATATATATGCGTTAGTATACTGTATTTGTGTTTTTCTTTCTGGCTTACTTCACTCTGTATAATAGGCTCCAGTTCCATCCACCTCATTAGAACTGATTCAAATGTATTCTTTTCAATGGCTGAGTAATACTCCATCGTGTATATGTACCACAGCTTGCTTATCCATTCATCTGTGGATGGACATCTAGGTTGCTTCCACGTCCTGGCTATTGTAAACAGTGCTGCTATGAACATTGGGGTACACGTGCCTCTTTCAATTCTGGTTTTCTCAGTGTGTATGCCCAGCAGTGGGATTGCTGGGTCATAAGGCAGTTCTATTCCCAGTTTTTTGAGGAATCTCCATACTGTTCTCCATAGTGGCTGTACCAGTTTGCATTCCCACCAACAGTGTAAGAGGGTTCCCTTCTCAAGAGTACTTTGAAAGTTCATACTTTTCATACAGTTTCTTTCTAGAGCTGCTTAACATTTTCTGCCCAATCTGAAAATTACTTTCCTATGCCAGCAGGTGGAAGCAAGAGCAGTTGAATCGTAAGACTGCTTTCTAAGTATACTGGCATGTCCTGTAGATAATCTGTCCATGACTCAAAGTATCTTTATGATATATCCCTTATTTTAATTACTTTTCTTCAGCAACTTTATTATCCTAGCATTTTCTCTTGATTGCTTTATCACTGTGTTTACTTAGTGTCTGGGGCTGAATTTACTAACCATTCTAAGGCAGGCTAATTTAGGTTTTTTTTTTTTATTCAGATTTTTTATTGCTGTCTTATACTTGATTTAACAGTTGCAACATTCATGCTATGTGCCGATACATTCTTCCACATTTGCCGAAAAGTAAAAAGATAACTAAGATACAGTCTTCATTTTCAAAGAGCTTACTTTCTAGTGGAATGAGAAGGATGTTGTCTTCATTCATGGCCTGGCCTGGGAAGAACAGATCACTCAGCTGCCCTAGTGGGTCTCCAACTAACCTATGGCTGGCATTCAGTAATCACACAGATTTTAATTCATTCAACAAATATTTACCAAGTACTAGGTACCGTAGAGGAGCTTAATTTATAAATTTGCGCTTTTTTCCTAACAGAACTTGGAAAAAAAGAAAAAAAGACCAAAACACTCTTCAGGAGAAATATCATTTGTTTTTAAAATTTTCAATTCAGATTTTATAGATGCAGTTGACATATAGACATTATAGTTGACATATAGACCCTAAAACATTAAACTTAGGATTTAGAAGTTATAAGCAACTACTGTGAGTAACATTTCCTAGAATATACTTAGAAGACCTTCCACAAATACTAATCAAAATAAAATAAAAGTAAGCTATTCTAGGGGTTTCCCTGGAGGCTCAGTGGTAAAGAATCCACTGACAATGCAGGAGACACTGGTTTGATTCCTGGAACGGGAAGATCCCCTGGAGGAGGATACGGCAGCCCACTCCAGTATTCTTGCCTGGAAAATCCCATGGACAGAGGAGCTTGTTGAGCTACAGTCTATGGGATCGCAAAGAGTCAGACACGACTGAAGCGGCTGAGCACAAGCTATTCTATATACATTCTATTAGCTGTTTACTGACAGCTAATAATAATAATAATAAAGTATTTTATGCAAAGAATATAAAAGAAAGAGGAAAACCAAGTTCTATGGTTGTGTATGTGCACGCTTAGAAATATAAGAATCTCCCCAAGGTAGAGTTACTTGTTCTGTCTTACAAATTTCCCCATCACTTTATTCGTATAAAATTTGTTTTACTCTTTTAATGCCTTCAAACTGTGGTGCTGGAGGACTCCTGAAAGTACCGTAGACAGCAAGGAGATCAAACCAGTCAATCTTAAGGGACATCAACCCTGAATATTCACTGGAAGGACTGATGCTGAAGGTGAAGCTCCAGTACTTTTGTCATCTGATGCCAACAGACAAGTCATTGAAAAAGTCCCTGATGCTGGGAAAGGTTGAAGGCAGAAGGAGAAGAGGGCATCAGAGGATGAGATGGCTGGATGGTATCACCAATGCAGTGAACTTTAACTTGGGCATACTCTGGGAGATGATGAGGGACAGGGAGGCCCGGCATGCTTCAGTCCACGGGGTCACAAAGAGTCTGACGTGACTGGGCGACAGAACAACAGTTCTTTAGACATAGGTAACAAAAAGGGGCTCATGCCTGCTTGGTCTGTTTCTCAGAGCTAGATGAATGCTGAAGTGGGGCACCCTTCCACAGTCCTGGCAGCAGCCCTTCAGAGAGTGGTACAGAGAGATCAGACAAGTGATGTCAGTGTATATGCTTTAGCTGCCTACCTTCTTCTCTCCTCATTACAATCAGGTTGGAAAAATCAGGAAGATGCAGACGGTGACAAATCTGATTTTTTTTTCCTAAAATTCAGGTGCAACATGAATATAGCATGGTAGTTAAGAATATGGGCTTTGTAATTAGGGTTTAAATTCCAGCTCCATACCAGCTGTATGACCTTGAGCATGCTATTTCTCTCTGCCCAGGAAAATTGTATTAATAATGCCTACCTCTTGGCTGGTTGGAGGATTGAATAAGAAAATGCATATAAGTTCTTGGTATAGTACCTGGCATATTAAGAGACTTTGACTAAATATTAGGGGTGATGATGATGCTTATCATTCACATGTGTGACCAGTTGCTAGCTTAGGAGCATAGGTGAAGAGTGGTAAACTGAGGCTGAGAATCCAGGAGAAAGATCAAGTTTTGAACGTGTTGCATTTGAGATATCTCTGGGTCTGGAGCCCCATCTTGACATCTGGGTGGACTCATGGGAAACACCCAACCTTTTTGAATGGGTACAGGAAGAGAAGCCAGCAAAGGAGACTAAGAAGAAATGGTCAGAAAAGTTGAAGAACTAGGAAAGCAGAAAAGTGACATTGCCAGAGTGCTTTTGGTAGAAGAATCAGTGACAAACAAAGCAGTGAAGTCAGAACACGAGAAAATTACAGGACTCAAAAGCTGAAGACCATGGGTTAGGGGACACATCTTTCTTTAAAATTCAGAGAAAGAAAGTGGGACTAAGTAGAGATCTAAGTACCATTTTTTGTATTTTAATTATATTTTTTTGTAAACTTAAAAACCAAGCTGGAATGGTCTTTCTGGACATTAATTCCACTAAAAAACATCAAAAGAAACGATCTTGGCCAAGAATGTGATTCTCTGTTTGCTGTTAAAGTTGACTTATTCTAAGGCATTTAATTCCAGAACATTCTGTTCATAAAACAGTTTGATCCTAAGTCAAATTAAAAGGTCTGCAAATGAAAAAGCTGTTGTCTGGAACACTAGTGGCTCAAATACCAGATGCTTAACTTCGTTAGGGATTTCTTGTTGTTGTTGTTCAGTCACTAAGTCATGTCTGACTCTTTCCTACCCCATAGATTGTAGCACGCCAGGCTTCCCTGTCCTTCACTGTCTTCCAGAGTTTGCTCAGACTCATGTCCGTTGAGTCAGTGATGCTGTCTAAACATCTCAACCTCTGCTGCCCCTTTCTCATTTTGTCTTCAATCTTTCCCATCATCAGGGTCTTTTCCAGTGAGTCAGCTCTTTGCATCAGGTGGCCAAAGTATTGGAGCTTTAGCATCAGTCCTTCCAATGAATATTCAGGGTTGATTTCCTTGAGGATTGACTGGTTTGATCTTCTTGCAGTTCAAGGGACTCTAAAGAGTTTTCACCAGCACCACAATTTGAAAACATCAATTCTTGAGCACTCAGCCTTCTTTATGGTCCAACTCTCACATCTATATGTGACTACTGGAAAAACCATAACTTTGACTATACAGACTTTTGTTGGCAGAGTGATGTGTCTGCTTTATAATATGCTGTCTAGGTTTGTCATAGCTTTCATGGCTTTCATTCCAAAGAGCAAGGGTCTTTCATGGCTGCATCATTGTCCATAGTGATTTTGGAGCCCAACAAAATAAAATCTGTCACTGCTTCCAGTTTTTCCCCCTCTATGAAGTGATGGACCAGATGCCATGATCTTAGTTTTTTGAATGTTGAGTTTCAAGCCAGCTTTTTTACTCTCCTCTTTCACCTTCATCAAGAGGCTCTTTAGTTTGTCTTTGCTTACGGCCATTAGAATGGTATCATCTACATATATGAGGTTGTTGATGTTTTCTCCTGGCAATCCTGATGTAAGTATGCAAACTGGGAGGCTCAATAACTAGCTGGTGAATACTGCTCCTGAATCTGATTCCCCAGTGGCAACAGTTCATTCAGAAGAAAAATTATTAGCAGTATTCAAGATACTTGAGTATCCAGTGTTTGCCATTCTATCTAGTCTGTGTGAGTGGGTGCACACTAAGTCACTTCAGTCATGTCCAACACTTAGCAACCCCATTAAACTGTAGCCTACCAGGTTCTTCTGTCCATGGGATTCTCCAGGCAAGAATACTGGAGTTGGTTGCCATGCCCTCCTCCAGGGGATCTTCCCAATTCGGGGATCAAACCTGCATTTCTTGTGTCTCTTGCACTGGCAGGTGGTTCTTTCCCACTCACGCCACCTGGGAAGCCCTTCTATCTGGTCTATATCCCCTAAATGCAAAATAGGGATCTGTATAATGCTCCATGGAAGTTAAACACTCTCAGGTGGAACTACTTTTATATTTAACGTGTAGATAGAAGGAATACATTAACCAAATAACTTTAAGAGAAAAATTTTGGGTAAACTTGTCACGGTTAAAATGTACATGTACCACAAACTATGATAGGTTCAGGATCTACAGATATCACTAAAACCCAGTCTCTGCTCAGAGTCTATGGATGACAGAGCTGGGTGTGTAGGTGAATAGTCTTCAGTGTGATGAGTGCTTTTGTTCACTGGACATGTAGAATAGATTAAGAGCACAGAGAAAGAATTTCTAAAACAGCTGGAGGTGGTCAAAGAAGCCTTCCTGGAGAAGATGAAGTCTGACCTGAGATCTGAAAGATAAATGAGATGTGGAAGAGGTGTTGTTCCTCAGGTAAGGAAGAAGAAATTTTTTCCAAGCAGAGGGAAAACACTGCAGAGGCCTGAAGAGAGCCTAACACTTTCAGGAGATGTGAAAGTAGTTACTTATGCCTAGAGCAGAGATTTGAGGGCAGAAAGACAGTTGAGGAAGCCATAGAAAGGGGACAGCCTTGTATGCTAAGCAGCTTGAACTTGATCCTGAAGCCTGTGAAGTCAGAACTTTATCCTGAACCATGCCACTGATGGAGCACCATGATCAGACTTACCTTTTAAGAAGATTATCTGCAGACAGTCTAGAAAGTAGATCAGAAGACATCTGTAGAGTCTGAGGTTTTGGACTTGGGCAACTGAATGTACACGGGTGATCTGCATTGAGTATACCCCCTTTTACTAGTTAGGAGTACAAGAGAAAGACAAGTTTGGTTCTGGGACCTAAGGAAGATTGGTCTCTTTAATTTTAGACATAATTGGATTCGAGGTGACCATTGACATCCAGATGGAGTTATCCAGCAGGCATTAGATATATGGGTCTAAGGGCTTCTCTGGTGGCTCAGTGGTAAAGAACCCTCCTGTCAATGCAGAAGACCTGGGTTCAATCCCTGGGTCTAGAAGATCCCCTGGAGAAGGAAATGGCAACCTATTCCAGTATTCTTGCCTGGAGAATTCCATGACCAGAGGAGACTGGTGGGATACAGTCCATGGGGTCACAAAGAGCTGGACACAACTGAGTGAATAACCCATACACAAACAATCTCATAGGAAGTGTTTTTTATATTTTAATTGTATTGTTGGTGTCTTCTGGCCCTGCCTGCTTCTTGTGGAAATAACTATAAAGTCTTTTTTACTGCACTGATGCTCTTGAAAATAGTGCTTCCTCAGACGTATTTCTCAGAATGTTGTTAGGATTAAATAAGTGTTTTTAACATTGCCTGACACATAGGAAGTGAAAGTCACTCAGTTGTGTCCGACTCTTTGCGACCCCATGAACTATACAGTCCATGGAATTCTCCAGGCTAGAATACTAGAGTGGGTAGCCTTTCCCTTCTCCAGGGAATCTTCCCAACCCAGGGGTAGAACCCAGGTCTCCCGCATTGCAGGTGGATTCTTTACCAGCTGAGCCACCAGGGAAGCTGAAATCTGCCTGCAGTGCGGGAGACCTGAGTTCAATCCCTGGGTTGGGAAGATCCCCTGGAGGAGGGAAAGCTACCCACTCCAGTATTCTGGCCTGGAGAATTCCATGGACCATACAGTCCATGGTGTCGCAAAGAGTTGGACACGTAGAAGCTGCTCGGTAAATGACTTCTCCTTTCCTCACTGTCTCTGTTCTTTCTTCCCTCCAAAGAAGGCACTAGAGAACTGCTTTATGAGTCGAAAAGAGAAAGGATACCAACAGGAGGATACAGGCATACACTCATTCCTGAAAGGAGATCACCTAGCATGCAGCACTGTCGTTTACACCTTTCTGCTCTGATGGTGATATACTCTGTCTGTTCAGTATGATTGCCACTTGCCATGGTGGCTGTTGAGCATTTGAAATGTGCCTAGTGCAACTAAAGAACTGCATTTTTTGTTTTATTTACTTTAAATAACCACATGTGGCTACTGTATTAGGAAGGGTAGATGTAGGGGATAAAGTGCTGCCTGGCTTGAGACTTCAAGGTAGAAGAACACTAGGTGCCTAAAGGAACAGGTGATCCCTGAGGAGTTGCACGGCTGGGATTTGGCATTGGTGAAATCCAAAATTAACGAGTCCCGTACGCTCTGCTGAAAGGAGCCTGGACTTGAGCTGTGGCTTCTAAGTTGTAAGGCGGGGGTGATTTAGTTAGATCAATGGCTGAAAAAGACAACTTTGTGACTAGTGGGAATCAAGATTGAAAAGGCATGGTTCTGACAAAATAACCAGAGAAGAACTAACTAAAAGAGACACAGAAATTCCACTTGAGAGGTTGATGAAATGCAGCCCTCATAGCTCAAAGAGAAACATTAGTTCCAAACTAAATACTGGGAATATTTTCCAAGTATTTTAAAGAATTGGGACAAATTTCAGGAAATGCCATGCAAACTGTAAACTACTACACTATAGGAAAAGGATGGGAGCATGGATTAAATATAAATTCTGGGGAAGTGGAAGTTGTAACATTTTACGTCGTAGAGTTTCGCACTAGTCCTGGCCCTAATAAAACCCACGTTCCTGTATGGATGTTTATTTGTGACAATGAAGGGAGATAGTGTTGTGATGATGTTTCAGCCGTGTCAGTACCAAAGCATCTACAGTGTGCTCAGCGAGATGCTAGGGTTGTGACACCAGATGAGTACAATGGTTATTGTGCTAGAAAAGTCCTCGTCCGATTTGGCATACAACACCAGCCAATTGAACAAGTGGATGACAGTTATTTCAGTGTCTAAAATGGATGCCACAGCTAGAAGGCGATACAGGCTCAGATCTATATGAACTGACACAGTCAAAGACACCCTATGGAAGGACGTGGAGGCCTTTATGCTTCAAAAGAAAATGAACTCAGTAAATTAGAATATTTCTTTCTTTAAAATATTTCTTCATTTTGGTCTCTGTTGAGTCTTAGTTGCAGCACACGCACTCTTTCTTCACAGTGCATGGATCTTTCTCTCTAGCTGTGGCATGAGGACTTAGTTGCTCTGGGGCAAGTGGGATCTTCCTGGACCAGGGATGGGACCCTTGTTCCCTGCATTGACAGGTGGATTTTTAACCCCTGGACCACCAGGGAAGTCCCAATCAGAACATTTCTGAAAGTACATTCCATAAAATATTTTGCTAAATTTTTCAGACAATTATTAACTCACAGTAACAATGGCATGCTCATTTGTCAGAACAAAATTCTTCAGCCTGGTAATCTCAATCAAAATCTGTGCCACTTGCTTTCTTCGCCTAAATATTTGGTGTTTGGACACAGGAGACTAGAGTCCCAGCAAATGCGTCTTCCTGTCAATTCTACTATGGTATTTTTGTATTATTTCTTGGTTAGAAATTCAGAGCTGTGTGTTGAAAGTGCTTCAAAGACAGAGGAAAAAATGAAGGTGTGGTTGGGACTGAAATAATAGCCTGGGAGTTTATGGAGAGCGGGCGGGAAAGCTAGAGTTTAATTAGACTGTGGGAATCTTGGATTTAATCTGGATTTTTGTGTTCACATAACTGCATGTAATAACTCCTGTAGAGAAAGACAAGATCCCGGTGTGTTGCCTACTTTCAAATTTTGTAGCTCTCAGTTGCAAAAAGTCAATTAAAAAAATCCTCAGTAGATCCTCAAGGGTACAAGCACAGTTGCTAGAATGACGGGGGATGCACTGGTTTTCCTCCCCAAGTGCAGTTCCCCGGGGCTGCAGAGACACTGAAGGGAAGAGATCAAGGTACCAGCATCCAAAGCACCGAATGAGATTGAAATGTAATAAAGGAGCAAAGAAGGGATACTCAGCGAAAAAACAATGGATGAGAGAAAGCAGAGACAATGAAGGGAGAAAAATTCTCAATAGATCAAAATGTCTTAGTTAGAAGTATTAGGGGATCCTTCTGTCTCCATTGCTTTTCTTCAGTAACAAGAATTATAAATCCTGAATGCAACTACGACAGAATCCCAGACGGTGAGAAAAGAAAAGGTATAAGATTAAAATTTTCATATGTTCTGTTGACCATGAAGTCATGATTTCTAACTTCTGTTCCTTTCTTCTTAGCACATCTACATTTAGGAAATCATTGCACTTTAAGGTAGCTTCTTGTTAGTCGCCATAGCAGCTGTACAGGGGTGACCATGGATATAGCCATTCAGCCAAGACAGAGCTGCTGACATCTTCATCCCTTTAACCAAGTTAAGATCAGGTGTGCTGTGACCAAACACTCCATCTTTCGATAAAAGTTAGGAAATAAATGAAAACCAGAGGAAGTCATCACATCAGTGAGGTGTTTGACATAATTTTCTTTTAAAGCTATTTAACATTAATGAAACGTGTCCATAGTAGTTGGTTTGTACTAAGACGAGTGGTGAAAGGAGCAGGGTATTGGAATGTAGAAATCTTATGTTTTACTCATCACTGTCCCTCTTACTATTCCTTACCTCAGTGATCCCATGGCCAGCCTCTTCATCTGTCCTGCAGCTTCCTTGGAAGTCCAACCAATCAGGGTCATGGCTCACTCCTCCTTCAAGGCCTCAGTTCTGTGTATCCATGAGGGATTGTGGGAATATGTGTTTTGGAAATTTTCAACCAACACACTACATTGCACATCCGTGTTATTTTAGGCCACCACCAAGCCTGGGAGACCCTCCAGGCTTGGAAGGTCTTGTACTCTGACCTCAGTATGTCTTGTTTTTTTCTCTGCTCATTTCTTCTTGTTTTATTTCTCTGCTCATTTCTTTATCAGTTTTCATTCCCTTTTCAGCCAGGATCCTGTTTGAGGCAAATAGCATAAAACCACATTCAAACTGGCTTTCAACAATAGACTTGCATAACTGGAAAGTCTAGCTCTAGGTCAGGCTTCAGAATTAGTTGATCTAGGGGATCGGCGATGTCAGTAAATATTCGGTTTCCTTCCTTTATTCTTCTAGCCGCAGTGTTTATTTCATCGTTTAAGTCGGGTTCCACTCATTCTCTAAGATGGATGCCAGCTGCGGTCAAGGATGGTAGCCTGCTCAGTTAGACTCAGGAGGAATGAGACCCCTTTCTCTCACAGCAATGCTGAGGGTCAGGAATGCATGGGCCCTGGGAAGAAAACCTGTATATGATCAGATGGGGGAAGAGGTGAATAGCTGGACAAAAAAACACATGCTTAGCTATTGGTCGTGCTTGGACTCATCCTTTGTTATTTCCAGAGCCCTTGTCCCATGGGAAACAGATTCCTCCATTTTTTCATATTCCCTGGATCCTCTTTTCTCCTCCTAACCTTTATTGAAATCCATTCAGCTCTAAGGAAAGTATTTCTGCATATCCCTCTTTCTTCCACACTGCATATCACAAAGTAAGGAGGAAAGGTTGGTATCTTCTCTGTTCCCGATTCCCTCCTCACCCCCAGCTCTGCTCACAAGCCAGCACCTCTTCACCACGGTGTAAAAATGCCTTTGAGGCTCACAGTACCCTGCTCATGATGTCCTCTCCCACCCACCCGGTTGGTCGCCCCCGTTCTTTGATGATTTTAGTTTCTGGTTCAGTCTTCTTTTCTGCTCCCAGGCCCAGCCATCAGACTGCTGACTCCAGTGTTCCCGAAGACCGTCTGTCCAGTACCAGGCTGTTGGTTCTTTGCACTCTTCAGCTCATTTATATCAGCCATCCACTTCCAGGAAAATATCCTGGTTCTTGTCAAGGTTAACCTTTGGTTTCTTAAATTCAGACATCTATCGTTTTTACTATAGCCTAACTACTTCCATATTACCTGTTTTCATTGATTTTGCTGAGATTACAGTCTCTCTTCCTATCTCATACAATTTGCTCTGCCCAGGGACATATGCCACTTCTTCCTACCTCCATTAGCACCTTGCTCCATGTGTCCCCCTTTTTTTTGGCCAGCCATGCAGCACGTGGGATCTTAGTTCCCCAACCAGGGGTCAAACCCACACTCCTTGCAGTGGAAGTACAGTCTTAACCATGGGACCGCCAGGGAAATCCCACTTTGTATGTCATTTAATAGTGAGTGAGTGAGTGAAAGCCACTCAGTCGTGTCCAACTCTTTGTGACCCCATGGACTGTAGCCCACCAGGTTCTCCTCTGTCCGTGGGATTCTCCAGGCAAGAATACTGGAGTGGGTTGCCTTTTCCTTCTCCAGGGGATCTTCCCAAACCAAACCTAGATGTCATTTAATAAGTAATTTAAAAAACTGGTTTCACACAGAATCATTAAAAATGACAAATTGCTCAAATAATATATTCAAACAGAACATAAATGAGTATTTTAAAATATTTTGATGTAAGAGCAAGGCCTTTTTGTTAAATGTGAATCACTTGATCGGCATTCCTCACTGTCCTTGAGTAAACTCTACCCAAAAATGCATTATTTTTCATTTCCAGTTTCAGTCTCTTTAAAGTGAAGCAAGAACACTCCAGACACACATAAGTAATCTAAGTTAAGAAACCTGCTGAATCTTTGTAATTCTGTTTTAAATCTTCTCTGACAGCAGTTTTTTGGTTGGCTTTTTAGTAACTGTCATGTTTAAAGTATTCCCAAAGTAGTTGACCTAAACAACAGATCATTCTTTTGGCACACGTTTAATCAGTAAAATACTTCAGTTACATGAAAATGAGTATAATAAGTATAAACAGTTTTGTAACAAATAAACTTGACTCTTGGTGAATATATAACAGAGCTGGTTGAAGGAGAAATGTGGAAATACATTGGAAAATAGTCTGCCGGTCTTGAGTGTAACCATCAACCGGTATATTTCACATAGGAGACCTCAGTTATTAGGAGAGACGGTTAAGGGGTTCAGACAGCTAAGGCTTCTCCTCTGTTAATAATGTGCTTTTCTGTGTCTCAGCCCCGTACATGCCTCAGTCTCCTTGTTCTCACAGCCAGCTCCATGGAGAGTTGCTGAGGTGCACTCTCTGCGGTTCTTCACCTCCATACCCTCAGTCTTAGTAATCTGACTTCCACCCCTACCACCTTGCTGACACTGCTCTTGCCAGAGTCATCAGTGACATTCCTGTTGCTGAATTCAACAGAGACTTTGTGTCTTCTTGAAATTCATACATCACACTGTCCTTCACTCCTCCCTTATCCAGTGTTCACTTTTCACAATTCCTTGACCCCTTCCTACTTGGTTTTCTTTCCTTCTGCTTCAGTGATTAAACTAGAGTCAGAGTCCAGTTGGTCTGTTCTCCCTCTGCACATTCCCCTGGGCCAGCTCAACCACCCATGTCACTCCAATTACATTCAACGGTAATGAATTTTGCTGACTTGCACCACAGCCGCTTCAGACTTGGCACATCCAAAACTGAATTTCTCTGTGTCCCACCAGAGAGCCTCCTCCTTTGTCTAAGTTCCCTATTTTAGCAATGGTGCCTCTGTCTATCCCTCTAGTTCCAAGAGAGAAGGCTAGACACCACCTCACCTCTTCCTAAAATACGTTCAGTACCAAGTCATAGTGATTTTACTTCCTGAATATCTTCTAAGTCACTCCATTTCCCCCTGTTTCCTAGTGAGGTATTCCATAATATTATGCCCCAGTTCCCATCACAGCTTTCCTCTGGAATGAGCCCTCTTTTCTAAACATTTCAACTCATTATAATTTGAGTGATCTGTTTAAAACACGTACCTTTTCTTGTCTCTCACCTGATTGAAACCCTTCGGTGGCTTTGTCGTGACCCTTAGAGTAGGTCTGAACTCTTAAGTGATTCCCAAGGCTCTTCATTCTTGAGTCCGTACTCAAGCTTTTCAGATTTTTCATTCCTTACAGTCTTTACCTTTGGATAATTTCTATACATTGTTCAGATCTTGGCTTGCTCATTGTTCCTTTTAGAAAATCTTTCTAGAAAATCTCCTTCTGTGATATTTCAGAGTTCTCCCTGTTTACCCTATAAAACTCATCTCAATGTAGCACAATTACCTATTAATCAATTTGTCTTCACTATATTATAAATTATATATGTTATAAATAGAAGGGTCCCAGTCAATTTGCTTTTTTGTCTTTAGTGCCTGTAACAAGGAGTAGACTTAGTGCATGCTTTTAAGTATTTGTTGAACAAATGACATTAAATCAGTCACTTAGCCTTTCTGAGCCTCAATTGTATCATCTGTTAAAGGGGAATATTGTCCTGCCCACATCATAAGGTTGTTTTGGGGTCTTGTAAGATAATAGGTATTAAGTTTGGTATTCTGGTTAAGAGAGTAGGTTCCCGCTCTCTACTTTTTGGTTTTTAATCCTAGCTCTCACTATATCGCCAGCTGTGTGACCTTGGGCAAGTTAGTTAACTTGTCTGTGTTTTAGTGACCCCCTTGGCTAAATAAAAATAACCACAATATCTACCTCATAGGGTTATTGTGAGTTTTAACTGAAAAGCATTCAGTACAGTACCTAAACACAATAAATGTTAGCTATTATAATATTTTTATTTATAAGCTCTAGAATTCCATATTATAACTATATATGCAAACATATAGCATCAATTTTTAGTTTCAGTATTTTAAGGGGTTAAAGGATTGATATAATTTTTAATTTTTTTCCCCTTTATCTTTTAGGATAATACCATACCAGATTTTATTAAGTCATAAATTCAAATCAACATAGTTGATTTACATGAAATTTTAGTAATACATTTTTTAAATTGTTCAATATAAAAATAATTTTGAAAATACTTCCTTCCTGAATATCAAAATACTGAGTTTACATACATAGTAGGTGAATATTAGCAAGAGAAAAATGTTTAAATAAGAAAGACTACTGGTTTAATTTATAAAGGACAGTTGTCAGTATTATATCTTTGACACCTAACTTTATTTCTCTGATTTAATTACATAAGTAATTCAGTGTTTGGAGAGTCCAAATTCCATTAACTCTGTAACTAGTCAAGAAAACAAGTAAATACAAGAGCATTTAGTTTCATTAATATGTATTTACCTGAAAGAAATTTGCTCAATTTGAGTAAAAAGTTCTTTCTAATTTAA
Source organism: Tragelaphus eurycerus (assembly GCA_935064755.1). NCBI lineage: Eukaryota > Metazoa > Chordata > Mammalia > Artiodactyla > Bovidae > Tragelaphus > Tragelaphus eurycerus. The sequence goes on along the minus strand of CAKXYN010000024.1, from coordinate 14,444,529 downwards.
AATTTAATTAAATAATACACATGTGTCTGCTGACTTTGGACCAACAAAGTGCCTAATTTTTATCCTTTTCTGATGACCAACAAAGTGCCTAATTTTTATCCTTTTCTGATTCTTTTTAGAGTTAGTGGTTCCAGAATTTTATTCAGAATGACTTTAGGAAGAGAAGAGATGTCTCCCCTTCAAGCAATGTCTTCCTATATGGCAGCTGGTAGGAATGTTTTAAGATGGGATCTTTCACCAGAGCAAATCAAAACAAAAACTGAGGAGCTCATCTCGCAGACCAAACAGGTGTACGATGCTATTGGAATGCTTGACATTAAGGAGGTAACTTATGAGAACTGTTTGCAGGCACTGGCAGACGTAGAAGTGAAATATATAGGTGAGTAGGATGCAAAAACATATCAATATTTCATTTTGTGGGCATCATAAACCATTTTATGCTTCCCGACTCGACAATTCATTTTCCAATTTTATAAGACATTGATTTTTACATAATGATTTGTAATTGCTTAAATGATTAATGATTCATAATTGCTTAGAATTATATTACCTAAGATAAAAAATTTTATTATGTGGCCTGAGGTGCTATAAAACATACATTCTTGTTACAGCTGCTTTCTGGAGAGCAATATCTATCAAAACTTTTTAAGACATGCAGGCAGATTCTTTACCAGCTGAGCCACAAAGGAAGCCCAAGAATAATGGAGTGGGTAGCCTATCCCTTCTCCAGTGGATCTTCCTGATCCAGGAATTGAACTGGGGTCTCCTGCATTGCAAGCAGATTTTTTACCAACTGAGCTGTCAGGGAAGCCTTAACAAGTGCATACCCAATAATTAATAATTAATTCCCCATTTAGGTATAATCTAAGAAATAATCAGATATAGGAAAAATCATGTATAAATTTATGTATAAAGAGGTACTCTATCGTAGCAAAAGCTTGGAAACAACTAACCGCTAAGTGTCAACTAGTAGAATAGCTAAATAAATTATGGTACATTCACCCTCTGTAACAGTATACAGGCATTAAAATCACACTTAGGAGCAGTATTTAGTAACATTAAAAGGACAAAGAAAGAAAACAAATTTTAATAATGTACAATTGCCGGAACCAGCCGGCAAAGTCGAACGGTCCTGAAGAAGGGCAACGAGGCTAAGAAAATTGAAGACGATAGAAAAGATGGGGTCGAGAGGGCCAGGCAGTCAACCACGAGACAGGTTTTCCTGCAACTGACAAAGTCTTTATTGAGCACTGGTATCTTTATACTTCAGAACTGGGAAAGAGGGACACAGAAAATTTTTTGTGGATTACATCACCATCTTGTGATATTTTTCAAGGACTTATAGCCTATTTTCCCGAGACTAGTTAAAAGCAAACATGGGAGTAGTAGGAGGTGCCCAACATCTTGGGCACTGCAAAGGGTTTCGTTAATCACTAAAACAGCACCTGCCAGGCCCAAGGACTCACATTTGGGAAGGAGATATCTTCCAGTTCTCAGGAGCAATCAGGGGTGGCGGGACAGAGAGCTATGTCTGTGTTCCCACAGACCCTTAAGATAAGGCAGCTCCCAGAGCCATGCCTCCGGGCGGAGGCTCCCTGTGTCAGGGTCAGCCCCCCGCATACAATGTCTTGGGTACTAAGTTTATAGTTGATTTTTAATTTACTCTTTATTCTTTTCTCATTTTCCATATTTCCTACACTTAAAATATATTATTTTTATAATCTAACTATTGTGTGTTCAGTTGCTCAGTCATGTCCGACTCTTTGCAGCCCCATGGACTGCAGCCCACGAGTCTCTGTCCCTGGAATTTTCCAGACAAGAATACTGGAAAAGGTTGCCATTTCCTGCTCCAGGGGATCTTCTTGACCCAGGGATCGAACCCACTTCTTGCATCTCCTGCATTGCTGGCGGACTCTTTACCACTGCCCAACCTGGGAAACCCCAATATAACTATTAGACCCTTTGAATTATAAGGAATGAAGAATCATGCCAGTTATCTCAAAGAATTTTGTAGGATAATTATGCCTAAACAATCTTGGCTGTGTGGTAAATGGGCTTTCTAAGAACATAGGCTATAACTGAATATCATAAACATTTGTATGAATTCTGGAATTTGGAAGGTTGTCCAAAATCTTAAGCAGCCCCAGTGACAAAATCATCTCTTTGCCCATACCAAGAATTCCCTACCCTGTGTCCCACCATGACACAGGGACTTGACTACTTTCTATTCCCTCTCCGTTTCTGTTTCGGTTTCTGCCACTTACTACCAGCTTCTTCACTCTCGTTTTTTGTTCAGTTGCTAAGTCGTTTCTTACTCTTTGCGACCCCATAGACTGCAGCACAACAGGCTTCCCTGCCCTTCACTATCTCCTGGAGTTTGCTCGAATTCATATGCATTGAGTTGGTGATGCTATCCAACCTTCTCACCTTCTACCACCCTCTTCTCCCTGGTGGGTCAGTCGGTAAAGAATCTGCGTGCAATACAGGGTTCCATCCCTGGGTCAGGAAGATCCCCTGGAGAAGGGAATGGCTACCCACTCCAGTATTCTTGCCTGAATTCCATAGACAGAGGAGTCTGTTGGGCTACATCCATGGGGTCACACAGAATCATGACTCAGTGACTTTTTATTTTTTCCACTCTCATTAATGGCCACTAAATTTTGCTACAAGGCTTGAACTTAAAATCTTCAGTAAAAAAGATCTGATTGGGCTTGTAGTTAGTCAAAAGAAGGAGTTGATCCCCATTCAGCAGAGCTTTCTCAGCAGGCAATTTCATATGCCTCTTCCACCCTGTAAGTGGTTTGTCCTTGGTTCACATACTCACATTTTCAGTCACTTATGGCTATGATGGTGTGCCAGGGTAATAGCTTGTGCATTTAAGAAATGTAAAAATAGGTGGGGAAAAAAATCTTTTAAAATAGAATGATCTTAAATTTTGCTTTTTCTCCCCAAATCATATATCTTTTAAATATAACTTTAGTTTTGTGATATTTGTTCTCCCTCTCCTGTGAATTTCTCTTCATAGGTTAACCATAAAAATGTTTGAATTTCAGAATAGAGTTTTTAAAATATCTAATTTTTTTAAAAACAGACACTATGAATTTGTTCAGGTATTTGTGGTATTTTTATAGCTTTCTTTGTAACCATGTTTTAAGAGGACTGATGTATAAGGTAGCTTGTTTAACTGGACAATTTCTTGGTATGTAAAGGGTAGCTTTGCCGTCTACCATATATCACATGTGTAAATTTTACCTATTTACAATACCTTCAAAGTGCTAAAGAGTAAAATTAAAATATATTAATTGTCACAACATAGCCACAACTTCCCTGTAAATGATACTCTTTTTTTTTTTTTTTTTTTTTTGCTGCAGTATGGATTATTTCAAGACATCAGATTTTTGCCTAATTAAAGTCAAAATATACATGTTTGAAAAATCCAGCTACCAAGTGTGATATGTGAAAGTGAGAACAGAAGACATTACCACTATCATTTAACAGGAAGGGCCCCAGTATTCAGCTGCTTACTGGATAGGTCCATTGAGATTTCTGAGGATCATTTGAAATTAATGCAGCTTTTTATGTTTGTATGAATGCTTGCATTTGGGGGAGGGTTCATGACTTTGGTTAGATTAAGAGTCTATTGTAAAGGTTAAGAACTTTTCTAAACAAACCCATCCCTCCAGATCACCTGCTTGTTTCTTAAACATGCTTTGTTTTGCCAGTCCCCATGTTTGCGGTCTCTACTTCTCCAGTCCCCTACCGAGCTCTTCCTCTCGCCCCGCCCATCCTCTAAGGTCCAGCCTTCTCCATGGGCGTGGCTTAATGCCTCAGCCCTTGGTATTGCTGCCTTCGAGTTCCTGTCCCATTCATTTGACAGTTACGCTGCTCTGTCCTGGTATTGTTGTTTATCTTTTCATGTACTGTTCCCTACCCCCAACTCCCAGACTATAAAATGCCTCAGTATGAGAACTATATCTTTTAAATTGGAAGGTTGTGATTGATGTATACACTGTAACTATATATATATAAAATAGATACTAGCCAAGAGCCTACTGTGTAGCACAGGGAGCTCTACTTAATACTTGGTAACGGCCTATATGAGAAAAGAATCTAAAAGAGAGTGGTTATATGTATATGTGTAACTGATTCGCTTTTTTGTACTCCTGAAACTAACACAACTTTGTAAGTCAACTATACTCCAATAAAAAAATTTTTTTAAAAAGGACATCTTTTTCCCCCTCTACATTCCCAGATAATAAATTGCACTCTAACCATACTTCGTTAATTACTCAGTGCACACCCTTATTGTTCTTAGCAATGCCCCTGGATATTTAGACACTGTTTCTCAAAAGCCTTAGGAGCCTCTAGAGAAAATATATAATCAAAGACTTACATTGGGATAATCATTCATCTATGTATAAGGTATTTTTCTTAATACCAACTTGATGAGTCCTTGTGGTTTTTCCCTCTATTAACAGTGGAACGAACCATGCTAGACTTTCCCCAGCATGTCTCCTCTGACAAAGAAGTGCGAGCTGCAAGTACAGAAGCAGACAAAAGACTTTCTCGTTTTGATATTGAGATGAGCATGAGACAAGATATCTTTCTGAGAATTGTTCATTTAAAGGTAAATGATCTTATAATTCCTTTAACAGGAAAAAAAAAAAAAAACAACAATAAAGACATAAAAGCCTTTGACCAATGATAAAAAATATTTGAATGTGCCTAGATTTTGTGTCTAATTATTATAATAGAGGGCACAGCGTAGTGTTATATTATGCCACTTAGGTTTATGTTGAGCTACTAATTACATTCATTTAAAATTTTTAAGACCAAGTATAATAAAAGAGTGTACATCTATAAATCTAAGACTTTTTAACTATCATGAACTTTAATAGTTTAATGAAAAAAATTCTTTGAATTAAAAAAATTGCAGCTCAAATGGAGTTGAGTTGTCTGTAAATAATCATGTGGTTTTGGCTGTAAAACTGATGACTTACTGTTTGATTCTGCATGCCGGAGACATTCCTCTCTGTCATTCTTATATTTCTCAGACTCACAGAAATTACGGATTATAAAATCTCTAGGTGGGTCTGCCTTGAGTGTTTTGACTCTTCATCACCAATGTTGATTTGCTTCCTAGCGTTTTCATCATGTCTTTGCTTTGAATTTTTATTTTCATGGTTCTCAGCAATTATTTTTGGAACACAACCAAGGTTTTACAATCCTAGGCACTTTTGGTAATTTTGCATGTTGCATATGCAAAATCTCTAAGATTGTTTTCTTTTTAGCAAATTATGACATGAATTGAAATAAAAAGCTGTTTTATTTCAAATGTTTTATTTGTAATTCACTGTGGGATGTTTAATCAAAAATTTATTTAGACATGTAAGACATATGCGCTATTTTTTCATGTCAGACATTTTTCACCCTTAATTTGTGTTCATCTATGATGACTCATAATTGTTCATCTTTGGCACTTTAAAAATAGCATAAAATAACTCTATAACTATTTTTTACTAAATTGTTCTCTTTTCAACTTTGACTTCAGTTGTTATTCTATACAATTCAAATCATGGCCCTTATAGTTTCCGATTTTTATTTCATCCCAGAATAATCTAATTTCTTTTCTATCTGGTATTATATATGTGCCATAGAAATTTTCCCTCGTATTTCTAGTTTTCTTTGATTAAGTATTTTTTTATCCTGACTTCTGAGTTCTCATTTGGGATTTTCTAGCCTCAAAAAGGTATTACAATCTTAATGTTATTAATAGAGTCTATTGTTTTTGTTACTTTTCCACCTTCTCTGATTTCTTATAAATATTATCAAAATCTGGGAGGTTTGTCACTTTCGATTTCTTTGTTAAACTTTTATATTTTGTATGTATTGGCCTCTGATCCCACTAAATAACTATATTATGCTTGTTTATGTACTGGACCTTATTTGGTGAATTTAAATACCTACCTTGACAAATAGTAATATTTTTCAGTTGGTATTTTTAAAAATCTAGAACTATCAGTTTCAGTTCTTTGCTAGAGTTGGATGCTTGAATAGACGGTAAATCTCACGCCATTCATACCTAACAAAGTTAGATGTATCTAAATCTTCTGTTTAATTTTTCCTTTAACTTTCCCCTAAGTAAAGTATCTAAATCTTCTGTTTAATTTTTCCTTTAACTTTCCCCTAAGTAAAAATAGAGCAACCATGATACAATACATAAAGCCTTCATTAGACTGAGTGATAGGATTTTAAATTTATGTAGAGTCATCAATTTTGGGCTTGCTCTACCTGAACGAGGGTGCTCTAAATAATAATCTCCACATTGGCCACTAAAGTAGCCAATAATCAAATGTATTATGTTAGCTAGATATAAAATGTTATTTTAGCTCCTGTTAATTTTCACTTAAGATTGATGCATAGAAGCATGAAATTACTTTTTTTCACAGTTCCTTAATGCAAAATCTGTGCCCAGTAGGCATTCTAGTTATCTGTGGATGTACAACATGTAACTCTAAAACTTAGTGACTGAAAATAGTAAGTCATTTTATCTTCTCTCATAGTTTGTCTAGGTCAGGAATTCAGGACAGAGTCAGTTGAGCAGCTCTGGCTTGGAGTCTTGCGTGTGATTTCAGGCGGTGGTGACTGGAGCAGGTAGACCAGCCAGATGTCTCTATTTTCGTCCCCTCAGGGCACTTCCATGTAGTGTCTCTCTGTGGACTAATTTGGACTTCCTCCCAGCATGGCAGCATCAGGCAGTAGGACTTCTTTTCCTGGAGACCGAGGGCTTCAACATGGATGTTACAGCATGTTCTACACAGAAGCTGCATTGCATTTTATGACCTGTCTCGGAAGTCACATAGCATCACTTCCACAACACCATGTTGACTAACTAGTCATGACAATCTCCCAGATTCAAGGGACACCACATTACAGTCTAGGGAGTATCATCTGATTCACAGTCTTGTTTTACAACCTTTAAAATAAGCAAGTTGTTGACTAAATGGATGGATGAAATCATAGTAGGGCATGAGACTAACCAGTGTGCTGTAGTCTTCCTACTTCCTTCCCAGGCGTGGCTAGTAATGCTGCTTTACAGTTATACAGCAATATAGCTATCTAGTTTAACTCTCATACCAATCTTGTGAAGTATCCCTTTTTATAAGTAGAAAAACTAAGGCTCAGAAATGGTAACGTCACTCAGTTGTGTCCGACTCTTTGCGACCCCATGGACAGTTAACCTACCAGGCTCCACAGTCCATGGGATTTTCTAGGCAAGAATACAGGAGTGGGCTGCCATTTCCTTCTCCAGGGGATCTTCCCAACCCAGGGATCGAACCTGGGTCTCCTGCATTGCAGACAGACGCTTTACTGTCTGAGCCACTGGGGAAGCCCTAACTTTCCAAGAGTCATGGAAAAAAAGTGAAAGTGTTAGTCTTTCAGTCATGTCTGACTCTGCGATCCCATGGACTGTATAGCCCACCAGACTCCTCTTCCATGGGATTTCCCAGGCAAGAATACTGGCGTGGGTTGCCATTCCTTCTCCAAGTCATGGAAGTGGTTGGTAAATACTTGCCAGAAGTCATGTAGACTTTATGTTAAAGCCCTCAAGGGAAAAAGGTGTCACATTTGATTTTTTTTGCATCTTTGGCAGAGTGCCTGGTACAAAGTGCAGTAAATATTTAGTAAATGTTCCCCAAACTGAAGTGAGAAATGGTAACAAATTAAAAAAACAAACCTTCAGTAATTGATGCAAGGACATGGGCTGTCCATGTGGGGCAAAAAATATCGTATTGCTTCCTCACAACCGAATGAAAAACAATCTCTAATGGATTAAAGTCTTAAAAAGCTAAACTTTAAAGCTTCTGGCAGTTTATATAGAAATAAACCTTCATGACATCTGAGCCAGGAAGTATTTCTTAAAAAAAGACACTAAAAGTGCTAAGTATGAGTCTGATAAACATGACTACATTAAAATAAAGAACTTCTATTAATAAAGTGAAAAGACACTAATACAAAAAAAAAAAAAAAGCTCAAATACTTAAAAAAGAAATTTGCAAAACATGAAACTAGCAAAGCATTAGTACCTAGGATATATAAAATAATACTTTAATCACTTAAAAAGACAAGCATCACAATAGAAAAATGAGCTGCTGCTGCTGCTGCTAAGTCGCTTCAGTCGTGTCCGACTCTGTGCGACCCCATGGACGGCAGCCCACCAGGCTCCGCCGTCCTTGGGATTCTCCAGGCAAGAACACTGGAGTGGGTTGCCATTGCCTTCTCCATTGTGTGAAAGTGAAAAGTGAAAGTGAAGTCGCTCAGTCGCGTCCGACTCCTAGCGACCCCATGGACTGCAGCCTACCAGGCTCCTCCATCCATGGGATTTTCTAGGCAAGAGTACTGGAGTGGTTTGCCATTGCCTTCTCCAGAAAAATGAGCAGATGACATGAAAGGTAGTTCAGATAAAACACAAATGGCAATTAAACATGAAAAAAATGTTTAACCTAATTAAGTCAGGGAAGTTCAAATAAAGACTGCAGGAAGATTCTTCACTGACTTGATTGACAAAAATGAAAGTCTTACAGTGCCAAGTATCTCTGCAGATAGGAATCAATGGGAATATTTGTGCACTGCTAGTACATGTGTGTAAATTGACTTTTAAAATAATCAGATCAGATCAGATCAGTCGCTCAGTCGTGTCCGACTCTTTGCGACCCCATGAACCGCAGCACGCCAGGCCTCCCTGTCCATCACCAGCTCCTGGAGATCACGCAAACTCACATCCATCAAGTCAGTGATGCCATCCAGCCATCTCATCCTCTGTCATCCCCTTCTCCTCCTGCCCTCAATCCCTCCCAGCATCAGAGTCTTCTCCAATGAGTCAACTCTTCACATGAGGTGGCCAAAATACTGGAGTTTCAGCTTTAGCATCATTCCTTCCAAAGAAATTCCAGGATTGATCTTCTTCAGAATGGACTGGTTGGATCTCCTTGCAGTCCAAGGGACTCTCAAGAGTCTTCTCCAACACCACAGTTCAAAAGCATCAATTCTTCGGCGCTCAGCCTTCTTCACAGTCCAGCTCTCACATCCATACATGACCACAGGAAAGACCATACCCTTGACTAGGCGAACCTTTGTTGGTAAAGTAATGTCTCTGCTTTTGAATATGCTATCTAGGTTGGTCATAACTTTCCTTCCAAGGAGTAAGCATCTTTTAATTTCATGGCTGCAGTCACCATCTGCAGTGATTTTGGAGCCCAGAAAAATAAAGTCTGACACTGTTTCCACTGTTTCTCCATCTATTTCCCATGCAGTGATGGGACCAGATGCCATGATCTTCGTTTTCTGAATGTTGAGCTTTAAGCCAACCTTTTCACTCTCCACTTTCACTTTCATCAAGAGGCTTTTTAGCCCCTCTTCACTTTCTGCCATAAGAGTGGTATCATCTGCATATCTGAGGTTATTGATATTTCTCCCGGCAATCTTGATTCCAACTTATGTTTCTTCCAGTCCAGCATTTCTCATGATGTACTCTGCATATAAGTTAAATAAACATGGTGACAATATGCAGCCTTGACGTACTCCTTTTCCTATTTGGAACCAGTCTGTTGTTCCATGACCAGTTCTAACTAGTAATAACTAATTCAGAAAAAAATCTAATCCTATGAAATTGGATCTTATATTCTCTAAACATAGCACATCCACCCCACCCCCACTTCAGCATTTACCTAAAAATATGTTTGCATTTGTCCACATGTGAAATTGAACATGTATTCATAACATTATCTATAATAGCAAAACACTGAAACAACTCAGATTTCCATCAAAAGGAAAAAGGGTCAATACACTGTAATATATTTACAATAGAATGTTTTGTAGTAGTGAAGAAAATAAACTACAGTAACATGCAAGAGCATGACTAAATCTTCAGTTCAGTTCAGTGGCTCAGTCATGTCTGACTCTTTGTGACCCCATGGACTACAGCACACCAGACCTTCCTGTCCATCACCTGGAGTTTACTCAAACTCATGTCCATCGAGTCAGTGATGGCATCCAACCATCTCATCTTCTGTCATCCCCTTCTCCTCCCGCCTTCAATCTTTCCCAACATCGGGGTCCTTTCAAATGGATCAGTTCTTCAAATCAGGTGGCCAAATTATTGGAGTTTCAGCTTCACCATCAGTCCTTCCAATGAATATTCAGGACTGATTTCCTTTAGAATGGACTGGTTGGATCTCCTTGCAGTCCAAGGGACTCTCTCAAGAGTCTTCTCCAACACCACAGTTCAAAAGCATCAGTTCTTGAGTGCTCAGCTTTCTTTCTAGTCCAGCTCTGACATCCATACATGACTACTGGAAAAACCACAGCCTTGACTAGACAGACCTTTGTTGACAAAGTAATGTCTTTGCTTTTTAATATGCTGCCTAAGTTAGTTATAACTTTTCTTCCAAGAAGCAAGTGTCTTTTAATTTCGTGGCTGCAGTCACCATCTGCAGTGATTTTGGAGCCCCCCAAAATAAAGTCTGTCACTGTTTCTACTGTTTCCCCATTTATTTCCCATGAAGTGATGGGACTGGAAGCCATGATCTTAGTTTACTGAATGTTGAGTTTTAAGCCAACTTTTTCACTCTCTTCTTTCACTTTCATGAAGAGGCTTTTTAGTTCTTTGTTTTCTGCCATAAGGGAGGTGTCATCTGCATATCTGAGGTTATTGATATTTCTCCCAGCAGTCTTGATTCCAGCTTGTGCTTCTTCCAGCCCAGTGTTTCTCATGATGTACTCTGCATATAAGTTAAATAAGCAGGGTGACAATATACAGCCTTGACGTACTCTTTTTCCTTTTTGAAACCGGTCTGTTGTTCCATGTCCAGTTCTAACTGTTGCTTCCTGACCTGCATACAGATTTCTCAGGAGGCAGGTCAGGTGGTCTGGTATTCCCATCTCTTTAAGAATTTTCCAGAGTTTGCTGTGGTCCACACAGTCAAAGACTTTGGCATAGTCAATAAAGCAGAAATAGATGTTTTTCTGGAATTCTCTTGCTTTTTCGATGATCCAGCAGATGTTGGCAGTTTGATCTCTGGTTCCTCTGCCTTTTCTAAAGGCAGAGGAAAATCTTAGTAACAACAAATGGAAAAAAGAAACTTCATAACACTGCATACAACAAGATATCATTTTAAAAGGCCAAAAGGAGCAAAAGTAAACAATATACTTAGTGGGATTTTAGTGTGTAGTCCCTAAGTCATGTCCGACACTTCTGTGACCCCATGGACTGTAGCCTGCCAGGCTTCTCTATCCATGGAATTTCCCAGGCAAGAATACTGGAATGGGTTGCCATTTCCTTCTCACAGGGATCTTCCTGACCCAGGAATCAAACCCAAGTCTCTAGCATTGCAGGAAGATTCTTTACTGCTAAGCCACTGGGGCAAATCCAAACAATATAAATGTAAGTGGTAAAACTAGAAGAAAATATTTAACACAAAATTCAAGGGAGTGGTTACCTATTACATAGATAAAGGCAACAGTGTTTTAATATTCTGTTTCATAAGTTTAAGGATGGATTTAATTTGTTTTCAAAATATATATCAGAGAAGGCAATGGCAACCCACTCCAGTACTCTTGCCTGGAAAATCCCATGGACAGAGGAGCCTAGAAGGCTGCAGTCCATGAAGTCGCAAAGAGTCGGACACGACTGAGCAACTTCACTTTCACTTTTCACTTTCATGCATTGGAGAAGGAAATGGCAACCCACTCCAGTGTTCTTGCCTGGAGAATCCCAGGGACGGGAGAGCCTGGTGGGCTGCCGTCTATCGGGTCGCACAGAGTCAGACATGACTGAAGTGACTTAGCAGCAGCAGCATAATATATATATGTAGTTATAATCATTTTGTAAATTTCAGATATTACAATGAAATATAACATTTAGTGTATCCTTATATCGATCAGAAGAAAAAAAAATGAACACATCCCTTTAGCTACAAAATGTCCAAATATCAAAAGCCAGAAACTATGGCCTCAAGTCTTAGTGTTTCCCTGTCCTGACAAAGGCATCTCAATCATTGGCTAAGAAGCCTGCAGAGATCAAAAAAGCCACATTGGTGAGAAAACTGTACAATGTCTCTAGGCTTATAACATTTTATTATAGTGGCCTACTGAGTAAGAAGTATAAGAAAAGAATTCTTTAGTGAAATTAAGTGAATTATGCAAGCTAAGTTGAGAAATGCAATTATCTATTGTAATATTATTTATATTTTTTTCAGAGCTGTGAGCTTGGTCTTGCCAGTTCATTTTAGACAATTAATGATTTCAACAGGAAATTTTTAATGTTAACGGTATAAATGAATAGGTCATGGGATTAAGTATATGTTTTTAAGCATTATGTGATCTACCAGCTGTGGAAACTTGGTTCCAATTTAAAATACAAGAACCAGTATCTTAAAACCATGATTTAAAAAAAAAAAAAAAAAGAAAAGAGTGCACATACTAAAGAGGAAAAACTCAGCCGAAAATTCAACATGGCAATGGTATTTCCCTCTGCTTACCATGCCTTCTTGATTTTGAAATGTACAAGCCTAGTCATTGGTCATATTACTATTGAAACTTGTACCTTTGTCAGACTCTTAAAAGCCAATAGATCCAATATAAAGCATCAACTTCCTTGCCTTAGTTTCCCCATTAGCCCAATGTCCTCTTGTGCTTCCCAAGTACTCCCCTCTCTTTTCACTCACTACAGATTAACATTGTTTGCCAATGTATCTTTTCTTCCTCTGTGGGACTTAAAGCGCTTCAAGGAGATAGTCTGTCTTGTTTCCCTAGTGCCTGACCTTAATTGGAGCTCCATAAATGATGTTGAATAGATCAGAACTAGTCCCAGTCTAAATGCGTCATCATGTACTGCGGTATCTCACTCTGCCTGCGGCCTACACAAAGCAGACTCTTATGACAGCGTATAGGAGTCCGCAAGCAGGCCTTTCTGCAGCCCTCCTGCCCAAGCGCAGGCAGCTGCCTGAGAACGCCCTCCTCACCATAGTAGCACAAAAACCTGACAGTAAGGATCAGTTCAGTGGCTCCGTCCTGTCCAAGCAACCTCTTTGCGACCCATGGACTGCAATATGCCAAGCTTCCTTGTCCATCACCAACTTCCAGAGCTTGCTCAAACTCATGTCCATCAGTCTGTGATGCCATCCAACCATCTCATCCTCTGTCGTCCCCCTTCTCCTCCTGCCTTCAATCTTTCCCAGCATCAGGGTCTTTTCTAATGAATAAGTTCTTTCCTTCTGGTAGCCAAAGAACTGGAGCTTCAGCATCAGTCCTTCCAGTGAATATTTAGGACTGATTTCCTTTAGGATGGACTGGTTGGATCTCCCTGTAGTCCAAGGGACTCTCAAGAGTCTTCTCCAACACGACAATTCAAAAGCATCAATTCTTTGATGCTCAGCTTTCTTTATGGTCCAACTTTCACATCCATACATGACTAGTGGAAAAATCACAGCTTTGACTTTTGACATACAGATATTTGTTGGCAAAAGAGACATTAGTCTCTGCTTTTTAATATGCTGTCTAGGTTGGTCATAGCTTCCCTTCCAAGAAGCAAGTGTCCTTTAATTTCATGGCTACAGTCACGATCTGCAGTGATTTTGGAGCCCATATAAATAAAGTCCCTCACTGTTTCCGTTGCATCCCCAATACAGCAAGTAAAAGTGATTGAAAAAAGAAACCAAAAAGAGAAGCAAAAGAAAGGGAAAGACATTGCAAATACAGACGAATTTATTTCTATCCCCACTTTTACAGCTAATAAGCTGTGGGATATTGAGGAAGTAATTTAACCTCAGTTTTTTTATCTGTGAACTGAGTATTTTGTTATTTAGTTAAGTCTTATCTGACTCTTTTGCAACCCCATGGACTGTAGCCCACCGGACTCCTCTGTCCATGGGATTTCACAGGCAAGAATACTGGAGTGGGTTTCCATTTCCTTTTCCAGGAGATCTTCCTGACCAAGGGATCAAACCCATGTCTCCTACATTGGCAGGCAGATTCTTTACCACTGAGCCACCAAGGAAGCTCAAAAGCATACATGTAAGAGTATATGTGTTTACGTGCTCATGCTAAGTTACTTCAGTCGTGTCTGACTCTGTGTGACCCCATAGACGGCAGCCACCAGGCTCCCCTGTCCCTAGGATTCTCCAGGCAAGAACACTGGAGTGGGTTGCCATTTCCTTCTCCAATGCATGAAAATGAAAAGTGAAAGCGAAGTTGCTCAGTCGTGTCTGACTCTCAGCGACCCCATGGACTGCAGCCTACCAGGCTCCTCCGTCCATGGGATTTTCGAGGCAAGAGTACTGGAGTGGGGTGCCATTGCCTTCTCCTTATGTGCTCATACTTGTATATAAAAGTTCTTCATTACAGGAGGACGTTGGGGAAAACTAAATCTTGTTACCACAGAGTTTAAAATAAGATCCCCTGAGAATGGATACATGTGTACGTATGACTGACTCCCTTTGCTGACCACCTGAAACTATTACAACATTGTCAATTGACTATACTCCAGTATAAAATAAAAACTTTTAAATAATAAAGCAAGATCTCCTGCTGTCAGATTATATAAATTTGAAAATGACTTCAGAGAACTTTAGCCCCTGCCTGCCCACACCAAAGAGGCCTGAGACCTGGTTCAAGTTCAAGGAGATTAAATTCTTTTTCAGGAAGGAAGATACAATTGGATCAGAGCCATCTAGAAGTGTCGGCTGATTCCCTCTTAGAAAATCCTTGGGCAGTAATTCTGACCTTGCCTGGAGATTATAAGGGAGAATATTATTATGATCAGCTTTGGGATAGGAATGTGCTTTCAAAGCACATTTTAGACGTGCTTTACTCCTACCAGAGATGTCCGGAAATTTCCCAGGACCTCGAGTCTGAAAGGCAAAGGGTGTCTGGTTATAATCGAATCAGACTTTTCTTAAATGTCATTTTTGTGGTAAGTCAAATATTTCCGTACATGTAGTTTGGTCATTTTTAATTATACCTAATTCAGCACTGATTTTTCTCAGAACATCCTTCTACCTGTTGACACGTGGGTTACCTATTTGGGGGGGAATAAGTAGTTACCTAATTTAGACCCGGAGTTTTGAGTTTACTGTGCCTAGCGCCCTTCCAGGCTCTCTGAGATAGCACCCTGCAACCACCAGATATGTCCAGTCCAGCCCTCTGAGTGTGAGGGCACCTGCTGATCAAGCACAGGAGGAGAGAAAGAATTCTGCTTACATCCGCCGGTGAGGCCTCTGATGAACCCCTGTCCTAAGCTCAGGGCCACCTGTGACCAGGTGAATGCCAAGAACCTGAGAAGTCACACGGCTGCCCAGCTCTGTGCCTCGCTTCTGTCTTGGCCACTGCCCAGATGGGAAGGCCCTCTGTCCTGGATCTCAGCCTCCCCGTTGGGTTCTTCACAGTGTACCTGGCCCTTGCCAGGCCCTTCTCACCAGGGATTGTTTTTCCCTCTCTTCCACTGCACACAGCTACCGCCTAGATTCTCCCCAGCCTTACAACCTGTAGTGTCATCCTGTCTGGGGACTCTTGTTGCCATGCCCCACATCTCAGGACAGACTTCCTGGCGCTGTTAAAGCCAGCCTCAGCCAGCCCACATTCATCAAAAATCTGTATGAACACTACTTTGAACTACTGGCCATCTCAGGGAATCAGCCCCCAGCTCAGCTATCTCTCCAGCCTTTCCGGGTGTCTTGCCCCTGAACCTCCTGCTGCTGGCACCCCAGTGTGTGCCAACACCAATTGAGAGGGTTCCACCTCCACTCATGCCAACATGCTCAGAAATTCTCCAGGGACACTGAAAGGGTTATTGTGGGAAAAGAAGTCTAACTGTTCTGCCTCCACTGAGAATAAACTCAGGAAACTGTGAGTAATGTATGCACAATAAGTACTTTAGTGCAGTGGCACAAAGTAGTTTTTGGTAGGTAAAGTGAGATACAAATCACTGTATTAAGGATTGGATTGGATTCATACCATCTCGCAGGAAAACCTGAACGAACTTTTTGGCCACCCCTAATCATACCTTCATGTCCTTAAAGAACAACTCTGTTTACCTGCTGCAACAGAATGTAAGAAATTACAGACATGTTGCAGCAAGAACTCTTTACCAACAGTCTAACACGCAGACTCTAAAGCTGAGCATTTTAAAGACGTGATTAGGTGGGAAGATACAAAGCTTGAGGTGAACAGCCCAAGTCTTACAGGGAGAGCGAATGCAGCCCTCTTCGGTCTCTGAAGCTGAGAGGGTGCTAAGGCTCTACAGACCCAAGTCCCTCATCAGCTCTCAGCCACACTGGAGCCTTTGCACCTGCCAAATCTGTCTGGAGCCTCTTTCCTCCCAGGCACCAGAAACTAACCAGCCCCCCAGATGTGTCATGTATATTCTGCCGCCTGTTTTAAAGAAACGTGGTGTGTTTATTACCTGGCTGTGGCCAGGGGAGTTTTCTGCTCTTTCTCCAGGCCCTCGGTCCTTTTCACTGAGTGTTGTGTGCGTGGCTGCATGCAGGTTCACGGGTGCGGTCTAGCTCTCCTCCTCTTTGTGATATGCTAGCTCCTTTCCCCCAGATACTTGTTCATATGCAGCTTGTCGTGGTCCCTTGATCTTTCTTGCCAAACAATAGAAAGGCATTTTTGAAGCCCTGGAAGCCTTTTGCTGGTGTTCTATCCAGCTGTCCCTGTTTGGTATGTTGGCAAAAGAGTCCTACCTTCCATTTGTGTGGAATTTGCCCATTATTTCTGTTCTTGCCTCTCAAGTGGAACCAGGTTAGCAAACGATGGAAAATTAAATCCAGATGCTTTGTGATAAGAAAGTTGTTTTGTGAAAAAGACCACTCAGTCATAAAGAACGCTCAGAATGAGATTATGCAAATATTCCTATTATCACATTTTTCAAGTGGTACAGCACACTTGATTCTGATGAAAGGCAGGGAAATTCTGGTTAGCTTTTTATTTCATTTTTTTCTGTTTTAAATGAGCAGAAGCTCACTAAAGCATAAAAGAACTTAGGTTTTCCAAAAGGGTTGCCTCATAATCACTTGTGTGCTTTCACAGCCCACCAGAGATGATGAATAAATTTTACTTTGGCCTCGTAGTTTATAATTTACCCATGCATTGTTGTAACAGAAATGAAAGAGGTTGTCACACTATTTAATTTCAGGAAACCTGTGATCTTGAAAAGATAAAGCCTGAAGCCAGACGATACTTGGAAAAATCAGTTAAAATGGGCAAAAGGAATGGGCTCCATCTTCCAGAAGAAGTACAAAATGTGAGTTTGTTTCTTTTTCTTATTAGAAAATAAAAGAATAAATTTTAAAAAATACAATGAAAAGACAGGAAATTGGGAAACAAGTGTTTGTAACGTGGGAAATAACTTATATTACAAATCAATTTACAGTGTATTTGGTAGCCAATGATTTTAAATTGCACAACTCCTGTTAACCTCCTGTTGACTGTCAAACAGCTGATAACTTAATTGTTCTTTAATTCTGTGTGGATTTTATTTGTTTTGTGTGTGCCGGGTTTATCTCCCCCCATTCCGCTGTACATCTTCTGATAGCTAGTTCAGATCTTAATAGTCAACTTGCATTGCATTCCTTTATGCATACAGAGATAGGGCACTGGGAATAAAATCCTTATGATGGAAAGTTTTAAAACCAGCACTTTGGAATGAAGCCCTCTATGAGTAATATACGGACCTTAAAAATGGAGAGATTAGCTTCTCAAACGTTCTCCTTTGCCTAATACCCAGTGAGATCTTACAGGTTCAGAAGCTCAGCTACAGAATTAACTCATTCTTCAGGATAGGACGACACTGCACAGTATGTGTTAAGTCAGCAGTCTCAAATTTAGTGTGCCTCCGAATCACCCGGAGGGCTTGTTAAAGCTCTGGTTATACAGGACCCCGCCTCTTGAGAGCTTGTTCTTCAGTAGGTATGGTGTGGGACTCCAGAGTGGGCATTTCTAACAAGTTCCCAGGTGATGCTGATGCTACCTGTGAGAAGCACACTTTGAGAAATTGTGTGGTTTATGTAAGTTTTATAATCTAGAATTTTTAGAGAAGTGGGACAGGTTAATAAATTCTCTCATGTGTTTTCTTGTGATTTCCCTCCTATTGCTTTCTTTGATCTCCCACCTAGTACTTTTTTTCACCCCATCTAGTACTTCTTAAACAAATGTTAGGGCCCATAAATCACCTTTATTTGCAAATGCTGTATAAAACTAAAAACATAGCCTGTTTTCCTAAGGAACCATGGAATTAATTACTCGGTTCTTACTACTTCATTTACTTCAGTACCCAATACTGCTTTACTAAATTAAAATTTTGGATTGGAAAAGATTAAAAGTGTTCATTATCAATAGGCTACCAGATTCATTCATTTACTCAGCAGCTACTTACTGTATATGTACCATGTGCAGACTCTGCTTTCACTATACCCCCTAAATATATTTAGTTCTTACAAATTTATGCCTGATTTCTAACACCTTACCAGGATTACCTTACTGTACATATTACATACAGGTTCTCATGGACACAATGTAGAAAATTGCAGAAAACTGTGTTATCAAGCACATCTCTAAGAAAGTAGAGAGAGTTGGGTACAGAACCTAGTCTTCATATAAAAGTGAAGCTTCCTTGACTCATGGAGATAAGAATGAAAGTTGCATTTTATTGTTATCATCCTGTATTTGTATCTTTGTTTCAGGAAATTAAAGCAATGAAGAAGAGAATGAGTGAGCTATGTATTGACTTTAACAAAAACCTCAATGAGGATGATACTTTCCTTGTATTTTCCAAGGCTGAACTTGGTAAAACTTTGTTGTTTCTTTAAAAGAAGTCTATAATTTAGACAAATAATGTCACCCCACAATTTACCAAATCAAAGTTAAAAGAATTCTTTAAAAAATGTACCTTCTGCAGAACCCACCACCCCTTGTAGAAAAAGCACAAGCAAACCACACCTCACTTTTAGGCTTACAAGAATATATACTGTTTGTAGAGACAGTCTAGAAGAAATTTTATAATCTTGCTTGACAACTCATGCTGGTGTTTAACAGCCTTTGGTGCTTTGAAAATTTTTTGCCTCACAGTACCCTCTACATTGTAACTTAAACTGGCGTTTAGTCACTGAGTCGTGTCTGAGTCTTTTGCAACTCCATGTACTATAGCCCACCAGGCTGCTCTGTCCATAGGAGTTCCCAGGCAAGAATACTAGAGTGGGTTGCCATTTCCTTCTCCAGTGGATCTCCCTAACCCAGGAATCAAACCCGCATCCCCTGCATTGGCAGGTGGATTCTTTATCACTGAGGCACCAGGGAAGCCCCTGTAACTTAAACTAGCCTTTTCTTATTTGTTATGGATTTGCACGGGGGGTGGGGTGAGGCGGGGCTTAATTTTGCCTGTGCCTCATCAAAATGCCATCTGTACAAGTGCATTGAGGCCTGATCGTACTTTGAATTACCATCTCCCAGGCCACCTGACCTCTAACCGCCACCCCATTCCAGTAACATCAAAGCAATATTATAAGGATTGTCATTATTTTACTTGAATTTCAATTACTCCACAAAAATCCCTGGAGCTTCTTAAAGGCACCATGCCAGTGCTAAATAAACCAATCATGAGTGGAAAAACTGATGTGTGAGAAAATGATTTTTTGCAGGTGCTCTTCCTGATGATTTCATTAACAGTTTAGAAAAGACAGATGGTGACAAGTATAAAATTACTTTAAAGTATCCACACTATTTTCCTGTCATGAAGAAATGTTGTGTACCTGAAACCAGAAGGAAGATGGAAATGGCTTTTAATACAAGATGCAAAGAGGTATTATAAATGTTTGCCTGTCCTTTGTTTTTACAGAAGATGTTAAGAAAAGGGTTTGCTCTGTTCGCCAGTGTTGAAGTTAGCTCAGAAGTGGATTCCAATTTCTCCATGTAAATGTGTTTCTGTGAAGGTCATGCCTCCTAAATCCTCAGACTTACAAGACTTAGCTTTTGGCTTGTTTTTTGGCAACCTTCTTAGTGTGGCCATAGGTTCAGCTGTTCTAATGCAGATTGAATAGGTTAGAGAAACCAATGGTCGTATTCTTCTTCCAAGTCAACAGTCCAGGGCTGGTGGAATAACTCCCTTCAGTAAGTGACTTCTAAGGCGAGTTTGTCACCATTTTCAAGTCTGTTGGGAAGTGGGAAAATAAAATACAGAGCAATCATCTTTAAGAAGAAGACCTGGAAATGACATACGTCAACTCTATTCACATTCCATAGACCTGAATTCCATCATACAACTGTATCCAACTGCAGGGGAGGCTGGGAAATAGAATCTTCAGTTGATAGCCATTTGGTCAGCTAAGGGCACTCTATTACTGAAAGGAAAAGAGGAAGAATTAGAAATGAATTCTAAGAGTCAGCTAGCCAGCTCCACCACAGTCTGCCTCTCTGGCTATCCAAATAATCATGAGTACCCTTTTTCTTTGCCCCATACGGAAGCCATTGACCATATGTCAGATCCCAACCAGTTAACTGCCTTTAGCTCAAAGACCAGAATCTCTGAGTAGCACATAGTCCTCCCCAATTACAGCTTTTCATGACCTGGCCACCTGTGAAAGGGTGGAACACTTACTTGCCTGGCCTGCTCACCTCCAATACACATACACCCCCAGTGGTAGAACAGGAACAGAAAACCACACTAAAGACTCCCATTTGAAAAAGGAAAGCGTGGGAAACATATCACGCCCATACCAGTTCTCAGGAGCAGTCTGGCAGAAGCCGTAGGGATTCTGAGCTCTGTGAAGTTTCCCAGAATCACCCGTTGGACTTACTTGGGCCTCCTTTCTAGCAAGAATTCCTTTAGCAGTTGTGTGTGATGGCCCCTGGTTTTGCCTGCAGGGAATTCTTTCTTGTCCATTATCCTCCATGACCGTATCCTAGACAGCTAACTGGTATACATTCCTACTGATGCCAGTTTGAAGCCTGAGGGGTATTTTTGTAGATCAGGCTTACTTATCTTTGGTAATAAAATGCCCTCAGAAAATTAATAGGTTTCTTTTCTGTTTGCTCGCAACCAGATTCGTGTTAAAATAATATCCAAACCTGCCAAACTTTTTCTCATATGCGGGCTTCTGTATGACGTCCACCCTCTGGTCCTCACTTTAACGGCGTCTGCTTCAGGGTCCTCTGCAACCATAGACATGAGGAGGAAGGCAGCACCCTCAACGCTAATCATAGTTCAACAGCGCCAAGCGTCAGTCTTCTCTACTGGTGTCGGGACAGAACAACTGCCTTTCCAGTCATCTGACGCCCCAGATCAGGGGCCACGGGCAGCATTCTCTTAGCAGAACTCTTTTCCCTCCATCTTTGCAAACTGACCAGTTCTCACTTGAACTCATCTCTCTTGTGCAATCTTTCCAAAAGCAGCACATACCAACAAACATACACCAACATTATTAGTTGTCCCAAACAATCCCCTCATAGCTAAGACTTGGTAGATGACTGGCTTGCCTTCCAAGTTATGGTGAGCAACAATTTTTTAACAAATGTTATCTGTGGTATACTGAGTATTACCAGCTTCCTACATCTGTGTCCTCACCTTCCATTCCTGTAGGTTCTTCATTTCTCTTATAGCAGCACTATTCCTGTGTTCAGTCTCTGTGGGTGTTAGGGCACAGGTTAAACCGATGTACAAAGTCAACCAAAAGCACAGTGACTCAAATAAGATAAAAATTATTTTTCTTCAGAAAGGATTAGTGGATACCAGGGGCCAGGGGGACTGGGAAATTATTGTCACCAAGTTTCTGTTTAGAAATGTCTTGAAACAGTGGTAATGGTTGCACAACAGTATAAATGTAATTGGTGCCATGAATTGTACACTTAAAAATTGGCTAAAATGGTATATTTTGTGTTGGGTGTATTTTACTACATTTTTTTTAAGGTGTATGTCTCTTGCAACTAACAGCACAGAGGTGAGTGGTCCGGAGCTGGAAGATAGCTCTGCTGTCCTTGGTATGTGGCTTCAGGGTCCTTGTTCTCACTTTCAGTCCACAGCTAGCAAGACAGAGATCTACAATGACCCAGAAATTTCACTCCATCACCTTGTTTGTGTTCTGTTGTCCCACTGTGTATCACATGGCCACAGCTGGTTTTAAGAGGGACTGGGAAGGGGAGGCAGGTGACCGTGTACCCAGCAAAAGCTCAGAGAACTCGACTACTAAAGGGAAGAACGGGGGAATAGATATTGGGAAAAAACTGGCAGTCTAAAGAGACTGGAAAAGGTGAAAGAGATTCAAACTAGGTAACTTTAGAACTTATGTGTTTCTCATATCCATGTTTCCATTCTAGCTTTAAAATAATAATAATTATAGTGGATAATTATGTGGTTTTTGCTCTTGTACCAGGCATTTTTCTCTGTGCTTTACTTATATTCTCACTTGAATCTTCATGATCACTCTATATATAATGTAGCTACTTTTATTATGTACGTCTTCCCGATGAGAAAACTGAGGCCTAGGAAGATTGAGGGACTTGCCAACATTTTAAGAACTAGTAAATGGTGGAGCCAGATTTTGGTAGTGTGATCTTCCTTAGAAGCATGTCTATAAATAATCTGATGATTTAATAGCAATTTTTCTTTGACTTCAACATATCTTTACTTTCTCTGGGAGATTATTTTTCCCTGTATTGTTAAGGAAACAATAAAGCAGTATCACTATTTGCATTTTAATACAAATAAAATGTTTAAAATGTGTGTAATAATTTGGGAAAATCCCTAAACCATTTTTAAGCATAGATTTCTGTGGCATTAAGTATATTCATATTGTTGTGCAGCCATTGCCATGTATCTCCAGAACTGTTTCATCTTTCCCGACTGGAACTCTGTACCCATTGAACATAAACTTCCCTCTCTCCCCACCCACCAAGCCCCTGGCATACATCATTTAACTCCCGGTCTCCATAAATTTAACTACTCTAGGAACTGCATATAAGTAGACTCACACAGTAATTATCCTCTTGTGACTAATTTACTTCACATAGCACAATGTCTTCTAGCTCTGTCCATAATTTGGCATGTGTCAAAATTTCTTTCCCTTTTAAGGCTGAATAATATGTAATATGCACTACATTTTTTTTATCCATTTGGCCATTGATGGACATTTAGGATGCTTCTACCATTTGGCTATTATGAATAATGCCACAGTGAACACAGGTATACAAATATTCCATTTCTTTGGGATGTATAGCCAGAAGTGGAATCACTGAATCATATGGGAATTCTTTGTTTAATTTTTTGAAAAATCATAATACTGTTTTTTATAGCAGCTTTGCCATTTTACATTTTCGTTAACAATATACAAAGGTTCTAGATTTTCTACATCATCATCAGTGCTTTTTATTTCCCTTTTTTTAAAGGGAAATAAATTTAACAGTACCTAAAATTTTGTTAGGACCCTCATTGCTATCTCCTGAGATTTAAAAAAATCAATTATAATTTCAGAAATAAAACTGGATCATGAATCCAAAAAAAAGTCTATAACACTGAAATGGAATAACTTACTAGTTGAGATGTCTAAAAATATTTGAGAGTCTTACCAACCTGAAAGTATGTAATAGCCCTTCTTTTTAGTGCTTTGGATCCAGTTAATTATTAACCTTTACTTTGGTATTTCTTGTTGTTTGTTTGTTACTAGGAGAACACTGCAATCCTGCAGCAGCTACTCCCACTGCGGGCCGAAGTAGCCAAACTGCTCGGCTACAGCACACACGCTGACTTCGTCCTTGAGATGAACACTGCCAAGAGTACGAGGCATGTAACAGCCTTTCTCGGTTAGTCTTCTTTTCTTAATTTCTCATATGTTGCTGTTTCTTTTTTTTTTTTTTTAATGACTGTTTTGCTGCATGGCACTAACTTGACAGAGGGCCTCAAAACCTAACATGCCCTTGAGAATATTATTTTTCATTCATGCAGGAGAAATGTATTGATCACCTGTTATGCATTAGATACTATACTTAGTGCTAAGGGTTGCTCATTGTTTATATTTCGGTTATATTCCTTGTCCTTGCTCCATTCTCTCTGTATCTTGATGGGGATTTCTGTATTAATTCCCAACAAGATACCTAGAGACCTACAAGGAGATTAGCCTTTGGCTTTGCTCACTGTCGGTAGGTATTTGTTAGTTACAGCACGGCTGCTGATGAATTTGTGTGAAATAAGCTGACAAAGAGGACAAAAATGATAAGCAGAACATATAGGAACAAGAATATTTTATGTTCCAGAAGCGACTTGTTAATATATAAAAGAATATAAAATAATAGGCATCAAAACTGTTATTTAATAACTGTCTTCACATTCATTTAAAATCACTTTTTCATTAGTCTTTTGAAAAGCACAGTTCTTATGTCCTTGACGTTTAGTCTCTGGCACTCTGTCGTGCTTACTCCTCTTAATCTCAGTGTCACTATTCCAGCAGGCACTCTAATGTTCTCTTTCGTTTTAGTGAAAATGGTTGAATAACATAACCATTGTAAAGATACTAATTTTTGTTTTTATCGTCTCTAGTCAGAGTTTACCAGAGTATGATTTATTTTTTGACTGTCTCATTGACCCCATTCAGACTTAATTTACTTCTAACTACTGCTAAGTCACTTCAGTCGTGTCCGACTCTGTGCGACCCCATAGACGGCAGCCCACCAGGCTCTCCCGTCCCTGGGATTCTCCAGGCAAGAACACTGGCGTGGATTGCCATTGCCTTCTCCAATGCATGAAAGTGAAAAGTCAAAGTGAAGTCGCTCAGTCATGTCTGACTCTTCGCGACCCCATGGACTGCAGCCTACCAGGCTCCTCCATCCATGGGATTTTCCAGGCAAGAGTACTGGAGTGGGGTGCCATTGCCTTCTCCGGTTTTAGGTTCTAGATCACTATTAAAACAGTAATTAATTGCTCCAGAACAAACAAGAAATGACACATCTTACTGAAGTAGGGTGCCATTGCCTTCTCCCTCTAACTACTAGTGTATAATTTTATTAGCTTAGTTAAGTTGGAGATGATGAATAATGTATCAAGGTCAGCATTCAGCCTGAAATTTAGACCTCTCTGTTCTCAATGGCAATACCTTGAATTACTAATGTATATGCTGACATCATATATAACACGTAGCAGCTGTGCCATAAATGGTAGCTATTTATTATTATGTTATTCATTCATGAGACATTTATAAAATAACTGCCCCTGATGGTTGTACAATAGAAAAGACTAAGACGAGGTTCTTTTCTCAATGAATTTTCCACTGAGTGGAAAATATAGAAATGTGAACTGGTAATTGCCATATGTTCTGATGTATTTTATACAAGAAAGTGGCTTGGGGAGTTAACAGGTTTGGCGAGAATGTTTCCCTTAGTGGTGACTGTACATACTGAACATTTTCCTTAATTAGCTTAATTTTTGAAAGCAGTTTCCTCTCTTTTTAAAAATTGGCATATTCCTATCTGAATTGTCCTCTTGCTACCTATATTTACCTGTTCTCTCACAGGCCTAATCAGAACGACATCTCTCTGTATCTTCCATGAGTTTCCTCTTTTCACCTCGCAGCCCTCCTCAAGCCTCTGCATTCACCTCATTATGGGTATGCTACCCAGACATCCACGTCCCTTACAGAGCCAACATTTTTTACCTTACATATGTAATGAATTGGGGAGACCAAACACATAATAAAAGCATACTGCTTTAGCTAAATACAGTGAAATAGTCAAAAACCAACCACAATATTAAATTGCACTGTCCACCTAGAAAGTAGAAATGCTGTGTCCAAATAGACCTTCTTCATAGGAATGGAGTAGTTATTAACTGAATCCATGGCTGTCAAAGGAATTGAGCGGTTTCCAGTAATTCTGATCATAGGTCACATCTGATTTGTCTTCCCTAGCTCTGAGGAGCCAGCAGTGCAGGAGACACAAGAGACTCAGGTTTGATCCATGGGTCGGGAAGATCTCCTGGAGTAGGACAGGGCAACCCACTTCAATATTCTTTCCTAGAAAATTCCAACGGAGAAGGCAATGGCACCCCACGCCAGTACTCTTGCCTGGAAAATCCCATGGATGGAGGAGCCTGTAGGCTGTAGTCCACGGGGTTGCAAAGAATCAGACATGACTGAACGACTTTGCTTTCACGTTTCACTTTCATGCATTGGAGAAGGAAATGGCAACCCACTCCAGTGTCCTTGCCTGGAGAAGCCCAGGGACGGGGGAGCCTGGTGGGCTGCTGTCTGTGGGGTCGCACAGAGTCGGACACGACTGAAGCGACTTAGCAGCAGCAGAAAATTCCATAAACAGAGGAGCCTTATAGGCTACAGTCCATGGGGTCACAAAGAGTTGACACAGCTGGTCACATAGAACAGAACAGAGGAGCCTAACCGCACTGAAAAATAATCATGTACATGAAGAGTAATTTAGTTTCACTATGACTTCGTTGAGTTCTGTGAGATAAATTTCAGCCTTGTTGATGCTGTGAGGAAGTTGTGGCCTGATTTGGGTGGTGCCGAGAAAAAAAAAAAAGGACAGGGAGCCATAAAATAAATTACCCTGAAGAGAACAGCAGTGCTGTCATAATAAAGCCTGCTTTCCTGTCTCCGTCCCTCTTTTTCCCTCCCCTCCCTTCCTCCTGATTTATCTGTATTGAGTGTCACAAAGGAGGAAGCACCATGCTGAACTACTGGTGCTATGTATGATTATGCTTGCTCCCAAGAGCAATGGATTGCTAACTTTCCCCTCTTCCTCACAGATGATTTAAGCCAGAAATTAAAACCCTTGGGTGAAGCGGAACGAGAGTTCATTTTGAAATTGAAGAAAAAGGAATGTGAAGAGAGAGGTTTTGAATACGATGGGAAGATCAATGCCTGGGATCTCCACTACTACATGACTCAGACAGAAGAACTCAAGTACTCTGTAGACCAGGAGACCCTCAAGGAATACTTCCCAGTTGAAGTGGTCACTGAAGGCTTACTGAACATCTACCAGGAGTTGTTGGGACTTTCATTTGAGCAAGTGACAGATGCTCACGTTTGGAATAAAAGTGTTACACTTTACACTGTGAAGGATAAAGCTACAGGAGAAGTGTTAGGACAGTTCTACTTGGACCTCTATCCAAGGTACTGAGGATCACAGTGGTGAAAGGGACCTTAGAGATTCATCTCCTACCCAGATTGAGACTCTTGTCTTTCATAATTCTCGTATGTGATTCCTAGTAAAGGGATTAAAAATGTGGGCTCTGAAGCCAGAATGTCTAGCTCCATCACTTACTAGGCAAGTTACTTAATTTTTCTCTGCCTCAGTTCCTTATATATATAATAGGTCCTATGGGAATGGGATGGGAATACCAATCATACCTGCTTTGTAACGTTGTTGTTAGGACTGAAATGGTTAATCACATGCAAAGATTTTAGAAGACTGCTCAGAACACAAGTGTTTGATAGGTGCGAGCTTTCATCATCATCCTCATGATCATCTAGTTTGTGTGCTGTGTTTCTTAATTTACTTATTTATTTGTATAATAAGACTCTGGTTTTTGTTTTTTCACTTTGCCACATGGCTTGCGGGATCTTAGTTCTCTGTTCAGTTCAGTTCAGTCACTTAGTCATGTCTGACTCTTTGAGGCCATGGACCACAGCAAGCCAGGCTTCCCTGTCCATCACCAGCTCCCAGAGCCTACTCAGACTCATGTCCGTCATGTCGGTGATACCATCCAACCATCTCATCCTCTGTCGTCCCCTTTTCCTCCCACCTTCAATCTTTCCCAGCATCCACGTCTTTTCCAATGAGTTGGCTCTTCGCATCAGATGGCCAAAGGATTGGAGCTTCAGCTTCAGCATCAGTCCTTCCAATGAATATTCAGGACTGATTTCCTTTAGAATTGACTGGATCTCCTTCCAGTCCAAGGGACTTTGCAGAGTCTTCTCCAACACCACAGTTCAAAAGCATCAATTCTTCGGCACTCAGCTTTCTTTGTATTCCAACTCTCACATCCATACATGACTACTGGAAAAACCATAGCTTTGACTAGACAGACCTTTGTTGGTAAAGTAATGTCTCTGCTTATCCTGTCTAGTTTTGTCATAGTTTTTCTTCCAGCGAGCAAGTGTCTTTTAATTTCATGGCTACAATCACCATCTGCAGTGATTTTGGAGCCTAAGAAAATAAAGTCTGTTACTGTTTCCATTGATTCCCCATCTATTTGCCTTGAAGTGATCGGAACAGATGCCATGATCTTAGTTTTCTGAATGTTGAGTTTTAAGCCAACTTTTCCACTCTCCACTTTCAATTTTCATCAAAAGGCTCTTTAGTTCTTCTTCGTGTTCTGCCATAAGGATGGTGTCATCTGTATATCTGAAGTTATTGATATTTCTCCTGGCAATCTTGATTCCAGGTTGTGCTTCATCCAGCCCAGCATTTCGCATGATGTACTCTGCATGTAAGTTAAATAAGCAGGGTGACAATATACAGCCTTGACATACTCCTTTTCTTATTTGGAACCAGTCTGTTGTTCCATGTCCAGTTCTAACTGTTGCTTCTTGACCTGCTTACAGATTTCTCAGGAGGCAGGTCAAGTGGTGGTCTGGTATTCCCATCTCTTGAAGAATTTTCCACATTTTGTTGTGATCCACACAGTCAAAGGCTTTGGCATAGTCAGTAAAGCAAAAATAGATGTTTTCTCTGACCACAAATCAAACCCAGGCCCTCGATAGTGGAAGCACAGAGTCCTAATGACTGACAGGGAAGTCTCTGCATTTCTTAATTTAAAGTTGACCTCAGAATGTTTATTATTCCGGTACTCTGTCTGCCAGTACTCTTAAATCTGTGACCACTCCCTTCAGTCTGGCTGAAAGGCAGCACAGTATTAAGGAATAGCAAGATCTTGGCAGTCATTCAAACTTGAGCTGCAATGCTTGAGTGACATAACCTTTGTGGGTCTCTATATCCACCTCTGTAATACGGGAATGATGTTCCCTTTTCAGGATTGTTCTGTACATTCGATTATTCAATCAGTGGTAAGAATTAAAAATATTATTATCTCTGTAGCATGTAGTAGTTGGACTCCACAATATTTCATCAGATATGAAAGGATTTAGGTTACTCTCTGTGGGCTGCTTTCTAAAACAAAAGCCACCCTGTTGAAATTTTACTAAGTAGACCATAGTAAATAAGAGCATCACTTTTAGATCAGCAGCACATACAAGTTCATAATTACTGACTTGAGGTGACTTCAAGAAGGGGCTGGATAACTCCATCAGCCAGATAGGAGGCAGAGTTGTCTTATCCCACTGCTTTATGGAATTTCACTTCGGTATGATCTAAAGATAAACCCAGGCTAGATGTGGATAAGTCTGAATAATATCAGGATATAGTTTGAGGCCAAGAATTCTTTCAGGGGAAACCCTTCAACATTGGAGCCTCCTGTAACTCTGCTTCGATTCTCTTTCAGTGGTCAAAGATAGCAGTTCTCAGTGCCCCATCCTGCTGTTCCTTTGCCAAGATATAACTGCTGTCTTCTGTACTCAGAGATCTGGTTATTGCTACCAGCACTCGTATGGGGACCAGAGAGTGATGTTTCGTGAGGGTAATGACCTAGTTAATAGTCACTTTCTGTCAACTGACATGCTTGCGTCTTGTTTTCTTTGTCTACTTGACTCAAAAAGAGGATATTTGTGGTAGGAAAGGAAAGACCAGTTTCCTTCTTTTTAAAATCACATATCAATTTTAATTCATCAAACCCTGAGATTCTCAAACAATAGAAGAAACAAAAACTCAAATAGTTCCAACGTTAAGATTGCCAGGTAATGGCATCTTTTTAAATCACCATCCTTTTATAAACAAAATGTAAAGATGTAATCTCGGAGTATGGAAACCTCTGAAATTAAGTAAATCAAGTTTATTTTTTAAAAGGAAAGATTAAAAGCCCCTCAGTGGCACTGATTTTTAAATTAGTAGCAGTCTTTATGGCTTTTCATAATGAACCAAGAGATATAAAATATACCAGGATAAACACTTTCCAGATTACTTTAGTTCATTTTCCCCTGTTAAAAATAATATTTATAGATCTGTTTACCTGTTTAAACAATTCAGTCTAACTACTTGAAATCATTGTAGAACCACTGATGGGCCCTTTGAACATCCAGAGACTAGCTGGCTGAAAATGTTATGAAATTCAGTGCACGGTTTCTGGTGTATTTGTCCATGGGTTCTCTTCCTTCCTCTCCTCTTCTCTGTCTGCCTTTCCTTCCCATTGCCCTGCTCACTCCTAGCTCAGGCTTGACCAGATTCTTTTTGTGGTTGATTTATTTCTACTTATTTATTTCAAATAGATTTTATCTTTTAGCGCCCTTCTAGATTCACAACAAAACTGACCAGAAAGGACAGACATTTCCCATATATTCCCTGCCCCGACACATGTATAGTTCCCCCATTATCAACATTCCCCACCAGAGTGGTACATCTGCTAACAACTGATTAACCTACATTGACACATCATTATCACCTAAATTATATTCAGGTTCACTCTTGATGTTATACTTTCTTTGGATTTGAAAAAACATATAATGTGTATAAACCATTAGAGCATCATACAGTGTAATTTCAGTGCCTTAAAAATCCTCTATGCTCTATCTATCCATTTCTTGCCCTGCCACACCAGTCCCTGGAAACTACTGCTCTTTTTACTTTCTCCAAAGTTTTGCCTTTTCTGAAATAATGTCATATTACTTAGTCGCTCGGTAGTTTCTGATTTTTGCAAACCCATGGACAGTAGTCTGTCAAGCTCCTCTGTCCATGAGATTTTCCAGCCAAGAATACTGGAGTGGGTTGCTGTTTCCTACTCCAGGAGTATCATACGGATGGAATCATATAGCCTCTTCAGATTGGCTTCTTTCATTTAACATTATGTGTTTCAGGTTCCTCCATGTGCTTCATGACTAAATAGCTCATTTCTTTTCTTTTTAGTTCTAAATAATATTTCATTGTCTGGACGTGCCACAGTTTATTCATTCATCTACTAAAGGGCGTCTTGATTGCTTCCAAGTTTTCGCATTTATGAACGAAGCTGTCATAAGCATCCATGTGACATAAGGGGCTTCCCTGGTAGCTCTGGTAAAGAATCCACCTGCAATGCAGGAGACCCTGGTTCAATTCCTGAGTCAGGAAAATCTGCAGGAGAAGGGATAGGCTACCCACCCCAGCATTCTTAAGCGTCACTGATGGCTCAGCTGGTAAAGAATCTGGCTGCAATATGGGAGACCTGGGTTCGATCTCTGGGTTAGGAAGATCCCCTGGAGAAGGGAACAGCTACCCACTCCAGTATTCTGGCCTGGAGAATCCCATGGACTGTATGGTCCATGGGGTCTCAAACAGTCGGACATGACTGAGCGACTTTCTAATTCTAATCTAAGCATCCTTGTGCAGGTTTTTGTGTGGACATAAACTTTTAGTCCCTCTGGGTAAATACCAAAGAGTGCAATTGCTATATTGTTCAGTAAGAGTATGTTTAGTTTTGTAAGAAACTGCCAAACTGTCTGCCAGAATGGATGTACTATTTTGCATTACCACCAGCTATGAATGAGAGTTTCTATTGTTCTACATCCTGTTAGCATTTGGTGGTGTTGGTTTTCTGGATTTTGGTCATTTTAATAGGTGTGTAGTGGTATCTTGTTTTAGTTTGCATTTCCCTGATGACATATGATGTGGAACAACTTTTCATATACTTAATTACCATCTCTGTATCTCCTTTGATGGGGTGTCTGTTAAGGTCTTTGGTATATTTTTTAATCAGATTTTTTATTTTCTTATTGATGAGTTTTAAGAGTTCTTTATATATTTTTGATAAGTCTTTTATCAAATGTCTCTTTTGTAAATATTTCCTCCTAGCCTGTGGCCTGTCTTATCATTTTCTTGACAGTGTCTTTCTCAGAGCAGAAAATTTTCATTTCAATGAAATCCAGCTTATTAATTTTTTTTTCTTTCATGGTTTGTGCCTTTGGTGCATCTAAAAAGTCATTGCCAAACCCAGGGTCATCTAGATTTCCTTCTGTGTTGTATTCTAGGAATTTCATAGTTTTGCATTTTACATTTAGGTCTGTGATCCATTTTTTGAGTTAT
Organism: Tragelaphus eurycerus; assembly: GCA_935064755.1. Lineage (NCBI taxonomy): Eukaryota > Metazoa > Chordata > Mammalia > Artiodactyla > Bovidae > Tragelaphus > Tragelaphus eurycerus. The sequence continues at coordinate 14,412,369 of CAKXYN010000024.1, read as the reverse complement.
TTTTTGTGAAGGGTGTAAGGTCTGTGTCTAGACTCATTTTTTTGCATGTGCATGTCTAGGTGTTCCAGCACCATTTGTTGAAAAAAATTGTCTGGGCTCTGTTATATAGCCTTTGCCCTTTTGTCAAAAAGAAGTTGACTATATTTATAGAAGTGTATTTTTAATTTCCAAATATTTGGATATTTTCCAGATAGCCTTCTGTTATTTCTAGTTTGGTTCTGTTATTGTTGGATAGTGTACTTTATATCTTTCAGTTCTCTTAAATTGTTTTGATTTATGTCCAGCATATAATTAGTCTTGGTGAATATTCCATGTGTACTCGAGTATTATTTCTGTTGTTGAGTTGAGGGTTCTATAAATGTCAGTTAGGTGAAGATAACCGATAATGTTGTTCAGGTTTTTTGTATCTCAGCTGATTTTCTCTTGGCCTGTTCAATTAATTTCTGAGAAAGGAAGCCTCTAAATGATTTGTCTAGTTCTTCTCTCAGTTCTATCAGTTTTTGCTTTGTGTATGTTTTTAAATTGAAGTATTGTTGATTTACAATGCTGTGTTAATTTCTGCTGTGATTCAAATATATATATATATATACATTCTTTATATATATATGTGCATTCTTTCTTTTCTATAATGGTTTATCATGGGATATTGAATTACTTAGTATACTTTGAAGTTCTGCTTTTAGGTATATACATATTTAGAATTGTTATATCTACTTAGAGAACTTTCCCATTTATCATTATATAATGTTCCTTGTTATCTGTAGTAATATTCTGAGTTTACAGGTATTTTCTTTTAGCACTTTAAAGATGGCCTTCCATTGTCTTCTGGCTTGCATAGTTTCTGACGAGAGATGGCTGTAATTCTTATCTTTGCTTACAACATGCAGTGTGTTCTTTTCCTCTGACCGCCTTCAAGATTTTCTCTTTGTTCATCATTTTTAGCAGTTTCGTACACTTAGGAATATGGGATAATTTTTTTTCTGGTTCTTTGTTTTGTGTTTGTCTTCCTTGGTGTTCTCTGAACTTACTGGATTTGTGACTTAGTGTCATTAATTTTGGAAAATTCTCAGCTATTCTTTTGTTTTGTTTGGAATTTTTGGCCTGCACTACACAGCTTGCAGGCTCTTAGTTCCCCAGCCAGGAATTGAACCCAAGCCCTTGGCAGTGAAAGCGTGGAGCCCTAACCACTGAACCGCCAGGAAGTCCCCTAATTTTGGAAAATTCTCAGCTATTCTTCAAATATTTCTTCTGTCCTCTATTCTCCTTCTGAAATTTCAGTTGCATATTTAGTAGGTCATTTGATATTGCCCTGTAAGTCTTGATTCTCTGTTCTTGTGTGTGTGTGTGTGTGTGTGTGTGTGTGTGTGTTAGGTAATTTCTCTTGACCTATCTTTGGGTTCAGTGATTCTTTGCTTGGCTGTAAGAAGTCCACCAATGAGACTATCACAGGCATTCTTCATCCTTATTACTGTGCTTTTCACGTCTAGCATTTTCATTGTATTCTTATAGTTTCCAGCTCTCTTCCAAAATTATCCATCTGACTGTGCAGACTGTCTACCTTTTCCTCAAGAATGTTTAACATTTAACAATTTATTTTAAATACTCTAATAGCACCAACATTTTTGTCATATGAATCTCTTTTTCTTGGTCTTTTTGCCTCTTGACATTGTATTTTTTCCACGTGTCTTCATATGCCTTACAATTTTTTTTTTAAGTCAGACGTCTTATATAAAACAGTCAAGACTAAGACAGTCTTTATACCTAGCAGTGGGCACATACTTGCTAGACCTTTCATGTGAGTATCTGATTCATTCTATTTAGTACTTGAGCTGGATTTGGGCCTTGTTATTGCTATGGTTAACCTCAGTGAACCCAACTCAGTGAACCCAAAGCTTCAGCTCAGATTCCTGTATGTATTTAGGATGAGCGCTTATTTGCCAGTTTTTTTTTAGTCTCTGTTCCCCACTCAGTGTGAGTTTGTCCATTTGTTCTGTGCTTTAAAGAGGTCTCTTTGCATGCTTTTATTCCTCTCCTTGTAGTAGACTGCTATTATTTATTACTAGATTCCTATTGGCCTTGTTAGGGGAGTGTCGTTTCTGTTGTTCAGATTAAAGGTCAGTCTTAGGAAGGCTGAGTCCTTGGGTGTTAGGAGTGGGCCTGTTCAGTGAATCTGCCCCATCCTCAGCTGTAGGTCTGGGCCGAGGATGTTTTCCTGACCCACCTTCAGAGTAGAATTTTTTGTTTGTTTGTTTGTTTTTCTGTTACCATCCCCCAGTAGTGGTGAGGTTTTACCAGTGCTCTTAAGGCAATGGTGTTTTTTGCCTTTAAGGTCCAGGCTCGTGTTCTCTAGGAGAGAGATGAAACAGACCTGGGCAGGGCTCCCTTCCACCAGGCCTGCATCAGCACTGATTCTTTCTCAGGGCTCTCATCCTACCCCTGACTTTTTTGTGTGTACCCAGTAAGATCCGTGGAGAAAACCTTACAAATGGATGCAAAATTTCCCTTATGTAATAACTCCTAGTGGTTTCCTACTTTTGCTGGTCCACCATCAATCTTTATCAATTTGTTAAAAATTCTCTTACTGGTGTCTACAGGTTAAAAAAACACACGTACACACAAGCCAAAAAAAAAAAAGTGCTTGCTTCTTTTCTCTCTGTCCTTGGAGGCATCTGTCTTAGATTGTAGGTTGCCCTTCAGCTTTCACTTTGTGATGGAATTCCCTGGTGGCTCAGAAGTTAAAGCATCTGCCTGCAATGCGGGAGACCTGGGTTCGATCCCTGGATCGGGAAGATCCCCTAGAGAAGGAAATGGCAACCCATTCCAGTATTCTTGCCTGGAGAATCCCATGGACGGAGGAGATTGGTGGGCTACAGTCCATGGGGTCGCAAAGAGTAAGAATCGACTGAGCGACTTCACTTTCACTTTCAAGAAAAGCTGTGATTTGCAGATTGTCCATCATATTGCTGTAAGAGTAGGATCAATGCCCTATTCAGCTTGATTCTTAATTAAGCTGTTTCTTAACGGGAAGCTGTAAAAAGACTAGTTTGTTTTTGTTTTACCTGAATAACTTCAGCAGGTAAAAAAGTTATCAAGAAAAAATAATACAGAAAAAGATTTACAAATCAAAACATCAAACTAAACTTAAATGTATTTTAGTGCTCTGAGCAAAGAAAAGAGGAGGAAACCTATTCCTACAATAAAGTCTAACAGCCCTTAGCTTCTGGAGAGACCATCACAGATATCACATTGTCCTAGCACAGATGACTTTATAGTATAATTTATGCTTTTTTTCCCAGGCTAACTAAAACCATTCTGTTTCCAAAAAGGCCTGTCTGGTTTATAAAAGGAGCTCATTTAATTATGAGTACTGATTCTCCCCTTATTTAATAAAAGAACAAGTTTACTCTCTGGATTTTAGTTTTTATCAGTTTTTTTTAATCAATTTTAATTTTAAGGAAAAAAATGCCTAGTAAGTCAAACTCTATCTCATATTTGACTCAACATTATTTAGTATTTAATGATTCCATCTTTGAAGACGAAAAGCAGGAGCTCGTTAAAATAAATTGGACATTCAACTATACCCTGTTTGAGGTATATATTAATTCTTACATTAAGATTTCAACACAAGTTCAGTTCAGTTCAGTTCATTTGTGTCCGACTCTTTGAGACCCCATGAATCGCAGCACGCCAGGCCTCCCTGTCCATCACCAACTCCCAGAATTCACTCAAACTCACGTCCATCAAGTCGGTGATGCCATCTCATCCTCTGTCATCCCCTTCTCCTCTTGCCCTCAATCCCTCCCAGCATCAGAGTCTTTTCCAATGAGTCAACTCTTCACATGAGGTGGCCAAAGTACTGGAGTTTCAGCTTTAGCATCATTCCTTCCAAAGAACACCCAGGACTGATCTCCTTTAGAATGGACTGGAAACCTTGGAAATACACCTCATATCAAGTGATAGTGGGTTTTTTGTGTTTTTTTTTTTTAAATTTTCGTTGTTTCATTTTGACAGAATGTTGACCTACTTCATGAAAGGTGAGTTAAATGTTTCAAAGTGTCTTCTGTTATCAAATGAGTGAGAGAGGCCATGCCAATGTTGTTGCTACAGAAGAGTGTTTGTATCTCACCAGTTGTGCTTCTGGTCCCTCAGGGAAGGGAAGTACAACCACGCAGCCTGCTTCGGTCTCCAGCCTGGATGCCTCCTGCCTGACGGGAGCCGCATGATGTCCGTGGCTGCCCTCGTGGTGAACTTCTCGCAGCCACTAGCAGGTCGTCCCTCTCTCCTGAGACACGATGAGGTGAGGACTTACTTCCATGAATTTGGTCATGTCATGCATCAGATTTGTGCACAGGTGAGTGATTTTTTTGTTGTTTAATGGTAAACCTACTAATTGCTTTTCCAGAATTTTTTTTTCCCACTGATGTCACATTTCTCAACATGTTTCTTAGCATGTTTTTCTCAGAAGCTGAACGTGTTCAAAAATGTCAAAGGGCTTCTACAAAACCACAAAATTCTTCTTATTGTGTCCTCTTTTACAACATATTTTTACTCCAAAATCAACCCACTGATGAAAGAACTTCATTGAATACCATCCTATGGCGTGAGTGCATGCGTGCTCAGTCATGTCGGACTCTTGCGACCCCATGGACTGCAGCCTGCCAGGCTTTGTCTGTGGAATTTTCCAGGCAAGAATACTGGAGTGGCTTGCCATTTCCTTCTCCAGGAGATCTTCCCGACCCAGGGTCCAAACCCTGCATCTCCTGTGTTTCCTGCATCGTCAGGTGGATTCTTTACCACTGAGCCACCTGGAAGCCCCACCCTATGGAAAAAGAAAGAAAACAGTTGTTAAGGAAGGGTGTCAAATATTTGTTTTTCCCTTTTAAATCTTTTCCTCAGAGGAATTTGGTGTAAGCTTCAGAGATAAACTGTGCTATAATCTGTCTCTTATGCTTATTAATGCTTTGTTTAGTTCAATGGTTTTCAGTCATCCAGACTTTATACTCCTTTTTAAACAATAAATAGTTTCTTAGACCGTCCTTTACTAGGCGTCAATTAAAATCACAGATAACATGGTATAACCATGGGGGAAGTTTACCAAGAAAGAGATATATGTGTGCAATAGATTACAACTAATTTCTCTTTATTTCTAAAAATGGAAAGTATATTTATTCTCAACTTCATAACACAGTCCAGTAAACTAGGCTCAGACTATTCTAGGATGAACCATGTGAACTTGCTAATATTTAACCACTCTTGACATGAAAACACCTAGTTTAGTTGTTCAACCTAACAGTTTTTAAAATTGATATTCACATAAATGGAGGGACAGTTTTCCAAATTGGAAATCTCCACCCATCTCTAAAGGTGAACTTTTTTGAAACAACCTCTTTATTAGAATAGTTTTAGATTTACAGGAAAATTGCAAAGATAGTACTCCTCACCTTGTTGCCCTTACTGTTAACATCTTACAGTACATTTGCCAAAACTAGGAAGCTAACGTTGGTATGGTACTTCTAACTAAACTCAACACTTTACTTGGATTTTTCTAGTTTTTCCCAAACGGTCTTTTCTGTACAGATTTTTTTTTTTTTTTCAGATCTGGGTAATAGCCTTACTAAACATAAACAAAAGCATTTTGTTTATAGTTTTCAAATTCTGGGCCCGCCAGGCTCTTCTTTCCATGGGATTTTCAGGCAAAAATACTGGCATTGGTTGCCATTTCCTTCTCCAGGGGATCTTCATGACCTGGATCAAACAAAAATCGAACCCTGTCTCCTATGTCTCCTCCATTGAAGGCAGATTGTTTACCCACTGAGCCATCAGGAAAACCCCTTCATACCCTCACTGAACATAAAAGGAAACATTTTGTTTATGTTTTTCAAGTCCTAGGCATGGTTGTGTAGAATGACATAATGAAGAATTCAGGTTACATGTGAATAAACCTGAATCTTGCAGCAAAAACTGCAGACTGATACGTAAGTGGTTTTGTCAACTCAAGACCAAGAGTAGTATAGCCACTTGTCTTAAGAGTGCTATTAATATAGCAGAATACCATAGATTGGGTGGCTTATAAATAGCATGTTGTCCTGACGTGCAGTTCAGTGCTGGACATCCAGCATCCCACACCTAGAGTAGCCCCTACTGCTGCTGCTGCTGCTAAGTCGGTTCAGTCGTGTCTGACTCTGTGCGACTCCATAAACAGCAGCCCACCAGGCCCCTCTGTTCCTGGGATTCTCCAGGCGAGAATACTGGAGTGGGGTGCCATTGCCTTCTCCAGAGTAGCCCCTAATCATTGTAATAACCAAAAATATACCCATTCTTTCCCAGAAAACTACTATCACTTTTGTTGAAAGAAAAAAAAAAAAAAACTATTTAGTTCTTTCAACATTTTGTCTTTACTTCCTGGTGCTTCCATGTTCTATTTTTAAAAAGCAGAGGGGAATAGGATATGAATCTTTTCAGATAAATAAATCCTACTATACTAATACAGCCATTTCTACTCTCTATTTAATCCAAAGAAAATAAAGCTTTCAGAATAACATAAATTTTCTTCCTTAGATAATGTTAAAGTCTATTTTCACAGCAATAGGGTTCCTGAAATATTTATTTTCCATCAGTGTCCATTCTATGACCAGCATTTCCTTTAAGTAGAATAAAACTAGATTCCATTTTTCTAAAATATTTTTATGAATAATTTGGAAAAGTCAAATATTTTTCTTAATTTCAGACTTACGTGACTTAGATTATCTAAGATCCAGGTATGTACTTGTACATAGATAAATAGTAGATCTTCTTTGGATCTGAGAACCTATGAAAATCTGATTTAAGCTATAGAAATCTCTTCAAGAAAAATGGACATAAATTTACACAACCAAAGTTTTACATGGAATTTCAAAGGGCTGCTAACCCCCAAAGCCTAGGTCATACTGAATTCCAAGCTAAGAACTATTTCCTCCTTTGTTTGGATGTTAATTATCAGTTAATGATCTCATAAGGAAGTCATTTGGTGTTTTAATCACATTTATTAAAATAATACTGATCCTCAAATAGGGTTTTCTGTACTTTTGATGCATGTTCTTATTTTGAAACACGACCCTCATTTAACCTTAATATCGTATGCTTATCATATATTCACAAAGCAGTTCTCTACTACTCTGTTATTCTCATTATTTCTTATGTTAATTTTGATCCTTTGAAATACCCACTTTAGTACTGGAAAATAAATTTCTTGGTACTGTTTCATTTTAAAGCTCTGTGACTCATGACTGAAACATATATACACTTATATGAGTGCTGCTGCTGCTGCTGCTGCTAAGTCACTTCAGTCGTGTCTGACTCTCTGCGACCCCATAGACGGCAGCCCACCAGGCTCCCCCATCCCTGGGATTCTCCAGGCAAGAACACTGGAGTGGGTTGCCGTTTCCTTCTCCAGTGCAGGAAAGTGAAAAGTGAAAGTGAAGTCGCTCAGTTGTGTCCGACCCTCAGCAACCCCATGGACTGCAGCCTACCAGGCTCCTCTGTCCATGGGATTTTCCAGGCAAGAGTACTGGAGTGGGGTGCCATTGCTGTGCTATATATAAATATATAATTATATATGTGACTGAACATGTTCATGAATATATATGAATCAGTATGTATACTAATATACTGATGATAGTATATATACTGATGATCAATATATATACTGATGAATGAAATACATGTATGTTTCATATATATACATACATATATATGAATGAACTATGTATGCATGTATATAATTATATGTGACATCTATCTATATATGAATCGGTGAAGAGCCGACTCATTGGAAAAGACTCTGATGCTGAGAAAGATTGAAGGCAAAAGGAGGAGGGGGTGGCAGAGGATGAAATAATTAGATAGCATCATTGACTCAATGGACATGCATTTGAGCAAACTCTCAGAGGTAGAGGAGGACAGAGGAGCCTGGTGTGCTACCATCCATGGGGTCGCAAAGAGTCAGACACAATTTAGCAACTGAACAACAGCAAATATATATGAATCAGTATATATACTGATATACTGACGGTGAATGATATCTCTTGAAACAGTAGGCTATATTCAAAGACTTTGCCTAACCTGCTTCATGAACATAAAATGTGTCATACAGATGAATAGTGTATTACTACAATCCCTTGTTCAGTCATCTCCTAATGAGATTATCTATGAAAAATCTCGTTTGTTAATCCTTTCAAATGTCCTATAATATTTTAAGATCTTTTAAAGTAATGTATTTGAAACCAGTGATCATTGCTTTTGTCTTTAAAATCACAGACAGAGATCCACGTATCTGCAGCTTTGTAATGATTTTAAAACCTTTTATACTGACGTAAAGTAGATGGAAATGAAAAAGGAGTGTAATAGTTTCTGTGTGCAGTAATACTTTTGACTTATCTGAGAAATATATAGTGAATTTATTAATTTGCCATATATTTTCAGTAGATTGTTTTTAAGATATGGCAGCCAAGTGTTTCAGTTCTCCAGGCTGGCAGTTGGCAAGTTTGATGACCAAAAGAGCTTGCTAGAGCTTGTCATAGTAATATTTAAATATGTCAGCAGGAACATCCAGTTTTCAAACATGTAGATGGACTAGTTCAAGGTGTCTACTATCTCATCATTCAGGAGATGAGTTTCACTCATGTCTTTGTGTTTACACTACAGGGTAGATAATTTTGACGATAGCAGTCAGGAGGTGGCAGCTCTAGTATCTGTTCCTGTTTCATGGCTTTATTGTGGTTTGGGCTGTCAGTAATTGCTGGCCTTTTGAACTTCTGTAGAAAAGAAGAATAATGCTTCTTAACAGCTTCCATTGTGCTGTCTGTATTGGTTGTGCATTAAGAGCAATAATGAATTTTGGACTGTTAGCGATCATTATTTTTAAAGCAACACATAAGAATCACAATAAAGCCTTATTAAAGTGAAAGAAAAACTTCACATTTCAAATAATCTGTCAATTTCATCTAAAAACTAATATTTTGTCTGCTTTGAATATTTTGGATTACACACTATTTTAAATAAACATAGTCTATATCAGTTAGGATGGAGAAGGAAATGGCAACCCACTCCAGTGTTTTTGCCTGGAGAATCCTAGGGACAGGAGAGCCTGGTGGGCTTCCGTCTATGGGGTCGCACAGAGTCAGACACAACTGAAGTGACTTAGCAGCGTATCAGTTAGGAAGCACCCTAGTGTTATAAAAAGAGTACTGGATTAAAAAATCATTCATGTATTTGTGGGCCTGGCTGTTTGACTTTTGGCACGTTTTTCAGGCAACCCACTCCAGTATTCTTGGGCTTCCCTTGTAGCTCAGCTGGTAAAGAATCTGCCTGCAATGCGGAAGACCTGCGTTCGATCCCTGGGTTGGGAAGATCCCCTGGAGAAGGGAAAGGTTACTCACTCCATTATTCTGGCCTGGAGAATTCCATGGACTGTATAGTCCATGGGGTCACAAAGAGTCAGGCACAACTGAGCAATTTTCACTTTCAACCTCCTCGAGCCGTCTCTTTTCTTCTTACTCATAAAATGGGAACAACAACAGTTCTCATATATACTTCCTTGGAGTGCTGATGTGATTAAATAATGTGTGAAAAGGTACTTGGAAAAGAATAAAGTGCCGTACATATCTGAAGTGTTCTTGTAACTATGCTTATGTATAATTCAACTCTTTTGAAATCGATAAGTAGCACCCACTCCAGTGTTCTTGCCTGGAGAATCCCAGGGACGGGGAAGCCTGATGGGCTGCCGTCTATGGGGTCACACAGAGTAGGACACGACTGAAGTGACTTAGCATAGCATAGCATAGCATAGCATAGCATAAAGATTGCCATGAAGAAAAGCACTGTCACTTGAGATTTACAAGAGTTCACACATGCCTACCCTCCATGGGTATTGGGTGAAGATCTATGGAAGGTGATTAGAAACCATCACATTTGTATTTTTGTTTTGTTTTAATGATTCCTGCCTACTTAGAAGTTTGCTTCCTAGAGCTGGAGCAGAATGAGCACTTTGTTTATTCATTTATTTGGTTTTTAAAAGTATCTTTTTTTTTGGTTGTGCCGTACATCTTGCAGTATCTTAGTTCCCTGACCAAGGATTGAACCCAGGCCCTTGGCAGTGAGAGGGTAGAGTCCTAACCACTGGAGCAGCATGGAATTACCCAGTTTGAGAAATTTAGAGTATTGGCAGACGTGGAAAGGAAATCTGGGTCCATTTAACTTCAGCATTAACACCAAGGAATAGGTACTTGGAGGAAGTTAAGGAGAGGCTTGATCAGACCAGCCAAGACTGTACAGGGCAAGCCAGGAAGAATGATGGCAGCCAAGATTTACTGAGAACTGACCATGTGCCAGGCATTGTAGTCAGTGCCTTATATTCATTCTTTAATTTTATACATACAATATTCTCAGAAGTGGGTTGACTTCTATTACTACACTATTATTGCCCCCATTTTCTTTTTTTTTTTTTTTAGTTCTACTAGTTTACTGCTACCAACCCACCTCCCTCCACCTCCCCCCTCATGCATGCATGCTGTTATGTAACCCCATGGATTGCAGTCCACCAGGCTTCTCTGTCCATGGATCTTTCCAGGCAAGAATACTGGAATGGGCTGTATTGCCCTCATTTTCAAGTGGAAAAAAACTAAGACTTAGAAAAGTTAAATATTCACCCAGGATCTAACTGCCCTGCTCCTTACCCCTCTATTTTATTGCTTGTAACTATTTTTTGCACCCCCATCCTTGTGAGGGAGACAGCATTATGTGATGGGTCTAAATTTGGGTTCCCAGGTATGGATTCCCGTTGGATGGACTTCTTCTTTCTGAGTTTCTTCTATCGAATTCTCTCTGAATCAGTCTCCTGTAAATGTGTGTGGAATGATGAGATTATGTAGTTCCACATTTCCCTCTGTGTAAGTTGACCTTTTAGGTCTCGGTCCTGAAGTCCACTGAACACCTATCAACAACCTTGCAGCCTCTGCTCCCTGCTCCCAACGCTGCAGCCTGTTATAGTTTCCAGCGTCAGTGTTGGAAGCAATTTCTTTCAGGATCCATTTTTGTTATTTGAATATTTGTGTGTTTATACATACACAAGCACATGGACATTACGTACATAGAATAAATGCTGAAGTCATGAACCAAATATGATGCCAATCAACATCGTTTATTTCTCTTTGAAGACTTATTTCTTTTTATTTCCTTACTGTGTTTTCTGTATGTGATTTCTGAAAAATAATTAGAAAAAATATGTTTAAAAGAGAAATGTTTTATTGACTCCTTAAAAACAGTTATTATCTATTGGGTCTGACATGTTGTACTAGATAATGATAGAATGGGGTTCAAAAGATATAGTATCTTGAATGCCTAAAGTGTGAGGATATGAAATGTAAGAATTAAAAAATTAAAATCAGAATATTATTAAGTAAAATGATATAAGTTATATACTGATTTACTGACTGAGTATTGAAAGAAGACAAAGTAGAGAGGTGATGTTGGGTTGAGAGCTAAGAGGTCAGGTCAGGTCAAGTATAAGAGCAAGAGAAATCTCTTAGGGTTGTTTAAGGTTTGGGCTTCCTACAGAAACATTCTCCTCACACCTTCATTTATTTCACAAAGACTAATTGACTGTCCACAAGTTTCTGAGCATGTGCTGGATTTTGGAGGTACAGTTGTTAATAAGGGATTCATACACATAAGGTTGTTCTCAGCATTTGAGTTTGAATGGAGTGGAGTGCTCAGTCGCTCAGTCGTGTCTGACTCTTTTGAGACCCCGTGGACTGTGGCTCACCAGGCTCCTCTATCCATGGAATTTTCCAGGCAAGAGTACTGCAGTGGGTAGCCATTCCCTTCTCCAGAGGTTCATCCCAACCCAGGGATCGAACCCATGTCTCCTCCATTGGCAGGCAGATCCTTTACCACTAGTGCCACCAAAGAAGTACTTTATGTAAAAGAAGGAGTAGTCAGGAAGATACAGCCAGTTTGAGGATAAACATGTAAATTTAAGTTGCAGTATTCAGGACTTCTGTAGGGAATTTCCTGGTGGTGCAGTGGTTAGTACTTGGCACTCTCACTGCTGGGACCTGAGCTCTATCCCCAGTCAGGGAACCAAGATCTCACAAGCTGCACAACGCAGCCAAAAAAAAGACTTCTCTAGACAATGTGTTGTTTTATATGTCTTAAATGATGATGGTGATACTGACCGGGGGAACTGTAAGGCTGTTGTGAAAGTTAACAACATGTTATTCAGGTTCTCTTTATTACTATTATTATTGCCAATGATTGCTAGGTATATGCAAAGTTAAAAGTATGACCTTTAACCCTCTGTTTATGGAAAAGCTTAGGAGACAGTGGCACTTTTCTTTTTTTAATGCCTTATTTCTTAAACTTCATCATCCCTGGATTTAGGGTTGGATCAGACAGGTCAGGACATGGAATGACTGCTAGGAAATCATTAGGGGAATCACCTCAGTCAGCCAGAGTCCACTCTCCTGAGCCCTGTTCTTTTCCCTAAACAGAGTACACCTATTGATTTCAGCAACTGCCTTTTTTTTTAGTTGAGATTTGTTTTCATGAAAATAACACTTTAGCTGTAAATGCTAAAAACAACGAGTGAGTCTCTTAATTAGAATAATAGCCTATATAAGATTTGGTCCTTAAATATAACAAAGGCTCACGTAACTTGTTGAGCTTTAGTTTATATCATTTTGCTCCAGGTCTCACTGTGTTATATCCATTGAGAAACGAATGTCTGTAGCATCTCATAGTTTTAGACAGCTTTCTTCCTCTCAAAAACTTCTAACCAAACAGGAATCTAAGTTTACTTGTTTTCTAGGCTTTTAATGTCAAAGTATTTCCTGTAGCAATAAGGCTCCTGAAGTCTATATTCAACACCATTGAATTATTCATGTTGAAAACTAGAAAACACTTCTTGGGCTCTTTGGAACCCATAGTTGAAAACTGGGGCGGGAGTGATATTTATTGGTCATCAGAAAGTAGTATCATTCAAAGCCAGGCTGTTTTGCTCACCAGGCTGCCGATTCCTAAGACTTACCCATGGTTTCTTTGTGAATGGACACAGTGACTGACTGTGGATTCCTTTCCTTTTCAAATTTAGCTATTTTCGGGGAAATTGAGCTTTTGAATTTTATAAGTTCTTTGTCTTCCTCATTTGAAAAATATTTAAATGATCTTGCCCAAAGGGCACACGGAGAATCGGCATGACTTTCAGGAAATTAGTAAGCAGTAGAGTTATTTTTAGCTTTTACTCCTAGCAAACATTTCCTTTTGTTCTTTAGAAGACATTGTTGATCTGTTCATTCATGTGCTGTGGTCTTTCCCAAACTACAGGATGGCTTCAGATAGAATAAGCCCTCTCTTCTTTACTCTGTGTGACGGAGCTAGTGTTGCTGCTCTTTAATTTTAACTCATGACTTCCTCATTTGTTCATGTTTTTCTGCATTCTGGAGCACCATCACTAACACATACATTTTATTGTTGTTTGGAGTGGATTTTCCCTCTCCCCAGCAAATACTAACCGAAAAATGTTCACACATGCAGGCTGTACAAAATTTATTTATTTTTTAGTCAAAATACTGTATAGTAATAGTTGATGGTGTAATTTTGTCCTCATTTTCTGTTAGTACTTATTTTCCAGGTATAGATACCATCTTTAGAAAGTTATGCAGTTAGTATTACAGAATCCCAAATCCAGGATAGATGGTTACAAAGGCTGGCCTTTACACTTTAATGTCATGCTTGATCTTTAAAAAATCTTCTAGTACTTAGAGGAAATCAGGTTTTTAAGCAAGTACACTGACACTTCACTTTTACTCTTCACATAAAGGCAAGTTTGATATAAGACTAGATCCAAAATGATTTCACCATTTTGTAAAATCATAAATTTAACTTTTTTTCCTTTTATTTTTTTCTGTAAGAGAGAGAGGTATTATAGTATCTGTGATTAAAGTTGGGGTTCTGACTCAGACCACCTGGTTTAATATCCAGGTTCTACCTTTAATCTCAGTATGCCTCAATTTCCTCATCTCATAAATGGAGATTGCAATTATTATACAATTGTTTTGGGATTTAAATCAGATAATCCATGAAAAAGCCTAGCAAAACACCTCACATAGTAAAGTCTCAATAGATGTTGGCTATTATCATTATTGTAGACAATTATTTTCTCTATAGTGTAGGCTATAGTTATTTTTAGAAGATTATATACAAGAAAGAGGCAAAAACATTCAGTTTTTCTGAAGCCCTTGACTTTTTCCCTGTAAATTTTTTATTGGAATGTCCTCAAACAGAGGCTACCCAATTTCATTGCCTAGTGAATTTAGTTTCCCGTGGCCCGTCAGTATTTGCAGCTCTTCATATCTAGAATCAGCACAGTTATAATAGGAAGTCAAGCAAAACATTTTTTTGCATAAAGAGAGGGAGGCCGAATGTGAGATGGCATTGACATCTGTGCCTCTGCCCTGGGCCAAAAGCAGAATGGCCCATCTGCTGCCTCCTCCACTGGTGACGCCCCGTCTTCTCCCTTCCTTCCATTTAGAGCCCCAGGGATGATGAAGTCAGGGAGAGAAGACTGGGATGTGAAGCATCTAAAGAGGGAAGCAGGACAGAGGTTCAGGGGAAGGTAACAGAATCACCCCCATTCTGCAGCTGACCCAGCCGGGTAGATAGATGCTAAGTATTTCTCTGCCAATAGCAATTTTATGTGAGTTCTCTGGATGATGTAAAGGCTGAAAAACACCAGCCTGTCTAGTGAATTCCCATCTTTCTGGTTAAGAGCTTTCCTGACATCTGATTCAACGATTTGCTAAACTTTCCTTTTTTAAAGAAAAAAAAATTTTTTAACACTTAACTCAGAGTAAGTCCTTTATTTTTACAAGGGGTACTTTAACTTCTGAGTATATCCTTTGTTTCTCTTTTCTTATAGCTGCATTAAACTCACCTCACTTACCAACTATTATACAATGCTAACTCCTACTGTAGAGGCTTCTTGTTTTAAGGTAGCGTCTTCTACCAAATCTGAGAGCTACAGCTCAGGCTTTCTACAATATGGTTGTTTTAGAAACACTTGTTTAAAGCTTAAAGCACAAAACATCATACACCTGAAAGGGATATCAGTCTATAATGTTGTAATTTAACTCTTTAACTAATTTTGATGAAAACTTAAGTAGTTAAGTAATAGATTGATAAATACTCCAGAAAGGCATGTACTGAGTAAACAAAAATATGCAAATGGCAAGGGGAACTAGGGACAGATTGCCTTAGATTAGGAATCTCTTCAATTTTAATGGGAAACTCTTTTTTTTTCTGGCCACACTGCTCGGCTTGCGTAATCTTAGTTTCCCCAACCAGAGATTAAACCTTCGCCCTTGGTACTAAAAAAGCAGTGAGTCCTAAATCACTGGACTACCAGGGATGTTCCTGGGAAATTATTTTAAAATATTTTTACTTTCAAAGCTTAAGGTTTCTTTTAACTTAAACTAATTTTTTTCAGTTATGATTTCCTGATGATTATTTCAAGTGTGTCTGTGATTCAGAAGAATGAAATATGATTTTAATGTAGATATTCAGGGACTATTTTTCAGGCTGCTTGGCTACTTGTTTTACTTTCATTTAAATTTGAGGTTATCTTAACCTTCATTCAAAGAGGCAGTTGACTCTTGATTCTAACTTAAGTTTTAATGAGTCAATTATAAATCATCATATATGTAGTTTTAATTCACTGCTTTTTAAAAAAAGATTTTTATGTTTACTTTCTAGACCGACTTTGCACGATTCAGTGGAACAAACGTGGAAACTGACTTCGTAGAGGTGCCATCACAAATGCTTGAAAACTGGGTGTGGGACGCTGATTCCCTCCGAAGACTGTCTAAGCATTATAAACATGGAAGGCCTATTACAGATGATCTGCTTGAAAAGCTTGTTGCTTCTAGACTGGTCAACACAGGTATGACTTACCATTTTAGAAAATAAATCAGAATTGCTTCATGGAGAATTGGTGGCATCTTTTTTAGGTAAGAATTGGATTTATTTAGAGAAATACAGTTTCCATAGACAGAATGTGGGCCATTTGAAAAAGTAAGAGCAGCTCCAGGGCCTGGGGTCATGTCAGAAAATGAGAAAAGCCGTGAGAAAAACACACTCCACAGACAAGAGTGTAGGCCATCCCAGAAGGCAAGGGGCCTGCTGGCATCTTCTTCTATAGAACTTATTTCCTCTTTTGTAATGACAGCACCCCAGAGTGTTAACATGAGGTGGGAAGGCCACTAAGCATGTTGGAATACTGAACACTGGAATTATATCCAAGAAAAAAAGATGCATCTCCTTTTAAATCTTAAATAGAATGAGGTGTCTCGCTCCGAACTTGTAATGAATACTATTAGAATCCGTTTATGAAATCTCTGAGCTTGTGATATTAGAACATGTAGTTCTCTCTTCTCCCAAACATGCCCAAACATTCTTATGTTATTAGGTCTCCTGACCTTACGCCAGATTGTTTTGAGCAAAGTTGATCAGTCTCTCCACACCAACACTGCGCTGGATGCTGCAAGTGAATATGCCAAATACTGCACAGAAATTTTAGGTGTTGCAGCTACTCCAGGTATGTAAGTATACTTATTGCAGTTTCCTTCTTCCTGGGAAGCACAGGGTATATTTAACACTGTTAGAGAAGGCAGAGGGTGTCAGGCAGATTACCTAATGTAATTTATTTCTGATTTCTGAAACCAGGCCATGACTTTTAGATAAGCATCCTTTTGTCCTTATGAGTTATCCTATCCAAATGTGCTTGAAGGGAAGGCGGCTCCAGCTCTGCAGCATTTTAGTGTAATCAGGCGTGAGCAATTGGCCTCCACCCAGAGCAGAGAAAGCCATTCAGTTTGGCAACATGGCCTGGCCCGGCCCTCCCTGTGTGCCCTGAGACTTCTGTAGGATTGCAATCAGACACTGGCAGGAGGGACATTTTAGAGAAAGGCACAAACTTCTACCTGGTGTCTGATTCTGCTTCCGAGGTCAGTTCAGGCAGTTTGACTCTAACCTGATATGGTTTATGAGACTCGTGTGAGTAGGTGGGAGATGGTCAGACATACGCATTATATTTATATTTATTGACTTCAAGCAAACATGTTCCTGGGCATGTAAACACAGCTGGAAAGGTGACTTTTTTCGATCAAGGAAACTGTTGTCTAATTGAGGCAGTCACATTTCTAGTGATAATAAAGGTCCAGGCCCCTCTCTTCCTTTTGTGATCTAGTACACTGAACAGCAACTTTGGGCCTCAGGCCTCTTTGACAGAATCCTTTCTGTAAAGTAGCCCTGGAGGTAGATTGAGTTGGTAAGACCTTTTTATAGCTTTTCAGGTAAAGAGTTCTTTTTCAGTAATTATGAACCTCAAGTACCATTCTGACCCATTTTAGATAGAAATGGGTGTGACAAAGAGAAGGTTCAATATTATTAGAATATTTATAAGACACATATGTGTCTAAGGGACAAGAAAGGACTGAGTTGTCTGTTGGGTGTGGACGAAGCCTCTGAAACTATTGTTAGGCATTCCAGAGTGTAGGGCCGAAACCAGCTCTGAGGTGGAGCTGTTGTAGGAGAGAAGTTTGTAAACATCTTGGCCAAGGACACCCATAAGCCTGGGAGTGCTAGAGGTGACTAGATGCAAGGACCTAGCGCTGTCTCCTCCCACAGCTGGACTCCCCATAGGGAAGCCTTAGCTAGCTGAGAACCTGATACTTAACATCTGACGTCACATTGTTTGAAATGTATCTTTTTTTAAAGGCACAAATATGCCAGCAACTTTTGGACATTTGGCTGGGGGGTATGATGGCCAATATTATGGATATCTTTGGAGTGAAGTGTTTTCCATGGACATGTTTTACAGCTGTTTTAAAAAAGAAGGGATAATGAATCCTGAGGTATTGTATTGTTTTTTTTCCCTCCTTTTTTTACTTCTATATTTGCCCTGTCCCCCTTAACTCCTAGTGTAAAATATTTTTTACACCTAGATTTTGAGAGTAAGAGATCTGGTAACAACTTTTAAATTTAAAAGTCTAACATCTTCTCACATCATCATACATTTGCTTTGTATAGGTGATTAATTCTGTAAGTTTAAAAAAAAAAGCCTACTGTATTTTCTTGCTTACTAGCATTCCAGTATATTGCATAATTAAAATTCAAAGCTTTGTTTGTGCATCTGAGCATTTATAGCTGCTAGTTTTGACATGTGCCATACCGTGTTTTCGTTTTATAGGTTGGGAAAGAAAGATAAACTCCTTCCTGATATAAATGATCTGCCTATGTTTTGATACACTCTACATACTTGCATTATACGTTTTCTGTGGAAGTCAGCCTTTTTTCTGTGATTGGTACACGCCACCTACAACACAGAGTTTGTAACCTAAATGCCTCTGAGTAATTTAAGCTGCCTCATTAACCTGAGCCGTTCCTTCCCGTGTGCAGCGACTTGACTGCCAGGTGGCTGCCAGCCAAACCTTCCCGAGTTACAGTCCCTCTGTCTCCATTCTTGTTGAAGACTCAGCTGTCAGGTTATTTCCAGGCCTGAGAATTTTCCAGTGTGTTTTTCATTCTGTTTGATGCAGAAATTAGAAGAACAAAGTGTCAAAATCAGATTCTCTGTGTGTATTTCAACCGACTTATTCTCAAAACTTTGTGTTTCTGGATAGCATACTACCTTACACATGAGCACTGAAATAATGGATGTGATATAGACCACCATCCCTTCTCGCCAGCCTTCACCCCGAAAACACCAGCTCCAGACTACCTACATTCTATTCCCTAGCCTTTCCAATCCCTTCATTACCCATCCATCCATCCTACCCAAGCTATTAGGTCTCTGCAAGTCTCCTTCCAATCCCTGGCAACCCCACTTAAAGAACGGTCAACCACTGGCTTGTTCTCATAAATACCCTGACTTCTGCATGACCTTCAGCCAGTGTCCAGCCCTGGATTCCTCTACCATGTCATTTAGAGATGGTACTCTTGGTGTTCAGATTCCCCTTCTGCAGAATATCCTGAGGCTCCATTTGATGCCCCGCTGCAGAGTCCAGCTGTCTAGACCCCCAGTGTAACTTCACAGTCCTGCTCACTTCCCTAATTGGGGTCCCCACCACCTTTCTCCCTTTCAGCAGATGCTCTGTCCTCTCTACTAAGGACATTAAGAGCATTGAAAGTGAGTACCTTCATCTTCAATATTTAACTTATTCCCTCCTGTCTCAGAAGATGGGTCTGTGATACTAAGACTCACTGGTTTACCATCTCAGGAAAAAAACTTAGCACTGACTGATAACCTCAGTGCTCCTACTCCGTCATTCTTGCTTTCACAGCCTACTGTCTTGGTGTAAGAAACAGTTTCTGCATACCTCTGCTTCCAGGCTTTTGCCTCCACCAACTGAATTGGAAAGTTGTTACCCTCCGCTCCAGAGTAACCACTGATGATCCAGCCCCCAACTCTCAAAGGCCCTCATCTACCTTTAGTCTTGTTTTATTCCTGCTTCTCCGTATCCCTCTTTGTCACAGCCCTTAGCTAAGCAAACAGATCCCGTCTGTACTTCCCAGAACTCTCAGCCTGGCAGCCAGATTTCTGTGTTCCATTGGGTCTTTCCTGCTTCACAAATTTATTCATTCTGCTTCTTCCACCTAAAATCTATGCCTTCCTTGTCTGTGCCTCTCCAGAACTCTGCCGTTCATAAAGGCCCTATTCAAACGGCCACTCATTTATGAAATCTTCCAGATCACTGAAACCAGAAGTGATCTTTCCATCCTCTGAACAGAAGAGTGAACTTGGGCATGGAGTATACAGTTTCAATAAGCTTTTTCTTGTGTCTGGAATGTTTAATATAATTATCTTACAGAATAACAAGGTCAGGTTGTAAAATACTTTGTACCATAGAATGTGAACTCTGATTTTAAAATATGCATTTAGAAAAAAGTACATCAAAATATTGTCAGTTATTATCTTTGGTAAGTTTATGATTGTTCAGTATTTTCCTGTACTTTTTATGGAGCTTTTCCTTATTTTTACATAGAGCATGGATTATTATAGAAATCAGAAAACCATGTTTAAAGAGACGCAGGCCGGGTATGTAAGAGTATAATTGTGACCTCCACCGGCTCTTAAGTCGTTGGCGAGGCTTCCTGGCGCAAGTACTACATTGCCTCTTTCATCTCCTCTACTCCACACCTTCGGGAGCCTCCACTGCCTCCTCTCCTCTTCCAGCTCTCACAGTAACAGCCAAAGTACTGATTTCAGTGGATCCCAAGGAACTTGCAGTTCCGGCAGGAGGGATCCCTGCCATCATGCATCTATGTGCCTCCTTTCTTCTCAGGCTTCACTGCTTGGCAGGCAGCCAGACTGCTCTTAATTCAGACAAAAGGGCAGGGTTGAATGTGGAGGAAGCAAGATCCCATACAACCTGGAATTGCCTTGTGGTGTCAAAACCTGTTTTAAGTTTGACTGAAATTCTAGATTCAGCTGTGCAATGTATTATTACTCGTCTTATGCCAGGAAGTTGGCTTTAATCCTTTCTTTTCTCCTTCCTGTTAAATACTCTGGAACATCATGTCGTTTCCTGCTCCGCTGCTGTCACAGCAAGAGTGAGTCCAGCTCCAGAGGCCAAGAAGAATCCACTGCACCCACCCTCACACTCTCCAATTCAGATATCCATGTATTTAAAAACTAACACTTTGGAATAACAATCCTGTTCTACAGAAGCTTCTGTCATTATTACAACTATGTCATGATGAAGGGAAAGAATTTTTGTGGTATGAAGAAGTACTGAATTTGATCTGAAGCTGTGGGAATCAGAGCAGGCACAATATATCATAGAGTCTTGTTGTCTCAAGACCTCTCACCCTCCCCAGTACATATATTTGGAGTATTTTGAGAAAATAGTAGGGTGGCCCTTCAAGGAGTTGGTACCTGCTTTTCGTAGTCCCCAAGCTCTAGAGAGGCTGGGAGCTGAAAGATCATGTATTGTTGAAATTATTGTTCATGGTCATTAGTATCAACAGAAGAACATCTCCAGGCCTCACCTCTGTAACCTCTTACCATCCTGCAAAGCCTGGGGTCTGAGAACCATTTTAGATCTCAACAAGCAGAACCGCAGAAAGTGTGCAACTCACTGGGAAAACAATAGTAGGAGGGGTCAAATATAAGCCTGCGGTCTTCTGTGCCCTACCTGTTAGCAACAAAATATTTTATAGTACAGTTGTTTGATAGCCTCTATCAAAGGTTTAGAACTGGCTCCTTACCTGAAATAGCCTGAAAGTTTGCTACCTCTGGTTTTATCTCTAATTTTCTATGATCTTCATCTTAACTGTATAGTTTGTTAAATATAACAGTATCTTTAGCTTTTACTTTTTCAACTCATCTCTTAAATAACTATGGAAGGGAGCTACTTGGGAGTAACAGTTTCCCAGCAAACTCTAGGAGCTCTTTCAGGATCCCTTTAAGGTTCCGAAACGTGGTTTCAAAATCCAGCAGCTAATTGTAGGGTTGAAAGAATGAGGGCATTTTAACAAGGGCCATTTCTTTTTATAATGCAACTTCATTGTGGGAAAATTCCTGAAAAGTAATAGACATGCAGATTCAAAGGCAATTATATTGTTAAGCTAGAATTATGTTCCTCCTCTTCTGCATTTAGAGTAATTGCTAAGCTTTGTTTTTTTCCATTAGTGAAGATTACAGCCAAGTATCACATGTAGAAAGGAATACTGAGAAAGTCAAAGATAGTGAAGTATAACTGTCCACAGTGCCATAAGGAAGTGCCTAGATCTTACTTACAGTAATGGACAGAGAAGCTAAATAGGAAGAACTGCGTGACGGGGACTCTCCTGGTGGTCCAGTGGTTAAGACCCCGTGCTTCCACTGCAGGGGCATAGACTTGGTCCCTGATCAGATGGGAACTGAGATCCCACATGCCATGTGGTACAGCTAAAAAACTAAGGAGAAAAATTACCTGATAAAGTGTATTATAAAGCTAAGTATTCCAGGGCCTAGGCCCAATTTCTGCTTAAATGCATTGCTAAGAGAGAACATGAAATTTCCTCTCCTGATGGGCCTTACAAATGGATTAAATTTCAGCTTCTCTGACCTACCACCCCAAAGCTAATTTTTCTTACACTTCAACTTTTTCTAACAGCATTAAATTCTGCCTGATTTAAGGGAAAAAGGAAGGAAATGGGGTTGATGTCCAACCTACTTCTTGAATATTTACAACACCAGACCTTCTAAGCCTTGAATTCCAACCAGCTGGAAGCAGTTTTTCTTCCTTTTTGTGTTCCTCCAGCCTTTCTTTGTGTTTCTGTTAGAGCTCTAGTAATCTGCCTTGCTAATTGTCTGTTTCTTTGTCTCACCTTCTGGATTACGAGGCTCTTGTAATAGGAACTGTTTTATTCATCTTGGTGTTCATCCTCTGTATCAAAATACTTACGTTGCTGGACCCAACTGGCAGCTCCCATGACCTGCTTCCTCTCATCTGTTCCCCTAATACACGGGACTGGCCAGGCTGCCCTTTTTTTCGTCAGATCTCTTCCCTCCCCATAAATATTTACTCATCCCTCCTCACAAATTGAAACTGCACTGAAGTTTTCCTGATGACTTCTTTGAGTGAAGGGGCGATTCCAGCGCTGTTCTCTCTGACCACCAACACCAGTCTTTCACCTTCTCCCTCCTTCCTGCTTGTCGTCAAAGGTGTTCTTTTCCCCACTCACAACCTCCGCACCCTCACTCAGAGAAAACAAAGGAGATGCTGTGGGGAAGAAGTGTACAGATGAGCTATGGAAGGACAGGTTTCAATATCCACTGTACAAGCGGGCTGGTGAGCCTGTTAGGCGCCTAGCTGTCATCACTTGTCCTTGGACAGATGCTCTCTGCCCTGATGCCTGCTACTCAGAGCAGGAGGAGACAACAGGCTCTACGGCCTAGACACAGTCACAGGAAGCAGGAGGAAGGGAGGGTTGGAAGGCCGGGGGAGCCTGCGTGTGCTCCTGCAGAGAAGCCAGAGGTGGCACGAGACCCAGAGTGCTTCCCATGTATATGTTCTCGTAGACGATGGGTATCCTTCACTCAGATAATTATGAGTGCTCAAAGAAAGGGAGAAGGGCATGGCAACCCACTGCAGTATTCTTGCCTGGAGAATCCCACGGACAGAGGAGCCTGGCGGCCTACAGTCCATGGGGTCACAAAGAGTTGGACACGACTGAGCGACTAACACACACAAGGGCTTCCCTTGGTGGCTCAGATGATAAAGAATCTGCCTACAATGAAGGAGACCCTGGTTCCATCCCTGGGCCAGGAAGATCCCCTGGAGAAGGGAATGGCTACCCACTCCAGTATTCTTTCCTGGAGAATTCCATGGACAGAGGAGCCTGGCAGGCCACAGTCCATGGGGTCACAAAGAGTCAGACATGGTTGAGCAGCTAACACAAGATTATTGCATAAAGTGAGTGCCTTGTCTCTCCTACTTAGTATTCCTGAGTCAGACTCAGTCATGTCTGACTCTTTGCGACCCCATGGACTGTAACCCACCAGGCTCCTCTGTCCATGGAATTTTTCGAGTAAGAA
This sequence comes from Tragelaphus eurycerus, assembly GCA_935064755.1. Taxonomy (NCBI): domain Eukaryota; kingdom Metazoa; phylum Chordata; class Mammalia; order Artiodactyla; family Bovidae; genus Tragelaphus; species Tragelaphus eurycerus. Next base: position 14,388,755 of record CAKXYN010000024.1, on the reverse strand, counting down.
TACTGGAATGAATTCCCATTTCCCACTCCAAGGGGCCTTCCCGACCCAGGAATTGAAACCCCTCTCTTGTGTCTCCTGCATTGGCAGGCAGATTCTTTACCACTGCATCACCTGGGAAGTCCACTTAGTATACTGTTGTATACTAAGTATACACTATAGTATACTAGTATACTTAGTATATTATTTTATACTAATAGTGGAAATGAAGTCTCTTGTGCTTTTTTCTAGCTTTATTAGGAGACAGAACTAATTTTAAGGGAATGCTGAAACAGGAATGCATGTTTCCCTGACTATATATGAGTAACTGAACTTAGGGACAGTATGAGAAAGAAAATGGAAGGAGAGGTAGATGACATCTCAGGTTTGTGAATACTACCAAATAGCAGGAATGAGTCTAGGGAGCAGGCAAGGTGCTAAAACCATCGCTCAGATTCCTCATATACTGAGGGAGGTAGGCATATTCCCACCTTACAGATAAGGGAACTAAGGCCCAAGGCCACACAGCTGAGGATGAAGCCAAGATTTTAACCTGGGCCTGATTCCAAAACTCCTGCTCTTGCTTTAAAAAACATCAGTGTTGAGGACTTGCCTGGTGGTCCAGTGGTTAAGACTCTGTGCTTCTACTGCAGGGGACAGAGGTTCGATCCCTGCTTGGGGAACTAAGATCCTGCATGCTGTGGGGGCAGCCAAAAATAAAGAAATCTGAACATATTTTTTAAAAAACAAAGAAAGAAACCATCAGTATTACAGAGGATTTACACAGTTGCCAAAAGATACATGTTAACCTTCCAGGAGTAAAAACCACGGAGGTGACCAATGATGGTTTCCCCTTCCCTGAATGACTAACAGGAGCGCTTACTCTATACAGACCCTCCTGCAGGGATTTTCAAGCATGGACATTTCCAGTGGTTGTCTTAGAGCTTCTCTTCCCACTTTGCTCACAGTTATGGTTCCTCCATTATATAAACAGAGGAGAACCACTCACACCACAGACTCTATCCACCTGTAGCATTTGTCTCCCAGACAGTGTTCTCTCACCCAGGGAACCGGTACCTTCCTAACACACAAATTCACTTAACTGTTGTTTTGTTTTGTTTTAAAGAAAAGCAAGATCCTATTACCAAAGTGACTCTTAAACTCTTCTCCAAACTTCATTGCCAAGGAAATGAAACTATTAAGAGACCATTGCTCTGTAATTCAGGAAATTGAATCAAGTTGTGTGGAGCTGTAAGCAGGGGAGGACCTGTGCTGTTCTGAGCCACGTACTGTGAGACTAAACAGTGCCCAGCTGTACAGTGACTTTACCAGCAAGGGAGACGAGAACCGGCTCTTCACAGCAGCGTGCAGCCCCTCTAAACCTCGCTGTTCTTCAGTGTCCACAGTTACAGTTCTCGGTGCAAAACAAGAATATTCTGGCAGATGTCCACATTTTGGCGATTTTTTTAACTTTAAAAATTTCATTATTTTTCCTATAGTTGTGCAATAAAATATGCCTTTTTAAAAGACTCTCAGATCTTGAGCATTAAGAATTTCTGCAGGTAAATTCTAATAATTGAGGCTGCATGATAGGTTCAAGAGGGTTAAATATACTCTTGTCTCAACTATTAGTATGTATTGAAAATATTTATATAATAAATGGCTTAAATTATTTTTATGTTCAGATCAATTTAATTCACATTTTCTAAGTTCCTGTACTGCTTCACCCAGGGAGAACAGCCCTTCCTTCCCCCACACCACCCCGCCTACAGATTTGTTGTTGTTCAATTGCTCAGTTGTGTCCAGCGCTTTGTGACCCCATGGACTGCAGCACACCAGGCTTCCCTGTCCTTCACTGTCTCCCAGAGTTTGCTCAGACTCACGTCCTTTGAGTCAGTGATGCCATCTAACCACCTCATGCTCTGTCGTTCCCTTCTCCTCCTGCCTTCGGTCTTTCCCAGCATCTGGTTCTTTTCCAGTGAGTCAGTTCCTCGCATCAGGTGGCCAGAGTTTTGGAACTTCAGCTTCATCATCAGTCCTTCCAGTGAATATTCAGGGTTGATTTCCTTTAGGATTGATTGGTTTGATCTCTTTGCTGTCCAGAGGACTCTCAGGAGTCTTCTCTAGTACCACAGTTCAAAGGCATAATTCTTTGGTGCTCAGCCTTTTTTATTTTTCAGCTCTCACCTCTATACATGTCTACTGGAAAAAACATAGCTTTGACCATACAGACATTTATAGGTAAAGTAATGTCTCTCCTTTTTAATACACTGTCTAGGTTTATCATTTCTTTTCTTCCAAGGAACAAACATCTTTTAATTTCATGATTGCAATCACCATTCGAAGTGATTTTGGAGCCCAAGAAAATAGTCTGTCATCGTTTGCATTGTTTCCCCATCTATTTGCCATGAAGTGATGGGATCGGATGCCATGATCCTTGTTTTTTTTTTTTTTGAATGTTGAGTTTTTTTCACTCTCCTATTTCACCTTCATCAAGAAACTCTCTAATTCCTCTTTGCTTTCTTCTGTAAGGGTGGTGTCATCTGCATATCTGAGGTTATTAATATAATAGTCTTGATTCCAGCTTGTGCTTCATCCAGCCCAGCATTTCGCATGGTGTACTCTGCATAGACTTTAAATAAGCAGGGTGACAATATACAGTCTTGATGTACCCCTCTTCCTATTTGGAACCAGTCTGTTGTTCCATGTTCAGTTCTAACTGTTACTTCTTGACCTGCATACAGATTTCTCAGGAGGCAGGTAAGGTGGTCTGGCATCTCCTATCTTTACAGTTTGTTGTGATCTGCACAAAGGCTTTATCATAGTCAATGAAGCAGAAGTAGATGTTTTTCTGGAATTCTCTAGCTTTTTCTTGATCTAGAGGATGTTGGCAATTTGATCTCTGGTTCTTCTGCCTTTTCTAAATCCAACTTGTACGTCTGAAAGTTATCGGTTCACATACTTTTGATGCCTAGCTTGAAGGATTTTGAGCATTACTTTGCTAGCATGTGAAATGAATGCAGTTGTGGTGGTTTAAAGATTCTTTGGCATTGCCCTTGTTTGGGACAATGAAAACTGACCTTTTCCAGTCTTGTGGCAACTGCTGAGTTTTCCCAATTTGCTGGCATATTGAGTGCAGTAGTTTAACGTCATCGTCTTTTAGGGTTTGAATTAGCTCAGCTGGAATTCCATCACCTCCACTAGCTTTGTTTGTACTGATGCTTCCAAGGCCCACTTGACCTCACACCAGGAGGCTGGCTCTAGGTGTGTGATCACACCATCATGGTTATCCAGTTCGTTAAGATCTTTTTTGTATAGTTCTTCTGTGTAGTTTTCCGAAATTTTATTAATATCTTCTCTTTCTGTTAGGTCCATACCATTTCTGTCCTTTGTTTGCATGAAATATTCCCTTGGTATCTTTTATTTTCTTGAAGAGATCTTTAGTCTTTCCCATTCTATTGTTTTACTCTATTTCTTTGCCTCGTTCACTTTAAAAGGCTCTCTTATCTCTCCTTGCTATTCTCTGGAGCTCTGCATTCAGATGGGTATATCTTTCCTTTTCTCCTTTGCCTTTTGCTTCTCCTCTTTCCTCAGATATTTGGAAGGCCTCCTCAGACAACCATTTTGCCTTCCTTTTTCTTGGGGATGGTTTTGATCACTGTCTCTTATACCGTGTTATGAACCTCCATCCATAGTTCTTCAGGCACTCTGTTTATCAGATCTAGTCCCATGAACCTATTTCACTTCCACTGTATAATCATAAGGGATTTGATTTAGGTCATACCTGAATGGCCTAGTGGTTTTCCCTACATTCTTCAATTTACATCTGAATTTTGCAATAAGGAGTTCATGATCTGAGCCACAGTCAGCTCCCAGTCTTGTTTTAGCTGACTGTATAGAGCTTCTCCATCTTTGGCTACAAAGAATATAATCAGTCTGATTTCAGTATTAACCATCTGGTGATGTTCATGTGTAGAGTTGTCTTTTGTTGTTGGCTACTCTATAGGTATGGGGCCTAGAACATAAGATGACCCTTAGAGGGGCTTGTTAGACAGTGTTCTAGTATGACACTGAAGAAGTGGTAACAACCTTCTTGCCTTATTTACAAGTTTTGAATAAATTTTCTTAAAAAGGAGGGGCCTGTAATCACTAATAATGGACTTCCTGAAAACTCTGGTAATGACAGTTAAAAGATATGTCATTTCTTGCTTGGTCGCAGCAATTAATTACTGTTTTAATAGTGATCTAGAACCTAAAACACGAATGATGGCTATTCTTATTACAGACTTTATTATTCTAAAAAGTAGCAGATCAGAGATCTTGAGCCCAATACAGCTTACCCCTTCCCTTTCTTTCATTGCCCAATGTGTCTAAATTTGACCAGTGTTAAATCAGTGGATTAGGTAAGGTTTAGTTAGTTACACTCATGTTTTAGGTTCTAGTGATGTGAAGTCGCTCAGTCGTGCCTGACTCTTAGCGACCCCATGGACTGCAGCCTACCAGGCTCCTCCATCCATGGGATTTTCCAGGCAAGAGTACTAGAGTGGGGTGCCATTGCCTTCTCCGGTTTTAGGTTCTAGATCACTATTAAAACAGTAATTAATTGCTCCAGAACAAACAAGAAATGACACATCTTTTTTTTTTCTTTCTCAAGAAAATTAAACCTAACTCTAAACTGTCACTACCAGGGTTTTCAGGAAGTCCATTATCAGTGATTGCAGGTCCCTCCTTTTTAAGAGAATTTATTCAAAACCTGTAAATAAGGCAACAAGGTTGCTACCGCTTCTTCAGTGTCATACTAGAACATTGTTCAACAAGCCCCTCTCGGGTTGATCTCTTATATTCTAGGCCTCAGACCTATAGAGTAGCCACAGGTAGCTACTGAGCTCTTGAAATGTGGCCAATGCTACTGAAGAATTGAGATGTGCTGTACATGTAAAAAACACACTAGATTTTGAAGACATACCACAAAAAATAAATCCCAATAATTGATACATGTTGAAAGGATAATATTATAGACCTCTTTGTTTAAGTAAAATATTAAAATTAATTTTACCTATTTTCTTCTCTTTTTAAACATGATTTCTAGAAATTTTTAAGTTATACATGTGGCTCACATTGTATTTCTACTGGACAGTGCTCTCTAGAGTTTATGGAAAGTAACTTCATTTCACTAATTGTTTACTCCTGATTAAGACTCATCTGTGAGGTTAGCTGTGTGCTTATAGATCATTAATAAGTTTCAGATGATTTCTGTTTATAATCAAAACCTGAAAAGTTGTTTTTTTGTGTGTGACCCTTGTAGGACTTTAGTTTTGTATCTAACTTGGTAGATTTCCTTCATCAACATTTTATTTTCTTTAACAGTTTGACTAGACATCTCTGATGGTTGTACCAAGCAGAATCATTGTCATAAGTCAAAAATGAGGTTACTTTTGTTTCTGGAAATTCTCAAGCTATTTATGTACTCAGGGAGGCTTTTAGTAGCTGTTCAAATGATTTAATGGATATAAATTTGCATCTTAACCCTGAACTATTTTATAGGTAGATTTAGAATTAAACTTCATTGAACTGTCTTGCCTTTCAAAAGGACAGTGAAAAGCAAGTGAAAATATTGAATAATGCTGATACTGAATTTCAATTGTTTTCTTTATCTGCTTATGTATTTGTGTAAATAAAGGCAGAGGAACTGTTGTATGCTTTAAACTTCTAGACCTTGTCCCCAGCAAATTTACAAAGGTCCTTCTTCCTCATGTTGAGCCCACAAAACTATCTACCTTCCACCATGGGACATGGGTTGTGGCCTTACCCCTACCCATAAGGAAGAAGAGGTTTTTTTTTATGAGCCCTTCATAAAGATATGGCAGAAACTGTTTTGACAGCAGCAGCTGGGCTACTGTTTCCAGGTACACACAATCCCTGTTTGTAGCCTAATTGAACTCCTGTTTTGCTAACCCTTTCCAAATCACATTTTAGATGGGGTAGCAAATAGAAGACTGTTCAAGCTTCCATTTGGCTATATTTCGTTTGTTTGTCTGTTTGCTCATATTGTCAGCATGCTGCTGAGGATCTAAGGAGACAAGACAGTAATAAAGGGAAGTGTGGAAGACCGGAGATCTAAGCTCCAGATCTCTTAGCTACCAAAGTAAATAAATACTACAAAGCTGTAGTCTAGGGGAAGGAGAACATCCAAAGTAAATCTAAAGTCCCTTTTTTCCCTCTCTTTTGCATCTAGAGATTTGGGAAATTGCTATAACCATGAATTATTAGGCATGCTTTATTTTATTAGGTTGGAATGAAATACAGAAACCTGATCCTGAAACCTGGGGGATCTCTGGACGGCATGGACATGCTCCAAAATTTCTTGACACGTGAGCCAAACCAAAAAGCGTTTCTAATGAGCCGAGGCCTGCCTGCTCCGTGAACTGGGGCTCTTTGGGAGCCATCCATGTCTGGAGGACAAGCGACATCACCACGTGTTACTGGCCTGGAAACTGAAGGGAGTTTTGCAAATGAAAATGTAGATTTCTATTAACTACCTTTTGTTTTTTAATTTGAAGAATTATACAGATGTAAATGGAATTCTAAATACTGTGACCTAAGAAAAGATGCGTTAGAAAATAATTGTACTATAAACTTTCATAAAAATGGATGTGATTTCTTTTTATAAAAGTTTCATATGAATCCAATTTGATTTTTTTACAATTATAATCTAGATAATATAATGTAAGAGGGCTTAGAATTTTTTAATTGAATCATATACATTATCTACTTTGATCCTTCTTATATATCTCGAAGTTTTATACTTGAGATTTCTCGGCTGATAAATGAATCATCACGTTCCTCTGATAAATATTTTCTCAGAGCCTTGCATCCACTTTAACTCTCTGTCTCCCAGTAAAGTGTGACCTCTTTGCCTGCATACCTCCTGGCCAGGGAACTATGCCTCAGTAATGCATGTATCTTTGTATTTCAGGCCTCATGATTTCCAACTTTCTGCCACACTTGATTAATGTTCTTCTAATTGGTTTAGTCTTTCCTGTCTGATGTCCAGTCAGAGAGTACCAAAAAATAAGTTTTAGCTGAAATGGCCTAAAGTATATTATGAGTTTTAATCTCATGTTAGAGTATTTGAGATCTTGGCTTAGAGGTTCTTTTCCACTTCAGCATATAAGATTGTCATATTTACCAGTTAGAACACTAAAGCAAATCTAAGGTTATTTTTCTCTTCTCCGGTTTCTAGTAAACAGCAAGGTCTTTGCCTCCTTTACTGTGCTCCTCACCTGAAGTGGCAGGTAAATTGTCACAAAGGCCTATCTCGAGTGCTGCAAGAATAGAGCTGAACTGAAGCATAAAAAGTCCATAAACCCCAGAAAATGAGTGGATTCTGCACAGGAGTCTGTGAGGACGGCTGCTCCAGCGTTACATGTGCTTCAGCTCAGCCGTGGGGAGGAGGCTCCTCTATGGCTTGTTTCATCTGGTGATTTTAAGCGAGCCTTTGGAGCTCTTTAGCTCTCTTTCCTGTGGGCCTAAATTCGAGTTTGCAAACCAGGAAACTTACATACTTACTTTTCCTCTAGGAGTCTACTCAATGAGGAAACCAAAATAGGATAATAAAAAAATTTTTTTTAATTAAAAACTAACTTGGAATGTATGCATTCTGCATAGGACTTCTAATTGTTTCCCAATGTGTACTGAGATATGACTCTGCTGGCCAGGGACAAAATTAGAACCTTTCCATTCTCTAATCCAAATGGACTCGGCTAAATAAAAAGATATTATGCTGCATAGTCAAATTATAGACAGCAGGAAAAATCAAGAGCTGTAGTGACACAGAAGAAAATTCAGAATATTATTGTCAAGCAAAATACCCTAAACATCACAGGAAATCCCACCCTCCCTTCTGAGACAATTGCCTGGCCCTCTTGCCCCCATATTCATCCTGTGTCATCATCTCCAGTCCTTAAAGCTGTTGTTTTTGTTTTGGTTTGGTTCTTTTTTTTTTTTTTTTTTTCGTCTTAGCAACGTATGGTACTTGTTTCATATCTTTTTTTTTTCCCAGGCTGTTCTGTTTTCCAGTTTCAGGCAAAAACTCTCTTCAGCTTTTTCTGTTGCCCAGTGTGTCTCCTTAACAACAATAGCTTTTATCATTTTAAATCTTATTTCATGTGGAAAAACTAATATTTGGTATGGAAAAGTCTACACACAATAAAATTACATTATTATCCAAGAGAGTGAATTCACATTTCTTTTATACTTTAATGTTAAAACTGAAATATATAAGAAAATGAAAGTACTGTGGTATTCTTTTTATTTAGGGTTCACATCTGGTATTTAAAATCTATCAAAGAACATAATGTCTACCAACAAGATAAATGGGTAAAGAAGATGTCACACACACACACACACACACACACACACACACAATGGAATACTATTTAGCCATAAACAAGAAAAATAATGCTATTTGCATCAGCATGAATGCAGCTAGAGATTATTATACTAAGCAAAGTAAGTCAGGAAGAGAAAGACAAATACCAAATAATATCAGTTCAGTTCAGTTCAATTCAGTCACTCAATTGTGTCCGACTCTTTGCGACCCCATTGACCACAGCACTCCAGGCCTCCCTGTCCATCACCAACTCCTGGAGTTTACTCAAACTCATCTCCATTGAGTCAGTGATGCCATCCAACCATCTCATCCTCTGTCATCCCCTTCTCCTGCCTTCAATCTTTCCCAGCATGAGTCTTTTCAAATGAGTCAACTCTTCGCATCAGGTGGCCAAAGTATTGGAGTTTCAGCTTCAACATCAGTCCTTCCAGTGAACACCCAGGACTGATCTCCTTTAGGATGGACTGGTCAGATCTCCTTGCAGTCCAAGGGAATAATATCACTTAATCACTTTTAGGTTGTGAAATCTAAAGCATTATGCAAGTGAGTCTATCTGTGAAACAGAATCATGGGTGTAGAGAACAGGCTGGTGGCTGCCAGGGTTGGGGGGATAGAGATTCGAGGGGGACAGAGTGGGAGATGGGGATTAGCAGATGTCAACTCTTCTATACAGAATGGATAAACAACAAGGTCCTGCTATATAGCATAGAGAACCATATTCAATATCCCATGATAAACATATTGGAAAGACTAGAAAAAAGAATTATATACATATACATATGTATAACTGAGTCATTTTACTGTACAGCAGAAATTAACACAAGTAACAAATCACAAGAAGTAGTAAATCAACTATACTTGAATAAAAATTTAAAAATTACCAAATAACAGCAATAGAAGCAAACATTCATCAAGAAATATTCTCTAGCATAATTCAAATTAAAGACCTGGTTTTTAACCTTTTTGAATGTGGCCAACGATTTCTTGTTCTTTTTTCCCCCTAGATCTGCACATAGAGTGTTGGTGTGTGTTCTGAATGGTGGAAAACTATAAAAATAGTAATTGACTAACCTACACTTTAGATTTATGGACTAAGACACATATAATAAGGTATCTCTTAGTTATTGAAACAGGAGATTTGGACCTGTTTCAGGTTTTCAGGAAGTCATTAGTTCACTGAGGGCAGGTTCTTAAACATCTCAGGTGTAGTATGCCTGGTTCCTAAAAGTTTAATTTTAAGATGCAACAAAGAAGAGAAAGAAAAGTGCTAATGAGATGCCACTTAATACAGATTTTTTCCCCCTCTAATTCAAATGTTGCATGTTACCTAGATAAAGAACTGAAAATTATCTTGAAGAGTAGTTACACCAAAATCTTGCCTTCTTAAACTCTTATAATGAAGGATAGATATCTGTAGCTCTTTATCCTTGACAGACCACATTGTGTAAGAGACCAAAATCAAGAAAGTAGCTCATAAACGTTTTTTATATGATTTGGTATTTGTAGGTGATTGCCTTAATTAGTAGAGAATGACAACTTTCTACTTTACCATTTTACCTTTATCCTTTGGGTATGAACTAAGGTGGATAGGGATCTGGCCTTCCTAGTGAATGTGTTGGTTCATTCATGACTATTTTTCACGTTTTCTTTTCTGTCATTCACAAGAATGACATTTTTCATGTTTGGAGGAGATTGCATCAAAATACTAATCTCCCAAATTGGGTTTTGGCATAGTTAGCTGATAAAAAATGTTAAAAGAAAAACCCTATTCCATCTGACCAGCTACAACGACCAAGGTTTCTTTCTTCCCTCAACATGACATTATTACAGTTATGTCTCATCTGAAACTGGATAGCCCTTCAAAACTGAATATGCCTTCTCTTATGAACACTTGATGAGAATAAAAGCAAAAAAGACATACATGCTTTTATTTTCTTTGAAAAGTAGTCAATATCCAAAGTTTACTTTTTTGGATTTTTTTTTTCATTCGATCCACAAATTTTTATTGAGTACCTACTATGTAGCAGCTTTCTTCTAGCTCCCTGGACTATAACAGTATAGAGCTTACAGTCTGGTGGGAGTAGGGATCAGGAGAGACAATAGCAATGGGTGGGCAATAAATGCAATAGCAAAGTAAATTCCATAGGGAGAGGCTTCCCTGGTGGCTCAGAGGTAAAGAATCCACCTGCAAACACAGGAGACACAGGTTCGATCCCTGGTCCTGTAAGATCCCATATGTCTCAGAGCAACTGGAGGGACCGTCCTGAAGGCCAGGGGCTGGCTCTGCTGCTACTGCTGCTAAGTCGCTTCAGTCATGTCCAACTCTGTGCGCCCCACAGACGGCAGCCCACCAGGCTCCCCTGTCCCTGGGATTCTCAAGGCAAGAACACTGGAGTGGGTTGCCATTTCCTTCTCCAATGCATAAAAGTCCGACTCTCAGTGACCACATGGACTGTAGCCCACCAGGCTTCTCCGTCCATGGGATTTTCCAGGCAAGAACACTGGAGTGGGTTGCCATTGCCTTCTCCAGGGGCTGGCTCAAGTGGCTCCAAACCTCACGGCTGCCTAGCTGGAGCTTGGCCTGCACCTGAAATTCATATTCCGTGTCTGGAGTGAGATTCTCCAGGGAGATCCATCCCTGGTTCTGCCTGAGCGTCAGCAGCAGGGTGTCCTACCAGAAGTGGTCCATGCACCTTAGCCGGACCTTGAACTCCACGTCATTTTGAATGTAGCGGGATACCCGGGAGACGGTCCAGGTTGTGTTTCACCTGTGGGTCTCTATGTGGACAACTTGGAGGGAGTGGGGCAGAATCAGAAGAATGTAATCAAAGGGCTTGATATCCTGGGCCATCATTCTCCTCTCCTCGCCTGCGTAGCACATAACCATCAGTTTCATGACATCCACTGCAGTCAGTTTCTGAGCTTCTGGAGAATGTCCTAGGACCAGCTTGCATGCCCAGGAGCCCGTCTTCACTGGTTGCAGCTGACAGGTGTGGTTCCATTGTTTTGTAGGAAAAAGCACCTCTCTCGTGGGCTGAAGGTTCTGCAAGTAGCAGGTGGTGGCTCGTAGGGCCTCACTGTGGCTCCAGATGAAGAAGACATTGGTTCTCAAGTTATAGAAGCATGTGATGAAAGTAGGGAAAACCACTAGACCATTCAGGTATGACCTAAATCAAATCCCTTACCATTATACAGTGGAAGAGACAAATAGATTTAAGGGACTAGATCTGATAGACAGAGTGCCTGATGAACTATGGAATGAGGTTTGTGACATTCTACAGGAGACAGGGAACAAGACCATCCCCAAGAAAAAGAAATGCAAAAAAGCAAAATGGCTGTCTGAGGAGGCCTTACAAATAGCTTTAAAAGAAGAGAAGTGAAAAGCAAAGGAGAAAAGGAAAGATATACCCATTTGAATGCAGAGTTCCAAAGAAGAGCAAGGAGAGATAAGAAAGCCTTCTTTAGTGATCAGTGCAAAGAAACAAAGGAAAACAATAAAATGGGAAAGGCTAGAGATCTCTTCAAGAAAATTAGAGATACCAAGGGAACATTTCATGCAAAGATGGGCTCAATAGAGGACAGAAATGGTATGGACCTGACAGAAGCAGAAGATATTAAGAAGAGGTGGCAAGAATACACAGAAGAACTGTACAAAAAAGATCTTCATTACCCAGATAATCACGATAGTGTGATCACTCACCAAGAGCCAGACTTCCTGGAATGTGAAGTCAAGTGCGCCTTAGAAAGCATCACTATGAACAAAGCTAGTGGAGGTGATGGAATTCCAGTGGAGCTATTTCAAATCCTGAAAGATGATGCTGTGAATGTACTGCACTCAATATGTCAGCAAATTTGGAAAACTCAGCAGGGCCACGGGACTGGAAAAGGTCAGTTTTCATTCCAATCCCAAAGAAAGGCAATGCCAAAGAATGCTCAAACTATGCAACAGTTGCACTCATCTCACACACTAGTAATGTTCAAAATTCTCCAAGCCAGGCTTCAGTAATACGTGAACCATGAACTCCCAGGTGTTCAAGCTGGTTTTAGAAAAGGCAGAGAAACCAGAGATCAAATTGCCAACATCTGTTGGATCATCGAGAAAGTAAGAGAGTTTCAGAAAAACATCTATTTCTGTTTTATTGACTATGCAAAAGCCTTTGACTATGTGGATCACAATAAACTGAAAAATTCTGAAAGAGATGGGAATATCAGACCACCTGACCTACCTTTGAGAAACCTGTATGCAGGTCAGGAAGCAACAGTTAGAACTGGACATGGAACAACAGACTGGTTCCAAATAGGAAAAGGAGTTCGTCAAGGCTGTATATTGTCACCCTGCTTATTTAACTTATATGCAGAGTACATCTTGAGAAATGCTGGGCTGGAAGAAGCACAAGCTGGAATCAAGATTGCCGGGAGAAATATCAATAACGTCAGATATGCAGATGACACCACCCTTCTGGCAGAAACTGAAGAAGAACTAAAGAGCCTCTTGATGAAAGTGAAAGAGGAGAGTGAAAAAGTTGTCTTAAAGCTCAACATTCAGAAAACGAAGATCATGGCATCTTGTCCCATCACTTCATGAAAAATAGATGGGGAAACAGTGGAAACAGTGGCTGATCTTATTTTTCTGGGCTCCAAAATCACTGCAGATGGTGATTGCAGCCATGAAATTAAAAGACGCTTACTCCTTGGAAGGAAAGTTATGACCAACCTAGACAGCACATTAAAAAGCAGAGACATTACTTTGCCAACAAAGGTCCATCTAGTCAAGGCTATGATTTTTTCAGTAATCATGTATGGATGTAAGAGTTGGACTATAAAGAAAGCTCAGCGCAGGAGAATTAATACTTTTGAACTGTGGTGTTGGAGAAAACTCTTGAGAGTCCCTTGGACTGCAAGGAGATCCAACCAGTCTACCCTAAAGGAAATCAGTCCTGAGTATTGGAAGGACTGATGCTGAAGCTGAAACTCCAATACTTTGGCCACCTGATGCAAAGAGCTGACTCATTGGAGAAGAACCTGATGTTGGGAAAGATTTAGGGCTGGAGGAGAAGGGGACGACAGAAAATGAGATGGCTGGATGGCATCACCGACTTGATGGACATGAGTTTGGGTGAACTCCAGGAGTTGGTGATGGACAGGGAGGCCTGGCATGCTGCGATTCATGGGGTCGCAAAGAGTCGGACATGACTGAGGGACTAAACTGAACTGAACTGATGTTGGAAGCATCACTGATGTAGATGCCCGAGGGATGGCCAGGGACAAGAGGAGGATGAGGAAGGACAGACAGCAGGACAGAGCCAGAGCCTACATCACATCCACGGGTGGGGGCTGGGAAGGGAGCCCTGTGTTTAGGACCTGGTGAAGCTCAGCTTCTTGATAACTCAAGAATGAGTGTAGGTCATCTCAGAAGGCGAGTGATCAGATTATTTTTAAAGGAGAAATTTCCACTAGAAACAAATCCACCTAAGTGTTTATCTAGTACCGATTGTATCAAAGTAAAGGTTATATAATCTAAATACCAGGTTAATGTAGCCTCTTCCAACATACCCACAATGGTGGTTTAATCGCTCAGTAGTGTCTGACTCTTGTGACCCCATGGACTGTAGCCCATCCAGGCTCCTCTGTCCATGGGATTTCTCAGACAAGAATGCTAGAGTGGGTTGCCATATCCTTTTCCAAGAGATCTTCTCCCCCCAGGGGTTGAACCCAGGTCTCCTGCACTCAGTCAGGTCTCCTGCATTGCAGGCAGATTCTTTGTTAACTGAGTCACAATAACTATATTAATGGATATTTTGTAGAAAAACTTTTTGGAAAAGTGGGGGTAATGAACACAACAGCCCTTCAAACACTCACTCCAATGACTCATTCTTGAGTGTTTATTTCACTGCATTCACCCTGTAGTTTCCCTTCCTGATAAAATATAGGCCCAATGCATCAGGTCCACTATGTGTGTACAAGAAAAGGGAAAAGGGAAAATTACAAGCTATTTGTTCCTGCCCATATGAGTTGACATTCTAGCTGCTTATTTCCTAGAGCTTGAGGGCCCACCTAAAATTTTACTGCCATGATAAAATGTCATTAGCATTTGTTGTCAGAGAAACTGTATGGTTTAGAATGTTTTAAAGGTACGTGTTCCTTGAATCCAACAAGATACTTGACACATTTATTGAAGTCTTTAAGGCTGAGATGGAGGATATGACAGGATAATTGTTAACCAGGTGGATTCCTAGCTATTGAAACAAACTGAATGAGTTGAATAATAATTTACGTTACATTGAAGGAAATCATGGCAAATGGATGGGGAAACAATGGAAACATTGACAGACTTTATCTTTTTAGGCTCCAAAATCACGGCAGATGATGACTGCAGCCATGAAATTCAAAGACACTTGCTCCTTGGAAGAAAAGTTATGACCAACCTAGACAGCATGTTAAAAAACAGAGACATTATTTTGCCAACAAATGTCTGTCTAGTCAAGGCTATGGTTTTTCTAGTGGTCTTGTATGGATGTGAGAGTTGGACTATAAAGAAAGCTGAGCGCCAAAGAATTGATGCTTTTGAACTGTGGTGTTGGAGAAGACTCTTGAGAGTCCCTTGGACTGCAAGGAGATACAACCAGTCCATCCTAAAGGAGATCAGTCCTGAATATTCATTGGAAGGACTGATGCTGAAGCTGAAACTCCAATACTTTGGCCACCTGATTCCAAGAACTGACTCATTTGAAAAGACCCTGATGCTGGGAAGATTGAAGGCAGGAGAAGAAGGGGACGACAGGATGAGATGGTTGGATAGCATCACCGACTCAATGGACATGAGTTTGAGCAAGCTCCAGAAGTTGGTGATGGACAGTTAGGCCTAGTGTGCTGCAGTCCATAGGGGTCTCAAAGAGTCAGACACAACTGAGTGAGTGAGCCGAACTGAACTGAGGGAAACTTTGGATGAAGACATAAGGAATTCTATAGAAAGTATTCTATATTCTATTGAAAAGTGAAGTTGCTCAGTCGAGTCCAACTCTGTGTGATCCCACGGACTGTAGCCAGCAAGGTTCCTCTATCCATGGGATTTTCCAGGCAAGAATACTGGAGTGGGTTGCCATTTCTTTCTCCAGGGGATCTTCCCAACCCAGGGATCGAACAGGAGTCTCCTGCACTGCGGGCAGACTCTTTACCATCTGAGCCACTAGGGAAGCTTCTATATTCTATAGAAGGTATTATCAAACTTACAGATAACAGAGCTAGAGTGGTTAAATATGATGATATTATTAAGATTTGGAGCTATTTCACTGCTGAGATAAATTTAAGATAAAAATGGGCACATTTCATACCTATGTCAAACTTGATAGTGGTATACTCGGGAAAAAATGTCCTGGAATTTTTATCTGACCAAATCCCAATATAAGCCCACAGTACTGCACACCTCGGGAGGGAACAGGAGGTGAGAACTGAAACTTTGTAAAAGTGTGTCGATGGAAGAATGTGTCCAGGTCAAAAGAATAGTTCCACTGTACTCCAACATGTTAAGATCAGTCACAGTTAGAATATCACGTTCCAATCAAGGTGTCACATTTTAAGCAGATTTGGGGTGCGTATTACAGCATTTGGAAGGATAAATAACAGGAAGGTGATGATTTGACTTCTCAAGAAGAATACATAAAAGAATTAGGGAGATTCAGTCTGGAGTTGAATTCACACATACAAGTGATAACCGTTTACAAATACTTGAAGGGTACGGAAGAGAGAATAAGGTTACTCTTCATTGCTTCAGAAGCCAAAGCTTTAGAGAAATAGTTGAAAATTTTCATGAGACTTTAGCTCAGTATGAGGAATGAGTTTCTAATGATTATTGTTGACTACAAATACATTATGCTACTGCTGTTAATGAGTGTTCAAACAAATCCTGTGCTTACCAAGACTGTTAAAGAGAGAATTGCTCCTTTGAGCAATTTGAGTAGATAGCCATGCCAGATAAACTTTGAGGTCTCCTCCTCAAAATTTAAGATGCAACAAATAATCATCAGAAAAACATCACTCAGATGAAAGAAACGTTTACAATGCTGGATCTTAGAAATGGCATTTAGATAACTGCAGCTCCATTATACTGTATGGACATAGTTGAAGCATTGTCTTCCTCCTCATTCATGATCAGCCCATGTTTATCTAGACATTATTGTTTCCTGGTGGGTAATCTGTTAGCTGAGAACGGGAGGTTAAGAGCCATATATGAACATAAGAAAGCCAAAGCCTTTTACAGAATGAATAAAAGTTGTTTTTCTTCCTTTAGAGAGTTAACAGTTGCTCTCTGTCCATTCCGCCCACCGCTGTCTTCATCAAACATACAAAGAGGCAAAAATCTAACTCAAATGCTCAAGCTTATTATGCATGCACTCCACCTCATTGCCATCTCTTTGGGTCATTGTTTCTATCTCTGGCGTCCACAGTTCTTGATTCATAGGGAATAGTCTATAAACGCTTGTTAAATAAAAACATCTTCTTTGAGATTACTTTTTGCTGTAAATCCTTATAGCATTTTTTCTACTAATTTATAAATTAGATATCTCATTTATAAGTTATCTAATTTATATCTAGATATCTAAATATAATATCTAATTTATAAATTAATCAAAAATGACATAGATCAATTTTTTTACATCTTCCACAAGAAAAGGCCCTTTTCTATAGCATCCTGAAAAAGTTTCTATGTGAAGTAGACGGGAGGAACATGCTTTTTGAAAAAAGAAAACTTAGGGAGTGGAGAACGTTTCTGAAGATTCCTCCACTTCCTCCACTTGAGATTGTGTTCTAAACCTCAGAATATCTTAATCTAGAATCCCCAGTTCACTAGAAGATCTACAAAACAAGGAGGAGAACGCATGTCCACAATTGCCCTAAAATTATGTTGACATTTTTGTATACATGAATAAGTGCAGACTTTCTAAGGGAAGTGTCCCTACCAGTAATCAGAAAATTTTAAGAACTACTATCTTAATTTTTTTTCAGACTTTTGTTTTTATAATTCAATTTGAAGGCTACAAAGTACCCATTATGTATCAGGTGCTGTGCCTGGTACTGAGGATACAAAAATGACAGACAACCTTGAACTCAGTTTGCTCACAGTGTATGAGGAAGGCGATTAAGTTCATCATATGTTGAGAAATTATAAAAGAAAGATCTGTTTAAAAGCTTTTCTGCTGTTTTTCTCCAACTCTGGTTGATTCCATTGTACAGTTAGACCCTTGTGCCACAAAATCCCAGGTGGATCAGTGGTAAAGAACTGCCTGCCAAAGCAGGAGACACAGGTTTGATCCCTGGTGGGGAAAATCCCCTGAAGAAGGAAATGGCAACCATCCAGTATTCTTGCCTGGGAAATCCCATGGACAGAAGTCTGGTGGGCTACAGTATATGGGATTGCAAAAGAGCTGGTCACAACTTAGCTTCTGGACAACCATGCCACCCACCACCAGAAACTTCTTTCTAACATAATGATTGACTCTCTTTTCAGCCTGTCACCAATGGGATTAAATGGTGTTCTCACCTGGGGTGGTTCAGACGGTAAAGAAACTGCCAGCAATGCAGGAGATCCAGGTTTGATCCCTGGGTCGGGAAGATCCCCTGGAGTAGAAAATGGCAACCCACTCCAGTACTCTTGCCTGGAGAACTTCATGGACAGAGGAGCCTGGTGGGCTCCAGTCCCTGGGGTCACAAAGAGTCAGACACAACTGGGCGACTAACTATCTGTTAAACCCAGGAGTTTTTAAGACTCTGTGTCTAAAGGACTCATAAGCAATAGATGAAAATGTTCACTTTAACTATTTTTACATGTCGTGATCAAACCTCTAGGCATTAGAGGAATGGTGTGGGATTTTCCTTAACCTGATAAATATTATATACCAAAGAGGCAGGGGTACATCCTATAAATCTAGAAGACAGGCTAAGATGACCTTTGAGCTATTTACAGAAGGTCCAAAAGTAGTCAAGATTCCTTCCTTCCTTCTTCCATCAGTGTTGTTAATGTTCGTTTACTACCAGCAAAAGCCAGAGGAAAAGCACCCAACTCTTCAATCCCTCTCTGTCAATATTTGTAACCTCCTTATATGATGACAACTAATTAAGCATTAGATCAGTGAATGACTATAACAGCATCAGAGTTTCAGGTTCACGAGAAGGACTGGAACTGGACTTTCAACTTACACCTCATTTCCTTGTGTAAATGTACATTAATTTATTTAATCATTTCCCAGTCTATGAACTTTTCGGTCATTTTCACTGTTTGGGCATTACAAACAATGCTTCCAGGATCATCTCTGTAAATATGTCATTTTCCACATCTGTTAGTTTAGCTCTTAAATTCTTAAAAGTGTAATTTCTGGTTCAGAGGGTAGAGACATGTTAATATTGTTGAGATGTATTGTCAAAGTAGCCGTGTTTCTTAAATAATGTTTACAACACTTGTTTAACATTGAGGCAGTCACTAGAGATAAATGAGGAAAAGTGATCAGCAAACAAAGCAAAATATCTGGCGTGACATCATTTATATTGCTTTCTTTCTCCATTACTGAGGAGGACTAAAGGTTACTTCTTTAGAAAATGGAAGGAGTGAGTCCAGACAGGAATTTTCTTTCTCTACTAATGATTGGGTAGGTCCCCAAAGGAATGTAAGACTTTATCCCAGAACAAAGCCGTCATCAGTCCCTTTGTATTCTGGGCAAAGTAGAGAAAACCAAAAGATCCATTTTGTCATCCCCTGTCTCAAATCAGATGCCTTTCTGTGGTCTTAAATGTTTGTGTGACTGACAAGTGGGACTTCTGTTATAATTCACAATGCGATCACTGTTCTAAACACGCACATGGCCCACTCTGTCTCAGCTTCAATTATAAAATCTTCAGCCAGAGGCTATTATCCTCTGTTTTGTTCTGTCAGCAGCACAGCGAGCCAGTGAATTTCCAACTGGGATCAGGTGGCAAGAGAGAAATTTCTCACACTTCATCGAGCCTTTATGCACCCCAGTATATTTCCTCCTTTGGGGAGTGGGGCCCTGATTGGGGAAGTTCCCTCAATGTCTGTACAGAATCTGTGAGAGCGCATAAAGCTTTGGCTTCTTTCATAACTCATCGACTAAATTTTAAATAAGATTATAAACTTGTTCTAGGAAAGCCAGACAGCTACCTGGTTGACCTTTATCTGCTGAAGTTCAGATGAAGGGGGGCGGAAATGGCTAAGCCCTGGTTAAACTTTTTAAGCCCTAGTTTAACTTTTCCCTAGTTAAAAACAACCTGTGTTATAAGGGCGGTGTGCAATTGTGTTCAAGTCTATAACGATCTTATTAGTTGCTTTGACTACCTAGTCAGTTTCTCCGAGCCCTATCAGAATTCAGGCAGGGCGTGTTAGTTCAACAACACACTGTTGTCTATGGTGCCAGGAGACAAATGTCAATGTGCCTGCTGCATTCCTCTGGGATAATAGAAATGAAGTCACTACATTAGAAAATGAGTCATGGGTCCAGGTACACGTCTCACCCTGAACACAGAGCCTCTCCCAGTTTAAGGTCATTAATCCATCAGCTGGAAGAGTTCTAGTACCCAGGAGAGAGTGAAACAGAAATGTCACTTAAGGAGCATTGAGGTTTACGATATTCGAGATGGTAATGACAGTGGTTGCTGCAGACACTGAAGTTTAAATGTGTCTATCAGAAGGTGAACACTGAGAGGTCAGGCTAGAATGGAGGGCTGAGAACTCGACAGCTTGAAGGGCTGTCTACGAACTGGGGCAATTTCGGGAAACAAAGGGGGAGCAGAACTAACATTCAAGAGAAGAAAATGTTGTCTTTCAAGGACCTACTTGATTAACAGATGATTACTTTAATTCAAGAGGTGTAGGGGAAGTTTTAGTTTTCAAAAACAATATAACAAATATCTAACCACTTGCAAAATTTTTTCAGGTCTTGCTAAGCTTTCATAATAAAACGTATGAAATTAGAAGGAAACTCCTTGATACTTCCTTATTACCTGCTATGTAGTCAGTTTTGTAGTCATGTTTTAATGGAACCTTACCAAAGGTGACCTTTATTGTGCGTGCCAGAGAAACCTAGCTGTCACCTTGAGACTCTAGAGGAAGCATAATAGGGCTGTTTGGCAAACTTAACAACAGTTTATAACATTCCTAAACAGCCTAATCAATAAATAAAAGGGGGAAAACGGTATTGCTCCATCCTGTAGGAACCTAGAATCAACATACAAAAATTGGAAATTATCATTTTTATCCTGACTTTGCGGAGAAGGCAATGGCACCCCACTCCAGTACTCTTGCCTGGAAAATCCCACGGATGGCGGAGCCTGGTAGGCTGCAGTCCATGGGGTCGCTAAGAGTCTGACATGACTGAGCGACTTCACTTTCTCTTTTCACTTTCATGCATTGGAGAAGGAAATGGCAACCCACTCCAGTGTTCTTGCCTGGAGAATCCCAGGGACGGGGCAGCCTGGTGGGCTGCCGTCTGTGGGGTCACACAGAGTCGGACACGATTGAAGTGACTTAGCATAGCATAGCATAGCATATCCTGACTTTGATCTTGAACACTTCTTTGTGCCCGAAAAACTCACTCTGCACCTCCACCCTCTCATACACTTTCTCACTCACACCACATTCTTTGAGGAAAGAAAATACAGTTTCAGGTTGGGAGTTTCCTTTGATGCTAAGACACTTTAAAGGTAAGTATAGAAAAATGAGAGAAATAAATGTTTATTCGTTTCCCAACTGGATTTTGCAAAGCAAACTGCAAGAGAAAACAATCCATTCTCAGTCAGTGTGCATTTGTTCCCTCCTGTCTCTCTCTCATTCTGCTCAGGATTAAATGTTCCCCTTGTGCTCGACCAAAATGGAAATATGATCTCATGTTTGTTTATTGTGTTGCCTTTCTATCTCATAGGCCAATGCGATGCGGGGTAAAATTTGATTTATTGATGTTACTTAGTCCCCCAAACACAGGGAAACTCTTCAGGGAGCTTGCTGTGAGCGTCTCCAAGAGCAGCTGAATCGCCAAGATAGACAATGTATAAAAATAGTGATGCTTCAAGGTGCTAAAGGGACATCATTCAGTAATGTCACTGCCATACTCCAGGTGCAAGTTCAAGCATTCTACCAGACATCAAACTAATTTATTATCAATGCTCTTCTTAAATCTTCTGATCATGGATTTTTCCAGTGAGAAAGGGGGCTATTTTCCATTCCCCATATAAAATATAAAAATTCTGATCACATTGTACACTTAGTCAAGTGAGCAGGAAAGTATTAAGAAAAAATTATCTGTCCCAAATAACAGTTTAGAGAGAAACCAACAAGTGTCTGAAAATGTGTATTTATTTCTTTTCTCTCACTGTCATTTCTTTATGTCCAATAAGCAATAAAATATATTTCAAAGGACAAAACAGGGTAACTTATATAACAAAACGAAGAGATTCATAATAGCCTTTGCAATTGCCCATGATAAAGGAAAGAAAACGAATTTCCAATATGGAAAATGGGATTAAATGTTAGAAACTGATGAGTTTTAAATGCATATGAAATATCACAGAAAAAAGAAATTATTATATTTCCATTCACACTATCAGACTGGCAGCAACCTGACAATATCTATTAAGACTGAAGTTGCACACATCCAGTAATTCCACTCCAACATATGTGCCACCAGAAATTCTCCAGCATGTGTACCATGAGGGTCTTCTGGAGCATTCACAGTATCTTTGTTGGGAATTGTGTAACAGTGAAAATCACCAAAATATCTATCTACAGAGGAGTGAATAATGCATTGTGGTATATTTGAACAATGGACTATATTACATTTAGGATGAGTGAGCTAAACTATATATATCAATATATATGTAATACAAGAGCAATGTTGAGCAAAAAGTGTCATTGCAGAAGGCTATGTTTGGGGGTACCATATATATATATCTTTATTTATATACATATTCAAAGCAATAGTATGTATCTTGGATCTATTCTTAGTAGAAAAGCATAAAAACATCCATGTGGGGACTTGCCTAGTTGTACATTGGTAAAAATTTCATGCTTCCACTGCAGGGGGTAAGGATTCAAGCCCTAGTAGGGGAACTAAGAACCACATGCCACATGGCAGGCCAAAATAAAAAAATGTTTAGGTTAAAAAAAAAATCCACATGAAAATAGAAACCAAATTCATAACTGTGTTTCCAACACAAATTCAAACACACATTCAGAACTGTGTTTCCCTGTGGTGAAGCATAAAGGAGAAAGGGATCTGCAAAACGTATTCAGGGAACTTCAACTGTAACTGCAATTTTTTCTTAAAAAATTCAGTGCAAATATTGTGTGATATAAGATTTTCAAAGTTTTGTGGTTTATTGCTTGAAATATTTTATAAATAAAAAATAATACTTATGCAGGATTTGTAAGAATGTAGCTTTCAAAGCAAATTTCTGCCAGTCCATCCAACTTCACTTTTGCAAACTGAGTCATATAGAATTCCCACAAACTTTTTGTTTAAGAATGTCCCTTGCCTCCATAAAAGCCAAAAATGAGCACCCTACTCTAATAAAAATCTGAAACAGTTGAGGTTGTTATATGAAAAGCATGGGAGTTAGCATGCCTGAGTCCTGCCATCTTGGCCTCAGTGGTAGCCTTGGCCCCAAGACTTAATCTACAGGAGTTGGGTTAGATCCCTTACCACTACTCCTTCCCAGGTTGTTGTCCTTGACCCATATTCATCAGCAGCCCCCTTTCTCCTTCTTCTTAACACAGCCCAGATTTTCATCAAGTATCTTGATTTATCTAAGGGTTATCACAAGACTCTTGCCAATAACTGATTTGGGGATGGTTATTAAATTAATCTACACCAATAAAAAGTAAGGACAATTTTACTAAGGACCTCCAAGGACACTTCTCAAGATAAAGCTACAGAAAGAAAGGGTTTTTTCCTCTGTCACTGTTGTATATAGATTTGAGACCCAGAACTGTACCAGCCACCTACCTATCAAGCTGAAGTTAACTATCAAGCTAACTCTCAACACTGAGTAAAGAACAGAACCAAGAGAGTTAAAGTGAACAGAGTCAGTGAAGCTAGATTATGTCAGCCCGGAAGAATACCTCACCTCTGGGCATCCAAGTAAGCGAGTCAATCTATTTCCGTGTTGTGTAAACCAGTTAGAGTTGGGTTTTTGTTACTTGTGGCCAAAGACATTGTTACTGAATGAAGCACACATATATGATTCAGCTTCCTCAGCTGTGAGCGGGGATATTAATGCCTGCCCTGCCCTCCCACTTCACTCAGTGGTTTTGGAGATCAAGATGAGGACGTGAATGTGCTTTGTAAACTATAAATTATTGTTCAAGGGCAAACTGGTAGTATCAATAATGATTTTGTTATACATAAAAAAGAATGAAATAATGCCACTTGTAGCTACATGGATGGACCTAGAGATTATGACACTAAGTGAAGTAAGTCAGAAAGGAGAAGATAAATACCATATGATATCACTTATACATGTGATCTAAAATAAGACAAAATGAATTTACACAACAGAAATAAACTCACAGGCCTGTGGTTGTCAAGGGGAGGGGAGTGGAGGAGAGACGGATTGGGAGTTTGGAATTAGCAGATATACAGTGTTATATGTACAATGGATAACAGAGTCCTATTAGCACAATAATATCCTGTTATAAACCATAATGGAAAAGAAAAAAATAACTTTGCTATGAAGTGTGGGGTACAAATTATTTGTTCACTACTTAAGAATTATGTATATCTTATTTTTTTATTCCTTTTTCTTTTTTGTGTGTATCTATTTTTTTTTAAATTTAATTTTATTTTTTAACTTTACAATATTGTATTGGTTTTGCCATATATCAAAATGAATCTGCCACAGGTATACACGCATTCCCCATCCTGAACCCCCCTCCACCTCCCTCCCCATACCATCCCTCTGGGTCATCCCAGTGCACCAGCCCCAAGCATCCAGTATCGTGCATTGAACCTGGACTGGTGACTCATTTCATATATGATATTATACATGTTTCAATGCATTCTCCCAAATCATCCCACCCTCTCCCTCTCCCACAGAGTCTAAAACACATGAAAATATGCTCAACATCACTCATTATCAGAGAACTGAAAATCAAAACCACTATGAGGTACCATTTCACACCAGTCAGAATGGCTGTGATCCAAAAGTCTACAAGTAATAAATGCTGGAGAGGGTGTGGAGAAAAGGGAACCCTCTTACACTGTTGGTATGAATGGAAACTATTACAGCCACTATGGAGAACAGTGTAGAGACTCCTTAAAAAACTGGGAATAGAACTGCCTTATTATCCAGCAATCCCACTGCTGAGCATACACACCGAGGAAACCAGAATTGAAAGAGACATGTGTACCCCAATGTTCATCGCAGCACTGTTTATAATAGCCAGGACATGGAAGCAACCTAGATGTCCATCAGCAGATGAATGAATAAGAAAGCTGTGGTACATATACACAATGGAATATTACTCAGCCATTAAAGAGAATGCATTTGAGTCAGTTCTAATGAGGTGGATGAAACTGGAGCCTATTATACAGAGTGAAGTAAGCCAGAAAGAAAAACACCAATACAGTATACTAACACATATATATGGAATTTAGAAAGATGGTAATAACCCTGTATACGAGACAGCAAAAGAGACACTGATGTATAGAACAGTCTTTTGGACTATGTATATCTTAGAATATATAACTATTCAACTTATTTTAACTTGATAGATACTTCCAGAAACTTTATGAGAATTTACACATCACTTTTTTATATCATATAAAATAGTTAAACATTTACAGTATCAGCTGAGAACATCTTTAGCAATGAATTTTTATACAAGTACAATAGCTATTTATGTTAAAGGATGTAAAAGACGTTTGTCTGTAAAATATGGTCTCCTTAGTTAAAAACTATGTGATCTTTGTCATAACCTGTCTGTGTCTCAGTATGTATAGTATCCGTAAGGGTTAAGGGAGAAAACACCTGTAACAAACTTAGATCAGGACCTGCCACATAGCAACAAGCAGAATAATAGCAGCCAATAGTTACTAAGCACTTACTATGTTCCAGGCTCTTCACATTCATCAGTTCATACAGCAGAACTCTATTGTTGCACTGTGGTAGTTTTAATTTTTAAAATAAATTTACTATTAAAAAATTATATTCCTATTAATTAAAAAAAATCAAACAATACAGAAAAGTACAAAATGTAACAAAAGTCACCCAAAATTGCATCTTATTACTTGGATGCTGGATAAGTTACTAGACACTTCTTTGTTTAATATGGCATGTACGAACCTCATTCCATAGTTCATCAGGCACTCTATCTATCAGATCTAGGCCCTTAAATCTATTTCTCACTTCCACTGTATAATCATAAGGGATTTGATTTAGGTCATACCTGAATGGTCTAGTGGTTTTCCCTACTTTCTTCAATTTCAGTCTGAATTTGGCAATAAGGAGTTCATGATCTGAGCCACAGTCAGCTCCTGGACTTGTTTTTGCTGATTGTATAGAGTTTCTCCATCTTTGGCTGCAAAGAATATAATCGATCTGATTTCGGTGTTGACCATCTGGTGATGTCCATGTATAGAGTCTTCTCTTGTGTTGTTGGAAGAGGGTATTTGCTATGACGAGTGCATTTTCTTGGCAAAACTCTGTTAGTCTTTGCCCTGCTTCATTCCGTGTTCCAAGGCCAAATTTGCCTGTTACTCCAGGTGTTTCTTGACTTCCTACTTTTGCATTCCAGTCCCCTATAATGAAAAGGACATCGTTTTTGGGTGTTAGTTCTAAAAGGTCTTGTAGGTCTTCATAGAACCATTCAACTTCAGCTTCTTCGGCGTTACTGGTTGGGGCATAGACTTGGGTTACTGTGACATTGAATGGTTTGCCTTGGAGACAAACAGAGATCATTCTGTCATTTTTGAGATTGCATCCAAGTACTGCATTTTGGACTCTTTTGTTGACCATGATGGCTACTCCATTTCTTCTGAGGGATTCCTGCCCACAGTAGTAGATATAATGGTCATCCGAGTTAAATTCACCCATTCCAGTCCATTTTAGTTCGCTAATTCCTAGAATGTCGACATTCACTCTTGCCATCTCTTGTTTGACCATTTCCAATTTGCCTTGATTCATGGACCTGACATTCCAGGTTCCTATGCAATATTGCTCTTTACAGCATCGGACTTTGTTTCTATCACCAGACACATCCACAGCTGGGTATTCTTTTTGCTTTGGCTCCATCCCTTCATTCTTTCTGGAGTTATTTCTCCACTGATCTCCAGTAGCATATTGGGCCCCTACTGACCTGGGGAGTTTCTCTTTCAGTATCCTATCATTTTGCCTTTTCATACTGTTCGCCTTACAAATAGCTGTGAAACAAAGAGAAGCAAAAAGCAAAGGAGAAAAGGAAAGATATAAACATCTGAATGCAGAGTTCCAAAGAATAACAAGAAGAGATAAGAAAGCCTTCTTCAGCGATCAATGCAGGGAAATAGAGGAAAACAACAGAATGGGAAAGACTAGGGATCTCTTCAAGAAAATCAGAGATACCAAAGGAACATTTCATGCAAAGATGGGCTCGATAAAGGACAGAAATGGTATGGACCTAACGGAAGCAGAAGATATTAAGAAGAGGTGGCAAGAATACACAGAAGAACTGTACAAAAAAGAGCTTCACGACCCAGATAATCATGATGGTGTGATCACTGACCTAGAGCCAGACATCCTAGAATGTGAAGTCAAGTGGGCCTTAGAAAGCATCACTATGAACAAAGCTAGTGGAGGTGATGGAATTCCAGTGGAGCTATTCCAAATCCTGAAAGATGATGCTGTGAAAGTGCTGTACTCAATATGCCAGCAAATTTGGAAAACTCAGCAGTGGCCACAAGATTGGAAAAGGTCACTTTTCATCCCAATCCCAAAGAAAGGCAATGCCAAAGAATGCTCAAACTACCGCACAATTGCACTCATCTCACACGCTAGTAAAGTAATGCTCAAAATTCTACAAGCCAGGCTTCAGCAATATGTGAACCGTGAAATTCCTGATGTTCAAGCTGGTTTTAGAAAAGGCAGAGGAACCAGAGATCGAATTGCCAACATCCGCTGGATCATCGAAAAAGCAAGAGAGTTCCAGAAAAACATCTATTTCTGCTTTATTGACTATGCCAAAGCCTTTGACTGTGTAGATCACAATAAACTGTGGAAAATTCTGAAAGAGATGGGAATACCAGATCACCTGATCTGCCTCTTGAGAA
This sequence comes from Tragelaphus eurycerus, assembly GCA_935064755.1. NCBI lineage: Eukaryota > Metazoa > Chordata > Mammalia > Artiodactyla > Bovidae > Tragelaphus > Tragelaphus eurycerus. The sequence goes on along the minus strand of CAKXYN010000024.1, from coordinate 14,361,083 downwards.
ATCTGTATGCAGGTCAGGAAGCAACAGTTAGAACTGGACATGGAACAACAGACTGGTTCCAAATAGGAAAAGGAGTACGTCAAGGCTGTATATTGTCACCATGTTTATTTAACTTATATGCAGAGTACATCATGAGAAATGCTGGACTGGAAGAAACACAAGTTGGAATCAAGATTGCTGGGAGAAATATCAGTAACCTCAGATATGCAGATGACACCACCCTTATGGCAGAGAGTGAAGAGGGGCTAAAAAGCCTCTTGATGAGAGTGAAAGTGGAGAGTGAAAAGGTTGGCTTAAAGCTCAACATTCAGAAAACGAAGATCATGGCATCTGGTCCCATCACTACATGGGAAATAGATGGGGAAACAGTGGAAACAGTGTCAGACTTTATTTTTCTGGGCTCCAAAATCACTGCAGATGGTGACTGCAGCCATGAAATTAAAAGACGCTTACTCCTTGGAAGGAAAGTTATGTCCAACCTAGATAGCATATTCAAAAGCAGAGACATCATTTTGCCAACAAAGGTTCGCCTAGTCAAGGCTATGGTCTTTCCTGTGGTCATGTATGGATGTGAGAGCTGGACTGTGAAGAAGGCTGAGTGCCGAAGAATTGATGCTTTTGAACTGTGGTGTTGGAGAAGACTCTTGAGAGTCCCTTGGACTGCAAGAAGATCCAACCAGTCCATTCTGAAGGAGATCAGCCCTGGAATTTCTTTGGAAGGAATGATGCTAAAGCTGAAGCTCCAGTATTTTGGCCACCTCATGCGAAGAGTTGACTCATTGGAGAAGACTCTGATGCTGGGAGGGATTGAGGGCAGGAGGAGAAGGGGACGACAGAGGATGAGATGGCTGGATGGCATCACTGACTCGATGGATGCGAGTCTGAGTGACCTCCGGGAACTGGTGATGGACAGGGAGGCCTGGCGTGCTACAGTTCATGGGGTCGCAAAGAGTCGAACACGACTGAGCGACTGATCTGATCTGATCTGCTCTGTACACATATGTACACATTCATATACAGGAGCATATGTGTATATGTATATGTGTGTGTATGCTTAGTCGCTTCAGTCATGTCCAACTTTTGCGACCCCATGAACTATAGCCCTCCAGGCTCCTCTGTCTGTGGGATTTTCCAGGCAAGAAGACTGGAGTAGGTCGCTATGCCCTCCTCCAGGGGATCTTCCCAATCCATGGATTTAACTGGAGTCTCTTTCATCTCCTGCACTGGCCGCAGGTTCTTTACCACTGGGCTTCCCCTGTGGCTCAGCTGGTAAAGAATCTGCCTGCAATGTGAGAGACCTGGGTTTAATCCCTGGGTTGGGAAGATCCCCTGGAGAAAGGACCTGCTACATAGCCACTACAGTATCCTGGCCTGGAGAATTCTGTGGACTGTATAGTATTCCAGTATTCTGGCCTGGAGAATTCCACGGACTGTATAGTCCATGGGGTCACAAAGAGTCAGACAGGACTGAGTGACTTTCACTGTGTTCCACTGTGTTCCTTACCACTAGTGCTACCTGGGAAGCCTGTATATGTACATACACATACATATATGTCACTTACACATATGTGCATTTTTTTTTTAGAAAGACAGAAAGAAAAAAATGGCATTATTTTTAAAACTGTATAGCCGGTTCTACATCCTAGGGGATAAAAGAGGTAAGACTTTTTCATATTCTTTGGGATATTGCTTATAAGTGAGTAGAGTCTGGACAGGCAGCAGACACCTAAATACATCTTTATATACACAGGGCCATATGTTCTTTTTTTTACTGGTCTTAATTAACAATTCAGTAAAGTATACTCATATTGTTGTGCAATAGATGTACAGAAGTTTTTCATCTTGCAAAACTGAAACTCTCCACCCATTAAACAACTACTTTTCATTTTCTCCTTCCACCATCCCTGGTACCATTCTACTTTCTGTGAATTTGCAGCAATCTTATCTTTCATACTTCAACTTTTATTACTCAGCACCTACTATATTCATACTTGGTGAGTAAATGAATGAATCCATTTTTGCACTATACAAAAACAGATAAAGAGAGGTCACAGTATCATTTGAACTAGGAAATCAGTAACCTCCAAATAGATAAAATTTTTTTGAAAATTTACTAGCTATCAGGTCAGTTCAGTTCAGTCGTTCAGTGGTGTCCGACTCTTTGCGACCCCATGAATCGCAACACACCAGACCTCCCTGTTCATCACCAACTCCCGGAGTTCACTCAGATTCATGTCCATCAAGTCAGTGATGCCATCCAGCCATCTCATCCTCTGGCATCCCCTTTTCCTCCTGCCCCCAATCCCTCCCAGCATCAGAGTCTTCTCCAATGAGTCAACTCTTCTCATGAGGTGGCCAAAGTACTGGAGTTTCAGCTTTAGCATCATTCCTTCCAAAGAACACCCAGGATTGATCTCCTTTAGGATGAACTGGTTGGATCTCCTTGCAGTCCAAGGGACTCTCAAGAATCTTCTTCAACACCACAGTTCAAAATCATCAATTCTTTGGCGCTCAGCTTTCTTCACAGTCCAACTCTCACATCCATACATGACCACTGGAAAAACCATAGCTTGACTAGACGGACCTTAGTTGGCAAAGTAATGTCTCTGCTTTTGAATATGCTATCTAGGTTGGTCATAACTTTCCTTCCAAGGAGTAAGCGTCTTTTAATTTCATGGCTGCAGTCACCATCTGCAGTGATTTTGGAGCCCCCCCAAATAAAGTCTGCCACTGTTTCCACTGTTTCCCCATCTATTTCCCATGAAGTGATGGGACCAGATGCCTTGATCTACGTTTTCTGAATGTTGAGCTTTAAGCCAACTTTTCACTCTCCTCTTTCACTTTCATCAAGAGGCTTTTGAGTTCCTCTTCACTTTCTGCCATAAGGGTGGTGTCATCTGCATATCTGAGGTTATTGATATTTCTCCCAGCAATCTTGATTCCAGCTTGTGTTTCTTCCAGTCCAGCGTTTCTCATGATGTACTCTGATAAAGCTATCAGGTACTTTATGTTAATGATGAACTTCACCTCTACAGTCAATTCCAACACAGCAGTCAGAGTGATCTTTTTAAATATATCAAATGATGTCACAGCTTTTCTTAAAACTCTGCAGTGGCTCCTTTTTACACTAAGATTAAGAGTCAAAGTTTTCACAGTGGACTACAAAACTCATACCTGGACCCCTTTTCTTCTCTTTTCTGTTATCTGTCTCTGTCCCTTCATTCCAACCATACTGTATTCTTCGCAGTTTCTCAAACATTCCAACAACACTCACCTCTGGGTCACTGCCCTTGCTGTTCTACCTGGAACGTTTTGGTCTTAATATCCACATTACTCATGCCTCACTTCCATCAGATCATTGTTCCAGCACACCTTATGTCCAGTCCATGCTGAAGAAGGATTCTTCCCCTCACAGCAGCCGAGACTGCACAAGCTGCGCCACCCACAGTGCCCTTCTCCGACCTCTCATGTGTGGAGCAACTTTTCCCTCTAATGTGGGTCCCAGTGACACACTCTGCCTTTCCATCCTAAGGGTTCTCACCGTGATTGCTTTTTTTGGAAGGGGGAAATTGAGAGAGAGAAAAGAACATTCAAGCCAGTGTATTCATTTATTTGTTTTTGTAAGAAGAAAACCAAATCCATCTCAAGCTGAAAAAAAAGTAGTGATGTGATCCCTGACTGCCCTTTGAAAAGAGCAATATGCGTCCTCCCTACTCTGACTCTCTGCAATAACTTTCCATAATTTCTGTAGAAGTTACCATCATGTGACCTACCATATACTTTTTACATACTTAGTTTGCTTTTTGTTTCCCTCTACATAATGGCAGCTATTTTTTTCTGTTTTATTCACTACTATATCCCAGTACCAACACCTACACATAATAGGTGCTCAATAAAATGAATACATTAATAAATAGGGACAGAAAGCAGATCAGTGATTAGGAGGATTTTATTGGGAAGGAACACAAGCAACTTGCTCTATATTATGTATATAGATTATGCAAGTGTAGAAATATGTATATTTCTACATATGGACTTATATGCAGAGTACATCATGAGAAATGCTGGACTGGAAGAAACACAAGTTGGAATCAAGATTGCTGGGAGAAATATCAATAACCTCAGATATGCAGATGACACGACTCTTATGGCAGAAAGTGAAGAGGGGCTAAAAAGCCTCTTGATGAAAGTGAAAGTGGAGAGTGAAAAGGTTGGCTTAAAGCTCAACATTCAGAAAACGAAGATCATGGCATCTGGTCCCATCACTACATGGGAAATAGATGGGGAAACAGTGGAAACAGTGTCAGACTTTGTTTTTCTGGGCTCCAAAATCACTGCAGATGGTGACTGCAGCCATGAAATTAAAAGACGCTTACTCCTTGGAAGGAAAGTTATGACCAACCTAGATAGCATATTCAAAAGCAGAGACATTACTTTACCAACAAAGGTTCGCCTAGTCAAGGCTATGGTCTTTCCTGTGGTCATGTATGGATGTGAGAGCTGGACTGTGAGGAAGGCTGAACACCGAAGAATTGATGCTTTTGAACTGTGGTGTTGGAGAAGACTCTTGAGAGTCCCTTGGACTGCAAGAAGATCCAACCAGTCCATTCTGAAGGAGATCAATCCTGGAATTTCTTTGGAAGGAATGATGCTAAAGCTGAAACTCCAGTATTTTGGCCACCTCATGCGAAGAGTTGACTCATTGGAGAAGACTCTGATGCTGGGAGGGATTGGGGGCAGGAGGAGAAGGGGACGACAGAGGATGAGATGGCTGGATGGCATCACTGACTCGATGGATGCGAGTCTGAGTGACCTCCGGGAGCTGGTGATGGACAGGGAGGCCTGGCGTGCTGCGGTTCATGGGGTCGCGAAGAGTCGGACACGACTGAGCGACTGATCTGATCTGATCTGATATTAGAATTATGGATATGATTATGCAGGTGTAGAAATTTGTTAAAACTCATTGGCATATACACTTAAATAGGTACATTACTATTATATGTAAACTATACCTTAATAAAGGGAATCTTTTAAAACTAGCAATTTTTTAAACCAGTCAATCCCAAAGGAAGTCCTGAACATCCATTGGAAGGACTGATGCTGAAGTTCCAATAATTTGGCCACCCCATGAGAAGAACTGACTCATTGGAAAAGACCTTCATGGTGGGAAAGATTGAAGGCAGCAGGAGAAGGGGACAACAGAGGATGAGATTGTTGGCTGGCATCACCGACTCAATGGATGTGAGTTTGAGCAAGTTCTGGGAGTTGGTGATGGACGGGGAAGCCTGGCGTGCTGCGGTTCATGGGGTCGCAAAGAGTCGGACACAACTGAGCAACTGAACTGACAGTGATTTGCTTAAGTTCTCAGTATTTGCAAAGTAGTAAAGCTATAATTCAAAGTATGTCTGTTGTGTCTGATTTCAACGTCTGTCATCTTTTTAAGAAATTATCCCACATCTCACCATCTCTGCCCTACATAGTTTCCACAACTGGCCCCACTGAGTTCTCAACCAGGAAGCTTAATCTCACTTGTTTTCAGATTTATACATCTCTAAGGTATGCAATACATCTATGGTTCCGTCTCTCCCACACTTTTAAGATCTTAGGAACATTAATCATATAGATGATTAAAATGTATTTGTTCCCCTCTGGAAGACATAGTATAACACACCAAAAAAAAAAAACCCACAGTCATTACCTTTCAGAGGCTCAGATCCAAATCAAAAATCAGACACTTGACAGCTACTTAATGATATTTAACTGGTATAATGGTCCAATTTTATTTGTCAACTTGGCTGCTGCTGCTGCTGCTACTAAGTCGCTTCAGTCGTGTCCGACTCTGTGCGACCCCAGAGACGGCAGCCCGCCAGGCTTCCCCGCCCCTGGGATTCTCCAGGCAAGAACACTGGAGTGGGTTGCCATTTCCTTCTCCAATGCATGAAAGTGAAAAGTGAATGTGAAGTCGCTCAGTCGTGTCCGACTCTTAACGACCCCATGGATTGCAGCCTACCAGGTTCCTCCGTCCATGGGATTTTCCAGGCAAGACAACTTGGCTAGGCTATGCCTAATTTTCAATCACATACTAATCTAGATGTTGTTATGAAGATATTTTGTAGATATGATTGACACAATCAGTGGACTTTAAGGAAAGATTATACTCCATAATCTGGGTGTACCTGATCCAATCAGTTGAAAGGCCTAAGGACAAAACTGAGTTTTTCTGAAAGAGAAGAAATTCTGCCAGTGGACTCAAGTGTCAACTCCTTTCTGAGAGTTTCCAGCCTACCCTTTCTGATGGCCTGCTCTGCGGATTCCAGACTTGCCTACATAGCCCCCCAAGTTACATAAACCAGTTCCTTGCAATACATCTCTCTTTGCCTGTGTGTGTGTGTGTGTGTGTGTGTGTGAGAGAGAGAGAGAGAGAGAGAGAGAGAGAAAGTTTGTGTGTGACTTACGAAAAGCATGCAGGAGTGCTGAAAGAATGTGAATTATTCCAACTGTTAGTGTTCTAATGTGCGGAGAAGGCAATGGCAACCCACTCCAGTGTTCTTGCCTGGAGAATCCCAGGGACGGGGAGGCCTGGTGGGCTGCCGTCTATGGGGTCGCACAGAGTTGGACACGACTGGGGCAACTTAGGAGCAGCAGCAGCAGCAGTGTTCTAATGATAATTTCTGGGGCTAATTATTTCCTGGGTATTCATGTTGTTAGCTGGACTTAGGGTGTCTACATGAATGATTATGGATATATTACCATCTCTTCCCTCTCCATGCCTATGACGGGCTTTGTGTTGATCACTGTACCCAAATTATACCAGACTTAAGCCCTTCCCTATCCTTCTAACCCTTTCCACTATTTCACCCTTTAGTCTAAATCCTGAGTAGTGAGTACCATCTGAATTTCCCACTACTGTACCCAGCCTCCTTTATCAGGAAGCCAGTGGTCACCACATCTGGAATTAACATGAGTGTGTCCTTTGGACATGGCACAAGTAGCTTTCCCTGTCCCAGCTGCCTAAGCTTCTGGAGTCAACTTTTGCAGCCAGGTCCATTTTTCTGTTGAACCATGACAGCCAGATCTTAAACCTTTCTCACCTTTCCGGTTCCATGCAGCCACAGCAAAGCACCAAGCTTCCAATTTTCATGGCAAACACTATAAAAGGTGGTTAGAAAGACCAATTTCAGTTAACCATGAATGGCTCAATCAGAGAATAAGGCCTTTTCCAAAAGCAAGTAGGACCCAGTTTTCCAATGATGAGACTGAAAATTCTCTGTGTGTGTACACACCTAACTTTGTGACTTTTCAGAAATTAGATTATTTTTCAATTGGCTATTTTGCTGAATAACCCATAGTACTTAATCATAGAAGCTAATTTTAAGTATATGCTGCTGCTGCTAAGTCACTTCAGTCGTGTCCTACTCTGTGCGACCCCACAGACCGCAGCCCACCAGGCTCCCCTGTCCCTGGGATTCTCCAAGCAAGAACACTGGAGTGAGTTGCCATTTCCTTCTCCAATGCATGAACGTGAAAAGTGAAAGTGAAGTCGCTCAGTCGTGTCCGACCCTCAGCGACCCCATGGACTGCAGCCTACCAGGCTCTTGCATCCATGGGATTTTCCAGGCAAGAGTACTGGAGTGGGGTGCCATTGCCTTCTCCGAAGTATATGCTAAATTCCGTAAACTCAAATATCAGTGAGAATGGGAGCGTTGAAACTGTGGGTAATGATTAGACAAATCTATTTCATCTGCTTTCAGTAATCAAGGTCATTTTACAATTTGCATGTCCTCCTAACATGGCACATAACCTCCTAAGGCACATAACCTAAACAATGAGATATATGAAGTTGCTGTTTTCTAAGAACTTGAAATCAGCTGTGTCTACTTTGAGCAGAGCTCAAACTGGATAGAACCACTGATCCTCCAACTGGGTACCATCGGGTGGGATTTTGGTATGTTTGACAGAAAATATAAAAGGTTACCCCACCAAGATATTCCATACTTGTGTTAGAGATCCCCAGGCTTTGGTTTGGGGTCTTATTTGTGTGTTTTTTTGTTTTTTGTCCCATTTGTCTATGTCCATCTATTTCCGATTGTCCTAATTGCTAAGAATGGGCTGCTGGTGATTGTCCTGATGTCAGTAGCAAGGACCTATAGAGAGATTGTTTTGCGTCAACCACCTATAAGCAAACCCCTTCAAAACAGGAAAAGTTAATTCAGTTCTCTCTTGTGGCCCTCTAGGCTTCCTTCTCCAGAACTGAATGGCTTTCAGCTACAAAGCCCTTAGAAAAGAAAATGATGGTATTTTTTGTTAACCCTGCATACCATTGAGACTCCGGAGTAAAATGGCCTGAAAATGGATCCTTAAATTACAATACAACTTTTGCAACTAGATTTACATTGTAAAGGGAAGAAAAACGAGATGAAATACATTGTGTACAGTCTTTTATGTTGTTGTGTCAGAATAAACCTGTGCAGAGAAGATTGAAAGTTGTTTTCCTGTTGCACTTAATTCTAGTGAGAAGAAAGTGGGCTTGTGGTTCATTCAAACACTCAGACCACTCCTCCTGCACCCCCATGCCATGGCGATTGTGCTGCTGCTCCTTTACTGCAGCGCCTAAGCCACAGCTTCAGCCTCCCCCCACTATTCCCACCTCAGGATCTGAGGCTCAGAAAAATAGAAATGGTCTCCTTCTCTTATACCCATCAGGGCACTCCATATGGTCAGGGAGTTACCCAAGCTCATGGAGAACAATATCCATTAAGGCAAGTCCCCAGTGGGGGAGTGAATTCTGAGACCAGGCGGCCAATAGCGTCGGTCTGGGTCCCACGTACCCTTTTCAATGTCAGGTTTATTTAATTAGGAGAACACTATGCTAACTTTTAGAGATGATTCAAAGAGAATGGAAAATCTTTTTTCATTGAGTTTTGCAACCCACAACTGGACCTGGGCAGATTTTTTAAAATTATTAAATACCCTCACTTCAGAAGAATGTAGAATAGTGCTGGATAAAGCCAGGAGGAGGCAGATTGGCTATGTTCAGAAACCCCTGGCAACCCCATGGGAGCTGCAGCAAGCGTAGCTATACGACAGCTGATCCTCATTGAGATGTGAATGCTGGGGATAGGCCAAACCTTGAGCATTATCAAAATTGCATTCTTGCAGGATTGCGGAAAGGGATGCCAAAACAAAGAAGCCTTAATAAAGCACAGGAGGTATAGCAGTAACAGAATGAGGATTCTTCAGAGTTTCTAGAAAGGGTTTTTAAAGCCTACAGGATAGGTATAAGCCTACAGGCAACATACAGATATAGATCCTGAGGCCCCAGAGAATTTAAAGATGGTCAGTATGACTTGTATTGGTCAGAACACCCCCAACATACAAAAGAAACCGCAAAAGGTAGAAAGAATTTAGGGATGCCTACATTTCAACTTGAAATTGCCTTCTAAGTTCTTAATGGCAGGGACCATGTTCAGAAGAAAAGGGGACAAGAATAATCAACAGGTCACTCATCTGGAGGCTGCCTTCACACAGGGAAGGACTGGATCAAATTGAGAACCTCTGAGTCAGACACAGCAAAACGTAGGAAGCCCCACATCAGTTTCTGAGAACTCCAAGAGGTGTAATCACTTACAAGACAGACTACATCAGGTAGGCTTCAAGAGCTGACATAATTGGAATACATCTCTGCCTATCATTACCCCACAATCTCTCCTCGTCTTTCAGGTACCTGGTGCAGTCTGGAAAAATAAGGGTCACATATAAATAAACCTAATTGGATTGAGGCAAATAAAGAGGATTAACTCAGTTCCTATTGATTTGGATTAATGTCTCATGTCTTCCAATGTAGGCCAGTGTGAAAGAGAGTATGAATCGAAATGAATGTATGTTTTCTGTTTTTAAAGTCCATAGATAGTTTTCTGACGAGTTAGATCTTCCTTAGTCACGATAGAAATGAATACCTCTATGTAGAAAACAACTTTTTAAAATATTTGTTCATTATTTTTGGCTTCATTGCTGCACACGGGCTTTTCTCTAGTGTCAGAAAGCAGGGGCCGCTCTCCGTTGTGGTGCACAGGCTTATCGCTCTTCTTATAGCTCGTGGGTTCCAGGATGCGGGAGCTTTCAGTGTTTACAGCATGTGGGCTCAGTAGTTGTGACTTGTAGGCTCCAGAGCACAGTTGCCCTGAGGCACGTGAGATCTTCCCAGACCAGGGATCAAGCTGGTGTCCCCTGCATTGCAAGGTGGATTCTCAACCACTGGACCATGGAGGAAGTCCTGAGTTTTTCTCCTTTTTTTTGAAGTATGGTTGATTTACAAAATTGTGTTTCAGGTATATAGCACAGTGATTCAGTTATATATATACATATGAATTTATATGTATAACTGTATATATGTATGTACATAGAAACCTGTCTGCAGGTCAAGAAACAACATTTAGTACTGGACATGGAATAGTGGACTGGTTCAAAATTGGGAAAGGAGTACATAAAGGCTGTATATTGTCACTCTGCTTATTTAACTTATATTCACAGTACATCATGTGAAATGCCAGGGTGGATGAATCCCAAGCTGAAACTAAGATTGCCAAGAGAAATATCAGTAATCTCAGAAAGGCAGATGACACCACTCTAATGGCAGAGAGTGAAGAGGAACTTCTCTTCATCAAGAGAGCATGTTGATGAAGGTGAAAGAGGAGAGTGAAAAACCTGGCTTAAAACTCGGCATTCAAAAAATGAAGATCATGACACCCGGTCCCATCACTTCATGGCAAATAGAAGGGGAAAAAGTGGAAACAGTGATAGACTTTATTTTCTTGGGCTCCAAAATCACTATGGATGGTGACTGCAGCAATGAAATTGAAAGACGCTTGCTTTTTGCAAGAAAAGCTATGACAAACCTGGATAGCATATTAAAAAGCAGAGACATCACTTTGCTGACAAAGGTGCGTATAGTCAAAGCTATGGTTTTTCCAGTAGTCATGTATGGATGTAAGAGATGGACTGTAAAGAAGGCTGAGTACTGAAGATGCTTTCAAACCATAGTGTTGGAAAAAATGCTCTAGAGTCTCTTGAACAGCAAGAAGATCAAACCAGTCAATCCTAAAGGAAATCAACCCTGAATATTCATTGGAAGGGCTGATGTTGAAGCTGAAACTTACAATATTTTGGCCAACTGATGTGAAGAACTGACTCATTAGAAAAGACCCAGATACTGGGAAAGATTGATGGGATGAGGAAAAGGGGGTGACAGAGGATGAGATGGTTGGGTGGCATCTTTGACTCAATAGACACAAGTTTGAGCAAACTCCTGGAGATAGAGAGGGACACGGAAGCCTACTGTGCTCTGGTATGTGTGATCACAAAGAGTCAGACACAATTGAGCAAATGAACACGAACAACTATATATATATGTGTGTATATATATATTCTTTTTCAGATTCTTTTCCCTTATAGGTTATTACAAAATATTGAATATAGTTCCCTTCTAAGTTGTGGTAAAATAATATATAACATAAACTTTAGCACTGTAGCGATTTTTAAGTAAACAGTTCAATGTGTTTAGTATATTCACATTGTTGGGCAACTGTCACCACTATACAAACTAAACAGCAACTCCTCATTCTGCCTCCCTCAGCCCCTGGCAGCTACCACCCTACTTCTGACTCTAAGAATTTAACCACTTTCTATAGCTCATTTAAGTGAGATCATACAGTATTTATTTTTTAGTGTCTGGCTTATTTTACTTAGCATAGTGTCCTCAAATGTCATCCATGTCATAGCATGTATAAGAATTTCCTTACTTTTTAAAGCCGAATAATATCCCATTGCATAAGTATGCCACGTTTTGTTTATCCATTCTTTTTGTCGATGGACATTTGGATTGTTTTCACCTTTCATCTATTGTGAGTAATACTCCTATGAACTTTAATGGTTGAATATTTGCCCAGGTTCCTGGTTTCAATTCTTTTGGTTATATATCCAGAAATGGAATCGCTAGATCATGTGTTAATTTTATGTTAATTTTTTTTTAACCTGCCATATTGTTTTCCAGAGCAGCATTTCCCATCAGTCATGCAGGATTCCAATTTCTCCACATCCTTTGATATTTTGTTTGGTTGTTTATAATGGCCATCTTAATGGGTGTGAAGTGATACCTCACTGTGGGTTTGATTTGCGTTTCCCTAATAAGTAGTGATGTTGGCATCTCTTCATGTACTTATTGCCCATTTATATACATCTTCTTTGAGGAAATGTCTATTTAGGTTCTTCACCCATTTTTAAATTGGGTGATTTGGGGATTTTTTTGTTGTTGAATTGTAGGAGTTTTTTTATATATTGTAGATATTCATTTCTTTTCCGATATGAGTTGCAAATATTTTCTCCTGAAAAACAGTTAAGTTGACGTGTTTTAATTTTTTTTGCAAGCCAGAACATGTATATTTTATAACTAAATAAGTGACACACGCTCAAGGTGTAGTTTCAGAAAACTTCTCAAAAAACCAAAGGAATAAAAGAGTAAAAATTTCTCAAAACCCCACAACTCAGAGATAAAAGCATACTTTGGTGTATATATCCTTCCAGGTTTTATCCTAAGCATGTGGAAAATTTTTTTACAACACAGATTACAACTCTATTGTATAACTTTTCCTTAACAATACACACAGATATTCATATTATTCTAATGCACTACAAAGTTCTCCATTGAATAGATGTATCATAAAGTATTTAATCAGTCCACCAGTGAGAAAAGATTTAGATGGCTCCTAACTCATCATTGCTGTGAACAGTGCTTTATGAAAACCTTTTATGTAGGTCTTGCATCTTTGTCCAGTTTGTTCACTTGGGATAAATTCCCAGAAGTTGAATCTCTGGGCCAAAGGATATGCATATTTAAATTTTTGATAGCCTGTACATTGCCAGTCTACCTTCCAGAAAGGCTGAACTAGCTGACATTCTGACTGTGTCTGAGAATGCCCATTGTTCCACACCCTTGCCAAATTGGCATACTTTCAACAAGGGTAAAAATTTGTTCTTGTCTATTTTTCTCCTGTGAATCTTGCCAACGTGCATGATGTGAAACTAAATGAGAGGAATATAAAGTTGACAGATGGGAAGTATTTTGGTCACTCTACTGTTTTATCTGAAGCACACCATTTTCCCCTCAAAGCAAATGTGATAGATAAGCCCTCTCATTTTTTAGTATAAGTTCTAGGAAGTAATTTCCTAAGTGGATTGATTCCTTAGAGAATGTCTCTGAGGATGTAGAAATTACTTAAACCAAATGTGCTTTGGGTTGATAGAGGAGATACATTTTTTCTACGTAACAGTATCCATCTTTCTTTAAAAGATGTGAAGTGTTTTTATACTATCCAAAGTGTCATGCTATAGCTTATTCTGAGTGTACTCAGTTGATGGAAATTCCTACAGGGGAATTTTCTCCTAACCTGGTTTTATGATTTTAAAAATTTTAAGTTGAGGCATAATTTATACTCAATGTGAATAAATTTTTCTCTTTAAAATCTGATGGTAAACAACTGCAACATTTTAAGATAGCCCTTTCACCACAAATTAAGGAGAGAGGAATATATATTTAAACATGCTCTCTTTGAGAAAGCACACAAAAAAAGAATAGAGCTTTGAATTCAGCTCTTTCACATCCTGAATATAAGATCTCAAGCACATAACATGATATGCTGTTTCCTCATCTGATAACCTAGAAATATGAAATCTGTTCAGCCTTCTCCAGAGAGATGTTGAAAAGAGGGGGATGTTCTAGTACTCTAGTGATTTGGATTATACATTTAAATAAATATGTATCCAGTCAAATATATTGAATTTACTTATGTCTGACCTTGAAGTTTTGGTGCCCGAGGGAGGGTCTTTTTCAAATGAAAATATACAAGTCAGATGAATGCTTTACTACGTGAAATTGTCCTCTTGTTTTGGCATGAATATCAATTAAAAGCATTTTGAAATTGTTCAGCTTCACTGACAGCATTAATGAATATGACATTATAAAAAGCCAGAAAATAGTTAAGATAATTATAAAATTGTACATTAATAATCCCTTTTATTTTTTCCTTTTCAGCCACTTAATAAATTGAGTGTATTAGATAATTATAAATGTGATACTCTCAATGTTAGCAAATTACGTTTTTTAAAAGGCATACCATGTATACCTATGGCTGATTCATGTTGAGGTTTGACAGAGAACAGCAAAATTCTGTAAAGCAATTATCCTTCAATAAAAACTAAATTAATTTTTTAAAAAGCCATACCAATTATACTGTTTTGAGAAAAGAAAAAGATCACTCCAAATTCTGTAACAAAACTACAAAAATGTCACAGTTTTGTATATTCCCTCCTAGTCTCCATTCTACTATGTTTTTCCTGCATTGTACTGGTTAGGAGTGAATTTGTGTCCTACTCAGATCTAGCTTGGAGAAGGCAATGGCACCCCACTCCAGTACTCTTGCCTGGAAAATCCCATGGACAGAGGAGCCTGGTGGGCTGCAGTCCATGGGGTCGCTAAGAGACACGACTGAGCAACTTCACTTTTGCTTTTCACTTTCATGCATTGGAGAAGGAAATGGCAACCCACTCCAGTGTTCTTGCCTGCAGAATCCCAGGGATGGGGGAGCCTGGTGGGCTGCTGTCTATGGGGTCACACAGAGTCAGACACGACTGAAGCGACTTAGCAGTAGCAGCAGATCTATCTGGGCTTCCGTGGTGGCTGAACTGGTAAAGAATCTACCTGCAGTGTAGGATACCTGGGTTCGATCCCTGGGTTGGGAAGATCCCTGGAAGAAGGGAAAAGCTACCCACTCCAGTATTCTGGCCTGGAGAATTCCATGGACTACAGTCCATGAGGTTACAGAGTTTGACTGACTGAGCAACTTTCACTTTCACATTTATTTATTCCCCAAGACAGCCCCTTGGGCCTCTCCCCCTTTACTCTCTTGCTCCTTGCGGGGTGGGGGGGGGGGGGACCATTTTCTTTGATAAAACTAAGGGAAGGAATTATTGTGTTACTCAGTCCTTCTTTCTTTCAGAGTGGCCTGTCCTTGAGGACTTTGTGATAAGCTTACTAGAGTAAGCCATGTCCTTTGAAAAGGCCTGATGTTTAAGGAAATTTAATTCAATGAAGTATTAGCCCATATAACTACAGATCCATGTCACATTCTCCGACTAGCTTTATTAGTAATGAAGCTGACTTTTTAAAAAATTTATTGTGATAAAAAAGCCCATAACAAAATTTTTCATCTTAACCATTTCTGAGTGACTGATTTAGTAGTTTTAATTATATTTACATTGTTGTGCAGTCTCCAGAAATTATTTTGTCTCTTAGAACTGAAATTCTCTACCCATTAATCAACAGCTCCTCATTTCCGCCTTCTCCCAGCTCAGACAACCCACCATTATACTTTCTGTTTCTGTTAACTGGGTTATTCTAGATAGCTCAGATAAGTGGAATCATATAATATTTGTCCTTTTGTAACTGGCTCATTTCACTCAGAGCTGGGGACCAGCCCCAGCTGATCCACAAACCGGCTCCCAACAACTCAGCATAATGTCCTCAAGGTTCATCCATACTGTAGCATGTGTTAACTTTACCATCCTTTTTAGGATTAAATAATAATGGAGAAGGACATGGTAACCCAGTCGTGTCTGCTGCTCTGTGACCCCATGGACTGTCGCCCATCAGGCTCCTTTGTCCATGAGGTTTTTTCAGGTAACAATACTGGAGTGGGTTGCCATTTCCTTCTCTTCTAGGGGATCTTCCCAACCCAGGGATCAAACCCACATCTCCCGTGTCTCCTTGTTTTGTCTGGCCAGTGTCAAATAAAGCATAAGTATGAACTGAGATAAGGAGAGACTTTATTCAAAAGGATTATTGCAACAAGGGGTGGAGGACTACTGCAGTAGGGAGAGTACTTCAATCATAGGCTGCCAGGTCTGCAATCATCTCAAAGGTCTCTCTGATCAGTCCTTTTTTTTTTTTTTTTTTAATTGTAGTTGCTTTACTAATGTTGTGTTAATTTCTTCTGTACACCAAAGTGAATCAGCTATGCCTATACATAATATTCCCTCTTTTTTGGATTTCCTTCCCATATAGGTCACCACAGAGCACTGAGCAGAGTTCCTGTGCAAGGAGTAAAAGAGGATGGAAAGAATCAGGTGTGGGAGATAAGAATGGTAGATGGAGTTATCAGATAGTCAGTCAGGGATTTTTCCCCAGAGATCAGCTGATAGTCAGAAGGGGCAGTTAAGGAGGGGTTATTCCCTGTTCTCATGCTCAATCAGATCAGATCAGATCAGTCGCTCAGTCGTGTCCGACTCTTTGCGACCCCATGAACCGCAGCACGCCAGGCCTCCCTGTCCATCACCAGCTTCCGGAGGTCACTCAGACTCGCATCCATCGAGTCAGTGATGCCATCCAGCCATCTCATCCTCTGTCGTCCCCTTCTCCTCCTGCCCTCAATCCCTCCCAGCATCAGAGTCTTCTCCAATGAGTCAACTCTTCGCATGAGGTGGCCAAAATACTGGAGTTTCAGCTTTAGCATCATTCCTTCTAAAGAAATTCCAGGATTGATCTCCTTCAGAATGGACTGGTTGGATCTCCTTGCAGTCCAAGGGACTCTCAAGAGTCTTCTCCAACACCACAGTTCAAAAGCATCAATTCTTCGGCGCTCAGCCTTCTTCACAGTCCAGCTCTCACATCCATACATGACCACAGGAAAGACCATAGCCTTGACTAGGCGAACCTTTGTTGGTAAAGTAATGTCTCTGCTTTTGAATATGCTATCTAGGTTGGTCATAACTTTCCTTCCAAGGAGTAAGCATCTTTTAATTTCATGGCTGCAGTCACCATCTGCAGTGATTTTGGAGCCCAGAAAAACAAAGTCTGACACTGTTTCCACTGTTTCCCCATCTATTTCCCATGTAGTGATGGGACCAGATGCCATGATCCTCGTTTTCTGAATGTTGAGCTTTAAGCCAACCTTTTCACTCTCCACTTTCACTTTCATCAAGAGGCTTTTTAGCCCCTCTTCACTTTCTGCCATAAGGGTGGTATCATCTGCATATCTGAGGTTATTGATATTTCTCCTGGCAATCTTGATTCCAACTTGTGTTTCTTCCAGTCCAGCATTTCTCATGATGTACTCTGCATATAAGTTAAATAAACATGGTGATAATATACAGCCTTGACGTACTCCTTTTCCTATTTGGAACCAGTCTGTTGTTCCATGACCAGTTCTAACTGTTGCTTCCTGACCTGCATACAGATTTCTTAAGAGGCAGATCAGGTGGTCTGGTATTCCCATCTCTTTCAGAATTTTCCATAGTTTATTGTGATCCACACAGTCACATAGTAGGTGGAATTCTGGGACCAAGTTCAAGGGGAAGGAGATAAACTTGACTAAAGTTTATTCAAGTTGAGTTAGCAGGTATTTTGCCCAGCTTAGCCAGTGGAACTAACAGCTCAGCTAATCAGTTTGAGACAAAGAATAGGAAGTTAGAGAGTCTATGTCTGGTCTTGTCACAGGTAGACAAGGGGGTCCTGAGTCCTGTCTAAGTCATGTGGGTAGGTGTTCTTTGCCATAAAACATTCCCTGCAACACAAAGGTGAGTGGGTGTGTGTATGAAGAGATAGTGTTCCAAGAGCAAGGGGCTTAGGTGATTTCAACACTGTCACAATACCCTTGGCCACTGCATATGGTAACAGAACATCCCTTGTGGTGAATCCACTTCTTCACTTGGTTTGAGTGAAGCCCAGGCTTTACCCAATTCAAGTATCTTATTTTTTGGTTACCATCAGTGATCCACAAAGCCAGTGGAGGTGATGGAATTCCAGCTGAGCTATTTCAAATCCTGAAAGATGATGCTGTTAAAATGCTGTGGTCTATATGTCAGCAAATTAGGAAAACTCAGCAGTGCCAGCAGGACTGGAAAAGGTCAGTTTTCATTCCAGTTCCTAAGGACAGTGCTAAAGAATGTTCGAACCACAGTACAGTTGGGCTCATTTCCCATGATACCAAGGTTATGCTCAAAATCCTTCAAGCTAGGCTTTAGCAGTACATGAACCAAGAACTTTGAGATGTACAAGCTGAATTTAGAAAGGGCAGAGGAACAAGAGATCAAATTGTCAACATTCAATGGATTACAGAGAAAGCAAGGGAGTTCCAGGAAAACATTTACTTCTGCTTCATTGACTATGATAAAGCCTTTGACTACATGGACTATAAAAAACAATGGAAAATTCCTGAAGAGATGGGAGTACCAGAACACCTTACCTGTCTCCTGAGAAACCTGTATGTGGTCAAGAAGCAACAGTTAGAACCTGACATGGAACAACTGACTGGTTCACTACTGGGAAAGGAATACATCAAGGCTGTAATATTGTCACCTTGTTTATTTAACTTATATGCAGAGTACAGCATGCAAAATGCTGAGCTGGATGAATCACAAGCTGGAATCAAGATTGTGGGAAAAAATATCAAAATCTCAGATATGAAGATGATATCACTCTAAAGGCAGAGAGTGAAGAGAAACTAAAGACCATCTTCATGAAGGTGGAAGAGGAGAATGAAAAAGCTAGCTTAAAACTCAACATTCAAAAAACTAAGATCATAACATTTGGTCACATCACTTCATGGTAAATAGTTGGGGGGAAAATGTAAACAGTGACAGACTTTACTTTCTTGGGGTCCAAAAATCACTGCAGACAGTGACTGCAACCATGAAATTAAAAGATACTTGCTCCTTGGAGGGAAAGCTTTGACAAACCTAGTTCAGTGCAGTTCAGTTGCTCAGTCGTGTTTGACTCTTTGTGACCCTATGGACGGCAGCACGCAAGGCCTCCCTGTCCATCACCAACTCCTGGAATTTACTCAAACCTAGACAAACTTGGACAGAACATTAAAAAAAAAAAAAAAAGACATTACTTTTGCAACAAAAGTCCATATAGTCAAAGCTATGGTTTTTCCAGTAGTCATGTATGGGTGCAAGAGTTGAACCATAAAGTAATCTGAGCACCAAAAAAATTGATGCTTTCAAATTGTGGTGTTGCAGAAGACTCTTGACAGTTCCTTGGACTACAAGGAAATCTAACCAGTCAGTCCTAAAGGAAATCAACCCTGACTATTCATTGCAAGGACTGATGCCAAAACTGAAGCTCCATTACTTACTTTGGCCACCTGATGTGAAGAGAAGACTCATTGGAAAAGATCCTGATGCTGCGAAAGGTTGAAGATAAGAGAGGGTGACAGAGAATGAGGTGGTTAGATAGCATCACTGACTCAATGAACATAAATTTGAGCAAACTCTGGGAGAGAGTTAAGGACAGAGAAGCCTGGCATGCTACAGTCTATGGGATTGCAAAGAGTTGGACAGGACTTAGCAGCTGAACAACATCAATGATCCAGCATAGAGTACATGATCCAAGCAAGACCGTGGGTCTCCTAGATTTGATCACATGGAAGTCTAGAGAACCCTGACATTATGAAAGCCCCTGTACCCAGAGTCCAGTTTAGTTCCTCCTTCAGTCTTCCCAGTTATGTGAACCAATAAAAGCCCCTTTTGCTTAACTATGTAGGATTTTTTTCCCCCAAATAACTGCACTGTAGCCTCTGGAGACCTTGGTTGCCTTGGAATGGTTGAAGGGCCCTGCCTACCTCTTATTATGAAAGATTGCAAGGGTCTCATTTTAATTCCAAGTGAGGGAATGTTGACTACAGAATTCTGGCTGCATTTCAAGCTTGAGTAATTCCATCTGCCCTCTCTAAAAACTTTTCCTACAAGAATATTCAATATTCTTAACTTCCTTTACTAGACTTCCAAGCATCATCTTCTCCATCATTTTTCACTCTTCAAAGACAAGTCCTAAATATGGGAGGAGGGGGTGGAATATAATATTCCAACTCAAATTTTGGAAAAGAAACCCTGGTTTTCAAGAAAAATACAGCGACAAAGCCCCAAATGTTAAATTGGTTTTTAATAAGTTTTGTGGGCAATAGATTAACCTAAGGAACAGAAGGAATTGTTTCATGAGTATTCAGGGAGAGTGCACATTAAGGCATCACGGAAGAAATGCAATGTGATATTAATATGAATAATGAAGTTTTGCTTACATTTTCCTAAACTTCAAAAGACATTTTCATTTAATAACTGGCTTGTTCTGATAAAGTCATGAAAGAACATGAAAAGGATTTTAACTGCTTTAATAATTAAGGGGGAAAAATAAGTAGCAGCTACTCTTCATAAGTAAATGTGGAAAAAATATCTAATTCAACAAATATTTCTGGAGTGTGAGGCAGCAGGCTACAGCCATGAACAACACAGACAAAAACCTCTGCCCTCACAAAGCTTCTAGTGAAAAAATGCACCAGTAAAATAACAGTGACAAAGCTCCAGTAATAAACTCATCTGGGTTCCTAGGACAGGAGGACCTGCAGTCTGCTCTTTTTTTGCATCTCTCTGCCAATTAGAAATTGTCCCACACTGAAATGTTACAGTGATCATCTCTTGAGTAATTTTTGGTTTCTCCTTACGTTTTTTTTTTTGTATTTTCTAAATATACGACAATGAGGCTTTTTATTTACTGGCTGCACTGGGTCTTGACTGCTGTGCGTGGGCTTTTCTCTAATTGCGGTAAGTGGGGTCTTCTCTTTCTTGCATTGCGTTGGCTTCTCATTGTTGGGGAGCACAGGCCCTGGGTGCATGGGCTCCAACAGTTGTGGCACTCCAGCTTCAGTAGTTGTGGCTCGAAGGCTCTAGAGAGCAGGTTCAGTGGTTGTGGCTTGCCCATGGGCTTAGTTGCTCCAAAGCATCTGGAATCTTTCCAGACTGCCTCTCTGGAACTGAAAAGGACTCTTAAAAAAGCAGACTCTCCCCCTCCCATCTCTTATTCTTGAGCCCACCTGAAATATTCTAAAGCAGCTTCTTTTACAGCTTCACATACCTTTTAAAATTCCCTTGTAAATATTTAGAATGCCTAGAGACCCATCTCTTCCTTGCTTCTTTCCCTTTGTCTTATCTACCTGGTTCTTCTGTCCTTTTACCTACAGAGATGGCCACTGTTCTGCCTCTCGGCAGACCAGATAAACCTTATTTACTCAGTATTGCCCTTGTCACTTCCATTTCTAGCTTCCACTTTCCCTTAAATTGAACTCTTCACTCTGAGTTACCATGGCATTTCCTGATAAAATGCCAGGCTAAATTGAATCATATCGCTTATATTTATAAAAGCTGCTTAATAAATTTGTAAAAGAACCTTTTGCCCCTGGTGGGCTGAAGCATTCCATTATAGACTTTGAGGCCATATGGTCATCATAGAAAATTCTGGAGTCTTTTTGTTTGTTTTATAATTGCTCCTGTGGTAGTTGAGCTGGTAAAGAATCAGCTTGCAGTTAAGGAGACCTGGGTTTGATCCTGTGTTGGGAAGATCCCCTGGAGGAGGGAAGGGCAACCCACTCCAGTATTCTTGCTTGGAGAATCCCCATGGAGAGAGTCTGTGCTGGCTGTGCTGAGTCCCTCAGTCGTGTGTGACTCTTTGAGACCCCGTGGACTGTAGCCCACCAGGCTCCTCTGTCCACAGGGATTCTCCAGGCAAGAATACTGGAGTGGGTTGCCATGCTTTCCTCCAGGGGATCTTCCCAACCCAGAGATCGAACCCAAATCTCCTGCATTTCAGGTGGATTCTTTACTGTCTGAGCCAGCAGGGAAGCCATTGGGGTGCAGAGTCAGACATGACTGAGGGACTAAGCACAGCACACAATCAAAATTTTATTCTTAAAATCAACTGTTGCTGCAAACCTTTCTCTTTTAAAGAAATTTTTACTCTTTTCCCTATTCTTTTTTTTGTTTGTTTAAATTGACCCCCACTATGGAAGTTGCATTGACTTTTATCAAGCCAAGGGAGAATTCATTTGACATTTGGGTGAGATTTTTTTTTTTATTATTTTATCTACTTTTTTCAAATTGTTTATGTATACTTGTTATGCTTTTTTAAAACTTTGAAAATGTTATCAATATACAGTATAAAATATGCTAATCTACACTGTAGAGCTCAATTATTTTTTACCTAGCTCCCCATGCCCCACCTTTGCCTGAGGTAATCACTTTTCTGGTTTCTATTACAATTGATTAGTTTTGCCTGTCTTTGAACTTGAAATATCTAGAATCATTCATTATTTACTTTTTTATGTTGGATCTTTTAGCTCAACACTTTGTCCCTGATGGATTATATCATAGTTTGTTCTCTTTATTGCTATGTGGTTATTTCATTAAATAAACATGCTATGCTAAGTCACTTTAGTCGTGTCCAACTCTGTGCGACCCCACAGACGGCAGCCCACCAGGCTTCCCTGTCCCTGGGATTCTCCAGGCAAGAACACTGGAGTGGGTTGCCATTTCCTTCTCCAATGCATGAAAGTGAAAAGAGAAAGTGAAGTCACTCAGTCATGTCCAACTCTTAGCGACCCCATGGACTGCAGCCTACCAGGCTCCTCCATCCATGGGATTTTCCAGGCAAGAGTACTGGAGTGGGGTGCCATTGCCTTCTCCGTTAAATAAACATACTTTAGCTTATATATGCTTTCTCTCATTGAGGTTGTTTTCAGTTTTTGTCTATTATGAGAAAAGTGGCCATGAATATCCCTATATATGTTTTTTGGTGGACATATGTATTCATTTCTCTTGGGCATATACTAAGGAGTGGAATTGCTTGGTCACAGAGTGGACATATATTCAGCTTTAGTCAAATTGTTGGTGTGTTTAAATAGCAAAAAAATTGAAAAGGCACAAAAGATTATCCAGTGAAAATTATCTCTCCCATCCCTATCTCAGTTTCAAAGTTCTCTTTTCCAGAGGCAACCAATATTACCAGTTTCTTGTGTATTCCTCCAGAAATACACTTTGTGTATAGAAACATATATATATATATATATATATATGTAGTCTCCTGTTTACACCAAAACCACAATACCATACTAACTCTTTGGCCAACAACTGGGAATTAATCAACCCCAGAAAGAATGGTCAAGGTATTTCAGGCAGTAATTTATTCAGAGTGGACTGTAAATCTGCAGCTAGATAATTCAGGTAGCTCAGTGGACTGACTGAGGTGAAGTCAGGGAGTGTTCAGGGACTGCCGACAGGGGATGCTGAAATGGTAACTATATGGCAGATCCTAAAAGGCTTTGAATGCCGTTCTAAGAAGTATGGGTGTTACCCTGAAGAAAATAAGGAAACAGGGAACGATTTTGAGTGGAGGGAGATGGGACAGGGGGATAGAAGAATTGGATTTGTGATTTTAAAGATCATAAAGGGAGGAAGAGGAGACTGCTGACTATGAAATGATAGTCCAAACACCACTTGCCATGGTGGTTTAGTCCCTAAGTCATGTCTGATTCTCGCGAGCCCATAGACAATAGCCCACCAGACCTCTTTATCCATGGGATTTTTCAGACAAGAGTACTAGAGTGGAGTTGTCATTTCACAGTATGAGAATGGTGACAAAAACATATTAAGACTTGATTACTAGTAAAGGTAGGTGGTAAGGAAGAATTGAGAGATATGGGTGTATTGAGTATACAACTGTTTTGGAAAGGGGAAAATAAGGAATTCAGCTCAGACATTTTGTGTATGACTCCCAAATTTGATTTTTAGAGATGCTGACTTTAATTTTCCTGAAGTAATGAAAAACCATATTGATATAGTTAATTAAAACTGATTTGGGTAATTTCTAAACCGTCTCTTCAATGTTCACTGATTTCCTGGGAGCCCTGTTGCACCAGCTCTGACCCAGCCACACTTACACATGGATGCTCATAGGAAAATTCCACCCAGGATGGGCAGATTATTGTCTAATTTGATTCTCATATCTTTTTCTCCCAGCAGAATTAAGGAGGAGATTAATGGTCAAAATAGAAACAGCTGTAAGAGAGTAAAAAATAATTTGAAGCACACATAATTGACCTTAGAATAATTAGATTAGTAGAAAAAATAAGCTTATTTATTTCTGAAATATAATTTTACCCCAAAATGGAAAAATTAAGGCATGAGGGGAATTATAACCCAGTCACTTCAGTGCAACCACTGTAAACATCATGAAATACTATATTCTATCAATTTCTTTCCTAGCCTCCTTTTGACATAGCTATAAACCATACTGTAATCATTAATAGAATAAAATATATAGTGGTATCCTAGTGGCATAAGATAATATTTTAAAGGCCTTAGAGGAAATTGAATATAAAGTAAATTATCATTGTCCTCTCCTTAACCTGGTATAAAGTGTTACTCTCTTTAAGGAAACAGAAGAAAATGTGGGTACAGTTGCAGTTACCTAATATATAAACAGGAAGTAGCATAGTCCCTGAGACAGCTTGGCTTATTAGCACTGAAATGGAACCTACAACAGTTTTTTAAGTTAGTAAGAATTTTTTTTAACTTGTATAAGTTATGTGGTATCATAATATGAAAAGAGCATTGGCCTTGGGGTACAGCCCTAGCTTTGGCATCACCTGTGTGGTCTGGGGTTTACTTTAACATCTGTGTTAAATCAGTTCAGATTCTGCCTTGTGCTGCCTCTAAATGCTCAGGTATCTCCCCCTTTGTCCACGCCTGCTTTGTGCCCACCCCTGGAACTAAGGGTGTGATCACCCCTCTCCAAACCCAAAGATCATGACTCAAGGAGGTGCACCAAAGAAAATTCCATGGGGTAGATTATTACCAGAAGGGGAAATTGATTCTGGGTGGACGAAAACACCAAATGTCCATCATATCCAACTGGGGTCTTAGTTTCTTTATCTGAAAAATGATGGACGTGTGCATGCTTAGGGGTTTGGTGTCGAAGGGTCTATTCCTTTGTCTGTCTAGATCAGTCTTCACAGGATTGAAAACACAGTGTTGTTGAGGTTATAGTATGAGAAAAACTGTGTTCCTCTCTTTGACTTCTAATGCAGGGCACCTCTTCCTTGTGACTTTAGGGCAGTTTCACAAGTTTAGACCAGGAGTTTTATAGCAGGTTCCTGAGTGACTTTCCTGTTTTTGTGAGCTGTCTGTGTATACTTCCTGCAAAGAGACTGCTTTATTATTAGCAACACATGCCCTGAAATAACATCCTTCTTTGACCCCATCACCGTTTTTATCTTCAGAAAGGCTGTAAAGTGTTACCAGGTGTTAAAAATAGTTTATTCTTCAGAGTGCAGTTGCCAAACTCAATTCATTTCTACTCAAACTGGATAGGGCCTGACTAATACAATGTCTCCCCCAAATTCAAGTTTTCCACAAACTGTCTTTTAATTTACAACTGGGAGAGGGGATTGTATCAAAGGAATGTGCAAACACGCTTGAAACATAATTTTAACCTAACAACTATTTCTTTCCTATCTCTACCTCAATGATTATTTTTAATGGGACTGGGTCTAGCAAGATAATTCTGGCAGGACCTTTAAACTCTATAATACACAGAGATAATGTCTCAAAAAAGTTTCCTGTTCTAAAATTCTAACAGCAAATTTGTCTATATATTATCTTAATTGACAAATTACAATACTAATAACAATAGTGGCTCCCTATCTCAGAAGTTTGTTGCGTTGGGTAAAATGAGGTTTTTGTTGTTGTTTAGTCATAAATGAGATTAATGGATATAAAATACTTGGCACAATATCTGTCACAGACCAAGTGGTCATAAATGTTAGCTCTTGTGATTATCTGTGAAGGGAATATAAAACCTACCATAGAGGGTTGTTCTAAAGTTCAAAAAGGATGGAACATATAAAGTGCTTAACATAGTGCTTGGAACACAGAAAACACTTGGAAATAGTTTCTGCTGCTGCTACTAATAAGTCTGTGGTTGTTTTCAAGGTATAATCAGATCAGATCAGATCAGATCAGTTGCTCAGTCGTGTCCGACTCTTTGCGACCCCATGAATCGCAGCACGCCAGGCCTCCCTGTCCATCACCAACTCCCAGACTTCACTCAGACTCACGTCCATCGAGTCAGTGATGCCATTCAGCCATCTCATCCTCTGTCGTCCCCTTCTCCTCCTGCCCTCAATCCCTCCCAGCATCAGAGTCTTCTCCAATGAGTCAACTCTTCGCATGAGGTGGCCAAAATACTGGAGTTTCAGCTTTAACATCATTCCTTCCAAAGAAATCCCAGGGCTGATCTCCTTCTGGACTGGTTGGATCTCCTTGCAGTCCAAGGGACTCTCAAGAGTCTTCTCCAACACCACAGTTCAAAAGCATCAATTCTTTGGCACTCAGCCTTCTTCACAGTCCAGCTCTCACATCCATACATGACCACAGGAAAAACCATAGCCTTGACTAGACAGACCTTTGTTGGCAAAGTAATGTCTCTGTTTTTGAATATGCTATCTAGGTTGGTCATAACTGCCCAAATCAGTAGCTAGCAGTATTTACCCTGTTCATGAGTGAAAAAATCTTCTGACTAGAATATCAGTTTTGATCTATTTATTATAAATAACACAATGAAAAACACCCACTGACTCTGCCATGTAGCTGCTAAGAAAATTCTTAATTCAATTTCTTATCTTTAAAAGGGGCTATCATAATGCTTCATCACATACTTAGCATGAAACTATTGTAAAAGATCGTGTAACATTGGGTTAACTAATGAACTTTGCAAAAGGTCAGAAGAATAACTATATAAAAATAATAATTTCTTGATTATTGTGCATCTACTAAACATTAAACCTATGTTAAGTGCTTCATTTACATTATCTCATTTAATCCTCACAATAATCCCATGAAGTAGTTCCTATTTTTATTTTTATTTTACAAATAAGGATGAAAGTTGATAGTTGCCTGCAAAGCTGATATGCATAGCTGATGAGTAAAGCCAAGATGTGTTGTTAGTATTAAGTTCTTTGGAATTCTTAGGAGACAATAACTTGCTTGGCTGAACAGTGCACGGAACACGCTGTTGTTTAGTTACTAAGTTGTGTCTGACCCTTTTGTGACTCCATGGACTGTAGCCCACCAGGCTCCTCTCTCTCCGGGATTTTCCAGACAAGTATACTGCAGTGGGTTGCCATTTCCTTCTCCAGGGGATCTTCCTGACCCAGGGATGGAACTCGGGTCTCCTGCATTGCAGTCAGATTCTTTACCACTGAGCTACCTGTGGAAGCCCACAAATGTAGGTACTGATTTACAAATTGAGGATGCAAGTGAGGATACAAACTAACATCTGTTCAGACTCTAGATTACTCTTAACGTCTCTGCACATGCAAGGTATTATTATTTTGTATGTTAATAGCATAAATGAGTTTTAATGACATGGTGATATTGAAAGAATATCTGTGTGATTATTTCAGTTATTGACTGACATGTTTTACATATTCATTTCTGATATTTTTAAGGGAACAGTACTAAATAAAAATAATGACTACCTCCTACACATGTGTATATAAAAATGATCATTTTCTAGGAAAATATGGGACTGACTCCTTTTTCAAACAGGAGCCAGGCCAACCAGTGGCTCTTGTTTCTAGTCCAGAAGCCACCCATTTGATAGACATAGACTTTCACAGGAGAAACAGAGGAGCCCTTTCTCCCAAGGAGATTACCACTCTTGTTTGGGTCAAATGAAATGGAGTCTGGAAGAGCTGCTCCCTCCTAAGTGAGCATTTGAACTTCATGAGAAAAGGTGGAGCGTGGTCAAGCATGTGGCAACTTTCTCATTACTGCTGAGAAAATTGATTTAGTTATTAAGTGTCTTTTAATTTTCAATCCATCTCATGGTACCAGCCCAAAATAACTATTTTGGTTTAGACTATAACTCTTTCTGTTCTTTTTTTTTTTTCACTTTCTGACCCCACCCCTCAGGTGTGGGATCTTTGTTCCCTGACCAGGGATTGAACCAGAACCCCTGCACTGGAAGCACAGAGTCTTAACCACTGCACCACTAGGGAAGCCCTTAGACTGAAATTCTTATACTCTTGTAAATAAAATATTCCAAAGTGCTAATGCCTGAGCTTTCACACTGCTGGACTCTTAGAGTCTTTGGAAGTAGATGCTGTGAAACTTGTGATCTAGGTGGGTACTGAACTTTGCTACTCACTTAAGCTGAGTTTTGAACAACAAACAACCTCAAGTCTAACAACTATACTATATTTTAGCTGTCAATCTATAATTACCCACCAGAAAACCAAGACTGTTGGTTTTTAATGAAGTACAACCAGTAGCACGCTTGAGCAGCTGGAGAGAGACAATTGTTAAATATTCAGCAGTTTGAGTGCAGATTTTTATAACTTGGTAGCCTAAAATTAGCCACAATGGGAGTATTTACACCACAGAAGTTGGCAAACACTGCAGATTCACCCCCTTATAACTGGTTTCCATCCCAAAGCTCTGGTGTGCCTTCACACCTTGGGTTGAGCCATTCTGTATCCAGTGAAATGTCAGGAAACCAACCCCAGGCCTGATGTTCTGTTGCCATTTATCGGCAACCTGCTTTTCATCATACCTAGAAAATTAGCAACCCAGGTAAATGTGAAACTCAGAACACCAGTATTTAAAGCTCAGTTTTCATCTCTGAAAGGGAGAAGTTCACTTTAAAGTGTCAGCTGCTGCTAGGCAGTGCTGGCTGACATGGAACACTAAAATATCCCAAGGTCTATGGGAAGTGAATGACTCATTCCCCTGGTCAGCAAAGTGAGGAGACATTCATCCCTCAAAGTGTTATGGGATTTTCCTTCCAGTATTATTAATCACAATGAATATGTTTAAAGATTATGTTTTACTAAGACGGGAGAAATTAGACCTCATGCAACTGAAATAACTGAAGAACAATTCTCCACTAGACTGGGTTAGTCATTATTCTGCTAATACTGCCTTGTGTAAATCCTGCCTTCTCTGTATATTAGCCAGGTCAAAGCTGCTCTAACTTGTACATTTCATCTTCCAGAGAATGTTCTAAGAATGATGTTTATTTTATTTGTTTTCTGCAGACTTACCAGGCCTCTATTTAATTCACCTAAGGCTTACCTACTGTTTGACTCAAGTCCATGAATTCTTATGTTTCTTTGTCTTTGTGCTTTAAGGTATAGAAATGAAATTAAGCTCTGGAATACAATCCAGTGTCTTTGCCAAGAAAAGAAGTAAAAATTCTTTCAGACTAGTACTATAACACTAGTGAGACATCCCCCAAACGTAGAAACCATATCATGCTTTCAAGGAGCCTCAGAAAAGCAAGCTACCTCAGGCATCTTTATGAGATGGATGGGCATGGAGTTTAGGAGCTTTTAAAATTAACATTTAAAGCAGGAACTCTTTCTCCTCCACAGTGACACAGATATTCTTATTTGAGCTAAGTTTTTTCTGTTGGTTTGGTTTGGGTTTTGGGGTTTTGTTTTTGAAGTATAGTTGATTTACAATGTTGTGTCAATTTCTGCTATACTGCAAAGTGATTCAGTTATACATATAAATATATACATTTAAAAAATATTGTTTTCCATCATGGTTTATCACAGTATATTGAATATAGTCCTCTGTGCTATACGATAGGACCTCGTTGTTTATCCATTCTCTATATAGTGGCTTCCATCTCCTAACCCCAAACTCCCAGTCTGTCCCTTCCCCAGCCCTCTCCCCTGAGCAACCACAAGTCTGTTCTCTGTCTCTGTGAGTCTGTTTCTGATTCATGGTTAGATTCATTTGTGTCATATTTTAGATTCCACATGTAAGTGCTATCATATGGTATTTGTCTTCTCTTTCTGACTTACTTCACTTAGTATGATAATCCCTGGGTCCATCCACGTTGCTGCAGATGGCACTAGTTGTTTCTTTTTTGGCATTCCCTTCTGCATATGGACTGCATCTTCCTTATCCATTCATCTGTCAATGGCACTCAGGTTGTCTCCATCGTGACTATTGTGAATAGTGCTGCTATGAACGTAAGGGTGCATGTATCTTTTTGGATTATAGTTTTGTCCAGATATATTCCCGGGAGTGGGATTGCTGGATCATATGGCAACTTTATTTTTAGTTTTTTGAGGTACCTCCATACTGTTTTCCATAGTGGTTACAACTAATTTACATTCCCACCAATAGGGCAAGAGGGTTCCCTTTTCTCCATATCCTCTCTAGCATTTGTCATTTATAGAGGTTTTTAAAAAACATATTTATTTTTAATTGATGGATAATTGCTTTACAATATTGTGTTGGTTTCTGCCACACATCAATATGAATCAGCCATAGGTATACATACAACTCCTCCCTCTTTACCCCGCTTCCCACCTCCCACTCCATCCCACCAATGATTGCCATTCTGAACAGTGTGAGGTAGTACCTCATTGTAGTTTTGATTTGTGTTTCTCTAATAACTAGCAATGTTGAGCATCTTTCTTTAGAGAAATGTCTATTTAGGTCTTCTGCCCATATTCTAATTGGGTTGTTTTTTTTTTTTACTGAGTTGAATGAGCCTTTCGTATATTTTGGAGATTATGCCCTTGTCAGTTAAAGCAGGAATTCTTGATCATGGTTCACATTAGAATCATGTAAGAGGGCTTTAGGAAAGAAATCTCAGGCTCAGACCACTGAAAATGAGAATTTGGAGCATGGGACTCAGACATCGATAGTTTTTAAAGCTCTCTAGATGATTTATCAGAGAAGGCAATGGCACCCCACTCCAGTACTCTTGCCTGGAAAATCCCATGGATGGAGGAGCCTGGTGGGCTACAGTCCATGGGGTCACTAAGAGTCGGACACGACTGAGCGACTTCACTTTCACTTTTTCGCTTTCATGCGTTGGAGAAGGAAATGGCAACCCACTCCAGTTTTCTTGCCTGGAGAATCCCAGGGGCAGGAGAGCCTGGTGGGCTGACGTCTATGGGGTCACGCGGAGTCGGACACGACTGAAGTGACTTAGCAGCAGCAGCAGATGATTTATATGTGCACCAAGGTTTGAGAACCATTGACCTAAAGCAATAAGATTAGTTTTCTGCCAGGTGAGATTTGTTCTGTTTAGTCACCTTCCTAATACATGAGAAACCTTCATTTCCTTAGTGTCTGATTACCCAGTTGTTGCCTTTAAGACTTTAAATAGACAATGAATCATGCATTACAAAGAATGATCTAGAATTAGCCAGCTACTTCACATACCACAGCTATGATCATGTCACATTCTAACTCAAAAAGTTTCTTTGTTGATAAGATCTGGTATTGGTGAAGGTACAGAGAAAAAAAAGCATTTAAACACCTTCTTTGAAAGCATGAATTGATACAATTTTCTCAGAGGAAAATTTGAAACTTTATATCGTTTTATTATGAGTATATTCAGCAATTCCACTTTTAGGAATTTAGCCTAAATAAATTCCTAAATTGGCAAGTTGGAGTAAATTGGAGTAAATTGGCAAGTGTAGAAAGATAATCAAAGGTATTTATCGCAACATTGGCTATGTTAATGTATATTTTCTAGATTTTTTTTTCTTTTAACTGCATCCAACTTTTGAAATGCTTGAGGCTGTACAAAGGTCTTCATGGCATGTATTAACATGCAAAAGTATTCATGATATATTACTCAGTGAAAAAAAAAAGCAAGTAACCAAAAAGTGTGTATAGTATAATCCACTAATGTTTAAAAGTAAATCTACATTTTTATTAATTTTTAAAGGTTGGAAGGTGATACCCAAACTAGTAACAGTGATTATTTCTGCTAAGTAAAATTATGGTCTGATGCAAGGGAGGAGAACTTTTGCCTCTTCTTTCTACACTTCTGTATTGCTTAAATTTGTTTTAATGTACATGTTACTATCATAATTTAAATAATTTAAATGTGTTAAATCATTTATGACTCACCATTTTCTGTAAAATAAAGTCTAAACTCCTTAGCTTTTTAAGCACTCAATAATTTGTCTCCAAACCACTTTTGCCAATCTTTAAGAAAGTTTGTGGGTAGAATTGAGTTTCACCTTCACTCTCCTGCTTATACTCACTTAAGCCCAATTATTCTCACCAAACTGGCATTCATATTTTCAGCCTGTGGGAGTGCCCCTTTCTTTGCTTGGAATGCTCTCTCGCTCTTAGTCTCCATTCACTAAAATCCAACTGAACAGTGAAGCTCAGATCAAGTAGAACTCCCCCTCCTATGAATTCCTATATTATGCAATATCTGATACTCAACAAAATTATTATTGAATGAAGAAATGGATCTTCACAGCCAAGTTCAAGTTTCTGTTTAGTTTTCTCATTTGTAACATGGGGACATACTACCCATTAGATTATTGTGAGGATTATGATAATTATGAAAAGTACTTAAGACAACACCAGAACATAGTAATTCATAGTTCAAAAACTGTCATTATGATTATCTTCTTTAAATTTACTGACATGTCCTCTCTCCGTCTAGATGGTCAAATCCTGGATGGCAGAAACTGCATATTATGTATACTAGCATCCTTCTCCAAACTCTGCATAGTAGAGCTCCATATGAAACACACTTCCTATTTACTGTTAATAGTGATAGAGAAGATTATGAAATATACATAACCTTCTAACCTTCAAAGAAATAAATCTCTTAGTTTGGAAAATACTATGACTTCAAGACACCAAAAACAACATGGTAACGTGGAATTATCATAGTAAAACATTACTGAGATGAAATATACAAATAAAACAATATATTCTTTCTTTGGTGAAATCACAGAAAATAGAGATAGATCATTCTTTGAATTCTATTTTCACAAACATAGTCAATACATACAAGATGCTAGACAATACTAGTGAATTATTTACAGAAAACACCAGATGAATTTGGTTTATTTAGTCTCTTGTTGGCAGATAGCACATTGTGCTTCTGCGGAAGGCTCCATGTGTTCTAGAATTTTAACATAATGGGACTTTATACACTGTCATAGAAATAGAATGCTCTAGTGCAGAGACACAGCAGGAATGACCAAGTCTTGCTATGTTTAGTTCCTCACATTGTCCCGTTCAAAATCACTGCTAGATTACAGCCTTCAAATTTCAGTCAAGGTACTGGCAGCTTGATTGGAACAGTTTCTGTTCCCACTTAATCCCACTGGACAGATATGATCTGTGTGGCGCGGCACAGTGCCATTGAAACAACTGGAGTCACCTGATACAGTACATTAGCCTAGAGCAAATAAAGTCAGATTGTTATTCTCTCTTCGGAGGCCTAAAAAATATTTTTCTGAGCACGCCTTCTTATTTGGTTTGTGTGTTTGCTCAGTACTTTATAGTTAAACGGACTTTGTCCCTCAGCAGTGTGTAACTCCAATTGTGTCCAGTAATCTAGAAAGTCAATCAAAGTGTGGAAAAAGGATACAAAGAAACCTTAAATATTTTGTTTAAACTTCAGTCTTGGACATGTGTGTGTGTGTGCTCAGTCGTGTATGACTCTTTGCAACCTCATGGACTGCAGCCTTCCAGGCTTCCCTGTCCATGGAACTTTCCAGGCAACAATACTGGAGTGAGTTTCCATTTCCTACTCCAGGGGATCTTCCCAACCCACGGATCAAACCCACATCTCCTGCATCTCCTATCTTGGCAAGTGGATTCTTTAACTTGAGGAGAGGGATAAATTGGGAAATTGGGATTGACGTTTACACACTACTATACTCTTGCCTGGAGAGTCCCATGGACGGAGGAGCCTGGTAGGCTGAAGTTCATGGGGTCGCTAAGAGTCGGACATGACTGAGCGACTTCACTTTCTCTTTTTCACTTTCATGCATTGGAGAAGGAAATGGCAACCCACTCCAGTGTTCTTGCCTGGAGAATCCCAGGGACGAGGAAGCCTGGTGGGCTGCCGTCTATGGGGTCACACAGAGTCGGACACGACTGAAGTGACTTAGCATAGCATAGCATAGCATATGTAAAAGGGGGCTTCCCTGGTGGCTCAAATGGTGAAGAACCTGCTTGCAATGCAAGAGACCTGGGTTCAATTCCTGGGTCAGAAAGATCTCCTGGAGAAGGGAATGGCAACCCACTCCAGTATTCTTGCCCAGAGAATCCCAAGGACAGAGGAGCCTGAGAGACTAATAAAATGGATAACTAATGAGGACCTACTATATAGCACAGGGAACTCTGCCCAATACTCTGTAATGATCTAAATGGGAATTGAATCTAAAAAAAGAGTTGCTTCAGTCATGTCCAGCCCTTTGTGACCCCATGGACTGTAGTCTGGACTGTACATATGGACTGTGAATACACACACACACATATGTGGGTATACGTATCATTAAAACTGATTCACTTTGCTGTACACTTAACACTAACAACACCATTGTAAATCTGCTACACTCCAATAAAAATTGAAAAAAATAACTTGAAACTTACATTTGTAACTAGTTCAGCAACCTTTTGATTGAGAGTCAAAGCCTTCATAGTTGGTCTGTTGATTATTCACAATCATTTTTTTTGTTTCTTTAAGGAGTGAGGCACTCCAACCAACCAATAAAATAATCAGGAAACCAAAACCCCAGCCAGCATATAGGATTTGAGATAATTTATGTAAAATGTATATACTAGGAAAAAAGGCAGAGCTAGGGAAACTCTTAATCGGCGGGTTAAAAAAAAAATAAGTTTGCAGAATAATGTTTGTTATAGTCTATTCCAGTAAAGGCCAACAACCCACAGACCCACCCCTGCCTACTGGTACACATAGTGAATAAACAAGGAGACATGCACAGAAGGCTGGAAACTCAGGAAGATGAAGAATATGGAGTATGGGAGGGGAGGACGAAAATAATCAAGTTTGGGTTTTTTTTAGGTATTTTTGTATTATAATGGGCTTTCCTGATAGAAAAGTTGATAAAGAATCCACCTGTGATGCAGGGGACAAGGAGATGCGGGTTCAATCCCTGGGTCAGGTAGATCCCCTAGAGGAGGAAATGGCAACCCACTCCAGTATTCTTGCCTGGAGAATCCTATGGACAGAGGAGCCTTGTGGGCTACAGTCCATGGGGTCACAAAGAGTCAACACAACTGAGTGACTAAACATGCACTACTATAATGAATTATTATTGAAACATATTGTTGTCAGTTTGACAATATGGAATAGATAGATTATATTACTAGAATACTAAAAAGAATCTACAGGAAAGTTATTAGAGTTAATAAAATAATTTAGTAAGATTTCTAGAGAAAAATCAAAATTTGTTGTATTTGTAAACACCAGCAGCAAGCTGTTGCAAAACACCATTCACAATAGCAGTAAAAATTATAAAATGCCTGTACGGAGGTGATTATAAACTTACTGAGCAACATTAAGGAAGATTTCAATATCCAGAGACATACGACTGAGCGGCTTCACTTTAACTTTTCGCTTTCATGCATTGGAGAAGGAAATGGCAACCCACTCCAGTGTTCTTGCCTGGAGAATCCCAGGGACAGGGGAGCCTGGTGAGCTTCCGTCTATGGGGTCACACAGAGTCGGACACGACTGAAGCGACTTAGCAGCAGCAGCAGCAGCAGCAACCCATCTTCTTAGGTAGAAAGACTCAATATTTTAAGAATATTCTCATAAAATTGATTTGTAGCTACAGTGCAGAAATACTATTATGACAACACGGTGTTGGTAGATAGACAAACTACAGACCAGTGGAACAGGGTGGAGAGCCTGAAAACAAAACTACACATTATGATAAAATGTCATAAAACAGCTAAAAAAACTTGTCTTGCCCTGAATTATGTACTCACCCTGATCAAGTGGGATTATAAAGATCTGGCCCTCTAGTCCAAATGGGTCAACTCTGAAGTGTCTCAGCTTTCCAGGTCCTTGCCTGGTGAGCTGAGGCTTTTCTTGAGATTGTATCACAGTCCAACTTCTCCCTCTATCCTATCCCACCTCATTCCTTTCCCTTCCACATGTGTTGATCCTAAGAGTACTCCCTAAGAAACTTTCCACACAAAATCTCTACTTCCTGGTAGGATGTACATTTATACCAGTATTTTATAAAACAGTTTGAAGTTACTTGATAAAGCTGCAGTTGCATATGCTTTACAGTTTATTCCATTCCTGGGTATATACTCTAGAGGAACTCTTCCACAAAATTTTACTACAGGGTTTTTCTTGGTGGAAAGAGAGCCATATGGGGTTTCTCAGGTCCTGGAAAAGACTACCTCAAACAAGAACAAAATCCAAAGATTGTTCCCATAAAATGAAGGGTTAACTTGTCTGGGAAGGCTAAGGGCTGAGAGATTTGATGAATTCAATGAATGTTGATTGAATCAAGAATAGTTGCACGTCCATAGAAGGGGAACCTAGAAGTGGGTTCTGCAGCCTGCTCAGGGGTTAAACGAGTGAGTGAGAAGAAAGCCGAGAGATTGGTCCAAGTAAGGAAACGGCAACAGCAAAGGCTTTCTAAACACTGGCCAAAGCAGAAGAAGTCAAGTAAGCAGTTAGAGTATTGCTACAGAGAATAAGGCCAGAAATGGAGTATCCCGAAAAACGTTTAAAACGATGCAGATTTGATATGTCAGAAAGATGAGCCTTGAACAATTGTGAGCAGAGGAGGAACTTCCTGGAAACGGTATTTCAGGAAGGGAAATCCAGCAGCAGTTCCCAGCGTCCCTAGGCGAAGTATTTTCACCTTCATAAACAGGTACTCTTGGACAGGCTGAAAAGAAAAATGCTTCCCAATAAATGGCATTGATGAATAAGACCAGTAGGTAGCTTGGGGCAATTTCTAAATTAATTACTGGACTTCTATTTGGTTGCCCAGTTTGCTGCTGGTCTCTGCTGAGTAGTGTGGTCTCTGATACAGCTGTTGTTTCCGACAGCATTGTTCTCTCTGCTTGCTAAAATGGTTAACGTTGTCCTTAAATGACTGCACTTAAATGAGAGCCACTCTGTCCTTCTGGTTACAATAGCATCTATGTCTGATCTAGACAAGCCTTGCTTATATTCATGGGTCTACCGATTACAGTGAGGGTCCATCCAGCCCTCCTATGCCAGGGACACATGTTTTTCTCAAAGCTAAAAGCTATGAAGATAATGAACAAAGTCTCAGATCCTAAAAAGGTTCAATATTGCTTTTGTTTTGAGTGCCTACTATCTCTTTGGAAGACACTTGATTAAAATACAATGCTAATGGGTCTGGGGTTTCAGGTTAATCCCTTGGTGAGAGTTAGTTTGCTTTGGTCTCTGTGGCTGCAGATGGTATTTCTAATGACTACTCTGGCTCCTTTCACAAAAATGGGGCCACAGAACAATTCTTAGCTGTAGTCTAATTCCACTGCAGATTCTGGAGCTAATCCTGTTGTTAGACTAGGGAAATCACAGAACCTGGCCAATTAGCTTCATGGTATTCCACAAAAATCATTGTTGTTTCTGATCTTTTTTTGTTCTGGCAACTTCCAGGCAGGAAAGAACTCTGGTCTAGCTTTTCGTGGCCAAGTCTCTTTAGTCTCTATTAGTACCTGGTCTTGTCTCTGTAGATAACCCTTTGCTTTGGGGCTCCAGATAGGCCCCTCTCACTCCCAAATTTCAGGAAATGGAGTTCTGTCCATACCCATCCCCCTTGTCTGGGACTGTCTTATGTGCTGCTGCATCCCTGGCACCAGACACGGTGGCAAAGACAAGACTGCCGCTCCCTACACTGTTTCCTGAGGAAGAGGAGTACAGACATAATCTGGCCAAGGTATTTGGGCTATATAACTTGTGTGCTATGAGTGCACATGTGTGTGTGTGTATGTATAAAAGAAATAGGGTTAAAAATAAGTAGATTCTTTTTCTACTTCTTTTTGAAGTGTCTCATACATAAAGGGCTTCTCTGGTAGCTCAGCTGGTGAAGAATCTGTCTGCAATGCAGGAGTCCCCTGTTGGATTCCTGGGCCAGGAAGATCCCCTGGAGGAGGGCATGGCAACCCACTCCAGTATTCTTGCCAGGAGACTCCCCATGGCTACAGTCCATGGGGTTGCAAAGAGCTGGACATGACTGAGCAACTAAGCATAGCACAACACATACATAAAGTATGGCACAGTGATAAAGAATCCACCTGCCAATGCAGAAGACATAGCTTTGATCCCTAAGTCAGGAAGAACCCTAGAAAAGGAAATGGCAACCCACTCCAGTATTCCTGCCTGGAGAATCCCATGAACAGGGGAACCTGGTAGGCTATAGTACATAGAGTCACAAAGAGTCAGACATGACTGAATGACCAAACACGCATGCATGCATACATAAAGCATACAAGTTTAAATGCTTGGTTTAATGAATTTTTGCATATTGGAGACACCCAGGTAATCCCTATGCAGATCAAGATGTGGAATCCTTCCCACACCCCAGAAGGATGTCCTGAATTCCTTCCCAGGCAGTGTCTAACACCCCCACCAGCCTGGACTCAGAGATAACTGCTATTCTGACTTTTCTCACCATATGTTAGTTTTGCTGTTCTTGAACTTGATACAAATGGAATCACACAGTATGCTCTTTTTATGTCTGGCTTCTCTTGCTCACTGTATGTTGAGATCCATGTTGTTAGTCTATGTTATTTTAATCAGTTAATTTTCCTTGGGCTTATCTCCCCTTGGCTCATTTCCCCCTTGGGGTGGGGAAACCAAGATTCATCTCTGAGATCAGAGGAGAGAGCATGCTTTCAGGGTAGACTTTAGGTCAGAGGAGACGTGGTCTCTGGCTCCCCACCATTTACCCAGCTGTAGGACTTGTGGTTCCAGTGTAGACTTTAGGACCAAAGCTTGATAGTGATTTTCCTGGAGTGTTGGAGGAGGCGCATGGATGGTAAGCACATTTTCCATCTTGCCTTGATTAGACTGTTTCACTTATCTTCCCTTATTGCATTCCTCTGAATGTGACACATGTTCATGGTTCTCCCCAGAGCATGTGACTTTCTGTGAATGTCTAACTAGAGATCCTGCTAATTCCTAACCTAGTTACCATTCTCATTCCTGACCAAGAAATCAAACAGGATAACTG
Organism: Tragelaphus eurycerus; assembly: GCA_935064755.1. Lineage (NCBI taxonomy): Eukaryota > Metazoa > Chordata > Mammalia > Artiodactyla > Bovidae > Tragelaphus > Tragelaphus eurycerus. The sequence goes on along the minus strand of CAKXYN010000024.1, from coordinate 14,322,159 downwards.
GTTTAGATAAAATCCACTATTATTCATCCAAGAGCAAGTCCTACTGAAGGGGAGTGGTGCATAGCATCCTTATTGTGGACAAAAGGCAGCACACTAATTTAGCAAAAAATGTATTACCTTGATGTCAGCTCTTGTGCTAGTTTTCCAGAAGATGCATTAGCTTTCTGACACTTTGTTCTTTTTCCATGTGTAAGTAATTAATTCAGATCCTGGTAAAAAGCTTTTTATTCCTCCTATCCTATGCATTTAAACACTGTTAGATAAAACTATTTTGATAGCTTCTCGTCTGACTGAAGTGACTTAGCAGCAGCAGCATTTTATAAGACGGAACTAGAAGATCCAACCGGTCCATTCTGAAGGAGATCAATCCTGGAATTTCTTTGGAGGGAATGATGCTAAAGCTGAAACTCCAGTATTTTGGCCACCTCATGCAAAGAGTTGACTCATTGGAGAAGACTCTGATGCTGGGAGGGATTGAGGGCAGGAGGAGAAGGGGACGACAGAGGATGAGATGGCTGGATGGCATCACTGACTTGATGGGTATGAGTCTGGGTGAACTCTGGGAGCTGGTGATGGACAGGGAGGCCTGGCGTGCTGCGGTTCATGGGGTCTCAAAGAGTCGGACACGACTGAGCGACTGATATGATCTGATCTGATCTGACGATTCCACTCTTTTCTCTGTCTGTCCCGATTGCACATCCCCCTCAAAGTGGAGCAGAGAAAAAAAAGAACAGGGCCTTCTGGCATCCTCTATTCAGCCTTTAGTTCATCTTTGGTTCAATCTTCCTAAAACTTCTGTTGCACAAATCCCTCATTGTCACTTCTTCATTGAATTTCTTTTCCCAGTAAGTAACCAACCTTTTCTACAACTATTTCTGCTGGAAAGGTGACTCCTTAGCTACTTACTTATGGAGAAAAATGTATATGTGTTGAGGAGGTGGGGGATGTTTGTGGGTATGTGTGTGTCTCCAATGGAACTCTAGTTATTGTTGGCTTTTATTATTTCATTTTGAAGAATCCTTCACGTTTCACTTTCATTCTGGTACTGATGTTGTCACAGGTGATTTAAGAAGAACTTGGCTAATCTACACCCAAGTTGTACAATATTTATTCATCTGTCTTCCTCATTAGCCTCCCTAGAATAGGACTGTCTTTCCTGTCTGACTCCTGACTTAGCCGGGTACTTGGTGAAAAATCAGCGTCTCAGTACAAGACAGCTTCTTGTGTCAGCAGAAAGGCAGAGACTTCCAGGACATGGACCAGAGGAGCAGACAGAGCTCATTTACCCTTTACCCTGGCTTGGAAAATCTATGGCTGCTCTGCTGCCGGTAGCCATTTGTCACTTGATTCATATCCAACACGAAGGGAAAATAAATTCAGTATAATTTTCCTTGACACAGAGTCAAATAGAGAGGATGTTCTAATGAATTTTTTTTTTTTTTTTTGGTCACTGTTTTACAAAGAGCTTAGGACTCCAAGGAGTGAAATAAAAGCCTTGTTGAATGATAAGGCTCTTCCCTTCATTCACTACTATTCAGCCACATTGTCTGAGAGCTGATTATGCGCTGGGCACTGGGAAGACAAAGGTTAGTGAGGAAAGGATCCTTGGTTTCAAGAGGGGGACTGACAGTCTGGAGAGTCAGACTGACATGCTGACATAAGTGACAATTCAGCACGACGTACCGAGAGCTCTAGTGAAAAGAATAAGCTCAGAGCCATGGTGACTAATAGAGGCCACGGGCCAATGCTGCCTGGGCCCTCTATGGACACACGTGGACGCAACTAGCAAAAGAAGTTGGCAGGGACTTCTCTGATGGTCCGGTAGCTAAGATTCTGAGCTCCCAATGCAGGGGGCCCGAGTTCGATCCCTGGTCAGGGAACTAGATTGCACATGCTACAGCTAAGACCTGGCACAGCCAAATAAATAAACAAAATAAGTTGGCAGGGACTTCCCTGGTTGTCCAGTGGCTAAGACTCCACTCTCCCAGCGCTGGTCAGAGAACTAGATTCCACGTGTTGTACCTAAGAGTTCACATGTCGCAGCTAAAGATTCCGCATCCTGCAATGGAGACTGAAGATCGTGCATGCTGCAACTAAGACCCAGCACAACCAAATAAATAAAAATAATTTTTTTTTTAAAAAAAAGTAAAAAGAGGTTTGTAGACCGAGGAAGACTCAAGAAAGCAGGATTCCCTATAACCAGTATCCACAGTTTGGGAACACTGGGAGGTGCACTCTGGGACAGAGCTTAGTGCTAGGGATGTTCACTAGAAGAGAGAAAGGAGGATTGGGCAGAGAGGGAAGGTCAAGCTGTGATGCAAGTCTGGCAGCTTTAGCCCATTCCTTGGGGAGCTCTGGAGCAGAAACCATTTCCCCAAGTTGTCCCAAACTGGGCCACATTAGCCAGGCCTTGATCGCCCCTCCAACAGTTACTGGATACAGGTACCCCAGAAGGATGGGGGAAAGTGGGTCTCTGCAGCCGATGCAACTCCTACAAGATCTGACAGTTGCATGCCCAGACTACCCCTTGTGCTACTTCGATCCGCCGCATCCTGTGTGTCCAGTGGGCCTCTCTCCCTTAAAAGGGGAAAGCTGGTGAAACAAACAATACCTCTTGCTGATAAGACTGGTCTTGGTCCTGTCACTGATATTCTATTTTAATTTCTCCTCCACTAACCTTTATAGAAAACCCTGGTTCTCAGCGAGCATCTCTGATGGTTTGGGTGACTTTCATGGTGGCATGATCCAGTTCTCATTCCTGAGGAGAGTGAGACCTTCATCTCTATGCCCTTCTCTGGCTAACCATACTTCTCTTGTCTATTTTCATCATACTTTGGTGAGAGTATAACAAGAGGTGCTCAAGGAGATCACCTAAACTCCTCAATACGTTACTCCATGCCCTGGTTGTATAGGAGCAGCCCTGTCTCCTCTTGACCATCAGAGTTAATTGGTGGTTTAGTCGCTAGATCAGATCAGATCAGATCAGTCTCTCAGTCGTGTCCGACTCTTCACGACCCCATGAACCGCAGCACGCCAGGCCTCCCTGTCCATCACCAGCTCCTGGAGGTCACCCAGACTCACACCCATCAAGTCAGTGATGCCATCCAGCCGTCTCATCCTCTGTCGTCCCCTTCTCCTCCTGCCCTCAATCCCTCCCAGCATCAGAGTCTTCTCCAATGAGTCAACTCTTCGCATGAGGTGGCCAAAATACTGGAGTTTCAGCTTTAGCATCATTCCTTCTAAAGAAATTCCGGGATTGATCTCCTTCAGAATGGACTGGTTGGACCTTCTTGCAGTCCAAGGGACTCTCAAGAGTCTTCTCCAACACCACAGTTCAAAAGCATCAATTCTTCGGTGCTCAGCCTTCTTCACAGTCCAGCTCTCACATCCATACATGACCACAGGAAAGACCATAGCCTTGACTAGGCGAACTTTTGTTGGTAAAGTGATGTCTCTGCTTTTGAATATGCTATCTAGGTTGGTCATAACTTTCCTTCCAAGGAGTAAGCGTCTTTTAATTTCATGGCTGCAGTCACCATCTGCAGTGATTTTGGAGCCCAGAAAAACAAAGTCTGACACTGTTTCCACTGTTTCCCCATCTATTTCCCATGTAGTGATGGGACCAGATACCATGATCTTCGTTTTCTGAATGTTGAGCTTTAAGCCAACCTTTTCACTCTCCACTTTCACTTTCATCAAGAGGCTTTTTAGCCCCTCTTCACTTTCTGCCATAAGAGTCGTGTCATCTGCATATCTGAGGTTATTGATATTTCTCCCGGCAATCTTGATTCCAACTTGTGTTTCTTCCAGTCCAGCATTTCTCATGATGTACTCTGCATATAAGTTAAATAAACATGGTGACAATATGCAGCCTTGATGTACTCCTTTTCCTATTTGGAATCAGTCTGTTGTTCCATGACCAGTTCTAACTGTTGCTTCCTGACCTGCATACAGATTTCTTAAGAGGCAGATCAGGTGGTCTGGTATTCCCATCTCTTTCAGAATTTTCCATAGTTTATTGTGATCTACACAGTCAAAGGCTTTGGCATAGTCCATAAAGCAGAAATAGATGTTTTTCTGGAACTCTCTTGCTTTTTCCATGATCCAGCGGATGTTGGCAATTTGATCTCTGGTTCCTCTGCCTTTTCTAAATCCAGCTTGAACATCAGGAAGTTCACGGTTCACATATTGCTGAAGCCTGGCTTGGAGAATTTTGAGCATTACTTTACTAGCGTGTGAGATGAGTTTAGTCGCTAAGTTATGTCCAACTCTTGCGACCCCATGGGCAGAGGAACCTGGCAGGCTACAGTCCACAGGATTCTCCAGGCAAGAATACTGGAGTAGGTCTCCAGTGTTCATTACGCTTCCTAAATAGGGACTCTTCTTCTTACTTGCTGGTCTCTCTACACAAGGAGCTTGAAGTGCTCAGGCATAGCCTCTGTCTGATTCAATGGGACTCTCACTGTGTTTCCTAGGGGAACTGTTCCTCCTTTGGGGATCAGAAGCTCTGACCCTGCAGAGCCAAATGTAATGAGAATGAACAGCATGAATTCCCTAGGTGGGTTATTGTGAGTGATAGTGACTAGGGTCACTCCTGCTTTGATTCCTTGGTTTCCAGTCCCATGAATTTTCCTAGTAGAGATGTTGAACCCTGCAGGAAAATGCCCCTCTCTTATAAAGTATTGACTCTGAATTGGCACTCAAGCATATCTTTAGCAAACCATTCCAATTCTCTTTCTGGTCAGCACCTTCTGGTTGGTATTGTAAGTGACAAGTAGTTTGGAGAATTCCACGGTCATGGGCCTACTCTCACATTTCCTTTGCTGTAAGTGGGTTCCCCTGATCTCACAACTGTTATGAGGGATCTCATGTTGGTGGAGCAAACACTCCATAAACTCTTGGAGAGTTATGCTGACAGAGGCTGTGTAAGCAGGAAAAGTTAACATATATCCAGAATATTTGCCTCATATTAACAGGAAAATATTGAGTAGAAGGGGCCCAATGTAAGCCAACTTCTTACTGAGTGGCTCTTTGGTCTCTTTGGGGATAGTCTTGCCCTGGTGACTCTGTTGGTTTCTTTTGCTGACATGTTGCCCATTTGTCAGTGACACTTAGATCAGATCTGGCAAGTGGCAGCCTATGAGATTGGGTTCCCCCATGACTCTGTGTTCATGTGCCCATTACGTCAGCACTGGTCTGGCAGATGACGCAGACTGACTGACATCAACCAGCGAAGCCATCTTATCTCTTCGGTTGCTTAGAATCTCTTGCACGGTGAATTGTCTCCAGTGGGCATTAATGTGTGGTACAAAGATCTTTACATCCATGCCCATTCTCATCTGTCCATTATGTATGGATGAGAAATATTGTCAGTTCAGTTCAGTTCAGTCGTTCAGTGGTGTCCAACTCTCTGCAACCCCATGAATCTCAGCACGCCAGGCCTCCCTGTCCATCACCAACTCCTGGAGTTCACTCAGACTCACGTCCATCGACTTAGTGATGCCATCCAGCCATCTCATCCTCTGTCGTCCCCTTCTCCTCCTGCCCCCAATCCCTCCCAGCATCAGAATCTTTTCCAATGAGTCAACTCGTTGCATGAGGTGGCCTAAGTACTGGAGTTTCAGCTTCAGCATCATTCCCTCCAAAGAAATCCCAGGGCTGATCTCCTTCAGAATGGACTGGTTGGATCTCCTTGCAGTCCAAGGCACTCTCAAGAGTCTTCTCCAACACCACAGTTCAAAAGCATCAATTCTTCAGTGCTCAGCCTTCTTCACAGTCCGACTCTCACATCCATACATGACCACTGGAAAAACCATAGCCTTGACTAGACGGACCTTTGTTGGCAAAGACACCCCAAATCAATTATTTCCACTTTAACCTCTGGAAACTCATTATTCAAACTTTCCCAATCTAACCTTTGGATACTTTCGAATTGTGCTTGAGAAGACTTGGATAGCAGGGAGATCAAACCAGTCAATCCTAAAGGAAATCAACCCTGAATATTCATTGGAAGGATTGATGCTGAAGCTGAAGCTCTAATACTTTGACCATCTAATGCAAAGAGCCGACTCATTGGAAAAGATCCTGATGCTGGGAAAGATTGAGGGCAGGAAGGGGGAATGTGGGTGACAGAGGATGAGATGATTGGATAGTGTCACTGACTCAATGGATATGAGTTTGAGCAAACTCCGGGAGATAGTGAAGGACACGGAAGCCTAGTGCTGCAGTCCCTGGGGTCACAAAGAGTTGGACACGACTTAGTGACAGAACAACAACAACAAACCTTTGGATAACTTTCTCCACCAGAGCTAGAATAGCAGAATTGAGTGTCAGGATAGCACAATTGATGTCAAGATTCTTTTCAACTGCTTTTAGAAAAAACATTATTTAAGCCTGTTCTGTATAAAAGGTCAGTAATTTACTACTTCTACTTTGTCTTCAAATATTCTAAAACTTTTGTCCCTAATGTTGTTTATCTTTGAGGAATGTCAAACTGTATTCAATTTTAAGAATGTGTAACTTGGCAGGGAAGACAAAAGTATTACACCTTAGATTAATATCCATTACAGGAAGGTAAGTGAAAGACCAAGTGTTCTTATTCTGAGGGAAGATTTTCAACCTGAATTTTTGGGCCATTCAAAAAATACTGTGAATCAACCTTACCTTTTACGTTTTTGTAAATATCTCATATTATGTAAATGTCTCTAATATTAAAACTATTAAAATGTTATAAATTTCATTTCTGAAAACTAGTCTTCCATGTCATTTTGTACTTGAACAAAAGATAAAATTATCTGTGACACCTACAATAAAAAATATATCCTTGTAGAATAAAAGGTTGTTTATTAGAAAGAAGTTATCTAACCAGTTAGGCCTGTGGTGGTTGCATAAACAGGACCATGTTCCCTTTTAATGTTAGGATCCTACAAAGCCTGTGGCTCACGGGGAAACCAAAAGTACAATCCACCTGGGCTAATGAATTTATAAGGGTATTCTCCCTAGTAATCTTGTTTTGATGTATAACATGAAAGATTTCGCCATTGTCAGAAGTCTTGATGATCAGCATCGCCCCATTTTAGCTACTTTCACCAATTAATTCTATAATTATTAAAGCAAAATACTGATAAAGCTCATTATATATGCCTTGAACAGAGGTATAAAGAACTTTCTGTAGTTTTTTATTTCCTTCAAGAGATCCTGGGTAGTATAGAAGCATTTTCTGAAATGCTTGTTTAATTGTATTTCTTTTTTCTTGGTTTTGGACCATTAATCACAATACTCCCCCCTCTTGTTTCTACCTGACATTTTTTTCTGTTTTTCTCTCCTCTTTGGTTTCTATATCCCATTCATACCCCTTAGTTGAAGAAAGCCCAAAAAAGCAAAAGAAAAGGTTCAGTTGAAGTGGTGAAATACTTTGTACTAGAGACAGAAGTTTATGTGTTGTTCCACTGATGTCCCTTAGTATTCTACCTATATTATTTCCTTTCACTATTTGCTGTTGTTAGAAATAAAAACTCAATGCATGAATTTCAGCATCAAGAAAAATCATGAATGCGCTTCATTGAAATTTAACCTAGTTGGACACCAATGAATGTATCTAGGATACCAACTGCTAGTCAAATAAAAAGAAAAAATTAAGAATTAATTTTCTTTAACCTAGTAGGCTTAGTTGATGAAGAAAGGTTCTTCTTCACAGAAGAATTCCTATTAATAAATGTAGCAGGAATGATAAGAAATAATTATTTGAAACCCATGAAAAACTAGTTCAGGCAAAGGTCATCTGTGGTTACTACCATTAGTTGAAAAGCTGATGGAGAACTTTACCATGGAGGAATCAGGCTGTCACCATATGAACCCTTTAGTAATCTTAAGAGGCATTATTAAGAGTGGAACAATCAGACATTGTGGGCCTCCTCGTATGACGTAATAGAAGACTCCCAGTATCTCCCATGTCGTGTTCGTGCAGCAACATTTTTTTTTATTGAAGTTGGATATAAACAAGGCTCTACAAGTTAGGAAATATGGGAGACAGAAATAAGTTGAATAATATCACAAAGGAGCAAACACATAATTTCAGAATGTGTGATATTCTTCACAGCAACTTAACTCATTTCTGAAACCACAGTCTCTTGGTATCTTCAGGGGATTGGTTCAAAGATCCCCCCCTGCAGACACCAAAATTTAAGAAAGCTCAAATCCCTTATATAATATAGTAAAGAATTAGCATATGACCAACTTATATCCTCCTGTATAGTTTAATTCATTTCTAGTGCAAGGTAAATACCAAGGCCAAGACAAATGCTATGTGAATAGTTGTAAATGCTATGAAAATAGTTGCCAGTGCATGGAAAATTCAAGTTTTGCTTTCTGGAACTTTCTGGATTTTTTTCCTAGATAATCTTGTTCCATGGTTAAATCCAAGAATGCAGAACCCACAGATATGGAGGGTCCACTGTAGTTAACAGCAGTGGATGAAGATAAAGGGGAACAGCTAGAACAATAAACAAAGGCCACGTGTTTGGATCCTGATTTGAACAGTCTGGGAATTTTATTAAGGAATGGATTTTAGATAATATGAAGGTGCAATTTTTAAGTTTCTGGTTATGATTATGATTTTAAACTTTTATTTTTAGAATTTCATAGGTAAAGCACACAGGAGTGAGACTTACTTTATGAAAGTTTGGCAGACGCAAAAAAAAGATCACAAAGTTTTTATAATTATAATTACATATAACTGTAATCAAGGTGTAAATGGAGGTTTATTGTACTATATTGCTATGCTTATCTCTGTTTGGAACTTTTTTACAATAAAGGTTCAGATGTGGAAGAGAGAGAAAAAGGCAAAGTATGAATATATACTAATATGAAAGAGCATATAAACTTTGAAAACTGAAAACCTAAGCTTAGACAACTTTAATTTTTTTCCAGGAGCTCTCAAGTTCCAAATATTCTATTATGGAGGAAAAGCATTCCATGAGAAAATGATACAATGAAATTTGTGTGTATGTGTATATTTTTATATCTCTAAGTCCTTAAATAGCAGGCAACAAATGCAGTCTTCAGCAAAATGATAACGATCATATAGCCAGATAGGTTCCTAGCAGACAGCCCACATGCAGTATATGAAATAAATATTTTAATCTTACTGCATTTTTTAAGCTCCCTCAAATGTAGTCATTTAAAAATAACTCAGTCATTGCCAGTGTAAACACCAAACAAATATAGAGATATATCCTAGAACAGATGTCTTATTAGTTCACTATAATTATATACGTGGAAATGTAAATGTACCAGACCGAAGAAAAATTGGTTTGGTACTTTGCCCTACATTACAGAATACCAGATCCCTGGGAATTAGAAGACCTGAGATTCATCCCTCCCATGCCTCTGACGTAGTCTATGACCTTGGGCACGTTCATTCATTTCTCTTGGCCTTGTTCCCCCATTTTTGAATGTGCGTAACACTTTCCATCTACCTACCTTGGGGAAATGTTGAGGACTAATGAGAAAACACCGGTGAAGTACTTTGAGCTACTCAGGAAAAAAAACATTTTTTCAGTACATCAGTATATTACATTTTTATTTTGACAGAACCATACAAAGTTTCTGAATTATAGATAACAAATCAAGTTTTATAATCATCAACAAACACTATGTTGATAACATTTCCTAGCAAGGAATGCTGTCCAAATAACTTGAATTTTACTCAGATTCAATTCACCTTTAAACCCCACAGTTTCACTAGAAAGGCTGTATAAATTGTAATTAAACAGAGAAGATTTGCAAGATTTCAGCTGTTCTCTTAAAGGTCTAGAGTGAAAGGTTTTAAAACCTGAGTTCTGGTTGGATGTGATTGTTATAAATTCTGATGTTAATTGTGATAACCACCTGGGAGCAGAATAGGTTAAAATTTGTAATTAACTTTAGTTCTTAAACAAAATTACTTTCTAATCTCCCATTGGGTAGGAACGGTGAAAAAATAAAAATGTGCAGGGAATATTGATTCTTCTGCTAGACTCACTAATGCAGGGGATGTTTTTAAGTTTCCCTCAATTAAGGAAATAAAATGTATAATAAATGCATTTTAATAAGTCAGCAATACATTGTGAGTATTGAAATGCTGCAAAGCACAGATCTATGGTTTTAGTTTAAGGGAAAGAAGTTAAAAACCTTTGTCTTTTTTTCCCCACTTTTAATTCCTTCCTCCTCAGTCTGTAAGTTTAAGGATATTTGCTGCTGCTGCTTGCTAAGTCGCTTCAGTCATGTCCGACTCTGTGCAACCTCATAGATGGAAGCCTACCAGGCTCCCCCGTCCCTGGGATTCTCCAGGCAAGAACACTGGAGTGGGTTGCCATTTCCTTCTCCAATGCATGAAAGTGAAAAGTGAAAGGGAAGTCACTCAGTCGTGTCCGACCCTTACTGACCCCACGGACTGCAGCCTACCAGGCTCCTCCATCCATGGGATTTTCCAGGCAAGAGTACTGGAGTGGGGTGCCATTGCCTTCTCCATAAGGATATTTAGGTAAAGTCAATTACATGTGAGAACCCTCCGTTGTCTTCCCAGAGCGCTGATGATTAAACCCAAACTCCCTAGCACTGGCCGTAGGCCTTGCATAGCGGGCCCCTGCCACCCTTGCTCTCATCTGTACCCAGCCCCCTTGTTCCCATTGTTCTTTCTTCTGTCCCTTGAACTTGCAGATTTAGCCTTTTACTTGCTATTCCTTCTAACAGGATTATTCTTCCTTCTTTCTTTACATGCCCATCTCCTTTTCACCATTCAGTTCTCAGTTCAGATATCACCTTAGTTCAGAGGCCTTAGCTGACCTCTCATTGTCAGCAGCCACTTCCCACCCCTACCTCCTAGCACATCGCCCTATTCAGACATCATAGCATTGATCACTTTCTGATTTTATTTTATTGATTTATGTGTTTGTCATTTGACCCTTCTCTTTTATTCAGTAGGGGCATTGTCTCTTCTTCACCTCTGTTTCTGATATGTTCCTGTAAAAATATTCTAACTATTCCATCCATGCATTCAACAACTCGGTCACTGCATTGTTCTCTACCAGTAATCTTTATCTCTTCTGGCCTATCTGTTTTTGTGGAATCTAAAGTTGAAACCATCTAATCCCTAGAAGAATGCTCCAAAGAAGAGAACAATAGGAAACTCACTTTACCTAGTTACTAACCCATTTTAAAGATGAAGTTTCTTCTGTCAGAATCAGGAATTAGGGGCTTTTAAAGTAACATGCTTCAGACTGACACAGGAACTTAATCTAGATTGGCCCTCCATCAAAAGTCAGAGTCCTGATTTTCCCCAATCTGGCCTACATCTGAAAGTTCACTTGCTAATGTAAGTAATCAGATCAGATCAGATCAGATCAGTCGCTCAGTCGTGTCCGACTCTTTGCGACCCCATGAACCGCAGCACGCCAGGCCTCCCTGTCCATCACCAGCTCCCGGAGGTCACTCAGACTCGCATCCATCGAGTCAGTGATGCCATCCAGCCATCTCATCCTCTGTCGTCCCCTTCTCCTCCTGCCCTCAATCCCTCCCAGCATCAGAGTCTTCTCCAATGAGTCAACTCTTCGCATGAGGTGGCCAAAATACTGGAGTTTCAGCTTTAGCATCATTCCTTCTAAAGAAATTCCAGGATTGATCTCCGTCAGAATGGACTGGTTGGATCTCCTTGCAGTCCAAGGGACTCTCAAGAGTCTTCTCCAACACCACAGTTCAAAAGCATCAATTCTTCGGCGCTCAGCCTTCTTCTTCACAGTCCAGCTCTCACATCCATACATGACCACAGGAAAGACCATAGCCTTGACTAGGCGAACCTTTGTTGGTAAAGTAATGTCTCTGCTTTTGAATATGCTATCTAGGTTGGTCATAACTTTCCTTCCAAGGAGCAAGCGTCTTTTAATTTCATGGCTGCAGTCACCATCTGCAGTGATTTTGGAGCCCAGAAAAACAAAGTCTGACACTGTTTCCACTGTTTCCCCATCTATTTCCCATGCAGTGATGGGACCAGATGCCATGATCTTCGTTTTCTGAATGTTGAGCTTTAAGCCAACCTTTTCACTCTCCACTTTCACTTTCATCAAGAGGCTTTTTAGCCCCTCTTCACTTTCTGCCATAAGAGTGGTGTCCTCTGCATATCTGAGGTTATTGATATTTCTCCCGGCAATCTTGATTCCAACTTGTGTTTCTTCCAGTCCAGCATTTCTCATGATGTACTCTGCATAGAAGTTAAATAAACATGGTGACAATATACAGCCTTGACGTACTCCTTTTCCTATTTGGAACCAGTCTGTTGTTCCATGACCAGTTCTAACTGTTGCTTCCTGACCTGCATACAGATTTTTTAAGAGGCAGATCAGGTGGTCTGGTATTCCCATCTCTTTCAGAATTTTCCACAGTTTATTGTGATGCACACAGTCAAAGGCTTTGGCATAGTCAATAAAGCAGAAATAGATGTTTTTCTGGAACTCTCTTGCTTTTTCCATGATCCAGCGGATGTTGGCAATTTGATCTCTGGTTCCTCTGCCTTTTCTAAAACCAGCTTGAACATCAGGAAGTTCACGGTTCACATATTGCTGAAGCCTAGCTTGGAGAATTTTGAGCATTACTTTACTAGCGTGTGAGATGAGTGCAATTGTTCGGTAGTTTGAGCACTCCTTGGCATTGCCTTTCTTTGGGATTGGGATGAAAAGTGACCTTTTCCAATCTTGTGGCCACTGCTGAGTTTTCCAAATTTGCTGGCATATTGAGTGTAGCACTTTCACAGCATCATCATTCAGGACTTGGAATAGCTCCACTGGAATTCCATCACCTCCACTAGCTTTGTTCGTAGTGATGCTTTCTAAGGCCCATTTGACTTCACATTCCAAGATGTCTGGCTCTAGGTCAGTGATCACATCATCATGATTATCTGGGTCTTGAAGCTCTTTTTTGTACAGTTCTTCTGTGTATTCTTGCCACCTCTTCTTAATATCTTCTGCTTCTGTTAGGTCCACACCATCTCTGTCCTTTATTGTGCCCATCTTTGCATGAAATGTTCCTTTGGTATCTCTGATTTTCTTGAAGAGATCCCTAGTCTTTCCCATTCTGTTGTTTTCCTCTATTTCTTTGCATTGATCATTGAAGAAGGCTTTCTTATCTCTTCTTGCTATTCTTTGGAACTCTGCATTTAAATGTTTATATCTTTCCTTTTCTCCTTTGCTTTTCACTTCTCTTCTTTTCACAGCTATTTGTAAGGCCTCCCCAGACAGCCATTTTGCTTTTTTGCATTTCTTTTCCATGGGGATGGTCTTGATCCCTGTCTCCTGTACAATGTCACGAACCTCATTCCATAGTTCATCAGGCACTCTATCTATCAGATCTAGGCCCTTAAATCTATTTCTCACTTCCACTGTATAATCATAAGGGATTTGATTTAGGTCATACCTGAATGGTCTAGTAGTTTTCTCTACTTTCTTCAATTTCAGTCTGAATTTGGCAATAAGGAGTTCATGGTCCGAGCCACAGTCAGCTCCTGGTCTTGTCTTTGCTGATTGTATAGAGCTTCTCCATCTTTGGCTGCAAAGAATATAATCGATCTGATTTCGGTGTTGACCATCTGGTGATGTCCATGTATAGAGTCTTCTCTTGTGTTGTTGGAAGAGGGTATTTGCTATGACGAGTGCATTTTCTTGGCAAAACTCTATTAGTCTTTGCCCTGCTTCATTCCATATTCCAAGGCCAAATTTGCCTGTTACTCCAGGTGTTTCTTGACTTCCTACTTTTGCATTCCAGTCCCCTATAATGAAAAGGACATCTTTTTTGGGTGTTAGTTCTAAAAGGTCTTGTAGGTCTTCATAGAACCTTTCAACTTCAGCTTCTTCGGCGTTACTGGTTGGGGCATAGACTTGGATTACTGTGACATTGAATGGTTTGCCTTGGAAACGAACAGAGATCATTCTATCGTTTTTGAGATTGCATCCAAGTACTGCATTTCGGACTCTTTTGTTGACCATGATGGCCACTCCATTTCTTCTGAGGGATTCCTGCCCACAGTAGTAGATATAATGGTCATCCGAGTTAAATTCACCCATTCCAGTCCATTTTAGTTCGCTAATTCCTAGAATGTCAACATTCACTCTTGCCATCTCTTGTTTGACCACTTCCAATTTGCCTTGATTCATGGACCTGACATTCCAGGTTCCTATGCAATACTGCTCTTTACAGCATCGGACTTTGCTTCTATCACCAGACACATCCACAGCTGGGTATTCTTTTTGTTTTGGCTCCATCCTTTCATTCTTTCTGGAGTTATTTCTCCACTGATCTCCAGTAGCATATTGGGCCCCTACTGACCTGGGGAGTTTCTCTTTCAGTATCCTATCATTTTGTCTTTTCATACTGTTCATGGGGTTCTCAAGGCAAGAATACTGAAGTGGTTTGCCATTCCCTTCTCCAGCGGACCACACCCTGTCATATGTCTCCACCATGACCCGCCCATCCCAGGTTGCCCCTCGGGCATGGCTTAATCTCATTGAGTTAGACAAGGGTGTGGTCCTTGTGTGATTAGATTGACTAGTTATCTGTGAGAATGGTTTTAGTGTATTTGCCCTCTGATGCCCTCTTTCAGGACCTACTGTCTTACTTGGGTTTCTCTTACCTTGGGCGTGGGGTATCTCATCCCGGCTGTTCCTGGCTGCTCCCGGCCAGCGAAGCACAGCCATCGCACCTTACCTTGGACGAGGGGTCTCTCCTCACCGCCGCCCTTCCTGACCTCGGTCGTGGGGTAGCTGCCCGCGACCGGCGCGCACTGAGAGCGCCCCGCCGGCTGCGTCGCGCACTGAGAGCGCCCCGCCGGCTGCGTCGCGCACTGAGAGCGCCCCGCCGGCTGCGTCGCGCACTGAGAGCGCCCCGCCGGCTGCGTCGCGCACTGAGAGCGCCCCGCCGGCTGCGTCGCGCACTGAGAGCGCCCCGCCGGCTGCGTCGCGCACTGAGAGCGCGGCGGAGAGGAGCTACCCCAAGTAATCAGAGTAAGTATGTAGTTGCTCAGTCATGCCCGACCCTTTGCGACCCCATGGACTGCAGCCCACCAGGCTCCTCTGTCCATGAGATTTTCCAGGCAAGGATACTGGAGTGGGTTGCCATTTCCTTCTCCATGACAAGCTTTATTTACAAATGTTCTAGCAGCCAGGGAAACTGTTACTCCTACTTTATTCATTAGCTCAACAAATGTTCAGCTCAGTTCAGTTCAGTCGCTCAGTCATGTCTGACTCTTTGCGACCCCATGGACTGCAGCATGCCAGGCTTCCCTGTCCATCACCAACTCCCGGAGCTTGCTCATACTCATATCCATCGAGTCCATGATGCCATCCAACCATCTTGTCCTCTGTCGTCCCCTCTCCTCCTGCCTTCAATCTTTCCCAGCATCAGGGTCTTTCCCAGTGAGTCAGTTCTTCACATCAGGTGGCCAAAGTATTGGGAGTTTCAGCTTCAGCATCAGTCCTTGCAATGAATATTCAGGACTGATTTCCTTTAGGATTGACTGGTTGGAGCTCCTTGGAGTCCAAGGGACTCTCAAGAGTCTTCTCCAACACCACAGTTCAAAAGCATCATTTCTTTGGCACTCAGCTTTGTGTATGATCCAACTCTCACATGCATACATGACTTTTGAAAAAAACCATAGCTTTGACTAGACGGATCTTTATCAGTAAAGTAAAATACACTGTCTAGGTTGGTCATAGCTTTTCTTCCAAGGAGCAAGCATCTTTTAATTTCATGGCTGCCTCACCATCTACAGTGATTTTGAAGCCCAAGAAAATAGTCTGTCACTGTTTCCATTGTTTCCCCATCTATTTGCCATGAAGTGATGGGACCAGATGCCGTGATCTTCGTTTTTTGAATGTTGAGTTCTAAGCCAGCTTTTTCACTCTCCTCTTTCACTTTCATTAAGAGACTCTCTAGTTCTTCTTCACTTTCTGCCAGAAGGGTGGTGTCATCTGCATATCTGAGGTTATTGCTATTTCTCCCGGCAGTCTTGATTCCAGCTTGTGCTTCATCCAGCCCAGCATTTTCCATGATGTACTCTGCATAGACATTAAATAAACAGTGTAACAATATACAGCCTTGATGTACTCCTTTCCAAATTTGAAACCAGTCCATTGTTCCATGTCCAGTTCTAACTGTTGCTTCTTGACCTGCATACAGATTTCTCAGGAGACAGGTCGGGGAAGGCAATGGCACCCCACCCCAGTACTTTTGCCTGGAAAATCCCATGGACGGAGGAGCAACCACTCCAGTGTTCTTTCCTGGAGAATCCCAGGGACAGGGGAGCCTGGTGAGCTTATGTCTGTGGGGTCGCACAGAGTCGGACACGACTGAAGCGACTTAGCAGCAGCAGCAGCAGCAGCAGGAGACAGGTAAAGTGGTCTGGTATTTCCGTCTCTTTTCCATAGTTTGTTGTGATCCACACAAAGGCTTTG
This sequence comes from Tragelaphus eurycerus, assembly GCA_935064755.1. Taxonomy (NCBI): domain Eukaryota; kingdom Metazoa; phylum Chordata; class Mammalia; order Artiodactyla; family Bovidae; genus Tragelaphus; species Tragelaphus eurycerus. The sequence goes on along the minus strand of CAKXYN010000024.1, from coordinate 14,305,684 downwards.
GCATAGTCAACAAAGCAGAAGTAGATGTTTTTCTGGAACTCTTGCTTTTTCTATGATCCAACAGATGTTGGCAATTTGATCTCTGGTTTCTCTGCCTTTTCTAAATTCAGCTTGAACATCTGGAAGTTCTCAGTTCATGTACTGTTGAAACCTCACTTGGAGTATTTTGAGCATTACTTTGCTACCATGTGAGATGAGTGCAATTGTGCAGTAGTTTGAACATTCTTCGGCATTGCCCTTCTTTGGGATTAGAATGAAAACTGACCTTTTCCAGTCCTGTGGCCACTGCTGAGTTTTCCAAGTTTGCTGGCATATTGAGTGCAATACTTTAAAGCAAATGTTAACTGAGAGCTTACTGGTTGCAGAACTTTACTGATTTCTTTGTAAGACAAGATCATTTTACAAGAAATAAAAAAGTAAAAGATACTGTATTTGTCCTTAGAGGGCTAAAAATCTAGTAGGGGAACACAGAGAAGTATATATATATATATATATATATATATATATATATATATATATAAGTATGGAGTAAGTATGGAGCATCAGGAGTAAGAAGGGGCCCCTGACTAAGTCTGCTGCTGCTGCTGCTAAGTTGCTTCAGTAGTGTCTGACTCTGTGTGACCCCATAGACGGCAGCCCACGGGGCTCCTCCCATCCCTGGGATTCTCCAGGCAAGAACACTGGAGTGGGTTGCCATTTCCTTCTCCAATGCATGAAAGTGAAAAGTGAAAGTGAAGTCACTCAGTCCTGTTCGACTCTTAGTAACCCCATGGACTGCAGCCCACCAGGCTTCTCCGTCCATGGGATTTTCCAGGCAAGAGTACTGGAGTGGGGTGCCATTGCCTTCTCCCTGACTAAGTCTAGGGTGGTATAATACTAAAAAGGCTTCCTGGGGAACATGGCACTTATACGAAGCTCTGAGACTGAATGTAGTTGATAACCAATATTAGATGATACAGAGAAGCCAGAGTGTTCCAAGTGGCAAGTGTAGTATATACAAAGACCAGGAAATTATAGAGCCAATGAAAAAGAAACTCACTAGCTATATAGCAAGGCCTGAGAGAAGGGGAAATAAGAAGGGATGAAGCTCATAAATAAGCGGTCACCAGATTATGAAAATTTTATAAAACTAGGTTCAGAACTTTGGATTTCTTTCTGAGGGCAGCAGCTATCTAGTACATTATTTGTAGCAGGAGGGTAACATGATTACATGTGTTTTAGAATGATCATTCTAGCCACAATGTATATATTAGAGCTTCAGGGATAGAGACCAAAGGCAAGGAAATGATTTAGAAGCCTTTTGCAGTAATTGAGGTGAGAAATGTTAGTGGCCTGGACTATTAGTGGCAGTGGTGATGGAAAGAAGTGATTCGGGTTATGTTTAGCAAGTAAAAGCTGCAAGACTTGGCCTCTGGATATGAGGGAAGATGGACAGGGATGGGTCAAAGATGATAGGTGTCTGGCTTGGGAAACTGGTTGATGGTGAGGCCATTAGCCTAGGTAGGAAACTAAAGATGAGAAAAAGGTATGGAAGAAAATAAATTTTGAATATGTCGTGTGTGAGGTGTGTTGGCATATCCAAATTGAGATGTCTAGCCAGCAGTTGATCATCTTGGGCTTAGAAGAGAAATCTGAGCAAGAGATGTAGATCAGGAGCCCCTGGCATAGAGATGGTGGCTGGAGCCATTGAAGTGGATAAGAGTTACTGTTCTTCATGGAGGCATGTTGGAAAAAGGAACTGGTTAGTTTTTTAAACACCACTCTCTTTCATGAAAATGGCTAACAATACAGATGTGTTATCAAAAAGACAACACTGAAGCAGTGTACCATTATTGCTATCAGAATTTACAGTCTTTTAAGTTCAAGGCTAAGTGCCCAAGATTCAGCAGGTATAAAATGACCATGTGGCAAGCAGGTAAGAATATTTTCTTGCACAGAGAATATAGTCAATATTTTATGATAACTATAAATGGAGTATAGTGTTTAAAAATTATGAATCTCTCTGTTGTACATCAGAAACTTATATAATATTATATGTATTATATAATAATATTATATACCTCAATAAAAGAAATCAACAAAAGTGCACTTCAAAAAGACACATGTACTCCTATGTTTATAGCAGCATTATTTATAATAGCCAAGACATAGAAACAGCCTAAATATTCATTGACAGGTGAATGGATAAAGAAGAATATGTGGTGTGTGTATGTATATATACATATATATATGTATATATACATACATATATATATATAAAGTGGAATGTTGGCCATCAAAAAGAATGAAATAATGCCATTTGCAGCAACATGGGCGGACCTAAAGACTATCATACTAAATGAAGTAAGTCAGAAAGAGAAAGACAAATACGTATTATATCATTTATATGTGGAATCTAAAGTATGATACAAACGAACATATATACAAAACATAAACAGACTTAAAGACATAGATAACAACCTAGTGGTTGCTAAGGGGGTGGGAGATGGGGGAGAAAGGAGTGGAGTTTGAGATTAGCAGATGCCAACAATTACATACAGAATGGATAAACAACAAAGTCTGTCTGTACAGCACTGGGGACTATATTCACTATCATGTGACAAACCATAATGGAAAAGAACATGAAAAAGAGTAAATATATATGTATAGCTGAGTTACTTTGTTGTATAGAAGAAATTGATATAACATTGTAAATCAACTGTACTTCAAAAAAAATTTTTTAAATCATTAAACAACAACAAAAAAAGAGTTTTTTCTTTTTGGAGAGCTCTATATGTCAACCCACTCCAGTACTCTTGCCTGAAGAATCCCTTGAACAGAGGAAACTGGTGGGCTACAGTCCATGGGGTCGCAGAGTTGGACACGACTGAGCAACTGACACACACATACATACATATTACTAATTGGGGCTTCCCTGGTGGCTCAGATGGTAAAGAATCTGCCTGCAAAGTGAGAGACTTGAGTTCAATCCCTGTGTCAGGAAGATTCCCTGGAGAAACAAATGGCTAACCACTCCAATATTCTTGCCTAGAGAATCTCATGGACAGAGGAGCATGGTGGGCTACAGCCCATGGGGTTGCAGAGTTGGATACAACTGAGCAACTCCTCATACATCATATGATACATTACTAAAGGAGGGAGTCCATGTTTCTTCTACTTAATTAACTCTTTTAAAAGTGCTTTGAGATGTTCGAATGTTGATTATATTGGCTCTTTCTCCCTAAGGTAAAACTTCTGTCCTGTCCCTTCAGGGAATTAAGTGCTCCTCTGAACCAGTAATGGAGAAGGCAATGGCACCCCACTCCAGTACTCTTGCCTGGAAAATCCCATGGACGGAAGAGCCTGGTAGGCTGCAGTCCATGGGGTCGCTAAGAGTCGGACACAACTGAGCGACTTCACTTTCCCTTTTCACTTTCATCCACTGGAGAAGGAAATGGCAACCCACTCCAGTGTTCTTGCCTGGAGAATCCCAGGGATGGCAGAGCCTGGTGGGCTGCCATCTATGGGGTCGCACAGAGTCGGACACGACTGAAGCGACTTAGCAGCAGCAGCAGCTGAACCAGTAAGGCAGTTCTGAGGCAAAACTGTCACAAACTGAAGTTAACTTTGCTTTACTCAAATTGCCATTTTCCAAGATGCTTGTCTATGTGTTTATAAAGAAAAGGGATCCATAAGATCTGGAGAATTTTGTTTGCACAAGAAATGTTACAGACAAAAGAAATAGAAGGAAAAAACTATTTTTGAGTCATTTTGTTTTTTCTCGGGCACCATGAACCTGAGAAGGAAAGAACATTTACTGAACACCCCCTAAGCAAGTTTCCCACCATTAACAAATAAATTTAATTAGTCACCAAATCTAGTACCATCTGCCGACTCTCGGAAAGTGATTTCTATAATGTCCTACTTGTGTTAGAAATGGGAGTTATGTCAGAGACACTAATTCATTTTCTGATTATACTAAAACACATAAGAACAGGTGAAAACAAAAGGAATATAGCCTCTATATTAAAGCTTTCTATGGAATTTCATCTGGAAGGAAGATTGGCAATCTTGTGCAAAGACTAGAAGCAGAGTCATTAATACTAGGCTCAAAGAGATAGATGGGCCCGAAAGTTAACACAAGAATGTGTTGATGCATTTCATAAATTGAGAACTCAGAGACTGCAAGCATCTAGCAGAGAAGCAGAAAATGTGTTCAATACAGCACACTTTTTAAAAAATGTGTTTATTTATGGCTGTGCGACCTCAGTTCTCTCTAGTTGGGAGGGGGAAGATAATTCCTAGTTGCAATGCACGGGCTTCTCATTGCGGTGGCTTCTCTCGTTGCAGAGCACCAGCTCTAGGTGCGTGGGCTTCAGTAATGTAGTGCGTGGGCTCAGAAGTTGCACCTGCAGGGCTCTACAGCACAGGCTCAGCTGTTGCTGCTCACAGGCTTAGCTACTCCGTGGTATGTGGGATCTTCCCGGGTCAGGGACCAAACACATGTCTCCTGCATTATCAGGCAGATGCCTAACCACTGAGCTACAAGGGAAGCCCCACAACATACTTACTTTTTAAAGTTTATTAATTTTTGTTGATGATATAAAAAATATAGCCCTCCCTCTTGTAAAAACACTGGGAAAAAGTGAAAGAAGAAAAGAAAAATTAATCATAATTCCACATCCCAGCAACATTAACATTTTACAGTATTTTCTTTCATTTTTTTTTCTTCAAACAAACGCATGTTTTTGTGTGTATGCATATACTTAAGACACAGATTCTTCCATATTATAATGTATCCAAAATTACGATGAGTTTTTAAATCGTTGGCTATTATGTTTTCATGTTTGCTTCTGCCTTGTAAAGAAAAGAGAATCTTTGCCATCTTAAAATTGAGAAACTACAAACTTATGATTTTATAGGAATTGAGTTTCAACTATTTTATTCAGAGGCAAAAGTATGTGCTCATATTAGGACAAAATACGATAAATTGGAAAAAGTTTATTTTGGAGTATTTTGGGGAGAAGTAGGAACTATAAGAAAAAGAGTGATGGGCAGGGCTAGACTGGGAGTTTGGGCTCGACATGAACACACTGCTAAGTTTAAAATAAATAATAAGGACCTACTGTAAAAAAATTTTTTTTCAAAAGAAAGAAAAAGAGTGGTGGAGAGGAAAAAGAGTGGTGGAGAGTAAAAAGTAATTTCAGGAAATTTTCATGAGGTTCTAATCAAATACAATTAGATGTCCAGGTAGTCTTATACCATAGATTCTCTAACAGCAGAGCCAGCCTTATTAATACATGTCCTGGACACAAATATATCCTCAGTGGGGAGGAAGCATTCTAATGCTTTCCTTCCAGGAATTCACCAAAGACAATATTCACGAACAAAACTATATTAACACAATTTAATAAACTGATAAGATCCCTCTTATCTGATGTTCCTGTCAGGCAAGTCTCCGTTACCAAATATGACAATCTTATTTTTCAACACATAAGAAAGAATAGTTCCTCTCTCCTGAATATTCCTCTAATTGACTTAAGTGTTTATCCATTCTGAGATTTGTGCTAAGGTCTGGGGGTATAACTGTGAGCACAAGCATACAGCCCCTGTCTTCATGGAGGTGATAGTCTTGTGTGGGAAACAAGAAAAGTAAAATAAGTCCAGGGTAATGAAATAATAGACAATGACAGGAAGTACAGAGGACTATGGAGATACCTGGGAGGGCTTCTCAGCCCAGAGTTTGGGGCTTGAGAGGCTTTTCAGGGGAGGTGATATGTATAGGAACTCAAGAATAGGAATAAGCCAGACAAAATGGTATAACAGACCCTTCCAGGAGTCAGAGAGGGCCAAGGATAGGAAGACTGGAGCACAGAAGTGAGGGTGGCAAGAGATGACGATGAAGAGGCAAGAGACGCATCCTGAAAGACTTGTGTCTGGACTTCTTCCTAAGGACAGTGGTGACATGATTACATCACTGGCCACAATGTGGAGAATAAATTGGAGAGAAAGGAGACTGAGGGTAGACCATTGAGGAGTCTGGGGAGGTAACCACAAGAGGTTATCTGATACCCCAGGTTAAGGTAGTCACAATGGGAATGGAGAAAATTGGACACATTGAGAGGTATTCACTTACATCGTTAGTCACTCAGTCGTGCCTGACTCTGTGACCCCACCAGGCTCCTCTGTCCATGGAAATCTCCAGGCAAGAATACTGGAGTGGGGGACTTCCCTCATGGTCCAGTGGCTAGGGCTCTGCACTCCCAGTGCGGGGGGAGGGGTGTGGGGGGAGTGTGGGGCATGGGTTCTATCCCTGATTGGGGAACTAGATCCCACATGCCACAACTAAAACCCAGCACAGCCTAATAAATGATCTGAAAGAAAAAAAGTTGTTTTTTTCTTCTTTTTTTAAATAAGAATACTGGAGTGAGTTGCCATTCCCTTCTCCAAGAGATCTTCCCAACCCAGGGGTCAAACTCACATCTCCTGTATTACAGGCAGATTCTTTACCATCTGAGCCACCAGAAAAGCCTTGTCAAAAGGAATATGTTAAAACAGGATCCAAATTATGTGGGAAAGGAAGGAAATTAAAACAGTCAGATGGATGGGAAGATGTATATACAGTCTTTCAAACTTTTGATATTGATTTAAACAGGAATAAAAGATTACTATTTTATTAATAATTTTAAGTTGAATAAGTAATGCATACACATGTCATAGAATTTCAAGTAGTTTCAAAAGGTATAAAATGAAAATTCTCTTTTCCACCCCAACACCTGCCCTTTAGGTCTCTCTCCTAGGCAATTACTACCACTTTCTTGTATCTTTTTCCAAAGATATGTTGTACATAAAGAGACATATATTATAGCATAGTATCTTGATATTTAGTATTTTATTTAGAAATTTCAGGTCTGTGCATCTCCTCATAAAATTTTTGGCAAATTAGTCAATGATATGTGAAATTTTCATAACATATTAGTATATTTTTGATAACAATATAATTCTTTTCCAGATAAGCAGATCTTATTTTACATTTAAATAAATATTTAGGAACTTTTAGGAGTCTATGACCTAAAATGTTTCATAAATACCTTGAGAGCTAGAATAAGACATACTTAACAGTTGTCCTGCCACTGTCTCGAATTTCCTATTGTTTCACTCTTCTGTACACTTCGTGTTCAAGTCTAGTCAAACAGAGGGCCCTCGCTACACCCAATATTCTCTTCTCTCAACCCCAGCTGTATTGTGTGAAACAGTCTGCCATTTTCCCCCTAAAATCATCTCTGTTCTTTTCTTCAAAATACTTACAAAAAAAACCCAAAAACAACCAACCTCTTTCAAGAAATTGACCCTAAAGCACCCAACTTTGGAGATCATTTAAAGTGACTCACGGATATTGTGGATTCCTTACCTCTATGGTATTTTTGCTGTTTTCTTCTCAAGTCCAAGAACTCTGAATTTTTTGAAGAAAAGTACCTTCTCTTCAGTGTGTAAACATGACTGCAATAGATACCTCCTAATGGTTGAGTTCTTCCTCTCCGTAACCCAAAGTGCCCCCTACAAGTTTCCACTCATTTGCATTTCTTCCTTACAGAATGAGTAATTCCTTTTTCTATATAACAGCTGTTCACGTGCAGCCCACAGTCATGCCCCACACACATTATTGCCTGTTCATGTCCAGGTAAAACTCTTCTAGTTTCTTCACCTTTTTCTTGGATAATATATTCTTCTTTAGTCTTTCGGCTAAGATCACTTGTGTTCAGGTGTTTCTAGATAATTCATTGTCTTGATTATCTTATATTTTTACTTATCAATATCTGGCCTAGTAGGACTCCCATAACCAAATACAATGTTCCATCACAGGGTAATCCCCTTTCCTCACTAGTAGTACCCAGGGCTGGATCCAGGCCAGGATTTTTAGGTTGGCTATGGGAGTTAACCTTGCTGGCTTGTGTCTCTGAGTTATAAACAGACATTCAATGGCCACTTTCCACGTAAGTATGAACAGAAGTAAGAGACAATCCAAAATGTCAAGTAAAGGGAATAGTCAGAGGGCGAGAATTGGACCTGAAATAGAAGATTTGTAATTCCGAATGGTTAAATGGGAGTTCCTTAATCTGTTCACTTCTTATCTGTATGAAGTGAACCCTATAGGTTTCCAGTGACAATAAAATGCAGAAACACAGGGACAAGGAGCTGAATCTTTTTTACAACATCCTGTCCAAGACATTGGTCAAGGAGAGAAAAATAAAAGGTGCTGAGCTGGTTTGAACAGGATTTTTACTACTTCAAGCAAGATATTCTGCGTTGATTAATGTAGCCTCAGATGGTGGTCACTTTTTTAGCAGTACATCACACAATGAGCTCAGCTGAGATTGTGGTCAGCCTAAGCTATCAGGTCTCTTGTATGAACTGTGACTATCAGCAGTACACAATTCTGCAGTTTTGCAATTTCTTTTTCCTCTTAAATTCAGGAAATTTTATTCATCCTTATTAGCATTTCTTTTCTAATCTTTCTACCCGATTTAGAGGTAAAGCGCTTTGAAATTAGACAGCCTGAACTCAGAACTCAACTCATCCATTATCTGGCTCTCTTTCTTGGGCAAAATACTTTACGTTGCTAATATTATTTTCTTAAATAACATTTATTTCTTATGAATGGTACTGACTTTGTTCCATTTTGCCATCCATCCATTAATTTACTCATCCATTCAACAAATGTGCGCTTTCCTTGCAGCAGGTACTGTGTTAGATGCACAATAGATGCCCTTTCCAGAGGTTTTCATTAATTCACACTTAAATTCAAGAATCAACCTCTTGATATGGTAAGATATATCTCTTAACTTCAACTTTTTCTCTAGGTGGGTAAGTAGATAGAAACCTGTTACTGAACATGCAGAGTATGATTGCTGGATCTGATATAAATACAACTGAGTAAACATTTTCCCAGTCTGCAGGCACATCTATACAACATTTTGTTAAATGTTTTACACACAACAGAGTTTAGGACCAGTCAGTGTGATTAATGGAAGAACGAGAAGAAATGCATTAACATATGTATTCTCCCAGACCACCTGATCTGCCTCTTGAGAAATCTGTATGCAGGTCAGGAAGCAACAGTTAGAACTGGACATGGAACAACAGACTGGTTCCAAATAGGAAAAGGAGTACGTCAAGGCTGTATATTGTCACCATGTTTATTTAACTTATATGTAGAGTACATCATGAGAAATGCTGGACTGGAAGAAACACAAGTTGGAATCAAGATTGCTGGGAGAAATATCAATAACCTCAGATATGCAGATGACACCACCCTCATGGCAGAAAATGAAGAGGGGCTAAAAAGCCTCTTGATGAAAGTGAAAGTGGAGAGTGAAAAGGTTAGCTTAAAGCTCAACATTCAGAAAATGAAGATCATGGCATCTGGTCCCATCACTACATGGGAAATAGATGGAGAAACAGTGGAAACAGTGTCAGAATTTATTTTTCTGGACTCCAAAATCACTGCAGATGGTGACTGCAGCCATGAAATTAAAAGACGCTTACTCCTTGGCAGGAAAGTTATGACCAACCTAGATAGCATATTCAAAAGCAGAGACATTACTTTGCCAACAAAGGTTCGCCTAGTCAAGGCTATGGTCTTACCTGTGGTCATGTATGGATGTGAGAGCTGGACTATGAAGAAGGCTGAGCGCCGAAGAACTGATGCTTTTGAACTGTGGTGTTGGAGAAGACTCTTGAGAGTCCCTTGGACTGCAAGGAGATCCAACCGGTCCATTCTGAAGGAGATCAGCCCTGGGATTTCTTTGGAAGGAATGATGCTCAAGCTGAAACTCCAGTATTTTGGCCACCTCGTGCAAAGAGTTGACTCATTGGAGAAGACTCTGATGCTGGGAGGGATTGAGGGCAGGAGGAGAAGGGGACGACAGAGGATGAGATGGCTGGATGGCATCACTGACTCGATGGATGCGAGTCTGAGTGACCTCTGGGAGCTGGTGATGGACAGGGAGGCCTGGCATGCTGCAGTTCATGGGGTCGCAAAGAGTCGGACACGACTGAGCAACTGATCTGATCTGATCTGAAAGACTGTGTGGGGTAACTCCTCTTGGCCGCTGCCCTTCGGACATGGAGTCCTCCCAGCTTCTGCCCCTGACCTCGGATGTGGGGAAAACCACTAGACCATTCAGGTATGACCTAAATCAAATCCCTTATGATTATACAGTGGAAGTGAGAAATAGATTTAAGGGCCTAGATCTGATAGATAGAGTGCCTATGAACTATGGAATGAGATTCGTGACACTGTACAGGAGACAGGGATCAAGACCATTCCCATGGAAAAGAAATGCAAAAAAAGAAAAATGACTGTCTGGGGAGGCCTTACTTAGCTGTGAAAAGCAAAGGAGAAAAGGAAAGATATAAACATCTGAATGCAGAGTTCCAAAGAATAGCAAGAAGAGATAAGAAAGCCTTCTTCAGCGATCAATGCAAAGAAATAGAGGAAAACAACAGAATGGGAAAGACTAGGGATCTCTTGAAGAAAATCAGAGATACCAAAGGAACATTTCATGCAAAGATGGGCTCGATAAAGGACAGAAATGGTATGAACCTAACAGAAGCAGAAAATATTAAGAAGAGGTGGCGAGAATACACAGAAGAACTGTACAAAAAAGATATTTATAACCTAGATAATCACGATGGTGTGATCACTGACCTAGAGCCAGACATCCTGGAATGTGAAGTCCAGTGGGCCTTAGAAAGCATCACTATGAACAAAGCTAGTGGAGGTGATGGAATTCCAGTTGAGCTATTTCAAATCCTGAAAGATGATGCTGTGAAAGTGCTGCACTCAATATGCCAGCAAATCTGGAAAACTCAGCAGTGGCCACAGGACTGGAAAAGGTCAGTTTTCATTCCAATCCCAAAGAAAGGCAATGCCAAAGAATGCTCAAACTACTGCACAATTGCACTCATCTCACATGCTAGTAAAGTAATGCTCAAAATTCTCCAAGGCAGGCTTCAGCAATATGTGAACTGTGAACTTCCTGATGTTCAAGCTGGTTTTAAAAAAGGCAGAGGAACCAGAGTTCAAATTGCCCACATCTGCTGGATCATGGAAAAAGCAAGAGAGTTCCAGAAAAACATCTATTTCTGCTTTCTTGACTATGCCAAAGCCTTTGACTGTGTGGATCACAATAAAATGTGGAAAATTCTGAAAGAGATGGGAATACCAGACCACCTGATATGCCTCTTGAGGAATCTGTATGCAGGTCAGGAAGCAACAGATAGAACTGGCCATGGAACAACAGACTGGTTCCAAATAGAAAAAGGAGTACGTCAAGGCTATATATTGTCACCCTGCTTATTTAACTTATATGCAGAGTACATCATGAGAAACGCTGGACTGGAAGAAACACAAGCTGGAATCAAGATTACCGGGAGAAATATCAATAACCTCAGATATGCAGATGACACCACCCTTATGGCAGAAAGTGAAGAACTAAAAAGCCTCTTGATGAAAGTGAAAGTGGAAAGTGAAAAAATTGGCTTAAAACTCAACATTCAGAAAATGAAGATCATGGCATCCGGTCCTATCACTTCATGGGAAATAGATGGGGAAACAGTGGAAACAGCATCAGACTTTATTTTTCTGGGCTCCAAAATCACTGCAGATGGTGATTGCAGTGAAATGAAAAGCCACTTACTCCTTGGAAGGAAAGTTATGACCAACCTAGGCAGCATACTCAAAAGCAGAGACATTACTTTGCCAACAAAGGTTCATCTAGTCAAGGCTATGGTTTTTTCAGTGGTCATTTATGGATGTAAGAGTTGGACTGTGAAGAAAGCTGAGCACTGAAGAATTGATGCTTTTGAACTGTAGTGTTGGAGAAGACTTTTGAGAGTCCCTTGGACTGTAAGGCGATCCAGCCAGTTCATTCTGAAGGAGATCAGCCCTGGGATTTCTTTGGAAGGAATGATGCTAAAGCTTAAACTCCAGTATTTTGGCCACCTCATGTGAAGAGTTGACTCATTGGAGAAGACTCTGGTGCTGGGAGGGATTGGGGGCAGGAGGAGAAGGGGACGACGGAGGATGAGATGGCTGGATGGCATCAGTGACTCAATGGACGTGAGTCTGAGTGAACTCTGGGAGTTGGTGATGGACAGGGAGGCCTGGCGTGCTGCAATTCATGGGGTCGCAAAGAGTCAAACACGATTGAGTGACTGAACTGAAAGAATGTGTATTTTCTAGCCTGTGTTGTGTTCAGAGAATCATTGTTTTTAACAGCCTTAAACTTTAAACAACTGAACGGTAGAGAAATTAATTGTGATATATTAACTCATTGAAATAATACATAACAAGGAAAAGAACAAATTACAGTTACACACAACAACTTGGATGAATTTCACAAAATTATGTTGAGTGAGAGAAGCCAGACACAAAATGTGCATGCATGCTGAGTCACTTCAGTCATATCTGATTCTTTGCGACAGTATGGGCTGTAGGCAGCCAGGCTCCTCTGTCCATGGGGTTCTCCAGCCAAGAATACTGGAGTATGTTGCCATGCCCTTCTCCAGGTGATCTTCCCAACCCAGGGATCAAACTCTCATCTCTTATGTCTCTTACATTGGCAGATGGGTTCATTACCACTAGTGTCTTGGGAAGCCCCAGACACAAAATACCACCCATTAAATTTTTCCACTTAAAGCATCAAAACAGGCAAAAGTTATCTGTAGGATGGAAATCAGTCTAGTGGTATCCTTGGAGAAGGTTGTGACTCAAAGGAGCCATGGGAGGTTTAGCCTATATTTTGTGGTAAATGTCTTCGGAGTACTGATTTGTAAACCATCCTGCTTAAGACTTTCAGATAGAAATAGGGTTCTTTTCCACAAAATATATTCAAGAAGAGTAAAGAAGACTAAACCATATTTTGCCTAAATAAGTCAGCAATACCACCCAATTTATGTTTAAGTTAGATGTGATTATTGTTTCTTTTTTAAAATCCTTTCTCATCACCAATCTATCTTCTCAGACCCAATATCTTTTTGAGATTTGGTTGCATGACCAAAGCATCTGGCAGCCTTTCTGCTAGACCAGCTGTCAATGAATGAAAAACAAGTCAGCTTTCATTGCACAATGTGTATCAAGTCATTCCGTTCTATAAAAGGAATACTGATTTGATCTTCAGTGGCTGGGGTCTGGTGGCAGGATGGTGATTGTAACTATGTCTGGTATTTATATCAACCTTAATCACTCACTGTGTACCAGCTGAGAACCCTGGTTCTAATAAGTTGGTCCCAGCCCTGTATTTAATTTCTGTAAATTACTTGTTATCTCCACTGCAAATTAACGGCAATAAATTTTCTTTTTCCTGGGCCAGCTTCTTGTTGTAGTCTCTTAGGTCACTCTCCCTCCCATCTTGCTAGTATGTGCCAGCAGAAATAACACACTAATTTTGATATTGCTGTAAATCAGGGCTTTTTAATTGGGACTGACTTTAATTGGGGACTGACTGTCCCCCCCCCCCCCCCCCGGGGACATTTTTGGTTGTCACAGCTAACATGTGGTGATAGAAGCCAGGGATGCTGGTAACATCACATAATGCACAGAGTACCCATAAAGAATTATCAGTTTCAAAAGGTCAATAGCCTTAAAGCTAAGAAATTCTGGTAAATAAGGATAAAATAGGGAAGTGATTACAATTAACAAATACATGTCAAACTGAAGTATGAGTAACAGGAGTTATCCTCTGTGTTCGATTCTCTATTCCATTGCCTTCCTCTAGGAACAAGGAAAATGAATGCTGACTATACGTTCATCGTTCCTTGTGCACACCTTTCAATGGGAGATAACCCTTCTTTTCAAATGTCTAATGTCTAATGCTGGGCATTTGCATGATGGCTGAGGCATATTTATGGGCAATGGAAATTCATGTGAACATTCCATAGAGCCTTAACCAAGAGTGTGGAAAATATTCTCAACACTAAGTCTTTTGGACTTCAAAGAGTTCAATTCTTGGGTACTTTGGTTTCTGAACACTTATTCAATTTTTATGTGTTCATTCTACACCCCAAAGACCTGTTTCAGTCTCCTCTTTTGACCCTGATTAACTGAGTTTCTTGCATGCTCAGACTTCAGTTCTGCATGACTGGACAAATTCCTGGAAGGAACCTAACCTTCTCATCCTCCTTCTAAAAGTGTTGTTAATATTGAATAATTTTTCATGACTTTTCACATTTCTTTCAGAAGTGAACTTGTAGTGCTCTTAAATTGACATTTATCTCAACAGTGCTAGAAAGAGCATTTCTTCTTTTAAATGAATACATCAAATTTTATTTGGGAAAATTAAGTCAATACAATGTAAAAGTATAAGTGGGTTCCTTGTAGAGACATTTTTTTCATTTGTGGCTGTTTGCACTTCCAACCCTCAGGGAAGGCAATGGCACCCCACCCCAGTACTCTTGCCTGGAAAATCCCATGGATGGAGGAGCCTGGTGGGCTGCAGTCCATGGGGTCGCTAAGAGTCGGACACGACTAAGCGACTTCACTTTCACTTTTCACTTTCATGCATTGGAGAGGGAAATGGCGACCCACTCCAGAGTTCTTGCCTGGAGAATCCCAAGGATGGTGGAGCCTGGTGGGCTGCTGTCCGTGGGATCGCACAGAGTCGGACACGACTGAAGCGACTTAGCAGCAGCAGCACTTCCAACCCTAAGTAGCTTACTGCATTGCAAAATTGAGTCTTCATGTCTGAAGGTCAGTGAAAAGTACCAAAGAAATGTGCTGCTATTAATAGTCCCCGCAGGACTGGTTCAGATTTGACATTTATAACGCCATCTAAAGGAAGGGATTGGTTCTATGATTCTTGTGGTGGTGTATGTGCTCAATCATGTCCAGCTCCTTGTGACCACATGGACTGCAGCCCACCAGGCTTCTCTGTCTATGGGATGTTCCAGTAAAGAATACTGGAGTGGGTAGCTATTTCCTATTCCAGGGGATCTTCCTGACTCGTTGAGCCCCCATCTCAGGAGCTCTAAACCATGCCTGGAAAAAAAAAAAGGGGGGCCCACATTTTACAAACTCTTAAACAGAACTCACATCTGATGATTTTGGAGTATGAGCAAGAAGTAGGGAGTAGGTTTTAGAGCCAGTATGCTGCCCTGGGAATATACTGCTGCTGCTGCTGCTAAGTCGCTTCAGTCGTGTCCGACTCTGTGCAACCCCACAGACAGAAGTCCACCAGGCTCCCCTGTCCCTGGGATTCTCCAAGCAAGAATACTGGAGTGGGTTGCCATTTCCTTCTCCAACGTATCAAAGTGAAAAGCGAAAGTGAAGTCGCTCAGTCGTGTTCGACTCTTAGCGACCCCATGGACTGGAGCCTACCAGGCTCCTCCGTCCATGGGATTTTCCAGGGAATATACTAACAAACTACAATTTAAGATTCTAAGTTGGAAGGAGAATATGTGAGTTGACTATGTTTGTTTGTTTGTTTGTTTAACTTATTGATGTATATATAGTTGATTTAAAGTGTTTTGTTTAATTTCTGCTGTACAGCAAAGTGACTCAGTTATACATATGTTAATATGTTTTTTCATATTCTTTTCCATTAAGGTTTATCACAGGATATTGTCTATAGTTCCATGTGCTAACTAGGACCTTGTTGTTTATCCAGCCTATATATAAAAGTTTGTATCTGCTAATTCCAAACTTCCATTCCTTCCCTCTCCAATCCCACCTCCCACTTCGCAACCACAAATCTAATCTCTATAACTCTGTTTTTTGTTTCATAGATATGTTTGTTGGTGTCACATTTTAGATTCCACATACAAGTGATATTATATGGTATTTATCCTTCTGATTTTCTTTTCGTAGTAATTTCCAGGTCCATCCGCGCTATGTTTATTAAACTCAGGCCCAACCTGAACCCTGGTCCTATCCCTAGACCCTGGAGACGCAGCACGTACTGGGTATAGAAAACTAATTATGTGATTTTTTTTCTCCAGCATTTCCAGAAACCTGCTGACTCCACCTTGGAAAAAATGTGTTCAGAATCCTAAATTGTACCTTCTTGTCGACATTTTCTCTAACGGA
This sequence comes from Tragelaphus eurycerus, assembly GCA_935064755.1. Taxonomy (NCBI): domain Eukaryota; kingdom Metazoa; phylum Chordata; class Mammalia; order Artiodactyla; family Bovidae; genus Tragelaphus; species Tragelaphus eurycerus. The sequence continues at coordinate 14,289,618 of CAKXYN010000024.1, read as the reverse complement.
AATAGAGTAAGTGTACCATAATTATCATTATTTGACATGACTACAAAAATAATTATAATCATGGCAATGATTTCCATGAAAGCTCAATTAACCAATTTTAAACATAGCAGAAACACAAAAGCTTAAAAGTAAATGTGGGAGACTTCTTAAGTAAACTTATAGCTGGAAAGTTTTGAAAGACTTTTGATAACCACAAAGATGCTGTGTTGTAAGTTCCATATGGCAGTGCAGAGCCAGTCAAGTCAAACTGTTATAACGTGGTATTAGGGGCAGTGATTTGCTGTCAAACAGACCTTGGGTCAAGCCTTGATTTTGTTACTTACTATCTGAGTGATCTTTTATAAATGACTTCAGCTTTCTGAGCCTTAACTTCACATTCAAAATGGAGACAATAATGGTACTTATCTCAGGAACTTTTGAGAATATTAAATGACTTATTGTGTATAAAAATCCTATTCAGTCCCTTAGTATTAGTTTATATTTACTTCTCCTAGATACCAAGCAAGTAATCATGCCTTGGATACCTGTTAACAGAACATAAGTATGGCAAGATCATGGTATTTAGTAAATTTAATTTAATGACTAGACACAATCTGGAGTAATTTTTTTTACCCCATTTATTTATTTATTGTAGTAAAATATACATAAAACTTACTATTTTAACTATTTTTAAGAATATAATTCACTGACATTAATTACATTCACAATGTTGTGCAATCATCATCACAATCCATTTATAGAAATTTTTCATCATCCCAAACAAAAATTCTGTACCGGTGACAATAATTTGGGGATTCCCTAGTGGCTCAGACAGTAAAGAATCCACCTGCAATGCAGGAAACTCAAGTAAGATCCCTGTGTCTCGAGGATGCCCTGGAGAAGGGAATGGCTACCCACTCCAGCATTCTTGCCTGGAGAATTCCATGGACAGAGGAACCTGGTGGCCAACATTCGTTGGAACATAGAAGAAGCAAGGGGATTCCAAAAAAACATCTGTTTCTGCTTCATTCACTCTGCTAAAGTCTTTAACTGTGTGGATCACAACAAACTGTGGAAAATTCTTCAAGAGCTGGAGATACAAGACCACTGTACCTGCCTCCTGAGAAACCTCTATGCAGGTCAAGAACGAATGTTGGCAATTTGATCTCTGGTTCCTCTGCCTTTTCTAAATCCAGGTTGTACATCAGGAAGTTCTGAATTCATGTATTGTTGAAGCCTATCTTGAAAGATTTTGAGCATTACCTTGCTAGCATGTGAAATGAGCACAGTTGTACAGTAGTTTGGGCATTCTTTGGCATTGCTCTTCTTTGGGACTGGAATGAAAACTGACCTTTACCAGTTCTGTGTCCACTGCTGAGTTTTCCAAATTTACTGCCATATTGAGTACAGCATTTTAACAGCATCATCTTTTAGGATTTTAAATAGCTCAGCTGGGATCAATCTTAGCATCACTAAAAGTGAAAACAACCAGAGAATTCCCTGGTGATCCAGTGGTTAGAATGCTATGCTTCCATTGTAGGAGGCACAGGTTTGATCTTTGGTCAGGGAACTAAGATTCCATAAGCCTGGTGGCATGGCCAAGAGTAAAAAAGGTGGAACAACCAGATATCGCATGCCTCCTGAAGTGATACATTTCTAACAATACAATACTTATCAAGTATCCCTGTGGAGGGCAAAAAATTGACTCAGAATCTAATCAATCCTTTTGATCTAACTTTCATTTACAGGACTACAGGGGATAAAGGAGCCAGTTAAATGACACTGCAAGGAAACAAACATTCCGAAGACTGCTTATCTAGTTTCTGCAACTAGTTAATGGCAGAGGGAAGGGGGAGGAGCGGGAGTGACTGTTTAGAGGAAAAGAGGCAAAGAGGCACAGCAACCAAATACTGTGTGTAGACATTATTTGTATCATTATTCTAAGAAATCATGTAAAATCATGTTTTTGAGGTAATCATCACATTTGATTATGCTCTAGATTTTAAATGATCCCAGAAAATTATTGTTAATTTTCTTAAGTGTGATAATGACATATTGGTTATGTAAGAAAATGTCTGTTTTTAAAGATATTCATACTGAAGCATCAGGCTTCCCCAGTGGCTCAGCGCTAAAAGAATCCACGTGCAATGCAGGAGACACTGGAGAAGCGGGTTTGATCCCCAGGTTGGGAAGATCCCTTGGAGGAGGAAATAACTACCCACTCCAGTATTCTTGCCTGGGAAATCCCATGGACAGAGGAGCCTGGTGGGCGACAGTCCATGGGTCTGCAAAGAGTTGGACACAACTGGGTAACTGAACACACGCACACACACTGAAGCATCATAGGACACTTGACATGACACAATATCTGTGATAAAGTTTAAAATATTTCAGCAAAGGAAAAAATGGGAAGAACAAGTGAAGCAAGTGTGGGAAAAATTTTAATGTGTTGAATCTGGGTAATTATACATGAAAGTTCATTATATGACCTCCAGAATGTATTTGAAAATTTTCAATACCCCCGGCCAAAATTTTTAACTAAAAAGTTTTTATCTGTTTTGGTTACTGTTGCTATGTAATGTATCATCCTCTGAGTCGGAAGTTTGGGAAGAGTTTGTCTGAGCAGTCCTGGCTCTCACAGTTTCTCATGTGTTGATGGCTGGAACTGCACCAGAATTGGGGTGGGAGACAGGGACAGTGCAGGGCAGAGTGGCAAGAGAGGCTGGAATAGCTAGAAACTGGCCAGGCAGCTCTCCCTCTTACTCAATTCCTGTATGTCACCATAGGGCCTCTCCATGTGGTCTCTCCATGTGGGCGAATTTGACCTTTCTCACACTTCATTAAGTTTGAGGGCAGATAGAGTATTTATTTGGTAGCTGATGTTTTCAAAAGCCAGTATTCCAGTGAGCACAGTGGAAGCACACTTCCTTTTATGCCCTCACCTGGGAAGTCTCAGGAGTGTCATTTCCTCTGTATTCCAGTGGTTGAAGCAGAAGAAAAAGCCAGCCCATTTTCAAGGAGAAAGTTCATAGATTGCATTTTTTGGTGAGAGGAATGTCAAAGAATTTGTGGACGCATTTAAAAACTGCCACATCATCCCACACATCTGGTGAACAGTCCTCAAAGGAAAAGACCACAAAAGAATTGACAGTCTCTTTATCATGGTTATTCATAAGTAGGGACTTTTTCTGATTCCTAAGACCATGCAACAACTGATTCCTTCTGAAATTCCCATATAGCTTGCAGAGTAATCTCAAAACTTCATAACTTGGTATCTTTTAAATTACCTTATGAGGTACCACGTGTGAAATGTTCAGCCCACTACTGGGTCCACAGATGCTGGTGACATCTGATTCATGTTTAAATTACTTGGAAGTTTTTACTGAATTTGTTAATGGTGAGCATACCATCCATAAGTTACAGTTGGGGTGGGCTCGTGATTCTCTGAAAGGCTTGTCATCCTTACAGTTTGTAGGAGAAACGGAACCTCTGTAGAAACTAAAATTCATTCTAAAACGTTGCAATTGGGTGATAGTTGGAGATAACAAGAAGTGAGTTGCTGCACAGGCCAGAGTGCCTATTTTCTTTTCCATTTTGTTTTTACTTTCTATCAGTTTTCTCCATTCCCTGATTGCCTTTTTATAAACTTTCCTGAGATACAGAAAAATGGGGGCATCACCCTTATGCGAAGTATGAATGTGTCATGCCCACGCTTTTTATAGAATACTAATGATGTTTGGAATGCAATCTGTTTTAAAATATTTCTGAAGATTAAGCAAAACATATGCCAGATTTCTGTATCTATAAGAAGCTTCAGATTTTCTTTTTAAATTTTAAAAGTTAAAGATGACTTTAAATTATGGTGAAATTCATTCATAATATAAATTAATGTGCAATTTCTCAAACTGATAGAAGCAACACAGATAATTTTTATAGCTATGCAAGGAAAGAAAATCTAATATTCTCTTTCCCTTAAAATTTAATATTTAATATTCTAATATTTTCTTTCCCCTTAAAGTTCCTTTAAAATTATAAGTCACATAAACAATGGGCTAATTCTAAGTTATGACTATACATTTATTAAAATACTTTGTTAATTTTCATTGACATTACTGTTTTGCTTAACAAACAATTACATTGTATGTTCATACTCTTCATTGATATAGACTGCCTATCCTTTCAATGGCACCCCACTCCAGTACTCTTGCCTGGAAAATCCCATGGACGGAGGAGCCTGGAAGGCTACAGTCCATGGGGTCGCTGAGGGTTGGACACGACTGAGTGACTTCGCTTTCACTTTTCACTTTCCTGCGTTGGAGAAGGAAATGGCAACCCACTCCAGTGTTCTTGCCTGGAGAATCCCAGGGACGGCAGAGCCTGGTGGGCTGCCGTCTATGGGGTCGCACAGAGTTGGACACGACTGAAGCGACTCAGCAGCAGCAGCAGCAGCCTATCCTTTCAACCATTATATAAAATTCAGTGCCTTCACTTTTCCTATTTAGACAATTTTATTTACCTAGAAATATTTGTGTAATTGATATTTAGTTCCACATATCTTGGTCTAATAAGTTTAAGAACTCCATGCTTCCAATCAATGATATATCATACGGCATAAAATTTGAGAGGGTCAAAGCCTTCTGACTGAATTCAGTTGTGATTTTTATATTGCACACAAAACTCTCTCTATATATATATATACATGTATATACCTATATGCATGCCTGTTAAGTCACTTCAGTTGTGTCCAACTGTTTGTGACCCTATGAACTGTAGCCCACCAGGCTCCTCTGTCCATGGGATTCTCCAGGTCAGAATACTGGAGTGAGTTGCCATGCCCTCCTCTGCGCTATCTTCCCGCTTCAGGGATCGAACCCAAATCTCCTGCGGCTCCTACATTGCAAGCAGATTCTTTAGCACTGAGCCACCAGGGAAGCCCATGTATGTATATATATACATGTATATATATAATTGCAAGCAGACGAGTTTAAAATGATCTAAAAGTCTCTCATTCTCTGCAAAATGTCTTATTTACCTTTTAAATCATGTTCTATGAGAAAAATGCATTTTTGTAGATGACATTTTATTGAAATAAAGGGTAGACCTAAAAAAAAAAAAGGAGGAGTGCTACATATATTTTCTTTATTACATTCTTTGTAGGATATGTTCTGGCAAAATAGAAAGCATTACATAAATCATTTAACTGAGGAAGAAATTCTACTCTGCACAAAACGCTCATTGATGTCAGTGGGAGTTCTGTGAATGGAACAAATGTTGAACTTGACCCTGTAATGTTTAAACTGCAATCCTCCCTACTCTTGGCAGAGCCTGGCTTCCCACTGAAAAGCCTTGTAGACTGTGCAGGGATTACACAGCGGGTTAATAGTCTAGTTTTTCGCTTCTTTTGGAACAACAGATGAAACACATAATACCTTCTTTTAGGACTATTACAAACTTTTCAACACAAAAGACTTTAAATGAAGTGGTGTGAGAAAGTAAAAGGTAGAGTCTGTAGATGAAAATTTACATTGATAATGATTTTTAAACTATCTTCTGTACTACTGAATCAGAAGCATCAATGAGTCATATATACACTGCAGAAAAAGAGAATTCCAAGATGCTGGACACCACTTAGCATATCAGTATTGAAGCCATGCTTACTCTTTGTTTTATTCCATTGCTGGTGCTGCTGCTGCTAAGTCGATTCAGTCGTGTCCGACTCTGTGTGACCCCATAGACGGAAGCTCACCAGGCTCCCCGGTCCCTGGGATTCTCCAGGCAAGAATACTGGAGTGGTTTGCCATTTCCTTCTCCAATGCATGAAAGTGAAAAGTGAAAGTGAAGTCGCTCAGTCGTGTCCGACTCCTAGCGACCCCATGGACTGGAGCCTACCAGGCCCCTCCGTCCATGGTATTTTCCAGGCAAAAGTACTGGGGTGGGGTGCCATTGCCTTCCCCGTTTATTCCATTAGACATATGTAAAGAATGATTATCAGTAAGATTCCAATGCAATTGTTTTTTGGTAAAATGCGATGGAATGATTATAGATGAGGTCAAGAGAAAACACAGTCTGATAAACACATCAAGGTAAATTACTGTAGTATCAAATTGGAATGGCTCATTTTTTACTCAGTCTCACAAATAAAGAATGTGTGACAACTCTAGTTATGGATCTAGCACAACCATTTATTGATGTCACAAAATAATGAGCATTATGTTCTGGAGAAAAGTCTTTGAAATCACCTAGCCTCTAGAGTGGAGAAGGCAATGGCACCCCACTCCAGTACTCTTGCCTGGAAAATCTCATGGACGGAGGAGCCTGGTAGGCTGCAGTCCATGGGGTCTCAAAGAGTCGGACATGACTGGGCCACTTCACTTTCACTTTTCATCTTCATGCATTGGAGAAGGAAACGGCAACCCATTCCAGTATTCTTGCCTGGAGAATCCCAGGGACGGGGGAGCCTGGTGGGCTGCCGTCCGTCTATGGGGTCGCCCAGAGTCGGACACGACTGAAGCGACTTAGCAGCAGCAGCAGCCTCTAGAGTTATACCCAGGCAGTTGAATAACACCATTATCAGGTTCTTATTTTTAGTAGTCTGTACTTGATAGGATATTTTCCACTTATTTTGTATGCTTTTCAGCAATACGTACACATTGCTTTTATAAGAGAAAGAACAAAGAGAAGAAAAGCTAGAGACCAACTTTTGTTTTAAAGGAGCAGAGGAAGAGGAAGACAAACAGAAAGTATTTCGAGATGAAATTAAAGCTGCTTTTGTTTTTATTTTACAGAAGGTTGTGAATTACAAGAGAAAAAAAATCCCCCATGACTAAAAGTGAAAATATTGGCTTTTATATGATGTGGAAAATCTACTGGTACAGGTATTAAAAGTACTTACAGTACTGCATAGAACTGAATAGTTGGCACTTAACACTTTAGTCTCAGATTGCAGGGTTCATATTCCAGCTCTACAACTTCCTACCTATGTTATCTTGCAGGAGGTTATCTACTAACTAGATACATAATTTATTATTCTGATAAGGGTGTATTCAAGAAGGGAGTGGAGAGCTTGGGAGAAGGTTTTGGAGGCCAGGATGTGCTGCCTGGACCAGCTGTAGGAGTCAGAAATAGTCACCCCTTGGTGTCTGCCAGGGGCCGGAGCGGGGGTGGTTGGTGACTGGTTCCAGGCTGCCTGTAGATACTCAAATCTGCGGATGCTCAAGTCCCTTATATAAAATGGCACAGGAGAGTCGGTTCTCCCTACCCACAGATGTGGAACCATGGATGACACTGTACTTGCTTCCCCAAGTAGCTGAGAAGGACACTTGGGAGCCATAAGCCTCCAGGTGTCCGAAGGCAGTTTCAGAGTATCCCTTGGTTCCAGGACTTTTCTACCTGGGGGGCTCCTGGTGCGGTAGGACCCCATTTCCTGGGAATATCAGACTCACTCAGAAACTGAATGGTCTCTAGAAGTTTTTGTTCTTTTTTAACCAATTCACAACTGTTGATTGATAGTGGATAAAAGAATACATTTTAGTTTTGTTTTTTTTTTTAATTCTTTTGGCCACACCAGTGGATTGCTTGTGGGATCTTATTTCCACCACCAGGGATTGAAGCCCTGCCCCCTGCAGTGGAAGCTCAGAATCCTGGACCCCCAGGGATTCCCTAGACTCTTTATTTTAGTTTATCCACACTCCTCTTACTGTCAGTGTGATTTTTTTTTAACTACCCCCCCATATATAATATATTGAAATGAATTTGATTTTCTGGCTTTTAGGAGAGTTTAAACAAAAATTTTTTTCTCTACTTGCTCTTTCTAGTGGTTTTTAACTCTCATTTTTCTTCTCCCTTAATCTGTTGTGTTTAATACAAACATTTCAATGTTTTAAAAATATTTTACTTATTCCTAGTATTCATAGTTTTAGGTGTGCATTTGTCTTTTTTTTTTAAAAAGTATCTATTTATTTATGGCTGTGCTGGGTCTTCATTACCTGAGCTTTTCTTTAGTTGTGGTGAGCGGGGGCTACATCTAATTGCAATGTGCAGGCTTCTCATTGCAAAGGTTTCTCTTGTGGAACGTGGACTCAGTAGTTACAGCTCCCGGGCTCTAGAACACAGGCTCAGGAGTTGTGTGCACGGGCTTAGTTGCTTAGCAGCATGTGGGATCTTCCAGGACCAGGGACGGAACCCAAGTCCCCTGCATTGGCAGACAGCTTCTTTACCACTGAGCTGCCAGGGAAGCCCCTGCATCAGTCTTTTTTAAGAAATTATTTTAAGCCTACTTTTTTCTCAATTACTTCTACCTGATTCCATATTTTGTCTCTATTACTTGTCTTTACAATTGTTGGCAGGAAGCAAGTTCAAGAAGTGTGAATGGTTGAGAGTCCCCCTTACAGAGCAGAAGAGAGGCTTCCTTTTGTTCCTTTCCTCTCTCCTGTGCTATTCTTGCACTTGAATCACATCCTTCACAGGGTTCTCCAGCCCCAACAGAACCTTATTCCAGGGACCTGGGGGAACTGGGGATTAATTTCTTTCAGGGCCTTAAACTCACTACACAAACAGCATTTGAATTTTTTTTTTTTTAATTGAAGTATAGTTGACTTACAATTTTGTGTTAGTTTCAGATGAACAGCAAAGTAATTCAGATATGGATATGCACATATATTCTTTTTCCTTTTTCAGATTCTTTTCCATTATAGGTTATTACAAGATATTGAGTATAGTTCCTTGTACTCTGCATTAAGTAAGTCCTTGTTAATTATCTGTTTTATACATAGTGGTGTGTATATGTTAATCTCGTGTGTTTATGTGTGTATGTGTGTGTGCTCAGTCATGTCCAGCTCTTTGCAACCCTATGGACTGCAGTCTGCCAGGCTCCTCTGTCCATGGGATATTTCAGGCAAGAATACTGGAATGGGTTGCCATTTCCTCCTCCAGGGGATCTTCCTGACCCAGTGAAAGAACTCAGTCTCCTGTGTTTCCTGCATTGCAGACAGATTCTTTACCACTTGAGCCACCTGGGAAGCCTGTTAATCTGAAGCTTCTAATTTATTATCACCCGCCCAAACAGCACTTTCAATTTGCTACAATTTGCTACCCTCTCCCCATGTTCCCTGGTGGCTCAGAGGTTAAAGGGTCTGCTTGCAATGCTGGAGACTTGGGTTCAATCCCTGGGTCAGGAAGATCCCTTGGAGAAAGAAATGGCAACCCACTCCAGTATTCTTGCCTGGAGAATCCCAGGGACAGAGGAGCCTGGTGGGCTATAGTCCACGGGGTCACAAAGAGTCGGACACGACTGAGCAACTTCACTTTCACTTTCACCAGGTTCAGCCCGTATTTGCAGAAACTAAAATCTTAAAATCCATGGCTTCCAAAGTATATAATCTTTGAAATTTTGCAAACTGTGGCAGATACATATCCAGAAGTCTGGTGGTCTGGCCTAGGGAAATATGCTGCCAGAGGGGCTTGCGAGTGTGAGCCAAGGCCTGACCCTTTTGGTGTGGTGATGCTGGGCTTCTCTGCACACGTTCATGGACAGGGATGCCAGAAATATTGTGTCTAGCTTCTGGGACCATGTTTCACTGAGTTTAATGCCCATTTACTTGTCATTAGATTGGTTCAACGTCAAGGTCACAGGAGCGCCCTTTGATGCATCCAAATGGAGTTCCTTTTGCTCACTGAAAATGAGCTATCACCCCAACTACAATAACAACAGCAAGACCTAGCTAGGGTTTCAGTTATGCTGGTTTTTAATTGGAGTTTCTCTTCACCTGCTTTTCAAGGCCCTTACATGTTTCAAAAGTTTATTCCTTTTTGTATTTTGTGTGTATGTATATTGGTGGGCTTATATATTTTGTAAATACTTCTATATTGGATTGTTACCTTCTTCTAGAATTGTAAGAACTCTTTACATATTATGGATGCTAGTTATTCTTTCTTATATATATTTTCTCTCAAACTGCCATTTGTCTTTTAACTTTGTTTACGGTGCCTTTTCATGTTGCAGTTTCTATGTGCTGCCAAAATGATACACACTAAACACATACTGGCAGGAAAAGAACTGGGCTCTAATTATGGTTCTGCTGCTAGTCTTCAAATCTAATCTCATCTATAAAATGGAGCTGATTAGATACCAGATGACTTCTAAGGTCTGCTGCTGCTGCTAAATCACTTCAGTCGTGTCCAACTCCTTGCGACCCCATGGACTGCAGCCCACCAGGCTCCTCCGTCCATGGGATTTTCCAGGCAAGAGTACAGGAGTGGGGTGCCATTGCCTTCTAAGGTCTACTTCCTGCATATTCAAACACTACTGAAAATTCTTAGATTCTAAAGTTTCAAAAGCTTATTTTCTTTAAGTAGGCCAAACATTCTCCCTGAAACTATCACTTCTAATTTGCCTAGCGACATTTTCATAGTGTAAAATCTAGCCAGTGTCTAAACTATTAAAACTGAATTTTTGCCATCTGAATTAATGTTTTAAATTTTTATATAAAATTTGATGAGTTTATATCTACCTGCTCTTATAGGATATAGACTTTTAAAGAGAATATGTGTTTAGTCACTCAGTCACGTCTGACTTTTTGTGAACCTTTGTACTGTAGCCTGCCAGGCTCCTCTGTCCATAGGATTCTTCAGGCAAGAACACCTGAGTGGGCTGCTGTTTCCTTCTTCAGAGGATCTTCTTGACCGAGGGATTGAACCTGCATCTCCTGTGTCTCCTGCATTGCAGGTGAACTTTTTATAGAGAATAGACACTGTATTTAATATGTAATCTAAAATATGCATATCATAGAGCTACTAAGTCAATGGACACTGGATATGGCTTATGATATTTTATTTGATGATAATGATGAAATGTATCACTATTGATGTAAGAGAAAAAAATAGCTTTTATTTATACAGTATGCTTTCAAGTCCATCATCTCATTTGGTGCCCACGGTAACCCTATGAGGTAGATAAGACAGAGCTTTATTTTCCATTTGATAGATCATGAACTATTGCACATGATTAAATGATTTTTCCAAGGTCACCAGCTAGTAAATGCTAATGCCTCTGCCAGAATTTTTCTGAAAGATGACAGTATTGACAAGAAAGAATCTATAGTCTAGGTTTCATTACTAAGGAAGACAAAATAGAAATATCAGTTGTCTATGACTAAGGGTGGCTAGAAATCAGGTAAATGAAAGAAAATGTCAAGAATGAAAAAGAAAAATTATATTTAAAATTATAAAATATTTGAAGGCTATTTCTTCTCAATATATTTACTTCTTTGTAAAGAAGTGCAAACCTTTTAAAAAGAAATGACATTTTTATTAGTAGTTTGGTATGTGGTATAGCAGGAAATATGAAAAATGTACCATATAAAGTTTTGTATAGTAAAACAAAAACCCTCAAAGGGAGGTTCCCAAGATAGAAGGAGGAGAAATGTAGCATCTGTTTTAAAGGAAAAAAATGGAAGAACAAAAAAATTAAAAGTAATTAAAAACTAAGAGAACTAGAATACTCTGTGATCTGACGGTTGACATAAATTTAATGGCATAAAAACAGAGATTGGACAAGGAAAACAGAGAGAAAACATTTTAAAATACTCTATCCAGATCAGCATTTTTGAAGGATAGTTGCAGTCAATTCCCAGAAAATAAATTTCTTTCCAAAGGAAGAAAGTATGAGTTAAAGTATATTCAGAATTATTATAGAAAATTCAATTGAGCTACATTATTTTCCAAATACTGACTAAGCTAGATTTAGGTGAGATTTATTCAGTATTCTGATTATATGGCCATCATCAACAAATAGAGATGATATTTTACTTTGATATAGGAATAATTTGCTGCTTAACTGAAAAATGAATGAAAACAAGGTTTTATGAAATACAGTTGGCATTTCAGAGCAGGGCATTTAGCCTTACCCTACACCTCAAGTTATGCTTAATACCCATGTACTGGCTTTTTTTTTTTTTGGCATATTTGATGTTAAACAGTTTTTTTAAGTACTATAGGAAAAAAGGGCTTCCCCAGTGGCTCAGCGGTAAAGAATCTGCCTGCAATGTAGGAGTAGCAGGAGACACAGCTTTGATTCCTGGGTGTGAAAGATCCCCCAGAGTAGGAAATGGCAACCCACTCCAGTATTCTTGCCTGGAGGATGTACAGAGGAGCCTGGCAGGCTACAGTCCATGGGGTCGCAAAGAGTCAGACACAACTGAAGCGACAGCACACACACATGCATGGAAAAAAATGTCAAGTTATAAGTGGCCTTAAATGAGTAGGAGAACAGCAATTTCATTACCCAAAGGAAATATTAAGTGAAAGCCTGCATGGAAGGACAATAAGCAGCAGTATTTAATCTTTTCTTTGATTGACTTAACACTGTTATCATTTAGAAAGAAGTGTGCATATTGTGATATAATTGAAACAGATTGTGATTCATATCAGGGAAGACCCGAGAGGGGAAGTATATCAGAATATGGTAATAAAGTTGGAAATAATTAAGGTGACTATTTGCCTCAGTTGGCCCAGGACAGTCCTGGTTTTACATTTCTTGTCCCCGTGTAATTATTATTATCTGTTTTCACTCTCAAAAGTGTTCTATGTTGGATGATACACTGTATGGTCGGTCACCTTAGAAGTGGGGGCAGCATGGTAAATACTATCAGTGCATTTTAATTGCACTACTAATAACAGCTAACACATCTGAGTCTGCCTAGCAATTTATGAGCACTGTCTTACATAGTCCTTCCAATAGTCTATGAGACAGTTAGTATTACAGTCCCCATTCTAGAGATGAGGGAGCTCAAGCTTATGTTTATAGATATTCAGTAACTTGGCCAAGGTTATACAGTAGCCATTCCTAAATCAAGCAGTCTTGTTTCAGAGGTCAGAAGAATAATCACCATGCATCATTTATTTTCTCCATACTTTTAAAAATTTCATAAGACATCTGAAAATTTAGATGTCTGAAAAAATAGGCTACCAAATGTATAAGATAGAAAAAAATTATCAAGCACATATTGGGGGCAATACTTCAAAACCTTTTCATAAGTTGAGGCAGACTTCCCTGTGATTCATAAAATATTATTGAAAATAAGTGTGAAAGAAAGAAATATGCTATGGGAGGGACGATTCCATTCCCTGTATATTATAAAGTTCTTAATTTTGCTTCCTGTATATACTTCCTCTTTTGAGCCCAAAGTTCTTTCTCACATGCTTGCCACCTTAACCTCTTGCCCCCTCTATCTAGGCACTAAGATGGAAGTGAAAATAGGAAAGTCAGTGCCTACTAAAAATACATGTTATAATGCATTTGATCTACTTCATCTAAAGCTTCTAGACATTTTTTTCCCCAAGTATAACACTATTGTAGCTCAAAAATTAATTTTTCCTAAAACTGCTATGATAAAAACTTTGGTTTTTAGGTAACCAATTATTTACAGTTGTTGATAACTGTAAATTATCAACAGAGAAAAGAAGAACGAGCACCCTAAACTTTTCCTCACTTTCTGCTAACTTTGTGCCCACAGTGCTTTTGCACAGCTGCTGGGCAGGCATGAGGGAAATGACAGGGGAATTCTTTTTAAAACAGTGGGTAGGCTCTCTGCATCTCCCCCAACCTCTCCACTCTGCCACCACATGCAGCTATATGCATTCCCTGGAACATTTAAGGTCTTACAGCTCTCCTTCAGATAGGTGGCTTATCTCTAATAGACCTTTCCTGAGCCCAGCCATTGGGAAGAGGAATCCCTAAGAAGGAATTCCTGCTTTCACAGATAATTATTTAGAGAATCACAACGGGGAAGATTGAGCTATACTATCAAAAATATTTATTAGTTTACTCTCTAAGGTGGTCCTGGAGATCAGTTAATTATTACAGAGTCACAGACACTCTTATTTAAAGTGGGGTTTAAGTTCTCCTTTTAAGCATAAATTGAAATGTTAAGTCCATCTTAGGTCAACCACAGTAGGATTTTCAAAACAAACTAATCTGTATAGCACAGAACAGAAATGCCTTGTATAAAAAGAACAAATGGATGATTTAGCTCTAGCTGTATGTGCTGCTCATATGAGTTAGAACTAAGTAGTCATTGATGAATAATAAAGATGAATTATTATTTTTGATTATTGAGTACCCTGATCGTAAGGCTGTCTTTTCACCTTTCTGTGTGAATTTCTGAAGAAACTTTGCAAAGGGGCTATTAAAGAAATACATCAAAATAGTTTTTTTTTTTTTTGTCTGTACCACATTGTTATCAAATTGCCAACATCCGCTGGATCATGGAAAAAGCAAGAGAGTTCCAGAAAAACATCTATTTCTGCTTTATTGACTATGCCAAAGCCTTTGACTGTGTAGATCACAATAAACTGTGGAAAATTCTGAAAGAGATGGGAATACCAGACCACCTGATCTGCCTCTTGAGAAATCTGTATGCAGGTCAGGAAGCAACAGTTAGAACTGGACATGGAACAACAGACTGGTTCCAAATAGGAAAAGGAGTACGTCAAGGCTGTATATTGTCACCATGTTTGTTTAACTTATATGCAGAGTACATCATGAGAAATGCTGGACTGGAAGAAACACAAGTTGGAATCAAGATTGCTGGGAGAAATATCAATAACCTCAGATATGCGGATGACACCACCCTTATGGCAGAAAGTGAAGAGGAACTAAAAAGCCTCTTGATGAAAGTGAAAGTGGAGAGCGAAAAGGTTGGCTTAAAGCTCAACATTCAGAAAACGAAGATCATGGTATCTGGTCCCATCACTACATGGGAAATAGATGGAGAAACAGTGGAAACAGTGTCAGACTTTATTTTTCTGGGCTCCAAAATCACTGCAGATGGTGACTGCAGCCATGAAATGAAAAGACGCTTACTCCTTGGAAGGAAAGTTATGACCAACCTAGATAGCATATTCAAAAGCAGAGACATTACTTTGCCAACAAAGGTTCGTCTAGTCAAGGCTATGGTCTTTCCTGTGGTCATGTATGGATGTGAGAGCTGGACTGTGAAGAAGGCTGAGCGCTGAAGAATTGATGCTTTTGAACTGTGGTGTTGGAGAAGACTCTTGAGAGTCCCTTGGACTGCAAGGAGATCCAACCAGTCCATTCTGAAGGAGATCAACCCTGGGATTTCTTTGGAAGGAATGATGCTAAAGCTGAAACTCCAGTATTTTGGCCACCTCATGCGAAGAGTTGACTCATTGGAGAAGACTCTGATGCTGGGAGGGATTGGGGGCAGGAGGAGAAGGGGACGACAGAGGATGAGATGGCTGGATGGCATCACTGACTCGATGACTATGAGTCTGAGTGACCTCCGGGAGTTGGTAATGGACAGGAAGGCCTGGCGTGCTGCAGTTCATGGGGTCGCAAAGAGTCGGACACGACTGAGCGACTGATCTGATCTGATCTGACCACATTGTTTGTGGGATCTTAGTTCCCCCACCCGGAGAAGGCAATGGCACCCCACTCCAGTACTCTTGCCTTGAAAATCCCACGGACGGAGGGGCCTGGTAGGCTGCAGTCCATGGGGTCGCTAAGAGTCAGACATGACTGAGCGATTTTACTTTCTCTTTTCACTTTCATGCATTGGAGAAGGAAATGGCAACCCACTCCAGTGTTCTTGCTTGGAGAATCCCAGGGACAGGGGAGCCTGGTGGGCTGCTGTCTATGGGGTCACACAGAGTCGGACACGACTGAAGTGACTTAGCATAGCATAGTTACCCCACCAGGGATGGAACTCAGATCCCTGAAGTGCAAGTGCCAAATCCTAACTACTGGACAGCGAGGGAACTGCTCCAAATGGGTAACATTGATAAGTGTGTCCTGGCTTCCATTCTGTTAAGGCCAGTGTTTGGGGCTCATTCTAGCAGTATGAGTAAGTAGGACTTATTTAACAATCAGTTGGGAGGGGGGCACTTTATTGTCTCTACCACTCTACTCTCTGTGGATGTCCCCAAAGAATGAAACCACATTTCCCTCTCCTGCCTACTCAGCATTAGCATATGCTATCTCTATATTCCCTTCCATCAAAAGCTGCTTTGGGGAAACAATCTGATGAATTGGTATAAATTACTAATAAGGCTTAAAATATTACCTTTCTCCTGGATTATGTCTTTGTGCTAGAGAAATAAACCACTCAAAGGGATTAAACTCTAGTGGCAAAACTTCAGGTGAATTGGAGGAGGGGTTTTGGGTTATAGGGACTTTACTAAGCCTCACAGTAATCACCCAGATAGGTTCAGATTGGAACCTACTGGAACCAGTAGGAGTCTAAGGTTAAAAAAAAAAAAAGAGGCTGGGGGACAGGGCAGGTTCTAGCCCACAGACTGGTCTGGTCCTGTTTATTTAGGTTGAGGATTGGGACGGCGAAGGGGAAGTTAGGTCTACCTGATTCTATGAGGCCACATTCAAAGGGGTCTTGAACCAACCTCAGACCAGATGCAACACTAGAATCCCAGAAGCCATCTTGTCTTGTGCTGATCTGGGAGACTCTCCTTCCTGGCTTGCTTTACGAGAGAGAGCTCTACCACTGAGTCTGGGCAAACTTAAAGCAGTTTTTGAAAGCGAGGACTCTCCTTCCTGGCTTGCTTTACGAGAGAGAGCTCTACCACTGAGTCTGGGCAAACTTAAAGCAGTTTTTGAAAGCGAGGTAGGAGATTTTTCCTGTGATGATTAAAATTAGCTTATATAATACGCTAACTTTTATACAATGGCCAAAATGGATAACTAGCTTGGTATTACTAGTATACCCGGCTGCTGTTTCTCTTCCTAACTTCCAGTTTAAAGCTTTTACCTTCAGTTCAGCACTGAATAAACCTTAACACTTTGGCACTATCTATGAACCTTCAACTTCTGCTCTTAGGCTAAGGCCCTAGGTCTGTTAATTCTTGCAGTCCTGAAGTAGTTAATAGCTCCCCACCCTCATAGAATGTCTTGAACATCTCCCGAGTTATTTCAAGTGTTTGTCACTAGAGTACAACTCACTTTGGTAAATAATTCTTTGATGGACTTTATCAACTCCTTCCTTTGGATTCAAGCCAAAATCATCTGTAGGGCATACAGCTCTTTATTCAAACTTGGTTATAAATAATTATCTCTGGAACACAGAAGGAAGAACTGAAGCAATGACTTCAGGGACACAGAGTTAGACTAATTACCATCCTTGTACGCTGTTAAGTACAGCAGAGACTGGGGGCGGGGAATGGTTTGTATCGTATCTATTGCGTTCCTTCTCGGGGTAAAACAAGGCTGTCTTGTCTGTTAACATATGTAAGGCAGTAACTGCAAAAACTGTGCAATGTTATGGTTGAGGCGTTTTATGCCATATGTGTTGATAGAATGCCTAAGCAGCTCTCTCCGCAATAAACGCAAACACTGCCAGGCTGAATTACTAGGGCCAGCGAAATTCAACGACTGCACCACCGAAACCTCCAGGGTTGGAAGCCTACGTCGCGTATCGGAGTGTATCCAATATTTCCTCTAACAAAGGCATTATCTTGAGGCAATTTCGCGGGCCTTTTTCCCTTTCCCAGGGCCAGCTTTGTCTCCCCACCCGTGTGAAGCTGAGACGGAGGAGCTGCGTTGCTGAGCGAGCAAGCTCGGAGCAAGGGCCGGCGTGGGAAGCTTCTCCGAGCTGCCGCTGTGGTTTCCTGCAAACCGAGCGTGCCATTAGAGGAAGTTGGAGTGCTGCAGTTGAAAGAGATACCTGCAGCCTTGAAATCGGGGTTGGACTTGAACCGATCACTGTCGTACAAAGAAACTCAATCGGCCGGGGTGGCGGAGGCCTGGAGACTCTCGGTCTCCCGAGCTGGGCAGCGGGCAAGCCGGGCTCCACTTCGTCGGAGTCCCCCACCTTGAGGAGCTGGTGAGCGGCAGGCAGGCCTCTGGGGCCTGGGCTTCAGCGGGCCTCACCAGCGAACCCCCGGCCGCCACCAGCCCCGCCCCCCGGTCCCCGGCCCGCCGCCCCCCGCCGCCGACGTCGGCCCGCACCGCCCCCGCGCGCGGTGACTGGCTCGCGCCGGCCTCCAGCCTGGCTGTTGGCGGTTGGGGCGAAGCCCGCGGGAGGCCGCCCCGCCCCCGCCGCGGAGCCGCCGCCGCGCGCTGCTCTTCCCCCCCTCGCCGCCGGGGCGGTGGCGCTGTTGCCGCCGCGGCCTGTGAGGCAGTGACTCCCCGGCGCCCCAGCCCCCTTCCTCCTCCTTTCTCTCCGCTCCCTCCCTCCCTCCCCTCCCCGCCCCTCGCAGTCTCTCGCTCGAGTGAATGTGGCGCGGCGGCGCAGGACGCAGCCTCGGCCCCTGCCGCGGCCCCGCGAGCTCCTGAGGAGACGAAGCCGCCGCCTGCCCTCAGCCTTTGCGCTTCCCGGGGGAGCCACCGCCGCCTGGGAAGAAGAACGAGGAGGGGCGCGAGGGGACGGCGGCGGGAAAACGGGAGGAGGAAGAGAAGAGGGCTCGAGGGCGAGGAGGGAAGGCGGGGAGGGACGGACGGAAGGACGGACAGCCCGACGGACGGCCCGGGGAGGGGGCCGCCATCGAGCCAGCCCGGCCCCTCGGCTCCGGCTCGGGGCGGCCGCGGCGGCGGCGGCGGCGGCGCAGGCGAAGGGCGCGGCAGGCTCTATCGAGACAATAACCCCGCCGCCCGGCTCCGGGGGCGGCGGCGAGGAGGAGGTGGCGGCCTAGCGCGACCGCGGCTCTCCCAGCGCCGCGGCGACGTCTTCGCCCCTGCCGGCCGAGTTCGGCCGCCGTCGGGTATCGGGGCGCACGGGTCTCCGGCAGTCCCAGGCTCGGGGCGGACGCCCCCTCCCCTCGCCCTCCCTGGCGCGCGTGGAGCTGGTTTTCCGGGTTCCCCTGGACCGACCTGGATCCTGCTGTTCGCCAAGGCAGGAAGTGAGTTTCGCACGGTAATTCCGGGCGGTGTCACGAGTGAAAAGTTTTTTTTTCGGCGGGGATCCTAGTTGGGGCTGGGAAACTCCTGCAAAACTCGAGACCGGGAAACCAGCCCGCGCGTCCCAGCCCCCACCAAAGCCACCTACTCTTCCTACTGCGGGAGGCCACTCCACATCCGCTCTCACCGGAGAGAGAAATTGGGCTGGATCCGAAGTGACTAATGAAGGGAAGGAAATCATGTCAGGCGAAGCCTTGAAAAAGCTGCCTTGAGACACTGCCCGACCGAAAGGTAAATTTCACAAGTGTCTACGAGCCACAAAGCTCCCGGGCCGGAAAAGAGAGGAAACTTTAGTGTTTTTCGGTTTTTCCTCAAGTTCCCCTAAATTCTCCTTTTCTGATGTCGAACGGGATAGTGTTTTAGGTGCTGAATAGTAAGATGTTACTCCCTCTTTGGTTATTTTAGAAGAGGTTGTAAGAATGAGGTGGGACGAAAAGTTTTAAGCAATCCGAAGGAAGAGTGCCTTTGTTTGGCACAAGGTCCAGAAGTCTTAGATTCCTGGAACATATACACTGTGTATCTTTCTGATTCATTAAGTTGCTGAACCTGGCAACTTTTGTTTTGGAAGAAAGTTAGGTCACTGCGGGGAGCGATTTGCTGCTGCTGAGATGGCTGCCACATTTGTTTATACTGTTACCGATTAGTTGGCCTTTGCGTTTAATTGTATCTATATAGATTTGTTTTTAGTAGCACTCTTTATGGATATATTTCATTGAGTTTTATGAAACAGAAACCTTTGCCATTCTTAGTCGTTTTTCTAGATGGGTAATAAATAGATTTCTTCAATAACTTGTTCCTTTCAGACATTTAGAACTTGATAATACTTGTTTGGTTAATTAATTGAAAACAACTGTCGACTAGATTTTTCTGGTTACTGAGTAGAAAGAAAAAGGAGGGAGTGAGTATTGTCGATAAAGAGAGTTACAATTAAAAACACGTAAACACCTGTGAAGTAGTTTGGTTTATTGGGACTTAGGTGCAATTCGAAAGAGGACACAGAGTAAGGAAAATAAAACGCTTACAACAATTTTCAGGGCCATCACCGCGATTGTGATAAACATCTGTGCTTTTGGAATAGTACAGTATTTACATTTTTGTGTTGGCCCGAATGTTTTGGCTGCCTAAGAGCTGATGAGTATCTACGGTGGGGGCAGGGGTTATTGAAGCATGGGAGACATTCCACCAGTCAGTCATAAATACAAACACTTCTGAACCAATCGGTAGTCTTTATAGATCAAACCAGTTTTGGTCGCAGCAAACACAAAACGGTTTCTTCAGTGGTGTTTTAATGTGTCTTTTTAAGGTTGGCTTTTTTTCCGTTTGTACTTTTGTGGTAAAGGGAGGTGAAAGATTATACTATGCTTTTGAATAAATATTAAATAAGTATGGTATTTGGTTGGTAGGCATATCTTAAATAAAAACGGATGTTTAATTACCCATGCTACCTCAAGAAAGAATAGTTGGCTTTCTTTAGTTCAAAGGAGAGAAAAGTTAGGTCAGAAAGGACTGGATCAAATTATTTCACAAATACATTTCAAAATGGGAATCTTTCACCTCTGTTTTAAATTTTTCCCTAAAGCTTAATCTCTAGAACGCCTTTAAATTTTTTTTAAATTGTTGCTAAGATCTGTGAACCATCAGGTAATTCCTGTTCAGTCAAAGTAACTTTATCAGGAAATTTAAAGTAGTTAACTGATCTACTTTTTGATTTTGGAACATATCATTAGGCAACGAAAGAGGTTATTCTTGGGCATCTGAAAGAGGGGAACAAAATAAATGGCATTGAACTTCAGTCTCCTTATATGGTTTATACTTGGCTTCAGAGCAACAAAGCCTTAATAGAGCAAGTCTTTTATAGAGAGCTATCACTTTGCAAAAATGTTTCTCTGCATTAGTAAATTTTACTTATAGAAAGAATTATAGCCCTGGAAAATACCTACTTAAATCCCTGTTTTTAGATACAGTTCTTGATTTTTCTTTTTCCCTTGGGTAAGCAATAGTATGTTTAAATGCAAACTTAGTTTGGTATTGAATTAACTTAAAGGAATTTTAGGTTTTAATGTATTATCAAACTATATTTTTCAAAATCTTGTTTAAAATGTGACAGTGGTTTAAAAAAATTAAAAAAAAAAGGATAATTAAAATATTTTAAAATGGCTTCAAAATTTGGATATTCTTAATATTCTAAGAGTTTTCTTGGATTAAATTGGCAAATCTAGCATACTTCCAAGGTGTCTGTACAAAATGCACACCGAATGGCACTGTTTACTGAAGGTACTCAAGAGTTTTCCATGGTGATAAACTTAATCTTTCAACTAATTGATTCAAATATTATGTATGAAGTCTGCCTGTTGTTTGAGAACAAGCTATTATAAATTTTTCATGTCTAAAAAGCTTACAGAGGTTCAGATATAGAAAGCAAATTTTTTATTGCATATTTTTTTCTTAGTAAAGTAACTATAATTAGTGATATTTCATATGTATTGTTGGTAAATCTCTAAAATTCAGCTATTTTAGTCATATTGGTATTGAGCTTTTGGTAGAAACAACAGCTTACTATAAGACAGACATGAAAATTTCAGAAAATTAGGTGCATATTTGGCCATTTATTTTTAATAATTGCTTATAGATGACACAGTTTAGAGTTTAAGTTGTTTTTGGTTTAGAAATAGATTATGGCAGTGTTTATAAAGTATTTGGGCTAATGCAGATTTTAGTAATGTTGGATAGGAAAGTAATTTTTCCTTTTGTAATTGCTACTTATATAGATTGTCTTTAAACAGACTTTGTTGGCTGCATTTTTATTTTGACTCTTACCCTTGCTCATCCATTTCTCTATCACGTCGTGTTTTTTTGGGGGCGGGGAATACCTGTGTTATAAATTTCTAAAGAAGCCTTTCTCTTTTCCTTTCCTGATAACATATATTTTACCTGTGTTTAGTTCTTCATAAGAAATTATTCAGTTTTTGAATGCACACTATTTACCACGAAAAAATCTGTGTGTGAATTATGCTCTATAATACCTACTTTCAAATTGTCTAAGGAAATAAGCTCAGCATTTCTGCTTTCCACTTTTTCTGTGATTTTACTCCCTATTATTTTTTATTTCTTTGTGCCTGTAATGACTTGAATGGTAGTACACCCATCAGATTTAACTTTTTCTGTCTCGTTTCCTAATTGTAAAGGAGAAATCTAGCTTTACTCAGCATTCTTCTCTAATTCCTTTATCTTCCTATTTTTATAGTTAGCTTCATTTACTTCCCGTATTCTCTCCATGTTCAGCTTCTGTTTTTTTAATTATACTTTGCTTGTCTCCCATTTCTGAACTTTACCAGTTTATGCTGACCACTTCAAAAATTGTTTAAAAGATGAGTAGAAGACATTTATTTGGTCAGTTCCACTGAACTTTCAACATCCCTTTTCATTCCCACTCATTACATGCCAATATTTAACCTAGTACTCCTCAGCATATTTTATTTTAATTTTACTTTGTTTCCTCATTTCTTTTTTCTCTTCAGTATCCATAAAATTACCTCTGTTAAGATAATATCCTGTTATTGTGTATTCTTATGTTAATTAACCCCCTTTACCTTCTTGCTTTATTATGCTTTTGGCCTCTTACAGCACTAAAGCTTATACTCTATCTCCCTTCTCTATTTGTTCCTTTCCTTCTTCTCAGGTTAGGTGTCTTATTTGTCAGTGTCTAAATTTTTGAAATTGCCTTCTTTTATCTTGTTATGAAATAGCATGAAATTCTGTCACTTATTTTATTCTTCTCACTTCAAATTTTTCCAGGTACCATTGGATGAAGGCCATGCTAGGCTTTGTAATTGACAGTGTATAGAAATAGAAAAGAATAGAAAAGAATATCTAAAAATTAAGTTAATAAAAGAAGATTCTACTTATCTGGAGATTATTTACTTGTAGAATGTGGTATAAAAAATTGAAAATAACAAAGATATTTAAGTAATCAAAATAGATGTAATAAAATCTGGGGGCTTCATTCATAGGGGCATCCTTATTCACAGCGTATTTGTTTTTGATTATACTGAGCTGTTTCTTGCCTTTCATGTGCTAGAAGAGGTGAGAAAGCACATTGACAGCATCATGAAGCTAGGAACTCTGATACAATGAGAAAATAGAAAAGTGGAAAAAAGACTAACTTAGAAAACAGAGTAGTCTCACATCGCAAGGAATATAGCCCATTGGTTTGTAATAACTAAATGGAAAGTAACCTTTAAAAATTGTACAAAAATAAAAAATGTAAATAGTCTCAGCTTGCTTTAGGGAAGAGTGCTGTATACATTTTATTTGTCGTTAGGAGGAGTCACTCAATTATAGCATAGTAAAATTACAAGTAATAGTAATTAGCCCTAAAGCAGCTGTTTTCAAACTTTTTATTCTTAGGATCCCTTTACTCTTAAAATTTGCTGAGAACCCCACAGAGCTTTAGTTTACAAATGGGTTATATTTATTTTATTTCCTGTATTACAGAGTTTAACAAATTAATTAAATAAACCATTGTGTGTTAGTGTAACACTTTTAACAAAAATATAACTGTTTCCCAAAACAAATAGTGGCATTATTATATGTATTTGTAAGGCTCTTGTGTCTGGTTGAATAGAAAACAGTTTGATTCTCGTTTCTGCTTCAGCATTCAATCTTGCAGTATACCGTTTTGGTTGAAGTATATGAAGAAAATCCAGTATCATACAGACATACGGTTGGAAAAGGAAGAGATATTTTAGCCAAAACTTGGCGAGTGGTAGTTGGTTCAGCCTGCAGTGTTGAATCTGAAATCATATTAAAGAATTTCCATTTCTTGTTTCCTGAAAGTCCATGGTGTAGCTTGCACTTTGAATGAATCTTTTATCTGTACGATTTTGTAACACCTTGTATTGGTTGTTTGGGAAATATTGGTTCATTGAGTTAGTACATTTTTCCCCCAAAGTTGACACATTTCATTTTGCAGTAATAAAATCAGAAAACTTGTTAATGTCACAAGTGATCTCATTAATATGAAGCTGTCAAGCTCAGGGTGGCAGATATAAGTTTTCCACAACTCTGAATTTTCACGTGGAAGCTCAAATACCAATCATTGGTAACAAATACTGTCGGTGTTTTCCCCTTGAAGTTACAGGCTTACTTGGTTTATTTTTGAGAAAATGTCTGCCAAATTCCTAAATGTATAACCATAGTTTCTCATTCTCTTTAAGGTCAAAATGTTATTCCATTAAAAAAAAAAAAAAAAGGATAATTTACTTTATAAGTCTAAGTCCTTTTCCTCAAGATTGCCAATTCTCTAGAGAATATGAAGAAGACATATATTGAAGAGTTGAGAATTAATAAAATTATTATTTTTTTGGAGGGGAAATTCTGTGGCAGTCCAGTGGTTAGGACTCCATGCTTTTACTGCTGATGGTCCAAATTTGATCCATGCCAAAAAAGTTATTTTTTTACTGCTTCATTAAAGATATCCTTAAGTGTTTGAAAAGAAATCTGTGAGTATATAATGCTGCTAGTCTAGCTTAATATCACTGCCTTTGTGCTAAGATACTAGAGATTTTACCTACCATTGCGTCAATATAGTGGGAAAGGGTAATATTGTTTTTATATTACCCTTTTTAATATTTTAATGTTTTAATATTAGGATGAAATAGTTTAGACCTTGAAAATTCCTTGAAAGTGTCTCAGGACTTCCCTGGCCCATTGCTTACACTCTGAGAACTTAGATGGATGTTGGGACTCTGGAGCTCTTGTTATTTGATATTTCCCCATCCCCCCATTCTGGGAGAATCCTCTGGCGTGACTGTTTAGTTCATTAATTTGGTCTTCAGTTCTTTTTAATTATTCATTACTTTTGGGGAAGAAAAGTAGAGTTTCTAAGAACTCTTGCTTTTTTTTTTTTAAATAGGAATTGATTTTTATTTTTTAGTGTTATTTTTGGTTGACGTGTATTTGAATCTCTGCTATGTATATTGTGTGTGTGTGCGCGCGCGCGTGTGTGCTTGTGCACTCATTTGTGTCGGTATCTTTGTGACCCCATGGACTATAGCCTGCAAGACTCCTCTGTCCTTGGAATTTTCCAGGCAAGACTACTAGAGTGGGTTGCCATTTCCTCCGCCAGGGGATCTTCCTGACCCAGGGATTGAACCCAGTCAAGATATATATTACTTTTACATTATCTTGTTTTTGCTCTATTAAAATATAGGAAGATTGTTCCTTTTGTGCTTGGAATTTATATTATGCTTTTGGTTTTTCCGAGTTTAACTCGGATGACCATTGTATCTACTACTGTGGGCAGGAATCCCTCAGAAGAAATGGAGTGGCCATCATGGTCAACAAAAGAGTCCGAAATGCAGTACTTGGATGCAATCTCAAAAACGATAGAATGATCTCTGTTCGTTTCCAAGGCAAACCATTCAATGTCACAGTAATCCAAGTCTATGCCCCAACCAGTAACGCCGAAGAAGCTGAAATTGAAAGGTTCTATGAAGACCTACAAGACCTTTTAGAACTAACACCCAAAAAAGATGTCCTTTTCATTATAGGGGACTGGAATGCAAAAGTAGGAAGTCAAGAAACACCTGGAGTAACAGGCAAATTTGGCCTTGGAATACGGAATGAAGCAGGGCAAAGACTAATAGAGTTTTGCCAAGAAAATGCACTCGTCATAGCAAATACCCTCTTCCAACAACACAAGAGAAGACTCTATACATGGACATCACCAGATGGTCAACACCGAAATCAGATCGATTATATTCTTTGCAGCCAAAGATGGAGAAGCTCTATACAATCAGCAAAAACAAGACCAGGAGCTGACTGTGGCTCGGACCATGAACTCCTTATTGCCAAATTCAGACTGAAATTGAAGAAAGTAGAGAAAACTACTAGACCATTCAGGTATGACCTAAATCAAATCCCTTATGATTATACAGTGGAAGTGAGAAATAGATTTAAGGGCCTAGATCTGATAGATAGAGTGCCTGATGAACTATGGAATGAGGTTCGTGACATTGTACAGGAGACAGGGATCAAGACCATCCCCATGGAAAAGAAATGCAAAAAAGCAAAATGGCTGTCTGGGGAGGCCTTACAAATAGCTGTGAAAAGAAGAGAAGCGAAAAGCAAAGGAGAAAAGGAAAGATATAAACATTTAAATGCAGAGTTCCAAAGAATAGCAAGAAGAGATAAGAAAGCCTTCTTCAATGATCAATGCAAAGAAATAGAGGAAAACAACAGAATGGGAAAGACTAGGGATCTATTCAAGAAAATCAGAGATACCAAAGGAACATTTCATGCAAAGATGGGCACAATAAAGGACAGAGATGGTGTGGACCTAACAGAAGCAGAAGATATTAAGAAGAGGTGGCAAGAATACACAGAAGAACTGTACAAAAAAGAGCTTCAAGACCCAGATAATCATGATGATGTGATCACTGACCTAGAGCCAGACATCTTGGAATGTGAAGTCAAATGGGCCTTAGAAAGCATCACTACGAACAAAGCTAGTGGAGGTGATGGAATTCCAGTGGAGCTATTCCAAATCCTGAAAGATGATGCTGTGAAAGTGCTACACTCAATATGCCAGCAAATTTGGAAAACTCAGCAGTGGCCACAAGATTGGAAAAGGTCAGTTTTCATCCCAATCCCAAAGAAAGGCAATGCCAAAGAATGCTCAAACTACCGAACAATTGCACTCATCTCACATGCTAGTAAAGTAATGCTCAAAATTCTCCAAGCCAGGCTTCAGCAACATGTGAACCGTGAACTTCCTGATGTTCAAGCTGGTTTTCGAAAAGGCAGAGGAACCAGAGATCAAATTGCCCACATCCGCTGGATCATGGAAAAAGCAAGAGAGTTCCAGAAAAACATCTATTTCTGCTTTATTGACTATGCCAAAGCCTTTGACTGTGTGGATCACAATAAACTATGGAAAATTCTGAAAGAGATGAAAATACCAGACCACCTGATCTGCCTCTTAAGAAATCTGTATGCAGGTCAGGAAGCAACAGTTAGAACTGGTCATGGAACAACAGACTGGTTCCAAATAGGAAAAGGAGTACGTCAAGGCTGTATATTGTCACCATGTTTATTTAACTTATATGCAGAGTACATCATGAGAAATGCTGGACTGGAAGAAACACAAGTTGGAATCAAGATTGCCGGGAGAAATATCAATAACCTCAGATATGCAGATGACACCACTCTTATGGCAGAAAGTGAAGAGGGGCTAAAAAGCCTCTTGATGAAAGTGAAAGTGGAGAGTGAAAAGGTTGGCTTGAAGCTCAACATTCAGAAAACGAAGATCATGGCATCTGGTCCCATTGCTGCATGGGAAATAGATGGGGAAACAGTGGAAACAGTATCAGACTTTGTTTTTCTGGGCTCCAAAATCACTGCAGATGGTGACTGCAGCCATGAAATTAAAAGACGCTTGCTCCTTGGAAGGAAAGTTATGACCAACCTAGATAGCATATTCAAAAGCAGAGACATCACTTTACCAACAAAGGTTCGCCTAGTCAAGGCTATGGTCTTTCCTGTGGTCATGTATGGATGTGAGAGCTGGACTGTGAAGAAGAAGGCTGAGCGCCGAAGAATTGATGCTTTTGAACTGTGGTGTTGGAGAAGACTCTTGAGAGTCCCTTGGACTGCAAGAAGATCCAACCAGTCCATTCTGAAGGAGATCAATCCTGGAATTTCTTTGGAAGGAATGATGCTAAGGCTGAAACTCCAGTATTTTGGCCACCTCATGTGAAGAGTTGACTCATTGGAGAAGACTCTGATGCTGGGAGGGATTGAGGGCAGGAGGAGAAGGGGACGACAGAGGATGAGATGGCTGGATGGCATCACTGACTCGATGAATGCGAGTCTGAGTGACCTCCGGGAGCTGGTGATGGACAGGGAGGCCTGGCGTGCTGCGGTTCATGGGGTCGCAAAGAGTCGGACACGACTGAGCGACTGATCTGATCTGATCTTTGGTTTTTCCTCAGATGTTAGATTTTTCAAAGTTTTATATTACAGAGCAGACTATACCGTATTGGTCATTTAAGTATTTCCCCAGGCCAAGTGAGTCCCTGTTCTTCTATCTTTGGTCTGGTTAGCTAATGGG
Organism: Tragelaphus eurycerus; assembly: GCA_935064755.1. NCBI lineage: Eukaryota > Metazoa > Chordata > Mammalia > Artiodactyla > Bovidae > Tragelaphus > Tragelaphus eurycerus. The sequence goes on along the minus strand of CAKXYN010000024.1, from coordinate 14,261,605 downwards.
TTTCTCCTTAGGGTAGCTTGTCCTCTTACATGTATTTCCTGTCCCTTGGGAAATAATATTCCCCTATTTTCACAGTTAAACTGTCCAAGTGTCATATCTCCCACAGTATAGAGAGAGCTCCATGGCTGGAGGCCTTAGCCATGCAGCTGTTCTACTGTGGTTTTATTACCTGGCTCACTGCCCAGGACACACTTCTCCCAATTCTTCTTGCTAAGAAAACTTACCTCTTTTTGAAGATCCCACTTTATGCTTGTTTTGTGTATCTGGTTCTTCAAATGTGCTTGTTGTCTACCCTACCCTCCCACCAACTCCATGTCCCAATCCACTTTTTCTTCTGTGCAAATTCCTTTCTGTTCTTTTCTGAAGATGTACCACTCCTAGGTTTTTACTTTGCCAACAAAGGTCCATCTAGTCAAGGCTATGGTTTTTCCAGTGGTCATGTATGGATGTGAGAGTTGGACTGTGAAGAAAACTGAGCGCCGAAGAACTGATGCTTTTGAACTGTGGAGTTGGAGAAGACTCTTGAGAGTCCCTTGGACTGCAAGGAGATCCAGCCAGTCCATCCTAAAGGTGATCAGTCCTGGGTGTTTATTGGAAGGACTGATGCTAAAGCTGAAACTCCAATACTTTGGCCACCTCATGTGAAAAGTTGACTCATTGGAAAAGACTCTGATGCTGGGAGGGATTGGGAGCAGGAGGAGAAGGGGACGACAGAGGATGAGATGCCTGGATGGCATCACTGACTCGATGGACCTGAGTTTGAGTGAACTCTGGGAGTTGGTCATGGACAGGGAAGCGTGGTGTGCTGCAATTAATGGGGTCACAAAGAGTCAGACACAACTGAGCGACTGAACTGATAGATATTTTTAAACTTTTAAAAAATTTTAAACACATCTTTATTAATCAAAATAGGAACCATTGCAATCAACATATTTTTGCCAATGAGAAATAAGTTTGTTTATTGCTGTCCATGCTTTGGGAATTGGCAGACTCTTGGAAAGCATTTTCTTCTTTTTTTCCCTCCAGACTTGAAACTTTTTATTTTATGTTGGAGTACAGATGATAAACAGTGTGGTTGTAGTTTAGGTGAACAGGGAAGAGACTCAGCCATATGTGTACATGTTTCCATTCTCCCCCAATCACCCTCCTATCCAGGGATTTTTTTGTTAATTTTTTTCATATTTTAAAATTTGGAACAATGACAGATACGCAGAAAAGTTGGAAGCATAGTGCAAATAACTTTTTTGTTCCTGTCAACCTGATGCTTCATCACCTCTAAATACTTTAATGCTTATTTCCTACAAATAAGGGCATTCTCCTACATAATAACATCATAACTATCAAAATTAGGAAGTTAATAATCCGTTACTACCATCTCAATTTGACAAGTCACTCTAATGTCTTTTAGATTAAAAGTATCCAGTTTAGAATCATACATTACATTTAGTTATATTCTTTAGTCTTCTTTAATCTGGAACAGTTTTAATTAATCTTTACTTTCAGGGGATTTGATACTTTAAAGATTATAGATCTATTTTTAAAAATCTTAATTTGCATTTTTTATGACATTTAATTAGATTTTGATTAGAGTTTCATGGCAGGATTATCATGGAAGTGATTTTGGATTCTTGTATCTTATTAGGTGGCAAGCAATTTCAGTTGTCCCATTACTGATAGGAATTGGTTATGTAACCAAGATTGTAACTGCTAGACATCTATGTCAAGGTACTCCTTCTTCATTTCTAATTATTAAATATTTTGGGACTGAGTATTGAAACTATGTAAATATTTTGTTCCTCATCAGATTTTTAATTTATTTATTTACATCTATTCATGATTACCTGTTATATTCACTGATTTATAATCCATTATCATTTATTATGATGATCAAATTGTTGATTTTGCTAGGGAGAACCCTTTCCAGCTGGTTTATTTTCTTTTTGACATAACTTTTATTTTCTTTCTTCCTTCTTTGAGCACTTTTTTTGTATCTAGCACAATATGCTGTTCCAGACTTACCTTCAAACCTGCTGCTTCAGTTATTTTTAGTGAAAAGTGGTACTTAGAAGCCAAAATCAGGGCACTTCTTGTACTTGCTGCTCTTGGAGTGTTGCTGCTCCTGGCCTTCTTAGTATATAGAACTAGGGAATATTTTTATGTGCACAGGCATACACATTCATATCTATATTTCTGTAAATACAGAATGATTTCACAATGATACTGCCAATTCTAGTGTAGCACCACAGAGTTCACTCTAGTGTTTTCCCTTTCCATATTTGTAACCTTTCTCTGCTAGTGAGAACTAGTTTTGTTTCTGTACTTTTTTTTTTTTTGGTGAGTGAGATGAGGTAAGCATTTGATAAGACAGACATTTTTAGCTACAAGGCCCTGTAGTTCAGTTAATTTTTGAAGTATTTATAAAGGGATAAAATTATAAAATGTAGCACATGTAAAATATACTTGGGTGAAATATTTCATTCCATAGTAATTCCAGGTTACTGTCTGAAAGGGGAATGGAATGAATCAGTACTTTTATAGTGTAGATTGGATAGGTTACTTGTGGAGATAATGTTGGGGCTTGATTTTAGTATGAATGCAGGATTTTGGTGCAACTGTGTTTTTCCATATGAAAGTTTTATATTTACATAATTCCAAAGTTTGGAATTACTTTACCTTACCTTCTTGATAATTGTGTCCTTGGAATTTCAATCTGTAGACCAGTAGACCAATTCTAGAATCCTGTGGGGTGGAGTGAGAGAAAGTTGCGTCATTTGTATTATGGCTAACACAAGAAACCTGTAATCTCAAAATGAATCTCCTTACCAAGGCTATCACCTAGTCTAGAATAATTTAGTTTGACTTGCCCCATCTCTGAAGATTATGGAAGTGATTTTAGAGGTATATTGGGGTATTATTTTGTGACTAGAATAGATTTATACTCAGTCTTCCAGGAAAAGATAAGAATCCTGGCAGCAACAAATGGGTTCTTTGGGTGCCTTGTTAATCTCTGGAGACTTCAAAAGATTTAGTTGATTGTCCTGGGGCTAACTGCAGAATATTAGCGTGTGTATAGTAGATGCAGTCCGACCCATCAGCGATACCTGATAGCAACATAATGTCCTGTCTGCTCTTTCTTTTGAAAACTGTTCCTAAACCAGAAACAGTCTGGGAGTGTGTCTTCTTTATCTCTTTGAACTTGATTATCGAAATGAGTATGGTTTCTATGAGTTCTGTCTTTTAGGTATGTGTAGAGTGAAATACTTTAGGGTAGGGCTTCCCTTGTGGCTCAGATGGTAACGAATCTACCTGCAATGCAGGAGACCCAGGTTTGATCCCTGGGGTGGGAAGATCCCTGGAGAAGGAAATGACAGCCCATTCCAGTATTCATGCCTGGAAAATTCCATAGAGGAGCCTGGTGGACTACAGTCTGTGAGGTCTCCAAAGAGTTGGACACAACTGAGCAATTAACACTTTCAGGCTTGGAGGGCTGGACAAGTTACAAGCAGTGAGAGACTTTTGTTAGGTAAAGCACTAAAACAGTTACCTTAATTTTTTTTTATTGTTTATAAAATACAGAAATTTATAATATAGAAGGTGAAAATTTACTTCCATCTCCCAGAGATTCTCAGTGTGTTGTGGGTTCTTCTGGAGACTTCTATATGTATTCTAACATGTAAGTGTACATATATGTACATGTCTTAGTATCTTTAGATAAAAATGGAAGATGAAATATTTCAATATAAGAGATTATAGTAGGTATGTATGTATATATGTTAATTAGCATTAATATTTCTAGGTTGTTACACATGTCGATGAAAAATTGATCAGTCAGTCTAAGAATTGGAAAATTTTATTTGCGCCAAGTTTAAGGACTGTAACCCAGAAAGAGCATCTTGGAAAGCTCTGAGAACTGTCCTGCCCATTAGAAGTCAACACATGGTTTATATGAGCTTTTTTGAGACAGCAGGCTGTACATTAAATGAAATATTATTGGCAGTTTACATAATCCAAATTTAAGCACCATCGTCGTGGGTCATGTGACCCTTTATAAGATCAAGAAGGAATATTATCCTTTGAGTTGTCCTGTTGTTGGGAGAATGGTGGTTTTTTCGGCTGCACTGGGTCTTCATTGCTGTGCGTGGGCTTTCTCTAATTGTGGCGAGTGGAGGCTGCTCTCTGGTTGCAGTGCATAGGCTTCTCGTGGTGGTGGCTTGTCTGGTTGCCAGGCACAGTCTCTTGGGCTTGCAGGCTTCAGAAGTTGCAGCCCATGGGTTTAGTTGCCCCATGGCATGTGGAATCTTCCTGGACCAGGAATCAAACCAGTGTCCCCCTGCATTGTCAGGCTGATTCTAAACCACTGGATGTCCAGGAGAATGTTCCTGTTTATGGTTGAGCAGGTATGCCTGTTGATAGGGTAGGTTTGGTCAAAATGCAAAATGAGAATACACAATGTACAGAGGCTAAAGGGTAGAGAAAATGTTTATGTTTACATTTTTCTTGGCATAAATATGAATTTTATTTCATACTCATGACAGTGCTGTACAAAATATAGGTTTATTCTTATACTCTTTTTAAAAATAATTGCACTTATTTTTGGCTGTGCTGGGTCTACGTCATTGCGCAGGCTTTTCTGTGGTTGAGGCAAGCAGGGACTACTCTCTAGTTGAGGTGCATGGGCTTCTCAGTGTGGTGGCTTTCCTTGTTGTGGAGCATAGGCTCTAAGCACAGGCTTCAGTACTTGCAGCACATGGGCTCAGTATTTGCAGCTCCTGGCCTTCAGAGCACTGGCTCAATATTTGGGGCACATGGGCTTAGTTGTTCCGCAGCATGTGGGATCTTCTCAGATCTGGGATTGAACCAATGTCTCCTGCATTGGCAGGTACATTCTTTACCCCTGAGCCCTCAGAGAAGCCCCTATTCTTGTGTTCCTTGTATGTAAGTTTTTACACTGTTATATAGATTTTTTTTTTTTTTTTGGTGAATAAATACCAAAAGTGCATTTGCTGTATGTGTAGTTGAAATTGATGATAGATTCTCTCTGAAGAGTTTGTATCCATTTGTACTTCACCAATAGTGTATGAGAGTACCTCACTATAAGCATTCTTGAACAAATTGGATATTAGATCAGTCACTCAGTCGTGTCCGACTCTTTGCGACCCCATGAATTGCAGCACGCCAGGTCTCCCTGTCCATCACCAACTCCCGGAGTTCACTGAGACTCACATCCATCAAGTCAGTGATGCCATCCAGCCATCTCATCCTCTGTGGTCCCCTTCTCCTCCTGCCCCCAATCCCTCCCAGCATCAGAGTCTTCTCCGATGAGTCAACTCTTCGCATGAGGTAGCCAAAGTACTGGAGTTTCAGCTTTAGCATCGGTCCTTCCAAAGAAATCCCAGGGCTGATCTCCTTCAGAATGGACTGGTTGGATCTCCTTGCAGTCCAAGGGACTCTCAAGAGTCTTCTCCAACGCCACAGTTCAAAAGCATCAATTCTTCGGCGCTCAGCTTTCTTCACAGTCCAACTCTCACGTCCATACATGACCACAGGGAAAACCATAGCCTTGACTAGACAGACCTTTGTTGGCAAAGTAATGTCTTGGCTTTTGAATATGCTATCTAGGTTGGTCATAACTTTCCTTCTAAGGAGTAAGCATCTTTTAATTCCATGGCTGCAGTCACCATCTGCAGTGATTTTGGAGCCCAGAAAAATAAAGTCTGACACTGTTTCCACTGTTTCCCCATCTATTTCTCATGAAGTTATGGGACCAGATGCCATGATCTTCGTTTTCTGAATGTTGAGCTTTAAGCCAACTTTTTCACTCTCCATTTTTACTTTCATCAAGAGGCTTTTTAGTTCCTCTTCACTTTCTGCCATAAGGGTGGTGTCATCTGCATATCTGTGGTTATTGATATTTCTCCCTGCAATCTTGATTCCAGCTTGTGTTTCTTTCAGTCCAGCGTTTCTCGTGATGTACTCTACATATAAGTTAAATAAACAGGGTGACAATATACAGCCTTGACGAACTCCTTTTCCTATTTGGAACCAGTCTGTTGTTCCATGTCCAGTTCTAACTGTTGCCTCTGACCTGCATACAAATTTCTCAAGAGGCAGATCAGGTGGTCTGGTATTCCCATCTCTTTCAGAATTTTCCACACTTTATTGCGATCCACACAGTCAAAGGCTTTGGCATAGTCAATAAAGCAGAAATAGATGTTTTTCTGGAACTCTCTTGTTTTTTCCATGATCCAGCGGATGTTGGCAATTTGATCTCCGGTTCCTCTGCTTTTTCTAAAACCAGCTTGAACATCAGGAAGTTCACAGTTCACATATTGCTGAAGCCTGGCTTGGAGAATTTTGAGCATTACTTTACTAGCGTGTGAGATGAGTGCAATTGTGCGGTAGTTTGAGCATTCTTTGGCATTGCCTTTCTTTGGGATTGGAATGAAAACTGACCTTTTCCAGTCCTGTGGCCACTGCTGAGTTTTCCAAATTTGCTGGCATATTGAGTGTAGCACTTTCACAGCATCATCTTCCGGGATTTGGAATAGCTCACCTGGAATTCCATCACCTCCACTAGCTTTGTTCGTAGTGATGCTTTCTAAGGCCCACTGGACTTCACATTCCAGCATGTCTGGCTCTTGGTCAGTGATCACACCATCGTGATTATCTGGGTCATGAGATCTTTTTTGTACAGTTCTTCTGTGTATTCTTGCCATCTCTTCTTAATATCTTCTGCTTCTGTTAGGTCCATCCCATTTCTGTCCTTTATCGAGCCCATATTTGTATGAAATGTTCCCTTGGTATCTCTGATTTTCTTGAAGAGATCTCTAGTCTTTCTCATTCTGTTGTTTTCCTCCATTTCTTTGCATTGATTGCTGAAGAAGGCTTTCTTATCTCTTCTTGCTATTCTTTGGAACTCTGCATTCAAATGTTTATATCTTTCCTTTTCTTCTTTGCTTTTTGCTTCTCTTCTTTTCACAGCTATTTGTAAGGCCTCCCCAGACAGCCATTTTGCTTTTTTGCATTTCTTTTCCATGGGGATGGTCTTGATCCCTGTCTCTTGTACAATGTCACGAACCTCATTCCATAGCTCATCAGGCGCTCTATCTATCAGATTTAGGCCCTTAAATCTATTTCTCACTTCCACTGTATAATCATAATGGATTTGATTTAGGTCATGCTTGAATGGTCTAGTGGTTTTCCCTACTGTCTTCAATTTAAGTCTGAATTTGGCAGTAAGGAGTTTATGGTCTGAGCCACAGTCAGCTCCTGGTCTTGTTTTTGCTGATGGTATAGAGCTTCTCCATCTTTGGCTGCAAAGAATATAATCAATCTGATTTCGGTATTGACCATCTGGTGATGTCCATGTATAGAGTCTTCTCATGTGTTGTTGGAAGAGGGTGTTTGTTATGACGAGTGCATTTTCTTGGCAAAACTCTGTTAGTCTTTGCCCTGCTTCATTCCGTATTCCAAGGCCAAATTTGCCTGTTACTCCAGGTGTTTCTTGACTTCCTACTTTTGCATTCCAGTCCCCTATAATGAAAAGGACATCTTTTTTGGGTGTTAGTTCTAAAAGGTCTTGTAGGTCTTCATAGAACCATTCAACTTCAGCTTCTTCAGTATTACTGGTTGGGGCATAGACTTGGATTACTGTGACATTGAATGGTTTGCCTTGGAAACGAACAGAGATCATTCTGTCATTTTTGAGATTGCATCCAAGTACTGCATTTCGGACTCTTTTGTTGACCATGATGGCTACTCCATTTCTTCTGAGGGATTCCTGCCCACAGTAGTAGATATAATGGTCATCTGAGTTAAATTCACCCATTCCAGTCCATTTCAGTTTGCTGATTCCTAGAATGTCGACATTCACTCTTGCCATCTCTTGTTTGACCACTTCCAATTTGCCTTGATTCATGGACCTGACATTCCAGGTTCCTATGCAGTATTGCTCCTTACAGCATCAGACCTTGCTTCTATCACCAGTCACATCCACAGCTGGGTATTGTTTTTGCTTTGGCTCCATCCCTTCATTCTTTCTGGAGTGATTTCTCCGCTGATCTCCAGTAGCATATTGGGCCCCTACTGACCTGGGGAGTTTCTCTTTCAGTATCCTATCCTTTTGCCTTTTCATACTGTTCATGGGGTTCTCAAGGCAAGAATACTAAAGTGGTTTGCCATTCCCTTTCCAGCGGACCACAATTTGTCAGATCTCTCTACCATGACCCGCCCATCCTGGGTTGCCATGGCTTAGTTTCATTGAGTTAGACAAGGCTGTGATCCCAGTGTGATTTGATTGACTAGTTTTCTGTGAGTATGGTTTCAGTGTGTCTGACCTTTGATGCCCTCTTGCAACACCTACCGTCTTACTTGGGTTTCTCACCTTGGGCGTGGGGTATCTCTTCAAGGCTGCTCCAGCAAAGCGCAGCCATTGCTCCTTACCTTGGATGAGGGGATATTAGCTATCCTAAAATATTTGTATAAATCTGAGACAGGCAGTGTAGTATGGCTTATATATAATTTAGGCTTTGGAGTTAGATTGCCACTTACTGATTGTGACTGCCAAGTTAAATGTAAAAATTATTTTAGAAATACTACGTATTTGTGTATCTTTTGTGCATGAATTTAGTTGATTTGTTGCTTACATACTTTGGTTGTGTTGTTTGCTATATAGTAGTTTAAATTTTAATATAGTCAAGTTTGTCATTTTTATGTATTTTTGGGTTTAATGGTATTCTTGGAAGGATTAATGGCAGGATTATAAAAATAATAACTTGTTTTCTTACTTTGGCTTAAGGAGTGAATTATCGAGATTGATTCTCTCCACATTTCTAACCAGGTGTAACACCATTTGTTGAATAAATCATCTTTTTACTTCTAAAAATTCTACCTTTATCAATAGTAAATTCCCAAATACACTTAATCTTTATCAAGGTTTTCTTATTTATTTATTTTTTAATATTATACAATCTTGATTCTCCCCTCCCCCATTATAGTATTCTTAATATCTGGAAGTGTCAGTTTATTACTCTACTTTTGAAAAAATTTGCCAGATGGGCTTGAATCATTAAGTTCTAAAAAATACTTCTTGTGTGTATCTTGATTGAGGATGCTTGAATTTATCGATTAGTTTAAGAAGTAATTGATACCATTAGAATAGCATAGCTCTTTCTAGGAATGTAAATTTTCCATTTATTTAACACTTTATGCTCTTCAGTTGACTTTACGATTTTCTTGTTATATCCAGTAGTTTTTTTTTTTAATTAGTATGTGTAATACTGTGAGGAATTATGTTGGTTTTTGTTGTTGTTGTTAAGCTTATTTCCAAAAAACTTAATGGAGGAGAAAGTGAGTGCTGCTTTTGCTGTGAATGGGGCTATTTCTTTAATTGTATTCTTATCTGGATACTTAAATAGGAGGAGATTGATTTCTCATGTTTATTACCTACTGCATTCTACTGAAGACTTTAAAAAATCACTAACAGATTTTTAGATGGTATGCTTGGATCTTCTAGGTATATAATTATAAATGAACCAGTAATAGCACTTAAAAAAATTGAATAATAAATTATTAAATTGTATATTCTCATGTTTCATAATTTAATATGGATACTCACAAGTATTTAATAACCTATTTTTTTAACTGAAAAATTCTTGCCTTGTTTTCTTTCATTACTTGAGATCATCCTCCAAGATTAGGATAGCAGTCTGATTAATCTTTGAAAGGGGGATTTTTATTATTGCCCAGAAGTTTCCTTTTAATCATACTACACTTTCTTCCTCTGGCATTGTCTGACTGAGGGAATGGGAAAGGGAACAAGAAAACTTGCTAAACTCTTGAGGTTGATTTAAATAGAAGTTGGTTCCTTCTATCCCTGTTCTGCCCTTTAACTGCCTGTTGACAGTAACTTCAGTGGTATGAGAATGGCTTCTTGAATATTGTTTTTCCTTGACTGCTTTTTGATTTATTTCTGAGAAAAATGCTGCTACTTATAAACATTTCCCTTGGACTCTTAGTATGTTACTGTGATGCACAGTAGTAATTATGTATATCTTTTAATGATAGTTATTTTGGTCCTTTATTTGATTGTAATATTAAACTCCAGCTCTGTAGTTTATACACATAGTAAATGTTTCCCAAGAGATCTTTGCCACTGTTTTCTGCACCCTAGGGCAGCAGCCCCCAACCTTTTTGGCACCAGGAACCAGTTTCGTGGAACACAATTTTTCTATTGACTGGAGGGCGGGGCAGGGTGGTTTCAGGGCGATTCAAGGCATTACATTTATCGTGCACTTCATTTCTATTACTATTAAGTTATGCTATATAATGAAATTATTGTACAAGTCACCATAATGCAGAGTCAGTGGGATCCCTGAGGTTGTTTTACTGCAACTAGACGGTCCCATCTGGGGGTGATGGGAGACCGTGAAACAAGTGTGTCCAGTCTTTGTCCAGTCTACTCTGTAATCTCGTTTTGGTTGCTTCACTGCAGAAAACCCTGCTTCACAAAGATAGGATGTTGAAAGTGGAAGCAGGCTTTTCTGTGCTTTTGTGGAAATCTAAAGATATTCTGCCTTGACTTTAATCTAGAGTAGATGGAGATTTGAAATTGTCTCATACTTTTAGGGGAGAAGGCAATGGTACCCCACTCCAGTACTCTTATCTGGAGAATCTCATGGACAGCAGAGCCTGGTAGGCTGCAGTCCATGGGGTTGCAAAGAGTCGGACTACTGAGCGACTTCCCTTTCACTATTCACTTTCATGCATTGGAGAAGGAAATGGCAACCCACTCCAGTATTTTTTCCTGGAGAATCCCAGGGACGGGGGAGCCTGGTGGGCTGCCGTCTATGGGGTCGCACAGAGTCGGACACAACTGAAGCAACTTCGCAGCAGCAACAGCAGCATACTTTTAGGACCACTGTTATTTGTGATCTCCAGCAGTTGATGTTTTCTAGCTTGGACAAAGTCAGTTCACTTGGCTCATTCACAAATGGGTTGTGGATCCATTTTTTTCCAGTATTGGGGTCGTTTGTGGTTGAGAAGTAATCGTCAAACTCTTTTGAAACCTGACATAGGTGATAACGTGGCTTGGGAGTAAAAAGGCTCAGGCTCAGTCTCTTTCAAAATCTCTACTAATGTTTGAAACGTGAAAAATCCCTATGTCCACTCATCGCCCCATAATTCCAGTTTAGCTTTGAGTACAACCACTTTATCTGCCGACTGGAACACAGTTGTTCTCCCCTGAAGTGACAGAGTTCATTGAGCAGGTTGAAAATGTCACATAGGCAAGTTTTGCGACCCATTTTGTGTCACTGAAATGTGCTGCAGTGGTGACCGTTTTTCTAAAAGAAATCTCTGGAGTGGCTCTTGTAATTTAGAAACTGGCCAGTGAGCCACCTTTAGAATGCCATCTCACTTCTGTGTATAAGAGAAGATGTGTGTGCCCTGCATCCATGTCCTCTCAGAGCTGCATGAACAGACGTGAGTTAAGGGCATATACTTTAAGGTGGTTGACAATTTTAATCACATCTTGCAAAATGTTAAGTTCAGGTGACATTTTTTGGGTAGCCAGCATTTCTCTATGGATGACACAGTGCATAGACTCTCATTCTGAAGCTATGTCTTTGACCTGAGTAACCGTCTAGTCATGGCAGCTGGTCAGTCCGTGCATATGCTGACACAGAATGACCTATTAAGTTTTCCTAATATCTAATCATTCAAAGACTCTGCCACTGCGGTGTTGTTGGCAACAAAAGTGCATATAACATATCCTTGTGCACATCCTCCTGAAAATACAGCTCACAGAAACAAGACAAGTGTTGTTGCCTTGTCAACATCGGTAGACTTGTCAACCTGGATTGCTTACCACAGTGACTCATTAATCCTCTCTAACAGTTGTGCCTCAGCATCCCCTGCTGTTTCATCAGTTCATCTAGTTAACTGTGCTAGCCAAAAGAGGAACGCATGCCACCTTTTGAATTGCAGCCTCTCCTAAAAAGTTCTCTTCGCTAATAGTAAAAGCTTCTTTGCTTTAATAAGGCGGTTAGGCACTAAGAATGATGCTCTCAGTGTAGACACAAGTGATGAAATGGTGGACTTCGGTAATTGCTTCTGTTCGTCATGTTCATGTTTCTTTATTTTGAGAAGTTCCTCGTATTCACGTCTTTTACTTTTGAAAAACTCCAAAGGCTTGTCTTTTAATGCAGAGTGCTTGGTCTCCATGTGGCTAAGCAGTTTTGAAGGTTTCATGGTTTTGTTGGATAGCTTGCTTACCACATATTAGAGGAGCTTGGAGAATGTGAATCACCTGTTGCAGTGAACCCACAATTAAGTAGAACTCTTGGTATTTTCTTTTAAATCCAACGTTCTTTTTGTTGGCAGTCTTAAGAGTCTTTTGCTGTCTCATCATCGGATCTTTCCTTCTTTTCAAAGAAGCTTTGTGTTTTGCTCATTTTGGCTAGAGTTAGCTTGTGGGCTTACAAAAACTGTGACTGAGATAAGTATGCAGTGCAGTAGAGAGGCGTGGACAGAGATGGTAAATAATTGGCAGGCCACGTGTGGAGTAAAGTAAGTGTTGGATTCTGACTTAAAGCCTGCCACCAGATGTAGCTGTATAATCGAAGTACATCAACTCACTTGCCACTATAAAGTCTGCCACTAGATGCAGCTCAGTTATGACTTGCCATTCGTGGATAAGATTTTGATAGGAGTCTGCAAGCAACTGACTTATTATGGTCTCTGCAGTCAAACCTCTCTGCTGATGATAATCCATATTTGTATTCGCTCCCCAGAGTGACTCATCTCCACCTCAACCCCACCTCAGGCTTTGGATCCTCAAAAGGAGTGTGCAACATAGACCCCTTGAACACATAGTTTAGAGTAGGGTTTGTGGTCCTATGAGAATCTAATGCTGCCACTGATCTGATAGGAGGCAGAGCTCAGGTGATAAGTGGAGTGATGGGAAGCAGCCGGCTGCTCACCTCCTGCTGTGTGGCCTGATTCCTAATGGGCCACGGACCAGTACCAGTCATGCCCAGGGGTTGGGGACCCCTGCCGTTGGGTTTATTTTTGTTAGTTTCAACTATCCATGACCTTGATCTAATCCTTTATTAAAATATGTGTCTAATAGGTAATTTGGTGTAAATAAAAGATGTCCCCAGAATGGTGATATTTTCTTTAGATTCAGTGGATTTTATCACTGAAAGTGGCTTAGAAACAGTCTACTCTGGGTAACCATTCTTTTATCTTTAACAGAAGAGGAAACTTTTGGTCCAAAGGGGGAGATGAAATCCTGGAGGTCATGTAGTTTATTACTGACCTAATGAGATTCAAAAAATAAATCTAGGGAAATCCCTGGCAGTCCAGTGGTGCTTTCACTGGTGTGAGCCCAGGTTCAGCCCCTGGTTAGGAAACTAAGATCCCACAGACCACTTGGCACCAAAAAAAAAAAAAAAAAAGAATCCAAGTTCCCTGACTCTGTGGTTTTCCCTTATATCAGAATTTTCCTAGATATGTTCTGAAATAGTCTCTGTAGAAGAGCACTATTTTAAAAAAATTTGCCAATTGTTTATTTTTGCCTTCTTTCAGTTCTCACCTTCCCTGTCCCTCCCCCAGCTTTACTGAGATATAATTAACATGTGAGCGTTTTGATTTGATACACATATATTGCAATATGACTACCATCTTGGAGTTAGCTAATACCTCCATCACTTCATGTAATTACTTTTTCCTTTTTGTGTATTTAAGACCCACTCTCAGCAATTTTCAAGTATATAGTGTTGTCAATTATAATCGATCACAATGCGGTACATTAGATTGCCCCAAACTAAATCCTTCCTTCCTACTCACTAACCTCAACCCCTCCTGAGAGACCTTGCTTTCAGTTCTTCTGGGTGTATACCCAGAAACAGAATTGTTGGAACATATAATAATTTCATTTTTAGTTTTTTGATGAACTGCCATATTTTCCACAGTTGGCTATACTATTTTACATTTCCACCAGCAGAGCCCAAGTGATCTAATAAGAGGTTTAATTTCAGTACATCCTTGTCAGCACTTACTTTCTGTTTTGTTTTTAGATAGTAGCCATCCTAAGGTGTGTGAAGATGGTATCTCATCTTTTTGATTTACATTTCCTTAATGACAGCAATATTGAACATAGTTCCAAATGCTTATTTATGTTTTCTTCGGAGAAATGTCTTTGTCCATTTTTGAATCATGTTCTGTTGTTGAACTTTAAGAGTGCTCTGTATTGTGGATGTTAATCCCTTATCCAGATACATGATTTGCAGATACTTTGTCTCATTTTGTGGGTTGCCTTTTTTTTCTGTTGATAGTGGCTTGAGGCACAAACATTTTTTTAAATTTTTAGAAATCCAGTTGTCTGATTTTTCCTCTATTGCCTCTGCTTTTGGTGTCATAGCCAGTAACTCATTGCCAAATCCAGTGTTGAGAAGTTTTGCCTCATTTTTTCTTTCAAGAGTGTAGTGTGGATTTGTAACTTTTAACAAGGGTTTAGCTTAAATAATATGGACTGTTTCGTATTGTTTTCTATTTATTTTTGGATATTTTGGTTTGCTTAACTAAATTGTTTCCTTTTAAAATCAAAGTAAAAATGCTAGCGTTCTTCTCTCTTTCCCTAGTTCATAGATACTGCTTTTCAGGCTTCTCTTTGAATTAAGCCTTTTATTTTGAAATAATTGTAAATTCACCTGCAGTTTTACAAAATAATATAGTGAGATTTTCCCCTTGAGGCAGTATCTTCAAGAATTTATAACTATAGTATCATAACTAGGATTTTGAAATTGATAGGATACAAAATAGATCCATTGTCACAGGAATCCCTGTTGTCACCCTTTTATTATTACTATGACTTCCTCCTCCAATTCCTCTCCCTCCATTTTTGTCTTTTCAAAACTGTGTAAGTGGAATCATATATAACTTTTGGGATTGGGTGATTGCCTAATTCCCTGGAGAATTCATCAGACTTGTTGCTTATAGAAATAACTTACTGATTTTTGTTGCTGAGTAGTATTCCACAGTATGGATACCCTGTTGTTGATCAGTTGTTCAGTCTTGTACGATTCTTTGCGACCCCAGGGACTGCAGCACGCCAGGCTTCCTTGTCCTTCACTGTCTCCCAGAGTTTGTTCAAACTCATGTCCGTTGAGTCAGTGATGCTGTCCAACCATCTCATCCTGTGTCATCCCTTTCTCCTCCTGTCCTCAGTCTATCTCAGCATCAGTGTCTTTTCAAGTGAGTGGGTTCTTCGCATCAGGTGGCCAAAGTATTGAAGCTTCAACATCTGTCTTTGCAATGAATATTCAGGGTTGATTTCCTTCAGGATTGACTGGTTTGAGCTCCTTGAGTCCTTCTCCTTCTCTTGAGAGAAGACTCTCAAGAGTCTTCTTCAGCACCACAGTTTGAAAGCACTACCAGTTTGTCTAACCATTTCACGTTGAAGGACATCTAGGTTGTTTCCAGTTTGGGGCTATTATGAATAAAGTTGCTATGAGTATTTGTGTAGGTTTTTTCTGTGAAGGTAAGTTCTCATTTTTCTGGGAAAAATGTCAAAAAGTGTAATTAATGTGGTTTTAATTTTATAAGAAGCTGTCAGCGTGTTGTCCAGAGTGGCCATACTGGTTTGCATTATCCTCACCAGCAGTGTATGAGAGATCCAGTTTTTTCCACTTTTTTTAAAACCAGTATTTGATGGTGTTACTATTTCTTCCTTTCTTACTATTTTTGTCTTAGCCGTTCTTTTTTGGTACATAGTGGTATCTCATCATATCTTACTTTTAGCCTAATAGCAAATGATGTTGAATATCTTCCATGTGATTATTCATCATCTGTGTATTTCTTCAGTGCAGTGTCCATGATTTTTGTCCACTTACTAATTGGGTTTGTTTTTTACTGTTGACTTTTGAGAGTTCTTTATCATTCTAGAACTGATCCTTTCTTTTTTTGGGGGGGGGAAACTAAACATTTATTTTTATTTTTTCTAATTTAATTTTATTTTATTTTTTAAATTTACAATATTGTATTGGTTTTGCCATATATCAAAATGAATCCGCCACAGGTATACATGTGTTCCCCATCCTGAACCCTCCTCCCACCTCCCTCCCCCTTGATCCTTTCTTAATATGTGGTTTGCAAATATTTTTTTCCCCGTTCTATAGCTTGTCTTGTCTTTTTTTTTATAACCAAGTCTTTTGCAGAGCAGAAAGTTTTAGTTTCGTGAGGTCCAGTTTATCACTCTTTATGGTTTGTGCTCAATACACTTTGCCTATCCTTATATTCTGAAAATTTTCTCATGTGTTTTTCTGAAAGGTTTATCATTGTACATTTAAATCTGTAATCCATTTTGACTCAGTTTTTTTTTTTTTTTATAAGGTATGAGATTTAAGTCAAGGATATTTTTTTGGCCTGTTGGTGTCTAATTGCTATAGCACCGTTTCTTGAAAAGGTTGTATTCTTCCTCTCTCGAATTGCTTGGGAATATATGTGTGTGACATAAGGAGAGGTATGAAATAGAAAATAAAAATCACATGCAGTTTCACCGCAAAGATAATTACTGCTAATATTTTTATGTGTGTGTTTCTAATCTGTTCTTAAGCCTGTGTATATGTATAAGATTATATACTTTCTGTTTTAAAAAAAAATTGTTCCTAACTTTGTTCTCTTTTAATTATGAGTTGTTTTCCATTTCTGCATAAAAAGATACCAGTTTAATGATTGTGTAATTTTCTTTTATGCAACTCTGGTGTAGTGTATCATTAATTGGATTTCATAGTGTTTCCATCCTTTATTTTCATAGCATAGTATTTAAGACATAATAGATTCTCAGCGTATACTTGATAAATTAATTTAGCCCTACTTATCATAC
This sequence comes from Tragelaphus eurycerus, assembly GCA_935064755.1. Taxonomy (NCBI): domain Eukaryota; kingdom Metazoa; phylum Chordata; class Mammalia; order Artiodactyla; family Bovidae; genus Tragelaphus; species Tragelaphus eurycerus. The sequence continues at coordinate 14,244,720 of CAKXYN010000024.1, read as the reverse complement.
CTTAAAAAGACAAAACAAAGTTCCACTTTTTAAGTTACTGTCTTCTGCCATGCATTGGATTATAAACTAGTATTGAGCCCTTTCTTCAGAATAGAGTGTTTAGTCTTTGAATTGTATACAGGGTGAAAAGGTTCCAATGTATCAGTTTATGGTGTACAGTTTTTGTCTGTACTATACTGCTTCTCCTATTGAATCTGCTCACTATGTAGGAGCAAGGATTTGAGGTAGATTTATGGTTGATAATGTAAAGTCTAGATTATATTTTCTTCTAGCTTCAGATATTAGATATAACTACACACATGAGCATCCACTTTATGCTAAGAATAAGAACTGTTGTAAGCTCAGGAGAGGACAAAGAACAAATATTTGAGGTCCTACTTTCCTAGTCTATAAGTAGCCCTACCTTTGATCTGGTAAACACGTGGGCCGAGGCACATAGGCATTCTTTTGCCTGGATTGTTTATGTCATTTAGTTTTCTTTGTGACTTTCTAGCATTTTTTGGATCTGTTTGGGGATCTTTTCAAATGATAATTCAAAGGCAGCCTTAACATTTTTTCTTTAATTTTTTTCACCATATAATTATTTATTAAGATCCCTGTTTAGTTTAACCTTTCTTTTCTTTTTTCCCTGTTTCTTCTTAAAAATAAGATTTGAGGTGACTTTTAATAGGATGTGAATACTAGTTAATAGAAATTAAAAAATCAGATACAAAGAAAGGAGTGAGTTATATATACCTTATATAACCTTAAGGTAATTTAGCTGTGATAGAACATCAGATTTAGCTAAGCTTCCTGGGAACCAAGGTTCTCATTATCCTAAATAAAGAAATGTTGGATTGGCAAAAAAACTCTTTTGGTGCTGTAAGTATAAATAAAAGATACATGTTCATTTTCATCAAGAACTTTATTGAACAATATATTCAGCGTTTTGTTCTACTACATTCTGCCATTTTTCAGGCAACATTATAATTCCTTCATCCCAAAACTTTTTATCATTTTGAGCAAAGAACTCTTCCACGTGTCAAATTTTAGAGTCTTCTGGGAATTTAAATTTATTCCATTAAGAGAATTTTGTAAAGACCAAAATAAATGCATATCTGAAGGTGCAGTGTCTGGTGAATATGGCGGATGAATCAGAACTTCCCAGCCAAGGTGTAACAGTTTTTGCCTGTTTGTCAGATCAAAGGTCTTGCAATATCCTGATGGAATATTATGTGTTTTCTGTTGACTAATCCTGGACACTTTCATCACATACTGCCTTCAGGTGATCTAATTGAAAGCAGTACTTGTTGGAATTAATTGGTTTTCTAGAAGGAACTCATAATAAAGGACTCCTTCCAATCCCACCATACATCATCATCTTTGCATGAAAACTGGCCTTTGGTGTGGTTCTTGGTGGTTCATTTCACTTGTCCCATGATCTTTTGCAGTCCACATTATTGTGCCCACTTTTCATCATCCATCACGTTTTTTTATTTTTTTTTTTAATGGAGAGTTTTCATTACGTTTCACTAGAGAATCGCATATGGAAACACAGTCAAGAAGGTCTTTTTCACTTAACTTACATGGAACCCAACCATCAAAGTGAGTAATACAATCAAGCTGGTGCAAATGATTTTCAGTGCTTGATATGGATATTTTGAGTGTGTTGGCTATCTTCCTGCATGGTATAACGTTGATTGTTCTCAGTTAATCTCTCAATTTGATCACTATTAACTTCAACTGGCCTACCCAACCATGGACAATTGTCCCGTGAGAAATCTCCAGCAAGAAATTTGGCAAAAACACTTTTGACTTGTCAGTAACAGTACCTGCTCCATACATTTAACAAATCTTTTTTTTTTTTTTTTTTTTTGCATTTCAGTTGTGTTTTTACCTTTCTTGAAATAATAAAGCATGATATGCTGAAATGTTGCTTTTTCCCCTTCCATCTTCAATATTAAAATGGCTATACAAAAATTCACCAAGTTGATAAGTTTTTAAAAAAATGTACACTGCTGTGACAGTTGTCACAATACAGTCTTAACAAAGTTGTTTTGAATGAAGTTTTAGACAACTAAGCACTTCAAGAGCCATCTTATGGAAAAAAACCAAAGGCAGCTTCTGGCCAGCCTATCACAACCCAACACATCACAAATTATCCAAAGGATTGGGAGATTTTTTTGCGTTAAATTCTAAATGATTTCTAAAATGTGAATTCTCTTATGTAAGAGCTATTGAGCAATGAATGTACAGTATTGTTGACAGTAACTTAATAGCACATATTCTATAGCTCTCAGACTCTTTTTTAATATATATATTTTAATAAAAATAGACTGATATACCAAAAAATCTTAGTAAAGATGGATCATATATGAGGGTGGGCTAATGTGCTTCAGAATTTTATGTGTGCATATGTACACAAACACACAAAGCATATACATATGTATTTATACATGTATTTCTGCTACTCTTATTTGATAAGTCAAAATATACATAGGTGCAGACAGTATTTCTTATACTCTTCTTAACCATCATTGTTCTAATTTGTAGTTTTGCTAGTTGAATAGCAGACAATTTCAGGATTTTTCTTTCTAATGAAAGAATGGCATATCAGAATTCTATATTCTTATTAATTTAGCTTACGAAATCATTGAGAAAGTGGTATGTTTATTGTCAGATTAAGAAAGTTGATAAGCATTTATATCTGACTGGCCAGTATTCCTGCTTTACAAGGGGTACTTGATATTACAAATAGCTTGTAGTTTCCTCAGGAGGCAGGTTTAGAGCTGTTATTGGCATCTAATGCAGGTGCTTTACTGAAACCACTAAAATACCAAACAGTATGGTACAGATGATTTTGACTAATGGATTTTCAAGATTCCTGAGTATAAACAATCACGTGTCTACTGTAGAAAATAAAAATCCTTATAGTTTCAGGGAATGTCAGATTTGGGGCAGCATGGTGTCTTGTTTGTTTGAGTTGTCTTTAAAAAAGGAACAAATTTTCAGGTAGTTGAAAGAGGTGACTTAGAGTCAGGTGGCATTACTATGATGGCTTTATTGACTACACCAAAGCCTTTGACTGTGGATCACAACAAAGTGTGGAACATTCTTAAAGAGATGGGACCACCTGACCTGCTTCCTGAGAAACCTGTATGCAGGTCAAGAAGCAACAGTTAGAACTGGACATGGAACTACAGACTGTTTCCAAATCAGGAAAGGTGTAAGTCAAGGCTGTATGTTGTCACCCATTTATTTAACTTATATGCGGAGTACCTCATGCGAAATGCTGGGCTGGATGAAGCACAAGCTGGAATCAAGGTTGCTGGGAGACATCGCTCATTATTCAGTTGAGTTCAGTTTAGTCGCTCAGTTGTATCCGACTCTTTGCGACCCAATGAATCGCAGTGTGCCATGCCTCCCTGTCCATCACCAACTCCCGGAGTTCACTGAAACTCACATCCATCAAGTTGGTGATGCCATCCAGTCATCTCATCCTGTCGTCCCCTTCTCCTCCTGCCCTCAGTCCCTCCCAGCATCAGGGTCTTTTCCAGTGAGTCAACCCTTCGCATGAGGTGGCCAAAGTATTGGGAGTTTCAGCTTTAGCATCAGTCCTTCCAATGAACACCCAGGACTGAACTCCTTTAGGATGGACTGGTTGGATCTCCTTGCAGTCGAAGGGACTCTCAAGAGTCTTCTCCAACATGACAGTTCAAAAGCATCAATTCTTCGGCGCTCAGCCTTCTTCACAGTCCAGCTCTCACATCCATACATGACGACAGGAAAGACCATAGCCTTGACTAGACAGACCTTTGTTGGCAAAGTGATGTCTCTGCTTTTGAATATGCTATCTAGGTTGGTCATAACTTTCCTTCCAAGGAGTAAGCGTCTTTTAATTTGATGGCTGCAGTCACCATCTGCAGTGATTTTGGAGCCCCCCCAAATAAAGTCGGACGCTGTTTCCACTCATTATTAGAGAAATGCAAATCAAAACTACAATGAGATAACACCTCACATCAGTCAGAATGACCCTCATCAAAAAGTCTACAAAGAATAAGTGCTGGAAAGGGTGTGGAGAAAAGGGAACACTCTTGCACTGTTGGTGGGAATCTAAATTGATAGAGCCACTATGGAAGACAGTATGGAATTTCCTTAAAAAACTAGAAATAAAACCACCATATGACCCAGCAATCCCACTCCTAGGCATATACCCTAGGAGTATATGCCATTGTTCATTGCAGGACTATTTAAAATAGCTAGAACATGGAAGCAACCTAGATGTCCATCGACAGATGAATGGATAAGGAAGTTGTGGGAAATATACACAATGGAATATCACTTAGCCATAAAAAGGAACACATTTGAATCAGTTGTAATGAGGTGGATGAACCTAGAACCTTTTAGAGTGAAGTGAGAAAGAGAAAGAAAAATACCATATTGTAACACATATATTCAGAATCTAGAAAACTCATCTTGAAGAATTTACTTACAGGGCAGTAATGGAGAAACAGACATAGAGAATAGACTTACGGACATGGGGGGAGAGGAGGAGGGGATGAGATGTATGGAAAGAGTAACATGGAAACTTACATTACCATATGTAAAATAGATAGCCAGTGGGAATTTGCTGTATGGCTCAGGAAACTCAAAACAGGGGCTGTGTTTCAACCTGGAGGGGTGAGATGCGGAGGGAGGTGGGAGGGAGTTTCAAAAGGGAGGGGATATATGTATACCTATGGGAATTGATGCTTTTGAACTGTGGTGTTGGAGAAGACTCTTGAGAGTCCCTTGGACTGCAAGGAGATGCAACCAGTCCATCCTAAAGGAGATCAGTCCTGGGTATTCATTGGAGGGACTGATGTTGAAGCTGAAACTCCAATACTTTGGCCACCTCATGTGAAGAGCTGACTTATTTGAAAAGACCCTGATGCTGGGAAAGATTGAGGGCAGGGGGAGAAGGGGACGACAGAGGATGAGATGGTTGAATGGCATCACCGACTCAATGGACATGGGTTTGGATGGACCACGAGAGTTGCTGATGGACAGGGAGGCCTGGCTTGCTGCGGTTCATGGGATCGCAAAGAGCTGGACACAACTGAGTAACTGAACTGAACTGATGACTGATTCACTTTGAGGTTTGACAGAAAACAGTAAAATTCTGTAAAGCAATTATCCTTCAATAAAAAAGAAATTGATTAAAAAAGAAAACACTATGGTTAAAAAAAAATTGGTGGGAGAAATAGCAATAACCTCAGCTATGCAGATGACACCACCCTTATGGCAGAAAGGGAAGAACTAAAGAGCCTATTGATGAAAGTGAAAGAGGAGAGAGCAAAAGTTGGCTTAAAACTCAACATTCAGAAAACTAAAATGGCATCTGATCCCATCATTTCATGGCAAATAGATAGGTAAACAATGGAAACAGTGAAAGACTTTATTTTTTGAGGCTCCAAAATCACTGCAGATGGTGACTGCAGCCATGAAATTAAAAGGTGTGTGCTCCTTGGAAGAAAAGCTATGACCAACCTAGACAGAATATTCAAAAGCAGAGATATTACTTTTGCAACAAAGGTCCGTCTAGTCAAGGCTATGGTTTTTCCAGTAGTCATGTATGGATGTGAGAGTTGGATGGTGAAGAGAGCTGAGCGCCGAAGAATTGATACTTTTGAACTGTGGTGTTGGAGAATACTCTTGAGAGTCCCTTGGACTGCAAAGAGATCCAACCAGTCCATCCTAAAGGAAATCAGTCCTGAATATTCATTGGAAGGACTGATGCTGAAGTGGAAACTCCCAATTCTTTGACCACCTGATACAAAACATTGACTTACTGGAAAAGACCCTAATGCTGAGAAAGATTGAAGGCAGGAGAAGGGGACAACAGAGGATGAGATGGTTGGATGGCATCACCAACTTGCTGGACATGAGTTTGGGTAAGCTCCGGGAGTTCGTGATGGACAGGGAGGCCTGGCATGCTGCAGTCCACGGGGTTGCAAAGAGTCGGACACGACTGAGCGACTGAACTGAACTGAGACTTAAGTATTCTTTAAGTGGTTGCATGTTGGAATGAGGACCACTGACGCAGATTGTAATTGTTCTAGTTAATATATCTCCATTCTTTTTTCTGTAATAAGTAAAACATCAGGACTAGTTGTTCTTTTTTAAGATAGACTTTTTTTTTTTTAAGAGCAGTTTTATGTTCACAGCCAAATTGAGCATAAGGTGCAGAGATTTCCTATATACTCCCATGTTCCCACACTTGCATAACCTCTCCTATTATCACCATCCCCCACCAGCCTGGTACTTTGTTATGGTTAGTGAACCTACAATGACACATAATTATCACCCACAATTCTTAATTTACATTTGAGTTCACTCTTCGTGTATCATGCATTCTAGGCATTTGGTCAAATGTATAATGGCATATGGAGAAGGCAGTGGCACCCCACTCCAGTACTCTTGCCTGGAAAATCCCATAGTCAGAGGAGCCTGGTAGGCTGCAGTCCATGGGGTCGCGAAGAGTTGGATACGACTGAGCGACTTCACTTTCACTTTCATCCATTGGAGAAGGAAATGGCAACCCACTCCAGTGTTCTTGCCTGGAGAATCCCAGGGACTGCGGAGCCTGGTGAGCTGCCGTCTATGGGGTCGCACAGAGTTGGACACGACTGAAGCGACTTAGCAGCAGCAGCAGCATAATGGCATATATTCATCAGTATGGTACTATGCAGAGTAGTTTCACTGCCCTAAAAATCCTCTGTGTTCTGCCTTTTCATCCTTCTCCCATGCCCCATCCTTGGAAACCTCTAATCTATTCACTGTCTCCATAGTTTTCCCTTTTCTGGAATATCTGGAATGTGTTTGGAATCACATGTATGTGTGTGGTCTTTTCAGAGTTCTTTGCAGTATATCTCTTAAGGTTCCTCCATGGCTTGATAGCACATTTCTTCTTAACCTCTGAATAATCCATTGTCTTTGTGTACCATTCACCTGTTGAAGGACGTCTTGGTTGCTTTCAGGTGGTGGCAATTATGAAGAAAGCTGCTATAAGCGTCTGTGTGCAGGTTTTTTTTTTTCTTTGTGGTCATAAGATTCCAGTACCTTTGGATAAATACCAAAGAGCATTATTACTGCACTGTATGGTAAGAGTATGTTAAGTTTCATAAGAAACTACCGAACTGTCTTCCATCCACAGTGGCTCTACTGTTTTTCATTTCCACCAGTATTGAATGAGAGTTTCACATCCTCACCAGCATTTGGTATTGTCAGCGTTGCAGATTTTGGCTATTCTAAATAGGTTTACAGTGGTTTCTCGTTTTAATTTGCATTTCCGTGATGACTTATGATATGGAGCATCTTTTCATATGCTTATTTTTCATCTGTATATCTTCTTTGGTGACGTGAGAGTGTTAGGATCTTTGGCAACTTTTAATTGGGTTGTTTGTTTTCTCTGTTTGATTTTCAGAGTTCTTTGTGTATGTTGGATGACAGTCCTTTATCAGGTGTGTCTTTTGCAAATACAGTCCTCCCACTCACATATCTGTGGCTTGGTTCCAGAACCCTCCCTTGCCCCAAGATACCAAAATGTGAAGGTCGCTTATGTAAAATAGCACAGTATTTGCATGTAACCATGGCATATCCTCCCTGTATATTTTAAGTCATCTTGGGTTACTTATAATGCCTAATACAATGTAAAAACTGTGTAAATAGTTGTAAGTACAATGTAAATGTTATGTAAATTGTTGCCAACCTGTGGCAAATTCAGGTTTAGCTTTTTGAAATTTTCTGGACTTTTCTTTTTTCAAATATCCAAGGTTGGTTGAATAGAAACTGTGAATATGAAGGATTAGCTCTATTTTCTGCCAGTCTTTTGCTTGTCATTCATTCTCTTCACATTGTCTTTTGCAGAGCAGATTTGTAATTTTAAGGAGGTCTATCTTATGAATTATTTCTTTCATGGATTGTGCCTTTGATGTTGTATCAAAAAAAATCATCACCATACCCAAGGTGGTCATATAGGTTTTCTTCTATGTTATCTTCTAGGAATTTTATAGTTTCATATTTTACATTTAGGCCTGTGATCCATTTGGGGTTAATTTTTGTGACAGTTCTAAGGTCTGTGTTGAGGTTCACTCCTTTGCATGTATGTGATTGATTGATCTGGTACCATTTGTTGACAAGACTGGTGCCTTTGTATCACCTTAAGGGCCATATTATTTAAATTGCATAAAGGTAGTATTTTATGGATTTGTGGTTGCATTTTTTTGGGGAAAGGAAGGGTCATTGTGAACTGTGAGATTATTCGACTGGTGTCTGTTGTGTCATTTCCCCCAACATCCATTTTGATAGAAAATATTTCTATTGAAATTTTAGAATTGTTTCTACTCTTAGGCCATGGGGTTTTATTGCAAAAGACCCCCAAACTCATATGCCTGTAATTATTTTCTTAAGAATATTAAAAGTGTGATTCTTATGTCTGTCCTTGACAGTTTTGGACCTAAGGTGTCCTTACATTCATTGAGAATCATTGATGAAATGAAACATTGTTACACTTGGAGCTTTCAGATTTGCCTCTTATTTGTCCTGTAACCCTTGTTTATATTTAAATGTGTATCCATGAAATTAAAAGACGCTTACTCCTTGGAAGAAAAGTTATGACCAACCTAGATCACATATTCAAAAGCAGAGACATTACTTTGCCAACAAAGGTTCACCTAGTCAAGGCTATGGTTTTTCCTGTGGTCATGTATGGATGTGAGAGCTGGACTGTGAAGAAGACGGAGCACCAAAGAATTGATGCTTTTGAACTGTGGTGTTGGAGAAGACTCTTGAGAGTCCCTTGGACTGCAAGGAGATCCAACTAGTCCATTCTGAAGGAGATCAGTCCTGGGATTTCTTTGGAAGGAATGATGCTAAAGCTGAAACTCCAGTACTTTGGCCACCTCATGAGAAGAGTTGACTCACTGGAAAAGACCCTGATACTGGGAGGGATTGGGGGCAGGAGGAGAAGGGGACGACAGAGGATGAGATGGCTGGATGGCATCACTGACTCAATGGATGTGAGTCTGAGTGACCTCCGGGAGTTGGTGATGGACAGGGAGGCCTGGCGTGCTGCAGTTCATGGGGTCTCAAAGAGTCGGACACGACTGAGCGACTGATCTGATCTGATCTGATCTGAAGAAGGGGACGACAGAGGATGAGATGGCTGGATGGCATCACTGACTCGATGGATGTGAGTCTGAGTGAACTCCGGGAATTGGTGATGGACAGGGAGGCCTGGTGTGCTGCGATGGGGTCGCAAAGAGTCGGACATGACTGAGCGACTGATCTGATCTGATAATACCTAATTTGGAGGGATGTCAGAGTTCAGTATGTGAATGAACTTGGCAGAAAGCACCTGGCAGTCCTTAGCTGTTCTAACAATATTTTCCCACTTTCTTTTCTACAGAAAATTTTAAAGAAGTTTGTTACTTAAAACAGTATTTTCAGAACTTCCCTGGTGGTCCAGTGGCTAAGACTCTGCATTCCCAATGCAGGGGGTCCCAGGTTTGATCCCTGGTCAAAACAGATCCCACATGCCGCAGCTAAGACCTGGTACAGCCAAATAAACAAATATTTAAAAGACAAAACAAAACAGTATTTTCAAAAGTAATGTTTGAAAACCTAAGGCTAATTTCACACATTATATATTAGATAAGCCCAAGAGGATTTAGGTATAGGTAGCACAGTACTTTCGAAAGTAAGTAAGACCTTAGGTCTCCTGCATGGGCAGGCAGATTCTTTACCACTAGTGCCACCATATTAATAATTAAAATCCTCTGTTACAAGGTGTTAAGACTGATCTGATTTTCTTTGAGAGGTTTGTGGTAGTTATAATAATAGGCTAAGTTAAACACATTAGCTTTACAGAAAAATAATGATTTCATACTGGCCTCGTGTGTTTATAGGTGTGTGTGTTTGCTGATTTCTATCTTTTTCTGCTCTTTGCTCATGTTTCCTTCTCTTAAAGCTTCTTTTCTCTTGAACTTAAGAAAGAATATAAAGAAATTACCTTAAGAAGTTAGGGCCTTGTCTTCACTAAGTAGGTTGCATTCTAATAGAGATTGTTTGGAGAAAGTCCAAAATATAATAAATAACTAATGGTGGACTTTCAAGCACTGTGGCACTTGTGTCCCGGATTCACGAATCAGGTCACGCTTTTCAACAGATTTGACTCTCTTTCTAGGGCAGTGTACACATTGCATAAAAGCATTTTATTTATAGACAGCTTTATTTAAAATGGACTTCCCTGGTGGCTCAGACCGTAAAGTGTCTGCCTACAGTGCGGGAGACTTGGGTTCGATCCCTGGGTCGGGAATATCCTCTGGAGAAGGAAATGGCAACCCACTCCAGTACTCTTGCCTGGAAAATCCCATGGACAGAGGAGCATAGTAGGCTACAGTCCATGGGGTCACAAAGAGTCAGACACGACTGAGCGATTCACCTTATTTAAAACACCACTTAAAGAACCAGAGAAGTAATTAGCATAGTGAAGTATTAGGTGGAAAAGAGGAGTCAGTAGTAAGCTAAAAGTACTGAGCAAAGCTTTGACTCAGTAAAGTTATAAATTGGGATTCTATTGGGGGTTGCACAGAAGTAACTTAAGTTTTTAAAGGGAGAAGGAAGGTAGGAAAATAAATTTCTGGGGAAAGAAAGATCCGTTCCAGACCCAGGGATCAAACCTAGGTCTCCCGCACTGCAGGCAGATTCTTTATTGTCTGAGCCACCGGGGAAGCCCAAATAATAAACGATAAAGTTCACCTGATTATAAGCCGTACACGCCAGTAATTTTTAGTGCATTTGCAAGGTCCTGCAGCCATCATCATCTAATTCCAAAAAAATCTCATCACTGCCCCAAGCTCCATACATGTTAACAGTCACTCCTGTTTTCCTTTGCCCCTAGACCCTGGAACCACAAATTGGCTTTCTGTTTCTATTAATTTGCCTGTTTGAAACAGTTCATAAAAATGGAATTTTAAGATATATGGCCTTTTGTATCTGGCTTCTTTACCATGGCATAATGTTTCCAAGGTTCATCCATGTTGTATCATGTATCAGTAGTTCATCTCTTTATATAATAGCTGAATAATACATATTTCATTGTATGAATATAAAACATTTTCTTTATCCATTCATTGCTTATGTATATTAGATTATTTCCCCTTTTTTGTCCACTATGGATAATGCTATTATGAACATTAGTTACAAGGTTTTCTGAAAGCAGATGTTTTCAGTCCTTTTGATTAAATACCCAGGAATAGAATTGATGGGTTATATGGTAACTATGTTTAACTTTTTGGAAGAATTGCCAAATTGTTTTTCAGAAGTGACTGCAATAATTTACGTTTACATCAGTGATGTATGAGGGTTTTAATTTCTCCACATCGGTCCTGATACCTGGCTTTTTAATTAAGCTATCCCTAGTTGGTGTAAAATTTTAATCTCTTTGTGGTTTTAATTTCTGTTTCCCTCATGACCCGAATGACTAATGGTGTGGATCATCTTTGTATGTGCATATTGGTCATTAACATATCTTTGCAGACATGGTTCTTCAAATCCTTTGCCCATTGTTAAGTTTTGTTGTTTGTATTTTTAGTGAAAGTGAACAACAGTGATTTCTGTGCTGTGGGAGGCCAGCTGTACCAGAAAGCAAGCAAGAGCTAGTAGATTGGGAGAGTTAACGCCCATAGAAGCAGTGCTTAAGCAGTAGGAAACAGGAGCAGATGTATAACAGCTTGCCTCTCATCTTATGGACAGACAATTTTGAGACCCCCATGTACTTCTCAGAGAATTTAAGTAAAATGAACCCCAGTTGTCCTTAGGTTAGGGATGACTCCAATAATATACTGTTTCTTATATTGGCTTTTCCTCCCTATCACATACTCTAACTGCTGTTTAGGTCATTTCTTAGATGGACTATGTGCATTCAAATCCTTATATTAGCCTTTGTTTTTGAGAGAACCCAAACTAAGACAGGTATCATTAGAGTGCTTAGTATTGAAAGACTTGGTAATATTTCAACATTTCAAACTGGATCATCAAGAGTGTGAGTATAGATAGAGAAGAGGGCGAATATCTGCATTCTCCATCACTATAATGTGTTGAGGTTGATATAAAGTGGAGTAATTATCGAAGGATACTGTGATGTGGCCAGTGGTGTAGAAGCAAAATCAGGAGGATGTCATGTCTTGGAAGCTAAGTGAAGAAAATACCGGAAGTAGTGGGAAGTAATGCTACTACTAAGTCAAGGGCGAGATGAGCTTCGAGTTGTCTGTTGGATTTGGCAGTAGGTAAGCCATTAATGTTTATTGCACAGACCAAAAAAACAATAAACACATCTACAGAAAAACATCTATTTCTGCTTTATTGACTATGCCAAAGCCTTTGACTGTATGGATCACAATAAACTGTGGACAATTCTGAAAGAGATGGGAATACCAGACCACCTTACCTGCCTCTTGAGAAACCTGTAATGCAGGTCAGGAAGCAACAGTTAGAACTTGACATGGAACAACAGACTGGTTCCAAATAGGAAAAAGAGTACGTCAAGGCTGTGCATTGTCACCCTGCTTATTTAACTTATATGCAGAGTACATCATGAGAAATGCTGGGCTGGAGGAAGCACAAGCTGAAATCAAGATTGCCGGGAGAAATATCAGTAACTTCAGATATGCAGATGACACCACCCTTATGGCAGAAAGTGAAGAGGAACTAAAAAGCCTCTTGATGAAAGTGAAAGTGAAAAACTTGGCTTAAAGCTCAACATTCAGAAAATGAAGATCATGGCATCCGGTCCTATCACTTCATGGGAAATAGATGGGGAAACAGTGTCAGACTTTATTTTTGGGGGCTCCAAAATCACTGCAGATGGTGACTGCAGCCATGAAATTAAAAGACGCTTACTCCTTGGAAGGAAAGTTATGACCAACCTAGATAGCATATTCAAAAGCAGAGCCATTACTTTGCCAACAAAGGTCCATCTAGTCAAGGCTATAGTTTTTTCAGTGGTCATGTATGGATGTGGGAGTTGGACTCTAGAGAAAGCTGAGTGCTGAAGAATTGATGCTCTTGAACTGTGGTGTTGGAGAAGACTCTTGAGAGTCCCTTGGACTGCAAGGAGATCCAGCCAGTCCATCCTAAAGGAGATCAGTCCTGGGTGTTCATTGGAAGGACTGATGCTGCAGCTGAAACTCCCAAAACTTTGGCCACCTCATGTGAAGAGCTGACTCATTAGAAAAGACCCTGATGCTGGGAAAGATTGAGGGCAGGAGGAGAAGGGGATGACAGATGCTGAGATGATTGGATGGCATCACCAACTCAATGGAAATGGGTTTGGATAGACTCCAGGAGTTGGTGATGGACAGGGAGGCCTGGCGTGCTGCAGTTCATGGGGTTGCAAAGAGTTGGACATGACTGAGCAACTGAACTGAACTGAGGCCATTAATGACCTAGGAAGAACAGTTTCCATTGACGTGATGGGGGACAAAAGTGTGATTTCAGTGAGTTTGAGAAAAGTTGATGAAATAATTGGTTAGAGTGTGTATAGACATCTTGTTTGGAATTTTGTTGTAAAGGAGAGCAGAGAAATGGATTGATAACTGGAGAGATATCTTCAGAAGAGATCCTTTTTAAGATGAGAGGGAAAATACACCTACTCAGTGTCTCATATTGCTGTGTGTGGTCAAAATCAGTTTATTCTTAGGATATGTTAGAGAATTAACATTCTCTTTGGTTTATTTGACCATCTTGTTCTGTATCCGTCAAGGCTTACAAACCATGTGTCATGAGTTTGCAAAGGAAATTGTTATAAGTCATTAGCAGAATCTAAGAAGATTGGAATTTACTCTGGCATAGAGATGATACCAGGAAGTAAAGACAAATAAGGGAATACGTACAAGGAAGTTAGTCCCGCCACAGGATTGTGTTTGGAAATAGTTTAGAGTCTGGTCAAGGCTATATGAGAATGTATTTCTAGGTTTGAAATAATGCCAAGATTTAATTTATCACATTAAGTGCAACATCATTGTGAATATGTTTGTGGTGCATATTTCTACAGTGTCTCTGTGCACAGCTTTTATTGACCTGTTGTTGAAAGAACCAACTGTGTGTTATAAAAAGTTGAAATTTACTCACAGACCTTTAGTATTCCTTTTTTTGGCACAGTTTTCACCTTCTCTAAGTTTGGTTCTGAGCCATACTAAAACCTCCCTCTACTTCCTCCCTCTGATTTTAGAATGATCTGATGTTAGGTTTTCAGAGTTAAATAAATCAATTCTGTCTGGGATGTTTGCATTTGTAGTCTTATTTCTAATTGTGGAATGAAGATCTTTTTGTAAGAATAATTAGGCCCTCTTTCTGTTTTGTAAATTGTAATTCATTCTAAACTGAGATAGAGGAGAATTTTAAAGATTTTTCTTCTACCTTTACTAAATTTGTTTCACAAAAGGGTGAAACAGACTGAATCTCTTCCATGGGAGTGTCTTATCTATAAACAGAACTATTTTATCTACACTGGGCATCTCCTTTTCTGCTTCTAATTATCATGTTGTTGTTCAGTCTCTTGCTCTGACTCTTTGCGACCCCATGAAAGTGCATGCGAGTTAGCATATGGGATTGCACAAAAACTTTCTGGTCCCCTGGTGAGAATAAGAAAAACCTGTAAAGAATAAAAATTGCATTAAAAAAAATTAGAGGTAGCAAAAAATCAGTGGAATCAAGGAAGCCTTGGTGAACTGATTTCCAGAGATACATAAACTTCTCATAGGTGAGTCAAGAGTGTGGCAGCTTCCCAGCCTGGTTTCAGTATAGGATGAAGCAGTAAATGGAAAGACTGAAGGGCTGAAGATAAATCATCCAATCTTCAAGAGACACTGTGGGCTTTTGGGAAAGGGTGGGTATCTGACAAAGCCCCAAAGCAAAATTAAATCATTAAGCCTGGTAATTTTTATCTACCTTGAATTTTGCTTAAAGAGGAGTACAGGAGGGGTTGAAAAACCTACAGAAATGTATAGTTCTGCAAATTCTAATGGTTCTTGAATTATGGGACACTGCTGGAGTTGAATCTAAAGGTAAACCAAACCCAGAATATGTAGAACTGTAGCCCAATTTCTTCTTATCTCAGATTTTGACAAGACCAAAAAGTTATGACTGTGGTTGAGGATGAGAAGTTGGGGATTGAATTGATCACAGAAAAATTCACTCTGATTGAAGGCAAGAGGAGAAGGGGACGATAGAGGATGGATGGCATCACCAACTCATTGGACATGATTTTGAGTGAGCTCTGGGCGTTGGTGATGGACAGGGAAGCCTGGTGTGCTGCAGTCCATGGGTTGCAAAGAATCAGACACGACTGAGCAACTGAAGCTGCAGAACTGAAAGCTGCAGCCAGTTTCAGCTCAAATTGAATCTGCTAGAAATCTGAATTATCCGTGACTCATTCTAACTAGGGGTTTCCCATGTAGCTCAATGGTAAAGAATCTGCCTGCCAATACAGGAGACACAAGAGTAGGAAATGGCAACACACTCTAGCATTCTTGCTTGGAAAATTCCATGGGCAGAGGAGCATGGTGGGCTGCAGTCCATGGGGTTGTAAAGAGTCTGACATGACTGAGTGACTGATCGAACATGCATGCATGCATCCTAACAAAAGAGCATAATTCTCTGAGAAATAAATAAAACTTAACAGTTTTACACCCATTTCTCAACCCTCATTTTATAAAAAGGATCTAGAATACTATGAAAAATTATGAAACATAAAAACAAGAAACTATGATTATATAATTAAGAGAAAACAGTGAACAGACTTCTTAGATGACCTAGAGTTAGGAGTCAGTGAGATAGGAGACAGTTATTTTAAAGCAGGATAACATGTGAGGGATTGAGTATTTCAGGAGAGTGATGGAAACTTTGGAAAAATACCAAATGCAAATTCTAGAACTAAAAAATGCAGTATCTTTAAAAACACTGCTCAAATGGCCTTGATAGCAAATCTGTTATAAGAAATAGACCGTAAGAAATGTGAGTGTGTGAATAAATACGGAAGTCTGTTTTCTGGTCTTTAAATTTATATAAGTGACAGTGAATGTGTGTGTGTGTGCGTGCATGTGTGCATGCATGCGTGCACACTCAGGTGTTTCCAACTCTTTGAGACCCTGTACACTGCAGCCTGACAGACTTATCTGACATGAAATTTTCCAGGCAGCAATACTGCAGTCGGTTGCCATTTCCTACTCTACGTCTCCTGTGTTGGCAGGCACATTCTTTACCCCTGCACCACCTGGGAAGCCCTGGGATTTATAATATATAGAAGTAAAAATTTATGACCATAGCATGAAATATGAGAGTATAAACAAATAAATTATACTCTTTTGCATTTGTTATATATAAAATTACATATGTAATTAGAATAGTATAATATTACTTGAAGGTGGACTATGATGAATTAAGAATATGTGCTGTACATTCCTAGAGCAGCCAAAAAACATGTGTTGTGTGTGTATGACTTAAAAGTCCACACAATGAGATTATATAGGGAAATAACTATATTTGGAGACAGGAAAACAGGAACAAAGAACAAGTTAAAAATAAGCAGTAATGCAATAAACTTAAATTATACAAGTAATTATATTAAACACAAATGGTCTAAGCCAAGCATTGAAACATAGAAATTGTCAGGTTGGATAAAATAGCAAGAACCAACTATATGCTTTGTACAAATGGGCAATTTAAAGACAAATTTGGTTAAAAGCAATAGTGGAAAAAGGTATACTAACACTTATCAAAAGAAAGTTGTTATAGCAAAATATACTTCAAGGATTATTAGTAGAGTAAAAGGACATTTTATAATGCTAAAAGGATCCATTTATCAAGAAGATATAAGAAGATAAAAGAACCCTAAATGTATATTTACAAAATATTCAGAATACATGGAATAAAATTTGATAGAAATAAAAGGAGAAATGGACATTTATACTTAGAGATTTCAGTACTTTTCAGTAATTAGTAGAAAAAAAGTACCATAAATTAGGAAGGGTATGGAAGATTTGAACACCACTGTCAATCAGTTTCCCATGACATTTTTTGAATACTAAGCCCAAGAGATGCAGAATGTGACATTTAAATATACATGAAACACCAAGGTAGATCTCATGTGAGGATGTCAAAACTTCAACATACTGTGGAAGACTTGAAATTATAGTATTTTATTTGACTACAGTGAAATTAAGTTAGAAATCAGTAACAAATGAGAATTCAGTTCAGTCGCTCAGTTCTGTCCGACTCTTTGTGACCCCATGGACTATAGCATGCCAGGCCTCCCTGTCCATCACCAACTCCTGGAGCTTACTCAAACTCATGTCAATGAAGTCCGTGATGCCGTCCAGCCATCTCATCCTCTGTTGTCCCCTTCTCCTCCTCACGGCTTCAGTCTTTCTTTCAGGGTCTTTTTCAAGGAGTCAGTTCTTTGCATCAAGTGGCCAAAGTATTGGTGTTTTCAGCTTCACCATCAGTCCTTCCAAAGAATATTCAGGACTGACTTCCTTTAGGATTGACTGGTTTGATCTCCTTGCTGTCCAAGTGACTCTCAAGAGTCTTCTCCAGTGGCACAGTTCAAAAGCATCAATTCTTTGGCACTCAGCTTTCTTTTTCTTTATAGTCTAGCTCTCACATCCATACATGACTACTGGAAAAACCACAGCTTTGACTTGACGGACCTTTGTTGACAAAGCAATACCTCTGCTTTTTAATATTCTGTCTAGGTCAGTCATAGCTTTTCTTCCAAGGAGCAAGAAGAGTCTCTTAATTTCATGGCTGTAGTCACCATCTGTGGTGATTTTGAAGCCCCCAAAATTGTCTCTCATTTTTTCCATTGTTTGCCCATCTATTTGCCATGAAGTGATGGAATTAGGAGATCCCTGAATGGTGGTGGTTTTTGTTTTTTATAGCCATACCATGAAGCTTGCGGGATCTTAGTTTCCTGGCCAAGGATTGAACCCCAGGCACTTGGCAGTGGAAGCTCAGAGTCCTAACCACTGAACTCTCAGAGAATTCCCAGTCTGAATGTTTTAAAATTAAGGTGATTCTGAATAACTCATGGTTAAAAGAATAAATGGAAAATGAACATTTTAAACAAATGGAAAGACAACATATCAACATTTATGAAGTGAACTTCAGAATTTATAGCTTTAAATCTTGAAGAAGAAAGTATTAGAATCATTACTTAGTAAGTTTTAGCCTAAGAGAGAAAGACAAATTCAAAACAAATAAAAAGGCAGAAAATATAGAGAAAACGGAAATGAGCGAAATGGAAAATGTCCCATGTAAATGAACAAATTGTAAAATTTTCTCATTGGAAAAAAATCAGTATAATTGGTAAACTTAATGTTTAGAACAATTTATATAACTCAAACTTGTGAATCAGCATGTGGTCTTTTATCCCTGGCTTCTTTATGGCATCATGTCCTCAGGGCTGCATTCAAGGAAGGTAAAAGCAGTAGTAGTGAATCTTCTTGAGGCAGAGGCACTGTTTTTTGCTTCACTGAGCAAACACTGCCACACTGAGTTGGCATAAGCAAGTCATTGTTGTTGTTTAGTCACCAAGTCACTTCTAACTCTCTTGTGACCCCATGGGGCTGTAGCCTGCCAGGCTTCTCTCTCCGTGGGATTTTCCAGGCAGGAATACTGGAGTGGGTTGCCATTTCCTCCTCCAGTCAGCCCAATTTCAAGCAGTGGGGAAATAGACTCTGGATCTCTTAATCTTGGTGGTGAAAGACATTGTGGCCATGTTTCTTGATTCTTAGTGGTTAAATCTCAGGTCAAAGGTCTAGGATTTTACCCTATTTACAAGGTACTGTGTTCACATCAGATCAGATCAGTCACTCAGTCGTGTCCGACTCTTTGTGACCCCATGAACTGCAGCACGCCAGGCCTCCCTGTCCATCACCAACTCCCGGAGGTCACTCAGACTCACATCCATTGAGTCAGTGATGCCATCCAGCCATCTTATCCTCTGTCGTCCCCTTCTCCTCCTGCCCCCAATCCCTCCCAGTATCAGAGTCTTCTCCAATGAGTCAACTCTTCACATGAGGTGGCCAAAATACTGGAGTTTCAGCTTTAGCATCATTCCTTCCAAAGAAATCCCAGGGTTGATCTCCTTCAGAATGGACTGGTTGGACCTCCTTGCAGTCCAAGGGACTCTCAAGAGTCTTCTCCAACACCACAGTTCAAAAGCATCAATTCTTCGGCGCTCAGCCTTCTTCACAGTCCAGCTCTCACATCCATACATGACCACAGGAAAGACCATAGCCTTGACTAGGCGAACCTGTGTTAACTTGCCAGAAAACACAAACCAGAGACAAAGGGTTTATTACTCCCTGGAAAGCAAGCAGCCACCAGGACAGTACTTGTGTTGGTTACTTGAGCCTGAATCTTCATAGGGCTTCACAGTGAGGGTCAGATGGGACCTGCACAGGTAGTAGTGTACACTGAAGAAGGGGAACCCTGAATTGGGAAACCTGACCACATGTAGGACCACTCATGACCTGTCCTCTCCTCAGGAGAGTGAGAGAGAGAAACCTTATCTTTACTCTGGAATTTAAAAAAATCTTCTCTGGTGGCAGGGAATGAGATGATTAGATAGCATCACCAACTCAGTGGACATGAACTTGGGCAAACTCCAGGAGATGGTGAAGGACAGGGAAGGTGTGCTGGTGTGCTACAGTCCACGGGGTCACAAAGGGTTGGCCATGATTTAGTGACTAAACAGTGAACAACGATCTCTGGAGAGAAGACATTGAACTGCCTCAGTGTTGCTAAATGTTATTATCTGGAA
The DNA here is from genome assembly GCA_935064755.1 of Tragelaphus eurycerus. NCBI lineage: Eukaryota > Metazoa > Chordata > Mammalia > Artiodactyla > Bovidae > Tragelaphus > Tragelaphus eurycerus. The sequence continues at coordinate 14,224,874 of CAKXYN010000024.1, read as the reverse complement.
TGTATCCTTATATAAACACCTTAAATTGGCTGTAAATGACATTGTTCAGAGAACCCAGGCTATGCAGAAATGTGAGATGCTCATGGAAAATTATTTTCTTATATAGTGTGTCTGCTTGCACAATAATATGCATTCTTCCCATATACAAAATCTTATCACTCTTCTAACTAGAGTATTACGTCAGAGTCCAGTATCTTTATCATCTAACCAAGGTCCAAATACAGATAAGGCTCTGCTATGCCATTTTGTAATTAACAAAAATACAGTGAGATACTGATCTTCACCTACTACATAGGTTAAGATTAAGAAAGACTGAGAATATCAAGTGTTGGTGAAAATTTAATTGGAACTCTGGGAGTGGTAAGTGATAAAACTACTTTGTAAAATGATTTGTTTATTTTTTAAGAATAAAATTAAACATGCCTATAGACTCAGTTCAGTTCAGTCACTCAGTTGTGTCCCACTCTTTGCAACCCCATGGACTGTAGCATGCCAGGCTTCCCTGTCCATCACCAACTCCTGGAGCTTGCTCAAACTCATGTCCATCAAGTCGGTGATGCCATCCAACCGTCTCATCCTCTGCCATCCCCTACTCCTCCTGCCTTCGATCTTTCCCAGCATCAGGGTCTTTTCCAGAGTCAGTTCTTTGCATCAGGTGGCCAAAGTATTGTAACTTCAGCTTCAGTGTCAGTCCTTCCAATGATTTCCTGTAGGATTGACTGGTTGCAGTCCAAGGGATTCTCAAGAGTCTTCTCCAACACCACAGTTCAAAAGCATCAGTTCTTTGGCACTTAGCTTTCTTTATGAACTGTGATCTAGCAATTTCACTCCCCTTTATTTACCTGCAAGAACTGAAGCCTACATTCTCATATGCTATGCTATGCTAAGTCACTTCGGTCGTGTCCGACTCTGTGTGACCCCATAGACGGCAGCCCATCAGGCTTCCCTGTCCCTGGGATTCTCCAGGCAAGAACACTGGAGTGGGTTGCCATTTCCTTCTCCAATGCATGAAAGTGAAAAGAGAAAGTGAAGTCGCTCAGTCATGTCCGACTCTTAGTGACCCCATGGACTGCAGCCTACCAGGCTCCTCCGTCCGTGGGATTTTCCAGGCAAGAGTACTGGGGTGAGGTGCCATTGCCTTCTCCGACATTCTCATATACTTGTACACAAATGTCATAGCACTCTTATCTAGGACAGGTTGTCTTGGTGAGGGTATTGACTGGAAAGTGGCACATTGGAATTTTTCGTAGGTGAGGAAAGATTTTATATCTTGATTGCTGTTGGTTATATGGATGAATGCATTTGCCAAACTATACTTTAAAGGTCTATTATGTAAATTATGTAAAAACATAAAAGTGGAAATTTCTGCAGATGTGGGAACTCCTTATAACTTCAATATGTATGTCAGTTACTTTATTCCACATTAAGGTTTTTTTAACATATATATATGCTAACCATTGTTTGATATAAAAGTTTGGTTAACATTGCTGGCATTGACGAATCTTTCTACTCAGCATTCAGAAAACTAAGATCATGGCATCTGGTCCCATCACTTCATGGGAAATAGATAGGCAAAAGGTGGAAACAGTGTCAGACTTTATTTTGGGGGGCTCCAAAATCACTTCAGATGGTGTTTGCAGCCATGAAATTAAAAGATGCTTACTCCTTGGAAGGAAAGTTATGACCAACCTAGATAGGATATTCAAAAGCAGAGACATTACTTTGCCAACAAAGGTCCATCTAGTCAAGGCTATGGTTTTTCCAGTGGTCATGTATGGATGTAAGAGTTGGACTGTGAAGAAGGCTGAGCTCCGAAGAATTGATGCTTTTGAACTGTGGTGTTGGAGAAGACTCTTGAGAGTCCCTTGAACTTCAAGGAGATCCAACCAGTCCATTTTAAAGGAGATCAGTCTTGGGTGTTCATTGGAAGGACTGATTGTTGAAGCTGAAACTCCAATACTCTGCCACCTGATGCCAAGAGTTGACTCATCGGAAAAGACCCTGATGCTGGGAGGGATTGGGGGCAGGAGGAGAAGGGGACGACAGAGGATAAGATGGCTGGATAGCATCACCGACTCGGTGGACATGAATGTGTGTAAACTCCAGGAGTTGGTGATGGACAGGGAGGCCTGGCATGCTGCGATTCATGGGGTTGCAAAGAGTCGAACACGACTGAGTGAGTGAACTGAACTGAACTGAGCAGGGGTCAGACAGCAATGCTGACCTTGAGAGACATGTAGCTATTTCACCAGCCTTCTTTCCTCACCTCGTACTGTATGTGCTGTAAGGCATAGCACATTTTATACATACAATTATTTTCATCCTTCAGGATCAAGTGCTCCTTTACAGTATTTGTTTTTTTCATTACATAAGTTTCTTACCTTTTTATTCTAGTTCTTTTACATATAACTATTTTCATTGTTTACTAGCATGTACTTATAGGTAATGGGTTAATAATGTTCATAAAGTTCCTCAGAAGTAAGCACAGGTTGTATCAAATACAGATTAGCAAATATGATAGCCATCAGATCAGATCAGATCAGTCGCTCAGTCGTGTCCGACTCTTTGTGACCCCATGAACTGCAGCACGCCAGGCCTCCCTGTCCATCACCAACTCCCGGAGGTCACTCAGACTCACATCCATTGAGTCAGTGATGCCATCCAGCCATCTCATCCTCTGTCGTCCCCTTCTCCTCCTGCCCCCAATCCCTCCCAGCATCAGAGTCTTCTCCAATGAGTCAACTCTTCGCATGAGGTGGCCAAAATACTGGAGTTTCAGCTTTAGCATCATTCCTTCCAAGAAATCCCAGGGTTGATCTCCTTCAGAATGGACTGGTTAGATCTCCTTGCAGTCCAAGGGACTCTCAAGAGTCTTCTCCAACACCACAGTTCAAAAGCATCAATTCTTCGGCGCTCAGCCTTCTTCACAGTCCAGCTCTCACATCCATACATGACCATGGGAAAGACCATAGCCTTGACTAGGCGAACCTTTGTTGGCAAAGTAATGTCTCTGCTTTTGAATATGCTATCTAGGTTGGTCATAATTAAACTAAAATCTTTCAGAACAACTAAACACCATCTGATAGCTATGGGCATGCCTGAGGAGCCTTTGTTGTACATTTTAACTTCTGAACTCTTATTTAAAAAGATCATTCCAACATAAGATTTCTCTTAAATCTAGCCAAGTATAACTTGTGATCTCTTCAGATCCATAGGGAAGTATACATACTATATTTTTTAAAACTTTTATAGTGATTTCACTTTTCAGTTACAAATATTTCCCAAATGAGAGTTTATCAAAAAAGAATGGGAAGGGGAAAAGACGGTAATTTGAATATAGATATACGACTGTGGATTATTGTTGAAACTGTTAGGGGAAAAAAATCACATAAGCATTTTCTTTATGATAAAGAATCTTGAATTATAGCTAATCTTCTAAATCGGAATCTCTAAGGGAGAAGCTACAGTAATCTGTAGTTTTGAAAAATAACCCTAAGCAGTACCATGGCACCCAAGGTTTCTTTTGGGTCCATGAGCAACTTTTTCTTTTAACTGTTAAACTTTTAACAAAGTTTCCTGGCTGGAAACTTTGTTGGGATGGTCTATGAATGGTTTTCCAAATCTGTTGATAAAAATCTATCTTTCTCTTACTAGATTATTCCCTACACATCCACTATTGTGAGTCTTGACTTGCCATCTATTCTCACTCCTGTATTTTTCCATTGTCCTTAATTAAACTACCTGGGTTGTCTATATTTGCTACACCCCACTCCAGTACTCTTGCCTGGAAAATCCCATGGACAGAGGAGCCTGGTAGGCTGCAGTCCATGGGGTCGCTAAGAGTCAGACATGACTGAGCGACTTCACTTTCTCTTTTCACTTTCATGCATTGGAGAAGGAAATGGCAACCCACTCCAGTGTTCTTGCCTGGAGAATCCCAGGGATGGTGGAGCCTCGTGGGCTGCCGTCTGTGGGGTCACACAGAGTCGGACACGACTGAAGTGACTTAGCATAGCATATCCTTCTCCTATTTCTTGAATCCCCTACAAACAGCATTTTATCTCTATTACTCCTCAGTAAGATAATCAGTGACCTTTACCTTATCGAACAGTGGCAATTAAAGTTCTTACTAACATAGTTGATAACTTCCTCCTTGAAATAATTTTTTCCATTTAGCTTTTAGAATACACTTTGGGTGAATGAGGGGTGCTTTCTCTTGACTCACTGCCTCTCTTCAGTGTCCTTTGCTGGTTCTCTTTTCTTCTTTATGACCTCTATTTTTATAGTATCTCAGGACTCAACCATTGAATTTGTTTTCTTCCTTCATTCCTTTCTTTTTGAACCTGTACTCTTCTATCCACATTGATGCCCTTGATTCTTTCATGTAATTTCATCACTTTATTTATTTTTTAACATTTATTTAGTGATTTGGCTGTGTCAGGTCTTAGTTGCAGCACTCAGGATCTGTGGCCTCCAGAGCATGTGGGCTTAGTTGCTCAGTGGCATGTGGGATCTTAGTTCCCTGACCAGGGATTGAATCTCTGTCCCCTGCATTGAAAGGCAGATTCTTAACATTGGACCACCACGGAAGTCCCTAATTTCATTACTTTAAATATCTCTACACAGATAACTTCCAAATTTATAGTCTCAGTTTGGATTTCTTTCCACATCTCTGGATACTCATGCAACTGTCTACATAGGCTCCCACTAGGACAGCTTTCAGGTATTTCAAACTCAAGTCTCTAAACAAACTTTTCTTCTCTCTAACCTCCTTCTGTAGCCATATTCCATCTCAGTTCATTGTCAGTCCCATTTTATCATACTACTATGTATGTGGGAGTATGTTGCGTGACAAAATAAGTGGCCATCTTTGCTTGATATACACAGAGGTATTTTCTGTGGTATGTGCTATGTGTAGAATTTGTGGAGAAAGTTAACTCAGTCCTAAACAATTTTTTATAAGGACGAATGGTCTAATATATTTAGAGTGACCCTTTAAAATTCTGAAACACGTATTTATTAATATCACTGAGCTTTTCAGAAAAAGATTATTCATGATGTATGTACTTTTAATTAACGCTGCTGTTTTGGGTTTGGGGCTGTCCTATTTTGGAATATGTTGGTTTTAGGTACAGAAAACCTAGCAATGGTTTAAGCAAATAGAGGATTTCATTTTCTTATACATCAAGAAATCCAGGTATTTCTGTGGTTGGCATTGGCTCAGCTGCTCAGCAGTACTGTTAAGAGACCCCAGCTTGCTTTGTCTTTCTATTTTATCAGCCTTATTGGTAGGCTTTTAATCCTCATGCTTGTTGATTCATAGTCGTCATGTTCACACCCGTCCCTAGATAAGGAAACAGATGTTTTTCCAGAATCCACTACCATTCTACCCCCAAAGTAGACTTCTAAGTATGTGTCATTGAGCTTACCTGTGTCATCTGTCACTTGTCCACCCTTCTTGGAAAGCTAAAAGTGGGTATTTAGCTAGGTCCATTACGACCTTGAATAAAAGGAACTTCTGAAAAGAAGGAAAAGACTGGTAAGCAGTTAACAGTGTTTGCCACAAAGAACCACCAAAAACTACTAAATTTTAAGTATAATTGGTGATTAGAGTTTATTTGCTTGGGAAAACTTTTCTTGTTTCTCAGTAAGCTCAAATAAATGGAATTTTAATGGTAGATAGAGTGGTATCTGTTACTTAATATAGGTGAGGGCTCTCAATAGTCTAAAAATATTATGAACAATAAATCCAGTTACTATTGAGAAATTAGCGATTTTGTGTGTGTGAGTTTATGTGACTGAATTAATTATAGAGGATTTTAATTTAGATTTTGAGATAAATAAGAAATTGGAAGAGATGTTCCTTAAAGTCATAAAGATTATTTTTGTTGTTAATTTTGTTTCTTTTTTTGGTTTTCATAGAATGTTGACTCAATTAAGAAACATCAGGGAGATAAATTCAACCCAGTGGTAAGTAGTTTTAATTTCTTTTGTTAGAAAGTGTGTACATTATTATTATGCCTTTTATTTGGTTGGCGCCTCTTCCTCCACTGCTTTGTATCTGCCTCTTCCTCCACTATTTTTGTATCTGCCATTTTAAGCCTGATTTATAAAGTGGCTCTTAAATCACAACACTAAAATTTTAATGAACAGTCCCCATGTGGATCACTTCCTGTTCAGATCAGGTCTGTCTTTCTCCCTGTGCTTTACTTCCTTGCAGTATTGTATAAGGGAGGATCTCTTTGAATTTGGTTACTCATTGCTCTCTCATGTGGTGCTTTCCTCCTCTGTCAATAAGTAAGGTCCCCCTCCTTTCTTATCAATTAGCAGTTTTAGTCTGCTAAATTAGCATCCGTTTTTGTATTTGTTCAAGGACCACTGAATTTATTCTGAGGTCTCAACTGTCCTTTACACTGCCTCTGTCCACAGGAAGTTCTGTTTTGTTTTTTAATTCTCAAAGTTTTCATTTGAAATATAAACTCTTTGCGGTTTCCTAAAGCTAAGTATCTTTTTTTTTTTCTGAATTCACATTCTTTTCTGAGAAGTTCTGCAGTATGATTAGAACTACAGAAACGTCTTAGAGGTCATTTTACTTCTATTAGCCATTATTCTGCCCTGTAAATTGCCTTCTACCTCAAGTGCCCTGCACATACGATTTAAATAATATACTAAAATTAATATACTCTTCTTTTTTTCTGACCACTCTGTGTAGCACAGGAGATCTTAATTTCCAGACCAGGGATTGAACCCATGCTGTTTTTATTAGGAGTGTGGAGTCTTAAGCACTGGACCACCAGGGAAATCCCCACACTCTTAAGTCATTGTATTTGGGAATAGTGTGTCATGTTCCATTATTCTCAGCTGGGAGTTATGCTTTCAAATCCATTATGATTTCTGGAAAATGGATTTTTTTAGGACATATTTTGCAAATTATTGAATACTATCATATATAAATATAAGCATATAGTAGTTATAATATGAACCAGAGTAATAGTTTGAAGTATTATATTAGTGCTGTCTCTGCAGTAATAGAAATGTTCCTTATATTTTTTTACTCAGTATGATTAGCCACCTGTGAGTATTGAGTATTTACAATATAGTCAGTGTGACTGAGAAACTAGATTTAAAATTTCATTTGATTTACCTTGAATTTTCAGGTTAAAATGCTACTCTGTCTACCATATTGGACAAAGCAGAGTTTTTTCCCCACTTTTCTTAAGTGTCTCCCCTAAGTCATTATCAGTTGAAAAAGAAAGTGTATATTCATTTTTAGAATCTTTTTTCATTATCTCATTAAACATATAAGTATAAGCTAAATTCCTCTTTAGTAATTAAATTCTTATTAGATCAATAAAACTGCTTTTTCTGAGTAAAATGCACCTTCATATAACTATGGTGTGGGAGAAGACTCTTGAGAGTCCCTTGGACTGCAAGGTGATCCAACCAGTCCATTCTGAAGGAGATCAGCCCTGGGATTTCTTCGGAAGGAATGATGCTAAAGCTGAAACTCCAGTACTTTGGCCACCTCATTTGACGAGTTGACTCATTGGAAAAGACTCTGACCTGGGAGGGATTGGGGGCAGGAGGAGAAGGGGATGACAGAGGATGAGATGGCTGGATGGCATCACCGACTCGATGGACGTGAGTCTGAGTGAACTCTGGGAGTTGGTGATGCACAGGGAGGCCTGGCATGGTGTGATTCATGGGGTCTCAAAGAGTTGGACATGACTGAGTGACTGAACTGAACTGAATTGAAGCATATTCAGTAAACTTTATTGACAGAGTAATTTTTTTTTAATTGAGGTATAATTTATATATAACATTACATTAGTTTCAAGTATATGACATAATGATTAGTATTTGTATATGTTGGACAGAGAAGGCAATGGCACCCCACTCCAGTACTCTTGCCTGGAAAATCCCATGAACGGAGGAGCCTGATAGGCTGCAGTCCATTGGGTTGCTTAGAGTCGGACACGACTGAGCGACTTCACTTTCACTTTTCATTTCCATACATTGGAGAAGGAAATGGCAACCTACTCTAGTGTTCTTGCCTGGAGAATCCCAGGGACAGCGGAGCTGGTGGGCTGCCGTCTATGGGGTTGCAGAGTCGGCCACGACTGAAGCGACTTAGCATATGTTGGAGAATGACCATTACAATATGTCTAGCAACCATCCATCACCATACATAGAAGCAATTTGTATGTGTGTGTTATGAGAGCTTTCAGTCTACTGTCTTAGCAACTTTCAGATATGCAGTACAGTATTATTAGCTGTAGTCACCATGCTGTACATTACATGCCCATAACACAGAAATTTTAGATAGAAACATTTGATGTTTGACATTATTAGTGTAAGGGAGGAAAAATTTTCCCTTCCCTGTTAGGGTTCCTGGCTGGGTCTGAAAATTTAACTGACAGAGACAGATTAACAGGAGAAAAATGTATACATTTGTTTAATGTAAGTTTTAAAAGACGCAGGGAGCCTTTGTAAGGAAAGGAAGACCCAAAGAAACAGTTAAACGAGTATTTTTATGTGATGTTTGATGAAGTGGACTGTTGTGTAGAAATACAATAGGTCAAAGAGTAAATGTAGTAAACGGGGAGATTTAGCAGGCCTTGTTCATTAGAATTTCTCTCCCTTCGTCTTTAGAGATACCTTCTAGTATAAAGAGGACTCCTTTAACAGAAACATGTTTATGACCTGTTTCAGGGGGAAAGGCACAGAAATCAGAGTGACCTTCCTGCTTCTGCTATTTTCTCAAATTCCTTTAGGTTAAAATACTAAGTATTCCCTGAGTACCGTATTTTGTCCTGAACTCCCATCAGTTGTTTGTCTCTATAAACCCTAAAGGAGAAGTATGTAGTAAAGACCTATTGATGTTTGAATTCTGAGATGAGTATATGCCAATATATTGAGAAATAGTATAGTGCAGTATGAGTACAGAATCAGTTTCTTTATGGAAAATGGGGATGATAATAGTACATGCCTTAAGATATATGAGGATGAAATGAGAATAAGCATATAGTTTATATGAAGAATTTAGCACAATGCCTGGTGCACATGGTGATTAAGTAAGAATAGTCAGATTTTTTTTTTCTTTACTTGCTAAGGAAATAGTTACCCTTACTGTCAAACACTTGAAGAATATGATATAATTTGAAGAGTTAGAATCAGTGCCTTGCAGATTCATGTTGGAGCCTGAGGCAAAAGAGAAAAATTAATCATACTGATTCTGTCTTTATTTTTAAATTAACCATGGATTAATGAATTATTTTTCCAAGAGTTTGATTTTTTTACAAAAATGTTGCATTAAAATACTTAGTTTGATTACTGAAGGGTTTTACTGTGTCTGAGGCATTTGCCTCACTGGCTTCAACCTAGTCTTGGCTCTGGGTAGAAGTAATCTAATACTTTAATGGAGTCTTCTGCCTAGGGCAAGAATTTATTATTATTTTGCAAAGAATTGATAACATTAATTAAAAGTCATTCTTATTTTATTGAGATGGGCTTTTTTTTTTTTTTTAGTAAATTAATGTTAGCCTCCTAGTTGGAATTAACCTCTGTATATATGTATGTGTTCTTAATAAAACTAGCCTTGAAAATTTTCACTAATTCAGAATTGAATCTTTCCCCCAGTTAGATTGAAATGAAGTCTGCACTGGTGGGCTGCCGTCTATGGAGTCACACAGAGTCGGACACAACTTAAGCAACTTAGCAGCAGCAGCAGCAGCACTTTATTGAAGCAAGTTTCTTCTCTAGTGTGTAACCTTAAGCAAATATAAAATCTGTACACTTAGAAAAATTAAAAGAACAGCATTAATTAAAACAAAATATACTTCGCATAGATAGGAATTTTGATGTGGGAGAGTTACAGGAAAGTTAAACGGCTGGTTAGCTGGTTAGGGAGACCTGAAAATACCTTTGCACTCCCACTTTTCTACTCAGAATTGCATATAGTCAAGTTCTTAATTAAGAAGCAGCTCTTAATCAGAAGTTAAATAAATTTCTTTGTTATATTAGGGTTTTTCTTGTTGATGAGCAGACTTATAAAGCATAGTTCTTTTCAGTTCAGTTCAGTAGCTCCGTCCTGTCCGACTCTTTGCGATCCCATGGATAGCAGCACTCCAGGCTTCCCTATCGATTGCCAACTCCCGGAGCTTGCTTAAACTCATGTCCATCAAGTCAGTGATGCCATCCAACCATCATTCTCTGTCATCCCCTTCTCCTCCTGCCTTCAATCTTTCCCAGCAACAGCGTCTTTTCCAATGAGTCAGTTCTTCGAAAGGTGGCCAAAGTATTGGAGTTTCATCTTCAGCATCAGTCCTGCCAATAAATATTCAGGGTTGATTTCCTTTAGGATCGACTGATTGGATGACCTTGCAGTCCAAGGGACTCTCAAGAGTCTTTTCCAACACCAAAGTTCAAAAGCATCAATTCTTCGGTGCTCAGCTTTCTTTATGGTCCAACTCTCACATCCGTACATGACTACTGGAAAAACCATAGCTTTGACTAGATGGACCTTTTGTCAGCACAGTAATGTCTCTGCTTTTTAATATGCTGTCTAGGTTTGTCATAATTTTTCTTCCAAGGAGCAAGCGTCTTTTAATTTCATGGCTGCAGTCACCATCTTCAGTGATTTTGGAGCCCAAGAAAATAAAGTTTCTCACTGTTTCCATTGTTTCCCCATCTGTTTGTCATGAAATGATGGAATCAGATGCCATGATCTTAGTTTTCTGAATGTTTTAAGCCAGCTTTTTTACTCTCCTCTTTCACTTTCATCAAGAGGCTCCTCAGTTCTTCTTGGCTTTCTGCCATAAGGGAGGTGTCATTCTGAAATGGTTCTTTTAGAAGCATATAAACGGTTACTTTGAACTGTGGTTTTGGAGAAGACTCTTGAGAGTCCTTTGGACAGCACAGAGATCAAACCAGTCAATCCTAAAGGAAATCAACCCTGAATATTCATTAGAGGGACTGATGGTGAAACTGAAGCTTCAATACTTTGGCCACATGATGTGAAGAGCCAACTCATTAAAAAAGATCCTGATGCTGGGAAAGATTGATGGAGGAGAAAACGACAGAGGATGAGATAGTTGGATGCCATCACCGACTCAGTGGATATGAGTTTGAGTAAGCTCCAGGAGGTGGTGATGGACAGGGAGGCCTGGTGTACTGCAGTCCAAGGGATTGAAAAGATTTAGACACAACTGCGCGACTGAACAAACAACAACAACAAATGGTTACTTTTAGGATCATTTTGTGAACTACAAAAGTGCTTGAGTTTATTTTTAAATTCACTATAAATTTGAATATTCCAAGTCCTGAAAGATGATGCTGTGAAAGTGCTGCACTCAATATGCCAGCAAATTTGGAAAACTCAGCAGTGGCCACAAGATTGGAAAAGGTCAGTTTTCATCCCAATCCCAAAGAAAGGCAATGCCAAGGAGTGCTCAAACTACCGAACAGTTGCACTCATCTCACACGCTAGTAAAGTAATGCTCAAAATTCTCCAAGCCAGGCTTCAGCAATATGTGAACCGTGAACTTTCTGATGTTCAAGCTGGTTTTAGAAAAGGCAGAGGAACCAGAGATCAAATTGCCAACATCCACTGGATCATGGAAAAAGCAAGAGAGTTCCAGAAAAACATCTATTTCTGCTTTATTGACTATGCCAAAGCCTTTGACTGTGTGGATCACAATAAACTATGGAAAATTCTGAAAGAGATGGGAATACCAGACCACCTGATCTGCCTCTTAAGAAATCTATATGCAGGTCAGGAAGCAACAGTTAGAACTGGTCATGGAACAACAGACTGGTTCCAAAAAGGAAAAGGAGTACGTCAAGGCTGCATATTGTCACCATGTTTATTTAACTTCTATGCAGAGTACATCATGAGAAATGCTGGACTGGAAGAAACACAAGTTGGAATCAAGATTGCCGGGAGAAATATCAATAACCTCAGATATGCAGATGACACCACCCTTATGGCAGAAAGTGAAGAGGGGCTAAAAAGCCTCTTGATGAAAGTGAAAGTGGAGAGTGAAAAGGTTGACTTAAAGCTCAACATTCTGAAAACGAAGATCATGGCATCTGGTCCCATCACTGCATGGGAAATAGATGGGGAAACAGTGGAAACAGTGTCAGATTTTGTTTTTCTGGGCTCCAAAATCACTGCAGATGGTGACTGCAGCCATGAAGTTAAAAGACGCTTGCTCCTTGGAAGGAAAGTTATGACCAACCTAGGTAGCATATTCAAAAGCAGAGACATTACTTTACCAACAAAGGTTCGCCTAGTCAAGGCTATGGTCTTTCCTGTGGTCATGTATGGATGTGAGAGCTGGACTGTGAAGAAGGCTGAGCGACGAAGAATTGATGCTTTTGAACTGTGGTGTTGGAGAAGACTCTTGAGAGTCCCTTGGACTGCAAGAAGATCCAACCAGTCCATTCTGAAGGAGATCAATCCTGGAATTTCTTTAGAAGGAATGATGTTAAAGCTGAAACTCCAGTATTTTGGCCACCTCATGTGAAGAGTTGACTCATTGGAGAAGACTCTGATGCTGGGAGGGATTGAGGGCAGGAGGAGAAGGGGACGACAGAGGATGAGATGGCTCGATGGCATCACTGACTCGATGGATGCGAGTCTGAGTGACCTCCGAGAGCTGGTGATGGACAGGGAGGCCTGGCGTGCTGCGGTTCATGGGGTCGCGAAGAGTCGGACACGACTGAGCGACTGATCTGATCTGATAAATTTGAATGTGAAGTGAAGTGGGCCTTAAAAAGCGTTACTACGAATGAAGATAATGGAGGTGATGGAATTCCAGCTGAGTTATTTCAAATTGTAAAAGATGATGATGTTAAAGTGCTGTACTCAATATGTCAGCAAGTTTGGGAAACTCAGCAGTGGCCACCAGACTGGAAAATGTGTTTTCATTCCAATCCCAAACAACATTCGAATTACAGTGTAATTGTGCTCATTTCACAGCTAGGAAGATTATGCTCAAAGTCCTTCAAGCTAGGCCTCAGCAGCAGTATGTGAACTAAGAGCTTCCAGATGTACAAGCTGGATTTAGAAAAGGCAGAGGAACCAGAGATCAAATTGTCAACATTCATTGGATCATAGAGAAAGCAAGGGAATTCCAGAAAAACATCTATTTCTGCTTTATTGACTACACTAAAGCCTTTGACTGTGAATCACAACAAACTGTGGAAAATTCTTAAAGAGATGAAAATACCAGACTACCTTACCTGCCTCCTGAGAAACCTGTATGCAGATCAAGAAGCAATAGCTAGAACCGGACATGGAACAACAGACTGGTTCAAAATTGGGAAAGTAGTGAGACAAGACTGTATATTGTTACCCTGCTTATTTAACTTCTCTGCAGAGTACATTATGCAAAATGCTGGACTGGATGAATATCAAGCTAGACTATCAAGATAGATTGCCAGGAGAAATATCAACAACCTCAGATATGCAAATAATACCATCGTAATGGCAGAAAGTGAGAAACTAAAGAGCCTCTTGATGAATGTAAGAGAGGAGAGTGAAAAAGCTGGCTTAAAACTTCATCAATACAGTATACTAACGCATATATATGGAATTTAGAAAGATGGTAACAATAACCCTGTATACGAGACAGCAAAAGAGACACTGATGTATAGAACAGTCTTTTGGACTCTGGGAGAGGGAGAGGGTGGGATGATTTGGGAGAATGGCATTGAAATATGTATAATATCATATATGAAACGAGTCGCCAGTCCAGGTTCGATGCACTGGGACAACCCAGAGGGATGGTATGGGGAGGGAGGAGGCAGGAGGGTTCAGGATGGGAACACATGTATACCTGTGGCGGATTCATTTTGATATATGGCAAAACCAGTACAATATTGTACAGTTAAAAAAAAAAAAACAACTTCAACATTAAAAAAGCTAAGATCATGGTATCCGGTCCCATCACTTCATAACAAATAAAAGGGGGAAATGTGGAAGCAGTGGCAGACATTTTTTTCCTTGAGTTCCAGATTCACTGTTGACAGTGACTGTAGCCATGAAAAAGACGCTTGCTCCTTGGAAGGAAAGCTGTGACCAACCTAGACAGCATATTAAAAAGCAGAGACATCACTTTGCCAACAAAGGCGCGGATAGTCAAAGCTATGGTTTTTCCAGTGGTCATGTGAGAATTGGACCATAAAGAAAACTGAGCACTGAAGAATTGATGCTTTCGAAGTGTGATGTTGGAGAATACTCTTGAGAATCTCCTAGACTGCAAAATCAAACCAGTCAATCCTACAGGAAATCAGCCCTGAGTATTCATTGAAAGGACTGATGCTGAAGCTGAAGTTCCAATACTTTGGTCACTTGATGCAAAGAGGCAGCTCACTGCCAAAGACCCTGTTGCTGGGCAAAAAGAGAAGGGGGCGGCAGAGGATGAGATGTGCGGGTAGCATCACTGACTCAATGGACATGAATGGATCTGAGTAAACTCCAGGAGATGGTGAAGGACAGGAGAGTCTGGCATCCTGTAGTCCATGGGATCGCAAAGAGTCATATAGGACTTAGTGACTGAACAACAACAACAAATATAAAAAATTTGATAGAAAAGCAGTGTAAATGCATTCTGTTGAGTGTGTTTACAGAAGGGAATATTTATCTGTGAGGTATAAACTAGGAGAATTGAACTGGAATAGTTTGTTTTGAAAAATTGTTAGAATGCTTTTACTAAACTTATTTTTGTTTGCATATTTCAGTGTCTAAAAATGACTACAAAACGAAGTTTATTTGTGCGGTTGGTACCATGTCGTTGTCTTCGAGGAGAAGAGGAGACTGTCACTACTCTTGATTATTCTCATTGCAGTTTGGAACAGGTTCCCAAAGAGATTTTTACTTTTGAGAAAACTTTGGAGGAGCTCTACTTAGATGCTAATCAGATTGAAGAGCTTCCAAAGGTATGTTAATCTGGTCTTTCAAGAATTGCCTTTGGTTATTTTTATGCCTAGAAATATGATATTCCCAGTGTTGCCGTAATGCTGATACATATGTATATATTATTGCCCCTGTTTTGGTTTAATTTCATCTTTAGGAAATGTAACACAATTCAGGTTTTTTAAATTGAATTTTTAACCTTTATCTCTTCAAGTTAATTGCTTTATCTTTTCAAGTTAATGGCTTATTTATGCAAATAATTTAAAATTTTATATCTAATTCCAGGCTTATTAGAGCCACTAAGGTAGACAGTAAAGTGAAGTGAAAGTCACTCAGTCATGTCCAACTCTTTGGGACCTCATGGACTCTACAGTCCATGAAATTCTCAAGGCCAGAATCCTGGAGTGGGTAGCAGTTCGCTTCTCCAGGGGATCATTCCAACCCAGGGATCAAACCCAGGTCTCCTGCATTGCAGGCGGATTCTTTACTAAATGAGCCACCAGGGAAGCCCAAGAATACTGGAGTGGGTAACAGTTCCCTTCTCCAGGGGATCTTCCCAACCCACGAATCGAACTGGAGTTTCCTGCATGGCAGGCGGATTCTTTACCAGCTGAGCTACCAGGGAAGCCCAAGGTAGATAATCAGATCAGATCAGATCAGATCAGTCGCTCAGTCGTGTCCAACTCTTTGCGACCCCATGAATTGCAGCACGCCAGGCCTCCCTGTCCATCACCAGCTCCCGGAGGTCACTCAGACTCGCATCCATCGAGTCAGTGATGCCATCCAGCCATCTCATCCTCTGGTGTCCCCTTCTCCTCCTGCCCTCAATCCCTCCCAGCATCAGAGTCTTCTCCAATGAGTCAACTCTTCACATGAGGTGGCCAAAATACTGGAGTTTCAGCTTTAGCATCATTCCTTCCAAAGAAATCCCAGGGCTGATCTCCTTCAGAATGGACTGGTTGGATCTCCTTGCAGTCCAAGGGACTCTCAAGAGTCTTCTCCAACACCACAGTTCAAAAGCATCAATTCTTCGACGCTCAGCCTTCTTCACAGTCCAGCTCTCACATCCATACATGACCACAGGAAAGACCATAGCCTTGACTAGGCGAACCTTTGTTGGCAAAGTGATGTCTCTGCTTTTGAATATGCTATCTAGGTTGGTCATAACTTTCCTTCCAAGGAGTAAGCGTCTTTTAATTTCATGGCTGTAGTCACCATCTGCAGTGATTTTGGAGCCCAGAAAAATAAAGTCTGACACTGTTTCCACTGTTTCTCCATCTATTTCCCATGTAGTGATGGGACCAGATGCCATGATCTTCGTTTTCTGAATGTTGAGCTTTAAGCCAACCTTTTCACTCTCCACTTTCACTCTCATCAAGAGGCTTTTGAGTTCCTCTTCACTTTCTGCGATAAGGGTAGATAATAAGACGCTACAATTCTGCAGCCAACAGATTTACCTAGACAAAGAATTGAAATTAATGTTTTTCTAGTTTTCGTGAGTTTTTGATCTAGTAATTGAGGATAAATTGTCCTTTTAGTTATCACATCAGAATTTTGTTTTTTTAACAGCTTTGCAGAGGTATTATTCTGTTTTCCCCCTTTCAGTTTTGTTTGGAAAGGCTTTGGAGGACCTAATATTTCTGAAATGTAGGAACAACTAGCAGGAGAAAGTTGGTTTGTTGCCATGAAACATCCTCGCCCATTAACAACTTGCTTGCTAAAATATTTTAGTTGTTACTTCTTTTTTCCCTTAAATTCTAACCTGACTTCATCCCCTACTCAGTTTCTTATTTTTGCAGAGAAAGTTGCAATAGTTTTACCACCCAAACAACAGTGTTTTTTAAGCTGTGGGTGTGGACTCATTAGTGGCTCATAAAAATCAATTTAATATATGGGGCATTTCCAAAAAATAAACTCTTATTTGGACTGGCAGATTTAGAAGACAAAAAATACAAGATATCCAATTAAATTACAAATTTCAAATAAATAGTAATTTTTTAGTATAAGTGTGTTTCATACAGGGTATAGGACATCTCTCTCACTAATCATACAGGGTATAGGACATCTCTCTCACTAAAAAAATTATTGTTTATCTGAACTTCAAGTTTAACCAGGCATCCTGTATTTTATTTGGTAACCCTAACTATCATAGAGTTAAAAAATAGGGAGTGTTGCCTGTATCTATTGTAACATAAAATATTTGTTTTAGATTTATGTGTGTAATTATATACATCCTGGATGGCAGCATTGTTTTGAAAGAGTTGCTGTTTGGGTGGCTAGTAGTAGTAAAATCATTCTGAAAGCCAGCACCATCTGAGATTGTCTTATAAAGAAATCTTTATATAGCTATGGATAAAATATTAGAAGTTGTGGGTTGCGTGTTCATGAATTTCTTCCCTAGGTTGTGATCGGATGCTTTGTAATTGACTGTTTCCTTGCATGTTATTTTTCAGCAGGGAATTTATTTTCCTTAGCTAGGTCTCCTAGATCAAATGGAAGACCAAAATTAGTCCCATTTTATAATCACCACCAGTGAGGTCTCATTTTGGGAACTGTGTTGAAAAGAGAGAGGGATGCTATGATAGTGCAAATAACTGAATCACTTATCATGCCTAGCAATTTTCCATTTTTGAAAGAATGCTCTCCTTAAAAAATAGGATTTATTCAGTGCCATCCTGCAGACAATTTTGTTTTTTTCCTAAAGATTTTACTTTTTAGAGCAATTCTAAATTCACAGCAAAACTAAGAGGCAGATATAGAGATTTCCCAAGGCCACATAATGGCTCAGATGGTAACGAATCTGTCTGCAGTGCAGGAGACCCAGGTTCAATCCTTGGGTCGCCGGGAATATCCTCTGGAGAAGGGAATGGCAACCCACTAGTATTCTTGCCTGGAGAATTCCATGGACAGAGGAGCTGGCCAGCTACAGTCCATGGGGTCACAAAGAGTTAGACATGACTAGGTGACTAACACATGCACATAGATTTACCAAATATGTAACCTGTCCCCACACATGCATGGCTTCCACCGTTATCAACATCCCCCCTTTGGTACCAGAGTGGTTAAGCCACCATAGTAGTTAGAACTGATGAACTGTTGAAAAATCATAATCACCCAAAGTCCATAGTTGACATTATGGTTTGCTCTTGGTGTTGTGCATTCTGTGGATAGCACAATGCATAATGACATGTATTCATCATTATGCAATCAAACATAG
Organism: Tragelaphus eurycerus; assembly: GCA_935064755.1. Taxonomy (NCBI): domain Eukaryota; kingdom Metazoa; phylum Chordata; class Mammalia; order Artiodactyla; family Bovidae; genus Tragelaphus; species Tragelaphus eurycerus. The sequence goes on along the minus strand of CAKXYN010000024.1, from coordinate 14,206,737 downwards.
TATTTTCAGTACCCTAAAAATCCTCTGTACTCTGCAAAGGTTTTTTTTTTTTTTTTTTGATGCTTAGAAGTAGCCCACGTACTTGCTGCTGCTGCTGCTAAGTCACATCAATCATGTCCGACTCTGTGCAACCCCATAGAAGGCAGCCCACCAGGCTCCCCTGTCCCTGGGATTCTCCAGGCAAGAGTACTGGAGTGGGTTGCCATTTCCTTCTCCAATGCATGAAAGTGAAAAGTGAAAGTGAAGTAGTCGCTCAGTTGCGTCCGACTCTTTGAGACCCCATGGACTGTAGCCTACCAGGCTCCTCCGTCCATGGGATTTTGCAGGCAAGAGTACTGGAGTGGGTTGCCATTACCTTCTCTGGTACTTACTGCCTTTGTTTAAATATATTTAAGTCTCATTTTCATTATTGTGATTTTAGCATAACAGTATGTTTGCTCCGTTATTTTATTTTTCTCTCAAATCAGAGTTCTATATTTTAATTCATTTAAAACCAATTTTACATATTTGAATTTATATAAATTCAGCTTATAGACTTATATTTTGGAATAAGGATGCTTGAAACATAAGATCCAAAGTGAAAGTGAAAGGGTTAGTTGCTCAGTTATGTCCGACTCTTTGTTATCCCATGGACCATAGCCCACCAGGCTCCTCTGTCCATGTAGCTCTCCAGTCAAGAATACTGGAGTGGGTAGCCATTCCTTTCTCCAGGGAATCTTCCTGACCCAGGGATTGAACCTGGGTCTCCTGAATTGCAAGCAGATTCTTTACCATCTGAGCCATTGGGGAAGCCCTTTTAGTTTACTGTATTTAACAGCCACTTATTTCTTATGACCCTAACAGAAAATATAGCATATGCTAGATTTTGTTAAGTGCATTTTGCCCAGGGTAGAAGTGTGAGGATATAAATCATTCTGAGTAGTCCAGTTGTATTCAGATCTATAATAGCATAAAATAATAAGAGGTCTTCTCTGGTATGTGTGTAGGTATAATTCATTCAGTTTTAATGATGTTAATAATATTTGTCCAATGGTTAATAAATGAAATATTTAAGGAAACTAAAGGAATAATCAAAATCCTTCTCTACCTTGTTTCAACAGCAACTTTTTAACTGTCAGTCTTTACACAAACTGAGTTTGCCAGATAATGATTTAACAGCATTACCAGCATCTATTGCAAATCTCGTTAATCTCAGGGAACTGGACGTCAGTAAGAATGGTAAGATTCTTTCTTTCTAAATTTTTGTGTTGGGGAACATGTTAAATAAGTAAAATTTCTTTTGTATTTTACCAGATAAAAAAAATTTTTTTAAGTCGGATTGCAGTCTGTTATATTAGGTTTTTTATATATATGTATAAATCTATGAGAATTTAAAGTAAAGTGAAGAATAAGTATAAACATTTTTAAATAGCTTTAATTGAAATGCTGTGGATATGTGCATGCACATCTGTGTCCTTAAATCTGCTTTTTTCATATATATATTTACTGCCATGTTTGTGATGATGAGAAATTAATAACAACTAGCTGTAATGTCGGTTGTTAATAACACATTTTGAATCATCTGTAAGCATGGACTGTAATGTAGCGCCTAATGATACTGACGTAAAATATTTACAGTGTAATGTTAAAGTTTAAAAAAAAGTCGTGCTACATTAATGAATTGAACATCAGCAAATACTTATTGAGAGACCACTCTGTGCCAGATACTTACTAGGAGCTTGGATTACAAATTAATGATGAAAAGTAAAAGGATATAGTCACTGTTCTCTTGGGTACATTGTCTTGGTTTTGTGTGCTTAGTTTGAACATTAAAGTGTGGAAGAGATGTTCCAAATTGTTAATTCCTTACCTTGAAGTGAGAGAGAAGTAACACTTACAAATTTTAGAGTGAGCATATTACAATATGTTGGAATAATTTAGAATAATCATTTCCCAAGACCAAGGAAATCCTTATACATAACCACAATATCATTATCACTCAAGAAATTTGACACCGTATTTTCCCCTGTTGCCTAATAAGGCCCTTTTTAGCTATTTACCCAACCTGCACCAAGTTAAAGATCACATATAGCTTTCAGTTGTGCCTCTTTGATCTTTTAAAACCAGCTTGTCCATCTTTTTGTGACATTGTTGTTTTTGTAGAGTTCAGATCAGCTGATTTTTAGTTGTTACGAGTTTTCTTCTCATGATTTTATTTTAGGTTAGTTAATTTCCTCAGCTTCTTCAAGGGCAATTTGAAATTTGTTTCCATTCCTCATACTTAATAGAGTGGCAAGAATTGTGTAAATTCCAAAGAAAATGAACTTGATCCATTACCATTGTAGCTGTACATACACTGACAGTTAAGTAGCATTGTAGAACTTTGGAATTGTGACATTAGAAGTCATTAAGTGTAACCTTCCACTCTGAAGGGTTATCTCTTCTACTTTTTGGTGTTACTGATAAAATCACATACACAAAGGCTAGTAACCAATGTTATTAGTCTTTATAGTATGAAACTATTCCTTGGCTCAATAATGTACATGCTTTATTCTCCTCCTGAAAATGCAATAATTCAAGACTTCTCTAAACTTGAGAATTGTGGAATTATGCCCTACAACATCATTCAATCAGTATCTTAGATTTTCATGCAAAGAATAACATGTTCGAGTTATGACAACCCATTGGACTGTAGTGTTTCTTTTTTTTTCATTCTAGCTTCAGCAGTTCTTTGTGGATTATTGAAAACCTGCTTTGTACAATTCTGTCAGCTTGTGAGTGTTTTTTGAAGAGTTAGAATTTCTATGTGACCAAAGGATTTAGGATAAGCACTTAAGTATTCTTATCTGAAAGAGAATGGCATTAGTTATTGTTATCAGTAAAATCTTACAATTTATTTCATTAAAAATTAAGCTGATTTTGTCTGTTCTTTTCTTCTCTTTGTACGTGATCTCATCTATGTTTTAAATGGCAGAATCAGTCCCTTGCCTTTTATTTGTTTTCTTCTCTTCTTAGTCTTAAACTGATGTCTAAATGCAGCTGCATTTCATTGATGATGAACAAAGTAAGTGAGGAGAGACAGGAAACTATGATTATGTCAGAACCACTCCTTGACTGACAAAAATTCTAGTACTTCTAATTCCTAATCTAATAGTCATCATTACGACTGATGTAATTAACCCATTATACTTTTATAAGAGTTGAGAGTATTTTAATTAACTTGTGTACCCCTCAAGTATATGCTTATACGAGTCTACATTATTATTACTTTTTGGCTGTGCCTCATGGCTTTGACTATGCCAAAGCCTTTGACTGTGTGGATCACAATAAACTGTGGGAAATTCTGAGAGACCTGGGAATACCAGACCACCTGACCTGCCTCTTGAGAAATTTATATGCAGGTCAGGAAGCAACAGTTAGAACTGGAAATGGAACAATAGACTGGTTTCTTAACTTATATGCAGAGTACATCATGAGAAACACTGGACTGGAAGAAACACAAGCTGGAATCAAGATTGCTGGAGAAATATCAATAACCTCAGATATGCAGATAACACCACCCTTATGGCAGAAAGTGAAGAGGAACTAAAAAGCCTCTTGATGAAAGTGAAAGTGGAGAGTGAAAAAGTTGGCTTAAAGCTCAACATTCAGAAAACGAAGATCATGACATCCGGTCCCATCACTTCATGGGAAATAGATGGGGAAACAGTGGAAACATTGTCAGACTTTATTTTTTTGGGCTCCAAAATCACTGCAGATGGTGACTGCAGCCATGAAATTAAAAGATGCTTACTCCTTGGAAGGAAAGTTATGACCAACCTAGATCACATATTCAAAAGCAGAGACATTACTTTGCCAACAAAGATCCGTCTAGTCAAGGCTATGGTTTTTCCTGTGGTCATGTATGGATATGAGAGTTGGACTGTGAAGAAGGCTGAGTGCTGAATAATTGATGCTTTTGAACTGTGGTGTTGGAGAAGACTCTCGAGAGTCCCTTGGACTGCAAGGAGATGCAACCGGTCCATTCTAAAGGAGATCAGCCCTGGGATTTCTTTGGAAGGAATGATGCTAAAGCTGAAACTCCAGTACTTTTGGCCACCTCGTGCAAAGAGTTGACTCATTGGAGAAGACTCTGATGCTGGGAGGGATTGGGGGCAAGCGGAGAAGGGGACGACAGAGGATGAGATGGCTGGATGGCATCACTGACTCGATGAATGTGAGTCTGAGTGAACTCCGGGGGTTGGTGTTGGACAGGGAGGCCTGGCGTGCTGTGATTCATGGGGTCGCAAAGAGTCGGACATGACTAAGCGACTGATCTGATCTGATCTGATCTGATCATGGCTTGTGGGATATCAGTTTCCTAACTACAGACTGAACCCAGGCCACAGCAGTGAAAGCCCAGAATCCTGATCACTTGGAGAACTCCAAGTCTACATTATTAAAACAGGAATATATTATGCATATTACAGTATGATGTGGTTGATTATGAGAATTTTGAGTTTCATTAATTGTGCATTTAAGTTAACAGCTTGCTTAAAAGAAAGGATAGCACACTAAATGAAAGTAGTGTTTATCAAATTTTGGAATTAATTATATTTAGTATTAAGATGGCCATTATGTTAGAGATGGATGAGTTTCATCTTTTATTCTGAATGAGAAAATTGAATTACCACTAAATATACTCCAGTGTTCTTGCCTGGAGAATCCCAGGGACAGGGGAGCCTGGTGGGCTTCCATCTATGGGGTCGCACAGACTCGGACATGACTGAAACGACTTAGCAGCAGCAGCACAGCATACCCCTAAATATTTTCTCCATTACAACATCTCATCATGTTAAATGTTGCATAAGATTCTTTAATGTTATATCCAAGTTTTAGTATTCTTTTAGGTGTTTTTATCAGTTCATCTAATGATATTCTATCTTAATATAACAGATATTTTTTTCATGTTTACTATCTATATGACCCCTGCTTGGAAGGAGGCAGGAAACATTGTGGCATGCTTTATTAGTGTTTCAGCAAGCTGTATTTATTTAAAAGCAGTTGTTTTAGGATTCTTTACTTTGATATTTTCTTAGTTTCTGATATTCTGATATTTCTTCCAGTGTTTCTCGCTGGCAAGTAATATGGCTTAGTGATTAAAACATTTGTTTAGAAAGAGAAAAATTGAATTATATTCTGATCATTACTTCTTTATTTGCCATGTTGCTATATTTGGAAATTAATCTCATTCTCAGTTAGACTGTACATAATTTCATCAATATTACCACTTCCCGTTCTGCCTCATGAGACTGCTAACCACATTGTGGACCAGTGTGTATACAGGAAGTATATAAATTTAAGGTGTTGATATTTGTCTTCATTTTGTAAGAAATTCACTTTTTATCATTTGATGATAAAACTAAAGTCTTAATTTATGAGTGTTAATTTGTTCTTTTTCTTGTCTAAAGTTTTGGTTTATTGTTAGCTTTTTAAAGAAAGGAAAATCTCACCAGGCTACTAGGCCAAGTCACTGCCTGGCCTAACTGGTGTTAGAGAAATTAACATTTAACATCCATTGTGTTCATGGATGGCTTGTGTTCATTGTGTTCATGTGGCTTCTTTTTTTTTTGTTCTTTTTTGCTGCACTATGTAGCATGTGGGATCTTAGTTCCCGAATCAGGGGTTGAACCCCCGCATCTCCTGCATTGCAAAATGAATTCTTAGCCGCTAGACTGCCAGAGAAGTCCTGGCTTGTTTTCTTGAGCAGACTATTAGAGATGATGATTAAAATAATTTGCAAAAGGGATTGATAGAGAAAGCTGATGGAGAGAGAAAAGAAACGAAGACTTATCTAGCTTTCAGTTCTCTCTATATAAGCACACTGAATAAAAACTAGGAATTTTAATGCAGAGAAACCAGGAAGAGTAGCTCAGATCTTTCTGTCTGATATGGGAATGCTGGAGAGGTTAATTATGCCTTTTTAAAACTGAGTCAAAACATTCAGAAAGAATGGGTTGAACGTTTATGGGTCAAACAGGAAGCAGTTCCTTGAATCTGAGAAAATCTGATGATTGGGGACAAAATACTGGAAAAGGCTCTTCACTTTTAAGTTCAAAGAAGTTATATTGATTACAAGGGATTATCGATTACTGGAGAAGTCACTTATTTTTCTCTTTCAAAATTTCTAAAGTTGTTGATTTGCTTAGTAGTTAATGTTGCTTAAATTCAGCTGTTTTAATAAATCAGTTATTTAAGATAACGAAAGAAGAAAAATCATGTGTTAAACTGACATGGAACTTAAAAATGTAGTCTGGTGATCACTGGTCACTGCTAAATGTGTTGTTAATGTAGACCGTAAGTGGGGTGTACAGTCACTGTGCCTTACCATAGGCCTGAGCACTCACTGTGTTATACCTGGTGCTAACCATACATCTATTTGTGCTTTATTGACTATGCCAAAGCCTTTGACTGTGTGGATCACAATAAACTGTGGAAAATTCTGAAAGAGATGGGAATACCAGACCACCTGATCTGCCTCTTGAGAAATCTGTATGCAGGTCAGGAAGCAACAGTTAGAACTGGACATGGAACAACAGACTGGTTCCAAATAGGAAAAGGAGTACGTCAAGGCTGTATATTGTCACCCTGTTTATTTAACTTATATGCAGAGTACATCATGAGAAATGCTGGACTGAAAGAAACAGAAGTTGGAATCAAGATTGCTGGGAGAAATATCAATAACCTCAGATATGCAGATGACACCACCCTTATGGCAGAAAGTGAAGAGGAACTCAAAAGCCTCTTGATGAAAGTGAAAGTGGAGAGTGAAAAGGTTGGCTTAAAGCTCAACATTCAGAAAATGAAGATCATGGTATCTGGTCCCATCACTACATGGGAAATAGATGGGGAAACAGTGGAAACAGTGTCAGACTTTCTTTTTCTGGGCTCCAAAATCACTGCAGATGGTGACTGCAGCCATGAAATTAAAAGACGCTTACTCCTTGGAAGGAAAGTTATGACCAACCTAGATAGCATATTCAAAAGCAGAGACATCACTTTGCCAACAAAGGTTCGCCTAGTCAAGGCTATTGTCTTTCCTGTGGTCATGTATGGATGTGAGAGTTGGACTGTGAAGAAGGCTGAGCGCTGAAGAATTGATGCTTTTGAACTGTGGTGTTGGAGAAGACTCTTGAGAGTCCCTTGGACTGCAAGGAGATCCAACCAGTCCATTCTGACGGAGATCAGTCCTGGGATTTCTTTGGAAGGAATGATGCTAAAGCTGAAACTCCAGTATTTTGGCCACCTCATGCGAAGAGTTGACTCATTGGAGAAGACTCTGATGCTGGGGGGATTGGGGGCAGGAGGAGAAGGGGACGACAGAGGATGAGATGGCTGGATGGCATCACTGACTCAATGGATGTGAGTCTGAGTGACCTCCAGGAGTTGGTGATGGACAGGGAGGCCTGGCGTGCTGCAGTTCATGGGGTCTCAAAGAGTCGGACACGACTGAGCGACTGATCTGATCTGAACCATACATCTGTTATCCCCTAGCCAGTATAGTCATTTAAGTTTGCAATTTCTGGTTCAGACTCTTGACTGGAAATCAGTGTTATATTCTGTACTATTTGTTACCATAGCCTTTAAAATACAGAAACAGTAAAGAACCACTATTAACTTACATTGTACATTTGGGTCATTGGAGGGATATTGATGCCCTCCAAACAAAGATCCCCAGGATTACCTGTGATTGAGCCATGGGGATAGAAGGGGAGTCGCAGTGGGTGCTAAAAGACTTTATTATGGGATTTAGACTTGTACTTGATGATTGGAAGAGGATTTAAGAATATGAGCATTTGCTATGGATGGAATGCTGTCAAGAAGTATAATTCTGTGATTGAGAATATTAATAAATGTTATCTATAGGGAGGGCAGATTAGAGCAAAGCTAAAGCTATAAGCACTAAAGCAGCAGCAGTCACACGTTAGAAGAAGGGATGGCTTGCACAAGATTCACATTTTGTCTTTGTTAAGTCGTGATTACAGATACGCCCTTTGTCTTGATCTCTTGTGGTTAAAGAATGGCCTCCTTTAATATTGGTATTATGTGAAATTGCTTAGTTCAACAGGGAAATACCAAGGTCTCCCTTTGATTGCATCTTGTTCATAGAAAGACCAAGGACTAGCTGATGGTACCAGGCTAGTTCTTAGATTAGATTTCAGGAGGTATTTTCTCTTTCTCAGCAGTAAAAAGAGAACTCTTCTGTATAACCAAAATAGATTAATCTGAGCAGGATAGCCATGTTTAATAGTATCTTCGTTTTATTAAATTTCAGCCACAGAGTCAAATTTTTATGACAAGAGTATATGACAAAGAAAGAATATTGTTGAAGTCAAGTGAGAATGAAAAAGGAACAGGCAGTTGAAATTGCTAAAGAATTAAGTAATTCATGATGAAATTCAGGTTATGCATACTTTATATATGAAGATGAAAGAGCCATCCTTGGAGACAGGCTAACACAAGTATTGAGTTTAGGCCTCATTGAGAAAGTGAGAACAAGGATTTGGTGGAAGTGAGGAAGTTAATGATGCAGATATCTAAGGTAAGAATGTACCAGAAAGAAGAAACAGCCAGTGTACAGTTTGTAAGGTGAGAGTGTCCATGGCATGTATGAGAAACAGAAGACTATAGTAGCTAAAACATAGTGAGCAAGATGGGAGTGATAGGAATAGAGGTCAGAAAGGTAGGGATTTAGAGCAAAAAGACAATGTAGAACCGTATAGGCATTTGTATGTACTTTGACATTTACTCTCATTCAAGTGGAATCACTTGGAAGGGTTTGAGTCAGGTCATTCAGAGCATGATCTGACTTGCATTTTATTTTTATGTTTTAATTAATTTTTTTTTCAACTTTTATAAACATGTTTTATTTGTTTGCTTATACCATCAGAAGTGAAACTATTGACTGTCATTTCCGTAAAATTTTTATTTTTTGTGTGTTTTTTAAAAATTTATTTTAATTGGAGGCTAATTGCTTTTCAGTATTGTAATAGTTTTTGCCATATATTGACATGAATCAGCCATGGGTGTACATGTGTTCCCCATCCTGAACCCACCTCCCTCCCCATCTCATCCCTCTGGGTCATCCCAGTGTACCAGCCCTGAGCACCCTGTCACATTCATTGAACCTGGACTGGCAATCTGTTTCACATATGATAATATACATGTTTCAGTGCTATTCTCTCAGATCATCCCACCCTCGCCTTCTCCCACAGAGTCCAAAAGACTGTCCTGTACATCTGTGTCTTTTTTGCTATCTCACATATAGGGTTATCGTTACCATCTGTCTGAATTCTATATATATGCGTTAGTATACTGTATTGGTGTTTTTATTTCTGACTTACTTCACTCTATAATAGGCTCCAGTTTCATCTACCTCATTAGAACTGATTCAAATGTATTTTTTTAAATGGCTGAGTAATATTCTATTGTGTATATGTACCACAGCTTTTTTATACATTCGTCTGCCAGTGGACATCTAGGTTGCTTCCATGTCCTGGCTATTATAAACAGTGCTGAGATGAACATGTGTCTCTTTCAATTCTGGTTTCCTCAGTGTGTATGCCCAACAGTGGAATTGCTGGGTCATAAGGCAGTTCTAGTTCCAGTTTTTTAAGGAATCTCCACACTGTTCTCCATAGTGGCTGTACTAATTTGCGTTCCCACCAACAGTGTAAGAGGGTTCCCTTTTCTCCACACGCTCTTCAGCATTTATTGCTTGTAGACTTGTGGAACACAGCCATTCTGACTGGCGTGAGATGGTACCTCATTGTGGTTTTGATTTGCATTTCTTTGATAATGAGTGATGTTGAGCATCTTTTCATGTGTTTGTTAGTCATCTGTATGTCTTCTTTGGAGAAATATCTGTTTAGTTATTTGGCCCGTTTTTTGATTGGGTCGTTTATTTTTCTGGAATTGAGCTGCAGGAGTTGCTTGTATATTTTAGAGATTAATTCTTTGTCAGTTGCTTCGTTTGCTATTATTTTCTCCCATTCTGAAGGCTGTCTTTTCACTTTGTTTATAGTTTCCTTTGTTGTACAAAAGCTTTTAAGTTTAATTAGGTCCCATTTGTTGATTTTTGCTTTTATTTTCATTACTCTGGGAGGTGAGCCATAGAGGATCCTACTGTGATTTATGTCAGAGAGTGTTTTGCCTATGTTTTCCTCTAGGAGTTTTATAGTTTTGGTTTTACATTTAGATCTTTAATCCATTTTGAGTTTATTTTTGTGTATGGTGTTAGAGAATGTTCTAATTTCATTATTTTACATGTAGCTGTACAGTTTTCTCAGTACTGTTTATTGAAGAGACTGTCTTTTCTCGATTGTTTATTCTCACCTCTTTTGTTGCAGATTAATTGATCATAGGTATGTGGGTTTATTTCTGGACTTGCTATACTGTTCCATTGACCTGTATTTCTGTTTTGTGCCAATACCATACTGTTTTTATTAGTGTAGCTGTGTAGTATAGTCTGAAGTAAGGGCGATTGATTTTCCTCCATGGAGGGGAGAGGGACCATTTAGGGGCATGAGATTAAGAAATGTAATCTACTCTGTGGTGGTGCTAGTGGTAAAGAACCTGCCTGCCCTTTCAGGAGACGTAAGAGATGTAGACTCAATGCCTGCATTAGTAAGGTCCCCTGGAGGAGGGCATGGCAGCATACTCCAGTATTCTTGCCTGGAGAATCCCATGGACACAGGAGCCTGGTAGGCTGTAGAGAATAGGGTTGCACAGAGTCGGACATGATTGAAGTGACTTAGCGTGGCACACACATGTATAAAACAGATAAGCATCAAGGGTATATTTTATATTACAGGGAATTATAGCCTTTATCATGTAATAACTTTTAATGGAGTATAATCTGTAAAAAAAAATACTGAATCACTATTCTGTCCACCTAAGATGTAATACAGTAAGTCGGCTATACTTAAAGTTTAAATAGATGAATAAATGTGAAAATGTGTTCATCTCTAGGAAAATAGCTCAGTTGGCAAAGAATCTGCCTGCAATGCAGGAGACCCTGATTCGATTCCTGGATCAGGCAGATCCAATGGAGAAGGGATAGACTACCCACTCCAGTATTCTTGGGTCTCTCTTATGGCTCAGCTGGTTAAGAATCCACCTGTAATGCAGGAAACCTGGGTTCGATCCCTGGGTTGGGAAGATCCCTTGGAGAAGGGAAAGGCTACCCACTCCAGTATTTTGGCATGGAGAATTCCATGGACTGCATAGTCCATGGCGTTGCAAAGAGTTGAACATGACTGAGTGACTTTCACTTTCTAGGAAATATCAGGAAAATATCTAGTTTTAGTTAATATCTCATTTATATCTGTGAGGTTCAACCCTCTCAGAAAGTGTTTATTGGGAAAAAGTAAAGATATCATCAAATGTTGACAAGATATAAATAGGTATTGTAGTATGAAAATTGATATTGCCACCCTGGTAAAGAATTTGGAAGCTATTGAGTGACACTGATAACTACGTACCATGTCCTATTCCAGTAGTGCACAAGAGAGGCAAAGATTCTCCCCTCACACAACAAGTACTTCTAAAGATAAATATGTTAATCTGCTTGACATTGTCCCAGGTATCACTGGGTTTCTTTACTTTTTGCCCTGTGTTTCAGAATGGCTAGTTTCTATTACTGTGTTTTCTGTCTCATTGACATTTTCTCCTGCAGTGACTAATCTTTAAATCCTATCCTGTGGTTTTTTCATTTAGATGTATAGTTTTTATCATTTGTGAAGTTTCCATCTCTTACATTTAACCTTTTCCTCCCCATCATTTTATTCATTTTTTCCCTTTAAGTACCATAGCTGTTTTAAAGTCATTAAAAAAAAATCTTTTTATCTAAGTAGAGAATAATAATACAGTAAACCTGATGTGCCTATCAACCAGAACTGTAACATACCAATCAGTATGTTACATGTATACCTCATACTTTGCCAATCTCTCTCATACATAAATATTTCAAGATGAAACCACTCTACTATTAACCACAATTTATAGAAAAACAGCTAACAGTAATTCCTTAATATCGTTAGATATCCATCAGTGTTAACATTTTCTGATTTGAATCTTTACATGAACTCTGTAAATTCTAGCAAAAGTTCTTTAAAATGAATCATCTTGAAACTTTTAGGGAAATTGACTTTAATAACAACAACAGTGATAAAAAACCTTTCCTTAACCAGTGAGCCCAGATTTTTGAAGTTGTTATTGAGATAATTGTAGAGTTACATGCATTTTTAAGAAACAGTACAAATTGGTACTCTTGTAGTTACCACCTAGTTTCCCCCGTTGGTAATAATTGCAGTTATATAGAACAGCAGTGATATTGACTGATAATGGTATGGTCTCCCAGTCTTACTCAGCTTTTTTCAGTTGCTGTGCCTGCATGTATAGTAGTAGTGGGTTTAGATATTGACCATAGGCAGTTCTCTTTGGTCTCTTCTTATCTAGGTGGTTAGTTAGTTTTTCTTTAACTTTTTTAACCTGGATAATTTTGATAATTACTGGCCAGTTTTGTAGGACTGCTCTTTGTTTGGATTTTGTTTGATATTTGCTTATGGTTAAATTCAGGTTGGTGTCTGGGGAAGGAATGTGATAAGTGTTGTGCCCCTTCTCAGTGCATCTGAAGATGAGTTCACTGTGATGATACTGGTAACTGCTGCCTTTTAAGTAGTTGAAGTGGTTGGTGCCTGTGAGAGTTCTTTACTCTTTCCCCTCTTAAAAAATAATATGTGTTTAGGAGGAGAAGCTTTGAAACAATATCAATATATTGTTTTTCTTCATTCTTTTACCCACTAATTTTAGCATCCATTGCTAAGTTTTGACTGATCAGTTATTGCTGTAGTATTTGCCAGTTGATGATTTTGTATCATTTCATTTTTCATCATCGGAAATTCTGTGGTTGGCTCTGTAATAAACTTGCTTAGAATAGTACATTCATGAAGTTGACAGAGCCTTAAGTGATCCTCCAGTGTCAGCCCTTTGGAGTAATCATGTTGTGTTAGTGAAGGAATAAGTTTTCTATTAATAGAATTTTGGGAACATTGTTTTAAAGTTATTAATTTGCATTCCTCTAGTCTGGATTACAACAGTACTAAAAGTTGGTCTGTGGATTGTTGCTAACTCAACTATTGTTGCTATATTTTTGCTGAGACAAGTTGAGGTAAGATTAAATGCCTAGAAACTTCTACCATAATTTGACTTGTCACGTTTGTGTTGTATTTTGCAGAAGTATTGATGTATAACTGCCTCAGGCATGTCCTTTGGCATATCTGATGCATATTCCCTATCAATACCTCTTCTATCTTCAGCTTTGCCTTCAGCTTTGTTACCCTATATGTATTCGAGGCGGCTCAATCTGGAACCCAGGATTTAAAAAGTAATGCCTCTTTTATACACTACTATATAAAAATTAGATAAATAATAAGGACCATAAGGACCTCCTGAATAGCACAAGGAACTCTTCTTAATATTCTGTAATGACCTATATAGGAAAAGAGTCTTTTAAAAAATGAATATATGTATATGTTTAACTGATTCACTTTTACTGTACAGCAGAAACTAACACAACATTATAAATCAACTGTACTCCAATGAAAATTTTTTTAAAGTAGTGCCTCTTTTTATGTGAAAACACGAAAGAATGCTGATTATTCTGAATTTTGTGTCCCTAGCACCACACAGAGAAGGCACTGATTTTCTGATGAACAGTGAGAAGGAAAGTAGGGTAAAACTAAACGAGATAGTTTGTCGTTGTTTAGTTTCTCAGTCGTGTCTGATGATGAGCAGTAGTCATAAAGAGGCGAAAGAGAAGAGAGAAATTTTTGTGGAGGTGATTCTGTTTGGTTGACATTGGTGTTGTCAGTTTATCGAGATTCTACTCTGTTGATAAATTTTGAATCTGTAAAGTGTACATTAATTATTAATATTGTTACGATTTTCTCCTTTGTAATTAATAGATTCTTTACAGTTAATGATTATTTGTTCATTTTCTAGGAATACAAGAGTTTCCAGAAAATATAAAAAATTGTAAAGTTTTGACAGTTGTGGAGGCCAGTGTAAATCCTATTTCCAAGTAAGTTCTTCTCTGTTGAATTATAGTATGTCAGTAAAGCAACTATGATAAAGTAGAATACTACTTTCTACATTTTAATCAACAGTTAATATCAGTCTTAAATCTATACAAAATTTTAGTTTTAGATTAAAAAGCCTTTTTAATACTCTTCCCAACCCCGTATATTACAAAGGTATATTTGACATCCATACAGATAATGCAAGTGGTGTTCTCCAAGTCCTATGGTTAGTTAATGTCAAAAATGAGACTAGGATCTAGGTCTCCTTAGCTCAGTGTTACTTGTGCAATATAAGAATGTCTTCACTTGCACTTCCAATGTGTGGCACACTCAAAATTTTGAAAATAAGAGAAACTAAAAAGTCAAAAAGCTAAAAACAAAAAAGGAAAAAGCTAGGTGATTGGTTGTATTATATACCAAAGGTCACACATGTTCTTTTGTGATCATAATGGCTTGAAGCAGAATGCTTTCCTAGTAACAGAGCGGTTAAATTTTGAAAAAATAGAATGACAAAGCAAAAGGTGAATATTGTAAAGCATAGCTTAGTATAGCTAAAATGAAAGTTGAAACCAGCTTTCACATATTACAGTAAATCCCCTACATATGAACGAGTTACATTCTGAGAGCACATTCATAAGGCTAATTTATTCATGAGTTAGCCTAGATACCCAATTAACACAATCGACTATACAGTACTATACTGTAATAGGTTTATAATACTTTCCACACATAAATACATACAAAAACAAACAAAATACAAAGATAACATTTTTAATCTTACAATATAGTACCTAGAAAAATACAGTACTACCATCTCCATCAGTGCTGCTTTTATGCTTGCTTCTGCACATCCTGGACTTGAAATAAAGATACCATACTACTTCTGTACTTTATATAATACTCTTTAGTAAAGTACACAGAAGCACAACCAGTTGTAGAGGACACATGCTTATATGACAGTGTATTCCAGACACGTGAACTCTTATGTTTGAACCTGAAGATGCACGTTCGCATCTTTGAAAGCTCACATCTTCAAGGTTTGTTGTAAGGGACTTACTGTACAAACTTAAAAGGTTTTTCCAAACATAGACAAACATGTAAAGGCAAACATGTAAAGATGATGTTTTACCTTTACCTAAAAATACTATTCTAGCATCAAGTTCTAGATCTGTAATTTGTTTTGTTAGCCAGAGGAAATAAAAGCAAAGTTATTTATAGGTTCTTTTATGACCCTAAATGTCATTCAGCTTTTAATATTAGTTCTCATTTGGTGATTATAAAATTATATGATCTTTATTTGATTATTTAGGGACCAAATATTGAAATGGAAAATAATTGAAACCAGTAGTTCTCAAATGGGGACGGTTTTGCTGTTAACAGTCATTTGGTAAATTCTGAAGACATTTTTTGGTTTATACAACTTGTGCTGGGCAGTGCTAGCTAGCTTCAAGTGATTTAGAGGTTTACACAACTTATGGTGGTGGGAAGTGCTAGCTTCAGGTAATTTAGAGGCTAAGGTGCTAATGCAGAAGACAGCCTCCTGGCAACACAAAACTATCCAGCCCTAAAAGTCAGCTGGAGAAGGCAATGGCACCCCACTCCAGTACTCTTGCCTGGAAAAATCCCATGGACAGAGGAGCCTGGAATGCTGCAGTACATGGGGTCGCTGAGGGTTGGACACAACTGAGCAACTTTACTTTCATGCATTGGAGAAGGAAATGGCAACCCACTCCAGTGTTCTTGCCTGGAGAATCCCAGGGACAGGGGGAGCCTGGTGGACTGCCATCTATGGGGTCGCATAGTCGAACACGACTGAAGCGTCTTAGCAGTAGCAGCAAAAGTCAGCTGGCTTACCAGGCAGCTCAGTGGTAAAGAATTCACCTGCCAGTGTGGGAGTTGCAGGTTCAATCCCTGGGTCGGGAAGATCCCCTGGAGAAGGAAATAGCAGCTCATTCCAGTTTTCTTGCCTGGAAAAATCCCATGGACAGAGGAGCCTAGCGGGTTGCAGTCCATGGGATTACAAGAATTGAACACAACTTAGCAACTAAGCAACAACAACAAAAGTTAATACTGTCAAAGTTTAGAATTCTTTATCTAGTCCTTTCAATTTATGTTAGATAAGGTGAGTTTCAAGAGTACCTGCTGATGTCATAGTCATGTCCTAAGTACATTTCTCTGTGTTGAGGTTCATTCATAGTTGACTGTTATGTGCAGATTTTATCTTACTGAGACAAATACTGCTTTACTTCTCTTTTACAAAATGATAAAGATACAAACATTGAAGCTGTAAGTTATTATAAAAGGTAAATCTCAATTTGAGGATCACTCATAAAAGAGATAGCTGTTATCTGTGTTAGACTGTTTCTTAGATTTTAATAGCTAAAATTCTGCATATGAATTAAATTTAAATCCTGGTTTATTTTATATAGGCTTCCTGATGGATTTTCTCAGCTGTTAAACTTAACCCAGTTATATCTGAATGATGCTTTCCTTGAGTTCTTGCCAGCTAATTTTGGCAGGTAAGTTATAGTTTCTTTTAAAACCTTCTCTTAGCTCTTAACAGAACTTTTGCAAAGTTTACCAGACTGCAGGTTGCTTTAGCAATACTGTTAATTAACAGTTTCATGGGTGGTTCTTTTGTAATTATTTCCAATCATTGTAGTTTTTATAGTTTGTTCAGCACTTGTTATTTTGACTTGAGATTTATTTTCCCAAATAAAAATAAGCAGTGAAAATTTAAAAGAAAAATAATTTAAGACTTGGTTTTAAAGTACATAAAAATAAGGAGTTTAAATTGAAATAATTTTTGTATATTTGAGATAGAATGCTTTATTCTCAGCACTTAAATATTTTTTAAGTGATCTAATTACTGGTTTATCTGTCTTCTTCACTGGAATCGAAGTTCTAGAGAAAAGAAAAGTGTGTTTCTGGGATCCAGCCCATTGCTCCGTTCTTAAATTTGTGCTTCTTGTTGTATTATAGTCCCTGAGTAAGTTTTCTAATGAAAAGATGAATCAGTAAATGAACAAAAGATATTAAATTATTATTGTGTTCAAATTAATTACTACAGAAAGTGCTATCCAAATATGTGTTAATATGGCAATGTTCTTTTTTTTTCTTAAAGAGAGACATATCATATGGTCTCACTTAAATGTGAAATCTAAAATAACCACCGAAACCCCAGCCTCATAAATACAGAGAAAAGATTGGTGTTTGCCAGAAGTGGAGTTGTGGGTAGAGAGGGGCAGAATGAGTGAAGGTAGTCAAATGATACAAACCTCCAGTTTATAAAATAAATCATGGGGATGTAAGGTCATGGTGACTTTAGTTAACCATACTATATTGTGTATTTGAAAGCTTCTTCAGAGAATACATCTTAAAAGTCATCTCAAGAAGAAACTTTTTTTTATATAATAAAGTATAGTGACAGATGTTAACTAGACTTGTTTTGGTAACCGTTTCACAGTGTTGTTGACCCTGGAACAGTGCAGGGGGTTAGGAGTGCTGATCCTCCCCATACTGTAGAACGCTGCGTATAATTTACAGTTGGCCCTCCACATCGGTAGTTCCTTAGTATCCAGGGTTCCAAATCGTTTAGATTCAACCAACCACAGATTGTGTGGTAGGTACCATAGTATTTACTGTTGGGGAAAAAATCTGTATATGAGTGGATTCACACAGTTGAAACCCATGTTTTTCAAGGGTTAACTGTGGGTTAACTTTAGCTCAAGTGGTTACTCCATCTTCTGATGCCATGTTCAACGATGTATATACAGATATCAAATCATTATGTTATATACCTGAAACTAACAAAATGTTGTTTGTTAATTGTACTTAAATAAAGAAAAAAGAATTTGGGGCATTGTTGTAGCCCAGTGAACTGTGGGGCCCACATTATAATGCTTTATATTTTTATATACATACACATATATATGGATCTATGTACACATATATATACACATACACATATGTGTATGTGTATACATATATACATTTCATGTACTTGTTAGATTTCTGTGTCTGGCATTTGGACCACTTTTTAAAATTGAAATATATTTGGCAGGTAACACTCTGTAAGTTTAAAGTATACACCCTGCTGACGTGATATGTTGTATATTGTAATATGGTTGCTACTTGTAGCATTAGCAAGCACTTCTGGACCAGTTCTTCTGCTCGTTTATCCTCTAATTTTATTGGAACATGCATCACTGAAGTGCCAGAGGTTTTCTCCCTTTCCATGTCCTGTTTTGTTTCTTTATTTTTCTCTCTCAGACCTCAACTCTAGACTTAAATTATTGTTCTCTAATCTACTAATGACTAATAATTTGGGGCAGGATTTCATTAAAATGCACAAAGTTTATTAGGATTGACATTAGGGGACACTTACTTTGTGCTTTGGATATGTTTAGAAATATTTATTGCAGCTTCTCCCCCATTAATTCAGAGGAGCAAAAATTGTCTTTTCTGTCTTTGTATTTTTGTGTAATTTTTAACACTAGATTCTACACATTGCAATTACACAATAAATATTGGTTGCTTTTAAAACTTTAGAGGGCGACATTAATTCATTAATTAAATTCTTCATCTTTGTCATAGATGCTTGATTTATTTTATTTGTTTTGCAGATTAACTAAACTCCAAATATTAGAACTTAGAGAAAACCAGTTGAAAATGTTGCCAAAGTAAGTAAAGGTGTTATCTTTTCCAAAATTTAGTTCAGCATTTTAAATTCTTAGAGAAATATTAATTTTCTATTATCTAAAATATGAGTACAAATTATTTTAAAAGACTGACATTTGTGGTCATTGTATTTTAATTAGTGATGTTCAATATAACAATCTATACATCTCTTAGTATTTCTTAGTGATTTCATAGCTTTCTGGAGCTCAGTCTTATGTGACAAAAGTCAAAATAATAAGTATGTAAAGCTCACCTGAGTCCCAAATAAAGGTCCCCATTTCTATACTAGAGTTCTTTCTTAGTACTCCTTAAAGAGATCCATAAAGTCTTCCATGTGAAGTCTGATTAACTCTAGTTCTCAGAACTTGTATGGTTTTAGTCAGTTGTAAATTAGAAATGGAATGGAAGGCCCCCTACTGGTAAGCTAACATCAGGAGGAGATGACAGTCCAAGAGCAAAAAATAAAATGAAAACAGATCTACAGACTCAAAATGCACTAGTCTACATCCTTTATTGAAGATATGTCTTAAAACATCCTAATTCACTACTGTGTTTTTATAGTTTCAGTTCAGTTCAGTTGCTCAGTCGTGTCCAACTCTTTGTGACCCCATGAATTGCAGCACGCCAGGCCTCCCTGTCCATCACCAACTCCTGGAGTTCACTCAGACTCACGTCCCTCGAGTCGGTGATGCCATCCAGCCATCTCATCCTCTGTTGTCCCCTTCTCCTTCTGCCCCGAACCCCTCCCAGCATCAGTCTTCTCCAGTGAGTCAACTCTTCACATCAGGTGGCCAAAGTACTGGAGTTTCAGCTTTAGCATCATTTCTTCCAAAGAACACCCAGGACTGATCTCCTTTAGAATGGACTGGTTGGATCTCCTTGCAGTCCAAGGCACTCTCAAGAGTCTTCTCCAACACCACAGTTCAAAAGCATCAATTCTTCAGCACTCAGCCTTCTTCACAGTCCAACTCTCACATCCATACGTGACCACTTTTATAGTTTAGGCAGTGACAAACTACAGACTGGTTAAGTTTGGCCCAGTGCCTATTTTTATCTAAATAAATTTCATTAGAATCACATTCATTCATTCACTCACATGTTGTTTATAGCTGCTTTTGCTCTACAGTGGTAGAGTCAAGTAGCTGTGACAGAGACTGTATGCAGAGCTTAAAATACCTGACCCTTACAGAAAACTTCCCAGTCTCCTGTTGCAGTTTATTTGTCAAGAGTTGTCACCTCTTGATAGAAGCATCTCCCATTTTCCAGGAGTTCGTTGTTCTGTGTACTCAACTTTTGTAGCATCTTATTTATATCAGTTATTATATTTACCACATTAGTCTAATTTTTAAAATACATTTTACTCTCTTTCTACCTGGCTAGCACATGTGCACATGTGTACCTCATGTGCACATGTACTTGATCCTCCTTCTTCCCCACTCCAACCCATGAGTATAAATCTCTGAGGGCAAGAAGCATACATGGTTTTGATTCCCAAAAGGCTGGGATGATTACAGTGTATATTGTTAGTTGTTAGTATAAATTAAAATGAGAATTATCCTTATTAAAATTCAAATAGGTTTGACTTTTTGGAGATTTGGTATTGGCATTGATGAATCCTTAGCTCAGAATTTGACTGTTAAGAGATTTGAATAATCTGGGTAAAAATTGTTTACTGAAATAGCTAAGCCTACAGTTAATATGGTGTCTCTGATATCATAGGTAATTCACTTATTTTATCTCCTTATATTTTAATTTTAACCTCAGATTGGACTCTCTCATGTATTTGCAAATGTAATTCTTTATTGCTTTTTTAAAGACATGATTACAATATTTGAGGCCTCACAAATTAAAAAGAGGCCATGGTTTTATGTGTCAGGAAAGTCATGTGCATTCAGGTTATGTGAGTAGATCTTTTTATGATCAAAGATTCGAACAGTGAAAAAGCTGTTTTAAATATATAGTTCAGTGGAATTTAATACCATGTTAATCCTGGAGGGCCCAGTACCAACAACACAAATAATGTATATTTCCCCTCTGAGACAGAAGAGAAGGTAAAAATGAGTTAAATACTAAGAAAGTTTAGAGATAAGCAGAAGGAAATTTGAGGGATGGTTGCTTTTACTTTCTCCTTGAAGTAGGAAGCTAGATCTTAAATGAAGTAGGATCAAATATGCCCATGTTAGCTACAGCAAGTTGAGATGGAGATGCTTTTAAAATTTTACAATGTATTTCCTCTTTTTATTACATATCTGTCATTTATGTTTTCCTAAATCAGTTTTAAAACTTAAATTTTTAAGGATATTGTTTATAATCGAGTTTTCCAGTGTAAAAGTTTTTATACCCTTAAAAAAAATTTACTCTTGTTGATATAAAGTGAATTGCTACATGTGAATTTTCTGTGTTATCATTATAACAATATTGAATTAAGAAAAATAAGACCATATTTTCTTCTTTCAATCTTACTCCCTCCGCACAGCTCTCTTTACCTTTCTCACATATCAACCTGGTGTAGTATTATGGACGTAGGAATTAGTATCTAATCTTTCTTGAGAAAGATCCTGGAAGCACCTTTTCACTTTGTAGTAAAGCAAATTGGAACTGAATTACAGGTTTTCTGGACAAAGATATGAGTAAAGGAAGTCAAATTTTTATATCTCATATTAACCTGAAAATAGGCACTCAGAGAATCAAAGCAACTTTGAGAAAAATTGGTACTAGGAAATGAATTAAAGTAGTGTTGATGAAATGGCATATTTAAAATGAAAGGGTTTGGGAAAATTAGCTTTCTGTAATATTAGGTGAGTAACATAATAATTGGGCTTCCCAGGTGGTGCTAGTGGTAAAGAACCTGCCTGCCATGCAGGTAGACATAAGAGACCCAGGTTCGGTCCCTGGGCCGGGAAGATATCCGGAAGAAGTAAATGGCAACCCATTCCAATATTCTTGCCTGGAGAATCCCATGGACAGAGGAGCCTGGTGGGCTGCAGTCCATAGGGTTGCACAGAGTTGGACACAACTCAAGCGACTTAGCACGCATGCACAACATAATAAATTACTTTACAATTATTATATTTGTTTTCACTAAAAAACCAGAGAGATTTAAGCTGATTTTATCTTTCTATTACTAATTTGTTGAATGTCAAGAGAAGATAGAAATAATATGTGTTCTTATGTCATAATTTAAGGAGTCTGTTGGTTTTTAATGATGTTAATTTTCTAGTTAACACATTGATATATTGATATTATGATGATTGTATTTTGCCATATGCAAAAAAGATTTAATATAGTTCCTAAGGAGTTCCCTAGTGTGGTCTGTTGGTTAGGATTCAGCACTTTTCCTGCTGTGTCCAGAGTTCAGTCACTAGTCAGGGAACCTCCCCAGGCCATGTGGGATGGTGTGCCTTCCAATTTTTTTTTAATTTAATGTAGTTCCTTATCTGCGTACCTGGTAGCAATCTATTAAATAATAGGTTTTTCTAAAAATAATTTTAGAGTATAAATATATTAGAATTAATTAATAGTTCACTTTAAGAAGTGCCTTTATTAAAGGAATATAAAATACAACTTAGTTTATTTCATCATGAAATCAGTTTGTACATTCAAGTTTCTATAACGGCAGAGAACTGTTGGTATTGAGTTGAAAGTTTAAAAATGGTATATTGTAGCTTTAATTTAAAATAAATACAGTCTCCTAATTATATTTTTGATTCATGTAAAGCGGTGTTGTGAATTGTATTGAATTTAATTTGAAAGTGTGGAGAACAATGTAATATTTACTGTTCTTGAAATTTTCAGTTTTGTAGAAGTTTTTTACAAATACACCATAAGTCTTGAAAAATGGTAGTAATTAATATGAAGCTACCTAACAATCTAATCATTAGTTGATTTATACTATCTGAGAAGTTATTCTGTGAAAAAAACAAAAAATGCAAAGTGAATTACTGGTATTCTGGTCTGTGTAATTACTGCAATTACTTCTTAAGAGTATAAATAACCTGGGATTTCTCTGATGGCTCAGTGTTTTAAGACTCCACACATCCAGTGCAGGGGGCACAGGCTCAATCCCTGGTTGGGAAACTAAGATCCCACATACTGTGTGTCATGGCCAAAAAGTAAAATAAAAAAGAGTAGAAATAACCTGGAGAGAAGCAAAAATCAGAGAATAATTAATAACATTTCATTTTTATTTAGAAATTAAATGTGACTTGTTTCTTAGAAAATCATTATTTTTGTTTTGTCAACATTTGAAAGCCTATATGTTATTAGGTAATACATAAGAATATTTTACAAGTTTCCTTGTAATCATTTTTTTTGTATACTTAATTCCTTATTACTCCGTTGTGCATAGAACCATGAATAGACTGACCCAGCTGGAAAGACTGGACTTGGGAAGTAATGAATTCACAGAAGTGGTAAGTTCTCACCAACCTTAGTGTCCATAAGTCATTCATTTGATCAAGAAAAAAATGTGAAAATTAAGGTATTTATTTCTTTGCATTTTTAAAGTATAAAATCAGATAAAGATACACACATATTTTGGAGAGACAAGATACGAAAGTTTTTGACAGGATAATTAAACAGATAATAACATCTAATAGGAGTGAAGGTAAAAATGTAAAATTAATGAGAAGCCCATGGAAAAGGTAATTAATAGTTTTTGGCACAGAAAGGAGAAATTCTGAAAGATTATAAGGGAAAAGCTCTCATCAGACTAGAATGCATCAGGAAAAGAACTTGAGTCAAAAATAACTTCATGGGAATATTGCTTAGGAGTTTATTCTGTAGTAGCATACTTCTCTATAATTTTACTTAATAGCTAAAAGAAAAACATTGAATGAAACAGCTGTTATTTTCGAGTTGATAATGAGACCTCTGGATTGCGTTTTTGCTTTGTTTCCAAAGTAGTATGATGCTGAATCAAAAAGAGAAGATGAATATAAGCAATTTGTTGTCTTCAGTCATTGCTCCAAGAGAAATCAGATAATAAGATAGATATTTGTTTTTTGAAGAGAAGCTCGTTAACTTGAAAAATCATCATTAAAATTTTTACACTGTGTTTACAAGTTTGTTTTTTTTAATCGTTGCAAGTTTCAAGTGATAGTCTCAAAAACAAGAGTTTCTCAGCACTGTTGCTACGTAATTGTCCTGTGGAAATTGTATTAGCTCACTAAATAGCTTTTCAGCTGAAGTCACTGGAGGAGCATGGTGGTTTTGAGTATCTCATATTTTTTCTAAATTACTGTCTTTCATATTCTGTATTTTAATTGAAGCTGATATATGATGAATCTTACTATGTTTTGTAGATGTTTTACTCTTTTTAAAAAAATGCATATTCTGTGCTTCGTAAATTATCTGTTACATATTTCCTCAGTATTTGTCTTTACATGTATTAATCTATTGCCATATTAACTATTTTAAGTTTCTAAATTGTTGTTGATTTTATAAACCAGAGCAGAATTCAAAATCATTAAATTTTGGACTATTTCCTTCTTCCAGCATTACACATTTTTAAAAAATTACAGTTGTAACAGGTAATGCACAAAAGGGGCTTCCTAGATGGCTCAGTGGTAAAGAATCTGCCAGTGCCAGAGACGCGAGTTCATTTCCTGGAGTGGGAACATCCCCTGGAGAAGGAAATGGCAACCCACTCCAGTATTCTTGCCTGGGAAACCCATGGACAGGAGCTTGACAGGCCACAGTCCGTAGGGTCGCAAAGAGTCAGATACAACCGAGCATATACACATACAAAGCACAAAGAGATTTTTTTAATCCAAGTTAAACTTAGAATTCTTACTTATATGTTAACAGTAAATCTGAGTGACATGCCTTGTATGTGTTACTCATGTTATAGTTATGAGATATAATGACACCTCAATGCCATCATAATGTCAATGATTGGACACAGGTTTGTGGGTTAACGGAAATATCTTTAAAGGATTCATTCAGAAGAGGCTCCAAGGGTGAAAAACCTAAGGGTAAATTTTGCCTGAATACCAAGTCCACTAAATCACTTTAATTTTTTGGTCCTCAACACAAAACAGTATTCTACTATGTAATTACTAGAAGCTTAAAATAATACAATAGGTTTATTATGCCTTGGTTTACATACTTTTCCTTATGATTGGGTTTTTAAGATGTAGCTTGCCTTCTTTTTTCCTCCCTCTTAGTCATCAGGGAATAGCTTTTCTTTAAGATTTCCTAAAATTCTACATCTTTTTGTGGATAATGATTGAGAGTATACTTTTATTGAACTGAAAGTAATGGATCTTATTGTGTAAATACTTTAACCTGTTATGTAATCAAAAGCTTAATTTATACAATCTGCTATTATGGAATGTCTTTTAGTAATATTTGTGTAATAACTATAACACAGTGGAAAGACTTGAGTTTTGGCTCTGCTTTTTTCCCCCCTCTTAATTTAAAAAAATGTCTTTACAACTGAAAGTTATTATTAGGAATACCCAGGGGAGCTTCTTTTGCCAAATAAATATATTCAAATAAATTAATGTATCTCTTCCTCCACTTCCATCTAAACAGCCTGAAGTACTTGAGCAGCTAAGTGGATTGAAAGAATTTTGGATGGATGGTAATAGACTGACTTTTATTCCAGGGGTATGTATATCAAATTTTAAAGACTTTGCTTATTGCTATCTGTCCTTTGCATTTTTACGAATTACACATTTTAAGTACGTTTAATCAGCTTAAAATGATTATTCTTAATACTGTTAAATAGAAGCAAATTACATTTTTTTATTGTCAATACTTTTTTTTTTAACAATGTTGTGTTTTAGGTGTATAGTAAAGTGAATCAGTTATACATAATCATATATCCAATCTTTTTTAGACTCCTTTCCCACATAGATCATTACAGAGTATTGAGTTGCATGTGCTATACAGTAGGTCCTTATTAGTTACATGTTTTATATATAGTAGTGTGTATATGTCAATCCACATCTCCAGATTTATCCCTTGACCCCTCTCCCCTCGGTAACCATAAGTTTGTTTTCTACATCTGTAGCTCTATTTCTGTTTTGTAAATAGGCTCATTTGTACCATTTTTTTTTTTTTTAGATTCCACATATTAGTGATATCATATGATATTTGTCTTTCTCTGTCTAACTTACTTCACTCATTGTGACAGTGTCTAGGTTCACCCACGTTGCTGCAAATGACATCATTTCATTCTTTTTGATTGCTGAGTAATATTCCGTTGTATATATGTACAACGTCTTTATCTATTGCTCTGTCGGTAGACATTTAGGATGCTTCCATGTCTTGGCTATTGTAAATAGTGCAGTAAAGTTTGGAGTGCATATATCTTTTTGAATTGTGGTTTTCTCCAGATATATGCCCAGGAGTGGGATTGCTGGATCATATTGTAGTTCTATATTTAGTTATTTAAGGAACCTCCATTGTGTTCTCCATAATAGTTGTACCAATTTACATTTCCATCAGCAGTGTATAAGGTCTCCCTTTTCTCCATGCCTTTTCCAGCATTCATTATTTATAGATTTTTTATTTATAGATTTTTAGTGATGGCCATTCTGACTGTATGTGAAGTGATACCTCATTGTAATTTTCATTTTCATTTCTCTGATAATTAATGATGTCAAGCATCTTTTCATATGCCTTTTAACCATCTGTATGACTTCTTTGGAGAAATGTCTATTTAGATCTTCCACACATTTTTCGATTGGGTTTGTCAACACATTCTTGATGAAAATTTTTATATTTCTATAATAAATTTTTGTAAAACACAGTTGACTTGTGTACAACTCAGGGCTTAGGAGCACCAACCCTTTACACAGTGAAAAAATCTGTGTAATTTATAGTCAGCTTTCCCTATTTGAAATTCCTTCATAACAAGGATTCCTCCTCAGGGTCTGATGTTCTGCATCCACAGATTGAACCAACTACAGTGGAGTACTGTAGTATTTACTGTTGAAAAAAATCCATGTGTAAATGGGTCTGTGAAGTTCTATGTTGTTCAAGGGTCAACTTTAAGTCTCTTTCTAATGTCATGGAGTATGTCCTTCCCAGGGGTTGCAGTTGACTTTGTATCCTGTTTTCATTTTGCCCAGGGAATTGTTGAAATAGGCTATTTTCCATGTAGTTTCTTAGCAGCTGACATTGTGTTTATTCTCAGACCTAAAGCCGTACGAATCCCCTTATGTGCTAACTCCCTTGCAAATGATGGGCAGCTAAATTCCCAAAGAAAATTATGTACTTGTCACTCTGCTAGGCTAAAATAGTAGGAGCTCTTAGCTTTTACTGACTGTATCACTAATGGCTTTAAAAATTATGAACCTCTCATATAAACATTTAATTATGAATTATAATTTGTGACTTAAGTTTCTTATCTAAACTTTTCATAAATTGCTATTGACAGAGTCCTTAAATTTCCTTTTTTTTAAACTTACAGTTTATTGGTAATTTGAAACAGCTCACATATTTGGATATTTCTAAAAATAATATTGAGATGGTTGAAGAAGGAATTTCAGGGTGTGAACACCTTCAAGATCTCCTATTGTCAAGCAATTCACTTCAACAACTGCCAGAGACTGTTGGTTTGTATTGATTTCTAATTCATGTGATTAAAATTTACTAGTATACAATCTGAGAAACTTACTGCCATTGCTTGATTCAAAGCTTCCATATATCAAATTTTATTTATAAGATAGTTTCTGAAGTCACAGATCCTATTTGAATTTTTCCTGTTGTGATCAGTTACTCAGTTTACTCTTTTGTTGACATTACTGTTTTTCTTTAAGGAAATGTCATTTTTGTCACTGTAATAAAGTTTGAATCCTTTAAAAGATTAATTTACCCAGATTCGCTTTAACTCTTGATCATGGCCCTTAACTAGTAACTTTTTCCTATCTTAACTTCATTTTAGACTTACAAGAGCAAAATTCTTTGAAAATTATATGGTTGACCCTTCAGCAATGATGGTGGTTAGGGGGCCAACCTTCTGCAGTGGGAAAATATCATATAATTTATAGATGTACTTTTGTATTCACATTTATTTCCTCCCTGTCCATGGTTCTGCCTCTGTGCACTCAACCAACTGTGGGTCATGTAGTACTGTAGTAGTAAATTGAAAAGTTCACATAAAACATGTAGTGGATCCATATACTTCAAACCTATGTTGTTCAAGGGTCAACTGTATTTATATAATTACTTATCTGGTGGTGCATCAAGGGAATTGAATTATCTTATCAAAAACCAAAAACTTACATATTGGCATCTCCATGATGTTTGAATATAAAAATCAGAAATATTTTTACATATTTTTCAATTGAATTACATAATTGTTAGAGCTCGGGTTGTGTTTTGCAAATTCTACTATAATTTTTCCAATGCTTTTTATTTTAAATTAAACTCCATTTTAATTGTTTTAGTATTTAGTATACTTACAATATGTAGAATAGCTTTTTATACTCAAGAAAAAACTACCTTTGGATTACCACTTCTTTAATCCTTTGATACCATAAGTTTGTGCTGTGTATCTTCACTGTGATGCCACAGAATTGTTTCAAGGAGCATGGCTACAACAGTGAGCAAAGGAGACAAAAAGGACGTACTCTTATGAAGCTTACATTTTAGTGAGGCCTAAATGGATAAATATACACTAATGTTAAGAGGTAATATGTATGTGAAAGTTGTAAATACAGGGTAAGGGCATAGAGAGATGGCAGGGTTGGGGTGGTGTCTCTATGAGATAGCTTTGCTTTTTAAAAGTTCTTTATGGTTCATGTCAAATGTAATATGTGCTCACTTGACTGTTGATTGACTTCTAGTTCAAGATGAAAAATTGTTTATTATTTCTTCCCTTAATAGGTTCATTGAAGAATGTAACAACTCTTAAAATAGATGAAAATCAGTTAATGTATCTACCAGACTCTATAGGAGGGTAAGATTTTTGTGTATTAAAAGAACTAGAAGATTTTTCTTTCAGTTCAGCATCCTATATAATTTTTCAGATAATTGTTAATATCAATAGGAGATTCTAAAAACATTTAAATAAGCAATTGGCTGCAGGTTGGATTTATTTATAATCAAGATAGGCCAGTTTTTCTACAGGTGAACTTTAGCTTAGTAGAAATAGATTTTTTTCTAGGTTTGTTAAAGTCAAGTTCAAATGGTCATATGTTCTTGAGTTTTGAATTATATACAGGAAATTTTTTGTTAAAATATGTGTTTTCTTTTTTAATTAAAGGTTAGTATCAATAGAAGAACTGGATTGTAGCTTCAATGAACTTGAAGCTTTGCCTTCATCTATCGGGCAGCTTACTAATATAAGAACCTTTGCTGCGGATCATAATTACTTACAACAGTTACCCCCAGAGGTACTGTATTTAAATTTTATTTTGAATTTTTATTTTTTCTAATTATTAATTATAGGTGTCCAGTGTGGTTTTCTTTAGTTTCTTTCAGAGATAATTATGTAACTAAGTTATGTATTTTCTGGATAATAATTAGTTATATTGATTTGCTAATACTTTTGTTCATATGTGAAAGTTAATAATTGAAAAGGAAAAATATAATTACTTTATACATGAGAAAAGTACTTTTATTACTTTTGAAAATGATACTTCAGTTACATTTATTAAGCAGTAGGCCAAAGTTTTAATCCATAATTCTCTATTTCTCTTTCAGATTGGAAGTTGGAAAAGTATAACTGTGCTGTTTCTCCATTCTAATAAACTTGAGACACTTCCAGAGGAAATGGGTGATATGCAAAAATTAAAAGTCATCAATTTGAGTGACAATAGGTTTGTAACAGTGTAATTCATCATTTGACTTATAGAAGACATCTATTGGATGAAATTAAAGTTCCATTATATGTGATAGAAAATCTAATACATGTTTTTCTTTGCATATATAGTTTTGGGTTTTGTGTAGAATTTTATTTGAAAGAATAATTTTACCTGATATTAATTATCATACAGTGGTTGTTTTGGTTTATTTTATGTTGACTTTTGCTGTATAGTCTTAATTATCTTATGGTAGCCATTTTTATTCCTAAAGTCATATTTTTGCTCTAATACAGCTGTTGAACAAAGCAGCTTTTAATCTTACCTACTCCTTGTATTAATCTGGGCAGACGTGTGATTAGACACCCACTCAAATAATTTGGACAACACAGCCAAGGTACAAAGCAAATAGATCACTAGGGATGCTAAATTGAAGCAATGTTTAAGTTAAGAACAAATGTCTATAATTTTTTCTGGTATAAAGAGACTAATAGTGATAAAAGAATATTTGTAGAGCATTTTTACATTTTGTTTTTGTTGTATCTTAAAAGTATTCAAAATAACCCTAATAATAAAACAGGTATTCCCATTTTATGGAGGGAAAAAAAAATTAAGACTCAGATTTAAGGTGCTTCACATTGCTTATAAAATAGAGCTTTTAGTGTAAACTTGGTTTTCTGACTAGGGTATTCAGACTGTTCACACCTTCCTCCTTTTAAATTGTTAATTATAGCTATGCAGTGTGGTTTCAAACTAAATCCCTTTTAAAATTAAATTCTTTCAGCTCCTACTTTATACCCTAAAACTAGAGCCCTAAGTTCCAACACCTTGAGTTTCAGAGACCTAGATTCCCTAGGTTCCTTTGAAATTAGGCATAGAAGAATAAACATAAGATGGAAAGTTTAAATAGTCATTTTGTTTTAAATAGGGTCCTGTTTCTAGTTAGCATTGTACTAAATATCTCTGTTACTTAATTTTCACTCATTATAATGTTAAAATAGTCTTGAGTATGAAAGTGCTGGCTCACAGTGAAATAAAAAGTGCAATATTTATAACATAACAAACTCTTATTAAGAGTGGTTCCTATAACAATTTATTCTCTCTAAATGCAAATAAAACATCCAAAGCAATTTTGTGAAACATTGTTTAATTTGTCCTTGCCTTTGCATTAAAGTATGGATAGTTGCTAGATTTTCCTAGATAATTTTTTTGAGGTTATTAAATATCCAATTTTCCCCCCAACCTAATTGATTCAATGGAAGATTTGTATTTTTAAAATTAATTCTTATAAAACTGGATAGTATTATGTCTTACGTCCTGTTCAAAAACCTATAATTGATTTTCTCCTGAATTAAATATTTTTATCCTATTTTCATATGCAATAACATAACATTATTTAGAAGACCATTTGATCCAGTTCTCATTTTAACATTTCTCATTTTTAAAGTTTAATTTTTGTTTGCATTTTTTTCCTACAGATTAAAAAATTTGCCCTTTAGCTTTACAAAGCTACAGCAATTGACTGCTATGTGGCTCTCAGATAATCAGGTAGGCATTCTGATTTTGTAAATTGATTATGCATTCTAATTTATTTTGGACTATTTAAGAGTAGTTCTAATCTGATACACATGTAAAAACATACAGATACAGATCATTTTTGTGAAATATGTGTAGATTCATGAAGTCCATTTTGGCCTGACTTCTCCTAAATTTGTAAAAAGATAGATTAGGACAAAATCTTCCCTAAATTTTTAATGTTTTCATAGAGACTCTCTGTGGTTTATATCTGTATACATTTGATAATTTAAATTATGTTTCTAATCAAACACTTTGACAAACCTTAGAGAGGTATTTCTAAGGAATTAATAGTCGTTCCTTGAAATTTTCTTTGGCAGACATTTATTAAAAGCTTATAGTAGGATGTGAACGACTCTGGGAGCCAGTTATACTGATGAAGCAGATAGAATCTTCTTAGGTTCTCATTGAGTTTACATCCTCATGGGAGACACCCGAGATAAATTAATAACTAAGTAATAATGTTTCAGAACTACAGAGAAAGAGTTTACTAGGCATTGGAACAGTAGCAGGGTTGGAATAAATACAGTATTTTAAATCGAGTGATTTAGGAAATACCTGTCTGAAGAAGGGAACAGTAGAGCAGTTTCTCAAGTGAAATTAAGAGTGAGCCATGATGTGAGTTGGGTGAGGGGTGCCTTTAAAGAATACAAAGAATAAAGATCCCAATATTGGAATGAGCTCAGTGTGACTGAGGAACAGATGAAAGCCCAGAGGACTAAAATGTAGTAAGCAAGGGAGAAAACATATGCAATTAGATCCGTAGAGGAAAACTGAGACTAGATCACTTAGGACCTTGTAGGCCATGCTAATCCCTTGGAGTTTTACTCTGAGGTAGAAAGAAATCTTGGAGAAGGCAATGGCAACCCACTCCAGTACTCTTGCCTGGAAAATCCCATGGATGGAGGAGCCTGGTAGGCTGCAGACCATGCGGTTGCTAGGAGTCAGACACGACTGAGCGACTTCACTTTCACGCATTGGAGAAGGAAATGGCAACCCACTCCAGTGTTCTTGCCTGGAGAATCCCAGGGACGGGGGAGCTTGGTGGGCTGCTATCTCTGGGGTCGCAGAGTCAAACACAACTGAAGCGACTTAGCAGTAGCAGCAGTAGAAAGAAATCTGTTGAAGTATTTCATTCCAGGAAATAATGAGATATGATTTACATTTTTAAAAGATCATTCTGGGTGCTTTGTGAAGAATGTAGGACTTTGTGAAGAATGTATGGACTGTGGGTGCTGAGGGTGAGGGTGGGATATTCTGTATTGGAAGCAAAAGTTAAGTAAGAAAGCTGTTGCAGTTAGTTTAGAGGGACATGTTGCTGGATTTCACCTAATATGATAGGAGTGGAGATTGTGAGGAGAGTTTCTATTTGGGATGCATTTTTAAGAAAGCTATTGCCAGAGAGGGACTTACTGATGGACTAAATGTGGAACTTCAGAGAAAGAACTGAAACAAGTATGACTTTTAGGTTTTTAACCTCAGGAAGTACAATATTGGAGTTGCCATTTCTGAGATAGGAAAGATGGGATAGGAGTAAGTTTGGGGATAAAGTTAATAGTTTGATTTTATGAACGTCAAGTCATTAGTTGAGTATCTATAATTGCAACTCAGGTATTGGCTGGAGATAAAATTTGGGAGTCAGCATTGTGCAAAGGGAATTTTATACTGTGGAAGTATATTCAATTACTAGAAAAGATAGAGAAGGTCAAACATTGAACTCAGGAATGAAAAGGATCCCAGAAAGAAAATAAAAAGCACCAGCCAACAAGAGAATGTGTTACCTAGAGAGACATATGAAGAAAGTACTTCAGGAAAGATCAACTAAGTCAGGTGTTGTTGATGAATTAGGTATTTGAGGACTGCTAATTGGCCATTGGGTTTATTAAGCTAGAAGTAGTTATTGATGTTTAAGAGTAATAGTTTTAGTGGAATGGTGGGGGTTAAAGTTTGATTTAAGTGTATTATAGTGCATGGAAAGAAAGAAGGCTGGGGCAATGAACATATCTTAGTAGCCTAGCTAAGTTTCATTGTGTAGACTGTTGTTAAGCTTGTTTTAATGGATAAGAAATCTCTTGAATAATGTCACCATAATAATGGATTGTAGGTCCTGAACAAAAAGAAAAGAATAAGGACTACCTCTGTAATTATGAGGAAATCATTTTTTCTGTATCTATTCTCAAGTATTTCGTACTAGTAAATGTTTTTAAACAAAACAGAATATAAAATTTACTGATCCCTTTAATAAGTTAATGCTTAGTGTTTGAGCAGTACTTTATGATTTATCTAAAGCTGTGTTTTCC
Source organism: Tragelaphus eurycerus (assembly GCA_935064755.1). NCBI lineage: Eukaryota > Metazoa > Chordata > Mammalia > Artiodactyla > Bovidae > Tragelaphus > Tragelaphus eurycerus. The sequence goes on along the minus strand of CAKXYN010000024.1, from coordinate 14,173,326 downwards.
CATGGAAGGCTTAGATACACAAGTCTCATATGATAGTCCTAAATTCCATCATCAAATTTGCTTGGGAGACATGTTATATCCCTCTTTTGGATTATGTTAACAACCCTGATGTGTTCTGATAGTAAAGAAACCCTCTTGTCTATATTTCAGAATTCTCTAAACTTCTTAACGAAGAAACCCTTTCCCCGTAACTCTTAATAATATCTTAAAAACCTTAAGTTGATATTGCTCCACATTTATGAATCAGTCTGTATATCTATTTGTTCTATGAATCAGAGGAAGAAGTATTAAAATGATGATACTTTTGTTTTCATTAGAACTTGAACACAAGTAATTACTACATCTATTAAATGTGTCAGTTCATGTATATATACATGTGTGTATATATATATGTATATCTCTCTTACTTGAATATTTACATTTTAAGTCTGATATGAAGTTTAGCTGCTGGATTCACAAAATGTTTAAACATCTGCTGGGCTCTGGCTCAGGTACCTGTTACAACAATATGAATGAGACATGGCTCTTGGTCTTGAGGACTCTGAACTCTTAGTATATTAGAACTGCTGTGGATGAATCTGTGCCAGAAAATTATGCCAGATTACTTATTAAGATGAAATTAATAGCATAGCGTCTGTACAGTGTTCTCTCATTTACCTCTTCTTGCACCTTATTTGTAAATTACTTTTAAAATTATGATGATATGGGGCTTTGTTTTCCCTAGTCTAGCAAAGTAATAAATAGTAAAACATATGTGATATGGCTATAAAACCTCTCTTACAGTATGAGGTAGTCATTTCCATGTAAAAGGTTGAAATGTAGGGGAGAAAAATATGTGAAAGTAGTTTGATTATAAATTATGAAAATAAATTGCTTCTGGACATTTCACTGACCATGAAGAAAATAAACCTATAGGCAGTACATGCAGTAACATAGTCTTTCATAAGTCTCTAGAAGGTCCAAACAGAACAGTTGATCATTCATCCCTCATTCATTTTGCCATTCTTATTCAGGAACCATTTATTGAACAACTACTCTATGCCAGGCAAACTAAGATGGGCCAAATAAGGATATTAAAAAAGTTTTTTTAATACAGTATGGTAAAAGACTTGATAGGCTTCAGGATCAGAGAAGGGGCGCATCACTTGGGGATATAAAGGCCAGTTTCCCAGAGGAGGAAATGCCTGCTGTGCCTAAAAGAGGAATAAATCTTCTCAAGAGAGTAATAGTATTAAACAACAAAAGAGGAAGAGTGTTCTGGTTAGAAGGGATATCAGCAGCCTAAGCACTTACTAGTAAAGCAGTGTGATCAGTGTCTCTACAAGTCGTTTTATGACTAGAGCATAATCTGTAAGGTGGAAGAGTTGGACATGAGGCCCCAGAGGTAGACACAGACCAGGACATGGAGGATCTTATATGCCATACAAAGGAACTTGCATTATATATCAAGGATGACAAACAGATTTTTTAAATTTTACATGTCAACTTTGATAAATTATAATTTTTAAAAGGATTCTAAAGCCATATTTAGGCTCACAGGAAAATTGCTGTACTTAGGTTCAGTGTAATTTATTGGCTTTACTAGGATACTTGTTAGTGAAAGGGTCCTCTATAATAATTGTCAGAATGAATAGTAAGTGTAAAAATAGGAATGTCCCAGGCAAATTGAATGTTTGATCATTATAGTTATAATCAATTATTCATATATGTAATCAGTTTAAGAGAAGCGATCCTGGGATACATGCCAGCACTACTATAGGAGATAAGGAACCTGTGTAACATAACAGGCAGGCAAGTGGCATGGTCAGATGGAGCTATTAGAAAGGCTTTGGAGTCTGCATTATGGAACATGGATTTAGCAGGGGTTATGCCAGTGGGAAGGCCTATTGAAGGCCATTGCCATACTCAGGTCAACAGAAAATGTTGGCTGAAGTAAAGCGGTGATGACAGAGCCAGTGAAAAGACTGTATTTAGGACATAAATTTAAACATCACATCAATAGAATGTGTGGAAAATGCATATATGTGAGAAGAAAAGGAGTAAAGGCAAAGATCAGCCTCAGAGGTGTACCCTGAGTGACTGGGTGGATATTGATTCCGTAACGGAGAACCACAAGAGAAGGAAATATGTTTATATAAAGGTATTAAGTTCTAGTTAGGTTTATTGGGTTTGAAGTACCTTTGGTATATCGAGTTGACACTCAGAGAACAATTCGAGTGACCTTGAACCACTACCATGACCACCACCTGCCACTTTGTTTTAAACTAAGGTTTCTGTGCTCTTGGTTTCTCCATACTTTTAATTTTTAACCTCCAAGGATTTCTTAAAATTGCTCTTGAAGACCTAATTTCTTTTTTCACAGTACTGCTATATGTTTATTCCTCTTATTTGTAAGATTTATAAAAGACTTGTAGCATGAGAAGAGATATCAGCCCATCATCTTAATCACTTTTTCTTGGGAGTGGTTTCATAGCTTTTTATTATTTTCTCAAAGGGGATTGTTGTCAGATTATGTTTTTAATGCTGCTGCTGCTGCTAAGTCGTTTCAGTCTTGTCCGACTCTGTGAGACCCCATAGATGGCAGTCCACCAGGCTCCTCTGTCCCTGGGATTCTCCAGGCAAGAATACTGAAGTGGATTGCCGTTTCCTTCTCTTTTTAATGTTAGGGATGTATTAATCCTGTGGAATACTAACATTTAAGTGGCAAACAAGTTACTAGGCTTCAAAGGAGTGCCTATAGAGGTAGAAGGAGAACTATATGACAGTGTATTTTAAGATAAGGATGAAACAGCTGGCCTAAAGAAAGGAGTTGCACCAGGATAAATGCTAATGAGATGTTAGTTCAAATGAAGTCTGAAAAACATCAGTTATATTTTGGCAAGTCATACCTATCTTGCCAACTTACCTTGGCTATAGCTAGTGCAGTTTTAGAAGTATATGTCAAATACCAGATTGAAGTAGTTTAAGGAATAAATAAATGACTGAATAGAAATCTATGGTTATTGATTAGTCTTTTAAGAAGGTTGGATAAGAAAGAAAAGGAATAGAACAGAAAGAAATTAGTAACTAGGGGCAAGGTAAGAGAGCATGTGTATTAGTTGTTGGAAATTGGAAATTGGGATTAAGGATATTAGTGATGGATAACTGGAGTGGAAGCTGATGGAATCAAAAGCTCTGGCAAGTATTCTTACATTCTTGAAGGGATCTTGGGTATGAAGTTTGTGAGAGGAAGGGCTAAAAATGTACGTGGTAAAATTCTTAGAACATAACATTTTCCAAACTCTTAGCAGTTCTTGAATCCTATTTTTATTAAAAATTCTTTTCAAAGATACTACCTTCTTCAAAATTCAATTTAGGAAGTTTGGAAGAATTTTCAAGCAGCATTGGGAGTCTTGAAGTTTTTACCACAACCTTGTTGTTAATATGAATTTGCTCAACCATGTGATACAGAGAAAGCATGCAGTTGGAATAATTCTGGGTTGTACTTTGTCAACCCAGGTGCAAGAGAAGGCCAATGCAACAAGGAGGTCTTGGTACTTGGCAGGAAATTGGTTATAAAGAGATAAGGTGAGGTATGAAAAGAGAAGCGAAGACAGGAAAAAATGATAGTGAGAAAGTTGAAAGTTGAAGAGAGTGACAGTCTTGGTGGGATTGATGAGCAAGTATGTAGGAGCAATGAAGTGAGGAGTCTGCATGAAGTCTATGTTACATGCTCTGCTGGTTGTCTTTTGACTGAGCACTCCTTAGCTTCCTTTTCAGGAATTTTTTTCTGCCATTATCTTTTATGTTGAAGCCCCTCATGGTGCTCTAGGCTCTGCTTTATTTACTTTCTCTATACCAGTTACTGACTCTCTCTTAGTAGTGTTAGTGACTGTGTCGTGTTTGACTCTGTGATCCCATGGACGGTAGCCCACCAGGCTCCTCTGTCCATGGGATTCTCCAGGCAAGAACACTGGAGTAGGTAGCCATTCCCTTCTCCAAAGGATCTTCCCAGCCCAGGGATCAAACCCAGGTCTCCTGCATTGCAGGCAGATTCTTTACCATTTGAGCTACGGATACCAGTTACTGACTATATCATCATTATTCTTAATAATTGTTTTCAGCCCAGTTCTCTTTCCTTAACTTCACACTCACTGCTTAACACTGCGCCTTGCTGCTGTTGCTGCTGCTAAGTCGCTTCAGTCGTGTCCGACTCTGTGCGACCCCATAGACGGAAGCTCACCAGGCTCCCCCGTCCCTGGGGTTCTCCAGGCAAGAATACTGGAGTGGGTTGCCATTTCCTTCTCCAATGCATGAAAGTGAAAAATGAAAGTGAAGTCGCTCAGTCGTGTCTGACTCTTAGCGACCCCATGGACTGGAGCCCACCAGGATCCTCTGTCCATGGGATTTTCCAGGCAAAAGCACTGGGGTGGGGTGCCATTGCCTTCCCGTCTCAAATTCAACCAACCTAAAGCTGAACATTTCATCTTCTGCTTCATATCTTTTTCTTTTCCAGGGTTCCCTAGGTCAGTAAAAAGTACTTGCTGGAGACAGAGATCTGAGAATGTAATTCTTAACTACTGATTCTCCCTATACTTCAGTACAGTGAATCACCAAACTCTGTCTAGGCTTAACCATTAAGTATTAATATATCAGATGTTTCTGTGTTTTGCTTTATCCCTGTTCCTCCTTCCCTTAAATAGAGTCCACCATCATCTTTCAGTTAGACCTGCACTGTCCAAAACAATAGTCATTGTGACTAGTCCGAATTGAGATGTGCTATCAATGTAAAATACACACTAAATTTTCTACACTTAATATGAACAAAGAATGTAAAATCAATCAACAATTTTTATTATTGATTACACATTAAAATGACAGTATTTTGAATAAATTTAGATTAAATACATTGTCAAAATTAATTTAATCTCTTTTTAGAAACATGTGGCTACCAAAAAATTGTAAATTATCTATGGTTCTCATTTTTTATCTCATATTATATTTCTGTTGGATAGTGTTGACTTAAGATCGTTGAGATAGCTTCCTGAGAGGTCTCTTCCTCCAGTGTTGCCACAGCCCCTAATCATCTATCACCCTAATTCATTCAGAACCACACTATAACTTAACTGATCCTTTAGTCTTGTTATTGTCTAGTTTTATCTCCTCCCCTCACATCTTTATTTTCATTTCCCCAAATGAGTTCTGTGCTCCTGGAGCGTTCTTCCTCCCTCTTCTTACCTGTTAATGTCTATTCATCCTCATCGAGGAGAACTTTCTTTCAGGAATGCTTTCCTCATCACTCAAGATTGGTAAGCAAATACCTCCTTCTTTGTGCTTTCTTAGCACCCTGTACCCTCTCTACCTAGTTCTTACATTGTATTGTAATTTATTTTGTTGTCTCTGTCCCTCCTCTTCATATATTGTAAGCTCTACAGAATCAGTGAAGATGGTTTGCTCACCACTCTATACCTAGTGCCTATCATAGTGCTTTGCATATAGGAGGCACTTAGAAAATACTTGTTGAACAAGTAATTTTAGATTTCCGAGAAGGAACATTTAACAGGCTATATTAGAGAAATTATGACAAAGGAGTAGAATGAGTATCCAAAATGAAATAGATCATTGGAGTTAAGTATTAGGGAATGGAGAGTTAAGTATTTAGGGAATAAATAGTTCTCAATCTCTTTCTGTCTGCTCTCAATAAAAGACGATTCATTTTCTTATAGTGCCTTTATTGAAATAAAAATCACGTACTGTACAGCTCACCTAAAGTGCATAATTCTGAGATTTTAATATATTCATAGAATTGTACAACCGTTGCCACAGTTAATTTTTAACTTTTTAGGAGTGTGATTAGTGTTTTAGAAGCCTCTCAGTAATTTTTTAACATAAATTTTACCTTTAAAAATTTGTTTAGTCACATCACATAACATGGGATGTTCCCCAGCCAAGGATCAAACCCAGAACCCTGACTACTGGACTGCTGGAGAATTCCCCCTCCCAGATAATTCTTTTTAATTTTGTCTTTTATGTAACTACCTGTGTAGTTAAATTTAGTTGTGTTCTTCTTTTTTTTTTTTTTTCCATGCCACATAGCTTGCATGATCTCAGTTCTCCAACCTGGGATTGAACCATAGCAGTGAAAGCCCAACATCCTAACTACATGGCCACCAAGGAAGTCCCTCCCAGATAATTTTGATATGTCCACCTAAGTAGACTTCTTTGCTTCTTCCAACCCACTTCTCATCTACTGAGAAATCATTGGGCTAACAGTATGGCTGTGTCATTTTTATATCTATAGAATTACCCATTACTATTGAAGGATTTGGCATAAAAGAGTCAGAAGAAGTTGGATACTACTAGAAGGTCATTGAGAGACATATATTAGGAAAGGAGCTTGAGTGAAGCAGGGCTTAATCTTTCTCAAAAGAAGGGGTGTTTATACTTGAAAGAGGAGTAATGATCTTGTAGCATTTGTAAACTATCTCCACCTACTGAACTAGGATTTATGCAGTGTGGGAGAAGCAGCAACTTGGATCTGAAAAGGCTTCAGGGCAGTGCTGTCTTTGGGAAGGGAGTATGTCTACCATTGCTCTTATCTTAGGAGGCCAAGAAAGTTCTCACTGATGATGTTTGAGACACAGGGCAATATCTTTACTGTGGAACAAAGATAGGGGCACAGAGGAAATGTCTGAATGGGAGTAAGATTATAGGATGACATTAGCTTGCAGCACAGTTTTCACAAGAGTAAGTCCAAAGACTTAATTGATGGGAGTGGCAGGTTGAGGGGAGAATTGGATTATTCCTGCTTGCCTGGAGTTAGCCAAGGCTTAGATTGGTAGAATATTAGGTCAATAGGCTGGCAAAAGTATTAGTTATTTTAAGACGAAAATTGAGAACACTTAATAACTAGTTAGGGAGAAAGTCATAAGGAAAAATGAGATCTGAAATAATTGGAGTTTCCAGCTCTGCTCGTGAGTAACTTGGTGTTGCATTAATGGAGAAAGGAGACACAGGGATAAGAAAGAAGAGAGAAGGTTACAGCCTACTGTTTGTACTCTGTTTTCAGCTAAAATAAACCTGCAAATAACTAGACTAAACCTCTTAACTCGTTTCTGCAAAAGCATCTTCTCAAAGGGGAATGCTAGCAGGGGCAAAATAACATAAAATGAAGAGGCTTAATTTTTGGTGTTATTAAAATCACTGTGATAAGTAATCATTGGACTGTGGATATACGTAATGTACTTAATATATGAGAACTTTTAAAACTATTGATAGTGATAATTGCAATACAGTATGAGTTTGCTTTATATTAAAAGCTAAATTTTATTTTTTAGTTTTGTACAAGGTTTCAAATCAATGTTTAAAGTTTTATTATGTATATTAAAAATTTTTGTAATCTACATATTAATACTTAATAGAAAAAATAGTACTTAGAAGTATTGCTCGATATGTATTTGCTATAGGATTATTGAAAATTAAACATTTATTTTCTTTCCCTAGTCCAAACCCCTGATACCTCTTCAAAAAGAGACTGATTCAGAGACCCAGAAAATGGTGCTTACTAACTACATGTTCCCTCAACAGCCAAGAACTGAGGATGGTAGGATTTTAAGAATCTCTTTTCTTTTTTAAAAAAACTAATAACTGATAAAGTATAGCAAAGATGTGAATTGAATTTTAAGTCTCAAAGACTTTTACTACTTTGAAGAAAATTTAGAGAATTGGTTAATGAAGTTCTCTGAAAATAGGAAAATAAGGCAGCATCTCAGAGTTATATATAGTTGAATTTGGAGGTATATCTATACCATGTTTCCTTAAATGATTCCTTTGATTTTGTTAGATGCATTTTAGTGTGGGGAGACTTCAACAGAATAGTATGAGATAAGTTTATAATATTCTGAGTCCTCTTAGAGTTCATATGTAAAGTATTTCACTCTGGGTATTATGAGAGCACTATAACTAGTATACTCACAGTACTAAATCGGAAACTACATTTTGTATGGTCAGGCAGCTAAATTTCTTTTTAACTGAAAGAGAAGCATTTTCCTTTATCACAGTGTCTGAGAAATAAATGAGTCAGAAAACATAATGTGCTTAAGGTGGAATTTTTCATACTTTGAGAGTAGACACTTCACATTTAATTCATTCTATTTTTATTACCACACATGTGCCAGGAATTATGTTAGATCTAAGTATTTAAGATCTTTGCCCCACCCCTGGCTGCTTCTTGAAGCATATGGGGTGTTTGTTCCCCAACCAGGTATTGAACCCATGTCCCGTGCATTGCAAACACAGAGTCTTGTAACTACTGGGTCGCCAGGGAAGTCCCAGATCTAAGTATTTAAGATCTTAAATGCTTACTTTCAAAAAGCTCATGATATGAAAGGGGGATAATGATGGATAAATTTGAAAGAGAAGGTGTGGTATCTTGAGCCTAGTTAGAGGAATCAGTCTTAAACAGGAAAAATGGAAAGAATGGATCCATATAACAGTGTTTATAACTAACAGGATATTGGGGAGCAGTATCAGTCTGAGGGTTTTTATTATATTTACTTTCTCAGTGAAGTCAAAGAGAAAATTGCCTGTAAAGGTTGGGGGAAGGGCATTTGAAGTAAGTGGTGGTGATTTTGTGTGGGAGAACAGGCTGACTTGGAATGAATTCCTGAGCAGTGTTGAAGATGGAACAAAGAGTAAGGAATACCATAAATTTGTAGTGGTTCTAAACCACAAGGTTATATCATTTTTCTCTGGTTGAATTCCAGGGCACAGAAGGTAGGTGATTGAAATTCCATGTTACAGGATTTACTGGGTAGGTATGACTTAAGGAAAGGGGGAAAAAGATGAGAGTGGTAGAAATAATATGTCATGAAATCTAATGTGAATAGAGAAGGGAGTAAAAGAATGCTTTTACAGGAAGAAAAGGAAATGAGGTTAAGGAACGCAACACTTACCAGCAATAATAAGTGAATGATTTAGAAGGACAAGTGGAGTGTTCACGTATTACACAAGGTCTTGAGGAGTACCATGATTTTGAATCACATGGGTGAGATACAGATGGACATTGAAATTGAGGACATCAAGAAATTATGAAGTTGTATTGTATTGTATTGTTGGGGTCATCACACATTTGTCATCATTCAGGATTTTGGCAGGTCTTAGGTAGATCAGATCAGATCAGATCAGATCAGTCGCTCAGTCGTGTCCGACTCTTTGCGACCCCATGAACCGCAGCACGCCAGGCCTCCCTGTCCATCACCAGCTCCCGGAGGTCACTCAGACTCGCATCCATCGAGTCAGTGATGCCATCCAGCCATCTCATCCTCTGTCGTCCCCTTCTCCTCCTGCCCTCAATCCCTCCCAGCATCAGAGTCTTCTCCAATGAGTCAACTCTTCGCATGAGGTGGCCAAAATACTGGAGTTTCAGCTTTAGCATCATTCCTTCTAAAGAAATTCCAGGATTGATCTCCTTCAGAATGGACTGGTTGGATCTTCTTGCAGTCCAAGGGACTCTCAAGAGTCTTCTCCAACACCACAGTTCAAAAGCATCAATTCTTCGGCGCTCAGCCTTCTTCACAGTCCAGCTCTCACATCCATACCTGACCACAGGAAAGACCATAGCCTTGACTAGGCGAACCTTTGTTGGTAAAGTAATGTCTCTGCTTTTGAATATGCTATCTAGGTTGGTCATAACTTTCCTTCCAAGGAGTAAGCGTCTTTTAATTTCATGGCTGCAGTCACCATCTGCAGTGATTTTGGAGCCCAGAAAAACAAAGTCTGACACTGTTTCCACTGTTTCCCCATCTATTTCCCATGCAGTGATGGGACCAGATAGGGCTTCTCTGATAGCTCAGTTGGTAAAGAATCTGCCTGCAATGCAGGAGACCCTGGATCAATTGCTGGGTTAGGAAAATTGCTGGAGAAGGGATAGGCTACCCACTCCAGTATTCTTGGGCTTCCCTGGTGTCTTATTTGGTAAAGAATCTGCCTGCAGTGTGGGAAACCTGGGTTCAGTCCCTGGGTTGGGAAGATCCCCTGGAGAAGGGAAAGACTACCCACTCCAGTATTCTGGCCTAGAGAATTCCATGGACTGTGTATAGTCACTGGGATTGCAAAGAGTCGGACACAACTGAGCGACTTTCACTTATGACATATAGGTAGAAACATGCTATGCAAATGCTAGAATCCCGAATGAAATCCTAGTGTGATCAGATCTAGTGGCCTCTAAAATGCAGAAAAAGTAATGTTACTACCTGATGTCCTGAATCTCAAAAGATGTGAGATTTATACTAAAGGGTAGAAAGTATAGGTGACCAGAAATTGACAGGAGTGAAAGGAATGGTAAATGTTACTTTCCTTGGGGTTCTGAAAAAATTCTGATGTAAAATTGCTTTGATATAATCTAAAACTCTTAGAGATCTTTGGGCTGGGCTGATGATTGGGAGTTTTAACCCTCATCCCCACCTCTAGTACATAATGAACAGTATTGGAATTAGGAATACTAGTTCTGAGTGCCAAACCTTGAATGAAATATTTATGTAACTACCATGTTACTTTTTGTAGGGAATTGCACAAAGTCACACATCTGTAGTGTTTTATTAGATTCTCTTCAAGAATCCTTCTGGTAACAAAACAATCCTAAAATGGGAGGGGAAATCCTCTCTCAGTCCTGGAAGTAGACTTTGTTGGAAACTGCTTGGCTCTGCTTGCCTTTCCTAGTGTACCACAAAAAGTGTGTCAGGAAGGCTTCCCAGGAATTTGAACCTCGTTGCACAAACAAACAAACACTGTAATTCATTTAATATTAAGCAACAACACAAAGCAAGTAAAAAATTTTGGACTGAGTAATTAAATAAAAAGGTAAATAAAGTTTTATTCCTGTTGTTAGTATTTGGTTTCATGGTATTCTTCCTGTGGATATGAGCTTAAATAAGGGTAGGAAGCCCAAAAGAAGGACTAAAAATAAATGATAATTATGCCGGTTTTGTGGAAATAATCAAACTGACTATATTTGGGTTTTCTGTTTTTCTATTAACTAAAAAGTTGCTTTTAATCTCTTTTGTTTTCTTTTAATGGGCAGAAAATAAGTTGTGATTTTTTTTTTAATAGCACAAACTTCTTTAAGGTGATATATATTAATCCATATATATAATGGATTAATATATAATGATATATATTAATCCATTGGTCAAATGGATCAATTTTTTAAGCCTTACCTTTTGTTTTCATTGCCTACGAGGAAGCAAAAAACTTTGACAGCTGTTAAGTCTTTAATATTGTATCAGATAGCAGGATATGCAAATGTTGAGTTTGTTAAATTTTAAATTTTCCTTAGTTTTGATATAAAGAATATCTTGCAATCACTTTGTTTACATAGTCAAACTATGTATACTGTTTAATACAAGTAGAGGCCATCAGGGTAGTCATTTTTTACCAAAATATTTCCTTTTTTCTGTGTTAACTCCCTTCCTCTAGTACATAATAAACAATATTGGAATTAAGATTTCTGAATGCCAAAACTTGGATGAAATGATTTGTGTGTTACTGTGTTATATTTTGTAAGGAACTACACACAATTACGTATCTATAGTGTGCTAATTATATTGTATTCTCTTCAGAAATCTGTCTCATAAAAAAACAAGACAAATCAGCTTTAAGAAGGAAAAGATGAGTGATTGCTGTTGTGAAGAAATGTTAGAAATACAGCCTAGTTGTTAGTGTACCATTTATAGCTGCTGACATTGACCAGTCTTGATTTATTGTAATGAACATCTCATAAAATTATGAGCAAGTAATAGTTTTTCATAATTATAGTAAAATATAGTGGGGTTTTATTTGTTTCTATTTTTCTCTAGTTATGTTTATATCAGATAATGAAAGTTTTAATCCTTCATTGTGGGAGGAACAGAGAAAACAGCGAGCTCAAGTGGCATTTGAATGTGATGAAGACAAAGATGAAAGGGAGGCACCTCCCAGGGTGAGTCTATTCTTTTTTCCTTCAAATTTTTAAGTCTCCTCATATTTATTGGGTGCATGTATACTAAATCGTTTCAGTCGTGTCTGACTCTTTGCGACCCCGTGGACCATAAGCCTGCCAGGCTCCTCTGTCCATGGGATCCTCCCATCAAGAATCCTGGAGTCGGTTGCCAGGGGACTCCGCCTCCAGGGGACCCCTCCTCCAGGGGATCCTCTCAACCCTGTGTCTCCTACTGTCTCCTGCATTGGCAGGCGGGCTCTTTACCACTAGCACCACCTGGGAAGCCTGCATTTATTAGGTACTATATAGCTCATCTGTGCTATTTTCAGAGAAGGCAATGGCACCCCACTCCAGTGCTCTTGCCTGGAAAATCCAATGGATGGAGGAGCCTGGAGGGCTACAGTCCATTGGGTCACTGAGGGTCGGACATGACTGAGCGACTTCACTTTCACTCTTCATTTTCATGCATTGGAGAAGGAAATGGCAACCCACTCCAGTGTTCTCGCCTGGAGAATCCCAGGGACAGGGCATCCTGGTGGGCTGCCGTCTCTGGGGTCGCACAGAGTCAGACACGACTGAAGTGACTCAGCAGCAGCATATAGCTCATCTGTGCTATTTTCAGGGATACAAAGAAGTATTTGTTTCATTCCTTACCCTCAAGGCACTTGAAATTTTATTGATCCACTACATTTATGATGTGAAAGTATTTGAGAATAATATAAAATTGTGTGAATAAAAAAACAAATTTCATAGTGTACATAAATATAAGAGCAAAACAGATTATTGTTTCCCCCTTTCCTTTCTTTAATGATTTATTTATATATTAAAGGGATGAACAACTCTTTTAAGGGAAATATTTTGTTTCTTTATGAGACTGTGTTGTAGTAATAGAAGTAGCAAATACACATTTCCAAGTTAGTTATGGATGTGATTATTTTTCCCTTATATAATAAAGCTGGCTGAATTCTAGAAAATGATGATTAGGCTGATCTTAGAGGTGTTTGGTTTCTGGCACATAAGTCATTCTAATGTAGTAATTTTACGTCTGTTTGCATAATTATCTAGCTGGAAAACGTATCTGTTTCAAAGCCAAGTGCAGTGTTGGCAATATCCATACCATTTATCTCCAAATGGAATATATTTAAGTCTACTTAAAAAAGCGTTTAAAACATTGAAATCTGTAACTGTGAAGTTTTTTTTTTTTACTATCAATAAAACCATACATTTATTAATCTAAAATGCTTTCAAAGGCCTATCATCTGTCTTTACAGTCACATTATGAGCTAGGTATGTAGTATAATTAAGATGGACTGTAGATTAAATTTTGAGATTGATGTTAGAAATACTTATCTGTAGATAACTAATAAGAACCTTCTGCATAGCAGAGGGACCTCTACTCAATACTCTATAATGGCCTATATGGGAAATCTAAAAAGAGCACATCTGTGTATAGGTGTGGCTGATTCAGTTAGCTCTGCAACAGAAAATAACACAACATTGTCAGTCAGCTAGACTCCAATAAAATTTTTTTAAAAAAGAAATACCTGTACTTTGAATTGTGAGATAATTTAACTTATCTCTTATTTTATTTCTCTAGGAGGGAAATTTGAAGAGATATCCAACACCATATCCGGATGAGCTTAAGAATATGGTCAAAACTGTTCAAACCATTGTACATAGATTGAAAGATGAAGAGACTAATGAAGACTCTGGAAAAGATTTGAAACCACATGAAGATCAGCAAGTTGTAAATAATGATGTGGGTGTGAAGGTTAGACAGCTCAATTTAAAAACATTGACTAAAGTCTATTTCCAGTTCTTTAAAATTTTTAAATGATAATTGATACAGCGATCCTTTTTGTATACACCAAAATATACTCCCAGACTTGGGGAGTATTCTCAGATTGTTGTTGTTGTTCAGTTATCTCCAACTCTTTGTATCCCCATGGATGGTAGCACGCCAGGCTTCTGTGTCCTTCACTATCTCCCAGAGTTTGCTCAGACTCATGTCCATTGAGTCAGTGATGCCATCTAACCATCTCATCCTCTGCTGCTCCTATCTCCTCCTACCCTCAATCTTTCCTGGCATCAAGGTCTTTTCCAGTGAGTCTGCTCTTCACATCAGGTGACCAGAGTTCTCACATACCTGAACTAAAAGCTATCATAGTGAGCAAACGGAAATGCTATTATTACCACTTCAGTTGTGGTTATAGACTGTCCAGATGGGCAGGAGAGTGTCAGCATAGCTTTTGAACTAACATTGCCTAAACAAAGAATAAGATAATGAATGTCAGAAAGCTCATGGTTATAGGAATGCTTTTTCCCTGGTAATATTGATCCATTCTACCCAGTTTTCATTTTAAATGTAATCATTGACGTTTCCGTAGGATGTTCCTGATCAGATCAGATCAGTCTCTCAGTCGTGTCCGACTCTTTGCAACCCATGAACTGCAGCACGCCAGGCCTCCCTGTCCATCACCAGCTCCCAGAGGTTACTCAGACTCGCATCCATCGAGTCAGTGATGCCATCCAGCCATCTCATCCTCTGTCGTCCCCTTCTCCTCCTGCCCCCAATCCCTCCCAGCATCAGAGTCTTCTCCAATGAGTCAACTCTTCGCATGAGGTGGCCAAAATACTGGAGTTTCAGCTTTAGCATCATTCCTTCCAAAGAAATCCCAGGGCTGATCTCCTTCACAATGGACTGGTTGGATCTCCTTGCAGTCCAAGGGACTCTCAAGAGTCTTCTCCAACACCACAGTTCAAAAGCATCAATTCTTCGGCGCTCAGCCTTCTTCACAGTCCAGCTTTCACATCCATACATGACCACAGGAAAGACCACAGCCTTGACTAGGCGAACCTTTGTTGGCAAAGTAATGTCTCTGCTTTTGAATATTCTATCTAGGTTGGTCATAACTTTCCTTCCAAGGAGTAAGCGTCTTTTAATTTCATGGCTGCAGTCACCATCTGCAGTGATTTTGGAGCCCAGAAAAATAAAGTCTGACACTGTTTCCACTGTTTCTCCATCTATTTCCCATGTAGTGATGGGACCAGATGCCATGATCTTCGTTTTCTGAATGTTGAGCTTTAAGCCAACCTTTTCACTCTCCACTTTCACTTTCATCAAGAGGCTTTTGAGTTCCTCTTCACTTTCTGCCATAAGGGTGGTGTCATCTGCATATCTGAGATTATTGATATTTCTCCCAGCAATCTTGATTCCAGCTTGTGTTTCTTCTAGTCCAGCATTTCTCATGATGTACTCTGCATATAAGTTAAATAAACATGGTGACAATATACAGCCTTGACGTACTCCTTTTCCTATTTGGAACCAGTCTGTTGTTCCATGTCCAGTTCTAACTGTTGCTTCCTGACCTGCATACAGATTTCTCAAGAGGCAGATCAGGTGGTCTGGTATTCCCATCTCTTTCAGAATTTTCCACAGTTTATTGTGATCCACACAGTCAAAGGCTTTGGCATAGTCAATAAAGCAGAAATAGATGCTCTTCTGGAACTCTCTTGCTTTTTCCATGATCCAGCGGATGTTGGCAATTTGATCTCTGGTTCCTCTGCCTTTTCTAAAACCAGCTTGAACATTAGGAAGTTCACGGTTCACATATTGCTGAAGCCTGGCTTGGAGAATTTTGAGCATTACTTTACTAGCGTGTGAGATGAGTGCAATTGTGCGGTAGTTTGAGCACTCTTTGGCATTGCCTTTCTTTGGGATTGGGATGAAAACTGACCTTTTCCAATCTTGTGGCCACTGCTGAGTTTTCCAAATTTGCTGGCATATTGAGTGCAGCACTTTCACAGCATCATCTTTCAGGATTTGAAATAGCTCCACTGGAATTTCATCACCTCCACTAGCTTTGTTCGTAGTGATGCTTTCTAGGGCCCACTTGACTTCACATTCCAGGATGTCTGGCTCTAGGTCAGTGATCACAAAACCTACACAAATCCCTAAATTGTGTGTTCCTTTAATGAACTTTCCCCTCTGCATCTGTATCACAGAAACAGAAGTTTTATCCTGTCACTGAAGTTTCTATTCATTCCACAAAGAGCAGGAAAAAATTGAGCCTTCCTGAGTTTGCACATGCCAAGTGACTCACTCATAAATACCAGCTTTGCACCTTCTAGGATGAAATGGAACCTTAGCTAACTTGTAAAGTTTAATGTGGCTCATGGACCTTTGTGACTGCCTGTTCCCACAGTGAGCGTTTTGTCTCTCAGTGTTACAGATTTCCGTGTTTAAACCTTCTTCAGTTTATCCATAATAGGAATATACTTTTAAATTTTCATCTGAACTTTAATACAGTAATAGGTGTAAAGAATGTGAGTTCTTTTATCTTTTCTTTTGCTTAGACTTCTGAAAGTATCACTCCAGTAAGAAGCAAAGCTGATGAAAAAGAAAAGTATATGATAGGAAACTCTATACAGAAGACCAATGAACCTGAAGCTGAGGTCAGTTCTGGAAATCTGCCAGTGACTGCAAATGTGAAAGCCTCTGAGAACTTGAAGCATATTGTTAATCATGATGATGTTTTTGAGGTATGGCTTTATGATTATTCTGGAGTAATGTTAAATGATAAGAATTTAACGTTTCATTGTTGCTAACTAAAGGTAGAGGAAACCTGATACCAATAGCAGAAAATATGCTAATACAGTTTTGCCATTGAGAAATTTCATCATATTTGTTTACCACTCATTTATCACTGGAGAAGGCAGTGGCACCCCACTCCAGTCCTTCTACCTGGAAAATCCCATGGGTGGAGGAGCCCTGGAAGGCTGCAGTCCATGGGGTCACTGAGGGTGGGGGTCGCTGAGGGTGAGACGCGACTGAGCGACTTCACTTTCACTTTTCACTTTCATGCATTGGAGAAGGAAATGGCAACGCACTCCAGTGTTCTTGCCTGGAGAATCCCAGGGACGGGGGAGCCTGGTGGGCTGCCGTCTATGGGGTCACACAGAGTCGGACATGACTAAAGTGACTTAGTAGTAGTAGTAGTAGCATTTATCACTTAAGCTTCAACATTGGAGTACAGAGGTTATAAAAATTTTTACTATTTAAATTAGATTGTGGCAGTTCTAATTCTGTAAAATTTATAATAGCAATTGCATTAATCTCGGTAACTTAAAAATGAAAAAATTGCTGTTGGTTTACCAAGTAATAATTCAGTTATTTGACTTATTTAGGCATTTATCATTGATTGTAAAGTTGTTGTTTTTTTTTTCTTGAATATCTGAGACTTTTAAAAGAGATTTTTCCCTTGGATCAATAAAAGCTTTTTTTTTTTTTTTTTTTTTAAAGCAGCTTTATTGAGGTATAACTCGTATACTATACAACTCACTCATTTAAATAAAGGGTGCAATTCATTGGCTTTTAGTGTACTGAAAGTTGTGCAATCCTCACCACAAACACTTTTGGAACATTTTGATTACCCTAAAAGAAAGCCCGTACTACTTAGTTGTCTCCCTACAACGTCTATATCCTCCTCTCCAGTCCTGAGAACTAGTAGTCTTCGCCTCTAGATTTGGCTGTTCTTGGCATTTCATATAAATGTAATCATACAGTATGTGGTCTTTGTTTGATTTAACACAATGTCATCAAGATTGTTCATATTGTAGCACGAATCAGTACTTCATCCATTTTTTTTAATGTCTGTATATTTCATTGTCATCGTCCATTATGAACATTTGAGTTATTTCCACATTTTGTCTCTAATGATGAATGAGGTTCCTTTGAATATTTGTATATAAGTTTTTGTGTGGATATGTATTTTCTTTCCTCTTGGGTATAGTTTATACCCAAAGAAAATACATCCTCTTTCCTCTGGAGTTAGATTGTATGGTAACTATATGTTTAACTGTTTGAGAAACTGCCAGTTTTCCAAAAGTGATTGCAGCATTCTACATTCCCCCTCATAAACTGCTGGAGGTATTAAGTTTTATAGAAATTTAGAAAGAGGTATTTTCTGGCTATAAAGAGCCACAGATGCTTTGAGGTAAAGGAAACATTTAACTTGTATTTTGAAATATTTCAGTTAACAGAAATAGGAGAATTGAATGAAATGTGAAAAGAATAATGAGAGCAAAAGAACCGCCTTTAGAAAATGTAGGAAAGAGCATTGGTCAGACCATCTGACCAAATGATATCTCTTTTATAACTATATCAGGGGATATAGTTAATGAAATAAAATTAGTAGAGTAGATTGTTTCCTGATAGCTATGCTGAGAAGTCTGGACTTAATGTTCTGTACTATAGTCTTTGGGGAGCCACTGAACATTTTTTAGCGGAATTATCTACATTAAACATAATCGTTGTAACTTCCCTGGTGGCCTAATGGTTAAGTCTCCATGCTTCCAATTCAAGGCATACAGGTTTGATCATTGGTTGGGGAACTAAGACCCCACATGCTGTGGGGCATGGTCAAAATAAATAAATAAAAAGTTTTAATTAAAATAAACATAATCATTGGGAAAAAATGCAGTAGCTGGGAGAAAGAATAAGAAAGGAAAGAATATGAGCAAACTGCAGGAAGATTAATTGACATGAGCGAAAGAAGCAGAAAGGTGGTGGGAGATTTAGGAGACTAGAGTTTGCAGAAGCCCGGGTATAATACAGTCTCATGGAGAAGAAGGTCTGGTCAGCAGTTTAGATGCTGCAGATATCAAAAGGCTGAGACAAACCGCCTCGTCCTGTTATCTCATTGTTTGTATTCATTGTACCAGTCAAGTTCTATTAATGGTAATAAAATTTCCGCCCAGTTCTTTTTTTTTTCTGTACCAGCTATTACTGCCTTTGCAGAACAGGTGTAGTCTTCTTTGTTCAAGACTGTTGCTATACCCAGTTTTCTTTCTGGCAGTCTCTCTTTCCATAAACCTTTAATACCAGAGTTACTATTTTAAAAGATAATCTGCCTTGTGAGTTTCTAGCTTGGCAACTTTCAGTAATGACCAGCATGTACTTAATTGAGTTCATACTCAGAGCATAACCTTTTACTATGCAACCCAATCTGCCTTTTCTGTCTCTCCTGCCCCTTTTCCTAAATTTCAGCTTCATGGAGCTGACTTGCCATACATTTTATTATTTCTATGTTTCCCTCTACTCAGAATGTTATTTACCTCTTAACTTACCCTTGAAAACTAAACCCAATTTACATTTCTTTCCCTTAACTACTTAACAGTCTAAATCCATTGTAGTAGAGTCTGGAACAGAGTTGGCAGACTATGGCCTGTTGCCTCAAGCTGGCCCACTAGGTTTTCATATGGCTTGCAAGCTAAGAACAGCTTTACATTATTGAACATTGAATAAAGGTCAAAAGAAAAAGCATATTTTGTGAAATATGAAAAATTAGATGACATTTAGTTTCACTGGCACACAGCCATGGTAATTTGCTTACATATTATCTGTGGCTACTTTTATGCCACAGCAGCAGAATTGGTTGGTTGAAACAGAATGTGTGGCTTGAAAGTATAAAATATTTACTGTCTGGCCTTTTTATTGAAATAGTTTTCTGATTTCAGTTCATATTTTATTATGACACTTAAAGCACTTAGAAATCTTAATATTTTTAATAGAATACTGTTTTAAGACCTTTTATTTATTTTCATTATATTAGCTAAAAATAAACTGCAGAAGATCTGATTTTATGTCTATTATATACAGTGGTAAAATCTTTCTATTAATATTTGTTGACAGCAGAGTCTCTGTGTGTGTGCTAACAGCACTCAATGGTAAATTGCATGGGACAATTGCCAAATATCAGAGAAAAAAATCATGGAGAGTAATAAAAGATTCTGTCTTCAAATTGGGCAGAAATTGCCATTAATTTATCTTGGTGGAAGAGCATATCAGTCCTTCTGATTCCTTGGAACCTAGTGATCCTTGAAGGAATAAATTTAAGAACTAGGAATACACTTTTTGTTAGAGCATTTTCACTAAACTGCTCTAACAAATGCTAAAACTAGCACTAAAACAAATGCTAAAACTAGCATTTTCACTAGTTTTTCACTGGCAGGGATTGTGTTTTACTCATTTTTGTTTCTCTGGCACTTGATAATAGTACCAGTACATACTAATCATTAATACAATTGAATTAAGGACCACACAGAAAATTATACCTTAGACACCTTGGTATAGTGTTAATAATTTTCACAGTTTTATTGCCATGTCTTGAAAAATTTAAGTCACATACTAGTTTTATTCAGTTACCATAAAAAGCTTTTATGCCTGTGTCAAGTATTTTTTCTTTGAAGTTCATATAACTTAATACTTATTCATTTAAAGAAACCAAAATTTATTTTTTGTTAATATTTTTCTCTTTTTTCTCTAAATTAGGAATCTGAAGAACTTTCTTCTGATGAAGAGATGAAAATGGCAGAGATGCGACCACCATTAATTGAAACCTCTATTAACCAGCCCAAAGTGGTAGCACTTAGTAGTAACAAAAAAGGTTAGATGTCAAAAGATAGCTCACTAAGAACAGAAATGGACTGAATAAAATTTATAAATTTTTTTTCAAATAAATTTCACTAAATGTTACTATGTTATTTAAAATACTTTTCAGAAGCAATTTTTAAAACATGTCTTTGTAAAGGGTCTATTCCTTATCTCTCGTTTTTCAAGAAAAATCCTGATGGATCTCTTCATTCATGCAAGTTTACTTACCTGACATGGATTTTTTAGGCAGAATGAGCTTCTGTCTGTGGGGTCGCACAGAGTCGGACACGACTGAAGCGACTTAGCAGCAGCAGCAGCAAGCCTAGATAATGATTCCATCTCTACCACTTGTTTGCTGTATGATCTTTGAGCTCCTTAATTTTGTCCATGTGTATACATCTAACTGGACTTCCAGATGGTGCTAGTGGTTAAGAACCCACCTGCCAATGCAGGAGACATAAGAGATGTGGATTTGATCCCTGGGTCGGGAAGATCCTCTAGAGGAGGACACAGTAACTCAGTCCAGTATTTTTGTCTGAGGAATCCCATGGAGAGAAGGAGTCTGGTGGGCTACAAGTCCATTGGGCTGCAAAGAGTCAGACATGACTGAAGTGATTTAGCACACATACATCTAACTAGACATACAATGAAGCTAATGAAAGATTTTGAGAATTTCAAATATATCGGGTTAGTGTACTCAGATCTAGCAAAGTACCTTATGTATAACAGATGCTTGTTGTTATTTTATCGGTTAAGGAACTTTTTTTTAATATACCCCCTCACCTCCACCTAACATAGAATCTCAGACTCTCAGAAATGAAAGACAACTCGGAGAGTAGCTATCCCTTCCTTTTATCCTTCCCTCACTCTTCTCCACCAAATGTCTGAAAATGTCTACATTATCTCCACCAAAGATTTATCCAGTCTGTACCTTTATGTCATTGATGAAACTTACTGGCAAGGTGGCCTTTTAAAGGATAGCTTGGGGTTTCATAATAATGGTACTAATATTTGTTACTAATTGTTACTTACTATGCTAAATAGTAAGTAAATGAAATGAAAAGACGCTTGCTCCTTGGAAGGAAAGTTATAACCAACCTAGATAGCATATTCAAAAGCAGAGACATTACTTTACCAACAAAGGTTCGCCTAGTCAAGGCTATGGTCTTTCCTGTGGTCATGTATGGATGTGAGAGCTGGACTGTGAAGAAGGCTGAGCGCCGAAGAATTGATGCTTTTGAACTGTGGTGTTGGAGAAGACTCTTGAGAGTCCCTTGGACTGCAAGGAGATCCAACCAGTCCATTCTGAAGGAGATCAATCCTGGAATTTCTTTAGAAGGAATGATGCTAAAGCTGAAACTCCAGTATTTTGGCCACCTCATGCGAAGAGTTGACTCATTGGAGAAGACTCTGATGCTGGGAGGGATTGAGGGCAGGAGGAGAAGGGGACGACAGAGGATGAGATGGCTGGATGGCATCACTGACTCGATGGATGCGAGTCTGAGTGACCTCCGGGAGCTGGTGATGGACAGGGAGGCCTGGCGTGCTGCGGTTCATGGGGTCGCAAAGAGTCGGACACGACTGAGCGACTGATCTGATCTGATCTGATGCTAAATAGTTTACATATTATTATCTAATTGTCATAGTTACCCCATGAGAAGGAAGTCAGTTCAGTTCAGTTCAGTCGCTCAGTCGTGTCCGACTCTTTGCGACCCTATGAATCGCAGCACGCCAGGCCTCCCTGTCCAACACCAACTCCGGAGTTCACTCAGACTCACGTCCATCGAATCAGTGATGCCATCCAGCCATCTCATCCTCTGTCGTCCCCTTCTCCTCCTATCCCCAATCCCTCCCAGCATTAGAGTCTTTTCCAATGAGTCAACTCTTCACATGAGGTGGCCAAAGTACTGGAGCCTCAGCTTCAGCATCATTCCTTCCAAAGAAATCCCAGGGCGGATCTCCTTCAGAATGGATTGGTTGGATCACCTTGCAGTCCAAGGGACTCTCAAGAGTCTTCTCCAACACCACAGTTCAAAAGCATCAATTCTTTGGCACTCAGCTTTCTTCACAGTCCAACTCTCACATCCATACATGACCACTGGAAAAACCATAGCCTTAACTAGACGGACCTTTGTTGGCAAAGTAACGTCTCTGCTTTTGAATATGCTATCTAGGTTGGTCATAACTTTTCTTCCAAGAAGTAAGTGTCTTTTAATTTCATGGCTGCAGTCACCATCTGCAGTGATTTTGGAGCCCCCAAAAATAAAGTCTGATACTGTTTCCACTGTTTGCCCATCTATTTCCCATGAAGTGATGGGACCGGATGCCATGATCTTCATTTTCTGAATGTTGAGCTTTAAGCCAACTTTTCACTCCTCTTTCACTTTCATCAAGAGGAGAAGGAAGTAGGAGAATATAAATAGGAGAGAACTTACGTGCCATGTAGTTTAACAGTATCTTAAAAATTCAGATTCTCAGACCCAAACACCTTAAAGCAGAAGTTACAGAGACCCATGTGCTACCATGCCTGTAGGGTTGTAAACATACTAAGTTATTATCTTTTTATCACTACTTTTAAAAAATGGTACTTTTTATTACTACCTGCCTATAGTGGAATGTGAATATTATCTGTTTGTTTATATAGTTGTTGCAAAACCATCTCACGTATTGAGAATTCACTATTCATATATAGTTTTTTGAAATAATATTAGAAAGGGGAAAGCTGACCTTGGGAAAATTTCTGGATTTGTGTGGTGTTTCTTTTTTGGTTAACTATGCTGCTCATTTTTATTACCAGAATAGGTGAAAACAATTCCATACATGTATGAAATCATTTACACCCCAGATAATAAGTTTATTGAGATTATGAACTGTAGTATATATTTCTTACTGTTACAACTTTAAAACTAAATTCATGGAGAACAATATTCACTAAAACGGCCTAAAATGGCCTTAAAAACATTATGTGATAACATTTGTGTCAGTAGTTTAAATCAGATTCTGGGTAACTCTATCGTTGTTCATATTTTTTTTTAAAAAAACTATAGGTATCACTAAAGACTAACTGAAGTTTAAATTCTTGAATCTTTGTATGTATTAGGACTGAATTTTCTGAGGTGAGCCTCTGGTTATCTTCTATCCATATAATTCCTTATCTTATATATGGATCCAAGACAATATAAATGCCATTTGTCATTACTGGAAATTCTATGTGGCTTTATCAGTAGCTTTATTTTTTTTCTTACAGATGATACAAAGGATACAGATTCTTTATCAGATGAAGTTACACACAATAGCAATCAGAATAACAGCAACTGTTCTTCTCCATCTCGGATGTCTGATTCAGTTTCTCTTAATACTGATAGCAGTCAAGATACCTCACTCTGCTCTCCAGTGAAACAAACTCATATTGGTATTAATTCCAAAATCAGGTTTGTGACCATCTTAACAAGATAATTTATTTGTACAATACATAGAGATGGCAAGGCAAATATATACTATTTATATTATTAAATATACATTATTAAAAAATAAAAGACTTTGCAAATTAATATTATAGAAGTGGTTCAGACAGTATATAATTTCTTCCCCAGTTTATTTACTAATTATAGTTACTTAGCTTTTATACATGTCCCTGGATTGGGAAAATCGGCTGGCAGAGGGCATGGCAACCCACTTCAGTATTCTTGCCTGGAGATTGCCCATGAATGGAGGAGCCTGGTGGGCTACAGTCCATGAGATTGCAAAGAGCTGGACAAGACTGAGTGACTAAGCACAGCACAGCACATACATTTTCATCTTAGTCTTTTAAATGAAAAGACTTAAAATATATTCTAATTCTCTTCATTAAAAGGTTGAACAGTTTTATAATGTTTTTTAATATAGCCTGTTTAGAGTAATTCAAGTTAAAGGGTTATGATTGATAGAAGGATTTGGATTACTGCTGAATCCAAACCTTATTGTATGGAGATATTATTAACTGAATTTTAGAGTTATATAGTACTTAAATTCTGAGTATATTTAAGTCAAATTTTTCTATATATTGATTTGCATTACTTTAAAAGGAAGATAAA
This sequence comes from Tragelaphus eurycerus, assembly GCA_935064755.1. Classification (NCBI taxonomy): domain Eukaryota; kingdom Metazoa; phylum Chordata; class Mammalia; order Artiodactyla; family Bovidae; genus Tragelaphus; species Tragelaphus eurycerus. The sequence goes on along the minus strand of CAKXYN010000024.1, from coordinate 14,148,863 downwards.
TTTTATGTCTCACATTGAGTTTTAACACTTATGTAGTTATATTTAAGATTAATCACTTATACCCTTCCTCTGAATTTGAGGCTAAAATCCAGTGTGGTAAAATAGTACTTTTATAACCTCTTGGATGTTAAATTAATGGTTAATTTGTTGAAAAGTAAAATTTGATATAGTTGGCAAGTAGTTCAGTATTTTCTAAATCATGTGTTTTGTAATGAAATAAAGGCTAAGAAAGGGATATAGCCATACCTCCTTTGGTTATATTTCTAATAATATTTTCTGTTATCTAATCAGAAGATCAGTATTAAAAAATATTTGTTGAAATGTAACTTGCATATTTACACAAAAGAATACAAATATGTTTTCATATTCTCAAATAGAAATAAAATATCTTCTATAATTTTGGAATGGCATGTTTTATAAATATTTGCCAAACACAATGTAGTCACTTAAGAGAATAATTATATTTAGTTTCTTTTTTGATCTTCATACTTTGTAGATCTTTGAGTGATTGTTTAGTTCTTTGTATAATTTCCTTATATATATTTGGATCTAATAATACTTAATATAATTGATCAATACTGTGAGGTTTGAATTATTCAAAAAAATATTCTGTGCTCTTACTCAGCTATTCAACTTATTAACCTTATCTCCATGTATGTACCTAACTTTCAAGCATTTCATATTTTAGAACATTCATGCAAAGGTGCAGCAGTAGAAGATAATTATTTCATTGTAAAATATGCACATTTTTCTTCATTGTTTAGCTCCATTAAACTGTATTGTGTTACAGTGATTATGAGAGTGGCAATAATTAATCTTATCTGTGCATTTTGATTAGTATGTTTTACTTGTCTCTATTTAATATAAATCTCTATTATTTGACTGTTACAATAATATTTTAAAATTACATGCTTGATACTAAATGTCTTTTATCTGTGACTCCCATCAACACTCTTTATCTCTGTGTATCTACACAGTAGCTAGTTGTTAATGTTCCCCATGACTAAAAACTGGGCTTTATGATGTTTGTGATAAAATTATCTTTCTTTTAGGCAAGAAGATGAAAATTTTAATAGTCTTTTACAAAATGGAGATATTTTAAATCATTCAACAGAGGAAAAAATCAAGTTTCCTGATAAAGATTTTAACTTACCTGAGTATGATTTGAATATTGAAGAGAGGTTAGTTCTTATTGAAAAAGGTGTTGACTCAACAGCCACATCTGATGAATCTCACAAATTAGACCATATCAATATGAATCTAAATAAACTTGTAACTAATGATACATTTCAACCAGAGATAGTGGAAAGATCAAAGACAGAAGATACAGCGCTTGGAATGGGCTTTTTAAGCAATAATGCTAAAGGAGAAGCTGAGCACTTGGAAAACGGAAACAAGTTTCCAAATGTTGAATGCATAAATAAGGTAAATGGACATTCTGAGGAAACTCCCCAGTCTCCTAGGAGGACCGAGCCACATGACACTGATTCTTCTGTTGATGTGGGTCATTCCAAAAGCACTGAAGACCTCTCCCCTCAGAAAAGTGGGCCAATTGGACCTGTTGTGAAATCTCATAGCATAACTAATATGGAAACTGGAGGGCTAAAAATCTATGACATTCTGAGTGATAATGGACCTCAGCAGCCAAGTGCCACAGCTAAAGTAACATCTACTATTGATGGAAAAAATATAGTCAGGAGCAAGTCAGCTACACTTTTATATGATCAACCATTGCAAGTATTTACTGGTTCTTCTTCATCTTCTGATTTAATATCAGGTGCAAAGGCAATTTTCAAGTTTGATTCAAATCATAATCCTGAAGAACCAAACATAAGAGGTCCCACAACAAGCGGCCCACAGTCTATGCCTCAGATGTATGGTCCGCCACAGTATAATATTCAGTACAGTAGCAGTGCAGCAGTCAAGGACACTTTGTGGCACTCCAAACAAAATCCCCAAGTAGATCCTGTCAGTTTTCCCTCACAGCGCTTTCCTAGATCAGAGAGTACAGAAAGTCACAGTTACGCTAAACATTCTGCCAATATGAATTTCTCTAATCATAACAATGTTCGAGCTAATACTGGGTATCATTTACACCAGAGACTTGGTCCAGGAAGACATGGGGACATGTGGGCCATCTCACCAAATGACCGACTCATTCCTGGAGCAACTCGAACTACAATTCAGCGACAGAGCAGTGTGTCCTCAGCAGCCTCTGTAAATCTTGGTGAGCCAGGTTCCACGAGGCGGACCCAAGTTCCTGAAGGAGATTATTTGTCATACAGAGAGTTACATTCAGTGGGACGAACTCCTCCAATGATGTCGGGATCACAGAGACCTCTTTCTGCACGAACCTACAGCGTTGATGGTCCACATGCCTCAAGGCCTCAGAGTGCTCGACCCTCTGTTAGTGAGATACCAGAGAGAACTATGTCAGTTAGTGACTTCAGTTACTCACGGACTAGTCCTTCAAAAAGACCAAATACAAGGGTTGGTTCTGAGCATTCGTTACTAGATCCTCCGGGAAAAAGTAAAGTTCCTCATGATTGGCGAGAACAAGTACTACGGCACATTGAGGCCAAAAAATTAGAAAAGGTAATTAAACATGAATTTTTCATTTGCCTTTTCATGAATTTACTAATTTTCCTTTAAAATTTTTGGCATACTTTATTTTTTAAGCAAGATGAAATAAGATACTCTGAATTATTGAATACATACTTATTATATTCTAGAAGTTTTTCCTTGGTAGTGAGATTAGAGGTCCAAGTTGAGACTTACCCAGACTCAAAATAGTTGCGATAGAGATAGGAGCTTCTTTCCTGTTACTCCTTAATGTTCTCTAATGGGCTTACATTCTTTTGTGTATCTTAGATTGCGCCACACATACTACAAATAATACATGTATATACATGTTTACCTCTGTTCAGTATTTCCTGACTTCACGCTCATCTATTAATAATTAATTATGTAAATATGTGTATAAAAACAGCAATTCACTATATAGTTAACAGAATAACAAGAAATGTATTGTAAATGTATATCTTTCCCCTAAAATTTTTTTCCCAGTTCATGTTGTATAACTAACACTGTCACTGACTCAGATGGCTTCTGGCATGGCATTTACTATTGACTCTCCTATATTGCATTTCTGGCCTATTTGAACTCAGGTGTCTGTGGCTCTAATATAGTTAAGAGGTTGTTGTTAAGTAACGTAAGCTCATGTAGATGAGCTTTTATAACTTTATGTGTAGATATTACTTTTTTGAAAAGAGAGAAATGTTTTTAAAAAATTAACCTTAAAACTGATATATAAGGACAGTTCTGTGGCCCAAATATATAAGGCATATTCATTCTGCAAGATTCAGCTTCATATCTCTCAGTGGATTTTACCCAAAAATTATTTCAGCTTTGTTTATTGATATAAGATATTTTAAAAGGAGCTAGTGTATAGAACCTCAATAAATTCTTTAAGTCAAAATGTTTGGAAATCAATGCCTAAAATAAGGATTAATACCTATATCAATTCACATTGAACCTTTGTTTCTAATAATTAGCGCTTTTAAATTCTGTAGCTTTAAATAGCTGAGCATCTATAGCATTAGGCAGCTTCATTGTCATATATCCATTTTGTTTCAGCTGTAATTCTGTACATTCTGTTGAGGCTCTTGAATTTGTGTACTTTATCTGAGGAATTTGGAAGTTTCTTAAGTAAAGGAGTAACATAGCTGTTTTATAAATAAACTTCTGGTGATGGTGTGGAACTGGATTTGAAGAGGAAGAAGCTATAGCTATAGTTATAGTTAAGTTGATTGAGTTATGAGACTGTCTGACAGTCCTGAGAATAAGTAGAATGAGAAATGTATCAGTGGAATTGAGACAAAAAAAATAAATTCAAGAGGCAGTTCTGGGATAGACTTTATAAGGGTTTACTCTGATGGGAATATTCCTATAATCATTCATTGAGGAAAATGGATTAAACTTGAGGTTGGTACCTTGAATAATTGTTTTTTGGGGAATGCTATTAATTAAATATTGATGAGGAATAGCAGATTTGGAGGACTAGATGAGTTTGGTTATCTTAATGTTGTTGTTAGTTGACATCTCAGATGGCTATTCTCCACTACTTTCCTGTCAGAGATTTGTCTGGACTTAGTAATTAAGAAGCAAGGATTAGCCATCTCATTGTTCCTTGTACTTTTCTACTTTTTATGTTTAGAATTTACTGTATGATTACTTGGAGAATACATGGCAGTAGTTACCCAGTTGTGCCCACTGGTAATTTAGAGATGAGAATTAACTCATTGAAATTAGGAACAAGCTTTAGAGGACACAGGGAATTATTGCAACATAATTTGGACCCCAGACTTGAAAGCATTGGCTGAAAATGGCGGAGGGTGACGGGAAATCTCTATTTGTTCCTCTGCATCTCCCCCTTTCTTCCTTAAACATAATTCTAATGGCATGGTGGGCATTTGAAAATTTTTCTCAGAGGATTTCACAATGCCTGCCCTACCTCTAGAGGAAAAGGTGCTGCTCTGCCCAGCTGGGAGTTTAATAGTAAAACAGAAAGCAATTAGTTACTGAAGCTCACTTGGCTTTTTTAAGTAGTAACCCCTCCTTCCCAACTTCCCGAAAAACTGTACCTGAAACACAAACATAGAAAATAGATCTTACCTCAGAAACCTCAAGACTGACTGAATTAAACTTATCAACAGATACTGCAAAGGAATAAAAATGTGTAAAATTATTCCTAGTGTCAACATTTGCCAGTATTCCTTATTATATTAAAAACTGATAAGCACTCCATATGATTAACACAACATGATAATTTCCATTTTTACTTGCTGTTATACAACTGTTAGCATGCAGTAAACAATGTCCAGGACATATGTTCAGCACGTCATTGAACTTTGCACAGTGTGTTGATGTGTTTTGATAGGGTGCAGTTTGATGTGGGTGTCTCTGTACAGGCCTAAATTCAAAGTCAGACCTATTCCGAACTTTTAGCCTTCTTACTCAGTGAAATATTTACAAAAACCTCATATATGTTCAAAGATGACAGCAAAGACTTTGTTCCAAGATTAACATATTATTAAAAAGAGTCAATCAGACCACTCAAGTTAACATGTAAAACTGTGTTATAATGCGCGAACGTGTGTTTTTTACATATTTCTGTGTGTAATTATGTGTATAATTTATTTTTATTTTTTAGTCAGATGTTTGGGGAACCTATGACTTGCCTCTGCCAAATCCTTATTCTTTGTGAAATGCTTTGAGAAAGTACGAGCCTGGCCTATTCAGCTTTTCCCTTGGTCTTTACTTTAGAATTCACAAAATACCTAAATTTGTTCATTGTAGTTTTATAGATTCTTTTCATTCTGAAATGTCATGTTGCTTCTTTGTATAAGAGATCAACTTCATTTTCTGGAGAAAGTAAATTCTTCATTTCTTCCTTTATTATGGCCATAACAAGCATTTGTGTATTTCTTACTAAGAAGCCATGTTCAAAATGAGGTTTCTCTTGGTTTGACCATCAGACCTTCAGTGTTTAGGGACATGACTAAAAGCATCCACATGTGAAAGCACAGTAGTGAACTCTGGGAATAACCAAGCAAGAACAGGGAGAATCAAGCAGTGCTTTTATTGAAGTACGTGGTTCAGGCAACTCTGGGATTGGCGATTAGGCATTTCTGTAAACTCAGTCATGAAAGGCTTCTATCAGTGAAACTTGAAGGCTTCTTCAAGGTTAAACAGCAGAGCCACTACTGACTTAGAAAAATACAATCACCTGTAATATCTATTTTAATGGGAAAAGAGTTTTGCATGTACATTTTCTAGATTGATTGAAATTTTTTTCCTGATAATTGCAGAGCAGTAGGAGCCTTTTAAATATTATACCCAAAAGTCTGTGTGTGTGTTAAACTTTTCTTTAAGACATTTTTTAAGTGTGAAAGGTAATTTTTATTAGAAATTACAAGAGCCAAGTATTTTTTTTGCAAATACCTTTTGTGCTTTATTATGTATTTACTTAATAAGACAGTTAATTTCTATAGAATGAAGCATTCTCTCTATAAAACCATTTGACTTAGAAATAACTGAGTGTTGGTAAAGTTTGTCTTTACAAAGAAATTAGTTTGTGTTCTGTGTGTAACCATATACATACAAATACATCTGGATGTGACATTAATTCCTATTTTCTGATGAACTTCTAATAAGATAGATTAGGAGTAAAACATAATATAAGAGCAGCTGTATGTTTGCACTTTCTTGTTTGGTGTTTAAACATGTAAATGGTTGGGTTTATGTATGATTTATGTGTGTATACATATGTGTTTTCATGTAAATATGGTAAATAGTGCCAATTTCTTTCAGTGTCTCTGAAAATTCAATGTTGCATGGTATTCCTGCGTGATCTGGGGGTTACCTGTATATATGTCTATGTGTATAACGTGTCTTGTGAATTTTGCATGCTACACTAATCTCTGTTAAATCTGTCCCCTCTTTATTCAGAGCATGCTGTCAAGGTCCTTTAATTCCAATTTTACTGCTGTAAGCAACTTTCACTATGGCAGCTCTAGGGATCTGCATGGCAGCCAGGGCAGTCTCGCCTTGAGTGTTGCAGACGGAAGAGGTTCTGGTGGGCACACTTTTCGAGTGAGTACCTGCAGTAGATCAGTACTTCAGTATATAAATGAGAAAGAAGCCCACATTTCATGTTACCCAAGTGTTGTTGACCAGAGTGTTTGAATATCCACTAACATAACAAATCACCTGCCACTGGCATTAGTTTCTGCAAAAATCCCTGGGTCAGTAATGTGTTAACAGTTCTAGAAAATAAATCTGTACTGTGGGTTAAATACCCTGATTACCTCCCAGTTCTTCCATGGCTTACCTGTAAAGCTCTGCAAAGCTGATTTCGGCTTTACCTCTTAAGTTTCTGTGGTCATAACTAAAGGTGTAGTCAGCTCTTATTTATGTAAAAAGGGGTGAGCAATAGGAGTTGAAGAGGTTTTTAAAAATTCTTTTTCTTTGCAGTGCTCTCTCTTAAAATTAGCTTGCTTTCCCTAACTCAGTGTTTTAATGCTGTGCCATGCATAATTCATAGAGGGGTTGTAGGAAAGAATAATTTTCACTTTAGTGACTGAGAGTTGGCAAATAAATACCTGGAACTAAGTTTAATCATAATTTGCAGAATATGATTAAATGTGAGGCTGGAGAAATTGCAATAAGTACCAGTGAAAAGGCAAAACCCAAATCCATTAACACCCACCTAATCATTGTGGGAAGAAGTAAGGTTTATTCTTAATGAAAGTTAAGGGTAGCAGATAAGAAGGACAGAAAAGGAGAAAGAACAGAACAACTCTGGCTGTTATAAAATTTGTTGTTTCCAACAACTTGAGGTGGTAGCATGACCTCTGAGTAAATACTTCTTCAGCCCTTCTTCCATCCTGAAAAGACCTTTCTCCCTTTGTAATGCTTATTCTCTCCCACACAGTTTTATTTCCCTACTGACCCTGCTTCTGGGTCCTTTGCTTTTTTCTTGAGCGTCCCCTTTCTCACCATCCCTAGTCCCCTACTACTTTTTCATACACTCCTGGCTTTAGTCTGTTGTTTCTCGGATAGGAGCAGTATCCTGGGTTCACTTTGCTCTGCCTGCACCTCACTCATCTTGCTGTCCTCTGTCACCTGCTGCCACTTGGTTTCTGTGTTACATGTTAGTGGCAGCAATCATTTTGTAACTTAGCAGCTTGAAACAGGGACAGAGGAGATGATGGCTAGTAAACCCTGCATTTCTGGTGCTCTTCGCAGCTGAAGCCATGGGGTTATTAACTCAGGGATAATCTATCTGGAGCAATTGTTTTTTACAAATTCTTGATCAGTAATATCCTTTGCTTGTTATTATTAAATTCAGGTCTTTGAGTCTGTTGCACTTTAACTTTTTCATCCATAATGTACTTGTTCATTTAAAGATATAGTTGTACATTCACACTTGAGTTTAAACTTCAAGCTGTGAGTTAAGTTGATGATTACAGATTTCTGAAAACACATCTCAAAAATAGAAAAGACAAATAAGGTATTCACTGTATAAATATGCAAAATCAGATCAAACTACATCTACAAATACTAAGCCAGGACTTCCCTGGTGGTCCTTTGGTTAAGAGTCCAGGGAACTAAGATCCGCATGCTGTACAGCACAGCCAAAAGAAAAACAAAACAACAAAAAACAAACAAAAACCCACTAAGCCATAATTTGAACTAGTAACAGACTGCACATGATAGCTTTGTCACAGATATGGTTCCTAAGACTAAATTACAAACACTTAGATTTGTATGTATCCTGTGGCATATAATAATGAATAGATTTTACATTATTTTTCAAAATGCTGATATATTGAGTTGGCCAGAAAGTTTGTTTGGTTTTTACATAATGCCTTTTGTAGTAGTTTGCATATCTGTGTTGCCAGCCATAACACTTTTTTGAAGGTAACAATACTGCTATTTATCAGAATCTGTTTAGTTTTCTAAAATATAGCTTTGTGTGTTTAGAATTAAATTAAAGTGAAAAATAGGCACATAAGACTGTATATTTATTGATATTGCTCATCATTAAGAAGTAAATCCTGGATGATACTATGCTGTTAAAAGAGCAGCAGTTAATTGTTTTCTTTTTAAGTAAAACTTTTTGCTGTACTCAACAGGAGTACATATATTTTAGCTGCTCTTAAAATTTGGGCCTCTTAATTTGGATTAATAACTAAACTTATTGCTGCAAATGTTAAAAGCTAGGTATTACTCTAAATAAAGTCATAAAAGCATCATGAATATCTTAACTATTCAGATGTACTTTTTACACATTATAAGAATAAACATTCTGCATGTAACTTTGAAAGACTGTTAAAAGTACTAATTTTTTTCCAGTTTTAGAGCTATAACTGACATATAACCTTGTTTTAGTTCAAGGTATACATCATGATAGTTTGATGCATGTATGTATTGTACAGTGATTACCACAATAAATCTAGTTAACAGCTCTTCTAAAGGTGCAGTTATGATGGTAATGTTTGATTTAGTTCTTCATCTTTCCATTGTCTAGCAGTATTTCCTCTTAAGTGTCATCACTGTTTTGGTTTCACATCTTAAAGATCATTATTTGTTTATTTTTTATTTCCCCCTCATTTGAAGCATCCCCAGACATCTTGTCCAGGAGATCCTTGTCAAGATGATATATTCATTTCAGGACAGCAGACCTACCCATCAGCTACACTTAGTCACAAAGATGTTCTTCCAGACAGCCTGATGAAAGTAGGTGCTCAGGGAATGAAGTAGTATCTGTGAGCTTACTGTGTTTTTTAGCTTTTGAACTAGATATATGTTTTAACACTGAAAATGCTTTTGTGAGGACCTTTCCCTCTTGATTAGTAAGTTTTTTTTTAATAATTGAGAAATAAGATATAAAATTTCACTCTGCTGTTTCTTAGTTTATTCCATGATTTTGTCCACACTGAAGAATCATTTTGTTAATTTTGGATTTCTGTAGTATCATCTTGTCTTGAATCACTTGGGCATTCCTGATAGTAAACTATTTGGAGAGTTAAAAATGAACCTGTCTTAAGTTTGTCATTGGATGATGAAGGCATTTTAACAGATAATACTTTTAATGTAACTGGAAATCACCTTGAAAGACTTATATATATGATAAAATAGATGACGGTTGTAGTCTTATTACTTTTAAACTAAAGCATCACTCATTTAGAGAGTACTTTTTTGTCTCCAGGGCTGGATACGTACTTCTTTTCTTTGGTATTTTCCTCAGTTGGAAATCTTTAGTATTTTCCTCCTTTTATCTTAACTAAGCCTATATCCCTAGAACAACCAGATATAATTGTGAAACACAGTTATATAAACTTTTGCATTGTCCTTGAGAGTAGGAACCCAGCCATTTAAGTTTGCACATATTTATTTATTTTACTCTTTTTTGGTTGCTTTTCTTTTAATTGAGCTCTCCTATCCAGTTGCTTTTTAATATCCATTTTGTAGTTTTGATTACCGAGTTTATTTTATGTGTTTTATTCTCCTGAGTTACCTGCTAATCATAGTTTAGTATATTCCATGGGTGTGTTTAACACTGATGTAGAATGTCAAGTATGCCTAAGTTCTATGTGTCAGGGAGTCTTAAGAATGGGTCAGAAGTAGTTATTGTCTAGAGTATTTTTCCTAGGAGAAACGTATTGAATCTGCCCATATCATGGAGAAAAGCAAGTGCTATCTACAGAGTTTGCATAAAAAAATAGCTGCAATCTCATGGACAGAGGAGCCTGGAGGGCTATAGTACGTGAGGTTGCAAAGAGGCAAATACAACTGAACACACAAACACAGTATTTAAGTGCTCCTGGACAGATTAATTGCTTCCAAGTCTAGTGACCAAGTGGTAAACAAGCACAGTTTACAAAACAGAGAATACAGCACCTCTTTCTCCTTTCTAACCAATGTAAGATTTGTGGTAGAGGGTTATCTTTGTGCCCTGTCATAAAATACCCAGACTTGGAGAAGGCAGTGGCATCCCACTCTAGTACTTCTGCCTGGAAAATCCCACGGACGAAGGAGCCTGGTAGGCTGTAGTCCATGGGGTCGCTGAGGGTCGGACACCACTGAGCGACTTCACTTTCACTTTTCACTTTCATGCATTGGAGAAGGCAATGGCAACCCACTCCAGTGTTCTTGCCTGGAGAATCCCAGGGACGGGGGAGCCTGGTGGGCTGCCGTCTATGGGGTCACACAGAGTCGGACACGACTGAAGTGACTTAGCAGCATATTTTACTAAGTTCTCAAGTATAATACAGTCAAAAAGAGAACTTTCTGTTTAAGTAAAAATATTCTTCACCAAAACCAAACTTTGTATTCCTCAGCAAGATGCACATAAGAAGATAAATAGTTCTGAAATTGTTGTCATAATCTTTTCCCAAACTTTTCTACTTTGGGCAACTTTAGGGAAACGGGACACTCAAATAATTTCCCTCACAGTTTTTCTTTAATTTCCTTGTGGGTTAATAGGTAACAGTGAAGTTTTAAATGATTGAATAGCTTAAATGTATTTATTTCCTCTTCTACACAAAAAAATCTCTTTATATGCATATATTTGTAATGTAAATATAATTTTTTTTTTCAGATAGATTCCTCACACTAACAGAATAAGCTATTATCACATTTCCACAAAGGTTATTTTTAAGTCTAAAAGACAAGAGTCTTTAAAACAAAGATAATTCTTTAACAACAATAAAGTAATCTGGACTTTTTTGTTTAGTCTGTGAAAAGTAAAATGTCAAGGTTTAACTTTTGTGGCTCACATTCTATGGAATTAGTATTTGGAGAGTTTAAAATTTTATAATTTGAGACACAACACACACAAAAGGAATAAATCAGTTTTCTATTGCATTGCTGGATTGGCTTTTTAATTCTGGAAAGGAAAGAATAGAAGTAGAAGAATATACTCAGATTATGAAAAAATTCTACCACAAAAAAACAGCAAATGCATCTTTTGAGTATATGTGAGAGACTAAGTATAGGAAAAGATTCCCTTTAAATGGGCTTACTTAAATTCTAAAATTTTGGCATACTTTTTATCATTTTAACACTGGGTTATGGTTACAGAAAAGCAAACAATTTTAAATGTAGATGTGATTAATTTGAAGCTTTAAAAGAGTGAATCTATCAGCAAGCATCAGGCAGACTTAGAATTAAGACATTAACAGGGTTTTTCTTTTCCTTTTAAAAGTGTAAAATCAGGAAAAAAAAAATGGCATACATGGCATGATGATGTGATTTAGAATGTTAAACTCAAGTGCTTTTGTAATGCTCCAAGAAGAAAATCCAAATATTTGTTATAAGACATTATTATTGGTCATTTTAAGACACTTCATGTTTTTCTTAGATGCCTTTGAGTAATGGACAGATGGGCCAGCCTCTCAGGCCTCAGGCAAATTATAGTCAAATACATCACCCCCTTCCTCAGGCATCTGTGGCAAGGCATCCCTCTAGAGAACAACTAATTGATTACTTGATGCTGAAAGTGGCCCACCAGCCTCCATACACACAGCCCCATTGTTCTCCTAGACAAGGCCATGAACTGGCAAGGCAAGAGGTAAGAATGATCAAGACTATTTGGATTATGAGACTAAGCTTTTAATGTATTTTATAGGTTATTTAATTATAGCAAAAAATCCGTATAGAATTTTAACATAGTTTTTACCATTTTGTTTAATAGTTTGGTTTCATGTTAAGTTTATAAGGTATTAAACTTTGTGGTTTAACTTGACTGTATGATTCCCCCGACCATTCTGATAAATTGACATGGGATATAGCGTTGATGGCATGATTTATTTTCCCTAAGGTGGTTGTTTTTCCAAACTGGTTGATAATGTTCCAATAATCAAATGTTCTTCAGGAATATAAATAGTAGACCTTTAAACTTTAAAGGTGTATTATATCTGCTAATTGTTATTTGATACTTGGTTTCTGAAACTGGACTATAGTCTCCAAAGAGCTTTGAGAATTAAATCTTAGAAACTGCTTTCAAAGTCAATAGTCATATATTCATGTATTTTGATAGTTTATTAATAAAATAATATCATTAGAAACTTACAGAAATGTATCATTCATTTTGTTTTAGTTTCTGGAGAAAGAGGGTATTTTATAACAAAATTTAGCTCTTGCCTCTTTTTCTATAGCTTGGTTGTAAAAAATAATACTAATTGATCATCAATCCTAGCTCCTTTGAAGGGTATAAACAGATTCAGGAAAGAAGTTAGCCTCCTAACAACCACCCAGGGATCTTTTATATGTCTTATGAAACATAGTCAAAAACACTATGTAATTTAGATGTTTGCAAATGGAAATTGATAATAAAGTACATGTTTTGTGTGTATGCTCTATGTCATTAGAGTCTGTGATGTCCAAAATATATAAAGTCAACATTAATTTGTTGCATAATCCTCATAAGATAGCAATAGATTGATTTAGGAGCTATGCTTTATAATCTTAGCTGTGCCTTTAACTCACTAACTCATTAACATATTATTTCACATTGTAGTTTCATTTCATCTGCCCAAATATTTATTTTTGGTGAATTCCTACATATTTATGTTTTCTTAAACTTAATTTACCATATGAATATCATTGTAACTTCTCCTGATACAGCAATAAGTTTATTTTTGTGTTAACTCAGATTCGAGTAAGAGTTGAAAAGGATCCAGAACTTGGATTCAGCATATCAGGAGGGGTTGGGGGAAGAGGAAACCCATTCAGACCTGATGACGATGTGAGTTTTGTTTATATATCCTTGAAATGCCCATTAATTTTTATTCACTAAATTAATGCCTTTTATGCATAAATAAAAATCTAACAGATATTTATTTAAATCTAGATAGACGTCACCGTATGATTTCCCTGTTCAGCTTTTAGTTTTGAAGTGTGATCAGTACAAATTAATTGTTTGAGGAATACAAATTTAACTCCAAAATATTAATCTTCTTTATATTGTGAAGTGACATTTTAATTGTTAATACTTTTCTACACATCTATATGTGTACTTTTTTTTTAAATCACTTTAACAAAAAAATCACTGTACTACTGTAAGAATCACCAGAAGCACAAATAACATGTAGCATTATCACAGTATTGGAGAAGACAGGGAGAAAACTTGTACCACAGTTCAAATATTTGCATACTATAAAAAAGATTGCTCCTTGGTATTCTTCTTTTTATGCATACTTCTTTCCAATAAATAATTATCTTTTTTGTTGTTATTAAAGGGTATATTTGTAACAAGGGTACAGCCTGAAGGACCAGCATCAAAATTACTGCAGCCAGGTGATAAAATTATTCAGGTAACTTAAGATACATCTTTCATTATCTTCTTTTCTTTTTTTCTTTATAATATCTGAACTCATCAAATGCCAGATTAGAAAGTAAGCATTTTATGAAGTTATCTTTAGATATTTGTGATTGAACAGAGGCATTTTTTATAGGCTACTCTCTAGTGCTTTCATAGCTTAAAATACTTCTGCCTTATACCTTGAAAAATCATACTAATAATTTTAAATACACCTTAGCAGTTTTGAAATATATCCTAGCCTTTTGATTAAGCTTATGAATGTTGTTGTTCATTCGTGTCTGGCTCTTTGGGAGCCCATGGACTGCAGCACACCAGGCTTCCCTGTCCTTCACCATCTCCTGGAGCTTGCTCACACTCATGTCCATTGAGTCTCTGATGCCATCCAACCATTAATGGCAAGAACAAGTTGTGCAAGTTATGAATGTTAGCTTGTTCTAAAATAAGATGAGAAAGAATCCCTTTTGTGGGTTATGAGAATTAAAAGATTTAAGAAGCACTGAGAGGCATTTAGAACTGTGTATCTGGTGTACAGTAAGACTTCATTAAATATTTAACCTATCACAAGAAGTATAGTGTTCTTGCTCTGATGGCTCCTAGGCAAGTGGGAAGACTGGACCTCAACCTCTTCTCAGTTCATGCAGTTCAGTCACGTCTGACTCTTTGCGACCCCATGGACTGCAGCATGCCAGGCCTCCCTGTCAATCACTAACTCCTGGAGTTTACTCAGACTCATGTCCATTGATCAGTGATGCCATCCAAACATCTCGTCCTCTGTCGTCCCCTTCTCCTCCTGCTTTCAACCTTTCCCAGCACCAGGGTCTTTTCACCATGTGTCAGTTCTTCAAATCAGGTGGCCAGAGTATTGGGTTTCAGCTTCAGCATCAATCCTTCCAAAGAATATTTAGGACTGATTTCCTTTAGGATTGACTGGTTGGATCTCCTTGCAGTCCAAGGGACTCTCAAGAGTCTTCTCCAACACTACAGTTCAAAAGCATCAATTCTTCGGCTTTTGGCTTTCTTTATAGTCCAACTCTCACATCCATACATGACCATTGGAAAACCAGTAGCTTTGACTAGATAGACCTTTGTTCGCAAAGTAATGTCTCTGTTTTTTAATACTGTCTAGGTCGGTCATAACTTTTCTTCAAAGGAGTAAATATCTTTGAATTTCAAGCTGCAGTCACCATCTGCAGTATTTTGGAGCCCAAGAAAATAAAGTCTGTCACTGGTTCCACTGTTTCCCCGTCTATTTGCCATGAAGTGATGGAACCAGATGCCATGATCTTCTGTTCAGTTCACTCACTCAGTTGTGTGTGACTCTGCAACCCTATGGACTGCAGCACATCAAGCCTCCCTGTCCATTACGAACTCCCGGAGTTTACTCAGACTCATGTCCATTGAGTCAGTGATGCCATCCAACCATCTCATTCACTGTTGTCCCCTTATCCTCCCACCTTCAACATTTCCCAACATCAGGGTCTTTTCATATGAGTCAGTTCTTTGCATCTGGTGGCCAAAGTATTGGAGTTTCAGCTTCAACATCAGTCCTTCCAGTGAACACTCAGGACTGATCTCCTTCAGAATGGACTGGTTGGATCTCCTTGCAGTCCAAGGGACTCTCAAGAGTCTTCTCCAGCACCACAGTTCAAAAGCATCAACTTTTTGGCGCTCAGCTTTCTTCACAGTCCAACTCTCACATCCATACATAACTACTGGAAAAACCAAGGCCTTGACTAGATGGACCTTTGTTGGCAAAGTAGTGTCTCTGCTTTTTAATGTGCTGTCTACGTTGGTCATAACATTCCTTCCAAGGAGCGTCTTTTAATTTCATGGCTTCAGTCACCAACTGCAGTGATGGCTGCATCTCTACCATCTGGAGCCCGAAAAAATCAAGTCTGCCACTGTTTCCACTGTATCCCCATCTATTTGCCATGAAGTGATGGTACCGGATGCCTTGATCTTAGTTTTCTAAATGTTGAGTTGTTTGTTTTTTTTTCCTAAATGTTGAGTTTTGTTTTTTTTTTTTAATGTTGAGTTTTAAGCCAACTTTTTTCACTCTCTTCTTTGACATTCATCAAGAGGCACTTTAGTTCTTCGCTTTCTGCCATAAGAGGAGTGTCATCTGCATATCTGAGGTTATTGATATTTCTCCCGGCAATCTTGATTCCAGCTTGTGCTTCATCCAGCCCAGTGTTCTCATGAAGTAGTCTGCATATAAGTTAAATGAGCATGGTGACAGTATACAGCCTTGACATACTCCTCATCCTATTTGGAACCAGTCTGTTGTTCCATGTCCAGTTCTGTTGCTTCATGACCTGCATACAGGTTTCTCAAGAGGCAGGTCAGGTGGTCTGGTATTCCCATCTCTTGAAGAATTTTCCACAGTTTATTGTGATCCAAACAGTCAAAGGCTTTGGCATAGTCAATAAAGCAGAAATAGATGTTTTTCTGGAATTCTCTTGCTTTTTCGATGATTCAGCAGATGTTGGCAGTTTGATCTCTGGTTCCTCTGCCTTTTCTAAATCCAACTTGAACATCTGGAAGTTCACAGTTCATGTATTTCTGAAGCCTGGCTTTGAGAATTTTGAGCATTACTTTACTAGCATGTGAGATGAATGCAATTGCGTGGTAGTTTGAGCATTCTTTGGCATTGCCTTTCTTGGGGATTGGAATGAAAACTGAGCTTTTCCAGTCCTGTGGGCACTGTTGAGTTTTCCAAATCTGCTGGCATATTGAGTGCAGCACTTTCACAGCATCATCTTTCAGGATTTGGAATAGCTCAACTGGAATTCCATCACCTCCACTAGCTTTGTTTGTAGTTTCCTAAGGCTCACTTGACTTAACGTTTCAGGATGTCTGTCTCTAGGTGAGTGTTCACACCATCGTGATTATCTAGGTCATGAAGATCTTTTTTGTACAGTTCTTCTGTGTATTCTTGCCATCTCTTCTTAATATCTTCTGCTTCTGTTAGGTCCATCCCATTTCTGCCCTTTATTGTGCCCATCTTTGTATGAGATGTTCCCTTGGTATCTCTAATAGTCTTTCCCATTCTGTTGTTTTCCTCTATTTCTTTGCACTGATTGCTGAGGAAGGCTTTCTTATCTCTTCTTGCTATTCTTTGGAACTGTGCATTCAGATGCTCATATCTTTCCTTTTCTCCTTTGCTTTTTGCTTCTCTTCTTTTCACAGCTATTTGCAAGGCCTTCCCAGACAGCCATTTTGCTTTTTTGCATTTCTTTTCGATGGGGATGGTCTTGATCCCTGTCTCCTGTACAGTGTCACGAACCTCATTCCATAGTTCATCAGGCACTCTATCTATCAGGTCTAGTCCCTTAAATCTATTTCTCACTTCCACTGTATAATCATAAGGGATTTGATTTAGGTCATACCTGAATGGTCTAGTGGTTTTCCCTACTTTCTTCAATTTAAGTCTGAATTTGGCAATAAGGAGTTCATGGTCTGAGCCACAGTCAGCTCCTGGTCTTGTTTTTGCTGACTGTATAGAGCTTCTCCATCTTTGGCTGCAAAGAATATAATCAATCTGATTTCAGTGTTGACCACCTGGTGAATGTTGAGTTTTAAGCCAGCTTTTTCACTCTCCTCTTTCACTTTCATCAAGAGGCTCTTTAGTTGGTGTTCGTTTTCTGCCATAAGGGTGGTGTCATCTGCATATCTGAGGTCATTGATATTTCTCCCGGCAATCTTGATTCCAGCTTGTGTTTCATCCAGCCCAGCGTTTCTCATGATGTGCTTTGCATATAAGTTAAATAAGCAAGGTGACGGTATACAGCCTTAACATACTCCTTTCCCTATTTGGAACTGGTCTGTTGTTCCATGTCTAGTTCTAACTGTTGCTTCCTGACCTGCATACAAATTTCTCAAGAGGCAGGTCAGGTGGCCTGGTATTCCCATCTCTTGAAGATTTTTCCAGAGTTTGTTGTGATCCACACAATCAAAGGCTTTGGCATAGTCAGTGAAGCAAAAATAGATACTGTCCTGTAACTCTCTTGCTTTTTTGATGATCCAGCAGATGTTGGCAATTTGATCTCTGATTCCTCTGCCTTTTCTAAATCCAGCTTGAATATCTGGAAGTTCACAGTTCACATACTGTTGAAGCCTGGCTTGGAGAATTTTGAGCATTACTTCACTAGCGTGTGAGATGAGTGCAATTGTGTGGCAGTTTGAGCATTCTTTAGCATTACCTTTCTTTGGGATTGGAATAAAAATACCTTTTCCAGTTCTGTGGCCACTGCTGAGTTTCCCAAATTTGCTGGCATATTGAGTGCAAATCTTTCACAGCATCATCTTTTAGGATTTGAAATAGTTCATCTGGAATTCCATCACCTCCACTAGTTTTGTTCGTAGTGATGCTTCCTAAGGCCCACTTAACTTCACATTCCAGAATGTCAGGCTCTAGGTTGATGATCACACCATTGTGATTATCTGGGTCGTAAAGATCTTTTTTGTATAGTTCTTCTGTGTATTCTTGCCACCTCTTCTTAATAGCTTCTGCTTCTGTTAGATCCATGCCACTTCTGTCCTTTATTGTGCCTCTTCTACCACCCTTGTAACTTGGCAACCTCAGTTTCATGGTAGTGTATACACTCAACGCCATGTCTGACACTATGTCTTAGACCAGTGCTTCCTAATATCAGGATTGCTACATAAGAATCATCTGAAAAAGTGGACAAGATCCAGGTTCCTCGGTCCTACCTTTAGAGCTTTTATTTCCATAGAGATGGGGTAGAGCCCAGGAGTGTAGATGTTGTTTTAAATTGCCAAAATGATTCTTATTTTCTGCCAGATTTGTGGACTATCTAGCAGGAATTTAAATGTGCAAACACAAATTATTATGAAAAAAATTTTTAAGTCTTTTTCTTCTCTATTCTAGGCTAACGGCTACAGTTTTATCAATATTGAACATGGACAAGCAGTGTCCTTGCTAAAAACTTTCCAGAACACAGTAGAACTCATCATCTTAAGAGAGGTTTCCTCATAAGAGCCGTGGACTAAAAAAACGGAGGGACAGCAAGATTTATTGGAAGATACTTACAGGGGAAATTAATATTTTGACTATTTTTATATATAAAGAAGAACTCAAAAAAATTATGTTCAAATTTGTACATTAATGAAATAATGGAACTTGTGATTAGAGGGAAAGAACCACTGTACAGTATATGGGGGGGACTATTGAATTCATACCATATAAAACTTCTCGTTAGGTTTTTAAACATAGCAATCAAGGCTACAAAAACAGATGTATGTTGTTTTTGTATAGAGTGTAGGTTTATTTTTGGATTTCATACTCATGATTGAACTCTGTGCAAGGCTCTAGTTAGCCTTGATTGTAGCCCAGAGACAGATGGCAGAGCTGTCTATCTCATAGCTTTTATGCCCTTATTTTTATTCAACTTGTATTAATGTTTTTCTGCTGAAACTTTTCTTTTAATGTGGGCAAGAGATTCGAAGTGTTGGCTTTTGCTATGTGCATACTGAACTGAAGAGTGAGTAGGTGAAGGTGGCGCAGGTGGGTTCCCTTTCCAAGGCCAGATTAAAACAGTTATTTTCTTTAAAAATCTGGAAGCAAAGAATGAAAAAACAGTTGTTAATGTGTTCTTATTAATAGAATAATGCAATAAAATGTGATGTCTTTTTAAAGAAAAAAAGACAATAAATTGTGCTTTATGAGGTCTATAGGATTTGTTCTTGTCATAGCCTTTGACTATACAGTTACTACTAGTGATTCAATTTTCAATTTTTTAGTCAAAGGAGATTTTTAACTCTACTGTAAATGCATGTCCATGCATTCTCTTTCTTTCTTTTTTTTTTTGGTCCATGCATTTTCTGTGTTGCAGAAATCCCTTTTTTTTTTTTTTTGCAAATGGTGGTACTTTCAATCTGTTTTATAATTAGTACTCCATTTTAAACTTAATTTATAATTTTTACTTTAAGCAACAAATGAAACTAAAATGGCCAGTTTTGAGATTGTGTTGCTGTAACAGAAAATGTGAGAAGATTTTGGAAGGCCTCTTGATGTTTGGCCTCACATTGCCTTGGTAAAGTAGAAGGAAAGAGTGTGCATGGAGCTAGGAAACCAAAGCGAGTCTGTGAAACTGGCATAGTGATAGAGAACTGCTGTGGAGGATTGAGAGCAAAGGGGTGGGCCCCTGAGGCCTACCAGTGTGTAATGGTGTTCAAAAAAAGGGCTGTTCCTACAGGTAACATTAAATGTGAACTCAACACTTCAGAGTCTTTAAAGGGTTTCTAAGTGTATGTGTAATAGTGTTTTACCACCAACTGCCTTTGTTCCTTGTTAAGTATAACAAATATTTGATAGAGTTTATGAATTTTGTTCAGACCATTACTTTTATTTCTTTTTGTTCTATGTAATCAAATAAAATTTGAGTAACATGCAATGGTGAGAATTAACGCATAGTTATTTGGACCAGAAAAAAGTGCCATAGAAGACCAAGAACTGTTTTTAGTCGAGGCTAGTCTGGAGCCTTTCTTTAGAGCAATATTCAGTTATTACAGTTCATTTTTAATTACTAAGAATATAATTTTGGAATTTTTAATCTGTTATGCTTTGTTCTTCAACCTTGTTTGAAGGTAAAGTCTTTTATAGGACTAGCAAAAGTAGTAATTTGCATTATTTTTGCAAAAGTGAGTTGAATTCGTTTGTTTCTTGCTAGTCATCGTAAATAGGCAGTACTTTTTAAAAGATGTGAACTCCAATACTGCACTTCTTTCAAGATGTTATCAATTGATTATTGTACTGTATAGTTTTAATAATATTGATTGAAACCCTTTAACAACTCTTTGTAAATTTTAACTCATTTTAGTTGATTTTCAGTACTATTTGCATAGGAATTGATTTTTATGAAGATAGTAGAAAAATGTGCTGTATTTTGATAAAATTCATTTATTGTATGTGTGTTGTAATCTCTAAAAAAATGACAAACAGCTTCTTTAAGACAAGCCTCGGTGTCCCCTTTATTCATAGTTTATTTTAAAATACTAATTTTGGCATTCTAGAATTATTCCCATCTTGTATTGGTTTCAGTTGATTTTTCACAGTCACATTCTGTTTCCTGGTAACTCAGCTGGTAAAGAATCTGCCTGCAATGCAAGAGACCCCAGTTCAATTCCTGCGTTGGGAAGATCCACTGGAGAAGGGATAGGCTACCCACTCTAGTATTCTTGGACTTCCCTGGTGGCTCAGCTGGTAAAGAATCCGCCAGCAATTTGGTAGACCTGGGTTCGATCCTTGGATTGGAAAGATCCCCTGGAGAAGGGACTGGCTTACCCACTCCAGTATTCTGGCCTGGAGAATTCCTTGGACTGTATGGTCCATGGGGCCGCAAAGAGTTGGACCCAACTGAGTGACTTTCGCTTTTCATAAAAATAAGTATAATTATGACATTTTTTACTTCTTTACCTTGAATCAGATACACAGGCTATGATTTTGGAAAGGGAAATAGACTACAAAGAACAATTGATTTATCAGTGATGAAACTGAAGTTAGTTCTCTATATATTATATTGAAATATTACAAGTGTAACAAGTAGTATATGCACTAGTATTCTAGTTAATTAAAAAAATTGTTTAATGTTCTCATGACACAAAGTCAAGTAAGAAAGTTTGTTACCAAGATAAGTAACATGACATATAAACAACTAAAAATAGTTTTGTACTTAAATGGATAGTCAGTTTTTTCTAAACTACTGGAAAATTAGAATTAAATAATAACGCTTCATTAGAATTTTTGTTTTGATAGTGATAAAATTTAAATATTTGAATAAAAGTAATAATTTAAATCT
Source organism: Tragelaphus eurycerus (assembly GCA_935064755.1). Taxonomy (NCBI): domain Eukaryota; kingdom Metazoa; phylum Chordata; class Mammalia; order Artiodactyla; family Bovidae; genus Tragelaphus; species Tragelaphus eurycerus. The sequence continues at coordinate 14,127,152 of CAKXYN010000024.1, read as the reverse complement.
TCTGAAGAAATAGAATGAGTAACTTGTAGTTAAAGCCCATGCCCATAATTGACATACTTATTTTTAATAAGTATTATGTAGCAAGTCATTAAAACCAAAACTATCTTATTTTTTGTAAGAGTGTTTAAAATTGACCACCCTAAAATTTTAAACAATTTAAAATTATATGTCCAGAATAGAATTGTTTACACAAACTACAGTTTTATAGTGATTCATTAAAGAATCATTGGTTCCTCTGAGTCCATGAAATTCTAAAATTCCCTGCATACTTATTTTGTAAATATTTTTCTGATCTCTTTGGACTTAAAGTTTATATATACTTGAAAAATTCTTCAAACACAAACATCACCATGAACAGAAGTAAAGTTTTAGGTATTTGCTGTGCTTAAAAGAAAATCCTATTAGCATTTGTAAAACATTCTAAACTTTTGTTATACATATAGATTGTTAGAAGTAGCACAGTGAATAAATAAACTAATGCTATTTAAAGTGTGATTTAGAAATTCAGGGTGAGAAAAATTGTCATAAAAAGACAGCTATTTTCTTTAACCATTTAGTCCCTTGTATTTCTGGGTATGAGGGAAATACAGGTTTACCTTACTGTTTTTAACTTCTGAAGGAAGCCATAGGTGGGGATGGAAATGTTTTTTACTTAGTTCAAGATTGGTGATCAGTCATATCTATTAAAAAAGATATTTTTTCATTATTTGAAGTTCTTATTAGCTATCCTTATCTAATGTATAATTAGATTTATTATGAAAGAGATTAAAGTTAAAATTAATTTTGTTTTGTCCAAAGCATTAATAAATACACATAGTTGATGTACAGAGAACAAGAAACTACTTTTAAAAGATACACTAGATTATATAAACAGCCAGCTCAAACCTTTAGGTAATCCCTTTGTTTCTAAAAGAGAATTTAGACAAAGTTGACCATCTTAACATCTAAAGCTATAGTTTCTTTACCTCTGCAGAATTTTTAAGCCCAGGGGATAGCAAGCATAGTCATTTATAGCTTTAGAAAATGTGTAAGAGAATGCTATCTTCTTCTTAGGACTTTGCATTCTCTTTGTGAAGCAGTTTGCAAAATTAAAATTTATAGTCCCCAAAAATGTTCACTGGTAGCTCAGATGGTAAAGAATCTGCCTGCAGTGTGGGAGACCTGCATTTGGTCTCTGGGTTGGGACGATCCCCTGGAGAAGGGAATGGCTACGCACTCCAGTATTCTTGCCTGGAGAATTCCATGGACAGAGGAGCCTAACATACTACAGTCCATAGGGTCACAAAGAGTCAGATATGACTGAGTGACTAATGCTTTCACTTTCAAAAACGTACAGTCCTAAAATTTAAGCAGAATTCTAAACTATGAAAGTTTATTTGGGAAAAATACCTCAGTAGAATGTACTCAGGTTTTATTTTAGAGAACGATTAAGGTACTCCTGCACCTTTCTGTGGGAGTCTTAAGAAAGAGGCTGAAAAATGGTATTACTGATACCATTCCCACTTCAAATATAACAAGGAGGGACAGTTACAATGTCTCATGGGCTTTTATCTGGCCAATATAACTTCTAAAACTGTCCTCAGTATAATTTCAGGATGAAGTATGAGAAGCTCATGTATCACTGGTGAATTAAAAAGTATAAGTTATAAAATTATGCTCTCTTCCCCACCACCCTGTGACTTAATAGAGCTATTTTTATTTTCTATGAAGAAGATTGTTGACAAATAGTTTTCCACTAACTATCTTCTTTAAATCTGATTAAACCAATTTTGTTCCTCCAAGGCAGAGCTTTAGAAGGATCTTTTTATGTGTTCTTCCCAACTAATTTCCTTGACAGAATACTAAGAAAAATAAACTAAAAATGAAGAAATCAAATAAAAATTAAAGTCAAAGAAAAATTAGTATGTGGAGCATGAGTTTATAGGATGGATGATTGTAGGGCTCCCCTTCTTCATGAAGGGCAAAAGCTAATGCTCAGAACTAATGCCATCCTGGAATGGATAGTAAAACATTTCTTTCATATTAGGATCATCCTTCAAAAGAGCGTTGGTTTTCCATAGAATCATATGCAGGTTTGTCTCCCAAAGGAAATTGTTCAAGGTTGCATATTGGTTCATGCTTCCTGCTTCCCCTCCCATCCACACCCCAAAAGTCACAAACATTATTAATACTCTGATAGGTGAAAGTATTTAAATTTCCAAAGTTTGGGGAAACAGGAGTGCAGTGGACAGATAAACTTTGAAGAGTTGTTGGAAGACCTAGGACAGATAGGGACAGAAGACTACCATGGAAGGTGTATTTGACTTCAAGGAAACCTCAAAAGTAGAGAGGGACAATGAAGAAAGAGTTCTTGTAACGATTGGGTGCTGTATCATGAGACTATTTAGGATAACGACCATTTTTATGCCAAGCAATATGTAGGAGGTGTCTGACTCAGGACAGCAGCAACAAGTGTGGATGCTTAGAAAGAAACGAGTGCGGTCATTTTGAAGTGGCAATTTAATGTCCCCTTCACCTACCATCAGTGCGGGTATTTTGAGAAGGTTATTAATATCGCAATCAGATACTATGATGACAACAATAGTTAGCAAACAGTTGAAAAACAACATTGTGAAGAAAGCAAAGAAAATATTTGAAAGCAGTGTCTTCTGATAGGTAAGTGAGAATGTTGAATTCACAAAACAAGTTTAGGAACATTTAAATATCTTTATAATGTAAAGTAGAATTTGCCACAAATTCATCAGTTGTGCTGAGGAGTAGGAAGTATACATCTAAAGAGCAAATCACCCCGTCTAGATTTGGATCCCATAGAATAGAAGGCAAAATAATTAAATAGTGTGATGTGAGATGAGAAATCTTCATGTTCCAACTTGTATCCAATAGGAAAGAGAGGCGATAGATACAGAATGGGGAGTCATTCTCACTTGAAATTATTCAAAAGTTTCCAAGTTCAGAAGCACAACATAGGTCTGCAGATCAAATTTGGTCCATTCATAACTCAACAAAAACTGTAACTTGCATACACTTCTAAATACATCTTCATGACATTTCAGAGCAGGTATAAAGGACACCATGCAAAGTTCCAAAATGTGAAGGAAGTTACTTGCAAATTGAACAAAATCAGGTTGACTTTAAAATTTTTTATCAGCATATATCCAAAACTTTTGTTCCAGTCTGAGAACAAAATACAGTTTCAGAAATCCAAGCTTTCAAAATTTACCTCCCATATAACCTTTCCAAAAGGTGTACCAGAAGATTGGACTTCCTGGTGGTCTCGTGGTTAGAAGTCTGCTTCCTCTGCAGGGAGCATGGGTTTGATCTCTGGTCAGGGAACTAAGCCCACATGCTACATGGTACAGATAAAATTTTTTTTTTAATGTAAATGAAAAAGATGTACTGGGAATATATTGGAATAAAGTAAAAATTTAATCTCAAAAGTAGATTGGGATCCAAGAAATAACGGAACCAAAGCCTCTTATAGTAGAGCAGAGATAACTCTACTTAGTATTGATGATAATGTGGATATGAAATAGAAGATTCTAAGTTGGAATTCATGTGGTGAATAGTGATAACACAAAGAATAGACATTTAGTATTTGCATGTTTGTATTTTCTATTTATACAAGTAAATGCAACAGGCTCTTGATTTTTTCTGTCACACATGATGTGTATACATACAGTTTGACTCCACTACCTTTGGCTTATCCATTTTTATAGTGAAGGATGCTTCTCATGCCTCCACATCACCTCCCTGCTGCCATAAACACCATAGTGGTGAGTATCTGCATTCATTTCATTCTTTTGAAACTGAAAATTTGTCTAGAATATATACCTAGGAGTACAATTACTTAGTACTATTAATACTGTACTATTACTGTACTGTACTTAGTACTATTAATACTATTAATACTATTTCACAGAATATTGCTAAAACCATCTTCCACAAAGTCTGCATTAGCTGATACTCTCACTAGCTAAATATGGATCTCATTTCCCCACATATTTGCAAGTAGTACTATGTGACTTTCTAACGTTTGCATGTTTGATGAATATAACATTCTATTTGACATTGGTTTAAATTTCATTCCTTTAATTACTTGTGAGTTTGACAAGTACATAGACTTGTTAGCCATTAAGGTTTCCCATTATATAATCATCCTATTCCCGGTGCCCATTTTTCTGATGTTTACAAGGCTGATTGGTAGTAGTTCCTTGTCTATTCTAAATAATACTATCTTTTCATTTTAGGCATTGCAAATATCTATTCCCAATCTAGATTGTTTAACTTTGTTAATGGTGTGTTTTAGAAAAAAAAAGTTTAACATAGATGAAGACAAATTAGCATGCTTTATTCTTAAGTTTTCCCTGTTGCTGTATCAAAAAGCTATTTTCTCACATTTACTAGTTAGCTATTTATTATTAATATTCAGATTTTAACCCTTTGAAGTCCATCATGGTTTAATGTTGGGATCAGCCTCCTTGTTTACATCATTTACTAAATAAGCTTATGTCTTCCTATTGATCTGTGTTGCAGTCATTGTTATATATCAGATATATCTGCATACACAGACTTTCCAAGCTCTCTATAGTATTCTTTTGGTCTGTTTTTCTGTTCTTATATCTACACTTTTTTTTTTTCCCCAGCAAGTGTAAAAGCTTTTAAGGAACATACATCATCTAGATTTTTCCATTAATATTTTTCTATATTAGCTTTTATGTATTTTATGTACTACATTTCTTTATTAACTAAAACTATATATATATATATATATATATATATATATATTAGTTTCAGTCCCTGATAAAACCCCGTTAATATTCTTGGATTTGGGGAGTTTCCTCTAGATCCACACTAAAGATCCTCTAATGTTTACTGAAACTCACTTGAGTAGGTTTCTGTTTTGTACAACTCAGTGATACATAAAACTTTCCAAACAAAGGCTCAGAGATGTGGGACATTCAGGGAACAATGGAGTGAAACTATTGGGTTGTGAAACACCAGAAAATTTAAATGTAGTCATTTACTCGAAAATAAAATCTTTGGTAAGAGCCTGCCTCATGTACTCTTAGCCTTTGTCACATCCTTAGCTAATGAGAGAAGAGACTGGCATTAGAACAAGAGTTCCATTTTTACCTTTAAGAGGGGTCAGAGAACACTTCTATGCCAAGATTTACTATAGGTCCTGGAAGCACTTGAGGTTAAACTCTAGCATCTCTGGAAGTACCCATATCACCAACATAAGATATGACTGGTGTGGTAGGCAGAATTCTCACAAAGTATCTGTGATTCTGATCCCTGACATAGGTATCTTTGTGTAATTCCTTCCCCTTGAATATGGGTAGAACCTGTGATTTGGCTTCTAACTAATCAAATATAGCAAATTGTAAAGGTTTTGTGGATGAAATTAAAATACCTAATCAGGTTCCTTTAAATGAATCAAAAGGGAGATTATCCTTTATGGACCCAGCCTAGTCAGATGAGAACTTTAAAAGAGGGTCAAGTTCAGAAGTAATGGGCTTCCCAGGTGACCCAGTGGTAAAGAATCTGCCTGCCAGTGCAGGAGATACCAGATACATGGCTTTGATCCCTAGGTCAGGATGATCCCCTGGAGGAGGATATGGCAACCCACTCCAGTATTCTTGCCTGGAAAATCCCATGGACAGGGGAGCCTGGTGGGGTCGCTCAGAGTCAGACACAATTGAGCATGCACACATACAAAACCAGAATAATATCAGTAAGGTGGTGGAATAGGAAGCCCTAGACTTGCATCCTTTTGTGGATGCACAACAGTACACAGACCAAATACTTAAATGAGAGAGCAGAAAACAAGTTAAAAGGCTCCTGCACCCCAGGCAAGGTGCAAAAATGACCATATCAAACCCAGGTACGAAAATCTGGGACACTTACGGTAGAAATCAAAGAACTAAAGCCTCTTAATGAAAGTGAAAGAGGAGAGTAAAAAAGTTGGCTTAACACTCAGCATTCAAAAATTAAGATCATGGCATCTGGTGCCATCATTTCATGACAAATAGATGGGGAGACAATGGAAACAGAGACTTTATTTTCTTGGGCTCCAAAATCACTGCAGATGGTGACTGCAGCCATGAAATTAAAAGACGCTTACTCCTCAGAAGTGTTTATGACCAACCTAGACAGCACATTAAAAAGCAGAGATATTACTTTGCCAATAAAGGTCCATCTAGTCAAAGCTATGTTTTTTCCAGTGGTCATGTATGGATGTAAAAGTTGGACTATAAAGAAAGCTGAGCACCAAAGAATTGATACTTTTGAACTGTGGTGTTGGAGAAGACTCTTGAGAGTCCCTTGGACTGCAAGGAGATCCAACCAGTACATCCTAAAGGAAATCAGTCCTGAATATTCATTGGAAGGACTGATGCCGAAGCCGAAACTACAATACTTCGGCCACCTGATATGAAGAACTGACTCACTGGAAAAGACCCTGATGCTGGGAAAGATCGAAGTCAGGGGAAGAAGGGGACAACAGAAGATGAGATGGTTAGATGGCATCACTGACTCGATGGACCTGAGTTTGAGCAAGCTCCAGGAGGACAGGGACAGGGAAGCCTGGCATGCTGCAGTCCATGGGGTTGCAAAGAGTCGGACACGACTAAGTGACTGAACTGAACTCAACTGAATTTGCCAGAGCCCTTTATGCTGTGCAGTGTGATTTGGAGAAAACCCTCAGATCCCATCTACTGCCTGGGGAGAGAAAAGAACAGAACATATGTCTAACATTCTGACTTTTATTAACTTTTTTAAATATTTATTTGGTTGTGCTAGTTCTTAGTTGCTGCTTGTGGGAGCTTTAGTTGTGGCATGTGAAATCTTAGTTGCAGCATGTAGGATCTAGTTCCCTGACCAGGGACCAAACCTGGGCCCCCTGCTTTGGGAGCTTGGAGTTTTAGCCATTGGATCACCAGGGAAGTCCCTAACATTCTTTTAGTGGGTGCTGTATGAGGGACTGATTACTGTCTCGCCTGAATCTAAGCACAGGCAGGAACAAGGTGCAAGCTTGTGAGTCTTAGAGAACAATCAGTGTACACCAGAGTGCAGTACCACAGACAGACATGTGGAACTGCAATAAGCAATGATATCGCTGCTTACTATAGCACTACAGAGTCCTTAGTGCGGACAAACGCGAGAGAACTCCTGAGTAGAAACCAGCTAACTCCTCATTTAGGAGATTACATAGATAAGCCCAGAGAGAATACATCCCCAGAAAAGGCTTGAGAGGTCTCCAGAACCTCTAGTCAGTTTGACTAGAGAAAATCCTCTCTATACAGAACCAAACCGCAAGTCTAAAAGAGATTGTTGGTTTGTCAGATGCCAAAATCCCAACAAGAAACATGCAGAGAAACAAGGAAACATGGTACATTTAATGGAACAAGTGAAGTCTTCACAAAGTGACCTTAAAGAAATGGAGATATACAAATTACCAGACAAATAACTCAAAACTATCATTATAGCGGTGCTCAATGAATTAAAAGAGAGCACAGGGAAACAGCTAAATAAAAGAAAAATGATTCATTAACAAAATGAGAATACTAGCCAAGAGAAACAATGAGGAAGACAAAAATTCTGAAACTAACATATAATAACTGAATTAGAAAATTCACTAGAGGGACTCAACAGCAACTTTGACCAGGCAAAAGAAAGAATCAGCAAATTCATAGATACAATATTGAGATTATTGTGGCAGAGCAGAAAAAAAAGAACAATGAAAAACAATGAAGACAGCCTGGGGGACTTATGAAATACCATCAAGCAGAAAAACATATGCATTATTGGAGTACCAGAAGGAGAAGAAAGAGAAGAAGAGCAGAGAATCTATTTTAAGAAACAGTGGCTCCTAAATTCCCAAATCTGACATAGGGATGGATATGCAGATTCAAGAAGCTCAAAGAACTCCAACTAGGATAAGTCTGAAGACTTACCAAGACACATCATAAACTGTCATAGGACACTGACAAAGAATCTTGAAAGCAGCACAAAAATATGATTCATCACATACAATTCATTTAGATTGTAAGCAGATTTCCTAACACAAAACTTGCAGGCTAGAAGGGAGTGGGATAATATATTCAAAAGTACTGAAAGAAAAAAATCTGCAACCAAGTACTGTCCTTTAAAACCAATGGAGATGGAGAAGGCAATGGCACCCCACTCCAGTACTCTTGCCTGGAAAATCCCATGGACGGAGGAGCCTGGTGGGCTGTAGTCCATGGGGTTGCTAAGAGTTGGACACGACTGAGCTAGTTCACTTTTCACTTTAATGCATTGGAGAAGGAAATGGCAACCCACTCCAGTGTTCTTGCCTGGAGAATCCCAGGGACAGCGGAGCCTGGTGGGCTGTCTGCTGTCTGTGGGGTCGCACAGAGTTGGACACGACTGAAGCAACTTCGCAGCAGCAGCAGCATGAGTAAGTGCCTACTTCAATTGTGAATTAATGATGGCTTAAATATTACATTTTTGCAAACAAAACTCAACACTGAAAAAAAATAAATAAAACCAATGGAGAAATTAAGACTTTCCCAGATAACCAAAAGCTGAGGGAGTTCATGGCTATTAGACTGGCCTTATAGAAAATGCTTTAAGTGAAGTGAAAGTTGCTCAGTCATTTCTGACTCTTTGTGACCCCATGGACTGTAGCCCACCAGGCTCCCCTGTCCATGGAATTCTCCAGGCCAGAATTCTGGAATTGTAGCCATTCCCTTCCCCAGGGGGTCTTCCTAAGCTAGGGATTGAACCCAGGTCCCCCACATTGCAGGAGGATTCTTTACCAGCTGAGCCACCAGGGAAGCCCAGAAAATGCTTAAATGAGTCCTTTAAGTTAAAGTGAAAGAATTGATAAGCAGCACCACAAGACCATATGATAATATAAAACTTCTGATAAAGGAAAATACATAGACATATACAGAATCTTGTAATATTTAATGTAGGTGTGTGAATAACTTTACTATCTGGTAAATACTTTTTAAAAAATAGTCATTATAAATTGCTGTTAATGGATGCACAGTATTTTAAAGACACTTTTAAAGAAGCTAATTTTGCCATCAATAATATTAAGAAGGGTGACAGAAATATACAGGACTGTGTGTGTGTATGCTCAGTGGTATATGACTCTGTGACCCCCATGGACTGTAGCCTACCAGGCTCCTCTGTCTATGGAATTTTTCCAGCAAGAACACTGGAATGGGTTGCCATTTCCTACTCCTGGGGATCTTCCTGACCCAGGAATCAAACCCGTGTCTTTTGCATCTCCTGCATTGGCAGGTGGATTTTTTATCACTGTGCCACTTGGGAAGCCCAAGTTTTTCTATACAATTAAAGATGTTATCAGTTTAGGGACTCCCCTGGTGGTCCAGTGGTTAAGAATCTGCCTTCCAATGCAAGGGACATGGGCTAGATCCCTGGTTGGAGAATTAAGATCCCACATGCCTCGAGGAGCTAAGCTCATGTGCTACAACTAAAGAGAAGCCCATGCGTCGCAACAAAAGAACCCACATGCTGCAACTAAGACTAAACACAGCCAAATAATAAATGAATGAATGAATTTTTATTTATTTATTTATTTTTTCCTGCCTGGAGAATTCCGTGGACAGAATAACCTGGTGGGCTATAGTCCATAGGGTTGCACAGAGTCGGACAAAACTGAGGTAACGTTGCACGCATACGCACATGCACACACACACACAAATACACACACACACAATTCTCATTTTCTGAGGTGTAACTGATCGTTCATGGGAGTGGTTCTGAATTGGGGATAATTTTTACCCCCTTTCCCCATCCCTTAGCCCTGGACACTTCCATGTCTGGAGGTCTTTTTAGATGTCACAACTGGCATGGGAACCTGCTGGCATCTAGCAAGTAAAGGCTAAGGATGTTGCTTAACATCCTTCATTGTTCAGTGCTGCCTCCCCAATTCTTAGCAAAGAATTATCTGTCCCCAAATGTCAAGAGTGAGAAACTCTGTTCTGGCTAATTGTGTATTTTCTTTTTTATTATTTTTTTTTTTTAATTTTTTTTTGCAGGGGAAAATGGAGAAAGGAAAGGATCAATGAGGGTGGGAGGGAAATGGGAAAAAAGAAGGGGAGTGATAGTGGGGAGGAGTATATGTAATTTCTTAACTAATGGCTTTCTGTTTTTAATCACAAAGAACACTTTAAAAAAAAAAAACATGTTGAATTCATCCTATATTAGGAGGTTTGATCTGGAAATGAAAAGTTCAGGAAAATAAAAGTCCAGTGTGGGTGTCCTCATCTTAGGCACATCTTGGTATTTTGTATTGGTAGGTCTATCTTTACCACAATATATTATTTAGGACAGGATCACATTTGTCACTTCTTCCTCCTTACTACCCAAAGTGGTACCAGTCCCATAAAATAGTCAATAAAGCTTTACAGAGTGAAGAAATAAGTCAATATTTTTTTTTTAACTCTCCTGAGTGAACTGAATTTTTTGAGGCTCATAAGTGAATATGTTTTCCTCTTTACTTTGTCTATTACAGCCAGATTGTATGAGTGGGGTATTAAAGTCTCCCACTATTATTGTATTGTTGCATATTTCTTCTATCATATTAATTAATGTTTGTCTTAGATAAATTAATGCTCCAATGTTGGGTGCATGTATATTTATAATTGTTATAACTTCTTTTTGGATTGTTCCTTTAAGTTGTTATGTATAACCTTGACTGTCTCCTTTTCAGGATCTTTAAAGTCAATTTTATCTGATATGAGTATTGCTACTCCTGTTTTCTTTTGGTCCATAATTGCATAGAAAATCTTTTTCGAGCCCTTCATTTTCAGTCAGTATATATCCCCTATTTTAAGGTGGTTCTCTTGTAGACAACATATATAGGGGTCTAGTTTTTGTATCCATTTAACGCATTTTAGTCTTTTGGTTATCTCTTGTAGACAAGGTATTTAGGTGTCTTGTTTTTGTATCCATTCGGCCAGTCCCTGTCTATTGATTAGGGCATTCAGCCCATTGACATTTAAAGCAATTATTGATAAATAGGATTTACTTTATTGTTTTGGGTTTGGATTCATACACCCTTTTAATGATTCCTATCTAGAGAATGTCCTTTAGTTTTTGTTGGAGAAATGGTTTAGTGGTGCTAAATTCTCTCAACTTTTGCTTATCTATGAAGCTTTTGATTTCTCCTTCATATTTGAATGAGATCCTTGCTGGATACAATAATCTAGGCTGTAAGTTATTTTCTTTCATCACTTTAATTATGTCTTGCCATTCCCTCCTGGCTTGGAGAGTTTCTATTGAAAGATCAGCTGTTATCCTTATGGGAATTCCCTTGTGAGTTATTTGACGTTTTTCCCTTGCTGCTGTTAATATTTGTTCTTTATATTTAATCTTTGTTAATTTGATCAATATGTGTCTTGGGGTGATTTGCCTTGGGTTTATCCTGTTAGGGACTCTCTGGATTTCTTGAACTTGAGTAGTAATTTCCTTCTCCAATTTAGGGAAGTTTTCAACTATTATCTCCTCAAGTATTTCCTCATGGTCTTTCTTTTTATCTTCTTCTAGAACTTCTATGATTCGAATGTTGTAGCGTTTAATGTTATCCTGGAGGTCTCTGAGATTGTCTTCATTTCTTTTGATTCGTTTTCTTTTTTTCTCGTCTGATTCATTTATTTCTAGGATTCTATCTTCTAATTCACTAATCCTATCTTCTGCCTCTGTTATTCTACTATTTGTTGCCTCCAGGGTGTTTTGGATCTCATTTATTGCATTATTCATTATGTGTTGACTCTTTTTTATTTCTTCTAGGTCCTTGTTAAACCTTTCTTGCATCTTCTCAATCCTTGTCTGCAGACTCTTTAACTGTGATTCCACTTTGATTTCGAGATTTTGGATTAATTTCACTATCATTATTCGAATTCTTTATCAGGTAGATTCCTTATCTCTTCCTCTTTGGTTTGATTTGGTGGGAATCTATCCTGCTCCTCTAGCTGCTGGGTATTCTTCTGTCTCTTCATCTTGTTAAAATTGCCAAGTTTAAAGTGTCCTTACTATATTCTGGTAGTTTGTTGAATTTTCTTTCTTGAGGCAGTTTACTAGTCTTTTCAATATCTGATCTCTGCTCTGTTACAGAGGGGGTGGAAATGAACACCCAAATTTAAGCCGGCCAGGTTCAGGCACTCGGATAATCCTCAGAAGCACAGACTCCGTTGAGTCTGCTTTTATGCCCTTCCCAGATCCGAGTAGCGCAGGTGATGAAATGTTCAGCGAGCGCAGCTGCTGCGAATTATCGCCTCTCCGCTGCTCAGTTTTCTGGGTATACAACTGGCGCACTTTCTCAGGCAGATGTTGACCATCCAGAGCCCCAAGAAGCGTGAGTCGGCACAGAAACCTACCTGCAGTTCTGTAGACAGTGTCTCTCTAGGGCTGTGATTACCCGCCTCCTGCCCTGGCTGCCTGTCACAGGAGTGGGACGGCCTGCAGCCGGCTATCTCCATGCAGTCCTTTGTTCCGTAGGTAGTCCTGGTGGTGTCTTAAGTTAGGGCTGGCTTTTGATGTAGTAGATAACCGACAGTCTGGTTATTTTGCTCAGATAGCGCTTGAGATAGCCAGGTCAAATCCTTTCTCAAAGCAATGCAGGCCCCGCCGCTCCTCCTAGCCCAGCGCCTGCTTGCCAATAGCAAATGCTGGTGTCCGCGCCACTTGTCCGCAAAAGGAGTTACCGCAGGGCTCGTTTTCTTGTTTTGGCGACAATGAATTGTCTTTCTAAGTGCCTGAAGACCTCTGCCGGCATTCAGAAGTTGTTCTGCAAAATTTACTCAGCATTCAAATGTTCTTTTAATGGATTTGTGGAGGAGACAGTATTCTCCCCGTCCTACTCGTCTGCCATCTTAGCTCCTCCCCTCTGAATGAATTTTTAAAATGGTGTTATCAGTTTAAAATTGATTAAGGCTTTTTATTTTATTTTATTACAATGGTGATCACAAAGAAAATATCTAAATAGTATACATACAGAGAAATGAGAAGGGGATCAAAACATAAAAAATTAAAATCACTATAAAAAGTTAAAATCAATGAAACAGAAAAGGTAGCAAGGAGAGAAAGGAGGGATAAAGAAGCTATAGGATATATGGGAAACCATTAACAAAATGGCATTAGTAAGTCTTCTGCAAGTAGTTACTTTGAATGTAAATGGATAAAATGCACTGTTAGGGAAATTAAAAAGGAGAGTCTTTTTCAGGCTTCAGAAGCAGGAGAGTGGGCCTCTGACCTGCTCACCTGCCCAGACACTGCCCATATTCCATGCCTGCCTGCACGCACAGTAAGTCAATCAACACTTTAGATAAGAAAGGGAGTGGTTCTTGAGCCCCAAGAGGCCTGGCTGAGCCGCTGGGGTCTAACAAAATCCTATGACTCCCAAGGTGAAAGAAGCAACATTGTAAAAAGGTTAAAACCAGAGCTACATTTTCACTTACACGCTGGTAATATCATCCTACAACCTTGGATTTTAAGCAGGAGCCCTCAAAACTGCAATTTGAGTGGATGCACCGCCCAGGACTCTTTCTCAACTGGGAGTCCAGATTAAACCAAATAACCTTCTATAAAAATTGAAATTGTCTATGTGTTTAACAAGTGGTTTGTTGATGAATCCTTCGAACATAAAAGTAAATCTTTCAGCAATACATGCACCAGTTAAAAGATGTAGGTGGGCTTAATGGATAAAGAAGATACAATTACATGCTCTTTACACTTCAGATCTAAGGATGACACACATAAGCTGGAAGTGAAAGGATACAAAAAGATATTCCATGCAAATGGGAACCTAAGAACAGGAGTCGGTTCAGTTCAGTCGCTCAGTCGTGTCCAGCTCTTTGTGATCCCATGGACTCAGGGAGGCCAGGCCTCCCTGTCCATCACCAGCTCCCAGAGCTTGCTCAGACTCATGTCCATCCAGTTGGTGATGCTATCCAACCATCTCATCCTTTGTCATCCTATTCTCCTCCTGTCTTCAATCTTTCCCTCAGTATCTTTTCCAATGATACTGATACCAAAGATACCAGCCTCAGTATCTTTTCCAATGAGTCAGTTCTTCACATCAGGTGGCCAAAGTATTGGAGTTTCAGCTTCAGCATCAGTCCTTCCAGTGAATATTCAGGACTGATTTCCTTTAGGACTGACTGGTTTCAAAGAAGAAATAAAGCATGAGAATTTTTTTTTTTTTTTACAGTATGAAAAGGGAAAACAACAACAACAGGAGTGGCAATACCTTTATCAGACAAAATAGGAAGAATTTTTATATCACCATAAAAGGGTCAATTCACTAGGAAGCTACTGTAACAATTATAAATAGATATGCCTGTTATTCAAGCTCCCAAACGTTGAAAGGAGAAATAGCAAAATAATAATCGGAGTAGACCTCAATATTCTGCTTTCATTTATAGATAGAACAAGATCAATAAGGAAACAGAAGAGATGAAAACCATCAGTATGGAACCATCAGACCTAAACAGATGTAGACAGAAAAATGCACCTAACAACAGAATACACATTCTTCTCAAGTGCGTGTGGAATAGTCTTCAAAATAGAACACAAGTTAAATGATAAAATAAATCTTAAATCTGAGAAGAATGTTCAGAAATCAGATAAGTGCCTTCCCTGACCACAACGGAATCAAGCTATAAATCAACAGCAGAAGAAAAACAGGAAAATCCACAAAACTGTGGAAATTAAACAGCACACATTTAAACAACCAATGAGTCAAAGAAGAAAGCATTAAAAAAATTTAGAAAATATCTGAAATCAAATGAAAATAAAAACATATGAAAACTTACAGATACAGTAACATCAGTACTAAAATGGAAGTTTATAACAGTTAATGCTTACATTAAAAAAGAAGAAAACCCTCAAATCAACAACCTAATCTTACACCTCAAGGATCTAGAAAAAGAACAAACTCAAAGTTAGCAGATGGAAACAAATTAGAGCTAAAGATTAGAGCAGAGACAAATGAAATAGAGAATAGAAAAAAGGAATTAAGGAAAAAGTCAATGAAACCATGAGTTGTTTTTTTTTTTTTTTAAGATCAATGAAAACAACAAACCTTGACTAAGGGGAAAGAAAAATTAGATTCAGGTGACTTAAAAATGTAAGAGGAGACATTACAACTAATGCCATGAAATAAAAAGGATCATAAGAATTTATAGGGGCTTCCCAGGTGGTGCAGTGGTGAATCTGCCTGCCAATGCAGGGGACGCAGGTTCTATACCTGGGTCAGGAAGATCCCCTGGAGGAGGAAATGGCAACCCATTCCAATATTCTTGCCTGGAAAATTCCATGGACAGAGGAGCTGGTGGGCTGTAGTCCATGGGGTCGGAAAGAGTTGGACATGACTGAGTGAGTATGCACACACGTTAAGATAACTATGAACAATTATACAGCAACAAATTCAATAACCTAGAAGAAATAGATAAATTCCTAGAAGTATACAACTTATCAAGATTGAGTCATGAAGAAGCAAAATCTGAACAGGGCTATAAACAGTAAAGAGAGTAAGATTGAATTAGTAACAAAAACCTCCCAGGAAAGTAAAGTCCAGAACCAGATGGTTTTACTGGAGAATTCTAACAAACATTCAAAGAAAAATTAACACCAATTCTTCTCAAACTCTCCCAAAGAATTGAAGAGAGCACACACCCAAACTCATTTTATGAGGCCAGAATTATCCTTATACCAAAATCAAAGATACCAGAAGAAAAGAAAACTATAGTCCAATCTCCCTGTGAATACTGACATAAGAAATCTTAACAAAATAGTAGCAAACAAAATTCAACAACATTTATAAGGTTTATATACCATGACTAAGTGCGATTTATACCTGGAGTGAAGGATGTTTGAACATATGAAAATAATCATTGTAATACACATGTAATTTTATAAAACAGATCAGAACCATTTGATCATAATAAATGCAAAAAGAGTATTTAACAAAACTCAACACTCAATTACTTTTGTAATTAAAAAAAAAATTCAACAAACTACAAATAAAGGAAACTACCTCAATATAATAAAAGCCATATATGAAAAGCCCACAGCTAACATCATACTCAATGACTCAAAGCTTTTCATTTAAGATCAGGAATAAGACAAGGATGCCCATTCTCACTACAGCTAATCAACATAGCACTAGAAGTTCTAGCCAGAGAAAGTAAACAATAAAAATATATAAAAGTCATCCAAAGTATAAAAGATAATTACCTCCATTTGCAGATGGCATAATTTTACATATCAAAATCTCTAAAAATCACACACATACACACACACAATCACAACTAACAATTTCAGTAAAGTTGCGGAATCCAAAAGTCAATCACATTTACTAAAGTATCAAAGGATAAAATAGGAATAAATTTTAAGTAAGGAAGTAAAAGACTCATACACTGAAAAGTGTAAAATATGCGGATTTCTTTTGGTGCTAGGCTTTCTTTATGGTCCAACTCACATCCATACACGACTACTGGAAAAACCGTTCAGTTCAGTCACTCAGTCGTGTCTGACTCTTTGTAACCCTTTGGACTGCAGCACGCCAGACCTCCCTGTCCATCACCAACTCCCGGAAAAGCCATAGCTTTGACTATATGGACCTTTGTCAGTAAAGTGATGTCTCTGCTTTTTAATGTGTTGTCTAGGTTTGTCATAGCTTTTCTTCAGGGAGCAAGCATCTTTTATTAAAGTGTAATATTGTTAAAATATTCATACTAACCCCCAAAAATCTACAGACTCAGTGCAGTCCTTATCAAAATCCCAATAGAATTTTTCACAAAAATAGGAAGAACCATCCTAAAATTCATATGCAATCTAAAGAGACCTGAATAGTCAAAACAATCTTAGAAAAGAAGAAGAAAGTTGGAGATCTCAGACATTCTGATTTAAAAACATAATACAAAGCATTAGTAATTAAAAGACTGTGGACCAACATAAAGATAGATATAAAAACCAATGGAGGAGAGCAGAAAATCCAGAAAAAACATATTGCATATATGGCTAAATAATATCTGACAAAGATACGAAGACTACACACAGGGAAAGGACGACAAACAGTTAAGGAAAAAGTGGATATTCACCTGCAAGAGAAATTAAGTTAGATGGTTTACCTTATACCATATAAAAATTAACTTGAAGTAAAGACCCAAATATAACACCTAAAACTATAAAACTGCTAGAAGAAAATAAGGGACAGCTTCAGGGTATTAGATTTGGTAATGATTTCTTTAATATGACTCCAAAAGTACAATAAAATAAAAAAAGATAAAAGGGAAATAGAAATTAAAAAATTGAAAGGTGAGGGAAAAAAAGAACAAAAAAAAAAGATAAAGAAGAAAAAAAAATAAAAGAAAAAAAAGAAAATGAAAGAAATAAAAAACAAAAAAAAAAGAAACGCTACAAACTCAACAAAAACAAAAACAAAAAACCCAATGAAAAAAAGAAAAAAGGGCTGAAAAACCATCACCAAAGGAGAGGCGGGCTCAGCGCCACCCCAGGGTGCGGCCGCCCCGCCCCCCGGGCCGGGGCGGCCGGCGCCCGCCAGCGACCAAAACGCCGGCTGGGCTACGCATGCACTAAGAGCGCCCGCCGGCCGTCGCGCACTAAGAGCGCCCGCGCCGCGTCGCGCACTAAGAGCGCCCCGCCGGCTGCGTCGCGCACTAAGAGCGCCCCGCCGGCTGCGTCGCGCACTAAGAGCGCCCCGCCGGCTGCGTCGCGCACCAAGAGCGCCCCGCCGGCTGCGTCGCGCCCCCCCCCCCCCCCCCCCCGCCCCCGCCCCCCCCACCCCCCCCCGGCGCGCGCGCACTAAGAGCGCCCCGCCGGCTGCGTCGCGCACTAAGCCCCCCCGCGCCCCCCCAGCCCCCCCCGGCCGCGTCGCGCACTAAGAGCGCCCCGCCCCCCCCACAAACCCAAATACCCCCACGACCGAGGAAGGACGGCGGTGAGGGCCAGCGCACTAAGCACGGCCGAGAAGAGCTACCCCACGACCGAGGACAGGAAGGGCGGCGGTGAGGAGAGACCCCCTCGTCCAAGGTAAGGTGCGATGGCTGTGCTTTGCTGGCCGGGAGCAGCCAGGAGCAGCCGGGATGAGATACCCCACGCCCAAGGTAAGAGAAACCCGAGTAAGACAGTAGGTCTTGAAAGAGGGCATCAGAGGGCAAATACACTAAAACCATTCTCACAGATAACTAGTCAGTCTAATCACACAAGGACCACACCCTTGTCTAACTCAATGAGATTAAGCCATGCCCGAGGGGCAACTTGGGATGGGCGGGTCATGATGGAGAGATATGACAGGGTGTGGTCCGCTGGAGAAGGGAATGGCAAACCACTTCAGTATTCTTGCCTTGAGAACCCCATGAACAGTATGAAAAGACAAAATGATAGGATACTGAAAGAGAAACTCCCCAGGTCAGTAGGGGCCCGATATGCTACTGGAGATCAGTGGAGAAATAACTCCAGAAAGAATGAAAGGATGGAGCCAAAACAAAAAGAATACCCAGCTGTGGATGTGTCTGGTGATAGAAGCAAAGTCCGATGCTGTAAAGAGCAATATTGCATAGGAACCTGGAATGTCAGGTCCATGAATCAAGGCAAATTGGAAGTGGTCAAACAAGAGATGGCAAGAGTGAATGTCGACATTCTAGGAATTAGCGAACTAAAATGGACTGGAATGGGTGAATTTAACTCGGATGACCATTATATCTACTACTGTGGACAGGAATCCCTCAGAAGAAATGGAGTGGCCATCATGGTCAACAAAAGAGTCCGAAATGCAGTACTTGGATGCAATCTCAAAAACGATAGAATGATCTCTGTTCGTTTCCAAGGCAAACCATTCAATGTCACAGTAATCCAAGTCTATGCCCCAACCAGTAATGCCGAAGAAGCTGAAGTTGAAAGGTTCTATGAAGACCTACAAGACCTTTTAGAACTAACACCCAAAAAAGATGTCCTTTTCATTATAGGGGACTGGAATGCAAAAGTAGGAAGTCAAGAAACACCTGGAGTAACAGGCAAATTTGGCCTTGGAATACGGAATGAAGCAGGGCAAAGACTAATAGAGTTTTGCCAAGAAAATGCACTGGTCATAGCAAATACCCTCTTCCAACAACACAAGAGAAGACTCTATACATGGACATCACCAGATGGTCAACACCGAAATCAGATCGATTATATTCTTTGCAGCCAAAGATGGAGAAGCTCTATACAATCAGCAAAAACAAGACCAGGAGCTGACTGTGGCTCAGACCATGAACTCCTTATTGCCAAATTCAGACTGAAATTGAAGAAAGTAGAGAAAACTACTAGACCATTCAGGTATGACCTAAATCAAATCCCTTATAGATTATACAGTGGAAGTGAGAAATAGATTTAAGGGCCTAGATCTGATAGATAGAGTGCCTGATGAACTATGGAATGAGGTTCGTGACATTGTCCAGGAAAAAAGGAAAAAAAAAACCCACAAAAAAAAAAAAAAAAAAAAAAAAAAAAGGGGTGGGGGGGGGCTATAAAAAAAAATAAAAAAAAAAAAAAAAAAAAAAAAAAAAAAAAAAAAAAAAAAAAAAAAAAAAAAAAGAAAAATTAAAAAAAAAAAAAAAAAAAAAAAAAAAAGCTTTCAACAGTGAAAAAAAAAAAAAAAAAAAAAAAAAAAAAAAAAGGAAAAAAGAGGGATCTCTTCAAGAAAATCAGAGATACCAAAGGAACATTTCATGCAAAGATGGGCACAATAAAGGACAGAGATGGTGTGGATCTAACAGAAGCAGAAGATATCAAGAAGAGGTGGCAAGAATACACAGAAGAACTGTATAAAAAAGAGCTTCAAGACCCAGATAATCATGATGATGTGATCACTGACCTAGAGCCAGACATCTTGGAATGTGAAGTCAAATGGGCCTTAGAAAGCATCACTACAAACAAAGCTAGTGGAGGTGATGGAATTCCAGTGGAGCTATTCCAAATCCTGAATGATGATGCTGTGAAAGTGCTACACTCAATATGCCAGCAAATTTGGAAAACTCAGCAGTGGCCACAAGATTGGAAAAGGTCAGTTTTCATCCCAATCCCAAAGAAAGGCAATGCCAAGGAGTGCTCAAACTACCGAACAATTGCACTCATCTCACACGCTAGTAAAGTAATGCTCAAAATTCTCCAAGCCAGGCTTCAGCAATATGTGAACCGTGAACTTCCTGACGTTCAAGCTGGTTTTAGAAAAGGCAGAGGAACCAAAGATCAAATTGCCAACATCCGCTGGATCATGGAAAAAGCAAGAGAGTTCCAGAAAAACATCTATTTCTGCTTTATTGACTATGCCAAAGCCTTTGACTGTGTGGATCACAATAAACTATGGAAAATTCTGAAAGAGATGGGAATACCAGACCACCTGATCTGCCTCTTAAGAAATCTGTATGCAGGTCAGGAAGCAACAGTTAGAACTGGTCATGGAGCAACAGACTGGTTCCAAATAGGAAAAGGAGTACGTCAAGGCTGTATATTGTCACCATGTTTATTTAACTTATATGCAGAGTACATCATGAGAAATGCTGGACTGGAAGAAACACAAGTTGGAATCAAGATTGCCGGGAGAAATATCAATAACCTCAGATATGCAGATGACACCACCCTTATGGCAGAAAGTGAAGAGGGGCTAAAAAGCCTCTTGATGAAAGTGAAAGTGGAGAGTGAAAAGGTTGGCTTAAAGCTCAACATTCAGAAAACGAAGATCATGGCATCTGGTCCCATCACTGCATGGGAAATAGATGGGGAAACAGTGGAAACAGTGTCAGACTTTGTTTTTCTGGGCTCCAAGATCACTGCAGATGGTGACTGCAGCCATGAAATTAAAAGACGCTTACTCCTTGGAAGGAAAGTTATGACCAACCTAGATAGCATATTCAAAAGCAGAGACATTACTTTACCAACAAAGGTTCGCCTAGTCAAGGCTATGGTCTTTCCTGTGGTCATGTATGGATGTGAGAGCTGGACTGTGAAGAAGGCTGAGCGCCGAAGAATTGATGCTTTTGAACTGTGGTGTTGGAGAAGACTCTTGAGAGTCCCTTGGACTGCAAGAAGATCCAACCAGTCCATTCTGAAGGAGATCAATCCTGGAATTTCTTTAGAAGGAATGATGCTAAAGCTGAAACTCCAGTATTTTGGCCACCTCATGCGAAGAGTTGACTCATTGGAGAAGACTCTGATGCTGGGAGGGATTGAGGGCAGGAGGAGAAGGGGACGACAGAGGATGAGATGGCTGGATGGCATCACTGACTCGATGGATGCGAGTCTGAGTGACCTCCGGGAGCTGGTGATGGACAGGGAGGCCTGGCGTGCTGCGGTTCATGGGGTCGCAAAGAGTCGGACACGACTGAGCGACTGATCTGATCTGATGCATGCAAGCCCATGCCCTAGGTTGGACCACAAAGTCACAAGCAAATACAAGTCCTAATATGATTTCCCCAAAAGCCTATGATTAGGTCTGCTTTGCGTACCAGCATCTGTATGCTTTATGTGCCCCTTACATACAACCCCTGCTGCTACTGCTAAGTCGCTTCAGTCGTGTCCGACTCTGTGCGACCCCATAGACAGAAGCTCACCAGGCTCCCCCGTCCCTGGGATTCTCCAGGCAAGAATACTGGAGTGGGTTGCCATTTCCTTCTCCAATAATGAAAGTGAAAAGTGAAAGTGAAGTCGCTCAGTCATGTCCGACTCTTAGCGACCCCATGGACTGGAGCCTACAAGGATCCTCCGTCCATGGGATTTTCCAGGCAAAAGTACTGGGGTGGGATGCCATTGCCTTCCCCGTACAACCCCTGAGAGGCTTATAAAAACTGCATTTCTTTGGTTTGAATTAATCAATCCATCCTTAGCCAAAGAAACCCAAAGCATTTTCAGTTCACTTCAGTTCAGTCGCTCAGTCGTGTCTGACTCTTTGCGACCCCATGAATCGCAGCACACCAAGCCTCCCTGTCCATCACCAACTCCCGGAGTTCACCCAAACTCATGTGTATCAAGTCAGTGATGCCATCCAGCCATCTCATCCTCTGTCGTCCCCTTCTCCCCCTGCCCTCAATCCCTCCCAGCATCAGGGTCTTTTCTAATGAGTCAGTTCTTCGCATGAGGTGGCCAAAGTACTAGAGTTTTAGCCTCAGCATCAGTCCTTCCAATGAACACCCAGGACTGGTCTCCTTTAGAATGGACTGGTTGGATCTCCTTGCAGTCCAAGGGACTCTCAAGAGTCTTCTCCAACACCACAGTTCAAAAGCATCAATTCTTCAGCGCTCAGCCTTCTTCACAGTCCAGCTCTCACATCCATACATGACCACAGGAAAGACCATAGCCTTGACTAGACGGAACTTTGTTGGCAAAGTAATGTCTCTGCTTTTGAATATGCTATCTAGGTTGGTCATAACTTTCCTTCCAAGGAGTAAGCGTCTTTTCATTTCATGGTTGCGATCACCATCTGCAGTGATTTTGGAGCCCCCCAAAATAAAGTCTGACACTGTTTCCACTGTTTCCCCATCTATTTCCCATGAAGTGATGGGACCAGATGCCATGATCTTCGTTTTCTGAATGTTGAGCTCTAAACCAACTTTTCCACTCTCCTTTTTCACTGTCATCAAGAGGCTTTTTAGTTCTTCTTCACTTTCTGCCATAAGGGTGGTGTTATCTGCATATCTGAGGTTATTGATATTTCTCCCTGCAATCTTGATTCCACTTTACCCAGTTCTTAATAAAGGCATGTGCTCCAAATTCTGCCTCCCTGCACATGGCCTTGACCTCCCTCTTGTGATCTCTGGGGGCATGCAGTGTACTTCCCCCAAAATCTGTAATAGACTTTCTATTTCAATTTCTCTTACTGAACCTTGGCTTAGCATTCTATGATCCACTTTAAAAATGTTGGTTAAACAAAGTCGTAACAATGGCCAATGAGAACATGAAAAGATGTTCAATGTTGCTAATCATTATGGGAATTCAAAACAAAAACACAATGAAATACGCCTAATGACCATCCAGTGAACACTGTCAAAAGAACAAAAAATAACAAGTGTTGAAGAGGATG
Organism: Tragelaphus eurycerus; assembly: GCA_935064755.1. Taxonomy (NCBI): domain Eukaryota; kingdom Metazoa; phylum Chordata; class Mammalia; order Artiodactyla; family Bovidae; genus Tragelaphus; species Tragelaphus eurycerus. Next base: position 14,104,054 of record CAKXYN010000024.1, on the reverse strand, counting down.
TGGAGAAGTTGGAATTCTGTTTATCTGTTGGTGGTAATGTAAAATTGAGGGGCCATTATGGAAAACAGTATGGAAGTTTCTAAAAATTAGAATTACCATATGATCCTGCAATCTGGGGGAGATATATATACGTATGTGTGTGTGTATATATATATATCCCTGGATATATATCCTAAGGAACTCAAAGCAGGATTTCCAAGAGATATTTCCACACCCATGTTCATCACAGCGTTATTCACTGTAGCCAAAATGTGGAAGCAACCAAAATCTCTATAGACAAAAGAATGGATAAGAAATGTAGCATATACAACAATGGAATATGATGCCACCTTTAAAAAGGAAAGAAACCCTGTAATACCATGGATTAATTTTGAGGACATTAAGCTGAGAGGAATAAGCCAGTCACAAAAGGACTAATACTGTATAATTCCACTCGTATGAAGTTTCTAAAGTAGTCAAATCATTCAAATCATAGAAACAGAAAATAATAGTTACCAAGGGCCACACGAAGGGAGGAGGGCTAATTTAGTGCTGAGGGAGTATAACATTTCAATGTTACAAGTAAAATTTCTAGAAACCTGTTGTGCAACCATGCAAGTAAACACTACTTAACTGTACACTTAAAGATGGTTATGTGTTTTAATCTTTCCACATCCCATTTGAATGCAGAGTTCCAAAGAATAGTAAGGAGAGATAAGAAAGCTATCCTCAGTGATCAATGCAAAGAAATAGAGGAAAGCAATAAAATGGAAAAGACTAGAGATCTCTTCAAGAAAATTAGAGATACCAAGGGAACATTTCATGCAAAGATCGGCACAATAAAGGACAGAAATGGTATGGACCTAACAGAAACAGAAGATATTAGGAAGAGGTGGCAAGAATACACAGAAGAACTACAAAAAAGATCTTTATGACCCAGATAACCACAATGGTGTGATCACTCACCTAGAGCCAGACTTCCTGGAATGCAAACTCAAGTGGGCCTTAGGAAGCATCACTACAAACAAAGCTAGTGGAGGTGATGGAATTCCAGTTGAGCTATTCCAAATCCTGGAAGATGATGCTGTGAAAGTGCTGCACTCAATATGCCAGCAAATCTGGAAAACTCAGCAGTGGCCACAGGACTGGAAAAGCTCAGTTTTCATTCCAATCCCAAAGAAAGGTAATACCAAATAATGCTCAAACAACCACACAATTGCACTCATCTCACACGCTAGTAAAGTAATGCTCAAGATTCTCCAAGCCAGGCTTCAACAGTAGATGAACTGTGAACTTCCAGATGTTCAAGCTGGTTTTAGAAAAGGCAGAGGAACCAGAGATCAAATTGCCAACATCCGCTGGATCATCAAAAAGCACTCATCTCACACGCTAGTAAAGTAATGCTCAAGATTCTCCAAGCCAGGCTTCAACAGTAGATGAACTGTGAACTTCCAGATGTTCAAGCTGGTTTTAGAAAAGGCCGAGGAACCAGAGATCAAATTGCCAACATCCGCTGGATCATCAAAAAAGCAAGAGAGTTACTGAAAAATGTCTACTTCTGCTTTATTGACTATGCCAAAGTCTTTGACTGTGTGGATCACAACAGACTGGAAAATTCTTCAAGAGATGGGAATACCAGACCACCAGACCTGCTTCCTGAGAAATCTGTATGCAGATCAAGAAGCAACAGTTAGAACTGGACATGGAACAGTACACTGGTTCCAAATTGGGAAAAGAGTATGTCAAGGCTGTATATTGTCACCCTGCTTATTTAACTTATATGCAGAGTACATCATGAGAAATGCTGGACTGGATGAAGCATAAGCTGGAATCAAGATTGCCAGGAGAAATATCAATAACCTCAGATATGCAGATGACACCACACTTATGGCAAAAAGCAAGAAGAACTAAAGAGCCTCTGGATAAAAGTGAAAGAGGAGAGTGAAAAAGTTGGCTTAAAACTCAACATTCAGAAAACTAAGATCATGGCATCTGGTCCCATCACTTCATGGTAAATAGAGGGGAAACAATGGAAACAGTGAGAGACTATTTGGGGGGCTCCAAAATCACTGTAGATGGTGACGGCAGCCATAAAATTAAGAAATGCTTTCTCCTTGGAAGAAAAGCTATGACCAACCTAGACAGCATATTAAAAAGCATATACATTACTTTGTCAACAAAGATCCATCTAGTCAAAGCTATGGGTTTTCCAGTGGTCATGTATGGATGTAAAAGTTGGACCATAAAGAAAGCTGAGTGTCGAAGAATTGATGCTTTTGAACTGTGGTGTTGGAGAAGACTCTTGAGAGTCCCTTGGACTGCAAGGAGATCCAACTAGTCCATCCTAAAGGAAATCAGTCCTGAATATTCATTGGAAGGACTGATGCTGAACCTGAAATTCCAATACTTTGGCTATCTGATGGGAAGAACTGACTCATTGGAAAAGACCCTGATGCTAGGAAAGATTGAAGGCAGGAGGAGAAGGGGATAACAGGATGAGATGGTTGGATGGCATCACCAACTGGATGGATATGAGTTTGAGTAATCTCTGGGAGTTGGTGATAGGGAAGCCTGGTGTGCTGCAGTACATGGGGTCACAAAGAGTCGGACACAACTGAGCTACTGAACAGAACAATTAAAAAGGTCAAGTCCCAAGGTAGAACATTATATTTATTACTATTAAATTTCTCTTTGTAAGCTGAGGTTTATCACTTGTACCTATTGAGATCTTTCTGAGTCCTTCTGCAAACCAATGATGTTGCTATTGTTAACCAAATCAGATCCAGTAACTCGTTGTGCTTGTTGCTTGAAAATCAATACCCAAGAGAGAGAAAAATGTTAGGAGAAAGGAAAAGTAAAAGTGAAGTTGTGATCCCATGGACTGTAGCCTACCTCGCTCCTCTGTCCATGGAATTTTCCAAGAAGAGTGCTGGAGTGGGTTGCCATCTCCTTCTCTAGGCGATCTTCTTGATCCAGGGATCAAACCTGGGTCTCCCGCATTACAGGCAGATGCTTTACCATCTGAGCCACCAGGAGAAAGGAAAGTTGCTTTTAATCAGAATACATGAAAGTTTTTAAAGGAAATAAGGGAAGCAATCTCAGAGTCATCTCCATCCCCCACTGTGTGGAGTCTTGTCAACTTCCTTTTTCTTTGTATACTATCTTGTTTTACACTGTTTGTTAACGAGATTACTGAAGGGGAAGCAAGGAAAGCATTCTGGTCGTCTGTTAGTTACTTATTTTTCATTTCTACTTCTTTGATGTATAGAAAAAACCAACTTATTAGACAAAGTATTGTGTGATCAAAAGATCTGAAAGATGCGTTAAGGGTGGAGATGAGTAGAGCATGAGGGTACCTGGTTTAAGGTTTAGTGAAAAGACAAAAAGAGCGCCTCCTGCAGGGATCTCTTTCCCACAAAGATCACTTGGCTGCAATGCCTGCTAACAATGCACTCCACAAGGATGATGTACATGCCTTTTTTCCCCCCTGAGTAATGTGAAAAACACACTGTTTTGGGCTTCCCCGGTGGTCCCATGGTTAAGAATTGATCTGCCAATGCAGGGGATGTGGGTTCAATCACTGGTCTAGGAAGATCCCACACACCATGAGGCAATTAAGCCTGCATGCCTAGAGCCTGTGCTCTGCAACAAGAGAAGGCCCACATGCAGCAACGAAGACCCAGCACAGCCATAAATATATAAATCTTTTTAAAAAATGCACCATTTTGTGCTTCATAATTCCTCTTTCATTCCAAAAGGTGGGCTTCTAGATCCTTCATGGAACAAGAGCCTCACATTAGATGTGAACTCAATGTCTCTGTCATGTAGATCATGTTTGAATGGTAAGCACCAGTAACAGTTAGTCACGTTTCAAAGGAAATCCCAGGCTGACGTTATTCCTGTCAGTGACCTCTCTCCTGACATCCACATATCCCTCTATGGAGAAAGTCTGGTTCTGTCTCCAGCTACTTCTTCCCAAGCATTCTTGCAGAGCCACTGTGAGTAGGGCATAGGTTACCTACTGTCCCCTCTCCAGCTGTCTTCAAGACAGCCAGCACCGGCTGTGTGAACCTAGGGAAATTCTTTAACATTTCTGTACCTCATTTCCAAGCCTGTGAAATAGGAATAGCAGTACTTAATGGATGACATGTTATCCAGTCAGTATGTTATCAAGAAAGAAAGGAAAGCAATATTCTCTTTTCATAATATATTTTTATAGCTAGTATGAGACAGATAATGAAATGGAAGAGTTACAGAATTGAAGAGATTTGTTAGAGACAGACAGACAGATGGATTGACAGGCAGGTGGACACCAGGCCTTCTTTGAAAAAGAGACATGAAGCAAGAGAGAGGCTCTCCTGTTGACCTAGAAGTGGCCACATTGTGAACTTCCTATGGAAAGGGGCAGCCTCTAGGAGCAGATGCCTTAGTTCGACAGTTGCGAAGAACTGCATTCTGCTGCTGCTGCTAAGTCATTTCAGTCGACACGAGTCATTTCTATTCGACCCCATGGACTGCAGCCTACCAGGCTCCTCCATCCGTGGGATTTTCCAGGCAAGAGTACTGGAGTGGGGTGCCATCGCCTTCTCCGCTGCAATCGTAGCATTTCTAAAACATTACCTGTCACATAGGAACCTTAATGAGCTTGAAGAGGACACCAAACTTCAGATGAGAAGACAGCCCAGCTGCATTGACTGCAACCGGTGGGACTCCTAACCCATAGGAACTGTGAGATAGTATGTGTGTGGTGTTTTAAGCTGCTAAGTTTGTAGTCGCAGCAGTAGAGACCTAATACATCTAGCCATAGATGTAGTCCACGGGGTCTCAAAGAGTCGGACGCGACTGAAGCGACTTAGCACAGCCGCAGCAGCTTAGAGTTAGTGACATGGATAGGTGGTTAATGTAAAACCCAGAACAGAGATGACATTGGCACCAGCCAAGGTACTGGAAATGGACGTCAGAGGAGGGGATCTCTATATACAACATACTTAGGAAGGCCAGGTTAACAAATGTGGACGGGGAGACGCAGTTAGAAGGCAAAATCAAGGGACAAGTTCTGACTGCAGTTGGAGGATAGGTGGTAAAGCCACTAACTGAAACCAGGAATAATAGAGTGTCTTGCACTTGCTTAATTTGGAGCATTTGGAAATGCCACCTGGCACTCAGGAAAAGTAGTAGGAGAGAGAGAGAGTTAGAGGCCTCCAGTTTGTTACTGTCATCACGGTGTCGGGACACAAGGAAATAGTCCTCAGCATGCCTTATCTGAACTCTGACCTTTCCAAGAATTTCGTATTTAAAAGTTATATTACATAATTTAGTAACAACTTATTTATTCTCATATTGTCACGTGTATTATTTAGTCTTGTTTCCAAAACTATTGGAAACCCCTTGATGGAAGAATCTTTTATATCCACTCTGGTATTCTGGCATTGCAGCGGGTACTGTGTTTCTACTTCTACACAGTAGAAGAGACTGTTGTTGCTCCACGGTGGATTTTACACTTTACCTATGCAAGAGAAGAGTCAGAGAGAAAGAGAGAAAAGAGGTCAAGAGATCAGATGTATATGGGATGTTTGTGTAGGGCCTATTAGGCCATTGTAAAGATGAGTTTGGTTTTTACTGAGGGAGAGAGTATGAAAAGAAAGTGATAAATGCCATGAAGAGAGATGTAGGAGAAAGAGCTATGGGCATTCACTGGAAGCCCAAGTTGACTTGCAGCATGATCAGTCATGCTTTGAAAACAAAAATTTTGTTATGTACATATTAAAGCACTCCATGTTTCAGTTCAATAAATATTTGTAGATGATGAGTAAATTATGCGGGTGCTGTTCAGATGGTGACTTGGTATCATACAAATTGCAACATTTCACATTAGCAACATTTCCAAGCATGAGAATACATTCATGGAGAAACTGCCATCAGCCAACGGTCAAAAGTGAATCCAAAATTGGCTGCTGAGCCCCAGAGAGGGTTATAATGAATCTGCTCTTGGCTTTAAGAAAAAGTAGTTAAGATGTCTTCTGACAGGCAAATCCTGGATGGCACTTCTTTAACTGATTGTGGTATTATGAGCACCGTATGCTAGAGCATTAGGCAGCTCCTGCTGCCGGCAGTCAGACTTGCCTACCCTGTGCCAAAAATCCCATCTGTTCTCTATCCTCAGTTTCTTTACAACCCAGTAGCATGTTTCATTTTCTTTAGGAACAAAGGCAAAGACTCTCTACTTTGCTATATTCATGGTTTAAAAATGGATTGGATTTAACTGACTACATTTTTCAAGTATTATTTACTGATACAGATGCTAGGGTACAAAATATCAGCTTTTCTACCTCAATAAGGTGTGTGTGTGTGTGTGTGTGTGTGTGTGTGTGTGTGTGTGTGTGGCTGTGCTGGGTCTTTGTTGCTGTGGGCAGGCTTTCTCTAGTTGTGGGCGGGAGCTACTCTGGTTGCACTGTGCAGGCTTCTCCTCGCACTGGGTTCCCTCTCGTCGTGGAGCAGGGGCTCTAGGGTGCGTAGACTTCAGTAGCTGCAGTGCACGGGCTCAGCGGCTGGGGTTCCTGGGCTCTAACGCACAGGCTCAGCAGTCATGGTCAACAGACTCAGTTGCCCCAAGACATGTGTGCTCTTCCTGGACCAAAGATCCAACTGGGGTCCCCTGCATTGCAAGGCAGTCTCTCAACCACTGGACCACCAGGAAATCCCCCTCAATAGTTTTGAAAACTTTCTTGCTACTGTGTTAAGAGAATGTTATAAAGAAGTATGTAATATTCCATTTTCAAGTATCATTATTTGTGCTAACACTTTGAAGATACTACTAAGAAGCTAAGAATTTCATTTATTAAGCATTTATTATAAAATACAACCCTGGATCAGGAAGATCCCCTGGGGAGGAAATGGAAACCCACTCCAGTATTCTTGCCTGGAGAATTCTATGGACAGAGGAGCCTGGCGGGCTACAGTCCACGGGATCACAAAGAGTTGGTCACATCCGAGCAACTAACACATAATGTATATTGAAACATTTTAAAAGAGGGAAAGATTCCACTGGATTAGTATATTAGAAAAATAAAATGTTTGTTTATTTGTATTTAATAAATTCCCCAGGCATCTTTTATTTTGGTTAGTAACAACAACAAAATTCTAAATTCTTCCATCATTCTGAAAATCCAGAAAAAGAAGCATTCTGTAACAATAGGAAATAATCTAGATATTATTTATTTCTAGACAATTTTCAAAAACTTTTATTGCCTAATTTGCTTTAAATTCTGCTGAATGTAAAAGAGACAGGTTACAAATTAGCATTTTGGGTTTTGAACTGGTTGTTGTCAGACAAAAGTGAGAACCATGATGTCACTGAACCTGACAAAGTCCTTTTGGTGTTCATGGCAGTACTATATGTAAAGCAAAATACTGTAGCACCCCAAGTGGGCCATAATATGAGAATAATTAAATAAACCAAGTACTTGGTCTACTGCATAAATCACTAAAATGATAATCAGGAAGACAAGAAAACAGTATGGAAAAATAGGAAGGCAACCTAGATAAATATCATGTTAAGTAGGAAAGACAATTTATAAAATTATATGTATCCCATGATTGCCCACTACATAAATGTTATATGAAGGTCAGAATGTGGCTTTGTAGAAAGTCCTTTCCCTATTATCATAACTTTTGGTAATTGTTGTTTTTCTAAATGTTCCAGAGATAAGTCTCGAGTCAGTCATTGTCACACGTGATAGCAAATATCTGAGCACCAGTAATTAGCAGAGGAGTTGAAAGCAGGACTTATAGGCCCAAATGATGATGTAGGAGACTCCATTCATAGGCCCCCTGCTTCCCCCCACCACTCCCTCAGCAAGAGAGTGCATGAACAAGGAGAGCCCTGGACTTCACTTCAGAAATTTTAGCAACACAGTGGAACGAAAGACCTGAGAATACCCCCCGTAAGGGGGAGGAGAGAGAGCTTCATTTTGCCTGCACTATTCCCTCCATCCAGCCAGCACAGCTGACCACCAAGAGGGAACTGACCAGCTAGAAAGAGTTCCTCTCGACAGGCCAGGAAAAAAAGAACAGGGTGAGCCCCCTGCTTCTCCAGACTTTCTGGACACTGCAGTTCCCTCTTCCAGTCTCTATGAATTGACTTGGGAAAGAGAGGAATAATCATATGCCAACAAGTTGGGTAACCTAAAATAAATAGATAAACTTCCAGAAACACAGATACTACCATGACTGGATCATGAAGAAACAGAAAATCTGAACAGACCTACAACTAGTAAGGTGATTGACTTAGTAATTCAAAGCCTCCCAATACATAAAGCTCAGACCAGATGGTTTCACTGGAGAGTACTACCAAACATTTAAAGACAAATTAACATCAGTCCTTCTCAATCTTTTCCAAAAAACTGAAGAGGTGGAAACATTCCTAAATTCATTTTGTAAGGCCAGCAATATACTAACACCAGAACCAGACAAGGACAGTATAAAGAAAGAAAATTACAGACCAATATACTTGATGAGCATAGATGCAAAATTTCTCAACCAAATATCAGTAAACCAAATTCAGTCCAAATTCAACACATTAAGAGTCTCCTATACTATGATCAGATCAGATCAGATCAGTCGCTCAGTCGTGTCCGACTCTTTGCGACCCCATGAACCACAGCACGCCAGGCCTCCCTGTCCATCACCAACTCCCGGAGGTCACTCAGACTCACATCCATCCAGTGATGCCATCCAGCCATCTCATCCTCTGTCGTCCCCTTCTCCTCCTGCCCCCAATCCCTCCCAGCATCAGAGTCTTCTCCAATGGGTCAACTCTTCACATGAGGTGGCCAAAATACTGGAGTTTCAGCTTCAGCATCATTCCTTCCAAAGAAATCCCAGGGCTGATCTCCTTCAGAATGGACCGGTTGGATCTCCTTGCAGTCCAAGGGACTCCCAAGAGTCTTCTCCAACACCACAGTTCAAGGGGATTATTCCTGGTATGCAAGGATGGTTCAACAAACAAACCCACCACATTACGGAATGAAAGATAAAAATCATATGACTATCTTGATGTAGAAATAGCATGTGACAAAATGCAACATCCTTTTATGATAAAAACACTCAGTAAAATGGGTATAGAAGAAATGTATCTTAACATAATCAAGATCATGCATGGCAAACCCACAGCCAACATTATACTCATATATAACGAGTAATGATGAAAGGTTGAAAGCTTTTCCTCTAAGATAAGATGTGAGTACCCAAACTCACCACACCTATTCAGCACAGGACTAGAAGTTCTAACTAGCACAATCAGGCAAGAAAAAGAAATAGAAGGTATTCACACCAGAAAGGGAGAGGTGAAATTATTTTTGTTTGCAGATGTTATATAACCTTAAATATGGAAAATTCTAAAGATTCCACCAAAAACATGTTGGAACTAAATAGTGAATTAGTATAGTTGGAGCATACAAAATCAACATACAGAAACGAGTTACATTTCTGTCCACCAACAGCCATATATCTTAAAAAGAAGTAAAGAGACCAAGCTCACTCACAATATCATCAAAAGCAATAAAATATTAATACTTAGGGATAATTTTAACCAAGGGTATGAGAGATCTATACACTGAAAAATATAAGACTTTAATGAAAAAAAAGGAACACACACAAAAAATGGAAATTTTTTTCAAATATTAGAAAAATTATTTTAAATAAATTTTAAAATAATATCTAAAATATTCTAATATTAAATATTAGAGAAATTAATCTTGTTAAAATGTTCATACCAAAGTCATCTATTGATTTAATATAAACCCTATCAAAATTTTAAAGAAATTTTTTGACAGGAATAGGATAATCCTAAAAATTTGAATTGAACCACAAAAGATTCCAAATAGCCAAAGTAATCCTGAGAAAGAAGAACAAAGTTGGACCCATCACACTTCCTAATTTCAAACTATACTCGGAACTATTGTAATAAAAAGTATGATGTTGGTACAAAAATAGACACCTAGGGCACTTCCGCCATGATCCTGTGGTCGGGAATCTGCCCTGCAATGCAGGGGACATGGGTTTGATCCCCGATCGGGGAACAGATCCTTCATGCCTTGAGGCAGCTGGGCCCGTGTGTCACAATTACTGAACCTCCACACCACAACTAAGACCTGACACAGCTAAATAAATAAATAAACATTAAAAAAAAAAAAGACACCCAGACCAATGGAACAGTATCAGGAGCCCAGAAACAAATCCTCACATACTCAATCAGTTAATATTTGACAAGGGAGCCAAGAACACACAATAGGGAAAGGAAGATCTCTTCAATAAATAGTTTTGGGAAACCTGGATACTCTCATGCGTAAGAATGAAATTGGATGCTTATCTTACACCACTCAAAAATTAACTTGAAGTAGATTAAAGACTTAAACATAAAACCTGAAATAATAAAACTGCAAAAAGAAAATATAAGAAAAACCTTTTTATATAGGTCATGGCAGTGATTTTTAAAATATGAAACCTAGATCATGAGCAACCAAATAAATATATGAGACTATATCAAACTAAAAAGTTTTTGCATAGAGAAAGAAATGATCAACAAAGTGAAAAGACAACATACAGGATGGGAGAAAATCTTCTCAAATCATATATCTGATAGGGGTTAAAATGTAAAATATAGAAGGAATTCATACAACTCCATTACTATATATATATATATATACACACTATATATATACATATGAAAGTGAAAGTGAAGTCACTCAGTCATGCCCGACTCTTTGCGACCCCATGGATAGTAGCCTGCGCCAAGCTCCTCTGTCTATGGGATTTTCAAGGCAAGAGTACTGGAGTGGGTTGCCATTTCCTTCTCCAGGGAACCTTCCCAACCCAGGGATCGAACCCAGGTCTCTCACACTGTAGACAGACGCTTTACCATCTGAGCCACCAGGGAAGTCCATACATACATACATACATACATACATATGATTAAAAAATGGGCAGAGGAACAGAATAGACATTTTTTCCCAACAAAACATACAAATGACCAACAGGTACATAAAAAGATGCTTCATATTAGTAATCATCAGGGAAATGCAAATCAAAATCACAAGAGGATACGACCTTACACCAAAAAGATAAGAGATAATTAGTGTTGGTGAGGATGTGAAAAAAGGGAATCCTTGTGTGCTGTTGGTGGAAAAGTGAATTGGCATAGCCACAATGGAAAACAATATGGACATTCCTTAAGCAATTAGAAATGATCCAGCCATCCCTTTTCTGGGGATACACCCAAGAGAAATTAAATCAGGATCTTGAAAATGCCTGCACTCCCATGTTCACAGAAGCATTATTCACAACAACCAAGATATGGAAATAACCTAAGTGTCTGCTAATGGATGACTGGATAAGGATGTGAGATAGTGTGTGTGTACTGTATGATATCACTTACATGTGTAATCTAAAAAACTGAACATGCAGAAACAGTAGAATGGTGATTACCAGGGACGGAGTGGGTGGAGGAGATGGGGTGAAAGTCGCTCAGTTGTGTCTGACTCTTTGTGACCCCATGGACTATAGCCTGCCAGGCTTCTCTGTCCATGGGATTTTCCAAGAATACTGGAGCAGGTTGCCATTCCCTCCTCCAGGGGATCTTCCTGACCCAAGGATTGAACATAGGTCTTCCACATTGCAAGTGGATTCTTTCCTGGCCAAGCCACCAGGCAGTTTCCCTGGAAATGGGGAGATGCTGGTAAAAGGCTACAGACTTCTAGTTATAAGAAAAATAAGTTGTGGGGATCTAATGTTCAGGATGGACTTCCCAGGTGGCTCAGTGGTAAAGAATCTGCCTGCCAAGCAAGAGACACAGAAGATGCAGGTTTGATCCTTGGGTCAAGAAGATTGCATGGAGAAGAAAATGGCAATTCATTCCAGTATCCTTGACTGGCAAATCTCATGGACAGAGGATGCTACAGTCCATGGGGTTGCAAAGAGTTGGACATGACTTAGCAACTACACCATCACCACCAATTTTGCTGTTGTTCAGTTGCTAAGTCATATTCAACTCTTTGCAATCCCATAGACTGAATAGCAAGGAGAGATAAGAAAGCCTTCCTCAGCGATCAATGCAAAAAAAAAAGAGGAAAGCAACAGAATAGGAAAGACTAGATATCTCTTCAAGAAATGGTATGGACCTAACAGAAGTGGAAGATATTAAGAAGAGGTGGCAAGAATACACAGAAAAACTGTACAAAAAAGAGCTCCACGACCCAGATAATCACAATGGTGTAATCACTCACCTAGAGCCAGACATCCTGGAATGTGAAGTCAAGTGGGCCTTAGAAAGCATCACTGCGGACAAAGCTAGTGGAGGTGATGGAATTCCAGTTGAGCTCTTTCAGTGAAAGTGCTGCATTCAATATGCCAGCAAATTTGGAAAACTCAGCAGTGGCCATAGAACTGGAAAAGGTCAGTTTTCATTCCAACCCCAAAAGAAAGGCAATGCCAAAGAATGCTCAAACTACCGTACAATTGCACTCATCTCACACACTAGTAAAGTAATGCTCAAAATTCTCCAAGCCAGGCTTCAGCAGTACGTGAACTGTGAACTTCCAGATGTTCAAGCTGGTTTTAGAAAAGGCAGAGGAACCAGAGATCAAATTGCCAACATCCACTGGATCATCAAAAAAGCAAGAGAGTTCCAGAAAAACATCTATTTCTGTTTTATTGACTATACCAAAGCCTTTGACTGTGTAGATCACAAGAAGCTATGGAAAATTCTTCAAGACGGGAATACCAGACCATCTGACCTGCCTCTTGAGAAACCTATATGCAGGTAGGAAAGCAACAGTTAGAACTGGACATGGAACAACAGACTGGTTCCAAATAGGAAAAGGAGTACGTCAAGGCTGTATATTGTCACCCTGCTTATTTAACTTATATGCAGAGTACATAATGAGAAACGCTGGGCTGAAAGAAGCACAAGCTGGAATCAAGATTGCTGGGAGAAATATCAATAACCTCAGATATGCAGATGACATCACCTTTATGGGAGAAAGTGAAGAGGAACTCAAAAGCCTCTTGATGAAAGTGAAAAAAGAGAGTGAAAAAGCTGGCTTAAAGCTCAACATTCAGAAAACTAAGATCATGGCATTTGGTCCCATCACTTCATGGCAGATAGATGGGGAAACAGTGGAAACAGTGTCAGACTTTATTTTGGGGGGCTCCAAAATCACTGCTGTGGTCTTTCCTGTGGTCATGTATGGATGTGAGAGCTGGACTGTGAAGAAGGCTGAGCGCCGAAGAATTGATGCTTTTGAACTGTGGTGTTGGAGAAGACTCTTGAGAGTCCCTTGGACTGCAAGAAGATCCAACCAGTCCATTCTGAAGGAGATCAATCCTGGAATTTCTTTAGAAGGAATGATGCTAAAGCTGAAACTCCAGTATTTTGGCCACCTCATGTGAAGAGTTGACTCATTGGAGAAGACTCTGATGCTGGGAGGGATTGAGGGCAGGAGGAGAAGGGGACGACAGAGGATGAGATGGCTGGATGGCATCACTGACTCGATGGGTATGAGTCTGGGTGACCTCCGGGAGCTGGTGATGGACAGAGAGGCCTGGTGTGCTGCGGTTCATGGGGTCGCAAAGAGTCGGACACGACTGAGTGACTGATCTGATCTGATCTGAAAATCACTGCAGATGGTGATTGCAGCCATGAAATTAAAAGACGCTTACTCCTTGGAAGGAAAGTTATGACCAACCTAGATAGCATAATTCAAAAGCAGAGATATTACTTTGCCAATACAGGTCCGTCTAGTCAAGGCTATGGTTATTCCAGTGGTCATGTATGGATGTGAGAGTTGGACTGTGAAGAAAGCTGAGTGCTGAAGAATTGATGCTTTTGAACTGTGGTGTTAGAGAGGACTCTTGAGAGTCCCCTGGACTGCAAGGAGATCCAACCAGTCCATCTTAAAGGAGATCAGTCCTGGGTGTTCATTGGAAGGACTGATGCTGAGACTGAAACTCCAATACTTTGGCCACCTCATGCGAAGAGTTGACTCACTGGACAATACCCTGTTGCTGGGAGGGACTGGGGGCAGGAGGAGAAGGCGATGAGAGAGGATGAGATGGCTGGATGGCATCACCGACTCGATGGACATGAGTTTGTGTGAACTCCAGGAGTTGGTGATGGACAGGGAGGCCTGGCGTGCTATGATTCACGGCGTCACAAAGAGTCGAACACGACTGAGGGACTGAACTGAACTGAACTGAGACTACAGCATGCCAGGCTTCCTTGTCTGTCACGGTCCAGCCCCCGTTGGGTCCACGGCTTCCCTCAGGATGACGACATCGGCGATAAAGGGATAGCAAAGGCTGAGAGATTTATTAGATGCTCAATAATAACTAGTTTACACGGGAAATCAATAAAGTTCGTGACACCGAACTTGCTCTGACCACGGAGGCCGCAGGCGCTCTCTCGAATAACGGAAGGTGCCCCACCTTGGGCACCTTCTCGAGTGGGTCTTAGAGGCCCAGGCAGATAAGTGGTCGCAGAGGACCCCCATGCTCCAAATTATTTTGTCATGAAGGAAGAACAGAGGAGAAAAGGAGGAAAAGGAAACAAGAAAGAATGACACAGGGAGACCAAGCTTCGATGAGCAAGGCCTGTAGCTTTATTTTCAACAGGGGCTTTTATACCCTAAGTTACACACAGAGGATAATAGGGGATGCAAAGTCAGCAGTTTTTGATCCTTCTCAAAAACCAGGATTTCTTTCCTGCAAATTTATCGCATACAAATGGTTCAGGTGATTTACATCATCTTCTGGCCAGAAGGCCTATTAACATTTTATGACTCTTGACAAAGGTTTGTCAACCGCAAGACTTATTTTCTCTAAGAGTAATTATTTTAAGGTTTGGCGCCATCTTCATCCGAAGTGTTAGATAAACTTGCATTCCTATAGGGGGAGGCGCAATGGGTTTACAACAAAGAAAAGAATTTATTACCTTAAGGGTCTAAAGTTACTAGCACCAAGGCCACTACTTATTTTCTCTACAAACCAACTATATTAATTAATACACATTCAAGGATACAAAACGGGGGATGTGAAAACTTGGCAAAAGGCATTGGCTCATTAATAAAATCTTTTTACTAGTCTTATTCTGACAGTTTCTAACTTTCTGAGAGGCTCTAAGCTATTTGAATATCTTAAGCTTTCCTTGTCTCTCACGGCTGAGAGACTGTAAACAATCGTATGCATAGCTGTAGGAGTCCGGGTAAACCTATCAGGCGAGTTAGAAAGCTATCTGAGGGGTTTGAATTTGAACACTCCTAATGCCCAGGAACTTCATTAATTGGAGCTGTAAGTTAATTCTTTATTAGAGAGAGCGAGATGGTGGTGGAGGACAGCCCCCAGTAAAGTCAGAGGTGAGAGCACAAAGCAGTAAAGTAGGTAGACTCTGGTTTTTTGGGGGTAGATGCTCGAGAATATCCGGAGGGACTCCTGAGGCTTGATCTCGCCTTCGCGTCTGCCAAGCCTCCTTCCTCATGACATTTGTCACGAGTGGAGCACCTCTCCGTGGTGGCTCCCGACACTTGTCCTTCACTGTCTCTTGGAGTGTGCTCAAATTCATGTCCATTGAATTGGTGATGCCATCCAACCATCCCATCCTGGCCTCAATCTTTCCTAGCATCAGGGTCTTTTCTAGTGTGTCAGCTCTTCACCTTCCCCAAGTGGCCAAAACACTGGAGTTTCAGCTTCAGCATCAGTCCTTCCACTGAATATTCGGGGTTGATTTCCTTTAGGATTGACTGGGTTGATCTCCTTGCTATCCAAGGGCCTCTCAAGAGTCTTCTCCAGCACCACAGTTTGAAAGCTTCAGTTCCTTAGCACTCAGCCTTCTTTATGGTCCACCTTTCACATCCATACCTGACTACTGGAAAAACCATAGCTTTGACTACTTGGACCTTTGTTGGCAAAGTGATGGGCACCAGTGTACAGCATGGTAAGTCTAATTAATAAAACTGTTCTGCATACTTGAAAGTTGCTAATTTTTTTTAATGCTAAGTTCAAATGTGTTTTTTGATAATACAAAAAAGTAATCCTTGAAAATCTGAATAATTACCAGGAAAACACACAATAACTTAAGTATTAAATATCTGTATGAAATAACTGTTGCAAAAAATAACTGTTGATAAGAAATATACATTTAGGACATGTGGTTATTTAAAGAAAACAAAAAAGAAAAAAATATAATAAAGAGGGTCGATCTTAAATGTTCTTACCACAAATAGAAAAAATAATTAGGTGATACTAGGGAGGTGAGAGCTAATGCTATGGGAGAGAAATTACACAATAGATGTGCATTAAATCAATGCTTTGTACACTTTAAATGTACATAATGTTTTATGTCAATTGTAACTCAGTAAAGCTGGGAAAAATGAAAGCAGGCATTGCGTATAATTCAAAACCAAATATGATATTTAAGGCAGTTCTTTTGAAAAGGATTGAAATATTAACATAATTATGGTTTTCAATTTACTATACAAGAAAGTTATTTTCTATACACAATGATTTCTCTTAATTTCTCCAATATTCTTTGTCTGTAAGCTAATAAATATATGCATTTTGAAATTCAGCGTGATCATCTTGAGTGTTTCCACAAACACCCTTTGTGACACACAAGGTGACCTTCGGCTTTATTATGGTTTAATTATAAGCCTGAGGGAGCTCTGCCATATGTTACTGGGAAGTTGTTTTCCTCCAGACTTTCACTAGATCCCACATCCTATCTCACCTGATTGTTTGTAGCAAAAGTTTCCCTGAGGTTGTTTCTAAGCTTTAAAAAATGTAATTATTTTAGCTTAATTGTGCTTCATTAAGATTCTAGAACACAGCTAAATACTACATGAGTATTTTTCTTTTTCTTTTTGGCTGCGTCCCATGGCTGCAGTGAAAGCCCAAAGTCTTGACCACTGAACTGCCACGAAGTTCCCTAAATGTGTATTTAAACTCATCTTAAACACTGAATTAAGAGATCTCAGTTCGGACACATGTTTTGTAAGCAAATTGGGGATCTATTCCACCTTTGACACAGTATTTAGCTTGTGTGCATGATAACCATAAATTTCACATACATAAGTTGTCAATTTAATAAATAGTGGAAAAGCATTTCATTGGTAAAACATTTCCTGAGTTTTCCTTATTTTTGCTTGCTTTAGATGATTTTTCAAATTTGTAACAAATTTCTCCTTAGCAAAAACATTTTAAAAAAATTCACTGAGATGAGGATCACAGTAATTATACCCATTTGTTGTTTTTTGCTAACAACAAACACAGTACTGTCATATAACAAGATAAATTAATACTGTTAAATTGTGTCTTTGAAAAAAGATTATCTCCTTGAGATTACTTTATTGACCAAGACTGTCCTACAGGACTTACTGAAATTATACACGTTTATATCTGTGCTTTGCAGTATGGTAGCCACAAAGTGGCTATTGAACATTAAAATATGGCCAGTGTGACTGGTGAGCTGAATCTCTTATACGTATTTGATTTTAATTTATTTACATTTAAATAGCAGTAATTGCACTCATCTCACACGCTAGTAAGATCAGATCAGATCAGTCGCTCAGTCGTGTCCGACTCTTTGCGACGCCGTGAACTGCAGCATGCCAGTAAAGTAATGCTCAAAATTCTCCAAGCCAGGCTTCAGCAATATGTGAACTGTGAACTTCCTGATGTTCAAGCTGGTTTCAGAAACGGCAGAGGAACCAGAGATCAAATTGCCAACATCCGCTGGATCATGGAAAAAGCAAGAGAGTTCCAGAAAAACATCTATTTCTGCTTTATTGAATATGCCAAAGCCTTTGACTGTGTAGATTACAATAAACTGTGGACAATTCTGAAAGAGATGGGAATACCAGACCACCTGATCTGCCTCTTGAAAAATCTGTATGCAGGTCAGGAAGCAACAGTTAGAACTGGTCATGGAACAACAGACTGGTTCCAAATAGGAAAAGGAGTACGTCAAGGCTGTATATTGTCACCCTGTTTATTTAACTTATATGCAGAGTACATCATGAGAAATGCTGGACTGGAAGAAACACAAGTTGGAATCAAGATTGCTGGGAGAAATCTCAATAACCTCAGGTATGCAGATGACACCACCCTTATGGCAGAAAGTGAAGAGGAACTCAAAAGCCTCTTGATGAAAGTGAAAGTGGAGAGTGAAAAGGTTGGCTTAAAGCTCAACATTCAGAAAACGAAGATCATGGCATCTGGTCCCATCACTACATGGGAAATAGATGGAGAAGCAGTGGAAACAGTGTCAGACTTTATTTTTCTGGGCTTCAAAATCACTGCAGATGGTGACTGCAGCCATGAAATTAAAAGACGCTTACTCCTTGGAAGGAAAGTTATGACCAACCTAGATAGCATATTCAAAAGCAGAGACATCACTTTGCCAACAAAGGTCCATCTAGTCAAGGCTATGGTTTTTCTTGTGGTCATGTATGGATGTGAGAGCTGGACTGTGAAGAAGGCTGAGCGCCAAAGAATTGATGCTTTTGAACTGTGGTGTTGGAGAAGACTCTTGAGAGTCCCTTGGACTGCAAGGAGATCCAACCAGTCCATTCTGAAGGAGATCAACCCTGGGATTTCTTTGGAAGGAATGATGCTAAAGCTGAAACTCCAGTATTTTGGCCACCTCATGTGAAGAACTGACTCATTGGAGAAGACTCTGATGCTGGGAGGGATTGGGGGCAGGAGGAGAAGGGGGCGACAGAGGATGAGATGGCTGGATGGCATCACTGACTCGATGGATGTGCGTCTCAGTGACCTCCAGGAGTTGGTGATGGACAGGGAGGCCTGGCGGGCTGCAGTTCATGGGGTCGCAAAGAGTCAGACACGACTGAGCGACTGATCTGATCTGATCTGAATGATATTAGATCGGTCTAGATCAATGAGCGTTCATTTGTGTTGAGGAACAGCATGGGCTTGTCTCAAATGCTTAGTGCAACTGGACAAGTTCCCTGTGTTCATTTCTCTGTTTTTTGAAACATGCTGAGGATTTAGTTTGTTTTCTTCTCCTATTTGGGTTTCCCCAATGGCTCAGCAGTAAAGAATCCGCCTGCAATGCTGGAGACACAGAAGGCTCAGGTTTGATCCCTGAGTTGGGAAGATCTCCTGGAGTAGGAAATGGCAACCCATTCTAGTATTCTTGCCTGGAAAAAATCCCATGGACATAGGAGCCTCACGGGCTACAGTCCATGAGGTCCCAAAGAGTCGGACACAGCTGAGTGACTAAGCACAAGCAAGCCTCTCTACTTAAACTGGCCGGGGCTTCCCTGGTAGCTTAGATGGTAAGCAATCTGCCTGCAATGTGGGAGACCTGGGTTCAATCCCTGGCTAGGGAAGATCCCCTGGAGAAGGAAATGACAACCCCCTATAGTATTCTTGCCTGGAGAATCTCACGGACAGAGGAGCCTGACAGGCTACAGTCCATGGGGTCACAAAGAGTCAGACACAACTGAAGGAGTAACTCACTTTTTTCACTTTCATAGTCAATTCATTCATTCAAAGAGCAAATATTTATTCAACATTATTTATGTGCTATGCACTCTGCTAGATGCTAAGGGGTGAAAAATGAGCAAGACAGGTCCCTGCCCACAAGCAACTTATAGTCTAATAGGGGAAGAAAGATTAGAAAATGCATAAATAAATGTCATAGAGGTAGCACAGGGCCCAGTGTGGCCACAAAGGAAGGGATTATTCAAAGTCCCCAGAGAAGATAGGAAAGGCTTCACAGAGGGTATGGTGAGCCATGAAAAATGAGCAGGCATTTCCAGGTGAACGAACGAGGGAAGGCATTTGTTATGTGTTGGACCATGTGCCTGCTGAATTCATAGGTTAAACTCCTCATCTCTAATACCTCAAGGTGTGACCGTATTTGCAAATAGGGTCACTGTTGATGTAATTAAGATGAAGTTACACTAGAGGACAAACCCCTAATCCAATTTGATTGGTATTCTTTTTCTTTTTTTAATTCTGTAAAAAAAATTTTTAAGTTTTTAAAAATATTTATTTTAATTAATTGATTTATTTGGCTGTGCTGAATGTTAGCTGTGTGGAATCTTCAGTTGTGGCATGTGGGATCTCCTGAACAGGGATGGAAACTGGGGCCCCTGCTTTGAGAGCATGGCGTCTTAGCCACTGGATCACCATGGAAGTCCTGTCTGGTATTCTTATAAAAAGTAAAAACTTGGATTTACAGACACACACAAGGAGAATATCATGAAGATTTTGGACTGTGAAAAGTCAAGGAACTACCAGAGTCTAGAGGTGATGCTTGAAACAGGTCCTCCCTAGTGCCTACAGAGGGAGCTTAGGCTGCCTGACATGTTAATCTCAGACTTCTGGCTCCTAGAACTGTGAGATGATACATACTATTGTTAAAGCCACTTATTCACAGTTTGTAATATGGTTGCCCCCTTATCCACAGGGGATATGGTCCATCTGCGGGAGATGCCTAAAACTGAGGACAACGCCGAACCCTATATGTACTGTGTTTTTTCCTATACGTACACACCAGTTGTAAAGTTTGATTTATAATTAAGCATCATAAGAGATTATCCCAATATCCAGCATCACTAATCTTGCACTTTTGGGCCATTATTAAAGAAAATAAATGTTACTTGAATACAAGCACTGCATTTTCATAATAGCTGATCTGATAACCAACACTGTTACTAAGTGACTAATTGAGTGAGATATGCTGGACAAAGAGATGATTTACGTTTTGGGTGGGATGGAGCAGGATGGTGTGAGGCACCATCATGTTATTCCAAATGATGTGCAATTTAAAATTTATGAATTGTTTGTTCCTGGAATTTTCCATTAAATAATTTCAGGATGCAATCGACTGTGGACAACTGAAACCACAGATAATGGGGAAACTACTGGTGCTTTGTTGTAGCAGGCCCATCAAAGTCTTATAGTGTTCCTGATTGAGGAAGCAGTGTTGTGAAAGCAAAGCAAATAGGCCGTGGAAGATCTTTTTTTAAAGTTCTGTTGTTTGTTTACCTAACTCAGCATTTTAGAAGGAAGACAAGCAAGCAAGCATCAGCCTGAATACAACTATTTCTTTCATAAATGTTTTCCTACTCTTGGAAAAACAAAAGCTAAGAATGTAATAATGTTTGGGGCAAAACCGGGAGTATGTTTCTGCTAAAACATATCATGAATCAGAAAATGTTTACTGGCCCTCATTAAGTCAGAAGAAAGTTTTTGTTTATTAAAAATTGTCTCCCTACAAAAAGTAGTTATACCATTGCTAATGAGACCTCCTTCCCCCCAATTTCCTGTGTAGATCATATGAAAAAAATACAAGGAAGCAATGTTTTCTATTTCTGATGTATCAACTTTGGGAAGAGAGTTCATGAGCAGGAGCTGGGTGGCTGCAGTTAGAACTGTATTAATCTTGGCTGGATGGTGCCCTAAGATCCAAGTTCACTCTTCCTATTATCACTGGGATGAGCGGGAGATTAGGATCTGAGAGCCCAGAGTCCAGAAGGCTCAAGTAACATTTTAACTCCTGGAAGCCACATCCCTTTTGAAGGAAGAATTGTCTGAACACAGTCTTCTAGCCAGGATTCAGCAGTGAGAGAGTGGGCGACTGAGTGTTAGGACATCAGTCTCTTCCTTTGCGTCCAGGCAGCAGTAAGTGCCAAGCATTCATTGACTGACCGGAATGTGTCTGGGACAATGAACTGTGAATTGCATTAAGTCATGTATGTGGTGCAGTTGTCCTTCTGCAACAAGTGTGAATAACAGTAGGATACCTTGGAGGAAACAGATGTAGCCCAGCAAGGCTAAAGCATAACATGCAAGGCAGGTGAGGGTTTGAAGGAACAATGTACAAGTCAAGGGCCTTCCCAGGTGGCTCAGACAGTACGGAATATGCCCACAGTGTGGGAGACCGGGGTTCAGTCCCTGGGTCAGGAAGATACCCTGGAGAAGGAAATGGCCACCCACACCAGTATCCTTGCCTGGAGAATTCCATGGACAGAGGAGCCTGGGGGGCGGGGGGACCTAAAGTCCATGGGTTGTTGCAAAGAGTCGGACTTCCCTGAGCGACTAACTCATGCATATACAAGTAAAGACATTGAAAAGTACAAAATTACAGCAGGTTTGATATAGGCATCAGTAAATATAAATGGATCACTTTCAGACATTTTGAGTTTGAACAGTTTTTCAGACATTCAAGGGGAGATGACCAGAAGGCAGTTACATATACAAATCTTTAGTTAGGGTAGGTGTGATAGTGTGATTTGTAATGAGACGCATTTATTTGTTTTCTGGTACAGAGCTCCAAAACCATTGGAATTTCTTAAGTGATGAGAGACATAAAAGTATCTTTTTTTATGTTACTGTGGTGACTTTGAGGAAAACATCTAGGTAACCTACAGATGGGGGCTGGTTGCCAGGCAACTCAACCTTAAGATTAGAGGACTGGAACTGTCAGTGCCCGCCCTCAACCCCTTCACTCACATCTAGGGAGGAGATAGGGGCTAGACCAGTAATTCAATCAATCATGACTATGTAATAAAGCCTTCATAAACCCCCAAAGCCTCCATAAAAACCCAAAAGAATGATTAACATGTTGCATTCCTCGTACTAAATCCATTTCTAGCAATACTTTACTGACAGCAGAGTGAAGAGCTTTGGGCATTTCATAGTGGAAAATTCTACTTCGATTTTCATTATTCTTTTAAGTTTTTAAGAAGGACAGCTAGATCTAAATCGGGGAAGGCAATGGCACCCCACCCCAGTACTTTTGCCTGGAAAATCCCATGTACGGAGGAGCCTGGTAGGCTCCAGTCCATGGGGTCGCTAAGAGTCGGACACGACTGAGCAACTTCACTTTTGCTTTTCACTTTCATACGTTGGAGAAGGAAATGGCAACCCACTCCAGTATTCTTGCCTGGAGAATCCCAGGGACAGGGGAGCCTGGTGGGCTTCTGTCTGTGGGGTCGCACAGAGTCGGACACGACTGAAGCGACTTAGCAGTAGCAGATCTAAATAGTCAACCAGGGTAAGACTATAACATGGCTGCTTTTAAAATTTGCAAATATTCCTATGAATCCCTGTGGGAATAAATTCTATAAGAAGGTTTATTCCTTAAAAGTTTTAATAAATGTTTCTTTGATGTTTTCTCCAAAACTTATTGAAATAGGTCAGGAAAAAATTTTTCTTTAATTTGGTTCATTAGAAGACCACATTCTATACTAAAGGCTAAGAAACTGTCTTGCATGTCAGATTTTATTACTATACAGTGGGAACTACAGTGAGCAGAATTCCCTGGAACATAGGATAGATAGCATGATTGAGAAATAAATATATTGTTTTAATTTAAAAAAACCAAAAAACCTCTCTTTATGTTGGTCCTAACATTCTTCTGTATATGTCAGTTCAGTTCAGTCGCTCAGTCATGTCTTACTCTTTGTGACCCCATGGACTGACTGCAGCATGCCAGGCCTCCCTGTCCATCACCAACTCCCAGAGTCCACCCAAACCTATGTCCACTGAGTTGGTGATACCATACAACCATCTCATCCTCTGTTGTCCCCTTCTCCTCCTGCCTTCAATCTTTCCAGCACCAGGGTCTTTTCAAATGAGTCAGCTTTTCACATGAAGTGGCCAAAGTATTGGAGCTTCAGCTTCAGCATCAGTCCTTCCAATGAACACTCAGGACTGATCTCCTTTAGGATGGACTAATTGGATCTCCTTGCAGTCCAAGGGACTCTCAAGAGTCTTCTCCAACACCACAGTTCAAAAGCATCAACTCTTTGGTGCTCAGCTTTCTTTATAGTCCAACTCTCACATCGACACATGACTACTGGAAAAAACCATAGCCTTGATGTAGTTACTTTGAAATTCTTTTGTTATGACCTATTAGGCAACGTAACGGCTTCCCTGGTGACTCAGATGTGAAGAATCTGCCTGTCAGTGCAGGAGATGCGGGTTTGATCACTGAGAGGAACTGGCAACCCACTCCAAAATCCTGACCTGGGAAATCCCATGAACAGAGGAACCTGGTGGGCTGCAATCCATAGTTGCAAAAAAGTTGGACACAACTTGGCAACTAAACAACAACAATTAGGCACCTAGCTGAGTATCTGACCAAGAGAAATGTTAAATAAACAATGTAATTTATTCTCCCATGAAAGGGAAACTAGGTGGCTGAGAAATAGGGATTGGAAGAGACAAACTGCATCTTCCCTTTTTGAATACCCACTTAAGCAGCTGTTAACGATATACCCTTCTGAGAGATTCATAGATGAATCAGAGGAAGTAATAGTGATACTGTGACCTTTGCTTCTCTAAACTGGTTCACGTAGTTGCTGTCTCAGTAGTCATGTTACATCTACAGTTGCTGCTGCTGCTACTGCTGCTAAGTCACTTCAGTCGTGTCCGACTCTGTGTGACCCCATAGATGGCAGCCCACCAGGATCTCCGTCCATGGGATTCTCCTGGCAAGAACACTGGAGTGGGTTGCCATTTCCTTCTCTAATGATGAAAGTGAAAAGTGAAAATGAAGTTGCTCAGTCGTATCCAACCCTCAGCGACCCCATGGACTGCAGCCCACCAGGCCCCTCGGCCCATGGGATTTTCCACGCAAGAGTACTGGAGTGGGGTGCCACTGCTTTAGGCACATTGTATTCCTGATTTTGTCATCCCTGCAGAATTGGACTTTTTTAAATCACTTTTTCCTCCCTTCTCTTCATTTTTTCTCATTAAAACTTTTTCTTCCTTTAACTTTTGTGACTGTCCTCCCTTCTAATTTTCCTCCTGGCTTGGTTTTGTTTTTGGCTGTTTGTTGTATTTGTCCTTTTAATGTTACTCAATGCATTTCCCTTGCCTGGCTAACTGTATCTACTTTCAAGTTTAAATCACATACTTGGTAGCTCAGATGGTAAAGAGTCTGCCTACAATGCAGGAGACTCAGGTTTGATCCCTGAGTCAGGAAGATCCCCTGTAGAAGGAAATGGCAACCTATTCTAGTATTCTTGCTTGGAAAATCCCATGGATGCAGAATCCTGGCAGGCTACAGTCCATGGGGTCACAAAGAGTCAGACACAACTGGGTGACTTCACTTTTACTTTTTCACTTTATCTTTGTTCTAGCTACTGCTGCTACTAAGTCGCTTCAGTTGTGTCCGACCCCAGAGACGGCAGCCCACCAGGCTCTGCCGTCCTTGGGATTCTCCAGGCAAGAACACTGGAGTGGGTTGCCATTTCCTTCTCCAATGCATGAAAGTGAAAAGTGAAAGTGAAGTCACTCAGTCCTGTCCGATTCTTAGCGACTCCATGGACTGCAGCCTTAAATTTTCCTTTAAATTTCATTTCAGGAACTTGTCCATAATGGATTTCAACATTTTTTTCCTTCTTGTCTACAAATCGGCTCTTCCTTTTTATTTCTGGTCCTAAACTATGGCACTATTACATAGTCCCTCAGGCCATAAACCAATTCCTCCCTGTGCTTTGCCATCAATGGTAGATTACTAAGTCTACTATATAATGTTTTATAACCTTCTAAACCAGTGGTGCTCAAAATGGGGTTCTTGGATCATTGGCAGCCCTATCACCTGGGAACTTGCTGAAATTAAAATTTTCAGTACCCATCCCCCCACCGCATCCCAGATGTACTGGATCAGAATATCTGGGGATGGAGCCATCAGTCTGTTTTTTTTTTTTTAATTTATATTTGTTTATTTGGCTGCACAGGGTCTTAGTTGTGGCATGTGGGATCTAGTTCCCCAACCAGGGATCAAACTCAGGGCCCCAGCAGTGAAAGCTCGGCGTCTTAGCCATTGGACCACTGGGGCGAGTCCCCACCGGTCTGTTTCAACGTGCCCTTCAGGTGATTTTGATGCACATGAAAGTCTCAGGACCAGTGTTTTAAACAAGCGGTAGTTAATACTCGGATCCATGGTTGGGCTTAAGGAAGATCGAAAAGCACTTGTAATTGTATCTAAACCCAAGTGTATGTGCATAGATATTTTTCTGCATCAGTGGCTTTTATTTCATTTATTTTTAAAAGTGTTCAATGACCCCCCAATTTAGAACTGTCCCTTGCTTTCATTACTACCACCACTTACCCTTTGAACCCGTCCCTTTTATCTTTAGTTTCCACCTTTTTCAACATATCTCCATTTCTCAGTGATGGTAATCACTCTAGGAATCTGACATATTCACTCTATTGTTCAAACATCTTCAATGGCTCCCAATGGTGATGAAGTGCCCTCTCAGCATGACAAACAGTACCTTTCAGGAAGGTGTATACTTTCCTGTGTGTCTCTAGTCATTCTTCAGCCTTTGGACTGCAATACTAAACTCTGAATATTGTGGAGCTCACCTGGCTCTCGTACCTTCCTATTTTGCATATTCTTCACCGCAGTTTAGAGTCTGTCACTGCTCCTCCCTCCCTCCTTGCCTGGCTAATTCCTATTTGTTCAAGACTAAGTGCAAACAGCATCTCTTCTGGGAAGCCTTCCTTTCGCACTAAGTTTAAGCAGCCTTAGTGTATGCTCCCAATTCTCCCTGTGCTTATCCCTCTGGTAGTAATTCTCAAACATTTTGGTGTTAGGACCCCTTTATACTCTTAAAAATTATTGAAGACCCTAAAAGATTTATGGGGTATCTGTACATATTTATCACATTAGAAATTAAATCTGTAAAATTTAATATTTAAAAACCCATTTAAAATAATTATAAACCCATTATGTACTTATATAAATGATAAATTTTTTAACCTGCTACCAAATGGCTGTGGAGCTGAATTATGCATTTTTATGGTAAAGTGATATTTTCCAAAAAGAATTTTGAGAAGAGTGACATTGCTTTACATTTTTCAAAGCTCTTTGATGTCTGGCTTAATAGAAGACAGCTGGATTTCCCTATCTGTTTGTGCATTCAATCTGTGTGATATGTTTTGGTTGAAACATATGAAGAAAATCTGATCTCACACAGATGCTGCTGCTAAGTCGCTTCAGTCGTGTCCGACTCTGTGCGACCCCATACACGGAAGCTCACCAGGCTCCCCCGTCCCTGGGATTCTCCAGGCAAGAATACTGGAGTGGGTTGCCATTTCCTTCTCCAACGCATAAAAGTGAAAGGTGAAAGTGAAGTCGCTCAGTTGTGTCCGACTCCTAGCGACCCCATGGACTGGAGCCTACCAGGATCCTCCGTCCATGGGATTTTCCAGGCAAAAGTACTGGGGTGGGGTGCCATTGCCTTCCCCGATAAGTCGTTGGAAAAGGGGAAACTATTTTCATTGTCTTTCTAGATGATACGAGATATCTTGTTTGGTAACTATCCCAAACTGGACATGTGATTGTTTCCTAGAGTGCAATTACAACGTGTATTGAATCTGAAACCATATCAATTAACTTTTTGTATTTTGCTACAGTAAAATCCATGGGTCCATCTTCCACTTTGATAACTCTTTTTAATTTTGTAAATAGCATATATTAGTTCTGTTGAAAACTGCTTCATTGAGCTATAGAGATTTTCAAATGGGCAATTATAATCACTATATAAAGTGAAAAAACACATTTGTTAATATCACTGGTGTTTTTAGCAGAAAAGTTTAAATACTGGAAAGCTGTCAAGCTCTAGATGGTGGATACAAATTTTTAAAAATTTGCATTTTTGAGTGAAAACTCCAACAATCACACAAGAGTATGTTCTGGAGATGTCCATCCTCCTTGGGCATGCAGCAGAAATACTTTCCAACTCTTCACATATTAAAAAGAGGTGGGGGACTTCCCTGTTGGTCCACTGGTTAAGACTCAGGGCTTCCAATGAAGTGGGTAGGTGGGTCTGATTCCTGGGTGAGGAACTAAAATCCTACATGCTGTGCAGTGAGGCCAAAAAAACCCCCCAAAACTAAAACCTAATTAAAAAAAAAGCTTTTATAAAAAGAAAATAGGTGTATGCTAGGGTGAAGATTTAGTAAAATTAATACTTTTTACTACTTTTCACAAAGACAATTATGTATTTATTTTTGGCTGCGCAGAGTCTTCATTACTGTGCATAGGCTTTCTCGAGTTGTGGCAAACGGGCTATTTTGCAGTTTGGGTGCACAAGTGTGGCAGCTTTTCTTGTTGCAGAGTGTGAGCTCTAGGGTGCACAGGCTCAGTAGTTTTGGCGTTAATGCTTTGTTGCCCCACAGCATGTGGAATCTTCCCCCGACCAGGGACCTATGTCCCGGGCGTTGGTAGGCAGATCATTAACCACTGGACCAACATGGAAGTCTGTCAAGGGCATTCTTACACTAGCTTATTTTAAAAAATCATATATTGTGTATGCTATGAGTGCAAGGAGGTGAATACAAAATACCACTACAGTGTTAGTGTTGGTCCCTCAGTTGTGTCCAACTCTGTGACCCTATGGACTGGAACCTGCCAGACTCCTCTGTCCATGGGGTTTTCCAGGCAAGAATATTGGAGTGGGTTGCCATTTCCTACTCCATAGGATATTCCTGATCCAGGGATCGAACCCTGGTCTCCTACACAGCAGGCATATTCTTAAACGTCTGAGCCGCAAGAAAGTCCTTGAATTCCACTACAGTAAGTCCTCCAATTAAGAAAAAGTTCTGTTCTAAGAGCATTTAAGTCCAATTTGTTTATAAGTCCAGCAAAGTTAGCCTAGGTACCCAACTCATGCAATTGACTATATAGTACTGTACTGTAAGAGGTTTATAATACTTTATGCACAAATAATACATAAAAAACTAATCAGATCAGATCAGATCAGTCGCTCAGTCATGTCCGACTCTTTGCAACCCCATGAACTGCAGCACGCCAGGCCTCCCTGTCCATCACCAGCTCCCGGAGGTCACTCAGACTCACACCCATCAAGTCAGTGATGCCATCCAGCCATCTCATCCTCTGTCGTCCCCTTCTCCTCCTGCCCTCAATCCCTCCCAGCATCAGAGTCTTCTCCAATGAGTCAACTCTTCGCATGAGGTGGCCAGAATACTGGAGTTTCAGCTTTAGCATCATTCCTTCCAAAGAAATCCCAGGGCTGATCTCCTTCAGAATGGACTGGTTGGATCTCCTTGCAGTCCAAGGGACTCTCAAGAGTCTTCTCCAACACCACAGTTCAAAAGCATCAATTCTTCGGCGCTCAGCCTTCTTCACAGTCCAACTCTCACATCCATACATGACCACAGGAAAGACCATAGCCTTGACTAGGTGAACCTTTGTTGGTAAAGTAATGTCTCTGCTTTTGAATATGCTATCTAGGTTGGTCATAACTTTCCTTCCAAGGAGTAAGCATCTTTAATTTCATAAAAAACTAATAAACACACACAAAAATACAGTACCTTGTAAAGTGTAGTAGTACTGCCAGTATACCTGGCATACAGGGACACTTGGCATCTTTCAGTTTGTAACTCAAAAGCTCATATGTAGAGGGACTCACTGTAGTTGTGCAGTTTGACACCTTGATTTCTGCTAAGGTGCTGGCTTTACACCGTCAGTGCAATTCTCAACAAAGTGAAGAAAATCAAGTCTTCATATTGTGAAAATGTTTTTGACCTTACAGATTCACTGAAAAGGCCCCCAGGACCTTCCAGGTTTTGCGGATGGCATTTTGGGAACAGCTGCCCTATTTTCACATACTTCTGTTAACTTGTGTCTCGTTAGGTTGCAAAGTCTGTGTGGCTCTTCTGTAACTGTCCTTAATGTGTTCGTGTCTGTCCGGTACTTAACAGTCAAATATTAATACCTGCGGAATGAGCTAAAAAATGTGCGGAATGAGCTAAAAAATGTTACAAACGACAACCGCATAGCCTTCATCATACTCCCTTCTTCCTTAATTCCGTCTAAATTTACATGTTTCGTAAAATTTTCTAAGTTTTTCTTATGAACGGGACGCCGGTCAATTTGTTTTTTTATATAGGTGGGGAGGAGGAGCTGCGTGAATATAATACTGACACGTTATAGTTCAGTCAAGTATTTTAACTGCAATGCTCAAGAGTCATCCCTTCTTAACAGTTTTGCAGCAGCAGGCATCTTGACTTCCCAGTCTTAGCTACTATAAAGACTGGAAAGAGGTGGGTCTCTTGTGTTTACAGGAGAACAAGAATTTGATGGAGTCGTAACCAGGGAAACCCTCAATCAAAATCTTGGCGGGGAGAAGTGGAGCAGGACCAACAGCCTTACACACCCGGCAGCCCCAGGCTGCAGCCTCGCGAGATCCGCCGGGTTGCCAGGGCGACGCTTCCGGCTGGCGCGCGCAGCCCGGAGAGCAGGGGAGTTGTGAAATGGGTGGCTAGACCTGCCCGTTGCTGTGAATTCGCCAGCGGGAGCGCGCTCGCGGCCGCGCGATCTCCGCTTTCCCGGCTCCGTCGCTTACGCGTTGTAGACGTTGGGGAGGGAGGCAGCGGCAGCGCTTATCAGGATGAACAGCGCCGGCAGCTTCGGCTTGGGCTTAGGCTTCGGCCTCACCCCTACGGCGGTGATTCAGGTGACAAATCTGTCCTCTGCGGTGACGAGCGAGCAGATGCGGACTCTTTTTTCCTTCCTAGGAGAAATAGAGGAGCTGCGGCTCTACCCGCCCGAGTAAGTGCTGGAGCTCGCCTGGGGGAGGGGGCGCGGGCCCGAGCGAGACCTCGGGAACCCAGGCGTGGGGGAGAGCGCGGACGGGGGCGCGCTGCCCCGTCACATGACCACCGGGTTTCCCTTGGTGCCCATGTTTGATTGGGGCACCGCGGCCCCAGGCCCCGGCTTCTGTTTTCCTTGTTAGTCGACTTTCGGAGGTTAGTCTTTGCACAGAATCCTTACAAAGGACTTAGAGGGGTTGCCTTTTCGTGCCTCCCGGCCAGTGGTCGTCGCCGAGTCCTCGAATTCAGTGCCGGGCCTCCCCCGTTTTTTTCCCTAACTTAAGATGGCCGCAGGTGGGCCCGGAATAGTCCTCATGGCAAGCGCCTGATGGGGTTTTTGCAATGGAAAATCGCGGAGACTGCGCCTGAAAAACTGTCCGATTCTTAGGGCCTCAGTGTCTGGCCGTTGTTGCCGACAGGAAGCCTGCGGCTGATGACAAATAGAATTAGGGTTATAGTTGTTCCTGGGCCTGTGTTCACAAATTTAGCATCTTCAGACGTTAATCTAACCGAGCCCATCCATGTTGTTAAAGATTCTTGTCTGTTTACCCTTTTGGCATCGGATTAAATTTCCCTCCTAGAAGGTCACACTGCCCTGAACCTTTCAGAAAAAAACAGTAATCTATGCAGGATTATTCCTGCTGTATACTTCTAGAAGTCCAGATTTGGGATGGCATTCACTGTTCTCAGACACTTCCCAGGTAGTGTACTTTGAAGTAAGATTTCCCTTGTAGGGTAGTATCAGCTCACAAAATTTGTAAGAGGTTTCAGGGTTGTTTATTTTCTAACGGGCATAAACTTTTAAAAACTAGTGTCCAGAATATGAAAATTTCTCAGTGTTTTGTTCATTTTGTCAAAATCTTTTGAAGAAAGAGATAGTAGTTGCCTAAGATTTCTCTTATTAAAAAAACTGTGTTTGATTTTTTGGGGTATTTCATAGTGATGAATGTAAATCTATTTTCCTTTAATTTTCTCTCTCTCTACTGCATTGCTACTGCATAGATAGTGATAAAAGTTGGTGTTTGGATTTTTAAATTTTACTTAAGTTTTTCTTCTCATTTTTGTTTCAAAGTATTTCATGCATACAGAAATGCTGAAAGAATTAACTCCCATGTTCCCGTCATCTGTATTTATAGTTAGCCGCAGATTTCTGTCTCCCTCTCCCCACCTCTACATACACATCCCGTGATTATTCACTCAACAATTAAATGTGAATCTCTTATGTATATGTCCTACTTTACCACAGTACTGTTCATGTATCCAAGAAATACATTGACAATATATAACATTAAATTTTTTCAGTTAGTCTGATGCCTTTTCTACATTTTCTGATTTAGAAATAATCAGAGATCACTCTGTACGTTTGATTATTTTCTTTAATCTAGGACTAAAGAAATCTATAATCTAGGACTACTCCCTCTCTGCCCCCTCACACTGCTTTTCTCCCCCAATCATCTTTTTAAAAGTTTTTCATGACATTGATATTTTGTCTTGTGGTTTGTGTTGTAAAATGATTCATCTTGGCTATATAAATTGTTTCCACATGAATAGATTCAGTAATAACAGTTTTGCCAAAAATAGTTCATAAGTGGGTGCACATACATCTGTATTGACTCGTCATCACATATATAGCTTTGGCTATCTTATATAACTTCTGAAAGTGCTTTAAGCTTTCTCTTCATTTAGACACTCAGAACATTTCTGAATAATTGAGAACTGTTTGGAGGGTTGCTGTATTCTGAACGAATTGAAATCAAATAGTAAAATACTTTGTACATAAACCTTTGTAAACTAACCTTGCTTTCAAGGTTGTGATAATGTGTCTTATGGGCAGAAGAAATATATCACAGAATATTCTTCATTGCGAACATAACACCACTCACATGGTTGAAAAATGCGTTTGGGTGGCATTATGCTGCCAGTTATCTGACATTTAGTAAAATGGGCTATTTTTTGAAATCAGATGTTAGTTGCTTGGAGTTTAAAAGTGTAATAGAATAAAAAAGCTGGTTACTTAAACAGTGCATTGAAACAGAATTACTGTGTCACCAGCTGTAATGCATTTTGCAGAATTATAGCATAAATGTAATACATCTAGGCCAGGCAAAATCTTTGACCAGTTATTCTATATTTGCAGTTCCTATTCCTGTTCTTCACAAGTATTAACAACCACTAGACCATTCAGGTATGTCCTAAATCAAATCCCTTTTGATTTTACAGTGGAAGTGAGAAATAGATTTAAGGGCCTAGATGTGATAGATAGAGTGCCTGATGAACTATGGAATGAGGTTCGTGACATTGTACAGGAGACAGGGATCAGGACCATCCCCATGGAAAAGAAATGCAAAAAAGCAAAATGGCTGTCTGGGGAGGCCTTACAAATAGCTGTGAAAAGAAGAGAAGTGAAAAGCAAAAGAGAAAAGGAAAGATATAAACATCTGAATGCAGAGTTCCAAAGAATAGCAAGAAGAGATAAGAAAGCCTTCTTCAGCCATCAATGCAAAGAAATAGAGGAAAACAGCAGAATGGGAAAGACTAGAGATCTCTTCAAGAAAATCTGAGATACCAAGGGAACATTTCATGCAAAGATGGGCTCGATAAAGGACAGAAATGGTATGGACCTAACAGAAGCAGAAGATATTAAGAAGAGAGGGCAAGAATACACAGAAGAACTGTACAAAAAAGATCTTCACGACCCAGATAATCACGATGGTGTGATCACTGACCTAGAGCCAGACATCATGGAATGTGAAGTCAAGTGGGTCTTAGAAAGCATAACTAGGAACAAAGCGAGTGGAGGTGATGGAATTCCAGTGGAGCTATTCCAAATCCTGAAAGATGATGCTGTGAAAGTGCTGCACTCAATATGCCAGCAAATTTGGAAAACTCAGCAGTGGCCACAGGACTGGAAAAGGTCAGTTTTCATTCCAATCCCAAAGAAAGACAATGCCAAAGAATGCTCAAACTACCGCACAATTGCACTCATCTCACATGCTAATAAAGTCATGCTCAAAATTCTCCAAGCCAGGCTTCAGCAATACATGAACCGTGAACTTCCTGATGTTCAAGCTAGTTTTAGAAAAGGCAGAGGAACCAGAGATCAAATTGCCAACATCCGCTGGATCATGGAAAAAGCAAGAGAGTTCAGAAAAACATCTATTTCTGCATTATTGAATATGCCAAAGCCTTTGACTGTGTGGATCACAATAAACTGTGGAAAATTCTGAAAGAGATGGGAATACCAGACCACCTGACCTGCCTCTTGAGAAATCTGTATGCAGGTCAGGAAGCAACAGTTAGAACTGGTCATGGAACAACAGACTGATTCCAAATAGGAAAAGGAGTACATCAAGGCTGTATATTGTCACCCTGTTTATTTAACTTATATGCAGAGTACATCATGAGAAATGCTGGACTGGAAGAAACACAAGTTGGAATCAAGAGTGCTGGGAGAAATATCAATAACCTCAGATATGCAGATGACACCACCCTTATGGCAGAAAGTGAGGAGGAACTCAAAAGCCTCTTGATGAAAGTGAAAGTGGAGAGTGAAAAAGTTGGCTTAAAGCTCAGCATTCAGAAAACGAAGATCATGGCATCTGGTCCCATCACTTCATGGGAAATAGATGGGGAAACAGTGTCAGACTTTATTTTTCTGGGCTCCAAAATCACTGCAGATGGTGACTGCAGCCATGAAATTAAAAGACGCTTGCTCCTTGGAAGGGAAGTTATGACCAACCTAGATAGCATATTGAAAAGCAGAGACATTACTTTGCCAACAAAGGTCCGTCTAGTCAAGGCTGTGGTTTTTCCTGTGGTCATGTATGGATGTGAGAGTTGGACTGTGAAGAAGGCTGAGCGCCAAAGAATTGATGCTTTTGAACTGTGGTGTTGGAGAAGACTCTTGAGAGTCCCTTGGACTGCAAGGAGATCCAACCAGTCCATCCTGAAGGAGATCAGCCCTGGGATTTCTTTGGAAGGAATGATGCTAAAGCTGAAACTCCAGTACTTTGGCTACCTCATTCGAAGAGTTGACTCATTGGAAAAGACTCTGATGCTGGGAGGGATTAGGGGCAAGAGGAGAAGGGGACGACAGAGGATGAGATGGCTGGATGGCATCACTGACTCGATGGATGTGAGTCTCAGTGACCTCTGGGAATTTGTGATGGACAGGGAGGCCTGGCGTGCTGTGATTCATGGGGTTGCAAAGAGTCAGACATGACTGAGTGACTGATCTGATCTGAACATGCTTTTCTAGTGGTGTGTTTTCTGTTTGCTCTGTAGTTGTCATAAGCTGGTCCTTATATTCAGTTTGCAAATTTGGGCTGAAATATATAAATATGCAATAGTAGTAGGTCTTTTGAAGACAGAATTCTTTTTTCAGTGTCGTGGAAATGGTATTTTATGATTAATCTTTGAAAGCTGAGTAGAAATTGATTAGTTTTAAATTTGGAACTATATTTCTTTAATAGAATGTGAGAATAGTTTCTTATTTACATTTTAAGGATGCAATTGCTAGTACGAAAATTCAGATTTTAAATTAAATTTTCTTTTTTTGGCATGAGGCCGTAATTCAATTTCTATTTAAGCATTTAAGAATTGGAGTAGGCAATCATTGTAAATATTAAAAATTCTTATTTGTGCTGCTAGATGACAAATATCCAGACTTTTTATTTTAGTACAATTTAGTACAAGTTGTTTAGTACAAATGAATCTCATACATCTTGAAAACCCTATTTACAATGGTAAGAAATTTTTGTCTTTTTTTCAGTAAGCTGTTTATAGAGGTGTAATGTATAGAAGAGTGCATGGGTAAGGGTATACAGCTTGATGAATATTCACAAAGTGAACAGATCCAGCACGTGGATAGGATTCTCTGCGCCCTAGAAGTTCTCCTGTGCCCCCTCAAGTGCATGATACCTATAGGGTAACCTAGCCTCATTTCTACCATCAACCCTGTGTTGATTTTTTTTTTGGCTTGCGGGTTTTCTTTACTTCTGTGGTCTTCAAAAGCACTGATAAGGTAAAAGCTGTCAAATAGGTAAAAGTATAACTTGCATAGTCACATTATGAAAAATAGAGACAATGGAACACTGCCAGTTACCCTAGGGCCCTGTCAAAGCCTTTCTCCATTTCCATGTGTTTCCCTTCAGTCCTTTTTATACACATTTATCTTAATATGAATGAGTTGAGTGAAAGTCGCTCAGCTGTGTCCGACTCTGTGACCCCATGGACTATACAGTCCCAGTCCATGGTATTCTCCAGGCCAGAATACTGGAGTGGGTAGCTGTTCTCTTCGCCAGGGGATCTTTACAACCCAGGGATCAAACCCAGGTTTCCTGCATTGCAGGTGGATTCTTTACCAGCTGAGCCACCAGGGAAGCCCAAGAAGGCTGGAGTGGGTAGCCTATCCCTTCTCCAGCAGATCTTCTTGACCCAGGAATTGAACTGAGGTCTCTTGAATTGCAGGCGGATTCTTTACCAACTGAGCTATTGGGGAATCCCTTATCTTAATCTACTGTAGTCAAAAGAATATATACACTGTTACTGTCAACTTTTTAAATTCAGCCCACAGTAAGCATTTTTCGTATTGCTGTGTTTTATCTATTGTAATAATATTTAAAGTCTCAAGTGTGTATGTGTGTGTTTGAAATTCTGTCATTGGGTTTTAGGTAGAAGTGTTTGAAAATGTGTATTTTTGATTGTCCACAGTGATTGGAGGGCCTCTGGCATTTAGTGGGTGTCAGTAAATCATAAGGAAGTCTTATAGAAAGGACAGTTGTGCCATCCATAGTATCACTGGAGACCTGTTGAGAAATTGTTAAGCTAAGCTAAGTCACTTCAGTCGTGTCCGACTATGTGACCCCGTAGATGTGCGACCCCGTAGATGTGCGACCCCGTAGATGTGCGACCCCGTAGATGTGCGACCCCGTAGATGTGCGACCCCGTAGACTGCAGCCCACCAGGCTGCCCCGTCCCTGGGATTCTCCAGGCAAGAACACTGGAGTGGGTTGCCATTTCCTTCTCCAATTCATGGAAGTGAAAAGTGAAAGTGAAGTCGCTCGGTCGTTTCTGACTCTTAATGATCCCATGGATTGCAGCCTTCCAGGCTCCTCCGCCTATGGGATTTTCCAGGCAAGAGTACTGGAGTGGGGTGCCATTGCCTTCTCTGAGAAATTGTTATGTATCAGTTAATATTTTCATACATAGAACTACATACTTTGTCCATGCTTTGCATTATATCTTTTTTGATAGATTCTCAGAGGACATCTAGAAATATAATAAAGTGTTGTAAAATCATAGTGTCACCACATTGAGTATTTTTTTAAAGATTGTACAGTGCTATCACCATGTTTAGTGAAAAATCAGATAACCAGTTATGTGTGTGCATGCTTAGTCATGTCTGAATCTTTGCCATCCCATGGACTGTTTCCCCACCTCTGTCCGTGAAATTTTCTAGGCAAGAATACTGGAATGTGTTGCCATTTCCTATTCCAGGGGCTATTCTTGACCCAGGGATTGAACCTGAGTCTTCTGTGGCTCCTGCATTGGCAAGCAGATTTTTTTTACCACTGTGCCACCTGGGAAGCCCAGATAACCAGTTAGGATCCAAGAAATTTAACTGATGCTCAAAAAGTTGGTTCTGTGATTTTTGCATTAAATTCTCAGTGAAAAATTCTGATTTTTTTTTTGAAAAGTAATTGTAGAAGGTTTTTATTTAAAAAAACAAAAATGATTTAACAAATGAGGTCAGTGTAAAATCTGCTATATTTGAGTACTGTTACTTTCTTTAGAGAAACAGGTTTAGACCAATAACATATATAACCCCTTTTAAAAATTAAAACTGTAGGTCAGGATTACATTTGAAATGATAATCATATTTAATTTTTAAAAAAGTAAACCTTACTTAACAGCATAGATATACTAGAGAGAAAGCTCTAAACATAAGATTTGGAAATCTAATAGGCTACAGTTCACAGGGTCGCAAGGAGTCAGACACAACTGAAGTGACTTAGCATGCAAAAAAGAATAAAATACTTAGGAATATTTCTAACTAAGGAGATAAAGACCTGTACTCAGAAAACTATAAGACATTGGTGAAAGAAATTGAAGATGACACTAACAGATGGAAAGATATACTGTGCTCATGGATTAGAATAATTAATACTGTTAAAATGATCATTCTACTCAAGGCAATCTACAGATTCAGTACTGCTGCTGCTGCTGCTAAGTCGCTTCAGTCGTGTCCGACTCTGTGCGACCCCGTAGACAGCAGCCCACCAGGCTCCGCCGTCCCTGGGATTCTCCAGGCAAGATCACTGGAGTGGGTTGCCATTTCCTTCTCCAGTGCGTGAAAGTGAAGTCGCTCAGTTGTGTCCGACTCTTTGCGTGACCCCATGGACTGCAGCCTACCAGGCCCCTCCGTCCATGGAATTTTCCAGGCAAGAGTACTGGAGTGGGTTGCCATTGCCTTCTCCGTTTGGAAATATATTCATTTATAAATATAAATACAAAGTTGTTTGCTGAGATATCTGTATTTAGGCTTGCCACTGTATCGTTTTTAGTTTCCCAGGTGGCCGGCTCAGTGGGTGAAGAATCTGCCTGCAATGCAGG
Organism: Tragelaphus eurycerus; assembly: GCA_935064755.1. Classification (NCBI taxonomy): domain Eukaryota; kingdom Metazoa; phylum Chordata; class Mammalia; order Artiodactyla; family Bovidae; genus Tragelaphus; species Tragelaphus eurycerus. The sequence goes on along the minus strand of CAKXYN010000024.1, from coordinate 14,065,807 downwards.
TGACACAGAAGACTCAGGTTGGTTCCCTGGGGTTGGGGAGATCTGTGGAGGAGTGCATGGCAGCCCACCCCAGTATTCTTGCTTGGAGAATCCCATGGACAGAGGAGGTGGTGAGCTATGGTCCGTAGGGTCACAGAGTCAGACGTGACTCAAATGATTGAGCATGTACACACACTGTATCTTTTTAGCTTATAATATTCAAAATAATGTTACTACTTCTGAAAAGCTTGTATGTTTACATTTTTATAAAGTAGATACTGAGTTCGGAGAAGGCAATGGCAACCCCTCCAGTACTCTTGCCTGGAAAATCCCATGGACAGAGGAGCCTGGTAGGCTGCAGTCCATGGGGTTGCTAAGAGTCGGATACGAGTGAGCAACTTCACTTTCACTTTTCACTTGCGTGCTTTGGAGGAGGAACTGGCAACCCACTCCAGTGTTTTTGCCTGGAGAATCCCAGGGACGGCAGGGCCTGGTGGGCTGCCGTCTCTGGGGTCACACACAATCGGACACGACTGAAGTGACTTAGTAGTAGTAGTAGATACTGAGTTGATTTTACTCTCCATTTAAGGAAGGTAATTGGAGATGGTGAAGAAAATTGCTTTTAGCACTAGGATCCATTCTTTTATGGTAATGCTGTTGAGAACGGACTGGCATCTTTTAACCAGGATTTGGGCTTCTGAAATCTCCATTGCATATGATTTATTAACCAGTCCCACATTTCTTATTCCTGTGGGTGTTTTAAATTTGAAATGATGTGTTTCAAGTAGGGGTATGGGGAATTGTTTGCAGTTTACAACAGTGATGATTTAGGTTTCCATTCTTTTACAGAAGGATCTGTCAATTTAGGAAATAAAGTTTCATTGGTAGCTTGTTAGTTTCTTCAAGTGCTAAAAGAGATTATACTTGTTGCAGTTGCTAGGGCCTTCATAGCTCCTTGTAATCATAGATTTTTTTGGGGGGGAGGTGCTGCCAAGGACAGAAGGTGTTACTAATCTAGCTCAGGAAGAGACATTGTTAAAAAGATGATTTCCCTAAGTAGTACAATACGGACTAGGCCTCATGGAAACTGGGACCGGGAGCCAGGAAGGTATCAGCACCCAAGGCCACCATCTGCTTATTCCTGTCAGGATTTATTGTCAGCTTGGTTGTTTCTCTGTATCTGCTCAGTTCTCTGCAGACCTATACTCACTCATCTGGCATCTGGCCCAAACCCTCACTCTAAATGACTTTCCAGCCCAAGAGAGAGGATGTGATTGTTAAAGTTCATTGGGTCAGGCCTCCCGATTTTAGGTTTTGGGTCGGGTTAGCCAGTGAAATGGGCCCTTGTGCCGTATGACTAATCAGTTGTGTCTTAAAGCTTGCTAGGTCTGTTCAGGGTTTCACATAAGGGAACTGCTGAAAATATCTAGGATGTCTTGGTAGCACATGTAAGAGGATAGTTACTTTGATAATTTAAAATGTCTTTCCAGAAGACTTTGAAACTTGAGCCTTGAAGAAAAGTGGGAGGGGAGTAAGAGCACATCATAGCCAAATGAGACAGCAGGCTCAAAGGCCGCTCTGTTGGCTCAGAATGCGTCCTGGGGACGGCAAGTGTTTTTACGCCTGGATTTTTAAAATGAGGAGGCAAGAAAAGAAGAATGGCTCTGAGGAAATTGAAGCATGACATGAAGAAATTTAGGGTTTAGAAAGATTATTCTAACAGCTTTTGTGGAAGATTGTTAAATAGAGAGTTGCAATTGGAGGCAGTGTGATTGGTTAGTAATCCCAGTGAGAAATGATAAGGATTTGAATGAAGGCATTGATAATGAGAGTATTGAAAGAATTTGTTGGTTTGTCCCTTAGATGTGTCTGACTCTTTGCAACCCCATGGACTGCAGCACGACAGGCTTCCCTGTCCTTGACTGTCTCCCAGAGTTTGCTCAGATTCATGTCTGTTGAGTCTGTGATCCCATCCAACCATCTCATCCTCTGTTGCCCCCCTTTGCCTCCTGCCCTCTATCTTTCCCAGTGTCAGGGTCTTTTCCAGTGAGTTGGCTCTTCGCATCAGGTGGCCAAAGGATTGGAACTTCAGGATCAGTCCTTCCAAAGAATATTCAGAGTTAATTTCCTTTAGGATTAACTGGTTTGATCTCCTTGCTGTCCAGAGGACTCTCAAGCATCTTCTCCAGCACCACAGTTCGAAAGCATCAATTCTTGGGCGCTCAGCCTTCTTTGTGATCTAACTCTCACATCCATACATGACTGCTGGAAAAAACCATAGTTTTGACTAGACCAATGTTTGTCGGCAAAGTGATGTCTCTGCTTTTTGATATACTGTCTAGGTTTGTCATAACTTTTCTTCCTGGAAGCAAGTGTCTTTTAATTTCATGGCTGCAGTCACTGTCCACAGTGATTTTGGAGTCCAGGAAAATAGTCTGTCATTGTTTCCATTGTGTCCCCATGTATTTGCCAGAAAGTGATGGGACTAGAAGCCATGATCGTAGTTTTTGGAATGTTGAGTTTTAAGAATTAATGTGACAAATATTTGGGAGGCCATTTTCATAGGATATAAAGACCAATTGGATGAAAAAGAAGGAAGAAGGATCAAGGATGGAAACAACCCATAAATCTCAGTAGTTTAATAAAAACAAGATCATTTCTTATACTAAATTGATGGGGTTGGTGATGAAGCTGATGTATCAGCCACCCATCTCTTTGATGTTGCTGGTCACTGTGGCAGAGGGACAGAACGGAGCAATGACCCTTAAAGCTCCTGAATAGGAATACATTTCAGTTCTGCTCATATTTAATTGACCAAATTGCACAGCCATACCTAACTTAAAGGAAAAAAAGAAATAGAATTTTATTATGTAGCCAGAAGGAAATTTGAAAATATTTGAACAGTACTAATGATGGTCACATTAGTAACTCCCAGATTTCTGACTTAGGTGATGTGGTAGTATCCTTAACTGAGATATGAATTAGGACAAAGTGCTGGATTGGTATAGGGGAAGGTGATGAATTTAAGAATAAGTTCACTGGTGGGCCCTGTGACCATCACCATGCAGTATTCCAGCAAGCACTTAGATACAGGAGTTTAGAGCTTTTAGGCCTAAATTGGTGATTTGGTAATACAAAGGTGAGTTAAGTCTGGATGCAGATGTATTTGTTGTTGCAGTTTAGTCACTAAGTCATGTCTGACTCTTCTGTGACCTCGTGGACTATAGCCCAGCATGTTCCTCTGCCCATGGGATTTCCCAGGCAAAAATACTGGAGTAGGTTGTCATTTCTTTCTCCAGGTATCTTCCCATCCCAGGGATGCAGCCCACATCTCCTGCTTTGGCAGGCAGGGTTTTTACCACTGCACCACCAGGGAAGCCCACAGATTGTTTATCTCATGACATTATACACAACAGTGCTTCACTTATTTGTTGAGTAGGGGGAGGTTGAAAAGGACTGGTTTGAAGCTTGAATTGGATGGCTTTAGGCAGGAAAGACGAAGAAGGCAATGGCAACCCACTCCAGTACTCTTGCCTGGAAAATCCCATGGACAGAGGAGCCTGGCAGGCTGCAGTCCATGGGGTCGCGACGAGTTGGACACGACTGAGCGACTTCACTTTCATGCATTGGAGAAGGAAATGGCAACCCACTCCAGTGTTCTTGCCTGGAGAATCCCAGGGACAGGGGAGCCTGGTGGGCTGACATCTCTGGGGTCACACAGAGTCGGACACGACTGAAGCGACTTAGCATTAGCAGCAGCAGCAGGCAGGAAAGAATTTAATTCAGTTGGGTGAAAAAGAGGTAGAGTTTTATTTTTATTTTAGCTGCTTTAATTAGCCTGATTAAGTTATGTTAATATATCAACATACAGTTTCAAGTTCTAAATGCAGATATATTTTATCTTAGTGTTTGGTTAGTATAACTACGTTTAGCCATTGTCAAAGTGGATTTTTTGCTATGTTTAAGTTTTTAATTTTAAGAAGCAATGGATATTTATGGAATTGCAAATTAGATAGTACATTAAAGTGGCTTTAAAGTTCTTGATTAACTGAATGATTAAGGTTACATGAGATTTGGAATTAGATAATTAGACTTTACATCTCCTCTTTGCCTTTTACTAGGTCTAGATTGTGGTCAACTTCCTTGACCTGTTTTGTCAGCTAAAGTAAATTACTATTATTGCCCAAGTCATATTTGGTGTTTTTCAAATGATCTTACTTTTTTAGTGTGACAGATTGAATGTTTTCAAGGATTGTACATTTATGTTAAACATTAGCTGTATATCTAGGTTGTGCCTTTTTTTACTTGCTAAAGACAATTACAGATGTTAATTGAACACAGTTATGGGTAGGTTGAGAAAATGATTCTTTATGAGGATATAATATATTTTGAACTCTAACATGATGGATTCATATTATGGAAAAATTGCTTTCATTTGTGCTGTGTCTGGCTTTTTAATGTAGTCTTGCCTAGATTAAATCTCGTAGGACTTGTAAGAATCTATTCTCTTTTGCCTATAAAATATATAAATTTTGTTTGTAAAACTGTTTGTCTGGAAAACCACAATGCTGCCTAGTCTAAAGTAGTCTGGTATATGCAAAATAACTTAATTTTAATTCCAGATTATCTGATTGTTTTTAGATGTTTGTGAAGTTTTTAATGATTTTAAATGTCAGGAATCATGTTAGGGAGGATTGGAAGTAGTTACAAAATTTGAAGTTTTGAGAGTTGGGGCTTTTTTTATGAAAGAGATTTTGCTGATTGATGTGGATACACCAATTAAACATCCTTGGGTTAAGTCAGCTATTTTCACATTTCACTGAAATGAAGAATGTGTTAAGTTTCAGATTCTTAACAAACAGGGCTATAGGCCTGTCTAGATTTCTCTTTAGTCTTTGCAGCAAATCACCATCAAAAGACTTAAGTTCTGGTATTTCATGTCTTAGCAACAAAAATTCCTGTGTTGATTATGTAAAGATCTAAAAGACTGTGTCCTGGTATTTCATGCCTTAGCAGCAGAAATTCTTGCCTTGATTATGTAAGATTATGTAAAGATCTAAGAAAGAAATGGTAAATGAAAATGACAAAACCAGCCTAATGTTTATTAGTCCAATTATTTTTCTTTTTATCTTGCAGCAACGCACCTCTTGCTTTTTCTTCCAAAGTATGTTATGTTAAGTTTCGTGATCCATCAAGTGTTGGTGTGGCCCAGCATCTAACTAACACGGTTTTTATTGACAGAGCTCTGATAGTTGTTCCTTGTGCAGAAGGTTGGTATTTCATATGATTTTTTAAGTTATTTTAATCTCTGTCCTGTCCATTACTACCACTGGCTTTCCTAGAAGTTGGCAAGTAGATATGGTATGTGTGTGGAAGAATGAAATTTGGAAATGGAAAGGATTTCACCTAATAATAAAATATATTAAAATGGTTACTTTATTATGTATATTTGAGATACTATAGCTGGACATTAAAAACTTTTTAAATTGCTTGCCTTCTTTGGTTTACTTTGCTTTGTTGTTATTTAATTTGCAAGTTTAAAGCAAGCTTTCTGAAATTAAATTGGTAGAGGAAATTATTTAAAATGTGTAAATAAGTGATCCTTTGCCCTTGTGTATACAATATTAATGAAATTTTATAAATAAAAACAGTGTACACATTTTGCTAAGTGGGGGGTAGGTGGTAATTATGTTAAAGAAAAATACTCATATTTTAAGATTTCCAGTATCTTCTTAAGGTAATTTATCTTTTTAATGAAACCATTATTTCTTATTCACTGTAATTGTTTGATGTGCAACTGAAATTTATTTTACTGACTTATTTTGCTGGTGGGTTGGGGGGTGGTGCTAGGGTTGGGGGTGGCGATGGCAATTAAAGAAAAACAATGGAAAACAATTTTCCAAAGCATCCATCAAGGAAATAGTTGTTTGAAGGGGTGACAAGGCCAAAGGCCTTATAGTAATTCATTAATTTATGACAACCTGCTTTAAGAGCTAATTATTATTAATGCTTATTTTTTTTAGTAACTTACATTTACAGAGCCACTAACATATAATAGGCTGTGCTGAATTTGAAAGTTCTGGTGTGTAATTAACTTTTATTCAGAGCACTGATTGTAGCATATGTACATGGATTTTATAATTGGTTATTATAATTTAAATGTCTTTAACATATATTTTCACTGGTGGCTTGTGGTAACTGTTTTACAACATAAAATTTTTACCTGAAACAGTCTAATGAGTTTTCATACGTAACGTTTTAAAACCATTTTTAGAAACCAGGCTAACATTAAAATAGTGTGTAGTAAACAGTTTGCTGCACTTTCAAGTTTTTTTGCATATTTCAGAATGCCTGTTCTGGGATGTCAAAAACATTACAGTCAGATACAGTGATGTTATTTTTGAAGTCCCAGAATAGGACCTTCTGGAGTTTTTTAGATAAATTTCAAAGTGTTTTTCCCATGCCTGGGTATTAGAGTGGGGTAGGGAGAATAAAAATGAACTGAAGTTAATTATTTGCTTAAATCTATTCTTATCTACTAATCTGTAAGCGTACAGCGACCCTACAATTGGAGAACAAGGTGAGAAAAGAACTGGTAATGGTTTAGTTTGCATACCAAGTTCATACCAAGTAAACTGCATGGGAAAAAAATAACTAGGTTTATTAATGGGAATATTAATTGTATCAAAAAATTATGCCACCAGCAGCACAGATCTTCTGTGATTTTAGCTTATTATTGAACTGGAAGGAAGAATTTTGTTAGTATGGCTCTGCTGGAACCTTGCTGTATTCCCATAGGATTTTTCAAATATTTGACAAGTGACCATTTTTTGTTATAAATGTTCAAGATTATGGGCATATAGAGGTTCCTTTTTTAAATCTGTTTTACTTGATAGAATTAACTGCATATTTATTGTAATGACTTGAATATTTTTAGTATTAACATTTTGAGACAAAATTTTGCTATTTTTGAACATGAAAATTCATATTTTTATTCCAGTTTAGTTGTATTTTAGAACACGAACCTATAAAATAATTGATATTGGAAAAACATTCAGATACACATTTTTCATTGAAGTAATACAACAGAGATGAATTCATAGAGCCTGAAGAATGTCACAGTGAGCTACTAAAAGATCTGATTATGCACTGCAAACAAAGTAATAATGTATTGTATTGTAGATAGGGAAGTAAATTTGAAGTAAATCAAAGGAAAGAGTTCCAGTGGAGTAAGTTCTGTAAGAGGAGCTGTACTGCTGTTCCGTAAGCAGTCTTCGATTTACTTCACTGATTGTATTCTTTCCTTGATGTTATAGAAACAGCATTATGAAAGAAGTGAAAGAACCATAGCAAAAAGTTGTAAGACTTTTTTTTCAGTTACTTTCAATTTGCTGTTTTTTTTGTTTTGTTTTTAATTCAGACGGTAGTATTGTGAGAAGATCCTAAGCTGTTTAAGTACTGTCGGATGTGTAATAGTTTCATACATATTAAGCATTAGCTATTGTTAATAAAACATGCCACTTCAAAATAAAATGTTTTACTTTCATTATACTCGTCCAGGTATGACCTCTTTTTGTTGTTGCGTGCATCTCAGATTTCTTTTTATAAATGTTAACACTTAGAAAAAGATAAGGTCAAAGATAGGGTGTCAACCTAATCATCAGTCGTAAGTTTATGTCCACATTTTCTGGTAGATGGATTTTGACTATTAATTTGGTTTTGTATGTTTTCTCTATGTGATATTTGTGCATTATTAGATGACTAGACTGGCCAAGGCAGACCTGTACACTTGCCTGAGTTAGGCAGTGTTTGCCATGCCACTAAACCTGCCGTCAAGTGAAACCTTCATTGGGGAAATGAGATCGGAGTCTGAACCGCAGAAGATGGACGCCCTGTCTCTGTTTTTTATTGTTTTACTTTAATTTCATTTCTTTTTCTTTATTTTGTCCCTTTTTTTTTTTGTTTTGTTTTGTTTTGTTAAATCTCTTTCACTTTAACTTGTGAGCTGGTTTTCCAGTTCTTTGTAAATGGTATTCCATTAAGAGTTCATAACATTGCATTGCAAATTATATTGGGAGATGATTAGTAGAACTCATCCTCAACACAAAATAAGTTTTCACAGTAAATTAGTATACACTTTCATGAAGCTCAGTGCTAGTTTCAATTGGTGTTTATAAACTGATCGGGTACATTTTGTTCCCGAAACACTAAAACAGTGGTGAGATTCTTATTTAGGAGCACGTTTTTGATCTCAGTGTAACATTTTTGCAGTTTTCTGCCAAGTCTGCAACACTCCTAAAGACCAACTAATAACTTCGAATTTTCATCCTTCTCCCTTAGAATTTTAGGCATACACAATCAGCAAAGAAAATAAGTAAATTTCTTATAACATTCTGGAGGTAGAGAACAAGAATAGACTTTTCACTTTTATGGTAGTTATTTATTGTAGAAAATAACATTGATTTAAAAACAAAACACTTTTAGTTGCCTATGTGGGGAATGAATACTTGAGAAACTGTTGAATATTTACTTGCGTGTGTATTTCTTTGCTTGAATTTTTGGTTGAAAAATGTTCAGAGAGTACTTGTTTCTAAATAGATTCTGAGATTAGGATGCATGAGAGACACTGTTTTCCTCTCAGTTGTCTTTGATGAGTACAGATTGGGAAAAATGCTAAGTACTTAATTTGCTTTATGCTTTTATACATTCTGATAGTATTTGGAGGATAAATTTGGTAGAATTTTATCTTGGAAATTAAGCAATGGGACTTTTAGATTATCTTTAATGGTAATAAGAATAATAATAAATATTGTGCTCTTAGTTAGACTTAATACTTACAATAGTTCATTATGTTGTGAGAGGCAGTGAGAGTCAGATATCCTACTGACAAACTATTTTTAAGCCAAAAGTGAATGACTTTAAGTAATCAACTTTTGGCCTAGGTTAAATACCCTTTTTTGTTGGTATAGTCTTTCTGCACTGTTTTGTGTGTATAGTTTTGCTTATTTAATCAACAGGTAATCTTAAACTGAGACATTACTAAATTGGAATTCTTTTTTAGGTGTATGAATTAGGGTAGTAGAGCCTAGGATTTGTACCTTAGGACCTCAGTTGATTTATCAAGATGTGTTCAGGTTTTAAAAATATTTAAAAAAGAATACTTATTTTCACAGGATAAAAGAGGTTTGATAGCAGTGTAAATAGTATAGTATATATGTGAGTATACAGATACATGTCTTAATGCTAGTAACTAATAAATACAAAATAAATTATTATTTGATGTCTTCAAGTAAGATCCTCCCACCTTTTAATCTTTATGCATGTTAAAATCTGTGCTTATGCAGAATTTACTGAAATAATAAAATGACTTTGTTTTTGAAATTAGTAAATTAAAGTTATATAGACTTAGAATAAATAGACATTTGCTAAAGCTAAGAAAGTATAATTTTTCTATTCCTGTGAATAAGGTATAACTGCTATTTAAAGCAAATTTTAAAATTCACCTTGAATTCCATCCACGTTTAGAAGTGCATTCAATAAGTTTTTTTAGAGATTGATCCCTGCACATCTGGTTGTATAAGTAGAATTTTACCACTGAAACCCAGCGTTGTGCTTTCTTGAAAATTTACTCCATATGCTAGTTGCAGTTTGGTGTGACTTTGTACAGTGTTTTAAATTACTTTGAAGAATTCATAATAGAAATGTTTGGTCAAATAACACATAATTATATATGAGTAGTTCTTCTGAAATTGCTATGTGTAGTCAATTTTTCTTAGAAATTTTCATTTTCCAAGAGTTAAGAGAAAGCAGAAAAAATGTGTGAAAGTCATAGCCTTTATCAAAACTGATTGGTTAGAATTCAGTAATTAAATGTGGCAAATTGATGGACTTAATTCAGAGTAAATTTTCATTTTTTTACTTGTAGGGATTTCTTCTTAGTGTCTAGGATTATTTTAATGTTACTGGTATTATTATTAGGCACTTAAGCTGCTTATTATAAGGAAGACATTTAGGCATTAACCACCCCTCTTCAGATAAGTATACATAAATTGGTTGTAAAAGTTAGTAATTTAAGAAGTTTCCTGAGACTCAGGAAAGTTTTTTTAGTTATTTTAAAAAATGATAGTTTCCCAAGGCGTATATATTCTTTGGAACTGGATTCTTTGGTCATCTCTGACATTGTTGGTGAGATGCCTTGTTAACTTAATGGGTGTAGGCTTCCTTTTCAATTGAAGCTGGTTACATGCAGTAGCTTTTGTTTTTTTCTGTCTACTTGAAATTAAATGGAATCTATTGGAAGATTATCAAAATTGTTTGCATCACAAGTAGGTAGTTTAAATTAACAGGATAGGGACACTCGGGAATAAATTTCAATTCGCACATATTTGTTTTTTTCTTTTTCTTTTTTTTTTGACTAATTTGGTTATTTGCCATTTCTGGGGATTAAACTTTAAAAAATGTTCTTCTTTTCTGTATCTGATGTTCTGTGTGCTATTAGTGATGCAGCCAACACGAACGGTTGTCATGTGTAACACAACTTTCGATCACCGCGAAAACACCGTCCTGGAAAAGCGTCCATGCTTGATATCGTTTGGTTCATGAACATTAAGTTTCCAGTACAGGTGACCCATAGCTCAAAGTGTTAAATAATTGTCTACATTATTCAGTTTTTAAAATAATATTCCATTAATGAGATTGTTAGTCTTTGAAATTTTGCTCACTTTTATTTTTCCTAGTAGAGCAGGGTAAAAGGAAAGACTTAAGTTCTTATTTATTTCTTTATATGGATCTGATAGATTCATTTATTATTATTATTATTTTTTAAGTGCAAGGGTAATTGTAAAATCATAGTGTAAAGTTGTGTGGTGTTTCTGCTTTCTGTAATGTTTGGAACTTGCCTCTGCAGGTAAAATCCCAGAGGAAGCCAAAGCCCTCTCTTTATTGGCTCCTGCTCCAACCATGACAAGTCTGATGCCTGGTGCAGGCTTGCTTCCCATACCGACTCCAAATCCCTTAACTACAGTAAGTATGAAACGATACACCCTCTTCTAAAAGGGGTGAATATTAACTGTGTAATCGGCTAAGTGAAGAGCTTAGAAAATTCTTTTTTTTTTTTTTTTGTAAAGAGCTTAGAAAGCGATTTCTATTTTATTTTTATTGATGTATTTTTTGGTTGTGTTGCTCAGCATGTGGCGTCTTGGTTCCCCAACCAGGGGCTGAGCCTGCACTCCCTGCTTTGGGAGCGCAGAGTCTTAACTACTGGACCAGCAGGCAAGTCGCTGTTTCTCTTTTAAATACAATGTTTTTAATGGAGAGGATTTGATTGAAATGTCTGCCTAATTTTTTCCTCGTCACTGACCTGAATTGCCTTTTGGAATTGCTTATGAAGTAATTGAGGATTCATTTAAATTTGAGAACTGAAGTTTATTATTCATTAGTAAATCAGTTCCTGGAACCCAGCATTGTAGATAGCATGAGGAATTGGAGAGTCTAGGTACCTGTATTTCCCAGTTCAGGAGGACTAAATTCATTTGAAAAATATGAAATAATTTACTACCTTGGTAATGGGAAAAAAACATCTCAGAGAAGCTTTTGTCTGATACTGAGAAAATGTAACATGGTAAAAATAGCTTCTCGTTAACTAAGTGTAATTTAATGCCTCCTCTGTGATTTCCAAGTGGTGTTAAAAAAAAAGACGTGCTGTTACTGAGTTCTTGGTATATATAAAAGATTCTGGTCATTTATTTTAAAAGAAGAGTCATTTTTTTGCAAAAATAAACCCAAGACAAAATGCAAAACTCACTTTAATTGAAAGTTGTATTTAGCTTTGTGGTACTGGGTTATTAAGGAGTAAATCAGTAAACTTTATAGTTATTTAATTTATCCAAGTTTTAGAAGTGATTTTTGAAACTTGGAAGTGCAAGATTTTAGGATTTTTACATGCCATTGTTCTCCTGGAGACCTGTGTTATGATCCATGGGAGGAAAGTGCCTTTTACTTCAACATCTGATCATTTGAATTGGGCTTTTTAGAAATTTGAATTTGGGTATGTTTTGGCATTTTTAAGATTAATTCCTGAATCACTATCTTTTTTTCCCCCTCCTCAGAAAATACTGTCTTGTTATTTTGAACATTTTTAGGTTTATTTGTCAACAGTATAAGTTTTTCTTATTTAATTTGTTGCTTTGATGAGAAATGATTCCTTTTAATTCAGCTGTAGATACCTATCATTATATAACTTACTTCATGAAGTTATAAAACACGGGAAAAGTGGCCCATTGTGATTTGGCTCCTGGCTACTTCTCTGACCTTTTTTCCCTACTTATTTCCCCTCTACTTCAGTCATATTGACCTTGTTTTTTGGATATACCAAATATATTTCTGCCTTGGAATATTTATTTATTCTCTGCCTAGAACATTTCTTTTCTAGACATGAAAAAGATTCACTCTTTGATAAGAGTGAATGAAACCTTTCATAAGGTTTCTACTTAATAGGGAGATTAAGATTAAGTCTAGGTAATCTTCAGGGAGGTTGAGGTTTTATATTGGGTTTTATATTCAGAAGGCAGAAGTTTTATATTGGGAGTCCAGATCATCTTTATCCTCTCAAAGACTGAAAGGGCACTCTTAAGTATTGGGTCGACCAAATAGTTTGTGTGGGTTTTTCATAACAGCTTATGGAAAAACCTGAACAAACTTTTTGGCTAACCCAGTATTTAGGTTGTTTGGACCAGGGCCAAAATAGAGACTAATCTAAAGCAGGGTTGCTGTACTGTTGCAGAGCAGCCATATCCAGTAGATCTTTCTGCCATGATGGAGATGTCTGAGTCTCTACTATCTAGTATAGAAACCGTTAGCAGCATGTGGCGATTGAGCACTTGAAATTTGACTGGTGTGACTGAGGCACTGAATTTTAATTAAAATGCAGATAGCTCTATGTAATTGATGGTTATCATGTCAAATGGCACAGGTGTTGAAGAATGGTATAGTGCAAAGAAGACAAGAGACAAAAAAAGTTTTCTAAAGAAAAAAAGGACTGAATGATCTTTACATTTGAGAAACAGAGGGGTTGAGTTAGATGATTTGGAAAAGCCCATTCCAGATCTATAATTATATGTCCCAGTGGAGAAATTTCTAAGTCAAAGGGTGGACCGCTAGGAATACCTGGAAAAGTCTGTTTTAAATCCATGCAGAACTAACAAGACTCATATTTGTGATTTAGCTTAGTTTATATAATAATTCTGTTGCACAGTAGGAAAAAATAGAAGGTGTGACCCTCAATCATCTGAATGTTAGACTATCAGAGATGAGATAGGAGAAAAAGGGATGTCCTTAGAGGCAACATGCGGAAAGAGGCTAGGTCATTCATGCGTTTTGAACTAAAGATATTTTCTACAATGTTATGGTAACTTGAAATGATGATAACAACAAATCTAAGGTCTGTTAGCAGCAAGATACCACAGATTATGTTAATAAAAACTATGAAGGAAAAAACAGTGATGCAGTAGAGAGAAAATGTGGCTCTCCATAAGGTCAGGGAAAACTTGGAGAGGATGACTGACCTGATGGTTGGAGTTCAGCCAGCAGAAGCTCGGGGAAGAGCTTTTTAGGGTAGATGGAATGCCAAGTAAAAAGCCCTAAGTGAGAAAAACTTGTGTGTTCAAGGTACAGAATGGTTTGGTGGCAGGGTAGGGGTTTAGGGAGATAGGGTAGTAGTTGTTTTGAGATTAGAGGGGCAGGTAAGGGCACTGCTTATGTAAGGCCCTTTAGGCCACAGAAGGAAGTTTGAATTTTATTCTGAAGGGTTTTAAGCAGAGATAAAACTTGATTTGATGTTTTAAAAAGATCACACATGGGTTGCTATGACTGTCAGTGATACTGATTTCATAAACTAGTAGTTTTGCCTTTAGAAAGTATTGTTAAAATTTTAGTAGTTTTGCAACAGTATAACAATATATAGTTGGTTAACTTAATTGACTTAAATTGCACAGGTGAAAATGAAAGCATTTTTGTTTCTTAAAAAGTCTTCTCATGATTCTGCAGAATGTTTCATTTTCAGATTCTCAGATCTATCTTTTCAAGTTTAAATTCACACTAAAGCATATTTCTTAATGTTTGAACTAAAAACTACAGCAAATAGGTAAGAATTGACAGGGTTTCCAGCTCAGGATGGCAGAGTAAAAGAACATGCACTCATCTCCTGCAAAAGCACCAAAATTGCAACTAGCTATTGGACAACCATCCACTGGAGGATGCTGGAACCCACCAAAAAAAGATACTCCACGTCCAAAGACAGGAAGCCACAATGAGGTGGTAGGAGGGGCACAATGACGGTAAATCCCATACCCACCAGCTGGGCAGCCCACAAACTGGAGAACAGTAATAGCAAAGAAGTTCCCCCACTGTTGTGAAGGTTCAGAGTCCCACGTCAGGCTTCCCAGCTAGGGGATCCCACAAAGGGACTAGGATTCCCCAGGGAATCTGACGTTGAAGGCCATTGGGATTTGATTATGGGACTTCACAGGACTGGGGGAAACAGAGACTCCACTCTTAGCAGAAACAAAATCTTGTGTATGCCAAGACCCAGTGGGACGGAGCAGTGACCCCACAGGAGACTGAACCAGCTCTGCCTGCTAGTGTTGGAGGGTCTGCTGTGGTGGTGTGGATTGGCAGTGGCTTGCCGTGGGGATGGGGACACAGGCAGCAGCAGGCCTGGAAGGGGCCCTTTGGTGTAAGTCCTCTTGGACGTCATGATTAACCCAACCATAGAGCCTGTGTTTGGCTGGGTCATCTCAGGCCAAACAACAGACGTCTCAGGTGCAAACACCCCCATTGGCAGGTAATTGGATTAAAATTTTACTGAGCATGACCCTGCCCATCAGAGCAAGTCCCTGTTTTTCCTGCCACCAGTTCTTCCCATTAGGAAGCTTATATAAGCCTCTTAGTCTCGTCTACCAGAGGGCAGACAGAAGAAGCAGGAACACAATACTTCAGTGGCTAGAACCAAAACCACACCGTAGAAAGTTAACCAGGATGAAAAAGCAGAGGGTTTTGTCTCACATGAATGGACAGTGTAAAACTCCAGAAAAACAAGCAAATGAAGTGGAGATAGGCAGCCTTCCAGAAAAAGAATTCAGAATAATGATAATGAAGATGATCCAGGATCTTGGATAAAGAGTGGAAGAAAAGATTGAGAAGACGCAAGAGATGTTTCCCAAGAAACTAGAAGAACTAAAGTACACACCGAGAGGAACAATACACTAGAGGGAATTAATAGGATAACTGATGGAGAAGAATGGATAAGTGACCTGAAAGAATAGTGGAAATCACTGCCACAGAACAGAATATAGAAAAACTAATGAAAATAAATGAAGACAACCTAGGAGACCTCTGGGACAACATTAAATGCACCAACATTCTCATTAAAGGGGTCCCAGAAGAAGAGCGAAAGGACCTGAGAAAATATTTGAAGAAATAATAGCTGAAAAGTTCCCTAAGATGGGAAAAGAAGTAGTCAACCAAGTCCAGGAAGCAGAAAGAGTCTCAGGCAGGATAAACCCAAGGAGGAACACACCGAAACACATAGTAATCAAAATGATGAAAATTAAAACTGAAGATAAAATAGTAAAAGAAAGGAAAAATGACAAGATAAAATGGAACTCTCATAAGTTATCAGCTAATTTCTCAATAGAAACCTCTACAAGCCAGAAGGGAATGGTATGATATATTTAAAGTGATGAAAGGAAAGAACCTATAACCAAGAATAGTTTACTTAGCAAGACTCTTGTTCAGATTTGATGGAGAAATGAAAAGCTTTCCAGACAAGAAGTTAAAAGAGAATTCAGCACCACCAAACCAGTTTTACAACACATACTAAAGGAAATTCTCTAGACAGGAAACACAAGAGAAAGAAAAGACCTACTAGAATAAATTCAAAACAGTTAAGAAAATGCTAAAAAAAAAAAAAAAAAGGTAATAGGATCACTGTTTTGTTCACTCGCCCAGTCCTGTCTGACTCTTTGTGACCCTGTGGACTTCAGCATGCCTGGCCTCCCTGTCCCTCACCATCTCCCAGAGTTTGCTCGAGTTCATGTTCATTGCATCCTGCCGTCTCATCCTCTGACACCCTCTTCTTCTGCCCTTGATCTTTGCCAGCATTAGGGACTTTTCCAGTGAGTCGTCTGTGTGCGTCAGATGACCAAAATACTGTAGCTTCAGCTTCAGCATGGAGGAGGGAATGACAAGCCACCCAGTATACTTGCCATGAGAACGTCATGAACTGTGTAAAAGGCCAAATAGGATCATCAGATCAGATCAGATCAGTCGCTCAGTCGTGTCCGACTCTTTGCGACCCCATGAACTGCAGCACGCCAGGCCTCCCTGTCCATCACCAACTCCCGGAGGTCACTCAGACTCAAGTCCATCGAGTCGGTGATGCCATCCAGCCATCTCATCCTCTGTCGTCCCCTTCTCCTCTTTGCCTTCAATCCCTCCCAGCATCAGGGTCTTCTCCAATGAGTCAACTCTTTGCATGAGGTGGCCAAAGTACTGGAGTTTCAGCTTTAGTGATAATTACTTTACATGTAAATGGATTAAATGCACCAACCAAAAGACAGACTGGCTGGACAGATGAGAACATGTGCATGTACACACTTCCACTTAGCACATCACTCTACTTAATTCCCCAAGTTGTATGTAATTATTTTATATTGTTAGGTTAATCATGCTTCCCTTATGGCTTGCAATTGTAATTATCTTTTACTTTTTGTCTGGCTATTGATTGTGAAAACTGATGTTTTACTATTGTGACTATGTAACTATTATTCAGTTAATACCATTGTATCATGATTGGTCAACAGAAACGAATAGAATTCCCAATTACTAAAACTACCATTTAATAGGAAAAAAAATAGTAAGAATTCACTGTTTGTTTTTAATGTTAAGTTTAGAATTAAAATACCCAGATAGTTAAGAAATACATTGTACTTCTTGTTACGTTGAAAACCACTGTGACCTTACTCTAATTAAATTCAGATGTATACCTGGCTTAAATTAGGAGTCCCTAGTCTCTTCCCAGTCTTACTGAATTGATCAGTATTCTTCAAGTTGAGAGGCTAGTTTTTTTTTAATTTTTATTGGAGTGTAGTTTCTTTATAATGTGTTTCTACTGAACAATAAAATGAACCAGCTATATGTATACATATATCCCCTCTTTGGATTTCTTGACAATGGTAATTTTTGACACTAACAGAAAATACCTGCTATGTTTATTTTTTATAGCTGGGCGTTTCCCTTAGCAGTTTGGGAGCTATACCAGCAGCAGCCCTAGACCCCAACATTGCAACCCTTGGAGAGATACCACAGCCACCATTGATGGGGAATGTGGATCCTTCTAAAATTGATGAAATTAGGAGAACAGTCTATGTTGGCAATTTGAATTCCCAGGTAACTAATAGAAGAAGAAATTGGGTGTTGGGACCTTTTATCTTTTTCCCTTTCTTAAAAATCATATCAGTTGGTAAAGTAATATTTACCAGATTTTTTTTAAGAAGAATATACTTTACTAAAACTGTTACTTTGTTTCTTCAGACAACCACAGCTGATCAGCTACTTGAATTTTTTAAACAAGTTGGAGAAGTGAAGTTTGTTCGGATGGCAGGTGATGAGACTCAGCCAACTCGGTTTGCTTTTGTGGAATTTGCAGACCAAAATTCTGTACCAAGGGCCCTTGCTTTTAATGGAGTTATGTTTGGAGACAGGCCACTGAAGTAAGAAATACTAAACAAAGAAATTTTAATGATTCTGAAAAAATTTTAAGTGTTTTTTATGTAATTAAGTTTTTTTTTTTTCTTTTTAATAGTAATTGGCAATTTGTGGAAAGGAAGACTGTGTTAAGTATAAATGAAACACATGAGATATTTACCATTTTAGCTTTTAAAGTCGCATTTGAAGACATGTTACTTTCTAGTTTATAAGGTCTAGTTTAATACTAGCATATTTATACCGAACATATTGATTGTAGCTCTTTTTCCATAGGCTTTAACAAGTCAGGTTAGTTTTGCATTATTATAATAGACTAATGGGCAGTCTAACATATGAATTGAATTTACAGTAATATAGAAATAGAATTTTGGTAAATCCAAAATCTCAGAAATGTTTAAAAATTATACATTTTAAGGCTTGCTTGCATTCTTGTTTGCAAAATGAAAAATTGATAGAGCCTTTTAGATACTCAAGACCAGAAATTCTATTTCATGTAGATTATTGAGGTGATGGTTTTATTTGAATTCTGTAGATAATGATCTTAACTATGCACTTTGGTCAGGAGTCTACTATTAGAGGATAAGAAACGATGTTCTTAGTGAATGCTTGTCTTTTCACCATGCTAAGGTGAGACACACCAAATTCATTTATGTGCCTCAGAGAAACCACTCTTAGCCATGAAGGGAGAGTTTTTTATAATCTAAGAATAGAAATGACTCGTTTTAATACTGGTGTTACCGTTTTAATTTATTTTAATTCTAAGCTGCGTGGTAAAGCTGTTGTCCTGGTCTGTTCAGGTTGTCAAAGAAGTTAGCTAGGGTTCAGTTTTTCTTTTTATTTTTCCCCTTGCTTTTGCCTTTGTTAGCAAGAGATGATGGCAGATGGAAATGAGATGAATCATGGTTTTGAGGTTGGTTTTGGTTATTCTACATTTAGCTATATTATTCTTCATGTGCTTTTGAGATGTCCTCAGATTTATAAATATGTGTACCTTATAAGCAGTTAATTGTTTCAGGTTTTTTAAAATATGGTGTGTATTTGTGATATGCTAATATTTTTAATTTAGAATAAATCACTCCAACAATGCAATAGTAAAACCCCCTGAGATGACACCTCAGGCTGCAGCTAAGGAGTTAGAAGAAGTAATGAAGCGAGTACGAGAGGCTCAGTCCTTTATCTCAGCAGCTATCGAACCAGGTAAGGCCACAGCGTTGTTATATAGGTCATAGTTGATGATCATAGACTCTTAGAACTGAAAGGAACTTTAGAAATTATCTGTTCAGTCCCTTCATTTTACAATAAGAAGATTGAAACTCAAGAAAGTGTAAGTGACTTAACTAGCACCAAAGGTTGAAGAATTATTTAGCAGAAATGTCTTTTTCCGTGATACTGAATTGAGGTACATTAGCTTGAGTTAAATCAGTTCTTTATATTTTAATAGCAAAATCAGTGTTCAGAACTGATTTGCTTAAAGCAAAGTATATTATTTGTGAGACTAAAGGCAAGAATAAATATATTTTAAATGTTATGATTAAGCAGATTTCATTTTTCCTTCAAAGTTTTAATTTTAAAAATAGACAACAGAGACCACAATTTAGGAAAAGTAGAGACTATTTTAGCAAGGTAAAGGAACATCTCTTCAATCTTTTGTGTTGCTAACTATAAAAATCCAACCTAAAAATGTCTAGATGGTTTACATTTGAGCAAATTTTCAAATTAGCACTCAGAACTTAAACTTCAATTCTAGGAAAATAAATGGGGAAAGGACTTTAAATCACTGTCATAGGAATTACAGACATGTTATAATCGTACATTATGGCAGCAACAAAATACTACGAACAGCTGTTTATAATCATCTGGTTTATATGTACTGCTGCAGGGTGGCTGCACTCAACGAGTTTATGCAATGACTTTCTTGGATGTTTCTGAAGGATAATTGCACAGGAGGAGGATGTACAGAGAGTAGGCCCTTGCACTATATGTGGTACATTCCACTTGTGCCTGATTATTAATTGGGATCTTTAATTGTTCTGAGCTTACACTGCAAAGTGGTTTTTTCCTCCCAGAGTCTGGAAAGAGCAATGAAAGAAAAGGCGGTCGATCTCGTTCCCACACTCGTTCAAAATCCAGGTCTAGCTCAAAATCCCGTTCTCGAAGGAAAAGGTCGCAGTCAAAACACAGGTGAGAATTTCTGCTGTCATATTTTTAATGTTTTTTTGTTTTTGTATTTACTGTGGTTAAGATTTTCTTGAGTTTTTGTCCAAGTTTCAGAGTTTAGAAATTTCACTGGTGTTCACCAGAAAGTATGGTTACTATTAGATGTTGCTTTAATTATAGCAGAATGAAGTTTTATCTAGTGAGTACATATTTTCAACTAATTTTTAGTTTTAGAAGTTGGTTTTTTATCTTAAGGTGTTCTTGACTTTTCTAAGAATTAACTAGTATAAAGAATTGGCAGAAATTTTTCTTTCTTCAGGCTGGGAAAAGGGAACATACGGTGTTGAAGTTACTGGTAAAGTTGCATTTTTGTTTTGTTCCCCTCAAGGTCTGGGAAGTACTACCCCAGATCTAGATTTCAGGTAGTTGCCTTTCTCTAGTACTCTGCATCAAATGAAGTACTTTAAGTCTTTGTACTCTTGATGATAGAGCTGCCTCCACCCACTTTGGGACCTGAAACATAGCAGTAACTTACAGTTCTAATGGCAACTATTGTATTGTGCTTAAACTTTGTTTCTATTCTGTTTATCTTATTTTTGAGCATGGCTCTGTCATTTTAATGTTCTTTTAAAAATATGTTGTGTGTGGTGCAAAGGGGATCTCAAAATATAAACTTGATTGAAAGTAACCTAAGAATCAGGTCGAACATGGTAAGTTTTATTGTCTTCTTTAAGATGAGGAGGGAGCTGTTACTGAAATGTGAAAATGGATACAGTGGATCCTAATTGTATGTTATATGTACATACATATTCATACTCTCTGAAGAGAAGAGATAGAAAAAAGTGTGTGTGCATGCTTGTTGGGAGTATTAGAGAAGGAGGATTTCAGGGGGAGGGCAAAAAGGACCAGTATGTTCTTTTTTTTTTTTTGCAGGGGAAAATGGACAAAGGAAAGGATCAATGAGGGTGGGAGGGAAATGGGAAGGAAGAAGAGGGGTGATGGTGGGGAGGAGTATATGTAATTTCTTAACCAATGGCTTTCTGTTTTTAATCACAAAGAACATTAAAAAAAAATCATGTTGAATTCATCCTAAATTAGGAGGTTTGATCTGGAAATGAAAAGTTCAGGAAACTGAAAGTCCAGTTTGGGTGTCCTCATCTTAGGCACATCTTGGTGTTTTATATTGGTTGGTCTATCTTTACCACAATATATTATTTAGGACAGGATCACATTTGTCACTTCTTCCTCCCTACTACCCAAAGTGGTACCAGACCCATAAAATAGTCAACAAACATTTACAAAGTGAACAAATAAGTCTATTTTTTTTTAATTCTCCTGAGTGAACTGAATTTTTTGAGGCTCATAAGTGAATATGTTTTCTTCTTTACTTTGTCTATTACAGCCAGATTGTATGAATGGGGTGTTAAAGTCTCCCACTATTATTGTATTGTTGTATATTTCTTCTCTCATACTAATTAGTGTTTGTCTTAGATATATCAATGCTCCAATGTTGGGTGCATATATATTTATAATTGTTATAACTTCTTTTTGGATTGTTCCTTTAAGTCGTTATGTATAACCTTGATTGTCTCCTTTTCAGGATCTTTAAAATCAATTTGATATGAGTATTGCTACTCCTGTTTTCTCTTGGTCCATATTTGCATAAAAAATCTTTTTCCAGCCCTTCATTTTCAGTCAATATATATCCCCTATTTTAAGGTGGTTCTCTTGTAGACAACATATATAGGGGTCTAGTTTTTATATCCATTTGACCCGTTTTAGTCTTTTGTTTGTCTCTTGTAGACAAGGAATGTAGGGGTCTTGTTTTTGTATCGATTTGACCAGTCTTTGTCAGTTGATTAGGGCATTCAGCCCATTAACGTTTAAAGCAATTATTGATAAATAGGATTTACTTTATTGTTTTGGGTTCGAATTTATACACCCTTTTAGTGATTCCTATCTAGAGAATGTTCTTTAGTTTTTGTTGGAGAAATGGTTTAGTGGTGCTAAATTCTCTCAACTTTTGCTTATCTGTGAAGCTTTTGATTTCTCCTTCATATTTGAATGAGATCCTTGCTGGATACAATAATCTAGGCTGTAAGTTATTTTCTTTCATCACTTTAATTATGTCTTGCCATTCCCTCCTGGCTTGGAGAGTTTCTATTGAAAGATCAGCTGTTATCCTTATGGGAATTCCCTTGTGAGTTATTTGACGTTTTTCCCTTGCTGCTGTTAATATTTGTTCTTTATATTTAATCTTTGTTAATTTGATCAATATGTGTCTTGGGGTGTTTTGCCTTGGGTTTATCCTGTTAGGGACTCTTTGGATTTCTTGAACTTGAGTGGTTATTTCCTTCTCCAATTTAGGGAAGTTTTCAACTATTATCTCCTCAAGTATTTCCTCATGGTCTTTCTTTTTATCTTCTTCTTCTGGAACTCCTATGATTCGAATGTTGTAGCATTTAATGTTATCCTGGAGGTCTCTGAGATTGTCCTCATTTCGTTTGATTCGTTTTTCTTTTTTCTCCTCTGATTCATTTATTTCTAGGATTCTATCTTCTAATTCACTAATCCTATTTTCTGCCTCTGTTATTCTACTATTTGTTGCCTCCAGGGTGTTTTGGATCTCATTTATTGCATTATTCATTATGTGTTGACTCTTTTTTATTTCTTCTAGGTCCTTGTTAAACCTTTCTTGCATCTTCTCAATCCTTGTCTCCAGACTATTTAACTGTGATTCCATTTTGATTTCAAGATTTTGGATTAATTTCACTATCATTATTTGGAATTCTTTATCAGGTAGATTCCCTATCTCTTCCTCTTTGGTTTGGTTTGATAAGCGTTTATCC
Source organism: Tragelaphus eurycerus (assembly GCA_935064755.1). NCBI lineage: Eukaryota > Metazoa > Chordata > Mammalia > Artiodactyla > Bovidae > Tragelaphus > Tragelaphus eurycerus. The sequence continues at coordinate 14,043,059 of CAKXYN010000024.1, read as the reverse complement.
TGTTCCTTTAGCTGCTGGGTATTCTTTTGTCTCTTCATCTTGTTAAAATTGCCAAGTTTAGAGTGTCCTTACTATATTCTGGTAGTTTTTTGAATTCTCTTTATTGAGGCGGTTTACTGGTCTTTTCAATATCTGATCTCTGTCCTGTTACAGAGGGGGCGAGATGAATACCCAAATCTAAGCCGGCCAGGTTCAGGCACTCAGATAGTCCTCAGAAGCACAGACTCAGTTGAGTCTGTGTTTTATGCCCTTCCCAGGTCTGAGTAGCGCAGGTGATGAAGTGTTTAGCGAGCACAGCTGCTGCGACTTATCGCCTCCCTGCTGCTCAGTTTTCTGGGTATACAACCGGCGCACCTTTTCAGGCAGATGTTGCCCGTCCAGAGCCCCAGGAAGTGTGAGTTAGCACAGAAACCTGCTTACAGTTTTGTAGTCAACTCTAGGGCTGTGATTGCCTGCTTCCGGCTCTGGCTGCCTGTCACTGGAGTGGGACGGCCTGCAGCCGGCTATCTCTGTGAAGTCCTTTGTTCCCTACATAGTCCTGGTGGTGTCTTAAGTTAGGGCTGGGTTTTGATGTAGTAGATAACCGACAGTCTGGTTATTTCGCTCAAATAGCTCTCAGGATAGCTAGGTCAAATCCTTTCTCAAAGCGATGCAGGCCGCACCGCTCCTCCTAGCCCAGCCCCCGCTTGCTAAAAGCAAATGATGGTGTCCGCCCTGCTTCTCCGCAAAAGGAGTTACCGCAGGGCTCGTAATCTCCTTTTGAAGACAATGAATTGTCTTTCTAAGTGCCTGATGTCCTCTGCCTGCATTCAAAAGTTGTTTTGTAGAATTTACTCAGCATTCAATTGTTCTTTTAATGGATTTGTGGAGGAGAAAGTATTCTTCCCATCCTACTCACCTGCCATCTTAGCTCCTCTTTTCCAGTATGTTCTTTGTTGAACTTCATCAGCAAGCTCAGTTTAGTCTTAATTTCCTGTGCTAATCAAGGAGATTGAGGCAATGAGATAGGAAAATATGATATTCTTTTTTGAAGTTTATTTCTTATTGAAGTGTAGTTGAATTACAGCATTGTGTTGATTATTTCTGTACAGCTGAAGTGACTCAGTTATACATATATGTACATTCTTTTTCATGTGGTTTGTCACTGGATGTTGAATATAGTTTCCTATGCTATACGGTAGGGCCTTGTTTATCCATTCTAGACATACCAGTTTGCATCTGCTAATCCCAAACTACCACGCCTGCCCTCTCCCACCCGCTTCCCCTTGGCAACCACCATACTGTTCTCTGTGTCCCTGATTTTATTTCCGTTTTTCATAGATAGGTTCGTCTTTATCATATTTTAGGTTCCACGTGTAAGTGTTATTGTATGGTATTTGTTTTTCTCTTTCTAACTTATCTCACTTAGTATGGTAATCTCTAATTGCAGATATTCTTAATTAGACTAGTAAACTATACTTTTAGCTGTACTGGTGTATACTTCCCTATTATTATTAGATCGCAAAACTCCTTTTGGAATATGGTTTTACTCTGCATCCAAGGCTGTACAGTAAGGCAAATTCATGTCTAAGAGAAGGAAATTGTTTCATGTATGAGGAAGAAGGCAGTATAGCAGAAACTCAGTGGTAACTAGGTTATGGATATTTCTGTAGGTCAACAGAGTGGTAAAAGTAAAGGAGATCAAGAAAGAATAGGAGTGAGTGAAAGAGTAATAGCTTTCTGAGGAAGAAAAAGACCAGTGACTTGACTCTTAAATTGTGTTAATAGAGCCATACTCCAAATCTGATATGTTAGTGGTATTCTGTAGCTGGAAAAAAGCAGAACTTAATGATTAATATCATTATTTTCTTGATAATTTCTGTGAAGCTTTCTCTTTTGGAACATATAATTTATCTGTTTTAAGGTTTTTACTCATCATTTTAAGTGTATTTGGATATTTTCCCTTTCCAAGGGTTAGTGGAGGGTTAGAAATTTGTTAATTATTTTTATTCATGAGAGTTCCATGGAGGTCTGTCTAATGATATAGAGTGAGAAATTAATTGTTCTTGGCTAGCTCACATGCAGGCATACCTCATTTTGTTATACTCAGCTTGATTATGCTTTCACAGATATTGTTGTTTTTAACAAATTGAAAGTTTGTGGCAGTCCTACGTTGTCAGATGATGATCAACATTTTTTAGCAATTAAATATTGCTGGCCAAAAAATTCATTCAGGTTTTTCTGTAAGATGTTAGGGAAGGACCGCAATGAACTTTCTGGCCAACCCATTTTAAATTAAGGTATGTACTTTTTTTGGTAACACAGTGCTGCTGCACACTTAATACACTACACTGTAGAGTAAATGTAATTTATATATGCACTGAGAATCCAAAAATTGCCTTGGACTTGCTTTGTTGTGATGTTCCTTTTGTTGCTGTGGTCTGGAACCTGACCCACAATATCTCTCGAGGTATGCCTGTATGTCTTTTTTATCAGCATATACTGTTCTTTCTTAAAGAAATGCAAAAAGAGGATGAATTTTGTTGAAAAAACAGTTCCTCAACCAAAAACATTGGACTTAAGGAACTCCCTCCCCCTCTCCACTTATAGAAAATGCCAGACATTTCGTGGTTTCCCTCCCCTTCTAGTGGAATCGGGCACCTTCAGCTCTTTCTCTGGCTCACTAGACCTAGCCAAGAGTGGAGTTTGCAGGGTCCCCTTTTTCAAAGGCCATCTTTTTCTACCCTGGAGAAGGTAATGGCACCCCACTCCAGTACTCTTGCCTGGAAAATCCCATGGATGAGGAGCCTGGTACGCTGCAGTCCATGGAGTCGCTAGAGTCGGACACGACTGAGCGACTTCACGTTCACTTTTCACTTTCATGCATTGGACAAGGAAATGGCAGCCCACTCCATTGTTCTTGCCTGGAGAATCCCAGGGATGGGGGAGCCTGGTGGGCTTCCGTCTATGGGGTTGCACAGAGTTGGACACGACTGAAGCAACTTAGCAGCAGCAGCAGTGTTCTGATACTTCTAGGACCTTCCTCTGATCTTTTCCCTATTCCCTCCCTTCTCTCTGTAGGAGAGAGTAAGGAGTTATTTGTTATTATCTTGGCTAGAACTGGGAAGATGTGTTTCTACTCTGTCCAAATTTTTATTGTTTTTTTTTTTTTCATAGGGTCAGGGTTAGAAAAGGTGGGTAGTACTCTATTGTAAAGTTAAGTAACTTTTACAGACCAGCATAGGAACTGTAAGACATTTTATAATATTTTAATGGGAAGCAACTGACTTACAAATGAACTTTGATGCAACATAATGGTAAGTTGCCCTTTATTTACAATTTAACCTGTAAGTGCAATTCTGTGCATTTATGCTAAAATGAGAACTGCTGCTGATGGCTCACGTCTTTATCTTTGATTGGAGTAGTTTTGCTCTTGACTTACAGCTTTTATCTTTCCTAATCAGAATACTTAAAGGCAACTAGTGGGTGACATAGACATGAAATCTTTATTGTCAAAATTAAAATACAATGATTACTCTTGAGCAGTGAGTTTCAAACTCTGAGGACCTACAGTGTGAAGTGGGAGACCAGGTGGCCACTGCTTTTCTGTGTTTTGTTTTGTTTTTGTTTCTTTTCTTATTTGTTTTTTGGGGAGTGCTTTTTTATTATTAACTTTTATTTGTTAGGGCTATGGTTAATTTTTATTAAAAGAGTTTCTTAATTAAGACTGGAAACCACTATTTGAGGAAAACAAATTATTATTTTTTTTAGCAAAGTTAACAGGACTATTGAGTACATAGAGGCAAAGGCCCTTTAAAACATTACCGTTATGTGGATGTCTGTAAATGGACTTAAAAATGTTGTAAGTTTTGCAGTTTTTCCCTAGTAGCTACTACTTGACCCTAGTGTCTCATAGGTTATTAGTGATAAAGATTTCAACACACTAATAATTATTTTCTTAGATTAAAATGTGGTATGAAGATAAATGAGATGGTTAGATAGCATCACTGACTCAACTGACATGAATTTGAGCAAACTTCAGGAGACAGTGAAGGACAGGGAAGCCTGGCATGCTTTCCTGTGTCACGAGGAGTCGGACATGACTTAGGGACTGAATAGCGTAAAGATAAAAGTTTAATTTTTAAAGCCATGTAATAGATGAATGATCCAGTTGAAAATTAACTGTTGGAAAACAAATTTTAACTAACTGAAAAATGTGTTTTATGAACAAGATTTCATTATTAATTGAGGATTGTTTGTAGATTTTTTGGGTTTCATAGCATTCTGCAAGCATTTAACTGTATGTTTTTCTTCTATAAACTTGTTTTAACTTAATTCATGAAAATATTACTATCAAGATGAGTTTTAATTATGTAAGACATCCTTATAGAAGTTCATTTTACCTTCTTGGAATAATTTTTCATTAACGTTAATTGTTAATGATGATGATGTAGATATTGAGAGTTGGAGTTTTAACCATTTATTCTGTTAGTTTTCCATACATCATCTGTTTTAATCCTCATGACGGTCATAAGAGGTGTAGGTATGATTTTTACTCCAGTTTTTAGGTGCAGAAACTCGGGCTTAGAGAGGTTAAGTGATAACTAGAGTTCTCTCAGCTGTTGTGTGGCAGAACTGAGTGTCAGAGCCAGATTGTTTGTCTCCAAAGCCAGTGAGTCTCATCACTTGTTGTATGCATTCAGTTTTGTCATATTTTGATGGATAGTTCCTAGGATACCTCAATATGAAAAATGTCACTTATATATGTTATTTAGTTGGGAGAAGAGCTAGAGAATTTTAGAATTGGAAGAAGAGGTATTTTTCCTCCAAGAATTCTAGTAATAATGGTTTCTTTTAATACTTCTGTATATGTAATTATAAAATCAGGGCCTTTGCAAGTTGAATATTTGATTATGTTTAGCTTTCACTCATGAGTAAGGTGTTTGGTCTCCTATCACACTAGCACCATCATTAGTACTGTGCTTTCTTACACATTCTTCTTAATATGTGTTATGACAAACAGCACACGGCTGTTTATAGAAACCATTGAACCATATAACCACCACTCCCTGTCAATATAAGTTATAACCACAAGCAGTCATATTACATGCAAGTCAAGAGTTAAAGACAATTTATGATATGAAAATACGGACCAAGAGAAATCGTCTGTACTAATTGAAGCATGTAATACTTAGCAAAGGAAAGTCACACCTGAAACTATCAGCTTGTCTGATGTAGAAAATAGCTTAACTTCTTTCTCTATTTCTGTCTTTGTATTCTGGGCAATAAACTGGTAAAATTTCCAATAAATTATGTCAGATAAGCTATCTGAAGTGTTATGTAAAGAGTTTAAAAATACTGATAAATACTGTCAAGTTTGGTTTTGAAATTCTCCCATTTGAAATTGAAATTCTGAGACTTAAGTTTTGATACTTTAACAATTTGTCTTTCTTTAGGAGTAGATCCCACAATAGATCACGTTCAAGACAAAAAGATAGACGTAGATCTAAGAGCCCTCATAAAAAACGCTCTAAATCAAGGGAGAGGCGAAAGTCAAGGAGTCGCTCACGTTCACGGTGAGTTTTTTGAATTTAAGGGTAGTTTTCTCATGACCTCATTTGTTAAAAATCTGTTGTAGTTTAAAATTTGAATGAAAGAAATTGAACTTTTTTTCGATTGTTTAAGTAATAATTTAATGTCGATTGTCATTGATTTGAATCTGATGGTTAGTATGACTTATGAGATTTCCAGACTACTTAATTCAGCCTGATAATTGTTTCATTTAGCTTCATGTACATAGAAAGTATGTAGACATTTGTATGTAATGTCTTTTAGCTGTTATCAGTTGTTTTGATAATTGTTGAGGAAACAATGAGGTCCTTTTGGGGAGTAGAATTGTTTTAGTTGTGAATTTATTTATTTATTTTTATTTTTAAAGGGACAAAAGAAAAGATACCCGAGAAAAAATCAAGGAAAAGGAAAGAGTGAAAGAAAAAGATAGAGAAAAGGAAAGGGAAAAAGAAAGAGACAGGGAAAAGGAACGTGAAAAAGAAAAGGAACGGGGTAAAAACAAAGATAAAGACCGAGATAAAGAACGGGAAAAGGACCGAGATAAAGACAAGGACAAAGAGAAGGACAAAGAGAGAGAGCGGGACAAAGACCACGAAAAGGAACGAGACAAAGAAAAGGACAAGGAACAAGACAGAGAAAAGGAACGAGAAAAGGACAGATCCAAAGAGATAGATGAGAAAAGAAAGAAGGATAAAAAGTCCAGAACACCACCCAGAAGTTACAATGCATCAAGAAGATCTCGTAGTTCCAGCAGGTTTGATAATGCTTCAGCTTTCTACCAAGACGCTCATTGATGACAGTTTTAAGTGAGAGGGAAAATATTGTTATACATGGAATCCGTAAAATAATGGTAGAACATTTCTCTGGCAGAGGGATTGCTACAGTATTGAATCAGTGAGGAGGAAGAGATAATATTGGGCACAGTTATTGGAAAAGTTAGCTGTCCTTTGTAATCCACTGCTTTATTTTCTTGGAGGGTGGGATGGCAGGGGCAAGCTTTTTATTTTTGCTTTGGTTTTATGTGGAAAAGTTGACTGCTTATTAGGCTTCTATATTTCTTTGGGATGAATAGTAAATTTAATATGTAAAATTATTTTTAAGGTTGCAGTATTAGTCCTTTTTGTCATCTAAGTTCATTTTTACTGCTCTATTTTATTGAATGTTTGATGTTTAAATTTTGGTTTTCATTTCTTTGTTAAGGATTTGCTTTTTTCTTAGAACTCTTTGTTAATAGGTGCACTGCCATCAGGGCTTCCCCGGTGGCACTGATGGTAAAGAACCCACCTGCCAATGCAGACGACATATGAAACACGGGTTTGATCCCTGGGTTGGGGACATTCCCTGGAGGAGAACATGGCAGCCTACTCCAGTATGCTTGCCTGGATATCCCATGGACAGAGGAGCTTGGCGGGCTACAGTCCAGAGGGTTGCAAAGAGTCAGATGTGACTGAAGCAACCACACACACACACGCACACATGCACACACATGGACATGCACGTGTGCGTGCACACATACACAGACTGCCGCCAGGTGGCAGCAGGTTGCCATAGTAACAGCACAGCAGCAAACAAGGACCTCCCTTAATTCAGGATTATCTCAACCTGTATCCATTGCTTCAGATGATATTGTGACTATAAACAAATGAAGTTCCTAAGTTGTGTTAAAAACTGTATCTTAAAAATACTTAAAAACATATTTTAGCAAGTTTTAAAGATATTTTTGAAAGGATTTTTATAGAGAATAATTTGAGACTGGCATGTGCATTTCCTAATGTTTTTGCTTTCTGTTTTAATAGCTTACTCTTAATGCTAGTCTTTGGTTACTTAATTGAAGATAATTTCTAGCATTTATTGAGTGCTTTACCATATGCCAGATTTTGTGTTTCAGTGGAGTTTTTCATGACTAATCTTATTTAATCCTCACAGTAAGCCTGTGAGGAGACTGTTATCATGGTTTTAAAACATGAAGAAACCAAAGCTCAGGAAATTTTCCATCTGCTCTGCACTTTAGTTAGAAGTGTAGTAGTACAGTAGCTCTTTCTCTTTTTTAGTGATTGTTTAAATGAAGACTCTCACTAGTACTTGGTACTGGCTTTTTAAAAAATGGCTCAGAAGTATAAAGTTGAAAGCAGCAGTATATGTTAAAATGGAACTTCAAATCAGTAGATCTCTGCTGTATTTCAGCACATTGAAACAACCTGAATAATTTCCCTCATTTGCTGTGGGTATCGGTTAAGCCTTACGGTGTCTTTACTGCAGTTGTTTTATTGGTTGTGTTTCACGCATTCTTTGATGTTTATGTTTAGACAGTGCCTTTCACAACACCAAGTAGTGTCCTGATTCTTTTCAACTTCATTTGAATTTACTTTTTCTGATGACTTCAAAATGTTTAATTTTTTCATGGACTATTTTAAGTTGCTTAATATTTAAGAAAGTGTGGATAGTCATATTCAGTCCTTAGATAACCTCTTGGGCCTGGAGGTTATATAAATGTTGACTAATATTGGTTCAGTCTTTTGAAATGATTGATGTTTTCAGAAGAGCTTAGTGAAGAGTTAAAATTTCTTCCTTTCAAGTGCTCTGATTTGTTTAGTGAATAGGAAACCTGTTAACTGCTCAGAAAAATAGTCTACTTGATATTTTTATTTCCAACATTGTTTTCTGAGCTGTTTTTTTAAAGAAAAAATTTTGATATTTAAGATCTTTTAATGCTTGAAATTCGGGGAAGGCAATGGCACCCCACCCCAGTACTTTTGCCTGGAAAATCCCATGGACGGAGGATCCTGTTAGGCTCCAGTCCATGGGGTCGCTAAGAGTCGGACATGACTGAGCGACTTCACTTTCCCTTTTCACTTTCATGCATTGGAGAAGGAAATGGCAACCCACTCCAGTATTCTTGCCTGGAGAATCCCAGGGACGGGGGAGCCTGGTGAGCTTCCGTCTATGGGGTCGCACAGAGTCGGACACGACTGAAGCGACTTAGCAGCAGCAGTGCTTGAAATTGCAGTTAGTAAGGATGAGACCAACAAAGGGAAAGAGAAAAAATTTATTGAGCACCTACTGTGCACCACACATTAGACTTGGTACGTTACAGATGTTATCCTAATCCTCATAACAGCACAGTGAGACCAGAGTTGTTATCTCCATTTATCCATTGCAAAAACTAAGACTCAGATTAAGTACTATGACCTCAGTCGTGCAGCTGTTTAATTGTGAAACTAAAATTTAAACGTCAGCCTATTTAACTCCTGCATACTAGTGCTGATAGCTTCCTTCTCAAGTAACTGATGATTCTGGATTGCTGTGTCTCAAGCCTGGCTCTCATTACCACTAACTGGCAGTTACTAGATGTCCACCCACACACAGTGTTTCTGAAATACAAGTAAAGAGTTACTCTGATGAAGAGGGAGCCATTTTGTATAAGATGGGATCCACTGGCATTCTTACGCTATGAAAAAAGTTACTTCTGGTGTGTGAGGTGGAAGGAGGGGTGCTGCTACAGAATGGTATAGGTTGCATGGAATGATGTCATCCGGTTTCCACAGTAGGAAGTATAATTTTGAGGTGACTTGGAGATAAAATTAGGTAATGGAGGCAAGAACCTTAGGTAGAGCAGAAATTGATTTGTGTTCTCAAAGTTCTTGAACTCTTTCAGTTTTCACATCTACCGTGTATACCACATATAAGCATTGTCTAGTTTTTTATTTTATAGATGAAAAAAGTACACAAAATATTTCATTAGCCTAGAATCAATTTACTGACATATAAGGGAACATGAAGTCTAGAGGATTTGGTTGTTTCAGTTCTGTGGCCACTTATTATCAAGCTTCTTGTGAGATAGATCATTGGCTTCATTAGTCATTTAAGAAATAAATCCTCATACCTCATCACCTGAATAATAGACATCTTGTAGTTCATTGTTTCTAAGTTGACCACTCTTACAAATGACGTAATTTGTTAGATAGCAGCACTGACTCAGTGGACGTGAATTTGAGCAAACTCCAGGAGATACTGAGGGACAGGGAAGTCTTGACGTGCTGCAGTCCATGGGGTTGCAAAGTATTAGACATGACTTAGTGACTGAACACACATAAAATTATTATTAAAAGTATGTGTCATTCAGTAATATGTTAAGCAAAATAGTTTATAATAAAAAAGTTTTTAGTTAATCTAATAATTATTTTTTACTTCATCATATTTAAATCCCAGTTTTTAAGTAATTTCCTTATATCTGAGTAACTTGTATGCTTAATTTTAAATGACTAGAACAACAATAATGAAGTGATAGGTGGTTGAGGGGGTAAAAGCAGTTTATCTGTGAAGTGAACTAATGTAAATACTCCTTAAAGAGGCATTCTGCATACTTGGATTTAGAAAGTCTGTATGTTGCAAGCCTATTTATTATTTATCTTTCACTTCTTGAAGAGGGCCTATTAACTTGTTAAAAAATAATCCACAGTGGGGCAGCAAGGAGCTAGATGCATGACAGAGGATCTGGAAAGCAACAAGCTTTAGGTGTTGAGGAAGAAAATATGTTAAATGTAAGAGAGAATATAAAACATCCATTAATATTTTTTCTGCTCTAGAAATTTCTGTCCAAATAAATCACATGTAAAGGAGATCATCTTTTTTTTTTTTTTTTTAACTTCACAACATTGTATTGGTTTTGCCACATATCAAAATGAATCCGCCACAGGCATACATGTGTTCCCCATCCTGAACCCTCCTCCCTCCTCCCACCCCATGCTTGGGGCTGGTGCACTAGGAGATCATCTTTTTAAAATGATATCTTAAGAGATGTTTTCACTTGTCTGTTGAATTTATGGTTCATCATTTGACCTGTACTAAAATTAGATAATAGAATATTTTCATGAAAGACATTAGTTTAAACTGACCTTTAAAGAATACTCTTCACTTGAGAGCATTCCAGACCCTTTTGCTTTTGTGTATTTGAATTAATCTTACTGAAGTTACTGGTTTTTAAAATGACATTCTTAACTTTCAGGGAAAGGCGTAGGAGGAGGAGCAGGAGTTCTTCCAGGTCACCAAGAACATCAAAAACCATAAAAAGGAAATCTTCTAGGTCTCCATCTCCCAGGAGGTAGGTTGAAAGCATGTTCTAGAACTGAGGAGGAAGCAGGGGGGAAGTTTTCTCTCTTCAGTCTGTTATTTTTATAACTTTATATTTTGAGTAAGTAACATGTAATATATTAGTTTGGTTTAGAAATCTGCAGAATACAAAAAGTTATGAATAGATCTTAACTTCGAAGATGTGTGTACCTATCCTCTCCCCACAAGTAACGACTTTATTAGTTTTTTTGGTATATCCTTCCAGTTTTGTATATAGGAGCAGATGAGAATATATGTTTTTTTTTTCATCTTCTACAAAAGGTAGTGCAAAATGTACACTGTTGCACAGTTGCTTTTGTCACTTAACTACCAGAAGAACTTTGTGTATTCATCAGAGTGACACTCATCCCTTTTCACAACTGCATGGTCTTCCATTGTCTGTTATGAAACCAGCCTACAGTAACTGAATAGGTTCTCTTAATTTTTTTTTTTTTATAAATTATGTAAGTCTGTAATGAATAGCTTTGTATTTACATAATTTTGTAGTGTGCCAGTGTCAACTTAAAAAAATGCACAATGTGAGAGTTGCGAGTTGTTTTGTTTGGGGCACCGTGAGGACTGCAGCCGGGGAGACAGCACCTCGGATAGCGCTGAGAGGCTGCTCCAGAGAGGTGGGAGGAGGACAGAATGTATGTGACTTGGTAAAGGGAGAGTGGGTGCAATCAAGCACGTTTATTTTTACTTTCTTAGAAAGTTTCTGCTGGTCTGGTGAAATTTCTGCTAGTCACAAGAAACAGTCGTCACCATGAAGGGCTTCAGTGCTTTTCTAGATACGAGTAGATGTAAGAATTGGGCTCATAAAATCGGCTCCTGAAAATATCTTACTCTGTGAAGATCTGTCGTGTCCGTTTTTCCCAGAGCACAGAGTGCCGCATTTCTGCTCTCCACCCGGGGCTTCCTCAGAGGGTGTTGGAGGGCAGCGGCTGCAGCAGCACGCGATCTAACCCTTGTAGATGGCAAGCGCCCCTGGCACGTGCCGTACGTGGATGCCACCAGTATGCAGAGACAGTTTCTGTAAATGGTATTGGTGGGCCAAGGGGTGAGTGTTGTTGTAGTTTTGAGAGATACTTCCTTCCGTGTTGTCCTTCATAAAGGTTGGTGCAGCTTGCACTTTAACCAGCTGCAATTTGAGATGCTTGTTTCCCTGTAGCTCCTGCAGATTGTTTCCAAAGTTGTGGATTTTGGCTCATCTGATAGATGAGAAATGGTACCAGTATAAAGTTATTTTCAGTGCATTTTTATTAAGAGTGAAGGTGACCATCTCTTCATATATTTGAAGGCCATTTGTATTTCCTTTTCTATGAATTGTATACATTGCCCATTTTTTATGGGCTCTATTTTTATTTTTTCTATTTTCAGGAATTCTTTCTATAATGTGGAGATGATTCTTCAGTGACTTGGTATCAAGTATTGTTCCTAGTTTGTCATTTCTTGGAAATTGTTTGTGAGACTTAATTTTATAGAGATTTTTGACTTATATAATTTAATTCCTCAAGTTTTTTCTTTTGTGACTTTTCCAATTTTAGTCTTACAGGTAGAAAAGTCTTTCCTATTCCAAGATTATAGTAAAATTCTTTCATTGCTTCTTTTTTGTACTTTTATACTTTTAATTTGCATTTACATCTTTGATCCATTAGTTTTTCCTTGTTTGCAGTATGGCACATGGATACGATTTTATTTTCCAAATGCTTCTTTGTTTTCCAATATCATTAAAAACCCAATTTTCTTAACACTTATCCCGTGTTTCCTTTGTCATGTACTAAGTTTTCCTGTTTGTGTTGGAGTCTGTTTTTGGGCCTTATGTGGTATTGGATTGGCTCAACTGATGATTGTGTACCAGTAGTGCCCCATGCTTTTAATTATACGGATTGTATAATATTTTTAAATATTCAGTAAGGTCTTTATTTCCCCAGGTGATACAGTTGGTAAAGAATCTGCCTGCCAGTGCAGGAGACATAAGAGACGTTGGTTCCATCCCTGGGTTGGGAAAATCCCTTTGAGTAGGAAATGGCAATCCACTCCAATATTCTTGCCTGTAGAATCCCATGGACCGAAGATCCTGGTGGGCTACAGTTTATGGGGTTACAAAGAGTTGGACACGACTGAGTGCACGCATACACTGAACACACACACACACACACACACACACACACACACACACAGAACATACACATACACACATACTTTTCCATGCCTCTCATTTCTCTTTTTCTGAGCTTTCTTGATCATGCTTGTGTGTTTATTTTTCTGCTTGAACTTAAGAGTTAGTTTGACTGTGTTCTAGAAGTAAAACCTACTGATAATTTGTGTTTTAGTATGATTAAATTTATTAATGGGGAAATTGATGAATAGATTTATTAATAAATAAAACTTTATGAAGATGAGTCTTTCTGTCCAGGAACATGGCCTACTTATTCAGGCCATCCTTAGTGTTTTTCATGAATGTTTCAGTGTTTATTTCAAACAGATTTTATGCTTTTTCAAGGTCTAATTTTAGATATATGTTGCTTTTTTGTTCTTGTAAATGAAGTCTTATGTCATATAATTGGAGATTAGGTGTATACATAGGAAGGTTAGTGATTTCTGTATATGTATTTTTTCATCCCACTATATTCCTAATGGGTCATAGTTTTTCAGTTGGTTTTCTAGGTAGAGAAAGGAGAAATTTATAAAAAGTTTTGCCCAGGGTACAAGGTACATGCTTCCCAGCAGAGATGTTTTGTTTATTTGTTTGTGGGTTATTATTTTTAGATGAGAATAAAAGGAAGGTGTGCGATATTGAGGAGGTGGGGCAGATTTTTAAAAAATACTTGCTCACGAAAGTAAAAACTTTCATCAACTGTAAACTCAAATTAGATAAAAAGATATATTTAGAACATTTCACTTCCTTCGGGATTCCTTCTACTTTAACATCCACTTTCTATAAGTGATAAATTGTTTTATCCTTCCTTGTGTTTCTTTTTGCAAAATTAAGCAGATACATGTATTTGAATTTTTCCTTTTCTTCCAAAAGACAGCATGGACAATATATACTGTGTGTGTGTCTGTATGTGGTCAGCGACTCTACCCAACCTCAGTTCCATTTTGACTTAAAATTTCTTAAATTGAAGAAGTAATTTACATAACATAAAATTCACCCTTTTAAATGTGCATTTCAGTGATGTTTAGTAATTTTTGTTGCATTTTTCTCAAAAGAGTTCACAATTTTGTGCAGCCATCACATACGGACCCACTTTTATCATTTTCTGAATAATAATCCAATTGTACCCAGGTCTTTTATTTATAAAAGACCATCTTTTCCCCTATGATTTGAGATGCTTTGATTTTTCATATGTTCTTGGATCTGTTTCTTAAGTGTTTTTGTTTGTTTGCCTGGTCTTTGTGTTTATTTTAAAGCTACTCATAATTAAGACAAAGTATTCTATATTAGGGTTAATTATTTTGAGTTGAAGATGTCTTGTTATGCTTCTGATATGAAGTGCATCATTTTTTTCCCCTCTAATTTTAGGCAAATGGAACACGTTCAGTCTACTGCTTAGCGTTTGCTCTTGAATTGGCGGGTGGGACTTTGTGAATGAGAGGAGGGTACATGGTGTCATTGGTTATTTGAAGTTCCAGGTTTTTGTAAGTCATGCAGTCTTGCCTGAGAAGTCATTCAGCCTTATCTGATTCTTTTATCTTTTTTTATTATTTTCTGGTTATTCATTTTTTGCTTTGAAAAGAATGGGTAAAAGTATCATGTATTTGCTTTTGTTTTATCCTAATTACAGTAGATAAATCTTGAATGTTTTCAAACTAAGGAATTGGTAATACAAAATTGTGCCTCTGCAGAAATGACTGTGTGTCTTTAAAAAGTTAACTGGGTGTGGGATTGAGTTGGTGGGTTACAGGACTCGTTTACGTTACTTGGTCTACCAGGTTACTGATATGCTTGTTTACAATGCATTAGTATTAAGTAAGAATATTTAGTTAACAATATACTGGGTATTTACTTTTTAAGATGTTAACTGACATTAGTATTAATACTCTTACAGCAGAAATAAGAAAGATAAAAAGAGAGAAAAAGAAAAGGACCACATCAGTGAAAGGAGAGAGAGAGAACGTTCAGCTTCTACAAGAAAGAGCTCTAATGATAGAGAAGGGAAGGACAAGGTGGAGAAGAATAATACTTCACTTAAAGTAAGCAAGTCTTTCCATGTTTGGGGTTTAAATAATAAATATGAGATTGTTCTTTATTTCATAGAGATAGTAACTTTAGACAAAGCTCCTTGAGGGCAACAGTGTTTTTGGTACTACTTATTTAATATTTGTTATATCAGCAGTTTTTTCACCTAGTTTTTGAAGATAAGAACTAATTAATGTTAACTGGTGTAAACAGTTGTATTCCTTATCTTATCCACAGAATGGCATACGATAAAAATTTTAACAAGGTACAGGAATATTTCTACTTGTTGACATTTTCCTCACTGCATTTGTTTTAACAAATTTGACAGATGATGATATCATTGGTTTTGTGATAATATACCAATTGTTAGGTTTGTTGAATTAGAATAATTAATGGAAACTAAATTCCATCAAGTAAGGATTTGGGGGGAGGATAAATATTGTAAATACTTGTGAATTAGGTTATTTTCCTTATACTGGTAAGTAATATTTGTGTTTTATGAAGTCTGGAGCTTTCATCTTACAATTTTATTTATTCCCATACTGCTAGAAGTTTATCATCACTGTCAGTAACATTGATAATATCTCCTGAGCACTTGATACATTGCAGACACTGTTCCACATGCTCTCTTTAATTCTTGGTTGAGGACTGAATTTGGACTGTTCTTGAACAGTCTTTGGTAGGAAGAACAGTGACTTCCTTTTCTACATTCCCTTGTTTTTGCTTATTTGGTATCCAGATTATAAGTCTATCCTGGCCTCTATGGGAACTGTTTTACTTTCAGCAGATCTCTTCCACTTTTTCAAGTCAGGCAGCATCATTTGTTGAATTCTTCCATAGAATTTCTATGTACCTATTTTATTCCAACTGAGTCTCCATGGATTGTCCCATCTTAGAAGTACAAAGGACATATCAATAATGTTTGCACATACTATTTATTTGAAAAGGTAAATGAGAGAAAATACCCAATTTGACTAATTCACAAAAGGTAAAGTTACATATTTTAGCCAGAACTAGATGTAATAGCTGGCAGCTCTTGAGAAAAATATTAAATGTATACCTAAATACTCATTGTAGGAGAAGGAGCACAATAAAGAACCAGATCCAAGCGTGGGCAAAGAAGTAGATGAGAAGGACGCACCAAGGACTGAGGAGAACAAAGTGCAGCAAAATGGGAATTGTCAGCCCAACGAAGAAAACCTCTCTGCCAAAACGGAAGCAGTATAGGACCGACAAACGCACCTGAACACATGCTGGAATAGAGTCCAAAGCTTTTAAAATTCTCTCAGCAAGATGTTAAAAGTGAAGAAATCCAGTAGAGCATAAAGATACGCGCTAACAGCTTTTCTAGTTGTTAGGAGACTTTGTGGCCATCTTGTTACTGAGTAAGAAAACAAGCACGGACATCATGAAAATAACAGGTGTGACCCAAACTCCTCATCTTCTAAATCTGTGCGTTTCCATGGCGGCTGACACCGTTGTCACGTGGTTTGTTAGTGTTTGCCAAGAACCATTAAAATAAATGGGACGTTAAAGATCTAAATTTGTTATACTATCCATAAAGACTGGAGATAAGCTTTGGAGGCTCTTTTAAGAAATGCTAGAAACTGATTTTGTATTATTTTACTTTTTTTTTTTAATTTCAGTATATACAGATTGATAATGTGCTTGAAATCGGTGCAAATATGTACACACCCTTGTAAGTGCAGAGTTTGTAAGAAGTTTTAACATTTACTTCACAGGATTTATAGTGATTGTGTTAAATTCTCACTGTTGTGTTTTCTTTTGCTCACAGTTTAGGACAGTGGTTTTTCTTTAAAATAGTTTTACAGATTAAAGTTGCTTAAATAAGTGGATTACAAACCAACTGAAAATGCATGCTACTGTTCTCTTTCAAAAGGAAGAACAACTGTGTTGAATACTAATGACATATTAGTATTCAGTGTTTAGAATCATTGGGTCTCCCCACATAGTAAGCATTTCTTTTTGAACTTTCTTGACATTTCCGAGCTTATTATGAACAATATTGCAGTGTGTGTTGTCAGCTGTAGGTGGTAAAGGTGCCATTTATAAAGAGAAAGCTGGGTTTTCAAAATGGGCTATGGGAGCACAAGCTAAAGCTTTAGTGCCTTCTACAACGTGGTATACTGTTTTCTAGAATTTTATATGAGCTAGTCATTCTCAATTCATATGGAATTTAGATGGGTATTTCATTCCCTCCCATAGAAAAGTGTGAAAGTGATATGTCAGCAGAGCTTCTTACTTAGCTAATATGAGAGGGAGGTCTGTTTTTAAGAATGACTTCAGCGCTGAAAACAACAGTGCAGTTGTGGGACCATCAGTTATATACTGTGATAACTGAAAATGAAGCAGCATGTTCTTACTTTACTTAAAGCAAGACCCTTTAGTTGTCTACATTGGATGGCCTTAATTATTACCTCTCAGTCATCTTCTCATAAATGATGTGCTGAAATTGTGCTTAAAGGAGAGTACATGAGGTTATTTGTTTTATGTGTGAAGTATGTTTACTTGAGCTTAAAATATAGGTCATCCTGCATTGTTAGGCACACTGTGCAGAAAGTGTGCAAGTAGTAAAATGCCAACATTGCTAATACTTTCCCCCAAACCACAGCTTATAGTTTCAGAACTCTTTTCATTGTTACATTTCCAAAAGTTATACCTTTTAATTAGCATGTTATTAAAAAAAATCAAGTATAATTATTTTAATGCAATCTAATACAATCAGATTACTCAGTTGCCTTACCTCATGGGAAGAGTTACTTATGGATTTAAAGAGCTGAGTAACACATCAGTTACTTGGTTTCAACTTGAGTTTTCTTTTAATGTTAATACTATTGAAACTTAAGTATTTGGTGGAGAATGGAAGGAATTGCCCTTGTTGCAAGTAATGAAGCCCGGTTTGATTATGAAGCTGCTTAACTACTCTTCATGTGTTCACAATTACTGTTTTTTTTTTCCTCTTTGTCACTATGTACATTAAAATTTTTGAAAATGCTTTACTATGTAAAGTATAGATGGTCATTTTAATCATTCAACCACATACGGTTGGCTGGTAAACAGCTTATTTTGATACAGGAATGCTTGGGTGCATATGGAAAGATTGTGAAGGAGTGTGTGTCTTGCATTAAAGCTTCTTATTTATGATATGTAAGTAGAATAGAACAAATGTTGTTTGAATCTTTGTTATTTTTAGTACCATTTCTCTAATAAAGCTAAGTATTTTAGAGGAAAATATTTGTTCATGCATTTCAAAGCAGCATCTTAGGTTTATCCTGTTCTTGTTTTAGTTGGCATAGCTATGGAGATTGTTTTGGTATGGAGAGTGCATGTTTGTGTGGTATCTATAAAGCAATCAGTTAATGTTTGAGTATTTTCTTGTGCTCTGTACTCTATTAAATGTTTGGTAAGTTGGTAATTAACATACGTAATTTGGTTTCTGATGCCAGTTATTTTTCTTTCTGGTGATATTTATTCATGTTTAAGATAACCATTCCAATCTTAAAAGACACTGATTTATAAAAATTGAGCATGAGTAGGAATACCAGAGAGAAGGCAATGGCACCTCACTCCAGTACTTTGGCCTAGAAAAATCCCATGGACAGAGGAGCCTGGTAGGCTGCAGTCCATGGGATGGCGAGAGTCGGACACGACTGAGCAACTTCACTTTCACTCTTCACTTTAATGCATTGGAGAAGGAAATGGCAACCCACTCCAGTGTTCTTGCCTGGAGAATCCCAGGGATGGGGAAGCCTGGTGGGCTGCCGTCTCTGGGGTCGCACAGAGTCAAACACGACTGAAGCAACTTAGCAGCAGCAGGAATACCAGACAGAGAAGGCAATGGCACCCCACTCCAGTACTCTTGCCTGGAAAATCCCATGGATGGAGGAGGCTGGTAGGCTGCAGTCCATAGGGTCGCTAAGAGTTGAACACGACTGAACGACTTCACTTTCACTTTTCACTTTCATGCATTGGAGAAGGAAGTGGCAGCCCACTCCAGTGTTCTCGCCTGGAGAATCCCAGGAATGGGGGAGCCTGGTGGGCTGCTCTCTGGGGTCGCACAGAATCGGACACGACTGAAGTGACTTAGCAGCAGCAGCAGGAGGAATACCAGAGGCCCAGAGAATGTGAAGTCATTTTCTCAAACAGACTTAGGGAAGCAAAATTTTCTAGGGTCTAGAGGTAAGGGAGGGAGGGTCGGGGTGGGGGGAGGGAGAGAGAGTGTGTGTTTGTGTGTGTGTGTGAGAAAGATTTTCTCTTTGTTCACTTGTAAGGGCTGATATGTTTTCATTTATTATTTTCTTTTAAGGTATTTCATTACTTTTTAAAAACTGTCTTTTTCATCCCAGGTAGATGTTGTCAGGAAAACGTGAGGTAAGGCCAAGAAGACAGCCATTTTATACTTGATACCATCTGTAAATTATCTTTTTCAGCTTGATTATATATCGAGTATATTCTGTTCCTTAAATTGTAGTTGCTGTTCATCATTCTAGACAAATTCTGTTGGTCCTTCTGTTTTTGCTCTTCAGCAGTGTACACTGTTGATAAAAGATGTTCCTTTATAAGCTAGCCAGTTTCGTGTGAGGCAGCAAGTATAAACTCTTAACTTCTGTAGCTGTCTCATTATTTTCTATTGAGTCTAATTAACACATAGTTAAAAATACACTAGTCAGCTTGTGCTTTTCTGTTTAGAATTATTTTCCAAGGTATTCAGTATTTGCTACGTTGATCTTGAGAAGTATCGGAGACTCAAATTTTGACGTGTGTGATTTAAAAGTAAAGACTGGCATTTAGAATCTTTTTTTTTTTTTTGGTCAAGAAAATAATTTCTTTTGTGACATTAGTCATCCTCAGTATCCCTATTCATTCTTATACGTTATACGGGTTGCTATGTTTAAAACTTCAATCTGGGGGCAAATTTGGGCCCAACTGAAGATATCATTCTAATTTAAGGAGTATAATATGTAATAATAGGCTTTTAAATGTTTAAAAATTCGAAATAATTGTTGGGTCACTAAGTTGAGTCTGACTGTTTGTAGCCCCATGGACTGCAGCACGCCGGGCTCCTCTGTCCTTTACCGTCCCCGGAGTTTGCCCAGATTTGCGTGCGTTAAGTCATTGCGCTGTCTAACCAGCTCTTTCTCTGCCACCTCCTCCTCCTCTTGCCTTCGGTCATTCTCAGCGTCAGGGTCGTTTAGTATGATTTGATTTAAATCCTACTTTAGTAATTGAATTAGCAGTTAAAATGAATTCTTTTTGAGTGTTGTATTGAATAACATTTCAATGAGATATTTCTTATATTTTTATTGAAAGGAGTATCTGGTTTTAATTGGGTCACTTATGAAGTAGAGCCGTTTCCACAAAGTAATTATGTTCCTTCGGTGTTTTAAAGATTTAAAAGAATTTTTACTACGTATATAACTTAGTATTTTCTCATGTTTATTCAGTAATAGTCATTTAAAATTGTTGATTTTTACGTTTCAGAGGTTAGTGCTCTCAGAAGGGCTAAGTGATATTTCTGGAAGCAGGAGTCAAGTATAAATGTAATAAAATAATCTTTTAAAAATAAAATTCACTTCCCTACTTAATCTTGGGTTTGTGGGTGAATTTGTTTTTCTTAAATATACTTTTATTGGTGATTCTGCCAAAGATTAGTACATAATTTTTAAAATAAAAGCTAAAGGTATTATTACTAGATGGGATTTAGAAATTAATAACTAGATTTCTTTCTATTTCATTGTAAGGTACTTTTATAGTTTATAGTAATCAATTTATTACAATTGTTAGTTTATATGTAATGCAGCATTTCTTAACATACTGTTCTTAGATTTTTAGTCTGTTGTCTGATTTTTAAATTTACTTTGTAACATTTTAATTTTGAGACTTGCCAACTTTTATAAAACTTCACAAATTTTACCAGTAAGATTTCCTTTCTGAGGATTGGAATCGAATAATAGTTGCCTTCATTCTTGATTAAGTTCTATTTGCTAGGTAGATAATTTCTTAACTATAAGTTCAAATTCATGAAATTCATGCTGAAAGAATTAGAGTTGAAGAGATTGTTCTACCATTTAAGGTTACTGGTAGGCAAAAAACTGTTGGGAAACAGTACAGAATTCTCTTAATTTCCACAGGAGGTTATATTTGGGTGTACTGTGTAGTTATATAGGTAATTCAATTTAATAGTTAAATATTACTTTTCTCCATCTTAACTAGGTTTAATACAGTAGTGCTATTCTTTACGTAATGCTCTATGAATCATCAAGGGAAAGGTTTAAAATGTAAAAAAAAGGTACTGCATAGGTGGTGTATATTTATGTGAGTAGGACTGCTTCCATATGGTACTAATGAAGATTTATCAGAAGCTGCTGCTGTTGTGTTGCTCTATTTTTAATAAAATGAAAATCTTAAAGTCTCCACTGTTGAGTAGTAATTTCATCTAAGACATTTAATTACATATTTACAGCGTACTTTTATAACTGAAAGGTTGTTAATAGCCTTTTTGATCATTGGGGATTCTTCATGTTAGCTGGCGATCTCAAGTCAAAGCTTTGCCTCTCTAACGTTTTGTAGTGTTCCAGTAAAGGACAGCGGCTCTGAATCTCCCTTTTATTTTCAGAATCAACTTTCTTTTTTTTATTGGAGGATAATTGCTGTACAGTGTTGTGTTGCTTTCTGCTGTATAACAATGGAAATCAGTCATATATATATATATATATATCCCCTCCCTCATTAGCCTCCCTGCCCTCTCCCGTCCCACCCCCTAGGTCGTCAGTGAGTGGGAGGGTGGGCTCCCTGGTTTATAAAGCAGCTTCCCACTAGTTACCTGTTTTACACTTAATGGTATATATGTGGCAGTGCTGCTTTCTCAATTCATCCTACCCTCTCCTTCCCCTGTTGTGTCCACAGTTATGCTTTCTATGTCTTCATCTCCGTTTCTTCCCTGTAAATAGGTTAATTAGTACTGTTTTTCAAGATTCCATCTATGTGCCTTAATATACGATGTTTGTTTTTCTGATTTGTTGCTGTTTAGTTGCCAAGTCGTGTCTGACTTTGTGACCTCATGGACTGCAGCATGCCGGACTTCCCTGTCCCTCACCATCTCCAGGAGTTTGCTCAAGTTCCTGTCCGTTGCATCAGTGATGCCATCCAACCATCTCATCCTCTGTCGCCCTTTTCTTCTGCCTTCAGTCTTTCCCAGCATCAGGGTCTTTTCCAATGAGTCGGCTCTTTGCATCAGGTGGCCAGAGTATTGGAGCTTCAGCTTCAGCATCAGTCCCTCCAATGAGTATTCAAGATTGATTTCCTTTAAGATTGACTAGTTTGATCTCCTTGCTGTCCAAAGGAGTCTCAGGAGTCTTCTCCAGCACCACAGTTCAAAAGCATCAGTTAATTCTTTGGTGCTCTTTATGGTCCAGGTGTCACAACCGTATGTGACTACTGGAATGACCATATCCTTGACTATACAGACCTTTGTCAGCAAAGTGACCTCTTTGCTTTTGAACACACTGTCTAGGATTGTTGTAACTTTCCTGCCAGGAAGCAGTCGTCTTCTGGTTGCATGGCTGCAGTCACCATCTGCAGTGACTTTAGAGCCCAGGAAGAGGAAATCTGTCACTGCTTTCACATTTCCTTCTATTTCCCATGAGGTGATGGGACCAGAGGCCATGATCGTAGTTTTTTTAATATTTAGTTTTCAGCCAGCACTTTCACTTTCCTTCTTCACCCTCATCAAGAGGTTCTTTATTTCCTCTTTGCTTTCTGCCGTCAAAGTGGTATCAGCCACATATCTGAGGTGATTGATATTTGTCCCAGAAATCTTGATTCCAGGTTGTAAGTCATCCAACCCAGCATTTCGCATGATGTGCTCTGCATCTAAGTTAAATAAACAGAGTGACAATAAACAGCCTTGTTGAACTCCTTTCTCAATCCTGAGCCAGTCAGTTGTTTTCTGACTGTTGCTTCTTGACCAGCATACAGGTTTTTGAGGAGCTAGGCAAGATGGTCTGGTATTCCCATCTCTTTACGATCACAGTTTGTTATGATCCACACAGTCAAAGGCTTTTAGCATAGTCAGTGAAACAGAGGAGCATGTTTTTCTGGAATTCCTTTCCTTTCTGTATGATCCAGTGAATGTTTGCAATTTGATTTCTCTGCCTTTTCTAAACCCAGCTTGGACATCTGGAAGTTCTCAGTTCACATAATCCTGAAGCCTACCATGTAGAATTTTGAGTATAACCTTCCTGGCATGGGAAATGAGTACAATTGTCTGGTGGTTTGAATGTTCTTTAGTATTGGCCTTCTTGGGAATTGGGTTAAGGATAGACCTTTTCCAGTTCTGTGGCCACTGCTGGGTTTTCCAAATTTGTTGACATACTGAGTACAGGACTTTGATGGCATCATCTTTTTAAGATTTTTAAATAGTTCTGCTGGAATTCCATGGCCTCCACTAGCTTTATTGACAGCAGTGCTTCCTAAGGGCCACTTGACTTTGCTCTCAGAATGTCTGGCTCTGGATGAGTGACCACACCATTGTGGTTATCTGGGTCATTAAGATCTTTTTTTGTACAGTTCTTCTGTGTATTCTTTCCACCTCTTCTTGATCTCTTCTGCTTCTATTAGATATTTACTGTTTTTGTCTTTTATTGTGCCCATCTTTGAATGAAATGTTCCTTTGATACTTTGAGTTTTCTTGAGATCTCTAGTCTTTGCATTTCTGTTGTTTTCTTCTATTTGCATATATAACAGGCTCTGAGAGGTTCATCCACCTCACTACAGCTGACTCAAATTCATTGCTTTTTTGTGGTTGAGTAATCGGACAATGAACTCCTTATTGCCAAATTCAGACTTAAATTGAAGAAAGTAGGGAAAACCACTAGACCATTCAGGTATGACCTAAATCAAATCCCTTATGATTATACAGTGGAAGTGAGAAATAGATTTAAGGGCCTAGATCTGATAGATAGAGTGCCTGATGAACTATGGAATGAGGTTCGTGACATTGTACAAGAGACAGGGATAAAGACCATCCCCATGGAAAAGAGATGCAAAAAAGCAAAATGGCTGTCTGGGGAGGGCTTACAAATAGCTGTGAAAAGAAGAGAAGCAAAAAGCAAAGGAGAAAAGGAAAGATATAAACATCTGAATGCAGAGTTCCCAAGAATAGCAAGAAGAGATAAGAAAGCCTTCTTCAGCGATCAATGCAAAGAAATAGAGGAAAACAACAGAATGGCAAAGACTAGGGATCTATTCAAGAAAATCAGAGATACCAAAGGAACATTTCATGCAAAAATGGGCTCGATAAAGGACAGAAATGGGATGGACCTAATGGAAGCAGAAGATATTAAGAAGAGATGGCAAGAATACACAGAAGAACTGTACAAAAAAGAGCTTCACGACCCAGATAATCATGATGGTGTGATCACTGACCTAGAGCCAGACATCCTGGAATGTGAAGTCAAGTGGGCCTTAGAAAGCATCACTACGAACAAAGCTAGTGGAGGTGATGGAATTCCAGTGGAGCTCTTTCAAATCCTGAAAGATGATGCTGTGAAAGTGCTGCACTCCATATGCCAGCAAATTTGGAAAACTCAGCAGTGGCCACAGGACTGGAAAAGATCAGTTTTCATCCCAATCCCAAAGAAAGGCAATGCCAAAGAGTGCTCAAACTACTGCACAATTGCACTCATCTCACACGCTAGTAAAGTAATGCTCAAAATTCTCCAAGCCAGGCTTCAGCAATATGTGAACCGTGAACTTCCTGATGAATAAGCTGGTTTTAGAAAAGGCAGAGGAACCAGAGATCAAATTGCCAACATCCACTGGATCATGGAAAAAGCAAGAGAGTTCCAGAAAAACATCTATTTCTGCTTTATTGACTATGCCAAAGCCTTTGACTGTGTAGATCACAATAAACTGTGGAAAATTCTGAAAGAGATGGGAAAAACCGTAGTGTAAGAATCTTGCTGTGATGCTCTTTCGTGTTCTCACTCTCAGGTTTGTGTTGCTTATGTCACACATTTTACTTAAGACATGGATTAAAATCCCCACAAGATGGTGTAATTTTTTTCCCTTTAAACAATCAATTTAAAAGAGACTTTAAAGAAGAAGAAAAGCCTCTTCAGTTTCCCCACAGATTTACAATTCGTGGTGCTCTTCATTCCGTTTTGTATATTCATATTTCTGCTTGGTACTCTGTTCATTATGATGGAAGACATCCTTTAACATTTCTCATAGTTCAGGTCTGTTAGTGATGGATTCTTTCACCTTTTGCACGCTGGATTTTATTTCAGCTTAATATTTTAAAGGTATTTTTGCTGGATATAGAGTTCTACATTGGCTTTTTTTTTTTTACCCCAGTACTTTAAAAATGAGACTTGTCTGTCCTTTGCTTTACTTTGTTTCCATGAAGATGTCTGCAGTCATTTTTATCATTGTTCCTCTACACAGAATGCAGAGGCCTCTCTTGTGGCCACTTTTAAGGTTTCCTCTTCATTCACTAGTGTTAATCAATTTGATTATGATGTGCTTTGGTGCTGTTTTCTTTTTGTTTTATGTGCTGTGTTTCCTTGAGCCTGTATGTTTCAAGTTTCTATTAAATTTGGAAAATTGCAACCATTATTTCTTCAAATATGTTTTCTTTTTCTCTGACACTTTTCTAGTCTTGAATTACATTTGTATTCCCACCTGAAGTCCCACAGCTCACAGACTGATGCTCTGTTCATTTTTTTTTTCAACTTTTTTCTTTGTTTCACTTTGGATGGTTTTGTTGCTATATTTGAATTTGTTAATATTTTCCTCTGTAAAATCTAATCTGTTCAATTTTATCTAGTATATCTTTTAAAAAGATCTAAGATATTATTTTTTGCAACTCCAAGTTCAATTTTAATCATTTTTATATCTTCCATGTCTCTATTTTACATATTAAAATGTAATTTTTATATATAGTATATATTATTAACTTGTGAATTTTACCTTTTTTGGTTCTGAATATTTTTGCATCCTATTGATTGATATTCTTTAGTTTTGTTCTGAGATGCACTTGTTACTTGGGAACTGTTAGAAGGACCAGATTAGCCATTTAGGGCTTCCCAGGTGGTGCTAGTGGTAAAGAACCTGCCTGCTAATGCAAAAGACATGAGAGACGTGGTTTCAACCCCTGAGTCAGGAAGATCCCCTGGAGGAGGGGCAACCCACTCCAGTAACCTTGCCTGGAGAATCCCATGGACAGAGCAGCCTAGTGGGTACAGTCCATAGTGTCACAAAGAGCTGGACGTGACCCAAGTGACTTCGCACATAGCACACAATGTTCAGTTCAGTTCAGTTCAGTTGCTCAGTCGTGTCCGACTGCGACCCCATGAACCGCAGCACGCCAGGCCTCCCTGTCCATCACCAGCTCCTGGAGGTCACTCAGACTCACATCCATTGAGTCAGTGATGCCGTCCAGCCATCTCATCCTCTGTTGTCCCCTTCTCCTCTTGCCCCCAATCCCTCCCAGCATCAGAGTCTTTTCCAATGAGTCAACCCTTTGCATGAGGTGGCCAAAGTACTGGAGCCTCAGCTTTAGCATCATTCCTTCCATAGAAATCCCAGGGCTGAGCTCCTTCAGAATGGACTGGTTGGATCTCCTTGCAGTCCAAGGGACTCTCAAGAGTCTTCTCCAACACCACAGTTCAAAAGCATCGATTGTTCGGCGCTCAGCCTTCTTCATAGTCCAACTCTCACATCCATACATGACCACACAATGTTACCCTACTACAGAAGTGATACTCTTGTGAGTACTTGATGCTCTGTGAATTATGCTCCCCTCCAATCCCCACTCAGGCTCATGGGAATTCCAACAGTTTCTAGTCTGCTTAAGCGTTGGGGATTTTCCCCTTTGATCCTTTCTGGTGTCTTTTGTCCTGAGCCTTGGATAGTTTCTTCACATGTGTACGCTGACCGTTACTCAGGTGAAAACACAGGCATCCCAGTGTGCAGGTCTTCGGACCTTTTCCTCCGTGTGGCTGTTTCATCGGTCCTCGGCTCTGTGACCCGTGGCTACCTTGTCAAGTGCACCCCCAACATCTCAACTCAGACCACTGGTTTCTCCCTGATTTTCCCCTTCTTTTGCTTCAGCTTGTAAGCTGGGGACAGTCGTAGGGCTCACCTCATTCATTCATCAGAGATCACTGTTCTTCACTGTCTGATGTCCAATATCTGAAAATCACTGTTATGTATATTTTTTCCAGTGTTTCAAGTGAGATGGTAAACATGTTTCTGTGGTTCCATCTTGGCCAAAAGTGGACATCATGTCAGTTTTCAACCCAACATTTTTTGACCACAGACAGTTTTTTTCTGTAATATATATTATGTTATTCTATATACATAATGACCAGATTTCTTAAAAAGGACTGGGATAAGTGATGGGTATTGAAGCTTAAGCATTGTTATCTTCCTTGGGTCTTACTTAGGTAAAGAAGGACGAGATTTGGAAGGATATAGGCTTCAGTCCAGCCTGATCTGACTTTTCCTAAGTGCAATATGATAACCAGTGAAGGAGGTAGTATTTACAAGGGCTGAATTCTTGATAGGTGATAAAAACTCGTTTTCTTGAATATTCAGGGAAGCCGCTCAGCGAGTGGATCCACCTCTGCCTCCAGGGAGCCATCCATCCAAGAGGTTGTCGACCTTCATGCGAGAAATCTCACTTTACAGTGTGACATGAGCTAAATCTGTATTGCATACCCTTATCTTTGTTGTCCTAACTTCAAGCTTCTACAAATTACACAATGTGAGAGCAAGCTAATATCATATATTTGAATAGAGATTAAACTAATATACACCCTAGTCAGGAGAATGTGATTCTAAGACAAATCACAAAGCTAACAATTTAAACATTTTTTCCCCAAACTTATTTATTTTTAATTGAAGGAAAATTGCTTCACAATATTATGTTGGCATGAGTCAGCTATATCTATACACATGGCAGTTCAGTCGCTCAGCTGTGTCCGACTCTTTGCAACCCCATGGACCACAGCGTGCCAGCCCTCCCTGTCCATCACCTCTCTCTTTAACCTTCCTCCCACCTCCCACCCCTTCCCACCCGTCAAGCTTATTACATAACAATTTAAACATTTTAACTGAATCACAACTAGCAACATAGATTGTTGTCATGTGTAGAGTAGAGTATTATAAGGGCAACTAGAATTTGGAAATTATTTAGCTGGTCTATGGCTCCTTGGGTCTACAGGAATGTAGGCTGTTCATCAGTTCTTAAGAGCAGTGATGATAAACAGTAATGAATTAGTAACAGTAATAAAAAGCGAGTATACTCTTTAGCTGCTTTCTCTGAAATAAGGAAGGTATCTGCAGCCTTCCAAAGAAAGTATGAAATCCAGGGAGGTGGGAGCTCGGCAGCCTTGAGCCTCTGCAGGGCCTTCATTGGGGTGAAAAGGTGCTGTCTCCAGCTGAGGCCACCTCGTGGCTGCCTTGCACTAGGCCGTTCTTGCTCAATAAACAGACTACACAGTTGTCTGTGGGGCACCAGTGGCAGGAGGTGGCTTCAGCAATTTCCTGCCTCCAGCCCAGGCCTCTGGCTGGCCTGTCTGGCTGGTAGAGGGACGGAGAGATGAGTGAGACATTTATTGGCTTAAAAAAGAATGGAAGGCTCACCATGAAATCCTGAGCCCGTATAAACATGTTGCAGGGGAATAAGAGTAAAATGTCCATGGACAAGGCTATCTGAGAGCTTGGATGGATTTTGGAAACGACCTAGTTCTTCCCTTCCTACCCTTTAACAGATGAGGACTCGCAGGGTTCAAAGGTGACGTAAGTAGCTCTAGATCTCAGCTCTACGAAGGAGCAGAGTCAGAAGAAGGCTTGAACGCCATGATTCCGGGCTGTGTTCCTTTCATGACCCACTGCCTGGCCAGGAGCAATTTTCTTTCAATATTTAACTGCCATTTTTATAAATTAAAATTTGAATACTTTTTTTCCCTTAAAGTGCTGCTTACAACCCATCTTGAAAATACAGATAAAAAGATGACTTCTATTATTCAATAATTACAAGACTTCCAAGCATCATCATTTATAGCACTTGAAAAATACAATTTTAATTTCCATGGAATCATGGCTTCTGGCAGTAATAATTTCATTAATCTTGATGAACCAACCAAGACATCCACGGTAATGTAATTTGTGTTCAAAGATGTCCTAAAAGGCTGATGTAACTTCATTATCAGTACATGACTTTAAAAAGTATTTTATCTAGGAAAACAAATAATGAGCACATCTTCCAACATTAATATGATTTTCTTTTCTTCCAGGTCAGACGGCAAAAGTTTAATGAGCAATTTAATTGGTTGATGAATCAAATCTGTCTCATTTTTGGCTCCAAGGGCTGGGGTAACACTGATTCAGATGAAGTATTAGAGTTTTTGTTAGGGTATTTTGCCTTCAAGGAATAAAACCTACCTGAGAACTCATCTCCGGGTCCTCCAAATCGTATATTGTACCTAACTTCACTGTCATTAATTACTTATCATAAAATCTACCAACTTTAGAGCTAAATTTCATTTTAGAAATTATCATCTTCTCATGTTACTCAAGTGGCAGATAACAGGACTACTATATGTATCAAAATACCACAAACTGGATGACTTTAAACAATAGAAACTCATATTCTCATGAGAACATCAGTTATGTTGGATTAAGTCCCCTTCTTACTCCAGAATGACCTCATCTTAACTAATTACATCTGCTGCTGCTGCTGCTGCTGCTGCTGAGTTGCTTCAGTCATGTCCGACTCTTCGTGACCCCATGGACTGCAGCCTACCAGGCTTCTCCGTCCATGGGATTTTCCAGGCAAGAGTACTGGAGTGGGGTGCCATTGCCTTCTCCAATTACATCTGCAAATGACCCTAATTCTAACTGAGGTCGTGTTCACAGGTACCGGGGGTTAAGACTCAGATATATCTTTTTGGGGACACAGTTCTCACGCTACTACTATGAATACCAAAACACTTAAGACAGTCATTCATTACCCCACCATTTGGGAGGGCTCTTTGAGTTAGGTGAAAGTGGAGTTCAGGGAATCAGCATTTACGCAGACCATTCTTGTCCTCTCAAAGGTTATAGTCTCATGGAAAAACTGATGATAAGCAAGTCAACTGATAAGTATTCATTAGGAAAAATGACTATGTGTAGAACATGGTTTACAAAGTGTGGTCAGAGGAGGCCTTTCTGAGGATGTGATATTTATAGAGATTTGAAGGATGACAGTGAGCCGGTGTGGGAAAGATAAGGAGAAGAATGTTCCAGATGGAGGGAACAGCAAATATCCCGAGGCACAAAAGATCTCAACACTTAAGGGAAAAAGAGGGGAGGGTGATGGAAGATGAGATCAAAGAGGTGGCGGGGCCGTGACCTGATGGGGAATAAGTGGCTTGCAAACATTTTTGACTGCAACCCCACAGCTAAGGAAAACCGGTTGAGAGACGCATATATACACACTTGCATGGTGAAAACAGAAGGGAGTGGACAGTGGTTAGGTTTCAGTTACAGTTTGGAGGCACCCTCTTAGGGTGCCTGGCGTTTGGCTCGAGCAGTCGGGTTGAAGGTAGTGCCAGAAAGTGCAATGGTGAAGACTGAGGTGGGAAATGGATTCTGCTGGAGAAGGAGGGGCTGACAATAAACAGGTCGCTGTTTGACATTTTCAGTTTTAGACACCTGGAAGTCATAAGTGGATGTGTTTCCAAAGCTCAGAGACAAGCTCTGGGCCGACAGTATGAGTTTGGAAGTTGATGACTATAGATAGATGGAATGTCCAACCATGGAAGTAGAAGAGATTTGAAGAAAAGGACTGAAAGGACTCTTAGGTAAATGAAAACAAACAATGCCATCATTTGTGTGTGTTCGTTACTATTTTTCTGTGTATAGCACAGATATGCTGGGTGAAATGATTTGTCTTCCATGTATCACTTGAGCAAGACATTGACTCTTTCTGAGATTCTATTTCCACATCAGCAAAATGGGCACAATAGGGGTTCAGTAAGTGAATTTAATTCAGATGGCCATTATATCTACTACTGTGGGGAGGAATCCCTCAAAAGAAATGGAGTAGCCATCATGGTCAACAAAAGAGTCCAAAATGCAGTACTTGGATGCAATCTCAAAAACAACAGAATGATCTCTGTTCGTTTCCAAGGCAAACCATTCAATATCACAGTAATCCAAGTCTATGCCCCAACCAGTAACACTGAAGAAGCTGAAGTTGAACAGTTCTATGAAGACCTACAAGACCTTTTAGAACTAACACCCAAAAAAGATGTCCTTTTCATTATAGGGGACTGGAATGCAAAAGTAGGAAGTCAAGGAACACCTGGAGTAACAGGCAAATTTGGCCTTGGAATACAGAATGAAGCAGGGCAAAGACTAATAGAGTTTTGCCAAGAAAATGCACTGGTCATAACAAACACCCTCTTGCAACAACACAAGAGAAGACTCTACACATGGACATCACCAGATGGTCAACACCGAAATCAGATTGATTATATTCTTTGCAGCCAAAGATGGAGAAGCTCTATACAGTCAGCAAAAACAAGACCAGGAGCTGACTGTGGCTCAGACCATGAACTCCTTATTGCCAAATTCAGACTTAAATTGAAGAAAGTAGGGAAAACCATTAGACCATTCAGGTATGACCTAAATCAAATCCCTTATGATTATACAGTGGAAGTGAGAAATAGATTTAAGGGCATAGATCTGATAGATAGAGTGCCTAATGAGCTATGGAATGAGGTTCGTGACATTGTACAGGAGACAGGGAGCAAGACCATCCCCATGGAAAAGAAATGCAAAAAAGCAAAATGGCTGTCTGGGGAGGCCTTACAAATAGCTGTGAAACGAAGAGAAGCAAAAAGCAAAGGAGAAAAGGAATGATATAAGCATCTGAATGCAGAGTTCCAAAGAATAGCAAGAAGAGATAAGAAAGCCTTCTTCAGTGATCAATGCAAAGAAATAGAGGAAAACAACAGAATGGGAAAGACTAGGGGATCTCTTCAAGAAAATCAGAGATACCAAAGGAACATTTCATGCAAAGATGGGCTCGATAAAGGACAGAAATGGTATGGATCTAACAGAAGCAGAAGATATTAAGAAGAGATGGCAAGAATACACAGAAGAACTGTACAAAAAAGATCTTCATGACCCAGATAATCACGATGGTGTGATCACTGACCTAGAGCCAGACATCCTGGAATGTGAAGTCAAGTGGGCCTTAGAAAGCATCACTATGAACAAAGCTAGTGGAGGTGATGGAATTCCAGTTGAGCTATTCCAGATCCTGAAAGATGATGCTGTGAAAGTGCGGCACTCAATATGCCAGCAAATTTGGAAAACTCAGCAGTGGCCACAGGACTGGAAAAGGTCAGTTTTCATTCCAATCCCAAAGAAAGGCAATGCCAAAGAGTGCTCAAACTACTGCACAATTGCACTCATCTCACACGCTAGTAAAGTAATGCTCAAAATTCTCCAAGCCAGGCTTCAGCAATATGTGAACCGTGAACTTCCTGATGTTCAAGCTGGTTTTAGAAAAGGCAGAGGAACCAGAGATCAAATTGCCAACATCTGCTGGATCATGGAAAAAGCAAGAGAGTTCCAGAAAAATATCTATTTCTGCTTTATTGACTATACCAAAGCCTTTGACTGTGTGGATCACAATAAACTGTGGAAAATTCTGAAAGAGATGGGAATACCAGACCACCTGACCTGCCTCTTGAGAAATTTGTATGCAGGTCAGGAAGCAACAGTTAGAACTGGACATGGAACAACAGACTGGTTCCAAATAGGAAAAGGAGTATGTCAAGGCTGTATATTGTCACCCTGCTTATTTAACTTATACGCAGAGTACATCATGAGAAATGCTGGACTGGAAGAAGCACAAGCTGGAATCAAGATTGCCGGGAGAAATATCAATAACCTCAGATATGCAGATGACACCAACCTTATGGCAGAAAGTGAAGAGGAACTCAAAAGCCTCTTGATGAAAGTGAAAGTGGAGAGTGAAAATGTTGGCTTAAAGCTCAACATTCAGAAAAAGAAGATCATGGCATCCGGTCCCATCACTTCATGGGAAATAGATGGGGAGACAGTGGAAAGTGTCAGACTTTATTTTTCTGGGCTCCAAAATCACTGCAGATGGTGACTGTAGCCATGAAATGAAAAGACGCTTACTCCTTGGAAGGAAAGTTATGACCAACCTAGATAGCATATTCAAAAGCAGAGACATCACTTTGCCAACAAAGGTTCACCTAGTCAAGGCTATGGTCTTTCCTGTGGTCATGTATGGATGTGAGAGTTGGACTATGAAGAAGGCTGAGCACCGAATTGATGCTTTTGAAGTGTGGTGTTGGAGAAGACTCTTGAGAGTCCCTTGGACTGCAAGGAGATCCAACTGGTCCATTCTGAAGAAGATCAGCCCTGGGATTTCTTTGGAAGGAATGATGCTAAAGCTGAAACTCCAGTACTTTGGCCACCTCATGCGAAGAGTTGACTCATTGGAGAAGACTCTGATGCTGGGAGGGACTGGGAGCAGGAGGAGAAGGGGACGACAGAAGATGAGATGGCTGGATGTCATCACTGACTCGATGGACGTGAGTCTGGGTGAACTCCAGGAGTTGGTGATGGACAGGGAGGCCTGGCGTGCTGCCATTCATGGGGTCGCAGAGTCAGACATGACTGAGCGACTAAACTGAACTGAAGTGTCAGTTTCCTATTCTTTTTTTTTTCAGGGCATGTGCTTCACCTTGGGGAAGAGGAGAGAGAACAAAAGAAAAAAGACGTTTTAGGACTACCTGAACTTATTTAGTGCTTTGCTTAAAGCCATAAAAATTTAAATTGTATAGATATTTAATTTCATACCTGTTTAACTCCCCTGTCGAGGGAATGTGTGTTTGCTTCAAGTACCTGATGGAGCCATACGATTTTTGCATGTTTATTTAATAGCCACCAGTAATAAAATAGATCACAGTCATTGTTCTGTTTGGCAGGTCTCCACTGAGTTCATATCAGAGAGGGAAGTGCATATAGTAACTGAATCCTTGCTCAGGTATAAAACAAAACTCTGGTTCACTGAGCCAGAAGTGGAACTGTAGTTGAAATGGAAGGAGGTGGGAATCTGATATTCTAACACCCTTCCCTGGTGATTCTTATGCACATTAGACTTTGAGAAGCATTTCTGTATGCTGGAAAGAGAGTTGTTCATATTAGATCACTAACACAAGAACGTTTTCAATCCCCTGTTATCACCAAGTGAGTCAGGTGTGTGGGGCATGTTCTACGTGAAGAAAATCTTATGAGGAGATGGGCTGCTTCTGCTCTTTCAACTCTGAGTTCTCTTTCAACCATGGGTTTCTAAAACGTTTTGGATCGTGAGAAATTGGTACAAATACATCTCAGAGTATGATAAAATATAGAAATAAAACATAGGAATAACAAATCACATGTTCGACCTAAAAACAGAGCTTCTTTAAGTCTTTTCACAAAGTAATTTTTTGAAATGTGTGAATTACCCATGAAGGTTTTTGTTTTGTAAAGACAGAAGTGTGTATATGTATGTGTGTTTTTCTAAGGTTTTTCTATAAGACAGGAAGTCCTGCCTCCGTGTGAGTCACTGACATGGCCCGTGGGCTCCCCACCACTCTTCAGAGTGGTGCCCTGCAGAGGCAGTGGCGGAACGTGTTGGGGAGTGCATGACCCTAGGGCGTGCCCCTCACAGGCCAGTCCATGTAGATGTGACAGTTTTCTGGCAGAGGTCAGGAAAGGGCTTGAGCAAGGGGTGCCACTTTCTGGACCTCATGAAGGCTCTGTAGGGCTGGCAGCGGTGCTGCTCCACGGGCCTCTGCCCCCAGAGTCAGAGCCACTTCCCCCGAAGGTTAACCTTGGTCTTGGTGAAGCAGGAACTCATAGAAACTTCTGTAGTGGGGTTTGGCAAGCTCTCTGGGGGTACTTGGCTCAAATCCCCAGCCTGTTTTTACCCCCTGCTTTCCTATGGCCTCCATGAACCTCTGACCTCCTCAAGTTGCCTGTAATCAGCTTCTCGGCCCAAGTGTGCTGCCTCAGTGTTGGCCCCATACCAGCTGGTTCACCAGCCTTGTCCTGTCCCCATTTTACGAAAGTCCAATTACACTCATGATTTCGTGACTTTAGAAGTGTTATTGAAGGTCTAAGGAGTGGGAATTCTCCGGTCGTCCAGTGGTTAGGACTCCGTGCTTTCCCTGTCAGGGCCCAGGTCAACCCCTGGTTGGGAAACTAAGATTCTGCAAACCACGTGGCACGGCCGGAAAAAAAAAAAGTGTCTAAGGTGTTACAGTGTCACACTGGTGTGTGCGTGCTAAGTTGCTTCAGTCATGTCCGACTCTTTGCGACCCCATGGACTGTAGCCCACCAGGCCCCTCTGTCCATGGGGATCCTCCAGGCAAGAATACTGGGGTGGGTTGCCATGCCCTCCTGCAGGGGATCTTCCCCACCCAGGGGTCAAACCCATGCCCCCTGAGTTTCCTACATTGGCAGGCAGGTGCTCTCCCACCAGCGCCACCTGGGAAACCCAGGATCATACCAGCACCATGACCACTTGGTACCGCACTGGTTTTCCCTTCTCTCTGGCTCCACCGTAGCCCAGAAGGCCGCCATCCTGACCTCGTTCGCTTCTTTCACTGCCGTGTGTAGACCACTACTCTACCCCACAAGTGGGCTTCCCTGGGGGCTTGGACGGCAAAGAATCTGCCTGCAGTGCAGGAGACCCAGTTTTGATCCCTGGATCGGGAAGATCCCCTGGGGAAGGAAATGGCAACCCGCTCCAGTATTCTTGCCTGGAAATTCCCATGGACAGAGGAACCTGGCGGGCTACAGTCCATGGGGTCGCAAATGGTCAGACACGACTGAGTGACTTCACTTTCTTTTCTTGTCGACCCCACAAGTACACTTCGGTTATTCACCAGCCTTGAAGCTCTGGTGAATAAAAATATTTAAAAAACAAATATGTGTATTTTAAATTGTGATTTC
Source organism: Tragelaphus eurycerus (assembly GCA_935064755.1). Classification (NCBI taxonomy): domain Eukaryota; kingdom Metazoa; phylum Chordata; class Mammalia; order Artiodactyla; family Bovidae; genus Tragelaphus; species Tragelaphus eurycerus. The sequence continues at coordinate 14,007,154 of CAKXYN010000024.1, read as the reverse complement.
ATTACTTCTTTTTGAATGTGTTTCAGAATTCAAAGGTGACAAAAGCATACACTTTTCCTCAGAAGCAAGCAGCATAACGAGTGTCTTATGTATCCTTCCAGAGATATTTTATTTACATGCAAGTAAATTAATTTACATTCATTTTCTCTTCTTTGAATACCATTAGTAGCTTACCATACGCAGAGCTCTGAACTTTGTGTTTTTCGTTTAACTTTGGAGTAAAACATTTCTCCACCCCATTTCTGTCATGGACTGAAGGTGAAGGAATGGTTTCTCATCTAGAGAAACATCATGCAAGCTGCAGAGTAGACGGTGGGAGTGGCTGGGAGAGTGGGGCTGTGCCCTCAGTCAGGAGAGGTGCAAGGATTCTAAAATCCAAGGAGACTGACTTGGTTTTCAGAAAGTTCCAAGGAGAAGGTAGGGCTTGGCTGGGTGGGGTCTTAAAGGAACTGGGGAGAGATCAAGCCTTCTGTTGTCTTCCTCCTGGCCCCTAGGTAATGGAGACCAGGTGGAAGGGAAGATCTTTGATTTTCCCAAGGAGAATACCAGCCACTTTTCAGAGATTCAGATTCAGGCATTCCCTGGTGAGCTGTGGGATGGGGGACTTAACGTATTTTAGAACTTCAGATTCGTTTCTGAGGTTGAAAAATAAAGGTGGGTGGAGAGATGGGATATTTCAGGGATAAGTGGCTAGTGTAAAAGTGGGGCAGCATGAGCTGCTTTCTGAGATTTTCTGCTTCTGAGGTTCTCTAGCCAAAAGTAACTCCTAAAAATCCAACTTGCAGGCAGGCCTGCGATGACTGGGCAGCTGGTCCCACCTAAGACCTCTTCACAAGACATGGAGCTGGTGAGGTCAAAACCACAGGGATTATTGCTAAAGTAAAAAGATTCGTTCATGCTATATAGCTCTGAAACTCAGCCTGCATTCTGTCTGCGTGAGTGTGTATGTGTGTGTCTGTGTGTGTGTGTGTGTCCGTGTGCTGAAGGGCTTTTCTAAGGTAAAGCGCAGTTCATGAGCTGAGACTGTGCTGAGCCGTGCAAATTGGTTTCAGCTGACGGCCCATGTTAGTGGAGGCTGCACACCTGCCATCAGCCTTGTTATTTTTTTTTAAATTTTCTCTCTGAATTCCTTTCTTGAGCTTGGGGCCTCAAAAATAACCAGCTCTTAAAATGACTCAGTGTGCTCTCAGGCTCCGTGGATCCAGCCTCCCCCAGTTCGTGTTCTAAGCAGAGTTTTCAGACCCAGAGGCACAGAGCAGGCAGAGGGAGCCTCAGCTTGGGAAGGAGGGTGAGCAGGGGGAGTGGAGAGGTGATCAGAGGCCTGGGGAGTGCTCACGCATCCTGCGTGGGCCTGCGAGCTCAGTAGCTCATTGAGTCTGTCTCCTTGCAACCCCATGGACTGCAGCCAGCTGGGCTCCTCTGTCCATGAAATTTTCCAGACAAGAATTCTGGAGTGGGTTGCATTTCCTTCTCCAGGAGATCTTTCTGACTCAGGGATGGACCCTGTGTTTCTTGCCTCTCCTGCATTGCAGGTGGATTCTTTACCACCAAGCCATCTGGGAAGACCCGTGCATCATGGCTGTGTCCTAAAGTGCTCTTGAGTAACCATCAGCTTGTCCTTGAGTCTGAAATTGCTGAGCAAAGGCCCGTTGGAGATGGACACCTCCCTTGCTCTGGACGGTGGCCCTGGTGCCTGCAGGAACCCACCAGGCTCTTAGGGGGCCCTGGCCTTGCCGGAGGATTTGTCTTCACCAAGATCTTTGCCTCCAGAGCAGAAAGAGTCAGAGCATATGCTGACCGAGTCCCAGGAAGGCACAGGTGACCGCAGGACGTGGGAGTCGCATGGGGATCAATGGTGAGGGTTTGGGGCTGGGGACAAGTAGGGATGGGAAGCAGGGAATTTGTTGATACGGGAGCCATCCTGGGAGAGATGTCCACGTGGGTCTTCACAGGTGACTGACTTACTCCTGAGACAGGAGGAGGGTGGTGGCCAAATGCCTCCTGGCAGAGTGCCGGGCTGGGAGCTCATGGACCAGGTATGTTAGCATGGGTTTACTCAATGAGGTGGGAGGACCTACCACCTGGCTGTGCACCGGCGCAAACCGGGCACCTCGCTTCACCCAGGCCCAGGGAGCACTGGCCGGCAGGGGGCGGGCATTTACGAGAAGCTGTGGTTGATCAGATGACGTGCTGCCACCATTGGGATGATAGAATCACTGGATGGATGGCAGCCACAAAGCGGAGATAGCTAACCTAATAGAAGGGGGAGGCGTCAGTGCTGGTTTATAATGACAGAACTTTAGGCTGACCTTAAGAAAGCTCTTCTCCCCCTACAGCCCAGCGTCCAGGGGCAGCTCAGACCAGTAGCCCTGACCCAGTACCGCCAGTGCCCTTGCTCTGCTTGTGACGGTTCCTCACCAATGTGAGAAGCTTCTGGGACCTGAGGGCAGTGGTTCCGGCCTCCAGCAGGTCTTGTTCAGGTCATTCCAGGAGCCTCCCATCAGTCCCCTCCCACTAACCTTTGCCCATGATGAACTTCTGAGCTCAAAGTTGCTCTTGCTACTTCCTGGCATCAAATCTTTCAGTCGCCTCCTATTGCCCTCTGGGCAAGCCCGGGGCATGGCATACAAGCAGGGGTGGGCTGGGGTGGCGGTGGGGAGGCAGGGGCACGTTGAGCAGCCATTGCACTGGGCCAGCAGACAGCCCCTTCCCCACCCCCACCCCCACCGCTACTGGCCTCATAGTTCCATCTTACGTCTCTTTCTTCTCTGCCTTATTGGTCTGACCAAAGCTCTTCTTTCAAGTCTCAGCTGAGCAACATCTTAATGAAATGTTTTTGAGGCCCCAGGGAGAACTAGCTACTTCCCTGTTCTGTACTCCCCTCCAGCTTATCTCCCTACCCTAATGAACTTGTTGTGTCCCAAGCCACCAGATCAAGGAACAAAAGTTACAATTCCTTCCCTTTGTCATATGTATTTCTGCAATGCATATGCTGTGTATATTTTCATTACGAAGGTAAAACTGTTCTATACAACATTAAAGTGTTCAAGATGCGAAGTCAAAGACCCTCTCTCCTCTTGTAAACCACTGTTGACTTTTGGATGCATGCTTCTGGATCATATCTCACACATATGCACAGATCATGTAATTAGCCTCCAGAACCCCCATCTGTTGGATTGGGAAAAGCTCATTCCACATCCCACCCTTTCCCCAATATTAAGTCTTGTGAGTCTGATGAGGTCATAGGCTGGCAAAGAAACCACTGAACCCTGATTGTTTTACTGGGGCTCCTATTCCCTTTAGCTGGTGTTGGTTCTGGGGTAAAGAGGTGAGACCTGCTCCCTCCCAGTGCGCTGCTCTCCCCTGTTTGTCCATGGCAAGGACCTGTCCTCTGTACCTCCACCAGTGCGGACTCAGAGCTGAGCCCATATAGCTGGATGGACCTGCCCTGACCGCGGCAGTTCACCCTACGCACTGGCTGTAGACTCCCCCTTCTAACTAACTCACATCTCTGATCATGCCTTTCACCTTACAAGCATCTGCTGTCCCTGCCACTAAAAATACAGTCCCAACCTGGTTCTCTTTGTGGCCCTGTGGTGGATTGTGTTAACTGTGCATTTTATATCCTGCTTTCCCATCCCCTTTCTCATGATTTTGCATCCTAGTCTACGGCAAGAAGGTGGGCATATAAACCAGGCCTGGCCCCATTTGCCAGGGCCCAGTGATTGGCTCAGTAAGAGGCGGGTGCTTTAGACAGGGCCATAGATTGACTTGCTGATCGTTGTTTTCCACGACCACCTGGAGGAAGTGGGCCTGCCGAGGGAGTGAGTGAGGCCAATACCCATTTGTGAGCAGCAGAGGGAAGGGGAGAGAAAGAAATGGAGGACTTTTTAGTGCTTGGATCCAGTCGTGCCTGAGGCAGTCACCATCTGTAGATGTGCCAGTTATGACAATCAATTAATTCCCTTTTGTTTTTTTGACTCAGCTAATTTGAACTGGGTTTCAATTACTTCCATTGGAAGGACCCTTCTAATATAGGCCCCACCCATCTTTCCAACCTCTGTTCTTTTTTCCTCCTTTGAAAGTATATTCTGTGCTCCAGGCAAACTCTGCTCCTCACTAGCTGGCCTCCTCTCCTGCCCTTGCCTTTTCAGCTTGGAATACCGTCCTCTCCAGTCTCATTTCTACAAGTCCCAATTCCACTTCTCCCCAGTGCTCAGCATAATGGGCCTCCTCTATAAAAAGTTCCCTCTGAGGGACTTCCCCGGTGGCCCAGTCATTAAGACTTCACTTTCCAATATAGGGGTATGGGTTCAATCCCTATTTGGGGAGCTGAGATCCCATATGTCTTGTGGTTAAAACACCAAAACATAAAACAGAAGCAATATTGTAACAAATTCAATAAAGACTTTTAAAATGGTCCCTCCGCAAATTTCCTTCATATAATATCTTAGTCTATATGGACTGCTATAACAAAACGCTACAGACTGGATAGCTTATTAACAACAGACATGTATTGCTCATAATCCTGGAGTTTGGGAAGTCCAACGTCAAGGTGCCAGCATAGTTGGATGAGAGCCTTTCCCTGGTTCACAATTGGTGCCATTTCACTGTGTCCTCACATGGTGTAAGGGGTGAGGCAGCTCTCTGGGGCCTCTTTTATAAGGGCACTAATCCCATTCAGGAGCACTCCACCCTCATGACTTAAGCAACTCCCAAAGGCCCTACTTCCTAATACCATCATCTTGGGAAGGGGTAGGATTTCAATATATGAATTTTGGAGGGACACATGAAGACTGTGGCAGACATTACAGTTGAATGGTTAGATGCTGTTTCTCTCCCTGCACACCGCAGCTCAGTCCCAAACAGTGTAAGGTAACAAGCAGTTTGTAGTGCTCAGGGGGGAGCTGTGGCCTTTCAGGAGGCTGCCCACACAGCCCCGAGTCAAGACAAGCATCACATCATTTATCACAGAAATTGATTTTTCTCCAGCATGTATTACTAAGATATATCCATCTTACTTTGAACTTGGAATGTGCTGCAGCACAAAAATCGCAATAAGCATTCAGCACCAAGGTCAGTCGAAGGTATTGATGCTCAGAAACATAAATTGTTTCATTCTGATCTCAGCGAGGATCAAGAATGGCTCTGCAGTTTGCAAGAAACTCCCTCCAACTATCTCAGCCTTGTCTTGCATGTTATTTGGGAGGAGGCTGAAGAGCCACAGTGGAAATCTACCAGTTCACTGACCTTTCATTGGCCTGTCCTTCTTTGGGATTTAATGGGTTGAACTCAATTTCAAACCAAACCAGCCCAGTTTTATCAGCTGTAGAATTGGAGGATGAAAGTAGGAGTACATTACTAAGGTCATTCCAGCTTGAGGTCTGTGAACCCAGGATGCTCCAGGATCAATATGACTTAGCAAAACCTGGTAAGTGTAACCACTGTAGATAAAACAAGTGTGAAAATCACAGTGACACATTGAGGCTGTTTCCTCTTTTGTCAAGTAGGGGATGATATTGTCTACCTCACAGGGTTTGGGGTAAGACTTAGACATAATACTTGTATAGTACTTAGTGCTATAACTGGTAGACAGGAGGTACATAATAGATGGTTGTGGCGGTTATTATTAGCATTACAAATTATAATTTATTATAAGAACCCTCAGGTTCTCCGCTGGAGAAGGGAATGGCTGCCCACTTCAGTATTCTGGACTGGAGAATTCCATGGACTGTATAGTTCATGGGGTTGCAAAGAATCAGACACAACTGAGCAACTTCCACTTCACTTCACTTCAACTAGTTATAAACCATATGCTAAGGTGGTGCCATAGAACAGCGATCCCCAACCATTTTGGCACCAGGGACTGGTTTTGTGGAAGACAATTTTTCCATAGACTGAGGTCAGGGGATGGTTTAGGGATGATTCAAATACATTTATTGAGTACTTTATTTCTATTAATTGTACATTGTGATAGATAATGAAATAATTGTACAACTAACCACAGTGCAGAATCAGATCATCAGGCACAGATTCTTTTAAGGAACATGTAACCTAGATCTCTCGCATGTGCGGTTCACAGTAGGGCTTGTGCTCCTATGAGAATCTAATCCTGCTGCTAATCTGATGGGACGGGAGTGATGGGGAGCAGCCGTAAATACAGACGGAGCTTCTCTTGCTCACCCTGACTCACCTCCTGCTGTGAGGCGCAATTCCTGACTGGCCACAGACCAGTACCAGTTCGTGGCCTGGGGACTGTGGACCCCTGTCTTAGAGGGGAGTGAGAAAGAATTCATGAAGGCCGCATGTATCTAGAAGGAAGGAAGGATGGGTAAAGTTGGGTGTGATAGGCGAAAGTGGGGACAGATCTTATCATAGGACATGCTGTGTCTGGAGAACATTCTCCCTGCTCCCTGTTCATTCCAGAGCACGAATGTCTTTCTCGTAAATCGAGTTCTTATTCTAGCACCACCAGCACAGAGGTCCCTTCAGCCTCTCCGTTTATGTTTTAGTGACCTCACAACGTCTGCACACCACGAGAACCTCTCAGACAGTGTTGTTGTTTTTATTTTCAATTGCCATGCGTGTTTTCAAGAACACAGTTCAGTTCAGTTCAGTCGCTCAGTTGTGTCCAACTCTTCGCGACCCAATGAATCGCTGCACTCCAGGCTTCCGTGTCCATCACCAACTCTCGGAGTTCACTCAGACTCATGTCCATCGAGTCAGTGATGCCATCCAGCCATCTCATCCTCTGTCGTCCCCTTCTCCTCCTGCCCCCAATCCCCCCTGCATCAGAGTCTTCTCCAGTGAGTCAACTCCTCGCATGAGGTGGCCAAAGTACACAAGAAGCGAATAATGCTCTATGATATTTACCAGATATTTGCCATTTTGTTTCTCTTCCTTGGTTCCTGAAGATCCAAGTTTCCTTCTTATGGTATTTCTCTGCTGCCTGAGGAACATCCTTTAGCACTTCTTTAGAGCAGGCCTAAATGAATTCTCCGGGGAAGGCAATGGCACCCCACCCCAGTACTCTTGCCTGGAAAATCCCATGGACGGAGGATCCTGGTAGGCTCCAGTCCATGGGGTCGCTAAGAGTCGGACACGACTGAGCTACTTCACTTTCACTTTCATGCATTGGAGAAGGAAATGGCACCCACTCCAGTGTTCTTGCCTGGAAAATTCCAGGGACGGGGGAGCCTGGTGAGCTTCCGTCTATGGGGTCGCACAGAGTCGGACATGACTGAAGCGACTTAGCAGCAGCAGCAGCAGCAAATGAATTCTCACAGATTTTCTTCATCTGAGAATGTCTTTCATTTCAAGGAATATTATCCTGAATGTAGAATTCTCATAATTCTTTTCCTCTCAGCCTGTCAGGTACTGGACTCAAACCCAAATCGCCTGCATTGGCAGGCAGATTCTTTACCCATGAGCCACCAGGGAAGCCTGAATTAGTGCCCGGATTTATTCTTTGTGTTGCTCAAATTGCCTTTTATTGGTCTATCTTTATGTTCACTTACTTCCGTTATCTCCATACTACCATTCAGCTGCTTCAATGAGGTTATTATTATTATTATTATTTTTTGGTTTGAAATTTCCCACTTGACTCTACTTTCTACCTTATATTCTTATATTCTATGTTATATGCTTTGCTGATACTTTCTAACTTTCTGTTCATTTCATGAATGTTCACCCTTACTTGGTGGAGAAAGTTTATAATAGCTGCTTTGAAGTCTTTTTTTTTTTGTAATTGAGATATAGTTGATGTATAATATTATATATTTCAGATGTACAACATCAGATCAGATCAGTCGCTCAGTCGTGTCCGACTCTTTGCGACCCCATGAACCGCAGCACGCCAGGCCTCCCTGTCCATCACAAGCTCCCAGAGGTCACTCAGACTCACATCCATCGAGTCAGTGATGCCATCCAGCCATCTCATCCTCTGTCGTCCCCTTCTCCTCCTGCCCTCAATCCCTCCCAGCATCAGAGTCTTCTCCAATGAGTCAACTCTTCGCATGAGGTGGCCAAAATACTGGAGTTTCAGCTTTAGCATCATTCCTTCCAAAGAAATTCCAGGATTGATCTCCTTCAGAATGGACTGGTTGGATCTTCTTGCAGTCCAAGGGACTCTCAAGAGTCTTCTCCAACACCACAGTTCAAAAGCATCAATTCTTCGGCACTCAGCCTTCTTCACAGTCCAGCTCTCACATCCATACATGACCACAGGAAAGACCATAGCCTTGACTAGGCGAACCTTTGTTGGTAAAGTAATGTCTCTGCTTTTGAATATGCTATCTAGGTTGGTCATAACTTTCCTTCCAAGGAGCAAGCGTCTTTTAATTTCATGGCTGCAGTCACCATCTGCAGTGATTTTGGAGCCCAGAAAAACGAAGTCTGACACTGTTTCCACTGTTTCCCCATCTATTTCCCATGCAGTGATGGGACCAGATGCCATGATCTTCGTTTTCTGAATGTTGAGCTTTAAGCCAACCTTTTCACTCTCCACTTTCACTTTCATCAAGAGGCTTTTTAGCCCCTCTTCACTTTCTGCCATAAGAGTGGTGTCATCTGCATATCTGAGGTTATTGATATTTCTCCCGGCAATCTTGATTCCAACTTGTGTTTCTTCCAGTCCAGCATTTCTCATGATGTACTCTGCATATAAGTTAAATAAACATGGTGACAATATGCAGCCTTGACGTACTCCTTTTCCTATTTGGAACCAGTCTGTTGTTCCATGACCAGTTCTAACTGTTGCTTCCTGACCTGCATACAGATTTCTTAAGAGGCAGATCAGGTGGTCTGGTATTCCCATCTCTTTCAGAATTTTCCATAGTTTATTGTACAACATAGTGATTCACAATTTTAAAGGTTATATTCCATTAGAATATTGGCTATATTTCCCTGTGCTGTACAATATCTACTTGTAGCGTATTTATTTTACACACGCTTGTTGGTGCCTCCTAGTTCCCTCTTCATCCCTATCTTCCCCCTTCCCCCTCCCCGCTGGTAACCACTAGTTTGTTCGCTGTAAGTCTGTTTCTTTCTTTGTTATATTCACTAGTTTGTCTTATTTTTCAGATTCCACATCCAAGTGATATCATACAATATTTGTCTTCCTCTGTCTGACTTATTTCACTCAGCCTAATACCCTACAAGTCTATCCAAGTTGCTGTAAATGGCAAAATTTCATTTTTAAACAATGGCTGAGTAGTATCCTATTATATATGTACTGCATCTTTTTTGTCCATTCATGTGTTGATGGACACTTAGGTTGTTTCAGTATTTTGGCAATTGTAAATAATGCTGCTATGAACATCAGGATCCAACTGCTGCCATGAAGTCTTAATCAGATAATTCTAAAATCTATGTCATCTCTGTGAACATCTCTGTGTTCCTTATCTTTTCTTGTGGAAACTGAGAGTTTCCTAGTGGTTCTTCCAAGTGATTTTGGGCTGCATGTTAGACATTTTGACTTTTATGGGATATGACTTCGGGTGTTGTCTAAGTTCTATGGAGTATGTCGGTACTTTTATTTATTATTTACATTATTATTTTCTGGTACTTTCTTTTAGAAGAGAATTGGTCCACTTGGGTTCAGGTTACACGTTCTTAACCAGCATTTTGCGGGCTCTGGTTTCAATGCCAGTTCTTCTTCAAAGCCTTCACAGTGCCATTCAGACTTGTCCCGTGTGTGCCACCTGCTGACACTTGGGAGATGGTTTCTCTCTCAGTTGAACTCTGAGCTGTTATGCTAGTTAGGATTATGTCTGTTCATGTGTAGCTTGGCAGTGAGCCCAGAGGTTTATCAACAACTTTATGGGACTGATTTTCCAAGTTCCTTTCTCTCTGTGATTTCTTTATAAGTTCAGAGCCCTGGAACTCTTCTTTTTGGTACTTACCCCAGAAAGCTGTGACTTTATTTACCCTGCTCTGCCGTGCTCCCCCATATCTATGTTTGCTTCAGGACCAAGTACTGGGAGGATGCAGAGAGAAAAAAGCAGTGGGTTTTGCCTCTTTCTTTTGGGAATGTAGCCTCCTCTGATTAGAGAAGAAAGTTCCCCTCCCTCAGTGTTTCAGGCAATGTAGGCCCTTACTGTCGCTACCAGAGACCTGTTTACTGCCCTTGGAGTCAGAGCCAGGGGGTTTCTCCCAGAGCTTTCTGTCCGCATGGAAGCCTACTTGTGGTTCCTCCCTACCCACTCTTCTGCAAAAACCCAAGCACAGGCAAGGGCTGTTGTTCAGTCGCTAAGTTGTGTCCAACTTTTGCAACTGCAAAACTACAGTTTGACTTCTGGAACTGCAGCATGACAGGCTTCCCTCTCTTTCACTATCTTCTGGAGTTTGCCCAGATTCGTGTCCATTGTGTCAGTGATGCTATCTAACCATCTCATCCTCTGTTGCCCCCTTTTCCTCCTGCCCTCAATCTTTCCCAGCATCAGGTGGCTAAAGTATTGGAGCTTCAGTTTCAGCATCAGTCCTTCCAATGAATAGTCAGGGTTGATTTCCTTTAGAATTGACTGGTTTGATCTCCTTGCAGTCCAAGGGGCTCTCAAGAGTCTTCTCCAGCACCACAATATGAAAGCATCAATGCTTCAGTGCTCAGCCTTCTTTCACATCCGTACATAACTATTGGAAAAGACACAGCTTTGACTATATGGACCTTTGCTGGCAAAGTGATGTCTCCAGTTTTTAATATGCTGTCTAGGTTTGTCAGTTTTTCTACCAAGGGGCAAGCATCTTTTTCCGTGGCTGCAGTCACCGTCTGCAGTGATTTTGGAGCCCAAGAAAGTAAAACCTGCCACTATTCCCACTTTCCCCCCATATATGTGCCATGAAGTGATGGGATTGGATGCCATGATCTTAGTTTTTTTAAATGTTGAGTTTTAAACCAGCTTTTCCACTCTCCTCCTTCACCCTCATCAAGAGGCAAGGGTACACTGGAGTTTAAAAAATGGTGTACTCTCCACTGGCTCAGGGGTACTTCAAAGGCTGATCCCCCAAACCTCCTGCTACTTTATGTTTAGAATGCTTAAATCACTGCTCCTTGTATTCAGTCCAGATTTTATAATTGCATTTAGTTGGAGGAGACATGGGTGGATCTGCTTACTCCACTTTTACTTGGACTGGAACCCTACAACTCAGAAATAAACATTGTTAACATTTTGATGTCTTTTCTTCCAATATATATATTTTTGTGAGCATATACAGAAAACTGGAATCATACCATGTCTACAGATTAGCAGTTTACTTTTTTCAATATTATTATGAGAATTTCCCCCAATATTATTAGAATATGAGTAAAATTGGGGAAGGCAATGGCACCCCACCCCAGTACTCTTGCCTGGAAAATCCCATGGACGGAGGAGCGTGGTAAGCTCCAGTCCATGGGGTCACTAAGAGTCGGACACGACTGAGCGACTTCACTTTCACTTTTCACTTTCATGCACTGGAGAAGGAAATGGCAACCCACTCCAGTATTCTTGCCTGGAGAATCCCAGGGACAGCCGTCTATGGGATCGCACAGAGTTGGACACGACTGAAGCGACTTAGCAGCAGCAGCAGCAGCATGAGTAAAATATTTAAAACCTGATTTTAAAGTATTATATATTTATTACTGAAATGTTGTAAAAGGGAAAACTTCACAAACAATAAAACAAAAAAGGTCTACACCTCTCAGAAATTACTCAAAATTTTGATGTATACATTTCCAGTTTTCTGAATATTTTATGCATATAAATTACTGTGCATACTACTTTGAAGTTTGTTTTTTTTTTTAACTTGATACAATGACAGTATTTTCCAAACTACTAAATAATCTTCTACAGCACATTTTATTTATTTATTTTAATTGGAAGCTAATTACTTTACAATATTGTAGTGGTTTTGCCATACATTCACATGAATCAGGCTTGGATGTACATGTGTTTGCCATCCTGAACCCCCCTCCCACCTCCCATCCCATCCCATCCCTCAGGGTCATCCCAGTGCACCAGCCCCGAGGACACTGTCTGATGCATCGAACCTGGACTGGCAATCTGTTTCACATATGGTAATATTCACGTTTCAGTGCTATTCTCTCAAATCATCCTACCCTCACCTTTTCCCAGAGTCCAAAAGTCTGTTCTTTACATCTGTGTCTCTTTTTCTATCTCGCATATAGGGTCATCATTACCATCTTTCTAAATTCCATATGTATGAATTAATATATTGTATTGGGGTTTTTGTTTCTGACTTACTTCACTCTGTATAATAGGCTCCAGTTTCATCTGCCTCATTAGAATTGATTCAAATGCATTCTTTTTAATAGCTGAGTAATACTCCATTGTGTATATGTACCACAGCTTTCTTATCCATTCGTCTGCCACTGGACATCTAGGTTGCTTCCATGGCCTGGCTTCTACAGCACATTTTATTTTTTTATTATTATTTTTTTTAATTAAATTTTTATGTATTTTACTTTACAATATTGTATTGGTTTTGCCATACATTGACATGAATCAGCCATGGATTTACATGTGTTCCCCATCCTGAACCCCCCTCCCACCTCCCTCCTCATCCCATTCCTCTGGGTCATCACAGTGCACTAACCCCGAGCATTCTGTATCATGCATTGAACCTGGACTGGTGATTCGTTTCACATATGATAATTTACATGTTTCAATGCCATTCTCCCATATCATCCCACCCTTGCCCTCTCCCACAGAGTCCAAAAGACTGTTCAATACATCTGTGCCTCTTTTGCTGTCTCACATACAGGGTTATCATTACCATCTTTCTAAATTCCATATATATGCATTAGTATACTGTATTGGTGTTTTTCTTTCTGGCTTACTTCACTCTGTATAATAGGCTCCAGTTTCATCCACCTCATTAGAACTGACTCAAATACATTCTTTTTAGTAGCTGAGTAATACTCCATTGTGTATATATACCACAGCTTTCTTATCCATTCGTCTGCCATTGGACATCTAGGTTGCTTCCATGTCCTGGCTTCTACAGCACATTTTAAAAGGCTACATTATAATCCATCACATGAATGTACCAGGATATATCAAAATGTGTTTTAAAAAAATCAGGAATTGTTGTAAATTTAAGCTGCTCATAATCTTTCTTTTTTCAAGGGAAAATCTAATCAACATTTTTAACATTCATAGAAGTGGCACTTTTGGTACATCTCTACTTTTATTCTTATGATAAATGCTAGCATACAATTGCTGGAACAAAGACATTTTATACTTATTTCAACCTTATACTTGTTGCCTTTGAAAAACATTGTATCTATTTAGATTGTCAACATATCCCTTAACCCAAATTAGGTGTATTTATTGATAATATATATTCTAATTGGATAGACTTACATAGGTCAGTAAAAATTTCATGTAATTACTCTTTTGTGTATATTGTTGAAAATATTTTATGTTTGAATAATACTTCACAATGTAGATGGAACATTCCTTTGTTGGTGGAATTTTTTTGTGCTTTTTCTCATAATTCTGCCACAGTCTATCTTTGTCTACTGTTATATATCTCTGTGGGTATAGGTAACTGTCTATCTATCAATCATTTGTCTGACATAACTTTTCCTACAACTATTTCTTTACTGTAGATTTGTAGGATGGGATCACTGGGTCAAAGATTATTAACTCTTTTCCTTTTGCATATATATCACTTTTGGGCCACAACTGAAGAAACAGCTGTACTTTCTCTATAATCTTTTCCCCATCTGCTGGAAGGATGCAACTTCCATGAGACCCTAGGGGATGTGAGGATGGAATGAATCTGGCTCCCTTAATCACTGCATGGAGGAGAGCCACCTGTTCACTAGGAATGTTGGGATATACTCTTATATGGGTAGGATGCATTGTTAGGTTAAGACACTGAGATTTGGTAATTTATTCTTCAGAAACGATCATGGTTAACATTTTGGTGTATTTTTTATCAATTTTTTTTAATCTATGCATTTTTTTCTTTTTAGATCAGGGAATGAATATTTTTTAAGGCAACTGGTATGAATTACCAAGATGCCTTTCAATAATCTTGCTTTATACTCAAGCAAGCAGTATATGAGAATGTTTTTTTCTGCATTGTTTATTTATAGTTATTGTATTCATATGAGTATTCTTGTAATAGCCTACTTTAAAAAACCCTCTCGGCTGTTACAACCTGTTAGGTATCTTATTTCCTTTATCAAACTATAAAGGTTTGAGATTTAATGTTTGAATGTCCTTGAGCACTATAACAGCTTGATAAATATTTAATGACTTCTAAGCCCAATGCTCAGAATGCTCAGAATATGCAAGGAGATCTAACCAGTCCATCCTAAAGGAGACCAGTCCTGGTTGTTCATTGGAAGGACTGATGCTGAGGCTGAAACTCCAATACTTTGTCTACCTCATGTGAAGAGTTGACTCATTGGAAAAGAGCCTGATGCTGGGAGGGATTGGGGGCAGGAAGAGAAGGGGACAATAGAGGATGAGATGGCTGGGTGGCATCACTGACTCAATGGACATGAGTTTGGGTGAACTCTGGGAGTTGGCGATGGACAGGGAGGCCTGGCATGCTGCGATTCATGGGGTTGCAAAGAGTCGGACACAACTGAGCGACTGAACTGAACTGAAGCTCAATGCTCAGAATATTTACCAAAATTGATTTGAACTTTGACACAATTTGGTTCTGTGTAAGCAAATCTTCCTCAGGTCAGTTTACCTTCAGAACCAGAGATTTCTTTTCTGGGTCCTTCCAAATCATTGTTCAAGGGCTTGTCATTGATCCCATAGTTTTATGACACATCATTTCAGAGTCAAGACTAGTCTGCTCTTCTGAGTTCATCTGGATTCTCAACCTCAGGCTGACCTCTGCTCCAATCCAGTCCCCATTCATCTGTTCATTTAGTCATTCAGCAGATATTTATCCAGCACCTCCTATGTGTCAATACCTACTATGTGCTAATGTTTGGGTTATGGCAGAGAACAAACCAAAGATTCCTTTCCCCTTGGATCTTAGTGGAGGAGATAGATATTAAACAATAAACACAATAAGTAAATTATAGCTATGTTAAAAGATACAGAAAAAAGAGAAAAGAAGCATATAAGAGGAATACAAAGTGCCCTGGGAGGTAAGAAGAATACAGTGGTCAAGGTAGGCCTCCTGGAGAGCATGACAATTAGGCAAAGACTTGAAGGAGGTAAGGATGTCTGGGGATGGATTGTTGCAGAATAGGGAGTGGCTTCGAGGAGCCTTGAGGCAGGACTGTGTTGGTGTGTTGAAGGCAGCTGAAGGTTATGTCAAAGGTTGGTGTGTTGGTGTGTTGTGTTGAAGGCTGTGTTGAGGGCTGGTTGCAGGTTGTGTTGTGTTGAAGGCTGGTGTATTAGGCTGTTGGAGGTTGTGTTGAAGGTTGGTGTGTTGGTGAGTTGTGTTGAAGGCTGTGTTGAGGGCTGGTTGCAGGTTGTGTTGTGTTGAAGGCTGGTGTATTAGGCTGTTGAAGGTTGCATTGTGTTGAGGGTTGGTATGTTCGTATGTTGAAGGTTGTTGAAAGTTGTGTTGTGTTGAAGGTTGGTGTGTTGAAGGTTGTGTTGAAAGTTGGTGTGTTGAAGGTTGTTGAAGGTTGTGTTGTGTTGAAGGTTGGTGTGTTAGTGTGTTGAAGGTTATGTTGTGTTGAAGGCTGGTGTGTTAGTGTGTTGAAGGTTGTGTTGTGTTGAAGGTTGGTGTGTTAGTGTGTTGAAGGTTGTGTTGTGTTGAAGGATGGTGTGTTAGTGTGTTGAAAGTTGTTGAAAGTTGTATTGTGTTTAGGTTGGTATGTTGAAGGTTGTGTTGAAGACTGGTGTGTTGGTGTGTTGAAGGTTGTTGAAGGTTGTGTTGTGTTGAAGGTTGGTGTGTTAGTGTGTTAGTGTGTTGAAAGTTGTGTTGTGTTTAGGTTGGTATGTTGAAGGTTGTGTTGAAGATTGGTGTGTTGAAGGTTGTTGAAGGTTGTGTTGTATTGAAGGTTGATGTGTTAGTGTGTTGAAGGTTGTTGAAGGTTGTGTTGTGTTGAAGGTTGGTGTGTTAGTGTGTTGAAGGTTGTGTTGTGTTGTGTTGAAGGTTGGTGTGTTGAAAGTTGTGTTGTGTTTAGGTTGGTATGTTGAAGGTTGTGTTGAAGATTGGTGTGTTGAAGGTTGTGTTGTGTTGAAGGTTGATGTGTTAGTGTGTTGAAGGCAAGGAGCCCACAGTGGCTGCAGCAGGGTGGGTGGGAGTGTAAGGCAAGACTACGGTGAAGAACAGGAGTTAATGGGGAAGAAGAGGAGTCCTGATCTGACTGGACATCTGTGAGGACCATCCTGACCACCGTGTGGACAGTAGGCGTAGACTGGCAAGAAGAAAAGCAGAGGACAAGGCATTTCAAGTCAAGATGACATTGGCTTGGATCAGAATGGTTGCAGTGATTGGAAGCAGGGACGTAAGATTTTTTTTTTCATTTTGGCCATGCCATGCAGCCTGTAGGATCTTAGTTTCCTGATTAGGCATTGGATCTTGGCCACAGCAGTGAAAACGAGGATTCCTACCCACCGGACCTTCAGGGTATTCCTGGGAGTAACAACTTAGAGACATTTGGAATATTGAGTCCATAGGATTTCCTGACAGACTGGATATGGGGGTGAGTGTTGAGAGAAAGGCTCCACATTGTGAATAGAGGACTTTCTAAGATGTAAAGGACTTAAACCCTGTGAAAGCTCCCCCTCAGTCAGCGTGAATCAATATTAAGCGAAATACAAGTTTAACAAAAACATACTGGGCTCTCCATGGCTAGTTTCATCTCTCACCCTTTTGCATTTTACACGTGAGCCATAATCAAGCTGTTGACATCTCACCTTCCAGCCCCACACCCTCTCTACCCTCAGCTCATGTGTTGTTTTATTTCTTGAAAGTCTTCTCTGGTTCACCATCCATTAGTTTCCTATGCCTGTTGAACACCGTATTGTCATGAACCTGGTGGCCCCAAACAACAGAAGCTTATTTTCTCACAGCTGTGAAGGCAAGGTCCGGGTCAAGGTGTCAGCAGGGCTGTGGTACCTCCGGAGGTTATGGGAGGATCGCTTCCTTGACTGTCCCCAGCTTCTGGCGGCTTCTGGCGCTCTTTGGCTTGTGGCTGCATCACTGCAGACTCTGCCTCTGTCTTCAGGGCACATTCCCTTCCATGTGTGTGTCCCATCTCTCTCTGTCTTTCTCTTAAGAGGAGGCTTGTGATCAGATTGTCCAGGCCCACCAGGGTACTCCAGGATAATTTCCGCATGTCAAGATCCTTATCATGTCTGCAAGGATCCTTGCTCTTTATAGGATGACAGGTATCAGGGATTTGGACCTGGCATCTTCAGGTGGCCTTTAGCCAGCCTACTATGGTTTTTAGAGGCCCTGGGAAATGTGTGTTCTAGCACAGGGCTCAGTCCCACTCAGAGCACTTGTACACTTGCTCAGGCCTTCCCTCTAAACTGAGCTTCTCAAGGCCATGGATTATATCTTATTAATAATTGATCTTCCTTCCCCCATCCTGCCTTAAACCCTGAGCCCCCAGTACAGTTTCACAACTGATCGTCAGGGCACATTGATAGATTGAGTAAATGAGTGATTTAAGAAGTAGAGTTTGTAACTGCTATATGCTATTGGGAGTTAATAATCTTAGGGAAAATTTAAAAAATTATTTATTTGACTGTGCTGGGTCTTAGATGCAGCACACAGGATCTTTAATTTCTGCATTTGAACTCAGTTGCAATGTGTGAACTCTTAGCTGCAGCATATGGGAGGTAGTTCCCTGCCCGGGGGTCAAACCTGGGCCCCCTGCATTGGGAGTGTGGACTCTTAGCCACTGGACCACCAGAGAAGTCCCAGTATTAGAAAGATTAAAATAGGATTGGATTCCTCTGACATCTGCACTCTGGCTTTTCTGTCTCATTCCTGTTTTCTTTCAGGGTCCAGCTGTTGTATTAGAATATCTCCATTGAATAAACCCAGTCCCTTTAGATTTGGGCCCAGTTACAGCCCTTGGTAGGAGAAGGCCCTGGCACCCCACTCCAGTACTCTTGCTTGGAAAATCCCCATGGACAGAGGAGCCTGGTGGGCTGCAGTCCATGGGATCGCTAAGAGTCAGACACGAATGAGCGACTTCACTTTCACTTTTCACTTCCGTGCATTCCGAGAAGGAAATGGCAACCCTCTCCAGTGTTCTTGCCTGGAGAATACCAGGGACGGGGGAGCCTGGTGGGCTGTCGTCTATGGGGTCACACAGAGTCGGACACGACTGAAGTGACTTAGCAGCAGCAGCAGCACAGCCCTTGGTAAACATAGCTGTAGTTGGACAGAAGAATCACTGTTTTCCTTTAATTGGTATATAACAGCTAGAGTTATATCTTTGAGATTAGCTGGGTGCTAATGAGATTGATCCTGCTGTCTGTGTGGGACATCGGATCTCTCAGGAGGATGACAGGTGAGGCTAGCAGGACCTCCTAACAGTGGTCCTTCCTTTGCTATCTGTGGTCATGGCGTTGATCAGGAGTCAAAGGCAATGCCAAAGAATGCTCAAACTACCGAACAATTGCACTCATCTCACACGCTAGTAAAGTAATGCTCAAAATTCTCCAAGCCAGGCTTCAGCAATATGTGAACCGTGAACTTCCTGATGTTCAAGCTGGTTTTAGAAAAGGCAGAGGAACCAGAGATCAAATTGCCAACATCCGCTGGATCATGGAAAAAGCAAGAGAATTCCAGAAAAACATCGATTTCTGCTTTATTGACTATGCCAAAGCCTTTGACTGTGTAGATCACAATCAACTGTGGAAAATTCTGAAAGAGATGGGAATACCAGACCACCTGATCTGCCTCTTGAGAAATCTGTATGCAGGTCAGGAAGCAACAGTTAGAACTGGTCATGGAACAACAGACTGGTTCCAAATAGGAAAAGGAGTACGTCAAGGCTGCATATTGTCACCATGTTTATTTAACTTATATGCAGAGTACATCATGAGAAATGCTGGACTGGAAGAAACACAAGTTGGAATCAAGATTGCTGGGAGAAATATCAATAACCTCAGATATGCAGATGACACGACTCTTATGGCAGAAAGTGAAGAGGGGCTAAAAAGCCTCTTGATGAAAGTGAAAGTGGAGAGTGAAAAGGTTGGCTTAAAGCTCAACATTCAGAAAACGAAGATCATGGCATCTGGTCCCATCACTGCATGGGAAATAGATGGGGAAACAGTGGAAACAGTGTCAGACTTTGTTTTTCTGGGCTCCAAAATCACTGCAGATGGTGACTGCAGTCATGAAATTAAAAGACGCTTACTCCTTGGAAGGAAAGTTATGACCAACCTAGATAGCATATTCAAAAGCAGAGACATTACTTTACCAACAAAGGTTCGCCTAGTCAAGGCTATGGTCTTTCCTGTGGTCATGTATGGATGTGAGAGCTGGACTGTGAAGAAGGCTGAGCACCGAAGAATCGATGCTTTTGAAGTGTGGTGTTGGAGAAGACTCTTGAGAGTCCCTTGGACTGCAAGAAGATCCAACCAGTCCATTCTGAAGGAGATCAATCCTGGAATTTCTTTAGAAGGAATGATGCTAAAGCTGAAACTCCAGTATTTTGGCCACCTCATGCGGAGAGTTGACTCATTGGAGAAGACTCTGATGCTGGGAGGGATTGAGGGCAGGAGGAGAAGGGGACGACAGAGGATGAGATGGCTGGATGGCATCACTGACTCGGTGGGTATGAGTCTGAGTGACCTCCGGGAGCTGGTGATGGACAGGAAGGCCTGGCGTGCTGCGGTTCATGGGGTCGCCAAGAGTCGGACATGACTGAGCGACTGATCTGATCTGATCTGATCTGAGGGCTTCATTACGGGGAAGGCAATGGCACCCCCCCCCAGTACTTTTGCCTGGAAAATCCCATGGACGGAGGAGCCTGGTAGGCTCCAGTCCATGGGGTCGCTAAGAGTTGGACACGACTGAGCGACTTCACTTTGACTTTTCACTTTCATGCATTGGAGAAGGAAATGGCAACCCACTCCAGTGTTCTTGCCTGGAGAATCCCAGGGACAGGGGAGCCTGGTGAGCTTCCGTCTATGGGGTCGCACAGAGTCGGACAGGACTGAAGCGACTTAGCAGCAGCAGCAGCAGCAGGGCTTCATTAAGAATGGGTCTCCGCAGCTGAAGAGCAGATCAGTGTTGTGCTTCTGCAGTGGGTTGTATCTGCCCAGAAAAGGTACAGTGTTTGATTTTCCATCTTGAAAATGACTGTTTCCCAACATTTTCTCTCTGTGTTCATTTGATTACTGTGATTTTTGCAGACAACCCTGTGTCCTACTTTGCTGTAGTTAGTAAGTCAAATTTGTTATCGACCTATCTTGGTACAGGCCAGACACTCGAACATTAAAATCATGCATTTTAAAACCCCTATAGGGGCAAACTGTGCACACTGTAAAATTATTGAACAAAGCCTGAATAAATTGGATGACAGATACCCCTCATTGTTATGGAAATGCAGTGATTTGTTCTAACAATCTGCTCAATCCAACTATCTGCTTTGTCTATCTATTCATATCTATAAAAATATAATGGTTCTATATAAACTGTATTTTTATATTTATGTATGTTATATAGTTTAGATATGTGTGCGCGTGCACTCAATAGTGTCTGACTCTTTGTGACCCCATGGACTGTAGCCCACCAGGCTCCTCTGTCCATGGAATTTTCCAGGCAGGAATACTGGAGTGGGTTGCCATTTCCCTCTCCAGAGGATCTTCGCAACCCAAGTATCAAATTCTTGTGTCTTGCATCTCCTGCATTGGCAGCTGAGTTCTTTACCAGGTGAACCATCAGGGAAGCCCATATTTTAGATATGCTATGCTAAGCTAAGTCACTTCAGTTGTGTCCGACTCTGTGTGACCCCACAGACAGCAGCCCACCAGGCTCCCCCGTCCCTGGGATTCTCCAGGCAAGAACGCTGGAGTGGGTTGCCATTTCTTTCTCCAATGCATGAAAGTGAAAAGTGAAAGTTAAGTCTCTCAGTCGTGCCCGACTCTTAGCGACCCCATGGACTGCAGCCTACCAGGCTCCTCCGTCCATGGGATTTTCCAGGCAAGAGTACTGGAGTGGGGTGCCATTGCCTTCTCTGATATTTTAGATAGATACACATAATTTTTAAAAATATAATTGGGAGAGTGTAGTATATATACTCGTGACAGACTGAATAGAAAAGGGCCCGAGTTCTCCACTTCTCCCTATTTAGAATCGTTACGAGTTTGCAAAACTCCCCACCAAGAAGCAGAGTCCATTAGCCCATGTATGCTGGCCTTGTGACTTGTTCTGGCTCATAGAGTGCAGTGGAAATGATGGTTTGTCAGATCTTAACCCGGGCCTCAGGAGGAGGCCTGTGTACCTCCTCCACCTCTCTCCTTGCATGGTAATAAGCCGGCTGTTCTGATGACTGAGGAGGGCTGAGGAACCTCAGCTGGTAGTGAGTTAATAGGGCAGTTCTTTCCTTAATAATGTAGTCTTTATTCCGTAAAGGAAAAAATAACCAAATCTGGTAAATGAACATAGTATATTTTAACTCGTATTTCACTGATGACTAGTAAAACTGAGCCATTCCTGGCTATTGCCTGTTCCTGTTCTTTGCATGTTTCTCTCTTGAGATAGTCATCTGTTTGCAGAGTGCTACTGAGTGAGCTCTGGCCTTTTACTCACATCCTTGCTTATATACTGGCGGCTTGTCCCGAACATCCATTAGGCAGCCCCAAGCCTTGGGAACACGGATCTCATTTTTATCAGTGAGAAAATCCTTAATGTGTTGGCAGTGAGGGATTAGATGGAGAAAATTGAAGTTGAAGAGGGAGAGGCAAGTGGAAGTGAACCACGAGAAACAGCCCTTTCAGCTGGGGACATCTGGGTCCCTCCAAACTGGCTGTCACTTCTCCTGACCTTTTTGCAGCCGCTTGCTAAAATAAGCATTGTGGATTCTGCTGTGCTGTGTGCTGGTGATTTAAAGGGCCAGGAAGAGCATAAAATAAAGCAGAGCAGTATGCTCGGACAGAGGGGGTGCGGTGAGGGGAACAGGGCAGGAAGGAGCTGGGTAACAAAGAGCCACCAGAGCCTTGGCCAATGAGGCTGGTTTTGCTGTAAAACAGGCCCTGCTGGGGTGTTCTCTCGTGGCTCAGCGGTAAAGAATCTGCCTGCAATGCAGGAGACACAGGAGACACAGGTTCGATCCCTGGGTGGGGAAGACCCCCTGGAGGAGGAAATGGCGACCCACTCCAGTATTCTTGCCTGGAAATTTCCATGGACAGAGTAGCCTGGTGGGCTATAGTCCATGAGGTTGCAGAGTCAGACACGACTGAAGACATAAGGCCTCTTCAGGGCCTGCTGTTTGCATGTGTATTCACTGGGGGTCCAGTCAAGTTGTGGTGCTTACAGCAGTCTGCTGATGCCTCTGGGTCCTGCCCCCACAGAGGCTGGGCCTCGCACACCGGGCACGCCTCCTGGCTCTTCCCTGGCCCAGCCGGCCCCTCTTCTGCAGAGCTCCATGTTGGGTTCAAATGAAGACTCTACTCAAGAGATATTTGCCTTTTAACTGGGAAAACTTTAAAAGAAATTGAATTCTTCTTATTGTTTTGTACATATTGTTACTGAAGTGAAACACACAGACAGCAAAGTGCAAAGCTTTAGGGACACATCTTGAACTGGTACAGTGTAGTCACAGCCTAGATCAAGACCAATTTGTCAATAGCGCCTTGTGCCACACTTGGATCGCCCTGTTGTCAGAGGTAACTGCCATTCTGATTTCTATGATCACAGGTTAGTTTTACACACGTGCAATTTCATTGTAAGGTGTGTACCTTTTTGGGTTCTGGATGTGTTTGCTCAACATTGTGTCTGTTAGAGTTTCCAACTTCATTGCTAGTAAAAGTATTTGTTCTTTTTCCTTACTATATATTATTCCATTTTGTGAAAAATCTCACATTTTATCCATTCCAATGTTGATGAATATTTTGGTTGATCTTGGCTATCATAAATACACATCTATGAATATTCTTAATCATATCATTTTTGTACATATATGCATTTATTTGGGGTATATACCTAGGAATGGAATTGCTGGGTGATAGAGTGTACATATGTTCAGTTGAGTAGATATGTACAAGTTTCATAGTGGTTCTACCAATTTGCATTCCTACCAGCAATATCTGAGTCCCAGTAATTCCCTATCTCACCAATATGTGGTATTGTCAGTTTTTAAGAATTTGTTTGTTTTAATTTTAGCCATTCTGGTGAGTAGGTAATGGTGTCTCTTTGTAGCTTTAATTTGCATTTAATTTCCATGGTGACTAGTGCTACTGAAGATCTTTTCCTAGACTCATTGGTCATCTGGGTATTCTCTTTTGTGTGGTATTTTTTTAGTTGAGAGTATATTTTTATGGCTTGTCTATCTATCTACATATCACATATATTTATGTATGTATGTTTTAGATTGGAGAAGGCAATGGCAACCCACTCCAGTACTCTTGCCTGGAAAATCCCATGGATGGAGGAGCCTGGAAGGCTGCAGTCCATGGGGTCGCTGAGGGTCAGACACAACGGAGAGACTTCATTTTCACTTTTCACTTTCATGCATTGGAGAAGGAAATGGCAACCCACTACAGTGTTCTTGCCTGGAGAATCCCAGGGACAGGGGAGCCTGGTAGGCTGCCGTCTATGGGGTCGCACAGAGTCGGACACGACTGAAGTGACTTAGCAGTATGTTTTAGATAGATACACCCAATTTTTAAAGCATAATTGGAACAATGCAGTACATACTTGTGACAGATTGATTGAAAATGGACCCAATTCTCTCTCTCTTCCTGTATTCAGAAGCTTTGCAATATGAGTTTACAAATCCTCCCATCAAGAAGCAGAGTCCATCTTCCCCCAAAGCTCTGCTGGGCTGGTGACTCGCTTTGGCTAATAAAATGTGGTAAGAGTGATGGTTTGCCAGTTCTGAGCCCAGGCCTCTGGAGGCCTGTGTGTTTGCTCCCTCTGTCTCCCTTTACCCCTGAGTCTGCCGTAGTAACAAAGCCAGGCTGGTCTGATGAAGGCTGAGGGGGCTGAGCAACCTCAGCTGGTAGCCAGGTTAATAAGTCAGTTCTTTCCTGATAAGGCAGTCTTTATTCCTTTGAGGACAAAATAGCCAATTCAAGTTTGGTAGAGGAACATGATATTTTAACTTGTACTTCCTTATTAGTAGTAAAATTAAATATTAAAAATACATTTAATGGCCATTGATTGTATTCTTTGCATATTTTTTTTTCTTGAGTTATTCACCTATTTTCAGAGCTTTTTATATAGAAGCAATATTAACTGTCAGTATTGTATGCAGAAAAATTGTTCTCCAGTTTACTGTTTCCCTTTAGAGTTTAATAATGGTATTTCTACATTAAAATTTTAACTTTATGTAGTTAAATGCATTAATATTTTCCTTTATAAACCATTTCCTTTTGTGCAATACTGAGAAAAATTGCCCCTTCTCTACACAGTTATTTACCTATTACCTTTTAGAGAACACAAGTATTCCAAAGGAATAAATTTCTAATTGTGGAACATGGGGACTTGCTTATTAAAGGAGATTATTTGGGCAGGAAACAAATTACATTAGGATGCTTTTGTATATCTGAAAAACTCTGCCTCAAGCTAGTTAAAAATATACACTTTATGTTATATTACAAGAAATTCAGAAGTATGACAGTTTCAATAAATGGTTAAGTCATCAGCTCAGTGGGTTTTTTCTTATAGACTTGTGCTTTTTCCATCTCGCCATTGGTGGGTGCTACCTTTGTCTTCATGTGGTTCTCCTCATGATCACAATATGGCTGCCAGTTAGCCAAAGGGTGATACATTTCCTTGTTCTATTCAGAGAAAAGACAGAGTATATCTCTCAAGATTGAAATACGCGTCTTTAGTATAACTTCCATCTAAGGTCATGTGCCTACCACTAGATCAATAACAGTGACTAGGAGAATGCCAATCAAGGATTCTCTTAGTTCAATTGGGATTCTCCTTTGGGAGTTATAAATTGGACAGTTACACAACACAAGTGAGGTTTGAACAAGAAAGATGAAAGGGGGAATGTATGTTGAATGAGTCATCACTGATGGTCACCCCAGGTCTTTCTAGGCACACCTCCAGTTAGATACCGTTTTCCAATTTGTAGTCTTAAGAAAATCATAGCCATTTCCCATGTATTCTAAAAAAAAAAAATTGGGCTTTGGATTCAACTCAACCTCAATTTGGATCCAGGCTCTGCTCTTCATCACGTGTGGCATCTCCTGTAAGTTAGGTTATTTGGCCCCTTTAAGCCTCAGTTTCCCCATATGTAAAATTGGAATAATATCTATGTTGTTTGATACATAGAAGATCCTCAATAACTGCTGTTTCTTATTATGACCACTCATAAGTCAACTCATAATTTTCATTTCCTTAGCTCTATTTTGTCTCAACAAGACATTTAAGTCCATTTGTGATTTACTATGCTGTATATTATTTGCTGTGCAGCAAGGTTCAAACACAGACCTGGCTTTTCTTTCCATAACACTCCCATTTGCCTTTCCTCTGCCCTTCTATTTCTCTTACATGCTCCTGAGTTTGGGTGTTTGATGCACTTTACACATGAGTGGCGTTGACCCCCTCACCCACCATGAATTATATCTGACAAAATTTTGAGGGTTAGCATTTATAAAAAGATGATTCCATCTATGAGAAAGTAGCCAGCTCTCCAATGCATGTTAAGTCATCCTTTGGTTTAATAATAAAAACCAACTGCCCATTCCCATTTGCAACTAATGTAAGCAGAGTTCTTAATTTCTATTACCTCATGCTTATCAAGTGAAGCTGAGCTCCTTTCAGGCATCAGCTGTTTGTGTGTGTGCTTGTGTGTCCATTCCCCAGCATGACACAAGACAATCTGTCATCCTGGCAAAGAGGAATGAGGCTTGGAGAAAGGAGGACTGAGAAGCAGGCAGTCTCCTTGTGCCGTCAATCTGGGCTGATGACCTGGGGCCTCTTTACGCATCAGCACTTATGCTTGGGTCATGACCAAATAAAGTGTTTCTTTAGCTGGCGTTGTGATGAGTTGGTCTGGAGGTGAGACATAATTTTGCTTTCCCTGCCAATGATGGGAGTGACTGCTCTCCATTTATCAAAACAATACGTGAGCCATCTGGGCCTCCTGAACACTCCCTCAAACACAACACACCATAGACATATGTAATGATGTTACTTGGAGGTTACCTTGACACAAAGTCAAGTTGACCCCTCCAATATTTCCCCAAGCATTTGGATGTTCATTTCATTATTGTGTTTATTATTTTTTTTTCATGGGAGGTGCCCCTTAAGACTGGAAGACTGGAAGGCTGTATAGAATGATTAAACATAGATGCTCAAATTGGCCTACTCAAGTTCCTTGATGTATGACCTCATGCAAGTTAATTAACCTCTTTAAATTTCAGTGTTCCCATCTGTACAGAAGAGTGAATAGTACCCACGTGGCTCTCATAGGAAGCTCTTTGATCTTTGACTCAGGTTCTTGGCATAGGAAGGAAGAACAGAGCTCTTAAAACCCTTTCAATTTCCTAAGGGATAAAGATATTAGAGAGTCTTTTATTCCACTGAAGCAAATTCTTAGTGGTGTCGTGGCAGTTCAAATGCAGGTTGGACAAGAATTTCCAGATAGAGTATTGCAGAAAGGAGTGAGTTTATTAAGAACAAAGAGCAGAGAGAATGTGGGCACTGTGAGTGCAGCAGGCCAACCTCCCGATAGACCAGGGAAAGTCAACGCTTTTCATGGGTTAGTAGACAATTTTTATAGTCTCAAAATTATTGCAGAAAGGTTGGTATTAGGTGATTGGTTAAGGCACTATTGTCTTCCCGGGTGGCTCAGATGGTAAAGAATCTTCCTGCAAAGCAGGAGACCCAGGTTTGACCCTGGGTTGGGAAGATCCTCTGGAGAAGGGAATAGCTACCCACTCCAGTATTCTTGCCTGGAGAACTGCATGGACAGAGGAGCCTGGTGGGTTACAGTCCGTGATGTTGCAAAGAGTGAGACACGACTGGGTGACTAACAGTAGGGCGCTATAGGGTGACTGCCGGGTGGTCATTTTTTGCCTAATTTGGGTTCAGAAAACCTGCTGGTGATGATCAGGGGGCTTTTGGCAATGGTTACAAAGAGGGTCGCAAAGAGTCGGACACGACTGAGCAACTGAACTGAACTGACAAAGGGGGTCAGTCAGTTTCACAGGCGACCTTGGTTCTGGGCTCTGCTTCTGTGGCCTTGGAGCAGGACTCCACAAATGGGCCTGTGGATAGCTCAAGATGGGGGCTAGTCTCCAGAAAGAAGAAGGCTTGATTAGAGGCTTGGAAATTTCATGCCCACCCCTCAACCTCTAGGAAGAAGAGAGAGGCTGCTGGTTGAGTTCAGTCATCAATGGCCAGTGATTTAATCCTGCCTATGTAAACAGACCTCCGTTTAAGTCTCTAAACAGTGGGGTTCAAAGAACTTTGAAGTTGGTGAACACATCTGTGTGTCAGGATGTTGCTATAGGGACAGAAGCTCCTGTGCTTGGGATCCTTCTGGACCTTTCCTGGTACACCTTGCCATCTGGCTGTTCACTTACATCCTGCAGAATAAATTCGTAATACCGAGTATCTTCTTGAGTTCTGTGAACCCCTTTGTAAATGATTGAACCTGAATGGGGCTGGCTGTGGGAACCCCTGACTTTGCAGCCAAGTCAGACAGAAGTGTGGGTCCCCTGGGCACCCAGGACTTGCAACTGGTCTCTGGTGAGGGCAGCCTTGTGGGACCCAGTCCTTTAATCTGCGTGGTCTGATGCTAACCCCATGTCTTTAGTTCCAGAACTGAATTCAATTGTGAGACACCCAGGTAATGCTGGAGTCTTGGAGGACTGGTTGTTGGTGTGAAAAAAGCCCACACATTTGGTGTCTGAGGTGCTGTGAATCTAAATAGCTCTTCCCATCAGAGGATTGTTATGAAAATAAATAAGGTAATCCTGAAAGGTCATGTATGGGACCAGCCTTCAGTAAACCTCAACAAGTGGTAGTGTTGAGAAGGTTAGGATTGTTTTTTAACAACAATTAGAACAATACCTGCTTATTTACTTATGTGAAAATTATTGTTTCACTTAATTCCTCCATTTTTAAAGATGATTTTTTTTTTATTCAGCTATTCAGTACACCATCCAGTTTTTGACACTGGGGTTTGGAGACCAATCAACGCCACTCTGTATCTCTGTGGGAGAGGTTGAGACTTTCCAATGAGTTACGTAAAAACATATCTTTGCAGATTAATAGAGAAAAACAGCCTGTGCAATCAGCTGAAAGCCTTTTTGTTTGTTTGTTCACAGTTCCTATGTTCCTGTCCTGGTGTGGCTTCTGGGGAGAGAACTCAGGTGTGATGTGACTGCGTCCGGTGGGTCACGGGGGATCCTGGGAGAGAACTCAGACGTGATGTGACTGCGTCCGGTGGGTCGCGGGAGGTCCTCCATGTGGGTACTCCCTGTAGCAGGAAGGGCTTAGAGGCAAGCCTGGGGAGGAGTGGGAGGGCAGCAGGTCCTCCCCTCGGTGGCTCCCTGCACTGTAGGAACCAAGTTTGTTTGTCAGGAGGCTGGTGGGCCTAATCGGATGGTCTTAAATATCTAGACATAGCCAGCTTGACCACCATAAGGCAGTGAAACTGGCTTTGGCATGTGGCCTGCATAATCTCTTTTGATGGGGGAGCTCTGGGATGAATTAAGTGGTGGAAATCATGCTTGTTTTGTCTCTGAAATGTCCAGAGGGCCTTCTGTTTGTCTGGGTTGTATTCTGTTTGAGCGCTGGCTTTACAGATGGCACACGGGAGGGGCCTGACCGGGGGTGGGGGGAGCACCTCGGGTGGTCTCCAGCTGTGCCGAGGGGAGGCTCTGGCCAGGGTCCAGCTGCTAGCTCTCTGTGAGCTCAGGAGATGTAACCCAGCAACACCGTTGAGAAGACAGTTCCGCGGGGGCTGTGGAAATGTGCCCAAGGAGAGAAAGAGCGTCCCTGCTCTGCTTCCCTGGGAGGCTCTGCTCCAGGCCTCTTTTGTTATGGATGGGCTCTTCCTTCCTCCTAGCCTCTGTCCCTGAGGTCACCAAGAGGGCACTGTCCTGTCTCAGCAGTGGAGGGAGTGCTCTGGGATGGCTTAGTGTTTAGTGGGAGCATCTCAGAGCGTGGGGCCAAAGGCTCTGAATGTCTAGAGCAGACTCTCTGGCTGTCTAGTCTGTGTGAGCCCCCACATAGGGGTCTTCTTACAGTGCAGCTTCTGCCTCAGGAGGCCTGGGCTCAGACCCAGCATTCTGTGTTTTTAATAAGTTCCCAGGTCAAGTGGCGGCTGGTCTGGGACCACAGTTACATTAGCAAGGGTCTAGATCAGAGGGTCTCTGAATGTGGTCTGCCCATCAGTAGCATTAGCACCCCTAATGCTAGAAATGTGCGTTCTTGGGCTTGACCCAGATGTGCTGAAACAAAGCCTGTGGATGTGCTGAAATCTGTGTCTTAACAAGTCTGCTAGGTGATTCTGATGTCTGCTCAAGTTTGAGAACCACTGGTCAAGGGTACAGGCAAATTTGACCATTTTGATATCACCAATTTACATTTTTTCCAAAATAGAAGAAGGAAAACTTTTAGAACATTAAGGTGCGTAACAGCCAAGTTTGAATAGAAATTCCCTTGAGCAGATCATGTTTAACAACTCTTGACATTAGCTGTCCACACCTGGCTGCTTCCATTTGGCTCACAGCTGTGAAGAAGGAAGAGGCAAAAAGAGAAAAAAATTTTAACCTCAAAGGAAGTCCATGCTAATTTAAAAAAAATTCACACAATATTGAACATTATAACTGAAAAAGTGGGTGTTCTCCTGTTTCCATGATTCTTTCCCATTTTGTGTGGGAAGTAACCACTGCCCACGATTTGACATTTGACATCGGATTTCTTTTTTTGCAAAAGGTTTGTACACAAGTACACCTAGAGAGCCCATTTTTAAGCACAAAAATTATAATGTCTTGTGTATTGTTTTCCAATTTGTTCCTTGCATCTCACCTTCTTCCACAGGTATGTGGAAGTTTCTGAAACCTCAGGGCCATAGTGATCACCCCGTGCTGATGTGGGGGTACTGAGCCAAGACTTAGCCCACAGGGGGGCTCCCAGGAGGGAGCCGGGCCGGAAGCTCCTCACTACTTTGGCTGGCTGCACTCTAATACACCTTCTCCCTGAGGATGTCACTGCAGAGAAGGGAGGTTAGATGCATGTGCCTCAAAGCCTGCTTCTTCTCCTTTCTTTTGTCCTTCTCCCTGTCTTTCTTCCCACACCCAGCTTGGTTGGAAGGGGCAGGCTTGTCCCTCCTTTGTGTTTCAGGAACCAGTCCAGGGTCATATCTTCAGTGCTTTTGTATTCTTAAAGACACTTGGTGATTTGGATTAGAGCTGGGCTCTTAATAAAGGAGGGGTATCAGTCTGGGTTGAGCTCCAGCTGGCAGCAATTACTTGTTAGATTTTTAAAATTATTGATTTACTTTTGGCTGCCCCGGGTCCTTATCGCTGTGTGCAGGCTTTCTCTAGTTGTGGTGAGTAGGGTCTTTCTCTAGTTGCTGTGTGCGGACTTATTGCTGTGGCTTCTCTTGCTCTGGAGCTCGGTGCATGGGCTTCAGTAGTTGCGGTGCATGGGTTGGGCATTTGTCTCTGGAGCACAGGCTCGGTAGTTGTGGCGCATGGGCTTAGTTGCTCTATAGTCCGTGGGATCTTCCCTGATCAGAGATCGAACCTGTGTCTTCTGCCTTGGCAGGTGAATTATTTACCACGGAGCCACCAGGGAAGCCCTTAATTTTTAGTTTTAACACAGGCAGATTGAATACATTATGTTCAAAGGCCAGAGGAGACGGCTCCAGACTTAGCTTCTGGAAGTGACTCCCAGAACAACACTGCAGAATTAGCCCCCTAAGGGTGCTGCTGCCTCTGTCGGGAAATCAGGAAGGGAAACCTCTGTACCCACAGCAGAACTACTGCAGCCTCAGCCAGCATCCATGCCAGCAAAATATGTGCCGTGTGTTCCACCAGCGAAGAAGTCACCTCACTGAGGATTTGCAGATATCTTGTGGGGTGTCTGCCTGATGCCAGGTCACAGAAGAGCCTGAGATCTAACATCAGGGAAGCACAGTCTTGTTTTCCTGCCCCTAGTGTGTGCAGCAAGGCTACTAGGGAGTGGGTGGAATGGAAAAGGCTGAGACAATCTGAGAACAAACGTCAACCACAGAACAGTGGAGGACTAGATAACACGTGGGTGAAAATGTGTTGGTTTATTTCCCTTGATGCTGTGATCATAATTCACAGCTGCTAAGTCCATAATCCTCATGGGCATAAACTCTTCTAGAGCTCATTTTTTTTTTTTTTTAAAGTCTACATTATATCTTGCATTCAGTAGTTTAGCAGGCATTATATAAAGTGATTCATTTGTCTTTTATAAGATGCTTGGTACCAAAATCTCCAGCCCAGGACAATGTGCTAAGGGGACCTCAAAATGAAAAAAGACAGAGAGAGACTTGGATTCCAAGGAATTTAAAGTTCATAGTGGTCTCATCAGAGCCACCTAATAATGTTATTATCACTACCACCATCATCATTATAGAGTAATTAATATATATAGTTCAATGGTTGCTATACATACACTGTCTCATTTGTACCTTAGAACAGCCCTGCCTGATAAGGGTTGTTTATCCCTTTTGTTTATCAGGGCTTTCCCTAATAGCGCAGTTGGTAAAGAATCTGCCTGCATGCAGGAGACCCTGGTTTGATTCCTGGGTTAGGAAGATCCACTGGAGAAGGGATAGGCTACCCCACTCCAGTATCTAAGCTTCTCTTGTGGCTCAGCTGGTAAAAAATCTGCCTGCAATGCAGGAGACCTGGGTTTGATCCCTTGGTCAAGAAGATCCCCTGGAGAAAGGAAAGGCTACCCATTCCAGTATTCTGGCCTGGAGAATTCCATGGACTGTATAGCCCATGGCGTCTCAAAGAGTCGGACATGACTGAGTGATTTTCTTCTTTTTTCATCCCTTTTGTTGGGTGAGCAAACTGTATTTCAGAGGACTGGGTAATTTTCCTACATAATGTCACAGCTAGCACATGGCAAGGCTGGAATCTGAACAAACTGGCTACAATCAAAGTTGATATTCTTTGTGTTTTATCCTACCGCTTCCTATAATTGCCCAAGATTTGAAACATAAGAACGCAGTCATCCTAATTGCAATTTTACAGATTTAAACCAGGGATTAGTAAATTACGGCCCATGGGTGGAATCTAGTCCATCATCTCTTTTTTGTACATACAGCTTTATTGGAGCTTGAGTAATTGAGTAGTTGAGACAGAGTTGAGTAGTTAAGACAGAGGCCAAATAGCCTGTAAAGCATAAAATATTGACCAATTGGCCCTTTACAGAGTTTTCCCTGATTTGAATAATTCTAGGCAGATTCCTTTTTGTCCTTCATCTTTCAAATATGAGCATAAGAAACTCATCACTTGAGAAGTTAGCATTTCTGGATGTGTCTATTTGTGAGCTGTCCCCAATATATACAATCATGTGACGTAGGGAATTTCCCGTGCATACATGGTCATGTGATACAGGGAATTTCCCATGCATACATGGTCATGTGATGTAGGGAATTTCCCACGCATACATGGTCACGTGACACAGGGAATCTGTGAGTGGAAAGCACAGTGTGGCCTCAGATAAATGTCGGCTGGAGGCCTGTTTCTGGTCCTTACTTGCTCTGTGGCCTTTGAGAAATTGATTAATCTACTTAACTCTGTTCATTATCATTTATTCATTCAAAAATATTTATTGAGTGCCTACTATATACCAGGCAATGCTGTCTGTGTTGAGGACATAGCTCTGAACAAAACACAAAAATCCCTGCCTTGGTGGAGGTGGCATTCCACCAGGTAGAGGCAGACACTAAAAAGAGAAGTAAATATTTATAGTGTGAAGAAGAATAAAGAAAGGGGGAACAGATAGTTTCAGGGTAGAAAGAAGAGAGGATATAGAGGGACTGCAGTTTTTTTAAAAAAACTTTTATTGGACGATAGTTGCTTTACAAAGTTGCATTAGTTTCTACTGTGCAGCAAAGTGAATCAGCTCTATGCATACATGTAACCCTGCTCTTTTGATTTCTTTCCAATTTAGGTCACCACAGAGCACTGAGTAGGTTTCTTGAGCTATATAGTAGATTCTTGTTAGTTGTCTATTTTATGCAGAGTATCAGTAGTGTATACGCATCAATCCAAATCTCTAGTTCATCCCACCCAGAAGGCTGCAGTTTTAAGTTGAGTGGTTAGGGATGCCCTCCATGGGAAGGTGATATATGAGTAAAGACCAGAAGGAGAGAAGAAGTAAGGTAGTAAAATCTGCACAAAAGAATGTTCCAGGTTGATGTAAGAGAGAGAAAGGCCCTGAGGCAGAAGCATGTTGACCATATTAAAGAAATGGCAGGATGGCCAGAGGGGCTGAAACAGAATGAACAGTGATGCAGCAGCAAACGAGGTCCAGGTGGTGCTCGGGTCTTGCACATCTAATGTGTTGCAAGTTATCATAAGCAGTTTGGTTTTTACTTTTGATGTGATGGACAGCCAATGGAGAGCTTTTGAACACTGGCAGACATAACTTGATTTATCCCTTAGATAGTCCACTTTGGTTTCTGGGTTGGGAAGAGCCTGGAGGTGGGAAAGTGACCAAGGGTAGCAGCTGTGGGATCACTTAAAGAAGACTACTGCTGTAATCTGAGTACGAGGTGATGCTGGCTCAGATTAGGGTGGCTGTAGTGAGTTGGTGAGATGTGGTTGGATTCTGGAAATATTTTGAAGGTAGATCTAAATCTTGGATCTTGACAGACTGGACGTAGGTTTTAAAAAAAGTCTTCATTATTTTTGGCTGTGCTGGGTCTTCATTGCTACTCAGCCTTTTCTCTTGGTTGCAGCAAGTGGGGGCTATTCTGTTGCAGTGCACAGGCTTCTCATTGTGGTGGCTTCTCATTGCGGAGCACAGGCTCTAGGGCACGTCTGCTTCAGCAGTTGCACATTGCAGGCTCAATGGTTGCGGTTGCTGGGCTCTAGAGCCCAAGTTCACTTGTTGTGGTGTGTGGGCTTAGTTGCACCGTGGCACGTAGCATCTTCCTGGATCAGGGATCGTATCCGTGTCTCCTGCACTGGCAGGTAGATTCTTTACCACTGAGCCACCAGAGAAGCCATGGATATAGGCTTTGAGGAAAAGTAAAGACTTTGGTCCACAGGCCGGGAAGGATGAGGCTCAGTTAAGAGTCTTAACTGAGATAGGAAAATAGTGGTTGGAGTAGGTTTGAGCAGTTGGAGTAGGTTTGAGCAGGTTTGGTTAGTACATCCAAACTCCATCCTGGATGTACTAAGTTTGAGATAGCTGCAAGACAGTGAGGCTGTTAAATAGGCAGTTGGATAAAGGGGTGAACCTGAAGTTGCCGTTGTTGATAAATGACAAAGTCCAGGGTGTGACTGTGGGAGTGGGTGGCTGAGATGGCACAGAGGACAAGATCTTCAGGACCTGAAAAGACAGAATACTGGCAAGATTATCCATGTGGATATTAAAAGTACCAGGAATTTTGATAAGGGTGCTGTTAGAGTGGCAATGAGCCAAGAGCAAAAAATCTTAGTGGAATGAGGATAGAGATGTGAGGACTCTGTGGGGATGACTGTGACAAAGAGGGATGCGGGGAACAGTGTGATGATGTAAGATATGAAGCTCTGGGGTGCGGATTTGGGAAGAAGAAAGGTCTGAAAAGGTAGTGAGGAGCAGAGAACTGTTATCCCATCTCCAGTTTGGCTGTTTAAGGGGTGTGAGGTGGGAAACGGCCACCATTTAAAGGGTTTGCCGGAGAAGCGGCATCCTCAGATTTAGTTACAGTGACAGGTGAAGGGCATGTTCCGAGGAGGCTGAGGGTAGCAGAGATTTTGCTGAGGATTGGCTGTGTGACCTGACAGGTATAGTAGGGGATTTCAGAAGTTAGGAGTGGGTGTTGGCAGAGGACAAGGGTCAGAAAAGGAGATGTCCACATGGTTTGGAGCCCTAGAGTTCTTTTGGTAGCTGATTCACAGGAATAACAAATTTGGTGGTCATGAGGAGGAGGGTGATGGCTGAGACATGAGTAGTGGAGGGAGTCGGGGAGAGGGGGCATGGGGTCTTGCCAGGAGAAGCAGTTCTGGGGCTTTGTCTTGATTCCTGCTAGTGGAAGTGCCGAGGCTGGGAAAATAAGGTCTTCCCGGGATGTGGAGCTCCCTCTCAGTTCCTCCAGTGGGGCAGGGAGCTCCTTCTTGTTTCCTGTCGTCAAGGGCATGGTGGCCACAGCAAGGAACAGAAAGAACTCAATCTAGCTTAGGAAAAAGAGTGCTTGCTGGAAGGTCTCACGTGGGCTCCAAGGGCTGCCTGGAAATCAGCAGCTCAAGTTCGTGGCTCCTCTTTTCAGTCTTTGCTGTTAAGACTCATCAAGCAGCTTCATCTCTCTTGCTCTTCACTCAGATTTGAGCTTTTGAACGGCTCAACTGACAGAAAGAGGGGGTACAAACATGTTTCCTGGGAGGCCACCTCTCTGGATTGTGGGATGAAGACAAGGGAGATCAGAGATGGGAAAATGATTATGAACCGGACAGATCTGAGCTGAGATGTCTAATTCACTAAACTGAAGATTCTCATGCATTAAATGAGGGGTCATTTGATAATATTTACCACATTGAATTGAGGTGAAGATTTAATGAGGTCATAGAGAGACAACTTTTAGCACAGTATATCTTACCCAGTTGGCACCCCCTACATGTCAAATTTTATTTTTATAATCCTGGTGTCTAGTAATTTGTCATCATACAGAGGGACACATTTGACTTGATCCTGTTGTGTGTGAATCACTGAGCTCCCGAGGAAGCTGGGGAGGAGGCGTGTATGTGCTGGATAGCACAAGAGCACTGGGGCCTGGTTGGCCCCCACCGGGACCAGCAGTGGGCATTGACATTTCAGTGTGGCTTTGCTGTTCTTTACTTCGGTCTGAAGGGACATTGCATTTCTATTTGTATTTTATTGCTTTTTCTTGTGGACTCCTATGCTATAGGGGTTTGCTTGCATACAGGAACCCCTGACAGTCTGAGGGCTCATTCTCAGCTAATGCCAAGGGTCTCCGTGGGTCTCCTTCTCTGCCTGCTACGGCAGCTCCTTCATCTCCTTGACCTTCACAGCTGACCTCCACTGGCTTGCTTTTGTCTGGTTTCTAACTCAGTTTCTATTAGGACAGACCTTGAATGTGAGCAGCCATGCATTCGCCCCTTGGATAAGAATTTTTAGTTAGTCCTTTCATTTAGAATGTATTGACTTATGTGTCTATCTGAGCACTTGTGGATAAACGTGGGCACGATGCATAGATGTGCCCTCTATTGTGCGTCTTAAAGAAATCATAAATGTATTGATGGGAGCTGTGTGATAAGAAAAATGTGGTATGTGTGGGAATCATTTTGGTTCCTACTGAGAGGCCCCAAGGACGCCTAAGTGTACCGAGTCAGTAATGTATTATTGAAGAGGAGCCTATTATAATTCAGGTCACAGTGATTTGCAGCTGCTACAAGGTCACCAAGACCCCTTCTATGATCTCTGGATTGTCCCAGGTAGCAGAAAATGCTAAACTGTGGATCTCAAATGCTGATTTTTCTGATTTCTTGCTTTATTGCTGTGGACCTTGCTGTAAAACATGGGCACATTTTAGGGGAAATAAACTGTTATGGAATTGAGAAACAAAAGCCCCAAGGCATTTTTGACATGAGTCATAAATAACACATAGTTGTAACTTGGGAAATATATGACTATAGAAACTCTTTAAATATGTTGCCGATGATATTATTTGATCAGTTTCTTCCAATTGATCCTATCAGATGTCTGAAAAAAGTAGATAAGCAACTGAAGACAGGTGTTTTAAAATAGATGATTTAAAAATATTAGAATTTTTACGCCTATCCTCCACTGAAAGACCAAGTTTCTGAAGCCAGGTGACTTTTCTTCATTATTAAAAATGATAAATGATGAACCTACCATAAAAGCTCTTATCAGGACCCGTGTTCCATCACCACTGCTCTTGAAGGGGCGTGGAATATACTGGTTCATTCTCTTTAGAATATCGCGGTGTTTTGTTACTTCATTCTCTCTCATTTTAAAGGATTTCATGGCAAAACACATACTTTATTACTTTAAGCAGATTTTAAAGACACTTGGTGAAATATCGCATGGTTGTTATTACAAAATGAAGTATGCTGATTCAGTTTGCCCAGTTCTTGGAACAGGAAAATTTACAACGTTATCTTAAATGATCAATTTGAATTGCAAAGAACCATCTTTTTATTATGTAGAGCAATTCACTAGGGGAAGCATGATATGTGTATTGAACTTTGTGTAGGGGAAAAGAGTTTGATTGTTACAGACCATAAAATATAGCACCCATAGTCTCCAATTAACTCCAGACTGAAAAATAGCTAGCCTGCATTATTCCCTGTTTTCTGGTCCTGTGTTGGATCCTGGTTCTCAGTTACGCTGAATCATGGCAATTCAAACACTCCAGGGCCATAGTGGGGTGACTTACTAGGCAGCTTCTTCACAAGCTGTTAAAAGAGGAGGGACAGTGTTGTTGTCATGGTTTTAACTGGAGTATGATTGCTTTATAATGCTGTGTTAGTTTCTGCTGTACAACAATGTGAATTAGCTATTAGTATACATCTATCCCCTTCCTCTTGAGCCCCCCATCCACCTGCATTGTCCATCCCACCTCTCTAGGTTATCATGGAGCCCGGAGCTGAGTTCCCTGTGTTACACAGCAGCTTCCCACCAGTATCTGTTTCACACGTGGTAGTGCTCTCCCAGTTTGTCCCACCTTCCCCGTCCCCTGCTGCCCACAAGTCTGTTCTCTATGTCTATATCTTTATTTCTATCTTGCAAATAGTTTCATCTCTACCATATTTCTAGATTCCATATATGTGTTAATATCCGATATTTGTGTTTCTCTTTCTGACTTACTTCATTCTGTAAAGCAGTCTCTAGGTCCATCCACATCTCTACAGATGATTCATTTTTGTTCCTTTTAAAGGTCAAGTCATATTCAAGAGTGGACAGTGTTTATCACTGTATATTTGGTCCACGATCCAATCCTGGGATCAGGATGCCCCGTCATGAGAGGACCAGGCCAGTTTTCATCTTTACTTGTCAAAGCTGGTGCCAGTGTACAGACTAAGGCTGCACTTACCCCTAGGATTCAGCAACCATTTGGCCCCACATGGAGATCCCAGTTTACCCCCAAGATGAGAGCACTGACCCCAAATCTAACTCTGAGCTTCTGCCCCAAGAAACACAGCTGCCATTTGTTTGAGACTTGGCATGCCTTCTACAAAGCCAAGGGTTAGTTAATGTCTCCATGGAGAGCTTTAAGACAATTGCTTTTGTTGCTTGTTTGAGACTTAGCATGCCTTCTACAAAGCCAAGGGTTAGTTAATGTCTCCATGGAGAGCTTTGTTGCCTCCAGTTGATTCTCTCACCTCCATGCCTTTGCACAGGCTCTTCCCTCTGCCTGGAACACTCCTCACTAGCCCCTCTCCTGCCTAACTTCTGTTTGTCTCTCAGAACTTGGCTTGATGTCACTTCCCCCGGGAGCCCCCAGGTTTGCCTTGAACACCCACGCTTCTGCTGGGGGAGCCCTTCCCACTCTGCACTGGAAATCTGGTTTGTAGAACTGCCTCCACGGAGGGCTATAAACTATTTTCTTTGTATTTAAAAACTTATTTCTTTTCCATATTTAAATCTCTAATTCATATTGACTTTTTGGGTAGAATGTGAGGTCCTAATATTTACAGAAGAATTCTTCCCTTATCTTTTCCCTACCTGCCCTATACTCATCTGCTGTTTGTTGAGGGACTGCCAAGTACCAGCCTTGCTGATGCCAGGAATGAGAAATGAATGATGCTGCTCCTGACCTCAAGAAGCTTGCGTGCATGATGCCTGCTAAGTCGCTTCAGTTGTGTCTGACTCTTTGTGACCCTATGGACTGTAGCCCACCAGGCTCTTCTGTCCATGGGATTCTTCAGGCAAGAACACTGGAATGGGTTGCCATGCACTCCTCCAGGGGATTTTCCTGATCCAGGAATCGAACCTGAGTCTCTTAATCTCCTATGTTGGCAGGCAGGTTCTTTACCACTTGTGCCACCTGGGAAGCCCCAAGAAGCTTACATTCTATCAACTATGCTTCAATTAAAATAAATAAATAAATGGAGGAAGAAGTTTACATTCTGTTGGAAAAGAGCAAACAAATAATCATTAGATCATATGAAACTGGTGTTTTTGTAAGCCAAGAATGATCAATATTGGCAATTTCATATAGTTTAATCCAACGCAATACAAAATAAACACAGTGTCTTACTTGATTCCAGGGATCAGAAGTAGGGGAGGGACCATGGGAATAAAACAGGGAAGGAGGAAAGAAGAAGAATACATGGATGCCTTTGGAGTTGGCCCCTGTTGCATCCACTGGTGGTCAATCTGCTGGAACTTCCGAGGAGCTTTATGAAATGTGAGTCAGAACTGCCTGCACAGGGACAGAGGGGAAACTTATCCGTGAGTAGTCTCTGAGGGGTTACTTCCCCTGCATGTCATCGGATTGGCCCATGGGTGTGTCCAGTGGGTTTCTGTGGATGTTCCAATCTTGGCATCAGAGAAGGCCTGGGCCAGGAAGTGAGAGGCAAGCAGGTGGGCTGAGGAGAGGTGCTGTCATGTCACATGTATGTGAAGTTGGTTGAAGTGGGGCCTGGGGCTAGTTGCTGGGGGCAGTGGCTGGAGTAAGAGACCAGGCTGAGACAAACAATAGATGAGGTACATCTGAGGAGGAGTGGTGGATTCTGTGGAAGTTTGGCTGGGAGGCAGAAGGGTGCAGTGACGAGGGAAACACAAGAAGGGAAACTGAGCTGAATCTTCTAGGACTCACTGGTCCCCCAGGGGGAAGTGGGCAGGGGATTGGATATTTCAGGTAGACAGAGCAATCTGGGCACAAGCCCAGAGGCATGAACGAACATAGCACATTTGGGGGATTTGAAGCAGATGGACATGGCTGGATTGTTAAGCCTGGGGAGTAGAAGGTAGGCGGTGGCTAGAGAGACAGGCAGGAGTCAGATCAACGAGCTGACGTGGAAGGTATATTAGTTTGCTAGGGCTGCTGTAATAAAATACCACAAACCAAGCTGGTTTGAACAACAAAATTTTACTGATTCAGAACTCTGGAGGCTGGAAGTTCAAGACTGAGGTATGGGCAGGATTGATGTCTTCCCAGGGATAAGAAAGAATCTTCCTTGTTCAAGATTCCTTCAATATTTTTGGTGTCATTGACACTGTAACAACTGCCAACATGATATATTTTAAAGGTTAATCTGCATTATTAATATTTTTCTATTACTGAAGTATAAACAGCCAACAGAACAATAGACCACATATGATTTATAGCAAAAAGCAAAATGGCTGTCTGAGGAGGCCTTACAAATAGCTGTGAAAAGTAGAGAAGTGAAAAGCAAAGGAGAAAAGGAAAGAGATACCCATTTGAAAGCAGAGTTCCAAAGAATAGCAAGGAGAAATAAGAAAGCCTTCCTCAGTAATCAATGCAAAGAAATAGAGGAAAACAATAGAATGGGAAAGGCTAGAGATCTCTTCAAGAATATTAGAGATACCAAGGGAACATTTCATGCAAAGATGGCCTCAATAAAGGACAGAAATGGTATGGACCTAACAGAAGCAGAAGATACTAGGAAGAGGTGGCAAGAATACACAGAAGAACTGTACAAAAAAGATCTTCACAACACAGATAATCACGAGGGTGTGATCATTCCCATTCACCTAGAGCCAGATATCCTGGAATGTGAAGTCAGGTGGGCGTTACAAAGCATCACTACGAACAAAGCTAGTGGAGGCGATGGAATTCCAGTTGAGCTATTTCAAATTCTAAAAGATGATGCTGTGAAAGTGCTGCACTCAATATGCCAGCAAATTTGGAAAACTCAGCAGTGGCCACAGGAATGGAAAAGGTCAGTTTTCATTCCAATTCCCAAGAAAGGCAATGCCAAAGAACGCTCAAACTACCGTACAATTGCACTCATCTCATATGCTAGTAAAGTAATGCTCAAAATTCTCCAAGCCAGGCTTCAGCAATACGTGAACCATGAACTTCTAGATGTTCAAGCTGGTTTTAGAAAAGGCAGAGGAACCAAAGATCAAATTGCCAACATCCACTGGATCATTGAAAAAGCAAGAGAGTTCCAGAAAAACATATGTTTCTGCTTTATTGACTATGCCAAAGCTTTTGACTGTGTGGATCACAATAAACTGTGGAAAATTCTGAAAGAGATGGGAATACCAGACCACCTGACCTGCCTCTTGAGAAATCTGTATGCAGGTCAGGAAGCAACAGTTAGAACTGGACATGGAACAACAGACTGGTTCCAAATAGGAAAAAGAGTATGTCAAGGCTGTATATTGTCACCCTGCTTATTTAACTTATACACAGAGTACATCATGAGAAACGCTGGTCTGGAAGAAGCACAAGCTGGAATCAAGATTGCTGGGAGAAATATCAATAACCTCAGATATGCAGATGATACCACTCTTATGGCAGAAAGTGAAGAAGAACTAAAGAGCCTCTTGATGAAAGTGAAAGAGGAGAGGAAAAAGTTGGCTTAAAGCTCAACATTCAGAAAACTAAGATCATGGCGTCCAGTCCCATCACTTCATTGCAGATACATGGGGAAACAGTGGAAACAGTGTCAGACTTTATTTTTCTGGGCCCCAAAATCACTGCAGATGGTGATTGCAGCCATGAAATTGATAGATTGCTCCTTGGAAGGAAAGTTATGACCAACCTAGATAGCATATTCAAAAGCAGAGTTATTACTTTGCCAACAAAGGTCCGTCTAGTCAAGGCTATGGTTTTTCCAGTGGTCATGTATGGATGTGAGAATTGGACTATAAAGAAAGCTGAGTGCTGAAGAATTGATGCTTTTGAACTGTGGTGTTGGAGAAGACTCTTGAGAATCCCTTGTACTGTGAGGAGATCCAACCAGTCCATCCTAAGGGAGATCAGTCTTGGGTGTTCATTGCAGGGACTGATGTTGAAGCTGAAACCCCAATACTTTGGCCACCTGATGTGAAGAGCTGACTCATTTGAAAAGACCCTGATGCTGGGAAAGATTAAGGGCAGGAAGAGAAGGGGACAACAGAGGATGAGATGGTTGATGGCATCACCGACACAATGGACATGGGTTTGAGTGGACTCTGGGAGTTATTGATGGACAGGGAAGCCTGGAGTACTGTGGTTCACGGGGTGGCAAAGAATCGGACACAACTGAGTGACTGAACTGAACTGAACTGATTTATAGCAGTTGCAGACTTCTGCTATGTAAGTGCTCTCAGCAAGGAGTTGGGAAAAGGTGTTCAGGAGCACGTTATTACACAGCATTGCTGCTTTACAGATGCAGTAGATGTAGAAAACCTCAAGAGCATAAATAATAGTAAGATGCAGTAAAATAATTAGGAAGTGATGAGTTCTGAGTATTTATTTAGAATATTTAGTATTTAAATATTTACTTAGTACAGTATTTATAATACTGCTGCTGCTACTGCTGCTAAGTTGCTTCAGTCGTGTCTGACTCTGTGCGACCCCATAGACGGAAGCTCACCAGGCTCCCCCGTCCCTGGGATTCTCCAGGCAAGAACACTGGAGTGGGTTGCCATTTCCTTCTCCAATGCATGAAAGTGAAAAGTGAAAGTGAAGTCTCTCAGTCGTGTCCGACTGTTAGCGACCCCATGGACTGGAGCCTATATAATGCTAAAATATACAGGGCTTCCCAGGTGGCACTAGTGGTAAAGAACCTGCCTGCCAATGCAGGAGACATCAGAGAGGCAGGTCAGGATGATCCCCTGAAGTAGGAAATGGCAACCCACTCCAGTATTCTTGCCTGGATAATCCCATGAACAGAGGAGCCTGGTGGGCTACAGTCCATAGGGTTGCAAAGAGTTGGACATGCCTGAAATGAGTTAACATGTACTCATATATTAT
Organism: Tragelaphus eurycerus; assembly: GCA_935064755.1. NCBI lineage: Eukaryota > Metazoa > Chordata > Mammalia > Artiodactyla > Bovidae > Tragelaphus > Tragelaphus eurycerus. The sequence goes on along the minus strand of CAKXYN010000024.1, from coordinate 13,963,950 downwards.
ACATATAAATTAATTTATAAATATAATATAATTTAGTTGTAAGCTTGTATATTTTAATTTTTAATAATGGCTGCTTTGCTGCTGATGCTGCTAAGTCGCTTCAGTCGTGTCCGACTCTGTGCGACCCCATTGACGGCAGCCCATCAGGCTCCACCGTCCCTGGGATTCTCCAGGCAAGAACACTGGAGTGGGTTGGCATTTCCTTCTCCAATGCATGAAAGTGAAAAGTGAAAGTGAAGTCGCTCAGTCGTGTCCGACTCTTAGTGGCCCTATGGACTGCAGCCTACCAGGGTCCTCCGTCCATGGGATTTTCCAGGCAAGAGTACTGGAGTGGGGTGCCATTACCTTCTCAGAATGGCTGCTTTAGCGACTGGTAAATATTATTCCTGAAAAATGTAAGAGCGACTTCTCACTAGACAGTGGGTGCTGGCTCCTGTAGCCCATTCCTTTTCATTTTCCTCTCTGATTCAAATTCAATGCAAGGTTCAAGGTCCAGTCACAATTTCACCTTGCTGCAAAACCTTCCAAGAACATATCACATCTTACTTTCCTTAATTGCTTCAATCCTTTCAGTTGATACTAGTCCTTAAAATCTTATACTACTGCTCAAGTTTGTCTCCTGTTTTTATCCAATCTGTTTCATCAACGTTATGGTCAATTCTGTGAGGGCACAGAGCTTGCATAGTCATCTTTGTACTTTCTGACAAATCAGCATCATCTTCACACATGAGGTACTAGATATTATGCTGTTGAGTTTCTTGCTTTTTGGATAAATCAACATATACATTTGTATAGTACCCAGTTGTCCCCATCTCATAAAGATGAGCACTGAGATGCAAGTCTGATTCCAGGCAAATGGGAGTTTATTTTGTTTGCATAGCTCAGACTCCACTGACGTTGGGGGTTGCAAGACTCACTCAGTATGACCTTGACATACACTGTTCACATCTCCAGACACACTTTCTTTGAAAAGATCCTTTTAGACCTCAGAGCTCTGGCAGCCCACATCCAAGCATCATTCCTTGTCTTCCCTTAGTCACCTCATCCTTTTCTTATGCAGGGAGTTCTGTCTACCTGTTGAATTTTGAATGAAAACCCAATGGACAGAAGCTCTGTACTGAATTCTATATTTTGTTCCTTGCTGAGCTTCCATGAATATAAAATACCAGCACAAAGGGGAGAGTCAGCAGGTAGAGATCAACACTATCCATATTTAATGAGAAGGGAGCCTGAGTTCATGGATGGGAAAACCACATTAGACGAAGACCAAGTTCAATAACTTGCCTGGGCTTACTGAGTAAGCTTCTAGCAAAAAATGAATAAATATCTTATGATGAACTTTCATGATTTATGCTTTAAAGTATTACCATCATTTTAATCCCTAAGGGGAAATAAAAGCAAGCAAGGAAGGAATTAAATAGTGATTGGTAATTGGGAAATTTCCCTTACCTACAATGGAGTAAAAAAGGAGAGAGGCAGGGACCCATATCCTTCACCAAGGGTCTGACTCTCTGTGAGTGGGCTGGCCCAGATCCCCACCATTCTGTCTCCTCAGAAGACACTGGAACCCTCATAATCTCCATCCACTACCAAAAAGTCAGTGGTTACGAGGCACAGAGGCCTGGAGTCCACAGGTGCTAAGTCTCTCAGTGGCTGGGCAGCCATCATCACTCTTTCAGTATCAAATATACAGATGAATACATTCTTTTAGTAAACTACATCAACAGATAAAACATGGAGTCCCACCATCAGCCCAGTTCCTATTCACACCCACTCCTTTTGCACTGGACATAGAAGCACCAGTGAAGCTGTCAGAAAGATCTAGCAAGTCCCAACCCCAAGTTCAGGGGGACTGTGCATTGCATTCTTGTTCTCACAGCTGCTTGCTCATTTAAATAGTCGTCTCTCCATTCATTCAGTTACCCACCCAATATTTATGAGCAGCTAGTATGGGCCAGGTACCATGACATGGAGAATTAGGCCAAAGGCTCCTATTCAAGGTCCTCACAGCCTAATAATAATAATAATGATAGTAATAATAATAATAGCAGAAAATACAGAATGCTTAGTATGTGCCATTCCTCAATATCATGAGGTAAATTTATTATTCCTTACTTTACAGGTCAGAAAATAAAGACATGGTGAGGTTTTGTTGCTCATTTTCACTCAGTTAGACAGGTAAATACACAATTACTGTATCATGGAGTAACCCAGTGATGCAGGGGAGCCCCCTGTTCAGGGGTACACTAAGGAGGCAGGTGGGATTCAAACCTACCTTGGTTGTATACTCGTGCCCCTGCCTAATTCTAGGATTTTCCAGGCATCATAAAAATTTAAAAAGGGTTTTTAAGAGAAACTAACAGGAACTTGGATTACTGTGATGTTGAATGGTTTGCCTTGGAAATGAACTGAGATCATTCTGTCATTTTTGAGAGTGCACCCAAGTACTGCTTTTAGGACTCTGTTGACTATGAGGGCTACTCCAACTAACAGGAACACAGCAGCAATAAAACAAAGAAGTGTTCATCCAAAATGGAAAAAAATGTTCAGCTTTAGGGTTTGTGTGATTTTTTAAATTTATGTCTTCAGTCTTTACTGCAAAACTCAGCCCGATTCCTGGAGAAAGGGTATAGTGATGAATTAGAAGGGGTTGATTGCAAAAGAACTCTCAGGAAACCTATTCAAAATAGACAAGACAAGGCATCTGGAGCATGACTCCTCATGTCTGGAAGCAGGACTTCTGCAGACACAAAAAGAAGAGACTGGAACCAGCAAAGCTGTTCTTCACACTGTGGTATCTGCTCAGTTTCACCTCCTACCATCGTGCTAACTCTGGCAGTTTTTTGGATGTGAATTGATGCCAGGTCTCCTTGAGCTGATTTTTAAGAACTGAGAGAGAGCATACGAACCTGAATCATATGACCAACAGTTTGAAATCCTTAATAAATGTGCATTCTTGCTCCAGCCACATGATACCAAGTCCCTTATCAGCTCTATCAGTTCAGAGAAGAAATCAGTACAGTGAAAACCCCTGTAGGTTTCATGAAATTGATAACAGTCCTTAGACTGATGTACTCAGCCATTTGTTTTAATGTCATGTAGAAACAGGCCCTGGTTTTGTTTCTGTCTTTGTTGATACTATGCTTTGGTGATCAGCTAAACCATTCACTCTGAGAGCTGAATTCTGGTGGTATTTTTCCACACCAGTTTGAGGCATGGCAGGAGTTTTTTTTTGTCAGCAAGAACAGAAGATGATGCCAAAAGGAAGCAGCTTAATGAGCAATTGGCAGTGATTCTACACTTATCTCTAGAAGAAAAGGCTCAGGTTCCAATGTGGTTTTTGCAAAGTAATAATTCTTTGCTGACTTCTTCCTAAACATATCTTTCCTGATTGTGAAGAAATAGTCACAATTAATCTTTTTAATTGGGCTTCCCTTGTGGCCCAGCTGATAAAGAATCTGGCTGCAATGCGGGAGACCTGGGTTTGATCCCTGGGTTGGGAAGATGCCCTGGAGAAGGGAAAAGCTACCCACTCCAGTATTCTGGCTTGGAGAATTCCATGGACTGTATAGTCCATGGGATCACAAAGAGTCAGACGCAACTGAGTGACTTTCACTTTCACTTTCCCTGGTGGCTCAGACAGTAAAGAATCTGCCTGTGATGTGGAAGTCCTGGGTTTGATCCCTGGGTTGGGAATATCCCCTGGAGAAGGAAACAGCAACCCACTCCAGTATTCTTGCCTGGAAAATCCCATGGACAGAGGAGCCTGGCAGGCTACAGTCCATGGGGTCGCAGAGTTGGACAAGACTGAGTTACTAACAGACTGAGTCTTTTTAAGTAACAAAGGGCATTTAATGAAAATATTTTGCTTGATACTAAGAGATTTTGGAGAGATTTATGAATTATTATTATTATTTTTTATAAATATTTCTATGGACAAATATTTTATTTTACTTCCATAAATACATAGAGGTAAAATGGCTAGATCATATTATCCTTTATTTTTTTTCTATATTTTCTGCCTTCTATTGGGTTAATCTTTTATGATTCCATTAACTCTTTTTTATTGAATTATTATTTATATCTTTTTTTAATTTTCTTTTTTTAAAAAATTTTATTTTATTTAACTTTACATTATTGTATTGGTTTTGCCATATATCAAAATGAATCTGCCACGGGTATACATGTGTTCCCCATCCTGAACCCTCCTCCCTCTTCCCTCCCCATACCATCCCTCTGGGTCGTCCCAGTTCACCAGCCCCAAGAATCCAGTACGGTGCATTGAACCTGGACTGGCGACTTGTTTCATATATGATATTATACATATTTCAATGCCATTCTCCCAAATCATCCCACCCTCTCCCTCTCCAAGAGTCCAAAAGACTGTTCTATATGTCAATGTCTCTTTTGCTATCTCGTATACAAAGTTACTGTTACCATCTTTCTAAAATGGTATTATTTTTGCCATTATTTCTTTGAATATTCCTTCTTTTCCTTTCTATTTCTTCTTCCTTTTGGGACTCCCATTATATGTATATTGGGATGATTGATGGAGTTCAACAGGTTCCTTAGATTCTTTCATTTTCCTTCATTCTTTTTTCTTTTCTGTTTCTCTAATTAGATAATCTTAGCTGACCTACCTTCAGGGTTGCTGGTTCTTTCTTTTGTCTGCAATAATTTGTTGTTGAGCTCCTGTAGTAAAATTTTAATTTCACTCATTGTACATTTCAACTCCAGAGTTTCTATTTGGTTAATTATTTCTCTCTTTTTTGATATTCTCTTGGTAAGACATTGTTCTCTTGGTTTCCTTTCATTTTTCAGGCATGCTTTCCTTTAGAAATTTGAGCATATTTAAAATGGCTGATTTAAACTGTTTTTCTAGTATCTCAATGTCTGGGTTACCTCAGGGACATTTTCTATTGATTGTTTCTTTCCTGCTGTAAAGGAACATTTCATGCAAAGATGGGCTTGATAAAGGACAGAAATGGTATGGACCTAATAGAAGCAGAAGATATTAAGAAGAGGTGGCAAGAATACACAGAAGAACTGTACAAAAAAGATCTTCACGACCCAGATAATCATGATGGCATGATCACTGACCTAGAGCCAGACATCCTGGAATGTGAAGTCAAGTGGGCCTTAGAAAGCATCACTATGAACAAAGCTAGTGGAGGTGATGGAATTCCAGTTAAGCTATTCCAAATCCTGAAAGATGATGCTGTGAAAGTGCTGCACTCAATATGCCAGCAAATTTGGAAAACTCAGCAATGGGCATAGGACTGGAAAAGGTCAGTTTTCATCCCAATCCAAAAGAAAAGCAATGCCAAAGAATGTTCAAACTACCACACAATTACACTAATCTCACATTCTAGTAAAGTAATGCTCAAAATTCTCCAAGCCAGGCTTCAGCAATATGTGAACCGTGAACTTCCTGATGTTCAAGCTGGTTTTAGAAAAGGCAGAGGAACCAGAGATCAAATTGCCAACATCCGCTGGATCATGGAAAAAGCAAGAGAGTTCCAGAAAAACATCTATTTCTGCTTTATTGACTATGCCAAAGCCTTTGACTGTATGTATCACAATAAACTGTGGAAAATTCTGAAAGAGATGGGAATACCAGACCACCTGATCTGCCTCTTGAGAAATCTGTATGCAGGTCAGGAAGCAACAGTTAGAACTGGTCATGGAACAACAGACTGGTTCCAAATAGGAAAAGGAGTACGTCAAGGCTGTATATTGTCACCCTGTTTATTTAACTTATATGCAGAGTACATCATGAGAAATGCTGGACTGGAAGAAACACAAGTTGGAATCAAGATTGCTGGGAGAAATATCAATAACCTCAGATATGCAGATGACACCACCCTTATGGCAGAAAGTGAAGAGGAACTAAAAAGCCTCTTGAAGAAAGTGAAAGTGGAGAGTGAAAAAGTTGGCTTAAAGTTCAACATTCAGAAAACGAAGATCATGGCATCTGGTCCCATCACTTCATGGGAAATAGATGGGGAAACAGTGGAAACAGTGTCAGACTTTATTTTTCTGGGCTCCAAAATCACTGCAGATGGTGACTGCAGCCATGAAATTAAAAGACGCTTACTCCTTGGAAGGAAAGTTATGACCAACCTAGATAGCATATTCAAAAGCAGAGACATTACTTTACCAACAAAGGTTCGCCTAGTCAAGGCTATGGTCTTTCCTGTGGTCATGTATGGATGTGAGAGCTGGACTGTGAAGAAGGCTGAGCGCCGAAGAATTGATGCTTTTGAATTGTGGTGTTGGAGAAGACTCTTGAGAGTCCCTTGGACTGCAAGGAGATCCAACCGGTCCATTCTGAAGATCAGCCCTGGGATTTCTTTGGAAGGAATGATGCTAAAGCTGAAACTGCAATACTTTGGCCACCTCATGTGAAGAGTTGACTCCTTGGAAAAGACTCTGATGCTGGGAGGGATTGAGGGCAAGAGGAGAAGGGGACGACAGAGGATGAGATGGCTGGATGGCATCACTGACTTGATGGGTGTGAGTCTGAGTGACCTCCGGGAGCTGGTGACGGACAGGGAGGCCTGGTGTGCTGGGATTCATGGGATCGCAAAGAGTTGGACTCGACTGAGCAACTGATCTGATCTGATCTGATGGACCACATTTTCTTGTTTCTTTCCATGCCTTGTAATTTTTAAACAGAAACAGCATTTTGAATACTGTAATGTGGTGGCTCTACAAATAAGATTCCCTATCTTCCTTCAGGTTTGTTGTTTCTACTTGTTTTAGTTGTTGACTTCCTAGTGACTTTTCTGAACCAGTTTTAGAAAGTGCATCTTTTGGTCATTTGTGACCACTGAAGTTTCTGTTCTGTTAGTGCAGCAGTCAGTTAATGCTTGGATATGGATTTCCTTAAATGTTTAGCAACAAAGTAGCTCCCTGTTTTTGCACATGAGCTCTCTGTGTTGGGGCACACTTCCAGTACTCAGCCAGGCAGTTCACAGCTCTGCCTTAGTGCTCATTTCCCGTTTGTGCAGAGTCAAGGTCAGCCAGAACTGAGAATGTAAAGCCTTCTAAGGTGCTTCCTGAGCATGTGCACAGTCCTGTTTATGTGTAAGACCTTCTAGATGGTCAGGAATATGTTGGAGCCTTGCAAAGTCCTTATTCCCCAATGTGTATCATTTCCCAGCCTTTCCTCCAAGTTCTTTAGTTAATCTATTTTTTTTTTTTAATAACGATTACCCATTGCTGCATACAGTACCTATTAAAATATTTGCCTGTAAATGTTTTTGACAAACACCCCTGGGTAGTGGTCATAGTTCTGGCTGAGTTCTAGGTGTGAAAAAACATACCTTTTGAGCTTGTCTTCCATGGAGTCACTGGGCAGATCAACCAAGGATAACTCTTTCCAAATGAGGTTTGTTCTGCTCCCTCTGGTATCAGTTCTGTTACTGGGAAAGGGAGCTGTTTCTTTCAAGGCTCCTGTTAAGCTGAGCAACAGGTGATGGGACTAAAATGCCACGAAAGTCAGTGGTCTTACCAAGATTCAGCCCTTTTTGCTGATTCAGTGCTTCCAAAGTTGCAACAAGCTTTTGGTTTGTCTCCAGTGTTCCAAAAAAAAAATTTGATTCTGACAGTTTTTGCCAGAGTTTTAGTTGCTTCTATAGAGGGGTGGTCTTCTGCAGTTGATTACTCTGACCATTATATTGATATTGCCCATTTTTTCTTACAGGAATCTTGGGCATTATTCTTGTATTCTTAGAAGCTCTATGTTAGAGATATTAACACTTTGTGATTAGTTGCAAACTGTTTCGCTCTAGTTCATCATTTGGTATGTTACTTCGTTCATAGTGCTGTGACTTATTCAAATATTTTTGATTGCTATCAGATTTATTAATCTTTTCTCTTACTTCTGGATGTTGAGCCATAGTGACAAAAAATTTCCCTCATTCTAATTCTAGAGCAATTTACCTGTATTTTCATATGGTATTTGTAGAGCTTTATGTTTTACTGTTTTTGGTAGTTGGAGAATATTTATTTATTTATTGCATTTAAAGGCACTAATTTAAATTTAAATCACTAACCATTTGGATTTTATATAGTCTATGGTGTGAGAAATGGATCCAATTTTATTTTTTTCATATAGCTAGCCATTTATACTTTCAGCATTTACTATCTTTTCTCACTAATTTGAGAAACCTTCTTTACGCTATACTAAGTTTCCATGTGCAATCGGGTCTATGCCTCAATTTTCTATTCTGTTCCACTGGTTCTCTAGTCATGCGCCAATGCCATAGTGTTTTCATTTATAGTTATTTTATTTTATATAAGCTAGTTCCCTATATTCCTTCATTGTTTTTCTTTTTTAAAGATATTTTCATGGCTATTATTGTTTATTTGTCCTTCCGAATGAAACTTCTTGTACATTGCTGCATGCCAGAAAAAAAAAATTGATGAAATTTTATATTGGGATTGTGTTAAATTTATAAATTACCTTCATGATAACTGATGTGCCAAAATATGATATATCTCTTTTTTCTTCCACGTCTACTTTTGAGACTTAAAAGAATGCTTTGTAGTTTTCCTCATATAGTTTTTGGGCATATCTTTTTAAGTTTATACCTAAGAATTTTATTTCATATTTTGATATCACAAATGGGGCATTCTCTTCCATTCCAATTGGTTTTTGTTTGTGTATATAAAACCTACTGCTAGACATTAATTGTATAATATACTATTTTATTATTAGAGCCCATAGTTTTCCCATGGGCTCTTGTGAGTTTTCTAAAGTAATGTCACCTTCTGGAATATTTTATTTTGATGGTTTTAGGAAAAACTGTGAAACATAATAAGAAATCCTGTACATCATTATTCAGTAATAAGACCCATAAGCCAAGTTATTCTGTTATATACCTCAGCATTTCTTATGATGTTACTTTGATTTTGGGCCTAAATCAGCCTCTAAAAGAGAATTTTAAAAGTGACATTAATGATAAGCCTAAACCAAACATTATTTTCAATGGTGAAAAACTGAAAGCATTCCCCCTGAGATCAGGAACAAGACAAGGGTGTCCACTTTGACTACTATTATTCAACATAGTTTTGGAAGTCCTAGCTACAGCAATTAGAGAAGAAAAAGAAATAAAAGGAATCCAGATCGGAAAAGAAGAAGTAAAGCTCTCACTGTTTGCAGATGACATGATACTGTACATAGAAAACCCTAAAGATAGTATCAGAAAATTAATAGAGTTAATCAGTGAGTTTAACAAAGTTGCAGGATACAAAATCAATACACAAAAGTCATTTGCATTTCTATATACTAACAATGAAAAATCAGAAAGAGAAATTAAGGAATTAATCACCTTCACCATTGCAACAAAAAGAATTAAATATCTAGGAATAAACTTACCTAAGGAGAGATAAGAAAGCCTTCCTCGGTGATCAATGCAAAGAAATAGAGGAAAACAATAGAATGACAAAGACTAGAGATCTCTTCAAGAAAATTAGAGATACCAACGGAACATTTCATGCAAAGATGGGCTCAATAAAGGACAGAAATGGTAAGGACCTAACACAAGCAGAAGACATTAAGAAGAGGTGGCAAGAATACATAGAAGAACTACACAAAATAGATCTTCACGACCTAGATAATCATGATGGTGTGATCATTCACTAAAGCCAGACATCCTGGAATGGGAAGTCAAGTGGGCCTTAGGTAGCATCACTACGAACAAAGCTAATGGAGGTGATGGAATTCCAGTTGAGCTATTTCAAATCCTAAAAGATGATGCTGTAAAAGTGCTGCCCTCAATATACCAGCAAATTTGGAAAACTCAGCAGTGGCCACAGGACTGGAAAAGTTCAGTTTTCATTCCAATCCCAAAGAAAGGCCATGCAAATGAATGCTAAAACTACTGCACAGTTGTACTCTTCTCACATGCTAGCAAAAAAACACTCAATTCTCCAGGCCAGGCTTCAATAGTAAGTGAACCATTAACTTCCAGATGTTCAACCTGGATTTAGAAAAGGCAGAGGAACCACAGATCAAATTGCCAACATCTGTTGGATCATCAAAAAAGAAAGAGAGTTCCAGGAAAACATCTGCTTCTGCTTTATTGACTATGCCAAAGTCTTTGACAGTGCAGAATACAATAAACTGTGGAAAATTCTGAAAGAGATGGGAATACTAGACCACTTGAACTGCCTCCTGAGAAATCTGTAGGCAGGTCAAGAAGCAACAGTTAGAACTGGACATGGAACAACAGACTGATTCCAAATCAGGAAAGGAGTACATCAAGGCTATATATTGTCACCCTGCTTATTTAACTTATATGCACAGTACGTCATGAGAAATGCTGGACTGGATGAAGTACAAGCTGGAATCAAGAATGCCAGGAGAGATATCAATAACCTCAGATAGGCAGATGACACCACCCTTATGGCAGAAAGTGAACAAGAACTAAAGAGCCTCTTGATGAAAGTGAAAGAGGAGAGTGAAAAAGTTGGCTTAAAATTCAACATTCAGAAAACTAAGATCATGGCATCTGGTCCCATCACTTCATGGGAAACAGATGGGGAAACAGTAACAGACTTTATTTTGGGGGCTCCAAAATCACTGCAGATGGTGACTGCAGCAATGAAATTAAAAGATGCTTACTCCTTGGAAGAAAAGTTATGACAAACCTAGACAGCTTATTAAAAAGCAGAGACATTAGTTTGCCAACAAAGGTCCATCTAGTCAAGGCTATGGTTTTTCCAGTAGTCATGTATGGATGTGAGAATTGGAGTATAAAGAAAGCTGAGTGTCGAAGAATTGATACTTTTGAACTGTGGTGTTGGAGAAGACTCTTGAGAGTCCCTTGGACTGCAAGGAGATCCAATCAGTCCATCCTAAAGTAAACCAGTCCTGAATATTCATTGGAAGGACTGATGCTGAAGCTGAAACTCCAATACTTTGGCCACCTAATGTGAAGAACTGACTCATTAGAAAAGACCATGATGCTGGTAAAGATTGAAGGTGGGAGGAAAAGGGGACAACAGAGGATGAGATGGTTGGATGGCATCATTGACTCAATGGACATGGGTTTGAGTAAACTCTGGAAGTTGGTGATGGGCAGGGAGGCCTGGCATGCTGCAGTCCATGGGGTCACAAAGAGTTGGACATGACTGAGCGACTGAACTGAACTGAAGGAGACAAAAGAACTGTGCACAGAAAATTATAAGACACTAATGAAAGAAATCAAAGATGACATAAACAGATGGAGAGATATTCCATGTTCCTGGGTAGAAATAATCAATATTGTGAAAATGTCTATACTACCAAATGCAATCTACAGATTCAATGCGATCCCTATGAAATTACCAATGGCATTTTTCACAGAGCTAGAACAAAAAATTTCACAATTCATATGGAAACATAAAAGACTCCAAATAGCCAAAGTGATCTTGAGAAAGAAGGATGGAGCTGGAGGAATTAACCTTCCTGACTTCAGATTATACTACAAAGCTACAGTCATCAAGGCATTATGGTACTGGTGCAAAAACAGAAATATAGATCAATGGAACAAGATAGAAAGTCCAGAAATAAACCCATGGACCTATGGGTTTATTTTTTATTTTTGCCAAAGGAGGCAAGAATATACAATGGGGCAAAGACAGCCTCTTCAATAAATGGTGCTGAGAAAAGTGGACAGCTATATGTAAAATAATGAAATCAGAACACTTCCTAATGCCATACACAAAGATAAACTCAAAATGGATTAATGACCTAAATTTAAGACCAGAAACTATAAAACTCTTAGAGGAAAACCTAGGCAGAACACTCGATGACATAAATCAAAGCAAGATCATCTATGACCCATCTCCTAGAGTAATGGAAATAAAAACAAAAGTAAACAAATGGGACCTGAATAAACTTAAAAGCTTTTGCACAGCAAAGGAAACTATAAGCAAGGTGAAAAGAACCGTCAGAATGGAAGAAAATAACAGCAAAATAACTGACAAAGGATTAATTTCCAAAATATACAAGCAACTCATACAACTCAATGCCAGAAAAACAAACAATCCAATCAAAAAGTGGGAAAAAGACCTAAACAGACATTTCTCCAAATAAGACATACAGATTGCTAACAAACACATGAAAAGATGCTCAACATTGCTCATTATTAGAGAAATGCAAATCAAAACTACAATGAGGTATTACCTCACACTAGTCAGAATGGCCATCATCCAAAAGTCTACATACAATATATGCTGGAGAGGTTGTGGAGAAAAGGGAATGTTCTTGCACTGTTTGTGGGAATGTAAATTGATACAGCCATTATGGAAAATGGTATGGAAATTCCTTAAAAAACTAGGAATGAAATCACTATATGACCCAGCAATCCCACTCCTAGGCATATACCCTGAGGAAACCAAAATTGAAAAAGACACATACATCCCATTGTTCACTGCAGCACTATTTACAATAGCTAGAACGTGGAAGCGATGTAGATGTCTGTCGACAGATGAATGGATAAAGAAGTTGTGGTACATATACACACTGGAATATTACTCAGCATTAAAAAGGAACACATTTGAGTCAGTTCTGATGAGGTGGATGAACCTAGAACCTATTATACAGAGTGAAGTGAATCAGAAAGAGAAAGATAAATATCATATTCTAATACATATATATGGAACCTAGAAGAATGGTACTGAAGAACTTAACAGGGCAGCAGTGAAGAAACTGTTGTTGCTGCTAAGTCGCTTCAGTCGTGTCCGACTCTGTGTGACCTCATAGACAGCAGCCCACCAGGCTCCTCTGTCCCTGGGATTCTCCAGGCAAGAACACTGGAGTGGATTGTCATTTCCTTCTCCAATGCATGAAAGTGAAAAATGAAAGTGAAGTCATTCAGTCATGCCTGACTCTTAGCGACCCCACGGACCGCAGCTTACCAGGCTCCTCCGTCCATGGGATTTTCCCGGCAAGAGTACTGGAGTGGGGTGCCATTGAAGAAACAGACATAGAGAATAGATTTATGGACATGGGGAGATGGGAGGAGAGGGTGAGATGTATGGAAAGAGTAACATGGAAACTTACATTACCATATGTAAAATAGATAGCCAATGGGAATTTGCTATGTGGCTCAGGAAACTCAAACAGGGGCTCTGTATCAACCTAGAGGGATGGGACGGGGAGGGAGATGGGAGGGAGGTTCAAAAGGAGGGAGATATATGTGTACCCATGGCCAATTTATGTTGAGGTTTGACAGAAAACCACAAAATTCTGTAAAGCAATTATCCTTCAATAAAAAAATAAAAAGAAAACAAAAGTGACATTAGCAAGACCCTTTGTGTCTACAAACTCACTATGTATACACTCACACCCATAAATACTCCATTTCTTTTGTTCTTGAGAAATAGACATATTTACAGGGCTGACTAGATTCTACTTGATAAGGTCACCAGGTAAGTTAGTGCAGGACTGGTGAAAAGAACATCAAACCCCTCATCTATTATTTGTCGAAGCTGAGGAAATTCCTTAGATTTTGCTAACATGCTTTAATTTTTAAAAATTAATTTATTTATTCTAATTGGAGGATAAATGAAGTGAAATGAAAGTCACTCAGTTGTGTCTGACTCTTTGCAACGCCATGGACTAAACAGTCCATGGAATTTTCCAGGCCAGAATACTGGATTGGGTAACCTTTCCCTTCTCCAGGGGATCTTCCCAACCCAGGGATCAAACCCAGGTCTCCCACATTGCAGGCAGATTCCTTACCAGCTGAGCCACAAGGGAAGCCCAGTTGGAAGATAACTACAACATTGTGATGGTTTTTGCCATATATCAATATGAATCAGCCACAGGTACACGCTTCACTTTTAACTTGTAATTTTGTGCATTTAAGTGCCCCTCATTGCTTTTTTGTGTGCATGCTAAATTATTTCAGTTGTGTCCAACTCTTTGTGACCCTATGGACTCTAACACACCAGGCTCCTCTGTCCATGGGATTCTCCAGACAAGAATACTGGAGTGGATTGCCATACCCTCCTGCAGGCGATCTTCCCAACCCAAGGATCGAACCCATTTCTCTTATGTCTCCTGCATTGGCAGGTGGATTCTTTACTACTAGCGCCATTGATTATTATTAGGTGGGGAGGTAGCTATCCTGTTCTAATTTCCCAGGAAGCAGAAGTACCGAGGCTAGTTAACCGGCTAAGGGAGAAAAGATTTAGAACTCAGATTTTCTGTCTTCATATATATTCTTTACAACATAGTGAAATACTTGCAAAGCCTTTTGCTGCTATTAAAGCCCATTTCTTACCTGTGCTCAGAGGAATCGGGAACAGCTGCTCAGCATCCCCTATTATAATATCCCTTCATATGTATGAATCCTGTGATTTTGTTCCCTTCCAGCGTCCCCTACGGCAGGTTAAATAGCCCAGATTCTGTCCCTCATAGAGTTTATCTCCCACCTCTTTTGTCAGTTTTAACAAAGAGGTTGTGACTCTTGGGTTCCTGCTCAACAGAGCTCTTCCTCATTATTTTGTAACCTTTATACCTCCTTCCAGGGAGAGTTAAATAAAGCCTGTGGATTTTTGATATGAATGTCTGGCAGGCTCCTGCTCACACAGAAAGGTTTCCAGCAGGGCTGGCTGATGAAAGCCTCAGTCCGACGACTGAGTCTCATTCATGGCAGATGAAAGGCAGCAGCACCTCTGCTCATTCCAAAACCCACAAATGGGCATAGTGCCCACGTGATGGTCCAAATTCCACAGTGAGTCCTATTTTGGCAGGAAGAGATGGGTTATAATGAGGATATTTAGAAGCTAGGAACCACTGGCTAATTACCGCAGGTGAACAATTCATTTTTTGGAAAGGCACTATTCTTTTAGCTTGTTAATCATGTGTAAAAATTATCCCTGACCTAGAATCTCATTTATTGCACCTGAGCCAGCCTGAAAATTAGAGAAATGAAACATCATAAAATAGAAGTATTAAAAAGGAGAATAACCCTCGAGGGTAACAGCAGTGTGACATTCTGGATGTTAAAGCGTGGAGCACGTCCTGCTTGCTTCAGTGGTGTCAAAAACGATGACCCCAGCACCGCTTCGCTTTCAACATCTTTGGGTTTTCTTCCCAGAACCTTCTCTCTGCACCCGCTCTATCCATCAACCACGTTACTTGCATTTTCTCTTTCTGGACATTCCCATATCTGTGGCTGACATCACTGTCCTCGAGAGAACATTGATATGAGTCAGAAAAATGAGTACATGCTCAATAGGATCAACTGCTCCCTGCTTCTGAATGACATGTCTCTGCAGTTGAGCACCTACCCCTCTCATGGATTCGCTGGTTATTCTGTCACTAAAGGAAGACTCTCCTTAAGGTTTGCATCATCTCAGGTCAAGATGAGAAAGTGGGAGGAATTTGAGGAAGCTCCTTTGTGTGTCCCTTATCTTAAAGAATGGGCTTCCCAGATGATGCTAGTAGTAAAGAACTTGCCTGCTGGTGCAGGAGATGTAAGAGATACAGGTTCGATACCTGGGCTGGGAAGATCCCCTGGAGAAGGACGTGGCAACCCACTCCAGTATTCTTGCCTGGAGAAACCCATGGGCAGAGGAGCCTGGTGGAGTACTGCCCATGTGGTCACTGGGCTACTTAGCACCCATACATCTTAAAGAACTGAGACTGATATTGATTCTTTTTTTTCAAAAGATTTGACTAATGAGTGTGGAAAACTTTCCAGGAGGGGGAAATGTAGTGAATAAATGATAAGGCTAAGTGAGCACCAAGACTCTACCTATCCTGGGATAAGTCACCTTGATTTGGGTTAAGCAGGGCCTGATTAGAGAGGTCCCCAGGGGCATGAAGAGACAGGTGGGGCCTGGTGGCTTCTTGAGCAGGGAAGGGACATTATAAAAGTGGCATTTTAGAGGGAGAGTCTGATGATGGTGAGTGTGGAGCATGGGTCTGAGGTGAGGCAATGGGAGTTATGGTAGAGAATGATGCCAGCATCCATTGTGAAGGGAATTTGCTCTGACTTTTGACAAAAGGAAGCTCTGGTATAAGTGGAGAAAACACTGGTCTGAGAATGAAGAGGCCTACATTGGAATTCTTGTTCTGCCTTTAATTAGCTGGATAACCTCAAGTCTCACTTCTCTTTGGCCTTAAATCCAGATTTCAAACTAGATCTGACCAGCGCATCAGTTTCACCTGCTGACATGCTGATTTTGGCTAACACAATATTTCATTTTTCACAGTCCCCACTGCTCCCTATTGCATCAGACACAACTTGCTTTACGTTTTTACATCACGAGCCTGGCCCCTCTAATTGTGCAATCTCTGCTATAAAGCTTGGTAAAATAAATACATTTGTGTTTGCCTCATCTGTTGTTGTTCACTCTAGGTTACAAGTTCTTAGAGTCAGGTAACTAGTTAACTTTTCCCTTGTAAGCAGAATGTTCAGGGCAAATTAGTAATTCATAATTACTAGTTGATAATATTCAGGAATACAAACATAGACCCTCTTCCCTCTCTGTGCCTCTCTACTTTCTGGGAAAACCTATAGCAGTTAGAAAGCATGTTTGGGGAATGTTCATAAGGTTAGATTTGACATTACCTTTACTTTCTCTGCTCAATTTGGACTTCTATATATTTAGAGCCACAAACACACAAGGACCTGTACTGGGGAGAAAACTGGTTTTAGCCCCTGTGGTTGATTTATGATAGTGCTTTGGGGAGTATGATGAAGAGAGACTCATTGTAAAAGTAGCACAGGAGAGGATTCTAGAGATAATCAGCTCCAACACCTGTACTTTGTAGAGGAAACAGCTGAGCCCCAGGGACTTTCCTAGTGCCCTGTGTCCAGTGCTGGAATCCAGTGCCACCTCTCTTGAGCCCATGGCTTCTCTAGCTTGGTGTTGACATAATGTTTGTAAGAGATCATATTCTGCTTGAGGACTGGCTCAGGACATTTATCTAAAGTTAATTAAATCTCTTAGACTAACTATCTCTGCTGAGTTGCTTAAATTGCATTTTAAAAAATGGAGGTAGTGATGTGTTCCTATAGAACTAAAAATCTGCTGTGTAGGCTTATTTTCCCAAAAGATTAAAGAGTCAAGTTACAGAAACCAGATGATTAAAAAATGTAAAGATTTATTCAATTATCATAGAATTTTAAGTATTTAATCACATTTTGAGATAATTGTTTAGTTACTGCAAATGCTTTTTTCTTTCATTTTCCTTTCTTTGTTTTATTCACTATGAGTTATTTTATTGTTCCCGAGAGGGTATAACTTTAAAATGAGTTGACATGTTACATACATTTTCCTTTAAAACACAAAATTTAATTATATTGCATTTAATTCATCTAAGTGTTCATCCAACAACTGGATTTTTAAGTATTTTTTGAGTTACTAGAACTAGAGCCTCTCTTTTTTCTTTTCCCCTTTCCTTTTGCTCCTCTTTTTTCTTTTCCCTCTTTATTCTCAAATAAATTCCTCAGCGCTGTCTCTTGCTTGCAGATTCACAAAGCTGAGCCCATTAGAGCTAAAAGATGTGGTAGCGATCCTCCTGTCCATGAGTTTCTGACCCTGCATTCACTTGCACAGGTAGAGTCCTAGGTGGGCTGTTGCGGGGAGCCCCCAAACCTTGAAATTCTGTGCGAAGCTCTGTGTTCATGTGCGCCTGGGAAGAGGGTCTATATCTTCGTCAAATTCTCAGAGGGGTCCCTGACCTCAAAGGTTAAATACGTATCAATGATGAGAAAAACAAAGGCCAAGATATCAAAATAACTCATCCAGGCTCTCATAATTGTGTAGCTGCAGACCCAGGAGTAGAAACTAGGTCTCAGGCTTCTAGTACAGGCTTTTCCTGCAACACTAATAAAGCGGGCTTAGTTTCAATTTTTATGGAGTTGATGATGTAGTGTTATGTCTTCTTAAACCTGTATTCCATGGATGGCTAAGAAATAAATTACTAATAAAATCAGATTGATTAAAACAACTCATCACCCAGCCCAAACCAAAATACTCTCTGAATTCCAAGTGCTCTAGTTTCTTTCATATGAAATGTCACACACTAGGAGTATGTCTGATATTGTATATACCTGAAGGCAAAATAAAAGAGAGAGGGAGGCAGAGAGAGTGAGAGGAAGTGGGGACAGGGGAGGTCATGTATTTCAGGGGAGTAAGGGAGGGAAAGAATGGAGAGAACTTCCAAATGAGCAAGTTACACCTCCTCCTTCACTTGTAACGGATGATGGGGGCATCCTCCCTTGGAGAACCGAGAGTATTTGAAACTTCTTGAGTATCTGCTCTGCTGCTGCCTTCTTCGTGATTGAAGAAAGCATACTGGTAGGGAGAATTTCAAGACCCCCAAGAACTAAGTGTGAAGCCATAGCATGCTAGACTCCATTGCAAGAACCACCATGCCCTAGAGCACTCTTTCATAAAGCCTACAGGCATCAACCTGCATATACATTAAGCTGGCACAAGACAGTGTTTCCACAGCCCTGCTCATATCCCTTCCTGTGTGATGCTCAGCACTGACTCCTAACCCATGAGCCCTGCTGCGGGCTGCCTGTCCTCAGAAGAAACTTTTTCCCCCGTTCCATGTTTCATTTTAGCTGTTTTGACAGGTGATAGAGATTTCTAGTCCACGTTAGGGTAAGGGATTGTCTTTTGAGACACATGTATTGACTCTTTCGTAAATGCTCTTTTTGTGGCTAGCTCCTTGATTGTTTATAACAATGAATGGATTTAAAAATTTTTTCTGAGCAGAGGTGCAGTCTTCAGTATACAAGGAAAGATGTATTTTTTTTTTCACCAAAAAGTAATAATGAGGACGGTTTAATCTTTTTTTTTTTTTCCTCATGCTGTTATATAATAGAGACAAATCATGCCCAGGCAGTTTAATCATACCTGTCATAAAGGAGGCTGTAATTCTTTGGATTCCTTTTTATTCAGTTCAGTTCAGTTACTCAGTCGTGTCCGACTCTTTGCAACCCCATGAATCGCAGCACGCCAGGCCTCCCTGTCCATCACCAACTCCTGGAGTTCACCTAGACTCACGTCCATCGAGTCAGTGATGCCATCCAGCCATCTCATCCTCTGTCTCATCCTCATCCCCTTCTCCTCCTGCCCCCAATCCCTCCCAGCATCAGGGTCTTTTCCAGGGAGTCAACTCTTCGCATGAGGTGGCCAAAGTACTGGAGTTTCAGCTTTAGCATCATTCCTTCCAAAGAAATCCCAGGGCTGATTCCTTCAGAATGGACTGGTTGGATCTCCTTGCAGTCCAAGGGACTCTCAAGAGTCTTCTCCAACACCACAGTTTAAAAGCATCAATTCTTCGGCGCTCAGCCTTCTTCACAGTCCAGCTCTCACATCCATACATGACCACAGGAAAGACCATAGCCTTGACTAGACGAACCTTTGTTGGCAAAGTGATGTCTCTGCTTTTGAATATGCTATCTAGGTTGGTCATAACTTTCCTTCCAAGGAGTAAGCGTCTTTTAATTTCATGGCTGCAGTCACCATCTGCAGGGATTTTGGAGCCCCCAAAATAGAGTCTGACACTGTTTCCCCATCTATAGCAGTACTTAAAGATATGCCACAACTTAGATTGTTCAGTTGGCCAAATGGCTGGACATCTGTTTCCCTTCCCCACCCCTAAAATTGAATAAAATAAAGGAAAAGAAGGGAGGAAGGAGGGAAGGAAGGATGACAGAATTAACCATCTGTGACAGAGGCCTGACGAACCACCAGGCCAGGGTGTGTTACTGCTGCTGCTTGAGGAGGAGGCAGGGGCCTGAGGAACCAGAGAAGAGCTGCAGAGCATGGGCTGCTCCTGAGTCCGGGACAGGGAACCCACACCCTGGCGAGAAGGGCTCATGAGACCCTCACTGGTTCCTGGGAGGATGTCGAGGTTAGGTTGGCTCTGGAGCTTTTAATTAGATTTTTCCTGTTCCTTTCCCCCTCCCCACATTGAGCCCGCATGGACCTCAGGGTAATTTGGATCTCCACAGCTGACGGCTCAGGTGAGTTTGATGGCTTCTCAGCTCACCCCTTCCCTCTGCTATCAGTAGGTCAGATGCTTAGTTCCTGCCTGGCTTTGCCATCTTTCTCTGGGCTTTCTAGGGCAAGCAGTGATTTTTGGCAAGATGAAGGCCTCAGCAGCAAGCAGAGGCATCTCTTTCAACTGTCTGCATTTTAGTACCACTTACTAAGCATCTGGCTATGGTGGCAACCATATGATGTTGTATTCTGGAGCACACAGCATTTGATGGCAGTCTACCAGTTTTTAATATACCAAGACCATGACTTGGCCTGTGGGAAAGACCATCTGCCCACATCCATATACTGTTCAGACAGAGGGAGCAGAATAGTACATGGAAGGCAAGCTTCAGCCGCTGTATTTCCTTGCCCTATAGACTGAACTCTAAATTAGGCATCGCCCTGTGAAATTCCAAACATATGGATGGCGGCTGTGATATAGGAGTAAGTTTTTTTCTCTTCTATTTTTCCAGTATTTTACCAAAATACAGATATTTTCCATCAAGTGTATTCCTATAACAAAAACCATTCAGTGACTAAAACAAAGGAAATTAGGTAAGTTTAGCCAGACTTAATCATTTGGAACTCATTATTTTCAATAATTTCATCTTCCTTTCCAAACCACTCACAATCCATCTCTAAATATTTGGTTCCTGAATTTGACCAGGAATTGATATCACATCCATTGAAGTGTTCTTTTTCAGACTACATCTTATTCCCTTTTTTGAAAATTGATGATTTTCCCATTTCAGTCATCCAGCAACTTTTCAAATTTCTATTTCAAAAAAGGGGAAATTTTAACATGTGTTGAGTATTTATTATGTTGCAGGCACTGTCTTAAGTGTTTGTATCTTTTAAAATTCAGGTTGGTAATCACACTTTCCTGTCCTTTCCAACATGAAGGTGATTTCTTTTATGCAAAGGATGGAAGCAAAATAGACATTGAATCATCCTCTTTTCTTTTATCAATTAACTGATATAAGAGTAAATTTAAGCACCGGATGGCAGATACTGCTTTAGTGATTTCCAGAGTTTGCTTGTTTCTTTTTTTGGCAGGATTATCTTTGATTGATTTCCAGAGATTTTTTGCATCATTGACATCAAAATTAGATGGAAGGGAATCTTAAACAGTTTGGCAGCCATGGTGTGCGTGTTTGTGTGTGTGTGTACGTGTGTGCTTGTATGAGTGTGTGTGTGAAAAGCCTTGGCTCTTAATGTTGAAAGGAAGACAGCCCCCCGACCTTTCGTGAGCAGAAGTAGGGGGAGGTGTATAAATAGTTAGAGAGAATTCTGGTTTATTTCTTACTAAAATACCCACAAAGATCCAGTATGAGATGACCATTCATATCACCATCCCAATGACAATCTGGGATGGACTGACGATAATTATGAAGCAGATGGAGTTGGACTAGGAGAACTAGTCAAGCTTCAGATTTGTTTTCAAAGCAGACTGCCCAAAAAAAGTCAAGAGATATTGCATATCCCACCACCACTTGTCCTCTTAATACAAGAACTTAGGTCCCATATAATTTGAAAATGATCAGTTGCACTTCTGGGGTACCCCCTCCTTGAGGCTAGAAGAGTGTATTCTTCCAATTTTCTCCACCTGGGAAGAAACTTAAAATCTCAGAAGTCAACATGAGGAGTGTGTGTGTGTGTGTGTGTGTGTGTGTGATGTGCATGTGCACACCTGTGTACAGTAGCACTATATATTTTGGGAGATGTAGTTTCATGAATAAAGCACTAGTTTAGAAACAGCACATGCTTGGAACTCTAGTCTCTCGTGTATTCCATTGGTTCAAGGGGGGAGAGAAAAAGAAAAAGAGATAGGAAGTAGATACCTCTGCAGCAAATCAAAGATCATTACGAAAACCCACACAAAACCGGGAATGAATTACCCTGGGAGACTGCATATCACACTCTTTGTTGACAAACTCTGAGGCTAGCTGGATGCTTCAAGAAAACAGTAACATGGGGCATGTGAAAAGATTGTGCAGAGTAAAGGGAAGGACAGGATCTGGGCAACTCAGAGGGAAAAACATACCTTTAAATATCATCTTCCACAGAACCCATGAGAAAATTTCACAAGACTTTTTGACATTCAAGAAGACATGACCTCTATCAGGAGAGAAAGCCAGAAGTGAAAAAGAGGTGAACTGAAAAGGCAGTTGGTTAAGATAAAAAGGAAGTTAAATGAATTGAGAGAGGATTGCTCACAGTAAGAACACAATTGTGGAATTAACAATTACTACATTGAAGCCAGTAAAAGAAGAACTGATGCAAAAAAAGCCGAGTGCAAATGTCCCATGATCCTCCTTAAAGAGAATATGTAATATGAAATTAATAGTAATCTGAATTTTATGAACAAAAAACCTGAGAGTGAACAGAAGAGAAGAAGGAATGTGTTTAATTTCTTATGTCAAATGGCGCAACTAAAAACTATAATATTCTCTTGGTTCTGACAGGGAAATATAAGCTCAAGTATTATATACAGAAGTATTATTTAGCATAATAAAAAGCAAATGAATTTCCAGAACCCTAGGGAAAATAAATCAAAATCACCTTAACGAACATAAAACAAAAAGAATCCACATAGTAAAAAACATAAAACTAAATTAGCATCAAGAACGCATAGACTGCTGTGATAAAACTACAAACAACCAGATCAGTTGCAATAAATATAAAAAGGGACAAAATATCATCCTTATTAAAAGAAGTAGAGTCTCGTATGGAGTCAAAAAACAGAATCCAGTTTTATGTTGTTGAAAAGGAGTTGACCTAAAACAGAGTGAAGCAAATGCTTAAAAGGTGTTGGTATATTAGAAAATGAATAAATAGGGATAATATAAATATGAAAAGGTAGAATAAGGAGCAAGGAGATCCAACCAGTCCATCCTAAAGGAGATCAGCCCTGGGTGTTCTTTGGGAGGAATGATGCTAAAGCTGAAACTC
The DNA here is from genome assembly GCA_935064755.1 of Tragelaphus eurycerus. Lineage (NCBI taxonomy): Eukaryota > Metazoa > Chordata > Mammalia > Artiodactyla > Bovidae > Tragelaphus > Tragelaphus eurycerus. The sequence continues at coordinate 13,940,985 of CAKXYN010000024.1, read as the reverse complement.
CAGTACTTTGGCCACCTCATGCGAAGAGTTGACTCATTGGAGAAGACTCTGATGCTGGGAGGGATTGGGGGCAGGAGGAGAAGGGGACGACAGAGGATGAGATGGCTGGATGGCATCACTGACTCGATGGACGTGAGTCTGGGTGAACTCTGGGAGTTGGTGATGGACAGGGAGGCCTGGTGTGCTGCGATTCATGGGATCGCAGAGTTGGACACGACTGAGTGACTGAACTGAACTGAACGGAACTAAATAAGATTATGGGACCTTTATGTTGATAAAATAAATAATTTTCAAAACTATATAATCTTCATAAACTCTTATGAACCAAATAACGTTGTTTCAAAATATACAAAGCAAATAATGTCTGAAGTATAAAGAGAATCTGAGCAACATCAGTAATAAAGGTTATTCTGATATCTATATCTAATCTATATCTATGTATGTTTTTTTTCAGCCTCCATGGAAATATTATTAAAATTATCTAAAATAAATCTTAAATAAAGTTTCCAAAAAGAAACTCCAAAACACCGTCACCACCACCACAACGTGCTTGTGATCTGGCCTGGTGCAGAACTTTTTTGAATTGCATACCTTCTTCAGGTCTCCAGTTTACATGGTCCCACCAGTCCCTGATTGTTTTACTTATTTGTGTTACTTGCCTGGCCCTGTACATTTGAATTTGCAGCCTTTGATAAGGGCCTAAAGTTTAGTAAGAGGTTCTTACTATCTTTGTTTGGGTTAAAGCCTATTACACAGGTGTTTATACTCACAGAATCTGTTGGGGGCTGGGATCGGGCAATCTCGTAAAGTGTGAAGTAAGTTCGGTTGAAGCTGCATTGGAACTGCAGTCTGGCTGCGGGGGGCTCTGCCAGATGTCAAAGAAAGGTTGGCTGTTTGATCTTGAGTTAGAGGCGAGTGAATGACATCTTCCTAAAGCAAAATAAGAAATGTAAAGATGATCAACCAGTGATTGGTAACAGTTGTAGATTTATTCGAATGGTTTTAATGGGATTTTCTAAAGGCAATGGTATTCTGAAATTTCTAAATATATCTCCTAGGTATATTTATTGGAGAAGGCAATGGCACCCCACTCCAGTACTCTTGCCTGGAAAATCCCATGGACGGAGGAGCCTGGTAAGCTGCAGTCCATGGGGTCGCTAAGAGTCAAACACAACTGAACGACTTCACTTTCACTTTCCACTTTCATGCATTGGAGAAGGAAATGGCAACCCACTCCAGTGTTCTTGCCTGGAGAATCCCAGGGACAGCGGAGCCTGATGGGCTGCTGTCTATGGGGTCACACAGAGTCGGACATGACTGAAGCAACTTAGCTTAGCAGGTATATTTATTTCCTAGGTATATTAGTATTCATCCTTGCTTCATTCTGAAAAGGACTTGAGGCAGTTACTAAGACTGTGACACCCCAAGGGAGGGAAACTGTCTGCTCCAGAGACAAGCAAAACAGAGGTTTGAGATCAATAGTCAGTTCAGTTCAGTTCAGTCGCTCAGTCGTTTGCGAACCCATGAACTGCAGCACGCCAGCCCTCCCTGTCCATCACCAACTCCTGGAGTCCACCCAAAGCCATGTCCATTGAGTCGGTGATGCCATCCAAGCATCTCATCCTCTGTCGTCCCCTTCTCCTCCCACCTTCAATCTTTACCAGCATCAGGGTCTTTTCAAATGAGTCAGCTCTTCGCATCAGGTGGCCAAAGTATTGGAGCTTCCGCTTCAACATCAGTCCTTCAAATGAACACCCAGGACTGATCTCCTTTATGATGGACTGGTTGGATCTCCTTGCAGTCCAAGAGTCTTCTCCAATACCACAGTCCAAAAGAATCAATTATTCAGCACTCAGCTTTCTTTATAGTCCAACTCTCATATCCATACATGATTACTGGAAAAACCATAGTCTTGAGATCAATAGTAAAATTGGCTAAAATCCAGTCTGGTTTTTATAGCATTTACACCAGTATCCTAAACAATATCAGTGATAAAATACTCCTTCTTGCCATGATGGACAATTTTATCATTTATTTAAAATATAAATAGTGTTTATATCTATTTAAAATAGGTGTTGTATTTATTTTAAGTCATGTTTCAAAATTGCATATCAGAGCCTATAAATTGGAAAATAGTATCAACACTTCATTTGTAATAAAATTTTATTTTCAGTGAAAAATAAGTGCAATATGTCTATAAAACAATAAGTTGGATTTCTATGAGACTCAGCCTGTGACTTGCTTAGATAAATTGCCTAGGTAAGCTGCCTTTCTCTTCAAACCATTAATCAGCTATTACCACCAATGAGAAGGCAATGGCACCCCACTCCAGTACTCCTGCCTGGAAAATCCCATGGATGGAGGAGCCTGGTAGGCTGCAGTCGATGGGATCGCTAAGGGTCAGACACGACTTGAGCGACTTCACTTTCACTTTTCACTTTCATGCATTGGAGAAGGAAATGGCAACCTACTCCAGAGTCCTTGCCTGGAGAATCCCAGGGACAGGGGAGCCTAGTGGGCTGCCGCCTATGGGGTCACGCAGAGTCGGACACGACTGAAGTGACTTAGCAGCAGCAGCAGCAGCAGCAGCAGCAGCAGCAGCAGCAGCAGCAGTCCTAGTTCCAGATGTACAAGCTGGATTTATAAAAAGCAGAGGAACCAGAGATCAATTTGTCAACATCTGCTGGATCATAGAAAAAGCAAGGGAATGCAGGAAAACATCTACTTCTGCTCCATTAACTACACTAAAGTCTTTGACTCTGTGGATCACACAAACTGTGGAAAATTCTTAAAGAAATAGGAATACCCAACCACCTTACTTGCCTCCTGAGAAACCTGTGTATAGGTCAAGAGGCAACAGTTAGAACTGGATATGGAACAATGGACTAGTTCCAAATTGGGAAAGAAGTACATCAAGGCTGTATATAGTCTCCCCACTTTTCTGACTTATATGCAAAGTACATCATTCAAAATTCTAGGTTGGATGAATCACAAGCTGGAATCAAGATTTCTGGGAGAAATGTCAACAACCTTGGATATGCAGATGATATCACCCTAATGGCAGAAACCATCCTAATGTGATATACTTAGGCTCATAATAAAATATTTATTGGATGAATTTTTCCCTAAAATGGTCAATGTTTGTCATTTGTCACCTGTATGCATTCAGTCCACTTGTAATGAGACCTCAAGCCAATTCCATGTACCTTCTCATCAGTTCTTCTCTGTCAGACTGGGATTTTTACCTTCCCTTGTGGTAGGCACACATCACCTTCCTGTTGCTGCAATATTTGCTGTGTTTCCTTTGTCCTCTCTTTCTATTAGAGGAAGGGGAAGCCTGCAGACTGAAAATGTTTTCACTCTTAGGCATCTTGTTTTTTCAAAAGTTAGGAAGCAGGCTCTGGCAAGGTAGGTTAACATAGGTACCTGGTGTGGAAGTTCTAGGAACCTGCCTGCATGACTTTCTTAGGAAGGTGTTAAGCTCCTAATGGTGTCTTCCTTCTCAAGAAAGTCCATTACAGCCCGTTACTCAACTTTCAGGCACAAAATAGTCCTCTTCGTCTTGGTAGAGTGCCTGTCTATTCCCGTGGGCAGCGGCATGTCCATGACAGGGTGGGATGGTGAGGAGGGGCACTTGTGCCACAAGGAGAAGTTTTAGGACTGGACTCAAGGCGTTGCATCCACCAGCTGTACAAGATGAAGGGAGATTTGTTCCTTTGCTCTCTATTCAGTGTTCTTCTCCTGAGTTGTCCCGTTACTGTCAGGTGATAAAAGGGATCCTCTTGGGTCTAAATTTCTACTTCTAAAATAGAAGCCACATTGAAGCACTCAGGGATCTTATGTTTGGCATCATTCCAGCTAGTGTTGTAGGGAAGTGTGAAGTTGTTTGCTGTTCTCCAGACTCAGAGTGTGAAGACCAGACTGACTTTAGCGTTGAAGGAGAGCAGGGAGGGCATAGCTGTGCTGGCGCCCATCCTTGTCAGCGGTGAATTTGTCATGGTGGCCACAGGTGAGGAGGGATATCAACCTCTGAGCCCTACACAACTTGTTCAAAAGAGCTTTGGAAATCTTCAGACAGAAGTGCTATGAGGAGGATGACGCAGCTGAGAAAGGAGATAGATGGGGCCACAAACTCATGTTCTACAGGCTTTCCTGTTTCCTTCCTTATCTTCTGAGAAAGAAAAATGCACACAAAGCAGCCACTCTGTAGCTTGCAGGGGATTGACTTTGACAAATTTGAAAAGGACCACAAAGGACTGACTTTGGGGTATAGAAATGGCTAATTCTCAGGAGGAGAAACAGGTATAATGGTTTTTAAACCTCTTGAAAGGAATAATTATGACTATGACTTGGTATATATATTCTATTCTTGCATATATATTCAAATCTACAACAAAGTTTCTTGGGTCATTGCTCATGTCAGAACCCTTGAAAGGCTGGTTCCCCAGGGTTGTCACAGAGCTAATACTCAGGCAAGTGGTACAACAGGCTTACACTAAAATGACTTAGCTGGCAGCACAGGCACTAAGCAGCCAACTTGGAGCCCTGAAGAATCTATCTATCTATCTATATAGGCATGACTGGCACAGCTGTGCCAGTGTGTGCTGACTGAGGGTTAGTGCTGGGAATAGTGGGGGGTGGGGTAGCTTTGGGGGTTTCCCAAGTGGCTTAGTGGTAAAGAATCCACCTGCCAATGCAGGAGACACAAGAGACAGATTTGATTGCTGGATTGGGAAGATCCCCTGGAGGAGGAAATGGCAACCCTCTCCAGTATTCTTGCTTGGAAAATCCCATGGACAGAGGAGCCTGGTGAGCTAAAGTCCATGGGGTCACAAAGAGTTGGACACGGCTGAAGTGACTGAGCACACACACGGGGTGACTTTGGACACTTCAGGATGTCTTCATTGGCTATGCCGCTCCAAAAGAAAACGTGTGCGTGTGCATGTGGGTGTGTGTGCACAAGTGTGTGTGTGTGTGCACGCATGCACACACACACACACACACACACTAGCAGGAGAGAAGTGAGGTTTATCAAAACCAGATTAAGGCATGCCAAGGCAACAGTCTATAATTAGCACCACAATATCACTGGAATAAAAGGGAAATATTACACGAGTTAACTCAGGGATCCTGACAGAACTGAAGTATAAATGCATTCCTCTCATTGAAATAAACAGTACCCTTAATAGTGGAAGTACAAAGCACTGATCTACTGAGTAGTTCTGTAGAGGGCAAGATTCATGGTGCAAAGGCAGGTGGTGAGTTGTTCTGTACCAAACTTGGTAACAAAGACCACAGAAGCCAGTGATTCCTGATCGTTAGTCATTAGTATCCTCATATGTCACAGTGGGTACCTGTGTTTCTATAGGACTTCATTGGTACTCAGTTGCTAAGTCGTGTCTGACTCTTTGTGACCCCATGGACTTTAGCCTGCCAGGCTCCTCTGCCCATGGGATTTTCCAAGCAAGAAAACTGAAGTGGGTTGCTGTTTCCTCCTCTAGGAGATCTTCCCGACCCAGGGATCGAACCTGCATCTCCTGTGTCTCCTGCATTGTCAGGTGGATTCTTTACCACTTAGCTACCTGGGAAGCCCAAGGCTTTGTTACTCTCAGCTATAAGGTGGCAGGACAGGGCCTGCAGTGGCGGGAGCTCCTGAGCAGCCTTGGGAGAGTAACCCAAGTAGATCTCAGGCTGCTCTGTGGCCCCCTTGGGGACAACTGTGTTGAGCAAAACCCAGCATGCATGGCCCTAGGTTGCTGTTCTGAGTGAGGTCAGGGGGCTCTTTTCCCCAGAGACCTACTTCAGCAGCCAACTGGAGAGTACACTCTGCCACCTGTGGACATGGGCCTGTGGAGCTGTTGGAGAACTTGTGTGTTTGCGGTCCCAAAAGTAGGTGGTTGGAGGTGGGGGAGGTGCAGAGGTTGGCTAGGGTTCCTTGTGGGCCAAGCTCTAGGTCCTGACTCTGTATCCGTCTAAGTACGTTAGTTTTCCATTAATATTCCCACAAACTTAGTGGCTTAAAGCAACACAGGTTTATTATCTTACAGTCCTAGAGGTCAGATGTCAGAGATAGGTTTCACTGGGCCACAAATCAAGATGTCGGCAGGACTCCATTCCTTCTGGAGGCAGTAGGGGAGAATTTTTCTGTTTCTTAACCTTTTCTAACTTTCTGAAGCCACTTGCATTCCTTGACTTGTGACCCCTCCCTCCATCTTCAAAGCTGACAGCATGGCGTCTTCAAATGTCTCCCTGACTCTGCCATCATTTTCTGTTGTCACATCTTCTCTGACTCTCACTCGACTGCCTTCTACTTTTTCTTCTAAGAACCCTTGGGATTGCACTGAGTCCACATGGGTAATTAGGAGCATCCTTCCGTCTCAAGAGTCTTTAGCTAACCATTTGCTAGTGAAGTAGCATATTCACAGGTCCCAGGAATCACAGCATAGATATATTCAGCCTCCCGCACAGATGAAGGCTTCCTTGTCTGTTTTGTACGTGATTGGCTCTGGAGGGTGACATTCATACCCTCCAACTTAGAGTGTTATTATTTTGAAGTGTCTGAGGTAGTAAAGTTCATTGGATCAAAAATCTGTTCCCATCATTAAATACAATTAATTTAATTATATTAAATTTCAATATTATATTGCCACTGAAAAGAAAGAAGAATGGTTAGATTTTTAAAATATAATTTTCACTGTTGTGAAATTTTCAATGGTTATTTATTTTCAATGGTTTTAAAATTTTTATTATATGTATGTGTACAAAATTTCTCATTAATGTGACTCTCACAAATTTCAAGGGTCACCAGTAAAAGCTGTTGATCAGAAATTGTGTGTAGCCATTTCAGCCTTAAAATCTGATATAAGAAAGTTATGCTTGTTATCTTCATGGAAGCAAGCTCAAGGTTCTCATTAAAAAATATGAAAAGACTTGGGGAAAGTTTTATTCTAGTTCAATATTCAACATATTCCCTATTATCTTTTATTTTTATCATTATTATATAAAAACAAAGAAAATGTAATGTTATTACACCATGTTTCAAAGAGATATGCTCAAATCTCCCCCCACATTACCTCAGCATGGTATATAGTTATTATCATTTTCCATATGTGGATAATATGAAAAAAGATTGAGGAGAATAGACTGGGTGACTCCATCCTTTGTGACTGTGCAGGACCAACTCAAAACAATTTCAAAGGAAATATTACATAATGATAGAAAATTACATTGTAAGATCAACTGCAAAGTTTAGAACATATAATAAATCTCTTAATTTGACCATAAAGAAAGAAGTATATAGTTGCTCCTTGTTGTCTATGGAGAACTGGTTCAAGGATTTCCCACAGATATGAAAATGCAAGGATGCTTCAAGTCCCTTACACAAAATTATGTAGTATTTGCATGTAACCTATGCAATCCTTCTGTATACTTCAAATTATTTCTGGATTACTATAGTACCTGCTGCTGCTGCTGCTGCGTCGCTTCAGTCGTGTCCGACTCTGTGCGACCCCATGGATGGCAGCCCATCAGGCCTCCCTGTCCATCACGAACTCCCAGAGTCCACCCAAACCCATGTCCATTGGGTTGGTGATGCCATCCAACCATCTCATCCTCTGTCATCTCCTTCTCCTCCTGCCCTCAATCTTTCCCAGCATCATGGTCTTTTCAAATGAGTCAGCTCTTCGCATCAGGTGGCCAAAGTATTGGAGTTTCAGTTTCAACATCAGTCCAATGAACACTTTAGGATGGACTGGTTGGATCTCTTTGCAGTCCAAGGGACTCTCAAGAGTCTTCTCCAATACCACAATTCAAAAGCATCAATTTTTCGGCTCTCAGCTTTCTTTATAGTCTAACTCTCACATCCATACATGACTACAGGGAAAAACCATAGCCTTGACTAGACAGATGTTTGTTGGCAAAATAATGTCTCTGCTTTTTAACAAGTTCTCTAGGTTGGTCATAACTTTTCTTCCAAGGAGTCAGAGCCTTTTAATTTCATGGCTACAGTCACCATCTGCAGTGATTTTGGAGCCCCCCAAAATAAAGTCAGAACTGTTTACACTGTTTCCCCATCTATTTGCCATGAAATGATGGGACCAGATGCCATGAATTCATTTTCTGAATGTTGAGCTTTAAGCCAACTTTTTCACTCTCCTCTTTCAATTTCATCAAGAGGCTCTTTAGTTCTTATTCATTTTCTGCCATAAGGGGGTTGTCATCTGCATATCTGAGGTTATTGATATTTCTTCCAGCAATCTTGATTCCAGAGTGTGCTTCCTCCAGCCCAGCACTTCTCATGAGGTACTTACTCTGCATATAAGTTAAATAAGCAGGGTGACAATATACAGCCTTGATGTACTCCTTTTCCTATTTGGAACCAGTCTGTTGTTCCATGTCCAGTTCTAACTGTTGCTTCCTGACTGCATACAGATTTCTCAAGAGGCAGGTCAGATGGTCTGGTATTCCCATCTCTTTCAGAATTTTCCACAGTTTATTGTGATCCACACAGACAAAGGCTTTGGCGTAGTCAATAAAGCAGAAATAGATGTTTTTTCTGGAGCTCTCTTGTTTTTTTAATGATCCAGATTTGATCTCTGGCTCCTCTGCCTTTTCTAGATCCAGCTTGAGCATCTGGAAGTTCACAGTGCATGTATTTCTGAAGGCTGGCTTGGAGAATTTTGAGCATTACTTTACTAGCGTGTGAGATGAGTGCAATTGTGTGGTAGTTTGAACATTCTTTGGCATTGCCTTTCTTTGGGATTGGAATGAAAACTGACCTTTTCCAGTCCTGTGGCCACTGCTGAGTTTCTAAATTTGCTGGCATATTGAGTGCAGCACTTTCACAGCATCATCTTTCAGGATTTGAAATAGCTCCACTGGAATTCCATCACCTCCACTAGCTTTGTTCGTAGTGATGCTTCTTAAGGCCCACTTGACTTCACGTTCCAGGATGTCTGGCTCTAGATCAGTGATCACACCACCGTGATTATCTGCTTTGTGAAGCTCTTTTTTGTACAGTTCTTCTGTATATTCTTGCCACCTCTTCTTGATATCTTCTGCTTCTGTTAAGTCCATACCATTTCTGTCCTTTATTGAGCCCATCTTTGCATGAAATATTCCCTTGGTATCTCTGATTTTCTTGAAGAGATCTCTAGTCTTTCCTGTTCTATTGTTTTCCTCTATTTCTTTGCATTGATCACTGAGGAAGGCTTTCTTATCTCTCCTTGCTGTTCTTTGGAACTCTGCATTCAAATGGATATATCTTTCCTTTTTTTCTTTGCTTTTTGCTTCTCTTCTTTTTTCAGCTATTTGTAAGGCCTCCTCAGACAGCCATTTTGCTTTTTTGCATTTGTTTTTCTTGGGGATGGTCTTGATCCCTGTCTCCTGTACAATGTCATGAACCGCTGTCCATAGTTCATCAGGCACTCTGTCAGATCTAGTCCCTTAAATCTATTTTTCACTTCCACTGTATAATAATAAGGGATTTGATTTAGGTCATACCTGAATGGTCTAGTAGTTTTCCCCACTTTCTTCAATTTAAGTCTGAATTTGGCAATAAGGATTCATGATCTGAGCCACAATCAGCTCCTGGTCTTGTTTTTGCTGACTGTATAGAGCTTCTCCACCTTTGGCTGCAAAGAATATAATCAATCTGATTTCACTGTTGACCATCTGGTGATGTCCATGTGTAGAGTCTTCTCTTGTGTTGTTGGAAGAGGGTGTTTGTTATGACCAGTGCATTCTCTTGGCAGAATTCTATTAGCCTTTGCCCTGGTTCATTCCGTATTCCAAGGCCAAATTTGCCTGTTACTCCAGGTGTTTCTTGACTTCCTACTTTTGCATTCCAGTCCCCTATAATGAAAAGGACATCTTTTTTGGGTGTTAGTTCTAGAAGGTCTTGTAGGTCTTCATAGAACCGTTCAACTTCAGCTTCTTCGGCGTTACTGGTTGGGGCATAGACTTGGATTACTGTGACATTGAATGGTTTGCCTTGGAAACGAACAGAGATCATTCTGTCGTTTTTGAGATTGCATCCAAGTACTGCATTTTGGGCTCTTTTGTTGATCATGATGGCTACTCCATTTCTTCTGAGGGATTCCTGCCTGCAGTAGCAGATATAATGGTCATCTGAGTTAAATTTACCCATTCCAGTTCATTTTAGTTCGCTGATTCCTAGAATGTCGACATTCACTCTTGCTGTCTCCTGTTTGACCAGTTCCAATTTGCCGTGATTAATGAATCTAATATTCCAGGTTCCTATGCAATATTGCTCTTTATAGCATTGGACCTTGCTTCTATCACCAGTCACATCCACAACTGGGTGTTGTTTTTGCTTTGGCTCCATCCCTTCATTCTTTCTGGAGTTATTTCTCCACTGATCTCCGGTAGCATAATGGGCACCTACCGACCTGGGGAGTTCATCTTTCAGTGTCCTATCTTTTTGCCTTTTCATACTGTTTATGAGGTTCTCAAGGCAATAATACTGAAGTGGTCTGCCATTCCTTTCTCCAGTGGACCACATTTTGTCCACATTTGTCCAAATGCTATGTAAATAATTGTAAATGCAATGAAAATATTGTGTAAATAGCTGCCCTCAAGTTTAGTTTTTGGATTTTCTGGACTTCCTCCCCCTCCCCTGAATATTTTTCATTGAGGTTGGTTGAATTTGAGGATGTGAATCCCCCAGGATATGGAGGGCTGACTGTCTATTAGTCTGTATGTATTTATACATGTAGATATGTATATCCATGTGTTTATATATGTAGATATGTGTATATGTATATACATGCTATACATGTGTATGTGTACGTGTGTGTACACACACATACACACACCTTTAGAGGGCTTGTATTTTAAGGTTCCAAACTGGTCCTTTGCTGGGCTTGCTGGGGCATATCCAGGCTGCCCTCCTGTGGGCCCTTGCATGAGTTAGTTACCTACCTTGAGTCCCGTTTTCTGCCTCACACCTATGGTCTACCTTGTAAAGTTACTATGAAAGTTAAAGGAGGCAAAAATGCACCAAAGTGTCTGTTACAACCCCAGATGCTAATAGTGATAACTCAGTAAAAGTTAACGCCCATCTTCTTTGAGCTCTTTGGAGAGAAAATGATTCATGCCTCTAAGTCAAGCCTGGTTTTTTCTTTTTTTTTTTTTTAAGGGAAAAAGATCCATTTCATCAATAGGTGAGCTGAAATCCTGGAGGTATTGATGGTTAGGATGATGTGCAGGAGGCCTCCCCACGTTGGCTTGAACGCCCACCCCGCCCAGGGCAGCCGTCAGGTTCATGCAGCAGTGAGAGGAGGAAGGCTCCACCTTCTCCTTGTCCACTCCTACATGTGCCAGGCAGTCAGTTCAAACATGGCATTGTCCAACAAGAAGGGCAGCAAACCGTAATTGCCAGAAAGCCCACGCTGCAGTGTGGGCCCTGCCTTCAGCTTTTCTCACCTCGGAAAGGTGAGGAGTCACGGGGAAGCCCAGCAGGAAGGCCAAGGTTCTCACCTCCTGCAGACCAGGCAGGGCCTCGGCATTCTCCATCGGTATGCAGGCGGCTGCCGGCGCCCTTTGTGGCACATATTTATCAGGCCAACTCTGTATCTGGTTTCTGGGTCTAATGAATGAGGTGGTAGAGGGTTTTAGGTTAAAAGGCCTAAAATCCATTTACCGCCTGGGTGGACATCAGAATTAGGTGACAGATGAACCATAAGGAAATCTAGGCAAGAAATGGGCCCTTGCTGGAGCACACACACTGAGAGACGGCCCCGGATCATTGTTTTGTGCTGTATGGTCCCCATGTTTCTGCAGACTCTATAGGTGCTACCTAGCCAATGTTTGTTAGTTTATGGTGTGAAGGATTTTGGAATTATATGACCTCTTCTTTGCTCTAGAAACATGCAAAACCATGGATAGTGAATGAAGAGGTCTGCGTTCGAAGGCTGGGGAGGAGTTGATAGGCTCCCAGGCAGTCGTGCATGAATGACCCCTGTGGGTGAGGGGCAAGGGCAGCCGCTTGCTTCACTTGCTTGCCCCTCTCCCTCCCCGCCCTCCAGGACAGAGCCGGCTGTTTCAGGCACTCAGGTGCCTTGACAGCCTGTGGGTGTATCCATGCCTGACAAGGCCAGGATATTTTCAGGCTTCCGTGTGAAGCACAACTCAGCAAAAGCACAGAGGCCTGGCTTTGGTATAATTTGCCACAGGGCTGGTGCCTGTCTGCAGATGTGTAGATTCTCGCATCCTGGAGGCAGTGGGAAGCAGCGAGGGTGATCGTGCTGCCTCCGTAAGTGTACCCACCGGCAGCGTGCAGGGGATGGGCCGCCCAGCTTGCGCTCTGTGCCCCTGTTCTTCCCCTCCCAGGGCTACTTCCTCCCTTGGTTCTTTCCCATTTATTCATTCAGCAAACATTATCTGGTGCTGGGCGCTATGTACCCCGCTACCCAGCGTGGCCAGCAGAGACAGAAATAAGCAGATGGTTACAAACTAGGGGGTTCATGACATGCAGGCTGAGACCTGAAGGAGCTGAAGATGTTGGGCAAGGGTCTGAGCAGGAGGACTTGAGGGCGATGGAGAGCATTCCAAAAAGGCCTGGAAGTGAGGGAGCAAGTGGGGTCACGTTCTGTTGGGGCTCAAGGTCCTTCTGTTCTCTCCTCCACAGACCAGGACAGGGTGTGGTTGAGAGCAGCAAAGAGGCTGAAACAGGCAGAGCCTGGTAGAGAGGCAGTGCTCAGTATCTAGAAGCTGTTGCTAACTCTTTTTGAGTGCTTCTTCTCTTTTCTCCATGCCTTTTCTCTTTTTCTTGGCCTCTTTCAATTCTCTCTCTTATCTGAGGCTGAGCTCTGATCCTTGATTTCTGAAAACCCTCTTCCGTTCTATTTGCCAGCCTCTTCTCCTGTGCCTCCTGTTATTTTTAATGAGACCTGTGACATTTTATGCTTCAAGAATCACCTTGAGTGCTGTAGTAATGCTCTATAGAAACAGAACCAGTAAGATGTGTGTCTGTATTCTACAATTAAGAAGGCTGGCAAGCCCAGAATCTGTAGCATGGGCCAGAGGGCTGGAGACCACGAGGAAAGGCCGTGTCGCTGATGAAGCCCAAAGGCTGTCTGCTGGCAGAATTCCCTCTTGCTGGGAAGAAGTCAGTCTTTTTGTTTTATTCAAGCCTTCAGCGGAACAGATAAGGCCCACCCACATGACGGAGGGCAATCTGCTTTACTCAATGTCTACCTGGTTAAATGTTAAAATCATCCCCTCCCCATTCAAATACCCGCATAGAAATAGCCAGCATAATTGTTAACCAAATAGATGGACACTGTGGCCTAACCAAGTCACATAAAATTAGCGATCACAAGTATGTGGTGCTTTGAAATTAAATGAGAAGCATTTTGAAATTAGAAAGCCCCTTCTTCTGAACTCTCCATATTCTAGGCAGCTCTAGCATTCTGCCAGGCTCCAAATGAAGCTCGAGTAATGTTGGCCAAAAGAGTGCTTGAGTAATGAGCAAGCTTCAGATCCAGCATGGGGCTGGGGTGGAGTGGGTAAGGAGTCTGTTCTACTACTAGGGTGACCATTTAAATTAAGGTGCTCCTGCTTGGAGGACTTCAATGTGGAGGCTAATTTTGAATTAGATGAAAAATTAATAAAAGCTTTAAAGATAATGGTATTTCCAAATGCATCAGGAAAGCAAGTTATTAACCTTCATGATTTTGACTCTCCTTATTTTCTCTTACTCCATTTATGTTTTTATTCCTTCCTCACTTTGGAAAGAATATAAAATGAAAATGAACTGAAAATATATGTGCAGGTGTCCAAGTGTCCCAGGGAGAGAGATCTTCGTAATTATTACTTTGTGGGTTGTGAGAAGCTGATCTCCAGTATGAAGGATGGAGAGTCTCTGCTCAGTCAGTGCATTCATGCCACCGGTCATGGTCAATGGCTCATGATTGCATTCCCTCTGGAGTTCCCACTCCAACCTCATTTCTGGTTCCTCCAAGTGAGAATTCACACACTGTGACATACAGGCACACTGGGGGGTAATTTGTGAGATATGAGGGTGGCAGAGGATAAGTTGGTTAGCTAGCATCACTGACTCAGTGAACATGAATCTGAGCAACTCTGGGAGATAGAGAACAACAGGAAAACCTGGCATGCGCAGTCCACGGGCCTGCAAAGAGCCAGACATGACTGAGCGGCTGAATAACAACGTAGGCATAGCACACTGGAGAAAATAAACAAATAAAGGACAAGTGAAAGTGTGAGTTGCTTGGTTGTGTCTAACTCTTTGTGACCTTGTGGACTGTAGCCTGCCAGGCTCCCCTGTCCAGGGAATTTTCCAGGCAGGAATACTGGAGTGGGTAGCCATTACCTTCTCCAGGGAATCTTCCCAACACAGGGATTGAACCTACTTCTCCTGCATTGCAAGTAGATTCTTTACCATCTAAACCACCAGGGAAGCCATCGGCAGACTTAATAATACACAGGACAGAGACTGTATGATGGTTGATTTTATGTGTCAACTTGTCTAGGTCTTGGTACCCAGATGTTTGGTCAAACATGTGGATGTTGCTGTGAAGGTATTTCCTGGATAAGACAGACATTTAAATCAATACACTTTGAATAAAGCAGATTATCCTCCATAATGTGGATGGGCCTCATCGTATCAGTTAAAGAACTTAAGGAAAAGACTACTGTTCCCAGGGACTTCCCAGGTGGTGCTAGTGGTAAAGAACTCACCTGCCAATGCAGGGGACATAAGAGACTCGGGTTCAATTCCTGGGTTGAGAAGACCCCCTGGAGGAGGGCTTGGCAACCCTCTCCAATAGTCTTGCCTGGAGAATCCCATTGACAGAGGAGCCTGGTGGGCTACAGTACATGTTCAGGTCGGTTCAGTTCAGCCGCTCAGTCATGTCTAACTCTTTGTGACCCCATGAACCGCAGCACGCCAGGCCTCCCTGTCCATCACCAACTCCTGGAGTCCACCCAAACCCATGTCCATTAAGCAGTGATGCCATCCAACCATCTCATCCTCTATTGTCCTCTTCTCCTCCTGCCCTCAATCTTTCCCAGCATCAGGGTCTTTTCAAATGAGTCAGCTCTTTGCATCAGGTGGCCAAAGTATTGGTTTCAGCTTCAACATCAGTCCCTCCAAGGAACACCCAGGACTGATCTCCTTTAGGATGGACTGGTTGGATCTTCTTGCAGTCCAAGGGACTCACAAGAGTCTTCTCCAACACCACAGTTCAAAAGCATCAGTTCTTTGGTGCTCAGCTTTCTTTATAGACCAACTCTCACATCCATACATGACCACTGGAAAAACTATACCCTTGACTAGATGGACAGTACATGAGGTCGCAAAAATCTGGACACCACTGAGCATGTTCACATGCACTGTTCCCAGAGGAAGAAAGAATTGAGCTCCAGGCTGCCTTTGGATCTGAGCTGCAACATCAACTCTTCCCTGGGTCTCCAGCCTGCTGATCTACCCTACAGATTTTGGACTTGAATCTCCATAATTGTGTGAGCCAATTCCTGAAAATTAATCTATTCATCTATCTACCTACATATTTATCTATCTATAAACCAGTATATCTAAATACTCACACATCTCCAATGGGTTCTATTTCTCTGGAGAACCCTTTCTATCACACTGTGGTCAAATGGATGTTTATGTTTATTGGACCACATGACTGGAAGTCCAGAGATAGAGCAGGCTTCAGTGCTGGGGCTTAATCTAGGAGCTCTTGCCCCATTTCCCAAGATGCTCTTGGCTTTGTTGGCCTCTGTGGGTAGGCTTCTTCTTCAAATATTTTCTTATGTTTCCCAGGTCTGAATTCAGTGATATGCCTTTGTGGAACCAATCACCAGAAAAGGATGGAAATGAGATTACCTTTGGAACATTTTGAAGCTGGGAATGAGATCAAATTTTCCTTACGGGCTACCTGAAGGAGAAAGTATTTCCTTGAAGGAGATCAGAATTCTCTTAGGGAGAAAAGCAAATAGGGAACAGACACTTGAATAGTGATTTGTTGTTTAACCACTAGGTCATGTCCGGCTCTTTCTGAGCCCATGGACTGCAGCAGATAGTGAAGACTCTGGGGTAGCAAAGAGGAGAGACAGTTATTAGATGCTCTGGTGCTGAAAAAAAATCTCTCCATGTTGTTGATTTAATTGATGCCTTACAATTTTTAATTCATTCAACCAACACTATTTGACCATTAAATCTGTGTCTGGCACTATGCTAAATGCTGGAGATACAAAGAATAATACAAATAGTGCCCTATCTCTTGAGGGTCTCACAGTCTATTGGAGGAGACATATAGGTGAACAAAACTATTGTGAGAAACATACGAGAAAGTTATTGAAGAGATAAAGCAAAATGCTATGATGACTCAAAGGAGGGAACAATTAAATCTATAGGGAAGGAGGCTGAGGAGGAGAGTAGCTATCTGGGAAGATGGGGCATCCTAGTAGAAGGAGCAGCATGTGACATGGTACAGAGCCATGGAAGGTGGTGGAATGTTCTACTACCTGTGTGTGCATGAAACGGTGTGCATTTGGGGGATGGCGAGGGATGAGGGCCGAGGATTCAGGTCCTAGGGAAATTTGAATGTCTTCGTGTACATGTCAGGACTTAGAAAGTTAAGTAGGTAGGAGGGCCATGGGGGTAGGAGTAGAAAGTCTCTTCTGACTTGGTATAGAGGGCAAACTGGAGGAGGCGACCTTGAGAGCAGGGAGGTTCGTTTGTTTATTTAATTTGTAAACACTGGAGTATTCTTGCTTTACAGTGCTGTGTTGGTTTCTGCTGTACAACAGAGTGAACCAGCTGTATGTATACGTACGTCCCTTCCGTCTTGGACCTCTCTCCCACCCCACCCCTATCTCCCCCCTCTAGTGTTTAGTCACAATAACAACTACTACACTGCTGGTAGGAATATAAATCGATGAGTCACTACGGAGACCAGTATGGAGGTTCCTTAAACTACCGTAAGACCCAGCAATCCACTACAGGGTATTTGTGGTTGATTAGTTGCTAAGTTACATCCAGCACTTGGTGACTCCATGGACTGTAGCCTGCCAGGCCCCTCTGTCCGTATACGCTGCGAAAACCACAATTCAGAAAGATTCGTGTGTGTCCACTGCAGCCCTGTTTACAACAGTCAGGACATAAAAGCAGCCTAAATGTCCATTGATAGAGGAGTGGATAAAGAAGATGTGATTCCTTTATAAAATGAAATAGTACTTAGCCATAAAAGGGAGGTTCTTTCAGTAGCCAAGTGAGAGATATAAGGCAATAAGAGCCTGAACTGAGGACCGGATGGAGGGTCTGTAGCAGAGAGGACACCCCAGCAGGAGATTCCGAGGAAGAATCATCAGGTCCTGATGATGGCTTGGATGTGGGGGGATGGGAGGAGAAGGGGTGGCAGTTCCAGTGGCAGCCAAGAATATGAGTAGGAGAGGGCTCTGGCAATAAGCAGATCAGGGTGGTGTATTTGAGATAGATAGTCAGGAAAGGCCATTTTGAGGAGGAAGCATTCAAGCCCATACACGAATGGACTCATGGAGCAAGGCATGTAAATATTTCATACAAGTAACTGGCCATTGCTTAGCCTGCTTTTCCTAATAGCTATAAGAGATGTGGAGCCAAGGTTGGGAGGAAGATGCTCACTGACAGGTAAGGGCATAATTTCGTTTGTCCTCCTGAGCTCTGTGGGTAGCGATCTACCCACATCTGTGTGTCCTGGTGAGGCTGCTGGCTCTGATGGTGAGTGTGATGGAGACTGGCCCCGATCTGAGTGTGCCTCCTGCCACGACTTCTCTTCCCTTGCACCCATACTCCTGGCACAGAATCTTCCAGGTCTTAGAGCTTGGCTGTAGTCTGCATCTAGCAGCAGGAAGCTCCACTTGATGCAGATACTGCTTCTGACACCAGGGGACTCTCTTGAGAACCTGAATCAACCTGGATGACATCTAGGACAAGGCATCTTCTGAGATGTCCATATCAAATTGGGTGTGATGCAAGGAAGGGACTGAAGCGTTATCAAGCTCAAATTATATTTTTAATTTGAGATCAAAAGACACCTCATCCAATAATTTCAATGACTAAAACAAAGTCTCACAAAGGTCTCATTTCTCTACTCATCTTGGTCTTGAATTATTTGTTGAGTGAATAAAAGAATGAATACTTAGGCAAAATTCCAGGAGAATTTTCAAATGGAGGTAAAGATAGGAAGTAAGCAATTGCTAGTTTCTTGCACTTGAAACAAGTCCCATCTGAGTGTTATTCTCTGTCTACTCCATGACCCTTGTTCCTTTCACTATCAGTTTACTCAAAGATCTTTACTGACTCTTTAATAATAAAAGCCTCCTCAGAAAGAGTGTCTCAGAAACTGAAGCGCGTGGCCATGTGGCCCCTTGGAGTTTTCTAAGGCACATTACCTTGCTACTTCACTGTCCAGGGAGACCTCTAAGACAGAGTTTACGCAGGTTTGGATGATATAATATAAAAGCACAGTAAGTCCTTGGATAAAAGGGAGAAAGGCTACTAGTTTGGCATCAAAACATCTTTTAAAAGTCATTGTTTTAAAATGGAATACGCTGTTCATTCTTTGAATGAGGATATTCTTTGGTGCCACTGTCTCTTTAACATCTGGCCTGTACCAGGCGACATGTCTTAGATTGTTGGCCTGCAAATGCCGTGTTTTTGCTGCTGCAGTCATCTACTGTGTTTTAAGAAAGCAGGTTTATGTTAGCACCAATTTAAGTAAAAATGAAAAATACAACAGGCATGAAGGCAGTCTGTTCTCCGTGACTCTTGTTACCATATTCTGCCATCGCATGTGATTCTTCAGGTCCTGGTCCACGGGGAATGGGCAAGTGAATGAGAGTTCACTTAAAACAAAACCAACCCCCAAACTATGTGCCAGCCAGTGGGCAAGTTTGGTGAATTCATTGTTTTCCCTCAAAAGGACACCCGTAAAGGCGTTCATATCGGGCACCACTAGGTGTCGCTAAATATCAAGCTTCTCAGGACAGTTGAGCTGGAGGATTTACCAACCGTGGCTCCCCGCGTTCTATTAATATTTTAAAACTCTATTTGTACTGTATACATTTTCCACATCATTATTTCTTTCTGCATCTTTTACATTTAATGTGACATGCATTCCTAGGAACACAATTTCATCCTATTTGACAGTAAGCCAGCTTATTCTTCAGATGGAGTTAATTCCTCCAGCCCATCCTCCGTGTGGCAAAGTGGATTCACGTTTCACTTGTTATTAAAATATTATGGCCAAATGCACATGGTTTTGGTTTTGACATCGACAGAGTACTCGTTCTCTGATGCGTTTTGGCTGCTCAAGCACAATGTGAAAAAACCGGAAGCTTGATTGCTTGCATAGAATTTAGACTGCTCAGGAAGTGTGAGGCTCTCACAGGTATCATGGTGTCCATCTGTGGCCTTCCGACAGGGCCGCCGTGGAAACCATCTGTGGAGAGTGAAGAGTAAGTTCTGCCTTAAAGACTCTATAGAAAAGGTCTTTGCTAAAACAAAACCCCTTTCTTTGATGCCCCTTAATCCCATTATCTTTCTCTAGGCTTCCTTGTCATATTTTCTGTGATGGCTCTCAGGGGACCAAGGCCAGCAGAATTTTCTATGCCTTGGGAATATCTATCCCCAACAGTAATTCAGACAGTAGGAAGGAGAACTTGTGTGTGTTCCCCAGGGGACGCTTCAGTTGTGCATTTGATGTTGACGGCTCTCTTTGTCATGAAGAATGGAATCAGGGGTACATGGATCACACTGTCTAATGATAAAACTTTGGAGCTATATCAGGCTTTACAATTTCTGGAGCACTTTCACATCTATCATCTCACTTTATTCTCACAACCATCTGTTAAGGTAGGCGGGATGGGTGTTTTTATTTCTGTTTCACGGAAGCAGAAACTCAGAGAGGTTAAATGGCTTGCCCAAGGTCGTCCAGATATAAGGCGGAGTTGTAACACTCACTTGTTTTTCCACCTTCTCCCCTACCCCCTCACACCAAGCTGTTCCCTGCAGTGGAATTGTTAGGGGCAACTAGAGAATGCGATTCTAGCCAGGCTGCTTCCACAAAGCTGGCCAAGAATAAAAAATCAGGTGCTGGAGATTTCAGGGCAAGGGCAGAGTAGTCCTCGCCCTTCTGCTGCCAACTGCCCCCTTCCCAAGGCACCTCCCGAAGGCAGACCGTCATCTGGCTGACCGCCTGACTGGTACTGCTTGATGAAGGTGCTATTTAAGAGATGTGAAAAAGATGGAGAGTACACAGGAAGCTATTAAAAATACTTTCATGACTGCAGGGTACTTTGGGGAAAAAAGGGTTCAAGATATGGAGCTTATTTCATTTAGAAAAGCAAAGTTGAAAAGAGAAGTTGAACATTGTTTTCAGGTCAAAACCCCAAACTTCTCTTCTCCTTGGAGTGTAAGAGGAGGTAGAAAGGATGCAGTGGGTGGAGGTAAGGGAAATGATACCAGGGCCAGTGGGATGCATTTCCAGCTTTCCCAGACCAGGAGGGCCAGGAGTGGGTTTAGGGAGGCTATGGTAAACCTCTTTGTCAGTATCAGGGGCTCAGTTGTGTCCGACTATTTTTGACCCCGTGGACTGTAGCCTGCTAGGCTCCTCTGTCCATGGAATTCTCCAGGCAAGGATACTGGAGTGGGTAGCCATTCCCTTCTACAGGGTGTCTTCCTGACCCAGGGATTGAACTGGGGAAAAGCAGTACTGCTTTTTAAAAATTTTTGCAATTATACAATTTTAACTTTTTTACTTTTTAAAAAACTTGTAAAATTTTATGTTGGAGTATAGCCAATTAAAGTGTTGAGATAGTTTCAGATGGACAGCAAAGGGACTAGGCCATATGTACACCTGTATCCATTCTCCCCCAAACTCCCTTCCTATCCAGGCTGCAGGGGCTACTGCTTGACCAAAGCTTATCTATAAGCATTTTACTAACCCGGTGAAAAATACTAGCTAGCTGAGAAAAGAAGAGAAGCTAATGGCAAAGGAGGAAAGGAAAGATACACCCATTTGAATCAGATCAGATCAGTCGCTCAGTCGTGTCCGACTCTTTGCGACCCCGTGAACTGCAGCACGCCAGGCCTCCCTGTCCATCACCAGCTCTTGGAGGTCACTCAGACTCACATCCATCAAGTCAGTGATGCCATCCAGCCATCTCATCCTCTGTCGTCCCCTTCTCCTCCTGCCTCCAATCCCTCTCAGCATCAGAGTCTTCTCCAATGAGTCAACTCTTCGCATGAGGTGGCCAAAATACTGGAGTTTCAGCTTTAGCATCATTCCTTCCAAAGAAATCCCAGGATTGATCTCCTTCAGAATGGACCAGTTGGATCTCCTTGCAGTCCAAGGGACTCTCAAGAGTCTTCTCCAACACCACAGTTCAAAAGCATCAATTCTTCAGCGCTCAGCCTTCTTCACAGTCCAGCTCTCACATCCATACATGACCACAGGAAAGACCATAGCCTTGACTAGGCGAACCTTTGTTGGCAAAGTGATGTCTCTGCTTTTGAATATGCTGTCTAGGTTGGTCATAACTTTCCTTCCAAGGAGTAAGTGTCTTTTAATTTCATGGCTGCAGTCACCATCTGCAGTGATTTTGGAGCCCAGAAAAACAAAGTCTGACATTGTTTCCACTGTTTCTCCATCTATTTCCCATGTAGTGATGGGACCAGATGCCATGATCTTCGTTTTCTGAATGTTGAGCTTTAAGCCAACCTTTTCACTCTTCACTTTCACTTTCATCAAGAGGCTTTTGAGTTCCTCTTCACTTTCTGCCATAAGGGTGGTATCATCTGCATATCTGAGGTTATTGATATTTCTCCCGGCAATCTTGATTCCAGCTTGTGTTTCTTCCAGTTCAGCATTTCTCATGATGTACTCTGCATATAAGTTAAATAAACATGGTGACAATATACAGCCTTGACGTACTCCTTTTCCTATTTGGAACCAGTCTGTTGTTCCATGACCAGTTCTAACTGTTGCTTCCTGACCTGCATATAGGTTTCTCAAGAGGCAGGTCAGGTGGTCTGGTATTCCCATCTCTTTCAGAATTTTCCACAGTTTATTGTGATCTACACAGTCAAAGGCTTTGGCATAGTCAATAAAGCAGAAATAGATGTTGAACGGTTCTATGAAGACCTACAAGACCTTTTAGAATTAACACCCAAAAATGATGTCCTTTTCATTATAGGGGACTGGAATGCAAAAGTAGGAAGTCAAGAAACACCTGGAGTAACAGGCAAATTTGGCCTTGGAATGAAGAATGAAGCAGGGCAAAGACTAATAGAGTTTTGCCAAGAAAATGCACTGGTCATAGCAAATATCCTCTTCCAACAACACAAGAGAAGACTCTATACATGGACATCACCAGGTCAACACCGAAATCAGATCGATTATATTCTTTGCAGCCAAAGATGGAGAAGCTCTATACAATCAGCAAAAACAAGACCAGGAGCTGACTGTGGCTCGGATCATGAACTCCTTATTGCCAAATTCAGACTTAAATTGAAGAAAATAGGGAAAACCACTAGACCATTCAGGTATGACCTAAATCAAATCCCTTATGATTATACAGTGGAAGTGAGAAATAGATTTAAGGGCCTAGATCTGATAGATATAGAGTGCCTGATGAACTATGGAATGAGGTTCATGACATTGTACAGGAGACAGGGATCAAGACCATCCCCATGGAAAAGAAATGCAAAAAAGCAAAATGGCTGTCTGGGGAGGCCTTGCAAATAGCTGCGAAAAGAAGAGAAGCGAAAAGCAAAGGAGAAAAGGAAAGATATAAACATCTGAATGCAGAGTTCCAAAGAATAGCAAGAAGAGATAAGAAAGCCTTCTTCAGCGATCAATGCAAAGAAATAGAGGAAAACAACAGAATGGGAAAGACTAGGGATCTATTCAAGAAAATCAGAGATACCAAAGGAACATTTCATGCAAAAATGGGCTCGATAAAGGACAGAAATGGTATGGACCTAACGGAAGCAGAAGATATTAAGAAGAGGTGGCAAGAATACACAGAAGAACTGTACAAAAAAGAGCTTCACGACCCAGATAATCATGATGGTGTGATCACTGACCTAGAGCCAGACATCCTGGAATGTGAAGTCAAGTGGGCCTTAGGAAGCATCACTACAAACAAAGCTAGTGGAGGTGATGGAATTCCAGTTGAGCTATTTCAAATCCTAAAAGATGATGCTGTGAAAGTGCTGTACTTAATATGCTAGCAAATTTGGAAAACTTAGCAGTGGCCACAGGACTGGAAAAGATCAGTTTTTATTCCAATCCCAAAGAAAGGCAATGCCAAAGAATGTTCAAACTACTGCACAATTGCACTCATCTCACACACTAGTAAAGTAATGCTCAAAATTCTCCAAGCCAGGCTTCAACAGTACGTGAACCATGAACTTCCAGATGTTCCAGCTGGATCTAGAAAAGGCAGAGGAACCAGAGATCAAATTGCCAACATCTACTGGACCATCAAAAAAGCAAGAGAGTTCCAGAAAAACATCTGTTTCTGCTTTATTGACTACGCCAAAGTAGTGTGGTGTGACTCTGTGGGTCACAATAAACTGGAAAATTCTGAAAGAGATCGGAATACCAGACCACCTGACCTGCCTCCTGAGAAATCTGTATGTAGGTCAAGAAACAACAGTTAGAACTGGACATGGAACAACAGACTGATTCCAAAACAGGAAAGGAGTATGTCAAGGCTGTATGTTGTTACCCTGCTTATTTAACTTATATGCAGAGTACATCATGAGAAATACTGGACTGGATGAAGCACAAGCTGGAAATCAAGATTGCCGAGAGAAATATCAATAACCTCAGATACGCAGATGATACCATCCTTATGGCAGAAATCAAAGAAGGACTAAAGAGCCTCTTGATGAAAGTGAAAGAGAAGAGTGAAAAATTTGTCTTAAAACTCAACATTCAGAAAACTAAGATCATGGCACCTGGTCCCATCACTTCATGGCAAATAGATGGGAAAACAGTGGAAACAGTGGCAGACTTTATTTTTGGGGCTCCAAAATCACTGCAGATGGTGATTGCAGCCATGAAATTAAAAGACGTTTGCTCCCTGGAAGAAAAGCTATGACCAACCTAGACAGCATATTAAAAAGCAGAGGCATTATTTTAACAGCAGAGATCTGTCTGGTCAATGCTATGGTTTTTCCAGTAGTCATGTGTGGATGTGAGAGTTGGACTGTAAAGAAAGCTGAGTGCCAAGGAACTGATGTTTTTGAACTGTGGTGTTGGAGAAGACTCTTGAGAGTCCCTTGGACTGCAAGGAGATCCAACCAGTCAATGCTAAAGGAAATCAGTCCTGAATATTCATTGGAAAGTACTCATGCTGAAGTTGAAACTCCAATATTTTGGCCATCTGATTCAAAGAACCGACTCATTGGAAAAGACCCTGGTGCTGGGAAAAATTGAAGGTGGGAGGAGAAGGGGACGACAGAGGCTGTGATGGTTGGATGGCATCACGGACGCGATGGACATGAGTTTGAGCAGGCTCTGGGAGTTGGTGATGGATAGGGAAGCCTGGCATGCTGAAGTCCATGGGGTCACAAAGAGTCAGACATGAATGAACAACTGAACTGACTGAACTGAATCACTAAAATAATCTGTTAATCTGTTGACTGATGGGTTCCCTCTCCTGATGAATAGAGACTGAAATATACTGCTTAATCAATGATGACAACTGGGCTCATTTTCAAACGCAGCTGATAATTGACTGAAGAGTACAGCTGTAATGTCCTACTTATAAGCCATAGGATGCCGGAGCAAAAGGCACCTACCTGGTGTTATTTCAGAGAGAGGTCCTACCTGCAAAATCCTTTTGTGAATTCCAAAGCAGCTTGCTTTCAGGGTACATTCTGAAATACTGGCCTTTCCACCAGATGCCTCATTATTTCCAAGGTCCAGCCTGAGTGCCATTTGAAGGCAGCAGTGTTTGCATTCACTTTCCATGGTTGGTTTTGCAAGACTAGCCCCTTAGTTCTCATTAGAACTGGTGGTTCTTGACCTTGGCTGCACATGAACATTGCTTGGTGAGCTTTAAAAAATTGCTGATGCCTGGACTCCATCCCTAGATGTTCAGGTTTAATTGATTGAGGTTGAGTCCAGGCACTGGTATTTTTTAATAAGTGCCCCAAATGATTGTACTCTGCAGTCAGGGATGAGAAGCACTGTGTTAGAGCATATAGGACACTTGTCTCATGGTTGGTAACTGAAAATTCTGGGTAGCATAGCTTTCCATTCTTTTTGTTTGAGTGAAAGAAACTTTGTGCGCTAATCAGTAATTCTTTTATTTATTTAAAAGTTCAATCTCACTTAAGTACTGAATTGAAATATATATACCAGCTCCTAGTTATAATTTGTTTTACAATTTAATCTAGTGTTTTTCAAAGGGTTTTTTGGATCATTCACATTACAATATGCGTGTGTGTGTACTCAGTCATATCTTGATTTTTTGTACCCCCAAGGACTGGGGCCCACCAAGCTCCTCTGTCCATGCGGATTCTCCAGGCAAAAATACTGCAGTAGGTAGCCATTTCTTTCTGCAGGGGATCTCCCCTACCCAGGGATCGAACCTGTCTCCTGCATTGGCAGGCGGATCATCGGTCACCTCTAAGTCACCTGGGAAGCTCTGTCAGAATGTAGGGTATTTGTTGACATGCAGGTTCCGGGGCTCCTTTCCAGACCTACTGAATGGAGCCCTCTGGGTGGAAGCCCAGGAATCTGCATCGTGGCAGCTGTTCAGGGGTTCTTGGTGAGAGACTGCAGCAATACTTAACAGGTTTTAATGAATATTAACACTGTTTGTCCTGAGGGCATTAGTAAATCTTAGTACTTACAGTGTTTTGTTTTGTTTTGTTTCTGAAATGGCAAGGCTTCTAGCCCTGTAGCCCTTTGTCATTTCTCTGTCAGAACCGTTAAGTATTTATCTGTGTAGGCTGTTTGCTGATGAGAGGGATTGCCTGATTTAACCTTTCTGGCATTCCTGACCAGCTAAAAGATCCCTTGTATCTTTCCTCAATTCTGTCACAAAAAAGGAAGAAAAAAATGAAGTGGCAGCATGATGTCACTGGTGTGCTTAAGAACCCCATGACTATTTCCAATTAGCAGTCTCCCTGCTGGCTGGCTCCTAAGTCTTTCCAAGCTTGCCCTGGTGTCACATATCCAGCTGCTTGGTGTTTGTTGATTTATTTGCATCAAATAGTCCCCTAATAGCTGTGTCTCACAGGATCAAACACTTCTGCTTTTTGGCATGGTTTTCTCTCAAAAGTTTGGAGTTAAACAAAGCCAAGTTCTATCCATGACATTGCAAATCAATTTTAGAGAACACAATATAATTGTGAAGTAGCTGTAAAGAGTTTTTTTCCATGCAGATGAAATACTTCATATCCCTGCTTTGCTGTGCTCCCTCTCCTGGTTCTGGTCTTTCTAAAGGCAAACAGATTCTCGGTGGGTGCCTTACTCATACTCTCAAAATTTCTAAAATCAAGCTGCCTTGTATCTTATTCCCAGTTACACTGAAGAATTAATGTGATGAAGTCTGAATCAAAGAGTCAAACTGAACACATGCTAAGGATCCTATTCCCATATCAAATATATAGAAATGGCCAGAAAAAAATTATTCAAAGTCAAAAGAAGCCAAGAAGAAATCTTGAAAATGAGAAACAGAGTCACTGACCTAAAAAGCTCAATAGATGAGTTATAGGACAGTTTAGACACAGGTAAGGAGAGAATTAGTATTTGGAAGATAGAACTGACATCATTTTCCCTATGTAGCAGAGAGCGATTGACAGAAATTGAGAAATGAAGGATATGATGAGAAACGCCAACTTATATCGAATAGGAACTCCATAAAATAAGAATATGACAATGATGGAAAGTCAAGATTCACAGAAGCAATGGCCAAGTATTTTCTGAATATGAAGATATAACGTTTTAGAAAGAAAAAGTCAGAATGCCAAGAAGGATTGAAAAAGAAAAAAAAATCCTTCTGTAGGTTCCAATTATAGTAGAATGGCAGAATACAAAATTATAATATCCACCGGAACTACCTACAAGGCAGTGGCCGTCAGACTGACAGAAGACTTCTCATCAGTAGATGCTGGAAGATAATAGCTTTTATTCTGAAACACTCTACCTCAGAATTTCATATCCAGCTGTTAAGAGCTCAACTAAATCTATTCAATTGCTGCTTCATTCTTTTGGTAAATTTTGGTGGCTTCTAGTAATTGGGAGTGAGTGAAGTCCCCTTCTGTACAATTTTGCCACCAGGTAGAATGTAATAATGAAAACAAGTCTTATACAGAATTCTGCCCCACTCCCAAACATTTTTAGTAAGCAGGCATAAATACTAATCATTCCTTCTCTTATATAAGGTCAAGGAAATTCCAGTTTGGCATCTTTTAGGCATTTCTGCCAATGCCTTGCATAAAATATTTCATAGAGGCAGATGTGGCATTATTCTAGAAGGATATTCTTGCTGGATCAAATGACAAGTGTCCTCCTTTAAATGGTGGAAGTGAAGTGAAGTGAAGTTGCTCAGTCGTGTCTGACTCTTTGCGACCCTGTGGACCGTAGCCCACCAGGCTCCTCCGCCCACGGGATTCTCCAGGCAAGATATACTGGAGTGGGTTGCCATTTCCTTCTCCAGGGGATCTTCCCGACCCAGGGATCGAACCCAGGTCTACCGCATTGCGGGCAGACGCTTTAACCTCTGAGCCACCAGGGAAGCCATTAATTGGTGGAATGCTGGTCAAAAGGGAGCTTCCTGCTCTGCAGGGAGGTAAGCGGTTGGGCTGACCCAGTTCTATACCCTATTTATACAGGAGCAGAGAAGGTGTCTATTCAATATTTCTAACCAATTCATGTAGCCTGACCACCAATTATTTCAACAATGAGAAATATTTCTATAAAACTGTGATAATTAACATGCTCTCTCTGTGGTTTTGGATAGCAGTCTTTATGAGGCTTGCAGAAGTTGCCTCTGGGGAGTCTTGAATGGAACCTTTTAAATTCAAATTGTAACTAACCACACTTAGAGTGTTTATTATTAATTAGGGTACTCCCAGTCTTAACCAACCACGACTGTAGATTAAAACTAGCATACATTTTCATAGATGTATGTCATGCTGCTGCTGCTGCTAAGTCACTTCAGTTGTGTCCGACTCTGTGTGACCCCATAGACGGCAGCCCACCAGGCTCCCCTGTCCCTGGGATTCTCCAGGCAAGAACACTGGAGTGGGTTGCCATTTCCTTCTCCAATGTGTGAAAGTGAAAAGTGAAAGGGAAGTCGCTCAGTTGTGTCCGACTCTTAGCGACCCCGTGGACTGCAGCCTACCAGGCTCCTCTGTCCATGGGATTTGCCAGGCAAGAGTACTGGAGTGGGGTGCCATCGCCTTCTCTGTATGTCATGCTATCTTGCTGAAATATTTAAAAGTACATTATAGACTATATAACATCAGCCAAATAATATTTCTAAGAGTGAGGGCAAAATTTTTAAACATAAAAGAACTTGAATAATTTACTACTTACAGATAGAGAAAACTCATAATGTCCTAGGGGCTTGTCTGGTGGTCCAGTGGTTAAGAATTCACCTTGCAACGCAAGGGACACTGGTCCAGTCTCAGGTCCAGGAAGATCCCACAGGCCACAGGCCAACTGAGCCTGTGCGCTGTGACTGCTGAGCCCGTGCCCTGCACACACTGAAGCCTGAGCATGCTAGCGCCCACACATGGCAACAAAGAGTAGCCACCTCCCCTAACCCACTCACTGCAGCTAGAGAAAGCCTGTGTGCAGCAACGAAGACCCATCACAGCTAAATAAATAAATCTAAAAAAAAAAAAAGCATGAATGCAAATAAACCTGGAAGGAAGATATGGGATGCAAAAGCAAAGCAATTTACGTACTTGATTAAACGCAAAATATAACTAAAACTCTGGGTTATAAAACAACAAAGGCTTAAGACTGGGTAAGTTTGGGAGGGAAGTTAAAGCAAGCAAAGATTTGGAAGGTGGAATGCAGGTATCAAATAACTCTAGATTTAGTTGCAAAAAATAGGAAGTTAGGTATGTATTTTAAAATCTTAAGGGTGACTGTTGAAAAATAGAAATGGAAAGTGAGATTAGGAGTGAAAAATAAAGGGTTATGAATGTAAAATTGTAGGAACAAATGGATGGAAAGATATCTGCTAAACTTCCTGGTAGTGATTTTCTGGGGGTGAAGGCTGGCAGGAGAGTAAAGATGGGGGATAAGGCTTGTGAAAAAAGAGCAAACAAAATGATTAATTCTGCATGGTGGGAATACAGGCCTTTTTGGTGTTGTTTAAAAAACTAAATCTTAAAATAAGAAAATGCATGTTGCAGCTTTGGACCAATTTAAGTGTAGCTGCTGGGAGACAAAGACTTGGTTGCAAGGCTCATAGATGGAGCACTTCAGGAGCTAGGACAAAGTGTTTTAATCATGTATCAAGCTCATAGTAGATGCTCAATTCATGCTTATAGCTACAGATTTGTCTCTAAATGCTGACATATTTGATTTCTGGGAATTTCAACCTCCTTGAACCACTTTCTCAGAAGGTCCAACATTGTTCTTGTCACTCTCTGCTGTACTCTCTCTCCATCTGCCCTTCCTGGAGTCCCTGCCCCACACCCTACAGTGACTAGAACTTTTAGCTCATCCTACAATACTGGGCCTTCAAGTGTATTCAGGACAATTAAGGAAAGTCTGTTCTCAGACAATGTAGGTGCAGAGGTCCCCACTGGGCCCTCCCCTGTCCCATTGACACTTGTCACTCCTCTTCTGTTGGGAGGCTGCTGGGAGGACCTAGGCTGGGTAGGAGCCATACAGCCTGAAGGGCCTTAGACTACCTGGGTTTGCATCCCTGTCCTGCTCCTCACCAGCTCAGGATCCCAGGCAAGTTACTTAAGCTCATGCTGTCTCAGTTTCCACATCTGTGAAATGGGGATAATAACGGTGCTACCTCACAGAATTTCTGTGAGAAGAAAATGAGTCATTTTACGATGATGGCTGAGAACTACTAAGAGTTCCTGGCACGGTGTATACTTGTGGACTATATGGAATGTGGGAAGGTGGGCTCTGAGGAGCGGAGGAATCATAGAGAAGGGGTTCAGATTGTGCTCTGCCATCTACAGGCTCTGCGTCCGTGGAGGAGTTCTTTAGCCTCTTAAAGTCTAAGTTTCATGTGTGTATCATGGAGAATATAACATCTGTACCAGGTGGTGGTGGGGATTAAAGGAGATAAAGGATGTAGAATATCCAGCAGTGTTTGTCATACATAATAATCTTTCAGCACATGTTATATTGGTAGTAAAATGTCTCACTGAAGGTTTGGCTTATGCGCTGTGTGAGAGATGAAATGCCTGGGGTGAAACTCAGGGAGTAGCTTTGTTCTTTTTGGGGTGAGGATGGGCAGGGGAAGAAAGAAGACGGAGTTGGCACTGGGAAGAGGAAGGGGTGGGGAAGGTGGGGGAGGGAGCAGAGAAGGAGAGGGAAAGGGAGCTGGCTGAGTAGGGGAGGGCTGAAGACAATTAGGACAGCCCTCCTTGATTGTTTTGAGATCTACTGAATTTTAAAGCTGAAAAGAAAACTCAGCTTGCCATCAGAGGTGTGGATTCAGGGAACTGAAAGGGATAGCAGGCTCTAGCCACATGAGTGAATTCTGATAGAGAGCTCCTGAGAACTCTGACATCTGGAGAACAAGTCGGGAGGGAGGTGGGAACATCAGCTAAGAACTGCTGTCCTGGGAACCCACGTTAGGGTAGGCATCTTTCGCTGAACTTGGCATTGAAGGCCATTGTCCCCTCTTGGAGGACCAAGGGTACTGGATCAGCACAAGGTGGATGGACAATCAGATTTCAGCAGCCTCTCTGGTGGCAGCAAGTAGCCTGGTGGAAGGGGACCCCCAGAGACCAGGGTTCGCCTTGGTCAGCGTGGAAGGCAGGCTGGCCTTGACTTGGAGGGTATAGTGAGAAAAAATACTGGACATAGTGCTGTGTGGTAGGTGGGTGATTGAGCCAGTTCTGGATTTGTTTCAGAAAAGAGATTGAGGGAGGGAGGAGAGAAAGAGAGCAAGAGAGAGAAAGGGAGGGAGAGAGGGAAAGGAGGAGAGAAGGCGGGGAATTGTTTCCTGAATCAGTGGGGCAGGTCTTTCCTTTTCCGTCTTTTCGGAGGAAAAATGGGGGAGTCCTTTACTACTGCCAGAGTTGCCTCATCCATGGGCTGAGGTCAGGAAAGGGGGCTACTCTGTGACAAGAGTCTGCAGGCTGGACCCATGCCTCTCCTCACACAGGATACTCAGAACAGGAATTTGTACCCAGTTTGAGTTTCATCCATGATTTCTGCCACACAATTATCACAACAACGCTGAGAATCAATATTTCTATCCATTTTACCAATGAGAAAACAATTCTAGAGAGATGTTGGAACTTGCTCCAGGTCTCACGGGGAGGTGCTGCTGTCTGATCTAAAATTCCATATCACTTCCACTCCCCCATTCCCTGCCCCATGCAGTCTCTCTCAGTCCTTGAGTGAGCATACCCCTAATGTTAAAATTGAATACAATGGCAGTTCTATCAAATTATTTCATTTTTCTTTATTGTTCTGAGTCTAGGCTTCTTTAAGTCCATAAATAATACATAAATTAGTATGTTGAGCTGATTGCCACCTTTTTTCAACAAGCCTTCAGTTCTTCCTGAGATCAATAAAGCTTAAAAGAGAAGAAAAACGCCAGCTCAGCTTGTGTCTGGATCCTGGACCTTGCTCTAATTCAGACCCCTTTCTTAGCATTTACGAAGCCATGCTTGACAGCTCAGCTTTCTTGTCACTAATGAGATGGGATGTGATTGTGCATTCCAAATCTAGTAAGGACAAAGTTAGTGCACTTGGATCCACAATGCTGATTAAACATAGGTGCAAAGAAATTTCATTTCGAGGGGATGTGTAAGAGGAGAGGCAGAGGTTTCTTGTGTGTGCAATGCTTCCTCTGAACCATGGCTATGCTAGGGGGTGCTCAACTTTCCACAGGGGACAGCGGAGATCAAATCACATAGAAAATTAAAGAAAAAAAAAATAACCAAATACCAGGGGGGAAAGACTGGGGGGAGGGATAGATTGGGAGTTTGGGATTGACATGGACCTATGGCTATATTTAAAATGGATAATCAATGTATAGCACAGGCAACTCTGTTCAATACTCTGTAATACCCTAAATGGGAAAAGAATTTTAAAAAAGGATTGATGCATGTATGTGTACAACTGAATCACTTTGCTGTATTCCTGAAACTAACATAACTTTATCAATCAACTATATTCCAATATAAAATAAAAATTTAAAAAAGAAAATTAAAAAAGAAAGAACTGGAAAACAAATAACCAAAGAAGAAAAGAGCAACAATTCAACATGATGAGAAGAAACAACACCCTAACGTGCTCTTTTTGGAGAAGGAAATGGCAACCCACTCCAGTGTTCTTGCCTGGAGAATCCCAGGGACGGGGGAGTCTGGTGGGCTGCCATCTATGGGGTCGCACAGAGTCAGACACGACTGAAGCGACTTAGCAGCAGCAGTAGCAGCAACGTGCTCTTTGGCTCAACGCATCATACAGAAGAAGCTACCCAGTAAGAGCCCAGAGAAGCTGCCAGTTCAGATGGCATTTGGTGCCAAGTGGGAAAGGGAGCCTCTGTAGGCACATACAGCTCAACATGGGCTGAATTTCAGGTCCGCTCGCCTCTTATCCAGGCCCCCTTGCACAGGGGACCCCCCTTATAGCTGTGCATGGGGCCCTGAGGGTCCGCAGGTAATCATGTCATATTTCCAGCCTTTCCTTTTGTCAGATTTTTCTTTTCTTTTCAGGAGCTACTTTATTTTTTTGGGACTACGAGGCTGCGGCCTCTGACATGATATATAGATCAAAGATGTCACAGGGATAAGAGCTGGAGAAAGCTTTAATGAGAAGAGCTTAGACCATTTTCAAAGCACCACCATGGTACACGGAGAGGCCCCAGAGCTGGTGGAGTGCTGGGTGACACTCATGGGTGCCACACCATGGCTGTGGGCTCTTGCTTGTGCAAGGCCTTGCTCTGATGAGCTGGGCAATTGGAGGACTGTTTGAACAGACCAAAGAAAAATATCAAAAGGCAAATTGGAGTCAGGGAGAAAATGAATAGCCCATGATCTCCAAGGGAGATTACAGAGGTAATGACAAAGCAGTCAGGTTTTAAAAGGAGGTATTATTCGAAGAAAGGTAATTTTGTTCAACTTTTTTTTTTTTTTTAATGGAAAAGAGGATGAAGAGATCAGTACCAGCTAAATCATCACTGTCAGATTAAAGATAAATCTTTCATTAGGAAACATTTCTTTGTGTGCCCTTTTGACACTGAAGAATATATTTGATGTAAGGATTTGTGGCTTCATCAAAACTGTAATATGCTAAAATAAACAAAACTGTGATGTGATGTTTTATTGGAGAAGAGCAGCAGTGGGGGAAAAAAAAGGAAGAGAACTTTCAAGATTAATAGTGTATTTTCCCTATAGGGGGAAACTCTTTTAAATCATTTTTTAAGATCTGTACTCAGGAATGTTTGCACATTCAGCAAACACGGGCTTGGATAACGAGAGTGGCTGCCTTGACCCCTAGAGATTCAGGTGCAAACTCCCATCCAGAGATTTCCGCTGCCTGCAGAGCTTGGTTTCCTAAATAGGTTTCTGGCTCCAGACCACTGCTGAGATCTTGCCTCTATCCTCAGTGGGTATGTTAACTGCCCACCACCCCTCCCAATTTCCCAGATCCCCCCTCCACCCAAACGTCTGCAGGTACAGGTTGCCATTCATTCTGGGACCAATGATAGAGAGAGAGAGAAGGTGTTAGTCACTCAGTTGTCTGACTCTTTGCGACTCTATGGACTGTAGCCTATCAGGAATTTTTCTGACAACGGAATTTTTCAGGCCAGGATACTGGAGTTGGTTGCCATGTCTTCCTCTAGGGGTTTTTCCTGACAAGCAAGTTCTTTACCATCTGAGCCACCAGGGAAGCCTGGGGGATGAATGAGGAGAAATTAAAGAAACTCTCCTGAGATGTGATCAGCCGCTGGTCCTGCTGGGACCCAGTGCTTCTGCATGGTCCTGGCCTTCCCTCTGCCATCACCCCCTCTGCCCCACCCCACCCCCGATCCCCCTGCCATCAGCGCAGGGCTGCGCACCCACCAAGTCTCTGTGGGATTTGTGTTGTGCCCACATCATGACCCCTGCCTCTGACTTCCTTAAGGCTGTCTCCAACCCCCTGTATAAACTGTTCCCATCCCTTGGCAAGAGCTCTGCCACTGGGCAGGCTGCCACTCATGACCCTGGGCTGTAATTCTGGGGTCACCCCTGTGTCAGGCCCCAGTTTCTCTGCACACCATCTGGTGACTGCTGGGTGCCCTCCTACAGCCTGAGCTGTGCCCAGGCCCCAGTATCTGACCTAGCCTCCTGGACAGATGTGTTCTCCAGGTTACCAACCTCCTAGTCTCACCTATAAAACTCTACCCTAGTCTGGGAGTTCATGGCTTTTCGTTTTAGAGTGCTGCCGTTAACACAACACAGACACACCCTCTTGGAACATCTGCTCCAATCTCTTGTGGATTACACTTCTCATCCTCCACTTAATATGTGTTCTCTACCAAGTGTCTCCATTACTCGCAGTATGTGCTCCCTTAGAACTTCAGCTTCTGCAGGGCCCGTTTAACCTGTGTGTCTGTCTCTCCTCTCCCTCTCTGTGTGTCTCTCTTTCTGTCTCTGTATATCTTTTTTTCCACCTCTATGTATCTTTAGAGAGAGAGAGACATATGTAGACATTTATGTATTTATAGAAATGAAATTATGTATTTATACAGATGTTGGATATAGACATTTCCCTGGTGCTGTAGTGGGCACTACCCCTGGGCCCTGCCCAGATCCCATTACTGGGCCAGTGGGCTCATCCCCCAGCTGCCATGAGCATTGCCTGCTAAAGCTCCCAGCTGCCCCTTTCCCTGGAGCATTATCTATCCACTACAGATAGGAAGGCAGACCCTACCATCCCAGGGGAGACGCGTAGCCAGCTCTCCAGGTCAAGACTAGACTTTTTCTCAGGTCACAGCTTTTCTAAGCAGTTTCCTCTTTTCTGTACTACTTCACACATTTTGGCCACCTCATGCGAAGAGTTGACTCATTGGAGAAGACTCTGATGCTGGGAGGGATTGGGGGCAAGAGGAGAAGGGGACGACAGAGGATGAGATGGCTGGATGGCATCACTGACTCAATGAATGTGAGTCTGAGTGACCTCCGGGAGCTGGTGATGAACAGGGAGGCCTGGCATGCTGCGGTTCATGGGGTCGCAAAGAGTCGGACACGACTGAGCGACTGATCTGATCTGATCACACCCTCATAGGTTTTTCCTGAAGAATACTCCCTCAATAAACCATGTGTACCAGAATCCTTGTCTCAAGCTCTGCTTTTGGGGAACATGATTTAAGCAGGAACTCAGTTTACTACTCTGCAAAGTGAAGTAGGAAGCTGAGTTAATGAGCTCTGAAGTCCCCTTCTACTCTGATGACACTTGATGCTTTTCCTGTGCATTGTCCACTTCTATTTCCCCAAAAGACAAGGCTTAAAAGAAAACTAGTGGTCAAACAGGAGATGGGAAGAATGAACATCAACATTTTAGGAATCCATGAACTAAAATGGACTGGAATGGGTGAATTTAACTAAGATGACCATTGTATCTACTACTGTGGGCAAGAATCCCTTAGAAGAAGTTGGATAGCCCTCATAGTGACTTAGCAGCAGCAGCATAGTCAAAAAAGAGTCCAAAATGCAGTACTTTGATGCAGTTTCAAAAATGACAGAATGATATCTGTTTGGTTCCAGGCAAACCATTTAATATTACAATAATCCAAGTCTATGCCCCAACAAGTAATGCTGAAGAAGCTGAAGTTGAATGGTTTTATGAAGACCTACAAGACCTTCTAGAACCAACACCCCCCAAAAGATGTATTTTTCATCATAGGTGACTGGAATGCAAAAGTAGGAAGTCAAGAGATACTTGGAGTAACAGGCAAATTTGGCCTTGGAGTGCAGAGTGAAGCAGGGCAAAGTCTAATAGAGTTTTGCCAAGAGAACGCACGGGTCACAGCAAATACCCTCTTCCAACAACACAACTCTATACATGGACATCACCAGATGGTCAATACTGAAATCAGATTGATTATATTCTTTGCAGCCAAAGATGGAGAAGCTCTATACAGTCAGCAAAAACAAGACCTGGAGCTGACTGTAGCTCAGTTCATGAGCTCCTTATTGTAAAATTCAGACTTCAGTTGAAGAAAGTAGGGAAAACCACTAGACCATTCAGATCAGATCAGTCGCTCAGTTGTGTCCGACTCTTTGCGACCCCATGAACCGCAGCACGCCAGGCCTCCCTATCCATCACCAGCTCTCGGAGGTCACTCAGACTCACATCCATCGAGTCAGTGATGCCATCCAGCCATCTCATCCTCTGTCGTCCCCTTCTCCTCCTGGCCTCAATCCCTCCCAGCATCAGAGTCTTCTCCAATGAGTCAACTCTTCGCATGAGGTGGCCAAAATACTGGAGTTTCAGCCACAGCATCATTCCTTCCAAAGAAATCCCAGGGCTGATCTCCTTCAGAATGGACCAGTTGGATCTCCTTGCTGTCCAAGGGACTCTCAAGAGTCTTCTCCAACACCACAGTTCAAAAGCATCAATTCTTCGGCGCTCAGCCTTCTTCACAGTCCAGCTCTCACATCCATACATGACCACAGGAAAGACCATAGCCTTCACTAGGTGAACCTTTGTTGGCAAAGTGATGTCTCTGCTTTTGAATATGCTATCTAGGTTGGTCATAACTTTCCTTCCAAGGAGTAAGCGTCTTTTAATTTCATGGCTGCAGTCACCATCTGCAGTGATTTTGGAGCCCATAAAAATAAAGTCTGACACTGTTTCCACTGTTTCTCCATCTATTTCCCATGTAGTGATGGGACCAGATGCCATGATCTTTGTTTTCTGAATGTTGAGCTTTAAGCCAACCTTTTCACTCTCCACTTTCACTTTCATCAAGAGGCTTTTTAGTTCCTCTTCACTCTCTGCCATAAGGGTGGTATCATCTGCATATCTGAGGTTATTGATATTTCTCCCGGCAATCTTGATTCCAGCTTGTGTTTCTTCCAGTCCAGCATTTCTCATGACGTACTCTGCATATAAGTTAAATAAACATGGTGACAATATACAGCCTTGACGTACACCTTTTCCTATTTGGAACCAGTCTGTTGTTCCATGACCAGTTCTAACTGTTGCTTCCTGACCTGCATACAGATTTCTCAAGAGGCAGATCAGGTGGTCTGGTATTCCCATCTCTCTCAGAATTTTCCACAGTTTATTGTGATCTACACAGTCAAAGGCTTTGGCATAGTCAATAAAGCAGAAATAGATGTTTTTCTGGAACTCTCTTGCTTTTTCCATGATCCAGTGGATGTTGGCAATTTGATCTCTGGTTCCTCTGCCTTTCTAAATCCAGCTTGGACATCAGGAAGTTCACGGTTCACATATTGCTGAAGCCTGGCTTGGAGAATTTTGAGCATTACTTTACTAGCGTGTGAGATGAGTGCAATTGTGCGGTAGTTTGAGCACTCTTTGGCATTGCCTTTCTTTGGGATTGGGATGAAAACTGACCTTTTCCAATCTTGTGGCCACTGCTGAGTTTTCCAAATTTGCTGGCATATTGAGTGCAGCACTTTCACAGCATCATCTTTCAGGATTTGGAATAGCTCCACTGGAATTCCATCACCTCCACTAGCTTTGTTCGTAGTGATGCTTTCTAAGGCTCACTTGACTTCACATTCCAGGATGTCTGGCTCTAGGTCAGTGATCACACCATCATGATTATCTGGGTCGTGAAGATCTTTTTTGTACAGTTCTTCTGTGTATTCGTGCCACCTCTTCTTAATATCTTCTGCTTCCGTTAGGTCCATATCATTTCTGTCCTTTATCGAGCCCATCTTTGCATGAAATGTTCCTTTGGTATCTCTGATTTTCTTGAAGAGATCCTTAGTCTTTCCCATTCTGTTGTTTTCCTCTATTTCTTTGCATTGATCACTGAAGAAGGCTTTCTTATCTCTTCTTGCTATTCTTTGGAACTCTGCATTCAGATGTTTATATCTTTCCTTTTCTCCTTTGCTTTTCACAGCTATTTGCAAGGCCTCCCCAGACAGCCATTTTGCTTTTTTGCATTTCTTTTCCATGGGGATGGTCTTGACCCCTGTCTCCTGTACAATGTCACAAACCTCATTCCATAGTTCATCAGGCACTCTATCTATCAGATCAGTGCCCTTAAATCTATTTCTCACTTCCACTGTATAATCATAAGGGATTTGATTTACGTCATGTCTGAATGGTCTAGTGGTTTTCCCTACTTTCTTCAATTTAAGTCTGAATTTGGCAATAAGGAGTTCATGGTCCGAGCCACAGTTAGCTCCTGGTCTTGTTTTTGCTGATTGTATAGAGCTTCTCCATCTTTGGCTGCAAAGAATATAATCGATCTGATTTCGATGTTGACCATCTGGTGATGTCCATGTATAGAGTCTTCTCTTGTGTTGTTGGAAGAGGGTATTTGCTATGACCAGTGCATTTTCTTGGCAAAACTCTGTTAGTCTTTGCCCTGCTTCATTCCGTATTCCAAGGCCAAATTTGCCTGTTACTCCAGGTGTTTCTTGACTTCCTACTTTTGCATTCCAGTCCCCTATGATGAAAAGGACATCTTTTTTGGGTGTTAGTTCTAAAAGGTCTTGTAGGTCTTCATAGAACCGTTCAACTTCAGCTTCTTTAGTGTTACTGGTTGGGGCATAGACTTGGATTACTGTGATATTGAATGGTTTGCCTTGGAAACGAACAGAGATCATTCTGTCATTTTTGAGACTGCATCCAAGCACTGCATTTTGGACTCTCTTGTTGACCATGATGGCCACTCCGTTTCTTCTGAGGGATTCCTGCCCGCAGTAGTAGATATAATGGTCCTCTGAGTTAAATTCACCCATTCCAGTCCATTTTAGTTCGCTAATTCCTAGAATGTCAACATTTACTCTTGCCATCTCTTGTTTGACCACTTCCAATTTGCCTAGATTCATGGACCTGACATTTCAGGTTCCTATGCAATATTGTTCTTTACAGCATCGGACTTTACTTCTATCACCAGACACATCTACATACCATTCAGGTATGACCTAAATCAGATCCCTTATCATTATAAAGTGGAAGGAACAGATAGATTCAAGGGATTAGATCTGATAGACAGAGTGCCTGAAGAACTATGGATGGAGGTTCGTGACATTGTATAGGAGGCAGTGATCAAGACCATCCCCAAGAAAATGAAAGGCAAAAAGGCAAAATGGTTGTCTGATGAGGCCTTAAAAATAGCTGAGAAAAGAAGGAAGCTAAAGGCAAAGGAGAAAAGGAAAGATATACCCATTTGAATGTCGAGTTGCAAAGAATAGCAAGGAGAGATAAGAAAGCCTTCCTCGGTGAATAGTGCAAAGAAATAGAGGAAAACAATAGAATGGGGAAGACTAGAGATCTCTTCAAGAAAATTAGAGATACCAAGGGAACATTTCATGCAAAAATGAACACAATAAAGGATAGAAATAGTATGGACCTAACAGAATCAGAAGATATTAAGAAGAGGTGGCAAGAATACACAGAAGAACTGTACAAAAAAGAGCTTCATGACCCAGATAATCATGATGGTGTGATCACTCACCTAGAGCCAGACATCCTGGAATGCGAAGACAAGTGGGCCTTATGAAGCATCATTGTGAATAAAGCTAGTGGATGTGATGGAATGCCAGCTGAGCTATTTCAAATCCTAAAAGATGATGCTGTGAAAGTGCTACACTCAATATGTCAGCAAATTTGGAAAACTCAGCAGTGGCCACAGGACTAGAAAAGGTCAGTTTTCATTCCAGTCCCAAAGAAAGGCAATGCCAAAGAATGCTCAAACTACCGCACAATTGCACTCATCTCATATGCTAGTAAAGTAATGCTCAAAATTCTCCAAGCCAGGCTTCAACAATACATGAACCGTGAACTTCCAGATGTTCAAGTTGGTTTTAGAAAAGGCAGAGGAACCAGAGATCAAATTGCCAACATCCGCTGGATCATGGAAAAAGCAAGAGAGTTCCAGAAAAACATGTTTCTGCTTTATTGACTATGCCAAAGCCTTTGACTGTGTGGATCACAATAAACTGTGGAAAATTCTTCAAGATATGGGAATACCAGACCACCTGACTTGCCTCCTGAGAAATCTGTATTCAGTCAAGAAGAAACAGTTAGAACTGGACATGGAACAACGGACTGGGTCCAAATCAGGAAAGGAGTATGTCAAGGCTGTATATTGTTACCCTGCTTATTTAACTTATATGCAGAGTACATCATGAAAAATGCTGGACTGGATGAAACACAAGCTGGAATCAAGATTGCCAGGAGAAATATCAATAACCTCAGATACTCAGATTACAATACCCTTAGGGCAGAAAGTGAAGAGGAACTAAAGAGCCTTTTGATTAAAGTGAAGGAGGAGAATGAAAAATTTGTCTTAAAACTCAACATTCAGAAAACTAAGATCATGGCACCTGGTCCCATCACTTCATGGCATATAGATGGGGAAACAATGGAAACAGTGAAAGAGTTTGTTTGGGGGGGGCTCCAAA
The DNA here is from genome assembly GCA_935064755.1 of Tragelaphus eurycerus. Taxonomy (NCBI): domain Eukaryota; kingdom Metazoa; phylum Chordata; class Mammalia; order Artiodactyla; family Bovidae; genus Tragelaphus; species Tragelaphus eurycerus. The sequence continues at coordinate 13,900,169 of CAKXYN010000024.1, read as the reverse complement.
ATCACTGCAGATGGTGACTGAACCCATGAAATCAGAAGATGCTTACTCCTTGAAAGAAAATCTATAACCAAACTAGACAGCATATTAAAAACCAGAGACATTACTTTGCCGAGAAAGGTCCATCTAGTCAGAGCTATGGTTTTTCCAGTTGTCATGTATGGATGTGACAGCTGGACAATAAAGAAAGCTGAACTCTGAGTAACTGATGCTTTTGAACTGTGGTGTTGGAGAAGACTCTTGAGAGTCCCTTGGACTGCAAGGAGATCCAACCAGTCCATCCTAAAGGAAATTAGTCCTGAATATTCATTGGAAGGACTCATGCTGAAGCTGAAACTCCAATATTTTAGCCACCTGATGTGAAGAACTGAGTCATTTGAAAACACCCTGATGCTGGGAATGATTGAAGGCAGGAAGAGAAGGGGACGACAGAGGTTGAGATGGTTGCATGGCTTTACCGAATCAACGGACATGAGTCTGAGCCAGCTCTGGGAGTTGGTGATGGACAGGGAGGCCTGGGGTGCTTGCAGTCCATTGGGTTGCAAAGAGTCGGACACAGCTGAGTAAATGAACTGAATTGATTGATAAAACTGAAATGGCTGTGTTTCTGTGTAGCTTGTAAGATAATTGACTTAGGTTAAGGGATGTCTTCAGAGAAGGCAATGGCACCCCACTCCAGTACTCTTGCCTGGAAAATCCCATGGATGGAGGAGCCTGGTAGGCTCTACTTCACGGGGTCGCTAAGAGTCAGACACGACTGAGCGACTTCACTTTCACTTTTCACTTTCAGGCATTGGAGAAGGAAATGGCAACCCACTCCAGTGTTCTTGCTTGGAGAATCCCAGGGACGGCGGAGCCTGGTGGGCTGCCATCTATGGGGTCGCACAGAGTCGGACACGACTGAAGCGACTTAGCAACAGCAGCAAGGGATGTCTTAGCCAATTTGATTGTAGCACTTACTTTGGGCCTCTGGCAACAGGATCTGGAGAAGTTCCGGGGGTGACCACCACGGAGTGTTTTCATCAGCCTGGGTGCTATTTTCACAGGAAGTTCTTGACTTGCTGAGCCATGGTTCCTGGAATGTAGACCCAGGCAGTCCCTGATACCAGCCCAACTTGGTGCCTGGTGACAGCTATGCAGACATTTTAAAGTACCATGTCATCTCCACGTGAACAATATGTAGATCATTGAGGAAAACAGGCAGGCTGTGTTCCAAATTATTTGTCTAGAAAATGTTAGTTGTACACAATGATGTTATCGACTGTTGTCAGTCTTGGCTTGGGTCATGGAAAAACTGAAGATGAATTAGATCATGCAAGTTAATAGCACAAACAACCCTGCAAAAGAAAGTATCTTCTCCCAAATTAAAATTCTTACAGCTCCTGTGTGGCTGTTCTAACCATACAGTGTCTTGCTTTTATGTAGTTTGCACTTACCAGCGTCTGCCAGAACTATATCACGTGGCTGTTGGCAAGTAGCCATGAGTTGCTTTCATTTAGGGAACCTCATTAAGCTTATCTATTGGACATGTGGGTTTTGGCCTGGAACTAAAGACCTGACTGCTCTCTTGTCTACTGACTTCACCTTGTTAGCATAACTCAACACTCATGTGGCTGCACAGTCTGAGTCATCAATGGAAGATAATAATTATTCCCAAAAGTTTCTGTGAGAGTTGCTTAGGAAACACCTAAAAGGTGCTTGCCACACCTCCAGCAGGGCTCTAAGCCAGTCCGCAGTGTCCCCTGAAACACACATGCCTACTTGGGGTTATGGGAACACAGGATTCAGAAGTAAGTGATCTGAGTACAGTCTGGGGCAGAGACTTCCTCAGGAGATTGTTCTGCTTTGATATGTACTTTGAACTCTTCATGGGGGACGTGGTGGAAGAGGAAGGATTGTGAAGAATTAATATCTTCTTAAGGCCTTTATGCTAATAGCATTGCCTTTTGCCAAAGGGAGCCAAGGAGAAGACTGCAGGCTCCTTTCACCCCTTAATGTGTGGTCTCTGCATACCTTTTCCTTATTCCCAGAGGCTTCAGTCTCCTAGGGTCCAGGACAGGTAGTCTGGAAGGGTTCAGTGGAACTGGGCTCTGGAGGCAGATGACCAGGCTCTAAAGACCACTGTGAGCTTGGCCAAGTCAGTGTGCTTCCCAGGACATAGATTTCCTCATCTGAAACAGAAGAGATGGAGGGAAAATGTCCCTTTCAATCAGAAAATTGTGTCCTTTTGGACAAGTTCTAGCTCCAGAAATTGCTAGTCGCTCAGCTGTATCTGACTCTTTGCATCCCCATGAACTGTAGCCCACCAGGCTCCTCTGTCCATGGAATTCTCCAGGAGTGGGTATCCAGTCCCTTTTCCAGGGGATCGTCCCAACCCAGGGATCAAACCCATGTGTCCTGTGCTGCAGGCAGATTCTTTTCCAACTGAGCCACCAGGAAAGCTCTAAAACTTACTGATGGATGAAGAAACAGAGCTCAGTCACTTCTCCCAACTCCCAAATCTGTGCTCAGAGTCCCTCAGCAGTGCAGCCAGCCTCCCTGTGACTGCTTACTGGGCCATTGTCCCCATGACGACTTCCTGAGCACCTTTCAGGCTTGGCCCTGGTCAGACTACCCAGCCTCAGCTTTGACCACGTTGGCAGCCCAGAGTTAGTTTCAGAGTTTGGTTTGAAGGTGGACTTTGGACAGTTCCTGGCACCTAATTGCATGCATTCCTTGTGTCCTGTGTAGGTGGAGTGGAGGTGTAAAGGGTAATTCAAATTTTTTTAGAGTTCCAAGTTTCTTGTATATCAGAGGAAAGGGTAAGGGGTTCAAGGCTAGTGGGGAGAGGGTGCAGTAGACACACATATCCTGGGACACTTGGCACTGGGCCTGGGCCCTGCTCAGATCACAGTGTGGTAGAGATAGAGGGGGATGGGGAGTGTGACACCAGCTTGGTGATGGAAGGGTATTTGATCCTTAGCGCACTTCCTGTTGTCATTCACTTTAAAGAGCTGTGGACCACTTCTTTAAGAGTCTGGTGGCCTCTAGGCAGGGACATTGATGTGAATTGTCTTCCAAAGATGAGCTGAAAGAGTACTTAGCTGGCTTACCAGGATGGAGTTACAGTACAGGGACCTGAGGGAGATTTCCAAAGCACTTGGCAGGAATCCCTTTTGGGTGTGGGTGTGTGGGGAGGGAGGGAGAGAAAAAGAGAGGAGCCAAAATCCAGAGGCCGAGTTTGAGGAGGCATTTCTTTTTTTTTTTTTTTTGATCAAGAATCTCTTTTATTGATTATCAGAAACATTACAAACATCTAGTATGAACAAATTGTAACATGATAGTGTTTAGTTTGAACAATTAATACATTTCAGATATAATATTATACATATTTCAATGCTATTCTCCCCAATCATCTCACCCTCTCCTGGTCCCAGAGTCCAAAAGTCTGGTCTATACATCAGTGTCTCTTTTGTTGTCTCGTAAATAGGGTTATTTTTTACCATCTTTCTAAATTCCATATATATGCGTTAGTATACTGTATTTGTGTTTTTGTTTCTGGCTTACTTCACTCTGTATAATAGGCTCCAGTTCCATCCACCTCCTTAGAACTGATTCAAATGTATTCTTTTTAATGGCTGAGTAATATTCCATTGTGTATATGTACCACAGCTTGCTTATCCATTCATCTGTGGATGGACATCTAGGTTGCTTCCACGTTCTGGCTATTGTGAACAGTGCTGCTATGAACATTGGGGTACACATGTCTCTTTCAATTCTGGTTTTCTCAGTGTATATGCCCAGCAGTGGGATTGCTGGATCATAAGGCAGTTCTATTCGCAGTTTTTTGAGGAATCTCCATACTGTTCTCCAAAGTGGCTGTACTAGTTTGCATTCCCACCAACAGTGCAAGAGGGTTCCCTTCTCTCCGCACCCTCTCCAGCATTTATTGCTTGTGGACTTTTGGATAGCAGCCATTCTGATTGGCGTGAAATGGTATCTCATAGTGGTTTTGATTTGCATTTCTCTGATAATGAGTGATGTTGAGCATCTTTTCATGTGTTTGTTAGCCATCTGTATGTCTTCTTTGGAGAAATGTCTATTGAGTTCTTTGGCCCATTTTTTGATTGGGTCATTTATTTTTCTGGAATTGAGCTGTAGAAGTTGCTTGTATATTTTTGAGATTAGTTGTTTGTCATTTGCTTCATTTGCTATTATTTTCTCCCATTCTGAAGGCTGTCTTTTCACCTTGCTTATAGTTTCCTTTGTTGTGCAAAAGCTTTTAAGTTTGATTAGGTCCCATTTGTTCATTTTTGATTTTATTTCCAATATTCTGGGAGGTGGGTCATAGAGGATCCTGCTGTGATGTAAGTCAGAGAGTGTTTTGCCTATGTTTTCCTCTAGGAGTTTTATGGTTTCTGGTCTTACATTTAGCTCTTTAATCCATTTTGAGTTTATTTTTGTGTATGGTGTTAGAAAGTGTTCTAGTTTCATTCATATGGAGGGGTCTTGTTTTTGTATCCATTCAGCCAGTCTCTGTCTTTTGGTTGGGGCATTCAACCCATTTACATTTAAGGTAATTAATGATAAATATGATCCCGTTGCCATTTACTTTGTTGTTTTGGGTTTGAATTTATATATCCTTTTTGTGTTTCCTGTCTAGAGAATGTCCTTTAGTATTTGTTGGAGAGCTGGTTTGGTGGTGCTGAATTCTCTCAGCTTTTGCTTGTCTGTAAAGGTTTTGATTTCTCCTTCATATTTGAATGAGATCCTTGCTGGGTACAATAATCTGGGTTGTAGGTTCTTTTCTTTCATCACTTTAAGTATGTCTTGCCATTCCCTCCTGGCTTGGAGAGTTTCTATTGAAAGATCAGCTGTTATCCTTATGGGAATTCCCTTGTGTGTTATTTGTTGTTTTTCCCTTGCTGCTTTTAATATTTGTTCTTTGTGTTTGATCTTTGTTAATTTGATTAATATGTGTCTTGGGGTGTTTCGTCTTGGGTTTATCCTATTTGGGACTCTCTGGGTTTCTTGGACTTGAGTGATTATTTCCTTCCCCATTTTAGGGAAGTTTTCAACTATTATCTCCTCTAGTATCTTCTCATGGTCTTTCTTTTTGTCTTCTTCTTCTGGGACTCCTATGATTCGAATATTGTAACGTTTAATATTGTCCTGGAGGTCTCTGAGATTGTCCTCATTTCTTTTAATTCGTTTTTCTTTTTTCTCCTCTGATTCCTTTAATTCTGCCATTCTATCTTCTAATTCGCTAATTCTATCTTCTGCCTCTGTTATTCTACTATTTGTTGCCTCCAGAGTGTTTTGGATCTCATTTATTGCATTATTCATTATATGTTGACTCTTTTTTATTTCTTCTAGGTCCTTGTTAAATCTTTCTTGCATCTTCTCAATGCTTTTCTCCAGACTATTTATCCATGATTCCATTTTGCTTTCCAGATTTTGGATTAATTTCACTATCATTATTCGGAATTCTTTATCAGGTAGGTTCGCTATTTCTTCCTCTTTTGTTTGGTTTGGTGGGCTTTTATCCTGTTCCTTTACCTGCTGGGAATTCTTCTGTCTTTTCATCTTGTTTAAATTGCTAAGTTTGGGGCATCTTTACTGTATTCTGGTAGTCTGTGGAGTTCTCTTTATTGTGGCGTTTCTGCACTATATGTGGGTTTGTACCGGTGGCTTGTCGAGGTTTCTTGTTTATGGAAGCTTGTATCGGTGTTCTGGTGGGTGGAGCTGGATTTCTTTTCTCTGGGGTGCAGTGGAGTGTCTAGTAGTGAGTTATGAGATGTCTATGCTTTTGGGGTCGCTTTGTGTAGCCTGTGTATTGGAGCTCAGGCTGTGTTCTTGTTTTTCTGGAGAATTTGCTTGGTATGTCTTGTTGTGGAACTTGCTGGTCTTTGTGTGATGCTTGGTTTCAGAGTAGGTATGGAGGCTTTTAATGAGCTCCTGTCAATTAGTGTTTCGTGGGATCAGGGTATGGACTTAAGCCTCCTGGTTCCAGTTATTGGTCTTATTTTTACAGTAGTCTCAAAAACTTCTTCTTCTATAATGCATTCCACAACTGGACTGCTCAGAGATGTTCACGGAATTATACATAGAAGGAAAAAGGGAGGAAGGAGACAGAGGTGGTCAGGAGGATAAAAGGAGGGAGTGTGAAGGAGAGAGACAGATCTAGTCAGTAATCAGTAAAGAAAAGAAAAAAGGAAAGGAAAAAAGCAAAGGACAAAAAGGAAAAAAGAAAAAAAAACAAAACAGGGTCGCAAAAGTTATATCTAAACGTGGAGATTAAAGAAGTACTAGAGGATAAAAAAAATAATAATAATAAAAAAATAAAAGAAACAAAACAAACAACAACAAAAAAAATTAAAAGGGAAAAAAAAATTTTTGTTTTCCTTTTTCCAATTAAAAAATAATAAAAATTTAAAATATATATATATATTAAAAAAAGAAAAGAAAAAAAAAAGGAAATAATGATGGTAAAAATAGTAACAATATATATAAGAGTTTCTCTATTATTGTTGTGGGTTCAGTTCATTTTCAGCTAGTTCCTTGTTCCGGCTTAAATTTCTCAAGATCTATAGGCCCCTTTCTCTGTGGTTGGTCTGTATAGTTCTTTGTTCTGTGCACGGTTCGGCGGTGTTCTGGGCCAAGGCCCGCCACTCGTGTGGTCGGCGCTGCACAATCTGGATTGCCGGCCCAAACTACTCCAGTTAGGCAGCACTCCAGACAATCAGGCGAACGAAGTCTGCGCTGAGGCCCGCAGAGGGGGAGGGGGTCGGCGACGGGAATGGCGGGCGGGCGGGTGGGGGGAGGGGATGGGGTGGCCCTCGTGGGAGCCGCCGGCACAGCGGGCGGGGGCACGCCTGCGCGGGAGTGGCCGGCGGGGGAGCGTCCAGTGGGGGAGAGTCCCGCGGGGGAGCGTCCCTCTGGGGAGCGCCGGCAGCGGAGCGTCCCGCGTGGGAACGGCCAAGGCGTCTCCCTGCCCAGCCCCGGCTCCCCAATGGCAGATGCGGGCGTTTGCAGCGGTGCTTTTCCGCTGCGGAAGTTACCGCAGGGCCCGCAGTCTGTGGGTTCTAATTGCTCAACTGTTCTCCTCCCTGTTATGATAGTCTCCGTGTTTCCCAGGTTCGGCACAGATTCCGCAGGGAGAGTGTTTCCTGGTGTTTGGAAACTTCTCTTTTTAAGACTCCCTTCCCCGGACAGAGGTCCGCCCCTCCCTCTTTGTCTCTCTCTGGCTTCTATATTCTTTCCTACCTCCTTTAGAAGGCAGTGAGTTGCTTTTCTGGGTGTCCGACGTCCTCCGCCAGCACTCCGAAGCTGTTTGTGGTATTTACTCGGCGCCCAGATGTCCCATTGATGAATTTGTGGAGGAGAAAGCGTATTCCCCGTCCTAATCCTTCGCCATCTTAACCGGAAGTCCTGAGGAGACATTTCTAAGCAAAGCTTTCCACCATCCCTTTGTTGGTATGGGGAACATACCAACATAAGGGACATCCCTTTAAGAGAGAAAGAGGCTAGCACATGTCTGGAGAAATACAGAGTTTTCCACCAATAAACCTAGGAACCTCTTAAATTCTAAGTGGGGAAGTGAATGCTTAGTCAAACCCTTGAATTAAAACTTGATATCACAGTCTGAGTGGGAATGGGTGGGGTGAGGATTGAGAATGGCGTGGGTGTCTAACCTGAACAAATGAATCATGGAAAAGAGCTTAAGTCATCCAGCCCTGCCTCGCTTCCACCACAGAAATCCCTCATATGACAGCTCAGTCAGATGAGCATACAACTTCTGTTTCAGTTCTTCCACTGAAAGGAAACTTACTCATCATATCTCTTAACAATGATAGACTTGAATATTCTGTGGTGGGACAGGCTTAATTATTAAAAGCTGCTTCCTTGTGTGAAATTAAAGAAGCCTCCCCTTGGTCATAGTTTTGTCCTCTAGATCTAAATATTCAAGTATATTGACTTTCAGCGTATTTTCGTTGAAATTCCTGAAGGGAGGGTGTTAGCGCTCTGCAGCCACCTTTGCTCTTCCCCCACCAAATGGCTGGGGCTTCCCTAGTGGCTCCACAGTAAAGAATCTGCCTGGCAATGCAGGAGACACGGGTTCAATCCCGTGGGCCGGGATGATGTCCTAGAGAATGATATATAGCAACCCACTCCGGTATTCTTGCCTAGAAAATCCCACCCAGAGGAGCCTGGCAGGTCTACAGTCCAGTCCAGTTCAGTTCAGTCGCTCAGTCATGTCCAACTCTTTGTGACCCCATGGACTGCCGCACGCCAGGCCCCCCTGTCCATCACCAACTCCTGGAGTTTACTCAAAATCATGTCCATTGAGTCAGTGATGCCATCTAGGCATCTCATCCTCTGTCACCCTTTCTCCTCCTGCCTTCAATCTTTCCCAGCATCAGGGTGTTTTCAAATGAGTCAGTTCTTCACATCAGGTGGCCAAAGTATTGCAGTTTCAGCTTCAGCATCAGGCATTCCAATGAATATTCAGGACTGATCTCCTTTAGAATGGACTGGTTGGATCTCCTTGCAGTCCAAGGGACTCTCAAGAGTCTTCTCCAACACCACAGTTCAAAAGCATCAATTCTTCAGTGCTCAGCTTTCTTTATAGTCCAACTCTCACATCCATACATGACTACTGGAAAAACCATAGCCTAGACTAGATGGACCTTTGTTGGGCTACAGTCCATGGGGTCACAAAAGAGTCAGGTACAACTTAGTGACTAAACAATGACAGCCAAGTGGCTGACGATCTTCAGTTCATTCAGTTGTTGATCATACATGACACAACTCTAGACCCGTTCCTGTTTCATCCAATGTCCTCTGGCTTGTCAGTGTGAGCTGTGACCCGCCTCCTTTCTTCTCTCTGCAATCCAGGAGGATCATGACACCAGGCTTTCTTGTGTATGGAGTCTGGGAGTCTTTTGAGCCTCTCCAAGAGATTTTCTGGTGTAGTCTGGCTTGCTCTGTGCCTGCTGACCATGTGTGGCAGCCCAAAGGCAAGGGGTTTTGCTCATGTGGGAATATTGAGACCTGGGAAACTGGATGTTACCAACAAGCATGGGAAAAGTAGGTTGATAAAGACTTGCCTGTTCTCTTTGAGGGTCTGCATATGCCCCAGATTTTTTCTCATTTCCCCCCAGACTGTGGCCTCCTAAAGCCCAGGGTTACAGCACAAAATTAACTTTGGCCCTGAAGAAGAATGGATAATGATCTGATATCGCTTACCTCCATCCATCCATCCACTCACATATGTAATCTTTGGTCAGTATATACTGAGCACTATTTCAGGCCATTTACTAGGCTTGGTGATAGCACCTGTGAGATGTGGGTTCCTGCCAGCTAATTTTTTTCATCCTCTTGAACCCCACTTCTCTGAGCAGCCAGAGATCCAAAGAAGATTTAAGAAGATCCAAGCAGATTAAGACAGAGCCTCAAAAGGGTCACAATCTCAAATAACTTTAAATTGAGTATTTCCAATTGGGGGACTGCTGCTGCTGCTAAGTCGCTTCAGTCGTGTCCGACTCTGTGAGACCCCATAGATGGCAGCCCACCAGGCTCCCCCGTCCCTGGGATTCTCCAGGCAAGAACACTGGAGTGGGTTGCCATTTCCTTCTCCAATGCATAAAAGTGAAAAGTGAAAGTGAAGTCGCTCAGTCGTGTCCGACTCTTAGTGACCCCATGGACAGCAGCCCACCAGGGTCCTCTGTCCATGGGATTTTCCAGGCAAGAGTACTGGGGTGGGGTGCCATTGCCTTCCCCAAATTGGGGGACAAAATTTCTCAATTAAGGGTGTATTATAATCTCAAGCAGTGGGGGTGGGAATGGTGGTAGGAAAATTGGAGAGAGAGAGAAGTAGCAAGCTTAGTTCAGAAAGCATATGCTTATATCACCATTATGCCTTTTACTTAATTGAAGTCAGTATACTAATTTACTTGAAATTTATACAACTCTAAAAGAGGGTGATTGTTAGCCATCTGTATGTCTTCTTTGGAGAAATGTCTATTTAGTTCTTTGGCCCATTTTTTGATTGGGTCATATATTTTTCTGGAATTGAGCTGTAGGAGTTGCTTGTATATTTTGGAGATTAGTTGTTTGTCAGTTGCTTCATTTGCTATTATTTTCTTCCATTCTGAAGGCTGTCTTTTCACCTTGCTTATAATTTCCTTTGTTGTGCAGAAGCTTTTAAGTTTAATTATGTCCCATTTGTTTATTTTTGCTTTTATTTCCAATATTCTGGGAGGTGGGTCGGAGAAGGCAATGGCACCCCACTCCAGTACTTTGCCTGAAAAGTCCCATGGACGGAGGAGCCTAGTAGGCTGCAGTCCATGGGGTCGCTAAGAATCGGACACGACTGAGCGACTTCCCTTTCACTTTTCACTTTCATGCATTGGAAAAGGAAATGGCAACCCACTCCAGTGTTCTTGCCTGGAGAATCCCAGGGACAGGGGAGCCTGGTGGCTACCGTCTGTGACTTAGTAGTAGCAGGGAGGTGAGTCATAGAGGATCCTGCTGTGATGTATGTTGGAGAGTGTTTTGCCTATGTTCTCCTCTAGGAGTTTTATAGTTTCTGGTCTTACATTTAGAGCTTTAATCCATTTTGAGTTTATTTTTGTGTATGGTGTTAGAAAGTGTGAAAAGATATTCAACATTACTCATTATCAGAGAAATGCAAATCAAAACCACTATGAGGTACCATTTCACGCCAGTCAGAATGGCTGCGATCCAAAAGTCTACAAGCAATAAATGCTGGAGAGGGTGTGGAGAAAAGGGAACCCTCTTACACTGTTGGTGGGAATGCAAACTAGTACAGCCACTATGGAGAACAATGTAGAGATTCCTTAAAAAACTGGAAATAGAACTGCCTTATGACCCAGCAATCCCACTACTGGGCATACACACTGAGGAAACCAGAATTGAAAGGGATACGTGTACCCCCAATGTTCATTGCAGCTCTATTTATAATAGCCAGGACATGGAAGCAACCTAGATGTCCATCTGCAGATGAATGGCTAAGAAAGCTGTGTACATATACACAATGGAGTATTGCTGCTGCTACTGCTGCTGCTAAGTCACTTCAGTCGTGTCCGACTCCGCGTGACCCCATAGAAGTCAGCCCACCGCAGCCATTAAAAAAGAATACATTTGAATCAGTTCTAATGAGGTAGATGAAACTGGAGACTATTATACAGAGTGAAGTAAGCCAGAAAGAAAAACACCAATACAGTATACTAACGCATATATATGGGATTTAGAAAGATGGTAACAATAACCCTGTTTACGAGACAGCAAAGGAGACACTGATGTATAGAACAGTCTTTTGGACTCTGTGGGAGAGGGAGAGGGTGGGATGATTTGGGAGAATGGCATTGAAACATGTATAATATCATATATGAAACGAGTCTCCAGTCCAGGTTCGATGCATGATATTGGATGCTTGGGGCTGGTGCACTGGGATGACCCAGAGGTGTGGTATGGGGAGGGAGAGGGAGGAGGGTTCGGGATGGGGAACACGTATATATCTGTGGTGGATTCATTTTGATGTATGTCAAAACCAATACAATATTGTAAAGTTAAAAAATAAAATTAAATTAAAAAAATAAATAAAAGAGGGTGAGAGGTTTTCATATTTAATACAGTGGGACCTGGAGTTTAGATAATGCCAAGAGCTCCTGTCTCAGATTTAGAAGGGTGGCCTCTTCCGTCATTCTGTTTTCTTCCTCCTGAGATGGATATAGCTATTTTTACTCTCACTGCTTGTGGCTTACAGTTCACTGATTCTGATGAATGGGGAATCTTTCCTTGGCACATCCTATAGATCAGCTTCTCGGATCTTCTCTCCTTCTTTCTCTGGCTGCTCAGAGGCGGGACTCTCACAGAGAAAGAGAAAAGAGGTTAGTCAGCAGGAGCCTGCATCTTGCCTCTGTGCCCTCTACCCACTCTCTGGCTGCTTTGCAGACCACTTTCTCCAGGATATCCCAAAATCTTACCGCCTCTATGGCCAGGGATCTCTGGCCACCCCAACACTTTCCCATAGGGGAAGCTAGTCTAGGTCAAAGGTAACAGATTACTTCCCCACCAATCTGAGATCCCAGAGGATCACACCTAGGGATGTAGAACATTTGATAATAAAGCAATTCATAGAGGGCAGGACACCGTGTTTTTTTTTTTTTTTTTTTTTAATGAAGAATAGTTGATTTACAATGCTGTGTTAGTTTCAGGTGTAAAGCAGTGATTCCGTTTATATATATGTATATATACATACTTTTTCAGATTCTTTTTCATTTTAGGTTATTATAAGATACTGAATTAGGCAGGACACTTCTTAACAGCAGACAGGGAAATACGACAGGGTTTATAGCATCTCATCCAAATGCCTCTCCTGGCTGCTGGAGTTGGAGAGAACACTGCCCTACTTCTGGGTTCTCATCCCCATTCCAAAATGTACACTTTCTTCCTGGCAACAGTCTCCGGGTCACATTGCCCAAAGGCATATCTAACTCTAGGTTCTGGAGAACATTGTGCCCTTAGCTAATCACCTGTCCGCTGTAGGTGGGATTTGCATGTGGCCAGGAAGACAGGGTTCAGTAGGGCCCAGCTGAGCACTTGGTACTTGGTGTGTGCATGCTTAGTCGCTCAGTCGTGTCCAACTCTTTGTGACCCCAGGGACTGCAAGGGGATTCTCCAGGCAAGAACACTAGAGTGGGTTGCCATGCCCTTCTCCAGGGGATCTTCCCAACCCAGGGATTGAACCCAAGTATCCCGCATTACAGGCAGATTCTTTACTGTCTGAGCCACCAGGGAAGCCTGTGGTAGGCACTCAATAGAAGTTGGTTGAATGGAAGGCTGATGGGGCTGGACAAGGGATGGTTTCTGCCAGGTTGAAGTCTTGAATTCTGGAAAGAGTTTTCATGGATGGGGAATGTTTCCTTGTATTTTGAAAGTGATGACCTGATACAGATTTTTACCCACTCTGTTACCCACAGAGAAACTGGGGTGGGTACTATGGATTAGGAAGTCTGGAGCTGAGAAGGAGAACCTAGCGGCCTTGGTGTGCCCACACACTGGGAGACAGAGGGGCAGTGATGTTTGTCCAGCTCTGGAGGCCCTGAGAAGGAGGTGGCCTGCCTCAGAGGTGGTCAATTAAAACTCCATCAGTCTCAATCAATAGAACAGGGCTGGCCATGCAGTTTGCAGGGCCTACTACAAAGGCAAAGTCTCTTGTTCAAAAATGATTTAGAATTTCAAGATGATGACAACAGGGCACTAAACTAAGCACAAGCTCTTCTAAGCGCATGGCCCTGTGTGGGCACCGTGAGGCCTCCGGGGCTGGGAGGCGTTGCTTCTTGTTGTTTCAGAAGCAGCTGAGTTGGCTCCTCTGCAGTGCATCCCTATTCCCTCTCTCCTGGGCCCAGTCACATTGAGTCCACTTTGCTCTTGTTCTGGATCCACTGCATTTGTTCCATCTTGTTTCTTTGCTCTGTTGTTCAGTTCAGTTCACTTCAGTCACTCAGTCGTATCTGACTCTTTGCAACCCCATGAATAGCAACACACCAGGCCTCCCTGCCCATTACCAACTCCCAGAGTTCACTCAGACTCATGTCCATTGAGTCAGGGATGCCATCCAGCCATCTCATCCTCTGTCGTCCCCTTTTCCTCCTGCCCTCAATCCCTCCTAGCATCAGAGTCTTTTCCAATGAGTCAACTCTTCGCATGAGGTGGCCAAAGTACTGGAGTTTCAGCTTTAGCATCATTCCTTCCAAAGAACACCCAGGACTGATCTCCTTCAGAATGGACTGGTTGGACCTCCTTGCTCTGTTAGGTGCTTACAAGTCTGAGGTTCTGTGCAGCTAGTAATTCTGTTGCCATTTTGTAAGGTCACCATGCCTCGGGCAGAAGTGCCTTGTATACATTATCTTTATCTATTCAGAAACACTTGGTGGTAAGTAGTTTTATCCCCTTTAACAGAGACACAAAGTGACTTGGCCAAGGCCACACAATTTACAAAAGACCGAACCAAGATCAGGATGGCTTCAGAAACCCAGGCTCTTTCCTTTTACCACTTGCTCTTGGCACAGTTGTCTCTTGTTAATTTTGTTCATCTTCAGGGCCTTGTGGCTTCCCTGGTGGCTCAGTGGTAAAGAATCTGGCTGCCAATGAAAGCGACGTGGGTTCTATCCCTGAGTCAGGAAGATCCCCTGGAGAAGAAAATGGCAACCCACTCCAGTATTCTTGTCTGGGAAATCCCATGGACAGGGGAGCCTGGTGGGCTACCGTCTACGGGGTTACAAAAGAGTCACGAGCAACTCAACAATGACAACAGGGCCTTGCAGATTGCAGGCCCTCAATATTTTGCTTTGTTTTTTGAGTGCCAGGGTATGGGGTAGGAGAAGCAGTCACATGTGGAACTAGGGTGAATTAGGGGTCTCAACTCCAGACAGCTCTCTGCCTCCCACACCTCCGTGCCTTCCTGTCCTGGTCTGAGTGCAGTGGGAGAGACCTGGGTGGTGGAAGGCGCTGTGGTACACTGGGGCCTTCTGGATTCTGGACCCCATTGACGTTAGGGCTTCCCTGACTTGGGCCTGACTTGTACGTCTTTCTTCCTCTCACAGGCACCGAGCCCATTCCAGCCAAGTGCATCTTTCTCCTGGGCCATCAGCCTACACCTTATCTCTTCTCCAGCAGGGACGTGGGCTGATAATGTGGGAGTTAAGCAATTCCCCTCGTTTCCCAAAGACTCGGCTAGCATGGGACTGGAACAGCCACTTTTTGCTCTCTTCCCCCGGGGTTCACCCTGACTCCTCTCCACCTTCCAGAGGGCCCTCCAAACAGAAGCCTTCCCAAGCAAAGGACACGCCTAGTCACAATAATTTTTCCAGGAAAGAGAGCGAATGAACATGTGAACAAAGAGGTTTTTACTGTGATTCCACTTCCCACCTGAGGCAGGAGGGGCACAGGAGGTGAGTAACATTCCAGACAAGGCTCTTGTGTGTGGCTGAGGCCTCATCTTATGTTTAACCAGCCCTTTCAATTGGAGGGGTGCATTTGGCCAACACTATATGACTCATGTGGAGAAGGCAATGGCACCCCACCCCAGTACTCTTGCCTGGAAAATCCCATGGATGGAGGAGCCTGGTGGGCTGCAGTCCGTGGGGTCGCTAAGGGTTGGACACGACTGAGCGACTTCACTTTCACTTTTCACTTTCATGCATTGGGGAAGGAAATGGCAATCCACTCCAGTTCTTGCTTGGAGAATCCCCCGGATCGGGGAGCCTGGTGGGCTGCCGTCTGTGGGGTCTCACAGAGTCAAACACGACTGAAGCGACTTAGCAGCAGTAGCAGCATACGACTCATGTACAGTAAAACCTTGTTGCCCTCCTGCTTTCTAAAGCAAGACTCATATGCACCCATGACTGTACTTGACACATTTACCCACTGTGGACAGGTGGTGTGGCCTGAAGGCCTTTGCTCGGGGACACTGTTGTCGCCCCCTGCAGGCCACATAGCCTGAAGCCTCGTTAGCTCAGCTCTTTGTGACTTAGATCTGTTTGGTTTCCTGCCTCACTAGGTTCCTCCGAGTCTCTGAGTTTACCCACTAGGAGTCTTCATCTTGTTTTCCTCTGGATGGGATTAGGTTCGTGCCTTTGTACAGCTTGTGAATAGTGGCTCAGAGGGTAAAGTGTCTGCCTCTAATGTGGGAGACCTGGGTTCGATCCCTGGGTAAGGAAGATCCCCTGGAGAAGGAAATGGCAACCCACTCCAGAACTCTTGCTTGGAAAATCCCATGGATGGAGGAGCCTGGTAGGCTACACTCCATGGGGTCGCAAAGAGTCGGACACGACTGAGCAACTTCACTTTGTGTGGCTTGGGATCTCACTTAGGCGAGTTCCTTTCCCCCTGGCTTATAATGAAGAATGAATCGAGAAGACTCCTAGGTATGTTCTGCTTATTCTTGCTGATTGTTTGGGGAAAATGGGGTGGTGCTGGCAGATCTCATTTGGAAGCTGTCACTTCTTCGTCTAGAATATTCAGCAGGATGGGTTTTTACATAAGTAATGTGGACAATTGATGATATGTACCTGCTGGGCCCTCAGGGATTTCCTCTTTGAAACAGCAGTTTAAGCGATGAGATTCCAAGAAGCTGAGCTAACTGGAGTTTCCATTTGGAAGTTCTTGATCTCTGGAATCTTCCGCATGAGCTGGTTTGGCTTTCATGCTGTTTCGCTCATCTCTGTTCAGATTTTGTAGCAGGGGAGGAAGACTAAAACTTCTTCTGATGTTTATTTGACTATTGAGGCAAACTGTCTGTTTGCTGAAAGGGTCTCTCTTGGACTGCAAGGAGATCCAACCAGTCCATTCTAAAGGAGATCAGTCCTGGGTGTTCTTTGAAAAGACTGATGCTAAAGCTGAAACTCCAATACTTTGGCCACCTGATGAGAAGAGCTGACTCATTGGAATAGACCCTGATGCTGGGAGGGATTGAGGGCAGGAAGAGAAGGGGATGACAGAGGATGAGATGGCTGGAGGGCATCACTGACTCGATGGACATGAATTTGGATGAACTCCAGGAGTTGGTGATGGACAGGGAGGCCCGGCGTGCTGCAATTCATGGGGTCGCAAAGAGTTGGACATGACTGAGCAACTGAATTGAACTGAAGGGGTGAATGGGAGTTTTATGTGGACATAGTTGTTCACTTGCTTCTGTGTTAGAGAATTAGACGTGAGCACCAAGCTTAAAATAAAGACAAGAGCATTTTATAAAGAACATTTTCCTTTTTTTCTTCTCCCTGCAGAAGGTGCTGCCTTTCAGCTGTAATTACACCTTCTATTTACCACTGTGAATCAGTTACACAGGTCTGGGCAAACTGTTGCATCGTCATGTTTCTCTTTTGATGTATAATTGTGGTTGAAAGACAAAAGGCATGATTAGATTTCAGGAGGGAGAAGGAAGCTGGAATCTGAGATCACAGCACTCTATAAATGTCAGACTTGAGGGAGAGGATTTTGTCTCCTGACTTGGGGTGTGGACCATGCCTCAAAACCCAGGCAGGCATCCGCGGACGCTTAGAAAAACCGTTTCCCTTGAATAGGGAAGACGAGGAGAGGTGTTAAGAGACTGCCCGAGACTCTAGCCACCAGAGACTAATGCTGATGAAAATTGTGCATATCTGAAAGAGAGAATCACTCTTCTTTTTTTCAGTGATTGCCCTGGATTTTGAAATTAAAGCCAGAGGGGAGAACGTACCTGCCTCTAAGGTCGGGAGCAGCACGGGGTTTGTGGGCTTGTGAACTGAGAGCATCTATTTTTCAAGCTCTGGAGCTCTGTGTCTGCCCTGCTGTAGCTGCTATGTGGCAAATTTCCCTTTTCAGCCCTACTTTAGGTGGAGAGGAAGCCGATTTTACCTTCGGAGCCTGTGGGGGAGGGGAAGGCCTGGTGACTCAGCTAGTAGACCCCAGCCCCTTCTGTTCTCACGTCTGGGAGGCATTTGTTCCATTGCTCATGCGACCCTTGGGGGAGGATATAAACCTTCCAAAGTGAAAAACAGCTCTCAGAAAGCCTTCAACATTTCTGATTCAATTAGAGTTTACTCAGTGCTCAACAGAGGTTCTGGCACGTCTCTTTTTTAAGGGAGGTTTGGTTTCCAAAGGCTGTATGGAGGGTGAACATTTCATATAGTCAGATTTATGCCTGAAGTTCCCCTAACTCGCCTGCATGTACGTGGCAAGATGTTCAAGACAGTCGAGGCTGGGAAATCGGCCCTGTTGGTGGGACAGGCTCATGTCACCCTCTCTTCTGGAGCTCACCTTGTGCTCCCTGATAGAGGGCAAGGAGGACTCACAATATTGAAATTGTTTTCTCCTATCTCATCCAGCCAGGTGGGCATTCTTGGATTTTCTTAAGTTAAATCCATGTAGTATGCAGGTTCATGGCACCAATGAGTGGTCCAAAAATATGCATTTGCTTGTGTGGAAGAAAAGAGAAGGCAAGTGAAAAGAAGAGAGAGAGAGAGAGAGAGACTAGGAACGCAGGTGTTAAAAGCCCCAGCCTGAGCTCAGGGACTCTTAGGTTTCACAGTGACACGTTTATAGGGCCTCTAGCTCTTGAGTCCCTTGGACAGCAAGGAGATTAAACCAGTCAATCCTAAAGGAAATCAACCCTGAATATTCATTGGAAGGACTGATGCTGAAGCTGAAGCTCCAATGCTTTGGCCATCTGATTCAAAGAGCTGACTCTTCAGAAAAGACCCTGATGCTGGGAAAGATTGAGGGCGGGAGGAGAAGGGGATGACAGAGAATGAGATGGCTGGATGGCATCATCAACTCAATGGACATGGAGTTTGAGCAAACTCTGGAAGATGGTGAAGGACAGGGAAGCCTGGTGTGTTGCAGCCCATGGGGTCTCAGAGTTGGACACAACTGATCAACTGAACAACAACAGCAAGCTAATAATCATAGCTAATATACTGCACTGAAAAATAGAAAAATAGGTAAATAAAATAATTGCTGGCATATTGCTAGGCACTGGTCTAAACACTCTTCATATATTAACTCATTTGATATTCACAACAACTTTAGAAGGAGGAACTTTATCCCATATTTAGATGAGGAAACAGTCTTGGAACCCATTCACAGATTGTCCCTGAAGTAGCTTAACCTGAAGATGATGCAGAAGCCTGTGGGCAGAGCCCCTGAGAGGAACTGAAACTCTTCTTCTTTCCTGGGATGCAGTGAGGGTGCTGCAGTGGAGGACCTGCCCTTTTGGGCGCAGTGATGCAGCCAGGTTCAGCTGCCTTTCCTCTGTCTCTGGGCTTTAGCATGGGCTGTTCATCCCCTCTCCTCCTCCTGCTCATGCCTCCTTGGCTCTGGGAGCTGGATGAGGGTCCCACCACCTGCTCCTCCTCCTCCTCCCCTCTTACTCTGCTGGCGCTCTGGCCCCAGCCCAGGGCTCTTCCAGACACAGATGCTGGCTCCTTCACTGTTGTGCCCACAGCCCACGACACAGTGCTGGGCTCATAGTACCCAGTCAGTGCTCCTGAATGGGTGTGGAGTAAGCACGGAGGTATAGGGCATCACTTCCTATCCAGTTTCTAAAATGCCGTCTCCTCCCATTTAACACCAGTAATCTGCTTCTAAAAGTCAGATGGTGACATGAAAAATGCCAGCCAGAGCCTATTTCTTATTATTTGAAGTGGGAAAAATTACACTGTTACACATCAATTCTAAGTCTCCACACAATTTCCTAAAACATCATGGAAACAGTAAAACACGCATGCATGCTAAGTCGCTTCAGTCATGTCCAACTCTGTGTGGCCCAATGGACTGTAGCCTGCCAAGCTCATCTGTCCATGGAATTCTCCAGGCAAGAATACTAGAGTGGGCAGCCATTCCCTTCTCCAGGGGATCTTCCCAACCCAGGAATTGAACCCACATCTCTTATGTTTCCTGCACTGGCAGGCACCACTAGCACCACCTGGGAAGCCCGTAGTACAACACCTACATGGAGCCAAAAGACTCTCCTACTGGGATGTAAGATGCTTAAAACATTCCTTCCTAATCCCAGGCTATTAGTGTGGTTGTTGACAAGCAACGTCTCTGTGTGCAGTAAGATTTCCTCTTTCAATGTCATGGCTTTCCTCTCGTTTCCAACTTTTTCTTCAATACTTTCTCAGATTTGAGGGGACTTGTTGTATAACACTAAGCAAAAACCAGGGCAGATTACCCAAGGCTTGCTGAAATATGTTCCGGGCAAGAATACAACAGGCAGAGAGTGGTTCATACTGAATATGAAATCTTACCAGTTGAATTTGGAATGTTACTCAAGTCTTTCACCACACATTGTTTTGTGGAAAATGATGCACTGAGTTTTGCAGATGTAAATATAATTTTCCCCTCAAATTCATACTCTGTATGAAAAAGATTTGATCTGAGCCAGTGCCTTTTCCCACACAGGATAAAGTCAGTAGAAGAGATTTCCAGAACCAGTTACCAAGAAGTGTGGGAGTTTTCAGCTGTTAATTTCCTCATGTTGGCTGGCTTGAACTTTGTTCTTGATAGAATCAGGCCTTGGGGTGAACCAATCCTTCTGCACAGTGGCTTCAGCCAAACAGGACGGAGATAAGCCTCATGCCTTCTGAGCAGCTTGCCTACATCCTTAGCCCTCTGTCCTTGAATTTTTATTTTTTTGTTTGGAAAAAATATCACAAGGACATGGAGCCTAACAGCATTGATTGTCCTGATAGTTTGTTGATTAAGTCCAGGAGATGCTGGCATCTGCAAATACATCTTATTAGGTGTGATCAGGCAAGTAAATTGTCCCTGCCCTCCAGCATGCAGCAATAATTAACTCTAACACTAATAACCAAAAGGTAATCACAGCACGTGCAAAGCTGGGCTCTCTTTTGTCTGCATGCGAAACCTCTTTCCCACCATGGCTTCAAGGTGTTAGTCCTGAGACTTGGAACAGGTTCTTTGAAAAAGAGCCTTTTCTTCCAGTAAAATTGTTCCACATATTATTATTTTAATTTAATTAGGTTTTAAAAAGGTTAACCATGACATTTTAATAGCTTAAGCTCACATTAATATTCTGAGAACACAGTTTGGCCCAACCACTTGTGATTCAAAAAGGATGTTTTTCCAGAAAAGGAATTGGCTTTTAGGACCATTACTGAAAAATAGCTTTCATTTGATTCAGACAGGTATCTTACTATTAAAAGATAGTTATTGCAATAAAATACATATAAGACATTGAAAAATGTTAAAGCCTTAGCATGACACTGTTTATCTAGTACAAAGGGAGTCTGGGCAGTGTGTTTATGGAGATTATCCCAAAGGTGGCTGATGTCCTTCGGCAATGAGTGAATTAGTGAACTGTGCTTGTGATGTGCTGAGTGTTGTCAACCTAATGTTTTATTTATTGGGCTGAGAGCTGCTATCTTCATTAGGGAGTTTAGAGAGCAAAGATGATATTTATTAGCCTGGCAAACTAATAAACTCTGCTCATGTTTCTTCTTTTGCTGTCATAGCTAATTGTGGTGGTGGTTGTTTTTTTTCAATAGCCATTCAATGTGAGAATGGGTCCTGTGGGAATAGGAGTTGACCATCCCTTCCTGCTGAGGGAGCAGCGAGGAAGAGCACAGCCTTACATGTGTGTATGGCCGCCGTGTGCCAGGCATTGTGCTTGCTCTAGGGGTTCAGGGATGGGGAGGCTGCGGGCCAGCCCTCCAGACACTCCCAGTTAGCAGGGAGCTGACACCGATTATGCAGCTCACTCTAATTATACAGTGGAATAGGCGCTCTTCTCTCCCCAAAGAAGCACAAGGGACAAGTAATTAGTTCAGCTTGGTGGGATTGGAGATGGCTACAAAAAAGTAGGGAGGAGCTGGGGCTGGAAGGACTGGAGAGATTTTGCCAGGAGAAGGAAGTCCTCTGAGGCAGACTGTTGTTTACCCCAGTGGTTCTGGAAGTGTAACCCCTACCAGCAGCAGCAGCAGCAGCACCTAGAACTTGTTGGAAATTCACATTCCTGGGCCTCCCACAGGACCTACTGAGTCAGAGTGGCAGGAGAGTGTGTGTGTCAGGATGTGCTGTGACCATCTTTCCAGGTGATTCTGATGCTTGTGGAAGTTAAGAATGGTATGTATTCATGGTCCCTCTGGTCCACTGTGAAAAGCTGGACTTGACCAGAGCTCTGAGTTTGATGGGGGTGTGGGATGGAGAGATGGGGTAACAGGCAATGCAGTTGAAAAGGTTAATTGGGATCAACTATGAGGGAAAGAAGGGGAGGATAATAATATTTATATTGGCTATCTTTGTATGTGTATATGTTCATAATAATGATGGTTCCTGAGCCAGGTAACAGGACCTACCGTGAAATAATTTAAACAAAGGAAATACACTGAAAAGATATCATGCTATCTCATTGCTACACAAGGGAGAATTCAACAACCAGAGGTCAGGGGAGATATTTTTTTCTCTGTATTTCATATTATTTCCTTAGGATAAATTCCCAGATGTAAAGTTACTGGTTCAGAGAGTGTGAACAATTTCATGGCTCCTGATATGTATGGGTACACAGCTTCTAAATGGTGCTAGTAGCAGACGGGGCCACCAATGTGGAGCATAAACACCAGTTTTACTGCATCCTTATCAACTTCAATGCTACTGAGGGGAATGACACACCACTGTTGTTGCTGGCAATCAGTTGACTATTACAGAAGTCAACTATTTAAAATTGCTTCTTTACTAATTGTATGTGTTGCTTGAAAGGAAATTTTTTCCTTATTTTAGCAGGATGGGATTTCCTCTCTAAATTCTGTCCAGAGATTCAGAATAAAAGTCATTCTATTGAAATAAAGAGGAAATCATATTAATTTTGGTTGCTACAGAGGCAGTCAGCTTATTACTGATCCACCCTCATGAGTATCCTTACCAGTGACTAAATGGTCCAGAGGGTCAGGAAACAGTGTCCAAATCCCAGCTCTGCCACTTACTGGCCTTGTGATTTGCTGTGAGTTTCTGCACTCCTGTGAGTCCCAGTCTCCTCATCTGGAAAATAGGACTAATCTCTCCTCTCTGCCTGCATGGTATTTTGAAGATCAGAACAAGGTCAGGTCCTGGAAAATGCTTAAAGCCCTGTAAACATGTAGATATTGCTGTTGTAACACTGGCTTCCCTATATGAACATTCTCCCTAAGCTTGTGCCGGCTCAGGACTTTGGCTGTTGACTTTCAAACAAAAGCATCTCTGGTTTAGTGCTAGACTTTCCCACTTTTCACACAGATGGGACTTAATTCACAGATGGAAGTTCAGGAGAGACCTGGGTGGTGGCTCCGGTGTTCTTCCTCCTGCCAGCAGGTAACAGGCATCACAGACAGGGAGAGGACCTAAAATTTTATACCTCTTGGAGGCGTGGTCTCCTTTCTCCCACCCCCCACTCCCTTCCCTGTCCTGAGCACTGGGAGTAAATAGAGAGCCACCTGGCCTTCACTCTGAAGGCTTTGATGTATTCATTCACTGCCCTTGATGGGGGTCTTCAGTGCACTGAGCAGTGCTTTACATTTCTCAGGTATGTTTAGAGTGATGTATGTATTAGCCACTTCCATCATGAGAAGGGCTCAGAAGCATGATCTTCTGAAGTCTAGGCAGTTAGGTGACTTGATCATGGGGTGGAATAAGCAGTGGGGTCTGGCCGTGTGCTGGAGCCCCGGGTGCCTGCTTGAGCACCTTTCCCTGGCACCACACTCATCAGCCCTTCTCATTCTTGTGTTTACAGTGGATTCCATTCAACTCTGCTTTGCAGAGCTGAATGGAAATGATGGGATTCCCCTCTAGAACCGCAGTTCACCCAAGGCCTAGGTTGGCTTTTGTTGTGTGAAATGTGGTCCCACACGTGATTAAGAAGAGGAAGCCTGACAGCCAGAAATTAAAAAGCTAAAGGAGAACAAAGTACCATCTGGGAAAGTCCCTACTGACCTCAAAAGCCAGGCAGTAGGTCTGCTGAGGTCAAGGGAGACTGCAGATTGGAGGAGAGGCTGCGGGGGCTCAGCTCTGCTTTCTGATGGAAACATGTCCCCTCCAGTCAGTGGAATGACAGGAAATGACTGTGAGGGATAAAGGGAAGTAAGTGAGCCAGATAGAAAAACTTGCAGAAAATTGAACAAAACCAGCAGAAGATGAGATGGGCCGAAAAAAAGCAGGTCAGGGAATCTGAGTAAGAGAAGTCACCTGTGATTCTCAGGCAATCTTCATGTCAAGGGAGAGTAAAAGGTGCCGTGGTAGCTGGCAGTCTACACCGCCTGTCAGATGGGATGGCGAGGCTGAGACTCAGGCTGGGAGGGGCAGCTTCACTCTCTCTCAAGCTCCTGTGTACCTGGTGGCTATACAGCAGGTGAGTTTCTCACCTGATCATCTCCTCTACTTGGACCTTGGAGAAAGCAGAGTTGCCCAGGTCAGCTTATCTTTCCTGCCAGTGGAAGGGTGACCCTGGAAGGCTCAGGTGACCCTGGAAGCAACAGGAGTCACAGGATTGTGCTAGACAAGGCCTGCCTCACTGGTGTTTAAGATGTTAAGATTTTCAAGCCATTGAGATATTTTTCACACAAATTAAAGATGCTATTACATATCTCTACTACTGAGGGCAGGAATCCCTCAGAAGAAATGGAGTAGCCATCATGGTCAACAAAAGAGTCTGAAATGCTGTACTTGGATGCAGTCTCAAAAATGACAAAATGATCTCTGTTCGTTTCCAAGGCAAACCATTCAATATCACAGTAATTCAAGTCTATGACCCAACCAGTAATGCTGAAGAAGCTGAACGGTTCTATGAAGACCTACAAGACCTTTTAGAACTAACACCCCAAAAAGATGTCCTTTTCATTACAGGGGACTGGAATGCAAAAGTAGGAAGTCAAGAAACACTTGGAGTAACAGGTAAATTTGGCCTTGGAATATGGAATGAAGCAGGGCAAAGACAGAGTTTTGCCAAGAAAATGCCCTGGTCATAACAAACACCCTTTTCCAACAACACAAGAGAAGACTCTATACATGGACATCACCAGATGGTCAACACTGAAATCAGATTGATTATATTCTTTGCAGCCAAAGATGGAGAAGCTCTATACAGTCAGCAAAAACAAGACCAGGAGCTGACTGTGGCTCAGACCATAAACTCCTTACTGCCAAATTCAGACTGAAATTGAAGAAAGTAGGGAAAACCACTAGACCATTCAGGTATGACCTAAATCAAATCCGTTATGATTATACAGTGGAAGTGAGAAATAGATTTGAGGGCATAGATCTAATAGATAGAGTGCCTAATGAGCTATGGAATGAGGTTCGTGACATTGTACAGGAGACAGGGATCAAGACCATCCCCATGGAAAAGAAATGCAAAAAAGCAAAATGGCTGTCTGGGGAGGCCTTACAAATAGCTGTGAAAAGAAGAGAAGCAAAAAGCAAAGGAGAAAAGGAAAGATATAAACATCTGAATGCAGTTCCAAAGAATAGCAAGAAGAGATAAGAAAGCCTTCTTCAGCGATCAATGCAAAGAAATAGAGGAAAACAACAGAATGGGAAAGACTACAGATCTCTTCAAGAAAATCGGAGATACCAAAGGAAAATTTCATGCAAAGATGGGCTCAATAAAGGACAGAAATGGTATGGACCTAACAGAAGCAGAAGATATTAAGAAGAGATGGCAAGAATACACAGAAGAACGGTACAAAAAAGATCTTCACGACCCAGATAGTCATGATGGTGTGATCTAGAGCCAGACATCCTGGAATGTGAAGTCAAGTGGGCCTTAGAAAGCATCACTACTAACAAAGCTAGTGGAGGTGATAGAATTCCAGTGGAGCTATTCCAAATCCTGAAAGATGATGCTGTGAAAGTGCTGCACTCAATATGCCAGCAAATTTGGAAAACTCAGCAGTGGCCACAGGACTGGAAAAGGTCAGTTTTTATTCCAATCCCAAAGAAAGGCAATGCCAAAGAATGCTCAAACTACTGCACAATTGCACTCATCTCACACACTAGTAAAGTAATACTCAAAATTCTCCAAGCCAGGCTTCAGCAATATGTGAACCATGAACTTCCTGATGTTCAAGCTGGTTTTAGAAAAGGTAGAGGAACCAGAGATCAAATTGCCAACATCCACTGGATCATGGAAAAAGCAAGAGAGTTCCAGAAAAACATCTATTTCTGCTTTATTGACTATGCCAAAGCCTTTGACTGTATGGATCACAATAAACTGTGGAAAATTCTGAAAGAGATGGGAATACCAGACCACCTGACCTGCCTTTTGAGAAATTTTGCATGCAGATCAGGAAGCAATAGTTAGAACTGAACATGAAACAACAGACTGGTTCCAAATAGGAAAAGGAGTACACGTCAAGGCTGTATATTGTCACTCTGTTTATTTAACTTATATGCAGAGTACATCATGAGAAACGCTGGGCTGGAAGAAGCACAAGCTGGAATCAAGATTGCCGGGAGAAATATCAATAACCACCTCAGATATGCAGATTTCACCACCCTTATGGCAAAAAGTGCAGAGGAACTAAAAAGCCTCTTGATGAAAGTGAAAGTGGAAAGTGAAAAAGTTGGCTTAAAGCTCAACATTCAGAAAAAGAAGATCATGGCATCCAGTCCCATCACTTCATGGGAAATAGATGGGGAAACAGTGGAAACAGTGCCAGACTTTATTTTTCTGGGCTCCAAAATCACTGCAGATGGTGACTGAAGCCATGAAATACATATCAAATATTCCCTGACCCATATTAGGTAAGCATCTTGGAACTGGACTTGGGAATTATTCTGCAGCATGAATCCACAGGTGAGTCAGAGAGGTGGGACAATTAATTCAGTCCAAGATGATTTTTTAAAAAATCCAAATTTCCAGGAAATTACCTGATTCTCTGCTTTAATTTGAAGGAAGAATGGTTTGACTGTTGGTTCCTCAGTCTGCTATGGGCTGCATCACCTCCAGTGAGCAGAAATAGCCAGCTCTCAGGCTTTGCCTTCTGACCGCTGAAACAGAAGAAGGAAAGAAGGAACCTGTTTTCTGTGCCTGTGTCCCTACTCTATCCTTCCCTTTTCCCTCTTCCCCAGTTTTGTTTGTACTCTCAGCTGAGAGCAATACGACTTTCAGTTCAGTTCAGTTCAGTCACTCAGTCGTGTCTGACTCTTTGTGACCCCCATGAATCTCAGCACACCAGGCCTCCCTGTCCATCACCAACTCCCGGGGTTCACTCAGACTCATGTCCATTGAGTTAGTGATGCCATCCAGCCATCTCAGCCTCTCTTGTCCCTTTCTTCTCTTGCCCCCAATCCCTCCCAGCATCAGAGTCTTTTCCAATGAGTCAACTCTTTGCATGAGATGGCCAAAGTACTGGAGTTTCAGCTTCAGCATCATTCCTTCCAAAGAAATCCCAGGGCTGATCTCCTTCAGAATGGACTGGTTGGATCTCCTTGCAGTCCAAGGGACTCTCAAGAGTCTTCTCCAACACCACAGTTCAAAAGCATCAATTCTTCAGCACTCAGCCTTCTTCACAGTCCAACTCTCACATCCATACATGACCACTGGAAAAACTATAGCCTTGACTAGACAGACCTTTTTTGGCAAAGTAATGTCTCTGCTTTTGAATATGCTATCTAGGTTGGTCATAACTTTCCTTCCAAGGAGTAAGTGTCTTTTGATTTCATGGCTGCAGTCACCATCTGCAGTGATTTTGGAGCACCCCAAAATGAAGTCTGACACTGTTTCTTGACTTTAGAGACCTGTAACCCAGATACTATCTGTCTGTTGCTATTCAGTGTTTTGGGGCCACGCTTCCAATTGGTATCCCATAAAATGACTTGAGCCTCCCTCTCCTTCTTGGAAAGCTCAGTGTTTCCCTATATCTCCAGGAATTGTAGACAGCCCTCTGTTTCATCTCTAGCTCCAAGTTCCTGTTTCCAGTGAATTCTTTATTGATCTCTTCTCATCTTTCCTCCTGTACACACTATCCTTTAAGCACATCATCTCTCCCACATGGACACAGCCCCTCTTTCTTTCAATTCTCCAGGGCAGCCATGCACATAAGGCCATGACTTTATTGAAAGACCATAGTTGTTGAAGCTGGTTACATTGCCATAATACTTAACAGACAATTTTCACATAATCAAAAGGAAAATTGGATATTAGATACCCCTGCTGTTGGAACATCCTCACTCCCTGGCTCTGCTTGTTAGTGTGGTCTTCTTTGGTCTTCCACATTCTTTTTCCTTCCTGATGTCTCACTTTTCCCTCTTCCTATTTGCTTTACCGTTGGAAACCTAGCAGATCACCTTCCCTAGACCAACTCCCAGGAAGAAGAGTCACCCTAGTTATTCTCCTGAAACTTACCGATCATGGGATGCACTGGGGAAGAGAGACTACCAAGAGGAGGGATTAGAACCCCGGGTGGGGAGAGCCCAGGATACATTCTCATTTTGGAAGTGATCCTAAACCGATTGAAACTTGTTAGTTTCTTATTGTCTATTCTCAGCCTGGCCTGACTAACTTTCATCTCTAAATGTAAAACAATGGCCAAAAAGAGTCTGTGGTTTTCAGTGCTTCACTGCTTAGAGAGCTTCAGCATGTATTCTTTCTGCTGTTTAACTGCCACCATCCTTCTTTAGATGCAATGTATCATGTGCTGACCAGAAGACATCTTGAACATTTATGGTTTTTTTAAGATTTATTTTTTCCTGCTTCCTATAAAGTGAAAGTGGAGAGTGAAAAAGTAGGCTTAAAGCTCAACATTCAGAAAACGAAGATCATGGCATCCGGTCCCATCACTTCATGGGAAATAGATGGGGAAACAGTGGAAACAGTGTCAGACTTTATTTTTCTGGGCTCCAAAATCACTGCAGATGGTGACTGCAGCCATGAAATTAAAAGACGCTTACTCCTTGGAAGGAAAGTTATGACCAACCTAGATAGCATATTCAAAAGCAGAGACATTACTTTGCCAACAAAGGTTCATCTGGTCAAGGCTATGGTCTTTCCTGTGGTCATTTATGGATGTGAGAGTTGGACTGTGAAGAAGGCTGAGTGCCGAAGAATTGATGCTTTTGAACTGTGATGTTGGAGAAGACTCTTGAGAGTCCCTTGGACTGCAAGGAGATCCAACCAGTCCATTCTGAAGGAGATCAGCCCTGGGATTTCTTTGGAAGGAATGATGCTGAAGCTGAAACTCCAGTACTTTGGCCATCTCATGCAAAGAGTTGACTCATTGGAAAAGACTCTGATGCTGGGAGGGATTGGGGGCAAGAGGAGAAGGGGACGACAGAGGATGGGATGGCTGGATGGCATCACTGACTCAATGGATGTGAGTCTGAGTAAACTCCGGGAGTTGGTGATGGACAGGGAGGCCTGGCGTGCTGTGATTCATGGGGTTGCAAAGAGTCAGACACAACTGAGCGACTGATCTGATCTGATCTGATCTGATAATTATCTTTTCTTTTAGTTGTATTAAGATATAATTGATATAAAGCACTATATAAGTTTCAGGTATACTGCATAATGATTTGCCTTATATCATGAAATGATTATCATAATGAGATTAGTGAATATTCGTTATCCCATATAGATACAAAATTTAAAAAATAGAAAAAAAATTTCCTTGTGATGAGACCTCTTAGGATTTACTTTATTAATAACTGTACAGCACTGTTAATTATATTTATCAGGTTGTACATTATATTCTTGAAAATGCTAGTCACTCAGTCATGTCTGAGTCTGACTCTTTGTAACTCCATGGATTGTAGCCCACCAGGCTCTTGGAATGTCCTCATACTCCCTGGCTTTGCTTGTTAGTGTGGTCTTCTTTGGTCCATGGAATTCTCCAGGCAAGAATACTGGAGTGGAACAAATGGGACCTAATCAAACTTAAAAGCTTCTGCACAACAAAGGAAACTATAAGCAAGGTGAAAAGACAGCCTTCAGAATGGGAGAAAATAATAGCAAATGAAGCAACTGACAAACAACTAATCTCAAAAATATACAAGCAACTTCTACAGCTCAATTCCAGAAAAATAAATGACCCAATCAAAAAATGGGCCAAAGAACTCAATAGACATTTCTCCAAAGAAGACATACAGATGGCTAACAAACACATGAAAAGATGCTCAACATCACTCATTATCAGAGAAATGCAAATCAAAACCACTATGAGGTACCATTTCATGCCAGTCAGAATGGCTGCGATCCAAAAGTCCACAAGCAATAAATGCTGGAGAGGGTGCGGAGAGAAGGGAACCCTCTTACACTGTTGGTGGGAATGCAAACTAGTACAGCCACTATGGAGAACAGTATGGAGATTCCTCAAAAAACTGCGAATAGAACTGCCTTATGATCCAGCAGTCCCACTGCTGGGCATATACACTGAGAAATCCAGAATTGAAAGAGACATGTGTACCCCAATGTTCATAGCAGCACTGTTTACAATAGCCAGAACGTGGAAGCAACCTAGATGTCCATCCACAGATGAATGGATAAGCAAGCTGTGGTACATATACACAATGGAGTATTACTCAGCCATTAAAAAGAATACATTTGAATCAGTTCTAAGGAGGTGGATGGAACTGGAGCCTATTATACAGAGTGAAGTAAGCCAGAAACAAAAACACAAATACAGTATACTAACGCATATATATGGAATTTAGAAAGATGGTAAAAATAACCCTATTTACAAGACAGCAAAAGAGACACTGATGTATAGACCAGACTTTTGGACTCTGGGACTGGGAGAGGGTGGGATGATTGGGGAGAATAGCATTGAAATATGTATAATATCATATCTGAAACGAGTCGTCAGTCCAGGTACGATGCCCAATAACAAATGCCTGGGGATGGAGCACTGGGACGACCTGGAGGGATGGTGTGGGGAGGGGAGAGGGAGGAGGGTTCAGGATGGGGAACACGTGTATATTGGCGGCGGATCCATCTTGATGTATAGTAAAAGCAATACAATATTGTAAAGTTAAGCAAAATAAAAAAATATATAAAAAAAGAAAAAAAATAAAATAAAAATGATTGAGACAATTAAAAAAAAAAAAAAAAAGAATACTGGAGTGGGTTGCCATGCACTCCACCAGGGGATCTTCCTGATCCAGGGATTGAACCTAACTAAGCCTCTTGCATTGCTGGCAGATTCTTTACCATCTGAGCCATCAGGGAAGCCCTGATATTTATTTATTTGAACTTTACTGTTGAATTTTATTTTCCTCTTATTTCATGACAGCTGTCATTTAGTATCAACATTTATTGAGAGATGGAATATACAAATATAATTAAAACATGCTTCCTGGGGAATTCCCTGGCTATCCAGTGGTTAGGACTCCGAGCCTCCACTGCAGGAGGCATGGGTTCCATCCCTGGTTGGAGAACTAAGATCCTACAAGCTGTGTAGCATGGCCAAAAGATAAATAAATAAAAGGAATAATAAAAAAAGACATGCTTCCTGACCTTGAGCAAATCATGATCTAGTAGAAGATAAGTATAGAGTATGCTATTATCTTTAACATGCTTCTGAAAACATTATTCTACAATACCTGTGAGATAGGGAAGGGGATGATGATCTGATGTGAAGAATGACAGAACAACTTGGTGATGTTCAGTTCAGACTTGCACAGCTAGTACGTGATAGACCAGAATCGGGCTTTATTTCCTGGTCCATTCCCCTTCCTACTTTCTACACCCACACTGGGTGCATCACTCCCACTTGAAGCACATTCCCAGAAAAAGAAGTATTCTGAAGATGATTGGATTGGTTCCAAGAATGGAGGAGGAAACTCACTAGGTTTTGGGAAAAAGAATATGTTGTGGTAGGTAGTAGTTTTCTCTTTTCTCTTAAAAGTCAATGTTCAAATCTATGTCAGTCCCATAAATCATATCAGGGTGATTTTCAGGAGAACTGTTTGTTCTCTAAAAGATGTTTAGATTAGGTTTCTGTTGGGTTAGCTAGACATGAATTCTTATTTTGAGAAGGTTGTTATCCTGTTCTCAGGTAGATTTTTAAGCAAATGTTACTTGTGAGAGCTGAATAATTGTTGACATCCCCAAAGCTCAATAAATGTTTATTGAATTCACATCAGGCAAATTATGTGATAAAATCTATTTAGGCACAATTCATTATTTTTAAAAGTTTATGTTGACTGTTGCTGGTAGGAGAAACCCCAAAAAGAAGCTATGTTACATGAATACACAAAGCCCTCAGGGTGGTAGAATCCTAGAAAACAGAGGCAGCAGAGCAGACCCTGAGTTGCTTTTCAGCACTTTCCAAACCAGGTGTCCACAGCACAGTTTCATCTCCTGTGTACAAGGCTTTGTACATTCCAGAACAGTCAGCAGCCACATTGAAGTATATGTGCACGTACTTCTATATCCAGAGCCACAACACAAAGTGATGGAGAGCACCTTTGTGTCATTATTGAGCTGCTGATCAAACAGTTTCCAAAACTGCCTTACTTCTGGTCTTGCTTCCTTATTGTTGGGTCAGATTGATTTGAGGCTTTTGATTATTTGCATAAAACTCAGAACGAATGAGAGAAAACTTATCTACTGTTTTGGATTGTCTGTTTTTCTATACTCTCCAATTAGTACAAATAATTGAAAGTTGGCTGGTACTAGGATTTCTGGTTTGAACAGGGCCAAAGTTCTATAGTGCTATGTACAAGTTATCAAAGTATGTGGAGGTCTTTTCTCTGCTGTGGTCACAGATGAATATATGAAAGTAGTGTATGTGTTAGCCTGTGACAAAAAAGTCATGGTGGTTGACATAAATTAACCAGCCCCTGGCCTGGTACCTGGGATGAAAGCTCAATAAATATTTGTCGACTGGATCACGATAGGTTCAGTAAGTATTTGTTGACTACTAATGTAGATTACATTATCATTTCTTTCTTGAAACTAGCACCATGAAATTAAGCACTAATTCTCATATGGCTTAAATATGTCTCGTCATATTACTTGGTATTATTTGATAAATAATAACATCATTGTTTGAGAAGATTAATAATTGTTACCATTTATTGTTTGCTAAGTGCTAGGATCTGTGTTGTTACATATGTGTTATTTCATTTCATCTTGCTAGAATTCTACAATGTATTAGTATCCTCACTTTATCAATGAGAAAATTGAAGCTGAAACTGTTCTTATATTCTGATGAAAATATTCCTAACTTTAAAATATTTAAATTAATTAATCTTTTATTTACAAACAATGTGTCTTCTTTAAGAAATCTTTCCCTATTAGAAGGCTTAAAATATATTCATCTAAATTTTCTTCTATGAGTTTTAAAGTTTTGTTTTTGACATGTAAGACTATCTGGAGTTGATTTTTACATGTGGGATCATTTAAGGATTCTGTTTTATCTTAGTCCCTATGGAAAATTATTTTATTTTCTATCTCTATATAGCTGAGTTTCTCTTGTCCCCACTGATATGCCTTACTAAGTCTGACATACACGGGTGATCCACATAGGCATTCCCATAACGAGGTGTCACATGGCAGCTTAAAATACGCCACCTATATGCAA
This sequence comes from Tragelaphus eurycerus, assembly GCA_935064755.1. Taxonomy (NCBI): domain Eukaryota; kingdom Metazoa; phylum Chordata; class Mammalia; order Artiodactyla; family Bovidae; genus Tragelaphus; species Tragelaphus eurycerus. The sequence goes on along the minus strand of CAKXYN010000024.1, from coordinate 13,867,113 downwards.
CAATGTGAATGAGTCATTGCAATATGCTGGATTAATGATGAGAAGATGTCAGGAATCAAGGATTGTGATGAACTGAATTCTGTCTGTTGGAGGTCCTAGGGAAAAACAAACCAACCAGCCCAGGGCTAAAAGAAGTCAAATGATTTGCCCAAGCTCACTTGGCTGGAAAAGTGGTAGAACTAGAACTCAGAAATGGCTTATCCCATTCCAAATGCCAAGGTTTTCCATTAGATGCTGTGGTACAGCCAGTTCACAACCTCTCTAGAAACATATCATTGCTTATGAAGGCATCAGCACTTAATCATCGATTATTCCTACTATCTCAGCTCTGGAGGCATGGCTGTTATACCTACTGGTAAACAGAATATCAAACACAGTTAGAAGGCTCTAGGTCTTGCTCCCTTCCTGAATCCCTGAGGTTCTCAAACCACTAGTTACCCTCTACCTGCTCCCCTGCATTTTCTACCTCTGCCTCTTCTAGGCTCCTTTCTATTAGTGGTTAGGTTTGGATTCTTGAGTTTGCATGGCTATGCTTGCATCTTTGCATCTTGATTTAAGAAGCAGAAAAGCCCCTTTGGCCACTGCCATATCCCCTCTCAGCACTGTGTCCTGTCGGTCCTCAGCTGTTTGTCTCCCTCTGCCCAGAAAGCCCTGCAGGAGCAAGGTTAGTGGCCTCACTGTTGCACCTGGTGTCTAGTCTCCTGACCAGCACATAGTATGCCCTCAGTCAATATTGATCTAAGGAAAGAAGAAAGGTGCTATATTCAGTTCAGTTCAGTTCAGTTGCTCAGTCATGTCCGACTCTTTGCGACCCCATGAATCGCAGCACGCCAGGACTCCCTGTCCATCACCAACACCCGAAGTTCACTCAAACTCATGTCCATCGAGTCGGTGATGCCATCCAGCCATCTCATCCTCTGTTGTCCCCTTCTCCTCCTGCCCCCAATCCCTTCCAGCATCAGAGTCTTTTCCAGTGAGTCAACTCTTCGCATGAGGTGGCCAAAGTATTGGAGTTTCAGTTTTAGCATCAGTCCTTCCAATGAACACCCAGGACTGATCTCCTTTAGGATGGACTGATTGGATCTCCTTTCAGTCCAAGGGACTCTCAAGAGTCTTCTCCAACACCACAGTTCAAAAGCATCAATTCTTCGGTGCTCAGCTTTCTTCATAGTCCGACTTTCACATCCATACGTGACCACAGGAAAAACCATAGCCTTGACTAGATGGACCTTTGTTGGCAAAGTAATGTCTCTGATTTTGAATATGCTATCTAGGTTGGTCATAACTTTCCTTCCAAGGAGTAAGCGTCTTTTAATTTCATGGCTGTAGTCACCATCTGCGGTGATTTTGGAGCCCCCAAAATAAAGTCTGTCACTGTTTACACAGTTTACCCATCTATTTGGCCATGAAGTGATGGGACCAGATGCCGTGATCTTCGTTTTCTGAATGTTGAGCTTTAAACCAACTTTTTCACTCTCCTTTTTCACTTTCATCAAGAGGCTCTTTAGTTCTTCTTCACTTTCTGCCGTAAGGGTGGTGTCATCTGCATATCTGAGGTTATTGATATTCCTCCCGGCAATCTTGATTCCAGCTTGTGCTTCTTCCAGCCCAGCATTTCTCATGAGGTACTCTGCATATAAGTTAAAAAACATTCATTAAGATTTTTCCATTAGCTTTTATGGAAGAAGCCAAATGCACATTTTTACAAACCCAATAGTTACATACTTATATTTCATTTCTAGTTTCTGTCTTCCCTTGGCTTTTAGAAGAGTCCTGTTTTAAGATGAGGGAATTTAGAATGGCAACTGTTGATTTAATAAGCCAGCATTATTGATAAGCCCACTGTGACCATGTTTTCAGTTCTAATAACTAGTTCTTGTCTCCTTCCTAGTTGATAAGCTTCTGCCTTTGATTTCAGCTCCAATAAACAGATCCCTGCTCCATTCCTCTGGCAGCTCCAGGGAACCCAAACCCTGCAATGAGCCTTGGTCCTTGACTGTTTCCCTGCTGCCCTCACCATATGTCCAAGAGGCAGTTCTGCCCTCGACCCACAGACTTCTCTGTGCAGCCTGAACCCCATCTCCCTGATGCTTTGCCCTCATCCTTATTGCTGGGGCCTGGCGGAGAGCTGCCCTAACCCATGTGAGTCCAGCCTCTGAGTCCACTTACTCTTCTGCATGCAAGTGCCTACTCTTACATACTGCTGAGCCCTGGAGGGACCCAGCCACCATCTATGATGTCCTTAGAGTCACCACAGGCAGAACCACTGATGCCCAGATCCTTATGTTCTATGAAGATGGAGGGATAGGAAGGCAGGAGAAAAGCAGAGAGGAAAGTCCCAGGAAACTAGCAGGGGCCAGTGTTGCTCTAGGTCCCACATCCTGACTGGAGAGAAGATTCTATCTCAGTGGGAGTGGGTGGCCCAACTATGAAGAGTGTGAGCACGTGTTGTGGGGGAAACATAACTTGTTTGTCTTCTTATTCCCAACACCTGTTGCGGAGCCTGCCATAAACAGGTTATCAGTCAGTAGATGTTATGGAGTGGCATGGACACATCCCAGCCCAAGCTGTGTCCCTCACACCCTGTGTGACATTGAATTAGTAAGTTGCTCAGAGGCGACTCTGAGCCTCAATATTCCCATCTGTTAGATGTGGATCATAGTATTTTCATATTGTTGATTCAAGGAAAAAGTAATTTAATGCATTTGGGGATGCGACATCTGTAGCCTCCAATATTTTTTCAGCATGAGCTCCTATTCATAGAAAGTTTTAAATATGCATCCTGTTAGATTACATATATACATAAATAAATGACACATATGTTCTGCTACATATTTACATAGTATGTGTTTTTAATGGGTGAAACAAAAAGTAAATAGATTTTCTAATATATTCTTCCTGTAACCTAATGAATAATCTTATGAAACCTTGGGGTGTGTTTATCTTCTTTGGAGGGCATGACTTAAAGTCTGATATATATATATATATCCTTAAGGAGGAAGAGATAAATTCTTGAACTGCTCTTATTCACAACACTTCTGACATTAAATGCATGGGATCTTTTTCAATACCACTTCAACCTACTGACACCAGCTGGGTGTCCCACAATTCCATTCCATTTTGAAACTATCTACCTGGAATTGGTGTTAGATATTAGGAGTTAAGGGCTTAGTCCCACAAGCCTGCCCCCACTTTAGATACCAGTCACAAATCCCAGATTGTCACTTCTGACCAATCAGCTATAAACTCAAGTGTTCCTACAAGCCCCTCCTTAGGTTTGATAATTTGTTGGAATGACTCACAGAACTCAGGAAAGTGCTTTATTTACTATTACTGTGTGTGTCTGTGTTAGTTGCTCAGTCGGGTCTGAATCTTTACCACCCCATGGACTGTAACCCACCAGGCTCCTCTGTTCATGGAATTCTCCAGGCAAGCATACTGGAGTGGGTTGCCATTCCCTTCTTCAGGGGATCTTCCCAACCCAGGGATTGAACCCGTGTCTCTTGCATTGCAGGCAGATTCTTTACTGTCTGAGCCTCTAGGGAAGCCCACTTAACTATTACTAGTTGATTATAAAGGATAATTCAAGAATAGCCAAATGAAGGAGCTGCAGAGGTAGAGGACCCCCATACTCTCTTCAGGCATGACAACTTCCTAGCACCTTGATGTGTTCACCAACCTGGAAAATCTCCAAAGTCCACTGTATAGGGGTTTTTAATGGAGGTTTCATTACATAGGCATGATTTATTGTATCACTGGCCACTGGTGATTAAATTCAGTCTCCAGCCATTTTCCCTCCCCAGAGGTGGTGGGAGTCGGGGATGCATGGCAGTCGAAAGTTCCAACCCTCTGATCACGTGGTTGGTTCTTTTGGCAACCAGCCCCATCCTGAAGCTATCTAGGGGCCCATCAAGAGTCACCTCATTATCGTAAAAACTCTGGTAAGGTTGAAAAGGGCTTGTTATAAATAACAAAAGACACTCCTATTACCTCTACCCCTCAGGAAATTCTGAGGGTTTTAGAAGCTCTCTGTCAGGAACCAGGGGCAAAGACCAAATATGTATTTCTTATTATGTCACAGACATCTATGAATCACTGTTCCTATTACCATTTTAGTGGTTCAAAAGTAATGCCTATTGCCCACTGATATGTGTCTGATCAATAAAGTACATCATTGCAGTGGTAAAAATACACACCATTTCTTCCTCCCCATAGGAGTCAGTAAAGTTATTTTCATATTAAATTTTTAAATGCTGATCATAAACATTTGTATTTTTCCTGAGTTGGCTCTCAAGCAGAAAAGGTTGCTCACCACTGGTTTAATGTCACTAGTAACCACATGTGTTTTTTTGCCAATGTAAATTCTTAGCTTGTTAAGGCAAAATGCTCCCTACGGTACTCTAAACAGATGTTGCAGAGACATTACCCACATCAACAGAGAAAACTTCACTCTTCTTGCTCCATCAAAGAAGTTACATGGGCAATAAGCTGGGCAATATTCCTTCATTTAACAAATACTTATTGAGTGCTGGACACCTGGCTAGTATTTGGAAATGAAAGATCAAACACAAGCAATGAAAGTTTTACCTTCATGAAGTTTACGTACTAACTGAAGTGAAAGACAACAATAAGAACCAGCAAATGGAACGATTACAGGTAGGATGAGTCTAGGCTAGGAGTTGGAGAAGGCAATGGCACCCCACTCCAGTACTCTTGCCTGGAAAATCCCATGGATGGTGGGCTGCTGTCCATGGGGTCACTAAGAGTTGGACATGACTGAGCGACTTCCCTTTCACTTTTCACTTTCATGCATTGGGGAAAGAAATGGCAACCCACTCCAGTGTTCTTGCCTGGAGAATCCCAGGGACAGGGGAGCCTGGTGGGCTGCCGTCTATGGGGTCGCACAGAGTCGGACACGACTGAAACGACTTAGCAGCAGCAGCAGGCTAGGAGTTCTCAGTGTTGAGGCAGGGGACTAGGGGATAGGAGAAGGTGGGTGTGTGTATGTGTTGGTTGCTCAGTTACGTCCGACTCTGCAACTCCATGGACTGTAGCTCTCCAGGCTCCTCCATCCATGGAATTCTCCAGTAAAGTATACTGGAGTGCATTGCCATTCCCTTCTCCAGGGATCTTCCCAACCCAGGGATCAAACCTGGTTTCCTGCATTACAGGCAGATTCTTTACCATCTGAGCCACCAGGGAAGCCCAGAAGATGGTAAGGAACCTCATGAGAGTCAAGGAGCTTTCTCTATGACAGACAACAGCCTGTCTTATCAATAAGAAGCCTTAGGGAGAGTGTGTAAGCAGCACAGAACAAAGTGTTGGAAAGCAATGGGTAGGAAAGGGTCTGGCAAGCGTGAGACTCGAAAGGATGCTACCGTGGCTGGAGACTGTTAGCTCAGGAAAGAAGGGGACAAGGCACAGATGGAGTGGGAGGCAGAGCCTAGATGATGCAGGAAGGCTGGGACTGTAGCCTGGCTGACCTCCTGAGGTCATGGTAAGGACCTGGGATTTTATTTTAACTGCAATAAAAGGTCACTGAAGCTGTACACCCAAAACTAACACAACATTGTAAATCAACTATACTTCAATAAAAAAAAAGGTCATAGAAGGGCAGGGGAGGCAGTGTGCCTAGGATAGGCTATGAATAGAGTCTCAAGCACGGAATAGGGAGACACTATGTCCATTACTAGGTACAGTGGGTATGCTGAAACTTCAAACATGCTGTTGCAGAAATGCAGCTTGAAATCTTTTTTTCTATATAGTTCAGCTTTTTAATTCCCATTCTTCTAGGTAGTGGAAACTTTTGCCTAGAGTCTAGACAATTCAAGATAAACACAGTCACTTCTGTGTTTTCTTTGTCATTTTAGGATTCTGCCCCTCTTTCTTCTGCTCCTTTCCCCACCCGGGGGTGCTCCAAGTTCTGGGGTTGATTTCCACGCCGTCCTGTCCCTGACCACCTGGATTCTGCTCCCTGGGTCTCATCATCCTCTGTACCCAGTGGCTCTCCTGAGATGAATAGCCCCTCTGGGACTTTTACCATCTTTTCCCACTCTTGTCAGGTTCTTGCCAATCAAACACATCTTGGCTACTGAGACTACCAACTCTCTCATGAAATAAAAAAATAACTACTTAGAAACTCAGTTGACTTGTACCCTCTCCTGCCACTGAGGTAGGTGTGAATGTCCACTGGTCAGAGTGGTGAGTGAGTGCTCTTGGCTCTTTGGGCACCAGGTTTGAGGGACAAAGAGAGGTGTGGGGCAGATGCAATAAGAAAAAGCAGGCTGATAGGTCCAAATTTTCTCTCTCTCCTTTTTCATCTAGTAAAGCTTTGAATAGCTTCGTATGCCCTTTTGCGGTCACTCCCCCCATCTCATTGTCTATGGCAGGCAGCTGGGGCAGAACACTAGAGAAGATATTCTTTTTGTGGATCTGTTCTTTTCAGGAAAATGTGCCTCAGTGTTTCTGTTGCATCAAGGGGATAAGGACATTATACTAGGAGTGCAAAGATAAAAAAGTTGCCTAGCTTTCACCGTGAAGTACCACAAAAGATTCTGCTTATCAAGACAGTGTCAACGTCTAGTGAGAAAAAGATGTTTCGAACGTTTATGAGCTAAGATCCTGGACTAACCAAGAGACAGAGAAATGGGTCAACAAGCTCTCTCTGTTCCCAGAGATGAGATGTTTCCCAGGTTAGAAGAGCAGAGGTGAAGAATGGACTGGTGTCCACTACAGAATATGGTATCGTTAGCTTCCAGAAGAAAGTGAGAGACAGTTAAATCATTTTCTGTCACAGGAAATGATTCTCTTTGTGTAGCCTTACACCCTGAAGTACCAGGGTTGTGGGAGCGAGGGGCGCAAGGACACAATCCAGGGTAAATTTGAAGAGACCAGAATGAGGTTTCAGTTAATTCAAGAGGCAGAGCGACAATTTAGTGACAAGGGTGAGGCTTGGGGAATTTGTTTTTCACAGAATGTGTGTTATGTGTGTTTGAGGAAACCCTGGAAGTCAGTCCTGTGAAAGGAGATAAGGTTAGGAGGAATGAAGCCTAAAGGTGGTAGATGAGATAATCAGCTAATCACTTGCATCTTGGGTAGGGACCAGGCTACAGAACTGTAAGGCTCAGTGGGTTTGTATGGCCGTGAGACTTCCATCTTTAGGAGCTGGAAGGACTCAGGTTTCCTGATGGAGCCCTGACTGGAGAACCAGGGATTCCTACCAGCAGCTTTTTGTGACTAAAGGAACATTTATGAGACTGTGGCCCCCAGAATAAGGACAACGATCACAGGTAGTGTCAAGCTTTGAATCCCTCAGAGTACCTTCTGCTTTATCCAGTCAATACTAGGTACCTAGAGAACATGTAATGAGTAAATAAAAACGTGAAAACATGACTCTGTATTGTTTTGGTTTGCTAGGACTGCCTTGCTGGGTGGCTTTGTTGTTGCTGTTTAGCTGCTAAGTTGTGTCTGACTCTTTTGTGACCCATGGACTGTAGCCCAGCAGGCTCCTCTGTCCATGGGGTTTCCCAGGCAAGAACACAGGAGTGTTCCTTCTCCAGGGGGTCTTCTTGACCTCGGGATCAAACCTATGTCTCCTGCATTGCAGGCGGATTCTTTACTGCTGAGCACTGGGTGGCTTAAACAACAGCCGTTTGTCTCATAGTTGTGGAGGCTAGAAGTCCGAGATCAAGGTGTCCACTGGGTTGGCTCCCTATGAGGACTGTGAGGCAGAATCTGTCGTGCACACTTTGCGTAGCTCATGGTGATTTGCCGGCAATGTTTGCTGTTCATTGACTTGTGGGTATGCCGCCCAGATCTCTGCCTTCCTGTTCAACGTGCTCTTCCTGTGTCTGTCTACACAAAGTTGTCTTCTTATAAAGATACTAGTCATACTGGGTGAGGGGCCACCCTACACCAGCATGACTTCATCTTACTAATTACATCTGCTGTAACCCTATTTCCAGGAGAAGGAAATGGCAACCCTCTCCAGTGTTCTTGCCTGGAGAATCCCAGGGATCAGGGAGCCTGGTGGGCTGCTGTCTATGGGGTCACACAGAGTCAGACACGACTAAAGTGACTTTGCAGCATCAGCAGAAAACCTATTTCCAAGTCAAGTCCCATTCTAAAGTACTGGGGGTTAGGACTTGAGCATATGAACTTTTGGGGGCCACAGTTCAACTCATAACACCCATCTTTTGAAATTCAACCCATTATGGTGTCCCCAAAGTACTGCCTGTGAAATATGACTTCAAGCCACCCACTTCTCTCCAGCTCTTCTTCTGCTCTTTAATCCAGGCTGCCTTCAACACTTACTCAGACTCCTGCTCTAGCCCAGGGAGTTGGAGTCACACTTCGTATGTGCAGAGATGTAAGTTATCCTTTAGCTTTACTGAGTTTCTACCTCCAGTCACCATAGTGACTGATGCAGGAAGCTCAATCTGGTCACACCCAGGTCAACTCAGGGAACTTCAGTGATTTCTCAGTTTTCTTGAGTTTGTGCTCAATCAGATCAAGTATTTCTCTCTCCCTCCCTCTCCTTGGCAAGGCAAGACTGTTCCTTTTGGGGGGATATCACAGTGATGTGGCATGAATGGGGCAGGATTTGTGGTCAGTCTGAGCTGGCATCTGCATTCCACAGCACTGTCTTGTCTCGACTTTTGGCTCCTGGTGAAGACCCCCACCGGGATGTGCTGCAGCAGCCTGGGTCCACGTCTCAGGGCCATGCTGCCATCTCTAGCTGCATCTCATCTTCCTGACTGTGGTTCTCATCAAGCTCCTCCCCTGGAACCTGGGAGGATTTGTCTGCTGTCCCTGCAGCTGCTGGGATCTATAGAACTCCGGAAGGCTGACCCCAGGACCAGTGGCCTGGAAAACTTGTGCAATGATTGGTTATCCATGGATTCATCTGCGTGGTTTTCCAGGGTTCCAGAACTCCAGGTAGCAAGTCAGCACCAGCCTCTCTTATTCCCGGATTTCCTGAAACCTGTTTGAGGGTTTGATTGTCTGTTTTCGAGGAATGCGCTGTCATTGGAGTCTTATTTCCTTGTGTGTCTTTAGTAGAATAGAAGCCTCCCATCATCTTTGTATCCCTTGGAATTAGCACAGTGTCTGGCATGGTGTAGACGCTCAGTAAAAGTGTCTGCTGGGTGAATGATTCTCCAGCTATCTGATACCTCTGGTGGATGACACACCTTAGGAATTTCAAAGCAATGGGGAAATGGTGGGCTTTGGAGGCAGAGCAGACCCTCCTTCAGATCCCAGCCCTGCCCTTTGCTGCTTGGGCCACCCTGGGCAAGTGACTTTTTCTCTATAAGTCTGAGCTTTCTCAGACATAGATGGGAAACTACTTCACAGGATGAGATTGGTGTAAATTAGATAATGTATATTAAAGCACTTAGCCTATCTCCTGCTGCTTAAGTAAGTGCGCCATGAATGGCTTTTTATTATCACTGTGCTTTCTTTAGCTCCTGGGAGTCCCTCAGAACTTGCAGTTAGAATGCTTTCTGTGAGCTTTGAAGGAGGGACCCATCCTGCTTAGCCTCAGATCCTTACTTGGCTGGGGGTGGGTTGAGTTTTCAAAGTTCTCGACAGGAGGATGTGAGAGGGACTGATGCCTCCACTTCCGGCTCTCGCTGACAACTATGTTTGTCTTGGGTTTGACTCTTGCGTGTCAGCTGGAAGGTTGCATGACAGTGGCAGCTGTTGACGTGCTCAGATAGAGGGATGAAATTTACTGTGGTTGAAACATGAAAACCACTTCTTTTTCCTTAGAAGGGACCAGATAATCGATTTGAACTTCAAGTTCCAGAAGCAGAGATAGATCAGGAGATTCTAGACTAGGGGTCAATAAAGGGATGTATTTTCCTGGCTGGAGTTCCTCTTGGGATTTGATGAAAGCCGCTCCATGAACATTGGTCATGTGCTCTCATTATAGTCATAAAACAGCGGGATCTTGCTGCCTTCTCGTCTGTCTGTTATTTCACTAGTTGTATTCAGAAGGGTAAGGAAGTGGGACATCACTGGTTTCTGTCTCTAGGTCTGAGTAAGTGCCAACTTGAAGGCCTGCTCCTGTTTTCCACAATGAGGTCCCTCTTTGTTCGGGAAATTTTCCAATGTGCCATTCTAAATATTTTGAGCCCCGCACTTTTATTTTTACGGGGGAATCCAAGTGAAGTCTAGCGGGTCTGAAATGTAGGTGACTTGGCCAGAAATACTGGCCTCCTTGTTTTTAAAATGCACCAGGGGAAAATAAAATGACAACAAGTAGTATGTACACACCAACAATCATTCTAATGTTCAGAGTGGAATTTAATGAAATAAGCTATGAAACAGAAGGCTGAGTTCCAGACGTGGCTCCAGCAACAACCGGCTGCCTTGGCTCACTTGTTTGTAAAACAGGGACAACAATAGCAAACCCAATGAAATCACTGGCAGTTAACTAAGTTTGTGCTAGTAAGAATTGATGGCATTTTTTAGCATGATGTGCTGGGTACTGTTATAGATGAAGGAAACCGAGGCCAAGGGAAGTTGTGTCTGACTCTTTGCAACGCCATGGACTGTAGCCTGCCAGGCTTCTCTGTCCATGGAATTCTCCAGCAAGAATACTGGAGTGGGTTGCCATTTCCTTCTCCAGGGGATCTTGCCCACCCAGGGATTAAAACTGGGTCTCCTGGATTGCAGGCAGATTCTTTACCATTCTTGAGCCAGCAGGGAAGCCTAGATTAATATTAAGCTCCCATGGTAAGAATTGATGGCATTTTTTTTAGCATGATGAAGGAAACAAAGGCAAAGAGAACTTCCAAAATTTGCCCAAGTGTGTGCAGCCAGGAAGGCCAGGATCAGGATGGGGCCCAAGGGGTCTGACCAGGTCTGCCTGGCCCTATCCATGCTGTCTTCTGACCTTGAACATGAAGCCCTTCACAGGCTGCTGGCGAGCAGTGCAGGGTGGTCCTTTGCTAGGAGCAAAATGAAGTGATGGTAGAAAAGTACATTTTCTGATAAGGGATGTGTACACTGTAAGGGTCTAAATCTAATGTTAGCCATTTGATGAAGGTCTTCCATACACATCTCTTTCCCTTTCTTCTTAAACACAGTGTAGACAAATATTTGTTTATACCCTAACATATTTAGCCCAACCTGCATACTCTGTGTCAAAGCTGTTCCAATCCCCAACCACCCAGGGAGGCTGAGAATAACCCTTTTTACTGATAATAAAACTAAATCACAGAGGCTGGAGCTTCCCTGGTAGCTCAGATAGTACAGAACCTGCCTGCAATGGGGAGACCCGGGTTCTGATCCCTGGGTTGGGAAGATTCTCTGGAGAAAGGAATGGCAACCCACTCCAGTATTCCTACCTGGGGAATTCGATGGACAGAGGAGCCTAGAGGGTTACAGTCCATGGGATCACAAAGAGTCAGACATGACTGAATGACTAATACTTTTACTTTTCACAGAGAGGTTAAGTGACTGGCCCTGGGCCACAGAGCTAGGGCTGAACCTGGGTTTGAACTTGGGCTGTGGCTCCAGGGCCTGTGCTCTTACTGACCAGAAGTTCTCAGCTACAACCCAGTGGGCTGCACAGGGCAGCATGAGAGGAATGGGCATGTTTGTGGCTACTGATCCCTGAGTCTGTGCCAAGTGCTGTGCCAGGAGCTACACACGCCTTCACTCATTCAGTGCTTCCAGCAAGCCAGAAGTCAGGTGCCGCTGTAGCTCCGCCTTGTAGCTCAGGGAGTAAAGAGGTAGAGAAGTTAAGTCAAGTGCCCATATCATATCATAAATGTCAGAGCTGAGGTGCAAATTTATGCTCTGTGGCAGGAGGTCCAAAGTTCCCCAGCTGCTCAGTGTGGCCCAGTAAATGGTCAGGCTTGCTAGTGGGTATGTGTAGGGGGTGTGTGGTATATTAGGCTCTCATTTGGCTGTAGGCTCTTTGCTCTCTCCCACGAGCTTCATCCAATATGTGAAGCAGCTGATATCATGAGCTGCATCTCTTTGACTCGTGTATCTTTTTCAATTGATTCTAAAATCAGAGGGCAGGGGTATAGTTTGTTGTTTTCCTTAAGTCCTAACACAGGATAAGCACTATCACAGAAATATGAAGAGGGGACTGTGAGGCCGAAGAGGCAGATCTGAACAGGAACACCTTCACCGAGGAAGTGACTTTGGAGCTGGAACTTGAAGAGAAGTGCATTTGCCCGGTGGAGACCCAGAGGCTTGATGCACTACATCTGATTGGTCTTTGCCCACCTCCCAGCCTAAGCATAGGGCAGGGCTCCCGGCAGGGGTACCCTACCTTTCTAGGGGATGGGGAGATGAGGGCTCATGACTGACGTGCAGGTGAGCAGATGCCTGCTGGTGGCTGGGGAAGTAGAAAAGCAGAGATAAGAGGATACAAGGCTGGGGTGTGAGGAAAATCTAGGGAGAGTTTAGAAGTCAAGAAAACTCAGGAGCTTAAAGCAAACAGCCTTTGAGGTTAGGTATTTCCTTGGAAGAGAAACCAAGGCAGCAATTCAGTTAGGTGAGGGGCAATTCAGACTTTTTCTAATACAGAATGCCAACTTTGCGAGAGGTTTTTTTTTTTTCCTGTGAATTTATGGTGGGTAAAAGCAATCAGGAGCTCTGGGAAAACCCAGCGCACAGGCAGAAAATCAACTCTAGCTGAAAATAAAGGACTGGAAAATTATTATTGAAGAATTGTTTTTCTGTGGTTCATCTTTCCATATCTGAGACAAGGATTTCTTTCATCGATGTGATTAGTGATTGCATTTTCTACAGGACATTTTTCGTGTCAAGCAGGCAATGGTTCCAAAGAAGAGGGTGGGTGGGGCTGCACAGAAAGAGAAAAAAGTGGCAGGCTGATGCTGTTGAGGGGGTGCAATTGGATTCAGCAAAGGCACCCTGCTTGCTCCATGAGTTACTCTCAAGCATCAGCAAACCTGAGCTGACTTTTGAAATGTAGTTGAAATCCTGTGGTAATGTACCCTCAGGAGCTCCAAGTGATTTGGCTATGGTGGAGCTTTGCCAGCTCAGTTCAAGTTCACTTCATCTTTCTATCTTGCTCTCTTTCCTTCTCCCTCTCTTTTTCCTTCTTCCCTCCCCACCTCTCCCTCTCTTCCCAACTGCCCACCCCGCCTCCACCCCATCTCTCTCTCTTTCCCCTCTACTGCTGCTACTGCTGGTGCTAAGTCGCTTCAGTCGTGTCCGACTCTATGCGACCCCATAGATGGCAGCCCACCAGGCTCCCCTGTCCCTGGGATTCTCCAAGCAAGAACACTGGAGTGGGTTGCCATTTCCTTCTCCCCTGTCCCTGGGATTCTCCAAGCAAGAACACTGGAGTGGGTTGCCATTTCCTTCTCCAATGCATGAAAGTGAAAAGTGAAAGTGAAGTCACTCAGTTGTGTCCGACTCTTAGGGACCCATGGACTGCAGCCCACCAGGCTCCTCTGTCCATGGGACTTTCCAGGCAAGAGTACTGGAGTGGGGTGCCACTGCCTTCTCTGTCCCTTCTACTGCTGCTGCTGGTGCTAAGTCGCTTCAGTCGTGTCCGACTCTGTGCAACCCCATAGATGGCAGCCCACCAGGCTCCCCTGTCCCTGGGATTCTCCAAGCAAGAACACTGGAGTGGGTTGCCATTTCCTCCAATGCATGAAAGTGAAAAGTGAAAGTGAAGTCACTCAGTCGTATCTGACTCCTAGTGACCCCATGGACTGCAGCCCACCAGGCCCCTCCATCCATGGGATTTTCCAGGCAGAGTACTGGAGTGGGATGCCATTGCCCTATTAGTAACACTCAGATGAAGACTTCCTTGGGGGTCAGGTGGCTAAGACTTTGCCTTCCCAGGCAGGTGGTGTATTGGTCTGGGAGCTGAGCTCCCACGTGCCTCATGCCCAAAACCCTAAAACATAAAGCAGAGGCAATATTGTAACAGATTCAATAAAGGCTTTAAAATGGTCTCCAAAAAAATCTTAAAATACTCAGATGAAAAAGAGATAGCCTCTTTCCTTATAAGAGAGAGAGGAGTAAGTCAGCAGGACAGTGCAGTGTGGTAAGTGTTGTGAGAGGATTCTGAATGGGACACACTGAGGGTCATCTACCCAAACCTGGAGCAAGGTCACCAGAGAGACCGTACTGCCTGGAATGAGTTAATTACTTGGTTGTGGCTGTTAATGTCTTCCTTGGAGTTAATGCTTCAAGTCTGTTCTTTTTATTTCACTCTGTTCTTGGAAACTTCCCTTCTAGCCCTTCACTTTTGACCCCTGCCTTCCCTGTCCATTGGAACTACCATCAGTATCCACAGTCTCTTTGGCTCCTACCCACTTCCTCACCTGCGGTGCTCCAGCTGTGACAGCTGACCGTGGTTATCTGGTTCGCTCCCCAGCCTTGCTGTCCTGGGTCCCTGTGTAATCAGTCAGGCTTCCCCAGGTGTGAGGATGAAAGCATGCTCCAGAGTGGGGATGAGTTGTGAAGGTCACTGGAAATAGAAGGCAAATAGATCTCATCAGGTGTGCAGCCAGGCCTCCAGAGGATCTAGACCATGGTTCTGGGGTAGGCAGCAAGGTCTCTGTCTATCATGGGCTATGACAGACACTCCCAGTTCAAGGAACTCTGTTGTGCAGGATGTTCAGTTCAGTTCAGTTTAGTCGCTCAGTCGTGTCTGACTCTTTGTGACCCCATGAATCACAGCATGCCAGGCCTCCCTGTCCATCACCAACTCTAGGAGTTCACTCAAATTCACGTCTATTGAGTCGGTGATGCCGTCCATCCATCTCATCCTCTGTCATCCCCTTCTCCTGCCTCCAGTCCCTCCCAGCATCAGGGTCTTTTCCAATGAGTCAACTCTTTGCATGAGGTGGCTAAAGTATTGGAGTTTCAGCTTTAGCATCAGTCCTTCCAATGAACACCCAGGACTGATCGCCTTTAGGATGGACTGGCCGGACCTCGTTGCAGTCCAAGGGACTCTCAAGAGTCTTCTCCAACACCACAGTTCAAAAGCATCAATTATTTGGCACTCAGCTTTCTTCACAGTCCAACTCTCACGTCCATACACGACTACTAGAAAAACCATAGCTTTGACTAGATGGACCTTTGTTGGCAAAGTAATGTCTCTGCTTTTGAATATGCTATTGAAGTTGGTCATAACTTTTCTTCCAAGAAGTAAGCGTCTTTTAATTTCATGGCTGCAGTCACCATCTGCAGTGATTTTGGAGCCCCCCAAAATAAGGTCTGACACTGTTTCCACTATTTACCCATCTATTTCCCATGAAGTGATGGGACCAGATGCCATGATCTTCGTTTTCTGAATGTTGAGCTTTAAGCCAACTTTTTCACACTCCTCTTTCACTTTCATCAAGAGGCTTTTTAGTTCCTCTTCACTTTCTGCCATAAGGGTGGTGTCATCTGCATATCTGAGGTTATTGATATTTCTCCCAGCAATCTTGATTCTAGCTTATGCTTTTTCCAGCCCAGCGTTTCTCATGATGTACTCTGCATATAAGTTAAATAAGCAGGGTGGCAATATACACCCTTGACATACTCCTTTTCCTATTTGGAACCAGTCTGTTGTTCCATGTCCAGTTCTAACTGTTGCTTCCTGACCTGCATATAGGTCAGAATGTTCAGCTTCTCTCATCTCTGAATTGTCTACTGTCCCTCCTGCTGATGATCTTGCTTGCTGCTTCTTTCCCCCTGCATCCCCCCTTGCATTTAAGCATCTTCAAGAAATTTCTTCCCCAATTTTGGGTTTATTTGGCATTTTTGGGGGGCAGCAACTTTTCTTGACACAGATATGACAGTGTGTGTGCCAGGAGCCACTTGGTGTCTGCTTTACTTAGAGCAGAGCCTGGGCATGACAGAAACAAAGGTCTCTACCGACTGGCTGGCATAGGGGTGAGTTTCCATTCCTGACCATGCTCTTAGACCTAAGCTCCCAAGCATTCTGATCTTAGCTCCAGGGTTTAGCCTGGCACTAGGGTTCCTACAAGAATCTACTTCATGCTCCCAATTCTGATCCCACCCTCACTCTGACATCACAGCATTTTACCTTCTCAAACTATTATTGCTTTAAAACAATGTTGTCAGAGACTCAAGAGGAAGGTGATACGTGTACAATTATGGCTGATTTGTGTTGTTTTACAGCAGAAACCACATCTGTCTACAATGCGGGAGACCCGGATTCGATCCCTGGGTTGGGAAGATCCCCTGGAGAAGGAAATGGCAATCCACTCCAGTACTATTGCTTGGAAAATTCCATGGACAGAGGAGCCTAGTAGGCTATGGTCTATGGGATCGAAAAGAGTTGGACACGACTGAGCGACTTCACTTTCACTTTCACAGCAGAAACCAACACAACATTGTAATTTTCCTCTAATTAAAAAAATAATAAAAAATAAAACAAGGTTGTCATGCCTTAAGATGGACCATGAGGGCTATTTTTCCGGGTTTGTGGAGTGACCACCCTGTTGCAAAGACTTGCAGTCTATAGTCTGAGCTCAGCTCTGCCTGCTCGGGTGCGCAGGGCACTGACTGGTTGTTTAGTTCCTTCTTTTGCCTCAGCAGACTTCCTTTTGTTCCTATTGCTCTACTTGTTATAGGTATAGATTATATTCCTTTAAAAAGCATTTATTTTGTGTTATATTACCAGTTCTTCTTTTTTAAAATGAAGGAGAAGAAGCTCCGGGTCAGGGGTTCAGACCAGGTTCAAACAAGGCAGTCCAACTCCATAAGCGCTCTGATGTCCTGGAACATCTCCCAGATGACTCTGGAAAGCCTCCAAGGTTGCAAAGCTGGCCCTTTGGAGAAGGTCCACAATTCCCCCACGTGCAGTGATGCTCCTATGGACATTCTGCAGAGCTGAAGAAGGAGGATTCCATCTCAGATCAGATCAGATCAGTCGCTCAGTCGTGTCCGACTCTTTGTGACCCCATGAACTGCAGCACGCCAGGCCTCCCTGTCCATCACCAACTCCCGGAGGTCATTCAGACTCACATCCATCGAGTCAGTGATGCCATCCAGCCATCTCATCCTCTGTCGTCCCCTTCTCCTCCTGCCCTCAATCCCTCCCAGCATCAGAGTCTTCTCCAATGAGTCAGTTCTTCGCATGAGGTGGCCAAAATACTGGTGTTTCAGCTTTAGCATCATTCCTTCCAAAGAAATCCCAGGGCTGATCTCCTTCAGAATGGACTGGTTGGATCTCCTTGCAGTCCAAGGGACTCTCAAGAGTCTTCTCTAACACCACAGTTCAAAAGCATCAATTCTTCGGCACTCAGCCTTCTTCACAGTCCAGCTCTCACATCCATACATGACCACAGGAAAGACCATAGCCTTGACTAGACAGACCTTTGTTGGCAAAGTAATGTCTCTGCTTTTGAATATGCTATCTAGGTTGGTCATAACTTTCCTTCCAAGGAGTAAGCGTCTTTTAATTTCATGGCTGCAGTCACCATCTGCAGTGATTTTGGAGCCCAGAAAAACAAAGTCTGACACTGTTTCCACTGTTTCCCCATCTATTTCCCATGCAGTGATGGGACCAGATGCCATGATCTTCGTTTTCTTTTTTTTTTTTTTTTTGATCAAGAATCTCTTTTATTGATTATCAGAAACATTACAAACATCTAGTATGAACAAATTGTAACATGATAGTGTTTAGTTTGAACAATTAATACATTTCAGATATAATATTATACATATTTCAATGCTATTCTCCCCAATCATCTCACCCTCTCCCGGTCCCAGAGTCCAAAAGTCTGGTCTATACATCAGTGTCTCTTTTGTTGTCTCGTAAATAGGGTTATTTTTTACCATCTTTCTAAATTCCATATATATGTGTTAGTATACTGTATTTGTGTTTTTGTTTCTGGCTTACTTCACTCTGTATAATAGGCTCCAGTTCCATCCACCTCCTTAGAACTGATTCAAATGTATTCTTTTTAATGGCTGAGTAATACTCCATTGTGTATATGTACCATAGCTTGTTTATCCATTCATCTGTGGATGGACATCTAGGTTGCTTCCACGTTCTGGCTATTGCAAACAGTGCTGCTATGAACATTGGGGTACAGGTGTCTCTTTCAATTCTGGTTTTCTCAGTGTATATGCCCAGCAGTGGGATTGCTGGATCATAAGGCAGTTCTATTCGCAGTTTTTTGAGGAATCTCCATACTGTTCTCCATAGTGGCTGTACTAGTTTGCATTCCCACCAACAGTGCAAGAGGGTTCCCTTCTCTCCACACCCTCTCCAGCATTTATTGCTTGTAGACTTTTGGATAGCAGCCATTCTGATTGGCATGAAATGGTATCTCATAGTGGTTTTGATTTGCATTTCTCTGATAATGAGTGATGTTGAGCATCTTTTCATGTGTTTGTTAGCCATCTGTATGTCTTCTTTGGAGAAATGTCTATTTAGTTCTTTGGCCCATTTTTTGATTGGGTCATTTATTTTTCTGGAATTGAGCTGTAGAAGTTGCTTGTATATTTTTGAGATTAGTTGTTTGTCAGTTGCTTCATTTGCTATTATTTTCTCCCATTCTGAAGGCTGTCTTTTCACCTTGCTTATAGTTTCCTTTGTTGTGCAGAAGCTTTTAAGTTTGATTAGGTCCCATTTGTTCATTTTTGATTTTATTTCCAATATTCTGGGAGGTGGGTCATAGAGGATCCTGCTGTGATGTAAGTCAGAGAGTGTTTTGCCTATGTTTTCCTCTAGGAGTTTTATGGTTTCTGGTCTTACATTTAGCTCTTTAATCCATTTTGAGTTTATTTTTGTGTATGGTGTTAGAAAGTGTTCTAGTTTCATTCTTTTACAAGTGTTTGACCAGTTTTCCCAGCACCACTTGTTAAAGAGATTGTCTTTAATCCATTGTATATTCTTGCCTCCTTTGTCAAAGATAAGGTGACCATATGTGCGTGGATTTATCTCTGGGCTTTCTATTTTGTTCCACTGATCTATATTTCTGTCTTTGTGCCAGTACCATACTGTCTTGATGACTGTGGCTTTGTAGTAGAGCCTGAAGTCAGGCAGGTTAGTTCCTCCAGTTCCGTTCTTCTTTCTCAAGATAGCTTTGGCTATTCGAGGTTTTTTGTATTTCCATAAAAATTGAGAAATTATTTGTTCTAGCTCTGTGAAGAATACCGTTGGTAGCTTGATGGGGATTGCATTGAATCTATAAATTGCTTTGGGTAGTATATTCATTTTCACTATATTGATTCTACCAATCCATGAACATGGTATATTTCTCCATCTATTAGTGTCCTCTTTGATTTCTTTCACCAGTGTTTTATAGTTTTCTATATATAGGTCTTTAGATTCTTTAGGAAGATATATTCCTAAGTATTTTATTGTTTTCATTGCAATGGTGAATGGAATTGTTTCCTTAATTTCTCTTTCTATTTTCTCGTTATTAGTGTACAGGAATGCAAGGGATTTCTGTGTGTTAATTTTATATCCTGCAACTTTACCATATTCATTGATCAGTTCTAGTAATTTTCTGGTGGAATCTTTAGGGTTTTCTACGTAGAGGATCATGTCATCTGCAAATAGTGAGAGTTTTACTTCTTCTTTTCCAATTTGAATTCCTTTTATTTCTTTTTCTGCTCTGATTGCTGTGGCCAAAACTTCCAAAACTATGTTGAATAGTAATGGTGAAAGTGGGCATCCTTGTCTTGTTCCTGACTTTAGAGGAAATGCTTTCAATTTTTCACCATTGAGGATAATGTTTGCTGTGGGCTTGTCATATATAGCTTTTATTATGTTGAGGTATGTTCCTTCTATTCCTGCTTTCTGGAGAGTTTTTATCATAAATGGATGTTGAACTTTGTCAAAGGCTTTCTCTGCATCTATTGAGATAATCATATGGTTTTTATTCTTCAGTTTGTTAATGTGGTGTATTACGTTGATTGATTTGTGGATATTGAAGAATCCTTGCATTCCTGGGATAAAGCCCACTTGGTCATGATGTATGATCTTTTTAATGTGTTGTTGGATTCTGATTGCTAGAATTTTGTTAAGGATTTTTGCATCTATGTTCATCAGTGATATTGGCCTGTAGTTTTCTTTTTTTGTGGCATCTTTGTCAGGTTTTGGTATTAGGGTGATGGTGGCCTCATAGAATGAGTTTGGAAGTTTGCCTTCTTCTGCAATTTTCTGGAACAGTTTGAGTAGGATAGGTGTTAGCTCTTCTCTAAATTTTTGGTAGAATTCAGCTGTGAAGCCGTCTGGACCTGGGCTTTTGTTTGCTGGAAGATTTCTGATTACAGTTTCAATTTCCGTGCTTGTGATGGGTCTGTTAAGATTTTCTATTTCTTCCTGATCCAGTTTTGGGAAGTTGTACTTTTCTAAGAATTTGTCCATTTCTTCCACATTGTCCATTTTATTGCCATATAATTGCTGATAGTAGTCTCTTATGATCCTTTGTATTTCTGTGCTGTCTGTTGTGATCTCTCCATTTTCATTTCTAATTTTATTGATTTGATTTTTCTCCCTTTGTTTCTTGATGAGTCTGGCTAGTGGTTTGTCAATTTTATTTACCCTTTCAAAGAACCAGCTTTTGGCTTTGTTGATTTTTGCTATGGTTTCTTTTGTTTCTTTTGCATTTATTTCTGCCCTAATTTTTAGGATTTCTTTCCTTCTACTAACCTTGGGGTGCTTCATTTCTTCCTTTTCCAGTTGCTTTAGGTGTAGAGTTAGGTTATTTATTTGGCTTTTTTCTTGTTTCTTGAGGTATGCCTGTATTGCTATGAACTTTCCCCTTAGGACTGCTTTTACAGTGTCCCACAGGTTTTGGGTTGTAGTGTTTTCATTTGCATTCGTTTCTATGCAGAATTTGATTTCTTTTTTGATTTCTTCTGTGATTTGTTGGTTATTCAGGAGTGTGTTGTTCAGCCTCCATATGTTGGTCTTTTTAATAGATTTTCTCCTGTTATTGAGATTTACTCTTACTGCATTGTGGTCAGAAAAAATGCTTGGAATGATTTCAATTTTTCTGAACTTACCAAGGCTGGATTTATGGCCCAGGATGTGGTCTATCCTGGAGAAGGTTCCGTGTGCACTTGAGAAAAAGGTGAAATTCATTGTTTTGGGATGAAATGTCCTATAGATATCAATTAGTTCTAACTGGTCTATTGTATCATTTAAAGTTTGTGTTTCCTTGTTAATTTTCTGTTTAGTTGATCTATCCATTGGTGTGAGTGGGGTATTAAAGTCTCCCACTATTATTGTGTTATTGTTGATTTCTCCTTTCATACTTGTTAGTATTTGTCTTATATATTGTGGTGCTCCTAAGTTGGGTGCATATATATTTATAATTGTTATATCTTCTTCTTGGATTGATCCTTTGATCATTAGGTAGTGACCTTCTTTGTCTCTTTTCACATTCTTTGTTTTAAAGTCTATTTTATCTGATATGAGTATTGCTACTCCTGCTTTCTTTTGGTCTCTATTTGCGTGGAAAATCTTTTTCCAGCCCTTGACTTTCAGTCTGTATGTGTCCCCTGTTTTGAGGTGGGTTTCTTGTAGACAGCATATGGAGGGGTCTTGTTTTTGTATCCATTCAGCCAGTCTCTGTCTTTTGGTTGGGGCATTCAACCCATTTACATTTAAGGTAATTAATGATAAATATGATCCCGTTGCCATTTACTTTGTTGTTTTGGGTTTGAATTTATATATCCTTTTTGTGTTTCCTGTCTAGAGAATGTCCTTTAGTATTTGTTGGAGAGCTGGTTTGGTGGTGCTGAATTCTCTCAGCTTTTGCTTGTCTGTAAAGGTTTTGATTTCTCCTTCATATTTGAATGAGATCCTTGCTGGGTACAATAATCTGGGCTGTAGGTTCTTTTCTTTCATCACTTTAAGTATGTCTTGCCATTCCCTCCTGGCTTGGAGAGTTTCTATTGAAAGATCAGCTGTTATCCTTATGGGAATTCCCTTGTGTGTTATTTGTTGTTTTTCCCTTGCTGCTTTTAATATTTGTTCTTTGTGTTTGATCTTTGTTAATTTGATTAATATGTGTCTTGGGGTGTTTCGTCTTGGGTTTATCCTATTTGGGACTCTCTGGGTTTCTTGGACTTGAGTGATTATTTCCTTCCCCATTTTAGGGAAGTTTTCAACTATTATCTCCTCTAGTATCTTCTCATGGTCTTTCTTTTTGTCTTCTTCTTCTGGGACTCCTATGATTCGAATATTGTAACGTTTAATATTGTCCTGGAGGTCTCTGAGATTGTCCTCATTTCTTTTAATTCGTTTTTCTTTTTTCTTCTCTGATTCCTTTAATTCTGCCATTCTATCTTCTAATTCGCTAATTCTATCTTCTGCCTCTGTTATTCTACTATTTGTTGCCTCCAGAGTGTTTTGGATCTCATTTATTGCATTATTCATTATATATTGACTCTTTTTTATTTCTTCTAGGTCCTTGTTAAATCTTTCTTGCATCTTCTCAATGCTTTTCTCCAGGCTATTTATCCATGATTCCATTTTGCTTTCCAGATTTTGGATTAATTTCACTATCATTATTCGGAATTCTTTATCAGGTAGGTTCGCTATTTCTTCCTCTTTTGTTTGGTTTGGTGGGTAATTATCCTGTTCCTTTACCTGCTGGGAATTCTTCTGTCTTTCATCTTGTTTAAATTGCTAAGTTTGGGGCGTCTTTACTGTATTCTGGTAGTCTGTGGAGTTCTCTTTATTGTGGCGTTTCTGCACTATATGTGGGTTTGTACCAGTGGCTTGTCGAGGTTTCTTGTTTATGGACGCTTGTATTGGTGTTCTGGTGGGTGGAGCTGGATTTCTTTTCTCTGGGGTGCAGTGGAGTGTCTAGTAGTGAGTTATGAGATGTCTATGCTTTTGGGGTCGCTTTGTGTAGCCTGTGTATTGGAGCTCAGGCTGTGTTCTTGTTTTTCTGGAGAATTTGCTTGGTATGTCTTGTTGTGGAACTTGCTGGTCTTTGTGTGATGCTTGGTTTCAGAGTAGGTATGGAGGCTTTTAATGAGCTCCTGTCAATTAGTGTTTCGTGGGATCAGGGTATGGACTTAAGCCTCCTGGTTCCAGTTATTGGTCTTATTTTTACAGTAGTCTCAAAAACTTCTTCTTCTATAATGCATTCCACAACTGGACCGCTCAGAGATGTTCACGGAATTATACAGAGAAGGAAAAAGGGAGGAAGGAGACAGAGGTGGTCAGGAGGATAAAAGGAGGGAGTGTGAAGGAGAGAGACAGATCTAGTCAGTAATCAGTAAAGAAAAGAAAAAAGGAAAGCAAAAAAGCAAAGGACAAAAAGGAAAAAAAAAAAAAAAAAAAAAACCAACAGGGTCGCAAAAGTTATATCTAAACGTGGAGATTAAAGAAGTACTAGAGGATAAAAAAAATAAAAATAAAAGAAACAAAACAAACAACAACCAAAAAAAATTAAAAAGAAAAAAAAATTTTTGTTTTCCTTTTTCCAATTAAAAAATAATAAAAATTTAAAAAATATATATATATTAAAAAAAAGAAAAGAAAAAAAAAGGAAATAATGATGGTAAAAATAAAAATAGTAACAATATATATAAGAGTTTCTCTATTATTGTTGTGGGTTCAGTTCATTTTCAGCTAGTTCCTTGTTCCGGCTTAAATTTCTCAAGATCTATAGGCCCCTTTCTCTGTAGTTGGTCTGTATAGTCCTTTGTTCTGTGCACGGTTCGGCGGTGTTCTGGGCCAAGGCCCGCCACTCCTGTGGTCGGTGCTGCACAATCTGGATTGCCGGCCCAAACTACTCCAGTTAGGCAGCACTCCAGACAATCAGGCGAACGAAGTCTGCGCTGAGGCCCGCAGAGGGGAAGGGGCCGGCGACGGGAATGGCGGGCGGGTGGGTGGGGGAGGGGATGGGGTGGCCCTCGTGGGAGCCGCCGGCACAGCGGGTGGGGGCACGCCTGCGCGGGAGTGGCCGGCGGGGGAGCGTCCAGTGGGGGAGAGTCCCGCGGGGGAGCGTCCCTCTGGGGAGCGCCGGCAGGGGAGCGTCCCGCGTGGGAACGGCCAAGGCGTCTCCCTGCCCAGCCCCGGCTCCCCAATGGCAGATGCGGGCGTTTGCAGCGGTGCTTCTCCGCTGCGGAAGTTACTGCAGGGCCCGCAGTCTGTGGGTTCTAATTGCTCAACTGTTCTCCTCCCTGTTATGATAGTCTCCGTGTTTCCCAGGTTCGGCTCAGATTCCGCAGGGAGAGTGTTTCCTGGTGTTTGGAAACTTCTCTTTTTAAGACTCCCTTCCCCGGACAGAGGTCCGCCCCTCCCTCTTTGTCTCTCTCTGGCTTCTATATTCTTTCCTACCTCCTTTAGAAGGCAGTGAGTTGCTGGGGAAACAGTGGAAACAGTGTCAGACTTTGTTTTTCTGGGCTCCAAAATCACTGCAGATGGTGACTGCAGCCATGAAATTAAAAGACGCTTGCTCCTTGGAAGGAAAGTTATGACCAACCTAGATAGCATATTCAAAAGCAGAGACATTACTTTACCAACAAAGGTTCGCCTAGTCAAGGCTATGGTCTTTCCTGTGGTCATGTATGGATGTGAGAGCTGGACTGTGAAGAAGGCTGAGCACCGAAGAATTGATGCTTTTGAACTGTGGTGTTGGAGAAGACTCTTGAGAGTCCCTTGGACTGCAAGGAGATCCAACCAGTCCATTCTGAAGAAGATCAATCCTGGAATTTCTTTAGAAGGAATGATGCTAAAGCTGAAACTCCAGTATTTTGGCCACCTCATGCGAAGAGTTGACTCATTGGAGAAGACTCTGATGCTGGGAGGAATTGAGGGCAGGAGGAGAAGGGGACGACAGAGGATGAGATGGCTGGATGGCATCACTGACTCGATGGATGCGAGTCTGGGTGACCTCCGGGAGCTGGTGATGGACAGGGAGGCCTGGCGTGCTGCGGTTCATGGGGTCGCAAAGAGTCGGACACGACTGAGCGACTGATCTGATCTGATCTGATCTGAGTTGCTTTTCTGGGTGTCCGACGTCCTCCGCCAGCACTCCGAAGCTGTTTGTGGTATTTACTCGGCGCCCAGATGTCCCTTTGATGAATTTGTGGAGGGGAAAGCGTATTCCCCGTCCTAATCCTCCGCCATCTTAACCGGAAGTCCCTGATCTTCGTTTTCTGAATGTTGAGCTTTAAGCCAACTTTTCACTCTCCACTTTCACTTTCATCAAGAGGCTTTTTAGTTCCTCTTCACTTTCTGCCATAAGGGTGGTGTCATCTGCATAGCTGAGGTTATTGATATTTCTCCCAGCAATCTTGATTCCAACTTGTGTTTCTTCCAGTCCAGTGTTTCTCATGATGTACTCTGCATATAAGTTAAATAAACAGGGTGACAATATACAGCCTTGACATACTCCTTTTCCTATTTGGAACCAGTCTGTTGTTCCATGGGACTATAAATTCAGTCTCAAAATAACCCAGTAGAGCTATTAGATATTGGTGATGTTTATGAGATCATTCTCCAACACCACAGTTCAAAAGCATCAATTCTTCAGCGCTCAGCTTTCTTCACAGTCCAACTCTCACATCCCTACATGGTCACTGGAAAAACCATAGCCTTGACTAGATGAACCTTTTTTGGCAAAGTAATGTCCCTGCTTTTCAATATGCTATCTAGGTTGGTCATAACTTTTCTTCCAAGGAGTAAGTGTCTTTTAATTTCATGGCTGCAGTCACCATCTGCAGTGATTTTGGTGTTGGAGAAGACTCTTTAGAGTCCCTTGGACCGCAAGGAGATCCAACCAGTCCATTCTGAAGGAGATCAGCCCTGGGATTTCTTTGGAAAGAATGATGCTAAAGCTGAAACTCCAGTACTTTGGCCACCTCATGCAAAGAGTTGACTCATTGGAAAAGACTCTGATGCTGGGAGGGATTGGGGGCAGGAGGAGAAGGGGGCGACAGAAGATGAGATGGCTGGATGGTATCACTGACTCAATGGACGTGAGTCTGAGGGACCTCCAGAGCTGGTGATGGACAGGGCGGCCTGGAGTGTTGCGATTCATGGGGTCACAAAGAGTTGGATACGACTGAGCGACTGAACTGAACTGAACTGAACTGATGAGATTATTCAGGGTTTATGCTTCTGTGTTGTGCAAGTCGCTTCAGTCGTGTCCGACTCCTTGTGGGCCCATGGACTGTAGCCCACCAGGCTCCTCTGTCCTTGGGATTCTCCAGGTAAGAATATTGGAGTGGGTTGCCATGCCCTCCTCTAGGGGATCTTCCTGACCCAGGGATCAAACCCACATCTCTGGCATTGGCAGGCAGGTTCTTTACCACTAGCCCTACCTGGGCAGCTCCTTTCAGGGCATATGTTGGCGTATTTATTGACCTTACTAGGTCTCCCACTTTCTGGTCTTGCCAGATCTGCCAGGGAGCATATATTATGCACTTGGCTGTAGTCAGTGTTTCTCTAATTTCAGTCTTTCATATACTCATTTTCATCATTTTGACTTTGTTAAACTATTATTTACTTAACTCTTTCTGTAAATCAGCTCAAACAATTAAACATAAATATCTTAATCTTGTCCTAAACAGTATCCATGAAGTCATATTTTTGGTTTATTACTTATATTTTCCTAATTAACATTAAACAAATTCAGAATAATTATTATAAAACATTTGCTTGCATACAAATGAAATCCTTTTATACACCTGCATGGACCCATGTATCACACTTTGTAAAGGACAGGCTTAGAAGGAACTTTAAGTGACTAGATCCTTTACATTGGGAGAATCTATTCTATCTAACTCATCTACCTTCTCTCAAGATAGGATTTCCAGAGGATTCTCCTTGATGCAGCTATTCTGGATGCTTTATTATTGTGGAGATCAAGGTCACTTTCACCAGGAACTTTAATTTTTCACAGTGACTAAGATTCTAAGCTCTCTTAATTCAACAAATATTTGAGTCTGCCTAGTGCCTGTGAGGCACTGTGGGTGGGGCACTCCTGGCCCTATATTTAGCAGCTCCCCTTTCCTGTGAAATTTCAAAGGATGATGGCAAAGGCATGCAGAGTTCCATGGGCTGTGACATAATGTGCCAGAAACCCCAGTGAGGAGGCCTGTGGCTTGGGCTGGAGGCCTGAAAGGAAGCTCTCCCTCCTCTGAAACCCAGGCCATTTGATCACTCATCAATCACATCAGGGGACAGAAAATGGAGCAGATGAGAGAGCTTGGGGGAGAAGAAAAGAGAGAGAGCTGGGTGGCCAGACTTCCTTGTGCACTTTTGTACCTGCCATATGGAGAGAAAACCATTCATGGCTAGGAACTTTGACCACACTGCAACCTCATCCTTTGTAAACAAGATCTAGTCACATCCTGGACTCTCCAGGCCAAGGCCCTCTGTGATCCCTCATGGGGAACAGGAAGGGAGACCCATGGCATCAAGACAGATCTTCCAAGAGTAAGATTGTCTTCAAGTGCGATTGTAGATTTAAAGTTCCATTTGGGGGCAGAAATGTTGGTTCTTTCTGCCATCACCTCTATGGTCAACCTCCATTCTGTATTCAAATATGAATTAAATCTGTAATTATCCTTAAGAGGAAATTAATGTGATAGGAATCCCTAGAATAACCTCCCTGAGGTCCTGGGTCTCTCCAAGAAAATGCTCCTTTATGGAAGAAGCTTTTTTTGGTTGCCAGCCTGTGTTAGAGAGTAGGAAAGGCATATAGCCTTAGGTATGTGCCTTGTTGTTGCACATGGATTGGGATACTGCATTTAGAATAGAAGTGTCAGTGCAATGATGGACATTTTGCTGTGTGATTGTCTTTTAGTCATGTACATGTTTTTGTAAGGCCCATGTTTGAAAGCAGCTCTCCACAAGTGGCAGGACCAAACTGGTCCCATTTGAGAAGCCCAGTGCCCCTCCCATGGGGTCAGCCGAAGGAACAGGACCTGCGCTGGGTCCCTGCCACTTCTCTTCCTCCCACTGGGATGCTATAAAATGTTAAGATGGCACCAGTGCCCCTTCTGACCATCAGGATGAGCATAATACTGCCTAGCGGGGTGAGAAATTATAACCCTGAGCTCCGCACTTTATTCAGGGACCCTTCCTTTTCTTCCTCACTGGATCTGAGGTGAATGGGAGGCAGAAGGAAAGCCATCTTGGATTTTAGCCATTCTGTGAGTCTGGCTCTCTGTGCACACTGCTAGCAGCATAGAAGAAAAAGAACCTGCTTTATTTCTACCACAGAAATGAGCAAATTAGTTTTTAGCAGCTGAATGCAGCATCGATGCTGCCACCAGATCACCAGGTGTCTAAAGAGAGTGGATGACTCTTTAGACCACAGCAGCCACATATGGCACTTCATACCCTTGAGAGCGACTCCACTGGAAGGTATCTGCAACCTAGCAATTGCTAAAGACCACTTGAGACATCTGTCACTTGAAAGAGACCGTCTAAGGGACATGCTGCACGTCACCTTCACTTCATCCTCTAAGCACCATCTGTATATTAGTTCAGGTTTCCAGGAAACAGCACACAGATGCATTTGAGTCCCTTAAAGAAAGGTCTAGCAGGAGAGATGACTGAGTGTTGGTTATACGTTTGTAAGTCCTGAGAGTTAGTACAGCAAAGGATCCGTTTTCGCAAGTGTTTTTGTGTCTTTTGTACATCTCTTTTTGAAAGTGTCACTCATTACACAATTCATGCAACATTTCCTGAGATTCATTGCTAGGAAAAAGCTTTTTTGACCAGATTAATTTATTAATTCTCCCAACAAACCTTTACTGAATGTCAGTTGTGTGCCAGGCACTGGGGTAGGGATTGGAACATAGATGAACCAGGATGTTTTCTTGTATTTGACATAAGCACTAAGTCAGCCAAGGTGCCTTCAGTTTTGGCAGATCTGGCAGGAGCGCCAAACTCAACTGAGCTTTCAAATACGTTGACTCCTTTGCAAGTAGAACTCTTTTATACTCTTCTCATTTTTATTGTCAATTAAAGCTGTATTATAAACAGATATATTCTCATTTAAATTTTTTTATAAGACAGAAAAGTTCATAAGTTTTCTGCTCTTCATATCTGCTCTTCAAACATCCTGTAATTCCACTCCTAGGTGTGACTATTAACTGTGTGTTGTTATCATCTGGATACTAAGCATGCACGTGAATACGCACACACACACACACACACACTGACATTCCACGAGCAAGGAGATTGGAATGATCCACCTCAGGTGCAGACTGAGGTGCATTATTAGGAAAGAACTGTAAAAAATAATGAAGACTCCTAAAAGTCAGTCTGTTTTTTATTAGCACCATATACCAGCAATTCTAAACAATGTCAGGGATAAAATACTCCTCCTTATGGGGTGGACTGCTCTCACCAGTTCACCTTCTCCAATGCTGTAACTCGGAACATACATACACACATAGCAAATGCATATGGATACACCTATATTGCAGACAGGTGTACAAACATGTACTTGTACAACATATATCTTTTGCAAAATACAGATGGGTTATCAGGCATTATTATTATATTTTTCTATTAATTTATTTTGGATTTCTTTCTACATCATTCTTACACATCCAGTTCTTTCTGCTGTGCTCTTCTTAGTCACTCAGTCATGTCTGACTCTTTGTGACCCATGGACTGTAGCCCGCCAGGCTGCTCTGTCCATGGGGATTCTCCAGGCAAGAATACTGGAGTGGGTTGCTGTTCCCTTCTCCAGGGGATCTTCCCAACCCAGGAATTGAACTGGGGTCTCCTGCATTGTAGGCAGATTCTTTACCAACTGAGCTACCAGGGAAGCCAAGTTCCTTCTGAACGATTGTCAAATTTTCTGTGATATAAATGTATCCTAAATTTTTTTATCCAAGCCTTCATTGTTTCGCTATTAGCATGATAAGTAGATGAGTTTTACTAATTCAGACTGATAGTGTTTTACTTTTGTTAGGTACAGTTGCCTCATTTACATTTATTTTTTTATAACATGTATTTATTACACTTCTCCAACACCACAGTTCAAAAGCATCAATTCTTCGGCGCTCAGCCTTCTTCACAGTCCAGCTCTCACATCCATACATGACCACAGGAAAGACCATAGCCTTGACTAGGCGAACCTTTGTTGGTAAAGTAATGTCTCTGCTTTTGAATATGCTATCTAGGTTGGTCATAACTTTCCTTCCGAAGAGTAAGCGTCTTTTAATTTCATGGCTGCAGTCACCATCTGCAGTGATTTTGGAGCCCAGAAAAATAAATTCTGACACTGTTTCCACTGTTTCTCCATCTATTTCCCATGTAGTGATGGGACCAGATGCCATGATCTTCGTTTTCTGAATGTTGAGCTTTAAGCCAACCTTTTCACTCTCCACTTTCACTCTCATCAAGAGGCTTTTTAGCCCCTTAATATTTGTTTGGTGATAGTATCTGTTTATATTGTTGTTGCAAAATTTATTTTGGTTATTTTGGACTGTCTGTGCCTTCTTTGCTTTGCTTTGTCTTCCTGTTTCTCATAATAATATTTGAAACTTTGATAGTTAAATGTCTCTTTCTTGTTTTATCAATGTTGGGCAGATTTATACCTCATCATGAAAGAAGAGGAAGATTTATACTTCACATGTCCTCTCAGCTTCTTTCACTCATCTCACTTTTTAGTATTATTATTTTCTGTATTACCAAGATTTACAACTTACATAGAACTGAGCTCTGAGAATGTAATTACACACTCAGTGGTCACCAGTAGTCCTTTCATCCGTGACTTTCCTGATCATGACATGACTTCGAACATTTTTTTTACTTATCTTTGGGTTGGCTGGATTTGTTGTGTCTTTTTTTTTTTTTTTTTTTTAAAGAAGGGCTCATAAGTGCTATGTTATCAGATTCTTTGCATTGTTAAAACTGTCTTTAAACATAAAACATATAATTCTCGGGTCACATGTTTTTCTCCATCAGAATTCTATAGATATTGTTCACCTACTGCTTGTATTGAATGTTGATATGGAAAAGGCTGAGGTCAGCCATTTTCTCTCTTTGGGAAACATGCTTTATTTCATTTCTGAATGTCCACAGGGATCTTTTTTAATCCTCGAACTTCAGGGTTTCCACTAAGATACGGTTCAAATTTGAGATTGTATTTTTCCTTGATCAAAAAGTCTATTTTCTGTAGATTTTAATCACTGGATTCATATTTTTTTGTTATTTAAGAAAACGTTTCTTCCTTGTTATATTGAATATTTGTTCTGCTTTCCGCTTTAGGAATATTAGCTATACATATAATGAACTTCCTCACTCATCTGTCATCTTCTCTATACTGTCTTTTATTTTTTAGAGTTCTTTTTGATTTTTTTGTTATACAAATTTCTTAAGGTATACCTCTATCTCCATATGGCTTCCCTGGTGGCTCATCTGGTAAAGAATCCACCTGCAATGTGGCAGACCTGGGTTCGATCCCTGGGTTGGGGAGATCCCCCGGAGGAGGGAAAGGCTACCCACTCCAGTATTCTGGCCTGGAGAATTCCACGGACTGTACAGTCCGTGGGGTTACAAAGAGTCAGACATGACTGAGCGACTTTCACTTCACTTTCACTATGTCCATATACCTAGCTGTGTTATCTATTCTTGCTGCTTCTGATGTGACTTTAATTCTTACGCTTTTATTATCTTAAACTTTTTTCAAATGCTTCTTCAGGTTATATTCTATTTCCTTTTGATATTTCATACTGTAATCTTTGATTGTCTGATTTCTTTTCTATCTCTCCTTAAAGAGCCTAAGTTCTCTTTCTTTAAAAATAGAGGTGTGTGTGTGTGTGTGTGTGTGTGTGTGTGTGTGTGTGTGCTCAGTCGTATCTGACTCTTTGTGATCCCATGGACTGTAGTCTGCCAGGCTCCTCTGTCCATGGGATTCTCCAGGCAAGAATACTGGAGTGGGTTGCCATTTCCTTTTCCAGGGTGTCTTCCCAACCCAGGGATTGAACTTGGGTCTCTTGGGTCTCCTGCATTGAGAGGCAGATTCTTTATACCACTAGTGCCATTTGGGAAGCCTCCAAAGTGGAGATAAGTATATGAAAATTTCTTCTCTTTTCTGAACTAATTCTCTTTCTGAATAGTTTTTAAAAATCTGCTGTTATTTGGTAGGTTCGTTTCTTGTTAGGTTCTATCTTTACATGGGTCCCCCTTTGCTTTCTTTGTGGTAGTATGTGAAGGAGGCAAGTCTACACAGGAGGAGAGTAATAGGGAAAGTCACGAATGTCAACCTGGGCAACATCTTCACAGAACTCTTTCCAGATTTCTCTTCTGCCTGGAGGGCTCATCTTGCCTCAATTTTTTGTTCTTCTCCACTTGGGGAGAGTGGATCGCCCGAACAGGAGGTCACTGTGGCTCCAAGTAGAGCCTCCAGCTCAGGATTGATTGTTCAAACATTCTTTATAAAGGATTCAAACAGTACAACAAGATGTAGGTTGAAAAACAAGTCTACCCCACACTTAACCCTTTCCCCTGAGATAACCACTCTTACTGGTTTTCTATGTCTTCCGGACTGAGAGCCTATGTGTATACAACTCAGTAAAATAGTATCCACAATGCTTGTGTTTTCTTAATAATAGACGCTGGCAGTTGTTCCATATTAGCAGATATCTTTCAACTTCAGTCTTGTTAATAGCTGCAGAGTGTTCTTTCAAACTCACACTCAGGGCATACTGAATAATTCAGGCTTTCTCAGCCAGCACATAATTTCTGATAATGATGAGGGAGTATTTTCCTTCCTCTTTGTTTCTTCCGTGTTCTGCCACCTCTCGGGTTGCCTGAGTTGTCAGGATCCCCTGAAGGCTTAGTTAGGACCGGGGAAAGAGCCAGAAGGGATCTTGTTGGAGATGAAAGGACGATCATTAATTCCTGCTTGTACCTACATCTGCCCAACCGTAAAGTACAGGACTAGGAGGAACAGGATGGTGAGAACTCGGTTATACAGACATTAAAACAAGAAAGTTATGTAAGTGAACATGGTATCGAAAGACTCTTCATTTTCTCTCTAGTTCCCCTTTCTACAAGGAACGAAAACCCAGAAGATACAACTGTGTTTAGTTTTGGCCAGTCAGAAGTTTGGCTTGTACAGCTGTCTTCACTCTATATTTTAAATGTTTACCCTAAAAACAATATAATTATATCTGAGATAGGGACAAAAAATAAGTTAACTATATCAGATAGATTAAACAAACAGATTCAAGAAGGATTGAGATAAACCGCTGAAAGTTTTAACCTCAATGAGATTGTTCAAACATGAATCTTGGATCTGATCTCCCAACTTGTATTTATTATCCTCCATGAAGACAAATAGGAATCTCTCCAGGGGGTTATTTGGAGTGCTTTCCCTGGTGAGGTAAGACTCTTTCCTGTGGCGCTTTCAACCAGAAGAGAATTCAACATAAACAGAGTCCCCACATAAACCCTCTGTACAACCCTTCATATTGCAGATCTGATCTGTTAGTTGCAGTGAGACTGGAGAAAGGGTGGGGCACTCTTAGTTAAAAAGATTCTTGAAAAATTTATTATATGTGCTTATTACGTGCTTGGCACCATGCAGAGCATTTTATGGGCATTATCTCATTTAATTTTCACAAACAGCATCATGAAGAAGGTGGAGTCCTCTTCCTAGGATCAAATTCCGACTCTGCCAGTTCTAATTCTTGGTGAGATCATTTAACTCCTCTGCCTCCCCATTTTTCATAAAATGAATTAAATGAGGTATAATGCAAGGAAAGGTGCCAGCAGGGTGCCAGGGACCTGGTCAGCACTCATTAAATGTCTGATTATATCTGTACTATTACTCTTAGTACTCCCATTTTACAAATGAAGAAACTGGGCCACAGAGGGAGTGTTTTTGCCATGTCACCCAGCCAGTAACGTGAAGCCAAGATCCAGACCTGGGTCTGTCCCATTGTAGAGACTGGGATTTTAAACATGAAGCTCTCTGGTCCCTTCATCACACCCAACACTGAAGCTCAGATGTGGGGCTCAGAGCGCTTTGGGAATGTCAGGTACTCTAACAAGACAAAATGCCTTTGAACTTCCATCTATAATAGGTGTATTCTGAAAAATTATGTTCGTGTTGAATCCTGTTTTTCCTTGGCTTTGATTACATGAATAATTTTATGATCGTGCCTTTCTTGCTCAATATTTTCACTCAGAGACTCATAAACATATCTGAATCCTAGTTTACTCTCTGGAATCTTTAGTATTCTTTTGGAGTTTTCATCCATTTACTATAAAATTAGGCTCCAGCTAGAGTTATTCATAGGACTAGCTCATTAACCCTTTGTTGAATGCCATTAGGAATCTCACTAATATGCCCCTTCATCAATGAGTGCGTGCATTCCTAAAATATTCTGCTTAGAACAAAAGATTGTTTTGTGTAAGTCCAGGTAGGTATTTATATGTGAGAGTTGTTTTTGTTACGCCTTTCAGAAGTGTGACATTATATGTGGCAATAAGAATATAGGTTTTGTTATTATAAAATCTTCTTTAGAAGATAAAATCTTTTTCTAGAAGCTCAAAAACAAATGGAAGCACCGTTGATTCTAATTATTTGTGGTCATTATTGGGTTGGCTTAAAGCTTGTTTAGAAAACCCGAATGAAGTTTTTGGACAACCCAATATATTCTGTGAATGAACTTTTGGGACTACTCAGTATATTCTATGAATATTTTTTTTGTTGCTGCTCAGTTGCCCAGTTGTGTCTGACTCTTTGCACCCCCATGAACTGCAGCACATCAGGCCTCTCTGTCCTCACCATCTCCCGAAGTTTGCCCAAGTTCACGTCCATTGCATTGGTGCTGCCATCCAGCCATCTCATCCTCTGATACCTGCTTCTACTTCTGCCTCCAGTCTTTCCCAGCATCAGGAACGTTTCCCAATGAATCAGCTGTTCACATCAGATGACCAAAATACTAGAGTGTCAGCTTCAGCATCAGTCCTGCCAGTGAGTATTCACAGTTGATTTCCCTTAGGATTGACTGGTTTAATCTCCCTGCTGTCCAAGGGACTCTCAGGAGTCTTCTCCAGCACCACAATTTGGAGGCATCAATTCTTTGGTGCTCTGCCTTCTTTACAGTCCAGCTCTCACAACCGTACGTGCTGCTGCTACTGCTGCTAAGTCGCTTCGGTTGTGTCCGACTCTGCATGACCCCATAGACGGCAGCCCACCAGGCTCCCCCGTCCCTGGGATTCTCCAGGCAAGAACACTGGAGTGGACTAACATTTCCTTCTCCAATGCATGAAAGTGAAATTGAAAGTGAA
Organism: Tragelaphus eurycerus; assembly: GCA_935064755.1. Classification (NCBI taxonomy): domain Eukaryota; kingdom Metazoa; phylum Chordata; class Mammalia; order Artiodactyla; family Bovidae; genus Tragelaphus; species Tragelaphus eurycerus. Next base: position 13,831,898 of record CAKXYN010000024.1, on the reverse strand, counting down.
GTCGCTCAGTCGTGTCTGACTCTTAGCGACCCCATGGACTATAGCCTACCAGGCTCCTCCATCCATGGGATTTTCCAGGCAAGAGTACTGGAATGGGGTGCCACTGCCTTCTCCACAACTGTACGTGACCACTGGGAAAACCACAGCCTTGACTATATGGACCTTTGTTGGCAGAGTAAAGTCTCTGCTTTTCAACACACTGTATAGGTTTGTCATAGCTTTCCTGCTGAGAAGCAAACGTCTTCAAATTTCATGACTACAATCACCATCCACAGTGATTTTGGAGCCCAAGAAGAGGAAATTTGTCACTGCTTCCACCTTTTCCCTTCTATTTGGCGTGAAGTAATGGGGCTGGATGCCATGATCTTAGTTTTTTTAATATTTAGTTTTAAACCAGCTCTTTCACTCTCCTCCTCCATCCTCATCAAGAGACTCTTTATTTCCTCTTTGCTTTCTGCCATTAGAGTGGTATCATCCACATATCTGAGGTTGTTTATGTTTCTCCTGGCAATCTTGATTCTGGCTTATAGTTCATCCAGCCCAGCATTTTTCATGATGTGCTCAGTGTATAGATTAAACAAACAGGGTGACAGCAGACTGCCCTGTCATACTTCTTTCTTAATCTTGAGCCAATCAATTGTTCCATGTTCCATATAGGGTTCTGACTATTGCTTCCTGATCGGCATGCAGGTTTCTCAGGAGACAAGTAAGATGGTCTGTTATTCCCATCTCTTTAAAAGCTTTCCATAGTTTATTATGGTACACACAATTTGTTTACCTTACATGCAGAGTACATCATGTGAAATGCCAGGCTGGATTAAGCACAAGCTGGAATCAAGATTGCCCAGAAAAAAATCAGTAACCGCAGATATACAGACGACACCACCCTTATGGCAGAAAGTGAAGAGGAACTAAAGAGCCTCTTGATGAAGGTGAAAGAGGAGAGTAAAAAAGCTGGCTTGAAACTCAACATTCAAAAGACGAAGATCATGGCATCTGGTCCCATCACTTCATGGCAAAAAGATGGGGAAACAATGAAAACAGTTGCAGACTTTATTTTTGGGGGGCTCCCAAATCACTGCAGATGGTGAGTGTAGCCATGAAATTGAAAGACACTTGCTCCTTGGAAGAAAAGCTATGACCAACCTAGACAGCATGTTAAAAAGCAGAAACATCACTTTACCGACAGAGATCCATTTAGTCAAAGCTATAGTTTTTCCAGTAGTCATATATGGATGTGAGAGTGGGACTATAAAGAAAGCTGAGTGCCAAAGAATTGATGCTTCTGAACTGTGTTGGAGAAGACTCTTGAGAGTCCCTTGGACTACAAGGAGATCAGACCAGTCAATCCTAAAGGAAATCAATCCTGAATATTCATTGGAAGGACGGATGCTGAATCTGAAACTCTAGTATTTTGGCCACCTGATGCAAAGAGCTGACTCATTAGAAAAGACCTTGATTCTGGGAAAGATTGAAGGTAGGAGAAGGAGATGGGAGAAGGGGATGGCAGAAGGGGATGGTTGGATGGCATCACCAACTCAATGGACATGAATTTGAGCAAGCTCTGGGAGGTGATGAAGGACAGGGAAGCCTGGCATGCTGCAGTCCATGGGGTCACAAAGAATCAGACAGGACTAGCACAACAACAACACTGGCAAAAGCTTTTGCATAATCAATGAAACAGAAGTAGATGTTTTTCTGGACTTCCCTAGTTTTCTCTATGATCCAGAGAATGTTGGCAATTTGATCCATGGTTCCTCTTCCTTTTTTAAATCCCTCTTGGATATCTGGAAGTTCTTGGTTCGCATAATGCTGAAGCCTAGCATGCAAAATTTTAAGCATGACCTTGCTAGCATGGGATGGAGACGGCAATGGCACCCCACTCCAGTACTGTTGCCTGGAGAATCCCATGGACGGAGGAGCCTGGTAGGCTGCAGTCCATGGGATCGTGAAGAGTCAGACACAACTGAGCAACTTCACTTTCACTTTTCACTTTCATGCATTGGAGAAGGAAATGGCAACCCACTCCAGTGTTCTTGCCTGGAGAATCCCAGGGATGGCAGAGCCTGGTGGGCTGCCGTCTATGGGGTCGCACAGAGTCGGACATGACTGATGTGACTTAGCAGTAGCAGCAGCTAGCATGGGAGATGAGTGCAATTGTCTGATGGTTAGCACATTCTTTAGTATTACCCTTCTTGGAAATGGGGAGGAGGATTGACCTTTTCCAGTCCTTTGGCCACTTCTGGGTCTTCTAGATTTGCTAATGTATTGAATGTAACACCTTGATGGTATCATGTTTTAGGCTTTTGAATAGTTCTACTGGAATGCCATTGCATCCACTAGCTTTATTAACAGCAGTGCTTCCTAAGACCCACTTGACTTTGCTCTCTAGAATGTCTGACTCTGAGTGGCTGATCCACCATTGCAGTCATCCAGTTCATTTGGATCTTTTTTTATACAGTTCTTCTGTGTATTCTTTCCATCTCTTCTTGATCTCTTCAGTGTCTACTAGATCTCTACCATTTATGTCCTTTATTGTGCCCATATTTGGGCAAAATGTTCCCTTGATATCTAGTTTTCCTGAAGAGAGCTCTAGTCTTTCCCCTTCTGTTGTTTTTCTCCATTTTTATACATTGTACATTGAAGAAGGTCTTCTTGTCTCTCCTTTTTATTCTTTGGAAATCTGCATTTAGTTGGATATACCTTTCCCTTTTCCCTTGCTTTTCACTTCTCTTCCATGTTTAGGTTTCTGTAAGGCCTCCTCAGATAACCACTTTGCTTTCTTGCTTTTTTTACCCCTTTGGGATGGTTTTGCCTGCTTCCTCCTGTACAATATTATAACCTCTGTCCATAGTTCTTCAGGCATACTGTTTTCAGGTTCTAACCCCTTGAATCTATTTGTTACTTTCACTGCATATTCATAGGTGATTTGACTTAAATTGTTCCTGGCTGACCTAGTGGTTTTCCCCACCTTCTTTAGTTTAGGCCTGAATTTTGCTATGAGAAGCTGGTGATCTGAGTCACAGTCAGCTCCAGGTCTTGTTTTTGCTGACTGTATACAGCTTCTCCATCTTTGGCTACAAAGAATGTAATCAGTTTGATTTTGGTATTGGCCATTTGGTGATGCTTTTGAACTGTGGTGCTGAAGAAGACTCTTGCAAGTCCCTTGGACTGCAAGGAGATCCAACCAATCCATCCTAAAGGAGATTAGTCCTGGGTGTTCATTGGAAGGACTGATGCTAAGGCTGAAACTCCAATACTTTGGCCACCTCATGTGAAAAGTTGACTCCTTGGAAAAGACTCTGATGCTGGGAGGGATTGGGGGCAGGAGGAGAAAGGAACGACGGAGGATGAGATGGCTGGATGGCATCACCGACTTGATGCACATGAGTTTGGGTGAACTCCGGGAGTTGGTGATGGACAGGGCGGCCTGGTGTCCTGTGATTCATGGGGTCGCAAAGAGTCGGACACGACTGAACTGAACTGATGTGTAAAGTTATCTCTTGTTGAAAAAGGTTATTTGCTATGATCAATTCATTCTCTTGACAGAATCAGTTAGCCTTTGCCCTGCTTCATTTTGTTTGGCAAGGCCAAACTTGCCTGTTACTCCAGATATCTCTGGACTTCCTACTTTTGCATTCCAATCCCCAGTGATGAATAGAACATCTTTTTTTTTTGGTGCTAGTTCTAGGAGGTCTGTAGGCCTTCATAGAACTGATCAACTTCAGCTTCTTTGGCATCAGTGGTAGAGGCATAAACTTGGATTACTGTGATGTTAAATGGCTGGCCTTGGAAACCAATCGAGATCATTGTGTCACTTTTGAAACTGTACTCAAGTACTGCATTTCAGGCTCTTTTGTTGACTATGAGGGCTACTCCATATCTTCTAAGGGATTCTTGCCCACAGTAATAGATATAATGGTCATTTGAATTAAATCTACCCATTCCTGTCCATTTTAGTTCACTGATTCCTGAGATGTCGATGTTTATTCTTGCCATCTCCTGCTTGACCACATCCAGTTTACCTTGATTCATGAACCTAACATTCCAGGTTCCTATGCAATGCTGTTCTTTGCAGCATTGGATTTTACTTTCATCACCAGACACATCCACAACTGAGCATCATTTCCACTTTGGCCCAGCCGCTTCATTCTTTCTGGGGCTATTAGGAGTTGTCCTCTGCTCTTCCCCAGTAGTATATGGGACACCTTCAGATCTGGGGGACTCATCTTGCGGTGTCAAATCTTTTTGTCCTTTTATATAGTTCATGTGGTTCTCATGGCAAGTACACTGGGGTGGTTTGCTGTTCCCTCCTCCAGAATATATTACAAACACTGAATGTGTGAGTATTGACCCATTGCTCATAGAGGAAATGTAGGGTTAGGTTCCTGTGAGCCTCTGGTCAAGACATTTCAGCTTATTAATATATAACTTTGTTTTATGTGTCTGTCTGCTTAAAAACACCTTTTAAAATATATATTGTTGACTCATTAACATGTAAGTCATGGTCAACAGTACTGTAACTCATGCCTTGAAGAAAGCTTATATACCACTTTTTTTCCCCTTAAGGCACATCTCAGCCTTCTTGTGCTTGGGAAAACCAGATAGCACTTCAGCACTGCACTTGGGGGCCATTTTAAACAGTGAAATCACTGATAAAAAGGACAAAAAAATGCAAAAATGTTGGTATTATGCATACTGTTAAAAGAATACTTGATTGTAGTATGAGAGCTGAAACAAAAGAGCAGAGCATCTCCTTGTTCAACCTCAGTCCAGGGCAAGTATAAATTTCCACTGCTCTGTGCACGTAGAGTAATGATTGTCAAAGTGTCCCCAGCTAATGAGGGTGAGGTTACAAGCAAATTTTAGCAGGGAAGCAAATTCTCATATATGGAATCTTCAGATAATGAGGAACTACTGGATTTTGCTTTCAAAATGTCCCTTTTTTGCTCCTTTTCAGGTTTTAATTTGGGAACTATGAGTGATTAACTGCATTTATGGCCACCATATTGGTCTCCCTGTATCAAGCTGTCTGTCCTGTAACTCTTGGTCTCCTCCTACATTAATTTCAGACTTGGGCATGTGACTTGGCTTGGCCAATGGAATGTTAACAAATCTGGTACAGGTAAAGCTTTAGAGGTACCTGTGCATTTCCTCCTTTCCTTTTGGACCCCTGCCACCATCATGAGAACATAGCCTACAAGAAGGGAGTGGGAGATACATGGAAGAGAGCAGAATTGTCTTATACAAGGCCATTTAGACCAGAAAGCCATTAGTTGGCCACAGATGCATGAGAGAGCCCAGCCAGCTAAGATCAGCCAAACCTGGTTCAGGTCAGCCAGTCGGCCAACCCAATCCATCGACCACGAGAAAAAACAGTAGATTTTCTTTTTAAAAGCCACCATATTTGAGGGTGGTTTTTTAAAATATAAATTTGTTTTAATTGGAGGCTATTTACTTTACAATATTGTATTGGTTTTGCCAACATCAACCCGTGAATCCATCATGGGTGTACATGTGTTCCTCATCCTGAACCCCACTCCCACCTCCTTCCCCATACCATCCCTCTCACTAACTAACTGATCCAAGGATTTGAGCATCTCCAGTTTCAATTTTGGAGCTTTAGCATTCTAGATCCTCTAGAAGAGCATCAGGCAGCCACTTCAGCTGGGTTCATGCCTGCCTGTCTGTCATGTGAAGATGGAAAAGGAAATCAATCATTTCAACTTAGACCAGGGACGAGAGAAGGGAGATAATGGTCAAGGGAGATAAAGGTCATTAGAGTGGGGTAGAACTCAGAGTATAGTTTTTCACATCTACCTTCCCAGGTCTTAATGAGTATCTTCCAATTATTTTAATTTAACTTTGGCTTGGCTTGGCTCAAATATGACTGTTAAGCTTTTTTTTCCCCCTTTTACAGGTAATAATGGGTTTTTAAATTTATTTTGCACTGAAAGGAGAGAAAAAGAGGCAGCCAGGGAAAAGGTGGGGTAGAGGAGGAGAGAAGGTAGTAAATTATGTACAGAAAATAATTTCTCTCGTTTCAGTCTCAGAACATGAAGGGAAATTCACAAGGGGTACCATACATCAATAACAACACTGTGTTTCTCTAGAAAAGCTACTGGCCCCAAGGCATAATAAAAGTTACACTTAAGAATACCATAAACCTTTTAAAAGTCACTGTTTGTATCAAAATAATCTTCTGATAAAATATTAATTCTCAAAATGAATTGTAAAATATGAACACAAAACAGCTTAGGAGATTTTTATTTCTGACAATAAAGTTAAAATATCCTGGAGAAAGTGACAGGTACTAGGAGGTAGTTCTCAGAATCAATGAATGAAAATGTGAGTCTGAAATTCCCTCAGATTCTATTCCGTCTTTTAGTTCTCAGTTACTGGGAAGGTGCCAGGCTCCACGCTTGGCCCTATATGGGGCTTCAGGCCAGGCTGTCAAAAGGAAATCTCAAAACACAGTTGGAGCTCAAAATGCAACTTTAGGGTAACTCATCACCCTTTGGTTGGTCTGAATTTATTTCCTGGACACTGGCTCTTTAAATGAAAAGATAGATCTTAGCTAAAGATACAAATCAGAGGCAATTATTTTAAAATGCAGAAAAAAAATGAACTCACTTTATTGAAGGACAGCTCTGAGTGGAAGTAAAAATTCTGTGAAGTAATTAACTGAAAATTACCTTACGGAAATTTATGCTAATCTAGTACTTAACCGCTAATGTTAAAAGGATCAGTTCCCTTAATTTATAAATTTTACTGTTGGGATTTTTGGTGTAGCAAATATTGATTTTATCACATATTCCTGTGATAACACAGGTCTCTGGAGTCAGACTCCTTGCATTCAGCTCTTAACTTCATCTGCTAAAACCTGTAATTTTAGGTAAACTCCTTGACCTCTCTGTGCCCCAATTTCTTCATCTATAAAATGGAAATAATAATGTTACCCATTTCCTTTTTTTTTGCTCTGTGAATTAAATGAGGTGATGTGTGTAAGGGGTCATTCCATGTCAGCTAATAATAAATATACATTAGTGTCAGCTAGGAAACCCAAGCCTTCATCTGACATTTCCCCAATACATTTCCTGACCTGTCCTGAGTGTTGGTTTCAGATCCACCAACCTTCATGCTCTCCTCTGCTTTTCCTCAATGGTAGGTGAATTTCAGATATTACTATGAAAGTCCTTTCCCACCAGGAGCACTGCCCTCCTGTGTAACATAAAATCAACATAAGTACTTCCAGATTTGGATAACAATACTTAATTCAGCTTGTTTGTATAGGAGACTAGATGAATCAAGACTCTTCAATGAACCCATTCCTATGCTGATCCCCTAAAAGTTTCTTTCCTGACCTCCCAAACTCTGCCCATTACCTCCAACCTCAACTGTCCTGCTCATCCTCTACAACCTAGAAATTTCCTGGGTTTGAGAAGTCCCTGCTGTGTCAGGGCTGGGCCCTGGTGATGACATTTTCTGCGGTTAGTTAAACCATTTGTTGACATTTTTGTTGGATGTCTATATGCAGTCCTTGAACATAACTGAACTATAACTCTTTACAAACTCGCTCATTCATATTTTCCTTAGGTTAAAACAACCTACTATTTATAGTTGTAAATCTCTGGGGATTTCCTGCTCCACCTTAGGAAATCCGATGTGCCTGGTGGACTCTGAGGCCCAGATACAACTGAATGTACATCCTTGTTTTCCTCCCAGCCCATTTTCAAATCTATTTAAATGCAATTCCAGTCCAGAGCCTCTGGCAACTCCCTCCCAGTCTCCCTGAGCCAACCCCCTGATTGACCGTTGATAGATCAATTCTCATCTTGCCTTGTTTAACTTGTACGCTCTCTCAAGCTGCTGTTACACAAACACAAAGTGGGGAGGTCAGGGGGGTTAGAAATAATTTAGAGTCCACAACAAGGTGCAGTTTGGAAAGGCCTGACTTCAGCTGACCCAGCCTCCAGCCATAACTCCGCATCGCCATCCACACTGCCCTTCATCAATCTTTGCTCTTCCAATTAGCCCCCTTCCCTAAAGAAAGTGACATGCTCACAGTTACAGGGCATCCAGGAACAAAGTTAATTAGGAGTTAGGTCTCTAAGTAGTATCGTCTTTCCCTGGGAAAAAATTCCTCCTGTTACCAGAAAATGGAGTTTGAAACCAAGCAAAACAGAAAATGCCATGATTGAGCGTAACAGTGTCTCTGTGAAATGGAGCCGTGCATGGTAGCATGTTTGTTTGGAATAGAAAAGACAAAGGCAGAGTGTGTTTCATTATTTAAATAATAATAATAACAATAATGGCTACCATTTACTAAGCGTATACAATATGCTATGCATTGTGGCAAGATTTCTGTATTTTATCTCATTTTGATTCCCATGACAGCACTATTCTTCATCAGAAGGCCTATACGCTTACCATGTGCTCAATAAATTAAAAAAAGAATATAGATGTGGTAGGGATAATATTTGGAGAAGGAAGTAACAACCCACTCCAGTATTTTTGCCAGGATAATCTCATGGATAGAGGGGCCTGGCGGACTATAATCCATGGAGTTTCAAAAGAGTCAGACACGACTGAGCGACTGGGCACACAGGGATACTATTTTCAAAATATTGAGGCAGTACGTTTAAATTTTTTTCCTGCATAGTGTCTGGTGGCCACTCCCTCCCCTGTAGGATCTGGAAAAGGAAGCAGTGCTGTGGGATGTGCATTGTGGATATATGGGAAGGTCAAGGGTGGAAGGGGAGAGGAAGTGGAAATCCTGCTGCTGGGGTTGTGGGAAGAAGAAGGGGATAAAACACGGGGAAGATGTGCTGGCAGCATGTGGATCCTGGCCTTGCTTGCTCTGGCTGGAGTCCAGGGGGATATGAAAATGTGAGTTTATGGGAGAGGGAGCACTGTTAGATGGAGGTTCAAGTTGAGAGTAGAAGAGATCTTGGGACTCAAGATGAAAACTATCTTGCAGAATGAACCACAACCTGGGGTTGCCAGGCTATGAGGCACAAAGAGAGCCTGGGCAAGAACTCTAGAACCTGAATGGGATGAAATAGATGCACAACTTCCTGTAGGTCAGCTGTGATGGCTGGCTATTTCCCAAATTTTCACTCATTTGCCTTCTAAAATAAGAGAAGCCTATTTTGGGGACAGAAAATCACCCAATTGAAAGACTACATTATAGCTAGATATGACTGTAGAAGTAAATTATGGACAATGAAATGTAAGCAATAAATTGAATAGAACTGGAGTGGCTCCCGGGGAAGGCAACGGCACCCCACCCCAGTACTTTTGCCTGGAAAATCCCATAGACGGAGGATCCTGGTGGGCTCCAGTCCATGGGGTCGCTAAGAGTCGGACATGACTGAGTGACTTCACTTTCTCTTTTCACTTTCATGCATTGGAGAAGGAAATGGCAACCCACTCCAGTGTTCTTGCCTGGAGAATCCCAGGGACGGGGGAGCCTGGTGAGCTTCTGTCTATGGGGTCGCACAGAGTCGGACACAACTGAAGCGACTTAGCAGCAGCAGCAGCAGGAGTGGCTCCTTCAAGGAAGCTGACCCATCAGAGGAACACTCTCTATCCTTCTTGCTATTGCTTGGAAGCTGGACAAAATGACAGGAGCTTCAGCTGCCATTCTGTAACACAAACACCTTGTAACTAAAATGACTGGGGCAGGTAAAAAGATGTGTAGAGTGTATATGCAGCTCCTCCCAAAGGATTGATACTTTTTACTTGTTAATGTCTAAAGTTTAGTTCTGTAAGCTATTGAATAAGATTTATATCTATGATGTACTCTACCTAGCTATGAAAGAAACTGTTAGTTGCTCAGTCATGTCTGACTCTTTGCGACCCCATGGACTGTAGCGCTGCCAGGCTCCTCTGTCCATGGGATTTTCCAGGCCAGAATAATGGAGTAGGTAGCCATTCCCTTCTCCAGGGGATCTTCTTGACCCAGGAATCAAATCCGGGTCTCCTGAATTGCATGAATACAGATGTTAGGTGAATATGCCCTTTGATGGAGCAATTCCACTTCCAGGAATGTATCCTTATGGATATACTCGAACATGTGCTGAAATATATATACATATTTAGCATTGTGTCAAATAAAAAAGGCCTGGCAACAACCTAAATAGATAGGTATATGAAACTGATGGAATAAATTCTGGTATAAAGTGGAATCCTCTGCAGCTATGAACAAGACTGGGCCAGAACTGTTGATCTACTTCTATTGATCTTACAGGGAACAATTCCAGCATATATCATTACATAAGAAAATTCAAGGAACAGAAGTATGAATACAATGGTACTATTTCAGTAGTGGTCCAGTGGGTGGAAAAAATTACAGAGGAAATCAAAAATGGAAGAAAACATTTCTTCCTCATAATTACTGAAGAGCATGTGCTAAGTGAGAAAGCTTGAAATTGGGCAATATGCCCTGAATGTGAGTCTAAGAGACAACTGGTTCCTTATAATAATATAGATATTTATGTTCAGCTGAAAGGTTTGATGCTCATGACATGGCTGAGCTAAGCAGGACCTTAGATCGGCAGTCAGAGAGGCGATGGGGTGGCTGCCATATGCTGTCTTTGCTGTTCCTCAGATGAGGCAGGAAGAGTTCTGGGGAAAGCAGAGGGAGGTTTAAATATGGAACCCAAAGTGAGGAAGGGCCAGGGAGCAGGGAGGGGCAGTGGAAGGCCAGGAGACAGAGATCCTGTGCTTTGGAGGGTAGATGGGGAGCAGCCTTTCTTTCTAACTTCCTTGTCGTTTCTTTCCCGGATATTCTGTCCATGGGGAAAACTCCCCATGGAGAAGTTCTGCTCCATCACCCACATTGGAGAGGGTTTGCTGAAGGAAGAGGGGAAGGAGGCTGTAGCCCCGCACCAGAGCTAACTAGGCAGCTTCTCTGAAGGCAGGTCTCCCAGGGCTCTCCATGGGCCCAGCCGTCTCTATGTACTTGACATGAGAAATTCATAAATCATTCAAATGGACAGATTCGTGGTGGGCAAACAGCTCTGTGTCACCATTCCCCTTAGGAATAGCATGTGAACAGAATTAGATACTTGTAAAAACTGGGTGACAGATGGGCTATTCGGAACAGTTTCATTTACGGTCATTAAATGGCACCTTTTGAAACAGCATCTGGGATGTTGGTGGTCCCTTTCAGGAACAAATTGTAAAACCCGCACGATCCAGTGTTCGGTTCCATGTGTTTCCCAGAGTTTCAGTGACTGCACAACTGGGTCCTTGGTCTCCCCTCTCCTGGGGCTGAATCCACCACGAACCCTGCTGTCTTCCTCTCCTCATCTCAGCACCTTCATTCAGGGACTCATCCCATCCTGCTATGGTCCTTCACCACTGGGAAGCAGTTTTCCGTTCCCGGAGAACAGACACTGGGGGCATATGGCCCTAATACAGCTAGAGGAATGCCTAGCCAGCTCTGCCTTAGCCTGGCCCATTCCTGAATCTTCTTTTCTTTCTAATTTTGTTTTAAAAGTAAAATACTCAAGTGAAAATATTGATCTGTGTTTCCTGTTCAGACATTCTCACCAGCCCTCAGCAAGGCTGATGTGTGTTAGGTACCATGGGCCTAGGGATCCTAGATCCAAGGAATGCTAGGATCTCAGAATCCGCTTGTCACCCTGCGATGGGCCACGGAGGCCCAGCCCCTCCCCCTGCATGTTTGGGCCGAGCCCCAGAGTTGTAAAGTGCCTTCCGAGGTGGCACAGCTGGGTGTCCCCTGCCCCACAGCTGTCCTCACAGCCGTTTCTCTCGATTCCCATATTACATGGACGCAGTGATGTGGTGTATGAGAGGCTGCTTTTCCAGGGAGAAGGGGGAGGCCCTCCTTTGCTGTTTCTCCCGTTCTGAAGTGAATTTAGAGCCCTGGAAGTGTCAGGCCCAAGGAGGTTACATCTCTACACACGTTGATGGTGTGGACATTCTGTCACCCTCTGACCCCAGGGTCAGAGGTCATTTCCAAGAGCCTTCAGCCACTAACACCCTTCTCCACTCTTGCTCTCACATGCCCTCATCCACTCTGAGGTGGAACCTCCCTCTCCCAGCAGCCCCTCCAACAATCCCCTCCAGCCTCCACCACTCCCGAGGCTCTCTCCACACTCTGACTCAACAGGTGTCCTCTCTCCCTGACCTGCTTCATGGAACACACAAGTCATACTTGAAAAGGACAGTGAGGTCTGATGAAGAATCAATATCGTTAGCCTCACGAGGCCTTCTGGGGCCAGAAATTTCCTGCTGGATATGCCTTGACCTTCTTCCCCATGACATCTGCTTTCCCTCAGGCTCTGGTATTGAAGGGCCCTCTGAAGTATGTGGGTCAGGCCGCAGAAGTTTCAAGTGAAAGCTTGGGTTAAGACACATTCCTACGAGCTCTTGGAGCAGTGGGGATTGGGGCTGATGCACTAATCCAGAGAGTGAAGGCAGGGGGCATCTCTCAAGGATAGCTGGGTGATGAAGAACCTTGGTGGCTTTGGGTGAGCAGAAGCATGGACCATGGAGCCAGGAATAAGGTCTCAGTTCAGAGTTTCTGCCAAATTCCTGCCTTGTTGGCTTTGTAGAATCTTACTGTAAGGCAAGACTACAGAGAGCAAGACCCAGTGTTCCACATCCCTGACCTGCCCACTCAGCACCTGCTTGTATATATCCAGTGACAGATATCTGACTGCTCCAGGAGGAAGTCCATTGCCTATTGGGTCCCTCTAGTACCATCAGCCGGAGAAGGCAATGGCACCCCACTCCAGTACTTCTGCCTGGAAAATCCCATGGACGGAGGAGCCTGGTAGGCTGCAGTCGATGGGGTCGCTGAGGGTCGAACACGACTGAGCGACTTCGCTTTCACTTTTCACTTTCATGAAATGGAGAAGGAAATAGCAACCCACTCCAGTGTTCTTGCCTGGAGAATCTCAGGGACGGGGGAGCCTGGTGGGCTGCCGTCTCTGGGGTTGCACAGACACGACTGAAGTGACTTAGCAGCAGCAGCAGCAGTACCATCAGCTGAACTTTATCTCCTTGTGACTTCTGGCTGATTCAAGGTCCACTTGTGGAATAACAGAGAACAGTTTATTTTTCAGATAATAACACTTTAAATATTCAACGGAAGATCTCAGTTTCTTCCCTGCCTGCCTCTACTCTAAAGTCTCCTCTAGGCTCTGCATTTTCAGTGTCTTAGGTACTCTTGTGTGGACTTACTCCATCCATTAAGAGAGTATCATATAGTGGACAAAGCATAGGCTTTGAGTCAAATGAGGGTTCTAATCTACTGGTACATTAACTTTGGGTCAGCATCATCATCTGAAAATGGGGATAAAGTGCTGTAATAGGTGAGTTATTATTGGGCAATCTTGGGCATTCTCCACTGGTTCAGATTGTTCCCCACTGGGGCAGGCATGTGTGGGCCTTACCCTACTCCTACGATGGCCAGTGAAAATCAGAAGAAAACCAAGAAAGATCTTGACCACATGCTGGGTGGTCTTCAGTGGAGTGAAGTTCCCATGGAATCTTTCTCGGGGACTGATCAGCAGAGTCTCTGAGGATGGTGATGGATGCTGCTCACTTTAATGGAGGCTCCCACTTGGATGCTCAAGTGGTACCATCCATGGTGCTCTGTCCACCTGCTATTGCTGGGAAGAGAGCCCTCTATCTTCTTAGGCAACTTCCCTTTAATTTGCTCCCAGACTTCTGGGTACAAGAGTTCTGGTCAATGGAACTAGCTCACCTTTTCTCAAAGAGTGACGTGAAATGGGGCTTAAACTTGTACTACCTAGTGCAGTGAAGAAAAGGAAGAAAAACAAAATGGTTGTATTTCTATATTAAAATAGTCTTAGCAGGTTATTATTATGAGGGTACCAGAAATGCCTGGGCTTCCCTGGTGGCTCACTGGAAAAGAATCCACCTTCCAATGCAGGACATGTAGGTTCGATTCCTGGGTCGGGAATATCCCCTGGAGAAGGAAATGGCAATGTACTCTGATTTTCTTGCCTTGGAAATCCCATAGACAGAGGAGCCTCGTGGGCTACAGTCCATGGGGTTGCAAAGAATTGGGCACAATTTAGTGACTAAACAAGAACAACAACTAGAAATGCCCAGCTCTCTCCCTGGCCTGGCCTGGCCATGGAGGATGCTCATTGAGTGAGAGTCTTGGTCCTCCCTAGTAGTAACCTTGTGAAAGGTAAAGTGTGTGGTCCCCACTTGGAAGCAACACTTCAGAAGCAGTTTGCCAGGGCAAAGCAATGCAGAAGCATTATTTCCCTTAATCGGAGCACCTTTCTTCCACTGAACTGTGTTGAAGCTGCAAAATCATTGTTGGGACTTGCATCATTCTGTTAAATTTCACTGGGCTGTTGTAACTAAACTCCTGGTTTTATTATTGCTTGTGAACCACATATAGTTTAGTCATATCTCTCCTGTTCTCTACTTCTGCAATTAGTTAAAAAACTTGTGTTGTATAATTTCTTCTTCAACCTGTATGTCATTTTGTTTTAGAGAAGGAAATGGCAACCCACTCCAGTATTCTTGCCTGGGGAATCCCATGGATGGAGGAGCCTGGTGGGCTACAGTCCACAGGGTCGCAGAGAGTCGGACACGACTGAGCGATTTCACTTCACTTCACTTCAAAGCTTAGCTTTCTTATCTGAAAACTGAAGGATTTGGGCTTTGTGATCTTGAAGGTTTTGTCCAGCTCTGACAGCCTTGTATTTCATAAGTGGTGTCCCTCCTTAGACTTTTTCAGCAGTTTAACAAATATCTCACATCCAACTTGTTTTTCAGTTCTGCCTTCACTGCAAATCTGGGCCTTCATCCTCATCTGACAACTTCCAGCCCTAGAGCCAAGGACAGAACCTTGCCAGGGTGATGGTTAATTTTGTGTGTCAAGTTGATTGGACCACGGTACCCAGATATTTGGTCAAATGTTATTCTAGGTGTGATTGTCAGGGTGTTACTGGATGAGACTAACATTAAAATCTGCAGACTAAGTAAAGCAGATTGTCCTAACCAATGTGAGTGAACACTATCCAATTAGTTCAAGGTCTGAATAAAAAAAAAAGGTGGCTGACCTCCTCTGAATAAGAAAGAATTCTTCTTGCCTAATTGTCTTTGGGCTCAGATATTGGAAATTTCCACCCCGCCCCCTCTCAGTCTTTGGACTACAGTTGGAACCTTAGTTCTTCCTGGGTCTCCAGTCTGCCAATTTTCAGGCTGAAAACCATTGGCTCTTCTGGTTCTTAGGCCTTTAGACTCTGATAGAACTAAATTGACAGTTCTCCCAGGTCACCAGCTTGCTGACACTTTGCAGATCTTGGGACTTGTTTCCATAATCATGTGGTTAAATTCCTTATAATATTCCCTCTCTAACTTTACATATATAGTGGCTCAGATGATAAGCGTCTTCCTACAATGTGGGAGACCCGGGTTCAATCCCTGGGTCAGGAAGATCTCCTGGAGAAGGAAATGGCACCCCACTCCAGTACTCTTGCCTGGAAAATCCCATGGACAGAGGAACCTGGTAGGCTACAGTCCATGCTGTTGTGAAAAGTCAGACATGACTGAGTGACTTCATTTTCTTTCTTTCACTTTCTATGACTTATACATATATACATTTTGTTTTTCTATATGCATAAATTACACATTTTTATACATCTAAATCGTATATATATATAAATTCATGTCCAACTCTTTGCCCATGGACTGTAGCCCTCCAGGCTGCTCTGTCCATAGGGATTCTCCAGGCAAGAATACTGGAGTGGGTTGCTATGCCCTCCTCAGGGGATCTTCCCAACCCAGAGATCAAACTCAGGTTTCCCACATTGCAGGCGAATTCTTTACCATCTGAGACACCAGGGAAGCCCAAATTATACATATTTGCATACGTATATGGAAACAGTGGAAACAGTGTCAGACTTTATTTTTTTGGGCTCCAAAATCAGTGCAGATGGTGACTACCGCCATGAAATTAAAAGATGCTTACTCCTTGGAAGAAAAATTATGACCAACCTAGATAGCATATTCAAAAGCAGAGACATTACTTTGCCAACAAAGGTCCATCTAGTCAAGGCTATGGTTTTTCCAGTGGTCATGTATAGATGCCGGAGAAGGCAATTGCACCCCACTCCAGTACTCTTGCCTGGAAAATCTCATGGACAGAGGAGCCTGGTAGGCTGCAGTCCATGGGGTCGCTAAGAGTTGGACATGACTGAGCGACTTCACTTTCACTTTTCACTTTCATGCATTGGAGAAGGACATGGCAACCCACTCCAGTGTTCTTGCCTGGAGAATCCCAGGGACGGCGGAGCCTAGTGGGCTGCCGTCTATGGGATCACACAGAGTCGGACATGACTGAAGTGACTTAGCATAGCATAGCATAGCATGTATAGATGCAAGAGTTGGACTGTGAAGAAAGCTGAGCACTGAAGAATTGATGCTTTTAAACTGTGGTGTTGGAGAAGACTCTTGAGAGTCCCTTGGACTGCAAGGAGATCCAACTAGTCCATTCTAAAGGAGATCAGCCCTGGGTGTTCTTTGGAAGGAATGATGCTAAAGTTGAAACTCCAGTACTTTGGACACCTCATGAGAAGGGTTGACTCATTGGAAAAGACTCTGATGCTGGGAGGGATTGGGGGCAGGAGGAGAAGGGGACGACAGAGGAAGAGGTGGCTGGATGGCATCATCGACTCGATGGACGTGAGCCTGGGTGAACTCTGGGAGTTGGTGATAGACAGGGAGGCCTGGTGTGCTGCTATTCATGGAGTTGCAAAGAGTTGGACACGACTGAGCGACTAAACTGAACTGATAAATAATATGTATCTATATAATTAGATTTATAATTATACCTATGAAATTTATAATAATGTAAGTATAAAAAACATATGCATTCTTGGTTACTCTGAAAAAACTTGATTAATACTCCAGGAGAAGTTTCCATCTGTGTTGAGTGAATCTCGTCAATCAATCCACTAAAATTAGAGTCAGTAAACTATGGCCCCCGTCTGTTTTTGTAAATAAAGTTTTACTGGAACACAGCCACGCCTGCTTGGTTATGTATTGTCCGTAGCTGCCTTCACACTACACTGATGGAGGCGAGCAGGTTATGGCAGAGACCACCTGCCCTGCAAAGTGCAAAACACTTGATTTCTAGCTTTTTCAGGAAAATGTTTGCTGACCTCTGCTCTAGGATATAGTTGTTCAGTTCACCTTACCTACTCACACTACTTTTCTTAACTTGCTTCTTTTGTTAACTGTCCACCTCTAAAATGTGGGCCATGTGCATCTCTGAACGTCGAGGCTTTAGCTCCAAGCTGGTTTCTGCCATGCCATCTCGGAATTGCCGCTTTTAAGGAGATGGACTGTTTCTAGAGCCATTTGCTGAGTGGTCTAGATTTAGTGCTTCCCTGGTGGCTCAGACAATGAAGAATCTGCCTTCAGTGCAGGAGATGAGGTTTGATCCCTGGGTGGGGAAGATCGCCTGTGGAAGGGAATGGCAACCCACTCCAGTATTCTTGCCTGGAGAATTCCATGGACAGAAGATCCTGGTGGGCTATGGTTCATGGAGTTGCAAAGAGTTGGACACCACTGAGCAATGAACAGTTTCACTAGATTTCCAGGTTCTGCCACTACCAACTATAGATGGAAATATATAGGTGAGATATAAGAAAGGACTTCTCAGTGATGCTGGTACCTTTGGGCATCAGTACTGTCAGGATTTGGGGAACTTTACCTGAAGAACCTAGAGAATAGTACAAGTACCTAATCATTTAACTCAGGTGAAATTCTGTTCTGAGCTAGAAGGATGGATTAGATCTGTGGTTTCTGAAATACGGTATGGTTTGCATCCAGTGAAGAGCATGTAAGATAACTTTAGATGATATGTGGGTCAACATTTCTTATTTTAATATTAATATCCTAATTTTAATGAATTATATAAACATTCCAACTTTAATGTGTATTTTAAAGAGGTAAAACCAGCATATCTAAGCTCTAATTTTATGATCACTATTACTTAGGATGGGGCTAAAGAAAAGCAAATCAATAGAGTTGATTTAAGGGAAATATTAAATGAATAAAATTACAGGTATTATGCAGCAATTCATTTTCATGCATTGGAGAAGGAAATGGCAACCCGCTCCATTGTTCTTGCCTGGAGAATCCCAGGGACAGGGGAGCCTGGTGAGCTTCCGTCTATGGGATCGCACAGAGTCGGACACGACTGAAGCGACTCAGCAGCAGCAGCAGCAGCATGCAGCAATGGCAAAAACTGCAAAAGTGGAGCTCAAATGACAGAGATTGGGAAAATATTGATTGGACTCAGTGACAAAGTTACCGCCTTTGTTTCTTGCTGTCACAACCTCTGTAGGAATTTCAACACAATTTAGATCTTTAAGGTCTCTTTCTTCTACCCACTGTCAGTGTGACGCAAGAGATTTTGCCAGGCTAACATGATTTTCAGGTATTTGGTGCAGAGGCCCTGCAGCCTGACCTGGGTAATAGAGTTCATCTCCCCAGTAGCCTGGGCAGCTTATCATCTGTGCCTGATGCGTGGCCACTGATGAAGATGGAATGGTCGGGTCGGCAGTGTTATTAACGCCAGCGCCGCATCTGTGAGCATCTGCAAGTGAAACTGAGTGAGATGCCCTTCACTTAAGCCCACGAGGACAATGAAAGCCAGTGTGCCGCTTGGCTGGGGGCCAGAAGCCGGCCTGCTGTCAGAGTAAAGAAATTCATTAGAGGAGAGCTTGCAGCAAGGACTGAAGAGGGGGTGGGTGTTTATGGAGCAACAGCAAATTAAAACTTTGTCCTTTGCTCCAGTATGCACTTCGGTCCCTGCTTCTTGAGGGGACATATGATGTAGTGGCCCACGAGAGGGGCTTCCAAATGCCTGTGATCATCCAGCCATACTACACCCACTTCCATGCCGCAGGCCTTGTTTACTTTCTGAAGTCAGAAGAGAGGGCTGCCATGACACCTTTGTGCAGATGGAAGAATTCCGAATGGGAGGACCTGCTGCCAACAGCTGATGAAGGTCCCTGAAGTCCAGAACAGAGGGCAAAATGATAGTCTGCGATCCACTGGTCAGAATTTGCAAATTTAAGGTGGGAGGCCAGTCCTGTGGCCTGAAGTGGGCCAGGAGTAGGTGGCACTGAGAAGAGGTGGAGACTACAGCAGCCTGGGAGCTTCAGGTCCCATTTAAAGGGGGAGTCACTCTGGGCACCAGCCTTTGTTTTGATGAGGAAGTCCAGTCCTTGTTTCTAGATGGCTGACGTCTCTGCACATATGCATGCTAAGTCGCTTCAGACATGTTCCATTCTTTGTGACCCCATGGACCGTAGCCCACCAGGCTCCTCTATCCATGGGATTCTCCAGGCAAGAATACTAGAGTGGGTTGCCATTCCCTCCTCCAGGGGATCTTCTCGACCCAGGGATCAAACCCACATCTCTTTTGTCTCCTGCATTGGCAGGTGAGTTCTTGACCACTAGCTCCACCTGGAAAGCCTCTGAGGTTTCTAGATATGTATAGGTTAAAAATACACAAAACCTCTCAACTTAAAAATCTTTAACCTAAATTTCTAAAAAAACATTTTTTTTAAGAGAAAAGAAAAAGAAAACACTAGACTGATAAATCCCATGGCTTGTGGATCTCTATGGTGAGTAGAATAATCCCCTCGACAAAGATGTCTGAGTTTGAATTCCCAGGACCCGTGAATGCGCTTTGTTACATGGCAAATGGGCTTCCCAGGTGGTGCTAGTAGTAAAAAAATCTGCCTGTCAATGCAGGAGACACAAGAGACTCAGGTTCAATCCCTGGGTTGGGAAGATAACCTGCAACAGGAAATGGTACTCCTTCCAATATTCTTGCTTGGAAAATTCCATGGGCAGATGAGCCTGGTGGGCTATAGTCTGTGGGGCCACAAAGAATTGGACACAACTGGGCGACTGAGCACCACCACAAAGGAGATACAGACGGAATTAAGCTGCTAATCGCTGACTTTAAGATGGGAAGAGTAGCTTGCATTATCCTCATCGTCTCAGCACAATCACAATTGTCCTTAAAAGTGGACAGAGGAGGCTGGAGAGTCTGTGTCAGAGTGATAAGATATGAGAATGAGTCAGTGCAGGGTTGCTGCTTTGAAGTTGGAAGGGGACCACGAGCCAAGGAGTGTGGGTGGCTGCTGGAAGGTGGAAAAGTCAAGGAAACAGACCCTCCTGTAGATCGTTTGGAAAGGGAATCAGTTCTGCTGACCCTTGATTTTAGCCCAATAAGACCCATTTTAGATGCCTCAGCTACAGAAGTGCAAGGTGGTAAGTCTGTGTTCTTTAAACCACCAAACTTGTAACTTGTTACAGCAGCAAAAGAAAATCAATACAGCCTCTATTTTCAAACTCCAATATGGAGAATGAAAGGCAAGTCCAGTCAAAGTGGAGAAATGCTGTGGTCCTCTATTTGCCCTTCTTCATAATGAGGGAAGGACAAGAGAGAATGAATGCTAGGCTTGGTTTCTTGAATTCCTCAGTGACTATTTTGATGAAAAAATACCTGCTCAGTTAAGCAAATGCATTTGATCTTTTAATTCTGAGATACTCTGGCTTGTCCTGGGGACAGTTTTGGAGCAGTGATCCAGGGGCTTTCTAGGTCAGTACACCTATGCCAAAGCCTTTGACTGTGTGGATCACAATAAACTTTGGAAAATTCTGAGAGATGGGAATACCAGACCACCTGATCTGCCTCTTGAGAAACCTATATGCAGGTCAGGAAGCAACAGTTAGAACTGGACATGGAACGACAGACTGGTTCCAAATAGGAAAAGGAGTACATCAAGGCTGTATATTGTCACCCTGCGTATTTAACTTATATTCAGAGTACATCATGAGAAACGCTGGGCTGGAGGAAGCACAAGCTGGAATCAAGATTGCTGGGAGAAATCTCAATAACCTCAGATATGCAGATGACACCACCCTTATGGCAGAAAGTGAAGAGGAACTAAAGAGCCTCTTGATGAAAGTGAAAGACTCTGGGAGAGGGAGAGGGTGGGATGATTTGGGAGAATGGCATTGAAATATGTATAATATCATGTTTGAAAAGAGTCGCCAGTCCAGGTTCGATGCCTGATACTGGATGCCTGGCGCTGGTGCACTGGGATGACCCAGAGGGATGGTATGGGGAGGGAGGAGGGAGGAGGGTTCAGGATGGGGAACACATGTATACCTGTGGCAGATTCATTTTGATGTATGGCAAAACCAATACAATACTGTAAAGTTAAGTAAAATAAAATTAAAAAAAAAAAGAAAGTGAAAGAGGAGAGTGAAAAAGTTGGCTTAAAGCTCAGCACTCAGAAAGCTAAGATGATGGCATCTGATCCCATCACTTCATGGCAAATAGATGGGAAAACAGTAGAAACGGTGGGAGACTTTATTTTTGGGGGGCTCCAAAATCACTGCAGATGGTGACTGTAGCCATGAAATTAAAAGAGGCTTACTCCTTGGAAGAAAAGTTAGGACCAACCTAGACAATGTATTAAAAAGCAGAGACATTACTTTGCCAACAAATGTCTGTCTATTCAAGGCTATGGATTTTCCAATTGTCATGTCTGGATGTGAGAGTTGGACTATAAAGAAAGCTGAGTGCTGAAGAATTGATGCTTTTGAACTGTGGTATTGGAGAAGACTCTTGAGAGTCCCTTGGACTGCAAGGAGATCCAACCAGTCCATCCTAAAGGAGATCAGTCCTGGGTGTCCATTGGAAGGACTGATGTTGAAGCTGAAATTCCAATACTTTGGCCACCTTATTCGAAGAGCTGACTCATTGGAAAAGACTCTGATGCTGGGAGGGATTGGGGGCAGGAGGAAAAGGGGATGACAGAGGATGAGATGGCTAGATGGCATCACCGACTCGATGGATGTGAGTCTGAGTGAACTCTGGGAGTTGGTGATGGACAAGGAGGCATGGTGTGCTGCAATTCATGGGGTTGCAAAGAGTTGGACACGACTGAGCGACTGAACAGAGTACCTAGTTTGGAGACTAGGTGGGGGAGACCCTTAGAGCTCCCCAATAATCTGTGAGATTGGCTGTTTTCCTTAGTCTCCCTTGAAGTTGGGTCGGGGCTACATGGCCAGTGGGATATAGACAGACGTGATACAGGCTACTTCCAGGCCTGGCCCTTCAATGAATCCATGCGATCGCTTTCTCTTTTCCTGCCCGTGGTGACCCTGTAGTCCATTTTCCCAGATGATTTAGGTACAAGATGGAGGAGCACTGTCCCATATGTGTTCTGAGCAAGGAATAGACTCTCATTTTGTTGAACCATTAAGATTTTAGTATTGTCTATGGCGACATTCGGAGAAGGCAATGGCACCCCACTCCAGTACTCTTGCCTGGAGAATCCCATGGATGGAGGAGCCTGGTAGGCTGCAGTCCATGGGGTCGCTAAGAGTCGGACACAACTGAGCAACTTCACTTTCACCTTTCACTTTCATGCATTGGAGAAGGCAATGGCAACCCACTCCAGTGTTCTTGCCTGGAGAATCCCAGGGACGGGGGAGCCTGGTGGGTTGTCTTTGGGGTCACTAAGAGTCAGACATGATTGAGCGACTTCACTTTCACTTTTCACTTTCGTGCATTGGAGAAGGAAATTGCAACCCACTCCAGTGTTCTTGCCTGGAGAATCCCAGGGACAGGGGAGCCTGGTGGGCTGTTGTCTATGGGGTCACACAGAGTCGGGCATGACTGAAGCGACTTAGCAGCAGCATGGCAACATTACTTATCAGTTATTAAATCCAAAATGGACAAAAAAATCTGCCTTGGGGGAATGTGACTATGGAAAGATAAGTGATAAGTTGGAACCCAGGAGAGAAGATGTGTGATGGTTCAGAGAGGAACCATGTTTTTCCAAGTGTAATCTGTAAACCATTAATGGTAACTGAGCATATGTAGATGGCAAACTTTAAAAATTTTAATGGGCAAATGTTTATTTGACTATGTAGTAGAAAAATTTTACCCAACATCAATGTCTACCCTGTAATTTCATAATTTTTGCTTAGGAGTCAATTAGAAGTAGACTTAGAAAAAATTTAAATAACAAATATACAAGTGGTACATAGGGATGGAATAAAAATATGGAGGTGGCAATAACTAAAATTTAGGGGCCAGGAAAATAGGCCATAGGAAAATCGAGGAGGCTTGGAATATATCTGAAAAGAATAGAGAGCTCCCATGGCTCTTTTGCTGTGAGAAGTCATATATTTAGCTAGAAAATTCTAGGAATTAGATCAGATCAGATCAGTCGCTCAGTCGTGTCCGACTCTTTGTGACCCCATGAATCGCAGCACGCCCAGGCCTCCCTGTCCATCACCAACTCCCGGAGGTCACTCAGACTCACATCCATTGAGTCAGTGATGCCATCCAGCCATCTCATCCTCTGTCGTCCCCTTCTCCTCCTGCCCCCAATCCCTCCCAGCATCAGAGTCTTCTCCAATGAGTCAAATCTTTGCATGAGGTGGCCAAAATACTGGCGTTTCAGCTTTAGCATCATTCCTTCCAAAGAAATCCCAGGGCTGATCTCCTTCAGAATGGACTGGTTGGATCTCCTTGGGGGACCTAAAATTATCAGCTCCTTGCTGCCTTTATAATGATGTCCAACTTCCTTGGCCTGGCATTCAAAACCTTCTAGATCTCTAGCATCTAACAGTAATTTAAATTGTTTGTTTAATTTCTATTGGCTGTTGTGTATGATTCCACAAGTTAATTCCACTCAACTTGTAAGCCGTAGCTCAAATTTCATCCTCCGTGAAGCTTTACTTTATTGTCCCTCGCCCCAGTAAAAGTGATCTCACCCTCTTGAAAAGCCCTAGACCACCTATTAGGTACTAACCAGACATATAATCCTAAAGTCATTTCTGTGAGCATCTTTTCTTCCCATTTAAGCTCTAAGCTCCTGGACAAGAATAATCTTATTCTTAGAATATTTCTTTTAATCTTTCATACTTCTTGATAATTTTCAGTAACACACAATCAATATGTTGTAATTTTTTGTTGTAAAACATCTGTTTCTCATGCTTCAGAGCTTTTCAAAGTATAAGCCAAGAATTGCAAGGTATGATGGAATTGAGTTCCTATGACATGAGGATAATTTAATGAGCTTTCTGTTTGATGAAACTTCTAGGCTCTAAGGAAGGTGTCTATTGGGAATTATATGAGGCTTGCTGTTACCTGGTTTATTATAACGGTCATGTTGTTGAAATGTTTTCAGGCAGGATGTTAAAGTAATGGTAGCTGCTAAAGTAAGTAGACTTCAAAATTAAATAATAGAATTTGACTTCCCACTTATATAATAGTCAAGGAAAGTCAGCTTTCCTCAACACAGGTATCCCAGCTCCTTTCATCACATGGCTCAGCCATTCTCTAAGTCCTGTTGTCATCTGCATCCAACTGGCAGAAGATGAAAGGGGATGTGAAGCAGGTACTCCCACTTTTAAAAACCTCTGATTAGGAAATGAGATACATGATTCTAATTTGAATTCCATGGGTGAAAATTGGTCATCTGGTCACATCTAGATGTCAAGGGGACAGGAAAATGTCATCCCTTTGAGAAATTATGGATTGGAGAGTGTCAACCCTACTTGGATGGTTGACTGGCACATAGCTGGATCAGCCCGCCAGCTGCCTTCCAAGTTTAGCCACCATTTACAAGGAAATGTGGAAGAGCTTGAGAAATAATTGGAACAATAGAGGAAAATGGTGGAACAAGATAACCCAAGAAATAAGAGAAATGGAAACAAAGCCCATCTGGGTCCCTAAACGAGTTTCTTCATCTTTTCAGGAGATGGAGAGAGGCTAGCATAGATGCTGGAATTCAGGTGTGCTGGCTTCTGGAATGGGGAAGCATGGGTGCAGGGTGACATTTTTGTTGTTGTTTTGGCTATGTGATTATGTTTTTAAACCTTTGTGTTTTATTTAAAAAATTTTAACCTTTTTATTTTATGTGGAGTAGAGTTGATTAGCAACACTGTTAATTTCAGGTGTACAGCAAAACGGTACAGTTGTTCATGTATCTGTTCTTTTTCAAGTTCTTTTCCCATTTAGGATGTTACATAATCTGTGTACTTCTAAGAGTTGCTTTGGGGTTCTGGCCGAGTGGAGGAGTCACACTGCCAGTCCCTTCCATCTGGACTGCGGGCCAGTTTATGCTGCTTCCCCGACTACTGGACGTGGGCCAGGACCCACAGCACTGGCTTTAGGTAGAACGCTTCTTTTTTGTTGTTGGATTTTCACTTGTTCCCTTATTTGAACTTAGAATAATTTGGTATAACAGAGAATATTATCACTTAACAGGCTTGAAAAGTGAGTCATGGAAATATCCCAAGCTCTCTCATGAGTGAGTCAGGACTAGACCCTTAATCCCCTGACTCTAGATTCAAGGCCCAGTGCACTATAATGCAGTCTCCCCTCTGGGAAACAGTTGGCTCTAGGTAAAGAGGAGAAGGTCAGTTCTGTCCTTCAGTCTTCCAGGTTCATTTTTCTAAGACTGTTTGCCCTCTTGATTCCTAACGTCAATCCAGACTTGCTCTGATCTCCTTGGTTGTGCTGACTTGTGCCTGTCCTGGAGGTATTGGCATCTTTTTCTAGGCTAAATAGAAAGAGATGTGGCTCTACCAGTGGCACCCTGAGGGAGGATATCAGTGAGCATGAAGGCCTATGGCAGCACCTGTGAAACACAATTAAACCATCACATGCTCCATAAAGCCAGTCCTGGCTTCAGCCAGCATTGCTATAACCATCTCCTCTTGCCAGAGCATGAATTACACAAGTCAGATTTTAGAGCTTCAAAGGCTTTTAGAAATCACCCAATCTAGCTATTTATGTTTGGGTAATAAATATATGAGTATTTGAAAAGATGCTTACTCCCACTAGTGAGCAGAGCAGTGCAATTAAAGTAAGAAAACAAAGTTTTCCTCTGGCAGGTTGGCAAAAACAAAACCATATCCAGAGTTACCAGACAGGTGGACAAATTGTCTCTCTCTTACACTGTTAGATGAGTATGGATTGATAACAACTTTTGGGGGGCACTCTAACACATTTCAAAGCAAAAGTTGAAATAATAAAAAATTAAAAAGGAATGTAAAAAGCAAAAAAAAAAAAAGCAAAATATTAAAAGCAAAAATTAAAGGGACATAGTAATTTCAAGTGCAAGAATCCCTATATTTATGGAGGTATACAAAATTAGATGTTCATGAGTGATGTGATTAATTGTGATTATAAAAAAAAAATGGAGAAAACATGAATGTATTTCAATAGAGAAAATGTTGCATTAATTATGGAAAATCTATGTTGCCATTTTGTGGAATTTTGCATAGCTTTTAGAAAGAATGAATTAGAAATGTAAAATGATACAGCTGTTTTGGGAAGCACTTGGCAATTCCTCAAAAAGTTAAAGAATTATCATATGACCCAGCAGGATATAACCAATAATACTGAAAGCCTATGGCTACACGAAACTTGTACACAAATGTTTGTAGCAGCATTATTCATAATAGCCAACAAGGTGAAAATGGGCTTCCCAGGTGGCTCAGTGGGTAAAGAATCTGCCAGCAGTGCAGGAGATACAGGAAACACGGGTTCAAGCCCTGGGTTGGGAAAATCCCCTGGAAGACGGCATGACAACCCACTCTGGTATTCTTGCCTGGAGAATCCCACAGACAAAGGAGGCTGTGGGCTATGGTCCATAGGGTCACAAAGAATTGGACATGATTGAAGCACCTGAGCACACACGCACAAGTGGGAACAACCCAAATTTCCATCAGCTAATAAATGGGTAAGCAAAAGGTGGCATAGCCATACAATGGAACGCTGCTGCTGCTGCTAAGTCGCTTCAGTCATGTCTGACTCTGTGCGACCCCATAGATGGCAGCCCACCAGGCTCCCCTGTCCCTGGGATTCTCCAGGCAAGAACACTGGAGTGGGTTGCCATTTCCTTCTCCAATGCATGAAAGTGAAAAGTGAAAGTGAAGTTGCTCAGTCGTGTCCGACTCTTAGCGATCCGATGGACTGCAGCCCACCAGGCTCCCCTGTCCCTGGGATTCTCCAGGCAAGGCTACTGGAGTGGGGTGCCATTGCCTTCTTTGACAATGGAATGTTACTCAGCTGTAAACAGAAATGATGTACTGATTCTTGCTATAAGATGGTTGAGCTTTGGAAACATTATGCTAAGTGTAAAAAGCTGGACATACAAGTTCATTGATTGGTTATATGATTCTATTCATATCAAATGTCAAAAAAGAGTCAAGTTCATAGAGATGAACAATATGTTGATAGTTTCCAGGGACTGGGGAAAGGGAAGTAATAGCAGGTGACTGCTAATGAATACAGATAGGGTTTCTTAGGACAGTGATGAAAATATTCTAGAATTAGATAGTGGTGATGGTTACACAACTTTGTGAACAATATCTACTAAAACCACTGAGTTGTAAACTTTAAAAGGTATACATTTGAATCAGTTCTAATGAGGTAGATGAAACTGGAGCCTATTATACAGAGTGAAGTAAACCAGAAAGAAAAACACCAATACAGTATACTAACGCATATATATGGAATTTAGAAAGATGGTAACAATAACCCTGTATACGAGACAGCAAAAGAGACACAGATGTATAGAACAGTCTTTTGGACTCTGTGGGAGAGAGAGAGGGTGGGATGATTTGAGAGAATGGCATTGAAACATGCATAATATTATATATGAAACGAGTCGCCAGTCCAGGTTCGATGCACGATACTGGATGCCTGGGGCTGGTGCACTGGGAAGACCCAGAGGGATGATATGGGGAGGGAGGAGGGAGAAGGGTTCAGGATGGGGAAGACATGTATACCTGTGGCAGATTCATGTTGATATATGGCAAAACCAATACAATATTGTAAAGTTAAAAAATAAAATAAAATATATTAAAAAAGGTGAATTTTATGGTATGTGAACTGTATCTGAAAAAAAAAAAGAGAGAGAAATTCTGTTTGTCTGAAATAGAGGGGTGTCCCTGATACATTGTAGGTTTCAGGAACAAGTTGTTAAACAATATATAGGTTATTTTTTTTTATTGGAGTATAGTTGGTTTACAATGTTGTATTAGTTACAGGTATACAGGGAAATGCTTCAGATATATCTCTGTATATATTCTTTTCTAGATTCTTTTCCCTTATAGGTTATTACAAAATATTGAGTATAGTTCCCTGTGCTGTACAGCAGGTCCTTGTTATTTATCTATTTTATATATGGTAGTGTGTGTGTGTTAATCTCAAACTCCTAATTTATCCCTCCCCCTGTTCCCATTTCTCGTTTGGTAACCATTAGTTTGTTTTCTATGTCTGTGGATCTTTATAGCTTATTTTTATTACAACAAAACACACTCTTATCAGTTTTGGTCCAACTGGAAAAATAAAAAGTCCTATAAATATTTAAAAGCAAGAAACTTTTACACAGGGAACTGATTACAACGGTGAAAAGCACCCTTACACTGGAGAAGCAGAGTGAGGAGACAGTATTCTTGCCAGAGCGACTCAGGAGCGTGGCGGGCCCGTCTCATGGGAGCTGAACCCATGGAGGAGTTGCAGCCGCGAGGGAGAAGCCACAGGAAGCAGGATGAGGGGGAGAGATACCCTTTTCTTCTCCCCTCCTCCTACTGTCTGGTGTTCCCCTATCATAGCCTACTGGTCGTATCTACTCAGAAGCCAGGGGAAAGAGAGCCTGAGAAATGTAGTTCCCTGAAGTACAGAATAGAGCAGAGGAGGAACAGGAAGTGTCTATGAAAGCAATCAGGCCATTGACCTCCACGTTGTATCTCTTTTGCAATTTGGTGTCCATTCTCACCTGCCTGACTTAAGCCATGTCATATAAGCCAAAATGTTCTCATCCTCTCAACAAGGGGAGACCCGAAGTCGCTTCACTGTCATCACCTGCTTCAAGTGCATAGCTTCCGGTTGATAGCATCCTTCCCAAAGGTCTGGGTGTGGGTTCTCATAGGCTGGTGGTCCGCTGACTTAATAAAGTTAAAATCTCTGACACTTGGTGTAAAAAATAAGAGAACAGAAAACAAAAAAAGAATTGAATGATAGAAATGTAACAATATATTCGTAGCTGTTAAAGGCATCATCGGGCTTCCCTGAGAGCTCAGTTGGTAAAGAATCCACCTGCAATGCAGGAGACCCCAATTTGATACCTGGGTCAGGAAGATCCCCTGGAGAAGGGATAGGCTACCCATTCCAGTATTCTTGGGCTTCCCTTGTGGCTCAGCTGATAACAAACCAAGGTGGGAGACCTGGGTTTGATCCCTGGGTTGGGAAAGGCTACTCACTCCAGTATTCTGGCCTGGAGAATTGGGACTGTATAGTCCAAGGGGTTGCAACTGAGCGACTTGCACTTCATTTCACAAAGCCATCATCTCTGTCACTGGTCATGAGAGCACAGTTGATGTTTATATCTTCCTTTCTTCCACCCATTCCCTTTTACCTTGCTGTTAGTCAGCACTCCACTTGGTTGGGGGTTCTTGACCTGCTAGGGTGACTAAAATCACAATTCCTGGAGGTTCTGAGTCTTTAGTGACTGTGCCTCTTGTGGACTGCTCTATACTTCTATTTGGAAGTAATAAGCAGCATCTAAGATTATCCCTGGACTCCTGTGATGGCCTCTTCGCCACCACTGTGTGGAAGCAACCCAATATCCCCCTGATAATTGAAATCAACCCCATTTTCTGTCGATCCAGGAACATGGGGAAATCCTACTAGCTAGCTGGCAGTCTCCTCATCCTCTTCCCTTTGGAAGCGGTCACTCCTTGAAACACCTCCAAGATTGCAGAGACAGTAGGCAAATCTCTGAGAATAGGTATAATAGTGAATGGAGCCAGTCCTCATCTCTTGGTTCCCAGATCTGTATGTTCTGATTATAGAAGAAAGAGGAGTGACCATTTATTTCAGTTTAAAGCATATATTGCATCCTCTGGGACAGTATCCCGCCTCACAGGGTATGGTCTCGTATCTGACTCTGTGACTGAGTCTGTAACAACCCATTCTATCAGGCCAGCTTCTTCAAGGCATTTGAGAGGTGTGTTAAGGCCAGTGAATTCCATGTGTGTGAAGCCACTGCTGCACCCCCTTCACTATAAAATGTATTCCTTGTTCAGAATGTCGTGTGAGATACCCTCATGATAAATGAGGCATCCCTTAAATTCATGGACTGTGGTGCTGACAGAAACATGTAAAGCTCATTATACTAGGGAAGTTTTAGTATCTTCATGTAATTGAACGTAAGCAGTTGAGTCCAAGGCTCAGTCAACCAATCAAGGACACTGTTGGAGCTATTTCTGGCTGCAGGAGCTAGAACATTATCTGGAATCTTGAGTAAGGGTATCCTTATTGACAAATTTGGCCTCATCTAATTTTATTTTCTATCCTTAGGCTGTTAGCCTTAGAATCCGACTGCACAGTTGTTCTCTAGGTTTCTGCTCTTAAGAATTAGCAAGAGTGTATAATTCCTTTGGTGTATAGGACGTCATTCCCAGAGCACACCTTGCAATTCATCCCTTACAGTGGGATCGGATTCTACTTTTGGGTCCAGAGGCAGTAAGAACGAGTAGAAATGGGTCATGAGAATAGTATCCCATTGCAGAAGTTGCTTAAGGTAAGACCATTATTTTACATTACAGCGACTTTAAGCAAGGGAAGGATAGTTTCTAGAGATAAGGGAAGATGGACTGCTTGCAAGGTTCTAAGCATCATCAAACTATTTAATATTCAAATGTCCTCCTCTCAAGGCTCAGGATCCTACTCCTTTACAACTAGTTCTGACATTAATATATGAGACATGGCTAGGTTTTGTACTCAGGTAACAGTGTTATTTTGTGACATGTACTATATGCTTCGGGACCAAATTTTCAGACAAATCTACCCAGTGAAGAAAGGCAATGCCAAAAAATGCTCAAACTACCACACAATTGTACTCATCTCACACGCTAGTAAAGTAATGGTCAAAATTCTCCAAGTCAATCTTCAACAGTACATGAACTGTGAACTTCCAGATATTCAAGCTGATTTTAGAAAAGGCAGAGAAACCGGAGATCAAATTGCCAACATCTGCTGGATCATCAAAAAAGCCAGAGAGTTCCAGAAAAATATCGATTTCTGTTTTATTGACTATGCTAAAGCCTTTGACTGTGTGGATCACAATAAACTGTGGAAAATTCTGAAAGAGATGGGAATATCAGACCACCTGACCTGCCTCTTGAGAAACCTGTATGCAGGTCAGGAAGCAACAGTTAGAACTGGACATGGAACAACAGACTGGTTCCAAACCAGGAAAGGAGTATGTCAAAGCTGTATATTGTCACCCTGCTTATTTAATTTATATGCAGAGTACATCATGAGAAATGCTGGGCTGGAAGAAGCACAAGGTGGAATCAAGATTGGCAGGAGAAATATCAATACCTCAGATATGCAGATGATACCACCCTTATGGCAGAAAGTGAAGAGGAACTAAAAAGCCTCTTGATGAAAGTGAAAAAGGAAAGTGAAAAAGTTGGCTTAAAGCTCAATATTCAGAAAACTAAGATGATGGCATCTGGTCCCATAACTTCATGGCAAATAGATGGGAAACAGTGGAAACAGTGGCTGACTTTATATTTTTGGGCTCCAAAATCACTGCAGATGGTGATTGCAGCCATGAAATTAAAAGATGCTTACTCCTTGAAAGAAAAGTTATGACCAATCTAGACAGCATACTAAAAAGCAGAGATATTACTTTGCCAACAAAGTTCCATCTAGTCAAAGCTATGGTTTTTCCAATAGTCAGGTATGGATGTGAGAGGTGGACTATAAAGAAAGCTGAGCACTCAAGAATTGATGCTTTTGAACTGTGGTGTTGGAGGAGGCTCTTGAGAGTCCCTTGGACTGCAAAGAGATCCAACCAGTCCATCCTAAAGGAAATCAGTCCTGAATATTCATTGGAAGGACTGATGCTGAAGCTGAAACTCCAATACTTTGGTCACCTGATGTGAAGAGCTGACTCCCTTGAAAAGACCCTGATGCTGGAAAAGATTGAGGGCGGGAAGGAGAAGGGGATGACAGAGGATAAGATGGTGGGATGGCATCACTGACTGAATGGATATGAGTTTGAATAAATTCTGGGAACTGGTGATGGACAGGGATGCCTGGCATGGTGCAGTCCGTGGGGTCGCAAAGAGTCAGACACGACTGAGTGACTGAACTGAACTGAACTCAGTGACTACTAGAAATAAGAGACATTTCTAAAGACATAAAGGCATCTCAGTGGTTCTGTGCCTGACTTTATAGTTTCCATTCTGAAAGCTCTCAGCACCTTCAGAAGTAGCTGGCCACCTAACAGCTTACACCAGTTGAGTGCAGGAGTCATTTGATTTCCCAAAGCCTTGTCTTAACTGGCACATGATCCCAGGCAATCTTCAGCTGATAATTTAAGTGAAGATGTTGCCACTGCATGCCAGATATGACTTCCATTTGCAAGGAGATCATCATTATATTAATGCTGTAACAGGTGAACAATCCAAACCAGAATTCTACTTTGAAAACCTGTTTGTTTTTTTTTTTTTTTTAAATCCAATCCAAGAGCTATATCATCCAGGAGAATGAGAAACTTCTCTAGAACTTAAAATAGACCGAATCTATAGCATGGTGAATATGCTTTTTGCTACTGAACTGCACACTCAGAAATGGTTAAGATGATGTTATGAGTGAATTTAGTACAGCAAATTGGTTTCAGGAGATGGAAGAACGGAGAAGCCAATAGAAGATCTTGAGATCATCCAGGGATGAGCAACAGCAACATCCCTCTGCTAGAGGAGCAAGGGGAGAAGACAGCTGGACAGGCCTCCAGAGTCAGGGTCATGCTCCAGAGCCAAACGTGGGGGGCCTGTTCCTCCTATGGAGGGGATGCCATAGGAAGCCGAGGAAGGCTTCCTCCTGCCTCTTCCCCTCCAGCCTTCCACCAGGACCTTCACTGGCAGAACTGACCAGAGATACAGGAGCAGAGCAGAGGAAGAATAAACAGGCAGCTGACCTGCATACAGGGCTCTTTGCAGATATGTATAAAGGAAAAAAAATCTGGAAACGTACAGTCCAATAACAAAGCAGACTGCATCTCTCAGGAGGGTGCAGCCACTTCTAGACAGCCTCTCCCCTGGAGCACCTCCTGCCTTCGAGGAGAGGCCCCGCTGTGTGCCAGGAGCAGAGAGATGCAGCCAGCCCACATCAAACCATGAGAGGGTCTGGTCCCTCCAGGCAAGTGGTCACAACACTGTCTTCTGTGATCCTCCCGACACCGTCTCTCAGTCAGGAGGAGCAGGGGCCATGCTGGCAAAGCCCGAAGCAGAAGGGGAAGGTGGCTGTGCTGACTGCTGAGTGGGGGTTTTTGGAGCACAGGCTGGAAGGGGTGGGGAGTGAGTGGGCTGAATACAGACCTGCCCCTGTTAGTGTGTCAAATCCTCAGGAGGAGCCAGACAGCGGGGAGGCGGGGCAGGAGTCTGGAAGCCTCAGAATATTTTGGCTCCCCGTATATTTGACTCTCTCAGTTCCAACACGTTCACCTCAATCTGGCAGTCAACAGTGCTTTTTCCAGTAACACGAATCAAATATTCTATTGGGTCGGTGCAGAGCAGTCAGGAAGGGGCCCTGCTCGGGGAACTGGGGGCATCACTGTTGTCAAACTGGTGCTTCGCTGTCAAGTAGGCAGAGGTCTGGCCACAAAGGCTCATTTATTTAGTGACCCAGACGCGACCATGGGGACAGTGGCAACTGTGTCCTTGTAATCACCAGCCTTCGTTCTGCATGGATCAGCACTCTGCCTTCACTGAATTACGTAAATATTCATGTTTTTATGTAACGATGAGGCAAGTGCTTAAACAGAATACATAGTTTTTTGATGGCTGTTTGTCTGCTGCCTGTAAGGGGTCAAGGGCAAGGCAACCTTCAAGTACTTTGCAATGCTGGGAGGGCCCATGCATGACAGGGCAGGGTCTGAAGAGCAGGAAGGAGTCCCCTCACTCTGACAGGCCTGTGGGATGGCTCCAGGGGCTTCGTTATTTGTATTCTGGCCCAGCGTTCCACTGTTGCTGGCCAGGAGCTGAGGTGAATGCAGACGCCTGCATGGGCAGGAGGCGTGCCTTGCCTTTCCAGCCCGAGGTTTAGAGGAGGAGTGGCTGGTCTTCGGGCCCTGGGAAGAACAGGGCAGGCATGGTCGAGCCTCCCCCAAGCCCGCGGTGCTGGGCTGTTGAGGCTGGCCACTGAGGCCTGCCCATCTGCCACCCCGCCTTGGTTTTAATGAAAACTGTCCATGTGCTGCTGCTCATTCCTAATTATCTGCTCCGGCCTGGCTGCCCGACGTGTTTATTTTGCGGCTGCCAGACTGGTGGAGATGGCCCTTTCATAAAGAATCACACCCCTTTCAAGTTGAGTTTCCTTTTTGCCCATCATTTGTTTTTGCAAACATTTCAGGATTAATTGAACACTCTTCCCCCTTCCAACCAAAACACATGGTCGCATTCCCTGTGCAATATGGCAATCTTGGCATTTGATCATCTCCACACGCTTTGATTTCTGAGTCCCCAGTGCTGACAAAAGGCGGGTCTCAAGTAACCTCAGGCCGCTGACTTGGAGAAAACTGAGTTTCATTTCAGAGTAGCCTCTTCAGTTTCTGTCTCTGAAAAGCGCATTTTCTATAAATTTAGGTTTGGGTATCTGCAGGCGCACCTTGAGTGTACAACTGCATATCTTTTGCTCATCTTTTTAATTATAACTATGGGTTTTGAAGCCTCACACAATATGTCATGTTTTGAGAAAGGGAAGGAGGAGGAAAGAGCTCTGGGCAGACTTTAAAAAGTGTCAGGTGAAACTTGTTCTTCTCTAACATGATTTCACTATTAAGACCCCATTAGAAAAAACAAAGCTAGGAGTTGAAATGATTGTCTTTTTTAATTTCTGCTATGCACACCTCATTTTAAAAGGTAAAACAAAGGTAAAAACTCTATTAATTCCATTATCATCCTCTTCCTCTGTCTAGGGTTGCTTAATCCTGGCTGCTCAGAAGAATCACCGGGGGTTTAATTTTACCCATATGTGACATCAGAATACCCGCCTTCCAGAGATGTCCATGTCCTAATCCCTAGGACCCGTTACCTTCCCTGTGATTAAGATCTCACGGAATGGAGTTGTCCTGAATTATCCTTGTAATCATGGGGGTCTTTAAAAGTGGGAGAAGGCCTCAGAAGAAGAGGGTAAGAAGATGTTACTGTGGAAGAAACAGAGAGAAGCAACATTGCTGGCTTTGAAGATGGATGAAGGGGGCCTTTAGAAGCTGCAAAAAGTAAGAAAACAGATTTTCCCTGGAGTCTCTAGAAGAAACGGAGCTCTGTTGATACCTTTGGTTTGGTCCAGTGAGACCCTGGAGGACTTCCGACCTACAGAACTGTGAGATATTTGTATTGCTTTAAGCCACTAAGTTTGTGGCCATTTGTTCCAGCAGCGGTAGGAGACAAACACATCGTGTAAAGTTGCCTTTGGAGAGAGGGCTTTGCAGGTGATTCTTGTACAGCAGGTTTGAGTGCCCGTGGGCTGTGCCATGTCCATTTCCTCACACCTGCTTGCCCCCTCGGTCCACTGCAGTCTGGCCCCTATTCCAGTAATATCTGGACTCTTCTTACGCACCAGCCACCTCTTGTTGACAAAGTGAGTGGACGCTGTGCCCTATTTATGTTACTCCATGTTTGACACCACTGGGCCATTTCCTCATGCAGAAGCGGCTCCTTTCTTTGGCTTCCCAGATACCACTCATCTATTTTCCCTCTCACCTCCTGATTATCTTCGTGATTCTCTTGGCTACTGCTTTTCTTCAGCCCATTCTTGAGTGTCAGTGCTCTGAGGGTTTGATCCTAGGGTCTGGCCTCTTCTTGCCCCGTGTGGTATTCTTGGGATGTCTCATCTGTCACTTTGGCTTCTATATGGTGATGAATACCTAACCTCAATTATCTTCCCTAACTTTCAGAACCATGCATTCAACAATCTACTTCAAACTCAACATGTCCAGCCACCTTAATTTCATTTTCCCACCACAATTCCCTTCCTCTATATGTGGCTTTCCTGTCCATGCCGTAACTGAAGTCAGAGACCCGGGAGGCATCCTGTCCCCTCCTGCTCCCTCGCCTCCTCCTCTCCTGGGTTTAACAAATTATGTCTCTTTATCTATTCAGTATCATCCTGGTTCAGGATAGTTTGATCTCTCCCTGAATTATTGTGATGGCCAAAGCCACTTCTCAAAAATAAAAATGTCATAACTCTACATAAAACACTTTATCATCTCCCTCGTCCTCAGGAATAAACCTCAAGCTTTTCACTTGTCTTCTAGATGCAGTGACATTCTCTTCCTGTTTTCCTAACATCATCCTTTCCCATTCTCGGCCTCTTTTTCCCCTGCCTACCCCCACCCAACCCTGGGCCCCATCCATTAAGAATTACTTTAGTCATCTAAACTCGCCACACCTCCTCTTGTCCTAGGCTTTGCTCATGCTCTTCCTAAACATACATTTTTCTCACCTGAGATTAGCTAAGTCTTCCCCAGGCCTCAGTCTCTGCTTAGCTGTTGTCACGGGCTTGGGTCATTTCATGGGCTGTGTTCACCCTTCCTTTAGCATCTTGACTGCCTTCTGGAGAATAAACCCTTTTTTGTGTATCCTTGGCTAGATGGTAAGCTCAAGTGTCTGTCTGTTATCACTGAACCTAAAGCGAGTTAGTTCCTTTCTCTCCTGGCCTTGGTACAATTGGGTAGATGAACTGTGATCTGAACTGATCAATCAGATGCCTTTTTCTAAAACTTGAATATTAAATAAACAGTGCCATGAGGAAAGAAATGGGGATTCCTCCTTGCCTGGGGCAGGGCTCTGACCGGACTGTTCTGGCTCACAGACCCTGCCTGGGTTCCTATTTTCCAACCTTTCAAATCCGCCCTGATTCCTGTCTTTTTATAAGCCTACTTCTCCATCTATTCTGTTGATTCTACTTGGACCAGTATCCTTTCACAACTTTCTTCATTTCTTCCTGACTGTGTCCGGTCTTAGCTGTGGCATGCAGGATTTTTCGTGGAGGCACTCGGGTTCGTTAGTCGTGGTGTGCTGGCTCAGTGGCCCCACCGCGTGTGGGATCTTATCCCCAGCCTGGGGTAGGACCTGCGTCCCCTGCACTGGAAGGTGCGCTCCCAAGCGCTGGACCACAGGGAAATCCCTACATTTCTTTATTTTTGAGTTAGAAAGAGTTGGTTTCTACTCTTTTTTCATATACAAAGTATTCCACGGCTCCCTAGCCTTCCTATGCGTTATCATTGAACCTAAAACAAGTTAGGTTAGATGCTTTAACTACATTAATTTAATTAACTTAATGTGATCTAAGTTAGAATTCACCTAGTTAAAGCGAGTTATTTTTTTAAATTGTTAATTAATTTTATTACATTTTGGAGTATAGTTGATTTACCATACTGTGTCAATTTCAGGTATATAGCAAAGTGATCCATTTATACATATACCTATATTCATTCTTTTTCACATTCTTTCCTCCAAACTCACTTTTCCTTTGCTATTCTCAAGCATGAATCTCAGCCCAACTGAGGCTTCTATATTTATATTTCAAGGTTTCCCTTGACTGCTTTTTATTGATTTGTAGATATCTGAAATCATGAATGCTATACTCAATATTCTTTTATATTGTTTCTTTTTTTATAGGAGTACAGTTGCTTTACACTGCTGTGTCAGTTTCTGCAGGAGAGCAAAGTGAATCAGCCACACATATACATATATCCTATTGGTAGATTCTTATTATGGTAATTACTACTGTACAGTGTATTAAAATATCACTTCTCTGTTTCTCCTTTTAGGCCATAAACTTCTTGAGAGCAAGGCCAATGCTTTGTTCATTATTCTACATCCAGAGTGAAGCACAGTGGTTGGTACATAGTAAACATTCAGTAAGGAATTGAGAAGTGTATGAATGCATTTTCATTCTCTGATAAGGTCAGAATAAATGTGGAAAAGAATCATTGATGCTAATGTTTTCAAAACTACTGCCAGTTTATATAAATTATCACCAGAAAGTTTCATTAATGCTTTCTCTGCCCAGTGGCAGAAACATGCATATAATTGTGCAAAGCCCAAAACAAACTAAAAATACCAAAACGAGAACTTCTACTTTCAAGGAGATAGAATGGACATACTTTTCCCTTTTCTCTCACATGAATACAACAAAAATCCCTGGACAAACATCACTTAGCAAAACCATAATGAGGTGTTATCTCACACTTATTAGAATGGCTATTATCAAAAAGACAAGAAGTAACAAGTACAGCAAGGAGGTGGAGAAAAGGGAACCCTTTTCCACTGTTGGTGGGAATGTAAATTGGTACCGTTACTACGGAAAATAGTAGAGAGATTCCTCAAAAAATTAAAAATAAAACTACCTTAGGATCCAGCAGTTCTATGTCTGGGTATATATCCAAAGGAAATGAAATCTCTATCTCAAGGAGATATCTGTACTTCCATGTTCCTTGCGGCATTATCAACAATGGTCAAGATATGGAAACAAACTTAGTGTCTATCAAAGGATGAATGGATAAAGAAAATGTAGTATTTATGTATATAGTGGAACAGTGCTGCTGCTACTGCTAAGTCACTTCAGTCGTGTCCGACTCTGTGCGATCCCATAGATGGCAGCCCACCAGGCTCCCCTGTCCCTGGGATTCTCCAGGCAAGAACACTTATTCATCCATTAAAAAAAAAAAGGAAATCCAACCATTTGTCACAAAATGGATGGAGCTTGAGAGTATTATGCTAAGTTAAATAAGTCAGAGAAGACAAATACTCTATGATTTCACTTATATATAGAATCTAAAAAAATTCATAGAAACCGATCAGATTTGTGGGATGGGGCTGGAGGAATTAGAAAGTGATCAAAAGGTATAAACTTCCAGTAATAACATCAGTATGTTCTGGGATGTGAGGTACATGATACAATAGTGTTAGTAGCTCAGTTGTGTCTGACTCTTTGCGAGCCCATGGATTATAGCCTGCCAGGGTCCTCTGTCCATGGGATTCTCCAGGCAAGAATACTGGAGTGGGTTGCCACCCCCTTCTCCAGAGGATCTTCCTGACCTAGGGATCGAACCCAGGTCTCCTGTATTACAGGCAGATTCTTTATCATTGGAGCTACAGGGAAATCCTGATGCACATGATAAGTATAGTTAATCAAACTGTATTGTATATTTAAAAGTTGCTAAGAGAGTAGCTCTTAAAAGTGCTCATTTCAAGAAAAAAATTGTAACTGTGAGGTGATGGATGTTAACTATACTTATTGAGTAATCACTTCACAGTATATACACATATATCAAATCATCACATTTATATACCTTAACATTATAAAATATTATATAATTTAAAATTTTATTTATAATTAATAAAATTTGTTTATAAATTAATAATGTATTTTATTAAAAATAAAATTTATTTCAATTTCAATAAAATTAGAAAAAACAAAACAATAAAAATAACCATAAAATGTAACAGTATACATGAAAAATAATGAGTGCTTAGTCATCAAGGAGGGCTTCCCTGGTGGCTCAGATAGTAAAGAATCTACCTGCAATGCGGGAGACCTGGGATCCTTGGGTTGGGAATATCCCGTGGAGGAGAATGAGGCAACCCACTCCAGTATTCTTGCCTGGAGAATCCCCATGGACAGAGGAGCCTTGGGCTACAGTCCATGGGGTCACAAAGAGTCAGACACAACTGAGTGACTAAGATCAGTCATCAAGGAAATGCAAAACCAAAATGCAACACCATCACTACACACCCACCAGAATAACCAGAATCAAAAAGTGTTGATAAGGATGTGGAGGAACTAGGACTCTCACATGTTACTGATGGGAGTGTAAATTGGTGTGTGTGTGTGTGTCTGTTAGTTGCTCAGTTATGTCTGACTCTTTGTGATCCCATGGACTATAGCCTTCCAGGCCCCTCTGTCCATGGAATTCTCCAGGCAAGACTACTGGAGTGGGTAGCCATTCCCTTCTTCAAGGGTAAATTGGTATACTCACCACTGAAAACAGGCAGTTTCTACTCAAGCTGAACATATACATAACACTGTGACTCTAAATGGATGGAGAAACATACAATGTTTGTGGCTTGGAAGAAACAACACAATAAAGATGTCAGTTCTCCTTAAAATGATTGACAGGTTTTACACAATTCCCATTAAAATCCCAGAAATTTGTTTTACAGATATAGATAAGATTATTCTAAAATTTATGTGGAACGGAAAAGGGGCTGGACTAGCTAAAACAATTCTGGGAAAGAATAAAGCTGGAGGAATCCATCTTCATGGTTTTACTATTTATATAACTATAGTAATTAAGATTGTGTGGCTTTGGGGGAGGACAGACCCATAAATCAGTGGAACATAATAGAGAACAATGTAACCTTTCCAACAAATGGCACTGGAACTTGGACATTCACAGGCAAAAAAAAAAAAAAAAGGAAGAAATGGAAGAAGGGAGGAAGGAAGACCCAAATCTCATATCTTAATGTAACGCTTAACTCAAAACAGTTCATGGATGTAAATGTAAACTATAAACATTAAAAAAAACCATGATGTCCAAATAGCCAATAGGTAAATTAAAAATATTTTTGTATTGAAATAAAAATATTGAAATAATCCAAGAGAACAAATAAGAAAATGATAGCTCTAAATCCAGCCATGTCAATAATTAAAGTGTAAGTTATCTAAACACATAAAGAAGGCTGCTTTAAACATAAAGATATAGATAAAAGTATAGAGAAAGGTATGTCATGCAAACGAAAATCAAAAGAGAGCTGGAGTGACTATATTAATACCAGACAAAGCAGACTTGAGAATAAGGACGGTTACCAGCAGTAAAGAGGCAGTATACAATGACAAAAATGTCAATTCACCAAGAAGATACAATAATTCTAATTGTGTATTCAGGATTTGTTGCAGTTTGACAAAATAATGAGTTGGTTTGGTTTTTGGGGGGATGGGGTGAGGAACAGCCTTGGTAGAGTTTAGTATATATCAGAGTAAAAATTGAGGTTAGTATATATCAGTAATATAAAGTCACATTTATTGTTTCCTGCAGTAGTTTCTAAAATGAATTCTTAGTTGTTTCTCAGTCAATGAAACATCCCTTGGAAGTGTGTATTCCTCTGCCATCATAAAGGGTAGGAATCCTGAGCAAATATGGCAAATGCCTTCTGACAGGCATACTTCTGATTTCTGACCCTAAAAGGTATGAGTGTTTGAAGCTATAACTCAAGCCTGGAGTGAGCAATCATAAATGACCCTGCACTTACTGCCCTCAATCCCAGTTTATAGCATGCTGCTTTTCAACTTCATGAAACGCACACATCTAGAAACAAAAGCAATGGCCTTAGAAATTCTCAGAGCTCCGGGGCTCCACAACCTGCTTCTTACTGGCTGCAGGAAGCCCCAGTGGGCGGGTCTTCGTCTGACCTGCCACTAGGAGTGTTTCTTGTTTCCTTTCTTTACTGCGTGGAGAGTCATTATCTGATTCTCTTTCTGTATTTCCACAAGTTAAGTGAGAGGTTATGGGCCAGTCTAACTACTGGATTTTGACCCATCTGCCAACTGTTTCTTTTCATCACAGAATAGAACATATGAAGGGAAACAAGTAACCAAAAAGACGTTGATAGATTGCTGCAATAAAATAAAAACAGGAGATGAAATTATCAGGAATAAATATCAAACCTAATATTGATGTTTAAAAGATCAGTTTCACTTTATATAGGAGGTCATTGTAAGGAACCCTGAGGAAACTGGTAGCAAGGTCACTATCTGAGAGTGAAGCTGGTAAAAATGGATTTTAAATGAATGAGGACAAAGAGTACCCACGTACATGCATAAACCTACAGACCAATTTCACTCATGATGATCGATGCAGAAATCCTAAAGAAAATATATGGGGGGAATACGCTTTCTCCTCCACAAATTCATCAATGGGACATCTGGGCGCCGAGTAAATACCACAAACAGCTTCGGAGTGCTGGCGGAGGACGTCGGACACCCAGAAAAGCAACTCACTGCCTTCTAAAGGAGGTAGGAAAGAATATAGAAGCCAGAGAGAGACAAAGAGGGAGGGGCGGACCTCTGTCCGGGGAAGGGAGTCTTAAAAAGAGAAGTTTCCAAACACCAGGAAACACTCTCCCTGCGGAATCTGAGCCGAACCTGGGAAACACGGAGACTATCATAACAGGGAGGAGAACAGTTGAGCAATTAGAACCCACAGACTGCAGGCCCTGCGGTAACTTCCGCAGCGGAAAAGCACCGCTGCAAACGCCCGCATCTGCCATTGGGGAGCCGGGGCTGGGCAGGGAGACACCTTGGCCGTTCCCATGCGGGACGCTCCGCTGCCGGCGCTCCCCAGAGGGACGCTCCCCCGCGGGACTCTCCCCCACTGGACGCTCCCCCCGCCGGCCACTCCCACGCAGGCGTGCCCCCGCCCGCTGTGCCGGCGGCTCCCAGGAGGGCCACCCCATCCCCTCCCCCACCCGCCCGCCCGCCATTCCCGTCGCCGACCCCTCCCCCTCTGCGGGCCTCAGCGCAGACTTCGTTCGCCTGATTGTCTGGAGTGCTGCCTAACTGGAGTAGTTTGGGCCGGCAATCCAGATTGTGCAGCGCCGACCACACAAGTGGCGGGCCTTGGCCCAGAACACCGCCGAACCGTGCACAGAACAAAGAACTATACAGACCAACCACAGAGAAAGGGGCCTATAGATCTTGAGAAATTTAAGCCGGAACAAGGAACTAGCTGAAAATGAACTGAACCCACAACAATAATAGAGAAACTCTTATATATATTGTTACTATTTTTACCATCATTATTTCCTTTTTTTTTCTTTTCATTTTTTAATATATATATATTTTTTAAATTTTTATTATTTTTTAATTGGAAAAAGGAAAACAAAAATTTTTTTTTCCCTTTTAATTTTTTTTTTGTTGTTGTTTGTTTTGTTTCTTTTATTTTTTTATTATTATTATTTTTTTTTTATCCTCTAGTACTTCTTTAATCTCCACGTTTAGATATAACTTTTGCGACCCTGTTTTGTTTTTTGTTTTTTTTTTCTTTTTTTCCTTTTTGTCCTTTGCTTTTTTCCTTTCCTTTTTTCTTTTCTTTACTGATTACTGACTAGATCTGTCTCTCTCCTTCATACTCCCTCCTTTTATCCTCCTGACCACCTCTGTCTCCTTCCTCCCTTTTTCCTTCTATGTATAATTCCGTGAACATCTCTGAGCAGTCCAGTTGTGGAAGGCATTATAGAAGAAGAAGTTTTTGAGACTACTGTAAAAATAAGACCAATAACTGGAACCAGGAGGCTTAAGTCCATACCCTGATCCCACGAAACACTAATTGACAGGAGCTCATTAAAAGCCTCCATACCTACTCTGAAACCAAGCATCACACAAAGACCAGCAAGTTCCACAACAAGACATACCAAGCAAATTCTCCAGAAAAACAAGAACACAGCCTGAGCTCCAATACACAGGCTACACAAAGCGACCCCAAAAGCATAGACATCTCATAACTCACTACTAGACACTCCACTGCACCCCAGAGAAAAGAAATCCAGCTCCACCCACCAGAACACCGATACAAGCTTCCATAAACAAGAAACCTCGACAAGCCACCGGTACAAACCCACATATAGTGCAGAAACGCCA
The DNA here is from genome assembly GCA_935064755.1 of Tragelaphus eurycerus. Classification (NCBI taxonomy): domain Eukaryota; kingdom Metazoa; phylum Chordata; class Mammalia; order Artiodactyla; family Bovidae; genus Tragelaphus; species Tragelaphus eurycerus. The sequence continues at coordinate 13,788,088 of CAKXYN010000024.1, read as the reverse complement.
CAATAAAGAGAACTCCACAGACTACCAGAATACAGTAAAGACGCCCCAAACTTAGCAATTTAAACAAGATGAAAAGACAGAAGAATTCCCAGCAGGTAAAGGAACAGGATAATTACCCACCAAACCAAACAAAAGAGGAAGAAATAGCGAACCTACCTGATAAAGAATTCCGAATAATGATAGTGAAATTAATCCAAAATCTGGAAAGCAAAATGGAATCATGGATAAATAGTCTGGAGAAAAGCATTGAGAAGATGCAAGAAAGATTTAACAAGGACCTAGAAGAAATAAAAAAGAGTCAATATATAATGAATAATGCAATAAATGAGATCCAAAACACTCTGGAGGCAACAAATAGTAGAATAACAGAGGCAGAAGATAGAATTAGCGAATTAGAAGATAGAATGGCAGAATTAAAGGAATCAGAGAAGAAAAAAGAAAAACGAATCAAAAGAAATGAGGACAATCTCAGAGACCTCCAGGACAATATTAAACGTTACAATATTCGAATCATAGGAGTCCCAGAAGAAGAAGACAAAAAGAAAGACCATGAGAAGATACTAGAGGAGATAATAGTTGAAAACTTCCCTAAAATGGGGAAGGAAATAATCACTCAAGTCCAAGAAACCCAGAGAGTCCCAAATAGGATAAACCCAAGACGAAACACCCCAAGACACATATTAATCAAATTAACAAAGATCAAACACAAAGAACAAATATTAAAAGCAGCAAGGGAAAAACAACAAATAACACACAAGGGAATTCCCATAAGGATAACAGCTGATCTTTCAATAGAAACTCTCCAAGCCAGGAGGGAATGGCAAGACATACTTAAAGTGATGAAAGAAAAGAACCTACAGCCCAGATTATTGTACCCAGCAAGGATCTCATTCAAATATGAAGGAGAAATCAAAACCTTTACAGACAAGCAAAAGCTGAGAGAATTCAGCACCACCAAACCAGCTCTCCAACAAATACTAAAGGACATTCTCTAGACAGGAAACACAAAAAGGATATATAAATTCAAACCCAAAACAACAAAGTAAATGGCAACGGGATCATATTTATCATTAATTACCTTAAATGTAAATGGGTTGAATGCCCCAACCAAAAGACAGAGACTGGCTGAATGGATACAAAAACAAGACCCCTCCATATGAATGAAACTAGAACACTTTCTAACACCATACACAAAAATAAACTCAAAATGGATTAAAGAGCTAAATGTAAGACCAGAAACCATAAAACTCCTAGAGGAAAACATAGGCAAAACACTCTCTGACTTACATCACAGCAGGATCCTCTATGACCCACCTCCCAGAATATTGGAAATAAAATAAAAAATGAACAAATGGGACCTAATCAAACTTAAAAGCTTTTGCACAACAAAGGAAACTATAAGCAAGGTGAAAAGACAGCCTTCAGAATGGGAGAAAATAATAGCAAATGAAGCAACTGACAAACAACTAATCTCAAAAATATACAAGCAACTTCTACAGCTCAATTCCAGAAAAATAAATGACCCAATCAAAAAATGGGCCAAAGAACTCAATAGACATTTCTCCAAAGAAGACATACAGATGGCTAACAAACACATGAAAAGATGCTCAACATCACTCATTATCAGAGAAATGCAAATCAAAACCACTATGAGATACCATTTCACGCCAATCAGAATGGCTGCTATCCAAAAGTCCACAAGCAATAAATGCTGGAGAGGGTGCGGAGAGAAGGGAACCCTCTTGCACTGTTGGTGGGAATGCAAACTAGTACAGCCACTTTGGAGAACAGTATGGAGATTCCTCAAAAAACTGCGAATAGAACTGCCTTATGATCCAGCAATCCCACTGCTGGGCATATACACTGAGAAAACCAGAATTGAAAGAGACACCTGTACCCCAATGTTCATAGCAGCACTGTTTGCAATAGCCAGAACGTGGAAGCAACCTAGATGTCCATCCACAGATGAATGGATAAGCAAGCTGTGGTACATATACACAATGGAGTATTACTCAGCCATTAAAAAGAATACATTTGAATCAGTTCTAAGGAGGTGGATGGAACTGGAGCCTATTATACAGAGTGAAGTAAGCCAGAAACAAAAACACAAATACAGTATACTAACGCATATATATGGAATTTAGAAAGATGGTAAAAAATAACCCTATTTACGAGACAACAAAAGAGACACTGATGTATAGACCAGACTTTTGGACTCTGGGACCAGGAGAGGGTGAGATGATTGGGGAGAATAGCATTGAAATATGTATAATATTATATCTGAAATGTATTAATTGTTCAAACTAAACACTATCATGTTACAATTTGTTCATACTAGATGCTTGTAATGTTTCTGATAATCAATAAAAGAGATTCTTGATCAAAAAAAAAAAAAAGAAAATATATGCAAACAGATAGCATATTAAAAGATTAATATTACATGACCAAAGGAATTTATTCCATAAATGCAAGGATGTTTCAGTATTTGTATATTTATTAATGTGGTTCCCATTAATGGATGTAAATAGAAAAATCATGTAATCATTTCTATGAATGTTGTAAAAGTTTTTGAGAAAATTCAATGTCTATTCTTTATTTTTTGAGAAGTTTTAACAAAATGGAAATCAGATATTATTCTTTTATGCCAAGCCCAGCATTATAGAAAATAGAGAAAGAGTAGGAGCATTCCTATTTAAATCGGAACAAGGAATAGACACGCTATTACCATTAATTGTCATGGTCTGGTGGTGTTCTTTAGCACAGTTAGAGAAGAGAAAGAAAAGAATGGTTTAAAAGCTGAAGTAGAGGACATAAAATTCTAATTATTATTAGATAATATAACTTTTTGCCTCAAAAATGCAAAGGAGAGTAAATTGAGGTACTGTTACAGTCAGGGAATTCATTAAATTCATATATGGAAATCAATATCTTTCATATATGCAAGCTATAATCAATCAGAGCAAGATATGCCCAGAATAAATACAAAATGTATGGAATAGTTATAAGTAACTATTTATAGTAAACCTAGCAAGAAATGTTCAAAGTCTATAGAAAGAACATTTTAAGTACTAGCAAGGATCACAAAGGGAAATGAACAAATGTATACTGAATTCATAGACAGGTAATTTTATTTTCATCAAGATATTATAATACTTCTCCCTAAGATATACTAAAATTATAATACACTTTCAATAAGCTGCAGACTAAAGTGTTTTGAAAGTACGCAAGCTAACTCTAAAATTTATATGGAAAAATAAATAACCCAGGAAAGCTAGGAAATTTCTAAGAGAATAAAATGAGAAAAGATTGTCTTTACTAGACATGAAACATAATATTCAAAACAGTGTTAGCACTAAAACTTAAATAGACTAATGAGAAAAAAATTGTCTGGAAGCAGACCCTCTGGGGAAGGCAATGGCACCCCACCCCAGTACTTTTGCCTGGAAAATCCCATGGACAGAGGATCCTGGTAGGCTCCAGTCCATGGGGTCGCTAAGAGTCGGACACGACTGAGCGACTTCACTTTGACTTTTCACTTTCATGCATTGGAGAGGGAAATGGCAACCCACTCCAGTGTTCTTGCCTGGAGAATCCCAGGGAAGGGGGAGCCTGGTGGGCTTCCGTCTATGGGGTCGCACAGAGTCGGACACGACTGAAGCGACTTAGCAGCAGCAGCAGACCCTCACAAGTGGGGAAATTTATTGTATGGTAAACATGGCTTTTCAAATCAGTGGGTGGGCTAATTTTTTTGTTAGCACTCAGCTCTGGTCTTAACCTTCTGTGCTCTCATGTGTTACAAAGGTGCTGGCTGAAAGCCAGTATGCTATGTTTCCAGATTCCCTCATCAGCTTGCTTTGGTTAGGTTCTGTGAATGGGAAGGTTTTGTTAGGGTCAGGCTTCCCTGGTAGCTCGAATGGTAAAGAATCTGCCTGCAATGCAGGAGACCTGGGTTCAATCCCTGGGTTGAGAAGATCCCTTGGAGAAGGGAATGGTTACCCACCCAGTATTCTTTCCTGGAGAATCCCATGGACAGAGGAGCCTGGAGGGCTACTGTCCATGGGGTCACAAAGAGTTGGACCTGACTGAACAAGTGACTAACTCTTTTGAATGGAAGGCATTGGTTGGGGTTGAGGAGTAAGAAGTAAGAAAGAGCCATTTTTATGCTTCCAATGCCTCCTCTTGCAGTGGTAGCAGTAATGGCTGGTAATTTGGGCTCCACTAGCATTAGTGGGCGGAGAAGGCAATGGCACCCCACTCCAGTACTTTTGCCTGGAAAATCCCACGGACGGTGGAGCCTGGTGGGCTGCAGTCCATGGGGTCCGACACGACCAAGCGACTTCAGTTTCACTTTCATGCATTGGAGAAGGAAATGGCAACCCACTCCAGTGTTCTTGCCTGGAGAATCCCTGGGATGGGGGAGCCTGGTGGGCTGCCGTCTATGGGGTCACACAGAGTTGGACACGACTAAAGTGACTTAGCATAGCATAGCGTAGCATTAGTGAGAAAGATGGAGGTTTTGAAAGTGAATGTCACTCAGTCATATCTGACTCTTTGTGACCCCATGGACTATACAGTCCATGGAATTCTCCAGGCCAGGATACTGGAGTGGGTAGCCTATCCCTTCTCCAGTGGGTCATCCTAACCCAGGAATCCAACTGGGGTCTCCTGCATTGCAGGCAGATTCTTTACCAACTGAGCTATCAGGGAAGCCCAGCATCATTAAAGTTTAAGTTCCTGAATTTCTGTTCAGTGTTTATGGTGAGATTCCAAAAAAAAAAAAAAAAAAGAGAGAGAGAGAAAACCAATGGCCATACTGCCAGGAGTTCATCAGTACACCATCTGGTGGTCTCCAGCTGGGGGACTAGGGGCTTCATGATCACTGAAAAATATCACTTTCCCCTTTGTTACTTTGGTCCAATGTCTCTGTCACTAATTCAGATCATTGAATTGTCCTCTGCTTGAAATATTTAGAGTGCTTTCACAGTTCCTGACAGGACACTAACTAATACAAGGAGAAAATAACAATTATTCAATAAATGATAACTGGTGAAACTAGGTAATTCAGCATGTGGGGGAGTGGAAATAAGGTTTGGTTCTCTCCCTTACATCTTATACCAAAATATATTTTAGATGACTCAAAGATTTGAATATAAGAGAAATAAACTATAACAATACAGAAGAAAACATGGTGGATTAAGAAAAAATCTCAGGGATGTTCCAGATAAAAAACATTAGAAAAATTTAATCCCATAAAAATGGTGGCATAACAAAAATAAGTCCAGCATGTATAAAATCAACAGGAAAAATATTTACAATGTCTATCCATAGACAAATACCAAAATCTAACAGAAAAATCAATAAAGATCCCAGATAGAAAGTTTACAGAAAGAATATATAAATGATTCTTTTAAAAAATATACTCAGAATTCATTAGTGAAACCATCAGGTCATGGGCTTTTCTTTGCTGGGAGATTTTGATTACTGATTGAGTCTCCCTACTTGTCAGTCCTGTTGAGATTTTCCATTTCTTCATGATTCAGTTTTAGTAAGTTGTTTGTATCTAGGAATTTCTTTCTTTCTTCCATGTTATCCAATTTCTTGGCATGTAATTGTTTATAGTAGTCTCCTATGATCCTTTTTATTTCTCTGGTATTAGTTGTAATGTCTTCTCTTTCATTTCTGGTTTTGTTAATTTTCTTTTTTCTTAGTTATTCTAGCAAAGTTTTGTCAATCTTGTTTATCTTGGAATGTGTTGGATATGTGTGTTATCTTGACTGTGGTGATGACGTCATGAGTGTTTTATAATTTGTCCAAACTCATCAAATTGTGTATATTAAGTATGTGCAGTTTTTGTGCACATGCTTAATATACAGTGAAGCTGTTACAAATAGTCTCACTCATAATAAGGAAATGCACATTAAAACCCTATCTACCTACTTACCTATCTATAACTAAATCACTTTGCTGTATACCTGAAACTAACACAATATTGTAAATCAGCAATACTTCAATTATAAAAAGGGTAGATACTATCAATAATAGAATGCGTAAATAAATTATAATATATTCATAAAAATTTGTAATAGATACCATTTCTACTTACCAGATTTGTTAAAAAAAAATCCACAAATTCTTTGACATTTTACCTCTTTAAGAGAGGAAACAGTTTTCCTCTGAGTGTGGACTAGACTTCAAAGCTCTTAGTGAATAAAATATAGTAGATGTGATGGTTAGTGGCTTCTAGGTCAGGAATGATCACAACAGGCACTGCTGTTTTCTAAAGTGAAATAAAGCGAAAATCACTTGTGTCCAACTCTTAGTGACCTCATGGACTGTACAGTCCATGAAATTCTCCAGGCCAGAGTACTGGAGTGGGTTCCCTTCTCCAGGGGATCTTTTCAACCCAGGGATCAAACCCAGGTCTCCTGAATAGCAGGCAGATTCTTTTCCAGCTGAGCCACCAGGGAAGCTCTGCTGTTTCCTACTTGCTCTCTTTTGGATCACTTGCTCTGGGGAAAGCCAATTCCTGTGTCATAAGTACCCTCAGGGAGCCCTGAGGAGAAATCCATGTGCTGAGAGAAACTGAGCCATCCTGCCAGCAGTCAGGAAGGAGCTGAGATCTTCTGGTACTAGTCCTGTGAGTGCAACATTTTGGAAGTGGATCACCCAGCCCCAGGTCAGCCTGTGGATGACTGTTGCGTTAGTTAACCAACAGAGACACTGAAGCAGGACTGTCTAGCTATGCTCCTCTTAAATTTCTGTCTTGCAGCAACTGTGAGATAATACATATTGTCTTTGGCTATTTTTGTTACACAGCAATAGATAACTAATGAACTTGCTCTTTGGTAGGTATGCAAGAAGAGACACCCTCATAAATTGCTGGTAGGGTATACACTGGATCAGTGCCATGGAGACATGTTAGGTGATATCTATTACAGTAAAAATGTAATTACACATCTATAAATACTTCCAAAGATACTTGCACATGTGTGAAATGTTAATTAAACAACCCTGTTTATTGCAGTATTGTTTGTAATGGCAAACTGGCAACAGTCTAAATGTGTGTTGTTATTGTTGTTCAGTTGCTCAGTTGTGTCTGACTTTTTATGACCCCACGGACTGCAGCACACCATGCTTCCCTGTCCTTCACTATCTCCTGGAGTTTGCTCAAGTTCATGTCCATTGAGTCAATGATGCCACCCAACTAGCTCATCCTCTAGTCACCCCCTTCTTTTCCTGCCCTCAGTCTTTCCCAGCATCAAAGTCTTTTCTTTTGTTTTTTTTTTTTTTTTTTTTGCATGATATATTTATTTATTTATTTATTTATTCAATTAAATTTTATTTTGCTTAACTTTACAATATTGTATTGCTTTTGCCATACATCGAGATGGATCTTCCACAAGTATACATGTGTTCTCCATCCTGAACCCTCCTCCCTCCTCCCTCCCACTACCATCCCCCGGGGTCGTTCCAGTGCACCAGCCCCAGGCATCTGCTATCAGGCATCATACCTGGACTGGCGACTTGTTTCGCCATATGTATAGATATGAGACTATACATATTTCAATGCTATCAAAGTCTTTTCTAATGAGTCAGCTCTTCGCATCAGGTGGCCAAAGTGTTGGTGCTTCAGCTTCAGCATCAGTTCTTCCAATGAATATTCAGGACTGATTTCCTTTAGGATTGACTGTTTGGATCTCTTTGAAGTCCAAGGGACTCTGAAGAGTCTTCTCCAGCACCACAGTTCAAAAGCATCAATTCTTTGGCACTCAGCCTTTTTTATGGTCCAACTCTCACATTCATATGTGACTACTTGAAAAACCATAGCTTTGACTGTATGGACCTTTGTTGGCAAAGTGATGTCTCTGCTTGTTAATATGCTGTCTAGGTTTGTCATAGCTTTTCTTCCAAGGAGCAAGTGTCTTTTAATTTCCTGATTGCAGTCACTGTCTGTAGTGATTTTGGAGCCCAAGAAAATAAAGTCTGTCACTGTTTCCATTTTTTCCACTCACCTATTTGCCATGAAATGATGGGACCAGATGGCATGATCTTCATTTTTTACATGTTGAGTTTTAAGGCAGCTTTTTCACTCTTCCCCTTTCACCATCAAGAGGCTCTTTACTCCCTCTTTGCTTTCTGCCATAAGGGTGGTGTCATCTGCATATCTGAGATTATTGATATTTCTCCTGGCAGTCTTGATTCCAGCTTGTGCTTCAGCCAGCCTGGCACTTCACATGTTGTACTCTGTATATAAGTTAAATGTCAGGACTAGTTAATTAAATATGATACACCCACACAGTGGAATTCTATACAGTTGTTAACAAATAATATAATTCTATGAACAAGTAACAAAATAATGTGGATAATATACTACGATTTATGTAATGCAAAAGAAAATAATATGTATAGATTATCTTTGGATGAATGCACAAGAGACTGATAACAGATTGGGGAGGAGACTGGGGATTAGGAGTGGGTGAGAACTTTTTCACTATATATCTTTTCTTGGCTATCTTTTGAAAGAAATTTCTTATACCATGTGCATGCATTACATATTCAAAAATGTCAGTAATTGGGAAGCTAAAATAAATGAAAGGTCATCCAAGTTAAGAGATAGTTTCTAAATGTGTAGCTGGTAGTGAACTGGAAAACCTTCTACTGCAATCATGATAGCTGCAATGCCTTCATGCTTGGAACATAATTTAAGAGGACTACTATCTAAACCGTTGTAGTTTCTCCTGTTTAGAGAAAGAATAGATTTACAGGAGGTGAGTGGTCTGTTTAGAGTCTAGAAAAAGAGAAATTAGATAGTATGGATTTGTCATTATTTACCCAAACCAAGGAAGAAAGGCAGTGGTTAGCAGACATGATGATGAGTACTTTCCTATTAGGAGGGAATATTTTATGTAGCACAAGAGCATTCAGTTCTCTTGGTTTAGATTCTGTACTCAATTTAGCAATTACTAATTGGGCTTCCCTAAGTTTTTACAAGAAACCCCTTTCATATTAAACACATATTATAGTCACTATAAAATCACAGCCCCCATTAGAAATTTTGAAAGGGCACTTTAGTTTATATATCAATCTTTCTGGAGTTAGATTTGCATGAGTCAGATCCAAGAGCCTGAATAGCAATGACTACTGTGATATGATGAGTCTCTTGGCACAAAAAACTGAGGAGTAGCATCCCATCTCCTTCTGAAGCCAGTGGAGTAGCCAGCCATCTCTTATGTGTCCTCTTTTTATTTGTGATGAGCACGAACAAAGCATGAGGGAGAGCTTACTGCAGAGCAGTCCCTATGAAAAAGCCCTGTGTGATCTGATGGTGACCCAGCTAAGAGAAGAAGGCTGGCGAAAGCTCAGCTTCCACAACGATCGGAGGGACCAGATAATCGTCAGCCCACTGTATTCCTTTAGTCCATTTGGAAAGTCTTTCACCTTTATAATTTGAGAGGAATCTGATCTCAGAATCTTGCAAACTCCCAGAATTTCTGATATCACAGAAAAATATTATTTGTACTATAAAACACATGTATAATAAAAGTCAAATTGGGATTTAGATGTTGAAGCATCAGCTAAGTACCCTCACTAGCTAAATGCCTTAACTATCACAACAGCCTGGTGGCATCAGCTTGGATTTCCTTTTTTGCCATAGCCAAATAGCACTAATATAGGTTATCTTGGTGACTGTGAAAAGTCAACTGTACTGAGTCCAGGTCTAGAAGCCTTTCTTAGAGAGGATTTGTTCACCAACTTGAGTGCTGGGGACCAGCCCCAGCTGATCCAGGGAGTTCAAGGTGTAGACGGCGTCGGTGAGAATCAGGATACAATAGTTATAATTAGAGATATAAAAATAATAGAACGAGGATAGCTCAGTAGGAAAACTCAGTGGAGAAAAGAGGCTGAGTAGCTTGGTTTACGCGGGAGACCAATGAAACTTCAAGACAAGAAGTTTGCACCACTTACGTAGGCTGCAGGCGTCTTTCCGTTCTCCCGAAGGAGAGGAGACACTGAGGCCTCCCCGGTCCGATCTTAGAAGCCCAGGCATAATTAGTAAGCATGGTGAGTTCCGCGCTCCAGATGGAGACTCAGCCAGAATTTGAGAGAGAGAGAGAGAGCGACATGGGGAGACCAGTCTTTCCAGGAACTGATCCCCATTCTTTATTTTCCCTGGTTTACTTTTATACACTGAGATGTTATACAAAAGTCACGCGGGGTCAGCAGCCCTGACTTTTATCAAATGTATACAGAGGTCTTAGGGGTGTTACATCATCTTCTGGCCAGGGGGCCTGCTGACAATTTATGACCTTCTCCTTGTGATAGTGGTCAGTCACTTATTTCTCCAGGGCGATTATTCTTAAAACAGACTCCACTAGATAAGTTTACATTCCTATAGGGTGAGAGTGTAGTGGGTTTTAGTCAGGGAAAGAATTTACTTAGCCTAAAGTCTGATGTGATTAATATCAAAGGTTAATACTTATCTCTTCTATTCATTAATGTGTATAAGGGCAGGGGAAGTGGAGACTTAGCAGCAATCATTGGCTCAACAAATGAAAAACCCTTCACCAATACAATTTCTAATCAGCCCATTATACTTATGCTAATAGTTTTTTGACTTCTCTAAAGAACCTGTTTTAGAAGCACATGTGGCCAGACAAGCCTGTCAGGTGGGCTAGAGAATCTTCAGAGGAGTTTGTAGGTTAAAACACTCCTGTCACACCCAGGAATTTTTATTAACTGAAGCTTTAAGTTAACTCTTCTTTCAGAGAGAGGTAGTGGGGGACAGCCCCCCGTAAAGTCAGAGGTGTAGGTGAGAGCACAAGTAGTAAAGCAGGCAGGCTCTGGTTTTTGGGGGTAGATGCTCGAGAACCTCCAAGGGGCTCCTGAGGCTAGACCCCACCTTTGTGTATGTCAAGCCTCCTTCCTCATGACCTTTGCCACGGGCGGAGCACTCATTCAAACCGGCTCCCAACACTTGAGAACATGGGAAGGTTAACCTCTGTGTCCACCCCTGCATTAATCTATCTATTCACTTGTTTGTTTATTTAATTTAATTCACCAACAGTACGTTTGGGGATTGTCTGCTATGAGAAACAGCAGAGGGAACTTCAGCTGTACCACCAAAAGAGAAGATTTAAAGGGGCCATGACAGCTGTTTTCAAGGGTATGACGAAGGAGGAGGCTTATCTGTGTTTTTCCAGAGGGCACAAGTAGGGAAAGTGAGTCGATGATAAAGGGTGTCAGACTTGGGCATAAATTACAGAAGAAACTTTTGACTTTGGAATGAGCTGCCCAACAATGGAATGCACTGCCTTGCAAAACAGTGATCTTCCGGCCAGTCAAGGGAACTGCCAAAGCACAGATAAGGAAGACGGGGCCCAGAAAGATGAAATAACCTGGATAAAAATGCATAGCCAGTTAGTGTAGGGGGTCTGGCTAGGCACCCAGAATTCAAGTCAGCCCAAGCCAGTCAACCCTTGGCATGCAATGATTTAACTTTGTTCTTTCAACCTCAAAGCTCCATGGTTGTCGTAATTTATAATTTTGATGAAACACACGCTCCAAGGCTAGCGTGTGGGAGTGAGTCCCTGAGCTCGCAAGCAAATACTCACATCTCCAAGAGACTTTGAAGTGCTCTGCTTGTAGAGGACACAGTCATTCTGGTGATATATTACAACTTGTTTCTCATGATGGAAAGTAGTTAATGGGCAAATGAGCAAAAAAATAAAGTAATGAGCACAAATACAGAGATAACCTAGAAAGTGAAGGTTCCTACCAGAAATGAAATTTCAAATAAACTTGAGTGTCCTGACATGCGAAATTGAGAGGTGACGTGGAAGGTGAAATTGTTTCACAGAATGTTCCACGGTTTTGGCAATGGGCCACAGAAGTGTTGGGAAAATGTTCAAGAAGAACAAGGGTATTCTGTCCTCATTCTATGATATTCCACAGTCTCCCTTGATCCTTTGCTCTAAATCACTTGAACGGCTTTGGTCATGAGGAAGGAGAGAGAGAGAGGATCCATAATGAATCTTACTATTCAGGCAGGGAATTGCACATTGTCTGTCCTGTACTTCCAGGCGGGCCGGGGGAGGACCTGGCTCTGTGTGACTCAGATGTTCCAGGTTGATGTCAGACCAAATACAGTCCCCCAGTACAGCCACCGAGTCGAAGCTGTCCATGCCTTCCTCTTCAAGGAATAGTCCTATTCCTGTCAGCTCTGGGCCCGAGAGCATTGTTTCACAGATAACCACTCTCATCTTTCCCCAGGATATCAATAGATTTGAATCCTGAAGACAGAACAGGACTTTCGGGGAATGCCTCAGCCCCCCAAGTTTTCCTAACGTAGAAGTTCTCAAAGTGCAATCTCTGGACCAGCAGCATCTGCATCCCTTGTTAGTACTTTATAGATCTACAGCTGGAACTTGTTAGAAATGCAAATTTCCACTCTCCTCCCCAAACCTCAGAAGCACTGAAGGGTAAACTCTGGGGGTAGGAGCATGTGTGCATGCTCAGATGCTTCAGTCATGTCTGACTCTTTGTGACCCTATGGACTGTAGCCCACCAGGCTCCTCTGTCCATGGGATTCTCCAGGCAAGAATACTAGAGTGGGTTGCCATTTCCTCCTCCAGGGGATCTTCCCGACCCAGGGATCGAACCTGTGTCACCTTGTCTCCTGCTTTGCAGGCAGATTCTTTACCCACTGAGCCACCTGGGATATCTTGGGGGTAGGCGGGGTCTTAGCAATTAGTGTGTTAACAAGCCCTGCCAGTGATACTGATGGGTCTGGAGACAGGACCGAGAGAAGACATTCAGGAGTGGGAAGAGTGGCTTGGGTTTAATGGTTGGTTCAAAGTCCAGCCTTGACTTCCCAACCTCCTTCTCCCCTGAAGAGGAGAGAGCTCACAGAAGCCAGTGCTGACCCTTGTCATCTCTGTATCCAGAATCTACGGGTTATGCTGGGATTTCCTGGAAGACAGAGCAGTAAGTAGAAAACGCTTGAGACACTTTCTGTTTGGCTTTCTGAGGCCTTGCCAAGGTTTAAGTGGCACCCGGATTTTTCATAAATGAAAAATAGAGATGTCAGCACACCCATGAACAGGGAGGCTGTTTGCACAAATCGTGCCGAGACCCCCAAACCAGCTGCTTTCTGCACATTTCTACCTGCGAGGCTGTCAACACAGCATTTTTTCCAGCTCCAGTTTTACTTGAGAAAGCCAAAGCCCGACCATTTATAGGATTCATCTTTTAGGATGAGACCTTTACCAAATTAAATGTTTAATAACTAAAGTAACAAATTCCTCATTTGTATATGTGTGTGTTGTTCACCCAGTAAATACTTCAATCCAGTTATCTTCCTCCCCTTCTTGGTTGCTTGGTTCTTGTTTTGCTTCTTTATGGCGGGCTGTGTTTACGTGACAGCTGTTTTACATTGATATAAACATGCACCCCACTCCAAGTTAATCAATGTCAGGAGAACAGCAGGAAGCCTATGTCTTCCTGTTACATCCTACCCCTGCTGTAAATATGTGTGCCCACTAATGGCAAGCAACATTTGCAGCATCCACACCTGGAAGCTAAGAGGTTGTCCACATTCCAGGTAGAGCCCCTGGGGTTCGGGAGGCCTGAATGAAAAACCCCAGTGGACCTTCCATGGCAGGGCTTGATCCCACCCACTCTTTATTTAAACTCATAGTGTGTTTATGGGGTTGATAAACAGGGTAAATAAACAAACTGCTGGGAGGAAAGAGTAGGAGAGGAGAAAGATCTGAATTCGCGTCAGCAGTCCTGTGTAACAACACCTCGTAATTGAGTGGATTGTTTGGGAACACATTACTAACACTTCTGGGTCTTACCTGCTTAAAACACATATAATATCTGTCAGTTCTGAAGGTTCAGATTTCCAGGTGGTGCTCTGGTGAAGATGGTTAACTGTTTAATGAAGTCTGTTCCTCTTTTCATTGATGCCAGCTAATTTCAGCCCTTAACCCTGAGATCTCGGCTCTTTTTCTTGTGGTCTGAAGGAAGGAAAGACGGAAGGGAAGGGTAAAAAATTTAGGTATTATGATGAGAAATTCTGATCACTAGGTCCTGAAGATATGTCCTCATTGGAAATTTAACTTTAAAAATGTGAGACGTGGTTCCCTCTGGCTGGCAAGTGGTCAGGGAGGCTCCCTTGTATGCCTCCACTCTAGTTTCCTGGTTGTGGTGCTGGGGGCCAAATGAAGAACTGGCCCTGGTTCCACTGCTTCATTAAGGCCTGTATAAAGTTATTCTGGGTTCATGGACAGAAGTGGGCCTCTCCTTATAAACCTCTCTCTGCTGCTGCTACTGCTGCTAAGTCGCTTCAGTCGTGTCCGACTCTGTGCGACCCCATAGACGGAAGCTCACCAGGCTCCCCCATCCCTGGGATTCTCCAGGCAAGAATACTGGAGTGGGTTGCCATTTCCTTCTCCAATGCATGAAAGTGAGAAGTGAAAGTGAAATCGCTCAGTCGTGTCCGACTCTTAGCGACCCCATGGACTGGAGCCCACCAGGATCCTCTGTCCATGGGATTTTCCAGGCAAAAGTACTGGGGTGGGGTGCCATAAACCTCTCTCTAGTAGTTAAAGAAATGGTGATCTTTTGTGAATAGACCAACCTGGGTTAGCCTTTACTTGGTTGGCAGAATTCATTCTGAAAGCATGCGTGTTTTTATACAAAGCTCTGTGTGCTAAATAAAGGTCAAGGGAACAGTAGGCAGCCGGTTTCATCCCATTATTTCCTTCCCATGTCACAAACCAGTTTAGCCTCCAAACCTTCCTGACAATGCAAAGTTTGCAGGTGGCTGTGGCTGAGAGGACTGTCCCACTGTTCTGTTTACACTCATTGTTCTGAATAGCATTCAGGATCCTTGTGGGATCTGGTATGGATGAGATTGTAGCTCAGTCGTGGGCCAGGGACTGACTCAAGCTCATGGGGAGTCTTGTGCCCCCACAGGCATCCTTGACATGGAAAGAAAAATTTATGAGAGGGGAGGGATTGATAGGAAATTGGTTGGAGGAAAGATCCAGCAGGATATATGGGTTATAAAACAGAGCTATTCTAAAAATGGGGGCCCCAGAACAAATCGATGTGTTCCCCTCCAAATATTTTACCATGTACAGTCACACTGAAATGAATTAGAAGAGACAGA
The DNA here is from genome assembly GCA_935064755.1 of Tragelaphus eurycerus. Lineage (NCBI taxonomy): Eukaryota > Metazoa > Chordata > Mammalia > Artiodactyla > Bovidae > Tragelaphus > Tragelaphus eurycerus. The sequence continues at coordinate 13,772,913 of CAKXYN010000024.1, read as the reverse complement.
CTGAAGGTAACATGTATTGGGAGTCCTTGCTATGTGGTGGGCATTGTTCATAATATATGGTGTGAATTCTCTCTCGTCGGCCTTAATGCAATGGATTCTTTCATTTAATCCTCATAATAACCTCTGATGTAGACAGTCTTATTGTCCCTAATTTCACAGATGAGTGAATGGGAGTTAAGGAACATGCCTGGGGTCGCATGGATGGTTTGAGTGGAGAATCAGGGGTGCTAATTCAGATGCTATAAATCCGGCGTCTACCCTGAATCACTGGAAAAATGAGTCTCAAAGTTTAATGAACCTATGAATCATGGAGAGATCTTGTGAGGAGCAGGAATTGATTTCATTGGTTTGAAGTGAGACCTGGAAGTCTGTATTTTTCACAGGCTCCCAGTTGCTGCTGCCACTGGTGAGCTGTTCCAGGCTTACGGCCGCCTCCAGGCAGGAGGCAAATGATTTGACTAAGAGCCCAGGGCCTGGTCTCGCATCTCCAGACAACACGCTTCCCATGGTACCCCTGCCCTGGTCACCCTCCTCTCCTTGTTAATCCAGGAAAGAGATGGGGAAGGGAGTTCTGGAATTTCCATGGTTGTGCTCATTCCTAAGCTGCTGGGAAGGCCCGTGAGCCCCCACCCATGCACCCTCCTCCCTCGTGTTTTCAGGGCTCCTAGAGGCATGGTGTGCAGCGGCAAGAACACAAGCCCTGCTACTCGAGCTGTGGCTTCCCATCTGTCACCCCTACCCTTGGCACTGCTCTTGTATTCTGAGCAAGAAAGCTTTTGTGCATCTCTTGTGTGTATCTCTTGTGTGTATCTAGTGGGATGGAAAACAGCCCTGGACTGGAAGGCAGGAACAGGAGTTCCATCCACAGCTTACGTCTTGATCTGCTCAATGACCGGAAGCTAGAAACTTAACCTTTCTAAACCTTCCTTGTCTCTATCTGTAAATGGAGCTAATAAAACTAATCCTAATTCTGTAGTTGAGGAATACTCCAAAGATTAAGAAACTTGTGTGTGTAAAACTATTTGAGCTCCCTCGGAACTAAGTGCTTATTATGGAAATGTATAAATAATAATATTTATTTTATTTGGCCATAATATCATTATGGCCAAAGTCTGTGAATGCTTTCTCTTGCATTCAGCCATTCCTGAGGTTTAATGACCAGCTCTCCTCTTTGGTTTTAAAAAGCTCTCTTCATGACAACCTTTCCCTGAAGTAGTCAAAGGAAATGGCCTGCTTGAAATTCACATTCAATTTCACCATCAGTCAAACCCCATTGAAGTGCCAAGACACTGCATTTCTAGAGAGTGAATTCCTTATTTCTGACCCAGGCTGGAGCCATGCATGGCTGGGCTTCTGTACAGAAAGAGTAAAAAATGAGGCAGCTCCATAGAACATACTAGATACAGACCTGCAGATGGGCTACAGTGCAACCCAAACTGTTGCTTTGCTTCCTTAAGAACAGTCAGTCCATTGATGAGTTTGACAAGTTCATATTCCCATCGCCAGTTTGGGGGTGCACGTGGGGGGCTGGATTAATCGGAACAGCAACAGAGAATTCTTGCTCAGCAGGTGTCCAGAGCTTGGGATGGATGGCAGGCTCTGAGAACACGTCTGACAGGCACTTTCAATCCCTTATCCAAAGTGCCACTTCACACTTCCTCTGCAATATGCAGGGAAATTGTTCTTGTTTCAGGGCGAGATTGCTTTATTCGAAAGGGGGAAGTTCACTTGGTGTATTGTCTGCCAGGGAATCAGGCAATCACATCACTGAGATGATGATTTATCTTGTACCTGGGATGTCTTAACAATCTCTCAATCACTTCATTACAAGGTTATGTTTCTGCTTCCCCCGTCTCTTGACAAGCGGCATGGAGTTCTCCTGCCTTTTCCCATTTGATTTTCATTTGTTCTTCCACTGAATGCATTAGGAGGCTAGGGGTTCTTATTGCTGGTGACAAGACTGAGGACTCAGAAATTATTTCTAAGCAGCTGGGATAGGGCTGCACAAATCCAAGTGCACTCAGAGACCCAGAGGGTTTGTTTTTGTTTATTTCCTGCCAAATAAATTATCTTTCATTTTCATGTAAAGAGATGAAATGGCAACTGGAGTCCACAGTTCTCCAAGTGCCCCTCATTCTAATTCATCGCCCCTCTCACAGACCGTCTCCCAAGGCTGGTCGCTCTGATCCACCTCCCTCATTGGTAGTTTAAATTATGCTCCCTTCCTCTAGGTTGCTTCGGCTTCCCTTCTCCCCACTTTCCTCTTTTCTTCTTCTTCCAAGTCTTTGTCTCTGGAACCATTTCCTATTTTCCTTGTTGCCTTAGGTAAGACTCTGGTTTCCAAATTGTTTTCCTCTAATAAATCTCACCAAGTAAACCTAGATGTAATCCATTGTGTAATCGCAGCACGACTCCCTCAATTCCCCTCTCCTCTTTAGTTTTCAATTATATCTTTAAGTGGCAGAATTGACTATCACCTTTCTGGGTAGGTTTGAATCCATCATCGTGGCAGAAGTATGAAAATCTCCCTCAGATGCTATGGGAACAAAACACCACCTCTCAGCCAGTGCCCAGGCATCATCTGGGCACCTGTTTTCTGGTTCTGCCTGACTGACCATGGCAATGGGAATGAAATAATTTAGGTTCCAGGGGGAAATGTTTTATCCCAAATTTCAGGATAGCCCATTCTCTTCTTTTAATGGAACACTGAGTGATTTTTATTTAGATCTATGATTTTCTATCTTTTTATTTTAATTTAAAAATTTCATATTGAAATATAGTTGATTTACAATGTTAGTTTCAGGTGTACAACAAAGTGATTCAGTCATACATATGTGTGTGTGTGTGTGTGTGTGTGTGTGTGCTCACTCAGTCATGTCCAACTCTCTGGGGCCCCATGGACAGTAGCCTGCCAGATTCCTCTGTCCATGGAATTTTCCAGGCAAGAATACTGGAATGGGTTGCCATTTCCTCCTCCAGGGGAATCTTCCTGACCCAGGGATCGAACCTGAGTCTCTCATATCTCCTGCATTCTCAGGTGGATTCTTTACCACTAGTACCACCTGGAAAACCCATACGTGTGTATATGTATATAAATATATATATGTTTATATTCTCTATTAAAGGTTATTGAGTATATTGAGTATAATTCCCTATGCTATGCAGTAGATTGCTGTTTATTTTATATAGTATTGTGTGTATATGTTCATCCCAAACTCCTAATTTATCCCTCCCCCTTTCCTCTTTGGTAACGGTAAGTTTGTTTTCTATGTCTGTGGGTCTATTTCTGTCTTATAAATAAATTCATTTGTATTTTTTTTCTTGAGATTCCACATATAAGTGATATGATATTTGTCTTTTTCTGTCTGGCTTACTTCACTTAGTATAATAATCTCTACGTACATCCATGTTACAACAAATGCAGGATAGCCCAATCTTTTTTTTTTTTCCTTTGGCCCCACTTCATGGCATGTGGAACTTCTCTGACCAGGGATTAAATCCACACTCATGCAGTGAAAGCAGAGAGTCTTAAACCAATGGACCACTAGATAAGCCAGGATAGCCCAGTCTTGATGGTAGGCAGAAGTGAGCTCTTGGTGAAGTATTCTCAGGCTGCTGGCAGCCACGTGGGAGCTTGGGTTTCACTATTAGCTGCTCTACTTCCCAATAGCTGTTTGAACTTGAGCTTCACGTCCCCACCTGTAAAACAAGAGTGATAGTACGTATCACATGGGATGATTATGAGGCTAAAACAAACAACTTTCAAGTAAAACATTTAGTATGGAGCCTGGCATATATTATGAAAATGATACTTAATTCCTTTAGTCATCAAATACCTACAAAGCATGAAACTACAAAGTTCCATTTATAATGCAAATGTACTTCTGAAGAACTTTTTTTTTTTAATTTTATTTTGCTTAACTTTACAATATTGTATTGCTTTTGCCATTCATCAAAATGAATCCGCCACAAGTATATATGTGTTCCCCATCCTGAACCCTCCTCCCTCCCCATACCATCCCTCTGGGTCGTCCCAGTGCACCAGCCCCAAGCATTCAGTATCGTGTATCAAACCTGGACTGGTGACTCGTTTCAGATATGATATTATACATATTTCAATGCTATTCTCCCAAATCATCCCACCCTTTCCCTCTCCCAGAGTCCAAAAGACTGTTCTATACATCAGTGTTTCCTTTGCTGTCTCGTAAACAGGGTTATTGTTACCATCTTTCTAAATTCCATATATATGCGTTAGTATACTGTATTTGTGTTTTTCCTTCTGGCTTACTTCACTCTGTATAATAGGCTCCGGTTCCATCCATCTCATTAGAACTGATTCAAATGTATTCTTTTTAATGGCTGAGTAATACTCCATTGTGTATATGTACCACAGCTTTCTGATCCATTCACCTGTGGATGGACATCTAGGTTGCTTCCAAGAACTTTGTCTTCCCTGCACGGTTCTTTATCACTTTATACTGAACTCTTTGAACCCTGTAAATTTACAAATCAGTTCTCCTTTTCTCAACCTTTATTTTTGGCCCTGAATACTGACATGGCCCAGCCTGGATAGAGGTGGAATCCATTCTATACAACTAACCCCTAGAAGAAAATACCTTTTTCCTCCACAGAATTTTTTTCTTCCAGTGAAGAACCATAATAGTTATCATTATTATGTAAACAAAAGCTCCTTTATGGATTTTGGAGAGGGCTTTATCTATGTGGATTTAGAATGCTCTATTTTTACACTTACAATCACAAAGCATTGATATCAAGCAAACAAAATAGTTCACATTTTCTTCATATAAAGTGACCTTCACTCACTTACCTAATTCAGTGCATTTGATTAAATATATTTTTGAGACAACTTTCCCAGTAGTGGAGCCAGCTGCAAGATGGTTTATATTTCTTCCTTATAAAAACATCCAGGATACCATGCTGATCCCTCATTTACACATTCTTTCTGGTAATAGGACTTCCCTTGTGGCTCAGACGGTAAAGCGTCTGCCTACAATGCAGAAAACCCGGGTTTGATCCCTGGGTCGGGAAGGTCCTCTGGAGAAGGAAGTGGCAATCCACTCCAGCACTCTTGCCTGGAAAATCCCATGGATGGAGGAGCGTGGTAGGCTACAGTCCATGGGGTTGCTAAGAGTCAGATATGACTGAGCGACTTCACTTTGGTAATATGCTTAAGGGGCACCGTTTCACTTTCCTTTTAAATGCTTTAGATTTTAAGGAAATGAGTTTTGTTTGAATTTATTTTGGAGGCATGTGTGTATTACTGCCTGCCAGTGTCCGTCCCTCCTTTCCTCCTTTTTATCTGTCTTTTCCTAAGACTTCTTTTCCCAAAGAAATGAATGACACCTATATGCTTTTCAAACATAATAGTAAGATTCAGCTCCTATTAAGCACTAGAAAGTTCTTTTTAGTTATTTAAAGTAGGGATGCAGCGAGTGTGGTCTATGCTGTGTGCTTAGTCGCTCAGTTGTGTCCGACTCTTTGCCACCCCATGGACTGCAGCCCGCCAGGCTCCTCTGTCCATGGGGATTCTCCAGGCAAGAATACTGGAGCGGGTTGCCCTGCCCTCCTCCAGGGGATCTTCCCAACCCAGCGGTCAAACCCAGGTCTCCCGCATTGTGGGCAGATGCTTTACGGTCTGAGCCACCAGGCTCTAAATCAGGTGATTCAATTGTCAGTATACTGACTACATGCAGATCAATCGCCCTTAATCTTTAAACCCCTGGTTTGATTTGACTTACCTAGATCGACCATTTTGCCTCAACAGCCTAACTTTTCTGCAGTTTACTATATTATTTGTTTTCTATTATTCGTTATTATTATGACTGTGAAACAACCAAGTAGAAACGGAAATTATGAAAGAGGTGTACCAGGAGGACAATTTTCAACCTCTGTCTAAATTAGAGTTACAGTTAGAACGGGTCTAGACTAAGGTTCTGAATGAAATTCCAGGGCTAATCATTTTTTAAAATTGGTTTAACTGTTTAATTTAGTCAAAATCCCTACTAAATTGATTAGGTGTCAAATTGACTGGTAACATATCTGGCACAGAGTTTATACAGCAACTTATCCAGAATGGCCACTACAGCAACCGCATTCGCTCATTCCTTTACTCATTCATTCAGCACAAATGCCTGCGCATTCCTCTGTGTTCTCAGAGTTCTGGCAACTGGAAATACAATGAGGAACAGAACAGTCTAGAAGCTAAATAGACAATAAGCAAGAAAGCATGCAATCTACTTAAGCAATTGACTGAACGGAAGTGCTCTAAAGAAAATGAATGCAAGAGATTGGAGAACAGCAAAGGGGATCATGTGACTGAATGATTTGGGTGAGCCAGCCTGCACAGGTGACATCTGAGTCACCTCCTTTACCTGTGGTGAACCCACTATGCTCTTCTTACTCTCAGGCTGTCCCCACTGTTCTGGGAGGAAGCCTGACATTTTTCATTTTTAATCAATTTCCCTACAGTTCACAAGAAACTACTCTTAAACTGGCCCACCATTGTGGTTTCTCAGAGCTTTTGATTCTGCAGGTTTTTACAAATTGTTAGGAGATGGTATCGATGAGCAGATTTTTCCAAAAGCCAGAAACATGTCTTTTTCAATTTTTTTTCTTTGATTTGTGATTTAAGAGCTCTTTTTATTTTCCCACAAAATAATGGCCACTGTAAACAGAACTTAAGCAAAAACTCTGGCAAAAGTCCATTTCAGGATATAGACATGAAACAGTTGTACCACAGAGTGTCTCTTCCTTCCAAATTCCACTTCTTAAATAGCATTTCAGTCAAAAGTCCAAAAGCTTGCTCCAAAAAAGCAAATGCCTTTGAAATGCTTGTAGTTCCAACCATGAAATGTCTGTAGTGAGTTTTTGGTTTCATTTCAAAGATTTTTTTCTCCCTTACTGATTTCATCTAACTGAAGTATCCGAAGCAGTTGGGATTTTTTCCCACATTTTGTTTAGTTGAACTGAAGATTCTAATTGAATTTAGGAGTTTGTCCAAAAGATCATAACTGTACAAATGCATCATTGCCCATATGGATTCAACACATCTGAAAGAGCAAGGTTCAGCTCTGTGGGTTTAAGAAGGCAGATTTCTGCCAAGGCCTAGGTTATTCTTCAGAAATTATACTAACAACTAACATTTTCTAATGCTTTCTACATGCCAGGTGGCCAAACCAGAAATAAAAGCCAGGCAGTCTGGATCTGAAGCCCACTCTCTTTTTAACTTCCACCTTACACTGTGCCTCAGTCGTAATCAGTGAGGGTCTTGGGAGGTGCACACTCAGCCACAGACATAGGTGAGACCTATGCGGTTTATGTGACAGCATCTCTCCTGATTGGCTGAAGGTTCATTCTGATTGGTGGGTGCCCTTATGATATTGATTGTTAAAAATTTTGGCTCTATGATGGTTTTAATACATTTCCTTCATTCTCTATATAAGGAGAAATTTTTCGCTACATGGTATCCAAAGCATCTTCCATCAAAGCATCTGCCAAAGCAATAATGCCAAAATAGCTGATTTCCATGAACTGTTCTACCTGTTCCTACTGATCTCCCCTCTCTGGTCTTCTGTTTGACCTCATTTCCTCTCTCTTTCTCTATCTAGATACACATATAAACACATGTAATATATATGCCTATATCTCTATCTACCTATCTACTGAGAGAGAGAATATATAACATATTGGTGCTCTCCGGGGGTCCAAGCTCAATCTATTTCCCAAAGAATACATTCAAATACATTCTCCTGGTTAACTTTCAACTGACAGGTGCTTCATTTACCACTGACACATCAATGATCTACATCTATTTCTGGGCTCCTCTTCTCTCCCAAGATACTGACCTCTATTTCAAAGCCTCAGTGGCTCAAGTTCAACATATCCAAAAATAAAACCTGTTATCTTCCCCGAAAACCTAGTCTCCTATATTCTTCATCCACCGACCCCATCTTTGTTAACACCAATGTTACCAACCTGGCGTCCAAACACTATGACTCCGGGTCCCTTGCTCACATTCTATTAATTGTCAAGCCCTTTTGATTTTACCGCTGAAGTATCTTAATTGTGACTACTTCTCCCCACTCTGACTTTAATTCAGGCTTTCTTATCTCTCTCCTGGATATTTTAAAATTCTGAATTGAAGTGTAATGTGCATACAGAAGAGTACACGCATCCTAGTGTACAACTGACCACATCCATGTGACCCATGCTCGGCTCAAGAGGTATAGTGTCACTTGGAGTCTTATCTCCTCCATGATGGGGTCTGAAATTCCTCTGTTGATTTTTAATGACTTTAAAGCTCTAATATGTCTCAAAACTCAAATATCCACAGTGATGCAGCATTTTAGCTTATTGTCAGATATCACTAAGTGTGTGTGAATGATTTAAGAACACAGTTTGGTAAATGTGGGGAGGAAAGGCAGGGCCTCTAGGGAATTGAAAGATAAAAATTGTCTCCACCAAGGGGTGGAGAGTTCTGAGAGACATGGCTGGGGATGCCGACCTTGACTACCAAAGATAAACTGTCTGCTTGATAGTTGCTCGAAGGACAGGCTCCTATGTAACTAAATAGGGTAATAAGACTCTCTTGCCCACAATGTTATATTCCTTTTATTCAATTACTTGTTGAAAATACAAAAGTTGGGATGAAACTCACGAGGGCTTCAAAGTTAGAGTGCTGCTAAGTGGCTTCAGTCGTGTCCGACTCTGTGCGACCCCATAGACGGAAGCTCACCAGGCTCCCCCGTCCCTGGGATTCTCCAGGCAAGAATACCGGAGTGGGTTGCCATCTCCTTCTCCAATGGAAAGTTAGAGTAGGTGAGCCCAAAGGATTAAAAATCCACTTGTGTGAATTACCCTAGTGTGTTATATCACATTTATTCAACCTCATCATAAATCAAAGTAAAATTCTCCACATCAAACTGTATTTGAGGAGAGGTCTTGAACAGCACATTCCTTATTCCTAATTAAATCCATGGGAAAAAGCCTCTTGGAGCAAGCCGTCTGTAAGATCCTCATTTCTCTTCTAGAAGGCATCTTTCTCTAACTTTAGAATTGCAATTTGTACCTTCTACTAGATTTATGTTTTTGGCCACTACTGCCACTTATTTAAATAGCTATTTGTTTAGAAATGCTCTCTCTAGCTTTCTTTATAACCATTAGAAGAACATTCAGATATATTTTTTGATGACTAAAAATAGATTAATATTCAGGTCAAAAATTGTTTAAAAGGTTTACTCCTAGGGTGGCTTTCATGCAGAGAACAATTGTTACATGTCATGGAACAACTGTTACATGTTACATGTCATAGAGTTATGTCAAAATAATTTTTAAACCCAACTGAATAGTGAGAAGTTTTCAGATGCAATTGAATCGCTCTCAACTCTATCAGACACTGTTCAGTTGCCCCTGAAGGTGTATCAACAAGCAACTCAATTGCCTCTGATTTCTTCAGAAACAATTGAATTGCTCCAGAGTAATTCAAATGATTCTCACCTTCTTGGGCAGAGCTCAGCTGTATAAAAAAGGAAAGACATGTAGTTAAAGGAATTCTCAGTGAATGTCAGCTAAGAATTCACTGGATGCTTTTCTGAGCCAGAAAGGTTGTTAGACTGGAGCAAGGGAAAAAAAATGCAGAGTATAGTAACATACATGAACTAGACATTTACTCTTTCAGGGAACAGTCTACACTGTGCCAGGCGCTGTGCCAGGCGCGCAGGCTGTAGAGACTAGGTAGAAAGACGACTACTCATTTCCCTCCCCAACTCAGTTCTTCTTCCGGTTATGGTCTCTGACTTTGGGAATGAGGAATCCACCCTCCATGCTGGATCGATGTAGTCTAGGGGAATTTACCTCCAAAATTCAGAGGCAACATATCATCGTGGTTTAAGCCAACCACTGGATTGTATTTTCATGACCATGATGATAGATTCAAGAGATGCATGTGACTTAACCTAGTCCAGTCAGAGTGAGCCTCAGATTTGTAAGAGGACTTTATGAAAACATTTGCTATTTTGCCCACTTGAGAGGTTTTGGCCACTGTGTGGCTGGTTTTAACTACCACAAAGAGCTCAAGCTGTCAGGAGTTCGTCATGGAGTCTAAGCATTAAACCAGTGCAGTAGGAGGCTCTGCCATAGGATGGTGAAAAATAGTCACAATGAGTTATTTGATCTCTGAATCTAATTGTACCTGAATCCAGCCCTGTATTCCCACCTCTTGTAGCCCCATATCCATTTTTTGGTAACAGATGAGAATGAAATGAATAGTGCATCTATAGGGAAAAAAACCTGAACTGAGTGGGTCTGAATCAGCATCAAGAAAATTGATACAGGTTTTCATTAGGAAATAGTGAAAGAGGCAGGTACTGGGATATTGTGTGGCGAAAGGAAGAACTAAGAAACAGAAAACAAAATAATAGGAAAATTGTTCTTGGGTAGCTTGGGGAATGGGTATCAATATTTTAGAGTCACCTCATTTAAAAGTCAACTTTCTCTAAACTTTGAAAAGAGCTATATAAGTATATAATTCAATTAGTACTTTAAAAAACTAGTAAAACATTGGCACAATGTTGATGATATATGTTGCACTCAAGGCAGAATTTCATGGATCCCATGTGTCTATATTTAAATTTCAGGCTTAATTCCATAGCAGGACATTTAAAAATCCATTTTACAATGTAAAGTAATATCATTTGAAAACTTCCATGGAGTAGTTGGGTTAATTGTAATGGTTCACTATGTATTTTTATCATTCTAATTCTCTGTGACATCATGGTGAAAATTTGATTCAATTATGGTGGATAATCTGTTGGGAAGAAGTGCCAATGATGTTTTTAAAAGGAGCTGTGGATACTTTGATTTCAAAGTAATTAATTCCAAGGGGACCCTTTCTGAGATGAAATAGTGAGGTTATTTGGTCATGAGAGTGTTCATAGTCATGAAGGAAAAAGGAAGCACCATTCTTTTATTAAATTGACATTGCATCAGGAAAACGAGCTAAAAATGATTGATTGCAAATATAATGTAGGGGAGAGAAGCATCTGGTTCAGGCATAAATAACAAAGGCTCTTCAACATATGGCACTAATTTGTGATTATGCTTGTGTAATCTCACCTTTTCAAATGGATGTGCCTATCTCAAGATGGGCTGTTCTGGGTACCAGCATAGAACAGGATAGCACAAGTGAGAATCATTTTCTTCCTGGCCTTTTCTGTGAGAAAGGGTGTTCAGTATTAATACAGGGGCTTGAGGCAAGTGAATGTTTCTGGCTCTAATTCATCCATAGTCATAGCTGCAAACCCCAAAATGGCATTAAGTCTAAGGGCCTTGGTTAGAAATCCCACTCAAGATGCTGACGGCAGAGCACTTCCAAGGTTTAACTGAGGCTTAAATTCTCCTCATTTCTAATGCAAAACCAAAAACCTAACTTTGGCGAAGCACAAGCAGATAGGATTTTTTAGGCCTGCATCTCCATACCCGAAGGAACTTCGCTCTGTTTGGCTTTAAGGAAGCCAGAGAGCACTAAACGCCTCTTTCAAAGTTGGTGGCATCAAATGAACCTTCCTTTCACTGGTGAAGAAGACAGCCAGCAACATCTCTTCTGCCTTACCCTCTGGTAGTACATCGGTCCCTGCTGTTGCTTTGTCGCTTCAGTCATGCGACTCAGTAGGCTCCTCTCTCCGTGGGATTTTCTAGGCAAGAGTGCTACAGTAGCTTGCCATGCCCTCCTCCAACGAATCTTCCTGACCCAGGGATCGAACCCAGGTCTTCTGCATGGAAGGCAGATTCTTTACCACTGAACCACCAGGGAAGCCCACACTGGTCCCTAGGCATCTTTAATCTCAGCGCAGCCCTGTAAGCACCAGGTGTTGGACCTCATCACTCTGCTCCTAAAAGCTCACAGAATACACAACCAAAAAAAGTACACTAGCAGAGAGGCCTATTGATATCCAATAGGCCTAAGATAATAAAGAGTAATATTTCCTTTGGATTTAATGGTTGGGAAAAATGTCCCTCCCCCTAGCCCCTGTTAACGTTTTAGTCTGTTTTCTCTCAGTTAGATGAAGGGCTCTAACTCCTGGCACGATCCAGAGTGCTTCTGCTCAGCCTGACCCTGACTCAAGACAGCTTAGTTACTCAGCCCACAGCCAGCTGTGGCTGTGACCTTGAGCATAATTTCAGGTTTTACCGTACTTGACAATACCAAGTCCTGTTCTTATAACAGCTGTTCTGTCTCTTCCTGGGAAAAACTGTTCAACTTTTCACAACTATATCTCATAAATCTAATTTTTAAATTAAATTTTTCTTAAAACAATAGAAAAATTGTTGCCCTCTGAGCTGACTGGTTTCCTACTTCCCTCCAGCCAGCTGCCTGCCTCTCCATGGGGCAAAAGCCTCACATGATGTCCTAAGTGTCTAAAGCTAGACAGGAAGTTTTACTACATCTAAACTTTTAAAATGGATATCTAACTTTTCATTTTTTATTTAATTGCTGATACATCTGAATTCTTCTGACAATAGAACTTCAAGTCTTATCATTCTGGGATAAGAATCTCTCATGTTCTGATCTCAGCAGTTGATTTAATAGAATTTTTGAGACTTCCCTCAGTGGACAAGACTTGATACTTCCACTGCAGTGGGTGCCAATTTGATCCCTGGTTGGGGGAACTAAGATCCTGCTATGCTGTGTAGCCAAAAATAAAAAATTAAAAAAAATTTTTTTTTTCTGCAGAAATGGCTTAAATGGGTGTTTCAAGATTGTGTAGATAAAGCATATAGTTCTACTTTTTTCATACTTGAAAAACCTCATTTTGATGCCTAATAAATTTTAAAACACAGATTTCAGCTCAGATTTTCTAATTATGAAACCCATCCTATATTCTAAATTTATCTTCCAAAGATTTATAATGTGCTCAGTAGATCTGCCATGTTCTTTGCACCCCCTTGGACTGTAACCCACCAGGTTCCTCTGCCCATGGAAATTTCCAGGCAAGAATACTGGAGTTGGGTACCATTTCCTACTCCAGGGAGTCTTTCTGACCCAGGAATCGAACCTGCATCTCTTGCATCTCCTGCATTGGCAGAGGGATTTTTTTTTTTTTTTTAAACCACTAATGCCATCTGGGAAGCCCCATGAGAATCCAACTGAATAGTAGATGAAAATATATTTTGGACTCATAATAGTTCCCTGCCCCAGGGAATATGAACAACAAAATGAAATACAAACAAACAACATCTTTGTACCCAATTAACTTTTTCTTATAAGTATGATGGTTGCTAAAATGCTTTGATATCTCCAGGAAAGTGCCATTCTCAAAAATATGCACCTAATAGGGTGAGAAGGATGGGAGATGATTTAGAGGACAAAAGAGCAATTGAATGTCTATTGGAAAAGTCTTTTGTGTGACTAGTCTTACTCTGGAAACTGTATTATTATATTTACCTAAGTTATAGAAATAGATTTAAGGGCCTAGATCTGATAGTGAGAAATAGATTTAAGGGCCTAGATCTGATAGATAGAGTGCCTGATGAACTATGGAATGAGGTTCGTGACATTGTACAGGAGACAGGGATCAAGACCATCCCCATGGAAAAGAAATGCAAAAAAGCAAAATGGCTGTCTGGGGAGGCCTTACAAATAGCTATGAAAAGAAGAGAAGCGAAAAGCAAAGGAGAAAAGGAAAGATATAAACATCTGAATGCAGAGTTCCAAAGAATAGCAAGAAGAGATAAGAAAGCCTTCTTCAGTGATCAATGCAAAGAAATAGAGGAAAACAACAGAATGGGAAAGACTAGGGATCTCTTCAAGAAAATCAGAGATACCAAAGGAACATTTCATGCAAAGATGGGCACGATAAAGGACAGAGATGGTGTGGACCTAACGGAAGCAGAAGATATTAAGAAGAGGTGGCAAGAATACACAGAAGAACTGTATAAAAAAGAGCTTCAAGACCTAGATAATCATGATGATGTGATCACTGACCTAGAGCCAGACATCTTGGAATGTGAAGTCAAATGGGCCTTAGAAAGCATCACTACGAACAAAGCTAGTGGAGGTGATGGAATTCCAGTGGAGCTATTCCAAGTCCTGAATGATGATGCTGTGAAAGTGCTACACTCAATATGCCAGCAAATTTGGAAAACTCAGCAGTGGCCACAAGATTTGAAAAGGTCAGTTTTCATCCCAATCCCAAAGAAAGGCAATGCCAAGGAGTGCTCAAACTACCGAACAATTGCACTCATCTCACACGCTAGTAAAGTAATGCTCAAAATTCTCCAAGCCAGGCTTCAACAATATGTGAACCGTGAACTTCCTGATGTTCAAGCTGGTTTTAGAAAAGGCAGAGGAACCAGAGATCAAATTGCCAACATCCGCTGGATCATGGAAAAAGCAAGAGAGTTCCAGAAAAACATCTATTTCTGCTTTATTGACTATGCCAAAGCCTTTGACTGTGTGGATCACAATAAACTATGGAAAATTCTGAAAGAGATGGGAATACCAGACCACCTGATCTGCCTCTTGAGAAATCTGTATGCAGGTCAGGAAGCAACAGTTAGAACTGGTCATGGAACAACAGACTGGTTCCAAATAGGAAAAGGAGTACGTCAAGGCTGCATATTGTCACCATGTTTATTTAACTTATATGCAGAGTACATCATGAGAAATGCTGGACTGGAAGAAACACAAGTTGGAATCAAGATTGCCGGGAGAAATATCAATAACCTCAGATATGCAGATGACACCACTCTTATGGCAGAAAGTGAAGAGGGGCTAAAAAGCCTCCTGATGAAAGTGAAAGTGGAGAGTGAAAAGGTTGGCTTAAAGCTCAACATTCAGAAAACGAAGATCATGGCATCTGGTCCCATCACTACATGGGAAATAGATGGGGAAACAGTGGAAACAGTGTCAGACTTTGTTTTTCTGGGCTCCAAAATCACTGCAGATGGTGACTACAGCCATGAAATTAAAAGACGCTTGCTCCTTGGAAGGAAAGTTATGACCAACCTAGATAGCATATTCAAAAGCAGAGACATCACTTTGCCAACAAAGGTTCGCCTAGTCAAGGCTATGGTCTTTCCTGTGGTCATGTATGGATGTGAGAGCTGGACTGTGAAGAAGGCTGAGCGCCGAAGAATTGATGCTTTTGAACTGTGGTGTTGGAGAAGACTCTTGAGAGTCCCTTGGACTGCAAGAAGATCCAACCAGTCCATTCTGAAGGAGATCAATCCTGGAATTTCTTTAGAAGGAATGATGCTAAAG
Source organism: Tragelaphus eurycerus (assembly GCA_935064755.1). Taxonomy (NCBI): domain Eukaryota; kingdom Metazoa; phylum Chordata; class Mammalia; order Artiodactyla; family Bovidae; genus Tragelaphus; species Tragelaphus eurycerus. Next base: position 13,757,633 of record CAKXYN010000024.1, on the reverse strand, counting down.
CTGAAACTCCAGTATTTTGGCCACCTCATGCGAAGAGTTGACTCATTGGAGAAGACTCTGATGCTGGGAGGGATTGAGGGCAGGAGGAGAAAGGGACGACAGAGGATGAGATGGCTGGATGGCATCACTGACTCGATGGATGCGAGTCTGAGTGACCTCCGGGAGCTGGTGATAGACAGGGAGGCCTGGCATGCTGCGGTTCATGGGGTCGCAAAGAGTCGGACACGACTGAGCGACTGATCTGATCTGATCTGAAGTTATAGAAAGTAGTTGTTGGCACACATTTCTAGAAAACTTTGGAAACACCAAATTACAGCAGCAAGAACTACCACACTGTAGACTGAATAGAGTGTCAAGTGTGCTGGTAAACATCAAGCTACATATGGGCTCTGTGGCAGCAAAGGCTTTGGAGCAGTCTAGGGGGGAAAGGAGATGAAAGGCTCTGGGCACTGAATGCTTTCTGGGAAGACGTCATGGCTCTGCACAGGAGCTTAGAAAGCCAGAAGCAGCTGTCAGCTTGGGTCGAGTGGAAAGTGCATGACATATGCTCAGTCTGAGCCTCTGTCATTATTAAGTTTCATCTTGGTGGGTGCTGAGTCTTTAAACCTAATGGAAGGAAGTCTTGTAAAAATAAATCTCAGTGTTTTAAGAGTAATTATAAGCATTATCCATACCAATGTTGGTTATTCATTCCTGTAGTATTTTGAGGACTTTAAGAGATAGAGAAAACACCCCGGATTTTGCAAGCCGATTCATTTTTTTCCTGTTCTCCTCCTTGCTATTTTGAATAAGAGGCATTGAGCCAGAAGTTAGATAATGCGAGCAGCATTAGGCAGAGTTTGTATACAGACAGCTGGAAAATATCGATAATCAAATTAAAACATGACTTCTGTCAATACTCAGTAACAGATGAACCCGGGGGAAACATCTCTGTTCCCTTCTAAATGAACCTTTTGACCTTCTGCCCCTTTTCCATTCCTCCCAGTTTGTCCTTTCCCCCCGTCTTTACCTGTTAATATTAGATGATATTAATCCAGCACAAAACACAAGACTTGAAGGAGCCAGACATGATTTCTACCTCTAATCTCTGTAGACTTAATTTCTGTGGCTTGCAGTAGAGTTAGCACGACATGTCCTGACTTGACCGCAAAGTCCAGATTAACCTCTTTCCTAGCATCCTTTCTTATGTAGCCTTTGCCTTAAATTTGGGGGTTTTGTCTTAAACAAAGTCTTATTATTAACAATGACGTTGCAATAACCAGGATGGACTGGATGGACCTCCATTGTGCAGTTCTTTCTTCTGCCAATGTTGCATCTAGGAGTGTGCAAGGCACATGTGCACTGAACAAAGTTCTCACTTTAACATGTAAATTAAAGATGATCAGCAGTAACCTGTCTCTTTTCCTGACCTTTTAAAAATACAGTATCAGCTAATATTTCCATCTCAAGGACAGCAAGCAGGACACTCACTGATAAAAACAAGTGCTGGAAACAGAAGCGGTAAAGGGCAGCTTGCTCATGCCAGCCCACAGTGGTGGGGGAAGTGACTGACTCTGTCACTCCAGCTGGATACTGATCATCTAGTCAGTTGTGCCAGGACCTCTAGGAGCATGAAGCAAGGTCTCCAGGCCACTTGGCATGAGGATCAGTGGGAAACTGGGGAAATTATAGGTTGTACCATGGAATATGTCCAGTAAACGAGGCTGAACAATTCTGCCATAGTGCATACAGAGAAGACTGTTGAAATGCTTTTGTTGCAACAGCTCTCTCGTTTATCATATGGTGCAAACCAACACTGATTTATTTTATTCCTTGGCAGCACTTTTTATCTTACAAAAAAAAATTCCTGTCGTCAGCCTGAGCTTTACCATTATGGATGAGATTAAATCCACATAGCATAAAATTCACCATTTCAACCAGTATAAAGTGTCTAATTCAGTGGTTTTTAGTATGTTCACAGTGTTGTGCAGTCATAACCACTATCAAATTCTAGAACATTTCCAGAATCCCCCCGCCCCCCAATCTGTACCCATTTGCAGCCACTCCCAACTTCCCTCTCCTCCTCTTCTGGCAATTGTCAGTCTGCTTGGTTGTGTCTCCAGGGTTTTGCCTATTCTGGATATTTTAAATAGATGAGTCACAGAATATGAAGGCTTTTGTATCTGGATTCTTTTACTTAGGTTCATTCATGTTGTAACGTATATCAGTACTTCATTCCTTTTTATTTTTGAATTATATTCTGTTGTGTAAATAAATATACTACATTTTGTTTTCCATTCATTTAATGGACATTTGTGGTGTTAACAGTTTTTGGCTACTATGAATAATGTAGCTATGAATATCTGTGGACATTATGTGGACATAAGTTTTCCATTTTCTTGGATTATATACATGAGACTGGAATTGTTGGATCATATGGTAATTTTTTTGAAAGACTACCAAACTGTTTTCCAAAGTAGCTATATCATTTTACATTCCCACCAGGAAAGTATGAGAGTTCCAACTTCTCTACCTCCTAACCAACACTTGTGACTATCTGTTATTTGATTAGAGCTATCCTAGTGGATGTGGGTTGGTACATTATTCTAGCTTTGATTTGGCCACCTCATGCGAAGAGTTGACTCATTAGAAAAGACTCTGATGCTGGGAGGGATTGGGGGCAGGAGGAGAAGGGGACGACAGAGGATGAGATGGCTGGATGGCATCACTGACTCGATGGAGGTGAGTCTGAGTGACCTCCGGGAGTTGGTGATGGACAGGGAGGCCTGGCGTGCTGCAATTCATGGGGTCACAAAGAGTCGGACAGGACTGAGTGACTGATCTGATCTGAAAAAGCCTCTTGATGAAAGTGAAAGAGGAGAGTGAAAAAGTTGGCTTAAAGCTCAACGTTCAGAAAACAAAGATCATGGCGTCCGGTCCCATCACTACATGGGAAATAGATGGGGAAACAGTGGAAACAGTGTCAGACTTTACTTTTTTGGGCTCCAAAATCACTGCAGATGGTGACTGCAGCCATGAAACTAAAAGACGCTTACTCCTTGGAAGGAAAGTTATGACCAACCTAGAGAGCATATTCAAAAGCAGAGATATTACTTTGCCAACAAAGGTCCGTCTAGTCAAGGCTATGGTTTTTCCTGTGGTCATGTATGGATGTGAGAGTTGGACTGTGAAGAAGGCTGAGCGCTGAAGAATTGATGCTTTTGAACTGTGGTGTTGGAGAAGACTCTTGAGAGTCCCTTGGACTGCAAGGAGGTCCAACCAGTCCATTCTAAAGGAGATCAGCCCTGGGATTTCTTTGGAAGGAATGATGCTAAAGCTGAAACTCCAGTACTTTGGCCACCTCATGGGAAGAGTTGACTCATTGGGAAAGACCCTGATGCTGGGAGGGATTGTGGGCAAGAGGAGAAGGGGACAACAGAGGATGAGATGGCTGGATGGCATCACCGACTCGAGGGACGTGAGTCTGAGTGACCTCTGGGAGTTGGTGATGGACAGGGAGGCCTGGCGTGCTGCAATTTATGGAGTTGCAAAGAGTCTGACATGACTGAGCAACTGAACTGAACTGAATGACGGATGATGTTGAACATCTTCTCATGTTTATGGTGGCCATTTACAAATCTTCTTTGGAGAAATGTGTATTCAAATTCCTTGTACATTTTTCAGTTGTGTGTTTGTCTTTTCATTATTGAGTTGTAAATATTCACTGTACGTCTGGATACTAGCCCAGCAAGAGATACTTGATTTACAAATATTTTCTGCCACTGTGTCAGCTGTTTTTGCACTCTCTTGGTAGTGTCCTTTGATGTACAAAGGCTTTTAATTTGGATGATGTCTAATTTTATCTGTTTTGTTTTGCTGGCTTATGACTTTGGAGTCTTATTTAAGAAACCACTGCCTATTTTAAGGTTGTGAAGACTTAACCTTATATTTCCTTCTAAGCATTTTCAGTTTTACATTTAGACCTTTTTATCCAGTTTGACTTCATTTTTATATATGGTATGTGGTGAGGGTCCATCTTCATTCTTTTGCATGTGGCTATCCAGTTGTCTCAGCACTATTTGTTGAAAATATTCTTTTCCAATGAATGGTCTTGGCATCCTTTTTGAAAAGCAGTTGACCATAGTTATGTGAGTTTATGCTGGACTCTTAGTTGTTTTCCATTGCTCTGTATATCTGCCCTTATGCCAGTGCCACATTATTTTGATTACTGTAGCTTTGTAGTAAGTTTTTAAATCAGAAAGTCTGTGTCCTCCAACTTTGTTCTTTTCATGATTATTTTAGCTATTCAAGTTTCCTGAATAGCCTGGCTTAGTGTTCAGCTAATGACTGAATAGGAAATGCCTAGAACCATTACAGAGGGATTTTATGTGTGTACTGGGACATGCCTTCAACACTCAGCCCAGAGCCTGACAACCTGCCCTAACCTTCACTTTCTGCTTCTTCAGAGTCTCAAATGCAGCCCGAGGTTGAGGTGTAGGGCCTTCTCAGGTCTTTTATGAGCATAAAGGCAGCTAACTATAAGCTTGAGCTTTAGCATGTGTGTATAAGTTTCCCGCTCTGAGACTTTCTTCCCAAGCTTTTTGCTTCATCTGCTGTTTTCTCCAAATGTCATTTATTTCACTGGATAGCAGGGACTAAAACATTTGCCTATAAATGTTTTCAACAAAAAGTCTTTGCCCCTATTATCAGCTTTAGCACTCTTAAATGAGAGTTTCTGTTAGTTGAGGTAAAGACAAACCTTTTTAAAACAGTAATTTTGTTGAAGTATAATTGATGTACAATTTTGTGTTAACTTCTACTCTACAGCAAAGTGATTCAGTTATACATATATATATACACATATATATATGTATACACATGTCTTTTTCATATTTTTTTCCATTGTGGTTTATCACATGTGGTTCCCTGTGTGATACAGTGGGAGCCTGTTGTTTACCCATTCTATATGTAATAGTTTGCATCTGCTAATCCCAAGCTCCCAGTTCATCTGTCCTCCTGCCCTTGGCAACTGCAAATCTGATCTCTGTGTCTGTGAATCTGTTTCTGGTTTGTAGATAAGCTCATTTGTGCCATAGTTTAGATTCCATATATACATGATATGGTATTTGTCTTTCTTTTTCTGACTTACTTCATTTAATATGATAATCTCCAGGCCCATCCATATTGCTGCAAATGGATGCTTCCTTCTTTTTTTATGGCCAAGTAGTATTCCATTGTGTATATATACCACATCTTCTTTATCCATTAATTTGTCAATGGACTTTTACATCATTTCCATGTCTTGGCTATTATAAATAGTGCTGCAGTGAACATTGGGGTATATGCATCTTCTTGAACTATTTTCTCCAGATGTATGCCCAGGAGTGGGATTGCTGGATCATAAGGCAACTCTATTTGTACTTCTTTTGAGGAACCTCCATATGGTTTTCCATAGTGGTTGCACCAATTTACATTCCCACAAACAGTGTAGGAAGGTTACTTTTTCTCCATGTCATTCTCTTTCAGTTCAGTTAAGTTCAGTCGCTCAGTCATGTCCGACTCTTTGCGACCCCATGAATTGCAGCACGCCAGGCCTCCCTGTCCATCACCAACTCCCGCAGTTCACTCAAACTAATGTCTATCGAGTGGGTGATGCCATCCAGCCATCTCACCCTCTGTCATCCCCTTTTTTTTCTGCCCCCAATCCCTCCCAGCATCAGAGTCTTCTCCAATGAGTCAACTCTTCACATGAGGTGGCCAAAGTACTGGAGTTTCAGCTTTAACATCATTCCTTCCAAAGAACACCCAGGACTGATCTCCTTTAGGATGGACTGGTTGGATCTCCTTGCAGTCCAAGGGACTCTCAAGAGTCTTCTCCAACACCACAGTTCAAAAGCATCAATTCTTCGGCGCTCAGCCTTCTTCACAGTCCAACTTTCACATCCATACATGACCACTGGAAAAAACATAGTCTTGATTAGATGGACCTTTGTTGGCAAAGTGGTCTCTGCTTTTGAATATGCTCTCTAGGTTGGTCATAACTTTCCTTCCAAGGAGTAAGTGTCTTTTAATTTCATGGCTGCAGTCACCATCTGCAGTGATTTTGGAGCCCAGAAAAATAAAGTCTGACACTGTTTCCACTGTTTCCCCATCTATTTCCCATGAAATGATGGGACCAGATGCCATGATCTTCATTTTCTGAATGTTGAGCTTTAAGCCAACTTTTTCACTCTCCTCTTTCACTTTCATCAAGAGGCTTTTTAGTTCCTCTTCATTTTCTGCCATAAGGGTGGTGTCATCTGCATATCTGAGGTTATTGATATTTCTCCCGGCAATCTTGACTCCAGCTTGTGCTTCTCCCAGCCCAGCGTTTCTCAGGATGTACTCTGCATATATGTTAAACAAGCAGGGAGACAATATACAGCCTTGATGTACTCCTTTTCCTATTTGGAACCAGTCTGTTGTTCCATGTCCAGTTCTAACTGTTGCTTCCTGAACTGCATATAGGTTTCTCAAGAGGCAGGTCAGGTGGTCTGGTATTCCCATCTCTTTCAGAATTTTCCACAGTTTATTAGCATTTGTTATTTGTGAACTTTTTAGTGATGGCCATTCTGACTGGTGTGAGGTGGTATCTCATTATGGCTTTGATTTGCATTTCTCTAATAATTAGCTGTGTTGAACATCTTTTCATGTGTCTGTTTTCCATGTGTATAAAAGACAGCCTTTTGAGAAGCTCCTCCAGAAAGCCAGACAGAACAACCAAGAACAGTTTGCAAAGGTTGTCTGGTTTCTCTCCTTTACCAGTAGCAGGAATGCAGGCTCCTATTTTCAAGGCTACTGTTGAGCTAGGGGACTGGAATAAATTAAAGTAAGATGCCACAGAGCTCATTGTTCTTACTGAGATTCAGTCATTTTTCTTGAATAAGTTTTCCGTGGGTTGCTGCACGCTTTTAGTTAGTTTCCAAAGTTCAAAAAGTTGTTGATAATTTTTTTTAATCAGTTTTTTCATTGCATAGGAACCTGGAATGTCAGGTCCATGAATCAAGGCAAATTGGAAGTGGTCAAACAAGAGATGGCAAGAGTGAATGTTGACATTCTAGGAATTAGCGAACTAAAATGGACTGGAATGGGTGAATTTAACTCAGATGACCATTATATCTACTACTGTGGGCAGGAATCCCTCAGAAGAAACGGAGTGGCCATCATGGTCAACAAAAGAGTCCGAAATGCAGTACTTGGATGCAATCTCAAAAATGACAGAATGATCTCTGTTCGTTTCCAAGGCAAACCATTCAATGTCACAGTAATCCAAATCTATGCCCCAACCAGTAACGCCGAAGAAGCTGAAGTTGAACGGTTCTATGAAGACCTACAAGACCTTTTAGAACTAACACCCAAAAAAGATATCCTTTTCATTATAGGGACTGGAATGCAAAAGTAGGAAGTCAAGAAACACCTGGAGTAACAGGCAAATTTGGCCTTGGAACACGGAATGAAGCAGGGCAAAGACTAACAGAGTTTTGCCAAGAAAATGCACTGGTCATAGCAAATACACTCTTCCAACAACACAAGAGAAGACTCTATACATGGATATCACCAGATGGTCAACACCGAAATCAGATTGATTATATTCTTTGCAGCCAAAGATGGAGAAGCTCTATACAATCAGCAAAAACAAGACCAGGAGCTGACTGTGGCTCAGACCATGAACTCCTTATTGCCAAATTCAGACTTAAATTGAAGAAAGTAGGGAAAACCACTAGACCATTCAGGTATGACCTAAATCAAATCCCTTATGATTATACAGTGGAAGTGAGAAATAGATTTAAGGGCCTAGATCTGATAGATAGAGTGCCTGATGAACTATGGAATGAGGTTCGTGACATTGTACAGGAGACAGGGATCAAGACCATCCCCATGGAAAAGAAATGCAAAAAAGCAAAATGGCTGTCTGGGGAGGCCTTACAAATAGCTGTGAAAAGAAGAGAAGCAAAAAGCAAAGGAGAAAAGGAAAGATATAAACATCTGAATGCAGAGTTCCAAAGAATAGCAAGAAGAGATAAGAAAGCCTTCTTCAGTGATCAATGCAAAGAAATAGAGGAAAACAACAGAATGGGAAAGACTAGGGATCTCTCCAAGAAAATCAGAGATACCAAAGGAACATTTCATGCAAAGATGGGCACGATAAAGGACAGAGATGGTGTGGACCTAACGGAAGCAGAAGATATTAAGAAGAGGTGGCAAGAATACACAGAAGAACTGTACAAAAAAGAGCTTCAAGACCCAGATAATCATGATGATGTGATCACTGACCTAGAGCCAGACATCTTGGAATGTGAAGTCAAATGGGCCTTAGAAAGCATCACTATGAACAAAGCTAGTGGAGGTGATGGAATTCCAGTGGAGCTATTCCAAGTCCTGAAAGATGATGCTGTGAAAGTGCTACACTCAATATGCCAGCAAATTTGGAAAACTCAGCAGTGGCCACAAGATTGGAAAAGGTCAGTTTTCATCCCAATCCCAAAGAAAGGCAATGCCAAAGAGTGCTTAAACTACCGAACAATTGCACTCATCTCACACGCTAGTAAAGTAATGCTCAAAATTCTCCAAGCCAGGCTTCAACAATATGTGAACCGTGAACTTCCTGATGTTCAAGCTGGTTTTAGAAAAGGCAGAGGAACCAGAGATCAAATTGCCAACATCCGCTGGATCATGGAAAAAGCAAGAGAGTTCCAGAAAAACATCTATTTCTGCTTTCTTGACTATGCCAAAGCCTTTGACTGTGTAGCTCACAATAAACTATGGAAAATTCTGAAAGAGATGGGAATACCAGACCACCTGATCTGCCTCTTAAGAAATCTGTATGCAGGTCAGGAAGCAACAGTTAGAACTGGTCATGGAACAACAGACTGGTTCCAAATAGGAAAAGGAGTACATCAAGGCTGCATATTGTCACCATGTTTATTTAACTTATATGCAGAGTACATCATGAGAAATGCTGGACTGGAAGAAACAGAAGTTGGAATCAAGATTGCTGGGAGAAATATCAATAACCTCAGATATGCAGATGACACGACTCTTATGGCAGAAAGTGAAGAGGGGCTAAAAAGCCTCTTGATGAAAGTGAAAGTGGAGAGTGAAAGGGTTGGCTTAAAGCTCAACATTCAGAAAACGAAGATCATGGCATCTGGTCCCATCACTACATGGGAAATAGATGGGGAAACAGTGGAAACAGTGTCAGACTTTGTTTTTCTGGGCTCCAAAATCACTGCAGATGGTGACTGCAGCCATGAAATTAAAAGACACTTACTCCTTGGAAGGAAAGTTATGACCAACCTAGATAGCATATTCAAAAGCAGAGACATTACTTTACCAACAAAGGTTCGCCTAGTCAAGGCTATGGTCTTTCCTGTGGTCATGTATGGATGTGAGAGCTGGACTGTGAAGAAGGCTGAGCGCCGAAGAATTGATGCTTTTGAACTGTGGTGTTGGAGAAGACTCTTGAGAGTCCCTTGGACTGCAAGAAGATCCAACCAGTCCATTCTGAAGGAGATCAATCCTGGAATTTCTTTAGAAGGAATGATGCTAAAGCTGAAACTCCAGTATTTTGGCCACCTCATGCGAAGAGTTGACTCATTGGAGAAGACTCTGATGCTGGGAGGGATTGGGGGCAGGAGGAGAAGGGGACGACAGAGGATGAGATGGCTGGATGGCATCACTGACTTGATAGGTGTGAGTCTGGGTGACCTCCGGGAGTTGGTGATGGACAGGGAGGCCTGGCGTGCTGCGGTTCATGGGGTCGCAAAGAGTCGGACACGACTGAGCGACTGATCTGATCTGATCTGATGGAGGGGCAAGATTTCAGCATTCCTTATCCCCTTATTTTCAAAAGTTAAGAACTGAATTTTTTGACTTCTTAAGAAAGTCAATGGTAAGTATGAAATCTGAGCAAAGTCACTTCCATTTTACATTTACCATTGAGTCAGCAGTGATAGCTCTGACCACTGAAAACAAGGGGTAGATATTTGCTGAAGAACTATCCTCATTTACTTGAAAAGTTGGTATTTATTCTAAGAATACCATGTTTAAGATAATTTAACAAGTACAGCTGCAGAAGTGTGTTTATGCATCACTCTGTGAAATCACTTTTTTTGAAGGTTGACTCTTGTTCCAAATTCATTTGTCTCATTTTTAATTCTAAATTCTCTTGCACATGTACCAGAAAAAATGAAATGAGAGATGTCAATATGTTATCTCCATTAGTAAAAAAAGAACTTGTAAACAACTGATGCCTGTTTCATATCTGTGACATCAAATGCTTCAGACAGAAATCAGTTGGGTTAATACCAATAATGATTCATATTTTTAAATCAAATCGATAGAGTCAGAATATCTTTTGAAAGCTCATTGTATTGAATTTGAAATATTTGACATTATAGTGAATTTCACTGTGAATACAGTTCAAAAGTTTAACATTGAAGATAAAATAATTTGTTTTTGTAGTCATAATACAAACAAATTTTGGGAAGGCACAGAATCATAGTAATAACAGTGTTCTCAATAAATTAGGAAACTACAGAGCAGAAATATATTTGGAACTGGTTATATGCATGTATGATTCACAACTGTGTGTTCAAACAAGCTGTAGTATCCTACCAATAAAAATAAAAATTGTAGTTAAGATTTACAAATATTTTTCTATATGCATAGAGTAACTGAATCATAAAATTTTGGTGACAAAGCTGATGCTGAATTCATAAAGTTATTTCGTCCTAGCCACAGTTGTTTTCTCCCCTCATTGTTCATTATCAAATGGAATGCAGAAAATTTTAAATCTTTGAAGAACCATAAATCCACCAAAGTGATCTACAATGGTATTATATTATTTTGTAAAAGAGTTCTTTAAGTTTTGGTTGCATTTTATTCAGAAAACAGCATTTAAAGATCAACAGAGACTGCATATTTGGCAAGTTTTATCCTATAAAATTAGTTATAAAACAAAATTACTCTGAATACAGGCAAAAAGGTAGTATGTTTGAAAATACAGTGTTCAAATATTTACACATTTCAATAAGAGCTCTTACACCTAGGTAAGATGAATCTTAGAAAACTAAAACAGATACAATGGAGAGAAAATTATTGTTGAAAATATGCAATAATTCTTAGGAATGAAGGATTAGCATCTCCACACATAAAGACTACATCAAATTTCTTGCCCAAAGAATAATAATTTTTAGAAATCCACATGAATGCACATTAAAGAGGGAAAAAAGCTAGCGTCAAATGACAAAGCTAAAACAATTTAGTCACACATTTGATATCCTCTGGGTTCCCAGGTGGCGCAGTGGTTAAAGAATCCGCCTGCCAGTGCAGGAGCTGTGGTTCAATCCCTGGGTTGGTAGTTTCCCTGGAGTAGGAGATGGCAACCCACTCCAGTATTTCTGCTTGGAAACTTCTGCAGAGGAGCCTGGTGGGCTACAGTCCATGGGGTCATGAAGAGTCAACACAACTGAGCTACTAACACACACACACACACAACACACACACACACAATGAGGAAGCAGGGCATGATTGACTAGGAAGTCAGAGATTTCCTTCTAAGCCAGCAGGTCTTATTTTCTGGGATAAGATTAGCCAGCTGAGGTGGAGGACTCTGACTGGCATTTGGTTTTCTTGTCAGGCATTTCCTGTAAGTGCAGTGTCTTATGTTTAGATTTGTGACTTGGGCCAGACCACTGTGGAGTCCTCCGTTCTGTGGTTTCTGACATGCAAATTCACTTTACCTCAGGTCAAACACCACACACGAGGAATCAGAATGACAGCAGGCTTCTTGCTGGCACCACAGAAAGCTTGAAGACAATGGAACAAGGCCTTCAAAATCTGAGTAAAAGTGACTTCTTAACCCAGTCAAATGATCCATCACATGTGAGGGCTGAATAATGACATTTTCAGATACTTACATTCTTTCCAAGCACTGTCTCAAGAAACAACTAGAAGATGTTCTCTAGCAAAACAAGACAGTAGATCTAGACAGGAAAGGACAGGAGTCCAGTTAACAGGTCCCAAGAGGGCCTTCAAAAGAGAAGCCCCAAGAAAACTGACTGGCAGCCTCGGGTCTTGGGGGCAGGTTCCTTGAGGCCTTGGTACAGATGTACCCTATTCCTTTGTGAAAGACTATCCCTTTAAATGAACAGCAATTTACACTTGAAAAGGATTTCTTAAATTTGTGATGTTTTCACTGCAACATTCTTTTTATTGTGAGCTCGGGCTTCCCTGGTAGCTCAGCTGGTAAAGAATTTGTCTGCAATGTGGGAGGCCTCGGTTCGATTCCTGGGTCAGGAAGATCTGCTGGAGAAGGGATAGGCTACCCACTCCATTATTCTTGGGCTTCCCAAGTGGCTCAGCTGGTAAAGAATCTGCCTGCAATATGGGAGAATTCACCTGGGTTTGATGCCTGGGTTGGGAAGATCCCCTGAAGAAGGGATAGACTACCCATTCCAGTATTCTGGCCTGGAGAATTCCATGGACTCTATAGTCCATGGGGTCACAAAGAGTTGGACATGACTAAGTGACGTTCACTTCACTTCTGCATTCTTTCCCTATTTGTTTACATACCATTAAGTGATGCATAAAGAGAGGTATCAGTGGAATCCTACATTTCCTCTCCTGTGAGAGAGAGAGAATCCTGTATCTTTGAACCTTAAATATACTTCACTGTCCCTTCTCTGCTCTATGCTTATGTTCTGGCAGAAGACTAAGTTCCATAAAGCTCGCTGGTTTCCTTGGGGCTCTCTGGGTATGAGTCCTTCTAAGATTGGCTCATGCGGAGCACTCATGATGGACCCCTGCACTGAGGCATAAGTGAGCCGCTTAATTCAGAAATAGGATGGCTGTCCTGCTTCCACACACCATTAGGAGGTCTGGTTAGGCCTGAAGGTGAATGACCTCCTTAACAAGAATGTAGAATGTTTGCTGAAAGGAAAAAATGATAGAATAAAACATTAGGACTCTCCTTTCAGAGAAGGGAATCTAGCCCAGTGCTCTGTTCCATAGAACTTTGTTATGGTGGAAATATTCTGGGTCATCTAATAACTTAGTTGTGGCTATTAAGTACTTGATAGTGAATGAGACCGAGGAACTGAAATTTTCATTTCATTTAGCTTTAGTTCACTTAAATTTATATTTAAATAGCCATTCTTGGCTAGTGGCTACCATATTGGGCAATGCAGGTCTAGAAAGAAGTTGTCAGTGTTTCTGGTTCAGTAAGTTACATTTATAACTTCTTAGGGTTTTCTGAACCCATTATTTCTTCTCCTTTAGAGACAAATAATAACCTAGAACTACAAGGGTTAGATTAATTATTTCAGGGAAAAGGGAAAGAGGGAAAGTGGAGGCTTAGGGAATGAAATAACCTCAAGGGAAGACTGTGAGAGCTGCTAAAAATAAGAAAGGCAGAAGTATTGATATTGACTAGTTTTGGTAGAAGATGGGGGGCAGGAGGAAGGAAGGGAGTTTAGAAAGCCTGTCACGGATGAATGACCGAGTCTGGGCGCTCAGCCGGCCTGTTGCTAGGGTAGCCCAGCCTGGGAGATCACACTGCAAATAGCGTGAACTCACTTATTTCATTCATTTTTCAAAATTAACTGCTCATTTCTTTTAAATAGTATCTTTCAATTTAAATACTTAAAATCACCATGCATAAACCAAATGTGTTTCACTTTGGTTAGCATAATCAAGGCAGTGATTCTTTTTAAAATTAATAGATGAAGCCTAATGTGAACATTTACTAACCATTTGAACACAAAAAAAGTGCACAATGGCACATGTGTGCACATACACTGCAAATCTCATCTTATATCCTTTCTATAAATGATCTAGGTACTTCCCTAATTGATTGAGGAAACATGAGCAGAGATCTAAAGGAATTTCCTATCACTGCTCTAGAATGCATGATTTCCTTCCCTCAACTTGGCAGTAGGGCCCTGACCTACATTATAGAACTTGCACATGTCTCTTTTTCACACACACACACACACACACACACACACACACACACACACACACGTACTCCTTAATTTTTCATAAACCTGTGGATAAATGAATAGATAACCAGTCTTCTGAGGCTTTACTTTCTCTCAGAAGAAATATCAAGTTTCTCCAGTCCATATTTGGCCAAATGTCTTCTGTCTTCAGGGAAGTATCAACATTTACTTCAAACTATTGTGGATCTGGAGGACCAGAAAAATACTCTTTGGAAAGTAATAAGTAATAAAAAATTTAAATAACTTAGATTTGATTCAGAACACTCTTACCAGGGTTCATTGCCTCGGAAAAAATATTGACTACCATAGGGAACTGTGTGAAGGTGCTGTATAAAGTTTGATGGAAAAAAATACCAACTCAATGCTATTTATTTACAACAAACACAAATAGCTATAGCAGTACTCAAAGTAATATGCTGTAATGTATTTAGGACTTTAAATTCAATCTGAAACCCTTCTTTCAAAAGTAAATCTGTTCAACAAGTCTTTATTTCAAGATCTCAAAAGATTGGCACTTAAGCAAATTTCAGCAGATTAGTGAGGGGAAAAAAAAAGAATCATTCAGGAAAAGAAAAACAGACATTTTGGATAAAATGTTCTTCAGAGGGGCTAGAAATGCTATCATCTTTTCTTTTCTAGCTCTTTCAGTTCTCGTACCAGAAATTTCCAAGTGTCCAGGAATACAAATAGTCATATACGTTTGTCGGTCAGTGACATTAATTGGGTCTGTCCTCTATCCCAAATGTGAACTGACGGCATGGGGGAGATTCAAAAGAATTGCAAGATCAGATTTTCCTCTCTGCATGTGAGAAACTGCATACGAAAAGCATATTCATAGACTAATATATAGTGAAAGCATATGAATAGTGGAAAATCTCTAGGTACATAATTAATGAAGGCTCATTGAGTACAGGAATTAAGAGAATTAGGTCAAGTTAATCAGGAAAAGTTCTTAGGAAGTGATTTTGAAGCCGGATTTGAAAGGTAAGAGAGAGTTTAATGGAATGGTATGAGAAAATACCTCCCTTTTTGCCTGACCATCTCTCTTTGAGGATGGTTATGATTTGGGGCTTGTCTTTCACTGTTGCACTGGTTAATGGTATGAATGAAGCCAGGCCTCATGACACCGCAGATGCTGTTGTGCTAAGCTACAGACCGGGCAGGGGATGGGCTTCTATTCTATGATCCCTCTCTTTGAGTGCCAGGTTTCAAGCCAACTTCAGATCAAACGAGGGTACAGATCCTTCTTAAGAAAACAAGAGGCAATTGAGGACAGGAAAGCATGCTGTGCTTTTTGAAACAAAAGAGTAGCTTAAGAGCAGAGGCACCTTGGAGTCACAGGGAAAGGAAGGAGGGCCCTTGGAGGAGAGTGGTCCTCTATGGACCCCTGGGGGCGGTTGGTGAGGGCTTGATAGGGATCTAGGTGTTTCCTAGAGGTTTGGTGGAAGGGTATGGCTGAATATCTGCTTCTACTCAGATAAGATGGTCACTTCTGTTAAGAAGGGGAAAGGGGTGGAGACGAGGGGCAGGGGGTGCGTGGACAAGTGATGAGTTCAGGCAGTTGGGACATGGTGGGCAAATGCTATGATTGAGGGGAATGAGAATGCAGTAGGAACGAAGTGATGTTTTTGTAAAATTTATTTTTATTTATTTGGTTGTTCTGGGTCTCATAGAGTCAGACACGACTGAAGTGACTTAGCAGCAGCAGCTGGGTCTCAGCTGTGACAGATGGGATCTGAGACCTTTGTTGTAGCATGTGGCATCTTTAGTTGCTGCATGTAGGATCTAGTTCCCTGACCAGGGATCGAACCTAGACCCTCTGCATTGGGAGCACAGAGTCTTAGCCACTGGACTTCCAGCGAAGTTTCCCAGAGATATATTCTGCTGAGGGAATATGTGAAGATGTTACAGAGTTTTGAGCAATGTTGACTCGGGCCCTGAAAACTGAATTGTTGATTTTCAGATAGAAAAGTAGAGAGGGCACTTCAGATAGTGGGAGAAGCTGTGCAGAAAGCACGACAGGGCAATGTGTCCAAAGAGGCTGCATCTGCACTAAGGAGGAAAGTCCCCTTCCATTATCAGGGGCAATGGGGGAACTAGGGAGAGGAGGAAGTTTTGTTCACCAGGCTTGTTAAAGCCAAGCAACGTAATGACTCCATCTTCTAGTTCAGTGTGCCGTTGGCAAAGTCCAGACAATAGCAGACTCTACCCATCCAACTGCCTGAAGTCTTCAACAAATAAATTATAAGGAAAAGAGAAGAATTTGGGTGGGGGGAGGTTTAAAGAGGCTCAATGGCACCCCACCCCAGTACTTTTGCCTGGAAAATCCCATGGACGGAGGATCCTGGTAGGCTCCAGTCCATGGGGTCGCTAAGAGTCAGACACCACTGAGCGACTTCACTTTCACTTTTCACTTTCATGCATTGGAGAAGGAAATGGCAACCCACTCCAGTATTCTTGCCTGGAGAATCCCAGGGACGGGGAAGCCTGGTGAGCTTCCATCTATGGGGTCGCACAGAGTTGGATACGACTGAAGCGACTTAGCAGCAGCAGCAGCAGCAAAGTACATCTTTATCACTTGAGTGAAAAACTACATAGGAGCATAAGAAAGGCAGCAATAAAAATCAGAGTGGTAATTACTTCAGGAGGAAGGGAAGAGCTTACGATGGGGGCATATGATGGGGCAATATTCTATTTATTGACCTGAATCGTAGTTATAAAGTGTTTGCCCTAATCATTTTCTTAAGCTGTACATTTGTTTGGTGAAATTGTCCAAATTTCTGAAGGAAAGTTTTAAAAATAAAGGAACGAGTGACACTTTTCCAAGAGTGAACTGACTTTCATGCAGAGCTGGGTATTACGTGTAGAAGAGATCTTGCCAACATCCACCCCAGCACTATCCTCAGCGAGGTGAGCTGGAGTGTTGATGACAGGGAAGCCCAAACACGCTGCCAATGGCAAAGATCAGCTTGGTGTCACCCTGGCTGTTCAGAGCTTGGGAGATGAAGGCACAATGTGCTCTAATTTGTGAACCACCAGCTTCCACAACTCGCCTTTCACAAAGCAGCAGCTTATAAAAAAAAAAAAAAAAAAAAAAAACAATGAATACAACACCCATGAGAACAGGTTCCCCTGACCAGAAGGTCTCAGGTCTTTACATTCTACTTTGCATGGGTAGGGGCTTCCCGGGTAGTTCAGCTGGTAAAGAATCCGCCTGCAATGCAGGAGACCCTGGTTTGATTCTTGGGTCACAAAGATTCCGTGGAGAAGAGATAGACTACCCGCTCCAGTATTATTGGGCTTCCCTGGTGTCTCAGTTGGTAAAAGAATCTGCCTGCAATGCAGGAGACCTGGGTTCGAACCCTGGTTTGGGAAGATCCCATGGAAGAATTATCTTTTTGGAGAAGGAAATGGCAACCTACTCCGGTATTCTTGCCTGGGAAACCCCACAGACAGAGGGGCCTGGTGGTTTACAGTCCATAGGGTCACAAGAGTTGGATACGACTGAGCGACTAACCCACCACCACTTGCTGGGGTAGCTTAAATTTAGATTGCTTGGCTTAAAGTATATTAATTAACTCTTCAGTCTGCCTTTTAAGATGAGGATCAATGTGGTTCTAGGGCAGAAAAAAAAAATGCATGAAAACTCCATGCCTTTCTCTCTTATCAATAATCTCTGCATTGTGCAGGTTGGGTGTTGAGTTTCAGATCCCATCCCCCAGTTCCTCAGTTTCATATGTTTGTTTTGGAGTAAGGAGTTAAACATCTTAAACTGTGGATTCCAGTGTTGAACGTACACAAGTACAGGCAGACTTTAAGCTGGAATAATAAAGCAATAAGGAATATGGCTAAACAAATATGTTCCCAATCCCCTTTGTCTTCTTCAAACAGCTAATGCAGATGTCTCTGTCCTTATTAGCCAAGCACTTGGCTTCTCCCCTTGCCCTTTCCCCTGGCACCGGTAGAAGCTGCATTTCTTGAACAACACTTTCCCATGAAAAAGGCTGTCAGACTCTCTTAAATATAAACAAGGGAAAGTGATTAGGGACTATTTTTGTGTGTGTGATCCTTTTGGTACTGGTCCCCATAGTAATTCTGGCTTGCTCATTGTAATGAGTGAGGTTTGGACTTTGCTGTCCTCATATGTATATTAACTCTTCACACAAAGGCAGGGAGGATATGGTGTGAATAACAAATAGAGGATCAGATGCTCAGGTCAACAGGGCTTTTACAAATGAACACTGTTCAATGTCCTAGCCAAGGTCAATTGAAACTGGAATGCTACTTGGCAGAGGGAGAAGAGACTGAGAAAGTGCTTTCACAGTTTGAAGGCAATTAACTATCAACAGTTAACCAGCAAGTGTTAGCTTTATTTATAAAAGAAAGTTCACTTTTGAATAGTTTTCATGGTGATCTCTTGCATGGAATTTGTGGAAGAGTAGTCTCAGCTTTCTACTACCCTTTTGGAATGGGTCATTCTACATAGCTGAGCACTCTTTATAGCCAGAAATTTAATGAGGGTCAGAGAAGGTTGTGAGCACACATTTGGGAGAATTGCAGCAGCCAGGGACAGTCTGGGAGCTGGGCTTGTAGGGGGTGGGTGGAGCAGATGAACTCTCTTTCCTCTCTACAGGCTGAGGACACAGTTATCAGCTAAGAACAGAGATGAACCTAAGGGAGGAATGGAAGTAGCTGAACGGTGCTTGGCATAGATGACTTCCAACCTGGCAACAACTCTCCGAGTTGGATACAAAGGAGGGAAAATAGGGAGTTAGGTAACTTGCTTGAGCTAGTGAATGGTGCATGTATGTCTGAATACAGATCCCTTACACTGAGATGTCTCTGGAAAGAAAGAGATGAAGATTGACTACTTTTTTTCCATCTGCTCAGCATCTTTGGCCTCTGGAAATGGTCTGTCAGTCATGTAGCCTTCCCTTTCCCATTGGCGTGGATGATGAGAGGGAGTAGCAGGGTTTGGGCTGGCCAATCAGATTGCTCAATATCCCTGGGCTTAGTGAATTGTGTGGGAGTGAAGGCAATGGCACCCCACTCCAGTACTCTTGCCTGGAAAATCCCATGGGTGGAGGAGCCTGGTAAGCTGCAGTCCATGGGGTCGCTAAGAGTCGGACATGACTGAGCGACTTCACTTCATCTTTTCACTTTCATGCATTGGAGAAGGAAATGGCAACTCACCCCAGTATTCTTGCCTGGAGAATGCCAGGGACGGGGAAGCCTGGTGGGCTGCCGTCTAAGGGTTCTCACAGAGTGGGACATGACTGAAGTGACTAGGCAGCAGCAGGATATGAACCAAGGGGGCCAGGGCATTTTCATAGATGATAGAGATGCTGCAAGAGGGATTCTCTTTCTTCTTGCTGGGACTGGAAGCCAAAAGATGGTATAAACCTGGAGCTAATTGGGACATATTTCCTGCCATTTGGAGTCTGTTTGAGGCTGAAGTCATTGTGATGTATAATTTGAGGACACTTTAACATAAGGGAAACATCCTTTTTTGTTTTCTTGAGCTATTTTGATTTGGATCTGTACTATTGACTGTGTATTTTGATTAATAAAATACCAGTTGCCCACATTTATCCTGGTGGTAAAGCTGATAGTGCCTCTGGGAAGTGTTCAGCTGCTAATCAAAAACGAATGTGATATTTTGAAAGATAAGAACATCTGTTTCTAATAGGGATGGGCTAATACTGGTTATTCAAGTTTTCTTAACAGGAAACCAATTATTATCTTGTATGTGAGTAAAAAATGGCAACTTCCTTTAGGTTTGTCTAAGTTCCATAATAACTTATTCTGACATATAATTAGGGTGTTCTGTCTGGGAAATGCCTAAATTTTGAAAAAAAGTGGGCTGAGTTAAAGGAAAATAATTAAAATATGATCAGTGTAGAGCAGCACTGAACTGGATTTTTCAGAGTCTGAGAAAAAGGGAAAATGAAGACGCTTTAAGATCTTAAACCGCAGTCGCAAACAGCGTACTTCTTTCTGATAAGTTATAAGAATGTCACTGTCTGAAATTACTCATTGAAAATAGGTACCAACAGACATCTTGGAAAATCATCTCAGCAGCAGCCCACCTAAGAAATGATCTGTTAGGGCTACAGCTAAGACTTGGGTATTTCTGAATTTCAGAAAGAGGGTTTAGGTGATGACCTTACAAGAAAGCCATCGACTTAAGCACAACTACTATAGTCTATAGATATGCTATAATCTGCCAAACAGGGAGGTATAAAGACAAGTCTTAACAATTCAATACAGAATATTTCAAAAAGAAGGTTGTTAAGTACTAATCCAGACTTGTACCTGGAATGAAGATACTACCTAAGCCTGAAATCCCAGGTTCCCATGACTGGCTTAATACACCTCTTTAGACCTCCTCAGGATCCACTAAGCTGCTACTTCATGTTTCTTTGACTTTATAAGATAATTGCATTAACTAGTGTTTGAGGTGGTTCCACTTTCAGGTAAAGAGTTACTACTTCCCCTTTTTTCTGAGATGATATTTCTGAAAGGATCCTTGAAAGTGCCTTCTAGCACTTCTTATCTCAAAGATTGTGATTCCTATTGCACACAGGGGTCAAACCCTCCTTCCAACCCTGACACAAAATTTTAATGTGACAGATGCATGCAGTCCCAGACACATTTGCATCGGAGAAGGCAATGGCACCCCACTCCAGTACTCTTGCCTGGAAAATCCCATGGATGGAGGAGCCTGGTAGGCTGCAGTCCATGGGGTCGCGAAGAGTCGGACACGACTGAGCGACTTCACTTTCACTTTCCTACATTGGAGAAGGAAATGGCAACCCACTCCAGTGTTCTTGCCTGGAGAATCCCAGGGATGGAGGAGCCTGGTGGGCTGTCATCTATGGGGTCGCATAGAGTTGGACACGACTGAAGCGACTTAGCAGCAGCAGTATTCTTTGAGGGCTAACTGGCTTACTTCCCCAAGCTCTCGGCTCTAATCTCTCCTACCCTCCTTCACAGCATGGCATTGAACAACTCATTAATACGTTAGCAAATACATCTGTGTGTTTAAGTGTACATGTAGTCGGTCTTAAATATGAAGATAAATGGCAACAAGATAGGCAAATCTTTGCCTTTTTAGAGTTTATATCCTCTGAATAACTTACATGCAAATACAGGTTGGCAGGGGGAAACCTCTCATCTAGTTGTCCCAACTCATTCCATAAATACACTTCACTGTCTCCACATACACCTTTTCCCACATCTTAGTGGAGAAGCTGTCCCATTACCTGTTCAAGACTAACCTTGATACCTGAGACATTTCCCATCCTTGACTCCTTGTGGCATTTTCTTCTTTAATCTGTTACTCATGAATCTTGGCCTTTTCCATTTTTGTTATCTAGTTTCCCTTTGCATATAAATAAAAGCCAAATATAGGGTAATCAGATGGTGATTGTATAAAAGCAAATACACCTGTACAAATCACAGAATAGTAATGCATTTTTTGTTGCTTGTACATTATTAATCAGTTTCCTAGCATGCTTCTTGAACTGAAGAAAATTAAACTCTTGGCAAACCCTGATTCCACAAAGATACTACCAACTGGTGAAATATTTTTGAAATAATTAGCTTTTCCCATCTGTCTTAGTTCAGGCTGCTGTTACAAAATACCATAGACTGGATGGTTTAAGCAACACATACTTATTTCTCATAACTCTGGAGGCTAGAAGAGATGCCATAAGATTCAGGGTCTGGTGAAGGCCCTTTTCCAGGTTTGTGGATGGCTGCCTTTTTGTTATATTGTCACATGGTGGAGAGGGGAAGGAGGTTAGATGGTACTCTGGTCTCTCCCTGTAAGGGTGCTAATCCCATCATTAAGATTCCACCCTCATGACCTCAGTTCAGTTCAGCTCAGTCATGTCCGTCTCTTTGCAACCCCACAGATTGCAGCATGCCAGGCTTCCCTGTCTATCACCAACTACCAGAGCTCGCTCAACTCATATCCATCGAGTCAGTGATGCCAGCCAACCAACCATCTCATCTCTGTTGTCCCCTTCTCCTCCTGCCTTCAGTCTTTCCCAGTATCAGGGTCTTTTCCAATGTGTCAGGTGGCCAAAGTATTGGAGCTTCAGCTTCAGCATCAGTCCTTCCAAAGAATATTCA
This sequence comes from Tragelaphus eurycerus, assembly GCA_935064755.1. Lineage (NCBI taxonomy): Eukaryota > Metazoa > Chordata > Mammalia > Artiodactyla > Bovidae > Tragelaphus > Tragelaphus eurycerus. Next base: position 13,735,473 of record CAKXYN010000024.1, on the reverse strand, counting down.
GTACTTGTGACCTCATCTAGACCTAATTACCATTGAGGGCTAAGTTTCAACAGATGACTTTAGGGTAGGAGGGGAACACACACTCCATTCACAGCACCAGCTACTGGTAATTCTGCCCAAATTTGCTTTGTACATATTAAGACTATATTGCTAGATGCCTATTCAAAATAAATTTAAAACATTAAAATTTTTTCCTTTTATCAGAACATAAATGATCTGTTTTATTTCTAATATTATTGTCTTAAAGTTTGTCTGAAAATAGTATTGTCACAGATCTATTAGCATTTCTTTAGTCTATTATTTCCATCTTTTAAACCTTTTGTGTTCTAGGCGTGACTCTTATTCCTAATTTGATTTTGTTGTTATATTTAAAAAAATAACCTGAGAACTTTTGTCTTTTAAACTCACTTGATGCAGTTTCTGGTGTATCTGAATTGATTTATGCCTATTATTTTGTGTTTTCCCATGAATCTATCTTTTTTTTCCTTTTCCAACTGCTATTGGATTTAATCTTTTTTAAAATTAACTTTTAATCCTTTTATTGGTTTTGGAAGTTAAGCATTCCATTTTTTTTTTTTTTTTTTTTGGTTTCTTCCCTTAACTAGCACCACTTGACTTAAAAATCTAAGTTATTGTTGCCAAGTATTGTGGTTCTGTCTTATTTTTAAGGTCTTGGATATCACTTATTATCATTAAAGCATGTTTAAATTGCCCACAGAAAATGAGTCTCTTCTCAGCATAATGCTCAATTCCTTCCTTTTGGATTTAATTTCCTTCTATCTGAAGTGTCTTCTGCTAGTCCTTTCAGTGAGGGTATGTGACTTGTAAACTGTTTCAGAATTTGTTTCAAAGTGTCTTTATTTTGCCCTCATTCTTTAATGATAGTTTTTCATGGTATCTAATTATAGACTGACTACTATTTTCCCCAGTTCTGTGAAGATTTTTTTTTTATTATTTTATTTATTTTTTTAATTAAATTTTATTTTGCTTAACTTTACAATATTGCATTGCTTTTGTCATACATCAAGATGGATCCGCCACAAGTATACATGTGTTCCCCATCCTGAACCCTCCTCCCTCCTCCCTCCCCATACCATCCCAGTTCTGTGAAGATTTGATCTTTTTGTTTTGAATTTTATTTCTTGCTAATGAGAAATGTGTTATCAGCTGGTCCTTTATAGATACTCTACTTTTTTTTTTCTGGCTGTGGATAAAATTTTTGTCTTGATCCTTATATTCAGGAGCTTCATTTCTGTGTGACTCAGTGTGCTTTGTTTTTATTTATTTCACTTTGGACATTGTATGCTTCTTCATCCTAAAGGTCAAGCATTTAAAAATTCAGGAAAATTCTCTACTCTTTTATCAAATATTGACTTTCATCTCTTACGTCTGGCCAAAGGTCAGTAAACTATGACGTGGGGCAAAAATCTTGCCATTGCCTGTTTTTATAAAGTTTTATTGGAACACAGCCATGCCCTTTGTTTATGTATTTGTCTATGACTGCTTTTGCATTACAGCTTCAAAGTAGGGTAGTTGTAAAAGGAATTATATGGCCCATGAGCCTAAACAATTTATTGTTTGATTCTCCACAGGGAAAAAAATTGTCAATCTCTGCTCTGCACCTTAATTCTAGAACTGTTAGACATAAGTGGACATCTTGAATTTATTAATAATCTCAAGTTGGAATAATTTTATTTTTTTTTCACTGCATTCTGGGTAATTTTATTTTTTTTTAGTTTGGCAATTTTCTGCCTTATTTTGTATATTACTTCTACATAAAAACTGGCTAGCCAGTCTGGCATATTTTTGAAACCAGAAATTTGTCTAGCTTTTAATACATCATCCTAACCAAAACATTCATGACAGCTATCAAGAAGTGACCTAATCATCTTGTGTATCAGGTTTCTGCAGATAAATAGAAATCAATTCAGAGAAAGAGAATATATGTGTAGAAAGAGACTTAGTCTAAGGAATTGACTCACAGAATTATGGAGGTTGGCAAGTCCAGAGTCTGGAGGTTGGGCCAGAAGTGGAGACTTCAGGAAGAGCCAGTGTTGCAGTTCAAGTGCAAAGGCCGTCTTCTGGAGAATTCACTCTTGTGCAGGCATCTTTTGCTCTATTTAGTCCTTGAGCTCATTGGATGACACCTACCTACATTATAGTTTGCAATTTGCCTTACTCAAAGTCTGCCAGTTCAGAGTTAATCTCATCCAAAACCATCCCCACAGAATCAACCAGAATAATAATTGACAAAATATCTGGGCACTGTGGTCCAACCAAGGTGACACAGTCTTAACCATCACAAATCCACCCCTTGGCAACTTGGCACCCACATTCATCTTAAACCATGCTTAATCTCTAAATAAAGACAATTATAAGGTCATACTTATGCCTAACATGATACAACTGTCCCATATCCAATTGAAAATACACTAACTCTCCTCTCAGAAAAGGATGTCAAATCCTTGGTAATTTTTACTTTTCTCCTTGATATCCTTTAACCGAAATACTATGATGTGAAGTTAAAAATACTTAAATACTATGATATAAATAAATACATTTTATGTTATATGATAAGGGTGTAAGAGAGAGGGGAAAAACAAAGATATTTGCTATATATACATATACACACAAATATATTCATAAATATATTCATTGGAAGGACTGATGTTGAAGCTGAAACTCCAATACTTTGGCCACTGATGTGAAGAACTGATTCATTTGAAGAGACCCTGATGCTGGGAAAGATTGAAGGCAGGAGGAGAAAGGGATGACAGAGGATGAGATGGTTGACTGGCATCACCGACTCAATGGACATGAGTTTGAGCAAGCTCTGGGAGTTGGTAATGGACAGGGAAGCCTTGCATGCTGCAGTCCATGGCTTCGCAAAGAGTCAGACATGACTGAGTGACTGAACTGAATGATATTCAAAACAAAATAAAGAAGACATGTTCATGACAATTACAGTCCTTGTTTCTGTGACTGGTGTTGTGGTTGTAACTGGTATTTATAACTGTGTCTTCCAAAACTCATTTTGTATTTCTTTTGCTCTCAGCAAGCACCTCATTTGCTCATGGTTCTTAGTCTGGTGGGGTGACCCAAATCTTCATTCCTGAAGGATCTCAGTTACTAGTAGTCCTTTTTGGATTGGGTCAATATAGTTTTCCATCAATTGTAATCACAGGACATGGCAATATTAAGAGATTTCCTAAGAGATCTCCTCGGAGAAGGCAATGGCACCCCACTCCAGTACTCTTGCCTGGAAAATCCCATGGACGGAGGAGCCTGGTGGGCTGCAGTCCACGGGGTCGCTAGGAGTCGGACACGACTGAAGCGACTTAGCAGTAGCAGCAGCAAGGGATCTCCTGCATTCCAGACACCCTTTCTTACCTCCACCATGGTACAGCAGTCCAATTTCTCCTAGGTAGTCAGCATCACTCACCCCAGCCAGCACAGGGACTCCCTTTCTAAACTGTTGATTTAGAGACATAAGGAGCCCAAAGTGACTGGGTGGCAGCCCTAACTTATAGCTCAGTGGAATCACTATTGTGTCCCCTGGTAGAAGCATTCCTCTATTAGGAACTAAAAACTCTAGGGCATCAGATCATAAGGTTGCAGAGAGAGGAAGCAAATAATTTGCTATTCAGTCACTAGGGGTAATAGAAGTGTCATTCTTGTTTCTACTCCTTGACCCCCTGACCCATAAATCCTGGCTGTAGGAGAGAAAGCACCATTTATTGGAGATGCGAAGCATAGACAGTCTCCTAGAGAACCTGTTCCAGTCCGAGATACTGCCGTCTAACTGGGGCTGTTACGGAGTCTTCAAAAGGCTGTTCCATTGTTTTATCAAGCCAGTTACTTCAGGCTGGTGGGAACCATATTAAGACCAGTGAAGTCCATGAGTATGGGCCCATTGCTGTACTTTATCTGCGATGGAGTGATTTACCAGTACCATGACAGTAGATGAGTCCACGGATGGTAGTTTTGACAGAAACAATGAATGCAGGGAAAATAACTCTGTATCCATAATAAGTGTCTCAACTTTTTTCCCCCTGGCACATGCTTTCCTGTCAAGTCTCCTTTCTAAAACTGTGTATAATCATAAACATAGCTGACTGACTTGTTGCAGGTACCAGAAATAAACTAGAACTGTGGGAAGCTCATGAATGAATTAACGGTATTTAAAAACCAGGAAAAATGTAATAGATCTTTATATAACATCACTGAACCCACAAAAGTATTGAAGCATTTATATGCCATAAATCAACCTGGGCTACAGAAATGCTTGAGTAAAACCTCTGCAAATATATACTCAGGGGCTTCCCTGGTGGCTCAGTTGGTAAAGAATCTGTCTGCAATGCAGGAGACCAGGATTCAATCTCTGGATTGGGAAGATTCCCCTGGAGAAGGGAAATGCAACCCACTCCAGTATTCTTCCCTGGAAAATCCCATGGACAGAGAAGCCTGGCAGGCCATTAGTCCATGGGGTCAGACAAAATTGGGCAAAACTGAGTGACTAACATTTTCACTTTCCCCTTGTACTAAACATAACCATTTTGGAAAGGGAAACACCAGTGGCCCATATTTTAAACTAAAACGCTGGAGGTCTCTGAGATTGTCCTCATTTCTTTTAATTCGTTTTTCTTTTTTTTCTCCTCTGATTCATTTATTTCTGCCATTCTATCTTCTAATTCGCTAATTCTATCTTCTGCCTCTGTTATTCTACTATTTGTTGCCTCCAGAGTGTTTTGGATCTCATTTATTGCATTATTCATTATATATTGACTCTTTTTTATTTCTTCTAGGTCCTTGTTAAACCTTTCTTGCATCTTCTCAATGCTTTTCTCCAGGCTATTTATCCATGATTCCATTTTGCTTTCCAGATTTTGGATTAATTTCACTATCATTATTCGGAATTCTTTATCTGGTAGATTCGCTATTTCTTCCTCTTTTGTTTGGTTTGGTGGGCATTTATCCTGTTCCTTTACCTGCTGGGAATTCTTCTGTCTCTTCATCTTGTTTAAATTGCTAAGTTTGGGGTGTCCTTACTGTATTCTGGCAGTCTGTGGAGTTCTCTTTATTGTGGCGTTTCTGCACTATATGTGGGTTTGTACCGGTGGCTTGTCGAGGTTTCTTGTTTATGGAAGCTTGTCAGTGTTCTGGTGGGTGGAGCTGGATTTCTTTTCTCTGGGGTGCAGTGGAGTGTCTAGTAGTGAGTTATGAGATGTCTATGATTTTGGGGTCGCCTTGTGTAACCTGTGTATTGGCGCTCAGGGCTGTGTTCTTGTTTTTCTTGAGAATTTGCTTGGTATATCTTGCCATGGAACTTGCTGGTCTTTGTGTGATGCTTGGTTTCAGTGTAGGTATGGAGGCATTTGATGAGCTCCTGTCAATCAATGTTTCATGGGATCAATCCACGCACATATGGTCACCTTATCTTTGACAAAGGAGGCAAGAATATACAATGGATTAAAGACAATCTTTTTAACAAGTGGTGCTGCCAAAACTGGTCGAACACTTGTAAAAGAATGAAACTAGAACACTTTCTAACACTATACACAAAAATAAACTCAAAATGGATTAAAGAGCTAAATGTAAGACCAGAAACCATAAAACTCCTAGAGGAAAACATAGGCAAAACACTCTCTGACTTACATCACAGCAGGATCCTCTATGACCCACCTCCCAGAATATCAGAAATAAAATAAAAAATGAATAAATGGGACCTAATCAAACTTAAAAGCTTCTGCACAACAAAGGAAACTATAAGCAAGGTGAAAAGACAGCCTTCAGAATGGGAGAAAATAATAGCAAATGAAGCAACAGACAAACAACTAATCTCAAAAATATACAAGCAACTTCTACAGCTCAATTCCAGAAAAATAAACGACCCAATCAAAAAATGGGCCAAAGAACTAAATAGACATTTCCCCAAAGAAGACATACAGATGGCTAACAAACACATGAAAAGATGCTCAACATCACTCATTATCAGAGAAATGCAAATCAAAACCACTATGAGGTACCATTTCATGCCAGTCAGAATGGCTGCGATCCAAAAGTCCACAAGCAATAAATGCTGGAGAGGGTGCGGAGAGAAGGGAACCCTCTTACACTGTTGGTGGGAATGCAAACTAGTACAGCCACTATGGAGAACAGTATGGAGATTCCTCAAAAAACTGGGAATAGAACTGCCTTATGATCCAGCAATCCCACTGCTGGGCATACACACTGAGAAAACCAGAATTGAAAGAGATACGTGTACCCCAATGTTCATAGCAGCACTGTTTACAATAGCCAGGACGTGGAAGCAACCTAGATGTCCATCCACAGATGAATGGATAAGAAAGCTGTGGTACATACACAATGGAGTATTACTCAGCCATTAAAAAGAATACATTTGAATCAGTTCTAAGGAGGTGGATGGAACTGGAGCCTATTATACAGAGTGAAGTAAGCCAGAAACAAAAACACCAATACAGTATACTAATGCATATATATGGAATTTAGAAAGATGGTAACAATAACCCTATTTTCGAGACAGCAAAAGAGACACTGATGTATAGAACAGACTTTTGGACTCTGGGACTGGGAGAGGGTGGGATGATTGGGGAGAATAGCATTGAAATATGTATAATATCATATCTGAAACGAGTCGTCAGTCCAGGTACGATGCCCGATAACAGATGCCTGGGGCTGGAGCGCTGGGACGACCTGGAGGGATGGTGTGGGGAGGGGGGAGGGAGGAGGGTTCAGGATGGGGAACATGTGTATACTGGTGGCGGATCCATCTCGATGTATGGTAAAAGCAATACAATATTGTAAAGTTAAGCAAAATAAATAAATAAATAAACTAAAACGCATACTGCTTTTAGGAAAAAAGGAAAGTCATTTAAGGCAGTTAATTAAAATGCCATTTAAGCAATTACAGTGGGTAACAGGATCATAAAATCATTAGCAAAGTAGAAGCTTGTCACTGAAGCTCCCATATGATCTTACTGACTAGAAGATCAGGCTTCATAGACATCAGATAACTGAAGTCTCCAAGCTTCATCAAATCCTCAAGTTTCAGAGTCCTGGTTTTTTTTCTAAGAAGTACTAAAGCAAATAATAGGAAAAGCTATGGGTAAGAAAAATATGCCATGACCTGTGGTAAGAATTGATCTGAAGTTTCAGCATAAAAACTTGTTCTATATATATAAGCCAGGTAGGTCAAGTACCTGCTGAATACTTACACATGTTAGCACTTGGCCAGCTACTCTGGGAAAGGACAAAAAGATATGAAATGCTATGAGATGCTTCTGCCAAGGTGAAAAAACCTAGACATACTACAATTAGAGCCCAAGACAGTGGGTTTTACAAGAATTAACCATGCAGTGCCAACTATTAATATTAGCTATGGATATCAGGGATGAAATCACACCTGGAAATATTATATATTATTTGGTTCCAATTTGGATGAATCTTTTTATTATTCCAACCACTCAGTTGTTTGTGTTGCCTGGAATAAGAGCTTCCAAGGAAGCTTAGCACTCCTGTCCTGCTTCAATTATAAACTCCATGCCTGTGGGGGCTTCTTTCTTTGGCTCTAAGTACATACCTATAAGGCCCTGACCAGGCAGCTCCTGGTCATATAAGGTGTGATGGGACAGGGTGGCTCATTCTGGGTGCAGCACTAAGGTGGCTTCCCCTTTACGGTGCTGTTCCCCAGCTCTGGACGCAGATGTCCCCGTGCCTACACCTTTCGGCCAAGCCTCATCCGTTCTGCCTCTCCTCTCCTCTGTGTGGAGGAGGTTGGCCTCCTGCTTCCAATTCTGTCTCCTCCCTTCGATGGCCTCCATAGTGCCTCTGTCCCAAGACACCAGCAGATCTTTTAAACACCACTGACACCCGAATCCACTGTATCCTGGATTATTGCACTGTGATAAGTGGCAGAGGAAGAAACTCTTTTTAAGTGACTGTTCTCAGGGGCCCCATGGTAGTGTTCTGCTCTACTTTGCCTTTACCTGTGGCTTTTCCTCAGACTCCTGTCAACTCACTTCTTTTTCACCCCTACACACACCCCCTGGACAACCTCATTCACACCTCTGGATTCCACGTCTCTGTTTTCTCTGATGAACCCCTGGTTACTCTTCCAGGTTTCTGAATGTGGACTGCTCAGGGATCTCAGATGTAATCTACAGAGGCTGGCTTGAGCATAAATGTGAATTATTAATATCAAGGAAAAATTGTATATTAATAACTCTCAGAATTGTTGGAAAACTGAGTAACAAGACTCAGAAAATGGACTGGGAGAGAGGGAAGCCAGAGTTACTCTCCCTCCCTTCTTAAAGTCACTGGTCATCAAATCCTATGGATTATGCATTATAAATGTTTCTTAAATATATATCCTTTTAATTTAATTTTCTTCTATTTTTAAAATTTATTTTTGATTGAAGGATAATTGCTTTACAGTGTTGTGTTGGTTTCTGACATACCTCAACATGCATCAGTCATAGGTAGACATACGTCCCTTCCCTCTTGAACCTCCCTCTTACCTCCCACCACATCCCATGCCTCTAAGTTGTCACAGAGCCCTGGTTTGAGCTCCATGAGTCAACAGCAAATTCTGCCTGGCTATCTGTTTTACATATGGTAGTTTATGTATTTCCATGCAACTCTCTCCATTCATCCCACCCTCTTCTCCCCCCAACCACTGTGTCCACTGCTCTGTTCTCTATGTCTCTGTCTCCGTTACTGCCCTGCAAAGAGGTTCATCAGTACCCTCTTTCTAGAGTCCATATGTATGTGTTAGTATACGATACTTACTTTTCCTTTTCTGTCTTACTTCATTCTGTATAATAGCCTCTAGGTTCATCCACCTCATTAGAACTGACTCAAGTACACTCCTTTTTATGACCAAGTAACAGGACCGGAAAAGGTCAGTTTTCATTCCAATCCCAAAGAAAGGCAATGCCAAAGAATGCTCAAACTACTGCACAACTGCACTCATCTCATATGCTAGTAAAATAGTGCTCAAAATTCTCCAAGCCAGGCTTCAGCAATACGTGAACCGTGAACTGCCAGATGTTCAAGCTGGTTTTAGAAAAGGCAGAGGAACCAGAGATCAAATTGCCAGCATCCGCTGGATCATGGAAAAAGCAAGAGAGTTCCAGAAAAAACATCTACTTCTGCTTTCTTGACTATGCCAAAGCCTTTGACTGTGTGGATCACAATAAACTGTGAAAAATTCTGAAAGAGATGGGAATACCAGACCACCTGACCTGCCTCTTGAGAAGCCTATATGCAGGTCAGGAAGCAACAGTTAGAACTGGACATGGAACAACAGACTGGTTCCAAATAGGAAAAGGAGTACGTCAAGGCTGTATTTTATCACCCTGCTTATTTAACTTATATTCAGAGTACATCATGAGAAATGCTGGACTGGAAGAAGCACAAGCTGGAATCAAGATTGCCAGGAGAAATATCAATAACCTCAGATATGCAGATGACACCACCCTTATGGCAGAAAGTGAAGAGGAACTCAAAAGCCTCTTGATGAAAGTGAAAGTGGAGAGTGAAAAAGTTGGCTTAAAGCTCAACATTCAGAAAACGAAGATCATGGCATCTGGTCCCATCACTTCACGGGAAATAGTTAGGGAAACAGTGGAAACGGTGTCAGACTTTATTTTGGGGGGCTCCAAAATCACTGCAGATGGTGATTGCAGTCATGAAATTAAAAGACGCTTACTGCTTGGAAGGAAAGTTTTGACCAACCTAGATAGCATATTCAAAAGCAGAGACATTACTTTGCCAACAAAGTTCTGTCTAGTCAAGGCTATGGTTTTTCCTGTGGTCATGTATGGATGAGAGAATTGGACTGTGAAGAAGGCTGAGCACTGAAGAATTGATGCTTTTGAACTGTGGTATTGGAGAAGACTGCTGAGAGTCCCTTGGACTGCAAGGAGATCCAATCAGTCCATTCTGAAGGAGATCAGACCTGGGATTTCTTTGGAGGGAATGATGCTAAAGCTGAAACTCCAGTGCTTTGGCCACCTCATGTGAAGACTTGACTCATTGGAAAAGACTCTGATGCTGGGAGGGATTGGGGGCAGGAAAAGGGGATGACAGAGGATGAGATGACTGGATGGCATCACTGACTCAATGGACGTGAGTCTGAGTGAGCTCCGGGAGTTGGTGATGGACAGGGAGGCCTGGCATGCTGCGATTCACGGGGTCGCAAAAAGTCAGACACAACTGAGCGACTGAACTGAATATTCCATTGTATATATGTACCATAGCTTTTTTATCCATTCATCTGTTGATGGACATTTAGGTTGCTTCCATGTCCTAGCTATTGTTAATAGTGCTGCAATGAACATTGGGATGCTTGTGTCTTTTTCAATTATGGTTTCATCAGGGTATATGTCCAGTAATGGGATTATTGAGTCATACAATAATTTTATTCCTAGTTTTTTAAGGACTCTCTATAACTGTCCTCATAGTGGAAGCATCAATTTATGTTCCCACCAAGAGGGCAAGAGAGATCCATTTTCTCCACACCCTCTCTAGCATTTATTGTAGATTCATTCTGCCCACTGTGAGATGATATTGTAGTTTTGATTTGCATTTCTCTAATAATGAGCAGTGTTGAGCGTTTTTTCATGTGTTTATTAGCCATCTGTATGTCTTCCTTGGAGAAATGGCTGTTTAGGTTACTCTTTCCACTCTTTGATTGTTGGTTTTTTTTTTTTGGTTATTGTTTTTTCTGGTATTAAGTTACATGAGTTGCTTGTATGTGTGGGAGATTAATCCTTTGTCAGTTATTTCGTTTGCTGTTATTTTCTCCCATTCTGAGGGTTGTTTTTTCATCTTGTTTCTAGTTTCCTTTGCTGTGCAAAAGCTTTTAGGTTTAATTAAGGCCCACTTATTTATTTTTGTTTTCATTTCCATTACTCTAGAGGATGGGCTATAGAAGACCTTGTGTGATTTATGTCAGTGTTCTGCATATGTTTTCCTTCAAGGGTTTTTATGGTTTCTGGTCTTACGTTTAGGTCTTTAATCTATTTTGAGTTTATCTTTGTGTATGGTGTTAGGAAATGTTCTAGTTTCTTTCTTTTAGCTGCAGCTGTACAGCTTTCCCAGCACCACTATTGAAGAGGCTATCTTTTCTCCATTGTATATTTTTGCCTCCTTGTCAAAGATAAGGTGCCCATAAATATGTGGGTTTATCTCTGGGCTTTCCATCTTGTTCCATTGGTCTATATTTCTGTTTTTGTGCCAGTGACATAGTGGCTTGATGACTCTAACTTTGTAGTATAGTCTGAGGGTTGATTGCTCCAGCTCCATTCTTCTTTCTCAAGATTGCTTTGGCTATTTGGGGTCTTTTGTGTTTCTATATGAATTTTTTGTTCTAATTATGTGAAAAATGGCATTGGTAATTTGATAGGAATCACAATGGATCTGTATATCGCATTTGGTAGAACAGTTATTTTCACAATATTGATTCTTTCAACCCAGGAACATGGAGTATCTCTCCATCTGTCTATGCGGTCTCTGATTTCTTTCATCAGCGTCCTCTAGTTTTCTGTATACAGCTCTTTCGTCTCCTTTATTCCTAGATATTTTATTCTTTTTGTTACAATGATATATGAGTCTGATTCCTTAGTTTCTCTTTCTGATATTTCATTGTTAGTGTATAGGAATGCAAGTGATTTCTGTGTATTAATTTTGAATCCTGTGACTTAACTGAGTTTATTGATTAGCTCTAGTCATTTTCTGAAAGTATTTTTAGGGTTTTCTATGTATAGTATCATGTCATCTGCAAATATGATAGTTTTACTTCTTCTTTTCCAGTTTAGATTCCTTTTATTTCATTTTCTTCTCTGATTACCATAGCTAGGACTTCCAAAACTATTTTGAATAATAGTGAAGACAGTGGGCACCCATGTCTTATTCCTGATCTCAGAGGAAATGTTTTCAGTTTTTCACCATTGAGAATAATGTTTGTTGTGGGTTTATCATATATGGCCTTTTTATGTTGAGGTAGGTTCCTTCTAAGCCCATTTTTGAAGAGTTTTTTTTTTTTTCCATAAATGGGTGCTGAATTTTGTCAAAAGATTTTTCTGCATCTATTGAGATTATCATATGGTTTTTAACTACATTGATTGATTTACATGTATTGAAGAATCCTTGTATCCTGGGGATAAACCTGACTTGATCATGGCATATGATCTTTTTAATGTATTGTTAAATTCTGTTCACTAGAATTTGTTGAGGATTTGTGTTTTTATGTTCATCAATGATAATGGCCTATAACTTTCTTTTTTTGTGCTGTCTTTATCTGATTTTGGTATCAAGGTGATGGTGGCCTCGTAGAATGAGTTTGGAAATGTTCCTTCCTCTGCAGGTTTTTGGAAGAGTTTCTGAAGAATAGACATTAGCTCTTTTCTAAATGTTCGATAGAATTCACCTACGAAGCCATCTGGCCCTGGGGTTTTGTTTTTTGGGAGACTTTTGATATTCTCTTAAAAATTTTTCCCAGACCGTTTCTTTTTCACATCTTCTTCTGGGACCCCCTATAATTTGAATGTTGGTATGGCATCTGGTCCCTTCACTTCATGGGAAATAGATGGGGAAACAGTGGAAACAGTGTCAGACTTTATTTTGGGGGCTCCAAAATCACTACAGATGGTGACTGCAGCCATGAAATTAAAAGATGCTTACTTCTTGGAAGGAAAGTTATGACCAACCTAGATAGCATATTCAAAAGCAGAGACATTACTTTGCCAACAAAGGTCCGTCTAGTCAAGGCTATGGTTTTTCCTGTGGTCATGTATGGATGTGAGAGTTGGACTGTGAAGAAGGCTGAGCGCCAAAGAATTGATGCTTTTGAACTGTGGTGTTGGAGAAGACTCTTGAGAGTCCCTTGGACTACAAGGAGATCCAACCAGTCCATTCTGAAGGAGATCAGCCGTGGGATTTCTTTGGAAGGAATGATGCTAAAGCTGAAACGCCAGTACTTTGGCCACCTCATGCGAAGAGTTGACTCATTGGAGAAGACTCTGATGCTGGGAGGGATTGGGGGCAAGAGGAGAAGGGGACGCCAGAGGATGAGATGGCTGGATGGCATCACTGACTCAATGGATGTGAGTCTGAGTGAACTCTGGGAGTTGGTGATGGACAGGGAGGCCTGGCGTGCTGCGATTCATGGGGTTGCAAAGAGTCAGACACGACTGAGCGACTGATCTGATCTGATCTGATGTTTAATATTGTCCCAGAGGTCTCTGAGACTATCCTCAACTCTTTTCATTCTTTTTCCTTTATTCTGCTCTTTAGCAGTTATTTCCACCATTCTATCTTCCAGCTCACTTATCTGTTCTTCTGCCTCAGTTATTCTGCTATTTTTTAACTTTAGCAATTGTGCATTATTAGAGTATTTTTAATTTCAGTAATTGTGTTGTTCACCTCTAGTCTTTATTTCTTCTAGGTCCTTGTTAAATGTTTTAATTGACTCTTGCATTTTCTCCATTCTGTTTTTGAGGTTTTAGATCATCTTTACCATCATTACTTTGGATTCTTTTTTAGGTAGTTTGCTTATTTGCTCTTCATTTATTTGGTCTTGTGGGTTTTGCCTTGTTCATTTGCACTATATTTCTGTCTCTACATTTTTTCCTAACTTAACTGCGTTTGAGGTTTCCTTTCCCCAGGCTTTAGGGTTGTATTCCTTCTTCCTTTTGGTTTCTGCCCTTGGTGGGTGAGGTTGCCAGTGTTCAGAGTAAGCTTCGTATTGGGAGGGACTTGTGCCTGTGTTCTGGTGGGGTGCTTTATACTGCCCCCCTCCCCCAGCTTATCAGCAGGGTTGTGTGAGATAGTATGTTTTGGAGTGTCTGTGGGAATCCTGTCTGCTGGTGATTGGGGTTGTGTTTGGGCTTGCTTGTTATTTGGTTGAGGCATCCTGCACTGGGTGCTGCTGGTAGTTGGGTGCTACTGGTAGTTGGGTGCTGCTGGGTCTTACAGGCAGAGGCCTTCAGGGGAGTTCTCACTAATTAATACTCTTTGGGGTCAGGAATTCTCTGGCAATCTAGTGTCCCGGACTCAGTGCTTCCACTCAAAAGGCTCAGCCCAGACCTCTAGTCAGGTAACCAAGATTCCACAATCTGCGTGTTAAAGGCATTAAAGAGGATTAAAACAAACACTCAAAAACAAAACAACAAAAAAACAAGAAGCAAGGCAAACCCCAGACAAATGGTACATACAAAATCAGACAAATGAAAACAAAGGAACATACACACACACACACACACACACACAAAACCAAACAGTCCAAGGAAAAGAAAGTATGAGAGTAACCCAACAGGCAAAGGAAACCAAAATGATATCAACCAATTAAAACCGAAACACACATCTAAAAACAAAACCAAGGCAGAGTGCCAAGTGAAGAATAAAGCAAAGGAGGAAAACAAAACATGGTGAAGTAGAGAAAGAAAAGGAAGAAAAGAAAAAAAAATAGAAAAGTAAAGTTAAACAGAAGTATATAAAAAGATTTATGTATATTAAAGAATAACTACAGCAGGAAAAGAACAATAAGAAAAGCAAACAAATAAATAAAACAAAACCAATATTTAAAAAAGAAAAATTCCACAGAACCACAAAAAGCCAGCACAGAGATAGAAGTATATAAAGGAAATAAAAAGTGTGATTTAAAAAAATGTTCTCAAAAGTTTAAATAGAGTTAACAGAAAAAAATAAATTCAACAACTGGAGCAAAAGAGAAAAGAAAAAATAATCCAGAACCAACAAGTCAAAATATAGGAATAATAATAAATGTTTTTCTCAGATCTCAGTTGTCAGCATTCTTTCCCTTGCTGTAAGTCACAGTCTACCTCTGCCTCCTAGGATATCCTCCAATACTGGACTGGTCTCTGGACCTGTTGTGGGGACAGCTCAGACTCTAATGTGGCCCTACATTAATCTTGCCTTCAGTGTCCGCAACTGCCAGACTTAGTGCATCTTCTTTTCTGTAGACACAGTCTGCCTAGTTGATTGTGTGGATTTAAACTGTAGCTCATAAAAGTGGCGGAAAGGTTTTTGATCTTCTTCCTTACCCACACTGCCCCCGGAGTTCAGCTGTGGTTTTATCTCCGTGTCTGCATATGGGTCATCCACAGTTCACTTCTGAGGCTGCTCTGGAAACTTGGGTTTGCTCCAGTGAGGTCCAGTGACTTCCCTGGTGGCTCAGACGGTAAATGTGTCTACTTACAATGCGGGAGACCAGGGTTCAATCCCTGTGTTGGGAAGATCCCCTGGAGAAGGAAATGACAACCTACTCCAGTACTCTTGCCTGGAAAATCCCATGGCCAGAGGAGCCTGGTAGGCTACAGTCCATGAGGTCACAAAGAGTCGGACATGACTGAGTGACTTCACTAGTCAGTGAGGTCCATGTGTGGACATGGTGCAGTGGCTTGGATTGTAAGGACCCTGGTAGTGCCAGACACACAGGGAAGCTGCTGGCCATGGGAGCAGGAGATATGGTGCTATTAGGGTGTTTTTCCCTAGCCTCTGGTGGCTCTGGTCCAGTGAGGATTGAGCATGGAGGTGGGGCAGCTGCTTGGATCACGGGGACCTTGGTGGCACCAAGTGTGCAGGGATGACAGCAGCCTCAGGCTCAGGAGCTATGGCACTAGAGAGTCTTTTCTAGCCTCTGGCAGCTGGCGTCCAAAGGGCCTCCCTGGCTGGGGTCCTTCTCTATTGCTCGGCACATCAGGCACTTAAAGGGCCACCCTCTCTGTGGTCTTACTCTATTAGTCAGCTGCTGGTGCTGGCACGTGGCGAGAGAGAGGCTACCGTGATGGCTCCACCCCCACACATGACCCAGCAGTATCGCCTTGCTTCCATGGCTGCCCAGCTTGCTTCCAAAGGCGTTTGGCACCGCAATCTCCTCCCTCACATCCCCTCCAGCCGTCTCCCCACAGTCAACAACAGGCCTCACCCTGGAATTGCTCTCCAATTCCTAAGCTCCAGCTCCCAGATGCCATGTGTTCCAGGGGACTTGCGTCCCTGTCTGGGCTATGTAGGGCTGCAGCAAGGATTGTCTTTGTAGTTCTGACCCCATTCAAACTGTCATAGGTCAGCTGCTGCACTCTATAACAGCCCCACACTCTTCCCCTTTGTCCCAAACAATTGCTGTGCTGTAGGGGTCTGACCCCTGCTTCAGTTCCCCCAACCCCCTGGGTTCAGGTCCAGTCCTGCTCACTCTCTTCTTTTTCCCTTCCTTCATCCTACCAAGTTTTGTGTGCATCTCTATATTCCTTTCCAGTGGTCAGGGACTCCTGCCCCATCTTAGCTGTATTCTATGAGATCTTATGCATCTGAAGTTGTATTACTGATTCATTCAAGGAGAGAAATGTGCTCCACATTCACCTACTCCTCTGCCATCTTCTCTCTGCAGGGCATCTCATTTTCTGAAAGCCCTCTGCATGGCTTTCAGCAGATCCTTACAGCAAATTCAAAATTCATCATTTCCCTAACTATTCTCATAGCTTCTGACACCACTCCAAGGCCCTTGTTAGAGTTGCCATCCCATTTTTTTTATGGGATCATTTGACTGCCTCTTCTTATTTTCTAATTCTACTTTCTTCAGCTTTGTTAATCTCATCTTTTCAGCTATCTAAAGGTAGAACAATGAGAGAACCATCTCTAGATAAATGGAATTAAGTTGTATCATGACAGCTTAGATTACCACTGTCTGTGTTTTCTCACTCTGAGATCAAGAATGCTCCTCTGTAAAAATTGACTCTTAGGAAAGAGTAAACTGAAAGGAAAAGATGAGAGGCCAGGTATATCAACTTTGTTATCTGCTCTGGACTTTGATTATAACATGGTACTTATTCTCATTGTTGAGCTCAGGTTGCATTAATAGCTTCCTAGATGGTGTCTAGTGGGCCACAGCTTCTAGCATATATTCTTTTATATTTCCAGACTATTGAATCTAGGCTATACCTATGCTTCTGTTTAACCAATAGCATTTGGGAGAAATGACCTTATGTTGATCCTGGGTCTTGGAAAGACTTGGCAGATTTTACTTCTATGCTTTTGGGCATCCTGAGCTGCCATATTGGAAGTCCAGCTACGTTGCTGGAGAAATTACATGGAGATAGCTGCTAGAGAGACCGTATGGAGAGGAGAGGCCTGGAAATTACATGGGAGACAGCGAGTCCCAACTGTCCCATGTCCCAGCTGTACCCACCTTTCCAGTTGTCTCCACCAAAGAATCAATCATAGGAGACAGCCATCATGGATGTTCCAGTTCAAGTCTGCAGAGGACCACAGCCTCAGCTGATACCATGTAGAGCAGAACTTCCCAGATGAACCCAATCAACGTGCTTAAAAGGGTAATACATGATTTTTGTTTAAAGTCACTGTTTGGAAGTGGTTTCTTACACAGCAATAGATAACTGAAACAGGGATCATTGATCATATGTGTGGTCTTGTTTAATTATTCATTTAGGTGAACTTCACTTCCAGGCATGTAGTATGTTTTTCTGTGGGTTATATTAACTGTTCAGTGCTGAATCCCTTTAGTTCAGCATCAGCACAAGGCTCTGACTTTGTTTTTTAAAGATGGACTTACATGATGGCCCTTATCAATATTTGAAGCCCAGAAAAGCACACACATAACAAACTCACAAGCTTCGGGCTATAAATTTAATTGGCCAGATTCTTCCTGCTCTTTCCTCCATCAGACTTAGTGTAGCACAATTACCTTGACTCATGAAGATAGTTGTTCAAGATCTGAAATACACTGATGTGAAATTCCTTTGGAAAGAAGTAAGGAAAATGATAAGCAGAAGAGGAATGAAATTTTAATTTGGAGAAATTTTATGCACTAAGAGAAAAATAAATAATGTCCATCATATTTAAAGATGCTATCATTTGACCCACTGACAGCATGAATGCTATCATTTGACCCACTGACAGCATGGACTGAATGCTGTTTAATGGTGATATTATATTCCCCCTTGTATAGATAAATGGAGTTGTCATTGGGAAGCAGCTGGCCGGCCAGGGCCTTTGTTTCCCAGAACCTTCTACATCTAGATGTGGCCATGTGGCTAGTTCTTACCAGTGGGAAAGTAGAAGCGATGTCTGATGAGCCAAGGCTTTTCAGAAGTCATTATGCCTTTTCTATATTGTCTCTCTCCCCTTGTGCCAGCTGGATATAAATGACTTCAAGGCCTTAGGGATGGCAGAACTCCCAGATGGAAGAAATGTGCATGTCTGAATCATGGCGAGAAGGAGGATCATTTACCAACTAGAAACAACCATTGTAAAAGTTACCTGGAAGAAATATACATCTTTTGTGTTTGAGCTTTCAAAAACTCAAGGTTTATTTGTTATAGCAGCTAGCATTCCCCTAATGAATATAGTCATTCATTCATTTGAAAATTCATTTAATTTTTTTCATAGACGAGATCATTGCTTGTTTTGAAATTGTGGATATGTCCATTTATTTTCCTTAGCCTCAGTTGTCACATCTATAAAATGGGACTAGTGGTATATACTTCATAGGATTATTGTCATTCTTAATAAGACATTGTAGTATCTCATTTATTGAACAATATCATGTGTCAGACCCTGTGCTAAACACTTCACATAACTTATCTCATTGAATCACCTCAATAGTGCTATGATATGTTCTATTAATTTCCATGTTTCTCAAATGATAAAAAAAGAAGCTTAGAGAGGTTAAGTACCTCTCTGATGTTTCATGGCCAGTAATGGCAGAGTTGGGCTTTCAACTGAGGCAGCCTGACTTCATAGACCACATGCCTGAGCTCTAGGCTGCTCTGATTAGGACCAGAACAAAGCCTGACACATAATAAATGCACAATAGACATGGATTCTATTTTCCTTCCACTTTAAGGAAAGAAGCGGTATAGACTTGAGAATAAATGTGTCCAGTTTTGGCGAAGTGCACAACACATAAACACACACACAAACTTACACAGCCTTACTTTTATTTACACTCATATTTGGCTTGGTGTGTTCCAGTTAGAAGTAAACTAGAATTTACTTATGTTCACTGGATACATAGGCCCTCTCAATTGAGAATGTTGTTATTTTGTGCTCATAGCCCAACTGCAGCTTGCATGATCAAAAGAGGTAGCAAGAATACTGAAGAAATGAATCCCAAAATGACTAATGCATTTTAAAGCTGCTGGTGAAACATTCATGTTATCGACCTGCTGGATGGAAATTGACAGAAAACTCAGAATGGACATAACTCCAGGAATTCTGGGTCCCTGAAGTCTTTCACATTTCACTTAATATACCACATATTTCTTGAAGCAAGCTAGTTTAAAACATCCAATCTGAGGTATATCTTAGAAATAGACTGACCTTTATAGTTTTGGTCATGTGGAATTTTATAAAGCTGAAATACATTTCAAAAATTACAATCCATAGTAGGAGTACTAGTATTTTCTCTAAAGTCATCAGCTAGTATTAGATTGTCTATGGAATCAAGTTCAGAGTGCTTTTTCAAAATGGTACAGTAATTTTGCCCATTCTAATTGCTATACCAAAAGTAATTTGTCTTCTGGGCTTTGGAGCTGCTGAGTCATTTCTTCTTTCGCTTGAAGTTTCATCAAGGCAATATGCTTAATCAATGTTTGCTGATGTTTATGGTCTAATGCTTACTGACAGCAGGTGCAAAGAAAAAAAGAGTACATCCCCATCTGCATAAAAATCTTTCTTAAATTCCCTAGCATGCTGTTTTGCTGTAATTTTAGTAGACAGGTGATTTTTCACGGTACCTTCACGAGTTTTTCCCCCTCCATGGCTGGCTCCGTTTTCTTACCTGCTGTTCCCAGAAGCTGTGCTCTGACGCTCACCACTGCGTGGTAGCTCCTTTCAGGGTCTCTACTGAGCTTTAGATGAACTCTCCTTGGTGCTTCATTTCCACAGTCTGGTCCAGCAAATAGACTCTATCCCTGAGTAATTTAGAAGCTGTTGTTAATGCATCAGTTAAGCCAAACCAGAGATGGGTTCTGGGATTGTACCTTTTGGATAACAGCAGAGACCCTAAAAGAGCTTCAGTGACCCAAAGGATCTATTTCCAATGGTATACAATGGAAAGGAATTTAACCAAGGGAAGTCCATTAACCTTAATGATAAGTCACTTGGATAATTATCCATCAAGGCCCTGGAAATGTGCATCTAACTACAGCCTCCTCCTCATTATTTGTTTACTGAAGCCAAAGGAGGTTGCTTGCCTTTCTGCTCCCCATTAAGAAAGGGTAGTTTGTAAACTGAAGATTGTGTGTACAGTGCTCTGGGCAGGCATTTTTTTCATTTTGGATTCTGTATTTCAGTTGGTCTTAGATCCTTTTAGGCAAAGAATACAGTTTATTATCCATTTCTCTTAGGAGGAGAGAAAAGGAGGAGGGTTTAGCCTGATCCAGAGATTCCTGTTGACCCCTTTGGCTTATCAGCGCTTCTATGTCTATTCCTGTTCTGCCAATATACAAGGGTGCACTGAAAATCATTTGAGTGTTAATGAAGATTTTTAATTTTAAAGTAGTATACAAAGTTAAGGCATTGTTTTACTCCATAGAATTAAAATTTTGGTAGCACCATGTGTGGACTGCAAACATCTTTGGAACTCAGGAAACTACAATAAAGACAGCAAAACTAAACCACAATATTAAATGACTGTTTATTTAGCTTGCTGTTAAGATGTGGAAAATATACAACTGCCCTAAGCAGAAACCCTCCAATGAT
The DNA here is from genome assembly GCA_935064755.1 of Tragelaphus eurycerus. Taxonomy (NCBI): domain Eukaryota; kingdom Metazoa; phylum Chordata; class Mammalia; order Artiodactyla; family Bovidae; genus Tragelaphus; species Tragelaphus eurycerus. The sequence continues at coordinate 13,714,710 of CAKXYN010000024.1, read as the reverse complement.
TCCCTGAGGATATAATAGACATTTTAAAATGTAACCTGGTTGTGAACACATCACTGCCAAGATCCCAGTGCCTCTCTCCTGCCACGCCCTACTCCCAGCACACACATTATTTCCAAAACATTACATGATGATCTTGCTAAATCCGCTTAAAAAATAAGAAAAAAGAGAAAAAGAGATGCGGAGTGGAAATCTAGCCCCTCAGGGGGTTCAAAGTTCAGACATAAAACGACAGCGAGAGAGAATTAAACAGAGCCTAGAGAGGGAAATCACAAAACAAGATACATCAGAACCAATAGAAATTCAAGATCAATTGTGTCAGCAGATCAAAGGCAAGACCCAGCCTAGTGAAGAGTATTAGCTATCATCAAGGGAGACATATCCTACTTACTAGAGTGAAATAGACACTTTGCTTCTCTATGGTGATCAGGCTGACTTTTGAGTAAAGATAACCAAACTGAGCAAAACAGATACATTTACCCATAGATTGGGATTAGAAACTGAGGGGAAAACATATTAGCCCTATAAAAGATGTTCTAGAGAGTTTAGACCCTAGAGATTTTAGAGGCTAGAGTTCCTCATCTCTATTAAAGGAACTGTTCTGCCTAAACAGAATCTAGATCCCATTGACAGGTATTCTGCAGGAAGATTCCCTCTGACTGCTTCCATGAGTAACCCTTAGTGCTCATCTGGCAGATAAGCAAAAAAAACCTGTTCCTCCATTTAAATTTAGCAGACTTAAATAAATGTATTGTTGGCTGAGAATCAGGACCATGGAGTGATGGTAACAGTCATGGTAGAGAGACTTGGCAGGAGCAACTGCACAGATTTGTCCAGACTCTATTTAGAGACCTGCATGAGATGGAGGGTGATAGACTGCCAGTACTGTCTAGCTGCCAAAATCCTATATTCATCTCAATACTGAAACATTTAAAACAACGCTCAAAATGAACCACACTGTTCATGCAGTACAAGTGATATGCATACCTAGATAAGCAAAAATTTTACCAAGTAGGACTGTAACATTGAAGTCTTCTGAATGTTTATCTTTTTGGTTAAGATAAGAAACAGTGCTCTCTTATCAAGATAAGACAAGGGACCATATTCCTGATGGCCCACAGTCAATAGTAAAATAATCTGTGATTCCTAAGGAACAGAATGGTGTAAACAGAGCTAAAGCTTTGTGAACAGTGTGATTAAACAGATGATTCAAATGCAATAGAACTGTTATATCTTGGTTATTGACAAGCAAATAGAGGAAAATGGGATAGTTTGGCTGTTAATTGAATATCTGTATAAGCTCTGTAATGATCATTATTGGGAAGTAAATTATTATCACCATAGGGCAACGGAGAAAACTAACCCACAGAGGAGGAAGATTGGCCCATCTGCTCTACAGAATGGATAGATGTATTTTGGATGATCATTCAGTTTCTGATCTGTTGGTTAGCTCATTGTAACATAGTACCTGACTCCTGCTAAATACATATTAAGGTATAATGGAATCAATTTGCTGTGCACTGAAACCAACAAATTGTAAAACAACTGTACTCCAATAAAATTAAAATAAAAAATACATATTAGGGTTTTTTTTTTAAATGAGATCGTCCTATCAGTCCATAATAGGTTGATGTGGAAAATTATCTCCTTGAGACGCCAGACAGGTAGTCCTTTCTCAGGCCCTCCAAAAATCTATTAGTTTATAATGTCTAGGCAGAAATCTTAAGATTTCAGATGAAACTTGAGCTTTATCTTAATTTCTTTGGCTTGAATAAAGAGAGGATGGTGAATCATCACTTAGAATAATTTCTTCAGTAGAAAATATGTAACACCCACAGCAACCATCTAAAACAGTTCTCACTTGTGAATGAGGATCCAAAAGAAAGATTAAATGAACAAATGAGCTAGCTAATTTATTCTCAAAGTATTTTCAAACCTCTCAATCAGATTGTGGATTCATCCATTGTTCCTTAAAGTGCTTTAAATTTTTGCTTTATATAGTTAAACACTATATTATTACATGCATAAAACTATAAAATAATTTTTCTTTCCGATGAATATTTTATCATTATAAAGTATTCCTCTTTAGTCTAATAATGCTTTTTGTCCTAAGTTTTACTTTCTCAGATATTAAAATAGTCACAGTATTTTTATTTTGGTTGGTGTTTGGATGCTATATATTTTTCCATTGTTTTGCTTTTGATCTTTATATATCCTTATTTTTGATATTACGTCTTTTAAGCATCATATTTTTGTTTTTTGTAAATATTGGCTGGTTACTTTTTTTGTCTTTTAGCTGAGACATTTTGTTCATTTCATGTATATTGAGATTTAAATCTACCCTCTTTATTGTTTCTATTTCCATCTTTCTTGCCACTCTTCAGGTTGATTTGTTGCTGTTCGGTCACTAAGTCATGTCCAGCTCTTTGTGACCCCATGAAGTGCAGCGTGCCAGGTTCCCCTGTCCTTTACTATCTCCCAGAGTTTGCTCAAAGTCATGTCTATTGAGTCAGTGATGCCATCCAACCGTCTTATCCTCTGTTGCCCTCTTATTCTCTGCTTTCAGTCTTTCCCAGCATCAGGGTCCCCTCCAATGAGTCAGCTCTTCACATCAGATGACCAACGTATTGGAGTTTCAGCTTCAGCATCAGTCCTTCCAGTGAATATTCAGGATTGATTTCCTTTAGGATTGATTATTGCTAATAATCCTTTAGGATTAAGATTATTAGCAAGTGTGATCTCCTTGCTGTCCAAAGGACTCTCAAAAGTCTTCTCCAGCATGACAGTTCAAAAACATCAATTCTTCAGTGCTCAGGCTTCTTTATGGTCCAACTCTCAAATCTGTACTTGACTACTGGAAATACCATAGCTTTGACTACACAGACTTGTCAGCAAAGTGATGTCTCTGTCTTGTAATATGCTGTCTAGGTTTGTCATAGCTTTTCTTCCAAGGAGCAAGTGTCTTTTAATTTTATGACTGCAGTCACCATCTGCAGTGATTTTGGAAATCAAGAAAAAAAAACCTGTCACTGTTTCCACTTTTTCCCCATCTATTTGCCATGAAGTGATGGGACCAGATGCCATGATCTTCATTTTTTGAATGTTGAGTTTTAAGCCAGCTTTTTCATTCTCCTCTTTAACCCTCATCTAGATGCTCTTTAGCTTCATTTGAGTAGTTATTATTTCATTCCTCACCCTACTATGTAGCTTGGTAGCTGTTCTGGTTATATGTTTTGGCATAAAAAACCACCATAAATTTAAGAGCTTATAATAATCGCTTTAGTTTTATCATGATTTTGTAAGTCAGAGACTCAGGAAGGACCTACTTGAGCAGCTCATTTCTGATTCACATGGCACAGCTGTAGGATTAACTTCTTGGAAGGCTTCTTGTATATCTGATACATGGTGCTCCTTGGCCTCTCTTTCTCTCTCTCTTTTTTTTTCTCTCTCTCCAAACATGCCATTTTGTAGAGAATCTTTACTTTGCTGGTCTTAGAAAAGGCAGAGGAACCAGAAATCAAATTGCCAACATCCGTTGGATCATCAAAAAAGCAAGAGAGTTCCAGAAAAACATCTAATTCTGCTTTATTGACTATGCCAAAGCCTTTGACTGTGTGGATCACAATAAACTGTGGAAAATTCTAAAAGAGATGGGAATACCAGACCACCTGATCTGCCTCTTGAGAAACCTGTATACAGGTCAGGAAGCAACAGTTAGAACTGGACATGGATCAACAGACTGGTTCCAAATAGGAAAAGGAGTACGTCAAGGCTGTATATTGTCACCCTGCTTATTTAACTTATATGCAGAGTACATCATGAGAAATGCTGGGCTTGAAGAAGCACAAGCTGGAATCAAGATTGCCAGGAGAAATATGTAACCTCAGATATGCAGATGACACCATCCTTATGGTAGAAAATGAAGAAGAACTAAAGAGCCTCTTGATGAAAGTGAAAGAGGAGAATGAAAAAGTTGGCTTAAAACTCAACATTCAGAAAACGAAGATCATGGCATCCGGTCCCATCACTACATGGCAAATAGATGGGGAAACAGTGAAAACAGTGTCAGACTTTATTTTGGGGGGCTCCAAAATCTCTGCAGATGGTGATTGCATCCATGAAATTAAAAGATGCTTACTCCTTGGAAGGAAAGTTATGTCCAACCTAGACAGCATATTAAAAAGCAGAGACATTACTTTGCCAACAAAGGTTCATCTAGTCAAGGCTATGGTTTTTCCAGTGATCATGTATGGATGTGAGAGTTGGACTATGAAGAAGGCTGACAATTGAAGAATTGATGCTTTTGAACTGTGGTGTTGGAGAAGACTCTTGAGAGTCCCTTGGACTACAAGGAGATCCAACTAGTCTATCCTAAAGGAGATCAGTCTTGGGTGTTCATTGGAAGGACTGATGCTGAAGCTGAAACTCCAATACTTTGGCCACCTGATGCAAAAAGCTGACTCATTTGAAAAGACCCTGATGTTGGGAAAGGTTGAAGGCAGGAGGAGAAGAGGATGACAGAGGATGAGATGGTTGGATGGCATCATTGACTCGATGGACATGAGTTTGAGCAAGCTCTGGGAGTTGGTAATGGACAGGGAAGCCTGGCATGCTGCATTCCGTGGGGTTATAAAGAGTTGGACACGATTAAGTGACTGAACTGACAAGTGTCATGAGCTGTTTATAAATGTTGAAGATTATTCCCTTATCAGTTACATCATTTGCAAATATTTTCTCCAAAGTTGTGGGCTATCTTTTCATTTGTTTATTGTTTCCTTTGCTGTGGTATCTGTTTTTAATTTTTTAAGGAAGCTCCATACTGTTTTCTACAGTGGTTACACCAATCTGCATTCCCACCAGCAGTTCCCTGTTCTCCACATCCTTACCAACACTTGTTATTTCTTGTCTTTTTGTTTTAAGAATAGCCATTCTAACAGGTATGAGGTGATAACTCAGTGAACACTTTAAATCCCTCCAAGTGGAGGTGATGGAATTCCAGTTGAGCTATTTCAAATCCTGAAAGATGATGCTGTGAAAGTGCTGCACTCAATATGCCAGCAAATTTGGAAAACTCAGCAGTGGCCACAGGACTGGAAAAGGTCTGTTTTCATTCCAATCCCAAAGAAAGGCAATGCCAAAGAATGCTCAAACTACTGCATAATTGCACTCATCTCACACGCTAGTAAAGTAATGCTCAAAATTCTCCAAGCCAGGCTTCAGCAGTATATGAACCATGAACTTCCTGATGTTCAAGCTGGTTTTAGAAAAGGCAGAGGAACCAGAGATCAAATTGCCAACATCCGCTGGATCATGGAAAAAGCAAGAGAGTTTCAGAAAAGCATCTATTTCTGCTTTCTTGACTATGCCAAAGCCTTTGACTGTGTGGATCACAATAAACTGTGGGAAAATCTTCAAGAGATGGGAATACCAGACCACCTGATCTGCCTCTTGAGAAATCTGTATGCAGGTCAGGAAGCAACAGTTAGAACTGGACATGGAACAACAGACTGGTTCCAAATAGGAAAAGGAGTACGTCAAGGCTGTATATTGTCACCCTGCTTATTTAACTTATATGCAGAGTACATCCTGAGAAATGCTGGGCTGGAAGAAGCACAAGCTGGAATCAAGAGTGCTGGGAGAAATATCAATAACCTCAGATATGCAGATTACACCACCTTATGGCAGAAAGTGAAGAGGAACTAAAAAGCCTCTTGATGAAAGTGAAAGAGGAGAGTGAAAAACTTGACTTAAAGCTCAACATTCAGAAAACGAAGATCATGGCATCTGGTCCCATCACTTCATGGCCAAATAGATGGGGAAACAGTGGAAACAGTGTCAGACTTTATTTTTCTGGGCTCCAAAATCACTGCAGATGGTGACTGCAGCCATGAAATTAAAAGACACTTACTCCTTGGAAGGAAAGTTATGACCAACCTAGATAGCATATTCAAAAGCAGAGACATTACTTTGCCAACAAAGGTTCACCTAGTCAAGGCTATGGTCTTTCCTGTGGTCATGTATGGATGTGAGAGTTGGACTGTGAAGAAGGCTGAGCGCCGAAGAATTGATGCTTTTGAACTGTGGTGTTGGAGAAGACTCTTGAGAGTCCCTTGGACTGCAAGGAGATCCAACCATTCTGAAGGAGATCAGCCCTGGGATTTCTTTGGAAGGAATGATGCTAAAGCTGAAACTCCAATACTTTGGCCACCTCATGTGAAGAGTTGACTCATTGGAAAAGATTCTGATGCTGGGAGGGATTGTGGGCAAGAGGAGAAGGGGACGACAGAGGATGAGATGGCTGGATGGCATCACTGACTCGATGGACTTGAGTCTGAGTGAACTCCGGGTGTTGGTGATGGACAGGGAGGCCTGGCGTGCTGCGATTCATGGGGTCGCAAAGAGTCGAACACGACTGAGCGACTGAACTGAACTGATTCTTACATATATGCTATCGTTGTCATGTATTTTAATTCTATATCTAGTTTAAGTAATATAAGAAATTATTATTACCATTTTAAATAGTATTCTTTGATATTTTGCCATGTTTACTGTTTGGTTGCTTGTCATTCTTTCCTGTATCTTTGAGCTTCTAACTAGGATCACTTTCATTGCATGCCCTATAATATGTGTCTGCCAGCAACAAATTCCTTCCACTCCCAATTTATCTTTTTATATCAAGTTATCTATGAGAGTGAGTGAGTGAAAGTCGCTCAGTTGTGTCAGACTCTTTGCAACCCTATGGACTGTAGCCTTCCAGGCCCCTCTGTCCATGGAATTCTCCAGGCAAGAATACTGGAATGGGTTGCAATTCCCTTCTCCAGGGGATCTTCCCTACCCAAGGGTTGTACTTGGGTCTCCTGCATTGCAGGCAGATTCTTTACTGTCTGAGTCATTGTTGCGTGATGCTCAGTTGTATCCAACTCTTTGCAACCCCATGAACTGTAGCCTACCAGGCTCCTCTGTCCATGGGATTTTCCAAGCAAGAATACTGGAGTGGGTTGCTATTTCCTTCTGAGCCATCAAGGAAGCTCTTAAATTATCTATATTCCATTTTTATTCTTGAAGGGTCTTTTCCCCTACATATAGAATTTTAGTTTTCAGGTATTTTCTTTGAGGATGTCAATCTATCCTGTCTTAATTTTCATTGTTTCTGGAAAGAAATGTGATGTCAATCTAATTATTGCTTCTTTAAAGTTCATATTATTCTTTTGGTTGCTTTCAAGATTTTCATTTTTGTTTTATGGATATTTGCTTGCTTTCAGCAGTTTCATTACGATATACCTTGTGATTTTATACAGAATTATAATGCTTGACATTTATAGAGCTCCTTGAAAATGAGGCTTAGTGATTTTCATTATTTGGGGAGAAAATTCTCAATCCTTATCTTTCTAAATACTGCTATGCCTTTATCTCTCTTTTACCCTTTGGTACTTCCATTTCCTGCATGTTAGACCTTTTTCACTAAACCCCTATCTCTCTTATAGTGAGAACCACTCAGTCATTTTAGACTCTTTGCGACCCCATGGACTATACAGTCTATGGAATTCTCTTGGCTAAAATACTGGAATGCGTAGCTTTTCCCTTCTCCGAGGGATCTGTCTTCCCAACCCAGGGATCAATCCCAGGTCTCTTGCATTGCAGGTGGATTCTTTACCAGCTGATACACAAGGGAAGCTCAAGAATACTAGAGTGGGTAGACTATCTCTTTTCCAGTGGATCTTCCCAACCCAGGAATTGAACCAGGGTCTCCTGCATTGCAGCCAGATTCTTTACCAACTGAGCTATCAGGAAAGCCCCATGTCTCTTATACTCATTCCTAATTTTTTTCCATTCTTTTTTTGTTCTTGTATTTTATTTTGGGTATTTTCCCTTCTAGTTCATGAATTCTTTCTTTAGGTATATCTAATATGCAATTAGACTCTGATGCTGGGAGGGATCGGGGGCAAAAGGAGAAGGGGATGACAGAGGATGAGATGGCTGGATGGCATCGCTGACTCAATGGACGTGAGTCTCAGTGAACTCCGGGAGTTGGTGATGGACAGGGAGGCCTGGTGTGCTGCTATTCGTGGGGTCGCAAAGAGTCGGACACGACTGAGTGACTGATCTGATCATATCTGAATATGCAATTAAACTTACAATGAGTTTTTCATTTTAATTATTATTTTTTTTCAGTTCTAGAATTTATATCTTGTTCTTTTAAAATATAGTGTACAAATTCCAAATGGACCTACTTCTAATGTTTGTTGTTTATCTTGTTTTTAAATTACATCATCTTGTTGGTTCATGTGCCTGATAATTTTTTATTATTTACTGGACATTATCTTTTTTAAAATGTGAAGATAATTTGAAACATAAGAGGATTTATATTTGTTTTTAGTAGACAGCAAGGGCCCAGATTACCCTAATACTAAGATAGGGATTGGGGTTATTTTAAGATAGGCTTCAGTCTAAGTAAGGGACAGGCTACTCTAGTTCACTTTTTTCCCCTAAGGTGCAACCCGTAGGAATTCTAACCAAAAGCATGGGATGGCTCCTCTTCCCTGGTGAGTCCTGGGCTCTCACTTCCATTCCCTTGGTGAGGCTGACAAAGATAAATATTTAACTTAATCTCTTGGATGACTCTTTTAATTGCCAGATGCTCCCAGGGGAAAATCTGATTTAAATGCTGAGCATAACTCTCTGGTATTTCTTTCTTTTCTTGTATCTTTGCCTCACAATTCTTCACTATCTTAGTAGTTCTCCTATGGTCTCAATATTTCTCAAAAGGGGGGCCGTTCTACATTACCCAGTCTGATATTAATTGGAACAGGAGTCCTATTCTCAAAGTACTTAATTTAATATTTATAAAAGAAACTGAATTTTATCTTATCCTCAGTAGAACTGGAATTGATTCAGAAAAAATGCTAAGAATAATGAAATATATGCCAGTTTCGTGTTACTTTTGAAATATGATAGAATATGTGGGTCTTAATTTTTCGCAAATTCAAAGTAAGCAAAATCTGTTAAATCATAAGTGGACATATTCATTTTAAGTTCCTATACCATTGTCATTTATCCATGTAAAGTCTTCTGACTTACATCATTAAATAAGCCTGTTATTCAAGATATACTTTTATGCTAAGATAGAAGCAGAAAATCAGTTTCTCAATCCAGAAAAAGTAAATAAATTTTGTGCCACAAATGGGCAGGACAATAGTTGATAACTGTTTATGATGTTCTAAGCCCAAGTGAATAGCAACATCTGAAGAACAAGTTTATCTCCATATAATTTAAAAATAATAATTGAGCAATAGCTGGCAATAAGACAGTATGCTATGTTCTACTGAGAACACAACTTTTGATAACTTGCCTTTTTTTTTTCCCCAGAAATTTGCAGTTATCTATTATCAAGAGCAGATTCCCACCTGGTATCAAGATACACATGACAAAGCCATAGTTCAATAAGACAAAAGTGTGGTGCTCGCCAGAAGCAGACAGATGATGCCCCGGTGAAACAAAAAAGAAATCGCATTAACTGAAGACTTGATGAATATAATGAGGTGGCATCCCAAATCAATGTTGAAATAAGAGGTTAGTTAATAAATCATCCCTCAGACAAATAGCTTTCTGTCTGAGAAAATAAAATTGATCCTTCATATCAAGTGAAATAAAAACCTTTGTGTAAAAGGTAAAATTCTAAAGCTACTGGCAGAAAGTAGAGGAGAATATTCTTCTGACTTTGAGCAACAATCTCTTAAACAAAACTCAAAAAAGAAGCACAAACCATAAAGGGAAAAAATGGTGAGTTTGACTGAATCAATATTAAAGATTTCTGAGTAACAAAGGGGACCATGGATAAAGTTAACAGGCGAGTATCCTTCTGGGAAAAGATATACAAAGCATTTAAAAATGGACAAATGATCTCAATGGAAGTAGTATATACCATACCCAAGAAATTCCTCCTTCAGATCTCTAGTCAAACATTACAATCTCAGAAAGGAATTCCCTGACTTTCTATCCAAAATACTATTCCATCCTTACTTTAAAAAAAATTATTTACTTATTTTAAAATTATTTTTTGACTGTGCTGGGTCTTTGTTGCTGTGCTTGGGCTTTCCCTAGTTACGGTGAGTCGGGCTACTCTTCATTGTGGTGTGCAGGCTTCACGTGGTGGTGGCTTCTCTTATTGCTGAGCATGGGTTCTAGAGACAAGCTTCAGTAGCTGTGGCTCTTAGGCTTCATTGCTCCGCAGCATGTGGGATCTTCCCAGACCAGGGATCGAACCAGCGTCCCAAGCATTGCAAGGCGGATTCTCAACAACTTGAGCACCAGGGAAGCCCCTTCCTTACTTTAATCCCCTTAACTTTATTTTTTTTCATAACACCTATTGAAACCCAAGATTATATGGTTATTTATTCATTGTTTTTTCCCCCTATAAACTCTAAGCTCAGTCATGTCAGAACTTTTTTCTACTCTGTGCACTTAGCTCTACTCTGTTCACAACCCCTGACATACAGTAGATACTCAATAAAAATCTAAGTAAATCAGTGAATCCTGCAAATAGACATGAAAAAGAGCAGAATCCCATAGAAAAGAGATGAGTAGGCAATTACCCAAAGGGAAAGTCTTAATGGCCAGCAATACATGGAAAGATTAATCTCATATCAGAAAAATACAAATAAAAAGAAGTATGATATAATGTTCTATGTCCATCAAATTGGCAAAAGTTCAAATGTCAGATGATAAAAAGAAAGTGGAGAAATGGAAAAAAGTCAAAGTGTTAGCTGCTCAGTTATGTCTGACTCTCTGCAACCTCATGGACTATAGCCTGCTAGGCTCCTCTGTCCATGGGATTCTCCAGGCATGAATACTGGAGTGGGTAGCATTCCCTTCTCCAGCGGATCCTCCCAACCCAGGGAATGTACCCAGATCTCCCACATTGCAGGCAGATTTTTTTTTACCATCTGAGCCACCAGGGAAGCCCAAAATAAAGCAATAGAGTATTTCAAAACTAACCTAAAAACAGATAAGTAAAATGAAATAAGTAACTGTCGATTATCTATTTCCTATGAGTCTGTGGCTCTTGGTACATAAAAGATCCTTAAACTCTAATAAAGGCTTTCTTCCCTTAGCAATTTTGGGATCCTAAAATCCACCTACCCTAGTAAGTTTACTAATATACTTATGTTCATTTCAGAGGATTGTTTCACCTGCAGTCTCTGGTCTGTCTTTGATTCTAAATGCTAACCTTGGGGAATGACCTATGGGATATATAGTATCGTTCCTGGGTCTTCACTTGCTTCATAGTTTTGAGATTGGATGAAATTTCTAGGTGAAGGCCTCTTCAAATGGAAATCTTGTTAAAATGTGGATTTGGATTCAGTAGGTCTAGGAGGACCTAAGATTCTGCATTTCTGACAAGTTCTTGTGTGTGGCCAAAATTTTTGGACCACACTTTGGGTACAAGCCTCACCAGGAACACCCTGTGGAAGGGGCTATTTTAGGATCTCTGAAAGCTCACTGTGGGTCCAGAACAATCCCTGAATTTATGTGCGTTCAGCAAAAGGTTTCTGGTGACAGGCATTTAGGGGAACTGCACTATGAAACAGTACAAGGGCTTGCTCCCCCAAAGCCACCCTGCTGCTGCTGCTGCTAAGTTGCTTCAGTTGTGTCTGACTTTATGCGACCCCATAGACAGCAGCCCACCAGGCTCCCCCGTCCCTGGGATTGTCCAGGCAAGAATACTAGAGTGGGTTGCCATTTCCTTCTCCAATGCATAAAAGTGAAAATGAAGTCGCTCAGTTGTGTCCGACTCTTCGTAACCCCATGGACTGCAGCCTACCAGGCTGCTCCATCCATGGGATTTTCCAGGCAAGAGTACTGGAGTAGGGTGCCATTGCCTTCTCTGAGAAAGGAAAACACATTCCCTGCAGAGCTTTGGGCAATGATGTACCAACTCTGACTTATGCTTGAGCTGTGTGTATATGTCTCATCTCAACTCCATGCTTAGTGACATAATGTTGGTAGCTTGAAATCACCTTTGATTTCAAGGTATTGACACCACAGAAATGGGCAAATGCTGCAATTCAAGGCTTTTCCCCACAAAGAGCCAGTTTACCGGTACACCACTCTGACCACAGTGTTTAGTGAGGAGACCATACAGATCCTCTTGTGTGACCCAGGGGCGGGAATAAGAAGTTTCTGCCATGGTTTCTGGCTGGGATAGGAGTCATTTCCAGAGGTATCTCATAGTGACTGGCTCATCTAAAAGGGTATGGCAATTACCATACACAAAGTAGATAGCCAATGGCAATTTGTAATATGACTTAGAGAACTCAAACCGGGCTCTGTAACATCCTACAGGGGTGGAATGGGGCGGGAGATGGAAGGGAGGTTCAAGAGGGAGGGGACACATGTATACTTAGGGCTGATTCGTGTTGATGTTTGGCAGAAACCAACACAATACTGTAAAGCATTTATTCTTCAATTAAAAATGAATTTAAAAATAAAAGCACATGCCAGAGCAAAAGAAGATATTACATAAGAAAATAGGAAATAGGGCTTTAAAATTAACTCCATTTTCTTCTCTATCCATGGTCCTCATTCTAATCATATATAGGCCAACAATTAAAGAACTATGGCTGCAGTGAGGTATCTGTAGCAGAAGCTGATAAACTCTTGAAAACAAATATATTATTTTAAGTATTCATAGAAATTAAATTCAGGGATGGAAAAAATAGAGAAAATAAATTATTTAGAACAAGAAAAATTTCATTAAAGAATTAGTGAATCTTTAGTGTTCACTAGGAGCACAGATTTCTGCTTTATTGACTATGCCAAAGCTTTTGACTGTGTGGATCACAATAAACTGTGGAACATTCTGAAAGAGATGGGAATACCAGACCACCTGACCTGCCTCTTGAGAAACCTATATGCAGGTCAGGAAGCAACAGTTAGAACTGGACATGGAACAACAGACTGGTTCCAAATAGGAAAAGGAGTATGTCAAGGCTGTATATTGTTACCTGCTTATGTAACTTATATGCAGAGTACATAATGAGAAATGCTAGGCTGGAAGAAGCACAAGCTGGAATCAAGATTGCCAGGAGAAATATCAATAACCTCAGATATGCAGATGATACCACCATTATGGCAGAAAGTGAAGAGGAACTAAAAAGCCTATTGATGGAAGTAAAAGAAGAGAGTGAAAAAGTTGGCTTAAAGCTCAACATTCAGAAAACAAAGATCATGGCATCTGGTCCCATCACTTCATGGGAAATAGATGGGGAAACAGTGTCAGACTTTATTTTTCTGGGCTCCAAAATCACTGCAGATGGTGACTGCAGCCATGAAATTAAAAGACACTTACTCCTTGGAAGGAAAGTTATGACCAACCTAGATAGCATATTCAAAAGCAGAGACATTACTTTGCCAACAAAGGTCCGTCTAGTCAAGGCTATGCTTTTTCCTGTGGTCATGTATGGATGTGAGAGTTGGACTATGAAGAAGGCCGAGTGTCGAAGAATTGATGCTTTTGAACTGTGGTGTTGGAGAAGACTCTTGAGAGTCCCTTGGACTGCAAGGAGAGCCAACTAGTCCATTCTAAAGGAGATCAGTCCTGGGTGTTCTTTGAACTGAACTGAGGAGCACAGAGGAATCAGTGCAGTAATTGGGGAGTTGAGATCCTATTCAATTCAGCATGAATCACAGCACGCCAGGCCTCCCTGTCCATCACCAACTCCTTCAGTTCATTCAAACTCATGTCCATCGAGTTGGTGATGTCATCCAGCCATCTCATCCTCTGTTGTCCCCTCCTCCTCCTGCCCCCGATCCCTCCCAGCATCAGGGTCTTTTCCAATGAGTCAACTCTTCACATGAGGTGGCCAAAGTATTGGAGTTTCAGCTTCAGGATCAGTCCTTCCAATGAACACCCAGGACTGATCTCCTTTAGGCACTCAGCTTTCTTTACAATCTTATTAAAAGACTTGTGGCAGATTCATGTTGATATATGGCAAAACCAATACAATATTGTAAAGTTAAAAAAAAAAAAAGACTACTAATCAGCTTATCTAATGGCTTTAGACAAGTTCTATATTTTTTTCCCACACTTTGATAACTTGTAAAATAAGAGTTAAAACAGCTTTCATCTACTTCACAAGTTCCACAGCATTTTATGATACTAAATTATATTGAAATACAGGTTAGTAAAATACCTGTGAACTACTTTGATTAAGAAAGAAATGCCTATGTTGTTGTTCAGTCACTAAATCGTGTCCCACTCTTTGTGAACCCGTGGACTGCAGCATGCCAGGCTTCTCTGTCTCCAGGGTTTGCTCAATTCATGTCCATTGAGCCGGTAATGCTATCTAACCATCTCATCCTCTTCTGCTCCCTTCCTTTTTAGCCTTCAATCTTTACCAGCATCAGGGTCTTCTCCAATGAGTATTGTTATCTGCAATGGGAGACCTGTGTCTTCTTAGGGTTAATTCAATTCCACACAACCCAATTAGAAAGTCTAGTAAGTATATGGAAGAAGCAGACTATGGCAAACCTCACTGAACCATCACAGGAAAGGACAGAAAGACACGTTGACGTTTGTCACTCCAAAAACATGTTTTCCTCATTTGTACCCACTCTAGTATTCTTTCTCGGAGAATCCCATGGACTGAGGAGCCTAGTGGGCTACAGTCCATGGGGTCACAGAGAGTCGGACATGACTGAGTGACTAAGCACACACAGTCCTATATTATACAGAAGAAAGTTCTATATTATAGCCACTGCCTATGTGATGTCTGTTCTGAGGCTACCTTGGGACTTTCATTGCTTTTCCTTGGTATTCATTAGAAGAACACTGGAAAACATATTTGAGAAAGTTGAACTTTGGCCTTTCAAGGAACCAGTCACATGACATAATTTCTGAATCAAAATTATTTTTAAAAATCCAGTTGCAAAACATTGAAGATATGATCCTAAGTTTACTAAAAACATGTGCCTTCAAAAATATGGGAAATTATTTTCCAAATTATTTCTACAGTTATCTCAGAGCAGTGGAATTACGGATGATGCTAATTTGCTTTTATATGTATTTTTACATATCCTAAATTTTAAAAAATGAAGATATATTATTAGAAAAGAATAACACATTTTGATCACTTTTCCATGTATAAGCCTATCACTTTCAACAGCACTTTAGATTCTTAAGGCAACACCTTCAAAGAGGAGAGCTAAAAGATATAATTTGATTATCCTTCAGTATGGCCGTGGAGTTCATATCTGAGATGTATTTTGAAAGTAGCTGCTGATCAGAGTCTTCATAGCTCTGTAAGAGGCATTCACTTAGATGGTGAATTGAAGTTTTAGGATATGCTGATTTGTGGTGTCTCTGAAAGTGACGTTTTTCTGTTTTACCACCCTGTACTTCATCTTCAGGGTTATGCTGACTGCCTTCAGTCTTCAAAATCCTATAACTTGCAAGGCATGGCTTGCCAGCTGGAACTAGACTCATAGCAAACTAAGTATTGACATCATCTGGCCAAACGCAGAGCCAAGGAAATGAACATGCCTGATATATGTGTGTCCTGATTTACTTTGGAACGTTCTTCCACGGCTCATAAAAAGTCAGTTGTACTTTTTCCATATTGCATCCCAAACCCACATACTACCGGCCAAAGTTTAGAGTGTTCTAAATGGTAAGGAAAGACAGAAAAACCTGCCACATCATATGTACTCTCAACTGTCTGATTAGGGAGAGATTATTCAGTGTTATGTTTAGAATACTGGAACTCCAGGATTTGCATTCTAGAAGGAGTGACTTCACCTGGTTATAATTTGAGTTTTACTGAGAGAGTCAGCAGAGCACTCACCCACCCCTGTGGAGACATTACCTCATCAGTCCTCCGTGTGGTCCTTTGGGAGAGATGGGTCAGGCGTGCTGGGGAAGAGAAAGCAGAAATCAGGCTTGTCTCTCAGGAACTCAGCTCAGAGGTGTGGGTCCCTTTCACAGAGGACAGGGGCTCCTAAGTCCATGGTGGGGCTTCTGTCCCTGGGGCTTCTGTTCTAGCAGGAGAGATGTTCCTCTAACTCAGCACACCCCCTGTTTCTGCTCCACGCAGTAGATCCAGGAGGCCTTCTGGGAGGAGTTCTACTTGTTGGCATTCTCTTCCCTCCCAATTTGTTTAATTCCTCGGCATACTCCAAAGCCTTTTTGAATTTAGCTCAAAATATCAACACACACAGTTTCTTGTTTGGTCCCCTAAAGGTCAAGCTGTGGTCCTTGATCTCTTTATCTAGACTGTCAACTTTTTATCACAGGGATGATATTTTATGATTTCTGCCATTACTCAAGCCCCTGCCCAGCTAGCCCAGTACAATGCCTACCTACCTCCGCCTACCTCACCCCTTTCTACCCCTTCACCAGGCATTGTTTTTGTGATTTGTGCTTACTGTTTAGTGTGTGCTTTCTCCCACTAGAATGTAACTTCCTTAAAGGCAGGAACTTTTTCTATATTGTTCATTGCTGCCTCCCAAGTACCTGGCACACAGGAGGCCCTCAATAAGTATTCATTAAATTAAAGAACTAATATTTATAGGAGGAGCTCAGTAAAGTTATATATTTTCGTTATTAATTATTGGGGCTGGTTCTTCAGTTATTCTGCTTGGAAAATCTTCTTCTTTTTTTCCTGCATTCAAAGTGACCAAGCAAAAGATCACAATTGATGACTTTTGAGTTTACACAGATGATGAGCCTGTTTTAAATGGAGAATAGATGAAGGAGAGCAGAGAAACAGCTGAATTTCATATTTAGAGAAGATATACTTCCTGGCATTGAAAAGAGCATTTCATAGCAAATGACTTAGGAAAAAAATGCACCGTCTAATAGAGGGGCCAGGGAGAGTGTCACTGAGGTGCAAATAGGAATCTAGCACTTTACCTTTCCTTGTGTGCTTCGTTGCTCAGTCGTGTCTGACTCTTTGTGACCCCATGGACTGTAGCCCACCTGGCTTCTCTGTCCATGGGGATTCGCCACGCAAGAATACTGGAGTGGGTTGCTATGCCCTTCTCCAGGGGATCTTCCCAACCCAGGAATCAAACCACCTGCATTGCAGGTGGATTCTTTACCAGCTGAGCTACCAGGGAAGCTGGTACCTTTTCTCAGACTCACAGAATCCCAACACAAGCTGAACCCTAGGTGAGGAAACAGGGGTGCAGAGAGATGAAGTAATTTACTCCCAAGTCACACAGCAAAATAATATCAAAGCTGACCTTTGACAATGCAATATGCTAAATACTATTTAAAATAAGTATTTACTTATACATCTACTGGGACCTCACTACTAGTAAGCAACCAAGCTTTCTGGAAATCCCAAAAGTTACTTAGCTAGTTTTATAATCAGTGATCATGTGGAATCAAGTGCAGCATTTGGTACAGATTGTGGTTCAGTTCAGTTCAGTCACTCAGTCATGTCAGACTCTTTATGACCCCATGAACTGCAGCATGCCAGGCCTCCCTGTCCATCACCAACTCCCGCAGTTCACTCAAACTCACGTCCATCGAGTTGATGATGCCATCCAGCCATTTCATCCTCTGTCGTCCCCTTCTCCTCCTGCCCTCAATCCCTCCCAGCATCAGAGTCTTCTCCAATGAGTCAACTCTTCACATGAGGTGGCCAAAATACTGGAGTTTCAGCTTTAGCATCATTCCTTCCAAAGAAATCCCAGGGCTGATCTCCTTCAGAATGGACTGGTTGGATCTCCTTGCAGTCCAAGGGACTCTCAAGAGTCTTCTTCAACACCACAGTTCAAAAGCATCAATTCTTTGGCGCTCAGCCTTCTTCACAGTCCAGCTCTCACATCCATACATGACCACAGGAAAAACCATAGCCTTGACTAGACGAACCTTTGTTGGCAAAGTAATGCCTCTGCTTTTTAATGTGCTGTCTAGGTTGGACTTAACTTTCCTTCCAAGGAGTAAGTGTCTTTTAATTTCATGGCTGCAGTCACCATCTGTAGTGATTTTGGAGCCCAGAAAAATAAAGTCTGACACTGTTTCCACTGTTTCCCCATCTATTTCCCATGAAGTGATGGGACCAGATGCCATGATCTTTGTTTTTTGAATGTTGAGCTTTAAGCCAACTTTTTCACTCTCCTCTTTCACTTTCATCAAGAGGCTTTTGAGTTCCTCTTCACTTTCTGCCATAAGGCGATGTCATCTACATATCTGAGGTTATTGATATTTCTCCCAGCAATCTTGATTCCAGCTTGTGCTTCTTCCAGCCCAGCATTTCTCAGGATGTACTCTGCATAGAAGTTAAATAAGCAGGGTGACACTATACAGCCTTGACGTACTCCTTTTCCTATTTGGAACCAGTCTGTTGTTCCATGTCCAGTTCTAACTGTTGCTTCCTGACCTGCAAATAGGTTTCTTGAGAGGCAGGTCAGGTGGTCTGGTATTCCATCTCTTTCAGAATTTTCCACAGTTTCTGTGATCCACACAGTCAAAGGCTTTGGCATAGTCAATAAAGCAGGAATAGATGTTTTTCTGGAACTCTCTTGCTTTTTCCATGATCCAGCGGATGTTGGCAATTTGATCCCTGGTTCTTCTGCCTTTTCTAAAACCAGCTTGAACATCTGGAAGCCCATGGTTCACATACTGCTAAAGCCTGGCTTGGAGAATTTTGAGCATTACTTTACTAGTGTATGAGATGAATGAAATTGTGCAGTAGTTTGAGTATTCCTTGGCATTGCCTTTCTTTGGTATTGGAATGAAAACTGACCTTTTCCAGTCCTGTGGCCACTGCTGAGTTTTCCAAATTTGCTGGCATATTGAGTGCAGCACTTTCACAGCATCATCTTTCAGGATTTGAAATAGCTCAACTGGAATTCCATCACCTCCACTAGCTTTGTTCATAGTGATGCTTTCTAAGGCCCACTTGACTTCACATTCCAGGATGTCTGGCTCTAGGTGAGTGATCACACCATTGTGATTATCTTGGTTGTGAAGATCTTTTTTGTATAGTTCTTCTGTGTATTCTTGCCACCTCTTTTTAATATCTTCTGCTTCTGTTAGGTCCATATCATTTCTGTCCTTTATCAAGCCCATCTTCGCATGAAATGTTCCCTTGGTATCTCTCATTTTCTTGAAGAGATGTGTAGTCTTTCCTATTCTGTTGTTTTCCTCTATTTCTTTGCATTGATCGCTGAAGGCGGCTTTCTTATCTCTTCTTGCTATTCTTTGGAACTCTGCATTCAGATGCTTATTTCTTTCCTTTTCTCCTTTGCTTTTCACTTCTCTTCTTTCACAGCTATTTTTAAGGCCTCCCCAGACAACCATTTTGCTTTTTTGCATTTCTTTTCCATGGGGATGGTCTTGATCCCTGTCTGCTGTACAGTGTCACGAACCTCAGTCCATAGTTCATCAGGCACTTTATCAAATCTAGGCCCTTAAATCTATTTCTCACTTCCCCTGTATAATCATAAGGGATTTGATTTAGGTCATAGAAAATTCTGAAAGAGATGGGAATACCAGACCACCTGATCTGCCTCTCGAGAAACCTATTTGCAGGTCAGGAAGCAACAGTTAGAATTGGACATGGAACAACAGACTTGTTCCAAATAGGAAAAGGAGTACGTCAAGGCTGTATAGTGTCACCCTGTTTGTTTAATTTATATGCAGAGTACATCATGAGAAATGCTGGGCTGGAAAAAGCACAAGCTGGAAGCAAGATTGCTGGGAGAAATATCGATAACCTCAGATATGCAGATGACACCACCTTATGGCAGAAAGTGAAGAAGAACTAAAAAGCCTCTTGATGAAAGTGAAGGAAGAGAGTGAAAAAGTTGGCTTAAAGCTCAACATTCAGAAAACGAAGGTCATGGCATCCGGTCCCATCACTTCATGGGAAATAGATGGGGAAACAGTGGAAATAGTGTCAGACTTTATTTTTCTGGGCTCCAAAATCACTACAGACGGTAACTGCAGCCATGAAATTAAAAGACGCTTACTCCTTGGAAGGAAAGTTATGACCAACCTAGATAGCATATTCAAAAGCAGAGACATTACTTTGCCAACAAAGGTTCACCTAGTCAAGGCTATGGTCTTTCCTGTGGTCATGTATGGATGTGAGAGCTGGACTGTGAAGAAGGCTGAGCGCCGAAGAATTGATGCTTTTGAACTGTGGTGTTGGAGAAGACTCTTGAGAGTCCCTTGGACTGCAAGGAGATCCAACAAGTCCATTCTGAAGGAGATCAGCCCTGGGATTTCTTTGGAAGGAATGATGCTAAAGCTGAAACTCCAGTACTTTGGCCACCTCATGTGAAGAGTTGACTCATTGGAGAAGACTCTGATGCTGGGAGGGATTGGGGGCAGGAGGAGAAGGGGACGACAGAGGATGAGATGGCTGGATGGCATCACTGACTCGATGGATGTGAGTCTCAGTGAGCTCTGGGTGTTGGTGATGGACAGGGAGGCCTGGCGTGCTGCAGTTCATGGGGTCGCAAAGAGTCGGACACGACTGAGTGACTGATCTGATCTGATCTGATCTGTATGGTCTAGTGGTTTTCCCTACTTTCTTCAATTTAAGTCTGAATTTGGCAATAAGGAGTTCATGATCTGAGCCACAGTCAGCTCCTGGTCTTGTTTTTGCTGACTGTGTAGAGCTTTTCCATCTTTGGCTGCAAGGAATATAATCAGTCTGATTTTGGTGTTGACCATCTGGTGATGTCCATGTGTAGAGTTTTCTCTTGTGTTGTTGGAAGAGGGTATTTGCTATGACCAGTGCATTCTTTTGGCAAAACTCTATTAGCCTTTGCCCTCGTTCATTCTGTATTCCATGGCCAAATTTACCTGTTACTCCAGGTGTTTCTTGACTTCCTACTTTTGCTTTCCAGTCCCCTATAATGAAAAGGACATCTTTTTTGGGTGTTAGTTCTAAAAGGTCTTGTAGGTCCTCATAGAACCGTTCAACTTCAGCTTCTTTAGTGTTACTGGTTGGGGCATAGACTTGGATTACTGTGATATTGAATGGTTTGCCTTGGAAACTAACAGAGATCTTCTGTTGTTTTTGAGATTGCATCAAGTACTGCATTTCAGACTCTCTTGTTGACCATGGTGGCTACTCCATTTCTTCTAAAAGGGATTCCTGCCTGCAGTAGTAGATATAATGGTCATCTGAGTTAAATTCTCCCATTCCAGTCCATTTTAGTTCACTGATTCCTAGAATGTTGATGTTCACTCTTGCCATCTCCTGTTTGACCACTTTCAATTTGCATTGATTCCTGGACCTAATATTCCAGGTTCCTATGCAATATTGCACTTTACAGCATTGGACCTTGCTTCAATCACCAGTCACACTCACAGCTGGGTATTGTTTTTGCATTGGCTCCATCCCTTCTTTCTTTATGGAGTTATTTCTCCACCGATCTCCAGTAGCATATTGGGCACCTGCTGACCTGGGGAGTTTCTCTTTCAGTATCCTATCATCTTGCCTTTTCATACTGTTCATGGGATTCTCAAGGCAAGAATACTGAAGTGGTTTGCCATTCCCTTCTCCAGTGGACAACATTTTGTCCAACCTCTCCACCATGACCCGCCCATCTTGGGTGACCCCACAGGGCATGGCTTAGTTTCACTGAGTTAGACAAGGCTGTGCTCCATGTGATCAGAATGGCTAGTTTTCTGTGAGTATGGTTTCAGTGTGTCTGCCCTCTGATGCCTTCTTGCAACACCTACCGTCTTACTTGGGTTTCTCTTACCTTGGACCTGGGGTATCTCTTCACTGCTGCTACAGCAAAGTGCGGCCGCTTCTCCTTACCTCGGATGAGGGGTATCTCCTCACTGCCGGCCCCTCCTGACCTTGAACGTGGAGTAGCTCCTCTCGGCCCTCCTGCGCTCACAGCCATCGCTCCTTGGACATGGGGTAGCTCCTCCCGGCTGACGCCCCTGACCTAGGATGCGGGATAGCTCCTCTCGGCAGCTCCTTCGCTGTTGCAGCCTGGCACTCTCGGCCCCCGCCCCTGACCTGGGCCATGCTTCTGCGAGGTCTGTCACAGCTGGCGTGCTTCTCAAAAGGTGGCTTATGCTATGCTAAGTCACTTCAGTTGTGTCTGACTCTGTGCGACCCCATAGACGTCAGCCCACCAGGCTCCCCCGTCCCTGGGATTCTCCAGGCAAGAACACTGGAGTGGGTTGCCGTTTCCTTCTCCAATGCATAAAAGTGAAAGTAAAGTCGCTCAGTCATGTCCGACTCTTAGTGACCCCGTGGACCGCAGCCTACCAGACTTCTCCATCCATGGGATTTTCCAGGCAACGGTACTGGAGTGGGGTGCCATTGCCTTCTCCGAAAAGGTAGCCTAGGGCCTACGAATTCACACTTACTTAAATTTTGCACCAAGCAATATGGAAGAGTTGGGGGAAAAAATCCTTTGTGGGGAGTGGGACTCGAACTCTATAAGCTATGGCTTTCCATTTCCCGCCCATAGGTGAACTACAAGATCAGAGAACAACGATTGTGGTTATACCAGCTCTAATCAGGTAATGGCTTGGTTTAGATAAGTGAGACAAACTTTACAGGAAGACAAAAGTCCTTAATCCATTTGCTTCAGGAGAATTAGAATTGCCTACTGCCTTGTGAGTTTGCAAATCATCACCCTTGCTGTAGGGGTGGGGAGTGGAAGGAAGGCTTTTCAGTACCCCCACTTTGTGGCTATCTTTTGAAAGCTGAGCAGAGTTAGAATCAGGGATTTGCTACCAGGCTGACAGCTTGAGTGCTGCTTTTTAACATTTTGCTTTTTTAATGTGGACCACTTTCAAAGTTTTTAATTGGAGTTGTATGATACTAGTTCTGTTTTCTGCTTTAGTTTTTTGGCCACAAGGCATGTGGGATCTTAGCTCTCCAGCAGGGATTGAACCTGTACCCCCTGCATTGGAAGGTGAAGTCTTAACCACTGGACCACCAGGGAAGCCGCAGGGATTGAACCTGTACCCCCTGTATTGGAAGGTGAAGTCTTAACCACTGGACCACCAGGGAAGCCTTGAGTGCTGCTTTTTGATCCAGAGCAGGGCAGAATTGCAGTGCACTTCAGTTGAGTAGGCCTTGAAATAGGAGTAATACTTCTCAACTCAGCACTCCTGGTGATCCTTTCCCGTAGCATAGCTTTCTGACTGCGTCTCCTCTTTGGCTATGCTTGTCGACAGAGAATAATGCTGGAGTGATTCCAAGAGGTTTAGAGACAGATTAAAACCATTGCAACAATTTGAAGCAAGTTTATGCTCTCTGTATTAACACAGTACCTGTGTTACGGAAATACTAACTTTGATATTGTAAGTTCACTTGGGAATAGGCTGCTTAGAAATATATCGTTCTTAGTGGAACAAAAGTTAATGGTACACAGGGAACTGAAAGCTGATGTTCTATGACAGCATAGAGGGGTGGGATGGGGAAGGAAGTAGGAGGGGTTTCAAGAGGGATGGAACATGAGGCAGGGCACTCAGGGCTGCTGCACGGGGATGACCCTGAGGGATGAGATAGGGAGGGAGGGGGCACGGGGGTTCAGGATGGGGAACACATGTACACCCACAGCTGATCCATGTCAATGTATGGCAAAAACCCCACTGCTGCTGCTGCTAAGTCACTTCAGTCGTGTCCGACTCTGTGCAACCCCACAGACGGAAGCCCACCAGGCTCCCCCATCCCTGGGACTCTCCAGGCAAAAATACTAGAGTGGGTTGCCATTTCCTTCTCCAGTGCATGAAAGTGAAAAGTGAAAGTGAAGTCGCTCAGTCGTGTCTGACTCCCAGCAACCCCATGGACTGGAGCCCTCCAGGATCCTCTGTCCATGGGATTTTCCAGTGTAATTAGCCTCCAACTAAAATAAATGAATTAATTAAAAAAAAGCGGGGGGAATGGAATATTTGTATACCTATGGCTGATTCATGTTCATGTATGGTGGAAACCATCACAGTATTGTAAATTATCTTCTAATTTTTAAAAAAGTGTAAAAAGTGGTGAGGTATAGCTTGCTGTTTGGAGAAGGCAATGGCACCTCACTCCAGTACTCTTGCCTGGAAAGTCCCATGGATGGAGGAGCCTGGTGGGCTGCAGTCCATGGGGTTGCTGAGGGTCAGACACGACTGAGCGACTTTACTTTCACTTTTCACTTTCTTGCATTGGAGAAGGAAATGGCAACCCACTTCAGTGTTTTTGCCTGGAGAATCCCAGGGACGGGAGAGCCTGGTGGGCTGCTGTCTGTGGGTTTGCACAGAGTCGGACACGACTGAAGTGACTTAGCTTAGCTTATAGCTTGCTGTTGCCTTTATGTTGCTGTTTCTCTCTTTCTACCCTCACTCTTTAATCCATCCTTTCCTGTTGATCCCACCTTCCTCCTGGCCTCCCTCCTCCTCTCTCTTCTTCTCTCTTTAGCTCTTCTCTCCTGCCCAGGTCTTTGGCCTGCCAGGGACTCTACAATCATCTTAGTTCTCTCATCAGCAGACAGGACTGAAAAGAGACAGAAAGAAGTTCCCAGCCTCTCCACAATTGTCAAGATGTTCGTGAAAGTGAAAGTCGCTCAGCTGTGTCCGACTTTTTCGACCGAATGGACTATACAGTCCATGGAATACTCCAGGCCAGAATACTGGAGCAGGTAGCCTTTCCCCCTCCAGGGGATCTTCCCAGTGCAGGGATTGAACCCAGGACTCCCACATTGCAGTCAGATTCTTTATCAGCCGAGCCACAAGGGAAGCCCCAGGATGTTCTTAAATATGGTAATTTCCCTTTATTTAAATGGAATATTTAAGGCTGTGGTTTCCTTTGCTGTTGAAACAAATGACCACAAACCCAGTGGCTTAAAACAACACAAATTTATTATCTTATTTCTGGAAACAAAGCAGTCCTAAAAATTCAAGGTGTCAGCAGAACTGAGTTGTCCTGGAGAATCTGTGGCTGCCTTTTCCAGCTTCTAGAGGCCACCAGCATTTATTGGCCATGGTCCTTTCATCCACCCTCAAGGCCAGTAGCATAGCATCTTCAAATGCCCCCCTCCTCTGCTCCCACCGTCACTTGTCCTTCTCTGACCCTCTTCTTATATGGACCTTTGTGATTATGTTGGGTCTACTAGGATAATCATTTATTGATTTCATTTTTTTTGGCTGCACAGAGCTACTGTTGCTACTGCTAAGTCACTTCAGTCGTGTCTGACTCTGTGCGACCCCATAGATGGAAGCCCACCAGGCTCCCCCGTCCCTGGGATTCTCCAGGCAAGAACACTGGAGTGGGTTGCCATTGCCTTCTCCAATGCAAGAAAGTGAAAAGTGAAAGTGAAGTTGCTCAGTCGGGTCCGACTCTTTGCGACCCCATGGACTGCAGCCTACCAGACTCCTCCATCCATGGGATTTTCCAGGCAAGAGTACTGGAGTACACTGCCTTCTCCACAGTCTTAACCACTAAACCAGCAGGTAAGTCCATGGGCAAGGAGAGCTTTGAAACAAACTGGACTTAGAGTTTGAAGTCCAGCTCTGGCATTGGCTGTAAGATCTTGGATGCATTTGTTTAACTGTAAAATAGAAATGATAATTCTTCACTCATGAGATTGGAGGACGAAATTAAATTATGTATATAATATACCTAGTATGGTTCCTGGCATATAGAGGATGCTTCCTAAAAGTTATTACTTTTAACTCTTTCCTCTGTGATTAGACAAAAGGTCAAGAATGTAATTAAAATGTGGCCAAAAGTAATTAGTCTGAGAGTAATCAAATGGATGTTGAGCAATGGAATTTTAAAATCAGAGGATACACCCACACAATCCAATGGGAACTGACAAAGCTGTTTCTTCTAATCTGGCTTCAGTCTAATTACATTTTATGTCTTCTAAATTGAATGAAGATGTAGAAGGGAAGACTTGACCTGTCTCACATCTATATCTAAGGAATTGTAGAAACATAACAGGATTTCTCTCATTCCCAAATTTGACAGAAACATACCCTAAGGACACAGTGGATCTTTAGGTACCATCTAGGACACCCTCCTAACAAATGTCAGCACCTTGTCTTAAACACTTTCCACAATGTGAGGGTCACTACTTTTTGAAATAGGTCATTGCATTTTTGTCTAGTTTTTATTAGAAAGTTCTTCCTTATTTTTAGCCAGGAAACTGCTTCCCTAAATGTTCTATCTTTTGATTCTAATTGTGCCCTCTAAACTTAAAAAACCTGATACAACTTTTACAATAACAATCCTACAGAGGCACCCACTCTGAGTCTTTTCTTTTCCAAGTTAGAACTCCAAAGTTTCTTCTAAAACCATTTATCATTTACTTCTTGCCAAATCCTCCAATTGTATTCTTTCACTGTGCTCCAGTTTATCAAGGCCTCCCTTAGAATGAGTAGCCCAGCGCTAAAGAGAATCATTCCAGATATGGTCAGATTAGTGTACTTATGCTGGAACTTATATTTTCTGTTGAATCTGGATATATTTTCATCAATGAAGTCCGATTTCATCAGTTTTTTTTAAAAGTAGCCTCATAACCCTGTCATTTGGCTTATTCTGAGCTGGCAGTCAATCAAATCACCAGGTGCTTTGCAAACAAGCTTTTGTTTTCCCCTTATCCTTACTTGTCCAACTGATTCATGATAACTTTCGTTGTAACAGTATCATGAAAAGATATATAAAAATGAAATAAATGACCTAGAATCTCATTAGGCCCACTTTGGCAATTTTCAACTGTCCAAGTTTTTTTCTAGCCCTTGCTCATTAAGCTTACATAAATTTTATATACATTTCAGCATAGCCTAGATAATTTTTCATGTTCTGACTTTGAAGGCCAACAAAACAACATTTTCCCAAGCTACTGTATTGTTTTTTATAATTACTCTTTAATATAGCTGCATTAATTCCATAGTAAGATGTACCATATTTACTTATTTACTCTCTGTCTCAGACATTGAGGTGGTTCTATCATTGTACAGAAATTGGTTACTTTGGGGGTGGTTTTAATGTAGTCCTGAAATCAAATGATGTTTTGGGCCACAATGAAGATTTTATGTTTCTCTATCTAAAATTTTCTCCTTTTTCATTGTCATCCTTGTCTAGACTTTTGTGGGACCACTTCCCCTACCTTCCTCCCCTTTGCTCTTCACATCATCTTTCAATTCCGAATACATATAATAGAAAAATAAGACAAGATTGTGAGACTTTAAGCTTTAATATCCATATTAATACCTCCAGCGGGTTTGTAACCCTCTCACCCTGGCACAACAACCTCTCTCAGTGCCAGCCTGTTAGTTCCTGTTTGGGGCAGTTAGGAGATCCAGCCCCACACCAGACTACTCCTTTCTGGCTGGTAAGCTGATGCCTGCAATTCATGGAGGCCAAAGTTTCTAAGTTCCTTGGGGGCAGGCTTTGCTTTGCTTTCACTTATATTCCAATTTAGTCATGGAAGGCTCTCAGTGAATACTTCTTAGGGGAAGGAATGAAAGAATATAATTAAAGATAGGACTTAACAGTTTAATTCAGCCTGGGGGAGATACCACTTCATTCACACTAACGAATAAATTGCTGGTATTAGATAGTTCCCCGGGCACAGGTTTTACTACCAAGAAGGGCATGATGCACTCCAGTCTTATCTGAGAAGATGGCAATGGACTTGAGACACCCCAAATAGCAATATTATACTTTGTCCAGCCAGTCTTCGGTTTATAAAGCCTAAGACTTTATATCCCAGACTATTGTATGAGATGCTTTGTGACCTTCTCTAATTTCAGACTTGGCCTTTTTTGGGGAGGGACACCCCACTTGCAGGATCTTAGTTCCCTGATCAGGGATTGAACCCACACCTGTGGCAGTGAAAGCATGGAGTCCTAACCACTGGAATGCTGGTCCCCCAGACTTGCCCTTTTAATTTGCACTGATGCTACCAAGCAACAGAACTTGCCTTTGCTGCTACTACAAAACAGCAAATGTCTGGGGAGAGGGGTTGGGGAGGGGAGACACTGGGAAATAGTGAGCCTTGGTAGTATATATATATTGAGCTCTACCACTTCTTTATTAAAGAGCTAGCTGGGTTACAAATGGAAGATTGATGTCCTTATCTGGTATTCCTCACCCCACCCAAGTCAGGGCCTGACCCGGGTAAGAAGGAATATTAGAGTGACCAACTGAATTAATTTGTCTAGGACTCTCATGGTTTTAAAACTGAGAGTTCCACATCCCTGGAGCCTCTCAGTCCTGGACTAACCAGGACAGTTGGCTCCCCTCATCCAAAAGCTGCTGGCAGTCTTGATTGGATTCTCTGAGAATTGAAAAAAGGCAAAAATAGCCCTAGCTCCCTGGATGTCTCTTTGTTTTCTGGCCCTTAGCAATGGCCCATAGAAGGTAGTCCTGCCTCCCCAGGCTGAATCAAAGTTCTACACGAAGTGACCTAAGAAGCTATGCCTGTAGTAACTACCCTATCCAAACTTGTCTTCCCTACAGACCTGTCAACTGACCAAGACATCTTTGGAACCTAACTGGGTATTTCTAGAAAATCCTCTAGAATCATCTAGAAAATCTAGAATCATCTAGAAAATCATAAATGCCCCTGCAGACTAATTAGAATTCCCATTCAGATATATATGGGTAAGTTTCACACACCATAACTTAGAATAGTATTCTGAAATTAGAGGACAGCAGATTGGAATGTTTCAGTGGGGCCAGGGCAATAAAGAAATCTGGACGTGGTGCTCTAGTGAGTACCTTGGTGCTCTTCCTGTCTAACCAGAGCAGTAAGAGGCCCTAGGTCCTTTGGAAGAAAGTACCAATTATTTATTTATTTATTTATTAAAATTAAATTTTATTTTGCTTAACTTTACAATATTGTATTGCTTTTGCCATACATCAAGATGGATCCAATTATTTATGATCCAACTTTTGATTTGTGCCTTCACTTACTTTCCAGAGTAGAGACACTCTGTGTGCTACCACCTCAGACGGTGAACATCCATGTGATTTACCAGACACTGATTTGCCTCTTGTCACTGCACAGATGCATGGCCTCTGCATTTGGGTCTCATTCATTAGACCACCCCCAAACAGCTCCTGGTACCAGACTTATGTCTATCTTCTTTTTCCCTTTTGCTTTGCTTTTCATAGATCATTCCTTTTTCTATACACACACGCTCTTTTCTTTAAACTTCTTTCCCTCTTTCCTCTGATTTAGAGAAATCTCAGGAAAATCTTCCTTCTGACATTTTATCCTTTCTTGTCCTTCCTGTATCCTTTTATGAGTATATACATTCATATATTAATATATATGTGTGTGTACACCTTTGGACATGTGCACATACACACCCCCTTCATCTATATCTTAATAGTTTTCTGATATATACCTGCTGCTGCTGCTGCTGCTAAGTCACTTCAGTCGTGTCCAACTCTGTGCGACCCCATAGACGGAAGCTCACCAGGCTCCCCTGTCCCTGGGATTCTCCAGGCAAGAACACTGGAGTGGGTTGCCATTTCCTTCTCCAATGCATGAAAGTGAAAAGTCAAAGTGAAGTCACTCAGTCATGTCCGACTCTTAGCGACCCCATGGACTGGAGCCTACCAGGCTCCTCCGTCCATGGGATTTTCCAGGCAAAAGTACTGGGGTGGGGTGCCATTGCCTTCCCTGGATATATACCTATTTGAAGTGAAAAGAACAGTCAGAGATTTTACATTAAACACAATACAGACTCGGGAGTTTTACCTACAATTTCTAGATAATTTGAAAGTGTTTAGAAGATTTCCTTTAAAATTTTTACCAAAATCTCTGTCTGCCCCACTATGGTCCGCTAATTTAACCAGCTTTCCTCAAGTACTGCTGCTGCTGCTGCTAAGTCGCTTCAGTCGTGTCTGACTCTGTGCAACCCCATAGACGGCAGCCCATCAGGCTCCCTCGTCCCTGGGATTCTCCAAGCAAGAACACTGGAGTGGGTTGCCATTTCCTCAAGTACTAGTACTCAGCATAAATAGAAGAAAATAATTTCCTACCATTTTTTTTTTCTTTTTTTTTTTTTTTTCTTAAAAAAAAAAAAGATAGCTAACATAATAGCACCTTTGTCTAGTTTTCACTGTAAATCTAAGGCATATGCAACAATATTGTGTGTTAAAGAGGGTTTTGTGTACTATGGAAATTTAAGCACTATTTTACTAGGAATGATTAGAAAGTGAGGAAAAGCAGGTGGTGAGGTGGTTTATGGAAGGAGACTATGTGTTTGAGACAATAAAACAAAGCACATCAGGCTTTTGAGTGGCATCTTTTCGAGGGGACTCAAATCTTTAAGAGAGACGGGAGACCTGGTATGTGATTGAAAATAGAGCAGAAGGATCCAGTGTGTTCTGGCAAACAAAAAAAAGAAAAGGAAATGAAGGTGTTAGTCACTCAGTCATGCCTGATTCTGTGCCACCCCATGGACACGCCAGGCTCCTCCATCCATGGGATTTCCCAGGCAAGAATACTGGAGTAGATCTTCCCGACCCAGGGACTGAACCCAGGTCTCCTACATTGCAGGCAGGTTCTTTACTATTTGAGCCACCAGGGAAGCCCGTTATATTCCAGTGGGTTCTGGCCTGAGATAGTCACTGAGGGTTGTTCTAAGAGGATGTAGACCCTCCAAGGAAGAAGTGTTCAGAACTGTGGGTCTGTGGGCAAGTTTGATGACTTCCGGGCTGTGGGAAAAGAGAGTCCGCTGGTCTTGCCCTTGATGCTGGATCTACTTGTCTGAGGTCCTGGCTGCTGGGACGGGAGAAGGTTAGGGGTGCGGCTCCAGGCTATCTGAGTTCCAAACAGTGGATTTCAGTTGCATTTATATGCTGGAGATGTTTTACATTTTAGAAAGGTCTTTTTATTAATTCACATGGCAAACCTGTAAAACATAGCCATTATCACTATTTTATAGATGCTAAGTAATTTGCCCAAGTTAATAGTATATTTGACTTCTTTCTCTCCCTCAGCTCTGAAAATCAAAGCCCTGTTGATTTTCCTTCAGCATGCTACTCACCCCTTGTACTCTTGTCTTTCCACTGCTACCTATCCTGTTCTAGGCCTGTAGAATTTCATGCCTGAAAGTGAAAAAAGTGTTAGTTACTCAGTCGTGCCTGCCTCTTTGGGACCCCATGAAACACAACCCACGAGGCTCCTCTGTCCATGGGATTCTCCAGGCAAACAGTGGAGTGGGCAGCCATTCCCTTCTCCAGGGGATCTTCCCAAACCAGGGCTTCCTCTACTGAAAGCGAATTCTTTTACCATCTGAGCCACCAGGAAAGCCCTCTCCAATAGCCTCCAAACCACCCCCTGTGCTCCATCCTGCCTCGGCTTCAGTATATTCAAATATTACTGCCAGGGTTTAATGTCAGATTCATTGTCGCAATGCCGCTTTTGCTACATCACTTCTATATTCAAATCTTCAATGACATCCCCATCTCACTGTGGGGTAAGGACTAAATCCTTCACCCTGATGGGTTAAGTCTTCCATGGTATTTCCTCAGCCTTCTCGTGCAGTCTTAGTTATCTTTACCCTGCCTGACAAACCCTTACCTTCTTTGTACATTAAACAACACTTGCCCTCCACATTCACACGTCTGCTTGCTGTGTGTTCCCACCTGAAATTCTGCCTCTTCTCGCCTCTACCCATCAGAAGCTGTGTAGCTCAGATCTCACCTTGCAGTGAACAGCCACACTTAGGGTCTCTACCACCCCTGAGTGATGAATCATGTAGATCTGGGTGACATCTCCTCTGTTTAATATTGTTACTTTACTCTTTATGGTTATTAACGTTTCATGAATTTCCCCATTTTTCATGTTTCCTCAGTTATATAGGCAGCTTGGAGGCATGAATCCTGTTTTCTACTATTTTGATGTCACAAGATAACATCTTGAAATATTAATCTCTGTGCTTTTGTTTTCCTCTTGTCCTTGCAAGTGACTTCCCCTCTCTTAGGCAGAGGCCTCTATACTGCCTTGTGGAGAAAAACAGGAATAAGAGAAAAAGCAGGAAACCGTTAATGTTCCAGATTTCCTTTTTCCCTTAACTTTCGAAACAGAGTTTTTGAAAATTCAAAAGGGGAAGTCTGAAGACTTTGCACCATCCCCAAGGTTTGTGCCATAGCCATGCAATTGGAAAGAGAATGTGGCATATTGGCCATGGTCCACTCAGCTGATGGAGACCTGCATCTGCCTCAAGATTTTTCTGAGACTTAATCCAAATATTCCACATAGACACCTTCCGCCAATGTCCTGTTCCAGGATGGTCATGGCGGCATCAACCTGGAAAAAAGGAGGAGGGCTTTGATCACCTAGAGGAGACAGAAGTGGGCAAGGAAAAGCTGAGGGTTAAGATCTGGGAGGACAGACAGTGGGAAACTCTGCTGTTAGCCTCTGTCTTGTCTCATGGCCACTAGCCACATGTGGCTGTTAAGTACTTGAAATGGGGCAAATGTGACAAAGGAGTTGAATTGCAATCTTCACCTGTGACTAGTGACTACTATATTGACTACTGTGTGGAGCACCTGACCGCTGTCTGTCTGATTCCAGTGTCTCACAGAGTCCAGCACCATTCCTGACACATAAGAGGCACTCAGTAAATATTTCTAGAGTAAATGAATGACACACATTATAAAAGCAATAAATGTGAATTGATCACTGGTCCAAGATAGACCTGAAGCCTCATAACTTAAATATTTTCTGTTCTGTAGGTCATATACGGACACTACTGCAGATTACTCCATATAAAAAACTTTATAAGAATTGACTTTCTAGGGGTGCATAATTCCAAAACCATTGGCATCAACTGACAGCTGGCTGTTGAGCCTGACCGTCACCGTGCTGCTTTGAATCTGAAAGTACCTAGACCAAATTTGCCAGAGCTTCAAATGACCATCTCTGTAACATTCCAAAGGGAACTTGGGTAACATGCTTTTTCATTCTCCCAGTTGAATTGAGCATTGTTTTATATTATATTTGTAACTTGACTGTGCCAGGTCTTATCAACCTGTGGATAAAGAAATACGCTGCTGTTGCTGCTAAGTCGGGTCAGTCATGCTGATATTCAGATTACAACAGCTATAGTACTTTAGGCCCTCTCTAGGTTTCTTTGGTGTTCTTACCGTTGTTACTACTGCTACTGTCTTGTAAGAGAACACTGGAACTAGGCACAGCTGACTTTTCCTTGGGG
Source organism: Tragelaphus eurycerus (assembly GCA_935064755.1). Classification (NCBI taxonomy): domain Eukaryota; kingdom Metazoa; phylum Chordata; class Mammalia; order Artiodactyla; family Bovidae; genus Tragelaphus; species Tragelaphus eurycerus. The sequence goes on along the minus strand of CAKXYN010000024.1, from coordinate 13,681,556 downwards.
CTACTCCAAACCGCTAAAGGGCCCAGGCTTCAGAGGGTTCTAGGGTTGACCTCTTTTCTTCCTGGGCCTTGAATCAAGTCTCTTATGCTCTGAGTCCCATTATAGGTTCTGCTTTGTTTTTTTGTTTGTTTCAACAAACACTAATCTTTCAGCTTCTGGCTCTCCCCATTCTTTTGGGGATCAAAATTAGTTCATTAGGCAGAAGGATTAAACTGAATTAGATAATCAACAAATAATTATGGATTCTATTATGTATAAAGATTTTATGTTTTAAAATGAATGTGTGTGTGCTCAGTCACATTCGACTCTTTGCAACCCCATGGACTGCCAGACTCCTCTGTCCATAGGATTTTCTTGGCAAGAATATTGGAGTGGGTTGCCATGTCCTCCTCCAGGGAATCTTCCCCACCCAGGAATTGAACCCATGTCTCCTGCATCTCCTGCTTTGCAGGTGGATTCTTTACTGCTGAGCCACAAGTAGATACATAATATACACTATCATCTTTAATATCCAGACATCTTACTGGAATCCCACCTTCCATGTCCCTTTCCTTCATCTAGGAAACCTGAAACTCCTCGGCATCTCAGTTCATGGCAAGAGACCTGTGAGGATCACTGGTTACACAAGTAGCCAGATGCTGAAACCTAGCTTTGGCTCAGTTGGGAGCAGTCACTCCTGAACCTTGAGGTTATTAGACCTCAGTGTGTATCAGAATCACCTGAAGGGCTTATTAAAACATAGAATGCTGGGCTCCACCTACAAAGTTTCTGATTCAGTAGGTCTTGGGTAGGACCCAAGGATCTGCATTTCTGACGAGTTCCCAGAGGATGCTGGTGCTGATCTAAAGACACACTTGGAGAATCACTGCTTTGATCATCTGGTGACTAGCCTTCTGGAAAAAGAGCTCATGGATGCATGACAGTCCTCCAACTTCATCTTAGTTTTCCTTGCTCTAAAACTTTTGTCAATAAAGACCTTTCTTGTCTGAATCCAAGAAGATAATTTTGGAATATGATGAGAATTCTCAATACCTTCATTTTTCTATTTTAAAAAAAAATTATCAGTTTGTTTATCAGTTTTATAAGCTTTTGAACAGCTTGGTTTATAGGTGGCAGAGAGCACTGGACAGTCAGGACACTGAGTAATTTCAGTAAATCTCACTGTAATCTCATTGAAAACACTTGACTAATTAGGTGGAGCTCTGTCTGCTGTATGTATGAGCCCAGAGGAACGGGTCCACTGCCAGATGGAGATTGTTATTCTAATTATATAAGATAAATTATTCCCTCCAAAAGGTCAGACAGAATATGACTCCTTTGCTTTTTATTATTTCGATGAAATTTCCCCAAAGCCTCAAAACATTTACTCAGTTCAATCAATCCATTAAAAAATCCAGTTACCTTACAGATGTTTTATCTACATAATTCTGAAAGGTCAGCTGGATGAGATTTTTAATATCACCAGATGTTTTGCTGTTAGGAAAACATAGCTTCACTTGAAATGTTGGGAGAACCTAGATTTTTCTCTGTGCTTAATCACCCTCCTGGTTAATAAATTGTACTTTCAGTGAACACATTTCATTGTTGAAATTTAGACTCATCTTCATGTTTCTATCTTGTGTAGTAGGAATGAGCAATACTGTTAATTATCTATTGGTAATTACTCTTAATTTATGTGAAGACAGCTAGTCACTCTTTATCTTTTTCTTTTTCATGCAAAATTACCTCCAACCCTTTTTAAAGCTCCCTTCATAGATCCTAATTTAAGTCTCCTTAATTTGTTCATAACTGTCCTTATCAACCCAGTTTTTTACAGGCCCTTCTTTTATTTCAGTTCAGTTCAGTCACTCAGTCATGTCCGACTCTTTGCGACCCCATGAATCGCAGCACGCCAGGCCTTCCTGTCCATCACCAACTCCCGGAGTTCACTCAGACTCACGTCCATCGAGTCAGTGATGCCATCCAGCCATCTCATCCTCTGTCATCCCCTTCTCCTCCTGCCCCCAATCCCTCCCAGCATCAGAGTCTTTTCCAATGAGTCAACCCTTCGCATGAGGTGGCCAAAATATTGGAGTTTCAGCTCCAGCATCAGTCCTTCCAATGAACACCCAGGACTGATCGCCTTCAGGAAGGACTGGTTGGCTCTCCTTGTAGTCCAAGGGACTCTCAAGAGTCTTCTCCAACACCACAGTTCAAAAGCATCAATTCTTCAGTGCTCAGCTTTCTTCACAGTCCAACTCTCACATCCATACATGACCATTGGAAAAATTATAGCCTTGACTAGATGGACCTTTGTTGGCAAAGTAATGTCTCTGCTTTTGAATATGCTATCTAGGTTGGTCATAACTTTCCTTCCAAGCAGTAATATTTTTTTAATTTCATGGCTGCAGTCACCATCTGCAGTAATTTTGGAGCCTCCTAAAATAAAGTCTGACACTGTTTCCACTGTTTCCCCATCTATTTCCCATGAAGTGATGGGACCGGATGCCATGATCTTCATTTTCTGGATGTTGAGCTTTAAGCCAACTTTTCCACTCTCCACTTTCACTTTTATCAAGAGACTTTTAGTTCTTCTTCACTTTCTGACATAAGGGTGGTGTCATCTGCATATCTGAGGTTATTGAGATTTCTCCCAGCAATCTTGATTCCAGCTTGTGTTTCTTCAAGCCCAGCATTTCTCATGATGTACTCTGCATAGAAGTTAAATAAGCAGGGTGACAATATACAGCCTTGATGTACTCCTTTTCCTATTTGGAACCAGTCTGTTGTTCCATGACCAGTTCTAACAGTTGCTTCCTGACCTGCATACAGATTTCTCAAGAGGCATGTCAGGTGGTCTGGTATTCCCATCTCTTTCAGAATTTTCCACAGTTTATTATGACCCACAGAGTCAAAGGCTTTGGCATAGTCAATAAAGCAGAAATAGATGCTTTTCTGGAACTCTTTTGCTTTTTCAATGATCCAGCAGATATTGGCAATTTGACTCTGGTTCCTCTGCCTTTTCTAAAACCAGCTTGAACATCTGGAAGCTCACGGTTCATGTATTGCTGAAGCCTGGCTTGGAGAATTTTGACCATTACTTTACTAGTGTGTGAGATGAGTGCAATTGTACAGTAATTTGAGCATTCTTTGGCATTGCCTTTCTTTGGGATTGGAATGAAAACTGACCTTTTCCAGTCCTGTGGCCACTGCTGAGTTTTCCAAATTTGCTGGCATATTGAGTGCAGCCCTTTCACAGCATCATCTTTCAGGGTTTGAAATAGCTCAACTGGAATTCCATCACCTCCACTAGCTTTGTTCGTAGTGATGATTTCTAAGGCTCACTTGATTTCACATTTCAGGATGTCTGATTCTAGGTATTTTTATTTCGTTTTAAAAAAAATAATTTTATCTATTTACTGATTTATTTTTGGCTGCGCTGGGTCTTCGTTGCTGTGTGGGCTTTTCTCTAGTTGTGGGTAGGGGTACTCTTTATTTGTAGGGCAAAGGCTTCTCATCGTGGTGGTTTCTCTTGTTGCGGAGCATAGGCTCTAGGTGGCTCAGCTCTAGGCGTGGGTTCAGCAGTTGCAGCTGGTGGGCTCTAGAGCACAGGCTCAGTAGTTGTGGCGCACAGGCTTAGTTGCCCCGTGGTGGCATGTGGCATCTTCCTGGACCAGGTGTCGAACCTGTGTCCCCTTCATTTGGAGGTGGGCTCTTTACTACTGAGCCATCGGGTCAGCCCTGGGCTCTCCTTTTAAAGCCCAGACCAAAACTGTGACTCCCTGCTCCTAAGGGATGTGCCCTCATCACCTGGGCCTTGAGCAGTGCAAGCTCCTAAGCCTGTGATCCCTGGATTCCCCAGCCTTGTTTTGCCATGCCTCCAACCTGTGAAGCGGGAAAGTCTCACAGCCAGTCTCATCAAGTTTGAAGAATATGGTAATGTTGCAGAATTTTGTGTCTAATAATTATTTTTTTAACATATGAATTCAAAGAATTTAGATTTATATAAATTGACTCCGTTCACAGTAAAGTGAAATTGGCATTGGGTTAAATAAGTGAATGCAAATCATCGAGTTCATATTTATCTGGAGTTCACACTTAAGGCAGAATTAAAAAAATATTTCTTTACAGAAATAAAAGTTAAGATAGCTCTCATGGGCATGTGATAAAAATACTTAATTTTTTAAGTTGTGAGAAACCTGTTACTCTAGGCTCTTGCCAGGGGAAAATCAAGCCAGGGGAAATTTAAGTTATAGACAATAATTCCAATGTTCTTTATCCTCATCCTCCACAACCCTGTTACATTTTGTGACCTGAGGGCTTTCCAGCTCTTTTCTTCCAGTGGGTTCTATGTGGCTAAAACCTTTGATAGCATTACGATCTTTTCATTATTCTAGTTATGGTAGGACAGGATGAAGAAGAGATCTCTCCTCGCAAATTACACTTAGATCAGCGTGCAGCCTATCAAGCTTACAACTGGTATTTTCATTTCTGCTTGCTCATCTTTTGTGATATTGTTATATGTTTCACTTCTCATATTGCATTTTCAGAATGCATTTTCATTATTCTTATTTTCTAAAAGTTACTTTAAAAAAGATTTTTTAAAAGAGAAAAAAATCTTTTCTATTTATTCACGTGTTTACCATTTCTCGCTCTATTCCTTTATGCATTTCCATCCACCTGAAGATTTCATTTTTCTTCTGCCTAATGAACTTTCTTTAACATTGCTTATAATTCATGTAAGCTGGCAATGTATTTGGTTTGCCTGAAATACCTTTACTTTGCCTTCAAGTATGAAAATTCTCTTTTTATGGGAAAAGAATTTTAAATTTCTATTTTATTCTTTTCATGCTTTAAAGATGACTTTCCATCATATTCTGACTTGCATAGTTTCTGATAAGATGCTTACTGTAATGCTTGTCCTTCTTCCTCTGTGTATATATTTTTTCTTCTGACCACTTTCCATTTTTTTCTCTTTATCATTGGCTTTAGTCATTTAGTTATAATGTGCCTTTTTAATTTTTTGCTTTTTCTGCTCAAATTTATTGAGCTTCTCAAATCTGTGAGTTTATGGATTTCATCAAATTTGAAAAACTTGATGAAAAAATATTTCCTTAAATATTTTTTATTCCCTTTCCCCCTGTTTTCCTGAAACTTCAGTTGCACATATATTAGCCCACCTGATGATATCCCACAGGTCATGGCTTGTCTCTTACTTTTTCAGTTGTTTTTCAGTTTCATTTTGAATATTTTTACTATTGTGTCTTCAAAGTCATTGAACTTTTTAACATTTAGTCTTCTCTTAATCCCATTGCATTGTTCATTTCACATGTTGAAATTTTTTGTTTGTCATTCATTTGGGTAATTTTGTATCTTTACTTTTCTCTACATTATGGTCATGTTTTTCTCTACTTCTTAAGCATTTGAAGAATTTTTACAACAGCTGTTCTTTTTTTTTTTTTTTTTTAGATTCTTATGTGCTGGTTCCCTTCTCTCCATCTTTTGGATCTGTTCCTATTGATTGAGTTATATTGATTGGTTTGGGGATTTATTTGCTGCTACTTAGCCTACCTACTAATTTTTTAATGAAAGTTAGACATTGTGAATTTTGCATTATTGTTTGTTGGATTTTGTGGTATATTTTCAAATAATGTTGGGTTTTGCTCTGGTATACAATTAATTTACTTGGAATTAGTTGAAGTTTTAGAGGCTTCCTCTTAAATTTTGTTAGGACAAGTCCAGAGCAGCCTTTAGTATAGGCTGAAGAGTATCTGAGGATTCTACTCCATGTCATGTGGATTATGACCACTTCCATTCTTGCCCTTTGTGAACTCTGGAAATTGTTCTGCTTACTCCTTCCTGATGGTTATTTCTCTATATTCAGGTAGTTTTTTCTCTGACATATACAGATTAGCACTCAACCAGAGACTCAAGGGGACCCCTCAGTAGACTTCCTGAGATTACTCTCTGCAGATAGTACTCAGACTCATAAATTCTTACTGCCTTGGCCTCTCTCTTTCTTCAATTCATAGATAGAGAACTCTCATTTCCCCTTTCATGTAACACAGCTCAGAACTGCCTTCTGACAGTAAGATGGTATGGTTGTTGCACTGGCTTTGATTGTTACTCTTCTGTTAGAAATGACAGACCCTTGATATCTGTTGTTTAATATCTGTGGTAGGCAGCTTCTAAAGTGGCCCCCAATGATACCCACCTTCTGGTATTCATACTTTGAGTGACGGTAGGATCCAATAAGTAATAGATACATAGCAAATGTAGTAGATATCACTTCTGTGATTACAGAAGGTTACAGAATACTCTGACTTCCATCTTGCTAGCAGACTCTCTCTCTTGCTTGCTTTAATGAAGCATACTATCATGTTAGGAAGGTCTACATGCCAAGGAACTAAGAGCAGCATCTGGTCAACAGCCAGAGAGTAATGGAGGCCCTCAGTCCAACCACCAAGGGGACCTGAGTCTTGCCAACAATTGCATGAGTGAGCTTAGAAGTGGATTCTTTTTCAGTCTAGCATAAACGTGAGGCCATGGCACTGGCCTACACTTCAGCTGCGGCCTTGGGAGAGACTCTGAGCTAAAAGATCATTCCTGAAAATTTGTGACAATTTCATAACAAGTTTGTGACAATTTTCATTTCATACTTGAACCATGCCTGGCCTCCTGAACCACAAAAGCTATGAGGAAATAAGAGTGTGTTTTTTTAAGCTGCTAAATTTTGGGGTAACTTGTTACTCAGCAATAGATAGTGAATAAAATCTGAAGATCATAGTCTGCTATTTTTGTTCTGTCGTTTAAAGCAGGAAGGATAAATTAGATCTCTGCGACTCAATCTTGATTAGAAAGAAGTCCTAGACCAAATTACAGCTTATGGAGGTGAGACCCAGACATCAGTGTTTTGTAAAACTTTCCAGGTAATTCCAATACACAGGTAACTATGAAAATCATTCCCTTAGATCAGTGATTCTCAGCCATTAATTCAAGAGATCTCGGTTTGATTCCTCGGTCGGAAAGAGCCCCTGGAGAAGGGATAGGTTACCACTCCAGTATTCTTGGGCTTCCCTTGTGGCTCAGCTGGTAAAGAATCTGCCTGCAATGCCGAAGACCTGGGTTTGATCCCTGAGTTGGGAAGCTCTTCTGGAGAAGGGAATGGCTACCCCCTCCAGTATTCTGGCCTGGAGAATTCCATGGCCTTTACAGTCAATGGGGTGGCAAATAGTCAGACACAACTGAGCAACTTTCACTTTCATTTCAGTCATTAATGCGCATGTGAATCATTGAAGGATCTTGTTAGAATCAATGTTCTGATTCAGTAGTTCTAGAGTGGACCTGGGATTCTGCATTTGCAACAAGCTTTCAGATCATCCTGATGCTGCTGGCTTGTGGACTGTGCTTCGGATAGCAAGGACTTAGATTATTGAGTGCCTTCTTTTTATCCCAATTACTGAGAAACTTGGAACAAATTCCTTAGTGTCTGTACCAAAGAATATTTGGAGATATGAAAAGCCTCTCCTTTATCTCTGGATAAATCGGAGAGCTGATTTCTGAGAGAATGAATACTGGAATATTACCTATGCTTCCTCTCTTTTCTTAAGAGTCTTAGTCTTGGTGTCTTTTGCTCTCATGCAAATTGGACTCCTGTGTTCTGCCCTAAAGTCTCAGAACCCTGAGATAGGTATGCAGATTAGGTTCCTTCTTCTGCAGCTCTGGCAATCTTCACCCTCTGTGTTTAAGCAAATATATTTAAGAAATATCTTTTTATTCTTAGCCTTGTTAGTTTTACTATAGGGAAGGTTCAGATATCAAAAATGACTATCTTTCATTTTTATCTCTGCTCATTTCTCAGAGGATGAAATGGGGAGTGGAGTAGATAGAATTGGCATATTTCATAATTTTTTTAATCTGTGACTGAGTTCCTGACATTTCCCTCTAGGAGACTTATTTGTTGCTATAAAACCCTTTTTAGCAATCTTCCAAATTATTTCAGATTAACTAATGAAAATAACCAATGAATGTAACTGTGTGGAAAACAAAGCAGAAAATTTTAAGCTTTGCTCCATTGGGGATCATAAGAGACTGTTTCTTTTGTAGAATAGCTAGTGCACTGCAGACTTGTGAAATGACAATAACCCAGTGTTTTTCCCCTTGAGGTGGAAAAATCAGCCACTTACTCTCTCTTCACAATTTTTCAATAAAGCTTAAGGGGCAAGCACGACTCAGTCTTCCTCATAGAACATAAGGACCTTTAGCTGCTATTACCCCGAACCTAAACCCAACTAAGCATCTCCAGAAGAAGTGTGGTTAGGGAGATGATGTTGCTGGTAAATAGTCCAGCAAAGTCCTTGTACAAGTTCATAGATTATAAGAGCATTAGGATCCTAGAATCAAGTAGTAATAGCATCCAGTGGAAGATATATTTTCTTCTAATTACAAAGACTCAGTGGTTTAACTTCAAAAGTCTAAGGAAAGAATCCAAGTGAATAACTGCTCTTTGAGGTCCATAATCCTGATTGTGATCAAGATGAGAGTAAGTGTAAGAAGTGATTACACAAGATGTGATCAAGTGTGAGAGTATGGCACACTGCCATGGTGTCAGTTACTTTTGCTGTGTAACACACAGCTCTAGAACCTAGTGTAGAGGGGATGAAAGTGTTAGTCATTCAGTTGTGTCTGACTGTTAGTGACTCCACGGACTGTAGCCCACCAGGCTCCTCTGTCCTTGGAATTCTGCAGGCAAGAATACTGGAGTGGGTTTCAATCTCCCCAAGATATCTAGAGAATTGAACCCAGGTCTCCTGCATTGGAGGCAGATTCTTTACCATTTAAGCCACCAGGGAAGCCCATGGCTTAAAGCAATAAATGCTTATACCTTCTACTTATTCTTTGGGGTTTTTTTGTTTTTATTTTTTATTGGAGTGTAATTGCTTTACTAACATTGTGTTAGTTTCTGCTGTACAACAATGTGAATCAGCTCTATGTATACATATATCCCTTCCTTTTTGAGCCTCCCTCCTTTCCTCATGTCCCATCCCTCCAAGTTGTCACAGAGCACCGAGCTGAGCTCCCTGTGCTCTGCAGGAGGTTCCCACTAGGTATCTGTTTTACACATCAGTTCAGTTCAGTTCAGTCACTCAGTCATGTCCGACTCGTTGTGATTCCATGAATCACAGCACACCAGGCCTCCCTGTCCATAACTCCTGCAGTTCACTCAGACTTATGTCCATCAAGTCAGTGATGCCATCCAGCCATCTCATCCTCTGTCATCCCCTTCTCCTCCTGCCCCCAATCCCTCCCAGCATCAGGGTCTTTTCCATTGAGTCAACCCTTTGCATGAGGTGGCCAAAATATTGGAGTTTCAGCTTCAGCATCAGTCTTTCCAATGAACACCCAGGACTGATCTCCTTTAGGATGGACTTGTTGGATCTCCTTGCAGTCCAAGGGACTCTCAAGAGTCTTCTCCAACACCACAGTTCAAAAGCATCAATTCTTCATTGCTCAGCTTTCTTCACAGTCCAACTCTCACATACATACATGACCACAGGAAAAACCATAGCCTTGACTAGACAGACCTTTGTTGGCAAAGTAATGTCTCTGCTTTTGAATATGCTGTCTAGGTTGGTCATAACTTACTTCCAAGAAGTGTCTTTTAATTTCATGGCTGCAGCCACCATCTGCAGTGATTTTGGAGCCCAGAAAAATAAAGTGCCACTGTTTCCACTGTTTCCCCATCTATTTGCCATGAAGATGGTAGTGTATAAGTGTCGGTGCTGCTCACCCAGTTTGTCCCACCCTCCCCTCCCCCACCTGTGCCCACATGCCCATTCTCTGCATCTGCCTCTCTAGTCCTGCTTATGGACACTTCTTCTTCAGGCCAACCTAGCTGAGGTGCGATTGTTTAGATTGGTGTCACTCATATGTATACACGATGTAGCAATAGCTGGAATAGAGCCTCTGTCCATTAGGCCTCTCACCCTCCAGGAGGCTAGCCTGGGCTTGTTCACATGATGGTGAAAGAATTCCCAGGGAACAGCAAGAGCAGGTCTATGTGTAAGCACTTTTCAAGCTTCTGCTTATGTGATAGTTGTTGATGACTCATCTGTCAAAACAAGTTACCTAGCCATGCCCAAATTCAAGGAATGAAGATATAGACCCACCTCTTGATGGGAGAGGAGTAAAGTCACATTGAAAAGGGTGTGGATGTAAGGAATGGCAGTCTATAGTAGGCAGCCACAACTTTCTTCTCCTGCTCCCAACACCCTGGTTAAATCATCACATGCATCACTTATTCCAGGCAGTCAAGTAAATCAAGACTGGCTGCTGATGGTAACATTCAGAATTACTTACTATCAGTCTTACTACCAGCCAGTCACCTCTCAGATCAGATCATATCAGATCAGTCGCTCAGTCGTGTCCGACTCTTTGCGACCCCATGAATCGCAGCACGCCAGGCCTCCCTGTCCATCACCAACTCCCGGAGGTCACTCAGACTCACATCCATCGAGTCAGTGATGCCATCCAGCCATCTCATTCTCTGGCGTCCCCTTCTCCTCCTGCCCCCAATCCTTCCCAGCATTAGAGTCTTCTCCAATGAGTCAACTCTTCGCATGAGGTGGACAAAATACTGGAGTTTCAGCTTTAGCATCATTCCTTCCAAAGAAATCCCAGGGCTGATCTCCTTCAGGATGGACTGGTTGGATCTCCTTGCAGTCCAAGGGGCTCTCAAGAGTCTTCTCCAACACCACAGTTCAAAAGCATCAATCTTTGGTGCTCAGCCTTCTTCACAGTCCAACTCTCACATCCATACATGACCACAGGAAAGACCATAGCCTTGAGTAGGTGAACCTTTGTTGGCAAAGTAATGTCTCTGCTTTTGAATATGCTATCTAGGTTGGTCATAACTTTCCTTCAAAGGAGTAAGCGTCTCTTAATTTCATGGCTGCAGTCTCCATCTGCAGTGATTTTGGAGCCCAGAAAAATAAAGTCTGACACTGTTTCCACTGTTTCCCCATCTATTTCCCATGAAGTGATGGGACCAGATGCCATGATCTTCATTTTCTGAATGTTGAGCTTTAAGCCAAACTTTTCACTCTCCACTTTCACTTTCATCAAGAGGCTTTTTAGTTCCTCTTCACTTTCTGCCATAAGGGTGGTGTCATCTGCATATCTGAGGTTATTGATATTTCTCCCAGCATTCTTGATTCCAACTTGTGTTTCTTCTAGTCCAGCGTTTCTCATGATGTACTCTGCACCTCTAGGGTGACTTTATTCCATTTAAGTTACTCCTGTCTCTTAGCAAATACACTTCACATCTCTAGCCTCTACACGTGTAGTTGCATCAGGCTGGAGGTCCCACCTACAGGATATTTGTTAGTATATTATTAATATATTAATCTAATGAACTCCTCTAGATATGCTGATCCCAAGTTTAAATATTATTGCAGGTGAATGTTTTTGCGACTCAGGTGGGTCTAACTGAGCTCGCACCCTTGCACTCTTAGATCACAGTGTTCATAACCCTAGGGTTGTCCTGTAATAACACATCAAAATATTTTCTATCTCTCGTGCTGGCCTATAAATCTTAGAAATTCAGGGAAGGCATTTTGTCTTCCTCAGTCTTTGTATTCCAGGTGACTAGCCCAGGCTCTGGCTCCAAGGGGGAGGCCTAATCATTGTTGACTGGGTATATGACACATAGCATAAGTAATGCTATATTCAGGTAGTTTGTGGTTTGGTTGTAGAAATAGTATACTCACCTGTGAAACATCTAGGCAATAATATTAATTATTTGCTATATGAAACAAGAGCAGGTAAAAGTATTATCAATAAAGGACAGGAATGGTATGGACCTAACAGAAGCAGAAGATATTAAGAAGAGGTGGCAAGAATACACAGAAGAACTGTACAAAAAAGAGCTTCACGACCCAGATAATGATAATGGTGTGATCACTGACCTAGAGCCAGACATCCTGGAATGTGAAGTCAAGTGGGCCTTAGAAAGCATCACTATGAACAAAGCTAGTGGAGGTGATGGAATTCCAGTGGAGCTATTCCAAATCCTGAAAGATGATGCTATTAAAGTGCTGCACTCAATATGCCAGCAAATTTGGAAAACTCAGCAGTGGCCACAAGATTGGAAAAGGTCAGTTTTCATCCCAATCCCAAAGAAAGGCAATGCCAAAGAATGCTCAAACTACCGCACAATTGCACTCATCTCACACGCTAGTAAAGTAATGCTCAAAATTCTCCAAGCCAGGCTTCAGCAATATGTGAACCATGAACTTCCTGATGTTCAAGCTGGTTTTTGAAAAGGCAGAGGAACCAGAGATCAAATTGCCAACATCTGCTGGATCATGGAAAAAGCGAGAGAGTTGCAGAAAAACATCTATTTCTGCTTTCTTGACTATGCCAAAGCCTTTGACTGTGTAGATCACAATAAACTGTGGACAATTCTGAAAGAGATGGGGAATACCAGACCACCTGACCTGCCTCTTGAGAAATCTGTATGCAGGTCAGGAAGCAACAGTTAGAACTGGTCATGGAACAACAGACTGGTTCCAAATAGGAAAAGGAGTACGTCAAGGCTGTATATTATCACCATGTTTATTTAACTTATATGCAGAGTACATCATGAGAAATGCTGGACTGGAAGAAACAGAAGTTGGAATCAAAATTGCTGGGAGAAATATCAATAACCTCAGATATGCAGATGACACCACCCTTATGGCAAAAAGTGAAGAGGGGCTAAAAAGCCTCTTGATGAAAGTGAAAGTGGAGAGTGAAAAGGTTGGCTTAAAGCTCAACATTCAGAAAACGAAGATCATGGCATCTGGTCCCATCACTACATGGGAAATAGATGGGGAAACAGTGGAAACAGTGTCAGACTTTATTTGGGGGGCTCCAAAATCACTGCAGATGGTGACTGCAGCCATGAAATTAAGAGACGCTTGCTCCTTGGAAGGAAAGTTATGACCAACCTAGATAGCATATTCAAAAGCAGAGACATTACTTTGCCAACAAAGGTTCGCCTAGTCAAGGCTATGGTCTTTCCTGTGGTCATGTATGGATGTGAGAGCTGGACTGTGAAGAAGGCTGAGCGCCCAAGAATTGATGCTTTTGAACTGTGGTGTTGGAGAAGACTCTTGAGAGTCCCTTGGACTGCAAGGAGATCCAACCAGTCCATTCTGAAGGAGATCAGCCCTGGGATTTCTTTGGAAGGAATGATGCTAAAGCTGAAACTCCAGTCCTTTGGCCACCTCATGCGAAGAGTTGACTCATTGGAGAAGACTCTGATGCTGGGAGGGATTGAGGGCAGGAGGAGAAGGGGACGACAGAGGATGAGATGGCTGGATGGCATCACTGACTCGATAGATGTGAGTCTGAGTCACCTCTGGGAGTTGGTGATGGACAGCGAGGCCTGGCGTGCTGCAGTTCATGGGGTCGCAAAGAGTCGGACATGACTGAGCGACTGATCTGATCTGATCTGAATTCAGTTACAATATCTAATTCACCTTAAATTCTTCCCTTTCTACCTTTTCTGTCTCCCTCTACCCTCAAATGTAATCTGGCATCCTTTTCCATGGCTCTGGAAACAGATGCATTGGGTCCTGATCCACATCACCTGGGCTTCCCTGGTGGCTCAGATGGTAAAGAATTCACCTCAATGCAGGAGACACGAGTTCGATTCCTGGATTGGGAAGATCCCCTGGAGAAGGGCATAGCAACCCGCTCCAGTATTGTTGGCTAGAGAATCCCATGGACAGAGGAGCCTGGTAAGCTACAGTCCATGGGGTCGCAAAGAGTCAGACATGACTGAGTGACTAACACATGTGGGCATACACATCACCTACTGACCTTTTACAAATTACTTAACCTCTGAAAGTCTCAGTTTCCTCATTTTTTTTCCGAGTTTCTCTGAGGATTAAGTACTTACAAGCACTTGGCACCTTGATTAGTAAATGTTAGTTTCAAGTGATGTTCCTAATATCACTAACACCATTACATATCCAACGCTACTCCTCCTGCTTTCATCCCAGTCCCTGTTATTCCTCTCCTGGACTCTTGTAATCACTTTCTCAATACTTTTACCCTTCATCCATCCTACAACTTTCACCTGATTGCCTTTCCTATACGACAGTGCTGACCACTTCCTTTAGATGCCTTGAAACCATCTCTGACTTCCCTTTGGCTCATGAATCAAGTTCAAACTTCCTGGCAATCTCCTAGTGATACTAGACAATGGTCAGTGCCCCTGAATATGCCCACCTGTTTTAAAGATCCTTGTTTTGTACAGATGCAGATGAACAATAATGCTCATGAACCTTTTGCTCAGGGCCCATCATTTGTACCTGTACCTTCCAAGGCTTAGCATGTTCTCAGGACTCAAGCTGGGGGTGGGGTTGTGGTGGGGTGGGGAGGGTTCCTGAGCCAAGGAGCACAGCCACACCCTGGAGGGTAGTCCTGGGTTGATGGACGGGCCCAGTGGGCTGCTCTTATTCCTCCCCACCTGCCCAGATTTCAGTGATAGCCTGCCCCTGGCCACCTCACAGAGCATCTGCCTGTCTTTGACCCTCCAAGGGTCAAAGACATCTGAACTGGAAGCCTCTCTGCTCCTGCTTGGGGGCCACCATGCCTCAGGCTCCACAACTGTCTCACACTTCCACCTCCATCCCAGGGCGCCATCAGGAGATGGGGAACCCTGGAGGCTTTCCTCTGCCCCCAGAAAGTTACTGCAGAGGAAGTTACCAATGAGGCATGGCTGATAACGAAGTAATAAAGCCAGGAGAAATTTTTAAAACCATCAATAACAAGAACCCGATTTCTTCATGCCTTGCCACAGGAAAGATTGAATTGTCTTCCCAGTTTCTCTGTTGAAAAAGATAATAAAAAATCAATCCCAGGAGGAGGCCAAAGTATAGGGGGAAAATATCATGGAAATATTTTGAGCAGGTAATTAATAAAAATAACAAGAATGTGTTGTTCTTATGGAATTTGTGAATCTTGGGTTTATAAACTTTAGGAAATCTGTCATTTCACCTGACATTATACTTTTATCATTGCACTGTAGTTTTTTGGGGCTGTGCCACTCAGTACACGATATCATAGTTCTCCAGCCAGGGATTGAACCTACACCCACTTCAGTAAAAGCATGGAGTCTTAACCACTGCAGCACTGTGGACGTCCTAAAATTGCATTCTTTTTGTAAAAATTATGATTTGTTTTAATTGGAGGATAATTGCTTTTTAATATTGTGTTGGCCCCTGCCATACATCAACATGAATCAACCACAGGTATACATATGTCCCCTCCCTCTTGAAACCCCTTCCCATCTCCTACCCCATCTAGGTCAAAAGCCCCTGATGGCATTTGCTTCAGGCCCCATAAACTGAATCTGTCCCCACAGCACGCGAGGCTCCCTCCTCACTGGATGTTCGTTTCCACTGACAACGCAGTGTAAAGGGCGTCCCCTCAGACCTGATGTCCCCTCTCCTGGACCATCACTGTGCTTCCTGCAGGCACCTTTCCCGCTGCCCATCGCACAGCGATCAGAACTCACTGTTACCTCCTCTGTGGGCGTCCTCAGGCCAGGAGGCTGGTCTGATCCATCTTTGTATTCCCTGCACCTCATATTGTGTCTGTCACGTAACCGCTGCTTCATAACACTTCTTAACTACAAAAATGAAGGAACAAGTGAGTGAATATCTGGATAGACCAGATAGGGCAAAATCAGAGATTCACAGAGCCATGGAGTTTGCATGATACCTTGACAGATGAGTTTTGTAGTTTTTTTGAAAGAGCAGAGAAGTAGGGGACACTCAAGGTAGTTAGATCAGCAGAAAAAGTCTGTCAGGGGTTATGGTGGGATGAAGGGGTGACTAAAGGCAGAGTGCTGTAGATGGAGCTTTTGGGGAAAGTGGAATTGTTCCATATCTTCTTTTGTATCAGTAGCAATGGGACCATAACTCTAAGTCTGAGACTTGAGGCTCCTCAATTTCATCTGTCTTTTTCATCCATATTTTATTTTTGATTATTCTATATTTTGATTATGGTGGTGGTTGCATGAATCTACACATGTATTGACATGGAGTGTACACATCAAAAGAAAAAAGTAAATTTTACTATACTGGATGCCTGGGGCTAGTGCACTGGGAGGACCCAGAGGGATGGTAGGGGGAGGGAGGTGGGAGGAGGGTTCAGGATGGGGAACACATGTATACCTGTGGCGGATTCATTTTGATATATGGCAAAACCAATACAGTATTGTAAAGTTAAAAAATTAAATTAAATTAAAAATAAATAAAATTTCTGTAAAAGGAAATTAGGGCCAGACAAATTGTTTGGTATTTGTGACAGACTATAAAAAATTAATTTGATGAAAATAAAGGATTAAGCCTTTTACTTGCATAATATTAATATAATTTTAAAAATAAAGTAGAGCAAATAATTCTTGTTGGGAAATGGTGGCAGATAAAAGTGAACTGGCAAAATACTGGGCCTTAAGTTAGGATTGATATTTAGCTTTGATTCAATGCATAACAGAGTGTGTTGCCTTACAAAGACAGGCAGGTTAGGAGATGAATCAGGGATAAGAATGGGTGTAAGTTATTCATACAGAGATGGCAATAGCAATACATACAGTGAAAGTCAGAGAGCCAAGACAGATTGAAGGGAAGAGTTGACAAGAGATGAAACATTTTTTTTGGATACAGGGAGTGGAGAGAGTCAAAGATAATTTCAGAATTTCAAATCTGACAGAGGAACAACGAGGCTGAGAGAAATGGTGAGACTGGAAGGAGAAGGTTATTGTGGGAAGAATGAAAGGAAGTTTCCAGAAAGCACAAGGTACCCCATAGGAGATGGAGGCCCGCATGGGAGGAAGATTGGACTTCTTGGTATAGGAAGTATTGGGAAGAGGCACTTCCTAGACCTCCATATGTCCTATTCCACCAAAGGAGAACTGTCACCCAAAAGAGCTGGTTTCTCAGTTAAGCAGAAAATGTCAGTCAGGCTATGAGGGGTTATGGTAGGATGAAGGGGTGACTCTAAAAACATGGCTCTATAGATGGGGTTTTTGGGGAGAACTTCATCTATAGAGCTCTTACTGTATGTCAGGCTCCATGGGAAGCATTTTAGCTACACTCCACCTTCTTTAATTTTCTCAGCAACTCTGTGATGTCAATGCTATTTTATCCTCATATTATAAATAAGGAGATTGATGTTTAAAGGATTTAAGTAATTTTCCCAAACTTATAACTAGGAAAAAGAGATGCTAGAGTTAAAAACAAAAAAACAAAAAAACAACCTCTTGAACTCACTAGTACATTACATTGCTGCTAAGTCACTTCAGTTGTGTCCGACTCTGTGCGACCCACAGACGGCAGCCCACCAGGCTCCGCCATCCCCTGGATTCTCCAGGCAAGAACACTGGAGTGGGTTGCCATTTCCTTCTCCAATGCATGTAAGTGAAAAGTAAAGTGAACTCGCTCAGTCGTGTCTGACACCTAGCGACCCCATGGACTGCAGCCCACCGGGCTCCTCCATCCATGGGATTTTTCAGGCAAGACTGTCTCCAATAACCTAAAATCACTTTTGGATTCTATTTATTTTAAGATATTATTGAGAAAATATGCCCCAAATTGTATTTAATGTTAAGGATATCACGATTTCTAGCAAAGTGGCAGAGTCTTCATCCATTCATTTTACTTCATGTTGCACAAAGTTTTGCTTAGTGTCATAAGCTAAGGTTTGAATCTTTTGGACACACGGCAGACCGCAGTTACATCTTGGTGTGTGGTGGAGGCTTTTTCGAGCACCATGTTGCTTTCACTTGAAGTCTTTCTAGAACTGTTGACATTTCTTTTGGAAGGATCCATTTCACTGAGTTCTCTGTAGTTGGTTCTGGGTATGCTGAGCACGCATGCTCTGTTCAAAGTATGAGAGTGAACTGCTTCTCTCTGGTCAGAGTGGACTCACCTATAACTATGTCTTGCTTGGCTTCATTTCCCCAAGAATGTAGCTCTCTGTCCTCGCCAAACCAAAGATGAGTGAAGCAGTGAATCACACACATGGTCATCACTGTTTTCTCAGTATTTTACAAGGGAACCTACAGACACTTGTATGTTTTCATTCTTTCAGCTGGTTCTCCTTATGTAGAGCAAGAGATCAGAGCAAAAGGATGTGAATCACTGGAAATGATGAACAATGGCCTCAGGCAGAGAAAAGTGTATGTCAGGTATGTGGTTTTGCCAACTCTAAAATATTTGCTTTCAATGCACTTAGCAGGGTTATAATTATAGGGTGTTAAACTCTTTGAAGTACTGTGCCTACACAGCAGTACATTTGATCATAAAAAAAAAATAGCAGCTTTATTGAAATGCAGTTTGTGCACGTACCATCACCAATATCTAATTTCAGAACATTTTCATACCTGATGAGAGATTATGTACCTGTTAACTTTTGTTTCCTATCCCTCCCTCCCCTAGCCCCTGGGAAATGCTTATCCACTTTTTGTCTCTATGGATTTGCCTGATCCGGACATTCCATACAAACAGAATTATACAGTGTGTGACCCTCTGTGTCTGGCTTCTTTTACTTAGCACAGTATTTTCAAAGTTTTTCCACTCTGTAGTACTTACCAATGTAGTATGCATTACTTTTCATGGCCGAGTAATATTCCATTACATGAATTTACAACATTTTGTTTATCAGTTCATCAGTTGATTTATATTTGAATTGTTTCCACTTTTTGGCTATTATGAATAACGGTTCATTAAACGTTCACATACAGGTTTTTGTGTGGAAATGGGTTGTAAATTCTCCTGGGTATAAACTTTTGGACTATATGGTAACTCTATGTTTGGCTGTTGGAGAAATTACTAGCCTGTTTTCCAAAGTGGCTGCACCGTTTTACACTTCTACCAACAGTATATGAGGGTTCTGATTCTTCCACGTCCTTCTCAACACTTGTTATCATTTCTCATTTTGATTATAGCTATCCAGTGGGCATAAAATAGCACTTGCTTCTAGTTTCTAATTTTATCATGTAAAATATAAAGAACATGACATTTACCATTTTAACCACTTTAATTCAGTGACATTAAGGACATTCGCACATTGGGCAATCATCATCACCATCCACTTCCAGACATTTTTCATCATCCCAAACTCCCTATTAAACAATAACTCACTACTCCCCTCTCTTTCTTAATTGTGGTTTGGATTTGTGTTTTTCTAATGGCTAATGTTTTTCTAATGGCTGAGCATCTTTTCATATGCTTATTGGCCATGTGTACCTCTTCTTTGAAAATGTGTCTGTTCAAATCCTTTGCCTGTTTTTAAATTGAGTTGTCTTTTTATCATTGAGTTATAAGAGCTATTTGTATTTCCTGGATACAAGTTCACTATTAGATGTGTAAGTTGCCAATATTTTCTCAGATTCTGTGGAATGTCTCTTGCTCGCTTGAAGAAAGCACAAAAGTTTTAAATTTTGATTGTCTCATTTACCTACTTTTTCTTTTGTTGTTTGTGTTTTTGATGTAATATCTAAGAAACCATTGCCTAATGCAAGATCACAAAGATTTGCCTCTATATTTTCTTCTCATTATTTGATAGTTTTAGCTCTTACACTTAGTCTCTGACTTTCTGTTACTTTTTTGTAGATGGTGTAAAATAGGGATCTGTCTTCATTCTTCCTGGTGAATGTCCTGCTGTCCCAGCACCATTTGTTGAAAAGACTCTTTCCCCCCACTGAGTTGTCTGGCACATTATACAAACTTAATTGGCCATAAATGAACATTTACATCTATTCCATTGATCTATATATCTGTCCTTAGGCCAGTACCATACTGTCTTAATTACTGCAGCTGTAGTAAGTTTTGAAATTGGGAAGCATGAGTCTTCCAACTTTGTTCTTTTTTTTAGATTGATTTGGTTCTTCTGGGTTCCTTGCATTTCCCATTAATTTTATCATAGCATGTCAATTTCTGCAAAAAAGTCTGTTGAAATTTTTGATAAGGATTGCATTGAATCTGTAGATTAGTTTAGATGGTATTGACGTCCTTAATAACATTAAATCTTTAGATTCATAAATACAATACCTTTCTGTTTATTGAGGTCTTCTTTAACTTTTTCAGCATTGTTTTATATATTTTCTTTTATCAAGTTTGTGTGTGTGTGTTGGTTGCTCAATCGTATCTGACTCTTTGCGACCCCATGAAGTGTAGCCCTCCAGGCTCCTCTGTCCTTGGAATTCTCCAGGCAAGAATACTAGAGAGGGTAGCCAGTCTCTTCTCCAAGGATCTTCCTGACCCAGGAATCGAAATTGGGTCTCCTGCATTGCAGGCAGATTCTTTACCATCTGAGGACCAGGGAAGCCCTTTTCTTAAGTTTATTTCTAAGTATATTAATTCATTTTGGTGCTATTATAGCTATAGTTGTGATCTTAATTTTATTTCTGGATAGTTCACTGCTAATTTATATAAATACAATTGATTTTTGAATATCAATATTTAACACTACAACCTTGTTGAACTTGTTTATAATCATGGTTTTAGTGGATTCTTCAGAATTGTCCACAGATAAGATCATGTTATCTGCCAAGACAAATAGATATACTTCTTCCTTTCCAATCTAAATGTCTTTTATTTCTTTTTATTGCTGGATTGCCCTGACTCACTGAGTATTTTAAATCCAATTTGAGATGAGTTGGAGAATTTCGAATTTCTTTTGTCAGGAGAGAAAAAGTTCAGAAGGACTAGGCCCAAGAATATCTAGGAATCCAGTATCTTGCAAATAAATCCATTTATTGGTTTTCTTTTTTCCTCATTCCCAATTAAGCCATCTAGAGAGATTCTTCTCTGATCCCTTATTTAGAAAAGAGTATGTAATTGAACCAGAGTACTTTTTTTCCTTTATAAAACTGTATCCTTTGATATTCTCCAGTGTTCCAGAAAATAGCATTCATCTAGTTCTCTTTCAGCCCAACCTTCTGTATTATTTTATACCACCATACTGGATACAAAGTTTGGAAAATGTAAACTTTAAACAATAGAAACCATACAAGCAACCAACTTAGTTTACTTTTCATTTATATACCTGGACTGGCACCCTCAAATAACCAGATTAGTGACTATCAGTTTTCCTTTCCTGGCTTCCTTACTCTGGCTTGGTATATCTGATTTTTTTAAAAAATATTCCCATCTATGTCCATGTTGGGAAATAAACATCCCAACTTAGAGGCTATGTGTATTATCTGGTCTTTGCTGAACATGTGTTGTTTAGCCTCCTGATTACCTGGCCAATGCAGAGAATTTAAACATAAATCTAATTTTAATTTTCTCCCAATAAGAACTGAAAAATATGTCTAATTATAAGAATGCTACATACTACAATGGGATAATATTCAGTTCCTATTGATAAACTTGACACATCTGAAATCATGTGTTATTTTTGGAATTCCTAAATTGCTCTTTGAGTTGTTAGGGCTATTTTTCAGGGAAGCAGCTGTAAAGCGATGGAAAGAACACCGTGCTCTGAGCCCCATCCTGGGCTTGGGTTCTTCTTCTACAGTTAGCTGGGTGTGTGGCTTTGACTGTTAAGTCACTTAAGATCTCAGGGCTCGAAATAAAGGGATTAAACAAAAGAATCCTTGCAAGCTCTGCTATTCTGTGACCCTGTGGATGAGAAGTGCTATTTGCAAGCCGAGTACTGTGTCATTTCAAGAGCTATGTATGTTCAGCAAGAACATTGCAGATGCAGTGAAATCACAGCTGTTGGTAGCAGAAGCTCTTGAAGGAGGGCACATATGTGAGGTTTTGTTTTTACATTTCTACCTATTAGCTTGTATGTATAGTCTTTCCTTTCAAAGACCACGGAGGGGTTGGTGATCATATGACGAGAAAGGGGTACTGGAGAATGAGTTCTAGGATTGGTTCTCCCAATAGTTAATAAATAAACAATCCTTAAGAACAGAGTTTATCTAAATAGAAAGCAGTATAAACCCACAGTCTCCTTCACTGGCTAATGCACAGGCTAAAGACTTTCCTCTCTGGTGCTCCTCCCTCCTCCTCCTTGTGACCAATCCTCAAGTAGGGGCTGGTGGGCCAGGTGCAGAACCAGGAAAGGTCCTCCAGCTGTGGGTTCAGAACCCAGTTCACCAGCATATGACTCCTCATCCTGGTTCTCTCAGGACAGAGTCTGCTTATACTTTTATTTCAGAATAATTGCTGATAGAACCCTTTTCCTCTCTAAAGTCTCCTAGTTTAAGTAATAAATTATATAGTCACCATAAAAGCATATTTATTTCTGGATTCATGTATTCATTTACTTTTTAAAGTAGTAATGTCGCTTAAAACATTATCCAGTTAAGCCCCTTCACTTGCTTCATTTTTTTGCCTAAATACATGGACTGTAGCCAACCAGGCTCCTCTGTCCATGGGATTTTCTAGGCAATAGTACTGGAGTGGATTGCCATTTCCTTCTCCAAGGGATCTTCCCAACCCAGGGATCGAACCCGGGTCTCCCGCATTGTAGACAGACGCTTTACCGTCTGAGCCACCAAGGAAGTCCTGCAAATATCATTATTAGCTTCCATTTATTCTGTACCAACTTGCAGCACATTCTGGGCCAAAGTTTTATATGTGAAATCTTATCCTCAGCCACTCGACACAGTGAGTAGTAGTAGTTCTCTTGACAGATGAGAAAACGGAGGCTCCGAGAGGAAAATCAAAGCCAGAACTTGAACCCAGGTCTGTTGGCATCAAAAGTCTTTTGTCATTTCATTATTTATCATTATATGTGTTCAGAAACAAAACCGATGACAGCAGTCTCCTTTGCATTTCTAGATTTAGAGTGCTGATATCAAAAGGAATGAAGCACTTCAAATGGCATCCACACTCACTGTGTAGGCTTTTTGTTCCTCAGTCTCTTCAGAAAAATGGGAAGGCTAACAATTTCTACCGCATAAAGGTGTGGTGAGGATTAAGAGCCGATACACATAAAGTGCTTAGAACAGTCCCTGGTACACTGTAATCTCTCAGTAAACGTTAGTGTTACCATCACCATCAATTTAGAGTTGAATTAAGCGCCTTAAATGGCAGCCCACTCTAGTGTTCTTTGCCTGGAGAATCCCAGGGACAGGGGAGCCTGGTGGGCTGTCATCTCTGGGGTCGCACAGAGTTGGACACGACTGAAGTGACTTAGCAGCAGTGCCCACGATGCCTGAAGAAGTTACGAGCCTGGCTGCTCTCTGTCATCCTCAGCTGACGCATCCTCAATGACCACACTGTACCCTCTTACCTTGCCATCTGCCTCTGGTGATAGTAATTTTATGGGGAATCTTAGTTCCCTATGGAATCAGGAATTGAACCTGCACCCCTGCACTGGCAGCATGACATCTTCACCAGGGGACCCCCAGGGAAGTCCCCTATATTACCTTACATTAACATCTCTTTGCTGTTATAATTTCAATGAGTACAAAACATATAAAAAGTTTTATGTTTTTGCTATCGACACATATGGTTTTCCTCTGGCTACCAACTCATTTACCCAGCTTTGAAAAACTAAAGGGCTCTGCAGTAACATTTGAAACATAATTTGAAAAGGAAATTATTTAAAACATCAGTGGTAGTTTCTCAGTTTTGCAGCAATTCACAGTATTATTTCATCCCTCAGTTTCTTTACCTCTGAAAGGGATAACTAACAACTAGTTCTGAGATTCTTATTAAAGTTTAGTCTTAAGATGAAGGATTGGTAGTTAACTTGATTTAGGCATCGTAAGGGTTGAAAATTTTAAAATGTTGAGAATCATGTAGTAAGCATACTTTTAAAGTTAAAAATAATTTCTTCCCTATTACCAGAACATGTTCATTGCTGTATAAATTCCTGGTGTGTTCTTTTTTTTAAAAAAATTTATTTAGTTTAACTGGCGGCTAATTACTTTACAATATTGTAGTGGGTTTTGCCATACATTGACATGAATCAGTCATGGGTGTACATGTGTTCCCCATCCTGAACCCCCCTCCCACCTCCTTCCCCATCCCATCCCTCAGGGTCATCCCAGTGCACCAGCCCTGAGCACCCTGTCTCATGCATCAAACCTGGACTGGCGATCTATTTCACATATGATAATATACATGTTTCAATGCTATTCTCTCAAATCATCCCACCCTTGCCTTCTCCCACAGAGGCGAATAGATTGTTCTATACATCTGTATCTCCTTCGCTGTCCTGCATACAGGGTTATTGTTACTGTCTTTCTAAATTCCATAATATGCATTAGTATACTGTATTGGTGTTTTTATTTCTGACTTACTTCACTCTGTATAATAGGCTCCAATTTCATCCACTTCATTAGAACTGATTCAAATGTATTATTTTTGATGGCTGAGTAATATTCCATTGTGTATATGTACCATAGCTTTCTTATCCATTTGTCTGCTCATGGACATCTAGGTTGCTTCTGTGTCCTGGCTATTATAAACAGTGCTGCAATGAACATTGGGATCCACATGTCTCTTTCAATTCTGATTTCCTCAGTGTGTATGCCAGTAGTGGGATTGCTAGGTCATAAGGCAGTTCTATTTCTAGTTTTTTTAAGGAATCTCCACATTGTTCTCCATAGTGGCTGTACTAGTTTGCATTCCCACCAACAGTGTAAGAGGGTTCCCTTTTCTCCACACCCTCTCCAGCATTTATTGTTTGTAGATTTTTGGATAGCAGCCATTCTAACCAGCGTGAGATTGTACCTCATTGTAATTTTGATTTGCATTTCTCTGATAATGAGTGATGTTGAGCATCTTTTCATGTGTTTGTTAGCCATCTGTATGTCTTCCTTGGAGAAATGTCTGTTTAGTTCTTTGGCCCATTTTTTGATTGGGTCATTTATTTTTCTCGGATTGAGCTGTAGGAGTTGCTTATATATTTTTGAGATTAATTCTTTGTCAGTTGCTTCCTTTGCTATTATTTTCTCCCATTCTGAAGGCTGTCTTTTCACCTTGTATAGTTTCCTTTGTTGTGCAGAAGCTTTTTAAGTTTAATTATGTCCCATTTGTTTATTTTTGATTTTATTTCCATTACTCTGGGAGGTAGGTCATAGAGGATCCTGCTGTGATGTATGTCAGAGAGTGTTTTGCCTATGTTCTCCTCTAGGAGTTTTATAGTTTCTGGTCTTACATTTAGATCTTTAATCCATTTTGAGTTTATTTTTGTGTATGGTGTTAGAAAGTGTTCTAGTTTCATTCTTTTACAAGTGGTTGACCAGTTTTCCCAGCACCATTTGTTAAAGAGATTGTCTTTTCTCCATCTTTGTCAAAGATAAGGTGTCCATATGTGCGTGGATTTATCTCTGGGCTTTCTATTTTGTTCCATTGACCTATATTTCTGTCTTTGTGCCAATACTATACTGTCTTGATGACTAGTTTTGTAGTATAGCCTGAAGTCAGGCAGGTTGATTCCTCCAGTTCCATTCTTAAAAAAACTGGCATGGGTAGCCATTCTCTTCTCCAGGGCATCTTCCTGACCCAGGGGTCAAACCCAGCTCTCCTGCATTGCAGGCAGATTGTTTACCATCTGAGCCACCAAGGAAGCCCTATCTAATATCTATATAAAAGATTTGTGTGTGTATATATATATATATGAAGTGAAGTGAAGTGAAAGTCACTCAGTCGTGTCTGACTCTTTGTGACTCCATGGACTATACAGTTCATGGAATTCTCTAGGCCAGAATATTGGAGTGGATAGCCTTTCCCTTCTCCAGGGGGTATATATACATGCATACATGTGTGTATATATGTGTGTATGCATGTATGTGTATATATGTATATGCACATGCATATGTGTATGTGCATATATGTGTATATGTGTCTATGTATATACACATGCATGCATACACATGTACATGTGTATGCATGCACATGTGTGTATGTGTACGCATGTATGTATGCACACATATACATACAACTGTATAAACATATGTGAAGTTGCTTAGTCGTGTCCGACTCTGCTACCCTATGGACTGTAGCCTACCAGGTTCCTCTGTCCATGGGATTTTCCAGGCAAGAGTACTAGAGTGGGTTGCCATTTCCTTCTCCAGGGGATCATCCTGACCCAGGGAACAAACACAGGCCTCCCACATTGTAGGCAGACGCTTTACCATCTGAACCACAAGGGAAGACACACATACATACATGTACACACATATACATACATATATGTACACATACATAGTCAATACACATATGCATGTATGTATACGCATATATACACATATGTGTATACATGTGCATGTGTGTACATACACATATGCATGTATGTATATGTGTGTATGTGATTGCATGTATATAAGTATATATGTGCATGTATGGATATACACATACATATATGTATACACATACACATTATATGTGTATACATGTATATGTGTGTATGCATATACATACATATATATGTATATACATGTATATATATAATATGTATATACACACATTTTTATATATTCTCATATATATCTTATACCTGCATAGTAATAAAAATGAGATGAAACTACTTTTACAGTATATTTTATTTCACTTCATGAAATATTATAGATATCTTTGTATTTCAGTCATATTCAGACAATCATATTCAACTATTTTTGGCAGCAGAATTAATTTTGCAAAAGAAACCAACCTACATGGAACATAAAATTCAAGCTTTTGAGGGCAAGACAGGAATGGGAGATCTAGGGCCCCACTCTCTACGGCTCCCACTGGCTTTCTTCCTTCCATACTTACCCTCCATCCTGTGGGCCCTAAGGCACAAGAAAGGCACCTGTGGACCCAAGAGTCATCAGAAATATGTCATAATGTATTTAGCGAATCTCTCTTCATTTAGGTTATTTCCAAAGGCTTCCTACTATAATCAATATTGCAGTGAACATCTTTATAGTTAATCTTGGCACATATGCTTATGTATATATTTATTTATTTCCTTGGATACTTTTTTTTTAGAAATAGAAAATCTGGGTCAAAGAGTATGCCTATTTTAAGAGTCTTTTTTTTTTAAAATCAATATTGCAAAAATTGTCTTTCAAAAAGTCTGTACAAATTAACCTGCTAACCCTGGGTATTTTCATTAAAAATAAAATCCTGGCCAAATGTGTTGGTTAATAGCAAAACTATAAAATTTAGAACCTATACCAGATCCCATTAACTTAATAGAGAAACAAAGACAAGCTCTCCTCCCAGCCCCCCCACCCAAAGAATTCTATTCTTTAATACTTGAGAGAATTTCAAAGCAAAGACCCTATCCTCAAAGAGCTTATATTTTACAGTGAAAATAAAACAGAGAGAGATAAATAAACGTGGAGAAACTCTTGTTCATGCCTATAAACTGAGCCTAGAATAGGACTAACAAAGCAAATGCTCTTGAAGTAGGAAGAACCAAGAGTCAAACTGGCCTCAGTAGTAGGAAGCCACACGAGTTAAACTGGTCTTAATACTGTGGGCACTTCTGCAGGCATTGCTGTAAGAGAAGATTCAACTCGACCGCACAGTATAGCTTTGTCTGCCACCATGATCATACATTTGGCCCCCTGGGCACTGGGATTATGAGTTTAATGGTCATCAGTGTAAGGGAGAGTTCTTGAAAAAGCCTTATAGAAATCACTCCATGAAATCAATTCCAGATACCTGAAAGTGCTGTTCTTGCTCCTGGTCATCTGCCACTAGACCGCTAACCCTAAAATATTAAGGTGTCAGGAGGTTACCCTGGGTGGGAGCTACAGCCTTGGGTGAAATAGCAGTGAAACATCATCTCCTTCAAATTGGGTAGAATTTCTTTTCCCTTTTTTCCTTTCAAAGAAAACACTGGCTTAATTTTCCCAGGAGGTTTTGTGTTCTTGCACTGACTATCTTTAGAAGTCAAAGTTGGCTTAAAGCTCAGCATTCAGAAAACGAAGATCATGGCATCTGGTCCCATCACGTCATGGGAAATAGATGGGGAAACAGTGTCAGACTTTATTTTGGGGGGCTCCAAAATCACTGCAGATGGTGATTTCAGCCATGAAATTAAAAGACGCTTACTCCTTGGAAGGAAACTTATGACCAACCTAGATAGCATATTAAAAATATAAGACATTAATTGCCAACAAAGGTCCAACTAGTCAAGGCTATGATTTTTCCAGTGGTCATGTATAGATGTGAGAGTTGGACTGTGAACAAAGCTGAGTGCCGAAGAATTGATGCTTTTGAACTGTGGTGTTGGAGAAGACTCTTGAGAGTCCCTTGGACTGCAAGGAGATCACACCAGTCCATCCTAAAGGAGATCAGTCCTGGGTGTTCACTGGAAGGACTGATGCTGAAGCTGAAACTCCAATACTTTGGCCACCTCATGCAAAGTGTTGACTCATTGGAAAAGACTCTGATTCTGGGAGGGACTAGGGGCAGGAGGAAAAGGGGATGACAAAGG
The DNA here is from genome assembly GCA_935064755.1 of Tragelaphus eurycerus. Taxonomy (NCBI): domain Eukaryota; kingdom Metazoa; phylum Chordata; class Mammalia; order Artiodactyla; family Bovidae; genus Tragelaphus; species Tragelaphus eurycerus. Next base: position 13,653,122 of record CAKXYN010000024.1, on the reverse strand, counting down.
ATGAGATGGCTGGATGCCATCACCGACTTGATGGACATGAGTTTGAGTGAACTGCGGGAGTTGATGATGGACAGGGAGGCGTGGCATGCTGCTATTCTTGGGGTCGCAAATAGTCGGACATGACTGAGTGACTGAATTGAACTGAACTGAATTGAAGGTCTTTGCAGATCTTTCTGCAAAGAAAAGCTAACTAAAAAGTTTGGTTTGGGGAACCTTAAATATATAGCAATGCTTTTGTTTTGTACTGGATGCCTCCTTTTATGGTAGGTTGCTAAAGTGAAGTGAATTGAAGTCGCTTAGTTGTGTCTGACTCTTTGCGACCCCATGGACTATAGCCTACCACGCTTCTCTGTCCATGGGATTTTCCAGGCAAGAGTACTGGAGTGGGTTGCTATTTCCTTCTCCAGAGGATTTTCCCAACCCAGGGATTGAACCTGGTTTCCCGCATTGTAGGTAGATGCTTTACCATCTGAGACACCAGGGAAGTCCTAGCATAGTGCATAAATTTGAAGTCTTTTAAACTAAACCAAGTAAAAGTCTTTTCATAGATAATTTCCTAGATATAAATCATCCTTCAGGTTATTTTATATCATAGGTTGCTAGAACATTTCCAGGCCCAATGCTGCATGTGAGCAGAGTACTAAACTGACTGCCTTTTTGATGATTTGAAGAGCACATCATCAATTTGACTCAACTCTCCTGAAGATTCTCAATGTGGCAACACACTGGAACCTCTTGGAGAACTTTGGAAACAGATCTCTGGATCCAGGCCCACAGACAGCCCCAGATCTTCTGACATAATTGGCCTGGGGTGGCAACTGGGCATGGAACTATTTTAAGAGCTCCCTTGTGATTCCAATGTGCAGCCAGAATTAAAAATCTGAATTTAACCCAGTACTCCTCTGGTTTCTTATTTTTGTCTAAGAGTTGAGTTGAATGGAAAGTAGTCATTTTAAGGAGACTAGAGAAAAAGAGATTAGAGAAGTAATTTCTCTATTTTAAGAATGTCCCACTCTCCAAAGAAAGTATTAGCCATTCAGTTGTGTACAACTCTTTGTGACCCCATGGGCTGCAACACACCAGGCTCCTCTGTCCATGAAATTCTCCAGGGAAGAATACTGGAGTGGATAGCCATTCCCTTCTCCAGGGGATCTTCCCAACCCAGGGATCAAACCTGGGTCTCCAACATAGCAGGCAGATTCTTTACTGTCTGAGCCACCAGGGACGCCCACTCTCCTGAAATAATGTATAAATATTGGTACAGAATTATTTCTCTCTGACCTTAACTGACCTGGAAGGAGGTCAGTATCAGGGCAAGGAGATGACATGAAATTAATATCAGTTTAACATAAGTAGCATCTTCTTATGGTGTGTGTGTACATGGCTAGGTCGTTTTAGTCGTGTTTGACTCTTTGCAATGCTATACACTGTAGCCTGCCAGAGCTACAGTGGGGATTCTCCAGGCAAGAATACGGGAGTGGGTTGCCATGACCTCCTCTAGGGGATCTTCCCAACCCAGGGATTGAATTCGTGTCTTTTACATTTCCTGCTTTGGCAGGCAGGTTCTTTACTACCTAGCACCACCTAGGAAGCCTGCCTTCTTATGGCCTCACTGCTGAATGACCTTTGTGGTTCTAGCCATCATTCCAAACTAAGTTCTTGGCACTTCGGAATAAGGCCACACTTTTTCCTCAGGATCAAGCATTTCATTACTTAATTTGTCCGGGATCTTATTGTGAAACTCACTACTAAATCCATCAGGGCCCAGCGGGTGTCAGAATGATTTAGCAGTCTTATAAATTTCTCTATATTCTTTTGTAGTTCTCATCGTATGTTAAATGCTTTGGAATGACAGGAAGATGTAACTTATCAAAATGATTTAAAAAACATATTTTTTTAAAAAAGAGGAGAAGAGAATTATGAAAAGAATCTTTTAAATCCCCAAGTTAATATTTAACTAAGTTAGCATTAAATTTGTTCTCATTCAAGTCCTTGATTGCTTTATTAGAAGTAATTACTTACTTTGGTTTAAGAGGATTGGCTAGGGCAGGTTACTTGCTTTCATGTCTCATTCATACAAACTTTATATTAAGTATTTTAAATGCATTTTAACTTTTAAAGTTTTGCAAATTAGACAAGAACCTGCAGAAATAAGAGGTATGCTCTTTTTCTCCATCGATATATTACTCTTATTAAAAATATCATTCCCACTAATGTCAAATGGACTTTTGGTACCTAATGATCTTGACAAGAACAAATACAACCGTGTGGATTTGGAATCAGGAGAGAATAGGGTTATTTATCTGTGGTGCTGTGGGAGAGACATTTTCTTTTCCAATTTTCTTCCTCCATTTTCTTATTACAATTACTGTTTGGGTTCATTATGACAGCTCTCATCATTATGACTTTTCGAGCTCTCAAGCTGGAGAAAGATTAATGGTAGAAGGAAATATGGTCTTTGGCATTAGAGCTACATCTAGCTGTTAATATAACATAGCAGAAGTACATGAAATCCATTTATTAGATTTATGCTTGTGATGGAGAAAGTGATATAAGGTATAAAATGTTAAGATGTAGAACCTGAAATATTGGCAGGTGGCATATATATTTCATCCATTCATTCACTTTTTCATTCAACAAATCTTAAACATCAATTATGTGTGCATGCCATTCACTGAGCTAAAAAATAGGTTTTCATAAGACCTAATCTGAAAGGGATGTTGGACAGGAAGGGTGCACAGGGGGCAGGGGAATGGGGGAGCTACTTACCTGGTTTTGCTCATTTTGAAGACTAGAATTTTGATTCTGATTATTTGGCAAGAGCTCCTGGATCTAGGTGTCTATAAAATTGATCACTAGAGGTTAAGACAAGCTTTGTTAAAGATCAGTGAATCTAGATATGAAAACTGTATCTTTACTAATTCATCCTGTAGTATACGGGCAATAGATGTTCCAAGAGTGAGTCTGATACAAGCCTCTAATTTTTCCTCACCAGAGAAATTGGTAATCCTTTTTTAATGATCACAACGAAGAGAAAAGTTCTGGTCCTGAACTGGGTTGTTTTCTTCCAGTGTAGCTGTGTATCTATGTGATATCCTCCTGTGATGGGTTTAGAGATAGCTTCCTTGCCACAGGTCTCTTATTACTAGCCCTAGAGAGTGATTAATTAGACTTTGTTGCTTAACATTGGCAAGGACTACTCTAAGTCTGTTTACAAGAGCTCTCCAAGTATTCTCTCTGTGGGATTTTGTTTCTCAGCCCTATGGCTTTGGGTAGGGCATTTAAAAGACGCTTTGAAGCAAAGAAAAACCTGCTTGGAGGTCTAACTGTAAAGACCTTTGTCATAGCTCAGAATTAGGGAATTGTGATCAATTGCTGTGCAATTCCAGTTGACACCCTCCCTGGTAGAAGTAGGTAAGGAGTAGCTCAGAGGTGTTTCCCTTAAATCTCTTATTGCTCAGTACCATGTAGGTTACAGTCAACACTGCTTGGCACAGAAGATACAACAACTGAAGAGGAGTGTCCCTGTCCCCATGGAGCTCAGAGTCTGGCGAGGGACTCACACAATTATAAAATGATGTGATTAGTGCCATGCTAGAAGAGTATACGGGGAAGGCAATGGCACCCCACCCCAGTACTTTTGCCTGGAAAATCCCATGGACGGAGGATCCTGGTAGGCTCCAGTCCATGGGGTCGCTAAGAGTCAGACACGACTGAGTGACTTCACTTTCACTTTTCACTTTTATTCATTGGAGAAGGAAATGGCAACCCACTCCAGTATTCTTGCCTGGAGAATCCCTGGGACGGGGGAGCCTGGTGAGCTTCTGTCTATGGGGTCGCACAGAGTCGGACACGACTGAAGCGACTTAGCAGCAGCAGCAGCAGCAGCAGCAGCAGAAGAGTGTAGGTGTGTGGGGCAGGGTGGGTAGAGGGAAACGTGTTGTAGGATTATCCAGAAAGTTGACTTAACCCAGAAAGTCTATAAACATTTACAATTTTGCTAAGTATCACAATTTTTAGCATATTGATCACTCCAAAATAGCCTGGGTAGCTCAGTTGGTAAAAAAATCTGCTTGCAAAGCAGGAGACCAGGTTCAATTCCTGGGTTGGGAAGATGCCCTGGAGAAGGGAATGGCAACCCACTCCAGTATTCTTGCCTGGAGAATCCCATGGACAGAGGAACTTGGCAGACCACTGTCCATGGGGTCACAAGAGTCAGACACGACTTAGTGACTAAACCACCACCATCACCATATGAAAATATAAACTGGTAAATCCTGTACAATGTTTGTCAAGGTAGCATTCTGTTGCTGTTTAATTTTATCAGCTCTTAAATTATGTATTAGGAGTGGTCAGAGTAGATTTTCCACTAAGATCCTACCAGAGCTATGGTTTAAAGTCAAATGACAGTAAGTAAGAGAAAATCAAGAAGGGAAACAATCTTCTTTGCAGAGGAAATAGCACTTGGAAAGGTCTGACAACAAGAGGCAGTGGGTTAGGAGAGCTAGGTCTGTGCTTTCCATGGCAGTGGGGAGGGGTGCCTAGGACCACAAAGGAATGGTCCTGAATGGGTCAGCAGGGGTATGATCATGGAGAACCTTAGGTGCAGAATAATGAGTGAGTTAAAGCTTATCTTGAATGAAGGCAGTGGATGAAAGGGAGATAACCAAAGCCTTTGAACAGGAATGGGACAAAATCAGATTTGTATTTTAAATAGAACACTATGGCTATACTTGCATCATGAACTGGAGAGGTGAGACTGGAGACACAGAAGAACCTGGAAAGGCTGAGGCAATAAATTAGGGAAAGTAAGCTGGTAGCCTGAACTTGGGCAAGGACGACTGGAGGATAGAAAGAAACAATGGACTAGATAGGTAATTATTTGGACTGGCTTTGGTGAGGAAGAGATAACTGCAGGGATGGGGGAACCTATTCAGCCTGGGCATCAGCCAGTGGGTACTGAATCTGTCTCAACCAATAGTAAGTGTTCAGTGAAAGGAAAGAAACTATCAGATCAGATCAGATCAGATCAGTCACTCAGTCATGTCCGATTCTTTGCAACCCCATGAATTGCAGCACACCAGGCCTCCCTGTCCATCACCAACTCCCGCAGGCCACTAAGACTCACATCCATTGAGTCAGTGATGCCATCCAGCCATCTCATCCTCTGTCGTCCCCTTCTCCTCTTGCCCCCAATCCCTCCCAGCATCAGAGTCTTCTCCAATGAGTCAACTCTTCCCATGAGGTGGCCAAAGTACTGGAGTTTCAGCTTTAGCATCATTCCTTCCAAAGAAATCCCAGGGCTGATCTCCTTCAGAATGAACTGGTTGGATCTCCTTGCAGTCCAAGGGACTCTCAAGAGTCTTCTCCAACACCACAGTTCAAAAGCATCAATTCTTCGGCACTCAGCCTTCTTCCCGGTCCAACTCTCACATCCATACATGACCACAGGAAAAACCATAGCCTTGACTAGACAAACATCTGTTGGCAAAGTAATGTCTCTGCTTTTGAATATGCTCTCTAGGTTGGTCATAACTTTCCTTCCAAGGAGTAAGCATCTTTTAATTTCACGGCTGCAGTCACCATCTGCAGTGATTTTGGAGCCCAGAAAAATAAAGTCTGACACTGTTTCCACTGTTTCCCCATCTATTTCCCATGAAGTGATGGGACCAGATGCCATGATCTTTGTTTTCTGAATGTTGAGCTTTAAGCCAACCTTTTCACTCTCCACTTTCACTTTCATCAAGAGGCTTTCTAGTTCCTCTTCACTTTCTGCCATAGGGTGGTGTCATCTTCATAGTTGAGGTTCTTGATATTTCTCCCAGCAATCTTGATTCCAACTTGTGTTTCTTCCAGTTCAGCGTTTCTCATGATGTACTCTGCATATAAGTTAAATAAACATTGTGATAATATACAGCCTTGACATACTCCTTTTCCTATTTGGAACCAGTCTGTTGTTCCATGACCAGTTCTAACTGTTGCTTCCTGACCTGCATACAAATTTCTCAAGAGGCAGGTCAGGTGGTCTGGTATTCCCATCTCTTTCAGAATTTTCCACAGTTTATTGTGATCCACACAGTCAAAGGCTTTGGCATAGTCAATAAAGCAGAAATAGATGTTTTTTTCTGGAACTATCTTGCTTTTTCCATGATCCAGCGGATGTTGGCAATTTGATCTCTGGTTCCTCTGCCTTTTCTAAAACCAGCTTGAACAGCAGGAACTTCACGGTTCACATATTGCTGAAGCCTGGCTTGGAGAATTTTGAGCATTACTTTACTAACATGTGAGATGAGTGCAATTGTGCAGTTGTTTGAGCCTTCTTTGGCATTGCCTTTCTTTGGGATTGGAATGAAAACGGACCTTTTCCAGTCCTGTGGCCACTGCTGAGTTTTCCAAATTTGCTGGCATATTGAGTGCAGCACTTTCACAGCATCATCTTTCAGGATTTGGAATAGCTCAACTGGAATTCCATCACCTCCACTAGCTTTGTTCATAGTGATGCTTTCTAAGGCCCACTTGACTTCACAGTCCAGGATGTCTGACTCTAGGTCAGTGATCACACCATGGTGATTATCTGGGTCGTGAAGATCTTTTTTGTACAGTTCGTCTGTGTATTCTTGCCACCTCTTCTTAATATCTTCTGTTTCTTTTAGGTCCATACCATTTCTGTCCTTTATCGAGCCCATTTTTGCATGAAATGTTCCTTTGGTATTTCTGATTATCTTGAAGAGATCCCTAGTCTTTCCCATTCTGTTGTTTTCCTCTATTTCTTTGCATTGATCACTGAAGAAGGCTTTCTTATCTCTTCTTGCTCTTCTTTGGAACTCTGCATTCAGATGCTTATTTCTTTTCTTTTCTCCTCTGCTTTTCGCTTTCTTCTTTTCACAGCTATTTGTAAGGCCTCCCCAGACAGCCATTTTGCTTTTTTGCATTTCTTTTCCATGGGGATGGTCTTGATCCCTGTCTCCTGTACGTGTCATGAACCTCATTCCATAGCTCATCAGGCACTCTATCTATCAGATCTAGGCCCTTAAATCTATTTCTCACTTCCACTGTATAATCATAAGGGATTTGATTTAGGTCATACCTGAATGGTCTAATGGTTTTTCCTACTTTCTTCAATTTAGTCTGAATTTGGCAATAAGGAGTTCATGGTCTGAGCCACAGTCAGCTCCTGGTCTTGTTTTTGCTAACTGTATAGAGCTTCTCCATCTTTGGCTGCAAAGAATATAATCAATCTGATTTCGCAAACCAAATAAATAGATTATTCCCTTCCTTTATCATCAATACCATATTTTAAGTATTTTTATGTTATTTTCTGTCTTTTAAATTTTTACTCTTTGTTTTGAATAAGAAATACATTCATATGTTTCAAAATTAAAAAACTTCTTAACACATCGAGCAGTCTCTTTCCCTCTCCTCTACTTATTTCTTATGTTTCCTTGCAGGGGTCTTTGTGCAGATACCAGCAAATACAAATACCTATATCCCTTTCTTCCACAAAAGGCAGAAGCCTACTTGACACTGTGACCTTTACCTTGATCTTTTTTGTTGTTTTGTTTTGTTTTATTTTGTTTTTTTTTTTCAACCTAATAGTACATCCTGCCTGACTTTCCATATCAGTATCAGTTCAGTTCAGTTGCTCAGTTGTGTTCAACTCTTTGCAACCCCATGGACTATAGCATGCCAAGCTTCCTTGTCCATCATCAACTCCTGAACCTTGCTCAAACTCATGTACACTGAGTCAGTGATGCCATCCAACCATCTCACCCTCTGTTGTCCCCTTCTCCTCCTGCCTTCAATCTTTCCCAGCATCTGGGTATTTTCCAATGAATCAGTTCTTTGCATCAGGTGGCCAAAGTATTGTAGTTTTACCTTCAGCATCAGTCTTTCCAATGACTGTTCAGGACTGATTTCCTTAGGATTGACAGGTTTGTTCTCCTTACAGTCCAAGGGATTCTCAAGAGTCTTCTCCAACACCACATTCAAAGGCATCAATTTGTCAGCACTCAGCTTTCTTTATAGTCCAGCTCTCACATCCATACATGACTACTGGAAAAACTATAGCTTTGACTAGACAGACCTTTGTCAGCAAAGTAATGTCTCTGCTTTTTAATATGCTGTCTAGTTTGGTCATAGCTTTTCTTTCAAGGAGCAAGTGTCTTTTAATTTCATGGCTGCAGTCACCATCCACAGTGATTTTGGAGCCCTTCAAAAAATAAAGTCTCTCACTGTTTTCATTGTTTCCCACCTATTTGCCATGAGGTGATGGGACCAGATACCATGATGTTAGTTTTTTGAATGTTGAGTTTTAAGCCAACTTTTTCACTCTCCTCTTTCACTTTCATCAAGAGGCTCTTCAGTTCCTCTTTGCTTTCTACCATAAGAGTCATGTGATCTGCATATCTGAGGTTATTTATATTTCTCCTGGCAATTTTGATTCCATCTTGTGCTTCATCCAGCCTGACATTTTGCATGGTAATCTCTGTATAGAAGTTAAATAAACAGGGTGATAATATACAACCTTGACATACTTCTTTCCCAATTTGGAACGAGTCTGTTGTTCCAAATTGTCTGGTTGTAGCTGTTGCTTCTTGACCTGCCTACAGATTTCTCAGGAGGCAGGTGAAGTGGTCTGGTCTTCCCATCTCTTTTAGAATTTCCACAGTTGTGATCCACACAATCAAAGGCTTTGGCATAGTCAATAAAGCAAAAGTAGATTTTTTTCTGGAACTCTCTTGCTTTTTCTATGATCCAGTGGGTGTTGGCAATTTGATCTCTTGTTTTTTTTTTTTTGCCTTTTCTGAATCCAGGTTGAACATCTGGGAGTTCACAGTTCATGTACTGTTGGAGCCTGGCTTGGAGAATTTTGAGCATTGCTTTACTAGTGTGTGAGATGAGAGCAATTGTATGGTAGTTTGAACATTCTTTGGCATTGTCTTTCTTTGGGATTGGAATGAAAACTGACATTTTCCAGTCCTGTGGCCACTGCTGAGTTTTCCAAATTTGCTGACATATTAAGTGCATCATTTTCACAGCATCATCTTTCAGGATTTGAAATAGCTCAACTGGATTCCATCCCCTCCACTAGCTTTGTTCATAGTGATGATTCCTAAGGCCCACTTGACTTCACAGTCCAGGATATCTGGCTCTAGGTGAGTGATCACACCATCGTGGTTATCTGGGTCATGAAGATCTTTTTTGTATAGTTCTTATGTGTATTCTTGCCACCTCTTCTTAATATCTTCTGATTCTGTTAGGTCCATACAATTTCTGTCCTTTATTGTGCCCATCTTTGCATGAAATGTTCTCTTGGTATCTCTAATTTTCTTGAAGAGATCTCTAGTCTTTCTCATTTTATTGTTTTTCTCTATTTCTTTGCATTATTTATAGGCAGTGGCTTCCTTCTGTTTTGCTTACAGCTGCATAATATTCCATGGTGCGGATATACTGGAGTTTATTAAACTGGTTCCTCAGTTAGATTCTTTCCAGTCTGATGGTATTATTTTAAAAAATGCTTCAAATAGGCATCTTATATTTTCATCATTTTGTATGTGGGTATGTGTATCTGTAAAAATATTTTTGACATATCAAAAGGAAAAACATTTATAAGTTTGATACATAGCTGCTGCTGCTGCTAAGTCGCTTCAGTCGTGTCTGACTCTGTGCGACCCCATAGACAGCAGCCCACCAGGCTCCCCCGTCCCTGGGATTCTCCAGGCAAGAACACTGGAGTGGGTTGTCATTGCCTTCTCTGTGATACATAGCAGTATGTTTAAAAATTGATCACTCTACTCAGGAAATTTTCTTGAAGATATCTTGGGTTTACATATTAAAATATGATCTGATTTGGCATGGTATCACTCTATTATTATTCAGTTGTATTAACTTTTAAAGTAGCAGCTGTGATATACTGATATTTTTGTGTTACCTGAGAAGATAACTTCCAGAGCACCACAAAAACAAGGCTTGGAGTCACTAAGCCTCTATTTGTTAGTAATAATAAATAGGAAATTTAAGTGATCATTTTATAATTTTTCTTCTCATATTTCTTAAATCACTCATCTTCCTAAGAGATGACAGATCCTTGATGCTAGCAGGTCATGGGCAGGCAAGAGGAGATACATTTATTATACGCTTAACATCTCAAGACTGTCTATGCTCGTACTTTTAAAATCAAGTGTTGATCAGAACAAACAAGTCTTTCTTGGATCTGGGCTATTTTATAGGTAGAACTGAGTTTTAGATAAATGTGTCCAATTATACATGTTTTAGGTAAATTTGCAGTAGAAACAAGACAGCTTTTCCCTTTAAATCTCTGCTGCAAGAAACCAGCTTCTAGCTTAGAGCTGACAATACAAATTCCAAGAGGCTTACTACCTATGGAGGCACATCTATTCTTCCTATCCAGAGCTGTGGGCTTTGGACATTGGCAACCTGTGAAACATTTACAGCCTCCCCCCCCCCCCCCCCCCCCCCCGCCACCTGGGGGCACATGATGTTTCATTTCTGGCACTCTCGGAGTCAGGGAGTCCTCCCTATGCTAACTCTAGGTCTGCAGGTGGCCCATTGAGTCTGTTGTAGTTCTATTTGCATTTAAGTTTTTGTCAGTAAGGAAGTTGAGATGATATTGAATTTCTCCAAGTCTTACTGAGAGGCAGAGATGCTGCTTAGATCTTGAATACCCTTAAGCCTTCAGCAAGAGAGAAAAAAAGAAAATGTTATGGTAAAAGGGTGGGGTTGTCTTGGCTTTTCCTCTGTTTGTAATGTAAGCCCACCTTGCGTGGGGTGCCTGTACACCCATGCAGCATCTGGTATCCATCAACCTTCATTATGCCCAAACTGCCTCCCCCAGATATTCCTTTATCTGGTCCCTCAACTTTGGACTGAGACTGTTCCCTCTCTCCTTTTTTCTTCCTGCCATAATTCTGCAAGAGAAGGACTCTGCCCTGTCCCTACAGTTCTTAAACCCTACTGTGCTTCAGAATCCCTGAGGGTATTTGTTAAAACCCTGGGCCACTTGTCCTGTGTTTCTGAACTTGGGAATCTGCATTTTTACCAGCAGGCTCCATCTCCCACCCTAAGTGATTCTGACTTAGTGAGGAGATGACACTTTGAACAACCCTGTGCTATTCATCCCAGGGGATGGTTGCCAGGGAAAGGGAGCGGTGTTAGTTCCAGCTCTGCCCACCCAGCCCCAGCAGTCCCTGGCCCGGCTTCAAATAAGTCACTCTAACTGTCAGTGCTTCTCTTTCCTTCTCTAAAGCACATGAGAGCAGAGAGAGAATTGCACTGTGTGCTGTGCTTAGTCACTCAGTTGCGTCCTACTCTTTGTGACCCCATGGACTGTAGCCCTCCAGGGTCCTCTGTCCATGGAGATTCTCCAGGCAAGGATACTGGAATGGATTGCCATGCCCTTCTCCAAGGGATCTTCCCAACCTAGGAATCAAACCCAAGTCTCCGACATTGCAGGTGGATTCTATACCATCTGAGCCACCAGGGAAGCCCACTTAACTTAAACTCACGTGTCCCCTTGTCTTTCCTTCTTGCTTGGCTGGAAAACTCCAGCTCCGAATGGTGCTACTATCTGGCTCCTCTTCCCTGCATCCTTACTATTGAATGTGACTGGAGAAAACCAAGGACTCAGGCCAATCAACCTTGTTCAACCAAGCTCTCAACCCTGCAAATATCACAGTGCCTCTCCAGACAGCTCACTGTTTCATTCTGCATAAGGACAGTTCCAAACGTTCTCTCTCCTCAAACTTCAGACCCAGCCTCTTCCCCCACATTTTAACTTATGGACTTACTTTCCAATTCACAGATAAAATAGGAGCCATGAGAAACCCACCACCAAACCTACAGATGCACCTCTTTCCACATCCGCTTCCTTCTATTGCATTGTCTCTCCTCCTAGCTAAGCCAGGACCTTCCCAGATGCTCTGGCTCTCGTTCCTCAATGCACCCCTCATCTCCTCCATCTCTTCTCAACCTCTTCCTCTCTGCCATTACTGGGTCGGCCAAAACATTCCTTTTGTTTTTAAGTAAAAATGAAAGACATTTTTCACTTTCACTGAGAACTTTATTGAACGACATAGTCACTGTTTTGTTCCACTATCTTCTGCCATTTTTCAGGCAACTTCATAATTCTGTCTTCCTAAAACTTTTAATCTTTTTGAGCAAAGAACTATTTCAGGTGCATTTTACAGTCTTTCAGGGAATTGAAATTTTTCCATTAAGAGAATTTTGGAAAGACGTAAATAAATGGAATGTCTGGTGAAGACGGTGGATGAATCAGAACTTCGTAGCCAAGCTGTAAGTTTTTGCCTGGTCAGCAAAGAGACTTGCAGTCTTTCATTATCCTGATGAAAGAGTATGCATTTTTTCTCTATTGACTAATTCTGGATGCTCTTCATTGAGTGCGTCTTTCAGTTGGTCTAAGTGGGAGCAGTACTTGTTGGAATTAATCATCTGGTTTTCCAGAAGGAGCTCATAATAGAGGACTCCTTTCCAATTCTACCATATATACAGCATCACCTTCTTTGGATGAAGACTGGCCTTTGGTGTGGTTGCTGGTGGTTCATTTCACTTGTCCTATGATCTCTTCTGTTCCACATTATTGTACAGCATCTACTTTTCATTGCCAGTCACAATTTGTTTTAAAAACAGAATGGTTTCATTACATTTATGTAGAGAATCACATGTGGAAATATGGTCAAGAAGGTTTTATTTTCACTTAAATTATGTAGAACCCAGACATAAATGCAATTAATATAGCCAAGCTGGTACAAATGATTTTCAAAGCTTGATTGGATATTTGGGGTATGTTGGCTATTTCCTGTGTGGTATAATACTGATTTTTCTAGTTAATATCTCAATTTGATCACTATCAACTTCAATTGGTCTACCCAACCATGGAGCATTGTCCAGTGAGAAATATTCTGCACAGAACTTTACAAACCACTTTTGACATGTTTGACCAGTCACAGCACCTTCTCCATACACTGCACTAATCTTTTCTAGCATTTCAGTTGCATTTTTACATTTCTTGAAATAATAAAGCATATTATGCTCTAAATGCTGCTTTTTTCTTCCATCTCCAATATTAAAATGGCTACACAAAAATTCACCAATTTTGATACTTTTTTTAAATGACAGCTGTCACAATCCAACAAAATTGTTTCAAATGAAGTTTAAGGCACCTAAATGATACTGGAGCCATTGAATGAACCTTTTGGCGAACCCAATATATTTCTACCACCCAGAAATTATACTGTTAACATATTGGTATATTTCCTTTTAGTCTCTTTAAACATGTATAAGCATACATTTTGTACATCATTGGGCTTTTTCTCTGTTACAGTTCAAACAGGGGAGCACAGTCACCATGCTATGGGATTTATCATATGAGTTGGACCTTCCACAGTTGTAAGGAGGAGAGAAGTAAAAGTCCATGATGGGGATGTTGGGAACACAGTGGAGTTGTTAACCAGAAAATGAAGAAGCCAAACACATTATCCTGACTATCCAGGTGGGCCCAATATCATGTGTCCTTATACGAGGGGAAGTAGGAGATTTAACCACAGCAGTTGTAAATGTGATGACAGTTGGAGCCGTGTGAGGAAGGGTCCTGAGCCAAGGAAAGCAGGTGGCCTCCAGAAGCTAGAAAAGGCAAGGAAACAGATTCTCCCATTGAGCTTCCAGAAGGAACCCGTCCTGCTGACACTGTGGCTTCAGTTGAGTGAAACAGATTTTGGACATCTGGCTTCCAGAATCGTGAGAAAGTAAAGTTGTGTTGTCTTAAGCCACCAAGTTTGTGGTTCGGTACAGGAGCAAGTTATAAAGTGAGATCACTAAAGGAATGGGTCCAAAGAAAGCTATCCAAAGCTGGTACCTCTGTGTAGCTGAGTCCTCTGTGGACCTGCAGATGCATCTGGTGCTGGGCCTGAGACCACTGTTGGTTGGTCAGCAAGATCAGAAGCAAGACATACTGGACACAGAGCAGAGAAGAGCTGGTACCATCCTGGTCACCTCTTGATCTATCCTTTGCTCCATCTGGCCACAAATGCCTTCCGAAAGCAATTGTGGCCTTGTCAATTTTGCCTTCTAAATCTCACACGAGTTTCTCTCTTGGCCAGATCTAACCCATGTAGGGAACAGAATTCAGAGTTCAAGGACCTGTGGTTCCCAGATAAGCTAAGGCCACACAGCATGTTCCAACCTAGGATCATATAGTTTATGGGTTTTCGTCTGGCTTCCCCCCTCTTCCCACTTAGCATAGCAAGGGCATTGTCCAATATCACTGAATATGCCTCTTAAACTAATTTGTAAGAAATTCTGATAAACCATATTTATTTCACCGTCCCTGTATTATTGGTAACAGAATGTTTTATGTTTCTCTATATTACAAACAGCACTGCAGTAACTCTGTGCATGTAAATCTTTGTCCGTATCTCTGACATTTCTTGGGAATGGATTCCTAGAAAGAGGGTTACTGAGTTAAAGAAAATAAATTTCTACAGATCATGGTGATTCTTGCTTTCCAGAAATGATGTATCAACTTTCATTTCTACTAATACTGGGTCTTGACCTGCAGTGAATACTGTGTTTTCAGTCCTTTCAGTGAGGCATTTCTTGACCTTTTCTGATGCTGGTGATCATTATTGCTTGAGATTTGGATGTTAGCTGAGCAGGCTGCAACACACACGTCCAGCTGGCTGGTTGGGCTGGAGACACCTTCCTCTTTCCCCCTCCATGGACATTTGTACCTTCAGAAGCTGCACTCGTGGGAAAGGGGAAACCTGTTCTGATAGGGAATCCAGGATTTTTCAGTCAATGACTTGGGGGAATATATTACTTAAAATGAAACATGTACTCAGTAAACACTGTGCACAAAGGAACCTGTCACTCTTGTTTCACAAATAAAGAGGCAGAAATAATAGGAAAGCAAATGACATCTCCAACTATAGTTGGCAAGTCTCTAGCTGAGTCACACTTAGTATTTACATTCCTAAAGTTTTCATGATTTAAGACATTTCAAAGTCTTGTAGTTATTGGAACAAAAACTAGATTCTGTATCAGGTATAGGAAAGGAATGATCTTTGATTTAGTGTTAAAACACTGAAGCACTGGCCAATTCCTACTGCAAAGATTTAAATTAATAAGGATAGTTTCATGGCAAACTATTTTAGATAATCTTTTTGATTCTCAGCTTTACTGCAACAGAAATAAAAAAATAAAATATGATTGCTTCATGGAAGTGGCCCAAGGAGAAAAGCTGCCATGCCAGAGGATGTTGTGTAGGGAGTGATTAGGTAGTCTGCTGCATGTTTTCCCAGATTTATATTTTAGCTGAAATGTAGTGGTTAGGTGGAGAAGCAGTAATTGGTACATTGAGAAAAGAAATTAATACTGACTTATCTTTTTCCAAACTGCAAAGTGTATTTTTTATATACCACCTCAGAATGCTAATAAAAGAATCTAGTTTCCATTTATCAAAATTAGAGATGTCAACATTTCTGATGACTGGTTTGCTGTATGAAATCCTATTTTAGAGTTATCAGACTATCTGAGATCTTTAGGGAATTTCAGTGTCAAGTGAGACAACCAATAAATAAACATCCACTTAATATGTACAGAATTATAGAAGGCTGAGCTATGAGGGGCACAGCAGAGATGATCAGCAGTTCTCAGAGTGGTCTGCAAACCAGCAGTATCAGCATCCCTTTGCAGATGACCAGAAGTGCACATTCTCAGGGCCCATTTAGTCCTACTGGATCCGAATCTCTGGGGGTTGTGCTGGGCAATTCGTGTTTTAACAAGTCCTCTGATGCATGCTGAATTTTATTCAAGAACCACTGTTTTAGAATGATGTCTTCATTCTGTAGGTGAGGATGCTGAAGCCCAGTGAGGTTGGGTTTCACTTCCTAAATCACATGAGATGCTAACGGCATATCAGGACCAGACTCCCTAGTCGCTAGGCAATTTCAATAGTCTTTACACAACAAGTTGTTTCTCTGAGGTATGCAGTGAGGATGAAAAGTGTGTTAAGCATGTTCTGCCAGTGTAACCAGGCCAGCAACGGGTGATGTGCTTGGGGAGGAAAATTTAGTGCTATGAGAAGTAATATGTGCAAAGCTTGCTACTGTTGTTGCTAAGTCATGTATGACTCTTTTGAAATCCCATGAACTGTAGCCTTGCCAGACTCCTCTGTTCATGAGATTTCCCAGGCAAGAATACTGGCGTGGGTTGCTTTTTATTTCTCCAGGGGATCTTCCCGACCCAGGGATCGAACTTGCATCTCCTGCATTGGCAGGCAAGTTCTTCACCACTAAGCCACCAGGGAAGCCCATGCAAAGCTTAGCCACTAAGAAAATTCATCTCTGTGAAACAGCCAACCAGTGCTTCAATGACCTAGATGAATAATCTATTACTATAGGGTTGGCTATTTTAATAATAAGCATTAGGGAGAACTCTATATTGAGATCACAAAAGTTCTCACAGAATTCTATATAAAAATCTGCTCAGTATCTGCCTTATAAAATGTAAAAAAGCTGTGTAGCTCTACCCCTTTGTGGGTATTACCTTGTTCAAAAGATCTTATTCAACGGGGGCAGGGGAAAATGTGGGGAGATCAGATCAGTCGCTCAGTTGTGTCCAACTCTTTGTGACCCCATGAATCACAGCACGCCAGGCCTCCCTGTCCATCACCAACTCCTGGAGGTCACTGAGACTCACATCCATTGAGTCAGTGATACCATCCAGCCATCTCATCCTGTGTCGTCCCCTTCTCCTCTTGCCCCCAATCCCTCCCAGCATCAGAGTCTTCTCCAATGAGTCAACTCTTCCCATGAGGTGGCCAAAGTACTGGAGTTTCAGCTTTAGCATCATTCCTTCCAAAGAAATCCCAGGGCTGATCTCCTTCAGAATGGACTGGTTGGATCTTCTTGCAGTCCAAGGGACTCTCAAGAGTCTTCTCCAACACCACAGTTCAAAAGCATCAATTCCTCGACGCTCAGCCTTCTTCACAGTCCAGCTCTCACATCCATACATGACCACAGGGAAAACCATAGCCCTGACTAGGCAAACCTTTGTTGGCAAAGTAATGTCTCTGTTTTTGAATATGCTCTCTAGGTTGGTCATAACTTTCCTTCCAAGGAGTAAGCGTCTTTTAACTTCATGGCTGAAATCACCATCTGCAGTGATTTTGGAGCCCAGAAAAATAAAGTCTGAAACTGTTTCCACTGTTTCCCCATCCATTTCCCATGAAGTGATGGGACCAGATGCCATGATCTTCGTTTTCTGAATGTTGAGCTTTAAGTCAACTTTTTCACTCTCCACTTTCACTTTCATCAAGAGGCTTTTGAGTTCCTCTTCACTTTCTGCCATAAGAGTGGTGTCATCTGCATATCTGAGGTTATTGATATTTCTCCCAGCAATCTTGATTCCAACTTGTGTTTCTTCCAGTCCAGCGTTTCTCATGATGTACTCTGCATATAAGTTAAATTGGCATTGCCTTTCTTTGGGAAAATGTGGGGAAATTACACCAAATTCCATCCACACAGTTTATGATCTCAAATCAAAGATAATTTTTTTTATTTTGAAAGAGAAACTCTTATCAAAATACCAATGGGAACAGAATTTGATATAACTGGTTTTTGTGGTATGTTAGAATCTCAGATATGATAAAGAAAAAATCAAGTAGTTTCTAACTCATACTGTGACCTTATTTAAATAATTAAGTTTCTCTTCATTTAATCAAGTTGCCTTTCACCAGATGGAAGAAGGGATTTATTTGATCGAATTTTTTTCATAGTCAGCAAGAACATCTTAAGTCTTACAATCATCTAGGGTAAGATACCTGATTTTAACACTTTCACAGTTCAACAAGGATCAGATGACCCACATGGCATTGTCTTAACTAAGATGTAGGTCTATCGCACAATGTAAGCATGTATCCAAAATACCCAAGACATTGATTGGCACTTTTCTTTTAAGTTGTGACCATGGTCTATGCCTTTAGAAAGACTTGTAGCAAATACATATGGAATTCTCATATAAATTCATAGGTACATATATATGCTACAATGGCACTTAATGAAAATCAGGATGGGACTGTGGGCAGAATATAAAAAACCAGCCCAATAGAAATGGAATATGAACCACATATCCAATTTGAGATTTTCTAGAAGCCACATTTAAAAAGTACAAAGGAACAGATGAAATTAATTTTAATAATAGTTTTATTTAACCTAGTATATCCAAATATTTTTAATATGTGATCATATAAAAATTATGAGAATTTACATTCTTCCTTGTATTAATTTTTTGAAATCCACTCTGCCTTTATATATATCTCAATTTGATAAGCCATATTTCAAGTGCTCCACCAGCCACAGGTGGCAGGTGATGACAGTGTAGGACAGGACAGGTAGGAATAGACTCACTAATCCACTGAATATATTTCCAGATGCTTCCCTTAGCCTGCCTTCCCCCTAATCCCAATTTTCAAATTGTCAGGCTTACTCTCTGATGTCTATAAGCAACTCTGAAATGCCCCTGGGATTTCATTCTCCACCCTATTCTCCTTTTCTCTCCTTTTTCTCCTTAGCCCCCTATGACTTTAAATACTGGCCTTATGCTGATGACTCTCAAGTTTGTCTCCAGCCCAGACCTCTCCTTTGAGCTGCAGACAGTCTTATCCAACTACATATTCAACATTTCCTCTAGGATGTATAATTAACACAGAAAATGTAACGTGACCAAAATAAGTACTGATTACCAACCCCCAGTACAATCGCCATATTTGCTCCCCCATAAACCTTTCTTAAGGCAATAAATGGTACCACAGCC
Organism: Tragelaphus eurycerus; assembly: GCA_935064755.1. NCBI lineage: Eukaryota > Metazoa > Chordata > Mammalia > Artiodactyla > Bovidae > Tragelaphus > Tragelaphus eurycerus. Next base: position 13,634,273 of record CAKXYN010000024.1, on the reverse strand, counting down.
TATACAGGGGTTCAGCTAATTTCTTCTCTTTCTCACACACTTAGAACCTACATCCAGTCCAACAGCCAACTCTGTTGTCTCTGCGTCCATAATGTATCTGTATCCTAGCTCCTCTTTACTTTGACTATTATAAGCTGAGTCTAGGACCCTATCATCTACCTCTGGATCACTGCCCCTGTCTCCTAACTAGTCTCCTATCTATAGACGAGCTGCCATTTAGTGATCAGACTGAGCTTTAATGCATAAACTACATCATATCTCCTCTTGCTTACAACTTGTCCATTGGTAGTAAGGACAGAAAAAATTCTCAGATTCATTAGTCATTAAGGAAATGCAAATTAAGTCCCCAGTGAGATATCGTTTCATACTTATTTAGAATGACTATCATAAACAAGACATACAACAACAAATGTTGGTGAATATGCTGAGAAATGGGAGCCTCATACATTGCTGGTGGGAATGTAAGATGGTGCAGCCACTTTGGAAAACAATTTGGCAGTTTCTCAAAATGTTAAATATAAAACCATCCTGCAAACCAGCAATTCTGCTTTTAGGTATCTATGCAAGAGGAATGAAAACATCTGTCCACACAAAGACTTGCATGCAACTGTTTATAGCAACATCATTCGTATCAGCCCCAAACTGGAACAACCGTGTGTTTGTCAACAGGTAAATGGACACACAAACCCTGGTGTATCCAAATAGTGGAACATATTCAGCAATAAAAAGGCATTAACTACTGACACATGCCATGGAAACTTACAAACATTATGCCAAGTGAAAGAAGCTGGACACTAGAATATACTATGTATTATATGATTCCATTTACATGAAATGCTAGAAAAGGCACATTTCAAAAAGCAGATATTAGATGAGCAGCTGCATGGGGCTAAGTGGGAACAGGTGATAACTGTAAGCGGGCATGAGAGGTTTCACTGAGAGGATAAAAGTATCCTAAAACAGATTTGCAGTGATGGTTGCACCCTTTAGTTGAACTACTTTAAAAAAAAAAAGAATTGCACACCTGAAATAGGTGAATTCTATGATATATAAAATGTAGCTTAATAACAATGTTTTAAAAATAGGAAGTTATTTCCTATTTCCTATTGAAGTTGAAATAAAACCCAAACTCCTTGCCATAGTGCACAAAGCTCTACACCCCTACCTACCTTTCAGACCTTGTTTCTTACTGGCCCCTCTCTTGGCTCACAGTATCCCAACTCCACTGGTCCTGGTTTTATCCCTTTAACATGCCAAGTTCATTACTGTCTTAAGATGTTTGTTCCTCTGCCAGGGATACTGTTTTCTCAGATCTTTACATACGTGTCTCCTTCTCAACTTTGGAAATTCAGTCCAGAGAACTCCCCCAACTCCATCAGAGCCAAAGCAGAGATCCCCTGCCTGCCATAGCCCACGTCATCTTTTGCAACTTGTTTATCATCCTTGTGGCAATTACCAGCACCTTGAAATTATATGCGCTGCTGATCTGAATGTTGGTGCCCCTTTCCCAAATGTATATGTTAAAATCCTGACCCCTAAAGGTGATGGTATGAAGAAATGGTAACTTGGGAGGTGAAAGTTACTAGTGTCTTTACAAAAGAGGCTGCAGAGAGATCCCTCACCCCTTCCGCCATGAGAAGATTCAGAGAGCAATCAGCGACCTGGAAGAGGTTCCCTCACCCAATCATGCTGGCACCCTGACCTCAAACTTCCAACCTCCAGAACTGTGAGAAATCCATCTTTGTTGTTTGTAAGCCACTCAGTCTGTGGTATTGCAATATAGAATCCAAAAGGACTAAGACATGCACTTAAGACATGTGTTTGTTTTTCATTTATGAATCTTTATTTTGTTTTTTTTTATTTTTTTTGGCTTCAGCATTTTTTTTATTTTATTATTATTATTTTAATTTTTCTTAACTTTACAATATTGTATTACTTTTACTATACATCGAGATGGATCTGCCACCAGAATACACATGTTCCCCATCCTGAACCCTCCTCCCTCCCCGCTTCCCACACCATCCCTCCAGGTCATCCCAGTGCTCCAGTCCCAGGCATCTGTTATAGGGCATCGTACCTGGACTGACTCGTTTCAGATATGATATTATACATATTTCAATGCTATTCTCCCCAATCGTCCCACCCTCTCCCAGTCCCAGAGTCCAAAAGTCTGTTCTATACATCAGTGTCTCTTTTGCTGTCTCATAAGCAGGGTGATTGTTACCATCTTTCTAAATTCCATATATATGCGTTAGTATACTGTATTTGTGTTTTTCTTTCTGGCTTACTTCACTCTGTATAATAGGCTCCAGTTCCATCCACCTCATTAGAACTGATTCAAATGTATTCTTTTTAATGGCTGAGTAATTTGACAAAGGTGGCAAGAATATACAATGGATTAAAGACAATCTTTTTAACAAGTGGTGCTGGGAAAACTGGTTGAACACTTGTAAAAGAATGAAACTAGAACACTGTCTAATACCATACACAAAAATAAACTCAAAATGGATTAAAGAGCTAAATATAAGACCAGAAACCATAAAACTCCTAGAGGAAAACATAGGCAAAACACTCTCTGAATCTTTATTTTGTATTGAGATATAGCCCATTAACCAGAGAAGGCAATGGCAACCCATTCTAGTACTCTTGCCTGGAAAATCCCATGGGTGGAGGAGCCTGGTGGGCTGCAGTCCATGGGGTCACTAAGAGTTGGACACGACTGAGTAACTTCACTTTCACTTTTCACTTTCATGCGTTGGAGAAGGAAATAGCAACCCACTCCAGCGTTCTTGCCTGGAGAATCCCAGGGACTGCAGAGCCTGGTGGTCTGCCGTCTATGGGGTCGCAGAGTCAGACACAACTGAAGCGACTTAGCAGCAGCAGCATAGACCATTAACAATGTTGTGATAGCTTCAGGTGAACAGCAGAGGAACTCAGCCATACATACACATGTATCCATGCTCTCCCAAACTCCCCTCCCATCCGGGCTGCTGCATAACATTGAGCAGAAATCCATGAGCTATATGTGGAACCTAAAAAGACACGATACAAAGGGACTTACAAAATAGAAAGACACTCACAGACTTAGAGAACAAACCTATGATTGCTGGGGGTGGGTAGTGGGGCAAAGAAAGGGGGAAGGGATAGACAGGGAATTTGAGATAGGCATGTACACATTGCTATATTTTAAAATGACACATGTTTGCTACCTGCCTCCCCCTGCTAGCCCCCAGGTTCAGTGTTGAAAGACTTTCCAGCTTTTGGCCCATGTTCAGAACAGTTACTGCTGACACATAGGAGGTACTTATGAAGCCAGCCTGAGTGTCTTGCTGAATGTTCTTTGACGTTTCATTAAATGCTCTGGGCTGAAAATTATCCTTCTCTAAAATAACATAATAATTATATCTGTCCTTCCTACCTTACAGGGCTCTTTGTGAGGGCTGAAGCAGAATTATGCAAGAGCCCTGTGGACACAAACCTAGCTCTTATTATTTTACGAGAGGGTTACCTTGTGATTCCCTTGGACCACCCTCCTGTTTATGTATTTTGGGGTCGGGAAAATACTGTAAGCGAATGACACTTTATATACACCAGGCTAAGGGACACGTTGTACAAACTGCCATTCTATCTATGTGGTTATTAGACGAAACTGCTCTATTGCTATGCAGGGCAAGCAATGCTCTTTCTGGGCACCTAATTCCATAAGTAAAAGAGGATCTCATGCAGCCTCCTAGGAAGCCAGATATTCTTCCAGTGATGATGAGGAATCTGTATGGAAGTAGATCTGTGTGCCCTTTTCATTGCCATGGAAAGGGGACAAGGAGAGAGCATTTGGCATGTCTGCTGAGAATGTAAAACCCCAAATTCCAGATATAGAAAATTGAACTTCAGAACAAGCTCATTTCACATGAGTCACTAAATGGATGTTGGAGGGTGATGACTTTTCACGACTCTTTATCCAAGCTGCTGAAGAAAGTTGCTTCCAGCCTTCCCTGTCTTTCTTCCCTCCTTCCTTCCCATCCTTCCTTCTTTCTCCCCTCTCCCCGTTTCTTCCTTTCATTTGCAGTAATCTTTCTTTTAACACTTGATTTTTTAAAGAGTAGTTTTAGGTTCACAACAAGATTAAAAGGAAGGTTCAGAGAGTTCTCAGTTGGTAAAGAATCTGCCTGCAATGCAGGAGACCCCAGTTTGATTCCTGGGTCAGGAAGATACTCTGGAGAAGGGATAGGCTACACACTCCAGTATTCTTGGGCTTCCCTTGTGGCTCAGCTGGTAAAGAATCCACCTGCAATGTGAGAGACCTGGGTTTGATCCCTGGGTTAGGAAGATCCCCTGGAGAAGGGGAAAAGCTACCCACTCCAGTATTCTGGCCTACAGAATTCCACGGACTGTATAGTCCATGGGTTCACAAAGAGTCGGACATGACTGAGTGACTTTCACTTTCAAAGAGTTCTCACATACTCCTTGCCCCAACTCATGCATGCTATGCTATGCTAAGTCACTTCAGTCGTGTCCGACTCTGTGTGACTCCATAGACAGCAGCCCACCAGGCTCCCCTGTCCCTGGGATTCTCCAGGCAAGAACACTGGAGTGGGTTGCCATTTCCTTCTCCAATGCATGAAAGTGAAAAGAGAAAGTGAAGTCGCTCAGTCATGTCTGACTCTTAGCGACCCCATGGACTGCAGCCTACCAGGCTCCTCCATCCGTGGGATTTTCCAGGCAAGAGTACTGGAGTGGGGTGCCATTGCCTTCTCCAACTCATGCATAGCCTCCCCCATTACCAACACACCGCCTCCCCTCTCCCCCGACCCAGTACTAATTTTTGTTACAACTGATGAACCTACGTGAGCACATCATTATCACCCAAAGTCCACAGTTTATATTACTCTTGGTGTACGTTCTGTAGGTTTGGACAAATGTATATTGACATGTAACATCTTTATAGTATCATACCGAGCATTTTCAGTTCCCTAAAAATCCTCTATGCTCTGCCTATTCATCCACTCTGATCCTGGTCTTTTTACTGTCTCCATAGATTTGTCTTTTCCAGAATGTCATATAGCTGGAACCATGATATATGTAGTCTTCTCAGATTGGCTTCTTCCGTTCAGTTCAGTCGCTCAGTCGTGTCTGACTCTTTGCAACCCCATGAATTGCAGCACGCCAGGCCTCCCTGTCCATCACCAACTCCTGGAGTTCACTCAGACTCATGTCCATCGAGTCAGTGATGCCATCCAGCCATCTCATCCTCTGTCATGTTCTTGCCTGGAGAATCCCAGGGACGAGGAGCCTGGTGGGCTGCCGTCTATGGGGTCGCACAGAGTCAGACACGATTGAAGCGACTTAGCAGCAGCAGCAGCACACACATACTAGGAATGTATTAGAATGGCCAAAATCTGGAGCACTGACAACACCAAATGCTGATGGGAATATGGAGGCACAGGAACTCTTATTCATGGCCAGGAGGAGTGCAAAATGGTATGGCCAACTTGCAAGACAGCTTGGCAGTTGCTTACAAAATTAAACATACTCCTCTCATATGATCCAACCTAGACAGCATATTAAAAAGCAGAGACATTACTTTGCCAACAAAGGTCCATCTAGTCAAGACTATAGTTTTTCCAGTAGTCATGTATGGACGTGAGAGTTGGACTGTGAAGAAAGCTGAGTGCCAAAGAATTTATGCTTTTGAACTGTGATGTTGGAGAAGACTCCTGAGAGACCCTTGGACTGCAAGGAGATCCAACCAATCCATTCTAAAGGAGATCAGCCCTGGGTGTTCTTTGGAAGGAATGATGCTAAAGCTGAAACTCCAGTACTTTGGCCACCTCATGCGAAGAGTTGACTCATTGGAAAAGACTCTGATGCTGGGAGGGATTGGGGGCAGGAGGAGGAGGGGACGACAGAGGATGAGATGGCTGGATGGCATCACCAACCTGATGGACATGAGTCTGAGTGAACTCCGGGAGTTGGTGATGGACAGGGAGGCCTGGCGTGCTGAGATTCATGTGGTTGCAGAGTCAGACACGACTGAGCGACTAAACTGAACTGAACTGGACTGATCCTCATTAGTGAGATATCTTTGACCCAGTTTTTGTTTCGGTTGTTTGTTTTCTTATTGTTGAGTGTTAAGATTTACTTGTATGTTTTGGATAATAGTCCTTTATTAGTTGTGTCTTTTTTTTCCCCCAGTTTGTGGCTTATCTTCTAATTTCTTGATACCATATTTTGAGGAGCAATAAATTTAATGAAGTCAAGCCTACTAATTTTATTTCATGAATTATGTCTTTGATGTATCTTAAAAATCATCACCATATCCAAGGTCATCTAGGTTTTTTCCTATGTTTCAATTTTAGATTTTACATTGAGGTCTGTGATCCATTTTGAGTTAATTTTTGTGAAAGGAATAAGGTCTGTGGGTAGATTCACTTTCTTTTTAAAAATTTTTTCTTCTTTTTTAGATTCGTTTTCTTGCATGTAGATGTCCAGTTGTACTCGCCCCATTTGTTGAGACGTCTACCTTTGCTCCATTCTTTTTCTTCTTTCAGTGTACATCTTTACAAATTTTGCTGGATATTCTTGGGAATTATTTTAAAGGCTATCAAAATCATGCTTCTGCTAAAAAAAGGAAATATAATTTCCCAACTGCCTTATCATTTTAAAAATTTGATCCCCTTATAAATTCTTTATTGCAACGTTTCTCATACTTAAAGTCATTTTTTTGTTGTTGTTGCTGTTTAACTTGAACCTTAGTTTTTCTAGGATAAATATTCTGTTCAGAATACTTTTCTCTAAAAACTTGGAGTAAATTTCCTAATGTCAGTTAGCAACCAGTGTTTCTGCTGAGAAGGAGGATACCATATTGACTCCGTTCCAAGTAATCTTTTCTTTCTGTCTCTCTCTTTGGGAACTTTCTCCCGGTATTAGGAAATTTCATCAAGATGTGTCTATTTAAAACTATTTAACATTCTATGGGACCTTTAAATCTAAAAACTAGTGTCACTGTTGAGTTTGGGGAAATTTCTTTGATTTTTTTTTTTTTTTTATTCTGTGAGTTTTAGTATTCTTCCATTCTGAAGTTCCTATTAAACTATTCCCACTCCCTTAGTTGTATTTTTCTACATGATTTGGTCATGGTTTCCTGTACTCAGTATGATTATATTATCCTTAATTTTTCAGGATTTCTTCAAAATTCCTGGATTGATGGTAACACACAATTCTACTTTTCTAGGGCTAACATTTTGTGTGTGTTAGTTTGGGATCTGAGACTTGGAGTTAAAAATCTGTAATGAATTTGCCATTCTGATCCAGGTTATCAAGTGATCATTTATATAAAGGTGGATCCTGCTTATATTACATGTAGAGGTTCCTTAGTCTTGAATTTCATAACGCTTTCTTCAGACAAACTTTTGGAAGAAGAATTTTTTTTTTGTGGATGTTGTTGCTGTTCAGTCATTCAGTTACTTCTGACTATTTGCGACCTCATGGACTGCAGCATGCAGGCTTTTCTGTCCTTCACCATCTCCCAGAGCTAGCTCAAACTCATGTCCAATGAGTTAATTATGCCATCCAATCATCTCATCTTCTGTCGTCCCCTTCTCCTCCTGCCTTCCCTCTTTCCCAGAATCAGGGTCTTTTCCAATGCATCGGCTCTTCACATCAGGTGGCCAAAGTATTGGAACTTCAATTTCATAATCAGTCATTCTAATGAATATTCAGGATTGACTTCCTCTAGGATTGATTGGTTGATGTCCTTGCAGTCCAAGGGACTCTCAAGAGTCTTCTCCAACACCACAGTTCAAAAGCATCAATTCTTCAGCACTCGGCTTTCTTTATGGGCCAATTCTCACACCCATACATGACGAATGGAAAAACCATAGCTTTGACAATATGAACCTTTGTCAGCAAAGTAATGTCTCTGCTTTTTAATATGCTGTCTAGATTTGTCATAGCTTTTCTTCCAAGGAGCAAACATCTTTTAATTTTGTGACCGCAGTCAGCATTTGCAATGATTTTGGAGCCCAAGAACATAAAGTCTACCACTGTTTCCATTTTTTACTCATCTGTTTGCCATGAAGTGATGGGACTGGATGCCATGATCTTAGTTTTTTGAATGTTGACTTTTAAGCCAGCTTTTTCACTCTCCTCTTTCACCTTCATCAAAAGACTCTTTAGTTCCTCTTTACTTTCTGCCATAATGGTGGTGTCATCTGCATATTTGAGGTTATTGATATTTCTCCCAGCAATCTTGATTCCAGCTTGTGCTTCAGCCAGCCTGGCATTTTGCATGATGCACTCTTCATATAAGTTAAATAAGCAGAGTGACAATATACAGCCTTGACGTACTCCTTTCCCAATTTGGAACCAATCTGTTGTTCCATGTCCAGTTCTAACTATTGCTTCTTGACCTGCACACAGGTTTCTCAGGAGGCAGGTAAGGTAGTCTGGTATTCCCATCTCTTTAAGAATTTTCCACAGTTTCTTGAGATCCACATGGTCAAAGGCTTTAGCACAGTCAATGAAGGAGAAGTAGATGTTTTTCTGGAATTCTCTTGCTTTTGCTATGATGCTGAATTCTATGATGTTGAATTTCTATGATTTTGGCAATTTGATCTCTGGTTCCTCTGCCTTTTCTAAATCCAACTTGAACATCTGGAAGTTCTCGGTTCATGTACTTTTGAAGCCTGACTTGGAGAATTTTGAGCATTACTTTGCTAACATGTGAAATGAGCACAGTTGTGTGGTAGCTTGAACATTCTTTGACATTGCCCTTATTTGGGATTGGAATGAAAACTGATCTTTTCCAGTCCTGTGGTCACTGTTGAATTTTCCAAATTTGCTGGCATATTGAGTGTGGCATCATCATTTAGGATTTGAAATAGCTTAGCTGGAATTCCATCACCTCCATTAGCTTTGTTCATAGTGATGCATCTTAAAGCCCACTTCACTTTGCGCTCCAAGATGTCTGGCTCTAGGTGAGTGATCTGGGTCATGAGGATCTTTTTTTATAGTTCTGTGTATTCTAGCCACCTCTTCTGCTTCTGTTAGATCCATACTGTTTCTGTCCTTTATTGTGCCCATCTTTGCATGAAATATTCCCCTGATATCTCTAATTTTTTTAAGAGATCTCTAGTCTTTCCCATTCTATTGTTTTCCTCTATTTCTTTGCATTGATCACTGAAGAAGGCTTTCTTATCTCTCCTTGCTATTCTTTGGAACTCTGCATTCAAATGGGTATATCTTTCCTTTTTTTCCTTTGCCTTTAGCGTCTCTTCTTATCTCAGCTATTTGTAAGGCCTCCCCAGACAGCCATTTTGTCTTTTTGCATTTCTTTTTTTCTTGAGGATGGTTTTGATCACCATCCTCCTGTACAGGCCTCCTGTACTATGTCACGAACCTCCGTCCATAGTTCTTCAGGCATTGTGTCTATCAGATCTAATCCCTTGAATCTATCTGTCACTTCCACTGTATAATCATAAGGGGTTTGATTTATGTCATATCTGAATGGTCTAGTGGTTTTCTCTACTTTCTTCAATTTAAGTCTGAATTGTGGATGTGGAAAACAAAAATTATTCCATTATTGCTCCCGTTCCATATAAATCAACTTTGGCCATTCTAGCTTATATATTCTTTTTATCTATAAATATTTGTGATTGTTCTTAATACTGTATTATTCTATATGGAATATAAATGTAGTCATCACAGGGAAGAAAGGAAATTTTTGTCCTGTATTTCTTGAGAAGAGATAGTTCTTTTATGTGGTTAAGGGCTGGAGGTAGAGGGCTTTTTAAAACATGCTGCTTGGTGAATTAACCTTATGTCAGTAACACCTTTATAAGTTCTAGACATTTGAAGGGAAGAAAGATCATTAGAGAAAGAAAGTGGTCATGCTTCTCAACTCTGTAGTCTGGGAACCAGTCAAAGGAATAATAATGTTCCAGCCAGAGTAATCAGAGCAGATATGGCTAATAGGTTTCAACTTGAGTTGAAATAAATGATTGATAGGGTCTGCCTGGAGCACAGCTGTGTTGGAAAGGATTTTGAGGCCACATCTGGGTTCACAGGACAAAGTGTGATTAATGATGTCTGCCAAGGTTGTGAGAGGATGTGGTGGTGGTGGTAGCCATGCCATGTATTTTTAATACCCGGATAAGAATCTTCTGATGAATAGAACTATTCATCCATGAGGTTGCCAGATTGCAGTTGGAAGATTATGGGCATTTCTGACAGCATGGAGATAAGATGCTAATGCTGTTTTACTAATTTTGTTCAACTTATAGTCAGGATGATTTCCTGACACCCCAGTGCTTGTAAGTTGAATAAAATATAACATATCTGTATACCCACTGCTTGGTTCAAACTCAAGCCAGGATCACAATGCATCCTCATGCAGACACAAGCATGACATTACACAGAAAAATGGGATATTAAGCTATTCAAATGATCATTCTAAAAAATCTTTCTGTGTCCCAGAAAATAGGGGTGGATTATTTTTTTCACTTGCTCTATTTTACATTCAGTAAGTATAGAAAGACAGAGTATAGAAAGAAGAGACTGATATTTACTGACAATACTTTTGAGATAAATATTGCGAATATTTTGGTTTAGGACCCTCTAGACTGTTTTCCATGTATATGTTTAATAGGATCATACCATGCATACCATTTTTAGCCTAAACTTTTCATTTGATGAAGTCTAGACCTCTTTCTAAGTTAATAATAAAGATGACTACATTATAGTATCTAATGGATCAATAATATTTTATTGTGTGTGTGTTTAAATATACACACACCATCATTTATTTAATCAAGCTTTATAGATTGTTTCTCAGTTTGGTATTATAATAACACTTTGATGAATAACCTTGTGTATAAGTATTAGTGAACTGATTATTTCCTTATAGTAATTTTCTAGAATATTTGCTAGGTCAAATTCATAAATCTTCATTTTTATTTTAAGAGTTTTGATAATGTCTTCCAAAAGGTATTAACAATATACACACTACATTTTAAAGAAAGTGACACAGAAAGCACAATAAATTGTTAGGATCACTACTCTGAGTGAAGAGCCTGAACTATTTTCCACCCACATACTCACATACTCTCTTTTCTTAACTCATAATATTATGTATATTGACTATGGAGACCATTATAATTCAAAACTGCATCATCGAATTCAGAAGTTGGCACTCAGGCCTGGGGAATGAAGCCAGATATGCTCACAGGAGTTTTCTTTATTCTACAGACAAAATGCTCTATGTCTCCAGCTGTCTTGACAGTCTGAGCTCTTAGGGAAGCACCAAGCATTCTTCCTTTGTACTTTCTAGGACATGCTGGGCTTGTGTGGACAGATTTTGCAGGCCCTCGGTTCCATTATACTGGTTCATCTCTGAGGTTACCTGCAGGCCTGCAGAGCTTGGGAGACTGGGGACTAGAGAGGGTTGGTGAAGTCTGGAGGAGGAAGAGGCTGCACTTCCCCCAGAGGAGGGACAAGGTGGGGTATTGCTCAGAGTGAATGTGATGAGGAGTTTTCAGTTACTGACTTCCTCTTGTACCTAAATGCGCTTTCTCTATTCACCCCCAGACTCCTCTCTTATCCCATTCCATTGCTTTCTTTGTCCTTGAAGTACTTTTCTACCTTCAGAATATTTCCTTTTCATCTGTGGCACTTGAACAAGTATTTGGTGCTGTATATAAATTGTCATTGTTGTTCAGTCGCTAAGTCGTGTCCAACTCCTTGTGACCCCGTGGACTGTAGCCCACCAGATACTGGAACAAATAAATCACAGTTAATAGTATCCTATATCATAGGTAACAGTATCTATAAAAAGTAGGAAACTAAACATCACAGAATCATTTTGGAGGAAAATAAGCATTTTAGAGAAGTTGTCTTTATTTAATTTTCAAATAATAGCATGACTATTTAGTGATTCCATCTTCAAAGTTTAATTCTTCTCATAAAATGTTGTGTTGTTGCATTTTAAAAACTGGTAACCAGAGTAACTAGGACAACTACCTCTGCATGTAGGAATGCACAGTGAGTGAGAAAACATGATGGGAAACTGCTAGCTTATCCAATTTGTAGGGCAAGTTTCCAAACACACCCAGTCTGAGTAGGTGCCATGAACAGTCATTATCAGTAATAACAGTTTAGTTTCAGACCTAGAAAATCCTGTTGGCAAACACACACATACACACACGCACGCACACATATATTTCCCAGGAGACTAGGAAAAAGTACAGTTTTCACATGTCATTTGTTTTCTAAGATGATGTTAATAGAAAATTTTTTCTTTTTGTTAAAAAGAAGAGTTACAGAATTTAAGGGTAGGTAAAAAAAAAACTACAAATGATGGAAAAATTAGATAGGTACTGAAACTTAGTTCTGGAAAATTTTCATTCAGTTTTGTATGGGGAATTTGTAATTTCTTTTCTTTGTTTACAAAAGTGATACATATATGCCCATTGCAGAAAATGTATATATGAAAGTTTGAAAAGGAAAATAACAATGACTTAAATTCCTACCACCCAGATATCACTCAAATATAAGCAGTTTTGTTTCTTCTTCAGTATGGAGAAGGAAATGGCAACCCGCTCCAGTGTTCTTGCCTGGAGAATCCCAGGGATGGTGAAGCCTGATGGGCTGCCATCTATGGGGTCGCACAGAGTCGGACACGACTGAAATGACTTAGCAGCAGCAGCAGCAGCAGTATATATATACATATGTATGTATATATATATGAAGAGCCAACCAGTCCATTCTGAAGGAGATCAGCCCTGGAATTTCTTTGGAAGGAATGATGCTAAAGCTGAAACTCCAGTATTTTGGCCACCTCATGCGAAGAGTTGACTCATTGGAGAAGACTCTGATGCTGGGAGGGATTGAGGGCAGGAGGAGAAGGGGACGACAGAGGATGAGATGGCTGGATGGCATCACTGACTCGATGGATGCGAGTCTGAGTGACCTCCGGGAGCTGGTGATGGACAGGGAGGCCTGGCGTGTTGCAGTTCATGGGGTCGCAGAGTCGGACACGACTGAGCGACTGATCTGATCTGATCTGATATATATATGTATTCTTGCCTGGGAAAGCTCATGGACAGAGGAGCCTGGAGACTCAGTGACTAAACAACAACAATATAATAATTGTTTAGTCACTGAGTCTCCAGGCTCCTCTGTCCGTGAGCCTTCCCAGGCAAGAATACTGGAGCGGGCTGCCATTTCCTTCTCCAGGGGCTCTTCCTGACCCAGGGATCAAAGCCATGTCTCCTCCATTGGCAGGCAGATTCATTACCACTGAGCCACCTGGGAAGCCTTCATGTGATTGTATACACACACATAATATCTCTTCTTTATCTTCTTCTGAGTTTGGATCACATTTTATACATATTTTTATATTTTGTTTTCTTTACCAGAAGTTTTGTCATGACCGTTTCCTCAAATTGTTAATTTATATAGTTGCTAATATTTATAATATAGTTGCTAATATTTACTTAGCAACTATTTGTTTTAGTGCTTACAATGTGTCAGGTATTTTTCCAGGCACTTGGGATATTAATTAAAAACCAGACATGGCCCTTGTCCTCTTGGTGTTTATGGTTGATTAAGAAGACATGCGATTAAAAAGCAACTACAATGAAATGAGGTAAGTAGTATAACATGGAATAGAAAATGAGAGAGTAGCAGCTATCTGAAGAGATTTTCTAGAAGTGAGCAGATATTCAAAAGATTAGTAGAGGCTAGCATAAAAATATGATTGTTTTTATGGCTGTATAATATTTCATAGTATAAGTATGCCCAATTTAACTAGTCTCATTACTGAGCAGGAAGAGTATATCTGATTCCTTACCACTGTAAATACTATTGTAACGAACAAACGTATACCAAAATCTTTGTCAACATTGCTGATTCTTGTATCAGATTCCTAGAAATTATTAATAAACCACTACGTGAAAGAAAAAACCTCTTGATATTTCTTGATACATATTGCTGAATACTTTCCAGTTACATCAACTTTAAACCAACGCCCAAGAACATGATGGTACCCATAATGCACTCTCTTGCTATTAAATATTACCATTTAATAAAAGATACAAAAATGATAAAAAGCAATATATTTAACTGTGGATTAATTGATCTGTATTTAATTGCCAGAGAGATTGAATATTCTTTTTTGCATGTATTGGTCTTTGGGGTTATTCTTTAGTATAATTAAGGGCTTCCTTGGTGGCTCAGATGGTAAAGAATCTGCCTGCAATGCAGGAGACCCAGGTTCAACCCCTGGGTTGGGAAGATCCCCTGGGAAAGGAAATGGCAGCCCACTCCAGTATCCTCACCTGGAAAATTTCATAGCAGAGGAGCCTAGTGGACTACATCCAAATTACCTCTTTATGCCCCTTACCCAGTTTTCTTTTGGAAGTTAATGGATTTTTCATGAGTTGATTTTTAAGAGCTATTTTTATATTAGGGATTATTTGAGGGATGTGTGTGCATGTGTGTGTGTATGTGTGTATTTAGAAGGGTGGTTTTGGAATGATTGGGGCTTCCCTGGTGGCTCAGAAGGTAAAGAATCTGCCTGCAAGGCAGTAGGCCTGGGTTCTATCCCTGGGTGAGGAAGATCCCCTGGAGCAGGGAATAGCTACCCACTCCAGTACTCTTGCCTGGAGAATTCCATAGACATATAGCCTAATGAGCTACAGTCCATGGGATCGCAAGGAGCTGGACACAACTGAATGACTAATACTACTACACTACTTATTTTCTGGGCTTCCCTGCGGCTCAGACACTAAAGCGTCTGCCTGCAATGCAGGAGACCCAGGTTTGATTCCTGGGTCAGGAAGATCCCCTGGAGAAGGAAATGGCAACCCACTCCAGTCCTCTTGCCTGGAGAATTCCATGGACTGAAGAGCCTGGTGGGCTATAGTCGCAAAGAGTCGGACACGACTGAGCCACTTCACTTTCACTTTCTTTTCCCTCTAGAAGAATCACATTACTTGAATTATTTGTTTCCTGTCACCATACCTTGCTATGAACAAGAATGGAAGGTACTGAATGAGCACAGATGCTGAGCAATGTTGATAAAAGGGCAAGCATTCGGGGCATAATCTTGCTTTAGGTTCTTCTGTTCCAAATGAACGAGCATGGTAAGCACTCTTAAAAAGAATGTCAAAAGTCTTGTGCTGGACAAATATGAAGGCAGTTAGGGATTTAAGATGAAGTAACTCTTAATGTACTGACCCGTTTAGGTCTATTTCCTAACTACACAAAGCCAGGAACAGGAAATGCCCACTGAGAGTAGCTCCCCTCTCCAGTGGAGGAGAGGTGTGGGAATTAAGACCCAGGGCCACATCTGTGGGTCTCTCATATCAACCCTAGAGATGAAGGTTGGGAAGGTACCTTACCTGGGAGGAGTTGTTGTGGGGCTCAAGAAAAAAGTGGATGTTTCATTGGTCATCAAAATATCTATCACAGGGCATGAAGCTTCAGCCGAGGATTTAGGGCTTTTAAGGACAAAAGAGCTTTTATCAGAAATGCTTCATCTATCTTATTGCCGAAGAGAGAGTTTGCTGTAAAACCTGGACCAGAGAGTCTAATTGGATTCATCTCGTGTGTTTTAGAAAAGAACTTGAAAATCTGTAGGAGTGCTGTTTTTATCTGTGACTTAGTTCTAACCCAAGGCTAAGTCTAACCCAGAAAACTACCTTCTGCTTCAATTGTTGGTCTTATATTTAAATATTTAAAATTCCTTATTACCAAGCTATAAATTGATTTTACTTCTTTTTCAATAAATGTGAATAATGCTGTCTATATAGAGTTTGGTATTGTGCTATTTAACTTGA
Organism: Tragelaphus eurycerus; assembly: GCA_935064755.1. Lineage (NCBI taxonomy): Eukaryota > Metazoa > Chordata > Mammalia > Artiodactyla > Bovidae > Tragelaphus > Tragelaphus eurycerus. The sequence continues at coordinate 13,618,437 of CAKXYN010000024.1, read as the reverse complement.
TCAGATCAGATCAGATCAGATCAGTCGCTCAGTCGTGTCCGACTCTTTGCGACCCCATGAACCGCAGCACGCCAGGCCTCCCTGTCCATCACCAGCTCCCGGAGGTCACTCAGACTCGCATCCATCGAGTCAGTGATGCCATCCAGCCATCTCATCCTCTGTCGTCCCCTTCTCTTCCTGCCCCCAATCCCTCCCAGCATCAGAGTCTTCTCCAATGAGTCAACTCTTCGCATGAGGTGGCCAAAATACTGGAGTTTCAGCTTTAGCATCATTCCCTCCAAAGAAATTCCAGGATTGATCTCCTTCAAAATGGACTGGTTGGATCTTCTTGCAGTCCAAGGGACTCTCAAGAGTCTTCTCCAACACCACAGTTCAAAAGCATCAATTCTTCGGCGCTCAGCCTTCTTCACAGTCCAGCTCTCACATCCATACATGACCACAGGAAAGACCATAGCCTTGACTAGGCGAACCTTTGTTGGTAAAGTAATGTCTCTGCTTTTGAATATGCTATCTAGGTTGGTCATAACTTTCCTTCCAAGGAGTAAGCGTCTTTTAATTTCATGGCTGCAGTCACTATCTGCAGTGATTTTGGAGCCCAGAAAAACAAAATCTGACACTGTTTCCACTGTTTCCCCATCTATTTCCCATGCAGTGATGGGACCAGATGCCATGATCTTCGTTCTCTGAATGTTGAGCTTTAAGCCAACCTTTTCACTCTCCACTTTCACTTTCATCAAGAGGCTTTTTAGCCCCTCTTCACTTTCTGCCATAAGAGTCGTGTCATCTGCATATCTGAGGTTATTGATATTTCTCCCAGCAATCTTGATTCCAACTTGTGTTTCTTCCAGTCCAGCATTTCTCATGATGTACTCTGCATATAAGTTAAATAAACATGGTGACAATATGCAGCCTTGACGTACTCCTTTTCCTATTTGGAACCAGTCTGTTGTTCCATGACCAGTTCTAACTGTTGCTTCCTGACCTGCATACAGATTTCTTAAGAGGCAGATCAGGTGGTCTGGTATTCCCATCTCTTTCAGAATTTTCCATAGTTTATTGTGATCCACACAGTCAAAGGCTTTGGCATAGTCAATAAAGCAGAAATAGATGTTTTTCTGGAACTCTCTTGCTTTTTCCATGATATCATTTCCCAATTTCATTAAATATCTTCAAAACGTCATTTAATGACTGTACATTGTTGTTGTTTAGTCGCTGAATCATGTCTGACTCTTTTTCGACCCCATGGACTGTAGCCTACCAGGCTTTTCTGTCCGTGGATTTCCCAGCCAAGAATACTGGAATGGGTTGTGTTTTCTTCTCCAGGGGATCTTTCCAACCCAGGGATCAAACCCATGTCTCCTGTATTGGCAGGCAGATTCCTTACCACTGAGCCACCAGGGAAACTAATGTTTGAAACAGGCATATCACATTAAATTGACCAGTTTCTAAATTATCTATTATTTTAAAAATTATAATAAACTCTATAATGAGCACCTGTATACACAACTCTTTTTTATGCATTTCTTATTACCTTTTTAGGATGAAAGTTAGAATTGGGCCAGCCTGGGGAATTTCATCCCAAGCATTTATGTTAAAAAATGGATATCATACTGTACATATGGATTTCCACTCAGATTTTTCACTTAGCAGATTGTGAGCATTATTCCATGTCATTAAATATTCATTGAAAACATGATTTTTCTTTAGTGGCTATATGTTAATTTTATGATAATTTAATTTTTTAAAAATATATTATCATCTCTCATTTTTTAGCCATTCTCTTAAATAATCCAGTTATTTCTACCTTTTTGGTGTTATAAATATTGTTACTGTGAACATCTTTATGTACATATTTAATTACAAAACCAGAATAGAATAATGAACTTCCTCATCCTATTATCCTGTGTCAACAATTATCAACAGATGCCAATCTCATTTTTCTTATAACCTCCAAATCTCCATTCCCCAGAGGATTATTTTGAAGCAAATAGCCCAGAACATTTTTTGTCCCATAAGACATAATAAGAATATGACCATTGTAGGCAGGTATCATTTCATGGTTTTTTTGTTGGACATATCTGACATTTTTAGCTTAGTAATTTATTAGAAAAAAATATTCAAAGATTCATAAGAAGTAGAAAAGAACATTGTTGAAAATGTGGTTCTCAAACACATCATTTTTCATTAGTAAAATTAAGTAAATTAGTTAAAATTCAGTAAAGTTTAGGTTATGCCTGGTTGTCTGAGAACAAGGAGTCATCACTGATACTCTCTGGCCAAAGACTCTCTGAAACAGAGGAAGTAGGTACCACCCTTCCTGGATAAACAAATGTTACCTCTAATCTCCACAAATGGTAAAGACAGAAAAGGTTGAAAATAACTAGGAGACATACTTACTTTATAAATCATATACAATTTTCTGTCACTTCATTTGTGCCTTTAGCACTGAAGCTAGAAAGCAGAAGGGTGATGGTTCATAAGAGGGACAGATTGTTCAGTGTGGTCCTTCTAAAGTCAATGAAGGGGCTTTTTAGAGAGTGGTGCACCACTTACCCACCCACTGCGAGCCATGGGAGGGAGACCACAGTGATAAACACATCACTAAAATATTCAAGTACGTCATAGATCAGGTACCAGCCGCAGATGTTCCCCTTTTTGTAATCCAGCTGAATTTTCTTTGCACAGAAAATTGTCAGCCACTTCCTCACTCACACACTGCAGCTTTCTCCATGAACCTCCTACCCTAGCTTGTGTCAAGCAAGTATATACAAATAACTCGCAGGGGACCGAATGAGGTATTAGACACAACTTTTAAATTGCTTCACTCACTGTAAATACTACAACAAAAATATTTTTTTTCCAACCATAGGACCCATATTTCCTTCATTCTGCTTTTGAAATCATCCATTTCCTCCTTTTCCCTCATTGACTTTATTTATTTTTTTGAGGCGCTAGGTAAGAATTTTATTAGGATTTATGTTCCCAGATTTTTTAAATATCAATTTTATTTATTTATTCTGGTTGCCCTAAGCAGAGACATTACTTTAGCAACAAAGGTCCATCTAGTCAAAGCTATGGTTTTTCTAGTAGTCATGTATAGATGTGAGAGTTGGGTTATAAAGAAAGCTGAGCACCAAAGAAATGATGCTTTTGAACTGTGATGTTGGAGAAGACTCTTGACAGTCCCTTGGACTGCAAGGAGATCCAACCAGTCCATCTTTAAAGGAAATCAGTCATGAATATTCATTGGAAGGACTGATGCTGAAGCTGAAACTCCAATACTTTGGCCACCAGATGCGAAGAACCAACTCGTTCGAAAAGACCCTGATGGTGGGGAAGGTAGAAGGCAGGAGGAGAAGCGAATGACAGAGGATGAGACGGTTGGATGGCATCACTGACTTGATGGACATGAGTTTAAGTAGGCTCCGGGAGCTGGTGATGGGCAGGGAAGACTGGCGTGCTGCAGTCCGTGGGGTTGCAAAGAGTAGGACACGACTGAGCGACTGAACTGCACTGGGCCTTCATTGCTTTGTACAGGCTTTCTCTAGTTGCAGCAAGGAGGGGCTGCTGTGGTTGCAGTGTGTGGGCTTCTCATTGTGATGGCTTTTCTTGTTGTGGAGCATGGGCTTTAGGTGTTGAGGCTTTAATAGCTGTGGCACGTGGGCTCAGTAGTGTGACCAGATTTTTAAAATAAATTTTATTGAAATATAGTTGATTTGCAATATTGTGTTAGTTTCAGGTGTACAGCAAAGTGAATCTGTTATACAAATAAATATATCCACTCACTTTTAGGTTCTTTTCCCCTATAGGTCGTTACAGAGTGTGGAGTAGAGTTCCCTGTGCTATACAGTAGGTCCTGATTAGTTATCTGTGTTATATATAGTAGCGTGTATATGTCAGTCCCAATATCCCAATTTATCCCTTCCCTCCAACCCCCTTAATAACATTAACACTTCAACCTCTCCTTAAAGCAATCTAATTCAGTCTTTTTTTCTTCTCTCTTTTTAAAATAACATTTTGTTTTCATATTATTTTCTCCCACTATTGTTTTATTTTCAATAACTTTATTTTCCCAACTTTGCTATATTTGCAGGTCACTACCTAAGATTTGATTTACTCTTACCTCCTCAGTCACCTCTCTATCCTCTTCCTTGTGTTAAACAAAAACACTGTTAAGGGCATGTATTCGCCCCTAAAATTATTACTTTGCTTTTCTGCTAGTGGAAAGTTAGCCCAACTAAGATAACATTATTTTTTATCTCTTTTTTAAAAATCCAAGACTCTAACTAGAAAAAGTAACTTTTGATAAGCTTTGCTTTGTAAACCTAGCCTATTTTGGAAAGCAGTTTTACATATGAAGTCACAATTCAGGATTGAATACTAGATGAAACAGTTAGGTTTCCTCAGGTACTACATGTCTCTATACACATTTCTCTCTCTCAGTTTCTGTTAAGATTTCAGAAAAAAGAGAAAAAGGACGAAGATATACGCTTAAAAGAAGAGAATTAGAATTTATGGGAAATTGCTTGAATAGTACCCTGGAAAAACAAATAGTTACAAAAACATTCCTTAATCAGAAATAGTCAAAGGGGTATCAGTTGGGAAAGTGGTCCAGAAAATTGAGGTTTCATTTAGGGGAAGATAAAGGGTGTGTTATTTCTCTTTAAATTCAAGATAAACCCAGGATTAAATTAAGCAATGATTAATAGCATGATTATGAGAAAGGAGGATGTAGTTTTATATTTATTTAGCCTTATATTTATTTAAATTATCTCTTAATTATATGTCCCATTTAAGCAGAGCAATTATGTAGGAATATTAATAAGTATTTGTGTTTGTCTGTTTTAATAAAGAGTTTTACTTTCATGCAAAGAAGGATAACTACAGGGGAAAACACACTAATCTTTATTTCTTATTTAATAATGCCTATGGGACATCATTTTTGGGGACAGCAAAGCCATAACCACCAGCAACACTATGATAGTTGATACTATTTATAGATTAAACATTTATAGTTTAAGTCCTAGTAATGGAATAGGACCCTTTAAAGATTGACCATGAAACACCAAATTTATAAAAAGACAGCAAATGTTAGGCCAATTCAGTTGCCTTTCTCATAACAAATAACTATCAACAAATATTTTAAATTACATAATTTAATCACTTACTATTTGCATAACCAATAGAATTGGGTAATACTTGAAAAAAATATTATTTGATGTATTTTTTTGTTCCTATAAAAATCTTAGTTGTCCTATTTTCTCTCTATTGTATCAGTGACATTTGTCAGTCAAGAAATGGTGAATAATACAGTCTAGAATAAAGCAATGTTGACTTTCAAAACAGGTATTAAAATCCAGAGCAGAGAAAGTCATCTGATAGCCAAAACAGTTTTGATTTTCAAGAGCTCTTCAGGGTCTTAAGAGAGAATAGGTTTTGAGAGAGATTTTGAAAACTTGGCTTCATGTATGAAATTCTATGCCCTAAATTGGTATCATGACATAATATTAATAAGAAATATATAACAGAAATGGGGGTTTTATATATATAGGTGTAAATTTTAGAGAATATCTGCCATGAACTCTCAGAAAGCTCCATGTTCATGGGTTTTTGGGAGGTGGAGGAGGAATGACTGAGGGAGATGTCCAGGGCTCCCAGGACTGTGGTCACTGTAGTGGAGGATAAGGTAACTGCTAAGTAGCAGACTTGAGAGAGAACAGAGATGATTCAGGTTGCCTAGATCAACAGACGGAGAAGGCAATGGCACCCCACTCCAGTACTGTTGCCCGGAAAATCCCATGGATGGAGGAGCCTGGTAGGCTGCAGTCCATGGGGTCGCACAGAGTCAGACACGACTGAAGCGACTTAGCAGCAGTAGCAGCAGATCAACAGAAGTAGGCTATGATGGGGCCTCAGATATTAGCAGTGGATACAATGAAGAAATAGTTGTGTGGTTTTTTTTTCTATAATTTTTTTTTTTTTTTTTTTTTGGCTATGCTGGGTCTTTGTTTCTGAGCGGGCTTTTTATTGCAACAAGCAGGGGCTACTCTCTAGATGCGCTGCAAGGGCTTCTCACTGAGGTGGCTTCCCTTGCTGTGTGGCATGGGCTCTAGGGTTGCAGTCTTCAGTAGCTGCAGAGCCACGGCTCAATAGTTGTGGCTCTGGGGCTCCAGAACACAGGCTCAGTGGTCGTGGCACCCAGGCTTAGCTGCTCCGCTGCATGTGGGAACTTCTCCGACCAGGGATTGAACCCATATCTCCTGCACTGGCAGGCGGATTCGCTACCACTGAGCCTCAGGAGAGCCCCAAATGAAGACATGGCTTGATGTTCAAAATCTGAGCAAAGGAGTGCCACCCAAGCAGAGGCCAGCACATGCAGTGGACGCTGAGAAACAGGCTCTCTGCCCGGACCAAACATCAGTACCCCTGAGAACCCAGATATTCTTGGCTTTGAACGTGTAGTAAGAAAAAGGAATGTGTTTCAAAATAGAAATAAATACATTGCATGGATGATGGCAAGATTAAATCTGCCATCAGCAGGAATGGGAACCAGATAGTTCCTTTCAGTTAACAAAAAATTGTTTTCATTTTATACATCTGAGTCTTGTAACTATGTGAAATTTGCAGCAGAAACGCTTCCTGTCCACAGAGACCATGAAGCTTTAGAGAGACCGTAATACCTGAAAGCATTTTCATGTAATTATCCTAGACCACAATGAAATGAATGTCAGAGACATTCTGATTGTCTACATCAACATTACGCTTCTTGGGCCTGATTTAAGTGTACCTCACAGCATTTCGCATAGTAGACCACCCCCCACGCCCAACGCCGATCCTTGAAATACCCATTGACCTTGATCTGAGGGACTCACAGACTTCAATTCCCTTGTCTTTTCTCTGACCCTTCTTTTCCTTTGAAGGACACTCTTCCTTTGCGTTAAAGTTCTTGCCTGGGTGGGGCTTCCCACCCCAGTTTCTGGGGACTCTCATCCACGCTTATGCTTTCGCTATCATCAAGTGTTGGTGACTCCCAAATCTGACTCTCTAGCCACTTCTTTCGGATTCAGAGAGAATCCAGAACCTTGGATTCACATACTCAGTTATTTCCAGGGTAATTCTGCATCAATGTCTCATAGCCTATAAAAATTAGCATTTTCAAACTCATCTCTTTGTGGCACACTGCCCTGCACAAAATAGATGCTCAAATATTTATCATAGGCATAATGTATTACTGCCTGTTTTCTCATCTTCCTCCATCAGACTCTAAATACCTGTGAGCAGGAATTAGTGTCTTCATCAAAATCTGTTGCTTCCCCAGTATCCAGCACATGGGTCTATATGACCTACTAGATGCTTTAATTAATATTGCCAGAATGAATGAGAATAGAGAATAATTGCTATGGAATGTAAAAGAGAGATGACTCTAGAATTGGGAGGTAAGGGACAGGATCCTTAGGAATGTTCTAATTACTATTGTTGCATAGAAAATTACCCTCCAAACTTAGTGGCTTAACACAACCATTTGTTTTGATTTGATTTGTGGGTCAGAAATTGACTAAGGCTTGATGGAGCAATTCTTTGCTGGGATGTTGGCGGGGAGTCACCTGAAGGTTCTGTGAGCTGGACATCAAAGAGGTCTCCTTCCTTGATGGGCATTTATGCTAGAGCTCAGCCGGGCTGTTATCAGAGTATTTAGATGAGGTCCTTCCATCATGATTCCTGATTGTCCCTAGAGCAGGCATTCCAATACAAGCAGGCATCAGGCACATGGGCATTTCTGATGGAGTCCTGAAAATTATGCAGCCTCCCCTCTGCTGCTTTCTATAAAAGAGAATCCCTAAAGATCAACCCACACTTAAAGAAAGGGACCTAGACTCCACTTCTCAGTGGGAGAAATGTCAAAGAATTGGAGGACATGTTTTAAAACTGCCACCAATGGGACTGGACTTTAGTTGAGTTTTGGCAGAAAAATAGAATTTAAGTAGTTGCTGGATTTGATTGGGTGGCTGCTGCAGCTGCTAAGTCGCTTCAGTCGTGTTCTACTCTGTGCGACCCCGTAGACAGCATCCCACCAGGCTCCTCCATCCCTGGGATTCTCCAAGCAAGAACACTGGAGTGGGTTGCTATTTCCTTCTCCAGTCCATGAAAGTGAAAAGTGAAAGTGATTGGGTGGCAAAAAGGGCTAAATAGGCTTCTAGGTGCACTGAAACTTATGGGGGAGAAGACTGGAGCAGAGTCTGCATCACAAATGATAAATTATCCAGTTTGGCTCATGCCAAACTGTAAGGTCTGTGGAGTGAAACTTGGAAGGTGAACCTGGAAAGATATGGGGTCTTGCATGCTAGGCTAAGAATATTGGCCTTCATCTTGCTGATTTGTAAGAGAGTGGCATGATCAAAGCAGAATTTCTGGAAGATTAACCTGGCATGGGAATATAAGATAAATTGGAAGAGCTGGATTACTCTAAGCTAGAAAATCATTCAGAGGGCTCATGCTGTAATCTTACCAGTGACAGAAACCTGTGGAAGGGAAGCTGAATTTAACATGGAAAAGAGGCACTGAATAAGAAAGTTACATGAAGGAAAAATCAACAAGACTTGATAACCAAATGGTTGTGGAGGGAATCCTGAGAGCTAGGGCATGATCCGTTTCCTACTGAGGCAAAACAATGTGGCTCAGCCTTCCTATGCCAGTGGTGATCTGAAGAATTCCTTACCTCCCACTCCCATACTAGGCATCTAGATGAATAAGTACAATTAAGCTTCATCCAAGTGATATAATATATAATAGTGTGGTTTGAAGTTATGAGCTACAATAGTTGGAAGAAAGGGCTTCCCAGGTGGCACTAGTGGTAAAGAACACACCTACCAATGCAGGAGACGTAAGAGATGAGGGTTCAATCCCTGGGTCAGGAAGATTCATTGGAGAAGGGCATGGCAACCCACTCCAGTATTCTTGTCTGGAGAATCTCATGGACCCAGGAGCCTGGCAGGCTACAGTCCATAGGATCTCAGAGTCAGACACAACAAAGCAACTTACCATAGCCTAGCGTAGCATAGTTGAAAGAAAACATCAAAAGTACTGTTTTCAAAATTTATCCTTTGTCTCTTTTCCCTGCTACCTGCTTCATGAATGTCATATGCTGAATCCTTACATTAGATACCACAAATAATTGTTAATTTATTTCTATTTTTTCTTTATGAAAACTACTCAAGGAAAAAAAAAAAAAAAAGCCAACGCAACAATAACAGCAGGAACAGCCAGAACGACCAGTTGAACTTCTTACTATCTGCCATTTTGCCCTGTTTGAGACGAGCTCTTGACTTTCCACGTGATCATCCTTATTTCCATGAGTATGAACAGGCTGAGCTATGGAAATCACTCATTGTTTTTATTTATGGCCTATTCCACAGCCTTGAAATTAAGTTTACATCTGGTGTTAGTAGATATTCATTACCTTTCTAAAATGCCATTTAAAAAACTGATTGCTTGGGGACTAGATGGCAAAGAAGGGGCCATTTCACACCCTGATGGTTGACCCTGTTCATAAAATACCACATTTAGACAGTCTTCTATATTTATGGGGTTTACTGCTACTTCTACAAGTGGGCCAAGCTAACTCTCCTGGGCTCCTTTGCATCTTTCTGCTTTAAAACAATTGTTATGTTATTTCTGGAATAAAGCTTCTGGGTTCTGTAAAAATAATACACATGTTGACAGCAAGACATAAATAATGAACCATCCAAAGCAACATTCTAGCTAGCTAACACAATTTGAGTGGCTTATTTATATTGGCATTTTTTAAAACACAACAAATGGAAAGAGGAGAAGAGGCAACCCCCTAGAAATGAAAAGCTAAGAAGTAAACAAGTCGTTCTTCACAAAGAACTTCCTGCGATGTATGCCTGTGAGGCTCAGAAATCATTCAGTCCTAGAAGTTGTAAGCCAAGCCTTCTCCAAGGTGCTTTTCTTTCCCCCAAAGAAGTCATAACAGGTATATATAGAGATCTATAATGCCTTCCTGTTGGGGAAATGAAAGTACTTTCAAAACAATCTCATAACATTGTGATGGAGGAAATGATGGCGGGTTTTATATTACCCCGTTCATACAGGTGATGGAGGCCATGATAAATGGAGTTGGTGAAAAAGTCACAAATAGATGCTAGGCCTTCTGATGTACAGCTAGGACTTCAGTAGTTAAATGAAAAATATGTTTCTGTTTTGCTTAGCCCTTTCTCATCTTGTACAAAGAACTTTTCTCTTCAGTTTTAACACTTGCTCATTCCTACATAGCTATGTATTCCTCCACACCTCCCCCAAGAGATAAGGCTCTTGATTAAAATTTAAAATTTTGATCTCATATTACAAAATGATATCCAAGTCAATAAGTGATAAGATCAAAAAAATTAGTTGGAGTGTACCCCGATCCCCAACAACAGGTTCATGATCACAAACACATGAATTATACCTTTGCATAGTACAGTGGTTCATTACTGTTTGAAGGTCATGTGCCCCTTTGGAAATCTGATAAAAGCTAAAGATACCACCCCCTCAGAAAGATGCACACTCACAGTTACAAGGGCTCCTGAACCCACTACCCCCTTCACTGGGTTCATGAATGGACGGCATAAGAGTCCAACGTAGAGATCTTCCTTGAGCTACAGTGGGGTTGTGTCCTGATAAACCCATCCTAAGTGGAAAGTGCATTTCATATACTTACCCTACTGAACATCAGAGCTTAGCCTAGCCTACCTCAGACATGCTCAGAACACTTACGTTAGTAGTTGGGCAAAACCATCTAACATGAAACCTGTCTTATAATAAAGTGTTAAATGTCTCAAGTAGTTTATTGAATATTTTGCTGAAAGTGAAAAACAGTGATGCTGTATGAGATCAGAATGTTTGTGAATGCATCAGTTGTTTCCACTGGTGACAGTGTGGCTGATTGGGAGGGAGGCACCCAGGCTCATCAGAGAGTATAGAGTGGGAAAAGATCAAAATTTGAAGTATGGTTTCTACTGAACATGTATTGCTTTTGCACCTTCCTGAAATAAAATTGTAAGTCAAACCATTGTAAGCAGAGGACCATCTGCATTACAAAGAACATAACTGGAGAGAAAGAGACCTTAGATTAAATCCTAGCCCTACATTACTGAGGGACTTTGAGAAAAACTATTTACTTTCTCAACACCAAATTTTTATCTATAAAATGAGGACTGTACCACTGGACTGGGTTATGGAGGACATTAAATACGCAATGCATATAAAGCATTTGGCACAGAGTCACATAGGGCTTCCCTTGTGGCTCAGATGGTAAAGAGTCTGCCTGCAGTGAGGGAGACCTGGGTTCGATATTGGGAAGATCCCCTGGAGAAGGCAATGGCAACCCACTCCAGGATTCTTGCCTGGAGAATTCCATGGACAGAGAGGAGCCTGGCATGCTACAGTTCATGGAGTCACAGAGAGTTGGACACAACTGAGCGACTTCACTTTCTTTTATGTAGAATGTGTCCAGTATATGACAATTCTTTCCCCTGTTGAGATATTTAGCAGGGAAATGACTGAAGTTGCAGGCAAGCATCTTGAAGCTGATATTCAGGCCCACTTCAAGCTGATGGCTGAAAACCTTACGCCAGGGGGCAGATCAGTACAATTAATCAAGAACTGGAGCCTTTAAAATTCTAAATCATTCTAGTTTACCCTGTTAGCCAAATCTTTTGACACTCCTACATTACGATGGTTCCCTATGGTGTGAATTCCAACCTTCCCAGGATAGAATGCAAAGCCCCCACATTTCTCAGTTTTCTTTGCCTCCAGGGAGCATCATGTAACTGAGGTTCTGCTAATGAGATGCACTACAGAGATGTGGATACAGAAGTGATTTATGTGAGGAAGCAGGTGGGGTGCAGGGCATTTTGCAGGCACAGATGGTAGGAGAGGCAGTGTGGTTCTAGAATCATCAGGACCAGCAATTCCTTCCTCAGCCAGTGTGGTTCTGCACTGTGGTTCTGGGGACTGTTTCTGGAAGCTCACTCCACGGACTATTTCTTTATTTCTGCCAAAAAACTTTGTGAGGATTCTAATATTTTTTCATAAATCACTTTCTACTTTAACCACTGTAGAGTAGATTCTGTGGTTGGCAACCAAGAACTCTGAGTTGTACAATGCTGAAACATTCCATTATTTCATTTCATCTTCCTCCCACCACCACCATTTCCTTGCTTTAATTATGCAACACTGATGAAAGTGATAGTGGAGAGTGAAAAGGTTGGCTTAAAGCTCAACATTCAGAAAACGAAGATCATGGCATCTGGTCCCATCACTACATGGAAAATAGATGGAAAAACAGTGGAAACAGTGTCAGACTTTATTTTTCTGGGCTCCAAAATCACTGCAGATGGTGACTGCAGCCATGAAATTAAAAGACGCTTACTCCTTGGAAGGAAAGTTATGACCAATCTAGATAGCATATTCAAAAGCAGAGACATCACTTTGCCAACAAAGGTTCACCTCGTCAAGGCTATGGTCTTTCCTGTGGTCATGTATGGATGTGAGAGCTGGACTGTGAAGAAGGCTGAGCGCCGAAGAATTGATGCTTTTGAACTGTGGTGTTGGAGAAGACTCTTGAGAGTCCCTTGGACTGCAAGGAGATCCAACCGGTCCATTCTGAAGGAGATCAGGCCTGGGATTTCTTTGGAAGGAATGATGCTAAAGCTGAAACTCCAGTATTTTGGCCACCTCATGCGAAGAGTTGACTCATTGGAGAAGACTCTGATGCTGGGAGGGATTGGGGGCAGGAGGAGAAGGGGACGACAGAGGATGAGATGGCTGGATGGCATCACTGACTCGATGGATGTGAGTCTGAGTGACCTCTGGGAGTTGGTGATAGACAGAGAGGCCTGGCGTGCTGCGGTTCATGGGGTCGCAAAGAGTGGGACACGACTGAGCAACTGATCTGATCTGATATTGTCACTAAGCCGTGTCAGACTCTTGTGACCCCATGAACTGTAGCCCTCCAGGCTCCTCTGTCCATGGGATTTCCCAGGCAAGAGTACTGGAGTGGGTTGCCATTTCCTTCTCTAGGGCATCTTCCCCATCCAGGGATAGAACCTGGGTCTTCTGCATTGCAGATTCCTTAGCAACTGAGCCACCAGGGAAGCCCCTGTGAAACACTGGCTAAGTGTAATAATGGGTCTTAATATTCTAAGAATGGAGTTTCTGTACAAATGAGGCTTTGTGTAAGTAAGGGCACAGACTGTTCCCACCCTGTAGGGTCCTGAGTGGTGTCCTTGGGCTGCTGGCAAGAAGCTGTCTTGCCAATTGGTTAAATGCTCCTCAAGTGTTCTATCTTATTCACTTCACATGCAGGCAGGTCTTATTAGTTTGGCTGTTTTAGGAAGGCAAAGAGCTGGAACGGAACTTTGGTGAGCAAGACAGTAACAGTGGTAGTTTGAGCTGAAGCTTTTTATGTAATTCTTATTTTTATTAAAGTGAGGAACTGTTTGGGAATGAGGCTACAATTGATCCATTAACAGATTTTTTTCTTCCTACACAACTTTTTGGGTTCTTCTAATTGACCTATATAAGTCTTGGACTGAGCAGAATTTAGATTAATGTAGTTTTAATAAATTGATTTAAAGTCATGTGGTGGCAATCACTTTATCCATTCCTTCAATAGTTATTTATTATGAGCTATTTTATGTCAGATATTGTGCTAGGTGGTAAATAAATAATATTTGGTTTGATTTTGCCCCCAAGACTTCTCATAAGCAGGTAGAAAGACAGTTCTGCCACAGTGTGTGCTAAGATCTATTTCTGCCATAACTTGTAATGTCTTTTTCTCTGTAAGTGCATTCTTTTTTCACAAATATTTGAATCTCCAGTAAGACAGATCCTTTCTTCTACCTGAAACATTAACAATATCCTTAAATTTGACCCTTATTGAGGTCAGGAGTACATCTCTAAATTTAGGACCATGAGGAGCTTTTGGATGGCATGCAGATGTCTGCTTCCCTCTGGATTGGGTGACAAGTGGATTTATGTCACCAGACCTGTATTTCTCAGTTTCCTAATGTGAAGCAATAGCTGATTTTAGATAATTCAACCAGAAGGAAGTGCTATTGGTAACTCAGAGGATTGAAGGAAAAGCCAGAGACTAAGACTGGAGAAGTACTGGAATCACAGCAGCTCTAGATATTGTTAACAGGAATTAATTGATAGCTTTGTCTAGATATCACTGTCCTTGCGTTACTCTTCAAGATTCAGAATCCAAGGATGGCCTACTCCTGAAAGGACAAGACCATCAGAGGGAATAGGCAATACCTTAAAAATGAATTGAGGTGCTCTTATCAAAAGGAGACAGAACAGGTGCAGAGCAGCCAGGTACCATGTGTGTCTATCATTATGTTTATGCTCCAAGCGTGTCTCTGGGTATAGCATCAATGCTGCTACTGACAGTTGTTGCCCCCTGTCGCAACCATCCCGAGCTAGTCTACCTGATGAGGGCAAGATAGGAAAAAATCATTTTTCTTGTGTAAGGAGAAAGGAGGGAAGGGAGGACATGAACCATTGAGGGTGGAATTCTCAACTTTGGCTATTACTATATTCACCTAGGGACTTTGCTTTCTGACTTTTTGCTGCTGCTAAGTCGCTTCAGTCGTGTCCGACTCTGTGTGACCCCATAGACGGCAGCCCACCAGGCTCCCCAGTTTTAAGATTTACAGAAAAGTTGCAAAATACTACAGAGAGTTCCTTAGTATCCCTTACTCTGCTTCATCTGATATTACATAAGCATAGTATAGTTGCCAAGACATTAATATTGATAAAATATTATTAACCAAACTGCAGACTCAAATTTCACCATTTTTCCCTCTAATATCCTTTCTGTGGTTCCAAAATTCTACCCCAGAGCCCACATTTTATTTAGTTATTACTTTGTAGTTTCCCTTAATGGTTCCTCATATTTTCCTTATCTTTCATCACCTTGATATGTTTGAAGAGTCCTAATCACTAATTCTGAACAATGTCTCTCCATTTGGATTTGTCATGTTTTCTTATGACTGGAGTTAGTCAGACATTTTTTGGTCAAGAATGCCAGAAAATTAATGATGTACCTCATAGCAAGGGGAACAGGATGCTGATATTTCCTATTACCAGTGATATTTATATGGTTAAGTTGGTGTTTGTTGGGTTTCTGTACTGTAAAGTGGCTTTAACTTTGTGGTGGTAGATTTCATATTTGTAAGTATTGTGGGAGAAGTACTTCAAGTCTACACAAAACCTTTTTCTCAAACTTTTGCCTTGCTGATTTGAGCACATATTTTTGGATCTTGTCTGTTGCATTTGGGCCTTCCCCAGTGGCTCAGTGGTGAAGAATCCTCTTGCCAAGCAGGAGACATGGATTCGATCCCTGGGTCAGGAAGATTCCCTGGAGAAGGAAATGGCAACCCATTCTAATATTCTTGCCTGAAAATCCCATGGGCAGAGGAGCCTGGCCGAGTATAGTCCACAGGCTTGTAAAACAAACATGACTAAGTAGCTAAACAGCAGAAGCTGCTACATTTATTCTCATGCACAATAAATAGTGGTGTTTGCTTAAGGGTGATTCTTATTTCAAACTCTTTCTACATCTGTTCATTGGAATTCTATTGTAAGGAAGAATTATCTCTGCCCACCCATTTCCTTATTTTATTATTTATATGAGTTTGGATTCACAAATATTGATTTTATTCTATGGTTTAAAACCCACATCATCATGATTTATTTTGTCGCTTAGATTATTCTGGCTTTGGCAATTGAGAACTCCTTTAGGCTGATACTTGTGTTCTGCTGACAAGGTCCTATCTTTTTTTTGAGCAATTTCTTAGTTTGCGGCACCATAAATTGTTGTAGGCTTATCTTGTATTTCGCCACTTTGGCCTAAGATAAACCACTTCCCACCTGGGGAACCTGTTAAATCCTGGTGTCCAGACAACAACCCAGACCAGTTAAATCAGAAGATCTTGAGGGGTGGGACCAAAGGGTCAGTCATTTCTAAAGTTCCACAGGTGGTTCTAACATACAACCACATGTGAGAACCAAACGAAAGTGATGCTTTTCTGACTGTCACGTGGATATGAAGTCCTGGGAATCTTGTTAAGATTCTGATAGAGTGGGTCTGAGGCAGGAACTATGAGTCTGCATTTCTAACATGTTCTTGGGTTGGCTGAGTGGCAAACCACACTTTGAGGGGAAAGGGACTGGAAGGCTTTTTTCTTCAAGTACAAAAACCCTTAAACATTCCTCTAGGGCTGCAAGCTGGCTTATGATTGAGGAGAGTTGCTACTTGCTAGGTTACTATTCCAACCCACTCTAGTACTCTTGTCTGGAAAATCCCATGGATGGAGGAGCCTGGTGGGCTGCAGTTCATGGGGTCGCGGAGAGTCAGACATGACTGAGTGACTTCACTTTCACGTCTCACTTTCATGCATTGGATAAGGAAATGGCAACCCACTCCAGTGTTCTTGCCTGGAGAATCCCAGGGATGGCAGAGCCCGGTGGGCTGCCATCTCTGGGGTCGCACAGAGTTGGACATGACTAAAGCGACTTAGCAGCAGCAGCAGCAGCAGGTTACTATTCAGCATTGTTTTATCTTCCAGTTAGTTGGGGTGGGTGGTAGAAGGAACTACTTGCCATGCAGTGTAGACAGGGTCAAGGAGGTTGCTGTACGAATTGAAAATGGAAGTTTTTGACTCTGAAAGTAAACCACTCCAATGAATAAAAATGAGTAAATGTGTTCGCTTTTCTTCTATTTCTAAACAGGCGAAGAGTCCTGAATAAATCTTTTGAAAAACGAAGAATGATAATAAAAGAACACTTCATGCTGAAAGCATAACAACAACAACAAAAATCCCTGATGTGAATATCCATCTTATATATCTTGGAAAGGCAGATGCCAAAGAGTGGAGTCTTCTGTGCGAAATAGGTCACCATTTTGAATTTTATTTAAACAGAATTCTCCAGGGTTCTCTTTGTGTATTAGCTCAGTTTTCCCAGCTGTTTGCAGAATATGCATATTCCTGTCCAGCTGCTAAGATGCCTTCATCTCCCCAAGATAGTTGTCCTCCAAGAACAAAGAGGTCCAGAGAGACAAAGACTGCAATCCGTCAAGCTCGTTCTAGTCACTTTCTACAGAGCTGTGCACACGTGTGCCACAAAGCAGCTCTCTGATCTTCAAATTAGGATCATATTCAGTAATCCTCAAGCTTCAGGACTCTTGATACGTGCATGAGGCATTCCTTAAAGATGCAGATCCCCAAACCTTTGGCTGGAACCACGAAGCAAGCACCTTGTTCCTCTGTCTGTATCCTGGCCATACGAAGCAAGTGCCCCACATACAGCACATGGAGAAGCGCTGACCTAAGAGAACAGATTGCAGCATCCTCTCCATTGGTCCATTGGTGGCCCAGACAGTAAAGAATCCGTCCACAGTGCAGGAGACCAAGGTTCGATCCCTGGTTTGGGTAGATCCCCTGGCAAAGGGAGTGGCAGCCCACGCCAGTATTGTTGCCTGGAAAATTCCATGGACAGAGGCTACAGTCCATGGGGTCGCTGAAGAGTTGGATATGACTGAGAATAACACACACATAGGCTTATTTTAATTTGCTAATAAAACAGCTTCTCACCCTTCTCGATCTCTAGGTCAGAGACTCCAACAGACGAAAATCATGATGGTATTTGTCCTCCCCTGTCCTTTTGAACTATCACTTAAGAAATTCTCTGCTCCTCTTCTGACACCTGAATACCACAACCTTTCCTTTCCTAGCTTCTCAAACACAAACAGAAAGTTGAGATGCTATGAGAGCTTTTTATTCCAGCTGGATGGTCAGAAACCATCATGGTCCATTTCATGATACACCCTCTGGTATAAATCAAAAACCCCAGTTGAGGCCACCTCAATGGCCACATTTTTATAGATGTTTACTTTGTCACGAAATTGTACTTTATTGGTCACAGGGCAGCAGGCAAATTTATTATTAATAATTAAAACTTAAAAGAACCTACCTACCAAAGGTGAAATCTTAAAAACCTGCCAAAGGTAAAGATGATATTTCATGTTTATAATCCAAAGATCATATGGTATTTAAGATTTGGGGAGTATTGAATATGAATATGTAATTTGCAAAAATATCTGTTCTGAATTCATAATGTTCTCATTTTATGCATGTAAGGAAAAAGGACAACTGACTTCAAGTTTATCAAGTGCTAAACTTGGGGGTAAAGTCATGACACATGAATAGACTAAGTATGTGATGACTTGTCCTCAAAAATCCTCCATCTCTTAGAGACAGGACTTGACACTGACAGTCACACTTGGCCCCACCCACACTGCAGAGATTGGCAGAGACAACAGAGACTCTCAGAGGCAATATCTCCCATAACCTGGGAGGACGACACGGAAAACTGACGCCAGTGTCCAGTCACAAAACAAAATGAACACTGAGTGCCTGGGGTGCTTGTTTCAGAGCCAGACTTGGGAACATATCCAGTGGAATGCGCAATTCCTGATTACCTTGGCGTAGCCTGACCCTGTCCTCCTCACTCTATAGGCTAATCTGGCTCTGCCTTTCAAGCTACACTATAGGCTTCTCAGGAGTAATGACTAAGTTGTTTTTATTTTTCTTGTCCTTGCTGACAGTGACACAGCAGGAAAAAAAAAGCCATTCTTTTATAACTATCTCTGGTCCCAAAGTCTCCAACATTAGGGACATTTTATGAGATGTTCTCTTGGAGAGGTGCTTTCCTGGGCACCGAGGAAGGTGTTTATAATTTAATTAATAAGAAAGGTGAGCTTTAGGATTTAAATCAAAACTGGTCAAGTGGTTTGGTTGTACCCTAACATTTGTCTATAGGTCCAGTTGGGTTAACTTTGGGGAACTATCCTGACCTTCTGATCATCTTCTATTTATAGAGTCATCCTTTGAGTTCGCATAGTTCTGGTGTGGAAGCTCTCAGCCTGAACCCGAGTTGTATTTCCCTCATAGATCAGCTGTGGAGATGATTAAGTACACTGCCTGCAACTGCATGTGTCCAAGTGGAATCCATTTTGCCGATCACAACTAGCATTTTTATTTTCAATAAAATATAATACAAAAATTCCAATGCCCACAGGAAGTGTAAGCATTGTTTCATGAAATTTTATTTATATTTGTATGTATGTACATGTGTCATGAGTTGCAATGTAAAATGTATTTCTTATTTGAGCTTAAAAAGTTTAGGAAATATTGATCTAGTACTTGATTTTGATCTGTAAGGGTTAAGAGCATGAATGCTGGGGTCCAATTGCTCTAGCGTGAACCCTGGCTCTATTACTTTCTAGCTGTGTGGCTTTAGGAAAATAACCTGACTTCTCTGTGCCGTAGTTTTCACACATATCGCATATGAAATATGAGAAGAATAGTGGCTACCTTATAGGGTTGATATGGGGATTAAGAAAATTAATACTTGTCAAGTGCTTTAAACCTTGCCTGGCACATGCTAAGTGCCTTATATAGGAGTTTGTGGAGGAAAAACTGTTTTGCAAGTATCCTTTTATAACCTTTTATGTTTTAAATCAAGACAATAGAGTCCCTGCCCTACGGATATTTGTAGTTTAATATATATGTGTACTTGAACAAGTTCCCTTCTGAGTGCAATATACTGGAATATTTAAGAACAGGCCTTGGACCAGATTGCTGTTGTCAAATCACTGTTCTGCTACTGACTTGCTGTGTAACCTTTGGCAAGTTATTTGACCTTGCAGATCCTCAGTTTCTTAATCTATAAAGTGGGGTTAACAGACTGTCTCATGAGGTTTTTTGCCAGGATTACACGAGGCTATCCATGGATGCTTAGGAAGAAGCAATAATAGCTATTAGCATTCTTCCCATTGGCAATTCAGGTCATGTCTTTGCTTCTATTCTGATGTACTGAAAAGTAGTCCTCATCCTCTTTCATGTGAATGGCTTGCTTAAGTCATCATTTTACTTCAGCTGTGGTGAATCAACCACATAGGGGCTCAGATAAAGACCAATACTCCTGACTAGAAAAGCAATTGTGAGGCCCAAGATCGGATTCAGACTGCCCCACTGTGCTCTCTCTTTAGCCTCGCTCTCACAGCTAGTCAAGGCCCTAGAACTGTTCTTTTGCTTCAGCGGGTCTTCACAGCCCCTAGGATAATTCCGAAGTGTCACAATGGAAGCCTGACAGCCCGAGGTGTTTTTCAGTATGGCTGTCTGTGGCGGTGGGGTCACATCATATTTCCTTCCCCTTCATCTTGGAGGAGGAAACTGATTCAGACAAAGCTTGCTGTCCAACGTGATGAAGCACTTTGTATGATGTATCGCTTCTAAATACGGTGATAGCATAAAAGGGCTCATTAGCTGAAGGGGCTTTCAGCTTGAGTCCTCCAGTTCTTAAGGACCTTTGGCAAGGCTGTTCTGACAAAGAGAAATCTAAGATGCTTGAGGACCTAAACTGTTTTCCTGTCACTCTCCCCTCTTCTTCCGTGGTACATTGTTGCTGCAGCACTACCATAGCTTTTGAAAATTAATAACGGAGCTATATTATGCAGCATCAATCTCTTGCTTGACCGTAAGCTCCTCAAGGGCAGGAGACTTGCCTTATTCATCTTTGTATCCCCTGCAAGCACTGGGCACACATCTCAATCAACATCTGTGAAATTGAATCTGGTTGAATTTATCTCCCAGGTTGCAGTGCCAGAGCTCAGAATAGGAATGGAGCTGAAGGTGAGTGAGGAATCATTTTTTTTCCCCACTGCTGAGCTGCCTGCTGGCTTCTGAGAAATTCAAGTTACCCCATTACCCTGAAGGCCACCCAGGGAGGGGGAGGCTGTTAAGGTGATTCTACTGGTATCCTTGGTGGAAGTTCTTTCTCCTGGTTCTTAGAGGTAAAGAAAATGAATCAACTAGTCTTGCATTTTGTTGATTTGCAAGCCAGGGCTAGGAGAAGGTAAAGTGGAAATGTGATCTCTTTTCATCCTCTGCTTGGCTGATGTGGAAAGACAGGCAATGGTGGGCCAGCACTTTTCTCTAATTTAGCTTTGTCTAGTATCTGGTACAGAGCTGGGCATATTCTTGGTCCTAATTAAATTGCTGTTTAGTTGCTCATTCCTGTCGGACTCTTGCGACCCCAGGGACTGTAGCCCACAAGGCTTCTCTGTCCATGGACTTTTCCAGGCAAGAATACTGGAGTGGGTTGCCGTTTCCTCTCCAGGGGCTCTTTCCGACCCAGGAACCCTAGCCTCCTGCATTGCAGGTGGATTCTTTACCACTGAGCCACCATAGGGCATAATTTGTCATTTCCCTCCCTTTCAAAAGGTACACACATCTTTATTCAATTGACAAACAGAAATAAAGAGAGAAAATAGTCTTTTGAAAACTCTCCATGTGTCTAAGCCAGGCATTCTGCTGAAGCTGTGTATATATTTGCTCTAACTTTGCTCATAGGGAGACAAGACAGGTGTGAACGTCTTCATTTCCAGTTGAGGATACTGAAGCCCGTGGAGCTCAGATGGTGAATGTGGGATCGGAGATCAGCTCGGTTTGGACGCACTCACCATACCATGAAGTTTCCCCCTTTCTCCTCCAGCACGCAGGTGGGTGCGTGCGTGTGCGTGACTGTTTGTGTTTCCTTTTACCCCTAAGCCCCGCTACTTCTCCTTCTGGTCAGTTTCCTGGATTCCACTTTTTCGAAACAAAGTCCAGTTCTCCAAGGCTGCACTGCCCTCCTCGGCCATCTCCTTTCCCCCTGGGGTTCCCAGGACCGCCAGCCACTCCTTGGCTAAATTCAGAGTCCCAGCCTTCGGCTCGGATTCCGGGCTCCACTGCGACCCTCCAGGGCCGGGGGTCTCCCTCGGGTCCCCGGGGCCGGGGGAGCTCAGGCGGGACCCCGCAGCCCGCGCCTCGGCCCCGCCTCCCCTACCTGACGCCGGTGCGCCTGAGGCGCCGTAGCCTCCGCCCACAGGGGCGCCTGCCCTGCCATTGGCTCCCCCTGCTGCCCGTCTCTTTCGCCGGCCCCATTCGGTCCCAGAGGCAGGTTTTGCCGGAGAAGCCGCAGTCCCGGCGGCTCGGGCGCAGAGCCGGAGGACTGTGGAGCGGAGTGCGGACCGGCACTGGCATGTCTTCTCGCCAGGGAGCTCCCGTCAGCCGCCAGGCCTGGGCGGCTGCTAACTTGGCTGCGGGCTCCGGCGGTCCGGCCGAGGCCATGTAGTCACCGGCGGGGCTCCCCCGCAGCCCGGGAGCAGCAGCGAGAGCAAGCCGGAGCCCAGCAGCTCGCGGCTTCCCCGGGAGGCGCTGAGTGCGCGCCTCGCCCCCGCCTCCCCCTCGGGCCGCACTTTGGGTCCGAGAGGGAAATGGGGGAGAAAGTTTCGGAGGCGCCTGAGCCAGTGCTCCGCGGCTGCAGCAGTCACGGTGCTCCGACTCCCGCCCCTGCGGTGGCTGCCGAGTCCTCGCCCGGCGCTTCCTCGGCGGAGTCCTCCTCGGGCTCGGAAACTCTGTCGGAGGAAGGGGAGCCTGGCTTCTCCCGAGAGCAGCCGCCGCCGCTGCCGCCGGGTGGAGCTCGGCCGGCCGCTGCGTGGGCTCCGGCGCTCTCGGTGCCGGAGCGTGGAGTCTCAGCGCCGCCGCCGCGCCCGGGAGGAGCCGCGCCACCCGCGCCCCGGGGCAGCAGCGCGTCCCAGGAGGAGCAGGACGAGGAGGTGGGCCCCGCCTTCCCCACCTCGACCCCTCTGGTCCGGGCTGCCAGGCGACCCCAGCTCTCTAACCCGCACGCGAGTGGTGGGCAGTGCGCACTGGGGCGTAGAGCGGGGAAGGGACCCCAGGTGCTGTGCGCCGTGCCCCGGGTAATGACAGTTAGGAGCCTCGCTGTGGGTCATTGGTTTCCCCGTGGCTGTCACTTGTGTGTGTGTGTGTGTGTGTGTGTTCGTGTACATGTGCTGGCTGACAGTGTGCTTATACAGTATCAAAGCAGCAAACTCCTTCAGGTCTGGATTTGCTCCGCTGGGTGTGTGAATGGATGTGACACTGACCACCTGGTTGGTCCCCACAACTAAGACTTCCTTCTCCTAAGTGGGCGTTGCTTCGCGCCGTAGCGCTTGGGCACAGGGGAGTGGGGCGAAGGGATGGGTGTGAGAGTAGAGTGGGGGTGTGTGGGTGGGGGGCAGTTGGGGGCAGTACCCGCGAAGTCGCGCTGCAGATTTCGGTGCATCCGCCCCAGGATCGCGGGAGGGTGGTTTTGGCTGTTCCCCTCGGCGTCGGTTCTTCGAGAGAGGGGGACTCCCAGCTCTGGGCCGGCAGCGCTGAACTGAGCTTCTGCATCTCCCATCTGGACTCGTTCAGGGGTGTCCAGATGCGTGCCGGTCGCCAGGGAGTAAGGGAATGCAGCCCCTTCTTAGGGAGACTGTGTCCATCCTGGTTTATTCGTCCCCCCTGGTTTCTTAGAATATTTGTGTGAAACTTGTGGGTCGTGTCCTGATACATCGAGACCGTGAGTTGGTGTCCTCCCGCCTGTTTTCTCTGGCTTTTTCCTGTCTTTGGAGGACAATTATGGAAGCGTAAGATTCTTGGTGTCTTTGATTGTTTGCTTTCGACGTTTCCTGTGGGGAAGTCATCTTGATCAGGCAGGGCCATAAATAAAACACTACCCCAACAGAACCGCCTCCTTGTGAAGTTAGTTCCTCAGTGCCAAAGTTGTATTTTCCTCCTCTCTGATGGGGTTAGCTTTAGTAAGTAATTGTCTTTGTCCCTCAGCACGTGCAGACTGAGGCCAGTGCTCTGGCAGTAAAAGGCAAAGACTGGATCTGGTACAGAATGAGAAGAGTCAAGTCCTAGCCCTGCAGAGATGGAGCAAACTCTAGTGGTTGGCCAACCCTTTGGCAGTAACCAGGACTCATTCCCCAATGCCTGGTGGAGTGTGGAGATCCTGGACAGGTGTCTGGAGGTCTGATTCCTAGAACTGCCTGTGCTCCTGAACTGAGATCTCCGATGAGTTGATTCCTCTGAGCTCAGTTTAATAATCTGTAAAGTGAGGGGTATGACCAGTGAACTTAAAGGTAAAGTTTATTGTCACACAAACACACCCCTTTTTTGATCAGGAATTTAGGATGGATCCAAAGTTCAGATTGATCCTAAGAACAGAGTACCAAGAGTTAAGCTGAGCACCACACCTGTCACAGAGCTACCTGAGGATATGACCCAACTTAATGATTTATTAATACTATCAGACTTCAATATAGTGTTGCCATTGGTAGAGAAGGTGGTACAGTTAGTTGCCCTGTGTTTTCTGGAAGCTGGGAGTATGCTTCATGATACATAACATGGTCTTGCAGATCCCAGGCGGAGGAAGACAGGAACTTCTCACTTTTGACCGGGATCCTGTAGCTGGTTTATTGCTTGGCCTCAGGGTGACAGTGTTTTATTTTCTTGGAAGTGGATATAATGATAGCTTATTTCACAGGCACTGCAGTGAAGATTGGTTGATTGAAACACATTTTGAAAAGTGGAATGACTAAATAACATTGGTCAGTATTTGTGAAGTCTCAATTGGATGTAAAGTGATACAGTATTGCAATTTATTGTGTAACTTAACCTGTGGCAGGGGATGCTGGAAATTGTCCAGGACTGAAAATCTTGACTTGCTCTGAGAATTTTAAAGCAAGACTGAAACTGTGGAGTAGAGAAATGATAGTCTTTGTGGCAGGGGTTGAAGTCCAGTGCACATTTTCTGGCTCTTACACTGGTGCAGGGGTTCCCCCCTTTGAGGGGTTCAGTGGGTCTCTGAGAACCTAATGAAAGCTCTCCATCCTCTCCTCAGGAAACAGGCATCATTTTAAAGACCATTCTAGTGGGATGAGTGAGGAATACTGGGTTACACAGTCTCAGTTTGGTAGAAAGATGTGGGTTTGATTTCCAGCTCTGCCACCTTAACTGTATGTGGGGCGTGGACTCCTCCACTGATGGAAGGCCTGATTTTCCCCCTTTTAAATGGAAATGATAATAATAGAGTTGTTTGGCATTTTATACATGCCACCTAATTTAATCCTAGTATAGTATCTAGAATTGAATACTAAATGAATATTAATTTTTCTGGTTCATTTGTGATTAAAAATGTTGTGAAAGGAGGTACAAGTTTGGGCTGGCTTATTTTATTTATGCATAATTAATCTCCCTACTTTCAGAGGACGGAAGGCTGTGGCTTTTCTGTTTATTACCATTGTATTAGTACAAGCTGGGAAACAGTTTTTATTTGTATCAGATGTATTATGGCAAGGCACTGTTAGTGTAGTGTTAGTTATGCAATAGCAAGGTACTGAGTATAAAGCCTTTAAAAGGCTTAAGTGAAACCTATAAAATGGAAGAAGATTCATTTAGATTTAAAAATTGTATGTCTAGCTTGGGATAATCACTGTTTTCCAAAATTTTTTTTCATCACTTATTGCATCAATTTTTAAAAAGCAGCAAAATTAAATTTCCTAGTGTATGATTGCAGTGCTGATTTTTGGTGCACCTTTATTAAAGCTGCTTGCATACACTAGTGGAGAAGGCAATGGCACCCCCCTCCAGTACTCTTGCCTGGAAAATCCCATGGATGGAGGAGCCTGGTAGGCTGCAGTCCATGGGGTCATGAAGAGTCGGACACAACTGAAGCGACTTAGCAGCAGCAGCATACACTAGTAATATCAGCAGTGTTTGACCTACTTCACATTTTATCTTATTGTCAGTATTTGTGTAAACTTACAAAGTCTCATAGACTTACATCAACCCTTTAAGCTTTTGGTGCCTAAAAAACAATAGTTTAACATGACAATGGTTGTAATTTTCATGTATTTAATAATCAAACACATGGGAGAGATGGTGTCTGGTTTTTTGTTTGCATAAAGTGCCTTTGACTTTCCCCTTGATTCCCCAAACCTGTGGACTTTGTGGTCTCTGCAAGTTGAGGGTAACAGGCTGTGTTTCGAGTAGTCACCATGAGCTAAATTGGAGTGTCCCTCTAAGCACAAGTCTGCGATTTGCTCTCAGGCACATCCCTGCCCTGTCCCTTCTCAGAGCACCTGTGCTGACCCTCATAAAGTACTCAGTGCTGCCTGTTGTGTGTCAGTGAACTCCCGAGGGCAGGAATTTTGTCTTTGTGTGTTAGCCCAGTGCTTCTAATACATCGGTGGAGGCTCAGTACATATATCGGAGAAGGCAATGGCACGCCACTCCAGTACTCTTGCCCGGAAAATCTCATGGACGGAGGAGCCTGGTGGGCTGCAGTCCATGGGGTTGCGAAGAGTCAGACACGACTGAGCGACTTCACTTTCACTTTTCACTTTCATGCATTGGAGAAGGAAATGGCAACCCACTCCAGTGTTCTTGCCTGGAGAGTCCCAGGGATGGCGGAGCCTGGTGGGCTGCCGTCTACAGGGTTGCACAGAGTCGGACACGACTGAAGTGACTTAGCAGCAGCAGCAGTACATATATTTTGAATGAAAAAGGAAAATACATCTTTGAAAACAGTTGCCCATTTGACTGAAGGGTGACCATATGAGTATTCTTTTGTTGTGAATTATGCTTAAACCTCTAGATCTCTTATCCAAAAAAAAAAAAAAAAAAAGCCTCATGGATCCCAGTGAAAATATTATGAACAGTTTTTCCAGGTAAATTTTGAAGGATGTGAAATCAGTGAGGATCCACTCACAATGCCTGTGCAAGGACTTGTGTGTTACCTCTGCTTTTCACTGTGTGTGTTAGAACTTGAAACTTTCAGGGATTCTTAGCATGGTAGAAAAAAGGCTTAGTAGCTAAAAGGATTTTCAACTCAATACAAAGCATTTCATTCATACTTTGCTACCCTAAAGGATTTACTTTACTGCCAAGAGGGGGAAAACAGTTGCCCTTATTAACAATAGGCACAATTAGGGGATGTCGTTTAAGTGTTCTATTAATGATCTGAGCTTGAAGACTGCTTTTAATATCATGCATAGATAAATGTCTAGACTTCATTGGTGAAAAGAATAACTAGCAAAACAGCAGCCATGAGTTCAGTGAAGCTTTTCAGGGAATTGATATTTTATGAATCACAGCAGCTACCTAATTTAAAAAAAAGTAGTACATAAATCTTGACACATTTATCACTGAGTCTTGTCTTTGACTCCCTGATTCAATAAGAGTCACAGGTTTACAGTGTCAGACAGCAGACAGCCAACGTATGCTAAGTCTGATGCCTGAGAAGCAGCACCCTGGGTGCTGAAGATATGAAGGTGGGCAAGGCAGAGATAGTCTTGACCTCACGAAGCTTCTAGTCTAGCAGGGGAGATACTCTCGAAACACATGACTCTTCAGTAATTGATTTCCAAGGTGGTAGGTAGATGGGGAACAGGCAGCGAGGGGGTTTATACCTCTTCTCACCTGGGAGGTGGGAACTGCCTTCCTGGGGAGTTATTGGAGAAGGGAAGTGATAGAGTAGTGTAGGTAGCAGAGAAAGCTTGTGGGTCTAGGGGCTAAGAGACATCTGGTTGTGTGCGTGAAGCAGAGGAGGGCCTGGCATCAGGGCACGTGGGAGAGAGAAGCAGTGGCTGGGTCATGCACGGCCTTTGGACTTTATTCTGAGGCCCTGGGAGCAAGGAAATGACTCAATCAGACTGGCATTCCCGGAGGTCAGGCAGTGTGGAGCCCACCTGTTGACGCTGCAGTGTAGCTGGTTGAAATGTTCCAGGTTACCTGGGAGCTGACGACCTAAGAAGATGGCACCTTAGTAAATGGCGTGTTGATGGAAAGTGGAGCTCAGGAATCCATGTAAACACACAGGAAATGGAATGGGAAATGAGTTTAGGTCTATTTGAGAGAACACCTTCGTGTGACTGTTGATGCTGCTTCTCACTGCAGTGTTGCCTGAAGACTAGGATTTTCTGGAAGGAAAACCTCTAGTGATGAATGGAGACTGAGAAGAGGGCCTTGCAGATGCTCGTTTCCACAGTCAGTTGCAGGGGCCATTGACCTGAGGTGAAAATAAGGGGTGATTGCCCAGAGGTGGCGTGAGATTCTCTGGCCATGGGAAGTGTGGTGTCTATGAGCTAATAACACACGTGCTGAGAGTCTGGCTTGTTTGCCTGCATGTTCCGAGAGAAGGAAGAGTCAGCTTCAGGGAAAGAAGGCTTTTACCTTTTCCACCCCGGGTCTGAGGTGTTCTAGGAAATGTCAATCCACCAGTGTTTTGGAGCCAGTGACAAAGGCTGGCTGACTGTTCGCTCACACTGATTGGATACAGTGTTGCAGCCCAGCTGTTTGTGTTTTTGCCCCTGTGAAGAAGGGGGTGAGTGCACATTAGAGTGCAGGCTGTGAGATGGCAGACTATGGGGAGAATCCTGGTAGAAAAGTTCTCTCAATGAGAAGGATCCGTAACCAGGTGGCTTGGTGTTAGAGAAGACTGAATGAGGTTGTGTGTGTGTGTGTGTGCAGACACATGCATGTGTGTATATGTTGGTGTACATGCCCTTGTATATCTAAGAAGAAATAATTGTCCTTTTGAGATGAAAGATACCCCAGGTCATTTATGACCAAGGTCGCACATTTTATGGTGATGCCTGGGAAGGACTTGTGCTCCCCTTCACCATCACTTCAGACCAGCAGCCAGTGTTCCCTGCCCTGGGGTCTAGGTCTGTAGGGCCTAAGGGTATAGACTAATGACCCCGGTTCAGCCACTTCTAGGCTGTGTGCCTTTGGAACAGTTATTAATACCGAGACTGTTTCCTTTTCTGTAAAAGGGACATGCTAGTATTTACTGCAGAGGGTTGTTAGGAGAATTTTATATAGGGGTCCCGGCACGATTTCTGACATACAGTGTGCATTCCCTGATGGCGTTTGCTAGTATGACTGAGGGTGGAAAAGCTGGTTTATGCGGAATGTCAGAGCCATAGCCAGGAATAGTCAGCACCTGGACATCCCTTCCCTGATGGATTATGCTGCCAGCATGGTTTGCTGATGGTTCTGGGAGGCCCTTTCATTCATGAGTAGGTAGATGTGTAACACAGTGATCACTTTTAATTTCATGGACACAGCATTTCTTACGATATACTAATAGCAAAGCTTTATGGACTATGGTTCATTAACTCTTCTGTAAGACACGATCTCTCTCTTGCTCCTGGAACCTGCTGTTAGTGATCACTTATTAAATGATGTCCTCAAAGACTCTGTGAACATGCAGATTACTAACTCAGCCCAGGAAGTTAGTCAGAAGGCAGCATGTCAGCCATGTGGTAAGGCTGATGACATGACCCTGTACTTCGTGATGATTGGGGGCTGAGAAGAGAGTGACAAGGAAATGAAATGATTTTCTGGAAGCCAACTTTGGTTCATATAAGAATTAGGTGGAGGGGCAGGTGGTCCAGCGGCCACCTCCACCCCCAACTTCACAGAGAGGAATCTGTTAGAAATGAGATAGAACTTTTAAAAATGCAAGAACTTAAAAGTCTCTTTCATCCCTTTGGGGCAGTGTAAACATTTCAATTTTTCAAATCAGAATTGCAAAAACCTTGGATCCACTTTTGCTATAACTCAGGTAAATACTGGCGCAGTGACTACAGGTGGCTTCCCTTCTGCCAGCCTGGTGCTCTGCCCTGTTTACCTGTTTAGGTTGACATTTACACAGCTTTCCATCACTCAGTTCAAGGCTGATTGTGCCCTTTGTGCCTCTATTTAGTCTGGTATTAATCAGATATTTCTTATTGGGTCCTATTATTTTGGGGTAGAGCATAAGGCAGAAAGTGAAGAGGGGCTAAAAAGCCTCTTGATGAAAGTGAAAGTGGAGAGTGAAAAGGTTGGCTTAAAGCTCAACATTCAGAAAACGAAGATCATGGCATCTGGTCCCATCACTGCATGGGAAATAGATGGGGAAACAGTGGAAACAGTGTCAGACTTTGTTTTTCTGGGCTCCAAAATCACTACAGATGGTGACTGCAGCCATGAAATTAAAAGACGCTTGCTCCTTGGAAGGAAAGTTATGACCAACCTAGATAGCATATTCAAAAGCAGAGACATCACTTTACCAAAAAAGGTTCGCCTAGTCAAGGCTATGGTCTTTCCTGTGGTCATGTATGGATGTGAGAGCTGGACTGTGAAGAAGGCTGAGCGCCAAAGAATTGATGCTTTTGAACTGTGGTGTTGGAGAAGACTCTTGAGAGTCCCTTGGACTGCAAGAAGATCCAACCAGTCCATTCTGAAGGAGATCAATCCTGGAATTTCTTTGGAAGGAATGATGCTAAAGCTGAAACTCCAGTATTTTGGCCACCTCATGCGAAGAGTTGACTCATTGGAGAAGACTCTGATGCTGGGAGGGATTGAGGGCAGGAGGAGAAGGGGACGACAGAGGATGAGATGGCTGGATGGCATCACTGACTCGATGGATGCGAGTCTGAGTGACCTCCGGGAGCTGGTGATGGACAGGGAGGCCTGGCGTGCTGCGGTTCATGGGGTCGCAAAGAGTCGGACACGACTGAGCGACTGATCTGATCTGATCTGATAAGATCAAATACAGTCAAGCAGAAATCTCTTTCTCCAGCAGCTTGTGGGCACTCATTTCTTTCCCCCTTTTTGTCCTTCTCTCTCACCCCTTCAGAATTCCTTGAAAGGGTTGGACAGTAGTCACATGCCAATGCATTTCTCTCCTAAGTCAGGCTTAGGAGAGAAATGCATGCATGCATGCTTGGTTTGCTTCAGTCATGTCCGACAGCTTGTGGGCTGCAGCCTGCCAGGCTGCTCTGTCCATGGGATTCTCCAGGCAAGAATACTAGAGTAGGTAGCTGTTCCCTTCTCCAGGGGATCTTTCCGACCCATGGATCGAACCTGGGTCTCTTGTGTTGCAGGCTGGCTTCTTTACTGCTGAGCCTCTGAGGAAACTCCTAGGAAAGAACACTTCCCTAAATGTGAAACGTCAGTTCAGGACCGTGGTCAGCGGTACACATACATTTAAGTGTATAGAACTTGTGTGAAATTTCTGGTTGCTTCTCCAACTTCTTTTAATGAAAAAGTTCACTTCTTATTTAATGATTTGAATTCATAACCAGGTACATGTGTCTCTGAAACAGCTGATAAATTTGTACGCTATGCCTGCACTCTTTTGCTGGCCCATCAATTCTCCTGTTGGACACAG
Organism: Tragelaphus eurycerus; assembly: GCA_935064755.1. Taxonomy (NCBI): domain Eukaryota; kingdom Metazoa; phylum Chordata; class Mammalia; order Artiodactyla; family Bovidae; genus Tragelaphus; species Tragelaphus eurycerus. The sequence goes on along the minus strand of CAKXYN010000024.1, from coordinate 13,587,273 downwards.
TCCATATACTTTTGATTATGATACTACTTCCACTGAACATTTCAGCTCTAATGCTTTGTACTGATATTGGGGGCAGGGTTTGGTAGAGGGGAGGCTGGGGATACTGACAAATTGGCTTTCTTTTCTTAACTAATTTCATAGGCTATGGTGTGGAAAATGAAAACTTATTATAATGTTCTTGACTTTGTATTTGGGGGGTGTTTTCAGTGGCCAGTGACTCACAGGCATGCCCACTTTAGTATGGGTAGCAGAATATACATTTGAAACTCATCTCAGGTGTGGGTATTTTGGCCTCTGCCTTAAGACTTGCTCAGCTACTTTTTTTTTAATAAGCTGAGCAGTTAGGTAGGTAGCTAGCTCCTGGTAGATGATTTTGTGCCTTTCCACGTTTGTTTTAAAAACAAAAAAAAAAATAATAAGATCATCATACCTTGGGGTTCCAGTGTTAACATTTGTTTTTTTCAGGCATTTCTTTATGCAGAGATGAATGTACCTTCAAAATGCAGGAGGGGTCCCAGTGCCTCACTAGTGATAGGGAAATAAAGTAAAATCAAGTTAAAGTTGGTGGTTAAAATCTTATGTTGCTGTACGCTGCCCTTGAGATTTATATTCTCAGAAATTACAGATTCACGATTGCTTCTTAGGGCAATCATTGCTAGGTAAACTGCATTAAGATATTGAAATAGAATGCCATTGTGAAGTTCATTTTATGTATAAAGGTTTAAAATGATTAATTTCACAAAGAGGTTCTTGATGAGTAAATTGGCTCCATAGGAATGTGTCCAGCCCCTGGACACTCAAACTCACAGAATTTGCTTTGCCACTCCTTTAGTTTTATTTAGCTAGTTTTAGTTTTTTAATTTAAAAAATGCAACTAGAATGGAGCGAGTGCTTAATTGAAAGCACCTGAGTTGTAACTAAAGTCAGCATCAGCCCAGGCTTCTCCGTTTAAAAGGGCAGCTCCCAGGCTCCCCTCTTAGATGCACCCACGAAGAGAGCAGCTCCAGAGAAAAGGACAATCCCGAATGTTTGTTTGGACGGAAAGGATCATTGAGAAGTTTTACTTAAGGAGAACTTCTGACTCATCTCAAGTCAGTAGAGTACAAATCAGGAAGACCCAAGAAAATGCCCACCTTCCTGGTCTTCTGCCTCTTATGAGACGAGTAAGTCAGATTGCTAGGTTAAGCCAGCATGGTCTTAAAGACTCAGTGAGCATATGTGAGCATGAGAGAGTGAAGGAGAACGAGAAAAACTGCTGGTCATGTAAGGAAAGACTTATCTTCTTTCCCTGCTATGTTTTGATACTTTATATATTGTTGAAATTTTACTTTTGTATGTTTTATTTCATGTACCACTTTGGAAATGTTTTTTTTTTTGTTGTTGTTGTTCTACAAACACTGTTTGCCTATAAGCTACCCCAGTTCATTGTTGGCTGGGAAGAGGAGTATGGTTCAAAATGGCCTCTTGAGACCTTTTAGGACTCACTTTAATCCCTGGTGATTGTGGGTCCTAACCTGATGCAGAGTCTCTGTTAGGACAAGAGAGAACATGGAAATGCTAACTGTGAACTCTCTTAGTTTTCTTCATTATAATGTCAGTGTCACTTTGACTTTTTAAGAATTCCATTTTTTAAATTAAAACATTTCTACCTGGAGAAAGCTGACGGCAATGGTTTTAACGTTATAGAATAAGTCCTGTTGGGAAGAGTTAGATTAGGAGAGTAACGATGTGACAGTTGTGTAACCTGCTACTGTCATGCTGTTTTGAATTCCTTTAAAATTATTTGAGTCATCACTTTCTGTGTGTTATGTTACCTGTCATTCTGTGTTCTACTTCATCCCTGTTTCTTGCAGCCCCTTCCTACCTATAGCTTAGTCATCAGAATTTTAAAAAGAACAGCACAGATCACTTTGGTAGGAAGACTGTCGTAAAACCTTTGTTTAAACAGAATATTTGGGGGAGAGACTTTTTTGGTTACTCAATTTTATGATTCACTAAAAATTAACTGAAAGCTCTTTTGTTCTCACTTTGTTGTTTACCTTTCTTCTTATAATTTCTAGATGTGGATTTTCTGCCTTATTTTGTGATGAACGAGCTAGCTTTTCTTTTTAGCGATTAGGCATATTATAATGCTTTAGGGATCTCACTTTGGCTATCAGTAATCTTCAAAGCCTTCTGAAGATGGGAAAAGTGCATAGGAAGTAGTAGAAAGTATAAAATTGAGTGTGCTATTAACAAAAGTAGATGATCTTGATTTCTTTAACTTTAGAAGTTGGGTTTAGCAAGCACTTTTTCTTCTGAGAGCTTTGCTTCATTATCTTTGCTCCTGGGTTATGCCAGATCATGTATATATTGTTAATATTTGTACAGTACTGAGCAGTTTTCACAGCCTTTCCTGATACTATTTCAACTGTTCTCTCATTCTCATTTTGTACACACATCTTCTTTTCGTGTAGTTAATAGTTTCTCTGTCTCTCTCCCACTAGACTGTATGATGTTAAGAGGGTCACTTAGCCAGTATGGTAGTGTGGGCCAATTGAATTGTCGATTAAGCTTAAAAAGACTTTTGCAAACATTGAGTAAATGCATGTAAAACACTCAGAATGATGTCTTGACACACAATATGCCTCAGTGGAAATTTGGGGGCAGTGCTTTATTATTGCCCACTATGTGTCCTGTGTATTTGGCATTAAGAGTTTAAGTATCTAAAGAACTTTAAAGATCAGGGTGAAGATTTAGTTCAGTTCAGTCACTCAGTCGTGTCCAACTCTTTGTGACCCCATAAACTGCAGCACGCCAGGCCTCCCTGTCCATCACCAACTCCCGGAGGTCACTCAGACTCACCTCCATCAAGTCAGTGATGCCATCCAGCCATCTCATCCTCTGTTGTCCCCTTCTCCTCCTGCCCCCAATCCCTCCCAGCATCAGAGTCTTTTCCAATGAGTCAATTCTTCGCATGAGGTGGCCAAAGTACTGGAATTTCAGCTTCAGCATCATTCCTTCCAATGAATATTCAGGACTGATTTCACTTAGGATGGACTGATTGGATCTCCTTGCAGTCCAAGGGACTCTCAAGAGTCTTTTCCAACACCACAGTTCAAAAGCATCAGTTCTTTGGTGCTCAGCTTTCTTTATAGTCCAATTCTCATACCCATACATGACTACTGGAAAAAACATATCTTTGACTAGATAGACCTTTCTTGGCAAAGTGATGTCTCTGCTTTTTAATATGCTGTCTAGGTTGGTCATAGCTTTTCTTCCAAGGAGCAAGCATCTTTTAATTTCATGGCTGAAGTCACCATCTACGTTTATTTGGAGCACCACACCCAAAAAAATAAAGTCTCTCTCTGTCTCCATTGCTTCCGCATCTATTTGCCGTGAAGTGATAGGACCAGATGCTATGATCTTAGTTTTCTGAATGTTTAGTTTTAAGCCAACTTTTTCACTCTCCTCTTTCACTTTCATCAAGAGGCTCTTTAGTTCTTCTTCACTTTCTGCCATAATAGTGGTGTCAATTGCATATGTGAGGTTGCTGATATTTCTCCCAGCAATCTTGATTCCAGCTTGTGCTTCATCCAGCCCAGCATTTAGCATGATGTACTCTGAATATAAGTTAAATAAGCAGGTGACAATATACAGCCTTGACATACTTCTTTCATGATTTGGAACTAGTCTGTTGTTCCATGTCCAGTTCTAACTGTTGCTTCTTAACCTGCAAACAGATTTCTCAGGAGGCAGGTCAGATGGTCTGGTATTCCCATCTCTTGAAGAGTTTGCCACAGTTTGTTGTGATCCACAGAGTCAAAGGCTTTGGCATAGTCAATAAAGCAGAAGTAGATGTTTTTCTGGAAGTCTCTTGCTTTTTTGATGATCCAACGGATGTTGGCAATTTAATCTCTGCTTCCTCTGCCTTTTCTAAATCCAGCTTGAACATCTGGAAGTTCATGGTTCACGTACTGTTGAAGACTAACTTGGAGAATTTTGACCATTACTTTACTAGTGTGTAAGATGAGTGCAATTGTGCAGTAGTTTGAACATTCTTTGGCATTGCCTTTCTTTGGGCTTGGAATGAAAACAGACCTTTCCCGGGCCTGTGGCCACTGCTGAGTTTTCCAAATTTGCTGGCATATTGAGTGCAGCACTTTCACAGCATCATCTTTTAGGATTTGAAATAGCTCAACTGGAATTCCATCACCTCCACTAGCTTTGTTCATAGTGATGCTTCCTCAGGCCCACTTAAGTTCACATTCCAGGATGTCTGGCTCTAGGTGACTGATCACACCACTGTGGTTATCTGGATCATGAAGATCTTTTTTGTATGGTTCTTCTGTGTATTCTTTCCACCTCTTCCTAATATCTTATGCTTTTGTTAGGTCCATACCATTTCTGTGCTTTATTGTGCCCATCTTTGCATGAAATGTTCCCTTGGTATCTCTAATTTTCTTGAAGAGATCTGTAGTCTTTCACATTCTATTGTTTTCCTCTATTTCTTTGCAATGATCACTGAAAAAGGCTTTCTTATTTTCCTTGTTGTTCTTTGGAACTCTGCATTCAAATGGGTATGTCTTTCCTTTGCCTTTCACTTCTCTTCTTTTCTCAGCTATTTGTAAGGCCTTCTCAGACAACCATTTTGCATTTTTTTTTTTTTTCACTTGGGGATGGTTTTGATCACTGCCTCCTGTACAGTTTCACGAACCTCCAGCCATAGTTCTTCAGGCACTTTGTCTATCAGATCTAATCCCTTGAATCTGTTTGTCACTTCCACTGTATAATCGTGAGGGATTTGATTTACGTCATACTTGAATGATCTAGTGGTTTTCCCTACTTTTCAATTTGAGTCTGAATTTGGCAATAAGGCATTCATAACTTGAGCCACAGTCAGTTCCCATTCTTATTTTTGTTGACTGTATAGAGCTTCTCCCTCTTTGGCTGCAAAGAATATAATCAATTTGATTTCGGTGTTGACTATCTGGTGATGTCCATGTGTAGAGTCTTCTCTTGTGTTGTTGGAAGAGAGTGTTTGCTATGACCAATGCGTTCTCTTGGCAAAATTCTGTTAGCCTTTGCCCTGCTTCATTTTGTACTCCAATGCCAAATTTGCCTGTTACTCCAGGTAGCTCTTCACTTCCGACTTTTGTATCCCAGTCCCCTGTAATGCAAAGGACATCCTTTTTTGGTGTTAGTTCTAGAAGGTCTTTTAGGTCTTCATAGAACCATTCGACCTCAGCATCTTCAGCATTACTGGTCAGGGCATAGACTTGGATTACGGTGATATTGAATGGTTTGCCTTGGAAACGAACAAAGATCATTTTGTCGTTTTTGAGATTGCCTCCAAGTACTGCATTTTGGACTCTTTTGTTGACTATGATAGCTACTCCATTTCTTCTAAGGAATTCTTGCCCACAGTTGTAGATATAATGGTCATCTAAAATAAATTCACCTATTCCAGTCCATTTCAGTTCTCTGATTCCTAAGATGTTGATGTTCACTCTTGCCATCTCCTGTTTGACCACTTCCAATTTGCCTTGATTCATGGACCTGACATTCCAGGTTCCTATGCAATGTTGCATAGGAACAAACTTTACTTCCATCACCAGTCACATCCACAACTGGGTGTTGTTTTTGCTCTCAGTCCATCTCTTCATTCTTTCTGAAGTTATTTCTCCTCTGATCTCCAGTAGCATAATGGGCACCTATTGTCCTGGAGAGTTCGTCTTTCACTGTCCTATCTTTTTGCCTTTTCATACTGTTCATGAGGTTCTCAAGGCAAGAATACTGAAGTGGTTTTCCATTCCCTTCTCCAGTTGACCACATTTTGTCAGAACTCTCCACCATGACCTGTCTGTCTTGGGTGGTCATACACAGCATTGCTTACAGTTTCATTGAGTTAGGCAAAGGATAAAGATGGCAGAGCAGAAGGATGTGCATTCATCCTACTTTGCAATAACTCCAAAATTACAACTTGCTGCTGAACAACCATCAATAGGAGAATGTTCAGATCAGATCAGATCAGATCAGTCGCTCAGTCGTGTCCGACTCTTTGCGACCCCATGAACCGCACCACGCCAGGCCTCCCTGTCCATCACCAGCTCCCGGAGGTCACTCAGACTCGCATCCATCGAGTCAGTGATGCCATCCAGCCATCTCATCCTCTGTCGTCCCCTTCTCCTCCTGCCCTCAATCCCTCCCAGCATCAGAGTCTTCTCCAATGAGTCAACTCTTCGCATGAGGTGGCCAAAATACTGGAGTTTTAGCTTTAGCATCATTCCTTCTAAAGAAATTCCAGGATTGATCTCCTTCAGAATGGACTGGTTGGATCTCCTTGCAGTCCAAGGGACTCTCAAGAGTCTTCTCCAACACCACAGTTCAAAAGCATCAATTCTTCGGCACTCAGCCTTCTTCACAGTCCAGCTCTCACATCCATACATGACCACAGGAAAGACCATAGCCTTGACTAGGCGAACCTTTGTTGGCAAAGTAATGTCTCTGCTTTTGAATATGCTATCTAGGTTGGTCATAACTTTCCTTCCAAGGAGCAAGCGTCTTTTAATTTCATGACTGCAGTCACCATCTGCAGTGATTTTGGAGCCCAGAAAAACAAAAGTCTGACACTGTTTCCACTGTTTCCCCATCTATTTCCCATGCAGTGATGGGACCAGATGCCATGATCTTCGTCTTCTGAATGTTGAGCTTTAAGCCAACCTTTTCACTCTCCACTTTCACTTTCATCAAGAGGCTTTTTAGCCCCTCTTCACTTTCTGCCATAAGAGTGGTGTCATCTGCATATCTGAGGTTATTGATATTTCTCCCGGCAATCTTGATTCCAACTTGTGTTTCTTCCAGTCCAGCATTTCTCATGATGTACTCTGCATATAAGTTAAATAAACATGGTGACAATATGCAGCCTTGACGTACTCCTTTTCCTATTTGGAACCAGTCTGTTGTTCCATGACCAGTTCTAACTGTTGCTTCCTGACCTGCATACAGATTTCTCAAGAGGCAGATCAGGTGGTCTGGTATTCCCATCTCTTTCAGAATTTTCCATAGTTTATTGTGATCCACACAGTCAAAGGCTTTGGCATAGTCAATAAAGCAGAAATAGATGTTTTTCTGGAACTCTCTTGCTTTTTCCATGATCCAGCGGATGTTGGCAATTTGATCTCTGGTTCCTCTGCCTTTTCTAAAACCAGCTTGAACATCAGGAAGTTCATGGTTCACATATTGCTGAAGCCTGGCTTGGAGAATTTTGAGCATTACTTTACTAGCGTGTGAGATGAGTGCAATTGTTCGGTAGTTTGAGCACTCCTTGGCATTGCCTTTCTTTGGGATTGGGATGAAAACTGACCTTTTCCAATCTTGTGGCCACTGCTGAGTTTTCCAAATTTGCTGGCATATTGAGTGTAGCACTTTCACAGCATCATCATTCAGGACTTGGAATAGCTCCACTGGAATTCCATCACCTCCACTAGCTTTGTTCATAGTGATGCTTTCTAAGGCCCATTTGACTTCACATTCCAAGATGTCTGGCTCTAGGTCAGTGATCACATCATCATGATTATCTAGGTCTTGAAGTTCTTTTTTGTACAGTTCTTCTGTGTATTCTTGCCACCTCTTCTTAATATCTTCTGCTTCTGTTAGGTCCACACCATCTCTGTCCTTTATCGTGCCCATCTTTGCATGAAATGTTCCTTTGGTATCTCTGATTTTCTTGAAGAGATCCCTAGTCTTTCCCATTCTGTTGTTTTCCTCTATTTCTTTGCATTGATCACTGAAGAAGGCTTTCTTATCTCTTCTTGCTATTCTTTGGAACTCTGCATTTAGATGTTTATATCTTTCCTTTTCTCCTTTGCTTTTTGCTTCTCTTCTTTTCACAGCTATTTGTAAGGCCTCCCCAGACAGCCATTTTGCTTTTTTGCATTTCTTTTCCATGGGGATGGTCTTGATCCCTGTCTCCTGTACAATGTCACGAACCTCATTCCATAGTTCATCAGGCACTCTATCTATCAGATCTAGGCCCTTAAATCTATTTCTCACTTCCACTGTATAATCATAAGGGATTTGATTTAGGACATACCTGAATGGTCTAGTAGTTTTCCCTACTTTCTTCAATTTCAGTCTGAATTTGGCAATAAGGAGTTCATGGTCCGAGCCACAGTCAGCTCCTGGTCTTGTTTTTGCTGATTGTATAGAGCTTCTCCATCTTTGGCTGCAAAGAATATAATCAATCTGATTTCTTTGTTGACCATCTGGTGATGTCCATGTATAGAGTCTTCTCTTGTGTTGTTGGAAGAGGGTATTTGCTATGACCAGTGCATTTTCTTGGCAAAACTCTATTAGTCTTTGCCCTGCTTCATTCCGTATTCCAAGGCCAAATTTGCCTGTTACTCCAGGTGTTTCTTGACTTCCTACTTTTGCATTCCAGTCCCCTATAATGAAAAGGACATCTTTTTTGGGTGTTAGTTCTAAAAGGTCTTGTAGGTCTTCATAGATCCTTTCAACTTCAGCTTCTTCGGCGTTACTGGTTGGGGCATAGATTTGGATTACTGTGACATTGAATGGTTTGCCTTGGAAACGAACAGAAATCATTCTGTCATTTTTGAGATTACATCCAAGTACTGCATTTCGGACTCTTTTGTTGACCATGATGGCCACTCCATTTCTTCTGAGGGATTCCTGCCCACAGTAGTAATATAATGGTCATCCGAGTTAAATTCACCCATTCCAGTCCATCTTAGTTCGCTAATTCCTAGAATGTCGACATTCACTCTTGCCATCTCTTGTTTGACCACTTCCAATTTGCCTTGATTCATGGACCTGACATTCCAGGTTCCTATGCAATATTGCTCTTTACAGCATCAGACTTTGCTTCTATCACCAGACACATCCACAGCTGGGTATTCTTTTTGTTTTGGCTCCATCCTTTCATTCTTTCTGGAGTTATTTCTCCACTGATCTCCAGTAGCATATTGGGCCCCTACTGACCTGGGGAGTTTCTCTTTCAGTATCCTATCATTTTGCCTTTTCATACTGTTCATGGGGTTCTCAAGGCAAGAATACTGAAGTGGTTTGCCATTCCCTTCTCCAGCGGACCACACCCTGTCATATCTCTCCACCATGACCCGCCCATCCCAGGTTGCCCCTCGGGCATGGCTTAATTTCATTGAGTTAGACAAGGGTGTGGCCCTTGTGTGATTAGATTGACTAGTTATCTGTGAGAATGGTTTTAGTGTATTTGCCCTCTGATGCCCTCTTTCAAGACCTACTGTCTTACTTTGGTTTCTCTTACCTTGGGCGTGGGGTATCTCATCCCGGCTGCTCCTGGCTGCTCCCGGCCAGCGAAGCACAGCCATCGCACCTTACCTTGGACGAGGGGTCTCTCCTCACCGCCGCCCTTCCTGACCTCGGTCGTGGGGTAGCTCTTCTCGGCCGTGCTTAGTGCGCTGGCCCACACCGCTGTCCTTCCTCGGTCGTGGGGTAGCTCCTCTCGGCCGTGCTCTTAGTGCGCGACGCAGCCGGCGGGGCGCTCTTAGTGCGCGACGCAGCCGGCGGGGTGCTCTTAGTGCGCGACGCAGCCGGCGGGGCGCTCTTAAATGGCGTGCCGGTCGCGGGCAGGCGAGGTCGCTCTTAAATGGCGCGCCGGTCGCGGGCAGGCGAGGTCGCTCTTAAATTGCGCGCCGGTCGCGGGCAGGACAATGTTGGAACCCACCAAAAAGATACTTCACATCCAAGGGCAAAGGAGAAGCCCGAGCAAGATGGTACGAAGGGTGAAATTGTGTTTAGAATCAAACCCCGTACCTGCCAGAGATGCTTGGAGGGCTCAAACAAACCGTGTGCACACCAGGACCCAGAGACTAAGCCAGAACTGTGTTTGAGTGTCTCTTGGGGAGGTACGGGTCAGCAGTGGACTGCTGCAGGGGCTCTGGGTCCAGTAGACCTGGGTATGGCATAAGCCCTCTTTGAGGGGGTTGCCACTAACTTCACCATAGAGCCACCAGAACCTACACAGGACTGGGGAAACAGACTCTTGGAGGGCACAAACAAAAGCTTGTATGCACCAGGACCCAGGAGAAAGGAGCAGTGATTCCACGAGAGACTGACCCAGACTTGGCTGTGAGTGTCCAGGAGTCTCTGGCAGAGGTGTGGGTTGGCAATGGCTTGCTGCAGGGTTGGGGGCCCTGAGGGAAGCAGTGTGTGCTTGGGACCTTTTGAAGGTCGCCATTATCTTCATTGCCTCCACCATAGTTTGGCCTCAGGTCAAACAGCAGAGAGGGAGCTCAGCCCTGCCCTTCAACAGAAAACTGGATTAAAGATTTACTGAGCATGGCCCCACCCATCAGAACAAGACCCAGTTTCCCCCTCAGTCAGGCTCTCCCATCAGGAAGCTTCCACTTAAAGCCTCTTATCCTTCTCCATCAGAGGGCAGACAAAATGAAAACCACAATCACAAAAAACTAACCAATCTGATCACATGGACCACAGCCTTGTCTCACTCAATGAAACTATGAGCCATGCTGTATGAAGATTTAACTGGTGGCCTAAAACCCAAGATCATAGGTTTAATTTGCTGAGTGGGTTTCAACAAATGAAAAGTTTTTGATATTAAACTGATTCTTATTTTGCTGTTAGCATTGGGAAACTGTATTTTGCCAAGTTGTTCATTACAACTACACTTGTAATTCTGAGCCATTTTTGGCCAGATGTTTCAAGGAATTATTTTAATTGCTGTTGACATTTTGACAACTAGCCTTAAAATTTTAACAGTGGTACTGGGCTATACTCATTGGTGCACAGGATAAACGGCTGTCAGTAGAAATGTCAGAAATTCTGGCGACTTTGTCAGGACTAGATGAGTGTTGGCGGAGAAGTTAGAAGTTCTGAGCTGTGCCTCTGCTCCTGGCTGGGTGAGATATTAACCCACGGAGTTCACATGGGATGAAAGGTGGTCCTTTCCAGCTCCCATTTTTTTGTTGTTGTTGTTTCCTCTTACTACAGAAACTTTGATTTAACATTTTAAAGTTGTCATCAGTATAAAATTTGTTACAGAACTGTTCATTCACATTTGTCTTTTGACAAATCTGCTTTTGTGCATCTTTTAAAATTATTTGGTATGTTTCTGTTGGTCATCATGAATACATGTTGAGGGTACTCTTACCTCCCAAGCCCTGCAGAGGAATTGGACTCTGGGTAACAGGGCCAGTCTTGTATTTTTCTTGATGTACTAAGTAGCATACTGTTGTGTGCACCAGGAATTACTGTTGTAGGTGAAATGATGGTTTTTAGTGCTGACTTTCAGAGGCTGATTGCAGAAGAGCATCTGCAAATTCTTAGTTCAGTAGCAGAATCTGCTTATTACAATAGGCTCCAAACAGAAAAGACTTGGGTTTCCTGTCTGGAATTACTCTGGGCCATACATCCTGTCACAAGCCTATCTAGACCAGAAATCTTTGGTTTTTAAAACAATCACTCTTAAATTTAAAAGATTTATATGATCTTTAGCTTCTCCATCAGGCTTCCCTGGTAGCTTAGCTGATAAAGAATTTACCTGCAATGCAGGAGACCCTGGTTCAATTCCTGGGTCAGGAAAATCCCCTGGAAAATGGATAGGCTACGCACTCCAGGATTATTGGGCTTCCCTTGTGGCTCAGATGGTGAAGAATCTGCCTGCATTGCAGGAGACTTGTGTCCAGTCCCTGGGTTGGAAAGATCCCCTGGAGGAGGGCATGGCATTCACTCCAGTATTCTTGCCTGGAGAATCCTCATGGACAGAGGAGACCATGGGGTCACAGGGAGTCAGACTCAACTAAACAGCTAAGCACAGCTCCCCCAGGCCAGCCAGGGCCCTCCTGTACTGTTCTGGATCTTAACCACGCACCCCATGTAGTGGACTAAAGTTTGTTTGTGAAGGTAAAGAAGAATCTATCAGGAGAAATTACATTTACCAGTGTTTTTTTTTTTTTTCTTCAAACCAGAGGCTGGCACTTCTAATCTAAGCTTGTTAGCCTGAGCTTTTGGGATTAGTTGGAGCTTGGAGTGTGAAGTTCAGAGATGTTTTAAATGGTGATTTGGTTTCCAGGGCTTCCCTAGTGACTTAGGTGGTAAAAAATTTGCCTGCAATGCAGGAGACGCAAGTTTGATCCCTGGGTTGGGAAGATCCTCTGGAGTAGGGAATGGCAACCCACTCCAGTATTCTAGCCTGGAGAGTTGCATGGACAGAGGAGCCTGGCGGGCTACAGTCCATGGGGTCGCAGAGTCAGACACGACTTAGTGACTGAACATTAGTTCTCAACATCTGATTGCCTGGATGAGGGCCCTGCCCTCCCTTCACTAACTCCCTTCTGTGTTAGTGAAAGTTGGACTGGGGGAGCGAGAATCCATATGCTCAGCCTCTGATGTAGCCACTTGGTGGCTCTGGGTATCGTCCTGAAGGTGTGGTAATGATTTCTCTTTGTCTTTAGGACACCCATATGGATGCCCAAGACTCCGTCCCATATTGGGGCAGATTATTTTAACCCGAAGCATTATCTCCTGCCACTTTTCAGCTCAGTTCTAATGGAGAAAGCCTGTGAAGGCTCAGAATTTAAGGCAGAAGGTGGTAGATATCATCTTATGGCTGTTATCAAAAAGACAAGTGTGGGCATTCTCCCATGCTTGTTCTTTTAGTTTAACTCAGGTAATAGGATTAATACATCTTGTAGATGAGGCTCTAAATAAATTGCCACATAGCCTTGTTCCATTGGGGCTTTACACTTGAATGTGTATTTTAAGGCTGTTTTACCCAGAACCCGAATCCAGAGTAGAGGAGTGGTGGCTGTTTCATGGCACCTATACGATGGTTTTCTTCATGGTGCCACAAGCTGCTGTTTTTCTTTGTTTTCTCTCCCCTCCCTTCACGCAAAGGTTAAGACTGAGTTATAGAATTAGTGCAATTTTTTTAAAAGTGGGGGCGAAGGCCCCCTTCAAATAATTTATGGCCAGGTTCCAGCAATGAGGATTATGTCATCAGAGCCTCTCTAAATGTCCCTTTGGAGATTGTTTGTGGTAATTAAAAGGAAAATGAAACACAGATTTTTGAAAAATGATAAATACAGGTTTACCAGGTGATTTCATGATGCTAGATGGAAGCCCTGCTGAGAAATATCCTGGGTACTCACTTTATACTCCCGAGAAACCTGTAATCAGATGGGCACTGTTGTGAAATTGTTCAGATACCGTTACCTGCAGTTTGTAGAAATTTATTTTGACACTTAAGGACATCTAAGGATGTAAATTTAATTACTGCTGCTTTCTCTGTGGGCTTGAATGAAAAGTGGCAGATTATATACTGAAATTGCCACTAAGATGTAGTTTTTTTAAGTTTCATGGGGGCTTAAAATTGTCTAAACTTGAAATATGGATGGATGACTTTTAAAGCATTAACAGAGTCTTCTTGGGCAGTCATACTCATTTGACTTGGAGGGAGGCAGCTTTCAGTTTGATATGGTTCAAACAGCTGCTCACTTAGGATATTCTAGAAGAGTAGAGCTTGAATATGATATGTTTTCTGTGTGGGTCTCCTTTTAATCCAGACTGGCAGTGAAGCTATAGATCTGGTATTATTATTATTTTTTTTAAATTTTAGATTGTTTTATTTATTTATTTAAATTAAATTTTATTTTGCTTAACTTTACAATATGTATTGCTTTTACCATACATCGAGATGGATCCGCCACCAGTATACACGTGCTCCCCATCCTGAACCCTCCTCCTTCCCCCCTCCGCATACCATCCCTCCGGGTCGTCCCAGTGCACCAGCCCCAGGCATCCATTATCGGGCATCGTACCTGGACTGGCGACTCGTTTCAGATATGATATTATACATATTTCAGTGCTATTCTCCCAAATCATCCCACCCTCTCCCAGTCCCAGAGTCCAAAAGTCTGTTCTATACATCAGTGTCTCTTTTGCTGTGTCATAAACAGGGTTATTGTTACCATCTTTCTAAATTCCATATATATGTGTTAGTATACTGTATTTGTGTTTTTCTTTCTGGCTTACTTCACTCTGTATAATAGGCTCCAGTTACATCCACCTCCTTAGAACTGATTCAAATGTATTCTTTTTAATGGCTGAGTAATACTCCATTGTGTATATGTACCACAGCTTTCTTATCCATTCATCTGAGGATGGATACCTAGGTTGCTTCCAAGTGAACTGCCTTATGATCCAGCAATCCCACTGCTGGGCATACACACTGAGAAAACCAGAATTGAAAGAGACACATGTACCCCAATGTTCATAGCAGCACTGTAGATCTGGTATTATTAAAGTCCAGAGTGGCAAGGAAGCTGAGCCAAGTCCACTTCTTCTTGGGTCTCTCTCTTGCACTTTTTTTTGTTTTTGGCAGTGTTTCTTTCTTTCCTTTGCCTGTTGGCCTGCACGTGTGAGAAGCAGAGAAAGGGGTCTTGTTAAAGTATTGGATGGGTGGACGCAAGTCCTAGAAGAAGTAAGGGCGTTAATGTTAGCATGATGTGGCACAGTAGGTGCTGGTGAAGACACTCTTGTTGAAGGTGAGGACTCCTCCCTGGTATCCAGGCTGCAGCTAACCCTCCCTGCTGTGGGGTAGAGCTGGTGTGAAAATGCAGGGTTTCCTTGGCCGAATCCAGAGGTTTTAGTGAGCCCTGCTGTTCTTGAAGCTCTGTAGGAGTTAGCAGTGGGAGGACAGGAGATATAAAAGCGCTAAGAAATCTGGTCAGTGCCTAACACCACAGACAGTCGGGTTAGGAGGCCAAGTGCAGGCAGAGTGAGTTGCCCTGCATGTGCACGGTGCACATTTCAGCAAGCAAAAGTGTGAGTGGGCTGACGGTGGGAACGGGAAAGGCGCCGAGCACAGAATCAGCAACATGGTGGGATGTATCTGGGAGCGGGCTTTCCTGGTGCCCTTGAAGATGCAAATGTTGGAAAGAAAAAGTGCTTATGTCAGATTAAATGATTTGCCGTGTCCAGTATGTTCAGTAGATACAGTTGTAGTCTTAGGAAAGTCTTATCTCTTTAAAAGTGGTAATATTTAGAAGGAGTGGTAACTGGCAGTTGATTTTTTTTTTTCCTGTTTGTTTATGGTTTACTCTTGCTGTAATTTAAAATTAATGGTAAACATATACTACCGGAATTGTAGTATTTTTCTCTAATATCAGCTTATTTATGGCTTCATAACTTTCTAATCAAGAGTACTAAAAAAAAAAAAAAGTACTTCTTTAAGCTTAATATTTCCCTAGATAACTAAGCAATATTTCCAACTAATACTTTTTTAATAACTGTTTTAACAAGCTTGTTTGTTGTGAAGGCAGTTTAGGGAGAAGGCATGTTGGGTGTGAATTTACCAGGTAAGCCATTTTTGGTGATCTCTCTTGAAAATAGCACTTTTTTGCTTGAGTATCTTTTGGTTACTCAGTAGTTGAAATTTACCAAGTTTTGAGAGCAATGGTGTTTTGAGCCCAGCTGGAATTTCAAACACTCCTTCGATCTTCTTCTCCTTTTCTTCAAAGTACACTTGAAAATCTTGAAGGATAAGTTCTCACCCTCTGGGTCTTTGGCAGGAATCGTGGCCCTAGTTGGACCAGAGCCCCTGCACAGTGGAGGACTTGCCCGATGGCCATGGCAGCCTGTGCCCTGGCAGCTTCCTGAGTCCTTGGAGCCATGTGGACTTGCTTGATCCTCAGGCATCCACAGACCAACTGGTCTTATGAGGCGGAGCCTGTGATTTTTATAAAAGGTGGTGTCTCCAAGCCTCACACACCTGTGGGCATGATGACACAGACATACTGGGTTTCCAGGGCCCTTGGGTGCAGCCAGGGTAACTAGTTCCCCGTGTTTGCAGGTGCGGAGGGAAGTGAATGGAGAAGGAAATGGCAACCCACTCCAGTATTCTTGCCTGGAGAATCCCGTGGACAGAGGAGCCTGGTGGGCTGCTGTCCATGGGGTCACACAGAGTCAGACATGACTGAAGCGACTTTGCATGCATGCATACATTGGAGAAGGAAATGGCAACCCACTCCAGTATTCTTGCCTGGAGAATCCCAGGGACGGAGGAGCCTGGTGGGCTGCCATCTATGGGATCGCACAGAGTTGGACACGACTGAAGTGACTTAGCAGCAGCAGGGAAGTGAACCTACCGAGGTTAAAAGAGACTGTTGCAAAGTCCCTTGGGACTTTATCTGTCTCCTTCAGGAATCTGCAGGCATAGGGGAAAATTCCTTCACCTGCGAGTTAATGGGTGCTAGCTAGTCATGGTCCACCAGTGTGGCGGCCATGTGTGACATGGGGGCTGCCGGCAAAAGCCACAAAATTGCACAGCCGGGGAGCTGGAAAAATGAGTTTATGGCATTAGTGGGGAGAACTTAGAGGTGGTGTTTCTTACTTATGGCCAAGCAAAGGTGGGAGGATGAGGTTAGTTCTGCTTTTATAATTAACTTGAAGCTCCCAGATGAAGCAGCTTTTAGCCCCACCCCCTCTTTCCTGGCCCAGCACATCTTCCCCTTCACTTTTCCCTCAGGAAAAATAATGAAGAAAGCAGCCTGTGAGCCCTGGGTGCCTGTCTGGCCAGTTCCATGATTTCTTCAAAGATTCTCTGTCCCAGGTATTTTTATTCTAACCACAGTGTGTGTGCTCTGGACTTTTGAAATTTACAGTTACAACTATGCTATTAATCTCAACTCTGAAAACTAAATATTCACTCTTCACCCGGAGCTTGCAGACAGCCTGGGTGATGTATGAGATGATTGAGAGGGTAGCAGCTAGTCCTACAAACCTTGCATCATCTGGCCGATGAAATCAAGGAATTGGTTTGCCCTCATGAAAAAGTGTCTGGGTGTCTAGATTTCTTTGACTCTTGAGGAGGGCAGTGAGATCCCAATCTTAGATTAAGCTATGAAGCAAATCTTGTTGGAGGTTTTCTGTGCTGCAGAAGGAAGACCACGCAAGGGACCCCGACTTCCTTATTCTTAGAGGCAGTTCTTCCTGTTCTTTGAGCTGGCAGACTTCTTTTGTGCCGAAAAGACATGGTACTTTGCACACCTCCAAGCAAGAAGGGGCTGCTGGGATGGTGATTTGGGGAAAAAAGAACCTCTCAGGGTCCACAGGTAGGAAGAGACGTGGGGACCTGTCTTGTGGGAGGTGCATCTATACAGCTGAAGACAAGTCATCCTTTGTGATGTTCTGTTAGAGGGGGTCATCTATGACAGGGAAATATTTTTTTTTTTTTTTTAAGCTTTTAAACCTCTGTTTTGCTTTTTGCTTTTCTTCTTCTCTGATGTTTTAAGTGGAAACTGGGACGGTGGTAATTCATTGCCTTGGGGATAGAAAACTGAAGCAGTTGGAAGAGCAGGTTCTTCTCAGTCTGCGGCTAAGAAATAGAGAACACTGTGTGTCCTGGCCTGGAGGATGGTTTTCCAGCGAGGACAGGGAGACAGGAAGCAGACTGCCCGAACTGGGAAAAGGGGTCAGGGTGGGTGGGGTACCGGGGGTGGGGTTCATGATCTTTGGTGGCAGCCTGACCCACTGGCCCCTGGGTGGGGCCTGGAAGCTCTACAACTTAGACACCTGAGCTTCCTGTTTTGGCAAAGATCCTGGGGCACCTGTGGGCATGGCAGTATGGGCAGGCTGGGTTTCCAGGGCCCTTGGGTGCTGGCCAAGCATGAGCACCAAGCATGGCAGGTCCCCCTTGGTGCCACATTGCAGGAACAGCTCTGAGGGATCCATTTCTTGACCATGGGCTTTGGAATCGGAATTAATTTGACTTCAAGAAAAGAGTGCTTGTTTTGGTACATCTAACTTTGTAAACTGAGGTGTCAGACCTGCCGTACCCATGATCCAAATGTAGGTTCCTGGATTGAAATGCTGCATGTGCGCTAAGCTGATTCAGTTGTGTCTGACCCTTTGTGACCCTATGGATTCTACCCGCCAGGCTCCTCTGTCCATGAGATTCTCCATGCAAGAATGCTGGAGTGGGTTGCCATGCCCTCCTCCAGAGGATCTTTCCAACCCAGTGAATGAACTCCCCTCTCCTGTGACTCCTGCATTGCAGGCGATTTCTTTACCACTGAACCACTGGGGTAGCCCGATGAGCCATCGGGGAAGCTACTACCCCATATACTTCTTGGTCCTGCCCTTCTGTGTGATTTTACTAAAAAAGTGTGAGATTTGTGCAGACAGACCAGATAAGGCGCTGAGAGCTCCCTTCGTGCATCCCCTTTGCCCTTCTGGCACCTGCGTGGCTTCTGGCACTGGGTGTCACTCACCGGCCTGCACTGTCCTCAACACACTTCGAGCTCCACGAGAACAGAGGCCCTGCCTTATTCATTTTCACAGCCTCAGCAGCTGCCTCCCGTGTGCAATAAGTCTTAGAATAAATAAACACACAGAGAAAACTTTGCAGCTTAGGGGAAGCTCTAAAATGGGTGCTGGCCCTGAAAGACTAATCCAAAAAGAACTCCAGGATAGAACCCTCTCACTTTAGCTTGATGACTGTAGGCGGGTACACAGCATAAGGTTTTCACATTCGTTCCATGTCCGCTTGTCAAAGGGGAGCAATTCAGAATGGGGCTCAAAGCAGATTTTTTGTTTTTTATTAAAAGATTTTTTTCCCATTACCACGTTGTGTTGGTTTTTGCTGTAAAACAGTGAGACTCAGCCATGGTTGTGCATACCTCCTCTCCCTCTTGGGCCTCCCCCCTAGGTCGTCACAGAGTACCAGGCTGGGCTCCCTGTGTTATGCAGCAAATTCCCACCCACTGTCTGTTTTACACACGATCTATATATATGTCGCTGCTGCTTTCTTCCTCCATCCCACTGTTTCCCGCACAGTGCCCACAAGTCTGTTCTCTGTAACTGTGAAGATCTTAAGGTTTTAAACCATTTTTTAGGCGTACATGTTGAAGTTCTATGTAAGAATCAGTTTCTAGAAGGCTGGCAGTGCTGGCTGGCCAGCTGTCAGTAGTCAGGCAGATCTGCCTGGCTAAAGGCCAGTGCAGGCTGGCTGGACTTCCGAGTGGACAGCTCAGGGCTCCTGGTCCTCTTCCCATGACTGCTGAGAGCTGGTCAAGGAGAGGATGAAGCCTAAGGCCGGCCCCCTTGTAGGTGAAGGGCTTCTGTTCTGAGTTGACAAGTTCTGTGTGGCCCTGGGGAAACCAGGGTTTTGTTTCTCAAGCCTCCAGGGTAAGCAACTGGCAGGGGCATCTGTGTGAGTGGGTGTGGGTGCTCCATCCTCTGAATAGGCAAACATTTAAAAATGTTTGCAAAAGCAAATTCTAGAGAGAAGTCCAGGACTTTCTCATGCAGATACTTGGTAAGTCCTGCTCTTTTTTTTTTTTTCTTTTGCTAATTAATTTCCCTGACAGCCTTGCTGGTAGCTCTTCACCACAATCAGTTGCTGAATTGCAAAGCTCAATTATCTGTGTAATAACATGCTATAAAAATATATAAAGCCAGGAGAAAAAAAAATGATTGCAGCCAAAGAGGCTGAGCCTTGGGAATACACACCTTGTATATTCACATCTGGGCTGAAAGGAAACCACAGGATCTTTCAGTAATGATTTGATAGACTGACTTTCTTTCTAAAACATAAAAGAAAACACTTAATTTGAGGATGAGGCACTTAGAGATCAGATCAGATCAGTCGCTCAGTCGTGTCCGACTCTTTGTGACCCCATGAACTGCAGCACGCCAGGCCTCCCTATCCATCACCAGCTCCTGGAGGTCACCCAGACTCACATCCATCAAGTCAGTGATGCCATCCAGCCATCTCATCCTCTGTCGTCCCCTTCTCCTCCTGCCCCCAATCCCTCCCAGCATCAGAGTCTTCTCCAATGAGTCAACTCTTCGCATGAGGTGGCCAAAGTACTGGAGTTTCAGCTTGAGCATCATTCCTTCCAAAGAAATCCCAGGGCTGATCTCCTTCAGAATGGACCGGTTGGATCTCCTTGCAGTCCAAGGTACTCTCAAGAGTCTTCTCACTTAAGTTACCTTCAAATACAAGCAGAAGCAATATCTCATTAATATATTTGAGTTTTGTGATGCAGTATATTAGAATTGACGTGGCTTCCTAGCTTTTGAAAATGTTAAAGCATTTCTGCACAGGCCTTTTTAGAAGCCTGCTATGTGCTAGGCACTTGTGCTTACATACGTAAATTTTTTTTAAAGAATTTTGATGTGGACCATTTAAAAAAATCTTTAATGAATTCGTTACAATGTTGCTTCTGTTTATGTTGTGGTTTTTTGGCCGAGAGGCATGTGGGATCATAGCTCCCAGACCAGGGATTGAACACAACCCCACTGCATTGGAAGGTGAAGTCTTAAACCACTGGACCTCCAGGGAATTCCAGTATATATATTTTTTAATCCTGCTTGTGATCTTACAGGGAAGATAGGAAGATTTCCATCTCTCAGTTAAGAAAAATGAAGCTCATGAATTTGGTGTAAAAACCAGTGCTTCTCTTACAGTTGGTCAGTAGAAGCAGAGAGGAGCTGATTTTTTAAAAAAGTTGTTCATGAACAGATTGACCAACCTTTTGTAACAGTTGCTTTTAAAAAATATATATATAAAAAATTTGGAGCAGAATTTCTGAACCCTATCTGAATTCTTGGCTCATCAAATTGTGAAATAAGATGAAACAGTTGTTTTAAGCCTCTAAATTTTGGGATAGGATGTACCACATGCCAGATAAGCATCTTCCACGTCTTGGTTCTTTGTTTCTCTGGCTCAAGAGGCTTACTGTTCTGTCATAAGCCATCTCTCCTACAGTAGCAACTTGAGGTAGCTTACTGTAGGAGCACAAATGTGGAAAGGCCAATGGCTGTTAAGGAAATAAATCACCAGGGACTTCCCTGGTGGTCCAGTGGTTAAGACCCTGTGCTTCCATTGCAGGGGAAATAGGTTTGATCCTTGGTCAGGGAACTAAGATCCCGCAATGCTTCATGGTATGCCCCCCACCAAAAAAAGAATTCACCAAAGCAGACTATTAGAGGGGGAAAGATAATGCCTGGGAAAACTAGAAGCATAAAAACAATTTTAGCCTGTGTTTCCGGCAGCTGGGGTGGAATAGAGAAATAGGTGGTATGACGGTGTTTTTGGTTTCAGCTTTGACACACCAGACTCCAACTGGGAGACTGCTCTCTGCGTGCATGTCTGGTAAAGGCTGCCAGGTGGTTCTGTGAGCGGCCAGGGATGGTAGAAATGTTGGCCTGGCTCCCAGTGGCATACGGAGAAAGGCCACGTTTATTGCAGGTGTATTTACCCAGGGCCTTCATGAACAGGAATCTTGCTGGTTACTTTCCATTCATTCTTTCAATCCTCACCACAGACCCACTAGGTTGGGGGGAGAATCCTCATGTTATAGGTGATGGGACGGGCGTGTCTGAGAACGGTCATTGGTGCCCTGTCTTCTAGTTGGTAATAGGGATATGATTGGAACTCATCTGTTTGTCTTTCAACTATCTAAATTTTTACACTTGGTTTTCTCCTGATCTTCATTTTCTTTTCTTTTCTTTCTTTTGGCTGCACTATGCAGCATGCAGGATCTTAGTTCCTAGACCAGGAATTGAATCTGTGCCCCCTGCAGTGGAAACACGGCATTCTAACCATTGGACCAGGGAGGTCCTTCCTAACTTCCAGTTTTGAATTGAGGGATTTATGCAAAGGACACTGATCTGTGTCCTCAGATTAACAAAGAATTTTGCATACTTGGCACTACTTACTGCATTGTTGATGAATATTTTGTAACTTAGAAGAGTTGAAGAAGGTATATATGTGTGTGTGTGTGTGTGTGTGTGTGTGTGTGTGTTTGAAAGCATAGCTCCTTGTAAATTTATATCCTCACCATAACCTAACTTTTGGATAAATGTCAGTGTCTCATTACAGAGCTAAACCGCTTTTCTCTTCATTGAGGGACAACAAACATGGTAGCTTAAAAGGCCTCAGATTAATTGGATGCAACTTCAGGTGTTTATCCTGATTATCTTTGGGTGGATCCTCAGATAGCAAGGAAATTAAAAAGTGTCATTCCTATTAGGAGCGTTGTGCTTTTCATTTCCTTTAGTAGTCTGAGGATTGCTAGTACACATTTCTACAAAAAGAGAAAGTTTTTTTTTTTTTTTTTTTCTGACTTAATTTTTCTGAACTGTTGGATATTTTGGGATGTGAGAGAGAAGAAACAGAAAAACATGCCTACCTCTCTCCCTTTCTGGGGTGCCAGTGCCTATATTTGGTTGTTAAGCCAGCAAAATGAGGTTCCAACGGAAACACCATTTATGAATATAGTATTGTCTTCATGCAACACTCTGTGTGCAAACCTGTCGCCCCAGGGCAGGCCCATAACCCATGTGGAGGGCGATGTGGATGGTGAAAACTGGCAGAGAGGACACTGGTGGTGGTTTAGTCACTAAACTAAAGTCGTGTCTGACTCTTGTAACCCCATGGACTATAGGCCACAGGCTCCTCTGGCCATGGGATTTCCCAGGCAAGAATACTGGAGTGGGTTGCCGTTTCCTTCTCTAGGGGATCTTCCCAACACAGGGATCAAACCTGCGTCTTCCGCATTGCAGGAGGATTCTTTACTGCTGAGCCCCCAGATAAGTCCTGACTCGCTCGTCTAATAGATTTTGGCCATAGTTTGATTAATTCTACTGGAATCTCTAGAGTAGAGGATTTTACCCTTGTGTCTTGATGTGGTTCCTGTCCTGACCCTTGGATCCCTGAACACAGTGGGGGCTCCCTGGGTGCTGAGTTAACTGCTGTGACTTGGCAAGTGGGAACACGTGGATGTATGTACTTCACTTACTCAAAGCTGTCAGGTCTTACCAACCTTTTGTAAGAATTTTTTTTTTCCTCCCTGAAAACTCATAAAAATTAATCTTACGATTTCAGTGCCCACAGGATCCTGTAGAATTTTGTTGAGCTGCTTATCCTCTTTTCTCCTAATAGATATATCTCTCCCCTCATACACACAGGTACAGATATGTGCTTGTGAGTCTGTATAAGAGCTCCTGTATATGCCACAGTGGCTTTGCTGAAGGAAATCAACTAATTTTCCCCCACTGGTTCAATGTGACTAAGATATCTTTATGCATATTCTCAAAACTCCATTCCAATGACTATTTTAAATTTCATTAACCTTGCCTACATTTTGCCAGATACCTTTTCAGTATATTTATTTTATTATCACAATGATGCTTTGCTTTCTTGTGTATCTAGAAAGAAATAAAATTGGTGGATTTAATTTTTTTTTATGATGAACATTTTTAGTGAGGTCACTTTTTGTGTTAGTATTTAAATATAACAGTTACCCAGGAATGATCGTGCATCATTTCCAAAATATTCTCTAGGCAAAGTCGTTCTTCATCATGCTTAACTCTGTAAGGTGAAACCCTGATACAGAGTAAAAGGCACAGCTGGTCGTTTTCCACCAGTGCTTTTGTTAGAAGGTGATGACACTGTATGGTGTGTGTGTGCATCCTCAGTGGGAGGATACACAGAACTACAGGACTGTCCTTTTCCACCTCAAAATGATATAGACTTACACCTGTAACTGTTTCAAAGGCTCAGGACAATTTTGAATTTTGCATGTTATATGGGACATGGGCTTCCCAGGTGGCACAGTGGTAAAGAATCTGCCTGCCAGTGCAGGAGACGGGGGCTTGATCCCTGCATCGGAAAGATCCCCTGGAGGAGCAGATGGCTACCCACGCCAGTATTCTTGACCGAAAAATCTCATGGTAGGCTACAGTTTATGGGGTCACAAAGAGTCAGACATGACTTGAGTGACTGAGCACACCACATGTGGGTCTGGTGTTTTTTATTAAAAAAAAAATTATTATAAATGAAGAAGGTACGATGTGAAATTACAATGGGCAGATCATCCGTGATATTACGGCAGTCAGCCTTCATGGACTTTAGAAAAATTAAAACATGTTTTATTTTTTAAAAACAAAGCAATATTTAGCATTCCTAGTTGTAGGGAAGAATTGAGCTCTGTAGGCAGTAGTCTCATTTATGGAATATTAATTATGTATAAATTGTGACTGAACATTCTTATGAGTTTTTTAAGAGAACATAAAAATGCTTTCTTTTTTTTCCCCCGCTGCTAATGCTTTTTTTCCTTCTGCCTCTCTGTCCATCCTTTTCTCCTGCCTCACTTGAGGACAATTCTGGTTTTACAGATCTCAATTTTTTTTTCCTTATGTCTCACCAGAACTGTTAATTCACTTTGCTAGAATGGTAGTGATCTCAAAAGTGGAGGATTATGACTCCAGTTGGGGCTTCATCAGCCTGAGCAGGTGCATTCTAAGTAAGAGAGATACTGTTTTAATGCAAATGTCCCCCCTAATTCTGGGGAAGGGAGATGTGGATAGGAATTGACACAGTGGTTAAGCCAGAATTGTTTCTAAATAGATTGTTTTTTTTTCCCCCTGAATTCTCTGGGCACCAGCAGCAGTGTCTTGTTAATAAATGGAAGAGAAATACAGAGGCAGAGAAGTTGAGGGTGACTGTCTTAATTCTTTGTTCTGAGGGATCACAAATGCTTAAGGAAAATGAAGTTGGAGGCTAACATAAATACTTGGGAGCCTCAGTGATACGTGCTCATATGAGAGTGGAATTGAATTCGGGGACCCAGATAAGACGGGATGGTTGTATTAAAATGCCGTAAGCCCTGCTGGGAGGCAACTTAACATGAGCCTTAACAGAGTGGCTTTAGAGTGAGAGTCCAGAGTTTTTCCTGTCCTTCCTTTGTTTTGAAGTATGCTATTGTCTGAGAAGGAGCCAGCAAACACTAGAGAAGGGTCTACGAACCAGGGCATGCAGGGTGAACCAGGGCTCTGCTGTGCTGTGGATAGAGTTTTCATGTCAGGTATAATTCGACTTTGCATCTTTCTACGCTGTGGATGTTTAGGGAAACACAATGTTTTGACTGAAAACGCTTTAGCCATATTCCCCTCCTTGGGTGGTGGTTATGTGAGTGTTAATAATTTATTACACGATACTTTTAGGTATTTTTCTGCTCATTTAAAAATAAAAAGGGCTTATGGAAAAGTCATCAGTGTGTCAGCCATGTGAAATTCATTATTCATTCCTCCATCTACTCAACATACATTTACTGAGCACCTACTATGCACCGGGGCCTGTCCTGGCTCTGGGAATACAGTAATGAATAAAATCAAGTAAAAGTCCCTGATCTCATTTTAGAGAGGGACAGACAAGACGTTAAGCCACATGTTAGAGTGGGCTGTCAGCAACCTTTTTCCATAAGAGGCCAGATAGTAAACAGTCTAGGTTTTGTGGGCCAGGGGGCTTCTGTCTTTGGAGTGAGAAAGCAGCTATAGACATTATGTACATGAGTGGGTATGACTCTGTGCCAACAAATGTTACTTACAGAATCAGGTGGTGGGCTGGATTTGTCCTGCAGCCTGTAGTTTGCAGACTCCTGTGTTAGCTGGTAGTATGTCCTAAGGAGAAAATAGAAAGGGAATGTGGAATATTGGGGTGTGGGACAAGGTATGTTGCAGGTTTTGACACAGTGGTCAGGGAAGGCCTCACTGAGAAGGTGACTTATGTAAAAGTTTGGGTAGACTGGGTTCAGCTATGTGTATATCTGGGGAAAAGAATGATCCATACAGAGGGAACAGCACATGCAAGGGTCCCAAGGTCAAACATAGGTGGGGAATTGAAGGAGTAGGAAGAAGGTCAGGGTGTTGAGAGCAGAATGAGTGATGGGAGAGAGGTGGAAGGTGAGGTCAGAGGCACAGTCTGAAGGTGAAGGATGAGGTCACATCATGGCACCTTGTAAGCCTTTTGTATTTTTCTTTGCAAGTCAGTTGGGTAGTCATTGGGGAATTTTGAGTAGAAGGCTGATAGAATGTAACTTTTAATAGGATCCCTGGTTTCTGTATGGATAACAGGCTATAGGGCGGCTGGGGTGGAAACCCAGAGAACTAAGAGGTATTCAGGTAAGCAGGTTAGCGGTGATGGTGCTTGGACAGGCTTGTGGTGGTGGACATGGTGACAAACAGCCGCTCCGCGATGCGCATTGGCCATGGTCTCAACAGGAATCGCTCACCATGGAAGCGGGGTGTGAGGACTGGAGGAGTCCAAGATGACTCCAAAGTAAACTGGGAGGGTGGGGTGCTGCTCACCGAGTGGGGAAGCTGGTAAGACAGCCAGCAGCCTCCTGCACAGAGCCCTGATACGGCACACAGCCTGAGACTCAAGGCAAGTCTGCCACCGCCTGGATGTGTGTGTGCCGTGGTGGCTTTGAGTGTCCCCGGGCTGAGGTCCTGTGTCCATGCTGAGGTTTGTCGCAGGCTTAGCCTCTTGCTGTGGTTCATATCTTGTGCTGGTGCAAGTTCCTGAGATTTTGGGGGCAGGTGATGTTTCCACACACAAATTTTTGAGTGAACCCATTTTAATTCATGAAGCTGTTCAAAGAAATCCTGATACCCAGTGTATCACCACGTAGGCCCTCAAACGCAAGGATATATGTAGGCTGACATCTAGCAGCTTCAAGAGCCAGGGTCTTAAATGAATCATCGATTCTACACGCTACTGATGGTTCTCTGTGCTTCTCAGAGAAGGTGTAATACTCTCCCGCTCAGCGGTTGCTATGCATATAAATAACATGTAGAATTCGGTGCCAAAAAGCAATTCAGGAAATCATGTCTGTTTAGAGGGTTCTATAAATTGTCTGCTAAAACACCTGCAGACTGTTTTTCAAATGCATTGTCAAATTTAAGACAGCGAAAGTATAACAATGATTTGAAGACTCCAAGTGGTGGTTCTTGTTTCTAAGGAGATAGATGCTTTGGCCTTAACCTTTATCTTGTTAGGGAGTTGTATGTCAGTGTTTAAGATTCAATGCAAAGAAGAGAGTAAATCCTATTAAGTGGTGGGGCGGGGTTGAGATTTCTATTGGACATCCAGGTGGAGATGTGAAGAAGGTGGTATAAATGAGTCTGGGGGTGAGGAAAGACCAGGCTAAGGAGAGAGAGATCTGGGGGGTCTTTCGTGGTAGACAGAGTTGTGAGACCAATGGGATCACTGGGGGAGTTGACATAGATAGAAGAGAACCAAATTCCTAGGGGCAACAAGCAAGAAGACTAGGAGGAAAGGCCAAAAGGGAAGGAAGACCAGTGGTGCCCTGGAAGTCAAGTAAAGATTATGTTTTGAGGAGAATGTGATTAGCTATGTTGAATACTGTTGGAAGGTCAAGGAAGGTTGGACTGGGAAGTGAGCCTTTACCAGGATACAAGACATCGGCAACTTTAGAGCAGTAATAGTGTAGCGTGTTTATGATGGAACATTTAGGTCAATACTGCAAATGAACTCAGTATGTATACAGTTTGGGCAGTTGTGGCCTGTATTAATCCTTGCCATTTTTCTTCTAACCACTTACCATTCATCATCATTAATATTTTAGTAGTACTAATTATAGAAAAACCAAGTCTATAACAAAATTCGTTTACAAAACCTTCACTGGTTTTTTCTCAGTTAAGCTATCTGATTTTGGAATCTTGATTGTTGTCAGTACAGTTTCACATCCTTTTCTTTCAGATTTGCTAAAAATTTGTATGTATTTATTAAATACACTTTAGCTCCTCTTGGGCACAATGCTATCAGTGCTTCCTTTTTTTAAAAAAAAAAAAAAAAGTATTTAGGTCATGGTTCTATGAAACAAGGGGGCAAGGAGCATTCTTGTCAGTAGATCAGAGGTATAAGGGAAGTTGTAGCCTATTTTGCCAAAGTCATATGTTGATTATGTATAATTGCTTCATCTAACATGGTCAGGTTGAATTTCTTCTTGTAAATCATAGAGGAAACTTTTTCCTGTGCTTAGAGGATAAAATTGATAGATTAGAAAATTGGAGCAAAGGGAAAAGTAAGGGTAGAGGGAAAAAAGTCATGGAGAGGTTAGCGTACAAAAATGTATGAGAGTAGATCCTATGTAGTCACTGGAAAAGGGCCAAAATTTGAGTCTGATTTTGATAGAATTATAGCAGTTTAGGTCAAGAGAGAAACATTATTGTTATGTGGTTTAGTGTTAAAGAAGGCAAAAACAAACTGGTTACTCGGGTGAAGGAGAGCTTTTCTTGGTCTTGAGGCCTGAGAAATTTCCCCACATCATAGGAAATGGTAAATGATGAAAGTTCATTGTCCTCAACAACGTCTCCATAGTAAGTCTTCCGGAGTCACCTAGAATTGCATCTTATATTGAGGGACAATGCTAAAAGCATACTTATGTTAAGGATCCAAAAATTCTGCTTTTTAAATTTTTTATTTTATATTGGAGTATAGTCAATTTACAATATTTTCATTTGAGGTGTATTGCAAAGTGATTGTTATACATAAACACATGTCTTTTAAAAATTATTTTCCCATTTGGGTTATTACAGAATATTGAGCAGAGTTCCCGGTGTTATACAGTAGGTCCTTGTTGGTTATTTTATATATAGAAGTGTGTATATGTCAATCCCACAGTCCCCATTTATCCCCCTTCCACTGTTCCCCGTTGGTAACCATAAGATTGTTTTTATTCTCTAAGTAAGTCTGTTTCTGTTTTGTAAATAATTTCATTTGTATCAGTGTTTTTAGATTCCACATAATGTGAAATATCATATGGTATTTGTCTTCCTCTGACTTACTTCACTTAGTATGTGAATCTCCATATCCATCCATGTGGCTGCAGATGGCATTTCCATCCTTTTGTATGGCTAAGTAATATTCCATTGTATATATGTACCATACCTTCTTTATGCATTCCTCTATCAGTGAACACTTAGGTTGCTTCTCTGTCTTGGCTATTGTAAACAGTTGCTGCAGTGAACGCTGTAGTGCATAAATCATTTTGAACCGTGTTTTTCTCCAGATATATTGCCTCAGAATGAGATTGCAGGGTCATATGGTAGTTCCAGTTTTAGTTTTTTAAGGAACCTCCGTACTCTTCACCATAGTGGTTGTATCAAATTACATTCCCACCAAAAGTGTAAGAGGCCTCCCTTTTCTCCACTTCCTCTCCAGAATTCAGTTTGCAGATTTTTTGATGATGACCATTCTGACTGGTTTGAGATGATCATGTAATTTTGATTTGCATTTCTCTAATAATTAATGAGGCTTCCCTGATGGCTTAGTGGTAGAGGATCCATCTGCCAATGCAGAAGATGTGGGTTTGATCCCTGGGTTGGGAAGACCTTGGAGAAGGAAATGGCAACCCACTCCAGTGTTCTTGCTTGGAAGATCCCATGGACAGAGGAGCCTGGTAGGCTACAGTCCATGGGGTTGTGGAAGAGTTGGGCACAACTTAGTGACTCAAAAACAATGATAATTAACAATACTGAGTATCTTTTCATATGCCTCTTGGCCATCTGTATGTCTTCTTTGGAGAAATGTCTCTTTAGGTCTTCTGCCCATTTTTTGATTGGGTTGTTTGTTTTTATGATGTTAAGTTGCAGGAGTTGTTTATAGATTTTGGAGACTAATCCCATGTCAGTCCCATTGTTTGCAAATGTTTTCCCCCATTCTGTGGGCTGTCTTTTTTTTTTTTTTTTTATGGCTTGCTGTGTAAATGGTTTTGAGTTTCATTATGTTCCAATTGTTTATTTTTGCTTTTATTTCCATTACTCTGGGAGATGGATAGAAAAAGATATTGCTGTGATTTATGTCAAAGCATGTTCTGCCTATGTTTTTCTCTAAGAGTTTTATAGGATCTGGTCTTACATTTAGGTCTTTAATCCATTTGGAGTTTATTTTTGTGTATGGTATTAAATAATGTTGTAATTCTTTTACATGTAACTATCCAGTTTTTCCAGCACCATTTTTTAAGAGACTGTCTTCTCCCTATTGTATAGTATTGTCTCCTTTGCCATAGATTAACTGACCATAGGTGCATGGGTTTATTTCCGGGCTTTCTCTTCTGTTCTGTTGATCTATGTGTCTGTTTTTGTGCCAGTGCCAGTACCATACTGTTTTGATTACCATAGCTTTATAGTATAGTGTGAAGTCAAGGAAAGTGATTCCTCCAGCTCTGTTTCTCTTTATGAAGATTGCTTTGGCTATTTGAGGTCTTCTGCATTAATGCATTAATGAATTCAGTAAAGTTGCAGGATACAAAATTAATGCACAAAAATCTCATGCATTTCTATACAGTAATAATGAAAGATCAGAAACAGAAATTAAAGAAAAAATCTCATTTACCATCACATAAAAAGGTAGTTTTGTCCCTAGGTATTTTATTCTAAGGAGGCAAAAGACCTGTACTCTGAAAACTGTAGACTGCTGATGAGAGTAATCAAAGATGACACAGACATATGGAAAGATATACCATGTTCTTGGACTGGAAGAATCAATATTGTCAAAATGACTATACTGCCCAAGGCAATCTACAAATTTAGTGTAATCTCTATCAATTTACCAATGCCATTTTTCGCAGAATGCTATTGTTTCTTAGGGAAACTTGCTCTACTGATAATTGATGCTGTTAGTTTAAATCATCTCCATGTTTTTAACAGTTGAGAGAATGAAGTGCAAGCCAGGGACTGACTTTGGTTATTAAGCCTCTTTGGGCTGTTTGCCTGCATGGTTGACCATCCCTGGGGAGGGGAGGCAAGGGAGGGCTACACCTCTTTCTTACTACAATCCCTTGAGATAAAGCAAAACATACCTGGCAATTAAAAACATGCCCTTCCTGCCCTCAGACTCTGTTAGATGGTCCAGTGTGAATTCTGGTTTTGGTACTGATGGCTTTAGTAAAAACTGGAAAAGGTAAAGAGGTTGCTATAAACACATTTCCGGAGAGGTCCTATATCTGATACCTGTGAGTCCAGGTGTGTGATTAGCTTGGCCAAGCTCCGATCCACTTGTGGACTAGTCTTTCCCTTTGAAAATCTTTTTCTTTACCACCCCAGCTGTCTTACACTGTTCAGGGTTTAGCAAATTACTTTAGAACATTTCATATTATACATGATGAGTCATTTCTACCTAGGCCTATATATGTCTCCATTTGTCTCCCTAAAAGATTTTCAAGTAAAGCTTCAGTGTGTTTTCCAGCATTTATAGCAGCTACTGTCTACCTGTCTCTTATTGGCTTTCTTTGGTGTAACTCAGTATTTAGTTGGAGAAGGAAATGGTGACCCACTCCAGTGTTCTTGCCTTGAGAATCCCAGGGATGGGGGAGCCTGGTGGGCTGCCATCTCTGGGGTCGCACAGAGTTGGACACGACTGAAGCGACTTAGCAGCAGTAGCAGCGGTATTTAGTGGAACACTCTGAGATATTGTCAGACTGCTAATTGTCTGCTCATTTGCCCTGGATGCTGGTGCAGGAATGACTGAGAATGTGCAAGCTAACAGTAAAACAACTTACTACAAAGCCAGTGCTTACTAAGTGTAGTCAGTGATAAAGGATATCTGTTGTTGCTAAGTTGCTTCAGCCATGTCCAGCTCTTTGAACTCTATTCTGCCAGGCTCCTCTGTTCATGAGATTTTCCAGGCAAGAATACTGGAGTGGGTTGCCATACATTTCTCCAGGGCAACCTCCCAACCCAGGGATTGAAACCACGTCTCTTACGTCTCCTGCTTTGGCAGGTGGGTTCTTTACCACTAGCGCCATCTGCCAAATCTGAAAGATGTCTATGAGTTGTTAATATGCACATTTAGGTAGAAATTTTTGTGTTTGTTTTGAAACTTTGAAATATTTGGGTTAAAACAGTTGATTTGCAAATAAAGATGGAATAAGGGGCTCTTTCAGAATAAAGTGCAGGATTGAACACAATTTTTAGCTCACTACATTTGATCTTTATTGATGAGAATGGGCCATTTTAGGGCAGTGGTTCTCATCCTGGTTGTCATTTGAGTTTGAAAGGGAAAAACAATCCCTGGCCACTTAACAGTCCCTGGCCAATTTGACTTTCTGGGATGGAACCTCACTATTACTTAAGTTCCTGAGGAAGAATTAAACTGTTTCATACGGACTCAGAAGTAGCCTTACACACATGGTAACCATGCTGGGTCATAGAGGTGCTGGATTTAGAAGCAACTGGGAAGGTGTATAAGGCTATTTGTCCTCTAACTAAGTGCCCTGAGACTGCTGCACTTTGTATTCCATCTTATTTCAATAGTTTTCTATGGTAGTTCCCACTTTTTTCCCTTTTAATTTGTTGTTTCTCTGCCATAGACTTAGAAACCATGCGATCGAATTGGTTAGAATTGTGAGGCAAATGAAGAATCAATAGGCTGTCAGTAAAGATCTAAGGACCTTTTTAAGAAATAAAATCTGTACATTGCAGTGGATAAACCTTTAAGGGGTTTACTTCTGTTCTTTTAGCTATGCTCTAGAGAGGCGTCCCTGGTGGCTCAGATGGTAAAGAATCTGCCTGCAGTGCGAGAGACCGAGGTGTGATCCCTGGAGAAGGGGATGGCTACCCACTCCAGTATTCTTGCCTGGAGAATCCCATGAACAGAGGAGCCTGGCAGGCTACAGTCCATGGGACTTCTTTCTCTTTCTAGAAAGGTGAGCTGGATGAGTAACTTCTAAATGGGAATACTATATGAAAAGAAGCAATGAAAAGTGAAAGTGAAAGGCACTCAGTTATGTCTGACTCTTTGCGAGCCCATGCACTATATAGTCCATGGAATTCTCCAGGCCAGAATACTGGAGTGGGTAGCCTTTCCCTTCTCCAGAGGATCTTCGCCACCCAGGAATCGAACCGGGGATTCCTGCATTGCAGGTGGAGTCTTTACCAACTGAGCCATGAGGGAAGTTTTCATGTTTCATGTATACATTCACCTCTAAGTCTGAGTCCTGTGTTTCAACATGTGATCTTGGTAAGATGAGATACACATGAAGGAAAGAAGCTGCAGTAAGAACACATGTCACAGTGAGCTGTGGGAGACGAGTTAGGAGAGGGCATATGAGGATTTATTTAATGCCGTTTGTGTGGGTAGGCAGTGCTGTAAGTGCTTTACATGTATAATAAACCCCTCAATATGCTCTAAAAGAATGTAATTTTGGAAATAAAGCTATTGGTGACTGTTGGACATTTACGGAGCCAGGATAATGGCAAAAGCTTGCCTTATACATAACCTCTCAATGATTAGATTTTGTATTTTGTATGATATAATATTTTGTATCCAGCAATTATTTTGTTGCATTAATTCTTGAAATATCTGGTGAGGTATTACCACCATCTCCATTTTACAGATGACGAAGCTGAAGCAAAGAGAATTTAGATAACTCTCCCAGAATGGCTCAGTTAGTAGTAATTGGCAGGTCTTGGTTTAAGCTGAACCTCAGCATTCTGCCTTGTGACGCCACGCCTAACAAGCTGTGCTCTACTGATGCTGGCATGCATGCTTAGTCGCTTCGGTCGTGACCAGCTCTTTGTGACCCTCTGCGCTGTAGCCCACCAGGCTTCTCTGTCCATGGAGTTCTCCTGCAACAATACTGGGGTGGGTTGCCATGCCCTCCTCCAGGAAATCTTCCTGACCCACAGATCGAATCTACATCTCTTACATTTCCTGTAAGAGACCCTCCTGTAGGAGGGTTCTTTATCACTACCACCACCTGGGAAGTGGGGTGTCCTTTCTATTTGGCACTCAGTTCTGACTTTTATCACAAACAACTAGTACTGGGTATTTCCATACATGAAATTCTCTTCTTTGAGTTAACTTCCTAGGGGTAAAAGTCCCATAAACATAATCCTAGGTGTTATGGGTTGAATTATATCTGCTTAAAACCCAGATGTTGAAGTCCTACTTCCCTCATGCCTCAGAATGTGACCTTATTTGGAAATAGTCACAGCTGCTGTAACTAGTTAAGGTTGAGGTCATACTGAGGTAGGGTGGGCCCCTTATCCAGTATGACTGGCATCCTTATTAAAAGGGGAAATTTGGATACAGACATGCACACAAGAAGGATACCTTGTGAAGAGTGGAGTTACGCTGCCACAAGGCAAGGAGTTCCTAGTAGCTGGGAGAGGGGCTTGGAATAGATCCATCCCTGTGCCTTCGAGGGGAGCATGGCTCTGCTGACACCTTGACCTCAGACGTCTATCCTCCATACCTGTGAGATGATACATTTTCATTGTCTGAGCTTTATTGCATCAACCATAGGAAACTAACATAGATTGCTGGAAAAAAGTTCTCCGAGATCAAAGAGTAATCTTAAACTCACTACTATTCAATAACTCTGAAACTCTGAAAAATTGTAGCATAGATGCCTGTTATTTCTTCCTGGCTTCTTTCTTTTCTAGATAACTGTCCCTACCCGTCTGCTGTGCATTAGGTTTTCTTTACCTGTCATCTTGCTCCACAGCTGATTGGACCAAGCTGGGTACCTGACCCTGGGGAAAACAATTGGATTGGCTCTTCAGATTATCAGGAATTGAGATACAGAGTTGTTAGGCAGCTGAGTGTAAAAGTCATGAAAGTATATAGATGTATTACTGAGTCACTTTGCTGTATAGCAGTAATTAACACAACATTTTAAATCAACCATACTTGAATAAGAAATTAAAAAATCAAGGTCATGTGGACATTCAGAAGCAGTCTTGGAAGAGTTGTAAGCAAGTGAGTGGACAGAGAAAGCTTGTCTCAGTGACAGAGGAGAAGGAAGCAGAAGAGGGATAAATATAGAGACCATTGGCTCCAGAGTGCAAGAGAATTCTAGAGCTGCTGTCTTGATTCTTGATGCTGTACAATTTGGGGGTTGAATTTTTTGATGCCCAGTTGTTCTTATTGCATGTGGACTTGGGCAAAACCACTATTTGCATTTATTAAATTCCTGTGAGTTTCAGTTCTTATAATCAAATGAGCCCTGATGGAAATAGAGGAATGGCATAATAAAAGGCTGCCTGAAGGATTGATAGTATCTATGTCCCTCTGTAGCTTTCAGAACGTGTCCCTTAATTCAGCCTGGTCTCTGGAGAGGTATTGGTCCTCTTAGAATTTTATTGTCAGACTTGTCTTTCGTTGGGACACATTCTTAGGGCTCCAGACTGATTTTAGTAATACCAAAATACTAAAAGGGATGCATCAATACATCCTACAAACTTTGAGCATAACTTTTTACAGAAACTTACCAGCAATTATTTGCTAATCAACAATTTATATTAACTTTCTTGGTAGCCTAGTAAACCATTTATATTTTAATAGCTTGGTGATTATTTTGCAAAATTGAGAATTTGACTTGGAAGATCTACAGAATTTCTTTCCCCAAGATGATAATTATAATTTTTATCCAGAAAGCACACACAACTTCTGGTTGTTTTATATGAGGAATTGCATATTTAAGAACTTAAAATCTCTGTTACCATCACTTTAGGGCTGGAGGCCTAGCAGGCCAGTTGCATTATGTAAATCAGAAAACAAGTAGGAAAGGAGTTCAGCAAAACTTGGCCTTGGAGGCGACTTGCTGGTCTTGAATCTCCAGTGGACAACACACCATTTTTGCAGAGGTGGAGCATACCTGGAGAACATCTTGAAAATAAACATCCGCAACCTCAGTCCTTAAAAATATGACTCTGAGTGGAGGGTGGGGGTGTGTGCATGACTCCTGAAACAGTTAAATGCCGTCTAGAAGAAAGGTGTCATGCTTTGACTGGATGTGTATCTTAGTTTGATTTTTAATTTTTATCCTACATTCCTTACATAGAACCCACATAGACAGAGTCAAACGTGACAGCCATCCATTACTTTCCTCTGCCCTGGGGAGATTTACTGCCCTGTTCCCTCGCAGTTAGAGTTTTCTCACTTTGCCATTGGAAATGTGTGACAGTTGCCATATTTTTAAGTTGTAAACTCTGGCTTCTTGGGCTCACATTAAACTGCAGGCAGGTCTGAGGCACTGCTACGCTACTGTTGATAGTTGTGTGTTGATTGCCTTCTGAGGAAGGCTGTTGGAAGGAATGTAGATTTATTTCCTTCTTGTTTTTAATTTATTCTTCTGTAAAGTAGCTCTGCTGGGGTGGAAGAGATCTCAGGAGTACTTTTAAATAGCAATCCTAATGACGCCATTAATACTGTGAGTAAATATTGGTAGTATAATTGGTGGGCAGCATGGTGGCTGAGCAGGGACAGGGGCCAGCAGACCTGTGCTGATATCCCCAATCTTCCCAATCCAGGGATCAAACCCGTGTCTCTGGCATTGAGGTGAATTCTTTACCATCTGAGCCACCAGGGAAGCCCAGGTGATGTGGATCAGGACCCAGTGCATCTGTTTCCAGAGCCATGGAAAAGGATGCCAGATTACATTTGGGTGGGTAGAGGGAGACAGAAAAGTTGGAAAGGGAAGAATTTAAGGTGAATTAGATATTGTAAAGAGAGCTGGACTGTGAAGAAGGCTGAACACCGAAGAATTGATGCTTTTGAACTGTGGTGTTGGAGAAGACTCTTGAGAGTCCCTTGGACTGCAAGGAGATCCAACCAGTCCATTCTGAAGGAGATCAACTCTGGGATTTCTTTGGAAGGAATGATGCTAAAGCTGAAACTCCAGTATTTTGGCCACCTCATGCGAAGAGTTGACTCATAGGAGAAGACTCTGATGCTGGGAGGGATTGGGGGCAGAAGGAGAAGGAGACGACAGAGGATGAGATGGCTGGATGGCATCACTGACTCGATGGATGTGAGTCTGAGTGACCTCTGGGAGTTGGTGATGGACAGGGAGGCTTGGTGCGCTGCGATTCATGGGGTCGCAAAGAGTCGGACACGACTGAGTGACTGATCTGATCTGATCTGAAACTGAATTTAACTTATATGCAGAGTACATCATGAGAAACACTGGGCTGGAAGAAGCACAAGCTGCAATCAAGATTGCCGGAAGAAATCTCAATAACCTCAGATATGCAGATGACACCACCCTTATGGCAGAAAGTGAAGAGGAACTAAAAAGCCTCTTGATGAAAGTGAAAGAGGAGCGTGAAAAAGTTGGCTTAAAGCTCAACATTCAGAAAATGAAGATCATGGCATCTGGTCCCATCACTTCATGGCAAATAGATGGGGAAACAGTGGAAACTTTATTTTGGGGGGCTCCAAAATCACTGCAGATGGTGACTGCAGCCATGAAATGAAAAGACGCTTACTCCTTGGAAGGAAAGTTATGACCAGCCTAGATAGCATATTCAAAAGCAGAGACATTACTTTGCCAACAAAGGTTCGCCTAGTCAAGGCTATGGTTTTTCCTGTGGTCATGTATGGATGTGAGAGCGGGACTGTGAAGAAGGCTGAGCACCAAAGAATTGATGCTTTTGAACTGTGGTGTTGGAGAAGACTCTTGAGAGTCCCTTGGACTGCAAGGAGATCCAACTAGTCCATTCTGAAGGAGATCAGCCCTGGGATTTCTTTGGAAGGAATGATGCTAAAGCTGAAACTCCAATACTTTGGCCACTTCATGCAAAGAGTTGACTCATTGGAGAAGACTCTGATACTGGGAGGGATTGGGGGTAAGAGGAGAAGGGGATGACAGAGGATGAGATGGCTGGATGGCATAGCTGACTCGATGGACGTGAGTCTGGGTGAACTCCAGGAGTTGGTGATGGACAGGGAGGCCTGGCGTGCTGCGATTCATGGGGTTGCCAAGAGTCGGACACGACTGAGCAACTGAACTGAACTGAACCGAACCTTGGTGAAGTGTGGTATGTGTTAATGGCTGAAAGAGGTGCTTGATCATAGTCAGTATAAAATATTTTCTAGGCTAAAGATTATTCTGGCCTTGAGATGTAGAAGAGTATCTTATACAATTCAGGTATTATTGTTAAGTCAAAAATCAAGTGTATTAAATATATATACATAATGTTACATATATACATTATGTATATATATACATAAATGTTATATATGTTCTATATAAATAATAAACTTTTTTGTAACTATATATCTTAGTATGGATGAGTTTGAATTTTTTTCTTCCTATTGACCTAATTTTCTTTATGTGTCTTCAGACTTCCTGAATTAGTGGTAAGTGCTAGTTCCTAGGTATTTGGCAGCATATCTCATAGCAGCAGACTTTTTAAACATTTTATTAGAGTATAGATGGTTTATAATATTGTTTTAGTTTCTTCTGTACAGCAAAGTGACCCAATTATTTATTCTTTTTTCTATTCTTTTCCATTATGCTGTATCACAGAATACTGGATATAATTCCCTGTACTACACAGTAGGACCTTAATGTTTATCCATTCTGTGTGTAATAGTCTGCATTTGCTAATCCCAAACTCCCCATCTTTGCCTCTGTTACCCTCCTCTCTCCTGTGAACCACAACCCTGTTCTCTACACCTGTTTATCTGTTTTGGTTTGTAGATATGTTGACTTGTATCATATTTTAAAGTGCATATATAAGTGATATTATATGATATTTGTTCACTGATGCTGCTACAAATGGCATTATTTCATTTTTTTTTTGGCTGAGTAATATTCCATTGTGTGCATACACCACACCTTCAGCCATTCATCTGTTGGTGGACATTGAGATTGTCTCCATGTCTTGGGTATTGTAAATAATGCCGCTGTAAACACAGAGGTGCATGTAGCTTTTTGAATTATAATTTTGTCTGAGTATGTGCCCAGAAGTGGCACATACTTTGTCATATGGCACATTGTCATATGACATTGTCATATGTCATTTGGCACATTCTGTGTCATATGGCAACTCTACTTTTAAATTTGTGGGGAATCTCCTTACTGTTTTTTTATATTGGCTGCACCGATTTACGTTACCTCGAACAGTGTAGGAGGGTTTCCTTTTCTCCACACTCTCTCCAGCAGTTGTTATTTGTAGACTTTTTGATGATGGCCATTCTGACTGCTGTGAAGTGATACCTAATTGTAGTTTTGATTTGCCTTTCTCTAATAGTTAGCAATGTTGAGCATCTACTCATGTGCCAGTTGGCCATCACAGCAGACTTTTCTTTCAGATCTTCTCTTTTTACTTTAAGAAACATGTACGTTTTGCATTCTGCCACAAATATAACATGCTAATTTATTTAAAATGACTGCTTAACACCATAAAAGGGATGCACTAGACAGATGTCCCATGTCCATTCTGTGGCTTCCATGTACCCATCACATATCCCATTCATTTGGAGTATAGCTGTTGTAGTTTGAGAAGCCTGATTCTGGAGCCTCGGATACCCACATTTCTTGTGTGGAGGAAGGCCTTTAAGTTACTTTTTGAGGGAAATCTGGCCATGCCTATTGCTGCTTCTCTGCAAAGGTGGGAATGCCTTCTGCTCAGGGATAGTTTCTTCGGAGCCAGCATCTTAGTTCACATAACATACTGGGCTTTGCACTGGAGGGCAGTGGAAGTGTCCGTTCTCTTCCAGGTTCTTTGTGAGGAGTCCAAACAAGAATCTGTTGCCATTCAATTATCTAACGCTAGGTCGGGAGCATAATAGTTACGAAGAATTGCCTTAAGGATATGCTGTCAATCCTTGTTCTTCTAATTAAGATATTTTATTATGACCATGCCTTACATGCCTATCATCTGGTCCAAAGTATCACATACCCAGTTTCATAACAGTCTCAGAAGTTCCCAAGATAACTCTGGCATCCTATTGCATTCTGAAGCTGAAAAGATTGAAATTTCAGTAATTAAGATCTTTAAAATATAGTTTCAGAGAATTCAAAAGTGGTAAAGTGTTTGTTTTTTTTTACAACCAGGGTGCCTGCCTGTGTTCTTCAATTTTTAAAATACATACATCGCACTGAATTCTTCTAGATAGTCTAAAGTTTGTTGCTGCATCACTTCAGCTCACCAGACAGCTGAGTTCCTAAAAGCCTAGAGTTAGACCCTTGGAACTTGGCTTTTGAGCATCCCTTGAATACTGCTGGTTGGAGGCTGTCAGCTTACACTGAGGCACACTCCTGAGAAAAAATCCCCTGAAACCCTTATTTACCTTAAGGATCCTGTTACACAGTCGCCTCATTATGAGGCCACAGGGGACAAATTTCTCCCTGGCCTTGGTCCTGAGAATTGTGCTACTCCCGAGTAACTAGTTTGTTTGTTCTTAGGGACCTTGTTTTTCATGTAACTGATTCTGTTTCTTTCTCATGCTGATGATGAACATGATAAAAAGTCTCATTTGTGGCCTAACTATAGTGCTCAGAGCTGGAAATCTTTTTCTGCTTTCCTTTGATTTTTAAAAGTTAAACTCATCTGTTCAAAAAAAAAAAAAATCATACCTTTTCCCCCTTGAACTCTTATTTCTTCCTTTGTAGAAATTTGCACACATTTGATGAACTGCTTTAAGTAAATTTTGAACACAGGGACAAAAGAACCCTAAGTGACCCTCAGTGACTGTGGGACCACATTCACTGTAGTCTTGGCAGAGGTCAGCAGAGCTCAATGGAAACTGTTAGCCCTTTGGCTCTATTAATAGCCACTGCACCCTGGGTGTGAGTGTCCTGGCATAGGTCCCAGGGATGGCCCAATGATGGAACCAAGCTCTGCCCAGTGACCCCAATCAAG
Organism: Tragelaphus eurycerus; assembly: GCA_935064755.1. Lineage (NCBI taxonomy): Eukaryota > Metazoa > Chordata > Mammalia > Artiodactyla > Bovidae > Tragelaphus > Tragelaphus eurycerus. Next base: position 13,546,803 of record CAKXYN010000024.1, on the reverse strand, counting down.
CCAGCCTGGCTTACTCTGCTGAAACCCTAGGCCCCTCTGCTTCCTGTCCTAGGATAGTGCTCCCTGTCACCCTGCTGGTCCTGCCCCTTGAGGGCTCTAAATGTGACCAGACCTGCTGAAAACCTGAGCCCACCTCCAGGATGTGAGCCCTTCCCTCTTTGTGTTTCCACTGAAAATCTTAGGGTCTAAGTTCCCAAAAGAGAGAGGTCTATACCTTCTAGTTTTTGTACATCGGGTATATCCATTCACATAGGCAGATAAAAACACCACCAGATCTCTCTAGCTTAGAACAGCATCAGGCTCTTCACGGGTCCACAGGTGTATCGTGGTCACCTGGGGATGCAGAGTCGCTGAACAGCCTCTGTTTCTAACCTTGCTGGGCACAGTGCCAGAGAAAAGAATCCCCGAGGGGTTTCCATCAGCAGTTAAATGTGCTGGTCTGGAAATGACGTGTGTTAGCTCTGTTCACAGCTTATTTGCTAGAACTTGTTACATGGTCTGCAACCAGGAAGGGCAGTGCTGTTACGTGTCTGGAAAAGGAGAGGACTAGAAATACAAGGCCATCACACTGGTGATTCTCAGACTAGGTTTTGGAATTAGCGTGATGTTGTTGTTGATTGTCCTTTCTCTGTCTCTGTTCCCTCCAAATCAGTTTTCTAGAATAGGTAAACTTCAGCAGAACAGTAAATTAAAAGTTGGTTAAGTACAGGGGTGTGGGCTGGCACCAGGTATGCAACGACTGCAAATGCATCCCAAGATAAACTGTGTATTTGCTGAAGGTGGGCATTAAATGAAACTTTCTAGCAGCCCATGTGAAAAGAGAGAGCTTGTGGGAAGGAAGCTTGGCCTGTAAGATGTGAATTCTTAACCTGGAGACAGGGGAGATGTCTCTGCATTCCTTGAAATTGTTTGCAAACTGTAGGGAGCGCATATGGCGAGGAGTCACAGCTTTCATCAGATTCTCAGCAGCATATGTGACTATACCCACATCCCCAACCCTGCTCCCCGCCCCACTTAAGGTTAAAAACCACTGCCATGAGATAGAGACCATTTAGACAGAAGAAACACTACAGACTTGTGAGGCTAATCCCAGGCAGGAATTCCTCCTAGAGGGGGCAGATTCTCCCTCACGATAGACACAATGATGAATTTCATAGGCATTTTGGTACCACACTCCATGACATAGACTGATGGAATTCCACAGATGCTCGGTCAGTAGGAGCAAGTCTATAAGAGGCTGGGAGTGGTAGGTTTAATACCCAGATGGTTGGAATAAATGAGGTCAAAACTGCTTCTCTGATGATTTTGGCTCACTTCAGATGCAGAATAGGAAAGAAAGATGGATTTCATATCCATCAGGTCATGATTCCTCAAACTTGTTTCCCTTCACCCAGCTTTTAATAAGTATTTGGTGGTACTGACGTAAGAGAGTAATTACTAATTGTACCTGGGGTATTGCTTTCTTATGTTGAATATTTAGTAAGGCCTCTGTGGCCAGGGTATGAGGTAAGCAGGGCATGCCACCTTGACTTGAAGATACTTGAAAGTATGGGGAATGTATCACGATTGTCTTTAGAAGTCATCTTGTTTAAGAGGGTATTTGCTTTTCATCTTACTCTATAACTCAGAGTATTTTAAAGATGGTAATTTCATTTTTAAAGGATTCTTTTTTATTAAAAAATTAATGTTATTAAATACCAGAAAATTAAATTATAAAAAGCCTTTTGTATATGACCTAGAGGTAACACTACTCTGGAAATATTGATAGCCTTCAGGGTTTTATGTACATAAAAATAAAACCAAGATGTGGCTCATAAGAGACATATAAATTCATAATCTAGCTCTTCCAGTTAATACATCTTAAATACTTTTCCATATCAGAAAAACTAGACTTTTGTTTTAAATGATTGCACATTGTATGACTGTCCCATAATTTCTTCCCTAGTGGCTCAGTTGGTAAAGAATCTGCCTGCAATGCAGGAGACCTGGGTTCGATCTCTAGGTTGGGAAGATCCCCTGGAGAAGGGAGTGGCAAGCCACTCCAGTATTCTGGCCTGGAGAATCCCATGGACACAGAAGCCTGGTGGGCTACTGTCCATGGGGTCACAAAGAGCTGGACATGAAGGAGTGACTAACAATTTCACTTCACTTTTTTTGCACATGTGTTTTATTCTCATTCATTAAAAAAGCTGTACACCATGCTTTGATCACACACTTTCACATGAATCTTTACGCAGTTGTGTGATCTTCCTCTTGGGATAAATTCCTAGAAGTTGAATTGCTTGAAGAAAGAGTTGATACATTCTTAAGATGTTGCATGTGTATGCCATGTTGTCCTTTAGAAAAACGATATAATGTATATGGATATTTATCTTTACTTTTTGCTTGTATTAAGTAGTATTGCTGTTCTAAGTCTCTAAGTCAGGTCCAACTTTTTGTGACGCCATGGACTGCAGCTCTCCAGGCTTCTCTGTCCTCCTGGAGTTGACTCGAATTCATGTACATTAAGTTGGTAATGTTATCTAATCATTATTATTATCATCTTTCTTTAAGATTTGTTAGTCTGATAGATGAAAGTATCCTATTTCAGTTTGTAGTTCTTTGATTACTGAAGTAGAAAATCATCATATTTTGTGGACAGTTTAGTTTTTTCCTAATTTACTAATTTGTATCCTTTGACATTTTTTTATTGGATCTTTTTCTTTCTGATTTGTAAGAGTTCTCTATATTCATAGGCTACTGGTTCCTTCCTGTCAGTTTTAGTGGTATATGAATGGGTTAAATTATCCATTTTTTTTGTGGCTTAAAAATTTCTCTTAAAATTTTTTTGGGCCATATCTTCTGTTTTCTTGGTTAAATTTTCACTGACTTCATTTCTGTATTGAAGATTTTAAAGTTAACTACCTAGTCACCTTTATGAATTGTCAAGGGTTGCTTATTACACTATATGGAAGTTCCAGGTCAGGAGTTCTTTAACCTTCTGTGTGTTGTGAGCCTGTTGGATATCTGGGGAGGCCTGTGGTAGTCTAGGTACCCGTGTTCCGAGGGAAGGGTGATGGGAGTGGTACATTCTGGGAGTGGGTAAAATGGGGATGCATGGCCTGGAGAGAACTTAAAAATAATACTAAAATGGACAAAAGAGCCAGTCTCCTTTTCATTGTCACCATGCACTGGCAGTTCTGAGCAAGTCAATAAATGAATACTTGTCCCCATCAGGATGGATTTCTTTTACCTCTTGCTGCTGCTAAGTTGCTTCAGTCGTGTCCGACCCTGTGTGACCCCATAGACGGCAGCCCATCAGGCTCCCCTGTCCCTGGGATTCTCCAGGCAAGAACACTGGAGTGGGTTGCCATTTCCTTCTCCAATGCATGAAAGTGAAAAGTGAAAGTGAAGTCGCTCAGTCATATCTGACTCTTAGTGACCCCATGGATTGCAGCCTACCAGGCTCCTCCATCCATGGGATTTTCCAGGCAAGAGTACTGGAGTGGGGTGCCACTGCCTTCTCCATTTACCTCATAGTTCTTCATTATATCACTACTATGTGGACCCAAGTGAAACTTTAGATGCATAAAACACAAGGGTTACGAAGGAAACCAATTATATTGAAATAGTTATTAAAATATTAAAAATGTATAATACATAAAAGTATTTGCTCCCTTACTAAAGCCCTAACTGACAAGATCTAGCAGTATGTTTAATAATTGTAATTTCAAGGTAGTGATGATGTTAAATGCTATTTCACAATGTTTAAGTTATGAGATATGAGAACATCTGAAGGTTTCCATTGGTGACAAAGTTACAGGTATTGCAACTAGTTTGTAGTCAACCTTCATAGTGACAGGGATTGCTAAATTTGAGGTTTTGAACAAAAACATGGAGCTGTTTTCTCACCCCAGTTCATGGCCCTCTGAAATCTATCTTTGGATTCGTTGGAAATCTGTGTACCAAAGGACTCTCTTCTAAATAGAAAAGTCACTGTAGGCTTCATTTTAAGGCCTGTGTATCTGCCAATAGTCCAGTGAGATAAAACTAAGAAATGGGCTGGGTGGTCTGTAATTCTTGAGTAGAGGAGGAAGCAGAAGGACTCCATTACCAAGTGAGCCAGAAATAGAGAAGGAATACTTGGGGATTAAATCTGCTGATGCTCAATAGGTAGTACATATACATATGTGTGTGTGTGTGTGTGTATAATGCATTACATCAGCCAGTGCAGGGAGCAGTATGCAAACCCTCCCTCCATGAGAAGTTAATGGGGTAGTGATACATAATTAAATGTAAGCTGAAGTGATAGGCGTAGGGCTTGTCAGGGAGGGCTCCTTAGAGGAGGTGACATTTAAGCAGAGAGCTAAAGAATGAGGTGGAGCCAGCCATGTGAAGATGGAAGAAGAGGGCAGTGAAGAGCTTGCAAGCCAATCAACTACCTGTGCAGAGATTGTGAGGCGGAGAGAAGAGTCTGGATTGAGAGGAGGATTTCACTGGAGGATTGAGAGGAGGCCCCTGGGGGCAAGCAGAGAGCAGGAGAATGTAACAAAAGGGAGTGGAAAGGAAAGCAGGGTTGATCGTGCAGGACCTAGTAGGCTTTGAGAAAGATTTTAGAATTCAAGTATGAAGGAAGGGCATCGGTCCATTTTACACTTCCAGGTGTACACTTCAAGTTAGTCTGGAAAAGGGCCACTCTGGATGCTGGGCGATGCCTCGTGTGGAGAGAGGCATGAAGCTTGGAGGCCTGTGAGGAGAATGTAGAGGTTCCTGAGGGGAGAGGGGGCTGGGTGGGGGAGTGGTACGGGAGATGGAGAAGAGGGGACAGGAAGTAGAAGGCCCACAACTTTACAACAAGTTTGGGTAAGAAGTATGAAGCAGAGGCAGCAGTCAAGGATGATGCTTGAGTTTTCAGTTTGAGTAACTGGGTGCCATTTCCTGAGCTGAGGGGACAGCAGGGCCACGGTTGTGGAAACGGTAGTGATTTAGGGTTCTGCTTTGTATGCATTTGAGGTGTTTATTAGACACCTGAGCATCAAAGTTTTATAGGTAGTTGGGTACCTGAGTCTGGAGCTCACAGGAGAGCTTCAGGTTGGAGATAGAAATCTGCAGCCATTAGCATAGAGATGATATTTAATGGCGTAGGAACAGATAACTTGCTGGGGGGAAGGTGTAGACAGGAGAAAAGATCCTGGTTTGAACCCCGAGGAGCTCCGTTAAGTATATTGATAGGTTCGAGAGAAGGAACGATAGGAGAGTGAAAAGGGAAAACCAGAGAGACGAGGGCAGTCTGCAGAGGATGGTGCAGAAACCAAGAGGGACAGCAGGGTCAGCATGCTAGTTGCTGCTGAGAGGCAGCTTACGTTAAGCAGTGCACGAGAAAAACTGCAAAGGAAAAAAGGGAAAGGATTGCCTAGATAGTTAATAATTGGGAGAAGGCAGTGGCACCCTACTCCAGTACTCTTGCCTGGAAAATCCCATGGACAGAGGAGCCTGATAGGCTGCGGTCCATGGAATCGCTAGAGTCGGACATGACTGAGCGACTTCACTTTCACTTTTCACTTTTATGCACTGAAGAAGGAAATGGCAACCCACTCCAGTGTTCTTGCCTGGAGAACCCCAGGGATGGGGGAGCCTGGTGGGCAGCCGTCTATGGAGTCGCACAGGGTTGGACACAACTGAAGTGACTTAGCAGCAGCAGCAGCAGCAGTTAATAATTATCCCCACTCCAGTACTCTTGCCTGGAAAATCCCTTGGACAGAGGAGCCTGGTGGGCTGCAGTCCATGGTGTCGCGAAGAGTCAGACACGACTGAGCAACTTCATTTTCACTTTTCGCTTTCATGCTTTGGAGAAGGAAATGGCAACCCACTCCAGTGTTCTTGCCTGGAGAATCCCAGGGACGGCGGAGCCTGGTGGGCTGCCGTCTTTGGGGTCACAGAGTTGGACACGACTGAAGCAACTTAGCAGCAGCAGTTAATAATTATGTATTATGCATTTAAAGCTTTGTTAAGAATAAATCTCATGTTAAATGTTCTTACTACAGTAAACAACAAAGATCCTGAAAAAAGATTAAAAAAATAAACCAAACATTTATCCTGGCTCTCCAATTGGAATTATTCCTTAGGATAACCAAATAATTATTTGGTTTCTCTTTACAGAAGTTTTGTTTTGTTTTGCTAATGAATGAAGAAGAATTTATCTAGAATATTAATGTTTTGCAAGCACTAATAAAATACAGTTAACCCTTGAACAAGCCAGGTTTGACCTGCATGGGTCCACTTTTTTCAATGGATATTTTTCAATAAATACTATGGTCCTATAAATTCTGTGGTTGATTCTGTTTGTGGATGTGGAACTGTAGTTATAGAGGGCCAGTTGCAAAGCTTTATGCATATTTTCAACAGCATGATGGTTAGCACTTAAACCCCTCTATTGTTCAAGGGTCAATGATAATGGATTTAGGTAACAATCATTAATAACCACACACGTCACATATTATATTTAGAGATAACTGAATATTATGTACCTCCGAATGGAAGTAGACAGTACCACCTAGGATATATTTTAGCAGAAAAAAAAAAAAACCAAACACAAGTTTTTTGTTCAAGTCTTGATTTTGTTCAAGTCTCTGGACCTGTCAGCTTACTTACAAGAAATACAAGGGAAGAGAGACCTGTTAAATGAGACCTTGGGGATACAATCAACAAAGTCTGAACCATGGAAAACTGCATGTAGAACAAACCATATGGCTTTGCCAAGTGGGGTGAATTGGATAAGAACAGAGTAGGAACCTAAAGATTAAAAAATACTTTAAAAAGATATTGATGGCAATGTATGAATGCCACATGCATATCAGTTCAATCAAACGAAAAACAGTTTGAGACAACTAGGGAAACTGAACAATGACCAGATATTTACTAGTAAGGAATTAACGGTTCGGCTTTTTGAGATGTGATTTTTGTGGTGATGATTAAAAGAGTTATTCTTTAAATATATAGATAGAAGTTTTAAGGGGTGCAATGAAATGATGCCTAGAGGGTGGGGAAGTGGGTGGAACAGAGGAAACAAGAATGAACATGACTTGATGATAAGGCCTGTATCATTTTACTCTCCTTTTGTCTAAGTTTGAACTTTTTCTTTTTAAAATGACTCTTAATCTTACCCCCCATCAAGAATCACTAGATATAATTATGGTGTTATTACTCATAATTATACATGCTGAGATACTCAATTCTGTGAGGAATGAAATTCAGTAGCTAAACACTTTGTCAAATACTAGTTCTTAATTGTATTGCACTCTTACGTTGTCTAGTGTTTTTTCTGGGATGGACATGGCACTAATAATACCTTAGATTATGATTTGCTGTGAATTTTATGTTATTGCTTGTGTTCTTAATCTAAAATTATATCTGTAGCTTTTGAACATAAACTGTCCCATAAGTGTGAATTATTGAATATGTATCAGTTAATTGCTCTTTCAATGGACTTAATGATTGTTAATATATATATTGATAAGCCGACATAGGCTAATGCTCAGATATATTTTATTAGGAGGGGAATGATTTTTGGTTGAGTCATTTATCTGACATTTATAGAATTAAATATGAGAAGTACTTACAGGATAGACTTGGGCAAAATCCACTTGATACATTTTTGGTTCCTGTGAAATGTCAGGAGAAGTGTATTTTTTCAAAAGTAGGGGCCATTAGGAAGGGCCTTCCCAGACTGCTGACTTAAGGAAGTGTGTGGAAATTCCCTTATTATTGAGGTATTATCTTTTGAAGCTATTGATATGCACTGTGTCATATGGTGTCTCATATTACAATAGCCACACATATCTTCTAAATTCAAATTTTGATTTTGAGCATTTGTTACAGTTGCATGTAAACTTCATGGTAGCGAAAGAAAATAAAAGAGGTGAGAATATAAAATATAAATGAATTCAGATGGGTGTGTGTAGGCTTTTAATGTGAGGTGTTCTTCAGTACTTAATGTTATGCAGAAGGTGGGACTCCATATTCCATCTCCATCAGACCAGGCATCAGAGGGCTGTTTTTTCAAATTTCTTTTTGGCTTCAGCTGCTTTTTTTTTTAATATCAGGCTTTTTCTTTTGACATTCTTTTTATTTTGCCTAGTCTAAATTAGTTTTTATTTCTCCCCAAAACAACATATTCCTCTGGGTTCAATCTCCCTCCAAAAAATTAAGCTGTATTCCTTCTGGTTAAGTCATCATTAAGTATAAATGCAAACGGAAAATCCATTTACATTCCTAAATTGTTGCCGATGTTTCTAAGGGATTTATTTGGAGAGAAAGAAGAACATGACTTGATTTTTATCATATTCAAGTGACCCAAATAGCTTTCAGAAGTAGAAAATGAATTTTGACAAAGGGTTTTAATAGTATTTGCAATATGAGTTTGTGTTCTGTTTTATAGAATCATATATAAATAAGTGTTCATTTACAAATCTTTTTTTTTAAGTTTTGAACTATGCTGTTTGATTTTTGGTACCTATAAAATTTTGATAGTTAATAAACTGTTGAGGAAAATTTCGGTTTGACTTACTTTTTCATTTTTTTCAGATTTAAAAGGAAATGTTAAGTTTCCATTAAATACATGTGTGAACAATATCAATAGCTCTTAAACTCTTTATGTACTAAGGAACTACAGATCAGACCTTCATTTCTCCAGGAATTAAAGAGGTTATGGGCATTTTTGCTAGTTTTCATTTAGGCAGAGGAAAGCATGATAATGGTTATTACACATTTATTGTGTCAATCAAAATCTGTACTCTGGGTAATCTTTGTTCATACTTTCCTACCATCTTACTCTACTTGCTTTGTTTCTTAATTCACATTGTTGAGAGAGAGAAACAGAGAGGGCGCTCATAAGCTCAGCTCAGTTTATGGATCGAATCTCCCTGAGAGAGGCACGCATGTCTTGGGAATTATTATTGTTCCAGAATGGGGGCATTCTAGAGCTGGCTTCCAAGGGCTTCAGGTGGGGATGGTCAAGCCTACAGGAGCTGGGATCCAAACTGACACTATGTAATATCCCAAATAGGGGCCTAGAAGAGATGAGCACAAAGACACAGTTCTAATGAGTTAGGATTCTTTGTTCTGAAGAGCTACATTTCAAGTAGTTGATTTTTTTTTTAAATTGAAGTTGAAGAAGCTGTCACTTACAGGACATTTCTTAGCTCTCTGAAATGTACTTGACCGTGTCATAGCAAGGCTCTAACCTCTCATCAGATGGGCATGGCCCAGTATATCCATTTTGAAAAGTGATTTATCAAGGGATGGTATACCCTGATGACAGGGTCAGAATGTGAGAACTAAGTTGGGCCTGAGAAGTCCTGCAGTGTAGGGATTAGAAGTGGGGTTGAGGCGTGGGCTTCAAGACACACAGTGGTCACATATCAGGTGATGAGCATGTGTCCTTTTTTAAATTTTTTTCTTGCAGGGGGAGGTCCTGGGGATTTCATTATAAATACCAGGAATGCTTAGAATCACTGTTAACCCACCTTTTTCATGTTACTGATGATCTATGGTCTTTCCTGTGGTCATGTATGGATGTGAGAGCTGGACTGTGAAGAAGGCTGAGCGCCGAAGAATTGATGCTTTTGAACTGTGGTGTTGGAGAAGACTCTTGAGAGTCCCTTGGACTACAAGAAGATCCAACCAGTCCATTCTGAAGGAGATCAATCCTGAAATTTCTTTAGAAGGAATGATGCTAAAGCTGAAACTCCAGTACTTTGGCCACCTCATGCGAAGAGTTGACTCATTGGAGAAGACTCTGATGCTGGGAGGGATTGAGGGCAGGAGGAGAAGGGGACAACAGAGGATGAGATGGCTGGATGGCATCACTGACTCAATGGATGCGAGTCTGAGTGACCTCCGGGAGCTGGTGATGGACAGGGAGGCCTGGCGTGCTGCGGTTCATGGGGTCGCAAAGAGTCAGACACGACTGAGCGACTGATCTGATCTGATCTGATCTGATGATGAAACTAAGGCCCAGAGAGTTGAAGAGCCATCAGATCAGATCAGTCGCTCAGTCGTGTCCCACTCTTTGTGACCCCATGGATCACAGCACGCCAGGCCTCCCTGTCCATCACCAACTTCCGGAGTTCACCCGGACTCACGTCCATCGAGTCAGAGATGCCATCCAGCCATCTCATCCTCTGTCGTCCCCTTCTCCTCTTGCCCCCAGTCCCTCCCAGCATCAGAGTCTTCTCCAATGAGTCAACTCTTCGCATGAGGTGGCCAAAGTACTGGGGTTTCAGCTTTAGCATCATTCCTTCCAAAGAAATCCCAGGGTTGATCTCCTTCAGAATGGACCGGTTGGATCTCTTTGCAGTCCAAGGACTCTCAAGAGTCTTCTCCAACACCACAGTTCAAAAGCATCAATTCTTCGGCGCTCAGCCTTCTTCACAGTCCAGCTCTCACATCCATACATGACCACAGGAAAAACCATAGCCTTGACTAGACGAACCTTTGTTGGCAAAGTAATGTCTCTGCTTTTGAATATGCTATCTAGGTTGGTCATAACTTTCCTTCCAAGGAGTAAGCATCTTTTAATTTCATGGCTGCAGTCACCATCTGTAGTGATTTTCATACCATTTTTCTGAATCATCAGAAAATTCTAGATTACGACCTAAGTTTCTGTTACTACTTGTCTGGTGTTTTTATGGGTACACAGATTTCATAAACAGTCATCTACAATGTGGCATCCTAGGCTTAGTTCTTCCAGGCTTTGAAGTGAAAGGGGGAAAGTGACTTCAGTTAGTTTCTCAAGATGAGGGGCAAAGACCATGTCCAGGGCAATTGTATTTTAAGAATGTAACAACAGAGCCAGGGCTTCTGGGAGCTGGTAGTGGTATTGGGCAGTCTGGGGTTAAAGGATGTTTATTTCAGCTTTATGATTTTCATCTACACATGTCCCTCATTCCCAGCTAGTGGAAGATGGTTAGGCAAGCTGATTTTTTTGCTTTAACTAACTTACTGTCTGCGTGTAAAGGAAGACTTGGACGAAGTTTTTTTCTCCCAAGTAATTAAATGTCTTAAAAGTACTCTTAGAGTATTTGCTTGGCTGCCCCTTTATTATTAAAAAAGAGGAATATTGGCTGTAAAGTTATGTGCTTTTATAATAATAAACCACTTTAAACTGCTTGGAATTCTCTAGCAGCCTTTGCGATTTTACTGCAAATTTTAACTTTGTATGTTGCTGCTAAGTCACTTCAGTCATGACCGGCTCTGTGCGACCCCATAGACGGCAGTCCACCAGGCTCCCCCATCCCTGGGATTCTCCAGGCAAGAACACTGGAGTGGGTTGCCATTTCTTTCTCCAGTGCAGGAAAGGGAAAAGTGAAAGTGAAGTCGCTCAGTCGTGTCCGACTCCTAGCGACCCCATGGACTGCAGCCCACCAGGCTCCTCCATCCATGGGATTTTCCAGGCAAGAGTACTGGAGTGGGGCGCCATTGTATGTTAGCCTTCTTATTTTGTCCTTCCAATTGCAGTGAAGTCCGCCTTTCCTCGCCTTTCCTCCTCCTCCTGGTAGGGCATTCTTCCCAGATTTGAATCCCACCCCCACCCCACCCCTGCTTTTAGTTTTAGAACATTTTGCAGAGGAGTATCTTCTTTGTTCATGTAAGACCTGAGAGAGTTGTATCTTTTGTTCCATATAATGCTAATAGCTCTGATTTTCCTATCACAGGTTAACATGTTCTGGAATTGAGATTGGTACCATGAGAAGTTATAAGGCATTTGGTAACAAGTGAGACCATGTGCCTTTTTTTGTACCTTGCACTCCCCGCACCACCCTCTGCCACCCCATTGCTCCATATTATTTCCCTCGACAACATGCAGTGGGTAAATGTCACAAACTCCTCATTTTGCCACTCAGTCAGATATCTGGATGAGAGAACTTTCTGGTCATTAATCACTGATAAAAGATATACTTACAGAAAATGTTTTGTTATAAATCATTTTGACTGCTTTTAGGGGCCCCAGGTTTATATGATATGGTGTGGGTTATAGGCAGACATCAGAAATTGAATTGTGACACTGACATATTTTAAATCTCAATTATAGACTCTGATTTTAATCCTTTACTTCTTGCTGAAGCCTTGAGCTTCTCTAAGTGCTAAAAACTTCTCTTCAACTGCTATCTTTGAAAAAGTAACAGTCTCTTGCTACTTAACTTGTCCTTTTAGCTTATGTAGGAATACCAAAAATGTGGTGATAAAATGTCAATCTTGCACAAATTTTTTCCAGAAAGCTAGTATTATTTTGCAGAAGGCAATGGCACCCCACTCCAGTACTCTTGTCTGGAAAATCCCGTGGACGAAGGAGCCTGGTAGGCTGCAGTCCATGGGGTCGCTAGGAGTCGGACACGACTGAGCGATTTCACTTGCACTTTTCACTTTCCTGCATTGGAGAAGAAAATGGCAACCCACTCCAGTGTTCTTGCCTGGAGAATCCCAGGGACAGGGGAGCCTGGTGGGCTGCCGTCTCTGGGGTCGCACAGAGTCAGACACGACTGAAGTGGCTTAGCAGCAGCAGTATTATTTTTGGGAAGAATGCAACATTTATTATCTAAGTTCATACAGATATTATTAATTTCTTTATTAATCTGTTTTAACACCAAGTATTAGAAAATCATTGTACCCTTTATTTTCTGTTTAATTCTAAGTCAGGTTTCACTTATTTCTCAGCTTTAGTGGATAATGTCAGATGTGCTGTGAGAACTTTATGGAACCATTTATTGCAACCAAAGAATAGGCCAGATAACGTAAGACTGCTCTAGTCCCAAGCAGCTACCCTGGCTGATAGAAACCACTATCAGACTTGAGATTGACGTCATGTTTCTTTGTAACACCTTGGCTTAAAGCCTGCAACTTCTACAATCTTATTGTTATCAATGTGACTGAACTTTTAAATGACTTTTATTTATATATATATTTTTATTTTATTTTATTTTTTAACTTTAAATAACCTTTACTTATCTGTAAAGCTTTTGATTTCTCCTTCATATTTGAATGAGATCCTTGCTGGATACAATAATCTAGGCTGTAAGTTATTTTCCTTCATCACTTTAATTACGTCTTGCCATTCCCTCCTGGCTTGGAGAGTTTCTATTGAAAGGTCAGCTGTTATCCTTATGGGAATTCCCTTGTGAGTTATTTGATGTTTTTCCCTTGCTGCTTTTAATATTTGTTCTTTATATTTAATCTTTGTTAATTTGACTAATATGTGTCTTGGGGTGTTTCGCCTTGGGTTTATCCTGTTAGGGACTCTCTGGATTTCTTGAACTTGAGTGGTTATTTCCTTCTCCATTTTAGGGAAGTTTTCAACTATTATCTCCTCAAGTATTTCCTCATGATCTTTCTTTTTATCTTCTTCTTCTGGAACTCCTATGATTCGAATGTTGTAGCGTTTGATGTTATCCTGGAGGTTTCTGAAATTGTCCTCATTTCTTTTAATACGTTTTTCTTTTTTCTCGTCTGATTCATTTATTTCTAGGATTCTATCTTCTAGTTCACTAATCCTATCTTCTGCCTCTGTTATTCTACTATTTGTTGCCTCCAGGGTGTTTTGGATCTCATTTATTGCATTATTCATTATGTGTTGACTCTTTTTTATTTCTTCTAGGTCCTTGTTAAACCTTTCTTGCATCTTCTCAATCCTTGTCTCCAGACTCTTTAACTGTGATTCTATTTTGATTTCGAGATTTTGAATTAATTTTGCTATCATTATTCGGAAAAGTTGAGAGAATTTTGCATCACTAAACCATTTCTCCAACAAAAACTAAAGGACATTCTCTAGAGCAATACAATAATAGTGGGAGACTTTAACACCCCACTCATATAATCTGGCTGTAATAGACAAAGTAAAGAGGAAAACATATTTACTTATGAGCCTCAAAAAATTCAGTTCACTCAGGAGAGTTTAAAAAAAAAAAAAAAAGACTTATTTGCTCACTCTGTAGAGGTTTATTGACTATTTTGTGGGTTTGGTACCACTTTGGGTAGTAGGGAGGAAGAGGTGACAAATGTGATCCTGTCCTAAATAATATATTGTGATAAAGATAGATTTACCAATACAAAATACCAAGATGTGCCTAAAGATGAGGACACCCAAACTGGACTTTTTGTTTTCTGAACTTTTCATTTCGAGAACAAACCTCCTAATATAAGATGAACTCACCATGATTTTTTTAAGTGTTCTTTGTGATTAAAAACAGAAAGCCATCGGTTAAGAAATTACATATACTCCTCCCCACCATCACTCCCCTTCTTTCTTCCCATTTCCCTCCCACCCTCATTGATCCTTTCCTTTGTCCATTTTCTCCTGCAAAAATAAAAAAAAAATAAATAAATAACCTTTAAATTAGGTGGTCCAACTCAGCTATTTGTTTAAGTCATTTCTGTTAATTTCACAATTGGAGATTTGCCCTCTGCCTCCAAATATAATAGAACATGGGTTGGTTTCCACAGGGCATGTCACTGCCATTGCAGGACTTGTGATTATGAATGTCAGTGCTTCTTAAACAGACTTCTAAATGACCTTCATATGCTGAATCCCTGGCCAAGTAAGCTGGCGGCTCCTAACCTGTATCCCCATTCTCCTCTGAAAAGTGACAGTTTTCAAAAGTTTAGCTCCAGAATCATTGACTGGGACATCATGTAAATATTTTGTATATCCAGAACAACATTTTAAATCTTTAAGGAAAGGGTGAGTTGGAAGAGCTCTCTTCAAAACTAGTTATTCACACCTCTCGAGTCACTCTGTCCTCCTGCTCTTGAGTGACTACCCTTTTACCCTTGATTCCAACAGCTAAATAATTCATTTCAAAATATCTAATAGACTCCCTCCCCCCCCCCCCCCGACAAAAGACTTAGATATTGAGAAAAAAAAAAAAATTATTACAAGCAAGAGCTACGTGTTAACTGTATCCTGAAGGCTGGAAGTTATCTAATGTTCTGCATAGATCAGCCAGTTCTTAAGAAAAACCTAGAATTATTTGCATTGTTTTATTAAGGAGGAGAAACATGAGAAGTTAAAATGTCCTAAATCTAATCTAACTCTGCTTTAGGTGCTTTGTAGTTTGATTGAAGCCTTAGTGTCCACATAACCAAACAGAGACATGGGGTGATGGGTTTTGGGCTGCCGCCATGCGGTGCGGGAATTGAAGGCCCATTACGTACCCACACAGGTGGAATGCCTGCGTCCTTTGCTACCAGTGGGCCGTTGTTGCTTCTTGAGAATTGACTGGACCATTCAGTTTTCGTGCCTTGAGCTTTGCTGCCTTAAACATAAAGGGGAAAGGTCCAAGTTTTGGGGATGAACTTTAGAAATACAGAGGTCAAGGCAGGAATGAGGCCTAAGTCTAATAACCTGCACTTTAATTTTATCTGATGAGTTACTTTTATATTGTGTGTGTACAGTTTGAAGGAGATTCTTCAGTTTAAGTGGTTAATGTAGCCCATGTGTGTGTATGAACTGCATTTAGTATTTACACACTCTTTCAGACTTTGTGGCAGTGTGGTAACTCTGACCATAATATTTTAAAAAATCTTAATTCTGAAGCAGCTTTTTGTTATAGATCCTAGTTGTTTTAAGGAAGCTTTACTTAGTTATTTTTACCAGAGTTCACTGTGCTATGATTAGAACAAGAAGATTTGGGAAAGTTTAACTTGGTATGGCAGAGATTCAAGCTGAGCAGAAAAAAATCCTTGGTGAATAAAGAATGTACAGGATGCTCAGGAGTAAAGTCCAGCAGAAGCAGAAAAATAAAACAGGGTGACTGGCTCTTGCACAGTTTCCATTTTGGTTTTTATGCCAGAAATGCCTTGAGTGTATATTTAAGTAGTAGCAGAGAAAGATAGTAATGAACTGGTAATTTGACTTATTTTTTTCTTAAATTAAATGAGTCTATCCTGTCTGTGGCATTCCTACTGTGTTTTTATCCAAATCTCTGAAGAAAATGTCCTTATTAATTTTAATATTTGATTGCAGGCTAACAATTTCAGAAGAGATTGGTGGTCGATTGAACTGTACCCTGAGATATTTCTAAATGAAAGCCTTGTCAAATATTTTATTTTCCTCCTGTGTTCCAATATTTGAATTGTCATCTAGTGAAATGGCTTTTGTATGCTTGATTTACCAGCGTGGCTAAAATGAAGTTGGTTTTTACATTATTTGCACAGTGGTTGTACTTGCAGAATTAATTCTTAAAGTAAAAATCTTAAAGTAAGACCTTCATTTAAAGTAAAAAGTAAAAGTAAAAACCTTCATTTCGGGTTTGAAATCATGATCATCTAGTATTAATTGAAACTATTTGAATTATAAAATTAAATTTCAGGATACCTTTACATTTTATTTTTGTATTGAAAATGTCTTATTTTAGCTGGGTAGTTTGGACATATCTTCATGAGTGTGAGTAATAGATGTGTACATTTTACTTCAAAAGCACATGCAGTAGCACTTGCAATAGTAAAATGTAGTAATCAGGCAGTTGTGAATTTTGAGTAACTTAAAATATTTATCTTTAAATTTATGTAATTGAATTTTCATTAATGGTTTGTTGTGTTTAACAACTGGCCTGTAAATTGCTGAAAATTTAACAAGGGGTTTTCCTGAGCTGGTACAAGCTGGCTGCAGGGCATCACAGTGCAACCCAGACACACAGTGTTCAGGAAAACCTAAGCTCAGAACCACCGTATGGTCACTTTCGTTCACATCCCATTGATGGAAGCAAATATTGTGGCAGCGATCAAAGTGAATGGATGGGGAAGACTAGAGGGAGGAGCCGCAGGGTCAGCTGGCAAAGGGTATGGCCGGTGATTCAGTGTATCACACATGGTTACTAGATGTCTAGTATCCATTCCATACCAGACAGTGTATCTCCATGCCCAGGACCACTGAAAAAAATATATCTGTATTATGTTAATTTTCATTTAATCCTGTCTCTGAAATGCTTAAATCATATTTCTTATGGAAGTAGCCTTGGTTATAAATTCTAAGTTAGCAGATTTGCTTAAGATAGTAATCTTTTTCTTTTTTAAAGTATGTCTCATACAGTGTAACAGCTGTTATTCAGGAAAGATTTAGGGATAAAAAAATGAAGTCTGAAATTCTGCTCTGTATATTGTGAGGCAGTGACAGGCAACCAGAGCTGAGGGGTTGTTTTTTAAAGTAGGCTGTTCCTATATCATTTAGTATATTCTTTGATGCTAATTTTTTCCCTCTAAAGACTTTTGTCTGATAGTAATGTTCATTCTTACTCTCCATTTATGTTTTGGCCCCGTGTGTCCCAAGTAGTACAGCTATCTTCATAGAATTTGTCAAAATTCTTCTTTTGATGGCTGATTCACCTCTAATTTGGGATAGTACCATTGATGAATTAATTCGATTTCATATATGTTATGTTGTTCAGTTGCTCAGTCCTCTCTGACTCTTTGCAACATGCCAGGCTTCCCTGTCCTTCACCATCTCCCGGAGTTTGCTCAAACTCATGTCCATTGAGTTGGTGATATCATCCAACCATCTCATCCTCTGTCATCCCCCTTCTCCTCCTGCATCAGGGTCTTTTCCAGTGAGTCATCTCTTTGTATCAGGTGGCCAAAGTATTGGAGCTTCAGCTTAAGAATCAGTCCTTCCAATGAATATTCAGGGTTGATTTCCTTTAGGATTGACTGGTTTGAGATCTTTGCTGTCCGAGGGACCAGTACCACAATTGAAAATTGAAAATTTAAAAGCATCAACTCTTTGGCATTCAGCCTTCTTTATGGTCCAACTCTCACATCCATACATGACTACTGGAAAAACCATAGCTTTGACTAGATGGATCTATGTCAGCGGTGTAATGTCTCTGTTTTTGAATACACTGTCTAGGTTTGTCATAGCTCTTCTTCTAAGGACCAAGCATCTTTTAATTTTATGGGTGCATTCACCCTCCACAGTGATTTTGGAACCCAAGAAAATAAAGTCTGTCACTGTTTCCATTTGTTCCCTCATCTATTTGCCATGAAGTGATGGGACCACATGCCATGACCCTAGTTTTTGGTATGCTGAGTTTTAAGCCAGCTTTTTCACTCTCCTCTTTCACTTTCAAGAGGCTCTTTAGTTCTTCGCTCTCTGCCATTAGAGTGGTGTCTCCTGCATATCTGAGGTTATTGATATTTCTCCCAGCAATCTTGATTCCAGCCTGAGCTTCATCCAGCCCAGCATTTTGCATGATGTACTCTTCATATAAGTTACATAAACAGAGTGACAATATATAGGTTGACGTACTCCTTTTACCAATTTGGAACCAGTCCATTCTTCCATGACCAGTTGTAACTGTTGCTTCTTGAATTGCATACAGGTTTCTCAGGAGGCAGGTAAGGTGGTCTGGTATTCCCATCTCTTTAAGAATTGTCTACAGTTTGTTGTGATCCACACAGTCAAAGGCAGAAGTATAGTCAAGGAAGCAGAAGTAGATCTTTTTCTGGAATTCTCTTGCTTTTTTTGTGATCCAGTGGATGTTGGCAATTTGATCTCTTGTTTCTCTGCCTTTTATGTATCCAGCATGTGCATCTGGAAGTTCTCAGTTCACATACTGCTAAAGACTAGCTTGAATGATTTTGAGCATGACCTTGCTGGCATGTGAAATGAGTGCAATTGTGTGGTAGTTTGGACATTCTTTGGCTTTGCCCTTCTTTGGGATTGGAGTGAAAATTGACCTTTTCCAGTCCTGTGGCCACAGCTGAGTTTTCCAAACTTGCTGGCATATTGAGTGCAGCACTTTCACAGCATCATCTTATGTATTATAGTAATGAATAAAAACTTTATATAATGTACTTTATTTTATAAATTGTATTTATATTATTATCTATTGCTGTGGACAGATTCCTCCAAAATTAGCAGCTATTTATTATCTCCCAGCTTCTGGCAATCAGGAGTCTAGATATGGCTTAACTGCCTGCCTTGGCCTCAAGGTTTGTCATAAGAGTAGAGTTAAAGTATCATAAGACTACAGTCAATGTGTCAGCCAGGTCTGAAGTCCTGTCTGAGTCCTCATCTTGGAGACAGGCCACTTTCTAGTCACACATGGACTTGGCAGGATTCATTTCCTGATGGCTGCTGGACTGAAGGTCTCAGTTTTGTACTAGCGATTGGCCAGAGAACTCCCACAGTTCCTTGCTACATGGGATTTCTCCATAGGCTGAGCAAAACCAAAGTGACAGTCTTTCCATCATGTGGTCGAGAAGCAAGTAACTAGGTCCAGTCCACATTTAAAGGGAGGGATGACACAAGAGCATGGTTTTGAGGAAGCGGCAATTGTTGGATCTTTTCTAGTGGCTGCCTACCACAGTTACACTGTTGTATTTGGTGCCCAATAAAATTCCTATTTTTCAGATTAGGAAGTGAGAGGTTGGAGAGGTTAAATTATTTGTTTCCAAGGCTCAGATGCCAGTATATAATGTAACTGGTTCTTCAGATTGGAATCTTCTCCATCCCAGAAGACCACTTGAAACACTGAGGCCAAAGCAAATGCTCGGACATAGACTTGATGAAGGAGGTACTTGTTGTACTGTATTACCCTCAATGTGCTAGAAATGTAGTCAGTATTCCATACACATGTGTAAGGATGAATGATGAAATGGTCACGATAGTGTGACTTTCTTAGCTGTTCCTATTGCTCTGGTTTTCTTTGTGTTTATTTCCTTAACTGTAGACAAAAATACCATACCATATAGCAAACATATTTAAATACTTTTCAAGCTTGAAAAAGCTAATCCTTCAGCTTGGATTATTCATGCTGCTCCAACCTGTTTAAAGATCATTGCTCTCCACTAAAATAATATAGCTAATTTATCAACAAAGCAGTTACAGTTACATTTAGGCTTTATTTCAGAATGAGGTATAGAGAGCAATATGATAACTATCTACCAGTAGCCGTTTATGTCCCTAAATACCCATGTTGCCTAAGAAACAGAATTCAATCTCAAATGCAAGCTGAGAGAGAATATAGTTTTCCTACTTTTTCTTTTTTTAAACAGTTCTTTGGTTGTAGTGTTGAGTTGGCTAAAAAGTTCATTTGGGTTTTTCTGTTAACAGCTAATGGAAAAACCGAAGGAACTTTTTGGTCAACCTACTAGGTCTTAAGAGTCTTAGAAACATGCGTGGATTCAGGCATAGACTAATGTTACTTTTAACTTCTCTTTGTTTTTACTTAAGGAAAACAAATTATCTGTTCTACTTGAGGCAAATACTCCTTTGTCTGCTTCTCTAAGTACCCGCCTTGAACATTTGAGTTAGTGTGATTTTGAACTTTGCCTTGTTAACATGGATCCTGGTTTCAGAAGAGGCCAGCCACACGGCTCTATTGTTTTGCACATATTCTGGGAGCAGTTCACATAGGAGTCTATGGTGGTTCCCAGGGGCAGAGCTGTGCTGGGTCCATGAAAGATTGTCAGTGTTTCCTTCTTGGAATCAGCCTTGCTTAGCTCGTCTTAAGTGTGACCAGTTGGCAGACAGAGGTGGTTAGGTTCTGAAGGAGTTGCTGTGGAATAGCTAAGTCTTACCTGCTGTGAAGTAGGTAAGTCTCTCTAGGAGCTGCTTGAAAGAACTGGGGACCCAGGGACAGTGATTGGCAGTCAGAGAAGATGCTGGAAGGGAACTTGAGAACAGAGACAGTGCTACACGTGTTGGGGCCTTGCAGTGACTGATTCAGAGAAGAGATGGAGCAGGGAGGGAAATGTTCAGATGAAAAGAGTAGATAGAAATAAACATTTAACTGTTGTTGAAGCCTTTTTTAACAAATTATGTAGCAAAGGTGGAAAGGAGGTTTAGAAGAAAGAATAATCATTGTGTCAATATACCTTTTTTTCCCCTTTTATTGAAGTATAGTTGATTTTCTGTGTTTTATGTTAGTTTCAAGTATGTAGCAAAGTGATTCAGTTACACATATATTCTTCTTCAGATTCTTTTCTATTTTAGGTTATTATAAGGTATTTAATGTAATTCCCTGTGCTATACAGTAGATCCTTGTTATTTATCTATTTTATAGACTGAAGCGACTTAGCAGCAGCAGCAGTGCATATCTGATAATCCCAACTCCTAATTTATCATTCACTTCCCCTTTCCCTTTAGTTGCTTTCTGTGTCTGAGTCTTGTTTCTGTTTTGTAAGTAAGTTCATTTGTATCATTTTTTAGATTCCACATGTGTGACATCATATGACATTTGTCTTTGTCTGACTTCCTTCATTCAGCATGATAATCTCTAGGTTCATCCATGTTGCTCCAAATGGCATTCTTTCTTTCTTTTTTATTGCTGCATAGTATTCCAGTGTATATATATGTGTGTGTGTGTGTGTGTGTGTGTATCTCACATCTTTATACATTCACCTCTCGATGAATACTTAGGTTGCTTCCATATCTTGGCTCGTGTAACTAGTGCTATGAACTTGGAGTGCATGTATCTTTTCTAATTAGAGTTTTTATCTTTTCTGGATATATTAAAGAGGTATATATATATATATATATATATATATATATATATACACACACACCTGTTTGATAGAATAAAATGGGTTTATTCAGAATTATGTTCAGATGATTTTTTAGCATGAAACAAGATTCATGTGAGAGATGAGAAGATCACACAAAATACAGAAATTCTGCATTGCTGGGATGTGCTTTCTCTTAATTATATGATGTGTAGTGGCCAAGTGAATGCATTATGACCCCCCCCCCCCCTTTTTTTAAAGGAGTGTGTAACAGACTTAATTCTGCCAATGTACTTATATTGAGATTATAAGTTTTGATGAAACCTATAGAACTAGTTCCGGTTGTACTTATTTTAATATTGATAGCTGACTTATTTGTTGAGTGCTTTACTCAACACCAGGCATTAAGCAAACTTATGTTCATTACTTGGTTGAACCTTTACTACAAACAGCAACACTGGGAGGCAGATGCTGCTTTTAGCCCATTGAATCAGCTCAGACGTGTTGTGACTGGAGTCTAGAACTTTGGTGCTAAATGCTTCGACTTGAGTGTTAGGATATTAATGCTTTTGTTAGAAGATTGCTGTGCTTTAAAATGGTTTAAAAAAACCACTTTAAATGTAGAATCATGGAACTTTTATGGAGGAGTTAGGCTTCAGCATTTTGAAGCTGAGGGAGAGAAGTAGAAATGATTTACTCTGGTTACAAAGCTGGATGGTGGCAGAGCTGAAGTGAAAACCCAGGTATTTGGCTCCCAGTCAGCCGTAAAAGAAGACAAAGAGCCTATTTTATATGGAAGACTTGAATGGAAAGAACAGTTATCCGCATGTGAAGAGATGTCAATTTTAAGGGCAAATTGGCTGAAGACTAATAATCCCAGCGATGTGGGGTAGCCTTTGTCCCAAGTTTCTTCTTCAGGAAACCAGCCTAGGTGGGTCCACCCTGCTCTGCAGCAAATTCTCAAACCTAGGAGCTCTGAGAAAACATAAAGAAACCACCCTGAGAAGTTTTGCTCTCAAGGAGTTTACACCCCATCTTGGAAAACAAGATGCATCACTTGGCTGTGATGCTGCACTTACTCATGTGTCGAAATGCAGTGTGAAGTGCCTGTGTGTTATCATTTGCCTGGTGGTAATGGGCTCATTAATATACAGGCCAACCCAGCTGAAGCATGGTAGTACCTATCCTGAGTGCAAATGAGTGGCATGTGTGTGTGTGTATGTGTGTATGTGGTTTTTCTTTCTTAATCCCTTAGTCCTTCTTTTGAATTTGGAAAATATTTTTGAAAATTAAACTCCTTAGTAACTTGATAACTTTAAAAGTTGAAGAGTGGCATGCAAAAGTTGGGGATGGCAGCGTGAAGGCGGTAAGCCAAGAGCCTGGTGATGAAGAAAGGGGTTCATACGACAGGGCAGAGGAGGTGGGAAAGGTTTGGGGGAGCTGGGAATCCGCAGGGGGGACTCTGTGAGGGCTGGGAACTTTCTGGTCTGTCTTAATGGGCCCCTACACATCAAATAGTGCTCAGGTTGTTGTTGTTTTGAAATAACCTTGAAATGTGAAGGCTATCTCTCCATTGTCTTTCATGAGATTTATCTTCTCCAGCATACTTTCCTCAGAAATTGCCTGTTTGCTTGCTGATGAGGTTGGAAACGTTGTTAAATCCTATTCCATTAAATTCCACATTTAACCCTTTTCCATTTATTCAGTAATTGAAATGGCTTCCCTGGGTATGTTAACTCTGTTTAACAGTGGAAAATAAGCTTGTGCGTATCTCCCATCAGTCACAGGGTTATCTGGTCTTTTGTAATTGGGGAAGAGGAAGCTGTGAGGAATATTGATGAGAAGACTGTGGGTGGGACTCTCGATTCGATTAAAGAAACTCTGATAAGCTCGCTTGATTAGGTTCACTGGGTTTTCCATGTAATGGAGAGATGAATCTAAGATAGCTTGCTTTATTGGCTAAAAGAATGCTTTTTGCATTGCAAGTGCATCTTTTTGCTTCTGTGATTTGACTTTATGGGAAAAAAAAATAGCTCTCCGTTTTAAAGTACTCTGATGTGTTAGGTTCACATATGTTTTATAAATTGTTAAATGAAATGTTTTCCTTCTCTAGTGCCTTGGAAAGGCAAAATGCCATTTTATACCTGTGAGACATAATTCTTGGGTATATAATGCAGGTAAGTTCAAATATTGGTTATATCGGTTTCATTTTTCTCAAGCAAAATTGAGTTTTGAGAGCCCATATATCTTACTTTGCCCAGTAGTAGCCAATATCTTTCTCTCTTATATCCATTTACTTTTACTGTTGCAGAGTAGATGTTGTTCACCATACTTATGGGAAGATAGAGGTAAGAAACTTAGCTGAAAAATATTCATTCCACAGGTTTTCAAAATTATTTCTGCTTTCTGGACTGACGGCTGATCAGCTACATAAAACTGATCTCTCTTTCCTTCTCTTAATGACTGAATTTATCCAGTGTTCATTGTTGTTCAGGTTTTTGGATGTCTAGACTGAATCAATAGCCTATCTAGTTTACTGGGTGACAAGTGCAGATAAAAATTATCATTGTTTTAACAGAGGACACTGCCTTATCACCAAGGAGAATATCTTCAGAGTTTCTAATAGTTAAGCAATCTGCAGTCTGATGACAGTTGGACAACACCCAGAGACCCTTTAAAACTCCAATTGTATCCTCATAAAAGGGCACTATCCTAATATTGCGTGAAGAAGAAATTGCATATTCTCTGTTAATGTGCTGATATTCCATCCCCGCATCTCCCCCCAATTCAGTGGCAATAGTTTTCTTCAGCATCTTATAACAAAGTGAAATCAGTATCTGTAATGTAATTCCCCCTATATGTTTCCAGTTAATCAAATTGTGCTTTTGTAAATATATCATCCTGATTGAAAGATGTGTGTGTGAATCCTATCAGCAAAGGGAAGTTTAATTTCCATTCAGTTTGAGTTGTGCTTATTTCTATGTGTTCTCTCTTCCTACTTTGCTGCCCGTCATTTTCCTTATTAACCATGAAGATGACTGGAAAATATGCTTTGGTTACTGATGGGTATGTGGGGATATTTAGCTCTGGTAAAATGTGGTAAACCATGAAAACAGTTAAATGAAACCTGCCTATGCAGGAGATGGCAGAGCTAAAAATAAAGGAGGGAGGTAAAAAGTGAAGCGTGCTTTTGAAAAATCCTCTCTAGTGCTCCTATGTGGAGGAATATGTGTGTGTTGAACCGACCCAAGAAGGACTGTATACATATTTAGTGTCCACAGGTAAACATTTATTTTCTGGATACTAGTAAGCTTCACGGAGAAGGCAATGGCACCCCACTCCAGTACTTTTGCCTGGAAAATCCCATGGACGGAGGAGCCTGGTAGGCTGCAGTCCATGGGGTCGCTAGAGTCGGACACGACTGAGCGACTTCACTTTCACTCTTCACTTTCATGCATTGGAGAAGGAAATGGCAACCCACTCCAGTGTTCTTGCCTGGAAAATCCCAGGGACGGGGGAGCCTGGTGAGCTTCCGTCTATGGGGTCGCACAAAGTCGGACACGATTGAAGCGACTTAGCAGCAGCAGCAGTAAGCTTTAGACTGTCAGTTTGCCTTTTCCAGTGTAAGTTGCTACTTGCTACTTCAGAACAGCAGATCCCCTCTGAAGAGAAGCACTGATTGGAATGTGTATGGTATATAAAGAGAGCCTAGGAATAGGTGAACACAGGCTACATTATTCCATGTTTTCAATTTGTATCATGAAAACACATAGATTAAGTTGGTTTTTAGGCACAATTGTGAACGTGCCCTTGATTCTCCAGCTGAACATTGAGGTGGGCCTGTCTAGCCTGAAAAGGAATGCATTTCCATTGTAGAGAAGATGAAGTGTCATAGAAACCAGACTGTTTCCAACCTAGTTATATGAAAGCTTAACTGTTCATTGTAGAATGGTTATGGGTTCCTCCCCTCCCCCGCCATCTTTCCTTTTAAATCAATATCAAATTAAACCCAGGCATGTGGGATTGTCAAGGCAACTCGGCATACAGTCTTTCAAGAAAACACTGAGGGGCTTCCCTGGTGGCTCAGTGGTAAAGAGTCCACCTGCCGGTATAGGAGACACGGGTTCGTTCCCTGGTCTGGGAAGATCCCATGCGCTGCAGAGCCGCTGAACCCGTGCACCACGACTGTTGAGCCTGGGTTCTAGAGCCTGGGCGCCACAACTCCTGAGCCCATGTGCCCCAACTACTGAAGCCCACATGCGAGCCTGTGCACTGCAGCAAGAGAAGCCCTCACAGTGAGAAGGCCTGGGCACCACTACTGGAGAGGAAGCCCTGCTCACCAGAATTAGAGAAAAGCCCACATGGCAACTAAGACCCAGCACAACCAAAAGTAAATAAATAAATAAAATTGTAAGAAAAGGAAACACTAAGAAGAGAACCAGTAACCCATAGTTGGAACTTGAAGAGAAAGTGAAGTGGGATTTTTGTAAGGAAGCATTGTGAGCCTACATGGTGTGGTAGGCAAAGGCCTAGTCTTTGAGGCCAGACACTGTGTCTTCTCTGGGTCAGTGATTCGGTGACATGTGCCTGCTCCTTAAGAGCCAGACAGCATGCTCTGGCTTGGCAGGAAAGCAGCAGCTAATAAGAAATTTTATCCTCACAGCAGCCTGCAGGGTTGGTGGGAGAGCAATTACTGCCTGGAAGTAGCTGGGCTGGGACCTGAACTTGAGTCATCGTATTTCCAGCGTTATCTCCGATACACGACATGGCCACACAGTCTCCACCTCATCTGGGTGCTGTCGCTTCGTCAGACAGCCTCTGGGCAAACAAACACTCAAGCACTTTTCAAATGTAAGATGGCCTTTGATATCCAGGTTTAAAAGATACTTAGGCCAAAAAGTGAACAAAACAAGTCTCTTTTCCTTTAAAACTTTCATCTAAAGTCAGCTTAGCTCTATGTACATCCTGTAAGTCACAACTTAAATTTTGATGCATTTTCCCATGATATTGGCAGTGTAAATGCCATCATGTATTCATTGAATCATTCAATCTGTCATTCAGCAAACTGTGATTATTTGTACATGGGTTTTATGGCTCCTAGGGATGCAGAGATGAAGAGAGTGGAGTCTTGGTGAGCACTTTATAGCCAGATAAGAAATATCAGATATACAAAGAGACAGTCATAATGCCATGGAGAACATGCTGATGTAAAGGTGGGAATGTAAAGGACTGAGGGAATAACCATCGCGGAGTGGATGGTTCTGAGTCTTTAAGGGCCAGTAGTAGTTTGCTGGCTGAGGAGGTAGTGGAAGGACTCTCTGGCATATGGCTGAGTGCTAGTGAGGACGGGGATGGGCTTCACCACTGAGCATTGCCCAGGGTGCAGGAGTCACTATGAAATGGGATGTTTATGAGCAGTATCCTCTCTTCTCCAAAACCAGAGGCTATGAGTTTGTATAGGCGCCCATCATCTCCAGCCTCCAATGACCAAGATTTATTTAAAGAACATCAGTGAGTGTTTAGTAAAACTTCATTGTTTTGTCTGCACAACACAAAATATATTGTCTGCATAACTCAAAATTTGTGATAAATACAGTAAGGCTGGTCTGACTTGCTGACTGGTGTAGGAACCGTTGGTCTCATGTTGCAAGTCAATGGTTTTGGGCATGCTTTGGGGAGGGATTTTAGTGTTTGAGATTCAACTGTTTTTTTGATGGTAGCAAATATTTTTGAAATATTGTTTATATACAAATAATTATCTTAATTATCAAGATAAAAGAGAAAATTAAATTCTATAATTCAGACCTTCGTTAGTGGTGCTTAAATTTCCCAACCCCAATGCGAATTTTTTAAGTTAATTTTATTTAATAAAAGAATGTGCCTTCTTAAAGTTTAATTTCTGTTAGCAACAGACAATAATTAGTTTCTCAGTGCCATTGCCTTGCTCAAAATGTGGGAAATCAGATATTAGTGTGTAGTTTGTTTTCAGCTTTATACATGTGTCAAGTTAAGGTTAGGCAAAGTAGTGCCAAAAGCTATCGTTTCATTTCCTCCCATCTTCTAGTCCCCATTAATATCTGTATCCGTGAGGATTCAAATCTGCATCATGAAATACAACCTGAAAACAGTGGCTTTGACCTTGTGAGAAGTTCTATTTTCAGTGAAGGAAAAACTCTGATAGGCAGTACATAGGTGGTGTGATAGCGTCTCTGTTCCCTCGGGGATCTAGATGTTTCTTCCCCTGTTGTATAAGCTGGCCTTGGTGTGCGCATGTCCCCTCATGGTCTTAAGACAGCTTCTGTGCTTCTGGTTTTGTATCTGCATTCCAATAGGATGAAGGCAATAGGTAAAATGCACGCTCCTGCTGTGTGCCTGACTAGTATCTCCTCTAACCACTGTTTAATTCTAGGTAGGCATATTGCTATTTGGAAACCAACCTGGACTCTGCTAGTGAGAAAGAACGAGAAAAGGATACTTGATAGACAACTACCGTGTACGAGCTTTCCTGTGGCTCAGATGGTAATGAATCCACATGCAGTGCAGGAGAACTAGGTTTGATTCCTGGATCAGGAAGATCTCTTGGAGAAGTGAATAACAGCCCCCTTCAGTATCCTTGCCTGAAAAATCCCATGGACAGAGGAGCCTGGCAGGCTACAGTCCATGGGGTCACAGAGTTGGAAATGATGGAGTGATTAAGCCTGCATGCATAGTGTATGTCACCATACCCAATGTAAGGATCTTCAGGTATGCCTGGTTAGAGCTTGGGTTCTTCATGCATTTGCCCCATCACTTTGAAGGTGGAATTAATATTTACTCCAGGTAGGGATGAACTGAAAAGAAAAAAAAAAAAGTCAAAGTAACACCTCTATTGGCCACTAATAAATTGAGAAATAGACTACACAAAGAATTTCTTAATATTTTTAACTGAAGGGTGTATTCTCAAATATTGAGCAAGGGGGAGTTCCAAGAGTCAATTTTAGGTCCACCTAAGTTTTTATTTTGAAAGAACCAGCAGAATGTAATACTAATCTATTATGTAAGCTTGCTGCTGCTGCTGCTAAGTCACTTCAGTCGTGTCCGACTCTGTACGACCCCATAGACGGAAGCTCACCAGGCTCCCCTATCCCTGGGATTCTCCAGGCAAGAACACTGGAGTGGGTTGCCATTTCCTTCTCCAATGCATGAAAGTGAAAAATCAAAGTGAAGTCGCTCAGTCGTGTCCGACTCTTAGCGACCCCATGGACTGGAGCCTACCAGGCTCCTCTGTCCATGGGATTTTCCAGGCAAAAGTACTGGGGTGGGGTGCCATTGCCTTCCCCGAGCTTACCCCCCTCTAAAATAATGCTTTTCGGATGCTAGCCAAACCAAAAGGTAGCCATGCAAGAGAGGTGGTAGTAATCAAAACAAGTCTTTTTGCCTTATAGTGTGTCCAGTATTCAGGGTACTACTTAACCCTTCAGTTTTGTTTGTTTGCTTGTTTTATGAGCACTTGACATGGATCAGACCATATTCTAGGCTCCTGGGATATAACCGTGAAGAACAGAGGAATAAACCTCTACCCTCATAGAACTTACAATAGCATGTTGAGTGATCTCTTCATAATAATTGGGATTATTAAAGAAAAACACTCTTTGGACTATTATTGGCCTTCGATTTTGTTTTTCTGTCTTCGAAACTTTTGTTGACTGAAATGTGATGGTTGATTAATTAAGCCATACTCTTCCATTTCAGAGAGACCATACACAAGCAATCAAAACTCATGAGCAGAAAAATTTCTTTGGAGTCTGTCACGTCATTTCATTTTAAGCTCTTCATTTCACATTTCCATCATGTAAAGTACTTTAATTACAGAATTCTTTTCTTTTCCTAATTAAATATTGTAATATAGTCAAGGATTTTTGTTCTTTAGGCAATTCTTAATGTGTTCAAGAGCACTTAATAGTCTGAACTTTGGGCGTGTAAACAGTTTATTTTAAAATTAAAGGGACAGTGGCATTTTAAGAGAGCTATAGTCAAGTAATTAGCACGCTGAGCTTGCTGGATGCCTTTTATTGCTTCCATCTGTTTAAAGATAATGAAAAGAACCTGGGGGGGAAAAAACCTTCTAGAAGACTAAAGAACGTTAGCTGCAGAATGTGCTTTTGAAAGGGAAATATTTGGTCTCTCTTAGATATTTGTGCAGTTACAAATTCTTTAATACTTTTGATATTTCATTGCTGAAGTCGGTATTGGTACTTGTGTCGTATGCTGCTTTGGTTGTTGTGCATTTTCTAGTATTGAACATGGAAAGTCATAAATCCTTAAAAACATACCCTTTTTAGGAATGGTCTTCATCTGTTCATAGAAGTCTGACAGGTACAGAGCCATCCATTAACTTGGTTCTTCATTATTCGTCATTACTCTCTTCATTGGTTGAGTACCTACCACCTGCAAGGCCCTGATTTCACAGCAGTGAACGAAACAGATGAAATTCCTGCTCTCGTAGAGCTTGAAATCTAGAAAAGAGAGGCAGTTAAAACTAATAAAACATATGCATGCTCGGGCATAGCTGTCCAGTCGTGTCCAGCTCTTTGCGACCCCATGGACTGTACTGTAGTCTGCTAGGCTCCTCTGTCCATGGAATTCTCTAGACAAGAATACTGGAATGGGTTACCATTTCCTTCTCCAGGGGATCTCCCCAACCCAGAGTTTGAACCTAAAATCTCTTGCATCTCCTGCATTGACAGGCAGATTCTTACCATATTACCACCTGGGAAGTCCGTGGGAATAAAACACACAATTAATGCTAAATAGTGAAAACTTCTGTGGCGAAAAATAAAGTTAGGGTAAAGGGAAGAAGTGATGGGAGGGGTTATTTATGTACTTGTTTAATCAGTTAATTGTGTGACAGCTCCTTGAGAAGGTGATTTATTTGGATAAAGACCTAGGGAAGTGAGGGAGTTATTTCTTCCATAGCTGTCGGGGGCTAGAATGTTGAAGATAGAGGGAACCAAAGCACCAAGTCACGAAAGAGAGGGTGTCTGCCTTCTGACCTGTTCAGAGCACATTAAGGAGCCGCTGTGGTTGAAGTGGAGTCAGCAAGTGACAGGAAGCAGATGTGCTCAGAGAGATAGCAGGGAAGAGCGCAGAGGGGTTTGAGCACCATTTGGAGAACTCTGCTGCTTATACTGCTTGAGAAGAGAGGCCAGAGGAAGGCTTTGAACAAAGGAGTGAATGATACTTCGTAAGTCTTCAAGCCAAGATCATGCTGGCTCTTGTATTGATAGATTGTGGGAAACCGAGGGAGGAGCAGGAAGTGCCCAGCTGGGAAGCCGAGGCAATAATGCATGGGGTGGTACGTCGGCCAGGCTGCTGGTGTTGGCAGAAGCAAAGGTGTTGAGAAGTGGCTGCATCCTAGGTTTTGAAGGTAGACCCAAGGATTGACTGATGGACTTGGATATGGGGTGTCAGGCAGACAGGAGATACTGGTGACTCCATAGTTTCTGATCCAAGGAACAAAAGTATAATTGCCATGTCCAGAGAGCTGAAAGATTGCTAGACGAGGTAATAAAAATAAAGTTTGGTTTTGGACATGTTAACTTCGATGATATGTTTATGAGATTGTCAAGTACAGATATTCAGCAGGCAATAGAGATAAGAATTTGAATTTAAGGGGAGAGATTAAGGCTAAAAATACCAATTTGGAGTAATCACCATAAAGGAGGTATTTAAACACAGGGCTGGATGAAGTCATGAAGGAGATCATTGTGGAAGAGGAGAGAAGAAGAAGGAAAAGTTAAGACCTGTCCAAGGAAAAAATAGAAACTGACTCATGGGAAATGGAGAAAATGAATACAAACTTTAAAATAATGTTCAGTATGTTCAAGTATGTTTAAGGAATTAAAAGATGAGATGAAGAATTTTGTCAGAACTAGAAATTAGAAAAGCAAGTGGAAATAGTGTAACCAGAAGATAATCAAAATAATTAACTTAATGAATGGGTTTAATGGAAGATTAAGCTCCATTGAAAAGTTAGTTAATCAAGTATATTCTTACCATGTGATCAAGCAGTTATACTCCTTGGTATTTATAGAAAGGAGTTAAAAACTTATATCTACACAAAGACCTGTATACAGATGTTTATAGCAGCTTTATTTGTAATTTACCAAATTTGGAAGCAACCAAAATGCCTTTTAGTATATAATGGATAAATAAGCTGTGGTATATCCAGAATGTGGAATATTATTCAGCATTAGAAAGAAATGAGGTATCAATCTGTGAAATGACACAGAGAAGCCTTAAATGCATATTACTAATTGAAAGAAGTCAGTCTTAAGATGTTGCATTCTGTATGATTCCAGCTAAGACTGAAGTTTGGAGTCAGTAAGAAGACCAGTGGAAGGAGAGATGAATAGGTGAAGCCCAGGATTTTTAGGGCAGTGAAAACATTCTGTATGATACCCTCGATGGATGCTGCTGTTGTTTAGTCGTTGTCGTGTCTGACTATTTTTTGACTTTCTGCCGTGGAAAGGCTCCTCTGTTCATGGGATTTCCCAGACAAGAATACTTGACTGGTTTGCCATTTCCTTCTGCAGGGGATCTTCCTGACCCAGGGACTGAACCCATATTTCCTGCATTGGCAGGCAGATTCTTTACTGCTGAGTCACCAGGGAAGCCCATAATGGTAGAGACATGTCAGTAAATATACATTTGTCTAAACCCATAGACGCTTCCTCGGTGGCTCAGTGGTAAAGAATCCACCGGCAGTGCAAGAACTACAGGAGATGCGGGTTTGATCCATGAGTCAGGAAGATCCCCTGGAGGAGGAATTGGCAACCCACTCCAGTATTCTTGCCTGGAGAATCCAATGGACAGAGGAGCCTGGCAGGCTATAGTCCATAGGGTTGCAAAGAGTCAGACACGACTGAAGCGACTAAGCACAGCACACACAGAAGGTATAACGCCAAAACTGAACCATAATATAAACTATGGACTTTGGTGATTGTGATGCAATCAGTGTAGGTTCATTGATGGTAACAAATGTACCACTTCAGTGAGGGATGTCGATAGCGGGGGAGGCTATCCATGAACAGGGGCGGGTTTATGTGGAAGTCTCTGTACCTACCTCTCAATTTTCCTGGAAACCTAAAACTGCTCTAAAAAGCAAGAGTAGGGCCAGCCTTATGCAGAATTTTAAAGAAGTTAACTGAAAGATAAATCATATAAAAATCTTCAGACTGCAGCAGAGAAAAGAACTGAAGAGCTACATGAGGTCTGGTAGGAAGGTTTAACGTACAAGTCACTGGAGTCCAAAAAAAACCCACCAAAAAACGGAGAATACAACACAACCAATATTTGATGAGATTGTGGCTGAGAATTTTTCAAAACTGATAAAAGCAGAATGGGAGAAGCATTTATAGGATAAAGGTACAGAATGCTTTTGAAGAGTTTTGTGTCAAGGGGAACAGGGAAACTAGGGGATGGCTTATAGGGCATGGGGAAAAGCAAGGGTCTGGGGTTTCATTTTAGATGTAACGTGTTTAAATGTTGATAGGAGTGATCCAGGAGACACTGGGTAGAGAAGAGTGGGGACCACTGCTTGTACTGCGTCCTTCAGTAGGTAACATTGACTAGGATCCAATGGCAAGAGAATTACCAGCATGTCTGCGTAGCTGCCTCCAAGTCCCTATTTGGCTTCAAATGATATAGATAGGAAAGTAGATCAGCTATCACAATATTCCTTAGAAAGCAAAAAAGTATTTTAAATTGTATAATTCTCAGTATCATTGACTTGTTTAGTGTTAATAGCACATTTAAGCAAAATCCTTCTCTTGTCTCACTCCGTGATCCACCTAAGCCCCCAATCCCCAAGTCATATTAGATATGGAGGCCTCTACTTGGGACCTCTGGGGTTGTTCTATAGTGGGAATATTTCTACTTCAGAGTTCTTATGAGAGCTGACTTGGGTAGGAGACAACTGAGGTCTGAGTTATATTTTCTTCACTTATTAGATGGGAAAATTGGACAAGTTAGTTAACCTGTTGGAGCCTCAGCTTCCTTGTGGGTAAAATGTCACCACATTTTATGATGGTTATTGTCAGTGTTGATTGAGTTAGTACACCTCCCTAGAATAGTATCTAGCACGTAGGAAATAGTAAATGTTTCTTGCTATCATCTCTGATTCAGGGAAAACCTGTTGGAAGAAGAATAGTTCTCACTGGTTGTAAAAGATTTATAGGGTCTCTTTAAAAAATTCCCATAGCTGGGCTTTATCCCTTGAATTTCTAGTTTAATTGGCCTAGGGTCAAGTCTCTAGACCATTAGTACTTTGTAGATCATTAGTACTTTGTTTAAAGACAAAAATAGTTCAATTATTCCAATTTGTAGTCAGGGTTGCACTTGCACTAGGTTTTTGATTCCATCATTCAGCATCCCCTGCCCCCAAGAAACTTTGTACTAGGCTTCAGTTTGCCAAGACCATGTTTACAAATGTGCTTTGGGTTGAGCCTTCAAAATTTGACTTACGTTTTTTATTCTGGGAGACTTTGAAATGTCTCGGAGGGTAATGATGTTTATCTCTACAAACACCTAACCAGCTAGAAAAAGTATGTATCCTTCTCATTCCCCATGTCATATCTGGTAATCTGTGTTCTGCTGTATGCTTCCCTTATATGGAACTTTGTAGTCTGGGAGAAATTGCACAAATCACACCAAATGAATTGTGCGGCATGCCAAAAATAAAATGGAGTATTCATTCCTGCATGTTTGTTTTTTATGTGACTTAGAATGTACAGCCTTTGGGACAGTTGTTATCACATTGACTCCATTATGGCAAAGAAAGCTAATTTAGTGGTGAAATTGGCTGGAGTGTCTCCCCTAATAGAAATAAACATGAAACCACTTTAGTGTCTCTTCTTTTCGAGGACTGCTGTTTTTCCATAAAAGTTGCAAGCCTGCAGATTGATACAAATGCCCCGGCAACTCATGTGGCTGTGACTTTATAATTTAAAATTTTATTTCACCATAAATTAATAAAATTGAGAAATGTGAGGCCATTTTAAAATCACAGCATGCAAATGGAATTTAGGAATAAATTTTGGGCATAGCTAGTAAAGTGGCCAGATGAGTAAACAGACATTTATAATAAAATGTAGCAAGTGCTAGGGTAAGAACAGGTGCTAGGGTGCAAGCAGGCACTTAAGCAGGGCAATTTCACCAGCGTCTTGAAGGGTGGAGGGAAACAACCCAGGGAAAAAGGCAGCGTCTACACTGAAGGCGGGAGGCTGAGTAGGAGGAGCCAGATGTGAAGAGGAGGGGGTGAGGGTTATTGAATGGTAAATATCAGGAGATATTTATGCTTATTAAGTATAATAATAACATCCCTTGTACTCCCTGGTGGCTCAGAGGTTAAAGCGTCTGCCTGCAATGCAGGAGACCTGGGTTCAATCCCTGGGTCGGGAAGATCCCCTGGAGAAGGAAATGGCAACCCACTCCAGTATTCTGATCTAGAGAATCCCATGGATGGAGGAGCCTGGTGGGCTACAGTCCACGGGGTCACACAGAGTCAGACATGACTGAGCGACTTCACTTTCACTTTTGTACTCGCAAAAATGATTTGGACGATGTTATGCATATAGTTGGAGAAGGAAATGGCAACCCACTCCAGTACTCTTGCCTGGAAAATCCCATGGACAGAGGAGCTGGTAGGCTGCAGTATATGGGGTCGCGAAGGTCGGACACGACTGAGCGACTTTCACTTTTCACTTTCATGCATTGGAGAAGGAAATGGCAACCCACTCCAGTGTTCTTGCCTGAAGAACCCCAGGGACGGCGGAGCCTGGTGGACTGCCATCTATGGGGTCGCACAGAGTCGGACATGACTGAAGCTACTTAGCAGCAGCAGCAGCATTCCCATATTAGGATATATGATCATCTTACCATGTTTTTGTTGGCCCTTGTACCTTCTTCTTCTTTTCATTTTTAAAAATCATCTGTGGCCTGGACTAGACTGCCAAATGCTTTTGGCAGCCTTATCCAGTTCAGTGAACCCCCAGTTGCTGCTGTTCTTGCTGTTGAGTTGCTAAATCGTGGCTGACTCTTTGCAACCCCCATGGACTGTGGCGCTGCATGCTCCTCTGTCCATGGGATTTCCCAGGTAAGAATACGGAGTGGGTAGCCATTTCCCTCTCCAGGGAGTCTTCCCAACCCAAGGATCGAACCTGTGTCTCCTCCTTGGCAGGTGGATTCTTCACCACAGAGCCCCCTGGAAGCCCAGCCCCCTAGTTAGCATCCCTCAATTCGTGGTTTATTTCAAGTTGTCACCTAGTTAGTCTTTGTTGATGTTGATTCCCCACTCCATTTATCATTATAAATGAATTTTGTTCTGTTCTTCATTTTGCTGCCCACAAACTGAAATCTTAGTAACACTCTTTGCCTGATGCTTTTGGTCTCTGGAATGCTGCTGCTAATAGCATCTCCAAGAAATGATTGAATTTTTGTTCTCCAGCAAATGGGAATTGAATTTGGTATTCACATTGTCAAAATGCAATTTGTTTTCATCTATTT
Source organism: Tragelaphus eurycerus (assembly GCA_935064755.1). Classification (NCBI taxonomy): domain Eukaryota; kingdom Metazoa; phylum Chordata; class Mammalia; order Artiodactyla; family Bovidae; genus Tragelaphus; species Tragelaphus eurycerus. The sequence continues at coordinate 13,510,785 of CAKXYN010000024.1, read as the reverse complement.
ATCATAATTTGAAAGTGTTAAGGACCAGCTTCACTATCTATCAGTAGTAAGACTGACTTTTAAAAGGATTGCTTTTTAGAGTTTGTCGTAAGAGTTGATGACTTAATTTTTTCCTCATGCATTGAACTTTGGATTGATTAATTTATTGAATCACTTCCTATTCTCTCTATATTAAGGAAAATCATCCGCTTGAATTCCAACAAGGAGAAAGTAGTTCTATGGGGTTAATAAGTTAGCCCATGGCTTTGCACTGATTGCCAGACTACTCAGAGTGCAGTCAAAGTTGGGTGAATTTGGAACAATTTGATTTTGTAATGATCACAATTTGAGATGCAAAGGAAGAACTAGAGTTATAATTTTTATCTTTAGCTTTATATTCTGTAATTAGATATCAATACCCATGGTCAGAAAGCTTAAGCAGTTAAATCTAATTTTAAGTTGATTTTATATACAGTTTTCATCCTCACAGAGTCTCCATTACAGCCCTTCTGAGTATTAGCTTCACCTCTACTTAATTACTTGCTTTGACATTTTAGTTCTTTTGCTTGTAGCAAGTGCGTGAGATGTTTGAAATCCAGTCTCCAAGCTTTGCTCCCACCTTTTTAGAAAGGATTTGAAAGATGGCCTTTTTGACTTAGGATGGTAATTTGTACCTATTTAAGAAAGGACTTGAGCTGATTTGGGGAGGTCCTGAAGGCGGGGGGTGGGCGGTAATCTTAGGAGTAGCTGAGCAGCTTTACCCCCCATCCTAGTGAGGTCCCCAAAGAGGGTCAGTTTCCTTCTCTGTAAAATGGGGCAGCAGTAGTCCACACCCCACAAGGTGATTGTGAGATCTAAATGTGAATTCCAATAAAGTGGCTAGCAGTGTGGCTGGCACGTAGAAGTGTAGCTATGTTTCACTGTTATGGGCTTTGTATAATTTTGTTTCAGAGAATCTTCAGGGCATCAGACTTACTGTCTCAAGAAAACTGTCCACACTTGCAAGATATGATTTGTTTAATAACCAGTGGTAGTAGAAGAGAGAAGCTGGTGAGTAGGAGGAAAGCTGGCCTTGCCTGAATTTGATCTCCAGCTGCTGGTTGCTTGGAGACCAGGCGCAGTGGGAATTAACTGTTGTTGCAGGCAGAGGAGGAATCCTGTGCAGGAGAAATCTGAAAGCTACCCTTGATGGGAAAAGTCGGGAAGTGGCCTAAGTTCTAAGAATAAAACCTTAGTGGCTATCGCAAGAACGAGCCATCCATGATACAAGTTCCTTTTTAAAATCTCAGCCTAGTGCCTGTGTAAGAATTCCATTCAAGGATAACTATAGAATCAACATGAGAGAATTTGCCTTTCACCCAGAATCTATTATATCTCAGGCTTAGGTCTCAGAGAAGCTAGTTGTAGAGAGATACAAGGGAGATGTTCTCAAATAATCTCTAGCTCAGGATGGGGCTAGGGTGCTTCCTGCATCCTGGCCATCTAGAAATGTGCTGTTTCTATAGGAAAGATGCCACTGATGGGAAGAGGCTGGGGTACCATTTCTTCTTTAGTGAAAATGAGCAGAAATGATGGGTTCATTGATGAGTCCTTGACTTCAGAGAGCTCGGTTTCTTTGGGAGACTTGCAGGACTAAAGCTGCCTGGGGTTGTTTGGGTGAGATGGGAGTGGGGAATGAGGGCTCTGGGAGGGAGCTGATGAGGATCTTACAAACACAGGATTGTAGACTGTTGCAGGCCTTGGGAGATTTTTTTTCCCCCTGAACTCTGCAGTGGTGGGGCCATGTGGGGAGCAGAGGTCAGGAAAGCAGAGCCAGGGTTGGCAGTGCACTGGACTTAGAAGACGGACAGGCAAGGAGAGTGTGCACTCGACCCTGTGAGCTGCAGAGAGTGTTTGAACCGATTATCCACAGCACCCAGAATGGAGGAAAGGAAATCATTGAGGGCCTGGGGAGTTCTGCCAGCGCCTAGGGGAATTATTTCTGGAATGAGTGAGCTAGTTCAGCAGGGAGCATAGAAGAAAGAATTATACTTTTGGCCTGGGTCACTTGGCGTCAGCATTTGAAAAGAGAGTGACATTTGAGTTGCACCTTGAATGAAGAATAGATGTTTACCAGGAGAAGAGGGGACAAAGGCAGAGTCGGAGGACAAAGCTTATCTCCCAAGTGTGAACGTCTGCCCAGCGTTCAGGGAGTAACGGAAAGTGACAAGACATGAGCCTGGGAAGCCAGGTTACTGCTAGGATGTGCAGGGCTTTGTAAAGCCCTGTAGGGTTTGCTGGTTTACCCTACAGAATTGGGGTGATTCCCAGTGAAGGTGTGGCGATTAACCTTGTGCGCTACGTGGTTATAATTTCTGTGAGGCTGTTACAGAAGCTGACAGTTGCGTGTGTCCTGATCTTATTCAAAAGGAAGTATAAGAGCAAATGCTCCAAGGTCAAATATAAATGCCTCTTGGAATTACTGTTACTTGGAATCAGTCATAGCTCTATAGATTCTTCTCCAGTGTGTCTGCTTGGCTGTTTGTGGGTTTCAGTATTAGGAAACATGTGACTAAAATATTTTAACTTTCAAAATACTCATTTGAAATAATTTGCCACTACCTAATCTTTGATTTACTTTTCTTCTGGGTTGATCTGTTTTTCTAGTGTGTGTGGGCTAAGTCGCTTCAGTTGTGTCCGACTCTGTGTGACCCTATGGACTGTTGCCCACAAGGCTTCTCTGTCCCTGGGATTCTCCAGGCAAGAATACTGGAGTGGGTTGCCATGCCCTACTCCAGGGGATCTTCCCAACCCAGGGATTGAACCTGCGTCTCTCACGTCTCCTGCATTGGCAAACGGGTTCTTTATTACTAGCGCTACCTGGGAAGCCCCAGTTTTTCCAGAGTTTGTGACAAATCGGGATTCTAGAAGCCACTTAATTATGTTATCTGATGAATGTGAGTTGTATTTTGGATAAAATACGCTAATTTTCCAGGAGGTTTTGCCTGGGGAAATTCTGAGAGAAAATAACTTTTAAGGTTTTCTTTTCACTGAGGATTGCAGGGAGTGTGCACACAACAGCACAAGTTTTGTGCTGACTTCTTTATAAGAACAAGTGCAGAGTCCATTCCAAAAGAGATGAAAGGTTATGTTTAGGAAGTCCATTAGAGAAGTAAACATGAAGTTTTTGCTCTTTTGTAATCAAAAAGGTGAGATAAAGGTGAACATTTTTGAACAAACTAGAAGCATTACTCATGTATTGCATTGCTGCACAGTTTCTGTAGTTTTTCATTGCTGCTCTATCAGTTAGGAATGCCTTTAGCTGAACCTCAACTAATAGTGTCTTCCCAGCATGGATTTCGTTTATCTTAACAAACAGTCTGAAAATAGGTGGTCTAGGGCTGCTCAAGGATGTTGTTAAGAATGGAGACTCTGTCTTTCCATTCCACCATCTTGGGGGCATGACTTTTATCCCTTGCCTCACTCTTGGCATTGTTTTTATATTCAGTGGAGGCTGAGGCCTTGGTGGTGGGGAGGGCAGAGCTAAGAGTCAAAGAGGCCCTGCCAGCTTAGTCTACCCCTTGGTAGAAATGTTTCCCCAAGATGGAGCTAGCAATTTCTGTGAATGTCATGTTGGCCGAAAGTGGGCCCCATGCTTCCTCAGCTGCGAGTGAAATTTTCAAGTTCTTTGTTAGAGGAGGACTAGGAAAAACCATCTGTGAGTGGTAGCCAATCCACAGCATCTGCCACAGTGATAAGATATTCTTTTGTTCGTGGAAGTCATGATTTTGGGGATAATTCCCTTTAAGAGTTAGCCATGCACCACCACAAACCCCTATAACATCATGACTGAGCAAGGACTATGAGAGGTCAAGTTGAGCTCCTTCAAGTGAGGTCTTACACAATGTCCAACTTAATTTTTTCCCTAATTTAATTCTGAAAAATCTAACTGATTCACCAACTGCATCTAGTGTTTCATTAGCTTAGATTGTGTTAAGCATGACCAACTCTGCAAGGTACTTAATGTCATTAAAATTTGGGGGGAAAAGTGCTGTGTAATTTTTAAAAGCATCTTATAATGTCAAGTATTATGTTGGCAAACCAACGTTAATTTTTCCCATTTTTAGCTGAGCTAGAAACTTACCAAAGATGTGCATGAATATTCTAATTCCTTCAAATCTGTGTAAGTGCCTTAATTTTGTTTAAATTAAATATCCCATGTGTTTTATGATGTCTGGTGCTGCTATGAATACAAACCATGTTATGTAAGTGTTGGTTACAAGTAACAAAATGTAACTGAATTATATGTATGTATGTATAGGCTTTAACTGGGCTTACCCAGATATGCATACTGACCTAGGCTTCCCTAGCTTCCTTTCCTGGTCCCAATGAAAAAATTACCCCTCATCACTGACACCTGGGAAATATTTTTTTTGCAAGTTGAGTCTCATTCCTTCCTTTTTTCTTCTTCATTCCTTTATCCCATAGTCAATTCTCCTTTCCCCCCCATCCCTTATAGGCAGTCAATTTAAGTGCATCTTTTTACTTGAGCTATTGCAAAGTATTATTTGAGTGCATTTATATTTTATTATCGTATATTTTATGTTGCTTCTCTTTATATTGTTTATATATCCAGGGATGGTAGAAGAAAGAGAAAGGATACCTAGTATCTTAAAAGCAAATAGTATCAAGCCTTTCTGCTTTTGTCTGCTGCACACAGTGATTCTCAGATCAGTTCTGTGTTACTGTGCAGACATGAAATCCATGTATCCAACAGCCGCCTGGGCTGCCTCCCACATTTATTTCTCCACTTTGTCATTGGATGGCACTTAGGCTGCCTCCTGATCATCCAGCGTGTGTAACCCCACAGTGGTGTGGCAGTCACTTCCCAGGTCTCACTTCATGAGCCATGAACACCTAATTACCTGTTCGCTGATTTTACCCTGGGAGAGTTTCACTCATCAGCAATGCAAGCCCTGTTGGGGTAAGGGGGCCACTTTTATCAGAGTGCAGCCTCTCCCAGGCCCCAGGGAGAGGGGACGACACAAAGGACGCTCCAGTGAGCATTCCTGCTGATGCTGCCTCTGGTTCTGTAGGGCTTCCCTGGGGGCTCAGTTGGTGAGGAATCCACCTGCAGTGCAGGAGACCCCGGTTCGATTCCTGGGTCACTGGAGAAGGGATAGGCTACCCATGCCAGTATTCTTGGGCTTCCTTTGTGGCTCAGCTGGTAAAGAATCCACCTGCAATGTGGGAGACCTGGGTTCAATCCCTGGGTTGGGAAGATCCCCTGGAGAAGGAAAGGCTACCCATTCCAGTATCCTGGCCTGGAGGATTCCCATAGTCCATGGGGTCACAAAGAGTTGGACACGACTGAGCGGCTTTGACTTTCTGGTTCTGTGAGAGCACTTTCATGGACCTTCACACAGGAGCAGAGCTGTTGGGTCACAGGGTGCTGCTGCTGCTGCTAAGTCGCTTCAGTCGTGTCTGACTCTGTGCGACCCCAGAGACAGCAGCCCACCAGGCTCCCCTGTCCCTGGGATTCTCCAGGCAAGAACACTGGAGTGGGTTGCCATTTCCTTCTCTAATGCATGAAAGTGGAAAGTGAAAGTGAAGTCGCTCAGTCGTGTCTGATTCTTAGCGACCCCATGGACTGCAGCCTACCGGGCTCCTCCACCCATGGGATTTTCCAGGCAAGAGTACTGGAGTGCGTTGCCGTTGCCTTCTCCAAGGTCACAGGGTACTCAGGTACATTGTTTTACCTCCCCAGTGCCTGAGTGCGCCCTCTAGTGGTCACCCAGGTGCGTTTCTGTGAGCCTTTTCCCTTTTCGCACATGCCTGCCTGCACTAGGTATTGTCCACTGGTGGCCCTAGTAATAAAGAACGTGCCTGCCAGTGCAGGAGACATCAGAAACACAGGTTCGATCCCTGTGTTGGGAAGATCCCTTGGAGAAGAGCACGGTAACCCACTCCAGTATTCTTACTTGGAGAATCCTATGGACAGATGAGCCTGGTGGGCTACCATCCATAGGGTTGCACAGAGTCAGATACGACTGAAGTGTCTTAGCGCTTATGCACTTTGCTGATATTTGCCAACTTGAGTGGTGTCAAGTAGTAACTCCTTGTTCTCATAGTTTTTCTCTGATAACCAGTGTGTTTGAGCATGCCATCAACTACATATTTTTTAATGGGTAGTTTTCTTTTCAGCGGATTGCTTGCTCACACTCTTATTTTCCTAATGAAGGTATCTTTCTTTTGTCGATTTGTCGAGGTTTTTATATACCTAATTGTAGAAACGAATTATCTGTACAGTTGTATACGTATAAAATTGTATCTCCCTACAATCCTCAGCTATTTATTGACTTCGCTCATGTATCATCTATACAGAAATTTTAAATTTTGATGATATCATGGTCAGTGTTTTTGTTGTTTGTATTAATAGATTCCTAGGCCACTAACCTGGCTCATTTCTTGGTGTTATGTTTTTCTGAAAGTAGTTATTGTGTCTTAATTTTGAAGGAACATCATTTTTACTTAGCATCCTATGAGATCACTGTGCCTTTCTGAAACATAAATTGCTGTATTTTTATCTATTTGAACTCTTAAGTCTAGATTTTTTAACTACTCTGTTGACAGACCAGTTTCAACTTCACTGAAATAGTTGAAAGGTTTAGCTTCTTTAATGGCTTTTGAGCCTTTAACTTTTGTTAACATAACAAACTTCTGATCTAAATGAAATTGTACTTTGCATTTTTATGTTTAGGTAAACATTTAAAAACAGCATTATGTAGTATAAGGCTTCCTAGATTTCACAAAATCTGAAAAGTCATGTTATGGAAAATCTGTTAATCTCACCTCTGTTCCCCAGAAAGGAACTTAGATCTATAATGTGAAATTAAAGTTTCACAAGAATGTGCCTGGCTATCGAATCATAGCATCTGATGTTCCCTTAAAATAAGAATGACTATATGATATGGGACTTTTTATAGTCTAACCTTGGGAAGTGTGACTTGGGAATAAAATTCTTTTATTGACTTGTGCTGGGGACAAAGTGCAATGACTAACTTTTTGAGGGAAGGAGAAAGGTAATAGGTAATAGGTCTGGGGAGAGTGCCTGGCTTCCTTTTGAATACTACACCCATAGGTTAACCTCTTGCTTGCTTTGCTATCAGAGTTTCTAGACCTCGTGGGCAGTCACAGAGATAATGAGAGTATTTCTGGGAGTTCTGGATAGATGACAGAGAAGGTTAAAAATACTAAGGTTGTGTTTTGCTTCCTCCTTAAAGAGAATGTTAAGCTGCTTGGGAATGGTAAGAACAAACCTTAGGAAGAGGGTTTTCACTCATCTCAGAAACCTAAGATGAGTGAAAAGATTGGACAAAAAGCACCTTTCCGTCTAAATGAGTTCAGAGTCTTTGTTTTGGATGAGTTGCATCCCAGTGCACTGAGAAAAATGTATGGATGAAATTGCTGAACTTACAGCAGACCCAACCTTCAGAACTCCTAGGGTGAGAACGGCACCAGAAGTGGAGATGGTGTTGTCTATTTTCTAAAGGAGATAAGAGGTGGATTGCATGTTGGTGTAGATATTGGGCAGCGTTCTAGCCTGATTGACTGTGATACTGTTAACAGTTCTTGGTTGTGAACAGCAGAGTCTAACTCTGATTAACTTAAATAGAGATGGGTCTTATTAAAGGGATATTAGATGTCTTGATGGGAACACTAGACAACCAGTCTCAGGAAATACCAGACGCTAAGGAAGCCAGAGAGTTAAGGCAGTCAGCTTATGCCAAGGGAAAGTTGTCAGAAAACTCCCACTGGCCCTGCTTTTAGACACTCATTGCTGCCTGCTTGGGCTCTTGACTCTCCCACCAGCATGCGTTGTGAATTGCCCTGGCTTTTTTTGAGCCGTTCCCTGCAAACTCAGAGTCCCAGGTAGGCACAGCAGCTTGCTGAGCTTAGGTAAATTGTCCACACTTGAACTACCTGTGTTCTGGCAAGAGATGCATGTATTTAGCTTCCTTTGTACTTTCTTTAGAAGAAAGTGAGGCTCCCTCATCCCCACCAAGTCTCCCTCACCAACAGAACCCTCGCGTGTAGGAAGTGTCCAAAAATTGGAGAGCATTCAGGGATGGTGTATCTGAGCCACCACAACTCAGATGGTAAAGCATCTGCCTATAACGCAGGAGACCCAGGTTCGATCCATGGGTTGGGAACATCCTCTAGAGAAGGAAATGGCAACCCACTCCAGTACTCTTGCCTGGAAAATCCCATGGACTGAGAAGTGTGGTAGGCTATAGTCTATGGGGTTGTGAAGAGTTGGACACGACTGAGCAACCTCACTTTCAAGGATGGTATGTGGTCACTACAGTAGTCATGGAACAGAGATCGCCTTTGGGAACCAGCAAGATTAACTATGGGCCATTCAGAACACATAAAACTCCTCTTTTTTGTTGGATGCTTCAGTTACAGTGGCACAAAGATGGTTATTCTGAATTTTAGAAAGATCTTTGCTAAACTTCCCCACCAGCCCAGCATCTCATGTACAAGTCATAACTAATGGAACATCTGATCTCAGATTGTTGGGTAATGTGAGTGATGCCTTGAGGCATCTCTGGAGGGGATGTCCAGGCTCCTTCACGACTTGGCTGAGAACATCAGGGGGTGCGCATCAAACCCGCTTTTGAAGTTAAGTGGGAATGGATATAGTGAGTACATTGGAACAAAGAGCTGACTCTAACAGGATGAAATTTCATAGGGAATAAATACTATGTCTTATTCTGATATTTGAAAAACCAGCAGTGTTTACGTGTTGAATAAAGAAGTTAGCACTTTACAGCATCACAAGTGGAAGTGCCCTGAACATCCCAGTTGAATGGAAGCCTTGTGTGAGTCAATAGTTTGACATCTTTTTTAAAAAAACTCCTAAGGTGATCTTACAGTGTTTGTGAAAATAAAGTGTCCCTCACAAGGGAGGGATTTCCCCGTTACTTTCCTGGGATCCTGTGACATATGAAGTATTTGTTGATTCTGGCCACAATTAAGAATGCTTTTGGGGGGGCAGAGAGTGACAGGAATGCAAAGGGATATAAAATCATGGAATGTGAGGGCCGGTTAAAGGGGTGAGTTGTTCCCCTGGAGACCTGGGGAGTGTGGCCGCTGCCTGCACATACAGGCAGGCATCCGGAAGCCGGGGTAGGTAGTGTGACCATAGAGGTGAAGCTGAAGCCAGTGGATCTCAGGCTTGAAGATGTGGATTTCTAGGGATTTCTCTGGTGGTCCAGTGGTTAAGAATCTGCCTGCCGGTGCAGGGGTCACGGGTTCAATCCCTGGTCCAGAAAGATCTCACATGCTAAGGAGTAGCTATTGAAGCCCGTGCCCCTAAGAGCCCGTGTACTGTGACAGAGAGTAGCTCCTGCTTACTGTAACTAAAGGAAGCCTCCACGCACAGCAACCGAGGCCCAGTGCAGCCAAAAACAAACAAACAAACAAACGGGGGTTTCTAACACCAAGAGCTAGGTGAGTCCACCCTGAAGGGAAGTGTCATAAATTGCCCAATGCTTGTGACCACTCATTGTGACCAGCTAGGTCATGGGTCCGTTTCAAACATTTCACTAGCATATTTGCAAACACTGCTGTCACAGGTTTTAAAGTTGCCTGATGGTTGAAATTCCCCTAAAGCTCTCCTCACAAGGCTATTGAACATTTTTTAATATCTTTTTTAGCAAAAGACTCAGAGTAACTTTCAGACCTGGGAATATTAATTTATCATAAAGCTGGAAGGGAAGGTCTTATAAAAGGGAGCTACGTGAGATGATCAATATTTGATTTGAGAAGATGAGCTCATAAACCAATCAACTGAGCACTTGCTGAGAAGGACGTTTTTCTTAATTGGCATCAGGCTGCCATAACCCAAGTGTCCACCCTTTAGGGGGCTCGTGGTTTCCCATTAAAGGTGTTTCCTTTAAACTTATTTTCATCCTTCACATGTCAGTATGTTAGAATTGTCTGGCTGATGAAGTAAATTCTAAAAGTAATTGTTATGGGAGTTTAACTTGCCAGAGACTTCAAGCAGTCTCTATCATACTTTAAAAAATATAAACAAGTTGCAAAATAATGATTCTGTCAAGAAAATTACATATTGATTCATCATCCAGTATTGGGAATTGGGCTAAAGAGTTTGTTCCTGGAACATCTCCTTTTGGAAGGTCATTTAGCGGAGGAGCAGCTTTTCAGGCTTTGTACACTGTGTAGGCTGCATCGATTGCCATGCACCTCGGTGGATGTTTATTGAGTACGTCTTGCATTCATTATTGCAACTGAGGCAAGTTCTAGGGCCTGGCCCCAGAGTGGAAGTTAAAAGTTGAAAAAATGATGTTTTCCAGATTTTTGGCCTTTATGATGCCAGCCAGTGTTTGTGTCTTCAGCAGTGCTATTTATTGAGAGATTAGCATAAAAGTAGTTAGCCTGCAGCACGATTTGAAAATTATAGCCTTGTAAAGGATCCCCAAGTTGCAAATGTACAGTCATGAGAAACTATGCTGTAAAAGTCTGCGCTGATCCCTGGACTCGCTCCTCGGGCATTTCTCTTCCCAATCTCTAACCTCTCTCTTCACGTATTGTTCTGGGGTAATGAAAGCTCCTCTGAAGGTAAACATGGCCAGCTCCCCATCACCTGGTGAACGTGCTGAAAAGGTGCATTCCTGGACCCAACTACCCCGTCAGCTAGGATTCTCTCAAGGTGGGGCCAGGTTTATCCAAATGTGAAGTCCCACAGAGTCTGAGAACCCTCTGTTGTGAAAATTGAGAGCATTTGAAAAATAGAGAGCTGGCGAGTGCTTTATCTGATTAGATTTTAGAAAGATTCCTGTGACATTGGCAACAGATGACGGTGATGTGAGACTTGAGGTATACGGGATATGGTGATAGTTCAGAGGGGAGATGAGGGCAGGGATTAAAGCTGCCAAGGGGGTTGGTCAGGAGGTAGCAGATCCAAGTTGTATTTCGGAGATAGAATTGACCAGATGTGGTGATGACTGGGTATGGCTGAGTGGACAAGCCCTCCCGTTCTGGCAGAACTCAAGGGCACTCTGTGCTCAGAAAGCTGTTTCAGAAGCACTGTGGTGGCAGCTGCGCTGGTGGCAGGCATGGGCCCCAAGCCCCTTCTGTGTGTGGTGTTTGCTATCTCTGGTTCCCTAACAGAGGAGAGAAGCCACTTAGGAGCCCTGTGTGTGGATCCCAGAGAAGAGGGAGCCTGGTGAAATTTTTTTCTTCCCAGCTGCCATAAGCTTCTAGCCCTTTTCCTTGGTTTGCCGCTTAAACTTGATAAACTTGGTACTCCTAGAGCAACTGTGCTACATGAAAAGCACCCAAAGCTACACCATTATAGCAGTTCTAAAGAGTCCCCTGGACTACAAGGAGATCAAACCAGTCCATCCTAAAGAAGATCAGTCCTGAATATTCATTGGAAGGGCTGAAGCTGAAACTCCAGTACTTTGGCCACCTGATGCGAAGAGCGAACTCATTGGAAAAGACCCTGATGCTGGGATAGATGGAGGACAGGAGGAGAAAGGGGCAACAGAGGATGAGATGGTTGAATGGCATCACTCACTCAAAGGACATGAGTTAGAGCAAACTCCAGGAGATAGTGGAGGACGGGAAGCCTGGCATGCTGCAGTCCATTGGGTCGCAAAGAGTTGGACATGACTGAGCAACTGAACTGAAGCTCAGTGTAGACTTTTTTCTTCATGTTACAGTTGCTATTACTCAAATATTATTGTTCTTTAGCACATGAATTTACAAACTCCCTGAGTGTAACTAACTCCTGCTTTCCCCCTTTGGTAAAGGCTGATCTTGTTCACCCTGAAGAATGAAGGAGAATGTGACATCCATAGCAGAGCCTGGCTTTATTGTTCACATCCAGTCTGTGGCCTCCACTTGAAATGCTGCTCCTAGATTGAAGGTTGAGCCAGGAATGGCTGGAAATACACTTTGTGAACCTGGGTCTCTTTCAATTTTTTAGTTCCTGGCTCCTTTCATACTGGAAAGAGACACCAGATCAAGGCAGAGTTCCATGGACTTTTTTTTTCTTTATAGGATTCACTGGCTGGTAATGTAATTTATTTGGTTGTCTGAGAAGGAAATAAGGGAAGAGCCAGGCAGCAGTTACGAGGCCTGTCTCTGTGCTGTCGTTCATCCCCCTTCAGGGTCCCTCCTGTCCTCGTGGACCGTCCCCTCTGTCCCTGATGCTGGGCCCCCTCTCTTAGTAATTAAAGAGGAATGAGAGTGCCAGCCTGGCTGCGCGCTCAGTGTCTGCACTGCCCACAGATCTTATTTTAGGGCAAGGCCTTTCCCCCCAGCTTCTTTAGATCCCCTATTAATTCAGGTGCTTTATTTACTGAACAAACAAGCTGTGGGTTCACAGAGAAGAGTGAACGAGTGCTGTTCTTCTCGGGGAGAAAAGCCCTTGGTGCGGCTGTGCTCCTGTGGAAGTGACACCAAGGTCTCCCTCCATCCCTCGGGGTGCCTTTCTTCCACCTGCGTCTCTCCCTAGAAGGCAAATCTAAAGTAGGAAAGAGTCAAGACTGCAGTGATGGCCTTTTCCCTGGGCAGACACGGGATTAGTCTTCTTGAGAGCAGCGGTCCCTTGACTTGGAGTGCATACACACGTGGGAGCAAGATGCTCCATCTGAAGAGCTCGAGGGGCTGGGCAGGCCTCCCTCGCATCTGGTCAGTTGTTGACACCCTTCCGTGTTACCTGCACCTCTGACCTCCCAGTCACAGGACACGTTTCGTGCCTTTGGTCACAGGAGAGACTGTGGCAGAGCACGTGTTCAACCCTACGTGGTTTGAACAGCGATGCTCGCAAATCCAGTCTGGTATCATCCCTCACACCCAGGTCCATCCCTGTGCACACTGAAGGTGCTAACTTGGAGAGTTCAGGAAGCAAAAATGTGTCAGGCTACCAGGCTTGCTGTCACACGCACTTTTCACAGTCACGGTATTTCAGAGCCAGAAGGGAGCCTGAGAGATCATTTCCATTCTCTGTATTTGACAGAAAAAGACATCCAGAGACATCAGATAACTTTGCCCGGGTCCTGACACTCCTGAGCACCAAGAGGTGGGAGCTGAGCCCAGGCCTCCAGCTCTTTATCCAGAAGCACTCTTCCAGGTGCTGGGTGGAGATGGCCAAGTCAGCATCTGACCCAGTGTGGCCCAAGCACCTGCCTCAGGTCCCCTGGGGCCCATCAAGGAGGCAGATTCCAGGGCCCTGCTCCAGGACTGCGTCAGCAACAAGGAGGGGTGGGTCTCAGCTTCCAGGACGACTGACCCCCCCAGATGTGTGAAAACTGCTGGAGGAGACCCCACTGGTTTAGCTTTGGCCCCATCCTTCCCTTGTTCAACCAAAAACTTAATTCTGAACATGCCTCCTTAGCCCTAATTGCTTTATATTTCTTCTTGTCATGCTAAAGGGCACGGCTTGGCTGACAAGAGGAAATTTCTGGGAAGGTCTGGGTAGCTTTGGGACCGTCTGTGGTGGCGACCGTGCGGCTGCTGAGTGCTGACCCACCTATATGTCTGTCATCCTTCGTCTCTCGAATTGCCTATTCATGACGCGACAACAAACTTGCCTTCAATTGTCACCACTGTCCTGTGCACCTCTTCTCTTAACTAGCATTCTTCTCCAGTCCCCACGCTGCCAACTAGCTTTACCATCATACACTCCTCGTTATAGGATCATTCTGGGGGTTGGATAAAGGTGATGGATCATTGGTGACGGGTAACTTGGGAGTAGACAAGAAGAGAGGACGGCCGGGCAATCTAGTGTGTTTATGTGTATTTTAACTGCTTTAATGTGTAGACAGACATCGACTTTATTTTAGATCATAAACACACTCGTTCCCTGACCTATATGAAGTTGTCTGGTTGGATGAGTCTGCTATCACTACCTGTGGACATAAGGAAGCAGAGCCAAGAGCCAGTCATGGATAGACCCACAGCCAAGAAAGGGATTAGAATGTGTCAGGCATACATGGCCTTAAGTGCTTGGGGGCATGGAGGTGAATTTCATCGGCATTGTCAGTAATCTCAGTTATAGTTCCTTAAGTGCCTTCATATGCTTGTGAGTCCCCAAAGGGCAGTGTGAGGAATCACCTAGACACTAAAAGTTTTCACACCTGAAAGATGCTGTGCCAGTGCTGATGGTGAGAGCAGGGAATTGTACCAGGAGATAAGTGAAAGTGAAGTTGCTCAGTCATGTCCGACTCCTAGCGACCCCATGGACTGCAGCCTACCAGGCTTCTCCGTCCATGGGATTTTCCAGGCAAGAGTACTGGAGTGGGATGCCATTGATAAGCTAAAAATAAAACTGGGTTCAGTTTAGTTAGGGCTCTCGAGTCGTGACTGGTTTGAATTCTAGATCTGTTGTTTGACAGCATTGCATCTGGGCAAAGAGGACAATCGTGGGACCTCGCTCTTGAAACTGTTAAATTAGATAATACATAATAGCGTTCAGTACAGTGCCTGGCACAGGAGTGAGGGGATAAATGTTATGTATTGTTCTTACTGCCTGAGAGGGAGAGTGCTGCTGGTAATAACCTACTTATCTGAAGAGGTGAAGCGGGTGTGGGACAAATCATTGCGTATGTAAGCTAGAAAATCATCTGAGTTTTTCTTCCACAAAGGTTGACCTTTGTTTTTATGTTGTTGTTTTCTGCATTGATTTTTGGCTGTTCCCTCAGCTGGTGGTATTAAGGAGCTACAGATGGAATGAAAGATGGGAAAGGAATGGTGGGGTCTTTGGGAGAAAGAAGTACACCCTAGGTGAGGCCCAGCCACCAGGGCTCACCTCCGTTAGAAAGTAAGACCCTGAGTTTTAGAAATGGGTATTCACTTCCTTCTGATTGAAGAGCAGCTCCCTCACTGCCCTATATAGCACAAGTTCCTTTTTCTCTGGGGCCTTGTCAACATCATTTTGGCTGCCACTTAAAAGATTAAACACCTTAATTCAGCCTCAGCTCTAGCTATGGATATTAGCCCTATGGCATCATGTAGACTGAAGCAAGGTACCCTCATCAACATAGGAACTGACAGGATGCCCCTGTCTCGCAGTTATTTTGTTTCTTTGGACCATTCAATGAGTTCTGCTGGCTGCTGACCACCTGTGTATAAAAGGTACATGTAGTAGCGTTTCCCACAGTAACCTAGATCTAGTGTCTGACCTGATGGAGTAGACATCTGTCTTCAAACTGCTGTTCTTACATACAGTATCCTGTTCTCTAAGTTGACCAGTCTTCAAGTCTACCAGTTAGGATCAGGGCCGAAGGATCACTTAAAGTAATGAAAGAATGTCCCAAAGCTGACTTAGCTGGCACTCCAGCACCTCTGGAGCAGATTTCCCTGGTCATCTGTGAATATGTAACATTAATGTTCCAAGACCTGTTTCAGTTCAGTTCAGTCGCTCGGTCGTGTCTGACTCTTTGCAACCCCATGGACTGCAGCACACCAGGCTTCCGTGTCCATCACCAACTCCCGGAGCTTACTCAAACTCATGTCCGTTGAGTCAGTGATGCCATCCAACCATCTCATCCTCTGTCTTCCCCTTCTCTTCCTGCCTTCAGTCTTTCCCAGCATCAGGGTCTTTTCCATTGAGTCAGTTCTTCACATCAGGTGGCCAAAGTATTGGAGTTTCAGCTTCAGTATCAGTTCCTCCAATGAATATTGAGGACTGATCTCCTTTAGGATGGACTGGTTGGATCTCCTTGCAATCCAAGGGACTCTGAAGAGTCTCTTGAGAGACTTTCAAAAGCATCAATTCTTTTACGCTCAGGTTTCTTTATAGTCCAACTCTCACATCCATAAATGACTACTTTTGGGAGTTATTAAATGTTGTATGTCCTCAGAAGATTACCTAAGACTGAGATTTGGTTTGCCCCGGATAAACTAGACCCCTGAGACACATCATCCAGCTCCCTTTTTTAGCTTTGAGATAACCAGTGGGTCAAGGTTAAATATTAGTGTTCCCCTTAGCAGCGGAAGAGGGGCTGACATAAGACGTAGAAACTGGTGTTCATGTGGACCTAGAATCCAAGCATGCTCAGAGAGAGTGGAGTGTGGGGGCCTGAGTTGGGAAGACAGGTACTGTAACTTAGGAATTACAGTATCGGCATACAAGTCTTATATGTTTTTCAGCCTAGTCTCTTAGATTTTGGAGAGAAGGCCTCACTGTTTTAGCTTCTATGGGAGCTTAATTTAAATGGCACAGTAGGGTGAGTGGAGGTGTAAAGGAGATCCGTGGGTTTCATTCCACACTGAAGATGAAAGCTGAGGCAGTGCTTGTTCCAACATCTTGCCTTCCAAACAGGGCACACACTGGAGTGACCTTTTTCTGTCTGGCCGTGCAGGCCGGCATGCCCACAGCACTTGAAGCTGACAGCGAACCTGGAGAAATGGGAAGAAGTCTATTGTATAACCATTGAGGAAATGTGTAGTCATTTCTTGAATCTTCCAGCTGTACTAGAAGCTCTTTTTCCTCTTTTCCTTTTTATGTTCTGTTTTCCAAGAGCACTAGTTAATAATTCACATGCAGTTACCAATTAAGTAGAAATTTCATCTGAAGCAACCGTAGGTTCAATTAAATCTGTTTGGAAATCGGGTGCATAAATTGTTCTGGAAGGCGTTTATTTTACATGTATGTATATATAAATATTCATATATATTCAGGTGTATATCTGTGAATGTGGGTGTGGGTATAGGTGCATGTGTCTTTTTATACATACATTTGGCTAAAAGTTAGTGATAAAAAATTGCCTGCAGGGCTAGTTGTCAGTCACATGTCTAATTAGTCAGGCTAGTTGTTGTTGCTGTTCAGTCACTAAGTCATGTCCAGCTCTTTGTGACCCCCTGGACTGCAGAATGCCAGGCTTCCCTGTCCTCTACTGTCTCCCGGATTTTGCTCAAATTCATGTCCATGGAGTTGGTAATGCCATCCAACCATCTCACCCTCTGCCACCCCCTTCTCCTTTTGCTTTCAAACTTTCCTAGCATTAGAGTCTTTTCCAATGAGTTGGCTCTTTGCATCAGGTGGCCAATGTATTGGAGTTTCAATTTCAGCATCAGTTCTTCCAATGAATATTCAGGACTGATTTCCTTTAGGATTGACTGGTTTGATCCCCTTGCAGTTCAAGGGACTCTCAAGAGTCTTCTCCAACACCACAGTTCAAAAGCATCAATCTTTGGTGCTCAGCCTTCTTTATGATCCTACTCTCACAACCATACATGACTGCTGGAAAAACCATAGTTTTCACTATACAAACCTTTGTCAGCAAAGGTTGTTTCAATAGAGGCAAACATAGTTGATCATTTTACTTTTCTTCCTCTCTAGATAACTTTTTTTATAAAAGAAATCATTAATAAGAGAGTAGATATGGATGGATAAGTCTCCTCAGAATACATAATTATGTATTTCATAGAAACGAGTAGATTCACCATAATTTTGTCCTTTGTTTCAGGAACCATGTGTAGGAGAGAGGTCTTCTCTCTGTGTGCATGACTACAGAAAGAGGATGTATTTCCTACTGGAGTTTGCTTTAGAGGAAAGTGTGGCAATAAATTCCATCAGAGCATGGGGGTTAGAAATGTGGGCACTAGAGTCAGACCGTCTAGGTTAAAGTCTCGGCCCTTACAGTAGTTCTGTGATTTAGGGTGGTAGTAACCTTATGCCTTAGTTTCTTTATCAGTAAAATGGGGATAATAACATTCCTTAACCTCAGACTGTGCTTATAGGATTAACTGAGTTAATATATTTCAGTACTTAAACAATATCCGGCCTAATAATCTGCATTTGACAAATAACAGCCATTAGTAGTTATTACTCCTACTATTGTTGTTTTGTTTTCATTATAGCTGTATATGGCGGTTTTATAGAAATGTTTTATTCTAAGTAAGCAATCTGAAGATTTGAATTTGCTAATTTGGAGATTTGAAAATTAGATAAAAAATCTGTCATGGAAGTAAGACTATTTTAATTCGATTTAAAGGAAGGCCTCCTCTTTGTCTTTCTCAGCTGTCCCCTACTAGGACAAAGTTTTCCTTCATTAGCTCCTCTGCCAGAATGAAACTTAAAAGCACCATATTTCACAATATCAAAATTCCGATTGTATGCTTCAAATTGGATTGCTTCCTCCTTAGCTTCTTCCCTACTCTCACCCTTACATATTTATGCTCTTGAAAAAAATTACTTTCTGGGTTCCAGTTTCTCCTCACTTCACTTCTCAACTTCTCCCCTTCCTCCCCATTCCCCACCCCACCTTCCCCTTGTAAAAGTATGTGACATCTGTGGGCAGGAATTACAGCACATGCACTTTTGGTATTGTCAAATACTTAATTTGGTACCTTATGCATGGAAAGCATTTATACAAAATTTACATTGTAAAAGCACAGCCATTACATTAATATTTGAACCTTACTTTAGATTTTTTATTTCAAGGGGTTTTGAATTGGCTGTTGTTTGGAAGGCTGAAAGTCAAGTGTGCAAAGAATGTTCTTCCTTTAAAAAATTTAAAAAAAAAAACCTTTTTTTTTTTTTTTTTTTTAGTGGATTGGGTAGAAATCCTAACTTCAATTGCCTACCTGAAACTGGTTTCATAACTTTGTTTTCCAGCAGCTGATTTCTTTTTTTTTTTTTTAAGGAGAAAATTGATTTTTAAAAAGACATTGGTCCTAAATTCAGTTATTTTCTTTGTATTTGAACATGATGTAGTAATTCTCCAGGTGCATATATGTGGCACAGAACATTAGCTTGTGATAATGCTGCATAAATAGTTGAACTGTCCCTATGTCCAAAACTTAGATCCATGACAGTTGTCAAACTTTTCCACTGTCAAGTAAGCCTTTGGTTTACCAGATGTTTGGACATCCATACAGCATGATTCACTCTCAATGTAAGGTCATGGTAGCTTCAGATTTATCTTCTTAGCACCGTTTCCACTAGACTCAGGTGCTTCTACCTTTGAGCATATCCATGCCAAGTAGATCAGGGTGAGTGATCTATACTGTCCAACATAGGTGTGCCAGGGTGCATTGGCAAGGGTGCCAGCGGCTTTGACATGCCCATTCAAATAGGTATGAAGTAACCTTAGGAATGTTCTGGCAATCGCATCTCTTGAAGCACTATCTGTAAGCAGTTCTGTTCATGGTTACAGACCAAGTTTGGATGTGCCGAGCCTTTCTGGCCAGGCTGGTTCCCACAGCTGCCCTTTAGTAGAGCTGAATTTCACAGAGGTTGAACCTACAGGGGTGACCTGTGCTCTGGTGAGGAAAAGGATGAAAAGGGGGTGACTTTTAGTACCTTACTCTATTTCCTTGGGCAAGAAAAGAACCAGCATTCCCACAGACTCTCTTAGATGGGTATTAAATAGAATGGTATCTTTTCTAGTACTTCTGGAATGAGACAAAGAGGAAGCATGACTGCTATATTGAATAAGGTTAACTTACAGAAAAATTATTCCCATTCAGTGTTCAGTGATTTCATGGAATGGGAATGAGGGTGATGTTCTGAACTTTTAGCTACGATAGGGGATAGGTGGGGAGAGATGGGGAAGGAGCATTCTTAGACCAAAACTGACCATTAAGGCCAGGCAACCCTTCTGGTATGTGGGGACCAGGGATATACCAGGAGCATTTGGGGAAAATGTGGTTTAAAAGGCTTACATGCGAATTTATCCTGTAAAATGATATTCTCCTCATCAGAACAGAACCACAAGAGGACTTCTTGCAGGCATTTCAGGCACTTTATTTCAGGCATTTTATTCTATCCTTGGAGAAAAAAAATGTTAAAGAAGGATTTGAGGGTCTCCTAGTAACAGTGTCTTAAGTGTCAGTAACTGCTCTGCTTAAACACTTTCTCTTTTTGCAATTTAAGCTTTAGTGAAAATGAAAACAGTTGGTTACTTTGATCTTTGTAAAAATTCTTCATATTCGTGGAAACCATTAATTGCTACTTAGTATTCTTTTCTTCAGGCTATCTGATCCCATGCTGCGTTATCATTTTATCTTAGGTCTCCCCTGAAACAGCTAGTGAGCGCTTAGAAGAGATTCCAGGGCCAGATTGGGTCTGTATAGGACCCTGATCAGGATTTATTCAGTCTCAAGGAGAGAAGGAATTGGGTTTTCTTGGAGTACTCACATCTGCTGCTGCTGCTAAGTCACTTCAGTCGTGTCCGACTCTGTGCGAGCCCATAGATGGCAGCCCACTAGGCTCCTCTGTCCCTGGGATTCTCTAGGCAAGAATACTGGAGTGGGTTGCCATTTCCTTCTCCAATGCATGAAAGTGAAAAGTGAAAGTGAAGTCGCTCAGTTATCTCCGACTCTTAGCGACCCCATGGACTGGAGCCTACCAGGCTCCTCTGTCCATGGGATTTTCCAGGCAAGAGTACTGGGGTGGGGTGCCATTGCCTTCCCCGGTACTCACATCTACTGAACCCCTAGTGACCACTCTGTACTCTTCTGCTTCCTGGATATTGACTTTTCTCCTGGTAATTGACTTTCCCTTCTCAGAGGGTACTCTTTCTCTCTACTTTCCTTTCTAAACCTACCTCTGCTCCATCCTTCCTGAGAAAGTTCAGCCCAGTATGTGCTAAGTTACTTCAGCCATGTCCGACTCTTTGTGACCCTATGGACTGTAGCCCACCAGACTCCTCTGTCCATGGGGATTCTCCAGGCAAGAACACTGAAGTAGGTTGCCATGCCCTCCTCCAGGGGATCTTCCCCACCCAGAGACTGAGACTGAATTCACATCTCTTTATGTTTCCTGCATTGACAGATGGATTCTTTACCATTAGCACCACCTGGGTAGCCCACTTACTGTTTATTTGGTCTACCTTGATCTTAAAATCCAATGGCTTCCAAATTGTTGTAAATTCTAAGCCTTGTCAGTATGTGCTGGTTAGCTTTGGCTGTTTGTCCCTAAAGTTAATGAATAACATCTCCGGTGACTAGGTAATCTTAGCTCTGTGTTTCTGATTAGTTTACTTTATATCCTGACACTAATTAAAATGGACGGTAGCTGGTAGTACCATATATTGTGTAGTACTATCCGTATGGAAAGCGTTAAGTATTACAAGAGGGCAATAGAATGTCAAATTTTCTACATTCTACTGAGTAGTAACATAGATCATTTGGGTTTTAGTTTTCTCACATGACTTGGGTACACCTGGAATAGGCCTCCTCTGTTGCAAAGCTTTAAGTGTATTATAGGCATGTGATGGGAGAAGGCAATGGCACCCCACTCTAGTACTTTTGCCTGGAGAATCCCATGGATGGGGGAGCCTGGTAGGCTGCAGTCCATGGGCTCGCTAGAGTCGGACACAACTGAGCGACTTCACTTTCCCTTTTCACTTTCATGCATTGGAGAAGGAAATGGCAACCCACTCCAGTGTTCTTGCCTGGAGAATCCCAGGAATGGGGAAGCCTGGTGGGCTGCCGTCTCTGGGGTCGCACAGAGTCGGACATGACTGAAGTGACTTAGCAGCAGGCATGTGATGTGGAAACTTTTTAGTCCTTGCAGTCACATTAGTGTCACCAGCAATAATTAATCTATGTGGGGTGAAGGAATAGCTCTGATTTCAATTCAGTTCAGTTGCTCAGTCGTGTCTGACTTTTTGTGACCCCATGAACCGCAGCACACCAGGCCTCCCTGTCCATCACCAGGTCCCGGAGTCCACTCAAACCCATGTCCATCGAGTCGGTGCTGCCATCCAACCATCTCATCCTCTGTCACCCACTTCTCCTCCTGCCCTCAGTCTTTCCCAGCATCAGGGTCTTTTCCAATGAGTCAGCTCTTCACATCATGTGGCCAAAGTATTGGAGTTTCAGCTTCAACATCAGTCCCTCCAATGAACACCTAGGACTGATCATTGGATCTCCTTGCAGTCCAAGGGACTCTCAAGAGTCTTCTCCAACACCACAGTTCAAAAGCATCAATTCTTTGGTGCTCAGCTTTCTTTATAGTCCAACTCTCACATCCATACATGACCACTGGAAAAACCATAGCCTTGACTAGACGGACCTTTGTTGGCAGAGTAATGTCTTTGCTTTTTAATATGCTGTCTAGGTTGGTCATAACTTTCCTTCCAAGGAGCAAGCGTCTTAATTTCATGGCTGCAATCACCATCCACAGTGATTTTGGAGCCCCCAAAAATAAAGTCTGACACTGTTTCCCCATCTATTTGCCATGAAGTGATGGGACCAGATGCCATGATCTTAGTTTTCTGAATGTTGAGCTTTAAGCCAATGTTTTCACTCTCCTCTTTCACTTTCATCAAGAGGCTCTTTAGTTCTTTTTCACTTTCTGCCATAAGGGTGTTGTCATCTGCATAACTGAGGTTATTGATATTTCTCCTGGCAATCTTGATTCCAGCTGGAAAGCTCTGATTTAGGGAAACTCTATTCCTGTCCCCTCACTAACTGGACTTGTGGCCTTGGACAAACTATTTAGCTTTTAATGTCTCAGTTTCTTCATTTTAAGAAAGCCATGATATCTACCTTGAGTACTTCACAGGATTGCTAATCTCAGTGTTAAGTAATGAATGAAGGAGAATTTGAAAAGCTTTGGAATATTTTGTCAGTGTAATATACTTAGGGCTGGTAGGTAGTTCATAAGTATGTATGAGAAGAAGATTTTCATATTTTGGTAACCACATGGGAATTGTGTGTTTGTTTTCATTGTCTGGGGTTAGTATTTGCTTTAGTTTTCTTCTAGTTATTGCTTTCCAGTCTTGAACTAAAACATCAAAGGTCATTAGCTGTTAATTTTCAAAAAATCTTCAATCTCCCTTTTCTTGACATATTAGAATGTTCTGAAAGACACCTGGTTGCTCCCTTCTCTCACCTCAGTTATGATCATTTCATTCAAGCAGCTGACCCTTTATGCACCTTCTTTGTGCACTTGTGTGAATTTTCAGAGAAAAAAGAGTTAAAGAACTTTTTATCTAGCACTGTTGACAATTTGAAGAGGTGAATCTGAGGAGCACCAGAACCATAGAACTGCTGGTGAAGTTGTTGCCTCTAATAACTTTATTCCTGTAGTTCTGGAAGTGTGAATGTGTCCACTGGTGATTCTGCAGATGATATCTTTATGAAGGATGGATACTCTCTCCAGCATTATGAAGCCTGTGGGACATCTTGAACTTGAATATTGATAGCCGCTTTCAATTTAGGTTGGAAAATAAGAAACGGGCACTTTCATTTCAACATACTTATTGTGTGACTGTTACTGAGTCCACTTTGTTAAGTGACATAGTATTGCCTAATTTTATTTTATTCTCCAAGTAACTCTTTTAGAGTGACAGTAAGGTAGTAAGTTAGGTTAACAACTTGCCTAAGGTACCAAAACCTGGTAAAGGGGAGACTGCAATTATTACTGTTGTCAGGCATTAAAATAGAATTGATTTCCTCTTCCCACATATGCCGGGGTCCAGCCCCGGTGGATCCAGGGATTTCGAAGGGGAGACGGCATAGGCGATCAGGAAACAACAGCTTATTAAAATATTAATTAAAGGTATAAAGAGTGATGAAAATGAAGATAGCTCAGTGAGGAAATTCAGTGAAGACAAGCGGATGAAATAAGGATAGCTCAGATCAGATCAGATCAGTCGCTCAGTCGTGTCCGACTCTTTGCGACCCCATGAACCGCAGCACGCCAGGCCTCCCTGTCCATCACCAGCTCCCGGAGGTCACTCAGACTCGCATCCATCGAGTCAGTGATGCCATCCAGCCATCTCATCCTCTGTCGTCCCCTTCTCCTCCTGCCCTCAATCCCTCCCAGCATCAGAGTCTTCTCCAATGAGTCAACTCTTCGCATGAGGTGGCCAAAATACTGGAGTTTCAGCTTTAGCATCATTCATTCTAAAGAAATTCCAGGATTGATCTCCTTCAGAATGGACTGGTTGGATCTTCTCGCAGTCCAAGGGACTCTCAAGAGTCTTCTCCAACACCACAGTTCAAAAGCATCAATTCTTCGGCGCTCAGCCTTCTTCACAGTCCAGCTCTCACATCCATACATGACCACAGGAAAGACCATAGCCTTGACTAGGCGAACCTTTGTTGGCAAAGTAATGTCTCTGCTTTTGAATATGCTATCCAGGTTGGTCATAACTTTCCTTCCAAGGAGCAAGCGTCTTTTAATTTCATGGCTGCAGTCACCATCTGCAGTGATTTTGGAGCCCAGAAAAACAAAGTCTGACACTGTTTCCACTGTTTCTCCATCTATTTCCCATGTAGTGATGGGACCAGATGCCATGATCTTCGTTTTCTGAATGTTGAGCTTTAAGCCAACCTTTTCACTCTCCACTTTCACTTTCATCAAGAGGCTTTTTAGCCCCTCTTCACTTTCTGCCATAAGAGTCGTGTCATCTGCATATCTGAGGTTATTGATATTTCTCCCGGCAATCTTGATTCCAACTTGTGTTTCTTCCAGTCCAGCATTTCTCATGATGTACTCTGCGTATAAGTTAAATAAACATGCTATTTTTTTTATTTTTGTTTTTTGATCCTTTTTTTTTTTTCTTTTCTTTCCTCTTTTTTATATGTCGGGTAGTGTTTCTTATCATTTTTTTTTTTTTTATAGTTTTTTTTTTTTCATAGGTGGGAAAAAAAAAAAAAAATTTTATTTTTTTTTTTTTTTTTTTTCCGGTGTGGATTGGGATTTGTTTTTTCTTTCTTCTTTTGTTCAACAGAAAGAGAAGAGGAAATATGAGAGGGGGGAATAAGATATTTATTACTGGAGGGGGGAAAAATTGGGTTGGTGACCCCTCCTGCACTTCCTTTTGGGTTGGGGGTGAAAACCAACCTTTTCAAACCTTGGGCCCCCGGGAATTTCCAAATTTGCTGGCATATAGTGTAGTACTTTCACAGCATCATCATTCAGGACTTGGAATAGCTCCACTGGAATTCCATCACCTCCACTAGCTTTGTTCGTAGTGATGCTTTCTAAGGCCCATTTGACTTCACATTCCAAGATGTCTGGCTCTAGGTCAGTGATCACATCATCATGATTATCTGGGTCTTGAAGCTCTTTTTTGTACAGTTCTTCTGTGTATTCTTGCCACCTCTTCTTAATATCTTCTGCTTCTGTTAGGTCCACACCATCTCTGTCCTTTATTGTGCCCATCTTTGCATGAAATGTTCTTTTGGTATCTCTGATTTTCTTGAAGAGATCCCTAGTCTTTCCCATTCTGTTGTTTTCCTCTATTTCTTTGCATTGATCACTGAAGAAGGCTTTCTTATCTCTTCTTGCTATTCTTTGGAACTCTGCATTCAGATGTTTATATCTTTCCTTTTCTCCTTTGCTTTTTGCTTCTCTTCTTTTCACAGCTATTTGTAAGGCCTCCCCAGACAGCCATTTTGCTTTTTTGCATTTCTTTTCCATGGGGATGGTCTTGATCCCTGTCTCCTGT
This sequence comes from Tragelaphus eurycerus, assembly GCA_935064755.1. Classification (NCBI taxonomy): domain Eukaryota; kingdom Metazoa; phylum Chordata; class Mammalia; order Artiodactyla; family Bovidae; genus Tragelaphus; species Tragelaphus eurycerus. The sequence goes on along the minus strand of CAKXYN010000024.1, from coordinate 13,485,376 downwards.
ACAATGTCACGAACCTCATTCCATAGTTCATCAGGCACTCTATCTATCAGATCTAGGCCCTTAAATCTATTTCTCACCTCCACTGTAAAATCATAAGGGATTTGATTTAGGTCATACCTGAATGGTCCAGTAGTTTTCCCTACTTTCTTCAATTTCAGTCTGAATTTGGCAATAAGGAGTTCATGGTCCGAGCCACAGTCAGCTCCTGGTCTTGTTTTTGCTGATTGTATAGAGTTTCTCCATCTTTGGCTGCAAAGAATATAATCGATCTGATTTCGGTGTTGACCATCTGGTGATGTCCATGTATAGAGTCTTCTCTTGTGTTGTTGGAAGAGGGTATTTGCTACGACCAGTGCATTTTCTTGGCAAAACTCCATTAGTCTTTGCCCTGCTTCATTCCGTATTCCAAGGCCAAATTTGCCTGTTACTCCAGGTGTTTCTTGACTTCCTACTTTTGCATTCCAGTCCCCTATAATGAAAAGGACATCTTTTTTGGGTGTTAGTTCTAAAAGGTCTTGTAGGTCTTCATAGAACCTTTCAACTTCAGCTTCTTCGGCGTTACTGGTTGGGGCATAGACTTGGATTACTGTGACATTGAATGGTTTGCCTTGGAAACGAACAGAGATCATTCTATCGTTTTTCAGATTGCATCCAAGTACTGCATTTCGGACTCTTTTGTTGACCATGATGGCCACTCCATTTCTTCTGAGGGATTCCTGCCCACAGTAGTAGATATAATGGTCATCCGAGTTAAATTCACCCATTCCAGTCCATTTTAGTTCGCTAATTCCTAGAATGTCAACATTCACTCTTGCCATCTCTTGTTTGACCACTTCCAATTTGCCTTGATTCATGGACCTGACATTCCAGGTTCCTATGCAATACTGCTCTTTACAGCATCGTACTTTGCTTCTATCACCAGACACATCCACAGCTGGGTATTCTTTTTGTTTTGGTTCCATCCTTTCATTCTTTCTGGAGTTATTTCTCCACTGATTTCCAGTAGCATATTGGGCCCCTACTGACCTGGGGAGTTTCTCTTTCAGTATCCTATCATTTTGTCTTTTCATACTGTTCATGGGGTTCTCAAGGCAAGAATACTGAAGTGGTTTGCCATTCCCTTCTCCAGCGGACCACACCCTGTCATATCTCTCCACCATGACCCGCCCATCCCAGGTTGCCCCTCGGGTATGGCTTAATCTCATTGAGTTAGACAAAGGTGTGGTCCTTGTGTGATTAGATTGACTAGTTATCTGTGAGAATGGTTTTAGTGTATTTGCCCTCTGATGCCCTCTTTCAAGACCTACTGTCTTACTTGGGTTTCTCTTACCTTGGGCGTGGGGTATCTCATCCCGGCTGCTCCTGGCTGCTCCCGGCCAGCGAAGCACAGCCATCGCACCTTACCTTGGACGAGGGGTCTCTCCTCACCGCCGCCCTTATGTGCGTCTTCTCGGCCGTGCTTAGTGCGTTGGCCCTCACCGCCGTCCTTCCTCGGTCATGGGGTAGCTCCTCTCGGCCGCGCTCTTAGTGCGCGACGCAGCCGGCGGGGCGCTCTTAGTGCGCGACGCGGCCGGCGGGGCGCTCTGCTCTTGGGGGGGGCGGGGGGGGGGGGGGCGGTTGTTGGGGGGGGGGGCGGGGGGGGGCGGGGGGGAGGGGGAGGAAAAAAAAAGAGAGGGGGGGAGAGAAAAAAAAAAAGGGGGAGAAGAAGGGGGGGGGAAGAAGACCCCAAAAAATTTTTTAAAAAAGTTTTTATACCATAAGTTATGCATAGAGGATAATGGGGGAAGGGGGTAGAGTCATGCAGTAAGCCAGGCTTCCTTCCTGCAAACTTATCATATGCAAAGTTTAGGTGATTAGTCAGGCACCACCCTCCAAAGGCATTGGAGTTGCATTTCTATAGGGCAAAGGTGTGGTGGGTTATAACAAGAGAAAGAATTAACTCAAGGGTCCAAGGTTACAAACATTAAAGCTACCACTTACATTTCTATAAACCAATTATATCAATCAATACACTGCCAAGGACACAGTAGGTAAGGGACATGGAGACTTAGCATCAAACATTGGCCCAACAAGTGAAAAACACTTCACCAATACAATTTCTAATCAGCCCACTAATAGTTTTCTAACTTCTCTAAAGAACCTGTTTTTAGAAGCACATGTGGCTGGACAAGCCTGTCAGGTGAGCTAGAGGACTTCCAAAGGAATTTGTAGGTAGAAACACTGTCACACCCAGGAATTATTAACTGGAGCTGTAAGTTAACTCTTTTTTCAGAGAGAGGTAGTGGGGGACAGCCCCCTGTGAAGTCAGAGGTGTAGGCGAGAGCACAAAACAGAAAGTAGGCAGACTCTGGTTTTGGGGGGTAGATGCTCGAGAATTTCCAGGGGGCTCCTGAGGCTAGATCTCGCATTCGTGTATTGCCAAGCCTCCTTCCTCATGACCTTTGTCATGGGCAGAGCGCTGATCCAAGCAGGCTCCCGACACACATATATGCTAAAAAATGTTGAATCAATAAGATAAATTTCCTTGGGACAAAAGCAGGGAATTTCAGATCCCTTTGCTAGAGAATTCTTTTTTTGAGAAATCATTACCTTTTTGTACTATTGGTTGTGATGGTTTAATTCTAAATTACTGGTTTTTCCAAGTGGCTTAATTTCCCTAGGCTTTTTGCCAAAGCTACAGAAATATCTCATAAAATATTAAGGCCGTTTTTAATGTGTGAACATTAAATTGAGTAAAACCTTTTTAGAGTAGGCAGGTGATAATAACAAAAAACTACATAGAAAATGATCTAGATAATGGCCAGCTTTTAGTTGTTTATGGTAATGATCGTTCATGTCCAAGATTATGGCTTTATTAATAATGTACAATTAATTAGTGGTACCCAATTTTATTTTGACTACACTGAGGGAGGAACTATGTGTGTGTGTCTGTAAATTATGATAGGAGTCCAAGGACATACATAGAATATCCCTAGTGAGAGTCTGATTTATTTTTGTGTAGCCTTGAAAGATAATTGCTTGTTAGACTACAACCTCTGATAAGTTATACAAAAGGTGCTTTTCCTTCTCTCATTCTTGAGAGTTCAATTCCACCATTAAAAAAAAAAAAAAAAAAAAACTTTGCAAGGAATTAAAAGAAAATTTAACCTTAATTCTAACTTAACTGTGATTGGATCAGAGATTCAGGCACACTTCTTCCTCTTATTCCTTTTTCACATCCTCTTTTTCCTGTATAAATGCTTTTGTGCTTATATTCATTCTTTGATCAAGTCCACCCCTCTCTGATTGGGTCTTGCTTGGTCTTATTTTGTTGTTGTTTAGTCACTAAGTCTTGTCCGACTCTTTGTGACCTTGTGGACTGGGGCCTGCCAGTCTCCTCTGTCCATGGAATTTCCGGGCAAGGATACTGTAGTGGGTTGCCATTTTCTTTTCCAGAGGATCTTCCTTACTCAGGGATCAAACTCATGTCTCCTGCGTTGGCAGGTGGATTCTTTGCCCCTGAGACACCAGGGAAGCCCCTGGACTTCCTTTAGGACTGTCCTTAAATCACATGAGCTAGACCCAGCTTGCCCGACAGCTCACGTTCATCTTCCATCCCTGAAGGTGGTTTTCTTTTTTTAGTATATTAGAGGCAATAGCTGTTCACCACCAGAACATTCAAGTGTGTCTTTTACTGACTGCTTCCAGGTAGTGGGCTCATTAAACTATTTTGCTAGAAGATAATTAATCAATTCGTTTGCATTTCATTCTTCATTTTTTGATTCCCCAACTGTTCTGCAGTAAGTTTCTCAATATGCTTTGAAATAGGTCAGTGTCTGGCAGGTAAGAAGAAAAATGAAAGAGGTGTTATTAGACAGTCTTGTAAAAAAAAAAAACTGAAAAATGAAAATCTTTAGCTTACATGAATACAGAATTTTTTATTTTTTTTTGTAAAGCTTGACTGTATTATTTTCGTTGGATTAAGAAAGCTCCCAAACAAACAAGCCATGACAGTGTAAAGGTTATAAGATTTCACAAGATTTTTTTCCTGGGGACTAGTAAGTCTCTTGCTCCATTGAACATGTTCTTGGGACTGAAAGTTAGAAGGTCCTCTGTTGGGAAGTAGCAGCTAGCCTCCCATGGTACCTCCTTACTGACATCTCACATCCTGTGCTTTGCATAGCTTTCAATAGTCTTTAAAGATCAATATTGCAATCATATGAAGTGTAAGAGTTTTACAAATGTTGATGCTTGTAATATAATTTTATAATTGAAATACATTTTAAAGCAATCCAAGATTAAAATATTTTAAAATGTGTGAATATTTTACAGGGAAATGGAAGTTATAAAATAAAGGTTTTATTATTTATTTCACATTGTTTTAATAAGTGAAACCCTTTGAGGAATACCCTAATTTCAGGGAAACTCTTTGAGGAACACCCTAATTTCAGGGAATATCTGAACTACCAAATATGTGTTTTATTTTCACTTTGCCATAGGATTATGAAAGAAATGCACTTGCCACAGTCACAGTATGAGCAAAATGCGATTTTTAGATCATGTATTTTATATGTCCATGATTGTAAAACACAGTGCTAGAAGCTATTAAATCTCCTAAGATACAGCCCTAACTCACCAGGAACCTGCACTCCAGATGGGGCCATAGCATATTTAGAGATAACACAATAACACATGGGTGTGTAACTATGGAAAGAGAAACAGGATAGCAAGTATAGTGGAGGGTAGGAGGCCTTCAAGATTGAGATGATTACAAAAAAGCTATAAACAAGGGAATGGTTTTGCTCCAACTCTGAAGGTATGCATAAGGCTTACATAGGTAGGGATAGATTATTTTAGGTAAAGGAGATGATGTGTGCACATACTTGGGGGAAAGCGCAAGCTCTTTAAGTTGGCTGGAATAGAGGCTCTTTAGAGGTGAGAGTAAGTTCAAATGGCATTTCTATGCTAAGTCACTTCAGTCGTGTCCAACTCCATGTGACCCCATAGACGGCAGCCCACGGGGCTTCCCCGTCCCTGGGATTCTCCAGGCAAGAACACTGGAGTGGGTTGCCATTTCCTTCCCCAGTGCATGAAAGTGAAAAGTGAAAGTGAAGTCGCTCAGTCATGCCCGACTCTTAGCGACCCCATGGACTGCAGCCTACCAGGCTCCTCCGTCTGTGGGATTTTCCAGGCAAGAGTGCTGGAGTGGGGTGCCATTGCCCTCTCCGAATGTCATTTCTACCACCTGCCAATGGCTTTCAACGTGAACTAAGCATCAGAATCATCAGGGAGATCACTGAAGGAATAAGTTGCCCAGAGTCCACCCCAGACTTCTTGTATTTGAATTTCTTGGTGTGGAGCCCTAAGCTTGGTTGTTTTTAAAAAGCTCCCCAGGTGACTATAAGGTTTGAAACTGAGACTCATGGCATAGGTAAGAGAAGCTGGTGAAGGTGTGCCAAGGGCATACCGTCTCACTGGTTTATGGTAGCCAGTGGTCCTTTTCCCTTACCTAGTCAGAACTTGGAAGCTGGGGAAGTACTCTCACTGTGGCTGATGCCACTTCCAAGCTATTGTTCCTTCTTTCTCCTTAGAAAATCTGCACTCGTTTGAAGCATCTATCATCAGGCTTTAGCAGCCCCTACAGGCTTTTGTGTCTTCCTAGACTCAATCCTGGAATTTCTTTGGAAGGAATGATGCTAAAGCTGAAACTCCAGTATTTTGGCCACCTCATGCGAAGAGTTGACTCATTGGAGAAGACTCTGATGCTGGGAGGGATTGGGGGCAGGAGGAGAAGGGGACGACAGAGGATGAGATGGCTGGATGGCATCACTGACTTGATGGGTGTGAGTCTGAGTGACCTCCGGGAGCTGGTGATAGACAGGGAGGCCTGGCGTGCTGCGGTTCATGGGGTCGCAAAGAGTCAGACACGACTGAGCGACTGATCTGATCTGATCTGAGACTCATCTGTTCATTCATTAGTGTCATCTCCTCACTTTTTCCCCTTTCCCTTAATGTTCCTGTCTTTCTCAGTAACATCAGCACCCATATGATGGTTAAGTCAACATTTGGGTCTCTCAAGGTCTTTGGCTTTCTCAGTCCAACACCTTCTTCTCTCTCCGAGTTCAGCCATGCACACGTGTTCATGGCCATACCCTGGCGTAATAGTTCTTGACCCATGGTCTGTGGACTTCTTGGGGTCCACTGGACATTTTAAAAGGTCTGCACGGTCACAGTTTTCATAATGATACTAAGATATTATTTTTACTGTGTTGATGTCTGCATTATCTGTGGGCAAAGCAATGGCGAAAATTCTAGCACCTTCACACCAAATGGTATAAGCTGTTACTTTTTTTTTTCACTCTTACTTGCAGTAAATAATGCCAGTTGCACTTAGGAATGTTATTGATGGAACAGTAAAATACTATTAATTTTACTATATCTCAGCCCTTTAGAGCACTTCTTTTTATTATTCTGTGTGCTGAAATGGGAAGTAGCATGAAACATCTCTGCAGAGTGAAGTATGGTGGCTGTCTCAAGGAAAGGCACTTGAGTGATTGTTTGAATTGTGGGGTGAACTAGTCATTTTTTTTTTCTCCATGGAACACCATTTTTGTTTGAAAGCATGACTTGGTTATTTGGCAGACATTTTCTTGACAGAAGTCAGCTTGCCTCTTCAGAAAAATAACTGATTATATTTGTTACCAGCAATAAATTTAAGTCTTCAAGTGAAAATTAGAATATTAGAAAACTTATCTACCATCCTGAGATTGAAGACTTCTTGGATACTTTAAAGACTTTTCTGATGTATCATGTTTTTAAAAAAAATCCATGTAATGTAAGGGAGCTGTACTTTCCAAGTGACTAAAACATGACTCAACAAAATTCTGCATGGATAAAAGATTTGTAAGATCTGTCCATTCGAAATGCAGTTTGGACCAAAGTGCATGATAGACCAATGTGTGTAAGTTATAGAGTCTGAACTGTTCATTAATATGGTTTCATATTACTATCATAACCTTTAAGAGATTAACATTTGTTGAGGTTTAGTGTGTAATATTAAGTAATAATATCCCCAATTATCTAAAAAGCTATTATAATATTTCTCCCTTTTTCAACTGTATATATCTGTACAAGGTCAAACTTTATATACTTCAACCAAGATAATATATTGCAGTAGACTGAATAAAGAATCAGATATAGGAATGCAGCTTTCTTCTTTTTATATCAGAGATTTGCAAATAGGTAAAAAGAATGCTGTTCTTCCATTGTATTTTGAAAATATAGTTATTGGTTTATAGGAATAGTATTTATGTTTATATGTAGTGTATTTAGTTTAAAATGAATTAGTATTTTTTAATTTGATTTTTACTTTTTCTTTTTTGGCCAAGACCCTGTGCCTTGCGGGATCTTAGTTCCCCAAGGAGGAACTGAACCCAGCAGCTGGCAGTGGGAGCACTGAGTCTTTAACACTGAACTGTCAGGGAATTCCCATGAATTAGTGTTTTTAAATGTCTGTTTTAATTTCTAATGTGGTGACTATTAACAGGTATAACCACAATAATTTGTAATAGATATGATACTTAGTAACTTTCAAGAGTACAAAGGGAGCCGGAAACCAAAGTGTTTAAAAACTGGTGTCCTAGGCCAAATCAACAATCAATAATATACCACCTCCAAAATCCGAATTTCAAACATTTCATTACCTGAACACCACCCCTCCAAAATCCGAATTTCAAATATTTCATTATCTGAACACCACCACTTCCTATCCTTTAGGATAGGTACACCCTCATTTTTGCTTGGGAGTCTCCAGTTCTCCACCTCTCCTGTTTTGCAGCCCATCAGTCCTCTCATGGTCTGGCTTTCCTTCCAAACATAGAGTGTATAGTCTGGGCTCTCACCAGTCCCTTGCCCCTCTCTCTGTCTTCCCCAGTGAACTGGCCTTAACACAGCTCTGACTTTGCAGAATCCAAGCATCTGCTCCCTCAGCACCTCTGGCTGAGTATTCCAGAGACAGTCATACAACCAAGCCCATTGGCTGACCTTGGCTCTGCTATGCCTCTCGCTGCTGTTCCCATTCCCTGAGATGACCATGTCACATCACCTTCCCTTCTCTCTCCTCTAACTTTTTACCCTCCATTGCATTGTCCATCCATGTCCACCCACCCCTCTTCTTTCGTCTATTGGAACCGCACGTACTCTTGGTTTTTCTTCTCTATTTTACAGGGACCTCCTCTTTGGGTCCATCTGCAAGGGCTGAAATAGTTCAGAGCTTTGTCCTTGACTCTCTTCTCCATCTAGACATTTGCTTTACGTGACCTAGCTAATTCCTTGATTGTGAACACACCTGTGAGGTGGTGTTTCCTGTCCTGATGTCTCCCGTGAGCTCCAGATTCATAATTCAACCGTCTTCCTGGTTGTCTCCACTTGGAAATCTAATAATTAATAAGCACAAGATAGAGTTCTTGGTTTCTCTTCTCAAAAGTGGCACCACCCTGTACCTTCAGTCCCCACCCCCCAAAATGTGAATGGCTCTTCATTTCCCCATGTTCTTTAAACCTGCAGTCCAAGCTCTGCACATTCTGTGGTCTCTACCTTTAAACTGCCTCCTTGTCATCTCCTCCAGTGTCACCACCCTTGATCTCCAGGACACCACCTTTTTCTCATTTGAATTCTTGTACGTTACAAATGTTCCAGCTTTGGCTTCTTCCTTCCTGCAGTCCATCCTCCGTTTATTAGCTTGTATCTTGTTTTAAACATATCTTGTTCAAAGCATGAGCCATATCACTCCTGTGCTTAAAACCTGCAGTGATATCTCAGTGCACTCAGGATAAAGCCCAATTTCTTTTTGTCACATCCAGACAGCCCTGTGTGATCCAGCCTCTTCTCTCACTCTGCCCCCATCCCCACCCCCCTGCCTCAACCCAGCAAGGTCTCTTCAACCACAATGGCTGTTATTCTTCCTTCATTAATACTGAGTTCTCATCTCCGTCTCTGAAATGACTCTTGTTTCTTAAGTGCTGTCTACCTTAGATGCTGTGGTTGTGTCTTCTCCTCATTTAATTCTCAAATACTTTCTTAGGAAAATGTTCTGATTGCCCTAGCTGAATCAGGACATCCATCCCCCACCCCAGGCCCTGGCATTCCTGAGCGTGTTATCCTACTCCTTGCCTTCAGAGGACCCACGTCCTCTGCTGATAGTCATCCGTTGCTCTTTGAGCAGGAGTTGTGAAAGCGCTTTGTCTTGGTCACCACTCCATCCGTAGTGCTGGTCTTCTGGTAGGAGTTCAACACATATTATTGTATGAAGAAATCAACCGGCAGTGCAGCTGTGATTGTGAAACTGGAATATGATAGATGCTGCGTGGACGCTGTTTGCAGTTATTTTTGGTGTTACTGGCAGCCTTGTTTCATTTTAAACCTATTGGCCTTGCAGCTATTTCCCTCCCTTCTTTCCACGTAGTATTAGAATGTTGAATGAAAACTGATACTTCTGTGCTTGCTTTATTGGAAGCAGAGAGAATATAAATTGTAGTTTAAAAGCAGAATTATATTACTTTTGTTTTTCTTAGCACCAAGATATTTGATAGAAAGTTGTCTGTTGCTGTTTCAAAATGGGAAATTCTGATAGTTTATCACTCTCCATTCTAATCCCATACACATTTTTGTTCTGTCTCTTCTTTTGTGTTCAGGTTGTCTTTAATATTGCTAAAATCCTCTAAGCCTTAGATTGTGATATGATACACATAAATGACTTGTGTTAATCTTATTAGAACTTGTTAAAATTGGGCATCCTATTGGGATGTTATAAGCCAAAAAGGGCACACAAGCAGAAAAATATTGCTTATTGGAAAACTTTGCCAATAGTTAAGATATTTATTTTCTTCTTAAACTTCTCAATGCATTTCTTGCATAGACTATTTAGCAATTTATATCATTGAGAAGTGTGCTTTCTAGTTGATTTGTCCTGGATTAAAGATTCTCCTGCTTCAAAGTGTATCTTCTCCAAGGGGCCTTTTGCTTTTGAGGATTCATCTGCTGTGATGTGAAGCAAAACTGCGAGCAAGTGTTTTCCCTGTATGTAAATAAGACTATGGGGGAAAAAATGTATTCACACACACATTCACATATATGTTTGTTTTTTTCTGTAAGATGTTATAGAAAAACCAATCCAATATATACACACACATACAGATACATACAAACATATATATATATACATACACTGTATAGAATTTCTAGATAGCAAGTTCAAATATTTTTAGTTTCTAAAGCAGATTGGCTAATTTATGGCCTTTTAGGTCTTTACATGTTCACAAATAGAACTTGGGAGTGATTAAAATTGATTAGGAAATATATTTTAAATTTTGGGGATTGCATTCTAAATGCTATTTTCATTGCTATTTATATTGATACTATAATGTACATTTATTATTAATCATAGTTTATTATTAATCATTAATATATTAGTCATATATTATTAATCATAATCATATATCATAATCATAATTACATATTCATTAATGTAAATAATAGTTGTTAAAAGGATTATTGATTATCATTAATGATTATTCTATTGAAGTTACTTCTAGTGCATATTTTAAACATTTCAACAAATGGTGGTTAATTTAAATTTGAATTTTAGTGACTAAAACTTGGGTATTTCTGCATTGGTTTAATATGCATTGAATAACTCACATGGCCTTTGAGATAAATTATACAACTTGCTTTTCTCTAAATTTATCTTAAATGTATTTTGGAAGATGATGACACTATTGTCTGATGTCTGGTGGTGCCTGGGTGTGTTTTCTTTTGTGTTGTTTGGCCTCTGTTCCATTTTATAATTAGCAAGGTGCGTTACTATGTATCTCCTTACAGAGGTCTGTACCTTTTAGATCTAATCTTCTGTTTCATTTAATGGTTTTCCCGCAACTGGATCTTATTTTAGACAAGTCACTGTGTCATTACCCCTCCAGTGTCTTGCAGCACATTGGACCTTGATTTTCTGATCTGGCCGCTATTTGAATTTAGATGTTTCTTCAGTTAGGGTTTCACTTCAAAGATCATTTTTCCTTTTTTAGAACTCTGTTTTCAATGAAAACAACATACAAATAATGGTGGGGGGAGTGGATATGAAATGGAAGAACTAAGTCAAGTCCTGATGCTAGAATTTCACGGCCTTGAGCAAGTTGCTTAACCTTTCCTAACCTTTCTGTTCACTCTTTTACCAAAGGGAAATTGGTGATCATACCTACCTCATAGGGTTGTTGTTGGGGGAAAAAAAGTGGAAAATGACTTATAGATATTGGTTTTCACTTCTCAGAGGACTTTGCTGTACCAAAAACATGGACTTTTCAAGTTAAAAACATGTAAAAAATATTAAATTCACATACAGTTCAGAATATACAAGGCTGTTGTATTCATGTTTATTTTCATTCACTTTTTTTAAATTAAATTTTATTTTGCTTAACTTTACAATATTGTATTGCTTTTGCCGTACATCAAGATGGATCCACCACAAGTATACATGTGTTCCCCATCCTGAACCCTCCTCCCTCCTCCCTCCCTATACCATCCCTCTGGGTCGTCCCAGTGCCCCAGTCCCAGGCATCCGCTATCAGGCATCGTATCTGGACTGGCGACTCATTTCAGATATGATATTATACATATTTCAATGCTATTCTCCCAAATCATCCCACTCTCTCCCGTTCCCAGAGTCCAAAAGTCTGTACTATACATCAGTGTCTCTTTTGCTGTCTCATAAACAGGGTTATTGTTACCATCTTTCTAAATTCCATATATATGTGTTAGTGGCAGGAATCCCTCAGAAGAAATGGAGTGGCCATCATGGTCAACAAAAGAGTCCGAAATGCAGTACTTGGATGCAATCTCAAAAATGACAGAATGATTTCTGTTCGTTTCCAAGGCAAACCATTCAATGTCACAGTAATCCAAGTCTATGCCCCAACCAGTAACACCGAAGAAGCTGAAGTTGAACGGTTCTATGAAGACCTACAAGACCTTTTAGAACTAACACCCAAAAAAGATGTCCTTTTCATTATAGGGGACTGGAATGCAAAAGTAGGAAGTCAAGAAACACCTGGAGTAACAGGCAAATTTGGCCTTGGAATACGGAATGAAGCAGGGCAAAGACTAATAGAGTTTTGCCAAGAAAATGCACTGGTCATAGCAAATACCCTCTTCCAACAACACAAGAGAAGACTCTATACATGGACATCACCAGATGGTCAACACCGAAATCAGATCGATTATATTCTTTGCAGCCAAAGATGGAGAAGCTCTATACAATCAGCAAAAACAAGACCAGGAGCTGACTGTGGCTCGGACCATGAACTCCTTATTGCCAAATTCAGACTGAAATTGAAGAAAGTAGGGAAAACTACTGGACCATTCAGGTATGACCTAAATCAAATCCCTTATGAGTATACAGTGGAAGTGAGAAATAGATTTAAGGGCCTAGATCTGATAGATAGAGTGCCTGATGAACTATGGAATGAGGTTCGTGACATTGTACAGGAGACAGGGATCAAGACCATCCCCATGGAAAAGAAATGCAAAAAAGCAAAATGGCTGTCTGGGGAGGCCTTACAAATAGCTGTGAAAAGAAGAGAAGCGAAAAGCAAAGGAGAAAAGGAAAGATATAAACATCTAAATGCAGAGTTCCAAAGAATAGCAAGAAGAGATAAGAAAGCCTTCTTCAGTGATCAATGCAAAGAAATAGAGGAAAACAACAGAATGGGAAAGACTAGGGATCTCTTCAAGAAAATCAGAGATACCAAAAGAACATTTCATGCAAAGATGGGCATGATAAAGAACAGAGATGGTGTGGACCTAACAGAAGCAGAAGATATTAAGAAGAGGTGGCAAGAATACACAGAAGAACTGTACAAAAAAGAGCTTCAAGACCTAGATAATCATGATGATGTGATCACTGACCTAGAGCCAGACATCTTGGAATGTGAAGTCAAATGGGCCTTAGAAAGCATCACTACGAACAAAGCTAGTGGAGGTGATGGAATTCCAGTGGAGCTATTCCAAGTCCTGAATGATGATGCTGTGAAAGTGCTACACTCAATATGCCAGCAAATTTGGAAGACTCAGCAGTGGCCACAAGATTGGAAAAGGTCAGTTTTCATCCCAATCCCAAAGAAAGGCAATGCCAAGGAGTGCTCAAACTACCGAACAATTGCACCCATCTCACACGCTAGTAAAGTAATGCTCAAAATTCTCCAAGCCAGGCTTCAGCAATATGTGAACCGTGAACTTCCTGATGTTCAAGCTGGTTTTAGAAAAGGCAGAGGAACCAGAGATCAAATTGCCAACATCCGCTGGATCATGGAAAAAGCAAGAGAGTTCCAGAAAAACATCTATTTCTGCTTTATTGACTATGCCAAAGCCTTTGACTGTGTGGATCACAATAAACTATGGAAAATTCTGAAAGAGATGGGAATACCAGATCACCTGATCTGCCTCTTAAGAAATCTGTATGCAGGTCAGGAAGCAACAGTTAGAACTGGTCATGGAACAACAGACTGGTTCCAAATAGGAAAAGGAGTACGTCAAGGCTGCATATTGTCACCATGTTTATTTAACTTATATGCAGAGTACATCATGAGAAACGCTGGACTGGAAGAAACACAAGTTGGAATCAAGATTGCCGGGAGAAATATCAATAACCTCAGATATGCAGATGACACCACTCTTATGGCAGAAAGTGAAGAGGGGCTAAAAAGCCTCTTGATGAAAGTGAAAGTGGAGAGTGAAAAGGTTGGCTTAAAGCTCAACATTCAGAAAACGAAGATCATGGCATCTGGTCCCATCACTGCATGGGAAATAGATGGGGAAACAGTGGAAACAGTGTCAGACTTTGTTTTTCTGGGCTCCAAAATCACTGCAGATGGTGACTGCAGCCATGAAATTAAAAGACGCTTGCTCCTTGGAAGGAAAGTTATGACCAACCTAGATAGCATATTCAAAAGCAGAGACATTACTTTACCAACAAAGGTTCGCCTAGTCAAGGCTATGGTCTTTCCTGTGGTCATGTATGGATGTGAGAGCTGGACTGTGAAGAAGGCTGAGCGCCGAAGAATTGATGCTTTTGAACTGTGGTGTTGGAGAAGACTCTTGAGAGTCCCTTGGACTGCAAGAAGATCCAACCAGTCCATTCTGAAGGAGATCAATCCTGGAATTTCTTTGGAAGGAATGATGCTAAAGCTGAAACTCCAGTATTTTGGCCACCTCATGCGAAGAGTTGACTCATTGGAGAAGACTCTGATGCTGGGAGGGATTGAGGGCAGGAGGAGAAGGGGACGACAGAGGATGAGATGGCTGGATGGCATCACTGACTCCATGGATGCGAGTCTGAGGGACCTCCGGGAGCTGGTGATGGACAGGGAGGCCTGGCGTGCTGCGGTTCATGGGGTCGCAAAGAGTCGGACACGACTGAGCGACTGATCTGATACTGTATTTGTGTTTTTCTTTCTGGCTTACTTCACTCTGCATAATAGGCTCCAGTTCCATCCACCTCATTAGAACTGATTCAAATGCATTCTTTTTAATGGCTGAGTAATACTCCGTTGTGTATATGTACCACGGCTTTCTTATCCATTCATCTGTGGATGGAAATCTAGGTTGCTTCCAAGTCCTGGCTATTGTAAACAGTGCTGCTATGAACATTGGGGTACACGTGTCTCTTTCAATTCTGGTTTTCTCAGTGTGTATGCCCAGCAGTGGGATTGCTGGGTCATAAGGCAGTTCTATTCCCAGTTTTTTGAGGAATCTCCATACTGTTCTCCAAAGTGGCTGTACTAGTTTGCATTCCCACCAACAGTGTAAGAGGGTTCCCTTTTCTCCACACCCTCTCCAGCAATTATTGCTTATGGACTTTTGAATCACACCCATTCTGACTGGCATGAAATGGTACCTCATTGTGGTTTTGATTTGCATTTCTCTGATAATGAGTGATGTTGAGCATCTTTTCATGTGTTTGTTAGCCATCTGTATGTCTTCTTTGGAGAAATGTCTATATAGTTCTTTGGCCCATTTTTTGATTGGGTCGTTTATTTTTCTGGAATTGAGCTGTAGGAGTTGCTTGTATATTTTTGAGATTAGTTGTTTGTCTGTTGCTTCATGTGTTATTATTTTCTCCCATTCTGAAGGCTGTCTTTTCACCTTGCTTGTAGTTTCCTTTGTTGTGCAGAAGCTTTTAAGTTTAATTAGGTCCCATTTGTTTATTTTTGCTTTTATTTCCAATATTCTGGGAGGTGGGTCATAGAGGATCCTGCTGTGATGTAAGTCAGAGAGTGTTTTGCCTATGTTTTCCTCTAGGAGTTTTATGGTTTCTGGTCTTACATTTAGATCTTTAATCCATTTTGAGTTTATTTTTGTGTATGGTGTTAGAAAATGTTCTAGTTTCATTCTTTTACAAGTGTTTGACCAGTTTTCCCAGCACCACTTGTTAAAGAGATTGTCTTTAATCCATTGTATATTCTTGCCTCCTTTGTCAAAGATAAGGTGTCCATATGTGTGTGGACTTATCTCTGGGCTTTCTATTTTGTTCCATTGATCTATATTTCTGTCTTTGTGCCAGTACCATACTGTCTTGATGACTGTGGCTTTGTAGTATAGCTTGAAGTCAGGCAGGTTGATTCCTCCAGTTCCATTCTTCTTTCTCAAGATAGCTTTGGTTATTCGAGGTTTTTTGTATTTCCATACAAATTGAGAAATTATTTGTTCTAGCTCTGTGAAGAATACCGTTGGTAGCTTGATGGGGATTGCATTAAATCTATAAATTGCTTTGGGTAGTATACTCATTTTCACTATATTGATTCTTCGAGTCCATGAACATGGTATATTTCTCCATCTATTAGTGTCCTCTTTGATTTCTTTCACCAGTGTTTTATAGTTAAGGTCTTTAGTTTCTTTAGGTAGATATATTCATTCACTTTTATATGTATTTTTATTTTATTTATTTTTCTATCACTGAAAAATATTTCTTTTTGAAGGGTGATGGTTTTTGTCCAGATAATTGTGGGTCTGAGTGAGTACCACTTCCAGGAGCAGACTTAGAATTTCCATGATCAAAAAAGTCCCTAATGTTGAATTTCTTCTTGGCCCTCTCCTCTCTCTTTCCATAGGAGATGGGAGTGTTTGGCTGCTGGGGATTTGCAACTACCCTTGTATAAAGCAGAACGTCTTAATCCCAAGTGAAATATCACCTTTCTGACATAGGTTAACTTTTTAAAATGTTCACGTACTACCAGCAAGAATTCATGAAGAACTGAAGATAATCTTTCTTCTCATGGACTGACAATCAGGTGTAGAGAATGTAAGACGTGAGCAACACATGAGTAATTACATATGGTCAGATGGTGATGAGTGCTAAGATAAGGTGTGTGTGTGTTGGGGTGTGTGTTTGTGTGGTGGAAGGGGGGTGTATATTGATAGGTTGGTCAGGGAAGGCCTTTCAGGTAGGGTGACATGTCTGGGAGGGCAGAATGAAGTGAACAGGCTGGTTTCTAGGATACCTATGGCAAGAATCCTTCAGGAAAAGGAATGGCAGGTACAAAGGCCCTGAGGTGGATCTGTGTGCGTGCGAAGAAAGAAGGTGATGTGAACTGAATGGAGTGAGGGACAGAATGTCCTTAGGAAAGGAAGTCAGAAATGTCAGGGACTGAATGAGGTATAGCTTTGAGGCTATTGTCAGGATTTGGGCTCTAATTCTGAATAGATGGGAAGCAGCTGGAGGATTTTGATCAGAGGAGTAGCATCTCACTGGCCCATGTGTTGAGAGCAGACAAGAGGGAAGATGGACGGGAGCAGAGAGATTGGTAAAGAGGCTGTGGCAACAGATGAGAGGGGATGGAGCTGTGGCTTCAACCAAGAAGTAGTGACATGTGACCAGAATCTGGATTGAGGTTAGATCTGCCAGAAATCAATATGAGTTAGATGCACAGCTTCATGGCTTCCCCAGGGTAGCCAAATTGCACTTATCACCTCATTTCTCACACTCTTCAGGAGTATCTTCTCATAGGTGGTTATGAAGGAATGAAAGGTAAGTTCCTAGCCTTTCTGGAATTCTTTCAGTAACTTGAGGAAGGTTCAATTCCCAGCAAACATCTTCAGGAAAAAGATGGCACTGACATGACAGATGTCCTTAATATTAAGCTGATTTTGTGCAGCATGTATGGCATAAGCCACCTTAAAAATGATACCTTTTAAAAATGTTATTAAAAAGTTAGGATAATCTTGAAAGTGTTACATAGTATAATCATTTTCATCTGGAAGGTATTACATAGTCTCTGAAAGAAGTATAATCATTCTCATAAAAAAAAAATCCCCTTACATTTTGAGTAATATGTGGGTTTTATACTTGAATCCCTGGAGGGATTGGGGAAGTGTGGTAGGGAAACAACTACTTTTTTCCAGTAATTCTCAGGGTGAATTCTACAGGCATGTAGCAAAGGAGAATTGTTGTTTCATTGGGGTATAATTCATATACCATAAAATTTACCCATTTTTAGTGTACAATTCAGTGGTTTTTAATACATTTAAAGAACTGTGTAGCCATCACCAGAATCTAATTTTAGATAATTTCTCAAAGATCCTTCATGACCGTTTGCAATCATTCCCTGTCCCATGCATCCAGAGGAATGGTTTTGTTACTCTTAGGAAAGTCCAGAGTTCAGAAATGGCCATTCATTTTGTATATAAAAGATCAAATGAAGAAAAATTATGTTTATGCTCTAGTTTGAACTCCTTAGGCAAACAGAAAATACAAGCTGTCTTAAAACACAAAGATAATGATATTTTGAGTCATAAACTTTTATAGGAACATGAAGCATGGACACATGCAAACACTGTCAGCTTACCCATATTTTATATAGAGGGCAAGAATGCTGTAGGTAGGTGAGGTTGGTTAGTGTGTTTTAATGATGAATTATGGTGGAAGAGGCCAGAAGGCGCAAATGGACTAATTTTCATCAACATTTTGGTTTGTGTTCCAGAATTCATGATTAAGACACATAGTTCTTGAAAACCTGATATTTTTCCTTGTAACCATTTATATCTCATTATGCCATGTCTGTTTAGAGTGCCAAATTTATCCTTCTAAAAGTATACTTCATTGGATCAACTTTGTCAGTGTATTGTGTACTTATTAAGCGCCATGTGTATTCCATCTGTGAAAGGGGACTCTTAACACCTACCTCGGGGGTTGTTAAAAAGACTTACCAAGTGTGTGTGTGTTAGTTGCTAAGCCATGTCTGACTCTTTGCAACCCTGTGGACTGTAGCCTCCCAGGCTCCTCTGTACATGGGATTCTCCAGGCAAGAATACTAGAGTGGATTGCCATTCCCTTCTCCAAGGGATCTTCCCAACCCAGGGATTGAACCCCGGTCTCCTGCATTGCAGACAGATTTATTAACAAGTGGTGTAAACAACGCATATGGAAATAAAGAAATAACTTTTCAGCAATGTGCTTAGTTGCTCAGTCATGTCTGACTCTTTATGACCTCATGGGCTGTCCATGAGGATTCTCTAGGCAAGAATACTGGAGTGGATTGCCATGCCCTCCTCCAGGGGATCTTCCCAAGCCAGGAATCGAACCCAGGTCTCTCACATTGCAGGCAGATTGTTTACCATCTGAGCTATCAGGGGAGCCCATGAGTACTGGAGTGGATAGCTTTTCCCTTCTCCAGGGGATCTTCCTGACCTAGGAATTGAACCAGGGTCTCCTGCATTGCAGGTGGACCCTTTACCAGCTAGCTACCTATTTCAGCAATCAGATCAGATCAGATCAGTCACTCAGTCATGTCCAACTCTTTGCGACTCCATGAATCACAGCACGCCAGGCCTCGTGTCCATCACCAACTCCTGGAGTTCACTCAGACTCACATCCATTGAGTCAGTGATGCCATCCAGCCATACATCCTCTGTCGTCCCCTTCTCCTCTTGCTCCCAATCCCTCCCAGCATCAGAATCTTTTCCAATGAGTCAACTCTTTGCATGAGGTGGCCAAAGTACTGGAGTTTCAGCTTTAGCATCATTCCTTCCAAAGAAATCCCAGGGCTGATCTCCTTCAGAATGGACTGGTTGGATCTCCTTGCAGTCCAAGGCACTCTCAAGAGTCTTCTCCAACACCACAGTTCAAAAGCATCAATTCTTCGGCACTCAGCCTTCTTCACAGTCCAACTCTCACATCCATACATGACCACAGGAAAGACCATAGCCTTGACTAGGCGAACCTTTGTTGACAAAGTAATGTCTCTGCTTTTGAATATGCTATCTAGGTTGGTCATAACTTTCCTTCCAAGGAGTAAGCGTCTTTTAATTTCATGGCTACAGTCACCATCTGTAGTGATTTTGGAGCCCAGAAAAATAAAGTCTGACACTCTTTCCACTGTTTCCCCATCTATTTCCCATGTAGTGATGGGACCAGATGCCATGATCTCCGTTTTCTGAATGTTGAGCTTTAAGCCAACCTTTTCACTCTCCACTTTCACTTTCATCAAGAGGCTTTTTAGTTCCTCTTCACTCTCTGCCATAAGGCTGGTGTCATCTGCATATCTGAGATTATTGATATTTCTCCCAGCAATCTTGATTCTAACTTGTGCTTCTTCCAGTCCAGCATTTCTCATGATGTACTCTGCATATAGGTTAAATAAACAGGGTGACAATATACAGCCTTGACGTACTCCCTTTCCTATTTGGAACCAGTCTGTTGTTCCATGTTCAGTTCTAACTGTTGCTTCCTGACCTGCATACAAATTCCTCAAGAGGCAGATCAGGTGGTTTGGTATTCCCATCTCTTTCAGAATTGTCCACAGTTTATTGTGATCCACACAGTCAAAGGCTTTGGCATAGTCAATAAAGCAGAAATAGATTTTTTCTGGAACTCTCTTGCTTTTTCCATGATGCAGTGGATGTTGACAACGGTTCACATATTGCTGAAGCCTGGCTTGGAGAATTTTGAGCATTACTTTACTAGCGTGTGAGATGAGTGCCAATTGTGTGGTAGTTGGAGCATTCTTTGGCATTGCCTTTCTTTGGGATTGGAATGAAAACTGACCTTTTCCAGTCCTGTGGCCACTGCTGAGTTTTCCAAATTTGCTGGCATATTGAGGGCAGCACTTTCACAGAATCATCTTTCAGGATTTGGAATAGCTCCACTGGAATTCCATCACCTTCACTAGCTTTGTTCGTAGTGATGCTTTCTAAGGCCCACTTGTCTTCACATTCCAGGATGTCTGGCTCTAGGTCAGTGATCACACCATCATGATTATCTGGGATGTAAAGATCTTTTTTATACAGTTCTTCTGTGTATTCTTGCCATCTCTTCTTAATATCTTCTGCTTCTGTTAGGTCCATAACATTTCTGTCCTTTATTGAGCCCATCTTTGCATGAAATGTTCCTTTGGTATCTCTGATTTTCTTGAAGAGATCCCTAGTCTTTCCTATTCTGTTGTTTTCCTCTATTTCTTTGCATTGATCGCTGAAGAAGGCTTTCTTATCACTTCTTGCTATTCTTTGGAACTCTGCATTCAGATGTTTGTATCTTTCCTTTTCTCCTTTGCTTTTTGCTTGTCTTCTTTTCACAGCTATTTGTAAGGCCTCCCCAGACAACCATTTTGCTTTTTTGCATTTCTTTTCCCTGGGAATGGTCTTGGTCCCAGTCTCCTGTACAATGTCACGAACCTCATTCCATAGTTCATCAGGCACTCTATCTATCAGATCTAGGCCCTTAAATCTATTTCTCACTTCCACTGTATAATCATAAGGGATTTGATTTAGGTCATGCTTGAATGGTCTAGTGGTTTTCCCTACTTTCTTCAATTTAAGTCTGAATTTGGCAATAAGGAGTTCATGGTCTGAGCCACAGTCAGCTCCTGGTCTTGTTTTTGCTGACTGTATAGAGCTTCTCCATCTTTGGCTGCAAAGAATATAATCAATCTGATTTCAGTATTGACCATCTGGTGATGTCCACGTGTAGAGTCTTCTCTTCTGTTCTTGGAAGAGGATGTTTGCTATGACCAGTGCATTTTCTTGGCAAAACTCTATTAGTCTTTGCCCTGCTTCATTCCGTATTCCAAGGCCAAATTTGCCTGTTACTCCAGGTGTTTCTTGACTTCCTACTTTTGCATTCCAGTCCCCTATAATGAAAAGGACATCTTTTTTGGGTGTAAGTTCTAAAAGGTCTTGTAGGTCTTCATACAGCTTCTTCAGCGTTACTGGTTGGGGCATAGACTTGGATTACTGTGATAGTGAATGGTTTGCCTTGGAAACGAACAGAGATCATTCTGTCGTTTTTGAGATTGCATCCAAGTACTGCATTTCGGACTCTTTTGTTGACCATGATGGCCACTCCATTTCTTCTGAGGGATTCCTGTCTGCAGTAGTAGATATAATGGTCATCTGAGTTAAATTCACCCATTCCAGTCCATTTGAGTTCGCTGATTCCTAGAATGTTGACATTCACTCTTGCCATCTCTTGTTTGACCACTTCCAATTTGCCTTGATTCATGGACCTGACATTCCAGGTTCCTATGCAATATTGCTCTTTACAGCATCGGACTTTGCATCTATCACCAGTCACATCCACAGCTAGGTATTGTTTTTGCTTTGGCTTCATCCCTTCATTCTTTCTGGAGTTATTTTTCTACTGATCTCCAGTAGCATATTGGGCCCCTACTGACCTGGGGAGTTTCTCTTTCAGTATCCTATCATTTTGCCTTTTCATACTGTTCATGGGGTTCTCAAGGCAAGAATACTGAAGTGGTTTGCCATTCCCTTCTCCAGTGGACAACATCCTGTCAGATCTCTCCACCATGACCCGCCCATCCTGGTTTGCCCCATAATTGAGTTAGACAAGGCTGTGGTCCTAGTGTGATTAGATTGACTAGATTTCTGTGAGAATGGTTTCAGTGTATTTGCCCTCTGATGCCCTCTTGCAATACCTACTGTCTTGCTTGGGTTTCTCTTACCTTGGGCGTGGGGTATCTCTTCATGGCTGTTCCAGCAAAGCACAGCCCTTACCTTGGACGAGGGGTCTCTCCTCACCGCCTCCCTTCCTGATCTTCAACGTGGGATAGCTCCTCTAGGCCCTCCTGCACCTGCGCAGCCACAGCTCCTCTTATTTCAGCAATAGGTTGTCATTAATAATCATTACTCCCATCTGCAGTATTATGTCCAGTCTTAAACCACAAGACTGTACTGTGTGTACCTCCTGCTCCTCTACTTTCTCCTTGCATGTCTTTCCATGCTTGAGAATCTCCCATCTTCCAGAGAAATGGAAATTTCATGTGTTTCAGGGTACTGGATACCCTGGAGGAGGGGTTTCACTCAGCCCAGCTCAAGGGCTCTGGAGTCTTCTGGTGTAGGATAAGCCATGAATGTTTATTGCACACCTAGGCACAGACACTGCCCTGCTGTCATCTTTACAGTTCTTCTAGGGTCCTAGTTTTTGGATGGGGACCCATTCGAAAAATGCTCCCGAAGCTAACTCTGGAGAGTGCATATTGGAGGAGCAGATTTCCTGCTTTTTATTTACATGCAGTAATTTGGAATTCTGCTTGCACAAATTCGTTTGAGATCATCTGAAGATTAAACTTACTATGTGTTGTCTGCATTTCCCTGTAGCTTCCTTTTTTTCTGTTCTTAATGGGGATAGCATGAGCATGTTTAGAATGATAATGCCAGAAGCCTCACCGTAGTTAAATACATGTGCCTCTTCAGTTCTGCAGAAGTCCCCGGTGGGGACTTCCTAATCTCTGCTTTACTAGTATATAGGGATTTTTTTTTTAAAGATAAAAACAAAAGATAGAAATGATAAAAAAAAAAATCTGAACCAAATACATAATTATATAGTCGAATTCTGTGGTGTGATATTGGACAGCAAAGTCAAATAATGTTTCACAGAAACAGTTTCAGGTTCCCCCGAGTCTGCTGTGACACCTCCATTTGAGATGCTGTGAAATGAGAACCTCGCTGACGACAGAACTTCATTTTCAGAATGTGTTCTTACAGCCATATGCCTGGCATTTACCATTAAATATTAGTTAAACTGAGTGCTCCAAGCTTTTGGATTTTTAATCAGAAGACATGTTTCCATGGTTCCTTTAGAATATTCACTTTGCTGTAATGAAGGGTTAATGCATCACCCAACCCAAATTAATCAATTCAAAGTCCTTTTGCATACCGTAATAATAGTTTTTAGCATTTTTGAATATTTCAGTGGGTTGGGCAGTGTGTGGCAAGCTTTCTGTAGATTATTTGCTGTTATCCTCCAACACTTCTCCAAAGTAGATAATGTTGTTGTGGTATCTCGATTACAGACAGGGAATCAAGGGTGAGGAAGGTGAGTTCACTTATCCACCGTCACACATGCTGTAAGTGACTGTCTGATTCCACAGCCTCAGCAGTTAACTCTCTGCTGCTTTGGATCTTAAACTGTACTCTATATAGGAATCAATTGAGGGGCTTGATCAATATGAAGATTCCTGGGTGTGGTCCTAAAGTTAATAAGTTAAATCTAGGTGTGGCCCAGGGATCTGCATTTTCAGCAAGCCTCCTGCTGTGATCCAGGGACTTCTCTGAGAAACACTGCTCTGCTGTCCCCAGAGTCCTTTCCCTGTTCACCAACACAAAGGATGTTAGGGGGACACAGAGACGTTCCTGATCTAATCTCTGTAATCGCGACTGTACTGTGTGCCCAGGACAGAGGAGGTGAGTTGGAGGACAAAGCCAAGCTCCAAACCTACCTCTTATTCACCATGCTCTGTGAAATGGGAAGGTAATTTATAACTCAAAATTTAACTGAAACTCATTGTAAAATGAGGCAGCGTTTGAGCTTAATAAGACATGTTATCCTATATGTTCTTTTAAGGAATGTTTATGACTTGTCATAATGAATGTTCTTCATAGCTTCTTTCACTGAATGATACTCTGAAAAGATGTAGAATTTTCCAGGGAAATGTGTGTTCTATGCGAGTAACAGTGGAAGAAAAAAATAGTAATTTTTTGTTCTTTAAAATGATCAGATAAAGCTCTCAAACTAATGACTCATAAACATTCTTCGTCTTTGGGTAGTCCATTTCATTCTTCAAACCAGACATTTTGAATAATTGCCATCATGTGAAAAGGGGATTTAGTTCTCTGGGGACGAGTTAGCAGAGTTTGACTTAGATTTATGAAGAGCCACAACTGAACTACTCGTTGTCTAATAAATGTTTTGGCCACAAGAAACCTTGCTCTAAGGCCTCATTTAAATGTCTAACAATCATAGTAATAACAATACAATTTCATCATAATCAGATAAAAGTCAAGAAATGACCAATGCAATGCTAGCCCTGCAAGGCTACTGTGAATTTTCCTTGTGGTCATTCCCACCATAGCTTTGAAACTTTGTGGTGCTCTTGGTTGTTTGGACGTTGAGGCTCCATTGTTTGTGCCTTCCATCTTCAGGGGATCTTCCCAACCCAGGGATCAAATCTGGGTCTCCTGTATTACAGACAGATTCTTTACTATCTGAACCATCAGGGAAATCCCTGTCTCCCTTCAGGTCAACCTCGTTTCTCTTAAGAAGTTACCAGGAGGAGACCAGGGCTCTCCTGTTCCTGGATTCCAATCCCTCCTCATGAAATCCTGTGGACTAGCCACTAATGCTGAAAAAGATTGGTCATTTTGTGGGCTATAAATGCCAGGATGGCTACATAACAGGTTGCCACTCATTGGTGAGCCAGCTGATTTTCTGGTACCTTGTGTAGTGACAGTGGAATCACAGCTGGGTATTTCTCATCCTGGGCTGAGCTGCATGCAGGGAGAGGATGGCACTGGGTGGGTGTGTTGGTCTGCTGGGGCCTGCCTTAACAGAGTATCAGGGAGTGAGTGGCTTACAGAGCAGACATTAATTTCATCACACTTTCAGAGGCTGCAAGTCCAAGATCAAGGTTTCAGCAGGTTTGGTCTTCTCTGAGATCTCTCAGCATCCTCTTCCATTGTCTGCACATGGTCTTTCTCTGTGCCTATGTTTTAAACTCCTTTTCTTTTAAAGATACCAGTCATGTTGGATTTAGCTTTTTATTAGCTTTTTAAAGACCCTGTCTCCAAATATGGTCACATTCTGAGATAGTGGGAGTTACGACTTAAACATAACGAATTTGTGGGGGATATGAATCAGTCCCCAACAGTGGGAAAGCTGTTAGAGCCTGGAGTGATGGAGACCAAGGGCATATGCTATGATAAAGAACAGAGCCTTTCAAACTCTTTCAGTCAGTGGAATCCTTTTGTGTTGATTTCATAAAGATGATTCCTTCTTGCAGCGTGCTTTATGGAAGACTTACTACGAGGATAGGACCTGTGTTATTGACATTAGCAACAGCTACCATTTGAGTACCTGTAGGTTCCAAACCCTTTACGCATGATTCCTGTTCTTCCAGGGAGGGGAGTGGTGCTGGTAAATCTATTTTAAAGGTGAAAAGACTGAAATGCAAAGAAATGAAGCAACTTTTCTTTTTAAAAATTTTTTTCTTGGAGTCAAGTTGCTTTACAGTATTGTAGTAACACTGTAGTTTCTACTGTACAGCACAATCAGCTACATGTATACATATTTAAGTGACTTCTCTGGTCATACAACTACTAAGTGGGGTTCAAACCCAGTTCTGTAAAGCCTGTCCTAATTTTATGACACTGTCTGGCCTTTGCAGCCTGCTTGCTTCTATTATTTGTAGAAAGAATATGGAAGATAGAAGACAATTGGAGTCTTGGCTCAGCCACTGAAATCTGACCAGCTTGCGTCACGCATAGCTCTGTTTGACCTTCAGTTTCCTGATAGGTGAAGGGGGTGTGGGGGTTAATATCTCTATCACCAGATGGCGGAGAGGGTGAAATGAAGAGTGTGAATAGACCTCTCACAATCTCAGTAAGCCCTCAGTCATGTTGAATTTTGTTGGTAAGGGCAGAATTGCATAAATGCACAAATATAGTATTGGAACCCGTCTTACCTGACTCTGGGAAGCCACTTGAACTCTGAACTTTAGTTCCTTTTCTGTAAAAAGTAAAAAAAAAAAGTAGTGGCTGGCAAGTGGTAACCATTGTTGAGTGTTCCAAATTCCTTATCAGGATCCTGTTTGCTGTTTGCTTTCTGCGTTGTGTAAACTTGGCCTTCTGTTGGTGAATGGGAAACACTCATTTTTCCCTTGGTGATAGTGAGCTGCACATTTGGCTGTCATTAAAGTTTTAGTTAGGCTGTTTGTTGCAAACGCATTTATTAGCAATTAATCATTTAAAACAGCAATAACATCCCCAAAAGTTCTTTCAGCTTCCATGTGTTCCTTTTGTCCAAAAGTGAATTTATTTCCTGGGGTGGTGGCAGTGTTTCAGAAAATTTAAATGATCGGGAAACACAACATTAAAAAAAATGCTGACACTTAAAAATAATGAGAAAAATGAGTAGATATTAGTAAGAATTTATATTGAGAGGTAACTATGGGCCATGCACAGGGAAAGCATATTATTTTCCTTATTTGGGCTTTGATTGACTTTCAAACTTAGGGTTCCCTTTCTTTTATATCTATTACTTTATCCAAAGGCACCTAAAACATTTTTACAGGTGGCTGGTTTATAGAAAATCTCTATAAAATTCTTTTTATCCTTTTTTCTGTTAAAATTATGAAACATTCCACACTTCCAGAAAAGCACCAAAAATGTCACAGACACTACCCAGATTTAGCTGTTTTTGACATCTTGATTTGTTTTAGATTAAAAAAAAATCTCAGTTTTCTGAAGCTTAAAAATCTTTCACTGTGCTACCTTATAAACCAGAGAATGTGTGTTTTGGGCTCGACTGTATTACCTTCAGAGATACTGAAGTTTCAAAATTCATTTTTAAAGCTAAAATGCCACTTTTGGCTCTTTATCTCTTTTTTTCTCTTTTAATGATCAAACTTATATTTGATTACATGAATTCAATGAAAATTCAATGAAATTCAGATGAATTCAGTGCAATGTTGATATTATATCTGAATTTGATAGTTTAGTGTAATATTAAAACTAGTCTCATATCAACATACTAACGCTGGTACTCCTTCACGGGAGGCTGAAAGTGGAAAAGAACCACTGCCAGAGTGTTTAAAAATCTCCACTTGGTGACTAGCTAGCTTTGTGATTCCCAACCTCTCAGAGCCTCCTCCTGCTCCTGTGGGTGTTGCAGTAAAGTGATTTTAAGCTTTAGAAAATGAAGTATTTCACCAAAGTTGGTGCCATACAGGTATGTGGACTGTGAACTATTTCAGCCTTGTGACTGCTTAGCTTTTCAAGCTTGGTTTTTCTGTTAATAGTTGCCCAGCATATAACTTGATCCCCTTGGCTCGAGAAATGTAATGGAAGGAGAAAGGGCTAGTTTTCTGCTGCCTCTCTCCTTCCTTTTCTGTCAAGCCTCCTCAAGTTGATGTGATTCATCTCTGCTATTGCCCCTGATATAGTGCTTCTAGTTTAGTTTCTTCTACCTCTCTCTAGATTTATTAATTTTAGTTATGGAAGTGATGCTGCTTTCCATTCTGACTCATTCTGATCTGATTTACCAAAGGAAGCAATGATAGTCTTTTTTTTTTTTTTTTCAAACAAAAAGAAGTTTGTTTTAAACTCTGCTGTGGTATAGAGTGTTGTTATATTTTATAATATATATCATATCAAGGTCAACAAATTACTACTTTTATTTTCCTTTCACTTGGTAAGAACCAAAGAGAAGGGGACCTTGTAGCAGCACCTCGACCTTGTTAGATGGACAGGGCTTTTATCACTGATCATTTTCATTCACTTTCATCTTTCTTCCCTAGACATGAGCCTACAGATGCTTGTGTAGATACACAAGCCCAGTGGATCCACTAGAACATCTCTACTAAATTCTTACTCTGCTGTGCTTAATATAAAGTAATAGACCACGTTTTGGGAAAAAAAGAATTTTAGGTATGGAGTCTTTTTTAGTTAGAAAAACATATCATCTTCCTTCTGCTAGAAACTGGTTTATTTTCGTTTGCTGGAGACCTCGTTCTTCCGGTTCCCATATCGACTGTTTGAGTCTAGACTGTGGCCTCCTTATCTTGGTTCCTTTCCCTTACTGTGTGAGAAAGGCCAAGCTCTCAGGGCGCTCCCAGCCAGTGCTTCCCTGAGAGGCATTTATTTTGTAAGTCATTGGGACCTAATGATTTTTTTTAAAATTAGTTTTTTTTTTTTAAAGGAAAAATCCCCTTTTGTTTATGTATATGGGGATTCCCAGCTGGCTCAGTGGGTAAAGAATCCACCTGCAGTGCAGGAGATCTGAGTTTGATCCCTGGTTTGGGAAGATCCCCTGAAGGAGGGCACAGCTACCCACTCCAGTATTCTTGCCTGGAGAATCCCATGGACAGAGGAGCCTGGCGGGCTATAGTCCATAGGGTCACAAAGAGTTGGACAAAACTGAAGTGACCTAGCACACACATTATGTGTATACACTTTGAATTTTCCGGGAGTACATATGCCTGTGTAACCAGCACCCGAGGAAAGAGATGCTTACTGCAGATGCCCCTTCAACTGCCTTCAAGTCAGTACCACTTCCCATCAATCACTGCTATCCTGACCTCTAACCCTGTGCATTAATTAGGGCTGTTTTTGAACTTTCTGTGAATGCTCTTATGCAGTGTGTCCCATTCTTTTTTTTTTTTTTTTAAGTTTTATTTATTTATTTGGGGTTGTGCTGAGTCTTTGTTGCTGAACTCAGGGTCTGTGAGCCTGAGCACTTTCTCAGCCTTACACTCCCGCCCCTGCAGCGAGCAGGGGCTATTCCTCATTGCAGTGCAAGGGCGTCTCAGTGCGGTGGCTTCTCTTGTTGCAGAGCACGGGCTCTAGGCACCTGGGCTTCAGTAGTTACAGAACATTATGGTTCACAGCCTTAGTTACTCTGCAGTGGCATGTGGAATCTTCCTGCACCAGGAATTGAAGCCATGTCCCCTGCATTGGCAGGTAGATTCTTATCCACTCTACCACCAGGGAAGTCCTGTCCTATTGTATCTTGTATCACTTACCAAACACTTTGGGAGAATGGTGTTTCTTATTGTGTGTAACAGTTTACTCTTTCTCATTTCTGTATAGTATCGCATTAGTTTCCTGTTGCTCATGTGACAAATTATCACACAGCTAGTACCTTAAAATAACACGCCTTAATTCTTTCAGAGATCTGCTGGTGAGAGTATGACATCATTTTTGTAGGGCCCTTATCAAGGTGTTGGCAGGGATCTTTTTTCCTGTGGGCTCTGAAGGGAGAACCCATTTCCCTCTCTTTCCCAGCTCCAGTGACCCTGTGTATTCCTTCGCTCGTCACTGTTTCTTCCACCTTCAACGTGCATCACTGCAGTATCTGCCTCCTCGACACCTCACCTCGTCTATCATCAAATCTCTCTCTTCCTTGCACACATGCACACACAAATGCACACACAACACAAGTACATTTCCCTTGTATATATATATCTAATAATCAGTTCTTTGGTAAGTTTAAGTTCAACCCTTCAAGTTAATCTTAGTTTTCCAAAGTGGCTGCACCAACTTAGACCCATCCAAAAGTGTAATAGCATGCCACTTATCTTTCATAAAGAATAGAGCATAGTTTGAACCTGACTGTTGTGCTTCAGAATTTAACTTATTGATAGACCTGCATTTTATGTTTTTTAATTTATTTATTTTTAATTATTTATTTTGTTGCTTTTATGCATCAGCATGAGTCAGCCAAAGGTATACATGTTTTCCCCCATCTTGAACCTTCTCCCATGTCCCACCCCATCCCATGCCTCTATGTTGTCACAGAGCACCAAATTTGAGTTTCCTGCATTATACAGCAAATTCCCACTGGAAAATTCCCAGTTTAATTCCCAAATTAAACTGGCTGTCTAATTTTACATATGGTAATGTATATATTTCAATGCTGCTGTCTCAATTTGTCCCACTCTTTCCCCACTGTGTCTACAAGTCTGTGCTCTATGTCTGCTTCTCCATTGCTGCCCCAAAAATAGACTCATCAGTACCATCTTTCTAGATTCTGTATATATATGTTAATATGTGATATTTGTTTTTCTCTTTCTTGATTTACTTCATTCTGTATAATAGGCTCTAGGTTCATCTACCTCATTAGAACCAACTCAAATGTGTTTCTTTTCACGACTGAGTAATATTCCATTGTATGTGTTTGCCACAGCTTCTGTATTCATCTGTTGATGGCTATCTAGGTTGCTTCCATGTCCTGAAAAGTCAAAGTGAACATACTAGTTGCTCAGTTGTGTCTGACTCTTTGCCACACCATAGACTGTAGCCCACCAGGCTCCTCTGTCCATGGAATTCCCCAGGCAATAATTCTGTAGTGGGTAGCCATTCCCTTCTCCAGGGGATCTTCCCAACCCAGGGATCAAACCTGGATCTCCTGCTTTGCAGGCAGATTCTTTACCATCTGAGCCACCAGGGAAGCCCTGTAAATAATGCTGCAGTGAATGCTGGGGTGCCTTTTAAAATCATTGTTTCTTCAGGATATATGCCCAGTAGTGGGATTATTGTAGACCTGCATTTTAGACCTGTTATTTATAATCCAGGATTCTCCAAGTGTGTTGATGTGAAGAGTCCTGAGAGATACCCCTGTAGGAGAAATGTTTCTTTTATCAAATGAATTGGTGAAATAGTGGAATCTACTTGGAGATTTACTTTGTGGATGAACATGTGAAATGTTTTAAGCCTGTTTAGTCTTACCTTTGTTTAAATTAAGTCTTCCTAGTGGGTTTAACTTTGACTCCATTTCCTTCTGTTGAGATCTCAAAGAAAAAGAGTTCCAAGGAATACCCTTTGAAAATTCAGAAATAAACCATGGTTTCTTTTTAAAAGAAAATATTTTATTTGTCTTTAAGGATATTTTTTAGGCTCTCAGAAAAGCTGAGAGGCAAATACGAGGTTTCCTATGTGCTCCCTGCCCCCACACATGCATAGCACCCCACCCTCTCCCCATCCCATCAACATTGCCCACCAGGTGATGCATTTGTCACAGCTGATGAACCTCTTCTGACACATCATAGTTGCTCAAAACTCATAGTTTACCTTAGGGTTCACTCTTGGCCCTGTTTATTCTGTGGGTTTAGACAAATGTATGCAGGCATGCCTTATCTTATTGTGCTTCACAGATATATATTTGGGCACTTTGATATATATATATATTTTTTTAACAAATTAAAGAGTTGTAGTATTAAGACCTATTTCATTGCTTAAAAAGGCATTTCTTTAGAGTATTATGTAAACTTAGTTAATAAAGCAGTGAAAGTGAATGTCTACACTGTTCTCCATAGTGGCTGTACTAGTTTGCATTCCCACCAACAATGTAAGAGGGTCCCCTTTTCTCCACACCCTCTCCAGCATTTATTGCTTGTAGACTTTTGGATCACAGCCATTCTGACTGGCATGAAATGGTACCTCATTGTGGTTTTGATTTGCATTTCTCTGATAATGAGTGGTGTTGAGCATCTTTTCATGTGTTAGCCATCTGTATGTCTTCTTTGGAGAAATGTCTATTTAGTTCTTTGGCCCATTTTTTGATTGGGTAGCTTATTTTTCTGGAATTGAGCTGTAGGAGTTGCTTGTATATTTTTGATATTAGTTGTTTGTCAGTTGCTTCATTTGCTATTATTTTCTCCCATTCTGAAGGCTGTCTTTTCACCTTGCTTATAGTTTCCTTTGTTGTGCAGAAGCCTTTAAGTTTAATTAGGTCCCGTTTGTTTATTTTTGCTTTTATTTCCAATATTCTGGGAGGCGGGTCATAGAGGATCCTGCTGTGCTGTTTGTCGGAGTGTTTTGCCTATGTTCTCCTCTAGGAGTTTTATAGTTTCTGGTCTTACATTTAGATCTTTAATCCATTTTGAGTTTATTTTTGTGTATGGCATTAGAAAGTGTTCTAGTTTCATTCTTTTACAAGTGTTTGACCAGTTTTCCCAGCACCACTTGTTAAAGAGATTGTCTTTAATCCATTGTATATTCTTGCCTCCTTTGTCAAAGATAAGGTGTCCATATGTGTGTGGACTTATCTCTGGGCTTTCTATTTTGTTCCATTGATCTATATTTCTGTCTTTGTGCCAGTACCATACTGTCTTGATGACTGTGGCTTTGTAGTATAGCTTGAAGTCAGGCAGGTTGATTCCTCCAGTTCCATTCTTCTTTCTCAAGATAGCTTTGGCTATTCGAGGTTTTTTGTATTTCCATACAAATTGTGAAATTATTTGTTCTAGCTCTGTGAAATATACTATTGGTAGCTCGTTAGGGATTGCATTGAATCTATAGCTTGCTTTGGGTAGTATACTCATTTTCACTATATTGATTCTTCCAATCCATGAACATGGTATATTTTTCCATCTATTAGTGTCCTCTTTGATTTCTTTCACCAGTGTTTTACAGTTTTCTATATATAGGTCTTTAAAGCAGTGGAAGTGATTGAGAGATTAACTCCAGTTTTGAAGGAACTTCCAATGTGGGTAAAATGCTATCAAATAGCATTGCATGCTGCAGAGAAATCCTTCTTAAAAGGAAGCGTCCATCAATGTGGCAAACTTTATTGTTGTTTTATCTTAAGAAATTGCCACAGCCACCCCAACCTTCAGCAGCTACCAACCTCATCAGTCAGCACGTATCAACACTGAGGCAAGACCCTCCACTGGCAAAAAGATTACAACTCACCAAAGGCTCAGATGATGGTTAGCATTTTTAGCAGTAAAGTATTTTTTAAATTAAGGTATGTACATTGTTTTTTAGACATACTTCTATTGCACACTTGATAGACTAAAGTTTAGAGTAGACATAACTTTTATGTGCACTGTGAAACCAAAAAATTCATGTGACTCTTTTTATTGCAGTATTTCTTTATGGCAGTGGCCTGAAACCAAACCTACAAGGTGAGCCTGTAATGACATGTATTCATCATTATTGGATCATATGGAGCATTTTCATTGCCCTAGAAACCCTTGGTGCTCTGCCTATTCATTATTCCCTCCTAACCTGTGGCAACCATGAATCTTTTTAGTGTCTCCATAGTTTTGCCTTTTCTCAAATATCAGATAGTTGGAATCACACAGTGATTGACTTCTTTTATTTGATAATAGGCATTTCAGGTTCCCAGTTGTGTCTTCATGACCTGGTAGCACATTTCCTTTTAGCACTGAAAAATATTCCATTATCTGGATGTACCACAGTTTATTTATCCATTTACCTCCTGAGGGACAGGGTGTTTCCAAGTTTGGCAATTGTGAATAAGACTGCTATAAACACTTGTGTATGGGTCTTTGTATGGATGCAAGTTTTCAGCTCCTTTTGTTATATTTATACCAAGGAGCTTGATTGCTGGATCATATGGTAAGAGTTGTTTAGTTTTGTCAGAAACTTCCAAATTGTTTTCTATAGTGGCTGTACCATTCTGCATCCTCCTCACAGTAAATGAGAGTTCCTGTGGCTCCATATCCTTTTCAGCATTCTAAAAGGTGTATGAAAGTGAAGGTCACTGTTGTGTCCAACTCCTTGTTACCCCATGGACTGTAACCTGCCAGGCTCTGCTGTCCATGGAATACTCCAGCAAGAGTACTAGAGTGGGTTGCCATTCCCTTCTCCTGGCATCTTATTCTTGTTTTGATTTTCATTTTCCTGATGACATATGATGTGGAGCATCTTTGCATATGCTTATGTACCACTTATGTATCTTCCCTGGCTCACGTCTGGGACCCATTTTTAAAATTGGATTGTTTTGTTATTGTTGAGCCTTAATAATTCCCTGTATATTTTGGATAACATTTCTTTATCAGAACAATATTTGTTACCTTTTGCAAATATTTACTCCCTATGTGGATTTTCTCATTCTCTTGACATTGTCTTTTGCAAACAAGTTTTAAATTTTAATGAAATCCAGCTTATCAATCCTGGAGAAGGCGATGGCACCCCACTCCAGTACTCTCACCTGGAAAATCCCATGGACGGAAGAGCCTGGAAGGCTGCAGTCCATGGGGTCACTAAGAGTAGGACACGACTGAGCAACTTCACTTTCACTTTTCACTTTCATGCATTGGAGAAGGAAATGGCAACCCACTCCATTGTTCTTGCCTGGAGAATCCCAGGGATGGGGGAGCCTGGTGGGCTGCCCTGTGTGGGGTCGCACAGTCGGACACTACTGAAGCATCTTAGCAGTAGCAGCAGCAGCTTATCAATCCGGGTTATCTCTTGGTCTGGCTCTAGGTTTTTTCCTTGTTTGCATCTCCTGATGACCCTCTTTATATCATCACAAAGACTCCCTCTTGCTCTTGGCACCTAGAAGCTACTTAACTCTCCTCCCTCAAACAGCCCCTTTCTTTTACTGCTTAGGTATTAATCTCCTGCTGGTACTGGTCTGGTGAAGAAGGAAAGGCAGAGACTGATATGGCCGTGGAAAATGAGTAGAAGAAACCACTTATAGTGGGTAAAGTTTAATTTGGAATTTAAAATAATCAGTAATAAAACATTCTCTCCATAATTCCTTCATCCTCCTGCCTTGCTGCTGCTGCTGCTAAGTGGCTTCAGTCGTGTCCGACTCTGTGCGACCCCAGAGATGGCAGCCCACCAGGCTCCCCCATACCTGGTATTCTCCAGGCAAGAGCACTGGAGTGGGTTGCCATTTGGGAAATACTAATTACCAAGCAAACATGATACAGAGTACATTGATCAAATTATAATAATTTAGACTATTAGGTCTGGGGTTAATTGCTTATCCTCTTTTTCTGCATTTCATATTCACTTGGATCAAGATCTTCAATATAATTTTTTATGTTTTAGTTTTGTATTTCTTATTGCAACTAACGGTTATGGGAGAAATAGCCCTTTGTGGAAATGTTGTGCTTTTACAAGTGGCTTAGTTGTCTTTATTTTTCCCCACAGAGGTTGGTGAGGCCAGTAGAAAATTTGAACTGAGGTTCTCATCAGAGGTTGGTCATCTCAGTTTTAGATTTGAATACTTAGAAATGGAGCCTGGACCACATGGCCTCTTATTATTATTATTTTTTTTGCAGACCTTTAAATTTTTTCCCGTTTTATTGAGATATAATTGATATGCATTACTATATAAGTTTAGGGTGTACAGGTTAATGATTTCAGTCACTTTTTGATGTGGCTTAGTTCCCTCTTGGAAATGATGGTAATCATGATGAAAAGTGAAAGTGAAGTCGCTCAGTCGTGTCCGACTCTTTGCAACCCCATGGACTGTAGCCCACCAGGCTCCTCTGTCCATGGGATTTTCCAGGCAAGAGTACTGGAGCGGGTTGCCATTTCCTTCTCCAGAAGATCTTCCCAACCCAGGGATCGAACCCGGGTCTTCCACATTGTAGGCAGACGCTTTACCGTCTGAGCCACCAGGGAAGCCCTGGTAATCATGATAGCTAGAACTTATTTCCATATACCTGTTACTACTAATGCCATATATATTATAAATATATATGTGTGTGTATGTATATGTATGTAAATGTGTGTGTGTGTGTATGAGCTTCCTAGGTGGCTCAATGGTGAAGAATCTGCCTGCCAGTGTAAAATATCTGGGAGATGCAGGTTCAATCCCTGGGTCAGGAAGATCCCCTGAAGGAGGAAAGGCAAGCCACTCCAGTATTCTTGCCTGGAGAATCCCATGGACAGAGGAGCCTGGTGGACTACAGTCAAAGGGACACAAAGAGTTGGACATGACTGAGTGCATGCGCACACACGCACCACACACATATATATATACACCTATATACACACATATATATTCACTGATCCTCATGATAACCTCATGAGGAAGGTATTTTTGATACCCCCATTTTACAAATAGAACATTGAGGCACAGAGCCTTAAGATTACTCAGCAAGCTGGTAAGTAGAGGGGCCAGGATTCACATTCAGGAAATCTAGCCCCAGAGTCCATGTTCTTAATCCTTCTGGTAGATGGCCTCTCTGACTACACAACTAACCAGTCCAAGTTTTCTTGATTCTTTCTTATCCTTGGCGTGCAGAGCATTGTCTTTTGCTGGTAAATCGTATTTATCCAATGAAAATGATTTCTTCCTCTCCCTCTGCATTTTCTTAAACCCTGTATCT
Source organism: Tragelaphus eurycerus (assembly GCA_935064755.1). Classification (NCBI taxonomy): domain Eukaryota; kingdom Metazoa; phylum Chordata; class Mammalia; order Artiodactyla; family Bovidae; genus Tragelaphus; species Tragelaphus eurycerus. The sequence continues at coordinate 13,449,248 of CAKXYN010000024.1, read as the reverse complement.
AAATATAATGTCCTAAGCCTTTTAAGCCTTTGCTTCTTGTGTTTATGTTTTTACTGCTCTTTGCACACAGCCACCCCCGCCCCCCACCGCTCCCCACTACCTTCTTTAAATTTAACATTTTAGGTGGCGTAGTTCTTCTTTTCTGCGTTTTGAGTGGGAGCCCCTGCTCAGGTGTGGCCAGTGGAGAAGCACTGGGGTTTGCTTGCTGTACTTCGTGGTGGAGGGGTGTGCTACCTGTGTCTCTGCTGGGCTTGTTTTGTCTTCTGCTCCACTAAAGAGCTGACTTCTCTATTCCACATTCTCTCTTTCTTCTGCTGGTTTTTGTGCTCAGTCATGTCTGACTCTTTGCAGCCCTATGGACTATAGCCTGCCAGGTTCTGCTGTCCATGGAATTTTCCAGGCAAGAATACTGGAGTGGGTTGCCTTTTCCTGCTCCAGGGGATCTTTCCGACTCACGGTATTTGTATCTATTTTCTCTACCTAGGGATAGACCGCTGGCAGTCTGGCCCATGAAGTCAACAGACTGAGGTGTGTCACTTCTAGGGGTACATGAAGACTGTAGGAGGTACGGGGCCCACGCAGGGTTGTGAGGAAACTATTCAGACCTTAACCTTCCTGTGTGCATGTGTGTGTGCTAAGTTGCTTCAGTCGTGTCCAACTCTTTGTGACCCTGTAGACTGTAGCCTGCCAGGCTCCTCTGTCCATGGGATTCTCCAGGAAAGAATTCTGGCCTGGGTTACCATGCCGCTCTTCAGGGGTCTTCCCAACCCAGGGATCGAACCTGCGTGTCTTATGTCTCCTGCATTGGCAGGCGGGCTCCATACCACTCACACCACCTGGGAGCCCCACCATACCAGCACTACTGGCTTGCCTGACTCTACCTCTCCTAAATCGCATCATGATGTATTGTCATAGGAAATCACCTCCTCTACTTGGTCTGGGGTGTCAAAGAGACATTACTGAGGAAAACAAATAAATCTAATGACTTGGAAATTAATCCTTTTGCAAATCAAGTGGCTTCTATTTTTTTTTAAACAAAATTGAGGATGACTCAAAATAGTTTGTCAAGGAATACGGATTATCATAAAATTATATTGAATTATCTGTGGTTTGGGAGACAAATCTCAGAAGGAACTAAAAGAATTAAGTACCACTGGTATAGTAAAACTTTCATTCTCTGAAATAATTCATATGAACAAGATTTTTTACTTTGTGTTTCTAACACAAAAAAATGGGAATAGAATTGCTGTTGAAACTCTTTTTATTCTGGTAATAAAGAATATTTGTTCATGGATAAATGAACTACTTTGAGAAAATAAACTATCACCATTCATCTCATTAAGAAATGCATTTCCAATAAAAAATGACTTATGCTTGCTTTAACTTTTAACTATTACAATTGGACATTTGTTTTGGAAAATTGCATTCTGTTAATATTAATAATTGAATCCAGATGAAGTTTTAAAAAAGTAGAGCCATTTGGTCACAGGAAATAAAAAATTTAATTTTAATAAGTTTTTGTTGCAGAGAAATATTGATAGTGTGATCAATAAAAACCTCCATAGAAGTATTACATTATGTGGGAGAAATGAAATGGAAATACAAGTTTAAGGGGGAAAAAAAAACTATAAAAATAGAAGAAAGCAAAAGAAAGGTTGTTCATGTATTTTTAATATGGATCTTGGGTATCAAATCCCTGCAGTATTTAGATAACAATAGACACATTGAAAAGCTTGAAGAAAAGCAGTTTCATTTAAAAATGTCAATATTTACGAAATGCTAGAAATTAGATGGTGTGCCACTATTTAAACCTAGGTTGAACAAGCTTAGATGTCAACTTTAAATTGAATTAGGACCTATATCATTTTTCACATTTCTTTGGATGAGTTTGGAAGACCAAAATATTTGCAAACCACTTCTCCAAGGAATTTGACTTGGGCAAGTAAGGCTCATGACCTCCTTGTTCTATTTTTCTGGCCCATCACCTTGGTCACATTAATCACCGTAGTGGAGTCCCATGGCCAGAACTGATGTTGCCTTTATCAATTGTTTCTTTTCTGTTTTGACTCAGCCCCCGCTAAGTCAACTTTCACTCATTAATCACATGCCTCCCACTGTGTCTCATAGCTGGAGGGGACGGAGTACCCCATCAAGGAGCTGGAGTCTGTAGAGAGAGATGGGCCATTTGATAAAGGTGAGGAGCACTAAGCTAGAGTGAAGCATGAGTTTTCATGGTGCTTTGGTCTTTAATAGGAGGCTTTTCTAGCCAAGCCAGGACTTCCACCTAAGTTGAGTCCTGGAGGATGAAGACCCAGGATTGGATCAGGACTGTTTCGTCAGGTGAGGAAGGTGGAAAGAAAGGATTTACTTCCTGTAAAAACACTGCTATTAAGATAGAAAGAAGGCCAACATTCCTGCTCTTCACCTCCTCCCCCCATGATTTTTTCCTATGGTCTTTTAAACAGTGTCTCTTTAAATAATGATCTGGGCAAAGGACAAAATATTTTTAATAATACAGAGTCATAGCTTATGCTCCTATCTGAAAAAGAAAGATTCCTTTGGCACTTTTAGTTTTGAATTTTTCCTTGCAAATCGTGAGTAAGTACCATATCCAATGTATTAGTTTTGACATATGGTTACACCCAGTGCAGCCTCAGCCAAGCTGTCTCTGGGGATTACAAAGGCATAGAGTTAAATTTCCCAAGTTGGAAAAGAGACTTTCAGAAATGTATTTCTCGCTCCACTCTGAGTGACTTTGCTACAATTTCCCTGGGGAGGTTGCTAGGCATTTAATAGATCTCCATGTTCAGAAAATTCTTCCTAGCATTTCAGTCTTAGGTGTTTTTTTCCCCTCCCTTGGCCTCAGTTTTATGTTGTAGAGGCTGCATCTAGTTGCCTTTATGTTCATATTTATAAAATCTCTCTTGAAGGTTATCTTTTAACCTGTTGTCATTCGGATACTCCTCAGATATTAGGTGTCATAGTCATTTCCAGTTAGCAAAGCCCAATTAACTAAATGAAGAAAGGGAGGAGGCCATGTGAGAACTGAGTCCAGGCCGGTTCCCACCACCTTTGCACAGCTGTCAGCCTTCTTCCACCCCTAAGCTCTCCCTGGGACGTGAGGACTCCACTTCAGCTGTGACAGCTCCTTGTTGCTCTTGGCACTGCACAGTAGCTTACATCCTGTGTGCTTAGAAAAAAAAAAGTCCTTTTTTTCAAAGACTCTTTTCGGTATCTATAGGGCTTATATCAGAGACAGCGATGGCACCCCACTCTAGTACTCTTGCCTGGAGAATCCCAAGGACGGGGGAGCCTGGTGGGCTGCTGTCTATGGGGTTGCACAGAGTCCGACACGACTGAAGCGACTTAGCAGCAGCAGCAGAACGGTTTTTATGGTGTCATACATACACACACAGAGACACACAAAATTTGAAACCACTGTTAGCTTTGCTAAGGAAATAAAGCATAAGCAAAATGAGAGAGGCCATATTTGAAAGTTTTTTTTTTTTTTAAGCAGCCTTAAAGCTTGCCCTTAAGTAAGGTTATTAAAATATAACATCTTCTTACTCATTAAATCAGACACTTGGCCTCTTTTAACTGCTAGTATTTTGTTAGTTTATAGAGACTTTTCCTGGTGACGGTTTTTTGCGTATCTACTAAACCTGAGGGGCCCATGAGGGTCTGGATCCGCTTTAAGTGCCAGGCAGAGGCTGGTCAGAATACGCCTGATTGTCTCACTGTGCGCATGCGCCTGCCTCAGGGCCTCAGCGAGATCACGTGGCACAATCTTGGCTACCACACCCGCCAGGTGGCTGTTACAAGAGAAGGAGGCTATAGGGATGCTGGTTAACCTTGAAGATATAAATTACAAGGTTTTTGTGTGTGTTTGAAAATGATTCCGTTTTAACTTCTTAAAGAAATACCAGTTTTCAGCTTTTCACTAATTCCTAATCTTCTCAAATTTACTTGGGATTGTGCCGTGTGGGGGCAATACTTTTACTCTTTTTTTCTTCCTTCTGCAAATGTATCCTGCGTTTGAGGTCTTTTCCCCTCTTGGTTACTCTCTATGCTATTTTGTTTCTCTTCTTTGCCTCTTACTTGGATGCGTCCAGTTGAGTTCTCCAATAAAGCTCTGCATTTTGCAAGAATGACCTTGTACTATTCTTAGTTATATCTTCGTATGTTCACGTGTTTAACTGGCTGTAAAGTCCTTCTTTTGGTCTTTAACAGTTAAGTGCAATTATAGCGTGGCATTTCCCAAGAAACACTGAATTTCCTGAATCCTCTGGAGGAGAAGCAGTAGATCTTTCAAATACAGAGGGGTTGGAGTGAGTTAACAGAAGTGAAGTGCATGTGTTTGGAAGTTATTTTCTTTTAGGAAGCTGAGTATCCAACTGCAATGGATAGCATGGAGTTGCTTTGCAGTCAGGTGAACTACTACCAAGAAGACACCATATTTACTGATGAACTTATTTGCAGGGAAGCCATGGAGACGCGGACGTAGAGAACAGACTTAAGGACACAAGCGGGGGGAGGGGAAGGAGAGGATGAAAGGAGTGGAGAAAGTAGCATGGAAGCATATACACTACCATATGTAAAATAGATAACCAATGGAAATTTGCTGTATGACTCAGGGAACTCAAACTGGGGCTCTGTAACAATCTAGAGGGGTGGGAAAGAGTGGGAGGTGGGAGGGAGATTTTAGCGGGAGGGGACGCATGTATACCTAGGGGGCTAATTCACTTTGATGTGTGGCAGAAACCAAACCAATATTGTTATGCAATTTCCCTTCAATTAAAAATAAATAAATTTAAAAAGATGAAGGCACCATCTTGCTTACTTCCTTTTGCTTGATGATTTAAAAAGGTTTCTCAGACCTCAAGAGTTGCAAATAAGGATGTAACTAATCCTTTTTCGAGGAAATATAAACTAATTCGATTCCTAATAAGCCTTCTTCCCAGTGGGAAATCACAGTGAATTAAAGTTGGAAAAGAAAAGCAAGTGTTTTTAAAGTCTTCTTTTCCTCCTTAAGCTGAGAATGTCCTGTTTGTAAACTGTCAGCTGAATAAACATTATGACCAAATGTTTAGTGGGTTATACATTATCATGAATTATTTACAGAGTGAGATGAAGTAAAATATTCTTGCTTCACTGTTCAGTGTTTCACAGATTTGCTTTTCTTAATTCATTGAAATTTGGGCAAACATCAAGATCTATGACGTTAAGACAAAATGCAATTAAAACAGGCATTTTTTCTTGAAGTATTTGTGCTTTGTGTTTTATTTCAGAAAGGTTTGTGATCAGCTTGTCTGATTTATACTCAGGTTTTTTAAAAAAATATTTTATTGAAGTATAGTTGATTTACAGCATTGTATTAATTTCTACTGTAAAGCAGAGTGATTTCCTTACATATAGGTTTTTCTTCATATTCTTTTCAAGTATGGCTTATTACAGGATATTGAATGTAGTTTCCTATGATACACAGTAGGACCTTGTGTTTATGCGTTCGGTGTATACTAGTTTGCATCTGCCAATCCCAAATTCCCAATCCATCCCACCGCCCGCCTTCCACCTTGGCAACCGCAGGTCTGTTCTCTATGTCTATGTGTCTGCTGCTTCCATAAGGTCATTTGTGTCTTATTTTATATTCCACATTCAAGCAATGTATTAGTCACTCAGTTCTGTCCAACTGTTTGCAACCCCATGGACTGTAGCCCACCATGCATCTCAGCCTGCCATGTTCCTCTGTCCGTGGAATTCTCTGGGCAAGAGTACTGGAATGGATAGCCATTCCCTTCTCCAGGGAATCTTCCCAACCCAGGGAATGAACCTGGATCTCCCCCACTGCAGGCAGATTCTTCACTGTGTCTGAGGCACCAGGGAAGCCCTACATCTAAATGATACCGTATGGTATTTGTCTTGCTCTGTCTGACTTACTTTACTTAGTGTACTAATCTCTAGGTCCACTCATGTTCCTGCAAATGGTAGCTTTCATCCTTTTTTATGGTTGAGTGGTATTTCATGGTATATATATACCGTATCTTTGTCCATTACTCTGTTAATGGACATTTAGATTGTTTCCACATCTTGTCTATTTTAAATAGTGCTTTTATGAACATTGAGTGCACATGTCTCTTCAAATTAGAGTTTTGTTTGGATATGTGCCAAGGAGAACTGCAAGATCGATGACAACTCTAGTTTTAGTTTTTTGAGGAACCTCCATACTGTTTTCCATAGTGGCTGCACAAAGTTACATTCCTACGAACAGTGTAGGAAGTGTTAGAAGATTCCTTTTTTGCCACATCTTCGCCAGCATTGTTATTTGTAGGCTTTTTAATGGTGGACATTCTGACCGGTGTGAGGTGTTACCTCATTGTAGTTTTGATTTATATTTCTCTAATAATTAGCAATATTGAGCATCTCTTCATGTGTCTATTGGCCATCCATATGTGTTCTTTGGAGAAATGTCTCCTTAGGTCTTCTACCCATTTTTTGTTGGGATTGTTTTCTTTATGTCATTGAGTTGTATAAGCTGTTTTTAAGTTTTCGAAATTAAGCCCTTGTTGGTTGCATGATTTTATACTCAAGTGTTTTTAAGCTTCGGCTGCCATCATTGGGCCATTACCTTCATTGAGGACTGGGAAGAGTTGCCTTGTATAGAGATGTAAAATATCAGTAGTAGGAACTGACATTCTTGTTTTAATCTACTGCTTCTGCCGCTAGTACTATAGAAGCTAACATTAATTGAGCCCTTATCATGTATTTCTGCAGTTAATGAGAGGCCTTTGGTAGTTCATTGTGAAATAGGATCTCAAATGTTGGTTAGTGATAGATACTGTGAGTTTACTAAAATTTTTTATTAGGAATTTTTTTGGATTTTTTTTTTCAAGTGCAATTTTGGCATCTAACAATATAATCACATTATAGCTGTATGGGACTTGTAATTATTTTAGAATTTTTGATATACTTAAATATTATATGTGTTATAAATTAGATGTTTTTTATAGAGTTTTTTGAAGTTTTGATGCCAAGGTTATGCTGGGTTTTAGAAAGTAAAGTATGAAATTTGATTTCTTTCTTCTATATCATGTAATGTTTTAAATAGCATAAAAATTCTGTCTTAAAAGTTTAGTATTGCTCCCCTGTTAAATCATTGTCAACATTGTTTATTTCTGTATAGTTATTGAATTCTTCAGAGACTACTTCTTGAGTCAATTTTGATAATTTGTTTCCTTAGGAATCATCTTCTTTATCTGGTGTTTCAAATTTTCAGTATAGAATTGTATATATCCCATTCTACTTGTATTAAATCTCCTTTGTCTCTTTGGTTATATCCATTTTCTTATTTCCAAGGCTGTGTAATTGTACTTTTTTTCTCTTCCTAGATGAGCTTTGCAAGAGTTTTGTATATTTTATTCATCTTTTCAAAGAACCAGCTGTTCTACTGTTTGTATTCTAATCCCTTAATTTCTGCTTTTATCTTTTTAGTGATTCTTTTGGTTCCCTTAGGTTTGATTTTTTCAAAGCTTGAGTTGAATAATTTAATTAAATTTTTTTTCTTATTTAAAAATGACAGTGTCTTTTTTTTTTTCCAGTGTTATTTCCTGACCTTGTTTCTCTTCAAACCTTAAGTATCTCTCCTTCCATCTTCACTAGAAGCTAATGATTCCTACGTTCGTGAGAACTGAGACAGAAGAGAGGTTCCAGACAGTCCCTTACCCATCCCCCACCCAGCACCCTCTCTGCTAGGCTCTCTTCCTGCTTGTTGAATAGGGCTTCCCTGGTGGCTCAGATGGTAAAGAATCTACCTGCAATGCAGGAGATCCTGTTTCAATCCCTGGGTTGGGAAGATCCCCTGGAGAAGGAAATGGCAACCCACTCCAGTATTTCTTGTCTGAAAAATTCCATGGACAGAGGAGCCTGACAGGATACAGTCTATGGGGTTGCAAAGAGTCAGACTGGACTGAGTGACTTTCACTTTAGTCACAGGTAACTGTCCAAGCTCCTGTGTAAAGAAAGTTTCTCTTCAATGCCCCCATCCTATCTCCTCTTGCCTAGGCAAATGAAACTATCCTATGGAGGATGGGAAGATTGGGGAAGTGTTGTCTGAGGGTACAAACTTTTAACTCATGGATAAATAAGTTCTAGAGGTCTAGTGCACAGCACAGTGAATGTAATCAACAGTATTATAATCTTCAAAGTTGCTAAATGATTGCATCTTGTCTGTGTAAAAACGAAATGATAATTATATGCATGATAGAGATGTTCTGTCTTGCTACTATGATAATCATGCTGCAATATATAAATGTATTAAATCAATACAATATATACCTTAAATGCACACAAAGTTATATGTCAATTATATCTCAAGAATGAAAGAAACCACCCTAGCACTTCTCCCTTCTCTCTTATACCTGCGATATATCCTTCCCTGAACCCTGCTTGTTATACCCTATCTTTCAAGAAATTTCTCTTGCTCTTGCTTTCCCACCAGATGCCTGCAATTTCATTGTTCTATTGGACAAACTTCTGCAAAAAGTTATTTATACACATTGTCTCAAATTGACCTTTCTCTCAGTTCAGTTCAGTTCAGTCGCTCAGTCGTGTCCGACTCCCTGCAACCCCATGAATTGCAGCACGCCAGGCCTCCCTGTCCATCACCAACTCCCGGAGTTCACTCAAACTAATGTCCATCAAGTCGGTGATGCCATCCAGCCATCTCATCCTCTGTCGTCCCCTTTTCCTCCTGCCCCCAATCCCTCCTAGCATCAGAGACTTTTCCAGTGAGTCAGCTCTTTGAAAGAGGTGGCCAAAGTACTGGAGTTTCAGCTTTAGCATTAGTCCTTCCAATGAACACCCAGGACTGATCTCCTTCAGAATGGACTGGTTGGATCTCCTTGCAGTCCAAGGGACTCTCAAGAGTCTTCTCCAACACCACAGTTCAAAAGCATCAATTTTTCGGCGCTCAGCTTTGTTCACAGTCCAGCTCTCACATCCATACATGACCACTGGAAAAAAACATAGCCTTGACTAGATGGACCTTTGTTGGCAAAGTAATGTCTCTGCTTTTGAATATGCTATCTAGATTGGTCATAACTTTTCTTCCAAGGAGTAAGCGTCTTTTAATTTCATGGCTGCAATCACCATCTGCAGTGATTTTGGAGCCCAAAAAAATAAAGTCTGACACTGTTTCCACTGTTTCCCCATCTATTTCCCATGAAGTGATGGGAGCAGATGCCATGATCTTCATTTTCTGAATGTTGAACTTTAAGCCAACTTTTTCACTCTCCTCTTTCACTTTCATCAAGAGGCTTTTTAGTTCCTCTTCACTTTCTGCCATAAGGGTGTTGTCATCTGCATATCTGAGCTGATTGATATTTCTCCTGGCAATCTTGATTCCAGCTTGTGCTTCTTCCTGCCCAGCGTTTCTCATGATGTACTCTGCATATAAGTTAAATAAGCAGGGTGGCAATATACAGCCTTGACGTATTCCTTTTCCTATTTGGAACCAGTCTGTTGTTCCATGTCCAGTTCTATCTGTTGCTTCCTGACCTGCATATAGGTTTCTCAAGAGGCAGGTCAGGTGGTCTGGTATTTCTATCTCTTTCAGAATTGTCCACAGTTTCTTGTGATCCACACAGTCAAAGGCTTTGGCATAGTCAATAAAGCAGAAATAGATGTTTTTCTGGAACTCTCTTGCTTTTTCCATGATCCAGTGGATGTTGGCAATTTGATCTCTGATTTCTCTGCCTTTTCTAAAACCAGCTTCAACATCTGGAAGTTCATGGTTCACGTATTGCTGAAGCTTGGCTTGCAGAATTTTGAGCATTACTTTACTAGCGTGAGAGATGAGTGCAATTGTGCAGTAGTTTGAGCATTCTTTGGCATTGCCTTTCTTTGGGATTGGAATGAAAACTGACCTTTTCCAATCCTGTGGCCACTGCTGAGTTTTCCAAGTTTGCTGACCTTCTCTAGTCTCTCTTAAACTCAGTATAGACCTTCATCCCCTCACTCCATAGATACTGCTTTTACCGGGGTTATTGATGCCCTTCATTGGTGACTGAACTCCAGTGGTCAGTTCTCAGACCTCATGTATTACGGTTAGTCCTTCCTTTTTTGTCATATGTAGTTCTTATTTGACCTCCAGGGCTGCTCAGAATCTTGGTTGTCTTTCTACATCACTAGTTGATCCTTATCACTCTTCTTTGCTGGTTCCTCCTTTCTCCCCTGGCCCAGAGTATATTCTTAGTATTCCTCTCTTGTCTATTTTTACTCTGTCCTTCGTGATCTTACCTGGTATGATGGCTACCACATCTGTATACCTATGGCCTCTGACTTTAAGTCTCTAGCCCTGAATTTTCTCCCAGACTCTAGATGAGCATATCCAACTGCCTACTTGATGTGTAACTCCACTTGAATGACATATAGGTATCTTGAACTTACCGTGTCTCACACTGAGCTTTTCATTTGCTTCAAGTCCTCTTTGACAAGTCTTTCTCATCTTAGTAAATGACTTAATCTTTCTACTTGCTCAGGCTATGCTGAAAGCATCCTTAACTTTTGATCCTCTCTCATGCCATATCCAGAACAGTTCTCTTGGCCTTACTTTCATACGTAGCCAGGACCTGGTCAATTTTCATCTTTTTGCTACTACCCTGGCCTGAGTCACCATGTCTTCTCATTGTTGGTACTTCTGTGGTCTCCTAAATCATGCCCCTGCTTCCCTCACTGCCCACCTACATCCAAAAGAGCAGCCAAAGTGATCCTTTCAAATGTGAATCAGATCAACCTGCTTTCCTGCCCAAAACTCTGCAGTTACTCTAGAGTACAGAGGATTAAAGCCAAAGTCCTTAAACATGACTTGGGCCATTACTTCTTAGACCTTCCCAACTCCTATTGGGTTGGCCAAAATTCATTTGGATTTTTCCAGAACAGCTTACAGAAGAATCCAAATTAGCTTCTTGGCCAAACTGATACTTTTCCCCTCCCTTGTGTGCTGTCCAGCATGTGGCTTCCTTGCTGTTGTTTGGATGGGCCAGGCATGCTGTTGCCTCAGGGTCCATGCCATGGCTGTTTCAAGCTTCTGTCTAGAAATTCTCCCCCTGCATATCCAACAGGTGAATTCCCTCAACTCCTTTGAGCCTTTACCAAATGTCATCTTCTCCTTGAGACTCACACTGGCCACCCTATTTAAAATTGAAGCCCCTCCCATCCACTTCCAACTCCACTGATGATGTCTAATTTTTTTTTTTTTTTTTTTTGGTTTACATTGTGCTTTAAATTTTCTATGAGATTATATAACTTTCTATATCTGTTTATTATCTGCCTCCCTCATTAGAATGTAAATTCTAGGAGGGCAGGGATCTTTGTCTTTTTATTTTCCACACAAATGTGTCCAAAGCACATGGAATGGTGCTTGGCAAAGAGAGGGATCTCAATGAGTGTATGTCAGATGCATGTGAGTGAAGTCTACAGTTTGTGAGAAATATTGGCAGCAGCTCATATCCTTTGATGCTCAATATACTCATTGTCCTTGGTTTCTAAATAGCTCTCTGGGATTTGTATCTCTTTCTCAGTGGAGAGAGATGACCACTGTGGGAGGCAGTCATAGGGGCAGTAGCAAGGGAGATGTATTCAGGAAGCAGTACTCTCCTTAATTCCCAGATCACTGTTTGAAGTGGACAATGAAGCTGCTGCTGTCATTTTCATTGAAAAGGTATGTGCTTGAGTCAAGGAAGTGGTGCTGTGCTGTGCTTAGTTGCTCGGTCGTGTCCAACTGTTTGCAATCCCATGGACTATAGCCTGCCAGGCTCCTCTGTCCATGGGATTCTCTAGGCAAGAATCCTGGAGTGGGTTGCCATTCCCTTCTCCAGGGGATCTTCCCGACCCAGGTTTCAAACCCACATCTCCTGTACTGGCAGGCAGATTCTTTACCTCTGAAACACCAGGGAAGCCCCAAACTGGTAGAAAGGTTATAAAGCCAATTCCCACGTTTGAAAATAGAATCTAGTAATGAAGTGAAATGAGGGCGTGCTGTGAGCAGAAGCATGGGGATACTTCTGTCTTGTCATTACAATGGTTACTTGCCAGATTCTGCTAGACCTGTGTTTTCAGCAAGCTTGATGTTTGGAGGTACTATAAATATTCACTCCTTTCTAAGTCTTCAGTGACATTTTGGTGAGAAGTTGGGAGAGGCAGCACCAGGAACTTAGATGGACACCACTTTTAATAAGAAGTCTCTTCTTTTAAGATGTGGCTGTAGAGATCTTTGTCTAGAATATTGGCTGATCATTTCCCATTCCTGAAAGATGGTTCTTTCCATTGGTTATTGAAATGAATCTTTTTAAACACAATGAAGTCTATTTTAGTGTTCTTGACTATAGCTCTCCTATTAAGCCTAGTTTATATGTGGAGAAGGCAATGGCACCCCACTCCAGTACTCTTGCCTGGAAAATCCCATGGACAGAGGAGCCTGGTAGGCTGCAGTCCATGGGGTCGCTAAGAGTCGGACATGACTGAGCGACTTCACTTTCTCTTTTCCCTTTCATGCATTGGAGAAGGAAATGGCAACCCACTCCAGTATTCTTGCCTGGAGAATCCCAGGGATGGGGAAGCCTGGTGGGCTGCCGTCTGTGGGGTCACACAGAGTCGGACACGACTGAAGTGACTTAGCATAGCATAGCATAGCATTAAGTGGCCTGAGAAATAGCCCAGAGCCAAGTTTGCTTCCCTACTGTATGGCACTTCTGTGGACTAACATTGCTAAAAAGAACTTTAGCTATTGCATTGCTGAATGTGCCCTTTCAGAGGATGTCCTTCTAGAAACCTTAAGAATGACGTAAACCTTAGTGATAAGAAAATTGCTAATTATTTTTGATATCGCATAGAGGTATAAAGAATTTGATACATTAAGAGAAATTGCTTAGAAATTGCTTATTCCTTTATAAAAACTTGAGTTTTCTTTGTGGCTGTCTAGGAAAAGGGGAATCTGCAGAGATGGTGCTTGAGTGTTTTTCCCAGGAATGATCTCAAATTGGTTCTTTTTTCCTTTTTAGTCAGATTATTGCATAATACATTTTTGTCATTTAACTAGGTCATTTAAGAGGAGAGACCAAATTGCTTAGAACTAAATCACATTTTTATTAAAACCTGATGCTTTATGAAACTGACTTCTCTTAGTTTGTCTTCTTTTTTTTTTTTTTAAAGAATACTTTAGGCAGAACATTTGGTGATGGTGAAACTTAAACCAGGCACTTTCTCCCAAATCATTCTCAGGAACACCGCCCCACATCTCCCTTTGCCAATATGTGGCCAGGATATTTCTGGGGATGTCAAGCTGAAGGGAAATAAGGAACATATTTTGGAGGTTTGACTCAAGGATATAAAGTATGAAATTGTCACTTTTAGTGGAATTACTCTCATTTTATTTCCAAGCAAATATGATGATTGCCTATTGGCCCACCTTATTAACCAAGGTATTAATTTTCCTCCAGGCCAAGGAAAGAGTTCTTGTTCATTCCTTTTTTTCCCTTTAGCCACAGTTCTATCATTTTTCTTGAGATTTTAGTTGTTGCTTTTAAATACACTTAGCGTGGAGCACAGAAGTACAGGGCAGGGTTTTGTGTATTGAACTGTCTCCCTGGTTAACCAAGCATATTCACGGTCAGAGCAAGTTTAAAACTCATATTCGGTAAACTCCCCAACCAGCTGGAACTCTGACTGCTAGTGATGAGTTAGAGATTTGATTTTGGGTCATTCTTGCCATAACTTAGTAACTAGTGATTATTTTTGTACATTATGAAATATCAAACCTTTTCAAGTAATATTAAGTTAAATGGTTCTTGTATAGGCTGTAACCATCCTTTTTTTTTTTTTCTCTTTAAATGTCCCATTTAAAAAAAAAAAAACTCAAAGGTGGTTCTTTCCTTATTTACCACCTACATCTACTTTGCTCTTAATGAACAATTATGTCATTTTTAAGAAATGCCACTATTTTTCTGGTTGTATGATTTCACCTTTTCTTTTTAAATTTCTGCCAGTTGTGTTTAATTTATGTCTTAAGGATAAAGTAATATACTTTTCTTACTAGAACATCTATATTAATCTTTTATTTGATCTGAAGAGACGCTTTAAAAATGGCTTCATATTTTTTAGTTTTAAGTATTGTTCATGAATTTGTGCTTTAACAGAAATCATTGCAGTACATGTGTGAGACTTAGTTTTAAGCCTCAAGAACATATGCATATTTTATCATTCTCCTTACATTCTTAATCTGATTTTCAAAATGATTATAAATATTGGATGTGCCCATGACTTATTACCAAGTAAGATCCTCCTTCCCCCAAAAGAATAAGATGCCTGGTGATTCATTTGCTTCAGATGCCTTCAGAGCTTTAATGATTTTAATATCAACAAATAAGAATGTTGAAAATATGGATATTAAAAACTTTTAACCTTTATGTATTCATGCCAAATTAGTAAATGTCTCTTCTTATAGTACTGGCTTACAAGATCCCTCAACATTTCTTAGATAGCTTGCTTACCCATTATCCAGGTGTGATGGTATTTCAAAATTTGTACTTCTCTTCTGGTCTGCTGTCTAGCCTTGTCTTTCTGTGTCCTTGTGTCTACTAAAAGGATACAAGTCTGAAGCAAAAAATAAAAAAAGCTTGTGCTTTTTAACATGCAAGCATTTATTATGTATCAGCTCTGCAGTAGGCACAGTGATAATGTGCTGGAGGCTCAAAGTTGACTCTGTTGTGATATCTGATCTTGATGGTATTCATGCATTTATTCATTAAACAAGAATTTATTGAGAACATATTATGTGTCAGGCATTTGAATATAGCCATATTAAAACAGATAAAAGTGAAGTTGGCATTCCTAATTGGGGAAACAGATAGTAAACAAGATCTTAAGTTAAAAATATGTACATTGTATTAACTTGTATACATATACCTAATATGGGCATACCTGCACTCAAGTTAGTGATAAGTGATAAAGAGAGCAAAGAAGCCAGAGAAGGGAGCCAAGATGGGGATGGGAAGGCAGTCATAGCTTCAAAATTTATATAAGGTGGTCAAGAAAGGTCTTACTAAGGAGATAACATTTAAATAAAGACCTGGAGAAAGTGGATAAAAACCTTGCCTAGTGGAAGAGATAAACACATAGGAAATGTTTTGTTTGTTTGCTTTTTCGTTTTATTGGAGTTATGTTGCTCTGTGATGTATTAGTTTACACTGTGCAGCAAAGTGAATCAACCATATGTTCCCTCCCTTTTGGACTTCCTTCCCACTCAGGTCACAACAGCGCAGTAAATAGAGTTCTCTGTGCTATACAGTATGTTCACATTCGTTTTCTGTTTTATACATAGTATCAATACTGTATATGTGTCAATCCCTCTCTAAGAGATTGACAGGGTCAGATCTTCATTTTGAATAGGTCATTCTAGCAAAGGATGTGGATTTAAGGGGATGTGACAATGTAACAGATTGGTTTGGAGGCCATTCTAATGGTTCTGGTGAGAGATGATGGCTTAACTTAGGAAGTGGTGTGCAGGGAGTTGGGGCTTGAGACGATGTGGTCAGTATATACTCAGGAAGTAACCTCAGCAGAGGATGAATCGGTTGGGTGGCATCACTAATTCAATGGACATAAACTTGGGCAAACTCTGGGAGATGGTGAGGAACAGGGAGGCCTGGCGTGATGTAGTCCATGGGGTCGCAAAGAGTCAGGCACAACTTGGCGACTGAATGACAACAGTCTCAGCAGAGCTTGGTAATTGTCTTGAGTGGTACGGTGAGAGAAGTCAAGTAATCTTTCTAACCTACAATAAGAAATACATTTTGTATCTCAGTTCAGTACACATGCTTATAAATATGCAACTGATTATGGAATATGTTGCTGAAGCAGAGTTACTTAGAACAGTCCTTTACCCAATTGTCTGTAACAATATTCTGATATTTTCTAATTCACTCAGTTTTGATTTCTTTAAAATGTTGACTTTGACTTGTTAAATAGATTCTGCTGATGGATCATGACCCACAGAGTGGAAAACATTTGCTCAAGTTTCTTCATGTCATCTTCTAATAGGCAGGATATCCCTCTCTGAGTTCTTTGTGGTCTCCAGTCTCCAGACACCTTCACTTAGCAGAGTGGGGAGAGGGAAAAGGCAGGAAAAGGTATTATTTCCAGTCCACTGTGCTGTGGAAGCATTTCCTTTGAGGAAATAACATGCTAAGACAACAGATGATGTCTCAGCAGGGCAGTTGAAGAGCCACACACAACATATCCCTGCCAGTTACGTAGGTAACGCATCACTGCAGAGAAGGTGGTTAGTTGTGCTGGAAACATCTTTTATGCAGGTTTTTATTTGGTGGAGGGAGTGGAGAGGGAGAGAGATAAAGTCTTTCTTTATTCTCTTTGCTGCTAAAAATTGCCTGTCTTCATTAGATACAGAATGGCAAAATTTGGGATGCTGCACTTTTTTCTGTGGGAACCTAGGTTGGGCCCATGTTGGAAACCATTGTTGGTTTTCTCCAGCCAAATAGCTCAGGTTTTCAGCTACAAAATGGGAGATAATACTACCTACCTGGTTGGTTTGTTTCATGAAGATTATGTGAGATAACATGTAGAAAGTACAGTGAAGTATAGGAAGCATTTTGAATATATGACCACTGTTATTTTCTTCATGCAACTAAAGTATTATTGGCATTAGACCATTTTGACCATTTTAATTAACACTAGGAAAGATGTGGGACTTTTCTGAGTTTCATATATAGAGTAAGTTAAAGTCAAAATTCTTATGCTGGTGTGTGCTAAAAATTTTTAAGAGTATAAATCTCCATAAAAATGCATTTGAATTCAGATAGGAAAGATATTAAAGTGTATCTAAGTTGAGATAGTTCTATAGGCGGCTTCTGAAAGGTCTTGGCTCTTTGTAATAGCACACCCTGAATTTGGAGTAAACAAAGCTTTTTTATGCTCCATAAATTACATGTAAATGTATATTATCTTGAATATTTTAATGTTCTTGTTCTCACTCTTTGCATGGTAGATCTACAGTGCATTTCAGATAGCTAAGCTTAGTTTCTGAATATGAGATTCCTTTGAATGATGAAAAAGTCATGACTGTAAAAGGTTTGATTTCTGCTGAACAGTAAACAAGCTTAGCTCAAAGATGTCACTGGGAGAATCTATGGAAATAGGTAACAGAGGACACCTCCATCAGAAGAATTTTACTGAGACGAATTTTCACTTTCCCTTTAAGTAAAATGTAGAAACAGGATGAAGGAACCCTTTCTTTTGGAAGGGATTGGCAAAATGCTCCTTAACAAAAGTCATGATGGCTATCTTTACACCAGTAGGTACTAAATATAACTTTTTAGGGAAATAACACCGAGAGGTCAGTCCCCAGTATTTGGATCTGGTGGAGGTACTGGTGGGATAAGCTAAGAGGGGAGGAGAGAGAGGGGACTGCTGAGTGCTGTGTGTTTCCTTGCTTCCCTTGAGTTGTTGTTCAGTCGACAAGTTGTATCTGACTCTTTGCAGCTCCTTGGTCCACAACATGCCAGGCTTCCCTGTCCTTCATTATCTCCCAGAGTTTGCTCAAATTCATGTCCATTGAGTCGGTAATGCCATCCAACCCTCTCATCTTTGAGTACTATTTTCTTTTTTGGTAGTTTTTCCTCTGTTTTATAAACATAATACTACATTTTCCATGAAGTTAATTGAAGCAAAAACATATTTAGCTGTTAGATTTGCTTTTTGGAAAAAGGAACGAATTGGAGCAGCACTTAATTGACCATTTAATAGGACAGATAAGGTAAATGTGTGTTTTACTTGAGTGAGTACAATGATCATGCAATTAGGGGTGGTATTTAGTTATGGATTTTGGGATGCAGTCTGAGGAAGAATAGTATGGTTTTTATTGCCAGGTTTTAAAGGGAGTGTGTCTGGTAAATGATAAAGTATATTAGGAAATAGGTCTTTGGAATGTGTATGTGTTAATGGGGACATTTAAATTACAAGTGAAATATTTCAAGGGGCTTTGTTTAAGAAAAATTATAGAGATGATGGTGTTGATTAGCTCTATTCCCTGGAATTCTATGTATTTAAGCAGTGTGATACACACTTCGCTTGTCTACAGCATGCCCAAGCATTTAGTCTGAAGATAGCATTCTTTTTCTTAATGAAATGTACATTAACTATGCAGACCCTTCATAGAGCAGTGTTTTAATCATGCTCTATTGATTTATACATCACTTCAATGCTGCGTATTGAGGGCCTTTTGTTCTGCTTTACTTGGATTCTCATTCTCTCTACCTGACTTGCATAATGCTCTGCGACCCTGTTAAATTTTTTTCCCTTGGGAAGCAGTCATGATTAGGAAGCCACAAAAGGTCAACCGTATTGTCACTCTCTTTCAGCTTTCTGAGGTGCAAAGAACCAATGATGGGCTTAGAGAAGTGTTGTCATTGTCCATAATTGATAGTGGGTTATTAGAACTTCCTTAAAATGAATAAATGCTGAGTTTCCAGCTTTGGCATGAACCTGAGTGATTTATTGGAAGCTGCTGATGCCAAGTGGATGTTTTACATGTTCTGAAGGAGTGGGGTGATAGCGAGAAGACTGTCAATGGTTCCTGGTTTCCCTACCAGGGGACCATTCCAGGCAGGGCCATTGTGAGCCGCCTTATGAACAGTAATGGTTCTCAGAAACTCAGGTTGTTGCTACAAGCTACCCAATACAAATGGAAATATTTTATTATTTTTCTTTTGTCTTAATGTTAATTTGAGTGAGAAGAAATGTAGATCTAGTTGGTATGGATTAAGGATCCCTGCATGGACTGGAATAAATAAGTCAAATTCCTTGCCCTCCACCTGCAACTTCTAGAATCTCATTTGGATTGAAAGACTAGAGCTAGATTTTACACAGGAATTAAACTCTGCTCGCTTCATTATTATTCATGGTCAGATCCCCAAATCTCCTCCCTGAAGAGATGTATTCTTCCCAGCAAATTAAAACATCCTTTTTTTCTAGAGGCCAAATGATGGTGGTGTCAACTATTGATGAAGATGAATAGGTAATTCTTTTCTCAATTTATACATTCCTTCCCCCTCCCCCTACTGTTCAGGATGGGTGGCGGGGTGGAGGGTTTGCTCATTTAAACCAAGAGCCAGTATTTCATTTCCTCTCCTCTCCATAGGTTGTATGCGTTGTGTTAATCTCCTGGTTAGGTAATGGAGGAAAATATTAGAAAGTGTGATGGCTCATTATAAGGGCATTTGACATAAGCATATTTGCTGATGATGGATTGCCGGTCAGTGGTAATTTAAAGGGATTCTGAGCAGTGGTTAAGGTAGAACATTTTTCTTGCATTAATCAGTTAGGATCAGGATAGCCTAAATTACAGAGATCTGTCAAAGTCTCTAAGTGAAAGGTAGATTTTAGAAGCTGGTTATCAGTTGAACATATGCACATCTTATGCTTACCTGCTGTGTTTCTCCTCAACTTAATCAAATCCTCATGAAAGAAGATCTGGGTTAACAACTTGCTGTTTTACTTTATGTACTAGTATATTAATTCATTCTCAGAAAGGAAAAAAAAAACTTTAAAACACCTTTTAGGAAATGAAAACTGGGGCTAGAGTGGGAATATTGACTTTCGAGATTTTCAAGATATTGGCAGTAGAAACACATTAAATTCTAACCTAAATAGATCTGGAACTTTAATCAAGTGTGTCTTGAGCAGTGTGACCTAGTTACACATACTCCTTAAAACAGACATTAGTCCACCTCTGAAAATTATTGGAGTGGTTATGTTTTCATTTATGGAAAAATATCTTAGATGTGCCCCCAGGTGAAAAGTAGTTGTTTAGAGGCATTTTGGAGCTCCCAAAGAGATGCATGAGTGTGTGATAACACTTCAATTTCATCATGACATGCTTTATGATAAAGCTGCGTTGGGCACAGCTCAGCAATATCCAAAGATCAGAACAGCTGTTATCTGCAGAGCCACTGGGGTGTGTCTGTCAGATGTTTGCATATAGAACAAGGTGTTCCAGTTAATATGTCGTGATAGTTTAATTACATCACCTTTCCTGGGAGTTTACTTGATTCCTGGTTCAAGAGCATCCAGTGAGATGGCATTCTATCAATTTCTCTTCCTTTAACAGCTTTCATTTTTCTTACTATTGGGTCTAGGTTATGTGTATTAATTTCTAAAATATATGTTGAAATAAATAAGTCTTATATATAAACAACTTTTTCTGTCCCTCCCTACTCAATTCCTGAATGCTAAGATGTCTTATTGTTTTAGCACTTTCTTTCTCTGCAGAGCATGTATAGGTATTGGAAACTCAGGAAATGATGTTATTAGCTGGTAAACAGGAATAATCCACAGATCTTCCACTGACTGGCAGCTCCAGAGACACTTGGATCTTAGATGGAGTCCAAGGTACTCTGTGCTGTGCTGTGTAATATAGGACCATTTTCCATTGCTCTCAAAATTCTCTATCTGAACAGTTTTCTACCTCCTTTGTTCCTTTATAAATAGAGCTTAGCTGAAAATAGTTTGTCTCTAAATCTATATATTTTATGTTCAAGACTAGATTCTTAATGTTTTCTGGAGTTTTACTTTCCAGAATGGAATGGTGCTATCCAGCAGACCTTTCTGAGATGATGGAAATGTTCCAGACTCTGCAGTGTCCAATATGGTAGCCATTAGCTGCACATAGCTTTTAAGCTCTTGAAATGAGGCTGAATCAACTGTGGAACTAAAATTTTCATTTAAACTGAACTTAAATAGCCATGTGTGGTTGGTGGCTACCATATTGGACAGCACAGTCCTAGAAGCTTGAAAACAATTCATGTGTCTTTCCTGTTTTCCAGTTCTTTATTTTTTCTCTTCTACTTACTCCTCATTCCTTCTGTCTGAACAACCTGTTAGCATTGTATCTGAGAACATGTTTCTTAGGAGACACTGCAGAAATGATGAGAAAAGATTTTTGAAAAATCTCTTGTGCCTTGTATAAATACAAGTGATGCAGAGAAATGGAGCTTTTCTAAGAATTCAAATATACAAGTGAGTTTTTGTACCAAAAGTACAGCAAAAAAATTATTTAAGCCATTGAAACAATTGAAGTGCTCAGCTTGCTATTTTGGAGCTAGAGGAAATGTTTGTATTCAGAATTAATTGTATAGAATAACTACACTGAGTATAAGAATGCAGTTCAAAATGATTTAGGTTTCACACAAATTTAATTTCAATTACTATTACCTGCAAAAATTGATGCCAGACATGGTAGTAAATATTACTTTTACATGAATACATATATTTGTCCTCTACAGTATCTGGTGTTTGATAAGAATGAGGGTGGTATTGTCAGCTGCTTGGAAGAGAGGCTAGATTAATATCTAATGTTATATATTATGTAATACATTTATTAATTTCTGCATGATTTTTCCTCCCAGTAGATGAAGAAGTACTTACTGTAGGATCCATGGACCTTAAGGATTTACAGATAGCCTGAGACTGTTAGCAAAGTGTTTTATTTTTTTCTGCCTCTGTGTTTGTTTGGGGAAAAGAGTTGTAAGTTTTATAAAATCTGAGAACTTCAAAGGTCAAGTCACTTATTAGATTGAGATAGTCCTGATTGCAGGGGCTATGTTTACTTACCACTTTATCCTCCCATTTCCATTATAGTACCCTCACATTCAATCAACATTTTTGGAATGTAATTGGAAACCATTTCTTTCAGAGTTGATGCATTGCCTTTCTTTTTATCCAAGTGTTAAAATGAATTCATAATAACTTTTATTTTTTCTTTGCTTCTGGTGTAAGGTTTCTACTGCTCTCCCTCATATGGTGATGTGGAACACTTAATCCTAGAGGAAATAGCTCTGGCATTTGGAGGATCAGGAGAAGTTAACGTCCCCATTTCCCACCACTTGCTTTCTGTTGAAGCTGACTGATCTCACTGCAAACTTTAGCACCATCCTGTTTTAACCTTACCTGACCCTCATACCATTGTCTCTTTCTTTCCTTTTTTCATCTAGGGTGGATTAGTGACTCAGTTAACTATTTTTTTCAGAAACCAAACCTTAGACTACTTAATGAGCATCTCTCTGGGCTTGCCAGTGGCTCAGAGGGTAAAGAATCTGCAAGCAATGCAGGAGACCCAGGTTCAATCCCTGGGTCAGGAAGTTCCCTTGGAGAAGGGAATTGCTACCCAGGACAGTATTCTTGCCTGGGAAGTCCCATGCACAGAGGAGCCTGGAGGGCTACAGTCCATGGGGTCACAAAGAGCTGGACACAACTGAGCGACTGAGCGTGCACTGCTATTACTTATATCTGCAATTCGGACAGAGGCACAAGATGCAAAATGCCAGAAGATGGGAGACACTTCAGTAACCATGTGTTTGGCTGCTTTCTGCTCTTTAATGTGTGTGTGCCTTGGCTTATGTGTGCTTCCCAACCTGCTGACACACACATGATTTGAGCCGTGTTTTTACTCTGTACCACTCACCGAATTACTGTTTAATAAGATGGTAAACAACCTGGAGAATCAAATGCAAGCTCCAAGGAGAGGTAGGAAGGCTGTAACAACCATTAGATAACTGAAGATGGCACTTGGTTAGTGTCAAAGGAGGAGACTCCTACTGGAGTTATTCTATCAAATTATTTGACTTCTTGGGAAAAAGTTAGAATATGAAAAAAGATATGAGTAGTTGGTTTCATAGTCTTATATTCACTTACTGTCAGCAGTGGCCCATTCCTTGTTTTCCCCCTCTGTTCTTCAGGAGTTTTTGAGTCATGGTGAAGTGACAGGTGCATCATGATGATAGATGGTGTGATATATATATATACACACAGAGAAGATCTTGATAGCAATGAAGGAAAGTACTGTTCTATGCTTGAATATGACAAAGGATTAGGATTAGGGACCACGGGGAGTACTATCCTTGATTGAACATCTTTGCATCCTCTCAGCTATACATGGGCTATTGGGGTCAATGTGTCGTCTGTTCTATAAAATCACTGTGAACATGTCATTCATACAAAATAAACACACAAGCTCACATCAGAGCCAGAGGACACTTGATATATTACTTATCTTATGCTGTGTAAGATATTATCCCGGCAAACTGAGTCTAACAGTGGATAAAAAGACTTATACACCATGATTCATCCCAGGGTCATAAGGATGCTTCATTATATGCAAATTAATTAATGTGATACACCACATAGACAAAAGAAAAGATGAAAACTACATGATCGTATCAATAGGTTCAGAAAAGGCATTTGAATGAATTCAACATCTATTAATGATAAAAAAAAATAACCTCTCACCAAAATGGGTATTCAGGAAGCATATGTCAGCATAATAAAAGCTATTTATGACAAAACCCACATCTAACATAATACTCAATGGTGAGAAGCTGAAAGCATTGCTACTAAAATCTGAAACAGTACAAGGATGCCCACTTTCACCAATTCAGCATAGTAGTTTTTTTTTTTTTCTGTTGACATATAGGTGGTTTACAGTATTATATTACTGCTGTACAGCCTATTCAACATGGTATTGAAAGTCCTAGCCACAGCAATCATATAAGAAAAAGAAATAAAAGGTATCCGTTATATGCAGATGACAAGATATTCTATATTGAAACCTGAAGACTCCATACAAAAGCTATTAAAACAGTTAATGAATTCAGCAGGGCGGCAGAATAAAAGATTTAACATACAGAAATCTGCTGCATTTCTTTATAGTTAAAATGAGATATCAGAAAGAGAAAGTTAAAAAAAAATCTTTTAAAATTACCTAAAAAATAAAATAAATAAATCTTTGGAAATAAACTTTGGAATAAGTCTGACCAAGGAGGTGGAAGATTTATACCCTGAGAACTATTAATATAGAATATTGATAAAAGAAATGGAAGCTAATTCAAAGAAATGGAAAGATACCCCATGTTAGATTGGAAGAGTTAATATTGTTAAAATGGCCACACTACCAAATCAATCTATAGATTTAATGCAATCCCTATCAAATTACCTGTAATATTTTTCACAGAACTAGAGCAAATAATCCTAAAATTTATTTGGAACAAAAGACCCCAAGCAATTCTGAGGAAAAAGAACAAAGCTGGAGGCACAACCCTCCCCAGACTACAGATAATACTATGAAGCTACTGTAATCAAAACAGCACAGTATTGGCACAATGGTGCAAAATAGAGAGCCCAAAAATAAACCCACACACCTACAGATAATTAATTTTCAATAAAGGAGGCAAGAACATATAAAGGAGAAAAGAACATTTCTTTAGCAAGTGCTTGGAGAGCTGAACAGTGCATGTAAATCAATTAAGTTAGAACACTTCCTCACATCTTACACAAAAAAATAAATTTACAATGGCTTAAAGACTAAAATATAAGACATGGCACCCTAAAACTCCTAAGAGAATATAGGCAAAATATTCTCTGACATAAACTGCAGCAATGTTTTCTTAGGTCTGTTTCCCAAGACAGAAGAAATGAAAGCAAAAATAAGCCAGTGGGACCTAATCAAACTTGGAAGCTTAGGCACAGCAAAAGAAACCATAAACAAGATGAAAAGAAAACCTACAGAATGGGAAAAAATATTTGCCAACAATGTTACCAACATGGGATAAATTTCCAAAATATATCAACAGCCTCATACAACTCAAAAAATGGGCAGAAGACTTAAATAGACATTTTTCCAAAAAAGACAAATGACCAACAGGCACATGAAAAGATGTTCAATATTACTAATTATTAGAGAAATGCATATCAACGTTATAGTGAAGTATCACCTCACACCAGTCAGAATGGCTATCATCAATAATAAGTGGTGGACAGGGTATGGAAAAAGGAATTCCCACAATGCCTGTGGGCATGTAAATTGGTGCAGCCACTATGGGAAACAGTCTGGAGGTTCCTTAAAAAGCCAAAAATAGAGTTTCCATATGAAACAGCAATCCTACTCCTATGCATATATCATGACAAAACAAAAAGTAATTTGAAAAGATATATGTGTCCCACTGTTCATAGCAGCACTATTTATGATAGCCAAGATATGGAACCCACCTAAGTGTCCACTGACAGATGAATGGATAAAGATGTGGATGGACTACTACTTGGCCATAAAAAAGAATGCAATAAAATTTAATTAAATATAAATAAATAAATAATAAAATAAAATGCTTAGGAAAAAAAGAATGCAATAATGCCATTTACAGTAACATGGATCAACTTCATATGAAGTAATTCAGAGAAAGACAAATATCCTATGATACTAGTGGCATGTGGAATCTAGAAAAGTGATCAGTTCAAGGAAATTGTTTACAAAACAGAAATAGACTCACACCATAGGAAACAGACTTATGTTTACCAAAGTGAGAAGGGAGGAGGAAAAAATTAGGAGCTTGGGATTAATAGATATACAGTGTGTAGGTGTGCATGCACACTCAGGTGTGTCCAACTTTTTGTGACCACATGAACTGTAGCTGGCTGGCTCCTCTGTCCATGGAATTTTTCAGGCAAGAATACTGGAGTGAGTTGCCATTTCCTTCTCCAGGGGCTCTTCCCAACCCAGGGATCAAACCCATGACTCTAATATCTCCTGCATTAGCAGGCAGGTTCTTGACCAGTTAAGCCACCAGGGAAGCCCCAAGATATACAGCACTAAATATCAAATAGATAAATAAGATCCTACTGTATAGCATAGGAGACTATATTCACTATCTTGTAATAACCTCTAATGGAAGAGAATCTGAAAAAGAATATATACATATATGTATAAGAGAATCACTTTGCCATCCACCAGAAACTAACACAGCATTATAAGTCAACTATACTTTTAAAAAAAAGAAATTATCCCCCAAGTTTAGCACTTTAAAAACAAAACAACACAAAACCAAACCCAGTGAGTTACTACACCAAAGTTTTTTAGTTAGTAATTCAGGAGCAGCTTATCTGGGCACAGTCATGAGGTTGCAGCCAGGGCTGGAGTCATCAGAAGACTTGACTGTGGCAGGGAGACCCTCCCTCACACTGCTGGCCCACTGTTGCTAGCTGTTGTCAGGAAGCCTCAGTTCCTTACCACACGGACTTCTCCATAGTGATGCTTGAATGTCCTCATGACATGGACAGCTGGTTTCTCCCAGATGAAGTGGTTGATGTATGGAAGAGGAAAAAGAGTTGGATGGATGGGGGCTGGGAGCTGGTGGTGGGGATGGGTGGAGAATAGGAGAAGAGGGAGAAACTCACAATGCCTTTTATAACCAAGTTTTAGAAAACATACATCATCATTTCTGTCCTGTTGTGTTAGTTTGAAAAGGGTCATTAAGTACAGTCTGCTCTGAAGCAGGGAGAATTTCCAAGGTCTACCTCTTAAAGAGAGGAGTACCAAAGAATTCCTGGGCATATAATAAAATCACCACATCTGAGCAACTGAGAGTCCTTCCTGGCCTAGTACTCATTTCTACACTTAGATTTCTTAGACCTGCTTCTACTTCTAGACTCTTCTCAAGTCTAAAGTCAGTCCTGGAGGGGCTATATCTCATCCTTTAAAATAGCCCCTTTGACCTTTTATTTCAACTTGATTATGACAATTATTAATGAATTTATTCTTGTTGTAAGATATTGTGACTGTGTAAGATTCTGAAATGCAAGAATTCTTTAAAGATTTTAGGTAGATCATTTCCCTCTTTTAGAGCAGTTATTAAAGCCTTGGATGATTGATACCTTCATTGTCATTTTCCTATAGATTTCCTTTTTTCTTGATTTTTAACTAGCTGTGGTGTGAAGAGTGATTTATTTAGTAAAAAAAAGTCCTTGATGATGTGATTTGTGTAAAGTCATTTCTAAGTTTTCAAAAATAATTCTCAGAGTTGACTTTCCAGCTTTTTCATTTGTTTGTATTCATTTGGGAAATATGGAAATGTTGCATAGTTCCACATTTTTAGTATTTACTTGTGGAACATAAAGTGTAAAATAAATTTACACTTGCAGATAATCCTGCTGTTACTGGCTTCCTCCCCAGAAAGAAGACATTTGCCTGTTTAGCCACATCTTTCCCCAGTTGTTGGAGGAGAGGTCATCTTATTTATTTTCCTTGACCTTGCTAACCTCCGTGGCAGGAATTCTGGGGAGGAAAAAGGGGAGACAGGTAAGACTGGTTTGCCTCAATCAGAGAAGAGTAGAAGGCAGGTGTGAGGAGTGACTAGGCTGCCTCCTAACCTAGCTGTGGGAAACTTGTGTATGTGTGGTGAATTCACTTCTGCTTTTACACACAGGGAGACTTTTTAACCTTATTTCAGTCTTATTTTCATTCCTTCTCAATGGTGCATCTTTTAACTCCTCTGGGTAGTTATCTAATAATGCTCTCAGGTCCAAAGTAGACCTTTATTCATAGAACGCATGTGCTAAATGTTGACTATTCAGGCCTTTTGCTAAGTTGTGGGAGGCACAGATAAGCGATTAGGATTCACAGGGTGCCGCAGACATGCTAACCAAGGAGAAGATTTGTTTTCCTGTGTATTATGCCAAAATAGAGGAATTGGCAAAGCGTATTTCTAAGTTTTTTCTACTGAGCATAGAAAGTTATTTTTCCTCATTCTTGGCACTTATCCATTCCGTGTTTTATTTATTTATTTTTGGTTGTACCCACTCTTCATTGCTACACTGGTTTTCTCTAGTTGTGATGTGTGGGGCTAGCCATTCCCTCCTTGTAGTGGGCAGGCCTCTCATTGTGGTGGCTTCTCTTGCTGCAGAGCATGGATTCTAGGGTGCTTAGGCTTCTTTAGTTGTGACGTGTGGGCTCAGTAGGTGCAGCTCCTGGGCCTTAGAGTGCTGGTGTGATAGTTGTGGCTCCTGGGCTTAGTTGCTCTGCAGCATGTGGATCTTCCCAGATCAGGAATCGAATCCGAATCTCCTACATTGACAGGCGGATTCTTCAACACTGAGCCATCAGGGAAGCCTCCCCACCCCATTCCATGTTTTATAGGTAGCATTTATTGAGGTGTGTTCCTTGCTGTCCTAGTACAATTTGTCTTGGAACACTATCATGAATGATTCTTGGTTTCCTAGTAGTAGCATAAATTGAAGACTACACTGGGGTGTTGGTCCACATACCTGTTTTGGGAATGCTTGGAAAATCATGGTAAATCACCAAGTGTCCTAACTGCCCATGGGCTGCTGCACCTCTACGAAGTGTATATGCACAAATGGTTGCTATAGGACTAATCAGCTGCAACCAGGACACCATCATCACACTTGTGAGCAAAGCATAAAGGCTGACATAAGCTCTTAAAGGAGAGACGGGAGACAGTAGGGCATCAGAGAACATGGGCTGAGATAAGAAGGAATAGGATGTTGCTGTGTGTCTTGTCTCAGGACACTGGACAATGAGTAGTCATGAGGAGCAGCACAGCAGTACTTGTGGTCCCTAAAAGTTACAGTCTGTCTGTGCTGGATCCCCCTCTGGTGACTCCTGCACTGTGAAATGCAGAAATCTAAATGGAAGATGTGTTTTTCTACTTCGATTTTCTCACCAAGCATCATCTCCCAGAAATAAAGTCCACAATGTTTATATACATGCCTGGCCCACAGAAGGCCTTCTGTAAATATTAGTTCCCTTCCTCTTTGCTTCTTTTGCAAGTCATTTCCCTATGTTGGTGAGGCTTCTGTAGCTTGTTGACTTTGTTTTGGAAGTAATTTGAAGAGACTTATGTGACATTGGGGATGGAGGAAGGAGCGGAGTTCAGTGAGCATCTGGTCCAAAAACAGAGAGTGGAGAAGGAAGCAGGCTCAGGGAAGCCTCTTCCATCAGTCCAGGTGCCCTGCACCTGCCACCAGGTACCCCAGGTACAACAGTCACAGAAAGCTGCAGGGCCGTAGCTGGGTGGCAGGGCTGGTGCTGCCTGCACCAAGATAGCGTAGAGGAAGAGGATGGGTCTGACAACTAGCTGTGGGCTCAGTCTTTGTTGGTCACTAGTTCTGATGCCAGGGGCAAGTCACTTGAGCACCCTAGACTTCACTTTCCTTATCTTTAAAATGGGAATGACAGTAATACCATGTCAGAGGGTTGTTTTAAAGATTAAATGAGATCACCTGCCTAAAGCACTTAGGATGGTGCTTGGCACGCAGTGAGGCTGTGCCTAGTGAGAGGGAGGGATGGGTGGACTGAGACTAGGGAAAGGGGAATGGCCCAGACACCAGGATGCTGTTTCTCACGTGATGCTGTTTCGCTCACTCTCACTTGCAGGCCCTCAAACTTGCCTTTCTCTTGGCTTGGAAGCCTCTTCGTCCTTCACTCCTCCTCCCTCCAGGTCTCTGCTTGAATGGCCCCCTGTCAGAGAGATCGTCTCTAACCACCCGTATCCTGCTTCTGCGTCGTAACCCTAATTAGCGCCCGAAGAGAGGGGCTGGGTTTTGCCTGCGGCTCCCTCCACAGAGCCCAGACAGCACTCAGCACATAGGCAATGTTCAGTAAATTTACTGAAGAAATCAGTTCAGGCAAGGGGGCCAGATAGTAACTATTTGGGGCCTCATGAGCCATACGGTCTCTGGGATAACTGCTCAGCCCTGCCAATGTGGACAGGATGTTAGGTATGTGAGCAAACGAGTATGGCTGTGGTCCAGAACATTCTTATCTGGAGTGTGGGCTGCAGTTGACTGGTCTCGGCAATGTCAATGAATGGTGAAGGTCAGGAATGAACATTTAGTGGCTGTGGTGGTTTGAGCTTATGGGAATAGGGGTATCTCAGCAGTAGGGGGTGACTATAACCATGGCGGCAGTTGGGGGACAAAGAAAACCCATAGCCCTGATGGGGAAGCATCCTGGTTTCTGGTAGCTATGATGATATAAATGGATGGGGATCGTGTACTTTGCTAGCCAGACCAGTCCTGTGGGCGCAGCCTTGGAGATGAGAGCTCTGCTCTCACATTTGGTGAATGGGTTTTTCTTAAACTTTAAATAAACATTTAAATGGCGGAGAAATTCATTGTTTAAAATCCCCATAAAGGAGAAGAAATCTAATTTATCTTACTTTTAAGTTTTATGTATGAGAACCCTAGATTTAGTGAAAGGAAGACTATACATGTAGAGTGGAGTGTTCTGTTCTCAGCTGACTTCAAGCTCACATTTGAAGCTGTACCTAATTTAGTGTGTTTCTTGATTCCAATCTGGCACTAGTGGTAAAAGAACCCACCTGATAATGCAGAAAACATACGAGATGTGGGTTTGATCCCTGGGTCGGGAAGATCCCCTGGAGGAGGGCATGGCAACCCACTCCAGTATTCTTCCCTGGAGAATCTCCTGGACAGAGGAGCCTGGCGGGCTCCGGTCCATAGGGTCACAAAGCATCAGACATGACTGAAGCAGCTTAGCACTCATGCATATTCAGCGTAGAGCCTCTTCCACCAGCAAGTCTCAGGCAAAAAAGGAAAAATAAAGATCTGAGCATGGGAGCCAGAGCTGGATCAAATACTGACTGTTGAAATGTCCCCAGATGTGGGTCATCTCTTTCAGATGTTGGCAGATGTCAGTGTGTTCACGCTTTCTGAGGTAGGATTGGTTGGCTCCGTACCTTGTCAGGAGTTTCCTTGGAATTCCTGTGTATTGGGTTGGTTTTGTTCTTTCATGGAAGGGGAACAGAATTGTTTTTTCTTCTTGGCTAAAGTGAGTATATTTTTAATAGTAGTTTTAGAGTTCTTGTTTATAGATTTAAAAATACCTTGTTTATAGGTTAAAAAAAGAATAGGATCGAACTCTCAATCCTCTTCAACTCTTCTTGTTGCTGTGTTGGTCTTATTTACGCAGCTCTATTCAGTCCTTGGGGGCTGCTTTGAGAACTCAAGGGATTCCTGACAGTGAGTTATCTTCTGTCTGTTTTTACTACTCTGTGGCTTCTGGTGAATGCTTATTTTAGCAGAGTTATGAACCTGTAGCCAAAGGCAAAGTCTTTTCCTGGCCTGATTTCAGTTGGTTGCTGGAAACATCTTGACTTGTCCTTCACTCCTGAAACTTTGAGAATAGTTTTCTTCCCAGAAGGTGTGGGCTGGTGGGGATGGGGGTTCAGAACAGAGGGCTCCTGTTTGGGGGCCAGACCTTTTTTTGGAGAATACATAAAAGTATGTGAGCTTCCAGTAATGGTTGGCCATCCGATCAGACTTTTCAAGAACATTATAATCGGTAATTGGAAGATCAGAGGGGTCAAGTTACTCACGCACTCATGACCCAGCTGAATAGTAGATTATGATGAAAAGTTAAGATGGAGTCATTTTCTGAGAGTCTATCAAGCTATTCACTGCTTGTGTTTCTCTTCCTTCTTGTTTTTCTCGTTGCGTTTCCCACCTTCTCCCTCCCACCTCTTATGTCTTTCTGAGTCATTTTCTCCTCCCCACGTTTTTCTGGCTCATATTCCCCTGGGGGCTCGTAGGTTAGGGCTCACCTGACTCGTGAGGGCGGGGAGTCCATGTGGTGGACGATGATTGGGAAGCAGCCCTGGGATGTGTGACTGAACAAAGGAAAGCTGAGATGGTAGCACTGTAACCTAAAGTTCTAGGGGTAGGTCGCTCAGTCATGTCCGACTCTTTGCAACCCTTTGGACTGTAACCCTCCAGGGTCCTCTGTCCATGGAATTCTCCAGTCAAGAATCCCGGAGTCTTGGGTAGCCATTTCCTTCTACAGGGGATCTTCCCAACCCAAGAATCGAACCCATGTCTCCTGTATTGCAGGTAGATTCTTTACTGTCTGAGCCACCAGGGAAGCCCAAAGCAAGCCTTAAAACTTCAGTGTGGCTCCTAGTGGAGGTGGGGCAGATGTGTGGCGGTGAGCAGACAGGCACTGAAGCCCCATGTTGGGATCTGGTCCTTAGCAGGCTGCCTTTCAGAGGCAAGAGTCAGTGGGTGCCAGACCCTGGACACAAGGCCTGACCTTGAGTTCTGGGGGCCCAGGCCAGAGATTCTAGTAACTGAGAAGCAGAGACTCAGCCTCGGGATCCAGGGTAGACAGCTGGGCAGACTCTGGTCAGAGAGAGACCGAGTGGTAAGAAAGATTTGGTGCTGAGCAAGGGAAAGACTGATTGAAGGTCTCATAATTTATTTATTTAGAATTATGGACTATACTCATTTATACATATTTAATAGATTTAATATATTTGTTTCTTTATTATGTGTTAATTTTGCTAAGGCTTCCCTGGTGTCTCAGATGGTAAAAAACCTGCCTGCAATGCAATGTTTGATCCCTGGGTCAGGACAATCCCCTGGAGGAGGCCATGGCAACCCACTTCAGAATTCTTGTCTGGAGAATTCCATGAACAGAGGAGCCTGGCAGGCTACACACAGTTCATGGGGTCACAAAGAGTCAGACACGACTGAGCAACTAACACTGTCATACTTTTCAATTTTGCTGAGAGAGAAGGTTTTTAGGCTCTGTGGTGCGGTGGACACAACCAGAGTGAAAGTGTGAGGTCA
The DNA here is from genome assembly GCA_935064755.1 of Tragelaphus eurycerus. Classification (NCBI taxonomy): domain Eukaryota; kingdom Metazoa; phylum Chordata; class Mammalia; order Artiodactyla; family Bovidae; genus Tragelaphus; species Tragelaphus eurycerus. The sequence goes on along the minus strand of CAKXYN010000024.1, from coordinate 13,416,749 downwards.
TGTCAGAGGGGGTGGGTAGGGTAGGAGCTGGGGAAGGGGCAGGGCAACAGGGCATTAATGTCCCTGAACAGCTCCTGTCAGACTATTCTCCTCTTCCCGTCTCCCTCCACTTTCTTCCTCAGTCATTTCCTTCTCTTTCTTCTCCATTCCCTTCACATTCTCTGTTATGCTTTCCCTCTTAAAGAAGAAATGAAACTAATAAAAATAGTTTGCGTGGGCTGGCACTGCCTCTGACCCCCAGAGCACTCCTTTGAGTTCTCTATTTGCCAATTTCTCAGTGACTGTTTTTCCTGTCCTTCTAAAATATTTCCATTTTAACCAGGTGAGGCCCCTGAGCTGCTAAGAACGCGTGACTCATGCTTCTCAGGAATGCTTTTCCGAACAGTGTGTGTTTACTTCTTGGGTCAGGGTTCAGTTTGCTACCGCTACCCACAGCGGAATTGCTCAAACAGTCCTTTTTTCCTCTTAATGTAAAATCATGAAATGAATATTAATTTATATGTTTTTCCAGTTAAAGAGCACATTATTTTTACAAGAAGGGCAGGTTTCAGTTTTTTCCTAGACACTTGTGGAAAGTTTATTTTTAGGTTCAATAGATGTTACTGATCAGATGTTCTAGTGCTTGATTATTTTCTTTTATGGTTCTGTCAAAATGAACCAGGCTAAGAGGAAATGGAAGGGGGAAGAGAAGAAACATATGAGTGCTATCTCTTGCTGCTGCTGCTGCTGCTAAGTCGCTTCAGTAGTGTCCGACTCTGTGCGACCCCACAGACGGAAGCTCACCAGGCTTCCCCGTCCCTGGGATTCTCCAGGCAAGAATACTGGAGTGGGTTGCCATTTCCTTCTCCAATTATATCTTGCTAGGAACTTGATATTTCATCCTCTGTCACCCCCTTCTCTTGCCCTCAATCTTTCCCAGCATCAGGGTCTTTTCCAGTGAGGCAGCTCTTCACATTGGGTGCCCAAAGTATTGGAAATTCAGCTTCAGCGTCAGTCTTTCCACTGAATATCCAGGACTGATTTCCTTTAGGATGGACTGGTTGGATCTCCTTGCAGTCTGAGGTACTCTCAAGAGTCTTCTCCAACACCACAGTTCCAAAGCATCAATTCTTTGGCACCCAGCCTTCTTTATGGTCCTACTCTCACATCCATACATGACCACTGGAAAAACTATAGCTTTGACTGCTAAGTCGCTTCAGTTGTGTCCGACTCTATGCGATCCCATAGACGGCAGCCCACCAGGCTCCCCCGTCCCTGGGATTCTCCAGGCAAGAACGCTGGAGTGGGTTGCCATTTTCTTCTCCAATGCATGAAAGTGAAAAGTGAAAGTGAAGTCACTCAGTCGTGTCTGACTCTTAGTGACCCCATGGACTGCAACCTACCAGGCTCCTCGGTCCATGAGATTTTCCAGGCAAGAGTACTGGAGTGGGGTGCCATTGCCTTCTCCAAATAGCTTTGACTAGACGGACCTTTGTCAGCATAGTGATGGTTTAGCTGCCAGTTTTCCTCCTCCATTGGTTTTCATTTAGTTGAAAAAACACCTTGTCTTTCAGCGCTTATTTTGTATTTAAAAAAACTTTTTATTTTATCTTGGGGTCTAGCCTATTAACAGTGTTGTGATAGTTTCAGGTGAACAGTGAAAGGAATCAGCCATACATATACGTGGATCCATTCTCCCCAAACTCCCCTCCTGTCCAGGCTGCCACAGAACAGTGGGCAGAGTTCCATGAGCCATACAGTAGTTCCTTATTGGTTATCCATTTTAACTATAGCAGTGTGTACATGACCACCCCAAACTCCCTAACCACCCTTTCCCCCCATCCTCACATTTTTACATGTTCTTTCTCTTTCCATCTCTGGAGCAGCAAGCAAATCCTTCCCCCTACCATAGCACAAAATAGTCCTGCTCAGTCTTAGACCCTGTGGACTAAGGTATTTCCCCTGTATAATGTTTATCTCAGCAGCTTCTCAGCAAAGAGAGATTTCTCTCATAAGTCCTTCTTAGACCACCTTGCTTAGAAAACAGATTTTTTTCTGTACTCCATTAAAGACAAGTTTGAAAAGTCCAAGCTAGAAGGAAAATTACCAATGTTGTCAATCCTAAAGGAAATTAGTCCTGAATATTCATTAAAGGGACTGATGCTGAAGCTGAAACTCCAATACTTTGGCCACCTGAGGTGAAGAGCCAACTCATTGGAAAAGACCCTGATGCTGGGCAAGATTGAAGGTGGGAGGAGAAGGGGGCAACAGATGATGAGATGGTTGGATGTCATCATCCACTGACTTGATGGACATGAGTTTGAATAAGCTCCAGGAGTTGGTGATGGGCAGAAAAGCCTGGCGTGCTACAGTCCATGGGGTCTCAAAGAGTCAGACACAACTGAGCAACTGAACTGAACACCCCATGCTGTGCTGCTTTCTGCCACTGGCTTCAGGGTCCCTGAGAAGATCCTAATCTCTGTGAGTAAATGCTAGTCAACCTCTTCCTGCATTTTAGGCATTAAGTGATGTCAGCATGGCTCAGCCAACAGTAAGGACTGGAAATTAATTAGACGCTGGACCACAACTCTGCTCAAGGTTATTGTAGTCCCTCACACCTAACTCTGTTACCTTTGCTGTGTCATTTCATGACTCTGCTTTTGTGTCTATCTCCTGCACTGTGGTAGAAGTGCCTTCAGGAAGATGCCTATGTTTATTCTGTTTTCTGTCCTCAGCCCTTAGCACAATGTCAAGTTGTTAAAACAACCATTGACTGATAAAGCCTGCATGAACAAAACCCATAGAAAATCACACAAGTCAATTATAATGGAGTGATGAATACCAGTGGGATTGCAGGAGTAGGTAAGGGAGAAAGGTGTGAAAGGTAAGAAAGAGATGATAGGTCTAGAAATCTGCATTCTGGGCTGGATTCATGCACCAGCTATCTCTGCAAAGCTTGGTGGTTGACTTGGCTGGGCCTCTGTCTTCTGAAAAGCTAGGAATTAGACTACAGGTGATTTTATTTTGTAATTCTATAATTTTGACTTGAGGATTTCAGCTAAGAAACCCTAGAAACTGCTTCTTGTAGATGGCCAGTTAGGACTGAACTAGGTCATTCACTGTTTGACACCAGGGTGTAAGACTCCATTTCCTCTGGGCAGCTTTCCCAGACCAGGGATGGAAGAGGAAATGAAAGTTAACTTTCTGGGGCTCCACGTGCTCCATGGCAGTGACCCCTCTTAAGGAGGCTGTTTGAAACAGTGGAAGCAACATGGGCTTTGGAGTTAGGAATCTTGAGCTTGATTCCTTTTGTACCTCCTGAGCTGATAACTTTGCAGGGGCTACTCTTTCCCAATGTGTTTGCCCATTTGTAAAGTGGGAGTAATAGTACTCCCTGCCTGGGAGTCTACTATCTTTACTAGAGAGGAAGCGGGCACAGAATGTCAAGTTTTGTGGCCTTGTGGGGACTTTCCCCTCTGGCTTTAAACTCAGAGACAATGACTGTTGTGGAGAATATTCTCTGCCTCCTTTGTTAACCACGGTCAGAATCTTTAGTTATATTGCTGATGGGGACATGATGGTACCAGGGGAATTTAATGTCTTCAGATATGTAAACAACTTCAGGCATAGATCAGATCCCTAACTAAAGGTCAAGGACATACCCTGAATATTAAAGAGACAGAAAAATAGGTGATGTGTATGCAAAGTCAAATCAGTATATTCCTTATACTTCTCTAGTATTGTCATTTCTAAACTAAGAAAAGTGATATGTTTCAAAAACCTGTAATATAATATTAACTGTTTTTTCATCTGCAGACAGTTGAATTTATTGCTTCATGTTTGGATCACAATTAAGTGCCTGCTGTGTGGTGCTTTGTCCTTCGGACTGATGATACTGCTGGCGGTGTGTGTAGGGGGCGGGGGGATGTTCATAAGCAAAGGAATTAACTTTCTTGAAGTTGAGTTGACAGACAACAGCGAGATTGTGGTATCAAAGTGCTAATTTACATATTTCTCTCGGGAGGGAAGAAAGAAAATCAATTCTCTTAAGAGGCGAAACCAGTGGTGCAGCTCTGTTTAGGTGAATGCTGTTGTAGTTTGATCTACTGATGTATGTTAGGATGTTTCTGAAACACTTTTATATTGCTAATTGAAGTTTGTGATTCAAAGAATTAATTACAAAACTACAGATGGAAAATGATATTGGTATCTAGTACATCTTTCAGTTTAAATATGTTCTATTGAAGTAGCTTTCAAAACATGAATGTTCATTGAGAAAGTGAAATGGAATGAACAGCTAAATAGGTTGGGTAAATTCGTGTAGCTCAGGAAATGGTTTGCTTAACAAATTTTGTTGACATGAACAATTCTTGGTAAGATTCTATCTATGCTCTCTGTTTTTTGCCCACTGCACTCTTGTTCTCAGAAGGTTTTAAGATGACCTACAGTAACACATAATTCAGCAAGATGAGTAACTTGAAAATAGGTGAAGACAGACGAAAGCAAGTGTAGAGCAGAGTGTCTTCCCAGTGGTATTATGGATGTTTTATGCTGAAATAACCCTGTTGTTGGGAGTTGTCCTGTGCCTTTCAGAGTGTTTAGCAGCATCCCTGGTCTCTAGCCAGTAGATCCTAGCACATGCCCTGCCCCCTTTATGTTGGACAAACCAAAAATGGTTCCAGACAGACATTGCCAAATGTCCCCCAGGCAGCAAGATTACCACGACTTGAGACCACTGGTGTAGAGAGTGTCTTAGTTTGAACCACTGTAACAAAATACCATAGACTGGGTACCTTAAAAGCAGAGTGTATTTCTCATAATTCTGGAGGGTGAGAAGTCCCAGATGGAGCCCCTGGCAGATGAGATCACAGCCACAGTATGACGAGAGCCTGTTTCCTAATTCATAGTCACAGCTCTTCTAGCTATGTTGTCACATGGTAGAAGGGGCAAGGGAATTCTGTGGGATTTCCCATTTGTGACACCTCTGCTCTCATGAGCTGATCACATCCCAGAGGTCCTACCTCCAAATACAATCACTTTGAGGGGTTAGGGGTCAACATACGAATTTGCAGTGGGGATACAAGCATTCAGTCCAGCAGAGGGTAAGGTGAAATCCAGTGCACTTATGCAGCAACCAGATCCATGACGTCCTGATACAAATTGACCAGCCACACTTGCTGATGATGGACTGCCAGCTTTACCCTGTGCTTTCTAGTGGCCGAATTAGAGGAACGTGATTCGTTTTATGGTTCGTGGGCTTCCTAGGATAAAATAAGACCATAGCCCAGCAGAAGCAGAATGGTTTCTAGTGCAGAAAACTGACAGCATTTTCTCCTGGGCTCTGTGTCTCCAACTGGAATGAAGCTCCTAGTGGACAGGAATTTTTCCCTTTTCTGTCCACTCTTGTGCCCAGAGGAGTATCTGGTACACAGCTGCTTTATATTTTCATAGAGATGAGTCTTGACAAGGAGGATACTGTTCAATAGAGGCTGTTATGTTTATAGAACAAAGTGGCAGGATTTACAGAGGGCTGTTTCTTACAATATTATTCAATGGAAGCATGCATTCTGGGTGGCACAATTCAAAATGAATGCCAGCAAATTCAGTTCAATGGGCCCCAGAAAAATGTGGTCCAAGATTGTAGTTCTCTCAGTGTCTAACTCAATCTGTAATGAGAATTTGGGATGCTGGGGGAAGGGAGGTTGTATATTATTACTTAGCGTTTACATGTGCCAAGCACTGTGTCGAGTCCTTTGCATCCATCTTCCCTCTGCATCCTAACACCTCTGAGGTCCATGAGGTCCACTCTTCAGAGAGGAGTTAAGTAGCACGCCAGTGGGATTCTGTGCCTGAGAATTCAGATTTGGAGTAGGCTTCTCACTTCACACATGCTGAGAACCTCATGATCAAGACCCAGGAGTTGTGCCGTAGGGCCCAGCATGAAAATTACAGCTTGAAATGATTTTTATTTATTTATCTAGTTATTTCTTTTTTGGCCTGAAATAATTTTAAAGTGGTTCATTCAAACCAAGTTCTCATTTGAGTCATAAAGAAAAAGAAAAGACAACTCAGTAAAACTGTAATCAGTTTAATTTCCTCGCAAACCATTTATGATGAAGCGCACATGCAGAGATGTTTCCGAATGAAGTGACTTCCTACAAGGGGATGTTAACAACCAGCACAGCTAAATTGTTTTAAGTGCATATATGAATTCTTTTAAACTTCATAACCACCTCAGGAGATAGGTAGTATTCTTATTAATATTTTGTAGATGAGGAAACAAGCGTAGTAATAGTTAAATGTCCTAAATTGGATAGCAAGTATTAGCATTCCTAGACACTGAGGAATTAGGATGAAAACAACAATGACTGTCTTAGCTCTAGAACCTTGTCAAATTTTAAAATGTTGTTTATAGGCTTTGGTTTCAATGTAAATAAAACCCAATTTTGCAATAAAGTCATTTCAGGTTTGTAGTTTGATTCCTTTCTGGATGGAAGCAACAGAGCAGTTAATTAAGATTACAAGCATAGTCTATACAGTGGTACAATTATTCATTTATTTTCCTATCTATGGTTTCTTAGAATATTTAAAATCAAGAAGCAGAATAAGTGAATAGTGCCTTCATAACCCCATGTTACTAGTCACTCTTTCTTTACTGTGAGATCCCATCCATTACGTATGCAGTTGACATTGGTGATCCCTTTGAACTAATGAACTTTGGCCTCAGGACACATGCATTGTGGATGGGTTTTTAAAATACAGGTCCCACAACTTGAGAATCAATGAGGAATTACCAAAAGGAGGAATTGATAGACACAAGTGATATGCTAGTTCAGTTCAGTTCAGTCACTCAGTCACGTCCAACTCTTTGCGACCCCATGAATCGCAGCACGCCAAGCCTCCCTGTCCATCACCAACTCCTGGAATTCACCCAAACTCACGTCCATCAAGTCGGTGATGCCATCCAGCCATCTCATCCTCTGTCGTCCCCTTCTCCTCCTGCCCCCAATTCCTTCCAGCATCAGAGTCTTTTCCTATGAGTCACCTCTTCCCATGAGGCGGCCAAAGTACTGGAGTTTCAGCTTCAGCATCATTCCTTCCAAAGAAATCCCAGGGCTGATCTCCTTCAGAATGGACTGGTTGGATCTCCTTGCAGTCCAAGGGACTCTCAAGAGTCTTCTCCAACACCACAGTTCAAAAGCATCAATTCTTCGGTGCTCAGCTTTCTTCACAGTCCAACTTTCACATCCATACATGACTACTGGAAAAACCATAGCCTTGACTAGATGGACCTTTGTTGGCAAAGTAATGTCTCTGCTTTTGAATATGCTATCTAGGTTGGTCATAACTTTCCTTCCAAAGAGTAAGCGTCTTTTAATTTCATGGCTGCAGTCACCATCTGCAGTGATTTTGGAGCCCAGAAAAATAAAATCTGACACTGTTTCCAGTTTCTCCATCTATTTCCCAGGAAGTGATGGGACCAGATGCCATGATCTTGAATGTTGAACTTTAAGCCAACTTTTTCACTCTTCTCTTTCACTTTCATCAGAGGCTTTTTAGTTCCTCTAAACTTTCTGCCATAAGGGTGGTATCATCTGCATATCTGAGGTTCTTGATATTTCTCCCGGCAATCTTGATTCCAGCTTATGCTTCTTCCAGCCCAGCGTTTCTCATGATGTACTCTGCATATAAGTTAAATAAGCAGGGTGACAATATACAGCCTTGACATACTCTTTTTCCTATTTGGAACCAGTCTGTTGTTCCATGTCCAGTTCTAACTGTTGCTTCCTGACCTGCATATAGGTTTCTCAAGAGACAGGTCAGGTGGTCTGGTATTTCCATCTCTTTCAGAATTTTCCACAATTTATTGTGATCCACACAGTCAAAGGCTTTGGCATAGTTAATAAAGCAGAAATAGATGTTTTTGCTAGTTAGGATAGAGTTAACAGGTCTACTAATTCATTATTAGGGATTACCTTCAGAGGTAGCAGTGCTCTAAATAGTTTATATTTAGAAAAGATTCTTTTCAAGATGCCATTTGCTCAAACCTAAGGGTCTTTTTCATGCATATAGTGTTCAACTTTGTCAAAATTCAAAATGTTAGCGACTCCCTTTAGTATTTTCACATTGAGTAACAATATTAGAAGCTGATTCTATTTTTTTTCTAGTAATTGAAACCCTTTATTGTGTATGTTTTTGTTATTGTTGTTTAAACCAAATTTAATTTTTTTTTTTTTTTGCAGTTTGAGAGATTTGCAATTTGTTCCTTCAACCAGTATTGAAAAGATGCCTTCTATGTAGAACAGTGGACAAAGAGAGGACAAAAGAGTAGTATATAATTTCATGTAACTTACTTTCGAGTAGGAGAAGAAGAAGAATAATTATGAGAGATCTAACATGCCATGTGAGAAATAGATGCTGTGGAGGAAAACTTGAAAAGGGAAAAAAGTGGTGGGCATGTCCTTTTGTAACCAAGCAAGATCCAATGGGACTTTCCTGGGACAGAATCCTATGGGGACTTCCTGGGATAGACATCTCCCCCACATTCTCTGCCTTAGCTTCTCTCTGAAGTACCTATATAGTATGCTCAGTTGCTTTAGTTGTGTCTGCCTCTTTTGTGAACCTATGGACTCTAGCCTGCCAGCTCCTCTGTCCATGAGGTTTTCTAGGCAAGAATACTGGAATGGGTTGCCATTTCCTTCTCCAGGGGATCTTCCTGACCCAGGGGTTGAACTCACATCTCCTGAGTTGCAGGTGGATTCTTTACCACTGAACCACCAGGGAGGCCCCACCTAGATACTGTTTGATGTATATTCCTGAGTTTTTCTGCCAGAAATGGAAGAAATTCTTGCTTAATGATCATGAGCACCTAGCCCCCAACCTTCTGCTGTCTAAGGATTGATCATCATCAACCAATCAGAGACTTGTGCATGGGCTGATGATAAACCCTGGGATGCCCCTCCCTCATCTTCTCTTTAAAAATGCTTTGCTGAAACTCTTCAGTGAGTTTGGGTTTTTTGAACACAAGCCACCCATTCTCCTTGATTGGCCCCGCAATAAACCTCTCTCTGCTCCAAACTCTGATGTTTCAGTGTGTTTGACTTCACCATACACGGGGCATTCAAATTTGCATTCAGTAACACATTTACATAGGGCAATTAGAAAGCCTTCCCCCTGCCAAAAAAAAAGAGTAACCTTTGAATAGACACCTGGAGTATGTGGGGGAGCATGGTAGCCAGTATCTGCAGTGCATCCCAGATATAGGAGGTGATGGGTGTAAAGGTCATGAATGGGAAGATGCCTGGGGCTTTTCAGGTCCAGCAACAGAAAGGAAGTGGAGTGAGTGGAGGAGTAGAAGCTCGGATCAGAGTGATAAAGGTAGAGGTGTCAGGACCTTGTAGGTCATTGTCAAGACTTAGGCTTTTGTTCTGGGTAGAGGGCAAGTCAGGGTAAGACTCCAAGAAGAGGATCTGGAGCATCTGGCTTATGTTTTACAAGGGTCACCGGCTGCTATGCGGAGAGTAGGATGGAAGCAGAGAGATTTATTGGGAGGCTATCACAAGAGGGATCTGAAAGGCAGAGACAGGAGTGGCAGGAGTAGAAATGGTGATGTGATTGGGTTCTGGATATGTTTCAGAGGTTGAGCTAGGGGATTTGCTCATTGGCTGTGGAGGAAGAAAGAGAAGTTTAGAGCAAGTGTAAGGTTTGTGACTGAAGAAGCTAGACAAAAGGAGTTGCCATTTACTGAAGTTGGAAAAATCTCTTTAGTTTCCAAACAATGGTGGCTATGTGAACAGTTGTAAATGAGAGATCCCATGTGTTTGGGCAGGAAAGTGTCAGGAGATGAGTTTGGAGAAAATTGTCAATTAAGAAGGCTGCAAGTTCAATGTTCATCAAAAGTTGTAACGTGCCTTTTGAGGAAGAAATGGATGAAAAACTATGGTATATAGCCATAGAAGAATAAATCCGTGGTTTATGTTTGAAGGTGGTGGTGATGGTGATGGCAGAGACACTAAGCAAAGTGGTAAGACTGAATCTTATAAATAATTTGCCTTTAATTCATCTTTACTGATGGCAGTAACCATAGTGTAATTGTGGTGGACTCTTGCATTTTACTCAGCCTAATACTTGTAAAACAGCAAGCAATGGGTGGAGATGATCAATATAAAAAACTGATGTGGATTTCTGGTGATTAGTGCTTCTACAGGACTGGTAATTTTGGAAACTTTACCCCAAGTCTGTATCAGAGTTACAGTAGTTGTGTATTTGTTCTCTAAAACACTTACATGTGTCCCATGATAAACTGTTAGCAAAATTATTACTGAAATGCGAATCAAAACTACAAGTATCTATCATCTCATAGATACATCTCATAGACACCATCTCATAGATACAGTCAGAATGGCCATCATCAAAAAGACTACAAATAATATAAGTACTGGAGAAGGAGTGGAAAAAAGGCTTCCTACACTGCCAGTGGAATGTACATTAGTGCAGCTACTATGAGAAACAGCACGGTGGTTTCTTAAAAAAAAACACAAATAGTTATCATATGATCCAGCAATCCTACTCCTTGGCATATATACAGAAAAGAAAAATACTCTTAAATTGAAAAGATACACACACCCCAGTGTTCATGGCAGCACTGTTTAGCCAAAACATGGAAGCAACCCAAGTGTCCTTTGACGGATGAATGTAACCTGTTCCTGGAGAATGTGTTTCAAGCCAGGATACTTTGTGGCTAGCAGTGTGTTAGGTGAGTATGTGACAAGAAAAAAGGGGCTGGCTTTCTTGGAGTCTGCCGACTACTTGGAGAGGGAAATTAAAAGTGTTTGGAGCAAGTGTGACAAGTGCAGGCTTAGATGTCCTTGAACATAAGTGAACATTGAAAAGGCACCCTCTGTTTTCAGTTGAATTCCTTGTAGTATGGAAGCTTCGTGAGCTTGGAAAACATTAAACTGAAATCATTCAGAGGGCAATATCCAAAGTGATATGTTGAATGTCTGCCATAAGCTCCAGGGTCTGATGAATTGTTTTTAAAGGGATCATGAGTGTTTAAAACAGGACAAAAATGAAAAATATATTGCAAGGCTGTAGTGGACTATTTTGAGAAGCTTTGACTAATTGTAGAAAGAAAAGTAGAGCCACTGACAGCATAGCAAGTTTGGAAAAACGATGTATTTAGAGAGAGCCCTGTTGGGAGTGTGATTTGAGGTGAGGAAGGAAATGGGATCCTGGAATATGGCACAATGCTTATAGGTTTTTTCTGCTTATACTGTGTTGGAAACATTTGCAACGCTCACCACTCACCACCTCGATTTTGCCAGATTTAAAAAATAATACCCTCCTCTTGCGGTTGTGATTCTGATGAAAAACTTGGGCTTATGGACTAATAGCTCATGATTCTGTGACGTGATGAAATGGATTTTATTTGCCTACACTTTCTCCTTGATTTCCTTCTCTTTCTTCTACATTTTTTCATGTCTTTTATGGCTTTGTTGGAAACATGTAAGGAAATCACACAATTCCTCCTTAGGAATTATCTTCTTTCCTCTGCTATTTTTTTCCACCCTCTGTTAATTGGCGATATAACAGTCTTCCCCAGAGAAACTAATTATAATTCTGCAAGCTGAAAAATTTAACTTAAGGTGAAAAATAAGTAGCAGAAATTGATGAACCTTAAACAATAAATATGTGTATTTTATGCAGCTGCCACTAGTAATTAAGAGAAAATGACAAAATGGGAGGAACCCTAACTTCCTTGGTTATTCTGAGGGGTTGCTGCTGCTGCTGCTGCTAAGTCGCTTCAGTTGTGTCTGACTCTGTGCGACCCCATAGACGGCAGCCCACCAGGCCCCGCTGTCCATGGGATTTTTCCAGGCAAGGGTACTGGAGTGGGGTGCCATTGCCTTTTCCCTCTGAGGGGTTACTGGTGCATTTACACAAAGAGTAAGGATTATGGAGCATTTTGTTGAATGTCTATGACACATTGCCACCTTGTGGCTGCAAGCTTTGCTTTCAGTGTAAAAGCAGATTTGTTAATATTAAGTCTACATAATATTTTATCTTATTCCTAGCATTTAAACTTCCCTTAGAAAAGGAAAGACTCGTGACATAAGAATACATACAATACAAGGCAAGAGACTTTAAGAGAACGCCTCTTCTGTTCTTGGAAGAGGTAGACGGAAGTATTGAGGGGTAGAAATGCACAGTGTCTGGAACTAACTCTGCTGTGGGATTGGTGCATTAAAGAGATGAGCGGGAGAACAAGGTCAGCAATTCACCACTTGTCAAGGGAATATGGTGTTCATTGTATTAAACTTTTCTGTTGTAGATTTGCTTAAATTTCCCCAAAATATTGGCAGACAAAAGAAAAAACAACTGGGATAAGGCTATAAATGGAGCTAAGAAGGAGGCAGAATCAACCTCTGCATTGTGTAATGGACTGACTGCATTTGGAACCCAGACTGGGTTCTGCATTTTCTAGTAGCTGACGTGTTACTGTCCAAGGTGCTTGCTACATTTCATTGTCCATAAGGTTTAAGGGCAAAGTGTCTAAGACTAAACAGAAATTGGAATGTCCTTGGAGGCCCTCCTAAGTAGGACACTGATGAAATGAACAGCAAAGTGACAAGTATTTCCAGAAATACAATCTGTAATTCCATTTCCCTGCTGGTCAGGGCAGATCCTGGAGTGGATGCACCACTAGCTTGAGGACCTCTTACTGAGCTACTAGGTAGCAATGAAATGCACCAAAATACTGACTGGCAGTGAATTTCAGATGGTACTTACTGACAACTGCTTGAAATACAATTGTTCTGTGTTATCAATGAGTACAGATGAGCTTGAGGGAGAGTTGACATCATGTAATAGTTGAGCGAGTGTAATCTATGGTTGCATGGCATCACTGACTCAATTGACATGAGTCTGAGTAAACTTCGGAAGTTGGCGATGGACAGGGAGGCCTGGCATGCTGCAGTCCATGGGGTCTCAAAGAGTTGGACACGACTGAGTGACTGAGCTAAACTGAACTGAATCTACTTCATCTCAACCAGCTTGAGAGGAGTTAACTCATAGGCAAGGTCAGTTTTCTTTTTTGCCATGGTTTTGAATATGCTGCATTGCATAGTCAGACACGGACTATGACTTGACATAGTCAAGTGACTTCACAGATGACTTCATCCCTGATTTATTTTTCCTATGAATACATCCATGAGAGTCTTAATCTGAAAAACTCTGACAGGTATAAGCAAATGACCTTCTACCCAAGAAACAAGACATATCTTAGTGAGTTCAATTGCTCAGTCGTGTCCAACTTTTTGCGACCCCATGGACTGCAGCACACCAGGCTTCCCTGTCCATCACCAATTCCCAGAGCTTGCTCAAACTCATGTCCATCAAGTCTGTGATGCCATCCAACCATCTCATCAGATATCTGTTGGCCCCTTCTCCTCCTGCCTTCATTCTTTCCCAGCATGAGGGTCTTTTCTAGTGAATCAGTTCTTCACATCAGGTGGCCAGAGTATTAGAGTTTCAGCTTTAGCATCAGTCCTTCCAATGAATATTCAGGACTGATTTCCTTTAGAATAGACTGGTTGGATCTCCTTTGCAGTCCAAGGGACTCTCAAGAGTCTTCTCCAACACTATAATTAAAAAGCATCAGTTGTTCAGTTCTCAAATTTCTTTATTGTCCAGCTTTCACATCCATACATGACTACTGCAAAAACCATAGCTTTGACTAGACGGACCTTTGTTGGCAAAGTAATGTCTCTGCTTTTTAATATGCTGTCTAGGTTGGTTATAGCTTTCCTTCCAAGGAGCAAGCATCTTTTAATTTCATAATTGTGGCCCCACAAGAGACTGACCCAGACTTGCCCGTGAGTGTCCAGGAGTCTCCAGCAGACGCGTGGGTTGGCAGTGGCCTGCTGCAGGGTCCGAGGCATGGAGTGCGGCAGTATGTGCATGGGATCTTTTGAAGGAGGTCACCATTATCTTCATTACCTCTACCATAGTTTGGCCTCAGGTCAGACAACAGGGAGGAAACACAGCCCTGCCCATCAACATAAAATTGGATTAAAGATTTACTGAGCATGGCCCCACCCCTCAGAATGAGACCCAGTTTCCCCCTCAGCCAGTCTCTTCCATCAGGAAGCTCCCATAAACCTCGTATCCTTCCCCATCTTCGTGAAGAGGCCTCTAGAATGCCTGGCTTTGAGCAATACTCCCCAACTCTTTCTTGTTTTTAAGTTTCTGTGAGGTTGACTCCTTTCTGTGGATAGTTGGGGTATCTGTGAATATTTTTTTTTTTGGGGGGAAGGCAATGGCACCCCACCCCAGTACTTTTGCCTGGAAAATCCCATGGACGGAGAATCCTGGTAGGCTCCAGTCCATGGGGTCACTAAGAGTCGGACACGACTGAGCGACTTCACTTTCACTTTTCACTTTCATGCATTGGGGAAGGAAATGGCAACCCACTCCAGTGTTCTTGCCTGGAGAATCCCAGGGACGGGGGAACCTGGTGGGCTTCCGTCTATGGGGTCGCACAGAGTCGGACACGACTGAAGCGACTTAGCAGCAGCAGCAGCAGCAGTGAATATTTTTTATAATTCATGTTCATTCTTAATAACTCGCTGAGAATATGGGACTCAGGAATATTTAGTGCTCAGGAATATTTTTGTCTTTAATAACTATCCAGGCACATATACATACATGTGTACTTACTTGGAGGAAACCGTTTAAAAACACAGGGCACTCACTATTCAAGTATGAAAAGTTTCCTTGTGAAAGCAGGACAGATCTTGAAATAAGTCTCATGACACAAGGGATTCTTTTGTAGAAAGCGGTCTTTTGAAGTGCCTTTGGTTTCTCTGACTCTTGTGACAGATTTTCTTTTAAGAAGCTATAAAGTGTTATAGGGATGTATTGATTTCTGCTAAGGGCTGTGGTGCTTAGAAATTTCCCTTCCCTACATATATTTGTGAGCACCAAAAGCTTGTGAATTTGTGTGTGTGTGTGTGAACAACCAGAGAAGTGATCTATGGATCATCCCTAGAATCGATAGAGCAATATTCTTCATTTTTTATGGGGGATCATGGCCCATGTTGTTGTTGTTCAATCACTAAGCCATGTCCAACTCTTTGCGACCCCCTGGACTGCAGCATGCCAGACTTCCCTGTCCTTCACTATCTCCTAGAGTTTGCTCAAACTCATGTCCATTGAGTCAGTGATGCCATCCAACCATTTCTTCCTCTGTTGTCCTCTTCTCCTCCTGCCTTCAATCTTTCCCAGCATCAGGGTCTCTTTCTGTGAGTCAGTTCTTCGCATCAGGTGGCCAAAGCACTGGAGCTTCAGCATTCAGTCCTTGGCACATGGAAGGACATATTTTACATAATGACTCTGGATGCACACACACACCCATGTATAATGTATGCATTTCATGTAACAATTCTTTTCCTTTCTTCCTTGGACTCTGATAATTTTTGTTCTGTTGCACTATAAAATACTAGTCACAAACTACTAACTTGATGTCATAACCCACTAATATACCATGGCCCGCAGCTTGATAAACACTATGACGGAGATTGTGCAGCCAGCCAGATACTCTTTCAGAGGGAAGACTCAACAGTGGAGCCCCGGAGTCTCTAAACCAGGGTTGGGAGAGAAGGATTTAGAGAAGGAAAAGAAGGAAGTGTGCCCATGGCGGGGGTCTTGCATTCAGGTTGAAAGTGTCCCAGCAAGTGATGCCACTGTCCGTCTCTCTGCAGCTTGATCACATATTATCCCCTCCACCTATGCCATTTCGGAAATGCAGCAACCCAGACGTGGCTCCTGGGCCTGGAAAGTCGCTGAAGTTTAAAAGACAGCTGAGTGAGGATGGAAGACAGCTGCGACGGGGGAGCCTGGGAGGTGCTCTGACTGGTGAGTTGTGTGAGTGGCCTGCTTAACAGATGAAATTGTGTTTAGACAGTACGGGCTTCCCTGGTGGCTCAGATGGTAAAGAATTTGCCTGAAATGTGGGAGACCCAGGTTTGATCCTTGGATCAGGAAGATTCCCTGGAAAAGGGAATGGCAACCCACTCCAGTATTCTTGCCTGGAGAATCCCATGGATAGAGCAGCCTGGCAGAGAGTCGGACAGGACTGAACAACTTAAACGACTTTCTAGTACAGTCAGCCCTCCATATCCTCGGGTTCTAAACCCACAGATTCAACCAGCTGCAGATGATATATATATATATGTAAAATTCTAGAAAGTTCCCTAAAACAAAACTTGAGTTTGCTGTCTGCTGATGACTATTTATATTTACATTGTATCAGGTATTATGAGTAACCTAAATGTGGCTTACATTATCCAGTAGGATGTGCATGGTTGATAAACAAATACTATGCCATTTTATATAAGGGACTTGAGCATCTGTGGACTTGGGTACTTGTGGGAGCCCTGGAACCAATCCCCGTGGATAGGTAGAGACAAGTGTAGAGGGTCCCCAATGAGAGCAGAGTTCCATGTGTGAGCATCAACCCCTTGAGGGGGTGCCTGCCCCTCCAAAGATGTGGTAAAATCTAATCCAATTCAGAGAGCAGTTAAATTGATGATTAAATTAGTAAATTTTACTGAAGTGTAATTTACATATAAGATGTATTCATTCTAAGTGCACATGTGGATGGGTTTGCTGCTGCTGCTAAGTCGCTTCAGTCGTGTCCAACTCTGTGTGACCCCATAGACAACAGCCCACCAGGCTCCTCTGTCCCTGGGATTCTCCAGGCAAGAACACTGGAGTGGGTTGCCATTTCCTTCTCCAATGCATGAAAGTAAAAAGTGAAAGTAAAGTCGCTCAGTCATGTCCGATTCTTAGCGACCCCATGGACTGCAGCCCACCAGGCTCCTCTGTCCATGGAGTTTCCAGGCAAAAGTACTGGAGTGGGGTGCCATTGCCTTCTCCAGTGGATGTGTTTAGCAAATTTGTATACCAAAATATCTTGATTTGGGAACTATGACCAAAATCAAGATATAAAACATTCCCTGCATCCCTTCCCTGGGCCCAGGCCACTCTATCTCTGCTTTTGTCCATATTAATGGAATCATGTGGTACATGTTTTCTTGTATCTGTCTGCTTTTGCTCAGTATGTTTTTAACATTCATCCATGTTGTTAGTGGAAACAGAAACGGCAACCCTCTCCAGTATTCTTGCTTGGAGAATCCCATGGACCGAGGAGCCTGGTGGGCTAGTCCACAGGGTCACAAAGAGTCAGACACGACTGAAGTGACTTAGGATGCACTCACGCACATGTTAGTAGTTGTATCAGTAGCATATGTTGAATTTTATAAGAAACTGCAAAACTGTTTCCAAAATGATTTATTTTTACTTTCCCACCACCACCAACTGAGCTAATTACTCTGCATTCTTAACCACCTGTGGTATTGGTAGGCTTTTTAATTTTAGCCATTTTAGTGGGAAAATAGTTCTATCACATTCTGGTTTTAATTTGTATTTTCTGGATGACTAAGTGATGTCAAACATCTTTTCATGTGCTGATTGGACATTCGTATTTTTCCTTTGGTGAAGTGCCTGTTCAGATCTTTCACCCATATTTTTCTTTCCCAGTTTTTGTGTTGTTAAAATAAATTAATTGAAAAGCTAAAATCCATAAATCTATAAATGACTTTTATTGACTTGAAAGATAAATTAAAATTTAAAAAATTAAAATAACTTGAAGTATGTTAAAAAATAACTTACCACATAAATGTTCACATTATTAAACTTAATTTTAAATCATTGAAGGTTAGATTTGTATTCATTCTGAGTGCTTTTTCCCTCCAAAAATATAAATAGTTTGGGGGAAACTTTATTGTTTTTGAAACCCTGAGACAAAGTTTTCTCTACGAGTGATAATCTTACCTGCCAGTTTATAAATGACCTCAAAAGTAAATTGAGTTGTTTTTTTTTTTTTTTTGGAACATTATGAATTTTCAGTTTTGGAGATGAAATTTCTGGGAACAAAAATGCTTCTATACCATGATCAGTCTAGAACATGTGACCCAGTGTGGGCACACTGCTGGGATCGAGGGTGAAGCTGACCTCAGACCAAGGGGAAAAAATTCAAAAAATTGCTGTATTTCACTAACATTAAGAAAATGTTCACACTGGAGATTTACTGATGTTCTTCTAATGCATATTAGGACATTTTCCTTGGCTTCATTTCTATAAATGCACATTTTTTTTTTGTAGGATATCCTAAAGGTTTAGTATAACTCTTAGTTTTTTAGGGAGGGATATGGAATCTTATGGACTCAATAAAGGACAGAAATGGTATGGACCTAACAGAAGCAGAAGATATTAAGAAGAGGTGGCAAGAATATACAGAAGAACTATACAAAAAAGATCTTCACGACCCAGATAATCATGATGGTGTTATCACTCATCTAGAGCCAGACATCCTGGAATGTGAAGTCAAGTGGGCCTTAGAAAGCATCACTACGAACAAAGCTAGTGGAGGTGATGGAATTCCAGTTGAGCTATTCCAAATCCTGAAAGATGATGCTGTGAAAGTGCTGCACTCAATACGCCAGCAAATTTGGAAAACTCAGCAGTGGCCACAGGACTGGAAAAGTTCCGTTTTCATTCCAATCCCAAAGAAAGGCAATGCCAAAGAATGCTCAAACTACCGCACAATTGCACTCATCTCACACGCTAGCAAAATAATGCTCAAAATTCTCCAAGCCAGGCTTCAGCAATATGTGAACCGCGAACTTCCTGCTGTTCAAGCTGGTTTTAGAAAAGGCAGAGGAACCAGAGATCAAATTGCCAACATCTGCTGGATCATCAAAAAAGCAAGAGAGTTCCAGAAAAACATCTATTTCTGCTTTATTGACTATGCCAAAGCCTTTGACTGTGTGGATCACAATCAACTGTGGAAAATTCTGAAAGAGATGGAAATACCAGACCACCTGACCTGCCTCTTGAGAAACCTATATGCAGGTCAGGAAGCAACAGTTAGAACTGGACATGGAACAACAGACTGGTTCCAAATAGGAAAAGGAGTACGTCAAGGCTGTATATTGTCACCCTGCTTATTTAACTTATATGCAGAATACATCATGAGAAACGCTGGACTGGAGGAAACACAAGCTGGAATCAAGATTGCCGGGAGAAATCTCAATAACCTCAGGTATGCAGATGACACCAGCCTTATGGCAGAAAGTGAAGAGGAACTCAAAAGCCTCTTGATGAAAGTGAAAGAGGGGAGTGAAAAAGTTGACTTAAAGCTCAGCATTCAGAAAGTGAAGATCATGGCATCCGGTCCCATCACTTCATGGGAAATAGATGGGGAAACAGTGGAAACAGTGTCAGACTTTACTTTTTTGGGCTCCAAAATCACTGCAGATGGTGCCTGCAGCCATGAAATTAAAAGACGCTTACTCCTTGGAAGGAAAGTTATGACCAACCTAGATCACATATTCAAAAGCAGAGACATTACTTTGCCAACAAAGGTTCGCCTAGTCAAGGCTATGGTCTTTCCTGTGGTCATGTATGGATGTGAGAGTTGGACTGTGAAGGAAGCTGAGCACCGAAGAATTGATGCTTTTGAACTGTGGTGTTGGAGAAGACTCTTGAGAGTCCCTTGGACTGCAAGAAGATCCAACCAGTCCATTCTGAAGGAGATCAGCCCTGAGATTTCTTTGGAAGGAATGATGCTAAAGCTGAAACTCCAGTATTTTGGCCACTTCATGCGAAGAGTTGACTCATTGGAAAAGACTCTGATGCTGGGAGGGATTGGGGGCAGGAGGAGAAGGGGACGACAGAGGATGAGATGGCTGGATGGCATTGCCGACTCGATGGATGTGAGTTTGGGTGAATTCCAGGGGTTGGTGATGGACAGGGAGGCTTGGCGTGCTGCGATTCATGGGGTCGCAAAGAGTTGAACATGACTGAGCAGCTGAACTGAACCGAATTGAAGGCTGTATATTGTCACCCTACTTATTTAACTTATATGCAGAGTACATCTTGAGAAACACTGGGCTGGAAGAAGCACAAGCTGGAATCAAGATTGCCGGGAGAAATATCAATAACCTCAGATATGCAGATGACACCACCCTTATGGCAGAAAGTGAAGAGGAACTAAAGAGCCTCTTGATGAAAGTGAAAGAGGAGAGTGAAAAAGTTGGCTTAAAGCTTAACATTCAGAAAACGAAGATCATAGCATCTGGTTCCATCACTTCATGGGAAATAGATGGGGAAACAGTGGAAACAGTGTCAGACTTTATTATTTGGGCTCCAAAATTACTGCAGATGGTGACTGCAGCCATGAAATTAAAAGACGCCTACTCCTTGGAAGGAAAGTTATGACCAACCTAGATAGCATATTCAAAAGCAGAGGTATTACTTTGCCAACCAAGGTCCGTTTAGTCAAGACTATGGTTTTTCCAGTAGTCATGTATGGATGTGAGAGTTGGACTGTGAAGAAAGCTGAGCTCCAAAGAATTGATGCTTTTGAACTGTGGTGTTGGAGAAGACTCTTGAGAGTCCCTTGGACTGCAAGGAGATCCAACCAGTCCATTCTGAAGCAGATCAGCCCTGGGATTTCTTTGGAAGGACTAATGCTGAAGCTGAAGCTCCAGTACTTTGGCCACCTCATGCAAAGAGCTGACTCATTGGAAAAGACCCTGATGCTGGGAGGGATTGGGGGCAGAAGGAGAAGGGGACGACAGAGGATGAGATGGCTGGATGGCATCACTGACTCGATAGACATGAGTTTGAATGAACTCCAGGGGTTGGTGATGGACAGGGAGGCCTGGTGTGCTGTGATTCATGGGGTCGCAAAGAGTCAGACACGACTGAGCAACTGAACTGAACTGATCTGATGGAATCTTAGAGCTTAAAAGACTCACCCCTTGCTTACTAATTTCACTTAGGAAATTTACTTAACTTTCATTAAACTACTTTTGACCAAAAGGAGGGAAGGAGTAAGGGTTCTCTTCTATTTTTGCCATAGCACTTTGCTTAAAACTTTCAAATAATGCAAAAGTATTACAAATATATGACCTGAAACATGAAATTTTACCTTTGGGCTTCAAAAAAATACTGAACTTCATTCCAGTTTTAAAATAACAAATCTCAACAACTCCAGCAATTCTAGCCTTATTTATTTTTTGAAGTTGCCCAGTCGTGTCCGACTCTTTGCAACCCCAAGGACTGTAGCCTACCAGCCTCCTCCGCCCGTGGGATTTTCCAGGCAAAAGTTCTGGAAAGGATATGGAGTGGGTTGCCATATCCTTCTCCAGAGGATCTTCCTGACTCAGGGATTGAACCCAGGTCTTCCACATTGTAGGCAGACGCTTTACCATCTGAGCCACCAGGGAAGTCTTATCTATGTATTTTTAGCTTGGTATAAAATTAGTTAAGGTAATTAAATCTTTGCTAAGATAATTTTCAAAAATGTTTAGTGGGGGAAAAAATGTTTAGTGATCCTTGGGAGAGCTTTAAAAAAAAAAATCTCTTGAACATCAGCCCGTTTTAAAAAGACAGTTACTTGAAAATTATTTCAGAATATGGAGAAAAAACAGTCTTAGTTGGTCTTTTAGATAGTTTTGTTGAGGATTTAATGAAATAACACATTTAGAGCACTTAGCCTAGAGATGGTGGCTATTAGCGCTGTGTGCATAGTGAACTGAATTTAGAATTTTTGCAGTTGATGGGTAGCTTGGGCTTGGGAACATCAGTTTGAAACCTTTATCACCTGAGTTTCTACTTTGTGTCAGACCCTGTACTGGTGTCAGGTAGTAGAGCAGAGAGAATAAAGATCATCTCTGATCATTAAGAAAAGTGGTTTCTACTGGTTTTCAGTTCAGTTCAGTTGCTCAGTTTTAGGCAACTGTAAATAATCACATGTCTTCCCTTGGGATAGACCTTGTTGCTAAATGTAAATTAAGTCAAACTGGTTTTGCCATCCTAAGTTTATGGTATTAGATATTTACACTATCAGTTTCTGTAGCTTAAACACCAGTCACCTTCCTACTGTTTACCTTTATTTTTGTTTACCCTATTGTTTACCTTTGTTTTATTCCAAGGTTTGTTTTCTTTTAGGAGTTTTTTCTTGCTTTCTTTGAAGCAAAGACTTTATGAAAGGTTAACTTTCACAAAGTCTGATAATCTAGTTTGAAAATTTTGTTACCCAATTATCCTTTATAAGTTTCACTAAACTTAGGTTGTTGAGAAGAAGATCTGTGGTCTTCCTCATCTATTCATCCCTAATGATAGCTAACATGAAGGATTTACTATGTGGCAGGCACAGTGTTTAGGGAATTACATTTATTGACTTACATCTCTGTGCTCTTATGAGGAAGGCAGTCTTATCCCCACTTTACAGGTAAGAACACTGAGGCACAGGCAAGTTGAGTAAATTGCACAAGATCATGAAAAGGATGATGCCAAGACATGAACCCAAGTTTTGTGGCTCACAGTCCATGCTTGTAGCCACTACCCTGTGGCTTGGGTACCAGCCTTGCATAGCTGATACCCAATAGGTCTTTAATATGTTTAATATGTCCAGCAGGATTGATTGGAGTAATTTTTTCCAATTAATTGGACAATTTTTGCTCAGTTTATATCTGGAGCTGACTCAATCTGTACAGATCCTGTTTTATTAATTAGAAAATTAAATTAAAAGTAGGCAATTAACACCCATTGAAAGCTCCATAAAATTTGAAGCTTTAAAATTTACGTATTCCTTAACCCAGCCATTCTGTTCCTCAGATTTCATCACAAGGAGATAGTCATGAATATATGTAGGGAATTTGCCTTAGTTATGTTTAGAGAGCACCCTTAATAAAGATGGCAAACTATCTAAAATCTAGCTATCTGGCAAGAGAATATTGGTGAAACATAATATTGTATACACATAAAGTGGAAAACAGCCGTAAACATTAAATCATGTTGCAAAAAATATATTTTAACATTGAAAAAGACTCAATATATTTTTCATGTGAAATCTCATTATTGAATGGACTCATTATCTTTTCATAGGGCTTACTATGATTGTAATTAAATAATTAAATTTTTAATGAGAGGGAGGAAAATAATTCCTATCTTCTAAAAAGTTTTCTCAAACTGCAGTTCAATCCATGACTTACTTTTGCCCCTGAGGTTTTCTGTGGCATTAGGTGGTATACCGGTAGACAACAATAATGCTGCTGCTGCTGCTAAGTCACTTCAGTTGTGTCCAACTCTGTGTGACCCCATAGACAGCCTCCCACCAGGTTCCCCCATCCCTGGGATTCTCTAGGCAAGAACACTGGAGTGGGTTGCCATTTCCTTCTCCAATGCATGAAAGTGAAAAGTGAAAGTGAAGTCGCTCAGTCGTGTCCGACTCTTAGCGATCCCATGGACTGCAGCCTACCCATGGACTGCAGCCTACCGGGCTCCTCCGTCCATGGGATTTTCCAGAAAAGAGTACTGTAGTGGGGTGCCATTGCCTTCTCCAAACAATAATGCTGCTGCTGCTGCTAAGTCACTTAAGTCGTGTCCGACTCTGTGCAACCCCAGAGACAGCAGCCCACCAGGCTCCCCTGTCCCTGGGATTCTCCAGGCAAGAACACTGGAGTGGGTTGCCATTTCCTTCTCCAATGCATGAAAGTAAAAAGTGAAAGTGAAGTCTCTCAGTTGTGTCTGACTCTTAGCGACCCTATGGACTGCAGCCTACCAGACTCCTCCGTCCATGGGATTTTCCAGGCAAGAGTACTGGAGTGGGGTGCCATTGCCTTCTCCAACAATAATGCTACATAACCACAAAATTTCACTGTAAAACAACAGTACACATTCCTTTATTTCTCCCATGACTACAGGTCAGCTGAGTTTTGGGTGATTTAGCCTGGGCTCTGCTGTGATTGCTTCCTGGGGATAGCCTAGGTCAAGATCTGCTCCGCATGTCTCTCCTCTTCCTTGAACCAGCAGCTACCCAAAATACTATGTTCTTCTTCTAAAAGATGAGAGCAAGGACATGTATATCCACCCGCACAGGCAGATTTCAAGTCTCTTCTGGTGCCATGTCTGCTAACTTTCTGTTGGCCAAAGCAAGTCACACGATCAAGGCCTGCATCAAGGGTCAGAAGCATCCCCTACCCACCATGACACCTTGGCAAAGATGCAGATATATAACACAGTTGGGGAGAAATAAAGAATTGGCACCAGTAATTCAGTCTGACATAGTTAGCCTTCCTCTCTTTTTAAACACCATCTTTTAGAATATTTACATTTACATGTTTTCAATTACATTTACCTATTTTTCAATTAAGAAAGTATTATGTGTTCATTATGGACAGTTTAGAAAATACAGAGCAACATAAAGGAAAAAAACCTGTAAGGCCATAATGCTACCAAGCAGACACCCTTGATTGAACTTTTGACATTATCTTCCCCAGCTTAAGCTTTGAATGACTTGAGTAGTAGATCAGAAGAAAAAGCAACCAGTACCTTTTATGCAGGGCTGGCATTTCAACAACAGACCTAGAGTTTACCATGCCCATCACTGCCTGCATTTTTTTTTTTTTTAAGTCTGCTGATGTTTTATATCTTCATGGCCCACAGCTTGCTAAATAGGCACCCAGAAGCATCATGTAAACATTGACTGAGCTTTGGAGCCCCCTGATGAGGAAAAGAAGCATTATTCAAATCGTTATACAGATTCTTAAATCTGAGCATGACTAAGTGGTTAAGTGCCTGACAGTTCACAGCAAGGAAGCCACAGAATGAAGGGCAGAACCTCAGAATTTGGACTCCTGGCTTTTTGCTATGCGGATAATTGCCCTGAATCCTAGTCCTGCAGTCCACAGCTGTGATGTCTGTGTGTCGCAGCCTTAACAGGCAGAAAATGAGGGAAGACTTCTCTCTCTTATGCAGAGTTGTGTTTTTCAAAACATAACTTGGGTTGTTTGGAATATAAAACCAAGAGGAATCTGTGCATGTGCATCATGTGCGCGTTATAGTGAGAAATCAACTTTGTAGACAGTATAAATGAAAACTCCTAAAACCGTTAGCATCATGGTATTCTATCTGGGGGAAAAACTGAGAGACTTTTCCTGCTTGGACTGTGGAAATCAGTTGAAGGTAACATCTGAAAATTCAAAAAAAGGCATTTCAGAATGAGTTTTACTTTAAGAGGGAAGGGAAAAACAAATCATACAATCCCAGAAAACATTCTTTCCTATAAAATGAACTTGAAGGATATTCTCTTCTAAGTGCTGTATAGAGTTTAATGGGTTTCTCATCCTAAAGGCCTCCTTAGCTTAGTGGGCAAATCTGAGAAAATTTAGATAAAAGCATATTTACATAAAATATAGCTATGTTGTATGTAGCCTTGCTGCTGTTGTTTAGTCAGTCGCTAAGTCCAATCCAACTCTTCACGGCCCCATGGACTATATCAGACTCCTCTGACTGTGGGATTTTCCCAGGCAAGATTACTGCAGTGGGTTGCCATTTCCTTCCCCAGGGGATCTTCCTGACCCAGGGATTGAACCCACATCTCCCGCATTGGCAACCAGTTTGTTGCCTCTGAGCCACAGGAAAGCCCAGGTAGCCTTGGTATTCAGGAAGTATTGTGTCTGAACAGTCTCCTATGTGCTCTGAATTTCTTCATCTTTGTAATGCCATCAAAAGAATGCCTATGTACAAATGGTGTATATTAGGATAATACCACGTGCTACAGCAAGCAAACCAAGGGATTTCTGGGGCTTAACACAGTCATATATTTCTAGCTCATATAAGTTTTTTGGGTTATCAGGCAGCTCTCTCCTCTTGATGAGTTCATGCTCAGTTGCTCAGTTGTGTCTGACTCTATGCAACCCCTGTGGACTGTAGCCCGCCAGGCTCCTCTGTCCTTGGGATTTTCCAGGCAAGAATACTGGAGTGGGTTGCCATTTCCTCCTCCAGGGCATCTTCCTGGCCCAGGGATTGAACCCATGTCTTTTGCATCTTCTGCATTGGCAGGTGGATTCTTTACCACCATGCCACCTGGGAAGCACCTGTTGAGTCAGGGTCCTACATTCCTTCCACCTTCTGCTTTGTCTCTTCTTTTATTGCCTAGAGATACTCTGTTTCTAGCTGGTAGAAGTGGAACGAAAGAGAAGAAAAACTTTTCTGACTTTTTAGAAGTCCCGTCCTGGAAGAGACACACTGTATTTCCATTCCCATTCATTTAACAAGATCCCCTTGCATAGGCAGAGACAAATTCAAGGCTAAGTGTTAGTCACTCAGTCGTATCTGACTCTTTGACTCTTTGTAGCCTGCCAGGCTCCTTGCCCATGGAATTCTCCAGATAAGAATACTGGAGTGGGTTGTCATTCCCTTCTCTAGGGGATCTTCCCCACCCAGGGGTTGAACTCCGGTCTCCTACATTGCAGACAGATTCTTTATGGTCTGAACCACCAGGGAAGCCTGGGCTATTCGAGGCTAGTACTGAAATTAGGGGAGTGCAAGGAACTATGGACCCTGCTGGAACTGTTGTCTCCAAGGCCAGCTACACAAGAGGCAGGGGAGACTGAGAAATGGATTTTAATAAAGAAATTGAGTGTGATTAACTTGGTTTTCAGTACATTAGGTCTGAAATGCCTATGAGGCACGTTAAATTGGGATGTCTGGAGAGGATTGTACAGTGACAGAAGTGGAGAGTCATATTTTGATGAAGTGTGAATAAAATCTAGAGTGAACGAACTTAGGAGCAAATGGCAATGAAGGACCTTGAGGTAGCCAGCGTGTTGATGAGAGTGCAGATAGCTCTTCTGAGAAGTTGCGCAGGGTAAGTGACTAAAGAAAACGGATGTGACCTGGAAGAATATAAGAAGCCAGCGGAGGCTGTCTTGATGTGGGAACCAGGCAAGTATGTTTGTAAGGTGTTGAGAATGGTTCAGAAGAGATGACGGTTGGAGAGGTGAAATGCTGTGAAAGCATCGGCAGGGTATCCAGAGCACGTGTAAAACGGTTGGCCTTTGTAGAGAGAGAGACGCTTCCTTTATCATCATAGGAGGAAGGAGGAGAAAATGGATGCAAAAGCAGGTAGTTTAGGTACATCCATACCATGAGATGGGCTTCCCTGATGGTTCAGATGGTAAAGAATCTGACTGCAATACAAGAATTCTAGGGTTTGATCCCTGGGTTGGGAAGATCCCCTGGAGGAGGGCATGGCAACCCATTCCAGTATTCTTACCTGGAGAATCCCCATGAACAGAGGAGCCTGGCAGGCTACAGTCCATGCGGTCAAAAAGAATCCTATGCAGCTGAGCGCTAAGCACAGCACACATACCATGAAATACTACACAGCAATACAAAGGAACAAACTACCATTTGTTTACTGAAAAAAACACACAGCCTGAAAGTTGAGAATGATATTTTCTTCAGTGGACTTGCTGAGGACTTAAACCAGCCTCGCGGACTGCTCCAAAGAGGTAACGAAGAAGCCAGGATATTGAGGAGTTTTTGGAAACAACAACAACAAAATCAGGCAGCAGAGACATCAAAAGATTGGTGTTGATTCCAGAAAAGAACACATCAAGTTAATGCATTTGGCACTTGTCTGTGTCTGGGAAGATGCAAGATTCTGGGCTCATTGAAATTATTCTTTTGATGTGCACCTTAACTGTCTAGGGCCAGTATTCCCTTCTCCACCCTGAATTCCCTGAGGGAGCCCAGGTGGACGGCAGCTGCAGTGGCAGCTGGCTTGATGTCTGTAATTCTTCGTTTACTGACATGGAAGGTGACATTCTTCATCCACATGATGCATGTGACAACCTGAGTGAATCTCCAGAGAATCATGCTGAGTTTAAAAAAACAGAAGAAGGAATTGGCAGTCCACTGTAGTATTCTTGCCTGGAAGATACCATGGAGAGAAGAGCCTGGAGGGCTGCAGCCCATGGGGTCACATGACTGAGCACACAGGCATGAGAGAGGTGGAGGAATAAACAGAGGCAGAACTAAAAAAAAAAAAAAGGTTACATGCTGTGTAATTTCATTTCTATACAATATTCTTGAAATCGCAAAATTGTGGAAGTAGAGAACCGATTACCAATTAGAGGTTGATGAGACTTGAGCAGGTCATGGAAGGGAAGTAGGTGTGGCTATGAACTGGCAACATGAGGAATTCTGCAGTGGTGAAGAGGTTTTATATCTTGACTGTATCAATGTCATTATCCTGGCTGTGATTGTACATCACAGTTTTGTAAGATGTTACCATTTTTTAAGTTGGGGTGTAGTTGCTTTACATACAGTGTGTGAGTTTCTGTTGCACAAGGAATGAATCAGCTATGTGTATACATATATCCCTCCTTGGACCTCCCTCCCAGCCCTTTAGGTCATCACAGGGCACAGAGCTGAGCTCTCTGGGATTTACAGTAACTTCTCACTACTCTCCGTTTCACATATTTGCAGGGCAGGCATAGAGATGTTACTGTTGAGGGAAACTGGGTAAAGACTATCTGGGATCTCTCTGCATTATTTCTTAGAACTGCATGTGAAGCTGCAGTTACTTCAAAATAGCTTTAATTTTAAAATATGTCCTTTCCAGATAAGTGATTTTAATAAATTTTCTTTTCATAAAAAACAGGTAGTTTAGTTGATTTAGCTGCTTTACTTCTCAGGGCCTGATGAGATATCTGGGTGGGTTTGGGGAGGGTTATATGGGAACTGACAAGAGAAGCAAGTCTGAAATGGTCTCAGAGAATAGGAAGGGGAGCTATAAATGAAGTAGGATTTCTTGGAAGCACTGGCAGCCCATATAAGGTCTTCAGTTATGAAAGTGAAGTCCATGTACGTGTTTGAGGGAAAGTTTAAGGCACCAGGGAAATTTGTGAACTGGGAACATAGTCCCACAGAACATAGCAGAGAGTCCTGGGGCACGGTCACGCAGGAGAGCCATGGGGAGGGTGGAGGAAGCCGATCTGTGTAAGAGTCAAGGAGGGGAGTTTTGCTGCCCAATGTGGGATTTTCCAGGGGTAGAGCCAAAGCCCGTGGGAGCTTGTGTAATAGTGTTGTAGACTGAGCATTGGGTAGGCTGTTCAACTTAACCAGCTTGTGAAGGATGACTGGTATGTTAATATGCTGAAATCTGGCAAGTTTTAAAATGTTTAAAGGGCAAAAGTCTTTACAGTTGTTGTGAATGATGTTCTCATGATGCTCTTGATTTGCGCTCTTGGCCGTTGGCCAACAGGAAAAGGAACCAGATAATTCATACTTATGATTATAGTGGCTTAAAAACATCCTGCTTCTATTTGTTTTACTATTTCTCAATACTTACCCATTTTCTACTTAGAGGGCATATAACTGGGGGCTGGGATTCTCTTCAGTTGCTTTAGTGCTCTGTTTTAGAGCTTGTAATATTGTGTACTTCATCAACAGTGGTTTATCAGGCTGGAGAGTATCTCTAACTATTTTTCTGAGTCACTGAGTAATCAAAAGTCAAATCCATAAGTATCTTCTTTTTGGTGAGGGTGCATGGTTTCAGTAGCCTTGACAAATCACTTGCTGGTAGTTCTGTTTTTGGTTTCTTAAGGAACCTCCATTCTGTCCTGTATAGTGGGATGGTGGGGGTGGGTAGGAGGAAGGGAGGTCTAACAGGGAGGGGATGTATATACATATAGCTGATTACATATTGCTATATACATATAGCTGATTCACTGCATTGTACAGCAGAAACTAACACAGTATTGTAAAGCAATTATACTCTTTTTTAAAAAAAACAAACAAACCAAAATCACTTGCTGTCTTCACTGCCCCATGTCAGTTTGTCTGGATATTTTATTTTCTATCTAGGTGTTCTAATTGGAAGATGGTGATTTTGGTGTATGTTGTGTTTGCGGCCTCTCCATATCAGAGTGAGAAGCTCTCCTGAGACTCCCACTTAATGGGGCACACAGCTGTTAGCCCACTCCTTTGGCAGAAGCTGCCTCCCAGTGGCTGGCTGTCAGGGGCCTTCTGCTGCAGCTCATCATCCATGCAGATGGCCTACCCATGAGTCATTGCTCCTAGTGATGGGGGTGGCGGGGGAAGCATCACATGGCGGGTCCCAAGTCCTGCTTAGGGTCCCCATAGCAATTTATCTCTCTTCCAGTCTCTCTCCCAGTTATCTATTTCTTTTTCTCCCTATCTCTCCCCATTATTTCTTGTGTTCAAGTGTGATTCTATAAATAATGGACTTTGGTTATTCCTGCTACCTGGGGATTGCCAAGTGGCCGGCTTGTTCAGAGCCAGGCTGCAGAGTCCTATTTGAGGCTCAGTTTTCTCCCTCAGACATTTTGCACTGTTCACAGCATCACAGGAAGTGATGTCAGGCATGAGAGGAGAACCGAAGGAAGAGCCTACATGAGGACTTGAGGACTCACATGTGTTGCTCGTGTACCGAGAGTCAGATGAGAGGCTGAGCTATTTGCTTTTATGTGTGCAGGAACTCTGGATGGCAGCCCTGCTCCATCAGCAAATCCAGCTCTTCAGAAGTCCTTTGTCCAGTTCTGTACCAGATAGAATTTGAAGGACTTAAAATTAGTCCCAAGTGTTAAGAACAGATTGTTGCCAGAAGATCTGATTTCTCTTAAGTTTCTTGAAGTGCCTTCTGTGAGGCAAAAAGTAGCTTGGGCTTTAAATCATTGTGACATAGAATTCCAAGACTGCTAGCGTAGGAGCATCAGTTGCATACTGAGATAGAGCTAAACTGTGATCACCTGCAAAATGTCATTCTGGACCTTACTGGGTATGTCGATGTGATCAAAAACTGACTGAAATTCTTCAAAGTGACCCCAAAGAAGAGAGTGCCTAGTGGTCATTTAAAGTTTTGCTGGCATTATTTTAAAGGTTGTATGTGTCCAAATGTATTTTTATAAGGAAGTTCTCTATACCAATTAGACTAATGAAGAAACTTAACAGAAACTAACCAAAGATGTATGAACTAGGTTTCCCAAAGCTGTTTATCTCTCTCCCAATTCCTCTCCCCGTTTTCATGCTCTGTCTTTCCCCCTTATTTCTTATGGTCAAGTGTGATTCTATAAATGATGGACTTTGGTTATTCCTGATTGAAAATATGAATTTATTGAATCCATATATCAAAATTTTAAGTTGCTTGTTCTTAAAATATTTTTTAGAATAGAAAATTGATTTCAGGTTTTTTATTGAGGGATTGAAGTTTTTGAAGGGGCATAATCATATTCCCTTTTTTCTCCCCAGTTTTTTTTTTTTCTTTTTTTTTCAGTGCTTCCCTGAGAATCTGTTTAACTGATACGGTGAACTGAGGCCTGGGCATGGCTGGACATGGCTTTCCTCTCCTTCAAGCTCTGTGTACTTGTAGGTTCTGAGAAGCATGCTGATTCCAAGTTTGGAATATATACAGTTGGAATATATATATATATATACACACACACAACTTGGATATATATATACAGTTTTGTATGTATATTGTTTTTAAGAGGTGAAGTGATTAGACCCCTGTGACTCTTCAGCATATATGAGAAAGTCACAGAAGTTGAATGAATTGTATTAGTTAAGAATATGAAATTATGAATTTTAATAATGGAAAATTAGTGCTGATTATTAAATCCCACATACAGCACTCTTTGAGTTGGGGGGAGGAAGGTTGGGGAAGGCAAGGAAATGGTGGGCGCTGCCATTTCCCACCACACTGGCACCCAGGTGTGAAGTTGACTCTTACGGTGATGCTTTCTTACACACAATCTAACTGTAGCGCCACTGCACGAAGGTGCATGTGGGTGCTAACTGCACACGTGCTGCAATCAGTGAATTAGGCCACAGATAAGTCCTCTGGAAAACACGGACATGGTAGTTGGCTATAATACAGTAGTGACTAGGGGAGACACAGATACGAAGCAGAATGGAATGCCTGACTCACACTGAACGGGGTGTAAAGATGGGGAAGCAAGTGACTTGCCTGGCTGGGGAGTGTCTCAACATTTGTGCTAATCTGAGGCTTAGATTCTTGTCCCATGTCAACTGCTCAGTAGCTGTGCCTTCATTTCTGGTTTTCAGTCTTCTTTGTAAAATAAGCGCATTGAACCAGATACTTTCAAGGTCCCTTGGAGGTGAAGTAGTAAATGCCTTTAGCTCGCAAGATGAGGAGTAGCAGGAATCTTTTCAGACACTGGTTTGCTTCATTTTCTCACTTCACACTTAGATCCTGGCTCCACTGTTGGGCGGGGAAGCCCACCTCCTTCCCTGGATGGCAGTTATGTTCTGTCCTCTGAGACCGAGCACACCAGGTCATCCATCTCCTGTTTAAAACTCATTTTCATGGGCTAATCAAAGATCAGGAATGTAGACTTATTTTTAACTTTCTGGATGGAAACTGAAAATGAAGCTGACTTTTTGTCATCTCCACAGGAACAAGAGTAGGCAAATAAATGCAAATGCCACCAACCGGGATGTTTAAAGATTGATAAAAATTAGTGTTTCTGATATATTAATGACCCGGGTGGTGGTAGCCTGCATTTGTCATTGTCATGTTCTGTTGTCATTCAAGTACTTAATCAATGCATATTGTCAGGGCTAAATTTATTTTCTTGTGTCTGCCTAGCCAGATCATTTCTCTGTTTTTTTGACAGTACTGTCTCAGGCCCCTGCATCCCACCAAGGCCTGAAGGGACAGCTGAAAGTAAGCCTCCTTGTTGTTTAACTCCTTGCTGACTTGATCCCTGGAGGGGTAAAACTTTTGAAAAGAGAAAACAGTACCATTTAAAAGTCTGTTTCTCTTTTTCTGAATAAGAACACAGGTGGAGTCATGACCACTGTGTAAATCATTACCACTGCACCAACTTAGGCTTGAAAAAGGATTTGTTTAAGGTACCTTATCATCTCACACGCTAGTAAAGTAATGCTCAAAATTCTCCAAGCCAGGCTTCAGCAATATGTGAACTGTGAACTTCCTGATGTTCAAGCTGGATTTAGAAAAGGCAGAGGAACCAGAGATCAAATTGCCAACATCCACTGGATCATCGAAAAAGCAAGAGAGTTCCAGAAAAACATCTGTTTCTGCTTTATTGACTATGCCAAAGCCTTTGACTGTGTAGATCACAATAAACTGTGGAAAATTCTGAGAGAGATGGGAATACCAGACCACCTGATCTGCCTCTTAAGAAATCTGTATGCAGGTCAGGAAGCAACAGTTAGATCTGGTCATGGAACAACAGACTGGTTCCAAATAGGAAAAGGAGTACGTCAAGGCTGTATATTGTCACCATGTTTATTTAACTTATATGCAGAGTACATCATGAGAAATGCTGGACTGGAGGAAACACAAGCTGGAATCAAGATTGCTGGGAGAAATATCAATAACCTCAGATATGCAGATGACACCACCCTTATGGCAGAAAGTGAAGAGGAACTCAAAAGCCTCTTGATGAAAGTGAAAGTGGAGAGTGAAAAGGTTGGCTTAAAGCTCAACATTCAGAAAACGAAGATCATGGCATCTGGTCCCATCACTACATGGGAAATAGATGGGGAAACAGTGGAAACAGTGTCAGACTTTATTTTTCTGGGCTCCAAAATCACTGCAGATGGTGACTGCAGCCATGAAATTAAAAGACGCTTACTCCTTGGAAGGAAAGTTATGACCAACCTAGATAGCATATTCAAAAGCGGAGACATCACTTTGCCAACAAATGTTCGCCTAGTCAAGGCTATGGTCTTTCCTGTGGTCATGTATGGATGTGAGAGCTGGACTGTGAAGAAGGCTGAGCACCAAAGAATTGATGCTTTTGAAGTGTGGTGTTGGAGAAGACTCTTGAGAGTCCCTTGGACTGCAAGAAGATCCAACCAGTCCATTCTGAAGATCAGCCCTGGGATTTCTTTGGAAGGAATGATGCTAAAGCTGAAACTCCAGTATTTTGGCCACCTCATGCGAAGAGTTGACTCATTGGAGAAGACTCTGATGCTGGGAGGGATTGGGGGCAGGAGGAGAAGGGGACGACAGAGGATGAGATGGCTGGATGGCATCACTGACTCAATTAATGTGAGTCTGAGTGACCTCCGAGAGCTGGTGATGGACAGGGAGGCCTGGTGTGCTGCAGTTCATGAGGTCGCAAAGAGTCGGACACAACTGAGCGACTGATCTGATCTGATCTGATCTTAACTCTCAGTTTACAAGTCCCTGTAAAGGAGACTTGGGCGTTCACATGCACGTGTGTGCACACAACATCGCACCCTTGGTTTTTACTTAGTGTTGCATAATGTAAGATGCAATGGCACCCCACTCCAGTACTCTTGCCTGGAAAATCCCATGGATGGAGGAGCCTGGTAGGCTGCAGTCCATGGGGTTGCGAAGAGTCAGACACGACTGAGCGACTTCACTTTCCCTTTTCACTTTCCTGCATTGGAGAAGGAAATGGCAACCCTCTCCAGTGTTCTTGCCTGGAGAATCCCAGGGACGGGGGAGCCTGGGGGGCTGCCGTCCATTGGGTCACACAGAGTTGGACACGATTGGGGTGACTTGGCAGCAGCAATGTAAGATGCACCTGCATTTTTGCCCTAAAGTACTCTAGACAACAGTGAGAATTACGTATGCCATTGCCCTTTTATTAAAACCTCAGAAACAAATTGCTCTAAGCTCAGAACAAGGACAAGGGGGTTAACTTGGTCTGATAAATTTGAATTATTTCTTTTTCTGACTAGTGAGAGTTGGGTTTCTTACTGTGCTTCTTCTTTGTTTTGGTTGCCAGAAATCTCAGTGCAAAGTATTTTTATTGTTTTGTTTTCACTCCATTTTGCTAGCTTTTGTCTGAACTGGTATGTATAAATAATGGAAAAATAATGGTAGGTGATACATGCACAGACCCGGAGCAATGAGACCCCCATCTCCAGTGTACAAAACAGGGAGATGAAGTTCACAATTTTCTGTTACATTCACATTCCATTTCGAACCCCTTCACATCACTTTCACAGCCACACTTTCACTCTATCTTTCCTGTTACCATCTTACATTGTTCTTTTCTTCCAGGATGGATCACTTTTAAAAATTCTTTTATTTGTGTACCTATCGTCCCTTTTACTACTTAATAGATTCCTTTTCCTGTACTCTCATAAAAAGCCTCCTGCATTGCCAATCCTAAGTGTTCAGGAAATAGAGTCACCAGATAAAACACATGACATTCAGTTAAATTTTAATTTCAGAGAGACAAGGAATAATATTTTTTAGCACAGAGGTGGCCAGTGTAACATCTGGAGTGTGCATATTCAGATTTATTTGAATTCCAGTTTATTTAGGCATCCTGTATTTTTCTAGTCAAGGCTATGATTTTTCCTGTGGTCATGTATGGATGTGAGAGCTGGACTGTGAAGAAGGCTGAGTGCCGAAGAATTGATGCTTTTGAACTGTGGTGTTGGAGAAGACTCTTGAGAGTCCCTTGGACTGCAAGGAGATCCAACCAGTCCATTCTGAAGGAGATCATTCCTGGGATTTCTTTGGAAGGAATGATGCTAAAGCTGAAACTCCAGTCCTTTGGCCACCTCATGCGAAGAGTTGACTCATTGGAGAAGACTCTGATGCTGGGAGGGATTGAGGGCAAGAGGAGAAGGGGACGACAGAGGATGAGATGGCTGAATGGCATCACTGACTCGATGGATGTGAGTCTCAGTGACCTCTGGGAGTTGGTGATGGACAGGGAGGCCTGGTGTGCTGCGATTCATGGGGTCGCAAAGAGTGGGACACGACTGAGCGACTGATCTGATCTGATCTGATATTTTTCTAAAATCTGGTAACTCTATCAGTAACTACAGCAAGGGTCTGTACTGAGGCTTTTATGAGAGATGGTGTCTCATAGGTACATGCATGGTAGAAGCGGCAATAGGCTGGGGCCTTACATGGACATTAGTACTCTATCCTTTCTCATGCCCCACTTCCCTTCCTTTATTTGGAGACAGATCACTTGGAGACAGGACCAGCTTTGTAGACAACTATAAGTAGATCTGAGGTATCAGTGCGTGAAAGTCTGTGTGTATATGCCCACTGCCAATCTTTCAGCAGGCACAGTGTTCTCTGTGAACTCAAACAGCAGGAATTTAAATGCATTTAATGAATGACTGGAATAAAATGATCAGGCTCTCAGTCTTGAGAGATGACAATTTGGAGGATGATTGGAACAACCAAATGGCTACCTGAGCTCCAGAGCACAGATTCCTCATAAGCCTGACTGAATTCCCTAAAAAGGTATGTTAACTAGCCTAGTGATACTGTTACTTTAAGACATGAAGCACCGATCCTGGAATTCAGGGCTGAATTCACCTGAAGTTCATAAGATCAGAAGTCAGGGGCTAAATAATTGACGAGAAATAGAAAGACTGAATTCCAACCCTACAATGGTCATTAATTTCTAAGCAGTGCTTGAAGCATTCATAAAGCTAATCCTGGCTTAAATTTCTCTCTTCTTAAAAACAAAGGCAATGCCATATTTCGCAAGGTACTAAGTGACTTTATTAGAATTTAATTCAGGGTGCAGGGCTATAGTTTGGATAACTGTGTTTCCTAAATCCTATCGCTTTTAAACCAGGTAGAATAGACATTAACTTTCCTAGTAGGGGTTATAGAGTCCAGGGGTCCCCAACCTCCAGGATCTAAAGCCTGATGGTCTGAGGTGGAGCTGATGTGATAATAGTAGAAATGAAGTACACAGTAAATATAATGCACTTGAATCATCTCGAAACCATCTGCCCCCACCTCACACCAGTCTGTGGAAAAGCTGTCTTCCTCGAAACCAGTCCCTGGTGCCAAAAAGTTTGGGGAAGACTGATTAGTCCTTGATTGAGATCTCCCATCCCAGAAACAGAGCATTTTAATAAAATGTCATTTGAAAGTGCTGGACGAGATCTACTATGCAGTATTTGGGGGGAAATTTTACAGTTGTGTCTTAGATTTTCTGTTTATTCATTAACCAGTATCAACAAAGATTTCTTAAGACAAGAATAGTATATTCTTTAGGAAGCATACGTAGACATTCAGGAGGAGGAATTTGAATTGTTTGAAACAAAAATCAACATAAAACTAGAAACTGTTCCAAAGAAATATATTTGGAAATACACTGGTGAGTGAATTAGATTGAATATAAATGTTTCCTTGTAGAAATATAGAACTTGTTATGAAATTTGGACGTGTCTGGAAGTTTTTGCTTAGATTGTCATATGGAGTTTATTTTCTCTCTGTGGCTGCCTTTGTTCTTTTTGTTTCTCTTGGAAAGCTCTCGATCCCCAATTCCTCCTTGGCCTCTGTCATAACTGTTTAGATGTAGGGCAGTTGTCAGAATGTTTACCATCTCAGGATGCCAGTGACATTTGGGTGTGTCAATCAAAGCATCCTAGCATGCAAAGGAATGTTACTGAGTAGGATTCTTAATTTCTCCAAAAAGTAAGTTAGTGACTACAAATTGTTCTCATGTGTACTCAGGTTCATCCGTTTGCTTTGGAAACAGACAGCATCTTGTGGTAGTGTCAGATCCTTTTGGAGAAGAGTTTTAGAAGAGAAAATCAAAGCCAGGAGAAGTGACATGATGTTTTTGTATCATTTTAATGCTGCTGAGCCTTTTCACTATTGTTATGGTTACAAAACAAACAGCTGAACCATATTTGAATATTTGAGGCAATGTTGTTCAGTCGCGTCCGCTTCCTTGCAACCCCATAGACTGCAGGCTTCCCTGTCCTTCACCGTCTCCTGGAGTTTGCCCAAACTCCTGTCCATTGAATTGGTGATGCCATCCTCTATCGTCCCCTTCTCTTCCTGCCTTCAGTCTTTCCCGGCATCAGGGTCTTTTCCTATTTAAGGCAATAGGGATTTAAACAAAGATGGAAAAATCTGAACCTTGGGAGAAATATAAGTGAGAGACAGAATGGAGAATTAATATGCACAGACATAAGTATGTGATCCTGTAAAAAGTTTAGTAGGTTCTGTGTACTAAGTGCAATATGGGACTACAACACTGAGTTTCTAGTGGAGGAAAGCATATTGTGTACAGAAATAAAGGGCATTCTATACACAGGCAGCCCCATAGAAGCAGGTGGCTGATGGGGAAAGGTAAGGCGAGAAGTGCCCAGTTGTGGATTCAATGCCAATAATACCAAAATGGGTAAAGCATCTTGGAGGGGACCCAAGCCAGCACTGAAGACATGGTGTGTGTGCTCAACACCGCACTGGGCACTTGACACGTGTTACCTACAATCATCCCCACCTGAGGGCTGGACAGGGAAGCTCAGAGAGGGAAAGTCATTTATCAGGGGTTTCCAGCGAATAAATGTTGAAACCAGGGTGCAAATCCCTGCCTGACTGGTTTTCCGCTCTGTGCTCTTGAGCTCACTTGGTGAATGAAATAAGAGCCACGTATCCCAAAGGGCCCTGAGCTGGAGAGAATTTGATCCAGTTTGAGGGTGACACTGAGGAGGAGTGCCCTTCACAGGAAGAGTTGTTTAGCAACAGAAAGTACAGAGGGTAATAAGCCATTGTTTATTGTGGGCCTTCTGTTTGCCAGATGGTATAACAGGCTCTCAATTTACATTCTGTGTCCTCACAGTCACCCCAAGATGTTGGTCAGTCATGTCCATTTTAAAGAGCATTTATGGCAAATTGAGACTTAAGAAGTTAACAGGGTCATGCAGCTGGGGCCAAAGGCTGGTAGATTTGAATCCAGCCATTTCATTTCATGAGTTTAAAAGTTGAAAGTACAGTGGACCCTCAAACAATGAAGTGGTTGAGGATGCCAACCCTCTGCAAAGTCAAAAAGCCTCATGCAACTTAAAGCCAACTGTCTCTAACCATGGTTCCATATCTGCAGATTGAACCCTTCACAGTTTGGGCAGAACTCTAACGTTGACCACTGAAAAAAATCCACAAGTAAGTGGAACTGTGTGCCGTTCCAGTCTGTGTTGTTCAAGGGTCAGCTGTCTTTCTGGGATCCAGAGCAGGCAGCCAACATGTTCGAATGGAATGAAATTTTGGAAAAGGATGGACTAACTGGTTGAGAAGCCAGAGTATGACAGGGGAGGAGGAGATGGCTCTTATATAGATGGCTCTTATGAATTTGATTATTATTTTGAAAAGATGGTGGTCCTCCAGGAGGATTTAGAAAGGTGAAGAGAATGCAGAGGAGGGTGAGGAAGGAGAAGGAGGAAGAGAGCACGAGGAGCTGACAAGTAGTTTAACAGCTGCTCCACATATCCGCAAAATGACTCTGAGAAAAAATGATTCTATTTATTTGCCGTTTCCTTCCATATATCTTCCCAACAGCATTCATCAATATCTGTCATTTCCCAGGGGGTTTAGACATGTCTAGCAATTCATTCTGCTGAATTATATTTCAATACAAGGATGGAAGGAGGCTAGACTACAGATGTTCACTCTGACCTGTGCCCAGCGTCACTCAGACACCATCCCCTCCCGGCTCCCGGGTGCCCTCACTCACGCTGACACTGCAGGCAACGCTGCTTGGTGTCAGATTCATATTACCATGTTCTCACTAGGGTAGCTCTACTTAATACTTCCTTAAAAATCTATTTTAAGTTGTCACGTTAGCCTTTGGTCTGTACAGCTAGAGCTTAAAGTCAAACCATTATGTATTTTTTGATAGGAATTTTATATCCAGACAATCACCGCATGAAAAGTGCAAGGAGTCGCTGGTGACAGCTGGCTGTCATTGCAGGATGGGAGAATTTGCTGGGTGTTGGTCCATCAAAAGGCAGCAGTCAAGTAGTAAAAACGATAGGAACACTGAAGCTTACTAAGCTCTGTTTTGTATATTAACTCTTATGATCCAAATATCTTCTCTTACTAGAATTTGGTAATCTTAGTAGATGAGAAGAAATATTTCTTCTTTCAGAACAAGTTAAGGGAAAAGAAAAGAGGCCAAATATATTTCTCTTTAAGTGTAGATCTGAATTCTTTCCACTTAAAAATAGACCACGTGTTGGCAGTTTT
This sequence comes from Tragelaphus eurycerus, assembly GCA_935064755.1. Lineage (NCBI taxonomy): Eukaryota > Metazoa > Chordata > Mammalia > Artiodactyla > Bovidae > Tragelaphus > Tragelaphus eurycerus. Next base: position 13,376,839 of record CAKXYN010000024.1, on the reverse strand, counting down.
GCTCTTTTGTCATTCAATGGCAAGGGAAACAGGGTGTCTCTCTGTGACTCGGGGTGAAAACACCACTGTACTGTTGAGTCATCTCGACACATTTTCCAAAGTTACTTTTGATTAAAGACTGCAGTCGACAGTGGCAGTGGCAGCTTGAGTTGCTGCTCCGTAGCCTTGTGGTTTGTCCAGGGGCTTGGATTTCTGTAGATGTGTGTTGTTGTGGTATTTTTCTGCAGTCCCTAGCTCTCTCAGGGTATGGGATCAGGCTTTAGAGACTCCTTGACATATTTGTCATGGACCCAGTCAGTCTGAGCTTGCTCTATCAGTTAGCATCTGCTGCTTGCTCTGCTCGCTACAAGCTTCCTTTTGAAGTGTCCCCCTCACTTTGTCGGGGTTCACAGGCGGTGCTAGTGGTAAGCTAGCAGGTAACCTGCCTGCCAGTGCAGGAGATGTAAAGGACACAGGTTCTGTCCCTGGGTCGGGAAGAGCCCCTGGAGGAGGGCATGGCTAATCTACTCCAGTATTCTTGCCTGGAGAATCGCATGGATAGAGAAGCCTGGCAGCCTACAGTCCATAGCATCACAAAGAGTCAGACATGAGTGAAGCAACTTAGCATGCATGCACCTTGTCCCCTCATCAGGCCCATGTGGTTAGTAACGTTGCCTTGCCATTTCGTGTTTAATATAGAATGCTGCTGATAATATTCTAAGAAGTGAAACTGGGCATCTCTGGTGGGGTTGAGTCTTAGTAGCAAAACAGGAGTTGATTGCTGCATTGCGAGATTAATTTGAATCAGACCTTGATACCCCATTGGCATCATGGTGCTGTGACAACCAGCCTCCCCAAAAGTATGTGTTCTCTCTTCATTCGGCTTTCAGTTCCTGTCTTTGGAGATCCCTGGCTAGTAGGCAGTGATGTCTTCAAGGACTTGGGGTCATGCCTGTGCTTTGGACTTTTCTTGTGTGAGTCAACACACACTTTTTTTTTTTTTCTTTTTCTTTTTTTAAGGCTAAAATAGCAGCTCAATATAGGAGTCAGTGAACTTCAGCCCTCCCTGGTCACAAGTCTGTTGGTTTCTCAAATTATATTTATTTATGCCGTTAAGAAGAATGATTTAGCAGTGTTGTCAATGCTGTCTAGGTATAGTTATTCTTTTGCAGTAGGGACAAGAAATTGGAAGTCAGTCACCCATGTGAGAGGGAAGATGAAAGAGACCGTGTCTCTGTGTTGCAGCAGCCCAGCTGAAGATGAATAAAGGGAGCCTGTAATTGCCTGTGAGCACGACAGCCACTATGATGCGGGAACCGATGTTTAGGGCTGAGCAATGGGGCATAAAAGAGGAATATCTTGATGATGATGAAGTGCACTGTAGGGCGATGGCTGCTGACTTGTGGAATTTGTCCAGGTACTGTCAGTGTCTTAGCACGGTCTTTAAGCTCTCTCCATTTTGAAAGTTTGGAGAGGTCTTGAAAAACTTAGTTCCTCTGACTAGTAAATGATTTGGAGGGCTTAAGTATAATTTGAGTATAATTTGTGAAAGCAGGTCCTGATGGAGTTCACTGTAGATACCTTCTTTTGGACAACAAAAGGACTCCCTCATTTTTTCCTGTATAAGGTATGATAGTTTTAGCTAGGCAAGGGAGGATGTATATGTATATATGTATGGAAATATACACTTGCTATTTTAACCTTTTGTACTTTATAGTATATTAAGTATACAATTCAGTGGCATTATTTCATATTGTTGTGCAACAATCACCACTATCCATCTCCAGAAATTTTTCATCAAATTGAAACTCTGTACTCATTAAACAATAATGTCTCATTCCACGCTGCGCCTCCTTCCCCAGCCCTCCAGTAATCACTGTTAAACTTTGTATCTCAGTGAATCTGACTATTCCAGGGACCTCAAATAAGTGGAATCATATGATATGTTACCATATGTGTTCTTTTGTATCTGGCCTATTTTACTTAGCATGTTTTAAGATTCCTCCATGTTGTAGAATGTGTCAGTTTCTCTCCTTTCAAAGGCTAAATCATAATCCATTGTTTGTGCATGCTATATTTGGTTATCTATCCATCCATCCATCCATAGAATTAGCATTGTTTTCATCTTTGGGCTAGTGTGAATAATGCTGCTTTGAACATGGGATACAAACTTCTGTTTTGAGTCCTTCCTTTCACTTTTTGTGTGTATATATCCAAAAGTGGAATTAGCAAGGGAGGTTTCAGCAGGCAGCGGGCAGGGTGAAGTGGTAGATGTGAACTTTCTGGGGACTGCTGTGGAGCTTCCGTAGATGCTGGTGACAGCCCAAAAAAACCAAAGCTGACGGATGAGAGACGGGAGCCTGTGGCCCCATCTGCGTGCTTGCGGCACCAGCACCGTGCCAGCTGCCCATTGTTCTTTGTGTCCCAGCTCTTGCCTCTGTAATGCTCGCCCCATTCTCCGTTCCTCCCTTCTGTGGCTCCCCCGCCCCTCACCAAAACCCTTGAGAGCAACACACGGGCCACCTGAGCTTCCCTTTCTTCCTGGTGGCTACTTTAGACGGATAGTCAAACCTTGCCAGCATTCTTACGTATAACTAAGCACCAGAGGCCGTTTCTCAAGACTGCTTTGTTATATAGAGTTTGTAGTCAAGAGAAGTAACCCAAAATGTAAGACCATAACCTGACTGCTAAATCTGTATTGCATTTCAGGGGATACGGAACTTACTGGAGGCTTTTAAATCTAGGCAGGTACCATTATTCTCTGATGCCAAAGTAGGTCTCCAGAGGCTGTATTTAATTCTTTATATAGCCATTCTACTGAGTTTGTTGCTGACCTGATATTTTCCTACTTCAGAGGGATATTTCAAGCATACATCTTTGAAAACATACATCTCATGTTTGAGGACATGTGTTTATGGAGGTCTTGCTTCTTGTTTTTTTATTTTTATTTTTTTTAAATTCAGGATGAAGACAAAGGAAAACTCATGCCAGGAAAAATGACCATATGTAACCTAGATAGAGCCAAGGTACAATCTGAGCCTTAGTAATGTACTTATTTTTGTACATAACCTTAAAAGGTTGTAGATCTTTCTACTCTGTTGAGTAAAGACCCTGTGACCAAAACAGTGACAATAATCAGTATAAAAACTCCATTCCAATAACCCGTACCTCTGTGGTTGAAGCTTGACAAATTCTTGTTTCACTCTGACCAACAGATTTCAGCTTTAATATGGACCTCTCTTTATTGCCTCTAAATTTCTAGTTATGTCAGTAGACAGTACCTAATAAAGGTTTTAATAAGCATATTGGAATTTTAGCAATGTGTTTCCAAAAAACACAAAGCTGATCAAAGTTCCAGTTGTAACAACAAGCTTGATACAGCATTCAAACAGAGCAGCCAGATTGCTAGGCAAGCTCACCTCTCCTACAACAGAGTGGGAATGGTATTATCCATTAATTTCCACCCTGTGCAACTGAATAATGCATTGACAGATGCTAATTTTCTTAAATCGTAGGCAGCAAATGATGCATGAATACAGCAGCAACACACTTTGCAGAGGCTCTTGGTAGTCATCAGAGAGAAAATCTGTATAAAGTTTGATGTAATCACTATCAACTATGGCACAGTGTTGATGCCTTCTAATGACTGCCTTAAACCCATCTGTTGTCCTCTTTTCCCTGTTAACACTAATGGGGATCCAGGCAGGAATAAAATACTCCAAGTGTTGTGCTATCAGACCCTCCAATGTGTAACATTCCTTTGATTCCTAGGATGAGACTAGGTATAACATCTAAAATCTTACCAACGACAGGATAATAAACATTATGTAAACGCTTCCTAATGTAATTATTTGTTCGTGGATTAACAAAATTTTATTTCTTGCTCACCTTGCCATCCCTCATGTGTTCCATAGCTCTTTGTGCTTATTTTTTTAAGTTTATTGAATGTTCATTATATGATATGTTTTCTTTTTTTGATTTTAGCACCACCCTATAAGTTTACCCCGGTTTTACAGCTGAGGAACCTGAGGCTTGGAGAAGGTCGTGAATAAGTGATGGAATCAGTTTGGGGGGTCAGAATGGGCAGTCACCATTTTTGTATGTAAAAAATTATTGTCTTGCCATAAAATATGAATTCTCACATATTTAATATGGTATGTGCATACATGCTCAGTTGTGACCGACTCTGCGAACCCATGGGTTAAAGCCTACCAGGATCCTCTGTCCTTGATATTTTTCAGGCAAGACTACTGGAGTGGGTTGCCATTTCCTCCTGCAGAGGATCTTCCTGACCCAGGGATCGAACCTGTGTCTCCTGTGTCTCCTGCATTGGCAGGTGGATTCTTCACCACTGTACCACCTGGGAAGCCCATTTAATATGTTAATGTATTTCCACTTATTTCAATAGTTAATATATTGCAATATATTAATACATATTTCAATTGTTATTATATATTAATAGTTATTAACCAGTGGGTATTTGTGAAGTGCATGCCTAAGGAAAGATATGGGGGTTCTTTTATAAGGAACAGACCTGCTAGGGAGAATACCAGACACAATGTTACTTCTGCTGCAGAGTTATCAGCCACACGGGCCATAGTCCTCATGAATCTTGGAGGGATGAAGGTGGAGTCCCCATACATGCAGCCCATAGAGGAAAATCTATGGTTTGGTTACTGTCTTCATGTGTTTTTAGGGAAAGAAGTGCCCACTTGTTCTTTCATCATTCAACAAATATTTAATGAGTACCTGCTATGACCACTTACTGTGCTACAGCAAAATATCAAACATGGTCTCTGTTTTTGCTGAGCTTCATTACTGTGTGACTATGCATGCCCATCCTAACGTAAAGGTGTGTATCTTATGTGCTGATAACTAGTCTAATCCGTGTACTGAAGAAGTAATACAATGTGAGTTGGTTCAGATGTTTGACTTTTAAAGACATACACATATATATGAGTTCAAGGTTGATGTAAATTGCTCATTGAACCTACACTGGCATTAATGTCCTGCTTTATGCAAATGGATACCATCATCTGTCCTGTGGACACAGCTGGATGAACACCAGTAGCTTCAGAGACAGAGAAGCTGGGAGAAAAGGGCACCAGCCCCATTTCTCGAAAGACTTCCAACTCCTCCTTTTGTCGGTCATGATCTTTGTAGACATTTTGCTAGTGCATTCCTATATCACTCTCCGTATTAGCTGTTTTAAAAGTACATTTCTAAATGCACATGTTCATTTCTACAATGCTGAGGATGCTTTGTATGTTTATATTTATATATATATCCTCAACTCCTCAACATAGTAACAAGACCCTTCCTCTTGCCCTACAGATTCTGGAGATGAAGAGACTTACCTGGGTTTAGGGGGAAGGCAGTGGCACCCCACCCCAGTGGGAACTTGGGATCAAAACTTAAAACTGAATCTACAGACTTGAAACCTGAAATCTGCTTCCAGCTGCTATACAATATAATTGTAATGTACGGCTGAAATGGTATATAAGGATTTCTACAGAAGCACTGCTATTCTGCCCACTACTCATACTGCCTTCTTTTTATCCCCAACAGGCAGGTATCTCCTTCCAAACCCGGCTACGGGGCAAGCCTGGGCCACCTCTGCGGAGACGTCCAACCTCGTGCGCATGCGCAGCCAGGCCCTGGGCCAGTCGGCGCCCTCGCTCACCGCCCCGCTGGTGAGTGTCCTCGGGCTCTGTCTGCGGTCGGTTAACTTTGCTCCGTGTCACCACCGACGTAGGGACATCTGCATTTATTGTTTATTGTTCTAGATTTGAACTTAAACCTACATTTAATGTTAAGCACAGATTTGACACTGAAATTTTTTGTTTCCAGCGTGCTGGTTTTTATCAGATTCTCCCCGTCAACCTAAGTTGGAATATTTTTGTAAACTTAGCTCTGTCTCAGCTTTTCCCTTGAAAGAAATGAAAATGGTTCTCAGCTTTAAAAAAAAAAAAAAAAAAACTAATTTGAAAATAATTTCAAACTTACAGGAAAGTTGCAAGAATAAGGCAAATATATACAGCACCAGCTGATCCTTTGCCTGAGTTTAAGTATTAACTCTTGCCTGTTTGCTGTGCTGTTTGTTTCTCTCTCCGTGTATATGTATATACACTTGCATATAATGTTTTGAACTCTTTGAGAATAGGTTGTATATATCATGGCCTTTCGTTATTGCAGGTAACTTCATTAAATTTATGCATGAAAGAAGTCTTTTATCTGCTCTGCCATCTGTATTTCATTTTTATCAGTTGGCCCAATAATGTCCTCTATAGTATTTTCCCTCCTTCAGTAGATGGAAAATCCCATGGACGGAGGAGTCTGGAAGGCTGCAGTCCATGGGGTCGCGAAGAGTCGGACCCGAATGAGCAACTTCACTTTCACTTTTCACTTTCATGCATTGGAGAAAGAAATGGCAACCCACTCCAGTATTCTTGCCTGCAGAATCCCAGGGACGGGGGAGCCTGGGTGGGCTGCTGTCTGTGGGGTTGCACAGAGTCAGACACGACTAAAGCGACTTAGCAGAGGATCCAGTCTGGGGTCATGTATTGTACTTAATTATCCTTTAATCTGGAAACTCTCCCCAGTGTTTATTTGCCTTTTATGATGCTGACAGTTTTGACAACTAAGTGACATCCCCACCCCATTTTTTAAAGGAATATTCCTCATATGACAGTGTCTGGTATGTCTGATGTTTTCTTACAGTGAGCTTTGGGTTTTGCATTCCAGCCCCGAATGTGACATTGGGGACGTTGTATCCTTTCAGGTCATCCCATGGGCAGGTGATGATATGTCCATCTGCCCATCATTATGATGTCAATTTTTTTCAACCAGACAAGGCATTGGCCAGTTTCTCCACAGTTACAACTTTTCTCATGCAGTCAATAAGCCTTTGGCGGGGAGACACTTTGAGGCCATCCAAGCATGTTTCTTCTTATCAAAAATTTCCTTTGGATTCCATATTCATTGGTGATTCTTGCTTGGATCCTTCTCTTCTAGAATCATTGAAAATGTTTATTATTTTCAGCTCCAGCACTCTATCTACACCTACAGGTTGGCACATGACATAAATATTTATGCATTTGTTAGCAGCATGGGCTCCTGCTGCTGAGTCACTTCAGTCATGTCCAACTCTGTGCGACCCCATAGACGGCAGCCCACCAGGCTCCCCCGTCCCTGGGATTCTCCAGGCAAGAACACTGGAGTGGCTTGCCATTTCCTTCTCCAGTGCGTGAAAGTGAAGTCACTCAATCGTGTCCGGCCCTCAGCGACCCCATGGACTCCTACATTCCTTTAAAAAAAAAAAAAAAAAAAAGTAATATAGACTTTTATTTTTAACCATGATGCTTACGAGAATTTTGTTTTCCAGTGGGCCCATTACTTTTCATCTTTAACCTTTTGCACAGCCTAGAGGTCTATACAGGTTGCTTTTGTATTGGTGGTGGGGTTACATGGTATAGGAATAGATTTTGTAATATCTTTTACTGATGGTGATGTAAATTATATGTCAGTGCCTAATAATTTTATACATTGATAATAAATCATGTGAGATATTTGGAAATCATTCAGTAATGAAGAGAGATCTAGTTTAGGTCTAACCTCTAATCCTGCTTTTGTCATTAGGTAGCTATACGTTTAAGCATATTGCTTAGTCTCTTAGATTTTATCAGCTCTTCCACAAACTGCGAGATGAAACAACCTATTAAACACTCTGGAATTCAGCGTTTAAACTCACTGTTTCTAGTTTCAGAATCATAAAGCTTCTGAACATACTGGATAGTTATCCCTGAAAAGTTTCTTTGAGGATATTTTATGACTTCAAAATTGACTATGGTCTTTAAATCAAAATGTATCTTTTACTTCTCAGGAAAATTTGGGCACTTAATTTTAAAGTTAAATGATGCATTTTAGCATTTTCCCCCATCTCATCCCCGAGTTCAAAGTTACTTTTCCTTCTTGAGAAATTTTATTAAAAGCTTAATTTACTGTAAGCATTTACTTTTTAAGGAAAAAAGAAAATTCCTCACAGTTATTTTATTTTTTTTTAAACAGAAGTGCTTTGGGGGCCACTACAATATTATTCTTACACGTAATAGATAATCCTGTATGTTTATTGCCAAGCAAATCATTCTAATTAAAACAACACTGCCACAAATTAATATGTCTAATACTGGTAGTTATGTACTCAGACTAGAAACTGATTGATTCATTGATCAAACACATGTCAGGTGACCTAAGATATTTGGAAATAAGGTACAAAACCAAGGAGAATAGCATTCTTATCAGAGAGTCACTTATCAGCTTATTTACCCTGCAAGTATTTATAGGGTTTAGGAGCAAGACTAGACAAAATGTTAAAATACCATGAAAAACAAACTTAAAATAGTACCTGGCACCTGCTGCTGCTGCTAAGTCGCTTCAGTCGTGTCCGACTCTGTGCAACCCCATACACGGCAGCCCACCAGGCTTCCCCATCCCTGGGATTCTCTTGGCAAGAACTCTGGAGTGGGTTGCCATTTCCTTCTCCACCTGGCACCTCCTGCTGCTGTTGCTGCTAAGTCGCTTCAGTCGTGTCTGACTCTGTGCGACCCCATAGATGGCAGCCCACCAGGCTCCCCCGTCCCTGGGATTCTCCAGGCAAGAACACTGAAGTGGGTTGCCATTTCCTTCTCCAATGCATAAAAGTGAAAAGTGAAAGTGAAGTCGCTCAGTCGTGTCCGACTCTTAGCGACCCCATGGACAGCGGCTCACCAGGGTCCTCTGTCCATGGGATTTTCCAGGCAAGAGTACTGGGGTGGGGTGCCATTGCCTTCCCCACCACCTGGCACCTAGCAAGCCTCAAATATCAGCCAGAGTAAAAATCACATGTGGCACCAAAGCCAGATGGTGACTGACCATTTACTCCTAGACTGTGAAGGTTTAAAATGTCACTCTCATCATATCTTTTCTTCAGAGATTTCCTTGCTTCCTAACTGTTGTCTAAGGAAAACCATTTGCAGGCTGTCTGACCATGTCTTCTGTCCCCCACCTTCTGGCGTTTCACGAGCGGGAGCATCTGGAGGAGAGCTGCCAGGCAGAGCACCGCCTTGATTTCCTCATTGTTCGGCAGCAGTTTGCTCAGGTTCCTCTGCCATGTCACTTATTTCAGTATGCCACTCAGTATACTTTCATGACTTTGCCTGTTTTTTGTGCCCTTTGCAGAGTCATTCAAGTTAGTCTATATTTCTTGGATTGGCTTATATCTAAATTATGCCGATTACACCTAGCAGATTTGATAAAGAATGATGCTGAAGGAATATTACTGCTACTGCTACTGCTGCTAAGTCGCTTCAGTCGTGTCCGACTCTGTGCGACCCCACAGACAGAAGCCCACCAGGCTCCCCTGTCCCTGGGATTCTCCAGGCAAGAATACTGGAGTGGGTTGCCATTTCCTTCTCCACCGTATGAAAGTGGAAAGCAAAAGTGAAGTCGCTCAGTCGTGTCCGACTCTTAGCGACCCCATGGACTGGAGTCTACCAGGCTCCTCCGTCCATGGGATTTTCCAGGCAAAAGTACTGGGGTGGGGTGCCATTGCCTTCCCCGAAAGGAATATTAATGTATATCTATTAGACCTTTTTCTTTTTCCTTTCTATCCCCCTTTTTCTTGTCTTCAAAATAAGCCTTATGTTACTGGAAGTGCATCGTACAGTAGAACATTGTTAGTTGCTCATTCATGTCTGACTTTTTGCAACCCCATAGACTGTAGCCGACCAGGCTCCTCTGTCCTTGGAATTCTCCAGGCAAGAAATCTGGCATGGCTAGCCATTCCCTGGGATCGAAACCGAGTCTCCAGCACGGCAGGAGGGTTCTTTACTGTCTGAGCCACCAACAGAACATGCTTCACTCTCATTCTCTCCTGGCCACGATAAGCCCCATTGCCCCCATCTTCAAGCTGTAAGTTTACCTTCCTTCTGACTCAGCATTTATCAAGGCCCACCTTTGTTTTAGTTCTTTGTGTTTATGCCTAATATCCCCCTGCTAGACTGCACGTTCCTTGAGGGCAGAATTCCTGTCCTAGCACAACACCTTGCATATAGGAGACATTCAGTAAATAATATTGATGGAATGGATAATCACGGGTGGAAAGTGACAGATTCCTTTAGTTGCAAGGCTGGAGTGATGATGCGATTCTGTATGCTATCATGGGTGTCTAATTAAGACCATCTATCTAAAGCATTTTGGGTTTTGCTGTCCAGTGCATCTTATAATCGTGATTAGCCTCAAAGTCCATGTAATGGACCAAATCCCATTCAGTTGTAAAGAACCCTCCTGCCAGTGTAGGAGACGTAGGGGACATGGGTTCAATCCCTGGGTTGGGAAGATCTAAAGTAGGGCATGGCAACCCACTCCAGTGTTTTTGCCTGGAGAATCCCACGGACAGAGGAGCCTGGAGGGCTGCAGTCCAAAGCGTTGTAGAGAGTCAGACACAACTGAAGTACACAGGCATGCTATTGAAAGTTCCATATCAGCTGCTGACAAAATACGGTGACAAAATGAAGAAATTATCACAGCCCATATATTCAAGGAAGTTTCCTTAACTTGTGTGTGAGTAGTCATGCAGTCACATTGGTTTAAGTATTTTGTTGATTCTTTGAAGAGGAAAGTTGAGGCAACACATATATTCAAGTGTGGAGAAGTTGATAAAATCAGAATCAATGTGGTTTATGTCTAAATGACAGGATTACACTTGATATCACAGTTTTATGTTCAACACAACAATAGAACATGTGGGGAAAGTATAGACCCTCAATCTGAGAGGTTATATGTTAGTAAGATATAAATGAAGGCCGTGGTTGGGGAGGTATGAGTTTCAGTAAATGCATGACCTAGCGTGATTTAAATGCCATAGGCAAACTTCAAGGTAATGCTAACTACCTTCTCAAGGAGGAGATTAATTCCTAGCCGGAAGTATCTAGTTTTCCTTGGCAATGCTAAATGTAGTTGTGTTCCTTCTCCCAGACACATTGGGCATTTCTGATAAATGGCACATTGCCAATTCATCCTAAGCAGCCTGGTCGCTGGCAGAATACATGCTCAGCCAGTGTCCGCCTGCTGGGGCACCAGCCGGGAGTGCTGATGAAGTGTCAGATGTATACCTCGTATACATTAATCTGAAGAGGGGAAACTCATTTCCCCATTTGCTTCCTCCATCTTTCTGTCCCTCCCCACACACATGGGTAGTTTATCAAAGAAGTCATAGTCGTCAAAAGCAGGGGATTTATACAGATGCTGCTTTCTGGTAAGAAAGATGGAAATTTCAGGAGGCAAAGCAGGACCCGGGGTAACTTATTTTGTCCATAGGAAAATAAGCTTGTAAGCCCTGGTGATTAAAGTTTAGAAATGGTATATGTAACCATCATAAGAAATAGTCACTTTTTTTGTTCTTTGGAGTGGTAGATGGATAGCAGAAACACAGTGAAAATTAGTTTCCAGTATTTTCAACAGTTTTCTGTTTGATGTGAATCATGTGGCTCATCTGTTCTGATTCTTGTGAACATCTCTGTCATATTCTTTCTTATTGAGCGCTTCCTTGACCGTTCTGTTTGAAAGTCTTTCCCTCACTGCATGCCACACACCCTACTTTTCTCAATAGCTTTATCTCCTTCCAGTGCACCACATAATTTGCTTATTGTATATCTCCTATTATTCTGATGAAAAATTCTTGAAGACAGCTATTATTTTCTGTTTTACTAAGTGTTTCCCTGGGGCCTAGAACAGTCCTTGGCACATAATAGGTGCTCAGTGAAGGCTTGTTGAATGTAAAAGTAAATATATTTCCTTTCTTTACCTTTTAAGTGCCCTAGAACAGACTCTTGTTTATTTTCTGGTTGTAATCTGTACTTTACCCTTTAGGTTTATATTGTTTAGCCTAATCAAGAAGATATTTCTTGAGCCAGAGAGTAGTTAATTTTGGAAACTGTGTTCAGGAATTAAACTATAATTATTCAGTTGGGCAATGAGAAGCAGAATGTTTTGGAGATCAGCTCCAGTTTCTACCACTTATTGGCTGTGTGAGCCTCAGTTTCTTCATCTGTGAGGTGGGGCTAGTGGATCTAGTTGCTTCATAAGCTTATAATGAGGAACAAATGAGCAAATTCTTGTGCGCTGCTTCGCACAGCATCTGTGACTCGAGAAGTGCTGATGTCAGCGTTCCTGGGGTTGGTAGAAAAGCTATTTCTTGGGGGTTGTCAGCTGGTCTTAGCTGAAGTGGTATTCTCAGAAGGGAGGAAATCAGATCCTTTGATTTGAGCAGGAGTTTGACCTTTTGGTCCTCAGCTTTTTGCATGCTTGTGAATGCTAGTGGTTAAGAACCCACCTGCCAGTGCAAGAGACAAAAGAGATATGGGTTCAATCCCTGGGTCGGGAAGATCCCCTGGAGAAAGACATGGCAACCCACTCCAACATTCTTGCCTGGAGAACCAGAGGAGACTGGCAGGTTATAGTCCATTGGGTTTCAAAGAGTCAGACACGACTGAAGCGAGTTAGCACAGGACAGCACAGACCAGCTTATGGTTTCTTTCTTCCTTATTTTCACTCTAAATTCACCAACCCCACACACTGAAAGTTTTTTTTTTTTTTTTAAGAACAGTTAACTGTTTTGAGGGGTGGAAGTACTTTCAAATATTGTTTTTCAATTTTTAATACTAGGTTAAGTAGTATAATTTTATGTTTCTTCAGTGGCCCTCTTTTGACACTGTATCCATTTCTTTTAATGGAAAAATTATGTTTCATGATGTATTATAAATATTAAAACCAAACTATTTAAACTGTAATATATTCAGAGAACCTTAATGAATATTCATCTTTTCCATTTGCAAAAGTGCATTATGAAGAGTCAGGGAAAATTCACTAAACGTATGCGAAAGTGCATTTTTCCTTTTAAATTCATGCAGAATGTACCGACATAATGTCAGCATTTATTTAGAGTACAGACTTTATTTGCAGTCATTTAATATTATATCAATACTTCATTGGCCTTATAACTCAAAAACAAAAACCTGAGCCGAAGTCCAATTAGTTAACTCTGAGAGAATGTCTGTTAAATATTGATGTAGGAACTATTTGAATGCCCTTGGATAAATTGCTTAACAAAAGTTGTAGAATACAACGTGAATTAGCATTTCTCCTTAGCCATCATGACTCAATTTAAAGGCTGCATAATATTCCAGTATATGGATTTCTCACAATTTATTATACTGTTTCCCTCTTTAGGTTATTTCCAGGTTTTACCCCTTGAAAATAATGGCAATGAGCAGGCTTTTAATAAGTCTTCCTTCACCTGTGGTTGTTTTGTCAGGGTAGATTCTTGGGATTAATGTGGCAAATGATATGAGCATGATGTAGGTTTTCTGTACTCTTGCTAAATTGTTTCTAGGAATACTGTACAACTTTGTGCTTCCATATATTGAGAAATCAATATATGGCTTCCCAGGTGGCTCAGTGGTAAAGAATCCACCTGCCAAGCAGGTGATGTGGGTTCGATCCCTGGATTGGAAAGATCCCCTGGAAGAGGAAATGGCAACCCACTACAGTTTTTTGCCTGAAAAATCTCACGAACAAAGGAGCATGGTGGGCTACAGTCCATGGGGTTGCAAAGTCAGGCACAACAGCATAGACATTACAGCGACTGAGTTGAGACATTACGTCTCTTTATATTCTGGCCAGCAGTCAATATTCCCCCAAAAAACCCACCCTGAACTTCCGAAAAAAACAAGTTTGCTGGTTTATTAGGTGAAAAATAATTACTTTTTTAAATGTATTTTTTCTTTTTAGTAAAGTTGATATGGTTTTTGTATGTGTTGAACTCTTACGCCAAAGTCCCCCCAGATAAAGCAAATATGAAATTAGGGTTATCTATGTTTTCTCCTCCAACTTCTTCCTTCCATTCCCTAAATCAGCTCACCAGCCCAGCTACTGGTAACCTGTATTGCTCTTGGGATACAAGAACTGCTGAGTGTGATTACAATGTATGTAGCTGAAGGCATTATTCCACAGCTCAGAGTTTTTTTCATCTGGAAAATAGTAATCTCAATTGTGAAATAGGGCCTTCAGCTGTGGACTTTATAATCAAAGTCTCAAGAGTGCTTGTATTCCAGGAGTAATACATCTCCTAGTTATTACCCTCTGAGCTAGGTTCTATTGATAGTAAAGGGATGAATTTTTGTAACTTGGGGCTGAAATAGCAGTTGGGACCCCTGAGCAGGTTCTTATAGATCAGGCCTAATCCATGAAGATAAATCTCATTGTGGGCTCACCTGGGCCTATCCACAGAGTAACTGGTTTATCAGGAGTCTATTAATCAAAGATCGGCTTAAAAATGAACTATAAAATCCTTGCTGTAATCCAACTCTTGCTTCTGTGAAAAGATACTCTAAATGTGCATCCTTACTCTAAACATGCCTTGGTGCCATAAGAATAATTAGCAGGAAATAGATGAAGGGTATTGTGATTCAGTGAATGAATGAATGAAGAACTACTAATTATTTGGTAGGGGAGAGTTTTTTCGGAAATTGAGTTCAGTCAGAAGTAGTCACTTAAAACTTTCAGCCCCAGTTTGCTCTTCTTTACATTTTGCAGAGGTTAAAAAAAAAATTCATTACTTTATGTATGTGTGGGCCTTCCTGGGAAGGACAGAATGCCTGCCGGAGCGGCTCTCTGCATGGATGTGCCTGAACAGACTGGTCAAGTGTGGACTTCTTATTGAGGTGTTTGAGAGTCCGTAAGATGGATGGCACCAATAAATATTCTATGGGATTTACAGGGTGGAAATGCATGCTCTCTATTAATTGCTGACCATCATAGAGGGGAGCAAAGCAGATTTATAACAGCAATACCGTGTATGTGTGAAAGAGGGAGAGAGAGAGATCATAGGTTTTACTTGCTACCCACTTACTCAACTGGTATACCTATTTCACTACCTGACCAACCTGCCTATTAAGCATGATGAGCTGATCCAGAGAATGGAGAGTGCTGGCACTCCAGCTTTCTTATCCTCACTGTATCTTTAGCACTGAGTGTGGTTCCTGGTATGTACTGTTTAGTGCTTAGATAATGGTAGTTTTTAAGAAATGTTGAGGTCTTCTCTCTCTTATTTTTTTGGATGTACCACATGGCTTGCAGGATCTCAGTTCCCTGACCAGGAATGAACCGAGGCCATGGCAGTGAAAGCCCAGAATCCTAACCATTGAGCAACCAGGAAGCCCATGTAAGGAAGTCTTAATTCAACTTTTGATAGTTTCTGATGCTGGGAAAGATTGAAGGCAGGAGGAGAAGGGGACGGCAGAGGATGAGATGGTTGGATGGCATCACCGACTCAATGGACATGAGTTTGGGTGGACTCTGGCAGTTGGTGATGGATAGGGAGGCCTGGCGTGCTGCACTCCGTGGGGTCACAAAGAGTCAGACACGACTGAGTGACTGAGCTGAACTGAACTGATGCTCCTGTTCTGCTTCCTGAAGCCCAGACTAGTTGAATGGTTGGGCTATCCAGAATTTGATTGGGTTGTGTGTCTGGGGAGATGATGGTGCAGGTAAAGGTGGTGAAGTAGTCATAGCTGCCGTCTTAGACCATCCTTGGTCCACTGGAGGATAGCCGCCTCTCTGGTGGGCCCCACCTTTCTGGTGTCCTTTTGCTCCCGTGGTAAAATTACAGCTCTTACCTTTTTGCTATCTTAGTGTGTCGAATGATTTCTACCGTCAGAAACCAAGAAACTCATAGTAATTAGACAGTGCTTTGGGGGAGGGAAGGTATTGGGATGTAACATTTCCTTTCTTGGGAGAAGTGGAAAATTATTATTTTAATTCATGGACTTCTTAGGAAGGTCCTGGTTATTGTGGCTTTGGAAAATCTAACATACTTCAGTATCTTTCCTACCTTATTTTTCTAGAATACTTCTCTAGAATTCTTAGCTAAGAATTAGCAGTATTGATAATTATACTTATTCCTAGTTTATTGGCACCCACAGTTTCAATCTGTGGTACTGGATTCTGAATTGGTGTATTCTTTATTATGTGCATTAATCAGTTAATTGATTATTAGTGGAGTCTCTATTATACAGCTGTATTAAAACCTTTATAGAAAAGAGGTCACACATGGTCTTGAATTTTAAGCAGCTTATAATATAGTTGACATGAGGCTTCTGAGAAATTAGAGAACAAAGTAGAAGATGATTACAGGCTGTAGAGTTTGCAGCATATTCCTAGACTTTCAGGAATGATGTGGGCTGCAGGTTCTGGAAGGTGTTGGTTGGGCAAGCTTCAAGGCATAGTGGAACTACATACACACACAGTAGAATGGGGTGAGAAGTGGTAGATAAAGTGAACAATGTGACGTGGACAGTGATTTTTAACATGGACAGTTTCTTCTTAAAGTGATGTTTCTAGCATGGGTAGGGAGGCAACGGGCCACATGAAAACCTGGAAACTCATGGGTGTCTGTGATAGAAGGATTTCTAATTTAATCCAAACTGTAGGAAGTCACCAGGATTTGTACCATCTTTTAGTGAGAAAAATGTCTGCATCAGTAGCTGGGGAGCCTTCAAAGACTATCAAGTGATGCGTTTTTCCTTAGGAAGTTTCTTGGGTGGAAAAGCTGTTACCTTCAAGCACTTTAGTCATAAGGAAATAGTCTTTGTATTTGTTAGGTTCATTGACTGGATGTTACTAATGGCTTAAGGGATTATGAGATCTATTCTTTGTGATTTGACATACTATTGGGGATTTCATTTTTAAGAGTAGAGCCATGTGACAGGTCCAGCTTAGCTATTTGTGATATAATAAATATATTATTTTATTGTTCAGGGCAGATCAACCTCCATTTAAAGAAAACATTTAAAGTACAGGTGCCAATAAAATTGTGCTGAAAAGAAAAAAAAAGGAATAAACCTGATCAAGGAACTGAAAGACTTATATACTGAGAACTATAAAACAGTAATAAAGGAAATAAAACAGGATTCAGTGAAATGGAAAGATAACCCATGGTCTTGAGTTGGAAGAATTAATGTTAAAATGGCAGTACTACCTAAAGCAATCCATAGATTTAATGTGATCCCAATCAAATTACCCATGACATTTTTCACAGAACTAGAACAAATAATCCAAAAATTTATATGGAGCCATAAGAGATCCATATTTGCAAGGGTGGGATGATTTGAGAGTATAGCATTGAAACATGTATATTGCTGCTGCTGCTGCTGCTGCTGCTGCTAAGTCAGTCATGTCTGACTGTGCGACCCCATAGACGGCAGCCCACCAGGCTCCCCCATCCCTGGGATTCTCCAGGCAAGAACACTGGAGTGGGTTGCCATTTCCTTCTCCAATGCATGAAAGTGAAAAAGTGAAGTCGCTCAATCATGTCCAACTCCTAGCGACCCCATGGACTGCAGCCCACTAGGCCCCTCCATCCATGGGATTTTCCAGGCAAGAGTACTGGAGTGGGTTGCCATTGCCTTCTCCACGTGTATATTACCATATGTGAAATAGATCGCCAGTCCAGATTAGATGCACAGGACAGGGTGCTCAGGACCAGTGCACTGGGACCACCCTGAGGGATGGGATGGGAAGGGAGGTGGGAGGGGGGTTCAGGATGGGGGACACATGTACACCCATGACCGATTCATGTCAATGTATGGCAAAAAACCACTATAATATTGTAAAGTAATTAGCCTCCAATTAAAATAAATTAATTAATTTAAAAAAATAGATCCATATTTGCCAGAGAAATCTGAGGAGTGGGGGAAACAGGAGATAAAACTCTCCAAGACATCAAACGATACTACAAAGCTACAGTTATCAAAACAGTGTGGTACTGGTACAAAATCAGGCACATGCATCAATGGAACAGAATAGATAGCCCAGAAATAAACCCACACACCTATAGTCAATTAATCTATGACAAAGGAGGCAATAATATACAGTCAGAAAAAGATGGTCTCTTCAACAAATGATGATGGGGAAGTTAGACAACCACATTAAATCAATGCAGTTAGAACACACTTCACACCATGCACAAAAATAAACTCAAAATGGCTTAAAGACTTAAGCATAAGACATGATACCATAAAGGCCTAGAAAAGTGCACAGGCAAAACATTCTCTGATGTAAATTGCACCAGTGTTTTCTTAGGTCAGCCTCCCAAGGCAATAGAAATAAAAGCAAAACTAAGCAAATGTTACCTAATCAAGCTTAGGTAATGAGATCAAAACCAGTCAATCCTAAAGGAAATCAACCCTGAATATTCACTGCAAGGACTGATGCTGGAGATGAAGCTCCAACACTTTGTCTACCTGATATGAAAAGCTAACTCATTTGAAAAGACCCTAACTCTGGGAAGGATTGAGGACAGGAGGAGAAGGGGGTGACAGAGGATGAGATGGTTAGATAGCATCATTGACTATGACTATTCATTGAACATGAATTTGAGCAAACTCTGGGAAACAGTCAAGGACAGGGAAGCCTGGCATGTTGCAGTCCACGGGGTTGCAAAGAGTCGGACATGGCTTAGCGACTGAACAACAACAGCAGAGACCATCATACTAAGTGAAGTAAGTCAGACGGAGAGACAGGTGCCGTATGATATCACCTGTATGTGGAATCTAAAATATGGCACAAGTGAACCTATCTATAAAACAGGAACAGACTCATAGACACAGAGAGCAGACTCATGGCTGCTAAGGCCGGGACAGGAATAAACTGGGAGTGTGGTGTTGATAGATGCAAACTGTTAATTTAGAATGGATAAACAACCAGGTCCTACTGTGGCTAGCACAGGGAACTATCATGGGGTATTCAGTACCCCATGATAAATCATAATGGAAACGAATTAAAAAGAGAATGTGTGTGCGTATGTAACTGAGTCATTTTGCTGCACAGCGGAGATTGACACAACATTGTAAAGCAACTATACTTCAACTGAAAAAAGAAAGAATGGGTTCTGGGTAGCAGACAGCATTTTTACAAATCTCTGAAAAGACAAAAAAGCTGTAGCTTCAGTTTTGGTAATCCTGACCTCAGAGTAGGTCTGATTGTCATTCTAAGCCCTAGTGCTCCTGCAGTTTGGCTTCTTTAGATCCCTAACTTCTGTTTCTTCTTTCTTTTACCTGTGCTCTTTCTTTTTTACTATATTAACAAAATATTTCTTTAATAGGAAGTTTTTAGTATGTATATAAAATTTAGTATGTATAGGAAATTTTTGGTATGTATATATGCTTCTTCTAGAACTCCTGTGAAATCTCTTCATTACATGAAATCTATTTGTTTTTCTTTCATTATAGATACCTCCCGCTTAACCTATATAGGTGCTCAGTTAAGTAGGTTTCTTTCCTAGTTTGTTTAAGTGTAACACATTTGCTTTTTTTTTTTCTTTTTTTTGTTCCTATACACGAGCAGTGATATTTTAGTCTGTAAATAATATGAACCAGTCATATCATTTTCTCTCCCTCTGTACAAAGCTCTGATCAAAAACCCATTAAGAAACTTCTACATTTTCCCCATTTGCTGGAACATCCATCCCCTTGAGAGATTCACGTGATGGAGGGTCGGGCGGTTTCTCATCTTCAAGTGCTTCTGAATTTTGGCTAGATAACCAGGGCAGGCGTGAACCACCTCTCATTCCCCAAAGGGTCTTAGATTCCTCATCTCATGCCCTTCCTTGCTCTAGGAAGAAAACGCCTCTTTATGCACCTCCCTTCTTTCTGCCAGGGTAATACCTGTCTGTACCTTAGCATATGCACTTCCTCTTCCAGGAAGCCTTCTCTGATGTGTCTCCACATCCTCACATTAATTCTCCTTTCAATTGTGCATGTCTAAACCAAAGCATTTATCACATGAAACTGTAAGGGTCTCTCTGCTTGCCTTCTCCCACTCCCCTCCTCATCTCCAAAAGGTCTGATTGCCTAAAGAGCCCAGGAAAATGACCTATAGCTGATAAAGATGTGAGCCTAAAATATTTCATTTGGTGGGCAATTAAAAATGACACTAGGTAAAATATCATGGGCTTATATTAGGTTTTGCCTGTAGGACCTCTCTACATTTTAATTCACCTGTGAGAGCCTTGCTTCTGAAAATAAATCCTGAAATTGGAGAATTTTATGGATGCAATAGACCTTGGGTCAGCCCTTTCCCCTTGCACAGAGAGACTGCACTTCAGTGGCCTTTATCTAAATTGTGATCCATTTTTACAAGCACTTGATTTAGAACTTAATTACTGTAGGCAGTTTAGAGTCATGTTTAAGAGCATGGACTTCAGAAGCCAGGCTGCCTGGGTGGGCATCTGGCCTGTACCACCTTGACCATGGAACGCAACTTTTCTGTGCCTCTGAAAAAAAGGAATATTCATGGTACCTATCTTATGTGGTTTTTGCTAGAATCAAATGAGATGGTATCTGTTAAGGTCCTTGGAACACGCAGGAATAGAGTAACAGTGTTAACTGTCGTTACCATCTTGTCAAAGAGTAGAAAACTGATGTGTTTATTAAACCAGGACATTTGAGTTTTATTGAATACATGATCTACAGTTTATGGTTGAATGAATTGATGAAGCTGGACTCATAAAGATAAGTTTCTCTGATTGTTTTCAGATAAATGCAGGTCTACTATGTTTTATGCATGATAATTTGAAAGGCATGAAGCTTGTTTGAAATGTAAAGTTGTAGGGAAAGGATAATGTGGTGTTTTCAACATGAAGTACTCTTTTAGGAATGATGTCACTAAACAATTAAATAAAAAAAAAAAAGGCATCCAGAAAAAGAAACCCCAACTACTTTCCTGTCATTCTTCTCATTGGATTATACAAAAGCTTCATGAGTTGTCCTTTTATGTCAGGTATACAATTTGCGTCCTTTTGGGTTGACGTTTTGTGTCCTGTGTAGCACAGCGCCTGTATGTTTGGACCTTCAGGATACTAACATCTGCTTTACAGAAAATATGACTAATGTTGCGATCATTTATTTGCCATTGCCAAACTTTGCTATTGTTTGTCCATGTGCAACAAAGTCAGAGGATGCCTGCTGGGCCTCTACTATTTTTGCTGGATCACACCATCAATAAAACATTTTGAGTATGCATCCCCTAACGTGTGACTCTGTTTTAAAATGATTTACACGTAGGTAGAAGAGGTACTAAAAAATATTTTAACAGACCTGTGAGTCTCCACTAGGAAATCATTAGAACATTGACTGTGGGGTTTCAGCAGGGGCCTGGAGGCAGCTCCCTTTGTCAGATGTTAATCATGTAGCTGCCACATCACGGAGAGGTCCAGGGGGTCCTGGGGTGGGTGATGGGAGAGGTGCAATGTACTTGAAGTGCTTGAGGCAATGGCTATTTGGTATCTGGTAAGGAAGGATTTTAGCCACCAGCACTGGTGCATATTAGCTGAGTGTCAGGCTGAATGACAACTTATGGACTGAAACCAACAAAAAAGAAGAGACATAGAAAACAAACTGGTGTTCTATTGTTTTTTTCCTAAACCCCATTTGATTATAATGTGTTCCCCCTAAGGTGCCCATATTCCAGTTTGTAGATCCTTGGAATAAACTACAAGGTCCACCCTCTAAGCCTGCCCAGGTAGCACTTTATTGATTAAAGAGTTTGAGTATTCATTGAGGTTGCCTTTTCTTTTTTAGAAAGGTTTTTTACATTTCACTTATAAATAAAAGGAGTAGCAGTTCTTTGCGAAACATGTCATTAACTGCTACTAAATTGACACAAATGTTAACAGTTATTGTGTGAATTGCTTCAAAGCTAATTATGTTAATTAGAATGTTACATACCAGTAATTGTATGTATTCAAATATTATACCATCACTTTTTGTGTTTTCTCCTCCAGATGTAACACATTCGTTTATTTGTTGCTTGAAAAGCTGCAGAATTACAGCTAAGATAACAAATAATTGCCGGCAAATAAAATTAATTCTTTAGAAATATGCTTTAATTGGTTAGCTGTGTAAAAGACAGAAACAAATGTTAGCATGTGAATCATATAAATTAGAAACATTGCTTATGAAATCCTTACTTTGGGGGCTTTTCATTTAAATAAGCCTTCTTACTGCAATTAATATTATAGTTTGGTTTATGATCCTTAAAAACATATTCCCTTTCAGCACTTCTTGGAGTTATAATTTAGCTTTCTTATACATGTTAGATGATTTGCAATTTAGATTTTAATTTGATTTTCATCCTTTAAAATGACATTTTTTTTGGTATTTCATTTTTATTTAAAGCATGATTCCCTCTGTATTCATGGGAGTTAGGCATAAACAAACTCCTAGAAATATCAAGCTTTTAAGTGAGCTGAGAGCATAAAACATGTTAATAAGAATTTCAATAGGAGTAACTAAATAAGTTTTTGAGAGCCCAACCAGATAATTATGGCTCATCACAAACAAACTTTATGGGATATGATGTTCCTAATTTACCCTCTGTTATAGTTCTGTAAAAAATAGCATATCTATTAATTAATTTTAAATCCTAACAATTTCTTATATATGTAGAGTGCTAAATATATGCCTCTGCCTGATGATTTGGGGGCCATAACTACTTGAAGACAGAGTTTTGTTCTCCATGGTTTTTTTTAGAGTTTTGAGTTGTTTGTTGTTTTTTTTTTTTTTCCCAGTTGAAAGTCAGTGCCTGTCTTTTCATTTGAGTGTGTGTGTGTTTCCCCCACTGCCAATTGTGACCCACATAAATCAGCCCACGTCTTTCAGTGCCATGGCCTTAATTCTCTAGGACTTGTAATATACCTTTCTCAATTAAGTGGACTCATGGCCTGGCTCCAGCGTGATGTGCTCAGTGTGATGTGGTCAGAAGGGCAGAGCATTTTTCCTAACCCCTCTTAACCACCATCACTGCCTAATTCTGCTGGCAGCTGCTGTGCGCTGCCTATTTTTCTGCCAAGAATTTTGTTCAGTATTTGTGGGGCTCCCATCCAATGGCAGCCCACTTCAGTGTTCTTACCTGGAGAATCCCAGGGACGGAGGAGCCTGGTGGGCTGCCATCTATGGGGTCGCACAGAGTCGGACACGACTGAAGCAACTTAGCAACAGCAGCAGCATCCTTAGCATACGGGCCCTTTGTCTTGCTTTATTTGCAAACTGTTCTTCTAAACATAGCAGATGAAGAAAAGGACTGGTGTGTTTGGGTTTGGGAAACTTAGGAATGAATTTTTCTAGTACTGACATTTCTAAGGAAATTTGAACCTTGCTGAGATTGTAGAATGGGAATGGTTAATGCTAACATCATTGTCATTAAGTTAAAGAACATAACACATATCAGAAGTGACTGCTAAGTATTAGGCATTCTTTGTGTTTCTGGACTCTCAATCCTGGAATTGACCGATTTGGCTATTTCGTGCCAATATCATACTTTATTAATTATTGTAACTTCGTAAGATGTCTTATTAATAACTGGACAAGAGAACTCCCATATGTCATTGTTGTTCATTGATTGTTGGCTATTTTTGGCTTGTTTATGTTTTCGGTAAAATCACTTGTGACATTCTGAAAACTGATTGAAATTTAATCAGAATTATGTTAAATCTAGAGATGAGTTTGGGAAATTGACATTTTTATGAGGTTTTACTATTCTAGACCATAGTATATTGCTCCATTTACTTAGGATTTTGTTAATGTTTTTAAATAACTTTTTATTATTTTTTCCTGAAAGAATTTGTATATCCTTTTTAGATTTATTCTTAATAAAAACCATGTGTACCTATTTGCTAATGTATGGAAATTGAATAGGTTTTGTATATTTTTAAATTCATCAGCCAGGTTAATTCTTACTGATTCTTTCTCTTCTTTAGATTTGAGGGATGGGAATTTTTTGTAGACAATATAGACAGTGATGATCTTTAAATAAATGCAGCTTTATTTCTTCTTTTTCCAATCTTTTTAACTTTTCTTTTAAAAAAATCTTTATTTACCATGGCTTCTAGGATTATGTTGAATAGAAATGATGATACCATGCATTCATATTGTCCTTAAACATGGAGAGAAAATCTTGAACATTTCATATTAAATATAATGAATACTCTGAGTTGTGGTTTTTTTTTTTTGAAGGGGGAGCTCTACATCTGGTGAAAAATTTCTTTTTACATTTTTATAGAAAAATCCTTGTTCTGTATTTGGTGTTGGTTCTTTATTATTTACAAATTTTATTGAGTATAGTTGATTTACAATGCTGTGTTAGTTTCAGGTGTACAACAAAGTATATCAGTGCTATATTTATATACATTCCCACTCTTGATTTTTAATTCTTTTCCCACACAGGTCATTGCAGAGTAATGAGTGGAGTTCCCTGTGCTATGCAGTAGGTCCTTCAGTCGTGTCTAACTCTTTGCAACCCTGTGGACGGCAGCTGTCTAGGCTCCTCTGTCCATGGGACTTAGCAGGCAAGAATACTGGAGTGGGTTGCCATTTCCTTCTCTAGGGCAGTAGGTCCTTATTAGTTGTCTATTTTATATGTAATTGTGAATATATGTCAATCCCAGTCTCCAAGTTTATCCCTCCCCCTCTTATCTCCTGGTACCCATGAGTTTGTTTTCTACACCCATGACTATACTTCTGTTTTGTAAGTTTGATTGCACCCTTTTTTAGTCACGTATGGGCAATATTGTATGATATTTGTCTTTCTGTGTTTAACTTACGGTACTTAGTAGGACAGTCTCAAGGTCCATTCCATGTTGCTGCAAATGACATTGTTTTTTTCTTTCTTATGGCTGAGTAAGATTCCACTGTATATATGTGCCACATCTTGCCTATCTGTTCGTCTGTGGATGGACATTTAGGGTGCAGTGGCTGTTGTAAACAGCGCTGCCGTGAGCACTGGGGTGCATGCATCTTTCGAGTCATGGTTTTCTCTGGGTATATGCCCAGGAGTAGATTGCTGGGTCATATGGTAGTTCTATTTTTAGCTTCTTAAGGAGTGTCCATACTCTTCTCTGTAATGGCTGTACCAAGTTACACTCCCACCAACAGTGCAGGAGGGTTCCCTTTTCTCCACACCCTCTTTAGCATTTTTGGTTTGTAGATTTTTTGATGGTGGACATACTGACCAGTGTGAAATGATACCTCTTTATAGTTTTGGTTTTCATTTCTTTTGTAATTAGTGATGTTGAGCATCTTTTCGTGTACTTTTGGCCATCTATATGTCTTCTTTAGATCTTCCACCCATTTTGTTTTTTGAATTGGGTTATTTGTGTTTTTTTTAATATTGAGCTACATGAACTGTTTCTGTATTTTGGAGATTAATCCCTTGTCAGTTGCTTCATTTTGCAAGTGGTTTTTTTTTTTTTTTTTTTTTCCATTCTGAGGGTTGTCTTTTTGTTTTGCTTAGGGTCTCCTTTTCTGTGCAAAAGCTTTTCAGTTTAATTAGATCCCATTTGTTTTTTTGTTTATTTGTTTTTTGTTTTCATTACTCTAGGAGGTGGATCAAAAAAGATCTTGCTGTAATTTATGTCAAAGAATGTTCTGCCTGTTTTTCCCTCTAAGAATTTTTATAGTGCCTGGCCTTATATTTAGGTCTTTAACCCATTTTGAGTTTATTTTTGTACATAGTGTTAGGGAGTGTTCATTTTTTGACATGTATCTGTCCAGTTTTCCCAGCTTTTTGGTGCTGCTTTTTGATGTTACACGTTTTTTTGGAAAAAATACATTGTCACAGCAAATAACATGAAAAAAAAAAAAAGTACATTCTTGCATCCAGCTTACTAGCATTTTTGTTAGAATTTTACCTTCTGTGTTTATAAATGGTAGTCGCTTAGAGTTTCCCTCTTCTGTATGGCCTTTGTTAAGTTATGGTAGTTCGGCAAAATGAATAGGAATGTTTTAGTCATCCCTACACTACTTCTATAATGCTGTGTGATAAAGCAGAGCTCCTCACTGCAGCCTTCAGTAGTATTTGTCTCTTGCTGTGTATCTGTGGGTTGGCTTGGGGTGACTGCCTTGGGGCATGGATCTGTGAATTGGCTTGGCTTCCATCCAGACTGGAGGTCTGAGTTCTTACTCTGTATCTTACTCTGGGGTCCAGGGTGAAGAGCAGCACTTACCTGGGGTGTGGTTGTCCGATGGTGGAGATTGGAAAATCCTATAAGAGGAAGCAGGAACACTGACTTATTTCTTAAGGGTCAGGCTTGGAACTGAGCCAGCATCACTTCTGCCCACTGGTGAGAACTGGATGGTTAGATCCAACATCAGGGAGGCAGGGAGTGTGAAGGAAGGAGTATTTGCTACACAATGATTTTACCACCACCGGGAAAGCTCCTTCCTTTTCTCATCTCTGAAAGAGTATCTGTAAGAATGGATGGATCTCCTTCTTGGCTCTTCTGAGTTTTGCCTATAAAGTCATCTGCATCTGATAATTTCTTTGTGGGGACATTCTTGACCTAATTGTTTAATGTTTACCAGAATATTCAGATTATTTATTTCTTCTTGAATCAGTTTTGTATTTTGTAATTTTGCATGAATTTGTTTACTAATCTGAATTTGAAAATTATGTTCATTCTATGTGGCATCTGCAGCTTTGACTCCTTTCCTGTTCTTAATATTGTTTATTAGTTGTGCCTTCTCCTCCTTATTATTTACTTTTTTGCTTAATTTGGACAGATGCTTGCCTATTAATTTTGAGTGGCTCCTGGATTTTGTGTCATGCTTAGAAAGATTTTTCTTCTTCTCAGATTCTAACAATATTATTTCTTTTCTCTCTTTATGGGTTAGTTTTTAATATTTAAACCTCTAATCTACTTGGAGTGTATTTTTGTTAAGGAGTAAAAGAACAGTTCAGTTTATTATTCTTTTTTTCTAAGTGGCTAGACTGTTATTCTAGCACTATTACCAAACAGCTTCTCCTTCTTGCAATATATAATACCACTTTTAGCATATACTAAACTCCTGAGTGTATTTTGGGCCTATTCCTTGATTCTGTTTTGTTCTTTGGTTTGTCTTTCTGTGTTTACAGTATATATAATCTAATTTCTATAGTTTCATGCTGTTTTTAACATCCAGTGTGGCTGGTAGGGGAACCTCATAACTTTTGAAGTTAAATGTATCTTCAGTTACATTTGAAAGACTGCCTCTCACTTTCACATTTTTCTATCTGTGAGAAATAACTTCCTCACTTTCTTTGAAAACTAGTGAGGGGAAGAAAAAATCATCCCATGTGAAGTTATTAAACATCTGCGACTTGTATACAATCACAGGCGTCTCGGATTGTCATTTCTTCTTTCGTCAGGGTTCCGTGTTCAGCCTCCTGGGCGGTGCACTGCTCAATGTCAGGGCACCTCTCAGCCTGGCTTTAAAGTGGGTTGTTCTCCTGGAGTTGTGTAACACTTAACCCTGGACCTCTCTGCCCCTGGAGCGGACTCACTGATTCCTGCCACCACTAGCCTGAGAACCTGGAGCTTGCTGATAGTGGGTCTCCAAGGGCTGGGGATGGGGGGGTTTCAGAGATGGGGAGGTTGGTATTGTCAGATCCGGGACCCCCCTCTCCATGTGGGAATTAGCCTCCTTAGTCAGTCTCAGGAGCTACTTCTTTGCTCATGATAGGAGTGACCAGGCTTCCTTATCACTTGCAGCTGTGAAAGCATAAATGTCACCAACCGCCACACTAGCTCCTGAGATGTCCTCTGCTGTAGAGACTTTTTTTGATGGCAGTGTCACAGGAGCCCACAAAGAAATGAAGCATTAACGACCCTCGCAGTTTGCTGCTGGCATGAGCTGGTTCCCTGTTCGGCCTGTATTCTGAGTTACTCAGAACATCCTCCACCTTCTGTGCTGATGAAAAGGATGTGCTCACAACGAGATGGGCACTGACAGTGCACAGGGGGTGATTTCCTTCACCCATCAAGCCTGACAACCCTTGGAACCCTTGTCCTGTCGGAGCAGGGAGAAGCTTGAACAGGACTGAATGGTGCCTACTCGTCTGGCGTTTTAAGCAAATCTGAATTTGGTGTGAAATTAACTAGGTGCCACTGAAGTTGTTGGTGGCAACAGTTCTCACCAAAGTCTTAAGCTGATCACCTGTCCCACATGGCTGAAGGATGCATCAAACTCTCATCTGAATTGTAATCATCCTCTGAACCTATCAGTGCAGAAAGCACTTCATTAAGAGGGAAAGATTGGGAATCTGCCACCAGGACAAACACAACCACATGTTTGAATACCTAGAACTTTATTTAGCTTTCTATCTCAGGAATCTTGGGCCCAGTCAATCATTTAGGAAATTTGGGATTTGATAAATTCGGTTTTATTTCATTTTAAAAAGTAAATTTACCTTTTCATTGTAAGTGGGTAGGTTCCCATAGGAATTTTAGAAAATGTTCTTAGAAGGTTGGGACAGAAATCATGTATAACAAAGAACCAGTCTTAACATCGTTTCTCTAAGTGTAGATTTTCTTTTTTGTGCATCCCAGTAATTTATGACAGTACACATGTATTTCTCATCGCTCACATCTTGTTTCTTTCCAAGAAGCCAGTCTTGAGCTGATTACCTGATAGATTTTAAGGTCTCCTTCTGGCTTTCTTTCTGCTCTTTCCCCTTATCTGTAGATCATAGCTCTGGCAGTGGAACTCTAAAGGTTTCTGTGTCTCAGGAGGTGCCAGCTCTTTGTCCCAGGTGCCACGTCTGACCCATCTTTTATTCAGGGGATCCCTTCTCTGTAATTCTTCTAATCCCTTGTGCCCACTTTCGCTGTCACAGAAGTTTCCATTTTGACTCTCGTGAGAATTGTGGAGCTGAAGCGGCTCTGTCTGGCAGGGAATTTCCTCCTTGCACACCCTCTCCTCACACAAGCAGAGGACCTGTCCCTGGACAAGTACATCCCTCAGACAGCTGCTTCCTTAAGACTGTGAGGTCCTCCACCTCCAGCATCCTCCACTGTTTTGTGTTGGCTGCGCGGCCATCAAAGCCAATATCCCTAACTGCCTCTAGATGGCAGCATTTCCCTCCCTCTGCCTTGAGGCTAGCCTAGACCAGAACAGTTGACTGGAGCCCCAGGGGTGATATTTAGTGTGTCACCCTGGTCTTTACAGCCCTGCCTCCCCTTGCCCTTTCTTCTGTGTCAAGTGCATTTTGAACTGCAGACAGTCATGAAGTGGGAACATCAGATACATCCTTACCCTGGGCTCATCAACTGTCTCCACCTTGCTAAGCTAGAGACAGGAATCCAATTACTCAGCTGTTTTGTCCAGTAATTTTGTTGTGAGGAGCATTGCTTTGAAATGTAGCCTGGGGTTTTCTGTTAGTAATTTTTCCAAGGAGGGCTCAGAAGAGCTGGTGGGGAGTGCTGCTGGCATGACGCAGGAACTGAAACGCTAGATGCTGGGCCCTGTTCTCCTAGTTCTTGGCAGACCCTCTGGCTTGCGAAGCTCAGTTTGTTGTTGAGCAACTCAGTTTGACGTAATGTTGAATATACAGCCCCAAATCAAATGAATTGTGTTTCCTGGTACAGAATACTTTAAAAAGGAAGATAATGCCGAGTTGAAATCAAATTCAGGAGTGTTCAGCTATTTTAAGAAATATGTATTGCGTAGGAATGTTTGGCTGGTTGTAATTTTTTTCACTCCCCTGTCTCCCCTATGAGCTTTGGACTCTGGGAGGCCTGTGTCTTGTGTCCCCCATTGTCCTAGGTCAGGGCAGGCACACAAGTTGCCCTGGGATCCTCACTTAGACTAAGAGCATTGTCTCTGCCCTACATTCGGTCGTGGTACCTGAGACCATAGCATAACCCATTTATCTCAGAATATTTAACCATGCATTCTCTCTGCCAGAGCTTCTCTGTTCCGGTGGAGCTGCATTCAGTGGATGTAAACGAAATATCACACAGCTCAGCGAGCACCTACTTTGTGTTAAATGTGGAACCTGTGTCCCGGGTCAGCCTTTTCTCTGCAGCTACAAAAATTCAACCCAGGCAAAAGAGACAAGCCCAGGGACATAAAGCTGCATTTTTGTACTTTATTGGGAAATGTGTGCGTTGAAGACATCCTTCTCTTCTGAGGAAATTTTTCCCAGAAGTTCCCCAGGGTTAGGAGAGAACATTCCTAACTCCAGGCCCTCTAGACACTGCTTGTGCACCAGCTAATGCCCCTTCATCCTGTGTTTTTCTTTGTTGGTGCACCTTTCTCCAGAGTTTGAGTGCTTTTTCTGCCCCACAGAAAGTGCCATTTGGATGATTATCACTGGACTCAGAGGAAAAGTGTATGAGCACATCTGGGAGAGAATTTACAAGAGGCTGGCTCTTGAGGCATTTCCTGGTGATCACTAATGGGAAATGCTATTGCACATGTCACTTTTCTAGTAAACAAATAGGGAGCTCTAAGTCCCAAATAAACAAATAGGAAAGCCTTAGGGTCATTCATGACATCAGTACAGGTTCACAGCTGTATGGTTATGCTGGGCTATTGATCAGCAGCCACCTCACAGTGTCCTCATTTGGGGGATAATCTGCCTTGCAGGAGGGAAGAGAGCTCATTCCATTTTATTGATAAAATCCTTCCTTCAATGCCCTGATTGACATTTTAATGGTAACCTTTTGTTAATACAAGAATGCATGAAAAAGAGAAGTAACCCAGTGTGTTGCTATCCCTGTTGACATTTTTTTAAATTAAATTGTATTTTGCTTAACTTTACAATATTGTATTGCTTTTGCCATACATCAAGAGTGAAGTAAGCCAGAAAGAAAAACGCAAATACAGTATACTAACGCATATATATGGAATTTAGAAAGATGGTAACAATAACCCTGTTTATGAGACAGCAAAAGAGACACTGATGTATAGAACAGACTTTTGGACTCTGGGAACGGGAGAGAGTGGGATGATTTGGGAAAATAGCATTGAAATATGTATAATATCATATCTGAAACGAGTCGCCAGTCCAGGTATGATGCCTGATAATGGATGCCTGGGACTGGTGCACTGGGACGACCCTGTTGACATTTTTATAAAACTAATACCTACACAATATTAAAATGATATAAAAGAATTCACTTCTCCTTCTTGTCCTTTTCCCCAAAAGTAACCCATTGATAATTGTTTCTTTTTACTTGTTGCAGAAAAAAAAATTGTGTATATCTCTATAAATAAAGCAATTAAAATACTATATATACTGTTGGAGCCTTGCTTTTTGATTTATTAATGATATGAAGATCTCTCATATTAGCGCATATAACTCTACTGTGTCCCTTTTCATGGTGGCACGGTATTTCATCACACAGCTACATCATCGTATAAATTACCCGAGCAGTCCCTTGGTCAACTCTCAAACAAGTTGAAAAGCCCTCCAGCTCTGACCTATATGACATCTGCTGTGTGAATGCTTGCCCACAATTCTTTTTAGTTGGAGGATGATTTGTAGTTGTTGGTGAGGTAAGTTTTCTCCCAGCATTTAATCAGAGTGGCATGGAGTGTATCACATCTATAGAATAAATGACTTGGAAGTTTATTTACTATTATTATTGTTTATTTCTACAAACAGTAGTTTTTCTTCCTAGCCTGCAGGCCATCTTGGCAGAGATATGCTCTGTTCCATGAGAGCACTCAGGCTAACAGACGTTCTGCCATCTTTACGTCCTTTCCAAGATCACCTTGGGTGTTGACACCCAGATGTGCTTAGTCACTCAGTTGTGTCCGACTCATTGCGACCCCACAGACTGTAGCCTGCCAGGCTCCTCTCTCCATGGGATTCTCCAGGCAGGAATACTAGAGTGGGTTGCCATGCCCTCCTCCAGGGGATCTTCCCAAGCCAGGCATCAAAGCCAGGTTTCCTTCATTGCAGGCAGGTTCTTTACCATCGGAGCCACCAGGGAAGCCTGTTGATGCCCAGATTGTAAATAGTATAAGGACAGGAATTGTATGGGAAGTGTTCATGGACAAATCTTTTTTTTAAAAAATATTTATTTAGCTGCATTGGGTCCTAGCTGTATCGTGCAGAGTCTTTGATGCATCATGCAGGGTCTTTGGTCACAGCACATGGACTCTCTAGTCGTGGCACATGGGGTCACTAGTTGCAGTGCATGGGCTTAGTTGCTCCAGTACATGTGGGATCTTAGTTCCCCAACTGGAGATCAAACCTGCATCCCTTACATTGTAAGGTAGATTCTTAACCCCTGGAGTCTGAGTGACCTCTGGGAGTTGGTGATGGACAGGGAGGCCTGGCGTGCTGCAGTTCATGGGGTCGCAAAGAGTCGGACACGACTGAGCGACTGATCTGATCTGGACCACCAGGGAAGTCCCTTCATGGACAGATCTGAAATAATGGCACACATCTACACCATCATCCATTGTCTGGAACTTTGTCTTATGGCCACACCCAAGTGCATGAGAGGCTGGGAGATACATTGTAGCTTTGTACCCAGGAACAAAAAAGAAATAGTTTGAACAAGAAAACAGCTAGTTAACAGTGCTAAAATCTTCTGAATGGGATGATATAGCTAAGCATCAGTTATCACCACAAATGGGGTGTCTGGCTACCTGTCTTCTCCCTTGAAGTTCCTGGCATTGAGTCTTCTTGCGGGCTGAGTTGTTTCAGTAGTGTCTGACTCTGTGTGACACTATGGACTGGAGCCCTCTAAGCTCCTCTGCCCATGGGATTCTCCAGGCAAGAGTACTGGAGTGTGTTGTCATGCCCTCCTCCAGGTATTGCGTCTACTGGCCAGTGAATTCAAAAGAGGTGCTTTCTCCTCTGCTCTGTAATGCTTTCTGCCATTCACCCTTGAGACTTGCACAGTTCTTTGATGACCATGAATGTAGTATTTCTGGCTGTGTGCCAAGACCTTAATTTTCAGATGTGTAACTGAACTTGAAGAGAAGTAGCAAAATGGGATGCGAAGGTTTTCGCTGAGTCCCCAGAAAGACTTTACTGTGAAAGCAGAAGTTATGGGGATGCTGCTGTTTCTCTGCAGAACAGCCTTGTGTCCATTCCCTCAGTCCTTAGAGTGTATTTTCCTGATAAACATCGCCAGGAGCTTCTTCAGTGATGATTTTCTGGAATAGAGGAGGACCTTGAAGGGCTTCCCTGTGGCTCCGCAGCAAAGAATCCGCCTGCAATGCAAGAGCCGCAGGAAACTCAGGTTCTATTCCTGGGTTGGGAAGATCCCCTGGAGAAGAGCATGGCAACCCACTCCACTATTCTTGCCTGCAGAATCCCATGGACAGAGCAGCCTGGCGGGCTACAGTCGTGGGGTCACAATGAGTCGGACACGACTGAAATGACTGAGCACGCATGCGTGCAGGTGCAGGACTTGGGCAGAGGTGGCTCACATTGGTTTCTCTCTTCCCCACCCCGGGCTCCTGCCAGGTGGTCCTTGAATGCTCGGAGAGAGGGGGCAGGGGTGTTCTGCTGTCTCTTGCCTCTGCTGCTGAGGGTTCCCAGCTCAGCTGCAGAGTCAGTGGTTTATGGCCGCACACAGTTTAAGCATATATTTCTCTGTATCAGCACTTGTTTTTTGTTTTTAATGATATCATTTTAGGATGAGAGTGAAAGAGAAAAAAAAAAACTATGTTCTTGGTATATGGGTCATGTTTTCAAACTGAAAAATGACTTAAATCACAGACTCATCTAAACATGTTTGATCTTTAACTGAAGATGTGATTCAGAAAATGTTCAAAATTGGTGCTTTGTCCTTCTGTACCCCTCTCCTTTGTCATTTTTTCTTGTGTTTATTCAAGTAAGTTGGATGCATGTCAGACCTTGGGAAAAAGCCTCAGCATATTTCTGATGTCTTCATAGAACATACAGGACTTTCTGAGTTGGTTAACGTTTGCTACCTTAAGCATCTTACTAGTCAGTCACATCAGGAAAGGATAATCTGGTCAGCATCTTGATTTAGTTACGTATTTAGTCCTAGCGTCTTCCTTGGTGGCTCAGAGGTTAAAGCATCTGCCTACAGTGCAGGAGACCTGGGTTCAATCCCTGGGTTTGGAAGATCCCCTGGAGAAGGAAATGGCAACCCACTCCAGTACTCTTGCCTGGAAAATCCCATGGACAGAGGAGCCTGGTGGGCTACAGTCCACGGGGTAGCAAAGAATCGGACATAACTGAGCGACTTCACTTTCACTTAGTCCTAGCGGCTTCCCTGGTGACTCAGATGGTAAAGAATCTGCCTGCAAAGCAGGAGACTGTTTGATTCCTGGGTTGGGAAGATCCCCTGGAGAAGGCAATGGCAACCCACTCCAGTATTCTTGCCTAGAGAGTTCCATCGGACAGAGCAGCCTGGTGGGCTACTGTCCATAGGGTTGCAAAGAGTCAGACACGACTGAGGCACTTTTTCACTTTAGTCCTAGCACAGTAGTTTGTAAAGGAGGCAAATGGTTATGTTAAAAGGAATAGAAAGACCTGTTTTGTTCCTCTCAACTGATGAAGGCATTGCATACTGCTTAAATAATGATGCCTGTCAGGTTTTTGGACATTTTTCTAAGAAAGGAGAAAAGATATTAAAAAGATAGCTGCGAATGCAACAGGGACTGACAGAAAACCTGGTGACTTTAGAGATCGATACTGTAATTGTGTACATGAGCTGTAATTTATCAAAGCTGCTCAAAGTATTTTATGAAGGCGTTCAGGAGTGCTCTAATTTTACAAATGAAGCAATTCATGGACGACTGTAAACCTTTCCGAGTCTGGGTCTGTTTTGAGTCTGGAGTCAGAGAAGTACAGACAGCAGAATAAAAGATCAGAGAGGACCAGTGGGATAATGCTGTGACCTTCTGCGTTGGTGCGCCATCAGTAAGCATCTTTATGGCACAGCCAGTGGTACCGAGCTGACCGTGGAGCCACACTGGACCAGGAAGGATGCCAAGAAACAATCAATAGAAGATGTATTTCTGAAAATTAACATTCTACTGCTGAATTAATCTTATTGATTCAGGGATTCTGAAAGTAGCCATGGATAATTTTAAGAAACAAAAGCATATGATTTTTTTGAGAAGGCCAGAATAACAAGGAAATCCCATTTCCAACACCGAACCCAGAAACCTGGTTCAGCAAACATAAAACTTTCTCTGTTCATCCTCCGGAGGCCCCTGCCTATGTTGGCTTGTGAAACCATCTGTGAAGCTTCATTGGCACTGGTTGAATCTTTGTTTCCATTTGTCTTTTGTTTGTTATTCAATCATGTCCAACTCTCATGAGTTGTAGCCCGCTAGGCTGCTTTGTTCATGGACATCTCCAGGGAAGACTACTGGAGTGGGTTGCCATTCCCTTCTCCAGGGAATCTTCCCGACCCAGGGATTGAACCCTGGTCTCCTGCATTGCAGACAGATTCTTTACCATCTGAGCCACCAGGAAAGTTCCCAGAGGACCTCCCATAGTACCTATATTTAACGATGTTGTTAAGAGAGACAGTAATAGCATGGTGAAACTAAGAGGAAAAATAGAAATGCTTGGAATGTGTGATGCAGGGTCACACCTTTGAAGGAGGGGGTGTGAGGCTGAGGAGGAAAGAGGAATTCTGGGCCTTTGGGAATAGAAGCTTCCCCTCCAGCACCCTGGGAGGGCGGTGCCGCTGCAGGTCAATGGCAGTGGTTTGGGGAGCTGCTGGCCTTGACCGCACCTGGCTTCCTCCTCATACTCCTCTGTCCTGTCTTCCTGCTTCTCTCATTTTCC
This sequence comes from Tragelaphus eurycerus, assembly GCA_935064755.1. Lineage (NCBI taxonomy): Eukaryota > Metazoa > Chordata > Mammalia > Artiodactyla > Bovidae > Tragelaphus > Tragelaphus eurycerus. Next base: position 13,341,214 of record CAKXYN010000024.1, on the reverse strand, counting down.
TTCTCACATTCCCACTTCTCTGTGAGTCTATTATTTATAATGTATAAGGGGTGGTTGGTGATAAGAAGCCGCCTCCCTGGGTCTCAGTTTTCATGTTTCTAAAAGGAGTGGTTTTGATGTCTCTAAAAGGTGGCTTCCTGCTCTGGAGTGGGATGATTCTGGGCTTCACCTTAGGCTGACCGTCCTTATTGAAGCATTTCCTGAAAAAAGTTAATGAGAACTCTTTTGCAGTCCTAGGTTTTTTAAAGAAGTCTAATTCCTGATAAAATTGTTCTTGGGAAGTCTTGCTCAGTATATAGTTAATGACCACTTCCCACCTTCTTGCGGGGTTTTTCATCTTTTGATTTTCTTATTAAATTGAGAAAAAGAACAATTTTTGTCTGCATTGTATTTTCACAAATATGGATGGCAAGAAACACTTTCCTTGGACGTGCATTGTGACCAGTGGAGTCTCAGAAGATCCTTGCCCTCTTTCTCTAGCTTAGGGCAATTCAGGAGAGAAATGTTGGACACACCCCAGGCTCTGTAAACATCAATTGTTTACAATTGATGAATCAAAGTGGAGACTATGAAGAATGTTGTATTCTTTCAACTTTTTTGTAGGCTTGAAAAAATTTCAGAATGAAATATTGGAGGGTAAAAATGGGCAACTGAGACAAATCAAGTAAAGCAGTTTATTAAATGACTCTCCCAAGGGCAATCACGGGTTAAGTGGCAGGACCTGGAATGGGTTTTAGTGGCTCAGTTGCCATTCTAGTGCTTCCTGGGCCCTATCTCCTCCCTAAGGGAAAGACTGGTATAAGAAGGAATTTCCTCCAAGCTACTGCTTCTGAAGGAGATGTCTCTGAGTCTGGCAGCATTTGTATTTCAACTTACAAATGACCCAAATGGGTGAAGCAGGTGATAAGGACCTGTCAGCTCTATAAAAGTGCTCAACAAATGGCATTAGATAAATAAGTTCACCCATTGAGAAGAAATGGGTGGCTCTAATTCTGAAGCTGGGATTTTCATTACTGACAGCTTTAAACAGAAAAGAGTTCCATGAACAGCAGTACTTGGTAGTGAAGGAAGGGATGTTAGGTGCAAATCTGGTAGGAGGGGAGACAAAGTCAAAACCGCACAGTCTCTTCCTTTGCTGTTTTCCTTGGAAGTGCATTGTGACCAGTGGAGTCTCAGAAGATCCTTGCCCTCTTTCTCTAGCTTAGAGCAATTCAGGAGAGAAATGTTGGACACACCCCAGGCTCTGCCTGAACCCAGGTTCACATGGCTTAAGAGGAAGTAGAGGTGTCTCCAGGGGCAGCTTTACATGCACAGAAAGTGGTATTTGCCTGGCACTTTTCCCCATCTCATGTATAGCATGTGCTTAATCGCTCAGTCACGTCCGACTCTTTGTAGCGCTATGGACTATAGCCCAGGCTCCTCTGTCCATAGAATTTTCCAGGCAAGAAAACTGAAGCAGTTTGCTATTTGTTTCTCTAGGGGCTCTTCCCAACCCAGGGATTGAACCCACGTCTTTTGCTTGGCAGGAGGATCCTTTATCACTGTGCCACCTGGGAAGCCCTTAGTAACAAACTATGAAATAAAAATATCTGTGTCTGATGGGTGCACACCTCACTGACATGATGCCATTTGTAAAAAGCTGAGTATCACTTCTCTGTGTAGTCGGTGCTAGGAGCTCTGGGTGGATCGTCGGCTTGGGTGGGAGGCAGTCACTTTCATCCTGGTCTCAAGAAAGCAACGTCCTCTCACGGGTCTGTCATGACCTCTGGTTGCTTCCCTTGTGCCTGATCGAGCATGATGAGCAGCCGTGATGATAGGTAAGAAGCTTCTGTCGGAGCCTTCAAAACATCATCACCTAGGGCACCCTTGATGGGACAGACTCTGGGATTTCTGTTAGATCACCTTCATTTGAAACATACTCACTTCATCTGCATTAACTCAGAGAAAAATCAAGAGTTTTAAAAGCTGAAAAAAGGAAATAAGGTGAAGTGCACTGATGCTAATGGTGGTGTGTCCAGTAGGTGGCACCTCAGCAAATCTCATTTGTAGCTGATAGAAGTAAACATCTTGAGAGGATTTTTTAAAAAGATACATTCGTATTGCATGTGAGAGAAAGGTATGCCCTGGGCGCAGGGTGGTTCATGAAGTCAACTGGGGAAAAAAAAAAAACAAACTTTGTAAAAATAATTCTCTCACTGTAAGAAAACTGTTGGAAGAGCTTATAAAAAGCTAGTGTCTGGTTGAAATTAAAATGCTTTGTCACATCACATGGAGATTTTTCACAATATTTGGGCTGCAGATTACTGCTATCAGTAATCTGTTAATCAGTAAGCTGTTAATCTTGATAGCTTTTTGAGCTTTAGAGAATAATATATGATCAATGTTTTGGTATCAGGTGTGTGTATGTGAATTATGTTCAGAAAATATTGAATACTTGAGCTGGAGAAATTCCTTCCACTAATATTTTAAAGGACATTTTAGTGCATCGTGTTAGGTGTAATTCTTAAAAGAATAGACTTCATGTTTCTAGAATGCATTGTTAGAAACTTTTAATGCATGTGAAGTTAAACACCACACCAAATCAGCAGCCTCATGCTAAGAATCTGTTATGGTTTTTATAACATAAAGACATAAAAACATAAAGTTTCTTTATGTTTTTATAACATAAAGAAACACAACTTTATAACACAAAGAAAGATGCTTCTTCAGAAACATGCAAAGGAAGCAGCATTTTCACTCCATAAATACAAGTGTCGCCTCTGAAAACTGAGTAGTGAAATTGGTAACTTACTTCTAAAACATGAACTTCAGAAGGCAAGTAAGAATTTTTTAAAAAATCCTGCTTTCCAGTCAAGTATTAGAATTGCATTGTATGTTTTTCCCTAAAGAAGTATATGTCTTTCCTGATGACTTAAGGCATCTCTGTGTAATGTTTTACAAAATGAAATCAGAGTTAATCTATTTGTATTTTCTGTAGATAAAATGGTCAGGGTACATACGCCCCATTGTGTTTCGTTTTCTTCAGAGGACAGTTAAAGAACACAATTAATAGGCGCCTCACAAATGCCCTTTCCTGTCTGTCTCAGAGGAAAGTGGTGACAGCCACTCAGGTTGTCAGGTGAGGTATAAAACCATCACCCGAGTTCGGCGGCACTGGGGAAGCCTCAAGAAGGACAGGATGAAGGATCCTGGCGGCACTGGGGAAACCTCAAGAAGGACAGGATGAAGGATCCTGTTTGCTTTTAATAATTGAGTCATTGTAACGTGTTTAGTAAGACCAAGACAGATAGGACTTGCTCAGTTCACTGGGCTTCAATTTCAGAGAAAGATTGTACAAAGATGCCTTGTCTTTCCATGGAAATACTCATCTTTGATGAAGTATGGGGCTCAGTCCTTCCTTTCCTTGCTATTTCCTATCACCTCTCTCCCCTCGCCCTTTTCTCAGGCTGAATCATCACTTACCAAGTAGATGGCAGGGAATTAGTGGTAAGTAGTGGAGACCTCCTGACCGCTGGGCTTCTGTCGTCTTCCCCACCTACCCCACTGAATAGTTCCACTTCTTTCAGACCATTGGTTCCCAGCTTGTCTGCACAGTGGAATCACCTGGGGAAATTCAGAAATTACTCATATTTGCCTCTTGCCCCCACCTCGGCCTAAGATTGGGGTTTAATTGGTCTGTGTGTAGCTTTAGCTTTTGGAAATTATGAGGGCTCTTTCAGTGATTCTGATGCGCAGATCAGTCTGGGAACCACCATTTACTTCCTCTTCCCGAACTTCCCCCATTCTCTACCCACCCTTCTGTGTTTGCAGCACCAGCACCTTGAGTAAATATTTGTCCTTGCGATTCCACCAATCCCCTTGTTGTTTTGTTTTGTTTTTTGGTGTGTTTTGAGATCCTGTGACCATGTTCCAGTGGAATGGAGTCTCTTTCCTCTTTCTATCCTTGGCATCCATCTTAATGCCTAATCCCTAGCAGCTGTTTAGAGATTGGTTTTTGAATCAAGTGCATAAAATTATGTGTGTGTGTGTATGTATATATGCATATATAGTAATGCAATAATTTAAACAAATTGATTCATGTATTTCTGACTCAGGGCATTTTTACTGCTCAGGTAGATACTTCTCCTTTACTTGAAGAGCTGAGATTTCCTAATCTCCTGTCTTTTCTTAAAGCGATGATAAGTACATAAAATTAAAAAGGAATATGTTCTCTTGTGTGGTATTAGCTTGTGTCACAAAATCCAGCTTTAGATAAGGGGACAAAAGAAGACTAAGCCAGTGTTCAATGAAACTCAAGGAAGTAAGTATAGAGTGTTGTCAGTTTCTAGCAGGAGAATTTCCGACTGCCTTCCTTGCGTAAAGAATATTAATATCTAATTGATGATAATCTGGTCAATTTATTGTAGCATTAAAAATGAAAATCAGTTATAATGCCAAAATATTCAGTGATGTGCCTGAGACTTTAAACATTTTATTTTATGTTATTAGGTGATAATGGGAAGTATAATTGTTAATGTTTGATTCTGGCAAAATACAATTAGTTTCTGTGAAACACACTGTGCATTAATGATGTCATTAAGATTAATGAATATAAATGAATGAACTAGGGATTTCAAATAGAACTGAGTGACTTTCTATCAGTCTGTAAAACTTGAGATAGATTTCCTTGATTTTTTGAGGAGAAAATGCCAGAGCCCCTGCTGCATTTTCATATAGACTGGAGAGAAACTAAATCAGCTATCCAGACAAACCAAAGTTTTAAAATATTTTTTAGGAAGACTGTTGTATACTGATTTCAGTCTGTGAAAGCTATCTCTTAATTTTACTTTAAGAATTATTTTCAAGACCATGTTTTAGAAACTTCTATGTCCTCGTGTGTGTGTGTATACACACACACTGGAGTTTAAGAAAATCAGGGTAATAAATCATTGTTCATTAAATTAGAGATGACACTGTGGTGGTGTCTATTCCAGATGTTCTGCAATAGACATCTATTACATTTATATTTAAAATATTATTAAGAAACCCAGACAAGTTAAGCATTTTTCTTGAGCAAACAGACAGAGAAAGGAAAATTGGGAGAGACTACCCGTCAATGTTTTAGATGAGAGTCAAGGACTAAATGTATAATAACATGACCCTAAGAATCACGGTATTTTGAGTGCTATTGCATGGCTCTATGTTCTTGTAGTGTAGAGAGCAACTGAGCCACTGCAAGACAAAACAAAAGCCCAATGTATCTGTGGTCCATGTGCTTGTAATTTAAGCCCTGTGTTTGCAGTATCCTCCTACTGAGCCAGATAGACAGAGCTACTGTGTCACAGGTGAAGCTCAGTGTGTAAGTTCGTCTCCTTGGTCTGACCTTCAGCTAATGCTTCTGTTTATCCTTCTCTGCTTGTGCTTGTTTGGTTTTCTTTCTTTCTTTTCTTTATTTGTCTGTCTATTTTAAAGTTTTGCAGGGCAGCCCTTGCCCTTGAATTGCAATTGAAGCAATTCTAGACCACAGCAGTGGACCACCAAAGTGAAGGAGGGAGGGAGGGTGTTTTGGGGAAGTGGCTGCTGTGTGGACGCTGGGACACAGCCTGAGAAGCCCGAATGCTTTCATTGGCTCTGCCTTTTTGCTGTTTCCTTGGCCTTGGGCTCTTCTTTTAACCTCATTGCCTCGCTTTCTTCGTGGGTAAATTGGGCCAGTCTCTTCCTTTTCTCCTTTGAAAGAAGCTGATGATGATTAATGAGGTAGAATCTGGAGCACATTTTGTGTTTCTCCGAAGAGTACATTTCAGGGAAGCTGGAAGACAGAGGTGATATAGAAGAGAAGTGGAACTCACATTGCTTACTGTGGTAGATGACAGAGTCCCAAGGAGTACTTACTCTCTGTCAACTGAAAATGAGTTGTGGGCACAGCCCCATTTCAGCTCACTTCTAAATTGGATGATGGAAGGAAAGGCAAACCAATCTGAGGAGCAGTGGAATGACAAACAGGATTCAGGATAGATGTCTGACTGCCACCTGGTTGCCTGAAGGAAAGCAACTTGTTTGTTTTCAATCATGGCTATCTGCACCTCTCCTCAGCATTTTGCAGAAGAGTCACCAACATTGCTTGACTCTATGAACATAATCCAAAAAAGATCAGAATGAGGTTCCCAGTAAAACCTCAGAATTAATCCAACCCGGAGCCTCAAGGTAGAATAAGTTTCCAGACGTGATCGCTGGATTTAAAACAGTTTGCTCGAGGCTCCTCAGATCTATGTCATAATTCATGTGGATGCAAACACAGAGACGAAGAAACACCGGTTACTTCATGCGTGAACTCCCACCCTAATTTTGTTTAGCATGCTGTCTTTGGTCAATCACCTTTGAAATTCCGAGATGACTAGGCTTGGTTTTTCTTCTTAGAAGATTTTCCGTAACTTTTCTTCCCTTGTAGTTACTTTTTTGGAGTAGTTTAGATAGGTAACAGTACATTTAACCTAGAACTTAGCTTCTTGTCATTGTAGGACTAAAAGAAAAGTTCAGTGTATGTGTAGCCTAAAAGTGCATTTATAATCTCTGATTCAGTATATATAATCTCTGATTCCATTAAACTCAGAATAGAGTTCAAAATTTGAAAATAATCTTCATCTTTTATCTCTAGGTAGATCTCATCACTTTAGGAATAATTTTAGAAATCTCTGTTTCAGAAGCTCATAAAATACTTAGTTGATGCCAGGAATATTATCATGCATATAAACACATTGACACACCTATGTCTGAAGCTCATGCAGTGGGTAGGTAGCCTGTGGTGGCAATACAGCCAGTATCACTCCACTCATCTACTCCCGTCTCCATCTATATATTAATGTAACTTATAGGAGTTTGCTAAATGTTAGTTTATGGTCCCAGTGTTAGCTGTGTGTCATTTAGAGATGAAGGGACATAATTGGAAAAAAAAAATCAGAGCCATTTCCCATTGTCAGATCTTCATAAATGCTCCTCAATGAAAAAAATGAAGTCATATTACCCAATTTTATTAGAAATGCTATATTTTGTTGGATCCGTGTGTTCACAAAGTAGAGAATATTTTCCTGCTGTGATTGATGTTGGGGCATTTATGAGGATAGTCTGCTATATTTCATATGTATATGAGGGTGTCATTGTTAAAATGTTCAAAAGAAAATTACGTATGTGATTTATATTTTATTATTCCCTCCTAGGATGTAATTTTTTCAATACCATGATTTCCGTCATATTGTCAGTGGTGATTTGATGGCCAATATGCCAGAAATAATTAGATTTTAAAAGGTGATGCGGACGTCAAGACGATACAGCTTTCTTCATGCATGTTATATTGTAGAAGTCACTGCTTGCACACATTGTAACCGTCTTCAGGGTTACAGGCAGGGTGGAAGATGGAGCTATGCGCAGGAAGCGTGGGATGCAGCATATTTCAGAGGCATATGCTTGCCACTGACCCTACCTGCAGATTTTGCTAAATGAAACGTGTTTTAGAAAATGCCACTCTGTGGATAAATTCAGACTTTTGTGTATTATCGGTGGGAAAATGTGGATCCTCTCTTTTCTTTTGAAAGTGAGAAAATTCCTCCTCTCCCTAGAAGGCATCAAACCCTTTTATTTTAGTTTCCTTGACAGGTTTACTTTTTTTTCCTTTGGGGAGAAAAAGACATACAGTATGAATAGCATCTTTTCAACTTTTGAGATTAGAACTTTATTCTCCAGTTTTACATGACCATTTTAAAATACAGGGCAAGGTAATTTGTAGTTTCAGTATTTATTCCTGAGCATAATAGCTCCTGGGACTTTGTAGAAGGGAACCTATTTCTGAGTATCTTTTGGGCATTGATGACACTGGTGATCTGTATCACTTGTATGTTACTTTAATGTTTCTGAAGATTAGACTAATGCTGTAATATTCTGGTATTGGACATGGGTGAAGATGAGTGGCCACTGTAGCCAAGCATTTAACAGTTAACATGAAGTCCACAGCGTACTTTTCAGCCCCCACGCTTCAGCACATCCCTGGAGTCGGAGCACTGCTTTCTCATGTGGGAGAGTCCGGATGAGCAGGCACTGCTGGGAACCTAAGCTCCGCCCTCAACCTCTTGCCCGCAATTGGCCAGTCTAAGGAGCCTGAGACCAGGCAGGTAGCTGAGTGGCATGTGAAGCAGATGCTTGATGAGATGCTCATAGCCTGGAGGAGGAAGGGGAGTTTTGAGTCATGGTTGTGGAGTCAGTACAGGAGGGACCAGGTGCCCAGTGTGAGGGGCACGTACTGGTCCTGCCTGGGGAGCACTGGGACCCACTTTCCCAGCAGGTGGCCTCCTCCTCTTTGCAGTTCCCACTGCTAAACCTGTAGTAACATCTTAATTTCACAAACTGAAGCTCAAGAAGTGGAGGGACTTTCCCCGGCTTCCTGGCTGTCTTGGTGGAGCCTGCCCTGGGGCACTGGCTCTCAGGGCAGGACACTTTCTTCCAAGGATGCTGGGAAGTCATGACTCCCGGAAAACAGAAGGAAAAGTCAGGGTTGGAATTTCCCCCTCCCTTTCAGCTTCTCATCACTGCTCAGGAGAGCCTTGCCCTGAGTCATTTCACCTGAAAGGAAAGAATGATTCATCAAGTGCCTTCGATGGCAGATTCCAGAAAACTGAAGTGTGTCAGTCTGCAGACTGAAGAGCTTTGAAAAGCCCACAAGTTCATGGGAATGTGTAGCATGCTGGCACGCTAACACTGCAAAGGGAGCCTTGGTTCTGTAGAACTGACTATTTGTAAACAAATATATGTTATATTTAGAACTGTATACTTTGGGAGCCAGAAGGGTGAAGACTTGTGAGAGTGGAACCTTTGGAGGCTCAGGTGCATTTGAGAAGGAACAGAGGCCACACCCCAGAACTATTCCCTGGCTGCTTTCTCCCTCTACCCAACTCTTAGCGAGGGGCATCGATCTCTCTTCAGCCCTAAAGTACCCGAGTTGTGGTTGTTCAGTCACTCAGTTGTGTCCGGCTCTTTGCGACCCCATGGACTGCAGCACGTCAGGCTTTCCTGTCCATCACCAACTCCTGGAGTCCACCCAAACTCATGTCCATTGAGTCAGTGATGCCATCCAACCATCTCCTCCTCTGTCGTCCCATTCTCCTTTTGCCTTTAGTCTTTACCAGCGTCAGGGTCTTTTCTAATGAGTTGGCTCTTCACACTCTCCTCCTTTTGATTTTTAGAGACCTGTGGCCATGAATCTGGGATTCTACAAGCTCTTTCTGGTATATTCTGACCAGGGATAGCTTAGAATGTGGTAATTTTCACTTTGAAGCTAAAAAATTTGACACCTCTCATGCACTCTTTTCACCTTGAAAACAGGTTTTTCTTCTGTGTTTAAACATTAAGAGGCAGTAGGGTTGTTAGAACCCAAACCCCAGTTCTGCCCCTCCTTGGCTGTGTAATCTTTGGAAAGTTACTTAACCTCTCTGGTCAGTTCCCTTATCTGTATAATGGTGATGATAATACACCTAATTCATAGGGCTGTTGAAAGAATTAGATGAGATGACTTGTATAAAGTACTTCGAGCAGTGATTGTCACATACTGTGTGATCAGTATTTGTTGGCTGTTATTAGAAATAAAACATGGAAGAAAATAAAGTGCTAAAATTAAGAAGGATTATAAATGTCAACACTGAAATGTGTATTTTGAGTAAATCTCACAGCTGTATTCGTTACTGGTGTTCAGGGTTCTCTTTACCCCTTAAACTGCCAGAGGAATAATAATAATCACAGTAATAGATATTTTATATGCATTGTCATGAATGACCTGTTTCTTATTTGCAACTTTTTCTGACCTTTATGTTACCTTTTTAAAATATGACATATGCATTGGCCACTGGCATTTATCTATGAGTAGAAAAAATAATCAATGAATGAATGAAGGAATTTATCCACTGGCTATATTGGATTTCCTCATGAGTGAACAGAGGCTACAAACCCTTGGTCAGTTGTCTCAAAGTAACAAGATGTTGTGGCTAATGCATTTTGTGGGTGTTTGTCTACCTTGCTAAGAAGTAGTAATGGCTACAGACACACACAAAAGCAAACGTTAAGGACAAATCCCATCGCAGATTGTGGCGATGGTGCTAGAAATCACATTCTGAGCACACCCAGAAGTCTGCTGAGATGAGGAATGTGGACTGTCCTCCCTCAGGCTGGTCTGGAGGGAGAAGCCTCCTACTCCACCAAGAAGTGATCCTACTCCCCTCACTCACCACCTCCTTGGCTTTTGGGTAGGTGGTCCAGGAGCCAGAGGCTGAGAGCTGCCGGCAGAGAGTGGATTTAGCCCGTGGAGTGGAGTGGGTCAAGTTAGGTTTGGAAACATCCCGTAGCTTTGGTTTTTTAAAAAAATTCCTCACAGTGTTCCTCACCAAGGTTTCCTGGTACAAGGTCAGTTGCTGAAGAGTGGGTAAAATCAGAAGCCGCATTTACTTTAGAGAAACCTACGTGGATCAGGAGAGAGGTGTACCTTGGTTTTAAATTTGTGAGAAATGCGTGACTGTGTAAATCAGCTGACATTGCTGTGGATGTCAGTGATCACAAAATCTCACTCTGTGAAAACCTATACAACCGAACTGTTCCCACCTCTCCCCGTGATTTTTCTCCCCTGGGATTTGGGCTTGTTTTTGTTTCTGTGAGCCATTTATTATAACAATGAATAAAATTTAGATTTGGTCCTTATTACAGTATCCACAGATTTTGAGTATTCTATAAAGTAAATTATGCCTATGATAGTGTGTACATGAGGTGTGCACATACAAATAATTTTTTAAAAAATCAAGTACCACAAAGCCTCTGGCTTCAGATTATAATTAATGACTGAACCTACCAAATTTTATTTGAATACACATGTAAAAGCTTTACACGTTGAGTTTGGTACTTTGTGAACTGACTCATAATAATATGAACAGATTCCACGAAGGTATAAAATTGCAGGAAAAATGAGTTTATTAATGGAAATTAGGCTCACTCCTAATTATTACCTGTGAATAGTGTCATCATTTGAAGTTTTTATTGCATTTTAACACATGGCTTATCTTGATGAGAAAATATATAGCAAAGGGTAAATGTAGCAATTTTCCTTTTACTATTCCCTCTGCTAAGCCATTATTGCTTGATGTTATTTTTCAGCAGCCTTTCATTTTTGTCCTAAATGTTTTTGCCTCTGGCTGGTTTTATTTCTTTAAAATGTACGTGTATCACTTCTCAAAGTGATACATTTTGACAGGTAATCGATATTTTTTCATACTAGATTTGATGGTGCAATGGTCATAATCTTCATCGTAGACTTAGTTAATGGTTGAATACTATTCTGGATTTTTATCTCAGAATATTCCTTTGTTAAGAAACATACTTTTCACCTTTAGCCAAGATCCCTTTTTATCAACCCCAGCCGCCAAACAGGTCTAGCCACCGAGTGCCTACGATGCCCAGAGCCCACTTATCTGAGACACACATCACCTGACTTTTTGTCAGGGGGTCCTCGAAATGCCTTCTGATAACACTTCCAACCATCTTACTCGATTGGTCACAGTAAAGATACTTCTGGGCTCTACATTTTTTTTTCCCCTCCCGACATCCTATGATCTCTGGTTTAAAGGGGAAAAGTCTTTTCCCTTCCTTTTCTTTAGTGGGAACTTGATGTCCTCTATCAGACCCCACTTTCTCTAGAAGGACCAGCGCAAGGAAGATCACAGCTCTCAGATCACAAGCACATATAAGGACACCATGCTTTTGCTTTTCCAAGTTCAGCTTCTTGGGTCATGATTTTTTTTTTTTTTCCTTCTAAATTCAGTTAGGACTTTCTTATGCCTCTGTGGGCAGATAACAATGACATCTAAGTTGGTAAATATATTCTGACCTGCTGCCAAGGTACTTTGTCAAAGCCGGCACTTCAAATTCAGGGAGCTGCTTAAGCTCTTCTCTCAGGAGAGTGAATTGAGGGAGAAAGGGCAATAACTGTCATTCCTTTTGTTTTCATTGAACAGAAAGGTCTTCCTTTTGCAGGAAAGATTAAAGTACAGGTAGGCCTGTCAAGGATGGGAATCTGTTTCCAAACCCTTTGCAGATTCTCCCACAGACAGCTTACCAATTCCTCCATTCCAGACCCTAGACTTTTTTCTTTTCATTTCTTCTTTGCCCCTTTTATTTTTTGTTTCTTCAATTTAAACAAAAATGCATAGTATTTTAAAAAATCTATAAAAAAAATGTGCTAGAAGGTTGGAGGTACATTTTGGTTTGAGCAATGACCAGGTTGGTGCCTTTTCTTTGCTTTTAGAGATGGCCTTACTCCTCCACCCAAGAGCAAGAGCTAAAAAGTCTCTGGGGTTTGCTTCCTTTAAGTGGTATCCAATGAACATGCCTCAGTGATAAAAACACCCTGACATCCTTCTCCGTGGACGGCTCTGTGAGGGGTAGTGGGGGTTGAGGGGCCGGCGGGCAGCATTTCTTGATAGAGTTTCTGTTTGTATGTCTAGAGGTGTCTGCAAAGATGGTTTGAGAACATAAAATGCAATCAATTTTCCTTAGTGGTTAGATTCATAAATCCCTGAGCTATTTTTAATGACATAATCTAATCAATTGATAGCAAGCCTATGAGTGTGTTGACAGCCAGAAAGAGACAGAAAGCTAGTGTAATAGCAGGTGTCTGGGTAGGAACCACTTCTCATTTCTTCCCCACCCCCATGCTTAGAAATTGCTGGATACCTGCATTAGGAAAACCCAGAAATTACTGATTTTTTAAAAATAAATTATGCATTATGCCTGCCTTCTTGACTACCTTTCTTTCAAGAAAAAAAGACTATCTAGTGGATAAAGTGAAGAAGGAGGTAGTTCTGAGACAAACTATAGGTGGCCCTAGTATTTGCTTCTCAGGACCATACTGTGCTCCCAATTTAAATCTCTTTAGAAAAGAAATCAAGGGGGAATAATTTATTATAAATTGGTAGTATCAGATATTGTTACTCCTGTACTAGGTCAGTAATGAAAACTTAATATGCATCTCTTCTGTTGCTTTGAATTGAAATAAGATGAGGATGAGCAGAGTAAACAAGCTGAAACAGACTGTGAAATTGCACGTGATGGGTATCTTTTTCTTTTTAGTTGTTTATGGACTAGAAATAGGTTAATATTCCAACTAATGATGGGTCTTAGAATTTCTTCTCCCTTTTTACATTTGGGTCTGGTGTCAACAGAGAAAGTTGTTATCATGAGGAAGATTAAAATCTGAACTGTATCTTTGGGCTAGGAATGGGCGGTGAGGTATTTATGTAAATAAATTGGCTTTGGCGCTGGGAGGGGTAAGGGTTCCTCCCCCTGTAAGTGGAGAGCCACCGCCCTGAGCCCTCGGTTTTCAGGTTTTCCGGCTGCCTGTGTGTTCTATTACATTTTTTTTTTCCTCCTTTGATGCCATCAGAAAAGATGAGCGGCAGGAAGGTGGTGCTGCTTGGCTGGCCAGCTGTGCTCTAGTTTCTCACCGTCCCAATCAGCAGCTGCTGTTTGCAGAGGTGTCTGTCACCGCTGATTGACTTAGCTACTTTGACCTTATAGTTGCTTCCGAAGGGACTTGACCCGCGACCACTGCCGAAAGCTATTTTCTGGTCGCCTGGAATGCCAGGGCCAGTATTCTGAAGGAGTAGTGAAAGCAGGGCTCCCACGATTTGTTATCTACTAGCAAGAGCCTCCTCTCCCTGGGTGGATGCTTTAGGTGTCTAAGCCCACTTGCTGCGCTTTCCCACTGAACTGCAAGCATCCGTGATCCCCGAAGTTGCTGGAGTGAATAACTAAGCGGGACCAGCTGACTCAGGGCTCCAATCAGCTAGAGCGTGATGTAAGTGTTTAGCAGCTGCCGGGCTCTGAATTAGCGTGCCGAAGTAGCGGTAGTACAGCATGGCTAGACTGTTGTGAGAGGCTCAGAGAAAGCGGAGGGGGAGATGGATGAGTCCAGCATTCTAAGACGAAGAGGGCTCCAGGTAGGAGATCCTTCCGTTCTTCAAATGTAGCCTTGCCGGTGGCCAGCAGTGGAGGATTTCAAAGTTCCCTTTTCATTCTTTTTCTGGGCACAAATATGTGCACAGTTCTTGGTATCTACTGGGCAACGTGATAGGCTAAGTCTCTCTTTACAGAACTCAGCGACACATCACAGGGTTCAATGAGAAAGGCTCTATTGTCAGAGACAATAGATCAGACTTTTAGTTTGAGACTTTGTTGCTTGTTTGTTTTATTTTGTTTTTTCCTGCTGGTTGTTCAAGAATAGTTAAATTGTGGCTGGCAGTGACAGCTGATGAGCCGGTTGGGCTTTCTGTCAAGAGTCTGGGAAGTCTGTTGAGGGTAGCAACTCTGTTCATTTCTGCGAACACAGGACTCAGTTTTGTGTCAGACTCAGCCCTTGCGGCAGCAGCATCTGTCTGGTTGCCTTGCAGATGTGTGCAGCTGTTGAGAGGTTTCTCCTGTCAGTGAGATGAAAGTTTCTACTAGCAGTTCAATCAGAGTTCCCTGTAATTTGTTTATGTTGAGATGAGGAAAGATATGTATCATACGGCCTTGATTCTTTGTGCCCAAGTTTCTCTAATTAAATTACTTTGACTTTAGGATACAAATGTATTCCAAGTTAAAACTTGGCAGATCAGAAAACTTGGAAAAAACATCTGCTTGGCAGTTTATAAGTTTCAGGAAGCCAAAATATGAGTATGTTCAAAATTAGTTTGTTAACTCCTTGTTAATTCTTTTTTTCCTGTATATAAGGGGCAGTGTTCTCTGTGAAAGAATCTAATCATTAGCCATTGATAAACTCTCATTCATTATTTTTGAAACTAAAACAAAAAGTGCTTGGGAAAACCCACTATACCTTACATGTAGAAATGCCTTTCAATATTCCTTAATGGTCTTTGACTCACAGCCAGTGTAGCTGTCTGTCAATTGCTATGCTAATATTATTCATATTACTCTAATACCATAATAATATTATAGATAAACTAAAGGATTATTTGTAGGTAAACAAAAGAGGGGTTAAAAAAAGTTGGGGTTAAATGTCATCTATTGTTCCAGACCTAAGTAAACAGACTGCCTCTAATGATTTTCAGTGTGGTCATTGTTTTGAATGTACAGCGTGGTTAGTCACTGCTGTGGATTTCCTTTTCTTTGTTTTCATCACATCTATAAAGTTCTGGTAATGCACAGCTGTTTGTGTGGGTCCATGTCCTTTTTGGAGTTGCTAGTTAAATATGGAAAGGCTCTTTGTTAAAAAGGTGATAAACTCTATCAAGCTCCTAATGGTCATATTATTAGTATGTTGATGCCAATTCTCCTGAGAGTTTTCTCTCTCCCTTAATTCATTTTAGATCATTCAAAGTGTGTTTTTGATAGGAAACTCCTTTTTGTGATTAATTTCTGTAATATAGATTATCACAATTTCAGAGGATATGGTTGAGCTATATGGTGCTTTTGAGGGTACAGATTTTTTAGAACTTTTCATTTTAGACATTTTTGTGGCTTTTTAAAATAACCAAGCTATTTTCTACCTAAGAGTTGCAAAAACAAAGGAAACATTGCTGGTTAATATAGTACTTAGACTGTTAGATCTTCATGGTACTTAACATCTTTTTACTATGCCTGCCATACTCTACTATATAATAGATAAAGAATGTCTGCTTTCTATTGTAAATGAAATAAAACTCTCCACATTGTGAGAAATAGTAATATAAAAGTGCTTAGAAGTTCTGCCATCTCCTAGTTACAACTTTATTTTGGCTTAAAACAAGCCTGTTAATCTTTGACTCCCATTATGTCCAGTATTTTTTTTAAAGATATGGCACACATAGGGTAGCTGTTTTAAGAAATTCCAATATTAGGAAACTTATTACAAATACCAGATGTAGATATACATTTGTATTACAAAAGATGTCACTGTAGAGTTCTTATGAGCAACGCCACCTAGTGAATTTAGGGATTAAGTCAATTTTCAAATACATACTGTATGAAACACTTCAGCACACAGATGAGGTGCACCTGTGGTGAAGCTAGTCTGAAAGCTACTCCTTCGTACGCTTGATTCTGACTGTGTTGCTAGGTGATCTTGAGCAAGTCACAAACCCTCTTGGTGTCTGCTTATTCTTCTGTAAAAGGCATGCTATAGCATGAATTTTGAGTGTACTAGACAGGAGATAAGCATAACTGAATTTTTTTTAAGTCAGAGGCTATGTAATAAATACACTATCATGTAGTAGGTCCTGAGTAAGTTTTTATGTTGTTGAAAGCAAAGATGACTTCCATTCTTTATAACATTCCACATCATTACTAGTGAGATAACATAATTATATTTTTATTCCATAATTTGTTGTTTGAATCTATTTTTAAGTTAGAAGAATTACCTGTAAGGACAGTTATCACTATTTATAGGGATCATATGACAGAATGTATTATCTAATAATAAGAGATGAATAGATGCTTAGTGTTAGATGCTTAGAATTGGAACAGATTCGTTCTTTAAATAACTTAAAGTCTAGTGTCAGAAATCTGGAGTATACGAATATTCTAATTCTCTAAAACTTAATTTTGCAATAATGCAGAATGTGTTTAGTAGAGAATAATATAGTACGTGTTTAGAACCTGTATTTAGAATTTCAGTACCTCTAGCTCTTAAAACACAGGCCTACTAAGGTGTTTTTAAAATTTCGATTCTGAAAAATTGTTTTTCGTCAGAACACATAATTTCTCAGGGCACGACTACTTCATAAAATGGCAACCAAACTTGGTTGTTCATCTTTAGTGACTGCACGTTTTCATCTTTTCTGTGGACTGTATTAATATTTCCAGTACTACTGATAGCACTTCCATCACTGCCCTTTGAAATGAGAATGAGAGAAAGAGGCCCCAGTGGCTTCCCTGGTTAGAATCTGGGAAACTTTTCAGATTGCATCTCCAAACATGGGAAATTCTGACGGATGGATGGGCTTGGGCAGACCTTGGACTTGGGGCAATTTGAATTTCTAGACAGGTCTAATTCGTCAAAGGATAACTGGCTCCTTTCGGTCCTAATATCCCTCAAACACGGGTCATATTTTTAACTGTCAGGGGAATTAATTGTTTCAGTGATTTCTGTTATGTGTTTCCCTTTTATTTGTTTTAATGAAGGTGTCCCTATCCCTAATGTGATAGATCCCAAGGCTGGAGAAAAATGAACGAGCATCATTAAAGCAGGGAGGAAGCACTAAGAGGGGAGGAGTGTCCCAGAAAGGCCTCCTGGGAGCCCATTCCTGCCATTCTCTTGTGCTTTGCTTTGCTTGGTAACCTCTTCTGTTGATTTACCCCATGCCCAGTTAAATCTGACCACTTCCGCCCACTGTCACAAGTGGCTGAAATATTAAATTTTTTTTCAAGTATGGTATGGTTACTAACTAAATGCTTATAGACATCTAGATTTGTGTTTAGGTTTTTGTTTCATCTGAAGACTCTGGGTGGTTACAGGAAAGGAGTCTAGTTAGAGGATTATAATAGAAATGCCTATGATAATTACACTTTGGGATAAGGTACTTTTGATATCCGAAGTTCCCGTAAGGCACAGACATGACTTTGGGACAGAAAGAATCAAAACTATAAATGAACTTTTGGTAGTGATGGGTCCCTAATCAGTGAGACCAGTTGTGGGCATATCTGAATGGTGTTTCTTATCCACTGAAGCATTTGAATTTCTCCCTCTGAAATAGAGATAGAATACTATAGTTTCGGTTTCCTGATCCGCAGGGAGTAAGGATGGAGTGCCCTCAAAATCTTACGTCCGCTCAAAAGTGGACATAAGTTCTATTTTGTACCCTAAGAATTGTTTTCTTAATTCTTTGCCTTCAAAATCCTGTCCCATCACCCACTGTCCAGACTTGATGTATCTCCTTTGCCTGCCATATCCTGTCCTCCAGTTCTCCATGCTCATTAGGGGGCTAAGTGAATTATAATTCTTGCCTGAAATTTTCCATAATTACTGTGCTCCATTCTGAATCTTATCATTGTCATTGTTTTATTTGCACACCTAACCCTATTGCGTTATTTTAAAATTATCTGCGTCTTACACTGAAACTGCAAACCCATCGAGGACTAATGTCCAGTGACCATGAGTAGCTCTGTAACTTTGGACCAGCTTCTTCACCCCTCTATGTACCCATCTGTAAAATGGAGATAATACATGCTTAAAGATTGAAGGTGGTTGTAAATCTTTAGCACAGCATCTGACTTGTGGTACTTATTCAGTTAACCTTAGTTCACTGCCCTCTGGGTTGGCACAGAGCCTTGCATAGTATGATTTTAAATAATTAACTATGGGAGTATCAGGTGGGGCTTAGGCAATAAAAAGATGGGGAGCATGAATTGGATAGTTTGAGGAGAGTTTATAAAAAGGGATGCTAATAATATGAGCATATTAGCTACTAATATAAAAGGTGTGGGTGGGGTATAGAGACAGTTTAAGGGACTGGAAGCAACAGGAAGCCACTAGCTTCATTAGATCTGAAGGAATGAGGGAGGGAGCAGTTATAGAACCTGGAGAGAGAGAGAGAGAGAGAGAGATGAAGGGACACAGCCCGTGATGACTCTTCAGGGAGATAGGCATCTCAACCTTATTTGCCTCCATCCTTCTGAATGCTTTCTGATGCTCCTTATTAGCAAAACCCAAGAGAAAGCAGAGGGGCACAGGAGCCCCTGGCTGTGGTCCATGCAGCTAACTCCACGGCCCAGTATAGGGTGGATGATCTGAATTGACAACTGAAGTACATGCAGCATCCTTACAGTGAGCCCGTGTTCAACTGCCCCTTGCTCTTAGCACTTGCCAGTCAAAGGCAATGTTCAAGTTTCACAGCCACAGATCCCTGAGGCCTGAACTGAGTTCAAGCATTTCAACAAATTCAGAGCTGCTTTTTTTTTGCAATAAGTCATGGCCCCCAACCGTTTCCCACTGTTGAATAATGATGTCTTTTCTATCAGGCTCTTAATCCTCCTGGGAAGATGTTAGTCCTTCCCTCTGCACTTCAATATCAGATATGCGTGGGTTTCCTTGGAATCGGTCATGCAGTGTCCCTGCACTGAAGGTCCTGCTGTCTCAATCTGGAATCGCTCTGATCTGCACGACCTGGCTGAGAAGTGATGGGGGAGAACAGCAGCCCCAGAGACCTCTTACCATTCATCTCCTGGATCCCCTGAGCTCTGCCCTTTGGCAGATCCTAGCACACATAGACTGTCCATCTCTGCTCCTCTCCAAATCCCTTTACAGAATTACGACTAAACGTTTTGTTCTTGACTTTTATGGAGGGTTGCTGAAAGAAATGGTTGTGAGAGAACATCTTTGTTCTTAAAAAATAAAATTCCCCTTGAAGCCTCACCGATTATGTTATGTGTTGTCTGGTATATGAGGCTCACAGGCTACTGTCTTCAAGTTAAGTAGTCAGAAAGTTTCTTCCTTTCTAGGTAGACCAGTTAGCTTCTTTTAGTCAATAATAACTGGCTTGGCCTTCACTTTTGCCTTAGCTGCTCAGGACAGGGTTTCATACTCAGTGGTAATAGTTTTGTAGATACTCATGAGCCACCACTTCTTCGCTGTCTAGGTCTCAGTTTCTTCTTGTTAAGAATTATGTGGTTTTATTTATCATATCTTTTGACAATCTTAAGTTGCCTGAAAAGATATCACAAAGTAAAGTGTAATAACATTGCATGTGAAACACAATGAATAGTTTTAGAAGACAAAAAAGACTAAAAGACCAAATTATCAGTAAGCTAGACAAAATATTAAAATTGAGAATTACACGAACTGACAAATATCAGGATGCAAGTAGAGATCATTTTATTGTTGGTACCAGAGTCAAGTATGATGTTGGAATTTACTTGAAGCTTACATTTGAAATAAATTATGTGTAATGATAGATTTTTTAAATGTCTCGGTAATCATACATTTGCCTTGAAAGCAACCAAAAGCATGCAGATTGACATCTAATTTTGAAACACACAGGATAGAAGACAACATTGCCATTAAAATCATGCTTTTGACAAATATTTAATGATATGGGCAAAAGGTTGACAATAATGTCAAGGAAAAGAAGAGGCTACTATACTATGTACTGTAACATACATAATGTATGTTGTTGTTATTGTTCAGTCGCCCACCCAGTCATGTCCAACTGTTTGCAACCCCATGGACTGCAGCGCATCAGTCTTGCCTTTTCTTCACCATCTCCTGGAGTTTGCCCAAGTTCACGTTCACTGCATTGGTGATGCTGTCCAGCCATCTCATCCTCTGATACCCACTTCTCCTTCTGCCCTCAATCTTTCCCAGCATCAGGGACTTTTCCAGTGAGTCAGCTGTTCACATCAGATGACCAAAATACTGGAGCTTCAGCTTCAGCATCAGTCCTTCCAGTGAATATTCAGGACTGATTTCCTTTAGGATTTCCTTTAGGGTTGATCTCCTTGCTGTCCAAGGGACTTTCAGGAGTCTTCTCCAGCACCATAGTTTGAAGGCATCACTTCTTTGACATTCTGCCTTCTTTACAGTCCAGCTCTCACAACCGTACGTGACCACTGGGAAGCCTTGTGGTCTTGTCTATAGCCATGGCCTTGACTATATGGACCTGTGTTGGCAGAGTGAATGTCTCTGCTTTTCAACACACTGTCTTGTTTTGTCATCACTTTCCTGTCAAGAAGCAGTCATCTTCTGATTACAGGGCTGCAGTCACCGTCTGCAGTGATTTTGGAGCCAAAGAAGAGGAGATCTGTCACTACTTCCACCTTTTCCCCCTGTATTTGCCATGAATTAAAAGAGAGTTCCAGAAAAACATCTATTTCTGCTTTATTGACTATGCCAAAGCCTTTGACTGTGTGGATCACAATAAACTATGGAAAATTCTGAAAGAGATGGGAGTACCAGACCACCTGATCTGCCTCTTAAGAAATCTGTATGCAGGTCAGGAAGCAACAGTTAGAACTGGTCATGGAACAACAGACTGGTTCCAAATAGGAAAAGGAGTACGTCAAGGCTGCATATTGTCACCATGTTTATTTAACTTATATGCAGAGTACATCATGAGAAATGCTGGACTGGAAGAAATACAAGTTGGAATCAAGATTGCCGGGAGAAATATCAATAACCTCAGATATGCAGATGACACGACTCTTATGGCAGAAAGTGAAGAGGGGCTAAAAAGCCTCTTGATGAAAGTGAAAGTGGAGAGTGAAAAGGTTGGCTTAAAGCTCAACATTCAGAAAACAAAGATCATGGCATCTGGTCCCATCACTGCATGGGAAATAGATGGGGAAACAGTGGAAACAGTGTCAGAGTTTGTTTTTCTGGGCTCCAAAATCACTGCAGATGGTGACTGCAGCCATGAAATTAAAAGACACTTGCTCCTTGGAAGGAAAGTTATGACCAACCTAGATAGCATATTCAAAAGCAGAGACATTACTTTACCAACAAAGGTTCGCCTAGTCAAGGCTATGGTCTTTCCTGTGGTCATGTATGGATGTGAGAGCTGGACTGTGAAGAAGGCTGAGCGCCGAAGAATTGATGCTTTTGAACTGTGGTGTTGGAGAAGACTCTTGAGAGTCCCTTGGACTGCAAGAAGATCCAACCAGTCCATTCTGAAGGAGATCAATCCTGGAATTTCTTTGGAAGGTATGATGCTAAAGCTGAAACTCCAGTATTTTGGCCACCTCATGCGAAGAGTTGACTCATTGGAGAAGACTCTGATGCTGGGAGGGATTGAGGGCAGGAGGAGAAGGGGACGACAGAGGATGAGATGGCTGGATGGCATCACTGACTCGATGGATGTGAGTCTGAGTGACCTCCGGGAGCTGGTGATGGACAGGGAGGCCTGGCGTGCTGCGGTTCATGGGGTCGCAAAGAGTCGGACATGACTGAGCGACTGATCTGATCTGATCTGATCTAATGGGGACTAAGTACAAGAACAATGGGGTTGGATGCCATGATCTTAGTTTTTTTATTTAATCTTAAGCTGGCTCTTTCACTCTCCTACTTCACCCGCATCAAGAGGTTCTTTAGTTCCTCTTTGCTTTCTACCATTAGAGTGGTACCATCCGCATATCTGAGGTTATTTTTCCCACCTATCTTGATTCCCAGCTTGTAACTCATCCAGTGCACGTATGTGCTCAGCATATAGGTTAAACAAACAGGGTGACAGCAGACAGCTCTGTTGTACTCCTTTCTTGATCTTGAACCAATCAGTTGTTCCATACAGGGTTTTAACTGTTGCTTCTTGACCCACATAGAGGTTTCTCAGGAGACCAGTAAGATAGTCTGGTATTCCCATTGCTCTAAGAGCTTAGTTGATGAAACAGAGATGGATGTTTTTCTGAAATTCCCTTGCTTTCTCTATAATCCAGCAAATGTTGGCAATTTGATTTCTTGTTCCTCTTCCTTTTCTAAACACAGCTTTAACATCTAGAAGTTCTTGGTTTGCATAATGCTGAAGCCTGCTGCTGCTGCTGCTAAGTCACTTCAGTCATGTCCCACTCTGTGCAACTGCGGGAGACTGACCTGATAAGGGTTAAATCCTGGGGGCTGCCTCGCTATGTGATTTCAGCTTGAGGCCCTCTTGCCTCGCTATGTGATTTCAGCTTGAGGCCCCCCTTTAGCTCTCTGTCCCGCCTTCCTCAAGAATGTTTTTACAACCTTGTGACTCCAGCGAGTCTGGCTTGTGGCTACACTTCAAGGAGCAAAAAACCTTTTGTATTGTTAACGTATAACCAGGTCTTGAGATAGACAAGAGTCTTGTATGCCGAATGTCACGTCTTATATGGTATATATGTGAGCATCAATAAAGACTGGCATCGGTCCAGTGTTGTCCGATCCTCTCAACCCCATCTTGCTTTCATTCTTTTCTTCTAAGCTCCTCGACAGCAGGGTTCCTGGGGGTTTCGCCTTACTAGCGCTGGCCACGGCAGGTTTCTTGTTCCTCTTCCTTTTCTAAACACAGCTTTAACATCTAGAAGTTCTTGGTTTGCATAATGCTGAAGCCTGCTGCTGCTGCTGCTAAGTCACTTCAGTCATGTCCCACTCTGTGCAACCCCATAGATGGCAGCCCACGAGGCTCCCCCATCCCTGGGATTCTCCAGGCAAGAACACTGGCGGGGGTTGCCATTTCCTTCTCCAATGCATGAAAGTGAAAAGTGAAAGTGAAGTCACTCAGTCATGTCAGACTCTTCGTGACCCCATGGACTGTAGCCTACCAGGCTCCTCCATCCATGGGATTCTTCAGGCAAGAGTACTGGAGTGGGTTGCCATTGCCTTCTCTGATGCTAAAGCCTAGCATGCAAGATTTAAGCATGATCTTATTAGCATGGGAGACGAGTGCAATTGTCCAATGGTTAGCACATTCTTTGGTAGTACCCTTCTTGAGGATTGGGATGAGGATTGACATACATTATCCTCTGGGCGAAAGCAGATAGTGTATGCACAATTCTATAAGTGTGTGTGTGTGTGTGTGTGTGTGTGCGCGCACGTGTGTAGGATAGCCCTGTGGGATGGAAGGAAAGCACGTGTGTGGGTTTTGGAGTATTTAAGACCATCTTTGCCACTTCATTGTATGAGTCAGGCTAATTAATTCTTCACCAATAAAATACACTTATTTGTGGAATTATTGAGAGTGAATTAAAATGAGGTATGAAAAGGCTAAAACATGTCTATCTTCTCTAACATTTATTAAGAACCTATTTTTTTCTTCATTATCATCACCTAAAATAGTATGAGAAAGTATAGTAAAATGTTAGCTCATTATATGTTGATGGTGATGCCATAAGAATTTTTTACCTTTAACTCTTCTATGGTAAGCATGCATTGCTTTTATAATCAGTTTAAAAAGTGGCTTTTGGGGTCACTTTAATTTTTTTGCTTTATTGTCTAAGAAAAAACTTTATTCCACTCAGTACCATCAATGAAAAGCTCTTAAGGTCTGTTTTGTATCTTGTGCATCCTTTTGGAATTGAGAAAAGTAAATCAGTTCTGTATGTTCCTTTGCTCCAAAACTTAGGACCATGGTTCACTGAGGCTGTACTTTTGAACCTGGAGAACTTTCTGAACCCTAGGACCTCGGCGCAATCCACATCAGTTGAATGAGTGTCTCTTGATGGTGTGCAGCCAGGCTTGAGACTCACTGCTTCTAAGGGGTCATGTGTTCAAGGAACTCCTAAGTCATGGCACATACCACTTCTATATCCCCAAATGTAAGGCTTGACAACCTTTAAGATGTCGGGGCCTTCTTTCTTCTAGTGAGGCTGGGTTTTATTTTTATGGAGAGGTGCGTAAAATGGCTGTACACTCATCGTATTTGTCTCTTGACTTCTCAAATAATGGCAAAGGTAGTCAAGTGAGAGCTCAAACTATTAACTAACCCACCTTGGGGGACAATTCTTACCGTGGTGTGGCTGGAGGCAACCCTGGATCATTACCCCTAAAGGACCCAGGGCACTGGTGGTATCCAGGAGCAGTTTTACATTTTTTTTAGATTGCCGGCACATGCTCCATGGTTTCACAATAGGAAACTACCTCCAGGGCATGGTAAGACAGTTGCTTCGCCCCTTGAAGTGTTCTAATGTAGAGACAGCAAACGCTTGTGATTTATCATAGGCCTTATCATAGACAGATAGTCTTCCTTAAGGTACATGCTTGAGTTCTCAAAATATTTGCTATTTACTTAGACTGTGAATGCAAATGCTTTTGTTTCAAGCAGTCAAGAAAAATTCCATTCTCTGCCTTCCTTTAAATTAATGTGTAACGAACGGTATGCATCATAACAGCAGCAACAGCATATATTGAACAGGTTTGTGTCAGAGAACTGAGTGCTGTGTCTTAAATGTACACAGTTGCACCTTTATCACCAGGCTCTACCAGTTCAGAAATGAGTGGAGTATGGTGCTGATCTGTGAGGGATGTATAGCATGGTGGGAGAGATAGACAGCAGTTCCATAGCCAAGTTCCATAACCGATGCCAGCTGCGATGCATGGACCCTGGGGGTAGCGGGTGCCCCCACCACTGCAGGAAGCTGGGAAGGCTGTGTGTAGATGGGGCTGTTTCTGCCAGATGATGTTGGATGAACAGGTACCAACTTGTCAAGAAGGGCATTCCAAGCAGGGTAAACGGCAGCATGTGCAAAGGTGTGGTGGTCATATAAGGTGCATCCTTTTCAAGGTGCTGCAAATACTGCATGTGAGAAGCAGAAAGTGATGAGCAGAGTCCCCAGAATGATGCCATATTGAAGGATTTGGACTTTAACAGTAGGAAGCCACTAAGATTTCAAGTAGGGCACAGAAATATTTTACCAACTGTAAGCATTAATGAAGAATGCTTGGGAAGAAGCCAAGAACAGCTAGGAAGTTAAAAATGGGAGGTGAGCAATGCTACTGCTGGGTCAAGATGTTGGCAGTGGATAAGACAAGGCAACTGAAGGTACCGTTAACAGGACTTGATGACCTGCTTGAGAAAAAAAATGCAAGGAGCTGGAGGTGACTCCCAGTTTTCAGGCCTGCTGCTGCTGCTAAGTTGCTTCAGTCGTGTCCGACTCTGTGCGACCCCATAGATGGCAGCCTACCAGGTTCACCCATCCCTGGGATTCAGGCATAACTAGAAGCAAATGATGTGGATGGTGAGAAGGTGTTTAGTTGGTTCTGTGCATCGTGAGTTCGCAGCATCTGTGGAAGCTTTTAGGTAGAGAGGCTCAGAAAGCAGATGGATATATGGGCTGAAACTTCTGGAGACGTCAAGTCTAGATATAGATTCTAAATTCATCCCCTTTAAATAATTAATTGAACTAGGCTGTGAATAAAGAGAGAAGCCAGTTTCTCTTAGAGTCATAGGTTTCTGTTAGACTAGTTTTCAAGAATTGCCACAATGTGTATTTTAACACTTATTTTGCAGGACTGGTTAAAATTACACACAGAGCAAAGTAGTTTTATGGTTTAGTGTCAGGCCTTGAAAATAATGTATCCAATTTTGAAGATGTGTGTGCTTTTTTGTATTTTTTTTTTTTTTTTTTTGCAAATTGCTTTCAACTTTGACAACTTGCCTACCAGTCTCATTCCAATACAATTTTGAAAAGGCAAAATGAAATATCTCAAACTGGAGGCTATAATGGAAGAAGCAGTTCATTCTTAAATGAAGATGATGAGGTGGGTGCCATATTGCTTGAAACGGCAAGTGAATTTAAAACCTGAGTGAGAGTCCATCAAATCCAAGCAAGATTTTTGTTACATTTGAATGAAATATCTGTAATTGAAGATGAGGGTTCAACCAAGAAAGACACATGGCAAATGTACAATTTTATCAATTTTCTGACGCACTGGTTTCAGTTTGTGTATGTATACACAAACAAATTAAATCACATTGATTAAAAACTGAACTTTTGTTTTTTTCATTTTGGGGACAAATGAAGATCCAGGCTTAATGTTATTAACTGCAGCACTTTTTGAGTTCCTGCCTGGTAATTTAGTATATTGAGGACATGTAAAGTGGTGAGGATTTAGAGGTAGAATGTATTATGATGAGCTCAAAATGATTATAGAAAATGTTAGCTACTTTTTAATGGATTTGTTTTAGCTTATTGCTCAAAGTTAGTGAGATAACAGCTTGGTCTAGAAATATTTCATTTTATAGGATTTTCATCATAGTGATATTTTTTATTATGAGATATTGATAGCTTTTTATTTTCTAATTGCCTCTTCTCTCAATTTTAGCATTGTCATATTGGTGAAGATGGAATAATAACATTGATTTGGCTATTTACACTTTTCCACTAAAACTTTATTCCAAATATAAATTTTTATGCTCATAGGTTCATTTTCCCTTAACTGTTTAGCTATCCAAACCAAAAGGCTTTATGGTAAATACAAGTTGAATTGGGATAGTGTGATAGATTCAATTAAGCTCTTAACTTTTCACTCCTCTGGAACAGAAGGATACATTACCTCCCTTGCCCCAGTCTCATGGCCTGATGGCCTGCAGAGATGCTTTCCCTCTCTTAACTTTGGGCTCAGCTCTGTGTCTTACTGAGCTTCAGGAATGTGTCCCAAGCAGAGGTTGAAATATACTGCTGTTCAGTGATCTATCAGGAGAGGCCTTGCCCTGGAAGCCACTGCCCACTTAGCCTGGGTCTCAGAACGCACTCTGGTAGAGTTGACCTATATAAACCTGCAGCCAGAAGCCAAGTCCAGCGACCCCAGGGTCTCCCTGCAGGCCTGCAAATGGTCACTGTCGGTGGTTGCTGGTTGTGCGGGGACTTGTTACCAAGTACGGTGTGGCAGTGATGACTCTTTCTGGGGGCAAGCTTGTGTTGTGGGGTTAAGAGCGAAGGCGTTTTCGAGTTCTGTGAGAATGTTGATCCACCACCTGCTGGCTTGACTCTCCTGGGCATGGTTCTCGCTTCTAAATTTTAGGTTTTTCTCAGTAAAATGAGAATATCACTTAACTCCCAGGACTATTATAAAAATAAGATGTATGCATGTCAGTTACTTTGAGCAGCTTCAAGCATATAGTAGTTACTGTGTATCTACACAGGCGAGCCTTCCTCCTCCTGTTTGCCTTGCTCCACATGACTTTACCACATCCTAGCAAAGGACTCTGCGTCCTAAGTCACTTCAGTCTTGTCCGACTCTGAGACCCCATGGACGGTAGCCCACCAGGTTCCTCTGTCCAGGTGATACTCCAGGCAAGAATACTGGAGTGGGTTGCCATGCCCTCCTCTAGGGGATCTTCCCGACCCAGGGATTGAACTTGAGTCTCTTATGTCTCCTGCATTGGCAGGCGGGTTCTTTACCACTAGCGCCACCTGGGAAGCCCATATGACTCTGGAGCAGGTTAAATTTTTTCTGAGGCTTAGTTTCCTTTCCTACTACGTGCAGATACCGACACCTACCTGGTAGAATTACTAAAGAATTACAGCAAAGGGAGGCAAGTATCTGTCAGTTGAAGCTGCTCTAACAAAGTGACAGACAGGGTGACTGAGACAGTAGACGAGTGTTTCTTATGGCTCTGGAGGGTGGGAGTCCAAGGTCAAAGTGTCATGAATTCCATATCTGATGAGAGCCCTCATCCTGTTATAGAGATCTCGTGTCTCTTCCTCTTTTTATAAGGGACTGTCTTGAGGACCCCACCATCGTGACCCAGTCTCACCCTAATTACCTCCCAAATGCTCCACCTCCAAAAACAGTCACGTTAAGGCTTCAACATTCAACAGATAAATTTGTGCGGGGTGGGGTCAGGGACACACAGTCCATGGCACCAACCATGGCTTGGCGAGTGGGGACTTAGTACAAGTAGCTTTTCAGAAAATGAAGGAACCAAAGTGCTGCAATTCAAAAGACATATATTGATAACATCATTCACATATATAATGTCTGTTTTATACTTTTGCTCTTGTGAGCATTAAAAAAATAACTCCTTTAAAATAAGAAAATTTGTAAAGATGAAGGAGTAGCTAATGTGGAGTCAGTGAAGGTTTTGGATGGGAGGATTGAAAAAATGCTAATTAGAAGGAATTTAGGATTAGAGTGCATGGATTGAGGTGGAATGTGGAATGACAGGGGCGGCTCATTTATAGCATGTCTGTATTAATCAGTGTAGCAGAGCTGGCTTCAAAAATGCCTTTGTTTTAAATGGACAAAATTTGCTAAACTTAACTTTTCTGCCTTCTGGAAAACGTCCTGATGTGTTGGCTGTAAATCTTCTAAGATATGCCTGTTTTCCCTTGTTGCTGTGTACTGCCTTGTCTGTTTCGTTTCTGTGTGTGTGTTCTCTGACCACAGCAGCACTTAGCTCCTGGCATTGTATGCTTCTCACCCAGAATTTGTTCCATAGAAAGCCTGTGTCCTCGACATACTTGCTTTGAATCTATTTTGATCTGTATCAGCTGGAATAGGTTTTGAGCTGCTGGGTATTAGCTTCTGTATGCTTCTTTCTCTAGAAGCTAATTGACTGATTTGGGGTGGAGGCGAGATGAGAGTCTATACATTTGACCAATTTCACAGAGCTTACCTTGCAAGCTATTGAAATGCAAATGCGGGCTACACTTAGAGGCGCTAAGAATTCACACATGCAGTTCTTTGTTTTCTTCTGAAAAATAAGCATTCAAAATTCATGCACATTCTATTATTCATGTGCTATATATTTAGGTTCTGCTGGTGTGCCTAGATAAATCTTATCACCATTATTTAAAATTTCATGAATGAAACTTTACATCTCCAGTGGCCACACTAGCCTAGACAACTTTACCCAATCAAAATAATTTGAAATGCAACACTTAAAATGAGTTCTTGTGTGTGTCTGTGTATATGCATTTATATATATACACCTATGTCACTGCCTTATCTACAGCTATTTTTATTCAAATCTACTCTGTGTAAATGGGTTAAGAACTCACAAGCTCCTTTTGGTGTCTTGCCCCGCAAAAGCCTGAATCTTTAGTATTTGCTGCCTACAAAGCTTCCCTGAGATATAGCACTGATGTCAAAGCATTTTTTCTTTGTTTGATAGCTGTCACACTGGTGGTCCTGAAAACGAGACCTTTTTCTGTGCTGTCCGTTCACCTGTATTTTCAAAGCAGTCATCCACCACTTTCCATTTATCTGGTACTTTGAAAGAATATAATGTGTCAGCAAGGCAGTTACTCCGTCATTTGATCTGCTCTGCATCTTAGCCTTCCTGGAACAGTTAAGACTTTCAATGGTCCTTTATTTTTCCCCTAAGGTGTGGTCATTTCACCGATGACACTGGGGAGAATAATTTTTGTGGGCAGATCCAGAGCCCTCCCACCCAGCTTCCTGCCTGCTGCCCCTGTATGCTGGCTCCAGCTTTTTCTGATATCAGTGTATGAAAGGCTGACTGCCCCGCACTATGTTTGGAAGAAAGCACATAGGCTTACTTGCAATCCTCATTAAGCCTTGTGTCCTCGTAGAGGAATATTGGTGATGGTTAGAATTAAGCTGCCATTTTTGGGGAGCCATAGGAAAATGGAATTTATTAGTTCTCTTAGCACTCTTGAAGGTTCTGTAATTTCCAAGCAAGGAGGGTCAGTTCTGGGAAAACAGCAAATGTTCATGAGAATTTTGACACAAAATTGAGCCAGGGTCTATCAGTGTCCATGCTTAGCACAGAAAGGAGTTGCACACATTACTGTGATTGGATACTCTTTATTTCTTTGATGAGTTATCTCAGTTTTCAGCCCTTTCCCCCAGGCTCTCAGATCCGTTTCAGTAGATATGCTGGGGGGAGCAGAGCTGATGGTGAACAGGGCTGCGTCATTTCCTGCCTCTGCACCAGCAGAGTGTCTTTCATTATAATAGTCCTTCCCGTCATTGTCAGATGCTTTCCTTAAGTTGTTCTAAACTGAAAACTGGTGTGAAGTCTGACATTCATCTCTAACAACTGGTCTCAGTCAGTCCTCTGTGTGTGTGTGTGTGTGTGTGTGTGTTGGTTATGGGCTGTTGGTTTCCGCTTTTTGCAGTTTTCTTCCTAGGTTTTCCCAGTTAGGGACTATGACCTTTTAAACCTTCAGGCACACACTCAGTCTTCTTTCCTGTTTCCTTAAAAACAGAATCGCTTTGGATATAGTATAAGAATACTGATTTAATTTGAGAAAATTTCTTTGGATTTCTTTATCCAAAGATATTTACTACGTACTTTTAATTTGTGCAAAGCTAGAACAACCCACTCCAGTATTCTTGCCAGGAAAATCCCATGGACAGAGAAGCCTGTGGGCTACAGTCCATGGGGTCGCAAAGAGTCAGACCTGACTGAGCACAGCACAGCAGCAGAAGAGTTATAACTGTTATACACATTTACCAGCTTCTGAGTGCTTTATGTGTCAATTCATTTCACTTCTACATACCCGCCTGGAGAAAAGTACTGTTATCCTCAGTTCTCAGAGGGGAGCACTGGGTGGTTAACTAACCTTTCTGGCTCTTGAAGTTACTAAGTTGCAGAACCTGGCTTCAAATCTAAATGCCTAGATTCAATCTAGGTGGTTCAACCACACTCTTAATGGATTATGACTTTTTTTTTTTGCTTCTCTGAGGTGGGCAAGACAGCCCAAGTATAATTATCATCTACTGTGACAAGTTCAGTAGCAATTGTACTGAATAACATGATAATATGGAAGCCCGGAGACGGGTGTCCTTGGTAAGGTGCTTTGCTGGATAGACATAGTAATGAGTTCCATTCATCCATACTCTCCAGAAGCTGTGAGGGGCTAACATTATGTTATATTTTTGTAACTATAGGCTTAGATAGTGGTTCTGGGCATTTTATTCATGATAGGCTGGGCGAAATAATGTCCATTGTTCTAAGAGGCAGGCTATCTTGGTCCATGAAATTGTTGCTAGGGATTAGTGAATTGGGTCTTAAAGAAAATAGAGGTAATCCATAATTACAAACTGTATGCTTGTATCAGAAAGGTATATTTTGGTTTAAAACCCCCAGAACATTCTTTGGAATCCTAGAAAGATTTCTTAAACTAGTTGATGTATGAAAAATCTGTTTGTAAACAGGGAGAGGTGGATAAGGCAAAACGATAGATTAAAATTTTAGTTGCTATGTAAGGTCATTTTAGTTCTTGGAAGATAGTATGAAAGACATCCAATGAGCTCGTGGAGATAAAAGGGTACTTAAGAACAGTTATTAATATTATTACAGAAATAATTTTGAGTTGGAACCTATAGCTTTGTATGACAACCAAATTGAGGTCTTCTTGAATTAGAAGATGTGGTACCCTGATACTGAGTACCTCCCTGACATTCGTTCCTCACTTGCTTCTTCTTAGCATCCCCTGATTTGCACTTGGTTTTGGAACAGCCGACGTGGGTCCATGTCTAGGAGAGCATGTCATGTGGATTGGGCCCATCAGCATATTCTGTGGCATGGACCGAAGTGAATGCAGCAATGACCTGAGACCTAAGCTGAGTCCAGCAGAGTAAACTTCTCTTTGTTTATTGGTTAATGGTGAGGCAAAGATGCTCCTTCTTGCTGGGCATTAATTAGGAAATGCGTAGCCAGAGGAGTAGCTTAAGACTATTTGGGGTGTATAAACAAAGCATACTTTAGGAAATCAGCTGTACTGTTACAAGTAGGACCAAAAGATGCAAAGAAACCAGGTCCTTAACATTTTGATTCAGGCTGCTGAATCAAACACGGTCTGAAGCAAAATCTCTCAGTAGACTTTTCAGTCACACCAGTGGGTAGTCCTTTTATATTACTTATGCTGCTTTGAATTGAGTAGTTTGTTACTTGGAATGAAGAGTATCCTCATTACTTGGTGAGTTTTAGTTGCCATTTGCTTAAGACAGCAGTTTTTCCTTGTCAATATTTTGAAACTTTTATTTTGATGCCAAAATAAACGTATTCTCTTTCTCCCCTGAAATATCTTGCTTTCTTCCTTCTGCAAAGATATCTTACTTTTGTTATTTTACAGTGTAAATGTGGTTTAATATATAATATCCTTATGAAGATATTTGAAAATGCATGAGAGATGATACTTAAGAAATGAAAATTTATTTCATTGGCATTTGCCATGAAAATGAAATATTTTCTTCTTTGAAGGATTAGTATGTTTGTGTTCCTACTGTGATAACCTCTTAAAACCAGGCAGGTATTTGTAGTTGTTTAACAAGTAAAGAATTATTAGGCATGACTTCACCAATGATCAATTAACCTAAAAGTTATTTTAATTTTTACCCTAAATGATTTGACAATGATAGATAGCTGATGTGGCAAGTCAGCATAAAGGTTTATTGCCTTTTATCATTCCTGCTGTAAATAATTGTTCACATCTGTTGGTTATTAGATGCAGTTATGAGCGGATTAGGATGTGTGGAACAGGAAATTCTGCCTAATGATGGTTTTTTATTCTCCATTTCTTTTCCATCAGTTCTTCCCAGTTTTCCTCTTTTCATTAGTGCACAGACTTTATGAAATATTCTCAGATTTGTTGTCATGACAGAAGACCCAACTCCACAGATGCTCTTGCCAAGCCACATATATGTCTGTGGCTGCAGCATTTATACACATAGTGCAGGCCGCTGGGGTGGTTGGCATGTTCCTAGCAGAAAGCTGCATCGGATATGCAGAGTAGAGGCGGCTGAGGTTCATTCTGCCCACCCCAGCTTTGTGGTCTTTTCACATCATGAGTTGATGTGGTGAGATTTGGAGGAGGGTCAATAGCCCCAGCAAACTAAGAAACCTCTCTAACTCAGTGAAAGTAATTGGGGTAGACAGGAGTGTTTCTGTTCTGGGTTCCCGTTTGGTTCTTTTGGGCAGCTTTGACTTGTGATGTAGCCAGACTGGGCCTCGGTGGCCTACAGGTTGACCCGAAAGCAGAGTTGATGGAGATCTTGAGGGTTCTGTTTAACTTTGCCCCGTTTACTCCCCTTCTGCTTCCTAGCCTACGGGGGGAGGCTTAGGGAGCAGCAGAAGCCCAGATCTTTGATCAGAGCTTCAGCAGGGAATCACCGCTGCCCCTCTGCCTCTGCCTGGAGCAGACGGCCTCTTGCTGCCTTGACTGCCTTGCTCTCCTCCAGCATCCTGCTTCCCCCACCATCCCCCACCTTTCCTTTCCTGCACCTCCCTCTCTTCTCCGTTCCCCTCCTCCCTGCCCCACCTCTCTTCACTCTTTCTCATTTAATCCACCTTTTCATTTTTCTAGTTTATTTGGACTTAATTTTTCCCCCCCACAGCAGCAGCCTTCCTTTCTAAATGCCCAAGCCCAGGGTACCTGTGCCTCTGCAGGTCCCTACCGCCTACCTCAGCTCTTGTCAGACCTCATCATATTTCCCACCCCTATTGTCTCTCTCCACCGCACATGTCTGTAAACTTCTTTTTAAATATATATATGTGTGTAATTTTTATTTGTTTGTTGGCTTTGCTGGGTCTTTGTTGCTGTGCGGGCTTCTCTCTGGTGGCAAGGAGGGGATCCCTTCTCTGTAGCAGGGGCTTCTGGTCGCAGTGGCTTTTCTCATTGCAGAGCACAGGCTCTGGGGTGCGCAGGCTTCAGGAGTTGCAGCATGTGGGCTCAGGAGTTCCGGCTCCTGTGCTCTTGAGCACCGTGTCCATAGTTGTGTCCCTCGGGCTGAGTTGCTTTGTGGTACGTGGGATCTTTCCCGACCAGGGATCGAACTTGTGTCTCTTGCGTTGGCAGGCAGATTCTTTACCACTGAGCCACCAGGAAAGCCCTAAACTTCTTGAGATTAAGAGAATTGTCTTGGTCCTCTTAGATGCCCAGGACATGGTCAGACTGTGGTGAACGATCAATCGTGTCTGTTATCTCCAAGGGTTATACACGACTTTAACTCTTTGTGTTTTTGCCTCATTCTTTTGTGAACGTATTTGATCCATTTTTACCATCAGAATGGGAAGTTTAAAAAAAGAAATATAATTTGATAAAAGCTATGTGTGAAGTAAAGGAGAATCTTTCAAGGTCTGTTCCCGTGTTAATGGGGTCCTTGGCAGAAAGCATATTACCTCACAGGCATGAGGCAATTATTTATAGTGGTTACATCAGCCTGAGTAAAAACGATAAATTCTAGATTTCTGTCTCTGTTCTCACTGCAGGATTCCAAGTAAAGAATTTGCCTGATTTGCCTTTCACTGCCTCTGACACTTTACCAGGGTCCAGGTTTAGAGCTTTTCTGTAAAAAAAAAATAATAATGTTTCTTTTTGTTCAACAGCTAATGCATGAGGTGCTTTGAATTAGAGGATCATAGAATTTCAAGTCCAAGAGAGAAAACTTAGATTTAGTCTAGCTTAATTTCTTTATCTTCTGGCTAATAATATTGACTTTCATGGAAATAAAGTTACTGAACTGAAATTACCAAAATAGTGACTATCAGAATCAAGGTGTTTTCATGTATAGTCTTCATTCTAGTATGCTGTGCATAGCACATGCCTGAACTCTTTTGTGTGGTCTCCTTGGACTTTTAAATAATGTCTTTTTTGTTGGAAGTATAGTTTATTTACCATGTTGTATTAGTTTCAGGTGTACAGCAAAGTGATATATTCTTTTTCAGATTCTTTCCCCTTATAGGCTATTATGAAATATTGAATGTAGTTCCCAGTGCTATACAGTGGGTCCTTGTTGGGTATAATGTGTATATGTTAATCCCAAATTCCTAATTTATCCCCTACTTTCCCCTTTGGTAACCATAAGTTTCTTTTCTATGTCTATGGATATATTTCTCTTTTGTAAATAAGTTCATTTTGTATCATCTTTTTGGATCCCACATATAAGCAAAATCAAATGATATTTGTGTTTCTTTGACTTCACTCAACATGATAATCTCTAGATTCATCCATGTTGCTGAAAATGGCATTATTCCATTCTTTTTAATGGCTGAGAAGGAAATGGCAACCCACTCCAGTGTTCTTGCCTGGAGAATCCCATGGACAGAGGAGCCTGGCAGGCTCCAGTCCATGGGGTCGCAAGAGTCAGACACAACTGAGCGACTAAACCAGCACCACCAATATTCCACTGGATGTACATACCACTTCTTCTTTATCCTCTCCTCTGGTGATGGACTAAACAGTAACATTTTAAATAAAAAACCAGTCCTTGCTTAACAGAAATGATTCCATTTCAGAAAGTTTATTAATATCCTTAGGATAGGCTTCTGATTTAACTTAATAACGAAAATTTGTCCCAAGTTGTTGCCACCCCTCATTTACTAGACTTCAAATATGTTTGATTTCTTAGCTGTTTACATTTTAGGAAAATAAAGGCAAACTAAAGTGCCCTCAGGCAGTAGACACAGAAGGTCCATATGTAAAGACCACTGCGGACTCATGGGGCCTGTGGTCAGCACGCAGAGCTTATTCCTTACTAAAAGGCGTTCAGATTCCATTTTTATTTAAAAACCCTAAACAGAGCATATCTGTAGACCAGAACTAACCTTAGAATCTTTTGTTTGTGATTTCTATCAAACCTAAGGCCTCAAAAACTTTCTTACAAAGAACCTAATACAAGTGTTTTTATTTTTTCTCTTTTAAACACTCACAAAATTGCGTCCAGTGGGAAGAATCTTGTTTTGGAATGGGGAAAGAGTTTCTCTTGCCAGTAGAGGCTGCTTAGGCAGTATTTATACTCGGTGCATGCTGAACATTTCCCCATAGATGGTAAACTCAGTCTTTTATAATTTAGAATGATGTAGCATCATTCTAAAAACAAATGGGATTTTAACACAGTATTCCATCTTGGCCCCACTTTTTTTCTGTGTAAGAACCATAATCTTGTCTATTTATTTATCTATCTATTTATATGTGTCTACGTAAAGACTTGGCAGAAAGGCGTGGAGAAGAGAAAAAGAACCCAGTAAAGCATCTTCTTAACTAGGGTTTAATAGGAGAGGGGCAGGGGCAGCAGCCTAATTGATGAGGCTGCCAGGCAATTTGAACCAACACGTTAGTTACAAATTTTTGTTACGCAAAATTTAACACCCCATGGCTGGGGCCATAAGGAGGCTGCAAGAAGGCTTGGATGCATTCTTTTTTGTGCTGGCCATTGCTCTTAAAGGACAGTTTAATTTGTGTAAGATACTGTTCCAGCTTGCTGTCTCCTTCATTCCTGGGGAAATGACTCTTTTGAGTCACCATTTTCTTAATGTTTTAAAAACCGGAGCTACATATCTAAAACCCTTTTTGTTTTTATTAGCTCCACATATCACTGGATTATTATAATGTGTCCACCCTTTCTCTCTCTGTTGAGCATCTCTTTGCACAGTCTTACTCTGGTGCAGATTTCCTTCTGAAGGTTGGCATTAGTAACCGCGGAATAATTCTTTTTAAGAACAGTTCATATCTCTACCTTCCTCTGACTGTTTTCAAACTTGCTAAGTGGTACCTGATTTCATTGCATTGTTTATTTTGGAGCTGGAGAAGTCCTGGGGACCACCTATTCTGATCCCCGGGTAGCCCAGTGAGGTTATCTGACTGGAGCTACACGTCTCCTTTTTTAACCAATAATAATAATTTCCATTAACATTTTGAGCAATATCCTCAATGTGGTGAAATATTTTGGAAATACATGATAATAACCTCCCATCGTATGGTGAATGCTACTCAATGTCCTGCTGTGCTGGACATTTCATGTGTATTGGCTATGATCCTTGAAAGGACCTGTTGAGGCATTATTGATCTTATTTTCTAGAAGAGGAGAGTGAGGCTCAGATATTCAATAAATTGTGCTGACATAATCAGGCTTGTTTTTGTGGGTGCAAACCTGTGTTTCTTTGGCTTCATAATTTATACTTATCCCCTAAACCATGGTCTGGTCTTTTTTTTTTTTTTTTTTTTTTAACTTCAAAGTGATTTGGGGAGAGGGACTGGACTGAAAGATATTTTGCATAGCTGAAATACATTAATTTGTACTCTCTTTTTTTCCCCCAACATCAGAAACACAGGAATTTCCTTTTATATGGTAAATATTGCAGTAAAGATTCATAGCACTCAATTATGTGCAGCAAATTTACAAAAGTTGTGAAGATACAGGTTAACTATTCTTTTCAAAAGATACCTAACAAAGTGTAAACTATTTTCCCTGTGTAAATAGACTTCCTATTGTATTCCTTTTGATGGGTAAGCAAAGAGGTGTGTGGAAAACATGATAAGATGAAGAGGAAGATTACAGTATCATCTCATCTGAAACTGGGAAATGAAATTGAATGACATACTCTCCTTAAGACTGTCATAGTGGGGGCAGCCTCTGGTTGAAGCCCTAAGCTAGTCTAAGAGAGGGTGGTTAGTAAATCTTGAGTCCTTTTGTGACCTTCCTTCCCTCCCTGTTTTCTATTTTTAAATTCCTTGGTTTATGGCCTTATCCCACTGGTGGAGAGTCAAGGAAGTGCTTCTAATGAAAGTTAGAACTTGCTCAGGCCATGACTGGCTAAAGAGGATTGTAGGAATGGGAAGAGAAATAGAGCATGTTGGAAAAGGCTGATCAACCTGTGTGATCATTAGGTAGCTCTCTAAAAGATCTAGCTGGAATTATTCTAGCTGTATGTGTTTGATAGGTCCAAGTGTGTCTGTGTATGTTTAAATTCTTCACTGAAAAATCACTTCCCCTTATCGTTTTCTGCTGATTCCCAGAGCTGTTTGTGATGCTGTGGGAAAGCCAATGGTATTTTTGTAGAAAATAAACAAATTGGACTAAAGAAATATTTTATGAATGAGAGAGAGAGAACATTCCTGTTTTTTTTTTTTTTTAATCAGCTTGTTTTTTTCCTAGTTAGTATCACGTGTAAAGGAAAAGTTCTATTACAAAAGATGGAAGTCTCACAGAAGTAATATTGTTCAATAATGTTTAAGTGTTTCAGCTGGGTTTGCACAGTGGCTACCGAGCCTCATCAGAGAGTCAGAAAATGTAGCCCTCCAAGTAGCTGATCTGGAAAACATTACAGAATGTTTGGATATAAAGAATTCCAGCACACTGCTTTGTGGGTTTTCTGCCTGTGGGAATACTGTTTTTGAATGAATGGAAGGAAAAGGCCTAATTCCTGTTAAGGACTTTTGTGCAGAAGAAAATCAGAAGTCTTTTCTAAATATATAGCTTATGTTCTGAGCAGATGTGACATACCTTTGGGTATCTTGCATTGAACACAAAGTGCGTTAACACAAAAAAGACATTTAATTATATATTTAGTAAATTATACTCAGCAGAAGTTAAACATTTGTGAAAAGTCATAGTTTAGCAAGTTAGTGAAGTTGCATAAAGAGGTTTGCCACAAACCTTGCAAGCTTGCCTTTTTCCAAGAATGCACTGACGTGTCTTTTTAAAATTAACTTTTGTGTCTGCACTGCCCAGGACATAGTGCATGCTTATTGAATGCATATGGGAAAGAACAAGAATTAGGCATCAGATATGTGTTGAGACTATATGCATATCAATGGTAATTTTTAATCATGGTTAGTGTATACACTGGTATGGTGGTATGGCTGCAAAACAAATAGTCCCAAATACAGCTGTTTTGAACAATAAACATTTATTATGTCAGTTTTCATGGGTCAGGAGTCCAGGAGCAGCTTGTCAGGGTGATCTAGCTCTTGATCTCTGACAAGGCTAAAATCAAGGTTAAAGTATTGACTGGAGCCATCATTTCAAGGCTGGATTGGAAGAGGAACTCCTTCCAAGGTCACTCAAGTGGTCGTTGGTAAGATTCGGCTCCTTGCAGGTCATTGGAACAAGGGCCTCTGTTCCTCGCTGAGTGTTGTCCAGAGTCCATCTTCTGATCCCTGTCATGCTGGCCTCTCTGTAGGTCAGCTCACAACGTGGCAGCTCACTTCCATCAGAGGGAGCAGTCTTCTGAGACCCAGTCTTGGAAGTGACCCCTCTTTACTTTGGTCATATTCTAATCATTCACATTAAATCACGAGCCCCACTCTGAAGAGGAGGAGATTACAAGAGTGAACACCAGGAGCTGAGGATCACTGTAGGTCATTTTAGATCAGGTCTATAGTCAGAAGAGAAAACAGGTGGGGTCCTGGGAGCACCTCCACAAGCAGAAGCAGGAACCCCTATACTTCACAACATGGTTACCTTTTACACACTGGTATCAGCTCGTGCCACACTTCTTCCAAGTGTGTTTGTGTGAATTCCTCCTTATGAGACTGAGTTCCTTAATGACAGGGGCCTTGTCCTGTTTGATTTTGTGATTGTAGTACACAAGCTGTTTGACCCTTAAATATTTAAAGAATAATGGAACCCATGAATTAGAATACTTGTCTTCAGAGCAGGACTAGGTGGTATTTGTTCTCTTAATTTGGGTTCACTGGTGGGACTAGTGGTAAAGAATCCGCCTGCCAGTGCAGCAGACGTAAGAGACCTGGGTTTAGTCCCTGGGTCAGGAAGATGCCCTGGAGAAGGAAATGGCAACACACTCCAGTATTCTTGCCTGGGAAATCCCATGGACAGAGGAACCTGGTGGGCTACAGTTCATGAGGTCTGACTGAACACTTAGCACAGGAAAGCAGAGCTGGAAATGTGGAAAGTTAAAGGCAAGTTGTTTGAGATGTGATCTCAGGATGTGGAAGGAAAGCCTGATCCGTACAATGGGACCTCCTGAGACATGCATGGAAAGAGCGCCCCCCAGAGTCATCCATTGGAAGGACTCCTACTGGAAGCTGGAGGTATCCACCGCTGGCTTCTGTCCCCGTCTGTTGAAGGTTGTGTCTCAGAAGAATTGATTCCTCCTTACTCTGGGCCTCCCAGGCTCCCCTGGTCTTGGAGAATGCATGGGACAGAAGTGGAAAAATGCCTGATGGATGTGTTTGAGATGGGACAACGTTATTAGCAGCAGGTTTGAGCTTTCTCTGGGTCCCCACTGCAGCTGAGGTAGATGTTGAAGGGGATCAGAGTGGGCCCTTGAGGAAGGGGTTACAGGTCACCCTTGGGGCCCCTTACAATGGCAGAGGGCGACTGGGTCTGTTCCACTGATCAGAGGCCTGATCACACGTGGGGACTGTGGACCTTGATGGTCACAGTGGGAAAAGGAGGGAGCTCAAAGACCTCTTTGGCTACTACCTGGGATATAAATGGATAACTCTCTTTGTGCAGAGGTTTCTGGAAGATTTATGCTATTTTACTTTACTGTTTCCACTTGAACAAAAGGACAACTGAGATGTTGATGTTTTGAAGACTTATAATTGCCCTCACATATGCCAGTCAGTGTCAGCGCTGTCCGGAGGAAGAGATTAGATGTTCCTGTGTGCTGTCTGTATCAGGAAGACGCATACTGCCTAATTGTCTTCCTGATTTTAAATCTGATTTACTTTTTATCTAATTTTTAATCCAGCACTGTGCGTTTGCACTGGGGGAGCCCTTCTGCCCACATTGTTATAAGGAGATCTTCTGATGGTGCTTTTTATGAAATTGAAATGTCTTTGTTTGAAGTATTGACCTAGACAAGAGTTGTGCTTACACGGTTACATGGCCAGCTGTTAAATGTGATCTTTTAAAAAATTTGAAAAGTTTATAAAATAACTAAAAGGATAGAGACTGACAGCAAATACCTCTATACCTGACATCTAGAATTAGAAACTGTTTTCCTCTTGTCATTTTTCTTTAGTGTTTTTAATGAAAGCAATTGAACATTTTAACAAGCAAAAAACTTAGACTATAAAAGAACTTAGAATATAAAAGAGAACTCTTCTCCAGGCCTCTGTCCCCTTATCTCACTTCCCAGAAGCGACTCCCATCGTCATTTTAGTGTGTATATTTCCAGTCGGTTTTTATTCTCATAAATATTGTGCGGCTCCCCCCGCCTCAGAATTTTTTTTTAACTTATATTTATCTTGATTCAAATAGATTTAATTCATTCATTTAAAATCCTGACTAGTATTTCATCTTATGGATATACCACAGTTTCCTTTATTCTTTCCTTTCATAAAGGGGTCTCAAAGAGTCGGACATGACTGAGCAACTGAACTGAACTGAATTGCAGCTGACTAGTATACCTTTGGCAATTAGGTATAAACCATTAAAAACTATGATAAGTTAACTTTGTTGATAAAAATTATCCTTGTAGCCTAGAAACATCAACCAAAAAAAAAAAAAATAGAAAGGAAAATAATAGTACACACAAAAAGGTTTCAATGTATCTAAAAGGAATGAGGTTTTAGAAGTTCAGTTCAGTTGCTCAGTTGTGTCTGACTCTTTGCAACCCCATGAATCGAAGCACGCCAGGCCTCCCTGTCCATCACCAACTCCCGGAGTTCATTCAGACTCACGTCCATCGAGTCAGTGATGCCATCCAGCCATCTCATCCTCTGTCGTCCCCTTCTCCTCTTGCCCTCAATCCCTCCCAGCATCAGAGTCTTCTCCAATGAATCAACTCTTTGCATGAGGTGGCCAAAGTACTGGAGTTTCAGCTTTAGCATCATTCCTTCCAAAGAAATCCCAGGGCTGATCTCCTTCAGAATGGACTGGTTGGATCTCCTTGCAGTCCAAGGGACTCTCAAGAGTCTTTTCCAACACCACAGTTCAAAAGCATCAATTCTTCGGCACTCAGCCTTCTTCACAGTCCAACTCTCCCATCCATACATGACCACTGGAAAAACCATAGCCTTGACTAGATGGACCTTTGTTGGCAAAGTAATGTCTCTGGTTTTGAATATGCTATCTAGGTTGGTCATAACTTTCCTTCCAAGGAGTAAGTGAAAGAAAGTGAAAGTGAAGTCGCTCAGTCATGTCCGACTCTTTGCGATCCCATGGACTGTAGTCTACCAGGCTCTTCCCTCCATGGGATTTTCCAGGCAAGAGTAATGGAGTGGGTTACCATTTCCTTCTCCAGGGGATCTTCCTGACCCAGGGATCGAACCCAGGTCTCCTGCATCGCAGGCAGATGCTTTACCCTCTGAGCCAAGCATCTTTCAATTTCATTGCTGCAAACACCATCTGCAGTGATTTTGGAGCCCAGAAAAATAAAGTCTTAGCCACTTGCAAATATTCAATACACTGTTATTAACTGTGGTCACCATGCTGTGCATTATCTGCCCAGGACTGATTTACAGCTGGAAATTAGCACATCTGACCACCTTCACCCATTTTGCCTACCCCCTCACGCTCTGCCACTGGCAGCCACCAAGCTGTTCTGTTTCTACAAGTTTCATTTTTTAGATTCCACATGGAAGTGAGATTATACAGTATTTGTGTTTCTCTGTCTTATTTCAGTTAGCATAATGCCTTCCAGGTCCATCTGTGTTATCATTTATGTTAAGATTTCCATTTTATGGCTGAATAGTATTCCATTGTAGATATATACCACATTTTCTTTATCCGTTTATCCATTGGTAGACACTTGGATTTTTTCCATGTCTTAGCAATTGTAAATGACGCTGAAATGAACATGAAGGTGCAGAAATTCCCCCCCCCCCCCCCCCAATTCAGCATATGCCTGGAATGGGAAAACAATAGATATTAGTTATTAACCATATCAAGCTGGCTCTCAGGAATTGCTTATTTATTGCACATCTAACATCCACCCACTTCGCTTCCGGTTTTAAACTCCATGTAGTTGATTGTGTGAGAATTTTGAGCATTTGTGAATGAACACAGCCGAGAGCCTAGATCCCAGAGTTCCAGGCTTTGTGGGATCAGCAGTGACTCAGATCCCCTGTCTGCACAGAAAGAAATCACCTTTAACAGAAGCATACAATAGGTGCAATCAGTTCCTGCATTTCAAGGCAAATCCTAGGCTAACCTCTGAAAGTGGCTGAGCAGTGACTACAGAGCAGAAGCAGAAGGCCGCATTGCTGACCCGCAGACCTGGAGCTGTGTTTTGCTGCCCGTTACATCGTGTATCCTGACTGCCTTACACAAGCCCTGTCCACCCCTGGTGACACAGTGACTTTCCCATGCTGTCAGGGTACTTCCACTCTGATTGTCTCAGTCGCCCAGGGGAATGCAAAATAGGAAGGAAACATGCTAAACAATCAATGAACAAAGTTGTTTTTTTTGAAGTGAGAGGATGGGAAGTGGTAGGAGGGAAGTGCTGAAGCCGGGGGAGAATGCCGGCAGACGACAGAAAGACAGAAGCAGAGGAAGCTTTTGGGAAGAAAAACAAGAAAGGCTGCTGACGAAAAAATACTCCAGCAGAAGAAGGAAGAGGTGCTCCTTGCCAAGGAAAATGTGCTAATCTTATGCAGCTGAAACAGATATTTAAAGAAACATTGTAAGACTTTTGTCTTTAACTCCTTAATACTTACGGCTTCCCAGGTGGCTCAGTGGTTAAAGAAATCCGCCTGCTAATATAGTGGACACAAGAGACACTGGTTTGATCCCTGTGTTGGGAAGATCTCCTGGAGGAGGAAATGGCAACCCACTCCAGTATTCTTGCCTGAAGAATCCCATGGACAGAGCAGCCTAGCAGATGACAGTCCATGAGGACTCAGAATCAGACACGACTGGGCCACTGACCTCGCAGGCCTTAATACTTAATCTTGAAAAAAGTATATAATCTAAGGCACTCCTAGAGGAATCAGGGATTTCCATTAAGAACAACACTTCTTTAAGTGTGAACTTGTCTTCTTGTGCAACAACAGAAAACCAGGGTAACATATTTTACTGTCGATATCAAATTGCAAGGTCCTTAGAGGAGAGGAAATATTTTTGTGAATATACATTTTTAAATAGTTAACAGTTATATGGGGCACTTCCTGTCACCTAATTCTCTTGCATATTACATAAATTAACTACTTTCATCCTCCTAACAGCTTTATGAAGTGGGCATTTTTACTAACCCCATTTTACAGATGAGAAAATAAAGGTATACAGAGGTTTGAAATGTGTGTGGCTGACATCAAGAGCTTGTAAGACATGAAGTTGAAATTCAAATCTGAGCAGATTGGTCATAGTTTCCTTTTATCCACTACCCCAAAGGATCTCTCACTGGTTGTAATCCACCAATAAAATATATTGAACCATGTATTGAAGGTAGCACTGATTTATCAGTTTGGCTTTTTAAGTTCTGTGACC
This sequence comes from Tragelaphus eurycerus, assembly GCA_935064755.1. NCBI lineage: Eukaryota > Metazoa > Chordata > Mammalia > Artiodactyla > Bovidae > Tragelaphus > Tragelaphus eurycerus. The sequence continues at coordinate 13,296,699 of CAKXYN010000024.1, read as the reverse complement.
TCAGGTATGCTGAGATATTTCATAAAGGATGTGTAAATACCTACTAAAACCAAAACCTTACTGCTGTATTAGTACAATTCTAAGAGAAGGCAATGGCACCCCATTCCGGTACTCTTGCCTGGAAAATCCCATGGACGGAGGATCCTGGTAGGCTACAGTCCATGGGGGTCGCTAAGAGTTGGACACAACTGAGCGACTTCACTTTCACTCTTCACTTTCATGCATTGGAGAAGGAAATGGCAACCCACTCTAGTGTTCTTGCCTTGAGAATCCCAGGGATGGGGAAGCTTGGTTGGGCTGCTGTCTATGGGGTTGCACAGAATCAGACATGACCGAAGCGACTTAGCAGCAGCAGCAAGAGAGCTATAAACATGTGACTGGCAGTCTCACTCATGTCCTGGCTTCCCTTACACAGCAGGGCAGCCTTCTTCCTACCACCGCTGCTGCCGTTCACTCTGAAGAGTGTGAGAAGCTCAAGGGCCATCCTGTCCCCATCAGATGTTCTTCCACTTTCACTTACATCATCATTTCATGTGATATTGCACTCGGTGACAAGCTTTCACCCGACTTCCCCCAAACCAGTGGCTGCATTTAATTCATTCTTTAGTAGCACCACTTTTCAGTTACTTTTTTATCAAATTTCAGAATTTGATAAAAATAGATGGTAAGACAAAGATACCCTCTGGAAAATTGTTGCATAGTCTGAAGACTTCAGTCTTGTGGAGGCAGCTGTTATGCCCGTTTTATAAATGCAAACATCTGCGGGTCTTGGGGGACCTTATCCACTATGCTTGGGTGCCTTCCACAGTTGCTATGTACCCCAAAAGGGCAAAGCCTAATATGTGGAAACTCTAGTGGAGAAACCAAAATTCAATATTTTACGTTCTCCAGATAAAAGTGGGTTTGGGTTCAAGAGTTCAATAAATGGAATTACAGCAATGTGACCTGAACACGAGGCTCTTGCTTTTTTTGTACTTGTTTAAAAAGTTCATGTTTTCTAAGCATCCAGGACCTTATTAATGAGAGTGACAAGATAAACTTTCATCCATATACTTTCCCCCAAGATTTTATAGTGATTCATCTTATGGTTTCAAAAAAACAAAAACACAGGCTTGTCACTGTGTTACGGGTTAGCAGTGTTACATCAGGTGTTCGGTGCCATCATTATGGTCGGCTGTCTATGTAGGCATTTAATCTCTCTCACACAGGAATCTGCGATGAGCAGTGACAAGATGAGGGGGAGACAGAGCAGTTAAACTCTCTCCTACCTTCATCTATAAAGCCAGGTTGCTGCTTCCCGCTTCCTGGGCCCCTGACCATTCTCCCCATGGCTTCTAGAACAGATGAAACAAATCAAAATGCCTTTGAGGAGTCTAGTGCTTCCCTCCGCTTAATTTAAACCCCAATCAAGCCTAATTATCAGAACCATATTACTTGCCGGCAATAATTCGCTTTTGGGTGCAACTCAGAGCTGAGTTGAAAATTTTATTTTGCCTTCAGAAAATTGGTTTACCTTTAAATCCCACCCCCCCAGATTTCCCTGCGGAAAATTGGTCCTCTTAATTTAGGTATCTTGTAATTTTTCTCATTAAAAAAAGTATGGCATGTGATATCATTAAATTTTTTTTTTTTCTAAATTGAAGTGACTTAAGTGGGTTGACATATGTGCTGCAGCATAATTGTGCTGTGTTTTTGGAGCTCAAGTCAGTAATTACATCCATAAACTTATTGTCACTGGTAGAATATGTTAACTGGTCTTCGACACAAAATTCATTAATTTGAATCAATATGTAATGTTCTGAAATGCTCTAACAAAGGATCGTTGACAGATATAATACGGTCTCAGACCCAAACATTTCTCTATGAATGGCAGTAAATGTAAACATTCTCTAAACAGCAGGTCAGTACTGCGATTCCCAAAACACACACATTGTGAAGTCTGAAAGAAATCTGAACTATGACATGATGCCAGTCATTGAATTCACTTGTTTTTAAAACAGGATGTCCTGGATATTTTTGATCTTTACAACATAGAGCTAACTTTCAGAGAAGGTCTTGGAATTTCAAGCGTTCAGATGCATCATGCCTCGTTACAGATGGGGATGCTGGTCCAGGGAGGCTGAGTGACTGCCGGGGAGGAGACCAGCCCCTAGCTTGTCTTTTCCCACTACCCCTCAGAGAGTGCCAGAACGCCCTTCTCCTTGGAATTGTAGCGGATTAGATGCAGACTAGCTTTTCTACTTTCCTAATGTGGAATAACTTTAAAAGGCAAATGGAAATGTGCCCGGGTTGGGAAGTAAATTTGAATTCAAAGCAAGAATTTCATCAGAAATCCAATCCCAGGGTTTTCTTTTGATTTGACACTGCAGACCTACCAAAATTACATTAATGTGAAACCTTGACAAAAGAAAAATCCCCGTCATTAGATATGTGGTGCTTCACAGATAATATCACCCTTTCAGCATTTCTGGGAAACGAAAGCCAGAGAAGAAAGGTACCATGTGACTTCAGAGGGGCGTGTCCAGCTTGCCCAGTGCTAACGCACAGCCCAGGTTCAGTACAGCCAGGGTACAGCCAGGGCTGGTTTGAAGGTGGAACAACACGTGCTGGGGAATAAACTGGAACTTGACAAGGAGCAGAGCGAGAAGGGAAGCTGCCCCTGTGGTTGCAGCTGGTAACTTGTGCTCTGTGGTGCAGTGGGGGAGCTTTTGTCTTTGGCCTCCAATGAGTTTGCACCTCCCTCTCTTTCCCCCACTTCTCTTCCTCTCTTGTCCCCTCTCTTCGTCTCCATCCTCCCTGCTCCTTTCTCTCTCTCTCTCTCTCTACCTCTGTCCCTCTACTTAGGGGGATACCTGCATCTCCCTTCTGGCTTTGGGGTGTCTGGTTCGGTTTGGCCCAGGGGAGGAGCGGTGATTGGAGGAAAGGAGGCAGACATAGAAAAAGTGATGGAAGTCACTGTTCTCTGGAGGGATGCTCTTCTGAAGATGACCCTCCACACCTAGCTCTCCTTTTCAGATTCTGGAAGCAGCTCTCTCCCTTTTGTCCTCTGACCTAGGGGAGGTGAAGGAACCCTCCCCCTAAATAATTCCTGTGTCAGAATTTTCTCAGACCACCTCCTCTGAGGGTGCCCTCTGTTTCCTGCAGAAACTCTGACTGAAACACGGGGTGTGGGTGAGCTCATGCTTCATTTAAATACATGTACTTCATTTGTCATTTTGATAATTATTTAAAATTATTTATCTAGCATCTACCAAGGGGCAGAACTATTAAGACAAAGTTCCTGGCATCACAGAGCTTACAGAAAAAAAGACAAACACATACAAGGTACCGTCAAGCAGTAATAACTGTTATGAAGTAAAGGAGGACAGGGACAGGGAGTTGTTGACTTAAAAAAATACACAACGTGAGGGTTGCCAGTTCAGTTTTATTTGAGACAGAATGAGGGCTGCATCCTGGGAGTTGGCACCTCAGATAGCTCTGAGAACCTGCTCCAAAGAGGCAGGTGGGAGATCAGCGTTTAAGTGATTTCGGTGAAGGGGGAATACTGCTAGTCACAAACAGCAGTCATCACCATGAAGGATTTTAGTGCTTTTCTAGATATAAGGAGATACAAGAAATGGGCTCATAATTGGCCCCTTAAAGTATCTAACTAGCTGAAGACCTGTCCTGCCAGTTTTTCCCAGAGCACTCGGTCGCTCGGTTGTATCCGACTCTGCGACCCCAGGGACTGTAGCCCACCAGGCTCCTCTGTGCATGGGGATTCTTCAGGTAAGAATACCGTAGTGGGTTGCCATGTCCTCTTCCAGAGGATCTTCTTCCCAACTCAGGGATCGAACCCAGGTCTCTTTCATTGCAGGTGAATTCTTTACCACCCAAGTCACCAGAGAAGCCCTCCCTGATCATAGAGTACCTCATTTCTGATCTCCACTCTGAGCTTCTTTCCTGGGGTGTTGAAAATCAGCAGTTGCAGCAGCACGTGATTTAACTCCTTGTAGAGGTAGATGGCAAGTGCCAAGGTGTAGTTGACAGAGTGGTGGGTCCCCTTAGAAGAGGGGATAGGTGAAGTTTCCAGAATGGAGTGAATAGGCTGTAATTTGCAAAAAATTTTTTAAAAAAAGGAGTTTTTTTTTAAGTGAAGGGCATCTCCAGGACCCTGAGCTGGGAAGGGGCTTGGAGAGCTCTAGGAATAGCACAAAGACCAGTGTGGCTGGAGTGAGTGAGGGAGAGCCCCTGGAATTCAGAAAACATGCAGGGTGGGTTGCCTGATGCTTTATAGGATCCAGAAGGACTTGGGGTGACTGGAAAGAAAAGGTATGGAGAATTTGGAGGATAGTGGTATTATTTATATATTTTATTAGGGTGGCTATGTCTGCTGTTGGGAGGACAAACTCATTAGAGGCCCAAAGTAGCAGAACACAGATAAGAACCTATTGCTGGTATCTGGATAAGTTGGATGGTGTTATCAGGTTGAATTGCATCTCCCCCGCAGATATGTTGAAGTCTTAGAAGACTTAGAAGAGAAAAACATTCTCTTTTTGAGAATGTGTCCTTATGTGGACATAGGGTCTTTACCATCAGTGATCAAGTTAGCAAGAATTTTTTGTGAGATCTCTAATCCAGTATAACTAATGTCCTTACAATTAAGGAGATATTTGGATACAGCGACAGATGCACAGAAAAAGACATGGGACGAAGATGGCAGTCTAGAGCCAAGGAGAGAGGCTGGAACAGAGCCTCCCCTCACCGCCCTCAGGAGAAACCAGCCTTGCTGACACCTTGAGTTTAGATTTCTAGCCTCTAGAACTGTGAGATGGTAGAATCTTGTTGTTTAAGCCACCCCATTTGTGGAATTTTGTCACAGCAGCCCTAGAAACCAAATACAGAGAAATGACTTGGAAGAGATTGATAATGGTCAGAAGGCTTGAATTTGAGATGCATTCTGAAGTTAACACCAGGAGGATTTGCTGGATTGGAGACGGGTGGTGGGGTTGATGTTTGGCCCGTGGGAACTGAGTTTAAGGATGGGATGGTCGGTGACCCCTAGGTCATTGGCTGAGTGGTGGTGCTCTTTCCTGGAGATTAGAAACACTGAGGATGATAGACTTGGGGGACAGAGGTCCAGAATTGGGTCAGGGACCTGTGAGTTTGCATACCCTGTTTGACATCTCAGAGTAGGCAGTTATAGGTGTAGGGGGAGATGTCATAGCAGAGTCATAAATGGTGACCAGTCCCTCCCCCACAAACACTGCAGCGCCTGGCCTGTTCACTCCCGTGAGCTGCAACTCCAGGTGTCGTGGACTCCATGGGTGCGCAGAGATGATGCTATCAGCACACAGATGCTTTATATGATGTTTAATGTATTTTTCTTAATGTTCGTATGCTCAGTCATGTCCAACTCTTTGTGATCCCATGAAGTGTAGCCCTCCAGGCTCCTCTGTCCCTGGGATTTCCCAGGCAAGAATACTGGAATGAGGTGCCTTTTCCTCCTCCAGGGGATCTTCCTGAACCAGGGATTAAACCCATGTTTCCAGTGTCTCCTGCATTGCCAGGTGGATTCCTTACCACTGCAGCACCTGGGAAGTCCTTTTTTTCCTTAATATATACTAGAAAAAAAAAAAAAAACATAACTAGCACAACCAAGCCATGATTTCAAGATGTTATTACTTAGGCCATCATTAAAATTTGAATATATAAGTTTTTAAAAACCAGAGTCATCTTTTTAAAGAAAACAATTAAGAAATGAGTAGTAGTATATATTTAGCAGATGTAATAGTATACATTATATGTGGATATGGGGGGAAAAGTAAATGACTAAAGTTTGGGACACAGTCTAAAGCCTTTGTAAGGAGTTACTAGGTGATTCCTACCTCATGACAGTTTCTGTTTGTTTTTTGGCCACGTGTCATGCAGGGACCTTAGTTCCTAGACCAGGAATCAAACCTGAGCCCCTGCAGTGGAAGGGCAGGGTCTTGACCACTTTGTTCTGTTCTGTTATCTTTTGTTCTAACTGCAGGTCAAATCAATAGACTTAGTAGTAGAGACCAGCATTTGTTTAAAAAAGAGTTAAACTAGATCAGAAAGTAGAGCATACTGCTGGTGGTATTTGGAGGCATAATGTCATGATGCAAAATATCTTTCTTAGTGAACATCACAGTGAGAAGTTAGAAAGTCTCTGGGTTTGCTTCCATAGTTGCAAGTATCACTTCCCCTGTCCTGTTTTGGTGACTCTCCTCTTGAGCCAACTTGAAAAACTTGGGTTTGTAAGGAGACAAGAAAAAATGATGTACTTTCATCTTTACAAGGTCATGAATAGTTTTCATAACTTTCATAACTCTTCTTTCATAGGAGGTTTTCATAAATTACTGTGAGATTAGTTCCATGGGTTTTAGAAGCCTATGATATCATCATTGAAAATATATAGCCCATTTCTTCCCATTTGGGTTTCTGATCCCTATTTTGATACACCTGGTAATTGCTAGATCTCCCAGCTTGTGAATTCTTCCAATCGATTTATTTGCATAGAGTTTTTTGACTGCAGGATCCTAGATTGCTTTATTGATGTGCCTTTACCAGGACCTGTTTGCAATAGCTTTGTTGTACATACTTAAGTATCATGTTGAGTAAGAACTTTGATTGAAAGTGAAATATATTTATTCAAATGAAAGGATGTCTCAGGGTTGTGTGAAAATGCTTATTTTTATACAAGAGTGCATGTGATTCTTTTCAGAATTAAAACTCCTTTGAATGGATTTTTAAGAAGTCCTCTAGGAGCCCTTGCAGCAATTGTGTGATATTTCTTCTTTTTTTTTTTTTTTTTTTCTTAAGATAAAATATCTAGACTGGAGATGTCTAATGAGATATTTCTTTTAAAAATAATGCCAAAATTATACATACACTTAGTTTTAAATTTTCCCTGTGGCTCTAATTTTGAGATAGAGTAACTTATACTTGATTTAAAGAGTTAGGCGTTTAATCTGATGTCAGCCTCTGAATTCATTGGGCACCCATTATTTCACACCTGATATACTGTTTTCCACAGAGCATTCTTGTACATTTGTTTATGTGATGCAAATTAGGCTACGTACTACCCCATCAGATCTGTAATGTTTAGGGAACAATAATTTCTCTAAAAGTATAGTTTGCAGTGTTCAGGGATGTTTATATTTCTAAAATGACTTAACAGGAGAAGGCTTGATGAAAGCATTTAGTATGGAGCTGATAGGTGTCTCATTAAGTTTCCAGAAAATGCACATGTAAACACTTCTTTAGTCATCTTTCAATAGTTTATTTACATAACTGAGGGCTGCTACTTTTATTAGTGGTGGTTATCACAGCAAAATGATTTAGTAAGTGGACCTAAGTGAGAGAAGATGCTTCTGTTTCTAGAAACTAATGGTAAGGAATCCAACCCTCCTCCTTGGCCCCCTACCCTGGCAGTAAAGAGCCTGTGTTTACATATGTAAATAAGTCATTCTGTTGAGAGTCCCTTTGGATCCAAGGTCCAATCTGTTATTTTGCTGATGTTGATGACATTAGCCAGAAGGTAAAGGGAGAAGGAAATGGCAACCCACTCCAGTGTTCTTGCCTGGAGAATCCCAGGGACGGTGGAGCCTGATGGGCTGCCGTCTATGGGGTCGCACAGAGTCGGACACGACTGAAGCGACTTAGCAGCAGCAGCAGCAGCAGCAGCAGCAGCAAAGGGTACCCAGAGACTGAAGTCTCAGCCTGGAATGACAGATACCAGAGACCAAAGTCTACCTTTTAAGAGGAGAAGTGGATTCTTGGGACTAAGAGTTTAGGAAAAGAAAATAAAGGCACAAATTTTGTCTTTAATGTTGGCCTGAGTGATAGAATTTAATGTTTCTCTTGAACATGGCCAGCTATACGAATGAATATGCTGTGTAAGGATGTTGGTTTCATGACATCCTATTTTTGAGAGCCCTGTTTCCTATTTAAAGAATGTAAAATGTTTCATAATTGAACTCATGAAGTTGACTTTGCTCAGATATATGTTGTTTTTTTCCTGTCTTGGATGTAGGAATCTGGCTTAAAATAAGAAAGGAAAACTTTCAAATTAAGGTCTGTCTCCCTAAACAAGATTGCCCGGAGAAATATCAATAACCTCAGATATGCAGATGACATCACCCTTATGGCAGAAAGTGAAGAGGAACTAAAAAGCCTCTTGATGAAAGTGAAAGAGGAGAGTGAAAAAGTTGGCTTAAAGCTCAACATTCAGAAAACTAAGATCATGGCATCTGGTCCCATCACTTCATGGGAAATAGATGGGGAAACAGTGGAAACAGTGTCAGACTTTATTTTGGGGGGCTCCAAAATCACTGCAGATGGTGACTGCAGCCATGAAATTAAAAGACGCTTACTCCTTGGAAGGAAAGTTATGACCAACCTAGATAACATATTAAAAGACAGAGACCTTATTTTGCCAACAAAGGTCCATCTAGTCAAGGCTATGGTTTTTCTAGTGGTCATGTATGGATGTGAGAGTTGGACTGTGAAGAAAGCTGAGCGCCAAGGAATTGATGCTTTTGAACTGTGGTGTTGGAGAAGACTCTTGAGAGTCCCTTGGACTGCAAGGAGATCCAACCAGTCCATCCTAAAGGAGATCAGTCCTGGGTGTTCATTGGAGGGACTGATGCTGAAACTGAAACTCCAATACTTTGGCCACCTCATGGGAAGAGTTGACTCATTGGAAAAGACCCTGATGCTCGGAGGGATTGGGGGCAGGGGGAGAAGGGGATGACAGAGGATGAGATGGCTGGATGGCATCACCGACTCGATGGACGTGAGTTTGAGTGAACTCCGGGAGTTGGTGATGGACAGGGAGGCCTGGTGTGCTGCAATTCATGGGGTTGCAAAGAGTTGGACACGACTGAGCGACTGAACTGAACTGAACTGAAAGTGAAGAAAGCAGCATGTCCAGTCTGTAATGAATTGAGTTCTTCTCAGAGGTTCCTAACTAGTGCATAGCTATGGCTGCTGCTGCTGCTAGGTCGCTTTAGTCATGTCCAACTCTGTGCAACCCCATAGACGGCAGCCCACCAGGCTCCCCCATCCCTGGGATTCTCTAGGCAAGAACACTGGAGTGGGTTGCCATTGCCTTCTCCGATAGCTATGACCACCTTTCTACAAAGCCTTAGTAACTCAATACATGAGCCACTGACCACCACCAACTTTTTTGTCAACAATAGAATACAGTGTGACTGTTTTTGAACATTAAGATTAGGTTAAAACATGAGTCATGTGGAGAAAAACTTGCTGTGAGCTGTTCAGAATTCCCTTATTTCTATTCCATATGCAATTCATTAAAATGACATTAATAGTCCAGGCTGTTCTTTGGTTTCTATTAAGATGTATTACTGAAAAAGACAAAAAGATGTATTACTGGAATCTGTGTAAATATATTGATTATCTCATAGGCCCATTTGTTCACCACAAGCAGACTATTGTAACAGAGACAGTGTACCTGAGAATAAATGAGACAAAATGGAGACCAGGTTTTAAAAACACACTGAGCCCCTCCATTCCCCTTGAAGGATGTGCTTGTGCTTTTTAAACCAGCTTTTCAGTAACTGGGAGTTTAAGATTGAGGTTCTCAGTTTAATATCAGCATCTGCCCCCTGCTGAGTTCATGGTGCAATTAGCTAATTAAAAAAAAATAACATTTTTCACCTTGAAGTCAGAAGAAGAGCAATAAACCACAGGCTTAGGATTTAGTTAATTTGCACATTGACTGTAATCGTGTATTTAACGCCAAGATTAACTTTTTTTTTTCCTGATGAGTGGGAGCCTGGCACTGCACACTGGAACTCTTAAATCAGTTATAATCATTCCATAGGGAGCTTGATAAGGGCAGATAATTCTATAGATATATTAATGAGGATAATTATTTATTTACATCTGGTAACTTTTTTAAGGAGAAAAAGCCTTAAAATCACTTTCTGATAAACCATTAAATTTAAAGGAGACTTCAGGTTAAATAAAGAATCTGTGATTTAAAAAAATACTATTTCTCATGTAAAATCTATTGATTCTATTGAATAGAAAGTCATACTCAATTTTTGTTTGTTTGTTTTTGTTTTTCCAAATATTCAGTGACTTAATGAGAACAATTTCTGCTGTCAAAGCTTTTGGTATCTTTTCTAGGTCAACTAAGATTTAAAACTATTGCCTTGCATTTTTTTTTCCGGAAGAGGGTAGGGAAAGAATGCGTGTTGGCAGGGCAGTTAGTAGGAAAAACATAATCCTGACTTGCAATCTGCTACTTATGACATTTCCTTTTTGAAAGGTAAGCGTTACGCTTTGGATGCCAAAGCAGTGATGGTTGGCAATTCAAGTGGGTGTGATTGATCCATGTCTTTAAAGTAATAGCACTGTTATTCTTAGAAGAAAAAAAGAAAAGAATTCTCAAGTATGGTAATACAGACCCTGCATTTTTTAGTAATGTAGAAGGTCTTTTCACCCTCCTCTGTGAGCAGATGCTAACACTCATCTGACAGATACTTCACTCCCTGTGGAGAGGCTCCCTTGGACCAGGGGCTTTACTTCCAGGGGTTTACAGACCATCTCTCTGTGGCTTTCATCTCCCTGTTGCTGAAGTCACTGCCCACAGTGGATTGTGCTTGCTTCTTAAATTCTTGTTTACTGTTGCCCAGCTTTGAAAGATGGAGAAGTGAAACTCTATTCCGTGCATGGGGGCCCCTATTCCAGACTTTTCCTTTAAAATACAGTTGCTTGGGTTTCTTTTGCTGTGTGTGTTTGACATGGAATGAGCAGTGGGAGGTGTTAAGTCTTTCTCTGTGGTCCATTTGTCACGTGTGTGTGTGTTTACAAGGGCTGGTCTAAGGAAAAGACCACCCTTCTACACAGGTTAGGTTATAAACTTAATTCTCAATCTCTGAGCCAATAAAGCTTAATTGCATTCAGGGATAGAGCTTTTGGTGGCTGCCAGATACCAGGAATTCTGCCAGCATGACGAAAAGAGGAGCTTCTAAGCCAAGAGAGTTTTCTGTATCTTTTTGGTGCTAACCACATGAGTGGCAGGTTTAAGAATCTGTTCTGCTACTCTAGGAAGAATGACTTCATGTTCAGCGAAACCACGCTTCAGTTTTCCTTAATATCCTTGATATAATTAGAGACAGTATCAGGTAATAGGAAAACGCACACTTGATGGGAAATGTGATACTGGCCTGTGTTCATGACTGTCACACACATAGGTAAGCAGGGCTGTTTTTAATAAAATGACTTGCACATGGCATGCACCTTTGTGGGCGAGGTGGCAGGGCCGGGGTGGGGGGGCGGTGTTGTGTCATGTGTTTTTATTGCTGGATTTTAGCTGAAACAGACAAGTACAGTGCTGTTAAATGCTGTCCCTTTCCCTTTTCTGACCATTTCCCCATCATCCCATGCCCCACCTTCTCCTCTCCCACCTCGTTCATCCCCATCTTCCATTCCCTGTCAGGAAGGGCAGCCTCCGAAGAGTCATTTCAACTCAGCCCGACATCGCCAGAGACTAGTGGACCCCGCTGCTTCAAAAGTGAGTGTGTCCTGTCGCATGGTGCATGGCAGTGTGGTCCCTGTGAGGAAAAGGGGGCTGTGGGCCTTTGTTTATGCTGGTGCCTTTGATGGTCTTAGAGGAGGCAAGGTCTTCTCTACTGATTGAAGACTGTCCACATCAAAGGAGTTGTGGTGTCGAACCACCAGACCTGGAAACCAGCAAAACCCTGATAAGTAGCACCTGCTGCTTTCTGTGGTTGTAAACACTGCCCCCACGGCCGATTTCAAGCAGCCATGTGATGAAGGTGACCACAGGGCTGGACAGAGGTGCCCCACAGAGCTCTGTTATATCCAGACACAATTGACATACTTCCACATTAAAATATAGCAAAATAATTAGGAAGTGAACCGTTTGGGGTATCTCTTATCTTTATTTTCAACATAATGTATTTCATTGGAAGTTTAGATAGTTTTAATCAACAATAATGGCTGTTTTTAACAACCAGCTTGTAAAATTCCTGAAAATGTTCCCCAGCTGGTGTACCTGGGCTCTAGTAGAGCAGTTTTGCATATGATATATTTGTTGAGAATAGCTCAAGCCAGTTTTGTCGTGTTCAGCTCTGATGGTCTATAAGTGGCTGAGATTTTGAGCAAGGATTTGCTCTTCCTACACAGGTTGAGTAAGTCGCAAGTCTGTTCTGCTGCACACAGACTTCTATTAAAGAGACATTTGCTGGCAAACAGGCACAGAATGTCTCTGCAGCCTGTCCTGTAAACTCGGCGAAGGGCTCTGCGCTTAAACCTTTTAGGTGCTCCAGCCAGATCTCTTTGGAAGGTTCCACTTTCCGTGGATGAACTGACAGCTCTCTGGAGACAGGATGCTGTCATCTCTATGGTGGGCATCATTCACTGGAGCCCCTCTACTCCAGCTGCTGAACATAAGGCCATGGCACAGCAGGGCCTCGGTACCAGACCTCAGGGTCCGATTTACAGACCTTTGTAGATTCTTAGGCTCTGTTTATGCAAGGGTAGAGAGTATCTGTAAAGTGACTTTGCCAGGCCACTTACCTTAAAGACCGCTAGTGTCAACAATGAAAGCCTGCTTCTAACATCCACTATATTGACCAGGGGACCACTGATTTTGATTTCAGCAATGAAAACCCATTTCAGTACAAGCACACGCATACACGGGTGTGACTGAGACACAGATACCTCTCATGTAATGCTACTTGACCACCCTGTGGGAGTCAGTGATTAGGGTATAATTTTTAATCAATATATAATATTACATTGCCTATGTGGAAGTATTTGGAAGTGGCCCCCAAATGTCATAGCATTTTGTGACATTTAGTTAGTACCTGGGGTGTCTCCTCCCCCTTCCCAGGTTCTAAACAACTCAGTTTGACTCAGGATCCTTATGATGAAGTCATGAAAGTTTGTGAGGGGAAAAAATAAACTAGCTCTGAATAAGTTGGATGGTTTCATCATGTAAGAGGTGAATCTTGCTAATGTAGAGCCTAGCTCGGAGAACACCAGGTCCTTCTCAGACCCACCCTAAGAGTTTTCATCAACAAGGCAGTAAAACATCCTGAGGTCAAGCATATCCCCTGTTATACCCAGCATGTTCCTCTTGGTCAAGGGTATGTTAAGGACTCAACTTGGCACATGCTTTTGTTCCTCCTCTTTCTTTTTCCCTATGTTTGTTTCATTCTGCCTTGGCGTTTTCAGAAATACTACTGTGTCTCACCATGCAAAGTGTTGTCTGTTATACTGTAAATTAGACAGGTTTCTTCTATTGAGTCTTTGTTGTTCAGTTTTTGTCTTGAATGAGAATTGTGGCTTCTTTTTCTAGACACACTCTAAGAAGAGCTCATTAAACTGCTAAAAAGAAGATGTCTGGTGGCTTAATGTGCTGTGTGAATAGGTTCAGCCAATATTCACAAATAGGCTTTAAAGGTCAAATCCTTTCTTCCCCCAAATACTGCAGTACTAGAAATTTAAGAAAGGCCTAAAATTTCTTTCTAACCTTAGGAACTGATGAGGGGAAACACATTTGCCATGTGGATTGGTTACTCGGGCAATGAATATAAAGTGGAAATGTATGTTAGTGTAGCCAGTGACCTTTCGTTATAAGCACATTGGTGCTTAGACTACACTGCATTACCTTCAACTCAGTAACCTGAGTTGTTATAAAAAAAAAAACAAAACCCTGGCGGATTCTGGGGTCAGTAATAACTTACAGTAAACCAACTACTAAAGTTTTTGAGAATATGGATTCTGTTGAGTCAGCATCGCAATCTGGGGAGAAGTGTGATCAAGCAGAGATTCTTGGCTTCCCATTAGCAGTATGGAGTGGTGAGGAAGAATATCCTTGACTGGGATGTGCATTAGGCTTTGTCATAAGCCAGCTCTGTGATTGTGGGCCACCACGTAACTCTGAGCCCCCATGGTCCAAGGTTCTGTCTTCTATGAAATGCGTGTGCGTGCTAAGTCTCTCTAGTTGTGCCTGACTCTTTGTGACCCTATGGACTGTAGCCTGCCAGGCTTCTCAGTCCATGGGATTCTCCAGGCAGGAATACTAGAGTGGGTTCCCATTTCCTTTTCTAGTGTATCTTCCCAGCCCAGGGATGGAATCTATATCTTTTATATCTCCTGCAGTGGCAGGCAGGTTCTTTACCACTAACTCCACCTGAGAAGCCCATAAAGTGAAAGTCACTCAGTTGTGTCTGGCTGTGACCCCATAGACTGTATAGTCCATGGTATTCTCCACGACAGAATACTGGAGTGGGTAGCCTTTCCCTTCTCCAGGGGATCTTTCCAACCCATGGATCAAACCCAGGTCTCCCGCATTGCAGGCGAATTCTTTACCAGGTGAGCAACAAGGGAAGCCCTCTATTAAATGAGAGTTTATTAAATATTCTCTTAACCAAATTAAGGAATTATGTTTCTTTTTCAGCAAGACTTTTTATAGCCAGATACTTTCCCATTTAGTCTGAGATTTTTGAATGACATTTCTCAGTCCTAAAATTCCTCTAGAAACAGCATCTTTCCTCATGAATTCCAAAGCATTATTTGTGGGCAGTCTTTTATCAGTGTCTTCAATGGGTGTTAATTTTTTAAACAGAATTACTTTAAAGCTGTGGGGGAAAATATGAACCAGAAATAAGAGGCTCATTTTCTACTCAGGGAGTTTGCTTTTTTTTTTTTTTAGCCTGAAGTTTTAGTCTTCGAAAGCTTTTGAAAGTGCTTTGAGTATAGGAAAACAAGCTCTTAAATCTGTTTTATTTGAATAAGAGTTAAAGAGTGAAGGAGAAATCAAAGGTAAGTAATGAACCTCTGATTGGCTAAACTTGTCCACTGGGCATTTCTAAAATATATTTCATTTGGAGAATATGCTCACCTGTCTGTCCCCCAGTATGAACCCTTCACACAGTAAATGAACAAAAGAAAACAGGCAGCAGGAATAATAGTTCAAAGACCACCGAACAGTTATTTGTGGAGCTGGTAAAGAATTCTGTTAAATAAAAATCAGTTTGATATGGGAGCATCAGGGACACGATCTAGGGAGGCAGGGGGTGGACAGAAAAGAACACGAGAGTGTACAGAGGATTAGTTTTCAAATCTCCTGGCATTTGAGCACAAAAGGATGATGAAGATTTATTCTAGATGAGCTGTCATTTTTCATTGGAAGCTTTGCTCGTCCAGAATAAATAGGTTCATAGAGATCGTATTGGAAATTTGAGCATGTGACAATAAATAGTGGTGGGCATAGCATCTAATAAACTTCAAAACCAGAAAGTGTTGTAATATTCTATCCTCTTAAAAAAAAAAAAAAAAAAAAAAACTCCCTAAATGGACAGATATTCCAGCTAACCAAAACCCTGCATATGATTCTAAGATGCATCATTTCAGTATGCCACAGGGCTTGAAAATCCTTTATACTAATTCTCAGCGATTTCTCTACCTTTTTCTAATGAGAATAAGGTTTATAAAACCTGGGCTCTCCTGCTGGGAAAATCAGCCCTGAGCTATCTCAGAGCAGACTGTCTTCTTTTCTCACTAATATAAACCTTTTAGGATTGATCCTTTTTTTCATTTTTATCTCTCTGAAAAGTAAATGTCTCTGGGACCTTAGAAACCCATTGTTTGGAGGGGGCAAAAGGCTGCATTGACCAGAGTTCACAGTTGCAAACATGATGTAGAATAAAAGCCATGGAAATCATGATATTGTGTTTCTTTCTTTAATAACAAAAGAAATAGTTTTTTTTTTTTTTTTAAGCACTAAGGGGATAGGCTTTAAAATATTGAATATCTACATTTTAGAGCCTTATTATGGATTGAATTTTTGGATGGTAATTAACACCTTCCTAGTCCCAAGAGTTTCAAGTGTTAAAGGATAATTTCTGCTTTTTTGGAGGCTGTAATACTTGTTACTATATTTAAGGAGATATTAATAGAAAGATGGGGAAGGGGCTGGGAAGATTTTAGGGGTAGTACATTGCTGATAGAAAATTTTGAGGCAGTTTATAGTTTTCGTTTGTATATCAGCTGTCTATGAATTACTTTTGGTCCTGGCTAAAATAGGTGTTGATCTCATATCTGAAACTTAATAGCTATGACATAGGGGCGGTTACTTAATTACCCTAAGAAAGCCTCAGTTTCTTTTTCTGAGAACAAAATAATATCCATCTCATGGGATTGTTTTGAGGATTAAATGGGAGAATGCATAAAAAGTTTTTATTGCACAGGTAGGGACTTAAGTGAAAGTCACTCCATCATGTCCAACTCTTTGCGACCCCTTGAACTATTATACAGTCCATGGAATTCTCCAGGCCAGAATACTAGAGTGGGTAGCCTTTCTCTTCTCCAGGGAATCTTCCGAACCCGGGGATCAAATCCAGGTCTCCTGTATTGCAGGCAGATTCTTTACCAACTGAGCTATCAGGGAAGCTCCAAGGCACTTAATGATATCCAAAAAATTGTAGCTATCCCTTAAATTATGATTATTCTTATTATGGATATCAGGTAATCATTATCTAACTTCTCTAAGAATTTTTTTTCCCCTCATGTAAAATAAGGGGTTGAGGTAGAGTGTCTGCATTGTTAAAAGTGTGTCCAGTTCTCCTTATGTTTGAATGTCTGGTATGTACTCAGCTGTGTGGTAGGCATGGAGGACTATAGCTTGTAGGATTTAGTTCTTACCATTAAGAATATAATGTAATTGGCAAAGAAATAATGCAGAAACAATAATCAGTTGTTTGGTCAACGTATCCAAGCTGCATTAATTTCAAACCAAAGGACCTCTGTGGCCACAGTCAGAAAAGTCTTCCTGAAGCTTGTAGGTTTTCATCTGGGTCCTGAAAGAAGCAAAGGACTTTTTAAACCTTGTGAGTGTGGGCATGAACATTGTGAGAATGCGTGAGGTAATGTGATGGGCCAGACTGGAATGGTGTGAACGAGGTGACATGTTCCTGAATGGCCGTTCTTGGTGGGATGCAGGCAGGCTTTGCCTTGGGCGGGTTGTTCTCAATGAAGTTCTGTGTACTAGTTGCATGGCTGAGGAAAAGTCTCTTGTTTCCTCATCCATACAGCTCAGGAATAACAATATCTACCTCACTGAGAATGTTGTTACAATGAAATGGTCTAGTGTCGCCATTCCATAGAGTGATTGTGCTATTTTGGGGACAAAAATGACAGTTTTTAGCTAAATCAGTCTGCCCAAGACCCAGCAATCCCATAGAAAAGAAGTGGCCTCTGTCCAAGGACGCAGATGCTTCATGCAGCCTTGTTGTTACACCAGAACATTTGGGGATACTGTGAGTGCACTGAAGGAGTGATTGGGAAAAGAGAGGGCATCGCATAACCCCCAGCAGTTAGAAGCCGCAGCCTTGAAAGGACATGCAGCAATGTGGATGGGACTGAAAACGTGTTCCTCTGTGAAACCAAACTTAAACAAATTCAGTTCTTTACTACCATGCTTGTAATGTCGATTAAAAATGCACATACAGCATGCAGTTTAAGGCTTCCAGGAGCTCATACAAATAGCTGGTTGTCCACTGGGCACATTGCAAGGGTAGGCTGGAGGCAGATAAGAGGTGTGGGAAGGTTCTATCCAAATAAACTGATGGGTGGGAATAATATTCTCTGTCTGAAGAGTATGCTTACCCTCTCCTATACCCTTGAATTTCCCCCACGAGAAAGTAGATAGGCCAAGAAATAAGATGTAAGGGAGACTTAGAGAAGTCTCCAGAGGTGAAAGCAATGTTCCTGTGCGTAGTGGAGCAGCTGACACTTAGGCAGCCCCGAAGTGTGTCCGCCTGCTTCTAGATGCTGTACGCCCAGGACTGACAACTTTAGTCCTCACAGCATCCCCAGGAGGGGGACTGTGGATCACCTAGTGGCCGACGAGGCCACGGAAGCTTGCACGAGATCACACGGCTGCTAAAATGGGAGCTGAGGTTCGAACCTGGCCTTCTTGGGCTCTTGGGATCCCTGTGCTTAACCGTCCCGTGTACTATGTCTGTAACTGAAGTGGTGAGGGAGAACCGGGCCTTTTTCTCCCATGGTGTCCTTGGACCATGCCTCGCAGTTGCCACTACCTTCTGTTTGTGGAAACTGCCAATTGATGTGTGTGTGTACTCGTATGTGTATGCATGTGTATAAAACTTTTTGTACACATTCACAAGTATACAGCTTGATGAATTTACACAAACTGGACAATCTCATGTGACCAGCACCCAGAAAAGAACGTGTTGGGCAACGCTGAAAATCCAAAACTTCTGTCACTTTTACTGGGCGTGAAGTTCCAATTATTGGAAAGCAGCATCATGAAAAACCTAAGCCTTTAAAAGCAAAAAACAATAGAAATATCAAAGATTCTGGAAATGGCTGCAGGTTTTGGGTGTTTATAAGGTGTAGGAAAAGCCTTCCACCTTTTCTCGATTTTTACCACAGTTGCTTCTGTTACAAATAGTGGAGGACACAGACCATTCTTGAAGGAAAGCAGAAGGTTTTCCAGTGAGTTTAGGGCCACCTCACATTATCAAAGGATAAAACAGATTGACCTGCAGGCCTTAGACAGAAATAAAGATAAACACCTGCGTGGTGTGAATCGTAAGGTGGCTCTGCAATGGACAGGTAAGTGAATTTTCACTTCTCCCCTTGTCATTCTTTAACTTCCTGGCACCTGTCTTTGATGTTCAGCCTCAACTCCTATGGGCTGCATTTGTCAACGTCGTGCTCTAAGGGTGATGCTTTCCCCAAATCCAGACAGTTGGCCTAGGTTCAGACTGAGTCTGAAGTTGTGTTTTGGGGTTACATTTACAGTGTGATCTGTCCACCTGGTACCCCTGTGCACATTTTGCTGCCTTTCGCAGGCAGCACAGAGAAGTAAAATTCCTTGCAGGAGCCGCAGAGCTAGTACAGGGTGAAGCCCACTTATTCCCTGTACATAGCCACCACGCCATGCCCTTTGTACCGCCATCTCAGAGGGGCGCCTCCCTTTCCCAGGGGACACCCTGTCCCGAATGGCGTTTCTCAAGGTTCAAAAGGAAGGCCACCACAGTTCCCACAGTGGTGTGTTTTCTGCCTCCAGTTCCAGATTCCTCCTTGACCCATAGCGTGCCCTCCTGCCACCTGACTCCACAGTACTATTGACCTATGTAATGTTGCAAAACTGTCTGAAAAGCTTTCATTTTCCTTACTGTTCTTGTGGGTGACTATCCCAGTTTACTGGATTTATTTATCTGCTAGCATTAACAGAATTCTAGAGCCCTAACAATTCAGCTGAAAAAAATGGGCAGAGGACACCCCAATTTTTTCAGCCTAACATCTCTCTACTCAGACACATACAAGTAATTCTACAGAGTGGGTTCCAAGTATTTATTTTCCATAATTCTGTCTATAATGTGTGACATAAACACAGTATTGAAGCATTCAGAATTACAGGGCTACAACATGCTTTTGGAATTCAGCTCCTGTAGTTCCTACTGAATGATTTGGGTCTTGTGACCGAGCATTACGGGATTTATTTCATAGACTGAAAGGTGGGCATAGCCTGCTGCTCTTGAAGAATCACTCTTTAATCTTCAACAAAATAATCTTTTCACTGAAGTATAACATATATCCAGAAAAGTACAGATATCTTAAGCTTGCTATTATCCCAAAGATCTTAGTAACTGATTTTTTTTTTCTGTAGTAGCCACATATCCCCAAACTGCAGATCTCACTGAGTCTTCACACACTGACTATGCCCAGGGAACAACGCCAAGGTTTGAAATGCAGTGCATTACCAGCACCCTAGCAGATCCCTAGTCCTACCCTTGTAGCAGTTTCCAGAATGTTTTAAATTTCCATTTTTGTTTTCAGAGTCACATTTCTTTCCCGATGCTTGTCAACATCCTAACTGATTGTCCAGTAAAATGATGTTTGTCTTTAAGAAAAGAAACGGGACTGGGTTTCAAAATGGAAGTAAAGAATGTGTGAAAACCATTTTGACTTTTAATATTTTAGTTGCTGGAATTTCTATTTTAAGCCCGTTTAAATGTTGTGACTGAAAATATTGAGAACTGTTGGACCTGTTTGTCTTTCCTAACACAGATTTTTTTTTTTTTTTTTGGTAGCAATTACCTTTTTCTGTTCTTTGTTTTTTGTTTGTTTTAACTGACAGTGGTTAAGTAGGCATAGGTAAATTGTTACAGCAACCTATCTTATCCTTGGGTGGATTTTTTTCCCCAAGGACTTTAAAGAACTGGTAAATTGCTTTTGCTGACTTTTCTCATAGTCCTCAGAGTAGTGCTTACCAAAGACATGTAACAGGCAGTTGGCCAAGATGAGATTAGTATTTTATTTGGAGGAAGGGTGTAGGAAATCTTTTTCTTTTTAAATTTAAATTTATTTATTTTAATTGGAGGCTAATCAGCCCTGGGATTTCTTTGGAGGGAATGATGCTGAAGCTGAAACTCCAATATTTTGGCCGCCTCATGCGAAGAGTTGACTCATTGCAAAAGACTCTGATGCTAGGAGGGATTGGGGGCAAGAGGAGAAGGGGACGACAGAGGGTGAGATGGCTGGATGGCATCACTGACTCGATGGATGTGAGTCTGAGTGAACTCTGGGAGTTGGTGATGGACAGGCAGGCCTGGCGTGCTGCGATTCATGGGGGCGCAGAGTCGGACACGACTGAGCCAACTGAACTGAACTGAATTACTTTACAATATTGGTTAAAAGCTCATCAGTTGAGTTAGGACTCTGATGATAGGAAAGATTAAAGGCAAAAGGAGAAGGAAGCAGCAGAAGATAAGATGGTTAAATAGCACCTGAGGATCAAAAAAAGTCAGACACAACTTACAGACTAAACAGCAACAATGGACAAGTCCAGGTTATCCAGTTTAGCTTTAGATTTATTTATGAAGAATTACTGAAATCATTGCTTTCAAGGAGTCCTGTATCCTGTTTGCCCCTTATAATCCTCTGCCCCAAGGCAAAAAGAAAAACAAATCAAAACATAGCCAGCAACTCTAAAAGATTAATTTAAACATTTAGCCAGGCAATCCTTGAAAGTGAAGTCACTCAGTTGTGTCCAACTCTTTGCTACCCCATGAACATGTAGCCCACCAGGCTCCTCTGTCCATGGGATTTTCCAGGCAAGAATACTGGAGTGGGTTGCGAGTGGGTTGCCATTTCCTTCTCCAGGGGATCTTCCCAACCCAGGGATATGAACCCAGGTCTCCCACATTGCAGGCAGATGCTTTAACCTCTGAGCCACCAGGGAAGTCAATCCCTATCTAGCCCTTATTTAGTGTTCTGAGGAGTCTGATAGGGTTTGGAAGGAGTCTCTTTGCTGGCAGTAGTTGAGAAGAGCAGGCTGTATACCTCAGACACACTTGCTAGCCAATGCTTGGAGACCATGGTATCTTTTTGTAACTGACCTGATTAACTTCATTGCCTCCTTTAATATTTTTATAAGTTAATGTTTTTTTTTCCCCAGGGTGGGGTAGGATAAGTTCTCCCTTCCCATTATCTCAAACACAATTTTCTGCTTCATTCATGAAAGAAAGATTTGACTATGATATGCCTAAGTACAATTTTCCTTGTATTCATTCTGCTTGGAGTTCACAAGTGTGTAAATTGATGCCTTTTATCAATTTTTTGGAAAGCCCTTAGCCATTATCTATTCAAATATATCGTCTACCTCATTTTCTCTCCTCCTTGTGTTACTCTATTTGTACCTGTGTTAGAGATCTCTTCAAGAAAATCAGAGATACCAAAGGAACATTTCATGCAAAGATGGGCTCGATAAAGGACAGAAATGGTATGGACCTAACAGAAGCAGAAGATATTCAGAAGAGGGGGCAAGAATACACAGAAGAACTGTACAAAAAAGATCTTCACGACCCACATAATCACGATGGTGTGATCACTGACCTAGAGCCAGACATCCTGGAATGTGAAGTCCAGTGGGCCTTAGAAAGCATCAGTATGAACAAAGCTAGTGGAGGTGATGGAATTCCAGTTGAGCTATTCCAAATCCTGAAAGATGATGCTATGAAAGTGCTGCACTCAATATGCCAACAAATTTGGAAAACTCAGCAGTGGCCATAGGACTGGAAAAGGTCAGTTTTCATTCCAATCCCAAAGAATGCTCAAACTACCACACAATTGCACTCATCTCACACGCTAGTAAAGTAATGCTCAAAATTCTCCAAGCTAGGCTTCAGCAATATGTGAACCATGAACTTCCTGATGTTCAAGTTGGTTTTAGAAAAGGCAGAGGAACCAGAGATCAAATTGCCAACATCCGCTGGATCATGGAAAAAGCAAGAGAGTTCCAGAAAAACATCTATTTCTGCTTTATTGACTATGCCAAAGCCTTTGACTGTGTGGATCACAATAAACTGGAAAATTCTGAAAGAGATGGGAATACCAGACCACCTGATCTGCCTCTTGAGAAATTTGTATGCAGGTCAGGAAGCAACAGTTAGAACTGAACATGGACCAACAGACTGGTCCCAAATAGGAAAAGGAGTAAGTCAAGGCTGTATATTGTCACCATGTTTATTTAACTTATATGCAGAGTACATCATGAGAAATGCTGGGCTGGAAGAAACACAAGCTGGAATCAAGATTGCTGGGAGAAATATCAATAACCTCAGATATGCAGATGACACCATCCTTATGGCAGAAAGTGAAGAGGAACTAAAAAGCCTCTTGATGAAAGTCAAAGTGGAGAGTGAAAAAGTTGGCTTAAAGCTCAACATTTAGAAAACGAAGATCATGGCATCCGATCCCATCACTTCATGGGAAATAGATGGGGAAACAGTATCAGACTTTATTTTGGGGAGCTCCAAAATCACTGCAGATGGTGACTGCAACCATGAAATTAAAAGATGCTTACTCCTTGGAAGGAAAGTTATGACCAACCTAGATAGCATATTCAAAAGCAGAGACATTACTTTGCCAACAAATGTTCATCTAGTCAAGGCTATGGTTTTTCCTGTGGTCATGTATGGATGTGAGAGCTGGACTGTGAAGAAGGCTGAGCACCGAAGAATTGATGCTTTTGAACTGTGGTGTTGGAGAAGACTCTTGAGAGTCCCTTGGACTGCAAGGAGATCCAACCAGTCCATTGTGAAGGAGATCAGCCCTGGGATTTCTTTGGAAGGAATGATGCTAAAGCTGAAACTCCAGTACTTTGGCTACCTCATGTGAAGAGTTGACTCATTGGAGAAGACTCTGATGCTGGGAGGGATTGGGGGCAAGAGGAGAAGGGGACGACAGAGGATGAGATGGCTGGATTGCATCACTGACTCAATGGACGTGAGTCTGAGTGAACTCCGGGAGTTGGTGATGGAAAGAGAGGCCTGGTGTGCTACGATTCATGGGGTCGCAGAGTCAGACATGACTGAGCAACTTATCTAGGCAGTTGAATATTGTTGCACCGAATATTGTTGCACAGATCTTAGACACTGTTTTTTGTTTTTGCTTTATTTTCCTGGTGATTCGTTTTGGATAATTTCTATCATTTTGATTTAAACTTTACTTATTCCTTCTTCTGCTTTGCTCAGTCAGCTGGTAAGTCCTTTTCATCCTGATATCTTTCATTTCAGCTTTTCCTATTGTTCTTTATTATTATTATAGTTTCTGTCTCTCTAGTGAAATTTTCCATGTATTTGTTCACGTAAGATATCTTTGCCACTGTAACCCTTTGCATAGTTATTTTTGAGTCTTTGTCTGACAACATCAAATTCTTGGTTATCTCTGCATCTGTTTGTATTGCCTATTTCTTTTATTGAGTATGGATCCCAACAGTACCCAGCACAGTTCAAATAGACAGCAGAATGACTCAGCACTCTGACTCAAGTGGTATGACATAAAAGAGACACACCTTTTTTTTGGAGCTAAATATTATTTACCTCAATTTCTACTGTTCTCTCACTTAAAACTTTTATATAAACACATAATAAAGCAACATCTCCTATTTCTCAAGCCTCCTCTTCCACTTAGAATGTAGACAATTACAAGAGACCATTGTTACCTTCACAATCAAAACAAGGCATGTAAGCTGCAAAACCATACTTTAAAAAATAACTTAAAAAGCTAAAGTGAGTAAAGTCGCTCAGTCGTGTCCGACTCTTTGCGACCCCATGGACAGTAGCCGACCAGGCTCTGTGGTCCATGGGATTTTCCAAGCAAGCTTACTGGAGTGGGCTGCCGTTTCCTTCTCCAGGGGATCTTCCCAACCCAGGGATCAAACCCAGGTCTCGTGCATTGCAGACAGACGCTTTACCATCTGACTCAGGTAACCCTGGGGCTTCCCAGGTGGTGCTAGTGATAAAGAACCCGCCTGCCAGTACAGGAGATGCAAGAGTTGCATGTTCAGTCCCTGGGTCAGAAGGAAATGGCAATCCACTCCACTATTCCTGCGTGGAGGATCCCAGGGACAGAGGAGCTTCGTGTGCTACAGTTGATGGGGGTCACAAAGAATGGGGCACAACGGTAGTGACCTCGCATGCATGTACAAGAAAACCTTAATAAAGTGAATTCCTGAGTGATAAATTCATGAAGGGAAGGGCCCATGGCTATCATGGTGAAATGACAGCAGGAGGAGAAACCTGCCATAGATCAGCAACAGAGGAATCAGACCAAGTGAGAACATACTTTTCGTTCCTAGCTTTTCTCCAAATCTTCACTCCTGTAGTTGAAAGTAATGGTCTCTTATGAATGTCTACTTCTTGAATGGAAGAGGAAATCTCAGAAATAGATTTGTCCAAGGAGATCAGGGAATTTGTGAATAGGGAAAAGAAAATAAAGAAAAGCCTTAAAACAGAAACTGAATTCATTCAGTCGTGTCCGACTCTTTGTGACCCCATAGACTGTAGCCTACCAGGTTCCTCCATCCATGGGATTTCCCAGGCAAGAATACTGGAATGGGTTGCCTTTTCCTTCTCCAGGGAATCTTCCCAACCCAGGGATCAAAGCTGAGTCTCCCACATTGCAGGCAGATGCTTTACTGTCTGAGCCACCCGGGAAACCGTAGCGATAAGCCTGCTGCTGAGTCACTTCAGTCGTGTCCAACTCTGTGCGACCCCATAGATGGCAGCCCACCAGGCTCCCCCGTCCCTGGGATTCTCCAGACAAGAACACTGGAGTGGGTTGCCATTTCCTCCTCGAATGTATGAAAGTGGAAAGTGAAAGTGAAGTCGCTCAGTCGTGTCCAACTCTTAGCGACCCCATGGACTGCAGCCCACCAGGCTCCTCCATCCATGGGATTTTCCAGGCAAGAGTGCTGGATTGGGGTGCCATTGCCTTCTCCAACGATAAGCCTAGTCATTCATAAATCCGGGCTTAGTTGTGTCATTCTGTCACTGTTAGAAACACATGGCTATGGTACTAGTCCTTAGTTCCTGGCTGTATCTTTCATATAAACTATAGACCTATGGCATGGTAATCATATACTTTGGGTTCATTTCTTTAATGATTTGATCCTTGTTGTGCACAAGGGCTTTGTTTGTGTAGCTGTTGTTTCAGTCTTCTCTTGGATTTGTCCTGCAGTCTTTCAAGGTGCACTAGAGGACATTTGATTGAATTACAGTGTAGGGCACCCACCTCTTTCATCAGAGTGCAATACCAGACTGTGAAATTCAGTTACTAAATGCAGTTGCTGGTGTATCACATGGCAGTAATTTAGTGTCTGCTTCTCTTATGGTCATCCTGTCATTGTACCAAAGTAAAGGCTCTGTGAAATGTACATTTCTCAAAGCATATTCTGTGTACATGCCTCAGGGATGGTTCTGCCAAAGTGTTTCATGGTCCCATTAATTTGAGAAACACTGCAGATCATACCCTTTGATCTTGTTAAATAAAATGCCTGTAATTTTAAACAGTCTTGGGGAAATCTTGCAGTAAGTAAATTCTCTGAGCTGTATTTAAGTATATTTTATGAAACTTATTTGAGTACAGAACATTTTACCAAGAAACTTATAAGTTTTCTTATCAATACCCATTAGCAAAGTTCATTGAGTAATGTTGAGTTAAATGAACCCTGTTCCTCTTTATTTCAAGGAACATGAATAATTCGTATTGGCTGACACTCTCTATACCTGGGAAACATCTTCCCCACTGTTTTCTGGTAAGATAACTAGCACTTTTGGAAGGAGGAGGAGCTCTAATCCAGCAGCCTCTCAGGTTACAGGATTATATTTAGGGCCTCCAGTTTAGGACAGTGGTAATGTTGAGTTCTGCCTTTGTAGATGTATACTGGTCTCCACTACCTCACTGGTCCAAGGACTCTGCTAGTTTGCTAGTTCAAGAAAATAAGCTAGGTCAGCTGTCATATCCCCCTAAATGAGAAAAGACAGCTAGCTGCCTGGACTGCAATTGGAAGGAAAGGTCAATCAATATATTACCTCTTCTTCCATGTGTTCCTTGCCTGCCGGCTGAGTTGTGCCTTCTCACTAGCGGTGGTAATCTCTTCTGCTAAATTTTATTTTAACCTTGCAAATAGGTGAAAGGAAGGGCACAGTGAATAACGCCTTTTCTCCTACACCTCTGAGTATATTATTTGGGCTGACTCTTACTCTCCGTTCCCCCAGTCCGCCTTGCATGGTCCTGTTTAGATGGAGAGTTAGACAAGTAGCTGGTGTCACGTACTGTGGGAATTTCTCCGAGAACCCTGTCAGGCTCTTGCACAGACAGAATGCAAGCATGTTTGTAATTTTTGACAGTACCCAGGATCTAGGTGGAATAAAGTTTTTTCAAAACATTTCTCAGTCAATATGTTTACTCTCCTTCACCAGCCATGCAGTGTGATACGGTGCATCACCGATACTTGAAATAGGCTGCAACAGGAGGTCAGAAAGGGGCATAGATTTTCTAACATGGCATGTTAGATGGAATGATTTTGTGTACTCTGAAGTGGAAAATTCAATCAGAATTTTCCACACTTTTTAGTTAAAGCAACACTGCTGTTTATTGATGAAAGGTAGACTGGGAGAAATATAGAATGAAAATGGAGTAGATGACAAATCTAGCATTATTCCTGGTCATAGCAGGAAATAGTTTTTCTCTTGTAATTTAATGAAAGCTATATGAGATTAAAAGGGTCTGCTTAAAAGATACACTATGGAATACTTGGAATATATGCCAGTTTGTTTAGCGTGTGTGTGGGTAAAATGCAGTCTGGCTTTTTAAGAAGCTTGTGTTTCATTGAGATGGACTTTGTGCTTGACAAAGGGTAGTTATAAGGCCCAGGTAATCTATTTTGGCTTAGTTTTAATGCAGCAGAACTCATTTGGAAAGCATCTGAGAGAATCAATAAGAAATTCAGGGATAGATTCTGTAAGTTTTCATTCAAGTAGAAGATTTAAATGTATTACTAGTTTTCATTCATCTGTGCTTTGGTGCACAGAAGATACATCAGCATAACTACCTATTATGTAGATAAATACTTTATACTTTCAAATTGCAAAACCTTAGGGTTGCTATGTCAGATTTGTGAATGAATATTTAAGAGAGAATAACAGCCTAATATTAGTGTGCTCAATGTGTGCCAGTCAGTTTTCTAGATACTTCATGTGTATTCTTTCATTTAATCCGCACAGTGACACTATGAGCTCTTATGACTGATCACTTCCAGTGAGGGTATGTCATTTGTCCAAGGCCATCCTCCTAAGCCAGGTTCCTGAACCACCTTGCCTGGCTGCCCTCCTAGGACTCTGCCATCTCAGCACTTTCATCCTGGTGAGCCTAAGGACACATGGGTTAGTGACTTGATTCAATTCACATGGAGTACTTAGCACTTAGGGTTTTTATATTTAGATTTTATCTTTAAAAGATAGAATATATATAATATGTGTGTGTGTGTAATATTTTACATGTAGAATTAAAAAAAAAAAAAACTGGACTGGAAAAAATGAAATTAATGGTGTTACTAGGGGCTCAGGATAGAGAAATGGGAGAGATGTTTAAGGGTTCATAGGACCTGCCTGCCAATGCAGGAGAGGTAAGAGATGCAGGTTCGATCCCTGGGTCAGGAAGATCCCTGGAGGGAGGCATGGCAAGCCACTCCAGTATTCTTGCCTGGAGAATCCCATGGAGAGAGGACCCTGGCAGGTTATGGTCCATAGGGTCAAAAGAGGCGGCCATGACTGAAGTGACTTAGCACACATGCATGCATGTGCAACGAGCACATATAAGTCCTGGAGATTTAATGCACAGTACAGTGATTATAGACCGCAAACTATATTGTAAGCATTAAGCTTGCTAAGAGACTAGGTTTTAATTTTTTCAATCACTAGAAGAAATGATATTTATATGAAGTGATAGAGCTGTTGGCTGACATTACAATGACAATTATATTGCAATACAAATGTATCAGATCAATGTTGTATACCTTGAATTTATATAATGTTATGTCAATTATATCTGAAGAAAAAGAGACATGTAGTTCTTTAACAATCTATTTTATTTAACTATTAATACTTTTTTCCTGATTGATATATAATTCTGATGTTTAGTTTCCTTTCTCTTTTTTGTTTTACTACCATTTATAGTGACTGCTGCTGCTGCTGCTAAGTTGCTTCAGTCGTGTCCGACTCTGTGCGACCCCATAGACGGAAGCCCACCAGGCTCCTCCGTCCCCGGGATTCTCCAGGCAAAAACACTGGAGTGGGTTGCCATTTCCTTCTCCAATGCATGAAAGTGAAAAGCGAAAGTGAAGTCGCTCAGTCGTGTCCGACTCTTAGCGACCCCATGGACTGGAGCCTACCAGGGTCCTCTGTCCATGGGATTTTCCAGGCAAAAGTACTGGGGTGGGGTGCCATTGCCTTCCCCGATTTATAGTGACAGCACCACTTAAAAGCATTCATGCAAGTTCAGCAACTTGTCTAAATTGTGTGACTTTAACAGATAGTTTAGGCTGCTTATAATTTTATGTTCTTCAGTGTGCTAGAGTTGATTATTTCCCTCCTTTGTTCATACTATGTTATGGTATAGGTAGTTGATACTGTTTTTTTTTTTTTTTATCTTATAGACTGTGAGTCCAGATTTAACTATCAATTTTAGGTTTCCAAGGTGATAACTGCGTAATTTAGTGTATGAACACATAGTGTCTGTGGAATGTAGTAATCATGGCAGCACAGTAAGTCTAGTGTACTTTTTATTTTTAAAAGAAAGAACTTAATTAGTGTAAATAGAAACCAAAGTTGAAACCACCTAAACTCAGTCCTGAATTACAAATGGCAGCATTCACATGTGATAAGGGGGAAACCTTCTTGCTTGGAAATTACTTAATTTTTTCAGTTAATAAAAATAAGATGCCACCGTATGAGAACTTTCTTAGGTCTTCAGTTAAAATGTCCACCCATGTTGTAGTCCTTGTGATCCGAAAACCACACAAGATATCATCTTGACTTTAAGAGAAAGGATTCTGTCTTTGCAATGAAAATAGAATTCAGTCTTAGGGAAGAAACAATTAAAACCCAAAGCCTTTCATTACTTTTGATGCTTAAAAAAAGGCAAAAACTGCTACACTATAATATTTTCTGCTAATTAACTGTCACAAATGTGACACCATTAAGTTTGAAGTCACTTCGGTTAACTTCAAAGTCATTATTAACACACACTGTGTGGACCTCCCAAATTGATTTTGGAAAAGGGAAACCCATTGACAGATCTGTAATCAGTGTTTCCAAGGATTTTGCTTCTCATAGAACCTAATCCTAATTTGAGGCTTCTCTGATAGCTCAGCTGGTAAAGAATCCACCTGCAATGCTGGAGACCTGGGTTAGATCCTTTGTTGGGATGATCCCCTGGAGGAGGGCATGGCTACCCACTCCAGTATTCGTGCCTGGAGAATCCTCATGAACAGAGGAGTCTGGTGGGCTACAGTCCTTGGGGACCCCAGGAGTCCGCCCCCAAAGAGTTGGACGTGACTGAACGACTAAGCCGGAGAAGGCAATGGCACCCCACTCCAGTACTCTTGCTTGGAAAATCCCATGGACAGAGGAGCCTGTTAGGCTGCAGTCCATGGGGTTGCTAGGAGTCGGATACGACTGAGAGACTTCACTTTCACTTTTCACTTTCATGCATTGGAGAAGGAAATGGCAACCCACTCCAGTGTTCTTGCCTAGAGAATCCCAGGGACGGGGGAGCCTGGTGGGCTGCCGTCTCTGGGGTCGCACAGAGTCGGACACGACTGAAGTGACTTAGCAGCAGAACGACTAAGCACAAGCACAGCACGTAACTTAATCCTAATTTAAGCAACATTTGGCCATTTCCTCTGGGTAACAAGCACGGGCCCTTCTGATGCTCAGAGATGGTGTCAGGGTTGTCTTAACGCTGTGTGCATTTGATACACTGCTCCAAAGCTGACTTGCAAAGTTCACGACTATTTTTGGAGATATCAGGGACATGTTTAGCTGCCAATGACCAAAAACACAACAAATTGCAGCTTAAATAAATAAGGATCTATTATTTCTCATATAAAAATGTTGGTTGGTTGGGTGTCCAGGGCTGGTGCAGTGTGGGAAAGGGTCATCAAGGTTATGTTGTCTTTGCTCTGCTATCCTTAACATGAGACATCTGACCTTGGCGAAATCACAGGGTTACTTTTCCAGGGTTCAATTTCCCCATTAGAAAAAAATGGTGGTCACCCTTCCTGTAATTGCAGGGTAGGGTAAGGCTCAAATGAGTTCCTGTAGGAAAATATGTGTAGCACAGGGCCTGGTGCCCGCTTGATTACTTATACCACAGCTTCAGCCCCACAGCACTAGCTTTCATAGTGTGATGGCGGGGAAGGTGTTAAGCGGGAAATAGGGGACCCTACCTTCCTCTCTGTTCTGTCTTAGGGTTCCCTATTCCAGCGTTCTTTCAACTGATGTTATTTGAAATAACACATTGGACAAATTAACTTCAAAAAAGATCCAGTATCCCTTTAACAAATAGGACCTATTACTTACTAGAAGACAATGGCACCGCACTCCAGTACTCTTGCCTGGAAAATCCCATGGACGGAGGAACCCAGTAGGCTGCAGTCCATGGGGTCGCTAAGAGTCAGACACGACTGATCGATTTCACTTTCACTTTTCACTTTCATGCATTGGAGAAGGAAATGGCAACCCACTCCAGTGTTCTTGCCTGGAGAATCCCAGGGACGGGGGAGCCTGGTGGGCTGCCATCTATGGGGTTGCACAGAGTCGGACATGACTGAAGTGACTTAGCAGCAGCAGCAGCACTTACTAAGTAAAATATATCCTTTATAAGGCAATTGTTTATTTTATTCTGTGACCTCTTTGCAATAAATTTCAATACCATTAAAGGCTTAAGACATATTATTGATTATTTGAATATGTGTGTCATTAATCTTCCCTTGCTCTCATACATTTTATATGTACATTTTAAGTGTCGTCTTTTGCATTTAGATGGAGAAGAGTGGATTAGAAGAAAGCAGACTTGTGGGTATTGGCTTCATATAGCACTTCAAGAGCTCCTTGCACTGTTTTGCCTGTAAATTTCTACACTAAGATGGGCTTTCAGAATAGTGACTGTTAGATAAACTACAGAGTGTCTTTAGTAAATAAAAATGATTAATCTCAGCTGAATAAATTTACTATCACTGGCCAAATAGTCTCATCCACTTCCGTTTCCTCGTTCTATAAAAAGCCTTTTTCTTCTTGTGTTAAAGTTGTCTGTAATTTTAATGGAACCTTTGAGTTATTATCTGATTTTTAAAAATTGGTTCATAAAAGGATATTGATTCTTTAAATTAGGAGTGGTTGAAATGTTGTTTATGGGCAAGCAGTCTCCTTTGCTGGAACCTGGAACCCTTGGTCAAGAAAACTAATCTTAAATCTGTGTAAAGACACTCTTAAAAAAAAAAAAAAATCATAGCTCTTAGAGACCATCTCTGGATTGGATAGTAACGTTGGTTTGGAAATGTAGGGGGAACCAACAGGTAAAAGAGAAAAACTGTTAAGCACAGTCCTTCCTAGTTGCTTAGTTTTTATTGCCTGCCATTGATATTCACTTCTTTCCCAGGGTGTTTTCCTGGGTAATGAGAAGATTCTAAAATCAAATAAGGCTTTTGAACAGTGAAGATGTTTGCACTGTTCTCTTGAAGAATCCTATAGATTTATAGTGATCCTAAGAGGTGTCTCATATCCACTATATTAACTAGCCTTTTAGAAGCTTATGAACATTGTAGCTTTTATTGATTCCAGGGAATTGTACCCAACAATAAGCAATAAAAGTCGATGGTAACTTTCTTCCCATATAGGGGTGTGCCGATCAATATTTTGAATTTACTGTAATTTTCTGGTAATGGATGGAAGACCTGAAAAAATTGTGGAGCCTTGCAGGGCACAGCTGTGCAGTGTTGCCTTTTTATCTGAGCTCACTGTAGGTCACAGGCTTTCCCAAGTAACAAGAAGCATAGTTAAGTGGCAGGGCTGATGCGTGTATTTATCGCAAGCCTTCATAAGTCTCTTTGGAAGGAAAAAGGAGAATCACAAAACTTGTCCACAGTGACCTTAATTTTCTAGTCCTGAAGGACCTCTAAAGTGTATTGACTTAAAGGCAATTCAGATGTTAAATATCCAATATTTGTATATGATCTCCTTCTGCTAAAGGAATTTTTTGTCCTGATTAGTAACGGTGTGTGTTTTCACTGAAGCTTGCTTTGCCTGGAATCTTGCAATTGTTTGACAGAACTGTGCCCAGGTTCAACAGTCAGAGAAGAGGAGATAGGCACCCTGAGCACTAGCTCCTTGGTTTTACCTGTTTCTCACGTGTGCCCCAGGTGGCACATCTGGTGTGAGTATCACACTTCAGCCACCAGTGCTGGCTGGCGTCTAGGATGCTGGTGTGTTCAGAGCTGTGCCATGGGCATCGTGTGTGGTCTCGGTCTTCTCAACACCTTATGACATACGTTATTAGCCTCATTTTATAACTTAGAAGATTGAGTCTTAGAGATGTTAAAGAGATTTTTCAAGGATGTTTTCCAGCATTGACTTATATTAGAACATAGATATATCTGAATCTAGATCCTATTCATTTACTCACTATGAAGTATACAATGAGCTTAAATAAGAATTTCTGTTTAGCACAAAGTTTGGTTGATCTAATATCCGTTTTCTTGTTTCATTTCTTTTGTTGCAAAGGGCTGTGGCTCCTCTAATTTGATCAAAACAAATTTCTTTAATTTCAAAGATGGCACTTTTGCTTGAAAGAGACAGTTTTTGTTCTTTAAGAAGAAAATGAACACAGAAAATACTATATGACTGAGGGCTGAAAGCTCCTAACTTTGAGGAAATAAATTCACCTCACTTAGTATATAGTAAGCACTCAATCAACTGATGGAGAAGGCAATGGCACCCCACTCCAGCACTCTTGCCTAGAAAATCCCATGGGCGGAGGAGCCTGGTGAGCTGCAGTCCATGGGGTCACTAAGAGTCAGACAAGACTCAGCGACTTCACTTTCACTTTCCACTTTCACGCATTGGAGAAGGAAATGGCAACCCACTCCAGTGTTCTTGCCTGGAGAATCCCAGGGACGGGGGAGCCTGGTGGGCTGCCGTCCACGGGGTCGCACAGAGTCAGACACGACTGAAGCGACTTAGCAACAGCAGCAGCAGCAATCAACTGGAGATGTTATTAATACTAGCTACTACTAGGGTTCGATCCCTCCCTGCTACTCAGGAAACTTTGCAGAAATGTGGAAACTAAAGAGATAGATT
Organism: Tragelaphus eurycerus; assembly: GCA_935064755.1. Taxonomy (NCBI): domain Eukaryota; kingdom Metazoa; phylum Chordata; class Mammalia; order Artiodactyla; family Bovidae; genus Tragelaphus; species Tragelaphus eurycerus. The sequence continues at coordinate 13,262,956 of CAKXYN010000024.1, read as the reverse complement.
TACCTTATATCATACTGAATTGGAAGGAGGTATGTATATAAATGTGAGATTCTCAAGCTTGATTTTTTTGATATCAAGGGTGTAACATGTTAGGAAGCATCAAAACCCTAGTAATTGGCTGGAAAGGAAGCTTGCTTCATTTGCTCATTTACTTGGGGTTAGCCAATGACTTGTTACGTTTTTTTCTATTTTAAAAGATCTGTGTTAAAAGTAATGTGTTTGCAAAGCTTTACTTCAAGTAAAGCCAGAGTCTATAAAAATACTTTAAGTGTGAAATTTGCTTAGAAAGAGCTGCAAAACTGTGTTGTAATACTCCTTCCTAAGAGTAATTGCCACTGTGTTATCAAGTATGAATGCAATTCAATATAGCCTACTTGGGGCCCAGGTGGGGGGTGGGAGAAGTGTCATCCCTGGCGGGAGGGGGCGGAGGTGTCGCCAGTACAAATACACCAAATCTTACTTGGTGATGAAAAGTAATTAAAACTGTTCTGGACTTGGACTGCTGTGGATTCAAAGACAAGCTAAGCCATTTACCAGCTCTGTGACCTGCATCACTACTTACTGCTCTGTGCCTCAGTTCTGCAAAATGAAAATAATAGTGAAAAATAAAGAAGATAATGTACATCACCACGCGGTCCACATTAGGAACTGTGACTAGATGGATAAAGGTGGGCTTAGTACAGAAATACAATTTACACCAATTGTATAAAAAATTTTAAAGTGGAAAAGGGGGTTGTGATTAATGATATTTTAACTTTCATGCAAGAAAGACTTGGGGGACTGCCTTCGTAGTCCAGTGGTTAAGGCTTTTCTTCCAATGCAGGGGGTGCGGGTTCAAACTAAGATCCCACATGCCTCTTGGCCAAAAAGTCAAAGCATAATACAGAAGCTGTATTGTAACAAATTCAATAAAGACTTAAAAAATGGTTCACATTAAAAAAAAGTTCTGAAGACCTGTCCTTTGCTCTAATTTTACTTTGCAAATCTCTCTCACATTCTCTCCCATCAGGGACCCTCTGGTCTAAATTAAATGGTCTTGCATCCCCTTATCCACATTCAGATTTCATGATTTAACTTTTGAATGGCCCTCTTCTTTCATCTCTGGATGGTGCCCGCCCTTGGTAGTGGTCTAGGTGCCCAGACCTATCTGACTCTTTGAGGCCCTATGGACTGTAGCCCATCAGGCTTCTCTGTGCATGGGATTTCCCAGGCAAGAATACTGGAGTGGGTTGCCATTTCCTACTCCAAGGTATCTTTTCTACCCACGGATAGAACCCACATCTCCTGTGTCTCCTACAGTGAAGGTGGATTCTTTACTGACTTAGCTCCTAAATGTTCTAAACTTTCCCAGAAGTTAAACACTTCTTTTTAGCTCCCATAGATCCTAGACACACATTTTTCTCTTGAATCTGCCCCTCCTTTCTTTCCCCACTGTCTCTTTCTTGATCCTGCCGCTGAGCTATGCTTCCTGGATAAATTAATAAGCCTCTGAGTTACTTCCCTGTGTAACTCATTTACACCCTTTTACCAGAGTGATCCTTTTAGACATGTAAATTTAACCATCTTATTCTACTTAAAATGTTCTCTGAATTCCTCATTGCCTATAGGATACAGACAGACTCTCCTAAAATCCTATGGCTTTCCCTGTGCCTGCCTCCATACTCATGTCCTGCTGTTTTTTTCTTTCTACCTTCTGTTTTGGCCTTTCCGAGTTGACTAAGAGCTATATGCTGTTTCACCCCACCCTGCTTTGCTGCATCCATTCCCTCTTCTGGAATGCCCCTTTCCTCGCCTACTCCTGAGGCTGCCTCGCCAACTCCCAGATGCCTCTGAAGAAAGGCCAGGCTTAAGTATTGCATCACTTGGGAATATTTGATTTGCAAGGAGCAGAAACAACAAGTTAAACTGGTTTAAACAACGAAGGGACTTGATTGGCTCCCATAATTGAGAAATTCAGGTAGAGCAAGACTGGATCCATTAATTCAAAGAAATCACCCAAGACCCAGTTTCTACCTATCTTTCTTCTCTGTCACCTTCTACCCTGCAGCTGTTGTTAGTGTCCTGGGATTAGCACTCCTCCTTTCTTGCTAGCTCTCTTGAAAAAGGGAAGGAGTGCTTTCCTAGGAGCTCAGAACACACATTATTTGGCATCTTATTTTCCCAGATTGAATCAGATGCTATCTTTGAAGCAATTGCTAAGTCACTTCAGTCATGTCCGACTCTGTGTGACCCCATAGATGGCGGCCCACCAGGCCTCCCCGTCCCTGGAATTCTCCAGGCAAGAACACTGGAGTGGGTTGCCATTTCCTTCTCCAATGCGTGAAAGTGAAAAGAGAAAGTGAAGTCGCTCAGTCGTGTCCGACTCTTAGCGATCCCATGGACTGTAGCCTACCAGGGTCCTCTGTCCGTGGGATTTTCCAGGCAGAGTACTGGAGTGGGGTGCCATTGCCTTGACTCAAATGATGAACTTTGTCATCAGTTTAACCTAACCTGAGCTAAGCCTGGCGGTTGAGAATAGTGTCAGTTCCACCAGATTTTGTTTTTATTAATGATGGGAAACATCGCTGGGCAAGAAAGCATCTTGACCCCCCTTAAAGAAAAACTGATCATCCCCCTCCCTTGGTACTACTGCATATTTTGAAAACAACTCTATTCCAGGCTTTTCCACCCTGTATTCTAAAGCAAGCCAAGTCCTTTAACCTCAGCACTTGCCTCATCAGCCTTTACTAAAGAGTGTTCAATGGATTAAAAAACCAAAAAAACGTTTTGCTCACTTTAATCCCCGCATGTGTCCCTTGTTTTCACCTTTGGCAGAAGATTTTGCCTTCTGTTTCTGAAATTACAGGATTCTAAGTAAATTGCTTCAGTTTCCTTTGTTGTTTAAAAGGTATCTGTTCTTGCCCATACTTTTCTTCCTTTTAAAAACAAAAGCTCCCCTCTTTTTAAAAAACATTTTATTTATTTTTTTATTAAAGCCAACCCTCTCTGCTTATGTACTCATTCAGACCCCCACTCCCCACCCTGTTGCTCACATCACCCCTTTGACCTGCTTTCTGGCACTTTCCCTTGGAATGTAGGTGAAAACTGGGGCTGAATAATGCGGGTTCAGATTTTGTGTCCACCACCTCCTGGCTCTGCAGTCCTGGGCAGTCGCTCATCTCTGGACACTTCATGGGAAGGCTGGAGTGTTGCACCAAGCGGCCAAGTGAATTTGTTAGGAAATTCGTAGACTCCATTTTTTTATAGAATCTTACAAAACCCAAAGAGCCAGACACCCATATTGTGACTGAGGAACTTGTATATGGAAAGGCATAGGAGGTGAATGCCAAGTCTTGAGGACCATGACTGTTAATTTCAGTTCAAGGCAGAAAAATCTGACTCAGAAAGGAAGGCAGTAACTACTTGTGTTTTGTCAGAGAAAGTGAGCATGTGGTTGTGATCAAGTAAAATTTACATGAAAACCAAGCAAGCATTTTAGTGTGCCTTTTATGGTTTATTTTGTTGAACTTTACTGCCACAAATAAATATGTTAAAGTGAACTATAGTTATAGATACAAAAATAGAATGAAATAAAACCTGCAAGAAAGGGAAATTCTTTAAGATTCTCTACCCAACCCACATTCTCACTGTGAGAGAGATTCCAGTGGTATTTTACAGGTTGGATGGTTTAAATGTCCAGGCATCTCTGTCGCTTTCTACTGCTGCTTTTCCAGCTTTATTTTACAGTTTGTATGCAGAGAGCTGTGTACTTTATGGGCAATTCACTGGATTTTTCAAGGGTGGTTTGAACGTGAGCCACTTTTGAGTATAACTCAGTTTCGGAACCAACCTTTCATGTAAGATCTGGTTCGGTGGTGTGGTGTGTGTATTCCTCTGTTTCTGCCTTCACAAGTGAAAATGGAAGTCTGAAAAATGGGGCTGAAAACCTTCCTTTAAAAGAGCCAATCCCTGGCTGAGCCCATGCTGCTAAGTCACTTCAGTCGTGTCCGACTCTGTGCAACCCCATAGACGGCAGCCCACCAGGCTCCCCTGTCCCTGGGATTCTCCAGGCAAGAATACTGGAGTGGGTTGCTATTTCCAATGCATGAAAGTGAAAAGTGAAAGTGAAGTCCCTCAGTCGTGTCTGACCCTCAGCGACCCCATGGACTGCAGCCTTCCAGGCTCCTTCGTCCATGGGATTCTCCAGGCAAGAGTACTGGAGTGGGGTGCCATTGCCTTCTCCGATACCCTTAGTTAAATTTGCACCCCACTGGGTAGGAAGAGTTCCACTTGGGGCACCCTTCCTTGCCCTACCATGCTCCCCACTTGGAAAGGAAATAACAATAAAACCCTCAAACTTCACTACTATAATGACAGCTAGAAAAGTAGTATACCATTAAAAAAAACAATCCAACTAATGTGCCCTTAAGGGTACTTAGAAGTGCCAGCCTCATGAAACAACATATACAAACAACTGTCTCTCCATCTCCAGGGTGGTGTTCAAACATGGATATTTGTCAAAGCTCCCTGGGTGACACTGACGGGTAGCCAGGCTGCATTCAGAACCACTGCTTGAGCTGAATGATCTCATCCCCTTTTATTTTCTCTCCCGTTACCATTTACTCATTCAAATTATACTGCATACTCTTGCACCTGGTGATATCTCTCTCGTCCTGGGTATGTGTGTTTCCCCAAGTAGCTTTTAAATCTGTTTTGTTTTCTCCTTATGTGTCCCTAACAGTGCCTGATACACTGCCTCGCACATCTTGGCTCTTTAAACTCTCTCCCTAAATTAAGGTTTGTCTGTCAGTGCAGAGTAGTCAGAGTCACCCTTGATGACAGGGTGAGGCCACTGATGACTAATTAAGGGACGATGATATGGAGCAGTATGGGAACTTTAAATCTCATGGTTTCTGGAAAACAGTGAGAACGTGCTGGCTCTCAGGGTTCTGTTTGCAGGATTTTGCTTTTCTGTTAGGGGTTGGGGGAGGGTGGGTTCCGAATTTCAAATCCTCTTCCCTTTCTTTCAGAGGACCTCCTGGGTTGTGCAGCCTGGTGGAGCTGGCCCCACCTCCTACTGTGCTCAGGAAGAGAGCCAGTGTTTCCTTGTTCCTGCCCTGTGGGCAGTTAGGGCAGGGCCCCAGGTGTATCACGCTGACACCCACCAGGAATGGGACAGTCATGGGGAGTGCCTGAGTGCTAAGGGAAGGTGCTGGGACCTGTCGAAGGTCCTTCCCAGAGGGAAGCTGAGCTGAGCTTTGAGCAGCAGAGGTGTGGTCATGTTCTCTGGGGGTTCATTTCCTAGTTCCTGCCCATTTTTGGACCTTATCTGTGAAGCCATCTTGTGTGAGAGCTGGTATCTACTCTGTAGTATTTTTGCTTGCCAGCCTCTTTTGGTTTGTGTGGTTTGAGGGTTTGCACAGTTTAGCACATCATTTAACAGCAGGTACTACTACCTCATGCAAAGAGTTGGCTCACTGGAAAAGACCCTGATGCTGGGAGGGATTGGGGGCAGGAGGAGAAGGGGACGACAGAGGATGAGATGGCTGGATGGCATCACTGACTCAATGGACGTGAGTCTGAGTGAACTCCAGGAGTTGGTGATGGACAGGGAGGCCTGGCGTGCTGCGATTCATGGGGTCGCAAAGAGTCGGACACGACTGAGCGACTGAACTGAACTGAACCGAACCACGTAGCAAACTTCTCCCCGCCCGTAGATTTGAAGCGGCCCTGTGTGAATACTTATATGTGCCGCTTCTCCTTTTTCTGTCTGTCCCCTCTTTTCCTATCTCTTCCAGGCCGTGATTTTACATACCATCTTATACATTAATGATTTCAAAATCTATTTCCAGCCCTGATCTCTTTCCTGAACCCCAGGTTCATTTGTCCGACCACCTGTTTGGAAGTTTCTCTTTGTTACTCTCACAGACATCTTGAATGTGACATATCCAGACTGAAATTCTTCCCTCAAACTCCACTTGATCAGGCCAAGAACTTTGACTCTTTCTGGCTTTCTCTTCCATCTTCCACAGCCAGTTCTTTCGTAACATCTCTGAAAACATATCTCAAACCTGACTCTGACCATCTTCACTGATGGTCCAAGTCACAAACTTCTGTCATTTAGACTATTCTGTAACCTTCTAAAACACTGGATTAATTGTGACCTTATAGTAAGCTTAGAATATTTCGGTATTTATTAGTTCATACATTCCATGCTTCACTTAGATGTCCCTAACTTCCAGAGACTGGTACCTCCTGTTAAATCAGCAGCAGCATTAGATTAGAAATAAAGTGCACAGTAAATGTGATGCACTTGACTTATCCAAAACCATCCCTCCTGACACCCAGTCCGTGGAAAAATTATCTTCCACAAAATCAGTCGTTGGTGCCGAAAAGGTTAGGGACCACTGCTCTAAAATACACACATATACACACACATACAGTTTTTCTTTCTCTCTACTTCTCTCTCCTCCTTTTAGAGGACTTTAAAAACTTTTGAAATCATTTGAGATTTGTAGAAAAGTTGCAAGATAGTTGAATTTTTGCATACCCTTCCCCCAGTTTCCGCTAGTGTTAACATCTTATGTAACCTTAATACACTCGTCAAAATTATGAAATTGACATTTATACATTGCTATTAACTACACACTTTATTTGGCTATCACCAGGTTTTCCACTAATGTCCTTTTTGATGAGTCAAAATCCAGTCTAGGATCCAGCATTGCGTGGAGTCATCGTTTATCCTTAGTCTTCTTTGATCTGTGACAGTTTCCCAGTTGTTCTTGTGTTTCACAACCCTGACAGCTTTGAAGATGTTCTATAGAATGACCCTAAGTTTGGGTTTCCCTGGTGTTTTCTTTTCTTTTTTTTCCGGAATGAAACGGGAGCTAAGGATTTGGGGGAGAAAATGCCACAGAGATGAAGTCCTTCCCATCACATCATATCAGGGGCACATGATATCTGTGCTTATCACTGGTATCATTAGTGTTGGTTGGTTCAGATGGTGTTTGTCAGGTTTATCTGCTGAAAAGTTGCAGCTTTTCTCTTTCCCTCCTTTCTTTTTGGAAGGGAATCACTAGGTCCAGGGGCTTCCTAGGTGGTACTAGTGGTGGTAAAAGAACCCACCTGCCAGTGCAGCAGATGTAAGACACACTAACACTAGTTCAATCCCTGGGTTGGGAAGATCCTCTGGAGAAGGGCATGGCAACCCACTCCAATATTTTTGCCTGGAGAATCCCCATGGACAGAGGAACCTGGAGGGCTACAGTCCGTGGGGTCACAAAGAGTTGGACATGACTGAAGTGACTTAGCCCACATGCGCTAAGTACAGCCCCTTTCCAGGGGAAGAGAATTAAGCCCCACCTCTTGAAGGAGGGGATATCTTATTTGTAACACAATCTATGGACATCTCCTTTCTTTTTTAAATCATAACTGGCCTATCAGTTAAAAAGAATAGTTCAAAGATTTCATGGCAGGTATCACCATGTTATTTTATTTGTGTATGAAGAGCTATTAAATACTTCAGAAATAGTATATACTTTTAAAGTTGCCATTGTGGACATTGTATACATATTAAACATTGCAGCTATTTCTCAGTTGTCTTGATGAGTAAGACAAGTTATTTTCTCTGTATGAGGCCAAGGTTGGCCAAAAGGAAAAGAATCACCTGTTATGCTTTCTCTTTCTGGACTCACAGAAATTCTCACGAACTTGAGGAACCTGTATGTCTTCAATCTTATCAAGAGATCACAAGATGAAATACAAAGAACTTAGGTAGATTAACTTTTCTTCATTATTTTTAGTGTATGTACACTGAATAGAAAAGGAGGCAAAGAAGATAATAATATTAAGCAAATAATGATATAAAGTGATTCTAAAAATATTAGAAGTCACTGAAAAATCAACATCATTGAAAATAATTTTAAATTCTAATATTCTTAAGTATACTCATATGCATTTCTTTAATCTATGATGATTAATAATCACAGTTTTTAGTTCAGAAGGATGTTTCTTGCCCTTTTTTTTTTCTCTCTGCCCTCTTCCCTTCTCTGTTCTTATGCTACATTTTTAACACATGTTCCACGTATACTCAGCACAAGCTTTGATTTATGACTGGCACTAAAAGGCGGCACAATGGTAAAGAATCTGCCTGCCACTGCAGGAGATGCAAGAGATGCAGTGTCCATCCCTAGGCTTAGAAGATCCCCTGGAGTAGGAAATGGCTACCCACTCCAGTATTGATGCCCCCAAAATATCATGGACAGAGGAGCCTGGTGGGCTGCAGTCCATGGAGTCGTGAAGAGGCAGACACAGCTGAGCGTACATACAGGTGCCTGGCACTAATACCATAATTCTCCAGGCAAGAACACTGGAATGGGTTGCTGTTTCCTTCTCCAAGGGGATCTTCCCAACCCAGGGATCAACCTGGGTCTCCTGCATTGCAGGCAGATTACTTACTGTCTGAGCCACCGGAGAAGCCCAATACCATATGCCTTACCTAATTATATAAGTGTGTGTTAGTGACCTTGTCCTGACACTAAAAGAATAAGATGAGGACACACAAACAGTATCGCTGGGATTGGGGCAGTAAGTGCCTACTGTTGCTCATTTGTATCCGACCAGTTCAGGTTCATCAGCGTGTGGTCCCACGAGGCAGGGCCACAGCCCCTCCTGGCTCCATCTGCAGTTTCTCAGTCTTCCTGGTATTTGCAGGCTTTTGCAGCCATTGTTCACAAGGTCTTGGCCACAGCACATTCGTTTCTCTCACTTTATTACCGTCACATCTGATTCCAATTTGCTACCAAATTGAGTTTCCAGTTCCGAGCCTGACATTCAAGCCGTCAGGTGGATTAGCTCCTCAGCTTGTTTAGCGTGGACCCTGCAGGTCAGTTGACAGTGGCCTATTAAATGTCCCCTGCCCCTCTGCCTGCAACCTCGGCTGCCGTCCCGGGAGCAGCAGTGCGGGGTTTCCCACTGTGACCTTTCTTCTTGTTTAGAACTCATAATTCTAGAGCTGTTGGAAAGACTTTCTGATTAAAAGCAGAGTTGGCTTTGTATCCCTTATCTTGCCATTTCAGCAGTTTTTTTTTTTCTCAGAGCAAAGCAGCCAGCTTTCGGTTGGGTCATTTGGTGGAATATGATTGATTGAACTACTTGGGGATCATTTATTTGGGCCTTCCCCTCTTATCTTCTGAGTGATCTGTTTACATCAGATGTTGAAACAACATCTGACTTCTTTTCTTTTATTAATGATAACACCTCAGGTACCCCTCCTTTTCTTTTAAAGCTGCTGTCAGATGAGCTTACTAAACAGAAGTATTTATTTGTTTAATTAAGCTCTAGGCCTTTTGCTGTATAGCAGGTCTCAGGGATTTCTTTCTCTTTATGGAAGCATGGTTGCTTTGCCACAGTGTGTCAATTTCAGGTATACAGCACAGTGATTCAGTTATATGTATGAATTCCTTTTCAGATCAGTAATTTCTTTTTAAAAGAAACTCTCTGGTGAATGATTACTTGTAGGGAGTTCTTTTTTCTTTTTATTTTAAACCTAAATACAAAACAGATTTCTCAGTGCTTGTCATAACCCAAGACACACGTATAGAAAATTATTCATTGGTTGTTTTATTTACATTTCAGTTTTCCAGAGAAAACTGTCTTGGTCAGAGACACTTCTCTCCTCATTAGAGGCTTTAGCAAATAAATGTGTATTTATGTTTTGGAATCAGGGGCCTAAGTTTAGCAAACACTATAATTTCTTGGGGCTAATGAAGGATTAAAGAAAAACTCAGCAAAAAACATTCCGCCACTGAACCCTGCAGCCCTTGAAAAGAAAATGGTTAGCTATTAGGAAAAGGAAGAAAATACTGTCCCTAAAATAGTTTTTTTTTTCTTGCAATTTATCATCTGATTATTATAACTCTATATCAAAATATATTTTCCTGTTAATAAGAGAGTAAAGTAATAACTTTGATTAAGTTCTGTTTAAGGCAGGATCCTCCTCTGGGCTGCTACTCTCAAGTCTGTTTTTTTTTTTTTTTTTTTTTTTGATAAGCTGTGCTGAAGTAAATTGCATGGTTTAGAAGTAAGATGGGAGGCCACAGGCCATGACAAACATTTAAGGATCCAATAAGAACAGGGAGCAGGAAAGGTGAGTTTGAAGCTGAAGGGGGAGCACCTTTCAGAAAATGATGCTTGAACTCCAGGCGGGCAAAAAAATAAATGATAATTATGGGAATGAAGGCCCAAATTTAGGCAAGCCTTTCAAATTTTGAGTTGAAATAGCCAGATGACTCATTGCTTCCTATTCTTTAGTTATCATCATCAAGTAATCATTCTCGAATGCCCAGGCTTCTGAAAGCTCCATCAGTGGGTGGAAGTATTTCTGTATCCCTTTTTATTGATTTGTTTGGCTTGTTTGCTGGGTGGTTTTGTTTTGTTTTCCCAGACACTCCATAGAAAGGTAGATAACGATCTTAATTTGAGATAAGTGTGAGAACATCCTTTGAAACTATAAAGCAATCTATTAATTGTTGTTGCTGTCTGGTTACCTTTTGAGAGGTTCATTAACCTACTTTAAAAAATACCCTAAATCATAAATCACATTTGCTTTAAGAAATAACACCAGGAAACCTTTTGCTGTGTTTCTTTTTAAAATTATGATCTTCGGTAGACACAACGTTTTGCAGGAGTTTATTTCTGTTGGGGGCAAATAGTCTGATTTAAGTCCCTTTTCATTTCACTTTTCACTTAATTATAGTCCTGCAGAATTTCCCCTCCTCCTTCTATTGCCTTTTTGGTTACGTTCTTTGTTTGTTCAGATTTCCCTTACCCTCAATTATAGTGTCACGTACTCAGTATTTGCCTGTCATGGCTTTGGAAGGATTGATGTCTTTTCTGCTCTGGAATTTAGGTGATCTGTGTTTGAACCTTCAACACAGTGTATAAAAGGGACAATGTAAGAAGGGATTCAGTATGAAATAATTGCACTAAAATCTTTTCAGCATAGAAAGTGCCAAATCAAGCATAACAAGGAAGATACATTTTACTTTACCTGTTTGGTGTCCTAGTAGTCCAAGGTTAAGGCAGCATCTCATAAACATGTTTTGTTTGTTCTTTTGCAGAAGGAGCTGAGTCTTCCCAGAAGAGGAAGTCTGTAAGTAGAATAATTTAGTTTCCTTATTGATTCATTCATATTTTGGGATAAAGTGTGTAATGTCATTATTCTCTGACTTGTTAGGTTCTCAGTGGCAATCAAAAGATTAATGATAATCAACTGAATTAAGAAAAGACAAAGCTTTGCACTTATTTATAAATGTCAGAATTAATGATTTCAAAATAACTTGAAGAAAATTTCCAGGGTTTGTTCCTCATGCATACTGTTAGCCAAAATGCATTATTCCTGGGATAATCTTGAATTTTAAAAATCTATTATGTAATCAAGCAAAAACATTATTTGGTCTGCAGATAGTTTAAATTGATCTGACTAAAGAGTTAGTGCTTTTCTACATGATCTAGAAATCCATGATTGTTCTTTATACTATGAATTTTTGCGGAGTAAATGATACACTTTTGCCTTTGAATTGATGAAGACTTTGCATCCACTAACCTTTCTACTAGATCTAGACCTTACTGAGTTGATTCATGTATTGCTCTTATATTAAAATAGCAAATTTGCTAACATTGACTTGATTCCTTTATTGTGTGTTTCAACCTTTTCTTTTTAAGGCTAATAGTATATTTGCACAAATCATAGTTTTCTTCACTATCAAGTTGTGGAATAAAATTAATTGCCTTCAATAATGCACTAAGGTCAATTTACTCTCAACTAGTACTGTGTAAAGGCTAGTCTAGAAATATTTGGATTTGATGTCTGATTTATGTTGAATTTAGAGGATGGGCAATGTCCTTTTAAAAAAAATAAGTATAACGTTTAAGATAAGTTCATGTAAATCCCAACTTGGAGAATTAGAAATGTATATAGTGACTGTTAAAAGAATTCATTCTTTTGACTATGCTTTGAAAATTTCAGTCTTTGTTTTGCATCTGGGAACTAAAACTTCATCAGCCTGGAACATTTCAATACTATCCATTTTGATCTCTACTTTTTTAGTTGCCAGGAGGATACTGGATCATTATTCTTGGAGAATATGCCTGAATAAATTTTCACTGGCTCCCAGCTTATATCTCTGGACGCTACAGGTTTATGGCCTAATAGTTTATCACAGAAAATGTCCTTAGAATCAAAAACCTCCATTCTTCTGCATAATGATTAGGACTCTTCTGCCTAGACTAGTAGAAGTTCAAACTTTTTGATATTTTCTATCATGATGAGAAATAAGGAACAAGAAAAACAGAAATATCTACATAAAATATATTTATAGATAAAAAATCTCTTTCTCTCATAATTTTCTTAATCCTTAAAGTATCTTAGGCTTGTCTTTTATACTTTATTTAAAAGTTTAGAAATCTAGTCAAATCTTCGTTTTAGCCTTTATAAAGGTGGTACTTTTTTCTATTATAAATTATTATGATGATAATGTTAATTAACAAAGTAGATTCTTCATACTTATTGAAAGGCCATATCTCCTTTTGCACTTGTATAAATCTCAAATCTGATTATATTAGCTGATAGCCATCAGTTGGTGGGAAGAATACACAGGAAAATATTTAAATTTCTTTACTTGAGAGAATGGAATCTTTAACAGAAAAAAAAAAAAAAGAATGATGACATTAGTTTGTTTGGATTATGTGCTTTGAATACTTAGTAAGAGAAAAATAAAATTATATATAAGTCAATTAAAAATCCCCTCCTAATAAAAGTCAGCTGATCTATTGATCAAATTATGTGAATAATGCATCATATATATGTCAACATAAATCTACCATTTTTTTAGTGAACTTGGAAAAAATTAACAGTTGCAAGTAAAGCAAATAAGAAATAAACATTCTATTTTTAAATTTTCTATTAAATACAAGTATTCCTCAAAGAATTAATGACTTATGACATCAGTGTTCTGGGATGTAATGCCACTCAGAGTTTTCAATACAAATCTGATGAAGACAAGCACGTGTGAGTTTTTCTTAGGTATTGGTGCTAGCCCACATCATGGTACCTGATCATTAAACCTGTTAACATTTCCTCAGTTTATGTACTGTACAATTTGCTGCACAAATGCTTTCAAGTCTTTTATTACTTCTCCCAGAAAGACTGACGATTTCATCCTGCTCCTCTGTTGTCTTTCTGTGTCAACAGTGAGCAACTCTGCAGTGGGGTGTATTCCATGTTCTCTGTGGTACCTGGGCGTGTGATTGAACTTTTCAGAGGGCATGTGCCTTCAGAAGAGCTGTCTTTTGAAAGAAGGCACCTGGTTCTGTTACATCTGCAACTTCTAATTTGTGTCCATGGAAGGATAATATTTTTAAAATGCATTTTCATCAGACACATAGATTTATCAGATTTTTAAGAGTTTAGTATTGTTTTAAGTAAGCTTTAGATATTGCTTATCTGGAATCAAGTGATCAAAACATATGCATGATATAATGCATATACATATTATATAAAAGTTAAAGCTTTTACAAATAAAAGAACATAAAAGTAGGCTTTTTTTAAAATTACTAATTGAAAAGGACAAAAAAGCAAACTATATTCTGTCTAGAAAAAAAGGAATACAGATTGCCAATAACATGTAATTCACGATCATTTTCTCCAGGACTTACTTGAGGTCTGTGTTTCTCATGTGTTTTAAAAGATTGTGAAGACAATGATTGTGACTTTTCTGTTTTTAACAGTGCAAATGTCATCAGAAAGAGAGGTAAAGGGAAATTGTTTCTAGACCTGATGTTACTTAATAACCAAGTGACCCCAGATCAGTTTTCCAGAAGTTCTTCCAGCCCTTTACTGACTTCAAGACCCCAAATCCCATCTCTATTCTGACTCCCCCAAGGGTAGATTTTAGCTAGTTGCCTTCTTCTTACAAAGAGTAGCCATTTTCCCAGATTCTTCTAGATCATTCCTTCTCTTTGTCCTTGGAACAGAAGTTGCCATACTCTCTGCTCCCCTTCCTCTTAGCTATTTGTCAAAAGCTATATATCCTATCATGAGATAGTCATGCAATGAAATACTATATACCCATTAGGATGACTAAACTAGAGCAAATTCCAGATTCAAGATGTTAATACCATTTAAGGTGTAAAATTTCCAATAACAGCGAATCTAAACTGTTTTCAGACAGGAAAAGGGTAAAAGCCCAAGGTGTGAGCTGATGGATGGTTCAGAGCAAACCCACGGTCCCCTTTAATTGTAAAGGACCCCATCATGTTTTGTTAATTGATCAAATAAATAACCCTACAGGATAAAGGGCTTCTTCTTTTTTTCATGGAATTCCCTGGAGAGAGGAGCAGGCTGTCTGTAGTTACCACTTTATTTTAGTTGAAACAGCAACTGACACTTGGTGAGTTAGTGTTGGCTTTATGTTCTTTTGGCCCCACACATCTAGCAGTAGAAACTCAAAGCAGAAAGCAGCTCCTCTCCTGCACACAAGACCTGGAAAAGTGTTTCCTGCATGCTAAGGAATTTCTGGGAGTATTGAAATTACTGAAAGCAACTTAAGTGTCTTCTTGGCTTAGTTTTAATTTCTCGATCTAGCAACAACACTATTCTCTCCATAGAGTTTTGTCCCTTCTCCATTCCTCCTTTCCTTTCATTGTTATTCTGAGATGGTTGAAGTCCAGTAGGATTGGTCATGGAATAAATAGGGCAAGGTGCTGCTGGCATAACAGTTTCAGGTCTGCTAGGAAATTCATTTTCCTGTCCACAAAGAAGCATCTTAAACACGCTTATCATATGCCAGACATGCATCCCACTGGATCTGAAAGAACTGAAATTCATTTAGTTGGATCTTAAAGGTGTTTTTTCCTCTGGAGGGGTCTCACTGAAATGAACATACCTTTGAGCAGGGTGTCTCCGAGCTGCGTTTAGCACAGCAGAAGCTGAGTCATTAATGGGGTGCTTCTGGTAGACTGACAAAGGACAAAACTAGATAGGGGAGGTGCTGTCAAGAACCATTTTGCAACATGTTAAAAAGTACATGAAAAAGGTGATAAGCTTATTTCATGTCTTTCCCATGTTGTATCTCTTGGGCAGGGGCAAGAAAGGATGTTTAGGTATGAGATAAGACCAGAGTGAGCAGCAGAGAGAGGGTGTGTTATTAGAGAGGTTAGGACCACAGAGGCAAAAGACCCTGAAAGTTATTGGAAGCTTCTGGGTAGAGCTGGGCCTATTGGACTTAGAAGACAGCTTGTCTCACAGTAGATAGGTTGAACTGGGTACACTGGATTAGGACACAGTAGGTCCACTACGTATGAATGAATTCTAGCCTGAGGGCATGTTCGTAAGTCCAGTTTGTTCCTAAGTCCAACAAAGTTAGCCTAGGTACCCAACTAACACAGTTGGCTATATAGTTCAGTTCAGTGGCTCAGTTGTGTCCGACTCTTTGCGACCCCATGAATTGCAGCACGCCAGGCCTCCCTGTCCATCACCAACTCCGGGAGTTCACTCAAACTCAGGTCCATCGAGTCAGTGATGCGATCCAGCCATCTCATCCTCTGTCGTCCCCTTCTCCTCCTGCCCCCAATCCCTCCCAGCATCAGAGTCTTCTCCAATGAGTCAACTCTTCACATGAGGTGGCCAAAGTACTGGAGTTTCAGCTTTAGCATCATTCCTTCCAAAGAAATCCCAGGGCTGATCTCCTTCAGAATGGACTGGTTGGATCTCCTTGCAGTCCAAGGGACTCTCAAGAGTCTTCTCCAACACCACAGTTCAAAAGCATCAATTCTTTGGTGCTCAGCCTTCTTCACAGTCCAACTCTCACATCCATACATGACCACTGGAAAAACCATAGCCTTGACTAGACGGACCTTTGTTAGCATAGTAATGTCTGCTTTTGAATATGCTATCTAGGTTGATCATAACTTTCCTTCCAAGGAGTAAGCGTCTTTTAATTTCATGGCTGCAGTCACCATCTGCAGTGATTTTGGAGCCCCCCAAATAGTCTGCCACTGTTTCCACTCTTACCCCATCTATTTCCATTGAAGTGATGGCTATATAGTACCACAGTATAATAGGTTTATAATAGTTTTCAGAAAAATAATACATGAAAACACAAAAAAATAAAGACTACATTTTTAATTTTACAGTACACTACCTTAAAAAGTACAGTAGTACAACAGCTGGCACACAGGGGCACTTTCACATTTTTGAAAGTTCACAAATTAAAGGTTCATATTTAGGGGACTTGCTTTATTTCTTAGATTGAAATTTCTTATTTTGATACAAGAAAGAAAGTGGCCTTCTACATAACTGGATAGACTCCGGTTGATGTCATTGGCATATATAGGTCTCTGTATTTTTTAAAAAGAAGACTTATATTCAGGCCAGTTGTATTTCATCCAGAACATACTGCCTTGACAAGCTGTTAGGAAAAGTAGTTTGAGTAAAATGAGGTTGTTTCTAGAATGCAAGGAGAGGGAATCACCCTGGTTTTACAACTGAGTCGAATTAGATTTATGAGATTTTCATCTAAGTGAAGGCAAGATTTTCTGAAAGAGAGGAAAAGGGCTTAATTCAAGCAAAGTAAAGGGCATGTAAACAGTATTTGGATAAGTTTTAAAATGAATTTAGTTTTCCTCTTAGTACTTTCTTCCCTCCCACCCCCACAAATATGGAAGCAAAAATTCAAAATAACTAGTGTTGAAGCCGATTGGAAGTCCAGTGTCATTTTGAATGTTAGAAACCAAGAAACAAAATGAAGAAAAAATTGAGTGTTGCATCTGAATTAGCATTTAAAGTGGCATGTTTATATAAAAAGAGAATGGTGTAATATATCCTGAGAGTAAAGAGAGGATTTCAGACTGTGAAAGAATGTCAATTGCATTTATGTATTCATCGAATAGCCAGTTTGGTATTTGGTATGTATTTGCAGCATCCCCTATCACGCTTGCATTTATCTTCTGTGAGGGGGTTGGGGGAGGAGACTTGGGAGATAGAAACAATGCAAGATTGATCTTCCCACCTTTGCAAAATTATTAGGAAAACCTTAGCTTTGCTCCAGGGGAGGGAGACTTGGGTCACCTAGGGAGGTTTATCAAAATACACGTGCACGTTTCTAAACACAGTTGTGGGTGCAAATCGAAACCTGTGTGTATGTGTGTTGGGCGCCGAGAAAGGGAGAGTGGGGGGCTTGTGACCTTTCAGCCCATTCTAAAATGCCACCCTTGGCTGAGAACTGCTGTTCTTAGGGGAGCTGCAGGGTACACGGCATGCAAAGTGAGCTTCTGGACGTCCAAAGGCATGAGGGTGAGTTCTCTTTCAAATTTACT
Source organism: Tragelaphus eurycerus (assembly GCA_935064755.1). Lineage (NCBI taxonomy): Eukaryota > Metazoa > Chordata > Mammalia > Artiodactyla > Bovidae > Tragelaphus > Tragelaphus eurycerus. The sequence goes on along the minus strand of CAKXYN010000024.1, from coordinate 13,245,601 downwards.
AGGATGATTTTTTAGCAAGCCTGAATCAGACAGTAATTTGGAGACTTTGGGGGGTAACATTTCTTTTCAGTGTGGGCTTCCCTTGTGGCTCAGCTGGTAAAGAATCCTCCTGCAGGACAGGAGACCTAGGTTCGATGCCTATGTTGGAAAGATCCCCTGGAGAAGGGAAAGACTACCCATTCCAGTATTCTGGCCTGGAGAATTCCATGGACTATATAGTCCATGGGTTGCAGAGTCAGATACGACTGAGTGGCTTCCACTTCACGTTACTTTTCAGCAAGCCTTACGGAAGATGGCCCACTGTGCTCTTTTCGTAAAAGCCACCTTTTTGGGTCTGTTACTCAGTAGGCATTTCAGAGCCACACTGCCTGGATTCAACTCTGCCTCTGCCATTTAACCAGCCTATGACTTGCAGAAGGTTATTTCATCTCTCTGTGTCTTTATTTCCTCATCTGTAAATCATGTATACTATTCTATCCTGGAATGTTTTGAGGATTAAATTAATAAGTATTTATAAAATGTTCATAACAGTACCTGCCATGCAGTAAGCTCTATGTGTTTCGTTAAATAAAACATAAAGGAAATGAAACTTTCCCCAGCCCTCCCATCACTTCTTCCTGTCCTGTTGAGTTAAGCAAAGGACTGCCAGGTAAACTGAAGAAGTTCTGTTAAAGCCAGATCATTTAGTAGCACTTTCTAGAGAGTGACAGTATACCAACGCTTCCGTCAACAGAGGGTGTTAGAGAGGGCAGCTGGCCCTGTACTCTTGGGTAGATTTTTTTCCTTGTTTCCCTCCAATGGTTAACCCCTCATATCAGGAAATTTCTAGGTGTGTGAAGGAGACAGTCCCCACACATGTTCTGGCTTTGTAGCATCAAGCTGTGAGGGAACTCCGTGTGCTCAGGGAATGGCCTATTTCTAGAATAATCCTTCACTTGACACCTGCCCATCCTTCTCAGCATGGTATACAGATTACTTCTCCTAACTGTGTTTTGAGACAGATATTAAGGAAAATGAAATGGGATATTATAGATGTACATGAAGAAAAGTTTAATCATAGGCTTTTGAAGCTGGAAGAAACCTTTAACAGAAAACTACTTTTAAATACCATTGTTTGATAAGTGAGGAGCCAGCAACTCAGAGGACATGAGATTTGCATGTTGAGATTGCTTCTTGACCATGGCCAGGATTTAGGGTTCCCACCCACCCAAGACTGGAAAGCAACCTTTCCTTCTTTAGGGAAATAATATTTGAGTTAGAGAGAGATGATGAGCAAGGATGTGGATGCAGTCTGTCCTGTAAAGATGTGAATTACAGTATCTTCATCCACAGCACGGGTCACATCAAAGGCAGATTTTTGACCGAGTACACTTGACTTCACTGTGCTTGTCATGGTTTCTTTGAAGATTTTTTAAAGTGTAGCCTCAAACTCTTCTTAAATATGTGTGCATATAGCTGATTCACTTTGTTGTACAGCAGACGGTAACACAAAATGGTAAAGCAGTTATACTCCATTAAAAAGAGAGTGTACACCTAAAACTGCAACTGAAAGGAAAACGTTAAGTCACATACCAGCACTACCAGGACACTGAGTTAACTCAGAGTAGTGATGGGACCGGAGAAGGCAACGGCACCCCATTCCAGTACTCTTGTCTGGAAAATCCCATGGACGGAGGAGCCTGGTAGGCTGCAGTCCATGGGGTTGCTAAGAGTCGGACACGACTGAGCGACCTGACTTTCACTTTTCACTTGCATGCATTGGAGAAGGAAATGGCAACCTGCTCCAGTGTTCTTGCCTGGAGAATCCCAGGGACGGGGGAGCCTGGTGGGCTGCCGTCTATGGGGTCGCACAGAGTCGGACACGACTGAAGCGACTTAGCAGCAGCAGCAGCACTGATGGGACTAGTGATGCTACACTGGTGGGGTGTGGCAGTCCCCAAAGCTCCATCATCCAGGGAGCTGTGTGAACAGGGCAGCTGAATTCTGTATTGTTCTCCTGACTCCGTTGCTGTAGTAAGTCGGGTCCTCTGTGGGGAACCATTGGTCGTATCCATTTGCTCCTATAACGTTTGTCTTTAGAATCGCTGCATTTTCCTCTGCCATTCTGACTCCTGGGAATTAGACTTCCTGCTCTTTGACTCTTTGTGGCAAATGACTCTCAGACGTAAGCGTCTGGGTGAGAAATGGCTTAGGATTTCCCTCTCTGCTTTTCTGCAGTAAAGGCCTCAACCTCTGATCCTTCTGGGGGTCATCTCTTTCATCTGAATACACAGGCCTTGTCTTTGAACATGGTTTTATATAAAGCCATCTCTTCTGGGATAAAGATGAAGACTTTTCCATGCTTCTGTGTTGGAACCTAAGACACGCCCACAGAACATGCCAGGACCTGTACACCTCTCTTTCCAGTGGGCTTCTGGGCTCTGCTTTACCTCTGACATCACCTAGGTAGCTTTTCATTCCTACTATAAGGAAATTGTATGCAGAGAGTTCCGCAAATGCAATTGCATGAGAGGAAAGATTTATTAAGCATATTCTATAAATTTTATTGGCATGTGGAAATGGGTACCTAGTCTGGAAGGGTAAATTTTGATGTTTTTTTAAAGCATAAAAATTCTAATGATAATAAATTTAAATAGGCCTAATATATTGAAGGAAAGGATTTTTAAATGCCTCTTTCCTAAAACTATAATCTTTCAAGAAATATTTGCCTATTTTGTAGATGCTTAGGTAAAAATGTTCTTCCTCTATTAGAAAGTATTAATCTGGCCTAGGCATTATGCTTTTTATTGTGTGGGAAGAAATGATTTTTAATTTCTTCTGTGTCCTAGGATTTGCTCTGTGCAGGGCACAGGAGTGAGTTCATCAGGGGTTTGATATTTCAGGTTGTAAAGCATAGTGTTTAGTATCTTAACAAATCAAGAATCGATTATCTGGGAGAATAAGCAGAAAGTTTTTTAGGTCTAGGATAAATTAAATGCTAAGACCAGTCCTAGTGGATTAAAGAAGGCTTTGGAAGCCCTGGAGTATATTTTTTAAATGCACTTGACATCATATACTGAAATGAAATTAATAGATCAGTATATGGTTTTATGTCTTAGGGGAACATTGGTGGTTTTTTAGTGAGATTCTAAGGTATTACCAATTTGTATGCAAATGAAGTTGATTCTGGTAGAATCGCAGGGAAAAATACCATCATCAAAAATATTACTTAATTTTTATCTTTGACAATTCAAGTCACTTAGCTCTATCCCACTTTTTTTTTTTTTTCTGGAAGATGTTGGTTAGACCACATCCTTAAGACCATAGCAGGGGGTGGTGATGATGGTGTTGATCTGGGAAAATACTTAAAAGGAGAATTAAAACAAACATAGTTTAGATAGTTACTCCTCAAGGCTCTGTGTAGTTTCTTTTCATCCATGAACCTTTTATTTACTGTTTAACATCACCTCGGCTGTTTTATGTTAAGTACCAGGAATTGTAAATTCTAATTGTATTAAACCACAGCAGAATTTAAAACAACACAATGAGACAAAACCACTTCTTGCCATGATACCCGATGTAGCACGAACCAATTTAGGCTTCCTTGGTGGCTCAGTGGTGAAGACTCCATGGCCAAGGAAGAGACATGGGTTTGATCCCTGGATCAGGAAGATGCCCTGGAGAAGGAAATGGCAACCCACTCCAGTATACTTGCCTGGGAAATCCCCTACACAGAATGAGGCCGGCGGGCTACAGTCCATGAGGTTACAAGAGGGTCAGACATGACTTAGTGATAAGCAACAATAAGAGCAGCATAACCCTACATGCTCACAGTATGTAGCATGCTTCCCCCCTCCCCTTAAAGAAAAAAGCTTCATTGACCCATAATTGACATATCATAAATTATACTTAAAGTACACAATCTCAAATTGACATGCACACATATATACAGACACTCCTGTGAAACCAGCTCCACAGTCCAGGTAATGAAATATCCATTTCCTCCAGAAGTTTCCTCTTACAGGTTTGTAATTGCTCCCTCCCCTTCCCCCAACATGCCTAATCAGATAGTTACTAATATTTTCCATTCCTAAAGATTTGTTTGCATTTCCTAAAATTGTAAATGAATGGAACAAAAATGGTTTTACTCTTTTTTGTCTGGTTTCTTTCACTCAGTGTAATTATTTGGAGATTCAGTTCTTTTGCAGTGTATGTTAATAGTTCATTGTTATTTTATTTCTAAGTAATATCCTATTGGTGGGTACAGCATAGTTTGATTATCCATCCACTTCATGATAGATATTTGGGTCACCTATAGTTTTGGGCCATTATAAATAAGGCTGCTATACAGGATTGGTAGATTTTCTCCTGACTTATGGTTTCAGTTGCTTTACAGCATCTATTAAAGAGCAAAATTTTTTTAGTTTTTATGAAGTCAAATTTATCAGTTTGTTCTTTAAGTGGTTATGGTTTTGAAGTTGCGTCTAAGCCATCTTTCCCTGTTTCAGGGTCATGAAAGTTTTCTCCTCTTTTTCCATAAAATTTATAATTTTAGATTTAAAATTTTAGATGTTTATGTCTATGATCCATTTTGAGATAATTTTTGTGTATGGGTGAAGTATGGATTGAAGTTTTAAGTTCTTGCATGCAGGTATCTAACTGTTCCAGCACCATTTATTAAACAGACCGTTCTCTGTCCCCTCTCCACTGAATTTCTTTGTAGTTTGGTTGAAAATTGGTTGTCCATATATGGGTGTCTATCTACAGACTTTCTTTTCTGTTTCATGTCTTGTTTGTCTTTTATCAGTGTCTCCACTGATTGGATTATTGTAGCTTTATAGTACAGAAAAGGCAATGGCACCCCACTCCAGCACTCTTGCCTGGAAAATCCCACAGAGGGAAGAGCCTTGTGGGCTGCAGTCCATGGGGTCGCTAAGAGTCAGACACGACTGAGCAACTTCAATTTTACTTTTCACTTTCATGCATTGGAGAAGGAAATGGCAACCCACTCCAGTGTTCTTGCCTGGAGAATCCCAGGGACGGGGGAGCCTGGTGGGCTGCCGTCTGTGGGGTTGCACAGAGTCGGACACGACTGAAGTGACTTAGCAGCCCCAGCAGCTTTATAGTAAGTTCAGATATCAGATCGTGTTAGTCATCCAGCCATGTTCTTTTTTTTTTTGTTTTTCAAAATTGTTTGGACCATCTAAATTCTTTAGTTTTGGAATCAGCTCATCATGTTCTGCCCCCAAAAGCCAGCTGGGATTTTTATTGGAATACATTAAATCTTTAGAGCAATTTGAGAAGCTATGAAAAAATTTCCAGTGGTTATAAGTCTTAAGGATAGATTAGGGAGAATAGTGTGTCAGTCAATGCAATGTGCAGAGACGGGGATGGAATTGTCACCCATGATGTACAGATGGAGGAGATGGGTGACCCAGCTGTGGGAGACTGAGTTGTGGACTAAGTGACCACAGATAAGCAAACAGCCCCTCAGAGAAGCCCAAGAGAAATGGGTGGGTGGGTGGTTCAGGGAGCAGCTCAGGTAATGGTTTCGAGCTGAAGTCAGAGAGGATTAGGTGCATTTCTTCTGGAAAGAAGACTGGCAGTGGAGAGCTCGAGCTCGCCATAGGCAGAGAATAGAGGAGTAAGACCATGACCGGACAAGGTTTACACGCTCATGTCTGGTCTAGGAGAGGGCCACAGGCCTGGAAAGATTGTGACTCAGAAAACACTTAGAGAGGGGAGGCATTTGTCATAAAACAATGAAGGTCAGCTGTACATTAGAAGTAACTATCGGTCTAGAAGAGTGGCTCTCAACCAGAGGTGATATTGTCCCCTTGGGGACATGTGACAGTGTCTAGAGAGATTTTTGATTGTCACAATTACTGGGAGGTGGATTTCTCCTCTCATTTATGGGTATAAACATTCTGCTGCTGCTGCTGCTGCTAAGTCGCTTCCGTCGTGTCCGACTCTGTGCGACCCCATAGACGGCAGCCCACCAGGCTCCTCTGTCCCTGGGATTCTCCAGGCAAGAACACTGGAGTGGGTTGCCATTTCCTTCTCCAATGCATGAAAGTGAAAAGTGAAAGTGAAGTCGCTCAGTCGTGCCCGACTCTTAGCGACCCCATGGACGAGCCTACCAGGCTCCTCCGTCCATGGGATTTTCCAGGCAAGAGTACTGGGGTGGAGTGCCATTGCCTTCCCTGAAACATTCTGCAGTGTATGGGAAAAGAACCCCCTCAACAAAGACTTGTCAACCCAATATATTCCTAGTGCTAGAGGTGGGGACCACTGGTCTAGAGAAGAAGGGCCAGAAAAGAGGGTGAAGTGAGAATGGAGCGATTGATTGCTCTGATGCCTGTTGTCTATATTGTCTTGAGGAGAAATACTCTCTTGTGTGGTGACCATGCAAAGTTACCCTGCTTGCTCAGAAATTAGTCTCTGGAAATGTTTTTGGGGAGTGTTTTTGGAAGATGTCTGGAAGTCTTATCAAATAAGGATAACAAAAGCATGCCTTAACTACAAGGGAAGGAATCTTGAACATTTGAGTTAATTCACATAAGAAGAAAGTATTTGTTTAGACGTGGCATTGTCCACAGATGAATTTATCAATTGGGATATTTTTGATTGCAAGTAATAGAAGAAAACCTAACTGAAAATGGCTGAAAAAAAATAAAGGAAATTTACCAACTAATGTAACTAAAAAGTCCTGGCTTCTGGCAAGGGTTAACCAAGAGTTTCAGTGTTGCCCCAAGTACCCAGTTTCTCCTTCATCCCAGGGCATGCTTCCTTCCTAGCTCATAGATGACTGCCAACTGTTTTCACAGTTTTTTCTTATCTGTACTCACCAGGAGTGGATTTTTCCTCTCCTGCCATTATGGGTTTCTCTTTGACTGGGCCATCTTAAATTATGTATCCATCCTTGAATACGACAATATTTATAGCATTACCCTCATTAGCTTAGACTGTTCAGTATGGCAACCACTGGCCACATGTGGCTGTTGAGCTCTTGAAATGTAACTAGTTCAAATAGAGACGGGAAAAAAATGTGAAATATTTAATAATTTGTGTACTAATTGCATGGTGAAAGGGTAATATTTTGGGGTATATTGGGTTAGAATAGAAAACCATTATTAAAATTGCTTTCACTTGTTTCTTTTAAATTTGTTTTTAATGTGACTACTAGAAAATTTAAAATTGTATTAGTGGCTCCAAATTGTATTTTTGGTGGGCCAAACTGGCTAAGACTACTCAAGAGTCCCTTCAAATAGAGTGGAGTCAACTCCATCCAAATCACATGGCTGATACCCTTATGGGAGAGAGACGGAATGGATATTGGGCAAGCAATCAGAAATGAACACTGCAGTGACTGGCATAAGCAGAGAAGGAATATTTGTTGAATTGCTGCTATTTTACTGCAGGTGAATGTCTGGAAATACTTCTGCTCTACTACCACTAAAAAGTTAATATTTTTTCTTAAATATATTTTTGAAAGTTCTAGAGCAAACATATGGCTCATAGTAACTAGTGAAACAGCACAGATACACTGGGAGGAAGGAAATAATCCCCATTCCGCTCAGTCCTTGTCTCCACTCCTAACCCTGGGTGGCCCTTGTTGGTCTGGTCCGTGTCCCCTCACACGTGGGAGTGCCTGAATGCCTGTTGTTTTGTTGTGTCTGTTGCTACTGTCATAATGGAATTACAGCTTTTCAATTTGCTTCTCTCACCTTAGCAAGTCACACTCTACAGCTTTATCCCATTCTTTTGAATAATACATAATATTCTATCTTATGGATATTCCAACGTTTCATTTAACCATTTCCTCACTAATGGACATTGCTGTTATTTCCACTCTCCCCTCTTCCTGTGCCCCACAACAAACAATGCTGCAATAAATATCATTGTGCCTGTGTCCTTACGTACTGGTCCTTTTTTTTTTCCCCTATAGGATAGATTCCCAGAAGTGGAATTGCTTGGTCAAACGGTATGTGTATTTTTAATTTTAATAGATATTTCTCGATTCTTTCCCCAAAGAAATAGCAAATCACATTTGCACATAAGAATGCCCATTTTCTACATTTTCACCAGCATTGGACGCCACTGTTGCTTTTCATTCTTACCAATCTTAAACCTCTGAGCATTGATTTACATTTCTTCACTGACTGTCAGTGATGCAGAATATATTTTCATATGTTTATTATCCATTTGAATTTCTCTTTTCTTCATTTCCTATTCATTTCCACTACCCATTTTTCTAGTGTCTTTCTGTCACAATTTCTGGGAGCTATGTATTGTTTTAGAAATGTTAATCCAGTGTTATACCAATGTTATATATGTGCAAATATAGCTTTATGATTCTTGTCTATGTGTATGATGTCTTTTACTAAAAGAAAATTATTAGTTATTATTTAATCCAACGATCTATCATTTTCTTTATTGCTTCTGAGTTATCTGGTTTACTCAGGGTGGCATTGTCCATCCCATGGTCAAACAAATAGTCTTATAAATATTCTTCCCTATTTTTAAAAACATTCAAGTCTTACTCCAGTTTTACGTTTTGTACATGATATGAAGTAGGATGCTATCTATCTTTTTTATCCCCAATATAGTTAATATAAGAAACCTTATTTTCCATGGGATGGAAATGTTACCCTTGTCACATATAAAGATGCCATGTCCCCCTGTGTGAGTCTCTGGCCTCTTCATTCTGACCCCTGTCTGTCTGTCTCTGCGCCAGCACCATTTTTCTTTGAATACAGTGGCTTTTCTAGTGAGTTGTGATGTCTGGTAAGTTCTTCCTCACTGGTCTGTTTTCATACTTTTCATGATTGTTTTTAGCCATTTATTTTTTGTTTCATGTCGATCTAGCTATATTACATTTTAAAACTTAAAGGTGGGGAATTTTAAAACATTTAAGATAAAATTCCCCACCTTTAAGTTTTAAACTTTAATATAATAATATATGATAAATAAAACTGCAAAATGACTTTGCAGTTTGGGAATCTCTTTACTTGATGTTACTGATTGGAAAATAGTTACTGATAACTTAAAGGATTTTCTGTGAATTTTACTTAAGTGTGACTTTGTTCCTGTGATAATTGTACAATTATCCTAAAATGCAAAAATGGGGATGCAGGCATGATATATTTTAACCTGTCTAAAAATTAGATTATAATAAAGCTAAAGTGACCTTGTAAATAATTTGTATTTCTATTTATATAACGAACTAGAAGTTATATCCATACCTGGATTGGTTGAGGGATGTGTAAATATGATAACTATGACAAAGACCTGTAGCTGAAGTTTATGATAAACTATGGGTTTTCAATCTTTTTGCTTTGGATTTTTCTAAAATTTAAATAATGTTGACTTAAGAAGTTATCACATTTGAAGTTTGAGGTAAAGTTGTTTTTAATATTTTATGTTTTTAATAATTCTTACATTAAGTTTTTACTAATGTGATATTAATTTTGCTCACTGAAATTCTTGATAGTTTTTTTGGAAACTTTAGTTATAGTATTAAGGTAATAAATACTTCTGCATTTCTCTGAAAGCATCTGAAATTCTAAAGCTGCCTGTGATTTAAAAGAATGGTTACATTTTCTTACAAATTGAACACATATGCAGATACACAGGAGATCTGTATTTTGCTTATGAAAGTGAAGAGAAGTCCTCATGTTGGTCCCTGCCCATTTTCACTTGGTTAATTAGGAAAAAACCATTAGTTTCTTCTATAGCCAAAAAAGGAAATGGTGAAGTAACACATTATGATTATTATTGAGTGGTAAAAATACTTGACAAATTATAATTGTGTTTTTAAAAATGATACTTTTAGTACTTTCACTGAAAATATAATTCCAACAAATAGATAGGTATGGCAATTTTTTACATGTGTATAAATATTAAAGATGATAATTTAGAGAAGGAAACTAATTTAAATTGTTTACATGAAAACCAAAAAACGACTTAGTAAAGTTAAGAGTTCACTTTGAACTTTCTAAATGAATTTATAATTTTATTAGGTCAAAATCAAATATAATTTTCCTACTCTGTTCTAAATTAGGTAATTAGTAATCACTGCCTGGCTTCCACCCACTACTTACATGAAATCAGCTAGTAGGCACCCCATGGACCCCAGTTTTATCAATAAAACTACTTCCCACTCTTCCAAGACTCTGAAACATATCTGGATGCTACAGTTGGGATAAGGGAATACTTTGTTGGTTTCAGAACAGGTTTTTTTTTTTAACCAAAGAGCAGGGATGCTTTCAGTAGTGTGTGGAGCTATAAAGAGATTAATCCAAATGAAGTAACTTCTGCTGGCCAACAGTGGAAATTTACGTGACAGAGCAAATGGTAATTATAAGGCATTGAACAAGCTGAGCCTACCAAGAGCCAAGAGCAATCATGTTTATCAAAGGTTGACAAATGATATAAACTATACTGTATTAAAGACATATCACATTTCTCATATTTCCTAATAAGTGGTATTTTAATCAGCTCAAATTGTGTTTCCTGCACTTATGTTTTGTTGTTGTTGTTGTTTAATTGCTAAGTCATGTCTGACTCTCTGCGACCCCATGGACTGCAGCAAGCCACACTTCCCTGTACTTCACTGTCTCCCAGAGTTTGCTCAGACCCATGTCCATTGAGTCAGTGATGCCATTCAACCATCTCATCCTCTGTCTTCCCCTTCTCCTCCTGCCTTCAATCTTTCCCACCATCAGGATCTTTTCCAAGGAGTCAGTTCTTCACATCAGGTGTCCAGTCCTTCACACCAGTCCTTCCAATGAATATTCAGGGTTGATTTCCTTAGGATTGACTGTTTTGATCTCCTTTCCATCCAAGGGACTCTCAAGGGTCTTCTCCAGCACCACGATTTAAAAGCATCAGTTCTTCAATGCTCAGCCTTCTTTACTACCTGCAATGCAGGAGACCCTGGTTCAATTCCAGTGTCAGGAAGATCTGCTGGAGAAGGGATAGGCTACCCACTCCAATATTCTTGGGCTTCCCTTGTGGCTCAGCTGGTAAAGAATCAGCCCACAATGCAGGAGACCTGGGTTAGGAAGATCACCTGGAGAAGGGAAAGGCTACCCACTCCAGTATTCTGGCCTAGTCACAAAGAGTCGGACAGGACTGAGTGACTTTCCCTTTCACTTTCAGCCTTCTTTATAGCACTTAAGTTTTAATCATCAAAACAGACCAAGATGATAACCATAAATACAAAAAGATATTTGTGTTATCAAATATAATACCACTTTTATGTGGAATCTAAATAATAATACTAATCAGATCAGATCCGTCACTCAGTCGTGTCCGACTCTTTGCGACCCCATGAACTGCAGCACGCCAGGCCTCCCTGTCCATCACCAACTCCCGGAGGTCACTCAGACTCACATCCATCGAGTCAGTGATGCCATCCAGCCATCTCATCCTCTGAAGTCCCCTTCTCCTCCTGCCCCCAATCCCTCCCAGCATCAGAGCCTTTTCCAGTGAGTCAACTCTTCGCATGAGGTGGCCAAAATACTGGAGTTTCAGCTTTAGCATCATTCCTTCCAAAGAAATCCCAGGGCTGATCTCCTTCAGGATGGACTGGTTGGATCTCCTTGCAGTCCAAGGGACTCTCAAGAGTCTTCTCCAACACCACAGTTCAAAAGCATCAATTCTTCAGTGCTCAGCCTTCTTCACAGTCCAGCTCTCACATCCATACATGACCACAGGAAAGACCATAGCCTTGACTAGGCGAACCTTTGTTGGCAAAGTAATGTCTCTGCTTTTGAATATCCTATCTATGTTGATCATAACTTTCCTTCTAAGGAGTAAGCGTCTTTTAATTTCATGGCTGCAGTCACCATCTGCAGTGATTTTGGAGCCCAGAAAAATAAAGTCTGACACTGTTTTCACTGTTTCTCCATCTATTTCCCATGTAGTGATGGGACCAGATGCCATGATCTTTGTTTTCTGAATGTTGAGCTTTAAGCCAACCTTTTCACTCTCCACTCTCACTTTCATCAAGAGGCTTTTTAGTTCCTCTTCACTTTCTGCCATAAGGGTGGTGTCATCTGCATATCTGAGGTTACTGATATTTCTCCCAGCAATCTTGATTCCAACTTGTGTTTTTTCCAGTCCAGCATTTCTCATGATGTACTCCGCATATAAGTTAAATAAACATGGTGACAATATACAGCCTTGACATACTCCTTTTCCTATTTGGAACCAGTCTGTTGTTCCATGACCAGTTCTAACTGTTGCTTCCTGACCTGCATACAGATTTCTCAAGAGGCAGATCAGGTGGTCTGGTATTCCCATCTCTTTCAGAATTGTCCACAGTTTATTGTGATCTACACAATCAAAGGCTTTGGCATAGTCAAGAAAGCAGAAATAGATGTTTTTCTGGAACTCTCTTGCTTTTTCCATGATCCAGCAGATGTTGGCAATTTGATCTCTGGTTCCTCTGCCTTTTCTAAAACCAGCTTGAACATCAGAAAGTTCATGGTTCACATATTGCTGAAGCCTGGCTTGGAGAATTTTGAGCATTACTTTACTAGCGTGTGAGATGAGTGCAATTGTGTGGTAGTTTGAGCATTCTTTGGCATTGCCTTTCTTTGGGATTGGGATGAAAACTGACCTTTTCCAATCTTGTGGCCACTGCTGAGTTTTCCAAATTTGCTGGCATATTGAGTGCAGCACTTTCACAGCATCATCTTTCAGGATTTGGAATAGCTCCACTGGAATTCCATCACCTCCACTAGCTTTGTTCGTAGTGATGCTTTCTAAGGCCCACTTGACTTCACATTCCAGGATGTCTGGCTCTAGGTCAGTGATCACACCATCATGATTATCTGGGTCGTGAAGCTCTTTTTTTTGTACAGTTCTTCTGTGTATTCTTGCCACCTCTTCTTAATATCTTCTGCTTCTGTTAGGTCCATACCATATCTGTCCTTTATCAAGCCCATCTTTGCATGAAATGTTCCTTTGGTATCTCTGATTTTCTTGAAGAGATCCCTAGTCTTTCCCATTCTGTTGTTTCCCTCTATTTCTTTGCATTGATCACTGAAGAAGGCTTTCTTATCTCTTCTTGCTATTCTTTGGAACTCTGCATTCAGATGTTTATATCTTTCCTTTTCTCCTTTGCTTTTTGCTTCTCTTCTTTTCACAGCTATTTGTAAGGCCTCCCCAGACAGCCATTTTGGTTTTTTGCATTTCTTTTCCATGAGGATGGTCTTGATCCCTGTCTCCTGTACAATGTCACGAACCTCATTCCACAGTTCATCAGGCACTCTATCTATCAGATCTAGGCCCTTAAATCTATTTCTCACTTCCACTGTATAATCATAAGGGATTTGATTTAGGTCATACCTGAATGGTCTAGTGGTTTTCCCTACTTTCTTCAATTTCAGTCTGAATTTGGCAATAAGGAGTTCATGGTCTGAGCCACAGTCAGCTCCTGGTCTTGTTTTTGCTAATTGTATAGAGCTTCTCCATCTTTGGCTGCAAAGAAATACTAATGAGCTTATTTAAAAAACAGAAATAGACTTACAGACATAGAAAACAAAATTATGATTACCAAAAGGGAAAAGGGGAGGGATAAAGTAGGAGTATGAGATTAACAGATATACACAACAATATATAAATTAACAAAGATTTACTATATAGCACAGGGAACTATATTTGAGATCTTATAGTAAGCTATAATGGAAAAAACCTGAAAAAGAATTTATATGTATATAATACACATATACATGTATATGTGTGATACTGAGTCACTGTACTGTACACCTGAAACTAACATAGTATCATAAATAAACTTTAGGGGAGGGGCCTGGGTCGCCCCACCTTGAGCAGTCCCGGCGTCATCATCCTCTGCCACTGTCCAGTTATCTTTGACTGCCACGTATGGATTCCCACAAATCTCTGAAGGAAACAGTCCTCATTACGGGAGGAGCCTCGGCTGTGGTCTGGACCAGAAGGGTGTCCTTGTGATTCTGTTTGACATCAGCCACCCTGCTCAGACCATTCCAGAAGGCATCCGGTTTATACCAGGAGACATCCGCTGTCTCTCTGATGTAGAGAATGACTTCTAGGGTGTTGATGTGGCTTGTGTGTTCCATATCATGTCTTACAAGTTAACAGTCCAGCAGTGACATGGTATATTCATCCAGGAAGGTGACTGAGAGACCAGAGATCAAGCCTTGAGCCTTTGGAGTAGCTCTGACTGATCAAGCACTGACTCAAAAACCCTAGACTACCAGAGAACTAAACCTGGGGAGTATCAAATAGTGAGAACTCACACAAAGGAAACCACTCGAATACACGACCTGGCATCACCCAACCACCAGTAGCACCCTGTGCAGGATGCCTCATCTAAATAACAAACAAAACAAAAATACAAACCAAATCATCAACAGACAGGATTACCACCTCACTCAGCCTTGCCCATCAGAGGAAAACTCAGAGGAAAACATACAAAAACTCAGCACAAATTGCACCCTATATGAAGCTTACACAAACCACTGGACCAACCTTACGAGGGCAGAAACCAAAAGGAAGAAAGAATTCAACCTTGAAGCCTAGGAAAAGGAGACTTCAAACACAATAAGTTAATGAAATAATGAAAAGGCAGGGAAATACTACACAAATGAAGGAACAAACTAGAAACACAGAAGTCCAAATAAATGAAGAGGAAATAGGCAAACTACCTGAAAAAGAATTCAGAATAATGATAGTAAAGATGATCAAAAACCCTGAAAACAAAATGGAGAAAATGCAAGAATCAATTAACAAAGACCTAGAATTAATGAATAAACATACAGAGACAAACAACACAATTATTGAAATTAAAAATACTCTAGATGGAATCAATAGCAGAATATCTGAAGCAGAAGAATGAATCAGTAAGTTGGAAGGTAAAATGGTGGAAACAACTTCTGAAGAGCAGAATAAAGTAAAAAGAATGAAAAGAACTGAGGATAGTCTCAGAGATGTCTGGGACAATATCAAATGTACCAACATTCGAATTATAGGGGTCCCAGACTGCAAGGAGATCCAACCAGTCCATTCTGAAGGAGATCAGCCCTGGGATTTCTTTGGAAGGAATGATGCTAAAGCTGAAACTCCAGTACTTTGGCCACCTCATGGGAAGAGTTGACTCCTTGGAAAAGACTCTGATGCTGGGAGGGATTGGGAGCAGGAGGAGAAGGGGATGACAGAGGATGAGATGGCTGGATGGCATCACTGACTCGATGGATGTGAGTCTGAGTGAATTCCAGGAGTTGGTGATGGACAGGGAGGCCTGGCGTGCTGCGATTCATGGGGGTCACAAAGAGTTGGACATCATGGGGGTCACAAAGAGTTGGACACGACTGAGCGACTGAACTGATCTGAACTGAAGAAGAGAAAAAGAAAAAGTATGAGAAAATTTTTGAAGAGATTATAGTTGAAAATTTCCCCAGCATGGAAAAGGAAATAGTCAAACAGTTCCAAGAGGCACAAACAGTCTCGTACAGGATAAACCCAAGGAGAAACACGCCAAGGCACATACTAATCAAACTAACAAAGACTAAGCACAAAGAAAGAATATTAAAAGTGGCAAAGAAGAAGCAACAAGTAACATACAGGGGAAACCCCATATGCTTAATAGCTGATCTTTCAGCAGAAACTCTGCAGGCCAGAAGGGAATGGCAGGATATATTTAAAGTACTGAAAGGGAAAATTCTATAACCAAGATTACTATACTTGGCAAGGATCTCATTCCAAATTGATGGAGAAATAAAAAGCTTGTCAGAAAAGCAAAAGTTAAGAGAATTCAGTACTACCAAACCAGCTTTACAACAAATGCTAAAGGACCTTATGTGGTCAAGAAATATAAGAGAAGAGAAAAGATCTACAAATTCAACCCCAAACAATTAAGATAATGGCAATAGGAACATATATATCAATAATTACTTTAAATGTAAATGGATTAAATGCTCCAACCAAAAGACACAGACTGGCTGAATGGATACAAAAATAAGACATATATATATATAGTACTGTCTATATATATATATACTGTCTAAAAGAAACCCGCTTCAGACCTAAAGACACATATAGACTGAAACTGAGAGGATGGACAAATATATTCCATGCAGATGGGAAGCAAAAGGAAGCTGGAGTAGCAATCCTCATATCAGACAAAATAGACCTTAAAGAATATTAAAAGAGATAAGGAAGGACCCTACATAATGATCAAGGGACCAATCCAAGAGGAAGACATAACAATTGTAAATATCCATGCATCCAACATAGGAGCACCTCAATACATAAGACAAACACTAACAGACATAAAAGGAGAAGTTGACAGTAACCAATAATAGTAGGGACTTTAACACCCCACTCACACCAATGGACAAATCATCAAAACAGAAAATTAATAAGGAAACACAAGTCTTAAATGATACATTAGATGAGATGGATCTCATTGATATCTTCAGTACATTCGATCCAAATGTAGAAGAATACACCTTCTCAAGTACACATGGAACATTCTCCAGGATAGACCACATCTTGGATCACAAATCAAACCTCAGGAAATTAAAAAAAATTGAAATCATATCAAGCCAACCACAAGGCTATGTGACTAGATGTCAATTACAAGAAAAAAAAAAAAACTGTAAGGAACGCAAATACATGGAGATTAAACAACAGGTTTCTAAGTAAACAACAGGTTACTGAAGAAATCAAAAAATTTCTAGAAATAAATGACAATGAAAACACGACAATTCAAAACCTATGGAATACAGCAAAAGCAGTTCTAAGAGGGAAGTTTATAGCAACACAATCCTACCTCAAGAAACAAGAAAAATATTGAATAGACAACCTAATTTTACACCTTAAACAAATGGAAAAAGAAGAACAACAAACAACCCCAAATTAGTAGAAGGAAATAAATCATAACGATCCAAGCAGAAAGAAATGAAAAAGAAATGAAATAATAGTAAAGATTAATTAAAAAAAAAAAAAAAGGCTGGTTCTTTGAGAAGATAAACAAAATTTATAAATAAACTATACTTCAAGTTTTTAAAAAAGAATAAATTTTAAATATAATTATGCATGTGTGTAAATTGTTTATTGTTAATTATAAACTTATTTTAAAGTGTATGTAGACTATCACAGGATCTTAAAATCACAGTAAATAAGCAATGAATAAGCATATCATAAGATTAACAATAAAGGAATGTTTCTTTTATAATATACCAAGTATTTAAGATTTTAATTTGCTCCAGGGCTACCTAAGCTTAAACTCTGAAAGATGGAATTCTTAAATTAGGATGGAGAACCTATCTTTTGATGGAGAACCTATCTTTCTTTGTAGAACCAATATACATAATCATTTGTGACTAGGTGTTGGAATGGCTGTAGTAGAGTCCGTGGGCAAGAAACAGAGTTGTTTGTGTTTGAAGCTAGGAGAACTCTAGCTGCTGCAAGTGCACCATCATAGCCCCCCTCAAAAAACCCCAAAACAGTGATTTAGAGAATGTGAAGTGATAGACTAGAAAGATATAAGCACTAGAATAATTAAAATAGTGCTCACAGAAACTAAAGAGTAAGGAAAGAAATGCCCCCCAAACTGCAACCTTGGGTACAAATAGTCACATATATTGATTTAAATTAATCAATTCAGGTTATAGTCAGCGTCTCTGCCTTACATGAAGATACAAAGCAGGTGATATTACGATGTTGACCAAAAAACAATGCTGTACCTCCAAAAATAATTCAGATATTATGTTCAAAGCAGTGTTCCTTAGGGCCAGAACCCTCCTTAATTCATAGGTGTTCTTAATCTAGATCAAACTGAAGTAAAAACAACAACAACTTATGTGGCATTGTACTTCTAAAAGATGAAAAAAATCTTACAACTTGCAACTAAAAATTAAAACTTAAACAAGGTAAATATTTTGCTCACATTAGTTATCAATTTAAGACTTGTAAGGGTTGCCTACAAATGATCACAGTAAATTAGAGCAGTAACACTGTTCTAATTCAATACTATTCTCTTGTTCTTGTTTAAATTACCTTCATTAAATACTACCTTCATGTGTTTGGTACTGTCTGCAGTTAGGTTCAGTTGCTCAGTCATGTTTGACTCTTTGAGACTTCATGCACTCTTTGAGCAGGCCAGGCTTCCCTGTCCATCACCAACTCCTGAAGCCTACTCAAACTCATGTCCATTGCGTCAGTGATGCCATCCAACCATCTCATCCTCTATCGTCCCCTTCTCCTCCTGCCTTCAATCTTTCCCAGCATTAGGGTCCTTTCCAATGAGTCAGTTCTTTACATCAGGTGGCCAAAGTATTGGAATTTCAGCTTCAGCAATCAGTCCTTCCAATGAATATTCAGGACTGACTTCCTTTAGAATTGACAGGTTGGATCTCCTTGTAGTCCAAGGGACTTTCAAGAGTTTTCTCTAACACCACAGCTCAAAAGCATCAATTCTTCAGCCTCGGCTTTCTTTATAGTCCAACTCTCGCATCCATACATGACTACTGGAAAAACCATAGTTTGACTAGACAGACCTTTTTTGGCAAAGTGATATCTATTTTTTAATATGCTGTTTGTGTTGGTCATAGCTCTTTTATTCCAACGAGCAAGTGTCTTTTAATTTCATGGCTACAGTCATCATCTGCAGTGATTTTGGTGCTCCAAAAAATAAAGTCTGACCCTGTTTCCACTGTTTCCCCATCTATTTCCCATGAAGTGATGAGACTGAATGCCATGATCTTTGTTCTCTGAATGTTGAGTTTTAAGCCAACTTTTTTCCACTCTCCTCTTTCACTTTCATCAAGAGGTTCTTTAGTTCTTCTTTACTTCCTGCCAGAAGGGTGGTGTCGTCTACATATCTGACGTTATTGATATTTCTCCTGGAAATGTTGATTCCAGATTGTGCTTCATCCAGCCCAGCATTTCACATGATGTACTCTGCATATAAATTAAATAAGCAGGGTGACAAAATACAGCCTTGACATACTCCTTTCCCAATTTAGAACAAGTCTGTTGTTCCATGTCCTGTTGTTGCTTCTTGACCTGCAAATATATTTCTCAGGAGGCAGATCAGGTGGTCTGGTATTCCCATCTCTGTAAGAATTTTCCAGTTTGTTGTGACCCACACAGTCAAAGTCTTTGGCATAGTCAGTAAAGTAGATGTTATTCTGAAACTCTCTTGCTTTTTGATGATCCAGTGGATGTTGACAATTTGATCTCTGGTTCCTCTGCCTTTTTAAAATCCAGCTTGAACATCTGTAAGTTCACAGTTAATGTACTGTTGAAGCCTAGCTTGGAGAATTTTGAGCATTACTTTGCTAGCATGTGAGATGCGTGCAATTATGCAGTATTTAGAGCATTCTTTGGCATTGCCTTTCTTTGGGATTGGAATGAAAATTGACTTTTTCCAGTCCTGTGGTCATTGCTGAGTTTTCCAAATTTACTGGCATATTGAGTGCAGCACTTCCACAGCATCATCTTTCAGGATTTAAAATAGCTCAACTGGAATTCCATCACCTCCACTAGATCTGTTTGTAGTGATGCTTCCTAAGGCCCACTTGACTTTACATTCCAGGATGTCCGGTTCTAGGTGAGTGATCACACCATCGTGGTTATCTGGGTCATGAATATCTTTTTGTATAGTTTTTCTGTATATTCTTGCCACCTCTTTTTAATATCTTCTGCTTCTGTGAGATCCATACCATTTCTCTCCTTTATTGTGCTCATCTTTGCACGAAATATTCCCTTGGTACCTCTAATTTTTTTTAAGAGATCTCTAGTCTTTCCCATTCTATTGTTTTCCTTTATTCCTTTGCATTGATCAATGAAGAAGGGTTTCTTTTCTCTCCTTGCTATTCTTTGGAACTCTGCATTCAAATGGGTATATCTTTCCTTTTCTCCTTTGCCTTTAGCTTCTCTTCTTTTCTCAGCTATTTGTAAGGCCTCCTCAGACAACCACTTTGCCTTTTTCCATTTCTTTTTCTTGGGGATGGTCTTGATCACTGCCTCCTGTACAATGTCACAAACCTCCATCCATAGTTCTTTAGGCACTCTATCAGATCTAATCCCTTGAATCTATTTGTTACTTCCACTGTATAATCATAAGGGATTTGATTTAGGTTATACCTGAATGGTCTGGTTGTTTTCCCTACTTTCTTCAATTTAAGTCTGAATTTGGCAATAAGGAGTTCATGATCTGAGCCACAGTCAGCTCCCGGTCATGTTTTTGCCGGCTGTATAGAGTTTCTCCATCTTCGGCTGTAAATAATATAATCAATCTGCTTTCACTATTGGCCATCTGGTGATGTCCATGTATAGAGTCTTCTCTTGTGTTGTTGGAAGAGGGTGTTTGCTATGACCAGTGTGTTCTCTTGGCAAAACTCTATTAGCCTTTGACCTGCTTCGTTTTGTTCTTCAAGGCCAAATTTGCCCATTACTCCAGGTAGCTCTTTACTTCCTACTTTTGCATTCCAGTCCCCTATAATGAAGAGGACATCTCTTTTGGGTGGTAGTTCTAGAAGTTCTTGTAGGTCTTCATAGAACTGTTCAACTTCAGCTTCTTCAGCATTACTGGTTGGGGCATAGACTTGGATTACTGTGATATTGAATGGTTTGCCTTGGAAACAAACAGAGATCATTCTGTCATTTTTGAGATTGCATCCGAGTACTGCATTTTGGACTCTTTTGTTGCCCATGACAGCTACTCCGTTTCTTCTAAGGGATTCCTGCCCACAGTAGTAGATATAATGGTCATCTGTAAAAAATCACCAGCTTCCCATCTTTATTTTGCCTTAATCCACTGTTAGAAATGTTAAACCTCATAGACATAGGAGAGAGTACAAAATAACTAAGGCAGCAGATCCCAGGTGAGGATGAGGTTTCCATATTGCTTCACGTGGAAACCTGGTGACACTAGTGGTAAAAAACTCGCCTGCCTTCGCAGGAGACATTAGCGATGCTGGTTCCACCCCTGGGTCGGCAGGATCCCCTGGCAGCCCACTCCAGTATTCCCGCCTGGAGAATCCCATGGACCGTCCATAGAGTCGCAAAGAGTTGGTCATGACTAAAGCGACTGAGTGTGCATCAGAAGTTCAAGTGTATCATCACTAGGGAAGATGAGCTTCCTTTGGAGTGACGGTCCAACCCTGTCCCTGGGCTCCTTGCAGAAATTATGAATCAACTGTAATTGTGACCTAAGCACTTGTCCCTTCTGCTGCCAGCTCTCTTGCCCATTAAGAAATGTGTTGAGACTGCTCCACTTGTTTGCGTGAAGCCACTGGGTCAGTAGTCAATGATCCTTATACTGGGTGCCTTAAAGAGGAATAACCACTCTTTTGAGAAACCTACTGTGAACTGGTCATATGAGCTTCGGGGGAAGGCAATGGCACCCCACTCCAGTGTTCTTGCCTGGAGAATCCCGGGGACAGAGGAGCCTGGTGGGCTGCCATCTATGGGATCACACAGAGTCGGACACGACTGAAGCGACTTAGCAGCAGCAGCAGCAGAAGCAGCAGCAGCATATGAGCTTCCAGCTGCATTTAATTTCCAGGTTAGTTAATGTCAGAGGACAGCTTTTTAAAATGGTACGTTAAATGTGGGGACCAGTTATTAATCCCTATACCTAAATGTCGATCAGTCAGTCTTATTGAGTTTTGTAATATCTTCTAACATTCAGGTTCTGATGAATGAAAGAGCTCTTTGCAAAAAAAGAAAAAAAATACCATTGGTCCCTTCTCCTAGTATTGAATTCGTTAAAAGCCAGCTAGCTCACTGTCTCTTAGCAAGGGATAGGATTATTGAAATGTATGAATAGAAAACTTCAAAAGCGAACCTGTCAAAGCAATACAAAGTAAAAATATTTTAAATATAATTGCAGTTTTATTCAGTAATGAGAAAAAAAGAGTCAAAGCATTTTTCCTTAATGCCTCACTGAGGCATGGAACATTTTGTGAGAATGAGTAGAATATTCACAGGAAGGAGGGCACCTCGGCATTCTCCAATTTAGGACGGCTCATGACCCCCAACCTCCCGTTTATCTGACCAGATTCCCAACAGCTCTGTTGAGGCCCCTTCATTTTCATCTTCTTAGACACCCCACCATGTAGCATGAGATCACATTTGTAGGGACACTGGGACTGAACAAACACTTTCTTTTCCATGGTGCTTTCAGAAGAATCCTTTTATGTCCTAGATGGCTAGGCTCCTTGGATGTCTGAACAATGAAGAATCAGAGCAAGAAATTTCTACACCAGAACCCTGGGAGCATAACATACTTTGAAGTAAATTTCTCTGCTTTGTGGGACCATAGTAAAAAGTGGGGTTTTTCATGATCCTAACATTGATGTCTGCAAAGCCAGATGGCTTTGTAAAATGAGCCCCAAGCAGTATAACTGATTAAAAGAAATGCCATGTAGTTGAAGGCTTTCCTATCCATTATGAGCCTCGCAGATAGAATTGTTCTCTTGGGGTCCATTAATATTGGGGAATCGCACTCTCTATCTTTAGGGGTCAGCCAGTGACAACTGAGGCAGGTGTTGGCAGCAGAAGCCTCCCAAATGAAGGCTGAAAAAGTCTCTCTAGCCAGCCACCAGGAGAACTTCCTCAAAAAGAAGTGAAACTGGCCACTGATGGGAGTGGCAGATTTTATTTTCCTGGCCTCCAAAATCACTATGGATGGTGACTGCAGCCATAAAATTAAAAAACGCTTGCTTCTTGGGAAAAAAGCTATGACAAACCTAGACAGGATATTAAAAAGCAGCGACATCACTTTGCTGACAAAGGTCCATCTAATCAAAGCTGTGGCTTTCCCAGTAGTCATGTATGGATATGAGAGTTGGGCCATAAAGAAGGCTGAGTGCTGAAGAATTGATGCTTTCAAATTGCGGTGCTAGAGAAGACTCTTTAGAGTCCCTTAGACAGCAAGATAATCAAACCAGTCAATCCTAAAAGGAAATTAACCTTGAATATTCATTGGAAGGACTGATGCTGAAGCTCCAATACTTTGGCCACCTGATGTGGAGAGCTGACTCATTGGAAAAGACCTTGATGCTGGGAAAGATTGAGCTTAGGAAGAGAGGGGAGCGACAGAGGATGAGATAGTCAGATGGCATCACTGACTCAATGAACATGAATTTTAGCATACTCTGGAAGATAGTGAAGGACAGGGAAGCCTGGCATGCTGAAGTCCATGGGGTTGCAGAGTCAAACACGACTGAGTGAACAACACCAACTGAGGGGAATAAGTGCTTTGAGGGTTGTAGGTACTTCCTGAAGTTGTGACTCACATATTTCAAGTTATCCTTATTCTTGGCTCTTTTTGGTTGTGGTCCTACATCTGCATCCTCCTGAGCACCCGAAAGCTTCCAACGCCTCGCATCTAGGGGTGACCCTCACTCATTCATCTTCTCTGTAGAGTGTAAATGACTCTTTTGGGGATACTCAAGCTCTTGATTTTGTTGTTGCCCATATATAAATCATTCAGCCCATGTTTGTAACCCAGAGCACTGACCTTAATGTAAGAACACAATCATATATTTCAAGTTGTTTAGGGCGGGGGTGGGAAAGGAAGGGCCGCTAATGAAATTTGGCCTTCAGGTAGAGGAATTCATAGATGTAACAAATTGTTCTCTGGCTCTATAACCTACTATTTGTTTATTGGGAAATGGTGTTTGTGGCAGAGGAAGGAAAAGCTCATCTTAAGACAAGCTTTAAAACCCCGTCGTAAAAGAGGTAGCTGGCCCTGGGTTTAGTTCTGTTCCTATCATCAGGAAATATTTCAGTCCTGTAGGGTTAGTTATTGGAGTAGGTGATGGCACCCCACTCCAGTACTCTTGCCTGGAAAATCCCATGGACGGAGGAGCCTGGAAGGCTGCAGTCTATGGGGTCGCTAAGAGTTGGACACGACTGAATGACTTGACTTTCACTTTTCACTTTCATACATTGGAGAAGGAAATGGCAACCCACTCCAGTGTTCTTGCCTGGAGAATCCCAGGGACGGGGGAGCCTGGTGGGCTGCCGTCTATGGGATAGCACAGAGTCTGACATGACTGAAGCGACTTAGCAGCAGCATCAGTGTTAGTTATAGGCAGTGTTTGAAAACCAAACCACCCCACTCTTTCTTTTCTCCCTGCAGCCATGTCCTCTTACTGACTCATCAGATGTAGTGCTGATTTGCTCACAGAATAGCAGCAGTGGAGAACCAAAGACCTGTGTCCCATTGAAATAGCTCACTTCCAAAAAGTTTGTACTTTCTGTCACTCTGCATTTATAAGAATCCTTTCAAAGAAGAAAATAATTCAATCCTAGAGGCATTTCCAAAACTTGTTATTAGAGAATGAACTGATATGTGGTCTCTTATTGTGGTCTATTTTTTTAGTAATAATGTAGAGTTTATAGCATCTTAGTAGGTTAGGGCTAATCGGTCTTTGTAGAAAATAATCATTTAAACAATACTTTTATCAGTCACACAGGGGCTCATTATAGAACTAGGAAGCAGGAAAAATGCATTCAAAATTTCCCTATATCTGACCACTTGACGAAACGATAGTTTAAAAAGCAGAGCATTTACTTTTTACTTGTGTCTTTTGATGCATTAGATAATTTCTCCTTTGGTTATTTTTGGTGTTGTAGTCATATAGCCTTTAAGAAATGGGGTAGCATTTTATTTTGCTGTGAAAATTCTTAGATCATAAAGCACTGATCATTTTTCACAATTACTTCCATTGTAGAAAAGCGGAGAAGTATAAAGACCTGTTTTCATCCATAATCCCACCTTGTAGAGATAGTCCCCACTAGCATTTTAGTGTCTTACTTTTCAGGTTTTCTTCTAAATCCTCGTTCTTTGATGCTTATCGATTCTTGGAGTCCATTTTCTTTCCAGCTGGGAAGTACTTTCTGAAGCCCACCAGTCATATATGAGCTGAGTGACCTACTTGCCCACGGAATTTGCTATGTCTTCCAACAGAAACAACCAGGAGAGCAGGGTTCTGGGCTGTTTCTAATGGTCACGTATCATCGTTTAGGTTCCTGACCCATTTCCTTCCTTTCAGTAACTCATTTTATAAAGTTCCAAATGATAACTTTTTTTTCTACAGCTGTTGGCAATGTTTGTTTAGGTTCAGAAAAGCTGTTACTTTTTATGTGTGGGAAATCACTCTGAACAACACATTTTAATAGGTTCCACTGGTCAGCAGAGAGATGCTATATTCATTTAGGGAATAGAACAGATTTCCCTTTGTGTGGCTTTAACACTTGGGCTTTGTAAGATTTCCCCAGAAACCAGCACTGCGGCCATTCTTAGCCAAGTTGTGATTTGCAGAGTGATTTATCGATCAGGGAGGGTTTCCCAGAGTTGCTCAGGTTCTGTCATTACTGTGACTTTGCACGTGCTGCAGTGGCGCTTCCCCAGAGCCAGGGAGTTTTATCCCCTGCAGTGTTCCCTATGTCTAGGATCGTATAGCAGTTGTTTTATAATTATGGTCTATGTGTGTTTTAAAATCATGTATCTTCCTGTTTTTATTTATTTATTAATTTTTTAATTGAAGGGTAATTGCTTTACAGAATTTTGTTGGTTTCTGTCAAATATCAACATGAATCAGCCATAGGTATACATATGTCCTCTCATGGACTGAGCATTTATTGTATTCCTCCGTTAAGTTATTCCAACTTCCAATAAGTATATGCTGTGCATCAAATATGAAGGTAGATGTTGGGCCCTCCCCTTGATGTATTTGAGTCTAGTGCAATTTTATCTTATTGTTTGCATTTACATCTTTTATGAAAACAGGCAACAGTGATGGATTCATTACTGATTAATGTTTTTATGTTTTTCCAGTCCTCTGTATAAAGAAGTGTAATTTAAATGTAACCTTATCCTAAATTCTAATTTATTTGTTTTGGTTTGTTGTCAGAAAATTTTAAGCGTGGGTGATGGAGGCTTTCATTTACCAATAGACATTGAGGAGTCCCAGACATAGATAACTATTCAAAGCATATTTCCTCTTGGTCTGGCTTGAATTTCCTATATCACAGTTTCACGAAGGGGAGGTAGCAGGTAATGCAGTACATGAAATGGATATTAGTTGATTGGAATCAGATTAAGCTTTCTGCAGTTACAATTCCCATGGTTTGAATACATTTATTGATAATAATTCTTTTGCTAGATGAAGGAAAGAAAGGAAAAGAGACAGCTAAAAAAAATAATAATCAACTGGACTGTGACCAAGGAGCACTCTGACTTTAGGTGCTTTGTTTTTTGTTTGTTTGTTTGTTTTGGGAGGGGCAAGGTATAATGGCTTGCATGAAGGGGATTTTGCTGGTGGTCCCGTGGTTGAGACTGTGTGCTCCCAATGCAGAGGACACAGGTCTCATCCCTGGTCAGGGAACTAAGATCCCACATGCCACAACTAAAGATCCCATGTACCACAACTAAGACGTGACCCAGCCAAATAAATAAAGATTTTTTAAAAAAGCTTGCATGAGAGTAAGAAACACTGAATTCATGTTGGTGATTACCTCTGGGAGGAGAGAGGGGAGCTAAGATCAGGATGGGTGCTGGGGGTTTCAATGGTGTGTGATTTATCAAGCTGATACTCAGGTATAGATGGTCATTCTGTTTTTCCTTTCCTAGATTTTTTATTAAAAATTATAAAAGATGGAGAGTGGCTCTGCTTGGAAGGGAGATTTCCCCCAGGCCACTTGTATCTTTGAAAGATTTAGCTTTCTTTTTTCAGCCCTTGCCATTCTCAGCCTCTTTCAGACACATCCTGTGGCTAGAAAGGCCAGGAGAGGGAAAAAAACGGAAAGGTGTTGTGGGCACAGGGAAATGTGTGTGAGAAATATTGACAAGATATTGACAAGCAGAGGACACTTAAGACAGTTGACTGCTCAGAAATGAGTGATTGCAGTGCCTCTGTCTGCACGATCCTTTTTCCTCCGCTTCACTCAGTTGTTTCTGCGTAAGCCTGGGCCAGCTGCATATGCATGCAGTTCGGTCCTGTGTACAGACTCTGAAATGTAGCTACCCCGTTTGACAGGGCCTGATTTCTCCTTATAATAGTGATGGGGGATCCTTGTTAATGGGGGAGGCCCTGTTAGAGGGAAGCACTCACCCGCCCTCCGGCCATTAGTGAGTATTCCTGGAACCCACAGGGCTGGAGCCCCAAGTATGTAATGATGGTGGCTGAGAAACCAAGAGCCTCGAGAGGCCACTCGAAGCCCACAAAGGAGGTGGACACTTGAGAGACAAAGAGCATCGTGCCCAGCCTGGCAAGGTGGGTGAAGAGGCTCTGCTCACCCCATGAAACTAGTCTGCCAAGGCTGCTGTAACAAAGTGCCACAAGCTCTGGGTGGTTTAAACAGCAGGAACTTCTAGGTTTGGAAGCTAGGAGTCCAAGATCATGGTGTTGACAGGGCTGGCTTCTCAGGAGAGCTGTGAGGGAGGATCTGTCCCAGGCCTCTGTCCTAGCTTCTGCGGTTTGCTGACCCGGTCGCCTAACTTGGCTTGCACACGTGTGGCTCCCATATCTGCCTGCATCCTCACATCCCCCTGTGTGCATGCCTCCTCCTGCATCCAAATCTCTCCCTTCTGTGCGGACACAGTCACAGAATAGGACCCCACAATGACCTCATTTTAACTTGATCATCGGCAAAGATTCTGTTTCCAGATCGCACTCACAGGGGCTGGGTGTGTGGACTTCAGCATCTTTAGAAGAACACAGTTTATTCCGCAACACCCGCTCCACTTCTCATCCTCACTGCTTACATCTGAAAGGGAGATTCTACCTGTCAGCTTAAGCTTGTACTGGTCTATGAAATGTCTTCTTGTTTTCTCAAGAATTCCTCTGAATGGACTCCATCGTCCTGCTGACAGAGAGACAAAGGACTGTGGGAAAACACAGAGATAAGACAAGATACCTGTTAGAGAGAGAGCAGTTGAAAGGAGCATTTGCAAGAGAACAAAGCCAGGAAGAAATATGAATTACTCCTTGCTACCGTTTCTTTTTCCTTCTATCCAGACTCTTCTGCACACCTCATTAGAGCAGAGACTAATCTATCAAAATCCAATCAATTCCACTTTAGATGACAGCCAATGAATAAGGTTTCTACTAGTTACCTGTGAAAAAGGCCTTTGTGGATAACCTGGAAACCTCCCCCACTGTTTATATTGTTTTTCTGAGAATGCAGTCTGACGCCTTAGCCTGACAGATGCACCTACAGAGCACAGCCCGGCGTATTGTTGAGATGAGCTGGGGAAGTAGGGCTGCCCAGGGTGAGACGTCATGGCAGCTTTCTCCCTCCCACATCAGGGTGCTTGCGGGACGCAGAAGAGCACTCTGAGCAATGTTGCTCTTCCCTGCTGGAAGGTTAGCACCTACTTGGTGTCCCTTTGGTCAACAAGGCTGGACCTTCATGTGCCTCAGGGATTTCCCCTGGGAGCTGGGCTCCTGCCCAGAGCTAACACCACTGGTGCACCTGCAGAGACTTTCAGCTGTATCCCCAACATCCACAGTCCCCTTCTGCTTTATGGATATGACTGATTTTTGTCAGGGTGGGGTAACATGCTCAGTTAAAAGACTATGCCTAAGAGCTGCTTTCCCTCACCGCTGGATGTAGTTACGGTATTGTGTTCTGGCCAGTGAGATCTAAGCAGAAGTTTCTTGAGGAGTAGACAGCTGGTGAGGATCCTTTTTCTTTTCCTCTGTTTTTGTCTTTCTGTATGTAATGCATTTTTGTTGGCCAGAGATCAGGTAGCCACGTGGGTCCCTGAGGTAGAACATGAGGGTAGATTACCAGAAGGATGATAGAACTGAAGTGTAGAAGTAGTTTAGCCAGATGCTTTGGTAGTCACCACATCAACCGTGGATTTCCTGCTCTGACCCTTTTTCACGTGAGAAAGCGATAAGCTCTTTTGCTTAAACCACATATTGGTGCAGCTGAGGCTGTGACCCCGAATCCTAAGTGAGACAGAAATCCTCTCCCAGGAACCCCCATCACTGCTCTTTGGAGTGTATCAGAAAGGCACGGTTGGTCCAAGGAGAATGAAGACAGGAGAATTTCCCCCTCAGACTTTAAGAAGAACTAGTCTGCTGGGCCCCATGGCATCTTTTCCTCAAAGCATTTTTTATGTGAACTGGAGGAGAAGACTCAGAAACTACGCCCCCTCTAACTGCTTCCGTATTCATTCACAGCTCTCTTTCCTAATACCATAGATAGTGTCAGTCAGTACCATGTTCTTCCAACTAGCTTGTAGTTCCAGCAGCATCACCATCATGGTAACAAAACACTATTTTGAGTGCTTCATTGCTTTTTACCATTGTTTCAGAAAGTTGACTAGAAAATAGAGCAAGGAACATGCTGATATAAGTGATAAGATACATAGCGCTCAAAGATTTAGTGCAGCTGACACCAGAAGGAAATTATTTCTTTCCCAAAAGGACTAATACTTAGCTTCCATCAGACACCCATTGTTCTTTGGCCAATGGTGTATGTATTTGTGAGTGAAAAGAACAAAAGTAAAGAATGTGGACAGATTTAACATGTATTGATGAAGAATCATTAAGAAATTTGGATGAAAAAAAATGCCCTAATTATATATTTGGCTCTGTAGCATGTTTTCAGGAATGTGTGAGGCAGGACAGAAAATTGCCTTTCTACCTGGATCCACTATCTGCTCAGTATTGTTCTCTGATATGATGCAGGGGATTGGGAGGAAAGGGGGTGAGTGGGCTTACTTTGGAACTGTACTTGTGGACCTGAAGGAAGGAGAAGCTGAGATTTATAAAACTGCTGGGGCTGGACTGAGGTTATATATTTTATGTTGAGCAGGGGGCCCACTCCACACAGCTGTGTTGGATAAAGAAAAGTCGGCCCAAATGTTTCTTTATCCACCTTGAATTATCTTGTGTCTCTGCATTTCCAAATTCACAGCTACCCTCCAGAGATGAAGATTTTCATGGAGGTCCAGACTTAGGGGAAACATAGTTTCCTAGGACTTACTGCATCTGTGACAAGGGGGCATCGTTTTCTAAGTGTCTCATTTAATGTCACAGTGGTGTGGGATTCTAAAAAGTATCTGCTGCTTGAGGAACTTAGAAGGCAGTTAAAGCCATCCATTTATGGCTTATTTTAAGTGTATAAAATGTATTTTCTCATGCAGTATGTTTTCCCTTATTTTATTTTCATGGGGTTTCAAAAACTTACCAAGGCTTTTAAAGGCTCATTCCTAACCTCAATTCCCATTAAAATCTTTCTCCCCAAATGATTGATTTCATCACTTGTGGGCTGAACTTTCTTGGTGTTTATCAGGACGCTAATTCTTGAATTTCAGCATTGTTTTTGAATAAGTATTATTATTTTTTTATTTCTTTAGCTAGCTAGTGAAGATGGGGAAATGATGAAGTTCATGAAAGGAACCCCACTAACTCTGACACAGTTTTCTCTAACACATTCCCAGTGAACTGATAGTTATCACTTGTAGATAAACTAAGGTTGGGCATGACATTATGCTGGATGTCATTTATTAACTTCTGACTGTCAATCTGAAGCAATCTAGAAAGTTTGAAAATTATTTGTGTTTTATATATTCATATTTTCCTTGGCCTCCATCACCAAAACTATTCAGATCATATTGAAGGCAGTGTTGCTGCTAAGAAGGCCTGCATATATGAAGATACTGTCGAAAAGGCAGGACTCCAGTGACTTCCCACTGAAATTCCAAGCAGTATGGGGATACTGACACCTGGTCACCCTGTTGGATGGTATTACCGATATTTAAAGGACATTTTGGAGGGAGCTCATGAATCCATGATATCATCAGAAAGTTATGGAAGCACTATAAAATAGTATCCTGTGTTGTTTTTTCAGTGGTGATGACGGTATAGATGCTATCTTCAAATAATAACCTATCTGGTGAGAAATAGAACATACTGACAGCTGTGCATTAACTGTCATTTCTGAATTGCTGTACATAAAATCTTAATCAATGAGGGTTTTTTACAGATGGTCTTGTGTCACACTTCAATATGAATTATCTGAGAGGTTTCTGGACATGAGTAAGTAAGAAGTCTTCATTAGGAGAAGCTCTGTCACCTTCACTGGGAAAGATGATGAAACCATCAATTTTATAAGAGATTGGCCTTTTCCCTGGGAATTCTTGGGCTCCAGAGAGGAGTCCAAGTCTAGAAATGAATGCCTTGTTTTAACCTCTAGTTTGCTCACTCAGTAATTTCATAAGATGCATTTTCATAGAAGACTTTATTATCTTCTGGTAGTTGAATAGTATGATTTCAAAAGTGGAGGTGACCAAGAACTCTAGGCCACCCTGTAGGTTGTGTATTTCAAAAATAATAGTTTGTTTTCTCATAAAAATAAAAATGAAAATGTGGAGGAGAAAAAAGGGATGAAATAAACTTGTGTTGAAATTGTGCTTGCACTTTGAATTAAATTCTCTGCATGGCTGGTTTTTATTTATGACCAGAAATGATGAAACCTTGATCTGAAAGTGGCAGTACAAACTGAATAGGCGATGAAGGCTTTCTCTGTTTTGGGGTTGATAATTAGCTATGTGCAGGTCATGGGTTGACAATTAGTTCTGTTCCTCAGAGCATGTCTGCAATCTTTGATATCTACTTAAGCTATGTAAATAATTTGCACAGTTTTTATTATGATTTTTCTGTTAATCTTTGATGGAGTGAAATTTGATGTTTTCTCTATGACAAACCATGAAATTTAGTAATTAAATCCTTTTATTTATTCAAAGTCTGCACTTAGTTAAAATAAATTTCCACAAAGCATTGTGTTGGGATTTTCAAAATGTTACTTCGTGGTTCTTTTGCAACCAGAAAATGTATCTTTTCATAAGCATTTCTAATCCGATAGTTTCCTTCTTTAATTCTCATCTAAACAGGAATCATTTAAATTGGGAAGCCAGAGATTTCTTTGGCCTGAAAAGAGCTTAATATGACCAATCCTTTGCATATCTCAAATTTATTATCATTTATTACTACATTTTTGGAGAAGGCGATGGCATCCCACTCCAGTACTCTTGCCTGGCAAATCCCATGGACACAGGAACCTGGTTGGCTGCAGTCCTTGGGATCTCAAAGAGTCGGACATGACCGAGTGACTTCACTTTCACTTTTCACTTTCATGCATTGGAGAAGGAAATGGCAACCCACTCCAGTGTTCTTGCCTGGAGAATCCCAGGGACGGGGGAGCCTGGTGGGCTGCCATCTATGGGGCCGCACAGAGTCGGACACGACTGAAGCAACTTAGCAGCGTTACTACATTTTGGAGAAGCAAACGGCGCCATGCTGCAGTATAATGGATCTTCTCTTGAACAGAGGAGGCTGAAGGGCTACAATCCATGGGGGCTGCAAAGAGCCAGGCACGACTTAGCAACTGAACAATGATTACTACATTTAACCATTCATGGATTCTTTCCACAGTTCTTTAATTAGAGTAAGCAAAGTTCTTATATTTCTGGTAACTCCTTATGCTTATATAGTACTTATATACCCCTCTTACGTAGTAAAACTTCTGATGAAATATTTCAGTAATGATGAGATTTATCTATTTTGACTCCTTGAAAGTGAGATCTTGTGATTTGGAATTGTATATACTTGTGTTTGGGCAATATTTCCCCCGCCAAACCTACTAACAGTTTTTCCTAATTGTTCTACTGATCTGGCAAATTGTTTTCAGCTTTTTTTGTCCACACTTACTTTCTTTTCTGGTTGCACGTTATCATCTCTTTTCCACTTATTAAATGGAATAATTTGCCTTCTATAGATTATTCTTATCCTCTGATTATTTAGACTGTTCTCATCTTAGGGGCTGTGAACAGCCTTGTGGAATGTATCAACTCCCCGAAATTATATGTAAACATGTGTGCCTGTGTGTGTTTTCTAAAGCTTTCATCTGAGACTCAGAAACCTCCTTGCTACTGCTAAGTCGCTTCAGTAGTGTCCGATTCTGGGCTACCCCATAGACGGCAACCCACCAGGCTCCCCTGTCCCTGGGATTCTCCAGGCAAGAACAATGGAGTGGGTTGCCATTTCCTTCTCCAACACATGAAAGTGAAAAGTGAAAGTGAAGTCGCTCAGTCATGTCCCACTCTTAGCGACCCCATGGACTGCAGCCCAGCAGGTTCCTCCGTCCATGGGATTTTCCAGGCAAGAGTACTGGAGTGGGGTGCCATTGCCTTCTCTGGAAACCTCCTTAAGAAGGCTTATTTGGGCCTTTGTTATTTTCTCCTTAGCTCAGGGGAGCTGAGCAACTCTCCTTAGCTTAGCAACTGAAATAGTAATATTTGGCCAACTTGATCCTTAGCACAAATGGAAATATGGCACTGAAACCATATTTAATTAATTTTGAGCAGTCTGAAGTTAAAGGATAGTCATTATAGAGCATCGATGAAATGTCAATAAAATTTTTAATGTAGTGTGTATTCATATTTCCCCAAGAATCACTTTTAGATTGTGCTCTGAGGAACACTGGCATGCAATATATGTGGGGCTAGAATTGGTGCAAATACTTTCAGTACATTAATGAATATAACTTGATTGAGTAGTCTAATTGAATATTTATAATTAAAATTGGTGAGCCCAGGTTTAATTAACCCTTGTCTTCGTGCACTTTACTGAAATAATTACTTGAACCTAAGCTTTGTGGTGGCTGATGGTGTATTTTGTGTTTGGCTTTGGTCGTCTCTTACTCAAAATCCAGCCTTGCTTTGAGTTGTCTCATGTACTATAGTTAAACTAACCTGGCAGCTCAGGAAGGGTCCCAATGGTGGGGTAGGGAAAAATATCTGCAAACCAGGAGTTAATGAGTTAAAAGGTGGTGGCCATCTATATTGAGTGGAAACAAGGCACGTTTGACTTGGCCGTCTCTTGTTTTCTCTAAAGGTTTTCCCCCACAGTCTGCATTTGAAAGCAATAACTGCTATATTTAAGATCATATGCTTTTTTCAGGGTGTCAGTGTATCTTCCAGTATAGTTCTGCCATCTCACAGCTATGTGACTTTGCCCCTGTTAAAATGGGAATGATGGAAATGAGGATTCGGTGAGACAGTGCATCAGAACTACTCTGCATGGAGTGTGGCTTGTGCGAGGCAGCAATGAATGTTTGCTGACGCCTAATAGAAGACTAGTATGAGAAGGAAGTATTCAGACTAGCTAATTTCTGACTCATTTTACACAGGTAAATGTCAGAAGAGGCTTCTCCATTTTTCAACTTACTCCTTATGTTTCAATACTCTGCAGTGTTTTTGGAGTCAAAGTTGGTGTACCCTTCTTATTCTTTCTTTCATGAGGGGAAGTGCCATCTTCCGAGGTGCCTATGGAGCCAATTATATTGTAACCTTATAACCTTTTTACTGCCCATTGAATCTGCCCTTTTGCCTTTTTCAACCTAGTTATCCCTCAGCTCCTTTAGGTTCTCCGAGCCATCTTTCTGGTAGTTCTGTGCTCTCTTTCCAGCTCTGTCCTGGGGGACCCCCGCCCCAGCATGCCTTGCCCCCTCCCTACTTAGCATGACGCTCAACACTGATGCAACCATAGCTGTGTTTGCCGCCCTTGTGCCAACTTTGTGCTCCTTAGTTGCCAGGTACTTTTCCATAGACAATTTTTTTTTCTCAGTCCCTAATTCTGAAGCTAAATTGTATCATCTCCATTTAACTGATGTGAAAACCAAGACCCAGAAAGTTTCTTTTACTTGCCCAGGGTCTCATGTCTGGTCACTGATAGAAAGAGGATTGAAATATTGGTCTTCATCTGTCCTTTGGCTGATCCCTTTATTTCCTGTTTTTCTGTTATTCTTATCTTAAAAGGAGAAAGTGTTCATTTGAGGATCATGCATTTCAGATAAACTTTATCAGTGTGAAGTTATTAATAGTAGCCTGAATTCAAATCCTGTTTTTACCACTTAGTAGGTCCATAGTCTTGGTTGAGCAGACATGGTCACAATGGCATCCAAATCACGAGTTACTATAAAGATTAAATTATATAATATTTAGTGACTTTTTTGTGTGTTGCATAAAATGAAATTTGTTTTTATATTATCACATTGTCCTGTCCTTCAATTAAATGCATCTTATGAGCTTACGTTTTTGTGAAACTTTTTACTGTGTTTATCCTCTAGAAGTTTTTTTTTTTTTTGAGAGATGTTTTATTTTTTTCCTTCCAGTTTCATTAAGATTTAATTGATATACAGAACTATATAAATTTAAGGTGTACAGCATGGTGATTTGCATTATATACATCAGGAAATGGTTACCAAGATAAGTTTGCTAATGCTAAGTCACTTCAGTCGTATCCGACTCTGTGTGACCCCACAGATGGCAGCCCACCAGGCTCCACCGTCCCTGGGATTTCTCCAGGCAAGAATTCTGGAGTGGGTTGCCATTTCTTTCTCCAATGCATGAAAGAGAAAAGTGAAGTCGCTCAGTCGTGTCTGACTCTTAGCGACCCCATGGACTGCAGCCTACCAGGCTCCTCTGCCCATAGATTTTCCAGGCAAGAGTACTGGAGTGGGGTGCCATCGCCTTCTCCGAAGTTTAGTGAACAGTCATTATTTTATAACTGAAAGTTTGTGCCTTTTGGCTACTTTCATCCTAGTCCCTCTCTCCCCACCCTCTCACCGCTGGTAACCAGAAATCTAATCTTTATTTTGTTTTGTTTGCTTGTTTTTGAAGTATAATTGACCTATAGCAATATGTTAGTTCCTGGTGTACAGCATAGTGAGTGGTTCAGAATTTCTGTATGTTTCAATACATTTCAAAATGACCACCACAATAGGTTTAGTTGCCATCTGTCACCATATAAATGTACAGCATTATTATCAACTTATATTCCCCACACTGTACATTTTATACCCTTGACTCATTTGTTCTGTAACTAGAAGTTTGCACCTTTTAATCTTCTTCATTTACTTCTCCTTACTCCTTGCCTCCTACCACAGCAACCACCTGTTTTTCCCCATACCTACAACTCTGTGTTTTGTTATGTCTGTTCATTTAGTTTTTAGATTCCACATATAAGCGAACTCATAGAGTGTTTCTCTTTTTTTGATTTTCTTTACTTAATGTAATACTCTATAGGTCTGTCCATGTTGTCATCAATGGCAAAATTTCATTCTTTGTTTTACTGCTAAATAGTATTCCATTGTGTACATATACCTCATTTCTTTACCCATTCATCTGCCAATGGAAGCTTAGGTTACTTTCATACCTTAGCTATTGTAAGTAATGCTGTGAGGAACATACAGGGGTGTGCTTTTATTTTTTCACATTAGTGTATGTGTTTGTTTTTTTTTTTTTTTCCTTTGGAACAACTCACAAGTGGATTTGCTGGACCACATGATAGTTTTGTTTTTAATTTTTTGAGAAATCACCATATTGTTTTCCAAAGCAGCTATATCAGTTTACATTCCCAGCAAACATGTGTGAGGGTTCCCATTTCTCCACAGCCTCGCCAACACATTATTTGTTGTTTTTTTGATAATACCCACTCTGACAGGTGTGAGGTAATATCTCATTGTAGTTCTGTCTGCGTTCCCTTGATTACTAGTGATGTTGAGCATATTCTCATGGCCTATTAACCATCTGTATGTCTCATTTGGAAAATGTTGATTCAGATCCTCTGCCCAGTTTTTAATTTTATTGGGTTATTTTCATGTTGAGTTTTATGAATTCTTTATATATTTTTGTATAGTAATCCCTTATTCAGTGTATTGCTTGCATATGTCATAGTAGGCAACGTTTTTGTTTGTTGATGGTTTTCTTTGCTGTGCAAAAGCTTTTTAGTGTGAGCAGTCCCATTTGTTTATTTTTGCTTTTGATTCCTTTGCCTAAGGAGATACATTAAAAAAAAATTACTAAGACCTATATCAGAAAACATACTGCCTATGTTTTCTTTTATAAGTTTTATGGTTTCAAGTCTTGCATTTAAGTATTTAATGCATTTTGAGTTTACTTTTGTGTGTGGTGTGGAAACGTAATCTATTTTGATTCTTTTGCATATAGCTATCCAGTTTTCCCAGCATCATTTATTAAAGAGGCTATCTTTTTTCCATTGTATTTTCTTGCCTCCTTTGTTGTAGATTAATTGACCATATAAGTGTGCTCATTTCTGGTCTCTCTCATCTTTCTATTCTATTGATCTGTGTGTCTTGTGTGTGTGTGTGTGTGTGCATGTGTGTGTGTGCACGTGCACACGTGCATGCGCCAGTACCATACTGTTTTGATTATTGTAGCTTTGTAGTATAGTTTAAAACTAGGGCTCATGATACCTCTAGCTTTGTTCTTTCTCCAGATTGTTTTGGCTATTAAACGCCTTCCATGTTTCCATAAAATATTAGAATTATTTGTCCTAGTTCTGTGAAAAATGTCATTGGCTTTTTTTTTTGGTAGGTATTTTATTGATTGTCTTAAGGGAGATGATCATTTTAACAATATTAGTTCTTCCAGTCTGTGAGCACAGTGTATCTTTCCCATTGTTGGTGTTTTCGTTGTCTTTTATCAGTGCCTTATAGTGAAATATGCAATGAAATAATATTTGTAAAAACACCTAGAAGAGTTTCTGGTATATATGAAACATGGTGTGAATGTGTTAAACAATTAAAATAAAATGACTTCATAATATAAGCTAATGAAAAAGTTCTTTTATTTTTGTAGAAATGTCTTTTTCTTTTGTAATCTTCATCTCTGAGCTCTTAAGCTACCTGTCTTTGCTTTTAGAAAGTCATAAAACTGAAGTGTTTGGGTCTTTGGTCTTATGCTTGTGATCTTTAGCAATATCTTCTTTGCTACTCAGAGATACTTTCTTCCATTTTTCATTTTATCCTTTTGCTTGGAATCTCTCTCTCCTTTGGAGTACAGTGCTTGGCATAAAGTGAAAAGCTTAAAAGATATCTTTCTTTAATAAAATCTTCCCCTTGCTCTCTTTACCTCTAATAATTCTACCAGTGACAAATTGCAATGAACTTTCCCTCTTTGGAAGTAGAAGGATGAGGAGAGCCCAGACTTTTCTATGATAACCACACATAGGAGAGCACTCATATTATTTTAAGATACTTACTGTAATTTGTTATTCCATAAATACTCGAGCATCTACTGTATGCTGGGACTGTGTGTGTGGGTGAGAAGGCATTGAGCATGCGTGAATAGGACACATTTAGCACCTGCCAGGTTTTATCAGTGCTTACTCAAATTAGCGTATTTCCCACTAGAAGGGATTGAGGGGCTTCATGCACTTTCGTGCCTACTCCTTCATTTATTGTACTCCTAGTCTGTCTGCATTTTTGAATCTCTAATACTGTTGTGTCTCATACCAACAGTCACAAAATGTTTCTTCTCTGAATGGATTTAAATCTGTACATAGTAGGATGACATTTTCCTCCCGTTTTGCTAACCAGTTGTTCCCTTCTCCCATTAGTCAATAATTCTCTCCCTGCTGATTTGTTATACTTCATCATATTTAATATATGCCCTGTAATTTCTCGCTTGTTTCTGTGCTCTGTGTTTTATTTAACCAGTACCACACTGTTTTTAAAAACTGTAGACATGCATTTTCACGTTTATTTTTCTTCAGGTTTTTATGTGATAGGCTCATCTCTTCTTCTTTTTTTTTAATCTATTCATTTTTCATTCATTCATCTTTTTTTCTAGGTAAATGTTAGAATTCTGTTTGTGGTTCAGTCACCATGTCAGTTTTCCCCAAGTGGAGTATTAGAAATATTTCATTTAGAAGGAATTGTCATCTTATGGTATCTTTTTTTTCATTCTATTAACATTTATTATTTTCAACTTAACAACAATAATAATAGTTTCTCTTTGTAACATGTTTTTTTTTTTCCTTTTTCTTGCAGATCATAGTTTTCTCTATGTTTAGATAGAACTTTAAAAATCATATTTTCTCTCTGTTAGTAGTAGCAAAAGTGTTGGATTTTGTATATTTATATGGGATCTATCCGAGTTACTTAACTCTTTTATTAACTCTGATAGTTTTTCAATTGATTCTGTTTGGCTTTCTTGATATAACATCATGCTGCTGCTGCTGCTGCTAAGTCGCTTCAGTCGTGTCCAACTCTGTGAGACCCCATAGACGGCACCCATCAGGCTCCACCGTCCCTGGGATTCTCCAGGCAAGAACACTGGAGTGGGTTGCCATTTCCTTCTCCAATGCATGAAAGTGAAAAGTGAAAGTGAAGTCGCTCAGTCTTGTCCGACTCTTAGCAACCCCACGGACTGCAGCCTACCAGGCTCCTCCATCCATGGGATTTTCCAGGCAAGAGTACTGGAGTGGGGTGCCATTGCCTTCTCCATATAACATCATATCATGTACAAATAACAATTTTTTATTCTTTAGTATCTTTACCTCTTTTTTAACTGTCATATCACAATGAATCCTATTCTCAAATAAGCATTACGTAGCAATCATGGTGGAGAAGGCAATGGCACCCCACTCCAGTACTTTTGCCTGGAGAATCCCAGGGATGGAGGAGCCTGGTGGGCTGCTGTCTATGGGGTCGCACAGAGTCGGACACAACTGAAGCGACTTAGCAGCAGCAGCAGCAATCATGGTAGATGGCTTGCTCCTGGAATGCTTCTAGTGCCTTGTAAAGTGAAAGACTTAATGTGAAATATACTCTCAGTGCAAGAAATACTATAATTAAAAGGGATATAAAACTGAATGTTTTTCTTAAGTTGCATAGAAATTTTCTATGTGTTCCTGTTCATATTTAGTTAAGAGTTGCTTGCCATCCAGAAAGAAAAAGAACTTCAAGAAATGAGTAAGTTGTCTGAATTTAGCAGTCTGATCCCTTTTAATCAGAAGAATTGTTTCTTGTTTGATTCTACAGTGAGGATGCTCATTTCTGTGTTCTAGTCATGGGTTTAGAGAGGAGTTGGGTCAAAATCCACCAAACTATCAGTTGAATACCCTAGAGGGCCTGCCCTGTAGAAACAGAGGCAAGTCAGAAGTAGGCTAAGTCATACCAAAAGTGCAACAACTTGGAATTAGCTCAGGCTGTGATTCATCCTTTCTCTAGAAGAGGAAGAATAAGCCTTTTAGGTAGAAGATAACGTTATTTACAGTTTGTGTTCTTAAGGTGGGTAATCTCTCTCCCGAGGGGTTAAACCTTGGTTTTTAAGTGGTAAAACAGTATTGACTATTGCAGTTTGTGGCTTTTAAAGGTTACAACATATAAAAAAGATATACAGTTTATCTGTGTCTTTATAATACCCTGGTTGGGTGAGGGGAACACTGATTTAGATTCTTCATTTTTTTTTTTATGTAAAACCTAATAATCAAGAATTATAGGTATACTAAGAGACAAAAGCATATGACTAAAATAGAAGAGAAAATAAAGAGAACATAATTTTGAAATTTTGCCCCAGAGATTGAGGTTAGAATGTAGGGAATTAAAAATAACATGACTAATATGGTTTTTTTTTTTAAAAAAAAAAAGAGAGAGAGAGAAAATAAAAATTGGAAAGTTTCACTAGGGAACTGAAATTTGTGATAATAAAGGCAATTAGAAAATGTTATGACTGAAAAATACAGTAACCAAAATTAGGAACTCTGTGAATAGGTTTGAAAGCAGATTAGACACAATAGAAGACAGTATTCATGAACTAGAAAACAGGTTGATAGAAAATATCCACTGAACTAGAGAGAAGAAATAATATGTGTATGTATTTCTACTAGCTAGTGATTTGATGAGAATCATCTTTTTCTATATCCCAATCAGGAATAGGTGTCTTAACACTGTTTATATTTTACCACTTTGTGTGTAAAGTGATATTTTATTGTTACTTTAATTTGCATTTAATTTAGTAACAAAACATTTCATGCTTAATTTTATTTTCCTGTTTACGTGTTATTTTCTGAGAAACATCTATTCATATATTTGCCATTATGTCTCTTGAGAGTGTGTGCTAGTCTTATCAATCTGTGTATTTTCTTGTATATGAGATATAACTTTTCAGTGTCTCCATTACAAACATTTTATATATAACATATATATATAAAATATTTGTGATTAATATGGTATTTTAATTTGCAGCAAAACTTCTGAATTTGAATGCTGACAATTATATTAAAAGAGTATATAACATGATAAAAATTAGCTTTTTCAGGGAAGTCAGAGAAAGACAAATATCATATGATATCACATATATGTAGAATCTAAAAAAATTGAATGCTTTAGAGGCAAGTGAACTTACAAATGAACTTATTTACAAAATAGAAATAGCTTCACAGACATAGAAAACATTCTTATGGTTACCAAAGGGGATAGAAGAGGGGTTGGGGATTAATTAGGAGCTTGGAATTAACATATACACACTATGATATATAAAACTGGTAAACAACAAGGATCTACTATATAGGACAGGGAACTATATCAATATCTTGTAATAAGTTAGAAAAGAATCTGAAAGAGAATACTATACATGTATATATCTGAATCACTTTGCTGTACACTGGAAACTAACACAGTATTGTAAATCAACTGTTCTTTTAATAAAAAATAGCTTTCACATATGATTCTATGCTATATTCTTAAGTATAGAGTCATTATTTTCTATATTCCAGACTGTCATATATACAAGTTTGTGTGTGCATGTACTTTATAACTGCCCTTGTAATTTAGCTTGTATGATAAAAGCTGTTGGAGAT
Source organism: Tragelaphus eurycerus (assembly GCA_935064755.1). Taxonomy (NCBI): domain Eukaryota; kingdom Metazoa; phylum Chordata; class Mammalia; order Artiodactyla; family Bovidae; genus Tragelaphus; species Tragelaphus eurycerus. Next base: position 13,203,923 of record CAKXYN010000024.1, on the reverse strand, counting down.
AACTTTATATTCTAAGTTTCTTAATGGTTTTCTTTTTGGTCTTGGATTAATTATATCAGCTTACTCTTTGTTTAGAAATTAATGTAGTTTGTCTAATTTGCACATTTCACATTTATTTAGGTATGATTAAATAGCTAGTAACTTTCATGCAATTTGAGATGACACTCTGTTATTGATTCCAGTATGAAAGTGTGTCTGTGTGAGAGTAGGGGGAGTGCAATTGTATTGTTTTTCTCATATAGATCTAAAATTGTTAGATTACAGAAAAATTTTCCATTGATTTCTCCTGTCTTGGTAAAGTAGCTGCAATAGAGGTCACACCTCTATTGTTTCATTAAGGGTAATCGTGTCATGAAAGATGGCTCATCTGAGGATTGTGTGCTTATTTTGGCTGTGTAGACTGGCCATCCTAGTTCTACCACTTACTACTCCACTTAACCTTAAGTTAAGTAAACTTTCCAGGTCTTAATTTCATTACCAATGAAATAAGGTTGATGGAAGTATCGCCTCATGGAATTAAATGTGATAATGCATGTCAAGAGGCTTCCCTGGTGGCTCAGAACTTAAATAGTGTGTTTGCAATGCAGGAGACTCGGGTTTGATTGCTGGATTGGAAAGATTCCCCTGGAGAAGAAAATGGCAACCCACTCCAGTGATACCTGGAGAATTCAGTGGACAGAGGAGCCTAGTAGGCTACAGTCCATGGACTTGAAAAGAGTCAGACACGACTGAGCAACTAACACACACCATGCATGTCAAGAACTCACCCAGAGCAAGCACTTATGAATGAAAACTGTAGTTAGCATTTCTGGTAAAACCTGCCTGTTCACTTTTTGGCTGAGATATAAAAATCACTCTCTGAGATTAAATAATGTTTAAAGATTCTTCCTTCTGTTCTAAAGTTGTTACTACTTCTAAAAAATGAGCAGTGACTGCAGGGAAGTTTCACATGTCCAAATTTCCTTCTGTTCTAAAGTTGTTACTACTTCTAAAAAATGAGCAGTGACTGCAGGGAAGTTGAACATGTCCAAATAGTTCTTGATGTCATTATCTCATGGAAGCTGTAAAACAACAGCTAAAATATATTTCTATAAAATTAAGAAATTTTATATAAATTTTCTATAAAATTAAGAAATTTTATATAAATTTTATATAAAATTAAAGGGATGACAGAAGATGATATGGTTGGATGGCATCACTGACTCAACAGACATGAGTTTGAGTAAACTCAGGGAGTTGGTGATGGACAGGGAGGCCTGGCGTGCTGCAGTCCATGGGGTTGCAAAGAGTCGGACACAAATGAGCAACTGAACTGATCTGAAAATTAAGATAGTAACAAATTACAAGAAGCATATTGGCTTAATAGGACTGCATGGTGAATTCACTTTGTTAAGTTCTGTCTTTAAGCAAAAATTAGTACTAGTAGTATTTAAAACTTTTTAATACTTGTTTGAATATTTCCATTCTTTCTTCCAGAATAATTAAAATACAGAGAACAACGTGCTTACTGAAGAACAGGCTGTCTTTTCCCTGTGGTTGCATTCCGAAACATTTTGAGGCTATGCTTAATTCTTATGTTTTTCTTCTTTTTCTCTGTTTAATATCTCTTTGTTTATTTGGCCACACCAGTGAGGCACTCGGGATCTTTAGTTGAAGGCGTGCACACTCTTAATTGGGGCATGTGGGATCTAATTCCCTTGCCAGGGATTGAACCTGAACCCCCTGCATTGGGAGCACCGAGTCTTCACCCCTGGACCATGAGGAAAATCCCTTTTTTTCTTTTTAAAGAATTAAAATAAAAAAAAAAAAAGAATTAAAATTAGAGCGTGATGAATGGTAGGAATGTAAAATGATTCTGAAGCAGCACAGGTATGCTTTGCATTCACCAGTCTTGTCTGATAAGTTAGTTTCTGTTTGCAAGGAACCTGAAAGGTTTTGGTGATGTTAACTTTACATACCTTGCGTAGATGTCGAGCTTTTTAAGGCACAGATAGCCCTCTTCCTAGTTTCTGCGCTGTGGTTGTGCATGATTCCTATTTTCAAAACATTGTGAGGTATTTTCTGATTTTCCTATTTACAAAAAGGTCACAATTCATATTTTATTCTGGATAGCTTTGGTGTAATTCATTGTTTCTTTTATTGCTGTGTATGTTATGTTGCATCTATTTCTAAAATAATGGATTAGTTTGCCCATTAAGAGAGAAACTGTTTCTGAATGACCTGTATGATCAGCATAACTTTATTTTGTGTAGTTGTTTTCAAGGTTGCAATCACCCACCCATTGGTTGCTCTGAGAGTTTTTAAAAATGTTCAAAGCCAACTTTGGATTATATCCTTTTGCTAGTTAAGATCTGTATCATGATAAGAAAGTTAAAACGTGTTGGTGGTAATTTGGCTTTAATTTGAAACTTTATTTTAGAGTAATAGAAGACACTAGAACATCTTTCTAAATAAAACTGTTTCTTTATAAGAGACATTTGTAAAGCACCTACCAGAGTGTCTGGCCCAGTATATCTCAAATCCCTTACCTCTCTCTTCCTTTCTCATTGTGTGTATTGTGAGTGTGCTGAGTTACTTCTGATGCCTCTTTTCCCTGTAGTTATGGGAAAAAACATGAATTTATAGATCTGCTCTGTGCCGGTTTTCTATTGTTGTGTAATAACTTACCATAAACTTAGAGGCTTAAGACAACACTTATTTGTTATCTCCTAGTTCTGGACATCAGAAGTGTGGAAAGGGCTCAGCTCTGTTCTCCTCTCAGCTAGTGTTGTCAGCAGAATTCAGGTCCTTACAGTTGCCCGGCTCACCCCTGTTTTCCATCTTCCTTGGGCTGGGTCAGTGAAGCCGTTGTCTGCTGCTTGACTTTCTTTTGAAGGATTTACCTGGTTAGGTCAGGCCCACACAGGATCATTTCCTGTTGATGAACTCAGAGCCAGCGGTGGGTAATCAGATCATGGGGATGATATTCCATCATCCTGACAGGTCTGGCCACAGAGAGCAGGGGAGGAGTGGCATACATGAGTGTAAGTTTCCGGCTTCTGAGAATTCTATTGCCATAGCCTTGGTTTTTTAAACTTTTTTCTGAAGAAAGAAATACACGAACATGACTACTTCCTGGTAGTGAGGCAGAGTTATGACTTCCATTTTTCGAACAAATGAAACTTAGACTCACGAGAAACTCCTTGACTTAAAGAACCAAACAAAACCCCTTAGAATCAGATATTTCCAAAATTGCTTTTTTATCAACAGCTACAAGTTTTCAAGTGAGCTCTTTTTTAACAGTTCACATTGAGATCACTCATTTGAGACCTCTGAACAAACTTCCCCAGGGAAGCTATGCCAGAAATGGTGGGTGAGTTATTAGGCTGCTCCACACAATCTGACCCAACACGTACTCTCAGGCAAATTGTTTTGGTAGTCCAGAACCCCTCGGGTCCTAATCCTTTAGCCCCACGGAGGCCACCAAGTCCCGAGAGGCCCCAAGGTCCTGGCACAGTGCAGCTGGTGTCCCCGCCTTGTGTGACGAGGGTCCCCAAGGCCGGGCCCCCAAGGTAGGGCAGAAGAAGATGCTGTCCCTCAGCTCCAAGTAAGTGGGGACAGCAGTAACAGCTGCTTCTGTTGTCATAGGAAAAGCCTCCAGTATTGAGTATTGGGCCATATTTAGCTTATCAATTTGGTAATTATGTTATAGCTTCCCAGGTGGCTCAGAGGTAAAGAATCTGCCTGCCAAGGCAGAAGACAAAAGAAATGCGAGTTTGATCCTTGGGTGGGGAAGATCCCCTGGTGTAGGAAATGGCAACTCACTCCAGTATTTTTGCCTGGAAAATTCCATGGACAGAGGAGCCTGGCAGGCTACAGTCCGTGGGTTTGCAAAGAGTCGGACACAATGGCACACACACAATTATGTTGTACTCTCTATATAGAATCTTGTTAGTTGAATTATCTTTTGTATAGAATCAGTTACTGAGTGATGTCAGATTTTTAAATGGGGCAATTAAACTTGTGCAATAGTTTAAGTGTGAAACTGCTTGACAGTCATTTCTACTCTTTGTTTTTCTTTAGCCATCTTGTTTTGGATCTGTATAGAAAGATGGCTTAGGATACTGATGCTAAACTGATATTTGCATGTTAGAATCATTTCAAAATAAGGCACCCTCTCTTTCTTCTTCCCATTTTGAGTTCTATCACGTTCTTCCTGTCTTTAAAACATGTTTGAGGAAAGAGAGAGAAACATGAATGATTCCCAGGGAATCCCCACAGGAAGGAGGAACCATTCTCAGGCTGAAATTATTGAAGAGAACTGAAGTGATGCCCATGACCAGAATACAGGAGGAACCGTGTGAGTGAAGGTCAGCTCAAAGGTGACTCAACAGAGAAGTGAGAGGAAGGAATATCTGGTTTTATTTTTCTATAACTCTCTTTGTTGCCTTGCCTTTAGTTTTATGGCCCAATGTCATGTTTTTGTGACTTAGAGGAAATTATTGGACTTTATGGATCTTCAGAACAAAGTGTTGATATTTGCCTACATTTAAACATTTTTTTTAATCCTAAATTTGGCTTTCTTTTCATTCACTGCCTCAGGTAAAATAAATAAATAAATGAATTCTATTCCCTTTTGATCTTCATTTCAGGTTATTCAAAATGTATGGCTGACAGCCTTCAAAAGAATAATGCAGGCATTGGATGTTTTATTCAGTGTATTGCCTCTCTGCCCTTTGGTGCAGCTATTCAAATTGCTACGGAAGTGCCTGAAAGGCTATCATGGATTTTGCCAGTGGTGAATGACAAGTCGTAATATATATGGCACACGTTCTAGGTGTATCGGAAATTATGGTTGCAGCGCCCCTTTCATGGAAGTTTGTTTCCCATGTAATACTCAAAGTTCAGTCTACATTCTTTAGTTAGATTCAGGTCTCGTCTCACATGTAATGTGTGGAGTAAAAATAATTTAGAATGCAATTACAAGTAGGAAACACATAAAAGCACACAGTAACTTTTTAAGCAGATTGTTTCTTTAATAATTACATGCTGTTGGGACAAATGACATTCCCTTTTTATGCCCTCTCCCTTTAAGATGTCCACTTGCTTTTGCATTGACTGTGGTGAAACCTTCCGCAGATCATTACCTTAGTGCCCCCTAATGAAATGTAAATAAAATGAATGATTGCAGCTTGATTATGGGACCAGTATTGATGAGGCTCCTGGTATGGTAACTTGCTGCATAAATTTAAGTATGTGGGTAAATTCTCTCAGGGACAGTCAACGTGAAAGTATTTTTCTTTCCTATTTTTTATGATGTACTAATTCTTTTCACCTCTGATTTCTTTATTGTTGTTTCTGCCTTAGAAGAAGTAGGACCTTGGAAAATGGATATATATTTTTTTTTCTGGATGACTTTTATTATGGTCCCTGTAGGGTTTGAACCAGACCTGAGTTTCAGCCCTATCCTGATCTGTCAAAGGAACGTTAAAATAAGGGAACACAGCTTTCCTTTTTAATTCCTGTACCATATTCCACTTCCACATGAGGGGGAAAAATGCATGAGCAACTCTTTTTTCTGCCTTTTAACACATAAAATTTCAGTCTATACATTCATGGGAATCACAAGGGAATGGGTTGACTCTATTCTCTTGAATACTTGAAATACTTAGGGATTTCAAGTATTTTAAGTTTTCTACTTTGCCATCTAGATTACTGGAAGCAAACCTCCATCTCACTGTACTCTTAGTATCATTTTCACTGCAGTCTTTTCTTTCTAGAAGAATGGGACAGTCTCTTCCCTCCTATAATGCTTGTCCATTCTGCAAAGTGTTTTCTCTGGCAGGAAATGGAATAACCCATAAAGATTGTACCAACCAGCTCAGAGCGCATAGGAAAGGAAAATAAAAAATTTAGATTTGAGATGATGGGTATTTTTTTTAAAAGTGTTTATCTCTTTATTTGGCTGTGCCAGGTCTTATTTGTCACAGGCAGAATCTTTAGTCGTGGCATGTAGGGTCTAGAGCCCTGACCAGGGATCGAACCCAGGCCCCCTGCATTGGGAGTACAGAGTCTTAGCCACGGAACCACCAGGGCAGTCTCTCACGGGTACATTTTGTGTCTTGGTATTGGTTCTCAAGAATTCAACTCTTTTAGAGGCAACAGCTTGTGATGTGAGGAGGCAGCTCGGACTGAAATTGGCAAAGATGCATTAACATTCATTTCATTACATTGTGCTCAACATGTGCCACTCTTTGCACCCCATGGACTGTAGCCCGCTACACTCCTCTGCCCATGCAATTTTCCAGTCAAGAACACTGGAGTGGGGTGCCTTTTCCTCTCCCAGGGGATCTTCCTGACCCAGGGATCGAACCCACATCTTTTGCATCTCCTGCATTGGCAGGCGGATTCTTTACAACTAGGGCCACCTGGTAAGTCCATGTTTTACTATTTGGGGACTTAAAATTTTTTCCTCCCATGCAAGATATGTAGGAAAATAGAGCATCTAGGTGACAGACTTCTCATTTGAAGTGACTGTCCCTCTCATCCACAAGGCGGGTGTCACAGGTGTCATCCGTTCTGAGCACCACGTTTGTAAAGAAGGGGTGGGGGGTGAAGAAGTCTATTGGTTTATAGGACTTAAATCTGCTCAGAGACTGAGTTCCCGAGTTGGCCGAGCAGATAGAAAAGGAAAGGTAAAGATGAAAACCCATGTCAGTTTCTGATTTGCATTATTTGTCTCAGAACCAAAGACTGAGTTCTGTTAGAATGTGAGCATGATAAGAGAGGTGTGTAATCTGATTCCAAGTTTGGGGTTATCTAGAAAGGGGTGAGGCATTAGTGATAGTCACATAAAAATTCTGTCATATAATCAGAGATTCCTCTTGAGCAGTTCTCTGCTGTTTGACATGACAGAATTATTAAAAATTTGTGACTTTATACTTTTCCTTACCCACTCCAGTATTCTTGGGCTTCCCTGATAGCTCAGCTGGTAAAGAATCCGCCTGCAATGTGGGAGACCTGGGTTCAATTCCTGGGCTGGGAAGATCTCCTGGAGAAGGGAAAGGCTACGCACTCCAGTATTCTGGCCTGGAGAATTCCCTGGACTGTATAGTCCATGAGGTTGCAAAGAGCTGGACACGACTGAGCAACTTCCCTTTCACTTTCTCACCTTCTGATACCCAGGTCCTTTTTGTTCCCTCTGTCCGTTGCTGCTGCTTGTCCGGGCTAGCCACCTCAGGCTCCAGTTTAGATTCCAGGTTACATGACTATTATTGTGGTTTGCAGTTGGTGCCGTCTCTATCACTGGCTTGGATGAACTTGAATGGTGAGTTCGAGTTGGCATGCTGGATTTCTCAAGATAGCCCCAGAGTGATTCTGATATTTCTAGTCAAGAATGATAGCTAAGCCTTCTAGAAATCATCTCCCAGTTGAATTTGATGTCTTAATGCTTATGACTATACTTTCAGTTATCTTTGTTAACTACTCTTTGCTTTGTCAAATATTTATTGAGTGCCTTCTATGTGTGAACACTGTGCTAAATAAATACTTAGTATGAAATACTGGATAGAAAAAGCGTGACCCCTACCCTTATGGGGTTCATATTAATATTTATTATTTAAATTTTACTCTGTAATAAGTGTTCTGAAGGAAAAGAACAGAATGACCTAGGTGAAGATAATTGTGGATCTAATTTAGATCAAAAGGGCAGGGAAGAACTTTTTGAGCAAGTAGTGTTTAAGTTGAGGTGAATATTTTAACTTAGCACATTAGCCGAGAGGTGTTTTTTTGTACGATAAATTTGAGGTTTTTTTACCATAGGGTTGAAATAGATCCTTCATATATATCTAATCTTACAGTAATAACCAAGTAATACACTTAAGATGTCACCAAAAAAATAAATAAATAAAATAATTCAAAATGTTTATAAATAATAATCCATATGAAGGGAAAGAATATTGGGGACAAAAAATAAATACTGCGATGAAATAGTTGAATGTGGAAATAATGAGGGTCGGGACTGGAGATAATTACTTATTTTGGAAATAGGAAAGGTCTGAGTTCATACAACAAATTTCAGTAACTATCATGTGTCAGAATGTGTGCTGGGAGACAAGTGCTTTGTCAAACTCCACAAGTAAATCATTTAGTTCAGAAACAATGTCCTAAGGTAATCCTAAAAACCAAAAACGTTCAGTACACTGGTCTCAGAGGCACTTGCTTTTGGAGAGGGAGCAGATGTTTTAACACAATGTTGTTAATATTAGGTCAAGAAAATAAAAAGTTAATTAGGATTTGAATGGTTCTCTGTTAAATGCTATATGCTATAAATGTAGACTCTGTCTTCCCACTGCTTTCTGCAATACTTAAGGAACATTCATCAAATCGATCCTTCATTAGGCTACAGAAAGCAATCTCAATAAATTATGCAAAGCGGACTGTAAAAGGTCCTTCTCTTCCTAGCTGGGTGACCTTGGACAAGTTAATTATTACTTCTTGGCCTCCTTTCTTCATTCATAAAATGGGGGTAAGAATGCCTATAGGTTTAAGTTTATGAAATTGACATGAGCACTACATGTTAGATAACTTTATAGTATACTATTAGAAATTCACAACATTTTTCAAAGGTTTTGAGAATAATGTTCTCCAAAATAAAATTTGGAGGAGAAGAAAAGAGCGGCTTTATTACTCTGCCAAACAAAGCGAGAATACAGTAGGCTAGCACAAGAGCTGCAGGAAATTCTTAGAGAGTTGGAAATACCAGACCACTTTACCTGCCTCCTGAGAAACCTGGATACAGGTCAAGAAGCAACAGCTGGAACAACAGACTGTTTCAAAATTGGGGAAGGAGAATGTCAAGTCTGTATATTGTCACCTTGCTATTTAATGTATATACAGAGTACATCATGTGAAATGCCAGACTAGATGAAGCACAAGCTAGAATTAAGATCGCAGGGAGAAATATCAATAACTTCTGATATGCATATGATACCACTCTAATGGCAGAAAGCTAAGAGGAACTAAAGAGCCTCTGCTGCTAAGGTGCTTCAGTCGTGTCTGACTCTGTGCAACCCCATAGACCCACCAGGCTCACCCGTCCCTGGGATTCTCCAGGCAAGAACACTGGAGTGGGTTGCCATTTCCTTCTCCAATGCATGAAAGTGAAAAATGAAAATGAAGTCGCTTAGTCGTGTCCGACCTTTAGTGACCCCATAGGCTGCAGTCTACCAGGCTCCTCTGTCCATGGGAGTTTCCAGGCAAGAGTACTGGAGTGGGTTGCCATTGACTTCTCCTAGATGAGAGTTAAAGAGGAGAGTGGAAAAGCTAGCTTAAAACTTAGCATTCAAAAAAGGAAGATCATGGCATTTGGTCCTATCACTTCATGGCAAATAAAAGGAGAAAAGGTGGAAACAGTGACATATTTCCTCTTCTTGGGCTCTAAAATCACTTCAGATGGTGACTGCAGCCACGAAATTAGAAGACGCTTGCATCTTGGAAAGAAAGCTATGACAAACCTCGACAGCATGTTAAAAAGAAAAGACATCACTTTACCGATAAAGGTTCGTATAGTCAAAGCTACGTTTTTTCCAGTAGTCATGTATGGATGTTGGACCATAAAGAAGGCTCAGCACTGAAAGAATTGATGCTTTTGAATTATGGTGCTGGAGAAGACTCTTAAGAGTCCTTTGGACAGCAAGGTGATCAAATCATTCAATCCTAAACGAAATTAACACTGAATATTCTTTGGAAGGACTGATGCTGAAGCTCCAATATTTTGGCCAACTAAGGTAAAGAGCTGATGGAAAAGACGCTGATTCTGGGAAAGATTGAGGGCAGGAGGAGAAGCAGATGACAGAGAATGAGATGGCTGGACGGCATCATCAATTCAATGGACATAAGTTTGAGCAAACTCAGGGAGATAGTAAAGGACAGGGAAGCCTGGTATGCTTCAGTCCATGGGATTGCAAAGACTTGGATGTGACTTAGCGACTGAACAACAACAAAAGAAATTTGACTAAAAGCAAAACATAAAAAGTACAGTTAGATAGCAGCACTGTTTACAATAGCCAGGACTTGGAAGCAACCTAGATGTCTGTCCACAGATGAATGGATAAGAAAGCTGTGGTACATATACACAATGGAATATTACTCAGCCATTAAAAAGAATACATTTGAATCAGTTCTAATGAGGTGGATGGAACTGGAGTCTATTATACAGAGTGAAGTAAGCCAGAAAGAAAAACACAAATACAGTATACTAATGCATATATATGGAATTTAGAAAGATGGTAACAATAACCCTGTTTACGAGACAGCAAAAGAGACACTGATGTATAGAACAGTCTTTTGGACTCTGGGAACGGGAGAGGGTGGGATGATTTGGGAGAATAGCATTGAAATATGTATAATATCATATCTGAAATGAGTCACCAGTCCAGGTACGATGCCTGATAACGGATGCCTGGGGCTGGTGCACTGGGACGACCCAGAGGGATGGTATGGGGAGGGAGGAGGGAGGAGGGTTCAGGATGGGGAACACATGTATACTTGTGGCGGATTCATATTGATGTATGGCAAAAGCAATACAATATTGTAAAGTTAAGCAAAATAAAATTAAAAAAAAAATTCTTTAGAGGATAATAGTAATGATCAATCAAAATATTGCAAATTTAAAAATTCAAGTTCTGCTCAAGAGAAAATCAATAGTTTGAAGTGTTTCTCTGCATATTTCTATAGAATGTATTTTGTGTTTTGGGGTAATTCATCTTCATGTATATACCTCAGCAATATATTACTGCAAAACACATTAATCTTTGATTTTATAAGATGCTTATTTCAACAATTCCTAAAACAGGAGAAGGCAATGGCACCCCACTCCAGTTCTCTTGCCTGGGAAATCCCATGGACCGAGGACCCTGGTAGGCTATAGTCCATGGGGCCGCTAAGAGTCGGACACGACTGAGCGACTTCACTTTCACTTTTCACTTTCATGCATTGGAGAAGGAAATGGCAACCCACTCCAGTGTTCTTGCCTGGAGAATCCCAGGGACAGAGGAGCCTTGTGGGCTTCCGTCTATGGGGTCGCATAGAGTCGGACACGACTGATGCGACTTAGCAGCAGCAGCAGTTTTCTAAAACAGGTGCCATATTTGCATTGAAAGATTATAGTTTTCAATGGAAGAAATGGGAATTGGAGAAGAATTTTCAGGTTAAAAAAAAGTGATATTTGTGTTTCAGCCTGCATTCTCTGTTTGGTTTTCTTCTTTGAATTCATGATACCATGCAGGCCCAGCTTATTTGTCCCTGGGGACAGCTCTTACAATCTAAAAAAAAAAAAAGAAAAGAAAAACTGACTGTAAAGGAGATAAGATAGGATATACTCTTTTAAAAACTGTAAAATACACATCAATGAGAATGGAAAATATCACATTAACAACATGTAATTCTCTTTATGTTGCTTGCCCCATTGAAATAGACACTTTCTTTCTTGCTCAAATAAGATGCTTGAAGTCCAAGCAGATATTATGACCACAAAGCCAACATTAGTCTTTCCAGGCTTTAATTTCACTTTTGTATTATTTAGTAGAACTTGGAATATCAGAATGAAAATCAGTATAACCGCTGTTGTTAGGGCAAGCAAGTTTGAGCCAGCTTGTCCTTCCTTCCCCCCGCCCCTTACTTTTTCATTCCCTTCTTCCCCTAAAATGTAGCCAACAAAAACCTTTTCCATAAAATTCTTCTTTTAAACCAAGTATACACTTTATAATAAAACTATGAAATACTAATTTTCTTTATTATTTCCAGTATTGCACATATAATAGGTATTCAGTATATGTTTGTCAAAGGAACGATAGCCGTCAAACATGCAATATAAAGAAATGGCGTTTATTTTTCCATTGGTCTACTTGTTCCATTGTGTGCACTGTGATGGAGACATGTAATTTTGGTGTTTTTGTTACCATGACTTCAAACTGCAGAGCAGCACATGCATATGGGTCATCTGTTACACATTGTCAGATCATCATAACATTTCATAATAACTAAAGGATATGCTTGACTTGGAATTATGCAAGATATGTTGGGAGCAGAAATTTCAGAGGGAGGAGCATTTTTAAAGAAGACTGTAAATCTTCAGTGACAGTGCAAACATTTGTGTCTCTACTTTATACTTTGTCTTCCCCAGGCTTCGGAACCTGGTGTCCATAAATGTAGATGACAACATTCCCCTGAAAGAGCTTGACTATTATATATGGCCCATTGTCTTTAAAATTTACTCATCACCATCTGAATTTTCACTTCTTTCTTTTAAATGGTTTTGAATTTACCATTCCCCCCCTTTTATTTAAAAAGCAAGATTTTTCTTTGATTTGTCAGTCTTCATGTTACCTCTTTTAGGTCTCTCTAGATTTTACATCTATTATTTATAAAAGTTTTCACAAAGCTCCAGCTGTGGAAAATACCTCAGTTGTGTAGTTCACAGTGTGAAATTTTTTTTTTTTAAATATTACAAAGCAGACACCATTAGGGTAAGCTATTAAAGCAGGCCTTTCTCTAATGAGGAACTCTGCTACTGTGAGATGAGCGCTTGAAAGATGTTGGTGTGGCTGTTAATGGGTCAGGCCACAAGTGATGAAGCAGTTCACAAAAATAGAAAATAGTAAGGACAGTGCTGTCTACTCCATATCCCTGATAATCTATCCCAACAGGAGATAACCATGGCGTTGCTGAGTGTGGAGACAGAAGAGGTCTTTTGTCAGTTATCACCTCCAGAAAGTACTTTGTGACTCTTTTCCCCAAACCCTGTGCCATTTAATATTTTTGTTTGCTGACCATTTTTGACAGAGTTTATCTGTCTAAAAGTAGAGTTTATTGGCTTACCTTTTGGGTTACCTATCCAGAGAATATCTGATTTTATGCAATATATTTTCTAAAATTCTGTTGAAAATCAATTTTTTATGTGAATTAAATATGTTGACTATCTTACCTGGAAAAATGTTCCTGAAATTATTTTGTCAATATTGATTTATACTTTATGATCTGAAAAAGTGTAGTGTACTTTATTTAGTAAAAAAGAACAAAGCAGTTGGAGTCAGAAAAATCCAATTTAGAATCCTAACTCAGTCACTTACTAACTATAAAATGTTGGGTGAGTAATTAATTATTTTGGTTCCAGATAATGCCATCAAATTTGCCCTTTTACTTTATCAGTCTGCATTTTCTGAATATTTGGTTTCATATTTTCCCATGGATTTGTCCTTCTATTCTGTTTTCTATTTTCTTTGATTCTGACTTAATGTACTTTTACTTGTGTGGGATTACATTTTTACTTTGCTTCATTTGTAATTTACTAAATAGTGAGTAGTATATTCTTATATATTGGCCCAAATCCTGCATGGAATGATGAAGAGTATGAATAACTTTTTGAAAAAGAGGGAATATGTTAAAGAAGTGTGTGGTGCTGGTGGTTTAGTTGACAAATTGTTAAGTTGTGTCAGACCTCATGGGCTGTAGCCGGCCAGGCTCCTCTGTCCATAGGATTTTCCAGGCAAGAATACTGAATTGGGTTGCCATTTTCTTCTCCGGGGGATCTTCCTGACCCAGGGATTGAACCCAGGTCTCCTGCACTGCAAGCAGATTCTTTACCGACTAAGCTACCAGGGAAGCCCAAAAGAGAAGTGTGTGAGAAAACTGAGAAAGATTTTTGCTTTAACAGAAGATACAACTTTTTTGTCCTTTTGTGACCAGCTTATGTCACTTAGCATCGTATCTTTAAGGTTTATCCATATTATAGCATATATCAAAATATCCTTCTCTTTTAAGACTGAATTGCATTCCAGTCCATCCACCTGTCGTATCTGGCTTATCTGTTCATCCATTGGTGGACACCGCCATCTTTCTGCTGCAGACTGGTCTGTATGCTCTGTAGGTCTGCTGCATGACTTTTTTCTTGGGATTCCCTTTATCGTCATTACCCTCCTCTGGTAATTCACTGCTCCTTTCCATGTACTGTACTTGCCTTGATCTCATGCATTTCTCTTAAGTGGCTTACTTCATTATTAGGAGCATATCCCCTAATAGTTTCTTGAGAAAAGGTGTACTGGTGGTTAATTTGATACCTTAAATGTCTTAAGATATCTTGAGCAAACTATGTAGGTGTTGGTTATAAGCCTTCTCTATTAAGAAAGGGTTTCATTTTATTTGGGGAAGGAAGAGGAACAGGAGAGGGTGCGAGAAAGGGAAGGGAGAAAGAGTGGAAGATGCTTCAGCTTTGATCTTTCCTCATCTTGTGCCACTAGGAGGGGTCCTGTCTTAGCCGTCTTCTTTAATGTCTTGCCCATAGGAAGGACTTGATATATGTCCTTCAGGGAATGGACACATGGCAGTTCCATGATACCTCTTGAAAAGCCAATACTCATATTAAAGATATCACTAAAATTAAAACCTGGTTGGTTCTTCATCTCCATGGTGTATACAACATAAAACTGATTCCTCCTTTAATTTATATTCTATCCTTCATCCTGTTTTGCTAAATGATAAAATCCTTAAGAATCAAGCTTGTATATGATTCATCCTTACATCCCACACAATGCCATGCTATATATAAATGCTCAACGAATGTTTATGGTGTTACTACAGTCAGGCACAGGGCCCTCTTTAAAGGCTATTAAATGAGCCAGCCTGTCCCAGCTTCAGAGACTTTACGACTGCTGTTCTCTCTGCCTGTGGTACTCTTTTCCTGACTCCTCATGAGCTCGTTCTTTTTGATCCTGCAAATGAAGCTTGTACATCGCCGAGTCCTCCTGGTCCCAACCTGAAAGCAGTGTCTGCTCCCGGAGTCACTGATCATCGTGTCACCTGTGAAGGCCCCTACACAGTACCCGTCCGTATCAGAAATGATCTTAGTTATATCCTTATTCAGTTTCCCCAACTTAAATGGACTCCATAGATGGGTCTTTCTGTCTCATCCACTCCTACATCTCTCATACCTAGAACAAGGACTGCTGAAAAGAATTTTAAGGTTAATTTTTTATTGAAATGTAGTTGATTTACAATGTTTCAGGTATACAGTAAAGTGATTATAAATGATATCAGCTAATGAGAGAGTGAAAATGTTAATAGTGTGGTCTAACTATTATCAGATTATGAGTTGTAAAAGAAGAGATCAGACACACACACACACAACTTTTTTGAACATTTCCCTCAACCATGCCCACCTTTTAAGAATATATAAATAATTGAACATTCAGGGAGAGTGATGCTGATTTTCACTCTTGCCTTGGGGTTTTCTATCTTTCTTGTGGAAGCCTTGAGTCTAGAGAAACAAAAACTGAGCAAATATTGGATTGGGGAGATCTGCGCCTTGAATTTCATCTCAGAAGTCACCCCCTTCTGTGTAAATCCCGTCTGCCTGAGTGCCTCAGGTCAATGTGCCTGGCTGCATGTGTGTGCTGCCCCTTCACTCATGGCCTTGGTGTCACCATGGGGCTCATTTGCCTGTAGTTTGGCTTGTCTTGTTTGCAGATTTTGATGTCTAGGTTACCAGTCCAGTATGCTTGGAGACCCTGGTAATTAGATCTGTGATCTAGAGACACTTCTAGGATTCTGTTTCTAAAATGCCCTTCCCCCTGAAAGCAGAATGGAAGAATTGCATACATTTAGGTTAGTAATATTGCTGAGAGAGAAAATATTGACTGAGAAATGAAACAATAAGACTGCTCTTCCCCCCACCCCCCCACCCCCAAGCTTAGTGCAATAAAATCAGAAGCAAAATATTTGAAACTGGTTAATGAGGCTGAGGGTCCTGCAGAAACGGATACTTGCTTTTACAGCAGGGTTCCTGCATTGTTGATCTGGGGTGGGTAGTTCTTTGTTGTGGGGGCCGTCTAGTGTGTTGCAGGGTGCTCAACAATATCCCTAATCTCTGCCCAGGTATGACAACCGAAAATGTCTCCAGACATTGCTGGCCCTGGTTGAGAATTATTACTCTAGAGAATACATAGAAGAACCCTGCCTTAAGCCATGCCATTGCTGCTGCTGCTGCTGAGTTGCTTCAGTCGTGTCCGACTCTGTGCGACCCCATAGACGGCAGCCCACCAGGCTCCCCCATCCCTGGGATTCTCCAGGCAAGAACACTGGAGTGGGTTGCCATTTCCTTCTCCAATGTATGAAAGTGAAAAGTGAAATTGAAGTCACTCAGTCAGGTCTGACTCTTAGCAGCCCCATGGACTGCAACCTACCAGGCTCCGCTGCCCATGGGATTTTCCAGGCAAGAGTACTGGAGTGGGGTGCCATTGCCTTCTCCGAAGCCTTGCCACTGGGTTTGTCCAAATCCGTACTGCCACCATTAATGTAATTGCACCATGATCTTTTCTCGAAAGATGAGAAGGCTGCTTAACTCCAGCCCCTGTGAATATCTTCTCAGTGATCCCAAAGTAGTTTAAACCAGTTTCCCCACCTACGCACCTCCTGTCAAAACGCAGCACACTAGGCTCATGTGACCTTGGTTTCTCCACACCCGTGTGTGAGCAGCTGGTGTCTGATGTGTGCCTTGTGGTCAGTGGGGGCTTTTCTGGGTCTTCATGTGATGAATGAACATGTCCCAGTTCTCCAGTCTCTTGAAGACAACTCTCTGAGGTCATGGTTTTGACATGTAAATTCCAACAATTAATGCTGCAGGAATCTATAGTTATGAGAAAGAAGAGACCGAGTCTCTTTGGTTGGCGGTTGCAGCTATATAGGGAGGGACATTTATTCAGCTTTCAGGAGATAGGTATTGGAAACCTATATGAGCTGTTCTTGGCATTGGAGATATGCACGACCTACTTACCTTCTTGGTGCCTCCCTGCATAGGGAAAGTCAGACAATTAGTCAATAAGTACCAATAACATCTAATGATGATAAGTGCAGAGGAGAAAAAGACATCAGGATGATAAGGAAGTACAGGGTGTGGGGAAGGCTTCTCATTTCAAATAGGCAGGATATCTGGACATCTCAGAGGAACGAGTTCAGGCAGTGGAAATAGTTAGTGCAAAGGCCCTGGGGTAGGAGTGTTCCTGGTACATGTGAAGAACAGCCAGGAATGAGCATGGGAGTTGTAGGAGAGGAGGCCAGGGAGATGGGCCGTACATGTCACCTGGATCATTGCAGTCCTCATACAAACTCTTCTTCAATTTTTGTTACAGAAAATTTCAGGCATGTGCTCAATGGAACAGTATAATGAACCACCTATCTACCTATCACCCAGGCCTACTAAATATTTACTCAGGGCCACTTTTCTTTTTTTCTTCTTCTTCTTTAAAAAAAATTTTTTTTCTCTATTTATTTGACTGTGTCAGTTCTTGGTTGTAGCATGCGGGCTTAGTTGCCCCATAGCACATAGGATCTTAGTTTTCTGACCAGGAACTGAACCCATATCCTCTGTATTGGAAGGCGGGTTCTTAACCATTAGACCACCAGGGAAGTTCCTACTTTTCTCTCATATATCTTACTCTCTCTCTCTAGGTTAACCTGAAGCAAAGCCTAGACATTTTATCTGTGAATATTTGGGGGTATATCTCTAGAAGGTGAGAAATTAAAAATGATTGATTCCAATATTATATTTAGAGATAAATTATTAGTGTTAACAAATACCCACCACGTGTGCACATATTTGGGTGTGGGAGGAGTCTATTACAGTAATTGTTTTCTAAATGTTTGATTATATGTTTGATATTAGGACCCCAAAATGTTTATATGTTGCAATTAGTATTTCTCAAGTCTTTTTTAAGGTTGAGATTCTTTTTCCATCTTTTTTTTTTTTTTCACTATTGTTTTGCCAATGTTTAAGGGATCAGAGCATTTGTTCTGGCTTTCACAGTATAGCTTATGCTCATCTTTCTATGGTATTAATATGTTCCCTTGTCACTATGATCCCTGTGAAATGGCATTTTGATGTAGAGACACGATTGTATCCAAGAGTGATGTGGCCTTGTATGATGAGAAGACTTCAGATCTGTTATATCAAGCAGCACATGGTATCAGGCTATCTCTTCGTGATGTCAACAGTTACCATTGATTATAACCCAGATCTGTTGATTTGTTGGGGTTTGAAAAATGGCAGTAATCTCATGTTGTCATTCATTCCATATTTACCACTTGGAATATGTCAATGAAGAGAATCATTTTGCATCTATGAGGTTCTGTTCATAGGGAAAGCAGGATAATGCTCGATTTTTCCCCTTTACCAGTTATTAAAATTAATGGGATAGTTTTCTAACATCTTCCAAAGATGACCCTGGCTGACAGGCTGGCTTCCTTCCTTTTCTCCTTCCTCTTCTATCTCCTTGAGCTCATAGTTTCAACTTTTGGATACATTTTAACATACTGCTATTGTCACTCCTATTCATGCTCAGTTGTCCCATTTTTTGGCCAAGTGTGCCAGGTTTTTGGCTTTTACTTGGAATAAGAAGGAAACGAGTGAAGAAGTTTGAGCAGAGGAATGATACATTCTGAAAATGAGCATCTTGGAGTCTGTGTGGCCAACAAAGTGTAGGAGGGTGGCAGGGCGAAAGTAGAGAATTCAGTTAGAAGGAAATGACAGTGACCTCGTCAGGACACCGTATGTCTTGAATCAAGGTGTTTTGGGTGGAAAGAATGGAATCAAGGTGTTTTGGGTGGAAAGAATGGTGAGATTCTGAATATTTTACATTGCAAAAAAATATCCTGGGGGTAGAATGGGGAGCAAAGTTGATCCTTCCTCTTTTGTATTCCATTGTATTTTCATTATTTCTTGTTGTTTTATGTGTTTGTACTACTTATGGTTATTAGTTTATACTTGTAGTTGCCTCCTTGCGGTACTAACCAGTGAGTATTCTCCGTGTGGATATGTTGCCTGTAACAGGGTAGAGGATTGGTGAGTTCTGTGAGCTCACAAAGAAGGAGAAGTAATATTAACAAATGCCCAGAGCAAGTTGGCAGATTAGGACGTAAAGGTTCGGGGAAGATCATGTGGACTTCCTCTCATCCACCTGCACCTTAGTAGGCTCATAAACAGATGGTCCTCTAGATGGTGCATAGCCGAGCGTAACGTTGCAAAAGTGAGGGGACAAAAGAGGTGGAAGCAGCCCAGAGCCTGAGTGCGGGCTTGGCAAAGTGAGAAGCAGGCTGGATTTCAGTCTTGACTTCCCTTCCTGCCCAGCACCCTTGCGCAGGGCGCAGTCTGAACAGCTGCACAGGACATCCCTACTCTGAAGGCCCCTGGGACAGGAATAAACACACCCGAATCTAATCCCGGTTCTACCACCAACTGTGAGCCCTCAGCTTCCTCATCTGTTAAAAGATGGAGTTTGACTTCATGGTCTTTAAAATGTAACCACTTCAACACAGTTGCTGTGGTAAAACAGCCATGACTTGCTAAAGTAAAATCCTGATTTATCCTAGTATTTCTTTTCAACAAACCAATGGTTGCCGATTTGTAAATCATTTTAAATTTTGCATTAGAGGAAGTGAGTGAGATACGTTCTTCATGCACAGCAATGGAGATACACTTAGTCCCAAGTTATGAATACTGTGAAAAATTGTGCTCCTTGAATAAATACAGGATGAAACTTTCAGGCTTCCAGAATATATGTTCTCTGTTTGTTCCTTATTCGTATTTGATTGCTCTTGTTAACATGCTTAGCAGTGCGCTGTTCTTAAAAATCAGTTTTCCAAAATGAAAATACAGGCTCCAATCTCTTGTGTCTTCAGTTGGTATTTTCCCAATTGTAGGGTTTTGCCTGTTCACACAAGTCTTTGCCTCACAGCAGAGTTCAACTTCCCCCAAATTAAGGCAGTTAGTTTATTCCTCTTTCTGATGATTGCCATATATAGAAAAAAAAATCTAATTATTTTCATTGGGCAACCATCCCCCGTGTCTTTCTTGTGGAACATGACTGATTTTGTTAACTCCACCAGGGAAAGAATAAGCAGAACTTCCTGCGGGTGGCCAAATTCTATTCAGGAGCATCCCCAGGAGGCAGGGAATAGTTGAGGTTTGCTGAAATAAACTCTTCTATAAGTATGATGCTGTTGCTTTGTTATTATTTTTTCCAGTCGGCATGGTGAAGAGGACTTTTCATTTCACTGAGGTGAAAACTGGGTCTGTGAGAGGAGTGACTTTCTTTGAAAAAAAAAAAAAAATCAGAAACCAATTACTTGATATGCAGAGCCAAAAGCCTCATTCCCTTAACGAAATCAGTGCGGTGTGCACTGTCGTTAACCTGAGGAAAGCGGCTGACATCTCTTGATTACCGCTGGAGGTGGAAGGACCGAAACTTGCAGGATCCCCCTCCCCCTCGAGAGAAGGTTAGTCCAGCCCTTTCTAGAGGTTCATTTCGGATCTCTGTCATCGCCGGGACGCTGGCAGGGAATGTGTGTCATGGTTACAATAGAGTGTGGTAACATATAGCAACCATGAAAGCCCAGCGGGAAAGGCTACAGATTCCGGGGCTGACCTTGGAGTAAGTATTGTCTCTCTTTAATATTTTAATGCTTTCTGCATGGCACTCGCTTTCCTGCGACCAATAGCTCTTTAGCATTTGTTTGTACTGACAGCCTCAGAGCACTGCAGTGTGAGCTGGAAGGAACCTGTCTTAAATGTATGGCATTTGATTTCAGCCTCTGTGGAAGCCCCGACCCAGCATTTTGCATTGCAGTCAGAGGAAAAGCGCTGCTGCATATTTAAAGTTACTAAACCTCAGTGCTGGAAACATCTTAACAGCTCATTGTGAAAGAATGTATCAGCAGGCCGTGGTGTGTCTTTTTTTTTTTCTCCTTCTCTCTTACTGTTTGTTTATCCCCACGCTGCCTTGTTCTAAAGAAGGGCCTCTGTCTGGCTTGGATAACAGAAGACATTACAATGGATAAGAGTGCAAGAGAAGGGCTATTTGTCACACTCATTAGATGTGATCCGTGCTTTATCTGTGCAGCAGAATATTAATGAACTGTACTACATTTTGCGTCCTTCTGCAGAGTCTCCAGCCACCTCATGCGGTGTGTTTACCTAGTTGAGCTCTGTGTTTGCTTACCTTTTTTTTTTAAACCCATTAACACATCTGACTTGCCTTCTGATTTGATGCAGCCCCGTAAAATGTCCATATCTAATTCGTGGCGCAGAAGTTAAACATCTGTGATGCAGGAAGTGTCAGCAAATTTTTATTTTAAATCTGTTTGTCAAAGATGCAGAAGCTGTGAGTGAGTCTGTGCTGGCACACTTGCACAATAGATTTCTGCTAGAAAAATATAAATATGTTGTCTCACTTGCCATACAGATATAAAATTGCATTTTCATTGAAATCTGCACAACCTTGATCACCTCATTCATGCTGGACTCCTCCCAGGAGGAGACTGCAGGGGAGACCTGTCCCTAGTTCTGAGGAGTCACTCTTCCCCTTAAACCTTGGAGATGCGTCACACAAGGGGAACCGTTTCCTCGGTTGATAAATGAATGAAAACATGACATTTCTGAAGCGATTTGAGTACTTTCTCCATCAGTTCTTGCTCTAAAATTACACACTGATTTTTTAACTAACAAGTGCTCACTTAGAAAACTTAGAGGGCTCCTACAACCTTCTTGCTAGACATGGCTTTTTATACAACAGAGATACAAAGAGTATTTGCCCAATGCTACTGATTTGTCCCCATCTCCACCCTGGCATTCAGCCCCCCTCATCTGTGTGGAATATTTTAGTGGCATCCACACATTTTTCTACTTAATCCTCCGCTCTCTAGCATTCTGGCACTGCACAGCTCAGATGCCTGTGGCTCTGTGTTCCGGGCCTAGAAACTTAGTTTTAACCCCTGACTTCACTGTCACCTTTCTTTCTGGTTGTGCTGCCTCCTTGTTATCCCTTTTGGCTTTGGCATGTATCATTTCACATTACAGTTTTTCTTTCCTTCATTTTTGATATCTCATCCACATTAACAGGAGATACTTCAAAGTTACTTTCTAAAGTAGAAACTCAGTTGTATCTACTGTTCCATCTATAATTTGAAAGGCTGAGCTGTGCCACCAGTTTTAGGCCATTGCCAGTGCTGGTGATGACACACAGGTCAGCTCAACACAGGGGGTTCCCTGCATTTTGTTTTGGTCCCAGGGCCATAACCTCTCAGTCTAGCCTCTACCCTGGTACGTGACACTGTGGATCTGAAACAGCTTATTTTGTACCTGAGGAGCTTGAGGCAGTAGAATAGAGGATCACTCTTCAATGTCATTGACAATGACAATAGAAATTCACTTTGAACATTTTGTTTACCTTGAAATGTAAAACTACTCTTAGGCAGACATAGCTGATTTCATATTCATTCATGGAGAAAGCTAGTTCTGCAGTCTTTGAGTAAATTCAGTTTCTTACCACTGCAGAGAATGGTTATAATGAAAAGTCTTATCACTGATTTTATTAAGGGCACATTTAATGTATATAATTTTATTTATTTGGGGACCTTATAACAGACAAACTGTGCAGAACAGCTTTTGAATGTTCTCTCATGAGACATTTCTGTTTTTCTTCAGGAAAGTTTATTCCATAGATCCTGCAGCATGGACTCTTACACTAGCATATTTTACACACTGTAGAGGCAATTCAAAATTTTCCCATCTGATTTATCAATAACATGAAGTGTTTCTGATTCCTGTTTCAGAAATCAAAATCCTGGATGTGAGATAGCAAATATATTAATATTTCAGAAATTAATGGTTATTAGTTTATTCAGAAATTTCTCATATTTAGAGAGCCTATGCATGGCTTTCTGATTTCTGAGAAATTGAGTGTTTTTTTTTTTTTTCATTCCTCTTTTTTTCCAATGTTAGTGTAGAATTAGGTTCATAGACACTTTATAGCACATATGATAACATGTCTCTGCGTGGAGGCAGAGTGGCTCCATTGTCTTTTCATGCCTATTTTAGGACCAGAAGAGAAAGATAAGGCTGTGCTTAGACTAGATGACGGCTCTATCAGTGGGCACTCAGGAGGGCTTTCCAGTGAGCTGCTAAGTTAGAGTACAGTATGTTGAAGAGCAGCAGACTCTGAATGTGCTCTGAATGTATAAGGAAATCAGTTCCTTAGTCTACTGAGTACTGGCACCAAGCCCAAGCATGGTTTTAGAAGATATAAAATGTTCTTCCTTTGAAACATTTTATTAAACAAATTGGAGCATTGTGAGCAACGACGCACATTTTGGTTTGAATCAAATACAGCCAAGTCTCAATTATCCACATAATGGGAAGCTAGGAGGGCATTAAGAATTTGGTAACCCTGGATCTGATGTTAGCCACGGCTGCCATGTCTCTGTTTAGTGAAGAGCACAGCCAGCTTGAATTAGCCAGTGTGCAGCTCAGTTCCAAGAACTCTGTGCCTAAGGTAAGAACATGTACAGTGTAGAGTCATGGACCAAAGGACGGGCAGAAGAATGTTCTTGAAGAAACTCATTGTAATGTAGCAGGAGTTTTCAGGGCTCACTTCAGCTTAAGAGTTGGTACTAGAATACTCTGCTAATTCTTATTTCGATTTTGCCATATGAAAGTAATTGGAAATCAGCTAGTATTTACTTCATATCTTGATAGATCTCTTGGCAAAAGTGTTGCAAGTAAATGAGTTGACTAATTTGTTCCCTTTCCTCTCTAAAAGAGAAGAGCCATGAGGCTAAAAGAAAAAAAAAGGTAAAGGGACTCTAAGCTTGGGCCCCCATGGTGAATATTTGAGAATTGGCTGCTGAGTGTGCTTGAGGGCTTGGATGGGTTGATGGGAGTAGGAGTTACAATGGTCCATTGATAGATGAATTTGAAGGAAAAAGAAAACCTCTTTAAGAATAAAATACTTTATAACCATATATGAGAAGTTTTGAAGTTCCTTATTATGGACATAAGCATAAGAACGCTTTTTACCATGAGACTTAGACAACATATTGCTGAGTATTTTTCACTAAAACGTGCTTAAAAAATATAGTTATTTCCTATATGGAAATATTTGTTACTTTGTTTTTTTAAAAATGGCAATATTTAACCTGAATTTTCATCTCTATTCTGGTGACTACTTCTCGATGATTTTGATACAGGCTTACCATTAATTCTTACTTGGAAATAGAATACACACAATATAAAAAAAATCACCGACTTTTCTTTGCAAAAAATCACATGTCGAACATATCTGCCAAGTTGCTCTGTAACAAAAGGCATAAATAAAAATGGCAGCAGTGGTTTTGAGAATGTAAATTTCAGCAGGCAGCATTGTGCTTGTTCCCTGCTTTAGAGCTGAGAGGGGCGCGTGATTAGATGGTTACCTGGCAGTACTGATAGGCTGCCGTGATGATTCTGGCCTAAAGGGAACAAAAGTCCCTTCACTGAGCTATGCTATTTTTACTGCCATCATTTCTCCCACTTGGAATGACATTATTTTAACTTTCAGTCTCACTCCAAGGAGCCTGAGTCCAACCCCATCCAGCCCAGGCAGTCCCTGTAGTCCTCTCTTCGCATTTCACTTCTGGAGGTAAGCGAGCTCCAGTGCCTGCCCGGGGCTGCTTTGTCTTGCCTTCCCATCCCCCATATCCCACCATAAATATCTGAACACTGTGGACCACAATATGCAATACAGTTTTTTTTTTTTTCCCCCTTTAACTATTGTCTTCATGTTAACATATGAAATGAGGAAATTGGTTGAGTTGTTTACCTGATGACTTTACAGAAGCACTGAGAAAATGTACCTTGCTTATTCCACTGAGCATATCTTACTCATGCTTCACTTAGTGTCCAGTGATTCCTAGTTTGTTTGACTCCTGTGTGTATATTACATGTGGCTTTCCTTAGGAAATGGTCTGCACTGAAAGTCATGAGTTGTGATTCATCTTTTATTATAATACCATTTATTACAGTTTCTATTAGAAACATTATCTAATTCACATTAGAAATTATTTTATGTATGCTATAAATTATTTTATGTCATGTTGTTTCCAGGACAAAGTACTTGACTTGTCTAAAACCATTAGTATTTTTGAATTTTTAGAATCCTTACGTATATACCCCCACCCTCTCACTCATAGGCTGATATAAATTCATTCTTCTCTTCTCTGGAGAGAAACATCTTCAAGGAACTCTACTTGCATTTTAGCCCAGCTTATCACGAGAGTACATAATAGAAAATGTTGTTAGCATTGTATGTATAGTACATACAATCTATTAGGATTTCCGTGAATTCAGTGTCTGTGAATAGAATTCGTCTCGCTGGATCTAATCACAACTGAGCTTCCCCTTACCCATTTTTAAATATATATATATATAATTTTCTTTCCATGCTGCATGTGGCATCTTAGTTCCCTGACCAGGTATTGAACCTGTGCCTGCTGTATTGGAATCATGAAGTCTTAACCACTGGATCACAAGAGAAGCCCTCCCCCCCCATCATTTTTTTAATCCTAAAGTAGAAGGTAGAAACACACTCTCAGTTAATGCAAAGAGTGACTCAAATTATTTTCTATTAATGAATACTTTTTATTTCTTATATGCAAACAAATGAAAAATTTGCCATGTGTGGCCAGTTCCTTAAAAATACTACTCTTTGTGACCCCATGGACTATAGCCTGCCAGGCTCCTCCATGGGATTCTCCAGGCAAGAATCCTGGAGGGGGTAGCCATTCCCTTCTCCAAGGCTCTTCCTGAACCAGGAATCAAACCTGGGTCTCCTGCATTGTGGGCAGATTCTTTACCTTCTGAGCCACTAGGGAAGACCCATCAGTGGAACAGTTTAATGTGTTTCCCCCATTTTTCTACAATAAGACTGAACCAAAATTTGAAGAATTGATTGCAGAAATGAGTGAAAGACTTTGAACTTTGATTCTACTCTTCTGCTGATGGGATTATATTTACTATTGTCAAAGTGACTTTCAATATGAAAGTTTCATGTAATAAATTTTATAAAGTATCCCCTGAACATAGTAGGTCCTAAAGTATAGGAATGATTTTCTCACAACCCAAAGAATTCTATTGCTCTTGTAATTTGTCTATTTTGATGATCCAACCACAAGTAACTGGACTGTCTTCTGAACTTTTTTTTCCCTCAATGTAACATGTCTTTATTAAATACCCACATGTCCTTTTCCTTCCTAAAGACAATAGGCTACTTGAAATAAAGTTGCTATCAATAGTGGAGGGGAGAAATTCCGAATAAAACACTGTGCTAGTGCAGAGGAGGATGAGGTTCTGAAAACGGATTTTGGAGAGAGATGTAGAGATGTCTTTGAAACTCGTGATATTTGAGCTGGACCATGACAACCTGGAGGGTTTTAATGAGAAGAGTTAGCAGTGAAGGTCAAAACTAAACAAAGAATAAAACAGCAAGGAGGTAAGAGAGTGTGGCACATTGAAGAAATGGGTTTATGGCTAGAAGATAGGGTGGATGAAGTAGGAAAAAGCATGGACTTGTACAGAGATTGATATGGATTTAAACATTAATTTGGGACTATGCTATGTAAGCTCCTAAATACCCAGCTGAAACGTTTGACTTTCATTTTGCAAGCATTTCAGGATATTAGAAGATTTTTTCTGAATAAAAAAATGACTGAGAAAATTTACCTTTACCAATCTCCCAATCTGTTTACCAATCTATTCTTTAAGAATAGTTAGGACTTTAGTTAAAAGCTCCAGTGAAGGTGCTGGTATGATAACAGGTCCTGGATAAGGACAGTTACAGTCAATTAAATTAAAATTTGCAGAGTACTTGATAGTTGACAGAATGCTTTCTATCTCTTTCAATTTAATCCACCTGACACTAGGCAGGAAGGAATATTGCTTCTGTTTACAGATGAAGATGCTAACACATTTAGATATTTAAGTGGCTTAACTAGCCTTGGATTGAAAATGAAGTCTCAAATCTTTCCACTGTGACTAACTTAAGACATACACATTGCCATGGGCTCACTTATATGGGGTTTTAATCATCCAGTTTATGTGGACTTTGTGACCTCCTTTAGTGATTTTTATTTCCCCAGTGCCTTTCTCAATCCATGGAATGTAGTAAGCATTTGCAAAATGTTTATTAAAGAATGAATGAGTGAACTGGAAATAGAAGGTGTATTGGTTACGGTACTGCTCACAAATCAACCACCAGACAATTGGTTTAGATAAAATGGAATTGTATTTTTTACTCACAGACCAAGAATGTGGAGAGGATCCACTCTACTCTACCTAGTCATTTAGTAATCCAGAGGTTTCTTCAACACATGGGATTTAGAATTGCCCTGGGTATCATTCCAGGTGGTGGAAAACGAAAAGATCACAGGAGATGGTGCGATGCTGGACCTGAGAGTGGCAGGCATTACTTTCACTCCCATTCCATGCTTAGAATATGGAGTTTTACTATGCCTAATGACAAGGATGACTGGAAAATACATCTTCCTTGCATCCAGGAAACAGAGGAAGTGAGTTTGGGAAATAGCAGTCTTTGCCACAGAGGGTGATGAAAGAAAGGTGATGAAAGAAACACCACAGTAAGTGTTCAATAGATAGTTTTGAATGAATTTACACGGAGATTTTTAGCATTAATTGATCAGAAACCAAGAGAGCAGAGTTGGAGAGGGAGGAAAATTAGTCATGATTGAGTTTGGTCCTGAACACACTGAGTCATCTCTAAGTAGAGATTTCTGGTTGATTGCTTGGAGTTGGCTGTCTCTAATAATGTGCCCCCAGATTATGGTCTAATGTAAATCAGAGTCTGTCTAGTCAAAGCTATGATCTTTCCAGTCGTCATATATGGATGTGAGAGTTGGACCATAAAGAAAGCTGAGTGCCAAAGAATTTTTGTTTTTGAACTGTGGTGTTGGAGAAGTCCCTTGGACTGCAAGGAGATCCAACCAGTCCATCCTAAAGGAAATCAGTCCTGAATATTCACTGGAGGGACTGATGCTAAAGCTGAAGTTCCAATACTTTGGGCACCTGATAGGAAGAAATGACTCATTGGAAAAGCCCCTGATGCTGGGAAAGATCGAAGGCAGGAGGAGAAGGGGAGGACAGAGGATGAGACGGTTGGATGGCATCCCCAACTTGATGGACGTGAGTTTGAGCAAGCTCCGGGAGTTGGCCTGCTGCACTGCAGTCCACGGGGTGGCAAAGAATTGGACATGACAGAGTGACTGAACTGAACTGAGATTTTGGAATCCCTGAGATTCCAAATAGATTTGTGCTGTTACCACAGAAAAGCATTTATTGTATCTGTGCATAGAATTGTTTTTCCTTCCGCTGATTGTGATGGATCAGATTTCTTCTTTGTTCCTTTTCAATGAGTGGGCGTCCAAGTTCCAGGGAGAGCGGTGGTGGTGAGCCTTGTCTGTTTCTGTGCCCTTTGGAGGTGCTGACACACACAGTTTATCAATGCTGCGATGGAAGATGCTGTTCCTTTCATGGTGAAGCCCCGGAGGCAGGCTACGTTGGGACGGGAGTTAGCGTTAGTCTCCATGGGCTTCCTGAAAGTTGCCTGAAAATGAGAGAACCACAGCTTCTGGGGCCGTTGAGCTGCTAAACAAAATGTAAGTTTAGCTGAGTATGTCTTGGGGATGTAACCTTGCACTGCTGCAGAAGGTTATAGCATGGCACACTTTGGCTCCCTATGCAGGGAAGAATTTTCCAAGGAAGCTTCACAGTGTAGAATGGATCCTCGCATCAGACCATCAGTTTCACACTGCTGGAAACCTCCCAGAAGGCCAAGTTCCCACTTAATTGGAAAGATGTAGAACAGAGAATTCAAGCATGTTATTCCCAAAGGCCCTTTCATCTTGAAATGCTGGTGCTCTTATTGTCTTAAAACAGTGCTGGAGAGAGATGGGCAAATGACACAATTTGTCCACAAGTTTAAAAAAAAAAAAAAAAAAGGCCCAGATATCTGTTTATCTTTACCAATGTGATAGAAAACATTTAAAAAATCCTAAGTGGCATTTATATATGCCTTCACTTTCCCTCTTCTGGGACAACTATAGCTGCTCAGAATTTCTGCAATCCCCAAGACTTGGCACACTTACCTTAATTTAGTAGCAGTTGATATAATGAGAACACCAGTGCCCCATGAGTAATGTGAATGTGACCTAGGCCAGCTCAAAATCTGGACCGTGATTGTGAGATAGCAACATTCCAGGATTTGCTCATTTTACATTTTCAGGATCTCTCATGGCACCTGGTAGGCCTCACCCTCAATCAGATCAGATCAGATCAGTCACTCAGTCGTGTCTGACACTTTGCGACCCTATGAATGACAGCACGCCAGGCCTCCCTGTCCATCACCAACTCCCGGAGCTCACTGAGACTCACATCCATCGAGTCAGTGATGCCATCCAGCCATCTCATCCTCTGTCATCCCCTTCTCCTCTTGCCCTCAATCCCTCCCAGCATCAGAGTCTTCTCCAATGAGTCAACTCTTCGCATGAGGTGGCCAAAGTACTGGAGTTTCAGCTTTAGCATCATTCCTTCCAAAGAAATCCCTCAATAGTGACTAGTAAATAGCTGGAGGCTGGCTACCATAACTCAGGGTCCACACTGCTGTCCATAGGAAAATGTTGCTTTGCATTTTAATTGCATGGTCCAACTTCTGAGTGGAGGGCAGCCCTTAGGGCATCTGTTGCACTTCCTACATCCATCCTATTTTACTTCTTCCATCCTTCTGTTCACCTCCCCATTTGGTTCCTGGAGTCTCATGGTGGTGGCGGACACACAGCTAAGCTGGAGATGGCAATGGAGTGGCTGTTCCAGTTCTCGTCTCTCCCAAATCTCACCCCCTGTTTCAGCTGGGACTGAAGCCACACATGCCCCATGGCTGGTAGGATTCAGTGCTAGTTGCAGAGATAACTATTGCCAGTATGCCATCAACTTCATGAGGACGAGGATTTTTTTACCCCCCACAGGTGTATCCACGGACCCTAAAATAGCGCCTGACATGTATAGTAGAGGCGCCATAAATATGTATGGATGGAATGAATGTTACTCCTGGGGAATTCAGGCTGTCCTGATGTTTTTACCTGTGCTTACAACAGGGCACACTCTTCCTCTTACGTGTGCTTTGCAGTTGGTGCTGACACTTTGAGAGGTAGGGCATGCATTTTGATGATTCTATAAATATTAAATTATAACCTTCAAAATTTAAAAACTGACCAGGTATTAATGATAAAGTAAGGTTCAAGGAGGGAGTAGAAAGGGCTTATTACAGAAACGTTAACGTCAAGAGTATATTAGTGACAGTGCCTGGCTTTGGTGAGGGGCAGAGAAAATGGTCTAGAGGTCGCAACAGATGACATACTGAAGAGCTAAGTCACTTTGGTGAAGGGAGTTAAATGTAAGCTCTGAGGAATGGAGGCCTGTCTGATTTGCTCCTGCTGTCTCCCTGGCACCTGTAAGAGCACTTGTTACAGGGCAGATACTTCATAAAATCAATTTGGTGAGTGTTAGTGTGGAAGTATTAGTCGCTCAGTCGTGTCTGACTCTTTGCAACCCCATGGACTGTAGCCGCCCAGGCTCCTCTGTCTATGGGATTCTTCAGACAAGAATACTTGAGTGGGTTGCCATGCCCTTCTCCAGGGTATCTTCCTGACCCGGGGATCGAACCTGATTCCCCCGTGTTGCAGGCAGATTCTTTATCATCTGAGCCACCAGCGAAGCCCTAAAATCAATTAGCTTTTGTCATTGAAGGTACTTTGAAGCAGCGAGTTCTAACTGGGGACTTTGGGGGCAGCTTTTTAAAAACAAAAGCCCCCCAGTGAGTGTTCACTCATGGTGTGAGTCTAGTCTAGCCTAGAGCTGGACCCCTGCTGCCCGTTTCCTCTGGGGCTCCTGTTCCCCAGTGTGCAGCAGACTGGCTGGCTCCCTTCATTCCCATTACCTGACCGGCCCTGGAGGAGTCGGATTTTGGGACCCAGTAGACTAGCAGCATGGTGCCTGATCTTGGCCACTGCTCTCACCACGCACAAGCTTTGAGACTTGGGGCAAGTCATAAATCATGAACTTCATGGACCTTCATTGTCTTCACCTACCTCACCCAAGAATAAGAATAATAGCTTATAGGTATTTGGAGGGATATATTTCTTTTAGCAAGAACAGGACCTGTGATGGTCCTAAAGGCCATGGGAAGGCCAAGTAGACATACTTTAGCAGAAAAGGGCATCAGGGACAATGGGCACCTAATGCAGTTTTGCCAAGAGCTTGTCCATTTGTCCTGCTGCTGCTAGAAAGGTGACTAGGTGTCCACAGCTCCCTGAATCCCCCATCACTCCACTTGTTGCCATGGTGAGGGGCAGGCATAATAAGCATTTACTAAATACATGGCAGCATGCTGTGAATGTCTCCTTTTTCAAATGTCTGCTTTTTAAATTTTTATTGAAATATAATTGATTTACAATGTGTTAGTTTCAGATACATAGTAAAATGTTTCGGATATATATATATTCTTTTTTTTTTTTTTTAACATTCTCTACCATTATAGGTTATTACAAGATATTGACTATAGTGCTATACTTAATATCCTGTGCTATACTGTAAGTCTTCATTGATTATCTATTTTATATATAGTAGTCTGTATATTTTAATCCCAATCTTCTCATTTATCCCTCTCCCCTGCCTCCCTCTGTTTGTTTTCTATGTCTGTGAAGAAAAGGGAACCTCCCTACAGTGTTGGTGGAAATAGAAATTAGTGTAGCTGCCATGGAGAACAGTATGTGTGTGCATGTGTGTGCACTCAGTCGCTCAGTCGTGTCCAACTCTTTGCAGCTCCATGGACTGTAGCCCACCAGGCTCTTCTGCCTGTGGAGTTTTCCTGGCAAGAATACTGAAGAGGGGTACCATTTCCTCTCCAGAGGATCTTCCCAACCCAGTGATCCAACCTGTGTTTCTTGTGTCTCCTGCATTGACAGGAAGATTCTTTATCACTAGCGCCAGCTGAGAAGCCTGGAGAACAGTATGGAGGTTCTTTTCAAAAATTAAAAATAGAACTACCATATGATCTGGCAATCCCACTCCTGGACATATATCAGGAGAAGAACATAATGTGAAAAGATACATGCACCCCAGTGTTCAGAAGCAGCACTATTTACAATAGCCAATGTATGGAAGCAACCCAAGTGTCCATCAATAGATGAACGGATAAAGAAGATGTGGTACATATATGGAATGGAATATTACTCAGCTATAAAAAGAATGAATCAATACCATTTGCAGCAACATGGATAGACCTAGAGATTTTCATACCAAGTGAAATAAACCAGACAGAGAAAGACAAATATCATATGATATCGCTAATTTGTAGAATCTAAAATAGGATACAAACGAACTTATTTGTGTCTCCTTTTCAAGGGACACCTGTAAGTGTGGGAGTCACCTGACTGATAAACCCGTTTAGTTTCACTGAGTTTGTAGGATGAGTAGGACCATTTGTCTTTTCCATTGTTTCTTCTGCGCCTACACCACCCCCGCCCCTCCGCCCCCTGCCACTTCACTTTGTGAAGAATATTGGAAAAAAAAAAAAAATCTGAAGAAGCTGGTACCAGATGGCAATTTTTTCATAGTCTGCAGACACCAGTTCCAGTGCTTTTGTGAATATGATGGTCTAACGAACTGCCTTATGCATCCCTGAGTTTTATTTCTGAATTGCTGTGTAGGCCAGGTCTGCTTAGTACCAGCACTGTACAGAATGGCTCGGCGAATCGGAGACAAGCATGACTGTGAACACTTGGCTGGCCCTGTGGGTGCGGTCCGGGCAGACATGGGAAGGTTGGGGTCTCAGGTGTCAGCGGCGGCGGGGGAGGCATGGACGGGCCAGTTAGTGCTTCACTCGGCTACTGTGGTTTCTGCAGGTGCTGCCAGCTGGCAGCTTCTGTCTCCTGTAAGAAGGGAGAATGAGAGGGTGTGTGTGGTGGTCCAGTGAGGGGTGGGGAGGAGGCAGAGAGTAGACCGCAACAGGGAAGGGGGATGGAGTAAGCTTATTGAAGTTACCGGGCCTGGGGGGTGAGGTGTTAGGAGGTCAGATGGCAAACAAAGCTTTCACATCCCTCTGGGTCCCGGAACATGTTATCCTCTCAAAGCCTTTGCTCCTGCGGGCCTAGGTGCCCCTGTGGCCAGGCCCTGAGAGCCCTTCAGGGGCCTTAGTTTCTAACATAATGATCCTCTTTTTTTTGTTATGCATTCACTTTTTCATGCCAACTTTTCTCTTTGGCTTCCTGCTTTGAGCAGGAGGCTCAAATCACTTAGATATCTGCATGTGGAGTGGCTTAGTTTCACTGAGAGCTTGCTACCTGCCTGGGACTATTCTTAGCACTCCCCTATTAACTACTGTGGTCCTCACAGCAGGCTGTGAGGCCAGGAAGACAGTTTGACAGAAGTGAAAACTGAGACTCAGAGAAACAAACTTATCTGTAGTGACCACACATCTCGGTCTGCCTAGGTGCCGTTTGCTTGATGCCTGCTGTCCCGTTGTCATTAGTAAAAGGGCCCCTCTTTCACTTTCACACCCCCCAAGTTTGAATAGTAAATTATACCCACAATGTCTGTAAAGTGGCTTGGTCCAGTTAAAATTCAGGCCTCTGGAGGAAGAGCCTTCACTCTTATTCTGTGGCATAAAGTCGAAATCTCTACACTTGAACACACTTCAGTTCCTAGTCATTTCAAGTTTTGCATTCTGAACAGAATATGATGTTTACAAGGAGGTGATTTTGTTACTCTGTCTGGACCTCAGGGCTTCCCTGGTGGCTCAGATGGTAAAAAAAAAAAAAAAAAAAAAAAATCTGCCTGCAATGCAGGAGACCTGGGTTTGATCCCTGGGTAGGGAAGATCCTCTGGAAAAGGGAATGGCTACCCACTCCAGTATTCTTGCCTGGAGAATGCCATGGATAGAGGAGCCTGGCTGGCCTAAAGTCTGAAGGGTTGCAAAGAGTCAGACAAGACTG
Organism: Tragelaphus eurycerus; assembly: GCA_935064755.1. Lineage (NCBI taxonomy): Eukaryota > Metazoa > Chordata > Mammalia > Artiodactyla > Bovidae > Tragelaphus > Tragelaphus eurycerus. The sequence continues at coordinate 13,170,023 of CAKXYN010000024.1, read as the reverse complement.
AACAACTAATGTGGGCTTCCCTGGTATTTTGGGTCACCATACAAGTGAATTTTTTAGTCCTCTGTTGAGAGTGTGGTTATGGGGCTGGGAACGTGTTTTGAATTGTGGTGCCCTATATTTCTCTTTTCAAAAAAGTTTTATTTTAGACAGAGCCCAAGTGACACAATGAAGGTTAAATTGCTTTCATTTGGAAATGAGGCCATAGGCCCCCAAGGCACTAATAGCTGCTGCTGCTCCATCCTCAGCAGTCTGTACCCAGTTTCCTGGGCCAGGGCTGGCTTGCTATAGCCCTGGGCTGAGAGCGTCTCCACATTGCTGAGATGGTCTCACACTTTTTGAGCCGATTAGAAGACCTGCCTCTTCAGGCCTGAAGTAGGAGCTCCCACCTAAAGTGCAAGGAGCCTGGAAACTTCCTTCGTACCACCCACACTGAGAGACTCATTTGGCTTTCAACAATCAGGAGTATTTATTGTTACATAGTTCTTCTGTACTAAATATTGTGACTTCTTCACTTAACCAAATTTTGATTTTTGGTTCTGGAATATCTTAAAATTATTCAATGTAACATTTAGCAGTTATATCTCAGTTATTAGATCATCTTGGAGCAAATGAAAAAAAATACTTTGCTGTGTGTATGTGGGGTAGGGTGGCATGGGGTTCTACCGTTTATTCCATTTTGTTACTGCATCGCTTTGAGACTAGGAAAAAACATCTCACATCACTTAAAAAGCTTATTTCCTACACTTAAAATGTGGCTACAGCCATTAACACCCACCCTATTGAAAAGAGAATTAAGTTGTGATATTCTTTGAAAGTAAAAGATGACAATGAGAATGTGAAGCTCAGAGGTGTCTGAGCAAGAGGAGTGATACAAATGCAGAATTTAAGACAAAAATTATCAAGTTTCTCCAGCAGTAACATGGGGATAATAATACCTCTTGGAGGTGTTATAAGAATTAATTAGATGCCATTTGTGAAGAGTTCCAACCTGAGCATTCTGTTTTTTATTATTATTATTATTAGCTTCGTATTGTTCTTAGAAACCCAGCATTCAAAATGTTATGCAAAACCCGACCTTTGTTATCAAGGATGTTGCATATGTTAATAGAACATGCCAATGATGAGATATTATGAAAATGGGACAGCTGTACTCATGGTCTCAGGTGAAGAGAAAATGAGCTAAATTTCATGGACTCGTATGCTTTTCTACTACTATTTCCATGACAATATGCTCAGGTGAACTCTTACTGGATCCATTTAATAAAACAGTATGGGGATACTCCAAAGTGAGAGAACATTCATTTTCCTGCAGTGGTACTGGAATTGTTTTTCTTCTCCTCTTTATGTAAAATATCAGCTTGGCTCTGTCTTAAGTTCAGAGTTAGAAGTCATATCCCTGGATTTCTAAGCAGCCTCCTAATTTATCTCCCCTCCCCACCCCCCATCCTCACTTCTGTTCAATGCCTGCCCTCCTGTGCTCATTCTCCGTCCAGTGCTCAAAGTGGTCTTTGCTGTGTCTGCCCTTCTGCTGCTCAGAGCCTGCCCGTGGCTGCCCTCCCATGTTCCATGACCTGCTTCTGCTGTCTCACTCCTTTCCTTCTTGTCGCATTGGATTCTGATTTTTCTTGACCACTCCAAGAATGTTTGTGTCACAACCTTTTTGTCTCCTGTTCCTGAAATACTCTCACCTACCCTTTCACTTAAAATTTAAAAAAAAAAAAAAAAAAAAACAACTCCAAATCTACAAAAAAAAAGTTGAAAGAATAGTCCACACCCATGTTCACCTTGATTCACCGATTAACACTTTCCACATTTGCTTTATCTTCCTGCCTTCTTCCTTTTTAGCCTGTATAAATATTAAATGACTGTTTTTGTTTGTTTGTTCATTGAACCATTTCAGAGTAATTTGCAAACATTCAGACATTTCACCCCAAAATACTCCAACATTTATCTCCTGAGGACATGTGCTTTCTCCTTCATAACCATAACATCATTACATCATCATTATACTCCCAAGTTGAACCTGATTATAGTAATATCTGATATGCAGTACATCTCAAATTTCTCCAATTATTCCCCCCACCAAAGTTCTTTAGAGTTGCATTTTTAAACTCCAGAATCTAGTTTAAAATTACATGTTTCATTTAGTTGCCATGTCTCTTTAGTCTCCTTTAGAACAGTTTAGTTTTTTCTTTCATCTTTTCATAACATTGACATTTATCAGGAATATAGGACAACTGTTAGGTTGACTATCCCATAATCTCAATTTATGTGATGGTTTCTTGGTCATTAGATTTGGGTTAAACATACTTGAGAAGAATAGGTGAAGGTGTCTTATAGCATCATACTGCAAAGCCCCAAACCTGGTGCCTGCCAAACTTTTCTCTTGCAGTTTGATGCTTTTTGCTTTATTAAGTAATCTCCAGCGTACCTTTTGAGATAATATGAATATCCTTTTCTCAACAAAATTTTACCCACTGGTTTTTGCATTCATTGGTGACTTGGTTTGAATCAGTTATTTTGTTGCTATTTGTCAAGTGGCAGTTTTCTAATTCTGTTACTAGCTAGTGTTTTTCTGTTACAGAAGAAATTTTCCTCCTTTCTCCCCATTTTTAGGAATGTTAGTATTGACTCATGTATATTTTTAAAGAATAAAATAGATAACCTGTATTTGGTGCATAAGGATCCGTGACCAGTATTCCTCTTTTTGTTGATCACGTTGTCCCAAAATCCATCAGTGGGAGGTGTTTCCAGCTGACTCCTGGGTCCTTAAGACATGATCTCACTGGTCTTTGAGCACTGCATTTTCTGGCACATCAAGTTATTCTAGCTGATCAGGACAGCTAGAGGAGACTCTCCCTCCTGTTCCTCAGTCATCTGATCTCTTTCACTCAATGTCCGAACTAAATGTCCCTGCAGCAGAGAGGCCTTCCCTGCCCCTCTAAGAGAAGTGTGTCCCCCACCCCCTATCCAAACCTGCTTCCTGATGTTTGCTTTGGTGCGTGCTAGTTGCTCAGTCGTGTCCAACTCTTTGTGATGCCGTGGACTGCAGCCCGCCAGGCTCCTCTGTCCATGGGATTCTCCAGGCAAGAATACTGGAGTGGGTTGCTATGTCCTTCTGCAAGGGATCTTCTCAACCCAGGGATCAAACCCAGGTCTCCCGCACAGCAGACAGATTCTTCATGGTCTGAGCCACTGGGAAAGCATACCCCATTCAATATTTGTTTGTTTACTTGTGGTTTATTTTCCCAACTAGCATGAAATTTTTAAATTGACAACAGTTCACCTGTTTGCTCATGACTGGGTCCCTAGCATCTGGCCCATAGTGTGTCCTCAGCAAATAGTTGTAGAAAAAATTGAGTGAGTGGATTTACATCTTAAGGGTTCATCAAGCTCTTCCAGAGAGCTGCTGCCTTTCTTTCCTTTGCATTGAAATGAATCAGGCTGCATGGAGTTCACACTCATTTGTCTGGCATATATGGCAACTTTACTTCTAGTCGTTCTCCTGCCTTTGTATTCAGGTGATAGTTTGGAACAGTTTTCACTAACAGTGCATCACATGACCCTCAGTGCGAGGCACTTGGCTGTAACAGTGGAAGCATCTACCATGCAGTTCCCCCTTCCCCGGCTTCTCTGATCAGGCAGTCTGGGTATTTTAGAAATGAAAAATGAAACACTTGACACTATGACTATGTTAGAATTTTTACATGGGCTCCAATGCTGGGAACTAAAAATTAAGTAGAATAAGGGCCTTATTTTCTACATGAACAAATAACACCTTAAAAACCATCATAGAGTATAAGAGTTGTTCTTAGCCTCCAAGGATTTCAGTCCTTGTTGTGATGATGAGAATTAAGAATAGAATATGGAAGTTTTCAACTATTATCTTCTCAAGTATTTTCTCATGCCCTTTCCTTTTGTCTTCTCCTTCTGGGATGCCTGTGATTTGAATGGCAGGTTGTTTAACATTGTCCCAGGAGTCTCTAAGGCAATCCTGCTATTGGCATATACCCTGAAGAAACCAGAATTGAAAGAGACATATGTACCCCAATGTTCATTGCAGCACTGTTTACAATAGCTAGGACATGGAAGCAACCTAGGTGTCCATCAACAGATGAATGGACACAGAAGTTGTGGTACATATCCATAATGGAATATTACTCAGCTATAAAAAAAAGAATGTACTTGAGTCAGTTCTGATGAGGAAGATGAACCTGGAGCCTATTATACAGAGTGAAGTAAGTCAGAAAGACAAACACTGTATATTAAGACATATATGTGGAATTTAGAACGATAGTACCAATGATCCTACATGCAGGGCAGCAAAGGCAGATGTAAAGAACAGACTTTTGGACTCAATGGGAGAAGGTTTAGTTCAGTTCAGTCACTCAGTTGTGTCCAACTCTTTGCAACCCCATGAACCGCAGCACGCCAGGCCTCCCTGTCTATCACCAACTCCCAGAGTCCACCCAAACCCATGTCCATTGAGTCAGTGATGCCATCCAGCCATCTCATCCTCTGTCGTCCCCTTCTCCTCCTGCCCTCAATCTTTCTCAGCATCAGAATCTTCTCCAATGAGTCAGCTCTTCGCATCAGGTGGCCAAAGTATTGGAGTTTCAGCTTCAACATAAGTCCTTCTAATGAACACCCAGGACTGGTCTCCTTTAGGATGGACTGGTTAGATCTCCTTGCAGTCCAAGGGACTCTCAAGAGTCTTCTCCAACACCACAGTTCAAAAGCATCAATTCTTCAGCACTCAGCTTTCTTTATAGTCCAACTCTGACACCCATACATGACTACTGGAAAAACCATAGTCTTGACTAGACGGACCTTTGTTGGCAAAGGGAGAAGGTTAGGGTGGGGTGAATTGAGAGAATAGCATTGAAACATGTACATTATCTTATGTAAAATAGATGGCCAATGCAAGTTTGATGCATGAAGCAGGGCACCCAAAGCCGGTGCTCTGGGACAACCCAGAGGGATGGGGTGGGCAGGGAAGTGTAAGGGGGATTTAGGATGGGAGTACACATGTGTACTTGTGACCAATTCATATTGATATATGCCTAAAGCCATCACAATGTTGTAAAGTAGTTATCCTCCAATTAAAATTAATTAATTTTAAATAAATAAATGAAAGACTATGTGGCAAGAATTGTACTTTAACACTGAATGTAGTTGATGGGTGGAGAGGCCTGAATGGTGGCCCCAAAGATATCGGATCCTAATCCCTGGAACCAACAAATGTTATCTAATTTGGATAAAGAGCCTTGGCAGCTGTGGTTCATTTGAATGATTCTGAGATGAAGAGATCATGCTGGATTATCCTATGGGTCATAAATCCTATCAACAAATGTACTAAGAGGGAGGTTTGACACACACAGAAACTGGAAGAGGCAAGGAACAGGTTCTCCCTGGTGCCTCCCGAAGGAGCCTGGTCTGTTGATATCTTGATTGGGGCCAATTGATACTGAGTTTTGGATTTCTGACTACAAGAACTATGAGAGAATCCATTTCCACTCTTTAAAACGACCAAGTCTGTGTTAATGGGACAGCAGCCATAGAAGCCAAGTAGAACGGGAAACTATTTTTTCCCACCTTTATTGTGATCCTCAAATGACCCTGTACATGGGCCCCTTTACCTCTGTTTCATAGAAGAAGGACCAAGGGCTGAAGGAGTCATATGACTCGAACCAGCCTTTCTGAGTCTAATCCAGTGCTCCGTTCACTCCCAGCACCGTGCCTCCTCCTAGGAATGAAAGCCAGTGAACAGCACAGACCACTAGTCAAGATAATTCATAAAAGAGACAGACCACTGTGGCTGGAGCCATCAGGGACAGACAGGAGAGAGGCACAAGCCCAAGAGCATCCTTAGGGGTAAAGATACTTAAGAGTTGGAAGATGACCAGCCTCTTTCCCGTGGCCCAGGGCACTTACTCCCTCAGCAAGTGCTGATTTAACCTCCCAGACTCTGGATGCCTTTGAGCATGTGTGTCCATCTGTCTGTATCTGCTTGGAGGAGAGAACTCTTGCTGTCTGGTTGATGGTACGTTTTAGCCCCATCTCATGGAATCTTTGCCTCTTCAGTTTTCTTCTATGTGATGGCTTCCTGACGTGTTACAGGCAGTGGGATCTGGGCAAGCTTGAACAAGGCTCCAGATAAAAGCCACAGAATGACTTGCAGTTCCAGCCCACTGCAGAGTGCTTGCTTTGGCTCACTTTTTCTCCCTGGGAGCTTTTTCATTTACCTCGTTGGAGGCCCTGCTGTGGACTGTGCTTTAGGCCTCTTGGCGTGTGCGGCTGGCTGTTCCTGCCATTTACCCCGCTGATGGGGCTCTGTGTGCCCTACTTCACTCACCAGTCATTTTGCTTCTGAGAGCCAGGTGTGGTCTGGAGGAGAAGACAGTAAATGGGATACCACCCCTCCCTTCAGGGAGCTCAGAGCCGTGTATGAAACAAGCAAGGGAACAGCTTGACTGAAGTGTGGTGACACTAATGGGGTGATGAGAATCCCACGTGGCTCCTCTCGCTCCCTTCCTAGGGAAATGTGCCACATGTTTAAGAAAGAGGGCTCTGTGGGCTCACTCCTGAGCCAAGGGAATCCTCACGGGGGATCCGGCAGGGGCATCTGGATGGTTCACATCCCCACAATGTAGATCCAGATCTTTTGTGTGTGATGATTTATAATGTGCTTTGGTTTATCCATTCATTGTCCGTTTCCGTTCTATAACTTAGAGCATGGTCTTGAAACCTTGAATGTATGGGCTTTCAGTTTAGCTCAGTGTGAGATAGAGTGTGGGTACATTAGTGACTTATTTATCTTTTCAGCATCCACTGACCACCACCCTCAACTCATTTGCATTTATTGCCTTTTATCAGTGATGGGAGTTATAAAAGCACCTGAATTTTATAGGCATTGTGTGGAGCCCAGCAGCAGCCAGAGAGCTTGTGTGTGGCATTGGGTGACATATGGGGTCAGCATCAGGGATCTGGGATAGATGGTCTCACCTTTGTCATTCTGGGGATCCTTTTTAATGTCAGGCTTTGTGTAGAACATCCCATACAATCCCCTGATTGAACATTATCTCTTGATTAAGCAGAAAGGTAGAAAGCAGAAAGTGACTGTGAATTTCAGGACATTTAATATTTTCTAATTTATTCATCACAACAGCTATAGACATGTGGGGGAAAAATACTAGGGCCTCAGTGTGTGGCTTTGTTTTTTCAGGCTGGGCAGTATTTGGACTCACAGGTCTCTCATAATAGCTTCACAGTCATGAATCATTGTTCTCCACCTTGATGACCAATTAGGTTATACTGCAAGCTTACAGTGGCCATTGTCTCTTTCCTAAAGGAAGAAAGATAATAATTAGAGCTATTGGAATAAGATTCCACTTGATGTTACATTTTTTTTGTGAAAACAGAACTGAAAGAATTTGACAGAAAATGTATTTTATTGTTTTGTGCATACTGTCTTGATGACTGTAGCTTTGTAGTATAGTCTGAAGTCAGGAAGGTTGATTCCCCCATCTGTTTTTCTTTCTCAAGATTGCTTTGGCTATTTGAGGTTCTTTGTGTTTTCATACAAATTGTGATTTTTTTCCCCTAGTTCTATGAAAAATGCCATTGGTAGTTTGATAGGGCTTGCGTTGAATCTGTAGATTGCTTTGGGTGGTGTAGTCACATGGTCAATTTTTGCTCAACTGTGTGTGTTCCAGTGAAGTGGCAGGGACTGCAGTGGATTGGAGCTCAGCACTTTGAACTCACTGTGGTTGTCCTGTCTCCAAAGACATTTTCATCTCTATTCCCTGCTTCTTTGGAGCTTCCAAGTGATTTTATTTTTCACTCTGGAGCCCACTATGTAGGTGGCTGAAAAGCATACATATATTTTTATTGTTTGCTTATTCTGAGACACTGTGCTATTGTATGATATGTAGACGTTTGTTAGTGTGGTTATGAATGAACATGAGAGAGGATATACTTTGAAATTACTATCATCAATTTAACACATTATTAAAACCAGATATAATTTTCCAGATAAGAAAATAAACTTATCTATTTTTCTCTTCCCTCCCCAAATGGAAGTTTCTTAAGAGCTTCCAAGGTTGGATAGCCATTAGGTGAGTTGTGGTAATGAGAATAAAGTTTATTAAAGGAAGGCAAGACCTAAAATGCACCCATTCTAGTTTTTCTGTGTTCTAAAATCAATCTTTAGGAAGTCATCTCTCTATTTGTAAGTTGTAGCATATCAGTGAATAAGCAAATAGAAGCAACTTTGGTTGGTTTGCTCTGCTGATACTATAAGACATATCAAGAAGAGGAGTTCTGATTTTCCTGGAATTTATTTTGGTTTTGAGTAACAATTTAGTTAAGCCTAGATATCTGAAAAAATAAAATGTAATGGGTTATGTTACAGAGGCCACATGAGTAGCACAGCCAGAGGATTTAGAAATGTAGGAGCATGACTTGAACTGGACCATGAAGGTCGATTGGGCCGAAGTAAGTGAATGAAGGAAGGTCACCAGGGATGAGCAGAGGAGTAGGAGTGAAAGGGGTGATGAAGACGTGATCAGAAATGGAAATGAGCCAGCTTGTCTGAGAGCCTGAGTAAACCTGAGTGTGGGCAGAGGGCACTTCATGGGAAGAGTGGTCGGGCACAGACTGTAGTGTCTCTCACATGCCAGTCTACGAGACTTGGGTTTTATCTTCTCAGGGTGGGACATGTCTGGGGTTTTTAATCAGGAAAATCTTCAGCAAGGTTTCTGCACTGGAGAAGCACAGTATGAATAGAGTGGAGGAAGCAAAGTATAGAAAAGGAAGACAGACAATAGATCTAGAAAGATGAGATTGAAAGGGAAAGGAAGCATGTGACAGGTACTAAGGAAGAAGAGTCAACAGGACAAGCTGAAGGATGGGAGGCAGGATGCAGACCAGAGGCACTGTGGTAGCCCAGAAAGAAATAGGGAATTAGGAGAGAAATCATCTGGGGGCATAATAATATCCCTTTTAGTTGTGTTTAGTTATGTCAGATCTGAAAATGAGGGCATAACGGCCAAGTGGGACGTCCCACCTGCTGTGGGAGGCCCAGTGTCCTGGAGCTCAGCGCTGTTTCCAGGACTTTGATGTGATGGGGTGGAGGCGCAGGAGGAGCAGCAGGGACACCGAGGCCTCTACTAGGCTGCTGGCGGGAGGCGGATGCTCTGCAGAATCCGCCTTGACTTGTGCTCCTGTGGTTTGGGTCTTAATGAGAGAAATGCAGCAACTTCTGTGCAGCTCAGAGTACAGGGACTAGCCTTGAGAAGTGTGTTCAGCTGCAGCCTGAAGCTGAGATTTCTTGAGTCCATCTAACTGGATCATGAGCCTAATGCTCTGAATGGAGAAACACCTCAGTATCCTGAATTTGAGTCATCAGCCTCATGCCCCCAGAAGCCAGGTGGAAAAGCTCCTTTTGTGATTCAGTGAAGACCTGAGAAATTCTAGCAGTGACAGAAGTCCCTCTCTCTCTTTCTCTCTCTTTCTTAAGGAGTTGGACTGTAGGGGTGGCTCCTAGCCTGGCCACTGTTCTTTTCTCAAGAAAGAACCTGAACTGTACTGAAGAAAAATGAGTGTTGGACTGTGAAATTCTGTACAGTTCAGTAGGGGAGATGTCATTTAGGCACAGAAACTTTAAAGGGAGAATTTTGTAACCGCATGCCTTTTTCACATAATTCAATAACACAATGTGTGACTCAAGGAGCGTGTATTTTCAAGCCTTCTAGTGTGAGGGATTTGCAAAATGTTGTTACCTAGAATAGCTGACCAGATGGTTTAGATGAATGAAATTATTATTTAATATATACTTTTATTTGTTGGAAATTATCAGCCCAAAGTAGAAAATTTCATTTTAGAAAGCCATTTGATTATAAGTCATTTGCTGATTTCACTATTCTAGGGAAGGCTAATAATAAACACTTTTCACTACTCTTGTGTAAGAGGCACTCAGAACTCCATGTTAAGATGGATTCTGAGGATCAGTTGCGCTCTTAGTGGCTAAACACTAAGGAATCAGTCAAATGGTAAGACCAACTGTGGCAGCAGCACCTGCCAATAGGAATTGTGTTGTGAAATTGGCATAGTTGGATTGGATTTATTTTGATAGAAATTGGCCAGAAGTTTTGGATGCTTCTTAAAAACAAAACAAAAACAACATTCCTAACTTGTATTTAGGGGAAATGCATTCCATCACCCTGTGAATTGATTTGGGTTGTTGAAGGATAATGGAGGCTAGGGCAGCCTTATTTTTTGCCCCAGTTAATTTTGGAATTCCATTTTTCAAGGGACACTCTGACCCACTTTGGGTCTGAGGGTTGTATTGCGATATTGCTTCTGGAGAAGCATTCAAAACTCTGTGTCTCTGCCAAGATCAATTTGGCTCAGTAATTGTACAGAGCTCTCCAATTTAAGGACACTTCTCACATACAAACTCTAATTGGTTCCTCATAAAAGCCCAGTGAGGTCACTCTTACTGTTTATTTGTCTGAACTTTATGCCATCATTTGTTTCTTTGTAATGTTTGAGGCTGCAACTTTGTGGGAAATAGGCAGAGTAGGTGGAATTCTTTGGTGGTGATGTGCCCACTTCACAGGTGAGGAGATCATCCCTAACTTTACAGAATTGAAGTTACCATCCAGCGTGTCTGAAGCTGAAAAAATGGCAAAGTCTGGGACCTATTTCTATTTCTATGATGGTCTAGTACATCTCACCTTTCTATAGGTGAAATGTTATTTTTCCCTTCACAGCATCTTCTTTACCCCATTCTGTACCAGGACGTCACTGTGTATGTGTCTGTGTGTGCTCACCTTAAGAATCTCCATTTGTCTTAAGGAGGCTGAAGTTGATTCTAACCAGTTGATTCTAAACAGCCTTTGGTGTAAGGTTCAATTAGAGAGGCCATAGTGGAAATGACAACCCACTCCAGTGTTCTTGCCTGGAGAATCCCATGGACTGAGGAGCCTGGTGGGCTGCCGTCTATGGGATCGCACAGAGTCAGACATGACTGAGCGACTTCACTTTCACTTTTCACTTTAATGCACTGGAGAAGGAAATGGCAACCCACTCCAGTATTCTTGCCTGGAGAATCCCAGGGACAGAGGAGCCTGGTGGGCTGCCGTCTATGGGATCACATAGAGTTAGACACGACTGAAGCGACTTAGCAGCAGCAGCAACAGAGTGATATGAATGTGTCTGGACATCATTACCTGCATAGGTAGGAAAATCATGTCCAAAAAAAAGAGTATTTAAGGTTGACAGGAAATTTTTATTATTTATCAAAGTGTGTGTTTCTGATGACATCATGACATTCTGTTGGAATCTCCTGTTGCTGATCAGGGAGAGCCAGCGAGTCCTGAAAAAAAAAAAAATGACATCAATAAAAATCACTAAAAGGGCTGACATTAGGAACAAAACCAGTGCTCCCCTTGAGAGTGTCACACTGCAACTTGAGCCCACAAGCCTGGGCTGTCTCGGCTTCAGTAATGACACCTGGCCTTTTGTTCCCCCAGCTCATCTTTTGGCGCCAGATACCACCACGTCGGTTCACGTGCTTCCCCTTCCATAGGAACTGATTTGACTACAGTTCTCTTAGCTCATATTTTCTCCCTCATTAAAGTGCCTATGTGCAATTTACTGGAAGCAGGTTGCTAGCCTACAACCACTGTTGGGCTGCAGTGCCCTTTTGCTGGTGATTAATTTCCCCAGCGACACAGGGTTCATTGTCTAGTTAGATTTAGTTTTACAGTCAATCTGCAGTTCACTGGAATATGTATGAAGGAATGCTCCCCCATTCATCAGCGAGTTATGGCTCTGATTTAGCATTTTTATGTAGGGAGTTCAGTGGTGTGCATTGCTGTGGCCACGTAGCCGACTTCATTTCAGAGGAGCGGTAGAGACGCGGTTTAAAGTTCTAACCTTTTGCTGCCAGTGAGCCCTTCTTCCCGTGTTCTCGACAGCTCTGTGCAGCTTCTTCGTTAGGAGGATGTGAAACATCTCCGGGGTGGTCACAAACCGCAGTGTTGGTGGGTGAGACCCCAAGTGAAGCCAGTGTATGGGTTTGGTTCTGGAGACATGAGTTAATGTTCCTTGTTTTTTGTGGTACTGCTTCTTCATGATCACAGATGGCCCCCGCTTAGCTTTGTTCCAGAAATCTCAATGTGTGACTCTGAATCTGATCATTCTCATGATTTTGACAGAAGCTGGGACTTGGGATGCTGATTTAAAGGTGCTTAGATAGTTATTTTGTATAATATGGTGGCTCAGATGGTAAGGAATCTGCCTGCAATGCAAGAGGACCTGGGTTTGATCCCTGGACCAGGAAGACCCCCTTGGAGGAAGAAATGGCAACCCACTCCTGTATTCTTGCCTGGAAAATCCCAAGGACAGAGGAGCCTGGTGGGCTACAGCTCATGGGGTCGCAAAGAGTGACATGGCTAAGTGCCTAACACACACACATTGTTTAATATAGGAAGGCAATGGCACCCCACCCCAGTACTTTTGCCTGGAAAATCCCATGGACGGAGGAGCCTAGTAGGCTCCAGTCCATGAGGTCGCTAAGAGTCGGACACGACTGAGCGACTTCACTTTAACTTTTCACTTTCATGCATTGGGGAAGGAAATGGCAACCCACTCCAGTGTTCTTGCCTGGAGAATCCCAGGGACAGGGGAGCCTGGTGAGCTTCCGTCTATGGGGTCGCACAGAGTCGGACACGACTGAAGCGACTTAGCAGTAGTAGCAGTAGCAGTAGACCTCCCTCTGAGATGTTTTAACACACCATATTCAAGGCCCATGAAGCTTTGTCACTTGCTTTAAAGGACTTTGTTCTACTTATATAGTATTTCTGAGCCCAGGTTCATCATCTGTATAATAGAGAAGTCAATGCTTATCTTTCAGTGATGGGGATGATTAAGTACCAGGCACAGAGAAGATGATTAGCAAATAATAGCTACCAAGCTGATGAGGGGAAGGCTGGCTTAGAGTAATTTTTTTAATGTAACTGGCAACTTATTGACAGATGGTTTATTCCAGTGGCATACCTTCTGCAAAATCTTATTAAAGACAGAAATCCTGGAGAAGTACAAAAATTAACTCATGGCATCAGATTATGGAACATAGAGTATAGATTATCATTAAATGTAAATGGAGAAAAGACAGAGACATCTTGGGCTATGCGTCCCAAAGTCTTCTGGCCAAAAGTATTGAGAGGTGACGTGGGAGACATGAGTGCTGGAATGGACTGACCTTCATTCATACAGCACTTGTGCAGTTTGAGCATCAGTTACTGACGGGGCTGTGTTCCAGCTCTGAGGACACATCAGGGAACAGAGTGGAGAAGGTTTCTGCTCTCACGGAGCTAACAGTGGGGACAGGGTTCCCAGGTGGTACAGTAAAGAACCCGCCTGCCAGTGCAGGAGACGCGAGAGACTCAGTTTTGATCTCTGGGTCAGGAAGAGCCCCTGGAGTAAGAACTGGCAACCCACTCCAGTATTCTTGCCTGGAAAATTCCATGGGGTTTTTTGTTTTGTTTTGTTTTCTAGCAGGTTACAATCTGTGGAATCACATAGAATCAGACACGACTAAGCAACTGAGCATTCATGCACACAGGGACGGGGTGGTGGGGGGCAGGGAAGAACACTTAACATAAGCATACAAGCCAAGAAACCATCCGAGAATAACAAGTGATTTGCCAAGAAATTAAATAGGGTGATTTGATGGCTTCTTTTTCTCTGAGGGTGTAACATGCTAGCTGGACTCGAATGACCAGAATTCCGAGTAGAGAGAACCTCCTCCAGCTAGGGCAAGAGCAACCTAAGGAAGAGCCACATGGGCGAGGGGGAGAGTCTGTGAGGGAGAGGGGAGGGGAGGAGGGAGGGAGAGTGTGGGAGGGGGTGGGGGGAGGGTATGGGGGTAGATGATGGTGGCTGGCCCAGAGAGGGAGTGGTGAGGTTGGAGAAAAGTGATTGAAGTCAGGCCGTATTCTGCAGGAGGCTGTGTAGGACTTGCTGGCAGATGAGTTGGAAGAGGCAGGTCAAGGGAAAATCAAGGACAGCTTCTAGACTGTTGGCCGGAGTAAGAGTAGAAGGTGGTTCTGGTTACTAAGGCAAGGAAGGCTTGAGGAGGGGCAGCTTATGGCAAAACAAGGGTTAGGTTTTATGTGAAATTTGAGAAGTCTGTGTGATACCCACTAAAAAGCCTCTTGATGAAAGTGAAAGTGGAGAGTGAAAAGGTTGGCTTACAGCTCAACATTCAGAAAACGAAGATCATGGCATCTGGTCCCATCACTTCATGGGAAATAGATGGGGAAACAGTGGAAACAGTGTCAGACTTTATTTTTCTGGGCTCCAAAATCACTACAGATGGTGACTGCAGCCATGAAATTAAAAGACACTTACTCCTTGGAAGGAAAGTTATGACCAACCTAGATAGCATATTCAAAAGCAGAGACATCACTTTGCCAACAAAGGTTCGCCTAGTCAAGGCTATGGTCTTTCCTGTGGTCATGTATGGATGTAAGAGCTAGACTGTGAAGAAGCCTGAGTGCGGAAGAATTGATGCTTTTGAAGTGTGGTGTTGGAGAAGACTCTTGAGAGTCCCTTGGACTGCAAGGAGATCCAACCAGTCCATTCTGAAGGAGATCAGCCCTGGGATTTCTTTGGAAGGAATGATGCTAAAGCTGAAACTCCAGTATTTTGGCCACCTCATGCAAAGAGTTGACTCATTGGAAAACTCTGATGCTGGGAGGGATTGGGGGCAGGAGGAGAAGGGGATGACAGAGGATGAGGTGGCTGGATGGCATCGCTGACTCGATGGACGTGAGTCTGAGTGACCTCCAGGAGTTGGTGATGGACAGGGAGGCCTGGCGTGCTGCGATTCATGGGGTCGCAAAGAGTCGGACACGACTGAGTGATTGATCTGATCTGATCTGATCTGTGATACCATGTGGGGTCTGAATTCCAAAGAAAGGTTCAGTTTAGTCTGGAGAAGCCGGTTGGGGACTTCTGGGCTAGGGGGCGTTACATAAGGCCATGGGAGGTGATGAGGTCAGACCCCGTGAGGCCGCAGATCCTGAGATCAAGCACAGGAGCTGGAGGGGATGTGCCCAGGGATTAGGAGGAAAACCCAGGGAGCAGTTTCACAGCAGCAAAACGAAGCAGTTTCGGGCAGCAGAGTGGTCGGTCCCCTGTGTAGAGTCATGCTGATAGGTCCACACTGATCTGGGCAGAGACCCTGGAATTGGGTCTGGGGTGAGGGCACATGGATGGGAAGTGGCAGACAGGGGCCAGAAGAAACACTTGACAAATGACAAAGGCCTTTGCGATTCCAGCAGCATGAGGGTGTTGGCTAAAAAAAGATGCACAACTTGAGAGTTGCGAGTGAAGTATTATTTGGGCCAAAATGAAGACTGCAGCCAGGGAGGCAGCACCTCAGATAGCTCGGAGAGACTGCTCCAAAGAGGCAGTGGGAGGAAAGTCAATTTATAAGGTTTTGGTGAAGGTGGAGTTCAATACTATTAGCACTCATTTTACAAAAGGTTTTTTGCTCGTCAGGAGGATCTGAGGTCACCATGAAGGGATTTAGTGCTTTTCTAGATATGAGGAGATGCAAGGATTGAAATCATAAAATCTGTTCCTAAAGACCTGTCCCACCAAATTTCCTGGAGCATGGAGTGCCTCACTTCATGCTGAACTCCCTCAGCGGGTGTTGAAGGTGAACAGCTGCAATCGCTCAGGGCTCAATCTCTGCAAAGGCAGATGGCAAACGCCTTTGTTGTTCAGTTGTAGGCGATGCTCATGGCAAGAGCCAATTTGTAGTTGACAAGGGGCACTAGAGTCTCCTCTTGGGAAGATTGGGCTCTTGGTCAAGGCATGATCCTGAGCACTGTTTTGAGACCTTTCCCTTCCCTGTTACCAAATCAGGCTTCTTTAGGGCCAGCCTTACATGAGCAGTAGGGCCTGGAGTGATTTTACAACTTAAAACTATTTCTTTTCCTTCAGCCTGGAGCCTGCCTGGGCATGTCTGTGTAACTGAGAAAGGCCTTCAGGGTGAGTGAGATAGGAGGCCAGTCTTGGAGGAAGGATAAATTTTGGGTAGATGGAATAAGGGTGTAGCAGATGGGGAGGGGAGTTGAGACACTCCAGGTAGGAAAAAGCTCAGCACTGTATCGACATGGCAATGAAAACTCCAGTAAGTAGCACAGCAGGAAGGGGAACGTGAGCCTCACTTTTAGCTTGTGTACTTCCTATTGCTCAAAGAGATTTGAAGCCACCGATGTGTAGATGCACATTGTAGAACCTGTCATTCATCCTGCAAACACGTATTGATTGCCAGCAATGACCCCGCAACAGAGGCTGGGCTACCAAGATGGGTGACCCATGACCTTCCCTCAGGGAAGACCAACATGAAAACCCTTGACTGTCAAATAATAACAGACAAGGGGAGAGAGAATTAATTCTGTCTGACTTGATTTCAGCAGGAAGCTCCCAGAGGAGATGCTCTTTGGCTGTAGAAGGATGAAAAGATACCAATCAGGAGGAGAAGAGGAGTTGGCAGGGGGGGCCCACCTGGGCAGAGGGCACAGCAGGGGCAGACAGAGTGGGGTGGGAGCCTGTGCTGTGGGTACAACACCAGCAGAGTGGTTCCTGGTGAGCACAGTACGGGGAACAAAACAGAAGGGAAGACAGAAGACGTGTTAAGTGCCGAGCCTGGAGAGAGAGCCTGGACCAAGCCGGGCTTTATTTTTCTGGGCTGTAGGGATTATAGGGTGATTTTTGGTTGGTGGGGGGTGTTATTTTAGTCCTTTGGCCTAAAATAGAGGCCAAGATTTTTTTTTTAATTTTTGACTTTTTTTTTTTTTTTTCAAAACAGAACAGTTTTAGGCTCACAGCAAAATTAAGAAAGTACAGACATTTCTCATATACCATATGCCCCTTGCCCTATACATGAATTATCATTGTTGTTCAGTTGCTAAGTGGTGTCTGACTCTTTGCCACCCCATGGACTGCAGCACACCAGGCTTCTCTGTCCTTCCCTGTCTTCTCCCACAGTTTGCTTAGATTTCATGTTCATTGAATCAGTGATGCTATTTAACCATCTCATCCTCTGCTGCTCCCTTCTCCTGTTGCCTTTAATCTTTCTAAAGCATCAGGGTCTTTCCCAATAAGTTGGCTCATGGCATCAGGTGGCCAAAGTATTGGCGCTTCAGTGTCAGTCCTGCCAGTGAATATTCAGGGTTCATTTCTTTTAGGGTTGACTGGTTTGAACTCCTTGCTCTCCAAGGGATTCTCAGTAGTCTCCTCTAACACCACAGTTTGAAAGCATGAATTCTTTAGTAGTCAGCCTTCCTTATGGTCCATCTGTCACATCCATGTGGAAAATTCATAAAGAAATGGGAATACGAGACCACCTGACCTGCCTCCTGAGAAATGTGTTTGCAGGTCAAGAAGCAACAATTAGAACTGGACATGGAACAATGGACTGGTTACAAATTGGGAAAAGAGTACATCAAGGCTGTATATTGTTACCCTGCTTATTTAACTTATATGCAGAGTACATCATGTGAAATGCTGGGCTGGATGAAGCACAAGCTGGAATCAAGATTGTTGGAAGAAATATCGATAACCTCAGATATGCAGATGACACCACCCTTATGGCAGAAAGTGAAGAAGAACTAAAGAGCCTCTTGAGGAAAGTGAAAGAGGAGAGTGAAAAAGTTGGCTTAAAGCTCAACATTCAGAAAACTAAGATCATGGCATTCTGTCCCATCACTTCGTGGCAAATAGGTGGGGAAACAGTGAGAGAATTTATTTTTCTGGACTCCAAAATCACTGCAGATGGTGACTGCAGCCATGAAATTAAGAGATGCTTTCTCTTTGGAAGAAAAACTATGACCAACCTAGACAGCATATTAAAAAAACAGAGACATCACTTTGCCAAAAAAGGTCCGTCTAGTCAAAGCTATGGTTTTTGTAGTAGTCATGTATAGATGTGAGAGTTGGACTATAAAGAAGGCTGAGAGCTGAAGAACTGATACTTTTGAACTGTGGTGTTGGAGAAGACTCTTGAGAGTCCCTTGGACTGCAAGGAGATCTAACCAGTCCATCCTAAAGGAGATCAGTCCTGAATATCCATTGGAAGGACTGATGCTGAAGCTGTAATTCCAATACTGTGGCCACCTGATGCAAAGTACTGACTCATTGGAAAAGACCCTCACACTGGGAAAGATTGAAAATAGGAGGAGAAGGGGGCGATGGAGGATGAGATAGTTGGATGGCATCACTGGCTTGATGGACATGAGTTTGAGCAAGCTCTGCGAGTTGGTGATGGACAGGGATGCCTGGCATGCTACAGTCCATGGGGTCGCAAAGAGTCAGACACGACTGAGCAACTGAACTGAACTGAACTGAACTGTAAAAGTGAAGTATACAGGGTGACAATGCATAGCTCTGACAGTCCTTTCCCAATTCTGAACTGGTCAGTTCTTCCATGTCCTGTTCTAACTGTTGCTTCTTGACCTGCATGCAGGTTTCTCTGAAGACAGGTAAGACGGTCTGGTATTTCTATCTCTTTAAGAATTTTAAACAGTTTGCTCTAATCCACACAGTCAAAGGGTTTAGTATAGAAGTAGAAGTAGATGTTTTTCTGGAATTCCCTGTCTTTCTCTGTGATCCAACGAATGTTGGCAATTTGATCTCTAGTTCCTCTGCCTTTTCTAAACCCAACTTGTACATCTGGAAGTTCTTGGTTCACACACTAGCTAGCTTGAAGCCTAGCTTGAAGGATTTTGAGTATAACCTTACTAACATGTGAAATGAGTGTGAGTGTATGATAGTTTGAACATTCTTTGGGGTTGGAATGAACACTGACCGTTTCCAGTCCTGTGGCCACTGCTGAGTTTTCCAAATTTGCTGGAATATTGAGTGCAGCACTTTCACAGCATCATCTTTTAGGAATTACATCACTGCCCTCACCAAAGTGGTGAATTTGTTACCACAGATGAACCTCTATGGATGCATCATTATCACCTATAGTCCACAGTTTACATTATGATTGACTCTTGGTGTTGTACAGTCTATGGATTTGAACAAATGTATAATGACATGTATCCATCATTATGGTATCATACAGAGTATGATATTTTCATTGTCCTAAAAATTCTGGACCACTGGTTTTTAAACAGAGAGATGATTGAATTTTATTATACAAAGAAGGAGAATACATAAATGTGCATGTTTTTCTTTTCCACGGCTCATTTCTAGCCCTGTGGGTCCAAATGCTGAGAGAATATTGCTACTTAGATGCATTGCCAACATAGTAAATAAAAATTTCTAAAAATTGTAACTTCCTTCTCCTACACAGTATTGTGCTTCACACAGATATGCATGCACATGTATGTATTCTTATACACCTCTCATTATCTTAAGTGAGTATGAAATTATGTAGATTTACTAGGTTCTTCATGGTACTTTACATACTAAAAAATATTCCTTGATGTTGGTGTATTTAATAGCATGAAAGAAAACATATACTTTTTGGAGATGGAAGGAAACAAAAATAAATAAAATACTCTCTTTAATTGGGTGTATCTTATATAAAGTTGGAGATCTTCCCTGGTGGCTCAGATGGTAAAGCGTCTGCCTGCAAGGAGACCTGGGTTCGATCCCTGGGTTGGGAAGATCCCCTGGAGAAGGAAATGGCAACCCGCTCCAGTATTCTTGCCTGGAGAATCCCATGGACAGAGGACCCTGATAGGCTGCAGTCCATGGAGTCGCAAAGAGTCGGACACGACTGAGCGACTTCACTTTCACTTTATATAAAGTTCTTAAAAATCAACTGTCTTTATAAAGTTTATATGAAAAAACAGGAGAGCTTTGTTTTAGAAAGATCTTTGGTGGGTTGACAATTTTTAGCCTTCTTAAATGGATTTATAAATGAAAACGTAATCATACTTTTATATTTTATTTGCTCTAACCTTCCTTCATCAGTATAGAGCACATAGCATATGCTGATGAACCATGTGCAATGTGTTTTTAAAATCAGAACCTTTCAGAAGAGCTAGTTTGAGTGGCTGATATGGTTTAGGACATAAATTGCTAAAAAAAGAATTTCAGTACTTTAAAAGAAAATCCGGTTCCTTTTGCTATATATTCCTTATGTACAACAACTGTAGTGAAAGATGTGATATTTTTCTTTTTTTCCCTGCCTCCTCATACCCCTGAGAAGTTAATGGTTTAAGGAAAACACTCCAAGCCCAACAGATCATGTCAAATATTTGGTTTGGTAGGATTAATATTTTACTACAGAGCAACAGTGGGAGCACTGTCCTAGTTTTAGGGATGATTATGTAAACTAATGAGCCCTGTCCATTAAAAAAAACTTAGGGAAGAAAAAGCTATTTATCATGTGGATTACACAGACTATACTTAGAGGACCCTGAAGTAGGTGTTAAATACCTACAATGGGGTTACATTTAATTAAAGTTGCTCTTTTCATGATGCTAAGGTTAATAGTTATGACATTGTACAAATGTTCAATAGTTCTGTGTGAAAAAAACTTTGTTTATTGTTTTGCATCTTGCTCTTTAATTGCTTAGAATGGACTTTTCAGTTAAATTTGCGTGCATGCTTGTTTAATCACTCGCCAGGCTCCTCTGTCCATGGGACTTTCCAGGCAAGAATACTGGAGTGGGTTGCCATTCCCTTCTCCAGGGATCTCCCCGACCCAGGGATAGCACCTGGGTCTCCTGCATTGCAGGTGGATTCTTTACGCCCTGAGCCACCAGCGATGCTCCTCACTTAAGTTTACCATCTTCTCAATTATTTTCTTGACAACAGACCTTGAGTTACGCTTGGCTGGAGGGAGTTGTAGTTGAATATCTCAGCCGCTAGAGGGAGCTGACTATAGTATTTATTCTGGAGAGACAAGGTGTTCAACTTCTGATCCTGAGCCTATGTCTTGACCTTTAACCTGGAAAGAATTATCCTTATCATTGGGATCACCCCTGTTCCTAACCCAGAGAAGAATCTCTGGGAAGGAAAAGGAAGGTAAAGACACTAGTCTAAGACTTGGCATATGGATATATATCTGCCTTAAGTTTGCGGTCCATCTGCTTCCTTCAACATGGTTCCCATAGATGAGCCGCTTTGTTGGGGAAAGTGAGTGATTCTTTCAGAACCATTTCATGCATTCGGTTTGAAATAACAGTAACATGACTAATACTTCTAGAATATCAGGCACTGTTCTCGATGTTCAAAAAAATACTAATAGAATCCTGGCAATAATCCTGGAAGGTAAGTAGTCTTATTCTCATTATAGAATAGCAAACCAAGGCACTTAACCAACATCACAGAGCTAGTAAATATTAATGCTGTAATTAGAAACCCAGACAGTGGCTCAAGAATCTGCATTCTCCAACTTTATGGGAGATCGCCTCTCCATACATATCCAGTTTCCCGAGCACAAACAGACATTTGTAGAATTAGGCCAAGTTTGTTGCGAAGGGGAAAGTGTTTTGGCTCAAAGGACACAAAAAGAAAACTGAAGAATAAAAATTTATACCATATTTTATCTATGAAAACGTAGATTTTTTTTCCCACATTTTAACATCTGAAGTCAACTTGTGCTTACAGCTTTATTAGAGGAATACTTGCCATCATAGCGTATCGACTTTGTTAATTGTTAAGTTTAACATTCATAAAAGTATAATTTTTGAAAGCAATTTCTATTATAGATCTTCGCACTTCATGAATTCTCAAGTGTGTGATGATTGTTTAGCTTATAAAGCAAAAATGTGAAATACTCAAAACATACCTCACAGGGGAGAAAATAAAGATTTGATCCATGATTTGGGTATATTTTAATATGTTTGATAGTATGTCAGATGGAGCTGTCAAGGGTGAGAGTTCTTAGGACCATGATGTTTTTTAAATGGCCCTGAATTTGACCTCTTCTTAGATTCTTAGAAGCACCTTTTAACCATGTCTCTCTCTCCACCCTTATTTGTACACAATCTGGTTAAGTCTACTTATTTTTGCTTTCGGCAGCCAGCCCATCTAGGCTTCAACAGCAGTAATGGTATAGAACGTCTGGGGAAACTGTTTGTCTTCAGAGGGATTGTGCCGTCATTGATCACCTGGAGGTCTCACCATCCCACTGAAGTGTGTGTCAGCCCAAAATTACTCAAGTAAACTGGGCAGAGTCTTTGATGTTTCGGAGTGGGTACATGATAGCAACGCAGGTGTGTGGGTTTGGTTAAAACTCATTGGCACACAAGCACATCCCTGTGAAAATGCTGTTCTATGTGGTGAAGTGTTACTTATTTTCCCCCACTGACATATTGAAACCAGCTTCTTTAAGGAAAAAAAATAAAGTTTCAGATAAATTTTTTAAGCGAGTTCCCAAGAGTCTGCAATTACACACATATTCACCCAAAGTAGAAGTTTTTTCAACCAAGAATGAAAGAAGTGTTTTTCTAGAATAAGTAAAATATGATCAGTATTTTTTACTTAAAACATAAAATAACTTTTATATGATTTACCTTAAATCTGTTTTAAATGATGATTGTATTCCATGTCGACTTTTCATTAATTTTTTAATCTGTAGTCAGTGCCAGAATAGTCACACTGACCCTCTCCATCCCTCCCTTTCTCACTTGTGTACACACACACACACACACACACACACACACATACACACACACAGACAAAGTAGCTGAGAATTTTGCTTTCACTGCTTTTTTCTAGATCTTTACCTTAGGGCATTTCTCTGTTCTCTGGCAAGCCTACACAGGTTTCATAGGGAGAAGCAGAAGAAGTGAAGTTCAGACTTAGAGTTTGCCAGTTGCTGACTACTCTATGGAAGGTCCATTGTGGCAAGAAGTTAACATAATTTCATAAGTTTGCAGTTGCTGACCACTCTGTGGTGGTGGTTTAGTTGCTAAGTCATGTCCGACCCTTGTGACCCCATGGACTGTAGCCTGCCAGGCTCCTCTGTCCATGTGATTCTCCAGGCAAGAATACTGGAGTGGGTTGCCATTTTGGGAGGTCCATTGTGGCAAGAAATGAAAATAATTTCATAAGGTGAAATTTATGGATCATTAGTGAGTTTCTGTTCCTCGTGTTTTGCTTATTCTGTTTAATCAAAGAAAAATAAAGCTTTATATCACCTTGGAAACATTAGTTTTGTTTTGAGATTATAATAAACTTTAATTAGAAGTGTATTATATTTATGAATTAAGTTTTCATCCTCAACTTTTAAGAACCATATGACCAGAAATATGCTATATTCCTTCATTTCTCAGGTGATGGTAAACCTATTTGGTCATATTTCTCAATGAGATTTTTTTTTAAGTTACTTAACTACTCTTGGAAACTTCAAGATATGAATCTATTCTAGAAGTTCCAGGAATCTGACAGGTAGATTAGATGTGATTATACTGGGAAAAAAAGGTGTCATTGTTTTATTTACTGGGCTATTTGTAGGAAGATAGCATGTTATGATTTTAGTTATTCCCTTCAGAAGTGCTGAGTCTTTGAATGAAAAGTAAAAATAAACAAGATTCAGAATTGTTGTAGTGAAAGCTTCTGGAGGCACAATGCCTCTAAAATATAGGCCCTTCAATTCCTACTTCACTCAAAAAAGCAGTCATACCCTAGTCTCCTCTGAGATAGCCAGTGGCACGGGAGACGGGATATCACAGACTGCAAGCGCGACACATTCTTGCGGTGCCTTTATAAGCTCTGGCTGTCTGGTTTGCATACTCGGATCTGCTCATTGCTGCCCACTTGTTCTTTCATTTGCTTCCCTTGGAAGGAACACACTGAAAAATTCAACAGTCTATGGCATGGCACGCACTTCTCAGACCTCACAAAGTCTTCTTTCCCTCTTCCTTTCCAAAATTGTCCTTGTTTGGATACTTATGTTAACCATTGGGCTCAACCCACGGATCACCTGTTGGGTGGGTATTTGATCCATCCAGAACTTCCGTTCCTTGACTTGTATTTTTGAAACACAAAAGCCCTTTGTGATTTGTGGAGCTGGGCCAGAGATTTCCATTTATGAAAATTACACGCAGCAGGCTTTGCTTCCCAGAAAAGCTGAAAAGGACAAATAATACGTCATGTTTGATATACTCTACAGATACCTGATCACTCACTGAGTTACATATAGTCATTCCTCGGTATCCACGGGGCATTGGGTCCAGGATGCCCTGTGGGTACCACAATCTGTAGACACTCATGTTCCTTATATTAAGTGGCATAGGACAGTGGGCCCTCTGTATCAATGGATGGGGAGCCAGTAGTTACGGAGGGCTAGCTGTATCTGATCCCATTTCTGGGACAGAGTCAATGGATGGATCTTTGAGAGCCGTGAATTCTGCAGTGATGTTTTTAAAGCTGTGGTGCTAGATGCTAATAAAGGATACATAGGAGGAAAAGATTATTTCGAAGAGGTGAGGAAGGACTTTCATGATATCAGACGGCACTCAAGACGTTCAGATGTTCAGTTTTAGATGTTTAGTTTTAGTTCAGTTTTAGCCTCGTTTAGTGTCTGTGAACAACAGAAGGTTGTCCCTCCCTGAGCCCCCATCAGAGACTGCCCAAGTGCTCCTGCTTTTTCTATGTGTTTTGTATCTGGCAGTGTTATTTAAAGGTGATTGGTGTTGCTTTGGGGAAGATGAGTTGGCAGCAAGGCAGATTGATCTAATCATGGAGCAAGTTACTAAAGACCAGGAAATAACTGTTAAAATTTATACTGTGCTTTCATATGTATTAAAACCACAACAGCAGAAATAAAAAACTAAGCTAAGTTGCTTGTGATGAACTATGTTCGGTTTTCTATGATGCCTATAAATGTTTTTTTTTCTATATACAAATATGATTTTATATGATTATAATCATAGTTAAACTTCTTCTCTTGTCGTTTCCAAGTTACATATAACCATGATTTTTTGTAAATGTTTTATAATGGTCATTTTTATAATGACCATGTTTGGTGGTGGCATAATGATTACACTTAAGTCTTCTACCCCCGATCCTTGTGTGGAAACTAGGAGACAGGAGAATCTACATCAGAGATGGCTAGCCCTTTGGGGCAAGGGTTTGCGTCCTCGTGTCTGCTTTTCCGTAGTGAAAAGCCGTGGGGAGACGGGATGATGGCTGCCGCTCTTTCGGATCCTTGTCTCTGGGTTCTCACTGGCAGCATCATCCACTGAACTCAGACGCCCGCAGTCAGGGGTGGACTGTGCCCCACACCTACTCCTTGTGCCTTATTCTAAAAATTTCAATCCTCTCTAAAATGTAAACCCAGCTATATGGAAAAAAGGGAGCCTTGCTACACTGTTGATGGGATTGTAAATTGGTATAGCCACTGTGGAAAAACAGTATAGAGGTTCTTTAAAAAACTAAAAGTAGACTTTCTTTAGGGTCCAACAGTGCCATTCCTGAGCATACATACAGAAAAAATGAAGACTCTAATTAGAAAAGATGTATGTACCCCAGTGTCCATAGAAGCATTATGTACAATAGCCAAGACATGGAAGCAACTTAAATGTTCATCAGCAGATGAATGGATAAAGAATATGTAAGATACATATTTTTATATATACATATGTATGCTGCTGCTGCTGCTAAGTTGCTTCAGTTGTGTCCGACTCTGTGCGATCCCATAGACGGCAGCCCACCAGGCTTCCCCGTCCCTGGGATTCTCTAGGCAAGAACACTGGAGTGGGCTGCTGTATACACAAGGACAAATATATGTTTATATACATACACATATGTATGAGTTCAGCTCAGTCACTCAGTCGTGTCCGACTCTTTGTGACCTCATGAACCGCAGCAGACCAGGCCTCCCTGTCCATCACCAGCTCCCGGAATCCACCCAAACCCATGTCTATCGAGTCAGTGATGCTATCCAGCCATCTCATCCTCTGTCGTCCCCTTCTCCTCCTGCCCCCAATCTTTCCCAGCATCAGGGTCTTTTCCAATGAGTCAGCCCTTCACATCAGGTGGCCAAAGTATTGGACTTTCATCTTCAGCATCAGTCCTTCCAGTGAACACCCAAGACTGATCTCCTTTAGGATGGACTGGTTGGATCTCCTTGCAGTCCAAGGGACTCTCAAGAGTCTTCTCCAACACCACAGTTCAAAAGCATCAATCCTTCGGTGCTCAGCTTTCTTCACAGTCCAACTCTCACATCTACATGACCCCTGGAAAAACCATAGCCTTGACTAGACGGACCTTTGTTGGCAAAGTAATGTCTCAGCCTTTTAATATGCTATCTAGGTTGGTCATAACTCTCCTTCCAAGGGGTAAGCGTCTTTTAATTTCATGGCTGCAATCACCATCTGCAGTGATTTTGAAGCCCAGAAAAATAAAGTCTGACACTGTTTCCATGGTTTCCCCATCTATCTGCCATGAAGTGATGGGACCACATGCCGTGATCTTCGTTTTCTGAATGTTGAGTTTTAAGCCAACTTTTTCACTCTCCCCTTTCACTTTCATCAAGAGGCCCTTTAGGTCTTCTTCACTTTCTGCCATAAGGTTGGTGTCATCTGCATATCTGAGGTTATTGATATTTCTCCCGCCAATCTTGATTCCAGCTTGTGGTTCATCCAGCCCAGCATTTCTCATGATGTAATCTGCATATAAGTTAAATAAGCAGGGTGACAATATACAGCCTTGACGTACTCCTTTTCCTATTTGGAACTAGTCTGTTGTTCCATGTCCAGTTCTAACTGTTGCTTCCTGACCTGCATACAGGTTTCTGAAGAGGCAGGTCAGGTGGTCTGGTATTCCCATCTCTTTCAGAATTTTCCAGTTTATTGTGATCCACACAGTCAAAGGCTTTGGCATAGTCAATAAAGCAGAAATAGATGTTTTTCTGGAACTCTCTTGCTTTTTCCATGATCCAGCAGATGTTGGCAATTTGATCTCTGGTTCCTCTGCCTTTTCTAAAACCAGTTTGAACATCTGGAAGTTCACGGTTCACATATTGCTGAAGCCTGGCTTGGAGTATTTTAAGCATTACTTTACTAGTGTGTGAGACGAGTGCAATTGTGTGGTAGTTTGAGCATTCTTTGGCATTGCCTTTCTTTGGGATTGGAATGAAAACTGACCTTTCCCAGTCCTGTGGCCACTGCTGAGTTTTCCAAATTTGCTGGCATATTGAGTGCAGCACTTTCACAGTGTCATCTTTCAGGATTTGAAATAGCTCAACTGGAATTCCATATACAAAAAATGGAATATTAGTCATTAAAAACAATGAAATAATGTCATTTGTAGGAATATGGATGAACCTAGTAGTTGAACGGGTCTATGAAGTCCTAAAGACCTTTTAGAACTAACACCCCAAAAAGATGTCCTTTTCATTATAGGGGACTGGAATGCAAAAGTAGGAAGTCAAGAAACACCTGGAGTAACAGGCAAATTTGGCCTTGGATTGTGGAATGAAACAGGGCAAAGACTAATACAGTTTTGGCAAGAAAATGCAGTGATCATAACAAATACCCTCTTCCAACAACACAAGAGAAGACTCTATACATGGACATCACCAGATGGTCAACACCGAAGTCAGATTGATTATATTTTTTGCACACAAAGATGGAGAAGCTCTATATAGTCAGCAAAAAAAAGACCAGGAGCTGACTGTGGCTCAGACCA
Organism: Tragelaphus eurycerus; assembly: GCA_935064755.1. Lineage (NCBI taxonomy): Eukaryota > Metazoa > Chordata > Mammalia > Artiodactyla > Bovidae > Tragelaphus > Tragelaphus eurycerus. Next base: position 13,142,339 of record CAKXYN010000024.1, on the reverse strand, counting down.
TGAACTCCTTATTGCCAAATTCAGACTTAAATTGAAGAAAGTAGGGAAAACCACTAGACCATTCAGGTATGACCTAAATCAAATCCCTTATGATCATACAGTGGAAGTAAGAAATAGATTTAAGGGCCTAGATCTGATAGATAGAGTGCCTGATGAACTATGGACGGAGGTTCATCACATTGTACAGGAGACAGGGTTCAAGACCATCCCCATGGAAAAGAAATGCAAAAAAGCAAATTGGCTGTCTGGGGAGGTCTTACAAATAGCTGTGAAAAGAAGAGAAGCAAAAAGCAAAGGAGAAAAGGAAAGATATAAGCATCTGAATGCAGAGTTCCAAAGAATAGCAAGGAGAGATAAGAAGCCTTCTTCAGTGATCAATGCAAAGAAATAGAGGAAAACAACAGAATGGGAAAGACTAGGGATCTCTTCAAGAAAATCAGAGATACCAAAGGAACATTTCATGCAAAGATGGGCTTGATAAAGGACAGAAATGGTACGGACCTAACAGAAGCAGAAGATATTAAGAAGAGATGGCAAGAATACACAGAAGAACTGTACAAAAAAGATCTTCACGACCCAGATAATCACGATAGTGTGATCACTGACCTAGAGCCAGACATCCTGGAATGTGAAGTCAAGTGGGCCTTAGAAAGCATCACTACGAACAAAGCTAGTGGAGGTGATGGAATTCCAGTGGAGCTATTCCAAATCCTGAAAGATGATGCTGTGAAAGTGCTGCACTCAGTATGCCAGCAAATTTGGAAAACTCAGCAGTGGCCACAGGACTGGGAAAGGTCAGTTTTCATTCCAATCCCAAAGAAAGGCAATGCCAAAGAATGCTCAAACTACCACATAATTGCACTCATCTCACACACTAGTAAAGTAATGCTCAAAATTCTCCAAGCCAGGCTTCAGCAATATGTGAACCGTGAACTTCCTGATGTTCAAGCTGGTTTTAGAAAAGGCAGAGGAACCAGAGATCAAATTGCCAACATCCGCTGGATCATGGAAAAAGCAAGAGAGTTCCAGAAAAACATCTATTTCTGCTTTATTGACTATGCCAAAGCCTTTGACTGTGTGGATCACAATAAATTGGAAAATTCTGAAAGAGATGGGAATACCAGACCACCTGATCTGCCTCTTGAGAAATTTGTATGCAGGTCAGGAAGCAACAGTTAGAACTGGACATGGAACAACAGACTAGTTCCAAATAGGAAAAGGAGTACGTCAAGGCTGTATATTGTCACCCTGCTTATTTAACTTATATGCAGATTACATCATGAGAAATGCTGGACTGGAAGAAACACAAGTTGGAATCAAGATTGCTGGGAGAAATATCAATAACCTCAGATATGCAGATGACACGACCCTTATGGCAGAAAGTGAAGAGGAACTAAAAAGCCTCTTGATGAAAGTTAAAGTGGAGAGTGAAAAAGTTGACTTAAAGCTCAACATTCAGAAAACGAAGATCATGGCATCTGGTCCCATCACTTCATGGCAGATAGATGGGGAAACAGTGGAAACAGTGTCAGACTTTATTTTTCTGGGCTCCAAAATCACTACAGATGGTGACTGCAGCCATGAAATTAAAAGACGCTTACTCCTTGGAAGGAAAGTTATGACCAACCTAGATAGCATATTCAAAAACTTGCCATCTAGTCAAGGCTATGGTTTTTCCTATGGTCATGTGTGGATGTGAGAGTTGGACTGTGAAGAAGGCTGAGTGCTGAAGAACTGATGCTTTTGAACTGTGGTATTGGAGAAGACTCTTGAGATCCAACCAGTCCATTCTGAAGATCAGCCCTGGGATTTCTTTGGAAGGAATGATGCTTAAGATGAAACTCCAGTCCTTTGGCCACCTCATGGGGAAGAGTTGACTCATTGGAAAAGACTCTGATGCTGGGAGGGATTGGGGGCAGGAGGAAAAGGGGACGACAGAGGATGAGATGGCTGGATGGCATCACTGACTCGATGGACGTGAGTCTGGGTGAACTCTGGGAGTTAGTGATGGACAGGGAGGCCTGGAATGCTGCGATTCATGGGGTCACAAAGAGTCGGACATGACTGAGTGACCTGATCTGATCTGATCTGAGAGATTATCATACTAAGTGAGGTAAGTCAGAGATAGACAAATATCATATGATATCACTTATATGTGAAATCTAAAAAAATGATACAAATTAAAAAATGAAAAACAGAAGTAGACCCATAGACATAGGAAAAAAACTTAAAGTTACCCCAGGGGAAAGGACAGGGGTAGAGATAAATTAAGAATTTGGGATTAACAGAAATATACCATGATATATAAACTAGGTAAACAGCAAGGACCTACTGTATAGCTCAGGGAACTATATTGAATATCTTATAATAACCTGTAATGGAAAAGAACCTGAAAAGGAATATTTATATATACATATATCTGTATAACTGATTCACTTTGCTATACACTTAAAATGTTATAAATCACTTATACTTGTAAACCCAACTAAATAGTCACATCTTCCACACTAAAACATCAACTGAAACATTTCTTCTTAGCTAAACTCTCAGAAAGGATTGGTTGAGTGTGGAAGAAGAGGGACTGAGATGTAGGGGTGAGTATTTGCCAAAGAGGAAGAGAGGTGCAAGGATGGGAGATGGAAGGAGGAGGCGATGGTCAGATGTTGCATAGATGTGTCCATTCAGCCTTCCAGCTCCTCCTAAACAGGACAGACGGTTTGGCTGGGAAGTTGACATAGCTGAGCTGGAGTCCCAGCTTGTGCAGTGGTCCTCAGCAGGTTGCTCACCTTGAGCACTGCTGTGGCACTCTCAGTTCTCTGATCACAGCGGTGTGTTGTTTATGCTGATCACATCCCCAGTAAGACTGAGTTTCCAGCCTCGGGTGAAGGTCACCCTGCCCAAGTTCCAGTTTTTAATCATTTTTTTCAAGCAAGACAAAGTAACTCTTTACTTCAGGCGTATTTGTTGTGAAGTAAAAAGCTACTTTTTACTTGTTGGACAGACTTTAATTTTGGGGGCTTCAAAATCACTGCAGATGGTGACTGCAGCCATGAAATTAAAAGACACTTACTCCTTGCAAGAAAAGTTATGAGCAACCTAGACAACATATGAAAAAGCAGAGACATCATTTTGCCAATAAAGGCCCATCTAGTTAAAGCTATGGTTTTTGCAGTAAGCATGTATGGATGTGAGAATTGGACTATAAAGAAAGCTGAGCGCCGAAGAATTGATGCTTTTGAACTGTGGTGTTGGAGAAGACTCTTGAGAGTCCCTTGGGCTGCAAGGAGATCCAACCAGTTCATCCTAAAGGAGATCAGTCCTGGGTGTTCATTGGAAGGACTGATGCTGAAACTCCAATAATTTGGCTCCCTGAGGCGAAGAACTGATTCATTGGAAAAGACCCTGATGCTGGGAAAGATTGAAGGTGGGAGGATAAGGGGATGACAGAGGATGAGATGGTTGGATGGCATCACCGACTTGATGGACATGAGTGTGAGTAACCTCCAGGAGTTGATGATGGACAGGGAGGCCTGGTGTACTGCAGTCCATGGGGTTGCAGAGTCAGACATGACTGAGTGACTGAACTGAACTGAAAAAGCTACTAGTGTTTTTTGATTCATTTGTTAATGAGTTTTTAAAATTTTTAAAAATAAGAGATTTAAATTTCTTTTGTTCTTTTCATTAATCATCATGAAGGCTGTCAATAATGGCAGTGAATTAAAAAAAACATCTAACCAGTTGACAAAAACCAAGATGGTTTTATAAGCATTCCTCTAGCAGTTGTGGGTAGAAGCCGATGAGCTTTCTACTAGGGAAAAAGAAAAATAATCAGATTTATTTTTTTTTAAGCTAACTATAGAAAATAATACATATGCATTCACACATTCTTCTGAATACCTAATGTGTACTTTGAGTTATACACAGAGGAATAGAAACTGACCTTGTACTCGGAGAGCTTAAAGCCTAGTGGAGAGTTGGACCTATATATACAGACAGTGGTGCACAGTGGAATGAATGTTGTAAAAGAGGCATGTATATGCATAAAAATCCATTGGCGATTCAGGAGGAAAAACACTTAGGCTGGCTGGAGAAAGGCAAGCTGTGCTGGAGAGGTGACCTTATATAGCTCACACTTGAAAGATGAGCACAAGTTTTCCAGGCAGAGGAGGTGGAAACTCTAGAAACAGGGAACAGGATGTGCCCAGGCACTGAGATATGGCAGAGCTACTGTGTCTGGGGAGCTTAAAGTAATTCAATCTTTCTGACAGGTACATATTTTAGTCTTATTGGAGCATAAACCACGAAGAGGCACACACCAAAGGACGAGGCAGAAGAGATGACAAGGGCCTGCACCATGAAGGCTTCTATTTAAAGAGCTTTTGATTTTCTTAGGAAGAAACTCTAAAACTTCAGTGTATGTGAGAATCCCCCGGGCACTTTGATAGGATGCACACTCCTGGGCTTCATGCTCTGAAATCCTGCATCAGTGGGTTTGATGATGCCTCCATGAATGTGCATTTCTAACAAAGTCTCTAGGTAATTCAAGGATGGTAGGTTGGTCATGTCTGGTTTCTCCAACCAGACTTGGAGAAATGTTACTGCATGAGTGGGGAGCCGTTGAACCTTATTGCACAGGGAGTGAAATGATTGTGTGTGTCCACTGGAGCTGGGCAGCTTTGGAAGAAGAATTTGGAGGGGGAGCAGGGAGAGAAGGGTATTAATCCAGGCAGGAAGTAATGGAGGGCACGACCAGGGTGGGGCCAGTAGGGAAGAAAACAGGAACATCCATTATTCTTCATCACTTTATATATAGTAAAACTTTCCCAATTTATTTTTCTCCCATTTTCTTTTTTTTAATTAGTTTTTTGGTTGGAGTATAACTGCTTTACAGGTTCCCAGGAGGTTCAGTGAGTAAAGAATCTACCTGCAATACAGGAAATGCAGGAAACACAGGTCAGTCCCTGAGTCAGGAAGATCCCCTGGGGATGGGCATGGCAACTCACTCTAGTATTCTTGCCTGGAGAATCCCATGGACAGAAGAGCCTGGACAGAAGAGCCTGGCAGGCTACAGTCCATGGGGTAGCAAAGAGTCAGACATGACTGAAGTGACTGAGCACACACATATGCATATTTGCTTTACAAGGCTGTGTTTCTGCTGTGCAACACAGAATGAATTATATGTATACATAGTTTTCCCCCATTTTCTAATTTTCCAAACTAGTGTATTTTTCTGCCATTTTAAGTGGGGCTTGCTCTTTCCTCTTTAATTTTCCATTTCTGCCATGTACATGTCATCTGGCCTTACTTTTCTTTAACCTTGATATATTAACATTCTTTAGAAGTCTGTGTTCTAAGAGTCGCTGGTAGAGATAATTCTTGTTTCATGTTGATAGATGTTCATCCATCTCTCATCTATCACTATAATGGATGACATGATGGGTTTTTGTTATAGCTCTTATTAACCAGGATAACTTATTTTTGAAAGTTTGTTGATCCCCATGAACATTAATATGGTTGTCTTCTATGACATATGTGACAATACATTGGTTCAAAGAATATTTCCATAGTTGGCATCAGAAACTTGGTCGTAGCCTTGCAGTCTTTAGACTCTAGCTAAGTAAAGACAGTAAAATCTGAATTATCTAAGCTTCATTAAAAATAATGTTTGTATGTGTTGGTGAGAGGTGATCCCAAATTATAGCTAATATAATTCTTCGAAATTATGAACATCATTTTTTATAGCACACATATTTGGCTAATATTAAAACTGAGCTTGCTTTCAAGAGTATATGATTTTTCTGAGTCATGAAAGAAGAAAGCTTTTATCTACAGCCCAGTGGAGTGAAGCAGGTCTGGAATTCAAAACTGTTCACATAAAATGCACAGCCTGACAAATCTGCAAGTAATAACATATATATTCAACCCAAAACAAAGCTCTCTATGGATTTATAACCCAGTTAGCTTTGCAAATACCCATTTGCCCAGTTGCCATAGACAAGTAAGAATATATATATGGAAAAGAGATATTTTTCATTTTTATTTATTATTCTTTTTTTAAGAGCTATTTTGGTATTTATTTATAAGGCTTGTAGAGCTTTTACATAATGTATTAATTTTGTTCATCAAAAATAGCAATCAAATTTTATGAAATTTCAGAGTGAAAGTGTGTGTTTCTTAAATTTGTAAAACCTCAAAATATTTGTAAATTCTCAGTAACTTGAACTTTCAGTTCCTATTAAAAATGGCAATTAAAAAATAATATCCACTTTTTACTAAAAAGTATAAAGAGGAATAAAATCAACCATAATCCCATACTCATAAGTGTTCACTAAAAATGCTTTATTTCCATCTCTTTTATTCATGTACATTCATACTTACTATGTTGTAAATAACTTAGCTCATAGAACTCTTATTTTTTCCTTTTCTAAAATAGACTTATTTCAAGAACGTTTCCCATTTGTTACATATTTTTAAAAGCATTGTTTTAGCTTCCTATGGCCATTGTGACAAATTCCAACAAAGTGGCTTAGCACAACATATATTTATTCTCTTAGAATTCTGTAGATCGTAAGTCTAAAATCACTTTCACTAGGCTGAAATCAAGGTGTTAGGAGGGCTGAGATCCCTCTAGAAACAAGGAGGTCAATTCGCTTCTGTGCCTTTTCCAGATACTGGAACTAAATTCCTTGTTTCCTTTGCTCCTTCCTCTGTCTTCAAAACTATCAACATAGCATCTAGCTTCAGTGTCATATTACATTCTCCTGTAATCAAATCTCCTGCCTCTCTTTTATAAGACATTTGTGATTACATTTAGGGCCCACCTGGATAATATAGGATAATCTCCTTGTTGAAATATCGTTAATTTAATCACATCTGCAAAATTTCTATTAAGGTAACATATTCATAGATTAAGGAATTAGAACTTTCTATCTTTGGAAGGCATTACTCTTTCTACCACAGTGGTCATTATTGGCTTATAGTATTTCATTTTATGACTGTTTCAATATTTATTAACAGTTGCCCTTGTCTTGTACCTTTGGGTTTTTTCCAATGTTGTACTATTATGAGGAATTCTAAGATTAATTTTCATATGCATAGATTTTTGTGTGTTCAATTTTATTTGTATAATTTTTAGAGGTGGAATTAGTTCACATATATGTGTGTATATCATTTATGTGCCTATATGCACAATGTACATTTATATGTATCTGTGTATATGTGCACATATATAAATGCACGTGCATATGTGTAGTGTATGGTTTTCAACCTCCAGATTACTTTCCAGAAAGTTGGTAAAGCATATTTATCTCCTTGTGCTCTCACCAGCATTCACTATTATCTTTTTTTTAATCTTTTCCCGTTAAACTGGTAAAAAAGTATCTGATTGTTGTTTTAATTGCATTTCTATGATTTATAAGTAAAACAGGTAAAAAGTATCTGATTGATGTTTTAATTGCATTTCTATGATTTATGAAAAGTGAAGAGGTTACCACTTTTTATGCTTAACAACATATTTATTCTCTGATGAATTAATATTTCTTTAAAATTCTGTATCTTCACTGATATATTATCTCCTCTCATTTGTGGAATAATTTGAGTCAACTTTAACAATGGAACAAAATTCTGACTGCTGCAGAAGTTCATGGTTTCTACCTCTGTCTGTATATGCTCCCTATATGGTACTTGAATGGCAAATTTTTATCTCTGATGTTAATGGGATAATTTTCCATAACTTTAGATGTCTGACCTGGAAAAATGTTCAAGAAAAGAAGACCTGATAAATTAACCTTAATCTTATATTACAGAAAGGTCTTAGTGTCAGCTACTAAAGGGCTAAATATAACCACAGTGACCCACTTAATTGACACTTCTTATAATTGCACTGTAATTCATGCTTAGGAGCTGGATGAGAAATGATGTACCTTAGACCAAGCTTCTGGATCAAGAAACACTGTGTCCTTGAAGTTAACTCCAGACTGACAGTCTAATGAAATGATTAGTATCTAAGGTTCACTGTTACTCAAAAAGCATTTTGCATTTTATACAAACTAGTTACACACATATTTACATGTGTCCACATATATACAACTACATATGTTAGTCACCTAGTCATGTCCAGCTCTTTGTGACCCCATGGAGTGTAGCCAGCCAGGCTTCTCTGTCCATGGAATTCTCTAGGCAAGAATACTGGAATAGGTAGCCATTCCTTTCTCCAGAGGATCTTCTGGACCCAGGGATCAAACCCAGGTTTCCTGCACCGCAGGCAAATTTTTATCATCTGAGCCGCCAGGGAAACTCACAACTACATATGCATGGCCTCTTTTCTGAGATTTTGAAATCTGAGACAGTAGACCTTCTTAACAGGCACAGCATATATGGATAATATTATGGGCTCATGAAATTCAAAGAATAGTAGGCAAAAAAAGCTTTTTAAAACATAGATGGGGTCAATCTTCACAATATCAGGATTCTAGACCTAAAGTTGCTATCAATTATCTTTCTTACCCTGAGCAAATCCTTCTCCCCTTTCTCCCTTAACATTCATTCTAATGGTTGTATCCAAGATTAAAAGATAGCAATACAGCCTTGCCCTCATGGAGTTCTTACTCTAAGGGGAACTCATCTGCAAATGTGCAGATACTGATATGGTGGGGGAACACTTTTTCTGCACGAGCTCTCAGGAGCAGACCCCAGGAGAGGGATACCTAACCCATTAGGGGTAAGGAGGCTTACAGGAAGGTTGTCTGGAGTAAGTGGCAAGGAGGTTTGGTCATAAAGGGGTCAAGGAGTTAGCCTTCCTATTTGTCAGATGATGGCCTTGGTCTCTAAGCACTAATCTCAGTTCCATAATTGGATTGCTTAGCTTTGTTAGAGGCCAGTGATTTTGAGTGGAGAGACACACTCTTTTCTAGTTTTCTCCCAGTAGTCTCCCTCCTACAGGATGAACCTCTCCAGCTCTGTTAAGATGACACATTTTCTAGCAGCCTAACTCCTCTCCCAGTGGGACTTTAAACTATGGGGCTTCTTCCAGAACCTTCCCTGGCTTGAGAGTCAATGATAGGGTACATAGAGTGCAAGAGTAACATGCTTACAATCAGTGATTTTGGTCCTGCATGTTCTAATCTCCCTATCTTTCACACAAATGAAGGAGTCACTAATTTGGGAGAAAAGTACATTTCCCATGTCTATTTGTTCTCTCCTCTTTGATTTTGGGAAGTTATTGGTTATTTGCCAGATTTTCTGAGCCTTTAATTCTTCTGGAATCCAGGGAATACCTGAGGAAAATATCACATTCTCTTCCCAGTCTGCCTTTCTGTCTTTCCCCTCCTGGACCTTATCCTTTGACCTGCCCTTGGGGATAATGTAGTTCTCTATTTAACCTATCAGGAAAGAGAAATCAGTTTTATTTGGTTTATCTATTGTTTTATCTATTCCTTTTAGAAATCTGAATCTCTCTTACCTTGGGATATTGTTTAAACATGTTTTTTAATATTCCTGGCAATATGTAACCCCAATTATTATTCATCTTGTGGCTTTGCAGCATTCTATCCATCCTTACAAGTTAATTTTCATTGATCCTTTTATCTTCCTTCATATTTTAGCAATGGAAGCAAAAACCTTTGCTTAGTAGCTCTAGAAGAGCTTTCTTACAACTCGTTCCCATTGATTCAACTTTCTTCACATTTCTGGCCCAGTTTTTAAGTTTTTTTCTTAAGAGGTACCGTGATTACAAGGGTGGCTCATTCAGGATGGGCAATTTGCTCTTCATACTCCTAGACTCAAACTCTTCAAGATAGCATTTAGAAGATGACCGAAGTACACCTGTAGGTATGGACAGTCTTGGGGATGCAGTCACTCTGGGTGCTCTGATGCTAACGTTAGACAGAGATCAAAGTTAATGTGTAGCAGAATTCCCAGACCAGGCCAAGATGAGAATACATTTGGAAACTCGTTAGGAGCTCCTCTTGCCTTGGTGTCTTTTCACTGGACATGGCCTTGTGGCAAGGGTGACAGGGCGGGGAGCTCATAGCTTCCTAGCCTCACACCTACACTAGAAAACTCAATCTGCTGTAGGGTCTAAGTTCAAGGTGAAGTCCCAGGGATAGTATCCTTAATGCTGTTCTATGTAAGGTGGTGGAAACCCTAGTGAATGAACATGGGTCAGAGGGTGGGGTTTAGACAGAAGAATTAAGTCTGCAAAAAGGATCTGGAATTTTTTATATTAGGAGAAGGTGAATAGTGAAGAATTTGACCCTTCTTTAAACACTTACTTCATCTTAAACTAGCATTTCAGGAGCATGACAAGCTTATTTTTCAATTTCCTTCACCTTTCTCATAAAAACAATGACTGATAATATCAACCTGATTAAATGAATGAGTATTCTGAATCACAAAGCTTGTCCACGGCTGTATAGGCTTAGTTATTGTGCAATAAGTAGAAAATCTTACTGAATATTTGTATGGGGACCATAGACCAGCTGTAGTCTTAAGAATTTCCAATAATCTGTTTCTTCTTAGTTCTGTAGCCAGAGTTTGACTGCCTTTGCAACTAAAGTATACTTTAGTTTCTACACATGTAATTATTTTGTCTGAATAAAAGTGTCAGTAGTTCTGACAATTTTAACTCTTGTATTTGCTGACTGCATTACCTTCTGAATCATAGGTTCCCAAATCAAGTCAAACAGGTTCGGAGACAAGCTACACTTGAGTGTCACACCTACTCCCACTCTTAAAGGAGTGTGGGAATACATTAGCCACTTTCTCTGTATTACCTAGTTCATTTCTGGCTCTTCACACACTTTACCAATTTTTACTTTTCATCTTGGATACAACCCCAATTCTCGAAGACTTTGAAGTGCAAAAAACATTAAAGTATACTTTCAACATTTAAAGTAAACATTAAAAATATTCAGGTCTTTACCTATTTCTTTGAGAATCTGTATGGTGGAGTCCCTGAAATGTACAAGGTGGAGAGAATTACGACATCTGCTGCCCACAGACCAGAATGTGTGTCGGTCAGTCAAGGGAAGAAATTCATGTTTTATATCACTGATTTATCCAACTTATTGCTGTCATCTTTGTGGTGTTGCCCACATGCCCAGACTTTTCTGGAAGAACCATCGAGGATATGAGAGCTGGTGACACAGAGTTGCCCCAGCATTGAGCCATTCCGAATTTGACTCTCACCCACTGCCTCTCCTCTAACACCCACACAGCAAGTCCTTGTTGTTTCAGCCTTTTTCATCTTTGCACTTGAAGATCCTTCCAAACAGTAATGATCTCAGTATCCAAGGACAGCTGTTGCTAGTTTCTCAAGTCTTTTCCACATGCATCAGGGTCCTTCAACCCCATAATTTATACAGCACAGTTTCAAGTCCCCTTTTACCAGCCTCATTGTTCTTCCCTGGGCAACCTCTGATGTGTAATTATCTGGATACCTAAAAAGGGAGCACAAAACAGTTTGGGGGCTTATCTCTGGGGATGGGGTGGGAGGCAGGATTCAAAGAGAGTTTACCCTGGATTTGATTGTGACATTTCTTAGAGCCATGTTAAGACCCGAAGAATGTTACCCTAACTACTGTTTCCAGTTACAGAATATAGATAAATATAAGTCAATAAGAGAAAGTCTTTAGAATTTAAAAATATCCTCATGGGCTTCTTTAAAATTCAAGATTCTTTGAGTAAATCAATAGACCTGCTAAAACTGATAAATTTCAGGGCATCTTAAGAGAAAGAATAGATACCTGAACATCTGAAGTATCCCCATTGAAAAAGCATGTCTTGAATGCTTATATAAATCAGGAACTGTCAGACTGTAGAAATACAGAGATCAATAAAACATGACGTTAGCCTTGAGGAAGCTCACAGACTAATAGGAAAGACAGCAGTAAACAGTCAATTGTAATACAGTGTGACCAGCACCCCCGCAGAGGCACGTTCAGAGCACCCTGAAAGCAGAGAGTATGCTGTGGTATGCCCTCTGCTCCAGGCTTGCATCTCTCCAGCATGGTATTCTTTTGGCTTCTGCAAATTGCCAACATTTATGTGCATTGTGTTCTAGACACTGCATGAAGGGCTTTATGTATGTCATCTCATGTATGTGTGTGTGAACCTCTTAGAGCTTGGTCCTGTTATGGACCCCATACAAACAGGGAAAGTGGGCAGACATTAACTGACTTGCTTAGGGTCATAGGAAGTGTTGGATCCAGGTTCAAACCCAGGAATTTTGCTCTTAACCAATATTCTATACTACTTTATTAGAGAAAGCTTTTATCTAGAGTGGTGTTTCTCAACCAGGAGCCATTTTGTCATCCAAGGAACTTATGGCAATGTCTGCAGATATCATTGAACATCACAGCTGCTATCTAGTGGGTAGGAGTCAAGGAGGCTGCTAAATGTCCCCCAGTGTACAAGACAGCCCCCCCCCCCCCCCCACCGCCCCGGACAAAAAAATTAGCCTAAAATATCAGTAGTGCTGAGGTTGGTAAAGCTGCTCTGGAGTATGGTATCATCTCTGTGTAAGCCTTTAAAGGATACTTTTTTGAATATTTAAAACCATTTTTTTAAAAGAAGATATGACAGTATGGGGCAAAATATATTGGACCAAATTCCTAAGTATCTGATGAAGTGTATTTTGCCACATAAAATTGAGAAAATATTGTCATCTTTGTCTACTTATTCAGAAGCAGAGACATTACTTTGCCAACAAAGGTTCGCCTAGTCAAGGCTGTGGTTTTTCCTGTGGTCATGTATGGATGTGAGAGCTGGACTGTGAAGACTGAGCACCGAAGAATTGATGCTTTTGAAGTGTGGTGTTGGAGAAGACTCTTGAGAGTCCCTTGGACTGCAAGGAGATCCAACCAGTCCATTCTGAAGGAGATCAGCCCTGGGATTTCTTTGGAAGGAATGATGCTAAAGCTGAAACTCCAGTCCTTTGGCCACCTCATGCGAAGAGTTGACTCATTGGAGAAGACTCTGATGCTGGGAGGGATTGAGGGCAAGAGGAGAAGGGGACGATAGAGGATGAGATGGCTGGATGGCATCACTGACTTGATGGATGTGAGTGTCAGTGACCTCCGGAAGTTGGTGATGGACAGGGAGGCCTGGTGTGCTGGGATTCACTGGGTCGCAAAGAGTCGGACACGACTGAGCGACTGATCTGATCTGATCTGATAGATTTTAAGGATCTGGGGAGGCCCTAAGAGTTTGAGGAGATAATGCGTAAGAAAGCCCTGGACGAGAATTATCAGAAATTCTTAAGAGTTCTCAGGGTGATAATGTATCTGTGGGTAACCAGAATTAGATAAAGAATACATCCTAAACCAGACTCCTGTTTTATTCACCCGGCTCCCTTGTCAGCTGACCACCCCCACGACCTTTTTCTTCACCTTTCTAAGAGTTGGACACGACTTAGCGACTGAACAACAACATATAGTTCTGTAAGCAAGTTTGTTTGAGTATTTACTGGATGAAGTTAACCATCTTTTTAAGTGTTATTTTTGCTTAGACATTTTAAAAAATTGGTATTTCTTGCCATATTACACCAGATTTGCCGCAGATAATTTAAATTCTAATGTTTTCTTTATATAAGAAAATCATAACCATTAGTGGGTTTGGGGAGTAATTTGAATACTGTGGCTTTCTTGGAAATGAATAACAACACTGATCCAACCTCCCCTTCATTCCTTCCTTTCAAACTCTTAACATTCCTCGCAGAAAATGATTCTAGCATTGGTTTACTGAATGCCAGGCAGTGTCTTCACAGGTAGTGGTTGACCAGTCCCGAGATTGCGTGAAGCCACACGTATGTGCATTGCGGCAATTCATCAAATGGATGTAAACTCGTAAATTCAGTTTACTGAGGTTTTAGGTGAGTGTGGCATCCCCTTGGCGTGCTTTTTCTACGCAACCAACAGCGTCTCTTGGCAAAGAGTCATTACTGACTTCCTCGGAGCGTTTTCCTGATGATCCAGTCTGCGTTGAATCACGGACCAGCCTCCAGGTGTGCGCAGCATTCTCCACCCGGTTCCGGATTGCCCTGGGTTTATTTACGTAGAGGGGAGGACCCGTGACGGCTGAGGGGCTGGGGACGAGGGCAGCAGGAGATGCTGGGGGGCTCACGCTCCGGTCTCGCCTGCAGCCTTTCCCATGAGGCCCCGCTCCTCAGGGGAGTGTCTGCGCTGGGACCGGTCCCCGCCGCCCGGCCCCTTCCCGGCGGAGGCTGCACAAAGGTGTCCGGCTGGAGTCCGCCAACAGGCCAGCTTTCTTAAAGTGCTTTTAAGTTTCTCTCTCTCTCTTTTTTTTTTTTTTTTTGAGGAGGGGCGAAAAAGAGGAGCTTTTTCCATTTACATTCCTTTCCTTGTATGTAGATACCGAGAGGAAACTCAGCACTGGGCATGTTCGGATGTTGAATGGTTTTGCTGATAAGCAACCAGCCCTCCCGGAACCAAAGACTTAAAATAGTCGTCACCCCTCCCCATCCCCACCCCCCGCAGGAGCTGCAAATGGTATCTGCCAAACAGATGACAAAGTACCTTGGACTGAATCACACACAGACAGCATTTTGAGCCGAACGCACGGCCAAACTCGTGTAATTACTGTTTATAGCTGGCCGAGGCTGACCAGGAGAGGGCAAACCCAAGAGGAAATAAGTTTCCTGAACCTTGGAGAAATGGCTGTGTGTTAATTAAAGGCTAGGACGGGTACTTCTCACTCACGCACCAAGTTGTTCTTGAGATCACAGTTCGCAGCACGTTTCCTCTGGAGGGAGTGAGTAGACAATTGGGATCTTTTTGTCTTTTTTTTTCCCCCTCTCCTTTTTCTCTCCTCTCCGTTTTGGTCTTATGGCCTCGAACCCGCAGTGAATTGAAGCGAGAAAGAAATGGATATGTCTGACCCCAATTTTTGGACTGTGCTCTCAAACTTTACTTTGCCTCATTTGAGGAGTGGGAACAGGCTTCGCCGAACACAAAGGTAAAAACGCGGGGGTTCCTTTTTGCCTTGAAGAGGGAATGAACGCTTTGGCTTCAGAGGCTGCCCGAGGGCCCGGGCCCCCCTTAGCAACCGGGGTCTTGTTGATTGGGTAACAGTTTGAGAAGTTTATACTCTGCCAGGGGCGCCCTGGCTCAGGTGTTCCCTCCTCCTTGCGGATTTCCTGGCTCATCCTGATAAATGTGGTTTTTCGGAATTCTCTTTCTGAAA
This sequence comes from Tragelaphus eurycerus, assembly GCA_935064755.1. Classification (NCBI taxonomy): domain Eukaryota; kingdom Metazoa; phylum Chordata; class Mammalia; order Artiodactyla; family Bovidae; genus Tragelaphus; species Tragelaphus eurycerus. Next base: position 13,127,138 of record CAKXYN010000024.1, on the reverse strand, counting down.
TGTGGAGAATCGGGACCTGGAGTTGTGAGTGGTGGGGAGAGCAGGGAAGCGGGAAGAGATACTTGCTCACTCTCTTTGATCTGATCACTTGTCCATTTCATTCACTCCATTGTGGGAGCTTCTGCTTCTTCGTGTAGAGCCTTTCAGATGCTCCCTCTGCTCTATTAAATATTTAACCTTTATACAGTGGACATATCCAATGCAAAGATAGCTCAAGTTTTCCTATTTCAAGTTGTCTGCTTAAAGAGATAAGTCTGCATAACTTTGCATTTTATTTTTTAAATTGATTTGCTGACATGAATTTCTGGTACAAGACTGGCCTTTTCATTTTGTAACATATATCTATTAGAGTAGGTGAAAAGAAAAAAGATTTTTAAAATCAAGGTGAAGCTCAAGCCACAAGTGAAAGGCAGTTGAGAGTTGCTGACAGTTGGGTGAAAGAAAATCATTTTAAAGGAGGCGTGCCTCCTCTCTCTGCATTTGTGTCCAGCACAGGCAGGTGGCATGATTGTGGTTTTAGAGGGGCACACCCTCTGAGTTGTGTAAGTACAGATTCTTTGTTTTTCTTCAGAACTTGCCTTGAACATACACGTGAACACACACGAGGTCGCGGTGCAGTCAAATAAACAGGATGCTTGGCTATCAGATTGGAGATTTATAATCTCTGTGCTCCAGTGTTTAAAGAACACAGGAAAATGGTTCATTCTGTTTGGTTGTACCAGTAACTTTTTGCAGTGTTAGTGCAGATAGGTGATACTTTGGAAAACTTAGCAGTTTTTCCTTTTGATTTCATGGTATTTCTTAAATTTCAGAAGTGTTCTGGAATACACTGACATATGCTGTTTATATATATGTGCATATATGGATGGATGGATGCTAAGTCAGTTCAGTCGTGTCCGACTCTGTGTGACCCCATAGACGGCAGCCCACCAGGCTCCCCCGTCCCTGGGACTCTCCAGTCAAGAACACTGGAGTGGGTTGCCATTGCCTTCTCCAATGCATGAAAGTGAAAAGTCAAAGTGAAGTCGCTCAGTCGTGTCCGACTCTTAGCGACCCCATGGACTGCAGCCTACCAGGCTCCTCCGTCCATGGGATTTTCCAGGCAAGAGTACTGGAGTGGGGTGCCATTGCCTTCTCCGATGTGCATATATACATATAGAAAAATACGTGTGTGTGTGTGTGTGTGTGTGTGCGAGAGAAAGGGATTGCATCAGTTTGTAAGTCATACCTTTTCATGTCACTTGAACTATGTTGGTACCACTAAACCATGTGATAATCTTAAAGCTGTACCTTTTGAATAGGATGGCTGTGCTTTTCTCATCCTGCTACAGCGTTCAGAGAGAGAGAGACTCTTTTGGTATTGGTCATTTTTGTACAGGCTGTGTCATCCACACACCAGACCCCCCCACCCCCAAACAATGGATCAGTTGAAGAGATACCTACTGTACCTGAACCAGGCCTCTATTCCTCATGCAGTAAATCCTGTGACTTGTGTGTCAGGAGTCTTAACTTTGTCTAAGGGATGTAGCCTGGGCTGTGATGAAGCTGCTACTCTCACCTGGAGCCACTTCTGGGCGAGAGAAGTCTGCTCTGGCATCATGCCTGTGTGTCTGAAACCAAGGAGCAACTGGAGTGTTTCCTTCCCGTACCTACCTGTTTGATGGTATTATTGAGGCAAACACATAAAGGACTCTCAGGCTGGTCTGGCCATGGCCTTAGGGCAGTACCTACGCAGCCTGGAACACTCCATATGAGACAGCTCGCCCTGGCAGAGAGCCTGAGTTCTAAAGAAACTTGGGTTCTTCCCAGCCAGATGAGAGTGTGGGAGGGCTGTGTCCATTCCCCAAGTCATGGGCCCGCACCTTCAGTTTCATGATACAGAGAGAGAGGTAGAGTTTCTTCCCTCCCTTCTCAGAATAGAGGTTGTCACAGCCTGTTTGTTAACTGGGGATTTCCAGGATTCACAGAGTTTGGAAATTTGTATCCTGAAGATCATCTCTAGATACATCTACTTACAGGTTTCCAGGGGCCCCAGCTGCTTTCTGTTTATTATGTAGGTTCGGGGAAGATGAAGGGCAGGCGTCCCTCTCTCCTGGTCAGTGTGTGTGGCTGTTGCCTTCTCTTATTATACGGCAATCAGTGCTAGCTCTGTGGCCTTTTTCCTTGTGTAAGGACAGGAAACCTTTGCTTGGAGAATGACGCTTCCCCTTCTGTGACCACCCTTAACGGCTCTCAGTCCTTCTCCGTATGTACCATGTTCTGTTTCTTACCGCACGATCAGCTCCCCTAAGTCTGCCTTTGAAGAGGACCTCTCCATTCCCAGGGTGCCTGCCCCTTTCCCCAGCGTCACTGAGGGTGTGCCCAGTGTCCGGGTGAGGATGCCTTGCCCTCATCCTCAGCTGGACGTGCCTGAGCCCTTGAAACAGCTCTCCTGCCCAAGCCCGGCTGCTTCTTTGTACCTTTGCTTGCATATTTTATTTCAGCTGTTTCTTCTGATTATGTTGTAATCCAAAGGACTTCATGATAACCTTTTCTTCAGTATTAGCCTCTTACATCTATCAAGGAATAAAATCCAGCTTTGAACCTGTGAATGAGTATCTTGGGATGCCTCGGAATAGAATGTTTGGTACCACTTAGACAAAAGAAAGAGAAGCTGAATGGTTTCCAGCTCTTCTCCTCAGTTTACATCGTGGTAGAAATTGTCATCATGGAGGCCGTTGGGTTTTTGCCGGATCGCATCTGCCTTGCCATTCAGCGTGGTTCTACGTTGTTGGTTTGAGCTGTCATGGGAATGCTTTTAAGGTTTCTCTTCGAGCTCAAAACTCTGCCTGGCTCATAACTCCTGAATTCTTGGGGAAAGGCAGTTACAGACTGACCCTCAGGTGGATGCACTGAAAGCCTAACCTCCCAATGGTGATATTTTGTTCTCTTCATTTCTTCTTGCCTGGCATGTGGCAGACACTGAGTAGTCTGGATGCAAGCTGATTTTTTTTTTTTTTGCTGTTTTGCTGTAAACCCCACATTTCCATTGATAATGGTTCCTTTTTTATGACTGACTTTGCCTACCTATCCATCTCCCTCATTTCCTCAAGGTGGTCTTAATACAGCCATTCACCTGCTGCTTTGAGGGTCCGAAATCTAGGCTCAATAAACAGGGTATTTCAACCAAAATGTGTTGTTTTAAACTGAAGTAAGAATTGCACTTTTTAGAGGTTGTGAATTTCATAGACCTTTGGATTCTCCATTCACTGGAGGATCCCCTGACAACTTAGAATGGGAATTAGTTTGCCTGCTTTGCGTTACTGTTTGTTTGTAACATCTTTTCCTTTCTCGTTGAATTAAAACTTTTGAGGAAGGCGTGATCAAACATCTCTTTAAATTCTATCTTCTATATGTCACACTGTAAAAAAACACACACCATCTATTTAAAAATGTTGCTGCTTGATTTTATAGTGCACCCTTAATTTTGTTGAAGTCTAGTGACTCTAGACGATGCTTGAATTTTAACCTTAATGGTAAGAAATCTGTCATGTTTTCTTTGGGCTTAAATGATAATCTCCAACCCTTGGGGACACCTCAGTCAGTACAGTCCTACCCAGGCCATTGGGTAGTTTGTGACTCAGTTCATCATTTTGACCGAGGCTCCAAATGTATTTTTCTGAGAACCCTTGGGGTAATAGGTTATTTCGGTTTTGCTTTATTTTTGCTGAATTCACATTACTTAGCAGTTGCAGTGAATAGCAGGTACGTTCAGGGATCTTAAACTCACTGCTGTAGTTGTCAGAATGCATTGGACTTTTATGCACTCTGTGTCTTCTCTCCAGAAACATCTGGGGTGTTCGGTGAATTTTTCTTTTGTTTTGAGCATGAATATATGTCTTTAAGAAGGATAGAATATGCTTCCTTCCTGCCCTGGCATGTCAGGTATTGGTTAACCCATGCTTACCCCTTTTTCAGAGAGCCCAGTTTAATCCACATTTATTGTGCATCTATTGTGTGCCTGGGCACTGTGACTCCAAGCTGAAAGTCGTAGGCATGCCTTCAGTGAAGGGGTGCAGGTGAATCATTGCAAATTAGGGCGATTAAGAAGTATTCACCAGGTACACAGGAGCCGAGAGATGTACCATACAGAAAATTGTGGGGAAGTTTGGAAGGGTAGGTTGGCATTTATCAGACAGAAAGACAAGGCCTTCCCAAGGAGCAAGAGAAAGGGTGTGTATGAAGGCATGGTAGCCTCAGCAACATAGAGTTCGAGGGATTATACATAACTCAGTATTGCTGGAGCATAAAGAACCAGAAGCATAACTTGGTACTGCTGAAGCATAAAGTTTAAAGAGGCTATATAATAGAGCCCAGTGGTTAAGAGGGTTGATCTGAAGCCAGTTTACCTGAGTTTGAATCTTAATTCTGTGATATTGTCTATTAGTTAACTTATGTGGAATTCTGTTGCTCTATCTACAAAATAGGGATAAGTACATTACTTATTTCATAGGATTGTTGTAAGATTAAAATATGTTCATATATGTAATATGCTGACTGCAATGACTCACATATGAAAACTTTCAATAAGCCCTAACTCTTGTTATGGTTACTGTCATTACAACGAGGGGATGAATACTGGGCGATGACTGGGGAGAGAGTTGAGACTCTAGGTATTTGTGAGAGCTTGGCCTTTATCCAGTGGGAACAAGGCACATTGAGCAATGCTGGGGAGTCTTAGGTCTGAGAAAGGAGACTGAGACCTCGAAACCAATGGGTAAGTTTTTGCAATCACCTTTCCAGAGAGTTTTGCAGGCCTGAGCAAAGAATGTGGTGAGATTACACCTTGAGAGCTATTGAGGGTATAAAGTTGGGAGAAGTTGATGAGTTGTTGGCTCTGAGGAATGAAGAAGGGTACCACTGTGGTCCTGGGGGTTTTACCTTAGGGAAATGGAGACTCACCTGTACATATAAGACACGAGAGCTGGGACTTGTAGTCTCCCCTTGTGTCCCCAGAGGGGACAGTTCTCCCACATTGAGTGAGCACCTGTCCTATGCCAAGCTGTGGAGCGGCCATTCGCTCATTCAGCCAGAACCAGTGGTCTGTGTTGGGCCAGGGATGGAAAGGCGAGCCAGACAGAGGGCGTGGGCCTCAGAAATAAGCCAGCATCTAAGTAAGTCAAGTGCCATGTGGTGGTCGCCGTGTCCTGGAGGCGTAAGCAAGAGCTGAGAAGAGAGACTGACAGTGCGGAGGCTACTGTAGATAATGTGGTCAGGGAAGGTCTTTGAAGAGATGATATTTAAGAGAAGGTCCAAAGGATGAGAAAGAGATGTGGGCCGGAAGACTTCAGGAGTAGGCATCTGGGAACAGTCAAGGCTTGGAGGCTGAGAAGACAGAGCCCCTAGGCAGGCCAAGTTGGGTTGTAGGTCCGGGACCCTTGGGGAGGCTGGACCAGAAATAATAGGCTTGGAAGTCCTCATTAGGACCATGAGAAATGTGCCAGATGAATCTGTGGGAGAGCTGAAGATGTCCCATTAAAGGAAAGGGCAGAGATGGAGATAGGAAGTGGAAAGGATTTGCAGAGGAGAGTCCCCTAGAGGGAAGGGAGCCAGCAGAGTGTTCTCACAGAGATCCCAAGGGAGCGGCCAGCTGCTGCTCCACAGAGACGAACCGAGGTGTGCGTGTGTCTGAAGACTGGGGAGTCCGGGGTGACTTCACCCTGAACCCCGGCCGCAGAGGGATGGGGTGGGGGTCTGGAACGGAAGTGAAGTGAGGCGTCGGGACCGTGGGTGGCAACCACTCTGTGGGTAGCCAGGTCCAGCAGCGACATAGCCCCGCGTCCCAGCCTCTGCATGTTCACAGCTGGCCTGTCAGTCCTCTTCCGTGAATCATATCCCCTTACTCACTGTTGCTCACTTTACTGTCTGCCTCATCACCCAGATAGGCAATGACAGCTTCCTGTCCCCTCCCCTCTGGAAGCTCAGGTTCCTTCCCCAGCCTCCTGAGTTGTCTCCTTTCTGACGTGTCTTCAGTTGGAGCTGTTCTCTAGCACCCCTCGGCCCCCTCATCTATTCTGTCAGAGCCTGCACCTGAGCTGAGGATACAGACAGATGGAGGGTTTGCTGCCTCGTCCCCCTGCCTGTTCCACAGATGGCTGAAGCCTGGTGCTCACACCCGTGCTCTTGCCCTCTCCACTCCTGACCTGCAGTCCCTGCCCCTCCCTGCGTCTCTGCACCCATTCCCTCCCACTCTTTGCTTTGCCCAGGCCTGTTTCATCACTGCTTCCTCTCATCCTCCTTTTTTCATGCTCCTGACTGCGTTTTCCGCCAGCAGGACAGGCTTGCCCCGCAGTGCAGGGCTTGCCCTTCCATTCTCTCATCTCTAGTTCTGACATGGACACTGTCTGTGAGGCAGACACTCCCGCAGCCTGATCAGGGGCACCCCTGGGGAAGCAGGGATCACTGAGAGCCCAGGCCAGGAGCTCCTCGCAGTGACTTGTGGGCAGCGCCTGGCTGCCCCACACCAGAGCAGCGTGTTCTCGGGTCTTCAAGCTGACCAGACACAAAGAATGTGGGCCAAGATATACACATCGCAGAAATATTGCTTGAAACTTCCAGTGGGAAGTTTACAACAGGAGCTGACCGATCATTTGTTTTCCCCCTTGAATGTGTAGGTCTTTTGTGAGGGGAGAGGGAAGGAGTAAGGGGGAGGAGAGGAATGAGAGCGGGCGCAGTGTGTGAGACTGCAAAAAGTAGATTTCAAAAGAAGTTCATTAAAAACAAAGCTTCAGAATATGGAGCATATGTTCCCGGGGGAGGTGTGGGCTGTTGATTGCTGTAACGAGTCGACTCTGGAAGGGGTATACTTGTGTCTTCACAAGTTCACAGGGAGGAGAGAGAATGTTACATGCTTTTACGGCTCTATTTGCTTCTCCTTACATATAGATCCTGTTATCAGAAGCCCAAGTGATACCTTTAAAACAGGGGGATCATAAACCTCAAGACCATCTGCCTTCTGGGCTAAAACCTGACAAATGCTGGGGTTGAGAGATTGCCCCTTCACACAACAGTGTGAAGATGACTCATAGAGGAGAAGGCTTGGGGTAGGGCTTTATTCTGAATAATTTGGGAGAGTCCTCCTTGTATTGGTTAAACGGAAGTAGGCTGGACTTGAGCTCAGGACTTGAGGCTCTGAACCCCTGCTTACCTCCCCAGCACTCCCATCTCTCAGTGTGAGTAAGCATGTACAAAGCTATTTTTAATCAGAGCTGTCTTCACTACATGTAACCTAGTCATTTGGGAGTGACATCATGTAACTGAGTAATCCTTTTGAAAGTTTATCAGAGATCCAAGATAATAGAATGGTCCTGGGGCTACCTGGATGAAAGTAGGTACAGGTGTGTGTAAAACCATTTATTAAAAGCAGGCTCAAGCTCTATTGGTAGAAGACTTGGATATCTAGCAACACACTGGGTTTTTGTGACCCATGGCACATTTTGTAACTAGAGGACTATCTCTAAGTAAAAGTTCACGTAGTTATTAGTACTTGTTCTGATACTTTATTTTCTTTCCCCTATCTTGGTAATTAGGAAAGTTCCCTTGTGAACTTGGTTATAAATTCTGAAAATATTGACCTTAAATCTTATTAATAGCATGAGAAGACCAGTGGGAATTTTAGCTACACTAATGGTTATTGGATATGCTTGTTAGGGAGGTAATTATAGCAATATCAAACTGAAACATCATGTTGTTTTGTTTTAAAGAAAAAAGGCTCAAGCAGAGAATTTAGGCTTTGATTAGCATTTGAAGGTAAAATAGATGGGTGAAAAGAATAGACAGTCAATGTTTATCTTATCCTAAGCATCTTCATTGCCCATTTTAGGACTTTATACATTCTGCTGACTTTGGAATTTACATTTATCAGTGATTTCTATTTTGTTAGAGTTTGGAATTTCTTGGGAAACTAATTGCAGGCAAAATTCACACACACATGTATATGTGTATTTATGTGTGTGTGTGTGTGTGTGTGTGTGTGTGTGATGCTTAGTTGCTCAGTCGTGTCCTCTTTGTGACCCTATATGGATTGGAGCCCGCCAGGCTCCTCTGTCCATGGGGATTCTCCAGGCAAGAATACTAGAATGGGTTGCCATGCCCTCTGCCAGGGGATCTTCCCCACCCAGGGATCGAACCCAGGTGTCCTGCATTGCAGGCAGATTCTTTACTGTCTGAGCCACCAGGGGAGCCCATATATATTGTTATTGTTCAGCTGCTTAGTTGTGTCTGACTCTTTGCCACCCCATAGACTGCAGCACGCCAGGCTTCCCTGTCCTTCACCATCTCCTGGAGCTTGCTCAAACTCATGCCCATTGAGTCAGTGATGCCATCCAGCCACCTTATCCTCTGTCATCCCCTTCTCCTCCTGCCTTCAATCTTTCCCAGCATCAGGGTCTTTTCTAATGAGTCAGCTCTTCGCATCAGATGGCCCGTGTTGGAGCTTCAGCATCAGTCCTTCTAATGAATATTCAGGATTGATATCCTTTAGGATTGACTGGTTTGATCTCCTTGCAGTCCAAGGGGCTCTCAAGAGTCTTCTCCAGCACCACAGTTCAAAAGCATCAATTCATTGGCACTCAGCCTTCTTTATGGTGCAACTCTCACATCCATACCTGACTACTGGAAAAACCATAGCTTTGACTATATGTATCTTTGTGGTCAAAGTAATGTCTCTGCTTTGTAATACACTGTTTGTCATAGCTTTTTTTTCCAAGGAGCAAGCGTCTTTTAATTTCATGGCTGCAGTCACCATCCGCGGTGATTTTAGAGCCCCCCAAAATAAAGTCTGTCACTGTTTCCATTGTTTCCCTATCTATTTGCCATAGTGATGGGACTGAATGCCATGATCATCATTTACGTAAGTTGAGTTTTAAGCCAACTTTTTCACTCTCCTCTTTCACCTTCATCAAGAGGCTCTGTAGTTCCTCTTCGATTCCTGCCATAAGGGTGGTGTCATCTGCATATCTGAGGTTATTGATATTTCTCTGGGCAATCTTTATTTCAGCTTGTGCTTCATCCAGCCTGGTATTTCATATGATGTACTCTGCATATAAGTTAAATAAGCAGGATGAAAATATACAGTCTTGACGTACTCCTTTCCCAATTTTGAACCAGCCTGCTTTTCCATATCTGGTTCTAACTGTTGCTTCTTGACCTGCATACAGATTTATCAGGAGGCACATAAGGTGGTTTGGTATTCCCATCTCTCAAAATTTTCCACAGTTTGTTGTGATCCACACAGTCAAAGGCTTTAGCATAGTCAATGAAGTAGTGGTAAATGTTTTTCTGAGTACTTCTCGAATACGCTTTTATCTCTTCACAGGAAAGATGGAGCTACATATCTCTGGAAACTTTCTAACCTAATGTGGACATTCATATAGGAGATAGCTTTTTCAGATAATGTATTAGTTTCGGAGTGAATCGCTTGACTTGAGGGAAGAAGGAACTAGTGAAACTTGGTGAAGTCTCCTGGAGTCATAGAATCAGAAAGCCAGGAAAGCTGATGGACCCACCAGGCTTATTTTGCCATATGAGTGTTTGCTGAAGCTATCTTTGCCATGTTTTATTCTGTCTAATTTTAAACATTACAGTGCGTGTTGATGTCTCAGGACCCTGACTTTGACCTTACGACATTTCTCTTGGGAGTAACTATTATATCATCTAGCCACTGTCAGATTTCTTAGCCACTAGATCTGAAGAATCTGAACCTGTGGCTGACATAAAAATCTCCTATGTCCCTTTAATATACCTATTTTTTAAAGTGCAGTATGATGGATATCTTTTAATTAGAAGCTATAATTATTGAATGATTTACTTTTACAGATAGATGAAGGGGTTAAGGGTAAAAAAGTATGTTTGTCGTGGGAAAAACTGCTAGCTGAATAAAACACTCTAGGAAATACGGTAAATGAAACCTTTGTTACAGTAAAACAATGGCCATTAAGTGACTATTATGTAATGTTATTTCTTAAGTCTGATCTGGAATGGCTTGTTGCTTTTGGAACTTGGGATAGAGTTCCTGTACAAATATCACTTTCACTTGGCTAATCTCAAGATTTTTGAAACAAAATTGAAGACTTTTCCCTGTAGCTTATCTACATCAGACACTTGAGCATGAAGATACAGAAGCCGTGTCACATGCATTATTTTTCCAAGTGAAGGTTGGTTTTATCCTCTTTGTACTCTCCATTCTGGGCATCCCATGTGGCTCAGTGGTAAAGAGTCTATCTGCCAGTGTAGGACCCACAGGAGATCCAGGTTTGATCCCTGGCTGGAATAAGCCCATGGGTACGGGAGCTTGATGGGCTTTAGTCCATGGGGTCGCAAAAAGTGGGACATGACTGAGCATATGCACAGGCTTACATATTCTCCGTTCTAGACCCTTCTAGATTATTTGCTAATCCAAAAAATAGTTCACTGTAAAATTAGCCTACTCTTGCTTAACTGCTCCAAAGGGCAGACAGGTGGCAGGACAACTGATAGGCATGCTCACCTGACTTGGCAGGTTGAATGAATGACTATGAATTTGCATTTTCCATAAAACATGGTGTAGTGAAAGTCGCTCAGTTGTGTCTGACTCTTTGCGACCCCATGGACACTACAGCCCAGGCCAGAATACTGGAGTGGGTAGCCTTTCCCTTCTCCAGGGGATGTTCCCAACCCAGGGATCGAACCCAGGTCTCCTGCATTGCAGGTGGATTCTTTACCAGCTGAGTAACAAGGGAAGCCCTCATAAAAGATAGGTCCCTAAGTAAAGGAAATTTTTAATTTATGATTCAAATGGTCATGGTGGGACAGGTAGCATATAGATAGTTCAGGGATGCTTAAGGTCATAGTTGGTGAGGATTCTGCAAAATGAGCTAATATGTTTATGAAATATAATTTCCTGTGTGCTTTAGGATTTGATGTTTAGGGTTAGATGTTTGGACCACAGAGCTAGTAAGGAATAAAAGTTGCCCCATTTTTATGATATGACCTATAAACTTTGTATGTTGCATTTTTCCTCAATAGATGACTTTTTTCATGTCAATTAAAAAAAAAAAAACAAAACACAACTAACCTTGGAAATCTAGGATTTTTAAGGTGAAAGTCAATAGTAGTTTTTATAAACCTCCTTAACATGGTAATCCAAATTCAAGATCAGATCTCTGCTTCCTTCAATGTTGTCCTTAGATCTTAGTGATTTTTGTATGTTATTTTTTTACCAGCATTACCCTGGCCAAGATGCCCTCCTGATAGTTTGACTTAAGTTTTTCTTTGAAATTGTTATTGATTACTGATCATTTGATGGCTTCTTTAAAAAAAGTAAAAAAAAATAAAAACCCTCCTGAAACAGAAGAAATTTTGGTTTATTTTACCTTTCGAGATTTATTGTTATAATTATTCTACCTTCTCACATCAGACTTAGGGTGATATTTGGATCAAAAGATACAAGTTACTTGAACTGGCTAGATATACTGAAACTTTTTGATGGCATACAAACATTTCGTTTCATGGATCCCAGGTTTGAAATCCATGAAGAATAGGGTTCGGACTCTTGGCACGGATAGACATATTCAGAAGTGTTGTATTCAAGCCAGAGTAAACATATATGCCCTTTACACTTTCTTTCGGTTAGCAGAAGTCACTTCTGAACACTTATTTTGGCATTAAGGAAGCTCGTCATGACCTATTGTTCCAGAAAGATTATAGTTCTCACTCTAAGCCAGTTTTCTAGTTCCCATGTAAATGAAATGCCCAGCCGAGAAAACAAGCTTCGCTTTTCAAACCTTCCATTCTTTTAGGCGTGTCCTACAGGCAGGGGCTTGTAGCTGCTCCTTCAGCCTCTTAACAGGTTTGATTTCAAATCTATTTAATAAGAAACTAACATGTTTGGAGGGGATTCATGGCCCAACATTTATGGATTTTGTTGGGAAGTTCCAGGTGTGTATATATCTTAAACTCTATGTTAAGGCATGTGAGACTGAAATGATTTTGGCTTGCTTTGTTTGGTTTGGTTTTTGCCTTCTAGTCATAAGAAGTCTTAGAGATTTGATTGGGAGGGGGGCAGCCCCCCATCCTTATGGCCATGTAGCTCCTCTGTCAATTTCTTGTCTTTGGCTGCCTTAAAAGCACTAAAGAAAACTCACATGTTTGTAAACTGGGCCAAAAAAATAGAGAACCCAGAAGCCAGGGGGCATTAACCTCTGAAAGATGGGAAGATAATTACACTTAAAGATACTTGGAGGGACTTATTTATGAGTTATGTATCTCGGTATGATCCTTTTTCTGCTTTGGAGCTCATGGATGAGGCTGAATCACCTTCTGAAAGCTGATACCGTAATAACCTGGTTTGACTCTGTCTGACTTCTGTGGGCAAGTCTGAGGATTTATTGCATTGTCTTATTTATTCATTTGTGTATGAAATATTTATTGAATATCTTTCATATGACCAGGATTATGCTTATCACCTGGGAAACAAAGATATCCATGGCATGGTCCTTCTGTTCAAGTAGTTCAATTTAGTGGGGTTAGAAAGTGATGTGGACAGATAATTACGGTAACCTGTAATTGCCAGTAGGAGATCCACCAACATCAGCTTGGGAGGAGGGAGGGGAAGAGTATCTGTTGATGTATGTTGTCTCCTTTAATGCTACCTATAATATCTCTTATACAGATGAAAAAAAAATTGAGGCTTATAGAAGTTAATTAATTGTCCCTAAATTACTAATAGTACAGGGTAAAACTGGATAAAAACACCTGACTCCAAAGGAAATACAGATCCAACATTGTTCTAATTATTGAAAATAGTATTTGTAAAGAAAGATTTTAGTCACTTAATTTTTATTGTACAGCAGCCTTCTGGTAATTCAAAGATATTTGTGGAATACTGAGTGCTGATAATTTTGATCTTTGCTATAGAAATGCCACCTGCTGTCTAAGGGAAGAGAATAAAAAATAGAAGTAGGTTTTACTTTGTTTTAAAATGCCACCTGCTGATTCTCTTTCCCATTAATGAAAATTGTATATGTATTCTCCTGTAATTTCCCCATCGTAAAGTATCACAGTTTATAATGGTATTTGAGTGGGCTTGTGCTTTTGAAATTGAGGTTTTACTTTATAGTGAAGCTCTGAACAGCTGCTGTCTTACAGGCCTTTTGAATGAATAACACTCTATGACACCCCTGCTTGTATTGCTGAGATTTCTAGGCATTATAAAATCCTGTGCATTCACATGAGTGTGTATACTATGGACTTATCTCAAAATCTTTGCCAATCTTGTAATAGAGCGTGTAGTTCATTTCATAGAAGGAATGAAAATTCTAACCACTTGCATGGCAATATGTTGTGAATGCCAGGAAAGATCTGTTGGGATTTTAGAGATGAATTGCTTACAGGCTGCTTCTTCACTTTTTAAAAACATAGTAATTTCTCTTAGGTATGCTAATGCTAACTACATTCTTAAGGAGATAAATTGATGACACTTAAATGTGTATTATTCTCTTTGAAAACTCATTGAATTTAGAGAACTGGGATGTAACTGCTTTCCTATGCTTAAAACAACTGTGTAAGAATAAAGTATGAATAACCTACAATATACAAAAGGCACAGATATTGTGTCCAGTGTTCTCTGAACCCCAGAAATCCTTCATTGGCCATGTCTTTGTTCTCAGTGGTGCAGTATGTGAACTGCTTTTGAGAAATGGCTGTCCCTTACCAAGGATGGAGGGGAAAGAAGTCTTCCCTTCAGGTACATTTTTTTAAATGTTGAAGAAGGTGTCTCTCACTGCCACCGATCCAGGTTCCTACTGACATAGGGTTTACGGCTCTAATTTACTCACACTAGAAAAAGAATGTCCAGGAAGCCAGGCGTGCTTTGCTTTAACACTGTTTATTGAGACAGAATTTACATGTAGTACAACTGTCCTTTTTAGGTATGCAGCTCTTGGAGTTTTGACAAATACGTTCATGTAATTATCACAGTGAAGATAGAGAATATTTCCATCACCTCAAAGAGTTTTAGGTACTTTTTAGTTGTTTGGTGATGCTAATAAAGGTTTGGAATAGCAGGTTTTGTTTTTCCTTCCCAACACCCTTTAAAAAATTGGCTCTATATTTTATTATGTCTTGCCTAGTTGCGCTCCAGTGTCCTTTTTCTATTCCAGAATCCCAGCTAGGATCCCGTGTTACATTGTGTCATCCTTTTAAACAATCATTTTGATGAAGAAGATGGTTAACATTACGTAACATCGTTTGATTACGTGGTTGGTAATGTCAAGTAGATACCAGGAAAATGCATCAGAAGGAGATGCTCGAAAGAGAAGCTTAAACTACCTAAATTGTGTGGTCCATTATTAGTGTATAATAGGCCCTTTTATGCTGCATAGGTGAGGAAATTTTAAGAAACCAGATAAACAAATTCTACTAGCAGAAAATGGTTGTAAATGATTTGGTGGTGTTTACTGGGGAAGGAAACAAAGCTGTGAGGTGGCAGATTGGAAGGTATGTAATTTAAGACATAGATTATGGCTGTTAGAAAAGAGAGACCCAGAAGAAAGCATGGAGTTTTTCCATGTCAGTAAAGACAGACTAAAACATACGTTTTGAGAAAAGTAAAATCAAGATACTTTATTTGCTTTGTAAAATAATATACCATGTCTCGTCATGATTTTTATTATATTTTAATTTCAGTGGAATCTATGTAACTTTGAGAAGAAAATGTAAACTTATGCCTAAGACAGAAAATATGAACAACTGTTAAAATCGCCCCAAATTCTAGTGCTCACATATAACCACTGTGTAAAATATGGTATTATCCTTCCATATATTTATTCTGGGCATATGTGTGCACATGTGCACATACATACCACAAAACTTATTTTATTGAGCTTCCTGTTTGATGAACTACTTCCCGCACCTCTTTAAGAGGTTCCTTTAAACACCCGCCTTTACAATGGTAAGATTTCCAAAAATTTTGAAAACTATAATGTACAAGAAGGCATGGGCAGGAGGTTATCTGTAATATTGAGGGGAAGCATTCAAAATCATGCTGTGAAAGCTGGCCTACTAATGAACAGTCAGTCTCACCTGATGTGGGAGTGTCCACGCCGGCTCACTGGTGTGCAGAGTTGGGGCGAGGCCATGGATGTGGGAGTGTCCACGCTGGCTCACTGGTGTGCAGAGTTGGGGCGAGGCCATGGATGTGGGAGTGTCCACGCCAGCTCACTGGTGTGCAGAGTTGGGGCAAGGCCATGGATGCCCATGATGTCACCTTGGATGGTCTCACATTTTAGTTCCTGTTTTTCTCCACCTGTATTCAGATCTCTTTTGAAATGTTCCCTTTAAAAATACTCCTGCTAACTCAGAAAGATTCCAATTACCATCTCCCCACAGGCTTAAATGTTAAACCTCAAGATCTAAACTTTATCCCTTATGTGTGTGAGCAGGCTTGCCAGATGGCAGGCCAATTAATATATTTTTGCAAGGTGTAGAAATGTTTTTTCTCCATAGGGGAACAATGAATCCATCTGCTCCACATCTTCCTTTCCCCTCTGTCCTTTGGGGGAAATCATCATTTAATTTTCAGAAATAAATTGTGCAACTCTCTAAGTAATGCTTTCTGCTTTTTAAGGGAGATGGTTTTAAGAATTGAAACTTTTTCTTACTGTAAGGATGTAACAACCCTATGTCATGCATTAAAATATCTGGAAATTTACGTTTCATCCAGGGTACTTTCTTTTTATAAGTTGGACATTACAGAATCATTTATTTAAAAGCTAATTTATAGAAGCCTTAACTTGGAAGCAGCTTCGGAAGCATGTAGTCAGACCCCTCTCATTGTAAGATGAGGAAGTTGATGCTTAGGTACCAAAGCTTCAAGCTAGTCTCCAGATTCCAAATGAGGACAATGATGTTGAAAACAGTCTTTCATTTCTCAAGGGCAATAAAATGAGCGAGAACCTTGAATAAGATTCAACCAGGAAAAGAAGCACATTCATATTTATTGCCTAGTTTTTCCTGAGTTTTAGACACTGAGCTGTGTGCATCACCCTTATAGTTCCTTTCATACCCAAATGGCAATTGATATCAACAGGTAATTAACTATTTAGTGTCTGTGTGTTCCCTCCAACTCTGTTAAAGTTCCTAAAGGACCGAGTACCATGTCTCTTTTATTTTAAAGTGCTTATAAAGTATGCTGTCTGGGCATGGGATGAATGAATTACTGAGTATGTGAATATCAGTGGGGTTAGTTTACAAAATCCTTTCAGGGAGTGTTGGAATTCTAGGAGTATGACCATCTTAGAGCTTTGCCATAATCTGGCACATTATAATACAAAGTTCGGTTCTTTACCTCTCGTGGTTATGAAGGTGTTCAGTACTGGGTATTCCAAGAGCTTCCCTGGGCAGGAATGTTTTACCCATAACTCTGTTTGCAAGCTACTTTTGCTGTCATAGTTGGGCATAGATTGGGTAATATTAAATGAAAGAAAAGATTTAGACTTGCCTTTCTATTTTCTTTCTTTCAGGTTGGCTCTTTGTCCTTATCTGCATTTAACTTAATAGACTCTGTTCATATAGTAGAAAAAGTTCAGACTTTGGGGCAGGGAGACCTTGGTTGGAATCCTGACTCAGTGACAACCTAGACATGTGATTTTGGCAGGTGACCTTACCTCTGATGCTTGGTTTCCTCATCTTAAGTAGGAATAAATCTTTTTTGTGCCTTAAATAAGATAAATTGTGAAACATTTAGATCCGGGGCAGACAAGATACAGTCTACAGACCCAATCCGCTCTATTACCTGTTTTTATACATAAAGCTTTATTAGAACTCAGCCACACCAGTTCAATTAGATATTATCTATGGCTTCTGGTAGTACAGTCGCATAATCCAGTGCAGAAATTCACATATGAACTGGTTTTGCTCTGAGACTATGTTCAAAAGTCCAGTTTGTTTGTATGTCCAGCAAAGTTAGTCTAGATATCCAACTAATGCCATCAGCTATATGGTGCTGCTGCTAAGTCGCTTCAGTCGTGTCCGACTCTGTGCGACCCCTTAAACGGCAGCCCACCAGGCTCTCCCGTCCCTGGGATTCTCCAGGCAAGAACACTGGAGTGGGTTGTCATTTCCTTCTCCAGTGTAGGAAAGTGAAAAGTAAAAGTGAAGTCGCTCAGTCGTGTCCTACTCTTAGCGACCCCATGGACTGCGGCCACTAGGGTCCTCCCTCCATGGGATTTTCCAGGCAAGAGTACTGGGGTGGGGTGCCATTGCCTTCCCCGCAGCTATATGGTACTATACTGTAATAGGTTTATAGTACTTTTCACACAAATAATACTTTAAAAATAAACTCAAAAGATAAAGAAAACATTTTAAATCTTACAGTACAGTACAACAGCTGGCATATAGGGCATGTTCAGATCTTTGAAAGTTCACTACTTGAATGTTCTCATGTAGGATACTTACTGTAGTTGTAACAGGAGACTGGTTTGCAAAGTCAAAAACATGTACTATCTGGCCTTCTACAGAAAATCTTTGCCAAACCAGGAGCTAGGGCAATGCCTCATAAATATAGATGCTTAGTAAATATTAATTTTACCTTCTTCCCATAGATTATTTCAAGCACAGTCTTTCCCTGTAGGCACTCTTTAAAAAAGATGGTGTGGGACAGTCTTCTCTGGTGATTCTTCTAAAGCCCCTGCCCACTTCTGGAGTATGACCAAAGCCTTGAGCCATGACGCAGGCCAGAACACGCCGAGAGAGGTGTCTCCATGGCTCCCACAGCCATGATGTGGATGGAGCATGTCTGAACTTGCACTGAGTGTCATTCACGTGACAGGAATAGAGTTTGCTCTAATCTGAGTGTAAATAAAGGCTCTGCTCTTTTGTGACATGTCCAATTTAGTTCGTATTATTTCTCACAGTGAATTACTAGGTGGGTCCAACCTGTACTTCTTCAGAAGCTTCCCAACACAACTCCTCAAACTGTGGAATTTTTTTTCATTTCTACACTAAAAAATCATAGCACATAATAGATACTGTCTTTAGTACAGGACCTTCTCAAATCTTACAGCAGGATTTTTCTGCAGCAATTGTGGGCCGTTTGAAAGAGAAAGTTCTCAAAGGAGCAATAACATTTTTTTGGTTTGTTTATTTTGTTTTGGGTTTTAAGCAAAATGAACTCAGAGTTCTTTCGCGGTTTTGATGAGGGACACCCTGGTGTGTAGTAGAAAACTACGACAGGGAATAGACTGCCGGCATGTGCCCAGTGAGGAGTCAGTGATACGTGACTACACTCCACCTCCCACACATGGCGGAGAGAAAGATGGAGGGCCTTAAAGAGCTCTTAAGGGCTATTTAGACTGGCTTGTCATTTTTTATTTTAAAGAATGTATTGAGGAATTTTTTTCAGAGTAATAATTTTTTTTTTAACATTTCAGCATTAAATTATGTCGTTAAAAATAAAACTGGGAAGAAATTATTAAAAGCATTACCTAAAATTTTGTAAAGTCCTCCTTGACTCTCTGCCTTTCTGTTCCAGCACATTTTAGTGTTTCTGGTGATTCTGCACAGGCTTGTTAGCATTTATCCCAACATGCTGTGATTCTGTATATACTTCTCTGAATTCCCAGCTGATTATGACTGCCTT
The DNA here is from genome assembly GCA_935064755.1 of Tragelaphus eurycerus. Classification (NCBI taxonomy): domain Eukaryota; kingdom Metazoa; phylum Chordata; class Mammalia; order Artiodactyla; family Bovidae; genus Tragelaphus; species Tragelaphus eurycerus. Next base: position 13,108,483 of record CAKXYN010000024.1, on the reverse strand, counting down.
GAAGTGGAGACTTTCTGCCAGCATAGTGCCTGGCACATAATAGGCACTTTATAAAGGTTTATGGGATGAAAGCACTCCACAGTGAGCGTATCTGTGCATATAGCTTTTTCTGTCTTTTGGAGCTACTCTGTTAGGATAAATTCCCAGGATAGAGATTTCTAGGCCAAAGTGACATGAACATGTTTATGAATTTTGATACATCGTGCTGGGTAGCTTCTGTGTCTACTTGAGGTTCCTTCCAAGTTTGTGACTCTTATATCACATGTTATGTTATTGCTAGATTGGCAGTCTGGTGGCTCCATATTTTCTCTAGCAAAAAAAAAAAAAAAATGACAGGAGGGTACCTCATTGTCAGATTCAAGTCTGGAATGAACACTGCATATGCTTTAGGATGAAAAGCTTCTAAAAGAATGAAAATCCTCCTGTGGAATGTGGGAAATAGAAGGAAGCAAGCAGCAGGGGCAAGATGCAGGGTTAAGGACACTATTATAGGAGCAAATCGGAGAAGTCAGTGGCACCCCACTCCAGTACTCTTGCCTGGAAAATCTCATGGATGGAGGAGTCTGGTGGGCTACAGTCCATGGGGTCTCAAAGAGTCGGACACGACTGAACGACTTCACTTTCCCTTTTCACTTTCACGCATTGGATAAGGAAATGGCAACCCACTCCAGTGTTCTTGCCTGGAGAATCCCGGGAACGGCAGAGCCTGGTGGGCTGCCGTCTCTGGGGTCGCACAGAGTCGGACACGACTGAAGTGACTTAGCAGCAGCAGTAGCAGGAGCAAATAACTCCTGGACTTTGACTGCTGCTCTGAACTTTTACTGTACTGTCATCAATATTTCATGAAAGCAATTGGCTATTTCTTTTATTTGTTTTTTACCCTCAGCACATTTAATGTTCAAAAGTGAAACATTACTAAATGCAAAGTGCTATTAATGCACATTCCAAGATCTGCTTTTATCAAGGTTTGAAATTGTTTGTCTAATGTATTATGCATCTCCATCTTCAATTGATCTGATTTGTATGTGTGAAATAAGATTGAGTCTCCATGCTGTGACCTTGGGCAGTGCTAGCTTTTTTTGAGTTTGAATTTCCCCTTCCTCTTCTAGTACTTGGCAGGCTCATAAATGAGCTCTGATAAATAACCATTCTACCTTTTGGTCCAAATATGCTATTGGTACACACCTGGAGTCACCTAAATGCCACTTCATAGATGGCATACGAAGTTTATGGGGGATAAGCTGGATATAGCAAGTGTGAAGTGAAAGTCGTTCAGTCGTGTCTGACTCTTTGCAACCCCAAGGACTATACAGTCCGTGGAATTCTCCAGGCCAGAATAATACTGGAGTGGGTAGCCGTTCCCTTCTCCAGGGGATCTTCCCGACCCAGGAGTTGAACCGGGGTTTCCTACATTATAGGTGAATTCTTTAGTAGCTGAGCTACCAGGGAAGTCCTGAATATACCAAGGGCATCGTTCAATTAGAAATATCCTGTGTTTAGATTGAGGATTCTCATGAGTACAAAAGTTTAACAGATATTTTAAAGAATTTGTGAATATTCTGGGTTCAATATTCCATTGTGCATATATTCTCTTCCAGCTCAGCTTCAATCCATTCATACTCAGACCTGTGACTTCAGTCTCTGAGAATGAGATGAAGGAGTTAGAAAAACTTCCCGTATGCTAGATCTGACTTTCAGGGAATATCCCTCATCTTTTCCAGCAAACTAGAGCCTCTGGGCCTTGATCTAGTTAGACATATGTAGGAGGATCTCTGAGAAGCCAGTAATTATATGGTAGCACGTGACCACACTTGGGTCATTGCAAGCCGCAGCTGTTAAGGACTCTATGAGCAATGAAGTCAGATGATCTTGTTTTTAGTCACATTTCTGCCACTAACAAGCTATGTGACATTAGCAAGATTTCCTAGGCCGGCTACTGCTAACCAGTCTTTAAAATCCTGCATTCTATTGACAGTATGGTGAAACCTATGAACCACTTTCCAGAATAGTATCTTTTAAGTGTATAAAATGAAATAAATATATAGAATTATAAAGAAAGCCAGTTATATTGAAATCATCATTAAAACATTAAAAATTGATGATTTTTGTGATTCTTTACTAGTACATCAGATATCAGGAGTTAGAAGTGTGTCTCAGTTCAGTTCAGTGGCTCAGTTGTATCCGACTCTTTGCGACCCCATGAATCGCAGCACGCCAGGCCTCCCTGTCCATCACCAACTCCCGGAGTTCACTCAAATTCATGTCCATCTAGTCAGTGATGCCATCCAGCCATCTCATCCTCTGTCTTCCCCTTCTCCTCCTGCCCCCAATCCCTCCCAGCATCAGGGTCTTTTCCAGTGAGTTTATCAAAACACTGATTTGGGGCACTGGCATAATTAAAGGACTGTTTTGCCAGGAAAGTAACATTTGATTCACCTGGGAAGTTACCTGGGCAGTTAGTAGTGAGAAATTCCCTGGGTTTCATCTGTTGCTTTTATCTAGCATGTAACTAGGGCTTCGTAGGTGGCACCTGTGGTAAAGAACCTGTTTGCCAATGCAAGAGACCTAAGGGATGTGGTTTTGATCCCTGAATCAGGAAGAGTCCCTGGAGGAGGAATTGGCAACCCACTCCAGTATTTTTACCTGGAGAATCCCATGGACAGAGGAGCCTGGAGGGCTATGGTCCATCGGTCTCAAAGAGTCGGACATGACTGAAGCAACTTAACACACACATAGGAAGCTCAGGAGATAGTAACACAGTAGAAACAATTGTAACCCTGGTCATTTCCCTTTGGAGGGACCCAAAAATCAGAGCTAATGGGGATGTGACTGTGTCCCTGTTCTATGTGTATTAAACTATGTCCTTTGCTTGCATTGCTGAGTCACTTCAGTCATGTCCGACTCTGTGCAACCCCACAAACAGCAGCCCACCAGGCTCCCCCATCCCTGGGATTCTCCAGGCAAGAACACTGGAGTGGGTTGCCATTTCCTTCTCCAATGTATGAAAGTGAAAAGTGAAATTGCTCAGTCGTGTCCGACTCTTAGCAACCCCATGGAGTGCAGCCCACCAGGCTCCTCCATCCATGGGATTTTCCAGGCAAGAGTACTGGAGTGTGTTGCTTGCATTAGAGGAGCCTGTATCTTTCAGCATCTTCCCATCAGAGCATCGCCACGTCTTTGTGATAACCACACACTTTACACAGAGATCGTGTGCTGCACCCACCTACTTACCAGACTCGAATTGTATTGCCTCACTGGAAAGTAAGATCTTTGAAATAAAAAGAAGTTAAGGAATAATAGTAATAAAGCACTACTCATTTATTTAAAGTTGTCTTCTTTTCTCTACTTTCTAAGTGTTTTAATTATGGAGGTCTAAGTATGTTCTGTGTGAGAGGAGTGGCAGACTAAATTTACCCCAATTCTTTCAGAAAATGGAAGCCATTTCTTCTCATTACCTTTCTACCCCCTTCAACTTTGCATTTTGGAGAGAAAAATTATTTTTTTCTTGAAGAGCACTGTAAATACTTTTAAGTGTAACACCACTTGCCTAATTCAGCATTACTTCACAATATTAATTGCAAATGGAAAGCAAGATGCCTTTTAGCTTTGTAGTTGCATTATAAATGCCTACATGTTAATCTGGGTACAAACTCTTAGTCTGATAAATCTGGGAGTGGAGAAGTGTTCAGATTTGATTTGTCCATTTGCTTCGTTTAATTGTAAGAATGCTTTGTAAATGTGGACTCATTTTCAGGTTAGAAGATCCTCTGCCAAATTAGACTGGAAGCCTGAAGCATAGGCAGTAAGCAATTTTTCCTCCTTTAGGTGCTGCTATGGATCAATATCTGTTATTGACTCTTCTAGGGTTTTCATGCAGTTTTCTATCATGGTCGTTTATGCTAATCAGCATGAAACAGAATAATTGTAAATCATAGCCCCTTAGGCACATTTTTCTCTCCTGTAATACTTGAGACCACAGAATTATGTTCAAAAGAGATGAGAAAAACAATCCATCATTTTTCACTGACTCATGAAGTTGATACAGATGTGGATGGTAAGGACTCCTTCCATCCTTATATTTGGACTTCACTTTATATTTTAATTCTGAATGCCAGTCAGTGCAAATGAAACTCTCTGTGAAAAGAAATCAGGTTTAAATTAGCCAGTTACCTTTATTTGTGGAAGTGCAAATACATCATGTTAAATATGGAAGGCAGAATAACTATAATAAACCCTATTTTAATGTTTGTACATAAGATTATTAAAAGTTATCTTCAGGATGGCATGTTTATGTAATTATTGTAAATTATCAGAGTTATTGCCTGAAGATGTATAAGGATATTTATCTACATTTTTAATGATACAATTCAGATAATTAGTGCAGAAGACAGCAATTTTTTTACTTAAATGTTATACTAAGATAGATAGCTTGTACTGTTTACATTTATTTGTAGTATTGAACTCATTAAAATATATAGTTATTACAAAAGCAAAGTAAAATATATCTGTCTTGACCAGTAACTCATACATGTCATGTATTCTTTAGTGTCATCAGAGTTCCAACTATGCCATGGAAGCAAAGTCAGCTCTAGCAGTAACCATATCCCTGTGCACACCCGCAGGTGAATGCGGATGTGTTGTGTACATAACACAGTCTGGCTGGGCTGAGGATACAACTCCAAAAGGAAACCCTATTCAGTAATAGAGCCTTCAGATATGGTGCCTGGATGCAGAGTGGCCTCTACCTATGGACCTGCATATGAAAGATGGGGAACCTTTTTCTAGTTTTCTTTGGATTGTCCCAAATAAAAACTTGGCTCGTCAAAATGGAAAGTAGAAGCTGTATACTCCCAAAGAAGGATAAGTCTTTTCTGCTTCAGAGTTTTCAGGCTAAAGAAGGTTTATGGATTGTCACTCAGAAGAGTTGGATGAAGGAGTTGTTTGACTCCCAGTTTGTTTTAAACAATACAGATACATCCTTACTTCATGGAAGCCATTCCTTAGCATCAATCTGTTGTTATGGCCACTTCTGAGTTTAAAATGTGCTTGAAAGCAAGAGAGATCTCGCTTGGGAGATGAGGCTTGGACCGTGGTGGTGGGGGCAGTCTACTCCCCATTCTCTGCATCTCTTGGTTCATGAATTCAGTTGATATTAGTTGAGCACCTTCTTTATGTCAGGGATTGTTCTGAGGAGGCAATGGTGAAGGAGACCGGTAGTTCTAGCCCTCTTCAAAGCTTGCAGTTTCATGGGGTGTGCAGTCGGGGGAGACAGGGGGAGAGGAAGACACAAAGGATTAACAAGAATTTACAACCCTGTGTGTGATTATGTCTGTGCTTACCCACTGTTAGCCAGGTTGCGGTGGAGGGAACATACAACATTTTGAGAGTGTCCCAGGGATTTGTACCAGAAAGTGGGCTTTCAGAAAATTTAAGCAGGTTGGATTTTCAGTTTAAGATGGAAGAGAATGTTCCAGGCAAAGAGACAGGTTCCTATAAAGAGACCTGGAGCGAGAGTTGAAAAATATGATGAGAGTGATCATCAGAAGCCTGAAATTTACTCAGCGAGTGGGAGGAACCAGTAAAGGGTTTTACACAGGGTAGTGGTAGGATCATGTTTGCCCATTTGGAAGATTTCTGGTAGTGGAGGATGAGTTGACATTGGACAGGGGGTGGCCAGGATTCTAGTTAGAGCATGCCTCAGCAGGCTTCCAGGATAGAGTGGTGGTGATGATAACTACGACCAGGATGGGGGCTATGAGGATGAAGGGAGATGAAATCCATAGGACCAGATAACCAACTGAGTGACTACAGCGCTTCAGATCAGTCGCTCAGTCGTGTCTAACTCTTTGTGACCCCATGAATCGCAGCACGCCAGGCCTCCCTGTCCATCACCAGCTTCCAGAGTTCACTCAGACTCACATCCATTGAGTCAGTGATGCCATCCAGCCATCTCATCCTCTGTCGTCCTCTTCTCCTCCTGCCCCCAATCCCTCCCAGCATCAGAGTCTTCTCCAATGAGTCAACTCTTCGCATGAGGTGGCCAAAGTACTGGAGTTTCAGCATCAGTCCTTCCAAAGAAATCCCAGGGCTGATCTCCTTCAGAATGGACCGGTTGGATCTTCTTGCAGTCCAAGGGACTCTCAAGAGTCTTCTCCAACACCGCAGTTCAAAAGCATCAATTCTTTGGCGCTCAGCCTTCTTCACAGTCCAACTCTCACATCCATACATGACCACAGGAAAAACCACAGCCTTGACTAGACAGACCTTTGTTGGAAAAGTAATGTCTCTGTTTTTCAATATGCTATCTAGGTTGGTCATAACTTTCCTTCCAAGGAGCAAGCGTCTTTTTAATTTCATGGCTGCAGTCACCATCTGCAGGGATTTTGGAGCCCCCAAAAATAAAGTCTGACACTGTTTCCACTGTTTCCCCATCTATTTCCCATGAAGTGATGGAACCGGATGCCATGATCTTCGTTTTCTGAATGTTGAGCTTTAAGTCAACTTTTTCACTCTCCTCTTTCACTTTCATCAAGAGGCTTTTGAGTTCTTCTTCACTGTACCAGTCCCTGAAACTGGAGACACAGGAAGCAGGGCATCTTGGGTAAAGATGATCATTTCAGTTGGAGAGTCACTGAATGGGTGCTTCCTTAGATACCCTCATAGAAGTGTGCTGCTGACTGTTGGTAACAAGCATCTGGAACCTGGGAAGAGTTCTGGGCTGGGGATTAAGAGTCATCCACCCAAAGACTAATGGTGGTGGTTTAGTTGCTAAGTCATTTCTGACTCTTGTGACCCCATGGACTGTAGCCTGTCAGACTCCTTTGCCCATGAGATTCTCCAGGCAAGAATACTGGAGTGGGTTGCTATTTCCTTCTCTAGGGCATCTTCCTGACCCAGGGATCCAACCTAGGTTTCCTGCTTTGCAGGTAGTCTGCTGCCTTGCAGGCAGATTCTTCATCAGCTGAGCCACCAGGGAAGCTCCAGTATTAATGACAAGCACTCAAGTTACTTAGTGTTGAGTATTTTTCTTCCAAGAGTCTCAAGTATTTAGGACTGCCTAGACCCAGTTTTCTTGCCTGGAGAATCCCAGGGGCAGGAGAGCCTGGTGGGCTGACGTCTGTGGGGTCACACAGAGTCGGACACGACTGAAGTGACTTAGCAGCAGCAGCAGCAGACCCAGGGACTGAATCTAATCTTTTGGGCCTTCTCTTTTCATAAGTTAAATGGAGACGATTTGTACACGGTTTAAGAATTGTTTTCTTTGCAGGACAAGCTGCAGAAACATATACTTATCTTGTGCATAGACATGTGCTTTCTTTTACTTTGAAATGGTGTTTGCAATCTAGGTATCTTTGGTCATGGAAAAGCCATAGCTACGGAAGTTTCATGGTAATTCTGGAATTTTCCATATAGTTAAAAAGTATGTTGGGAACAATTTCTGTTGTCTCAAATGAGAAGATTTCATTCTTCTTTATGGTATATAGAATATGGTGTATTTATGTACCATGCTAAGTCACTTCAGTCATATCTAACCCTTTAAGACCCCGTGGGCTGTAGCCCACCAAGCTCCTATGTCCATGGGATTCTCCAGGCAAGAATACTGGAGTGGGTTGCTGTGCTCTTCACCAGGGGATCTTCTCAACCCAGGGATCAAACCCACATTTCTTTACGTGTGTGTGTGTGTGTGTGTGTGTGTGTGTGTGTGTGTGTGATGATCATGTCTTCTTTATCATCTATTGATGGGCACTAAGGTTGCTTCTACATATTTTTCTTTCATTGAAGTATAGTTGATTTACAACATTATGTTACTTTTGTAGGTGTTCAGTACAGTGATTCAGATATACATATGTTCTTTTTTAGATTCTTTTCTCTTCTAGGTATAGTTCCTGTACTATGCAGTCCATAGCTTGACTGTTGTTAATAATACTGCAATGAACATAGAGATGCATGTATTTTTTTCAAATTAATGTTTTTGTTTTCTTTGAATAAATATCCATGAGTAGAATTGCTGGATCGTATAATAGTTCTTTTTGAAATTTTTTTAAATTTATTATTATTATTTTTTACTTTATAATATTGTATTGGTTTTGACATACATCCACCACAGGTGTACACGTGTTCCCCATCCTGAACCCCCTCCCACCTCCCTCCCTGTACCATCCTTTTTTGAAGAATCTCCATATGGTTTTCCATGGCAGTTGCACCAATTTACCTTCCTACCAACAGTGCATGAAGGTTCCCTTTTTGTCCACATCCTCACCAGTATTTACTTATTTTCTGTTTGATAACAGCTATTCTGACAGGTGTAAGGTGGGGTCTCCTTGTGGTTATGGTTTGCATTTCCCTTGTGATTGGTGGTGTTGAACACTTTTCATTTGCCTGCTGACCATCTGTATGTCTTTCTTGCAAAAATATCTCTTCAGATCTCCTGCCCACTTTGCAGTCAGGCTTTTTTTTTTTTTTTTTTTGGTGTTGAGTTGTATGAGTTATTTCTGTATGTTGGCTATAAATCCCTTATTGAATGTATCATTTGCAAATATCTTCTCGTATTCAGTAGATGGCTGTTTTTTGTCTGTTTGTTTCGATAATTCCCTATGCTAAGTGAAATAAAGCAGATAAAGACAAAAAGACAAATAGTGTATGATTTCACTTATGTGTTGAATCTAAAATACAAAAGAAATGAACAAAAAAGAAACAGTTATAGATACAGAGAGCAAACAGGTGGTTGCCAGAGAGGAGAGGACTAGCAGGAGGAAAGAAATAGGTGAGGGAGATTAAGATGTAGAAACTTCCTGTTACAAAATAAATGAGTCATGGGTATAAAATATCCAGTGTGGGAAATACAATGAATAACTATGTAAGATCTTTGTATGGTGACACATAGTAAGTAAAATTATCATGGTGATCAGTTTGAAATGTATCAGATCAGATCAGATCAGTCGCTCAGTCGTGTCTGACTCTTTGCGACCCCATGAATTGCAGCACGACAGGCCTCCCTGTCCATCATCAACTCCCGGAGGTCACTCAGACTCACATCCATCGAGTCAGTGATGCCATCCAGCCATCTCATCCTCTGTCGTCCCCTTCTCCTCCTGCCCCCAGTCCCTCCCAGCATCAGAGTCTTCTCCATTGAGTCAACTCTTTGCATGAGGTGGCCAAAATACTGGAGTTTCAGCTTTAGCATCATTCCTTCCAAAGAAATCCCAGGGCTGATCTCCTTGAGAATGGACTGGTTGGATCTCCTTGCAGTCCAAGGGACTCTCAAGAGTCTTCTATAGAAATATCTAATCACTATGTTGTATAACAGAAACTAACATAATATTGTAGGTCAATTATACTTCAAAAGCAAACTCAGAAAATGAGATGAGATTTATGGTTACCAGAGGTGCAGAGTAGGGGGAGGGTGATTTGGATGAAGGCAGTCAAAATGTGCATCCTTCTGTTATAAGATAAATAAGTGCTCAGGACTCAACATACAACATTATACATGTAATTAACTCTGATGTTTATTATATAGGAAAGCTGTTAAGAGAGTAAATCCTAAAAAGTTCTCCTCACAAGAAAAATATTCTTTTTTCTATTTCTTTAATGTGTATCTGTATGAGATGATAGACATTCACATGTCCACTGAAGCTTATTGTGATACTCGCTTCATGATGTGTCTAAGTCAAAACATGATGCTATACACGTTACACTTAAACAGAGCTGTGTGTCAATTATATCTCAATAAAACTGAAAGAAAAAACTACATTGGGGAATCTCGCCATCCTGTATATTCTGTCTCTAACGAAGAAGAAATGTATGGAAAGAGATAATAGGAGTTGAGTAGGAAATTGAAGTTGCAAAATTCTGTGGCATAGTGAAAATGATTTTTGATTTTTCAGTTTTTCTTTGCTATTTCATTGTATTTTTCTTGACAGAAACAAAAAGCATTTTTCACTGAAAAGTGCTCTGTTGGCAGCATGATTTCTGGGTCCACATAGAGGAAGAATGAGGTGGACAGAATGGTAGAAATTTTAGAAGGAAAGCATGTTTCCTCATTTGGGGAAAAGGGTGGGAGTAAGAAAAACATGTTTATTCTTATGTTAAGTTTAAAATCTGATGTTGACCACATCATTGAAATGCCTTTACAGTTTGTGTTGTTTATGGATCTGTACAAAGTTCCTAATTAATCTGAAAATTAATCCAGGAAGATACCCTGGAGGAGGGCATGGCAACCCACTCCAGTATTCTTACCTGGAGAATCCATGGACAGAGGAGCCTGGCGAGCTGTCATCCATAGGGTTGCAAAGAGTTGGACATGACTGAAGTGACTTAGCAGCAGCAGCAATCTGAAAATAAGACATACATTATTTTTATACATTTTGAGATATTTTAAATTACATATTGCATTTAATTTTTTTAATGTATATACCTTTAAAGTGGAATTTATGATAGTTTCACAATTCATTGTAAAATGCTGTGTATGTTTAGGAATAGTATAGCATTGTAAGTCCAAATTTCAAATTAAGTATACAGTTGACCCTTGAACCATGCAGGGTTAGGGGGGTAGGGGTACCCCTCAGAGTAGTCAAAAATCTACCTGTAACTTAGAGTCAACTGTTTGTATCCAAGATTTTGCATCTCTGGATTTAGCCAACTGAAATCATATGATACTGTCGTATTTAGTAAAATCCACATGTAAGTGGACTCGTGCAGTTCAAACCTATGATGTTCAAGGGTCAACTGTGTATTTTTATCTAAATGTTTTGTATACATGTGGATAAAGATCATTCACTTACTTATAGTTCTTCATTTCACAAATAAGTTTCCAGTGCAATTCAGTATTAAAGCTCAGTTAACTTAGAGGCAAGATCTGATGGTAGTAGATTTTTTCCTTTTGAATCTTGGCTTGACCCAGGCTAGTACTGATTGACGGTGGCACCCCACCCCAGTACTTTTGCCTGGAAAATCCCATGGACAGAGGATCCTGGTAGGCTCCAGTCCATGGGGTCGCTGGGAGTCGGACACGACTGAGCGACTTCGCTTTCACTTTTCACTTTCATGCATTGGAGAAGGAGATGGCAACCCACTCCAGTGTTCTTGCCTGGAGAATCCCAGGGACGGGGGAGCCTGGTGGGCTGCTGTCCATGGGGTCGCACAGAGTCGGACACGACTGAAGTGACTTAGTGATTTAGCAGTACTGATTGAAAGCCCTGAGATGACCACCTGGTTAGTGGATGGAATGACGTGTTTGTCCATTTGCTTCTTGATGAGGTAATCATAGCCCTGGGAGCAGAAGCACATCATTTGAGTGACATTTTACTTCAAAAAATATATGTGATGATTTCTGTAAATCCGCATTCTAGAATAGTCTTGTAAGAGTCCCAGGGATAGTATTTGGAATAAGACCTGTTGTGTGTATGGTAATGAGGTTGTGGTTTTAAACTCCTCCATTCTGTCTTATAGTTTCAGGTGGCCTTAGTTTGAAACATTAAAACCATATGGTCTTTATATATTTGGAGTACCTAATGTGTGAGTAAGTGTTCTCTGCCTCAGCCTTTTCCTGTCTTTGATGTTTGTGTCACTAGCTTGCAATGTCTCATTTTGTAGAACCTTAGATGTCTCAATAGCTCTATTTTAATTTAGTATCTTGGTTCAGTAGAGAATGCCACAGTCATGAGTGTTGATTCCATGCCAGTCAGCTTTTACAGTGAAAATTCATTTTCCTGTAGCTTTAACTGGTGTTTGAGAATTGGCTGATGATATTTGATTACTTTTGTTCAAGTATAGATGAGGCTATCTAATTCATTAACTGTACTGGAGAAAAATAAAACTGATGTCTATTGGGTAGAATTTTTCCAAATGTCCCGGGATAGTGTTTTTTCCTATGTTAAGAAAAGCATTTCCTTTCATCTGTGGGTAACCTCCCACTAGAGTAAAATCTACGCATTATTTCCGCAAACTTATTTCAGTGTAAGTTCTTGGTGAATGGAGCCACCAGTCTCCTGGTGGTTATATCCCATCCTGCATCCTCTTCATGGACAGGGAAGCTGTCAGCTTGTGGCTGCTCCAGCAGAAAACACTGGGCATTTCCTGGAATAGGTGGCTGATAAGGGTCATCTCTTGTCACCTCTTTAACTGGATTTATTGCTTCCGAATTTTTTAATAAGGACATATTTTAAGGTCTGTCTGGGGACTGAGAGCTCTGATCATTCATGCAGTGAACTTTGAATAAGTTGGTAAGATTGACTGGACCCTATTATCATAATGGATGGTGACTATTTGACATTTACAGTGGTATGCTCCATTTGCACTAAAATAAATGAATTTGTATTTAAAAATAATTGACCAATCTGATTTCCTATCAAACCTAAAATAGAGGTTATTTGCGTTAAAGTTAAAACCTGAAAAACTGCCTGCAGATTTAGTGACGATTTTCTGAATATGTCCATTGGTGGAACCCCATTCAACCTGATTGAATTGGTCTTTAGCCTGAAAAAGAACAGGAATCACATTACTGTCCTGGGCCTACATCTAAGTTGTTAGCTTTTCTGAATACATGAGGATTTTTATTAAGTGCGTATTTTTCGTCAGGCCTATCGGCCTTCCTGCCTACTGACCTGTTTCTAGGTCAGGATGGTGGTTCTCCCCGTGGAGTCAGTGTTAATTCTAGCTACTTTCCTTAGAGTTCTGACTTGTACAGCTCTTCCAGGTGGAGACTCAGATCACTGGTACCTTTTGCTGCCCATGATACATGTGGAAATGAGTCAGTGGAAAATTCACTTACTCATTGTGACCTACTTCTGTCTCTTGCATTGAAGGTGTGCTAATTTGTCAAAAGCCATCTGTCCCCCTTCCAGAAACCCTTGCTTCACTGCAACTTTAACCCCTTAGCCTATAGATTCTTTTATAATATTTACAGTTACCTAAATATGTTGATTATTCTGTTGTATATGCAGTCTGCTTTAGAGTCAACCCTAGAGGCCAGGGATAGGATCTGACTTTGTATAGCTCTCAGTACATCCTGACCCATGATCTCTGCTTTCTAATGAAGATTCTTGGCTTTTGAGGAGAAACTATAAAATGGTTAACTTTTACTAATTTAAGAAAGGAAGGTTTATTATGGCAGAGTTTGCTGGGATCAAACCTCTCACCCATTTTCAGCAAAACTTCCCTTTTCTCAGTTTTATTAGCGTATTCTTAGAGATTACTCATTTATCCAACAAGGTTTAATCAGCTTTTCTGTCAGGTATTGTACGAGGGTCACAAAAACAGTAAGATGCTTGCCTGCAGGAACCTTACAACCCCTAGTAAAAGAACTCCATGCAGTCATTTTAGAGTAAACCAGTTTAAACATCATTTTAACTGTGGGGAAGTGATGAACATTCCACTGTATGTAGAACCATATAGTCCATGGAATTCCCCAGGCCAGAATACTGGAGTGGGTAGCCATTCCCTTCTCCGGGGGATCTTCCCAACCCAGGGATTGAACCCAGGTCTCCTGCATTGCAGGTGGATTCTTTACCAGCTGAGCCACCAGGGAAGCAGAACAGTCCATGCCAACACCCAAATTAGGATTACTTCTTACCTGACTTTGTTGCTTTCAGCGTTAGTCTTGCTGCTCTCACTTTATGCAGTCACATATATCAGTATGTGAAATAGGGTATTTACTGTCGAACTTCATGGAAATTGTGAAAGAATTTATTGAGAATAATATGCTTCTAAACTCCAGAAAAAGAAAGTGATGTGTCTTATATATTTTACTAAGAGATACAGAAACACACATGTGTAGCAACTACAAACAACATATAGTAGCTCAGATTCATTGCTATTGACTTCATGTCCACTGTTGCATAGGCTTCAAAGTATTAAACGTGGTAGACCATGTGGGGAGAAGGCAATGGCACCCCACTCCAGTACTCTTGCCTGGAAAATCCCATGGACAGAGGAGCCTGGTAGGCTGCAGTCCATGGGGTCGCTAGGAGTCAGACATGACTGAGTGACTTCACTTTCTCTCTTCACTTTCATGCATTGGAGAAGGAAATGGCAACCCACTCCAGTGTTCTTGCCTGGAGAATCCCAGGGACAGTGGAGCTTGGTGGGCTGCCCGTCTCTGGGGTCGCACAGTCGGACACGACTGAAGTGACTTAGCATAGCATAGCATAGACCATATGTACAATTTCAAAAGATATATTTCAGTCCAGCATTATCTAAGATAATCATTGTATGTCTTAGTATATGAATATTTTTGCCCAAGTCTAACCATATTCTCAGATTAGGAATGAACAATCTTACTTAAAGTTAATATATGGAGAAGTAAATGGAAACCAGCATTTGACGAGTAGAATAGTAGTTTTGAAACCTATCTTGTTCTTGGCAGTTATTTAGTTTTTACTGTGAACAACTCACCCTTAAAAAACGAAATTCATGCTGACTTGATAGCACTTTTAAAAAAGTGGCAGCTAGTAACATTAAAATAATAAAGTAGAGTTTTGTTCTCTGCTCACCGTTGGAGTTGTGAGCACTGCTTTATTTGGATCTTAATTTCTCTGTGCTTTTTTCAGATTGTTGTAGATACCGCTCCTTTTTTGGGGAAAACTTGTAGAGAAGAAACTCAAGATCAGACTGGGCTAGTTTGCTGTGATACATTGCAGCCTAGACATGGTGTTACATTCTAGAAAATGTTCTGTGCTTTTTCACCAAGAGATAGACGCTTCTGGTCAAAGTTGTGAGTGAAGCAGTCAATTCTAAAGTAATGGAGTGATGGTTAAGCAGAGTTGTAGTGCTGCAGCAAAGATATGTGGTGCCCTGTGAGTTTTGTCACTGTAGAATGATCTAGATTTTGCTCTATGGATGAGCTGATTAACTTTGACTCTACTGGAAAGACAGTTTGCTTGTTTTCATTTTCTCCTTACAGTTATCACCTTTATCTTTGCTTTTGCAGCCATTTTCTATGATAAGCAAAATAAGTTTGTTTCAAAGGAAAGTATCATTTTGTTGTCAAATAATATGACATGGTGGATCCTCATCTACATACAGATTCATCTGGAGATGCACATGAACAATGACGTCTGAGAATAGGATTTTGCTCTCTATTGCCATTCATTATATGTGTACCCTCTTTATTTACTTGGTTCTCAGTGAAGGAGACCCTTCATGGTATTTTATTCTTTATACCAGAGCACTTTTCCAATGGAGATTAGAACATAAGCCTCAGTTGGCCAAGGACTTAAGTATACAATGTCTTATCTGGCTTTGTGCAGTCTCTTCATTTAAAACCACTTACCTGAAAGGCTTATATCTTTTGTTGTGGTGTCATCATAAGCCACACCTGAGAATTTGGCATTGTTCCTTGGAGCTTATTCAGATGTTTTCTGCTAAGCTGCTTTTTGTGTAAGATGTTGAAAATCGAATTATCCTCTCTGGGCCCTGAACTCCTAACCTGATTAAAATGATCCCTGTCACCACAAAAGCATGGCATTTCTGCAACCTTTGGAGAAGATTCAGGAGGGAAGTGAATGGGGTCCATGCCCGGTGACACTTGTGGGCATTTGGGTGGGGCTTGAGGGTTATGAAACAGTGATTGCAAAACCACAGGTCCTTCCACCCTCCCTGTGGTGCTGGATTCCTAATTTAGGTTTTTCTTCCATTGGTTCTATGGCCACGAGTTCTGCGATGAGAACTAGGAGGCCTTCCTATGATCTCAGGCTGTGTAATAACAGGTGAAATGTTCCATATCACTGACTCCAATACTAGAAGCTTTATGCTTTCTTAACATGTGACAGTATGATTCTAGTTAGTTCAGCATTGCTGTTTCAGCTTTGCAGATTTTCTGCAAATTTAACGTAAGACAATATTCCAATGTAATAATTCCACTTGAATATAAATTCAGTAATTAAATCTCTAAGAGGAGTGAATAGATTTAATGATGAATGATGGGGAAAGATGATGTCTATAGAATTCTTTGTTGTTTTAGAGTAGCTGGTTATGTCTACCAATATAGAAATCGTGTACACTGTGGATATTCTAAAAGGATAATCTTCATTAATGAGTATATTTCTCTAATGCCTGGGGGGTGAATTTATAAGCAAAAGAAAGATTCCTCAGAAGGTTTGCTGATTTTGAGGGAACCATTGTGATTACGTGCATTTACTTTCAAACCTCTGCAACTTCTGAGTTATATGTGGGGCTCTTATTGGCATTTTAAGTCAAGGAGACCTTATTCCTTTTGGCTTTGCCATTTGTTGAGCCGACCAAGCCTGCCAAAGTCTTAGCTGTGTCCTCCCCACATCATTAATAACTATTAAAGTTGGGCCCAGCCCAGCTTTGATTAGTACCAACTGTGACTATGCAACCAGCAGCCATTGGATTGTAATTAAAAGGGCATAAACAGTTCCTGTCCTTAGAAAACTGTATGGTCAACATTCTGTGCTTCATGTTTTAAATCACATTTTGAGGAGAGCTGAGCCTTTGCTAAAACAATAAAATGTCATTTACTGATGATTTCCTAACCTTAGTGATATTTTGGGTTGCTGTGAGTTAGGACTGGCTGGTACTTCCCAACCAAGGGGATCTGGTGTGCTGCTTTTTCTACTATTGCTGTTGAGTTGTTTCTTTTCTTTTTTTATGTCACTTTATTGGGATAGAGTTGACATACAAAAAGCTGTGTGTATTTGATGTATATAGTTTGATCGGTTTGGAGAATTATGCACCCATGAAACCATCACCACAAAAAAATTAGCTATGACTCCTGCAACCTCTAAATCTGGAAGAAATATGTGTGCGTTATAAAGAAAAACAGATGCTTTTGAAAAATACTGCTCACCATGATTCCCAGGATGAATGGAGAGTGGTAGAGAGTTGATGACAAAGTACCCATGACAGGGTCATTCATTGAGATACTAATTTGTGGTATTCTTTCTACTGGGCCTTCCCTGGTGGCTCAGATGATAAGCAGTCTGCCTGCAATGCAGGAGACCTGGGTTTGATCCCTGGGTCGGGAAGATCCCCTGGAGGAGGGCATGGCAACCCACTCTAGTATTTTTGCCTGGAGAATTTCATGGACAGAGGACCCTGGGGGGCTATACAGTCCATGGGGATCACAAAAAGTTGGACATGACTGAGCGACTGACACTTTCACTTCCTTCTTCAATGCCATACTATAGCTTCTTGACCTTTCTGAAATGGTCAATTGGAAACCAACAGGGACTTCCTACCAGAGAAGGCAGTGGCAACCCACTCCAGTACTCTTGCCTGGAAAATCCCGTGGACGGAGGAGCCTGGTGGGCTGCAGTCCATGGGGTTGCTAAGAGTCGGACACGACTGAGCGACTTCCCTTTCACTTTTCACTTTCATGCATTGGAGAAGGAAATGGCAACCCATTCCAGTGTTCTTGCCTGGAGAATCCCAGGGACGGTGGAGCCTGGTGGGCTGCCGTCTATGGGGTCGCACAGAGTCAGACATGACTGAAGTGACTTAGCAGCAGCAGCAGTGACTTCTTACTCACCTATGTCACTTCTAGTTGAAGCCCACATGAAATGGTGAGACCTGGTCTGAGCTGGGATATGGGTACATGAGACGCCTATACTGGGTAAGAACATCTCTAACTGGCACTGGCAAAGCAAATGTGGCTCCTGTTCTTAACTCTATCACCATGTACCTCTTGAAGCCCTGCTTGAAAAGGAGTAGACACAGGTCACATGGACAGGTACACCACCAGACACCTTTGCCTTCTCGCATTCCTGCCTTGGCCTCAGGGAAGTGCACTCTTATCTTCTAGACTTAGGCAGCTCCTCCCTGCCCTCGCCCTGTAGGAGCCTCACTCAAAGGCTCTCTCATCCTTGGGGAACGGCCACCTGGGGGAAATGTGCCTTCTGGCTCTTCCTGACTTCTACTGCCTCTGAATCCAAAACCTATTAAAGATCTTCTAAGGCATAGGAGCCCACACTGTGAACACAAAGGCTTCTTGGAATGAGGGAAAACCACCTTTCATTCCCCTCCAGTAGAAAGAATACCACTAATTAATATCTCAGTAAATGACCCTGTTATGGGGTACTTTGTCATAACTCTCTACCTGTCTCCATTCCTTCTGGAAACGGTGATAAGCAGTGTGTTTAAAAGGCTCTGTTTTTGTTTATAACACATACGTATTTTTTCCAGATTAAGAGGTTGCAGGGTTCATAGTTAATTTTTTTGTAAACAAAAGTGCAAGGACACACACATTTTCCCTTATTCCCACCACAGAGTAGTACTCACCATTATTATTTGTGTACATTTCCTTCTAGTCCATGTTCTTTGCTTTCTGTGTATTTTAAGCATATCTGGTGTCAAGCTTTGGACTCTCCACTTTTCACCATTGTAAGCAAGCATTTTGGGAAAAATATCCCATCTTATGGTTGTAGCATAGCTTATTTAGCTACTTCATTCAGGGTGTTTAGGAGAATAGACTGATCATCAGTCTTAGTAAGACTACATCGTCCTTTGTTCTCCGCCAGCTCAGGAAAAGGTCTAAAAAGACACATGTGTCTGGGGTGGGGGAGGGGAGGTGGTGTCTTGGCTTGGTTCGAAACAAAAAGGAACTTTCCCAGAAAGGAGGCGGTTGATTATAGGTGATTGTTAGTGATCTTGAGAGAGAGGTGAGTGGGTGAGCAGAGAGTCTGTGTTGCAGGTCCCAGTTGCCTGTCAGCCTCCGTCCTTGCACCTTCTCGGGCTGCCTTGTCTTCCCTCAATTCTGGACTTTTTGTCTTTCGATGCCAGGCTAGGGTGACTAGGGCAGAAGTAGGTCCTTACTGTGAGGTGGATTCTTTAAAATACATATTTCATTTAGGGCATAAAAAGCGTTTGGAGGATGGAATGACCCCAGAATGAGCTGTTCTAAGAAAAGCGGCCAACCCTATTTCTATTTCTGAGTCTTATCAATTTTTAAAAAACATTTTTAAAAGGTTAGGGAAGTAGTTTTCTTCATTTCTCTACAAATTGATTAACTCTTTCACATAGTTGAGTTAGAGATTAATCTTGTTGGGCTAAAATCATATGTTACATGAAGAGGTAGAAAACTAATCAAAGTTCTTTTTCTGAAAGGAAGTTTTAACAGTTGAAAAATGACTAATCTCTGAAGCAAGGCGGTAACAATGAGGATTGGGGGATAGAGTTATTTATAATTAATATACCAGTAATTCTTCCTAACTTTGGGGCCAGACTCATTGCCAGTATATTTTTTTCAGCTAGAACACAAATATTAATTATTGGTTCTACTGGTCTTTACTGCAATAAAATAAGTTTTTTTAATGGAATTGTACTTTGGTTTAACAGCGTATTATGGACGCATTACATAATCTTCCTGGGACCTCCCCTAACCACTCATTTCCTATTTTACATTTCTCAATGATAAAGTTGTTGCCATGTTAATAATCTTTACTGTCTCTACTTACTTGAGAAAATGCCTTAAACTAAGTTATAATTTACCTACCTGAAAGCGTTCTTTAACAGTTGTGTTTCTCATTCAGGTGATTGTATGTTTATTTCATTTTGATCTTTAGTCTTTTTGTTTTTAAACATGGACTGCCTAGCTTCTGTTAAACCTTGGGTAGGCCCCCCCCTTTTTTTTTTTTTTTTTGGTTCTTTCAAATACACAATGTCTCCTTGTTAAACAATGGAGCTATTTAAAAACTCAGGGAAATGTCTCCCTCCCCAGATTTCCTGACTGCAAACTCATAAGCACATCTTCTTTGGGGTCCTGGTAACTGTCTTCCCTCGGCCTGGGTCAGAGACTCTAAAAACTCTTGGGGTTTTTGGTGATGTGATCAAACTGCATATCAGAAAAACAAGTTGAGTTAGAACAAGAAAATCAAGTGGATGGCAGTATTGTTGGAGGAGGGGAAGGAGGTAGCTTTGTCTTGTGAAACCATTGATCACCAAGTGCTAGTCCCCAGTGTGTAGAAAGGTGATAGGACCTATTGCTTACCTCTCGTCTGCCGTTTAAATATTATTTTACACTATTGATGCTTTCAGATGCAAAAGGCATAACTCAGTGTGTGATTTTTTTTAAGTAAAATGAGACACGGTTTTTGTCATTTGCAAAACTTCCCAGTTTTTATTTATTTTTTAATTGAAGGATAATTGCTTTACAGAATTGTGTTGATTTCTGCCAAACATACAGTTTTGAGGTACTGTCCTTGAGGCTGATTGGCTAATAGCGCAGTGTTTTTGCACCTTACTCTATAATTGTGTGCAGCTTACCAAGTGGCGCTAGTGGTAAAGAACTCGCCTGCCAATGCAACTTAAGAGACTAAGGTTCAATCCCCGGGTCGGGAAGATTCCCTGGAGAAAGGCATGGCAACCCACTCCAGTCAGTATTCATGCCTGGAGAATCCGAAGGACCAGGGAGCCTGGTGGGTTACAGTCCATAGGATCGCAAAGAGTCAGACTCATCTGAAGTGACTTACATGCACACATATCGTTGGGTGAGTTCATGACCTTTGGGACCTGCTGTACTAAACAGTGTAGCTAATATCTGACACTGAAGCAGAAAACACTCCTTGTTATATAAGTGAACCCTACAATTTTATGATAATGTAAATGAAAATGTGAGGTGGCCACAAAGTTAAAGGAGTGACTCGCTTGGTAGCTATAGACAGGTTTTATTTTCCTGATGATTTAGCTTGTTGTTTTCATATGTATGTTGCCCTTTCAATAGGATTGAGGGTCTGTTTAGAAAAAAGATAAGCATAAGTAGCCAGTGGGAGAGTTCACATTCATTTCTTTCTTAGTGTCAAATGATTTGTTTTCAGTAACTTGAAGTGTCTTAATTCTACTCATGATATGCAATTTAATTTCAGGTGGGCAGGTTACACTGGATCCTTTTCAATATGGAAATATTACACAGTTGGGTGCCATCTCTTTCTACTTTGAATTTCTACATTGAAATGTTTTCCTGTGAAGGTCAGGGATTCCATAACTGTAATAAACTGGAGTCCAGGAACACAGTGAAGAGGATCTCTCTGAGTCACTGAGTGCAGGGAATGTAGAATGAGTTGAAGTGGAATGGCTGGTGAATGTGGTGAAGAGGTGGAGTGCCTGTGTTGTTCTGGAGCTCAGGGTACTTACTAATAAGGGCCAAATTCCAGGCTGGGACGATGAGGTCACCTCTTTGAACACAAGGCTGGCCCTGTGAGAAATAGGTGGCCATGCCCATAAGAGGCAGGATGGTGATTTGAAGGTAGGTGAAGCCAGCAGTAAACTTTTCCTTAGGAAATGACGCTTTCCTGGCACTCTGCCTTGTCTGAACTCCTGCCATAGTTTTAATGTAATTCACACAATTCAGTGAAACCTCTTTCCACTGTCACATTCGCATACATGCTCTCGCAGAGTCTGGGAGGTCTTTGGGAAGCAAGAATGGAGGAAGATGCAGTTAGGAGTTAGGGACTAACAGATGCGCACTGCTGTCTATAAGATGGGTAAGCAGCAAGGACCTACTGTGTAGCACAGGCGCCGATAGTCAATATCTTGTAATAACCTATTAGCACAAAGAATCTGAAAAAATATATATGTATAAAGTTGGCCAAAGAGTTAATTCGGGTTTTTCCACAAGATGTTATGGGGTTGAATCACTTTGTTGTACGCCTGAACTTAACACACTTTAATTTTAAAAAATAAGGGAAGATGCCAAAGGAATGACATCCTGAAAGAATAAGTACAGTAGAAGGATCTAAGATTGGGGATCACAGGTTTATAGAAGTCATAAATATGTACATTTTATAATGTTGCTGCTGCTACTGCTGCTAAGTCACTTCAGTCGTGTCCGACTCTGTGCGACCCCATAGACGGCAGCCCACCAGGCACCTCCGTCCCTGGGATTCTCCAGGCAAGAACACTGGAGTGGGTTGCCATTTCCTTCTCCTTATAATGTTGAGTTTGTTGTATTTTGAGACACATCATTTATTTTGAGACACATCATT
Source organism: Tragelaphus eurycerus (assembly GCA_935064755.1). Taxonomy (NCBI): domain Eukaryota; kingdom Metazoa; phylum Chordata; class Mammalia; order Artiodactyla; family Bovidae; genus Tragelaphus; species Tragelaphus eurycerus. The sequence goes on along the minus strand of CAKXYN010000024.1, from coordinate 13,086,545 downwards.
TATTAATCCTTATTTTAAAAAAAGAGAAGGATTTATATTTATCTCAATATGGTCAATATATATATATATATGTTTTAGATCTTCTGCTGGCTAAATTCACTTCCTAATGTATATTATAATATCTTCCTTTCCCCTAAGACCAGTATATACAAAGAGGCTTCACACCACAGCTCCTGATTTCTGTGTTCTCTAATCCATAAAGAGTCAGATATCTAGACATAGGAAAAAAAAAAAGAAAAAAGCCACGCCATCTTAACGAGGATATGATCCAGAAACTTGGATTTAATTTTAAAGTCTTAACTAAGAAACAATTTAACAAAAGAATATGAATCACACATGCTTAAACACAAGTCCCTTCCCTAGCTGTGTCTGACTAGACCAGCTGGTTTGAGAAGGGATAAGGAGGAAATGCCTGCTTGAAATGGATAGTCTACGTGCTGGTTCATTCATCTGCATTCAGATCCTCAAGAATACACTGCGGAGAAAGGAATGTCCAAATCGTGACATCTTACTTGTCTGTCTTCTGTGCGCCTGATAACTGCGTGTACAAATATGTGTGTACGTGTGTGCTCAGTTGTGTCTAGTTCTTTGTGACCCCATGGGCTGTAGGCTGCCAGGCTCCTCTGTCCATGGGATTTTCCAGGCAAGAATACTGGAGTGGGTTGCCATTTCCCTCTCTAGGGGATCTTCTCGATGCAGGAATCAAACCCATGTCTCCTGCATTGCAGGCAGATCCTTTACCACTGAGCCATCTGGGAAACCCCCATGTACCAATATATCACAGGACACACTGGGGTGTCTGTCCACCTGGGTAAGGCTTTCTGCTCCTAGAAAAACGTCACAACCTGAGTATGAAGCTTATTAACTTGATCTACCTCATCTATTTGACTGCCAGGCTACAGGCTCAAAAACCTGGTTTGTTGGTATCCCAAGAGCAGCCCCATGTCTTTGACATGGGTCTGTGGTTAGTAAGCTCACTGATTTATGTATAGGACCAGAAATGCTGAGATATTAATTTACAGGGAGGACAGATAACTGGTATGGGGTTTAGACTTGTCAAAGTTCTTACTCTTTGCTTTATAGAGATTTTTACAAAATGGCTAAAAGCACAAGCTCTGAAGGCACACTTGGTTTGGATACCTGTCCTACTGCTTGTTAGCTGTGTGGTCTTCGGCAAGTTTCTGAACTTCTCAGTTCTTCAGCTTTCAAGTCTGTCAGATGTGGAGAAATGTAAGTCTTGCCTTAGGATTCTCATGCAGATTAAACCGTTGCTCGGGGTGCATTAAGAGACATTTAGCCTAAGTTAGCAGTTGTCATTATTGTTCTTGTTATTCACTTTTGGGCAGACCTCTCCCTGAAGTAGCAGAAGGTGGCTCGGGGGATATGGTAGCAGAGCAAAGCACATTAGCTGGCTTACAAGATCCATGGCATCGGGCAGAGGTGGATGGATGCACGTGATTTTGAGAGTTGATCTGAAATGAAGTCGGTGTTGGGTTCAGTCCCTTGCATGCCCTTCACCTTGAGGGTGCCAATTTGCAGTCCTTGGAGGCACAGTTGACTTGTGGTTCTGCAGTTTTTGTTTTCCTATGTTTCTACAGCTAATCAATCGCCCTTCTTATTGTTACATTCTTTCTATAACTGTGTTAATGTTTACATTTATTGTCAAGTCTGCTGCCTTGGAACCAGCCTCTTTAGCTCTTGCATAATTCATTGTATTGATTTTAGAAGTTAATTCTATGGGCAGTCTTGTGCATCTTGTTCCCCAATCCTTGGGGGAAAAGCCTTAAGTGTAACATTCTATATAGGAAAGCATGTATGCATGAAAGGATGTGTTTAAGAAAGAAAGACCAAAATGTTTTCTTTCTTTTAAAACTTTGTATTTTACATTGGCGTGTAGCCGATCAACAATGTTGTGATAGTTTCAGGCGGGCAGCAGTGGGACTCAGCCATAGCTGTACTTGTAACCATTCTCTCCCAAACTCCCCTCCCATTCAGGCTGTCACGTAACATTGAGCAGAGTTCCCTGTGTTATACAGCAGGACCTTGTTGGTTATCCATTTTAAATGTCACAAAATGTTTTCTTTTGACAGCTTATATTTATGAAGTATTCATTTTGCCAAGCACGGTGATACTTTCTTCACATGCATTATCTCATTTCATTTCTACTTAACCCTCAGAGGTAGTTCAAATTTTTACCCCTAGTCTACAGATCAGTTGCTGCTGCTAAGTCGCTTCAGTCGTGTCCGACTCTGTGCAACCCCATAGACGGAAGCTCACCAGGCTCCCCTGTCCCTGGGATTCTCCAGGCAAGAACACTGGAGTGGGTTGCCATTTCCTTCTCCAATCTACAGATCAGTAAATGACCTCAATTTAAAACCAGCTCTACCAATCAATGGCAAGTCCTTGTATTTTATAACTGTACTCTCCTAAGAAATAGACAGTCAGTGAAATCTAAAACCGAACTACCTTTTCCTTTGTGGAATATGGAATACATAAGACGTAGTTAAATGTATTTCTGTGTCTAATGCAGATATTTGTAACTTTGACTGTGCCTGTGTGTAATGCAGATATTTCTAACTTTGAGTGTGCCTTGGTTGTGGGAGCCCACATGACCTCCTTTCCTAAGCCTTATTTGCCACAAGTTGGTGGTGCTGCCTTGGAAGTCATTACATCATCTTCCAGAGGTAAAATTCTGTGGCTCAGCCCACAAATTGCAAGAGCAGGGAGACTTCACTCATTACCTAGACTGAGTACTGAGCAATTTAAAGACCAACATCTTCTGGTATCGTCCCAGCCCTCCTGTCTTTAGATACAGAATTGGTTCCTTGTGGCCAATTTCATCTTTGCAAGATGAGAGACTACGAAAACATCAGTGGATGCAAATGAGGAAAAGAAAAGGCATCTGTCAAGTTAATTAAGGGAAAACATTCCCTTGACCTCTTTTTTTTTTTTTTTTTCCTGTGCTTTTCATCAAGTTGGGCTATTCTTTCCTCCTTAGAGATCTGCTCTTCCTTTCATGTTGGCCATGAATAGTAGGGCACTCAACACTTAAGGATGGAAGGAACACACAACTTATTTTAATATCCATTTGGCAGTTTTCCTGTTGTTTTTCCATTTAGGAAACATTTTCTTCCACTTGTGCCCATTATCACAGCTTTGACATTCCTGTCATTAGCAGAATGTCATTTTGCAAGATTCTGAGTTGGGCACAGCCAGCAGCAAAACATACTGAACAGAAAGAGGCTGGCTTTTTGCCACCTGACGTTTCCTCACAGAAAAGCACAAAGTGGAGCTCAGATGTGGGCTTTCCATGTGTGTCTGTTTGTGTTCTGACTGTGGAGGCGCAGGAATCAGAGACAGTTCACTTGTGAGCAAAGCATTATGCCAAATTGCTGTAAATGCAAAATGCTTTCCAGTTGGAAGGGCGTTATACAGTCATGCTGTTCATTCTGGGCTTGACATAAGTTTCTGTCAAGTGTCATAAAAGGAAATCCAGTGGCTACAGAAGTCAACTCCTCCTCCCTTTTTGTGGGTCAGATTGGAGTGGGCCCAGAATCCTCTGAACCAAAAAGGGGGAACTGATTGTATGGGTCACATTTAGCTTTGTGGTTAAATTACCCTACGAGAGTAAAGCATGGGCTTCCCTGCTGGCTCACATGGTAAAGAATCTGCCAGCAGTGCAGGAGACCTGGGTTTGATCCCTGTCAGAAAGATCTCCTAGAGAAGGGAATAGCTACCCACTCCACTATGCTTTCCTGGAGAATTCCATGGACAGAGAAGCCTGGCAGGCCATGGGATAGGAAAGAGTTGGATGCTACTGAGTGACGAGCACTTTCACAGTGAAACATACCCACCAAATTCAGTGTTTCTATTTTTTTTTTAATTCAGTGTTTCTAGATGTAGCGAGTTAAACCGATTCAATTTATATATGGAGACCCTGGAGTGGATAAAATAATAGTGTATCAGTTCGGCTGCTGCATATGTGTTCAAATAAGATTTGAATATAAGAAAATCTTTCAATGCAGATTTATAGAACTGGTGACCATTTCTTTAAAGCCATAAAGCAGGAGGTACTAGGTACAGAGGAAAGAAGTTAATAGTAAAATTTCATTATAGTATTTCCAGAAAGGATAATGAAATATTAGATTTAAGCTGTTATATTTTCTCTGGTTTGGTATTACCACCACTTTCTTAATTTTTTTTTTTTAATATCTTTGCATATCACTGGCCAACTGAGAAAAATCCAATGCTATTAAATTCATTAAAAGTAATTTTTGTACTTGGCTTTCTGCTGCTTAGTAAATAAAGTGTTTCAAGTTGTGACTTTTATCCATGCTGAATATGAAACATGGAAACTTTAAAATGTCATGTACATCCCCCACCCCCACAACAGAAGAGGTTTAAAAGAACATTAGTTTGTATTTTGTTTGTTTTTCCTTAACTCTCAAACATGTCTGTAGACTTACCTTTGGTCCCTGACCAAAGCTGTCCTGAGAACAACCAAAGGCTTGTATGTCAGTCTTATAGCTATTTGTTTTTATGACCCTTACCCAGTGATAAAATTGGGGCCACCACCTCTGTCCCTCCCCACGCTGACTCTCATTGCCTCTTTGATAGCCCAGTCAGAGGTCAGCTCAGCCAGGCAATAGCAGCACAGATTAGACCATAATTTTGAATGACTCCAGACAATGTTTGGCCAGATCAACCTTTGGAGCAGTCTACCAAGATACAACACATGCTCTTCAACTCTTGACCTTACCTTTGCAGCATTTTCTCCACACCTTCATCTTAAGTACAGTCTTTAGTATGTGCCTTTCATGAGGTTTAGGCTATTAGACTCTATGTGACTAATCGAAAGTCCAGAATTCATCTCTTCATTGACTGTTCCAGCCTTAAGTGTCTTCGTTCAAATAGATGACCTGCCCTGTTGTTGTTTTAGGATTCCTGGGGGACACGAGTCTAGGTATATCCTATAACACAGGCTGCAGATACATTCCACTGCAAAAATTAACAGGTATTGAGAATCTTCTCACTTTTAATTATTTTTTACTTCTAGCATTTTCAGCAGTTGGATGTTGCTACCATAAATCCCACATTATTACCAGCTCCTGCTTGACTTAGACCATTGTATTATGCCCCTCTCTTAACTCCACTGATTATTCCATTTTGTTTTATTCAGAATGACATGTATGTAGATTTTCTCAGTAAGGTGTTTCACATCATATAAAGCTGTAAGTTCTTTATGTTTTCTCAGTTATACGTGGCCTGAATCAAACTAGTAGAATTAACTGTAATATCATCTTGGGTCAGTTTAGTCTTACAGATTGGACTATATGTGTCCTCCAAGTTAAATTAGAAACTTCTTAAAGGCAGGAACTATATTTATACAAAAATATTTACTGAATCTGTATTCAAATCATTTTTATTTTAGGTATTTTTCTGAGCATCTAAAGAGATTTACTGTGTATAAAATACAACCTTTGACCTCAAGGAACTTGTCCCCCATCTCTAGACTGTAAGCTCCAGGTGGAATCCCTGGTTATGTTTACTGAATGAATGAGTGACGGCAGAGTGGATGCTCTGCTTGCCAGGGTCACTGGTGCAACATGGTGCGTGTCAGCCCACCCATCCGTCACATGCTCACATATGACCTCAGAGCTCACCATGTCAGCCACATAGAGTTAGCTGTGTTCATGTATCTTGCTTTGCAGTAGCCTCAAAATGGAATAATTAAGACGAAATAGGTTTAAAAAGTTTGTGTCAGGCAGATCACTGAGTTTAAGGGGTTGTTTAGGGAAGACCTATGAAATGGAGGGACAGTTTGCCCTACTGAGTGTACACTCTAAAATCCTGAGCTGATGGAGGTTTTATCTTACACTTTAGATAGCAGCATATTTTTGTTTGTACATCTCTGCCAGAATCTGCCTAAGAATACAGTTATCTGTGAATCAGTCTTAGCTCTTCTTTTACACTTTAAACACTTTGAGAGTGTTTTCTTCATTTTCTTATTTCCCGTAGTACTTGGTACATAGGAATAGACATTCCATAAATGTTTATTGCATTGAATAGCATCTTGCCAATATCTATATATTCAACCATCTCTCTTCCCCTACGAAGACTGAAAGTTGGGCAAGATCTCACCAAGGGCTTATCTTAATGGATTAGATATATTTCTAAGAAGTACTGTATATAGTAACAGATATATATATACACACACATATACATACTCCTCTTGAATTTCCTAAGAATTTTTGAAAGCTTCAAGACCTATACCTTCCTCTGGGTATGTAGCCTAAATTTTTTGCTCCTACCTGAAAACTGTATGAGCAGTCATTCATTTCCATGATAATTAATATCTTTAAAAAGGAGTTTTTCTACTAATGGAAAAGTTAAGTTCAAGTATCAAGCTGATAGCATCAGTACTAAGTGTTCATAATAATATACCCCGGAAAATGAAAAACTAGGTTATTACACTGACGCCAGTATGCAGAGGCCTGACACTGTCTGCTCAGCCATCAGCACAGTGCTGGCTACCTGCTCCTTCTCCAGCATTTCGGAGGCTGTATGAAAGAGTGTGGCTCACTCTCATACTTGCATTGAACCTTGGAGGTGATTTTTGGCATGACTTTTTAAAACGAAATGCTGTATGTTAGAGGCTAGGCATGGAGATGAGAAGGTACTTCTACCCCTGCCCACCTACTTTCTCGCTGGTCTCTCTCCCTCCTCCTCTGGTTAGAATGATTCTCTGAAAACAAAGATCAGCTGGTGTTCAAAACCTTCCAACAGCTTCCCTTTTCGCCCAGAGTAAAACCCGTCTCAGTCCTGTGGCCTGCGAGCTGCCACAGTGGGCCGCATCCTCTGCCCACTGGCCTCTTTGCTGCCCGTCTCTGAGCAGCTCCGCTCCTCCTCTCTGGCCTGCTAGCTCGTCCTGGAGCCCTGCTGCCTCCGGGCCTTTGCTCTCACTGAATGCTCACTCCCTCATCCGTCTGGTCTTTTTCGAATACCACCTTCCCAGTGCAGCTTTTCCTAACCCCCTGTTTAAAGCTGTGATCCCCCACATCCACTGTCCTTATCCTACAGTCTGCATCATTCTTCTCCACCGCCATCTCTTGTACTACAAATACCATCACCATCTCCAATCCTATTCTGCTAATTTATTGTATTTATACTCTTCTTCCTCCTCTAGAATGCAGGTCTCTGGAGGACAGCAGTGATATTTGTTTGTTTAGAAGAGATGTTGTTCAGTCGCCAGGTCTCACCGACTCTCTGTGACCCCATGGACTGCAGCACGCCAGGCTTCCCCGTGCTTCACTGTGTCCCAGAGTTTTCCTAAAACTCATGTTCCTCGAGTTGGTGATGCCATCCAACCATCTCATCCTCTCGTCACCCCCTTCTTTTCCTGCCCTCAATCTTTCCGAGCATCAGGGTCTTTTCCAGTGAGTTGGCCCTTTGCATCAGGTGGCCAGAGTATTGGAGCTTCAGCTCCAGCATCAGCCCTTCCAGTGAATATTCAGGGTTGATTTCTTTTAGGATTGACTGGTTTGATTCCCTTGCTGTCCAAGAGACTCTCAAGAGTCTTCTCCAACACCATAGTTCAAAAGCATCGATTCTTTGGCACTCAGCCTTCTTTATGGTCCAGCTCTCACATCCATACATGACTACTGGATAAAAGCCATAAAAAACATAAATGGACCTTTGTTGGAAAAGTATCTCTGCTTTTTAATATGCTGTCTAGGTTCGTCATAGCTTTTCTTCCAAGGAGAGCAAGCGTCTTTTAATTTTGTGTTTGCAGTCACCATCTGCAGTGATTTTGGAGCCCAAAATAGTTCAGAATAGTACCTAGCATGTATTAGGGACTCAAAAAGTAATTTGTTGGATGAATTCATGGAAGCTTGGTTAGAAGTACCTTCACAGGGCATAGGGAAGATGTTAACAGTGTCTTAATTTTACCTTGGGCTTCCTTGGTGGCTCAGATTGTAAAGATTCCACCTGCAGTGCAGGAAACCCAGGTTCAGTTCCTGGGTTGGGAAGATCCCCTGGAGAAGGGAATGGCTACCCACTCCAGTATTCTTTCTTGGAGAATTCCATGGACAGAGGAGCCTGGCAGGCTACAGTCCATGGGGTCACAAAGAGTTAGACACGACTGAGTGACTTTCACTTAACTTTACCTAAATGACAGAGTCTACCACAGAGTCAGGAGTATTAATGCTTTGTTCCCTGTTGCCTTCTCAGGGGGACTGGAGCTTATCCAGCAGGCCCAGCTATGGCCTTGTTGTGCTGTCCAGGAAAAGGGGCAGAGCTGTAGACTTGAAGCAGCCCAGGGGAAGGGCAGATTGACTTACATATGAGAGACAAAAAGTCATTTCAGATGATCTGAAGGAATTAAGGCTATGAGGGAGAGGTGTCCAAGGGAAATTGTAGGAAGATTTCCTTTCTGTTGCGTGTATGATTTTTCTTTCAAATTTAGTCTCAAAGATACTTTTCAAGGCTTTTTTGCAATCAGATTTGCAAATACAGAGAGGCCTAGATACTTAATGTAGCATAAAGAAAAAAAGAAGTGTCCATGATATATATAATTTTAGTGCACCTAAGAATCCTAAAATCTACTTCAAACGAATAATCTAAAAAAAGCATGAATTAAACCCATCTTTATGTTGCCATGGGTGAATCTCAAAAATATAATGTTGAGTGAAAAAATTAAGTTATAGAATATCTATACTATATAGTTTGTGCTAAAGTACAGTTTATCCAAAAAGTCAGAAATGTGACGGTTATACAAATATAAAATAAATGTGTCGAGGATTTAATTTGCTTATTAATGAGGACAACAGTAAGAGATCTTGAAAACCATATATATATATGTGAATAAATATGTTAAAATATATATATGACATTATATATATTTAATAAAAATGATGAAATAAAATTTGACAGCAAATATAAAACTAGCTAATATCTTGTAAAACAATGAAATTAAATGTTTGAAGTTACTTTTTTATGAGTGGATATTAACTGTATTTGTACTAGACAAAGTTCATTTATGTGTAGTAAATGAATTTACTAGACATTTTATGGTCTAGTAATGTGAACAAGAATCACTTGTGTTATTGCTCATTTTCTCCAACTGAACTCCAACCCCTACAGAGTTTTAAGGTAGCCTAGTCACTAGAAAGACAGTGAAAGGTATACGCCTGATAGAACCAGATAATCTCTTGGGAATTCCTTGCACAAAGCCCTCCTGACTACTGAAAGGAAAGCCATTCATCTCTTTTGCACAATTCCAAGTCTTGGTCAGTTTTTCCTGATATGTGGCACCAGTACTGAAAATACAGATGCATACACAAATGTTGTTAGGTATAGGTATTTGTATATGTATATGAGTGTATCAAGAATGGATGGGAAAGCTACCAGCCACAATTCTTTTAGAGTTGCCTGGTTGGGGAGTGGAGGATGTTTATCCGTTTGGATGTTTTGGATGGCAAAATGTACATTTTCTTCTGTATCTTTAGTATATATATATATATGTAATATTTACTAAATCTTAGGAATAAATATCACAAAATGATAGCATTGATATTCCAGGTGGTAGGAAGTGTTTGGTTATTTTTTTGTATTTTCAATATTTTTAAAATTTCATAAACCAAACAGAAATAGGTAATGACGCCTCTGATCTGGTCCAGCCCCTTCATTGTAAAGATGAGGAAACAGAAGCTTGCCTGTTTTATAACATGTTTTCAGCAATAGCACATTAACTGGATAATTTCTGCCCTCTCGTCACACCCGGTTTCCCTCTACTTCTGTCTTCCTCTTTGTTTAAAGAGTATTTGGTGTCAGATTCTATTAAGGTATCAGAATATAGTTAACAGATGTTCACATTCAGTACAGCTTTGGTCTATAATTGGCCTCCTGTGCAAATTTATCAAATTCCCCATTGAGATGAATTAATAAATTATAGCCTGGCTGTTTGGAATTCCTGGGGCTCTTCCTCGGCAGTCCCCTGCCCCATAGCCGTGGTCAGTCCTCTGTCTTACTGAGTGGTGACCTCTCACGTCAGTGGTGACCGTTAGAAATGACTGCCTGTTGGGGTTTCGCCTCCTCCGCTTGTCTCGCCACCATTAGACACAATCAGCGTTCATGTCCCCAGATGATTGTAATTTAAAATTAAGCATCATTTCAGCCACTCAGAGCTGTTGCAGAAGGCCACAGCCTGGTGGGCCTCACAGCTTTTACAGCCCTGTCAGAGGATAATTAACTGGTTCCTCTGCCAGGAGAGATGTGACAGATCGAGGTGTGAGACGTGTGCAGGTCCCTCCAAACCCTTCATAGGGAGCTCTGAGCAGGACAGCCTAGGCAGCAACAGAATATGGGTCCTCTGGACCAAAAGTCCATACAGCGCTTTCCCCTTCCCTCAGGTGGTAGCTCACGGTCCTTTGTCCCTCACTCTGAGTTAGGCCTGACTTACACAATAGAATGCATGGTTTTGTCTCTCCATGTTCCTGACAAATGAAGGAGCTGTTGGCAGGCACGGCAAGATTGAGGAGCTCCTTGTGAAACTGCCCTGGTGAGCTCAAGGAGCACCCTGTGTGATCCGCAGGTCACCTGCCTGAGCCAAAACACCACACTGACAAAGGAAATGCTTCCTGGCGGTGGCCTCCCGTCACGCTCAAGAGTCTCCACCTGGGTGCTCGTCCAGCTGTGACCGTCTTCTCACAGAGCCTGTGTCCCCACCCGACCTGCCTCCCAGCCTGCAGGGGCTGGATGGTCCTGCTCACTTGGAAATACTGTCATCACCTTTCCACCTTCCATTCTTCTCAGATCCCAGGTTCCTGGTCAACAGTAATTGTAGCTTGGGCGTGCGTGCACGTGCACGCACGTGTGTGTGTTGTCTGTCAACAGGTGGGTCCTTCCAGGGAGGGACCAGAGGAATGAGGTAATAGGAGGGCTCACTTGGCACCATCAGCCCCTGTTGTAGTTCACTGATTACCTTTGCTGTGGTCTCAAGTTGTACAGGGTTGTCTTCTTGGGCTACATGCAGATTTTGCAGGTAGAGAGTCTGTGCCATTGTGTCACCTTGCAAGATGAGAGGGCACACTGACCATATTGTCCATAGGCCATGCCCCGTCCATTGCTTTCAGCTGGGTGTCCTGAGGAGAAGCAGGCACTTTGTGGGCATTGGTCGTTCCTGGGTTTGGGGGTTTGGCATTAAGAACCATGCACCGTCAGGGTGGATGACTTCCATTTCTTCTTAAAGAATGAAATAAAGAGATTGAATTTGGGGAATGGATAGCTGGAATTTGAATTCATAATGGTTCTTTAGTGATCAAATACCTTTAAGCTTCCTAAGGCTGAACTGGACTTTACAAGCTCAAATGGTTACAAGAAGGTAAATTTTCAGTTAAGATAGTCCTGTTGCAGTAGGAATGATGTTCCTATTGTGCCTGGTAGGATGGCACCTGTTTTTCCCCCTTTGACAGGGCTTGAGAAAAAGCAAGGGTGGTTCAACTTGGTTGTGCTGCTGAAAGAAAAGGGACCTTAATTTGGCTCAAGTGGCGATGCCTGCACTGCTTCATCACTTTATGGGTTAGATGAGAATGGTGTGGTCACCAGCTCCAGGGCAGCCTGCCTCACACTGCTAGCCATGAGCTCCTCCCTTTCACCAGGAAAAGAGTGTGATGCCCGGATAAATAAATAATGACAACAGAGGTCAGTTCAGCATTTTGCACCAGTGTCATTATTAGCACAGGTAGTGCCAGGTGCTGTGGCAATCTAGGTAGCCAATACTCTGGTCCCGTCCACTGGAAGTGCTCTTGTTTTGGGGTTAAAGGCAGATTTTAATTCATTTATTTTGAATCAGGTGCTTAGAATAATAAGTGACTCTCAGAGATACCAGAAGTAGGTGACATTGAGATTGGATGACCACCCTCCTCTCCAACTTTGAAAAGTTAGGTACAGAATATCTCAATAGGATCCAGTATTTTTAAAGTACACACACACACACACACTTAATATATGGAGAAGGAAATGGCAACCTACTCCAGTATTCTTGCCTGGAGAATCGCATGGACAGAGGAGCCTGGCAGGCTACAGTCTATGGAGTCGCAAGAGTCGGACATGACTAAACCACCACCACACATATACACTTAATATATACATATACTTGAGATACATGGGTTTCCCTACTGGCTTAGAACATAAATTAATCTGCCTGCAGTGCAGGAGGCCTGGGTTAGATTCCTGGGTCAGGAAGATCTTCTGGAGAAGGGAATGGCAACCCACTCCAGTATCCTTGCCTGGAAAATTCCATGGGCAGAGAAACCTGGTGGGCTACAGTCCATGGGATCTCAAAGAGTCAGACATGACTGAGCGACTAATACTTTCATATATATGTGTGTGTGTGTGTGTGTGTGTGTGTGTGTGTGTGTGTATAAAATCTCAAGATCTAGGTGCTTTAAGGTTAAATATAGTATAAAATATGCCTCTTTACCCTTAAAAATATTAGCAACAAATAAGTTCATTTGAGAGGCCGAGACCCTATTTTGTGAGTGTAGAGATGTGTGTACATATCTAAATTTCTGCCTTGACCCGTATCTTGTAAAGTCTAGTTTTGCCATGCTGAGGAACTTTTCATGTTTAAAAGCTTCATGTTTGATTTTGAGAGATTCAAAAATTTTACTTCTCCCTCTAGCTTCATGCTAAAGATCAATATAGAGGTTAGAGAAGACAACCTCAGTTTTGATTGTTCATCACATTTATCAATAAGATATGCCTCAACTATTTAAGGATTTGTGTAACACAAATTCTGAGGCAACTTGTTTTTAAAACTTCCTCTAACTTGCTCTTGTTTTATTAGGTAAAGAATCCTATTTTTCTTCATCCTTAATTACATTCACAATCATCAATTTGTAAAGATTACAAATCTTTTTAGACAATGGGCAAACATGGGATGAATGTAACATAAACTTTGTTCTTATTTTTATATTCTTTGTTGTTATATTGACCACACAAGTGGATTGTTGCTATTGTTCAGTAGTTAAATTGTGTCTGACTCTTTGCAACCCCAAGGAGTGTAGCACACCAGGCTCCTCTGCCCCCCTATCTCCGAAAGTTTGCTCAAATTCATATCCACTGAGTCAGTGATGCTATCTAACCATTTCATCCTTTGCCACCCCCTTCTCATTTGCCTCCAGTCTTCCCCAGCATCAGGGTCTTTTCCAATGAGGCAGCTCTTCGCATCAGATGACTAAAGTACTGGAGCTTCGGCTTCAGCATCAGTCCTTGCAATGAATATTCAGTTGATTTCCCTTAGTATTGACTGGTTTGAGGAGAAACCAGTAGATGCCATCATTTCAGTCAAACATATCTTTTTGAGATTTTTTTTGAAATCACATTTTTGAAATCAGTACTTCTTCAATATCCATTTATTCTGATAGACTTTAAATAACTGATATAATTGTGGGAATTTTTGTTTGTGTTTTTCCTTGTTTTAGATACAAATTGTTGGCTACTTTCTTGCTGTGGTACTGGACTAGTTATACTCTGTGTATGTCTTAGGAAATTTTAATTTATATATTTTTAAGAAATATCATTTTCTAAATTTTAAGTCAGCATACTTCACTAATATGCCTATGTAAATATTCACTAGATTTACTGTTTCTATTGATATATTGATATTGGTAGATATTCAATTGATATTTCTTACTCATTTAATTTATATGTGTATAAATTAATAATTTAATGTCAATAGAAAATTTATATAAATGATTTAGATAAAATACTAAATGTAAAAAATAACACATATCCATTTTTGTGCCTGTGTTTTGGCCAGTTTGCTCAAATTAGCAAATGACTTTGGTGAGAGTTCCAGGATATAGATCTATCATTTATAATTTCTTTTCTTAACATCAGCAAGTTGATATATTTAATATTCCTATATTAAAATGAAGTATATTAATTTGAATTAACATAAAATACAGTGTATAAATATTTCTTTTAAAAAAAGCACATGATCTGACTTGATTATGAATTTATTAATAGGTCAAATAATGATTCTTGATAGATGAGTTGATAATACCACATTCCACCTTCATAATTAAGTATCAAGGGTCTGTTCTTATGCAACAACTTCTTTAAGGCTGAGTAAACATGATCTTAATTAAACACATAGATAATGCTCAGGGCTGTTGATTGCTCCAGTAAGGAAAGTAAAATGATGTAGCCTGACCTTAAGAAATTATAAATAAGAAAATGTTGGCAAATGGTAATAGGTAGCAAACATCTAAAGGAGAGGATTGGTTCCCCAAGTCAATATTGTGGAAAGAAATTTGGTTTGGTTTTGAAATGTGTTATTCAAAAGTATTTAGAAATGTTCCTTTCATATATTTTATACAAGCTCTCAAATATGTCCACCATATTACTTAAAAGTAGGTGAAAATTCCTGTTTAAAAAGTACTGTAACAGAGATATATTCTGAAATAAGAAGAAATTACAGTAAATCTATAATGGTGGTTAAGGGCAGCTCTAGTGTAGGAGGGTGGAATTACAGTGAACCTTATAAGTGAATTCAATGAGGTAACCTGCTGAGTTTTATTATCCTTTTCTAACCATGGTTATGATGTAGCAGTCTGTGCTGCAGAAAAGCAAAGGAAAGTAAGATAATAGCCACTTCATCATCAACCATTGTGTTATGCTTTAAGGCTTGTGAAAGTTTGGAGTCAAAGTAACCATTTTATAACTTTCTAGTAGCAGAAACAGGAAAAAAATAGTTGCCCTGTAGTTGTTGCCCTGTGTGTATATGTAGCAATTTATTTCTACTCACTGGGTACCAGGATAAAAAAACAGTTAGGTAATGTACCTATGAGAAAAGGGCTTCATTGTTATTTTAATACAAACTGGAATCTGTTGTTATGATTATAACAAATAATTATATTATCCAAAAATATGTTAATAAGGTATTTGAGTGCGGTATGAAGATGAAAAATGAATGAGTAGTGAAATATTGTACGTGTATCTTAGGCATCAGCTGTTTTATTGACAAAAGGCATAAGTATGAAATTTGTCTAAATAATTAGATTTTTAATTAGTGCCTCATTGTAAGATTAATGTCATTGCGCTTCATTGCATGTAATTTTGTATTAGAAATTTCATGTCAACAAAGATGCTACCTGTGGTTTGCTGATTTGAATCCTTATAATTTGTGTGTATGGCATGTTACCTATTTGCAGTCAAGAGCCAAAAGAAGGCATTTGATTATAACTTCACTAGTGGTGAAGAATATTGATTGTGTTATATATGATATGAATATATTATGTTTTCTACTATTCAGGAAACAACCACCTTTCCAATATTAGTGACTGCATATTGCAGAAATTTTAGAAGTAACATGAACAGATAGATTGTTCAATCTAAGCTATGTCTACTTTGAACATACTTGAACATTATGGATGCTAGGTTCTCTTGTTTTTTTAAACCGTTTTTCCTTTCCTTTTGACAGTTGCCGAACCAGCAACCGGAAAAGCTTGATAGGCAATGGACAGTCCCCAGCATTGCCTCGGCCCCACTCACCTCTTTCTGCTCATGCAGGTAATAAATTACTTTGAGTTCTGTTTTACTCATTCTTGTAGATTTTTTTTTTCTTGCTAGTTTTTAAAAGCTGGGCATTTTGAAATTTAGATGTGTCTCTACACCTTGTTATCTTGGTTTCTCTATTGCTTTATCCCTAAGTTGTTCCTTTTGAGAAGTCAGCCCATCCTCTCTTTGAGCACTTGAACTCTGAAAGCCAGAATTCCTTTTTATTCCTCATGAGGTCTTATTTCAGTTGTTGTTGTTTTGTTCTTCCATGTCTAAATTTGTGGATGATGCAAGTCATGCTTCTGTGTTAGGGTTTCCTTTTGGACATATAACCGTGATAATTCACATGCAGTGGATTAGTGTTAAGAACTGTAGAAAAAGAAAAATAGCTTTCTTTTTCCCCTCCTAGCTTCTCCACTGGGAACTCCGGTAACCAGAGACAAATTACAAAAGAAAAGCATATATTTTACAGAGCGTTCATAAGGAAATGAAAATCCAAAGAAACAGTTAAATTAGATTGTTTTTACAGTTTTGATCAAGAATGGGGAGTCATGCAAATATGTATAGGACAAAGGTGGGGTAATCTTAGTAAGCTGGGGAAAACTCAGCAAGACATGTTTGTTCAGATTCTTCTATGTCCCTTGTCTTCAGAGATAAGAAGGCTCCTTTCCTCCAGGTAAAGAGACTGTGCCTCTCACATGAAGGTTTTATGACCTGCTTATGGGGCAAGATAGAAAGCCCTTCCTCCATACGTTGTTCCTCATATCCCTTCACCTTAAAATATTCAATGTGCCAGTGTTCTGTATTTTGGGGTCTCAAGTCCTAAAGTGTGTCAGAACTATTCAGCATTTTTCTCCCTAAAATTGAACTTACCTGTTATAGACATTAATTATCACAAACAATGATGCTCTGAGCAGTCTAGAACATGTCTCTTATATGTGGGCAAGAATTTAAAGTCTTACCTTCCAGTGGTATATAAAACTTACCTTTACATCTAGACCCATTACAGGCACAAAGAAGATTCAAAAGATGAGACTTTTGGCTTCAAGAGCTAATTAGAAGCACGGTAGAGCCACATTACAAAAACTATACAATGAAAACTGCTTTTTATTTTTTAAAAAATTCTGTCCAAGGTGGTACAAAAGGGTTAATTCCAAGCAGGAGAGTTTGGGAGCTATTGAAAGAGCCACTTGCACATAATGTTGAAAGGTGAGCAAGACTTGGGGAATTCCTAGTGTGTGGCTAGAGTGTGGGATGTGTGTGCTTGATTGTATGGGAATGTAAAGGTGAAAAGAGATATGAGAATCAAAAAGGGAAATGAATTTTGACTTTGAGTGCCTTTCAGAAATTTTGTGGAGGATCTGTAGGAAGATGTACTCGAGATTATGAAGGATGTTGGGTTAAAAGGATAAGTGATTAAGCCCTGCTGCTGCTGCTGCTGCTGCTGCTAAGTCGCTTCAGTCGTGTCCGACTCTGTGCGACCCCATAGACAGAAGCTCACCAGGCTCCCCCGTCCCTGGGATTCTCCAAGCAAGAACACTGGAGTGGGTTGCCATTTCCTTCTCCAGTGCATGAAAGTGAAAAGTGAAAGTGAAGTCACTCAGTCATGTCCGACTGTTAGCAACCCCATGGATTGGAGCCTACCAGGATCCTCCATCCATGGGATTTTCCAGGCAAAAGTACTGGGGTGGGGTGCCATTGCCTTCCCCGGATTAAGCCCTACCTATATGTGAGAGTTTCCATAAGAGTATATCAGATTAAGCCCTACCTCTGATATACTCTTATGGAAACTCTCACATATAGGTTTTCAGATAGTGGTGATTTTATATTTAAACTAGGGTGTGACTGTCCCCTAGAAAGCAGTCCTTTTGCTCAGTGGGGATCTCCAATTGAGAGTGGAAGTTATCTAAACATGTTTGGGAATGAAACAGGAGAGAGAAAGAGGCGGGTAGATGGCCCTTTGGAATTAAGTTTTATT
The DNA here is from genome assembly GCA_935064755.1 of Tragelaphus eurycerus. Taxonomy (NCBI): domain Eukaryota; kingdom Metazoa; phylum Chordata; class Mammalia; order Artiodactyla; family Bovidae; genus Tragelaphus; species Tragelaphus eurycerus. The sequence goes on along the minus strand of CAKXYN010000024.1, from coordinate 13,069,000 downwards.
TTCCTCATAAATAAAAGATGGTAAAGTTAAAAAAGCAAAAGACAAGTTCATAAATTATGATACTGTATGCAGTCATACTACTCAAGTGCAGAAATACTACTCCTAGACAAAACTTTATAGAAATTCCTACATATATATGCAAGAAGACATGTCTAGACTACTCGTAGAAATGTTACTTGTAGTAGCTAAACATTTAAAGGAATGCAACCCAAATGTCTGTCAGTTAGAAAATGGTAAATGAATTGGGGCATAGTTATCCACAAACATTGTATACACAGTAAACAAATGAACTAGCACTCAAAGATGGTGTTGGGCATAAAAGCTAGTTGCAAAAGAATCATACTTAAACCCTACCTATAAGGTTACTATGATGCTACATGCAATGTTTTCTTTAGAGATACACACGCGTGTGCACACACACACACATAAATATGTATCTGTGTATATACCTTTGTGGGCTTCCCAGGTGGCTCAGTGGTAAAGAGTCTGACTGCCCGTGCAGGAGACCTGGGTTCAATCCCTGGGTCAGAAAGATCCCCTGGAGAAGGAAATGGCAACCTACTCCAGTATTCTTGCCTGGGAAATCCCATGGACAGAGGAGCCTGGCGGGCTACAGTCCATGGGATCACAAAGAGTTGGACATGACTAAGCGACAACAACAGCAACAAATACACATTTGTAGTAAGAGTCTAAAGGACAATACAGTAATTTGAAAGACCCATTTCGTGGTAGCAGTTACATCTGAGAAGGTGTGAGGAGGTATAATTGTGGAGAGGAGTAAGCAGTTGCTAGTATGTTTCCAACGGGGAAGGCAATGGCACCCCACCCCAGTACTTTTGCCTGGAAAATCCCATGGATGGAGGAGCCTGGTAAGCTGCAGTCCATGGGGTCGCTAAGAGTCAGACATGACTGAGCGACTTCACTTTCACTTTTCACTTTCATGCACTGGAGAAGGAAATGGCAACCCACTCCAGTGTTCTTGCCTGGGGAATCCCAGGGACGGGGGAGCCTGGTGGGCTGCCATCTATGGGGTCGCACAGAGTCGGACACGACTGAAGCGACTTAGCAGCAGCAGCAGCAGCAGTATGTTTCAAAGCTGAATGGTGAGTACACAACTGTTTATATTGTTACTTTTATACTTTGGAGACTTATATTGTATTATTGTCATTTTAGTGAAAGCTGACCGGAGGGTCAAGCAAGATCAAATACTTTACTTAGGGGCTGGAATTATCCCTTTGTTTTATCTTTTTTATTCCTCTGTCAAAGTGCCACCTGTATATGCTAGATTCTAAGTATATGATAAATTTTATTTCTTTTATATAGTTCAGCTATGATTTAAAACATTTAGTCCTGCTCCTGTTTATAGTGTTCTGTATTGATTGCATGATACTGTTGTGCCCATTGATTAGGCTTTTATTGCCATGATTCTCTTCAGTTCTGATATTGAGATTAAAGAATACACAGTAAGACTTCAATCATCCTTTTAATTATTTTTCTTTTCTCTATGGAGAATTCTTTCCCCTTCAAAGCATAGTTTTGTATTTAATCAGAGGAATAATGGGCAAATATATGTATAAAATAATGTGAACTCCTGGAATTGGTGATGGACAGGGAAGCCTGGTGTGCTATAATTCATGGGGTCACAAAGAGTCAGACACGACTGAGCAACTGATCTGATCTGATCTGAATGGGCAAAGAAAATCCTGTTTTTCAGGTTCCAAGAGACTTTTTCTTTATGTTACAGAGGCAACAGGTTGTTATTCACTCAGAAACTGTAGAGAAATCTGTCAGACTTTTTGTGAGAAATGGCATTTATTACAGTCTGGTAGGTTCCTATTTCTCTATAAAAAAGAAGGAAAGGTAAATTAAACAAAGGACCCATCCTCACATCTTGATAGTGTGAAATGCCCTCTCACTCTCTGTGCTTCTCACCTCTTCCTGTCACTACATTCCCTCCTATGTATGGTCCGCAGACACCAGGGGACACTTCCTGGATGTCCCCATGAAAAAGGAGAAAAAAGTAAGTGCCACTCAGTGCTTAGTCAGCCAGTAGGTACACTTTCTATTTTTCTGAGATGAGGATTATGTGTCAGGCCACTCATCACTGACACAAGAATTTTTGCCTGTCAGATGAATCGGTAGAAATGAAAACATTAATTTATTTGTGTAGATGTGTCAGTAATGCATGAGAAGGTGATGACACCCCACTCTAGTACTCTTGCCTGGAAAATCCCATGGACCGAGGAGCCTGGTAGGCTGCAGTCCATGGGGTCGCCAAGAGTCGGACACGACTGAGCGACTTCACTTTCACTTTTCACTTTCATGCATTGGGGAAGGAAATGGCAACCCACTGCAGTGTTCTTGCCTGGAGAATCCCGTGGACGGAGGAGCCTGGTGGGCTGCTGTCTATGGGGTCACACAGAGTTGGACAGGACTGAAGTGACTTAGCAGCAGCAGCAGCAGCAGCAGTCAGTAATGCCCGGAGGAAGAAGAGATACTGGCATTGTGTTTTGGAGCTTATCTCTGCAGAGAAAATAGTGTTTGTTGACAGGGATTCCTAAGAGAACTATGATCAGGACAGTCCCATTAAGAGAAAAAAAGAAAGGTAAAAATCACAAGTTTCTAATGCTAAGTATGAAATTTAATGCATAAGCCTCAAAGGAAAAGACTAGTATGTCTCTCCTGAATTGAAAAGTTTTGTATAACAAACAAAATCAAAAGAAAACAAAGTGTGAAAAATACTTTTAAGCCCGTAACTGAGAGACATCTGATTGCCTTAATATACGAAGAGCTTGTGTAAATTGATATGGAAGTAGTGAATGTACCAGGAGAAAAATGATCAAAAGACGTAAAAAGGTGTGTCACAGGAAAAAAAATTAAATTGGCCAACAAAAATGTGTGAAATGATGATTCATTTCTGTTATAAGAGAAATATGAACCAGAATAATGAGACCATATTGTTCACCTAGCATACTGTCAAAAATTTCCTAACACCGATAGAATTCGATGATAGCAAGGTTGTGGAGAAGCAGCTCCTCTCATATCACTTAGGTGTTGATGTGAATCGGCACAACACGTTTAGTTAGTTTGTAATATTGGTTAAAACTTCAACATTTACCCTTTGGCAAATCCATCTCTAGGAATTTATCTTACTGATATCTCACACAGTAATAGAAAAGAGTAAGTCTAGGAAAATTCCATGGATGGAGGAGCCTGGTGGGCTGCAGTCCATGGGGTCATGAAGAGTCGGACATGACTGAGCGACCTCACTTTCACTTTTCACTTTCATGCATTGGAGAAGGAAATGGCAACCCACTGCAGTGTTCTTGCCTGGAGAATCCCAGGGACGGGGGAGCCTGGTGGGCTGCCCGTCTATGGGGTCACACAGAGTTGGACACGACTGAAGTGACTTAGCAGCAGCAGCAGCATTGCTTATAACTAGCAAATGGAAAATTAAGTTGTTACCACTTTATCTTTTATTGTACCCTTTATTTATTTAGTATACCTTTTATTTATTAAGCATCTGGTTTAGTAGAAAATAATACAGGTATATAACCCAAGACTTCATGTTTGTTACAAAGAATGAGGTGGGGGCTTTTATATTCTGATATATGAATGCTGCCCAAGATAGACTATTCAGTGAAAAAATACATTGTGTAATTTTATATAGGTGTGTGTGTGTTTGCGTGCATGTACACATACATGTATACTTGTATATTCATGCATATTCATAAGGAGTTTTGAGAGAGATAAATTTAACAGTTTTTATCTTTGGAGAATAGAAAAATAGGGAAAATTAGTGTATAGTGCTTTTATAATGAAATAAGTTTCTAGAACTACAACTGGTAAATGAAACAAAATAATGTCTGATCTAGTTCTCTATTACTATACAATAAATTACCAAAATTTTAGAGGCTTAAGCAAATATCCATTTATTGATCTTATAAGTTCTGTACAAGTCTAGGTAGGCTTGACTTGTTTGACCTCAGGCGGGCTCTCAGGGTATCTCAAGGGCAAAATCAAAGAAAGAAAAGATAAGTTCCTAGTTCTGTAGGAACCCTCACCTTTTTTTTCTGTTCAGAGTTTTATTCTGCCAGAGTCAGTATTGGTTGTTGAACTTAAAAAAATTTAAGTAATTTTACCAGCAAAATGATTTTATTTCAGGATGGCAGGAAGTTGTAATTTGGCACAAGCAAATTTACCTTAAAATATAAATTCAAGAAACATAAGAGAGTGGCTTTTGCCTTTACAGAAGAAAAGAAGAAGTTGGGAGGAGAGTCCAGAGTCTTGGTGGCTTATTAGTGGCTGAGCTGTTGCTGGGCTTAGAGAAATTCTTACCTCCCTCTGCCCGGGTCTGAGTGGTAGTGTGTGAGAGCTCCCCCTTTAGGACTTCCCATTCCATTTAAAACAAATGAGTGATGTGAAGTCGTTCAGTCGTGTCTGACTCTTGCGACTCCGTGGACTGTAGCCTACCAGGCTTCTACGTCTATGGGATTCTCCAGGCAAGAATACTGGAGTGGTTTACCATTTCCTTCTCCAGGGGATCTTCCCGACCTAGGGATCAAACCTGGGTCTCCCACATTGGAGGCAGACGCTTTAACCTCTGAGCCACCAGGGAACAAGGCTTCATTTATTTTCAGACTGGGCTGGTCTCTTATCTGTAGATTGAGAAGGAATCTACTTCAAGCTCATACAGGTTGTGGACAGATTCAGATCCTTGCGGTTGTAGAATTAATATCCCCATTTTATCTTGACTGTTAGCAGGAGGCTGCCCTCCTCTGTCTTCAAGCTTGCATTGGCAATCCAGTCATTCTCATGGCTCATATCTGTAACTTACTCTGCTATCAATCAAAGAAAATTATTTTAAAGAGCTTATCTGATAGGGTCAGGCTGAGTCAAATAATCTCTGTATATTAAAGTCAACTGATACGGAACTTTACATCTGCAAAATCCCATCATAGTAGTACCTAGAGGAGTGTTTGCTTGAATAACTGGGGGACAGGTGTCTTGAAAAGACCATTTTTAGAATTCTGCCTACCACAGTATCACTTATACTTTATTTTGATTCGAACAGCTAAGTATAATCTCTAAGAGATTACAGAGGATGAACCACAGACTAAATGTAGATAAATAAATGAGGCCTATTAGACTTTTAGAGTCCCAAGATCAAATGTTGCCCCATTGGTCAACATACCTAACCTTTTATGTCTTCAAAGATTATTTTACTGGGATTTTGCAGCTGGCTACTTAGATTCATTTATATGAGTGTTTTTTGAAGGAAAGATAGAAAAAAAGTCTCACTTTTCTATTGCAATTCTGGAATTATTAAAAACAAGAAATATTATTAATCTATTCTATGTTTTCATTAAACATACTAACCTATTAAGTTAGTATCTACTTGGGAAAACTTTCATAAATTACTGTCTATCTATTGTACATATGGACCTTGTTTCTGAAGGATTGGTCACCACACTATTTTCTGTTCTGTTCATCAGGCCTCTCTTCAAAGATATAACTCAGCTAAAGGAGGCCCCATACAGGTGAAAATAACCAGAGAACTGGAGAGATTGTGTGAATAATACAACTCCAAGTAGAAACTTGCAAAACTCAGAAAAGTATTAGGGTAGGCATGTGACAGAGAAGGCAATGGCACCCCACTCCAGTACTCTTGCCTGGAAAGTCCCATGGACGGAGGAGCCTGGTGGGCTGCAGTCCATGGGGTCGCGAAGAGTCGGACACGACTGCACTTTGACTTTTCACTTTCCTGCATTGGAGAAGGAAATGGCAACCTACTCTAGTGTTCTTGCCTGGAGAATCCCGGAGACGGGGGAGCCTGGTGGGCTGCCGTCTATGGGGTCACACGGAGTCGGACACGACTGAAGCGACTTAGCAGCAGCAGGCATGTGAGGTTAGGCAGTGAAGCACCCCAAATCTCACTGTTCAAAACACCCTGTGAACATCTTGACATGCATTTCTTCATTATTTTCCCTTCTCCTCACCTCTACTCTTGGAGCGTTGGCTTAGCAGACACAACCCAGAGTATAATGTGGTTCCCAGGTAGAAACTAGGAGACATCGTGTACATTTTTTCAATAAATTTTTATTATTTCAGAAAAGCACTAGGACCTTCCTTTTTTGAACTTGTGCTGAAGTCTCTCTTTGAACCACACTTTGGTCTTGCCACTTTAAAACTTGCTGTCCTTGTATTTCTGCTGTATCAATTATACTCATTCACCAGATGTGATGCTGAATAGGATGGGGTAACAGGCACAGGTTTTGCAGACAGGCATGCTGATGCAAGGATTTGAAAGTCACTAGACTAGCAGGGAAATGGAGATAGTGAAAGATACACAAAGCAGAATAATAAATTCAAAGAAGAGTGTCTGGGATAGAACAAGATTCGTCAACATTCCAGGGTGCCAGAGATGTATGTGAGAGCAGCGCCCCTGATGTTGGCGAGGAAACTCATAGTAACCTGCTGCCCTGAGAATCTGAAACATAACCTCTGAAGATATGTAGCTGGGAGGTTAGGGGTTTAGTAAAACCTGAAATGTTGGCCCTGTGTGCCAACCAAGTCCTTAAATCACTTACCAACATCCATATGACCCTGTGCCATTTTTAAGGTATGGTAAAATCTCATAAGAAATTTTGCAGCCTCTGTTCCCATGACTGTGATCTTCAAGGCTGATATGGTTAAAAAATAAAATGTGATACTCTGATTGTGACAGGAAAGCAGATAGTTTGTAGAAAATATGAGAAATTTATATGGAAATATAAACCCCCCTTAAACCCACTATCTAAGAATAACCCTGCTAACATTTTACTGTATCACTGATCTTTTTTTCCTATATATATTGTGTGTGTGTGTCTCTATATATCTGTCCGTGTGACTGAAATGCCTGTGTTGAAACTATTTCTTTACTCCACCCTTGCCAACACTTGAGTTATAGTTTTTCAGGTTCTATTGATACAGGCCAAACATAGTCCCATAGTACCAGTTTTATTAATATATAATTGACATGTAACATTATATTTAAGATACACAACACAATGATTATATATCTTTTTTTTACATGACTGCCACAATAAGTCCAGTTAATATCCATTACCTCACATAGTTACACATTTTTTTTCTTGTGAGGAGAGCCTTTAAGAAAATTTACTCTTTGAGCAACTTTTAGATATTCAATACAGTATTGCTAACTATAGTCACCATGTTATACATTACATCCCCAGAACTTATTTATTTATCATATAGCTAGAAGTTTGTGCTTTTTGATCAGTTCAGTTCAGTTCAGTTCAGTTGCTCAGTCATGTCTGACTCTTTGTGACCCCATGGACTGCAGCACACCAGGCCTCCCTGTCCTTCACTAACTTCCGGAGTGTACCCAAACTCATGTCCATTGAACGGTGATGCCATCCGACCATCTCATCCGCTGCCATCCCCTTTTGGATCACCTTCACCCATTTCATTCACCCCCCACTGCTGGCAACCACCGGTCTTGTGGCTTTTCATTTCTTCCATTTTGTTGTTCTGAGTTTGCTTTTTGCTTTGGGGTTTTTTTTGTTTTTAGATTCTATATATTCCTGAAATCATACAATATTTATGTTTCTTTGACTTTTTTCATTTAGCATAATGCCCTCAACATTCATCCATACTGTTGTAATGGCAGAATTTCTTTTTTTATGGCTGGAGAATATTCTGTTGTAGACACAGACCCCATTTTCTTTATGCATCCGTCTCTTGACAGATGCTTAGGTTGTCTCTGTATCTTGGCTATTGTAAATAATGGGAGTCCAGATGTCTTTTTAAGATACTGATTTTGTTTCCGTCCAGTATGTACCCTAAACTGGAATTGCTAGATCGTATGGTAGTTCCATTTTTTAAGGAACCTCCGTAGTATTTTCCACAGTGGCTACTCCAATTTACATTCCATCAGTAGTGCTCAAGGGTTCCCTATTCTCCACATCTTCACCAGTGCCTGTTATCTCTTATCTTTGGTAATAGCTATTCTTTGATCAATAGCTTTGATACTCTAGTATCAATAGCTTTGATATTCTAGTATCAATAGCTTTGATAATAGCACGTGTGAACTGAATATCTTAGTCATTTTAATGTGTGCATGTTTTCTTAATCTTTTGTCATTTCACTGAATTTCTTTCCTGATTCACGGTTGACTTTAATGTTGCTTTTTGATTAATGTTAAGTTTTTTCTTATTTTTAATTTTGTCATCTAGTTTGTCTTTTTCTTTCCGATTTCTTCCATTTTTTTGTTTTATCTGGTTGTTATAGTTTCTTTTTTTTTTTTTTAAACAAGACCGGTCTTCCTCTAAGACTCTAACAGGGCTGTTCTGACCTCGCTGTTTCCCCTGCCTCTTCATGCTTAACAAGCTTACTGTCAGTGAAGTGCTTCTTCACCTCCTTGTGTTCTTAGTCTGCCATTTAGGGCGATGGTTTTCCTAAGCACTGAGTGAATTTTTGAGCAGCAAGAGTTTTCCTGAATTCTTCCTAAACTTTATAGCCTAGCCTATGACGGGAGGAGATAGCAGTTTAAAAAAAAAAAGGCATTAAGTCAGTTTCTGCCAACTTGAGGAGACCGTACACATACATGTTTTTGCTCAGGTGTTTGTAGCCACATCAAGTTTGCATGCAGCACACAGAGGGAAAATTATTACTATGAATTTTAGTTTGCTGGTGAGAACAACCCAGTCAGTAGAGATGGATGATCTTTAGGTATCAGTGAAAGATTTCTCTTTAGATTAGGTTAGACAAGAGACATCACCCTGAGCATAAGAGTGCCTTTATTTAATCTTTATTTGTTTTGTTGAGTTTCACGCTTTCAGCAGATTTTCTGTGCTTGAAATATTATTTGCCAAGTTGTTTAAATATGCTTTGTAGATCTTTAATAAAAATGCTTGATCAGCAGGGCAGTGACCTCCTTTGGCTACACAGACGTGATGGTATAAGACAGATGGCTCCTTTGCCTCTTTATATTTGAAGAATAGGACAAAGCAACATCGTGTGCTTCAGAGTCATGGCAAATTGATGGCCAGCCTTAATGGAAATTAAGTTTGCTGATGCCCCATATAACCATTCTTTCTTTGAAGTGATAGAAACCCTTGTTTTAGTCAAGAGCAATCACTGACATAGACACCTATTATTTTTTTTTTCTAATTCTAAGCAGATCTTAACAAAATCAACTTAAACTTGTGAAACATTGTGTTCAGTTGAGAGTGCTGTAGTGTCCTCCTCACAGTTTCATTTTATATAGGTCAAATTGGCAAATCATATTGCTAAATCCTTGGGTAGACATTACCTTGGAATCATCTGCTTGTCTGCTTTTATTAAAACCTTAAATGGGCTCAAGACCAGATTTCTTCATCTAGTGTGTCCACAGTGTACGATTTCATGGTACGTTTGTTCTGTGACTTCAAGTACTCATAAATCAGTTTCTCTGAATTATAGAGAATACATCTTTTTTATTCCATACTGTACCCACAGTTTTATTTTTTTCTTTTTTGTTTAAACCTTAGCCTTTGTGTAAATACCAATTGTTGGCTTGAGTAATGACCCATCTTGCCCTTCCTGCTTAAGGAAAAGGATGATAAAATCAGATGAACTGACGTCATTGTGTTTTCCTAGTTTTGGGTATGGCTTTGTGTTGAGTCACTAATCAGGGGGATATACCGGCATCATTAGTGTTTGTTAATTACTTCATGCCGCTCCATCTGCTCTGTGACCTGCATTTATCGTTTTGTTTCTTTGAGAAGAGTGAAATGTTTATATGTTATTTTCTTAATAATAATGTAATGACTGGCATGGGCTTCCCTCGTGGCTCAATGGTGAAGAATTAGCCTGCCAATGAAGGATGAAGATTCAACCCCTGGGTCAGGAAAATCCCCTGGAGAAGGAAATGGCAACCCACTCCAATATTCTTGCCTGGAAAATCTCATGTACAGAGAAGCCTGTACCGTTCATGGGATCGCAAAGAATCAGACATGATTAAGTGACAACAGTTCAATCCAATCCGGTCTTTCCCCAATCTCTAGATAGTCTCCGAAGTCTAAATGTAGAATTTAACCCGAATGGTCATTGATTTAGCTTTTTGGTTTCTCCTTTATTACAAATTGAAGCTTTTGGAAGCTTACTGCTAAATTTAATGCACCCGTGTGTTAACGAATGTGGCCTTGTTTTGTCTTTGTGAACTTAGGTCTCTTGGGCAGCACTTAGGAAGATATTATTCCTCCGTCCTTTGGGAAAGGCTCTTACTCTTTTTTTTTTAATCCAAATCTTTTTGTGTTTATGCATCTACTATGGATTTTCTTCTGCTTGGTTTCTGAAGTACCAATTGGATCTTGAATACATATTTTTCAAGTTAGAATTGACAATATCCACCACTGACAAACTGATGGGGTAAGACACAGTTAATCAAAGGTGGCTCAGATACCTTGCTGAGAATATGGATCAGTGAAAGGGAGGCTTCCCAAGATTCAGGAGACAAGCATAGGTTTGAGGTAGCGCTTAAGAGTTCACTTTGCTGCTTATTGGATTTAAGATGCCCATGAGACATCTAAGTGATGTAAATTAACAGTTGTTACATGGAGGCTGAAACTCAAGAATCTGTGCTGGTGAGAACAGTCTGGACTGTGCATTTATAGATAGTATTAAAAACCTGGGGATAGGATAAAATCATTGAGGGAAAGAGTTTTAGAAGTTTTTAAGATGAAACAGTGAACTGAGACTATAAGGCCAACATTTAGATGTTCTGAGAGGACAAGAAACTGAGAAGCAGAAACCTGAGAGACAGGAGGGAAAGAGGAGACAGTGCCACAGATGTCCAGAGAAGACAAGCGCTCCCAGAGAGGGACAGGGGAGTTTAAGCATGAAGTCAGTAATCTCTATGAGGCACATAATAAATACTTGTTGAAATATAAATGAACTGTTTATAAAGAAATACACAGAGATCTTTTTTCCTCTGTTGACCAAAAATGCACCAAACTTCTGATCAAAGGCAAAGTTTGTTTCCCGCCCAAAGAGAAAATCCTCTTAAATATCAATCTGAGTACTTGCGAAGCCTTACATATTATAGTGCATTATTTTAATAACCATATTTAAAAGTTATTTTAGTAAGTCTTACATTTACCTTGTCCATAATATAATCTGTTTCCACCATTGCTGAAAGCTGAGAGGGTGCTATTGCCTTTTTTTCCTCTTCATTAGTTTCGATGCTAAGGTGCTTTACCCCTTCCCAAGTCCACAGAGTAGTCAGACAAGCCAGCATTTCACCGAAATTAAGGAGATCTAAACTATTATCTTTCTGAGAGAGAATAGACATTGGGAATTCTTGAAGTTACTATTTTTTTTTTTTTAATGAGAATAGAGATTCTTGTAAGTTTTAGACGGGTAACAATACTTAAGAAACTTGGGTCTCAAATAGCCCAATTTCTTGAAAGTTAGTGAGATATAGAATCTTCTTAATTTCAAATTATGGAGATTAAAGTGATTAGCTTATCAACTTTGTCTACTCTGAGTTTACACATTTTCAGATTTAAATTTCATAAGTAATGATTAAGTAATGATTATGTATTTCACTGTTTTAAAATACATAAATGGCGTGTATTATTATGTCTTCTAAGTCTCTGGGAAGCTTATATATTCAAATTGGCCACCCAAGAAACCTTTTTTATCTGCTAGTTGAAAAATATTGGATTGCCTCCTGTTTAGGGTTGCTTTTTTTTTTTTAGAAAACTTTTAATTTTGTATGGGCATATAACTGATTAACAGGGCTGTGATAGCTTCAGGTACATAGCAGAGGAACGCAGCCATACGTGTATATGTGTGTGTGTATCCATTCTCCCTGCAACTGCTCTATTATCCACACTGCCACATAACACTGAGCAGAATTCCCTGTGCTATATAGTGGACCCTTGTTGGTTATCCGTTTTCAATGGAGCAGTGTACATGTCCATCCCAATCACCCTAAGTATCCCTTCCCTGCTAGGGTTGCTTTTATTCTAAGAGACATGATCAGTAAATGATGACCTAGAAAGTGAAAAGGTACATTTAAAATTCTTGCAGAATCACTTCTCTCCTCACCCTTGAGGTTCTCCCAGCCTGATGGTCTCAGACGGGACAGTCTGCTTTGGCGACTGTCACGGTGACGTCAGTTTTCTGGCGCTGTGATACTTCTGGCATCGACCTCACTAGCTTCTTCCCAGATCATCTCTGAACTTGAGTGAGAAATTCTCAGCTATATGCAAATACAGATGGTCATCTTCAGCCTGTTAGCTGGTGACAGTATGTGGATTCATATCACAGGAAAACTAACTCTTCCCCAGAGATAAAAGGGGTTGAGGCAGGGGTCCTGTTGGCCGGGGGATCAGCCAGCTGTCTTCATTACATGCCCAGGCCCTTGGTGGAAGGCTGTGGGCTCCCTCTCAGGCAACCTGTAAAGGGGAGTTAAAGTCTGTGTTTTTAATTCAAGTACCTATACTAAGGAACATTTTCCTAAATTTCACATCGAGCAATGCCATCTCTGTCTTTGAACTTAGCCTGGCATAATTACAGTTTCTGCCCTAATGATGCCTTAATGCAGATTTTTGTATTTACTGCAGTAATGTGTGAGTACTTCTCCACAAAGCCGTGCAAATTGCAGGCTTTTTAAGTTCTAAGCTTTGATATTAGGAGTTGCAGTGGGTAATTGCAGAGCTTGTCATGGATGTCAAGGTGTACATACACGGGGAATCATCACAAGTTTGGAAGGTTCAGCTGTTGGAACAAGAGCCCATCCATACTCTGATGGTAGAGTTGATAGCAGATTTGGTTTCTGTAGACGAAGGAAAGGAGAGGTGGAGGTAATTTAGGAAAACATGCATATAAGAAGAGTCACAGACTTTTAGGAAGAAGAGATCAGTTTTGCTTAAAATATGGAATTTTAGGTTTTTAAAAAAGGTCTTTAAAAACCTTCTTTTTCCTGTTCACAAAAGCTGTACATGTTTATTATGGAAAATTTGGAAAATATAGGAAAGTATAAAGAAAAATATCATCATCATTTATATTCTTATTCACCACTCAAAATTAACCACTTAATTCAATATTTATTCAAATATGTAGATTTTACACATCTACCTCTATTATAATGTTTATAACATTTATGTATATGTAAATTTGTACATACAAACATGTGTTTCTCTGGTGGCTCAGCTGGTAAAGAATCCACCTGCAATGTGGGAGACCTGAATTCTATCCCTGGGTTGGGAAGATCCCCTGGAGAAGGGAACAGCTATCCACTCCAGTATTCTGGCCTGGAGAATTCATGGACTACATAGTCCATGGGGTCGCAAAGAGTCAGACACAACTGTGACTTTCACTTCACATACAAACTTAAATTTGCATATGCACACATACCTTTGTGTATATGTGTGTGTGTGTGTGTATATATATGTATATATGTAAGTATGGGATCAGATATAAGCTCATGTCTATTTTCTTCTGGTATTGAGATTTTTCAGATCAGATCAGATCAGATCAGTTGCTCAGTCGTGTCCAACACTTTACATACCATTAAATACTTTGTTTCAAATATTTGGTTTTCAGGAGTAAAAAATATTTAAAAATATTCTTAAATGTGTCATAGTTATCTCCCCATAATGAGTATTTTGGCTATCTCCAGGTTTTTTTCTTATGAGTAATATTGTGGTGAACAATATTGTAACATGAATCTTTGTGATCAACTTTGATTAGTTTCTCAGCCTAATGTGGGAAGGTACTCATTAAAGTGCTGGCTTCTATTGTCTTGTATTTGTGTTGTTGGGCCAGCCAGTGTTGTCTGACTGAGATTTTTGAGTCCTTAAGAATTACCGATTAGGTCCACAGGAAATGCTATTTAATGCTTGCTGCAGATGACATTTAATAAGCATCAAGAATGTGTTGTGTAGGCACCAAAATAATATTGCATGTATCCAAGTACATCTCAAGAGTGTTCTCTTTAGGTGGAACAATAGCTCGCTCTGTAAACTTCCAGGAACTTTGTACCCACTGACATCATGGTGACTTGGTAATGTCAGTGAGGTAAATGGAAAAGGAACTCTTACACAAAGCTGAGAGTTGTTCCCACTTCACACTGTGTTCCTGATGTCCCAGGTGTTAAGAACTAGACTAGTGTAGAAACCTCTAGCTACCATGTAACTCAGTAATCCTGCTCTCTGAACCCTTTTAATTTGAGATGTCAAACTATTAATAGAAGTACTAAATAGTATATGTAACAAACACTGGACCTCAGCTCTGCCGTGTATCAGCAATGTTAATTTGGGCAAAGCACTCTCTAAACGTCCTTATCTATAAAATGGAAAGAGTAGAACTTTCCCCTTGCAGCCTCAAATGACTGCTTAAAATGTATTGTAATATTATAAAGAGCCAAACAGTGTGGAGTTTTAGGAAACTATCGAAGTATCGTTATAACCAATATGAATTCATCGTGTACTTAAAATGCTAAGATAATACAGTGTGTAAAGACAGATCAAATTAGAACACAGGCTTATTGCAGTCTCCAGGTGGGTTGCTGGCAGTGGGCGTGGCCCCCTTGTAACAATCTCTGTTGGCGAGCGTTTGGAGTAGTCTGTGATGCTTTCATTCTGGCATACCAGCCTTTGAAGATCCCTCCCCTGTGTACTGTACTCTGGTTTACAGCTGACTTGGGAAATGAACAGGATTTTTTTTTTTAAAGCCAGTTCCAGTGGCTCGGAACCACAGCAGTTACAGTGGAGCTGCCTTGGGGTTAGGGACTGGGAAGGGATATTTGGAAGTGAGGTTCACACTCCACTACTCCACCTTTGCTTCAGCCAGGGAAGATCAAACTCTGTCACATTTTGGACTAGAAAGCAGTCTTTGGCTTGAGTGAAAGATTTAGCATGTACACGTGTTTGCACATGCATTCAAGTTTGAAAATGGTTCTATGGGCATTGAGACGCTGTGCAGCCAAGGGTTGAGGATCACATGGCTTGCTGGGGTCAGAGCTGGGTCTGGATCACTGCCTACCATCTCTGCATCTTGGACTCCTCCCAGTGAGACTCTGGAAGCTGGCCCCGAATATATAATACCTCTGGAGGCATTAGGGAAGACCTGGGGCATCCCCATTGTGAGCTTTTTTTCCCGGCCTCCAGTTTCAGATTTATTTATTTATTCATTTCATTCCTTTGTTCATTCATTTATTATTGGGTGCCCAAATAAACTTTTTGGCTAACCCAGTATTTTTTGACCTTAAATCCTATGTTTCATTTTGTTGTTGTTCTTTATTGGAGGGTATTTGATTTATAATGCTGAATTAGTTTCAGATGTACAGCAAAGTGATTTGGTTATACATATAGCTATTCTTTTCAGATGCTTTTCCTATATAGGTTATTATAGAGTGAGTTCTCTGAGCTGTACAGTTTGTCCTTGTAGATTAACTGTTTGATATATCACAGTTCAGTTCAGTTCAGTCGCTCAGTCGTGTCCGACTTTGCGACCCCATGAATCGCAGCACACCAGGACTCCCTGTCCATCACCAACTCCCGGAGTTCACCCAGACTCACGTCGATCGAGTCAGTGATGCCATCCAGCCATCTCATCCTCTGTCATCCCTTTCTCCTCCTGCCCCCAATCCCCCCCAGCATCAGAGTCTTTTCCAATGAGTCAACTCTTTGCATGAGGTGGCCAAAGTATTGGAGTTTCAGCTTTAGCATCAGTCCTTCCAAAGAACACCCAGGACTGATCTCCTTTAGAATGGACTGGTTGGACCTCCTTGCAGTCCAAGGGACTCTCAAGAGTCTTCTCCAACACCACAGTTCAAAAGCATCAATTCTTCGGCACTCAGCCTTCTTCACAGTCCAACTCTCACATCCATACATGACTACTGGAAAAACCATAGCCTTGACTAGATGGACCTTTGTTGGCAAAGTAATGTCTCTGCTTTTGAATATGCTATCTAGGTTGGGCATAACTTTCCTTCCAAGGAGTAAGCAGGATTTTGGAGCCCTCAAAAATAAAGTCTGCCACTGTTTCCACTGTTTCCCCGTCTATTTCCTATGAAGTGATGGGACCAGATGCCATGATCTTCGTTTTCTGAATGTTGAGCTTTAAGCCAACTTTTTCACTCTCCTCTTTCACTTTCATCAAGAATGTATATGTTAATCCCAAGTGGTGGTGAGCATAGCCGCCTTCCAGAGTAAGCTTTGATTCACTCTTTTCTAGGGCCAGGCACAGTGTGTAGATCAATGCTTCATTTCTGATTCTTTACTCTCAAAGAGCTTGGTCCCACACCTGAAGTGGAGGAGGGGAGCTCACTTTTTTTTTTTTAAAGAAACACATAGGTTTACAGGCATTTTGTTGTTACAGTTACTCATGTTGTGTTTTAAGGATAGAGAAAAGTGCCAGATTATTTTAGAAATGAACTATTGCTCTGATACATGCAAAAAGTAACTGGTATTCAGGAGATGAGCAGGATAATGGTATACTAACAACCTTCCACGTGACTAAATCATCAAGGATGGTCAGCTGGAAATGGTACCTACCAGGTAAACAAGTGGGCTGAGAGAGAGAAAATCCCCCATTTTAATGAAAACTGTAGACCCCCTAATTATACTGCTGCTGAATCTCATGCAGACGTCCTCCTCATTGGTGGAGAATCTCTGACACAGGTATACTAAAGGATTTCCCCTCAAGCATAAATGTTCCAGAGTGGTTCATCTGTTAAGGTATCAGATGTTGGTAAACTAAAAGCCAGCGTTTGATTACATGCACTATTTTCCCCTTAGATAAAGAAACACTGTGTTCATATTTTTTCCTTAGATAAAAAGAAGTGATATTTCAGGTTAAATTTATTAAAGTTTTATGGTGGTCTGCTGTCAGTTAAGTCTCTTTTTTGGCTTTAATTTCTCTTAAAGGAGGAGACTGAATTACATGTATTTTTTTCCTAATAATCTTTTAAAGTATTTCTTTTAAGGCTTTAGTTCCATATTCCTGAATTTTTATTTGTTTGTTTTAAAGGGGTTGTTTTCACCCTATGTTTTTGGTATTGATTCATATTGGTCTTATGTTCTTTATTGGAGTCATGCTTTAGGGTCTGGAGGAAAAATGTTCTCTCAGCATCTAAAATATTAAGAAAAATGTTGGTTGGGACTGTAGTTTGGCCTCTGCCGATCTAAATGGAGGCAGGGGAACATGACTGAATGCTCCACAAGCGTTTTCTAGATATGGTCACTTTTTTTCATCATCATCTGAGAATGGATACTCCATTTGGACTTTTGATGGGAAAACTGGTTGCCTGTTGCCTAGGCATCCCAGGCCACCTTGAAGGCGTTTCCCTAGATAAATTGGTATAGTGTTACTTCTCAGTTAGTGGTAAATATATCTATAAACTGGAACTTTTAGGCTTGAAAACCTCCTTTTGCACATGTGGGAATATTCTGGAACTCTACAATAGTTACCGGAGTGACCAACCAGTCATTAAAGGAATGAATTTCCTTTTGAAGGTTTTGAAAGAGGGAGAGGTGAGAGTGAGGGGGTGGGAGGGAAGTGTGAGTGAGTGAGTGTGTGTGTGTATGAGATCTTCAGGCAAAGAACATGCCCCACTTCAATGTTAAGAGATGCAAGTCATATTAAATAGGCCAAAAGCAGGAAATGAAGCCAGTTCCTTAATTGG
The DNA here is from genome assembly GCA_935064755.1 of Tragelaphus eurycerus. NCBI lineage: Eukaryota > Metazoa > Chordata > Mammalia > Artiodactyla > Bovidae > Tragelaphus > Tragelaphus eurycerus. The sequence continues at coordinate 13,051,320 of CAKXYN010000024.1, read as the reverse complement.
TTAAAAAAAAATTAATAGTCTGCTTCCTTGTGGAATCAGTAACTTGGCTCAGGAATGGACATAATTCTAGCATTCTTGAAACTGAGGAAAAAAATATGTGACTTAGTTCACATTTCTTTCTTTTGTGCCATTATTTCAGTGGGATTCAGGAAATGTGTTTTAAGCTTATCACTAGTCATTTCATTTGACAGTTTTGATTTCAAAAGAAAAAGACCAATGTAAATTCTTCTCCCTCCTCTGGAGACCCAAGCAGACTTTTAACATCAAGAAATGTACACACCTCCCCTGACGATGAATTTCACATAACCAGAAGCAGTCTGCTTTGTCAGTAGTTCTGTGAAACTTTTTATTTCATCCCTCCTATTCTTACTATTGATTCTTACTATATCTTACAAATGATGGATACTTATTTCTTCTGGTGATTTGAGGTTTTAACCACGTCTTTTGTGAATATGTCCTTTCTAACCTGCTTCTACTTACCATTCTGTTTCCTGAAATAGCAAGATAAAAGTTATTATTTGAACTAGCAAAATAGAAGTTACAAAACCTGATTTTAGTCGCTGACTTTAACGTACCTCAGAGTGAATGGTTGACATACAGGTCAGCCCGTTTTGTGTTTGGTGGTTATTCATGCTTTTCATTGAACTGTTTATAACAGCCCACCAACCCCAATTTGTGAAACTGCAGTAATACTGGAGATTAAGAATATATGAATGATTGGTCACATGTTTAGGGAAAACACAACATGATTCAAAAATAGTTAATGGCTAGGTCTCAGAAACAGTATGATAACTCAATAGGCAGAAGCAAAGGTGAATTTCAGCCTCCTACACTACTTAGCCCTACAGCAGAGTCTTCATTCCTGGGCCAACAACCACAGTATCTGGCAGAAACTTCCCACAATAGGAAAGCTGCTTTTTGAGGTGACCAGAGACATCTACTTCCTACTTTGCCCCAACAGCCTCATATTTCTGTATCAGAATTTTTTCTTTTTTTAACTATTAAAAATAAAAACTTTATTGGAGTATAGTTGATTTAAAATTTTGTGATAGTTTCAGGTGTACAGCAAAGTGACTCAGTTATACCTGTATTCATTCTTTTTCAGATTCTTTAACACATACAGGTTATCACAGAATATTGAGCAGAGTTTTCTGTGCCATACGGTTGTTGATCTTATATATAGTAGTGTGTGTTCAACCTAAGCTCCTGATTTATCCCTCCCCAACCCGTGTTTTCCTTTTGGTAAACATAAGTTGTTCAATATCTGTGTATTTCTATTTTGTAAATAAGTTCATTTATATCTTTTTTTAAAACTTAGATTCTACATATGAATGATATCTTGTATTTGTCTTTCCCTGTTTTCTGTGTTAGATTTAAGAAACTATACTTTCTGGTATTAACATCCATGCCAGATAAATTGGGGATTCATTAATTAATTTATAGCACTATCTTCTCTTGGTGGGAGACCAGATAATATGGCACAGAAGCAATCATGAAAGATACTATTAAGGAAGACTTTCCAACTTGGAAGAAAAATTGAGTGAAAACAACAACAAAAAGAAACAGAGAAATAAAACTGTACCCTAAATATAGTCCCAAGATTTAAATTTTTGAAATTTTTAAATAATGAAGGGAAAATATCTGAACGGGGGGAGGGGGGAAAGACTAATTGTTTACAAAGGAATAAAATTGATACAGGCCTCCAACTTTCCACAAATTGCTTTGTAATGGTGTTGTAGTCAAAGACTTCTATTTGCTAAGATATTATACACATATATTTGTGTATATAAACATTCTTGTATTCATGCATTATCATATGTTTGAGGTCTCATAAAATATAATTTCCATATCTTTCCTGAGAAACTCACTTAAAGATAAGTAGAAAATGAGAGTTAATTTAAAATGAAGAACTAAAGAATTGGAAGGATGGAGTAAAAGTGTACAATGGTGAGTGTTAATAGAAAAATAAAAGTTTGAAAAGGTTTTTAAAAACATAGTAGTATAAATAATGGTTTTAGAAAAGGCAGAGGAACCAGAGATCAAATTGCCAACATCTGCTGGATCATGGAAAAAGCAAGAGAGTTCCAGCAAAACATCTATTTCTGCTTTATTGACTATGCCAAAGCCTTTGACTGTGTAGATCACAAGAAACTGTGGAAAATTCTGAAAGTGATGGGAATACCGGACCACCTGATCTTCCTCTTGAGAAATCTGTATTCAGGTCAGGAAGCAACAGTTAGAACTGGTCATGGAACAACAGACTGGTTCCAAATAGGAAAAGGAGTACGTCAAGGCTGTATATTGTCACCATGTTTATTTAACTTATATACAGAGTACATCTTGAGAAATGCTGGACTGGAAGAAACACAAGTTGGAATCAAGATTGCCAGGAGAAATATCAAGAACCTCAGATATGCAGATGACACCACCCTTATGGCAGAAAGTGAAGAGGGGCTAAAAAGCCTCTTGATGAGAGTGAAAGTGGAGAGTGAAAAGGTTGGCTTAAAGCTCAACATTCAGAAAACGAAGATCATGGCATCCAGTCCCATCACTACATGGGAAATAGATGGAGAAACAGTGGAAACAGTGTCAGACTTTGTTTTTCTGGGCTCCAAAATCACTTCAGATGGTGACTGCAGCCATGAAATTAAAAGACGCTTACTCCTTGGAAGGAAAGTTATGACCAACCTAGATAGCATGTTCAAAAGCAGAGACATCACTTTGCCAACAAAGGTTCTCCTAGTCAAGGCTATGGTCTTTCCTGTGGTCATGTATGGATGTGAGAGCTGGACTGTGAAGAAGGCTGAGCGCCGAAGAATTGATGCTTTTGAACTGTGGTGTTGGAGAAGACTCTTGAGAGTCCCTTGGACTGCAAGGAGATCCAACTGGTCCATTCTGAAGGAGATCAACCCTGGGATTTCTTTGGAAGGAATGATGCTAAAGCTGAAACTCCAGTATTTTGGCCACCTCATGCGAAGAGTTGACTCATTGGAGAAGACTCTGATGCTGGGAGGGATTGGGGGCAGGAGGAGAAGGGGATGACAGGGGATAAGATGGCTGGATGGCATCACTGACTCGATGGATGTGAGTCTGAGTGACCTCTGGGAGTTGGTAATGGACAGGGAGGCCTGGTGTGCTGCAGTTCATGGGGTCGCAAAGAGTCGGACATGACTGAGCAACTGATCTGATCTGATCTGATCTGATAAATAATGACTCACCAATAGCAATATAGAATGAAACTAATATCAACTAAAATGAGAGATGAAGATGTGGCCAAAGTATGTATACGCTGAGCTCCTTGATTGATTTTGAAAAGTAGGGTAGGAAACAAGAGTTATACTGCATCCCTTTTGAATTTATTAATCAGTAAAATATGCATTCAGGTATTTATCTTAAACACTTAAAGATAACTTTATCTTTAATAACATGAAAAACAATAATTTCCTGGTACATTAAGAAAATGCTCATACAGCACAAAATAAGAAAACCACCAACCCAATTCATTTTTGAAATGTGAATGTTAAAATTTAATAGAACACTGTAAGAATCATTTACTGTAAACTCCTGAGGTTTATCCCAAGAATCCTAATTGTTTTAATAGTATGAACACAACTAATACATCATAATAGTGGGTCAGCAGTTCATCAAAATAGATGGTGAAAGAACACTATAAAATTAAACATCCATTTCAGCTAAAAATTCTTTAGAGAATGAGACTGAACAAAGAATTCTGTAATGTAGTAAGACATACCTAACTTAGTCTTACTTTAGAAAATACTAGAGGCATTCTGTGAAAATCTCTTCCCATTAATATTTAACTTTATCCTAGAGGTTCTTTGCAGACAAGCAGAAACATAAAACTGAAACAAAATCTGTAATTCAAAGACGGTAAAATTTGTTAAATTCAGATGATATAAATAACCTAGACTATCCAACAAGATAAGGTATGTGTTAAAATTAATGAAAGAATTCATTAACTAGATTGTATACACCATGAATATACAGAAATTAATCTTATTGTATATTGCCAATTATAACCAGTTAGAAAGGATATTGAAAGAAAGGCATCAATTCATGATAGCGTTCCACTCTCTTTCCTCTTACTCCCTATTCCCCACAAAAAAGTCATAAAATATCATACCTTTGAATAACTAGAAAGAGATTTAAAAGAGATTTCTATGAAGAAACAACAAAACTTTATGTGAAATGTGAACTATTTTTGCATAATGTAAAGACATGTAATATTTGTTGGAGAAAAGGCTAAAAATTATTTCCCCAAATTATATTACAGTTCTAAGACAATTCCCATCAAAATCTTCATGTGTGTGTGTGTGTGTGTGTGTGTGTGTGTGTGTGTGTGTGTGCAACTGTTGCCTTTGTTGCAAGCACCACACACACTCTTATCTAGTTTAGGCAGAGGAATATTTTAAGGTGTATTATGTAGCTCACAGAATTGTCAGCAGGGCTGGAGAGTGAGCACTGAAGGCCACGTGGCCTGAAGGCCGCAGTCCCCAGTCGTATCCTGCCTGGCGCTCAGCACTGGTCATGGCTGCTGCTGCCCCTGATCTCTGGATTCCAGAAACTCTAATACTGTCGCCCCCAAAGAGGGATAACTTTGCCACCAAAACTGATTCCTCCAGCACCTCCTTCCTCATACTGCCTTCCTTTGAGATGAAGTTGAGTTTAAACTTCACTTGTGCTCTAGATATAAGGAAAGCTGGAAAAGTGGGTTGTGGCACCAACTTTGGGGAGACAGGTCTCATGATACAGGAAATTTTTCTTATGTGAGGAGGCTGTTCAGAAGATTCTGGGTGACCATAAACATGACAGAAGCTCACTGTGGTGCTTGGCATGATGATTCTAGAGTACATTTGGAAGACCGAGTCAGTACGGTTGGCCAGGTAAATTCAGTGAGTTAGACTTGACTGCCTGAGATTAGTACACGTCATTAAGTGATAACAGTGCGAGCGGCCGTTCACATGTGAAATAAAAATTGACAGAGCTTGAAGATAGTATGATGAGGGAAACATCACACACAACTGAGAAAGAAAAAGTTCAATTGGCAAATGATTTGAAATTGGCCATCTGTATGAAAATACGTGAGGTGAGCTTCCTCCATACTATATACTAAAATGGTCTGTATGTATCTTAAATTATCTGTAAAGTGTTACACCCTAAAAAGTAAAATTAATATGCAGTTGAATATTTAATATATTTAGAATGGGGAAATAGTTTCTGAGCATAAAAATGTAGAAGAAATTGCTAAGGAAAAGATTGATAATATGAATATATTGAATTTAAAGTTCTATAAGTTAGATACCATAAACAAAATGAAAACGCTAACTAGTAACAGAAAATACCTGCAACAAATATAATGGGCAGAAGAAAATTCTAATATCCCTCCAAATAAATAGGCAAAATACTTGAATAGACAGCTCACAAAGGAAGAAATGGAAATGACAAGTAAACAAATGCAAAGTTCAATCACTCATTAATCAAATGAATGCAAATCAAGATGCCAGTTTTCACCTGATTTGCAAATATTAAAAAGCATATGTGGTAATAATTTTCTGGTGATGGTATAGTGAAATGGATATTCTCAATACACTGATATGAATTTACAGTCTTTTTAGAAAGCAGAGTGATATTTTATGTCAAGAACTCTAAAAATATAGTTCATATCACTTGAACTATCATTTGCTCTTCATTACATATAATTTAAGGAAATCCTCAGAAAAATGCTCAGAAATCGATATTTCAGGATGTTAATTGCAACATTATTTATAATGTCACAAAAATAGAAACAGCTTAACGTTAAATAGTAAGAAGAGTGATGCTTAATTTGTAGTCCATCTGTATAATGAATGGTTTGCAGTCATTAAAAAATCATCATATTTTAAAAAATATTTAATGTCATAGGAAAATTTTAATCACAACCTAATTACAAAGAGCAGGGTACAAAAGCTGAATGTGGTTTATAATCCTATTTAAAAATATGTTTGTGTATACGTGTACACACTATCAAAAAATAGGCCAAAGAAAAACCCCACATTACGTTTTTAGAATTACTGATTTCATTCTTGTAATTTTAGGTATTTTCAAGTCCTCAGCAATGAGTGTGTGTTAGCTTTAGAACTGGATTTGTGTAATTTATTTTAAAAATGAGCAGTTCCTTTTCTATGGATTTTAAATGTTCCACCAGCAAGATCCTATGTGCATATTGCTTCCACCCTCACCATCTGCCTCCAGTTTAAAGCAGTTAAACAGTTTTATGTCTAGCATTTCCCAGTATCAGTAGCACTACTGAAGTTATCCCCTCAGTCTAATTTATCCTTAATCAGCCCCACGGTGGTGATGGGCATATGCTGCTGTATGCTCCTATTTTCTACCCTAACAGCACCTAGAAAAGCTTGCTACTGCTGGAGGGTAGTGTTTGATCTGGGTAAAGAGTGGAGTGGTTTTTTAAGACATACATTGCTGAATAAAAATGTCTTTTCTTTCTTGTTTCCTTTGGTCTGAGTTAATTGCTGTTGGAAGACATTGCAAAACTATTTAGCAGAACTTTTTCATATATTTTCTAGTAAAAGAGCTGTGGTTAATTAAAGATACCCTGAGTAAAATTGTCCTGTGCTAAGGTTCAACAATTAGGTATTCTAGCCTGTAGAGGAAACATTTTGGTTTACTATAGCTTCCTATCAGAAAATGTGAAAGCCAACCCCTAATTTGATTTTCTGCTTGATAGCACATTTGTAATATTAGGTTTTAAATCATTCTGTGAAATTATGAGCTATTACAACATTTGAAGTGTTTTAAAAATTATAACTTGATTAAATTAATAACCAAATGTAGATGTTATATTCGTTTAATGTCACAGTAAAACAAAGCCAAATATTCCTACTCCAGTACCCTTGGGAGACTAGTTCAGGTCTGTTATTGATCAAGATTCACCGAGGATTACCCAGGCATGACACCACTCCTGTCTTACTGCTCTGCTAAAATCATGACCTCCTACTGGTCAAATGCAATGGTATCTTTTTAAAATAATATTACTCAGTGTGAGCACCCTTGCAGGTTTTGATATTAGGAAGCACTTTCTAACTCTAGACTATTTCTCTTCCCTTGATTCCTATGATACTTCCTTCTATATTTCTATCTTTCTGTTGGCTCCTTTTAGTTTTTTCATTCATTTAGAAAAACTCTAGGATCCCTTGGTTGGCATCCTTTGTCACCCTTCTACTTGTGACAGTCACTTCTTCCCCACTGTCTTTTGATTCATATGTGTGATGAGTTTTCCTGCAGTTTTTATCTCGGCCTTTCCTCTTAGCACAGATGCCTGTTTGTACTTACTAGTACTTTCTCCTTATGAGTATGTCCCACCAGCACCTTAAATCTAACTGTTATTCAATACCAAGTTTCTTATCACCAATTCTGTTTATTCTCAGATATTGGCAACATCATCCATGTGATCCATCCAAGCTAGCAGCTTTGACATCGTCTTTTGTCAAACCCTCCTTGCTGAGTTTTCCCTGAAATATGTATTAAACCTGGCTTCATTCCCCACCCAGTTTTCAGGGCTTTTGTGGTGAAATGAGAACTGGGCTCCATCTTTTGCATACTCTTATTGCCTCTCAAATCTCACTTCTAATTGAAGCTGTTATTTTTTAAGACATGAACTTAATTTGTCTTTTAACTAAAGAAAAACATCCCATGGTTTTTATCATGACACACACAAGTGTAATTTTAGAAAATGTCAGCCGCTCAGTCATGTCTCATTCTTTGCAACCCCATGGACTGTAGCCTGCCAGGCTCCTCTGTCCATGGGGATTCTCCAGGCAAGAATAGTGGAGTAGGTAGCCATTCTCTCCTTGAGAGGATCTTCCTGATCCAGGGATCGAACTTAGGTCTCCTGCACTGCAGATGGGTTTTTTACCATATGAGCCACAGATGATCTGCAGATCAGCAGATCAGCCCCAGAACCAGAAGACTAGTTAGAAATACAAACTCTCAGGCTCCCACCCATCTTCACTGAGTAACCATGGGGATAGTGCCCAGTAATCTGTGGTCCAGTAAATCCTCAAGGTAATTCTTATGCACTCTGCAGTTTGAGAATGACTGCATTGCCGGTCCTAAAGCCTTGCTGCATATTATAATAACCTGTGGAGCTTAAAAAAAAAGAGAAATACCCAGGTCCCAGACCAATTAAATCAGAAACCTCATCTGTCTGACCTGGCATCAGTATGTATCTTTTTAAGGGCTCCCCAGGGGAATTAGATACGTCGAAAGGTTAGAGAACAGCTTAATCTATACAGTTCACTTTCTTTAGCTGAATCTAAAGCAGTGCTTCTCCAACTTGAGTGCACAGTGGAATCACCTGGGAAGCTTTAAAAATGACTGATGCTTCCCTCACCTCAATCCCCATTCTGATTTAATTGGACTGAAGTGTGACTTGGTCATTGGATTTTTTTTTTTTTAAGTTTCCTAGGCTATTTGAATGTAAAACCAATATTAAGAATGAATGTTCTAAAGCCATGCTGAAACTCTAGTGTGCCTAAGTATCACCTGGAGTACTTAATAAAAGTAGAGACGCCCATCGTCTTGTCCAGGTCACAAATCACCTGAAATATTGCACTGAAAGATTTTTCCAGCTGGCCTTCATATTTCTCTAGTTTGATCTTGATGCATTCTCTAAGTTCCTCATCATTTACTGCCCTGTCCTAATTTCCTACAACCACCCCCTCGATGGTATCATGTTACTCGGCATACCTTAAATATACCTTACTTAAATCATTGGGGAAAATGTAGATTTTTAAAGTCAGTGGTTTTGAATCAGTTGATTAACTATCTGGAAAAGGAGTTACCTGGATTGCTATAGCTTACTCCTTAAATAAGTCCCATGTAGATACAGGAAAAAAAAAAAAAATTAAAGAGCAACCATAGGGAATTCCCTGGTTGACCATCGGTTAGGACTTCATGCTTCCACTGCAGGAGTGATGGGTTTGCTTGCTGGTGGGTGAACTAAGATCCCATAAAATGCAGAGGGTATCAAAAAAATTAAGTACTAGAAGAAAATATGGTTGCACTCAGAAAATAATTTGGGAGGGTGGGAAGACCTTTCTGAACAAGGTACAAAACCTTATAAGCCATAAAGGAAAATGATTGTTGAATCTGATTAAATAAAATTTTCTCTGCAGACGAGTTCATATTAACAATATTAAACGATAAGCACAAATGGAAGAAATGTCTTTCTTGTGTTCAAAGGATTTCCTCAGTGTACAAAAACAAAAACTACAAATTAATTGTAGAAAAAGACTAACATAATAACTCAGAGTAGTCAAGTATGAAGCAGGTAATTTGGACAAAAAGGAACAAATGGTCAGGTAAGATTTTAGAAGATGTTCCATTTCACTCATCCTAAACAAATTCATATCAAAACAAGATGATACCACCAAAATCTGTAAAAAATGCAGTGTTGACAAGATTGAGGGGAGATGGTGTTCCCATTGCCACTAGTGAGAGTGTAAATTAGGGCAGTGTCTTTGGAGAGCAGTTTAACTGTATGCACCAAAGTAAAAAGTGAACTGAATTTGGGGGCCAGTGTAGTCCTGCTTTTAGGAGTTTAGCTCCTGGGTATAATCACCTGAGTATACAGAAGATATTCATTGAATAATCAAAACACTGAAATCAGTCTAAATATCTGTTAATAGTGAGTGAGTGAGTGAAGTCGCTCAGTTGTGTCTGACTCTCTGCAACCCCATGGACTGTAGCCCCCCAGGCTCCTCTGTCCATGGGATTTTCCGGGCAAGAATACTGGAGCAGGTTGCCACACCCTCCTCCAGGGGATCTTCCCAACCCAGGATTCGAACCCAGGTCTCCTGTATTTTTTACCATTTGAGCCAGCAAGGAAGCTCAAGAATACTGGAGTGCATAACCTAACCCTTCTCCAGGAGATCTTCCTGACCCAGGTATTGAACGGGGATCTCCTGCATTGCAGGTGGATTCTTTACCAGCTGAGCTTAGAACATATATATCTATATATAAACAGTTGACCCTTGAACAACACAACAGAGGTGCCCACCCTCTCTGCAGCTGAACATCCGAGTATAACTTAGAATTGGCCCTCTATATCTGAGGTTCTTCTGATTGGCAATTTCTCTGTATTTGTGATCCATATCCAGAGTCAACCAACTGCTGAACACGTGTGGTGGTAAAGAGTATTTACTATAGAAAACAATCCACATGTAAGTGAACCTGCACATTTCAAATCCGTGTTGCTTGCTCAAGGGAAATCGTATATACGGCACAGCATTGTTTGGGAAATTTTAAAAAATATACATTGTATATACTTGTATATCTATATGTATTTCTGGGTGAATCCGTGCATCTGAAGAGTGGAACTGGGTCTGGGGAGACACATGGAGCCATAGCTTGTTGCAGCACGTGGCCCATAAAGTGTTTGACTGAAGCAACATGAGAATCAGAGTCTGGAAAAGAATTTCACATACCACCTTTAACTGTTTTAAGGAGAAGGCAATGGCACTCCACTGCAGTACTCCTGCCTGGAAAATCCCATGGATGAAGGAGCCTGGAAGGCTGCAGTCCATGGGGTCGCTAAGAGTCGGACACAACTGAGCAACTTCACTTTCACTTTTCACTTTCATGCACTGGAGAAGGAAATGGCAACCCACTCCAGTATTCTTGCTGGAGAATCCCAGGGACGGGGGAGCCTGGTGGGCTGCCGTCTATGGGGTTGCACAGAGTCGGACACGACTAAAGTGACTTAACAGCATACCACCTTTATTTTTTTTAATACCACCTTTAACTGTTTGAACGTTTTTACAATGTGTATAATTGTTTTTATAATAAAATGAAGATGTGTAATAATGTGCTATTCACTTTTGAGACTCTGTCCCTTTCCTCAGTTTCCTCTGCTTCAAAAGGACCACTTCCTTTCTCCTGCAATTGTCCTTTGAGTCAGACGAAAGGTTGTCCCTGTGCAGCCATGCATTCTTCTCTCTTCTGAATGTGTGGCTTCCTCATTTTATGTATACTGGATACATATCACCACAAGTGCAGTATCCCGTCATGTTCTCTTGGGTCTTTCCTTCCTGCCTGGTGGGTGAGAGCATTATCAGGGATGGTGTGATTCATCTAACTTCCTCCAAAGGCTACTAGGGGTCTACCACACTGTAGCCAAAATGGGGGAAAATATGGCAGTACTTTCCTGTCCAACTGCTAAGTGCTGGTCTGTGTTACATACACGCTGACCTGACACCCAAAGTGATTGTCCATTTTTGACCCTTTGAGTATTCTCAGGATGCAGAACTCTAGCTTAAACGGTCTTCAGAATACCAGTGTTCCATTTCATCCAGCATCACTGCCAACATCACTTGAAGGAGTCTCCCAGTATCAATTACTTACTAGATCTAGAAAGGTATCCAGCAGATATTGACTCTTTTTCTCTCTCAAGCTTTATTGAGATATTGATGACATATAACATATGCAAGTTTAAGGTATATAACATGATGCTTTGATATGTGTATGTATTGTGAAATTATTACCACAATTAGGTTAGTTAACTCCTATATCCCCTTACATAATTACAATTTTTGTTTGTATGGTGATAACCTTAAAGCTTTACTCTCTTAACAACTTTTAAATATATAATACAGTATTGTTAATTATAGTCACCATACTGTACATTAAATCCCCAAACTTATTTACCTTATAACTAGAAATTTGTATCTTTTAAACATCTCCCCATTTCCTCCACCCCTAGCAACTGGAAAGCAAATTTCTACTCTCTATTTCTGAGTTTTTTAGACTCCACATATAAGAAAGAATATACAATATTTGTCTTTCTCTGTCTTATTTTGCTCACTGTAATGTCGTCAAGGTCCAGCCCATGTTGTCACAGTAGGTAGAATATCTTTTTTTTTATGACCAGATAACATTCCATTGTGTGTGTGTGTCCATTCATCCAGCAGGGGACACTTAGGTTGTTAATGTGTCTTCAGCTCAACTCAGTCTTGTCCAACTCTTTGCGTCCCCATGGACTGCAGCACACCAGGCTTCCTTCCCTGTCCATCACCAACTGTGTCTTGGTTACTGTAAATAATGCTGCCCTGAACATGGAAGTACAGACGTCTTTTTGAGATGGTGATGCCATTTTCTTCAGGCTAACACCCAGAAGTGGAATTGCTGGAACAAATGGCATTTCTGTGGTTAATTTTTTGAGGAGTGTCCACGGTGTTTTCCACAGTGGCTGCACCAGTTTACATTCTCACCAACGATGAATCAAGATTCTCTTTTCTCCACGTCGTTGCCAACACTTGTTACCTCTTGTCTTTTTGATAATAACCTTTCTGACAGTCGTGATATGAAATCTCACTGTGGTCCTGGTTTGTGTTTCCCTGATGCTTAGTGATGGTGAGCACCTTTTCAGGTGCCTGTTGGCCGTTTGTTTGTCTTCTTTGGGAAGATATCTATTCAAGTTTTTTTCCCTTTTTTAATCAGATAGGTGTTTTGCTATTGAATTGTATTATTTTTTAATATCAACCCCTTATCAGAGAGCACATATTTTAGCTCATTCAGTAAATTGTCTTTTCCTTTTGCTGATTGTTTCTTTTGTTGTGAAGCTTTTAGTTTGATATAGTCTCATTTGTTTATTTTTGTTTTTGTCGCTTGCTCTTTTGGTGTCATAGCCAAAAAATTATTGCCAATAAAATGCACAGGAAAAGATGTTCAACATCACTAATTATTAGAGGAATGCAAATCAGAACTATAATGAGGTATCACCTCACACCAGTCAGAATGTAAAAACATCTGTAAATAATAGATACTGGAGAGGGTGTGGAGAAAAGGGAATGGACCTCTGTTGTTAGAGGGACTATAAATTGGTACAGCTATTATAGAGAACAGTATGGAGGTTCCTTAACAATGAAAAACAGAGCTATCACATGATCCAGCAATCCCAATCCTGGATGTATATATCTGGAGAAAATCATAATTAGAAAAGATACATGCACCGCAATGTTGATTGCAGCACTGTTTTCTTGCTATAGCCAGGACATAGAAGCAACCGAAATGTCCATCAGTAGAGAAATGGATAAAGATGTGGTTTGTGTATACAATGGAACACTGCTCAGCCATAAAAAGAATGAAATAATGTCATTTGCAGCAATGTGGAGAACACAATGGCAGTCCACTCCAGTACTCTTGCCTGAAAAATCCCATGGACGAAGGAGCCTGGTAGGCCGCAGTCCATGGGGTCTCTAAGAGTCAGACACGACTGAGTGACTTCACTTTCACTTTTCACTTTCATGCATTGGAGAGGGAAATGGCAACCTACTCCAGTGTTCTTGCTGGAGAATCCCAGGGATGGGGGAGCCTGGTGGGCTGTTGTCTATGGGGTTGCCCAGAGTCGGACATGACTGAAGCGACTTAGCAGCAGCAGCAGAGATTGTCATACTGAGTGAAGTAAGTCAGAGAAAAACAAATACCATATGTTATCACTAATATGCAGAATCTTTAAAAGGGGTACAAATGAACTTATCTACACAAGAAAAATAGTTACAGATATAGAAAACAAACTTATGGTTGAAAGTGAAGTCGCTCAGTTGTGTCCGACTCCTTGCGACCCCACGGACTGTAGCCTACTACGCTCCTCCATCCATGGGATTTTCCAGGCAAGAATACTAGAGTGGGTTGCCATCTCCTTCTCCAGAGGACCTTCCCCAGAGGACCCAGGGATTGAACCCGGGTCTTCTGCATTGTAGGCAGACGCTTTACCATCTGAGCTACCAGGAAAGCCCTTATAGTTAAAAATATGGTTACCAGGATGAGAATAGGGAGGAGGGATAAATTGGAAGATTAGGATTGACACATCCACACTATTATTTATAAAACAGATAACTAATAAAGACCTACTGCATAGCACAGAGAACTCTACTCAGTAAAGTATTTTAGAGAGTGGATTTATATATATGGGTAACTAATTCACTTATACCTGAAACTAACACATCATTGTAAATCAACTATACTCCAATAAAATTTTTTTTAAAAAAAATTGTTACCAAAACCAATGTTAAAGAGTTTTTTTCTGTTTCTTTCTAGTAGTTTTATTGTATCAGCTCTTACATGTAGTAAGATAAGTATTTGTTAAATGATTCATTATGCCAAAGTATGTACCTAATTTTTCATTCAGAGGACCTTAAAGACTCTGTTGTGCTTTTCAAAAGAATAATCACAACTTTTTCCCCTGCCTCAACACACCCCAGTATGCCTGAAAGGGTCAACACATTAGAATTAATAGCTGTGGCTCCTTAAGGTAGTGGTTCTCTGAAGATTGATATCTGTGCATTCAGAATCTCAGAGTTGCAAACAAGTGCCCATCCCCGCATCCATCAGTTACTTGGGATTGTATGCTAAAAATATGGACACATGTATAGATCGTAAATAGAGTAAGGCCCTGAACGGACACATCCCTATTACAGATAAGGGTGAATCATGTTTTCTGCAAGAAGGAATGATTAGAATAATTAGAAGGATTTTAGTTTTGCTTCTTATAATCACTGGTTCAATTGAGTCCCCCCTGCCACATGCCTTGGTTTTAACCTTTCTAATAATATTACATGTTCTAATGTTCAGTTCAGTTCAGTCGCTCAGTCGTGTCTGACTTTGTGACCCCATGAATCACAGCATGCCCGGTCTCCCTGTCCATCACCAACTCCTGGAATTTACTCAAACTCATATCCATCGAGATGGTGATACCATCCAGCCATCTCATCCTCTGTTGTCCCCTTCTCCTCCTGCCCCCAATCCCTCCCAGCATCAGGGTCTTTTCCAATGAGTCAGCTCCTCACATCGGGTGCCCAAAGTACTGGAAATTCAGCTTCAGCATCAGTCTTTCCACTGAATATCCAGGACTGATTTCCTTTAGGGTGGACTGGTTGGATCTCCTTGCAGTCCGAGGGACTCTCAAGAGTCTTCTCCAACACCACAGTTCAAAAGCATCAATTCTTTGGCAGTCAGCTCTCTTCACAGTCCAACTTTCACATCCATACATGACCACTGGAAAAACCATAGGCTTTACCTAGGCCAAATATTAGGCATTCTGCTTATTTAAAAAATGAAAGAATGAGATGTATAGTTTTAAGGCTAATATCTTCTTCATATACTGTTAGATATGAATTATAAAGATAGCTGGCATTTCAGCTTTAAGCAGTCAAATGATTAGAGTTGATAGTAAAAGTATAAACACAGTTGTGGTTAATGAGTGTATTCTTCACTACGATTTCCTTATACAGAGGCTTTTAACCTTAACCCAGGAACAGAGGATTGATACACAGCTTAGCTTGGGGTGGGGGTGTTCTTCTTTTAGAAGAGAGGAGAAATTGTGGAAATAATTTTTGAGTTTAGAGAGAGTAACAATAGGACACCAGTAGAAGAAGAGTAATAACTTACTTGATTGACCTGTGACACACCTGTGGACAGATGGGACTTCTAGAGTGTTGACATGGTGGGATGCTGTTTGATTAGGCTGATGGGAAGAAATTTCCAGCCTTAGTCCAGTTTTGAGACTACTTGGAGGTCAGAGTGAAGTGAATATATACAAGGGACGTTGAATTAGTATAGCTGAAATAAGAGGCAGGGAAGTTATAGAAAGCGGGCAGTGTAAAAACTTCAAGGCTTGAGGGCTCTAAATGGCTAGTGAAGTCTTGAGCTTGATTTACCAGAGTACACGGAAATTCTAAAGTTCTCAGCTCTCGCAGCTTACTAGAGTCACTTCATTTCAAAAGGGTAGACTAGGGCCTGGGTATCAGCATTTTTAAATCCTCCCAAGTAATTCTCCTGTGCATCTGAGCTTGAGAACTATTTATTGATCCAAGGGCATGGAGGCAGAAAGTGAGGGGGAAAAAAAAGATACTAGAGGAGAGTCTCAGGGCCAGGGTATTTCCAAGATCTTATATAATATAGTTTATGGAATCTGAAAGCCAGAATTTTTATTTATTAGATACTTGGCACGTTACATATTATTTTATTATGAAATAGTAGAATAGAATGTATTAGATTCTTTTAAATCTTGAGATATTTCTGGAGTTAGAAACTAAACATAATTAAGTAACTATTTAAAAAATACATAACACATATTTTGTTTCCTTCAGATGGAATGCCTTTTAATCAGAAGCCAAAAGAACATTTTCCGTTTGTTAAATTTAAACCACTTTAAATTTAGTATTTATATTTTTAAGGGGAGCTGAAAGGAGGAGATTTATAATAGAGAATACATCTAGATTACATTTAGCAAGTTATAAGGACATGCAGCATTTCATTTAAATACTTCCTCTTTGACTAGAAATTATTCAGCAATTGAAGGAAACAATCTGAGAGGAACCAATTTCTTGATATCATCCACCCTTTTTCTAGGTAAAAATGCAAATTCTTTGCATCTAATTATATTAAAGAATTGAAATCCCTTCATCTAAGATAGAAAAAAATATGCACACCTTAGATTACATTCTTTGACTTGATCTTTTATCTACGTTCAGAGACTAATTACTTATCTAAAATTGATAGACTACATCACATTTCATAAAGCTGCATGAAACTTAAGAGTATGTGTTATGGTAGCTATGTTCTTATCTCCCCTTTCTTGACCTTACAGACACTCCTCAGTAACTTTATACAAAGGCTAAAAGTAATCTCTTCTCTATTGCTGGGAAGATGAATTACTGTAGATGGCAGGAAAACATACAACTAAAAATCAACTTTCTTCATCACTCTTGACATTCACTAGTCTTTACTCGAGATCACCTTGAGATGTGACATCAATTCAGAGTAATAAGGAAGGGTCAATGAAAAGCTAAAACATTCTTGAAAACCCATTATAACACATCTCCGAGGGATTTGTGTCAATGCCACGGCATTTCAAATACACTACACAAATTTCAGAGAAATGGCTTCATGAAATGGAGACAGCAGGCACTGTGAGAGTATGACATAGAAATTGACCTGTTATTGGGTCTCTCTCTCACTCCCTACATGTTTTTCACCCTATAAACTCATCAGTCCTTCCTTAAAAAGCAGGGCATGTCCATTTGTTAAGTACCTGTTGTGACATACTACATCCTCCATGTGGTATCATAATTGAAAGTTGTTTTTTAGTGAGTAATTTGGATACATTTGAGATCCAGAATTGATTTCACAAGATGTGTCTAAAGTTGGTATTGTACAGATCTTCTATCAGGAGATTTCTAGTACTTTGGGTCTTGTTTATCTGTTTAATCTGTTCAGCAGGTAGCTCAAAGCTCTGTATATAATAAGAACTTAATACATAGTTGTTGAATTAGAAAAAATTCAGTACAGTTCCCATGTACTGTATAACAAACTACGTTAGGCACTGAAAATTCAAAATATGCTTTTTGTGTATCTATACGTATGTATAACCAGAGTTTATCCTTCACCAGCATTTAGAAAAAGGTGCTGGCACCCCACCCCAGTACTTTTGCCTGGAAAATCCCATGGACGGAGGATCCTGGTAGGCTCCAGTCCATGGGGTCACTAAGAGTCGGACACAACTGAGCGACTTCACTTTTACTTTTCACTTTCATGCATTGGGGAAGGAAATGGCAACCCACTCCACTGTTCTTGCCTGGAGAATCCCAGGGACGGGGGAGCCTGGTGGGCTTCCTTCTATGGGGTCGCACAGAGTCAGACACGACTGAAGCGACTTAGCAGTAGCAGTAGTGAGAAGTAGAGAGAAATGAAATGTAGTACACATCATTATTCCATTCCATTTTACCTATGGTAACAGGACATAGAATGATTGAAATTATCAATATTCAGACTTCAGTGGTTAGCCTGTAAAATTATCCTTCTCTGCAAACCTTTAACCAGCATTGTTGCCTAGTTTGGCCATATTAAACAGACCAAAGCTATCAAATCTGTTAGGCACTAAATAATGTGAGCTGGAAAAATGTTATTTGCTCTCAGGTACAATAAAAAAAATTGTAATAGAATTTTTATGTTTAATTGAGTAGTATAGTATAAATGCTACATACAAGAAGTATAGCATTGTTAATTGCATACAGTATGGAAGTGTAGCATTGTTAATTGCATGCAGTATGGAAGTGTAACATTGTTAATTGCATACAGTATGGAACATAAGTACATTTTGTGTGTGTGCATTCAGTTGCTCAGTTGTGTCCGACTCTGTGGCCCCATGGCCAGTGGCCCGCCAGGCTCCTCTACCCATGGAATATTTCAGGCAAGAATACTGGCGTGGTGTGCAATTTCCTTCTCCAGGAGACCTTCCCCACCCCAGAGATGAACCTGGATCTCTTGCATCTCCTGCATTGGCAGGTGGATTCTTTACCACGGGCGCCCCCTGGAAAGTACGTTTTAATATATTTAAAATTATTTGAAGTGCTGCCTCCATAAATAAAAGAGCATAAATCCCACTCAAATATTCAAGGGTTTTATTTTGCATTTTTTACACTAAGTATAATTGATTTATAAGATTGTGTTTCAGGTATACAGCATAGTGATTTGTTTTTTCTTTGTTTGGTTGCTTGTTTTTACAGATTATTTCCATGTTAGGTTATCACAAGGTACTAGGTTTACTTCTTTGTGTTATACAGTAAATCCTTTATTGCTTCTCTATTTTACAAGTAGTGCCTAATTTGTATCTAATAATACCATACCCCAAATTAGTCCCTCCTTCCCTCCCTCTCCCCTTTGGTAACCATAAGTTTGTTTTCTAAAGCTGTGGGTCAGTTTCATTTCTTATGTAAATTCATGTGTATTACTTTTTAGATTCCATGTATTATAAGTGACTTCATACGGTACTTGTCTTTCTCTGTCTGACATACTTCACTATACATAATGCCCTCCATGTCCATCCATGTTGTTACAGATGGCAGTATTTTGTTCTCCTTTATGGCCAGGCAATATTCCACTGTATATATGCACCACATTCCTTAAGCCAGTCATCTGTTGATAGGCATTTGGGTTGCTTCTGTGTCTTGGTTATTGTTAATTTCTCCCCACATTCCCAACCCTGTCCTCCTTTAGTCTTCTCCATCTCAGTTAAAGTCACCATCTACCTATCTTGCTTAATCCTAAGATTTACGAGTCATTCTGTATACATATACATATATAGATATAGATCTAGGATATATACATAGGATATCTATCTATCTATATCTATATATATTTTTCACTTTGTGGCTTGTGGGATCTTAAAGGTCCCTTGACCAAGGATCAAATCCAGGCACTGGTGGTGAAAGCTCTGGACCACCAGGGAATTCCCTAGGAGTCATCCTTGCTTCCTCCCTTTCCCCCATTATTCCCCTTGGTCTAGTTTTCCAGTAAATCCTTTTGGGTCTACCATCAGAACATACCTGAGCTCTACTTCCATTCTCTCCAAACCACCATCACCTCTTACCTTGTCTATGCTATAGCCTCCTTTCTGATCTCCCTGCTTCTGTTCATTGCCTGCTTAGAGCCCATTGGACATGGAACAGCATGAGGGCTTGTTCTAAAATGTAAATCAAATCATACCACTCTTCTCTATTAGGAAAGGATTGATAAGTATTTGTCAAATTAATCAGATGACAGTGAGAAGTGGTACTGGGTGAGGAGAGTCAATGTGACAAGGATGAAAAAACCAAAGAGGTTCAGAGAAGCCAGGTTTTAAGAAAGCCCTGATTTATTATCCATAATTCTTTTTTTACTTGAAAACCCAGGCATAAAAGTATTTATTGGCCCTGATGTACGGGCATGCCTGGTGGTTTAGGTGGTAAAGAATCTGCCTGTCAAAGCAGTAGACTCAAAAAGAGATGAGTTCAGTCCCTGGGTTGGGAAGATCCTCTGGAGAAGGAGAAGGCAACCCACTCCAGTATTCTTACCTGGAAAATTCCATAGACAAAAGACCCTGACAGGCTACAGTCCATGGGGTCGCAAAGAGCTGGACATGACCGAGCATGCACACGCTATATACTGTGTTACATTGGCCTGCTGTGAACACTTAACAGCTTGCCCTAAGACCGTGCTACTGAAGCCCAATCAAGGTTTTTCTCTGTCCATTTAGAGTCTAAACAGCTGCCCAGGTTTAATTAATATCCCACAATTATATCTGGAGAGTAGCCAGTTTCTGAAATGGCTAAGTGAGAGGAGGATTTTTAACTCTCCTATTGCATCAGCTGGATCTGATAGCATAGACGTTAGCTTCTCAGGTGAATTTGAACTGTTATTTTTCAAAGTCCGCTCAGCCTGCGGTCCGTGCATAACTGTTCAATTGTCCCTTCATCTGCTGCCATTACATTTTGCAAGGGAGTCCTCGGTTTGGTCCTGTGAAGTTTGGACTTCAGGGTTTTCCGCCCTGTCAGTTTATTGCTGAGAATCTCCTGCAGAGCGATAAGAAACACAGTGCTGTTTGTTAGGGTATAGAAAAGTCACAACTCATTTAAGCCGATCATCAAGTAATGACAACAAGGATTAAAGTGGGGGCTTACTCTTTGATCCACCAGGAGTTTCAAATGGCAATTATCATTAATTCTTGGATTCCCTCAGTCCTGATAGAAAATCAAGGCAACCAGAAACTATCATTTTGTAAACAGGCAGCTATTAAAAACACATTAATAATCTATAGTGAGTATAGCATATGCCTTTTAAAAAGATTTGCAGCTTGTTTCTCTGCGGTGAAGTCGGAGGACTTCTCCAACCTAATTACAAAGCAATCAAACAATTTAATTAATCTGGAAATCACTTTCTTAACAATAACTGCCTCCAAAATGAGGCACCCCGTGTGGCTCCGTTAGGTAAGTACTATTTTGATGTACTGCCTGTGTGTTCGCCATACCAGTTCCCCCTGGGAATCATGAGTTAATTACCTATCCAACGCCTGCCCACCCACCACTAAGGTTTCCTTTACCAGGTCAGAAGCAGCAGTCTATAAAGTGTCCTGGCACTCAAACATCCAAGAGCCAGCAAATCCCTTCAAACAGCAGGATCTGAGTTATAAGCAAGTGCTGCACATATGGGCAGAGAATTAACTGGCACTGGTTTTCATTTGAGAGTCTCGCAGGTATTGCTTTGCAGATGGGTGGATGAATTCAGAGAGCAGTGCTGTGCGTAGTGAAGGTCAAGTATAGGACTCTGGCTCCACTCCATCTTGTTTTCTTGTCCTGGGAAAGTGCTACAAGTGTCCAGAGCAGTCTGGTCCTCATCTCCAAGTGAAGAATGTATAAAGTGTGCTTTATATTTCAATCTGTTCTAAATTAGTGTTGTTATGTATCACAGAACAGTGTCCCTAAGTCCTCAAATACAACACACAAATCAATGTTTGTTTCAAAGAAGAACAAAGGCCTCAAAGATTGATGTGTGCCTATCTAATCTACTCATCTTGTAATTTCTCCCTGAGGAAAATTGAGGAGTTTTCTGTAACAAATGACACAAAAAGCTCTAGAATACTCCTCTATCCGTTTCCTCTACTATTACTACTGCCCCAGTTCTCTCTAAAAGTTCCCTGTTAGTGGAGCAGTCATCCTCCCAGTCTACTAACCTTGGAAGTATCAGTTAGTCTATAATCTTTTTCATCACTTATTTTTGATCCATCACCAGTTACACTTGGTTTGGTCACCAGAACGTGCTTTCTGTTGGTTTTCCACACCTTAATCCAGCTCCTTCTCCTTGGCAACTCCTCTGTCCACTCTACATACTCACACCAGGTTAAAATACCAGGTTAAAATACCGAGCGCCTCTCTTGCATTCAGATTTCTCTTAGGCCTTCCACTGCTGCTGCTGCTGCTAAGGCGCTTCAGTCGTGTCCGACTCTGTGCGACCCCAGAGATGGCAGCTTACCAGGCTCCCCCGTCCCTGGGATTCTCCAGGCAAAAACACTGGAATGGGTTGCCATTTCCTCCTCCAATGCATGAAAGTGAAAGGTAAAAGTGAAGTCGCTCAGTTGTATCCAACTCTATGCGACCCCATAGATGGCAGCCCATCAGGCTCCTCCATCCATGGGATTCTCCAGGCAAGAGTACTGGAGTGGGGTGCCATTGCCTTCTCCCAGCCTCCCACTGCTGCTGCTGCTGCTAAGTTGCTTCAGTCATGTCTGACTCTGTGCGACTCCATAGACGGCAGCCCACCAGGCTCCCCCGTCCCTGGTACCAAAACATGTCGTTCACAACTCATTGACTTGACCAGTCTGAATTCCCTGATAGTAGAGAGTCTATCTCTCTACTGCATTGCCTAACTTTGTTTGGATTGATTCTGTCCCCTTCCCAAAGTCCTTCCATTCCTTCTCTTATCCTGAGCTTGCTGAACTGCCCTCTAATTAAGCTGCAGTCTCTTGTCCTTAAGGAATTACCAAGTATTCTAGTTCACACTGCCCTTGTTTTCTCCAGTGGCCCACTGTACGTAAGGGCCTTTGTGATAATGTGGGATGTGTGTATTTCAATCTCAACCAGCTCTTCAGTGTGCCCAGAAACAAGAAGAAAGATCTGTGATTAGGAGAATACAAATGGCTATATAACTTGGAGCTGAGGAATGTTTTCAGTGTGTGGGCTTGGAAAGGCCACGTAGAATGAGAAGGCAAAACCCAAGATAAGAAATGGTTGAGGGTAGCCCTGATTTTTTCTATTTGTCCTGTTTTTTTAAAGAGTGGAGTTAAATTAACCTACCTCTCTGTCTCTGCCCATTCATCCTCAGTATGATGGGCCACCACGTATTATAAAAAGTTAAATGGTTTCCTGGGGGGGCCACTCGTTAAAATCTCTAAAAGTGAAAAGGTTCTTAAGATAATTCCTGTTTCTGCCTCCTTCAGATTCTTCAAAATATTTAATAAGCTCCCTCTACTTGTTCTGGTTGATCTCATATAATCTCCAGATATAATGTTCTCTTTACAAAGAACACAGGGCTAAGAATTTGGTGCCAAGTTTT
The DNA here is from genome assembly GCA_935064755.1 of Tragelaphus eurycerus. NCBI lineage: Eukaryota > Metazoa > Chordata > Mammalia > Artiodactyla > Bovidae > Tragelaphus > Tragelaphus eurycerus. The sequence continues at coordinate 13,028,379 of CAKXYN010000024.1, read as the reverse complement.
ATTGGCCTTATTATTTATTCTCAGGGATTAGAGTGGTAGGGATTGTTCTCAGAATGCCTTGGCTTCAATCACTTGTTTTGTTTCTCATAATTTACTGATAGTTTGCTCTGTGTGGGGTATGAGCAAACCAAATGTTTGTTTTTTTTTTTTTCCCAAATAAAAATAAAATCAACCCAGAGATTTCTGGCATTTGACCTGTTTCCCTTTAGAAACAAGATTTCTAGCCATCTTGAAATCAAGACCTTTTAAGGAATATGAAGAGCAATGCACAAACTAACTAGGGGAGGGGCTGGGGGAATGAAGGCTGTTGGGAGAAGTTCAAAGAATTTAATTTAGCTGTGTAGATAAAGGACAGAAAGGGTCCTGGATTACCGGATGGCAAAAGCAGAATCTATTTCTCTAGAGGCCCAAGAAACAACAGATGCAAAGGCATGATAAATTTCATTGCAGCAGGGGGAAAATGCTTCTTGATTCTCTATCCATAAAGAAAGGGGCTTTTCAGCACTTCCCAGTTAAATGACTTTAATTGTGCTGTCTGTCATAAACTTAATGGCATCTGTTGATGCCATCACTACAAAATCTGCAACTTTAAGTTAACTGAAAAATTTCGGTAGAGGTGCAGCCAGTCCAGAAGTAAAGGTAACACTGAAATTATCCCCTTCGATGTGTTAATCTATTCTTTTTGCACACAGGTAATAAATTGGTTACCTTTATGGCTAGGTGCCATTTTGTGTTCCTTCCACCTAATTGCAAATTGTCACTTCCGGTGTGAAATCAGCAATGTGGCACACTGGCTTGCTGTTAAGGATTAAACATGTCTTCTTGATTTATTTTCTGTGTTTCAAGAACATGCAGCATTTGTTTGCAGCCTTTCCTAACCTCCTTGTTTAAACCGGCTACAGTCCCATCCGGTCCTCAGGCCATTCTGCCAGCCTAATTAACCGTGCAGAGGGAAGTGGGGCGGCCTGGCCTGCCTTGGGCCTCCCCTCACCCACTGCCCGCCAAGCTCGCCCAATGATCAGCAACAGGTTGCATGTTCTGATGGGGAAAGGAGCAAGCCTCCAGACGAGCTGTCACCTTACATAAGCATCCATGTTCCACCCACCACGTCAGAACCTGGGGAAGACACCTTCTGCCAGCCACTGGGTGGCTGCGGCTTTACAGGCACCCTGGCCAGTCACCCCCTCAGCTGCCTAGGAGCAGAGGGACTATTGAGGAAGATACTTCTGGGCCTCTAGGCTGGGTCGTTTGAGGTCTGAACTGCTGGGGTTCTCTGCAGTATTTTATGCCCTGTTCTGACATTTCTGCCTTTAAAATGTGTGCTTTGAAGAATGAGGATTTATTGAGAACTCAGACTTTTATTCTGTTTCGGTAAATAAAAATACCGAGGCTGCCTTCCTAAAATGAAAAGCCTCACCCTCCCAATTGAAGCTTATCTTCTCTATCTATCTTACTGTGGAAATGTTAACATCTGGAAGAGCAGGAACCAAGACATATGTATGTATGCATTATTCTGTGGGACTGAAATACTTACATAATACAATATATGGAAGTCTGCTGGTTGGTGACATGGGTTTGTTTATTCATATATTATACCCTTGGAAAGTTGTGCTGGAACTCAAGCCAATCCCTTCCTCTCCTCCAAATAAAACTAAAACAGTTTTTGAAGAGATGGACATTTTACAAAGGTGTACAGAGACTGCTAAAGAGAAGAGCGTTCTGGATGTAGCTAATGATACAAGAATTAAATCTTCATGTCATTTATTTTTCTTCTTTCTCTCTACAGGAAATAGCCCTCAAGATAGTCCAAGAAATTTCTCCCCCAGTGCCTCTGCCCACTTTTCATTTGCACGGAGGTAAGAACTTTTTGTGAGTAAAATGATAAAGTGTTATATGGAGAAACCCTCCCCACTGCCCCAGTTCCTCCACTCTCCGTTAGAGTTATGGATGCCTTCCTTGGTCCTTCTTTAGATGGTGGGCTCCCGCTAAGGGCGGAAAAACCATTTTCACCTTTTCTCCCATCCCCAGTGTAGTGTCTCATACAAGCTTTTGATGCTCAACAGATTTTTACTGCCTTATCTGAGCTTATAAGGACTTGATTCATCCATGTGTCCTGGTGCAATTGTTGTTGTTACTGAAGTACTCAAAAATAAATAAGTAAAAATGGCCTTACTTGGGATCACAAGGTATAAACTCTTAAGATGCCTCTTTCCCTGAGAGCACCAAGCCAGCAATTTAGTAACTTTCCTGAGTGTTTTCTCTTCCCTTCTTAGTTAGAATTGGACTCCAAACTGTTACCAAAGCTCTTATCTTGGGGTCACCTACTGTGATTTCTCCCGGTCAGAGGTGTCTGCACAGCCTCCTCTTCTGGGTGTGAAATTGGTGTACTTCCCGTCACAGTCATAGCTTCACTTTCCTCCATTCCTCTTCCAGCCAGGGAAAACACACAGAAGACAAGATTGCCCCTTTAGCCAGCTTTCTGAATATTCGGAATGAATTGCTCTTATGGTCCGAATGTCCTGCATATTTATTGAATTTTGTTCAGAGAGCTAATCATACCTTGAAATGAATTAAAGTAACATTTAGTCAAGACATACAGGTAGGTTAAAAAAATAGGCTTCACACCTTATGTGCAAACCTGCAGCGTCATCACTGCCATTTGTCGTCACATAGTGTGTTTTCTGTTACTAGGTCCAGAGGAAAGGATCTGCTTACGGTGTATTCGCAGTTCCTGATGACTAAGATTCTCTTGTCTAATCACACATTCCCCACCACGTGGTAAAAGCCTATGTGTACCAGGCCTTCCCCATAAGGAGGACAAGACGTAATTGAGATGTGACCTCCAAGGAACTTTCTGAGACCCACACCCTGGTTTTCCCCAATTCCAACTTGGACACTTTAGTCCTCTTACAGCCTGTAAGCACTGTAAAGAAAATGTGACAATTAATTGGTTCCACAAAGCCTGTGTTTGTTTGTCCAATGAATATTAATTCACGATGGTGCTACTATTCTAAATGAAAAGGGAAATCCTATAAAAATTGGTTTAAAAAAGAACACAGCATAGTCCTTAAAATACGTTTCTTTGGTGGAATGCATTTAATTACTTCAGGTAAAAAGAAAATGCACATCTCATAGCCTGTTTTTAGATGTGACTGAAATTAGTCTTTTAATCCTGCCAGATTTATAAAAATGAAGAGAACCCAATAATTAAGTGGCTGACGAGAGGACAGATGACTCTGGTTTCTGTGCTACTAAAAAAAAATACATAAACCCCCAGGCATGTTAATTTTTGACAAATAAGCTGTAAACCGTAACAGAAAATTATCACAGGAGACCTCTGGTTCATTTTACAGGAATTTCCAGATGGAACTCACTGCACAGTCTTCAAAAAGTATTAATTTAGATTAGGACTTGAGTGATCATCTTTTTAAACTTTTATTCAAGTAAACAGAACCTGTGTTTTCTATGAAAACTCAAATTGGCCTGTTTTTAACATCTGGCATCTTTCTCTTCCATTTTAAAGTTGATTTTTTATTCAAGAAACATGGAAATTCCACCCATGGGTCTCCATTCCCTACCATTTGGTATCATTTCTGAGACCTTAGCAAGTAATGCCATTTAAGTCTCACATTTTATTATTTTGTATATTCAGTTCAACAGATGGAAGAGATTGCCCTGTTTTAAAAATTATTCTTGGGTAAAGGGATAAAGGTCGGACTTATGAATCTTTCCTGACCCTATTTATAATGTGTGAGAATTTCCCCTCAGTGTGCATCTCCTAGTAATGTACTAGTTGCAGTTAAGACTGGGAAATAAGACAACACACACTTGTTCTCAGAATGTGTCTGAGAGTGAAATTATCAAGTTATTTTTTTTAGAATTGGATTAAAATACTAGGATGGAAATGCATGTCATAGTGTAGTGGGTTTTGTCTGGAACAGGAAACATATTTGGATTTTGCTAGTAGCTGTGATTGTTGTTATTCAGTTGCTGAGTCGTGTCAGACTCTTTGCGACCCCGTTGACTGCAGCACACCAAACCAGTACCTGGGATACTGATTTACAGTCCATCTGCTTGTGGAGTTACTTAATGTTGTCTTCCTTGGTGGTAAAATGGAGGTGATGACATTGGTCTGCCTTCCCTCCAAGTTGTGTAGAGGTTTATATATCATTGCTTTCACTTTCTTAGAAATATTAAGAGAGCCCTGAATAAATGGGGATGTCTCCTGACTGCCTAGTTGTTATTTATCAGGTGAAATATCAGAATGTATTTCCATAGACAAATTACTGGAACAGATTTGCCTGCTGAGGTCAGGTCATGAGACGCTCATTGAGCACAGGTGGGCTGAAGTTACTCTGGTCACATTATATTGGCATAGTTCATCTTGTTCCAATATCAACTAGACCATAAAATGTGTCATGCCAGATGACTACAACAAACAAATAATGAAATCTGCTTCCCCTTTATACAGTTGCAATAGCCAGGTTGATACTGGAACTTTTCTTTCTTCCTTTGTCGTACACCATATTAATCTAACTTTTTGTGGTTAGTATTGAAATGAGGGGTGGATTTTGAGCAGGTTGTTTTTGTTTGTTTGCTTTTGTTGTTGTTGTTTTTGCTAGTCACTTTGTAGCCTGTGTTCCCATCAGATGTTTTTCTCATGTTACTTTTTCATTTAGTTTAACATTGAAATTTCCACCCACAAAGGAAACACACTTTTCAAAAAAAAGCCTTGTGGCTTTGGCAAGAATGTAGTTTTGTTTTCAGGTAACATTTTACTGGTAGCTGCTACAAAGAAAAGAAAACATTATTAGTAGGATCCAAATTGTACTTCTGTGGATGGCTTTCTTCAAAAAAGGGCATGCTATCTCTTAGAGCACGTATATAGCATATATAGGAAGTTCTCATGTGCAGTTGTCATGGTAATGAAAATGCAGTGGTCCTTTGTGTTCCATTTGAATAAATAGACACAGACAACTCAGGGAACTTTATGAGACATAAATTATTTCTGGTCCATGGCTATACAGAGTACTGAGCACATTCTTGTTGAAACATCTTTCTAGTCATGTGTTTTCCAGAGTAAGCAAATGTAATTTATGCTTCAGAACTAATAAGAACATGTCTCCTCTTGGAGTTGTTCATTCATCTGAAATATGTTCATTGATACCTGAGGAAAAGGAAAGTTAATGAATCACAAAGCAGAATCATGGTGGGAGAAATTGTGTCCCTCACTCTTTCCAAAGACTAGTTTCTGATAATTGCTATTAAATGGACTGAATAATTCTTTGAAAGCCATATTCTTTTTAAAAATTAGAAGTGTTTAAAATAGAGAGTCCAGGCATAGGTTCTTAAGTCTGTAATAATTAGCCAAATAAGCCAGGACCAACCTGTGTCCATTTAATTGATGTTCAGTTGTCTTTAGAAACATGTTATTAGAATTAGTTTCTTCTTAAATCTTTTTAACATTTTAAATTGTATAAAATTATTTCTAAAGAACTTGTGGCATTTATTTTCATTCCTTCTATCTGATACATTTATAAACATCTTAATTTGCTTCTTTAAAAAAAAATACTTGATTCAATTGTACTCCAATCACGGTCACAGAATTGACAGGTAAATTTTACTAAAATCTTAACATTGTACTACTTCTGTGATCTTTCCACTTGAATTTCTCATTTTGTCTTTGTGGACCATTTGCATTTATTGGAGGTAAAAATATCATCCATGGTCGCCTATGATTATATTCTCCCTTGATTATAATTTAGGCTAAGATGTCAGTTTTCTACATAAACATGTGATTGTGACATTTCTCAAATTCAGGTCAAATTCTGAAGAATTCCCTGATGTCCCCCTATAGTGAATGTGTCTGTGGTCAATTTGGTCTACTCTTATCTCTCACTTGGTAAATTAATATAAATCATGAGTTACAAAAAGGGTACATATGGTCAAAGAATGCAGTATAGCTCTTTAGAAAAGTGTATTTTTCCTGTTTTCCCATGGCAAATGTGTGTATATTTGTCTTCACCGTGTTATGTGATTTTGAAGGCATAGTCCTATTCAAAGTTGCTAATAAAATAGTTATTTTATTATTTCTTATAAAATAATCCTACTTTAGCAACAGGATTGTCTTCACTGCTTTGACAGCTCATCTGAGACCCTTGTAATGATCCCAATTAATAACTACAGAGTTCAACCCAGAAGCTATCCATCCTGTTGCCATTTGGAGATAAAAACCATATTCTATTAAGACTCCTGACAACTTCACCTCTGTGACTAGCGCAGGTCACTCTACTCTGCATTAGCGTCTACCACGAGTGGAGAATTTTCTTTCTTCGCTCCCTGTCACTGGCCAGAGCTGGGCCACAAACTCATAAACTCTGAAAGAGGCATTTGCTGGAACACTTTATAAAGCCAGGTCATGTCAGAAGGTAATAACTCTTAAGAGATTGTGAACACAAGGTCAGTCACTTTCTTAGTGCTGAAGTTATTTGCCACTTAAGGCTTGAGCCGGCCACGAGCCCCCTGATCCTCCCTTCCTTTGGTGTGATGAGTGGGATTGTTCTCTTGAAAGTAATAAGCTGAAAGTCTTTAAGATGCAGTGGAAGTCCCCAGAGGCTCTTATACCATGCTGGAATCCAGGCCCTTCCAAAGATCGTGGCCCCAGTTATCAGTTTGCACATAGGAGTGTTTTTCCTCCTGCTTTTCTATTTTTATTCATCTGAATCTGCTGAGTCCGACCAATGTAATTATCCCTGGTATTCGTTTTGTCAAAGTGTATTAGTGAGAGATCAATAATATGGATCAACCCATTCACTTTCTACTTGTTTGGGTGTATTGATTCAGTTTAAATAAAAGTCAACCTGCTGTATAATGTTTGTTTACTCTGGCCCTTGCTGAACATTTCCACATCCTCATTGACTGTGTTTGTGTCATTTGTTCGACTAAGAATACTCGGTTTCCCTGGGGTTCCCGTGTAACCCTACTCCAGTGTTGGCCTAAGCTAATCGCACTTTCTCACCAGGACTGATGGACGCCGCTGGTCCTTGGCTTCTCTCCCCTCCTCTGGCTATGGGACAAACACTCCCAGCTCTACGGTCTCTGTAAGTGCCCAGTTTTTCTCTTGTATACCCCAGAGCTCTTGCATGGGCAGCACTTTCTCTGGGTGTTCCCTGATGGGGAGGAGAGGATAAATTCTGCATGTCTACCCCTCCGAGTAGGCTTCACATCAAATGATGAGCTGACAAACACAAAAAGGACACACTCTTTAAATTATGGTGCACAAATTGAGCGAGTCCCCAGATCACAAGTTGGGAGGAGACTGGGAGCTTTTGTTTTAATGCCATTTGGTGTTTGGGGGTAGGGGAGGGAACACAATCTGGTTTTATTGCTTTGGTTCCATGCCAGTGATATTAGTACTGAAAATGCCATTAAACTCTGATGGCCTGGGTCATTTTTTTCTTGTATGGCTTAGATGTAGAGTTCTGTTTTGTTTTTTAGTTTTTCTCTTTCAAAGAAAAGAAATGGCAAGCCTTAAATTTGTACCTTCTAGATAAAAACTTTCTTTTAAGGAAAGATTAAAAGAACTTAGCAGTAGGTTAAGATCAATACAGAGACAAGATGAAGCCATGGAAATAGGATAGAGGAAGAAGAATACTGTTGCCACAAACTACAACATTTCAGCAAGAGCCCTAGCAATTACTGAAAGTGATTCAGTGGCTTAGATACATGCCTTCTCCATTTAAATTAGTGACATTGTGGGATATTTGTCTCTACAGAGCTTTATTTTTTTACTTTACTTTTTTATTGAAGTATAGTTGATTTATGATATTGTGTTAATTTCTGCTGTACAGCAAAGTGATTCAGTTATACACATATATACATTCTTTTTTATATTCTTTTCCATTATGATTTATTCCAGGATACTGAATATAGTTCCCTGTGCTATACTGTAGGACCCTGCTGTTTATCCATTCTTTATATAATAGTTGGCATCTGCTAAACCCCAGACTCCCTATCCATCCCTCCCCTCCCTGCCTCCCCTTCTGCAGAGCTTCTACAGAGATTTAGAAGCTGGTGGTCATTTAGAAGGACCTAGGATATGGTGTAGGTCAATCAATAAGTATGTGAGAGCTCTTGTACCAGCCAGGAACATGGACCTGAGGGTTTTAGAGCCGCTTCTGAGTCATTCTCATCTTCATTTTGTCAAAATCTTTGGTTTATCGCAAACGGGTATCTATCTTTCCCCTCCCTGATAAACCCCAGGACTGTGCTAAGCATATAGGTTCACAGTTAATATCGGTGAATTGAAAAGAAACTGTGATTAAATGTATAAACTTTAATTGATATCACCAGCACCTTATATTTTATGTTTCCAGAGTTCCAGATGCAGTGTAACATGGGTTTTCTAGAGCAAAACGCTGGCCTGTTAAAATCTGTTGGATTATTTTTACCATCTTCTTATAATGTTTTATTGAGGAACAATAATTTATTTTCCTATCCATTATTCCTTTGTGTTGTGGTATGTGAGTTATTTGTCCATTTAGAACGTTTTTGTGAAGCATCCTGACAACCTTGAATAGTTTCAGGGGCACTTTAGCCTCATATCCAGGAAAGGATATTCAATACTCTTGAGCGGCTTCAGTGGATGGAATTGTCACTAAATAACGGTAAACAAAGTCAGCCTTGCTTTTTGTGTGTCAGTAAGCATGATTGTTTATCATTAGCCCATGTTTTAGATTTTGAAAGCACTGGCTACCACAATGTGAAAATGATTGCTAAAACTGATTGACCAGAAAGCAAAAAAAGGATAAGAATTTTAAGTGATATTCTTCCCTAGACTTGTGAGCATCTCCAGTTAAAAGCCAACCACCAGTAAGCAGAGTACTTCTCTTATTCTCCTATATTCTCTCATTGAATCATCCCCAGGCCCCAGATTTGTATCTTCTTTCTTGACTTCAAATCCTTTTTAACTATATCACCTTGCTTTGCCCTACCGTCAGGTCTTAGTATGGTTTGGATATAGAAGTTTCTCTTTTGCAAGAAAAACAGGGGAGTGTGCAGCATCTTTCTTCTTTCTGTCTCCAGCTAGTAAATCATATGTCATTTTTAAAAGTGAATCTAAAAAGCAAGGGTGAACTACGTAGACATGGACCCCATTTGGTACAGAGTACTTTAGAAATATTTTTATAAACACTTATTATGTGCTAGGCACTAGTCTCACTATTTACAAGGCATTGGCTCATTTAATTGTAAATGAGTTTTGAAAAAAAATGAAAAAATATAAATTGTAAAATTTAATTGACTTGTTTAATTGTCTCATTTATTTGTAAAAACATATTTTATAATGTAGTTGCCATTGTTTTCATCATTTTGTGGCTCAAAGCTCTGAGGCACATAGAATGAACTGAGGGGCTGTTTCCTAACCCCTGTGTTGTAGCAATAAGAATACAGTAAGCTTCTCAACTCTGGGCACTTGACTTTTTAAAAAAGGAATTCACAAGGTATTGCATAAACCAAACTTGATAATTAATAAATCTGACCTGACCATCTGTCGTGATGTCATTGCTGTCCCTGACTTACATATATGCCTGAAGAAGCAGCTTTCTGAGATAATTTTTAGTCACACACATGTATTATGTGTTTCTAACAGCTTCTACCCAGAGATAAGGTGTTTATTTTATTGGAGAAGGTGGTATCATATAATTGTGGATCTCATATTCCTCTTTTCCCCTTCAAAATCAAATTGTAACTTTCAAAATGACAGTCATTTTTGAAATGTATTTTTGAAAATACATTTGAAATAGATTTTTGAAATGTAGGTGCTCTAACAAGTTCAGTTATTTTTTTTCTCCTTATTGGCTATTGATAAAAATGATAATTGAAAATTTGAAATGTTGCTTCTCATTTTCTTCAGTTTCTTTATGTTCTTGCCCTTTAAATGTTAAGACAAAAAATTGTGCAAAGCTGCTCAGGAGTTGCATTTTTTACTTTTCTAAGTCTAACCTGGATCACTTTTAGAGTCTCATTTTCTGGGTTAACTGGTTGTGATTAAGTTAATTAGAAATGATTTTGGTTATTTTTTAAATAAAAATACAGAATATATATGGATAAAATCACAAACACTTTGAAAATACAGCTTAAGTTTTACAGATATTTGTTGTTAGCTGAGTTCCAAAGTTGCTAATGCTGAAATGTAAATACCATGTCCTTTGGGTATTATATAAACTGCAAAATTCCCAAGGGTTAAAATGCTTCATTCTGAAATTGAAAAGATTTGGTCATATGAAGTTAATCAGTCCTTCCTCAGGATATTTAGTATTGCTGCTTCTCTTAATTTCAAGTTTTGTAGTTAAAATTAATTTGAGAAACTTTTCCAAAGTAATATTCAGATTATAATTTTTAATTTTAGAATAAGTAATATGGAAATATAGCAGTCAGAAGACATCTCCCATATATTTCTCACAGATAAATTATTTTCTGCTGGGGGAAAGAATAAAAATAAGAGTATAAACACTTATAAATATGAAGTCTGACTGTAAAATAATATTACTTTGAGTGGAAAACTACACGTGTGTACGAATACTGTCCCTTGCAAAATGTTTATCTTGGAAAACTAGTTTGTTTGAATGATATCATTACTCACAACATTTTGGGAAAACTCTTCTAATTGCCTTGAGAACTAGAAACACAGTTCTTTTTGTAAATCTTTACTCTTGGAAAGTGGATTTGATTTATGATGTAGTCAGAAGTTATGTATGCAAACTAGTTGGGTGATGAGACTTACTGGCACCACATTTAGAGAGCATGCTAGAAATATAAAATCATGGGGCTTAATATATTGAGGAATTCCAAACTAATTCTTGAAACTCTAGTAAAAGTGCTGTTGCAAGGATGTATTGACCAGCAGAGGTATCTTTTCAGTAAGCTTGTGAGGTCCTAGGGACAGCGCCTGCAACCTCTGTCACCAGTTCTCCTCTGAGTCCCCGATCTTTGCTGGAACTGACTCCCGCACTGACCCTCTGTTGTCCATTAGTGACTTGCTCGGGGGTGGGGGGCCCCTGTTTGATACCTTTTGAATTCCTAGGCCGTTTGGAGAGCCTCCAGTTGTTCCTGTTCCATAAACTCATCCGGTGTCACTTGGATAGTGTCGCCCTTTTCCTATTCACACCTCATTTGTCCCAACTGAGAGGAGGGACGCTGTCTCCCCAGAGAGCCCCTTTGCCTCTCACTTCTCTAATACTTTTCCCACCTCATCATTCATTCTAACATATCCCCATCAGTAAGCCCTGGGCACATTGCTGTGGAGTTCAGTCACATGGTTATGTATGTGGTGTAACCACAAAATTTTCCTGTTGGAGTTAGCACCTGTAAACATTTTATTACATTTGCTGCAACTATTTTTAACATAAACTTTTATTTTGATTAATAAAATATTAAAGTGGAAATAAAGCCCTTCCTGCACAGGCCTTTTCTCTTCCCTCCTCCTCAGAGGGAATCACTCCCTAAAGTCACTGTGTCCTTCTCAGGCAAGCACAGGTTCATAATGCCTCATGGGAAACTCTTTAAGTCTGGTGTGGTTCTGGAATTAATTTTCACGTTTTACAAAGTTAACATGATCCTCCCTGTACTGTACATAACAGCCCAGTCACAAATGGGCCAGCAGCTCAGAATCAAATACCTTAATATTTCTGTGGCAAAACTGAATTAACATTCACATCAAGTGGATTAAATGCATATTTTAAATGACTTTCCATCAGTTCAATTGATGGTTTGCCACCAAAAAGTTATTACTGGGAATTTATGAGTAGACATCTGGGTTTTTGAATCTTGGCTACAGAATTGTGTACATTGATTTACCTTTGAGACAAATATACAAATTCTTAATTCCGGTTTTCCGTTTGCTAATTTCATCATCTTTGCTTTTATGGCTGCTGCTTCTCGCCTGCTGGCATTGCTTTTTCTTATTCTTCTACTGATGTCTTGAGCTGACTTTATGTGTCTTGTTTCTTTTTTCATAGTGACAGTATTTACGACTTTACTTATGTTTTATGACTAGAGCTTTGGTTTACCTCAGACGTCTTTCTAGCAGTGTTCTCATTTTTATAGTTTATAAAATAATCTCATTACATTGTAAAAATTCCTCTTTGTCTTAGTATGTACTTAGAAAGTATTTTATAATTTTAAGGTATAAGGATATTTTAAGGCTTTAGTCCATTAATTTCTAATCACTGCAGTGTAGTGCTGCAGTGTTTATGAAGTGTGCTCTTGATGTGGCAGGTTTTTTTAAAATAAAAAAAATAACCCTGCTCGAATGGAATATTCAAATGAGTGGTATCTTTCAAAATATGCTTATTCTACCTGTGTTTCCATTACTCAAACATTTCTAATTTCTTTTGTTAAAATCACTTAAAGAGTTTACCTCTCAATAAAAACAAAAAAGCAATCACATTGTTTAATAGTTACATTTCTTAGTTTGATTATAAGCAGTGTTGTTTAGCCAGTCACCTTTTCAACCTTACTTTTCTCTAAGTGCTGAGTGATTTTCAAAGAGCACATCTAGGTTCAAGGGATTAAAAAATTCAACACCACTGGAGCTGTTAAAAAAAAAAATAGCGTTGTCAGAGAACACGGAAAAAATTTCCAATTCCCAGTTTTTAAAACAATGGCATTAGTGAGACAAATATTTTCTTTTCCCGTCCCCTTTTTACCCAGGACTCGTATCGATGGTGATCACATCAAAGGACAGCATGCTTTGTAAAGACAGACCTCATTGCCTTATTACTTTATTTATGATTATACATCATAGAGTTCACTTACGATTATACATCATAGAATTAATTTTATGTTACTTACCCGAATAGCAAGTGTTAGAAGTGAGGATGTCACACTCAGCTGAGAACTAATCTGTCATTTATTGCACCCAAATTCTTACTCTAGTTGTCACTTTCTTGCTCTGGTTTTGACTGGGCCCCATCCATTTTCAGACCCTGGTTTTTCTTCAGAGAGTAAACTATTTTTGAGGAAATTATAGACAAGCAAGATAAAATATGGTAGCCATCTGGACCTCTGAAGATACCACATCACATACCATCCATGGGTCGCAAAGAGTCGGACACGACTGAGCGACTTCACTTTCCACTTTCATTGTCATTAAAACATGGAAAGGATGCAGTATAAAACGGTGATATAACAAAATTGAGTGCTGTGACCTAATATTCATTTAAAGCATTTCTCTTTGAGATAGTCATTAAACCTCACTTTGGTTTGTTGTAGTCATCCTGTTCCTCCCAGGAGAAGTTGCATCAGTTACCATATCAACCAACACCAGATGAATTACACTTCTTATCAAAACATTTCTGTACCACCGAAAGCATCACCACAGAGAACAGATGCAGAAACACACCCATGCGCCCCCGTTCCCGAAGTCTGAGGTATGTAGACCTGATTGAAATTTCTTATTAGTTGGATAACCTCTTTTCAACCATTTCAGGGAAAGACTTTTGGTCCTCTAACTCATATATGTGTTAATTGGTTTATGAACTACTATAAATGTAGTGTGATTTTTTTTGGCATCTATGCATGATATAGTAAATTGCCATTTTTACGCATTTATTTTTCTTTTAAGTTCTTAACAAGTTACTAATTGCTGTGGTAACAGAAATGTAGTGGAATACAAGGACCACCTAAGAAACTTCTAGCCATTGGAAATTTCAACACCATCTAATTATGGTGCTACGTCAATTAATATTTTACAGAGAACCTTGGCTAAAAAGGAAGGGCAGCATGTTCAGGTTCACATTTGGAATTCAGATTCCTTTTTATGAAAATCCACCCAGGCCTTGGATTTTTCCTTCTCATCACAAGTCTTAATTTCTCCAGGATTATAAGTGAGCCGTTAGGAATTTGTGTCCCTTGTATTTTGTCAATGCCAAATGTAGTCCATTTGACATTGAATAGGGCTGGTTTTATTTTGGCCTTGTCTCAGAAAATAATAGACATCAGTGTTTCATTCCTCTGAGAGTGACTCTAACAGAGAGACAAAAATATTTATTAAGGAGTGCTTGGGAATTACACCTGTCGGGGGAAGGAGTGGGTAGTGGGATTGAGTAGAAGAGAAGTCCAGCCGCAGTGCAGGCCTAACAGCTACAACCAACTCCATAGGGAGTTCTGAGGATGACATGACCCATCAGAGCTGTCCCTCTGGACCAAATGACCCTTCCTTTCTCTGTCCACTCAGTCCTGGGATGTAGTACCCTGGGAAGGACTTGGCCTTGGGTGAGGGGGCTCTGCATGCATGCCAAGTTGCTTCACTGGTATCTGACTCTTTGCAACCCCATGGACTATAGCCCACTAGGCTCCTCTATCCATGGAACTCTCCAGGTCGGAATACTGGGGTGGGTAGCCATTCCCTTCTTCTGGGGACCTTCCTGAACCAGGGATCAAACCTGTCTGCTGTGGCTCCTGCCTTGCAGGTGGATTCTTTACCATGGAGCCACAGGGGAAGCCTGAGGGGACTCTGCATCTGAGGCTATGTCCAAGGGGTCTGACAGCTGAAGGCTTCTACAGCCACAGCAGCTGGGACAACAGGTCCTTCTCTGCAGGGGAGCAGGGTAGTCCATCTCTGGGGCCTCCAGAATATGAGATCTCCGTGGTGTATAGAACTTGCCTGCTTTGATAGGAAGGTTTATTATGAAACCTAGTTTCTCAGGTGTTCAGTTGAACATCAGAGTTTGCTGAGAAGGGTTGTCTGTTTGTTTTTTTTTTTTCTTTGTATCTGCTTAGTGCTGTATAGTAAACATAGCCACGTGGTGTAATCGTGCTAGATTATTTTGAGATATGGAATAAAATATTACAAATTCATTTAGAGCCGTTGTATTTTACCACATGGGTGCCATTTTTGGTTATGAAAGGAGTTCACAGGATAGCTAGTGCAAGCAGCTGTATCTTCTCAGGAATGCATAAGGTCACACTGCAGTTGCCCAGCCGTGTTGCCACTAGGAAGGAGCAGGAGCCTACTACTGAAATAAAAAGAAAACCTCAGAGTTGGGTGCCTCTGTTTCATACTGCACAGGGTGCCTGCCTCAGCATCCCAACCCCAGCTAGAAAATGGATTTCGGTGGTAACACCTGTGCTGTGGAAAACTCTTAAATCTCTTCAGTGGTACGTGGCAGAGCGCAGGTGTATGATAACAGTGTGAAATTAGACAGTGCAGCGTGCCCTGGACACTGCTGTTTGTACTCTTTTATATCCCAGTTCATTCATTGGTTTCTGGAACCACACAAACAAAATGCGTTTGTATTTGTACACGCTACATACAAAATGTAATTGAAATTTAAGTATTTTTATGAACTTTTATATTGCACCTATAGTTAATTTTCAGCATTCTACTTCTGGAGCTTTCTTTTTGAATGGTATTCAGGGTTTCTCTGTGAGTATGTGTGTGTGTGTGTGCGCGCGCTAATGACTGATTTTGTAGTTTATTACCTAATATACTTTTCTTACAAAGGCTGCATAGTACTTTTGTTGCAACCCATTGTTCATAAATAAAAAACTTATTTTCATTTCATGCTGTGGCAAGTTTAAAAGGGTAATTTGCTTTGCTTGCAGCCCTGGACGTTCTCCCGCCTGCTGTGACCATGAAATAATTATGATGAACCATGTCTACAAAGAAAGGTTCCCAAAGGTAATGAATTGAATTGAAGATGTCTAGCATCTAAACGAACAGGCGGCACAGGTTTAGCGTCTGTAAGGTGGTTTTGTTGAGGGAAGTAATGGTCTGGTCCAGTCATGACTCGCATAAAATAGCACTGTAAACTTCTTTAGAAAGGTAAAATCACTAAGCATTTTTAAAAGCTGCTGAGAATCAGCCACACAGTCTGTGGACTGAAGTGGCTGTTAAGTAAATCCCATTGGTTCACCTGCGCACTGTGACAAGTCGGAGGTGGGGTTGCTGGTGAGATGCTCCATGCTCGTCTGCTTTGAAAGGCCGCTAGACTCTGGGGCTCCCCCTGGGGCTCCTTCTGCCCATTCTGGGCCTGCTGCTGTTTGGTCCCGCAGAGACTGTTGAGCTTCCTCAGAAGCCTGTAGATTGGTCTATGTCACAGAAGCCTTTTACTTTTGTCACCTAATTTTTCTTTTCTGTGGCTTCCAATCTCTTCAGCAATTATAAGTATAATCCTCTTTATTTAGAAGGAGAGTCCAGTTGCAGTGTTCCTCCTTAGATGGGCCAGAAGAATTTGCACTGAACCAGAGAGCCTTTGGAGATGGGTTGATGCCAGTTGCCCCAGCTGCAGAGAGCTGCTGTCTGCCAGTCCCCATCACCTAGTCTCCATGGCTTTTACACCAGCATGTTTCTACACATTTGGGAGAAACAGTCGCTCCATTCTGTCCCCGTTCCTCCCCTTATCACCTTTGTAACCCTAGGCAAGAGAGCAAAAGGAAATCCTCGACTTCATAAATCAGGAGTAGAGTACTTATTATTTGTAATGAACCCAACATTGATGTCATTGATTACGGTCGTTTCAGCCATTTATCACATGTCACTTGTTCACCAGGGAAACAGATCCTGACTTTACTAGTTAATACTGGTTAGGATTTTAGAAAGGAACAGGAGACAGAGGGACTCTCCCAGAATATACAATAAATGCAAGCAAGGAATATTGATTAGGCAATCAGGGATCCCAGAGAATGAAATAAAAACTGAGAAGGAAATTTTAGACTTATGTTGTCAAGGGAATCCCTTTGACCTTTTGCCCAAGATGTAGCTTTTTGAGGAAAGGATATTGATGGTATGAGATGCTTGTTCCTGGTACATTAAAATACAGCCAAGAGAGCAAACTGTTGGCCCGTCATATGGAACTCTAACTTCAGTTCTGATTTTTGAATAGGTAAAAACAGAGCTGTAAGTATTTGATATTTTCAGCAAACTATGTGAAAGAGCCCAAGATCTGAAATGATAGCACAGCAATTCACAGATACTGAGTTATTTGGAGAAGCTTGCATGGACCATTTTACATTTGATAAGGCGTAGAAAATAAGTAATTATCACCCTGGGAGATTCAGTTTCTTGTATATACCTCTTTTTCCACTTGGTGAGACTTCTTCTTCTTCTTCTTCTTTTTTTTTTTTTCAAACAGACTTTATATTTTTAAGGCAGTTTTAGATTCATGGCAAAGTTGAACAGAAAGTACGGAGAGTTCCCAAATGCTCCCTGACCCCATACATATACAACCGTCTCTTATCAACAACCCCCTACACATACCCCTGGTCCCAGAGTGGTCCATTTGTTATCATTGACAAACCAATCCTGACACATTATAATCACTCAAAGTCCATAGTTTACATTAGGGTTCACTCCTGCATTGTATATTCTGTGGGGTTTGACACATGTATAATGGCATATATGTATGTAGCATTTTATAGTATCATACAGAAGTGAGGCTTCTTTTAAATTGAATTTCTAGAATTCTATTTGATAACTTGTAGAAGTCTCCAAAAATACTAGATAAATGTGATGACTGTGCTGTTTACCTATTTGTGTTTCCTTGTATTATGTCTGTGTGTGCATGTCTTCTGAGAACAGGCTACAGCTCAGATGGAAGAGCGCCTAAAGGAGATCATCACCAGCTACTCTCCAGACCACGTTCTCCCCCTTGCAGATGGAGTGCTCAGCTTCACTCACCATCAGATTATTGAACTGGCTCGCGATTGTTTGGATAAATCCCACCAGGGTCTCATCACCTCACGATACTTCCTTGAATTACAGCACAAATTAGATAAGTTACTACAGGAGGTATGGATCTTATAAAGTTTTTTGATTTGTTTTGCTTTTACCCAGAAAAAAGACAAATTTTATTAGTGCATCTGCCTAACAAGTTTCAACCATGAGATGGAGTTCATGTTACAGAGAAGCAAAGAAGGAGAAAAAAATTGATTGCTACTTGCTATAAATTGATTCTGGTCAACATTTAGAGTAATAGAAAGTTAATATAATAACCTTTACAGGAACCTTGGGACCCAGCAATCTATGGCTGTTGAAGAAGTGGATTGTGAAGGATTCTGAAGCAGTGATTTTTTTCCCCCCTCCTTAACCATAAAGTTATAAATTTCCTGAATGTATGTGCATTATTTGATGATGCTATCTAGTTCTAATATCTGGAAAAGCTAAATGGAAAATTGCTGGCTTCTTTCAGGCCATGTGTCCTGTTAATTAACCTGCATGTGGTATTGGGTAGTAAATGGCAACTTACGTTTTCATTGGTGTCAATATTTCTTCTAACAAAATATTCAATTTCTAAAATGACAGATAAACACAGGCCCCTTCCAGGCCTAACACTTGCATGCCTAGCTCCTGATAACACCCAAGACAGGAAGGGAGTGTGCGTGGTGGGATGGAATTAGTGTATAATATTGCTGTCCTGATTGAAATTGATCATCCCCAGCCTACAAGTAAAACCTGTTTGGCCTATATATTTGGATATATTGTATTTTTGTATCCCATCGGCATACATTATGCCCATGTAAATAAAACTGTAGGTGGTTTTCTCTAAGGATGATTATGTAAATAATTGCATGGAACTGAATGAAAATATTGGCATCCTAGTTTTCTAGGAATCCATCTGTCCTTGCTCATACTGAATTTAGTTGTGGCAAGATGAGACAGTCCTCTGACAAGCAGCCACTATTTTTCTTCCCTTTCCCTTCTAAGCCTCTCAACAGAGTTCTGTGCTCTGTCCCCATTTCTCACATTTCAACCTTTTGTAGCCCACAGAGGCAGTTTTTCTCAGACTATCTTTGTGTGAACACTGTATTCTGGGGTTTTATTGTCAGTTTCCAATGTGTCATAGACCAATTCTACTATAAATTACGATAAAAATGTATTTACCTCTGTGAGATATTTTTTCCTTAATTTCTCAGTTCTATATCAAGATATTATTATCATTAGCAGTTAAGTTGTGTGGTTCATTCCTTCATAGGCATTCTCTGTGAAGGCTTGAATCCATAGCCAAAGCTATTTGCATTGAAATGCCCCACTTAATTTTGTTTCTATATGATAGACTTGGAAAGCGTTTCATGACAATTAGAAAAAATCTTAGGGTTTCAAAAAATCATCAGGCTGCACCATATAATAGATTAACTGTTGGCTTTTAGAGAAATTTTTCTCTTGGGCAGAGGAGTATATGTACTTGTAACATAAAGAGCATCATCAGGATGTATAGTTATAGTGACCAGTTGGTTGTCTTTAAACACATTTTATTTTATAATCATTCCCCAGTGGTCATTTTCTCTGTTTTTTCTTTTAAATATTAACCGTTTTGTTTTTGCTTGTATATAGTTTCTCTACCTACATTTTGGAAAGTTGCCTTTGATTTAATTATTCACCTAACATTTGACATAAGCAGCATACAGCTTCTCCAGTTATATCTGGAAAATCAAGGTTCCTCATCAACTATCCACTCTGCTTGTATCATGGACTTGATGTGTCATAAACCTTTAATGTCCCCTTCATTCATGGCTCACATTAAGAGCCCTAATGTTTGATTTTTAACGCAGAGAATAAATCAGCGTTTTGCAATTAAAATGTAGCTAATGGAGCCATGACGTTTAGTAGTGTCCGTTTATGTAGAGATAATGTCTGCTTATCAATCTTTTAGAAGTATTTTCTAAGTCACTTAGTTTTTTAATATTTTCAGTTATCTAATTAGCACGGTTTGCTGATTTTCTTTCCCATTTAATGGGGCAACTCTCTCATCATTCTTTTCATTGCTTCCTCATAGGCTCACAATCGTTCAGAAAGTGGAGAGCTGGCATTCATTAAACAACTAGTTCGAAAGATCCTGATTGTTATCGCCCGCCCTGCTCGCTTATTAGAGTGCCTGGTGAGTTGTCCCTCGAGGTGACTTTGTTATTTATTGTTAGCTGTGGAAAAGCAGGGACCACCCGAAAGCTCCAGTTGCATTTGGCTTCAGAGACAGAGCTAAATGGAAAGAGTCAAGAAAGAGAAAGTGAAGTCACTCAGTCGTATCTGACTCTTTGAGACCCTATGGACTGTAGCCTGCCAGGCTCCTCCTTCCATGGATTTTCCAGGCAAGAATACTAGAGTGGGTTGCCACTTCCTTCTCCAGGGGATCTTCCAAACCCAGGGATCAAACCCAGGTCTCCCACATTGCAGACATACTCTTTACAGTCTAAGCCACCATAGAAGCCCAAGAAAGGGTCAAGAGGAACAGCAACTCATGAATGTTGATGACAGCATCTGTGTTTTCCTTCTCTAGTTTTGGGTAAAATTCTAGGACTTGTGTTGCATTAAGAGATGGTCGTTATCACATTCTGGTCAAACCTAAAAAACTGATCATTAAATAATGCACTTGACTTTATCTCAGCATAATTTCTGTGTTCGGGCTCATTTAACACATTCACTGTGCCTCACTTTTCTGGAGATGCCAAGATGCAGAGAAAGGGAAATCAGAGCTAGGATAAATGATAACCTGTGGTTATAACTCTTACTTTTCAAGTGTTGCATGTTTGAAATAAGGGCTTAGCAGCAGCCCATTTGGAGAATACAGTAGGGCCTTATCCAGACCTCAAGGAACGAGACTTTCCACAATTAGTTTGTTGTATCAATTATACTTTCTTTAGTCAGTGACTATTTTCCTGTTTGAAAATCTTTATTTTATGTTGTTTTATTGAAATGTACGTCAACACTGTGAACAGAGATGAGGGTTCAAATAAAAGAATAGTTTCATGGGGCTTCAAGTAGTATCAAAACTCACTTTTAAGTTCACAAGCCATTAGAGTATTGATATTTATAACACTGCGTACAATACAGCTTTTCAGAATTTTACATGTAAACACATATACATACTGGTGATATTATTTTGGTTTTATTCTTATTGTAATTAAGACTTGTGATTTTTTTATACCAGTGAAATGTTTACAGCCTCGTAAACTTATACCAGCCCACAGGGAGATGTGGTAGAGGGTAAGTCTAGAGGAGAAAGGTAGGCATATGCTGGGGGAAGTCTTTCCATCAATGCAGGGACTCTTAGACTCCTAGACTCAAAAGCACCACTCAGCATTGGAGTGTCTCTGGAAGAATAAAGGGAAAGCAAAATACTCCGGATGCCTCTGGGGGAGAGAGCCATGTGACTGCCAGATACCGGCAGAAGGAAGACTGGTTTTTTCTCTGCTCTTTGTGTTGTACCTTTTGAATTATGCACCACAGGCTTGTACTTCCTGCAGTTGTTCAGTTTGGGGGGGAAATACCATTTAGCATTGAAATCTGCTTCTCTGGACAGCAGCAGACATGCGAAGAGAGATGTTGCCTTCAAAGAGGAAATGACTTTTTTACAGGAATCAATCTTAATCAGAAGAGAAGCAGTAAAGGTCCATGTAGCCTATCAAAGATAGAAACAAGTGAGCTGCTTTTTGAGCTGTGTAAAGCTCAGAGGAACCTGGAGTTTGAGAATTTTAGGGACTGTTTCTCCCAGCCATTCATCTTAGGCCTGTAGTTCCGATCTTGCCTTGCCTCTGGTTTTTCGTTTCTGTAAAGGGTACTGACGGAGAAGGCGATGGCACTCCACTCCAGTACTTTTGCCTAGAAAATCCCATGGACAGAGGAGCCTGGTAGGCTGCAGTCCATGGGGTCGCTAGAGTCGGACACGACTCAGCGACCTCCCTTTCACTTTTCACTTTCATGCATGGGAGAAGGAAATGGCAACCCACTCCAATGTTCTTGCCTGGAGAATCCCAGGGACGGGGAAGCCTGCTGGGCTGCCATCTATGGGGTCGGCCAGAGTCAGACACGACTGAAGTGACTTAGCAGCAGCAGCAGCAGCAAAGAGACTGAGTGTGGACTTGGTTTGGCTTTTCTCCGTTTGTAGCATGCTTTTTCATTTAGAAGCAGCAGCCAGCCAAAGCTAAACTACTTAAGAGAATGTTACCAAATTTTTACACAGAGGTAACTGGAAGTACAAGTTTTGTGATTTTCTTTCTCAATGTTCATATCATGTGAATATTAATAGCATAATTTTAGCGTTCAATGATAGAAGTGGTAATTTTGAGATTTTTCTTTTAATATTTTTGGACACCTCTACACTAAAGGAGTTTCCTTCAAAACTTTTCAGAAAAATGCATTCTCATATTGCTTCTTCTTAGGTTCTTTGTGCAGCAAGAGAAACTGAATCTCTTTGGAAGAGATTCATGGATTTTTAAAGCTTTTCTAAAATGGCACAATTAAAAATTCAGACCTGTTCATTTTCAGTAGGATAGATAGCTTAAGTGGAGCCTGGTACCTTCAAAGTCACATTACAAGGAAATTGGAAATGGAAATTATCTTTAGGTTACCAAGTATTTAAATGTCTTAGAATATGATTAGTCTTTGAATATAACCTGAAAATTATATGCTTTTTAAATGAAGTAATCTTTTTGCCTTCTTTCAGTATAAATAACTTACAACCATATGTATCCAGCAATTTCACCGTGAATGGGGTTTATGTAATAAAACATTAGACAATTTTGGCTCAAAGAAGTATACATCTGTGTTTGTCTTCTGTTAGGAATTTGATCCTGAAGAATTTTACTACCTATTGGAAGCAGCAGAAGGCCATGCCAAAGAAGGACAGGGTATTAAAACTGACATTCCCAGGTACATCATTAGCCAGCTCGGCCTCAATAAAGACCCTCTGGAAGGTGAGTAGGACCTGGTTGGGTTGACCTTTTACCTGCTTATGCATCATGGCCTCATTGAAGAACTTAGTGGCAAATCTTTCCTTTTTCTTCATGTTTTGGCTCTATCTGGTGAAAAGGCCAAATCTGGGGGCCAATTGTGATCCAAAGGAAAGAGCTCTAAATGGAATTTTGTATTTACTTAAAGTGGGGGAAGAGACCTTGAAATTCTGAAGGCTTCTCAGCCTAAAACTTATTTCCAGGAAGGGTTAGATTTCCATCTTCTCTGGTGTTTTTTCTCCTGCAAAGCACTACTTGATTCTTCTCAGGGGTACACATTTTTTAAATGTTGATAAAGAAATTAATTATATTTAATTTAAAAGTGACATTTCAGTGTAACTGAGGAGTAAGCTAACTAATCACTGGTGATTAACTTTAAGGTGCAGTGTTCATAAATCTGTTTTTACTTACTTGTCTCAGAAAAGTATGAAAAATAGTAATATATATATATTATTATCTATACTGGGGAGCCAGTTGGAGAGAGAAGGCTTTCTAGGACTGAAGCAGGGATTTCTGCTTGAATATTATTATCTATACTGGGGAGCCAGTTGGAGAGAGAAGGCTTTCTAGAACTGAAGCAGGAATTTCTGCTTGATTAAAAAAAAGAAAGTCTACTGCTATTAAATACAGAGAAGGGGAACCACCTTGTTAGTGGGTTTTTTTTTTTTTTTCCCCCTGATACTGGCAAACCACCCCTGTCACCACCTTTTCCTGTTCATTATTGTTTGGAATTGTCATTTAAAACACTTAGGTTATATACTGCCTGAAAAGACTCAAAAACAATCATAGAGTCCTTTATTCAAAATTGTCTTCCTGGTTCATTAAATTGATTTTGCAAACAGTGTTTATCTTGACAAATTGTTTGTGATGATGCTAACTGTTGGCACAGATATGTTCCCATCTACAGCCTGGGAACCTGCTGCTCTCTGCCTGCTCTCCTATTTCCCCCGCTTTGTCTGCTCTTATGGCCATCGAATCTTTGCTTCCAGTGAAATGATGCATGCATTACGGGGAGATAATGCCAGATAAATTTATACTGTACTGAAAGCAATACCACAACAGATTCATCACTTATCGGAGACTGGTGGCTGCTTTTCTGAAAAGTTCCCTGGGGAGAGATTTTTTCCCCACGGCTTTTAAATTACCATCTTTACCTTTTTGAATCATGAGTCTTCAGAAATGGTTTAAATCAATGAAATAAAAAGGGCAGATGTTTTAATGGTATTTAGATGAGTTTTAAAAATCTCTTCAGGCATTACAAAATGATGCCTTAGCATCCTGCTTCAAAAGCTGACTCTTGGTTCCATTCCATTACTACCCACTGCTTACAAATAATATGTATTTCCCAGATAATAGTTATTTAGCAGCAACTCTATTTAAAACAGAACCATCTTTTAATTTGTTTTTTTATGAAAATAATTGGAGTGGGGGAGGCTGTCAAAGTGTATTATAGTGAGTCTTCACGCTGGTAGAGTTAAGGGTGTGTCAGCCCTTGAATTGTAGACCGAGGGAGCTCTTCACAGTTTTCTTACCTGGCAGGAAATATCGCTGTAGACTGAACCTTTGGTAGGGGAATAATCTGAGGCCCATTTATATACCTTTATAGTCTTAAAAAATGTTTAACACTGATTTTTGACAAGTTTCATGTTTAGTTATACAAATTTATCACTAGGAGTTGTGTTTTTAGCTTTTTAATTTTCTGGATTCAGATCCAAGGATAATTTTTAATCTGTTTGCCATAATCACTTAAAACATGATTATTGCAAACTCTGATCTACATGCATTTGCCTTCTTGTCATCCTGGACACTGGCAGACCTGGAGCTTGACTTTTGAGGGTTAGGAGTAAGGGTCTGGTGTGGGACTGCCCAGAGCATCAGCACTGTAGGTGGATCAGCCTGATCACACTGTGATGAGCGTCCTCGTGCTTCAGTGCTTTCCCGAAAAACTGAATAATGGCGCCTCTACATACGGTTGTTTTAGGATTATATGAGTTCACGTCTGCACCCAAGATGTATAATAATGCTTAATAAGCTGCTGTTGCTGTTTTGGGGCTTCCCTGGTGACTCAGATGGTAAAGAATCCACCTGCAGTGCAGGAGACCCAGTTTCAGTCCCTGGGTTGGGAAGATCCCCTGGAGAAGGGAATGGCTACTCACTCCAGTATTCTTGCCTGGAGAATTCCACGGATAGAGGAGCCTCGTGGTGTACAATCCATAGGATTGCAGACAGTCGGACATGACACACAAATGCATATTTTGAGCCCCTCCAACTGAATACATTATACTTTAACTCCTAGTCCATAAATTCACAGTGCTAGTAGCCACACAGGATGTTATTCATTTAAATGACACAAAGAAAGCACACAGTTTTTACTGAGCTCATTTTTAATTCCTGGATTTCCTCTATAAGTAATCTGGCATAGTGTCAATCTCCAGTTATTTTAATTTCTGGAGTTAATTTTTCTCTAAAGGCAACACTCTGGTGTTGCTTTGCTTCATATCTTTTATGTGTAATCTCTCCCAAGAAAAGGATGATTATATTTATAAGAATGTGAATACATGAAATTCTGAGAGCATAAGAAATAATATTAGATATACACAAAAATATGTGTAACTAAATATTATAACTTTTTATTACACTTGTTTGATTTTTTAAAATTAGAAAATTTAAATTATTTGTGATCCTGACACTTAGAGATAACCCCCTATCAAAGTTTTGGAGAAAATTCTTTCATGTTCTTTTTTTTAATAAAATATGTTTCATTTTTTTTCTTAAGTATAAAAATCAAAACAAACCATAAAATGATTTGGGTTTTCTCATTTACTTATATAAACTCAGGGATGCATTCCAGTATTGGTTGAGCAATTAAATGCTTTGTCTCTTAACTAGACAACTAGGGTAGAATTTAGACTGGTGTCAAGCATGTGGCATCTAGCCCAGAACTGACTACTTCACATGATATAATTAATAGTAATAAATAACAATCAACATTCAATAAGCACTTAATTTTTGTTAGTTAACACGCTAACAGCTTTACATGCAT
Source organism: Tragelaphus eurycerus (assembly GCA_935064755.1). Taxonomy (NCBI): domain Eukaryota; kingdom Metazoa; phylum Chordata; class Mammalia; order Artiodactyla; family Bovidae; genus Tragelaphus; species Tragelaphus eurycerus. The sequence continues at coordinate 13,002,611 of CAKXYN010000024.1, read as the reverse complement.
ATCACTTGTCATACTCATAAAAAACTGAGATAAGCAGTATTGTTTCCATTCTACAGAGAAAGAGCCCAAGGTTAAAAACTCACTAGTAAGTACTCTTAGTGGTGGTAGCTCAAGTCATTTCAACTCCAGACTCTTCTTAACAATTACTGTTGCTTTTCTGACAAACTGCAAATTCTTATGTACTAGGAATGCTTGCTCTTGGTGCTTGTGAAGGAATGGAGCAAAGGGCGGCTCATCACAACTCGAGACTCAATCTCTGAGCTATAGTCAGTACGTCTCTGATGCCCATCCGAGCCTAGGAAACTTGCCTCTCTTGAGTATCTGTTTACAGGCATAGTCATTGAACCCTACAAACCCCTTCCACGCTGTAGTGATTGTGTCAGCCTGCTAGTGAATCCTGCCAGCATGAGCAGAGGCCCACTTCTGAGTAGGACTATGTCTAAGTGTTCATAAGGAATGAGGTTCTTGGGAAAAGGACATGTAATGAACAGTTTCAAAATATCAGTTGTTGGTTCTTGCCATTTTGGATTTAAGGTTTCCCCATGTGTCCCTTGGAGTATAAAGTAACTTTTTCTTTTTTTTAATATTGAAGAAAATAATTTTTCTTTAGTTTTACTAATAGCATAGTTCAGTCCAGTTCAGTTGCTCAGTTGTGTCCGACTCTGCGACCCCATGAATCGCAGCACACCAGCCCTCCCTGTCCATCACTAACTCCCGGAGTTCACCCAAACTCACGTCCATCGAGTCGGTGATGCCATCCAGCCATCTGATCCTCCGTCGTCCCCTTCTCCTCCTGCTCCCAGTCCCTCCCAGCATCAGGGTCTTTGTCCTGTCCAATTGCAATAGTCCTAATTCTCTTAAATCTTGCTTTTTTAATTTTTTCAACTTAGAAATGGCTCAACTGGGAAACTATGATAGTGGGACAGCAGAGACACCAGAAACAGATGAATCAGTGAGTGTAAGTATCTTTCTTGATGAGACATGATGTTGGTTTTTCTGTCAATGAGCATCTGGAGATTTGGGCTGTGTTAATTACTTTATTTGTTCAACACATATTTGTTGTGCTTCTAGAGACGAGGCACTAGGTGTACAACTTTAGCCCCTGTGTTCAAAGAAAAACAAATTAATATAAGGAAATCATGCACAAAAAATCAAAATGAGAAACTTAAAGGAGATCGATAAAGACAAAGGGCCATGTGTTCCTGGAACATAACATAAAGAGATTTACCTTCATCTTGCCAGTCTAGAAAGATGTCCCAAGGAAGGGATCCTTGACGTGTGAAGAGTTACTAGGATAAGAAGGGAAAGAGGGAACATTCCAGGCCAAGAAAACATCAGGAGACACATGATAGGAGAGTGCTTCTGAGGGCTTTAGAGTGACGGTGACCCTGTAGCCTTCAGCTTCGTGTTAAAACTCTCCAGCTCTGCTTAAAACTGGACATAGACGTCCTTGCTGTTCATCTGTGTCAAATCATTTCTTTCGAAGAATAGTGGGAACCTGTGGTGCTGTGGAGGAAAAGTGTGTGTGTTGTGGCGTGGTGGGGTGGGGAGGAGTAGATAAGGGGATGACCCTAATGGTTATAGCGGGAAGAAAGTCACACTGATTGCAGTGCGGGAGGTAGATGGGGTGAGGGGAGCAGGCGGGGGGGGGGGGACCCTGGGGAAGCCATCTGAAAGGGCTGCAGTGCAGGAGGTAGATGGGGTGAGGGGAGCAGGCGGGGGGACCCTGGGGAAGCCATCTGAAAGGGCTGCAGTACAGAAGGTAGATGGGGTGAGGGAGCAGGCGGGGCAACCCTGGGGAAGCCATCTGAAAGGTCGCAGCAGTGGCCCAGGTGAGAGGTTCTCATGCTGATGCCATCTTTCCTATTTGTGAACAGAGGAAGAGGAACCAGGATGGGCCACCCCCAAGTGTCAGGAATGGTGAGGAGAGAGGGGCAGCTGTGTAGCCTGGGGGATGAAAAGCCCAGACTATGGAGTCAGGTGGCCAGATTTCAAGCCTGGCTTCACTTCTCACTAGCTGTAATCTCTCTCTACCTGTTTCCTCATCTCTAAAATACATATGAAAAATTAACTGAGGTAGTCTGTGTGAAATGCTTAGGACAGCCTCATGTAGTAAATGCCAAATAAAGGCAACTTTTTAATCAGTTTCATTATAACTGCCAGAATTTTGAATGCACTAAGGCTGAAGTTCCTTTGAGCCATCAAGCAGGCAGTTGTTTGTGAGGTGTGGGATCTTCCAGCCCTCAGAGGGAGAGTTTCTGGTGGATGGTCTAGGTGGCTTAGGAGTCATTCACGGGAGTAGGTGAGGAAGCATTAATGAGACAAGAGATTGGTTCAGGGTCTTTGCAGCCCGAGCTGTGGAGAGCAGTCAGGGTGGGGTGGCTGAACAAGTAAGTGGTCCCAGCCTTGGATTGTGTTTCCTGAGGTAGAGTGCTGGCAGGGGATGAGTAGACCCAGGACCTGTGGCCAGAGGCCAGGGAGAAGTAGAGAAGGGAGCTGTTTGAGATGAGGAGGCCAGGTAGACCCGGACCAGGTTTGGTGAGCTCTCTGTGGAGATACTGAAGTCATCCAGGACGGTGACAGAACCCCGGGTTGAGAGAGGTGGGAAGGTCAGTCTAAGTCTTCCAAGGATGGTGGGCAGTGGGTCACCGGGTGCCATCTCTGAGCAGGGGAGGATTCCTCAGAGTCATGGAGGCTCTTCCAAAATTATGAGGAGGGGATTCTGGTCTCTGCAGAGGAAGCAAAATGACTGTTAACTCCCTCTCAATGCTAAGATACATGGAGTATGAGACAATTTTGTAGAAAAACAAAACACTGTTTATTCTTTGAGCTGAACTTTTAAAAGGGCTATCTTTGAAAATTGGTATCTAAACTATGGTAAGACTTAACAGTTAATGGGAGTAAAGAAAGTCAGGCATGTTCTGCTTGGCCATCCCAGTCATTGCCAGCTACCTTTTCCAGATAGGAAAGGTTGCCATAGGAGTGAAATAGACATGCTCTGGGTCAGGGGCAGAGAAGTCACATGATCCACTAGCCTGCATAAAGCCACTCCAGCCCATTCTATTCAGATTGACTAAAAGCAGAATTAAGTTTTGGCATTTTGGACTTAACATCTTAAAACTTTAAGATGACTTTAAAGACTTTAGAAGATTAGGATGAGGTTCACCTGAATACTTTACAGAGAGAAATTAAAATCAGAAATTTTCAAAACCTTGGTGCCTCTCTCTCCTGGAAATGAGGTTCACTTCAGTGAAACTGAGCCACTGTCATGAGGAATAGTTTATCAGTGCTGCTCTGGAAGATTGAGCTTTAAAGTTTGTCCCCCAGGTTCCTTTAGCTGTGATACGGCACTTTAACATATTAAACAAGAGAGCATGTAATTCAGATATTAGTTATTTTGGTGCTAAAATCACTTTCTTAAATTCTGCATTGTTTTTTTTAACATCCATATTTTGTCTCCAAGAGCTCTAATGCTTCCCTGAAACTTCGAAGGAAACCTCGGGAAAGTGATTTTGAAACGATTAAATTAATCAGCAATGGAGCCTATGGGTGAGTAATTCAAGAAAACTATTGTGTTTTAACATACCTCAGAAATATATTCTTCACATTAATCTTATACCAAATAGATACTGTTGGGGACTTTAGTTTTCAGATCACTGCTCCTTCATTAATGGGTATAAGGTGAAGCCCAAATCATTATTCATTGGATACCTCATCAGAAAATATTTCAAGTGACATGGGTGGGAATTATTGTAGAGGGTTAGAGAGAAAGACTTTAGAAAGCAAAAATTTCTAAAGTAAGGGAACATTCTTTCATATGCCTGTTTCTGTGTAGATATATAGATACATATACACATCTGGCTGTATATTTATATATATATATATTTGAATATATATAAATTCATTTATAGCATTTCTTCTTGAGAATTAGCCAATATTTCCTGCCTGACCAGCAGTCAGCCTTGGAAGAGAAGAACTTAAATAAGAAGGCTGATTGAAAATATAAAGTAATAAAATTCTTTGTCTTTCTGTTACACCTGAATTTTTTTTTTTTTCAATTGGCCTGTATGCTATAGTCTGACCATATTAGTGGTGTCCCTTCCTTGACTCAGTTTTATAGACACAGAGTTTGTTTCTCATGGCATAAGGTCAATACTGACAAGCTCCTTTTTGAGTTACTAATAATTTGGAAGGATAATTCATACACAAACTGTGTCCTGATCCACTTTAGACAGCCCAGAACTCTAGTTTAATTAAGTATGAATCCCAGTTCCATCTGTAGGTGGAGGGCAATAAACCATCCCGTAGACATTTATTGCCATTTATCACACACAGGAGCAGATGAGATAGAAACGATTTTTGTTATGCCACAAGGGATGTTTCTTCTTAGAATTTTTTTCACCTCTAATATTTTCCACACCATTAACTTAGTGAAGAACTTAAATATTTGTGAGTCCTTTCTATGCTTCACTGATTCGTTTTCAGGATTATGTCAAATTACATACTTCCTGATGTGGCTTATAAATGCTTTCTGACTTTTTTTTTTTTTTTTGCTTTGTTTTCAGGATTATGTCAAAGGGCATACTTCCTGATGTGGCTTATAAATGCTTTCTGATTTTTTTTTTTTTTTGCAATGTTTTATTTGTTTCAAGGACCTCACTGAAACTCTTCTGCCTAAGAAGATCGTTTTTAGCATGTGGTTGTTGTGGGTTTTGTTTCTATATTGTTGGCTTTTAGTCCATTTTCGTTCTGGGGATCCTCTGAGGATTTCTTCTTTGATGCGAAAGAAGACTGGACTTTGATTTAAGGGATCTGTGGGTATGAGCACTGCTTGATTTTATTGGAAGTGAAATTCTGGCATAGGATTGTCGGTGAAGCACTTTTATAAAATTTGAGCAAATATCTTAGCTGTATATGGAGTTCTAATTGGTTGAGTAAACTCATTTGTAGTGCAATTAAACCACTGTATAGTAAATGAGGTGTATCACACTTTGGGGAATGGTTGGGAATATACAAGAAGTTAAACAAGCTGTGAATCCGTAAATACCCAGGACACAGGCCAAGTCATTAATGGGCTTACAAGCTGCCTGCGGGAGCCTCTGCTGATGAGCCCAAACTTTTTTTTTCCTCTTTTACTCTTCTCCAAGTTAATCTTTCCCTATGTTTCTGACCGATTTCCTCTAAGATTTAATTATTTTGAACTTAAAAGTTTGAATCGAGCCACACCCATTGGCCCACCCGATCAGGATGCTATGGTGGGCTTCTGTGAACTGGCCGAACAGATGGATCCCTTGTGGGCCATGAATTGAAGCCACTCAAGGCACTCTTGGGCATCCCTGTAGCCGAATCTGTGCTCACATCAGTGACCTGTTCTTCGACTTTCAAAAACGGGTTATGCTGGAAACTAACCCTTTCCTTAGAAAAAGCTGTAACAGGTCAGGATTTTCTCAACATCCCTACTTAGTGACAGTTCATAGCATGAAGGGGCTTCCCTGGTGGCTCAGATGATAAAGAATCTGCCTGCGATGCAGGAGACCCGGGTTCCATCCCTAGGTCAGGAAGATGCCCTGGAGAAGAGAGTGGCTACTCATTCCAGTATTCCTGCCTGGAGAATCCGATGGACAGAGGAGCTTGGCGGGCTGCGGTCCATGGGGTCAGAAAGAGTCAGACAAGACTGAGTGACTAACACTTTCACTTTCACGTGGCATGAACCCATTTTACCAATTTGATAAGCACTGAATTTCCTTCTCTGTTTAGTAGGTTTGAGATCCCTGCCTGGAAGCTGAAACTTCCTTCAAGCCAAGCTTAGCACTTTGTAAGAGTGAACACCTACTGTGTGCCAGGCACTGGACTAGTCTCTTTGTATATGTCCTCTTCTCACAAGATCCTTTGAGGTATTGCTGTGGGGAAAGAGGCTTCCAGGCCTGGTCACACATGCACTGACTGCAGAGTTCTTATCTCCCTTTATGTTTTGTTTATAACTTTTAGTCATCTCAATTGGGGTATAGAAATCCTTCTTCCATTGAGTACATCCATCTAGATTTTGTTTTTATTTATTTATTTTTAAATATTTTTGGCCACTAGGCTTGTGAGAGCCTAGTTCCTTGACCAGGAATCAAACCCGGGCCCTTGGCAGTAAGAGCATAAAGTCTTAATCGCTGGACGGCCGGGAAATTCCCTCCTCCTAGATTTTTAGATAACAATTTTGAGTATTTTCAAAGTGAAAGAATAAAACTAATCTAAAAATTTTTAAAGTAAGTAATCTGGATCTGAGAGGCACAGCTCTTCTCCACTTCACATTCCTTTCTTGCCTTGCTGCCCTTTCTTTTTTTCACCCTCAAAGGACAGTGTCATTTACCTGAGAGACCAGGTGTGCAAGCTGACAGATGTCCCCTCGTGATAGCCTTTCCTCTCAGCGTCTCAACAACACACGCACTCTCCTTCCCACGTGAGGCTCTGCCCACGGGGATTCGTGTATCAGGCTCTCAGATTCATGAGTAATTGTATATGCATGAGACATTCACACTCCCCATTGGACTGATTCATTCTGCTCTAGATCCTGCCTGCTTCCCATTCTGCTTCTCCCCGCCCCCACCTCAGTTCTGCTTGAGTGGAGTGATGCTTGGCTCAGCGGGTTGCCCCTCCCGACGCATCACCTCCCATCCTTGTCTTCCTGTTTCATAGAGGGGTCTGTATAGGAAGACAGAGGCCTTTTCAAAGAAAGCAACCCTTGGGAACAGAAAGCAGAGAAATGGGAGCCAAATCAGTTCAGCCTATTTTATAACTAGACCTGGGTGGTTTGCAACTCTGCCTCGCAGTGTTAGATGTCTGTCTGTCCCACTGCTGTTTGTCTCTCTCTCTCTCCTTTCTCTCTGCTGACTTGAGTAGATTTTGAACACTGACTTACAGGAAAGGAGGAAAGGAGTATGTGAGAGAACACTTACTACTAAATGAACAAATTTCAGCATTAGAAATAATATTCCCAAAGCAGTACCAAAATGTAAGAACATAAACAAAACAAACCCAGCTGCAGGGGATTCTAATTAAGTCTAAGTTGACTTTTGGAACTTGAACGAGATATGTTTGTCCTGAGGAAATGATATCTCAGGCTACCTATAGGATTAATTTCAACTGAATTAATTCCTGAGGATTACCTGATTGTTTTAAATAAAATAGCAAGGGGAAGCAGAAAATCAAATCAAATTTTACGAACTGAAAATCTGAGGACAAAGATTGAAGGCCTTTTTAACACTGTACCTAGTGTAAGTGCTGGTCAAATTGAGCCTGAGGCTTCTTTCTCTCTTGTTCTTTCATAAAGTCATGTGCAATCCTATTCTTTTTTCCTTCACTTCCTGTTGTCTCTAAACATACTGAATTTTTTTGTAGTTATTTATGTAAGAAATGGTGGTGCTTGGTTGAAAATCACAATGGCGACCTAGGGAATTCCCTGGCAGTCCAGTGGTTAGAGTTCTGTGTTTCCATAGCAGAGGGTGTGAGTTCAATCCCTGGTCAGGGAACTAAGATCGCGCATGCCTTGTGGCATGGCCAAAAATAAAGATATGACAAGGGGAAAAAATGGCAGCCTACTGATAGTCTAAAAGTGGAATTCTCAATGTCATATGTCTGGAGATCCTAGCACTAAACCTACTTAATGTTAAACACTGAAAGAAGAGATGGGAACTGAGCTGTACTCCAGTTGAGTCTCAAGAATAGGCAAGTGCTTATATAAAGATACTGGCTTTTTCTTTTTAACATTTTCAGTTCTGAGACTCATTTTAAAAAGCAGATTTTGTATTTCAGAAATCCCTCTTCATGACAATATCTGCCAATGCTTGTCTCATATCTAAGCCGAGGCCAAGTGCTTGTCTGTGCTCCCTTTAAGTATGTCTCTTCTACTATCAGCTTCTGATTAGGAGAAGTGCAAGTGTTTTTGAATCTTTTGTTCTACTCTATCCAATTAGTAATTGGAAAAAGGGGGAAATTGGTCAAAGTGTTTGATTCAGAAAGAATGAGTTAAGTTGGTTAATGAAAAAGTTAGTCAAAGTAGGAAATTGCCAAAAAATGATATGTACTTTAAACATTTTAATTTAACTTAAATAGATGTAAATTGACCAGTCTTTTGATGTAAGACCTTTATAAGACAGCGAATATAAACCATAGTTACATAGTCATTCTTTGGTATTACCTCCCTTGGATACTAAAATCCACTGATGCTCAAGTCTCTTAAATAAAATGGCATCCTCTCATATAGTTTAAATCACCTGTAGACTGCTTATAATACCTAATACAGTGTAGTGAAAGTCACTCAGTTGTGTCTCTTTGCAACCCTGTGGAACAGTCCATGGGATTCTCCAGGCCAGAATACTGGAGTGGGTAGCCATTCCCTTCTCCAGGGGATCTTCCCGACCCAGGGATCAAACCCAAGTCTCCCGCATTGCAGGTGGATTCTTTACCAGCTGAGCCACCAGGGAAGCCCAGTACAATGTAAATGCTCTGTAAATAGTTGTCAGTGTGGCAAATTCAAGTTTTGCCTTGTCGAGTTCCTGGAATTTTTTTAAATGTTTTCAGTCCTCGGTTGAATCTAAGGATACACAGGAGACAGGGACATGTAGGGCTGACTGTATTATGTTGTTTGCTTTCCATCTTTAGCTTCTTTATAGGTGAAGCAAAAACTGAAATCAATCTGTGTCTAGATTTGTATTATTTTCTCAACATTTAGAATCTTTTCACTTTACTGAATCCATGGGAATTAATTAGTTACTCACATTTATCAGTACTTTCTCAAGTATTCCATTCAGTTTTCTTATAAAGAAGGATGCTTTCTTTTTTCACACTCACTTTCCATCAATTTAAATATTTGTTTAAATTAGTCAGTTATGGTATCAAGCCTAGTGAGGAGAACAGGTGTAGGAATAAACCCAGCTGGTGGAAGCCCAAGTGTCTGGGCATCCTGAAGAGGACACCAGGCCCACATGGAAAGCAGGGAGCACCCAGCTGGCCAGCCCCTATGCCAGGTTATTGTACAGTGGAAATGGGAGCACCAGGTTATTCCTCCAGTTGGCTGTGTGGAGTGTGGTTCAGACAGCTTGTGTGATTTTGTGAGTCAAGGGAAAATATGGATATAATGAGAAGACAAAGACAAAGATGTACACATCTAATAGAAAGATGAATTCCTAGTTGAGCACTTAAGAGGAAGATGTGAACGTTGGTTAAATTGAGATTGAATATACTTAAGATTCGGGGAAGGCAATGGCACCCCACCCCAGTACTTTTGCCTGGAAAATCCCATGGACGGAGGATCCTGGTAGGCTCCAGTCCATGGGGTCGCTAAGAGTCGGACACGACTGAGTGACTTCCCTTTCACTTTTCACTTTCATGCATTGGAGAAGGAAATGGCAACCCACTGCAGTATTCTTGCCTGGAGAATCCCAGGGACAGGGGAGCCTGGTGAGCTTCTGTCTATGGGGTCGCACAGAGTCGGACACGACTGAAGCGACTTAGCAGCAGCAGCAGCATACTTAAGATTTACATCAGTGGATCACTCTGACATTTTGGTTCAGCAGGCATATAGGATGTCCTGGTCCCCTTTGTGTTCATTTTTTCAGGGACGATGAAAACCACTAGTGGGAAATGAATCTCAGCTAGCCCATTGTTTAGGAAGCATCCTACTGGGTAGAGTTTACAGGGACTGATAGCTTCTTGGGTAAATTATTCCTTACTTTATCGTTGTGTTTGTTTCAGGACAGCCTCATATAACCTATTACACACTTCTAATGATGATGGCTCTTTAGGTAAATCATTAAGTATTTGCACATTGCCTCACCTGAGTTCAGACCTGTTCTCCCTCAATAATGAGATAAGTGAGGAGTAACTTACCAGAAAAGGAGCCTGTCCAAGACATTTTCCTTGTTGCTCATTATTTCCAGCTGGGGTTTGAAAGATCTTCCTCCTGATTACTTCTTTTCTGTACATCATTTGAAGCTCCAAAGAGTCCATTGTCTTTTCCCAGACAGAACTGGTTCTGTAGAGTATTTGGGTGAGGCTTCTGGCAGAAATTCAATGCAACCTGCTCATTTTAGGGTAAAGTTGCTGGGCACCTTACCTGTGGGTCAGATGCACCAGAAATGCCATATACTCTGGACCCCTTTTCCGTTGAGAAATGCATTTCCTGTTGAAACAGGCATAGGTGTAACTCATGCCGAGGTCTGTAGTGAAGGAATATGCTTCTCTTTGTAGCAGGGTAGGCAGCCCCTATGACCTATTATACACTTCATATTTATCTTAGAGATTTATGTGTGTATGCTAAGTCACTTCAGTCATGTCCAATTCTTTGCAACCCTATGGACTGTAGCCCACCAGGCTCCTCTGTCCATGGGATTCTCCAGACGAGAATACTGGAGTGGGTTGCCATGCCCTCCTCCAAGGGATCTTCCCAGCCCAGAGATCAAACCGGCATCTCTTCTGTCTCCTGCATTGACGGGCGGGTTCTTTACCATTAGCGCCACCTGAGAAGCTCTATGAAAGCTAATGTGAAGTAAATTACTCTCAAGTTGGAAGTCCGCTACATTAAGAAGCTATAATCTATGGTCTCTTTTTGTAGATCTCATGTGTATCATATAGAAAATTATTGCTTTAGTCAGTTGTGATAAAATGCCTAATAGATATCTAATGTTAGAAAGGCTTTAGCTCAGAATACATATGTACTTTTTTCGTTGTTTTCCTGTTCTAACTTATATATTGGATTTCATTCTATTTATGAAAAAACGGAAAACAACAGCTAGCTATTGGAAAATAGCTCACTCTGGAGACTGTCCATATCCTTCAGCAGTGAAATGAATTTGATGTCTTATGTGTGACCTGTAACCTTTATTGAAAGGATAAAAAAAAAAAAAAATCAATCTAGCTAAAGGACTTTGACCTGAAATTGAATGTTGATAGTTGCCAGCATAGCTAATGTGGGCTGAATCCCAGCTGTCATGTGAACTTAAAAAAAAAAAAATGTAGGTGATCACATCCACCTACATGGCTTACTGTACCCAGAAACCTCTCCTCTTCCTTTGAACCCCAACTCCTTGTGCTCCTTTTCAGGGCAGTCTATTTTGTTCGGCATAAGGAATCCCGACAGAGGTTTGCCATGAAGAAGATTAATAAACAGAACCTCATCCTCCGAAACCAGATCCAGCAGGCCTTTGTGGAACGGGATATCCTGACTTTTGCAGAGAACCCTTTTGTTGTCAGCATGTATTGCTCCTTTGAGACCAGGCGCCACTTGTGCATGGTCATGGAATATGTGGAAGGTGAGTCAGCCTCTGACACAGTGACCATGACGCTGATGCCCAAGGCCACTGTCTTTGTGTGGCTGATGTTTTCTGTACTTGCGCTTCACAATGGTTGTATCCGCAGAGGAACCGAGGCTGGGCACTGAGATGGCTGTATTCCCAGTCATTACTTTCTGATAATTGCCTGTAAAGGGCCAGCTCTATTATAACAAAGGGAAAATTAGTGCTATTTGAAAAACAGGTTGTTTTCCTTTTTAAACAGCCTTTCATCCTGAGTACCTCCTCTCAATTGGTCATTAAAGTTAGAATATAGGTGATGGATTTTTCCTACTTATTTTTATCACGTATCATAAAATCATTCATTACAGTGGATCTTCTTAAGGAATGTATTAAAAATATGTCCTTTTCAGTCTATGGTATGAAAATAAAAGTGAGTTAAAAGAAAGATACATTCAAGAAAATCTAACTTCTAAAAAAAGTACAAATCAACTTATTTTCAAAAGCGAAATATACTCACAGACATAGAAAACAAATTTCTGGTTTTCAAAGGGGTAAGGGGAAGGGGAATAAATTAGGACTAGATGGAGAAACAGTGGAAACAGTGTCAGACTTTATTTTTCTGGGCTCCAAAATCACTGCAGATGGTGACTGCAGCCATGAAATTAAAAGACGCTTACTCCTTGGAAGGAAAGTTATGACCAACCTAGATAGCATATTCAAAAGCAGAGACATCACTTTGGCAACAAAGGTTCGCCTAGTCAAGGCTATGGTCTTTCCTGTGGTCATGTATGGATGTGAGAGCTGGACTGTGAAGAAGGCTGAGCGCCAAAGAATTGATGCTTTTGAAGTGTGGTGTTGGAGAAGACTCTTGAGAGTCCCTTGGACTGCAAGGAGATCCAACTGGTCCATTCTGAAGGAGATCAGCCCTGGGATTTCTTTGGAAGGAATGATGCTAAAGCTGAAACTCCAGTACTTTGGCCACCTCATGCGAAGAGTTGACTCATTGGAGAAGACTCTGATGCTGGGAGGGATTGGGGGCGGGAGGAGAAGGGGACGACAGAGGATGAGATGGCTGGATGGCATCACTGACTCGATGGATGTGAGTCTGAGTGACCTCCAGGAGTTGGTGATGGACAGGGAGGCCTGGCGTGCTGCGGTTCACGGGGTTGCAAAGAGTTGGACACGACTGAGCGACTGATCTGATCTGATCTGATCTGATGGGGTTAACAGATATATACCACTATATATAAAATAGATAACAAGGATTTAGTGTATAGCACATGGAACTGTATTCAATATCTTTTAATAACCTATCAATGGAAAGAATCAGAAGCTGGACACCTGAAACTAACAACATTATAAATCAACTACAGTTTAATTTAAAAAAGCTTGTTTTTCTTTTGGAAAAAGAAAAACGTGGTCTGTCTTTTAAATGCTCCAAGTAATGTTATTTCCATCAATTTTATATGAAATGTTTGAGTGTTTCAGTAGCCATGACTTATTAACATAAATAAAACTATAAAATGAATAGGTAAACAAGGGCAAAACAGTTTTCAAAACATCTAATTTAAGCCCTTGTAATTATTTGAACAGAATCTCAAAACTTTACAATTTGAAGACACGTTAAATAGCATTTTCATTTTGCAGATGAATAAACTGAAACCCAAGTTTCACTAGGTATTTAGTCGTAGATATAAGACAAACACATAACTTGCATGATGTCTACCCAGTGTTCTTTTCAACACACGAATACTTTAACTTTTGCCGTGGTTATTTTAACAACAATCATTAATGTTTATCACGTGTTTAATATGTGTTGACAGCATCCTGAATTCTTTACATAGATTACTTCATTTAATCCTCACCATAAAAGGGATGACGTTATTCATATCCTGACATAACAGACAAAAGAACCAAGACCAGTTTGCCTAAGATGTTCCCACCTGTAAGAATCAAAGCTGGAATTTGAACTCAGGCAGCCTGATTCCAGAATCCATGTTTTAAAATGGTTTATTTTCTATTTTTAAATTAATTTATTTATTTTAATTGGAGGCTAATTACTTTACAATATTATAGTGGTTTTTGCCGTACATTGACATGAATCAGCCATGGGTTTTATTATATTTTAAATTGTCACAATGTTCCTAAAACACATCATTAGTTCTTCAACTTTTTGTTTCACTTCAGATCAAATCTGCTCCCTCATGAGCAGTGCTTCTTAAATAGAAGTCTGTATTTTCTTCACAGCACATCTTAAGTAGAAACATGATTACCTAACACAGCCACCACTTATGTGCATGATGAACTTTGTCTGTGGTTAAAGGCCATTCTGTTTTGAAATTCTGCAATCTAAACTGGTGGTCTTTAATTCCAGCTGATATAGTACTTGCTAAGTCTTTTTCTTGTGTTTTACAGGGGGTGACTGTGCTACCTTAATGAAGAACATGGGTCCTCTCCCCGTTGATATGGCCAGGATGTACTTTGCTGAGACGGTCCTGGCCTTGGAATATCTACATAATTATGGAATTGTACATAGGGATTTGAAACCAGACAAGTATGTACACTGATGCAATATGTCTACTTTTCACATAATACAAATTTTTGTCTTTAAAAAAATGTTTTCTTTTAACGCTGCTTTGCACATGTTAAAATTCTCCCATAATGTTCTCCAAAGTTATTTTTAGCAGCATTTATAATTTTTGTATAATCTTTTTAAAGGCTATGATGCTTATAATGATAGCTTATAAGAAACAAACAAAAGAGTATAAGGCCAGGGTTCATTTATTTTTTTACATTTTTTATTATGTAAATAATAGATACATAGAATGCCATGAGTTGTTTTCTGGATAGTTTCTGCATTTAGAACCATATTTAGATAATTCTTTTCTCCTCCAAGATGATATCCTTGTAGAATCTGTTTTATTCATAATTTATTATTTAACTTTTAATCTATGTGGAGGTTCATTTTGGTGTGTGATTTGTGATACACATACACTGTTTTCCCACCAAAGTCTAGGTGTTCTTCTTGACACCGTTTATTAAATGTTTCATGCCTTTGCCACTAATTTGATATGCCTCTAGAAGTATTTTTTCAGTGTGCTGAAAACTTTATGATAAAATTAACTCATGCTCATTCCAGGAGATTTGGGAAGTACAAAAAAAAAAAAAAATTCATTCACAAAATTACCAAACACAACTATTAGAATTTTAGCATATATCCTTCTGATAGCTTTATTTTTTAGACTCCTCCTTTAATTTTTTAAATTATTAAAATTTCCTATGCCACTTAAAGTGAAAACAACTTTAAACTCTAAATTCATAAAGCTTTCCAATGTGCATTCTTTGCATGTGTAAGATGTAGGTCTTGTCCTTAGTGAGTAGAAACTTAAGTTTGAGCCAGAAGTTAAAATCTGAAACAATACTACATTTTTCTTCCAAGTTCTTTATCTCATTTGACTCACAGATTGGTAGCTTATCTTAGTTGCTGATGTGTAACATAGGATTATCGGTAGCCCTTTCTCAGTTATTTTTGTATTCTGAAAATACAAAGATGTCAGAGTTCCATACTTGAATTTTTCTGAGTTGCAAGTTGTAAGTGAAGCTGTACGTAGATGCTCCAAGGAAGACACGCAGGTCCCAACCTCCAGCCCTCCATTGTGGATTACACTCAGCTGTCAGATACATATTAATATATTTAACATCTTTGTGTGACTTCATCTCTTTGCAGGCTGGATTTTATAAGATTGATACCTATATACTACATAGTCTTAAAAACTGTCAGTGGAAGGGAGAAAAATAAAAACCAAAAAATGAGCTTCAAAGGAGTGTTGTCATATATGTTCTTCTGTTTCACAGTTTGCTGGTCACCTCCATGGGGCACATAAAGCTGACCGATTTTGGATTATCCAAGGTGGGACTCATGAGCATGACTACCAATCTTTATGAGGGTCATATTGAGAAGGATGCCCGAGAGTTCCTGGACAAGCAGGTAAGGTTGCATGCTGCTCAGTTCTAGTAAGTGTTAGTCCTGTGGTCAAGTCTGACTCTTTGTGACTCCATGGACTGTAGCCCACCAGGCTTCTCTGTCCATGGGATTCTCCAGGCAGGAATACTGGAGTGGGTTATCATTTCTAATACAAAGTACAGGATTGCCAATGAGATTCAGAACCAAAACTTGCCTCGGCTGTCTTCATATTAGCGCTGGGGCTTTAGATGTCTTGATGAGCCTTACATTTAATAAAGTGCAAATTGCTCCCATTTTTCTCCCAGGACCTCTTTGAACTGTAGGTCCCTCCACATTCCTCCCCTACCATTATGCTCTATTAGTAAGACGAACGATGTAATTGCTCACAAGTGAGAGTGTGAGAGAGACAAATGGAAAACTGTTTTTGTAAGGAATTCGGGAGTCTCAGTAGAGTCCTCATGAAACTCATGATGCGTCGTACAATCACGGGTGCTAAACTCCGAGCCATGGACCATTTCTCTTTAAGCACGCCTCATTACCATGTGCCCACAATCTGTTCATTGTACAGTTACTTAAGGTGAACATGTCTCAACCATCAGGCTTTTATGAAGTAACCAGGATGTGAATATATTTCAGTTATATAAATACTAAAACTCTCTGAGCGTGACAGATGAAAAAAAAAATGCAGTATTATTTTAAATTTCAAGGATTACAAATGTTTTTGCAAAGTAAGTAAAGCTATTCAAATTTGAAATTAGATATTACACACAGTTTTCTGTTAAAGCAGCATTTTAAGCTTTGCTTTTTTTTTTTGTATTTAAGTAATTCATCACCTTTGGTATGATAGACAATGATTTAGAATAACTGGTCTTAAGTTCTTTGTCCATGTAGTTGAGCAGGTGCACTCTAGGCAAAATAATTGATATTGAGCCATCTTGCTCATTTTAATTTGTGTCTAATATTCCAATTATTCTAATATTGCAATCATCTTTCAGGTCTGTGGAACACCTGAATACATTGCACCAGAAGTGATTCTGAGGCAGGGCTACGGGAAGCCAGTGGACTGGTGGGCCATGGGGATTATCCTCTATGAATTTCTGGTTGGATGCGTGCCATTCTTTGGGGACACTCCAGAAGAGCTATTTGGACAAGTCATCAGTGGTAAATATTGTCAGGAGTTATCTCTAGGCTCCCATTAGGAAGCAGCTTTTTAATATAATTCTGGGGAGTATTACTGTTTTTACTACTAAAATGTTAACCTTTATCAAATGGTTTAGCCAACAAATTAAAAGAACTCACTCATCATAGCGTGAAACTGACTTTCACAATCTCAACGGAGCCATTTGTGTTGGAAATTGATCTGAAGAAGTTTTGTTAACATGGAATTTAGTACTAGCGATGTAACTGATTTTTATGGCGTGCTTTATCTGCAAAAGAAATTGGTGTGGGATTTGCAAATGATTTCACTGCTGTCCAGTCTTCCTTTCCATAATAGGAAAGTTGCACCAGGGAAGAAAAGGTTAATGTGGGTAACATTTGCATAAATGGAGAAAATGGCTATTGGCACAGTGAAGAAATTAGCAAAAATGTATTAAACCCTAAAACAAATGTCTACCAAATAATAAATAATGAGAATGGGGAGGAAGCAAATTTAATCCACAGATTGTTAATGATTTCATTGGTAGTTGTTATGGTGTAATGTTATTTCTTAACAGCTGTTCATCTTTCATTTAAATTCAATAACCTTTAGATCTTAACCTGCAAGCTGACCCTAACTATTGTTATGTGGCTTGTGGCAAAACTAAATGATAATTATATAGGCCTATTACTGCCCTACCTGCTGTTTTTATAAATTTTCCTGAAGCAGAGATCAGAAAGGCCTCTCTTACTCTGAGTTTGTTAGTCATCACTCACATCTTCACCCACCTCTCGTCGCTTCTGGACCGTACTTAGAAGGCCCAGCAGTGGAAATAGGGGGATAATTCCTTTTGGTATAAGGAGCCTTTTAATCACAGCATTATTTTCTGTCACTGCCTTTGCAAGCCAGGCATCTTTGTAAACTTGAACAAAGTAGATTTGTGAGTTGCCTGCAGTGTATAACCCTTTTATACAATATCTGAGCTCTTTATGGATTTATAACTAGACTGTCTTCTGATATACCAAGGCCTGAGTGGCAAGAGGAATCAACTGTTTAATTAACACAAGCAGCAAATGCTGGCTTTGTTTTCTCAATGCCTTGCGGCTCAGATGCATATTCATGTTTTATTTTCCAAATCAGATTTAAACTGCAGCAGAGGAAGCTAGAGGCAGGCACACACAGAAATAACTCATGTTTTTATTGCATTTCCATACACACAGGCATGCTCACCTATCTTCAGGCCAACTCCTTGAGAATGTAGAACCTCTTCTAATATTTATGGCAGATTTTAAATACTTCCATTACTACAATTTCTTTCGGTTCTTTTCTTCTTCTTCTTCTTCTTCAGTCTTTAGCATTTTAACCTTTCCTTTGTCTCTGGAAATAGTTATTGTCACAGAATTATTTTTTACTCCTCAAAGCAGAAGAACTCTAGAGCTGCGGCCAGATTCTCAGTTAAGTATGATAGTAGAAGAGAAAATCTGACTCTCCATGATCCCTGGGTGGGTGATTGCGTTAAACACAGGAGTTTAGAGTTTCCACTATATTGAGGCCTCTTAATATTGAGAGGACTAATTTGCAGTGTCAGTTCTACCAAAGAAAATTGAATCAAAAAGGTAAATGAGAGATACTCCTTTGAAATGTTCTCACGCTGCCTTGTTGAAAGCGGTACTATACATATCTTGTGCAACAGTGCGTCTCAGACTTGACTGATCCTAGGAATCTGCTGAAGGAATCAGCTGTGGATTCTGATTCAGCTGCTGGAGTGGGACTTGAAGTTCTGCATTTCTGACTCCCGGACGCTATCCATACTGTTGGGACGTGGACCACCGTTTGAGCAATACAGTGTATCAACGACTTCTCTTCCTTCTAGATGAGATCAACTGGCCTGACAAGGATGAGGCTCCGCCCCCTGATGCCCAGGACCTGATTACCTTGCTCCTCAGGCAGAATCCCCTGGAGAGACTGGGAACAGGTTAGAGCACATATGTTTTAATTTTGCTAATACGCAGGAAATAATGTCAGTGTGGAGCACTCAGTGGTTTGTATTTTTGTTTTGTTTTTTTGCATGGGAAACATCTGTTGATTGATGCAGAATATGACTACAATACAGTATAACAATATTTAAAAATTTTTTTCTGATTCAGAGCAGTATGTATGCTATGAGGGTTGCTGGCTGTTGTTCTGTTGTTGTTCTTTTTTGGAAAGCAGAATTTTTTCTTACTTTGTTTCAGTCAATAAAATTTCTCTGGGAGAAAACTTCAAGCGCAAAGGGCATATGTAACTCTTCTGTCTTGAAAAGCATGAATCTTAAAAATTTGAAACAGAAGGTTAGGAATATGGAGAATTTTTTTTTCCCCCAGAAGGATTTGACCCAGCAGTTACTATCTACACGTTTTGAAACAGGTTATCAGTGCTTGAACTAAGTACTAGAAACCAGTGCCTTGGGCTAAGCCATGCTATCCTATCATGGTGATGAGCATCATGGCCCAAGAAAGAGGATTAAAAAACATTAACTTTCAAGATAAAGGAGGTGGTAGATTTATTTCTTGCTGATTATTTTTTCTGACTTTTCTACTACCAGTTTTTTGTTTTTCCAAACTCCTTTTCCTTTTCTTGCTTCTATTCTTAATAGACAGACTTAGAGATTGCAAGACAGTCCTAGCCAACTCCAGTATGTGAATTTACCTAGATGAGTCTAAATATTAAATACACATAATGCACACACATGCACACACACATATAGCACACATCGCACATACACACTGTATTGATAAAAATTTTTATCAGTGACAATTGTTGACTTGGTGGGTTGTTCATTCTGAGCTGTTTCATCCTACCCCATTTTACTAGAAAGATAAGAAAATGCTGATGAGATCATTCTCTCACCCAGTTTTTTCTAGACAGAAATCATTTGCAAAAACACCAAATATATATATCTTATATTGTGCTCCACTTTTGCTCAGAGCTTCCTCAGTTGGAGAGTTCTTTTCTTGCTTAAGTATGGAATGCTGTGCTACCCAGAGTTTCTGATGATGCATTAAAACCCATGGACCCAATCTTTATTTTGTAAATAAAGTTTTATTGAATCACAGCAATGCTGTTCACTTGTACATTATCTATGGCTGTCTTCATGCTGCTTGGCTGAGTTGAATAGTCATGACCAACTCCTTGGCCCACAAGGCCTAAAACATCTACTGTCTGGCTCTTGGCAGAAAAACCTTGAAGACCCTGCCTTAGAGAATCCAAGAAGCTTTCACTGTTTTTTTTTTTTTTTTGGCCACACTACGAGGCTTGTGGAATCTCAGTTCCCCAACCAGGGATTGAACCCAGATCAATGACAGTGAAAGCCAGTGTCCTAACCACTGTACCACCAAGGAATTCCCAAGAGGTTTTAAAATCATTTCTGATTTTGAAATTAACTGGGAAAATTAATTTGAGTTGAGTTTTGTACTAGAGTGCCTGCTTGCATGCTAAGTCACCTCAGTCATGCCCGACTTTGTGACCATATGGACTGTAACCTGCCAGGCTCCTCTGTCCATGGGATTCTCCAGGCAAGAAGACTGGAGTGGGTTGCCATGCCCTCCTCCAGGGGACCTTCCCGACCCAGGGATCGAACTGCATCTCTTCCATCTCCTGCATTGGCAGGCAGATTCTTTACCACTGGTGCCACCCGGGAAGCCTTTATGCTAGAGTACCATGTGCTATCTGCTTTCTTCCATGGGTGAGTGGGCCTTTCACTAGGAAAGGTGATATAATGGAAGCTAAAGGCATAAACTCGGTTGTCAGCTTGCCTGGGTTTAAATCTGAACTGTGTGATCACGAGCAGGTTGCTTCCCTTTCTGTGCCTCACTCCCTCATCTATAAAGCGGAGCTGATAGAAGGTCTACATCCCAGAATTACCGTGAGGATAAAAGACATCAACACTGTCTGTTGGGACCAGATGTGACACTGCTGCTGGTGTTGTCATTTTGTATTTTTCTTGCTCGTATAATCCCATGCTTTCCCCTTTGGCATATGAGACTTAGGAATGGTGAGGGCGCCCCCA
Source organism: Tragelaphus eurycerus (assembly GCA_935064755.1). Lineage (NCBI taxonomy): Eukaryota > Metazoa > Chordata > Mammalia > Artiodactyla > Bovidae > Tragelaphus > Tragelaphus eurycerus. The sequence continues at coordinate 12,982,182 of CAKXYN010000024.1, read as the reverse complement.
CCTTTGAGCTGATTGAACTCTTTGAACAGAATTCTTTATCTTTCTTGTCACCCTATTTGGATTTCCTTTTGTCTGAAGTGACTAGCAAACTGGTTATTTCCCTCTGTCTGTGATCTACAGTTGGATTTGCTTTATGGTTCAAGAGATAAGCATAGCTGTCCAAGAATGGGAGTCAAGGCTCTGTGTGGTGCAGAGATTTGAGATGTGGTTTTACCCACTTGACTCAAATATGAGAAGCAGAGGCATTTCAAGATTGCCCTGCAACAATACAAATATCTGTTTGTATATAGTCTAATCAACTGTCCCTGGGAAGCATTGTTCTAAGGTAGAACTAACAATGTATAGGAATCATATCAGCACTCCCGCTAAAGAGTTCTCTTCAGTGTCCACGTGTCACTTTGGAGAGCTTTCCTATTTACTCTGCCCATTTCCCTCTCCTCTAAGAATGTGTGGGCTCTCAGTTGGCCTTTACCTAGCAAGACAGGGCTGTGGATGGTGGTCAGAACATCCACGTCTGTACGTTAAATGCTGCATGTCATCTTTGCACATTTTCTCCTTGACTGCGGCTTTCGGTCTTTTCAAGGTTTGAAACAAGGATTGAGAAACAAATCTAGCAGAAGCTTGAAAGAGAGTTTAAAGGACTGTGCCCAAGCTCTTAGCGTTGTCAAGGAGAGCTTGCCAAACAGGCGGGTCCAATGTGATGGGTCCCCATAGGGCCCAGAGAGCGAGTCTGAGAATCCTGCAAGTGTGCCATGCTGCTTCCAATGATTATTATAGATTTGATACATATTAAGAGAGCAAAATAATGCACCATGAAAATGTGCGAATGCACATTTGCCCGAGAGACTAGAGAGGCTGAGAAAAGGAGTGTGAAGAACATAATGGATGTTTAAGAAAATTTTGTGAAAGGAGAGAAAAGCTCAAGGGAGAACATTAGTGCCAAACCCTAACTTGCAATTTGGGACCTTGTTGTACTTGAACTTGACTTTTGAACTTGTAGAATATTGAGAGCAGCTGGGCTCATTGGACTTGAGACCTGCTCAGATGTGACTGACTCCCACCCATGAGCCAGCTGGGAGGTTGTTAAGTCATTTCTTCATTGCCTGGAGTCTCAGTTTCCTAATCTATGGAAATAAGCATGTTACACACCTTGCGGGATTATTGTAGGCTTGAGTGTGGGCACGTTAGAGGAGGTATGTGGTTACATTAATCTGTAACCGCAGAAGCTCAAGAAATGGTCACTTTCCCTTCCTTTACCTTTCTGGTGAATTCTTATGGTGAGAGTGACATTTGCATGAGTTCCTGTGTCTGATGATTTGTATTTGGCTCATAAAGCCACCATCTATATTATTCCAAGAGGTTGCTCTTCAGTCACCCAGTCATCTCTGTCTCTTTGTAATCCTGTGGACTGTAGTATGCCAGGCCTCCCTGTCCCTCACCATCTCCCGGAGTTTGACCAAGTTCATGTTCATTGCATCGGTGATGCCATCCAGCCATCTCATCCTCTGATGCCCTCTTTTCCTTCTACCCTCAATCTTTCCCAGCATCAGGGACTTTTCCAATGAATCATCTTTTCACATCAGATGACCAAAATACTGGAGCTTCGGCATCAGTCCTTCCACTGAATATTCAGGGTTGATCTCCCTTAAGATTAACTGGTTTGATCTCCTTGCTGTCCAAGGGACTTTCAGGAGTCTTCTCCAGCTACAGTTCGAAGGCATCAATTCTTTGGCATTCCACCTTCTTTATGGTCCAGCTCTCACAACTGTACGTGACCACTGAGAAGACTGCACGGACCTTCGTCGGCAGAGTAACGTCTCTGCTTTTCAGCACACTCTAGGAACCCCATGGACTGTAGCCCGCCAGGCTCCTCTGTCCGTGGGATACTCCAGGCAAGAATACTGGAGTGGGTTACCGTGTCCTCTTCCAGGGGAACTTCCCAGCCCACGGATCGAACTCAGATCTCCCACGTTGCAGGTGGATTCTTTGTCTGAGCCACCAGGGAAGCCCAAGAACACTGGAGTATGTAGTCCATCCCTTCTCTAGGGATGACTTCCCAACTTCCCGACTCAGGAATTGAACTGGGGTCTCCTGCATTGCAGGTGGATTCTTTACCAGCTGAGCTACCCGGGAAGCCCCAGGTTTGAGGTTGTTAGCCCAGGGTTAATTTTTCTCTGGTATGTCCTTTTGATTCTTTTGTTCCCCCTCTCTCCAGAAGTGCATGAAAAACAGGGCCCAGTGATAAGCAGCTGCTTCTCAGTAGGGCCCAGAGGCCAATGGGTGAGACCTGGGCACTGGGTCAGCAGTGGGCTGGGCACCCTGGGGAGGGCCCATTTGTCATTCTCTATAGAGAGCAAGTGAAGGCTCTCACCAATGTGTCCCAAGGTGCTGGTCAGGCAGCAAACACTCTGGATATGGTCTGGAAGTGTCTTTTGAGCCTTTGGGTCCAGAGAACTGTGCTTTTCTGGGTAAAGTTGAGTGACCTGTTTGTTCCAGGGCTGTCATTTGATGAGGCCCCAAGAGTGGCAGCTGAAGTCATAACCATTGCTGTACAGTGCTTGGTCGGACACTAGGTAGGGCCTGACTCTTTGGACCTCAGTGTCACTGGCACAGTGAGGGAACTGAATTGATGCATATTTAAGCCCTTTGATCATCCCCAAGCAAAGATCACTGGAAGAAAATGCCCTTGACAGCTGTGTTTGGGGATGTTTGTTGGGGTTGATGAGAACCAGGATGCACGGAGGACTGGAGTTGGACTAGGCAGAGATGCTGGGGAGCTGGGTGTGTGGCTCCCTTCCCTGATATCCACATGGTGAATCCATTTGAAAGTTGATGCGAGAGAGAGGGCAGGGTAGGATCCAAACTAAACCGGGCCTCCCCCTTGCATGGCACGTGGTGCTGTGCACTGAGGATGGACTGGTGGCCTTTAGACCGGCCTCAGCTCAGCCCCCCTAACCCTTACTCACCGGTGATCTTGACCCAGTATGGTTTACTGCTTATTTGCTTTACCCATCCAAAAAATGGAGTTGACAATGCCTACTATGAGGCATTACTTTCAGTGGTTTAATTAAAAGAAGCAAGTTGCCTCTTGTCTCTAGTGCAATACTTGTCAAAGTTGGCCCTCAAATCCCAGCTGCTGATGCTGTTGCTGTTGGGCTCATCATCAGACTTGAGTATCATGCTGTAAACAAAGGAAAAGCCTACTGAATTCTAGACGAAGGTTCTAATCAAATACTTGTAAAGAACCCATTCTCCCTTCTGGGGGGTGATTTTCTCACTTGGCATTTTTCTCTTCGTTCCATCATTTTCAAAACATTGGTTTCCCTTGGCTGGTTTGGAGCCCTAGCCAACCTGTTCCTTGTGCTCAAGGGAGGCCTAGTCAGGACAGAACGATGACTTTGAACTTTACAGATACCTCCCCTGCCCCAAGATTTTTCATTCAGCTTGTGTTTCTCATACTGTTCCTTTTGTACCCCACCGAGGACAGGATGAGAAGCATGAATAACAACTGCATAAAAGAGAGATTTGCAACCCATGTTGAGGGGCATCTCCTGGTTGGGAGATGGATTAGATCCTGGTACTAGTCTTGTGAGAAGTATCTCTTCCTGAAATTGTTTCAAGATTGAATTTTCCTTATCTCCCCCGTCAACAGTGTGCATGTTGGTGGTAGGATGGGGGTGTGATTCTCATGGTGAGATTTTTATAACATGTGTACCTTCTCTTTACATGGGAGAGTGAAAGTCGCTCAGTCGTGTCTGACTCTTTGCAACCCTGTGGACTATACAGTCCATGGAATTCTCTAGGCCAGAATACTGGAGTGGGTAGCCTTACCCTTCTCCAGGGGACCTTCCCAACCCAAGGATGGAATCCAGGTCTCCCACACTGCAGGCAGATTCTTTACCAGCTGAACCACAAAGGAAGCCCAAGAATACTGGAATGGATAGCCTATCTCTTCTCCAGAGGATCTTCCCAACACAGGAATTGAACTGGGGTATCCTGCATTGCAGGCAAATTCTTTACCAACTGAGCTATCATGGAAGAAAGTATACTATACAGTCCATGGAATTCTCCAGGCCAGAATACTAGAGTGGGTAGCCTTTCCCTTCTCCAGGGGATCTTCCCAACCCAGAGATCAAACCCAGGTCTCCTACATTGCAGGTGGATTCTTTACCAGCTGAGCCACAAGGGAAGTCCCTTTACATGGGGGACAGTGTATTACTTTGATGGGTTCTGCCCTTCAAAATCTCTCTTTAAAATCATAAACTGAATTACAAATATTAATTCAATTCACTGAATTGTCCTATCAGGCTCACTTGGCAAAAAGAAACCTAAAACTTAGGAATTGTGATTGCTTTTCACCACACGTATTTTAAATCTATCAAACAAGTTTGCCAGTTTCTTATTTAAGAATCTGTAAGCCATAGAATCTAATTCCCACCAATGTTAATGAACAATCCAGTAAAATTGAATGATAACCATTATATATTATCATCTTTATTAAAATCTTACCTTCATACATATACCTATGGCTGATTCATCTTGATATATGGCAGAAACCAACACAATATTGTAAAGCAATTATCCTCCAATTAAAAATAAAATTTTTGGACTTATTTGGAGTTCCAGTAGTTAGAATCTGCCTGCCAATGCAGGGGACATGGGTTTGATTCCTGGTCTGGGAATATTTCACATGCCTGGGTCAGCATCTGAACCTGCATGTCCTAGAGGCCACAGGCCACAACTAGAGAGTAACCCCCACTCTCTGCAACTAGAGAAAGCCTGTGTGCAACAACAAAGACCCAACATAGCCTATATATATATATATATAATTTTTAAAAAAGAAAAAAAGAGAAATCGATTGTGGTAGGTATTCCCCCCCCCCCCCAAAAAAAAAAACCCACTTGCCTCCATAGGAATTACTGCCATGAGAACGTTGTATACCTTCTTAGAATTTTAGAGGGGTGGTAAGCAGCAAGTCTGCTTTGGGCCAGTGTGTGTCCACGTCCCCAGGTTCAGCATAATGGGATTTTAAGTGGCCGTGTCATTAACCTTTGAAAAATGGAGGAAGTCATGGAAAAATTAACAAAGAAAAACTGTGCCATAGCAACTGCTGTTAGCAAAATCAAATCCCCTGCTGATAAATTATGGGAAATTTTTGGAGCTTTGGGTTGTAGCATGAAAAAGATTTCCCTGATTTCTTTAATTCTCTCTTGATAGAACTTTTTTTTTCTGTTGTTCTCAAAAACTGATGCTTACCTTTGTTGGCAGGATAACTGAACACTTTTCCCTCTGTTCTTTCCCTCCACTCCCTACCCTAAGGTGGTGCATATGAAGTCAAACAGCATCGATTCTTCCGTTGCTTAGACTGGAACAGTTTGCTGAGACAGAAGGCAGAATTCATTCCCCAACTGGAATCTGAAGACGACACAAGTTATTTTGATAGTATGTGCATTATCTGACATAAAACATTATTTGGCCTTTTCTTTGTGGAAAATCAGCTCTGTTTTTGATAGGTACCTTTCAGTCCTGAACCCATGAGTTCTGAAACATAATGTTGCTTTGATAGAGAAACTCATAATTAAAATAGCTAAGTTAAAAGCTGAAATTCTGAGTAACTGAAACTGCTTTCCAAACCTTTCCCTGCAGCTCGGTCAGAGAAGTACCATCATATGGAGACTGAGGAAGAAGATGACACGAATGATGAAGACTTTAATGTGGAAATAAGGCAGTTTTCCTCATGTTCACATAGGTTTTCTAAGGTAAGTGAAATACGGCATAAGAGGGTCTTAGAGAATTTCCTACTAGTCAGATTTGTTGTTGTTGTTTAATTGCTAAATTGTGTCGAACTCTTTGTGACTTTGTAAACTGTAGCCCGCCAGGCGCCTCTGTCCATGGAATTTCCCAGGCAAGAATACTGGAGTGGGTTGCTATTTCCTCCTCCAGGGGATCTTCCCGACCCAGGGATCAAACCCACATCTACTTGCCCTGGCAGGAGGATTCTTTACCATTGAGCCACCAGGGAAGCCCGCGGGTCAGATAGTTGGTACCTTAAATACCTTTACAAGATTGTGAAAAACACCTGTGCTGTTGCAGAGCTTGGAGTCTCTTTTAGGGGGAGAAAAGAGTGACCCCATCATTTTGATAAACCAACATTCCTACCCCCATGCAGTGGTATATTTCTCTGTTTCCAGCTCCACAGATTAATATCCTTTTTCTTGGAGGTAGAGACTTGTGCTCATGGTTTTTCTTTGGGGAGTGTCTGATACCATCTCGTGTTGACTCTGGTCTAGTTCTTGCTGGGCCATGGAGGCATCCTCCCATTGCTTTTATAAGAACTTTGAGCTCATTGTGTGCAGAGCCCTCTTCTAGTATCCCACGGATACAACACAAAGGAGAAGGCTTAGTCCTCGATATAAGTGCAGACACTTGGAGACAGTTGATTGTGAAATGAGACAATCTCTTAATCAGTGATAGAAAGTGTAAGATATATTAAAGGGGCAGTAGGCCAGCCAAGCTAGAATTTTGGAAATAGAAGATCAAAATCAATGTTGGAGAAAGGTGCTTTTTGACTGGTAGTGGGAAGATTTAAAAGACAGACAAACCAAAGACACACCTGATAGTCCTGAGCTAAGCAGGGCCCCAGGAAGACAGAAATGAACCAACAGGGCACCCTACCTTCATTTTGCTATTTTCACTCAAGCTATATTTTCTGTTGCCATGGCATTTTGCATCATTATTGTGTAGCTTTTCTATAGCAATGAGTGATTTGAGAGTGTTCTGTAGCTTTTCCTAAGTGACTACCCAGAGTGCTCTGCAGATTGGCCGACACTGCCCTCCCTGGTACAGGAATCACACACAGAGATAGGGATTTTCCTGGAGGGGAGGCCCAGGTCTAGAGCAGAGCCAGGAAGGAAGCTGATGACAGAGTTCAGGCTCACCCGGTACCTGTTCTCTGGCCCGTCAAAGCCATCCCCAACGCTGCTCCCTCTCTGCTGTCTCCTGTTCTTTCGCTACCTTCCTCCTAATCCCTGGAGATTATAGGAGCTATAAGGGCCATCTCCATGAGAACAGCAGTTGGCTGGCTTGGGCGTAGCGAGTACTTCCTGGGTTGGACTCTCAGCTCTCTGTTTTGGCTTCCATCTTGCCGGTGGTACAGCAGAGACCTCAGTTTGCTTAAGCTATGATCCCCTTCAGAAATCCCAGTATCAATACATTAGGCTGCCTGTTGTTATATGTGATTTATAAGCCAAACAAATACCTCTGATTCCTCACCAAGTATACACTGCATCTCCCCACAACAGGTCTTGAAACAAGTAATTTGTTTTTCTCTTCCCTCTCAATTCCAATTCATTTTTCTACTTCCTGCACCTGACTGGGGGCCATTCAATCTTTTTCTCTGTAATTTTCTTTTTCTGATTGACTTCATGGTTAAATGTAATCTAATGCGTGCATTGATCCCAGGCCTGGAAACCCCAACACATCTATGGATTTTGTTTGCAGATACAAAGTCCATAGTGAGATATGGTGAGAATGTGATGAATTCATAGCTCCCCACTCCAAAAGGAAATAAAATTGTACAATTGGCCACTCACCTCAGGACTCAAGTAAATAGCATTGGAAAGTACCTTCTGAATACATGACCCCAATTCAAACCTTAGTCAAACTCTCAGGTTGTTCTCCCAGGACTTTTTTTTTTTTCTTCTGACAATCCCTTTCAAGAAGATATTAATAAGTACTGATTCTTTGGCTTGCAGGTCTTCAGCAGTATGGATCGAGGTACTCAGAATTCAGGAGAAGAGAAGGAAGACCCTGGGGACAAAACTAAAAGCACAACTTTGCCATCCACGGAAACGTTAAGCTGGAGTTCAGAGTATTCTGAAATGTATGTGAAATGCTTGTTAAGAAGCATTGTAAACAGGAGCTACTAGGGCAGTGGTTCTTGAACGCGAGCATGCATCTGAATCTCCTGGAGGGCCTGTGGAAGCAAAGTGCTGACCCAGGAGGTCTGAGATGAGGGCTGAGAATGCATATTTCTCTTTCCCTTTTTAAAAAAATACAATTGTATATCCTTTTACATTTTTTTCATTTATTTATTTTCAAGTGAGCTGGGTCTTTGTTGCTGCCCGGGCTTCCTCTAGTTGCCCTGAGAGGGGGCTGCTCTCCGGTTGCAGCGTGTGGGCTCACTGGTTGTGACTCATGAGCTCTGCTTGGGCTTGGTTGCTCCACAGCATATCAGAAACTTGCCAGGGATCAGACCCGTGTACCCCGCATTGGCAGGTGGATTCTTACCACTGGACCACAAGGGAAGCCCCAAGAGTGTGCAGTTCTGACCGGTTCCTGGGGATACCTCTGGTCTGGCACAGTTTAGAAGTCACTGCCCTCAACATGTGTTGGCTAGGCTATCTCAGTTCTATATTTACCTGTTTTTTTTTTTTTTCCCTAAAATTCACCTTGCACACAATTTCCTAGTGTCTATAGATATATGACTTTGTGTTTTGTTTAATTAAGGCAACAGTTATCCACATCCAACTCTTCGGATACCGAAAGCAACCGACATAGACTCGGTGCTGGGCTCCTTCCCAAGCTGGCTGTTTCAGCAGAGACAGAACATGATGGGGCCGCTTCCCCACCCCAGAGAGCTGCACGAGGAGCCGGAAAAGCCAGCCTTGCCCACTGCAGAGAGTGCTCAGGAGGAGCCTGAGGTCACCACTCCGGCCAGCACCATCAGCAGCTCCACTCTGTCAGGTAAGGCGGTGGGCTGGCCCCTGCCACCCCAGCATCGCCCGCCAAGTTGACAAGTGACTGCGGTGCTCGGAGTCCCAGGCCTGGCTTTGGACCAGGCAGTGATGATGGCCGTTTTGTGTCTCTAGACTCTCTTACAGCCCGACTCCTTAGGCTTGGGCGGGGGACTCCTCAGAGCTGAGATCAGACATCTCAGCCCTCTCCTTACTACATGGCCATACGGCAGTCTTTCTTGCTTCACCTGAAGCCTTCACGTCCTCTGATGGGTTTCAGCAGCGCCCTTGGATGGTCTTCAGAAGTAGAAGTAGGGGAGCTTGTTCTTCATTGTGGAGGCAAAGGCACACCAAAGGTCTTGTGGAGTTGCATCTAACTCAAAGTAATGAGTAAGCAACCCTGTCAGATGGCCAACAGGACCCTCAATAGCATCTTAAATCACCACCTATATAGTGTAAGTTAGTTTTCCCTCCGGTGTTCAGATGGGTAGTTGTTTCCTTGAAGGAGCTGGTTTTTGTTGTGGGGCCACATTATACCCAGTCACTGAATAGTCTCCACTCTAAACCCTCAGTCATTGCAGCAAAATTCTCATGCCATGAGGTTCATGGATTGAAAGGGGAGAGGGGAGTCAGAAATACTGACACAGTTCAAACTGATACCTTGTGTAGCTGTGAAACCACTCCACTGCATACAAGTTTCCAGCCTCTAGGTAACTGGTGAAGACACTTCTGAGACATAGTTTGGTGTGTGGGAAGCAGTCCAGGGGCTTAGGCCTTTCCTGGGAGAACTCTTCTTGATGTTACTTTTGTGTGAAGTAAACCTTCCTGACCAGAAGAGCAGTGTCTCCACAGGTTTTTAGAATGCCTATGTATCATGGCAGAGAAGGCAATGGCACCCCACTCCAGGACTCTTGCCTGGAAAATCCCATGGATGGAGGAGCCTGGTAGGCTGCAGTCCATGGGGTCACTAAGCTACTTCATGGATACGACTAAGCTACTTCCCTTCCACTTTTCACTTCCACACATTGGAGAAGGAAATGGCAACCTACTCCAGTGTTCTTGCCTGGAGAATCCCAGGAACAGGGGAGCCTGGTGGGCTGCTGTCTGTGGGGTCGCACAGAGTCAGACACGACTGAAGCAACTCAGCAGCAGCAGCAGCAATGTATCATGGATACTTGCAGCCCTTAATCACAGAGGTGTCCTCATTAAATGATTGGACTTACGCTTCCCTCAGAGCAAGCCCTTGAGGTGCATTTCAGGTATTATTTGGTTTATAAAAATGTTATTCATAGCACATCCTTCCACAGAGCAATGTGCATTTATGCTTTCAAAAAATAAAAATATGGGTATGGCTTAAGGTTGCTATAATAAATGTTTTCATTAAGCCATATCCAGGATGCTATATTGATAACCATGAATGATTATCGTGAAATTTTTTTAACTAGCTGAATATTCAGTGTATAATTTTGTTTTGTTTTGAATCATTTCAAAATAACCAATTTTACAAACAGGGTTTCTTTTCGCCTCACTAAAAGGTCTGTTTCTGTGGAGCTTCATGTGAGCTGATAATTGATCATGGAGAAGAATAATGTTGGGTTTTTCCCTTCTCTCTTTTCCTCTCAGTTCTGTTTCCGTGTGGGATAATTCCACATGTCCTAACTTGGTAGAGCCAAGATAATAGCAGTGAAGAAGTATGTTAGAACAAGCTAGCAGCCTAGAATTCCTGTTCATCTTGGTATCGAATCAAATGTGGACATGACAAGTGCTTTATATTTCTGGTTACTAAGTTCTCATGTGTTTCTTAGTTTATTATTTACTCTGAATAGAGATGCCTCTATTTCACATTTATTCTTAATATGATGAATTGTTTATGATCTCTTGGACTCTTCTGCCTACTGACTCTCAGAAAGTTATAAGGGAGAGGGAGGGGAATGGTGTCTAAGCATTTGATTGATTACTTTCATAATTAAAAAAAAAATCTGTCTCTGTCCTGCCATGCATGTTGATTAATAGATGCAAACCACCTTTCTCTCTGTCTCCCTCAGACACACACTAAAAATAATCAAAGACCTTGGGGGCCGTACAGAATAGAGAGATGAGCTGATTTGCTCATAGCCAAGGGTAATTAGGAAATCTGGAAACCGTGACTGTAGTAAAATTAAATTTGTTGATTTTTATATTGCTCCACCATCAAAAAGAAAGAACCCTTGACATTTACAGAACATTAAAGTGACATTATCCACCCTTGGCAGGAAAGACTCACACGTTTATATGCAGTGCTATGAAATGAGATGGCAGAGGCAAGCAGGGGGAATGATAAAAGGCAAGCACTCCAGCACTGAGAGAAGCCCAGCTTTGTACGTGTTTCCTTCTCTTGACTACAATGTATTTGAATCAGTGAGAAGCAAAAGTCTTGAAAATTTAGGTTAGTGCTTGAACGCATCTGACAAATTATTCATCGTGAAGAGATTCAGCTTTCCAATGCATACTTGTCAATGATCCCATCCAAACCAAGCTAGAAGGGAGGAGTGAGCCTGTAATGTATCCCAGAGCAAGCTGAAGGGTTTGGAGGTGAGATTTGATTTGTGAAGCAGTCTTTGTCTAGTCCCTCAGCAGTTGATTTCTTAATTTAGAGTGAATAGGATAGATACCCTGTTAAATGGGGTTGAGTTTAGTATATAAAGTGGAAAGAGGGTTGTTATTTGCCTTGAGATTATCTTCTTTAGTAGATATTTACTATGAGCAAATCAGCTCATCTCTCTATTCTGTACGGCCCCCAAGGTCAGATGGGTGTTGCACAGATAACTGGGAATCTTCTCCTGTGCCTACAGCACCTGCAGCTCCTGGGTGGCCGTGGACTGTTCTCAAGCCCCACTGTCCCGGGTCCTAGGCTTCCCTTAGCGTGGACCGTGCCTATGGGGTGATGCCACCTATGTGAACTAGGACCGAGCTTCAGCTGTACCATTGTGAGTCTAGCACTGCAACAGAAATGTTAGTTAAATCCAACTAAGCCTCTTTTCTAGGCAAAGAATGTCATGGTCAGCACTTTACAACATGCTGGCTGGTCTTCCAAAGGATCATTTATAATGGTATGCAATTCTCTCTGTGGATTGCATATCTTAATGTGTTGATCGTGTTAATCATTTTTAAAGCACAGGGGGCTTCTAATGTAGCATTTAGAAAGAGGAGGGAGATAAGCATTGTTTTTTATGGACAGACAAATATGTATTATCAGTGATAAGAAAAAAGAAAGGAAAAAAACCCAAAAAACTGATAGACCGTGAAAGAAAGAATAGGAGAAATGGAAAGAGATGGTCATGTGACTTGTTTTTTGCTGTGTCACTTCTGACAAGAGAGAGCTGTCTTCACACTGGGCCTGTGCACTTACCAGATTGGGGTCAGTGATAGTCTGCCCTGTTCTCTGTGGTGACCTATTTTCTTACATACTCTGCTGAGGGAAGTCCTAATTTTTTAACTTAAAAAAACCCTTCTGGTTTATATTCAGGGCAATGAAATTAAAAATAAAGAAGGCATGTGGCTGGCCTGGAGGGGGACAGATCTTCTCACTGGTCCAGGAATTTCAGGACAGGTCAGCATACGTCTGTGTCAAGACTAAAGCCAAGAAGAGAAGACGTAGTGAACCATTGGGTAATGCCACGTGTAGTGAAGGAAACTCTTGGTCTTGGCTTGTGAAATTTACAAGGAGCTTAGAGTGAAAGGAGGTGTGGGAGGTCAAAGGTGACACTTTAAGCGCTTTTGTGTAAGTTATATCCTGAGCCTAGTGTGAGGTGTGTCTTGGAAAGATGGTAGGAGATGACAGGGGCATAAGTCTCTATGAAGTGACTGAATGATGTCCACTTAGCAGAAACCCTTATTAACTGCCTTGCTAATGCTGATCACTAGTATCATAGGTGATCGTAGTATGCTCTGGGCGGTCATGGGGTTCGTAAGGTGACGTTTGGTCCATGGCCTTTCACAGTGGGGTCAGGAGGAGGAATTGTCTATTAAAGTTGTAAATGATTCTAAAACGCAATTGTTCTTCTAGTTAAATGGAGTCAACTAAGAATTAGTGGACCTGTGTACAAGGAGAATGAAATCTGGATGGACAGCTCTTTCATTCTCTCTCCTCCGACTCACCTTTCTTGAACCAGTCGCATGATTTCCGTGTTTGCCTGACACCACGTGGACTCATGCGCCACACGGGCCTCTGTTTCCCAGTGTTCGTCCTTCCCTCTCTCTCCTCCCTCCTCCCCAGCTCTCCTATCCCCAGTTCTCCTGAAACGTTTATCCCTTCTTCTTTGCACAGTTGGCAGTTTTTCAGAGCACTTGGATCCGATACACGGACGGAGCGAGTGTGTGGACAGTACAGACAATGCGTCCAAGCCCTCCAGTGAGCCCGCCTCTCACGTGGCTCGACAGCGCTTAGAAAGCACAGAGAAACAGAAAGCCTCGGGGAAAGTCACAAAGTCCCTCTCTGCCAGTGCCCTGTCCCTCATGATCCCAGGAGGTAGAGAGACATCGACTCGCATGAAACTGTGTGGCTTGTGCATGTGCCCCCCCCAACCCCCCCCAGTGTGGCATGCTGGCTGAGATGCAAGACTGCTTGAATCAGTAACGGGTGGTGCCCTGGCACAGCCCTCCCGAGTGTCTCCCTGGAGGGCCTCCAGGGCTCCCAGAAGACAAACGTGACTTACCCCTTCGCACTTCTTTCGGCAGCAGGAGATGAGGCAGGATCCCTTCCCGCAAAGGCTTATTTCCTTTGTTTTCTTTCTTTTTCCTTTCCCCCCTCCCCAAGTTAAGTAATAAATTTCCCTCTTCTGAATAATTTTTCTTCCCCAGACCATGCATCATTTATATCCTTTACAGAGCTGTTTACAGCATCTGTGTCAGAAAGCTAAGTATAGTTTTTCTCATCTAATTAATGAGGAAATCAATACAGAGAGCATACGTTTTTCATTTCTGGGGATGCAGAGTGTATCACAGACAGCACTGAAATTACAAGTTTTACCAGCCTTGTCTGTTGGGTTATGCTTCCTCCTACTGGTAGCCCAGTCATTTTCTGCCTTATATTTAAAAAACTGGGCTTAATTATGATTTTGTTGAATTGCAGTATTTTTCGACAACCTAGTTTTGCCTCTACTAATCACAAAGTCTGGTGTAATTTCACTGGCTGAGATGAAAATATACACACTGGTGGTTGTAACTTATCACTCAGATGACAGACAGTAAGAGAATGGAAGTGGCGATCAAATTCTATTGCAGATGGCCTGCAATTGGAAGAATACAGACCATGTATAAAAGGGATTGTTTACATTTTTGAAATTTCAAATTTGTGCAGAAAGAAATGTTCATTGAGGGGGTAGTGCTCACTGAGGCATGTTCTGTTTTCTGGGAGATGTCTGTATAGCACCTTAAAACAAACACCCTAGTCTGAATGACTATTCACAACCAAAAGGCAACGGCTCCCGTGTGGTTGGTAAGTGGAATGTGGTCCAGTCCACTTTGAGAGCTGGTGAGAAAGCCCACCTCTTGGTGAGCATGGGTCAGTTATTCAGTTTGGGGAGATAAGGAAAGATGTATTGAGGAACAGAGTCAGGGGCAAGGCTGTCTTAGCAGTTTGGATCTGTGTGCCCACTCCGTCTTCTTCCTGCCTTTGCATGTTTTGAAGTTACCTGCCTATCACCGTGGGTCTGTTCAGCTGGTCTTTGGATGAGACAGAAGGTAGCCAGAAAAAAGTGTCAAGACGCCACATGAAGTCAGAGTGGAAGAGCCTGGACATTGATACATTTAGCTAATTGTTCTCCTTTGGACAGATGTTGTAAGATTCTTGCCTGGATAATCCCATGGACAGAGGAGCCTGGCAGACTACAGTTCATGGGGTCGGAAACAGTTGGACATGACTGAGCACGCACACATCCCAAGAGTTACAACAGAAGATAGTCTGGATACTTTCAGCTTGCTGTGGCCACAGTGTTACTCACTGCACCCTGGGAGTCTTCAACAGCACTGGCCTTTTGTAGCCTGGCCCTTGCTGAGCTCATATTTCTACCACAGCATCTTTTTGTAGATTATTCTTTTTCGTACACAACACACACACACAGGTGTGCATGCACAATTTCATAAGACCAGTTAGGATTTATTTAGATTCACATAGATGAAACAGTGACAAGAGCTATAAATAAAATGTGTGTTTGTTCATAAAACAAGGAAAACAGGATAGAATTGGTGTTGAAGAATATGAAGTGAGTTTTTCTTAAAATTTCTCTGCCCATCTGCATTATCCTCTCAGAAACCTTGCTGGAACTGCAGGTAACATATGAAGAGAATCAGTTCTGATCATAGTAATAAGGAATGATTCTTTTATAGGAAAGTTAATTACAGTGTTTTCCTGATGCAAATTATTTAGTCAGTACTCACTCAGTAATGCAGCTTCCCTGGTGGCTCAGTCCGTAAAGCTTTGATGACTGGCTTCTTTGTTGCAGATATGTTTGCTGTCTCTCCACTTGGAAGTCCAATGTCTCCCCATTCCCTGTCCTCGGACCCTTCTTCCTCAAGGGATTCCTCTCCCAGCCGAGATTCTTCAGGAGCTTCTGCCAGTCCACACCAGCCCATTGTGATCCACAGTTTAGGGAAGAACTATGGTTTCACCATTCGAGCCATCCGGGTGTACGTGGGAGACAGCGACATTTACACAGTGCATCATATTGTTTGGGTGAGACTCTCTTTCTGACCAGTTTTCATTCCCAGCAAACTAGAGATTGAATACATCAGCTGAGGCATAGCTACCAGCAAATGCGTTTCCTGTTAAGCTGGCATTTGGGACCTGCTTCATACACTTGCTCTTTATCTGTGTGGGAGGACTGAATTTAGCAAAAGTTAATTCTTTTTAATAATTTTGTTAGTCTTCAAATCTGATTATCCACTCTGTATACCACGCTTGTAGAAATAGTACAAATAATCCTATTCTTATCTTTCTTTTCTTAGTTTTTTCCACCTGGCCTTCTTTTTTTCTAAAATACTTTCTCAGGTCACCTGAAATATTGCTTAAGGAGCCATAGGAGTTACCCTGTTTTAGGAAGATGGAAGAACAAAAATAGTGAGCCATATTTTACTGGTTTCCTCTTAGAATCACAGGATCATTTGTTGATGAACTCAGAATATTGCGCTGCAAGAGAACAGTAGGTGTCAGGGTTGTCATTTGTTTGCTTACTAATGTGTCTTCTCGTCTTGAATTTTAGAATGTAGAAGAAGGAAGTCCAGCTTGCCAGGCAGGACTGAAGGCTGGGGATCTGATCACGCACATCAATGGAGAACCGGTGCACGGACTTGTCCACACAGAAGTTATAGAGCTCCTGCTCAAGGTACTGTCTTTTTTGATGTTAAGGCCATCTAGATGAAGCAGGTAGCCAGAAAGAACTAGCACCGAAAGTTCTTTACTCAAGTTCTAGTGTTCTTCTATATGGGCTATCCATACACACTCGGTCTCTTTGTTGAGAAAGCGTTCAGTGGGTCTGTTTAACATAAAGGCAAGAACAACATGAACTTTTTGGTTTTATATCATGAAATCCACTTTCATGTATGTGCCACAATCAGTTCCTAATTTAAGTTTGCTTATTATCCTAAATTACAAATAGAGTTCTCTTTTTTTGTGTATCACACGTAGTAAAATCTGTTTGGAAATCATCCATCCTCGGTGCAATTTTCTTTAGCAACTTTCAGTACATTTTATTCTATTATGGCAGAAGACAGTGGTATTAAACTGTGAGGTCAGGTCTGAAGCTTGATTTCAGAGTTGGGTTTCTTTGGAAGCTAGAGCTGTGAGTATATAATAGGTGGTAATGGCAGAAGGGATGCTAGCAATCATTAGACCTTTCTCTCCTTGTACAAATAAATTTGAATGTAGAGCAGTCTCTACTTGGAATTAAGCTGATTCAAGCCAGTGGAGTAGGAAGATCACAAAGAGCATGAATGTGATGAAGAGAGATGACCTACACTCATTCTCTCATTTCTTTTGGCATGTTTGCTTTGCCACTGCTAGCTAAAGAATGGAGAAGGCAATGGAACCCACTCCAGTGCTCTTGCCTGGAGAATCTCATGGGCAGAGGATCCTGGTAGGCTGCAGTCCATGGGGTCGCTAAGAGTCGGACACGACTGGGCGACTTCACTTTCATGCATTGGAGGAGGAAATGGCAACCCACTCCAGTGTTCTTGCCTGGAGAATCCTAGGGACGGGGGAGCCTGGTGGGCTGCCGTCTCTGGGGTCGCACAGAGTCGGACACGACTGAAGCGACTTAGCAGCAGCAGCAGCTAAAGAATATAAAGTTATAGCCCCAAATATGAATCTGGTTAAAACAAAGATGCATCTAAGTCTCGATTTTAAGTTTTTTCAAGGAAAAAATCCTGTGATTAAAGAAAAAATACAATCATTAATTTTAGGATTGTTTTACATGTCAGCAGATTTATAGATGACTTCTCAGTGTGTGAACACAGAGAGGGATTACTAGGGGCTGTCAGAGAGGTGTGAGCCATTGCCTCAGATAGCCTGCAGTCTGTTGAGAAACAAAACATGAACGCATGCGTGTCATTTAAACAACATGCGTTCAGACTGTTTCTAGAGCACTTGCTAGGCAGGTACCATGGTAGACACTGGTGACGTGTCTAGACACAGTAGACATTGGAAATCAAGGTAAGTTGTTACCTTGAGGACTGTGAGGGACATAGGGGATGTATGCAGGCAGAGGAAGTTCAGCTTGATTAGCCAGAGCCATAGCAGGGGGAGGAATGCCATACTTCTGCAGAGAATATTCTGTGAACAGGGAGAGTCATCGCCGAGAAGTGACACTGAACTGAAACTTGAAAGAAACTTGGGAATTTGGAATTAGTGCAGGTAGGTGGGTGTACAAAGCCTTTGATAAGTACGTAAGCCTTTGATAAATGACTTTTATCCTTCTTTTTGTCATCCCCCAGCCAACACAAGTGTATTCTTCAAAAGATTCAGGGTCTGGCCCACATTCCAAGAATAGTAATAGTATGTACATTCAAAGGTCCATTGTGAAGTAGCAGATTGTAGGGAAGTTATTGCCATTGATCAGTCCACAGCATTAATGAAATTTTGGTCTTGACTTCAGGCCCCATGGGAGTAGGTGACTGTCTTTGCTATCCTCCATACCTACGGGTGGTTCCCTTAACTCTAGTCAACTTTCTCACAAATGCATAGCATTGCTCACTGGAGGAATAGGATGAATATTGAGAGGACGTTGCAGAGCCGTAGGCAGTATGGGAAGCCAGCCGTGGCCATGGTGAAAACGGGGCAGATCTGATGACAGCCTTGCAGGAGAGACATGGAGCTACTGTTGAAGCTCCTCACGTCATCCCCGCATTGACACAGTGCCTGGTTTGCAGCTGGGTACTCAGAAAATGGTTGTAGAATTGCGGTGACTAGTAGGGCTCTCCCTCGCTTGCTGTCCAAAAGTCACCGTGGGAGGAGCCAAGCACCATACAGCTACTTGTGTTATGTCTTCATGTACATGGCGTTCAGTTTGGGAGTAAAACCTTGAGATGGCTGGAGTCTCTCTACACTTTGCAGTATGCCTACTGAGTAGGGCACCTGTGCTTAGTCGCTCGATGGTGTCTGACTCTTTGCAACCCTTTGGACTATAGCCCGCCAGTCTCCTCCATCCTTGGGGTTTTTCAGGCGAGAATTCTGCAACAGGTTGCCATTTCAAAACAGGTAGCATTTCTGGAACCTACATGGGTAAGACTTGAGTTTTTTTCTTTTCATTCACCATCTGTTTCTGATAATATTACTTTTCCAACTGCCATGGAACAACTGTCTCCTAGTAAGTGCCCCCAAAATGGGAGGCCGAGCAGGATTGTGGACTTTGAGAGTCCTTGGCTGTGAGAGTCCCCTGAAATGACCTCAGACTTCCCAAGACAAAATTCAAGAAGAGGTCAAAGATTCATGAGTCTGACCAGCCTCTTCTCTCGTAGTACGTGACCCAGTGGCCCAGGGACACCCCATCGCTGGCTCACATCAACCCTTCGTGAGTAAGGGCCCAGGCTCTATCTGCTCTAGCCTGTTTGTCTTTCCAGTGGTGTAGGGACTACAAAAGATACGCAGAGAGGTGCTTCTCTCTCCCAAGTGCTCCTTGAGCTTTTCTAGGACCTCCCTTTTGTTTAGATAATAAAGCTGTGTTTTATATGTGAGTTTCTTTTCGTTGTCAACTCACCTGACTAGAAGTTTTCCAAGTTTTGGCATCAGCAGTTTAAAGATGGTCAGATGGATTTTAAATGGCAATAGGTTTGACCTCTTCCGTTCTTTGTAGCAGTATTACGCTACGTGCATCTTAGGTCCTGGCACAGTATATCTTTATATTATTTCTCGCATTTGCTCATAAAATCAGAAGAAGAAATAACAAGCTGAAATATACATATCTTTAGGAAATATGCCTTCTGTTTATTTTGCTGAGACATATCTGATCTCTTTCGTAATTTATTTTATAAAATATTTTCATATGATTTTGGATTTTAAAACGTTTCTTCCTACTTCTGTGAAATTTGAACGTATGTTTCTCCTGAATGTCTCTGGCAAGGTCTCTGAAAAGGGTCAGTCAATTTCATTTATAACATTTTGTCCTTATCTGGTTACGGAGTGCCTGCATTCCTGGATCTGGTTGACCTGTGTTCCTGAAATGCCATGAACATTCTGTAACGGAGAGCTTTGGCATCCTCCTGGGCCATGGTGTGCTGTCTCACATCTAAGCAGAGGATCTTGCCTCTGGCTCATAAAGGAAGCTCTCAAAAGAGCAACCTGTGTAAGGAAACAGAGTGGATAAGGGGATTTAATTATCTTCCCAAGAACTGCGTTACCATGCATCTTTCTCCTAAATGTGAATAGTGATTCTTGGCAAAGGATCAAGTGACTAGTACCAGTCCTGGACTCCCATGTGCCGTCAGATGGCAGACCATCAGGGTAGTAGCTATATATTCCTATTCTCACGTGCTGTTTACCCAATGCTTTATACTTGCAAACAACTTCACAAAATCTCATGGAATCCTCAGAAAAAGATAGAAGAACCATCACATAGGCCTCTATATATTTTTAGAAATCCATGTGTGATACTGGGCTTCCCTGATAGCTCAGATGATAAAGAATCCAGCCTACAGTGCAGGAGACCCCAGTTCGATCCCTGGGTGGCAAAGATCCCCTGGAGAAGGGAAGGGCAACACACCCCAGTATTCTTGCCTGGAGAATTCCATGGACAGAGGAACCTGGCGGGCTACAGTCTGTGGGATCACAGAGAGACACAACTAAGCGACAACACTGTGTGTAATACTTATTTATCTTTTGGATTGTGAACATATTAAGCATATTCCCTGTGTCATGGCTTCACTTTTGGTCTCACTTACCCTCACAACTTCAAAGTGAGCCTGCTGTGAAAGCACTAACTTATGTGCACAAAGAAGTAAAGTCATAGTTATTCGGTTCAGTTCCCCATCGGCCCTGTGAATCCCTGAAAATGTGCTTCCTTGGTGTTGCCTCAAACCTCTCCAGCCACCGGGAGTTAATCACCTCCATCCAGATTACAAGTAGCTTGCTAAAAGAACTTTCCCATAGCACCGAAATCCCTCTCTCCCCACTCTGGTGGAATGTGGAGGCCACGAGGACCCAGTCATACCCCCTGCTCACATGATTACCTGCCTAGTGTAGCCTCTCAAATGCAGGAAATCCCCTATTCAGCCAGGTGGCTTTCTTAGGACAGCATTAGTTTAAATGCCCAGTCATAAGAGAAGCTAAAATAACACCAGCCGCTGCCTCAGTATTTCCTTTCCCTAAACTCTGGGAACCCCTGGATACTAAAATGGGGGTTAAAAGAGCATCATTATTACCAACTTTACATATTAACTGGGTCCCCAGAATGTGCAGAGTTGTGTGAGGTACCGAAGGGTCCCACAGCAGATGGCGCATATGAATAGTAGGTAGTCAAGAGCACATTACGTGAATAAATTCAGGTCATCCTCATAGCCTGTGCACAGGTGCTATACATAGAAATGCCCCCATTTTACAGATGAAGAAATTAAAGCAAGGAGAAGCTAGCAAAGCAGCCAAGGTTCTGTGCTAGGAAAGAGCAGAAGAGGATTTGCATACGGGCAGGGCAGCCCCGGAGCCTGAGCTTTCAGCTAGCATACCGCCAGGCTCCGGACGTGAGGTCTGGTTGCCAGAAACTTCGAGCCCAGTGTTCGCAGGAGAAACAGTGGCAATGCTAGCCTACAGTCAGGCTGCCAAGCCAAGAACAGTCTGTAAATAGGGCCCAAGTGCGGAAGGAGAGGGAGCTTTCCACCACGGTGGGCAGGCGGAGAGTTGGGGGTTTTCTCTGCAGGGCTGTGAAGGGTGGGTGGATGTTTGTGTAAGGGAAGCAGTGAGGGACGGTCTAGGGTCAATAAAATGACACTTTAAACCACAAAAACAGGAAACTCAGAGTACTTGAGGTGCATGAATAAATCAGTGTGGCTGGAGCCTGAGTTCATGGCATCTGGGAGGCAGTGTGCAGGTGGCTAGGGCTGGATCGTGGAGAGTATGAATGGGACAAGGACACAGTATGGGAGGAACGCATTCCCCGTGGGTATTGTGCAGAGGAAGAAATGTGAAAGCAGTGTAGCTCAGGGAGACACCCAAGGCCAAATGATGAACTAGTGTGGAGTCAGATTGAGAGAAGAGGCTGGGCAGCCTGACTTCTGCTTTTGTATTCAGTTCAGCCAGCTTAAAATAACTTCCTCCCCACCATGCACTAATCACACAAGCAGTTTAAAGTAATGCGTAACTTAATGGAACATTTGACAGTCTTCTGGCCCCATTTTATTGTTGTTATTTTTTGAAATAGTGCCACAGAATCTCTCTAAGAGATTGTTCCTTCTTCAAAAGAATTTGTTGAGGTCAAAGGACCCAGTAAAACAAATTGCCAATTCTAGCAACACTTGCTATAGCTGATGGGTCCACCAGGTGGCAGGCTTCACAGTTCTCACCTGTTCCCCATACAATTATTTTTCAGTCATTTACTTACCATTTTTGTCATCATTAACTTTTTCAACCAGATGTTTGCACTCTGCATATTTTTCTGTCTGTATTTCCTCTTAGGGAAGTTATCTCTTTGTGTTATTTCCATAAGTCAAGGAAACTGTTTCAGAACAGCCCTATTTAGAAACAAACAAAAAACTAGATTTGTCTTTTTTGAGTTTTTTTCTTTTAATTTTTTAAAATTGTATTTATATTTTAATTGGTGGAAAATCGCTTTACGATTTTGTATTGGTTTCTGCCATACAACAATGTGAATAATTATATATGCATTCTTTCCCTCCTGAGCCTCCCTCCCCTCCTCCCCACCCCACCCCTTCAGGTCATCACAGAGGGCCAGGCTGGGCTTCCTGTTTTCTTTAGCACCTTCCCCCCAAGTGTTTTACACATGATAGTCTATATGTCAACACTGCTTGTGGAAAGGGACATTTGTACAAAGCTTAACGATACGCTCTGATTCAACAAACTCCAGCCATAACTTTTGTAATGAAAAATGTTAAGCATTTTATTATATTTATCTCATACAATGTATATGATACTTTTCTATTTTTAAAAGTGAACTGTATTAGGAGGGATAGCAGTGGTTCGGGTTTAGACTGCTCGTGGGCTCCAGCAGCCCCGGTGATCACCGTGACTCCGCATCCTCTCTGATATGATTAGTAAAGGATGGGAGGAATCCTGATGACGGCCAGATGCCCATCACATTTGTTGCCCCTTTCCTTCCCCTAAGGTATTTAGGAAAAAACAAAACTTGAGGCTGGCCTCAGTCAAATTGTAAAGAACAAACCCCATTCCAAACAAATTTTGGTAGTTCTTTCATACTTAAAAGTGGAGTTTTCAGTTTAAAGAATAAATTGAATGCCAGTCTCTACTACCAGATTAAAGGTTTACTTTGAAAGTTTTGGCATCTGCTTATAAATATAAGACAAGTAATTTATTTTTTCAGAATGAAAAACATTTTTTTCCCTTGTTCAAATTCAAATCCCACTTCCCTAAAATATATATATATTTTTACAGTTATGGCACTAAGTATGGGATTATATGTTCTTAAATATATAAAAAACTCAAAAATCATTAATTTTCAGTTGATTATTGATTTTTAGATACAAAATTGGATGTAAGACATGAATAAATAATTATCTAAAGAAATAAAAACAATGAAAAATAAATGAGATGAAATCCAGCTTTGTTAATACCCAAAGAACAAATGTTAAAACTTGATGTAACTTTTTCCTATAAAATTGGTAATTTATTTAATATTAGTATTCAGTTCTGACAGGTGTGTGCTAAGATGGGTACTCATGTGCTGCTGGTAAGAGTTTAAATTGACATGAACTTTCTGGAAATTAGTGCAACAGTGTGTACCAACAGTCTTTAAAAAGTTCAACTAGACCCTCCAATTCAGTGTATTGAGTCTAGTTAGATAATCTAAGGAAAATGTCAGAGGTTAGGACACTAATTTATAGATAAAGATACTTATTTCAACTTTTACAAGAATTGGAAAATAGAAAACAAGAGCTATAAGGAAATAGTTAAATTGTGATTTACCTATCTCATGGAACATTTTTAAATAGCCAGTAAAAATTATGTGAAGGAATATTCAGTGATAAAGTGCAAGTTTTTCAAAGTTATGAAAAGTGAAGTGAAATAAAAACTATTAGATTAAGATTAAAATTACTTATAAAATATGTCTACATATATATATGCATAATTTTTACATGCTTAATAGAAGACTAGCAGGAAATGTACAGAAATATTGCTAGCATTAGCTGAGTGGTAGGCTTCTCAATGGTTTTTTAAAATATATATACATTATTGTTTTCTTCTAATAATGGAATGTATTACTTTCCAAGTTGGGTGGAGAAGTAGATGTTAATATTTAAACAATCTGTTTTTTCAGTTCCCTGCCCGACCATACTCAACTCCCCATCTCTTAACATCACTTAGATCTGAGTTGCTAGGCATCTTCCAGGCATGGGCCTTTTAAAAGGCCCTTCTATGTATACTTCTTGTCTTTTTAAGGTAATCAGGACCATCTGTGACTTTGAAAGGCTATGATTCTCCCTTGGTTATTAAGAAATTCAAGAAGAGATCATTGAGAGTGAAGTGAAGGGGGAGGGTTCTGCCCAGCTGTCCAGGGGACCCCCCTCACCCTGGCCCCTGACTCTGCTCTCAAATCCACCCCTAGGGTCTGTCCAGCAAGCCCCAGTCCCAGGTTCAAGTCAAGGCACAGAAACCCCCAGGAATGGCGTTACCGCTCCCAACTTGACAAAGCAGAGGCTGCTTTACACCTGCTGGCATACACTTTCCAGCTCTGCTAGGCTGACAGGTTCTGATGCTAGAAAAGAAAACTAAAAATAATTAAAGATAAAAGTCTCATTCAGTTGTGCTGCTTTATGATTTCTAGGTCAAAGGAAAAACACAAAAAGGAGAGAGAAGAAAAATAAATCAACCAAGAGCACAGCGTCTCTGGGCATGTTTACACTTAATACATATGCATGAGTGTAACTGTTATTTATGGAGCCCTTTCCATGTGTCACTCTGGGTGCTAAGGGCTTTACACACTATATCCCCTTGATCCTCAGATGAGCCCTAGGAGACAGATGTGACTCTGCTGCAAGATGGTCCAGAGGAAAACAAGTGCTCGGGTCGCAGGCTCAGATTTAAACTCGGCTCTGCTGGGCTTCCCAAGTGGCTCAGTGGTAAAGAATCCACCTGCCAATGCAGGAAACGCAAGAGATGCAGGTTCGATCCCTGGGTCAGGAAGATCCCCTGGAGTAGGAAATTGCAACCCACTCCAGTATTCTTGCCTGGAAAATTCCACGGACAGAGGAACCTGGAGGGCAGCAGTCCTTGGGGTCTCTGAGCACAGCAGCTGTGGGATCCACATCCCGCCACCTTAAGGAGACCTCACATTGTTTATTTCCACCCAGTTTACCAGGACTTCACTACCTGAAGGGTCCTTGACACGTGGTCGTGTCCGTCCTTTTGGATGTTTGTCTTTGGATCTCCTGTATCTTTTCTGGCCTTGTTTCATCACAGCGTTTCCCTTTAATACCACCTCATTTTTTTATAGAGTGGAAATAAGGTGTCAATCACGACCACCCCATTTGAAAACACATCAATCAAAACGGGGCCGGCCAGGAGAAACAGCTATAAGAGCCGGATGGTGAGGCGGAGCAAGAAATCTAAGAAGAAGGAAAGTCTAGAAAGGTGAGTTAGCATTGTCCTCTTCATGGGTTTGGTGTGTTCCCACACTGAAGGAAAATTACTCCTCACTTAATTTAAATGCTTGCATGTGAGGAAGATCTATTTCTCTGTAAGACATGTTGTCTTGTGGTTCACATGTGTTTATACACTAGAGTTTATATTCATTCATAACAGCATGATGTTTCATAATGAAAAGATTTATGTAGTTACACTGTAGAATTTAGATTACTTTTTCTCATGTGTGAGAACCATGAGAAGCTCTGCTTTTTCTTAAGTTTCCAGACTTCATTTCAGTTGGATATGAGGAACTAAAACTTCAGGTAGCTTTTAGCATTAAATCTATATTTAATAATGTCCATCTAAAAACACCAGGGAAGCCGTGGTAGCTCAGTGGTTGGTGAAGAATCTACCTGCAATGCAGAAGATTCGAGTTTGATCCCTGGGTTGGGAAGGTGCCCTGGAAGAGGGCATGGCAACCCACTCCAGTTGGGTTGCCTGGAGAATCCCAGGGACGGAGGAGCCTGGCAGGCTATAGTCCATGGAGTCGGGAAAGAGTTGGACATGACTTAGCAACTAAACAATAGTAATAATAAATAATCCAAAAACATCTAGTTGCTATTTTTGAGTGCCAGATATTCTAAGATAACTAGATTTTCAAAGCATCCAAATAAGCCTAGAAATAAAAAGACTTTGTTTTACTGCCCGAAAGTCTATTACACATTAGCATTGTGAAAGGCACCCTGAGTATCATTTAGTGCCCTGTGCAGACACTGGTGAGGGGTGTGTGTGTGTGTGTGTCTGGTGGGGAAGTGTCTTCCAAACAATTGTCTAGGTGTGCTCCCTGCACGATGCGACAGCATCGTGACTCCAGCCGCTTGAATTTGGTGTGTTGGATCACAGTACGAGGATTTTAATGCTGCTGCTGCTGCTGCTAAGTTGCTTCAGTCGTGTCTGACTCTGTGTGACCCCATAGACGGCAGCCCACCAGGCTCCCCCGTCCCTGGGATTCTCCAGGCTCCCCCGTCCCTGGGATTCTCCAGGCAAGAACACTGGAGTGGGTTGCCATTTCCTTCTCCAATGCCTGAAAGTGAAAGTGAAGTCGCTCAGTCATGTCCGACTCTTTGCCATCCCATGGACTGCAGCCCACCAGGCTCCTCCGTCCATGGGATGTTCCAGGCAAGAGTACTGGAGTGGGGAGCCATTGCCTTCTCCGGATTTTAATGCTAGAAAAGAAAAATATGCAAATGAAAAAAGCAATGATTGTTAACTCCAGGAAAGACAAATTTGTATAAGAAAGGAAAATAGAATTATGCTTTTCATGGCCAAACTATGAACAGTATTTATTGTGTAAAATAAAGAAAGTATCAACCTTTTGTTCCTAACCCAAAAATTTGGTTTAGCTCAACTGGGAGGAAATGTGCTTGTTTAGAAGGGGAATAGGTTGTTATAAGGGCTAAATTTTCATCTTCTGTGGTAGGAAATCAACAGATAATTTCTAGGATTGAAAAAACAGCATAAGCACATTACATAGCAATTTGCAAACAGCTAAAAGAGTAGAAAGAGTTTCACTGGGGATTGGGGAAAAGGCAGAACAGAGCTATTTTTCATTATAAGCTTATAAAGCTATTTGACTTTTTGACCCAAGTACATTTATTACTGTGATTAAAAGTACACATCTGCGCGCACACACACATACATTGATATTCTTTTTTTTTTTTTTTTTAATGTGAACTTTATATTTTGAGTGTGTGTTGGGTCATATAGAATACACTGCTTCAAGGGATAATAGAGTGGAAAGTGTGTGACTCAGCCCCTGGAGGTGAAGGAACCCTGTACAGCTACCCTGCTTTTCAAAGCCACCTGAAGCTGCACTTTTAACTTTAAGACGTGCTTGTTGGCACTCACTACACATTTGCCCTCTGCTGAAGCGTGGTGTCTGCTGCCCTGCTGATACAATAAGCTTCAGTTCACCTCCCTCAGTTTTTCTGTGGAAATGTACAGCCTCCATTGTCCATAGGAATATTCAGGAGTTCACGATGGAATAAGCACAGCAAACAGCCCCTCCAGGATGAAAGCCTCTACCCAGTAGATCACCATTAAAGACTCCAATATTCCAAAACAATTTTTCTTCCAGGGATTTACTTTGTACTGTCTCTTAATTTAATTGTGTCAGTGTGTTCAGAGCTATATTCTTGGAAGCTTTCAGGCAAAAACCAGTATCCTCAAAAACCTGACATACAAATAAATGAATAAGCATTTATTCTTAGTTGTTCAGTCATGGCCAGCTCTTTGCGACCCCATGGACTGTAGCCTGCAAGGTTCCTCTGTGCCTGAAATTTTCCAGACAAGAAGACTGGAGTGGGTTGCCCTTGTCTTCTCGGGATCTTCCCGACCCAGGGATCGAACCCAGGTCTCCTACGTTGCAGGCAGATTCTGAGTCACCAGATATATTTTCCTATTTTCACAACTTTTCTTAAAGTGCTTGAAATTAAGAGGGTTCCCATTGTGTATTCTCAAAGTCTCTTCCTTTCTGAGTCATAGGAGAGTTTTGAATGTAAAAGTGGAATCCTTCTCTTTAAGAGGACCTACTCTTTATGAAAGTGAAAGAGGAGAGTGAAAAAGTTGGCTTAAAGCTCAACATTCAGAAAACGAAGATCGTGGCATCCGGTCCCATCACTTCATGGCAGATAGATGGGCAAACAGTGGAAACAGTGTCAGACTTTATTTTTGGGGGGCTTCAAAATCACTGCAGGTGGTGACTGGAGCCATGAAATTAAAAGACGCTTGCTCCTTGGAAGGAAAGTTATGTCCAACCTAGATAGCATATTCAAAAGCAGAGACATTATTTTGCCAACAAAGGTTCATCTAGTCAAGGCTATGGTTTTCCTGTGGTCATGTATGGATGGGAGAGTTGGACTGTGAAGAAGGCTGAGCACTGAAGAATTGATGCTTTTGAACTGCAGTGTTGGCGAAGACTCTTGAGAGTCCCTTGGACTTCAAGGAGATCGAATCAGTGCATTCTGAAGGAGATCAGCCCTGGGATTTCTTTGGAAGGAATAATGCTAAAGCTGAAACTCCAGTACTTTGGCCACCTGATGCAAAGAGTTGACTCATTGGAAAAGACTCTGATGCTGGGAAGGATTGGGGGCAGGAGGAGAAGGGTACGACAGAGGATGAGATGGCTGGATGGCATCACTGACTTGATGGACGTGAGTCTGAGTGAACTCCGGGAGTTGGTGATGGACAGGGAGGCCTGGCGTGCTGCGATTCATGGGGTCGCA
Organism: Tragelaphus eurycerus; assembly: GCA_935064755.1. Taxonomy (NCBI): domain Eukaryota; kingdom Metazoa; phylum Chordata; class Mammalia; order Artiodactyla; family Bovidae; genus Tragelaphus; species Tragelaphus eurycerus. The sequence goes on along the minus strand of CAKXYN010000024.1, from coordinate 12,953,884 downwards.
AAGAGTCGGACACAACTGAGCGACTGAACTGAACTGAACTGAACCAACATGTCACCGTCTCTGGGTGTACTGAATCAGTGCACTGGTGCTTTGGGGGAAGCGGGGATGGTTTTGAATGTAGAGTCTGATCAGTTTTCTCCTGTTTTCACTCTAGGAGGAGATCCCTTTTCAAAAAACTAGCCAAGCAGCCTTCTCCTTTACTCCATACCAGCCGAAGTTTCTCCTGCTTGAACCGATCCCTGTCGTCAGGGGAGAGCCTCCCAGGGTCCCCCACTCACAGCTTGTCTCCCCGATCCCCTACACCCAGCTACCGTTCCACCCCCGACTTCCCATCCGGTGAGTGAACCTCCCCGCCTGGCAAGAGTTGAGGGGCCACCAGCTGAGATCCTGGAAGACAAGCTTATTCCAGCTTAAAGAGAGAAGGTAGAGATGTAATTGACAGAGAACAGGATTGACAGGAAGGTCAGAAGATATAGCTATTCGGTCCCTTAGAAAAGACAGGAAGTACTGGGTTAACATTTGGGGAGGTTTATCTGGAAAGTATTTACTAGACTGAGATGCCGAGACAGTTCACTGTCCTTATCTAAAACAGCTTGGGTCGGAAAGCCTTGGAAGAAAGGGGAAGGGGGCTCTTGCTCACAATGTCCTGTTTTGCACCCACAGGCACTAACTCCTCCCAGAGCAGCTCCCCAAGCTCCAGCGCTCCCAACTCCCCAGCAGGGTCAGGACACATCCGGCCCAGCACGCTCCATGGTCTGGCCCCCAAACTCAGCGGGCAGCGCTACCGATCAGGAAGGCGGAAGTCAGCCGGCAGCATCCCCCTGTCTCCACTGGCCCGGACACCCTCTCCGACCCCACAGCCCACCTCCCCGCAGCGGTCCCCATCCCCTCTGCTGGGGCACTCACTTGGCAATTCCAAGATGGCTCAAGCCTTTCCCAGCAAAATGCACTCCCCACCCACCATCGTCAGGCACGTCGTGAGGCCCAAGAGTGCGGAACCCCCTCGGTCCCCACTGCTCAAGCGTGTGCAGTCGGAGGAGAAGCTCTCTCCCTCCTATGGAGGCGACAAGAAGCACCTGTGCTCCCGCAAGCACAGCCTTGAGGTCACCCAGGAGGAGGTGCCTCGGGAGCAGCAACAGCGGGAGGTGACCTTGCAGAGCCTGGAGGAGAACACGTGTGACGCGCCTGCCCTCAGCCGGGCCAGGCCCGTGGAACAGGGCTGCCTGAAACGCCCCGTGTCCCGGAAGCTGGGCCGCCAGGAGTCTGTGGACGAGCTGGACCGAGAGAAGCTAAAGACCAAGGTGGTGGTGAAGAAGCCTGACGGGCTCTCGGAAAAACAGGAATCCCGCCCGAAGCCCCACGGACTCGGCAGTGACTTGGAAAACCTCTGTGCTTTTAGGCTCGAAGAGAGAGATAAGAAAATCTATCCAAAAGCTTCAGAGAGATCAAATCATTTTGAAAGCAAAGCAGCCGTGCAGGAGGCCCAGCCCATGTGCAGCCTTTTGAAAGATGCTCTCCACAAGCAGGCCAATGTGCGGGCCAGCGAGGGTGTCGCCTCTGAGGGGGCAACGGCAGCTGGGGACCACAGCCAGGGGACCACCTGTGACCTCAAACGAGCCTCGACGCACAGCACCCTCCAAGACAGTCTCTGTCACACCACCCACAGGTCCACCTCCGGGAAGGGGGACACCGCAGAGAAGGCCCCCCAGGCCAAGGAGGGTCTGCGGTGTGAGAAGTTAGACAAGTTGGCCAACATCGATTACCTCCGAAAGAAGATGTCCCTTGAAGACAAAGACGAGAGCCTCTGCTCAGTGCTCAAGCCCAAGGTGACGGCCAGTGCCCAGGACTGCCTGCCAGGGAGCCTGGGCCGGCCCGTGGGAGGGCAGCAGGAGGCCCCACCAGCTTCCGAGGCGCGCACACCGTTCATCGGCAGCGCCCACGCGGCTCAGCTCAGCGCTGTCTCCTTTGTCCCTCTCAAGGCCCTTTCTGGCCGGGTGGACAGTGGAGCAGAGAAGCCGGGCTTGGCTGCCCCAGAGTCGCCTGTCCGGAAAAGCCCCTCCGAGTATAAGCTGGAAGGGCGGTCTGTGTCGTGCCTGAAGCCCATTGAAGGCACTTTGGACATCGCTCTCCTGTCGGGACCTCAGGCCTCCAAGACAGAGCTGCCTTCCCCGGAGCCTGCCCAGAGCCCCAGCCCAGGCAGTGATGTGGAGTCCCCCGTGCCCCTCACTCTCCCCAACAGCAAAGGGAGGAAGGCTGACACTGCGGGTCAGAGAGAGTCCTCCCCTGCCGGCTTCAAGGTGAACAAATCCTACCTGCTTGAGCCCCGGTTCCCACCGTCCAGCCGGGGTCTGCAGAGTTCACCGGTGGCTGCCCCGCCTGACCCAGAGCTGAAGCTGGACAAGAAGGTCTCCCAGGCAGCCCGTGCCCCAGCGACCATCATGGAGAGCCATCCCCAGCGGGGAGAGGGCCACCCTAGCCAACACCAAGACCGCAGCCCCGACATTAAGCTCCTTCCCTTCCCAGGGCAGAACCTCCAAGGTGCCAACACGTCTAGATCCTGCAGCCCACTCTCACCTGAAAGTGTCCCCCCCAGAGAGAAGCCGAGTGGGAGAGAGTTGTCCGAAAGGGGCCCTTCCATAGTCAGGAGCGAGCGGTCAGCTGCGAGGCCCGACATCCGCAGAGACCCCTCCAAGGAGCTGTGTCCCCCAGAAGCTGCTAAACCCAGCGACAACTCCCAAACCCTCCCTGTGGTGGGGAGGATCCGCCCAGATGTCTCCACCCGGACCCAGGCCTTGGAGAAAGCATGTGGGCCTTGCGGGAGAGCAAAGCCCAGAGACGGCCGAGAGGAGGTGAGGCTGCTGGCCAGAGAGGACTCCTCTTTGCGCTCTGTGGTGGCTCCTTGTGAGAGAGAGCTGGGCACAGAGAGTGGCCTGGAATCCAAGATGGAACCTGCTTCTACCAGGCGGTCTCTGGAGCTGCCCGGGCCAGAGAGTGAGAAGAGTGGAAAGCCTTCTGGTTTCCAGTCTGTGCAGAAAGATGGTCCCAAGGAACCAGAAAGGAAAGAACAGTGTTTGCAGAAGCACCTCACCAGTAGTTCTCAGCCAGGTCCCAAGGAACCAGAAAGGAAAGAACAGCCCCTGCAAAAGCACATCAGCAGTAGTTCTCAGCCGGGTCCCAAGGAACCAGAAAGGAAAGAACAGCCTCTGCAAAAGCACCTCCCCAGTGGTTCTCAGCTGGGTCCCAAGGAACTGGAGAGGAAAGAACAGCCCCTGCAAAAGCACGTCAGCAATAGTTCTCAGCCGGGTCCCAAGGAACTGGAGAGGAAAGAACAGCCCCTGCAAAAGCACATCACAAGTAGTTCTCAGCCGGGTCCCAAGGAACTGGAAAGGAAAGAAGAGTGTTTGCAGAAGTACCTCACCAGTAGCTCTCAGCCAGGTCCCAAGGAACCAGAAATGAAAGAACAGCCCCTGCAAAAGCACATCACCGGTAGTTCTCAGCTGGGTCTCAAGGAACTGGAAAGGAAAGAACAACCTCCACAAAAGCACCTCACCATTAGCTCTCAGCTGAGTCCCAAGGAACCAGAAAAGAAAGAACAGCCTCTGCAAAAGCACCTCACCAGTAGTTCTCAGCCGGTTCCCAAGGAACCAGAAAGGAAAGAACAGCCTCTGCAAAAGCATGTCACCAGTAGCTCTCAGCTGAGTCCCAAGGAACCAGAAAAGAAAGAACAGCCTCTGCAAAAGCACCTCACCAGTAGTTCTCAGCCGGTTCCCAAGGAACCAGAAAGGAAAGAACAGCCCCTGCAAAAGCACATCATCAGTAGTTCTCTGCCGGGTCCCAAGGAACTGGAAAGGAAAGAACAGTGTTTGCAGAAGCACCTCACCAGTAGTTCTCAGCGGGGTCCCAAAGAACCAGAAATGAAAGAACAGCCCCTGCAAAAGCACGTCAGCAGTAGTTCTCAGCTGGGTCCCAAGGAACCGGAAAGGAAAGAACAGCCCCCACAAAAGCACATCACCAGTAGTTATCAGCTGGGTCCCAAGGAACTGGAAAGGAAAGAACAACCTCCACAAAAGCATGTCATCATTAGCTCTCAGCTGAGTCCCAAGGAACTGGAAAGGAAAGAACAACCTCCACAAAAGCATGTCACCATTAGCTCTCAGCTGAGTCCCAAGGAACCAGAAAGGAAAGAACAGCCTCTGCAAAAGCACGTCACCAGTAGTTCTCAGCTGGTTCCCAAGGAACTGGAAAGGAAAGAACAGTGTTTGCAAAAGCATGTCACCAGTAGTTCTCAGGTGGGTCCCAAGGAACCGGAAAGGAAAGAACAGCTTCTGCAAAAGCATGTCACCAGTAGCTCTCAGCTGAGTCCCAAGGAACCGGAAAGGAAAGAACAGTGTTTACAGAAGCACCTCACCAGTAGTTCTCAGGTGGGTCCCAAGGAACCAGAAAGGAAAGAACAGCCTCTGCAAAAGCATGTTACCATTAGCTCTCAGCTGAGTCCCAAGGAACCGGAAAGGAAAGAACAGTGTTTGCAGAAGCACCTCACCAGTAGTTCTCAGCCGGGTCCCAAGGAACCAGAAATGAAAGAACAGCCTCTGCAAAAGCACCTCACCAGTAGTTCTCAGGCGGGTCCCAAGGATCCGGAAAGGAAAGAACAGCCCCCACAAAAGCACCTCACCAGTAAGTCTCAGCCGGGTCCCAAGGAACCGGAAAGGAAAGAACAGTGTTTGCAAAAGCACATCACCAGTAGTTCTCAGCCAGGTCCCAAGGAACTGGAAAAGAAAGAACAACCTCCACAAAAGCATGTCACCAGTAGCTCTCAGCTAGGTCCCAGGGAACCAGAAAGGAAAGAGCAGCCCCCACAAAAGCACCTCGCCAGTAGCTGTCAGCCCCCACCCCCTACCAAAGAGCTCCCTGGCCTGGCTTGTCAGGACTGCGTTCTGCCCAGCCACCCTGGCGCCTCTCTGCTGGGGAGCAAGCCCTGTGCTACAGACTCCAGCTTCCAGGATGCTCTCAGGCCCACTGCTGTGCACAGTGACAGCAGCAGCCACAAGCCCAGGTCTGACCCCGACCTGGGCCCTCCAAAGTCTAAGTTCCCAGACCGACCTCTCTCCTCCCAGAAGCCAAGCGCTGAGACTACAGTGAGCAAAGAGCCTGGAGCTCTGACCCTCAGCAGAGCTGGGGTGGGGAGTGGTAAGGGTGTGTCAGAGGAGTTCCCTGTCTTCCCAGATCCCCAGAACACAGCTCATGAAGTGATTGGCCAGGGAGCCAGTGGGCGCTCAGGCCCTCTGCCCATGGAAGGGGGTCCTCTAGACACAAAGCTGAGACCCACCAGTGCTCGGTGTCCCCCAGAGGCACTGGAGATGCTTGGACATCCACCAGGGCGAGGACTCCTGGGGGCCAGTGAGTCAGTGGACCAGAAACTTCCTACCTTTAGGGAAAGGCAAAACCTGTCTCCAAAGGCCCCCACACCATCCACTGTGAAAGATTGTCCCCCTCTGTGCAAGCAGACAGACAGGAGCCTGAGTTCGCTGGCCACCAGCGCCGACGCTGGCAAGTCTGAAGGCAAGAAATGCACTGAAGCACTTTACACCCCTGCGGATGGTGAGAAGCCAGGGGCTGGCTTGTCCTCCGTGCACAGCGAGGCTGGGCCCAAGGGTGTGGAGAAGCCGACAGCAGCCGCTGGGAAGGGCTGGCCAGAGGCCAAGGGGAAGGGACTCAGTCCCCAGAAGCCACTGACCGAGGCAAGCAAGCCCAGCGGCATGAAGCGGTCACCTTCAGCCACTGTGCAGAGCTCTCTCCGCTGTGTCACCCTCCCAGAGAAGTCTCTGAGCTACTCCTGTGGCTTTCCCGAGGCCAGACCAGCAGTTCCAGAGACTTCTACCACATCCAGCGACACCTCCTCTGTCAAGGCCGGCGGGCCTGCAGCAGAATCCCTAGCCTCCAGCAGCAAGGACCAGCGGAAACCCCTGCCTGGCGGGGATGGCAGAACCCAAATGACTAAGAGCGACTCCTTGCCATCCTTCCGCAGCTCAGCCATCACTCTGGAGTCCCAGCACCCCAGCCCTGGCCTGGTGGCCCACCGGGACAGGGCCCTCTCAGTAACCGCCGCCATGGGAGAGACCAAAGGGAAAGACCCAGCCCCCACCCAACCAGCTCAGACCAGGAACCAGAATGTGAGCAGAGAGGCAGCCAAGCCGTCCCCCGCTCCAAGCACTGAGTGCCCCGTCGTTCTTCCTTCTGAGAAGGACACTGGGCTGCGGCAGAGGCGGGGGAAAGAGAGTTTGCGCGGCAGCCCCCACAAAAAGGCCTTGTGATGGGGCAGGCCCGGGCGGTACTGGGGAAACCCACCCTGCGTGTGTAACTGCGTCTTGACTACCTTGGAAACCAGCACCGTGGGACACCACCCCCCCTGCTATTGGCAGAGCCTGGAGCCTCACTGAAGAAGCGAGGAGACGAGAGACAGAAAGAGGGGACCTTCTTCCAAATGCCTTCCCAAATTGGAACCGGCAAACTGTTACCAGATAGTGTTTGTACAAAATAAAACAAAAAAACAAACAAACAAATTCTTTCTGGTTGAGGTTGAGGGTTGTTGAGGGAAAAGATTTTCTCTGTAAATATCTAGCAATGTGTTTGGTTTGGGGTGTAGAGTTGATACCTTGCTGCTGATGGTGTCATTTACTACAACTTTTGGGTTTTTTTTTAAGTAGGGTTTTTGCTCTACCATTGATCACGATGCAGTCATGAAGCGAAATGGCTAAAACTGGGTGTTTGTTAAAATATAGATGCACCCATATTCGTGTATATACACATCCACCCACGTGTTTTGGTCTGTGGTTGAAAAGACTCTTGGAAGGCTACATTTTTTTCTAAGTTAAAACGTTCTAATAGAGTTGATGGTGAAAGAAGCCTGAAATACACTAGATTGTGAGTGTGTATGTGTATTTTTAACCAGAAATTCTGATAGCACTGTATCTGGCTACCTATATTTCCAGATCTAAAGCAAGAATGACTCGAATCACTGCATCTGGAATGCTGCTCCATCAGGAATGGCCACAACAGATGGAGCTAGCCATTTTCATTTCACTAATGGCCGTTTTGATCCTGGGCCCAATTGTCTCCAAGGCCAGTTGTCCTTGTGGGTGGGTGTGGGTGTCAACTCTTCACCAGAGGTAGAGCCAGGGCTATACACACACGTTGACTTTTATTTCTGTTCTGCTTTCCCTCCTTCTCATGCTCTTAAATAAACTCAGGCCTTTATGCTATGAGTCGCTAGTCCAAGAAGCACACGTTTTGTAGTAGTTCTACGCCCGCCCTGCTGTTGAACAAAAAAAAGGGAATAACTGGCCGCACACAAATCTGCTCGTATTTAGGTTGATGAATAAGCACTAGGCACTGGAAGAGGTTTTCACTTTGCTTTTTTGAGGAAAAGTGGAGGGGGTATGGATTTTGGCATCATAGCATATATTTTAAGGAATAATCAGGACATCAGATACATTTTAATACATAGCTGGGGCCTTATGTTGTAGATGAAGCTTGCTGTTTTTAGCAAGTTCCTGGGTTTCACATTCATTTCTGGTGCATCAAGTAGCTCCATACATTTCATAACATGGTCTCTTTATTTGTATGCAAAAAAATATATACTGTATTAATAAAGAGCAGCATTTTTGTAACAAAAAGACTTGGTGGAGCTATTTGGTGCTTGAATGTGACTGTCCTTTTTACTTTTGCTAAGCCTTATTTAAATTTTGTATACCATGGAATATGTAGGATTTGTCCAATCATTTTAGTGCTGAGGGGGTCTTTGTGTTTTTTGTTGCAGTTTTCCTGGTGGCTTGTTTTGTATTGTAAGAGGGCACTTGCTGACGTGAGTACTAAGGCACTAAGAGAAAATACACACAGATAAGTATTTATAAGATGCTTGGGATCCATAGCAGGATTTTTGTTTTGTTTTGTAAGAGAAAAAAATCACCAGTAAATACTAGTCCAGCACCCAACCCCCCTCCCCCGCAGGGATATCTTAGTATCTCCAGTCTATAAAATTATTCACCTAAGCACAGCATCATCTTACATCCCTGTAGATTGTAAATCTTTACTAAGGCTGTAAACGCCACTCCAAAAACAAAGGCATAACTTAACCAATTGCTCAGTTGTCCTTCATTGTAAAATGAGTTGACCATGGTGAAAAAACTCTCTTCCTTGCCCCTAATTTTTTCCCCATGAGGTTCTAGCCATTCCCCATCACTATGTTGTGAATTGTAGAAGAAACAAATATTTTGAAAGAACTTACATGGTTTTCAAAAATGGTCTCAACATTTATAATTCATACCTGCATTCTGCGGCTGTCATAACCCAACCCTTCTGCACCCAGACATCTAGACAGGTCTGTCGGGGAGGTAGTGTATGGTTTACAGCCTTTGCTTTTTAACTGTCCAGTTTTCTTTAAGCACAACTAGCTGCTTGTTTACAAATGATATTTTAAAATGTATATTTTGTATAGTGTATTATCATTTTTGCCAAATATGTTTTTGCATTTTGGATGGCTACAGAGTCCCTAAGATTGCATTCGTGTAATACCTGTTTGTTGTTGTAAACCTCTCCAGTCAGATGGTAGAAATTCTCCTGTGTTCTGTTTGGTCGGTCTCCTGTGATTGTAAGGTGTGCTCCTCGCTAGTACTCCCAGCTGTAGATTTACCAGCTTAAAGTTTGTTAGGATCTGTGCAATAAAGTGTTTGCAGTCTTATTTTCTCTAAGGAATTCCCTATGGATGTCATAATTGTTGTATATTGAACAAATATTTATACTTATGCAGTTGCATAACATTGAAATAAAAATTTAGCATGAAAAGATAATGGCTATTAAGTGTTTTTTTTTTTCCCATCTATACACATGCATAGCATCTCCAAAACATAACAGAATAGGACTCTGTTGTGGAGAGGGTGGTTTTCTGCAGCTCCCTTTTGGTGAGTGGAAAGCAGAAAGGTTTGCTAATTTTTTAAAAACTGAAACGGTGTTCCTTTCTTCAAGACTGTCTGTCTTTGAGTAGACTCCACTCCTCCTTCAGCTCTCCCAAAACTTTGCTCCCTCCGTTACCATGGTGTTCTCTCATCTTTCTTTTCCTTCCATCCGATGAGACATCAGGATAGAAGGAAACAACCTTACATTGATTGTCTGCCTACTCTGTGTGCACACGTAGTGCTGGGCAACATGGGTTTTATCTGCCATCTTCTCTGAACCCCAACACCAGCCTCAAACCAGATGGTGATGGCATCCCCATTTTATTGAGGAGCAAACAGGCCCGGACAGGCTGTGTGATTTGCTTAACACACACCCTATAAAGACAGCTTACTTTAGGATGTCGATTTTTCTGGTTCTAAAGCTCTTGACCATTCTAAACATTACCAGGCATCATGCACTTGAATTCAGATCCAGGCCCCTCTGAATGATCTAAACGACCTCATTTTCTCTTTTTAAGTTTATATGCAGAAAAATCATATCATGCAAAATTACAAATTTGATGATTAGTGGGAAGCCATGAGCCAAGGAAGCTAATCGTTCTCTGTAATAGGGATCCTTTATTAGTTGTAATTAATCAGTAGGCAATTTCCCTTCTAGATTTTTGGTTCACAACACAAATGTTACATGAAAAAGTATAGCTCTATTAACTGTGGAAATTTGCTTGCTTCAGTGTAGACTGGACATTAAGCAACTTCAATGGTAGGGCAGTTCACTCAATTTAATTTCCTTCCTACCAGTGTGTCCTTAACACTTTCCTCAATGTCATCATTTTGTGTATTCCTTTCTCTTTCTACCTCCTTCCTCAGTTAGTATTGTATGCATCTCATATATCTAGGAAAGCTGGAAATCACCACAGCTTTGTTGAACTTTGGTTTCATTACTTTTTTTTATACTGAAAATCAATCATTTGGCCCAGGTTCGGTTTCTCTGGCAGTTCATACACCTGAGACCCTGGACTGGAGGCTTTAACACCATTTATTTAAAAAAAAAAAAAAAACATGCAGCAGCATCTCATGAATTGCTGGGTCCATGCATTCCAAAAGACAACATTGCCCTCTCATAACGTCATGTCAATCCCAATACTTGGATGCAGGCAAACACATCAAAAAGGGACTCTGTTCCCAAGACCGAAGTTCCCTGTATGTTTTGTGACATGCCATCAAGTTTGCTCAGATGTAGGGGAAAAGGAAGAAGACTTGTTGCATACGGTTTCTAGGAACTGCTCCACAGAGCTTTACAAAAAGGCTCTTAATATTATAAAGCTGAAAGCATCTCCCAAAGTCATTGGCTGTTTCACTGAAGCACTGAAGAGATGGCTGTCAGAACCAGGAGGTGAAGAAAGAAGCTGTTTGCAAGGCCTAAAGCAAGCATGCTGCCACTACCCAGCCTTCATATGTGAGCTGGCATTGCTATCTCCTCCAGCTGTAACCTGTCTAAATAAATATCCTTTGCCTGAAAGTCCTGTCTCTTTGGAATACGAGCACTGTATTGAAACTGTTGTGCGGAAGTGACTGTCCTCGGCTGGAGGCAGATTTTCTCGTGCAGGGGACTGAGGGCAGCTCCTGTGGATGGCCTCCCACGTCTGTCAGCTCAGTGCCACCCAGTAAGACAACTTTCAGCCCCTGGGCCTGCTGTCCCTTTCCAGAGGGGATCCTTAGACACCCATGGCTCCTGTTCTCAAGGGAAGGGAAAGAGCAATCCAGGAAGCTTGGCCTTAAGCTTTTGCCTTTGAAATCGCAAAGCTTTAGAAAAAGCCCGCCTCCTTTTTCAGTACTGGAAACCCTCACCATCTCTTTATTCTTGCGCTGTTGTGAAAACCAAACAAGTCTGTAAAAATTCTTATTTTTCTTTATTGTGCAATACATGGTCAAGGGAAGGCAAATTACAAATATAGAAAAGCAAAAAAAAAAAAAAAATTAAATCACTGCCCTTCCCCAGACACTTTTATTCTTCAATTTATATGGGATTTTATTTTAACAAAAAAAAAAAAAATGATATAATAGTCAGCATGATGTTGGGTAACTTCTGCTCAGTATTAAATAAAAAATAGATTTCAATGTCTCTAAGTATCCTGCAATACTCCGTAATGACCACATGGTATTTCATGTTAAAGACATGACAGTATTTTCTCTCGTGTACACGTGCACAAGTAGAGAACCTCAGACTTGGATGTTTGAGGTCATCCTGCTCTAAAGCCTTGGCTCATTGACCTTGGAGCCAGGATTCATTTAACTTACCCCTACACTCCCATCCAGCCTCCTCTCCTGCCCCATAGGCAACTATGTTAATTGTTTGTGTTCTTAAAAATTGTAAGTATCATTTTTCTGTATACATGTATTTTCAATTTATGAAAATCATGTTAATAAGTCATTTGGGTGTTTTCTTTTTTTTTCCCATTAAGGTCTATGTGTTGGTTCACTGGCTCTCATACATGGAAGACAAGGAGAGACCGAAGAGACAGCAGCCCCAGAGTGGTAGGTGTCAGGTTTATAAGCAGGGAAACTCACCGATGAGGCTTCTCTTCGGTGGCCACGGGACAAGGGGATCTCTGCACCTACCTGCCAGGGTCTTAAAAGTTAACATAGAGTCCTTAACAGAATTCAGGCATGTATAACGTGCAGATGATCTCGGCACCTTGCTCTCAAGGCCAAGTCCTTGAAAACGACTCATCCTGTGGGAGCACCACACATACTTTATGAGGACAGGGGAGGGGGATGAGGAGACTCCAATTGATGGGTCCAACTTCAGGTCAGCTGGTGACCATGTCCTCTCCATGACCTCCTCCAACACTGTATGCAGCTACATTGCTGTAGCTATGTCTAACTCACCACTTCTAGTTACTGGATGATGCCTCATGGTGTGCATCTTCGATGTTTTAAATGCCTATTTCCCTAGTGATGACCCCTCAAATGGCTTTGAACTCGCCGCTAAAGAAACAGTGCTGCACTGAATACCACTGTGGAAATGTGAAATTTTGTTGTCATACACACCCAGCATTGGATTGGTGGGTGATGTATTTAATTTGATGAATTTTTGCCTCATGGTCCTACAATAGCTACACCAGTCTACACCCCTAAGCAGTGTGTGCAGTTCCTATAAGCTCACATCCCACCACTCGTATCCAGTCTCCTTTTTTTGCCAGACTACTAGATATAAACCTTATTTTAATCTGTGTTTCTTAATTCCTGGTAGTATCAGCATGCTTATGCTCTTATCCCACCCAAGAACATAGAGTGTCTTTCCTTACCTTATTCAATCCTTTATCTCTTGTATATTTAGATCATTTCCAAGAAGAGTAGAAAGAGAAAAAAGAATGTCCCAAGCTATTTAGAAAGCCCATGAACTGACATGAATGGAGAAGGGGGAGATGGATGAATGCTCAGGTGGTTCCCTGTCTTCTGCTTCCCTTTGCAGGATCTAGTATCATGTCTTGAACAGCAAGTGTTTAGAGAATATTATGTAAAAATGGAGGAAGAGGTAGGCAGCAAGAGGTGAATGTTCAATGTAGTTCACTGTTTAATTTTTCATGAGAAATAATGGCTTTTTAAAACCAAATTTAAAAATGGTAGATTCAGTTCAGTTGCTCAGTCGTGTCCGACTCTTTGTGACCCCATGGGCTGCAGCATGCCAGGCTTCCCTGTACATCACCAACTCCCGGAGCTTGCTCAAACTCATCCATTGAGTTGGTGATGCCATCCAACTATCTCATCCTCTGTCATCCCCTTCTCCTCCTGCCTTCAATCTTTCCCAGCATCAGGGTCTTTCAAATGAGTCAGTTCTTTGCATCAGGTGGTCAAAGTATTGGAGTTTCAGCTTCAGCATCAGTCCTTCCATTAGATAGTCAGGACTGATTTCCTTTAAGATTGACTGGTTTGATCTTCTTGCCATCCAAGGGACTCTCAAGAGTCTTCTCCATCACCACAGTTCAAAAGCATCGGTTCTTCAGTGCTCAGCTTTCTTTGTTGTCCAGCTCTCACATCCCTACATGACTACTGGAAAAACCATAGCTTTGACTATACAGACCTTTCTTGGCAAAGTAATGTCTCTGCTTTTTAATAGGCTGTCGAGGTTGGCCATAGCTTTTCTTCCAAGGAGCAAGCATCTTTTAATTTCATGGCTGAACTCACCATCTGCAATTATTTTGGAGCCCAAGAAAATAAAGTCTGTCATTGTTTCCATTGTTTCCCCATCTATTTGCCATGAAATGATGGGACCAGATGCCATGATCTTAGTTTTTTGAATGTTGAGTTTTAAGCCAGCTTTTTCACTCTCCTCTTCCACTTTCATCAAGAGGCTTTTTAGTTACTCTTCACTTTCTGCCATAAGAGTGGTGTCATCTGTGTATCTGAGGTTATTGATATTTCTCCTGGCAATCTTGATTCCAGCTTGAGCTTCATCCAGCCTGGCATTTTGCATGATGTACTCTGCATATAAGTTAAATAAGCAGGGTGACCATATACGGCCTTGATATACTCCTTTCCTAATTTGGAACCAGTCCATTGCTCTATGTCCGGTTCTAAATGTTGCTTCTTGACCTACATACAGGTTTCTCAGTGGCGGATAAGGTGGTCTGATATTCCCATCTCTTTAAGAATTTTCCACAGTTCATTGTGATCCACACAGTCAAAGGCTTTGACATAGTCAATGAAGCAGAAGTAGATATTTTTCTGAAATTCTCTTACATTTTCCGTGATCCAACAGATGTTGGCAATGTGATCTCTGGTTCCTCTGCCTTTTCTGAATCCAGCTTGTGCATATAGAAGTTCTCGGTTCATGTACTGTTGAAGTTTACCTTGGAGTATTTTGAGCATTACTTTGCTAGTGTGTGAAATAAATGCAATTTTGTGGTAGTTTGAACATTCTTTGGCATTGCCCTTCTTTGGGATTGGAATGAAAACTGACCTTTTCCGGTCCTAGGGCCACTGCTGAGTTTTCCAAATTCCGAATTCCTTTTTCAAGACCCACAGTATTCAATAAGTAATTTCTAGTTGTCAGTAGCTGGAATGGAGTGGGGATGGATGGTGGTAGAAGAGGGTAGCTGAGGAACAGAGGCTTGTGGCCTAGTGATGATGGCAGAAGAGACTCATGAGCTGCTTGCCCAGGAGCCTCACTCTTGGACTGGAAGCCTCCTTAACCTTTTCTTCCCATTTTGTTGGGACATTTCCTCTTATAGGGTATGGCCTAGTTTTTTAGCTCATGGAATCTGACACGTATTTCTGTTACTGTTTGATAAAGTTAAGGGAAGCATTTTGCATGAAATAATTTGGCTAAAAGTCCAAGGCCAACCCTAGCCTAACAGAATCCCAACATCTATAGGGTGGGACATGGAAATCTGTTCTGTAAAGAATTTCCCCAGTGATTCTGGTGATAAACCAGTGTCTGAGAGCTCTGGGAGTCACACTGGGCTGCTGACTCCTCTGCAGCCAGACTAACTCCCATCGTATTAGGCACCCTAATTCTTAACGTCTCAGGCAGTTGATTCTAGCTCAACACCCAGGACCCCCCTCAGTAATGACTTGCCTAGAACTAACCACATCCTCTCTTGCTGTGATTCAAGTTAATTTTCTCTTCGGCATTCAGAACAGATGGAAAGCAATGTCAGCCACCCCTCTTGCATCCTATAGTAATATATGAAAGTATTATAAAGCCATTTATTTCATACTTTTATAAACTTCAAAATTGCAAGCGTCACTTATTGGGGAATTAGATGAGTAGAAGTAAAATGACAGTTTCCTGTCCTGAAATTTTGCATGGACACATAGATAATGCCTACGTTTGGGTCTGTGCTGTGTTCAGTTAGCAGTCAGGGCCACTGGCACAGAGGAAAGGTATAATTTGCTTTCAGATTGTGGGAGTTGCAGTTCATTCAGAGCATCCTCTGATGGAGGCCAGTAGGTTTTTATGGACTTCATCGCTGTTTGCTTCAGTATGCTTTGAAATGCACGGTCAGCTCACTGAGCTACAACATGCAATAATAACACATTTTTATAGGAGTAGCTTGTCAGAGCAGCAACAACGTGCAATACATAAAACCAATAAACATACTGCAGCTGCAGAGTCTATCCTAGTAACTAGGATAAAGCAATAAAATTGACAGCAGCCATCAAAAAGCTCCCTTTCTGACTTTGTAGGGTGAATTTACTATTGCTTAAAACAGAGGAGCTGTCACAAAGCCCTAGATCAGTGCCCAGTTAGGCAGTAGCTCGTGGCATTGCATAGAAGGGCCTGATACAGCAAAGCTGGGCCATTACAGATTGTTAGGGCTTGGGTCCCAAGGTCTTTAGGGGGATGCAGTTCGCAGCAGTGGTCTCCAACCTTTTTGGCACCAAGGACCAGGTTCCTGAAAAAGTTTTTCCACAGATTGGGGGTGGGGAGGGGGGAGATGGTTTGGGGATGATCCGAGCACATTACCTTTATTGTGGACTTCAATTCTTATTACTATGTGTAATTATTATTACATCAGTTCCACCTCAGATCATCAGGCATTAGAGCTCAAAGGTTGAGGACCCCCTGCTCTACAGAATGTTTTTTTGTTTTTCCAAGTTACATGTTACAGAGGACAGTGTGGCAAGGGAGTGGTTAGGTCAGCAGTTAGTATTTCCTGAAAGTGAAGGTCGCTCGGTCGTGTCTGACTCTTTGCAACCCCATGGACTATACAGTCCATGGAATTCTCCTGGCCAAGATACTGGAGTGGGTAGCCTATCCCTTCTCTAGTGGATCTTCCCAACACAGGAATTGAACCGGGGTCTCCTGCATTGCAGGCGGATTCTCTACCAACTGGCCTTTCAGGGAAGCCCTATCCGCAGCTTAAATCCTTAAGGCAGTAAGGAGCTTCAGTTTGCTAGGATACACAGGGAACTGGTGGGATGGTGTATCAGTCTGAACTAAGAGTGTAGACTTTCATCCTCCCTGATAGGATTGAAGGAAGAAGGGAAGGAGAGGAAAAAAAGCAGGAGATAAGTAATGAAAGGAAGTACAGAGGGAGAGAAAGAGTTAGGAATGAAGGAGGGGAAGAAGCAACAAAGAAAAACAGAAAAGGGAGGGAAGGAGCAGTGAGCGTGGTTCTGGCGTCTTCAGGTCACCGCCAGGAATGTCCCTCAGACTTTCCAGAACTGATCAATGAATTTGCTTCAAGAAAATGAACAAAATCAACAAGACAAAATAACTGTGTGTCCAGCTATCTCCCTGCCTCAGTTCCCAGAGGTGAATGCTTCCTGCCCCACGAGAGTGGGCGGTGTGGATGGTGGTCAGAGGGAGGTGTGCTCCCTGACTTGGAAGGGTCGGCTGCCTGCCTGGCTTCAGGCCCCTCAAATGAGGGGCCTTTCCTGTGGCCACAGCTAGAAGGCTCCTGAAAGAGCACCCGCTCAGCACAGGCTGGAGCAGTCATACCTACTTCTGCGTTAGGTCGCCTCTGAGCCCAAAACTCAAGGGGAAAAGACCTTGGTCACTGCCAGACTCAGGGCAGGAACAGTGCAGCGGGGGCTCAGGCCGGCCTTCTCGGGGGCTGCCCACCATCGTAGGCCCGGGGAGGAATGACAGTGGCTGAACAAGGGTGTCCCAGGCCTCAGAGTTCCAGCCACTTTCTTTCTCCTTTAACATGTGTCCTTAAATGACTTCCTTATCCACACTCCCTCAGGAAAGCCGAGGAAAATTCCTTTTCCACACACTGTTTTCCCAAACGCTGGTGTTTCAGATAATCAAAGCAGTGAATTGTGTGAGGTTTCATGTCATTAGCAGGACGGTGCCCTGCTTGCCCTCTCTCACCAGAGGGTTTTGATACCCATTCATCTCTGCCACCTCTCTTGGTTTTAAAGGAAGGCTGCAAATCTTTGTGCCCAAGAGGTGGGAGGCAGCTGAGGATGAGAACAAGGTATACGATCTTGAACTCTTCTCCCTGTTTCCAGAGACCAAGGGGAAGGAGGTGGGACATTTTGGAGGAAAACTGAGAAACCGTGCCTGCTAATAGGCCTCCAGGAGACGGTTGCCTGGGAGTTAGATGGGAGTCCCCACTTCTGACCAGTCCTCAGGGCAGGGACAGGGTGAGGTGGGTGAGGCACCTACTTGGGTGCCAAATTTAAGGGGGCACCAAAAAACTCAGTAACAAAGATAAATAGCATTTTAATCAACATTAAAGGAATCAAAACTAATGTAAAATATCCACAGTGAACAAAATATCAAAGTTTTAGACAAAGGCAGCATGGTTACTAACAATTTTCCTTTTGCCTCAGGCTCTAATATATTTCAGCATGGCACTGGTGTAGATCCTGGCTATGTTTAAAATCTTTTTGTACTTATTGTGGATTTTTGGCATGAATTTAGAGTTTAAAAAATAAGAATTTTTTTTTTGCCTTGATTACTGAGGTTTTTGGCTCCCCCTTAAATTTTGCACCCAAAGCAAATGCCTCACTCCCCACCCCACCCCCACCCCCCCATTCCCTGCCCACTGTCTGTGTCCTTAACCAAGAACTTCTGGGAATACTTAGGCTCCTGTGTAGTATTACATACACACACACACACACACACCCCCTAAGACTGGTAAAGCATTTGCAATGTATGTTTATGGCTTTCCTTCACTATACCCTTGTCTTTCCTACTTTTCTGGAGGTACAGAGATAAAGAAGAGCGGGTCCCCAAGTTTCTACTCTGTTCCAATATTATGCCCCCAACCTAAGGTTAATCAATTCTGATTGACTGTTAACGAATTTTTACTTTGATATCTGATCAGTATTTAATAACTCTGCTATCTCTAACCTAAAATTGGTTATTCTACTTAATCCAGGCCTTATAAATGCAACACCTGAGCACAAGAGCTCAACTCTCTCCTCTGCCAGTGCAGACTTCAGAAGATCGAGGCCTGTGTGGGTGTCACCCTCTGGGCCTTGGGAAGAAGACCTGATGTAACACTGCTGGCTTCCCAGTTGTCCGTCTGCATTCATTGGCTCCACTCTCTCTTGCTGGTACCATATCTGCAATATCTCCAGCCTCAACAGAAACTACTCCTCAGTGAGGTAGCTTGTTGGGTTCCCAGTGGTGAGGGTGCCTGAGAGCTTTCTTTCTTCCACTGGTTTTCACTGTAAATGTGCTCTCTCAGTTGCTGTCTCAGGTGAGTAGGCTTTTGAGAGCTGGCTTGGGAACCAAACCACCATTTATCTCATGGTTCCTATGAGAAAGAAGCTTCCAAGGACCAGACAGTCAAATGAAAAGAGTATTTTTCTTTTGAAAAATATACAGCCCACCTGTAAGTTAGGATCTGTAACATAGTAAGAGTGAGAACACCAAACAGGTTAAAACAAACAAACAAACAAAAAGCCTCCTTGAAATGAGGATAGTCGATGTGTAGAACATCTCAACCTTGGGGGAGGGGCATCTTGGTGAGGGTGTCTTTTTTTCCCTTTTTCCTTAGAGCTATTTGTACCATGGTGGCATTGTAGAATCCTTGGAGATTTAAGGATTCAAGAGGCTAATGAAGTCAATTTGATGGTAAAATTCATTTCTCAGCCTCTTTTTTTAAATTCATTGTGTTTTCTCTTTTTCATTTAAAATATACTTTGAGATGTTATCCCCAACTTGTTTCCCAAATGGCTCTTTTACTGAGAACTCAGACCCAAGCACAATACCAGAGCTGCAGGAGAGAGAGATGTGGGAGAGTCAAGGTATGAGGTGCCTCCAGGGATGCTCATGAGTGGAAGTGACGACCTCCTAATAGTCTCCTGGCCTTTCCCTCCCACTGGTCCCCCTCAACTTCTACCCACCTTCCACATGAGCAAAAGGCTCTGTGTCTCTCAGAGCTGCATCTGCCCCTCTGGCCCTAGTCAGTTTACCTTCCTGGGAGGCTCATCAGTTCTGGGACACCGAATCATACAGTGAATCCCTACCGAATCCCAGGAACCAGTCAGAAAAATCTGGTCACTAACAGACAACAGTTCCTTCACCAAGGGCAATTTTGCCAAGCATATTTATTTTCCATCTCCAGAAACCTTCAGCACTAAATGTGCTGGTATTTCCACCTAAGAATAAATTTAACTGAAAAAATGAGCAGAAGGATGAGCAAGAATACAAATACTACAATAAAGAAAATGCCCACGCCTGTAATCCCACAGTGCAGTTTGACATCGGACAGTTTCACTCCCCTTAAAGATGGGGGATTTGCACACGTAGTCTCCTCCAAGTCCTCAAGTTTATGTAGATTTTCTTTGTACCATGTTATGAAATGAATATTTGAGCAAGTGCAGTCCAGGGGATTGTGACTTAAGTTGATGGTGCTCTGCTGAGACAAGGCAGGGAGGAGATGGGGTGGGATGATGCGAATGTTATTGGAGGCCAGGTTGAGGTAGACCCCCTTAAGATGGTTAAGGGCATCTGTGCTGTCTCCTGTCAGGCTGTTGTGGCTCAAATCTAAGTGGTTCACGTTCCCAAGGCCATGGAATGCCTGCTGGTCTATGGAAAGGAGATTACAGGAGGACAAAATCAGAATCTCCAAGCTGCCTACTGTCTGAAGTAGGTTGGTCTTTGAGATGCTCCCATCTTGAAAAGAATTCCCTTGTAAATTCAAATGCCGGAGATCCTGCAGGCCTGCTAGGAGGTGCTGATTGCTGGTATCAAGGAGGCAGTGAGAGAGATTCAGAGCCCGCAGGAGATGGAGGTTTTGGAAAGGGCTGTGTGGAGCCTTAACACGTAGGTGGGTAAATGCCAAATCCAGAAGTTCTAGGTGAGGGCACTCTTTGAACGCCTGATCCTCGAGATCGAGGGGCTCATTGTAGCTCAGGTTTAAGTACTGCAGGTGGCGCAGGTTTTTGAGTTGCAGATTGCAACAGTCAGAAGCCTCGATATCACTGTGGCTTAAATCAAGTTTCTGAAGATGTTCTAGTTTTTCTAAACACCTAGTGCCGAGGTCAAGTTTCCTCATGTTGCCTTTGATATAAAGGTCCCTAAGGGACGGGAAACTGGCAGCATTGATTTGACACAATTGTTCAAAATTATTTGCATTGAGAACTAATTTCTTGAGAGAGTTCATACCCTCAATCCCAGAAGGCAATCCATTCAAGTGAGCTGCTGTCAGATCCAACTCCTGGACTCGAGTGAAGCACCGAAATGTGGATGATGATAAGTCAGAGAAATGGTGCTTTTGTAAGTTGATGCTCTCAACAGACATGTCACAAAGTCCCTCAAATGTGGCTGAAGTGAGATCTTGGTCATCAGTGTCCTCAAATGTCCCCAGCCAAAGAGACGGAATAGTAGAGTTCTGTAGACCTTTAAATATAATAGATAAGTCGAGAGACCCTCCAAATTTCAAACTTTGAAAGATCTTTGAATTGAAAGCCCCGGGTTCAATGCCTTTAATGTCATTGCCGTTGAAGTTGAGGCTTAGGTTGGTGGCCTGTTTCAGAGCATTGGTGTCTTTTCTAGAGATGTAGTGTATAGCATTATTCTGAAAATCCAGGACTTTCAGATTTTGTGTTGGGAAGTTTTCTGGGAGATTAATGGAGGAAATATGGTTGCTTCCAAGATGCAAACTTTCCAAATTCTCCAGGTTGTGCACTGGTATAAACTCAAGATTGGATATTCCTGTTTGGGTTAAGAAAAGATGCCTCAAGAACTTGGGCCCAGTAAGTGATGTTTCTGCCATGAATATCAGGGGATTTCCAGTTAACACAATGGTGTTCAGTTGATGATGGTTTTGAAAAGTGTCTTCATGTACCCAGTTAATCTGGCACCTTAAAAAGATAACAGTGTTTAAGAAGAATTAATTAAGGAAAAGAAAAAAATTCTATTTTAAGTTGAATTCTCAGAGATTTGTGTTTGGAACAATTAGTAGTTTGTTTGTAGACAAAATCAAACTATTATTTACTGTTATAAGCAATATAAAATATGTCATAAAATACATAATGTATAACATGATATATTAAATATATTATTTATGCCATCCTGGGCTAGTCACAATTTTCTCAACCTCTGTTTTTTCTTCTATAAAGTATAGCAAACAATGATTGCTTTGTAGAATGGTTGTGATTCAAATGATATATATGAAAATGCTCCATAGAAATATGGAACTAGAGATTCAGAGAAAACTCATCCTGATATTATACCTCAAAATACTGTACTATACATCCACACACAAACACACACAGAGCTCCCCTGGAGGTCAATAAGTGAATGGTTTAGAGATGTAGTATCAAAAGGAAGCTTGAAACCATAGGACCAAATTCTGGAGCTAGTTGTGTCTTATCTGTCAATATCTGCTAATCCTTGGTGGCCTAGAGTCCAGATTTTAATGAGCCACACAGCCCAGTGGCAGGAGACAAAGCTTTGGGGATAGAATAGGAGGTCTTTTAAAAAAACCTGCAGACTACCAAGACCCTCAAGGGATCCTTTCAGTGGGTGAACTTAAAAAAGAAAACTCACAGAGCGAGACTTTGAGGATATATGTTTATCTTGACCTTGCTTCTGGGTAGAAAAACAAGAACAACAAGAAAAACATCCTCTGAGATTCTCTAACCACCACCAGCTTCCACCTATGAAAACTGTAGCCTGAGTTTACACTGTCTCTGTGGACTTCCCCACAGAAACCCAAATGGACAATTTAGCTTAAAACAGTTCCAGAATGAGAGTGATTTCAGGTAACTAGCAGGGGAAAAGACTTACATAAAAACCATTCCAATTTACATAAAAGTAAAGAGAATAGTGCAGTGAATTTCCATGTATATATCACACAGATGCAACAGTTCTCACCATTTTGCCATAGTCATTTCATCTTCTATACCTACTTCTCTCTCTCTCTCTTTTTTTTGAAGTCTCTTTTAATACTTGTTGAGGTGAAACTTACATAAGAGAGTTATCCATGTTAAAGGACACAAAGCAGTGCCATTTAAACAGTTACATTGTTGGGCAACTATCACTCCTCTCTAGTTCTAAAACATTTCAATCACTCTGAAGTAAAGGAATCTTCCTCATTAAGTAGTTTCTTTCCAATATTCCCTCCCTTCAGCTCCTTGCAAATACTAATCTACATTCTGTCTCTATGGATTTTATCTATTCTGGATATTTTATATAAATGGAATAAAACATGATGTGACCTTTTGTATCTTATTCTTTCACTCCTTTCTATGGTTGAATAACGTTCCACTGTATTATATAATAAAAGTTGTGTGTCCATTCATCTGTTGATGGACATTTGTGGTGTCTATCTTTCAGCTATTGCGTATAATGCTGCTATGAATATGCTTATACATGTGCCTACATGCTCATCAGTGCTTATATGAGTAGTTTTCAATTCTGGGTGTCAAAGTCTGTTGAGGCTGCTATGACAAAATACCATTGACTTCGTGGCTTATTGTTCAGTTGCTCAGCTGTGTCCAGCTCTCTGTGACCCCATGGACTGCAGCATGCTAGGCTTCCCTGTCCTTCACTGTCTCCTGGATTTGCTCAAACTCATGTCCATTGAGTTCGTGATGCCATCCGACCATCTCACCCTCTGTCGTCTCCTCCTCCCGCCTTTAATCTTTCTCAGCATCAGGGTCTTTTCCAATGAGTCAGTTCTTCACACCAGGTGGCCAAAGTATTGGAGTTTCAGCTTCAGCATCAGTCCTTCCAATGAATATTCAAGGTTAATTTCCTTTAAGATTCACTGGTTTGATCTCCTTGGAGTCCAAGGGACTCTCAAGAGTCTTCTCCAACACCACAGTTCAAAGGCATCAGTTCTTCAGTGCTCAGCCTTCTTTATGATCCAACTCTATCATCCATACGTGACTACTGGAAAAAACCATAGCTTTGACTATACAGACCTTTGTCGACAAAGTAATATCTCTGCTTTTTAATATGCTGTTGAGGTTGGTCATAGCTTTTCTTCCAAGGAGCAAGCATCTCTTAATTTCATGGCTACAGTCACCATTCACAGTGATTATGGAGCACAAGAAAATAAAGTCCGTTACAGTTTCCATTGTTTCCTCATCTATTTGCCATGAAGTGATGGGACCAGATATCACGATCTTAGTTTTCTGAATGTTGAGTTTGTTTTTTTTTTTTTATTTAGCTTTACAATATTGTATTGGTTTTGCCATATATCAAAATGAATCTGCCACAGGTATACATGTGTTCCCCATCCTGAACCCTCCTCCCTCCTCCCTCCCCATACCATCCCTCTGGGTCGTCCCAGTGCACCAGCCCCAGGCATCCAGTATCGTGTATCGAACCTGGACTGGCGACTCGTTTCATATATGATATTATACATATTTCAATGCCATTCTCCCAAATCATCCCACCCTCTCCCTCTCCCACAGAGTCCAAAATACTGTTCTATACATCAGTGTCTCTTTTGCTGTCTCATATACAGGGTTATTGTTACCATCTTTATAAATTCCATATATATGCGTTATACTGTATTGGTGTTTTTCTTTCTGGCTTACTTCACTCTGTATAATAGGCTCCGGTTTCATCCACCTCATTAGAACTGATTCAAATGTATTCTTTTTAATGGCTGAGTAATACTCCATTGTGTATATGTACCACTGCTTTCTTATCCATTCATCTGCTGATGGACATCTAGGTTGCTTCCATGTCCTGGCTATTGTAAACAGTGCTGCGATGAACATTGGGGTACATGTGTCTCTTTCAATTCTGGTTTCCTCAGTGTGTATGCCCAGCAGTGGGATTACTGGATCATAAGGCAGTTCTATTTCC
Source organism: Tragelaphus eurycerus (assembly GCA_935064755.1). Classification (NCBI taxonomy): domain Eukaryota; kingdom Metazoa; phylum Chordata; class Mammalia; order Artiodactyla; family Bovidae; genus Tragelaphus; species Tragelaphus eurycerus. The sequence goes on along the minus strand of CAKXYN010000024.1, from coordinate 12,930,196 downwards.
AGTTTTTTAAGGAATCTCCACACGGTTCTCCATAGTGGCTGTACTAGTTTGCATTCCCACCAACAGTGTAAGAGGGTTCCCTTTTCTCCACACTCTCTCCAGCATTTATTGCTTGTAGACTTTTGTATCGCAGTCATTCTGACTGGCGTGAAATGGTACCTCATAGTGGTTTTGATTTGCATTTCTCTGATAATGAGTGATGTTGAGCATCTTTTCATGTGTTTGTTAGCCATCTGTATGTCTTCTTTGGAGAAATGTCTATTGAGTTCTTTGGCCCATTTTTTGATTGGGTCATTTATTTTTCTGGAATTGAGCTGTAGGAGTTGCTTGTATATTTTTGAGATTAGGTTTGTCTGTTGCTTCATTTGCTATTATTTTCTCCCATTCTGAAGGCTGTCTTTTCACCTTGCTTATAGTTTCCTTTGTTGTGCAGAAGCTTTTTAAGTTTAATTAGGTCCCATTTGTTTATTTTTGATTTTATTTCCAATATTCTGGGAGGTGGGTCATAGAGGATCCTGCTGTGATGTATGTCAGAGAGTGTTTTACCTATGTTCTCCTCTAGGAGTTTTATAGTTTCTGGTCTTACGTTTAGATCTTTAATCCATTTTGAGTTTGTTTTTGTGTATGGTGTTAGAAAGTGCTCTAGTTTCATTCTTTTACAAGTGGTTGACCAGTTTTCCCAGCACCACTTGTTAAAGAGATTGTCTTTAATCCATTGTATATTCTTGCCTCCTTTGTCAAAGATAAGGTGTCCATATGTGCGTGGATTTATCTCTGGGCTTTCCATTTTGTTCCATTGATCTATATTTCTGTCTTTGTGCCAGTACCATACTGTCTTGATGACTGTGGCTTTGTAGTAGAGCCTGAAATCAGGCAGGTTAATTCCTCCAGTTCCATTCTTCTTTCTCAAGGTAACTTTGGCTATTCGAGGTTTTTTGTATTTCCGTACAAATTGTGAAATTATTTGTCCTAGCTCTGTGAAGAATACCGTTGGTAGCTTGATAGGGATTGCATTGAATCTATAAATTGCTTTGGGTAGTATACTCATTTTCACTATATTGATTCTTCCAATCCACGAACATGATATATTTCTCCATCTATTAGTGTCCTCTTTGATTTCTTTCACCCGTGTTTTATAGTTTTCTATATATAGGTCTTTAGTTTCTTTAGGTAGATATATTCCTAAGTATTTTATTCTTTTCATTGCAATGGTGAATGGAATTGTTTCCTTAATTTCTCTTTCTATTTTCTCATTATTAGTGTACAGGAATGCAAGGGATTTCTGTGTGTTGATTTTATATCCTACAACTTTACTATATTCATTGATTAGTTCTAGTAATTTTCTTGGTGGAGTCTTTAGGGTTTTCTATGTAGAGGATCATGTCATCTGCAAACAGTGAGAGTTTTACTTCTTCTTTTCCAATTTGGATTCTCTTCATATCTTTTTCTGCTCTGATTGCTGTGGCCAAAACTTCCAAAACTATGTTGAATAGTAATGGTGAAAGTGGGCACCCTTGTCTTGTTCCTGACTTTAGAGGAAATGCTTTTAATTTTTCACCATTGAGGATAATGTTTGCTGTGGGTTTGTCATGTATAGCTTTTATTATGCTGAGGTATGTTCCTTCTATTCCTGCTTTCTGGAGAGTTTTTATCATAAATGGATGTTGAATTTTGTCAAAGGCTTTCTCTGCATCTATTGAGATAATCATATGGTTTTTATTTTTCAATTTGTTAATGTGGTGTATTACATTGATTGATTTGCAGATATTGAAGAATCCTTGCCTCCCTGGGATAAAGCCCACTTGGTCATGATGTATGATCTTTTTAATGTGTTGTTGAATTCTGATTGCTAGAATTTTGTTAAGGATTTTTCCATCTGTGTTCATTAGTGATATTGGCCTGTAGTTTTCTTTTTTTTGTGGCATCTTTGTCAGGTTTTGGTATTAGGGTGATGGTGACCTCATAGAATGAGTTTGGAAGTTTACCTTCCTCTGCAATTTTCTGGAGGAGTTTGAGTAGGATAGGTGTTAGCTCTTCTCTAAATTTTTGGTAGAATTCAGCTGTGAAGCCGTCTGGACCTGGGCTTTTGTTTGCTGGAAGATTTCTGACTACAGTTTCAATTTCCGTGCTTGTGATGGGTCTGTTAAGATTTTCTATTTCTTCCTGATCCAGTTTTGGAAAGTTGTACTTTTCTAAGAATTTGTTCATTTCTTCCACGTTGTCCATTTTATTGCCATATAATTGCTGATAGTAGTCTCTTATGATCCTTTGTATTTCTGTGTTGTCTGTTGTGATCTCTCCATTTTCATTTCTAATTTTATGGATTTGATTTTTCTCCCTTTGTTTCTTGATGAGTCTGGCTAATGGTTTGTCAATTTTATTTATCCTTTCAAAGAACCAGCTTTTGGCTTTGTTGATTTTTGCTATGGTCTCTTTTGTTTCTTTTGCATTTATTTCTGCCCTAATTTTTAAGATTTCTTTCCTTCTACTAACCCTGGGGTTCTTCATTTCTTCCTTTTCTAGTTGCTTTAGGTGTAGAGTTAGATTATTTATTTGACTTTTTTCTTGTTTCTTGAGGTATGCCTGTATTGCTATGAACTTTCCCCTTAGGACTGCTTTTACAGTGTCCCACAGGTTTTGGGTTGTTGTGTTTTCATTTTCATTTGTTTCTATGCAAATTTTGATTTCTTTTTTGATTTCTTCTGTGATTTGTTGGTTATTCAGCAGTGTGTTGTTCAGGCTCCATATGTTGGAATTTTTCATAGTTTTTCTCCTATAATTGAGATCTAATCTTACTGGTCAGAAGAGATGCTTGGAATTATTTCAATTTTTTTGAATTTACCAAGGCTAGATTTATGGCCCAGGATGTGATCTATCCTGAAGAAGGTTCCGTGTGCGCTTGAGAAAAAGGTGAAATTCATTGTTTTGGGATGAAATGTCCTATAGATATCAATTAGGTCTAACTGGTCTATTGTATCGTTTAAAGTTTGTGTTTCCTTGTTAATTTTCTGTTTAGTTGATCTATCCATTGGTGTGAGTGGGGTATTAAAGTCTCCCACTATTATTGTGTGGGATTTCACACAATAATTTCTCCTTTCATGCTTGTTAGTATTTGTCTTACATATTGCGGTGCTCCTATGTTGGGTGCATATATATTTATAATTGTTGTATCTTCTTCTTGGATTGATCCTTTGATCTTTATGTAGTGACCTTCTTTGTCTCTTTTCACAGCCTTTGTTTTAAAGTCTATTTTATCTGATACGAGTATTGCTACTCCTGCTTTCTTTTGGTCCCTGTTTGCATAGAAAATCTTTTTCCAGCCCTTCACTTTCAGTCTGTATGTGTCCCCTGTTTTGAGGTGGGTTTCTTGTATACAACATATGGAGGGGTCTTGGTTTTGTATCCATTCAGCCAGTCTCTGTCTTTTGGTTGGGGCATTCAACCCATTTACATTTAAGGTAATTATTGATAAGTATGATCCCGTTGCCATTTACTTTGTTGTTTTGGGTTTGAATTTATACACCTTTTTTGTGTTTCCTGTCTAGAGTATATCCTTTAGTATTTGTTGGAGAGCTGGTTTGGTGGTGCTGAGTTCTCTCAGCTTTTGCTTGTCTGTAAAGCTTTTGATTTCTCCTTCATATTTGAATGAGATCCTTGCTGGGTACAATAATCTGGGCTGTAGGCTATTTTCTTTCATCACTTTAAGTATGTCTTGCCATTCCCTCCTGGCTTGGAGAGTTTCTATTGAAAGATCAGCTGCTATCCTTATGGGAATTCCCTTGTGTGTTATTTGTTGTTTTTCCCTTGCTGCTTTTAATATTTGTTCTTTGTGTTTGATCTTTGTTAATTTGATTAATATGTGTCTTGGGGTGTTTTGCCTTGGGTTTATCCTGTTTGGGACTCTCTGGGTTTCTTGGACTTGAGTGATTATTTCCTTCCCCATTTTAGGGAAGTTTTCAACTATTACTTCTCTCTCTTAAATTAAGTCAAATCCTAGGTGTCTATACATATTTCAGTATGCATCTCAAAAAAAAAAAAGGCTTATTTTCTATAGGCCTGATGCCATTGTCACACATACCAATATTAATAGTTCACTGGTATTATGTAGTTCAAGGGAACATTTTAAAGAAAGGTTTATACAAAGTTCTACATGATAAATTCTCAAAATAAAAATTAACTAAACACATAAGGAAAACACATTAGCCAAAGTCAACTAAAAAAAAAAAAAAAAGCCCTACAGAATCAGATTTAAAAAGGCAGCAGATGCCAGAGTTATTAGATATATCTGATAAAGTATACATATATGTGTGTGTATGCAATATATGTATAAGATGTGTAAAGAATAGATGACAAAGCTTGTCTGTATTATCATATTATTATAAATACACTATGTCAAACATGCTTGATATGCTTAAAGGAAATAATAAGAACCAAAAGTACGATGAAGGAAAAAATATTAAAACTGACCTCATATATTTGTAAAAAAAAAAAAAAGATATTAAAATGGGAAAAGTTAATAATTGAAATTAGAAAACCAATGGATAGCTTATACAAGAGATTAAACACAACTAAAGAGGATATTAATGGACTAGAAGTAAATATGAGGAAATTACGTAGAATGTAGCCAAAATAAAAAAAAATGAGTTGGAAAACAATAAAGAGTTATTAAGATATAGGCTATGGTCTTTCCTGTGGTCATGTATGGATGTGAGAGCTGGACTGTGAAGAAGGCTGAGCGCCGAAGAATTGATGCTTTTGAACTGTGGTGTTGGAGAAGACACTTGAGAGTCCCTTGGACTGCAAGGAGATCCAACCAGTCCATTCTGAAGGAGATCAACCCTGGGATTTCTTTGGAAGTAATGATGCTCCAGTACTTTGGCCACCTCATGCGAAGAGTTGACTCATTGGAGAAGACTCTGATGCTGGGAGGGATTGGGGGCAAGAGGAGAAGGGGACAACAGAGGATGAGATGGCTGGATAGCATCACTGACTCGATGGATGTGAGTCTGAGTGACCTCTGGGAGTTGGTGATGGACAGGGAGGCCTGGCGTGCTGCAGTTCATGGGGTTGCAAAGAGTCGGACACGACTGAGCGACTGATCTGATCTGAAGATGATGCAATATAAGTCTAATCAGAGATCCAAAGATGATACAAGGGTGAGTGGGAGCAAACCGGAGTTCAGATGATGGTGGCTAGAATATTTTAGAACTGATGAAAGACACCAAACTCAGATTCAAGGAGCCTGACAATCTACACAATGCATCACTGTGATATTATAGAATTTCAAGGACAAAGAGAAGCTATTGAAAATATCCAGAGAAGAAAAGACAGATATTCAACATATGAACAACGACTGGACAGATAGATGACCTCCCGGAAGCAACAATGGGAGCCTGGAATGATAATCCTGAAGGGCTGAGAACAAAACTATGGTCAGCCTAGACAGTTGCCAGAGAGTGATGACACAGGCCAGAAAATGTTATCTTGCAAGAATCAGAGTGAAATAAAAATATTTTCAGAAAATAAAGAACTGAGGACGTTGACTGCTAACAGACAGTAAACAAAGAAGTGAAATGTCTAAAAAGGAAAAGAATTCCAGAGAGGAAGTTCTGGAAAGCAAGACAGAAGAATGAGCAAAGGGCAAAGAAAGCAAACTGGTAAAGCTAAGGAAACAGCAGCTGCGTAAGGTCATGAAAAGAGCGCCTCATTTGAAGCCAGATACAGGGTGGGGAGGGGAGCAGAGGGAGGAGGACTTTAGAAAGTATGAGGTCCCATTTTTACCACTGTTTGGAAATAGCAGAAGAGGAAACTGAGAGTCGTCTAGTTACGAAAGCTCTCCTGGCCTAATACTTCTTAAAAAGTCAAACTCTTCTCATATGAGAATGAGAAATGTTGAAAGAGAAAGTAAATTCTGGACTGGGAGTCAGGAGAGCATAAGTCCCAGTTTCCTTCCTGTGTGAATTTAAGCAGGCTCACAAAATCTCCTTGAGCCTCTGTTTTCCCATCTAACACGGGTGGAATGGCAGTATTTACCATGCCTGCCTCCCAGTGGCGGTCATGCAGATGTGACTGTATAGTCTTATGGATGTGAAAGGACTTTCCTGGTGGATCAGTGGTAAAGAATCCACCTGCAATCCATGGGGTCACAAAAGAGTTGGGCATAACTTAGTGACTAAACAACAGCAAAGGATGTGAATACGCTCCTGCTCTGCAGAAGCTGAAGTTGAAGGACCAAGGTAGAAGAAATGGAACTTCTGCAGGAGTAGCAGGCTCCATCCACATACGGAGCCCTCCCCCAACTTACACACACACACACACACACACACACACACACACACACACACACCAGCTGCATTTCTCTCTTGCTCTATCCCTTTATTTTCTTCTGGCACTTCTGCCCGCTGGCTCAGAAGCCCTGGGTCAGAATTTAGAATCTTCATCCTGCCTCTAAAACCACTTTTCAGAAAAAAAGTTAGATGGTGTATATGTCTCCTCTAATTTTTTTCTTAAAATGTCACACCTATTCATAATCGACTCTGCTAAAATATAGTATGATGTGACATCTGATTTAGTACAACATTATTTTCAATTGTGTTATTGATATTCCTTCGACCTTCTTAAACAGCACTGCAGACACAATCTATTTTGAGAATAAGCCACTTTCCTCTCCACTGATTGGTGCTTACCTGTGTAAAAATATTTCATGGGAAGGGGTAAACACACAGAATAAGCAGGTTGTCCTGCTCCCCAAAGGAAGGTCCTGGAAACAGTTTGAATGCACATTGTGTTTTGACCTAAGTAAAACATCAAGCACACACAAAAACTCAGATACAAACCTGGTCAAATCCAGAAAGATAAGATTTATGAGCCTGCTGAAGGTTGTATTTTGAATTGTAGGCAAGAAGTTGAAGCTGAATTCCAAAACTTCTGTTGTGTTTGGTAGAGTGTCAGGAATTTCTCTGAGACCTAAATTTTCACAGTTGTATGTCCTGTTGCCTTCTTTCTGATAAGAGAAACAGTGTGAGCCAATATCAGACAGTATATTTACTGGCTTTCTAGTAAAATTACATGTTTTATCCTTTGGGCAAAGGTCTCACTTCTAGGAATCTTCACCAAATAAAATACTTGGAAAAGCACAAAATGACTATGCATAACATTATTTATTATGGTATTTTTTACAATAGCAAAAGGTTGGCAATAACCAGATTATCTATCCATATAGGCCAGTTGAAATATGTACATTCACAAAATGGAACCCTGTGTAGCTAAAAAAGGACTAGGTACAATCTTCATATACTGATAATGGAGCGAATGCAGGTTAATTGTAAGGTGAAAAAATCAAGATGTAGACATCTATGAGTATATGTTGCATATAATATGTAGTATACCATATGATACCTAGGAAAAGTATGTGTGCATTTTCTTACATTTACAAAAAGAAACAGGGGAGGTGAACCCTAAACTGGCTATATTTAAGGGAAGGAAGCAGATTTTGGTGTGGTGATAAAAACAAGCCTTTTCTGAACATAATTTGTTTTATAGTTTTGGTTTTGGATGCATAAAAATGTTTTTTTTTTTTTTTCATTTTGAAAAAAATACATCAACTCTAGTGTCAACAAAAGAAGACAATCAGATATTGCACGCTTTGTGATGTGATGCAGTTTGAAGTACGAAGCTTCCCAAGTGGCACTAGTGGTAAAGAACCCACCTGCAAATGCAGGGGACGTAAGAAATGTGGGTTCGATCCGTGGGTGGGGAAGATCTCCTGGAAAAGGAAATGGCAACCCACTGCAGTATTCTTGCCTGGAGAATCCCTGGACTGAGGAGCCTGGCAGGCTACAGTCTATGGAGCTGAAACGACACGATCGAGTGAGTAACACTTTCTTCGCTTCTGGCACTTCTTTAGATTCTAATTCAAATAAGGCATTTGGGAAAACATTGTCAGGGAACTTCAAATGAGGACAGGCTATTATAGAATATTAAAGAACTGTGGATTTTGTTAATGGTAATGACCTTGTAGTCATGTAGGTGAGATGTCCTTATTTTGAGTTATTTTTTGAAGGTTTTAGAGGCAAAATGACATGATGGTGGAGATTTGCTTTGAAATACTTGGGCAAAAAAAGGAGAGAGTGGATGGAGGAAATTAGTAGCCAAAATGTTGGTGGTTGCTGAATGTGGAGTGATCCGTACAAGGTTCCCTATAACTAACCATTTTTGTATATATTTAGAAGTTTTCTTAATGTTTAAAAAAGAAAAGAACTAGCAGCATGGCACAGACCTTAGGTCATAAGGTCTTATAATTTTGAAGTATGACTCAGTTTAGGATCTCTGAAACTGCAAGCTGCTGATACCAGACCCAGCATAGGGCACAGCTCTGCACGTAAATTCAGAGGACTTCCTCATGCTGGGTCCAACATACTGATGTGAGAGTCAAGTGTTCTCATATCTGCTGCTTATCGCTTGCTAGATGTGCTAACTCAAGTTACAGATCTTGAACTAAGCAGATAAAAATGTGAAGGGGTTCTTTAGAGGCCCTTAGAATTATGGGCTCATAAATTTATCTGGCTGATGCCTTAGAATAAAGGGTGGTGGGACAGGTCTGAAGGTCTGGTGAGGTATATATTGCATGGGGAGGCTCCAGGGAAAGAAAGAAATGCTTCTCCAAGAGAAGTATAACTTGGAGGCACAAAGAAGATAGACATTCCAGAACCACGGACCATCTCTCAGCTCATCTCAGGCTCCATGTGATTTCTTCACACCTTTCAGGCCCTGCTTTCTCCAGGCCACGTGGTGTCCTCACCAGAGGCCCCACTGAGACTGCCCCAGATAGGGAATGGCCTGTCCCATTGAAATCTGCATCAGCCACTTTCCTCATGCTGAGTTGCAAACGGGTCTGCTTAACTGCAGACAGAAGGTGGCACACATCTGCCTTTACCCTGAAGTGCTTTGATTTAGAGGTGTCACCATTTTAATTGCTTTTTGCCTTACTCACTCTCCAACTTCTGCTTAGCCAGGCCCTTTTTTTAAGCAACACTGAGAACGCTCATTTACAGGAAATCACTGGTTTTCTTCTACATGAAAGTGAAGTCGCTCAGCCGTGTCCGACTCTTTGTGACCCCATGGACTGTAGCCAACCAGGCTCCTCTGTCCATGGAATTTTTGAGGCAAGAATACTGGAGTGGGTTGCCATACCTTTCTCCAGGGGATCTTCCCGACCCAGGGGTCAAACCCAGGTCTCCTGCATTGCAGGCAGATTCTTTACGGTCTGAGCCACCAGAGAAGTCCAGTTTTCTTCTATATTGTGACAATGTTACAAAGTCACCGATGAAAATGGCATATTTATTATAATCCCTTGTCATCCATAATTGATTCATAGACCCAAAGTCCTTCAGGCACTGCCACAAATACACAGAATGCCCTTGAAATGCACACTTGGCCTTTAAAATATATTTGACTAACTGGTGAGGGAAAACACATGCTGTGAGATCCCTCTTGGTCCCCATGAAGAGAGAAGACCCAGGGAGAAAATGTATGTGCACCTTCTGAGGTTCAGATTGGCTTTGAGGAGACCCGTTTTTCTTTTCTGATCTCCTCTGGCATCACTGACATCATAAATCCATGGAGAAATGGGGCCTCCCCCCAGTTTGTCTTGCTCTGTCCTGGCCCTGCAGTCAAAGGCTCGGCATTGGCAATTCCCTCCTTTTCCAGAATATATACATTTCCGTGACAACTAAATTACTCCTCTTGTGTGCTTCACTAAGCACTTCACTGCGTTAATGTGATCCCCAAAGTTGAAAGGGATATGAGCTCTCCTGAACCACTGGCCTAGCAAATGGAAAGGAATGGCTCAGTTTCAACCCAGTGAAAACCCGAGAACCAGCGCACAACCCTTCCCAGGAGGACTGAGAAGCTCACTGGGAGCCTGGGTTGTAACATTCAATAATCTCTAGTTAGGTAAACTGCAATGAATTATCTGCCCTTGATTCCTAAGGAATGAGGCAAATATGAACTCATAAGAAAATTGGAAAACCAAGCACATTTCAGAGACTATTCTGGGCTCCTTACCATGGCTTTTACATCACATTTCCGTTCAATCATTGTCTCTCATTTCCACATCTCTTCTGTCTCCTTTAATCTGAGCAGATTCTTCAGCCTTTTCATGATCTCTGCTGACACTGATTAATTTTTTTAAGAATCCTGGCTAGTAGTTTGCAGAATGTTCCTTCTCTGTGGTTTGTTTCCTCATGATTTGATTCAGGTTATACACTTTTCGTAAAACTGTATCAGTGAGATTGTGTCTTGCTCGCTGACGGTTTTCACAGCGAAACTTCCTAAGAGTGAGCTCCCATAGCATAGCACAGGATTCCTGGGCAGCAGACTGATAATAGAAAGGAGCCTGAAAGGGTGGGGTGTAGAAGAGAAATCCTGTGTCCCAGCTATGTGGTCACTGCCCCTGTGCTCAGGGCTGGGTCAGCTGTGAGGACACGTTCAGTTGCTTTTCTAGGCAGATACCAACCACTGCTTTTGCAAGCCCCTGTGGCTTCTTTGAGCCCGTGACCACTTCCTATAAACCCAGACTTCGTTGCTAGACCTCAGTCTGGGGTCAGTTTCCAAAGTCACTTTCTCACTCTTCTGCTTTGGCCATTCCACTGCAGTCTGGACTCTTCTGGATGTGAACTTACGCAGGGCTGAGGCAAAGCCCCATGGTATTCAGGACAACTGACCCATGCCCACCTCTATTCCAGCCACGGGCATTTGCACTGGGACCAATGCCCATCCCTCTGTCTCCAGCTCCACCTCAGAGCGGTGCCATTACACAGAGCAGGGCGCCCAAGTACTCCATCTGTGTCTGCAATCTCTTTTCCCTCCAGGTATTCATTTGCATTTTTTCAATCATGATCTTATTTTGCTTCTTCCTGCTGTATCTCTGACTTCCTCCCACCCCACAGTATTTCTCTCCTCACAAGTGCTGAAATCATTTTCTGACTTCAGATTCTCTGAGTTTCACACATGCACTGATTCCCACCTGTTTGAATGCCTCCTCTGCACTTGGCACCTACAGCAGCAGCCAGCTCCCCCAGACATGGGGAATCTGGGACACTGAACTCCAACCTTCCCTTGCTAATCACTTCTCTCTATTCAGAGACAGCAATTTGACTGAGTTAAATCCCAGAGTAACAGTTACTCTCTGAAAATAAAAGACTCTGAAGGGGTTACATCCCTAAAATTCTATTGTCAGTCTGACTCCAGGCAAAGGGCACTCAGATTAAATGCAGTTCATTTTCTGTGTGTCTTGAGGCAGACTGCTTGGGTTCACATCCCAGCTCTCAACTACCAAGCTGTGTTCTCTGAGCCTCCTGTTTTGATCAGCTATGGATTGAGGACAATAACCTCTCTTGGTAGACCAGCTCTGAGGATTAACGAGGTAATATACATCAAGCGCCCACAAGAAAAGTCAGCATTTCCCTGAATCATTGAAACATCATTGTCATTGTCTAGAGTTATTGGGAAGCCCCTGTACCATGAACTTGGAGTTCTCTTAAAACAGAGCTTTACTAAGCACTTTCCCCCATACCTGGACATGAAGGATTGTCTCCTACCGTGGGTTTGAGGGGACTGAATAGTCATCTGGGAAATCAACCCTGAATGCTCATTGGAAGTACTGATTCTAGAGCTTTAATACTTTGGCCATCTGATTCCAAGAGCTGACTCATTGGAAAAGACCCTGATGCTGGGAAAGACTGAGGGCAGGAGGAGAAGGAGGATGAGATGGTTTGGATGGCATCACTGACTGAGATACGAGTTTGAGAAAACTCTGGGAGATAGTGAAGGACAGGAAGCCTGGCGTGCTGCAGTACATGGTGTTGCAAAAAGTTGGACTTAGTGACGGTACAATGACAAACAGTCATCTGAAAGGAGCAGGCATCCCTGTATGCACCAGCAATGATTCAAGAGCACGTCTAAAATATCACCTGATTCCAAATCGCAGAAGGCTGAATTCCAGCTACGGTTTGCATATTTACCAACCTTCAAAGACTTGGTCATAGATCTGATTTTGTTACTTATGATACACGTACATGCATACACACATTCCATTTAAACATGGAAGATTCTGTGTCGAGTATTTATCGGCATTCATTATATTTTGAGAATATTTCAGGATTTTTCAAGGTTTGACATTTTTTTCAAACAAAAAGTTTTATTTAAAAATTCATCTTGACTCCTACATCACATGCAAAAAAAGTAATAATAAATAATTCCAGATGGACTGTAAATTTACATGTGAAGCTTAGAAATAAATACAAAATGATAAAAAAATGATAAAACTTCCAAAAAAAAGATATAGGATAGTATCTTTACTGCTTTGGGCTGGCAAACATTTCTTAAACAAAATAGACATTCACTTAAAATAAATAAAAGAAAAATAATAAATCAAGCTATGTTAAAATTAAGGACTTCTGTTCTAAAAAAAATATTTATAATGAAAAGGCAAGCCACAGAGTAGAAGATATTTGCAATCTGATAAAGAAACTGTATCTAGAATACATAAAGAACCACTACAAAAAAAAAAAAAAAAAAAAAACCAAAAACCCATGAACTGTCTAAGAGAAAATGGGCCAAAGACTGGAAAAGGCACTTACACACACACACACACACAGAAATACACAAATATACTCAACTTAATTAGCAGGAAAATAATTATCAGGGGCACAGTGCAATGCCCCTACTCATCCATCAGAATAGCTAACGTTCTTAAACAAACAATAGCAAATGTTAGGCACTGGGGCAATTAGAACTCATATCCACTGCTGGTGAGAATAAATGGATACCAACATGTTGAAAACTGGCAATATTTACTAAACATATGTGTACCCTATGATGAAATAAATCTACTCCCTGACATATACCTAATAAGTATTTGTTCATTTATTTACTGAAGACCTAGATAAGAATGTGGAGCTTCCAAAGAATCTGCCTGCCAATGCAGGAAATGCAGGAGATGGGTTCTCTCCCTAGGTTGGGAAGATCCCCTGGAGGAGGGTGTGGCAACCCACTCCAATATGCTTGCCTGGATAATCCCATGGACACAGGAGCCTGATGGGCTACAGTCCATGGGGTCACAAGAAAGTCAGACATGACCTAGCAAACAACAACAACGCATCAGAATACCATTCAGTGATGGAAACGAGCCCATGGTAGCTGCACACAACATCATCGATAAATCTCATATGCTTGATATTGAGCAAAATCAGCCAGATACAGAAGAGTATACACTGGTCTCATGTATACAAAACTCAAAAAAGAGGCAAAATCCATTTTTGGTGATAGGAGTGAGAATACTGGAGGGTCTGAAGGGCTGGTGGTCTGGAGAAGACACGAGAGGGCTTCTTAGGTGCTGAGAAGGTTCTGCTTTTTGTTCTGCAGGCTGCTCAGATGTGTCCACTTGATGAAAACTCATTGAGCTCTGCCCTTAACCGTGGTAGACTTTTCTGTATGTAAATTTTACTTCAGTAAAAAGTTTACTAAACTCAGAACCAAACCCTTGTTTTCAGGATAGGACCTGAGAAGAAGGCCGTCAATAAGCCAAGGAAAGGGGCCTCAGCAACCTTGCTGACACCTTGATCTTGGACTTCTAGCCTGCAGGGTTATACCAAAGTAGGTTCCTGTTGTTGGAGCCGTCTGGTCTGTGGTACACTATTATAGCAGATGGAACAATTTCCCCTGGGCACTGTACTTCCTTTTGGTCTGAATGTGCATCCTGATTCCATCCCAATATCAGATCAACAACGCTTTGCAGGTGGCTCGGGGTAAAGAATCCATCTGCTGATGCAGGAGACGTAGGTTCGATCCCTGGGTCAGGAATATCCCCTGGAGAAGGAAATGGCAACCCACTCCAGTTTTCTTTCCTGGAAAATTCCATGGATAGAGGAGGCTGGCAGCCCATGGGGTTGTAAAGAGTTGGACATGACTTACCTTCTGATCATACACACGCCAGACTAACAAGGTCCTATTGCTTTCTGCTCCAAGGCCTTCTTAAAGTCCTGGCTTCTGTTCTTGCTCTTGTCTGGCAGGTCCTTGCCCCATTTTCCCTGATTCTCCTGACCCTGGGTCTTAAGCTCTGCCTTTCTCCACTGAGCTACTCCTGCCTCTTTTTTGTCATTCAGCTCCAAACTAGGAAAGCAGCCCACTCAGCCACCGAGACTCATGGTCCTTCCTGTCCACAGCCCTTGTCTGACAGGCCATGTGGTGCTGGATACCTCATGGGATCAGATGTAAAGGGAAGAAGATGGTAAGAGAATGATCCTTCTTTCTTTCTCTATCTCATCACCCTGCCCAAGAACTTCCTTTGCGTGCGTGATTGCTAAGTCACTTCCAGTCATGCCCGACTCCTGCAAACCAATGGACTGTAGCCTGCAGGCTGCTCTGTCCATGGGCTTCTCCAGGCAAGAATACTGGAGTGGGTTGCCATGCCCTCCTCCAGGGAATCTTCCCAACCCAGGAATCAAACCCGCATCTCTTATGTCTCCTGCATTGGCAGATGGGTTCTCTGTCATTGAGCCACTTGGGAAGCCCCAAGAACTTCCCACAGGTCGATAAACATTGCTGTGGTCCAAACAGAAGGTACAATTTGGCTCTACTCTCAAATGTTACTCCTGTGGGTTAGTGAAACAGATGGAGGGTCTGAGTCGAGGAGAAAGCCAGGTTCATTCAGAGTGATCTCTCTCTTCTCTAAAGCCTGACACAGGTGGTCTTCACTTACCTCCACCCTGAATGCCAGGAAACTGAAGGACTCTTTGGGGAAGTGGCCCTGTGGTGGGAGGTTGGACAAACAGCCCCTTAACGCTAGGAAGCAGGTTTGGAGCTCTGCTCTTTGCACTGGGATCCTGTTGACATTTTATGACCCAACTGGGATTATTTGGGGGAAATTGTGTGCAGAGGAGAACAACTCTCACCCTTTCCTATTAGAAATCGGTGAGTGCACCTCCTCAGCACTTTGGCTCCTTTTTCACAGCAAAGAAAAAGTTCTACACACCCCATTGCCCTTTTAAAGACAGTGGATATTGGAACACCAAGGCTCAGATACAGCTGCATGCTGAATCTCAACATTTCCAGGCAGTTGAATCTGGACAAAGACAAATAAGTTGACTCACCTCAGTGCACTTCGGATCTGAGGAGGGGGTGGCTTTACAGCTGGCAGAAATCAGCACCGCCAACAGGAAGCAGCTGACACAGGGAGCCATTCCCAGGACAGAGGCCACCCAGCCTGGTGTGGTTAGCTAGAGCCTGGAGCTGAGAAATTGAATCAAGCTATGACAACCTTGGTAATCTGGCAGCCAGAGAGGTGCTCAGAGGGTAATCTGGGAATAAGAAATCCTCTTGACTGCTCAGCATTTGGTAGCTTTGCACTGCAAAAAGGGGAAGTCCCTTTTGCATAGGACTCATTCTTGGTAAAAATAGCTGAGCACCCAACCTCAGAATGGCCCAGGGCACTTGTGGCAAACAGGAATCGGTTGTGCAGTCCCCTTGCTCTGGTCACACGGACCCTCGGGGCAATGGTTCCTAGTGACCCTCGGCAGGCTTCCAGTCCCTCTCCATGAAAGAAGCTTGTGGGAGCAGGAGGCTGTCCTCATGGAGGAGGCCACCTTGTTAGTTAGCCTGGGTGAGTGACCAGGAAAGGGTCTGGGGTGAACTGGAAGGGCAGAGCACTCTGTGGGCGTGGAAGGAAGGTGCCCTCCAGGGGCACCTGCTGGAGCTGGGAACTAGGGCAAGAGGGAGCAGTGTCATCCCAGAAAGAGGGTGGAGCTGCTGCTTCAGCCTCCTCCACGGTCCCCACATCTAGTCTCGGTACAGGAGGAAGACAAATCCATCCCATGACCCAGTGATTCAGGCTTGCTGAAGCGGCTGCCGTGAAATCCCTTCCCAAGGTGACCCAGGGAAGTAAAGGTCACTGCCATATACAGAGCAGTCCAGCTCAGAGAGAGTGGAGTTAAGGATGTCAGCCTTGGCTCTATATCTTCTTAGAAATAGCCTTGAAATGGGACTGCAGCTACCCTCATTATGAGGCAAGATACAATAGTGATTAAAGAAAGTTCATTCATTCCTCACTGGGCTGAATTCAGCTGCCTCAAACATTGTCTGTTTTCAGTCCTTTGGCAGATAAGAGACACTTGGCATTACTGTCCTCCCATTCCATTTCCAAGAGCCCATTCTTAGCACTGGCGTTCACAACGCCTTGAGGTACCACCATTACTGCGTTATCACCACTGATATGATAATTGTAGTAGCTATCGCTTATTGAACACATATTATGTGTCAGACGCTAAGCAGGTTTTCTTTTGTATATATCTCCTCATCACATATTTGATCAAAGAGGTGCTATTTCCCCCTTTTTATAGATGTAGAAACTGATACTTATTGGAATAAATGACCTCTCCAAGGCCACATGAACTTCCTTGATGGCTCAATGGGAAAAGAATCTGCCTGCAGGAGACATAGGAGACGCAGGTTCAATCCCTGGGTAGGAGATCCCCTAGGGGAGGAAATGGCAACCCATTCCAGTGTTCTTGACTGGGAAATTCCATGGACAGAGACACCTGGCAGGCTTTAGTCCATGGGGCCACAAGAGTCAGACATGACTGAGGGACTACACCCACACACATACACACACATGCAAATTGACTGTGGTGGATCTTTCAGATCCAGACAGGCTCATTGCAGAGACCGTGCTCTTACTCTGCATAGTTTAAGAAAAAATTCTCTCTCCTGAGAAAGCTGAAAAGTGGACAGGTTAAGGAAAGTTCTTCATCCAGAAATTTCAGAGCAGATGTGAATAAAAAGCAAGGGAGGGAGGGTTGGAGACACTACTTGGCTCTGTGCCAGTGCTATTACAGATAATTAGACTTTTCTGGCCACCTGTAAAATGCCATCTTCATCAACAGAAGCACCTTCAACGATGCTTTTGGCAAAATGCCATCCATCCAAGCAAACCCAGACTGATGACAAGCACCTTGCTTTAAAGAAGATGTGCGTCCTAGTGTCATGAAGAGGTCTTAGACTGAAAGAAACTCTACTTCAAAGTCTCAGATCCATCGTTCATCAATGGAGCAAAGCTGGGCAAGTCATTTAACTTTTCTGAGTCTATTTCCCATCTGAATAATAGAACAAGAATTCCAATTCCTGTTCTGCCAATATCACAGGGTAATTATGAGGATCAAATGGGATCATTTACGTGAAAATGCTTTCTTAGCCTCAAAGTTCTACATAAGTGTGAAGAATGTGAGGCAAAAACTCCTCTGAGTAACCAATTCCAACATCATGTAAATATCACTCTCAGGAAATTGTCTCCTGCCCCAGAGACGTTCAAAAGGCATATTATACTTGCCTTCTTAAAGAAAGGTTTGATGGCTCAGTTAAGACCATAAGATTTTGTCATTTTCTGAGGCCATGCTATTTGCATATGATTTGCATGTGTTTGCATAATGGATTCTAAAGACTCTCTGCAAGTGTATAAAAGAAAATAAATGAATACGAGTGACCTTCTGCCACAGCATTCAAATCAAATATTCAGGGCATAATACCCTGAAATATGAAATAGATTAAAATTTAAACTATTGCGAACAGATAGGAGGATAGGTTTTAGAGCTTGGAGGCAAGAATGAAACCCTTATTTGGTCCCAGGTTGTAAAGAACCACATACTCTTAAAGGTCACCCTATTCAAATGATTTTCACGCCTGAATTTTCTCCCCCACACCCTTTACCACACCCCTTTCTGTGGACAAAACATACACACTACAGTATTTTCCTGTATTTTCTGAAGTTTCTCTGGTGACAGAAAGCTTACTATCCCCCAACAAATTGTTTTGGCATATTTTGACTGCTTAAAGGATTTTATCTTATACTGACCTACTAAAGTCGTTCCTCTTGTCTTCTCATGATTGACTTTGTTTTCTCAGGCCGGGAAGACAAGTTCAAGCCCTTTTACTACTTGTCTGTCCTTCAAGTATTTGAACATAGTCATTATGTCCCTGAACTGTCCCCTTTCTAGGTTAAAAATATCATTCCTTCAACTGTATCACAAATTCATGCATTACCGCTAACCGTCTGTATATATGAATATTTTCCAAATCTCCCAAGAAAGGCACTACCTTGAATTCTGGTCCTAGCTTTGCCATTAACTAGTTAATGCATTTGGGAAAGTCTCTCTGTCTTGAGTTCCTTATCAGTAAAACGATGGGGCTGGACTATTTACAAGGCATTTCTCCATCTGAAAAATCCTATCATTCTATTTCCAAACAAAGATGTCATTTTACTTATTTAACAGTCATTGGCTTGAGCCAATAAAACAGAGCTACTCTGGCTTTTTTGGTGACAATTGCTCTTTCTTTACTAATGTAGGTAGGTGGTCTTAACCCTTCTGAGAAAATATAAAAAATAGAGAGGTTTGACTGGAGCTATGCACATCATGACTGCTGCAAACTCAATTTATTCACTATGCCTTTGAGGGATGGACTGCCATCACCTGTTATAAGGACCAGTTCTTGCAGAGACACAGAGAACGATATAAGAAGATGAAAAAAGGCACAGGTAACGCATTTATTTCTACAGATTGGTACCCATGTCAGTGGAGAAACAACAGATCTGTGGACTAGAAATTTTCATAAAATTCAAGTACCCTTATATTACATATTTACATGTAAACTCCAAGCCATTCTTTGTTGTTATTGTATTGTGTCTTGTTTTCCACCTGATTTCCGTGAAGTTCATCTCTTGGGTTAGCTGTCACCCTATGGGTGACTCCCCACTTTTATGTCTGGGAGGCCCGTGTACTTACCTTTGTGTGTTTTAAGGCAATTATAGTCTGGGAAGCCATGTGGAGTTCTCATATACCTTGTCTGGCTCTTTCTACTCTTTCTTAGCAATGACTAGGGCTAATTGCTTTTTTTTCAAGGATGTGCAAACCAAAATGTGCTTTTGTGATTCAACTTTAGCAAAGAACTAGATGTTTAATATGTTTCAGCTTATGGGGACCAGTTGGTATTAAACTGTATTTTTTTTTCCCCTTCTTGTACATTTAGTTTTTGTTCTGCTTTTTGGGTCACGCCTGCTTTCCTCTCTGTCTCCAGATGGTTAAATCTACCTGCATATAAAATTCTCCTTTAACTTGACTATTTAAATGCATTTTATGGTCAGTTTTACTCCTTATCGTTATATTTCTCCATATTTATTTGTGTTACCAAGCTCTTATGACACACGGTTCAGAGTCATAAAAGTTGTTAGTTGCCCGCCTTGTCTCTGCGAGTGTGAACAGAGCCCGCAAGCCTGTGTGTCATGCTGTCTGGCTGCTACCTTTGCAGTTGATGGCTCTTGGGAAGCCCCCAGACTAGACAGAACAGGCAGTGCTCGTGGGCCTCTTCCACCTAGAGAGGTGACATGGTACTTCTTATGTCCTGCTTGAGTCCAAGTTCCATCGTGTTGGTGGCTTCAATACGCCAGCCTTGATCCTGCTGCTCCAGGCTCTTTCTCTGCCGTGTAAACTGATGTTACCATTGCCACCACCATGAAAGCAGGCATAATGTCTTCCCATGGCATTGCCAACTCCCCTCCATCACAAAAAAACACTCTAAGACTTTTCACGTCTCAGAGCCCAAGAGTTCTTGGCTTTGCACTCAGGGAAAGTGGGTGTTCTTCTTGCCCCAGAATTTCTCTCTCCCAGAGATAATCAATATTGGAAATACCTACTCCTGTGGGCCATTATAACAATTAAAAGAATCTCTGATTTGGTACCTTTCTCTAAAACTAGATATCACTCTTTTGTGGTTACCCAGTTATGCACAAGTGGTTCTGGAAATATGTGTAACATAATAGAATATTTGTTCAGCTTTAACTTCTAATTAACAGTGAGTACCATTTACTAACTTCTCTTTCACCTGGTGTATTTTATAAATGCAGGGATTTTAAAGGCATCTTTATAGCTTTTCTCTTAAGCTTTAAATGAATATGATATTAATAGGCAGTGATATGTGGGGACTAGAGCACAGGTCTGGGAATTGGAATTCTCAGATAAACACTCTGAAATAAAAGTGATCATAATAGTGGTCCATTAACATCAAAAAATTTAAAGCTAAAAATAAACTTCAAAATAACTTAATCCAACCATGCCATTTTCTTTTTCTTTTAAGAATGTAAAAGAAAACATGAGTCTAGCATTCTCAAGAGTTGAGATTATTCATATTATTATTAAGTCATTGACTTTTAGGCCTTCTGGAACATTTTCCACATCCTGTCCCTTGAGACACTTTTTACTGTGAGTGTAGTATTAGTTTAAGTTCCCACACCCCTTTAGAGTGAAGCATGGGAGGAAAAGAGTTTGTAAAACAGCAAAAGATAGGCCACAATTTCTGTAAATTCACGCTATGGCTTCCTTTCTTCATCATGGCGGTCCTCAGCTTGTCTGGCAGCCTGACGGGAAGCGTTTGTTGGGGGCGAGATGATGGTGATCGGAGAGGAGCATGTTCTTTCCTCTGCTCCATGTGTGGCACTGACCTCCTCATGTGAGCACAGGGTCTGTAGCACGTAGGAGTGTGTGTGCAGCACAGAGGAGTTCAACAGCCTTTTTCATCCTCAGACACCGCTACTGATGTGACCTTGGAACAGTCATTGCCCTCCTAGAGTCTCAGCTTCTGTAAAAGAGAAATACTGTCTGCCCTGCTTCTCTCTCAAGGATGCTTGTGAAAGAAAGGTAACCCATAAAGGACTATAAAGGATTACTTATTATTTCTGATATAAAGCTTATGCATGGTCCCTTGCCCTCATGAAAGTCCGTGTTTTTAAGAAGCACCTCCGCAGAAGGCAAAGTAAAGCTGGGAACAAAAACTAACAAGACTACAGTCATCTCAAATATCTGTGAGTCACTGGTTCCAGGATCCCAAGGGAAAGCAACATCCGCAGATGCTCAAGTCTCACATAAAATGGTGTCGGATTTGCACAGAACCTATGACATCCTCCTGTATACTTTAAATCATCTCTAGATTAATTATAATGCCTGTCAGTTCAGTTCAGTGGCTCAGTCATGTCTGACTCTTCACAACTCCATGGACTGCAGCACACCAGTCCTCCCTGTCCTTCACTATGTCCTGGAATTTACTCAAACTCATGTCCATTGAGTCAATGATGCCATTCAACTTCGCTCATCCTCTGTCATCCCCTTCTCTTCCTGCCCTCAATCTTTCCCAGCATCAGGGTCTTTTCCAATGAGTTGGCTCTTCACATCATGTGGCCAAAGTGTTGAAGTTTTAACTTCAG
This sequence comes from Tragelaphus eurycerus, assembly GCA_935064755.1. NCBI lineage: Eukaryota > Metazoa > Chordata > Mammalia > Artiodactyla > Bovidae > Tragelaphus > Tragelaphus eurycerus. The sequence goes on along the minus strand of CAKXYN010000024.1, from coordinate 12,908,892 downwards.
CATCAGTTCTAACAATGAACATTCAGGATTGATTTCCTTTAGTAATGACTAGTTTGATCTCCTTGCTGTCCAAGGGACTCTCAAGAGTCTTATTTAGCACCATGCTTTGAAAGCATCAATTCTTCAGTGCTCAGCCTTCTTTATGGTCCAACTCTTACATCTTTACACGACTAACCATAGCTTTGACCATTTGACCTTTGTCCACAAAGTGATGTGTCTGCTTCTTAATACTCTATGTTCGTCAGCTTTTCTTCCAAGGAGCAAGCGTTTTTTAATTTCAGGGCTGCAGTCACTGTCCCCAGTGATTTTGGAGCTCCAAAAAATAAAGTCTGTCACTATTTCCATTATTTCCCCATCTATTTGTCATGAAGTGATGGGACCAGATGCCATGATTTTAGTTTTTTGAATGTTGAGTTTTAAGCCAGGTTTTCACTCTCCTCTTTCACCTTCATCAAGAGGCTCTTTAGTTCCTCTTCACTTTCTGCTATTAGAATGGTATTGTCTACATATCTGAGGTTATTGATACTTCTCCTGGCAATCTTGATTGCAGCTTGAGCTTCATCCAGCCTGGCATTTTGCATGATGTACTCTACATAAAAGTTAAATAAGCAGGGTGACTGTATACAACCTCAACGTACTCCCTTCCCAATTTGTAACTAGTCCATTGTTCCAAGTCTGGTTCTGTTTCTTCTTGATATGCATACAGGTTTCTCAGGAGGCAGGTAAGGTGGTCTGGTATTCCCATCTTTTTAAGATTTTTCTATCTTTTGTTGTGATCCACACAGTCAAAGGCTTTAGCATAGTTGATTAAGCAGAAGTAGATGTTTTTCTGGAATTCCCTTGCTTTTTCTCTGACCCAGTGGATGATGGCAATTTGATCTCTGGTTCCTCTGCCTTTTCTAAATCCAGCTTGTACATCTGGAAGTTCTTGTTCACGTACTGTTGGAGCCTAGCTTGAAGGATTTTGAACATTACCTTGGTGGCTCAGATGGTAAAAGAATCCATGTGCAATGTGGGAGACCTGGGTTCGATCCCTGTGTTTGGAAGATCCCCTGAGAAGGGACTGGCTACCCACTCTAGCATTCTGGCATGGAGAATTCCATGGACAGAGGAGCCTGGCAGGTTACAGGCCATGGGGTTGCAAAGAGTTGGACACAACTGAGTGACTTTTACTCACTCTCTTGCTGGCTTGTGAAATGAGTGCAATTGTGCACTAGTTTGAACATTCTTTGGCACTGCCCTTCTTTGGGATTGGGATGAAAACTGACTTTTTCCAATCCTGTGGCCACTGCTGAATTTTCCATGTGAATGTTGTGTAAACAATTGCTGGTGTGTGACAAATTCAAGTTTTGCTTTCTGGAGTTTTCTAGAATTTTTTCCCAAATATTTTCTATCCATGGTTGGTTGAATCCATGAATGCAGTACCTGTGGATATGGGGCCGGTGGAGGGGGGAGGGGTGTATCTTTATAGTAAAGAATCCACCTGCAATGCAGGAGACCTGGTTTAGATCCCTGGGTTGGGAAGATCCCCTGGAGAAGGGAATGGCAACCCGCTCCAGTATTGTCTGGAGAATTCCATGGACAGAGGAGCCTGGTGGGCTACAGTGAATGGGGTCGCAAAGAGATACGACTAAGTGACTAAGCATGCACAGGGATCATTTACTACGTGCTTGGTACTTTTGTAAGCACTCAATGTGCATGATATCATAAATCTTCAAAGCAACTTGTTGCAGTAGGTCTTTTTGTTATCCCAGGCTTATAGGTGAGTAAACTGAGGTCAGAGTGGCTTAAGGATATTCACAAGGTCACATGTCAGAAAGCAGAAGAGCCAGGTCTCCTACCCAGATTTTGGGTCCAGTCACGGTCTCACCCCTCAACATTTCCTCTCCAGAAATTCTGTTGCTGTAGTGAAAAAAATCCCAGAGCCCCAGCCACATGGCAGGAAATTTGCCTGGCGCTGTGTCCCTGGCACTCAGGTTTGCAATTGGGCCCTCTCAATCTGCCATCTTCAGGGACTCTTTCTGGCACTGTTTAACAACCCCGTTTTCATAGAATGGAGAGGGTATTTGGAAGAGATGTCAGCCTTAGAAATTTAATCAGCTGAGCTGAAAGCAATCAAGATGCCATCTGGACAGACTCTGACTTCCTGCCCAGAAGATAAAGACATCTGGACTTAGTAAATGCTAAGGACGTGCTGACTTGTTCCCCAGGTGCATGGTCCACTCCTCGTGTTGCACAGATGCATTTTCTTAATTGTGCAGAACACAGAGCTCTGAGCTGCTGCTGGCGCCGAGTGCCTGATGCTCTCGGCCACCCTGGGCACTCCTGTTCACCTCCAGTGACCGCTGTGAGCTGTGGTGTCTTTCTACTGCTAAGGATATGGACTGACTGCAAAGGCCCTGTAAATAGTCCCCTTTAATGATGGAGCAGGAGGTGGCTGCCCCAGGCCCAATTTATCATTGTAATTAGAGCCCATCATGACCACTGATTGTTAAGTAGGGCTGAGAGGAAATGTTTGTACATACAAAGAAGCTAATTAAGGTGGCTCACTGGGTTTGCATACCCATCTAGGCTGCTTCCTCCTGTGAGGGAGGCTCTCTCTAGTCATGGGAGTTCTTGAACCAACCTGTGGAGGACAAAGGGCTTTGGGGAAGAGCTGAGGATCAAGGAGTAAAAGGCTAAGATAATGCACAGAGAGCTTTTAATGTGGCAACCTCTGGACACGTTTTCTAAACACATTTCTAGAAATAGCTCGACTCTCACACACCAGCTTATGTCTGTTTTAAAGCGAAGCAATTCTCTCAATAAGCTGCTGAATTTAGCACAGCTGGAACCACACTCTTCTCCCTCCTCTTCCCCCATAGAGGTGTCATTTGCCCCAAGTAGACTCCTGAAATCCCAATGCCCAAAAATGACAGTAATAAAACCTACTCCAAATACTTCTCTTAGCTCCATATAGTTGGAACATACTGAAGGCTTTGGGGTTTGGAGGGAAGATTTGCTAGTCAGGGTGTAATTGACATTTGAGAGTTTTTAATTTCAAAATCATAAAAATATTGTGTCTATAAATGTTTACCAAGTTACTATTGTTTCTGACTTAAACACCAAATCAAACCAACCCCAGCGGTAGGAATGTGCCTGTTCAGATGGAGATAGCTGGAGAAGTGGTCCAAACCTTACATCTCACTGGCCTCCTCACTCAGGAAAAATCCTGTTCTTTCTTCTTTGCTCTCTTATAGGCTGCATGTCTTTTCTTGCTTGTCTGGCATTTCACTTCTGCTGCATTTCCTTTCTGAAAATCTTTTTCTTGTCAGGTCTCTGTCTTTTGCTGGCATTTGGTTCTTGCTTCAGTTGTGTCTCTGTGTAAGGTTTTCCCCCTCTGATTTTCATATTTTATTTTTGAGCCTCACCTTTAGCAATGGCTGGTCATAATCCTACCATGTCCTTTGTCCCCCACTTGTCAAAACTTGTTTTCTGCAGGATCATTGTATTTCTTGGTCTCTAAAGGCCCAAGCAACATACATTTGTCCTTTCCCCTTAGAACTTTGTTTTGTGGGTGCCTAACCAATAGTATAATTGTCACCCTGCTTATTTAACTTCTATGCAGAGTACATCATGAGAAATGCTGGGCTGGAAGATGCTCAAGCTGGAATCAAGATTGCTGGGAGAAATATCAATAACCTCAGATATGCAGATGACACCACCCTTATGGCAGGAAGTGAAGAGGAACTAAAAAGCCTCTTGATGAAAGTGAAAGAGGAGAGTGAAAAAGTTGGCTTAAAGCTCAACATTCAGAAAACAAAGATCATGGCATTCGGTCCCATCACTTCATGGCAGATAGATGGGGAAACAGTGGAAATAGTGTCAGACTTTATTTTTTGGACTCCAAAATCACTGCAGATGGTGATTGCAGCCATGAAATTAAAAGACTTTTACTCCTTGGAAGGAAAGTTATGACCAACCTAGATAGCATGTTGAAAAGCAGAGACATTACTTTTTCAACAAAGATGCATCTAGTCAAGGCTATGGTTTTTCCAGTGGTCAGATATGGATGTGAGAGCTGGACTGTGAAGAAAGCTGAGCACCGAAGAATTGATGCTTTTGAACTGTGGTGTTGGAGAAGACTCTTGAGAGTCCCTTGGACTGCAAGGAGATCCAAGCACTCCATCCTAAAGGAGATCAGCCCTGGGTGTTCTTTGGAAGGACTGATGCTGAGGCTGAAACTCCAATACTTTGGCCACCTGATGCGAAGAGTTGACTCATTGGAAAAGACCCTTATGCTGGGAGGGATTGGGGGCAGAAGGAGAAGGGGACAACAGAGGATGAGATGGTTGGATGGCATCACCGACTTGATGCACATGAGTTTGAGTGAACTTCGGGAGTTGGTGATGGACAGGGAGGCCTGGCATGCTGCAATTCATGGGGTCGCAAAGAGTTGGACACGACTGAGCGACTGAACTGAACTGAACTGAACTAAACCAATAGTAGGTGGTTCACTTCTGAGAGGGCACCAGTCTAGCTTTTGACCTTTTTTTTTGAATGAGATGCAAATATGTGGATTCCTTGGGGGAGGACAACAGGGAGCCAAGAACTGGGGTATCTTGAGATTTTCAACAAGGGAGAGAAAATCCATTTTGTATTGCTGAATATATTATGATAAGTCTCACCATAAATTAGCATGAAGTTAAGAGCAAAGTCTCTACATGGAGAGTCAATCAATACTGGCTAAGTATAGGAAAATTTTAAGATTGTAGCTTCAATTGTAGCAGAATCTTCCTCTTTAGAACACAATCTGTTCCTGTTGTACTCTGTTCAGTTCAGTACAGTCGCTCAGTTGTGTCCGACTCTTTGCGACCCCATGAATCATACCAAACAAAAAAAAGGAGAAGAAGAAAGGGGAAATTCTAAAACCTCATTTCTACTTTCTAAATATGATTGAATTCACTTTAAGCAAATCAAGCATAAAAATTTAAATTTTATATAGGACTGATAAAAATACAACCATTTATTTTATTAAAGAAGTCAGTTTGTGACTGCTCTGCATTGTAGAATTCCTCAACCAAATCTTATGCAGTCTATGATCAGATTTTTCAAAATGTAATTACACATATATCTGCTATGAAAAATGAGGCTGATCTGTAGCTTTTAAATACATGTACATTCACTATTCAAGAGCCAATGAGAAACTAAACAAATGCCCAAAATTTTGCTTTATATAAGTCGATCAGGTCCTAATCAAGGTTGAAATTGAGCTACCTAAAGCTGTGTGTATGAGGTTTTTTGGAAAAAAAATTGTACAGCCTTCGTGGGACAGTGCAGTTTTGGAGTGTCTGGAGAAGTTGTCTGTGATGTCAGAATTCTGTTCTCATACGGGAAATGAGAGACCACCACCACCATCATGACCACGGACAGGTCATAAAGCATCTGCTGGCTGTGGGGTCTCAGGCTCTGTTTTTCTGTAGGGAAGCGGATGGGAAGCTAGATACCTGGGGGGTTAGATGCTTCCTTGTCAGGAGGTGGTCCGTTTCCAATCCAGAATTCTACCAGGAAAAGAGCCTGACCATGGCTCATCATTCTAGAATGGATGTAAATACCTTTTGTTGAGTGGTCACTTTTTTCTTTATAATTTCATCTGAAAATTTGGAACTCAAAGTTGTTTTTTGTCTTTGTTTTAAAATTGCAACTTAGAATTCCAACTACTTACCATCTTCATAAGAAATTGAGAAAAAAGTTCTCTTTTTTACTTAGAGAAAATAATAATATTTAGCACATAGTGCTTACAGGTACTATTCTATGTGAGTTAGAGACTTTAACTCATTTAATCTGTTTGACTATACTCTGTCACCCCTGGGTAAAGAAACACAAGGAAGCTAAATAATTTGCTCAAGGTCATTTGGTTCTGTGGCTAAGGTAGGGCTTGAACCTACGGAGTGTGACGCCAGATCAAACAGGACAGTGGCAGGGAAAGCTGAAGATGTAAAGAGCATAAGAGCCACTTGTTTCCCTTCACGCTTTGAAGAATACTTGGCAGCCTTTCCCCTGCTCCTCCCCGCCCCAGACCTCACTCTGAACCTGCTCCTTAGGACAGCATGTGTGCTGAGCCCCATGCCCCTAGAGCAGAGATGGATCCAGCTTTAGAAATGAGGGACTGTGTGCGGAGGAAGCTCTGGGCGAGATTTGAGAAACTACCCAGTCATCCTTTGTCCCTAGGACTTGGCTCCACTCTCCCTTTGGGATAGACAGAAAAAATGCTTCAAGCTAGTAGTTAACTGCTACTGGTGGTAATTTTGCAAATGTTAACCCTGCCACCTAGTGACCACTTTCTGAATGTCACATGGAGATCGCCACATAGAACATCCTGCATGCACCTCAGCTTGGCAACCACCCTTCCTGACAGCTGAGACTTTGTCCTGCTTAGAGACCCTGGGTGGCTCTGAACTGATGACCTGTCATTACTGTTTTAGGGCTGCTGTAGTCATACCTGCAGAATAAGAGCTGAGCTGTAATTTCCTGCTCTGTTTCCTCACAATGATAAGGTGCTCTCGAATGTCTCAAGAACATCCTCCGTGCCCAGTACTGTGATGGGAGGAGGTGCCTTCTGTCCCTACAAAGGTCCAAGTCCCCACTACCCCTTGTCTTGATTCTGTTACAGCTCTTGAATCTTCTGTTTACTCCTGTGCTCCTCTCCTCCACTGAATTATGAAATCTGTGAGGCCGGGGACAACATCTTGCTTGTGTTTTATCCCCACAGCCTGGTTTGGTGTCGGTCTGATGAATACCAGTTGAGTGAGTGGATGGAAGGTACAGCTATAAATTAGGGCTTCCGTGGTGGCTCAGAAGGTAAAGAATCTGCCTGCAATGCAGGAGACCTGGATTTGATTCCTAGGTCAGTAAGATCCCCTGGAGAAAGGAATGGCAACCCACTCCAGTATTCTTGCCTGGAGAATTCCATGGATAGAGGAGTCTGGCGGGCTGCAGACCATGGAGTCGCAAAGAGTCAGACAGGACTGAGCGACTAACACTCACACATAGCTCTGAGTTAATAGCCCTTTCCACACCCTTCCCACGTTTTTCCAGTTGAGGCATCTTCCCCTTTCCACTCTCAGTATGAACTATGTCATTTTTTTTCTTCAGCTCTCAGAATCCCCCTTACTCCCTTATATACTCCACACATGCTTAGCACTTGACCTTGTCTTGAATTTTGGAATTATAAAGGTGAAGTCAGGAACTTTCTAACTCACACCCACTAAACCTCCAGACTTATTTTTATCCATACCTGATCCTCCTTGGACCCAATGCCACTCCTTCCAGATGTGTGCTGAATCCTACACCACTCACAGGAATCGGCTGGGAAGCTTTAATGGTGACTGATGCCTAGGTTTCAACTCAGAAAATCTGATGTCTTTGGTTTTGAGTGCAAGCTGGGAATCAGGATTTTTAAAGTGCCCCCAGGGACACCTATAGCCAGGCTTGAGATCTGACTGCAGTATGCTCCCCCTTTCAGCCTTCTCAGGCTTCATTCAAAGGTAGCCTCACCCTCACATATCATTTCCATTTGTTTTCATTCTTTCGGATTATTTCCAACTCATACACAATGCCCCAAACTCTTCTATCTGAAAATAAGAGTAAAAAATCCTCCCTGGATCCACTATCCATAGCCACCATCTGCTCTGTTTACGTATGTTCCAAGTCAAACAAAATTCAAGAACAAGGTGCCCACACAGGCTGTCTCTGCTTTCTCATCAACTATTCAATCTTAAATCTATTCCAGACTGGGTTCTGCTCCAGAATTGGTCACTCTGTTGTTCAAAAACATTCACATCTCTTGGCCTCAAAGACCCCAGTTTCTCCTGTTGTTTCCTTCCTGCCTCCCCCGGCCAGGGTGTCTTTCTCCCTGATCTCTCAGTGTTGAGAGTTCCTCAGGACATGGTATTTGGCCATCTTTCCTTCTCACTCTACTTCTGATGCTTTCCGGGCTCTGGGACCTTGGGGCTGATAACGCCTGCTCAGACCATTTCCTCTACCAGCACATCCAAATCCCTGTTTGGGCTTCCCCCCATTAGGTGTGTGATAGCTATCTCAGAGCTCATGTTCCAAACTGAATCTTGATGTCCCCCTACCTTAGATGATCCTCATACACTGCTTCTAGCTGTGTTAGTTTCCTGTGACTTCTGTAATGAATTGCTACAAACGGATTAGCTTAGAATAGCACATACTTAAACTCTCACAATGGGAAGGCCAGAAATCTAAAATTAGTTCCTCTAGGCTGAATCAAGGTGTCAACAGGTCTATACTTTCTCTGGAGCCTTCAGAGATGAATCTGTTTCTTGATTCTTTCAGTTTCTGGTGACTGCCAGCATTTCTTGGTGTATTAATGAGGTTTTCTAGAGAAACAGGCTTCCCCTATGGCTCAGTTAGTAAAGAATCTCCCTGCAATGCGGGAGACCGAGGTTCAATCCCTGGGTTGGGAAGATCCTCTGGAGGAGGGAAAAGCTACCCCTTCCAGTATTGTGGCCTGGAGAATTCCATGAATTGTATAGTCCATGGGGTCACAAAGAGTTGGACATGACTGAGTGACTTTCACAACCTCACAACCTCTAGAGAAACAATAGTGTGTGTGTGTGCATGTAGTTTTATTGTAAGGAACTGGCTCGTGTAGCAATGGAGGGTGAGAAGTTCTGTAGCCATCAAGCTAGAGGCTCAGGAGGGTCCATGTTATAAATTCCAGTCTAGGGGCAGGAGAAGATGACTGTTTTGGTTCAAACAGTTAGGCGGGAGACGTTTCCTCTCTCTCAGACTTTTTGTTCTATTCAGGTCTCCAATGTATTGGATGAGGAACATCCACATTAGGGAGGACAGTCTGCTTTACTCAGACAATCTCATCAGGAAACACCCTCACAGACACACCCAGAATGATATTCCACGAAATGTCTGGACATCCTGTGGTCTAGTCAAATTGACACATAAAATTGTCACACTTGGCTTGTGGCCACATCATTTCAGCTTTCAAGGTCAGCATGCTCAAATCCCCTTGTCCCATCTTCACATAGCCTTCAAGTGTGTCCATATGTGTTTTAATCTCCCTTTGCTTCCCTCTTATAAGGATACATGTGATTGCATTTAGGGCCCATCCAAATAATCTCCTGTCCTCAACATCCTTAAAATAATCATACCTGTAAATGCCTTTTCCAGATAAGGTAGCATTTATGGGTTCCAGAGTTTGAAACATGGATATCTTTAGAAGGTCCATTATTAAGTCTCCTACACTAACTCATGCAAATGGCACCTTACTCCAGAAATTAAACCAAAAATTCAGGACTCACCTTTGTCAATAAATTCTCCCCAACCCCATTTAATCCATTGACAACACCTATATTTTCCATCTTCTAAATAATCTTGAATCAGTTCAGCTCTTTCCATTTCTTCTTTTACCAACCTATTCCCAAATAGAATGTCTTTTCTGGACTCTTTTAATAGTATACTTATATCAATTGTAATTATCTCTTTATTTGTGGAGTTATTTGTTGAATATCTGTCTCCAGTCACTAAGCTGCAAGATCCTTGAAGGTAAGACCATGTATGTTTTGATCACCATGATATTTTAGACCCCAGCAAGGTGCTTTGTTTGTATAGATTGACTGTGTGTGTGTGTATATGTGTGTGCATATGCTCAGTCATGTCCTACTCTTGGCTATCCCATGGATTCTAGCCAGCCAGGCTCCTCTGTCCGTGGGATTATCCTGGCAAGAACACTGGAGTGGGTTGCCATTTCCTTCTTCAGGGGATAGTCCTCACACAGGGATCAAACCTGTGTCTCCTGTATTAGCAGGTGAACTGTTTACCACTGAGCACCAGGGAAGCCCCATTGATTAGCTGCTCAGTAAACATGTATCCCGTGTATGATGGATGGATGGTACTTATCCTGCCATGGTGGAGCTACTAGTCTGGTAAAGGGGCCATTCAGTGGCTTTGACTGTAAATCATTTCACTTGCTTATTTAAGCTATTTGTATTGAGAGCCGTCTATAAGATAGATGTTCTAGGAGGCTCAAAGAATTAACATTATTACCTATTAACAAACTACATAAAACTCCTTGCTGTTATGAAACTTCGCATTTTAGTGTGAGGAAAGACAAATAGAAAGCATAATATATGTAAAACAAATGAATTCTATATATGTGCCTGTATATCACATTAGACAGTGTTAAATGACATGAAAAAAAAATAGAGCAGTTCAAAGGGGATTTGTATGCCTTTGTAATTTTGGATGGGGTAGAGCTTTCTGAGAATTTCACATTTGAGAACAGATCTGAATGAGTTGAGGGGTGAGTCATGACTATATCTGGGGAAAGGTTGTCCCAGACTTAGGGATGTGCATTTAAGGAGGTCTCTGAGGCAGGGGTGGTCTTGGTCAGTTCAAGGAGGATGAAGAGGCCAGTGTGGCTGGAGTGAGTGAGTGAGGATGAGAGCAGGAGATGAGAGCTAAGGAACCATGGAAACAGACTGCACAGGATCTTATAAGACAGTGGGAGGACTTTTGCTTTTCTTTTGAGTAAGATGGGGATGGTTTCCAGATGAGGAGGGACACTTTCTGACTTACAGATTAAAAGTATCTCTCTGGCTGCTGTGTAAAAGGCAGGGGAGCAAGGGTGGAAGCAAGAACCCTGGGAAAGTTGTTATAGTAATTGAAGTGTTACATGGTGTGGCTTGGATCAGAGTGCTAGATAGTAGCAGCGGTGGTTAAGAACTGGGCAGAATTTTGAAAGAAGGACCAATAGGCTTTCCTGATAGGTTGGGTATAGGGTGGGGGCCAGAGAGAGAGAGAGAGAGGTCAAGAATGATGCCCAGGTTTTTGGCCAGAGCAACTGGAAGCTAGACTAAATTCAGTTTTGTCTGGAACTCCTACCCCAAACATCTTAATTCCCTAAAGTCACTGGAACGGCCCAGCAGCCCTGAACTTTGCAGACAGCTGCTCAGAGTTGTCATCCATCCTTCCCTGGAGAGTGTCGGATCCCTCCCCTAGATGGACGCCCCCTTTTCTCTCACATCTGTGCACAGAAGCTTGCTCACTGTGCCTTCAGCTCAATGTCAGCCCTCAGCCTTTATTCCATCCATGACCTGCAGTCCCAGCGCGTCCTGGGCCTTCCTCTAAAGATCGGTCTGAGACTTGGCACACTGTTTGAGGTATCCTTCCGACCCTAGCCTTTGTTCACGCTCCAGATTCGAGTTGGGCTGGTTATTATTTTTTCTCATATAAGTTTCTCGTCATTCTAGTCCAGAGCAGTTGAGGTCATTCAGTAGCCCCTGGATCTCTTGTTGGCCCCGGGGGCTGGCCAAGGGCCACTTTAAGTAGTAACAGTGCCGTTTATTCAACTTCTTCCTGAATTTTTAATATTCTATCTGACAGCGGCTTTGTGCTGGGCTGCTTCAGTGGAAAGGCCATTCTGTCAAGAAGCTGTAGCTGTTATAAAAGAAGGCTTACCCTCCCTTGCATGTGTGGTTATGCCGGCACGGGTATCGGGTGCTACAGGGCTTTGGGGAATGTCTGGAAAGTCAGTGGCAGAACAGTTGTCTCCGGCTGGCCTGCTCTGACCCAGTCTCTCACCCCACATAAGCCTTTCAGCGGGTAACAAAGGGTCAGGCATCTCATGTTTCTTCCCTTGATGAGAGTCAGGGTACCAGTGTGATGGCATTTCTCCCCACCGTCTGTTGCTGGGAGACCCGGCTTCGTGTGTGTGCGTTGTGTCCTCCAGTCCATAAACCTACGTGTACTTGGAAAGCAAAGTTTCTTGCGGGATGGAACGTAAATGAACTCTCAGCTCTTTCTTCAGGAACTGCAGTCGCCAGCTTCTCCCTAAAAGCCAGCTCCCTAAATTCCACAGACACCCACAGAAACTCGAGATCCTCGTGGTCTTGCCCTTCCCCACTGGGTGGCGGGTCCCCCCGTGGTGCATGCTGGGTAGGCTGTCAGTGGCAGCGGAAGTGAAAGGCTCCTCAGCTTTTGGACAATGCTACAGGCCTCCCGGCCGGGAACTGAACATGGTATAAATGCGGGCGGTGCAGTGCGTGTGGTTTCGGCAGAGCTTTTGGACAAAGTCGTCCAAACCGAAAACTGCTTCTAGGGGAGCAGAGACTTCTCTGGTGGTCTCCTAAGGCCCCTGCAAGTCGCAGCGGAGCCCCGGTCCTGTTAATTTCTTCATATACACCTCCTGTGAGATCTAATCTAATTAGAGGACTCAGTAAGAGAGGCTGGGGGCAGGAGCTGAAGGCAGAAGACCCCACATTACCTTCTAGAAACACCTCGTGACGAGGTGCCGAACTAAATCAGCTTGGGCAAAACTTGGGGGGTGCTGATTCAACACAGCTCATAGTACACGGGGGAATTTATCTTTCATCACCATGTAATCAAATGAAAGGGCAAGAAGCTGCTTTTTCTCAGTTTTCTGAAAGGGGTTGCAACAAAACCCGTTAGGAAGCCTTCACTCTTGCACGGGTTGTTTGGATAGGTGGGATCAGAGGAAGGGGGTGTGACTGCGCCCAGGGGAGCGTGAGCTCTGGCGGCAGCATGAGAGGTGACAGCCGAGGCTGCTGGAGCCTGCCTCTGGAACGTGAGCCGAAAGAAGCACTTCTGAGCCCTCGTCCTGCAGAACTGCAGCTTTTTTGTGAGCGTGTGCTCCTGGGGTCTAATTGGCATGAACTTTAGAATCTTAGAATGTCCTCTGCTAGGTACCAATGTGAAGGGTCGTTTACTTAGCACTGACTATGGGCCAAGTACAGTTCCAAAGGCTTTCCATGTATGAGGCTTACAAGTTACTGTATATTTACAATTAACGAGTATTGTTAAGAACAAAAACCAAGTGGCCTATTAATGTGCATTGAGTTCTTTTGTTCTTATACAAAATTGATTGTCTTTTGTATATATTTGCAAACAAGAGAAAACTTCTAGAAGGGTGCCCACAGAAATGATACAGCAGTTTTCTTTAGGAGACTGAGAGAAGCCTCAACTCGGGAAGTATGATGTGAGAGAGATATTTTTCATTTGGTATACTTTTGTTCTGTTTGAATTCTTTTAACCATGTGGGGTGTATTTCTGTTTCAATTTAAAAAATATTTGTTTTTAAAGAGAATGAAATGAAAACGCTGTAGCCCAAGACAACCTTGTGGATCAGATGCCTTGGGCTGAGTCCTAGAAGACAAGTCCAGAGTAACACAGTGGACAGAGGACCAGGGGACAGGGTGGAGGGGGGACCTTTGAGGAGATCTATTTTGCCACAAACGAGCTTGCTATCTTGGTGACTGAACAACAGCTCTAATCTCAAATTGAGAGAACTGGAAATGGCAGTTAAAGTTCACCTGATGTGAACCAGTATCAAACTAAAGTAAGAAAGATGAAATTGCACCTGTAACTTGCCCTCTGTGCCACTATATTATCATTCTAATCCCCAAGTTACCAGCCAAATAGACAAGGGGTCCTCACTCTCATACTACTGGTTCCTTCCTAGCTGGTGAGAAACTATGATGTGATTGTCACTGTTACAGGCAGTCAGGAAACTGGCCCAGCCATCTGGTCCTCAAATAGGGAGACAGAAGTCACTGCTATCATTGTGAGGGGTCCAAGACAAATGAGACCCCAAACCTGCCATGCCAAGGAATCCTGCATCTTACAGAGATAAGGCATGACCCATGAACCTTAAATAGAGGCTCTACTGTGTAAAGACCATCAGAGGAATAGATCCAGGGTTACAGGGTTTCAGGGAAGAGGATGACACTAGCCAGGAGGTAGTCCAAACAATTATAAAGGACTTTGCTTGGCACTTAGAATATTCGTAGAGGGAAGGAAGTGGAGGAGAAGCAGGCTGAAAGTATCAGGGAGGGTCCTGAGTTCCATTCTGGGTAAGCAACAGGTACCACTTTAATTCTGAGCACAGGGTTAGCCAGAACTTGAGTCCTTCAGGAAGATGAACCTGGCAGCAGAGTGGAGGTAAAAAGATAAAGGACCTAGGCCTGGGAGACGGATTTGCAGGCTCTGGGATTAGTCCTTCAGCTGAGAGCTAATGAGAGTTAAGGAGAAAGAAAGAAGAAGTGGAGTCATTCACGACCAATTCTGCAAAGGACACAGAAGAGAAGTGATGATTGACTGGGGAGCCCCACTGGTGGAGTGCTGAGGCTGATTGGCTGAGAGGAAAGGGATAGAATAAATGGGATTGGTGGCACCGATGCTAAGGAAGAGCACAGGATATTTTGGGGTACTGGTACCCATGTACAGAAGTCTGAGGCAGGAGCTCGGGAGGGAAGCTGGAGATTTTTGTGAGGAGTGAGCTTTGTAGTGGAAGTGGTTGAATCCCAGATATTAGATGATTTTGCAATGAGGGGTTTTTGAAAGAAAAGAAAATGATCAAGCAGGATAAGCTAAAGAAAGGTGACGGCAGAACAATAAGGAAAAAATGGAGTCACCGAAATTTGGTTATTGCAGTTTAACACAGGAGTTTGTGATACCACAGCCCCCACCCCCCCATCCCCCACCCCCACACACACACAGAAAGGTGAAGAAAATTAGATGAGAAAGGCCATTTTTTATAGCAGCTATGTGGTCACTGATGACTTTTAAAGAGCACTGTTCTTAGAGAGATATAAGGCATGTGTGTTGTTAGTTGCTCAGTCATGTCTGACTCTGCAACCCCATGGACTAGGGGCCCCAGGCTCCTCTGTCCACGGAATTCTCCAAACAAGAATACCAGAGTGGGTTGCCAGTCCTTTCTGCAGGGGATCTTCCTGCCCCAGGGATTGAGCCCAGGTCTCCTGCATTGTGGGCAGATTCTTTACTGTGGCCACCAGTGATTTAAAGCATAGTTTGCAAATTTCATGGCTACAGGGTGAATCCAGAAGAGGTATTTCATTTCATTCTCAGTGTTTAAAAAATCAAATTAAAAAGGCTAATATTTATAAATTGTTCAATTTCACTTAAAAATCCCATATTCCAAGCCTACATGATCTAGCCAACCGCAGCCCTCATGCCTCTTGGTTGGATGATGGCTGGATGTTGGCCCTGTGTCTGGAATGTGGTATGGGGAGTGTGCGAGGTGGCTGTGGGGTGGTGGGAATCTCCAGGCAATCTCCAGGTTGCCCCAGCTACACCCAACCTCATTTTGACATCTATGCTGTCAGTGTGTTTGCACTTGGTTAAGGCATGTGCAAGGCTTTCCAGACGGCACTGGTAGTAAAGAAGCAGCCTGCCAGCTCAGGAGACGTAAGAGACTCAGGTTCGATCGGTGGGTCAGGAAGATCCCCTGGAGGAGGGCATGGCAACCCACTCCAGTATTCTTCCTGGAGAATCCCCGTGAACAGAAGAGCCTGGTGGGCTACAGTCCATAGGGTCACAAAGAGTCAGACATGACTGAAGGGACTTAGCGTACAAGGCACGTGAAACTGATGAGGAAATAGAAGTCATTTACTCTTTCAAGTAGACCACTCCTTCGAAAGCTTGGAGATGACGTGCTAAAGAGAAAAGGATGGTTTATCAGGGTAGTCAGGAGGAGGAGAATGGGTGTGTTAGGGTGATGGAGACGCATGCTCCATTTGGTGTTACCCAAGAGGAAAAATTGAAGTAAAGAGTAAGAGACTGAAGAGGTGGGAGAGGAAGTGATTGATAAAACCAAAATTATATGTGGGAACTGAGGAATAAGCAAGATGGGGAGGAAAAGGAGCCTCTCTACTATTGAAATAGGAGAAGCCACATACAGAAATAGCAAGGAGGAGAGGAGGGAGTCTGGAAGAAGAGCTGGGATTCATGCTATGTGTGGGTGGGCTAATAAAACTGGGCTGAGTTCAGGGCCAGACCAGCAAGTGGGCGGGACTGGAAGGGCAAAGAGGGGTGATTCTCAGGGCAGGGAAATAGTTTGGCAGTCTTCAAGTGGTTATTCCTTAAATATTTGTCAAGTAGTCATGTTTTTGAAGTGGCAAAGAGAAGCTGATTTTCTCTTTTAAAATTACATGCCTATGTTTATATTTAGAAATTGGAGTTCATTACAGGCCCATATGCCCCATAACATTTACACTTAGTTGAAATTGTCTCTTACTTCACATATTTTCTGTACCGATAGGTACTCTTATTTACTAAGTACAGGAAAAACTACATGAATAGTAGGAAAATATTGTTCAAAATGTATTTAAAGGTTTCTTTTTCTGACTTACATGATGGTAAAACACATCTCATTTTTCTTTAGTTCTCTTTCACTCTGTCCTTTTTTTGAGATTTTTTTTTTTTTCCTGAGCCAGACAACTTCATAGAAGTCTTAGGTCAGTGCTTCAAACTGAGATAACCATGTGGATCTCTTGTTACTGATAAAGGCTACAATCTGCACCCTGCACTTCCAGCATTCCGCTGGTCACTTGGTGCTGGCCTCAGCTGTTCTATCAGCTGATCTCAAGATCTGTGGCTCTTTGGGCAAACCCTCTAACTTGTTAAAGTGAACTGTAGCAAACAGGCAGTGCCTTACAGAATTCTTGAACACAGTATACATGTTAGTGTATACATGAGCTTCCCTGGTGGCCCAGCGGTAAAGAATCTGCCTGCCAGTGCATGAGATGCAGGTTGGATTCCTGGGTTGGGAAGATCCCCTAGGGGAGGAAATGGCAACCCATTCCAGTATTCTTGCCTGAAAAATACCATGGACACAGGAGCCTTGTAGGCTATAGTCTATGGGGTTGCACGGAGTTCAACACGACTAAGTAACTAAACAGCAACGGCAAGTTGGTAAGAGTCTGGCGTGGGCTTCTGTCTGGCCAGTTATGTGAAAAGTTTCATGCAGAAAGCTGAATTCACTGGCATCGTGTTGCAGACTTATTCTTGTGTTGGTTCAGTGCACTTTCCTGATGAATTGGTACCTATAATAGGTGCTTAGTTCTTCTTGTGGATTTGGGTAGGATTTAGGCTGCAATCAGAGAAGGCAATGGCACCCCACTCCAGTACTCTTGCCTGGAAAATCCCATGGATGGAGGAGCCTGGTAGGCTGCAGTCCATGGGGTCGCTAAGAGTTGGACACGACTAAGCGACTTCACTTTCACTTTTCACTTTCCTGCATTGGAGAAGGAAATGGCAACCCACTCCAGTGTTCTTGCCTGGAGAATCCCAGGGACCAGGTAGCCTGGTAGGCTACTGTCTATGGGGTCACACAGAGTTGGACACGACTGAAGTGACTTAGCATAGCATAGCATAGCATAGGCTGCAATATGGAATCAATTTGTGGGGGATGTTATAGAGGATGTGAAAGTAGATCTATTCAAGGCAAACAAAAGGACCACCTAGACTTAGAGACGGAGAAGGCAATGGCAAGCCACTCCAATACTCTTGCCTAGAAAATCCCATGGATGGAGGAGCCTGGTAGGCTGCAGTCCATGGGGTCGCTAAGAGTTGGACACGACTGAGTGACTTCACTTTCACTTTTCACTTTCACACAATGTAGAAGGCAATGGCAACCCACTCCAGTGTTCTTGCCTGGAGAATCCCAGGGACGGCAGAGCCTGGTGGGCTGCCGTCTATGGGGTCGCACAGAGTCGGACACGACTGATGTGACTTAGCAGCAGCAGACTTAGAGAGGGACTTGCCAATTTGTGGCTGAGAGATAAAGGGAGAGACCAGAATCATTTTCTGGAGGCCAGCAGGGCGTTGCAGTGATGGTTGCTGTGGGCTTACGTTGGGCAAGTGGGGTCAGAGTTGAGTTGTGGACTGATGGTGGCTTGGAGGGAGTGGAGAAGCAGAGGAAGTGAGGGAAACTGTAATTGGATTTCAGAAGTCTAGTCATTTTAGTGAAATGCTCATTTTAATGAAATACCCTTAAGTTGCTTTTAAAAATGCAGCTGTATAAGATTATAATTAAAAATTCATTTCCATGATGTTCGAATTGCTTGGAGAATTGACTGTCACTATAAGCTTTGTGTGACTAAGAACACTTTCTGTTTCCCAGTTGTCTTTGGGAATCCAAATTGCAGTGCATTTGTGGCAATCTTCAAAATAATAGATTTCTCACGTGACTGCACATGATACATCACTTTATTTTTCATTTTAGTTTTTTCTGAGTTACGCTAGTCATATTGCTGAGCACTGGCAACTTATGTGGATATAGTTAGGTGTCGTTAAAATGATTTGGTGAGCGTTCATGAAGGGATAAACACTAGCATTGTTATGACTGTGACTGTTCCTCAATCTACCTGAGTCTTGGTTCCTTTCTTTTAAACTGTGGTGGGGGGAGAGTGGGGGTGGAATGGGCCAGCTGATCGCTAAAACACTTTCCCTTTTAAATGTCAAAGAACATGACAATAAGCTAGGATGGTAGTTAGGACAGAGTTTGAATGCTGAAAGATAAACTGAGGCTTATTAAAATGTTTAAAAGTTTATTTGAGCAAATATGGGCTCTGATCAGGCAGAGACAAACCAGAGGTAGATAAGAGTTAGAAGACTTGGTAGAGGAGACTTAGAAGGAGAGCAAGGGAATTATATGACTGGCTATAACTTAGACTGTTGCCTCATTCAGGAAAGTCTAGTTGGTTGTTTGTGATTGGTTCTGTTCGGTTTCGATTTCTTTGAGGCTTAGATTTTGGTTTGCTTACATAGGTGCCAAACATTAGCACTGCATTAGAACATTCGAGTCACCTCAGTCTAAGCCTCCTCGCTTAACTAATTTAAAGAATGTGATGAGAGTAAGAAGGCAGTGGCGTGAATGTCTTAGTTTTGTTAGGAGAGCTAGGTCATCTGTAGCATTACCTCAAAAACTCTTCCAAATTCCAAGAAGACAGTTATGGTCAATTACATGTTTAAAGCTCCTTATGGCTAAAATATACATATTTTGGCTAGATGGTAGAGCTGTTTAGAGAACACAGGGAGGCCTTGCATAATAAGTGCATACAATATATTTATTCTTATTTTGTAGGATTTAGGAGATAGTGTTCCTACTTTAGTTGATTCTGGAGCTTATGGTTTTTGCCTCTTTGTTTCCCTGTGTTCTGGGATGCCACCACTGTTCAGTATCTGGCATCCAGGCCCCATGAACAGATTCTCTTTCCTGAAATGACTCCACTCTGAACCCTGCAGGAACTGAAATTTTGCAGGGAAATTCTTAAGGAATTTTGTGGGTCGCCATCATGGTGGTTTTCCCTGTTTCCCTCGTCATTTGGGAGCAGTCAGCCTCTAAGCGCTGTTGACCTTCTATTGACCACTGTTGTACTGTAGGCCATCATGGGGCGCTCTGCGAGAAAGAAACCATCTCTGACTCCACCTCCTCATTCCAGAAGCCAGAATCCTGTTTCCCAAATCAGTATTAGTCTTCTCCACAGAAAGGGTATCATCTGGGGCTTCTCTATCAGGTACCTACTGAATTTCTTCATTGGCTATCTGTAATTCTAGCTTGTTAGCCAAGCTTTCTTTCTATATGGTTCCACCTGGGCAACTCTGCACTGGAATGTGGCTGCAATTACTAAAAGTGATAAGGTATGACTGGTGAACTCTTGTTTCCTGATATTTAGCTACCAGGCCTGCACTCATCTCACACGTTAGTAAAGTAATGCTCAAAATTCTCCAATCCAGGCTTTAGCAATACATGAACTGTGAACTTCCAGATGTTCAAGCTAGTTTTAGAAAAGGCAGAGGAACCAGAGATCAAATTGCCAACATCTGCTGGATCATTGAAAAAGCAAGAGAGTTCCATAAAAACATCTATTTCTGCTTTATTGACTATGCCAAAGCCTTTGACTGTGTGGATCACAGTCAACTATGGAAAATTCTGAAAGAGATGGGAATACCAGACCACCTGACCTGCCTCTTGAGAAACTTATATGCAGGTCAGGAAACAACAGTTAGAACTGGACATGGAACAATAGACTGGTTCCAAATAGAAAAAAGAGTATGTCAAGGCTGTATATTGTCACCCTGCTTATTTAATTTATGTTCAGAGTACATCATGAGAAACGCTGGGCTGGAAGAAGCACAAGCTGGAATCAAGACTGCCGGGAGAAATATCATTAACTTCAGATATGCAGATGACACCACCCTTATGGCAGAAAGTGAAGAGGAACTCAAAGCCTCTTGATGAAAGTGAAAGAGGAGAGTGAAAAAGTTGGCTTAAAGCTCAACATTCAGAAAACGAAGATCATGGCATCTGGTCCCATCACTTCATGGGAAATAGATAGGGAAACAGTGGAAACAGTGTCAGACTTTACTTTTTGTGCTCCAAAATCACTGCAGATGGTGACTGCAGCCATGAAATGAAAAGATGCTTACTTCTTGGAAGGAAAGTTATGACCAACCTAGATAGCATATTCAAAAGCAAAGACATTACTTTGCCAACAAAGGTTCTTCTAGTCAAGGCTATGGTTTTTCCTGTGGTCATGTATGGATGTGAGAGCTGGACTGTGAAGAAGGCTGAGCGCCAAAGAATTGATGCTTTTGAACTGTGGTGTTGGAGAAGACTCTTGAGAGTCCCTTGGATTGCAAGGAGATCCAACCAGTCCATTCTGAAGGAGATCAGCCCTGGGATTTCTTTGGAAGGAATGATGCTAAAGCTGAAACTCCAATACTTTGGCCACCTGATGCAAAGAGTTGACTCATTGGAAAAGACTCTGATGCTGGGAGGGATTGGGGGCAGGAAGAGAAGGGGATGACAGAGGATGAGATGGCTGGATGGTATCACCGACTCGATGGACATGAGTCTGAGTGACCTCCGGGAGTTGGTGATGGACAGGGAGTCCTGGCGTGCTGCGATTCATGGGGTTGCAAGGAGTCAGACACAACTGAGCGACTGAACTGAACTGAACATCTAAAACCTCATTCCTTTTAGATACATTGAAACTTTTTTGCGTGTACTATTATTTTCCTTTCTATTTTTTTTTTTTTGGTTGATATTTCTAGGCTACAAGGATAATTTTTATCAACAAAGTTAACTTATCATAGTTTATAATGGTTTAGACCTAATTGCCAAAGGTATACTAGTCAGCTTCAGTTCAGTTCAGTTCAGTCGCTCAGTCGTGTCCGACTCTTTGCGACCCCATGAATCGCAGCACGCCAGGCCTCCCTGTCCATCACCAACTCCTGGAGCTTACTCAGACTCACGTCCATTGAGTCGGTGATGCCATCCAGCCATCTCATCCTCTGGCGTCCCCTTCTCCTCCTGCCCCCAATCCCTCCCAGCATCAGAGTCTTCTCCAATGAGTCAACTCTTCGCATGAGGTGGCCAAAGTACTGGAGTTTCAGCTTTAGCATCATTCCTTCCAAAGAAATCCCAGGGCTGATCTCCTTCAGAATGGACTGGTTGGATCTCCTTGCAGTCCAAGGGACTCTCAAGAGTCTTCTCCAATACCACAGTTCAAAAGCATCAATTCTTTGGCGCTCAGCCTTCTTCACAGTCCAACTTTCACATCTATACATGACCACAGGAAAAACCATAGCCTTGACTAGAAGAACCTTTGTTGGCAAAGTAATGTATCTGCTTTTGAATATGCTATCTAGGTTGGTCATAACTTTCCTTCCAAGGAGTAAGCGACTTTTCATTTCATGGCTGCAGTCACCATCTGCAGTGATTAGAACAGCATATTTAATACTGTGCTAGAAACTTTATGTACATTAATTCTTTCCCCCTATAACAACACCTCATGAGATAAGAATTATTATTCGTTTCAAGTTCATATCATGAGAAAGGAACAGGTTAAATTCATGCTTCTTTTCTCCAATATCTAAGCTCTTTCTGCTGTACTTAGCTGCTTATTCACCATGCAGTTTATTTGTTTTTTTTTTTTTTTTAAGATTTTTTGATTGGGACCCTTGTTGCTGCTGCTGCTGCTAAGTTGCTTCAGTCGTGTCCGACTCTGTGCAACCCCAGAGATGGCAGCCTACCAGGCTCCCCTGTCCCTGGGATTCTCCAGGCAAGAACACTGGAGTGGATTGCAATTTCCTTCTCCAATGCACGAAAGTGAAAAGTGAAAGTGAGGACACTTAGTCATGTCTGACTCTTAGTGACCCCATGGACCGCAGCCTACCAGGCTTCTTTGTCCATGGGATTTTCCTGGCAAGAGTACTGGAGTGGGGTGCCATGTCTTCTCTGGGGGACCCTTGTTAAAGTCTATTAAAATTTTACAATATTGCTTCTTTTTTGTATGCTTTGGGTTTTTGGCCTTCAGACATTTGGGATCTTAGTTCCCCTGGCCAAGGATTGAACCCACACCCCCTGCATTGGAAGGCAAAGTCTTAACCACTGGACAGCTAGGGAAGTCCCTATTAAGTTGTTTATAATATTAAGTACCATATATCTCTGTTATATTAGTGTATAGCGATTAACATTAAAATTTTCTTTGAGTTTTCTTGGTAGAAAAGAAAAACATGTATTTATGTATATACAGGTGTGTGTATATATATATATATATATATGTAGACAGCTATAGGGAGAGGGAGTAAAGTCTATGTTAATAAAATGTGTATATTCTTACACATTTAAACAAATTTAATATGGTAAATTTGATGAGGATTTTTTTCACTAACTTAAAAGGTCAGATTGTAATTAAATGAAAAATAGTTGAAATCACTATAATTCAATTCCATAGTGTTTGAAAAGTAGATTATTTAAAGTACTGAGTCATATCCCACCCCACCTCTGCCCTCTTCATGAATAGATCTTAAATGCTGATCTGAAGATGATCTCAGCCATTTGTAGAAAAGCTTATTGGTCAAAAGGCCCCAAACATGTGCATGTGTGTGTGTGCTAAGTTGCTTCAGCTGTGTCTGACTCTGTGTGACGCTGTGGACAGTAGCCCACCAGGCTCCTCAGTCTATGGGATTCTCCAGGCAAGAGTGGGTTGCCATGTCCACCTCCAGGGGATCTTCCTGACCCAGGGATTGAACTCATATGTCTCTAGCATTGGCAGGTGGCATTGTTTTTAACCTCTAGCGCCTCCTGGGAAGTCCCAAATGTACGCATACCGTATATTTCATATTTCTATTCCATTTTGAATGTTGTCATTTTTATCTTCACCTCTAGATTCTAAGCTCCTCCTGATTGGAGACTCCTCTTCTGGTTCTCTCCTGTCTTTTCAGGGAATTGGTCATGGTCAGGCCATTACATGCTCACTAATTAGTGGCGGGCAATCAAAAGTGCCTTGAGGCCCCGAGAGGAGACGCCCATGAGTAAACAGAGGAAAAAATGAAGAAGACAGAGATGCCTGGCAGGAGAGGCTGACTAGGCCGGATGGGAACTGGCCCTGCAGCCTCATCGTCTGTTCGTAGGGCTTCTTATTCAGGCTCCAGTAGCCTCAGATGTGGAGATTACAGCGCTTAATGCTGTCGCCCCTTCCTTTCACTGTGAATGGAATGGGGACACTTGCTGGGGTCACAAGGCATCAG
Source organism: Tragelaphus eurycerus (assembly GCA_935064755.1). NCBI lineage: Eukaryota > Metazoa > Chordata > Mammalia > Artiodactyla > Bovidae > Tragelaphus > Tragelaphus eurycerus. Next base: position 12,885,513 of record CAKXYN010000024.1, on the reverse strand, counting down.
TGATCTGTCATGACTCCAGGCTGGGGTGGATGTCCAGGCAGATATTTTTTTTTTTTTTTTGAACGAACAGACAGGCTGTCTCCTGAGATCTGACCATGCCTAGAACTTGGAGGAGATTCAGCTGGCTTTGGTTCAAACCAGACGAACTGAAACAATACCAACAGTAAGGGAAGGAGTCTAGACCTCGCAAGAGATGCTCCTTCACCTTCAGCCTGAAGTCTGTAAATTCTTAGCGTGAGCCTTCTAGCAGCCCAAGTGTCCTTCTGTATTCCCCTCAACTCACCCCGCACAGATGAATAACGGTTGAAGATTTCTTAATAATAATACTAAGTAATATTGCACCCATGTCAACGTGTCATAGGTAGAAACAACAGAAGCTTGTTCACAATATAGAGGATTTTTAGTTGTAGAAAATTAGAGAACTCCTTGGAAAACTCCTAACGCTGCTGTTTACTGAGTGTTGACCAGGCCCAGATTGTGAGGCCCATCTAGTTGTCTCAACTCATTTGGGTGGAAAAGATAATGTCTCTGAGTCCAACTCTTTGTGACCCCATGGACTGTAAGCTGTCAGGCTCCTCTCTCCAGGCAAGAATACTGGAGTGGGTAGCCATTCTTTTCTCTAGGGGATCTCCCTGACCCAAGAATCAACCCTGGGTCTCTTGCATTGCAGACAGATTCTTCCCATCTGAACCACTAGGGAAGCCCAAGAGGGAACTAGAATAGAGTGGAGAAGTGGCAAGGATGTTGTCCATGTTTGTTAATGCTTTGGAAGCAGGTGATCTGCTGAGTCTTAGCAGCACCTCAGCATGGTTCTTTGGGCCCGACGTCCAATCCTCTGTGCAGTCTCCAGGCCTCGTTTGGGTCAGGGCATGAGCAGTAGTCTGAAGCATAGCAGCTAGCTAATTCCATGGCTTCTCCATCTCTTTCTGTCTCTGTCTCCCTCTATTACTGCCTCTGTCTCTCTCAAACACACTGACATTTGTAAGAAGGAGGGCAAAATGGAACATAGAATGTGGTTTAACTTTCAGAAGTTTAAATGAGAAGCTCTTTGTCAGTGAAAAGCAAACAAAACAAACTGGCCGCAGGGTCAGCATGCTCTGGAATGTAGAATTGTTTGTCGCCAGTCAAACAGCCGCCTGATGCTGGGTTTACATAATGTTTCAGCAAACCGAAACAATGAGGACATTTACCATTAACTCAAGGCCTGAGCCATAAAATCAGAATGGGGAAAGATGAGGGTCACTGACTCTGCTCTTTAAGGCCCTCAGCAAATAGCTCTGCCCAGGGCAAAGTAGCTCCTTAGACCAAACTGTCCAGATTTATTAAACACCTAGTCTTTTGCCCAAGACTCTAAATAGGAAGATGGAAGGCCCCAGTCCTTTCATAGCGCCAGGGCCATGCTGACATCTAGCTGGCAGATAGAGAACCAAATAATGATGAGGTGACACTGTTAAAGTGAGTTTCATTTTAGACAAAGCTCCCTGTGTGAGAAGAACAGAAGGGAGAGCCCAAGTTCTCACAGGTCAGAAAAGGGGCCCAGAGAGATAGCATTTGAATGGAAACCAGCAGGAAGAGTAGAAGTTTCTCAGGACCACCTGGAGGTGTGATGGGGTAGGAGCCAAGGTACATGCTAGAGAGGTTAAATAACTGCAGGGCACAAGGAGCCTGGATTATTCCAGAAATGACCAAGAATAACTTAGTGTTGTCCAATGTGAGGAGTGCCAGGAGAAGGGGTGGGGAGGGTGGTAGTCAGGTTAAGAAGGGTTTTGTGCGCATGTGAGGCCAGGTGCTGTGTGGGGAGGGATGCCGGGGACATCTTTTGAGCTGGCCACATTTGCTTCTTGTCCTTGGTGCTGAGGAGTTCAGGTGGGAGGGGGTGGCTGGAGGGATGAAGTGGTCCTGTGAGGGGAGGGGAGGGCACTTCTGCAGTGGATGTTCCGAATGCGCACACTGAGGAGTTGCCAGGCCCAGGTAAACTGAGACCCGCACAGATAGTGGTGGGATTCATGAGGGGGACGGGGAGATGGCAGGAGTGGGCTGGATGGTCAGCGCCAGCTCCAGGCAAACTCCAGGGCTCACGAATGGCTCTGGGGGGCTCCAGGGTCTCACCTGCCTTCTGAGGGCCACTCTCAATGCTGAGACATAGCGTCACTACCGACCTGGATTTGTGTCAGCTCCGAGGAGTGCCTCTGAGGTCCTGCTTCGCTTCAAGTGTCTGGAGCACAGCAGTGGATCTTACTTAATACTGGGTGATTGAACCGAGCTGATGATATTGGTACTAATAGAGGAGCTGGGGTGCATCCCTGGAACCGTCACACAAAACTCCATCCAGGTGGTGAGAGAAGCAATTAACAAAAGAAACAAAATGCATAGAAAGCTAGACGGTGAAATACACCATAAGGAAACAATAAGGCAGAGAGCATGGTTTGCGATTTTAAATAAGATGAGCAGACTTGGGAGTACCCCTTTGGATCTGCGGGAGACAAGCATTCTGGGAAGAGGAGAGAGGGCCAGAGTGTGGAACTGGGTGTGTGCTTAGTTTGTTGGGAAGCCACAAGGAGGCCAGCATGGCTGCAGCGAGGTCTGCGAGGTGGAGAAGTGGGGTGAGGGCAGACATGTGCTGGGGGGGGTGCTGCCGCTGTCCTTAGTCCGAGCCAGGTGGGAAGTCCCGCGGATTCTCCTGTGCTGTGTCCCTTTCTCCCCTCCTGCCCCTTCCCCTCATGCTCACCACTCACCAGTGCACATCTTATAGACAGCTGGCGCAGACACAGGCAGGAGCCAAAGCTGCTGAAACACGAGGTAGGAGGACTGCTCTAGTTTCAGGGCCTGAGGAGCTACAGTAATTGAACACCGTGCTTTAATTCTTAGGATAAGGAGGACGACTGGAGTGTGGACTAGTATCAGGCGATATTCGTTGCTCTTGATTTGCTTAGGTGTGATTTTTCTACTAAGGTTACAGAGGAGAATGTTTTCATTCTGAAAAGACACATATTGAACTATTTAGGGGTACAGTGTCTTTGATAACAGCAACTTACTTTCAAATGGCTCAGCACACACATAGCCACAATGGAATAGATACAGACAGACGGACGGAATGCCAAAATGTGAACAGCTGCTCCATCTTGGTGGTGGGGATGCAGTGACAAGTTTTTCTAGACTATCCGCTTTCACTTTAGAAAATGCTCACGTTAAAAAGTTGAGGGAAACCCCTCTGCTATGGCCCATTTCTTTTGACTCTGCCTTTAGCTGCTGTTATTTGTTTTCTTGAGATTCTGCCCAGCACCCCCGGCAGTTGATTTGCTTTGGGTCAGAAATGCTTGTCTCTGGAGACTTAGACGCAGACCACAGAGATTCAGGTGAGATGACAGAGGAGTGGCATCTACCCGCTTTGGGCTGGCAGACCCCAACAGAACAGGCCCGTAGTCAAAGCAAGGTAGGTAGATGCCTGATGATTGTAAGAGACACTCTGCAGGGCAAGAGGAAGACAAAGAAGAAATGCAGCCTTGCAGACGTTAGTTCCTCTCTGGAGCGTGTACTTTCCCCCTGATGTCGAGTTTCTAAATTATTCCATTCTTTACCTGCTGTGTGAATTGACAAAAGGCTAATGTGATTCAGAAACTCAGCAGTCATCCAGAAAGTCTATTTCCAGTCTGGTGGTTACCAGGCTCTGTCAGAGGATTGAGTTCTGGTGTATTAAATCTGAGATTTAATCCAGGGGCCAATATGTCTGTGAATATCAGAAAGCTCAACCCCCCTTTGCATGGGTCACATCAATTCCATATGCTATTTTCCATGTGGAAGCAAGAAATAGTGCATCCAGAAAGTTGGGCTTAGCACCTATAGATCTCCTGATTAAATTTCAGTGTCTAGTTAGGATGTGAGGATTTATATATACACAACCTCTGCCAGCCACATAAGACAGAAAAAATAAATAACTCATTATTATCATTATTATTAAGAATAGAGCTCTTTAGAGCTCAGAGAAAAGCCAAATGTAGGTGATAATATATAAAGGACTTCCTAAAGAAAAAGTTGTTTGCAGCCTTTTATTTGGTTTTTAAAAAAGTCTTTTGTTTTGCTGCAGGAATTAAAATAAGAGACAAAAATTATTTGAAACTAAGGGAGGAAGTAGAAAATTGGTCACTATTTGTAGATTTGTCTGTTCTCGGTACAGTAGTAATAATAATAGCAATTATAGCAACAGTTAATATTTTTGAACATGTACCATATGCCAGGTATAGTTAGTACTTTTGAAATTTAATTTAATTCTGTGACAAACCTATGAAGTAGCTGCTACTATTTTCTTAATTTTTAGGGAGCTGAGAGCCAGAGAAGTTAAATAGCTTGTGTGAAGTCAGATGAGTTACCCAGCAGTTACCATGGGTAGTATTCAAGCTGTCTCTTGAAGTGAGCTAAATAAAATTTGATCCTATTTTCTTTTGCAAAATCTTAGTTCCCTGACCAGGAATCAAACCCATGCCCCCCTGCAGTGAAAGCATGAAGTCCTAACCATTGGATCACCTTGAATTCCCAATTCTATCCTATTTTTTAGAGGTATATTTTTGTTTTTCCCTTTCTCCATGGTAAGGCTTGTCCTGGTCCCTCTGGGGGATATACTGAAAATGCTAGTCCGTTACATTCCTGGCAAGCCGGGTCTCTAGGCAGCCAGGTCTCACCAGACTGCCAGCGTGGACCATGGCTCCAAAATCGATGGCAAACTTGGCTCCATGATCGAGAGGGGCTCGAACACAAGCTGAGGGGTGCTGGGTTACCTCTCTAGACACGGGTCATCCTCGTCACCCAGCCTCAGCATCCGTTTTCGTGAATGGTCTGGCACAGGGAGGAACGGAGGATCCTCGTTCTAGGTGGTGCAGAGCTGAGGCCCAGCGACTTGGTTGCTCCTTCAAGCCTTTCGTCACTGTGTCTGTCCCTTCATCTTCAGTGTCACACCTTAAGCTGCTTCTTCCTCCGTGGACACGAGCCTCCTCTTGTATTTGGCACACAGATTTGTGTAAGGAGCTTTAGAATTACTATTTTTGGCAAATTTATGAAGGCAGCTCTAGTGGTAAAGAACCTGCCTGCGGATGCAGGAGGCATAGGAGATGTGGGTTCAATCCCTGGGTTGGGAAGATCCTCTGGAAGAGGGCATGGCAACCCACTCCAGTATTCTTGCCTGGAGAATCCCATGGACAGAGGGGCCTGGCAGGCAAAGCGTTGGGCACAGCTGAAGCAACTTAGCACATTAATAAATTGAGAAAGGCAATTTTGTGTATTGGATGCCTGTTACTCATCATCTCAATAAAAAACCCAAATGACTCATTTTCTTCTCGGTGTGGTGGGAAAAAGCTACACTTCTGAATTGAGTCTTAGCAGTAGTCTTCCTGAATTATCACATTGCTTCACAGAGGTAAAGGGCTAGGGGAATGACCAGCGGGTTTAAATTATTTCCAGACCTGATTGTAAAGTGCTATGAATGCTAAATAATAAATAACAGACTTGCACTGTTACAAAAATCTGATGAAACCTTGTAATGGTTTTCATTTAGTCTTGTGTTTAATTTAGTTATAATGTTCTGTACATTTACAGAAAAATAGGTTATGATATATTCTATGATTTGAGATGTTTGACAGATCTGAATTATTTTAATCTTGGGATCATCAATATACATAAACTTTATTCTACCTCTGAAATTCCTTTGAAATAATATGAATTCCCTTCCCTGATGTTATTAGAGTTATCGTTCTTAAAAGCAAATTGAATAACTCCCTTCTTTTTTTTTTGTAAAGCAATCTTTCTATGTTCCTTTTTTGTCAGTAGATAGGATTTCAAGGTACCTGGGATGGGATCCAGTATTTCATGGTTTGAGCTCTGCTCTCTCTTCATGGTTGACCATTTCCCCAGACGTTATCTCTGTTTTAACCTTTCTGAAGTCCCTGTATTTTCCTGCATGTATTCTGACTTGTCCAACTTCCATGGCTTTGCATAAGTGATTTGTTCACTTATCTTGCTTTACTTCCTGGAAAACTCCCAGTGGTCCTTTGAAACCTCTCAGGTATCACCCTCTCTCTGAAGACTTCCTTTATGCTGACCTCCATTCATTGCTACTCATCTGACAGAGTAGCAGAATCTGTCTGTGTTCACATATTAACTGGCAATGTTGATCTGAATGCATTAACATGGTTTATTTACGGAATTGTATCCTTCTTTAAAATGGAATTCTGCTTGAACACAAGGACAGCATCTTCACTGTCCTTTCTTATAGCCTCTTCCGTGACCTTTTGACTCCAGTCACTGCTGGGCCAGCTCTGTGCAGTTGGGACACACTGGGTCCTTGCTTCAGCTGCCCACACAGTTCTTGCTTTCTGACATGGGGCTTTCCTGAGGCTGTTGTTTCCAGAGGCCAAGTTACCATTCTGCCCCATGCACACACTGGAAGTGGGAGTGAACTAAAACCCCTTGGGGCAATGATGGGAGCTGGAGGAAAAATAATGCCCACGTCCCATACTATTCAGGGAGACATCGGGGTCTCATTCGACTAGGCATTTCAAAGCATCTCAGGGCTCTGGAGCTATAGTCGCCTGTTTGAGTGACTAGTTCAGTGAAGTGGCTTTGGATCAGCTCGGCTTCCCTTCTTTAAATCTGCCCAGTCCTCTACTCCTGTTCTTTGGAATCACATCCCAAGGTAAATGATCTTGTCTCAGGCTCCGCTTTTGGAGAGAACCTAAACTAAGACAGAGCCCTCATGTAAAACCAGCTTCACTATGTTACACTTTTCTAGATTAAGAGATGTTTGGAAACTATTTGCAAGCCTCAAAAAGTAACCCCTAAATAAAGATGGTACCAACTACAAGTAAATAGGATAGCATCCACCACATAATAATGCTGCAGTGAATGAAATGTTTTGTGAATTAGGCATTTTTATTCCATCAGTCAGGAGATGGACTCAGACAATTGCTCAGTTTTGTAAAAAATAATTCTCCATAATTTTACAGCTGTGTCTTAGGTTGTAACTGAGTTGTAATGTTATGATCATTGCTTTATAGATGGTGAGGCCCTGACACAGCAGCTTTCTCTGAGAAAGTGGTGAGGCCCTAGAAGACTCATGTCTTTCCCACAAAAGGTCAGTGCAAGGAGCCTGGGTGTGAAATCCTATATGTATACCAGGGCCAGATGGCTTGCTCTGATGTGCGCGACTGTGTGTGTGTATGCGCGCACACATGTATGTATGTGTATTTGTTTCTTTTTAAAAACACACAAATGGGTTCCAACCTAATGATCTTAAATATTACAATCCTTGGATTACGTATAAAAAATGACATGTTTTGAAAATGAAAAGTATTGGGCAATGAAATTGGCATCTAGAACCCTGTGCATTTCAAAGGTTTAAAATCACAGGATTTTAGGATCTTTTACAGCTAGGGAAAAAAAAAAAAGTTACTCAGGGCAGATGGTTAGTAACAGAACCCAGGCTAGAACCTAGGCCTGGGGAGCCGCCTTCTCATGATCCTTCTGTTACACCACACTGCCTTCTCTTGATGTTCCTTCTTTTAAACCAGAGGTTGGCAGACTTTTTCTGTAAAGGTCCAGATAGTAAGTAATTTAGGCCTTGCAGGCTAATGGTTGCTGTCACAGCTGCTCAATTTTTCTGTGAGAGCAGCCGTAGAGGATGCTGCTGTAAATGAGCATGGCTGGGTTCCAGTGCAGCTTTAGTTACAAACTCCAGTGGTAGGCCTGATTTGTCCCCTGTTTTACAACATTGGTGTCATGGTAGTTTCTGCCTGATGGTCACCAAAAGGCTACTGCGTCCTAGAGAATTAAAGCCACCCCCCAGCCTGTTGGTGAGCTGGGTGGTTGCATCAGCGCCCACACACGACTGGGCTTCCTTCCAGGTCAGGGTCTGGTCAGACTCTGAGCCAGCAGCTGAGAGAGTGAGCCTGGCACTCGCAGGACTCTGGTTTCCAGAAGGAATCACAAATCCCCTTCCTGTGCAGATAAAGGAACAATTGTACCACGGGAGAACTTACTGGAAAGTAACGCAGGGTCACCAGGAAGGAAAAGGAATTCACTCCTTGGTCACAGGCCTTCGTCTGGGTTGGGAGTCGCTCAGACTTGGAGAGGTCAGTAAGGATGCAAGTCTGACTTTGGCAGGCCTCCAGGGCTCTGCGCTCACGGCGTGAAGCACTGTGCTTGGCTTATTTCTGTGCCGCTTCCTTTGGCTGCTCCAGTGACCCCGTCCTCTTCACAGCCAGGTATATAATTCCCCCCACGGTTTCACCCCCTCTCCTACACGTATTGTCTGCCAGTGCTAAGCTTTTCTTCCTGTTCATCAAAATCTCCAATAGACAAAGATGGTCTCCTCTCCATTTCATCTCCCACAAAACTTGAAAGCTTGACTTGTGAGTCCCAGGTCTGAGGACCTACAGGACAAATGTCTTTCCACAGAAGGTCAATGAAAGAAGCATGGATTAAACCCTATGCTTATGTCAGCGAACTGGATGACTATTTCAGTTCATGTGCATTAATATGTGTGCATGTGTGTGTACGTGTTCACGTGTGTGCCTGTGTGTACATATGTGTGTGTGTATCTGAGTTTGACCTTTCAATCAGGAGCTCAGCTTCCCTTTGGGCCTCTCTGAGCAGGAAAGATCCTTTGGTAGCTTGGTAGGATCCTTTGGTAGCTCTTGGCTGGACTCAACCATCATTCTCAAATCTTCACTCCTCTTTCGGTTTTCACTCTGTGAATTCATACAGCGGTCTTACAGGTGGGATGATGCTTCCAATGGATTTAATCATCTCATCCTGAAAAGAGTATATGCATCACTCGTTTTGATGGTCAACTGGTCAGAACTGCTGTTGGGCATAAGCTCCTAATGGATGTCTAAATCCCTGGGCCTGAAATGACTTAGGAAAACAAGGGGCATTATTAGTAGTTCTCCAAGTAGCACTCTAGCCCCTGGGGAAAGGGTTGCTGATAGTTCCGTGAAAGGAAGCAGAAATAGAGAGGAAGGAAGAAAGGAAGGAATAATTCATAAACAACCAATTCCTTTAGCACCTGGCTCTGGTTCCTACTGCTGTGAGAAGAATACCAATGGCTTCGATATTCCATTGTTTGTTTCTGGGAAGTATTTGCTTCCCAGGTGCGGAGCGGCCTGGATCTCAGACTGGCAACAGGGCAGAGAATGTGGTCGATATGAAAGGAAAAACTCCAGCCAAAATTCTTTAAATTACATTAGTTTTTCCTTTAAAATCCACTTTGAAATTCTTACTAAATCTCTGGTTGATTTTTAGTTACACTTCCTCTGAAGAGTGGCATAGTCTTAAAGGTACAAGTTCTTCTGTTTTCCTCACATTATTGCTATTTTGTTAGTTTCTTTAATGGCCTACTTTGTTTTGATGAAATCTTTTTCATCCTTAGTAACAAATGCTGAGGAATGATTAATGAATACAAACGGAAAAACAGCTCACAAAACAGAAGCGAGGAAAGGTGAGGGAAGAGATAAGGGCACGGGGAGGGCGACTGTGAAATGGCTCATCACCACAAGGTGGCGCTATTAAAACACCGCATTTTAAAGTCCGAAGAAGGTTGCAAGAAAAGAAAACAGACTTTCACATAGAAAATGCTTAGTATCAAAGGAGCGAAGTGTGTATGTGATGCGTATTTGTGTGTATACGTGTGTGTATTAAAGCTGTAATCATTTGAGGAAGAGTAAATGTTATGGGGAGCAGTGATAGAATTGTGTTTGTTTTTTTGAGGGAAGTGTTTCACAGCTGAACTGTTGTAATTCACATATTAAATATTTTTTATTAGATATTCAATACATTTAATTCCAATAAGATCTTTCCTGGAAACTTCTGAAGTGTGGCATTGTAGACACCAGAATGATGGGTTACGCTTACCATTCCTTAATCCATTTTCATTCTACATGGAGAGCTTGCACACTAAAGGCATTTATTTGAAAACAGCTAGTGCCCCATTAGGGGACACATGAAGCCTGCAAGGTCTCAAATGTTCTTGACTGCTTTGGGAACTTGGTATGTGGAAAGGTGGTAAATGAATACTCAGAAAATAATTCTTCACTTTAAAACGTGTTGTCTGTTATGTGACTCCCTTGGTACCAGGACCATTGTCATTAAAAGTGAACGTTTTTGTGTTTGCGTGTTCTGTGAATGTGTGGAGTATCCATTTACTGATGGACAGAGAGATAAAAAGCTGATGTTTTTCAAGTTTGTACATTGAAGGTGGGTATTGATATAATGGTACAGATAATCTTTCTTGAAGAAAGGCAGGAGTGGCCAGTGATCTAATGTAAGTAAGTAGAAGCACCCAGAACTTTACACTGATGCTCATTTATTTTGTCTCCATAGCAACTCCCTGAATCAGATGATGTTAATATCTTCATTCTCAAGGAGAGGCTCTAAGAACTTAAATAACCTGTCAACAGTCACAAAGCGACTGTGTGGCAGAATCAAGAGGTAAGCCCAGAAATTATTCATGGGAGAACAGTGCAAGGATGTGAAAGGGAAAAAGGGCCTGTGTTGTCTTGCAATTTGTATTTAGATAAAACCTGGGAAAATGACATAGGTCTCTCTGAAAGGAACAGACCTGTTCTGTTCTAATGCCTGCTTCCCATACAAGCAGATGAGGGATGTATATATCGTAATATGTACACATTACATATATCGTAATACACACACATTTTATCTGATTCTTTTATATACATTTTCATCAACTTATATGTCAGCATAACTATAACGTTTTCCACCATTCACAAAGCAGGAGGCCTGGAAAAATTGAATTTTTGCTATAACTGGGGAAAATAGTATAAGCTGATCATAGAAATTGTAGCTCCCATGGTGTCTCCCAGATAATTCATACTACAGAGGCATTGACCTAACTGGAAATTCAATTCATCATATAGAAATCAACTGGTTCCTGCTTAGGGAAAAATATGTTAATGAGAATATAAAACTCCAAGGACAGTGATATATATCATGCTGGTGGAATATTAGCCTGTAGAAATATTTTTTAAAAAAGCTTTTTATTATTTTGAAGTGTATGGAAGAACTGTATATCAATTATTAGACTTTATGATTGAATTGTAGGGTAGTCATGTTTAGCCTTTATTTTGCAGAGGTGCCTCTGGGTCCATCCGGGAAGTTGTATGGAGGGAAATGTTATGTGTGAAGGTGCTGATGGTGTGTGTAGAGGGGGTGTAGTGGGAGATATGGGTTTTAGTCATTCACTTCAGTTTATTCTGAAGCAGCTGGGCTATTTCTGACATATACAGTGCTTTTGTACATGTGGAATATTCGGTTTTGATGTCAAGTCCCGTAATAGATCAAGGATCTAAGAGATTTATTTAGGACAGTTTTTCATGCAGTCATACCTAAAATATTCAGATATTTTGATGCTTTTTTAAAAATGAGAAAATATCCCCTGTGTCCTGTGGCTATCACTGTTGGATGTGACATAATATTTGAGAAGAAAAGTCGTTGTAGATTTTAAAGAGATGCATCGCAAAGGAATCAAGTTCCTAATTTTATACATATAAAAAGGAAAGAATCTCACTCTGTGATGACAAATCTTGAACCAGCTGGAGGCTAATTATCATAGAAGTAAGGGCAACTAAGAAGCCTTCTGATGGAAGCAGACGATCTGGGTTTATGTTGCAGTTTTTGATGTGTTCTCTGGTGCTCTGAAGCATTGACAGGAGTGCCATAGATTTCATTGTTTCTCTGCTCATTTGTTCACAAGTATATGTTATGAAGGGCTCTCAAATGCCCGCTGTAGCAATGCAAATCAGAAGACTCAGATCCACTGCCAGCTGCCAGCCTTCTTTGTTTATGAGAAAGGTGTGCTGTTTACATTCTAGCCGATTAATCTTTGGTAAAAGGGCCACCAGCTTGTTGTTGCAATTGCACTGTTGCCATTTGCCTGTTTTGCTAATGATTTGCTGCACTTGAAACATGGTGTGACTTGGTCTAGTTCCCAGCTCCTGCTGCTGCTGCTAAGTCACTTCAGTCGTGTCTGACTCTGTGCGACCCCAGAGACGGCAGCCCACCAGGCTCCGCCGTCCCTGGGATTCTCCAGGCAAGAACACTGGAGTGGGGTGCCATTTCCTTCTCCAATGCAGGAAAGTGAAAAGTGAAAGTCAAGTCGCTCAGTTGTGTCCTACTCTTCATGACCCCATGGACTGCAGCCCACTAGGCTCCTCCATCCATGGGATTTTCCAGTCAAGAGTACTGGAGTGGGGTGCCATTGCCTTCTTCTGCTGCTGCTGCTGCTAAGTCACTTAAGTCGTGTCTGAGTCTGTGCGACCCCATGGACGGAAGCCCACCAGGCTCCACCGTCCCTGGGATTCTCCAGGCAAGAACACTGGAGTGGGTTGCCATTTCCTTCTCCAATGCATGAAAGTGAAAAGTGAAAGTGAAGTCGCTCAGTCGTATCCGACTCTTAGCGACCCCATGGACTGCAGCCCACCAGGCTCCTCTGTCCATAGGATTTTCCAGGCAAGAGTACTGGAGTGGGGTGCCATTGCCTTCTCCTGAGACCACAGCAAACACAGGCAGGTACCTGCTTGACTCTCCAAGGCTTCAGACATTTCTTGGCCTGTGTTTGCAGCACATGCTGAACTTCCTGGGCCATCCCACACCCAGCCATTGGGCCCTCACCTGGAGGGCTTCAGGGAATCTTGGGAAAACTTTGTGGGTTTGGGCTCAAGGTCAAGTGGTCTGTTTTAGACTTTAGGAAACTTATCTTAAGGAATGCTAAAAGGGCTCATAAAGGGTGTTTGGAGGGTTGGCTTGCAGTTGGCAAACCAACTTCAGAAGCATATCTTGTCTTGCTATTTGATCACTTAATCAATTTTTTTTAATATGATATTTTCTTTTTTCTTAAAAAAAGTTTGTCCCTGACAATAAAGCATTGGCAAGAATGCAGTCTTCAGTGAATTCCTGGACTATGCCTTTTGCTTTTCTTTTATTATGATGTTCCATCTCTCTTCAGTATGGAGAAACAACAGAGGAGAAAGGGAAATCTAGGATAAATACATTCAGCATCAGAAGTCAAACTGAGATATTTGGATTCCAAGTTCAGTACACTGTTTTAGCATGAATAATCAACCAAGTATTTAATAGTTAATCAATGAAGACCTGAGATTGTGCCTTCATTTTTTAAAATTAATTATTTTCATTGGAGGATAATTACTTTACAATATTGTGGTTTTGGCCATACATAGACATGAATCAGCCATGGGTGCACATGTGTTCCTGTCATCCTGAACCCTCCCCCATCTTCCTCCCTACCCCATCCCTCCGGATTGTCCCAGAGCACTGGCTTTGAGTACCCTGCTTCATGCATCAAACTTGCACTGGTCATCTATTTCTCATATGGTAATATACATGTTTCAATGCTGTTCTCTCAGATCATCCCACTCTCGCCTTATTCCACAGAGTCCAAAAGTCTTTTCTTTATATGTGTGTCTCTTTTGCTGTCCTGCATATAGGGTTGTCATTACCGTCTTTCTAAATTCCATATACATGCATTAATATACTGTATTGGTGTTTCTCTTTCTGACTTACCTCACTCTGTATAATAGGCTCTAGTCTCATCCACCTCATTAGAACTGACTCAAATGTGTTCTTTTTAATAGCTGAGTAATATTCCATTGTGCATATGTACCACAACTTCCTTATCTATTCATCTGCCAATTGACATCTCAGTTGCTTCCATGTTCTAGCTATTGTAAACAGTGCTGCGATGAACATTGGAATACCCATATCTCTTTCAATTCTCGTTTCCTCAGTGTATATGCCCAGCAGTGGGATTGTTGGGTCATATGGCAGTTCTGGTGTCATTTTTGAGATTCACATACACCAAAAACTAGGGAGCAACATCTGAAGGCACATTTATCACTAGCTTACTTATGCACAACCTCATTCCATAAAGGGGATGAAGTGTTCTGCAACAATGACATGTACAATAAATAATGGCAAAAAGTGAACTGGAGGAGCTGGAAGATCTAGATGAGGACAAAAGACTGATGCAAACTGAACCGAAGGACTTCAAGTGTGGTACGTGAGGGCTCATCGATTGTTACAGTCTCTTTTCCTCTGTGGCAGCAAGCCAAGCTGACTTCAAGTGTGAAAGGACCACAGGCAGAAAAGAAGAAGCTTTCCCTGATAGAAATATCCTCTCGGAGTATTCATCACCACTCAATTCATTGCACCCTAGAAAGTGAAACAATTTAATAGAGTTAATTTCCCTGTGTAGGAAACCAGCATTTATTGTTAGAGGATGGGGCACGAAGCAGGCAACTTTGTTGGTGAAAGGAGGTCAAGTCGGGAGGTTAGCACCCTGAGGCTGAGACCAGAGTGGGTAACGCAAGGATCTTGGCCCAGGGAGGGTGGCAGCAGTGTGCAAATGGGGAGCTCTGAGGACAACTGTGACTTACACCACAGTTAGTTTTGTTTTTTTCCTAGTATTGGTCCTAGTGTAATAAATTACAAAATAAAAGGAGGCAAGGGATTGCTTGGTAGAGAAATATGTACACTTAGTCCTAAGGAAAGAAAGACAGCTGGCAAGGGATGCCCTCTTTCTACAGAGTAATTTGTTGGTCTTTAGTTATAACAGGGTCATTCTAATGAAGCCAAACCAAGGCATGTGGAAACGAAGAATTTAGGTTAGCCTGATTTTATTTCACAGTCTTTTGCAAACTTTCATGGGTCATATTGTGATGCAAGGCATTTATGTCTGCAGATGACCTTAGGTGCCCTCTCTGGGTGACCTTGGCAGTGATTCAGCCAGCCCCCGGGGGGGTCCCCTTGCCAGGGAGAGGGGCTGTAGGTCTGAGCTCAGCTTCTTACCTGAAGCATGGCCTTTCTCCTGAGTGGGGTGACCTGCAGTCCTGCATGGATCTCAGATCTCTGGATGCTGGGTGCTGGCTTGCCCTGACAATTCTAGTAGACAGCTGGCATCTAAAGCCGCCCCACCTCGCACCAAGAACCTGTCTGCTCTTCCTATTAACAGTGTCACCTTCTCCTGTGTGGCCTTATCAGAGGCAGAGAGGAAAGGGGCTCGGGGTCCTTGACTGGGACGTAAGCCGTACTGCTTGTCTAGTAGGATGCCCTGGCCCCCTCTCCGTGGAGACAGAGGGTGACCCCACCTCCTCTAATGTTGTGAGCCTAACTGTGCAAGCCTCCACTTCCCTCAACAAAGCCCTTTCTTTCACTTATATTCTGTGACATTGCCCTTCCCTCTAAGGTCCTTACAGACAGATCGCCATCCATGAGATCCATGTTTAGGACAGTTGTTATGAAGGTAATGAGTGATAGTCCTTATATCCTAGGTTTAAATCAGGACTCAGAGGTCCTTCCAAAAACTTACAGCAAAATGGCATTTGCTTCACGATTGAAGATCCTCTTGAGTGCAGGGTGAGGTCTCAACCTGGAGCTAACTGGGTCTTCTTAGGCATCGTTACAGCCTTAACGATAAAATGCTTCCTCTATTTAAATTCTAATCTCAGCCCTGTTAATGTGCTGCTCTCTGTAGGGAAGTACTAAGCAGGCCATAAAATGAAGTGTTTATGATCAGATTTCATACTAACTCTTGAATGAAAGATGCTGAGCTCTATGGGTGGTCTCGTCAAAGCAGTCACCATCACTAATGATTATTTATCCATCTCAGACTGGGTGCTCTGCTCCATGGCTGTGTGCTGAGTGGATCCTAGTGCTGGTAACAAATATGGGTTCTAATGTCGTGGAAACAGCAAAGTCTTATACAAGCGGAAAGTCATCATTCAATTATTTTTCTTTTTATTGTTGTTAGAACATTAGTTAATTCAATTCTGTCCTCTGAATTGAACTTTAACTATGATTAGTTTTATGATCATGAAAGACATTGCTTATGAATGAGGGAAAATAGGGATTGAGTTGGTTTTTCACAAGTCTTTAAGCTTTGTGCCTGAACATAGCAGAACTTGTTGTTTTTGTCTTCATTTTTATTAGCATAGTTTATTGTGTAGATTCAAATAGGTCATGAGTCCATAATGTCCTGTAAACAGAACATCTGCTTAAAATCAAAGGCCCCATTATGTGTTTAGCTCACTTATAGATATTGAGCACTGTCTGTCTACCATTTTCAGTATTAATGAAGGATTTTATTTAAGCTTTAGACAAAATATTAAGTAAGATATAACACTGAGTGCTAGTTAAGTTGAAGAGCCATACAAAGACAGAATAATTCTAATAATAGACTGAGGATTATACATTATAGGAAGATTTGCTCTTTTTAGTTTTTTTTTATCCCTAGCTACATTGAATTTTATTGATCATTAATTATAGTCTTAAGTTCAAGAAATGTGTGGTTCAATATTTTTAAATAAGATGAACATCCAGGAACCCACTGCCCATTCCCTGAACAAGGACATAACTGAAAATAACATCTGCTCATATGGTTACTCTTTATAGTAAAGTAGCCTGTATCACCTTTATTGGTTGCTTTCATTATTATTATCATACTTATAATTTTCTTGAGCTAAGCAACACTTGCAGATACATTTTAGAACTATATTGGCTATTCAGTTTTATACCCACAGAGTATGTAAACTGCATGTCATAGAAGATTAAACTAATACAACCGAATCTGTATACTTTTGATCTGTCAAATGTTATCATGCTTCTCTGGGCGTCCTCTATTTTCAGTTACAACCTCAACTCCATACTTAATGAGAGAATTCTACTGCAGCAGGTGTCAACATCCCACGTTCCTAGGCTTCCTAACGATTTAGTTCCCATCTTTAGTTGATTGATTTGTTCATCCATTCATTTATTTGGAGAACATTTCTTGAAAACTGAGAACTGAGCTTGCCTCTAGGGTTTCAGATGCCAAGTTGGGGAGACAGAGTGGCAAAGAGATCACTATAACAGGAAGTGATGCTTCTGACAGAAGCTCTGTTTGGTCAAGAGGCCGAGGGCTGTGCTGTCTGTCCTGGAAGGATTAGCGAATGCCCAAGCAGCTCATTTTTTGTATGGAGAGGTTTTTGGATGAAGAGAAGTGGAAGTTTATGCAACAGTGAATGAAGTTACTCTACTGGAGAACAGGAGGGAGACTTGAGACAACTTTTTAGGCGCTTCTTGTTTCTCTGAAAGCTTGCAGGTCTTGCCAAGTTGTTTGCACCTGCTCGTAGCCAGAGAAAGAAAAAGTATGAAATTTTGCTGAGACCCCATTCCTTGGCTAGGGTTTATTCTGTAGGATACTACTGGAGCTACATTTTGTGGGCAAACGGAAAGATATACTTCCAACTGTCTCAGAATGTGCAATGGGCAGATAGAAAGAGCAGCAAGCATAGAATTGTGAGAAGTCTTTGTGGTTCTAAGATCTTTACTAACCCCACTTTCTGTCGAAAGTGTATTGCAATGTCAGTAATATTACAATGCTGGACCAGAAGTCATTGTCTTTCTGTCTTTTACACACTACTCAATTCTGTGTCCTTTCTGCAATGGAAATACAAAGTGCATTTGCAAGTCCCCCAGAATCAAACAGAATACAGCGTCTCCTGAGGTTTCTGCTTCAGAGATAATGGGAGGAGAGACCAGTGAATAAAGATTAGGAAAGTATCGTTTGGGTGTACAGTCTACATAATGATGTCGTAGCAACAATCCTTTGTTTCTTACAGTAATCGAGTCAAAGGCTTATCATAACTGATTCTATAGCCAGACCAGACAGCAGATTTCTGTGGACCTGAGTCTCTCAATTAGATTTCTGTGGCTTTGCCACAGGAAGCCATCAGAGGTTAAAGACTTAATTTTTCTCAATGGTGTGTCCTGAAGAAAAACGATCAGTACACATTTTTCCGAACTGCCTCTCTGTTTGGTAACATTTTATTTTCTACTTTCTCCTACCATTGTCATTATGGTCCTTCATTGTTACAATCGTGATGAATGGGGGGGCTGTTATCTTTGTTCTCACTTTCTAGAATTATCCTCTGGTTAGGAGCATCTGCCCTGGGTGCCAGAGAGCCATAGCTCATCTGGACTGGTCCGGAATCTGTGAAGAGCCCTCTGTAGTGGTTACCCAGGTTGGGTTCACAAATTACGCTTCTTCTTCCCCCTCAGAAATGTTAGTCTTAAAGCCATCCCCGTCTCATGGTAAAGAAAGCTATTCAGAAGTTTTATTTAAACTTTCTCTTAGCAGATGGGCTGCTCTCATGGAATATACTGAAAATTATTTTCAGATTTCAAAGAGACCACCCAGTACTTAGTGGGCAAAGGTAAGACACAGCAATTCAGTGAGCCATGAGGAGCAGGGCATGTCAGACTGACGCTCTAAAGAGTTTAAAGAGTTCTTTTCATGCTGAAGCTTTCTATTCTCAGGAGTGATAGGATAACGTTGTCTTATTTGACATCTTTCAACTCCATGGTGGCCTCAGAAGGTGGAGATTTTGATATCCTGTACTTGTCAATCCTTATCTTCAGGATCTGTGCCCTGGGAACAGACCGTGGTTTATAATGATGCCTGTAGAAAGAGGCAGGGAGACCTAGAAACCCAAGAACTAGGGTTCCATTTCTGCATCCTCCTTTGATTTTTAAAGTGAATGGGACTGGCTTTTAAAATTCATTTCACTTATATCAGTTTTTCATTTAATAAAATATGGCAACTCGTGTTTCCCTCTGACACCTTCTGGGACAAGGTGGGAAAAGGTGAAGAGAGTCCCTGTTCATCACCCCACACATGGTAGGGGTTATTATCCCTTCCCTTCCCTCTGAAGACACATAGTCACAGAACAAAAGCACTGAAAATCTTTTTTGAGTTAGGATTGAATTTAATAAAAGCTTTAGCAAGCTTTACTGAGTTTCTTACAAATTCTCATTTACTCCTCATCACAACCCTACAATGTGGATAATGTTTTTATCATTCTGTTTTACAGACAAGAACACAGAGGCTATAAATAATTTGCCTGAGGTTTCACAGCTAGTAAGATGTGAAAAAATACTCAAAGTCTCAGAATATTGCTTTGGGGTCTTTGTTCCGTGTGGAATAGGGATTCAAACGCAGTAGTGTGCTCAAAGTGCGTGTTTTGAGTCTCTGAGCTTCACTTGCACTCCTGTCTGGTGCTGGCTGGCCCTTCTCTTGGGAAAACATAAGCTGCATATGTTTTCCCAATATATGCTTGAGCAACATATCCCCCAAACAACAGAAACCAAAATATAAAACAACAGGCTCATATAATCTCTTTGTAATAGCAGATGATGTGTAAGTTTGGTCCATTACTTTCCAGGTAGTATTTCTGGTAGAGTAAGCCCTAATCCTAAGTAGGGCCCTCATGATTCGGAAGGTGCCGGAAACTGAGATGATTGGCATTTTTGCTGACGCTTTCTAAGTTAGAAAACGTGTATCCATGGACTTAATCCCTCAAAATATAAATGAAAGAGAAACAAAATGAAGTGACTTCTCAATTGTAAACTCCAAAGGAAAGTATAGAAAAATCAGTGATGGTGTTTAGATAGTCAAGGTCAAAGAATTCATTTTCTTTTTCAGAATGAACCACTTTTGCTGTGTCAGGCTTTATAGCCTTGTATAATTTATGTCCTCCCTTGATGTTGGAGGCACTTGGAAACTTAGTGAACTTGCTTTAGGAAATCATAATCACCAATTTATTTGAATTTTGGATCCTCCATTGGGGATTATATTTAACGCTCCTTTTATAATTCCAGAGTACTATGTGACATCTTACTAATGAGTATTTTCCCCTAATGTGGCATTAAGATTAGAGACCCAAACTATGTTAATTTGTAGCAAAATAAAAGTTTTTATTGACTTGTTCAATTGTCCTTGTCTTTAACTCCATGTTCCAATTTAGGGCAGGGAATAATTTGCTGAACAGCCTATTCCTTCTGAATCTCAGAAAGCTAGTTGGAACAAAGACCCATCCCAGATGGTAGCATTCGCTTTCTTTCTTTCTTTCTTTTTTTTTTTTTTTACCCAATTTTAAAGTCTTGTTTAATATTGAGGCTCTCTGAGCACTAAATTCCATAGCTCCCCAGCTGTAACATAGATAAAGAAACTAGTTGGTGAGTGGAAGTAGCTCAGGAATGGGCAAAGAACTAACATATCTTGAGTTTTGTGTACCAGGAATTGTGCTAATGCTTTATACATTTTTTCATTTAATTCTCAAACCAAACATATCAGGCAGTAACTAATCACTCCATTTTTATAACTAAAGAAAGCAATATTATAAGACTGAGTATTTTTCCCAAGGGCTCAAATTAGCTAAGGACTGGGACTGAGAATCAAACAGAGGTCTATCTGATTATGAAATGTGTGTTGCTTACACCGAACTGTTCACCATGATTCACAAGGCCTTAGGTTGTTCATTTATTCATTCAGTTCACACATTTTTACTGGGCACCTGCTCTGTGCCAGGAATTCATCTAGTCCTTAGAGATGCAGTAGTGGTTAAGATAGGAATTATGACTCTTCTGAAACTTTGCCTTCAAGGTGGGAATGTGGCCAGACAAATTGAGGGGAGAAGATACTACAAAAGATACACCCTACACAAATAAATAAGTCAACATTTCACGGTAAATTGTTTTAGAAAAATAAAACTGGAAGATGCGATAAGAGAGTGATGGGGTCTACTTTAAACTGAATGGACAGGGAGGACCTTGTTGCGCGTGACACTTAATGTGAGCTTCAGATGGTCAGCAGGAACGGTCATCTAGAAGAAGAGCTCCCGGGCAGAGGAAGAGCTTGCAGAAAGGCCCTGAGGAGGAGATGGTGACGTGGGAAGCTGAAAGAAGGCAAGGGTGGTGGAGAGTGCTGAGATAGGAGAACAGGTGGGAAATGTGGTTGGAAAGGGACGTGGGGCCCAAATCCCATAGACCTTGTGGGCCCCAGTAAGGTACTTAGATTAAAGATGCCTGGGCTGGAGTGGGGTGGGGGGAGTGAATTTAAGCAGGGATGTGATATGATTTGTTCATTTGTGAGATACAAAGAATGAATTAAAACAGGAACTGTGGAGGGCCAGTGACAAGGCAATGGCACCCCATTCCAGTACTCTAGCCTGGAAAATCCCATGGACGGAGGAGCCTGGTGGGCTGCAGTCCATGGGGTCACACAGAGTCGGACATGACTGAAGGGATGCAGCAGCAGGCAAAGTTCGCTGGTGCCTTGACCAGTGGTGGTGGAGATGGGGAGAAGTGGACTGTTCAGGGATACATCCTGGAGACACAGTCTTTGGGACTAGCTGATGCCTTTATATACTAAATTGAGTTACAAATAAAATAGGTGACTTAAAAAAAACCCTCAGGTATCATTATCAGATAATATATTATTTTCAAATGCACAACATGATGATTTGAAATGATTACCACAGTGAATCTAGTTAATATCCATCTCCACCACACATAGTGACAAGTGTCTTTTTTCTTGTGATAAGAACTTTTAAGATCTACTTTCAGTAAATTTCAAATATACAATACAATATTATTAACTACAGTCACTACACTGTACATTATATCCCCCAAAATTGTTTATTTTGTAGCTATGCTGCTGCTGCTAAGTCACTTCAGTCGTGTCCGACTCCGCGTGACCCCATAGACGTCAGCCCTTTCACTTTCACTTTGTAGCTATAAGTTTGTATTTTTCACCACCTTCACTGAAATGAATGACTTTTAAATGACAATTAGTATTTTTTGGTATCAACTTTACCCTTAAAAGAAAGAGAATGGCTTGGAGTTCAGTTGTGTAAGTCTAAGTTTCACAATAGCCAATTGTTAAATGTAATTGGGAGAAGATTCCATTCATATAATAGGATACATTATAATATATGAAGAAAATAAATGCATTATTAAGAAAACTTGAATTAAATAGACATGTTTTGCCTGTTCCAGGAAGGAACAGTTTAATCAAATTGTAAGGCTTCAGTTCTTTCCATTTATTCTAGTGATATAACACAGTTCTAACCACAATCCCCCATTTTTCTGAAACTGAAGGGATGCCTTTTTTTTTATTTTTAATTAAATTTTATTTTGCTTAACTTTACAATATTGTATTGCTTTTGCCATACATCAAGATGGATCCGCCACAAGTATACATGTGTTCCCCATCCTGAACCCTCCTCCCTCCTCCCTCCCCATACCATCCCCCTGGGTAGTCCCAGTGAAGGGATGCCTTTTAAATGCATTTGAATGAATAAACAGTTGGTAATAATGAAGGAAGAATTGCCCTCTGAGACATTGATGTGGCTTATAAAGCTGTAATGACTAGAACAGATAATAATGGCATAGGAATCAGAAGAAAAAAAAATCTATGGAGTAGAACAATAATTCTAGACATAAATATATAAAATTTTGGTATAAAATAAAAAATTACAAATGAGGTATGATTTTATAGATCATTTAGTAAATGGTGTTTAGACATTTGATTTAAAAATTGTAAGAAATAAGCTATATTTTATACCAAGAAATGCTAGATATTAAACATTTAAATGTGAAAAAATCCTTTGGAAGTACAATAAGGAAATTTAAGTTTTTTTAAATAATCTTGAAGGAGGGGGAAGTTTTTTGTAAGGATGATGTCAATGACAGAAACCAAAAAAGAAAAGAAAAATTGTGAACATTTTTTATTAAAAAACTAAGAAAATTAATAACAAATGAAAAAATTGGGAAAATATATTTGACACATTATTTTGGCAAGTGATTACTATCTAGTGAGCTGTGAAGTAAAAATTAGCCATTCACATAGGTAGAGATTTCACAAAAGGACTAATACAAATACTAAAAATGAAGAGTGTTCCATCGGCAGAACTAATTAAGGAAGAACAACTAAAACATCAATGAGATCTTTCCATGGGATTCTCCAGGCAAGAGTACTGGAGTGGGTTGCCATTTCCTTCTCCAGGGGATCTTCCCAACCCAGGGATCAAACCTGAGTCTCCCACATTCCAGGCAGATGCTTTAACCTCTGAGCCACCATGGAAGCTTTTAAATTGGCAAAGATGATAAAATATCCAATGCTGGTAATGGTGGGGGAAGAGGATGATTTAATACATTTTTGACAGGAATGAAAATTCATACATTTCCCAAGGCAGTTTGACAATATGTAAAAACTGTATATCTTGCTTCTAAGAATTTATCTCAGAGATCTAAAGATGTGTGAAGAAGTCATCTATTAGATTATTTATCACGGCATTCTGTATAAGAACCAAAATGTCCAAAAGGAAGATTTATTACATACATTATGGTGTAGGGATAACAATGGAAAACAGTCATTAAATATGATGGGGTAGAAGTGTATTTATTGATGTAAAAAGACCTCCACAATATATTTCAAATGAAAATACAAAGCTTTTACAGCAGTATGTTAAGTATGATCTCTGTATCATTTTTTTTAAAAGTTTGTTTATCAAGTTGTCTCTGAGTGTGGTGAAAATTGTTTTTGTTCTCCTTTTTACATAAACATTTCCATCGTGAAAGTATTTTAAAGCATTGTAGCCAAGATCATGTTCTCTGAGTTCAATTGAACCTGTGCATATCCACTAAGTGTCCATTGATACTGGTTACCTAATTAAATCTCAGGCTTCCTCTTATAAAATGTACATCATAATAATACCAAGTTGAAAGATGGTTGTGTTAAAGTAATGCACGAAAACTGCATACCATATTTCTGTCAAAGTTAATGCACTTTACTTTTTACAGTTGGTATTTTATCAATAGTGAAAACTGCTCTTTCAAAATAGAAAGGATTGATTCTACAATTCAATGAGAATTGAAAAAAATAAGCATCAACTCCTCTTCTTGGAGGGTCAAAACCAGTAAATTGTATTTCTTATTTTTCACCTGTCCCTGACACGGTCTCTGGATTGTGCAAGGCAGGTTGCCACCAGCCAGGGCAAGGTAGTCAGCACTCCTTGCCAAGATTATAAAACCACCTGGCCATTACTGTTTCTGGGTGCGATCTCTGAGGGTTCCACGTGCTCTTCAGTTTCAGCTGGTCAGCTGTGAAAGTACTTGATTTTGGAGGAGAAAAATAGACTAAGAACAGCATATGCAAACACCACTAAGTAGTCCTAATGTTTCCCTAAATGATGGGCAAACAAGATAGAGCATATTCAAGCAACAGAGAGCGCCTTGAAAAGTCTGGTTTGGTGCAAAGAGTTTGTGGTACAAACAGTGCATGTAATTCCTTCTGAAACATGTTAGGAAGAGGGGCGGGCGCCAGTCTGGGGATTGTTTGTCATGAGAGGAAAGATGTCTTTGTTCAGACCTGTGGTCATGGCATGCATGTTTCAAGAAATAATATT
Organism: Tragelaphus eurycerus; assembly: GCA_935064755.1. NCBI lineage: Eukaryota > Metazoa > Chordata > Mammalia > Artiodactyla > Bovidae > Tragelaphus > Tragelaphus eurycerus. The sequence goes on along the minus strand of CAKXYN010000024.1, from coordinate 12,861,211 downwards.
TTCTAAAGTGGAGCCTTCTCGGCTTTTGCTCGGCTTCACATACAGTTACATGGGGCTTAAGATGTGGAGGGAGGGTCAGTTATGCCCCAGGTGAGTTGTCTGTCGTTGTGCTTTTGATTCCTCACTCTCCTTTTCTTCTCTTGCTCACTTTCTTCTTTCTCCTTGTCTGTGAAACACATTCATCCACTGCTATCAGTTTTTCATCCAAGAATGGGTAGGTATCCCAGTTGTAAGGGGTGCTTCATCCATGCTCATTAAACATTTTTGATGTATTTAAACATATTCGCCCATCTGAAGACTGCAGGCAGTAGGACGGTAATGAGTTATGGTCTCTCCTTGCCCAGTTAAGGAATATCACCGGCATTTTTAAAGGGACTTTCCATCTAGTCCTTTATGCTGGAAGTTAAGAAAGTGGATCAATCCCAGGAACTGGCCAATGCAGGGTGTTTTTTTTTTTCCATTAGGCATTCATTTGAGTCACAAAAGAAGAGCTGGATTCAATAAGATATATGCATGCTGACAAGTGGCTTATTTAACTTAATATGGAAAAATATAAAATAATGGGAACTAGGTCAAAAATGGCAAAAAGGATTAGGGCTTAAATAGAGACAGGCTTCCAGACAGTGAAGGGAAGAGAATCTGGCAGTAATAGTGTCTATAAAGGCCGGCCCATCAGCTTCGAGTCTGGCAGTAATTAGGAGGCTAAGGAACACCGTATGAATCTGCTGAGGACAGCACCGTATGAATCTGCTGAGGACAGGATGGAAGGAGAAAGGGTTCTTGGGCTCTGTGGAGCGCCATGACTTTCCAGAGGAAGCGGAAAGCTTGCAGGAGACAGTCCCCCAAGGTCGGAGGAAAGAACAGGGGCACCTCCTCTTTGGCTCTTTGTGGGTGGTCAGTTGCTTCACGCATGACAGCAGACAGCGTAGTGGGCAGAGGGGGTGGTGAGGGGGGCGTGAGGTTTCCTCCATGACCTGTTGGGATTCAGACATCCCCAGCCATGATTCTCCAGTATGCCCCCTGTGGGCCTCGTGGCCCGCCTCTCACTGCTGATTTCCACCCATCTCCTTAAAACTAGACTCCAAGAAGGAGTCAGCTATTTAGTAGAGTCTTTCTTAGTTACGACACCTCCAGCTTCCTTAACATCTTGCTACTGAATCTTTCTCCCCGCCATCTTCCTGCCTCCCAGGGATGCCAAACACACACAGACATGACAGCCTTCTGGACTTCAGCACTGAAGTCTCAGAGACTTGCAAGTCTGTTCTGTTATTTAACCAGGACACATACCAGCTGGGTTTAAGAGTGCAGCTGGATGTCTTTCAAGGCTCATCTGAGCCTCAGCTGCGGTGTATTTTCTGTGTGTGTGTGTTTGTCTACATCAGGGATGCCAGTTCATGCTGGGAAGCTGAGCATGGATCCTTTTTCTTGCATTTACTCTGCAGAACACCATGTGCGAGGTGGTGTCCAGTCATCACTCCAAGACGGTTTTGCTACCAACAGCAGGGGAATGAACTGTGTAAGAACCATAGGTTCAGATAGACACGGAGAGCTCTGGAATTGGAATTAAAATGTGGCTCTCTTCTCCAGATTGAGACAAACACACTGTCCTAGGAAGAGAGAGAAAGGCACAGTCCACATGGGGCCTTTGTTGAGTCAGTCCTCAGCAGGGATGTGGCGAGGACCTGAAGCCTCTAGGGACATGAGAAGAGCTATCAAACAGCTGAGCTTAGCAAGATCCATACTAAGGGAGGGAAATTAACTATTGTGGGTCACCTGAGATGCGTATAGTGTTTGCTACCAGGGAGAACTTAGCGTTGGTCTACATGTGTCTTATTTTTAGGACAATCAAGTTTACATGGCACTGTGTCCTAGTGACTTCGCATGACTGTTCGATACCCAGTTGTAGAACAATGAATATTGTAATTTGGATATTTCTTTCATGTTTGCCTTTAGGATACTTCCTAGCAATCAAGATATATTTACATAAGCTTAATCATCCCTTAGAAAACTAAAGTGAATTCACTCAGTCGGAAATAAGCTTTGCTTTGAGCATGGAGAAGTGTAGCCATCAACAAAAGAGATATAAATTCTTGCCCTCAATGTTCATGCAGCCTTATGGGTAATCAGGGAAAACACAAAAGAAGGTATTCCATATGGAGAATAGGTATAGTCAAAGCTATGGCGTTTCTAGTAGTCACGTATGAGAGTTGGACCATAAAGAAAGCTGAGCACCGAAGAATTGATGCTTTTGAACTGTGGTGTTGGAGAAGACTCTTGAGAGTCCCTTGGACTGCAAGGAGATCAAACCAGTCAATCCTAAAGGAAATCAGTCCTGAGTATTCCTTGGAAGGACTGATGCTGAAGCTGAAACTCCAATACTTTGGACACCTGATGTGAAGAAGTGACTCATTAGAAAAGACCCTGATGCTGGGAAAGACTGAAGGCATGAGGAGAAGGGGACGACAGAGGATGAGATGGTTGGATGGCATCACCGACTCAACAGACGTGAGTTTGAGCAAGCTCCAGTGGTTGATGATGGATAGGGAAGCCTGGCATGCTGCAGTCCATGGGGTCGCAAAGAGGCAGACATGACTGAGCATCTGAACTGAACTGGATATAGGGTATGATAGATGGTGATAAGTACTATGTATAATAAGACAAGAAGGACATGGGTAATATTAGGGAAAGGACTGAATTTGACATCTTGAAATATCCAAACATCTAGTAATACACAAACATAATTTTGGATATCTGGGTGATTATTGTCTGTTATCTTGTAGATACTCCGTTTATATGAATAATATCCTTAGGTTTGTATAGTACAGTACAATTTTCAAAGTATTTTCATATCCACAGACTGGCCCTTTGTCAGTTTCACATAGATAAACAATTTGCTCTGGTCAGGCAAAGATTTGAAGGGTATTAAATTTGGACTTTACATTTAGGTAACTTAGTGCGGAAATCAGAGAAGGCAATGACACCCCACTCCAGTACTCTTGCCTGGAAAATCCCATGGACAGAGGAGCCTGGAAGGCTGCAGTCCATGGAGTCGCTAGGAGTCTGACATGACTGAGAGACTTCACGTTCACTTTTCACTTTCATGCATTGGAGAAGGAAATGGCAACCCACTCCAGTGTTCTTGCCTGGAGAATCCCAGGGATGGGGGAGCCTGGTGGGCTGCCGACTCTGGGGTCGCACAGAGTCGTACACGACTGAAGTGACTTAGCAGCAGCAGTAGCAGCAGTGGGGAAATGCCCTTTTCCATCTTTGAATGTCTTGCAGTGAACTGCATCAATCATTCCTTCATGAAACAGAAGAGTGAGACATCTCTTGAGTGGCCTGGTGGACTCTTGAGAAGGCCTGGAATGAGGAGGAGTCATCGAACACAGGAGCATATTAGTGGTCTGTCACACTGCCTTGGCTATTTGTGATGATAGAGTCCCACAAATCCTCCTCTGTCATGTACGTGGAGCATGTACGTGACTGAGAACCCTTGCAGACCATCCCTGTCAGGTATGTAGGGACACTCCATGACCACTGTCACGCCAAGGCCCTAGCATCTCATCTCCTACTTGGTATTCAGTCCTCCTTGTGGGTCCTACTTTCACATCAGTGTCATTTGGTCTAAATGAAGCTCATCCTCCCTTGCCTGCCCCTTCTAATCTGGCTTCTCCTCTTGAGTCTTAAGTCTTTGTGGATTCCTTAGATCTCCTTCTCATCCCCCAGCATACTTAGAAATCTGCCCTTTCTTCCTGTCCTTTTTTCCAGTCACCTCTGGGCCAGTTCAGGACTTTTAAACTGAACAGATGTCTAAATAATGGCAGTGGCCCTCTCTGTCTGATCACTTCCACTTCCATTTCAACATTTTCCACCTTTTCAGCCTCTCATTATTTGTGAGCACCAACTTCATGCTCTAACAAGACCAATGTGAAAATTCCTTGCAGGTCCTGGTCTCCATGCACTTGGCTCATCTCCCCTCCCACCAGTCTCCAGTGAGAAAAACCAGTCCCCCTTCTCTTGCCCTTTCTAAATCTGAGTCATCCATCAAGCTTTTGCTCAAAGGCAGCCTCTTTAAAGGTGGGGTTACCAGATAAAATACAGGACGCCCAGTTCCACATGCATTTCAGGTGAATGGATATTTGTTTACTATAAATAATTTTGCAAATGTTGCATAAGAACTACTTACAAAAAAAAAAAAAAATCATCGCTTACCTAAAAGTCAAATTTCACTGGGCATCCTATATTTTAATTTGCTGATTATGGCAACTCTACTCCAAGAAGTCCTCTCTGGCCACTCTGACTTCTGTACTTGCCAGAGCTCTGTGTTTGTGGAAAAGGCTTATAGCATTAATTCACAACCCTGAATCTTTTTACCAGAGGGTAGAGTGTAAATAGTAAGTTAAAAACTATCAGTGTTTATATTCTGTATTTCAGTGACTACTGAAAACCTACCATGTGCCAGAGTGTGGGAGGCAATGCGGATTGAAAGATAAAAATAGTTCTGTCCTCAAAGGTGCCTGATACAGCAACAGCCCTGCCCGCACAGTTACAAGGCAGCATTTGGTGGCCCCTGTGCTTTCTAAGGAGAAGGCAATGGCACCCCACTCCAGTACTCTTGCCTGGAAAATCCCATGGACAGAGGAGCCTGGTAAGCTGCAGTCCATGGGGTCGCTAAGAGTCGGACATGACTGAGCGACTTCACTTTCACTTCTCACTTTCATGCACTGGAGAAGGAAATGGCAACCCACTCCAGTGTTCTTGCCTGGAGAATCCCAGGGATGGGGGAGCCTGGTGGGCTTCCATCTATGGGGTCGCACAGAGTTGGACACGACTGAAGCAACTTAACAGCAGTGCTTGCTAAGGGGCTTCCCTTGTGGCTCAGCTGGTAAAGAATCTGCCTGCAATATGGGACACCTGGATTCGATCCCTGGGTCGGGAAGATCCCTGGAGAATCCCATGGACTGTATAGTCCATGGTGTGGCAAAGAGTTGGACATGACTGCTAAGGGCTGACTTCCTGGTGGAAACCAGGTCTGGAAGGATGCTGGTTGGCAGGGGTGGGTTGAGGGGTGTGAGCATGGGGGAGAGGCAGGAAGAAGGTCTTTCTGGGCAGAGAGAGGAAGATGTGCAGAGGCCTAGGTGAGGGAGAAATGAGGCTATGGCCAGGGAGTTGGAGGAACTTCATTGCTCAGGGGGAGTGTGTTGTGTGAGATGACACACGATGTGTCTGGAGGCCTTGGTTGTTAAACATTTCTGAGCGCACCGCTGAAGATGAGGTTCAGAACGTGGACAGAAGCCAGGTCATGACGGTTTTGTGTGTCATGCTTCGCAGGCTGAGCTTTATCCTGAAAGCTGTGGAAGACTACTGAGTCATTTAGAGGAGTGACCCACTCAGATTTCCCTTCAGACCGAGAACTTGGAGCGCGGACCCGGGGGATCAGATCGAAAGCAGCGAGATTGATTCTGATGCGGCAGCAGTGATTCAGGCTAGAGATGCTGAGGGTGATGGACGCGTGCAAAAGATGTGAAGGCATAAATCAGCAGGACCTCCGGCCACACCGGACATGAGCTGGGGGGAGTAATGACCGATCATGGCATGGGCAGCCTCAGGGAGGGTGGAGGCTTCCAGTGAGGTAGAGGGAACCTGAAGTTAAGCAGCTTTGGGCTGGGGTGGGGGTTGTGAAGCGATCCATCAGAGTGTGTTTGATCTCACATTTGGCCTTTTATTTCATTCGGTTGTATTTTGTAACTCATCTTTTCGTGCTCTCTGTTCTCTCCCCAGGTGGACCCTGATCTTTCTGAGGTCCTGGACTGTATTACCCGACCTGGGTGAGCCCGTGTGCCTTTAACTCACGACCACTCCCTGCGTCCACCTCCCACGCAGCCCACGTGGCGCCCCGCGCCTTGCCCGCCAGCAGCTGCAGCCAGCGTGTCTGCTCAGTTAAGCGTGGCAGGATCTTTGAGCTGGGACACAAGTTCACCAGGGGTGTGTTTCTCCTCAGAGGGAAGCCAAACACCCGAGCTGACCTTGCCCCTTTTGGGAGGGAGGGCCCTGTCTCCCAGTGGCAGCAGAGGCTTTGGGTCAGTGGGATGATGAACCGGTCCTGGGAGACCCTGCTGTCTCCTTGCAGAACCCCATAAATCCTTCCAAAGGGAGTAATTCCCTCAGGATCAAGAGGGCCCTCCACATTCCCAAAACCAGTGAAGGCAACATGGACAGGGATTTCTGAGAAAAGTAAATGCGGCGTGAGCATGATCCCTGGGTGTTACTATGCAGCAGAGGAGTCTTTTTTTTTTTTTTTTTGCTTCCCTCTGCTGAATGGTGTTCTTTGCTCTCCAGTTAACTCACGCTCTGGATTTGGTCCAAGTACATTTTGTTTCTTCATTTCCAGCCAGGCTTCTCTCCGTTGTGGTGCATTCTCCGCTTTGCTCCTGTCCTTCCCCCCAATCCCGTTCTCTCTTTTTATCAGCATTTCAACTTTTCCGCGTGACTGAACCCATACAGAGGCAAACCCCACCGGCTTAGGTGGGGCTTCCGCCCAGAGTGAGGCTGGAGGGACTCTGTGCATGGAGGCCCCTCACCCAGCCACAGCCCACGCCTCAAGGAAGGTCTGTGAGCGGCTGAGGCAGAAAGCGTTTGAACTCTGCCCCCTGCCAAATGATTTCCAGATGTGTAAACTCCAGCCTCCCTCTGTTCTCTGACTGTAGCCCTGCCAACATACATCTGCAGATTGCCAGTGCGCAGGAAACATGAAAGACTATCTTTCACAACATCTGCTCTCTTTCTCTCGTTCTCCCTCTCTGTCCTCTCAGGCTGCCCTATATTTCATCTCCCCCACCTCCGCCCTTAAATAAATTCATTAAAGAATCACTGCACAGCTCTCCTTCTCCCACAGATGCCAGGTCATCTGTCCTCATCTCCCCATCCACCCGATCCCCTCCAAGTCTGTTCTTGTCTCTCTGGACACTTGACCAAAGCACCACCAGACTCATTAAAGAAGCATATCGGACTTGTGGAGGGAGAAAAGAGCTGAGTTTTCTCCATGGGGCTGGTGCCAGTCCACAAGCTGTAAGGGTGAGTTTGGCTATAAGAAGGACAGAGCGGCCCCTGCAGATGAACACATGAGTCTCCCTAGAGGGTTTGCTTGCTGCATAGCCTCGGGAAGAGGTGAGATCTTCTTTCAGGGCCAAACTTTTCTCATGGACATTCAGTTTCTTGAAATCAACAAAGCACGCTCCTGTAAAGTTGGAAGTATGTATGTGCAGAGTGAGTTCCTGGCCTCTTCTCATCTTCTAGGGGATGGCATCCATCAAACAAGAGGAGAGAGGAAGACCTATTCTTAATGTAACTCAAAGTGGGTGAAAAGAGTCAGCAGTCCTTTTATCAAAGTTGAACAGAATCTTGTTCCTGAGGCCCGCACCCTCACTGGGAAGACAATCTGATCAATCTGGGTAAGACTGTCCTGCCTGATTTTAAGGACACAGTGGAAAGAGGGCGGCATTTACACTCTTCTTTAGAAGGTCCAAGCACTTCAATCTCTGGTGTCAGATGAAGCCCTAAGGGATTTATCTGCATTGTTTGCCACCACGTCCTCCCTATTTGAACAATTAAGAACATCAGTCTCATAACTTCAAATAGGGCTTTTTAAAAAAAACAAAACAAAAAAAAAAAAAACGAGGAGGAGATAAAGCTGGTTCTGGAATTCCTCTCCATCCATCCACGTCTTTCTGTGCAGCTCCCCAAAGACCCCTGCAGCTATGGTAGCTCCATCCTGAAGAAAGGACAGAATCTGTAGAGTCTGCTTTTTAGCCAGAGTGGCTGAAGTAAGGGGTAAACAAAGCTTTCTGTTCTACATGAGAGCTTGTCCTTTGGGTAGCTGTATAGCTATGTTGGGCTTTCCAGGTGGCTCAGTGGTAAAGAATCCACCTGCCGATTCAGGAGACTCTGGTTCAATCACTAGGCTGGGAAGATCCACTGGAGAAGGAAATGGCAACCCACTCCTGTATTCTTGTGTGGAAAATCCCATTTACAGAGGAGCCTGGCGGGCCATAGTCATAGGGTCACAAACAGTTGGACATGACTGAGCGCGTGTGTGCACGCACACACACACACACACTGCCATTACTCTGGCAACCACTTAAGGGTAAAAGGCAGACTGTATTTCCAAGTAACACTGTGGATGATAAAAATGACCCTGACTGGTGAGTTATATCTGGGCTGGGAAGAGCGATGAAAGACTGCGCATTCCTGCTAAGGACATGGTTCTTGAGGCCTCCCTGGGTGTGGTGACTTTTATAGGTATCCCTGGAGGGAATGAAAGCCACGTCCAGGGAGTTGTTACAGGAGCGGCTCCTTTGAGGAGTGAAGATATTCAGCCAGGTTCACTCCCACATCTGCCAGTGTGGCTCTCGCCCTTGCACCTGAGCAAAAGCTAGCGCGGAAGGGCTGTGCAGGCTGATGCACAGACTTCCACCGAGGGGGACCCCTGGTGCTGCCCCGCTGGAGACCTGTGGACCTGCCCTACACTGCTCTGAGCAGACCAGTGGCAGCCTGTGATTATCATGGAAGTCTCTAGGCAAGACCAAGAAGATCCTCTATGGGTGAAAGGATGTAACTGACTTCCTGTTACTGTGTGGCTCCCCTCAGGGTGAGTGCCTTTTACAGAAGCAAACTAGCGGGTGGAGAGCCTACCTGGGTGCCCCTTGTGCTGCACATCACCCCTGGGGCTCATTCTGCCTTCAGCACTTTTCATCCTCCCTCAAATGACACCTGGGAAGAAAATGCTGCGGCTGCTGCTAAGTTGCTTCAGTCGTGTCCGACTCTGTGCGACCCCAGAGACGGCAGCCCACCAGGCTCCCCCGTCCCTGGGATTCTCCAGGCAAGAACACTGGAGTGGGTTGCCATTTCCTTCTCCAATGCATGGAAGTGAAAAGTGAAAGGGAAGTTGCTCAATCGTGTCTGACTCTTAGTGACCCCATGGACTGCAGCCTACCAGGCTCCTCTGTCCATGGGATTTTCCAGGCGAGAGTACTGGAGTGGGTTGCCATTGCCTTCTTCTGGGAATAAAATAGGTGGAATCTAATTTTACTTTGTGTGTCCCTATCACCTACAGCTGTTAGAACTGTAAAAAAATCACACTGGCCTTCTACATGACCCTAAAGGCTCTAATGTCAAAATTCAGGGAGCTGATATTAGAGGTTTCCATATTCTAAGTTTACCTGTCCCAATTATAGACTCAGTTACTGGAGAAATAAGTATGGGTTTCACTGTGACTTGGACCAGGGTGGGACTTTCAATTATCACCTGTCCTCTGTACTTCTCTAATCAGACAAATGGTAGTAACTGGCATTTATGACTTCTTACAGAAGCCTAAGGTTGAAGCAACTCTGTGTTTCCCTTTCCCCAGTACACAGTACTCTGGTTAGTGGCCCTAGGTCACTTTGGAGAAAGACTGAGGGAAAGCTCATTGTTTATACTTGTGATGAACTTCCAGGGCTCCTCTTCAAGGAGATGCAACCTCACCTTCAGTCAGTGGGCTCTGGGCTTATGAATGAACTTACGTGGGAGCCAGGCAGAGGGCCTTATTTTCTTTTCCATTATAGCATTTAATTTCAGCTTCCTTTCCTCTAGCTCTTAAGCTTTTATTTATTTTTTTCTTATAGATAGAGCTCAAGAAACACTCTACCACTGTCCATCCATTCTACCCCTTGGAATACCATTGTCTGTTTCAGACATCATCACAGGCTAGGAGCAAAGCCCTGCCAGGTGGCACCTATGTAAGGCTAATCAAGACTTGAGGCTTTGCTACAGCAGAGACTTGAGTAAGAGGTGGGGGTTGAGAGGATTTGAAATAGGACACACATGTATCTGATGCACCCAGGCCTGGGCTCAGATAGAGTCTTTGCTGGCTCCAGGTGATTTCTACCTTCTGGCGTTGTGTAAGCCACTCCCCTTGCGCAAGTTCAGTTCAGCCACTCAGTCGTGTCTGACTCTCTGCGACCCCATGGACTGCAGCACGCCAGGCCTCCCTGTCCATCACCAACTCCTGGAGCTTACTCAAACTCATGTCCATCAGGTCAGTGATGCCATCCAACTATCTCATCCTCTGTCGTCCCCTTTTCCTCCTGCCTTCAATCTTTCCCAGCTACAAGGTCTCTTCCAGTGAGTCAGTTCTTTGCATCAAGTGGCCACAGTATTGGAGTTTCAGCTTCAGCATCAGTCCTTCCAATGAATATTCAGGACTAATTTCCTTTAGGATGGACTAGTTTGATCTCCTTGCAGTCCCAGGGACTCTCAAGAGTCTTCTCCAACACCACAGTTCAAAAGCATCAATTCTTTGGTGCTCAGCTTTCTTTATAGTCTAACTCTCACATCTGCATATCTGAGGTTATTGATATTTCTCCCGGCAATCTTAATTCCAGCTTGTTCTTCATCCAGCCTGGCGTTTCCCATAATGTGCTCTGCATATCGGTTAAGTCAGCATGTGCCAATATACAGCCTCGACGTACTCCTTTTCCTATTTGGAACCAGTCTGTTGTTCCATGTCTAGTTCTAATTGTTGCTTCTTGACCTGTATACAGATATTTCAGGAGGCAGGTCAGGTGGTCTGGTATTCCCATCTCTTGAAGAGTTTTCCACAGGTTGTTGTGATCCACACAGTTAAAGGCTTTGGTGTAGTCAGTAAAGCAGAAGCAGATGATTTTCTGGAACTCTCTTTGCTAGCATGTGAGATGAGTGCAATTGTGCAGTAGTTTGGGTAAGTTGCTTCTAACCAAAGAAGATGGCAATATGAAAGGCCTATCACTACTAGGACTAGGTTACCAAAAGCGGTACTTCTGCCTTGCTGGAAAATTCTCTCTCTTGGCTTTGATGAAGCAAATTGCTATGTTGGGGAGACCCACATGGCAAGAACTGAGGGTGACTTCCAACATACAGAGGATAACCGAAGCTGCGTTCCAACAGCCCCATGGAACTGACTCCTGCAACAACCTTGTAAGTAAGCTTGGATGAGGCTCCTCCCTGGTTGAGCTTTCACGGGAAGCCCTAGCCCTCTTTGACACTTGAATGCAGCCTTGTGAGAGGCCGTGAAGCACAAGTTCAGCTGAGCCTTGCCTGGACTCCTGACTTGCAGAAGTTGTGAGCTAAATAAGTGTGTATTATTTTAAGCTGCCAAATTTTACAGAAGTTTTTAACTCTTTTATTTTATACTGGACTATAGTCGACTAACAATGTTATATTAGTTTCAGGTATACACAGAGTGATTCACTTATACACATATTTATTCTTTTTCAAATTCTTTTCCCATTTAGGTGGTCACATAATATTGGTCAGAGTTCCCTGTGCTATACAGTAGGTCCTTGTTGGTTATCCATTTTAATATAGCAGTGTGTACCTGTTGTTGCTGGGATGGCAATCTGTTTGCCTGTTCAAGTTTTGGCATTTTAAGGTTTTAAAATTTTTTTTAGAGTTGAGAAATAATTGGTATATAACATATTAGTTTCAGGTGTACAACATAATGATTTGTTATTTGTATACATTGCCAAATAATAACCACAATAAGTCTAGTTAATAACCATTACCACACACAGTGTTTTTATTGTCATAATGAGAACTTTTAAGATCTTTTCTCTTAGCAACTTTCAAATATGCAATACAGTATTATTAACTATTGTCAGTATGCTGGACTTTACATCCCCTCACTTATATTCTTATAGCTGAGCATTTGCATATTTTAGCTCCCTTTACCCATTTCTCCCCTCTTCCCAGTCTCCCACCTCTGGCAGCCACCAACCTGTTTTCTATATCTACGAGCTTGGTTTATGGTTGTTTTCTAGATTCTATGTGTTAGTGAGCGCTTGGAGAAGGCAATGGCCACCCACTCAGTACTCTTGCCTGGAAAATCCCATGGATGGAGGAGCCTAGTAGGCTGTAGTCCATGGCGTCGCTAAGGGTTGGACACGACTGAGCGACTTCCCTTTCACTTTTTCACTTTTATGCATTGGAGAAGGAAATGGCAACCCACTCCAGTGTTCTTGCCTGGAGAATCCCAGGGACGGGGGAGCCTGGTGGGCTGCCGTCTCTGGGGTCACACAGAGTCGGACACGACTGAAGCGACTCAGCAGCAGCTGCAGCAGCAGTGAGCACTTATGATATTTGTCTTTCCTTATCTGACTTATTTCACATAGAAATAGCATAAAACCCCTGAGGCCCATCCGTTTTGTTGCAAGTAGTGAAACTTCCTTCTTTCTTTATGGTTGGATAATATTTCTGTGTGCGTGCATGCATGTTTGTGTGTGTGTGGCGTTTTCTTTATCCCTTCACTTGCTGGTGGACACTTAGGTTGCTTCCTATTTTAAACAGTGTTGCAATGAACATGAGGACGCATGTATCTTTTCAACTTAGTATTTTTGTTTTCTTCAGATAAATACCCAGAAGTGGAATTGCTGGGTTGTACGCTACTTCTGTGTTTAAGTTTTTGATGATTTCCGAAGGCAATGGCACCCCACTCTTGCCTGGAAAATCCAACAGACAGAGGAGCCTGGTAGGCTGCAGTCCATGGGGTCGCTAAGAGTCAGACATGACTGAGCGACTTCACTTTCTCTTTTCACTTTCATGCATTGGAGAAGGAAATGGCAACCCACTCCAATGTTCTTGCCTGGAGAATCCCAGGGACGGGGAAGCCTGGTGGGTTGCCGTCTATGGGGTCACACAGAGTCGGACACGACCGAAGTGACTTAGCATAGCATAGCATAGCACACTGTTTCCCAAAATGGCTGTACCAATTTATATTCCCACCAACAGTACACAAGGGTTCCGTTTTTCCTGTGTTACCACCAGCGCTTATTATTTTTTGTCTTTTTGATAATAACCATTCTAACAGGTATAAGGTGATAGATATTTTACTGTGATTTTGATGTGCATTTCTCTGATGGTTAGTGACGTTGAGCATCTTTTTATGTACCTGTTGGCCATCTGTATGTCTTGTTTGAAAAAATATCTATTAGTATTTGGATCTTCTGCTTATTTTAAAATTGGATTGTTTGCTTTTTTACTGTTGTATGAATTTCTCATACAATATTTTGAATATTGTATGAGGATATTTTGAATATACAATGTCTTGAATATTAACCTCTTGTCAGACATATAATTTGCAGATGTTTTCTCTTATTCAGTAGGTTGTCTTTTCATTTTGTTGATCATTTGCTGTGCAGAAACTTTTTGGTTTGGTGTATTACCACTTGTTTATTTTTGCTTTTGGTGTCAGATAAATCATTGCCAAGACCACTGACAAGCTTACTGAATATGTTCTCTAAATTTTAGGGCAATTTGTTACTAGGATGACCAATAGTCTGAGTTTGCCTGGGATTGTTCTAGTTTGAGTACTGAAAATTATGAGTTTCAGTAAAATCCACAGTCCTGGACAAACCAAGATGATTAGTAGCTGTATTTGTGATGCAGCAATAGATAATTAATACACTTTTGCATCTTCAATATATATTCCTGGAAGTGGATTTTTTGAGGTCTAAATGGTAAATTCATCTAGACTTGTGTTGCTGCTGCTGCTGCTGCTAAGTTGCTGCAGTCGTGTTCGATTCTGTGTGACCCCATAGACTGCAGACTTGTGTTAGATATTTCCAAATTCTCCTTTGTAGGGATTGTAACATTTCATACTCCCATCTGTAATATGAGTGCTTATTCCTCCATGCTTGCCTAACAGTTTGTTCTAATTTTTTTTTGATAATTAAATTAATGTTTGATTATATGTGTAACTGTAAGCTGACTCAAATTAGAATTAAGAAGTACATTTAAACATTAACGCTTGTAGAATTAAAGTGCATGATTTATACTTTGTTTATTCCCACTCATTTCACTAAGTTCTCAAAGGAAACAAATGAACCTAACTGAATATAGTCAATCAATCATGGGCTTACACAATGTATGTGTGTATCTGTTTGTTCGTTTGTATGTGTCTATGTGCGTCTTTCCAACCTCCCTCCCCCATGACTTGATTTCCTGTAACTTGATTAACCTTTCAATTTTGCTTTCAGTCTCTTGCTCCAACATTAGAATTATCCCAAATGGCATGTTTAGCTTCAGTACTGGAAGATGTGATGTGGTGGAGGGAAGAAAAGATGGTGATACGAGCAGACCCCCATGTGATTGCTAGCAGATTTGGCAAATTCAGATGCCTCTAAGGTCAGGCATTTAGCTCAAGGGAATGAATATGGCTGGATTGGGAAGCTGATGAGCTGGATAGCACGTGCCTTGTCTAAACAATCAACTCTAACAATCATGTGGCCATGCAGAAATGTAGGCCCACTGTTGCCGTCCGTTTTTCAAGATAAACTGAAATTGCAGTTTTAGAAAAATATTTAATTGTAATGTCTTCCTAAAATTAAAAAAGAATCAGAATGAAAACAACCCACAGTTTGCAGCAAAATCATGTCTATGGGCCAGCTTTGGCTTGTAGGCTGCCAGTCTGGGGCTATGATACTGTGTGGAAGAAGGGGATAATGAGTCAACATTTACTGAACATCTGTGGCTGTTGTTTTTCACCTGATCCTGCGATAAATGTAGTATCACCCTCATTTTCCTGATGAGGACATGGCAGCTCATGGAGCTTAAGTTCATTTAACCATAAAGCTAAGGTCGTTTAAGAGAATCATGTCAGGCGCCTGTGCAAAGCTTTGGATGCCTACATCTCCATTCTTCCCACACCATCAAACTAAAGTCAGTGCTCTCCACGGTGTGAATGATCTTTCAGTTTTCCTCAGATAAGAAAGCTGAAATCAGAGTGCAATTGAAGTGACTTCTTGTTTCTCTCAATTTTGTTACCCAGAACAGATGCATTATGGTTACAGCTGTTTCAGAAGTGCCCCTGGACACTGGACAGTGTACAGTGGAGCTTCAGCTGTGTGTGTACAGGGGCTTCCTTCAATGGGAAGTGCATCCAGAAAGAACCTCGCAGTCTTGATTCCCCCTGAACTGGTTTAAACCTCCCTTTTAAGAAACATGGGGGTGAAGGAAACACAATATTAGATTAGGAGCCCAGTGTAGACGAACGCTGCCTTCCGTCCTGTGCCTGGCAGGACTTGTGATCTTGTTTATCATGCTTTCTGTTTATAGTCCTTGTTTCCCTAGACTGCTCCCCCAGGACAGCCTGGGAGATGGGGTAAGGTTTGTAAGGTGGTACGAATGGGGCTCTTGTAAACACAAGTAAGGCTGAGGAGGTTCAGGCCCACAGGTGATCAATCCTATGGGCTGCTGGTCCTCTTATAAAAGAACCGCCTGAGGTTATAAAACATTCTTATTCTTATTTAAATCATTTGTTTTTATTCTAGGTATCTTTTTTATAAATTTGCTTTTACTCACTTCACTCAGCAATTTTCCCTATTAATTCTCCTTATTTTGGAGTTTACTTTTTTTTTTTTTTTTAAAGATTTTAGAATTTGCATCTCTCTACCTGTTTTGCAGATTTGTTTTTAATGATCAGAAGAAAGTTGTCTGAAATTTTTAGAATCCATATAAGTCAGCCAGCCTCTACAAAATGCAAAATTACATAGTTTAGTAAGAAAGTGTTTTGGTGCTCTTTGAGTACTCTATGTGTAGGTTAAGTCACTTCTGTCGTGTCTGACTCTTTGCAACCCTATGGACTGTAGCCCGCCAGGCTCCTCTGTCCATGGGATTCTCCAGGCAAGAATACTGGAATGAGTTGCTATGCCCTTCTCCAGGGGATCTTCCCCATCCAGGGATCGCACTG
Source organism: Tragelaphus eurycerus (assembly GCA_935064755.1). Lineage (NCBI taxonomy): Eukaryota > Metazoa > Chordata > Mammalia > Artiodactyla > Bovidae > Tragelaphus > Tragelaphus eurycerus. Next base: position 12,845,451 of record CAKXYN010000024.1, on the reverse strand, counting down.
GCATCTCTTATGCCTTGTGCATTGGCAGGTGGGTTCTTTACCACTAGTGCCACCTGGGAAGCCTCTTTGCATACACTGGGTACTAATATAAGAAGATGGGAATTAGTAATAGTAATTTGGCTCCTAAGGTAATTGTTTCCTGATTTGGAACAAGTAACAGGGCTGGGTACTTTCTTCATGCAGTTTTGGGGACATAGCGTGATGTGACTTATAAGTCTCTTGTACATTTTCATTTATTTTCAGTTTAACTGAAAAAGAAAAAAGCAAAGATTAGCAGATTAAGATAATAGGGATTTTTTTTAATGAGATTGACACATTTGTCCTCAAGAGAACTAAATCGGGGGAGAAAAATCAAGCTATCCACAACTTTTCATTTTTAACTTTCTATTTTTTAGTATTATTTAATAAAGCTAATTAGATCCTTATTTAATTACAATCAGTTAAGAATTGTGTCTGGCTTCTACTAATAAAGACTCAAAATAACAATGGCTTTACAAAATAAGGCCCTTCTGCATTTCTTTCATGTGAAATAGAAGCAAGCAGCCTAGAACTGGTATAGCAGCTCCATGGTCCTTAAGAACTCAGGCTCCTTTTATCTTTTTTGCTTTTCTATCCTTAGTGCATGCTTTCTGTGTTCAAGGTCACCTCACCGTCAAGAGATGGCTGTTGGAGCTCTATCCATCACTTCTGCCTTGTAGACAACAGGAAGAAGGAAAGCAGGGTGAGTAAAGTTACTTGCATTTCAGTTGAATCAACTTCTTTTAAAGACCTTTCTCTGCAGCTTTTGCCCATAACGTCTACTTAAATCCCATTGGCCGCCTGTATCTAAAAGGGATGTTTGGAAATGTGGTTTGTCTATTGCAGAGTCTAATTGTGTAGGTGTTTCTTACTAAGGACAAAGAGAAAATGGATATTGGGTGTGCAAGCAGCCGCTTCTACTGTAGTCTCTGTGGTTCTACTTCTTTCTCTGGGCAGGCTCACCGCCAGATGTGATGGTGAGGGGTAGGCCACCATCACAATTGAAGCCCCAGGGCGCCTTGGTCAGTACAATCCAAGAAGAATTCACATAGGGCCTGCTTCTTGGGGCTGAGTTAGGCATATGTACTCATGTCGGTATATTGTTGTCATTCAGTCAATAAGCTGTGTCTGACTCTTTGTGACCCTATGGACTATATAGCACACCAGGCTCCTCTGTACTCCATAATTACCCATAGTTTGCTCAAATTCATGTCCAGCCTTTACATTACCAAATCATTATGCTGTTTATATTCATTTCCTATAGCCTTCTGTAACAAAAGAAGAAGCCAGTAAACTCAGTGGCTTAAAGCAACAGAAATTTATTCTTATAATTTGGGAGGTCAGAGTCCAAGATCAGTTTCACCAAGCTGAAATCAAGGGGAGAGGGCTGTGTTCCTTCCAGCGGCTCGTGGGGAGAACCCATTTCTTGCCTCTTCCAGCTGCTGGTGGCTACGTCGCTCCAGTCGTCACGTGGCCTCTCCTCTGCGTGTTGAAGGGCTCCTTCCTTAGAAAGGCACATGTGATTGTGTTTAAGGCAGACCCAGGCAATCCTCCTCTCAAATTAGCTTAATCACACCTTCTCCCATATAAGGTAACATTCATAGGTTTTGAGGGTTAGGAGATGGATGTATCTTGTTGGGCGACCATTCAGTCCACTCTGACATTGGTGGTTTAGTCACTCAGCCATGCCTGACTCTTGCGATCTCATGGACGGTAGCTTGCCAGGATCCTCTGTCCATGGAATTCTCCAGGCAAGAATACTGGAGTGGGTTGCCATCTCCTTCTCTGGAGGATCTTCCTGACCTAGGAATCGAACCTGGGTCTCTGCATTGCAGGCAGATTCTTTACCAACTGACCTATGAGGAAAGCCTCACTGTATATAGTTTATATCCTAAATTCCCTTCTCTGGCATCTATATAAATATTTTCTTTGTTGATAATCCAGTTTAGGATAATTGGTTTTATTCCAGATATATAAAAACTTATCTAAATGTGATCTAACTCATACAAAGAGCCAGATATTCACCTTCTTTGTATCTTACAGACATCGACTAGTGTTAAACTGACTTGTCACTTAATAGGACTTTGTGTTTTTGTTTTCTTTCTGTGTTTTGGTGCAAAAAAAAATACTTTTTCTCACTTTTTAAAAAAGTAAGGTTTATTGAGGTATCATTTACATATAGTAAAACTCTCCCAGTTTAAGTATATAGTTCTGTAAGTTTTGAAAAACATATTAGTCATGTAATTCCACAAAAGTCAAGTTATAGATATTTTCAAAGCTCTTAGGAAAAGTTCTATCATGCCTCTTTATAATAAGTTTTGCCCCTCCACCATACTCCCTGGAAACCATTGATCTTTTTCTTGTCAACAGTGTCATAAAAATGGAGTCCTACAGTATTTAGCCTTTTGTATCTCATTTCTTTCACTCAAAACACTGTTTTGAGATTCACCCATGTTTGGCATGTATCAGTAGTCCGTTCCTTTTTACTTCTGAGTAGTAGTCCCATTTATAGATGTACCATAATTTCTCTCTCTCCTAGTTGGCTTATTTCCAGTTTTTGACAATGATTAAAGATGCTGTAAACATTTTTATGGTTTTTATGTAAATATCAATTCTAATGTCCTTTGCAAAGATACCTGGGAATGGGTGTTGCTGGGTTGTGTGGAAATTTATGTTTAACTTTCTAAGAAATTGCTGAAGAGTTTCCCAAAGTGGAGCTTTTTGTGCCCACTGGCAGTGTATGAGAGTTCCCAGTGCTCGGCATTCTCTCTAGCCCATGGTAATGCCACCTTTTATGTTTGTCTGTTTACATTCTAATAGGTTTATTGTGGTATCTCAGTGCGATTTTAATGTACATTTCCCTAATGACTAATGGTTTTGAGAGTCTTTTTTATGTTCCTGTTTGCCATCTGCATCTCTTTGATGAAGTGTTTCTTCAAATCCTTTGCCCATTTTTAATGAAGGCTGTTTGTTTTCTTATTAAGCTTTGAGAGTTCTTTATGTATTCTGGGTACCAGTCATTATCAGATATACACTTTGTGCATATTTTCTCAAAGTATGCATTCTCATTTCATTTTCACAGCTGTCTTTTAAGCAGCAGCAACTTTTAATTTTGCTGGATTCCAGCTTGTATGCTCATTGCAGAGCTACCTGGGAATGCACAGCTAACTACATCAGCTACGCACACAGTTTGATTCTTGTCTTTGCCAGTTACATAGGTAATAAAGAGAAGTTTTTTGAATCAATCAATTCACTAATCAGTGAGTGTTTATGAGTCTCAGATCTGCCATTTCCCATTTGTATGACCTTTGGCATCCTGCCACTTTGACTATAAAAGCAGAATGAGGAATTTAATAGTACTTAAAAAAATTTTTTTATTAGCATGTAGTTGATTTTACAATATTGTGTTTGTTTCTGCTGTTCTGCAAAGTGTATCAGTTATACATATACATATATCTTCTCTTTTTAGATTCTTTTCCCATTTAGGTCATTACCAAGTATTCAGTAGAGTTCCCTGTAGGTAGGTCCTTATAATAGTACTTTCAATAAAGTAGGTACAGTCATAATTGCTTCTTTGCTTTCATGTTGATACTTTTGATGATTTTTAAATGAAAAACAAAAGTAAAAATATCTTATAAAACATAAAATACAATGCAAGCATATTGAGCCCTGCTGCATGACCAGTAATCTTCTAGGCCTTTGGAGGAAGAGGGATGTATGGAATTTATAGAATATAATTCTTATAACTGCAGAACTATAAAAATTGATGCTATTCTATCAATACACGTGCCATCACTACAGCAACCACGTGTCTAGGATTTCCTGGAACCATCCTCTCTTCCGCCTGCAAATTCTGTGTCAGACATCGTGTCTCAATTTTTGGTTCAGAAATATATTAATCACAGACACAAAGCCTGTTTTACAGGAAAGTTCATAAACCTCATGGAAACTACCAGGGTTTGGGATTACTTCTGTAGTAATTATACTTGTTTTAGTTTTCAAAAAGGCAAAAGGCTTGTTGTGTGACTGTATGACTCCTTTGGCTTTTGATGAGCCTGAGGGGTACGTGTGTGGGTGTTTATATGTTAACTAATATATTTTTAATTGGTAAAAAATTAAACTGTTCTTTTCAGGAATAGTATTCACATGATCAGTTTCACTCTCCCTTCATTTGATATAAAGTTGATTTTTGAATCAACTAAACACAAGGGAATGCTTTGTCTGAAATGTTTTCTTTCTTTCTTTTTATTTTTTTTACTTTCCAGAAACTTGATCCAGCCAAATAAGAGTCTTAGCCAAAAATTTGTTCCCAAATTGATATTATCCTATAGTCTAATTCCAAGAACTAAGAAATAGTTCCTGCTGAAGATAAAGAACCTTTATAAGATTTTTATCTTTAGCAAGAACTGGTATTTTCTTTTCCTTTAGAAAAGAAAACATGTTCATAAAGAAAGCATGAAAATACTATTTCTGCACTGTGACTGAGCGGGTCAGCAAGTGCAGCCCGTTGAGGTCCGAACATGCAGGGATAGAAAGAGGAGCAGACGCTCTGCTCGCTGATGCTGACTTTAGCCAGGGGCCTCTGCTGCCAAACCACAGGAACTGTGATAGGAACTGTGCATATCGTGTCTTCTCATACATAAGGTTTTAAATTAGCACATCATTCAAAACATACCACTTGCACATCAACCTCTTTTTGGTCATTTCGGAGGTAAACAACAAGCAGAGACCTCCTAAGCTGTGTTTCTAAGGGCCTGTTGATACGTCTGTGCCCAACATAAACATAAAATCAAACACAGGCGTTTCTAGCCTCGGGGACTTCCACCTGGATTCTAAGGACTCCCTGAATACAAGTCTGGAAATTGAATGGGGGAGTTGAAAGAAATCGGGCTCTTTCCCATCCCTGCTCACCCCTCCCCTTCTTTTTTCTCTTCTGCCACTGCGGGGTGCTCTGCGTCCTTTCCTAGGAAATCCGAGGATCCCAGGATGGACCAGTGTTGAAGGCCACACACACTCCTACCCCACCACGCAAAACTATGCACTTCTCTGACCCTGCTCTAAGGCCAGTAGTAGTGGGAGGACCCGGATTACCAAAGTGTTCTTTCTTGATGATTTACTGAGTAGATGAGGAATATGCCAACTAAGAAAAAAGCCCGCCCTGGTTAGGCCTAATCATTCCTGCTCTGATACTGGGAGTGGGGAGAACAGGCACAAGCTTGTGCTGAATCTAGGTCTAGTGGTATGGCTGCTCCGTCATTGCCAGGTTCTGGCATTCTTCCAGCTGGATATACCTTCAGATGAACAGGTTATCTAGGGAAGAAGAGAAACCCAAGTTCCCTTGCCTACCTTGCAGACACTCTTGGCTGCAGAGATGTTCATCCTAAGTGTGGGAGGAGGGTAGCAGAACTTTCTAGAGGCTTTGTGAATGACACAGTCTCTGAGTCTTCTGCTCTAGTCTCCTACTAATCCCCTTATCAAAAATCAGGGCCCAAGTGAGCTGTGGTTTAGACAGAAAAGTGTCACATCCCTTAGGTAAGGGTGGGGGTGCAGCTGGAAAATAAATCAAGAACAACTTTGTTGGTGGACTTGATGACATCATGTGATCTCATCCTGATTTTGCGTGGATAGTCTTGTTCTCTGTATGAGTCAAGTTCAACCAGAGACCCAGAACCAGTAGGAGATAGATACTACAAGGAACTGACTTGCATGACTGTTGAAGCTGGAATCCATGGGCAGATAGAGCTAAGAAGTGAAGAGCAAGAGCAAGTTGGAGCCCACAGGCACAGGCTGAAGCTGTTAGAGGGACAGAGGTGCCGGTGAGGGGAGAGCAGTTGAGCGCCCAGGTGCTGCTGGTATGTGGCTCAGGGAATGCCATGCTCTATTTAAAAGGCATACTCTAGTTAAGTCAGGTCTACCAACGTAGTTTTGTTTAAAGGCTGTTGATTAAGGACCTTAATTTGAGCCATGAGACCCCTTCACAGCAATGCCTAGACTAGTGTGTGAATAACTGGGAGAAGGTATGTGTTTACTGCAAAAAGGCTGTTATCATCCCTTCCATCCTTATAGTTTACCCCAGTCAATCTAACATCCTGAAACCCATCACACCCTTCCTTCCCTCCCTTCCCTGCCTCCCTCCCTTCCTTCCTTTCTAAAGAGTTCCAGAACTCTTTTTCTTTAGGACTTAGAATTCAAGCATTTCCAAGGTGCAGATTAGATTTTTAGAATGTTTTTTTGTTGGAAAAATTAGGGCTGTAAGGTAGAACTATGTCAGCACGTGTCCACTGGGTCAACGTGCTTCTTTGGCTTCTTCCCCCGCCTCAAGGTGCCTGTTCATTCTCGGGCTCAAGACACTGGCTGTCCTGTGTGCTACCCCATCCTCAGATTATTCCAGGCTGGGCTGTCCAGTGCAGGAGCATGGTAGGCAAAGATCTGTGTAACTGGAGAAACAATCACCAAGCACTCAAAAAATGACTTTAATATGGAAATCTCTACCCCTGCTAAATCTGCGCACACGAAGCAGCCACAACAAATGGGGCCGTAAACAATGCCAATTGTGCTGACTCCAGAGCCTACACAGATGCGGCAGCTTTGTAGCTTCAGTTTAACAAAGGGATGAGTCAAACTTGTTGTTGGCAAACAACGCTACATTGTCTTCCCTTCTCTCTCCCCCAAGTGGGGCAACATTCTGTGAGCTCTGGGAAGCACCGCATGCTTGGGTGCGAAGCTCTGTGGGACAGTCAGTGGAGAAACGCCAACTACCCCAAGATCCCGGACTGCCTGACACTCAGCCTGAGCATTGTAGGAATAGGGCAACATTAAATCCTTCAATCCCAGTGATGCTCATCTAGGGCAGATCCTTTTATCAACAAGGCAAGTCCAGTGTTCTGGCCCCTGGGGTGTGTGTTTGGACTGATGGATTATACAGTCCAACACCACAAAACGGGGCTGCATTGGCCTCTTTTTCCCTCCTCAGTGTTTAGCTGATGTAATTACACATTTATATGATTACAGTCTGCTGTTTACCATGAGGTAATAGGGAGGCCCAAGCAACTTGAATGCAGGAGCTGAAAACACACAGATCATTGACTTTAATGGCTACACAGGCAGAGGAATCAGAATCCCATGACACAGCAGTTTCTCTCGGGCCTCAGCATCCACGAGCAGTTTGGCCTCTGGGTTCTCCTCCTAGGTGAAGGAATCTTTAATGGGGAAAACAGCCTCTTTCCTCCTGATCCCAGATGAAAGCGCCCAGAATACTCTCTGCTCTGTACTCTTTCCCTCAGTGATCTTAGAGATAGGCAACTTTTCTTTAAAGGCGTGCTAAGTTGCTTCAGTCATGTCCGACTCTTTGTGACCCCATGGGCTGTAGCTTGCCAGGCTCCTCTGTCCATGGAGTTCTCCCAGCAAGAATACCGGAGCGAGTTGCCATGCCCTCCTCCAGGGGACCTTCCCGACCCAGAGATGGAACCTGGATCTCTTATGTCGCCTGCACTGGCAGGTGTGTTTTTTTACCAGTAGTGCCACCTGCGAAACCTTTTTTTTTAAAGGGGCAGATAGTAAATATCTTAGACACTGGGGGCTGTAAAGTCTCTGTTGCAACTACCCAACTCTGCTCTTGTAGTTTTAAAACTCAGCCACAGACAATATGTAAAGGAACAAGTGGGGCCATGTTCCAATGAAACTTTATTTATGGACACCAAAGCATTTTAATTTTCATATAATTTTTGCATGTGGTAAAATGCGGGGGACTGACCTGATAAGGGCTACGTCCTGGGGGCTGCCTCGCTATGTGATTTCAGCTTGAGGCCCCCCTGTAGCTCTCTGTCCCGCCTTCCTCAAGAATGTTTTTTACAACCTTAAGACTCCAGCGAGTCTGGCTTGTGGCTACACTTCAAGGAGCAGAAACCTTTTGTATTGCTAATGTAAAACCAGGCCTAGAGATAAGCAAGAGTCTTGTATGTCGAATGTCACGTACTACATGGTATAAATATGAACATCAATAAAGACTGGTATCGGTCCAGTGTTGTCCGATCCTCTCAACCCCATCTTGCTTTCATTCTTTTCTTCTAAGCTCCTCGACAGCAGGGTTCCTGGGGGTTTCGCCTTACAAGCGCTGGCCGTGGCAGGTGGCGCCCAACGTGGGGCTCGAGCTGTGCACGGAGCCACTACTCGGTAATCTTGGTAAACGTGAGTATACGTTCGATTGTGAAGTTGCAACAGATTTTAATTGAGGAGTAGTAAGGGTTATAGTTGAGAGTATAAATAATGGGGCAATCACATAGTCGTAGTCTGTTTGTTTATATGTTATATATAATGCTGCATCACAGGGGAGTGACAGTCTCTAAGTCTAAGTTAATTTCTTTTCTGTCATTCGTGGAGGAGGTATGTCCATGGTTCCCCAAGGAAGGCACTGTAAATCTAACTACCTGGAAAAAGGTGGGGGAACAGATTAAAAACCACTACACTCTGTTTGGTCCAGAAAAAGTACCTGTGGAGACTGTGTCTTTGTAGTCGCTGATTAGAGACTGTTTAGATTTTGACCATGAAGAAATTCAGCGTTTCAGTTCGCTGTTGAAAGATACTGCGACCAATAACAGAGAGTCTAAAGTGCCTCCCGCAGGGGAACACGAATATACTGTCCCTGAAAAAACTCCCTTAAAGCAACCTCCCCTTTTAGAAAATACAATGCAGAATGCTCTCTTAACAGAATCCCAGCCGAAATCGGGAAATGAACTATCTCCTAATGAAGAGTCTTTCCTCGATGAGGAGGCGGCTAATTATCACAAAGAAGATTGGGGATGATATTTTGTTAGCTCATGCAGACAATGTTTTGTTATCTGAAATATTTTGTTTTTTGAGGTCTCAGCTACAAAACCATGGGTTAATCATTGCCAGAGACAAGGTACAAGTACATCATCCTTATTCTTATTTAGGTTTTCAATTATATCCTCGAACTTTTGCCACACAAAAACTTGCACTGCGAACTACTCATCTCCGTACCTTAAATGATTTTCAGAAATTGCTGGGGGATGTAAATTGGATTCGCCCTTATCTGAAACTCCCGACAGATGTTTTAAAGCCTTTGTTTAACATTTTAAAGGGAGATCCTGATCCGACATCTCCACGACAATTAACCCCTGAGGCTCGCTCAGCCTTATCCCAGGTAGAAGTTGCTATTCGTGATCAACAAACCACCTACTGTGATTACTCCAAACCTTGGGGTTTGTATATACTGCCTTCTCCGCATTCCCCTACAGGTGTTCTGTTTCAAAATGGTCCACTACGTTGGATTTAGTTAGCTTCTGTTCCTTCAAAAAATTTTGCCCCCTACCATGAGTTGGTAGCTAAAATTATTACTAAAGGCCGCCTGAAATCTATTCAATATTTTTTTAAAAAAAAACCTCATTTTATTTGTGTTCCCTTTGCTTTGGAACAACAGGAATGGTTATTTAAATTTTCAGACAACTGGGCACTTGCCTTGGCAAATTTTCCTGGTCAACTTTTACATCACTACCCTTCTCATAAACTTTTACAGTTTGCTAAACTTCACCAGTTTATTTTCCCAAAGGTGGTACGACAACAGCCGATCTCCAATGCTACTAACATATTTACAGATGGGTCCTCCAATGGTAGAGCTGCTTTGATTATTAATAACGCTGCTTATTTTACAGACACATCCTATTCTTCTGCGCAGATTGTGGAATTGTTTGCTGTTGATCAAGCTTTAAAGACAGTATCTGATGCTCCTTTTAACTTGTTTACTGACAGCCAGTATATTGTTCGTGCTCTCTCCTGTATTAAAACTGTTCCTGCCATTCATAATGATTCGCCTACGGTCTTTAACTTATTCTCTTCCATACAGGCTACAATTCATAAACGAAATCATCCATGTTATTTTGGACACATACGGGCACATACATCTTTACCCGGACCCTTAACTGAAGGCAATCAAACAGCTGATCTGCTAACCCGAGTCTTTCTTTCACAATCTAATATTCCTTCCTCTACTGAACAGGCACGGGCTTCTCATGCATTACATCACCAAAACAGTCACTCATTGCGTTTACAATTTCAGATTTCTAGAAAAGCCGCTAGAGAGATAATAAAGGCGTGCCCTTCGTGTCCTCAATTTTTTGTTGTGCCTCATTATGGAGTCAACCCCCGTGGTCTGCGCCCCAACGATCTCTGGCAAATGGATGTTACCCATATTTCTAAATTTAAAAAACTTAAATATTTACATGTTACTATTGACACTTTCTCAAATTTTTTGTCCTGTTCATTACTTTCAGGTGAATCCTCGAAACAATGTATACGTCATTGTCTTTACTGTTTTTCTATTATGGGAATTCCTAAAGTGATCAAAACTGATAATGGTCCCGGTTACACTAGTAAATTGTTTCAGACTTTTTGTGCTCGCTTCCGTATCCAGCATAAGACTGGCATTCCTTATAATCCACAAGGACAGGGCATTGTTGAGCGTGCTCATCAACGCATCAAACATCAACTTTTAAAGTTAAAACGGGGGAATCCAGCTGACTGTTACCAAGTTTCACCTCTTAACTTGTTGAATCATGCACTTTTTACTCTGAATTTCTTGTCTCTAGATGCAAAGGGCTTGTCTGCTGCTCAACGAGTTTGGGGAAAGGAGATCAATGAGAAAAAACCCTTAGTGAAATGGAAAGATCCCCTTACAGGCCAGTGGCATGGCCCTGACCCCGTTTTAATTTGGGGTAGAGGTCATGTATGTGTGTTTCCACAGGATGCCGAAGCGCCGCGCTGGTTGCCGGAGAGGTTGGTACGCACGACGACGCAGATCACTAAACTGGCAGATGCAACGCCTGACGCTGCACAATGAGGACGACAATTTGCCCACTCCTCAGCAAGTGGAGGCGCTAATGCAGAGAGCTTAAAATACAGCACATGCACAGGCTAACATTTCCCCTACTAATATTATTATGATATTACTCATGCTGTTACAACAAATCCGTAGCAGCAGTTCATCTGTTTATTGGGCTTATGTTCCAGATCCTCCACTTATCCAACCGGTTAAATGGGAGCGGGAAGTCATACCTGTGTAAGTTAATGATACCATTTTACTAGGGAGACCCTCTGACAGCCACATAACACCTCAAAAAGCTAACATGTCTTACTATGGACTGACTACGGAATATCCTATGTGTTTTTCTTACAGCCAGACCATCCCTAATTGCATCACCGTGGCCCCCATCGTGTCATATCTTCGGACAAGCTTCCCCGGAATAAACAACTTCACAGGAACAGCAACTACAGTGCACAACAGTACGGGGCCACGAGATGTTCCCTTTTGTAGCTATAACCTAGCGACTCCTCTGGGAATAGCGCTTCCATGGACTCGATGCCGTTCGACCAATGCTACAGTTTACAACCTCAACACCACTCAACTCTGGGACTGGGGTCCACAAGAGCCTAGCATTTGCCCCGAATGTCGAGGGTTACATCCTCCGATATTGGGACTTAGATCAGAAGGGACATTTCAGACAGAGATTTGGAAGCTATTGGCCGCTTTTGGAGCCAGTGGTCCCACGCTATATAAATTAGAAAAAAATGTCACTGGAACCAAATATGGAGACATAAAAAATCTGGGTCGCCGGTACCCGAGAGCTTGTCTCCCTTTTCCTTTTATGCTCTTGGTAGGAGTGACTGAAATATCGTTGTCTAACAATGAATACCATGTTAAATGTGATGATTGTACACTTACTAACTGTATTAGAGGGATCCCAATTGGACAACAAGTAATAGTTATAAGGCAGCCTGCATTTGTCATGCTGCCAGTAAAAATCACGGAAACTTGGTATGATAAAACTGCTCTAGAACTTATCCAGCAAATTAATACCGCCCTCTCGCGCCCAAAAAGAGGGATTGGTTTAATAGTGTTAGGAATTGTATCTTTAATCACTTTAATTGCTACTGCTGTTACCGCTTCTATTTCCCTTGCTCAATCGGTACAAGACGCTGATGTCATTAATTCTTTGTCTTATAATGTAACCAAAGTAATGAGAACCCAAGAAGATATTGATAAGAAAATTGAGGATCGATTATCAGCTCTTTACGATACCGTGCGAGTTATTGGGGAAAAAGTTCAGAGTCTAAATCTACGTACAAAAATTAGGTGTCATGCTAATTATAAATAGATATGTGTTACTAAGAAAGAATATAATCAAACTGATTTTCCTTGGTTTAAAATCAAAAGGCATTTAATGGGAATTTGGCATGATTCAAATGTATCTTTAGATTTACTACTACTCCATGATGAAATTCGACAGATAGAAGACGGGCCTAAAGCTACCCTGGACATTGCTAAAAAAACTGAAGATTTTGTAAATAATCTTTTCTCTAATTTTCCAAATTTACGTTCACTTTGACATGGTATGTTGGCAGTCGGTATAGGCCTAGCAGGGATTTTGCTCCTGATGTGTTTAGCTCCTTGCCTTATTTGCACTCTTTTTCAGGAGATTCTCTCAGTTAGAGCTATGGTGCATAAAAATACCTTGCATCATAGACAATTAGTGGAGCTTTTAAAAAATAAAGAAGAGGGAACTGCGGGGGACTGACCTGATAAGGGCTACGTCCTGGGGGCTGCCTCGCTATGTGATTTCAGCTTGAGGCCCTCTTGCCTCGCTATGTGATTTCAGCTTGAGGCCCCCCTGTAGCTCTCTGTCCCGCCTTCCTCAAGAATGTTTTTTACAACCTTAAGACTCCAGCGAGTCTGGCTTGTGGCTACACTTCAAGGAGCAGAAACCTTTTGTATTGCTAATGTAAAACCAGGCCTAGAGATAAGCAAGAGTCTCGTATGTCGAATGTCACGTACTACATGATATAAATATGAACATCAATAAAGACTGGTATCGGTCCAGTGTTGTCCGATCCTCTCAACCCCATCTTGCTTTCATTCTTTTCTTCTAAGCTCCTCGACAGCAGGGTTCCTGGGGGTTTCGCCTTACAAGCGCTGGCCGTGACAGTAAAATATTCTTTTGATTTAAATATGTGAAAACCATTCTTGGCTTGTTGTTGTTCAGTCACTCAGTTATGTCCAACTCTTTGTGACCCTGTCCTTCACCAACTCCCGGAGCTTGCTCAAACTCACGTCCATTGAGTCAGTGATGCCATCCAACCATCTCATCCTCTGTCATCCCCTTCTCTTCCTGCCTTCAACCTTTCCCAGCATCAGGGTCTTTTCTAATGAGTTGGCTCTTCACATCAGATGGCAAAGATATTGGAGTTTCAGCATCAGTTCTTCTAATGAATATTCAGGTTTAATTTCCTTCAGGATTGACTGGTTTGATCTCCTTGCAGTCCAAGGGACTCTCAAGTCTTCTCCAGTATCACAGCTGGAGTTGGCCCACAGCTGGAGGTGTTGAATCTTGTCTCAGAGCATCTTCAGATGCCACTCAGAATTTGGAAGGGGAGGCAGCTCTGGTGCTCCTTCCAGCCATAAGGTCTGGCATTTGGTCCAAAACCCTAGACTTGCCCTGGGGTATCTCAGCTTTGGTTTTCTCATCTGCTCTCTGGTGCTGCCCCCAATTCCCTAGCAGCCTGATGCAGGAATGAATGAATGACGGAAAAGCCTGTAAAGAATCATGAATTCAAGTTCAAACATCCTTTTAATTTTGATTTCCATTTTTTCTCACGTTCACTGCGGTTTTGAAACATTTTCTTCCTTCTTATCCACCTGTGCCAAGGGTCTTTTGGTTTCGAGGATGGCAGTAGTTTTGATGAGATAAGCTTGTCACTTAGATTTTGAAGTGTGAAAAGTCACTGAATGTCAACATGCTGATGAGGCTGTGGGAGGCTCCACTGGTGTTATTTCAGCCAGGTTGAGCGCCCAGTGGAGCCCACTTAAAAGCTTTGTCTCGTCCATTTCTCTGAGTCGAAGAAAACCTTTCCTCAGATGTCTTTTCATTTTAACTCTGATACATTGCGTTTGTAAAGCTTTAGATGAAAGAAATGGTTTTGAATATCTATGTGTCAGACTTGACTCTATTTTGAAAATATAATAATAAGCTCTTTGGATACCATTCCTTGTAAGAATTTAAGCCACAACTTGTAATTTTGCTTTCTTTAAGTCTGAACAAGTTTTTACCATGCTTTTAATTTTGCCACCTCCTCTTAGAGGGTTTCAGACCCCCCGCCCTCAAATAAAAAGCCAATATATAGAGATAAGAAAAGTGACAGTGGTCACAATGGCCACCTTTTCCCTCTGTCTGCATTGATTCTGCCTTTACAGAGGAGTTGGGTGATAAGCTTACAGCACTTTGTCATCTGACAGAGAAAGAATAGGACCACACCAGCACTGGCCCCTCTGTAATTTTCTTTGGCAAAGGAAGACAGAAGGCAATAATTTTATTCATTTAAATGCACTAAGCTTTGGAAAGGATTTTGAAGTATAGTTTATAGTAAATTATATTGAAAATCACAGTGTCATTCTACACTCAAATGGCACATGGCCTCTGAAATGGTCAGAAGCTTTGCCAGCCACATACAGAACTTTAGCAAGCCACCAAGTCCCTATCTGTCACCCTTTCAAGTTCAGACACTGAAGCAGAGTCCAGGGCCAAGCAGAGCTGCCCGCACCTTCAGTGGCTCCAGAGAGATTCGTGCCCAGTGGGCTTTACTGTTTAAGGTTCTTCAGGGCCATTCTCCACACAGGGGAAGCAGCTTTTCTGTGCTCCATTCACAGGCGGAGCCTGCCCTCGGGGCTGGGAAGCACTGTGCTGGAGGGCAACACGATATTTCCCAGCCTTGATGAAGCATGCGCGGGATTCGGAATTTCATAGCAATAACTAAGAGTTTGCTCTTCTTCAGTTTCATTTTCACCAGCAAATGTGGAAGGATGGCTTCTGCAACTGTGACTGCCACAGGGACTTGACAGCGCAGGAATTGCAGCCCTCGGCTCGCACTCCTGGTCTTTTTCACCACCAGCCATCCCTACCTGTGAGAGGCATTCGTTATGTTTTTGCCTCTGCCCTATCTCTCCCCAACACATTGCACGTGTGTGTGTGTGTGTGCGCGCGCGCAAACACACAGACTAAGGGCAAAGCATGGTGCTCATTCACAAACTACATAAAGTGTGACCACATCTCAATGTGCAAAAGATAGGAAAAGTGACCTTCAGAATAGTGAGGGCACCCTCGGATCCTTCAGCTCCAAGTGCCTGGTCTTCTTATCTGCTGGCCAAACGAAGAGTAATTAAGGTGGTTTTCATTTCTCTCCCCTGTCCGCCTCCTGTCAAGAAATAGAATGATCAGTTCCATGGAAGATGTGAAAATCATTCACTGATTATATCAAATAGAACTTGAGTGCAAACTATATGCCTGGTACTGAGTTAGAGATTAAAGAGTGATGAGAAGAAAAACACTATGCCCCTAACCATGTCACTAAACAGCTGTGTGACCTTGGACATATCACTGTAGTTCTCAGGGCCTGGGCTGCATCTGTCCTATTGGCCCCTTTCTCTGATAGTTCAAGAAGTCAATAAAAATGGGGGAAGGAAATGAATAGCTAGCTTAGGCATCAGTGGCAGAAAGGACTCCTGAAATGACGTTCTGTTTGATGACAGTGCTGTCCAGAGGGACAAGTAAGACAACAGTAACCCAGACAGCAACGACCTGAACACAGGGAGGAGGCAGGCAGGGCATTGTCAGGGGAGTTCATTACAAGTCAGAGTCCCCTTCCAAAAGGGATCGTTGCTGCTTTCCAAGTGAGGGAGCTTACCTGTCACATGGGTCATTTGTAGAAGGGGGAGGAGGAGGAAGTTCTCTGTGGTTAATTGGTCTGTGTCTCTTTACTGAACAGATAGAGGAATTTCAATTCCTTTAAGTAAGTGCGTGTCCCTTGAGTTTTGGGGATTTAGGATGTGAGAGGAGTTGAGGAAAAGTGAAGGTCTTGTAGCCACTAAAAGCAACCTTGCTTTGATGTCTTGGTGTGTCTTTGATGTCTTGGTGTGTCCGTTTCCTCTCTACAAAGGGGGCTGATAGAATTCTTTCTGTGTGGGTAATGACTTACACTTTTCCAAATATCCTCATATGCATGCTTATTTCATTCCTCCGGAGAGCTAGATAGGAAAGCAAGTCTTAATTTGAACAAATCCTTTGATAATAGACTTTCCTGTGAATAGTCCATCCACGAGAAGTTTTTGGGCTAGAACACTAGTCTACATAAAATGTCTTTTCAATTGAGGTTTAAGAAGACCTTCAACTTTGAGGTCCTCCAAAGCAGTTACAGTAGTGGTCATTGTAAATGTCATGGTCAATACCAGTTTCCAGGTCAGCACAAAACATAAACTGGCCCTACGTCTAAGGAGCAAGTCACTCTTTTTCTCATTACTGATGCAATAAGCTCTTAGAATCATTAACTATTACTGGGGGAGGGGTGGTTGGCTACACCGAGGTAGTACTTCCCAGGTGGTTGGCTTTGTAGTAAAGCACCTGGTGAATAAGCGTTTGATTCTTTCATCTAGTTGTTTCTAACCCTTCAGGATGAACATAAAAATGAAACAGCAGATTTTTTATTCTCCATCTCAATAGAATTTTGAAGGATCCTTGCTGTATTGTGCATTGAAAGCCTTCATTAGCGATGCAAGCACTTCAGAAGGCAGGGAGTGACTCAAACGTGTTCCAGAAATAGTACGGAGGAAAATTGCTTTTATGTAATTCTTTCTCAGAATGTCACACTGTGAATTCTTATCATCTCAGCGGAAACACATGGGAAAGATGGCATCTTCAGGGGCTGGCAGGGATGTTCGCATGCCCAGAGCTGTGTCATGCCTCCCAGGCCTCCAGGAGCCGCTAGCAACTTGAGGGCAGCTGCCAAGGCACAATGCGGAAGTGAAATGTGAGAGGAAGCCCAGGAAGTGAAAGCCCAAGAAGTGAAATGTGAGGGGAAGCCCATTGCATTCAGTACATATGATCCAAAGAGGTGACATTTTGATTTATTTTTTGTTAGCGTTACTGTGCTTCCAAATACAGACTCTTCAGACTTATTAAAAATAATTGTGGCAAAATATAGAGAACATAAAATTTATCCTTTTAACGTGTATAATTCAAATACATGAAGTTCGCTCTCTGTGTTCTACAATCATCATCATCCATCTTTTTCATCTTTCCAAACTGAAACTCCGCACCCATTATACAAGAACCTCCCATTCCCTGTCCCCCCAGTCCCTGACAACCACTGTTCTATCTTTTATCCGTATGATTTTTATACTCTAGATAACCCACATAAGTGAAAACATAACGGTATGTGTCCTTTTGTGACTGGCTTACTTCACTTAGCAAAATGTCTTCAGGGGTCATCCATGTCGTAGCATGTGTCAGAATTTTATTCCTTTTTATATGTAAATAATACACTATTGTATGTATTTATATATCACACTTTGTTTATCCATTCATCTGTGGACAAACTGGGATTGCCTCTACATTTGGCTCTTGTGAATAATGCTGCTTTAAACATTGGTGTTCTAGTCCCTGCTTTCAGTTGTTTGGGGGTATATATCCAGAAGTGGAATTGCCAAAAAAGCACTCTTAAAAATGGAAAGGAAAGATCCTGAGGGGGAGTAGGCAGTCATACTATTTACGCTATCAACACACGAGAAGACAAGGGGCAGTGGTAAATGATCCAGAACACTGAACCTCGTGAGATTGATGGAAGCAGTCACCCAGGCAAGGAGGGGAAGGTGAGAGGGTGGGTTTGCTCTTAAAGAAGATTGAGCTATTGGCGAATTGAGGATTGGATCTTGAGAGGTTCTTCTTCTTGGTGAGGTTGTAGGTGGCTTAGAGTGAGCTGTGGAAAGCTAAGCCAGGGCCAGGACCTCCAGGAGCCACTGCAGTGCACACCATCAGGCATGTACACAGCGGACCCATGCCAGCCCTTCTTCCCTCTCTGCTGGTGAGGGCATGGGCAGCTCTGCACTGTGCCCAGTGATGTTCAGCACTGAGATGTTTGCAGGTTCTCCCATGTGAGAAATGGGATGATCCAGGGTGTTCTGGGCTCCAAGCTGCTCTAGGGTGGTTAGGACAGGTGTATTTCCTGCATATTCATGCATTCAAATGACCCTTGGAAGCCAAATCAGACTTTGGGGTTTAACATACAGTTTCCCAAATGTGGGGGCCCCCGAAGTTGGCTCGGCTGTGTGTACCCTCTGGGCTGTGAAAGGCCTTTAGGGGAGATGACAGATGAAATGAACACAAGTAGGAGGTCACTGCAAAGCTTAGGATGGTCACCTCTGATGGCCTGGTATGATCTGACCTGGCACCAGGACCTTCCCTCCCTGGGACCGGCCCAGCTGGTACCCCAAGGACCTGCATTTTTGTTCTATTCTGCCTCTCCCATTAAGCAATGATGATAGCACCCGCAGATAATAACCAGTCTTGGAGAGATTTACAGTCTGCATACTTGGTTAAAAAACTTTTTTATGCAACCGGTGTTCTACTTTTTCCTAGAATCTTTGCCTCTCTAAGGACTAGTCCTTGTTCTTGCAAAGTGAAGGGAGAAAGGGATCCAAAAAATATTGGTCCACAGTAACTTTGAGTTAGCATCGTTAGCCAAATGCTCTGAAGTTCTGTGAGAGCCCACCCAAACTCCTGCTTCATTATCTAAAGGGGCCCTTCACAATAAAATAGCTGACATTTCGGGCGTGGATTTCAAGAGGATTTATTAGTCAGGGGCAAGCAGGGAGTTTGGCTCCATGACAACTTGGAACATTTGCCATTTATCTGGAAAGAACGACGGCACACGTTCTGAATAGAGAGTTAAGGGACAGAGTTCTGAGCTGAACACTAATAAGAATAAGATCAAAGTGCTTCAGAAAGATGTCCAGCCTGCAGGTCATGTGGTGGATGGTTTGAGTACAGAAGCTCACACCCAGGAGGGACTTGTCAGGGAAAAATGGGTACTTAAATTAAGATTATCCAGGTAGCTCTCATCAGAACACTCTTTTCCCAGGGTTCTAAAAGAAAATTGTATATAAAAGAAGGATGTGCTTGTTTAATTGTCTAGATGCTCTTACATTTCGCCCTGCGGCCCCTTCAGAGTTGAGTGGCATTGGAAGATGCTGATTTTTATATAAGTATCTTGGAACTGAGATATAAAAGAATATAAAGGATAAAAAAACCTTTGAATGATTTACAAAGCAGTGGGAAAACTCTGCTTTAGGAATTGAGGAAGATGGAGCTAGCTTGGCTCTGCTGCAGCTCTGGCTATTCAAAACGAGAGATTATCTTACCCACTGGCCCTCTGCTGTCTCATTTTATAATGGGGTAGGGAGAGTGGGAGGTGGCTGGATTAGATGTCTTTTGCTTATGATCCAGAGGGCTTCAGAATCTTGTGAACCCTCCAAGAAAGGATAGTTGGCAATGTGTTATATCTTGATGCACATGGGCATTTTTCTGGGGAAGGCTCATTACTTTGGTCCTATTCCCTGAAGTGGTCCATGGCTTCTCAAATGCTATGCTATGCTAAATCACTTCAGTTGTGTCCGACTCTGTGCGACCCCATAGATGGCAGCCCACCAGGCTCCCCTGTCCTTGGGATTCTCTAGGCAAGAACACTGGAGTGGGTTGCCATTTCCTTCTCCAATGCATGAAAGTGAAAAGTGAAAAGTGAAAGTGAAGTCGCTCAGTCATGTCCGACTCTTAGTGACCCCATGGACTGCAGCCCACCAGGCTCCTCCGTCCGTGGGGTTTTCCAGGCAAGAGTACTGGAGTGGGGTGCCATCGCCTTCTCCGTCTCAAATGCTACCAACTCCTGAACTGGATCCTTAAATACCCTAACAGTCTTTGAATATGCTGTTACACTTCTGTGATTCTCAAGTTATTCAGGTGTGCTCTGTGAGGGGGCTGTGATTCCCTCAATCTATTATGTTTCATTGTAACATGAGAACATGTTACAATGTAGGTCCATGCTCTGGTACAGTCCTGTTTCCTGGTCTTGGCTGGGCTTTCTGGGGTCAAGTAATTAAGAAGTAAGAAATATGAGTCTTTGGCTTCTCTCATCACTCCAGTTCCTGATTGTGCCTGTTCATCCCACCCCTGAGGGTCTCAACCAGCCCCATTGTGAAGCCCAAGCAGGTCTTCTGCTCTCCACCCTTGCCGCAGCCCTCTACCCAGACATGCCCATGCAACATCCCTGTCTTCCAACAGTTGATTCTAATTGAAAAGCTCGATGGGGAGTGATCTCTGGGTGGGTGAACCTTTCAGTGTCCTCTGGATACCCTCTCCCTCTGGTAGAAGAACATCTCTGCTGAATATTAAGCTCTGCACGTGCAGAAGGAGGCAGAGATGGAGGAATGTGTTCCTTTTGAAGGGGAAAGCTCCTGGGGTACAATTTCATACTGGGTGAACTTGCCGAGAACACCCACAGAAGTGGCACATCAGACCATTCTGCCCACAAGCTTAAAAAAAAAGAAATGAAATCAAAAGATCCTCTGTTTGACATACACAAAATTCACTGTTTCAAAACACTTTTAACGTGATTTCTGTTTCGTTAGATTTCTTGTTCCAAGGATCTTGCCCCGCCCAGCATGGAATTGCTGAATATTCTGGGAACTGTGTCTCCTGTCCTGAGTGTGACCTCGGTGTGATACGTGACACATCGATGGTCACAGAGCATGGGCACCTTAATAGGAGTGGGGGTTAGGGCTGTTGAGGGGATATACCTCAGCCTTTATTACTAAGCTGTTCAACAGACATTATTAGCAGCTTTACTTTCCTTCAATCGTGGGAATCCTAGAAATGGCACCTGGGATCATCCAGTTCTCAGACAAAGGCTGAAAAAGCTGACAAAGAAGTTGCTAGGGCACTGCTGTTAAAGGTTAGCTTGTATCTGTTCTGGATGATTTGGGAAAGTACCAGTGGGACCTTTGTGTGTTTCATGAGTGTCTTGATCTTGTTTCCGAGGATAAATTCAGTCCAAGCCATTTGGAATTCTGAAAATCATCGAATTTCTTCTTTCTTTTTTTAAACAGAAGTTCTTCTTCATTTAAGACATATTCCATACACAACTTTTTAAAAGGAAAATTATTTTCTGGTTATTCAGTTTTACACTTGTTATCCTTAATGTGAATCCATGTGACCTCACCACTCAGCTCATTGTGCAGGATGGATTTCAGAGATTTTTGAAAGCTGGAAGAGTTTTATCATTTCTCTTCCATTAAATGATTCTCTTTTACCAGCTTTGGTATTTTCCCTAGAATGTTTTAAGAAAGAAATTGTATAGAAACTTTTCTATTCACATCACATGTCATTAAGGCCCTGCTGTGGGATGAGGTTTGACTCTTGAACAGAAGTCTTTTGATAGCTCAAAATCTGATGTTCAGCAATTATTGCTTTTTGAGAACTCCAAGTACACCCAGCATTGCAGTTTTTGAAACAATCGTCTCTTTTCTCTGGTTTCTCATCTCACTTGGCTCCCATGGAGACATGAGACAGGCCCTCTGTTTCTGTTTAAGTAGAACAACTGACATTTATGGCCCAGCTGGAGGGAGAGGGGTGGGGGGACTGATTCAGGCTTTCATTTTTTTTTTTTTCCAACTAAAAATGTGATATGAGTTTGTTATATGTTTATTTAATCTTAATTCAGGCTCCTCTATAAAAATCCTGGTGGGAGAAAGAACCCAAAGCCTCAACATATGTGTTGAACTTGGAATAAGAAACTTTAATCCTTGGAAAAACAGCATTGTGTCAATTGCAGATTTCAACTAATCGCAGTATATTCAGACAGTGGCAGGAACATTTTATTTCCCATTTTAATATTCAGTTCATACAATCGTGCATTAAAGTGAATTTTGAGTGCATATTTTCCCTAAATTTTCTTCAGGCCTATATTTATTTTATCTGACTGAAACCCTGGTGGCCTTTGTGAAGTGAGCCAGATGTTTTCTGTGTGCAGAAGGTGCACCTGATGCGGCCTTAGCAGGTTCGCTGGTTGCCAGCTGTTAGCGGTGTTCTCAGCGTCAGTGTGCATTTTAACTGCAGAGAACAAGTGAGAGGCTCCATTACTGGTAACTTATATGCTATTCCCTGTGTTCCGTGCTTCCAGGCTCATTAGCTGATTTATTACTTAGATGACCTTATGAAGTGGGTCTTCTTACTAGCCTACTACTTTATTGCAGATAAAACTGCAGATCAGAGGAGATACATAACTTTTCCAAGGTCACAAAGATAGAAATTAGAAAGGAAAACTGGGGTATCTGACTATAAATGATTATTACGTTATACCCTTTTGGCCCAAATGTCAGTTGGGCCCGTCCTGCCGGTTCAAATATGAGTAAACAAGAAACTCACTGCCATCCAAAAATGCAAGGAAAATCCTATAGCCTCTTGTGAACTGCTCTGTGCCTCTCCTTCCTCCTTTGTAACATGGAGATACGAATGGTCTCCACTTTGCAAGGTGGGTGTGAGGATTAAACTAGTCCATTCATGCTCACACCCAGTAACACTCCAGGCCTGATGATTACCATGGGTGTGACTTTTGGACTTGGGATCCTCCTTCCGCTCAATACATTCAGCCTATTGAGGATTCATCCTTGGTTTCCCAGGTCTGACTCCCATATCAACCTCATCATAGAACTCAGTCCTCTTGATTTCCATAAACCTACTATTTCTCCAGACCCTTGAATGTGTGTTTAAGAAGTTTTTACCAAGGGCTCCGAGGGACTCAGAGGGGAATTTCCATATTGAAAGGCATATAATCTCAGTTGAATATTGGGTGCACTTTTTCTTAAAAGTCCATGTTGTCCACATCATAGCTTTTATTGCCGTGTCTCCTGCTAATTTCTGTTCGCATAGCCTCACATGCTACTGTATGAAGATGAAACAGTTTTTTAAAGAGAATCCTGGAGCTGGCTCTTAAGGTAATTTCTTTTTTGACTCTGACACTGATTTTTAAGGGAGAGAAGCCTTTTTTGCTGGTTAATCGTGTTCCTTCTTTCTCCCTTTTTCTCTTTAGCTTCCCTTTCTCCCCACTGCCTGCACAACTCCCTATTCCTAAATCTAAGAAAAAGACTGAATTCACTAGTTAGGTATTTTCTAATATCAAGAACAATGTATGTGTTGAAATGCTACTTTTGTCCCTTTCCAGTTTTATTGAAGTTTCCGAGAACCCTTCCTTTTTCTCCTAATTACCTCTTAATTACCTCATTGGTCACGCTCACCTCCTAGCTCTCACAGATTGAGTGAGGAGCCCCTGGGGAGCTGTTATCATGCATGTTGTCCCCTCTGCTTTTCCCAGCGTGCTGTCTCCCATCCTGGCTCTGTGGTCTCTGGAGCAAGACAGCTGGTTAGGGTCAGGGTGCATCTCTAGATCGTCCCCCTCCCCTCAAGGGAGGAGCTCACTTCCTCAGGGAGACAAGCCAGAAGGTGGTGAGTGGCTATAGGAGAGGAAAGCCTGGGCAGAAGAGAGGACATGACTGAAGCTGGACTGGCCAGCAGAAGTGTGGTTAATAGGAAGTAGATGTGTGTGAGTGTACATACATACATGTGCACATAAATATGTATACCGTTATTTTTCTAATTATATAATTACTGCATATAAAATAATTTTGGTTAGGGGATTTGAAAAATGTGGAAAAAACACAAAGCAGATAAATAAAAATATCCACAATTTCACCATCCAGAGAAATCTCTGCGAAACATTGCTACATTTCTTTCCACTTGTCTTTGTATGACAACATATGTGTTGCACCTATAACATATTTCAGATCAGAAATGACCTTATGGCAGCTCATTATAGATAACTCTATTTAGGCTAAATTAGAATCAATGTGTTTTTTTTGCCTGATGCAGGAAACTTACACAGTGGCCTTCTCTGATCTCTACAGTGTTCTTAGCATCTATGCTCCTTTCCAGTGGGCTCATCATTCAGTCTGCTCAGCTCAGTCACATGCCTCTCAGCATTCTTATTTCTGCCCATCCTCTTGTAGAATGCTTTCTTGACCTTTTGATTAAATCTAAATAGCCTCAATCCTCTGTACCTCTGCTGGCCCCACCTAGCCTCCTGTCCCATTACAGACAGGAGACCCATTTGCAAAAGTTTTATACGTGGCTGAGCTGCAGGAGACACCCGTTCCTTCATAGGTGTCTATGAAATGTATCATTTCAGATATCAAAATATCATATCATTCAAAAGCAAAACAGTAGGTATAAACTTTAGGCTTACAGATATAAACCTAGATTCAGGTCCATTTCTCTAGACAAAGTTTTAGCCTCTGTAAAGTGAAATATTAAAAGTGAGCATTTGATTCTGGATTAATTTAAGGGTTCAGTGAGATAACTCAGGAAATGTGCTCAGTCCCATACATATGATATGAGGAGTCCTCAATTTGTGGATATCATGGTTCACCAACTTCAAGACTATAGAACAAAATGATATGTAGAATTCAAGTGACATTTTCTCAAGGTAAGCCATGCAAGGTGAAGCTTACAAGGTGGAACTTTTCTGCAAAGGGTAACTGACATGGAAGGTGAGTTGAAATGGAAGTAATGGAGCAATACAATGGTAGCAATAGCTACTTGAGTACTTTCCACATTCCAAGCCCTTCACAGGTTTCATTTAATTTTCTCTGCAATCCTAAGAAGTGGATACCAATACTTTGTCCATTACAGTATTTGAAATTCCAAAAGAAGTCAGCCTAACTGACGAGAAAATTCATTCTCTCTCAGGACAAGAAGTCCAGAATTAGAGCAATCTGTAGAGTTGGTTGATTCATGGATTTAAATTGTCAAGTGCAAGCTTATTTTTCTCTCTCTCTCTTCTGCCATCCCTACATTGGCCTCACTCTTGAGCTAGAAGCAAGATGGTGGCAGTAATTTCAGATATCATAGCCAAACACGGCAAAGTCTGGAGTAAGATTATCTCTTCGCATGGCTCTCTCTCAAAAGGGAGAACAATTTCCCTAAATATCTGCTGTAGATTTTCTATTACACTTTAGTGTTCAGAATTTTGCCTGTTTCTGAATCAGTCTTTAGAAAAGCAAATGTAATTATTCTTAGGTCAATTAGGTCTACTCCTGGAGTTAAGGGTGGGATTAGCTGCCCTGAAGGTCATGTCTCCAAGGGAAGAAGTGGATACCTGGCAAAACTGGGGTCTTGTTAAGAAGGGAAAATGGATGCAGGGTTGGTACCCAATCAGATCAGATCAGTTGCTCAGTCGTGTCCGACTCTTTGCGACCCCATGAATTGCACCACGCCAGGCCTCCCTGTCCATAACCAACTCCCGGAGGTCACTCAGACTCACATCCATCGAGTCAGTGATGCCATCCAGCCATCTCATCCTCTGTCGTCCCCTTCTCCTCCTGCCCCCAATCCCTCCCAGCATCAGAGTCTTCTCCAATGAGTCAACTCTTCGCATGAGGTGGCTAAAGTACTGGAGTTTCAGCTTTAGCATCATTCCTTCCAAAGAAATCCCAGGGCTGATCTCCTTCAGAATGGACTGGTTGGATCTTCTTGCAGTCCAAGGGACTCTCAAGAGTCTTCTCCAACACCACAGTTCAAAAGCATCAATTCTTTGGTGGTTAGCCTTCTTCACAGTCCAGCTCTCACATCCATACATGACCACAGGAAAGACCATAGCCTTGACTAGGCAAACCTTTGTTGGCAAAGTGATGTCTCTGCTTTTGAATATGCTATCTAGGTTGGTCATAACTTTCCTTCCAAGGAGTAAGCGTCTTTTAATTTCATGGCTGCAGTCACCATCTGCAGTGATTTTGGAGCCCAGAAAAACAAAGTCTGACACTGTTTCCACTGTTTCTCCATCTATTTCCACTGTTTCTCCATCTATTTCCCATGTAGTAATGGGACCAGATGCCATGATCTTCATTTTCTGAATGTTGAGCTTTAAGCCAACCTTTTCACTCTCCACTTTCACTTTCATCAAGAGGCTTTTTAGCCCCTCTTCACTTTCTGCCATAAGGGTGGTGTCATCTGCATATCTGAGGTTATTGATATTTCTCCCAGCAATCTTGATTCCAACTTCTGTTTCTTCCAGTCCAGCATTTCTCATGATGTAGTCTGCATATAAGTTAAATAAACATGGTGACAATATACAGCCTTGACGTACTCCTTTTCCTATTTGGAACCAGTCTGTTGTTCCATGACCAATTCTAACTGTTGCTTCCTGACATGCATACAGATTCCTCAAGAGGCAGATCAGGTGGTCTGGTATTCCCATCTCTTTCAGAACTTTCCACAGTTTATTGTTATCTACACAGTCAAAGGCTTTGGCATAGTCAATAAAGCAGAAATAGATGTTTTTCTGGAACTCTCTTGCCTTTTCCATGATCCAGTGGATGTTGGCAATTTGATCTCTGGTTCCTCTGCCTTTTCTAAAACCAGCTTGAACATCAGGAAGCTCACGGTTCACATATTGCTGAAGCCTGGCTTGGAGAATTTTGAGCATTACTTTACTAGCGTGTGAGATGAGTGCAATTGTGCGGTAGTTTGAGCATTCTTTGGCATTGCCTTTCTTTGGGATTGGGATGAAAACTGACCTTTTCCAATCTTGTGGCCACTGCTGAGTTTTCCAAATTTGCTGGCATATTGAGTGCAGCATTTTCACAGCATCATCTTTCAGAACTTGGAATAGCTCCACTGGAATTCCATCACCTCCACTAGCTTTGTTCGTAGTGATGCTTTCTAAGGCCCACTTGACTTCATATTCCAAGATGTCTGGCTCTAGGTGAGTGATCACACCATCATGATTATCTGGGTCGTGAAGCTCTTTTTTGTACAGTTCTTCTGTGTATTCTTGCCACCTCTTCTTAATATCTTCTGCTTCTGTTAGGTCCATACCATTTCTGTCCTTTATCGAGCCCATCTTTGCATGAAATGTTCCTTTGGTATCTCTGATTTTCTTGAAGAGATCTCTAGTCTTTCCCATTCTGTTGTTTTCCTCTATTTCTTTGCATTGATCACTGAAGAAGGCTTTCTTATCTCTTCTTGCTATTCTTTGGAGCTCTGCATTCAGATGCTTATATCTTTCCTTTTCTCCTTTGCTTTTCGCTTCTCTCCTTTTCACAGCTATTTGTAAGGCCTCCCCAGACAGCCATTTTGCTTTTTTGCATTTCTTTTCCATGGGGATGGTCTTGATCCCTGTCTCCTGTACAATGTCACGAACCTCATTCCATAGTTCATCAGGCACTCTATCTATCAGATCTAGGCCCTTAAATCTATTTCTCACTTCCACTGTATAATCATAAGGGATTTGATTTAGGTCATACCTGAATGGTCTAGTGGTTTTCCCTACTTTCTTCAATTTCAGTCTGAATTTGGTACCCAATAGCACCCAGTTAAAGATCATCCCTATTTTTCAGATGAGGAAACCGGCAATCATAAAGCTTAAGTAATGTGTCTGATGTCCTATAGCTAGCAAGGTGCTGAGGTAAAAATTATAATGCATGGTTCATCTGACTCCTATGATTCAGTTCAGTTCAGTTGTTCAGTCGTGTCCGACTCTTTGTGACCCCACGAACTGTAGCACACCAGGCCTCCCCGTCCATCACCAACTCCCGGAGTCCACCCAAACCCATGTCCATTGAGTCGGTGATGCCGTCCAACCATATCATCCTCTGTCATCCCCTTCTCCTCCTGCCCCCAATATTTCCCAGCATCAGGGTCTTTTCAAATGAGTCAGCTCTTCACAACAGGTGGCCAAAGTATTGGAGTTTCAGCTTCAACATCAGTCCTTCCAATGAACACCCGGGACTGATCTCCTTTAGGATGGACTGGTTGGATCTTGCAGTCCAAGGGACTCTCAAGAGTCTTCTCCAACACCACAGTTCAAAAGGATCAATTCTTCAGTGCTCAGCTTTCTTTATAGTCCAACTCTCACATCCATACATGACCACTGGAAAAACCATAGCCTTGACTAGACGGATCTCTGTTGACAAAGTAATGTCTATGCTTTTTAATATGCTGTATAGGTTGGTCATAACTTTCCTTCCAAGGAGTAAGCATCTTTTAATTTCATGGCTGCAATCACCATCTGCAGTGATTTTGGAGCCCCCAAAATAAAGTCTGCCACTGTTTCCTCTGTTTCCCCATCTATTTGCCATGAAGTGCTGGGATCGGGTGCCATGTGATTAAACATCCTTAAAACGGATAAATACATAGCTGCCCTGTGTCTTTTGCAAATACTCAGATCATGAGGGTGCATTTGAAGTAAGATTCTTTTAGGAGATTGTAAAACCTGGTGGAGCAACTGACATCTCACATTTAGCAGTGTGGAATGCTGAGAATGCCATGTGGAGCCAATGTGATTTGGTACATGGCCAGGAATAGGACGGCACCTCTTGAGAAGCAGTGGAGGTGAAAAGGCTAATCCTTCAGCAGTGACAAGTCATACAAAAAACATGAGTAGTCTTGTGCCAGAGTCCACACTATCGAAAGGACAGTGTCCCCATCATACATCATTGGTGCTTCCAATGCCAGCTCCCAGACTCTGTATTCTTCACAAACATTTACTTAGCTGTTCATCATGAGGTCAAACAGAGGTAAAATCCTTCTCATATATGTGACTAGAAAAGAAATCTTGAGGAGTCAGAATTTCACTTGTGGCCACAAAGTTAAAACCTGTGTTCTTTCACGAGAGTGCTCCAGCCACATTCCACTCACTCTGACAGCTCCATGAGCTGCCCTTCCCTTTGTGTGCCCATGGACTCCATCCTTGACCTTCCCTTCAATTTACACGCTCTCCTTGACTATCCTGAGAGACAGCCTGAACGCCAGTGATGCTTAGGCCTGTGTTTCAGACTCCTGTCTTTTGCCTAAACTCTGGGACTTTATTGCCTCTACCAATGGATGCCCTCATCTAATCACTTCAGAGACTCCTCAAACTCAACAAGTCCACACATTCGTATCTTCCCGTGCTCACCAGAACCAAAACAAGAACATTTGTTTCTATCCCACAGTCTTTTGAATTGGACACAACCATCTAGCCCATAGTGCAACACGGAGTCCTTGGGATTACTTTGACTTTTGACTCCTGATATTTCAGTATACCACATCCTGCGATTTCTGCTTCTCCTCTCCAGTCCTGTCCAGCTCTCCATCCGTATTGACCCTGTTCTAGAGCAGGCTTTCCTGCTTTGGCTGTTTCAGTAGTCTTTGCCTGTTCTCCCTCTGTCTCTCTTCCACATGAAACACATCCTCCTCCTACCACTGGAGGTACTCCACCAAAACATAGGCAGAGTCACACTGAGCAAACTCTTGATGAGTCTGAAGGGTAAAATCCATCCTCTTCAGAATATCATATAAAGCTCTTCACCGTCTTGAACCAGTTTGTCCCCAGAGGACTTCCTACCCCATAGAGAACTAAAGTATATCTTTCAAGACTCAGCACACATATTCCTCCTGGCTTCCCAAGAGAGAATAATTTATTCCTCAGTGCTCCTCTGGCACATGGCACATGTGGCACAGTGCTCGTAGCATTACACTGTAATACAGCTTTTCTCTTTAGACTGTGCCACTCTAAACTATGAGGATCATGGTTTTCTTTGTATTTGTAGCTCCCATTCAGCTAGGAGGGCCTGCAAGATAAATTTTGTTGAAAATGAAATAACTGCTTTGAGCTATATATCTACATATGGTGAATGTGGTTAAATACTAAACTAACCAATGCTTGTGTATCAGTTGTTTTTTTTAACCTTTACCTCATTCACATAGGCAACATATACTCCTTGTAATAACTCTTATTTTGGAGTGACATGCATGCGCCAAATTTTCTTTAAAGGCGTGCTAAGCTGCTTCAGTCGTGGCTGACTCTTTATGACCCTGTGGATTGTAGCCTGCCAGGCTCCTCTGTCCATGGGACTCTCCAGGCAAGAATACTAGAATGGGTTGCCATGGCCTCCTCCAGGGAATCTTTCTGACCCAGGGATGGAACCCATGTCTCTTATATCTCCTGCATTGACAGGAGGGTTCTTACCACAAGCGCCACCTGGGAAGCCTTTGGGTAGTGACTCTCACTCTTAAACAATGGGGTAGGTGATGGTATTCCTTGCAAATCACTGCTGTGTCCCATTACAGATATGTTTCACATGATGAAAGCTATGTATCAAATTTATACTTTGTGCCAGGCCTTCTTCCTCTTTGATATATGTGTATTAAGTCATTTATTTAAATTATGTAAACAACTCAATGATCTTGGTACTACCGTTTCCCCGATTTACAGACAGCAATGCTAAAGCACAGAGAGGTTAACTAACTCACCCAAGTCATTGTCATGCGTGCGTGCTCGGTCATGTTCTACTCTTTGCAACCCCATGAATTGCAGCCCGCTAGGGTCCTCTGTCCATGGAATTTTCCAGGGAGAATCCTGGAGCCAGTTGCCATTTCCTCCTCCAGGGGATCTTCCTGACATGGGGATCGAACCTGGGTCTCCTTTGTCTCCTGCGTTTTCAGATGGATTCTTTACCACTGAGCCACCTGGGAAGTCCCACCTTGCCCAAGATCATACCACTTAATCAGTGATCAAGCAGGAAGGGGACGCAGACTGTCTTGTTCCAAAGCCAAGTGATCTGGACCACTAATGATCTGGAACCACTAGCGATGACCCATTTCCATCTTATAGTCACAGTTAATCATTTGTTTTACCAAAGATATAACACTTTGATTAACATCATGAATGGTCAGGAGCCAATATGAATGTTTGATTTTTCTGCTTCTGACTTCTCTTAACTGGGACTCTTTTCTCATCAACACATTCTTCTACTGGTGCTTGGAATTAAGATGTTCCTCTCACATTCACCCAGATTAACATATGATTATTCCACACAAAGATGAGCAATAAGAAATCTGAGTCATTAATTTGCCAAAATGTTCCCCCATTAAACACTTCAGATCTTTGCCTCTTTTACACTTGTGATAACACACTTATCTTTGTCCTACAAACCCTGATGAATAATAGATAATGTTAGTACACACTGGAAATTTGTGGACTTGGACCATGAAGAAACAAAATGAATAATCTCCTTGCCCCCTCACCCCCGCCCCCACCCCCTATCCCTCAAATCAGCAGCCACTGAAGGAAGAGGGCTCTAATTTCTCTGCTAAAATTTGAACCTGTGGTTCCAGGGAGTCTGAGCATTTCACACCCTCAGGCTGAAAATTACCAAATTTTCTGCTGCTGTGTGTGTGTGTGTGTGTGTGTGTGTGTGTGTGTACATATATGCAAGTGGGGGAAGGGCAGGTAGTATTCAGGAAAAGAATACTATCCACTTTCAATGTCAAGGTTAGCTATCCTTTTGCTTACACTTTGGAGGGAAGAATAAGGATCCTGTCACTCCAAACATAGCATAAACTGTCCCAGCTGCTAAGTCGCTTCAGTCATGTCCGACTCTGTGCGACCCCATAGACAGCAGCCCACCAGGCTACCCCGTCCCTGGGATTCTCCAGGCAAGAACACTGGAGTGGGTTGCCATTTCCTTCTCCAATGCATGGAAGTGAAAAGTGAAAGGGAACTCGCTCAGTCGTGCCTGACTCTTCATGACCCCATGGACTGCAGCCCACCAGGCTCCTCCATCCATGGGACTTTCCAGGCAAGAACACTGGAGTGGGTTGCCATTTCCTTCTCCAATGCATGGAAGTGAAAAGTGAAAGTGAAGCTGCTCAGTCGTGTCTGACCCTCAGTAACCCCATGGACTGCAGCCTTCCAGGCTCCTCCATCCATAGGATTTTCCAGGCAAGAGTACTAGAGTGGGGTGCCATTGTCTTCTCCACAACTGCCCCAGAGGAGGTCTTCACTACCCTTGCACCTTGTCTCTCTCTCTGCTCCCTTTCTCTCCTCTCTCTTCTCCCTCCTTCCCTCTGTTTCCATGTAATTGACCTGCTGTTCTTTCCTAGTCAGTGCTGTTGAAGAATCCGTTTGCTGTTCTTTTGCATTTGTTCTGGAGCATTTGTGCTTTTGTGTGGTTTCTCCTCACCAAGAAGGCCCTGCTTGGTCTTATCCTCCCCTTGTTTTTCTCTCCACACGACCCGTTTAGAATGCAGTGTTTCCCCTCACACGCATGCAGAGCGCTGGCAAGGACAGGCTTTCTGTGCAGATGAGGCAGTCCTGTTTTCCCACTTGTGGTTGCACACTTGTGATAACAGCCCTCCAGGGTTCCTCTTCTGTACAGGGGTGCCCATGCCCTTTCTTGTTCTGTGGGTTTGCATTTTTGCCTGCTATCAAGTGTCCCTGCTTAAAACCTGTGACGCTATGTGATGGCTGCTTCCGGGAAGCAGGAGAAGGCACAGATGGAAAAAAATCATGAATGTGTAAGGCTGGGTCAACCCTGGGCCTGATTTGCTCCGATTACATGAAATAAACCCCAAGGAGCACTTGGAAGAGACTTTAGGATATTAGGTGCTAACCAGTGATCTCTCCCTTTTAAAAATTGTATCTAACATTTTTCTTCCCAAACATTTTAAGACCTGCTCAAGCTTCCCTGGTGAAAGGGGTGCTTTGGAGTACCACAGGGAGAAAGATTCTCAAACTCATTAGAATCCACTTGTAATATTGTTTTCTGGATTTTAAGCTGGCAAGCTCTCATTTTACTAGACATCTTGATTGATTTTGGTATACCTAAGGTCATTTTGTCTATGCAAAGCAGAGGGACAGGAGGCAAACAGAAGCCACACACGCACAAAACCCTGATGGTTTACTGTTCTCTGGAACATGCCAGGGAAGGGGCACAAAGGTTTTGAATTCCCAGCTGGGTGGATATGTGTTCCTCACGTGCTGAGTTGCATCAACCTTCTCTATCTGGTCGAGGCCCTTTATGAGATTCTGAGTGTTGGAGGACCTTTTCAGGGCTGCTATCGGAAGAGAAACATCCTTCCTAATGGGCTAACTCTCTAACCCTGGAAAATGGAACTTGGCTGGCCCACTGAAGCAGGGAGTGATTCATTTCCTATCATTAACAGAGTGAGGAAGATGTAGTGTACAGAGTTCTTTAAGCTGGAAAAGCACATTATCCTAAATACTCAATATCCTGGTGGCTGGCATCAGCTTTCCTAATTTCCTTTCTGCAGCAGCCCTGCTCTCAGATATTTCTAGATTCTGGGGGCTGTTGGAACACGTGCTAAGTGGTGCAGATGCTCGACATGCTGGGAGGAGAGAGGAGATGACACTAACTCAACCCTGGGTTAAAACAGTGGTGTCTGCTTTTTCTGAATGATACATTGGCGTTTAATCCTCAAGTTGCTGTAGAACCTTTCTAAATATTTAGGTATAGGATCTCAGGTTAAAACTTTCATGTTCAGGCTCATGTGGGCATAAATCAGTCAAAACCAAACAAACAAACCAAAAACCAAAACCCAACCTCCCACTTCAATTCTCAGTGGGCATTTGTAGGTAACCCCTTCTTGGGATACAAGTCTTTCATCTAGAAAAACAAATTTGCATCAAATAGTCTAAATAGACTAAATAGTTCTCTTATTTGTATTATGTTGGAGAAGGGCATGGCAACCCACTCCAGTATTCTTGCCTGGAGAATCCTGTGGACAGAGGAGCCTGGTGGGCTACAGTCCATGGGGTCACAAGAACTCACACATGACTAAGCGACTAACACACACACACACACACACACACACACACACACACACACACCCCTAATTATAGGTTTGTATTTATAGTATACTTCTTTTTAAGGAGCTCAAAGAATTTAATCCTCTCTCCTATTTATTTGCAGAATGCCCTCAGGAAAAACAAGATAGTAACTAAATTTCCCTTCTAACATATGGCAAATGGCTTAGAATTACAGAGACATCAAGTGATTTGCCTAGGGTTACACAGTGAGGGATGGGATCTGGTACAAACACATAAAGTATATATATATATATATATATATATATGCTTACTCACTGTTAATGCTGCCTGCCCGTGACATTGATGACGCATTTCAAGTGACTGATAATTTCTGTGTATGGAGTACCTGAAAAACATACCTTGGGCCGCAGATTTGTCTCCTTTCACCACCACTAGAGCTTTATGAGGTTGGCATTGTTATCCCTACTTCACAAGTTAGAAAACAAAAATTCAGGGTCACAGAGCTGGCAGAGATAGTGATAGTGATTAGACTCTGATCTGAGTCCACTGTAGCAGCTGCCTGTGGAACATATGAAAACAAAGATATCTGAACATGAAGTATTAATAGATATAGTGGGCAGTGGGTTCATTGACATCTGGGGAGTTAGAATTCTGAGAGAAATTGAAGAGTAAACATTTCAGATCAAGTGTGGTTTGCTAGTTCCTGGTTAAAATAAACTCGTTAGTATGTGTTTCCCTTCTGACCAGAGTTAATCTTCTGAGAGATTCTGAGGGCTGTTGTAAGCAGATTTTCCCATGAGTAGGGGAAGAAAAGGAGTGTAAAAGGAAAGGAGGGTGATTGAAGAGCACCTGCCCTTGCTGGCCCTGTTTGTCTCTGTAGAGGTCTGACTTGGGGCAAGAACTCTGGGTAGAGAGAGGGAAGGGGCACCACAGGCAGCCGCTAACAGGATGCGATGAGCCTGGAAGGGCCTCAGGGCCGCCCTCCCCTCAGTCAAGAAGATAACACCACCACCCAGAGACAAATATTTCAGAGGGAGAAATGAAAACCCCAGAGAGAGGAGGAAAGGGCTTCAGAGAAGCCAAACAAGGGGAAGAAGACAGTTCCTCAGGGCTCAGGCCCTCTTTGTTGGCCTAGGAATGCCAGGATGCTTGGGTGTCAAGTGAAGTCTTGGTATCATCATCGCTAGGGGACTTCTTAGAACTCAGATGCTCAGGCTTCCCCCTAGACCTACTGATTCAGAAATGCTGGAGTGAGGCTCAGCAAGCCAGGCTTTAGCAAGCTGCCCAGGTTTTGAACACACAGCATCTTTGAGAAGTACTGCGCGAAGAAGGATTGGCACTGGACATATAGAGCCATCCAGGTGACCTCTGGTAGCAGAGGGAGAAGCTTACCACAGGCGCCATTTGGCATTTACTAATATGATTATTTGACTAATAGCCATGCACCCCACTCTGAGCTGTAAGTACAGACTGTGTGCCAGTAATGGCTAGATGCTTGTGTACTCTTCTGGGCACCCAGGAAGACTACATTTCCCAGCTTTCCTTGCATTTAGACTGGACAGCCTGTATGGGACTATGAGAACTAGATTTTATTGTAATAAGTAGTTGAGATTTGGGGCATTGTTTCTCACAGTGGCTTCTGTTAACTACTCTGATTAATACAGACTGTAAGTAAAAACAGGGTAAGGACCAGTCCAGTTTTTTGTTCATGCTTATATTGAGGGGTGGTATAAATGTTAATAGATGCTATAACCCTGGGACCAGCCAATGTATGAGGGCACTGACCGTAGTACTGAGTAGGGTCCTGGATACCTTCTGCATTTCCAGGTGTTCGCCCTTTAGCTGAGGGGTTTGGGGAGACTCTAGGGATTCCAAATGGAGAGGAATTGGCTGGGGCAGTATGGAAGAACTTTAGTATTCTAACAGCCCACACAGTCGTAGTGGTATAATTGGGTATATCCAATTATATCACTAATGCTTAGAACAATGATGGCACAGTAGTTGTTCAATAAATTTTTTGAGTTGTAACCAGGTAATTTGAATATAATATACTTAGGGTCCTGACTAAGCTTTGAGGTTACAAATTGTAGACATCTGTTTTGAGTTCTTCTTAGTTTAAATAGTCCACAGAACCTACAGACATCCATGTGGGCTCCATTTGATCTACTTCTTTGCCCTAAAAGATTACCTAACACTGTACACAAAAATAAACTCAAAATGGATTAAAGACCGGACACTATAAAACCCTTAGAAGAAAATATAGGAAAAACAGTCTTTGACATAAACCACAGCAATATATTTTTTGACCCACCTCCTAGAGTAATGAAAATAAAAACAAAAATAAACAGGCAGGACCTAATCAAACTTAAAAAGCTTTTGCACAGCAAAGGAAACCATAAACAAGACGAAAAGACAGCTCTCAGAATGGGAGAAAATATTTGTTAATGAAGCAAGGGACAAAGGATTAATCTCCAAAAAAATATACAAACAGTGCATGGAGTGCAATATTGAAAAAGCAAACAGTCCAATCAAAAAGTGAGTAGAAGACCTAAATAGACATCTCTCCAAAGAAGACATACAGATGGCCAAGAGGCACGTGAAAAGATGCTCAATATCACTAATTATTAGAGAAATGCAAGTCAAAACTATAATGAGATATCACCTCATACCAGTCAGAATGGCCGTCATCAAAATAATCTATAAACAATAAATGCTGGAGAGGGTGTGGAGAAAAGGGAAACTCTTGCACTGTTGGTGGGAACATAAATTGATACATCCACTGTGGAGAACAGTATGAAGTTTCCTTAAAAACTAAAAATAGAACTACTATATGACCCACAAATCCCATTACTGGGCATATATCCCAAGAAAACCCATTTGAAAGGACACATGTACTCCAATGTTCATTTCATACATGGAAGCAACCTAAGTGTCCATTGACAGATGAATGGATAAAGAAAATATGGTGCATACACACAGTGGAATACTACTCAGTCATAAAAAGGAACAAAATTGGGTCTTTTGTAGAGATGTGGATGGACCTAGAGTCTGTCATAATGAACTAAGAGAAAAATAAATATCATACATTAATACATATATGTGAAATCTAGGAAGATGGTACAGACACCCCTGTTCCCGGGGTGGAAATAGAGATGCACATGCAGAGAATGGGCCCGTGGACACATGGTGCGGTTGGGAGGAAGGCGGAGATGAAGTGAGTGGAAGATTAGGATTGATATATATATACTTCTCGGAGAAGGCAATGGCACCCCACTCCAGTACTCTTGCCTGGAAAATCCCATGGATGGAGGAGCCTGGTGGGCTGCAGTCCATGGGGTCGCTGAGGGTCAGACACGACTGAGCAAATTCACTTTCACTTTTCACTTTCATGCACTGGAGAAGGAAACGGTAACCCACTCCAGTGTTCTTGCCTGGAGAATCCCAGGGATGGATGGGGAAGCCTGGTGGGCTGCCGTCTATGGGGTCACACAGAGTCGGACACGACTGAAGTGACTTAGCAATAGCAATATATACTCTGTGCTGTGCTGTGCAAGTCACTTCAGTCGTGTCTGACTCTTTGCCACCCTGTGGACTGTAGTCCACCAAGCTCCCCTTTCCATGGGATTCCCCAGGCAAGAATGCTGGAGTGGGTTGCTGATGCACACAGTACCCTGTGTAAAATAGATAGTAGAAACCTGCTTTAAAGCACAGGAGGCTCAGCTCAGTGCTATGTAATGACTTAGATGGGTGGAATTTGTGGAGGGGGAAAGGGTGGGAGAGGAGCCCAAGAGGGAGGGGATATATACATACATATAGCTGATTCACTTCATGGTACAGCAGAAGCTAATGCAACATCGTAAGGCAATTGTACTCTAATTAAAAAAAAAAAAAGATGGATGAGGACCTCTTTTCAACTTATGTCCCTGACCTTTGTTGAGTTTCAAAATCCTCTGGTGTTTAATGAAGTTTATGTTTTCTTCCTAAAGGAGTGCACGTACACACATAAATGCAAGCTGAGTCCTTTGAGGTCCACCTCCAGGAATGAAGAGTGAAACATGGAGGAAAAGTAATCCCTGGAAGTGGCTAGATGTGGCCCAGGACCTATTAATATTTGCCTTTGAACAAAAAATACACATAACTCTTAATAACAGAACTTGGGAGGTTTCTGAAGCGTCTGTAACTTCCAAGATGTTTTATTTTTCTCAGTTCCTATCCTCTTGGCTGTAGTGATTAGTGGCATAAACTCTTAAAAAAACAAAAAAGGGTTTGTGACTTTATCTAGAAATGGATATTAGTTTTCACGTCATCATTTGTAAATTGAATTTGACTTATACACTGGGGCAGTTTATAGAAACTTGCGTGTTGTGTCCATGTACTTCCTCTTCTGTCTCAGATCCTGCTTAGAGAAACAGGAGGTTCTTCACGCTGCCAGAGCCTGTTTATTTTAACATCCACCATAGGGGGACTTGCCTTCCTGTTCCCCCACTGGAGGTAAAAACTGTTGGATGGTGAATCCTGCTGGTCTAAAGGGAGGAATTTCTGGCAGTTGAATGATTCACTTCCTGATGTTAGTACAGTGAGAAAAATCTCATTCATAAAAGTTCTCTCACTTGTAGCAACTTTAACTTTCATAGGTTTTTATTACCGCATCATTCCAGGCCCTGATGTGTCTTTTTGACGTGGTCTGGTGATCTGTGAGGACGCTTGTCATTCCACACTCCAGGGGCCACTCCTGGGACCATAGGTAGGCAGTCAACCTGCAGCAGAGGTCAAGGTGATGCTAGACACAATGAAGGGGCAGGTTTTTTTTTTTAAAGGTGCCGAAGAATTGATGCTTTTGAACTGTGGTGTTGGAGAAGACTCTTGAGAGTCCCTTGGACTGCAAGGAGATCCAACCAGTCCATTCTGAAGGAGATCAGCCCTGGGATTTCTTTGGAAGGAATGATGCTAAAGCTGAAACTCCAGTACTTAGGCCACCTCATGCGAAGAGTTGACTCATTGGAGAAGACTCTGCTGCTGGGAGGGATTGAGGGCAGGAGGAGAAGGGGACGACAGAGGATGAGATGGCTGGATGGCATCACTGACTTGATGGGTGTGAGTCTGGGTGACCTCCGGGAGCTGGTGATGGACAGGGAGGCCTGGCATGCTGCGATTCATGGGGTCGCAAAGAGTCGGACACGACTGAGCGACTGATCTGATCTGATCTGATCTGATGGACTCAACTCCTGCCAAGGTTAAAATATATATATATATATATGTAGTGGCTTCCTAGCTCTGTTGCTGTCAAATGGGCCTTCATTTGCTCATGTCTGACAGTTGAGTACTTTAGGGGAAGGGATTTAGAGGGCCTCTGCGTTGTGCAGTTGAGCTGAAGTCCTGAGAGAGGAATGAACTTACTGAAGGTCCTTGGCTGTGCAGAGGCTGGTGAGAGTTCTGTTTGGCTGAAGCTGGTCTGGTGGAAGGGTCTAGTGAGAATAAAGCTGAAAACTGGCCAAAGGAAAGGATGGTGGTGGGTTTGGAATGCCTCAGCAAGAATTTGTGCTCGATTCTGTGAGCCATAAAATCGTTCTCAAATTCTGAGTCTGAGAGTAAGGGAGCCACCGCCAGGATTTGTCTAGGAGATAAGCCAGGACTGGGACAGGCCGGGCGCATTTGGTGGGGCGTGTTGAGACACATCGCCTACTTAGTAATTTTGCCTTGGGCCTGGCATGAGTTTGCTGCTCCTCAGAGACATGGTGGTCCCCACCTTGGTGTCCGTGTGGGAGCCCCACACCCACATGGCGGGCTGGCAAGGCTGAGCCAAGGGCAAGGAGGCAATCAGCTTCCAGGAATGAGGGAGGCAAAGAGGAGGCCAGGCAGGGGTGAAGTTATAAACAAAGCTGGAAGCAGAGAGGAGGTCAAAGGTCACAGAATCGGTCAGGCGCTGAGGCGTTTGTGGGATTTGGATGTCCTTAAGTGGAGCTCACCAGAGCCAGGACATCAGGGCAGACCACTCATCTCCAGAGAGAGGGCAACACGTGTGGGCCTGTGAAGTGGGTGCCGTGTCCCACACGCCTTGGCTGGTTGCAGGCCTGCAGCAGCCCTGTCGCCAGGGAACTGCCTCAGAGAGGTCGGGTTACTCACACCAAATCACAGGTCCTGACTCTGCCAGTGTTGGGGCGAGGACTTGGTCTTAGGTCCATTTAGTGGCCATCTGGGAACTGAGGTAGGGCTGGCCCTGTGGAGGAAATTTTGGTTTTAATCCTGGACGAACAGGAACTGTGGCTGGTGTTTCCTTCAGGCACATCCATTATGTAGATGTAAATGGAGACCCTGCAGGTCCCAGAGCAGCTCAGGACTGTGAGAAAGCTGGGGTTGTGTCTGCCTTCTCTTCACACGGCCTGGCGGGTGACCAGGCAGTGAGTGGAAGAGAGGTGTGCTGGGCAGGGGGTTGAGCCACCTTTTCCCTCACCAAGATCCCCGCCGTCCTGCAAGGTTGGATGGGTCCTTCTGTTCCTTAGCAGGAGAGAAGGAGAAAGCAGCAAATTGGTAGGTCACAAGTGATGAGAGCACCCTTTTCTGGGGAATTTTTGTTTTTCTTTATATCACTTAGAAAGATAGCTGATAAGAGAAGGAGTTCCAGAGTTAGAAGGTCTAAGTTTTATCCTGGCTCTGTCACTAAGCAGACACATGGCCTTGGGCAAGCTACTTACTTTCCTTGAGACTCTAAAATAAGCTAATGAGTTGTCCCCTCATGCATTTGTTTTTAGGATTGAATGAGATAACAAAGGGAGAGCAATAGATTAGTGCCTGACATAGAGTAACCCCTCAAAGATATTTGCTGCAACCACAATTGTGATAATGTCCTCACAGTTGACACCAGCGCTTCCCATTGCAGCTTCCCATTTTCACCTTTCTCAGCCTAACCTGGTAAGGTGACACTGGGTAGGAAGGTTTTGGTGGTGATTAACCCTATAAAGTGGAGAAGGCAATGGCACCCCACTCCAGTGTTCTTGCCTGGAGAATCCCAAGGACGGTGGAGCCTGGTGGGCTGCCACCTATGGGGTCACACAGAGTTGGACATGACTGAAGGGACTTAGCAGCAGCAACCCTATAAAGAGAGTGTGTTGGTGGGTTGCCTGGAGGAGGGATGGTGTACCATTCCTGAAAAATTACTCTCAGCTGGTGAAACCAATGCTCTTGGGTGACTCAGTGGAGGAAGTGAGCTGCACAGTAGATGATGGGGGAGAACTTTATTCCCAGCTGTGGCACGAATGAAACTGCAGACCAAGTGCCAGCAGTGAAGGTGATGATGGAGGGGCAAGGTGGAGGGAGAAAAAAGGAGATGGGTGTTGGGAGAGAGAACCATTTGCTAGGAACTGAACCAGAACTTCAACTCAGACGGGTGACAGCTCATGAATCAGCAGTAAAAGTCCCTCATAAAGGCCATATGTGCAGTCCCATGAAAAAGTTTATCCCCCAGATGTGACATTTTAATATGATTAAAACAAGCCTTGACAACGTTGAGCCAGATGGGGGTGGAGGCGAGGCAGTTTCTGAAATCCTGCAGATTCATTGTGAGGTGCAGAAAATGTATAGGAATTCCCTCAAAAGCCTCGGCAGGCCAGTAATTACAGATTTCATGTAGTTCTAATGAGGAAGCATTGAAGTTTGGCAAACACACTGGCGCTGTGTGTCCCCAAAGCCCAGTGGTATTTGTCTGCTTGGCTTTTGAACTCTGAGAAGTGGCACAGCAATCTCCAGTAATCACAGGAGATTTCAGATCACCAATGGATTTATTCCAGAAACATCTTAGCACGGGGCTTAAGAAAACCTCACACTCTTAATTATGTGCTGAAAAAGGTCATTGGGTGGAATTTCCTTAAGAAGGATTCCAGTGTTTCACAGAGAGGCCGGTAGGCTGAGACCATTTTGACATCCTGCTGTAAAGCCAGCTTTTTGCACAATTTCCATGGAAAAGTGGTGAAGAATTCTGTAGCCTTTAAGTCTATGTGATTTTGGAATGCTTCTCCTCTGGCAGGGGGCTTTGGTAAAGAAGCTTCTAAGAGAGTGATGTATGTGGGAAAAGTGGGCAGATTTTGAAGACTTAAAAATAACAAATGCATTCTTAAGGTTCATGTGACTAGTGGTCTATTGTGTGGTTTCTTTGAAGCACTGGGTCCTTTGAATTTTCAAACTCATCTCTCACTGTGGCCTTTGGGAACAGAGCACTAAACCCCAGCCGTGGTTTGTGCTGGGGCGAGAGAGGATGGAAGGTGATTCCATTCCTCAGAATTCACACTGTGTTCGGATTAGAGAGAGTGAGCCCTCACTTGAGAGCGTGTGGACATGTGTGTTATGTTTGTGGTGATCGTGTCTTACACAAGATGCAGCAATAGTACAAGAGTCATCAGTTGCACGAGCTCCCTGAGGCCAGGGGAGACAGTAGATGAAAACTTTAGGTGAGCTGCAGATGCCTAAGGTTCAGGCAGGCCAGAAATCTGTATATGCCTAGTTCAAAGGCAAGATCTAGTTGGTCTGAGCATGGAAATGGGTTTTATTTCAGTATTTATTGTCCTAGGGGATGTGTAGGACTGAGTTTACCTATTTAGACAGCCTTACCTTGCAAGAGAATAGCTCTACAAGACTGGAAATGAGCAGATTCTGTGTCAGAGCCAAGACTCTTTCTGGAGCCAGTCTACCATTGAAGCTGTCTTTTAAAATAACATTAAGACTTCCAACTAACTCTTCCCTGGTGGCTCAGTCAGTAAAGAATCTGCCTACAATACGGGAGACCTGGGTTTGATCCCTGGGTTGGGACGATCCCCTGGAGGAGGGCATGGCAACCCACTCCAGTATTCTTGCCTGGAGAATCCCCACAGACAGAGAAGCCTGGTGGGCAGCAGTCCATGAGGTCACAAGTGGGTATTAAGATATACTTGAAGGTTTCTATTCCTGATAGGATAGGACCTCTTAGATCCAGGTTGCCCAAGGAACTGACCATCAACTTTCAGCATGCCATTCTTTCTCCTCAGCCAACCATCCTTTCCCCCTCTCTCCTGCTCACTGCCTGTTGGGTATTTCTCTACTCACCACACTCTCTGGTATCTTTATCCCTGATAGTACTTTGGCTTTTCTAGGATGGACAATAAAAGGTTTAGTCCTGTGGAGGAGTTTTCTATTTGCTGGTGCAGCCTGTAGAATTTAGAAGAACAAGGTATAGAGTCTTAAGTTCAATTTGCAGATATACCTAGCTCTTCCTTCCCCTGGGAATATGTTTAGGCTGTATGTCCTAGCCTCCTCTTGGTTGGTAGGGATCATTTGAATAAACCTGGCAAATGAGTTGTGAGCAGAGTGACAGTCATCACCTCTGAGTTGGAATATCTCATTGTCAATGTGACACCTCCCAGGACTCTCCCTTCCCTCTGGGGAATGCCCATGATGTTGACTTGACTTTGAAAAAGAGGCCCTGTCTGCTAATCCATGATAAACAACCTGTGTTGCTTTTAAGTCATTAAGATTTTGGAATTATTTGTCATAGCAACATAACCTGGCCCGTCCTGACTGATTTTTAGGCAGGTATGTGTCTGATGAAAACTCAGGGTCTTCTTACCCTGTTGTGAAGTAAGTCTGCTGTGATTTATAGGTTCTAGAAAGACTGTTCTACCTTAGCATATCAACATCTCCTCATACCTGCACCCCTTTCCATCCTGCCCTTGAGCTTAACATGCCTGAAGTCATGTGACTTAGGGCAAATCACTCTGTCTTTCTGAGCCTTTGTTCTCTGGCTTTAAGGTGAGGGGCTGGATGAGATGACCTCCATGGCCACAGTTGGCTCTCTGTTATGTTTCAATGGTAAATTGGTCTCCTAGGCACATATTCTGGCTAGGCTGACTGCCTAAGCTGAGTTTGGCATTCATAAATCTTTCTCAGAGACCACAAATGCTTCTGCCCAGTCCATCTACAAGGTCTGTGGGTTTTATTCCTTCTGCCTTCATCACTCAGCCACAAGGAGCTTGGCTGTTATCTCCCAGAGAGGACTTCCTTGAAACTCACTATCACACATGTTAGTCTCATGTCACCCAATTACATTTTCACCAGAATGCTAGCAGTGCTTGCAGTGGTCACATCTAATTATTATTAATATTTAAATAAATTACTTTTTGTCTGTCTCCCCTTCTAGAAAGTAAACTGCTTTGGAGCAAGGACCTCATTAATTTTGTTCATTTCTGTACCCCCGAGCCTAAAACTGAGTCTGACACATGAGACCCTAAGTACTACTGGTTGAATTCTGGCCTTCTACGCTAGAGACTGTGGAAGCAAAAGAGAACAGAGGTCTGTGCTGTCATATATGAGCTGTCCCTGGTTTCACATGAAGCAGTCTGCTGCCCATGTGCCTGCTCTTCTGGGCAGGGTGTGCATGCAAGAGCTGGTTTACTGGGAGCCTAATGTAAACAGAGGCATTTCCCCTACAACTGGAAAATAAAACTCACGGGATCCATTACCACTCAGGTAAAGTTTGAGGATTTGCCAGCAACAAATTGTTGCACAGTCTGTCTGCCTGTGCTGAGCAGGGCAGCAAGCAGAAGAGAGGCAAAGCAGGCCTAGGACTCTGGGAGTGCTGGCAATCTTTGTGGTTCTCCGCCTTTGGCTACAAACGAGTCCAGAAATGCTGCTTTATTTATTTGCTTTGAATGATTAGAGCACTTTGAAGGAAAAACTTTTTAAAGTGATGTCTCCATTCCTGAGACT
Organism: Tragelaphus eurycerus; assembly: GCA_935064755.1. NCBI lineage: Eukaryota > Metazoa > Chordata > Mammalia > Artiodactyla > Bovidae > Tragelaphus > Tragelaphus eurycerus. The sequence continues at coordinate 12,801,147 of CAKXYN010000024.1, read as the reverse complement.
CCCACTGTATGTTCTTGGTAGCAAATTTCCAAGGGGGTGCTTGAACACTGGTTTATAAAATCTTGGTCTTCCTTTCATGATCTACTATCTCTTAAAAAAATAAATATGTCTACTCAGTAATAGCCAGAAAGTGAAGTGAAATCCTGACAATAGAATCTCACTTGGCTTTATATGGGAGAAGGGACTAGCTCTTAAAGGAGCATGTGAATTGCCTTGCAATAATGTGGAAAAGGCTTATTTGGAAGCAGACAAGTCTGCTTCTTCTGTCACTTCCAAGTGATGCAAAATTTTTCAGAAAGTGTTTATTCATTGCCAAAAACATCTGGTTCATTGAGTACCATCAAAGTGGTCCTACAACCTACCTGGATGTTGGGCAAAATGCTGGTTAAGCAACTTGGAGGGAGGGGGCAGGATCAATTAAACTGATTAGGTGCTTTGGTACCATCTTTAAATCTCTGGAGAGTCAATGAATCTGAATGTCTAATTTAAAAAATTAGGACTAATTTACCTTTTTTGGAAAAAAAATTTGGCTTTTATGTATTACGCATTTTTCGTTTCCTTCTTCCTGAAAATGAAAAGAACGACTCCCTCTTTCATATTCAAACTATCTGTAGCTCCATGAGAGGTCTTCCCACCACCCTGGAATTCAGCCTGCAGATGATATGGCCAGAGAGCAAGCTGGGACTGTTCTTGGCTTGGAGCAGAGAGCTGGGCTCAGCAGACTTTCAGCATAAAGCCAGTTTATTCAGGTCCTACTGTTGGCAAAGCCGCAAATTGCTCTTTTGTGGGCACTGGGGAATTCACAATTGGTTGTCTGTTCCTTGATGGACACAGTAAAGAGGCAAAGCGGCCTCTTTTCCCCTAGCCCAGGACAGGCATTCAGGAGCTTTGCCTCTTGCCTCCAACTCTCCCACCAACAGGCCCTGGCCCCTTTGGCCCTCTGAGTTGGTCAGCCAAACCCTCTATGACTCAGCTCCTTTCTTTGCAAATTGGGGGTGGTCAGATTAACTTGAGAGCTGTAAGGCATTTTTGAAAGGCCTTTGAAAGTCCCTGCTCATGTAGAATGACTGGCTATATCTATGGTTTGGGAACTGGCACCAAGGTTAGGGGAACTTCTCTTTCTTGGGTGGAGGTCTGTGGTGTTCTGTGCAGAAGGTTAAAGGTAATCAGAATTCCTCTGATCTCATCTCAGGACTTGGGCTCCATGTTTGTGATGCTACCCCAGGCAGTCAAAGCCTATAAGCCCTACTTTGTCCCAATTTTCTAGAAACTCCTCCTATTTCACATAAAAATTCACTTGTATGAGTCCAAGGATTTGAACAGATGGTTTGCTGCTGCTAAGTCACTTCAGTTGTGTCCGACTCTGTGTGACCCCATAGACGGCCTCCTACCCAGCTCCTCTGTCTCTGGGATTCTCCAGGCAAGAACGCTGGAGTGGGTTGCCATTTCCTTCTCCAATGCATGAAAGTGAAAAGTGAAAGTGAAGTCACTCAATCCTGTCTGACTCTTGGTGACCTCATGGACTGCAGCCTACCAGGCTCCTCGGTCCTTGGGATTTTCCAGGCAAGAGTACTGGAGTGGGGTGCCATTGCCTTCTCCAAACAGAAGGAAAACAGTAAGTGAAACACTGCATAGAGTAAATACATAGCTTTGAACATGACTGAGAAAATGAAAACGACAACTTGAGTTAGCAGAAATAATTGCAGCTGATCCAGCCTAATGGACTCAGGGCACATATACACATTAATTGTTTTATTAGTGGCTCTCTATTATTCTAGCCTTTATAAACAGTGACCTCGCATGGTATAATAAAGGTTACTTACACACTTCACTGAGGAATATACCCCCCAAAGAAAGAAAGAATGACTTATTAAAAAATGTCTACAGCAGTGAGATATACCAATAAATAGATATGAAAGAGAACAATCACACAAATGATGATCAGTAGAGTAATGCTTAAGTAAACTCTGGTTCTTCATCACCATGAAATGTTACATTTTGGTGAAGATCAGAATAGGGGTTAGAAGTGAGGGGGCTCCTTGACCACTGTTCTAACAGGCCATTGTTACTGGTAGGTGATTATCACCTTCATAAAAGATATTGGAATAGAAAGAATATATATAAATATATTTTGTTTATCCATTCTTCTACTGGTGGACTTTTAGGTTTATTTCTTACACAGTGTTAGGGAAATTAAAATGGAGGTAGCCTCATTCAGCAGAGAAGGCAATGGCACCCCACTCCAGTACTCTTGCCTGGAAAATCCCATGGATGGAGGAGCCTGGTAGGCTGCAGTCCATGGGGTCGCTAAGAGTCGGACACGACTGATCGACTTCACTTTCACTTTTCATTTTCATGCATTGGAGAAGGCAATGGCAACCCACTCCAGTGTTCTTGCCTGCAGAATCCCAGGGATGGGGGACCCTGGTGGGCTGCCGTCTATGGGGTCACACAGAATCGGACATGACTGAAGTGACTCAACAGCAGCAGCAGCAGCAGCCTCATTCAGACTTCAGAAGTTGGGGAGCAGGCCTCTCACTAACTTCTGACCTTGCCTGGACTACAAGCCTGTTTGCAAACACACCAGTTGTTATCAGCAAGTCAAGCAGTACTTTAGATAAGACAGGGAATGGGTCTTGGAATTTCTTAAGCCCCTTGGGGCCTGGCCAACACCCTCCCCCACTCAGTGTCTAATGAAATCTTATAATTCAAGGTGAAGCAAACAGCATTATAAAATTTAAAGAAAAACCAGAGCTGCACTTTTGTGTGCAAACTGATGATAATATCAGTTTGTGACCTGGGATTATAAGCAGGAACTCCCAAAGTTGTAATTTGAAGTCTCACCCTTGAGGTAGATGAACTGCCTAGCCCTCTTTCCCAGTTGGGATTCTAGATTGCTGTTAATGAGGTACTTCCCAGTGCTGTCCCAGTCTGGATATAGGTTGTTGGCCCAGTTTAGTGATGTGTTACTTCCATCTATTGTTTCTATCTCTTTTCTTTTAATGACTGTATGTCGAGATTAAGTCAAATAATCTTCTGTAAAAAAATGAAATTGCGTGTAATGAATAGTTTTGTTTGTTAACAAATACTTCAACCTCAAACAAAAGTAAAGACTTGGCAAAACACCTTGGCAATTGTGAATGGTGCTTCACTGAACACGGGAGTCCCCATATCTCCTTGAGAACCTGATTTAAATTACCCAGGTGAGTGATTACTGTATCAAACAGTAATTCCATTTTTAATTTATTGAGAGAGAGAAAAAAATGTTTTCCATCAAAGCTCTACCATTTTGCATTCACACCAATGGTGCATGTAGTAGTTGTTCCAGCACCTTTGTTGAAAAAGGTATCTTTGCTCCATTGTATTATCAATATTTCTGTTGATACTTTCCTCTAAGTTGAGGGAATTTCTCTCTATTGTTATTTTGCTAAAAGTTTTTTTTTTTTTTTTTTTAAATCACAAATGAGTATTAGGTTTTGTCAAATGCTGTTTCTGCATCTATCAATAAGATCATGTGATTTTTCTTTTTAGTGTGTTGATGTGATAGATACAGGTTTCTGAATAGTGAGCCAGCCTTGCACACCTGGGATGAATTCCACAGGGTCTTGGTGTATAATTATTTTTATACACTGTTGGGTTTATTTTCTGGAGAAGGAAATGGCAACCCACTCCAGTATTCTTGCCTGGAGAATCCCGTGGACAGAAGATCCTGGTGGGCTGCTATCCATGGGGTCGCACAGAGTCAGACACAACTGAAGTGACTTAGCAGCAGCAGCAAGGTTTATTTTCTTCTAGTAGTTTCACAGCTTCAGGTCTACATTTAAGACTTTAATTCATTTTGGATTTTTATTTATTTTATTTTTTTTTGGTATATGTATGCTTTGGCCACCTCATGCAAAGAGCTGACTCATTTGAAAAGACCCTGATGCTGGGAAAGATTGAGGGCAGGAGGAGAAGGGGACGACAGAGGATGAGATGGTTGGTTGGCATCACTGACTCAATGGACTTGGGTTTGCGTAGACTCTGGCAGTTAGTGATGGACAGGGAGGCCTGGTGTGCTGCGGTTCATGGGGTCGCAAAGAGTCAGACAAGACTGAGCAACTGAACTGAACTGCACTGATGGTAGAAGATAATGGTCAAGTTCCATTGTTTTATGTATCTGTTCTTACACCAGTACTATACTGTTTTGGTTATTGTAGCTTTGTTATATATTTTGAAATGAGGTAGTGTGATGCCTACAGCATTGACTTTGTAGATTTCTTTGGGCAGTATTGATATTTTAGCAACACTAAGTTTTCCAGTCCTTGTATATAAATGTTTTTTCCATTAAAAAAGATTACTGAAATGTTATATACAATTATTGAATTATATAATTATTAAATTGTGAACATTTAGGTTTATGCAAGAATATGATACATATGACATTTAATGAAAATTATTTTGTAAATAATTATTCTACCTGTGTAAAAAGGCATTTATACATCTATATGATGCTCTAAAATGTACTCAGAGTGATGGACAATGATATAGATTTCTTTCAAAATTTATTTACTGTAAAATGTGAAGTTTCATGATAAAGTTGATGATAACAAAGCAAGTAATACAAGCCTCAACCATTTTCCAGTGTGTTCCTCTGGGACAGAGAGAGGGAGTTTTGCCTTATTTTTCCCCTGGGCCTGGTACAATGCTTGGCACATCAAAAGGGCTCATTGTACATTGGTTAAAAGTTGTTGAATCACATCCAACTGCATTAGGACAAGGCTTCCTGCCAGTTGATCTGTGCAAGTTGTATTGACTAGTTAATATTAAACCATTGCCCTCTCTGCCTTGCCCCTTAATGATTTTATCCAGGTGAGATTCACATGTATCCAGAGGTTTCTTAAGAAACTCAATGCCAGGAATTAAAAAGAATGTATCAGGAAGGGGGAAAGTGATTAGATGGTTTTGGTGAGAAATTCCTTTATTTGCCATTCAAACTAAACAGTAAAGGTAGCTGAATAAATATCACCCAGTAGTTCTTGTCCTAGCTAAATAATGAGAGTAGAATGAATTCTCCTGTCATGATTAGCCTTGTGATGTCCTTCTGTGACCCTCCCCTTCCAGGGGAATAGAGAGCTGCACAAGGGGTCTTACCAAAGTAGCTTTCTGAATGATCATGATTTTCTTATAACCTCTTATAGTATGCTGAAATTTTCTTTGAAAAAGCCAGTCCTTTTAAGGCAGGAAATAAAGTGTCTCTTAAGACTAGAAGAAGGAGATGCTTTCTCTTCTGCTCTCCAAGGTGGCACCACGGTCATAGGGTTGGGATGGGAGAGGAATGGTTTTCTGAACACACTGTGGTTAAGAATTGAAGCCTCTTCTCTCCCACCTACCCTGACCCTGGGATGGAGGTATGATAGATTCTTGGAGATAAAGTGAGAGAGAGAGAATGTATAAGACTAAAAGTACTCTGCTTCTAACTATAGTAGCATTAGGAACCCAGGCTACCATGGTGTAGAGTAAATAGTGTTGCACGTAACATATATGGAGAGTTTTCTCCATTTGCTGAGAACCTGAGACTTTTCAGTTTATTCAGTGGAGGTGGAATCTTAGCCCAGATTTACTAGAAAATAGCTTGAGGGAAAAGCTTATATGCTTCCCTGTGCTTTATGGAGAAGGTGTCATGTCAGGGAAACCAAGGGGAGGGGAAAAAGAGGCAAGGGAGGCAGGGAGGGAAAATACAAGGGGATGTGTTACAGAGCAGGGTGCAGCTTCATGTTCAGTCATGGGAGGTGTGTTCACAGGGCCTTCTGAAGAGGAGTCTCAGAACACTCACACCCTCTGACTCCTGGGCTGGGAGGCTGGTCACTCTGGGAAAGAGCTGGAGGCTGTCACTGCCTCTGTGGCCCCGCCAGCCTATGCACAGGCCTCTCCTTGTCAGTGGTGGCATGATGATGGAGTAGCACCTGCAACAGATGTTCTAGCCGTGGGAACATCTGGAACTGTTGTAGGAATTCTGTGGCTAGGAATCAAAGGACAAAGCACGTGTCTAAAACCTAAGACACGAGCGTCACAAACTTAGATCAGAATAGGTGGACAGATGCTTGGATGGTCACAGCTCCTTGAGGCCTGTCTGTAGCATCAAGCTGTTGGGATGTCTCAGTCAAGGAAGGGGCAAGCCCAGTTCACTGCACTGTCGCGGCAGTTGCAAGGACTGTGTTGAGCTGCTATTTTCAACAACACCAAGTAATGGTTCTGGCAGTGACAGCAGCAGAAAAGGTGGCCATTCCATGGAGGATGCTAAGATTGATTTTGTGCTTCTCTTTCCATGAGGTGATCATTAAGACTGATTCCCTGCTGAGCCAGCATCTTGGGGTCTTGGACTTACCACAAGAAGGGAAGACAGTCAGTCATTCATGGTAAGGAAACTAGAAGTCAGTTAATTAGAACATTTAAAGATAAATGATCTCATTTTTATATCCCAACTGAGTGAAAAGGGATCCATCCAAGGTCTACAGTCATCCACACCACTTGATCAAGTACCTAGTTATGAATGAATTTCTTTGTCAAGGTACAAAGACAGAAGGCTGATAGTAGAACAGTAAAGGAGAGGGGACTTATTATTACATCTTCCTTCATAGTACTTTGCTTAAATCAATGCGAATGGATATTTTAAGTTGGGAGGGCTCAGAATGTGTATGAAGCAAATGCATTCTGATTGTTCAACATTTAGCAGCATATGAAAAGCACTGTATCAAGAACACTGGGATTCATACCCTTCCAGTCTTGGTTCGTATGTGCCCTGCTCATCTGGGGAGCATATAATAACTGGCCCTGGAAAATCCAAATAATAAAATATCACATGGTGTGAATGGCAATTGTATTCTTTCAGCCGGTTACCAATAAATATTTACTAAGCACTAAATTGAGTTTTAAATGGCTTTGGTTTAGGCTCAAACTAGGGGTTTTGCCTTGATGTTATGTATTTTTAAACTTTGAGGTTAGATTCAATCAATGAACTTTCCATTTAGAGTGTTTGGCAGTTCTCCCAGGAGCACCATCTGTTAAATATAAGATAGCAAGATTAAATTCTAATATGTCAAACACTTTCCATCTTGAGGACTTGGTTTGCCTTCTGGGTTTATGATGGCACCAGAACATCTCATTCGTAATCTGTTTAACTGGCCTCATCATCTTGGTGAACTAATAGTTGTGACTACTTCAGAAGGCAATAGCATTAGGCCACAAAATGAATAATTGATTTGACATGTGTATCACTGAGGACCTAATCAATGAAAATAAGAAAACTTATGTTTCTTTTTTTTTTTAAACTTATGTTTATATATGGATAGAAGGAGTTTCACATTATATGGAGATAGAATAATAGTCTTTGAGTTTAGTTTGATTTCCTATTTTTCCATGCTTGGACAGGAACAGCATCTATTTTTTGTTGGTATACAATGACATCTTTCACATCCTCCTTCATATGAAGGCTATTCCTTTACATCATTTACTTTTTGTCACCTAGGTTTTAAGCTCCTGGAGGTCAGTGGCTGTGTCTTAATTTCCATTGCATGCCTCATTGGGTTTTAATTTAGTAATTCATGTGTCTTGAAGTAAAGACTGAAATTTCTATTAAATTATTCAAAATTAGGTTAGAGTGTGTATTTCAATTGCTAGAGAACTCTGAAGCTTTTTATAAATATTCTGATATGTTGCCTGGAATCACATCTCAGTAAGTTCAGTTGAGTTCAGTTGCTCAGTCATGTCTGACTCTTTGTGACCCCATAGACTGCTGCACGTCAGGCTTCTCTGTCCATCACTAACTCCTGAAGCTAGCTCAAACTCATGTCCATCGAGCTGACGATGCCATCCAACTATCTCATCCTCTTTCGTCTCCTTCTCCTCCTGCCTTCAATCCTTCCCAGCATCAGGGTCTTTTCCAATGAGACAGTTCTTTACACCAGGTGGTCAAAGTATTAGAGTTTCAGCTTCAGCATCAGTCCTTCCAATGAGTATTCAGGACTGATTTCCTTTAGGATTGACTGGTTGGATCTCCTTGCAGTCCAAGGGATGCTCAAGAGTCTTCTCCAACACCACAGTTCAAAAGCATCAATTCTTTGGCGCTCAGCTTTCTTTCACCAACTCTCACATCCATACATGACCACTGGAAAAACCATAGCTTTGACTAGATGGAACTTTGTTGGCAAAGTAATTCTCTGCTTTTCAGTATGCTGTCTAGGTTGGTCATAGGTTTTCTTCCAAGAAGCAAGTGTCTTTTAATTTCCTTACATCTTATAATTTCTTTACATCTCAGTAAAGATTCTTATAAATTATTTCCAAGCAGGTGAACTTTTTTGACTGTCATGTGTGAGGGACCATCTAGGAGCGGCATCAATGTATGAATTTTCAGTGACACTGAAGATATATTCCAAAGGTGTGTGTGTGTGTGTTCTGATTGCAAAGCACATTGATTATGTCTGCTAATGCCCCAGATCTTTGAGGAAATAATACCATCTATATATCTGCTTCCTTGGAGCAGACTCTATTTGCTTGGCAAACATTGTTTCTCATGCTACTCTGAAAACTAAGCTGAGCCCAGGAAATAGGATGCAGAGGTGCTTCTGGATAGAAAACCAAGGTGTCCAAATTCCCATGGAGCCAAGTTTTATATTGAGAAATAGTACTATTCATTTGGTCCTGCATATTCAGTGCCAGAGTTTCGGTTGGCAGATCATGGTAAAGGTCCCAGAAACTGTGAATGCTCATGACATTCCAATGTCATGCCAAGAGACAAGGCTTAGCAGACTGACAGTGCTCTGGAATTCTGACTGAGGACTTTTGGAGCAGTTTTTATATATTCTGAGCAGTCATCTTTATTTGGTTCTGTTTTTCCTGCTTGCTTTCAGTCGTGAGTACCCAGGTACTCAGCTGAGCCTTGATGGTGGTGTGTATTTGAATCAAGTTCACATTGGACCCCAATGGGTCACCTCTCAGTCCATTGGAGTCTTGGATGTACAGGGCTTGGATGGCTGCATTATCTCCAACATAGTCAACCTTCATGGGGTGGTGGTGTAGGGATATGTGAAACCACAAGATACTGCTTTTCTTCTTTTGAATTTGGAACCCCTCAAACCTTTGTGAAGGGCATCCCAGTGAATCCAAGCTGCTGTAATACACTTCCCTGGACACTCTCCCAAGTTCTTAGAAAGGGTGTCCAGGGAAGCTGTGCATGTCCACCATGCCCGAATGGAGGGAAGAAAGATGGCAGCCATGCCAGTGGGTGTGCATGAGTGCTCAGAACAGCAGTCTCTGCAGGGGTCTTGTTTAGGACCCTCCTTTAGGGAAACAAGCACCCTCTCCTCCCCTCCCCATCAAGAATATGCACACATTTGGCTATAATTAGGTCACAGAGCAGATGCTATTAATCATATCGTTACTAGGGGAAGTGATACATGGTATCCCATAACCACAGGTACAGGATTTTCTCCACGTTTGGAGCTTCCTATTTACATTTATCAAGGGATTGTACAGAGCTAGTATAAAGCTGAAAGGCCTTCCTTTTACAACAGGGCTCTCTCAGGAACAGACCTTATCTGGCATAAGGAGGAATGTCTTTTTGTGCCAGTGACGATTAAACAAGAGCAACTAGAAAGTAGCTTTTGTAGTCAGTGCCCGTTGCCATTTCTAATTTTGTAAGGATGTCTTCAGTTGCCCAGGAGTGTATTTTCTCCTTCTTGTTATTGGTTTAATTATGGCGATGCCATCCTATGGGAGAGAACTAATTAACCTTCTGTCAAGAAACCAACTGTGCTATATTGCATGTGACATTAATGGCTCTGTGTATTTCAGGGCAAGTTCTTAAAGGTACTTGGCTGTTTTGTTATTGTCAACACCTTGAGAGGAGACCACTTTCTATCAAATACAGATGTCTGTAACTCTCTGAGGCAGATATGGGTATCATATTGCTGTTAATGATTATTAAAAATAAAATGATGACAAACAGAGGGTAATCTGGTGAACTACAAAAGATATCTCACAGGAGTGTTGACTACGTGGGGTAAGTGGGAAACAGAACCCAGAGCAAGGACGGAGAGAGGGGAGACAGAAGGGGCAGGGGCCTGCTCTACATTGGCTGCCAACACACACAAGGCACTCTGGAGTGGGTTGGCCAAAAAGTTCGTTTGAATTTTTCCATACCATCTTACAGAAAAACCTGAACAAACGTTTTGGTCAACCCAATAGCTCCACAACCCTGCAAAGTACGGTCTATTCTCCTCATTGAAAATTCGAGGTCCTTCGAGGCTGTAGCAGTAGCACCCAGAGCCAGTGATCCCAAGGGAGTTGGCAGTATACCAAAACCCAGGCTTTTCTCACAGGAACAAGGAACAACCTCGTGGCTTGTGAGACCTTCCTCAGCCCTCTTCTCTCAGTGATGTCACTCACCGTCCTCAGCACTCCCATTTCTGGCTTATCTGCAGCAAATGTCTAGGTCTGTATATAACAGACTGTTTCAATTTTATCCCCAGCTCCATTTTATATCCCAAGTCTTGTTTTTTCCTGTCTTAGTCCCATTTGGGGGGGGAGGGCATCTTATATTCTTATATATTCATGGAGGCTGTCTTAACTCTTTTCTGAAAGAGCACAAAGTGTCAATAAATAAAAGTAATTTTCACAATAATCCTGTAAGGTAAATGTGATTGTTCTCTTTATATGAGAGAAGTCACTTGCTTAGGCCACCCCTCAATAGTGTAGAAGAATGGAAACCTGAGCTTAGCTCTTTTGATCTCATGTTTATTTCACTTGCATTGCATGGTGTATTTTAAAAATACTAACAAAGGAGAAAAAAAAGCACTCAAAGCAAGGACATAATTCAATATTTGGCTTTTACTGAGGGTCCATAGAGTAATATGCTCTTTCCATTCTGAAGGAGATCAGCTGGGATTTCTTTGGAAGGAATGATGCTAAAGCTGAAACTCCAGTACTTTGGCCACCTTATGCAAAGAGTTGACTCATTGGAGAAGACTCTGATGCTGGGAAGGATTGAGGGCAGGAGGAGAAGGGGACAACAGAGGATGAGATGGCTGGATGGCGTCACTGACTCGATGGACATGAGTCTGGGTGAACTCCGGGAGTTGGTGATGGACAGGGAGGCCTGGCGTGCTGTGATTCATGGGGTCGCAAAGAGTCGGACACGACTGAGCAACTGATCTGATCTGATGTGAGGAAAGAGAAAATGAGTAAGAAAGAACATTTTCACCTACATGGTAAGCCGAAAGCTAAGCTGGGCATAACAGTATTAAAATATTTCTGTAGACTTAAATATATTAATTTTTGTAACCTACTTTGTAGTTTGGGTCTATTAAGTCATGCCAGTATAGGAATAAATTGCGTATCTGATTTGCGGACCAAGATCTTATTTCTTTACTGGACCCTTGTGCGAGAATGACTCTATCCTCATTGGTATCCTGGCTAACAGTTTACCCAAGATCTTCTGAGCATCTTCTATATCTTCTGAGCTACATACATTTTTAAGGTATAGTATTTTCTCTATTAAGCTTGAAAAGTTACAATAGCCCTATGTCTATTGTAAAACAAGGTAGGGTACAAATAAGTGTTACTTCTTAGCAACCAATACTAGAATCCACATTTATATATACATACCATTTTTTCCCAATATTTGAAACTGTGGGAAGAAGTTTGAGGATTTGGCCAACTCCCACCTTCTCCCAATGCATAAATGAGAAAACTAAAGCAGAGAGAAGGAAATTGATTTCCTTCAGTTCAGTTCTGTTCAGTTCAGTCGCTCAGTCATGTCTGACTCTGCGACCCCATGAATCGCAGCACGCCAGGCCTCCCTGTCCATCACCATCTCCTGGAGTTCACTCAAACTCACGTCCATCGAATCGGTGATGCCATCCAGCCATCTCATCCTCTGTCATCCCCTTCTCCTCCTGCCCCCAATCCCTCCCAGCATCAGAGTCTTTTCCAATGAGTCAACTCTTCTCATGAGGTGGCCAAAGTACTGGAGTTTCAGCTTTAGCATCATTCCTTCCAAAGAACATCCAGGGCTGATCTCCTTTAGAATGGACTAGTTGGATCTCCTTGCAGTCCAAGGGACTCTCAAGAGTCTTCTCCAACACCACAGTTCAAAAGCATCAATTCTTCAGCGCTCAGCTTTCTTCACAGTCCAACTCTCACATCCATACATGACCACAGGAAAAACCATAGCCTTGACTAAACGGACCTTTGTTGACAAAGTAATATCTCTGGTTTTCAATATGCTATCTAGGTTGGTCATGACTTTTCTTCCAAGGAGCGTCTTTGAGAGTTACTCAATAAGTGATGGTCTCTAAGTGCTCAAAAATCTGGGTATGAAGTCTTGATTATCTTGCAGACATTTTTCAGCAAATTTCTGTACCACAAATCCATGCAGAGCTTGTCATTTCACTTTGGAAAAATCAAGTAGAGTTGACTGCTGCTTAAGGTCAAATTTGCTCAGAACAGTGATGCAAAACAATGTCCCCGGGTCGTCCTTGGATTACTTTACCTGTCCTAGCTGTGTTATAAAAAACATCACTCATCCCACCTAAGAAGCTAGAAAGCTCCTTCCAGGAAGAAATATCTTCTGAGCCTTGGAGGCAATGCCTAATGACAAATGTATTTCTCTTTCTAAGAGGAATTAATACTGAAATGACTTGGTCAGATTTCAGGACACACTGATGAAGTCACATTTTCTAGTGGGAGGAGTCCCACCTACAGGTATGGCTGTGTGTTTCTGCCTCCATCTGAATAATGTTTAGAACAAGAAATTGGCCCTGGATTTGTTTTCTCTTTCTCTTCTATTACTATGCTATCATCTAGGTAGGATCTCTTTCCTTTTTGCACAGAAACACTTAGGTATTTGGGAATTCTTTTGCATTTAACTTGGTGGCAAGAAAAGAATGACCATAACGCTTTATCAAGGATTCTTGTCAAATTTACCAGGGACCTCTGCTTTGTGGGTACTGTGTGCCTGGTGAGCGGTAAGGTGAAGTTTTACGTCTCAGTTCCCACTGTCCTGTGTATACACATCCACAGGAAACCACAAAGCTGGAGGTGAGGGATGTGGATGCTAGTGAGGAGGATGGGGGGCAGTGCTTACTAAGCCAAGACAGAATTTGGACCTTTCTGTATTATAGTCTTATATGTCCATGTCACTGTCTTCTCTCAATTTCCAACATAGTTCTCTTTGGATGCAAATTAGAAAACATTTTTCCTTGGGAGCTGTGTTGAAAAAGGCCACTCTGTAAATGGAGATAACTCTGAGATGTGGAAAAAAGAAGTGAGGGACCAAAGAGGCCCCAGCCCCATGGTGAGAGCCTAGGACAGAGACTGCTTGAAACCTACTTTGCTTCCAGATTTTCTAGTCAGATCAGATCAGATCAGTCGCTCAGTCGTGTCCGACTCTTTGCGACCCCATGAACCGCAGCACGCCAGGCCTCCCTGTCCATCACCAGCTCCCGGAGGTCACTCAGACTCACATCCATCGAGTCAGTGATGCCATCCAGCCATCTCATCCTCTGTCGTCCCCTTCTCCTCCTGCCCTCAATCCCTCCCAGCATCAGAGTCTTCTCCAACGAGTCAACTCTTCGCATGAGGTGGCCAAAATACTGGAGTTTCAGCTTTAGCATCATACCTTCCAAAGAAATTCCAGGATTGATCTCCTTCAGAATGGACTGGTTGGATCTTCTTGCAGGCCAAGGGACTCTCAAGAGTCTTCTACAACACCACAGTTCAAAAGCATCAATTCTTCGGCGCTCAGCCTTCTTCACAGTCCAGCTCTCACATCCATACATGACCACAGGAAAGACCATAGCCTTTACTAGGCGAACCTTTGTTGGTAAAGTAATGTCTCTGCTTTTGAATATGCTATCTAGGTTGGTCATAACTTTCCTTCCAAGGAGCAAGCGTCTTTTAATTTCATGGCTGCAGTCACCATCTGCAGTGATTTTGGAGCCCAGAAAAACAAAGTCTGACACTGTTTCCACTGTTTCCCCATCTATTTCCCATGCAGTGATGGGACCAGATGCCATGATCTTCGTTTTCTGAATGTTGAGCTTTAAGCCAACCTTTTCACTCTCCACTTTCACTTTCATCAAGAGGCTTTTTAGCCCCTCTTCACTTTCTGCCATAAGAGTCGTGTCATCTGCATATCTGAGGTTATTGATATTTCTCCCGGCAATCTTGATTCCAATTTGTATTTCTTCCAGTCCAGCATTTCTCATGATGTACTCTGCATATAAGTTAAATAAACATGGTGACAATATGCAGCCTTGACGTACTCCTTTTCCTATTTGGAACCAGTCTGTTGTTCCATGTCCAGTTCTAACTGTTGCTTCCTGACCTGCATACAGATTTCTTAAGAGGCAGATCAGGTGGTCTGGTATTCCCATCTCTTTCAGAATTTTCCATAGTTTATTGTGATCCACACAGTCAAAGGCTTTGGCATAGTCAATAAAGCAGAAATAGATGTTTTTCTGGAACTCTCTTGCTTTTTCCATGATCCAGCGGATGTTGGCAATTTGATCTCTGGTTCCTCTGCCTTTTCTAAAACCAGCTTGAACATCAGGAAGTTCACGGTTCACATATTGCTGAAGCCTGGCTTGCAGAATTTTGAGCATTACTTTACTAGCGTGTGAGATGAGTGCAATTGTTCGGTAGTTTGAGCACTCCTTGGCATTGCCTTTCTTTGGGATTGGGATGAAAACTGACCTTTTCCAATCTTGTGGCCACTGCTGAGTTTTCCAAATTTGCTGGCATATTGAGTGTAGCACTTTCACAGCATCATCATTCAGGACTTGGAATAGCTCCACTGGAATTCCATCACCTCCACTAGCTTTGTTCGTAGTGATGCTTTCTAAGGCCCATTTGACTTCACATTCCAAGATGTCTGGCTCTAGGTCAGTGATCACATCATCATGATTATCTAGGTCTTGAAGCTCTTTTTTATACAGTTCTTCTGTGTATTCTTGCCACCTCTTCTTAATATCTTCTGCTTCTGTTAGGTCCACACCATCTCTTTCCTTTATTGAGCCCATCTTTGCATGAAATGTTCCTTTGGTATCTCTGATTTTCTTGAAGAGATCCCTAGTCTTTCCCATTCTGTTGTTTTCCTCTATTTCTTTGCATTGATCACTGAAGAAGGCTTTCTTATCTCTTCTTGCTATTCTTTGGAACTCTGCATTTAGATGTTTATATCTTTCCTTTTCTCCTTTGCTTTTCGCTTCTCTTCTTTTCACAGCTATTTGTAAGGCCTCCCCAGACAGCCATTTTGCTTTTTTGCATTTCTTTTCCATGGGGATGGTCTTGATCCCTGTCTCCTGTACAATGTCACGAACCTCATTCCATAGTTCATCAGGCACTCTATCTATCAGATCTAGGCCCTTAAATCTATTTCTCACTTCCACTGTATAATCATAAGGGATTTGATTTAGGTCATACCTGAATGGTCTAGTAATTTTCCCTACTTTCTTCAATTTCAGTCTGAATTTGGCAATAAGGAGTTCATGGTCCGAGCCACAGTCAGCTCCTGGTCTTGTTTTTGCTGATTGTATAGAGCTTCTCCATCTTTGGCTGCAAAGAATATAATCGATCTGATTTCGGTGTTGACCATCTGGTGATGTCCATGTATAGAGTCTTCTCTTGTGTTGTTGGAAGAGGGTATTTGCTATGACCAGTGCATTTTCTTGGCAAAACTTTATTAGTCTTTGCCCTGCTTCATTCCGTATTCCAAGGCCAAATTTGCCTGTTACTCCAGGTGTTTCTTGACTTCCTACTTTTGCATTCCAGTCCCCTATAATGAAAAGGACATCTTTTTTGGGTGTTAGTTCTAAAAGGTCTTGTAGGTCTTCATAGAACCATTCAACTTCAGCTTCTTCGGCGTTACTGGTTGGGGCATAGATTTGGATTACTGTGACATTGAATGGTTTGCCTTGGAAACGAACAGAGATCATTCTGTCATTTTTGAGATTGCATCCAAGTACTGCATTTCGGACTCTTTTGTTGACCATGATGGCCACTCCATTTCTTCTGAGGGATTCCTGCCCACAGTAGTAGATATAATGGTCATCCGAGTTAAACTCACCCATTCCAGTCCATTTTAGTTCGCTAATTCCTAGAATGTCAACATTCACTCTTGCCATCTCTTGTTTGACCACTTCCAATTTGCCTTGATTCATGGACCTGACATTCCAGGTTCCTATGCAATATTGCTCTTTACAGCATCGGACTTTGCTTCTATCACCATCCACAGCTGGGTATTCTTTTTGTTTTGGCTCCATCCTTTCATTCTTTCTGGAGTTATTTCTCCGCTGATCTCTAGTAGCATATTGGGCCCCTACTGACCTGGCGAGTTTCTCTTTCAGTATCCTATCATTTTGTCTTTTCATGCTGTTCATGGGGTTCTCAAGGCAAGAATACTGAAGTGGTTTGCCATTCCCTTCTCCAGCGGACCACACCCTGTCATATCTCTCCACCATGACCCGCCCATCCCAGGTTGCCCCTCGGGCATGGCTTAATCTCATTGAGTTAGACAAGGGTGTGGTCCTTGTGTGATTAGATTGACTAGTTTTCTGTGAGAATGGTTTTAGTGTATTTGCCCTCTGATGCCCTCTTTCAAGACCTACTGTCTTACTTTGGTTTCTCTTACCTTGGGCGTGGGGTATCTCATCCCGGCTGCTCCTGGCTGCTCCAGGCCAGCGAAGCACAGCCATCGCACCTTACCTTGGACGAGGGGTCTCTCCTCACCGCCGCCCTTCCTGACCTCGGTCGTGGGGTAGCTCTTCTCGGCCGTGCTTAGTGCGCTGGCCCTCACCGCCGTCCTTCCTCAGTCGTGGGGTAGCTCCTCTCGCCGAGCTCTTAGTGCGCGACGCAGCCGGCGGGGAGCTAAAATCTTAGCTCTTAGATTTTCTAGTAATTGATCTAAAAATTTTCTTCTGCTATGGATTCAAGACATTTTGAGCTGGGTTTCTGTTAATGAAACTAAAGTAATTGTAAACCTGTGAGGATGGTTTCCAAGGCAGGAAAGTTTGAATGAGGGGAGAAAAGGAGGAAGGTAAAACAAACAGAGTGTGGCCTAACAGAAACTTTCTTTACTTGAGAATTTGCCAACAGCAAATCTTGATCCCAATTGTCTGTCTATCTTTCTCTCTCTCTCTCAATCTCTTTCTGTCTTCTGTAGTATTTCTGGGGTCATTGTGGGTGAATGGCAACATATTTTCCAGCACACCCAGAAATGTGACTTTACCTAGAACTTAAGCCCCCATACACTAGGTTACCTTGTGTGTAAAGAAATCTAGTACCTGCTTCACAGGGATGGGGGAGGAATGAAGGAAATAGCATGTGCAACTCAGCCTGTGCTCAATGCTCATGGATCTTTCTCTTGCTTTGGTGGTCTGACAAAGGAAGGCTTAATAATTAAGTCATAGACGGATGTTGAAGCATCTATTCAAAAGTAACTAAATCTATATAAATGCAAACAATGTTTCTAATGCTGCCAAATTTTATAAAACCTAGCTGCTGCTGCTAAGTCGCTTCAGTTGTGTCCGACTCTGTGCGACCCCATAGATGGAAGCTCACCAGGCTCCCCCGTCCCTGGGATTCTCCAGGCAAGAATACTGGAGTGGGAGTTTCATATAATTATTTAATCACTTGCAAAACAACTTTTCAACAATAAGAATCTCAATGAGAGAGCAAATATGGCTTTTTAAATAGATACTGATGGATTTCCTGACATTTCTCTTTTCAGTTGGAATGGTTATGGTACAGTTACATGGTTTTGCCCCTCTTAAACCTGGTAGGACTGACTGAAGGATAACTAAATTAATTAGGAAAGAAATTACTATTTTTGATGAGAAAATACTTGAAGATACAGGAAATACCTGAAGTCCTGTGTTTTGTTTTTTTTTTTTTTTTCACTCTCAAATCCTAGACATTTATGTGTAGAAGACTCAACACATTTTCTTCTGGACTTTGGAGTGAATGGGGCCTGGTACCTGGCAAGATCTAGGTCCTGTTCTGTTTATTCATGGTAAAGCCAAGTGCTATTCTTAAAAATAGTTGATGTATCGAGTTTAATGGAAATTCCCTTTCCCCCTCTGTAACCAGTAGGTGCACCCAATGGTATATGTTTACAGTTCATTCCAGCTTTAGTTAAATCTGTGGGCTTCTCCTGTGGCTCAGTGGGAAATCATCCTACTGTGCGTTTGCTATGGGGAGGTTTTACAGCTTAAAGTTCTATCCCAAAGCATTGTGGTCTCTCTGGTCTGTTTTAGGATCCCTCCTTCAGTTTATTGCAGGAGTTTTATATATGTCATTTGTTTCTTATTTTGTGCTGTTCCAAATTGTAAACATGCCACAAGTAATTTCCCTTTTTCTTCTTCAAAACCTTGTTTATTTTCTTTGGAATGCTCACAAACACATCTTGACGTTCTGAGGAGCTGTCACTTACATGCCTCTCTGGGATCACACTGGCTTTGACTGTGAGAATTGGCATCTTGGACATCTCATGAGAAAGGGCTCTCCATCAACATTCCAGACCTGGAAAATGCCATCCCATTGCCCCATCGAGTGAGTGCGGGCCACACTGAGACAGAATGAGGCATGTTCTGTGATTCTTTGATGATGTGGATGAGCCTTTTTTGAGTAACTTTTTATTTGGGAATGATGTTAGATTTACAGAGAAGTTGCCAAAGTAATAGGGAGAGTTTCCGTGCACTGCTCACCCAGTTTTTCCTATTGTTAACGTCTTACATTACCACAGTACATTTGTCAAAACTAACAAGCCAACATTGTTACAGTACTATTAAGTAAATTCCAGAGTTTATTTGTGTTTCACAAGTTTCCACATTAATGTCCTTGTTCTGTGCCAGGATCCAGGCCAGGGCACCACGGCGCATTCAGTTTTCATCTCCTTAATCTCCTGTCTGTGAGTTCTCAGTCTCTCTTTGCTTTTTAGGATCTTGACAGTCTTTTGAAGAGATCTGGCCAGGTTTTGTACCAGTGTCTCTCGTTTTGGACATGTCTGATGTTTTCTCATCAGTTATACTGTGGTTAAAGGATTTTGGAAAGAAAACCACAGAGAAGGTACCCCCTCACCAATGTGCATGTTACTGGGGGTACACGTTATCAACATGAGTTTTCACTGATGAGGTTAACCCCGATCATTTGGCTAAGGTAGTATTAGCCAGGTTGCTCCACTGTAAAGGTATTATTCTCCTTTTCTATACTTTAAACTGTGTTTGTTGGACGCAAATCACTAAGTCCAACCCATGCTCAAAGCGAGAGGGGTTTAAGCTCCATTTCTAGAGGGATATCTACTTATAGTTGTTGGAATTCTTCTATAATAAAGCACTGTCCTCTCTCTCCTGAATGATTTTTAGAGATGTCAATGTAATGAAAGTTTTCTGAAGCAGTGAGGGGTCTAGTGCTGGGTGTTTGGGAGAAGTGTAATCTTTGATCTTTCCACCTACTTCCTTGAAAACATTAGGATATGTGAGAAGTTTGCTCAGGCAGTCATTTCTACATCACCCAGACAATAGGACCACATGCTTTAGATCCTCTGTGGTATTTTTCCAAGCATGTTTCCACCATATGCCCACTTAGAATCTGCATTACCCTTTAAGATCATGCCCCTGGTACCCAGGGCCCTGGACTTTTCTGCTCAAATGACCTTTCATGGTCTTCTTTTCCAAGTCTGAATTCAGAAGTCATGCTGGGTCACTGACGTAGAAACTTCTAGGCCTGAAGGGTGGCCAAATGACTGCTGTGGATGGAGCCTGGCCTTGCAGCCTGGATGTCCACATGTGTGGACAGAGATACAAGACAGAGATGGATTTGGAGTGACTGAGTTTGGGAAGAGGGCAGTCCACAGGTTAGAGGCTGAAGTTGGTTCTCCCCTAGATGCCATCCTCCGATGTGATGTTCTGGTACAAATTCTGAGAATTCTACTTTGAAATCTGACAATCCAAGTTGTTGAAAAAGAATATCTGTTAAGGTAGGTGACTCAGTTCAGTTCAGTCGCTCAGTCGTGTCTGACTCTTTGCGACCCCATGAATTGGAGCACGCCAGGCCTCTCTTTCCATCACCAACTCCCGGAGTTCACTCAGATTCATGTCCATCGAGTCAGTGATGCCATCCAGCCATCTCATCCTCTGTCGTCCCCTTCTCCTCCTGCCCCCAATCCCTCCCAGCATCAGAGTCTTCTCCAATGAGTCAACTTTTCGCATGAGGTGGCCAAAGTACTGGAGTTTCAGCTTTAGCATCATTCCTTCCAAAGAAATCCCAGGGCTGATCTCCTTCAGAATGGACTGGTTGGATCTCCTTGCAGTCCAAGGGACTCTCAAGAGTCTTCTCCAACACCACAGTTCAAAAGCATCAATTCTTCGGTGCTCAGCCTTCTTCACAGTCCAGCTCTCACATCCATACATGACCACAGGAAGGACCATAGCCTTGACTAGGTGAACCTTTGTTGGCAAAGTAATGTCTCTGCTTTTGAATATGCTATCTAGGTTGGTCATAACTTTCCTTCCAAGGAGTAAGCGTCTTTTAATTTCATGGCTGCAGTCACCATCTGCAGTGATTTTGGAGCCCAACGTATCTAATAGCTTGATTGTGTGAGTGATAATTCAAATATATGGCATGTGGCCCTCTATTTATACTCTTGCCCTAGGCTCTGAAAATATTTGAGGCATACCTGCTTATGCACAAAGTTGTATATGAGAAAATGTTGGAGCTGTTGGCTATAATCTGCTGCCCGGCTCCAGCACTCTGGAATACCATGCCCTCCAGAAAATGGCTAGCACTGTCTCTGGGGTCTTCCCTTAGGACACAGTTTAACTTTTTTGAAAGGCATGAGTGGAGAGGCTTCTCTGCTGTCATCACAGAGAACTTGTCTTTGCTTTCATCTACCTAAAATCCCCTTTATCCACCGACATCTTACTCTCACTCTTCGTCACCTATCCAGCACTCTATTTTCTAAAGTTCTACTGTTTTTCATGAAGATTTCCTTGATTACATGAATGCCGTCTTCAAAAATATGATATTGTTACTGATTTGTAGTTGTGGGTTTCCACAAGTCACTGCCCTTTTCCTCTGGGAACTTTGAGTGCAGTTCTAACATGAGACCGTCAGGTTTGAATGAGCAGTAGCTCCTGAACTAGGGGTCTGCATGCCCTCAGTTCTAGGGTCTCCCAACTTTTAACTGAGAACTCAGCATGATTTTACACTCTATGTGCTAAGTACATTATATTTTAAGAGTCTATTTAAATAAGGTGTATATTAGAGCAGGGCTGAGAGAAGTGCTTACGAAAAGTGGAAATAGATGGTTACTCAGTAATCATTATTGATTCTTTCATTGAATCATGATTTTCTCCTGGGTTTATTAGAATATTTTCTGTAATTCATCTGCAGTCACTTATCTGACTCAAAAGCTCTTTGAGGAAAAGATGAGAAGCTCTAGGATTTCCAGTAACCCTAGGAGGTGCAAGAGCCCTGCAGTCATTGTCTACTCAAAGAGATTTATTTGCTCTTAGAGGTCCCTTTTCTTTTCCAACCATGCGTGGCACCTCAGCTCTCCGCTCTCCTCTTTCTTATAATAGTTTTTTTTTTTCTTATAGTCTGTTTTTTTTTTTTTTTTAAAGTACCTATTAAAGAACTGCTTTTCATCATTGGGATGAAGCCAAAATCCACAGAAGGCAAGGGGACCAGAGAAAGACGTCCAGGTTGGAAGGGACTTGTCCTCCTTTTGGGCCCCTTCTAATATTATAAAGTATTAAAGGAATATTATTCTTCCTAATTTTTTTAAGTTTTCCTTCTCTAAAGACAATAAATTCTTTTCCATGTTTCTAATTGTTGCTTTTGGAAATTAGGTCACCATGTCTATAAAAGAACATACTTAAAGGAGCGGAAAAAGAAATCGGGGTTTTAAAACAGAGATGTGAAATGATTTCATCATAAAAATTCTACAGCAGGGGTCCCCAACCTCCAGGATCTAATGCTTGATGACCTGAGGTGGAGCTGGTATAATAATAATAGAAATAAAGTACACAATAAGTGTAATGTGTTTAAATTATCCCCAAACCATTCTCCCCACCCCTCCGTCCCCACCCTGGTCCATGGAAAAATTGTCTTCCACAAAACTGGTCCCTCCCAAGGGCCAGTTTGTGTGGGGGCCTGCATTGGCTTTCACTCTGGTGAGACAGGAGCTGCTGGAAGGGTTTGAGAAGAAGCATGAGAAGGTGTGACTTATGTTTCAAAGGATTGCTCTGGGTGCTTGTGCAGAAGGGCCCAGGTAGAGCAGGAAGAGAAGCCAATGGCCAATCGGCTCAGGAGGCTGCTCCAGCAGTCAGGTGAGGGGTCATGGGGACTCGGGCCAGTGTAGTTATGATGCAGATGACGAGAAGAAGGCAGATTCTAGAAATATAATTGTACATGTGTGCATATATGCATTTCCTACTAAGGAGTTTACTGAGATATACCATGCAGTTCATTCATTTAAAGTCTACAACTCAAGGGCTTTTAGTATAGACAAAGATTTATGCAACCATCTCCACTATTGATTTTAGAACATTTCCATCATTCCTAGAAGAAATCCTGCACCCCTCATCCCTCAATCTCCTCTCAAGAAAGCCATCATCCCTCAATCTTCCCTCAGTCTTAGCAACCCCTATCATGTTCTGTCTCTGTGGATTGGCCCATTCTACATATTGCATACACATGGAGTCAGGCAATCTGTAGTCCTTTGTTATGGCTGGCTTCTTTCACTTAACAATGTTTTTAGCCTGGGTGTATTTTGCTAGTAGCATTGAGAGAATTTGCCGTCTAGTTGTTGTTGTTGTTGTCGTCGTTGTTTTGAGGAGCTGAGATGAGGAAAACTGTAGGAGGTACAGGTTTGGGGGATTATCAAGAGTTTGGTTTTAGACATGCTATTTGAGATGTCTGTTGGATTTTTAAGGTGAGAAGGTGAATTGGCATTTGATAAATGATTTAGGAGTCCAGGAGAGGAGGTCTGGCTAAAGTTAAAAATTGGAGAGCCATCAGTTCATACATGTAAATTTTATCTTAATTAGATTGGTAGTTCCTGGAGGTGAGAGACCATTTTATATACTGATGCCCTCCAAGTTGGGCTTCCCAGGTGGTGCTAGAGATAAAGAACCTACCTGCCAATGCAGGAGATGTAAGAGATCTGGGTTCGATCCCTGTGTCAGGAAGATCCCCTCAAGGAGAGTATGGCAACCCACTTCGGTATTCTTGTCTGGAGAATCTCAAGAATGAAGGAGCCTGGCAGGCTATGGTCCATAGGGTTGTAAAGAGTCGGACACGTCTGAAGTCACACATGACTTAGCACGCATGCATGCCCTCCAGGTTATAGGGATCTTCCTTACAAACCTCTCATGTTCATAGTAGTGAACTATTACACAGAAGCTGGCCCAGTCTCCATTTTTACCAACCCGGAGGCTCAGCCCATGTGACAGACTCATGGGAGGGAGTTGCTCGAGCCAACTCTTTTAAGCTATCCCTTTGTCTACTTCCACAACATCAGGGGTGCTCAGCCTGGAAGCCTGGAACTGTTCTCCTTTGCTCATTCTTTGCACCTTGCTTTCCCAACCCATGACTTTCCCAACCACTGACTCTTTTTCTGCTTTGTCTTACTCTTAGTATTTGATGGAGCAGATCATCTTCTCGGGTGCACCAAGCCTTAGGTTATCACATTCCAATTCTCCACCTCACTATCTTGTTGTAGAACAATTTGAAATGACTCACTCTAGTCAGCCAGCCTGTGGCCTTCTTACATGTTGCTCCTTTCCTCTAAGGCAGTTTCTCAGTCTCAGCACTATTAATATTTGGGACAGCATTTTGAGTTTTCATTATGGGGAGCTGCCTTGGGCATTGTCAGATGTTAAGCATGTTCCCCGGTCCTTAAACATCAGATGTCAGTAGTGTGTCTCTGGAGAAGGCAATGGCACCCCACTCCAGTACTCTTGCCTGGAAAATCCCATGGACCAAGGGCCGGGTAGGCTGCAGTCCATGGGGTCACTAAGAGTCGGACACGACTGAGTGACTTCACTTTCACTTTTCACTTTCATGCATTGGAGATGGAAATGGCAACCCACTCCAGTGTTCTTGCCTGGAGAATCCCAGGGACGGGGGAGCCTGGTGGGCTGTCGTCTCTGGGGTCACACAGAGTCAGACACAACTGAAGTGACTTAGCAGCAGCAGCAGCAGACTTAAGATCACTTTCATTTTTCTTTCTCTCTTTTATTTTCTCCTTTCTTTTTTCTCCCTCTTCTAAATTGACGTGTGAGCCACAGAATGGTGATACATGTGGAAAATTAACAAAAATGAAGGCACCCCTACATATTTTGTAGTAGAAGGGAAAATGAGAAGTTTTAATAAACTATCATGAAGAATCAATGCTACCCATCTGGAAAGCTCTTAAAAATATACAAAAGGCCATCTCTGCAATATCATCTGTTGCTACCTCCTGATTGTGGCCTGATGTAAACTATTCATTAAGCACCAAAACTGGGTTGAATAAAAACCCATTTGGATTTAATTTAACATTGTAGCTATTGATTAGTAGTTTTCTAAGAGTGTGGCTTCCCACTCTTGAGGTCCAGCCTGGAAACAGTGAGAACCAAAGCGTTTGGGGATCACACAT
The DNA here is from genome assembly GCA_935064755.1 of Tragelaphus eurycerus. Lineage (NCBI taxonomy): Eukaryota > Metazoa > Chordata > Mammalia > Artiodactyla > Bovidae > Tragelaphus > Tragelaphus eurycerus. The sequence continues at coordinate 12,776,468 of CAKXYN010000024.1, read as the reverse complement.
TTGAAGTTTAATAAATGACTTTAAAATGAACTCTTGGGAAACAGAGTTCATTCTAAGCTGGTGACAGCATCTGCTTTTTATGACTAACAGCGCAGAGTCAGTGTGCAGAGACTGGAAGTGAGATTTGTCAAAGTGAGGGGGTTCCAATGTGGCTTTAAACCAGCTTTGTTTCTAGCACACGAGATGGAGAGTTGAGAGGAACTGTGTTAAGAGTACTTCCTGGCACCACCCAGCAGCATCCATTACGTTTTTCAGTAAGTGCCGCTTTGCTAGATATTGTGAGGAGTTAAAACAGCCATCATGGTCCTTAAGTAGTATTCTGTTTATTAAAGCAGGCAAGAAAAATAGGAAGAATGTACAGAAAATGCAAATATATGTAACTGCTTTGATGTTGCCATCACCCTGAGAGCTGAATAATTGTTGCCAGTGGGGACAGGATGAATAAGGAGAGCCAAGTGGGGTCAGTCAATAACCACCCAGAATGAATTGCTCATCAGAAGCGAAGCTAGCACAGACTGATAAATAACAAGGTTACTTGGTCTGAAGAAAACCTGCTTCCTCTCAAGTCGGTAATTATATCAATACAGAGAAAAAGACAACTTGGCTTTTGCTGGTTTACAGCCAGATGATGTTGTAAATCAATTACACGTTCGCAGGCACCCTCTCCTACAGTTGCCTGGCAGGGTACAGGCAGCAGCTGATCCCCAGTTGCAGTGCCTGAGCAGCTTAATGACTGCCTTTGTACCTAGCATGTGTCTGTGGAGGAAGCCTGGGCCCGTGCCTAGGTAGAGCCATGCTTGCAGATGTACCGTGCCCACTAATTACCTGGGGATCTTGTTAAAATGCAGATTCTGATTCAATAGGTCTGGGGAGGAGCTTAGGAATCTGTTTCTAATAAGCTCCCAGGTGATGCTCATCTGTGAAACATCTTTTGATCCGAAGGCTACTGGGGAGAAAGAGAGTCCATCAGGGGAGAGAGAAGTGAAATCGAAAGAAGTGAGAATAAAAGTAAGAAATGTGCGGATTTAGTCTCCTCTCCAATCGGTCTTGTTTTGGATTTGTCTCTTTTCTCTCTTCGTGGCTCTTTACACCCTCCTTTCCATGCTTGTAACCCCCTGTATACACACTTGGCCTAGGGATCCTGATTTAGTGGCTGTGGGCTGGAGCCTGGGCACTAGGATTTTTAACCAGATGATTGGCTCCTCAGATGACTCTCACATGCAGATGGATTTGAGAGATGCTGATTAATCATCTTTTAAGAACTACTTACTGAGATTGTCTTAATTCAACACATAGATTTATTATGTGCAATTAAATTAATAAATGATTTTTTTGTTGTTGATCAACTACATCTAATATGTACCGGAGTTTGTCTGTGTCCAAATCTGGATGCTCCATGAGAAGCAAGGTGGCAGTGCTTGTCTCTTGGACCCCTTGGACCTCACAACAGCCTCCCATTGCTGCTGCTACTTTAGGTTCTAGACAGCCTGTCAGAATCAGGATGCAGGATTCTAAGCCCCTGTTTCAGACCTAAGGAACTAGAAGCTGAATTTTAATAGGATCCCCACTTACATGCTTGAGCACTCCTTGTCTGAGTACTGCTGTTCCTTGCTATGAGCCACCAGGGCTCAGGGCACCTGTGTGCCACTGGGGAGAATGGAGATGTCTGCTTTCCTTTCACCAGCTCTTCCCTCTGGGCCCGTTCTATATTTTTAAGTGTATGAGATGACGGTGCAGCCTCTTTCATCTTATGAAAATTGCGCTTGTGGGCTGGAAATCTTTCCCTTAAGAAGTCAAGTTTCTGGTTAGATGAATTTCCTTTTGGGTTTGTGCTGATTTCTTGAATGCCAGAGTTGGTTGGGGACAAGGGTCATTCACTGAAATTCGCTGTCAGGTGGGTGGGTTCTGTATGTCCGACTGATTCTGGTTCTTCTGGGGCATCTTGCATTCTAGTCACAGAGCTTCTGCTCAGAGATGGATGGCCTCATAATCACAACACTTTGAGTTCCCATTGGTGGGTTAGACAGTAAAGAATCTGTCTGCAATGCAGGAGACCTGGGTTCAAGTCATGGGTAGGGAAGATCCCCTGGAGAAGGGAATGGCTATCCACTCCAGTATTCTTGCCTGGAGAATTCCATGGACATAGGAGCCTGGCGGGCTGCAGGCCATGGGGTCACAGAGAGTCAGATGCGACTGAGCAACTAACACTTTGGGTTTCTGTTACTCCTTTCTAGAATATCATCTTGACAGCCCAGGTTTCATAAGTGTCCCCATTGATGAATGGAAGTATCTGTACTTGAAAATGAACACGCCAAAGTCAGCTCAGACTATTTTTCTCCCTGCAGCTTCCTGTCATTTGTGGTGTTCTCTTCATAAACCACAGGGCTCGGCAGTAACTCGCGGCTGTTTACAGAGCTCCGGCAGCAATTAAATCAAATTGGATCTGCTCTCTTAGTATGGTGAGGAAATAGACTGACATCCATTATGTACAGGCTGGATGTTGGGGGGGAACAAAAACGATTCTTGTCAGTTTTGTTACATGTTCAAGCTCGGGAACGTGTAAAGGAAGAGAAATCTGTGTGGAGTGAAAACAGAGGGCTATGTCAGAAGCAGAATTGCTGCTGGAACTCAGCAGTGTTGGGCTGGGAAGAGAGGAGAGGAGAGGCTGGATTTCTGTGGTGGGGATGAGGGGAGCATGCGTAAGTGGACGGACACACACCCCTTGGGGTATCCCGGCCGGATGGCAGTTAGTCTGCCCTTCCTGATGTCCCAGAGACAGCCCACTCTAAAAGGTGCCCCTGCCCTGCCTTCCACCCTGGTCCTGCTCCACCCTGTAACTCTCGTGTGTTTCTCCACGAGGTTAATCACATTCTGAATTAGCCCTATTTATTTATTTGATTACTTACTGTTTTTCCTTTCCATTGGAGTCTTAGCCACCTGAGAACAGGGATCTTATTTGTCTTGCCCATTGCTTCGTTCACTGTGAGTAGAGGCCATTAGCAGCTGTATTAATTTCCTGTGGCTGCCATAATAAGCTACCACAACCTGGGTGGTTTCAAACAGCAGAAATTTACTCTCTACTGGTTCAGGAGGCCAGAAATCAGAAATCAAGGTGTTGGCAGCATCGGTTCCTTCTGGAGGCTCTAAGGCACAGTCTGTTCCCTGCCCGTCTTCTAGCCTCCGCTGGTTGCTGGCAGCCACTGGAATTAGTTCTTTGGCTTGGAGCCGCAGGATCACTCGGGTGCCTGCCTCCATCCTCACGTGGTCTCTTCCTCTTGTGTATCTCTGTGTGTTGTCTCCTCTTCTTGTTAGGACGTCAGTCATTGGATTATATCCACAAAGAGGCAAAAGAAGAGATAGCAGAGGATGAGATGGTTGGGTAGCATCACCAACTCAATGGACATGAGCTTAGGCAAACTCCAGGAGATCATGAAGGACAGGGAGGCCTGGCATGCTGCAGTCCATGGGGTCGAAAATAGTCGGACACAACTTAGCAAGTGAACAACCACAAAAGACAGTCTTTCCAAATAAAGTCACATTCTGAAGTTCTGTGTAGACATGGATTTTTGAGGGACACTGTTCAACCCTCTACAGGTGCTCCACAAACATTGTTGAATAAATGAGTCATGGCAGGTTTCCACTGACCTTCAGGTGTAAGTCCCAGAGGAAAGAGTGGACAAAAAGAAACAGAGGGGCTACCTGTGATTCTAAACAATCTAGGAGACAGTTCAATCTTAGCTGCTGAGGACAAAAGCCCAGTGCTCTCAGGAATACTCCAGTAGAAAGACACTGGAGAAAAGACTTCATTTTTTTCCTATGAAAGCTTGGTGGATTTCTAGGTAGGGGCTCTGGGACTAAGCTCCTCACATGTAATTGGGGGTTCTGACACTGGACCCAGAGCTGTGCTTCTCATGAAACTGAATGACCTGGGGGCACCAGCAGGGAAAAGTTCCAAGGAAAATGGGAGCATCTTGAAGAAATATTCAAATTTAAAAATGTTTTGAAAAAGTACCAGAATCATCATGATGAGAAAAATGAGAATGTGCTTGGATTTCGTTATACTGTGATTTAAGTTTCCTTTTGAATTTCATATCTGCTGGAGGCCCTAGAATATTCTCAGCACTCTCCAATGGGTTTAATCCAGCCCTTAGGGAACCTCAGTATCTCTTTCTAAGCTGTTGGCAGTTTCTGCTAGAGGTTTAAGTAGATTCCTCATGTCTGTAACTTGGATCATGCAAGATAAAGCCCCAAGCAGGTTCAAGACACTGAGGAATCGAGAGACCCTGCCTCATGACATGGAAGTGACCTTTCTTTAGCCAGAATGGCATCTCTGAGGGTTACTGACCAGAAAAAGGAAAGAGGAAAATGTGTTCTGGTGGAGACACCAGGGATGCCATACTACTTGAAGTCCAATCAGAGGAGAGCATCATCTCCTTCTCTTTTCCCCTAACATTTTGTGGGGGCGCTGAGACACAAGCTGCCCACCCCTAAGCAAGGTCCTGCTCTGTGGATCTTGGGATGGGCGATGTCCAATAGCCTGTTGAAGATTTTCTTTCTGCATTGCTGTTCCTTTGAGTATCCCCCAGCCTGTCTGTAGTTAGATATTCTATCTTGGTCTAAGCCATTCTGGAAGGCATTAAAGCTTGGCTCAGGGAGTAGCATTTCAAGGAGAAAGGCAACAGTCTGGACAACTGGTGGTGAGTTGGTAAGTAAAGTTGGCAGTGCAAATGATGAGTTGAGTTGTCGAGAAACAGGAGGCAGCTTGAAGCGCAGGTGACAGTCAGGATGAATCTCTGTGTGATGTGCAGGCATCTCCAGAAAGATTCAGAAAGAGTTCAAGTAGGAAAATTCCTCCCCAAACTAGGCTTCTTGAAGTTCTGCAGAATGGGTTTTCAAGCTGCAGAGTGGTAAAGGTAACGCTGACTTGTGACAGTTGGAGAGACAGGAAACCTGGATTGTACACTCTAATTTATATTCATCCAGAGTTGTTGGCTTTTCACTTTTGCTATGTCCTGATTGAAGTATCTGCTGCTGTTAGATATTTTTCTCTCTTATTGTTATTTAGTGTCCATGGTGAATGGTGACTTTTCAGTTGATCTGCGCCTTGCTTACAAAGTACCCATCACCACCACTGCCCTGGCAGAGTGTGGTTGAGCTGCTGAACCTGGCAGCCAGGCTGAGCAGTGCTGTGCGTGGGGCCTGTGTGGAACTGGGGCTGTGCCAAGTCCTGAAAGGCAGACAGTCGTGTTCACTCACAGAAGTGCCGGCTGTAGCCAGACATTGCAATGGAGAATCATTAGCATGTGATTTTTTAAAAAAGTGTTCCTTAATTCAGAGTGGCTGTATTTGTTTTTGTGTTAATAACTGACAATGTCCTATTGGGTGGACTCTGGAAATAAATGTTTCAAATCATGTGTCCTCTTAGAAAAATGACTGGAAGCTTGCACACATTTGCATTGTGTGGTTATGCTTGGGAATAAAGTGAAAGCCTGGTGATTGACCTGCTCCCTTGCCTTCACATGAGGACGTTAGCTCTGTTCCAGGAGGAGGGAGGTCCTCGCCCATGCAAAGGACCCTGTGGATGCCCAGTTACTCCCGAGAACCCCCTCTGCTTCAGAGTTAATGACATCTTCTGCTCCCCAGCAGAGGGTTGAGCTTGAACTTTTTACGGGCCCTGATAACAGCTGGGGATTCCTCTCCCGCTCTGTTTTCCTGCCACCCACAGCCTCCCAAGAGGCAGGATAAAAGAGACTGTTGTTGCTTTTCCTTTCTTCTCTGACTTTGATTTTCTATTCCTCCTCTGTGTTTTGGAAAACCGTAAAACAAGCAAACAAATGAAATAGAACTCCGTCCCTTCTGAGCTTGGCTTTCCTTCCTGGTCTCCCCTGCATCACCTGCCCTGCCCCCATGGTCCTACACCATTTCCCTGATGGCTTTCTTCTCAGTTTCTCCTCTTTCCTCTTTGTACTAGTTAGGATTTGAGTTTGGCTGCTTCAAAGCAGAGCAAATAACAGTGATTCAAACAAATGAAAATTTGAATCTCACATGAAAATATGTGCTGGTTGGTGACCACAGGGACCTGGGCTCCTTCTAGCTTGTCCCACCCTCTTGTTGGAGAGTTACCTGGGTTCTCCATTGTTGACGCTCTATGGCCCGCACATCTGAATTCACTCCAAATAGAGGGAGAAGGAATATATAGGGATACAGCACCACCTGATAGGTCCTGGAAATTGTCCTCAGCACTTCCACTCGCATGCTTTTGACTACATCTTTTGGCTACAGGACAGATTGGGAGAGGAAGTCTCTAGCTGGTGGCCAAGCATTCTGCTAAAACCAAGGGGTTCTGTTATCAAAAGGAGAAAGCAGAGAATGATGTGAGGGGACAAATACCACTCATGCTGTTAAATTACATGCTGGAAAATGATAGAGGGTTATGATAAAGCAGATTAGATTCAAAGTAGCTAATGGAAAAGAAGAAGGAAAAAATTTTCAACTACTCCAGTAAGTCCAAATATATTAGTCCCCCAATCATGCCCTATAAATATACAGACCCTAGAGCAGCCTCTCAGCAGTTCTTGTGAAAAGTGAAAGGGTTAGTCCCTCAGTCATATCCGACTCTTTGCGATCCCATGGACTGTAGCTCACCAGGCTCCTCTGTCCATGGAATTCTCCAGGCAAGAATCCTGGAGTGCATTTCCAGTCCCTTCTCCACAGATCTTCCTGACCCAGGGATTGAACCCAGACTCCTGCATTGCAGGCAGATTATTTACTGTCTGAGCCACCAGGGAAGCCCCTGCAGGTCTTACAGGGAGTAAAAAGAATTTCAAGGCTATTTATGCTAAACCAACATGGCTCCAACCCAGCTCTCCCTCTCACTTCCTGTAAGACTTTAGGAAGTGACATAACTTCCCTGAACTTGGATTTCTACATCTATTAAGTGGGGACCATAATACCTTCCTTGCTGTGATGGTTACAGATGATAATACATGGAAGTTGATTCTTATGACGGTTGCAGCAAGGTGAGCTTGCAAGAAATGTTGGCTGGTATAGTTTCCCACAAGATAAAAGTTGTTTTGGGAGCTGTACTGGATGTCCCTGAATTAGAATCCACAAACAGAAATGGCAATTGCTATAATGCCATTTATGGCATTGGAACTCCATGATGAGGAACTGGGGGGAACTCCTTATTGAGCCTAAAGGAAGGATTCTTTTGGGTGTATTATTAAGTTGGATATTTCCAGAAGGAGAACTTGAAGGCAAGAAAATGGGAGGTGGTCCAGGAAACACTGATAGGAAGTGGGGAAGTGAGAGAAGGGAAGGAAACCAACCTCATCAAGCAGATTACTGCTGTGTGCAGTGGGGCACAATCTGCTGGGCAGTTCTGGAGACAGTGTGGAAATAGCTCAGGTTATCCCCCCTGAAGAGCTAGTCATCCACCAGCTTCCACCATTTGGCTCCAGAGCCTATTAACTCCCTGGCACTCTGCCACTCCCTCTTCTGGCTCCCTCTCCGTGGTGCCAGGGAAAGCCACCTGGCAAAGAGCCATAGGTGCATGCAGGTGGGAGCCACTGGGTTGGCTTGAGCTGAGAATATAGGTGAGGTTCTCACAGAATGTCTTCTGCTACACTGGGTGACCTCACTCGGGGCACAGACCTTCCCTGTGGTCTGAGGGTGAAGCCCAGGGGTTGAGAAGGCCCATTCTCTTCTTATAGCTCTGCTTCCACTCTGTTCGTTAGAGAGTAATCCAGTCATTTGGTGTGTGTACTAACAACCAGATCCCTTTGGTGACTGCTGTAAATCAGTGCCCAGGGATTTTGTTTTTCCTAAAATAAAGGTTGATGTGCAGAGAGACCTTGTACCACATGGATCAATATAATCCAGTGGAAAGTGTTTCACGATGGTGATGTGGGAGGATTCTGCAGTCACCTCCTCCCACGGCCACACCTAATTTACAGCAAATCTACATTTGGAACAATTTCCTCTGGAAGAGGCCTGAAAACTAGCTGAGCTACCCCTTCATGTCTGCAAGGAAGCAAATGATGGGACAGGCTGAGATATAGTCCTGCCCGAAACACTACCCCGGGCATGACAACCCACCCTGGGAGGGAACTCCACACCTAAGGGTTCTCCCTGAGGAGCAAAGGGTTTAGGCCCATGTCAGGTGCCCCAGCTTTTAAGGCCTGAACCTGAGGATAAGCCTCCAAACACCTGGCTTTGAAAACCAACAGGGCTTGTGTCCACAGGACCAAAAGGGTTGTAATGAGCTGGGGAAGGGCTGGTGCACAGAGTAAGTGGCCCACGGCATGCTCAGAAGCACTGTTTGAAAAGTCCTGGACTTTTTGTCAAAGAGCTGCACCTGCTGATCTTGATCTTGGGCAGGCATCATTTTGAATCTTGTTAAACCCCGTGGGCTCTTTTTTCAGTTTAGACTTACAAAAATACACTTGGTGGGCACCGTTTTCCCATTCTCCCACTGCCAGTTCCACAACATCAGTGGTTCTCATGGGGGAGCATTTGCGAATGTCATTGGGTGCCTTGGTTTCTGCAGCAGCTGCCCAGGGGCACCCCTGATGGTCTGACTCTGGAAGTGGGGACCTTGAGTTCCTGGGTCCCTGGGATGGTAACATGCCACCCACAGGGGACTGCATAGATGGTGGACTGAAAGCAACCTCCAAGAAAGAGGCCCATTTGCTTGTTCTGGAGCTTCGGTTCAAAGGCAGGCTTCTGGGCTGGCACCCTCCTCCTAGGGGCCAGGAGGGGGGCTCTCGGAACAGAGGCAGGGGGATGCCATCTTTGCACCCTCCCTCTCCTGGGCTCCAGCTCACTGATATTGTCCAGAAAGGCACTTAGACACTTGTCTGGAGCTCTGAGTTTTGTGACTTTCACTCTAGATCATCTGGCCAGAGGGACTTTTGCATGCATACTAAAGGGTGGTATGTATTTGCATATTTTAAAACCTGCTTCCTGAGAGTCTGGCTTCCAATCGATCTGCGTCTAGGTGCTGACTGAAATCCCTCCTCCCCTGCCTTGGGACAGTGACAGGTCTTGGCATATCCTCAATCCCTGGGAGCGATTAAAAAATGAAATAGGCTGCTTGGACACTCAAAAATGTTCGAGAGGCAACCAGAGCCAGGGCAAGATTGACCATTAAGTTTCACTTCCTATAAAAGGCCACTGCTTCAAGATTGAGAGAGAGAATTGTTTCCTCTAATATACAGAATCCAACACAGAGGGTCAAGCAAAATGATGAAACAGAGGAGCATGTTCCAAACAAAAGAACAAGACATAACCTCAGAAAGAAGCAATGAAACAGGGAAAATTTGGCAGTTTATCTTGTCATCCAAGGGTGAGATTCTGACTCTGCTTAATCACAATTATGGTCATAAAGGATTGAGTGCTTCCCTAGTAATAGGGACTGTGCTAAGCACATTGCTATGTAATCTCGTTAACACTCATGACTTCCCTGTGATATATGCATTATTCCCATTTAGCAGCTACAGAAGTTGAGGCTTAAAAGTTGGGACAGATTATAAGATGGTCATCAGATGGTATCAGGTGCCTCTTTGCTTTTATAAGATGATGAACGCTTATGTCTAAGACTTGGAGTCTTAGGTTGGGTTTGCGTGATTCTGCCTTAAACTATTCAGAAGGTAGATGTCACATACACACACATGGAGCTCTGTCTCCTCTGGTTGTTCCTTAATTTTGCAACATTGCCCGGCTCTCTTCCTCTTCCTCCCCCTGCCTTTTTTATTTTTTTGCCTCTCAAATGGCTTGAGCCTGGCAGAAGAAAGAAAACTTGCTGGAGGTTACTAGCTGTGTGGTAGGAAATGAGAGCAGAAAGATACAAGGTATTTGGCAAGGGAGGCCCCAGTCAAACACTGCTCATCTTGCTGTGTGGCTGCGGTGAGGCAGTCTCTACAGTTTGTATGGGGAGTGCTCTGTGTAGAAGGCCAGCTTCTCAATTTACTTTAAAAAATAAGTTTAGTACGTCTGAAAGTTCTTCTTCCTATTGTGCAAAATCAGAGTGCAGATTGCTAATGGCTTTCTGGTCAGTCTGCCTTAACCCTGCTGGAGCAAACCTACCTAGGGATGCCGCTAAGTATTAATATTAATAGATATGATGTGTTTTACATTCTTGGCCCTCTTTCTAGGCTGCCATTATGAGCGCCAGTGGGGAGAGCAAATCGTATTACAAGGACATATTTCCAATCTGTTAGCTCAACATTTAACTCCTTTTATACAGCCTGGTAAATAGTCCTCAGATGGTAATGAATTCTAATTGTAGCCAAGGAGGAGGAAAAAAGGAATGCAAAGCTCCACTCCCTGCAATCCCTTGGAACAATCTGGTCCTTCAGAAGAGGTTGCTTTCAGAATCATAATTTCTAAATGAAAGGTCTGATTGAATTTGTGCTGGGCAGCCTGGGTGAGTGGATGTGTGGCTGAAAATCCTCCGATGTTCTGCAGGAGCTTGTTAGCAACTTGTTACTCCCTGTGGTTTCTCTTTCATAATTGTGCACAGCAGGCTGGCGTGAAGAGTGTAACCTTCCTTTGAGGTGTGAAAATGCATTAACTTGTGGTATCATTTTGAAGTCATGACCAGCGTTGGAGTGAGCAATATGGAATAAATATTCACAGGTGACGCTGCACTGTTAAGGGTTTTTATAACTCTTTCTTGCCTTTCCATTCCTGTTAGCACCCTTGCAATTGCTAAAATAAATAAAAGTACCTTTTTAGGCTGTAAAGAATAACATCTATATAGTAATTTATAGAGGTACACACACACACACACACACACACATAAGCATTTTTGTTGGTATAGATCAGAATAAAGCATCAACTTTTTCCCCAGAATTACATTTATTTATTCATTAACATTAATTAATATGTGACTCTGTGCTGGGTCCTGACTGAATACAAGGACATAAAGACGAAGACATAAACCCTGCCCTCAAAAAATTCACGGCATTACTCATAAATCAATGGCCCCATGTTCATTGCATGACTTCTTGGGTGTCAATCAAGAATGATTAGACAGCTTATAATTCATTAAACATATTCAGATATAAAGGATAACCCTTCAAAATCCCATACAAACCCTTCAAAAACCCTACATCAATCCCAATCTCTCAATCCATCCCACCCCTCCCTCCCCTTCCCTCCTTGGTATCCATACATTTATTTTCTATGTCTGTGCCTCTATTTCTGCTTTGCAGATAAGTTCATCTGTACCATTTTTGTAGATTCCACCTATATGAGTTAATGACTGAAGCGACTTAGCAGCAGCAGCAAATATTAATTTTTCTCTTTTTGACTTATTTTACTCTATATGACAGTCTCTAGGTCCATCCATGTCTCTGGAAATGGCACAATAAGTATAAAATAGATAACTAATGAGAACCAATCATACAGCACAGGGAACTCTACGCAGTACTCTGGGGTGACCTAAATGAGAAGAAAATCCAAAAAAGAGGGGATATATGTATACACGTAGCTGATTCACTTTGCTATACAGCAGAAAATAACATAACACTGTAAAGTAACTATACTGCAATAATAATAATTAAAAAAACAAGCTATGCTCCAATATAAAATAAAAACTGAAAAAACAAACCAACAAAAATAAGCCCCACCCCCACTAATTGTATATAAGATCTTTTTTTGGCATATGTACTTGCTTTGCTTGGTGAAATTATTAAAGAGTAATATGTTTTTACCATAGATATCAACATTCAAACTCTTTAAATTACTCTGCTACAGGCCTGAAACATGGGATTTAATTATATTTTTATTGCACTGAGGGAAATTTCTAAAGTCCCAGATATTGGTGAATGTCCCTGCTAGCCAGCTCTCCATATTTATCTGCATTGCCTTCACTCTTTTCTTCTTCCTTTTTCTCAACCTCCTCCCCTACTTTTTTTTGAGCAGTGAGAGGGATATCTCTTCCAGTGCAAGGTTAATTCTTAAACCTTTCCGTCAAGTCCCATCCCTTCCTGCCTCTCTAAGGTATGTATCTCAAGTCCCTGTCCCACTTCTTGTTTTTGTAGAAGCTCCCTTAATAATGAGGTGAAGTCTATCAAGATGTCAAAGTAGTCTAAACCTAACAGATTAAAAAAAAAATCCCCTTCCTGAACTTCATGCCTACTCCTGTAATGGCCCTGTCTCTTCTTATCTCTCTCCTGGTCTCTTGTAGATAACTAATCTTTCAGAATGACTCATCTACACAGATTTCCTCCTATTTTTCTCCCACTTCAAAACAGTGATCTACAAATTCATCCTCTTCTCCCATGAAAAGCCTTCTATCAAGTCCCTAATGACCTTCTAGTTGCAAAGTTAATGAATATTTTTCATTTTGACTTTATTTCTCTGCACTATTGATAACTATTGATCACTTTCACCTTTTTAAATTAACTTAAAATATATACAAATATAGTACACACTCAAGGTGAAATATGACATCAATCCTGGAGGTATACCATGTGGTAATTTACAGGCCCCTTTCTCTTGTCTATGACTCTCCAGCCTTACTTTCTTAAGGACCTTTTTTTTTTTTTTTTGGACAATCTCTTGTGTGTCCTTCCAGAAATATTCAATTCAGATTCAATATGGAAAAAATACAAGGAGATCATGCCACACATATCATTCTCCAGTGACCTCTTTTCATGTAATGTGTGTTAAACATCTTCACATATCAGCACATTGTTGTAAACTCTCTCCTTCGGAAAAGATCCTGCTCAGATCAGATCAGATCAGTCGCTCAGTCGTGTCCGACTCTTTGCGACCCCATGAACTGCAGCACGCCAGGCCTCCCTATCCATCACCAGCTCTCGGAGGTCACTGAGACTCACATCCATCGAGTCAGTGATGCCATCCAGCCATCTCATCCTCTGTTGTCCCCTTCTCCTCCTGTCCCCAATCCTTCCCAGCATCAGAGTTTTCTCCAATGAGTCAACTCTTTGCATGAGGTGGCCAAAATACTGGAGTTTCAGGTTTAGCATCATTCCTTCCAAAGAAATTCCAGGGCTGATCTCCTTCAGAATGGACCGGTTGGATCTCCTTGCAGTCCAAGGGACTCTCAAGAGTCTTCTCCAACACCACAGTTCAAAAGCATCAATTCTTCGGCGCTCAGCCTTCTTCACAGTCCAGCTCTCACATCCATACATGACCACAGGAAAGACCATAGCCTTGACTAGGCCAGACCACAGTGGTGCTCCTCCTTCTCTCTGTAAGCATCTTCCAGTCTCCTCCGCAAGGACCAGTGCCTGAGTCCTGTTCTAGGGTATCTGAGTCTCAGCTCCCACTGTTTCTATGGTAGAGACCATCAAAAGCGATTCACTACTGTATGCTCTTTTACTCTAAGCTTTATCTCCTGGCAAGATCACTTTTCTAACTTCCATGCTTAATTGCCTATCATATGCTTCACCTTGAATAGACGGCAGAAATGTGGAATGTAACATATCAGGAACTCAGCTTATGCTTCTTCTCTGTTCTCATTTCCCAACCCTGCTTCTTATCTCTAATTCCCAACCGTAGTGACTGCTGTCTCACCCAACAAGTTGCTAACATCAGACACTGGAGTCATCATTCATTTCTCTGTGTCCTTTATCTTCATGTATAATCATCAAGTCTTTCTTAACTCCTAAGTGTTTTTTTTTTTTTAACACAATCACTTATTTACATCCCATTGTTATTCTCCTCATCAGTTCAGTTCAGTTCAGTTGCTCAGTCGTGTCTGACTCTTTGCGACCCCATGAATCGCAGCACACCAGGTCTCCCTGTCCATCACCAACTCCTGGAGTTCACTCAGACTCACGTCCATCGAGTCAGTGATGCCATCCAGCCATCTCATCCTCTGTCGCCCCCTTCTCCTCATGCCCCTGCCCCCAATCCCCCCCAGCATTAGAGTCTTTTCCAATGAGTCAACTCTTCTCATATAAGTCACCAAATTTCTCATCTAAAGTATTACAATAAGCCTCTTTATAAATAACTCTTCCTGTAGTTATATAGTCTCCCCACCAAAGAGTTGTATTTCTAAGACACAAAATAAGACAAAGTCTAAATTTCTTCATAAAGCTAGTAAGAGATTATCCCCCATCACACTCATTACAGTTCTTTTTCTTTTATTTTCATCTGCCCCTCCTGCTATACTGTGGGCTTCCCTGGTGGTTCAGATGGTAAAAAATCTACCTTCAATGTTGGAGGCCCGGGTTTGATTCCTGGGTTGGGAAGATCCCCTGGAGAAGGAAATGGCAACCCATTCCAGTATTCTTGCCTGGAGAATTCCATGGTCAGAAGAGCCTGGTGGGCTACAGTCCATGGGGTCAAAAGAGTCAGACATGACTGAGCAACTAACACTTTCACTTTTCCCTCTGTACTAGAGACCTGCTGAAACAACAGTTTTCTTATCTGCATCTCTGTTTTGTCCCTACCACCTGGCCAGAGGGACAGCATCATCAAATGTTGTCTTAACTTCAGGAGAACTGACAGCCCTTTCCCAATTATCACTTTGTTGGTTGGGAGTGAGATGTCCATGTGCTATGTTGGTCCTTTCTCCCAATCTCTGCTTATCCCCAAGTTGTTTATTTTTATTTTTTTAATTTCTCAAATAGGGACTGGATTTCTAGATTCTTTGTAGAATTAGGAAATGTCTAATAACTTTTTCCAGCATTTGCTCTAATTTATATGCATGTCTGATCTGTGATGTCCTTCCAGGGCTCAGAGGGGCCAAAGCAGTGTCCACCCTTGGTGTTGGAAACCTCTGCATTGCAGCTTAGAAAGTCATAAGGCTGCAGCTAGTAGACAATGATGGCATTGGCCTAGAAGAGACCTGAATTCTAGAATTCCTAAGAACTGATTATGTGCGGAAAGAGAAATTGGGAGGATTCAGTTCAGTTCAGTTCAGTCACTCAGTCGTGTCCAACTCTTTGTGATCCCATGAATCACAGCATGCCAGGCCTCCCTGTCCATCACCAACTCCCGGAGGTCACTCAGACTCATGTCCATCGAGTCAGTGATGCCATCCAGCCATCTCATCCTCTGTCGTCCCCTTCTCCTCCTGCCCCCAATCCCTCCGAGCATCAGAGTCTTCTCCAATGAGTCAACTCTTTGCATGAGGTGGCCAAAGTACTGGAGTTTCAGCTTTAGCATCATTCCTTCCAAAGAAATCCCAGCTGATCTCCTTCAGAATGGACTGGTTGGAATGCCAAAGAAAGTAAAAAATGCACAAGACTTTACTATAGAAGTAAAAATTTATTACTGGCAGCAGAAAATATATTTGGCTTGAAGGACAATATGTCTCTAGAGCTCTCCTTACAAGAAACCTATGTATCCTGGATTTAGTCACTAGGGCTAGCCTGTGGGGCTGGATCCAGGAAGCTCCTAGAAATCCTTGATGCTTTGACTTAATGATGGATTAAGAGGTATGATGGATCCACAAAATATTTGGAATGTGAATATATAAGGTTTCTGATTGGATTTGGGGAATGGGAGTAAGAGAGATTGGAAGTAGGTTTCTAACTTGGATAACTAGATAAATGTGTGTGTGTGTGTGTGTGTGTGTGTGTGTGTGTGTGTGTGTGTGTGGCACGCACACACGCACGCACATGCGTGCTCAGTCGTGCCTGACTCTTGTGTCCCCATGTCCCTCTTCTGTCAATGGAACTTTCCAGGCAAGAATATTGGTGCAGAAGGGGTTACCATTTCCTACTTTAGGGGATCTTCCCAACCCAGGGATTGAACCTGGTGTTTCTTTTTTCTCCTGGATTGGCAGCTGGATTTTTACCACTGGTGCCACCTGGGAAGCCCACTGGATAGATGGTGGTCCCACAAAAAGTGTAGAAAATTGAATGAGAAGTAGGTTTGAAGGTGAATACTGTGGTTTTAGACAGTTTTAGTTTGAGTTCTATGGAAGATACCAGATGGAGATGCAAGGCTGTGAAGCTTGTGAAGAGTATTATGCTAGAGATGATAGATTTGGAGAATTCCTTACATATACATAGTAACTGAAATCAGTGCAATGGGAAGACTTAGCTCTTCATTTTCTCTACACTTATAGTTCAGGCAAGGCTCTCCCACTTACACTTGTTACGTTTACTACAATTTCTCCCACTAGATCCTCCCCTTTCTTGAATTCAGCTGTCTTCTGAAATCCCAGCAATCTTAGAGAAACCCAAGTGACTCTTTGTATCCAGGAGAGGGAACATTAACATGAAGAGTGGGAAAAATAGTGGTGCCCCCACATTTCAGAGTTAGGTGGAGACAGAAGACCTCACTGGGGACTCACCCATCTGTCAGAAAAGCAGGAGAGACCCCAGGAGAACACCAGTCACAGTAGTTAATTCAGGAGAGCTTCACGAAAGGGTGGTCAAGGAACCACTTATCTGAATTTTCTCCAGTGCTGGTGAACTCCAGGTTGCCTTGGATACATTCTCCAAGAAGCTAGTGACCATAATTGCCCTATTGCATGTTAATTGCAATGATATTTTTTCAAGGGGCAAAAAACTACTTCGAGAAACTACATTTAAAATGAGTCACACATGGGACTTTGCTGGTGGTCCAGTGGTTAGGATCCTGTGCTTCCATGGCAGGGAGCACAGGGTCGATTCCTGGTCAGGGAACCAAGATCTCACATGCCATGTGGTGCGGCCAAAAAAAAAGAAGAAAGAAAATATAAAATGAGTCACATACCAAGTCTGGTCTATTGTCAAGAGGCTCAGCCAGCTCTGACTCAGACCCTCATCCTTAGGAAGCTATCTCATATCTGTTGACCACAAGGATGGATATGTGCCACTTCAGGATGAAATTTTAAAACTGTGTTTTGCTTAAAATTTTTTTAAATAATTTTTTCAAGCAGTTTTGTGTTCTCAACAAAATTAAGCGGAAGCTACAGAGGTTCCCCATATGCCCCGTACATGCACGGTCTCCTTCATTATCAACATCCCCTACTACAGTGCTACATTTGTTACAACTGATGATCCCTGACACATCATTTACCACCCCAAGTCCATAGTTTACATTAGGATTCACTCTTGGTGTTATACATCTTATGAAAGGAGTGAAAGTGTTATTTGCTCAGTTGTGTCTGACTTTTTGTGATCCCATGGACTGTAGCCTGCCAGGCTCCTCTGTCCATGGAATTCTCCAGGTCCAAATACTGGAGTGGGTAGCCAGTCCCATATCCAGAGGACCTTCCTGATCCGGGGATCAAACCCATATCTCCTGCACTGCAGGCAGATTCTTTACTGTCTGAGCTGCTAGGAAAGCCCACGGGATCATTGAGTAATGATATTAGCATGTGTCAGGTGGTGCTAGTGGTAAAGAACCCACCTGCCAGTGCAAGAGACACAAGAGATATGGGTTTGATCCCTGGGTCAGGAAAATCCCCTGGAGGAGGGCATGGCAACCCACTCCAGGATTTTTGCCTGGAGGATCCCATGGACAGAAGAGCCTGCTGGGCTACAGTCCAAAGGATCACAAAGAGTCAGATAGGACTGAAGCGACTTAGCACACACACACACACACAGAGCAATGCATCTTTTGAACAACATGTTTTGATTAGGTTGTGAAAATAAGCAGTAAAATTTTAGTTTAGAAAAGCTCAGTGTGGGAAACATACAACCCTAACCTAACTCCTGAAGAAAGGCTTCAGTTAAGATGAAGGTCATGGTTGAAGGAGATCAGTTCATTATCTGTTTTGCACATCACTGTAATTTTTTAAAAAAGACATTTCACATTTTGTTCACCAATGTTTTGATGAGGCCATGTTCTGATATTCTCTACAAACAACAGTGTCCCTTTCCCGCAAGGATGATCCCAAGTACGTGTTGTCTTGCTGGAGATTTTAGAGAGGGACTCTGAGGCAGGTGTGGGGTAGACAGGCAGCAGGAGCAGTTCTCTCAAGTATGGAGTGCTTGTTCCAGCCACATGTGTCATATTTGTGTTAAGGCCACTGGAAAATGAGTTACTGAGTATCAGGCATTGTGTTGGTTGCTTCCCACTCATATATTCTTGTGTAGGTACTATTATCCCCATTTTACCCAGCATGGATGAACTTATCCAAGGGCACATCGTGTGAATTGTAAACATTCATGGTTCATGAAGTCCTCAGTGGAGGAAGACTTCTTAAGAAAAAGATGAGGTGTACACTTGATTTGGGGAACACAATGCCCTTATCATAGCTTTGTTTTTGTTTCAGGGCCAATAACCACAATATTTTTCCAGCAAGATACTGATGTTTTGTCTTTTTTTTTTCCCCCACTCACTCAAATGAGTCAGAGACTTTTAAAAGCTTAAAAAGGTAATTGAATAAACTGTCCTTGTAAAAGCACTCTGGGTTTAAGGAGGTTTGACCATTCCAGCTTATGTTAAAGATGGAAAATTATGTTTTTAAGATAATTACATGTTCCTTTTGATAAAGCAAAAACATTCACAAACACAGATGTAGTTTCAGACTGGTCTGCTGAGCCTGTTGCCAGCTGTGATTAACTTGTGGTAACGACTCTTCTCCTCCGTAGGGAGAAGCCAGCCACACAGGATGGTGAGGGGAGCTGGTGAGGAAAGAGTAGGCTGGCTTAGTAGGGTCACACTTCACATGCAGCTCACACTTTACCTTCAGAGGCCAGTGCCTTAACTTCGGAGGTCAGGCATGTTACAGACTGATGGTTAAGAAAGGACATGTAAGAGGCCTTGGGATACACCAGCTAAAGCTGTATAGCTACTTGCAATGTAATATTTCAACAGAGCGCTTCTGTAACTTGCATAGAACTCACATCCACTGATGATTCCTCCTCTGTGTCCTTTGCTGGTTCTTTTCCATCTTCCAGATCTCTTTACCTCCCAGAGCCAGGTCTTATTTTTCTCTAACTGCATTTACCATATTATCTGAATTCATCAAGTACCACCTGAAAGGTGATGAGTTCCAAAGTTAAATCGTCAGCCCCACCTCTCCCCAGACTCCAAACTCATTTTGAATGATCTTCTTAACATTTCCTCTCGATGCCTAATAAATTTCCTAAACTCATCACATCCAAAACGGACTGATCTCCTAATCACCAGCCTTCTATCTTCCTTTCTGTATCTTAATGAAATTCCATCTTTTCTGTTGCTTAAGCTAAAGAACTTTTGAGTCATCCTTGACTCCTCTCTCTACTTCTCTACATGTAAACCATCAACAGGGACTTCCTTGGTAGTCCAGTGGTTAGGACTCTTCGATTCCACTGTAGGGGGTTTGGGTCCTTTGTTGGGGAAACTAATATACTGGAAGCTGCACTGGGGGACAGGGGCAAAAAAAAAAAAAAAAAAAAGTATACAAGCAACATAAGTGCTCTTGGCTATATCTCTAAAATACATCTGGAAGCTAACCACTTCTTACCATATCTATCTCTGTTGCCCTGGGTTCAAACTACTGTCTTCTCTTATCACTCTTGTCTCCACTATCTGTTCCTAACTCAGCAGTCAGAGGAATCTTTCTAAATGAGGTTTTAAGACTTTATGTTCTTCTGCTCAAAACCCTCCAGTGGTTTCCTTATCCCCTGGAGTATAAGTCAAAATCCCTATGGTCTGTAATGCTCCCTGCGGCTTGCTTCCCAGGACCCCGTCTCTGTCTCCTCTTGTTACTTCCTTCCCTCCGGCCACACTGGTTTATTTCTCTGAGAGTCATTGACGGTGCCAGGCACAACTCACACCACGAGGGTTTTTTAAGACATGGATTTCTGGGCCCCACCCCCGGAGTTTGTGATTCATCAGGGCTGGGTTGTGATTGGTTAATTTGCATTTCCGAAAGTTTCCAGGTGACTTTGTTGCTGGTGTTGGAGGACAACACCTTGAAAACCACTGGTGGTGTGCTGATAAATCAGATCCCTGAGAGAGTAGGTAGAATGCCTGAATAAAGTACCTGCTGTGAATGTGAATACCCCCACCTCAGCCAATTTTAACTTCTCAGCCCTATATCAATTGGCTCACAAAATTCCTAAAAATTTAACAATCGCCTCTCAGAAGCACACCCTTGGAATGGAACCACTGATTTAGGACAATTCTCCAGAGCCTGCTTAGGGAAGAGGATTAAGGAAAGGAGTGATCACTTATTTTATAATTACTATGTGCAGGTCACTGTTTTGGTCCTTGACATAAAATGTTTAATTTTGTCCTAGTAACAAATCTATGAGATTGTATTTTTCTATTTCCTTTTCTTGTTTTTTTTAAGGTGAGGAAATTGAGAAGTCAATTATTACTTTTCTGAGTCACATAACTGAGGTTTGAATTCAGGACTGAGTGAACACAAAGCCCCTCTCCCTCAAAAAAAAAAAAAAAAAAAAAAAAGGCCCTGAACCTCTGTGGATGGCATCATATGACTGTAGTCATCAGCGTAGGGCTAGGAAATGAAAAAGTAAGAAGCTAAAAGTAACCTATGGCACAGGTATAGATGTAAGCTGACCTTAGAGGTGACTGAATTCTGTTCAACTGGGTTTTTGGAAAAGAGCTCTGGTGAGTAAACTTATATACAAAGTAGGCTAGCTATGTGGGGACTGCAGCCCTCAGAACTGGTCACAGCCCATGGGCCAAGTGTAGCTGGAGAACGTGTTTCTTCCCCTGGTGACTGCCTGATAATACAGGAACTGGTAAGTGCAGATCAAAGGAGACAGCATAGCTTGTATATTGAGAATTCTGGTGCCAGGTGCTGAAATAACCTTCCTTTGAGGGCAAGTAAATTCTCTTAATTGATGCAATAGAAGTTGCTCCAAGCAAAGGGCCCACTTGCTCCCTTGCTTAATTGCCTCACTAACCCTCATTCTGGATTGAGCTTCAATCCTTTCACTTTCTAAGCTTGGAACCCCTGGGACAGGTTTCCACTGGCATGCTTTGCAAGCAATGAGGGCAATTATCCAGGCATCAGAACTGCTTTCCTCAGGTCTTTTCTAGCCAAGCTCAGCCTCTGTTCCTCCAAATGGCCTGGAACACTGCCCTCTATCTCACCATCCTGTGCTGGTGGAGACCTGATCTCAGGCTGGGCGGTCTGGCTCTCTGGCCCAAATGAAAAGACTTCAGGTCTAAACGTTAATGACCTAATGCTGACCCCAAAGTCCAAGGCAGTGCAAAGTGAAGTCCAGTGTGATGAAAATCGAGTTGCATATTCTGAGCTAGTTTGATCTTCATACTTGGCTACTGAGTGAAAAGCTTTTGAGCTTCTGTTGTTCCCAAAGTGTTTCAATGTGGCTCAAAGTGACAGAGGAAAAGTAACCCCAAAGAAGACCAGAGAAGATTCCATCTCTCATACAGATGGGCAAGCAAGGGCTATTCCATTATGGTTTTTTGAAAATCAGTACCTATTCATTCATCCAAATGTTGTTAGAGTAAGTATAGTGGGAAGGTAGAAGAGAGAGTCTAGAGAACACTTCTTAGAAAGCTTTAGGAGGGATTTTTTGAGATGTAGTTCATGATAGTAAGAGGAAGGGGGAGACCTCAGGCAGTTATTTGCCCAGAATATCTGAATATTAGTTGTTTTTTTTTTTTTTACCTGCCCTAAAGGAAAAGAATCAAGTTAAAGCCATCAAAAAGTAAAGTTTTCCTAACTTGTTCTGTGCCATCTCAGGGTTTTCTTATACCCCTCAAGATGGATTGAGAAATCTGCCACCATTTCCCTTTCTCCTACAAAGCCATCCTCTACTTCCAGGCCAAAGAACAGAAAGCTACATAACGCTTTTGTCCATTAAAAATCCTATTGGAGTGAAGACTGTTTTCTTAGAATTCATATCACTGTTTCTCACCTGAAGAAGGTCTTTAATAGGACCTAATAATGGCTAGAGAACCAAAATGTCACCCTTACTATGATAAAACTTAGTTCAGATGGTGGTTGTACGACTCTAGGCAAGACAGCCTATGATGCTGAGCCCATAGACTCAAGCAGACGTGCCCATCTAAGCCAGCATGGAGGGATGGTGCTGTCTTGGCCCCTGGTGTAGCAGATGCTGGGAGAAGCAGGCTCAGATTATTTTTCCCTTTACCACTTCGCTCTCCTGTGGTCAGATGAAGAAAGGAGAGGACAGAGACCAGGACTGTTATCCTGGGGGATCCCCCTCCACCTGGGCCATAAGGAGTTAGGAAGAAGCAGTTATTCCTAATATTATGCCCTGGTCAAAGAAATACAAGGTCGCTGGGGCTGTGGTTGTGGGGGATGTCCCCAGTAGAGATGAGGTGAACTTTCCCAAAGCAGAGCCATTAGAAAACATTGCCAGTGGGGCATTTCTTTTTTCCCCCCTTCCATGAGGTGTTGAGATGGGAAAAACTTACCTCACAGAAACTTTAGCCCCTGGAAGGCCCACCCTGAGTGGGTTCTGTTGACATTCATTTCTGGCAGTCATAAATAGGAAGAGGTAAGAAAGAAAAGACCTGGCTGAGGAAGAGACAGGATTCTGTGGCTTCTGAGGCTTTGGGAATAAGGCAGATTTAACTTGACTCCATCTCTCCAGGACCTTATTAAAATAAGAAAGGATAATGGGGATTTTGTGAGGCAAGAGTAGAATAAGGCTGAGTTTGTGCTCTTATGCATTCAAAATAGAAAGAAGGAAAGAAGGACCAAATATGGAGTTGGCCTTCATTTCCAAGCGTGAACCTTCGTCACTTTCATCAGTAGCCATCTGGCATGCAGCGTTCTGTGGCATTTCTCTAAAATGACTGGCAACCTCCAACAGTTTCCTTGGCACCACCACTGAGAGGCCTCCGTTCTTAGCGACGTGCTAGAAATAGTCAAAGCTCAACACAGGCAGGTAATGATACTTATATAATCAGCACCTTATTCAACTGCAGTACAGTGAAGCCCTCATCCCTGTATGATATTCCCAGATGCATATTCAGAACGTCTTTGTTTGACTGCTGACTCATGTGGCTTCTTGAAAGAGATGCCAGTGATGGGGAAAAATAACAACACACACATACACACATACATGTACCCATACACATACCCCAATCCTCCTCTCCTTTGGGTTTCACCTCGCTGTATTCACGTATCCTTAGAGCACTTAGTCTAATTATCTGTTTATGTATCTGTCTTTTCCAGTAGATTTTAGCACTGAGAGGAGAGAAAATATATCCATTTCATCTGTTTATCTTCATCATTGAGCACAGATGCTCAAGGAGGATTTCGATGGACAAAGGCTTTAACTTTATGCTTTCTATGCTTAGTAAACCAATCACTCATTTTCAGAATATAAATGAAGCTCAACTCTTTCAAGAATGGATGGCTTTGAAGAGGATTTTTTTTTTTTTTCTCATAAGAAGTACCTTTTCTCAAGGTGCTATGTGACAAACCAAGCCAACACCCAATACAAGTCTGGCCAGTAACCCCCAGGATGCTTTCCACAAGCACAAATGTGTTTACTCTGGTGTTCTAGCCAGTGCTTGGAACTGGCCATTCTTAATCCAAGAATTTATTCAAACTTTTAAGGGAACAAACTGAATCTCTTAGCATTTTGAAAGAAAGAAAATGTACACATAAACCAAGTCACACACATGCATGTTTGAGAGACCAACAAAAGTTTGTGGTGATGCTGTAATAAGTTTTCTCTGTGCTAGAGAAAAGAGGGGACACACAGGACCAAGATTTGTCAGAACTAACTTCTTTCAAGCATCACTACGAACAAAGCTAGTGGAGGTGATGGAATTCCAGTGGAGCTATTCCAAGTCCTGAATGATGATGCTGTGAAAGTGCTACACTCAATATGCCAGCAAATTTGGAAAACTCAGCAGTGGCCACAAGATTGGAAAAGGTCAGTTTTCATCCCAATCCCAAAGAAAGGCAATGCCAAGGAGTGCTCAAACTACCGCACAATTGCACTCATCTCACACGCTAGTAAAGTAATGCTCAAAATTCTCCAAGCCAGGCTTCAGCAATATGTGAACCGTGAACTTCCTGATGTTCAAGCTGGTTTTAGAAAAGGCAGAGAAACCAGAGATCAAATTGCCAACATCCGCTGGATCATGGAAAAAGCAAGAGAGTTCCAGAATAACATCTATTTCTGCTTTATTGACTATGCCAAAGCCTTTGACTGTGTGGATCACAATAAACTATGGAAAATTCTGAAAGAGATGGGAATACCAGACCACCTGATTTGCCTCTTAAGAAATCTGTATGCAGGTCAGGAAGCAACAGTTAGAACTGGTCATGGAACAACAGACTGGTTCCAAATAGGAAAAGGAGTACGTCAAGGCTGCATATTGTCACCATGTTTATTTAACTTATATGCAGAGTACATCATGAGAAATGCTGGACTGGAAGAAACACAAGTTGGAATCAAGATTGCCGGGAGAAATATCAATAACCTCAGATATGCAGATGACACCACCCTTATGGCAGAAAGTGAAGAGGGGCTAAAAAGCCTCCTGATGAAAGTGAAAGTGGAGAGTGAAAAGATTGGCTTAAAGCTCAACATTCAGAAAACGAAGATCATGGCATCTGGTCCCATCACTGCATGGGAAATAGATGGGGAAACAGTGGAAACAGTGTCAGACTTTGTTTTTCTGGGCTCCAAAATCACTGCAGATGGTGACTGCAGCCATGAAATTAAAAGACGCTTACTCCTTGGAAGGAAAGTTATGACCAACCTAGATAGCATATTCAAAAGCAGAGACATCACTTTACCAACAAAGGTTCGCCTAGTCAAGGCTATGGTCTTTCCTGTGGTCATGTATGGATGTGAGAGCTGGACTGTGAAGAAGGCTGAGCACCGAAGAATTGATGCTTTTGAACTGTGGTGTTGGAGAAGACTCTTGAGAGTCCCTTGGACTGCAAGAAGATCCAACCAGTCCATTCTGAAGGAGATCAATCCTGGAATTTCTTTGGAAGGAATGATGCTAAAGCTGAAACTCCAGTATTTTGGCCACCTCATGCGAAGAGTTGACTCATTGGAGAAGATTCTGATGCTGGGAGGGGTTGAGGGCAGGAGGAGCAGGGGACGACAGAGGATGAGATGGCTGGATGGCATCACTGACTCGATGGATGCGAGTCTGAGTGACCTCCGGGAGCTGGTGATGGACAGGGAGGCCTGGCGTGCTGCGGTTCATGGGGTCGCAAAGAGTCGGACACGACTGAGCGACTGATCTGATCTGAACTTCTTTCAGGAGACCCTATAGAGGGGCAAGCTCCCGTAACATTCTATGAAAAATGAATCTAATTGATCGAATAACTTCTATTGATTCAGTTTGCATATCCAAATAGAGTTCTCTATATTTTTTTATGCCACACCTGGTTTCTAAACCTGAGGTCCCTGAATGCTTCTGTGGGGAAACATGCATGTGTTTTACTCCGTCATACCTGATGATGTCTGATGCCATGCTGGACAGAATAGATGCACCTCTCAACCCTAGGTAATAGCTAAACTGCTTGTATAGGAGTTTGATATGGCAAAATTTCTGGGCAAGTGAAAAACACGGACCGTGGAGCTTGTCATTCTATTTTTTGACTTGTAATTTTCTCATCAGAATTTTTAAACTATTAGTGCTCTAGTGTGGACTAACGTCTTTTGTAGGCAACGTTTCCCAAAACGATAGCTTTGATGATAGTTGTATTGGCATTGGGATATCCTCCTCCTGCCTTCCTTGCAGAGGTTTCATTGTTAGAATGTATGTATAAATACCAAGAAAATTTGGACTATCGGTACAGAGCATGCATGACCCACTTTATTGCCCCCCAGACACTAAGGACATTTATTTTGCTGTCTATCATCTTTGGAAAGTTAAAGTGAAAAGAGAAAGTGTTACTCGCTCAGTCATGTCCCACCCTTTGCGTCTCCATGGACTCTAGTCTGCCAGGTTCCTCTGTGTATGGAATTCACCAGGCAAGAATACTGGAGTGGGTAGCCATTCCCTTCTCCAGGGAATCTTCCTGATCTATGAATTGAACCTGAGTCTCCCACATTGTGGGCAGATTCTTTACTGTGTAAGCCATTGGAAAGCAAACAGTATTCTCCAAGCTAAGAAGCCATATTAGCTCCTTTTAAAAGCAAAATAAAATAATTCAAGATTCCCTTGGAGGTCCTTGGAACTCAATTTGATTGGCATTGAATTTAGAAATCAGAGTTTTACTTTACGGAAATATCTTTTGAAAGGGAATATCAAAGACCTGTGATTCCTCTAATAATTAATTAAGGAAATATATAGCAATCATTTGGTAGAATTTTACAACTGAAGTTATGAAGGAAGTTGAGATCAAAAGGTGGACTTATAAATGAGGTCTCTAGAACTCTACCCTCCAAAAGTCTGGGTGTTTTGAATCTCAATTCAGTAAATGATGGAAAAGAACTAATGATTTCTCACCTTAAAGACCTGAAGATTAAAGAGATGTCAGTAAACTTTTGAATTGAATACAGATAGCTATTTTAAACTTTTAGAAATATTTTTTAATGTATTATACAGGCATTTCTTTTACATTTCTGTAATCCCAGTTATTAAACTGCAATTCAAATATAATGCTAATTAACTAAAGGTTGCAAATTGAATGGTGTGAACCCACTGTTTGGAATATGTTTGGAATTTGTAATTAGCACCACAAAAGTCAATCAAAGAAAAAGTTGCAAGTGCTTTATTTGAATAGTTGGCCTTTGTTTTTCTACTTCTTGCTGGTGTTAGTGGTGGAATTGCCAGCAACATTGTTTAAGGCAAAGATGACAGAGGAGATGAGGAGATCCTGAGTGTGAGAACTGAAGGGCTAACGAGAAAACATTTATGCCTTTGTTCAACCAACTATTTTTAGCTTGCAATAACAAAAAATACTTATACAATAAAATTGTTTTCATAGTTCAGTTCAGTTCAGTCGCTCAGTCGTGTCCAACTCTTTGCGACCCCATGAATCGCAGCACGCCAGGCCTCCCTGTCCATCACCAACTCCGGGAGTTCACCCAGACTCACGTCCATCGAGTCAGCGATGCCATCCAGCCATCTCATTCTCTGTTGTCCCCTTCTCCTCCTGCCCCCAATCCCTCCCAGCATCAGAGTCTTTTCCAGTGAGTCAACTCTTCACATGAGGTGGCCAAAGTACTGGAGTTTCAGCTTTAGCATCATTCTTTCCAAAGAAATCCCAGGGCTGATCTCCTTCAGAATGGACTGGTTGGATCTCCTTGCAGTCCAAGGGACTCTCAAGAGTCTTCTCCAACACCACAGTTCAAAAGCATCAACTGTTCGGCGCTCAGCCTTTTTCACAGTCCAACTCTCACATCCATACTTGACCACAGGAAAAACCATAGCCTTGACTAGACGGACCTTTGTTGGCAAAGTAATGTCTCTGCTTTTCAATATGCTTTCTAGGTTGGTCATAACTTTCCTTCCAAGGAGTAAGCGTCTTTTAATTTCATGGCTGCAGTCACCATCTGCAGTGATTTTGGAGCCCCCCAAAATAAAGTCTGACACTATTTCCACTGTTTCCCCATATATTTCCCATGAAGTGATGGGACCAGATGCCATGGTCTTTGTTTTCTGAATGTTGAGCTTTAAGCCAACTTTTTCACCCTCCTCTTTTACCTTCATCAAGAAGCTTTTTAGTTCCTCTTAACTTTCTGCCATAAGGGTGGTGTTATTTGCATATCTGAGGTTATTGATATTTCTCCCAGCAATCTTGATTCCAGCTTGTGTTTCTTCCAGTCCAGCGTTTCTCATGATGTACTCTGCATTTAAGTTAAATAAACAGGGTGACAATATACAGCCTTGATGTACTCCTTTTCCTATTTGGAACCAGTCTGTTGTTCCATGTCCAGTTCTAACTGTTGCTTCCTGACCTGCATACAAATTTCTCAAGAGGCAGATCAGGTGGTCTGGTATTCAGAAACCTAAAAGACAAAAATCCACTTTATTATGCAAATGTAAATTTTTCTTATTTTTCATAGATTTTCTTTCATTGGAACAGGTATTATTTTAAACACTGTATGATACCCTAATGTTTTTAAAATTAGAAGTACCATATTACTAACAAACAGGTTGATTTTAATATTATTATATTTTTAAAATTAAGAGTTTTATCTATTTCCTTGTAAAAAATTAACAGCTTTATAAATCCCCTTGATTAGATGGGAAAAGTTTAAACAACCAAATTATTGTATTCAAATACAGTTGAGTTCCTGCTGTGCATATTTTGGTATCATTATGACAGGAGGGCCATCCCTGTGGTGATGGCAGACTCTGAATTTAAAGCACCCCATACCTGCAAGGAAAAGTTGTATGTAAGAATTTGTAAGTCCTGAGCCTCATCTCTGCACTTTTTTATCTTTTTTTTTTTTTCTGGCTGTTTGAGGTCTTAGCTGCAGCGTGGGACTCTGGTTGTGGCATGTGGGGTCTAGATACCTGGCCAGGGATCGAACCCTGGCTCCTGCATTGGGAGTGCAGAATCTTAACCACCTGACCACCAGGGGAGTCCCTGAATTTTTCATCTTTACACCCTTACACTCTGCTATAGCAGGCTACACTTTATACTTAAATGCAGGCACTTTCATTTTACCATACTATATTTCGGATTAGAGTGTTTATTTAGAATCCCCTTTCTTATCATTTCACTGTGGCAACATTTTGCTCACTTGAGCTAGTTTGAATGTCATGTTCTCCAAATCCGTCATCCTTGTGTTTCTTTCTTTACGCCATGGTGACTATGGCATGACAGTTATTGACAATTATTGGGCCTCTGTTGTGTGATAGTTCTACAGTAGAGTGAGGTTTTGGACGCTGGAGTCAGAAGTATGCAGTAATGGATTGATAGTTGAGTCTCTTAGAAACTGGCTATGAGATTAGCCAAGTTATTTAGCCACTCTCAGACACAGTTTTCTCAAAGTGGGATTAACTACGCTTGAGCAAATTTGTGAGGTCTCAAAGTAGTTAATCCCACTTTGAGAAAACTGTCTGAGAGTGGCTAAATAACATATATACACACATATACAGCATGGTTTCCTATCATATGGTAGACCCTTAGTAAATAATTATGATTATTTTTGCTATATGGATGTTTGCTTCTCATTGTGTTTTGACCTACTTGAGGTTAGAGACTGTCTTACAGTAAAACCCTAGAGCAGGGTAGCAGTTGAAGAGAGGTTAAGTGATTGAATGCATGAATTGCAAAGTGACTAAATGAACAAATGGTGAAATATCAGATAAAGTAAAAGAGCCTCCTGACACCTCATCTTAAAAACTACACATTTAAAGTAGTGAGAAAACCTCACACCCATCTCTTAGGCCTTTTTTCCCCTTAATCATCAGGTTATTCAACGGTTAGAGCCTGATACTAAGAAAGTTGAGATCTTTGATTCCTAAGTGAAAAACTTCCCAATGTCACTGACAGTATTTTCAGCCACAAAGGATTATTTAGAAATGTTTGCCATCAACCTCCTGGCAATTTGGGTGAGAGAGAGCAAGTGAGGGAAAGAAGGGTCATGATTAGCCCCCAAACCACTATAAATAGTCAATAGGTATGTTTGCCTATTAAAGATAGGACTTTTATGTTAGAAGTTATATCTTAGAGACAACATTAACACTGGGAAATGGGTGAATCTTATAATCAGAGAGTTATAGGATTACAACTCATGACTTCCAAATCTCAACCCCTTGTATTGGATTCCCTATAATGTTTAATTTTGTATTAACTTGGCTGGATCTTCCTGCCCAGGTATTTGGTCAAATATTATTCTAGATGTTTCTTTGAGAATGTTTAGGTGAGATTTCTATTTAGACTGGTGGCTGTTGAGTAAACCAGATTGCTCTCCCTGCATTCAAGCCTCATTAAATCAGCTGAAGACTTGAATAGAACAAAAGAATGATCTCTCCTGAGCAACAGCGAGTTCTGTAGCAGACTGCCTTTAGACTTCATCTGTAAATCAACTCTTCCTAGTTCTATAGCAGACTACTCTGGGATTTGAACTCCAA
This sequence comes from Tragelaphus eurycerus, assembly GCA_935064755.1. Lineage (NCBI taxonomy): Eukaryota > Metazoa > Chordata > Mammalia > Artiodactyla > Bovidae > Tragelaphus > Tragelaphus eurycerus. Next base: position 12,746,582 of record CAKXYN010000024.1, on the reverse strand, counting down.
CTCTTTCTTGAATTGCCATCCTGCTAGAATCCCCAACAGACTTTGAAAATATACAATACACACACACACACACACACACACGTGTGTGTGTGTGTATGTATGTATACATCTGTATGAAATATGAATGGTTCTGTATCTCTGGAGAACCCTGATGAGTGCATGGACCTATAAGATCTATAATTTTATAAATTATTAGTATGTTACTTTTCTCCTATGCCATCATTAAGCAAACTCAGATCAACTTTTACCCAATGATTTTCAGAATATTGCCCAAAGAATCCTCACTTGTTAAACTATGTACCTGTCCAATGAACTTTTTACATCAGAGTCACGAGGGAGCTTTGCTGAAATTCAGATTTCCAGGCTCCACCTCAGACATTGAATCAGAATCTCTTTGAGTGGAACTTGGTGATCTGTATCTTTAACTAATTCTTTGGATTCTTGTGCACATGAAAGTTTGAGAACCACTGATTTCTATGGTATTTGTTTTAAAATTTGCTTGGACAGTGAAATTGCTGGAGATGAGACTATTATAACTAAGACCAAACCTAGTAACTGAAGAAGGATTCAGCAGTGAGGAAAATGGTAGATGATAAACTCTAAATGGATTATACATTTTCTTTAAAATATGAATTCAGTTCAGTCGCTCAGTTGTGTCCTACTCTTTGCGACCCCATGGACTGCAGCACTCCAGGCCTCCCTGTTCATCACCAGCTCCTGGAGTTCACTCAAATTTACGTTCATCGAGTTGGTGATGCCATCCAGCCATCTCATCCTCTGTCGTCCCCTTCTCCTCCTGCCCTCAATCTTTCCCAGCATCTGGGTCTTTTCAAATGAGTCAGCTCTTCCCATGAGATGACCAAAGTATTAGAGTTTCAGCTTCAGCATCAGTCCTCCCAATGAACACCCAGGACTGATCTCCTTTAGGATGAACTGGTTGGATCTCTTTGCAGTCCAAGGAACTCTCAAGAGTCTTCTCTAACACCACAGTTCAAAAGCATCAATTCTTTGGCGCTCAGCTTTCTTTATCGTCCAACTCTCACACCCGTACATGACTATTCGAAAAACCATGTCCTTGACAAGATGGACCTTTGTTGGCAAAGTAATGTCTCTTCTTTTTAATATGCTGTCTAGGTTGATCATAACTTTCTTCCAAGGAGTAAGAGTCTTTTAATTTCATGGCTGCAGTCACCATCTGCAGTGATTTTGGAGCCCTAAAAAAATAAATAAAAAAATATGAATTATGGGTGGATTATATATTTCTTTTAAATGACTAGTACTGTCATTGATTGGAGTACTGTTATTGATTGGAGTTATATGAGAGATTCAAGTTTAAAACATCACAGAAAAAGCCCCAAAGTGTAATTATTTAAAGGGATGGGTAAAACACTAAGAGAATGTACACAGATGCAAAGGGGAATGGAAGGTAACAGTGAGGCCTGAGAAGAATAAACAGGTGGTTATATAAAGCAGCAGGCAGAGACTGATGGTAACCTGGGGCTTGGTTTAGAGGTGCTCCCACAGGTATTGATAGAGCACAGGAAACATTCAACTTCTGGCTGTAGCCGGTCCCTAATTCCCTGAAGGAAGGTGGGGGAGAGGAGAAGAAGGATGGACTCTGTCTCCATTGTATAGATGCAATGGCATAATACATAACATATGGGATATGTTTTTAATCAACATTATGCCAAAAAGATTTTGACCCACCTGGTTGTAGAGATGAGTGGGTTTGTGAAACAACTGGCATATGGAATAGATTATGAAGAAGGTCATCTTAGCATCTGGCTTACTGCAACTCCACATTTCCTATAACGCTAGGTCATAAGAAAAGCAATTCCTGTAACAGATTAAGGCCAATAACATTTGAAGAATGACTTATTTTCACCCGGGATAACCTTTGTATTTATTAACATGCTATTGATTTCCTGTTTGTTTTTTCTGAGTCAACATGGCAAATGATCTTTAACCCCTAAAAAAGTTATGAGAACTAAATAGTCAGACAAGTGAATATTGCTGAAAGAACTTAATTCTTTACATTCATTTTGACTTCTTTGTGTGCTATTCATATGGGCTGATGGATTTTTCAGAGATTCTGAAAGAGTCTGGTTAAATTCAACGTGCTGACAAATTGTAAAGTTTAGCCTAAGAAGCTCAGAAGCCCCATTTTCTTTTTTTATATCTAGAAATTTTTAGAAACAAAGGACACCATGTAGAAATCCTTGCAAATTTAGAATACAGAAGATATTTTTAAATCAAAGGGCTTAGATTGACATTTTTAACCCTGTATAGAAATATAGCCAAATTATTTAGCTTTTTTAGGTAGAAAAATTATTTAGAGATCTATAAGTTTCAAATTTATTTTTAAATTTATTTTTAAAATCTTTTGGAAGAGAATTAACTATGAAAAGAAAATAAAAAAATGCTATAATTTCTATGGAACAAACAAACACCACTGTTTTCCCCAAACAAAAATAAAAACTAGTGTAAAACCTGAAGGCATCTTTAATTTTATCTGGTTCATGGGACAGAGTGTGAATGCAAAACTGTTCTAGTATAGAGGTTAACAAATTATGGCTTGTAGTGCCAAATCAGTCCACCACCTGTTTTAATATAGCATGTGAGATGAGATTTTTTACATTCTTAAATATAACAAGAATATGAAAAATTAGCCGTATGTTGCCACGAAACCTGAAATATTTACTATCTCTTTTAAGTAAAAGTTTGATGACTCCAATATAGTCTAAGTAAGAAAGAGTTTTACTTACTTATGGTAAGTAATGCTGGACTGGATGAAGCACAAGCTGGAATCAAGATTGCAGGGAGAAATATCAATAACCTCAGATATGCATATAATACCAATATTATGACAGAAAATGAAGAGGAACTAAAGAACCTCTTGATGAAAGTGATAGAGGAGAGTGAAAAAGTTGGCTTAAAACTCAACATTCAGAAAACAAAGATCATGGCATCTGGTTCCATTACTTCATGACAAATGGATTGGGAAACAATGGAAACAGTGAGAGACTTTATTTTCTTGGACTCCAAAGTCACTGAAGATGGTGACTGAAATTAAAAGGCACTTGCTCCTTGGAAGAAAAGCTGTGACAAACCTAGATAGCATATTAAAAACCAGAGACATTACTTTGCCAACAAAGGTTCATCTAGTCAGATAGGAAAAGGAGTACGTCAAGGCTGCATATTGTCACCATGTTTATTTAACTTATATGCAGAGTACATCATGAGAAATGCTGGACTGGAAGAAACAGAAGTTGGAATCAAGATTGCTGGGAGAAATATCAATAACCTCAGATATGCAGATGACACCACCCTTATGGCAGAAAGTGAAGAGGGGCTAAAAAGCCTCTTGATGAAAGTGAAAGTGGAGAGTGAAAAGGTTGGCTTAAAGCTCAACATTCAGAAAACGAAGATCATGGCATCTGGTCCCATCACTGCATGGGAAATAGATGGGGAAACAGTGGAAACAGTGTCAGACTTTGTTTTTCTGGGCTCCAAAATCACTGCAGATGGTGACTGCAGCCATGAAATTAAAAGACGCTTACTCCTTGGAAGGAAAGTTATGACCAACCTAGATAGCATATTCAAAAGCAGAGACATTACTTTACCAACAAAGGTTCGCCTAGTCAAGGCTATGGTCTTTCCTGTGGTCATGTATGGATGTGAGAGCTGGACTGTGAAGAAGGCTGAGCGCCGAAGAGTTGATGCTTTTGAACTGTGGGTTGGAGAAGACTCTTGAGAGTCCCTTGGACTGCAAGAAGATCCAACCAGTCCATTCTGAAGGAGATCAATCCTGGAATTTCTTTAGAAGGAATGATGCTAAAGCTGAAACTCCAGTATTTTGGCCACCTCATGCGAAGAGTTGACTCGTTGGAGAAGACTCTGATGCTGGGAGGGATTAAGGGCAGGAGGAGAAGGGGACGACAGAGGATGAGATGGCTGGATGGCATCACTGACTCGATGGATGCGAGTCTGAGTGACCTCCGGGAGCTGGTGATGGACAGGGAGGCTTGGCGTGCTGCGGTTCATGGGGTCGCAAAGAGTCGGACACGACTGAGCGACTGATCTGATCTGATCTGAGTCAAAGCTATGGTTTTTCCAGTAGTCATGTATTGATGTGAGAGTTGAACCATAAAGAAAGCTAAGCACTGAAGAATTGATGCTTTTTAACTGTGGTTTTGGAGAAGACTCTTGAGAGTCCCTTGGACTGCAAAGAGATCAAGCCAGTCAATCCTAAAGGAAATCAGTCCTGAATATTCGTTGGAAGGACTGATGCTGAAACTCTAATATTTTGGCCACCTGATGCAAAGAACTGACTCACTGGAAAAGACCCTGATGCTGGGAAAGATTGAAGGCAGGAGGAGAAGGGAACCACACAGGATGAAATGGTTGGATGGCCTCACTGACTTGATGGACATGAGTTTGAGCAAGCTCCAAGAGTTGGTGATGGACAGGGAAGCCTGGCATGCTGCAGTTCATAGGGTCACAAAGAGTTAGATATGACTGAGCAACTGAACTGGAGAAAGTCTAGAGCTAATCCATCAACTCTGTGACCCCTGGTAAATGGCATGTCTTCTCTGGGCCTACTCCCTTGTCCATGACTTTAGGATGATTGAACCTGCATGCATGCATGCTCAGTTACTTCAGCCGTGTCTGACTTTTTGAGAATCCATGTACTTGTTCATGGGATTTTCTAAGCAAGAACACTGGAATGGGTTGCCATTCTCTTCTTTAGGGGATCTTTCTGCCCCTGGGATTGAACCCATATCTCCTTTACTCCTTCACTCTCTTTACCCACTTAGCCGCCTGGGAAGCCCTAATTACCTGGCACCCTCACAAATAGAAGAAAATGGTAGGAAAATCTGAAAAGCTTTCAAACATTCTGCACAACTGGACATTCATAGGTAGTACCATCTAAAACTTTGTGGCCCTTTCCATTGAAAAATAAGAATTTCAATGGAACTGCTTTTAAATTTGGGGAGGGAAAATGATGGACTTATTTTGGACAACTTTGGGGGACTACACTTTTCATCAAATTATATGCTTTGAGCACATATTGGACAATGCTCCCAAATATCAGACCTTGGTACTTTGGGTCAAGTCCAAGATGTGACTTATCATTGTTGAGCACATGAAGTCTTCCTTCCCAGATTGTGCCAGTTATAATGAGCAGAAAGGTAACTGTATTTCTGAATGTAGAAAGGGGAAACTATTTAAAATATTTGAAATCAAACTCCTTTTAAGTGCCTCATTTTGGAACTCTGAAGATAACACAGCATCCTGAGTGTTGGAGAAGTATTAAGACCAAGACACAAGTGAAATGCCAGTGTCTGAGATTGGGGAACAGTGGAAATTTAGATTAACGTCTTTCTGAGAACTGAGAAAGATCAAAGGAGACCTATGCCTACCAAACAGTGGCGAGGTTATCAATTGGCAACGGTACAGAGAAGAATGGGGCAAGTACATTTTCAAGTGAAAATAATGAAAATAATCATGTATGCAACACGTAACCACACTCGAGATCTCAGCTAACCACTTCATGTACCTTACCTCATTAAATCGTCACAACTGCATTATGAGGTGAACGTAATGATCTCCATTTCACAGATGAAGATACTGAGCAAGCTCACAGAGAAGTCAAGCAACTTGATTAAGGTCTGCCTGCACCAGAGTAACCAGGAACTTCTCAGGAAGAAAAGCCGCAGTAACAAAATAGCCAGAAAAACAGATGCCTGGTTGAAGCCCTGAAGCTCAATCTTGATAATGAAACATCTGGATTTTACTGCCTTGATTACAGCTGTCACCCTGGTGATACCCACATCCTAAGTACTTTTAACTGAGGCCCCTGCTGGTGGTAATTATAAACCTGATGAAGTTGCGATTAAAAACTTGATTGTGTAGTGAATTTGAGAAAGGAGGAAGAGACAGAGAGGTTTTCTTTTTTATCTTTTAACTATCCACTCACATGCAAATTAGTGAAATGAAAATAAAAACCACATAGTTTTATCTTTTCATTAAAGTAGGTTCTTTACTAGGCATTAACCTAGTTTACTTGAAAGTAACAAAACCTCAAATATTTCACGATCCAGATTGTTGTGAATTTCTTCCAATACATTTCTCTACAGAAAAGAGTCATTCAAGTAATTCAAGGAAGAGCTTACTGTTGTTCAAGGATTTAGGGATTAGAGGAACACCTCCATCCCAGTTTATTAATATCTTATCTTCATATCATAGTATTTCATAGGGTTGATCATAAGAAGAAATTTCAGGGAGCATTTAGGGCAACCTCCCTTATTCATAGAAGGAAACTGAGATGCAGAAAGGCTGTGTGATTTGCTCAAGTTTACACAATACTTTGGGCAGCATAGGTAGAGTGGTGGCATGAATGGTGCAGCACTTGGATACAGTCCCTTCTGCTGTGCAGTGTTCTACCTATCTGCCAAAGAGGCAAAAGTGAGCCCTTAATATACCATATTCCCTTTTTTAAAAAATAGTTATTTTTGGCTGTGCTGGGTCTTCTTTGTTGCACGCGGGCTTTCTCTATTTGCAGCCTGCAGGGGCTACTCTCTAGTTGCAGTGCGCTTGCTCCTCACTGCAGTGGCTTTTCTTGTTGTGGAGGACAGGATCTAGGTGCACAGCCTAAGTAGTTGTGGCACATGGGCTTAGTTGCCCTATGGCATGTGAAATCTTCCCAGACCAGGGATTGATCCTATGTCCCCTGCATTGGCAGGTAGATTCTTAACCACTAGACCACCAGGGAAGTCCCACTGATGATACAGTGTCTAAGCTGGGTCTATCCCAGAAGGTCCATGGTTCATCTTCACAGAGCTAGAAATCCTGCTCTGGGTATGTGCTAGACTGTTCTGTCTGCATAATCTCAGCCAATACCACTATCCAGGGACTTGCAGAAGGCCTGATCCACAGACATGGATCCAACTAGGGATCTGACTTTGCACAGGGGCAGTGAGAGTGGGACATGAACAGAGGATCTACCACATACTGCACGGCCCACTATCCTATAGGAAATGACTTCAGAAAGCCCTCGAATGACCATCTGAAGGCATGCCTGAAACACTGTCTTAGAGGCAACATTAGGAAAGGATGGCGTGTCATCCTTCAAGATGCAGTATATGCATTACTACAGAGACCTCTCTACGATGCTGTGTCCCAACAGGAAAAGTCTGCAAGTCTGGGAAGTAAGGGGTGGGCGCAGGGGCAGCTCCATTTGCCTTCACTCCCAGAGACCTACTGGAGATGTCCTCTCCCTGAAATCTATGCTCACAGGGTTGAAGAGGACACAATCAGGTCCTATGAAGTCCAGGTTACCCCTGCTGGCAAAACATTTTGGAGAGACTGTGTCCAGAGCCCAGCAGGCAAGAAGAAAAATTAACTTCCTGTCAGCAGTAGCACATTCTGACCAGCAGGAGCAAGAGGTCTGTGTTTGCACAGTGGGGGCCATGGGGAGAGATGTTTGTGGAAACTTTCTGATCCACTTTGGTATCCGCCCTATGTAACTGAGAGTGAGTAAGTGTAGCAACTTGAGGCCCAGAAAGGTGTGATTTCCTAGAAGGAATGACAGTGTGGGTCCCACTATTAGATAAGCCACCAAGATTTGCTGAGGTGATAGCAGGGGATGCGGGAATGTAGAATGGACAGTGGAGGAGGGAAAGGATGAGAAGCAGTGGTGGCCTGAGACCCACTAACCTCCTTCAGTAGGAGACCAACCAGAAGGGATGAAGGAGCTGCTCCTAAGCCTGCATACAGAAACCCACCCCTGTGCAGCACAAGGGGAGTGTGGGTGGCCCTGAAACGCACCCTCACATCTCGTACTGCAGGAGCCTAGTTGGCTGATGGCCCCAGATGCTGTCCTTCTGGATCCGCCACCATTTCCCACTGGAGCCTCACTTCCCACAGGCTTCTCTTGGCCAATGACTGGGCACAGAGCAGGGCTCATGCAGGCCCTTCCCTGCCTCTGATTGGTTACTTTGGCTTGAGGATGTCCCAATGGGCCAGCCAGGACATTGCTGGAACTGCACTGCATTCTGGGACTCTTCCTGTCCATCTTTCTTCTTGTCTGCTCTCTTTCCCAGGACTCTGACCTGCATCATGGCCTACAGGTTCTTCCCACCCTTCTCTGGCCCCTTTCCCGGTTCCCTTCACAGGCATTTCCCCCAGTAAATGGCCTACATGTATAACCCTGCCTTGGTTTCTGCCTCTTGGAAGCCCTGAACTAACACAGCCGTGATCCTCACCTTCGCCCTGAGTTTCTGGTCACTTGCTCTGGTTGTGAGCTATCTTCTGACCTTCATCTTCTCCTCCAACAACACTTGTCTGTTCTCCCAACCTAACATTTGTTCTCCATGGAGTGGACACATCACAAAGACCCTTTTGTTTCCCTTACTTTCTACCACCACCTACTCCCCCTGCACAGATTTTTATGTCCCAGACTTTGAGTTAAGGCTATGCACACTTCTCAGAAGACTACATGCTACCTCATCTCCTTACTTGAAATGCCTACTCTGGAACTCAGCTTCTCAGTGACTCCACGTGCTGAGGGACATTGTCTGAACATAGTGATCACTCCTTCCTTGAAGACTCAAGCTTGCTGTGGTCTCATAGCGTCCCTCATAAGTGGAGCCCTGTTTCCAGGTGTTCAGTCATTCCTTACAACAGCCCCATCAGGTATGGAGCTTTAGCATCCTCTTCTTACCAGATAAGAAAGTACAGGTCATTTAAATAATTTTCTCATGAACAGCTATTAATAGTAAATCCTCTAGAAGCAGGATTTGAACTAATGTCAAATGAGAGAGAGAGCAAGGAGATCATAATTAGAGGAGGAGATTGGGTCAAAGGAAGACCTGATTTTTCTTTTCTTTTTTAATAAAACAGGCTTGAGTTCCTCCTTCCTTTCCCATTTTTTGGACTTTTTTTTTGATCAGCAAAAAGCATGTGTTGGACCAAATGATTTCCTGTTCTTTTCTTGCTTGTTTGTGTGATGATAACAAAAGACTCACTGGGTTGCAGACTGCTCTGTGACAGTCTGTCTTACCTTGTCTATGCTTGGACCTTCCTGGGTTGGTACCTACAGCACCACAGCTCGTGGACAGTCTCAATTTGCAGATGTACCAGCCCCAACTTATAACTCCGGAGACTGCAAAGATCTGATTGCTTTCTTTCTCATTCTTTGTTTTTTATCAAAAATAAAAAGAATATACAAACCATTGTAATATTCTGCATGACACAAAGCTGGGACAGACATGATTTTCTCCTCAGGCTTTCTGGACACCACGGGATTCCTCTGACAGTGGCACGTGTGGGGAGGGGTAGGCATGGGCTGTGGAATATTCTCAGTAAAGTCTGTTTGTCACCAGCCTGAGGCGCTCCTGACACCCAGCAGAGTTAGAGTTGGAGCAGAGTTAGATAAAGCCTGGAGGATTTGTGCAGGTAGGGTAGAACAAAAGGACAGAAATAAATGATCAGCTTTTAATGTCTAGGCGGCTAAATCAGGATTAACCTTTTTCGGCTTTTGTGCTGATGAGATTTAGTGAGCCCTGCACGTCTCCTGGCTTAGAAGCAGACTTTTTGCTAAATAAGATTTGTACTGTTTCGTAAATATTAACCCAGATACACAGCCAGTTAAAAGTAATAATGCCCCTGAGTTGAAATCTATATGTTAATTTCAAATTGTTTGAATTGATTGAATTGATATTAGGAGGATTAAAAATCTTTGTCAATTTATGTTTCAAGCCATGCATTAATGAGAAAGGTGAAACACGACGGGCATTTTCTCCAACTTTGTTTTTCAATTTAAGTAGGGATGATTTCATCTTTCTTTGAACAAAATCATTTACACCCTGATGGCCCTTGTTTTTCCATTGTCTAACAAGCAGCAAGAGCTTTAAATTTATACATCAAGGGTAAGTCGCTACAGTTTTTTTTAATAACTAAGTATGAAGATCACTTTGGGGAACTTACTATTTGTGAAGTTTTACTACATACCAGGCACTCTATTTTCTGTGTAAACCTATTTAATTCTTAGAGCAACCTATGTTAAAATGAGGATTCTGCCAGTCAATGATATTGAAGTAACTTGCCTGCAGGAGGTGGCAGAGCCAGCTTTTAGGCTCACATATTGTGACTCCAAGTCTAGTGGTTTATTCCCACTATATGTAATTTATTTGTCTATAGATAAGGGCTTCCCTGGTAACTCAGCTGGTAAAGAATCTGCCTGCAATGCAGGAGATCCTGGTTCAGTTCCTGGGTTGGGAAGATCCCCTGGAGAAGGGAATGGCTACCCACTCCAGTATTCGGCCTGGGGAATTCCATGGACTGTGTACTCCATGGGGTAACAAATAGTTGGACGCGACTGAGTGACTTTCACTTTCACTTTAAGGGTAAAAGACCATAGACTCTGGTAGCAGAAAAACCTGCAATCAAAAGGCATTTCTGTGGCTACTATAGTTGTGTGACCCTTGGAAGCCACTTAATGTCTCTAATCCTCTATTTCCTTATCTGTAACATGGTGATAATTTTTAACAGACTGAGTTGTTTTAGTGATTACATCAGGTAAAACATTTAGCATGTTGCCAGGCACATAGCTAGCTCTGTTACATGGTACTGATTTCAAGCTTTTGTGTGTGTGTGTGTTTCCTGTTTTAAGTCAAACTTTTGGATGTTCTTGGTAGAGTAACTCGTGGGGAATAATTTTTAGAAACACTACCCTTTTGAAAATATGTTGCAAACCTCCTTATGTTTTTACTGCATTTTTCTCTTGTACACAAGAAAGGTTTTACAAGATAAGAAAAACAAAGTCAATCCTTTATTCTTTATACCCAGGCTGGTTGGATCCTGATGTGTATCCACTAACTAGAGGGCACTGGGGCTTGATTAGTGGGCATGTACTATAGTGCCATTTGAGCTTACCTAGTCATTATTCATTAACTTAAAGGGTTCTTTCTGTTCTCATTTTTTTGCAGACCAAACCCTAGGGCTCAGTTCAAAGGTGAAAACTCTGTAGTTTTAGGATTTGAATATTTGAAGAGCTAACCTATGGGATGAGATCTCCAGGATAACTTAAAAGGACTGATTCTGCTACTGATGACAGACTTCGTACCCTATGCTGGGGGTTGTGCCAGCAGAGAGAATGGCTCCATCAGGAGGGGCTTCAGCCTTTCATTGATCCACCCTTTGATGGAGCCTTAAATGAACCCATCAAACCTTCTGTTTGTAGAAAAAAAAAGGTATGACTAGTTTTCAGGCCATACACTTTATGAGCTCGTTTATGTCACATTTATGTCTAACAACTGTACATATTAGTGGCTCAAATTAGACTTGTCCCACATTAAGGAAGTCATCTGTCATCAGAGTCAGTGAGCTCATAGCTTGATTCATACCCTGCCTTTCCTTACTGTTAATATTAGTCTTCACTTTTCTTCAACTTTATCTTGTTTTGATGATTTCAGCTACCAGTTGTCCTAGGATAATCTATAACTTTATTTCATTCAAAATAGTCCATTTTATTTACATAATCCACCATATGAATGCCTAAGCAATCTGTGCTGTTTGCCTAGAAAAAAACTTGTGAATATATAACAGAGCCATTTTCTGGCTTTGTGTAATAACTTTGCCATTTGACTTTAGGGGTAAATTGTACTTACGTCTTTTGTCCTCTGAATCAAGCCATATAATTTTCATCATTGTCCATGCTGGTCCAACTAAGTGGAGAAAGAAAATATCACACTGTGCTGACTTGACAACATAAACATTTGGTTCTGTTCATATCATGTGCATGCCATTATATGGAATATATACAAAGGCTTGGATCTTTGTAACCTGAGGGTTTACTCTGCGTGTTTACTTATTCATCTTTTTTTTTTTTTTTTTTTGCTGCTCAGAGGTTGGCAGTTATGCACAGATTACTGTTCAAAGGCCCATTCTCACCTAGGGAATCTGAGAAATGGCTTAAGCAAATGTAGGTGGCTGATGTTGATTTGGGTTAAAAACCTCCTTGTGTCAATGTCCACATTCTAGAGCTGATTGGAATAAAGTTGTCCCATCTCTCACAACTTATCTCCTCCATGCATATACTTTTTGTGTGTGCAGTTACATAAGAACCTAGACTAAAATGTAGGATACACAGTCAACGTTTAACATTGATAATCATGGGGGTTAGGATGGGAGTGTTTATTAACGTTTTACACGTACAATTTTATATTGTTTAATTTGTTACATGAGGCACATAGTACTTTAAAAAAAATCCAATCAAATGAAACAAAAGACAAAATAAGTATTATAAAGAAAAAGTTACAAACTAAATCAGTGTCTAAGATTTAATGTGTGTATAATTCACCTCTGGATTGTTAAACTGCACATTTTAATTCACTAGTTCTGAGGTGGAGTCTCTGTTGCTGTAGTTGTTACAGGATCCCAGGTGGTGTCAATGCCATGGACCAATCCAAGGACCACACTTTGAGTAGAAGGGTTTAAGCCTAGAAATAGATAAATGGACTTGGTCCTCATCATGGAATGCAAAGGAAATAGTGTTGTTTTTTAGTTCTGCATTAGTTCATCCTATTAAACAAAAAAGAAGATTCTATTTATTTCTCAAGTCTATCTTAAATTTAAGACACTTTTCAAATCAGGCTAGAGAAATGGCTTAACAGGCAGTTGATATTTCTGGAGCATGGTGCTAGCTCAGAGTGAGTACCCCATATAAACAATTATAGTTAACCCTTGAGCAACATGGATTTGGACTGCGTGCATCCACTTATACACAGATTATTTTTCAGTAGTCGATACTACAGTAGTACATGATCCACAGTTGGTCGGAACCATGGATACAGATAAATCGTGTATTCAGAGGGCTGACTATAAGTTATACGGAGATTTCCAATTGTGCAAAGTTTCAGAGTCCCTAATCTCCACGTTGTTCAAAAGTCAGCTGTATTTTGTCAATGAAGCATGCATTTGCTCTAAAAGCAGTTAGAAGAATTAGATACAGTCTATGTTCTCAAAGGATTTATTCTCTTGTAGAAATAGGGCTTAAAAATCATTTATGCCTTGTGGAAAGTAATGTTTGTAGGAATGTGGGAGATAGGCCTGCTGGTAGGCAAATATAAGGTACATACAAGGGCATTGCAAAGAAGGCTGGGATCTCAGGGAGGGAAGCCAAAATAGGACTAAATTTACAGACCCAGAAGGCATGGAAGGTGCAAAAAGAACATAGGTTGCCTCTTAGCTGAAGTCATTATTTCTAGAAGGTGACTCTTGGATGCTTGAAAGAAGCTTAGAGTTTTTCCTAGCTTCAGGTTTCATGCAGCCGAAGTGGGATTAGCTACTGATTAGCTAGGAACTGCTGACTAGGATCAGCTCTGTTCAGCAAAATCTCATTCTCCTCATCACATCCTCATATTCAATTACTCTGACTAAAATAAGTATTTGGGTTGTGTCTGCCAGATGGTCAGCTTTCTTTTCTCTAGAAGAGCTGTTCATTAAAGTGGATTAGGGATAAAAAATACTCCATAGGAAATGTATAAATAAATGAATTACTTATTATATCTTTGTGCTATTATCTGAAGATTCCAGAAGGGAAATAGAAAAGGACAGAAATACTGTTTAACTCAGATTCCTGCTGCTCTTAAAGCAGATTAGGCAGACAGTGGGCCAACCAGCCTGCACCTTCAGATGCAGGTTTATGCAAATATGGTTGATCCACATTATGACTTGGAGCATGGACTTGTTAGTAATATTTTGTCCCTTGACTAATTCAAATGGGTAGCTTTTTATAGATATTATCATTCTCATATGATTTTGAAACATATATTTTGTATGCACATGACTTTATTTCAATTAGAAACCCACTTTTCCCCCCAGTAAGATCAAATGTAATTTGCATAAAATCCAATAGAACAAAGAACATCTGTGATGAAAGTTGGGTTTAGAAAAGTTTTTCAGAGTTATGTTCACAATATTAGGTGGAGGCTATTCTCTTTACGATATGCAATTAAAACATAGCTGGTTGTCTAACACGAAAGAGATGAATTTTTCACATTTTCAGTTGAATTGATGAGAGTTTCATTAGTGTCCGGTGACAATGAGTATGAGGAGAAAAGTGTCAACATATAAGCATTTGCAAATTAGTGCTCGCCTTACAAAATCAGTGAATTCAGAAGTATTTGAATTTTCTTTGAGTAAGTAATTTTGATCAACAGTATTAACTGATTATATTACTCAGACTTAGCCTTTTAAGTTAAATACAGATGCAGGGTTTTGGAACATGAAGGAATGAGATTAGAGATAGAGGCATAGAACCAGGGGGAGATAGAATTGTCTAGAGGCTAAGGCCTCAGTTCTAAGAATAGAGTTTATTTCTAGATTCAGATCCCAGTTTTACCACTTAACTGTCTCTGTGATTTTGGAGATGGCTGCTTAACTGAATTTTCTTGTCTTTAAAATGATAGTCTAAATGACATTCAATGAATTTAAAGCAATTACGTGGTGTGAGATATGGTTGTAAATTCTTTACACAGATTGCTTCATTTAATTAGTATGAATAAGAGCAGTTTCATAGACATATAATTATTAAGAAGGTGAATAAATGAGTGCATAATAAGGACACCATAAATGTTGGCGGCTACCAATTATGGGTGTGGTCTTTGTAGTTCTTATCACCAACATCACCATGATCTCAGATAAGATCTACGTCTAGAGGTGGGTGACCTCCTGTTCTCACTGAGCAGAGTCTGTCACTGGTTGTGTCTATTAAAGTTAGCAATTTTTAGAGCACTGCTTAAAAGGCTTTTATGTCTATATTGGATATATTTGGAAGATTAAAATTATGTCTTTTACTCTTCAATAGGGAATTTAGAACCAAATGCATCTTGAACTTACCCACCTCCAAAATATCTATTGTTGTATTATACATTTTGAATATTGCCATAATTGTATAAATGTTTAGCAATTCTTCATTTAGCAAGAAAACTTGTATCTTCAAAATAATAAGCAGTAATTGGTAAGAAAAAAAGACCTTGGCTTCTTTCAGCTCATAGAAAGTTCATTTAAGACCATCAACTAAATATACACATCTAATTATCTAAAATAATATATTCATTTAACAAATATCTACTAATGCCTCTCTATGGCAGGAACAGTTGGAACTTTTGGGGGTGTAGCAATACACATGAACAGAAATACCTGTCCTCACTGACCTCACATTCTAGTTGAGATGACACCCACAGAAGATCATAATTGCACGTGTATGTCTTATCTCTCTCTCTCTCAGTGGAGAGCGAAGCTAGAGGAGAGCAATACGGACTGAAATTTTAATGCGGTCCCAGAGCGAGCTACTTTGAGGGATATTTGCAAACTGATAGGCTTATTATTGGACTTCCCCCGATGGCTCAGCAGGTAAAGAATCCACCTGCAATGCATGAGAAACTAGGGTTCGATTCCTGGGTTGGGGAGATTCCCTGGAGGAGGAAATGGCAACCCATTCCAGTATTCTTGCCTGGAAAAATCCCACGAACAGAGGAGCCTGGCGGGCTACATTCCATGGGGTTGCAAGAGTCGGACACGACTGAGCGAGTAAGCGCGCGCACACACACACACACACACACACACAAGCTCACTGTGTTAGTTGTCAGTGATACAGCCTTTGCTCTGTTTAAGGGAAATGATGCCCACAGTGTATTTTGGATGCCCCGAACTATTCACTGTCAGTTCCATTTCCCGATACATTAATAGCATGTGAATGTGAGTTAGCTGGAATGAATGACCAACATGGGACAGATGACAGAGAACCCCAGGAGGCTAAATATCTGTCACTCTCAGCAGTGGCAGGCAGCCAGAACTGGGCAGGGCTGGAGAGAGAGGCTGAGGGTCATGGGTCAGTCAGCAAACAATAAAAATTTCAACCACCTAGGAAGAATTCTTTTTCTGTTTTTTAAATCTGCCCATCTTCCTGTCAAACAGTTTGAGTTTCCCCTAAGGCTCCTTTCTCCCAGCTCCTTGCACCTGCCTGCTCCAGAAGGCCCTAGCCCATATGCTGGATGGGGCTCTTGAAATCTTTTACGTTGAGAAAGATGGTGGGAGAGAATTAGCCTGTCAACTCTATTTGGCATTGTGAGCATATATTGTACCTCCTTGAAGAAGTACTCCAAGGTTGCCAGTTGTATTTAAGTTGTTTACGCATTCTACTTCTTTTCTACCTCATTGTAATAAACTTTTTTTTTTTTTTTTTTTACACCACATCACATTTTTGGATTTTTGAAATCAGAAGTTAACAACTGGTGGATTTTCTGCCTTCACTTTGCAGAAGGAGAAAGATATATTTATTCAATTTTAGTTCTTTTAATTACAGATAAAGTCTTGAGGATAAAGTAAACCTAATTTAGGTTAGGGAAAGCGGTGGGAGGAAGTGGTTTTCACCCTTACCACTTCTCCCACAGATGGCTACATGGGAAATTACCCCATGAATGACTCTCAGTCTTTCCTGTGGCTGACCTAACAGTTTCAAAGGGTTAAAGCACTTTACACACACACACACACACACAATCTCACACTATTTAGTAGGCCTCTTAAAATATGAAATTACTTTTAGAATCTCTTAGATGTTTTCTTAAAAAGGAAAACTAATATTTCTAATATTTCTAGAAAGAGAAAATTGTCAGCATAGAGAATCTCATATTCAAACTCAACACATTGTATTACGGATAGTAGAAAATCAAAAGATAGGGAGAACTCTTTTAATAAAACAAAAATCTCTGTTTTACCCACTTATTTCCATACTTCAAAGGTTTTTACAAAATTTACTTTTTTATTTACTGACTTTGCTTTCAAATTTTATTTTGCAATTAAATAAAGTTTGTCTCACTTATTTTCATTTTTTGCTTCTTTGTTTTTAAAGTCCTGGTCGAATCTGTTTGTAGATGCTTTTTAATAGTTAGGAGATTTGAGCATTTTTGCCTGTATTTAAAAGAATAAATGACTCTGTCCTCTGACAAGGAGTCCCTATGTCAGCTGACGTCTGTTTGCTGCCCTCAAATGTAGTGTCTCCTCAGGAGCATCAGGAGGACCCTTTTGCTCTCCCTCCTTTTCATTCCTGCCCTTGAATGTAGTGTCTCCTCAGGAGCATCAGGAGGACCCCTTGCTCTCCCTCCTCTGCCTTCCTGCCCTCACCCTTACCCTGCTCCCGTGTTTTTGGTGGGACAGTCATGTTTATGTAGATGACTCACAGATGTACTTCTCTGGGCCTAACTTCTCTCCTGAGCTCCAATTCCATTTCCCTTTCTTCCTGATAACATTGCAGTCCTACCCTGCCTTCAATCAGTACATCTAAAACTGAGCTCCACTTTTGCGAAAGCTCTACTTTCTCTTAAGTCCCCTGCTAGGTTTCTGCATTTCTTTCAATGCACCTGAAAGCTTTAGTCTGCCTGGAGGTATTCCTTTCCCTCCCATCCCTAGCATACGTAGCAGTCGTTGGGGACGATCCCATTGGCTCTTCCCGTTCTACGCCTTCTCCTCTTCTCACTTGTTATTTCCCACCAGTAGCACCCCAACCTTAACCCTACTCTCCTCATGCCTGGATTGTAGCAAAGATTGCTGGACTGATTTCCCCTTTTGTCCCTACTCTTTTATCTTTTCTCATCTGATTAATATGTACAGAAAGGATGGGACTATACCTTAGAACTCTTGTATTCCCAGAAGAGAAATTTCCATAATACAGCATTCAAATTCTTTTTGGTTTGGTTTTTCCAAAGGACAAAAGGTCATTCCTAATATTTGCCATATGTGTCTGGTTAGAAATTTGGACTTCAACATTGTGCAGGTTTCATTAAAAGTGTTATGCAGATGTGTTCATTTTCTGTGATTATTAGTTGACTAAGAGGGTCTGTATGGTTTTTCTCAATTTCTAAATTTCCAAGATAATGGTAGTATAAGCAGATTTTTAGATGTATAGCACAATGTGAAAAAAACATAATTTGGGCTGCTAATAAACATTTTTATTTGAAAAAAGATTTAAATTGAGTAAGAAAATTTTTTATCTTTCTAGTAGCTGAAAGATTTTAAATTTATTGTACCTTCTTCAGCTGTAAAAGAGGATAAATAGACTTTTGAAATATCCATTTTAAGAAAATATTTAAACTCAAAAAGAAATAATTCAGTTGGCCAAATGGTCTTTTAAAGAAATCAGAGCAGGAACACCTAAAATTGACCAGTAATGGTTCTTAGTCATGGTAGAATTCAAGCCGTTTACTCTGAGGAAAGAATCACAATTTATTTAACCTTTCTCTTCTCAGTGTGAAGAATTTGGGAATAGAGCACATGTATCTTTTAAAGTATTTGCCTAGAAATATGATACTTATGCTTTGGAAGGAAAATGGTACAATTTTTCTATGCCACAGTTGTAGACAGGCTTAGTTTCAAACATCATTTTATTTAATAGCAAATAATGAGAATAGTAACAAAACATCTTAACCCATCATCATCAACTCCACACAAGCAAACAAGAAATGCTTTACCTTTTTTATAATAATTTGGATCCATTGTTTTCAAGTGCTGCTGGGAAGGGAAAGTCAATGCCATCTTATACTTTAGCTAACTTATTTCCTTCATCCAACTCTCTTGTATGCATGTATCACCCATTGTGAAAGGAGCCCTGGGAAGGCTCCAGGACATATGCCTTCAAAAGTGATTCATTATTTACTTTTTTTTTTACCCTGTGGAAATTTTAGTTGCTTATTCTATGCAGAATTTGTGAATTTTTCATGTTACTCCAGGAAGGCGGATTCCTGTGTCTTTATAGTGGATATCACACATGGCCCTTTGAATCACATAACTGAGCAAATCCTTAAGAAATCTGGGCCATTGTAGTGGCCTGAATTTACATTCAAGATCAGAGGAATCATGTAGTAGAATCATTTTCTCTATAAGTCACTGATGCCTGGATTGTATACCAGTTCCTCTGTAGAAATAATTTTCAGTAACTTTACCAATGACTTCCCAAGTTGCTAACTTCAAAGGACTCACCTTATATTTTGCTCAGAGGACCTGGTTAACCATCCCCTTTCTTTGAAAAATTTTATCTCTTGCTTTTCATGACACCATGTTCTTTTGAATTTTTCTTTCTCCTCTGATGTCTCTTTCTCAGCTTCTTTTGAAGATGGGTTTTTGTCTTGTTGTTCAATCACTAAAGTCATATCTGACTCTTGGCAGCCCCATGGACGGCAGCACGCCAGGCTGTCCTGTCCTTCACTGTCTCCGGGAGTTTACTCCAATTCATGTCCATTAAATTGGTGATGTTATCTAATCATCTCATCCTGTGCCACCCCCTTCTCCTTTTACCTTCAGTCTTTCCCAGTATCAGAGTCTTTTTCAATAAGTTGTCTCTCTGCATCAGGTGAATAAAGTATTGGAACTTCAGCTTCAGCATCATTCTTTCCAATGAATATTCAGGATTGATTTTGTGTAGGATTGACTGGTTTGATCTCCTTGCAGTCCAAGGGACTCTCAAGAGTCTTCTCCTACACCACAGTTCAAAAGCATCAATTCTTTAGTGCTCTTTATGGTCCAGCTCTCACATCTGTGCAAGACTACTGAAAAAAACCATAGCTTTGACTATATGGACCTTTGTTGGCAAGTCTTGTCTCTACTCTTTAACATGCTGTCTAGGTTTGTCTTAGCTTTCCTTCCAAGGAGCAAGTTTTTGAATTTGTGGCTGCAGTCACCATCTGCAGCAATTTTGGAGCCTGAAAAAAGAAAATCTGTCCGTGCTTTCATTTTTTCCCCCTACTATTTGTCATGGAGTGATGGGATTGGATGCCATGATCTTAGTTTTTTGAAGGTTGAGTTTTAAGCTAGCTTTTTCACTCTCCTCTTTCATCCTCATCAAGAGGCTCTTTAGTTCCTCTTCACTTTCTGCCATTAGAGTGATATTATCTGTGTATCTGAGCTTGTTGATATTTCTCCTGGCAATCTCTATTCTAGCTTGTGATTTGTCCGTCATTCTTTCTCTTACCAGCCAGTATTTGTCCTGGGCTCTTTTCTGGTCTTACTTTACACTCTTCTTCTAGGCATTTTCATCCTCGGGTTAAATTCTAGCTATAAAAAGACAAACCCAAAATTTCAATCTCAGACTCACGTGAAGACCAGAACCACATATTCGAAAGGATATTGCAAAAATCACTCCAATATACCATTGATGTCTCAACAATCTTTTCCCCAAAGGTGCTCTTCCTCAGTGTTTCTCCTCTCAGTGCACGGTGCTTCTAACAGCCCACTAGTATGAGCTAGAATCTGGAAGCCAGCTCTGACTTCTGCCTGTGTTTCACTACCCACACCTCTTAATGACTCCTTTTCCTAGCCTATCTTGAATCTCCATCTCTCCACCTTTGCCTTCCCTACCCTGGATCAACTCAAAGTCACATTTTTCCTGTAAATGCTTTCACAGCTTCCTGCCTTGAGCTTCCTAATTTTTCCTTGTCTTCCTAATAACTCTTCAGATTTCAGACTTTTGTCCTCTTTTAATCCTTTTCCCATACTGCATCCAAATTGATGGTTTACACTTTGACTCCCTTATTTGAAGCTTGCATTGACTTTTTATTAAACTTAGAATAAAACACAAACTTTTCAATAAGACTGGTGCACAGGGCACTGTGGGATCTGACCCTTGCCTACTTCCTTCTCTGGCCTCATGCTGTGCTTCTTTCTTCTTTATTTAGCATAAGTTCTTTTTCTTAGTGTCAACTACAAATTGACTTGCTGTTAGCACTTGCAATCTGCCTCTACAGGATTAAATCATGTTCCTGCTACAGCTACTGATTTTCAACACCCGCTGAGAGGAGTTCAGGGTAGAGAGCAGAAATGAAGCTTTCTGGACTCAGGGAAAAACTGCCAGAATGGGTCTTCAGATAGTTAGAGATTTTCAGGAGCTAATTTTATAAGCCCAATTCTTATATCTCCCCCTTATCTAGAAAAACACTAAAATCCTTCATGGTGACAGCTGTTCCTCGTGACTAGCAAAGCTTCACAAGACTAGTAGAAACCTTCTGAAAAGTATGTGCTTGATTGCACTTATTTCTCCCTTACCAGAATCACATATATATTAGCCTTCCTCCCTGCCTCTTTGGAGCAGTTTCTCAGAGCTATCTGAGGTGTCAGCTTCTGGGCGGCAGTCCTCATTTTGCCCCAAATAAAACTTAACTTGCAACTCTCATGCTGTGCATTTTTTTAAAATTGATATTTATTATTATTTTTTGTTGTCAACATTTTGCCCCAGTTTAATTGAGGTATAATTGACATATAGCATGTACATTTAAGGTGTACAGAGTGATGACTTGATAAATGCATATATATATTGTGAAATGTTTACCACTGTAATGTCAGTTAACACAACCTTTACATCACATAATTATAATTTTTTTGGTACCTGTTATAGTGAGAACAATTAAGATCTTTGTTCACAGCAGCTTTCAAGTATACAATACAGTATTGTCAATAATAGTCACTATGCTATACCATTAAATAAATCCCTGGGATTTATTCACCTTATAACTGAAAGTCTGTACCCTATGACTATTATCTCTCCCTATTCCCCACTCCCTCCTACTCCCAACTCAGTTCCTGGTAGCTCTTAACTTACTTTCTGTTTCTATGAGATTAAGGTTTTAAGATTCCACATTTAAATGAGATCGTGCAGTATTTGTTTTCCTCTGTTTGACTTATTTTGCTCAGCATAATGCCTTCAGGGTCCATTCATGTTGATATAAATGGTAGGATTTCCTTTTTTTATGACTGGATAATATGTATTGTATCCCCTGGAGAAGGAAATGGCAACCCACTCCAGCATTCTTGCCTGGAAAATCCCATGGACAGAGGAGCCTGGTGGGCTACAGTCCACGGGGTAGCAGAGAGTCGGACACGACTGAGTGACTTCACTTTCAATATGTATTGTATATGTGTAAACACAAGAGTGAGATATTTATCTTTCACATTTTCTTTATCCATTCTTCTGTCTATGGATACCTAAGTTGTTTGTCTTGGCTGTTGTGAATAATGCTGCTGTGAACACTGGAGAGCAGATATCTTTTTGAGATAGTGACTTAATTTTCATTGGATATATACCAAGAAGTGGGTTTGTTGATTAATGGTAGTCCTATTTTTAATTTTTTGAGGAAACTGCTGGCTGTTTTCCGTAGTAGCTGCATGAATTTACATACCCATTGACAGTGCGCTAGAGAACAGGTTTCCCTGTTCTCTGCATTCTTACCAGCAATTGTGAATATTTAAAAGATAATTTTTAGTTAATGGCAAATAATGGCAATAATCATTTGTCTTGTGTTTTTGTGGATAGCCACTCTAACAGGGGTGAGGTCAAAACTATCCTTATGGTTTTGACTTGCATCTCCCTGGTCATTAGTGATGTCGAGGACCTTTTCATGCACTTGCTGGTCATTAATATGTCTTCTTTGGAAGTATACTCATTCAGGTCCTTTGTGCATCTTTTAATTGGATAATTTGTCTTTTTCCCTTTTGAGTTGTATGAGTTCTTTATAGTTGGATAGTAACACCTTATCAGCTGTGTGATTTTCAGACATTTTCTCCCATTCTCTAAGGTGCTTTTTCATCTTGTTGCTTGTTTCCTTTGCTGAGCAGAAGCTTTCTGTGTTCCTCACCCCGTTTGCTGATTTTTGGTTTTGTTGCTTGTGCTTTTGGTATCATTACCAATGTCTAGGAGCTTTCCCCCCGTGTTTTCTCCTAGGAGCTTCATGTTTAGGTTCATAATCTATTTTGAGATTATTTTGTGAAAGGTCAAAGATAGTAGTTTGAATTCATTCTTTTACATGTTAAATATCTGGTTTTTCTGAGCACAATTTCTTGAAGAGACTATTTTTTTCGCATTGAGTACTCTTGGCTCCTTTGTCAAATATTAGTTGATTCTCTATGCATGGGGTTCTTTCTGGGCTCTCGGTTCTGCTCCACTGACCTCTGTGCCTGCTTTTATGCCAGTGCCGTCCTGTCACTTTGTAATACAGTTTGAGACCAGGAAATGTGATGCCTCCAGTTTTGTTTTACTTTCTCAAAATTTCTTTGACCATTTAGGGCCTTTTGTGGTCCATACAAATTTTAGGATGGTTTTTTGTATTTCTGTGAAATATGCCATTAGAATTTTGATAGAGATTATACTGATGGCTTTGGGTGATGTGGAAATTTTAACAATACTAATCCCTGTCCATTAACACTGAGTATATTTCCATTTATATGTGTTTTCTTTAGTTTCTTTCATCAATATTTTACAGATTTGTTGTATATATCATTCACTTTTTAGAATAACTTTATTCCTAATTATTCTATTGTCTTTGATGCTATTGTAAATAGTATGCGCTCAGTCTCTCAGTCATATATGACTCTTTGTGCCCCCGTGGACTGTAGCCCACTAGGCTCCTCTGTCCATGGGGATTCTCCAGGCAAGAATACTGGAGTGGGTTGCCACGCCCTCCTCCAGGGGAATCTTTCCAACCCAGAGATCTAACCCAGATCTCCCACATTGCAGGTGGATTATTTACTGTCTGAGCCACCAGGGAAGCCTGTAAATAGTATGGGTTTTAAATTTTCTTTTTCAG
The DNA here is from genome assembly GCA_935064755.1 of Tragelaphus eurycerus. Taxonomy (NCBI): domain Eukaryota; kingdom Metazoa; phylum Chordata; class Mammalia; order Artiodactyla; family Bovidae; genus Tragelaphus; species Tragelaphus eurycerus. The sequence goes on along the minus strand of CAKXYN010000024.1, from coordinate 12,722,949 downwards.
ATAGTTCACTCTTAGTATCTAGAAACACAACAAATTTTTGTATGTTAATTTGGTATCCTGAAACTTTACTGAATTCATTTATTCTAACACTTCTGTTGGTTTTTACAATAATTTTCTATATACAAGATCATGTCATCGGTGTGACACAATTTTACTTCTTCCTTTCCAATCTGGAAGTTTTTTATTTCTGTTTTTGATTACTCTGGCTCAGACTCACAGGACAATGTTGAAAAGGATTGTTGAGACGGGGCCGTCTTCTCCTGTTCCTGATCTTAGAGGGAAAGAAGGTGCCTGTGTAGTGACAGGGGCCAGTTGCAGACATACATATGGTGGTGGGAGCCAGGGCCAGAAGCAAGGGCAGGGCCAGCTCCAGTGCACTCGCAGTTGCAGGAGCCCTGCTTGTCAGCCCGTGGTCCTGTGGCTGTAGGGTCTCACCACTCGTGTTCGATGAGGAGAGCTGGGCCTACGAGATGCGGGTGCACAGCTGGAGGAGCGAGCAGCAGTCGAGCCCCACAAAGCAGGCCAGCGACAAGAGTCAGGGCCAGATCTGGGGCTCGTAAGCAGCTGAAAAGGCTCTGTCTGTCCGCATCCACCCCTGTGTCTCCAGTGTCTCAACCAGATTCTCACAAGGAGTATTAGGGGAACATTCCTTTCTAGTTCTTGAAATAGACTTTCTCCATCTCACTGACTTTGCATTCCATTTCCTGGAGCATTGTCCCCCAACTCTGCCTGGCAGTACCTACTAATTCTTTAGTAATCAGCCTTAAAATCACCTTGTCAAGAATTTTCTTTAACCAGGGCCCCCTGTTATAACCTCTCATTAATCACTTTATTTTTCCCCTGTAGAAATTATCCTGCATTTATTTGAGAGGTTACCTCTCTCATTTCACACTCCCTAGGAAACCTGATGGAGAAGGCAATGGCACCCCACTCCAGTATTCTTGCCTGAAAAATCCCATGGACAGAGGAGCCTGGTAGGCTGCAGTCCATGGGGTCGCTAAGGGTCGGACACAACTGAGAGACTTCACTTTCACTTTTCACTTTCATGCACTGGAGAAGGAAATGGCAACCCACTCCAGTGTTCTTGCCTGGAGAATCCCAGGGACAGGGGAGCCTGGTGGGCTGCCGTCTCTGGGGTCGCACAGAGTCGGACACGACTGAAGTGACTTAGCAGCAGCAGCAGCAGGAAACCTGAATCCCTGAAGCCCTGACATTTTTTCTTTCACTCATTCTAGGTTTTGTTTTCTGTTTTCCCAACGTCCATATAAACACGATGGTGCTCGGGTCATGCCCATCTCTTCCAAGCTCCCTGGTTAGTGAAATCATGTTGGTGGCTTGAAATCAGCTGTGATGAGATGGTATGTGCACCATGGAAATGGGCACTTGTTATAAATCAGGTACCCCTCCTCCTAACTAGTTCTTTAACATTTAGCATCAAACTACTGCACATATCTATACATACATATAATTTTTACCGACCCCTTGTTGGGAGGGCTGGGGGCAGGAGGAAAAGGGGATGACGGAGGATGAGATGGCTGGATGGCATCACTGACTCGATGGACATGAGTCTGAGTGAACTCCGAGAGTTGGTGATGGACAGAGAGGCCTGGCGTGCTGTGATTCATCGGGTCGCAAAGAGTTGGATACGACTGAGCGACTGAACTAAACTGAAATTAACTGTGTTAGTCACCTTCCTGTTTTAAGATTTATCTCACTTAATATAATAATTACATTGTAGATATTTTTATCCTCATTTTAGTTATTTTCCATTTAGCTTTGCAAGTGCCAGATTCTCATCACATGCAGCACACGTGCATCATGTTGCTCCTGCTAAGTCGCTTCAGTCGTGTCCAACTCTGTGTGACCCCATAGACGGCAGCCCACCAGGCTCCGCCGTCCTTGGGATTTTCCAGGCAAGAGTACTGGAGTGGGGTGCCATTGCCTTCTCTGATGCATCATGTTACACTTACTAAATATTCGTGTTTATGATGCTCAGTGGCTTCAGTCGTGTCTGATTCTTTGCAACCCCATGGAATATAGCCTGCCAGGGTCCTCTGTCCATGGGATTTTCCTGGCAAGAATACTGGAGTCTTTTGCTATGCCCTCCAGGGAATCTTCCCAACCCAAGGATCGAATCCATGTCTCCTGAATCTCCTGCATTGCCAGCAGATTCTTTACTGACTGAGCTATCAGAGAAACCTTAATAAATATTAAATAATTTTATATAGTTGAAAGAATAACTTGGTAAAGATAAGCCTGCAAACGAAACATTGCTTATCCTTCTTCTATTCTCTTTAATAAATAAGTTCTGGTTATTTATTATTGCAACATCTAGGATGTTAATTTTCTGTTTTAAATGTTTTTAAATTGTAAGACATCTTTATGTTTTCTTAGAACCCTAACTCTTAATACCTTCCCCATAGCAACAACAAATAATATAAGACAGTTGAATGTTATCTAGGAAGTTTAAGGGAAATATGAGCTAAAAGCTGTGTAACAAGCTCCGATTGCCTTTCAGGTGTAACGTCAACAGACTGAAAATAACGTTCTTTTTGAATAACCTATTATAATATGAAATACAGCCCAGCCCGGAGGTGAATCAAAATAATGAATAAATAGAAAAAACTTGTAAAAAATTGATATGACTCTTTGAATCCTTATGAGTTTAAAATGTGAAGTCACTATGAGAATTGTGATTGTACAACTAAATCTAAATATTATAAGCATTAAGCATATGAAAATTATTAACAAAAAAAGATGTGAAGGAAGGTTAAGTAGGAAGATATGTAAGATTAATACTTTATCTCTTATAAGGCATCAGTGGATATCGCCTAAAATTAAAATTATTCTTATTTCTTAAAGGTTTTGTATATTTTTAAGCTTTTTATTTAATATTGAGGTATAGCCGATTAACAATTTTGTGATAGTTTCAGGTGAACAGTGAAGGGACTCAGCCATACATATACATGTATCCGTTCTCCCCAAACTCCCCTCCCATCCAGACTCTACATAACATTGAGAAGAGTCCCATGTGCTATACAAGTAGGTCCTTGTTGGTTACCCATTTAAAATATAACAGTGTGTACATGTCCATCCCAAGCTCCCTAACTATCCCTTCTCCCCATCCTTACCTCCCACCCCCACCCCCAGCCACCATAGCTTTGTTCTCGAAGACTGTGAATCTCTGCTTTGTCAGTATCATTTCTTTTTAGACTCTACCTATATAGGATGTCATGTAGTATTTCTCCTTCTCTGACTTATTTCACTCTATGACAATCTCTAAGTCCAGCAGTGTTGCTGCAAATGGAATTATTTCATTCTTTTTACTGGCTGAGCGAATATTCCATTGTATTGTATATTATATTTTTAATATGGGAAGAATCTGTCTTTATTGTTTAGTTGTGTCTGACTCTTTGAGACCCCATGGACTGCAGCACACCAGGCTTCCCTGTCCTTCACCATCTCCTAAGGTTTGCTCAAACTCATGTCCATTGAATCAGTGATGCCATCTGACCATCTCATCCTCTGTTGTCCCCTTCTCCTCCTGCCTTCAATCTTTCCCAGCATCAGGGTCTTTTCCAATGAGTCAGTTCTTCACATCAGGTGGTCAGTCCTTTGCACCAGTCCTTCCAATGAATATTTAGGACTGATTTACTTTAGGATTGACTGGTTTGATCTCCTTGCAGCCCAAGGGACGCTCAAGAGTTTTCTCCAGTACCACAGTTCAAAGGCATCAATTCTTCAGCCCTCAACCTTTTAGCCCTCAACCTTTTAGCCCTCAACAATAGTCCAGCTCTCACATCCATCCATACATGACTACTGGAAAAACGGACCTTTGTAGGCAATGTAACGTCTCTGCTTTTTAATACACTGTCTAGGTTTTTCATTGATTTTCTTCCAAGAGTCTGTCTAAATTTTAGCTATTTCACTTCACTTTCTTTAATTTACTTTCTTTACTTTTCTTTACTGTACAATTTACTTTAATTTCACTTTATTTTCTTCTGTTAAATTTAGGTAAAATTAAACTGAAGATTTTTATTCAAAAGTAGAATATATCATATGGATCTACTTTAATGAAATTATTGCAATGCATTCATAAATCTGTCTGCCCATGTTTTATTTGTCCATGTACATTGAGAGATTTCTATAAAGTTGTCTACCAAACATCAGTGGTAATTTGGGAGATTCAGGTGCTTTTTAAAATTCTTTATTATTACTTGATTTCTTTGTGAGCAGGATTCACTTTTATAAGTCAACACATTCTTTGTTCTTCAAATAATCATTGAATACTTTGTTTATTGCATTAAATCTGGTTATTAAGAAATTATACTTAGGCAAAATATCACCTAGACAATAGTTTTACTTTGTGTGCCTTAATTAAACATATTGGTGAACAGGGAATTAACTTTGAGTTAGTTTTAAAGAGTAAGTAATTTGGATGTTGGAAATTAACTCTCTGTTTTGAGTCCAGTTGAGGAGCAGGGTTTGCACAATCTCTGCTCTCTCCATTAATGAAAAACACTGGCAAGGCATCCCAGGGTTTGTTCCTGGGAAGCAAATGATATGATTTCCCCATTCAGCCACCTTTGACTAATTATGCTAATTATAAAACAAGCTGTAGGGAGCCAATAAGCATGATGACTTGAATTTTCTCTAAGAATTAGTTTTGAGTTGCTGAGCAGAGGCACAGGATGGACTATTAAAACCATTTCTGTATCTGTAACAGGTATCTATGCAAAGAGAGGAGAAAAATTGTTTGGGTGGCTATGGGACTTGATTCTAAGTTTAAGAGAAATTTCTTTTAACAAAAGATTTTGGAAAAAAGAGCATTGTTAACTAAAGTACTTATGCTTGACATATTTTAAGTGGTGTACCAATACTTTCAGAAAGGTTTTCCTCATTAATTGATAAATTGTATAATATTCCAAATCTTGCTCCATTCCCCACCATGACATTTTTCCTTTTCTTCAATGCAACTAGCATGCAAAGTCTTTTTGTGTGGTGAATGAGTCAAACAAAATGAAGATATTATTTATTTGAACTTGTATCACTGGTTTTTAGAAAACTGCTTGTGTTCTAGTATAGTTTTTTAGCATGTGCTGACACACACACAAATAAATAAAATTTTATATGCATATATAAAATAGTAGTTATTCTAGACTTCTGTTTCTCCTTCATATTATATTTTTAATGAACTCTGTGCAGAATCTCTTTGAGGACTGTTGGGTAGTAGGTCTAAGTACTATTAGTTCTTTAGAAACAGATAAAAGGCTAAAAGTAAGGAAAGGGGACACATAAGAAAGAAAACTTGATGCCAGAGGCAATGAAAGAAAACTATTAAGACTTTAAAACTCAAAAAAAGTCTGCTTGAATGAAAGATCTGATAAACATTAAGACTTTGACCAACAAATCTTTAAGCGATTTGAGGTTAACTCACTTATTTCTTCTGCACTCAGGGTTGGACCCAAGCCTTTAACTGCCCTTGTTCAGCTTTTTTCATCTACCTTTGTTACTAAGGTGTTGAGTTAAATTGTTTTTCTTGGATACAGTGTATCTCAGATGATTAAAACAAAGTAAATGCTGTTGGTATCTGCTTGTGTTAGCAGGTAACAAACATATCCTTTTATGAGGATGATGATTTTACCATGCCATGTCTTGTGTCTGTGACCTGAAAAAACAGTCAACAGTTACTGTAAGACCAGCCACAACAACCACAGGAGGAATTCCTTGAGAACTACTGTTTATCTTCCTATGGGAGGAAGTCCTTGTGAGAGTCCTATCTATAGTTCCATGCAGTGAGACTTGGATTTTTTCTTTTTTATCTATCTGAAGCTTTATTATTGTCATCTCTGCTTGTATCTACTCTAGAAACACATTTCTGAGTTGACCACACAGAGAGGATGTTTTGCAGTCCAGGGTGTGGGTCAAGAATACAGATACAAAAGCAAAACTTCCAATGTTATCCAACAGCGGAATCTGATAAATTGAGAGCTTAATCAGTTGGAATTTGATCTACATATGGAGGAAGGTGGGGGGAAACAAAGAGGATCAAGTTAATGCCATAGAGCAAGAGGCAGCCTCGTCTGCCTTCAATCTTTTTTTTCTTTTGAAGTCAAAATACTCTGTAAGGATATTCAGGAAAGGATACTTTTGCTGTAGCTCCTTGTGTTCCAGTTGTTTTTGTTTGCTCGTTTTGCTTAAGTAATTTATTGTCTCACAGTCCTGGAGTCTGGAAGGCTGAGATCAAGGGTTGGTTCTCTCGGAAAGCTGTGAGGATCTGTTTCAAGGACTCTCTCCTAGCTTCTGGAGATTTGTTGGCAATCCTTAGTGTTCCCTGATCCCTTCCTTCATCTTCACCTCCCATTATTCTTGTATATGTGGCTCTGTGTCTGAATTTCCTCTTTTTTAAAAAATTAATTCTTTTTAATGGCTGAGTAATACTCCATTATGTATATGTACCACAGCTTGCTTATCCATTAAGGGTGGGATGATTGGGGGGAATAGCATTGAAATATGTATAATATTATATCTGAAACGAGTCATTAGTCCAGGTACGATGCCCGATAACAAATGCCTGGGGCTGGAGCACTGGGACGACCTGGAGGGATGGTGTGGGGAGGGGAGAGGGAGGAGGGTTCAGGATGGGGAACACGTGTATACTGGCGGCAGATCCATCTTGATGTATTGTAAAAGCAATACAATATTGTAAAGTTAAGCAAAATGAAAAAAAAGAAAAAATTAATTTTCAATTTTTTTAAAGGTTACACTCCATTTATGGTTATTACAAAATACTGGCTCTATACTCCATGTTGCACAATACATCCTTGTAGCCTTACACCCAGTTAGTTATACCTTCCAGTCCTCCACCCCTTGTTTGGCCTTCCCCCACCATCTACTGTTAATCACTAGTTTGTTTTCTGTGTCTGTAAATCTACTTCTTTTTTTGTTATTTTCATTAGTTGTATATTTTAGATTCCACATATAAATGATATCATGCAGTATTTGTCTTTCTCTGTCTGACTTATTTCACTTTAGCATAAGTCCCTCCAAGTCCATCTATGTTGTTGCAAAAGGCAACATTTAATCCTTTTTTATGGCTAAGCATATATTTGTTTGTATATGTATATAGCACATCTTTATCCATTCATCTGTTGGTGGACACTTAGGCCTTGCTCCCATTACTTGGAAATTGATAATAGTGCTGCTATTAACACTTCATTTTTGATGTCTCCAGAACTGAGAGATTTTTATTAATTGAATAATACAAAGAGTAAAGAGGCTTTGGCTCTTTAAATTTCTTTTCTTAGAAATCAAAATATAAACTTTTTGCCATTATGGATGGTGGTTTTGTGAACAGTGTTGTTTTCCCTCAGTGCATGCAGTAACTGAGGCTGAGATGGAAAGGGGAAGGAAGTGGTGTTAGCCCCAAGTTCAGTCCAGTTCAGTCGCTCAGTCGTGTCCGACTCTTTGCGACCCCATGAACCACAGCACACCAGGCCTGCCTGTCCATCACCAAGTTAGTCATAACTTTTCTTCCAAGGAACAAGTGTCTTTTAATTTCATGGCTGCAGTCACTATCTGCAGTGATTTTGGAGCCCCCCAAAACAAAGTCTGTCACCGTTTCCGTTGTTTCCCCGTCTATTTGCCATGAAGTGATGAGATCAGATGCCATGATCTTAGTTTTCTGAATGTTGAGTTTTAAGCCAATTTTTTCACTCTACACTTTCACTTTCATCAGGAGGTTCTTTGGTTCTTCATCACTTTTTGTCATAACTGAGGTGTTCATCTGCATATCTGAGGTTATTGATATTTCTCCCAGCAATCTTGATTCTGGCTTGTGCTTCATCCAGCCCAGCGTTTCTCATGATACACACTGCATATAAGTTAAATAAGCAGGGTGACAATATACAGCCTTGACATATTCATTTCCTGATTTGTAACCAGTCTGTTGTTCCATGTCCAGTTCTAACTGTTGCTTCCTGACCTGCATACAGATTTCTCAGGATGCATGTCAGGTGGTCTGATATTCCCATCTCTTGAAAAAATTTCTACAGTTTGTTGTCATCCACACAGTCAAAGGCTTTGGCATAGTCAATAAAGCAGAAATAGTTGTTTTTTCTGGAACTCTCTTGCTTTTTTGATGATCCAACGGATGTTGTAATTTGATCTCTGGTTCCTCTGCCTTTTCTAAAACCAGCTTGAACATCAGGAAGTTCACGATTCACGTACTGTTGAAGCCTGGGTTGGAGAATTTGCTAGCATATGAGATGAGTGCAATTGTGCAGTAGTTTGAGCATTCCTTGGCATTGCCTTTCTTTGGGATTGGAATGAAAACTGACCTTTTCCAGTCCCGTGGCCACTGCTGAGTTTTCGAAATTTGCTGTCATATTGAATGCAGCACTTTCACAGCATCATCTTTCAGGATTTGAAATAGCTCAACTGGAATTCCATCACTTCCACTAGCTTTTTTCATAGTGATACTTCCTAAGGCCCATTTGACTTCACATTCCAGGATGTCTGACTCTAGGTGAGTGATCACACCATCATGATTATCTGGATCATGAATATCTTTTTGTATAGTTCTTCTGTATATTCTTGCCCAAAGCTTGTATTTTACCTGAAGGGAGATAATCTCTATCTGCTTGGTCAATAAAGAGCAGCTTTCAATTCAATTCTATTGTTTCAATAAAACAATATATTTTGTTTTATCCTGGTAACTACAGAGGAACTTAGAGTGGAAATATCTTGTTCTTTATCTTAAAGAGAATTAAATATAATTTTTCTTATTTATTGAAATTTTATTTTAGTACCTGTGATGGGAGCTAGAGATGTACTTGCCAGGATAAGAACCCTTGTCTTCCAAAACTCACTCCAGGCTTTCTTTCATTCCTATATATTCCAGTTCTCTACTGTCTCTTACCAAGCATAGAAAAATGTAAGTACCATGTATATGCTGAGAAGAGTTAGGGGTGTATTTTGTATGGCACTTGAAAACCTGAAGAAACAGTTTTTAATTTGGCCCAAGATTGAGCTGAAATTTTAAGTATCTATCTTATCAGTTCCTAGAGAGAAATACTTCTCTGCTGAAGATGCTGATTTTTTTTTTTTTTTTAACCTGCCCTGACTAGAAATTCAGATTAGAGTATGCTGCTACTGCTAAGTCGCTTCAGTCGTGTCCCACTCTGTGCAACTCCATAGACGGCAGCCCACCAGGCTCCTCCGTCCCTGGGATTCTCCAGGCAAGAACACTGGAGTGGGTTGCCATTTCCTTCTCCGATGCATGAAAGTGAAAAGTGAAAGTGAAGTCTCTCAGTCGTGTCCGACTCTTAGCGACCCCATGGACTGCAGCCTACCAGGTTCCTCTGTCCATGGAATTTTCCAGGCAAGAGTACTGGAGTGGGGTGCCATTGCCTTCTCCGAGGATTAGAAGTATAAGATGATACAAAGAGGACTGAGACACTCAGAGAGCAAAGCCTATTGTTCCTCCCTTAATATTGGTATTCCCCAAGGCTCCACATTATCACTTCTTTCTTAGCCTAAGGACTCTCCTTGGGCATTCTCAACCACTCCCATGGCCTCAGTTTTCTACTGTATCTGCTTATCATTTCCAAATCTATATCTGCAACCAAGACCTCTCTCCTGAAACCAAGTACTATATGCTATGCTATGCTAAGTCGCTTCAGTCGTGTCCCACTCTGTGTGACCCCACAGACGGCAGCCCACCAGGCTTCCCCGTCCCTGGGATTCTGTAGGCAAGAACACTGGAGTGGGTTGCCATTTCCTTCTCCAATGCATGAAAGTGAAAAGAGAAAGTGAAGTCGCTCAGTCATGTCCGACTCTCGGCGACACCACGGTCTGCAGCCTACCAGGCTCCTCCTTCTGTGGGATTTTCCAGGCAAGAGTACTGGAGTGGGGTGCCATTGCCTTCTCCAAAGTACTATATATATATGCAACTATTAATATTTCTTCAATTAGTAATTAAATGCCTCCTAGGTCATACCTGGAGAAGGAAATGGCAACCCACTCCAGTGTTCTTGCCTGGAGAATCCCAGGGACGGGGGAGCCTGTTGGGCTGCCGTCTATGGGGTCGCACAGAGTCGGACACGACTGAAGCGACTTAGCAGTAGCAGTAGCAGGTCATACCTAGGACTTAAGCCATAACCTTTACCCTTCAACCAGATGCTCCTTCTGTTTTCCTTTATGTTGTTGACATTTACACCATATACTCAAATATTCAATTGTTTAGTCAAACGCAGAAGAATACCTCATATTTGTTTATTCTCTTCCTTCCGGAAACCACTTCTCTAGCTCTGATCTTAGTCATTTCTCTGCTTATCTATTGTCATTATCTCCTAGGTAAATCCTTTCCCTGAATCTCATCATTATGAACCTCATTTTTTTTTTTCAGATTTACTGAGATATTATTGACAGGCAATAAATTTCTCATATATAAAGTATACAATTTGAGAACTTTGGAAACTATCACTGCTTGAAAATAATGAACATACGGTCATCTTCAAAACATTCCCTGTGTTCCCTCTCGTTCTCCCCACCAACATAAATCTATTCCAAGTCAGTTACTGATCTGCTTTCTGTTATTACAGATGTCTGCATTTCCTAGAGTTAGATGTAAGTGGAATGTCCTCTCTCTTTCTGACTTTCTTCATTCAGCATAATTATTTCTTCCTTTCTAATTAAGTTTCCTTTTGTTTATCTTGCTTTATTGCCTTTGCTTGCAGTTCCAGTTCAGTGTTGAATACAGGAGGTGAGAAAGGACATCTTTGTCTTGTTGTTGATGCCAGTCTGTGATTGTCAGATATAATGTTAGCTGTAGGTTTTGCATAGCTGTCTTTATTCAGGTTGAAGAATTCTCTATTTCTAGTTTGCTGCTGCTTACATGCATTTTATTTCTATATATGTTATAAACCCTACAATATATTGTTATTATTTTTTAGTCAATTCTCTTAAATAAATTTTTTTAAATTGAAAGAAAAAGTTATTTCCATTGCTCTTCATTGTTTTGGTAGATTCAAATTTCCATATAGTCTTACTTCTCTTCCACCCATAGGACCTCCTTTAATTTTATTTATTTATTTATCTTTTAGTATAAGTCTATGAATCCTTCAGCTTTTGTATGTTATGAGTCTGTATTTAATCTGGTTTTGCAAGAAATTTTATCTGGGTATAAAATTCTAAGTTGACAGTCTTTTCCTTCAGTATTTTAAAGATGTTGCTCAATGCCTTCTGCTTTACATTTCTATCCAATAAAAAACTTGCTGTTGTTCTTATCTTTATTTCTCTATATGTAATGTTTCCCCTGACCTTAACTTTGTTTGTGATTTTCTATTTATCACTGGTTTTTAGCTGACTGGATTATGATGAAACTTAGTGTTATTATATGTGTGTTTCTTATGCTCTGGGGTTCATTTGTCTCTTTGAATCTGTGAGTTTATAGTTTATATCCACGTGGGGTAATTTGATACATTACTCCTTCAAAATTTTTTCTGTCTGGCCTTTTTTTTCTTTCCTTCAGGAACTCAGTGCATGCATATTAGGAAGTTTGTAGTTCTCCAGTGACTCACTAATACTCATTTCCTTTTAGGGAGGGATATTATTTTTTCTCTCTCTGTGTTATTTTGGATAGTTTCTAAGACTGTGTTTCAGATTCATTGCCACTTTTTTTGGTAGTGTCTAATCTTCTCTTCTGTTAATCCTACCCAGTTTACTTTTCATCTTAGACTTGTTTTGTCTCTAGAGTTCAATTTAGATGTTTTAAAAATATCTTTTAAATCTCTACTTAACAGGCTCAAACATTACTTTGACATTTGCACATTTGGAATAGAGATAACTTTTAATGTACTTGTCTGCCAATTCTTTAATCTTTGTCATTCCTCAGTTTGATTCTGTTGATTATTTTTTCTACTCATCATGGACTATATTTTCCCCCAGCTATGCTGAAGCCAAAAATCTCTCTCCACACAGGAATCTTGGAAATCATAGGACTCAGCTAATTCTCCCCCTTCTCAAGAGTCAGTGTCTGACACTACTTGTTGACAATGTCTGAAAACCTTGTTTCATACATCATTTTTTAAAATTAATTAATTTATTTTAATTGGAAGATAATTACTTTACAATTTTGCCTGGAAAATCCCATGGATGAAGGAGCCTGGTAGGCTGCAGTCCATGGGGTCGCTGAGAGTCGGACACGACTGAACGACTTCACTGTCACTTTTCACTTTCATGCATTGGAGAAGGAAATGGCAACCCACTCCAGTATTCTTGCCTGGAGAATCCCAGGGATGGGGGAGCCTGGTGAGCTTCTGTCTATGGGGTCACACAGAGTCGGACACGACTGAAGTGACTTAGCAGCAGCAGCCATACATCAACATGAACCAGCCATGGGTGCACCTATGTCCCCCCATCCTGAACCCCCTCCCCACCTCCCTCCCCACCCCATCGCTCTGGGTTGCCTCAGAGCACGGGCTTTGAATGCCCTGCTTCATTCATCAAACTTGCATTGGTCATCTATTTTACAAAGGGTATTCAATGGTTTTCCCTCAAATCATTCTACCCTTGCCTTCTCCCACATAGTCCAAAATTCTGTTCTTTACATCTGTGTCTCTTTTGCTTCCTTACATATAGGATTGTTGTTATCATCTTTCTAAATTCCATATATATGTGTTAATATACTGTATTGGTGTTTCTCTTTCTGACTTACTTCACTCTCTATAATAGGCTCCAGTTTCATCCATCTCATTAGAACTAACTCAAATACATTCTTTTTTATAGCTGAGTAATATTCCATTATGTACCACAACTTCCTTATCCATTCATCTGCTGATGGACATCTGGTTTGCTTCCGTGTCCTAGCTATTGTAAACAGTGCTGCAATGAACATTGGGGTACATGTGTCTCTTTCAGTTCTGAAAATCTTGTTTCCTATATCTTGTCTAGTTTTTTCAGTTGTTTCAGGCACAAGGTTAAATCTGGTTCCTGTCATTCTACCTGGGCCCAAAGCCAGAGTTTCTTCATAACCAGTTTTTTAAACTATTGCCTGAATTAGTGTTTTGAATCTCTTGTCTAATTTGTTATTCTCCTACTTAAAAATCTTTGATGATAACTTTTTACCTTCAAATCAATGTTCTAACTTTTAATAGAGCATTTAAGGCCCCTCACATTATGACTCTTTTCACACTCATTCTGGTGTGTTAATTCTTCCTTTCCCTCATCCACCTTCTATCATATAGACACCCTATAATTAACTACATTCTATTAACCACAATTCCTAAAATATACCATCCTAGTGTTTTGATCATGTGTTTTGTGTACCTTCTTGGGCTGATGAGATCTTACTTACTTTGGAAGTCCATATATCCTGGTTCATATACAGCCTCCTCTGTAAAGCATTCTGTTGTCTTCACTGTTCCTGGCGAGATTAATAGCCTGCAGTTTCGTTGCCCGAATATTTCTGTTCTTTATGGAACTCTTACCATAGTGCTTGTTAGCACCCTCACTAAACTGAGAGCCTTTCCAGAGCATCACTTAACAAATATATTCTCTAAAGGGCCAGGTAGTAAGTATTTTAGCGTCTGAGGGCCTTACAAGTCTTTGTTGCATATTGTGACTTATTTTTCTTTACAATCCTTTGAACATATAAAATTGATTCTCTGGTTGTCGGGGGGAGTCAAGAAGAAACATGCTGCTGCAGGCTGCAGTCTGCTGGCGTTACCCATAGAGGAGGGAGATTGTATTCCATTCTGTCACCCAGTAGAGTGACTGACCTTGAGAAGGATGTTGATAAAAATGGGCAACTCTTTAATAATGAACATAAGATTATCCCATGATATTTGAATTCTTCATCTGTGACAGTAATTCTCTTAAGAATCCAATGTAGGTTCTATCATTTGGTTTGCACAAAATCAAATCATATTGTCAGCAGCATTTTATTGATGAGGCAGTCATGGCATGAAGATACTGAGGGACTTGCCAAAGATTGTGCAGCTGTAAGTCTTTAAGAAGTTAGAAAAGAAGTTAGACTGGGACACAGGCAATTGTATACGTTCTTCCTCTCTTGGGTTAGACTCCAAAATAGGACATAATGTCCCTGCAATTGATGTATTCAACATCCCTCTCTCTGATGGAAAACAAATGTAGATTGACACGTATCTACAGAACCTTTGAGCGGAGGATTGCATAGTTTCCAGGATAAGTAACCACACTGGCTCATTTTTATGTTTATCATACAGTTGGGAGAAAATAGCAAAATTGGTTTTCTAAAGACAATAAGCATTGCTTTTTAAAACATGAAAAGTCTTGGATGTATTGCCATCATCATCTTTGTTTCCTTGAAATGTAGAGAACTTCTGTTCCTCTTTAAATATAATAATGTCCTTCAAACAAAACACTTGGTCTAAATTAGTTTTCTTCAAAGCATATTTAGTTGAATCAGAAGCTAAAGAAACATATTATTTTAAGCCACACACAAATGTTTTGTTTATTTTTTAAATTTCTTGACCAAAAAGAAAGGATAATTGTCTTTGTGCTTTGCAAATAAAACATTTTACCTCATGGTTGACAGTTTGTGACAGAGCAAACCCATGTGAGCTGATATTAAGAATTTTTATGATGCCTTTTGGAAATTGAACAGACTAGCATTATTAACATAGTGAAATTGGAAATCCAACAATCAATCAAACCATCATCATAAACCAAAATACCCTCAAAGCAGCTGCCATTTACAATTAAGTGATAATGATCTTTATAGGAAAAATAATGGTGGCATGAAAGCACCTACTGTCAAAATTAGCTTTTCAAGAAGCTGAAGCTATTTCACTGCCGTAATTTTAAGCAATAGTTGTTATTAGGCCTATTTAAAGCAAATTAGCACATGGTTTGTTATTAAATATATAACATATTTACCTCAAGAACCATATTGTAAAGACCATTAATTTTCCCCACTGGAAATTAAATGTTTTGTCAAATGGCAGCTATGCTTTTTCCCACACTGAATTTTGCCAGCCAGAAGACAGACACAGAAGGCTGCAAGGGAATGGAGGCACTGGATGTGAAGTGGGCTGCTTTTAAATCAAGGGCCAATTCTTTGG
This sequence comes from Tragelaphus eurycerus, assembly GCA_935064755.1. Taxonomy (NCBI): domain Eukaryota; kingdom Metazoa; phylum Chordata; class Mammalia; order Artiodactyla; family Bovidae; genus Tragelaphus; species Tragelaphus eurycerus. Next base: position 12,707,845 of record CAKXYN010000024.1, on the reverse strand, counting down.
AATTATGTAACTGGCATTTGTTTCAGCTTCTAAATATGAATCTCTTTGACTTTTAATCATTGACATTTCTCCTTCCTTCCAGCATTTTATGTTGCTTATGTCATTGTCTTCATAAGCATTGTTTTGAAGCCCAAACAAACAAAACTAATAAAATGAGCAAAAGAGAAAGTGATGAAGTAGTAGTGTAAATACAGAATGCAGATAGGTTGTTAGGGTATCACTGAGTATTCACGAAAACTTCAGGGTTACTTCTGAGAATCAGGGAAAATTAGAGTTGTAAATAAAGTTCTATATTCCTTTAAAGTAGACTCCAATGCTGTGTCCTTCTCTGAGGACACATCATTCCTAATCACTAGTTCAGCTTAAGTTGGGTCTTGTGGCCGAAAGCTGAGAGGACTAGGGCTGAGTCAGCTGGACTGTTCAGGGAAACTTGGGAGGGGGCAGTTGTTGAGTCCACATCCTTGGCTCACCTGGCATAAAGCCACACACCTTCCCATGGCAAAATCAGCCAACACACAGTGGGGCTGGGGTGGGAACTCTTTAGCTCACTAAATTAGAAAATGAATTTCACACATATTTCATCTGGGGAACAAGAGCACATGCAGTGGCAGGCAAGACTGAGAGGGGCCCTACATGCTTTAGTCAGTGAGATCATGGTATTACCATCTCATTGGCGAGTTGATCATGTCGTGATGTATGCGATTCTGAAGAGTTGAGCAAATGGTATAGGTAAGTTGAGAATGTTTATTTTACATATTTTATTTATTTTTAAAGCAGTGGCTACCTGAAAAGAATCAGAAACTAGATAATGATTTGTGCATTTCTGCCTTTTTTAAAGAATGCATTATATTCAGTAATGAATCAAACTTTCTCTGTGTCCTTGATCATTTCCCTGTGGAAATGATGTTGCTTCTATGGGGTCACTGCTGTTGCTGCTGTTGTTAAGTCACTTCAGTCGTGTCCGACTCTGTGCGACCCCATAGACGGCAGCCCATCAGGCTCCCCTGTCCCTGGGATTCTCTAGGCAAGAATACTGGAGTAGGTTGCCATTTCCTTCTCCAATGCATGAAAGTGAAAAAGTGAAGTCGTTCAGTCATGTCCCACTCTTCGAGACCCCATGGTCTGCAGCCTACCAGGCTCCTCTGTCCATGGGATTTTCCAGGCAAGAGTACTGGAGTGGGATGCCATTGCCTTCTCCCTGTGGGGTCACTATGAAATATTAAACTCAGTAGAAAAGGTCTTCTAGATGGCTTCACACATTGCTCTCTCCTCCCTAATTGCATTAACGTCTCCCTTTGGGCTTCCCTGGTGGCTCAAATGATAAAGTGTCTGTCTGCAATGCAAGAGACCCGGGTTTGATCCCTGGGTTGGGAAGATTCCCTGGAGAAGGAAATGGCAACCCACTCTAGTATTCTTGCCTGGAAAATCCCATGGATGGCGGAGCCTGGTCGGCTACTGTCCATGGGGTCGCAAAGAGTCAGACACGACTGAGCGAAGGGAAGATTGTTCTCTCCTGGAATTGCTTTTTTCTTTATATTTCATTACATAGGCTCTTCAGGCTTATACCCTTTGTCTAATGCTGGTTTTTAGCTCTTGTTCAATTCTTCTCCCCCCACCCCACCCCATTTAAATATTCCACAAGGACCTGATCTAACCACATTCTCTGCTTGGGGAATGTCATGGCATTAAGTTTCACCTTTCTGAATCTTTGTCACTGGCCCAACTTCCTCTAGAGTTCCTCACTTTTATGTTTGTTATTGCAAACAGTACCTTCATTCATGGCTTCCATTACAAAGTAACAAACTCTAAAACTCATAATCTTTCTTTCAAACTTGCCCTGCCTCTTTCCTCTTCCATCTTTTTTTTTTCTTTTTTAAGTTTTTTTTTTTCTTTTTTTAATTAATTTTTTACTGAAGGATAATTGCTTTATAGAATTTTGTTGTTTTTTGTCAAACCTCAACATACATCAGCCATAGGTTTACATATATCCCCTCCCTTTTGAACCTCCCTCCCATCTCTCTCCCCATCCCACCCCTCTAGGTTGATTCAGAGCCCCGATTTGAGTTTCCTGAGCCATACAGCAAATTCCCATTGGCTATCTATTTTACATATGGTAATGAAGGTTCCATGTTACTCTTCCCATGTATCTCATCCTCTCCTCCCCTCTCTCCATGTCCATAAGTCTATTCTCTATGTCTGTTTCTCCATTGCTGCCCTGTAAATAAATTCTTTAGAACCATTTTTCTAGATTCCATATATGTGCATTAGAATACAATATTTATCTTTCTCTTTCTGACTCACTTCACTCTGTATAATAGGTTCTAGGTTCATCCACCTCATCAGAAATGACTCAAATGCATTTCTTTTTATGGCTGAATACTATTTCATTTTGTATATATACCACAACTTTATCCATTCACCTGTCAATGGACATCTAGGTTGTTTCCATGTTCTAGCTATTGTAAGTAGTGTTGCAATGAACAATGGGATACATGTGTCTTTTTCAACCCTGGTTTCCTCAGGATATATGCCTAGGAGTGGGATTGCTATGTCATATGGTGGTTTTATTCCTAGTTTTTTAAAGAGTCTCCATACCGTCTTCCATAGTGGCTGTATCAATTTGCATTCCCACCAGCATTCCAAGAGTGTTCCCTTTTCTCCACACCCTTTCCAGAATTTATTGTTTGTAGACTTTTTGATGATGGCCATTCTGACTGGTGTGAGGTCCTATCTCACTGTAGTTTTGATTTGCATTTCTCTAATAATGAGCAATGTTGAGCATCTTTTCATGTATTTGTTAGCCATCTGAATGTCTTCTTTGGAGAAATGTCTGTTTAGGTCTTTTCCCTACTTTTTGAATGGGCTGTTTGTTTTTCTGGTATTGAGTTGTATGAGCTGCTTGAATATTTTGGAAACTGATCCTTTGTCAGTTGTTTCATTTGCTATTATTTTCTCCCATTCTGAGGGTTGTCTTTTTCCCTTGCTTATAGTCACCTCGGTTGTGCAAAAGCTTTCAAGTTTAAGTAGGTCCCACTTATTTACTTTTGTTTTTATTTCCATTACTCTAGGAGGTGGGTCATAGAAGATCTTGTTTTGATTTATATCCTCAAGTGTTCTGCCTATGTTTTTCTCTAAGAGTTTTATAGTTTCTGGTCCTACATTTAGGTCTTCAATCCATTTTGAGTTTATCTTTGTGTATGGTGTTAGGAAGTGTTCTAATTTCATTCTTTTAATGTAGCTGTCCAGTTTTCCCAGCACCATTTATTGAAGAGGCTGTCTTTGCCCCATTGTATATTCTTGCCTCCTTTGTCAAAAATAAGGTACCCATAGATGCATGGGTTTATTTCCAGGCTTTCTATTTTGTTCCATTGGTCTATATTTCTGGTTTTGTGCCAATACCATACTGTCTTGATGACTGTAGCTTTGCAGTATAACCTGAAGTCAGGAAGGTTGATTTCTCCAGCTCCATTCTTCTTCCTCAAGACTGCTTTGGCTATTCTGGGTCTTTTGTGTTTCCATATGAATTGTGAAATTTTTTGTTCAGTTGTGAAAAATGCCACTGGTAATTTGATAGGGCACAAATTCAATCTACACATTGAATCTGTAGATTGCATTTGGTAGTATAGTCATTTGCACGGTATTGATTCTTCATACCCAGGAACATGGAATATCTCTCCATCTGTTTATATCATCTTTGATTTCTTCCATTAGTGTCTTATAATTTTATGTGTACAGTTCTTTCATCTCCTTAGGTAAGTTTATTCCTAGATATTTGATTCTTTTTGTTGCAATGGTGAATGGGATTGATTGCTTAATTTCTGTTTCTGATTTTTCATTGTTAGTATATAGAAATGCAAGTGATTTATGTGTATTGATTTTGTATCCTGCAACTTTGCTGAATTCACTGATAAGCTCTAGTAATTTTCTGATACTATCTTTAGGGTTTTCTATGTACAGTATCATGTCATCTGCAAACAGTGAGAGCTTTACTTCTTCTTTTCGGATCTGAATTCCTTTTATTTCTTTTTATTCTCTGATTGCTGTAGCTAGGACTTCCAGAACTATGTTGAATAATAGAGATGAAAGTGAACACCCTTGTCTTGTTGCTGATCTTAAGGGGAATCTCAGTTTTTTACCACTGAGAATAATGTTTGCTGTAGGCTTATCATATATGGCCTTTACTATGTTGAGGTAGGTTCCTTCTATACCAATTTTTTGAAGAGTTTTCATCATAACTGGGTACTGAATTTTGTCAAAGGCTTTTTGTGCATCTATTGAGATTATCATATGGTTTTTATCTTTCAATTTCTTAATATGGCGTATCACACTGATTGGTTTACATATATTGAAGAATCCTTGCATTCCTGGAATAAATCCAATTTGCTCATGGTGTATGAGCTTTTTGATGTGTTGCTGAATTTTGTTTGCTAAAATTTTGTTGAGGATTTTTGCATCTATGTTCATTAGTGATATTGGCCTCTAGTTTTCTTTGTGTGTTGTCTTTGTCTGGTTTTGGTATCAGGGTGATGGTGGCCTCACAGAATGAGTTTGGAAGTATTTTTTTCCTCTGCAATTTTTGGAAAGAGTTTTAGAAGGATAGGCATTAGCTCTTCTCTAAATGTTTGATAGAATTCTCCTGTGATACCATCTGGTCCTGGGGTTTTGTTTTGGGAAGATTTTTGATCACAGCTTCAATTTCAGTGCTTGTAGCTGGGTTGCTCATAATTTCTATTTCTTCCTGGTTCAGTCTTGGAAGATTGAACTGTTCTAAGAATCTGTCCATTTCTTCCAGGTTATCCTTTTTATTGCCATATAGTTGTTCATAATAGTCTCTTATGATCCTTTGTGTTTCTGCATTGTCTGTTGTAACCTCTCCTTTTTCATTTCTAATTTTGTTCATTTGATTCTTTCTCTTTTTTTCTTGATGACTCTGGGATAAATATTTGTCAATTTTGTTTATCTTTTCAAAGAACTAGCTTTTAGTTTTATTAAGCTTTACTATTGTTTCTTTCATTTCCTTTTCATTTATTTCTGCTTGGATCTTTATGGTTTCTTTCCTTCTACTAATTTTTTTTTTCTTTCTCCAGATGTTTTAGGTGTAAATGAGGCTATTTGATGTTTTTCTTGTTTCTTGAGGTAGGATTGTATTGCTATAAACTTCCCTCTTAGGACTGGTTTTGCTGCACCCCATAGGTTTTGAGTTGTCATGTTTTCATTGTCATTTGTTTCTAGAAATTGCTTGATTTCCCTTTTGATTTCTTCAGTAACCTGTTGGTTATTTAGAAATGTGTTATTTCATCTCCATGTGTTGGTATTCTTACAATTTTTTTTTTCTTGTAATTGATATCTAGTCTCATAGTGTTATGGTTGGAGAAGATGCTTAATATAATTTAAATTTTCTTAAATTTACTAAGGTTTGATTTGTGTCCCAAGATGTGGTCTATTCTGGAGAATATTCCCTGTGCACTTGAGAAGAATGTGTATTCTTCTGCATTTGGATGGAATGTCTTGAAAATATCAATGAGATCCATCTCATCTAATGTATCATTTAAGACTTGTATTTCCTTATTAGTTTTCTGTTTTGATGATCTGTCCATAGGTGTGAGTGGGGTATCAATTTCTCCTTTTATGTGTGTTAGTGTTTGTCTTATGGGTGCATAGATATTTACAATTGTTATGTCTTCCTCTTAGATTGATCCCTTGATCATTATGTAGTGTCCTTCCTTATCTCTTGTAATCTTCTTTATTTTAAGGTCTATTTTGTCTGATATGAAGATTGCTACTCCAGCTTTCTTTTGTTTCCCATTTGCAAGGAATGTATTTTTCCATCCTCTCACTTTCAATCTACATGTGTCTTTATGTCTGAAGCGGTTTTCTTGTAAACAGCATGTATATGGATCTTGTTTTTGTATCCATTCAGCCAGTCTGTCTTTTGGTTGGAACATTTCATCCATTTACATTTTAAGTAATTCTTGATATATATATTCCTATTGCCATTTTCTTAATTGTTTGGGGTTGATTTTGTATATCTTTTTTCTTTTCTTGTATTTCATGACTATATAAGTCTCTTTAACATTTGTTGTAAAGCTTGTTTCATGTTACTGAATTCTTTTAACTTTTGCTTATCTGAAAAGATTTTAATTTCTCCATCAATTTTGAATGAGATCCTTGCCAGGTACAGTAATCTTGGTTGTAGATTTTCCCTTTCAGTACTTTAAATATATCCTCCATTCCTTTCTGGCCCACAGAGTTTCTGCTGAAAGATCAGCTGTTAATCATATGGGGTTTCCCTTGTATGTTATTTGTTGCTTCTCCCTTGCTGCTTTTAATATTCTTTCTTCGTGTTTAGTCTTTGTTAGTTTGGTTAGTGTGTGTCTTGGCATGTTTCTCCTTGGGTTTACCCTGTATGGGACTCTTTGTGTTTCTTGGACTTGATTGACTATTTCCTTTTCCATGTTGGGGAAATTTTCAAGTATAATCTCTTCAAAAATTTTTTCATACCCTTTCTTTTTCTCTTTCTTCTTCTGGGACTCCTATAATTCAAATATTGGTGTGTTTGATATTGTCCCAGAGGTCTCTGAGACTATCCTCAGTTCTTTTCATTTTTTAACTTTATTCTGCCCTTCAGAAGTTATTTCCATCATTTAATCTTCCAGCTTACTGATTCGTTCTTCTTCAGATATTCTGCTATTGATTCCTTCCAGAGTATTTTAATTTCAGTAATTGTGTTGTTTGTCGCATATGTTTATTCTTTAATTCTTCTAGGTCTTTTAAAATTGATTCTTGCATTTTATCCATTTTGTTTTCAAGGTTTTTGATCATCTTTACTCTCATTATTCTGAATTCTTTTTCAGGTAAATTGCCTATTTCCTCTTCATTTACTTGGATTTCCATGTTTTTAGTTTGTTCCTTCATTTGTGTAGTATTTCTCTGCCTTTTCATTATTATTTTTAAAACTTTTTGTGTTTGAGGTCTCCTTTTCCCAGGCTCCATCCCTTCATTCTTTATGGAGTTATTTCTCCACTGATCTCCAGTAGCATATTGGGCACCTACCAATCTGGGGAGTTCCTCTTTCAGTATCCTATCATTTTGCCTTTTCATACTGTTCATGGGTTTCTCAAGGCAAGAATACTGAAGTGGTTTGCCATTCCCTTCTCCAGTGGACCACATTCTGTCAGACCTCTCCACCATCATCCGCCCATCTTGGGTGGCCCCACGGGCATGGCTTAGTTTCATTGAGTTAGACAAGGCAGTGGTCCTAGTGTGATTAGATTGACTAGTTTTCTGTGAGTATGGTTTCAGTGCGTCTGCCCTCTGATGCCCTTTTGCAACACCTACCGTCTGACTTGGGTTTCTCTTACCTTGGGCATGGGATATTGCTTCACGGCTGCTCCAGCAAAACGCAGCCGCTGCTCCTTACCTTGGACGAGGGGTATCTCCTCACCGCTGCCCTCCCTGACTCTAAATGTGGAGTAGCTCCTCTTGGCCCGCCTACGCCCGTGCAGCCACCGCCCCTTGGACATGGGGTTGCTCCTCTTGGCCCCTGACCTTGGTGGTGGGGTAGCTCCTCCCCCAAATACTCCCAGGTAGCCGCTGACCCAATACCCATTTGTGGATGTGACTGGTGATAGAAGCAAGGTCCAATGCTGTAAAGAGCAATATTGCATAGGAACCTGGAATGTAAGGCCCATGAATCAAGGCAAATTCAGTTTAGTTCAATTCAGTTCAGTCGCTCAGTCATGTCTGACTCTTTGCAACCCCATGAATTGCAGCACACCAGGCTTCCCTGTCCATCACCAACTCCCGGAGTTCACTCAAACTCATGTCCATCGAGTCAGTATTGCCATCCAGCCATCTCATCCTCTGTCGTCCCCTTTTCCTCCTGCCCTCAATCTCTCTCAGCATCAGAGTCTTTTCCAATGAGTCAACTCTTTACATGAGGTGGCCAAAGTACTGGAGTTTCAGCTTTAGCATCATTCCTTCCAAAGAACACCCAGGACTGATCTCCTTTAGAATGGACTGGTTGGATCTTGCAGTCCAGCAGAATCCCAAGAGTGTTCTCCAACACCACAGTTCAAAAGCATCAATTCTTTGGTGATCAGCTTTCTTCACAGTCCAACTCTCACATCCATACATGACTACTTGAAAAACCATAGCCTTGACTAGACAAGGCAAATTGGAAGTGGTCAAACAGGAGATGCCAAGAGAAAACGTCAACATTCAAGGAATCAGCGAACTAAAATGGACTGGAATGGGTGAATTTAACTCAAATGACCATTATATCTACTACTGTGGGCAGGAATCCCTTAGAAGAAATGGAGTAACCATAATGGTCAACAAGAGAGTCCAAAATGCAGTACTTGGATACAGTCTCAAAAATGACATAATGATCTCTGTTCATTTCCAAGGCAAACCATTTAATATCACAGTAATCCAAGTCTATGCCCCAACCAGTAATGCTGAAGAAGCTGAAGTTGAATGGTTCTATGAAGACCTACAAGGCCTTTTGGAACTAACATACAAAAAAGATGTCCTTTTCATTATAGGGGATTGGAATGCAAAAGTAGGAAGTCAAGAAACACGTGGAGTAACAGCAAATTTGGCCTTGGAATACGGAATGAAGCAGGGCAAAGGCTAATAGAGTTTTGCCAAGAGAACGCACTGGTCATAGCAAACACCCTCTTCCAACAACACAAGAGAAGACTCTACACATGGACATCACCAGTTGGTCAACACTGAAATCAGATTGATTATATTCTTTGCAGCCAAAGATGGAGAAGCTCTATACAGTCAGCAAAAACAAGACTGGGAGCTGACTGTGGCTCAGATTATGAACTCCTTATTGCCAAATTCAGACTTAAATTGAAGAAAGTAGGGAAAACCACTAGATCATTCAGATATGACCTAAATCAAATCCCTTATGATTATACAGTGGAAGTGAGAAATAGATTTAAGGGACTAGATCTGATAGATAGAATGCTTGATGAACTATGGACTGAGGTTCGTGACATTGTACAGGAGACAAAGATCAAGACCATCCCCATGGAAAAGAAATGCAAAAAAGCAAAATGGCTGTCTGGGGAGGCCTTACAAATAGCTGTGAAAAGAAGAGAAGTGAAAAGCAAAGGAGAAAAGGAAAGATATAAGCATCTGAATGCAGAGTTCCAAAGAATAGCAAGAAGACATAAGAAAGCCTTCTTCAGTGATCAATGCAAAGAAATAGAGGAAAACAACAGAATGGGAAAGACTAGAGATCTCTTCAAGAAAATTAGAGATACCAAGGGAAAAGGAACATTTCATGCAAAGATGGGCTCGATAAAGGACAGAAATGGTATGGACCTAACAGAAGCAGAAGATATTAAGAAGAGGTGGCAAGAATACACAGAAGAACTGTACAAAAAAGATCTTCACGACCAAGATAATCACAAAGATGTGATCACTGACCTAGAGCCACACATCCTGGAATGTGAAGTCAAGTGGGCCTTAGGAAGCATCACTACAAACAAAGCTAGTGGAGGTGATGGAATTCCAGTTGAGCTATTTCAAATCCTGAAAGATGATGCTGTGAAAGTGCTGCATTCAATATGCCAGCAAATTTGGAAAACTCACCAGTGGCTAGAGGACTGGAAAAGGTCAGTTTTCATTCCAATCCCAAAGAAAGGCAATGCCAAAGAATGCTCAAACTACCACACAATTGTACTCATCTCACATGCTACCAAAGTAATGCTCAAAATTCTGCAAGGCAGGTTCAGCAATACATGAACTGTGAACTTTCAGATGTTCAAGTTGGTTTTAGAAAAGGCAGAAGAACCAGAGATCAAATTGCCAACATCTGCTGGATCATCGAAAAAGCAAGAGCATTCCAGAAAAACATCTATTTCTGCTTTATTGACTATGCTAAGTCTTTGACTGTGTGGATCACAATAAACTGTGGGAAATTCAGAAAGAGATGGGAATACCAGACCACCTGACCTGCCTCTTGAGAAACCTATACGCACGTTAGGAATCCACAGTTAGAACTGGACATGTAACAACAGACTGGTTCCAAATAGAAAAAGGAATACACCAAGGCTGTATATTGTCATCCTGCTTATTTAACTTATGTGCAGAGTACATCATGAGAAACGATGGACTGGAAGAAACACAAGCTGGAATTAAGATTTGCCGGGAGAAATATCAATAACCTCAGATATGCAGATGACACCACCCTTATGGCAGAAAGTGGAACTAAAAAGCCTCTTGATGAAAGTAAAAGAGGAGAGTGAAAAAGTTGGCTTAATGCTCAACATTCAGAAAACTAAGATCATGGCATCTGGTCCCATCACTTCATGGGAAATAGGTGGGAAAACAGTGGAAACAGTGTCAGACTTTATTTTGGGGGCTCCAAAATCACTGCAGATGGTGACTGCAGCCGTGAAATTAAAAGATGCTTACTCCTTGGAAGGAATGTTATGACCAACCTAGATAGCATATTCAAAAGCAGAAACATTACTTTGCCAACAAAGGTCCGTCTAGTCAAGGCTATGGTTTTCCATTGGTTGTGTATGGATGTGAGAGTTGGACTGTGAAGAAAGCTGAGAGCTGAAGAATTGATGCTTTTGAACTGTGGTGTTGGAGAAGACTCTTGAGGGTCCCTTAGACTGCAAGGAGACCCAACCAGTCCATTCTGAAGGAGATCAGCCCTGGGATTTCTTTGGAAGGAATGAAACTCCAGTACTTTGGCCACTTCATGCAAAGAGTTGACTCATTGGAAAAGACTCTGATGCTGGGAGGGATTGGGGGCAGGAGGAGAAGGGGACAACAGAGGATGAGATGGCTGGATGGCATCACTGACTCGATGGATGTGAGTCTGAGTGAACTCCGGGAGTTGGTGATGGACAGTGAGGCCTGGTGTGCTGCAATTCATGGGGTCGCAAAGTGTCGGACATGACTGGGTGACTGAATTGAACTGAAGCTTTCCCAGGCTTCAAGGTTGAATTCTTTCTTCCTTTTGGTTTCTTTCATCTAAGTTTGGTCCTGTAGTTTGTGTAAGCTTCTTATAGGGTGAGATTTGTGTTGAATTTTGTTGTTTTTTGTTTGTTTGCTTTTCCTCTGATGGGCAAGGCCAAGTGAGGTGGTAATCCTGTCTGCTGATGATTGGGTTTGTATTTTTGTTTTCTTTGTTTTTTAGCTCAGGCATCCTGCCCAGGGTGCTATTGGTGGTTGTGTGATGCAGGGTCTTGAATTACAGTGGTTCCCTTTGTGTGAGTTCTCACTATTTGACATCCCCTAGGATTACTTCTCTGGTTCTAGGGTCTGAAGTCAGTGCTTCCATGCCAAAGGCTTAGGCTTTATCTCTAGTCAGGAATGAAAAATTCCACAAGTGGTTTGTTATGGCATAAATTGAGATTGAAACAAATTTCCCCAAACAAGAAACCAATGATGTACCCCAGACAAATGGCAGTTACAAAATCAGTCAAATAATAATGAAAATAATAGTATATACACATATGCATATACACCCATGAGCAAAGTTAAAACAGTCCAACAAAAGTAAAGTACAATAGATTGATTTGACGAATAAAGGAAATAAAAAATTATATTTAACAGTTAAGAACAAAACTAAAGCAGAAAACTGGAAAGCAAAACTTAAGCAAGGTACAAAATTGGGAATAAAGCAATGAAAACAAAACTAACAAATATGTTGAGAGGAAAGGAAAGAAAGAAAAGAAAGAGAGAATAGATATACAAAGTTAAATAAAGGTAGATGAAGATTTATATATATTAAAGATTAACTGCAAGGGGAAAAGAACAGCAGGAAAGGCAAACAAAGGAATATATGTAGAAAAAATGTAAGGTTTTAAAAAAAATTAAAGTTAAAATTATAAAAAAGAGGAAAGTTAAAAAAAAAGAAGAAGAAAAAAGGAAAAAAGAGGAAAACTCCACAGAAGTGCAAAAGCCCAATGTAGATGCAGAGGTTTATAACAACAATAAAAAGTGTGACTGAATATGTACATATACACCCACAAGCAGAATCAAAACAGTCTAACAAAAATAAAGTACACTAGACTGACCTGGCGAACAGAGGGAGCCAAAAATTATGTCTACCAAAACAAAACTAACTAAAGCACAGTCTTGAAAGCAAAACTAAAGCAAGGTGCCAACTGGGGAATAAAGCAATGAAAATACAACTAACAAATGTGTTGAGACTAAAGGAAAGAATAGCTATGCAAAGTTAAATAGAGGTAGATGAAGATTTATATACATTAAAGATTAACTGCAAGGGGAAAAGAACAGTAGGAAAAACAAAGGAATAAATATAGAAAAATTAATACTATGTTTAAAGTATTAAAAATTTTAAAATTACAAAAAGAGAAAGGAAAACAACAACAACAACACACAACTCCCCGGAATTGCAAAAACCCAAAATAGAGGCAGAGGTTTATCACAGCAATAAAACTCGTGACTGTGGGGGAGGGTGGGGAAGCTCAAAAGCTTAGTATTATGTTTTTCTTGAGTGACTGCTGTCAGAGTCCTTCCCTCGCTGGGAGTCACAGTCTACCTCACCTCCCTATGATGCCTTCTAACACTGTGCTGATCTCTGGACCTGCCTTGGGGCAGCTCACATTCTAATCTGGTCCTACTCCGGTGTGTTCTTGCCACCAGTGCCCACAGCTATCAGAACGAGTGTGTTTTCTTTTGTGGGAGCTCTCAATGACCTTTTATATATTCCATAGACACAGAGTCTGCCTAGTTGATCATATGGATTTAATCTGCAGCTTGTACAGCTGGTGGGAGGGTTTTTGGTCTTGTTCCTTAGTCACACTGCCCCTGGGGTTCTATTGTGGTTTTATTTCTAACTCTGGATTTGGGTCGTCCACTGGGGTTTACTCCTGAGGCTGCCCTGGAGGGTTTGGGTTTGCCCCTGTGAGGGCCAGGTGTGGAAGTGGTGTAGCTGCTTGGGTCGCAGGGGTTCTGGCAGCACCAGGTAGTCAGGGAAGATGATGGTTGGGGCAGCAGGAAATATAATGCTCTAGAAGGACATGGCAACCAGTATTGGCCAATACGCTCCAGTATGCTTGCCTGGAGAACCCCCTTCCCTGACAGAGAAGCCTGGCAGCTCACAGTCTGCAGGATGGCAAAGAGTCAGACACTACCAAAATGACCCTGTGAGCATAGGCGCAAGACTTCTTTTGCTTGTGGCAGCTCTGCCCCAGTGGGAGTTGAGCGTGATGGTGGTGCAGCTGCTTGGCTTGCAGGGACCCAGGCGGCGCCAAGTGTGCCCGGGCACAGACTGCTTCCACCACGGGAGTTATGGCCCTATCAGAGTCTTTTTTTCAAGCCTCTTGTAGCTGGTGATCAGAAGGCCTCTTTGGGCAGTCTTTTTTCATAGCTCCGCCCATTCAGGCACTTAGAGGGCTTCCTTACCTGGGGTCCTTCTCTGTTCGGTACATCAGGCACATAGAGGGCCCCCTCGTCTGATGTCCTACTCTGTAGATAGGCGTGTCAGGCACTTAAGGGGGCACCCTGGGTGGGGTCCTACTCTGTAATTCAGTGCATCAGGTGTTTGATGGGCCAGCCTGTCTACCGTTCAGCTCCCAATGTTGGTGTGTGGGGGAGAGAGGCTATGGTGTGGGCTCCACCCCCTACACGTGACTGAGCAATATCACCTTGCTTCCATGGCTGCCTGGCTTTCCTCCGCAGGAATTTCCCACCACAATCTCCTCCTTCACATCCCCTTGATCCATCTCTCCACTGTCAATAGCAGCCCTCGCCCTGGGATTGCTCCACAATCCCAGAACTCCAGTTCCCAGCCACTGTGAGGTCCAGGGTATGTATGGTTGCGGCAAGGACTGTCTGATTCTCATTCCACTTCGGCTGCCACACATCAGCTGTTTCCCTCTCAATCTTCAGTGTTTCTCCTCTGACTTAGACAATTGCCTGGATGTGGGGATCGGACCCCTGCTTCAGTTCCCCCACCCACCAAGGGCAGGTCCAGTCCTACTAACACTCCCATTTTTTCCCTAGTTCCCTCATCCTACCGAGTTTTGCATGGGCCTATATATTCTTTTCTGCTGTTCAGGTTCTCCTGTTGCTCTCAGATGGCGTTCTGCATGTGCTTCTGTGTCTGAAGGCGTACTCCTGATGCATCCGTGGAGAGAGATGTACTCCATGGCCACCTAACTCCTCCACCGTCTTGTTCTTCCCTCTATCTTTTGACAATCACTTCTCCATCTTCCTGACAATCTGGCTTAGGAATCTCTCCATTAATTTTGATTCTTCCTTTTTCCTTGCCTCTCATCAATCAGTGACCATGTTATTTTATTCTTTAATCTACAGGGAAGCCATGTACCAGATTGGCTAAAAAATAAGGTTCAGGAACCGGAGACTGAAGCCCTAAATGGGTGACCATAGGCAAATTTTAACCTTTCTGTACTTCAGTTTTTGCATCTATAAAGGTGAAAGAACAGAACTTAACTTAGAGCACTGTGTGATTAAAAGATTTACTCACTTAGAACAGTGCCAGGTGCACAGTAAATACCCAGTGCTGCTGCTGCTGCTGCTGCTAAGTCGCTTCAGTCGTGTCCGACTCTGTGCGACTCCACAGACGGCAGCCCACCAGGCTCCTCCATCCCTGGGATTCTCCAGGCAAGAACACTGGAGTGGGTTGCCATTTCCTTCTCCAATGCATGAAAGGGAAAAGGGAAAGTGACACGACTCTTAGCGACCCCATGGACTGCAGCCTACTAGACTCCTCCGTCCATGGGATTTTCAGGCAAGAGTACTGGAGTGGGGTGCCAGTGCCTTCTCCAAAATACCCAATAGATATGAGCTATTGTGATTATTACTACTTTTTGCACATATCTCCCCCTTTCCCTCCATTCTGCCTGTACTAATGCTAATCCAGGCCACTTTTAGTTCTTGGTTGGGCATTGAACTAAGTCTTTTAAAAAAATATTTATTTATTTATTTTTGGCTGTGCTGGATCTTCATTGCTGTGTGCAGCTTTCTCTAGTTGCAGCAAGCAGGGGCTACTCCTTTTTGCGGTACGTGGACTGCTCATTGCGGTGGCTTCTTTAGTTACAGAGCACAGGCTCTAGGCCCATAGACTTCAGTAGTTGCAGCATGCAGGCTTCAGTAGTTGTGGGGCATGGGCTTAGTTGTCCCACTCATGTGCAGTCTTCCTGGTCCAGGGATTGAACTCATGTCCCTTTCATTGACAGATGGATTCTCAACCAGTGGACCAGGAGGGAAGTCCTGAAGGAGTTCTTAATTGATCTCCTCATCCTCAGGATCTTCTCAGTCCAATTCAGCTTACATTCTGCTACCAGATTAATCTGACAGATGGCAAATACTTTTATTCTTGTGCTCAAAAGGATTTAAATTAGAAAATAAGGTCTTTATCTTCTTTGTTTGGCACAGCAGAGTCCCTTCTGTTTTCCACTGTTAGCTGCACTACCCTCTTTCAGTAACCTTCCAGCCCAGCCATGATGAATGGTTTACTTTTCTCCATTTATGTTTGCAATTGCCCACTTCCTTGCCTTTGCTTATGGTGGACCATCTGGAGGATCACCTTCCTCTTCACACTCTTCACTGTGTGGCCAAGTCTTCCTTTTCTTTGAAGATCTGTTCACAAGACTCTATCCATGGAGACTTCTTTTACCAGGTCATGTCCCTGGCCCCACAGGAAGTAATATGCCCTCCTTTTGCCTTCCATAGAAACTTATCTGTGTAACTCTGATCATTCTTTTTAACTTTCTGCTGTATTTTTGTAGTACTTAAATACCATTATTATTCATAAATTCAGAGCAAATTTATACTTGATACAGCTTTACAGTCTTCTTACATCTACACAGTACCTCACTTATAGCCACTGGTCAGTACCTAGTCCCTGGGTCTGCAGGCTAGTCAATGCCCAGTATATCTTAAAAATATCTTACATGACTTGAAAAAAGAAAGAAAATATTTATTCTTTATTACAAGCAAACATTATTTATTTTTCATGGTAAAGGCTGACTCTTTCCAGTAAGGGTTGCATTTGAACTCAGAAACCACAGCATGTGGGAATCAACATTAACCTTAGAGGGAATGGTCCAACCCACGATGGAAAAACTAAGGCCAGAGGAAGACAGCAACTAATCCAAAATGCAGACCAAGTTGTAAATAGCTAAGTATCTCTGTAGCAGAGGCTGCTGTTAAGTTCTGTACTCTTGGACTAATATGTTTTCTTCTTGATTGTTCTAAAATAATCTCTTTGTGGTCTAAGAGTAGTAATCAGAGAGTTCATATAAAGTTTCTTTCAAACTCTAAAATAATTTCCAAATGGAATAATTATTCATCATTTATGAAGAGGTTATAATTAGCATAGTGGCACATCTTGAAGAATGAAACAATTTAGACTGCTGAATATTTGTGATACTTAAATATAAGAAGCATTGGAAACACTAGAAGCAGTGAAAATTATTAGTGAACGTGGGTGCTTCTTGATGACAATCGCCAACTCAAACTTCTCATGTAGGAATGGTCATTTGGATATTACCTTTCCTTCTCTCAGGGCTTCCCTGCTAGCTCAGTTGGTAAAGAATCTGCCTGCAATGCAGGAGACCCAGGTTTGATTCTTGGGTCAAGAAGTTCTGCTGGAGAAGGGACAGGCTACCCACTCCAGTATTCTTGGGCTTTCCTTGTGGCTCAACTAGTAAAGAATCTGCCTGCAGTGTGGGAGACCTGGGTTCAATCCCTGGGTTGGGAAGATCCCCTGGTGAAGGGAAAGGCTACCCACTACAGTGTTCTGGCCTGGAGAATTTCAGTCCATGGGTTTGCAAAGAATTGGACAGGACTGAGTGATTTTTGCTTTCACTTTTCCTTCCCTCTATTACAAAGTGATTGTTTTTTTCCCTCTTTCTTCAAATTTCACTCAGAGAATGACTTTGGTCATCTGTAAAATGTAGATTATAATATTAACCTCATTGGATCCAGGAAAATTTATAGAGTGTATATGAAGTACCTAATGTGAAGCAAGTATTTAGTTACTATGAGTCCCCATCTCTTCTTTGTCACCCTCCTTGAGATAACAGATGCATAGAAATTATGCCCAAATTAGAACATGTCAAATCTTCCTAATACTTTCTGGCTGACCTCATGGAGAGCCTTAGAATGACTTTTAGCATTCACTCCAGGCTGCTACTATCAATCACATAGAGTTCACAAATGAGCTAAGACTTATTTGTCATCCTGTCGTGGATAAATGAGAGATGGTTCTTGCCCCCCATTTCTAAATGTGGTTCTGCTACATCTATCTGCTTCGTTCCCACACCATATCAGTCTAGCACTTTGCCTTCTGACTTTGTTTTAGAACAGGGCCTACCCACATTCTACCTTGATTTCTGTTTCTTTTCTTGTATTCTAAAATGGTTCTGAGAAACCAAAGGTGTGGCTTACTATGGCTTGGATATACAAAGTTATTCTAGCCTGAGTTGATAGTAATACCTTGTTACTTTGGTTATTCCTCCATTTTAGCAAAAGAAATATGTGTTTCCCATTTGTTTTATGTACAGGACTCTGCACGGGTACTTGGAGAAGGAAGTGGCAACCCACTCCAGTGTTCTTGCCTGGAGAATCCCAGGGATGGGGGAGCCTGGTGGGCTGCCATCTATGGGGTCGCACAGAGTCAGACACGACTGAAGTGACTCAGCAGTTGCAAGGGTACTAGATGCTGGATTGCTAGAGGCCAGCAGCTGTAGTCGCAGCCATTTTATGTTCAACCTCAGGATGTTTCCCTTGGCCAAAAACGCACTAAGTCATCTGAGAGTTCAAAGCATTCAGCAGGCAGTGGCAAGGCAGAGCACCAGAAGCGGGCACCTGATTTCCATCACAAATATGGTAATGCCGTATTAGCTAGTGGAGCCACTTTCTGTGTTGCTGTATGGGTACATACGGCACCACAAATTGGAATAGAGTGGAACCCATCGCCTGTTGGCAGAGTCACCCCAAAGGAATGCAGAGAACAGTAATCATCCCAGCTGGTTTAATACTGAATTGTTTCAAAATCAACTCATAATTAATTCCAAGTAAAAGTACTATGTACCCATTAAAATATGGCACGTTTGAAGAAATAAAGTATACTTGAAACCTTCAAAATATATATATATATATATATGGAATATTTTAGTCTAAAATTTATTCTTTTGAAAGTTTCAAGACCAGACTAAGAAAAGGGGGGAAAAAAAAAAACAAAACAAAACAGAATCTGAATGTAATATTAGGTAGACAAGTCTCTAAAGATCAGAGAAATCCTAGTTTGAATATATTCTGTTTCTAGGTTTTCAAAAATCTTTGAGCAATTTCTAGTCCTTAACTGCGTAATCTTTAAACCAGAATAAAGCTCTCTCCTTGTTATGAAGACTTAGAATAATTCACGAACAGTGCTCAATGAACAGAGGCTGTCACTGAAATAGGGATTCAATTAAAGAAATTATTAATTTATCCAAGTGTATTTTCAATGTAAAAAACACAAAAAAAGTAATTCTGTAAATTTCCCACTGGGAAAATAGCATCTCATTTCCTTCTTTTGAAAGAATGCATGACCTTTCACAAAAATCTCAACTTAAGCAAAAAATTGCTTAATGAGCTAGTTTGCCATACTTAGTGAGAGATGTAATAAAAGTTCTTTTACATTTAGATCACCTTTCTTTTTAATAAAATAATTATCTTCAAATGTTCTACAGAAATCTAAAATAATTTTTTGAAAAATAAGCTTAATCCAAGGAAACTATAATGCAATTGATTATAAAAAATTTAAACTCAGCATTAGAGTTATACTTTAAATATAAATGTACTAAACTGTTAAAATAATGTGTCTTGATGGTGATGGGTATAGAATTAGAGATAGAAGTAGAGATTCTTCTTAATGTATTTCTGTATTGAATTGTTGCAACAAGCATTACTATTATTTTTGACAGTGAATTTGTAAAAGAGAATTGAAAGTGAAAATGAAGTCGCTTAGTTGTGTCTGGACTTCAAGCCCATTGACGGTAGCCTGCCAGGCTCCTCTGTCCATGGGATTTTTCCGGCAAGAATACTGGAGTGGGTTGCCATTTCCTTCTCTAGAGCTTCTTCCCAATCCAGGGATTGAACCCAGGTCTCCCACATTGCAGGCAAACTCTTTACCATCTGAGCCACCATTTTTATTAAATTACTTTTTAGTTTTGACCCTTGGTAAAATTGTGATGCAGTTATGCTTGTGGTTTCTATTATCTGCCTTCTTATTATTCTGTAAGATTTTATTCCATTTCCTATTTCCTTATCATCAGATCAGATCAGATCACTCGCTCAGTCATGTCCAACTCTTTGCGACCCCATGAACTGCAGCACGCCAGGCCTCCCTGTCCATCACCAGCTCCCGGAGGTCACTCAGACTTGTATCCATTGAGTCAGTGATGCCATCCAGCCATCTCATCCTCTGTCGTCCCCTTCCCCTCCTGCCCTCAATCCCTCCCAGCATCAGAGTCTTCTCCAATGAGTCAACTCTTCGCATGAGGTGGCCAAAATACTGGAGTTTCAGCTTTAGCATCATTCCTTCCAAAGAAATCCCAGGGCTGATCTCCTTCAGAATGGACTGGTTGGATCTTCTTGCAGTCCAAGGGACTCTCAAGAGTCTTCTCCAACACCACAGTTCAAAAGCATCAATTCTTCGGTGCTCAGCCTTCTTCACAGTCCAGCTCTCACATCCATACATGACCACAGGAAAGACCATAGCCTTGACTAGGCGAACCTTTGTTGGCAAAGTGATGTCTCTGCTTTTGAATATGCTATCTAGGTTGGTCATAACTTTCCTTCCAAGGAGTAAGCGTCTTTTAATTTCATGGCTGCAGTCACCATGTGCAGTGATTTTGGAGCCCAGAAAAACAAAGTCTGACACTGTTTCCACTGTTTCTCCATCTATTTCCCATGTAGTGATGGGACCAGATGCCATGATCTTCGTTTTCTGAATGTTGAGCTTTAAGCCAACCTTTCACTCTCCACTTTCACTCTCATCAAGAGGCTTTTTAGCCCCTCTTAACTTTCTGCCATAAGGGTGGTGTCATCTGCATATCTGAGGTTATTGATATTTCTCCCAGCAATCTTGATTCCAACTTGTGTTTCTTCCAGTCCAGCGTTTCTCATGATGTACTCTGCATATAAGTTAAATAAACATGGTGACAATATACAGCCTTGACGTACTCCTTTTCCTATTTGGAACCAGTCTGTTGTTCCATGTCCAGTTCTAACTGTTGCTTCCTGACCTGCATACAGATTTCTCAAGAGGCAGATCAGGTGGTCTGGTATTCCCATCTCTTTCAGAACTTTCCACAGTTTATTGTGATCCACACAGTCAAAGGCTTTAGCATAGTCAATAAAGCAGAAATAGATGTTTTTCTGGAACTCTCTTGCTTTTTCCATGATCCAGCGGATGTTGGCAATTTGATCTCTGGTTCCTCTGCCTTTTCTAAAACCAGCTTGAACATCAGGAAGTTCACGGTTCACATATTGCTGAAGCCTGGCTTGGAGAATTTTGAGCATTACTTTACTAGCGTGTGAGATGAGTGCAATTGTGCGGTAGTTTGAGCACTCCTTGGCATTGCCTTTCTTTGGGATTGGGATGAAAACTGACCTTTTCCAATCTTGTGGCCACTGCTGAGTTTTCCAAATTTGCTGGCATATTGAGTGCAGCACTTTCACAGCATCATCTTTCAGGATTTGAAATAGCTCCACTGGAATTCCATCACCTCCACTAGCTTTGTTCGTAGTGATGCTTTCTAAGGCCCACTTGACTTCACATTCTAGGATGTCTGGCTCTAGGTCAGTGATCACACCATCATGATTATCTGGGTTGTGAAGCTCTTTTTTGTACAGTTCTTCTGTGTATTCTTGCCACCTCTTCTTAATATCTTCTGCTTCTGTTAGGTCATAGCGCTCATGCTATCTATCAAAATTTCCTGCCGAGAAGAGTATGAGAAATTGATACTCTCTTAAATATATATTATTTCTAAGAGCATACATTTTTTCCCTTGAGTATATGTTACTTAACAAAGATCAAAGTCATAAGGTCAGACATAAAGATCACCGTGGTTGAATTTCTAATTTTCATCAGCAAGAGGAGGGTTTTTTAAATGATGGAGACTTTCTGGCTCCATAAAGTCATACCATTAGATGTTGGAAGTAGTCTGTTCTGCCTTGTGCATAAACATGGACCTGGTTACTGGACCATGGCATTATTGACTGATGCTGATGGTTCTACACCAGCATGTATAGACCACATAAAGATCTTCCGTGTTCTGTGATTGTTGTTTGCTTGTTTTTCAATAAAATGAGATGCTACTTCAGAGTTCTGAGCAAGTTAGTGACAAGATATACCTTCATTGTAAAATGATTGCTCCAGCTGTCAGGTTGAAACTAGGATATAGGAAAGTGAGGACTGGAAACAGAAAGCTCACTTAGGAGGCTATTGCAATAATGTAATTGAGAAATAGTGATAGCGTGGGTGGGAAAGGAACAGTGGTGGTAGTATGAATAGTTCAAATTTAACATCTGTTTGAGGGTAGAGCAAACAGGATTCCCTGTAGATTGGATCTAAAACACACGAGTCAACAATGATTCCATGGTTTTGGCCCAGACAATTAGAAGGATGAAGTTGCCTTCATCTCTGATGGTAATTGGTAATAATTACCAATTTTTAGTAAACAGTTGAAAAGTTTTATCTAGAAGGGGCTGAGAGAGATACTGGACCTACTCTTGATTTTTTTTTTTTTAAATCCTCTTTCATTTCCTGGTTCTGAGCAGTCCTCAAGCTTCTTCCAGTTTGTATCTGATTTAGTTCAAATGAATAACCTTCTCATATCATGATCATTAGACTGACTGTAGAGAATTTTTATTACTCTTTTTTAATTGCTAAAAAGTTCAAAATTTAAGTTCAGAATCCTCATAAACTGTATTAATAAAGTCACTATGATTTATGTTCTGATTAGTATTCATGCATCCAATAGTTCAGAACTGAAAGAGATACAGTTTTATAATATCTACAATGCCCACACATGTCTGTTGCAGAGCTCTGGAAATTTTAGAAGCCTGCCTCTTATCAGTGTAGTGCATCAGTATTGTTGTATTAAATACTTTCCTGGCCCAAGCTGCATCAGCAGGTTTTTTTCTTTTCTTTTTTTTTTTTTTTAAAAT
Organism: Tragelaphus eurycerus; assembly: GCA_935064755.1. Lineage (NCBI taxonomy): Eukaryota > Metazoa > Chordata > Mammalia > Artiodactyla > Bovidae > Tragelaphus > Tragelaphus eurycerus. The sequence continues at coordinate 12,685,657 of CAKXYN010000024.1, read as the reverse complement.
TTAAGTATCTCCTGCTCACTTAATGCATGGATGACATCAGACCGATCAAGCCACTGTGAGAAACCTGCCAATTACACATTGTCATTTACTTATATTACCCACACCAAGAATAGTACCTATTTCATATTGGTTTAAGGAGAAACAGTGGAGGGAGTGTTTGTTCATTTCTCTTTTAAAAATGCTTCCTATCTGGCCAGGACTACAGGACAAAGTTTTTAAAAGAACGTTATTATGCTTTCTCCTTAATACCTCAATGGCATGAGAACATTCTGTGGTCATATTTTCTGCGCACAGTCAAAGAAATCAATGGAAACCAAGCTGTAAAATGTTTGGAACATCTATTAAATAGAATCAAGGAACTAAAGAGAAGAGGGCTGAGGATGCTTTATACTAAAAACCTTTTTAAAAAGAATATGGATAGAATATTTTTCACAGACTAGGATAAAGCTGATCCCTTTAACAGACTATTTATTTTAGTCCCTGCACCATTTTTCCTTCCTCTTCTTCTTTGGTTAATTAGTATTCCCACTAATCAGAATGAGGTAAACAACCTTTAATACATAAAGCAAAAGTATAAGATAAAAACATCTGTATTGTTAAATATATCAACTTCCCTCACGTTGATGTACAGATTCAATGCAATCTCAATAAAAATCCCAGATGCATTTTTGTTATTGTTGTTGTTGAAATCGACAAGCTAATTATCATGTTTATGGGGAAAGTCAGACGGTAAAGCGTCTGTCTATGATGCGAGAGACCTAGGTTCGATCCCTGGGTTGGGAAGATCCCTTGGAGGAGGAAATGGCAATCCACTCCAGTACTATTGCCTGGAAAATCCCATGGACAGAGGAGCCTGGTAGGGTCCATGGGGTTGCAAAGAGTCGGACACGACTGAGCGACTTCACGTTCACGTTCAGAGCATCTAGACTAGAACAAAGAACAAAGTTGAGTAACTTATATGGCTTGATTTTCAAATGGACCATAAAGCTACAGTTAACAAGACAGTGTGGCTGAAGTGAGGTTAGACAGATGGACCAACGGAATAAAACAGAGTCCAGTAATAGATTCAATTGATTTTTGATGAATGTTCCAAAGCAATCTAGTGAAGAAAGGAAAAGTGAATGTGTTAGTCCTTTACTCATGTCCAACTTTTTGCAAGCCCAGGGACTGTAGCCTGCCAGGCTCCTCTGTCCATAGACTTCTCCAGGCATGGAGTGGGATGCCATTCCCTTTTCCATGGGATTATCTGGACCCAGGGATCGAACCCAGCTCCCCTGCATTGCATGCAGATTCCTTACCATCTGAGCTACCAGTGCTAGAATAATTAGATATCTCTAAGGAAAGAAAAAAAAAAAACAGGGAAACCAAACTCCTATCTCATATCATAAGCAAAAGATATTAAAAAATAAATAGGCTGGCAGAAAATATTCACAAAACACAAATATAACAAGTTCTTATATCAAGAATCTGTAAGGATTCCTATGACTTAATAATAAAAGACAAATATCCCAATTAAAAATTGGATACAAAACTTGAACAGACACTTCACAAAGGAAAATTTATTAATGGCCTGCATAAATATGAAAAAAAGTGATCAATGTAGTTATCAGAGAAGTAAAGAGTAAAACCATAATGAGATACCACTTTTCTAAATTGGCTAAAATTAAAAAGATGAATTACAACTTTTACCCAGGACAGAAGTTTATTACTGGTGAGAGGGTAAAATACTGCAACCTCCAAAGAAAAAAGGGTTTGGAGGTTAACAAAAATTATTTTATTACAAAGTTAAACTTATAACTGATTTATGATTCTTTTCAGTATTTATTCAAGAAGAATGAAAACAATTGTTCCCAAAAAGGTTTCTTCAGGTATATATGTGGAAGATTAATTATTAACAGCCTATTAATTAAAATAACTCAAATGGCCATCAATAGTGTAATGGACAAACAGTCATGGTATAGTAATGTAATCGGAGAAGGCAATGGCACCCCACTCCAGTACTCTTGCCTGGAAAATCCCATGGATGGAGGAGCCTGGAAGGCTGCAGTCCATAGGGTCGCAGAAGGTCGGACACGACTGAGCGACTTCACTTTCACTTTTCACTTTCCTGCACTGGAGAAGGAAATGGTAACCCACTCCAGTGTTCTTGCCTGGAGAATCCCAGGGACGGGGGAGCCTGGTAGGTTGCTGTCTATGGGGTCGCACAGAGTTGCACACGACTGAAGCGACTTAGCAGCAGCAGCAGCAGCAATGTAATGTAATACTACTCAACAGGTAAAAGGAACAAAGTACCAATATATTCAATAACATGGATGAATCTCAAAAACATGCTGTGTGAAAGGAGCCAGGCACACAAAAAAGTACATATTGGATAACTACATTTTTATGAAATTTTAGTACAGGCAAAATTATTCTATGGAATTAGAAGTCAGTGGTGTTATTGCCTCTTTTGGGGATAGAGAGGAATTGACTGAGAAAGGCTTAGGGACGGTTCTTAGGTGATGAAAATTTTCTATATCTTCACAGGAATAATGGTTATACCAAATTTTACACTTGTTAAAATTTATCAAACCGCAATTAAAATTAAAAAATAACTTAGTATGAGATAACAATAGAAAAAAAAATAATCGACACACAAGTCCAGTCCAGTCTCTCCCCAGAGAGTATAGCAAAAGGAAATAACACTTGCTGTATTTTGAGGGATAAGAAGAGAGGGGAGAGGAATTTCTGCAGATCCAAGCAGAAATTGACTGTTTCAGCATGAAAGATGCAAGATCTATGAGATTTCTTGGCCCTTGGTCACTTTGAGTTGGAGGGTGGTGGCTCTGAATTGAGGTGTTTTGGATCAGTTATGAGGTGACTCAGAGTTCATTTCCTTTTTGATTTATAGCTCATTTTTGAAAGTGTTGTCCAGAACTGTTTTGTAAGTAGAATGATAGACTGAGCCCTGGGCCTGAAATCCAACCTTGTCTCTGCTATCCTGAGTTAATGTATTTGTGTCAAACTCTTAACCTCTGTAGACTTCTGCTGTGGAATAATATAAATTTCATCAGGTGCTACCTGTCAGGGATGTTGAGAAGTAGGAATGAAAAAGTGGTGAGGAAAATATTGGTCGTTACTTTATGGCTGTGGAAGTGTTCTCTCCCTCTCAGTGAAACTGGGCTGTTACAGTGACATTCATACTGTTTGCCCTCCTGTAAATATCTATTTTGTTGGTAATTCTGGGTGTGTTTGCTCAAGTTAACTGTAAAAGCACTCACTATACTCTGACTTTTCCCCCACATTTGTTCTTAGGACTTTGAGTTTATCTTTCCTTCTGCAGAACACATGCTTTTAATAAACAGTGTTTTTATAAGCCCTGAAGCTCAGATTGAAGATGGGACTTCTAGGACGGTTTTATTTAGAGAGAAGCCCTTAAAGTCCATGGGTTTTATTTAGATAGAAGCACTTAAAGTCCATAGTCAATGTGTTTTTAAAAAATTTTAGATACTTTGAAGACTTTTTTAGAATAGAAATTAGTATTTAAATATTGGACTTTCCTCGTGGCTCAGACAGTGAAGAATCTGCCTGCAATGCAGGAGACATGGGTTCGATTCCTGTGTCAAGAAGATCCCCTGGAGAAGGGAACGGCTATACATTCCAGTATTCTTGCCTGGAGAATTCCACGGACAGAGGACCGTGGCAGGCTACAATCTGTATATTATTAATAAATTAATATTTAATCAAACCAAGCTCTAAATATAAAAGTTTTTTCGCTGTAGTCTCATAAGCCTCTGGGCTCTCCCTCTTCAAAATTTACTTGGCCTGGCATGCAAAGAGGTCACCTTTTGTGAATATGGCTATGTAATTCTTTTTAGGACCTATCTCCATTAAGACTCAAGTTAATCTTTGAGTAGTGATCACTCCCTCTTCTGTGGGCATTTCGAGAGCAGGGACTGTGCTTTATTTGTATTTAATTCTAAGTATAGTGTCTAAATTTGTGCTGAGTACAGGAACAAATAATAAATCAGAAAATAAAAGAAATAAGCTTGTAACTACCTAAAGTTCATTTAGACTTTCAGGAAAAGATAATCATTTTTTAAGGAAATATACCATGAGGATTTTACAAAGGAACCTCCATTTTACACAGAACCATAGTATACTTAAAGCTATCTATTAATGAGTTTTTTTTTTAATATCTCTAGTGAATGAAACCATAGTATACTTAAAGCTATCTATTAAAGAGTTTTTTTTTATATCTCTAGTGAATGAATCACCAAGGATAGATATGAATACTTTTGCTTGTGTGGCATAAAAGGAGTCACTTCCTTTCTCACTTGCAGTCCTGGGTCTGTGTCCCATGTGAGTCGTCTCAGCTACTTGTTGCCAGCAAGCTGAAGGGTTTAGTATAAACACATAATATGCTTATGTGGCTTTTGTGAAGAGGATTATCATGTCTAATTGAGGAACATTACCTAGGCTACGTTCATGGTCAGCTCAATAACCAACATACATTTGACTGCCCTAATTTTAAATATTTCTCAGCAGAAATACAGTTCTTGGGGGATTAAAACATCAATATTGTCTGTTACTCATAAATGGGTCTTTTGTACCACAAGTGGACATTTTCAACCCCAAGGCCTCATTTTAGGGCTTCCTGACTGGGAAACGGGAAACACAAGAATATTTTATGAAGGCTGGACAGGAGGAGACAAGACCGCTAGGATATTGTCAAGTTATAAGACCCAGCACATAACTTTGGTGATCTTGGTGCTATTGCAAATACATATATATATGTGTGTGTGTATGCGTGTGTGTGTATAATGTGTGCTTTCCTGATAAGATTGATTGGATCACTGTGTTTTGTCACTCTCTATCCTTTATACCCTTGCACTTTGTGGGCCAGTTATAGGTAATTATTGAGTGAATGAATGCATTGGGTTATGTGATATAGATCAAACACCACTTAAAAGTAATCTCTCTATCCTGATATTTAAGAAGCTAAACATGTAGTATTTTATCTGGGCAGTTCTTGCATCACTGTTTTCCACTTATATTGTAGTTATTTCAGTGCATATTTAATCATACTACTATACTATCAGTGTCTTGTACAGAGCAACTATTTCTAATTTACCTTTACATTTCCTACAGTACCTGAGCATGTTTAGCAGTCAATTAGATGACGTGTCGGAGCCCAGTCAAACATAAAGTGATATTTAGTAAGTACACACTAATTAACATTCAATGAAATTTTTATTTGGACAGCAAGGAATTTTACCTCCATTGTATCAGACTGATCAAACTTTTAGTCAATGACCATTGCTTTTTCCCTGGGCATGTGACTGGTGGAGGCTCTGACGAAGCCTTTTTTAGGTAGGAGACACTGTGGATACTGTGAGTTCCTAATTTGATTATGCAGAACTTCTTTAATTGCATTGCCTTTCTATTAGATAAATGTGCTGATTCTCAGAGTGCTTACAGGCGAAAGATCCTTTTAATTATATACCAATTTAGCTCATAAGTGGTCAGCAACAAAATTCTGGTTATTAGAGAATCAAATTAAATGTGTGGCCCTTGTGCTATGAACCTTGAATCCTTGGCATCTGGCCTATATTATTGGCATATAAAATGGCTCACTATTTGCTACCGCTTTGGGGAAGACTCTGGCAGAGAGGTCTCTGACTCTTAGACAACTTCATTCAGCTTGAGATTATGATGTTTCAACCCAAGGTGAATTCGCTTTTCCTTGATTTCCTCCAGAGTCTTTTCTGAGCTAAATTCTGAAAACACCTTGTATTTGCAAGTAGGAACAAGTGGGCTATCAGACTGAGAGGGTGACACACAGGTTTTGAATCCTTTTATTGTGGGAATGGGAAAAATAGAAAAACAGTATTGGAGATGGAGATTAGCCAAGCATTCTATAGGTAGACGTGGAGAATGCAAGAGAAAAGTAGCAAGTGAAGAAAAAATTAAGAACCTGAACCCTAGTAAGCTCCAATGCCAAAGTCATGGAGAGTTTCAAGAAGGGAAGTTAATGTTACTGAACCAAACTCAGGTCCACCCACCCATGTCAGTAAGGCCAATCTGCTGACACCCAATTGTAGTGAAGGAAAGTGCAGTATTTATTATAAGGTGTCTGTAAGGAGTTCAGGACATCCAGTGCTCAAAAAGCCTAAACTACCAGGAAGCATTTTTAAAGGTCAGGTGAAGGAAGGGAGTCTCAGAGTAGGTTATAAGCACATGCACAATTCTTTGATTGGTTGATGGTGAGGTAACAGGGTGATGTCATAGGGGTTAGCATTATCAATCCTTTGGCTCCAGTAGGCCTTCAGGCCAAGTGCTTATGATCATCAAGTAGTTAGCATCTTCCATTGATGGGGGTTTTAACAACTGTGAAACAACTCAGGGAATGTGTATCAGATACCGTTATCTAGGTAAATCAGAGAGGAGCTAAAGCAGAGGATGTGGGAGAAGGGTCTGTCCCATAGAGAAGCCCCTATAGAGTCCTGCTAGGTTATATTATGGAGAAGGCAATGACACCCCACTCCAGTACTCTTGCCTGGAAAATCCCATGGACAGAGGAGCCTGGTAGGCTGCAGTCCGTGGGGTCGCTAAGAGTCGGACATGACTGAGCGACTCACTTTCACTTTCATGCACTGGAGAAGGAAATGGCAACCCACTCCAGTGTTCTTGCCTGGAGAATCCCAGGGACAGTAGGGCCTGATGGGCTGCTGTCTAATGGGATCGCACAGAGTCGGACATGACTGAAGTGACTTAGCAGCAGCAGCAGCAGGTTATACAAACAGAATAAAGGGCCACCTAGAGAATGCATAAAACAGGGAATGAATAAAGAAGTAATTTGCCTTGTCAGGAAGGGGACTCTACAGTGAGTAGAGAGACTCTACACAGTTAGACTCTACAGTGAGCAATTTCAGAAGAGTTGTAAGGAGGGAAGCCGATTGCAAAGAGATAATAAACAAGTAGTAAAAAAAATGGAAGCAATGGCTATAACCCACTTATTCTAGAAATGTGGCCATAGTCTCTGGAAATCATTTTTCATGTCTATTACCTTTCCTTTTCCATTCTGTTGGCCTGTTTGCGTTATAAAAACTTGGAGTCAGGGAGGGAAAAGAATTTCCTGTAGCTTGGAAATTTGGGCAGAGTTGGCAAGGTCACCTCTTTGGCTATCTTAATATTCAACATCTTTCTTTATTTTAATAACATTGGATGATGATGAGTGGCCCTGTTTTGACATTAGAACTACTTTCATGGATTCCACATGCAATAAAATGAGATCCAAGCGCCTAAAAGGGAAAATTGGTTGAAATATCAAAGTGACAGTGGGGAGGGGATGGAGAGGAGGAAGCTAGTGGAAGACAGTTGAGAAGATGAAGATTTGGGGAATGCAATGGTGGGTGTCAAGGGCAACACATTTATTTTAAAGGCAGAGATTCAGGGGCTCAGTGCTTGGTGTTGGCCTTGGGTTAGATGGATTGGCTTGTGTGTTGATGCTCGCACAATGAAAGTCAGGAGAGAAAATTAGTGTGTTAGCATTTTGCTCCTTCTGAGTTCCTGCGGCTGTGTGTGGCTCTTATTTAGTCTGGGATGGATATGTGGTGTTTTTGTAGAAACTAATGTTATTTTGTTGAGGATGGTTGGTATGTTTACTATTTGCTTCTTATACTTCTTCAAAGGATAGAGTAGTGGGAAGTTCACTGGTAATCATTTTGTTATTTGCCTTATTACCTTCACCAAAGGAAGAGATGCTACCCAGCATCTCTAAATTTTAATTCTTTTTTTTTTTTTGGTCTGTAAAATGGCTTGAACAATAAAATCTGCCTTCTTCCAGAGTGGTTGAAGGGTCAAATGAAATATGATAAAAAACACTTTAAAACCAGAGTGATTATAAATAAAATGCAATATTCTCAAATAAAGAAAGAAGATCAGATCAGATCAGTCACTCAGTCGTGTCCGACTCTTTGCGATCCCGTGAATCGCAGCACGCCAGGCCTCCCTGTCCATCACCAACTCCTGGAGTTCACTCAGACTCACGTCCATCAAGTCAGTGATGCCATCCAGCCATCTCATCCTCTGTCGTCCCCTTCTCCTCCTGCCCCCAATCCCTCCCAGCATCAGAGTCTTTTCCAATGAGTCAACTCTTCGCATGAGGTGGCCAAAGTACTGGAGTTTCAGCTTTAGCATCATTCCTCCTAAAGAAATCCCAGGGCTGATCTCCTTCAGAATGGACTGGTTGGATCTCCTTGCAGTCCAAGGGACTCTCAAGAGTCTTCTCCAACACCACAGTTCAAAAGCATCAATTCTTCGGCGCTCAGCCTTCTTCACAGTCCAGCTCTCACATCCATACATGACCACAGGAAAAACCATAGCCTTGACTAGATGAACCTTTGTTGGCAAAGTAATGTCTCTGCTTTTGAATATGCTGTCTAGGTTGGTCATAACTTTCCTTCCAAGGAGTAAGCGTCTTTTAATTTCATGGCTGCAGTCACCATCTGCAGTGATTTTGGAGCCCAGAAAAACAAAATCTGACACTGTTTCTACTGTTTCCCCATCTATTTGCCATGAAGTGATGGGACTGGATGCCATGAAAGAAGGGAAAGACAACAAAGAATGAAGGCAGGGATAAACATCCCTTCTCTTTCTCATTACCTTCATCCCTGTGGGGGTAGCCATGAACCAACTGCCTTTGTGGGCCTTCATAACTCAGCTGAACTGACTTCACACTGAGCCAGAAAGTGAGAGGCAATATCCAAAGCAGGAAATCAAAGCTCTGGAATTCTGCTGAAACTTTAGTTTGTACAAAATGCCTCTCATTGGGTCTAGAACATATTTAGCACTCAGTAAATGTTTTATATTATGCATTCTTCTTGGCTCTTCTCCTTCCAACCATATATTGACCTTACTAATGCTATTCAAAGATAGATCCAGATTTATGGGGCCAAAACCATGCACAACATTGGACCATCTATTTAAGAATAAAATTGCAACAAAATCTCCTTTTACATATTTTACTAAAACATTTAGTCAATTGATCAGATTACTAGGACAGCTCAAGGCCTTGCAAGGGATCCACACATGGAAAGGTTCTTAAAGCTTAAATATCAGTAATTGCACATATTTCTGACATTAAAAATTCTGAGTTAAAAATTATTTTGGTTTGAGAGTTATGTGTATCTATTGAAAACATTTGAGAACATTGAGTTTTTAAATTCTTTTTCAAATTCTTTTCCCATTTAGATTATTACAGAATATTGAACAGAGCTCCCTGTGTTATACAGTAGATCCTATTGAACATCTATTTTAAATATAGTGGTGTGTACACGTCAGTCCCAAGCCCCCATTTGTCCCTTCTACTTCCCCCAATCTGATAACCGTAAATTTGTTCTCTAAGTCTGTGAGTGTTTATTTTCATAGATAAGTTTATTTGTATCATTTTATTTCTTAGATTCCCCATGTAAGTCATATAATATTTGTTTTTCTCTGAGTTACTTCACTTAGTATGATGATCTCCAGGTCCACTCGTGTTGCTGAAAATGGCATTATTCATTTTTTCATGGCTGAGTAATATTCCATTGCATATATGTACCACATCTTCTTTATTCATTCATCTGCTGATAGACATTTAGGGTATGTCCATGTCTTTGCTATGTAAACAGTGCTGCAATGAACATTGGGGTACATGCATAATTTTAAACGAAAATTTTCTCTGGATATAAAATATCGCATGCGAGAGTCTCTGCCCAGGTCACTTTGTACTTAAAACTACCTTAAAGTTCAACTTATAAAATGTGTCATTTAGGTATCAGAGGATTTTTCAATTTTTCCTGCTTATAGAGCCAAAAATAACTCAAGTCCTTTGGTCTATCCCACTGTCGGCAGCAGACCACCTAGAAATGATCACTGACAGGCAAGAAGCTGCCCCAGAGAGGAGGCTTTCTTACCTTGCTTTGAAAGCTACCACTCTGTCAGAACTTTTTATTTCTGATTGAACAGCCTCAGCATTTAGAGTTTTAAATAGCTCAGCTATTTAAAATAGGTAGTGAAGAGTTCTGACAAAACATGGTCCCCTGGAGGAGGGAATGGCAAACCACTCCAATGTTCTTGCCTCAGCAACTCTATGAGCAGTATGAAAAGGCAAAAATATATGACACTGGAAGATGCGTCCCCCAGGTTGGAAGGTTCAAGTATGTTACTGGGGAAGAGCGGAGGGCAATTACTAATAGCTCCAGAAAGAATGAAGTGACTGGCCAAAGCAGAAATGATGCTCAGTGGTGGATGGATCTGGTGGTGAGAGTAAAGTCCAATGCTATAAAGAACAATATTACATAGTAACCAGGAATGTTAGGTCCATGAATCAAGGTAAGTTGGACATGGTCAAGCAGGAGTTAACAAGAATGACCATTGACATCTTAGGAATCAGTCACCTAAAATGGATGGGAATAGGAGAATTTAATTCATAAAACATTAAATAGTACATAAAAAGATTAATAAACTTTCATCTAATGGATGTATTTTTGTTCATTGTTATTTTTCTTTGGTCTGGTTCTTTATGTAGGATTTTGTAGAAGTAAATAATAGTTTTAACTGAATAGAGTAAACTTCCTGTGTATTTTCATTTTAAAAGCCTCAAATAATTAAGTTCTCTAGTATATCCCATCCTCAGAAATAAATGTTATCAGTTTTGCATGTTCCTTCCGTCTTTTTTATGCATTTGTGTTGGTGTATATGAACATCCAGAAAATAGGTTTTCTCGTTTTACTTGTACCTTGCATGTTTGTGTGTTTTAAGTTCTATACCATTTTATCACCTGTAAGTTGGTATATTCACCACCTCAGTCAAGATACTGAACAGTTCCAGCCAACACCCTCATGTTGCCCTTTTATAATCACAAGTACCATTTTTTTTCCCCTGCACTAATCTCTGCAACCACAAGTATGCCCTTCATTTCTAAAATTTATCCTTTCAAAGAGGTTATAAAAATAGAATCTTATAGTGCATAACCTGGGCATTTTGTAAAGTTAAAGAAAACTTGAATGTCACACGCCAGCATTTTCTTCTTTTCTCTTTTTGTAGATGAGAGACATTACTCAGCCCCCCTTGGCTTCACTTTTCTCTTCTGAAGCTTTTGGCTTCTAAAGCCCTCTGCTTTTCAAAGACTCTCATTCTCATCTCAAGTGATTTCTGGCTGTTGGAAATACATTTTGAAGTATAGTAAGAGCATAGAGTGGCCGTGGCCAATGTTGAGGAGGAAATGAAATGAAATCTTGCCTTAAATTATGAGAGTGAGAAAACTCCCAGAGCAGTGAGGGGAAAATGAGTATTTCAGGACCATCATGGTTCCTTTCCATAATGTGTGCCCAGGGAGAAACTACAGTAGGAATCCAGAATTCTGTCTGAGACTCATTATCAATACAACATAGCAAAGTTGTCAGAAACCAGAAGGAAAGGAAAAGACTCCTTTTCTTTGCTATCGGTTATCAAGGAAAGAAACATCATCAGGATCCTATAGATTTTCCAGTTTTCCTGGTTTGCCACTATACCCGGACATCTGGTATGCCTGGGGCTTCCCAAGTCCTACTACGGAATGGATCTGGGAAAAGGCCTACCTGCCTGCGATGCCTACCATTTCCAAGGCTCTAGGTAGTTGACTTCAGGATGATTGTCATTGACATATTAAGGTATTTTACCCATCTGGAATTAGAGTTTTAAAATATAATCAAACTTAAATAAGTTCATATGAAATATTTGCAATTTGAGTCTGTTTTTGTAGGAAAAAATAGATGAATAGTAAACTATTAAAGTAGATATTAATGTAAGGTCTCTGATGACTCAGCAGGTAAAGAATCTATCTTCAATGCAGGAGACACAGGAGAGTGCGAGTTTGATCGCTGGGCCAGGGAAATTCCCTGGGAGGGAATTTTGGAGGAAACTTGGAGGCAACCCACTCCAGTGTTCCTACCTGGAAAATCCCAAGGACAGAGGAGCCTGGTGGGGTACAGTCCAAAGGGTCATAAAGAGTCAGACACGACTGAGCACAATACTATTGTTATTATAATGAGTAGCATCTCATTCCACAAAATTGAGTTGAGGATGAAATAGTTTATTTTTTCTAATGATATTATTTTGTTCATTTGAGTGCTTATTTCTTTGAGAAGAAAAGATACATTTCCATCAATTCTGGTCTTCTTGCTCCTCCATTTTCCCTTAAGTTACATCCAATTTCCAGGTTTTATCTGGTGTAATGGGTGTGTCAATGGGCATTTAGGGGGAAGGAGAGAGTTAAGTATTGATGAGACTTAAGACCTTATTAACATTAATAAAAAGTTTTCCCTCCTCTTACAGGGTTATCAAGACTAATCTTAAATCAGAAGTAAAGTAGTTAGTAAAGTATGTCTTGCAAACCATATACACTTCTAGCAGGACTCCTTTCTGGTGTACCTTCACCCTTCAGGGCAGCAGTGAGGAGAGGGATGTGGGAGGGAGGGGACTCTCCTAAATAGTTTTCAAAGACTCATACTTGAAAGAGGCACCAATCAGGCTGCTCTCCAGCCCAAACCCATTCTCTGTCCTCTCCCATTCAGTCTTCATTGGTCCCACCTCTCCAAATCCCTCCTTTCCCCAATACTTTATCTCAGATATCTATTAGGAAGAAAGGCATGAGAGGAAACTGTAATATATAGAGAACATCTACTGTGTGCCAATATTAGATTTTGTTCTCTGCTTCCTCCAATCAATCAGCAAGTCCTATCCTGTCAACCTTGGAAGTGTCTTCAGAATCCAGTCTCTGTTCCCCTTCACCTGCTACCACCCTGGACCAAACCACTACCACCTCTCATGGATGGTCTTCTAAATGGAATCTGCATCTACAGTTGTTGTTTCGTCTCTAAGTCATGTCTGACTCTTTGCCACTCCATGAACTGCAGCACGTCAGGCTTCCCTGTCCTTCACAATCTCCTGGAGTTGGCTTAAATTCATGTCTATTGTATCAATGATGCCATCCAATCATCTGCTATCCTCTGTCGCCCTCTTCTCCTTTTGCCCTCAATCTTTCCCAGCATCAGGATCTTTTCCAATGAGTCAGCTCTTCACATCAGGTGGCCAAATTATTGGAGCTTCAGCTTCAGCATCAGTCCTTCCAGTGAACATTCAGGGCTGATTTCCTTTAGAATTGACTGGTTTGATCTCCTTTAGAATTGAAGGGACTCTCAAGAGTTTTCTCCAGCACCATAGTTTGAAAGGATCAATTCTTTGATGCTCAGCCTTCTTATGGTCCAACTCTCACATTTATTGATTATTGGAAAAACCTAGCTTTGACTATACAGACCTTTGCTGGCAAAGAGATGTCTGTTTTTTAATATGCTGTCTAGGTTTGTCATAGCTTTCCTTCCAAGGAGCAAGTGTCTTTTAATTTCATGGCTGCAATCACAATCTGCAGTGAGCAGACTGTGATTTTTTGGAGCCTAAGAAAATAAAATCTGTCACTGTTTCCACTTTTTCTACATCTATTTGCCATGAAGTGATGGGACTGGATGCCATGATCTTAGTTTTTTGAATTTTGAGTCTTAAGCCAGCATTTTTCTTCTCCTCTTTCACCCTCATTACGAGGCTCTTTAGTTCCTCTTCACTTTCTACCGTTAGAGTGGTGCCATGTGCATATCTGAGGTTGTTGATATTTCTCCTGGCAATCTTGATTCCAGCTTCTACACTTACCTTCCGAGTTTAATCATAACATGGGAGCCAGAGAGATTCTTTCACCACAGAAGTCAGACCGTGTGCTCTCTCTGCTTAGAATTTCCAGAGGTTCCTGTCTTATGCAGAGTAAAACCCAAAGCCCTTGCTTGCACTAGCTTGCAATGCCCGTCCATGATTGCTTAGCCCTGCTGGTTCTCTGGCCTCATCCCCTACCACTGATGACCTCACTGGCTTGCACCAGCCACCCTAGTGTCTGCACAGATCCTCTGTCAGAGCCTTTGAACCTACTGTGACTTCTGCCAAGCAACTGTTGCAACAATTATCTGCATTACCAGCCAGGGCCATTGCTAATCACCTTATCTAAAAATGGAATGCTCTATAGCACTTACCACCAGTCAGCTACCTGTCTGTCTGTCTGTCTGTGAATCATCTGTTTACTTGAACCCTGCCCCAGTACCATGCCCACACAAACCATTGTCTGCACCAAGATGGCATGGACATTACCTGCTTTGTGCACTGCCGTGTCCCAAGTCCCTGGAAGAGGACCTGACACAAAGGTCTCAATAAGTGTTTTGAAATGAATGAATGACACTACACAATAATCTGGGAAGATAATGATTTCTTTTACTTATATGGATGAAGTTAACAGTGCTCAGAAAGATAATTTATGAACATTCACACAATTGCTAAAAGGTAGCAACAAGTATATACCACAGGAAGCTTTTCTAGTTAGGATAGAAAAGAGCCAGGCCACTATTTACAAAATGGCCTTGCAGATAAATAATATGTTGTATATTATCCTTCCTAACATTAGGAATTTAATTTAAAAGAAGATTAATTTAAAAAGAGGTTATCTAGGAATAGGCAGTGTCTTAACCTGGGGGAATGTGTTTTTAAGGGAATCGCAGGCACATTGGCAGGTTTTGCTGGTGCTGTCTTGGGGCCAGGAACCAGCTATGCTGCTAGTTCAGTGATTAGGTCATGTGCTGGCGTCTGCTGGGAACTTTGATAAAGTAGATTCTTGGCCAAGCTCACTTTAATATAAAATATGCTTTTGTGGCATTCTGGCCCTGGTTCAATGGACCTTTTCTTTCTTTCATTCAACTTTGGAAAGAAGATTTGGAGTGAGCATTCAGTAGACACACTCTTCTATGTCTGATCTGCTGCTAAAGCCCTTTCCATATAGGAAAATGGGAGTATGGCAGGCTGGTTAATATTTCTATTAGAAAAGTAAGAATTGAAGTCAGGAGTCACTAATGGGATAATTCCTTAGAAATGAGAAAACACTATAAATCTAAAGTAGAACAAGAGGCGAGCAAGGCTAAAGGGAGCTTCTTTATTTTTTAACATTGGTTTACTTGCCTTATTTTCAAAAAATACTATATTCCTATTCTTTTATTTTCAAGCACTGTATTTGGCTTTTTTAAAAAATGTGCTTTCCCCATTTTATATAGGTGGAGATACATCAATACAGTCTAGTGCTTCAAAATCATCCAAGTCATGAAGTCTGTAGCCTGACGTATTTGGCTGTGATTGAGCACTCAACTAGATTTTATTATTTTTGTTAATTTTCAAAGAAGTCTTTCAAAGATGAGGATACAACTGTAATTAATTTCTGACTGGAAAATATATCGATCTACACACACACATGCACACTGGGTTGTGGCTGCAGCCTTGCAAAGACGGTACATGGATATTTAACTGTGTATGTATCAGTATGATGTTCTCATAGGTTCGTGTATAAGGGATGAAAGTGAAAGTTGCTCAGTCGTTTCCAACTCTGTGACCTCATGGACTGTAGCCTGCCAGATTCCTCTGTCCATGGAATTAATTCTCCAGGCCAGAATACTAGAGTGGGTAGCCTTTTCCTTCTCCAGGGGATCTTCCTAACCCAGGGATCAAACCCAGGTTGCCTGCATTGCAGGTGGATTATTTACCGATTGAGCCACCAGGGGAGTCCCTGTTTAAGGGATCAGTTCAGTTCAGTTCAGTTGTTCAGTCATATCCAACTCTTTGCGACCCCATGTATTGCAGCACACCAGGCCTCCCTGTCTATCACCAACTCCTGGAGTGCACCCAAACTCATGTCCATCGAGTCGGTGATGCCATCCAGCCATCTCATCCTCTGTCGTCCCCTTCTCCTGTTGCCCCCAATCCCTCTCAGCATCAGAGTCTTTTCCAATGAGTCAACTCTTCCCATGAGGTGGCCAAAGTACTGGAGTTTCAGTTTTTAGCATCATTCCTTCCAAAGAAATCCCAGGGCTGATCTCCTTTAGAATGGACTGGTTGGATCTCCTTGCAGTCCAAGGGACTCTCAAGAGTCTTCTCCAACACCACAGTTCAAAAGCATCAATACTTTGGTGCTCAGCCTTCTTCACAGTCCAACTCTCACATCCATACATGACCACAGGAAAAACCATAGCCTTGACTAGAAGAACCTTTGTTGGCAAAGTAATGTCTCTGCTTTTGAATATGCTATCTAGGTTGGTCATAACTTTCCTTCCAAGGAGTAAGTGTCTTTTAATTTCATGGCTGCAGTCACCATCTGCAGTGATTTTGGAGCCCAGAAAAACAAAGTCTGACACTGTTTCCACTGATTGGCCAATCAGTTGACATGACGGGCAATCTTTCTTTAAGTAGAAACCTGTTGTATGGAAAAAGGTTAAAAACATCTTTGTAAAAACTGAGGGTTAAGGAACCTCAGAAACTTCACTCCAATATATTTATAAATATGCCATCATTTCAACCGTAAGATCTCTAACTGGCATGTTCTTATGTTCTAACTGGCATGAAAATGAGTAAGAGAAGTAAGTTATCATAGTTCTCCACCATTTGAGGGGCTCTGGACAGAGGTCAAGTCATAAATCAAAAGGAAACTAACATGGAGAGCCAAGCTGAGCATCAGGGGAAGAAAATTTATCTCTACATTCACCACACGCTTTGCGCAGTCACGTTGCCATCAGTCTAGGTTGCAGAAGAGCCGATACAAAAGAAAGGAATAGCACGTTCTCTCCCTGTGTCAGTCTCTTTTTCCTTTTCCGGTTCTTAATTTTTCTCTCTTATGTCCCAGTTATTCTTTCTCCCATTTCCCACTTTGTATTTCACCAACTTGGTCCTGGAGTCCTTGGAGGCTTTCTCGTTGAGATTTACTATCTGTGTGCAGTCAGGACCTCGCCTTTGACTCTCCACCTCTCCCTGGATCATGCTGTTCCCTTCTTACCCTCTCAGAATCTCCTCTAGCTGAACATGAGAATGTTGTCCGTTTTCAGTGAGGAGAATCTGGGCCTGCTGGGAGGTAAGCAAGGCATGGTGAAGTGTTCAAGGACTCAGCCTCTCTTGTGTGATACTCTTCTCTCCTGTGCTCACGTGATGTATCCTGAGGCTCCCAAGTCCATCCCTGGAATTTATGCAGAGCAGAATAGGTGCTGTGCAGGGAAATGGAGAGGATAGGAAATTGTACTGAATAATAATAGGCAAGATCATACCCAGTGGTGTGATAGCAGTGACTTAAATTCCATTTAATAATTTAAACTAATATTAATTGTTAAATATATTGAAAAGAAATTTTATTTTGGTGTTTTCCAGTTTTTCCTCAGAGCATGCATTTTTAAAATAGAAAAGAAATGCTTTTGTTATACTAAGTGAAAACGAAAATTCAGCTTTGTGTATATAGTCTAGCTACAAATATATAAAAATTATGGCAGAGAAATAAAACTGGTAGGATGTCTACCAGCTAATTAAGAGCGACTGCATTTGGATGGTGGGTCTAAGGCTTATTTTGATATTGTTGTTATTGTTGTTTCTGCTCTGATATCGTCTAATTTTGCTCAAATGCGTGTGTTTCACTTTTAGAATAGACTGTATAAAACATACTTCACTAAAATGGTGTTCCTTCTTTTCCTTTTTATGAAGATAAAAAAGGGAGTTTATAAGCAACATTTGTTGCTTTTTAGTTAAATTTGAAAACATATATCTATATTTAATTAAATGCTAGATATGGAATATAAATTTAGTACTATTTCTTTTGTATAAATAGCACCATGGAGCATGATATTAGACCAGAGTCAGACAATTGAAACCTCAGTTTCGTACTTGTCCCCAGCCATCTGGGTGACCTTGAGTGACACAGGTTCCTCCCCCTGCTTCAGTTTTCACTCATTTTGATGCTGAAAAGTTTGGGCCAGTCAATGCAATCTGGCACTTTCTGCCTCTAAAACACTCTTGCAGTATCTTTGTTGGCTTTGTACCTTCCCTGGTGTGTCTCTGCCTCTCTCTTGTGCAAAAGGATATGGTGGCAATGGTTTAAGACATTTTATCCTCAGCGAGTTTAGCAGCAGGTGAGAAAAAAATTTAATATAGGCAGCCTTATATATGAGAGTGAAATCTTGTGGCATTTGTGACTCTAGTATAACCGCATTTTTTTCCCTCTTCCATATAGTGTCATTCTACTTCTAAGCTCTAAGACCCAAAGATATACTTTTGCTACATGTTTTTAAATGAATCCTTTTTTAGTCCATCTGCAAAATGATTGGCCATGAATGGAAACAGTGGTACTGCTGCTTCCAGGGGAACATTGGATTGTATTACACAGGAAGAGTCTTGGTGCTTGAGGTGCTGGATGGATTAGTTCATTAATCCAAGCAAATAGTGACTTTCATAACATGGTTGAAAGAACACCCTGTTACAACCTTGATGAGATCCTTTTAGACTTTTGATGTTTACTGTCTTTGTCTTATTTATTCAGTCAGATTTGCCACTGATGATATAGATGGCTGTACACCGATTAAAATTACTGAAGTCATAAACCATAAAGCAAAAGGATGAATGGAATTTCAGAATGAGTTGGTTTTTGTATCTGTAAGAAAGATGGTTTCTTGGTGTTTATACTGCTGTCCAGGGAATAGATTGCAGGACAAATAATAATGTTAATGATGATGATAATAGTGGCTAACACTTAGTTAGCACTTCCTAGTTCTAGACATTGCTCTAAAACTTTTAAAGGTTTTAATTTATGTAATCCCTGGAACAACCCTAGGAGTAAAGTGCCATAGTTATCCCCATGTGAAGCGGAAACAGAGGAAGACTAATTGCCCAAGATCACATACCTGAGAACCTGAACTCAGATAATTCTGACCCTAAAGCCTGTGCTCATAAACATACTGCCTCTCTGGCTCATCAGTGTTCAGCAATCTGTGGAGGACCTTGATGTAGATTATATATGTTTCTCACTTTCTGTTCCCTGTACCAGAGGACTCATCCTGCTATCTCCATGCTTTCCTGCCATGTAGAATCATCTTTTCCTAATAAAATATTTGCTGGGACTGTAGTTAGAGATTTAGAAACAAAATGAACTTTAGGCCCACTGAAGTTCCACTGGTACTGCTTCCAGGGGAACATTGGAATTGGAATTACACAGGAAGAGTAATAACTCCAAACTTTAGGGATGACCAGTAAAGCAACAATCTGTAAAAGAATGCCCATCTCAGAGCAGGGAAAACTGGGCTTGATTCAGCTGGGACATACACCTGGTCCCAAGGGAACAGATTCTGATCCAATGGGTCAGGTATGGGGCCTTGTAACTATGTATTTAAAATATTTCTCCAGGGAATACTGACACTCTTCCCAGGTTTGATAATCCCTAAACTAGAGCATGTGGAAAGTAAACTATTCTAGGGGCAAAGGACAGTGAATCGCCACTGATTATGTTCACTAGATAGGGTGATGGGGCCCTTTAACAGTCTGATCCTGGAGGGCAAAAGGAAAGAATCAGGATTTAGGGCAGATTTACTCTTAAAACCCCTTTGCTTAAGCACAGTATGCTGAGTAGCTCCCCAGTATCACTTGATTGGAGCTTTCTCAACACCTTCCTGTGAGCTGGTCAGGCTGCTGTCGCACGATGAACCCAGAGGGGAGGCAGCTAGCTAGACCTGAGGAGTTAAGAAAGATTTCTTAGACAAGTTGACCCTTAGACAGAAGGCATTTACATGCAAGTTCCTTCTTTGGACCCAAATCTTAAAGCATTTTAGAATCTGAACATAAAGAGGTTTATTTTGGAAGACACAACAGTCGTTCGGTGAGTGGCTGATTAACCTCAACCTGACTGTTCCATTCCGAGAACAATGATAAAAACTGACTGTCTCACCTCACTTCACCCACCCTGACTTGCCTCTTTATTTCTTTCCTGTCAGTCTAGATCTAGTCCTCTCAGGTGAAAATCACTAACTAGGAACTAAAACAGAAATTTTATCGTAATCCTTGGTGTATTTTAGTCATCTTTACTACACGTGGAGTCTGCCCATTGTGGATTGTATTTATATTTTTAGGTTGTTAATTTAATTATCAAATATTTGAAACATATAGACAATTAAGGAAGTTAAATGATACCCATATTTCTATCTTCCATCTTTAACAGATGTTACTATTTTACTCTGTTAGCTCCAGATTGTTTTCACTTGTGAAGACATAAAATGTTGCAGAGACTGTCCGTGACTACCCCCATCTTGGGTCTGGCTTCATGGGACCTCGGGGACCCTATACTTCCTTTGACAGCTGAGTCCTTAAGATTCCAGGAAGCACACAGCGTTCTGGAACATGGCAGAGCTGGTCACCCAAAAATGGTTTTGTTTTTGTTTTTTTTTTTTTTTTTACTAATTGGCTTCTGTGCTATATCAGGAGTGTTTGCATGAGTGTTGGGAGGATGGCAAGATTCCCACTCTGAGTTTTAGATTCTATTTATCCATCTTTATTCCACTGCAACAGGGTTCATTCAAGCCCTCATTAACTCTGGATCATAGCAATAGCCACTCTATGGGACTCCTCCTCACAACTTTCTCAGCTGTTACCACACACAATGCGCATTTGGATAGCTGGATGTCATCACATTTCTTCTGAAGAGTACCCATTTCCATGAGAGTTTTGGCAAGAAAACACAAGAGAGGAAGAGATTGTCTCTGGTGTAATAATAATCGTAATAATGGTCCCAAATGTTTACTGAAGTTTCACTCTGTGCCAAGAATTGTTCTATAAACTGCATGAATTAATTTATTAAATTTTCGTAGCCTCTCTATGACATACATATTATAATTATCCAAGTTTTAAGGATGAAGAAACTTAGACACTAAGACTAAGTGACTTGCTCAGATTTTCCCAACTAGTATGTGGCAGAGCTAAGGTTTGGACATGGGTCACCTGGCTTTAAAGCCCACGTTATTTATCACTATGCCACCCTGCCTTTCACCGTAGCTCCTGATGACAATGAATAGAAACAGCAAGCCTATTTGGGGGCTTCACATTTTTGCTAATCCTTTATGCATAGTGTACTATGTCAGATCTGTCAAAAGTTGGTAGTATTCAGCATCTTTTGAATGAGTTCTGCTGGGAAATTATTTTAAAATTGAAGTATCTGTAATGCTAACACATTTCTGCATAGGAACACTTTTATAAGGAGTACTTAAATTTCCAGACAAATCTGTAATCTAGTTAAGCCATGAAATATCTAAATAAGCTCATCTGCAATAAAACAAGAGAAAAATGGCAATGTGGTTAAAATATTAGTAAAAAAACAAAGCCAAAGTTGTTATATTTTATTCTTAGATGATTGAACTTAAGGGAAAGAAGGATGAAGAAAAAGAAACTTTGGGAAGATGTTAGAGTACTTATAAGGCTTTTGGAGATAAATGTTTATTATATGCAATTTCATTTTATTTATTTATTTTTTTACCAGACAAGTAATGACTTTATTATTTTTTATTATTTTATTTTATTTAACTTTACAATATTGTATTGGTTTTGCCATATATCAAAATAAATCTGCCACAGGTATACATGTGTTCCCCATCCTGAACCCTCCTCCCTCCTCCCTCCCCATACCATCCCTCTGGGTCATCCCAGTGCACCAGCCCCAAGCATCCAGTATCGTGCATTGAACCTGGACTGGCGACTCATTTCTTATATGATATTATACATATTTCAATGTCATTCTCCCAAATCATCCCACCCTTTCCCTCTCTCAGAGTCCAAAAGACTGTTCTATACATCAGTGTCTCTTTTGCTGTCTTGTATACAAGGTTATTGTTACCATCTTTCTAAATTCCATATATATGCGTTAGTATACTGTATTGGTGTTTTTCTTTCTGGTTTACTTCACTCTGTATAATATGCAATTTCATTTTAAATCTAAAGGATTTCTTTTTATCTGACACAGTTGTGTTAATAGTGGTGTTTTTATACTTCTAAAACTCTAAAACAAGAAGAACTTCTTGTGGTTTGCATACATAACCAAGAAAGGATGAGAGATTTGCTAAAGTAATTATATAAGAGTTAGAAAAGGGAAAAGAGTTACAGAGAATATACATACTTGTTTTGTGAATAAAGATCCTTTGAACTGAAATTAGCTTCAAGAATAGACATAGAGTAGGAAGTGCATGTGGAGAAGGCAATGGCAACCCACTCCAAGGTTCTTGCCTGGAGAATCCCTGGGACAGCGGAGCCTGGTGGGCTGCCATCTATGGGGTCGCACAGAGTCGGACATGACTGAAGTGACTTAGCAGCAGCAGCAGCAGGAAGTGCATGTACATGCCTTCCAAGTGCGAAATGATTGTAAGGAAAAAATTTTGAGTAACACATTTCCTTCCCGCAGTCAGAGTAGCATCATTGACTCAAACCGTCATAGTGGATGAAAGGAGAAGAAAGTGTGCAACCAGCAAGAAGCCCATGTTACCAAAGAGCATTTGTAATTTAATACATACTTTGTAATTCTCTGATGTAAAGTATTTTCTTTTAGGTTAAAAATGGATTAGGCATGCTTTTGAGAAAATGATGTTAGAAATCTTGTGTTCTTGGAAAACAAAAGTGGATGTACTGTGTGTGTGTGTGTGTATATATATATATACATATATATACACATACATATATATTTTTTCATGGCACCATTAATATAGGGTCTCTTGGCACCTACAAATGTAAGGTTTCATGTCACCATTTGCAGAGTCTCTTCTTTTACATCTAGTTATTCCCTCATTGTAAGGATTGTAAGAAGCTTTGCAAAAATGGTTTCAAATAATCTGCTGCTTATTGTGGATGAGATAAGCTTGCCCAGTTATTCAGGCTCAGCCCTCTTCCTATCCCACCTTTCCTATATTTTGTTTCTTTGTTTCGTGACATAGTCACTGGGGTGAACATACATTTTTTAGCTACCCTAACAGAAAGCTTGTTTCCTTATTATCCACGGACCTGGAAGTTAAGCTCAACCTTGGCTGCTGTGAGAAGGAAGTCAGGGACTTGACATTGCTAAGGGAGTTAGAAACACTACTGTTTCAAAACATGTCACCAGGTCATTAATTAAGCACTAAAGCAAGTAACTTGAATGGAATCAGTTCAAGAGAACCCTTCCCCCACACTGCTCCCACTTTGGCTCATGTAAAATACACATAATTTAAATCTTATTGAATACTCCTAAGTGCTCCACTCTCAATAGTTAGAATCACAGTAATAGAATTTTTCCAGTTTATGAAAGGAAGAATAATGAACTTGAGAAAAACTAGAGTATTTTCATTTTAATTGCTGAGGTTATGATGTTGGTTGGAATAAATGATTTAAGTCACCTACTGATTGGAAATGTTTTGAGTATAAAGCTTTATAAACCCTGCTCATGCAGTTCCTTTGAAGTTAGTCCTGGAAACACTTTGTTCTTAGAAGATGTTGGAATGAGCTCCAAAATGGACATTTGTTTCCCAGAGGGTATGAAATCTGACTTGTCTAAAATTCTTGGCGAAGTCATAAACACCACGGTATCTTAGTTATTTTTTCACTTTCTCCTCAGAACTGCAGCTCTGAAATAGTCTAATGAAATTGTTTAATTGCATCAACCAACTGAAATCAGGGATGCACAGCGTTTTCTCCTGATTTCTGATTTTATAGCTCCCAAGTGGACTAAAACGAGTGATTTCTTTCTGCTGAGTAGCAACTTAGAGAGGGTACTTTTGAAATTTTGTCAAAGTAAAATTTCAGAGAAGCTACTTTGGATCTTTTTCCTGGAATAAAGTGATCAGGAGGGAAAAACAATCCCTTTGCCAGATAAATATCAAAGCATTCTAATTCTGCACTAATGTTCCTGAAAGTTTTTATACAAAGACCTTGGGAAAAAAGCCTGTATATACGTACATTTCCTAATATCTTTTTCAGTTTGAGACAAGATTGAACACGACCACATTTTTAGTATCTATAGATGGAGAAGTGCAATTTTTAGTCACACAAAATGGTTTATTTTTTTTAAGTCTCTTCATGAATGTTCTGTGATATCTCTGCTCCAGTGTCTGTGTCCACACAGTGAGCCACAACCCCTACCCCCAGCCCCACCTCCCCAGAAGATCTTGCAAGACCATCAGGTAGGTCTGGCCCAGGCTCCTATGAAGTCACTGTGTTTTCTGTGAGTCCTGGTGCCCACGAGACCTTGTGTGCACCCTCCAAGAGTGGAGTTTCTATTTCTCACAGTCCTATGGAGTTCCTGTGATCAAGCTGTGCTGGCCTTCAAAGCCAAATGCTCTGCGGGCGTGCATGTGTGCGTATGCGTGCATACTCAGTCATGTCCGACTCTTTGCAACTCCATGGACTGTAGCCTGCCAGGTTCTTCTGTCCATGGAGTTTTCCAGGCAAGAAATACTGGAGTGGGTTGCCATCTCCTTCTCCATGGGATCTTCCCAACCCAGGGATCAAACTCATGTCTCTTGTTTCCCTTGCATTGGCAGGGGATTCTTGGCTTCCTAGGCGGCGCTATGTGACATGGTGCTAATTCCTGGTCTTCTCTGAGGCTTCCTCCGCCCCTCCCCTTCTAGCTAGTGTAATAGTACCTATCTCACAGAGTTACTTTGTGAATTGGGTAAGACCCCTCTGCACCTAGTTCTTGACAGATAAAAATGGGAATAACTCATACACACACAACTTACTGTATGTCAGCCATAGTTCTAAACAACTTAAAGATATTAACCCACTGAATTCTCACAATATCCCAATGGGTCAATAGTATTTTATTCCCATTTTATAGATAAGAAGACAGAGGCACAGGAGATTAACTTGCTCAGCATCAGAGATGTGTTGGAACTGAGTTTGAAATTTAGGACAGACTGCTACCAAAGTCTGTGTGCTTAATCATCATCCCAACCTATCTCCCATTCAGATCAGATCAGTCGCTCAGTCGTGTCCGACTCTTTGCGACCCCATGAACTGCAGCACGCCAGGCCTCCCTATCTCCCATTAGTAAGGGTCTTTTCTATTAAGAAATACAAGACTTTAATTTGGATTTTTGGAACCTATATTTCTTTCTCATTTTTCTTGAATTCTGATATCTTAAATTCTGCAGAATCTTCTAGCAGAAACTTCTTCCCTAAAATAAATGGCTTATGAATAGCATAATTTTTGTGAAGTAAAAAGATGTAATAGATTCACAGATTTTCAGATACTTGCATACACAAACTGAGAGAAGCAAAATGTATTTGATCAAATTAATTACCCATGCTAAAATTTAGTATACTCTTAATTATCCATTTTATTGGAAATTTATAATGATCTAAAATAAAATTAATAAGTATTTTGTATATCTACAGAAGTAAATTAGTATTAGAGGACCTTATTAATTGTGATTCAGGTAAGTCTCAAAATTCTGAGTCCTAGTAGTATTTGAACCTGAAAAGTAAGAAATATAATCCCTCTTGTGTCTATAATGAGAACCAGAGGAGAATATTGATGAAAATGGCTTTGACAAACTTCAAAGAGCTATATAAATGCAAAGATCGCCATCAATGTCAAAAAGAGTCCCAGGATTTCATGTGATTGCTCATTAACATACTGAGAGAGCTGGGATGTGAAATCCACATTTCTCAATCTAAGACCTTGGCTAATCATTTGAGAGATCACACCATTGGAAGTACATGGAGTGTGGACCACATTGCCTAACTGGGAGGTGTTGGCTCATAGAGAGAGATTGTTTCTGTGAATCTGATAAAAGCTGGCCCAGTTGACTTCCATGACCCCGACTCTAAGAATTTAGAATTCTAAAATTAAAATAGGGGGAATTCTTCTGCAAATTAAAACTTCAAGATTATTTAGTACCAACATTTTATAGTAGAGCATTTGCAAAGCAAACCAAATATAATCACCCCCAGTGTTTTGAGCAGACTCCAATTTTTCACAGGAAGTGAAGAATTCTTTTTCATTTTAGCCATAGGAATTGGTATTGTTTATTTCTTTATCCATATGTTTTGTGTCTGGAAATGTCCAAAGTTCCTCAAGCTCAGCAGATCATACTGACCCCTTCCTCTGATACCCTTGACGTTTACTCTCATCTGCCTCTTCTCTCTACAGTTTCTACAGGATCCCAACCATCTCTTTCTTTTATTCAGTGTTCTTCCTTATATTCTCCCAATCCCCATCTCCCAGTTCCTCCTTCCTCTTCCTCATTTGCTGAGTTTTAATTATGCACATCCAAAAGCCTTAAGAAATAAGGTCAGCAACTATAATTCTATGATCTTTTCTTCCAGCACCGAACAAGCTTTACCTGGTTAAGATGTGGATTGGGGGACAGGGAAGGAAACATAAGCCTAATCTCAGAGACCTACCAGTTTGATAGAATAAACAACTTTTTCTTTTAAATAAGGGCAAGCTGTCTGCTGCTGGCCTCTTTG
The DNA here is from genome assembly GCA_935064755.1 of Tragelaphus eurycerus. Lineage (NCBI taxonomy): Eukaryota > Metazoa > Chordata > Mammalia > Artiodactyla > Bovidae > Tragelaphus > Tragelaphus eurycerus. The sequence continues at coordinate 12,659,291 of CAKXYN010000024.1, read as the reverse complement.
GAAGAACTCTTTCTCATCATGCCTTGCTTTGCACTTTTCTTCCAGAGCAGCTCTGGCTGGCCCTCCTCCCCTCCGGATTCTGGCTGGTGTCTGGCTGTCCTTCAGCCCTCTCTGACCCCCTCCCTTTGAGGCATCAGTGCTGGCTGCTGGGCTCTTCTTGTGCTTTTCCAAATTCTTCACACGTCTGCTGCCAGTTTAAGAATGATTCATGATTTCTGCATCCAAAGTTTAGTTCTAGAAAAAGATCTCTGGTTTCCCGGTCTTGTTTGGCTGAGGTGTTCACTATCCCAAGCCAGAGAATGGGCAGGAGAAAATTTGAGATTCTTGCAGGCCCTTGCTCTGGTTCCCTTATGGGTTGTCACATTAGCTGGGGTTTCCAAGCTTACCGTGAAAGTCATGATCTCAAATATACATGCTTCCTTTTGCTTGTTCTGTTTCTTTCACGTTCTCAGTAAAGTAAACATGCTATTATTTATTTCACAATGCTCTTGCTTTCAGCTGAAAATTACACTACTGATGTTTGAGGAATTAAAATGCTTCCTTTGGCCTCATGAAATCATTTTTGTCATTGGTTTCCTTCACCTTTCTTTGGATAATATTATGTTAGCTTTTGGTGGTGTTAGAAAAGTTGTTTGCTGTTCACTGATTGTCTGCCTTTCTTCCCCTTGATAATGTCATTCCTAATTAATTATGTCCTCTCCCCCCTTACCAAGACCACCTAGAATTTCTCCCTCTTGGGTGTTTACAGCCTTCAATATCTTGCACATTATAAATGGAAAATGCCTGAGTATTTGAACTTTGTAAGCACAAACCGTTAATGGAGAGTCAACACAGCGTATGGCTGTGATGAATGAAACTGTGTTTTTGACATGACTATTTGCTCTGATCAATCTAAGTGATTCTCAAACCACCAGTGCTATAATCTGAACTATCAAAAATCCCCTAAATGTTTGATACTGTCCCATGTTATTTTCTACCACATGCTCTGTAGGACTTCTGTAGTATCCACGAGAAACTTACAAGTGCTGTATAAATGCAAAGATCATCACTAGTGTCAAGAGAGTCCCAGCATTTCATGTGATTTCTCGTTAATGTGCTGAGAGAGCTGGAATGTGAAGTCCACATTTCTTAATCCCAGACTTTGGCTAGTCATTTGAGATATCACCCTATTGGAAATATACACAATCAAATTTCCCCCTCTTTAAGATGAAAGTAAAAGATAGGCAGAAATCTCCAGTGTGGGATAGCAGTTAGTGAGAGATAGATGAGAATACTAAGAATGATGATATGCATGTAGAGAGGTGAACAGCACTGATGTTTCAACATTCTGTTTATTTCAACACTTGGGGCTTAAGAAAAGCCAAGATTTTGATTGAGCATTCTCCTAATGCTGTTACTGGGGTAGCTGTAGTCTATAACATAATAATTCTGAAAAACCGGATTTTTGTACTATAAAATTTTGAAACTCATGTTTGATTCTCATATGGAGTTTTATGGGACTCCTAGGATAGAGTCTGGTGGCAATGGAGGAGAAGAATGGATCTGTAAGTGGGGAAAAAAGGTGAGAAAATTATTGAGGTCATGTGGACTAATGATTTTAGATTGATTTAGTTCAGGGAAAGTTATTCCTTTGATTAATGACATCAAAAAGATCTACATTAGGAGAGTTTTTCTGATTAATTGCCTAGTGTCTTTCCATTCTATCCTTGGTAAATACCTACTGAGATTATTTGCATATTCAGAATTTTTCCTTCTTACACATTTTTCTGAACAGGCTCAGTAAATGACTTGCAAAACCATGGGAGAATAAACCAGTGCTTTGCCACATTATTGACTATATGTAAAAAACATTGTACTACTTTGCCTTTTTAAATGTACCATGCATCCTTTTCACATGTAGAAACAGTTGAAATCTATTCTGTTTCTTTGAAAAGTACTCCTAGAATGGAGAACATTAACATACCCATAAACCATAAGTGCAAAGTGTTGAAGAAAATTTCTTGCTAGTAAATGTCATGGCAAAAGCTTTGGGTCCTTAAAATTAACCATATGTTGATTAGACCATCTTTGGAAATGTGTAAATAAGGTAGAAAGATATTCACTGGGTTCTGCTATATAACTAATCTGTCCTACATATGCTATAGGATTAAAAGTTTGTATTGATCCCCTTTGGAAATAGCATTAATAAAAATTAGAAGGCTTAAGGTTTTGAAGAAAAAAGTACATGGTTTAAATTGTAGCTTTGCCACAAATCTGTTCAGTTCAGTTCAGTCGCTCAGTTGTGTCCGACTCTGTGACCCCATGGACTGCAGCACACCAGGCTTTCCTGTCCATCACCAACTCCCAGAGCTTGCTCAAACTCATGTCCATCATATTAGTGATGCCATCCAACCATCTCATCCTCTGTCATCCCCTTCTCCTCCTGCCTTCAATCTTTCCCAGGATCAAGGTCTTTTCCAATGAGTCAGTTCTTCACATCAGGTGGCCAAAGCATTGGAATTTCAGCTTCAGCTTCAGTTGGTCCAATGAATATACACGACTGATTTCCTTTAGGATGGACTGGTTGGATCTTCTTGCACTCCAAGGGACTCTCAAGAGTCTTCTGCAACACCACAATTCAAAAGCATTAATTCTTTGGTGCTCAGGTTTCTTTATAGTCCAACTCTCACATCCATACATGACTACTGGAAAAGCCATAGCTTTGACTGGATGGACCTTTGTCGGTAAAGTAATGTCTCTGCTTTTTAATATGCTGTCTATGTTGGTCATAGCTTTTCTTCCAAGGAGTAGGCATCTTTTAATTTCATGGCTGCAGTCACCATCTGCAGTGATTTTGGAGCTCCAAAAATAAAGTCTGTCAGTTTCCATTATTTCCTCATCTATTTGCCATGAAGTGATGAGACCAGATGCCATGATCTTAGTTTTCTGAATGTTGAGTTTTAGACCAATTTTTTCACTCTCTTCTTTCACTTTCATCAAGAGGCTCTTTAGTGCTAATGTATTTAAATAAATTGCTTAACTTATTTTTTTCACTTTTGTGTTTTTGGTTTTTCTTATCTGATAATGGATTAAATAAGTGATCAATGCAAAGAAATAGACGGAAACAATAGAATGGGACAAACTAGAGATCTCTTCAAGAAAATTAGAGATACCAAGGGAACATTTCATGCAAATATGGGCACAAAAAAGGACAGAAATGGAATGGATCTAACAGAAGCAGAAGATATTAAAAAGAGGTGGCAAGAATACACAGAAGAACTATACAAAAATGATCTTCATGACCCAGATAATCATGATGATGTGATCACTCATCTAGAGCCAGACATTCTGGAATGAGACAAGTTGGCTTTAGGAAGCATCACTACAAACAAAGCTAGTGGAGGTGATGGAATTCCAGTTAAGCTATTTCAAATCCTAAAAGATAATGCTGAGAAAGTTCAGCACTCAATATGTCAGCAAATTTGGAAAACTCAGCAGTGGCCACAGGACTGGAAAGGTCAGTTTTCATCCCAATCCCAAAGAAAGGCAATGCCAAAGAATACTCAAACTACCGCAAAATTGCACTCATCTTACACGCTAGCAGCAGCAGTACACGCTAGCAAAGTAATGCTCAAAATTCTCCAAGCCAGGCTTCAACAGTACGTGAACCATGAACTTCCAGATGTTCAAGCTGGTTTTAGAAAAGGCAGAGGAACCAGATATCAAATTGCCAACATCCACTGGATCATGGAAAAACCAAGAGAGTTCCAGAAAAACATCTATTTCTGCTTTATTGACTATGCCAAAGCCTTTGACTGTGTGGATCACAATAAACTGTGGAAAATTCTGAAAGAGATAGGAATACCAGACCACCTAACCTGCCGCTTGAGAAACCTGTATGTAAGTCAGGAAGCAACAGTTAGAACTGGACATGGAATAACAGATTGGTTCCAAATAGGAAGGAGTACATCAAGGCTACATATTGTCACCCTGCTTATTTAAATTATATGCAGAGTACATCATGAGAAACGCTGGGCTGGAAGAAGCACAAGCTGGAATCAAGATTGCAGGGAGAAATATCAATAACCTCAGATATTCAGATGACACCACCCTTATGGCAGAAAGCTAAGGAGAACTAAAGAGCCTCTTGATGAATGTGAAAGAGGTGAGTGAAAAAGTTGGCTTAAAGCTCAACATTCAGAAAACAAAGATCATGGCATCTGGTCCCATCACTTCATGGGAAATAGATGGGGAAACAGTGGAAACAGTGAGACTTTATTTTTGAGGGCTCCAAAATCACTTAAAATGGTGACTGTAGCCATGAAATTAATAGATATTGCTCCTTGGAAGGAAAGTTATGACCAACCTAGATAGCTTATTAAAAAGCAGAGACATTACTTTGCCAACAAAGGTCCATCTAGTCAAAGCTATGGTTCTTCCAGTAGTCATGTATGGATTTGAGAGTTGGACTATAAAGAAAGCTGAGCACCAAAGAACTGATGCTTTTAAATTGTGGTGTTGGAGAAGACTTGAGAGTTCTTGGACTGCAAGGAGATCCAACTAGTCCATCCTAAAGGAAATCAGTCCTGAATTTTCATTGGAAGGATTGATGCTGAAGCTGAAACTCCAGTGTCTTGGCCACCTGATGTGAAGAGCTGACTCACTAGAAAAGACCTTGATGCTGGGAAAGATGGAAGATGGGAGGAGAAAGGAACAACAGAGGATGAGATGATTGGGTCGTGTCACCAAATCAATGGACGTGTGTTTGAGTAGACTCTGGCAGTTGGTGATGAACAGGGAGGCTTGGTTTCTGCAGTCCATGGGGTCTGAAAGAGTCAGACATGACTGAATGACTGAACTGAACTGCACTGAATGGATTAAATAGAATTTCCCTCACAGAATAGTGGAGGATAAAAAAACCAATGCACCCAAGTTGCATATGTAGGAACCACTACTTTTTAAAAAAGATAGCACATCTTCCTTTATCTGCCTTGATGCATTCTGTGGAGGTTTTGTTTATATTATATAAATATTGGCCTAAAATATGCTATACTTTCAACTGTATACAGAGAATTAGAATAGTCTTCGTGGTCTTTAATTTTGATTTCAAACTGTATGAAGGGAGGCAACACCAAACTGATGGAATCTGAATTGCATCTATTATCATACTTTAGCCACTTCAGTTGTGTGCGACCCTTTGTGACCCCATGGACTCTAGCCCTCTAGGCTCCTCTGTCCATGGGATTCTCCAGGCAAGAATACTGAAGTGGGTTGCCATTTCCTCCTCAGCAGATCTTCCCAACCTTGGGATGTAACCCACATCTCCTGCATTGGCAGATGGGTTCTTTACCACTGAGCAACCTGGGAAGACCCCTGAACTAATGTCTCATCTGAAAGTTTCCCAGGTTTTGATGGGATGCCAAAGTGAACTGATGTACAAAGAGGAGGAGGGCTGGCAGTAGGTAAACAGAACCTGTGAGCAGGACTGGTCTTTCAGGAATCTCTCCAGGCGGCTCCTGTGTAATTTGCTTCGTTATACAATGCCCCACGCTGTGCTTCAGCTCCAGTCTTTCTCTGAGGTTTTTCTTTCACCCCTGGGGCCTAACACCTGACTCCCCTTCAGAACCTCTCTGGGAGTTGCAGCTGGAGTAAGGAAGAGGGTTTCTGCCCCTGAACCATTGCAACCTTGCCAGGAGAGGGGAGATTAAAGTTATGGTCAGAAACAGCCAAAGCATTCACAGAATCTCTTGAAACATCTCCTTCTAAAGGTCGCCTTGCTTAATAATGATCTGGAAAAAGAAATTATCAGAGTAAGAAGCTTAAATAACTCAGCCCCCACATGTTATTTTTAGGTACTTAACATAAATGCTCAGATTCAGGGTGGGCCCTTCTTTCAGAGTTGGAAAAACCCTGCAATGTGGGTGGTCTTGGGGCTTCCACTTTAGGATGAGAAATTGTCAGTCTGTATTTCTATCAGAAATTTCTTTTTGTTTCCTCACTTTCATCTGCTTGGAATTGCACCCTGCAATTTTCTCTGACATATTCAGTGAGTGGCCAGGCCTGAGACCAAAGGGCCTTCTGAGATGTAGACATGAGTTTGCTACCATATACTGTTTTTTAAAAAAGGATCAATCTCCTTTTAAGAACTTTAAAAAAAATTGATTTACCAAAATGGCCATAACTATCATTCTCTGACAGCTCACATGGAACCCTAATCCAACACAAATGATTTCAATTTCTATTTTGTCCACAGGGTATATGTGGTATTTTTTAGTGTGCATTTCAAATGCATGGGACTTGTTTCCACATTGAATAGGAGTTAATCAAGTGAAATAAATTTCAGTGGTGCGGGGAAGGTAACAGAACTGCTGTCTAAATTCAGTCTCTCTCCCTCATTTCCATCCTTCTGGGCAGTTTCACCAGGAGCATAATGGGCTAACCAGTTGTTTGACTGCTGTAAAGTTCCTAGCCATCATGACTAATAGCTCTATAATCCTTTGTCAAAAGTCAGCTGATCTCTGGGGCCACTCCAAATACCTCTGGAACTGAACAAACTCATATACAAAGCTGTTTTCTTGTAGAAAATGGCTAGAGTAATATAACATTTTCCTTAAAGGATGAGGATAATTTTAACCTTCCTATTTTATTTTATTCTTAATTTTTTAAAAATTTTATACAATTTTTAAAGTTTGCTTTCCATTTACAGTTATTACAAAATACTGGCTATATTCCCTGTGCTGTACAGAATGTCCTTGAGCTTATCTTACACCCAACAGTTGGTACCTTTCACCCCCTTACTCCTTGAATGCCCCTCCCCCACACTGGTAACCATGAGTTTGTTCTCTGTATCTGTGAGTCTGCATATTTTATGTTAAATTCTGTAGTTTATTGTATTTTTTTAGATTCCACATATAAGCAATATCATATAGTATTTATCTTTCTCTGTCTGACTTATTTCACTTGGCATAATGCCCTCCGAGCCCATCTATGTTGCTGTCGATGGCAAGATATCATTCTTTTTTATGGCTGTGTATTATTCCATTGTGTGTGTGTGCACGTGCGTGCATGTATGTGTGTGTATATCACATCTTCATGTCTCAGTGTGTACTTACTGTCCTGGCAAATTTTTTAGTCATACTTTATATGACTCTAAAAAGTACCTGGTTTTGGGCAAGTTTTTATAGTCCCTCTCATAATGAGGTTCATGGGAGTTAGTATCTAGTTCTGGCTGGCACATTGATGTTGAATGGATGTTTATTGAATGAATGAAACCTTCACACTAATCTCCTTTTATGCCTCCCCACTCACTGTCAACTGATAACATTGCCTTTTTTTCATGTAGAAAATAGAAGCCACCCTAAAGACATACATCTCAAACTTCTGTAACTCTCTTCTCCTTCATCACTAACTCAGTGATAGAGGAATTCATTCATTCATTTGTTCAGGGCCAGTCTCTTCAGCTGTGTTCTGAACCCCGTTGTCAACTGTCCTCCCTAACTCTACCAAGTACACATTCATTCTGTGAACTCTCTAAAATGGTCCTTTCTCTCTTTCAGATCTTCAGTCATTTCATTTCTAAAGGTCATCACTCTCAGTATATAAGTTTCTCTATAGTTTCAACCTGAACTCCCTCTTTGTTATTTTTTTGAAATTAATTTTTCCAAATGAACTTAGGTTCATTTTTACAACCAAAGTTGTCAAATTTAGTGGGAAATTCTTCTACAGTGTTGCCTTCCCTATTGATTATTCCTTCCTTTTCAGTTCTATCCGCCTTGGATTGTATGACACTTTGCTCCTGTGTCTTGATGCTTCTTCTCAGATGCCTTTATAGATACCTCCTTCATTTATCCATTCTTTAAAGGATTATACTTCCCAGAGTTAAAATCTCTTTCTTCTCCTCCTTCACACTATATCCTCTCCTTTGGTGACCTCAGCTACACTTGTAGCTTTAATCATGGACCTTGTGATGATCCCAGAGCTGTATCTCTGATTAAGATTTCTTTCTTGGAATCTCTGATTACTACAAATAATTCATTTTTGCATGATCCACGGATGGAAAGAAGAAGCATGAGTGCATGCTACATCACTTCAGTCGTGTCTGACGCTTTTTGACCCTATGGATTGTAGCCTTCCAGGCTCGTCTATATATGGGATTTCCCAGACAAGAATACTGGAGTGGAATGCTGTGCCCTTCTCCAGGGAGTATTCCCGACCCAGGGACTGACCTTATATGTCTTACATCTCTAGCACTGACAGGTGGGTTCGTTACCACTAGTGCCACTCCAATCAAATATATCTTAAACTAACTCATCACATTCTAAATCCCTCTCATATTCATATTTGTGATTGATGTCACTGTCCATCTGCTCACTCAGCCTAGGACCACCCAAGTCCCTCTTTTTCCTCTCATTGTGTCTAGTCCATCTCCAAGTTCTCTTGATTCTTCTTCCTCATTATTGGCCAACTTCACGCTCTTCCTTCCATTTCTCCTGTCATTATCTTAGTTCAAGCTCTCATCATTTTCTTGCAACAGCTTCCTAACTTGTCTCACTGGCACTTAGGTTCGTTCATCATATAATTGGCAGAATGATTTTTCTAAAAGGAATGTCTGAACACATTAGCCCTCCTTGCTTTAAATCTTTCCATGTCTCCTAAACCCTTCAGGATCAAGTTCAAAATTCTTATTAGGGCACACAAGGCCCGTGTTGCTGTGACCACTAGCCCCTCTGTAGCATCATTACTGAAGCATAGCAGTATCAAGTACTTGCTCTTTCCTTTAGGGTGCCCTCTGCTCTTTACTTCATGGTCTGGTATAAGATACTCCTCTGTCCAACCTACTCTGTGGCTCAGATCACTCTTCCCAGCTAAACTTTCCCCAACATGTCAGGCCCCATAGCACCTTAAGCACCTATCTTTAGATTCTGCATGCTTCTCTGTCCACTACAAAACTGTGGCACCTCAATTAGGAATTATTTCTCTCTTATTTATTATCTCTATGCCACACCTATCCCCACTTATCAGAGTTTTCACAGATAGCATTTTCTACTGTGTAAATAGATTCCAGAGACCAGTTTAAATCTTATCAAAAACAGAAAAAAAAATCCCGCAATTTGAATACTGTGTCACTGCTACTATTCATAAATGTACACAGAAAGACCTAGAGGGTGGAAAGCCACATATGGATAGCTTTTGCCACTGGTACACTTTTACTTGTATAATGAATGACCCCTTGATGTGTCTATTTACAACAGCAGATACATTGAAATTTGAGAATACTTAAGGTATTAAGTAAATTAAAATTTTAATTATGTATATTAAATATTAACTATTAATTTATAATATTAATTATTTTATATATAGAAAGAGAAAACAGTACATATAGAGTGGTATAATATATTTAACCACATGTTTTTATTATTTAAATATTGGTCTCTATGAAACTTAAGCCTGACTTTCTGCACAATTATTGTGTAAACTCTAACAATATCACAATTTACTGTATTGTTAAATTGGTTCCATTTCTCACTTCCTAAACGCACTTTGGCTTGTGTCAGATGAGACTTTCCATTTCCCTAGCACTTCAGTATTTACAGGGCCTACCTATCATGGGAGGATGTGACCCAGGCAGATTGAAATTTTGTTCCCAGTGTCTGCAGCAGGGCAACCCCACCACGTTTAACTTTGGACTAATGAACTTCCCATCTGAGACTCTGAGGTGCTTGATTTGCATCAACTATATACAATCTTGAGCTCTTTGGAAGTCTAGAATGGTGTAATCTTGGGGGAAGGAAATTTAGCCATATGCTAATTTTTCATTGTGCATTGTACCTATAGTGCTTGCTTTGCTCCAGCTTTCTCTTCCTTTTTTTCTCTGCTTGGAATTGTATTTCCTGTTTATATGAGCTGGGGTGATCCAGAGGCCTCCACAGGCTATAAATCCTGCAGGGCAAAGGCAGACTGAGATAGGAAAACATTATTCCCCAGTTCAATGGACAAAGCAGTTCTGGAGCCAGCAGTATGGTGTGTATATATATATATATATATATATATATATATATATATATATATATATATTTTTTTTTTTTCTCTTCAAATCCCAGTGTGGGTTGTTCACAAGGAAGGGCCAAGAGCAGCAGACCATTTCTCTTTATTCCAATTCTCACTCAGAACAAGCTCTAGGAAACAGATTGGAGATTGTGAACAGGAATAGAATCACACATGATCTGATGACTACAGTTAAATTATGAATAGAACCAGGGAGAAAGTTACTTCTAAAATCCCTCCTTGCCCCTTATATTTGAATTCTCCAAGATAAAATACAAGAAAATATTTATTTTTGATCTACAAAATGAGCTGCAGGTAGAGAAGTGATTTTTCTCTGCTTTTCAGATTATTTGCTTAATTTATTAGAGTGGTTCAAATAACAGAATATTGTTGTCTTTGGCTTTCCAGTCTAAACTCTCATTTTATAGATAAAAAATCTGAGGCCAAGAGAGATTTTCTTTCCTTAATATACAGACCCTTCTCTTTCCCAGTCATGTCTAATTCTTTTTAACACACATTCACACCCCTTGCCTGCTCTCTGCCCCCTCAGACACCTGTGTTACCAACTCTGGTTTTGTTCAGGGTTCTTTGGCATTAGTAGGCTGAGCAAAATTGGGGTTCCTGAAGTGCCCATAAGTAGTGATTAAGTAATTAAACTCAAATTGCCATTTCAGAAGTGGGAACAGGGCAAGCATGTTCTCAAGATCTCTTAAGCACAGGACAAATTTACAAGAAATTACATCTCACATTCTTGAGCCCATCCATGATGCTCAATAAAGGCTGTCTGAGATCCAAAATTCTGGAGAAAAATCTGGGAACTTCCAAGAAGAATTAGATTATTTTCTAGCAAGTAAAGAGGTGAGAGGAGATAAGAAGACATAGAGAAGAAAGAGCAAGTATGCACAGAGAAGGGTTAAAAGAGAGGCAACCCCCTCAAGTGACCAAATGACTGAGGTCTGGACAATAAATCTCTCGACAGTTCAAAGTCTGAGAAATCTGTGTTTAGAAGTCAGCTAAAACACCTGCTTGAATTTCACTTTTGGGTTACTTATGTTCTGTAGAATTTAGCTTGAGTGTTAAAGGGTGATGAGTGATTAGTGAAGCTGATCCGGATCTTTATTGAATTTTTCAAATCAAATTAATTATACTTTGCACAGATAATTTGTGTGGGTAAAGTATGAGCAATCAGTATATTTGAAGAGGAATAAACAATGGGATGAACTCTCAACCTTTCCACTAACTTTTTATTTTAAGCTAGTTATAGACTCACAAGTAGTTACAAAAAAATAATACAAAGAGGTCTCATGTGCTCTTCACCCAGCTACCTGCCGCATAGTAACATCTTACATAAGTCTAGTCCATTCTCAAAATCAGGAAATTGATATTGGTGTAATGTAGTTAAGTAGGCTACATATCTTATTCGAAATGTCACCAGTTTTTAACAGGTACTCATTTTGTATGTGTACTTCTAGGAAATTTTATCCTCTGTAGAGATTCAGGTAACCACCACCACAACCAAGATACAAGACTGTTGTATCACTACAGTGGAACTCCGTCACCCTGCTCCTGTGTAGGCACCTTTCAACAACTTTTATATGACTGTGTTCTGCAGCCCCTTTTCTTTAATGAATACTATAAAGAGTTGAGATGCAACTTCGTATAAAATTAGGACATAGGTGTTACACACACACACACACACACACACACACACACACACATGATATGATATGGTTCAAATCCCTAATATAATTCTTAAAAAATGTCAAAGAAACTCTGACAGGTATAAAAGCCCACTGTTTACAGTTGTGAATGACAGCTTTGTAATGGAATGCAAAGATACTGTGTCAAATTTAGTAGAACACTGCTCTGTCTAGTCCTAATGAATGAGAATCTTTGATGAAATCATGCAATATTTTTCCCATTTATAGAATTGGAATTGATGTTCCAACATTCTACTCTTTTTCTTATGTATCTTGGGTAGACTGAAGAGTATCTTAAAGGTATTTTCTTCTTTCACAGACAGAAGAAAAAGACATTTTTGGAATTTCTTTACCTGAAGTTAAAAGCAGATGGTCTTTAGAGCAGGGGTTTAATAAAAACCTTTGTGCTGTGTTAGTATCAGAAATGCTTCTATAAACTCCCAAGATGTAAGAACAAGTCACTCTATCCTAGTAATTAATTAGATTAGCTTCCAGTTGGTAGGGTTTGGGTTTATCTGAGACCACACCTTCTTGTTATGCTTCTTGCAGTCAGCACCTGGGGAAACCTGTTACCAGGTTGGACCAGGAACACACCCAAACCTTGTTTCTTTAAGATCAGGGCTTGGTAGATGTAACTCTACTTGCCACTGTCGATGGTCCCGACACTGTGCCATGCTGCCCTGCACAGGGACCCTTGCCATGGCTCTACCTAATATTCTGAAGAAAGTGTTGTGTAGGGCGGAGCTGGCCCCACTAAGGATGTCTTCTTCAAAGTTGAACTAGAGTGACAAAGCTTGAATCTCTTCTTTGAAGCCCTTGAAACCAGAAAGTCATCAATTGCTGATATTGGAGCTGTGCTCAAAAACTTTATCATGGATAACTGAGGCTGAGATGATTATTAAAAATGTCTCAAACTAGATATTTCTGTTTAGTGAGGCCTAGGGTGGTAATTTGGAGAAGGCAATAGCACCCCACTCCAGTACTCTTGCCTGGAAAATCCCATGAGTGGAGGAGCCTGGTAGGGTGCAGTCCATGGGGTTGCGAAGAGTCAGACAAGACTCAACGACTTCACTTTCACTTTTCACTTTCATGCATTGGAGAAGGAAATGGCAACCCACTCCAGTGTTCTTGCCTGGAGAATCCCAGGGATGGGGAGCCTGGTAGGCTACCCTCTATGGGGTCGCACAGAGTCGGACATGACTAAAGTGACTTAGCAGCAGCAGCAGCAGCAGCAGCAGCAAGGCGGTAATTACTTTATTCTAACTGAGCCACTTAAGTATTTCTGATGCAGACATTCTTGCCTGTAGACTACATTTGGAGAATTATGTCCCCAGAACAGAGTCTGCCATCCTCACTTTGATGGTAATGGATACTGAACCCAGGCAGTGATTAAATACCATCTAAAAATCACACGATATCTGAGACTTGTTTTCTGACTTTCAAACTGACTATTGAAATGGCACCCAATAGCCTTTTTTAAAAAGGAAAAAAAAAATGCATGATTGTAGGCTTAGGAAAATTTTCTCTTAAACCAAAAAAAAAAAAAAAAAACGCGTGACTGGAAATTGTGGAACCTTGGACCAGCATGTCCACACATCAAACAGAAGGAGCAACTCGAGGGGGAAGAACGCATGAGAACATGGCACTGGGAATCACACGATTCCAGCGAGGACAAGGCATCAGAATACAAATGGTGAACTGTGTTTACACAGTTTCCCAGGAGCTCAGGGTACTCGGCAGGGTATTTTTTCTTAATTGTGAATAATTCTTATGCTGAACTCATTATTATTGATTCTGTCTTGCCACCATGGAGACTCCAACACAAAGAGAAGTGGATGGTTTGTGGTAATGAAAGATGATAGTACACATAGCTAAGTGCCCGGGTAACTGCTCCGACCTCTCTTCAGACAGACGCCAGTCCTTAATTAGAAGAGCCCAGTGCTGGTTCATGGTTCCACTTGGCACCAAAGAAAACATTTTCAATATGACCTGAGAACACACCTTGCCAATAAAAGTTAAACATTATTTATACTTATTGTTTTAAGACATTTTTTTAGGGCAGCTGTGAAACTGAATACTTAAGCAGATTGGCTGTACCTTAGAAGAACAGTTCTCTGGGCTGGGAGTTATAAAAGTGCAATGAAGAAAAAGAAGGTATCTTCAGATGTTAACTCTACTCAACACTGCTAGTGGTTGAAATACAAGATGCTGAATACAGTTATCTACCTATAGGACCACAAAAAATAATCTCGGAACCCTTGATCTCATTTTATAAATTGTCTCATTTTGTGGATTAAAATGAGCCCTGCAAAAGAAAGACATACTTTTCTCTTTTGGTTTTTGGTAGTTGGGGAAATTACTGGAAAATTACTCTATAGGGTTAAAACAGTGATTATGTTGGAGTACCTGAATGTAACGTTTTGTTTTACTAAGTTATATGCTTTGTCAGTGTGGGCTATAAATTTCTCAGATTTGATTATTTTTCTATAACTAATTTTATAAGAAATTCCCACTACTGTGCATTTATTTATTCATTCAACTGCTTATTGAGCACCTATTATATACCGCCATTGTGTTGGAGAAACAATGGTGACATTGCTCAAAATAACTGAAAGTATTATATAATATGTCAACTTTTCTATTTATACCCAATTAGTTATTGTGTTACCATATAATTATTAGGCAAATAATCTTTAGATGAATTGTCTTAACTGCTATAAAGAATTAAAGCCAGATAGTAGGTTTTTTTTGTGTGTGTGAACTAAAAATGTGAAAAACATTTGTGCAAAATTTTTCTGTGTCCAAGAAAAGGCTCTTTTTTTTTTAAATTTAGCAATAAATATCTTTCTTTAGTTGTGTGTTTTTATAAATCCTAAACTTTAATATTAGACTGAATTATCTCACTAAGTACAGTTTCTCTGCATACTTTTATTGCTATCTTATAAGCCATTAGCTTTTATTATGTTAGAGGAAAGGGTAAAAGTGAGAATGATTGATGACCCCTATTTACCTTAAGCATTGAAATAATTTAAAGCCACATTTGCTTCTGTCTTCAGCCTTAATTTTTCATTCTAGCATCCAAGGGGGCAATTTGTGCAGCAATAATTCCATATTATATTGTTATTTTTTAGTGTGCACAGAATATTTGCTTTGTCAGAACAACTTTCTGTTCTTTCTTTTTTCCATTGAGCTGTTTGGCAGTTGAGATAATTGTTCAATTTAGAAATGGAGAAAATCAGGTATAGAGAAGCACTGAACAATGTTCTCAAGCTGGTATATTCAATTTGTAACCAGATGTGGCCAGAATCAGTGGTGATTTTTTTCCCAAGTCACATAAGCATCTGATATGCGAAATAAAGAACATTCAGTGCTGAAATATTCTCTCAGTTATAAAATAATGTGTGAGATGTGTAGGGTCTTTGCAAATCATACTGCATGGTAATTCTACTTCTAATATAGTAATCATGAATATTTGTGTATGTCTGTAACTAGCCATAAATTATTACTTGTGATTACATTGGAAAGAATGAAGCACATTTTTTAGTTGAATGCCTATTTGCAGATTTATTGCCTGGAACATATTTACTTGTTCACTGAAACATCTGCTAAACCTGTTGGTGTCTTATTAAAATAGCAGATCTAGATATAAAGTGATATCTCTGAATATCACCCTTGGGCTGGTCAGGAAAGTTTAATTGGATAAAGGTTATGTTTGAAACATGTGACACTCACTGCCTTTGTAGGTTGTGTTCGACTCAACTCAGTAACAGAGTTGTTCATAACAGCTATTGAGTATTTAGGGAGGAATACTACCTGACCTCCATCTCATATATGTGGATTAATGATAATGTTGCTAATTATTTATGCTGTTGACCAAAGGACTTTAACAGATATCTAAAAAACTGGGTGGATATGTAATTCTTTTCCCTATTGGAGGAAGCTGGGAGACTTGAGAAATTTTATTCATAAGCCTGCTCTCACTTTTTTCTCAATCCTGTTAGTTTTTCATGGTTCAGTTCAAGCCTCACCTTCTCTAAATAAACATCTCTATTTTTTCCAGGGCATTCATTTCTCTCATTTCTGGTCTCCTCCATCATATGTAGTCACTATCTCATTACTTTTATACTTACATTTATATTGCCAGTGTGTGTGTATACATATATATGTTATATAATATATTATTAATATATATTAATAAGTAATAATAATGATTATTAATAATAAATAATATATTTTACTTATAAAGTCGTGGTCCATATGGCTAGTAGCACAAGCAAATGTGCAATCTATTAAAGTACTTTATTTGAAAGGAGCATCAGCTCCGTCAAATTCTGTCTTCTTACAGCCACTACTCTCACATACCACAGCTGCTCTAGTCTCTTGTCAATGACCCTCCCATTACACATCCACACAGAGACATATTCACCTAGGATAAGTATGCTTCCGATCATGGTAGAGTAACTACTAACAAACTTTCCCTTCCACTGAAAACAAGTAGGAACTTGGAAGAAACACAAAGCAACAGGTTTCAAACCTCAGACAATAAGCAAACTAGAACTGTGTCCCCTGAGAGAAGAGAAGAAAATGGGATGAGTCCTAGAGTGATCCAGCTTTCTGCCTGTAGGTGTTCAATGGACATTGGCCTGGAGAGAGGAAACTCAAGGGAAACATTGGTGACTTCACCAAATTGAGGCAATAGATATCAGAGTCGACAGAAGTGGAGGCAGCTAGAAGTCGTGGCAGAGTACTAGAAGAAGGGCAGCTTCTCAGAGAAGGAACTCCAGGGCTCTGCATGGGCGTAAGGGGGGTGGGTGGGTGATTCTGAGTTTTTAATGAAGACTGAATTGTGTATTACAGGGTGAAACTCTAGGAGGACAAAGAATGACCAAGGAGCTGTAAGTCAGACAATCCTAAGGGCTCATATGGGGCAGAAAGACATTCTAGTTTTAACCATCAAGAATGAAGAGACTCCTAAGGCATTCAATAGAGACTCCTGAAAGATCAAACTTCATAAATATGGCCAAATTAGACCATCCTAACAAAGCCTAGAAGCGAACCCTAAAAAGGATCAAATTGATCTTTTCAATTTAATTGCCTAACAAGTGAAAAGGCAACATTTTTAAAGGAAGACAGTGCAATTTAGAGGCACAACAACATAGCATTCATTATGCAGCATCTAATCCAAAATTGCCTAGATATCAAAAGTAGCAAAACATGTAATTAATAACCAAGAAAAAATTCAGCCATGATAAAAATAGATACAGAAATAACAGAGGTGATGGAATAGAAGACAAAGACCTTAAATGAGCCTTTAATATTCCACAATTTAAAATAAAGCATAAACATAATGTAGAAAGGGATGGAAGATATATAAAAAATAAACATGTGAAATTTTTAAATGAAGCACTTGCACCCAGAATATAGAAATAACCCTTATAATTCAATAATAGTTAATTGAACCAATTAAAAATTAGCAAAAATTTGAGCAGCCATTTCATAAATGAAGATCTACAAACAGCCAATTAGACATGAAAAGTTACTATCATTAGTCATCAATCATTTAAAAATGTAAATTAAAACCACAATGAGATACCATTGTATATCATCAGAATAGCTAAAATAAACAAAATAACAGTAACAACTGTGTCTAAAATGTGAAGTAACTGGAATTCTCATTCATTGCCATGGGTGCTATAAAATGGAATAACCACTTTGGAAAATAGTCTGGCAATTTCGGAAAAGATTAAAATACACTTACCAGATGACTGAGAGAAGTAGGTCTTAAACCTTGGAAAAATGCTATTGAATTGAACTCTAAGAAGAAAATATTCCTTCAGCCTTTACCACTGTGTGTCCCTTGCCTAAGGGAACTCCTATTCTATTATTTCCTGAATCTGAGTCTCAAAACTGTTAAAAGATAAGTAAAACATATTAATAAATTAAGAGTATATCTGAACAAAAATTGATTCAAATTGAGCAGTGCCAAACTGAATGTAGTTAGAAGTGCTGTGGGGACAGAAGTTTGTGACAGACTTTCATAGAGAAAAGGTGGAAGCAAAATAAGCAAAGTATTGATTGGCTATAGTTTAAAGCCTCATTGACTCTTTGTGATTGGTTGTCCTTAGCTTTTGATAAATCTTAGCCCTGAGGCATTTACCAGCTTAGATTCTGAATTGCTTATATATGCTGTCATGGCAGTAGAGCCACCTCAGTCTAATGGCCTCCTTGTTTAATTAAACAAGTCCAGGTACTTAAGTGGTTAAACAGGTGCTTCTTGCCAACAAGAAGTTGGAAAGACATGGAGTAGACCAAGCTGGAATCATCTCTAGCTGCAAGAGGCAAGCAGAGGGCTGGGAGAATTCATATATAATTATTATGTGTCATAGTTTTTTTTTCATTTTCATTTCATTTTTTATTACCAACTAGTAGTTATTGTAGCAATTCTTTAACTGAGTTTATTTTCTTTTTTTTTTTTATTTTGCTTAACTTTACAATATTGTATTGCTTTTACAATACATCAAGATGGATCCGCCGCCAGTATACACGTGTTCCCCATCCTGAACCCTCCTCCCTCTTCCCTCCCCACACCATCCCTCCAGGTCGTCCCAGTGCTCCAGCCCCAGGCATTTGTTATCGGGCATCGTACCTGGACTGACGACTTGTTTAAGATATGATATTATACATATTTCAATGCTATTCTCCCCAATCATCCCACCCTCTCCCGGTCCCAGAGTCCAAAAGTCTGTTCTATACATCAGTGTCTCTTTTGCTGTCTCGTAAATAGGGTTATTTTTACCATCTTTCTAAATTCCATATATATGCGTTAGTATACTGTATTTGTGTTTTTGTTTCTGGCTTACTTCACTCTGTATAATAGGCTCCAGTTCCATCCACCTCCTTAGAACTGATTCAAATGTATTCTTTTTAATGGCTGAGTAATACTCCATTGTGTATATGTACCACAGCTTGCTTATCCATTCATCTGTGGATGGACATCTAGGTTGCTTCCACGTTCTGGCTATTGTAAACAGTGCTGCTATGAACATTGGGGTACACATGTCTCTTTCAATTCTGGTTTTCTCAGTGTATATGCTCAGCAGTGGGATTGCTGGATCATAAGGCAGTTCTATTTGCAGTTTTTTGAGGAATCTCCATACTGTTCTCCATAGTGGCTGTACCAGTTTGCATTCCCACCAACAGTGTAAGAGGGTTCCCTTCTCTCTGCACCCTCTCCAGCATTTATTGCTTGTGGACTTTTGGATCGCAGCCATTCTGACAGGTGTGAAATGGTATCTCATAGTGGTTTTGATTTGCATTTCTCTGATAATGAGTGATGTTGAGCATCTTTTCATGTGTTTGTTAGCCATCTGCATGTCTTCTTTGGAGAAATGTCTATTTAGTTCTTTGGCCCATTTTTTGATTGGGTCATTTATTTTTCTGGAATTGAGCTGTAGAAGTTGCTTGTATATTTTTGAGATTAGTTGTTTGTCTGTTGCTTCATTTGCTATTAATTTCTCCCATTCTGAAGGCTGTCTTTTCACCTTGCTTATAGTTTCCTTTGTTGTGCAGAAGCTTTTAAGTTTGATTAGGTCCCATTTGTTCATTTTTGATTTTATTTCTGATATTCTGGGAGGTGGGTCATGGAGGATCCTGCTGTGATGTAAGTCAGAGAGTGTTTTGCCAATGTTTTCCTCTAGGAGTTTTATGGTTTCTGGTCTTACATTTAGCTCTTTAATCCATTTTGAGTTTAATAGATGGAGAAATATACCATGTTCATGGATTGGTAGAATCAATATAGTGAAAATGAGTATACTACCCAAAGCAATTTATAGATTCAATGCAATCCCCATCAAGCTACCAATGGTATTCTTCACAGAGCTAGAACAAATAATTTCTCAATTTGTATGGAAATACAAAAAAACCTCGAATAGCCAAAGCTATCTTGAGAAAGAAGAACGGAACTGGAGGAATCAACCTGCCTGACTTCAGGCTCTATTACAAAGCCACAGTCATCAAGACAGTATGGTACTGGCACAAAAACAGAAATATAGATCAATGGAACAAAATAGAAAGCCCAGAGATAAATCCACGCACATATGGTTACCTTATCTTTGACAAAGGAGGCAAGAATATACAATGGATTAAAGACAATCTTTTTAACAAGTGGTGCTGGGAAAACTGGTCAAACACTTGTAAAAGAATGAAACTAGAACACTTTCTAACACCATACACAAAGATAAACTCAAAATGGATTATTATGTGTCATAGTTTTAATGTTCTTATTGATTACTCAACATATGAGTTAGACTCAGGTTAGGGCTTTCATGGTGGCTCAGTGATAAAGAATCTGCCTGCAAAACAGGAGACCCAGGTTCAGTCCCTGGGTTGGGAAGATCCCCTATGAGTCAGCTTTGTATCTTAGAGCTTCCCCAATGGCTCAGTGGCTAAAGAATCCGGATGCCTGCGATGCAAGAGACACGGGAGACGTGGGTTGGATTCCTGGGTTGGGAACATTCCCTGAAGAAGGTCATAGCAACCCACTCCGGTATTCTTGCCTAGAGAGTCCCATAGACAAAGGAGCCTGGAGGGCTACAGTCCAAAGTGTCGTAAGGAGTCAAGCAAGACTCAATGACTACACACTCTCTTTCAAGAGTTATCTAGTCTTACCAAGAAGGAAAAAAATCACATGGAAAGTGGCATCCTAATAGAAGAATAAAGCGCTATGTGAATTCATGTGTATTACTGACAGAAGTGTTGACATGTCATTGTTTTCAATATCAGTGCTATTTCCCTACATTTTAAGTAAGAGGCCAGGCATCAATGATTTGAATGTCTGCTATATTAATGGAAGCACCTAACCCAATGGTAAAAGCATAGAGCTCCATTACCACTGATGATTACTTGATCAGTTAGTTACTATTAGGCTTAGCAGAGTTCCCTAAATGGAAAACTCAGGGATCTGTGACATTAAAAAGACATAGATTTTCTTTTCTCAATCCTGCAAGAGGTAGGAGGTCTGGGGCTGGCAAATCAGGGCTGTAGTTATCAGGAACCCAGCTTCTTCTTTCTGCTTCATCATCTTTGGTGCCTCTTATTTATCTCTAAAATGGTCCAGAATGACTGCTGGAGTGCTGCTGTCCATCACATGGGTGTTCAGGTCAGAAAGAAGTGGTTCACGATGGGGAACACCCTCTTGGATATTAGCTTCCTTTAAAGAGATTTGCCGGCATCCCCACCCAGTTACCTTCACTTGTGCCTCACTAGTCATGACTAGTTGCAGAAAGACTAGGAAATGTACACTTTCATCCGGGCATATCACCTCCTTGAATAAAATCAGATTCTGTAGGTAAGGAAGAAGGGGGAAATGCAGACCATGTGGTGGTCAAGCAACTGTCCTTTCCATGATCTATTTTTCAGTCATCTCAAGCTTGTGAAGGCGAATGTGGCTATTGCCAATTGGGTGGTCATGCTTTCCCTTCTTTCTAATTCCAGTGGGAGAAATTGTTGATTCATCCTCATGGTTCTTCAGGTGCTGTGTGTACTTTTCTTTGGGAATGTTAAGATATTTTTCTTGGTACATAGGAGAAAGAGCTTTCATGAAGAGCAAAGCAACATACGAGGACAGAGAAACCTTCCTAATCAAGAGATGGCATGTGGGATATTATGGGTGATGAAAGAATAAACTGATAACAAATTGGCTTTCAGGATCTTTATGCCAAATGGTCAGTATTGAAGGAGAGAGTCAGGGTGCTTTGAAGTACCTATAAGAAGTGTCAGATAGGCCAAACTTTTTTCTTTCAGAATGTCAGAAAGGTCTAATTCTCCTACAAAACACACAAATAAACTTTATTTTAATTTGCTAGCCTTATTTTTATTCACAAATGCACTTTATTCTTATTTACTAGTTTCATTGGTGCCCTGGCTAGAGATAATAATTAATATTATCTACTAAGTTCCCAGAAAAATGGAGAAAATTGAATTATTACTTTATTGGTCTCTCAAATAAGATGATAGGATATTTTTCCAAATCCTCTTTATCTGCAGCAGGAGGAATGTTGTTCCATTTGAAAGCACTGTTATTATCAACAATAATGGAAAAGACAGTAAATGGCACCCAGACCTAGAGCATATCATCATGATACAATTTTCACTACATCAGCTTTGTGGCAGGTGCTATGCTGAATGAAGTTTAAGTATAGCTTCTGCCCCATGGCCCAGATCAATTTTGCAGCCATTATTCTGTTTCATTTAGTTTTAAGACTAAATGGTCAATTGTGTAGTTAGGTTCTTGCCAATGCATTTGTCTACAGCAGCAACATCCACTTTTGAGATGAGTCATAAGTGTAAAATTGAACAATAAGCGGAAAAAATAAATGAATCACAAAGCCTGTTAGAGGTCCTTGAAAGTTCAGCCCAAGTGCTAGTAAATGGTAAAGGGGAACATGTTTACTGTAGTAGAGATAGACTAAATGAGTTAAATGGGTAGATAATTGGGAAGGGTATGTGGAGAAATTGAATGAGTGTAATGGGTAAATAAGCATAGCACAAATGGACAAGTTTTGATGTTGAAATTGAGTACAGCCAAGGCCAGTGCTTACGTCACCCAGATGAAAAGATTGCCGTTTGCTTGGGCTAGAATGTTTCTGCATGCCACACACATCTGGTTTGAAGCATCTTTGACTTAGTCATGCCTTCCAGAAGGAATGCTTTAATTAGGCAGAGAAATGGGGTACAGTGATAGACAATGTGTCTGTGAAAGGACTTAGTAACCATAGACTTGTATTCATCCCAGAAAAAAGGTGCAGGGTACACACCTGTAGCACTGAGGTGTGCTACTCGTGATTCACATTTTCTCTGGCACAACCAGGTAGAATTATTTTACTGCTTTATTTCCCCCCACGGTAGCTGGTTCTTGCATTCATTCCTTCTTTATTTAATTCAACAGGTATTTAATAATTGCTTTTTACATACAAAATACTGGCAAATAAATCATATTTTTAAAAAGTCATACTGTCCAAAGGGTCAAGACATCTATATTTGGGAAGATAAAATGTAAAGAACATCCATTATGGAGGACTTTCTATGAAATATGGGTGATAAAGGCTAGCTAAGTGATTGGGAGCACTTGCTATTTGAGTTTTTTCCCCAGAAGTTTTAAAAATGTCCTTTGAGGAATGAAACAAAGTGCAGGACTTTCAGATTAAGAATTGCAACCATCACCTTCCTTCTCTGTGGTTCATAAATACCCATTAAAATTTTTTCAATCATATGCTGACAAGGTAATGAAGACTTCATTGCATATTCCTTATGGTTTAGCACTCGTGGACTTGGCTTATTTTGCAAAAGATTGTTTATCTTCAGTGGGACTTAACTCCCAGTTAAATGAATATTCTGATTAACTGAGGGTTTTGTATATGAATTTGAATTTAATATAGTACACTTAGCAGTAACACTATTCCAGAAATGATTTAATCTGATTTGTTTCTGCAGATAGTTTAGGAATTTCCAAACTAAAACACAGGAACAAAAACTACTAGGATCAATCCAGAAATTATTATGCAGGACTGCATATGTGGAAGGTCTGGAGAGTGGAGCTGAGCCCATACTAAGCCCAGGACACATCCCTAGAGATTACTTAAAAAATAAGTCTCTGATATTAAATATTCACTAGTCTCTTTTTTATGGCAGTGTAATGCAGAATATACACAGAAAGAAAGAAAAAAAAAATAAGAACCAAAGACTAGAAGAACTGGGATAGGATTGTGAGTATATAAGCTTTTATGAAGATGTGAGAACTAGGGAAAGTCCTGTCTCTTGCTTTTCTCTTAATTTAAACTGTGTCCTCAGTCATTCAGTCTTGTCTGATTCTTCGTTGACTCCACGCTACTTTACAACTAAGGAAGTAAAGTGAAGTTGCTCAGTTGTGTCCAACTCTTTGCGACCCCATGGACTGTAGCCAACCAGGCTCCTCTGTCCATGGAATTTTCCAGGCAAGAGTACTGGAGTGGGTTGCCATTCCCTTCTCCAGGGGATCTTCCTGACCCAGGAATCGAACCTGGGTCTCCCGCATTGCAGACAGACCCTTTACCATCTGAACCACCAGGGAAGCCCACAACTAAGGAAACCTTCCCCTAACTCTTGCCTTAAGCAATATTATTGTGTTCTGTACAATGGCCTCTTCACTCTTCTTCCAGTCTTGATAATGGCAATAGTAGTGGTCTTCTCTTTATTATCTCTGGGGTAGCCAGTGTGACTGTTGGTCCAAGGGTTGCCGAAGAAGAGAATGAGGCAATACCAGAAAATATCTTGCACAGTAGCTGTAGCTGTATGTCTTCTTTGGTCCTTTGCCATTTTTAAATGGGGTTGTTTCTTCTTTTATTGTTTCCCTTTTCCTTTACCCAAGAATATGGGCTTAGATTTCATTCTTAGGTAGAGTTGCCAATCAGTTAATGGTGCACTGGGATGACTCAGAGGAAGGGGATGGGGAGGGAGGTGGGAGGGGCGTTCAGGATGGGGAACACATGTACACCCGTGGCAGATTTATGTCAATGTATGGCAAAACCAATACAATATTGTAAAGTAAAAATAATAATTTTAAAAAAAACACCAATTTTAGTATCTCATAGTGTAGCATTTAGCTTGTATGAGAAAATAATTTATAAAGAACTAAAAAATGATATGGGAAAGGGGGTATAAGGCAGATAATTGAGAATGGCTGGTTCACTTAGGGGTATCAAGTGACTGAAATTCTTTGTATGTAGCTTGTAAGTAGATATTTTCATTTGAGAGACAAGAAAGTTTGATAAAGATGGATTGAATAGATAAATCTGGATGTAGTGACATTTTAAAATAAAAGGCATTTATTTTGAAAATTTTCCTAAGAAGAGGTGGTTATCAATCTTTCCCTTCCCACACAAGCCCACACTATTAAAATATTGGGGCAATTTTACAAATGAAATAAATGCTTTTCTGAGAGGTGTCATAATTGTTAAGGAGAGTTGCAAATCCAATTTATATAGCTCCTAAGCTGAAGATATATTCTATTCCCTACCCCCTTCCACAATATTCACTAGTTAATTCACTTATTGAAAAGGTATTTCCATAGAACTTTGAGTAGTTTCTATATTCTAACAAGAAACACGAGTTACTTTCATCTCATGTAGCAGGACAAAGCAATAAAGAAAAATTTGCTTCTTAGAGGGGGAATGGGTTCACAACAGGTAGTCTCTGAGAACTAAATTAAACATGCTGACTGAGAACTGATACTGACACTATTGCACTTAAAAAGACAGGATTCAGGAAGATAGAAGACTTTGTAGGGTCAAACTGAAATATATGAGATTCCTGGATACATTTGTTTATCATGGAGTGTTAAATGTATCACCATTCTTGGGATGTGCTATCATAGAAACTAAAGCTATATTTAAAGTTTCTCATTTGAGATTGTGTGTTTGTGTGTGTTTGCATGATTTTTACTTTTAATTAAAGCCTCAACAATTTGAAAAAATTAAATTCAAGGATTAGAAAGACCATTATTATTCTAGTTTCTTGCTCCAACTAGTAGCTCAGGACACCTGACTTTTGCACTGAAATTGTCCACCTGCCTTCCTCCCCTCTTCCCCCTCCGCTTTTTCTCTCCTGCCCTTCTTCTCCCCTCCCCTGCCCTTCCCTCTTCTCTTCTTTCCCTTTCCTTTTAACAACCTCCAGAAGAAACTTTTGTTCCTGAGTGATACACTCTAGTCTCTGAAGATCCACTTAGTAGAAGAAGAAATGCTCATCTTGCCCCCAAAACAGCTTAATGAAAAGAATGCCAGAGTTGTTTACACTAGCAGCAAAGTAAATTAAACCCCAGTTATCTATTGTGGTCTTTCACTGGACTCAGTCAACCATAGGTCACATTAAGGTACTGTGAAATTTATTAAAAAATAAATTACTAAAAGAAAAACCTGCAGAGCATTACTAGATTTAATTAATGGAATCAAAGAAAATAAATGTACTGTAATCAGGATGAAATTCGCATTTTAATGTTATGAAATTTTGTAGAAACAGTTGATTTTGAAAGCTATAGAATTTTATTTTTTCTTCTAGAATACAAAGGATCTTACCTTGCTTTACATAAATGTACTTTTTTCTTATAACACATTTTATATATTCTGTACCCTTTATAATTATATCTTTGTTTTCGTGTGTCTCATCTGTGAATATATGTTTTCCATCACTGTCGTATGTCTAAAATTAGAAAGCCAACAGGCTTCAACCCCACTCTTATTCAATAATAATATCTTACTATTAACAGTTTTGATTCTTAATGAATATTTGAAAATGTCAGACTTGATAGAGCAAAATTGTTTAACTATTTCAAGTGTCATGTCAATACTAAATGAGAAGTGATAATTAAATATAGGACTTAAATATAATTACAAATCACTGGCAATATCTTCATGTTTATTGCTTTATTTTGCTGGATAATTTTTTTTTTTGGACTGGCGACTCGTTTAATATATGATATTATACATATGGGCTGCAGTCCATGGGATCGCTAAGAGTCGGACACGACTGAGTGACTTCACTTTGACTTTTCACTTTCATGCATTGGAGAAGGAAATGGCAACCCACTCCAGTGTTCTTGCCTGGAGAATCCCAGGGATGGGGGAGCCTGGTGGGCTGCCGTCTCTGGGGTCGCACAGAGTTGGACATGACTGAAGCGACTTAGCAGCATACATATTTCAATGCCATTCTCCCAAATCATCCCACCCTCTCCCTCTCCCACAGAGTCCAAAAGACTGTTCTTTTTTTTTTTTTTTAAAAACCTCCTTTATTTATTTAAAAAAACCTCCTTTGTTTATTATACCCCTTAAGTCATTCTTCATGGTACTGTCAAATGTCACCTTGTAATTATCCTAAAGTCACTTTTGACCAAAGCTTGTAAAAAGTCACCTCTATGTCTGAGATGATTGATCAATGCAATTTTAAGGTTATTACTTTTTAGTAATTAAATGCTACCTCATTATGTTGTATATCTGCTGCCATGATGTTTTTGAGAATTAAGCAAGTATCTTTCCCTCTAATAGTCTTTAAGTGCTATTTAATCTTTTTTTTTAAAATCTATAACTAGGATTTTTTTTTTTAGTTTGAACAATTAATACATTTCAGATATAATATTATACATATTTCAATGCTATTCTCCCCAATCATCCCACCCTCTCCCGGTCCCAGAGTCCAAAAGTCTGTTCTATGCATCAGTGTCTCTTTTGCTGTCTCGTAAATAGGGTTATTTTTACCATCTTTCTAAATTCCATATATATGCGTTAGTATACTGTATTTGTGTTTTTGTTTCTGGCTGACTTCACTCTATATAATAGGCTCCAGTTCCATCCACCTCCTTAGAACTGATTCAAATGTATTCTTTTTAATGGCTGAGTAATACTCCATTGTGTATATGTACCACAGCTTGTTTATCCATTCATCTGTGGATGGACATCTAGGTTGCTTCCACGTTCTGGCTATTGCAAACAGTGCTGCTATGAACATTGGGGTACACGTGTGTCTTTCAATTCTGGATTTCTCAGTGTATATGCCCAGCAGTGGGATTGCTGGATCATAAGGCAGTTCTATTCGCAGTTTTTTGAGGAATCTCCATACTGTTCTCCATAGTGGCTGTACCAGTTTGCATTCCCACCAACAGTGTAAGAGGGTTCCCTTTTCTCCGCACCCTCTCCAGCATTTATTGCTTGTGGACTTTTGGATAGCAGCCATTCTGATTGGCGTGAAATGGTATCTCATAGTGGTTTTGATTTGCATTTCTCTGATAATGAGTGATGTTGAGCATCTTTTCATGTGTTTGTTAACCACCCTGTATGTCTTCTTTGGAGAAATGTCTATTTAGTTCTTTGGCCCATTTTTTGATTGGGTCATTTGTTTTTCTGGAATTGAGTTGTAGGAGTTGCTTGTATATTTTTGAGATTAGTTGTTTGTTGCTTCATTTGCTATTAATTTCTCCCATTCTGAAGGCTGTCTTTTCACCTTGCTTATAGTTTCCTTTGTGGTGCAGAAGTTTTTAAGTTTAATTAGATCCCATTTGTTTATTTTTGATTTTATTTCCAATATTCTGGGAGGTGGGTCATAGAGGATCCTGCTGTGATGTATGTCAGAGAGTGTTTTGCCTGTGTTTTCCTCTAGGAGTTTTATAGTTTCTGGTCTTACGTTTAGATCTTTAATCCATTTTGAGCTTATTTTTGTGTATGGTGTTACAAAGTGCTCTAGTTTCATTCTTTTACAAGTGGTTGACCAGTTTTCCCAGCACTACTTGTTAAAGAGATTGTCTTTAATCCATTGTATATTCTTGCCTCCTTTGTCAAAGATAAGGTGTCCATATGTGCGTGGATTTATCTCTGGGCTTTCTATTTTGTTCCATTGATCTATATTTCTGTCTTTGTGCCAGTACCATACTGTCTTGATGACTGTGGCTTTGTAGTAGAGCCTGAAGTCAGGCAGGTTGATTCCTCCAGTTCCATTCTTCTTTCTCAAGATAGCTTTGGCTATTTGAGGTTTTTTGTATTTCCATACAAATTGTGAAATTATTTGTTCTAGCTTTGTGAAGAATACCATTGGTAGCTTGATAGGGATTGCATTGAATCTATAAATTGCTTTGGGTAGTATATTCATTTTCACTATATTGATTCTTCCAATCTTTGAACATGGTATGTTTCTCCATCTATTAGTGTCCTCTTTGATTTCTTTCACCAGTGTTTTATACTTTTCTATATATAGGTCTTATGTTTCTTTAGGTAGATATATTCCTAAGTATTTTATTCTTTTCGTTGCAATGGTGAATGGAATTGTTTCCTTAATTTCTCTTTCTATTTTCTCATTATTAGTGTACAGGAATGCAAGGGACTTCTGTGTGTTGATTTTATATCCTGCAACTTTACTATATTCATTAATTAGTTCTAGTAATTTTCTGGTGGAGTCTTTAGGGTTTTCTATGTAGAGGATCATGTCATCTGCAAACAGTGAGAGTTTTACTTCTTCTTTTCCAATTTGGATTCCTTTTATTTTTTTTCTGCTCTGATTGCTGTGGCCAAAACTTCCAAAACTATGTTGAATAGTAATGGTGAAAGTGGGCACCCTTGTTTTGTTCCTGACTTTAGAGGAAATGCTTTCAGTTTTTCACCATTGAGGATAATGTTTGCTGTGGTTTTGTCATATATAGCTTTTATTATGTTGAGGTATGTTCCTTCTATTCCTGCTTTCTGGAGAGTTTTTATCATAAATGGATGTTGAATTTTGTCAAAGGCTTTCTCTGCATCTATTGATATAATCATATGGTTTTTATTTTTCAATTTGTTAATGTGGTGTATTGCAGAGACATCACTTTGCCAACAAAGGTTCGCCTAGTCAAGGCTATGGTCTTTCCTGTGGTCATGTATGGATGTGAGAGCTGGACTGTGAAGAAGGCTGAGTGCCGAAGAATTGATGCTTTTGAACTGTGGTGTTGGAGAAGACTCTTGAGAGTCCCTTGGACTGCAAGGAGATCCAACCAGTCCATTCTGAAGGAGATCAGCCCTGGGATTTCTTTGGAAGGAATGATGCTAAAGCTGAAACTCCAGTATTTTGGCCACCTCATGCGAAGAGTTGACTCATTAGAGAAGACTCTGATGCTGGGAGGGATTGGGGGCAGGAGGAGAAGGGGACGACAGAGGATGAGATGGCTGGATGGCATCACTGACTCGATGAATGTGAGTCTGAGTGACCTCCGAGAGCTGGTGATGGATAGAGAGGCCTGGCGTGCTGCAGTTCATGGGGTCGCAAAGAGGTGGACACGACTGAGTGACTGATCTGATCTGATCTGAATGTGGTGTATTACATTGATTGATTTGCAGATATTGAAGAATCCTTGCATCCCTGGGATAAAGCCCACTTGGTCATGGTGTATGATCTTTTTAATGTGTTGTTGGATTCTGATTGCTAGAATTTTGTTAAGGATTTTTGCATCTATGTTCATCAGTGATATTGGCCTGTAGTTTTCTTTTTTTGTGGGATCTTTGTCAGGTTTTGGTATTAGGGTGATGGTGACCTCATAGAATGAGTTTGGAAGTTTACCTTCCTCTGCAATTTTCTGGAAGAGTTTGAGTAGGATAGGTGTTAGCTCTTCTCTAAATTTTTGGTAGAATTCAGCTGTGAAGCTGTCTGGACCTGGGCTTTTGTTTGCTGGAAGATTTCTGATTAATTTTGATGTCTAACACCAAAGTAGCCTGAAGAAGTATCACTAACCTTCACTTGTTAGTACAATAAATACACTTAGAATCAACTATGTTGTTGCCACTACTATGTACTCTTCATTGGTCAAAGATAAACAAAGCATTATTTCTCTTCAAGGATCATAGGAGTGATAGAACAAGAAACCAAATGAGTATTGTACATGTTGAAATACTAGTTCACAGTTATTGAACTCTTACTATTTGTTCAGTGTTACACTATGTTTCTGGTGTTTTAAATCATTTAACATCATAAAAAGTTTCAATGGTAGATATTATTACTTTTACAAATTTTTTTTTTGGATGAACGATCTGAGACTTAAGATGCTAAAATCTCGCCATTAGTCTTTCAACTAAAGGAGCAGAAACTCAAACCCATGTCATTTGACTTCTGTGTTCATAAATGACTGTGCTGTCCTAATTGCTCAGTTTTGTCCGACTCTTTGGGAGCCCCATGGAATGTAGCCCACCAGACTTCTCTGTCCATGGGGATTCTCCAGACCAGAATATTGGAGTGGGTAGCCGTTCCCTTTTCCAGGGGATCTTCCCAACCCAGGGATCGAGCTCAGGTCTCCCGCATTGCAGGTGGATTCTTTCCTGTCTGAGCCACCAGGGAATGACTACTTAAGCATAAACCTTGTAACCATCAAACTAATTATGGTCTGTAAATGTACAAAACATAAATGTTTAATAAAACACCACAAAGTGGGTGTAATAATGTCTGATAGGACATTAGATTTTATATAGTAATTCAAAAGCTATCATTAATAGTCTTCCTTTTTAGATAGTACTGCTAAAACTTTGGGGTGCAGGTATATTTTTGAATTAGTTTTTTTTTCTGGATGGATGTATACTCAGGAGTGGGATGGCAGGATCATATGGTAACTCTAGTTTATATAAGGAACCTCCATACTGTTCTTCATAGTATCTGCACCAATGTACATTCCCACCAACAATGTAAGGTGTTCCTTTCTTCACACACTCTCCAGTATTTATTATTTGTAGACTTTTTATTGATGGCCGGCTAGAAGTACTATTTATGATGGGCAAAACATGGAGTAACCTATATTTTTACTGACAGATGAATGGATAAAGAAGAGTGTTAATCAACCATAAAGAGAATGAAATATTGCCATTTGCAGCAACATGGATGGACATAGAGACTATCGTATTAAGTGAAATAAGTCAGATAGAAAAAGATGAATGTTATATGATATCACTTATATGAGGAATCTAAAAAAATGATACTAGTTAACTTATTGATGAGACAGAAATAGATTCACAGATATAGAAAACAAACTAATGGTTACCAAAGGGGATAGTAGTGGGGGGAGATAAATCAGAACTTTTGGATTAACATATACAAATTACTATATATAAAATAGATAACCTACAAGGATTTGCTGTATAGCACAGGGAATTATATTCAGTATCTTGTAATTACCTTTAATAGCAATGAATCTGAAAAACAATGCATATATTTACATACACATATGTAAAACTGAATCACTTTGCTGTACACCTGAAATTAACACACCATAGTAGATGAATTATACTTCAGTTAAAAAAATGACTAAAACATAAAACAAAAACATCTAGAATCTGTGGAGTTTTGCAATTCTTTCTTCATTTAACTCTACACTGTGAAAGCCTAGTTGTTAGAAATAACTCAGACATTTCTTTCCACATACTACTTCAGCTGCAGTTTCTAGTAGAATGTTTATCATCATTCTCTTCCATTTTGTTATTGTTTAGTCACTAAGCCATTTTCTATTGTTTGGGACCCAAAGGACTATAGCATGCAAGGCTCCTCTGTCTTCCACTATCTTCCAGAGTTTGCTCAAATTCATATCCATTGAGTCGGTGATGCTATCTAACCATCTTAGCCTCTGCCACCCCCTTACCCTTTACCTTCAATCTTTCCTAGCATCAAGGTCTTTTCTAATGAGTCAGCTCTTTGAATAGGGTGGCCAAAGTATTGGAGATTCAGCTTCAGCATCACTTCTTTCAATGAATATTCAGGGTTGATTTCCTTTAGTGTTGACTGGTTTGATCTTCTTACAGTTCAAAGGACTCTAGAGAGTCTTCTCCAGTACCACAGTTCGAAAGCATCTGTTCTTCAGTGCTCAGCCTTCTCTATGGTCCACTTCTCACATACATACATGACTACTGGAAAAGCCATAGCCTTTGACTTTATGGACTTTGTCAGCAAAGTGATGTCTTTGCTTGTCAATATGCTGTCTAGGTTTGTCATAACGTCTCTTCCAAGGAGCAAGCATCTTTCAATTTCATGACTGCAGTCACTGTCTTCAGTAATTTGGGAGCCCAAGAAAATAAAATCTGTTACCTCTTCAACTTTCTCCCCTTCTGTTTGCTATGAAGTGATGGGATCAGATGTCATGTCTTCATTTTCTGAATGCTGAGTTTCAAGCCAAATTTTTCACTCTCCTCTTTCACTCTCATCAAGATAGATATGCTTTAGTTCCTCTTCACTTACTGCTCTAAGAGTGGTATGCCTTGTGCTTAGCCACTCAGTTTTGTCCAACTCTTTGGACCTTTTGGCCTGTAGCCCACAAAAAGCTCCTCTGCCCATGTATTTTTTGCAGGCAGGAATACTGGAATGTGTTTCCATTTCCTTCTCTGGTGGATCATGCTAACTCAGGGATCAAGCCCACATCTCATGTGTCTCCTGCTTTGTAGGTGTATTCTTTACCCTCTGAGCCATTGGAGAAGCCCAGTTAGAGAGGTATCATCTGCATATCTGAGGTTGTTGCTATCTCTCCTGAAAATCTTGATTTCAGTTTGTGCTTCATCCAGCCCACCATTTCACATGATGTACACATGGATATCACCAGATGGCCAATGCCAAAATGAACCGCAGCATGCCAGGCCTCCCTGTCCATCACCAACTCCCAGAGTCCACCCAAACCCATGTCCATTGAGTCGATGATGCCATCCAAACATCCTCTGTTGTCCCCTTCTCCGTCTTCCCCTAATCTTTCCCAGCATCAGGGTCTTTTCAAATGAGTCAGCTCTTCACATCAGGTGGCCAAAGTATTGGAGTTTCAGCTTCAACATAAGTCCTTCGAATAAACACCCAGGACTGATTTCCTTTAGGATGGACTGGTTGGAACTCCTTGCAGTCCAAGGGACTCTCAAGAGTCTTCTCCAACACCACAGTTCAAAAGCATCAATTCTTCTGCGCTCAGCTTTCTTTATCGTCCAACTCTCACATCCATACATGACCACTGGAAAAACCATAACCTTGACTAGATGGACCTTTGTTGGCAAAGTAATGTCTCTGCTTTTGACTATGCTATCTAAGTTGGTCATAACTTTCCTTCCAAGGAGTAAGCATCTTTTAATTTCATGGCTGCAATCACCATCTGCAGTGATTTTGGAGCTCAGAAAAATAAAGTCAGCCACTGCTTCCACTGTTTCCCCATCTATTTGCCATGAAATGATGGGATCAGATGCCATGATTTTCGTTTTCTGAATGTTGGGCTTTAAGCCAACTTTTCACTCTCCTCTTTCACTTTCATCAAGAGGCTTTTTAATTCTTCTTCACTTTCTGCCATAAGGGTGGTGCCATCTGCATATATGAGGTTACTGATATTTCTCCCAGCAATCTTGATTTCTGGTTGTGCTTCTTCCAGCCCAGCGTTTCTCATGATGTACTCTGCATATAAGTTAAATAAGCAAGGTGCCAATATACAGCCTGATGTACTCTTTTTCCTATTTGGAACCAGTTTTTTGTTCCATGTCCAGTTCTAACAGTTGCTTCCTAACCTGTATACAGACTTCTCAAGAGGCAGGTCAGGTGGTCTGGTATTCCCATCTCTTTAAGATGCGTTCAGTAAAGGACAGAAATGGTATGGACCTAACAGAAGCAGAAGATATTAAGAAGAGGTGGCAGGAATACACAGAAGAATTGTACAAAAAATATCTTCACGACACAGATAGTTGTGATGGTGTGATCACTCACCTAGAGCCAGACATTCTGGAATGTGAAGTCAAGTGGGCCTTAGAAAGCATCACTATGAACAAAGCTAGTGGAGGTAATGAAATTCCAGTTGAGCTATTTCAAATCCTAAAAGATGATGTTGTGAAAGTGTTGCACTCAATATGCCAGCAAACTTGGAAAACTCAGCAGTGGCCACAAGACTGGAAAAGGTCAGTTTTCATTCCAATCCCAAAGAAAGGAAATGCCAAAGAATGCTCAAACTATTGCACAGTTGCACTCATCTCACATGCTAGCAAAGTAATGCTCAAAATTCTCCAAGCCAGGCTTCAGCAATATGTGAACCGTGAACTTCCATATGTTCCAGTTGGTTTTCGGAAAGTCAGAGGAACCAGAGATGAATTGCCAACATCTGTTGGATCATTGAAAAAGCAAGAGAGTTCCAGAAAAACATCTGTTTCTGCTTTATTGACTATGCCAAAGCCTTTGACTGTGTGGATCACAATAAACTGTGGAAAATTCTGAAAGAGATGTGAATACCAGACCACCTGACCAGCCTCTTGAGAAATCTGTATGCAGGTCAGGAATCAACAGTTAGAATTGGACATGGAACAACAGACTGGATCCAAATAGGAAAATGAGTATGTCAAGGCTGTCTATTGTCACCCTGCTTATTTAACTTATATGGAGAGTACATCATGAGAAATGCTGGGCTGGATAAAGCACAAGCTGGAATCAACATTGCTGGGAGAAATATCAGTAACCTCAGATATGCAGATGGCACCACCCTTATGACAGAAAGTGAAGAACGAAAGAGCCTCTTGATGAAAGTAAAAGAGGAGAGTGAAATGTTGGTTTAAAACTCAACATTCATAAAACTAAGATCATGGCATCTTGTCCCATCATTTCATGGCAAATAGATGGGGAAACTGGAAACAATGACAGACTATTTTTGGGGGCTCCAAAATCACTGCAGATGGTGACTGCAGCCATGAAGTTAAAAGATGCTTACTCCTTAGAAAGTTATGACCAACCTAGACAGCATATTAAAAAGCAGAGGCATTACTTTGCCAACAAAGTTCCATCTAGTCAAAGCTATGGTTTTTCCAGTAGTCGTGTATGGACGTGAGACTTGGACGATAAAGAAAGCTGAGCGCAGAAGAATTGATGCTTTTGAACTATGGTGTTGGAGAAGATTCTTGAGAGTTCCTTGGACTGCAAGGAGTTCCAACCAGTCTACCCTAAATAGATCAGTCCTGAGTGTATATTTGAAGGACTGATGTTCAAGCTGAAACTCCAATACTTTGGCCACCTGATGCGAAGAGCTGACTCATTGGAAAAGACCCTGATGCTGAGAAAGATTGAAGGCAGGAGGAGAAGGGGACGACAGAGAATGAGATGGTTGGATGGCATCACCGACTCAATGGCCATGAGTTTGAGTAAACTGGGAGTTGTTGATGGACAGGGTGGCCTGGTGTGCTGTGGTCCGTTGGGTCACAAAGAGTCCAATTCGACTAAGCTACTAAACTGAACTGAATTGACTCTGCTTATAAGTTAAATAAGCAGGGTGACAATATACAGCCTTGATGTACCCATTTCCCAATTTGGAACCAATCCATTGTTCCATGTCCAGTTACAACTATTGCTTCTTGACCTGCATACAGGTTTCTCAGGTGGCAGGTAAGGTGGTCTGGTATTCCTATCTCTTGAAGAATCTTCCACAGTTTGTTGTGATCCACACAGTCAAAGCCTTTATCATGATCAATGAAGCAGAAGTAGTTGTTTTTCTGGAATTCTCTTGCTTTTTCTATGATCCAATGGATGTTGCCAATTTGATCTCTGGTTCCTCTGACTTTCCTAAATCCAGATTGAACATCTGGATGTTTTTGGTTCACGTACCTTTGAAACCTGGCTTAGAGAATTTTGCGCATTACTTTGCTAGCATGTGAGATGAGTGCTATTGTGCAGTAGTTTGAACATTCTTTGGAACTGCCTTTCCTTGGGATTGGAATGTAAATTGAGCTTTTCCAGTCCCGTGGCCACTGCTGAGTTTTCCAAGTTTGCTGGCATATTGAGTGCAGCACTTTCACAGCATCATCTTTCAGGATTTGAAATAGCTCAACTGGAATTTCATCACCTCCACTAGATTTGTTTGTAGTGATGCTTTCTAAGGCCCACTTGACTTCACATTCCAGGATGTCTGGCTCTAGGTGAGTGATCACACCATCATTGCTATCTGGGTCATGAAGATCTTTTTGTATAGTTCTTCTGTGTATTGTTGTCACCTCTTCTTAATGTCTTATGCTTTTGTTAGGTCCATACCATTTCTGTCCTTGATTGTGCCCATTCTACATGAAATGTTTTCTTGGTATTTCTAATTTTTCTGAAGAGATCTCTAGTCTTTCCTATTCTAATGTTTTCCTCCACTTTGCATTGATCACTTAGGAAGGCTTTCTTATTTCTCCTTGCCATTCTTTGGATCTCTGCATTCAGATGGATATATCTTTCCTTTTTTTCCTTTGCCTTTCACTACTCTTCTTTTCTCAGCTATTTGTAAGCTCTCCTCAGACAATCATTTTGCTTTTTTGCATTTCTTTCTCTTTGGAATGGTTTTGATCACCAACTCCTATACAATGTTACAAACCTCTGTCTATAGTTCTTAAAGCGCTCTAACAGATCTAATCTCTTGAATGTGTTTGTCACTTCCACAGTATACTCGTAAGGGATTTGATTTAGGTCATACCTGAATGGTCTAGTGATTTTCCCTCCTTTCCTCAATTTAAGTCTGAATTTTGCAATAATGAGTTCATAATCTGAGCCATAGTCAGCTCCTGGTCTTGTTTTTTGACCATTTGGAGCTTCTCTATCTTCTGCTGCAAAGAATATACTCAATCTGATTTCAGTATTGACCACCTGTTGATATCCATGTGTAGAGTCATTTCCTGTGTTGTTGGAAAAGGGTGTTTGCTGTGACCAATGTGCTCTCTTGGCAAAACTCTGTTAGCCTTTGCCTGTTTCATATTGCTTATTTGAAATAAACAAATTAGAGGAAACAAATTTATTATAACCAGGAGTAACTTACCTCAAGAGGCAATCTGAGATCATTTTAGGGACCTGTGCCTTTTGTACTTTCCTCAAGAAGTAAAGAAATTAAATGGTGGTTGTCCTTCTTTAAGTCTGCTTAATCATTTGGAATCTTGGGAATTCACATGGATGCCTGCTTGATCAGATCAGATCAGATCAGTCGCTCAGTCGTGTCCGACTCTTTGCGACCCCATGAGCTGCAGTACGCCAGGCCTCCCTATCCATCACCAGCTCTCGGAGGTCACTCAGACTCACATTCATCGAGTCAGTGATGCCATCCAGCCATCTCATCCTCTGCCGTCCCCTTCTCTTCCTGCCCTCAATCCCTCCCAGCATCAGAGTCTTCTCCAATGAGTCAACTCTTTGCATGATAGAAGCTGTCTAACCTTGGTAATCATTTCTCCTCAACCTGGTTTGTAGTGATTATGCTTTTAATATTTAAGAACATCTTCCTTCTAATTATACCTTTCTGTTGTGATGATGTTGGAGTTGTAGAAGTAAATCAAAGCAGCATGACAACTCAATATCAGTGGGGCTTCACTGAAACTATCTTGTGAAGAACCAGTGTTCTAACATGCAACACGGTGGGTATGTGAAATGGGTCAACTATTAATGAGCTGAAAAGCTTATTTGTTAAATGAACTCATTTTAAATATGGAAATGGATCTGGAAGGGGTTTAGGCTTCTGATATTAGTATCTCGTGTACCTACTTATATGAGAATATTTCTGGGTCAAATTAGTACATGGAAGATAAGATAGGCACCCTGTTTGTGCTGGTTTTAAAGTGTAAATGTCAGCAAACAAAATAGCAGAAAGACAAGGCACAGCTCTGTAAAGAGTCTTAATTGTCTAGGCTGGTTGATACTTGCTTCTCATCCTAACATATTTTTCATCAACGTCTTCAGGGAAATAAGACAGATTATCCACACCAGTGCCTTCCTAGATATGTGCTTTTGTCCTCTATTGGTGATGGAAACCTTCTCAGTATAGATTACATAAGCGAGTCTCAACATGAGTTCAATTTACTAACATAAAAAATTAAGTAAAATTAAAATGTGGTAAGTTTTGATAATTCTAAACTAATTTTTCTTGTATGAGTAGCATATTAAAAAGCAAGACATTACTTTGTCAACAAAGGGCCGTCTAGTCAAGGCTGTGGTTTTTCCAGTAGTCATATATGGATGTGAGAGTTGGACAATAAAGAAAGCTGAGTGTAGAAGAATTGATGCTTTTGAACTGTGGTGTTGGAGAAGACTCTTGAGAGTCCCTTGGACTACAAGGAGATCCAACCAGTCCATCCTATAGAAGATCAGTCCTGAGTGTTCATTGGAAGGACTGATGTTGAAGCTGAAACTCCAATACTTTGGCCACCTGATGTGAAGAGCTGCTCATTGGAAAAGACCCTTATGCTGGGAAAGATTGAAGGTGGGAGGAGAAGGGGATGACAGAAAATGAGATGGTGGATGCTGTCACCAACTCAGTGGCCATGAGTTTGAGTAAACTCTAGGAGTTGGTGATGGACAGGGTGGCCTGGCGTGTGGACACGACTGAATGACTGAACTGGACTGAACTGATGCGTGTTCAAATTATATTCTTCTTACTTTTTATGGTTTGAAATGTCATTTTGAAAAATAATAAAATGGGGATAGTAGTTGGAAAATTCTTAATGTGCTTACCTAGAAAAAAATAATTTATGTAGCTTCCCTGATTATTTTTTCTAATTTTTATAGTCTTGTGAAATTTAAAATCCTGAGATTAATTGACTCAAGTTATTCTTTGATAGTAAAATTAGTTCTTTCAGAGAATAAGCAGATTAAGTTCTGTGTTTGAGACTAGGAAGAGAGTATTCCTAACATCTTATGGAATGGATGTAAGTGTGTGTGTGTGTGTGTGTGTGTGTGTGTTTGTGTGTGTGTGTTTTAGTCCCTCAGTTATGTCTGACTCTGTGTGACCCTATGGACTGTGGCATGCCAGGCTCCTCTGTCCATGGGATTCTCCAGTCAAGAATACTAGAGTAGGTAGCCATTTCCTTCTCTAGGGATCTTCCTGATCCAGGGATCAAATCTGGGTCTCCTGCATTACAGGCAGGCAGACTCTTCATTGTCTGAGCCACCAGGGAAATCCCATGGACTGGATAAAGGTATCTAGCTAAATAAAATAAACTTAATTTGAATACACTGAAAGTGGGTTCTTTTGATTGTTTGGGGTTTTGTTTGTTTTTTTCCCACTCTCTGCCAGTTGTGCTCAAAATCTAATGCTGCTGCTGCTGCTGCTAAGTCGCTTCAGTCGTGTCCAACTCTGTGTGACCCCATAGTCGGCAGCCTACAAGGCTCCCCCGTCCCTGGGATTCTCCAGGCAAGAACACTGGAGTGGGTTGTCATTTCCTTCTCCAGTGCATGAAAGTGAAAAGTGAAAGTGAAGTCTCTCAGTCATGTCCCACTCTTCGAGACCCCATGGACTGCAGCCCACCAGGCTCCTCCGCCCATGGGATTTTCCAGGCAAGAGTACTGGAGTGGGTCGCCATTGCCTTCTCCTCAAAACCTAATAGAAATGGATAAATGGGGCTGAGATGAATTTAGATTAAAACAAGTCTTCTGACTCTTGAGCAAGAATCAGTAATATGCAGTTTTCAAGGAAGTATAAGTAGAACCCTGTGAAATGCCTGTGTCCTTGAGCATTTCTTGAGTGCATTTGTCCTGTGGGAAGGCACAGGGATTGAAGATGCTGTACTGCATGTTACCTCACGAATTATTTTCCTGACCCTGAGGTCTTCATGATCCTTCTGGAAACTGACATTTACTTGTCACTATGATTTGAGAGAAGAAAGGCTGTAGTAAAATGCTTCTAAAAAGACCGCTCTCTAGGAACAACAGATCTACCCAGCACTGTGTCTGTGTTGTGTCATTAGCAGCATCTTTCCTAAATCTGCACAGTTGCTAGGCAAGAGCTGTAACTTACATTTTAATTCTGTTATCCTGGAAGAAAAGCTTTTTACTATATTTTTATTATTGTGCTAAGTACAAGATAAACAAAGGAGGTTATTGAGAAGAGGGGAGGGGAAGGCTAAGACCCTGTAGTTTTGTTTTATTTTTTCTGCAGTTAGTAATAAAGCATTGGCTGCACAGTTATCATTTAAAGGAATTTTAGTGAATCATATACACAAATTTAAGGAATAGGCTCTATATAACTTTATAGAGCCTATGCCTTAAATTTGTATGTGTGTATGTTGCTCAGTCATGTCCGACTCTTTGCGACCCCACAGACTGTAGCCCACCAGTTTCCTCTGTCCATGAGATTCTCCAGGGAAGAATACTGGAGTGGGTTGCCATTTCCTTCTCTGCTATAAAAGTAGGATGGTCATAAAACATGTTTGCCTGCTAAATTGAGCCTATAATGCTTTATTTTCTTAATATTTACAGAATACTTTTGCTAGGTACTGCACTAACTGACCTAGAGCCAGACATCCTGTAATGTGAAGTCAAGTGGGCCTTAGAAAGCATCACTATGAACAAAGCTAGTGGAGGTGATGGAATTCCAGTTGAGTTATTCCAAATCCTGAAAGATGATGCTGTGAAAGTGCTGTACTCAATATGCCAGCAAATTTGGAAAACTCAGCAGTGCCCACAGGACTGGAAAAGGTCAGTTTTCATTCTAATCCCAAAGAAAGGCAATGCCAAAGAATGCTCAAACTCCCGCACAATTGCACTCATCTCACATGCTAGTAAAGTAATGCTCAAAATTCTCCAAGCCAGGCTTCAGCAATATGTGAACCGTGAACTTCCTGATGTTCTAGCTGGTTTTAGAAGAGGCAGAGGAACCAGAGATCAAATTGCCAACATCCACTGGATCATCAAAAAAGCAAGAGAGTTCCAGGAAAACATCTATTTCTGCTTTATTGACTATGCCAAAGCCTTTGACTGTGTGGATCACAATAAATTGTGAAAAATTCAGAAAGAGATGGGAATACCAGACCACCTGATCTGCCTCTTGAGAAATTTGTATGCAGGTCAGGAAGCAACAGTTAGAACTGGACATGGAACAACAGACTGGTTCCAAATAGGAAAAGGAGTTCGTCAAGGCTGTCTATTGTCACCCTGTTTATTTAACTTATATGCAGAGTACATCATGAGAAACAATGGACTGGAAGAAACACAAACTGGAATCAAGGTTGCTGGGAGAAATATCAATAACCTCAGATATGCAGATGACACCACCCTTATGGCAGAAAGTGAAGAGGAACTAAAAAGCCTCTTGATGAAAGTGAAAGAGGAGAGTGAAAAAGTTAGCTTAAAGCTCAACATTCAGAAAACGAAGATCATGGCATCTGGTCCCATCACTTCATGGGAAATAGATGGGGAAACAGTAGAAATAGTGTCAGACTTTATTTTTCTGGGCTCCAAAATCACTACAGATAGTGACTGCATCCATGAAATTAAAAGGCACTTACCCCTTGGAAGAAAAGTTATGACCAACCTAGATAGCATATTGAAAAGCAGAGACATTACTTTGCCAACAAAGGTTCGCCTAGTCAAGGCTATGATCTTTCCTGTAGTCATGTATGGATGTGAGAGCTGGACTGTGAAGAAGGCTGAGAGCTGAAGAATTGATGCTTTTGAACTGTGGTGTTGGAGAAGATTCTTGAGAGTCCCTTGGACTGCAAGGAGATCCAACCAGTCCATTCTGAAGATCAGCCCTGGGATTTCTTTGGAAGGACTGATGTTAAAGCTGAAACTCCAATACTTTGGCCACCTCATGCGAAGAGTTGACTCACTGGAAAAGACTCTGATGCTGGGAGGGATTGGGGGCAAGAGGAGAAGGGGACGCCAGAGGATGAGATGGCTGGATGGCATCACTGACTCGATGGACCTGAGTCTGAGTGAACTCTGGGAGTTGGTGATGGACAGGGAGGCCTGGTGTGCTGCAATTCATGGGGTCACAGAGAGTCAGACACGACTGAGCGACTGATCTGATCTGTACTAACTTCTAGGGATATAAAAGTGAATTAAATATAGTCTCTGACCCCAAAGAAGCCTCATTACCAAAGCTCTAAACCTTTGAGAAATAGCCACTGTTTAAACTCAGAACCTAGATATGTTTAAACACACGCAGTTGATTTCTCATTGATAGGAGACATGAAAGGACCAATCAGTATGATCTCATTTACTTTCTGCCTACCTACCTACATGATAGCTAGTTATTTTTGACAGCTTAGCAAAGCCAGTTTATGATTGTTGTATTTCATCTTAAAGCTATCCAAACTTACTCTTTGAATGAGATTTCTTACAGAGATACATGGAAGAGCCTTAGCACTATGGACTTCCTCACATGCATGTGTATTGCTGGTTGATACCACATGCTAAGCCAGAAGCAGCCATGGTGCCATGAAAGAGACTCAGCATCCCAGAAACCTAAGATTAAACCCCTGGGCTATCTCACATGGCAGGAAGAGTTTGGGTTTCAATCTACCCAGCTCAGAACACAGGGTCAAGGAACACCAGGCAGGCCACACTTGCCATAGCAGCTTCCTGGATGCCTGTCAACTAGCCCAAAAAGGCTTTTTCCCGGTTTACTTTTATAAACTTGCATTTTTGGCTCTTAGACCAGATAAGATGTTTCAAATTTATATCCCTTCATTTATTTTAAATAATGAGGAGAAGATAAGTTATAGTCAACAATCCCCAGGGCTACAGTCTTTTTGATTTGGGCAAATAGATGATAAAGCCTATAGAGTTTCCTGATTAGCAAGGGCCTGCCTCACAGAATTTTGCACCTTTTTGTTTTGTTTTGATTTGTGTTGTACAGCAAAAACCATCACAACATTGTAAAGCAATTATCTTCCTCCAATTAAAAAATAAAGTATTAATAAGAAAAAAATAAAACTACTTATTTTTTTGTGAAAAAGTGAGCGGGGGTCCTTTATTAATGCAAATGATGGCTTGCTTTTGTTCCACAAAACATTGAGAGATAGTGTTAGCTATTGCTACCAAATATCCATGCATATACAAATGTACATACAAGTCTACTCTGTATATTTGTGAGCAAATCAGAGGCATGTATCTTACGAACTTGGATATTCAGTGCTTCCAGGTTGATGGAGACTGATGAAAATAAAAGTCATCTCTAAGTGAAAGACTTTTCATAACTGATGGTTTTGGACTTCAGAGATAAATTGACTTTTTGATCTTTTGGGTATGAGGGTGGACAGGGAAATCAGGCTCTGCCTTTATCTGTCATATGATAAACCCTTTATTTATAGCCTAGCCCAGAACTCAGGGGACCCAGTGTCTTCCCGTATGTCCAACTATGAGCTCCCTGCAGGTAAAAACCAAGATCTTGTCTTCATTTTGAAAACAGCATGTACTAGGCCACTTGTTTTAATGTTTCATATTTTCCATTTTATAGTAATCATATAGTCATCTTTGGAGCTTTATTTTCAGACCAAGAAAGATTTTAATGATTGGTCTGAAAGCTTCAAGTCTGATAACTTAATCATCAAAATCCATGTACCTGTCAGAAAATTCAACAAAATGTTTTGATTACAGGGATAACTTACTAGGCAATCAGGTAAAGTGTTTTAATGGAAGTGGTACGGTTGGGACTCTTTTTCAACATGACTATGCTGGGTAGAAAGCAAAGCTCCTCCATCAGGGAAATCTTGGGCAAAGACTTTCTTCCTGCAGTTTTCTTACATACTGTGCTAAAGGAAGTTTGAAATGCTAAGCAAGCAAATTAGTTTTACAAAGCACTTAGAGGTTGAATTTAAAGTTCCAGTGGAGACCATTGGAAAAATATGTTGAGTGCTTTTAGTGAAAAGTCTTCTTGTTGCTCAGTTGTAACCAACAGATGTAGTGTTATAACTGGCAGGGAGTCAGACTGTGAAGAGGAGGACAGCTAACAGAGTGTAACATGATGAATTCAGGGCAAACGTGATCCTCAGGTCTTGATTCCAGATCGGGATGTAAAGTACATTATCCAGATCCATTCTCTCAGAAATTGTTCCAAAGATTGGTCCAGAGATATCAGAAGACATCCCACAAACCCACAAGTTGTTTTTGTAAATACTTACGAATAAAATGACCACACAAATTATTATTCAGAGTTTTATTTGGACAGAATGTGGAATCAGGTAAAATGCTGAGACTCTACTGGGCACAATAAGAATGGTGGTCTCTGTATTTATGAAGAACTTGCTCAATGAGAGAGAGAGTGACCGATGGTTCCTTCACCATCTCTCAGAGTGAACAGAGCAAGTTGCCTATTGATAGTGTTTCCATGTTCCATTCCATTTGTACATGCTCTTGTCTATTCAGCAACATGCTGCCCGAGGCAGAGATTTTTTGAAATATAGATAAAACTAAGCTCAGAGTTTTATATTTGTTTGTTAATTTCAGGGTTATTTGTTAAACTTTTTTGAAGAAACTTTTCCCCTTAAGTGTGTCTGAGACAGTACTTTTCAATCTGCATCTTCTCATCACACATTGGAGTGTCATTAGAAGTATGTTATAATGGTAGGTAAGGTACCAAAATTTGTAATGTACTATTTTTGCATAAATTCAGGTGAATTCAGCATTATCACTATGATTAGAATAACCCTCAGATATTTCAAAATGCTTTCTGGAGAAATAGAATGAGGGCGAGCTTGAGAGCCAGCCTTTCTTATTTTTAAATCTCGTTGAGTTGAACAGTGTCTCTTGCATCATTGTGTCTCTTCAGATCAGATCAGATCAGTCGCTCAGTCGTGTCCGACTCTTTGCGACCCCATGAACCGCAGCATGCCAGGCCTCCCTGTCCATCACCGGCTCCCG
This sequence comes from Tragelaphus eurycerus, assembly GCA_935064755.1. Taxonomy (NCBI): domain Eukaryota; kingdom Metazoa; phylum Chordata; class Mammalia; order Artiodactyla; family Bovidae; genus Tragelaphus; species Tragelaphus eurycerus. The sequence goes on along the minus strand of CAKXYN010000024.1, from coordinate 12,614,460 downwards.
AAGGTCACCCAGACTCACACCCATCAAGTCAGTGATGCCATCCAGCCATCTCATCCTCTGTCGTCCCCTTCTCCTCCTGCCCTCAATCCCTCCCAGCATCAGAGTCTTCTCCAATGAGTCAACTCTTCACATGAGGTGGCCAAAATACTGGAGTTTCAGCTTTAGCATCATTCCTTCCAAAGAAATTCCAGGGCTGATCTCCTTCAGAATGGACTGGTTGGATCTTCTTGCAGTCCAAGGGACTCTCAAGAGTCTTCTCCAGCACTACAGTTCAAAAGCATCAATTCTTCGGCGCTCAGCCTTCTTCACAGTCCAGCTCTCACATCCATACATGACCACAGGAAAGACCATAGCCTTGACTAGGCGAACCTTTGTTGGTAAAGTAATGTCTCTGCTTTTGAATATGCTATCTAGGTTGGTCATAACTTTCCTTCCAAGGAGCAAGCGTCTTTTAATTTCATGGCTGCAGTCACCATCTGCAGTGATTTTGGAGCCCAGAAAAACAAAGTCTGACACTGTTTCCACTGTTTCCCCATCTATTTCCCATGCAGTGATGGGACCAGATGCCATGATCTTCGTTTTCTGAATGTTGAGCCTATTGTGTCTCTTACCTGTGTTTAACTAGGGGAAAAGTTGAGACTGTGTCTTCCACTTATCTACTGCTACATAACATTCCAATACATAGATAAAGGCTTAAAGCAAAACGATATGTTTTGCTTTTGCTCATGAGTTTGCAGCCTGGTCCAGGGCCCAGTGGGATTAGCTTTCTTTTCATCCACTCACAAACAGCTGGGTTGATGCTAAGGCTAGAAGTTGGAATTTTCTGCAGGCTTGCTCACTCTCGTGTCCAGAGAAGAAATGTAAATTGTTGTTCACCGAGCACTGTGGATATACTGTATTTTGCAAAAGTGGCTGTAGCTTCATTTCTGGTCCTACATGCTTTCCCAGAACCTTGGCACTTGCTCATCAAGAAATGAGGTTTATATACTTTCCCCTGGATTCTGGGAAGGATGGGGAGGGAATGCTCTGACTATTCAAAAATGACAGAAGTCTTGCCAGCCTTGACTTCAGAGGCTGGGCTGGAAAAGGTAATGTGGCTTTCCACCTGTCTTTCTCTCTGAGTGCTCACCCTTAGAAGCCCAGGCCACATGAAGAAGACATGGGTGAGTGTTTGGTCAACAATCCCAGCAAAATCCTCAACAAGTGACTAGAATCAGTCATCAGACATGTGAGTAAATGAGTCTTCACTCACTCCAGCCCCAGTGTTAAGCCACGCCAGTTGACACCATGCAGAGCAGAGACAAGCTATCCCCACAAAATCTTGTGTAAATTGCAGATTTGTAAGAATAGATAACTGTAAGAGATAGCTTAAACACTATGCTTTGAAGATTAAAGAGAGGATACATTCAAAATTTTCTGAGGATCCCAGAATTTACTCTGGAACAGAAATGGCTCTAGTTTTGTCTGCGGGGATATTTTTTTCTGTGTAGTTATATAGTTATATTTTCCCGTATAGATATATTTTTCTTGTATAGTTGAAATGAACATGAGGCCCTTATCAAATTTCACTTCCTTCTACCAAAGCATGTATTCTGACTCTCTTTTCTAGAAAGTATCCTTGCTGTAGAATGCAGACTCACAGAGCTACCCTGATAATTTGCAGATTTGACAATGTGTACTCTCAAATTCTCCCCTTCTGTTTTCTTATTTCTGAGCTGCTAAATGAGATAATATTAAACTCTAATTTTTGAGCTACATGGTAATGGTAGCAAAATGTTCTTATTGTATTAGTGTTGGTGGATGCCAGGGTTTAGGACTTTGATGTTAGCATGAGTCCAACTTAATGAACATACATGGCGTGCTACATGCCATGGGGTCGCAAAGAGTTGGACACAACTGAGCAACTGATCTGAACCGACAGGGTACATAGAAATATGATATGACAATGTGTAATGGAAGATAAACAAGATCAAGGTTCTTTTAGTAGGATTTTGTTCTCTCCCCTACGCTTCATGTTAAACAGGAAAACATTGACACATGGTTTTTCTTCTTAAATGGCACACTAGATTATTTATTCATTATAAGAATTCTGAAAATTTGGAACTTTTGCCTTTCAAACATAATAAATGATTAAAAATGCTCTAGAATTTCCACAAAACTTTCCTGTAGATTTTAATATTGTGTTATTCTAGTCTCTTAAGTAGTTCTCTAAGGATCTATATCAAAGACCACCTGGAACAATCATTCTCAAACTTTGTGTTCATTAACATCATCTAGAGAATTTGTTGAATAACTGAGTCTAGGGCCCCAATGCCAGAGTTTCTGATTTAGTAATAGGGGGCAGCCCAAACATTGCATTTCTAACAGTGCTGCTACTCTAGGGACCACACTTTGAAAACTACTGATCTGGAGAAAGAGGATAAAGGCTCATTGTGTGTAGAGCTTTTTCTTACCACTATCGTCTGAAATACTACTCTAAATATAGGTAAGCTTTCAAGTCACCACATGACAAAGTCATTTTCATTTATCCATGGGTTAGATAAGCCATTTCTCTAAGCTACATTTCATCACATATTGGGGTAATGTTAAAGAAAAAAATAAATTGGCCCTTTCAGTCTGAATGTCATCAAGTTCCAAATGAGTTCTAAAACTGAGGATGTGTCATGAGAAAGTTATCACAGGCTTTTCTCAGCAACGCACAACCAGAGAATTTGGTTAGTTTTGCCAATTTAATTATAAAACAGCTAGAATTTTGTCTCACATATGTCAGTAATAAATAATGTAGTAGAAAAATGCCATTATTCCTGGGAGCTCAAAGACAAAGACCAAATTCGTCCTAGTCTAGATGCCTTGGACATAGGAGTCTCAGGAAAGCATTTGTGTCCTTAAGAAAAGTATGAAAGGATCTCTCTCCTTAATTCCTGAGAAACAGCTGTCACTCTGAATATATATATTTTTTCAATCTTTTAAATATTCTCAACTGCTGCTGCTGCTAAGTCACTTCAGTCGTGTCTGACTCTGTGCGACCCCATAGACGGCAGCCCAGCAGGCTCCCCCGTCCCGAACACTGGAGTGGGTTGCCATTTCTTTCTCCAGTGCGTGAAAGTGAAGTCTCTGAGTCTTGTCCGACTCTTAGCGACCCCATGGACTGCAGCCTACCAGGCTCCTCTGTCCATGGGATTTTCTAGGCAAGAGTACTGGAGTGGGGTGCCATTGCCTTCTCCAAAATATTCTCAACTAACTAGACCTATTGGATTATTCAAAGAAATGGCCTAGTTAGCAGTGTTCTAGGTCAACACTGAAATCATTGAGGCCTCTCTGTTCATGGATTTTACATTGACTTTTTTCCATTTATGTTCATAATTTAGTTGTTTCTAATTTATTTCATAAATTAACATTTTAAATTACTGTTTTCCATGATGGACTCTCTTGCTTTGCCTGAGATTTATGTCAAATACTATATATTTTATACTTGTACTTCACTAAAAATTTTTCATTTACTTAAAAAATTAGTTGTTTGTTATAAAAAGAAATACATGTTCTTTGTAGGAAAAAGTGTTAAAGAAAAAATTAATATCCCAAAGTCTATTATTGCAGTAAGTATTGCAGTTAATATTATGCTAATTTTATTCATAGTCATTTTCTATACACACATTTTCACCTAAATATATTTATCATTGTTAAAAATTTAAATTGAGTCATATTATAGAATTTTTAAGAAATCAAGTAGTTTTTAAAAAACTAAAACACATAAATCAAAAGAAATGAACAAAATTAAAACTGAAACATAATACTGCCCAACCCCAGCTATTATCTTTATTATATTTTAGTTTTATCTCTTCTGATATTTCTACATGCATATAAATGTATTTTTCTGAAAATGAAATTTTATGCATATATTGCTTTGCTACTGTTTTTGCTAAATTCACTATAGGGAATACTTGTGCATATTTTTATTTTATTCTTGAGTAAATTCTGGTGAAAAGGCTTTCTGTATTAAGATGAGTATATATCTTTTAGACTTTTGCAAATTACTGTCCAGAGTGTTGTATCAACATATTTTCTCACCAATAATATGTGAGAAACATTTTATATTCTCACCCTAAAATATTCTATTACCTTTTAAAAAATCTTTAGCATTTTAATAAGCTAAAATGATACTTTGTTATGTTTTATAATGATTTCCTTTTTTAAATAAGCATAATTTTCATAGGTTGATTGACCATTTATGCTTTTTAATTTTCTGAATTATCTAGACATTGTTAATGTCTATTTTTTCTATTATTATGTTCATCTTTATGTCTATTTGTAGGAAAGTTATTATATATTAAAGATATGTTACAATGTTTAAAACTAGTGTGTCTTTCCATTTCAATTGTTCAGAGTATTTTTCTTTATGTAAAGTTTAAGTTTTTATGACATGAAATACAATTTTTTAAAAAAATTGATAATCTCTGAAAATGGCCAGAAGATATTTGTTACTGTTTTTCACTTGAAAATAACAACCACTTACTTATTGGTCTTAATGAGATGATTCTTTTCCTTTTGTTCATATATTTTCACAATCATCATTTGGGTCAAGATACAAATCAGTCTCTCTTAGAATCATCACTGTGCTTCCACTCAGACATCCCCTCACTCCCAAAGACTCTGCTTTTCTATTGCAATTTCTTGATTAAAAAAATTATTGAGATATAATTGACATATAACATTACATTAGTTTCAGGTATACAAAATAATGATTTGATATTTGTATATATTGCAAAATAACCACCACAATAAGTCTAGTTAACATGTCACCATACATAGTCATAACAATTTTTCCTTTGTGATGAGGACTTTTACCAATACTGTTAGAAATGTTCAGATGTGCAATACAGTATGTTTGCACCCTGCATCTTCATGAGTTATTTATTTTATAACTGGAAGTTTGATTGATTTGATTGAATGTTAAAATTAACTCTGCATTCCTGGAATCAACCCTTAGTGGAGAGCGAAAAAGTTGGCTTAAATCTCAACATTCAGCAAACGAAGATCATGGCATCTGGTCCCATCACTTCATGGGAAATAGATGGGCAAACAGTGGAAACAGTGTCAGACTTTATTTTGGGGGGTTTCAAAATCACTGCAGATGGTGACTGCAGCCATGAAATTAAAAGACGATTACTCCTTGGAAGGAAAGTTACGAGCAACCTAGATAGCATATTCAAAAGCAGAGACATTACTTTGCCAACAAAGGTCCGTCTAGTGAAGGCTATGGTTTTTCCTGTGGTCATGTATGGATGTGAGAGCTGGACTGTGAAGAAGGCTGAGCACCGAAGAATTGATGCTTTTGAACTGTGGTGTTGGAGAAGACTCTTGAGAGTCCCTTGGACTGCAAGGAGATCCAACCGGTCCATTCTGAAGGAAATCAGCCCTGGGATTTCTTTGGAAGGAATGATGCTGAAAGTGAAACTCCAGTACTTTGGCCACCTCATGCAAAGAGTTGACTCATTGGAAAAGACTCTGATGCTGGGAGGGATTGGGTGCAGGAGGAGAAGGGGACAACAGAGGATGAGATGGCTGGATGGCATCACTGACTCGATGGACATGAGTCTGAGTGAACTCTGGGAGTTGGTGATGGACAGGGAGGCCTGGCGTGCTGCGATTCATGGGGTCGCAAAGAGTCTGACACGACTGAGTGACTGATCTGATCTGATCTGATTATCCTTTTTGTATATGGTTGTATTCAAATAGCTAAAATTCTGTTAAAAGCTTTTCCATCTATGCTCATTAGTAACAATGGTCTAAAGTTTTCTTGTAATGTCTAGTTTTGATATCAGGTAATTCTGGCTTCATAGAATGAGTTTGAAATTATTTCCTTATCTTGTTTTCTGGAAGAGCTGGTGATTTATATTGGCAATCTATCAAGTTTTTGCTTTGTGTATTTTGAAACTATACTGGCAAAAAAGGAAAATCTCAGAAAGTATATATATGGGTGAACATAAAAGTCAGTTCAAAAAGAGAAAAGCAACAAAATAACAATGCTTTGTGAAGTTTATAACACATGGAAGTCATATATATGACAACAATACCAAAAGGCAGAGGGGGTGGTGAAAATGTGATATCATAAAATATTCAAGGTAAACTATAATAAATCAGGTGAGCATATTTTAACATCTAGTGTAATCATTATAAATAATACAAAAAGATACAGCTAAGAAAACCAATCAAAGAAATATGATGAATAAAAACAATCTTTGCTTAATTTGAAAAAAAGTAAAGAAGATGGAAGAACAGATTAGATAATTTGAAAATAGCTGAATTGTAGAGCTAATCCCACTTTATACGTGATTGCATTTGCTATAAGTGGCCTAAGCATTCCAATTAAAAGAGATTATTAGACTGGATTAATACACTTGTGTTCACACATACATGACCCAAATACATACTATTAACAAGAGATGCCCTTCAAATATAAAGACACAGGTAGTCTGAAATCAAAAGAATGGGGGAAAAGATGTCACGCAAACACTACCTGAGAGATGTTTTGACTACATCCTTTTCAAAAATGAAATTTTCTAATAGGAAGAGAGGGAGAGGAGAGACGAAAAATAGAGAAGATGGAAGAGAGAAAGGGTTTGGACATTTAGAGGAGAAAATAATGGAGACAGGAGAAGAAAGGATTAGGAGGTAGAAAAGAAAAGTGAAGGATATAATAAGATGGAGAAAGTTACTGTGATAAGTTTCACAAGTAATTTCTCCTTGGGTTCAATTTTATGGAAGCCCCAGTTCCCAATTTCTGACAGTTCTTTCTAGGATGGACCACTCCCTAACCCGTACCTTTCCATTATTTTATATATTACATTTTCTAATGCCCAACATATATATATATATATATATATATATATATATATATATAATCAGCAAAAGGACCTCTGCTCAGTCAGGAAATGTAGTAGTAAAATGCTTTCAATGCATGAGTGCCACTAATTACTTCAATTACCTACATTTTCCTTAGGGGATGCTAAGGAGCTTCTCCTTGAGAATGCTAAGTACTCCATTCCAGACTCCCATGGCCAACACCCTCTCTGCTGAGGGACTGATTTAACAGGGGACTGCTCCACTACAAACATTTTGAAATGAACTTCATGAGGTTTTATATTTGAAATGACCATGAGGCTTCGATTACTGGCAGCACAAAGCTGCAAAAATATGTGACAAGATTGGGTGCAGTTCATCCAAGAACAAGGTAGTCTCAATTTAAGGCCTTAGATGAGATTTATAAACATTTCTACGGAAAAAGAGAAACTGTTTCAGATTGTCATTCCTGCATTGGCCTCAAAATAAAGAAGTATTTTGTAGGGTTTAAAACTATCCTTACAATGGAATTAGTGGCTTGAATTTTGTCTGTTGAATGTTTGGCAATAGTTAGTGGACTTAAATGCACATTTTTTTTATGATGACTGGACCATGAGGTGGCTAATTATTTCCCCCTCTCCCTGACAAATATGTTGGAGAAGGCAATGGCACCCCACTCCAGTACTCCTGCCTGGAAAATCCCATGGACGGAGGCGGCTGTAGGCTGCAGTCCATGGGGTCGCTGAGGGTCGGACACGAATGAGCGACTTCACTTTCACTTTTCACTTTCATGCATTGGAGAAGGAAATGGCAATCCACTCCAGTGTTCTTGCCTGGAGAATCCCAGGGACGGGGGAGCCTGGTAGGCTGCCGTCTCTGGGGTCGCACAGAGTTGGCCATGACTGAAGCGACTTAGCAGCTTATCAGACAAATATGTAAATACTGTCCAAGGTTGTGAGAGTTGGGAATAACATATGCATAGTGCACATGCTGTGTTTTTCCCCTTCATGGTCAACTTTGAAAATTAAGCAGGCCCTCTTTCCCTAGCTCCTTCGAATCCTTCTTCATACATCACCTGAGCTGCACCACCAATCACGTAGGTCTGGCTATGCAGTTTCTTAGCTTTTGAGTGTCTGTGTGCCACCGTCTCCTTCAATAATCATAGATTCTCTCTCAGAATAATAGTAATTTATTTGATTTTTCAGAAAACAATTCAATGCATAAAGTAAATGCATAGGATTATTATAACATGCAATTACCAACATTTTTATAAACCTGTAATACAGTAATAAATTTGCCCTTTTATTAAGAAACATTAAGAAACTAAAATGACATCTACCAATGAGTTTTCATAAAAGTTACCAGGTTTGAACTAAAATGACATCTACCAATGAGTTTTCGTAAAAGTTACCAGGTTTGAACACAGCACTGAGCATAAATAATTCCTCTATACAGTTATGACATGATACAAAAAGTCTGTAATTTATACTGTTGACAAAGTCACAGATACTTTTTCCCCCATCCAAGTGAACCCTAGGTTAAAAATCCTAGGAGGGTAATGTGACTGAGGGGTCATGAAATTTGAAACCTACTGATTTTTAACAAAAACATAAGCAGCTAGTAGACTATTAGAGACCAAGAGAATTAAGTGTTTAGGACATAAGAATTTCTCATAAAAAGAAATAGGTAAAAAAAAATTAAAGTTCAATATTAAAGATTAGTATTAATGATTAGTGAGATCAGTATAAATTGATACATTTCAGGCCTCTATTGCTTTTTATCGTTCTTTACTTTGTTTTTCTTTCCTACCTAGATGAAAGGAGATATGTCTTTCCATACCAAAGTTGTGGTCTTAATAGAAGCCAAAATCTTAATACAGAACATGCTTTGGGATTTGTGGGCATACAGAATATAACAATAAAAATGACATATATCCTAAATGTTGGCTAGATCTATATTGGAAAAAAAACCAAAAACATTTTCCTTCCTGGCCCTGGAAGATGGTTTCAATATTTGAATTTCTGTGTAGACCAACACCAAGTTGGATACACAAGCATTGTATTATGAGGTCCTTTCTGTCTGTTGGGCATTAACAATCACCTCTCAGAAGGATGGACCTGTGGCCCTTGGGTTTGTATCTCATTTGATCCTTGTAAAGAAAAATCAAACGGTGAAAACCCCAGAATAAAATTCAGAGTCTCAGCCAGACCTCCTCTGACATCAGATCCTCATTTTTCTTCTCTTGTAAATTGTTACTAAGGCAACACCTTCTGTTTGTGAAATTGGCCTTTACCATACATCATTAGGACTTCTCTGGTTGCTCAGATGGTTAAGAATCTTCCTGCAATGTGGGAGACGTGTTTTGATCACTGGGTTGGGAAGATCCTCTGGAGGAGGGCACAGCAACCCACTCCAGTATTCTTCCCTGGAGAATCCCCGTGGACATGGACTGGTGAGCTACAGTCCATGGGGTCGTGAGTCAGACCCAACTGAGCGACTAAGCACAACACAGCATAGCACATACATGATTCAGATGTGAAGATTAACCAGTAGGAATGGTGAAGCTGTGGAGTAGATTGAGAACACCTGACCATTAAGAAAACTGTGCAAAGCAAGGATAATATCCCTTTAAGGAAAAAAAAAAAAACTTTCAGAAGGAAGAAATTCAGAAGAGGATATAATTCAGTAACCAAACAAGTCTTGTCAAGTTTTAAAAAGTACAATTTAGAAAATGAATGGTTAGAAATTCAGTCGGGCATGTTCATCAACAAAATGTTATAATGTTTGAAACAGTATCCGCTGTAGGAGCCAGGCAGGGTCTATCATTACTGGTATAGAAGGGCATACTTTCTTAGCTATTTTAATTCTCTTAAAACAAAAATAATTTGTTTTCCACTTTTCCTTTTTTTTTCCCCATTGAAACTGAGAAGATAGTAGATGGAAGATGAGTAGATTCAATTAATTTTCTTCATCTAGGAGAAAGGCTATTAGATTTTACACAGTTATAGCCATAATAAAAATCATATGTGATATTGGGGATTTTATATGATTATTGGTAAACCTCATAGTCTTGAAATGCAAAATATGTACTGTTACAAACCATTTGAGAAATTCTGCTGGAAGTATTTTTTTAATTGAGTGGAGTGACACATATCATTGATTCATATACAGGGAAGCCTTGCCAAGTCAACCACAGTTTACCACACCACAGAAGTTTTCAGGAGCCTCTTCCTTCTGCCAATGCAGTGCATCCCCAAGGAGACCTTGTGTAAACCACAGCGGCTCCCTCAGTTTACAGATCCCAGGCTTCCCACAGGCAGACAGCATGCTGGGGGCAGTGGGCATGATTCTTTGCAAGGCAGCACCCGTCGATGACATTGTGCCTACTGACATTGTCAGCCCACTCCAGTCCACACACCTGGAAAGGTAGGAGGAGGAAGGGCCATCACTAGGATGTGGCTTCTCCAATACCACCCCAGCTCTCTCCACCTAAAGCACTCATTCAAGCCAGTCCCTGGCAACTGTGCTCCAACATTGACTGCCAGTCTCCCGGGGGGCATTCTCCTAATTGCCTCATTTTCCATAGAGCATCTGAAACTTTCTCTATAGTAAGAAAAGGAGAAAGAGAGTTTCTGCCAGTCTCAACTCAACCTTCCTTCCATGCAGATCTGGGAAGTCCTCCCGCAGAAGCTGTTTCCAGCTGGCTTTGCTGGTTTCACTCTCTGCAGAGGCATGCCGGCTCCGTACCATTCACACCTGGGTGATGCACCTTGACCAGTCGACAGGGTAACCGAGGAGGGAGGTTCAGTGTCGTAATCCGTAGCTTCTCTGTGTGTGTGTGTGATCTGTGAACAGAGAGGACTGGCCAAGCGTGTGGGTACAAAGCCTCTCATGAGTCACCCGTCTGTATTGTGCTGCTTGGGCCTTGCCTTGCTGAGCACCACTTAGAGCTTTTGTTGGGGAGCCCAGTTGCCTTCCATTGAACCACATGCTGAGCTTAAGGATCATTTATTCAAGCAGCATGGCCTCTCTTCACTGAGGCAAGTGAACCTCTTACATTTCAGTAACTCTCTCACCAGCGAAAAGCAAGCCCTTGCACAGGACCAGTGTCCTGAGAGCAGAGAGCCGCACTGCCCTGTGGGCTGTGCTGAGACAGAGGAGGGGATGAACAGGATCCAAGAGGCATTGTTTCTGGCCTCGCCACAGGCCCTTGGGGTAATGTGATAATCCCCGCAGGCTAGCCTGGGGAGGAGGCCTCTGCATACCTCACTCAGGGATCAACTTCTGACCTCCTGGCTCCCACTCCCCCAGACCCCCACCCAAATGATTTTGTTTAAAACGCTACCTGCTCTGCCATGAATTATTCTTTAGTTAAGGGGTTTGGCTCCTGTGTGAGTTACTGTGGTTTGAAAAGAGAAAGGAAAAATAAATCAGAGCATCTGGGTTTAGCCAAGATCCTAATCATGGAGAAGTGGAAAAAAGCTGGACATGGCAAATAGAGGAGCAGAGAGAAGAGGTTTATGGACATGCTCTTTCACACCGCCCAGATCATTACTTGTTGATAGTAAAATTGTTTAGAAGTGTTTTTTTGTGTGTCTGAATTTCTCTGGGAGCGGGATAAGAAGAAGATGCATTCTGATGGTAGTCAGCATTGTCTTCTTTGGGTTTTCAAACCCCTTAAGGGGATTCTTAGGAGCTCTGGAACTGCTTCTCTGACAATCCAGAAATAGGTCACAGAGCCGAGTTGCCCAGACATGGGTTTAACCTGCATTGCTGCTTGGTTTTGCAGTGAAAATGAATGGTTTTTGTTTGTGATTTAGCTGGCATTTCCCTGTGCTCTCACTGGCTGATTAGCAGGAAAACAAAATATTAACTGGGTGCCCAAAGCAGTTTAAAGTTTTACTTTTGTCCCAGTTACTTACTCTTTTAAGGTAGGACAAAGACTTTTATTTTTTTTAATTTAATTTAATTTTATTTTTTAACTTTACAATATTGTATTGGTTTTGCCATATATCAACATGAATCAAAGACTCTTGAACAAAAATGCTCAGTCTCTGGAAACTCTCTTCTTCTCCAGGTTTCTCTCCTTTCAGTGGTGTCTGGCTCTGTGGATCATTGGGAGGAAATGGCCCTGGCCTCTGGCTCACCAAGCAGTGATGTGTAGCAACCTGCTCCTGGGCACCATCTGTGGCCCCTGGGTACCCTTTCCTTATGGGCTTCATATCTGTAGATGGAAAGTGCGTGGCTTCTTTGAGTTTGGAATGCCCCCACAGAGCCAGGGCCACCCTCTGCTTGCCGATTTGGCCTTCCCATAGCTCTCATGGATGGTGGAGCATCCCCCTCCTGCCTCTGCCTTTGCAAGATCACCCATCCTTGTCCCATAAAGTCCCTGGCAGTCCATTCTCCTAGCTCAGTGTAGGGGTCACCTGAAGGTTCAGATCAGCTCAGAAGCAAAGTCCAGGGCTTCTCTGTTACCTTGATGCCCTGTCCTGGTGGGGTCTAGCTCAGGAGGTGTCTGACAGCCAGAGAGGAGCCGCTTGATTTCTGCATTACCTCGAGTACCTCCCACCCTTGGGAATGAAGCCTAGAGGGGCAGTCAGGAAACACATGTTCTATTACTACTTTCTCCTACCTAGATTTCCCCTTGTCTCCCACAGGAAGGAGATGAAAGAATAGGATTTTCCTTTATCCCTTTCTTCTACTTGACTCTAGTTAAGCCTTAAACAATAGTACTTGGAACATCAACTCATATTTACAGAGAGTCATTAGCTGGTCTTTTCAGGATTGCTCTCAATATATGAAAGGAGAGAAAGTAAGTTAGTTAAATTTCACTTTCCACAAAACCTGATTGTTAAGCCTAAAAATCTCTCTAAGAAGTAAAATTTCACCTGCTCCTGCAATAGGGAGCTTGACCTCCAGGATAAAAAATTGCAATGAAATATTAATTAAAGGAAAATGCAAAGATCATAAGTTTAATATTTGCTGATGCATTTTCAGTACTTAAATCTCATGTGGCCAGGACTGCTGCCCTGTCTACCTCAAGGGGGATGAGATTGGTGCTCACTGGAACATCTGGCATAGAGCTGTTGAAAGCGGAGGATTCCCGGAGGTAGAAAATCTTTCTGGAATGAGAGGTTGATTGAATTCTTAACCATGGTCTTCTAACATTGCTTGCTCCTGTAATAGCGAAGCAACCAGAAAAAGGAGAGTTTCACTTAAGTTAAATGGCAGAAAGCTACAGTGAAATGTATTTTGACTCTCCTGTTGTTTGACCTTCTTCACCAAGAATGTTTTTACATGACACCAGTAACCACAAAGGTTCCATATTTCATCTTTGAGGATAAGCTTCTGATGTTCTGTGTTACTGTCCTCTGCTTGAGTGAATAGTCTTTCTGTGCTCTAGGTTTCCTTTGGTAGTTTTACATGAAATTGTAAAACAAACATAACAATAAATGCTATGCTTAATTGTAAACTTTGAAAGGATGACATGTTTAAGTTCCATTTATGAGATGAACTACCTTTTCCCACTTATTGAAATATCACCTTAGTTATATATTAAATGTGGTTTATATTAGGATTTATTCCTCTTCACTCTTTTTTAATTTTTTATTTGTCAATTCCAAGACCATAGTCTTTTGTTAGCTATACCTTTCTATAATGTGTTTGTGTCTGATAAAAGAAGTTCCCCCTTCATAGTTACAATGACCAGGGAGAAATGTAGGAAAGAATACCTACTGGGCTGTCCACTTTAGTTCACGAGAAGCAAGATGAGGAGGCACTGGAGAGGCAGTAAAGATGGAAAGAGTGGAGAGAAGGAATAGGGGAAAAAAAAAGATTTGGGATCAGTGCTACCCATGGAAAAAAATCACAGGTAAGGTAAAATTCCACCCAGATGCTTTGCTTCCTCCTGCTCCATAGAGGATAATGGTATGAATATTAGCAGTTCAGTACATACCACCATCATGATCATGTCCAAAAGAACATCACCACAGACCTGCAGTAGTGGATAAGGCCCTTGAGAAAGTGGCTGAGATCTCTGGCCTAAATCTCCAGATTAGGCTCTCCTAGATCTCCATCCTGATCTACGGAGTGAGTTTGAGCACTGAATTCAGAGATGAACGTAACTGGTACAAAATGACCCTCTGAAAGGAGGATCTTATTTTCTCCAAAATGATAGACCATGCTAAATTACTAACAGTGGTGTTATACCCCATTTTAGAAGGCCAAATATTCTGATCAACCTAACTCACTCTTGCACGTTCGTATTGCTCTCTAAGGGTACAAAGAGAAAACTGTTTCTGGAAAAAAACAGAAAAAAACTTCTCTTGAGTGAAAGGATCCTTTCTGCCTCAGGAATTTTTATTTACACCAGCTTTCCCAAAGGTCTCTCCATCTGCTCCTTCTTTCCCACAGAATCAGTTAACATTCTTTGTTGAGAGTACAGATTTACATAATGGGCTCTTCCTGATTGGAATGAATGTATTGTAAACCATGTAGTAGAAGCATGGGGAAGCTTGTAGTAGAAGACCCACACTGTAGACTTCTAGAAGCTTCATTATTATTTTTTTCTTTCTTGTCCCCTCTTTTATTTCTGATCTTTCTTAGTCTTTATGATTTTTTTTTCTTTGTTTAGTTAACTTGAAACCATTTTCTATGAAACCATTATAGACCTTTATCCTATATAATCAGAAGCCTTTGTTTAATGTATAGATCCTTTGTTAAAAGAATTGCATGGGAAAATTTAATGAAGTCATTTTAGTGAAGTAGTTAGCAGTCATTTTGTATGTAAACCTTAACTTGGGAAGTTGGGAGATGTTTGCAGAAATAAGATGATGTAGAAAAATCCAAATGCCCACTTTTTTTTTTTTTCTTTTTTGCATCATCTATTAATATAGAATATCTATATTGTTTCTACTAGGGTATTTTATGTATAGCTCTCCTTGAACAAAAGTTGAGAACATAGACTGTATTAATTTATATTGACTTTTTGAATGTTTAAATTAAAAATCATCAGATTTGCATGAACTAGACCTCTGGTTTGTTAACATACACACAAAAATTGTTGAGAATGATGTATGAGATAAAAATTTGAAATTGTATACATTTAGCTTTAAAGTAGAGCTGCCACTACCTTCTGAAAACACAAAAGATTTATTTTGCCTTCTTGTTCAGCTCTCTTCTGAGTTTTCTCACAAAAACTTCTTAATTGGCTATCAGAGAGTAATATCTATGTCTCCTCCTAAGATCTCCTAAGTATTTTACCAGAAGGTTCAGGAGAAACAAGAAAGGCATATACTCAACAATATAATTGTTTTATAGACACAAGATTTGATTCCACATGTGTTGTTGTGATACTAAGGGGAAAGATTCTCATCACTTTTCTTTCATGTTTTTCTAAAACTGATCTCAATTCAAGATGAAAAGACAGTTCTAAAATTTAAGATTATTTTACTATCAGAGAGAGATAACAAAAACTGCATTTTTATCAAAATTGTAGGCTGTTTTCTTTTTAAATTAAGCTTAAAAAGTCATTCCCAAGTTTTAGCACAGAAGCCCACAAAGGGTAGAGGCAATATTTATTTAGCAAGGGTGGTTAATAATTGTCTTAATCTGACCTTGTTATTATTTTAATGCAAGGTGAATATTGTTATAAATTGAAGGAAAAATGTGTTTCTGAACATCTTAAAAATAAAAAAAGCAAAAGCAACCTTTTGAATTTAGTTCAAAATTTTTTGAAATGAGTAAGACATAGTGAGAAAACTACATGATAGAAACATATTTGTGAATTTATTATCTACAGTATTTTCTTGAAATATTTCCCATTTTTCTCTATCTTTCAATTTGAAGCTGGACAGGATTCATTGTTTCCTAGATGCTTTTTAGATTGAAAATTCCAAAGGCCCAAGATTTAAGGGAAACAGGTGGTGTGGATTTGAAGATGGTGGTGGTGATTTTCTTGGAAAATAGAAAATATTTCGTTGGTCTGAGGAGGAGAGAGACCTTGTATTCACGACAGAGGAGCCCTGGACTCTGATTCCTGGATAGCCCCATGAAAAAAGACTCAGGAGACACCAGAGGGGAGCTTTAAATCCATTATGAGTACCTTCTAGTAAGATCATAGATTGCCACTCCACGCACAAGCACCAAAATGGTTCCCACGTCTTTCCCCGAGTAGAGATTCTTCAGTAGTGGAGAACTGCTGCTGCTGCTGCTGCTAAGTCGCTTCAGTCGTGTCTGACTCTGTGCGACCCCTGGAGAACACTCAGTCTTAAAAAAGCCAAACAGATGGCAAAGAGGCTGTCTAAATGACTGTTGGGATCAATCTGCCCGCCCCCAAAGATAATGAATAGTTTAGTACATACCAGTTTAGACAAAAATCTTCAAGAATAGGAAGAACACTGGGTACTCCACTTTGTGGTCATACTTGGCCAGTCCTCTAGAGTATGTATGCCTGCATACTCGGTTGCATCTGACTCCTTGTGACCCCTTGAACTGTAGCCCACCAGGCTCCTCTGTCCATGGGATTTCCCAGGCAAGAATACTGGAGTGGGTTGCCATTTCCCTCTCCAGGGGATCTTCCCGACCCAGAGACTGAACCCGCATCTACCTAAATCTCCTGCATTGTGGGCAGATTCTTTGTTGCTGAGCTACCAGGGGAGCCTCTAGAACTTACTGCTAAAGATGAGAGAGGGAAAACTGCACAGCATACTGATGGAAATTACCTTCTGTCATCTGACATAATGGGAACAAAATAGAAATTCATTTGAGTTATAGACAATAAAGCTATAAATTCCCATTTATCTCAGTGTGTGGATTGAGATTTATACTCTGTAACGGAGGGCAGGGGAAATGAGGATGAGTATCACAATATCAGGGACTTCTATCACTCTATTAGATTCAGCTGAAGCCATACAAGGAGGGTTACTCTTTTTCTAGAAAGAACATAGTTTCCTTTATGACTGTTTAAAGCACCACAGTATCAGTAGCGGGGAAGGCAATGGCACCCCACCCCAGTACTTTTGCCTGGAAAATCCCATGGATGGAGGAGCCTGGTAGGCTCCAGTCCGTGGGGTCGCTAAGAGTCGGACAAGACTCAGCGACTTCACTTTGACTTTTCACTTTCATGCATTGGAGAAGGAAATGGCAACCCACTCCAGTGTTCTTGCCTGGAGAATCCCAGGGACAGGGAAGCCTGGTGAGCTTCCGTCTATGGGGTCGCAGAGTCGGACACGACTGAAGCGACTTAGCAGCAGCAGCAGCAGCAGTATCGGTAGACTGGCAAGAGTTAAAAAGAGCTCCTAAAGGTGGTCCATCTCCAGGTTCTGCTGTGAGATCCCCTGCTGCAGGAAGCCAGTCTCCAATGAGTGTCAGCCTTTTTTCTTTTCTTTTACTTTCTTTGTTCTGTCTGTTATATATTAAGTCTGTCTTCTGTTTTATTGCTCATAAACTAATAATGCTTTAATAAATGTCTTTGCTATGATAAAGACTACATAAGATTTCTACTTTACTTGCTTCTCTAATTTTTAATTTTTTATCCTTTGTTTTATTTCCATTACTTTAGAGCCCTATTGCCATGTAATTTTTCTTTTTCCTCTTTTAAATTTAACACTACTTGATTTTATTACCTCCTGTTGTAATCCTTTGGGGAAGGCAATGGCATCCCACCCCAGTACTTTTGCCTGGAGAGTCCCATGGATGGAGGAGCCTGCTAGGCTGCAGTCTGTGGGGTTGCTAAGAGTCAGACATGACTGAGCGACTTCACTTTGACTTTTCACTTTCATGCATTGGAGAAGGAAATGGCAACCCACTCCAGTGTTCTTGCCTGGAGAATCCCAGGGACGGGGGAGCCTGGTGAGCTTCCGTCTATGGGGTCACACAGAGTCGGACATGACTGAAGCGACTTAGCAGCAGCAGCAGTTGTAATCCTTTCCTCCTTTCTAGTTTTATGTTTTGAATATATTGTGTTTTATCCTTTATCTTAAGTATTATTTTTCCTACTTTATATTATTTTTCTTTCTAAGATGTTTTATCCTGCTAGTTATTTGTAACTTTTCTTAGTCTGAAGATTTAATCCTCTTCATCCTCTATCTTTTCTTAATTATTTTACTTTATTTTTACTTCCTTTACCTCAAAGGAAATAGGATTTAGTTTCTAAATAACAAACAAAAAGCAGGGTTCTAATCATGCCGGTAAGATCTGGCCTCTGAAAAGGCCAGAGCAGCACTATTAACTCTCAAAACTGAAACAGATCTATGAGAAACTGGTAAAAAGATAACATAAATTAGGCAAAACAATGATAGTAGGACCAGAAAGAGAAGGTTTATATAAAAATGAAGGGGAACAATGTCAAAAGATTGTCAGAAAGTAAGAGGCTCTATCTTTTAACAATTCATTAAGAGTTCTAGATAAGATGCTAGAAAAACTATTATGATCCATTCCTTCTTCCTGTAAGTTTAGGAAAATAATTTTGATTCATTGTAAAGTAATTACAGCACGTCCCTGTTTCAATTCAGTTCAGTTGCTCAGTCATGTCTGACTCTTTGCAACCCCATGGATTGCAATATTCCAGGCTTCCCTGTCCATCACTAACTCCAAGAGCTTACTCAAACTCATTTCCATTGAGTTGGTGATGCCATCCAACCATCTCATCCACTGTCATCCCCTTCTCTTCCTGCCTTTAATCTTTCCCCAAATCAGGGTCTTTTCCAGTGAGTCAGTTCTTTGCATCAGATGGCCAAAACACTGGAGCTTCAGCTTCAGCATCAGTCCTTCCAGTGAATGTTCAGGACTGATTTCCTTTAGGATTGACTGCAGTCCAAGGGACTCTCAAGAGTCTTCTCCAATACCACAGTTCAAAAGCATCAATTCTTTGGCACTCAGCTTTCTTTATAGTCCAACTCTCACATCCATACGTGACTACTGGAAAAACCATAGCTTTGACTAGATGGACCTTTGTTGGCAAAGTAATGTCTCTGCTTTTTAATATGCTGTCTAGGTTTGTCATAGCTTTTAAAATCTTCCTCATGGCTCACTGGTAAAGAATCTGCCTGCCAATGCAGGAGACGTGGGTTGGATATCTGGATCAGTAAGATCCCCTGGAGAAGGAAAGGACAACCCACTCCAGTATTCTTGCCTGGGAAATTCCATTGGCAAGAAATATACTGGGTTATGGTCCATGGGGTCATAAAAGAGTTGAACATGATTTAGTGACTAAACAATAATAACAACAAAAGTAATTATAAAAAAGAGATAATACAGAGCATAATAATGTCCCTACGGAAAATCTAAAGCCAGAAAGACATGCCTACAGAGCAAATTAAAAATATAACCTCATGACCTAACATTTCAAAATAAGTTAGAACTTAGAAATAATAGAAGTCAGGAAAGAATTAGTAACCAAAAAAAAAGAAAAATTTCAGAATTGAAGACTAAACTTGAACATACATGAGAATAAGTGAGTAAAACCAAGAATACCTGAAGATAAATAGTAAGCAAAAAGAAAAAAATTCAGGAAGAGAAAATAATTTAAGAAAAAGTGAAAGATGAAGATAAACAAAAAGGTCCAACATGTATATAATTAGGAATCTCTGAACAAGAAAACCAAAACAATGGAACACTAGTAAAAAGCATAGCTCAAGAAAATGTTTTTGAAATTAAAAAGACAAAACAGCACACTGAAAGAGCGAACCATGTATCTGTTGGAATTTGGCATAGAATTGTGTCATTTAAAATATGCATAGAGCAGCAAGTCACATCATAGTACAATTACCAAACTGTAAAGAAAAAGAAATTGAAAACTAAGAAAAAAGACCAGGAATGACCTTTTCTTTATCAAGAAAAGAAAATCTGATGTCATCAAACTGCTTGATGGTAATACTTTCTTGCCAGAAGATAATGGAACAACATGTTAAAATACTGAATAAGGGAAATATGACCAATAATTTTCTCTGCAGTCAAAGTGACTTTCTGATATAAAAGTTGCATGCAAACTGTTATGAATATGCAATAATTCATGGAATATATTTTTTCCTGAGGAATGTACTAGAGAATGAGCTTCAGGCAACAATAAAGAATGAAATAAAATTGGCAAACATGCTGGTGATGAATACTAAAGATATATTTACATATAGAACTAATACCAAATGGTAGTTATGTAACAGAAAGTATGGTGTTCAATGACTACATAGTCTGAAAATTATGATATACTGTTATTATTAAAATACAAGAAAAATAAATCACACAAAAGTATAAAAAGCTTACTAAGTAATTTATGGTTACTATTAGGAGTTAATTAATATTATTTCAAGCCAGATGCTGAGATAGAGGCAAGGAAAAGAAATTATTATCTGATAATATCCCTATGTGTACATGTGTGCTAAGTCACTTCAATCACATCTGACCCTCTGCCACCCTATGGACTGTAAAACCACCAGGCCCCTCTGTCCATGGGATTTTCCAGGCAAGAATACTGGAGTGAATTGCCATGCCCTCCTCCAGGGGATCTTCTGGACCCAGGGATGGAACCCATGGCTCCCACACATGTCTTCTGCACAGTGGGGACCAAATAGGAAATAACCAAAAAAGGGAGGTTGCTAGGTGTGTTATATAACATAAAATAATACGACAGAGTTGAAATGAAAATATTGATCATATCACAAAATAAAAAGTTAATTGAATTATAAATTCTTTTTCTTATTGGCAAACAAAGTAACATCCAATGCTATGTTATATATTATACATATCCAAAGGAAAGAGATTGAGAATGGTTGAAAATAAAATAATTATCAAAAATATATCAAGCACATGCAAATAAAGCACTGGTTAAATTATTGATGTCTTACAAGGTAGAATTTAAACCAGAAAATAATAAAAGAGAGATATTTATATATTTAGAGGCTAAAATTTACAGTGAAAATATACAAATTATTAATATAGTCACAGATGTATCTTTCTTTCTCTGGGAATTCAGAAAATAGCTGGAAGTTTAATAATATTTGAAAAATTTAATATACTTCAAAAATGCAAAATAGATGAATTAGACTAAAAATTAATGATATAGAATAAAGCCAGCAAATATTTTTTGGAAAAGGCCAGATTAATATATACTTTATTTTTTTTTTCTTAATTTTTATTTTTTTTATTTTGCTTAACTTTACAATATTGTATTGCTTTTACAATACATCAAGATGGATCCGCCGCCAGTATACATGTGTTCCCCATCCTGAACCCTTCTCCTTCTCCCCTCCCCACACCATCCCTCCAGGTCGTCCCAGTGCTCCAGCCCCAGGCATTTGTTATCGGGCATCGTACCTAGACTGACGACTCGTTTCAGATATATTATATATATTTCAATGCTATTCTCCCCAATCATCCCACCCTCTCCCGGTCCCAGAGTCCAAAAGTCTGTTCTATACATCAGTGTCTCTTTTGCTGTCTCGTAAATAGGGTTATTTTTACCATCTTTCTAAATTCCATATATATGCGTTAGTATACTGTATTTGTGTTTTTGTTTCTGGCTTACTTCACTCTGTATAATAGGCTCCAGTTCCATCCACCTCATTAGAACTGATTCAAATGTATTCTTTTTAATGGCTGAGTAATACTCCATTGTGTATATGTACCACAGCTTGCTTATCCATTCATCTGTGGATGGACATCTAGGTTGCTTCCATGTTCTGGCTATTGTAAACAGCGCTGCTATGAACATTGGGGTACACGTGTCTCTTTCAATTCTGGTTTTCTCAGTGTGTATGCCCAGCAGTGGAATTGCTGGATCATAAGGCAGTTCTATTCCCAGTTTTTTGAGGAATCTCCATACTGTTCTCCATAGTGGCTGTACTAGTTTGCATTCCTACCAACAGTGTAAGAGGGTTCCCTTCTCTCCACACCCTCTCCAGCATTTATTGCTTGTGGACTTTTGGATTGCAGCCATTCTGACTGGTAATATATACTTTAGATTTTCTGGTTCATACTGTCCCTGTTGCATGTACTCAACCCTTATGTTGAAGTATAAAATAGTCAGAGATAATGCATAAATAAATAGGTGTGGTTCTTATCCAAGAAAATATTATTCACAAAAGCAGGTTAGGTCAGACTATAGTTTGCTAACTAGTCATTCATATGGAAACCTAAATAACATCATCAGTATATGCATATATCTTTCTATGTAATTAAAGATTATATATTGCTATCTAATCATATGTATATATTTTTTCTAGTGTGTGAGGAACATTCACAAAAATTAACCTTAATATAGTCTGTAGAAAAATCCATAAATTTCAAATATTTGATATATTACAGGAGTATTTTCTTACCATAATGGAATAAAACTAGAAACTGTAAAGACCTAAAAATGCACAAAACATTCTAACACCTGGAAACTTATGCCATTAATTCCTACATTCATAAGACTAAGAAAAATGGAAAATAAAAACTCCATTTTTTGGAGTTAATGGAGTTAAAAAAATTCCATTCAAAATGTTAAAAGTTAAATCACAAAATAAATCAAAATAATCCAAGAAAGGAATTAAAAGCATAAATGAACAAGTTAGGAAACAGAAATGCTATAAATAAAATGCTATATATAGCAAACAGAAATACTATAAAACCAAAAGCTTTAAAAAGCAAAGCAAAACAGAAAGCCACTAGGTAATCTGATCAAGAAAGAAGGAGAGAAAGCATATGATAAACAATTAAAGAGGACAAAATAAATAATCATAAAAAGAGAAAATTTTTCAATAATTGTAAGACACCTTGCAAACACTTTGGAACTCTATGCAAAAATTTGAAAGTCAAAACTAAGTAGATAATTAAACAAAAGTTACCAAAATAACAGGAGAGGCAATCTCTACAGACAGATTACCATAAAAAAAAAAAAAATAGGAAACATACCTAAAGCTACCCCTATGAAAGAATATAATTTCCCAATAGTTTCAAGGGAGAATTCAACTTTTTAATAATGACATGATTATAATGGCACTTAAATTATTCCAGAGTGTAAAAAAAGAAGAGAAGAATTCAAGATTATTTTTATGAAGAAGGCATTAAATTCCCATAGCTAACCCAAGATTGCATCAGAAATGATGGACTAATTTTACTTATGAATATTGATACAGACATCCTATATAAATTAAAAAATTAGTGTATCGATAGAAAACAGACTCCACTGATACATTTTTAAAAGTATGAATAAGTGGGGTTTATTTTAATAATAAAGGAATCTCTTAGAAGAAATGGAGTAGTCATCATAGTCAACAAAAGAGTCCAAAATGCAGTACTTGGATGCAGTCTCAAAAATGACAGAATGATCTCTGTTCGCTTCCAAGGCAAACCATTCAGTAACACAGTAATCCAAGTCTATGCCCCAACCAGTAAGGCTGAAGAAGCTGAAGTTGAACAGTTCTATTAAGACCTACAAGACCTTTTAGAACTAACACCCAAAAAAGATGTCCTTTTCATTATAGGGGACTGGAATGCAAATGTAGGAAGTCAAGAAACACCTAGAGTAACAGGCAAATTTGGCCTTGGAATACAGAATGCAACAGGGCAAAGGCTAATAGAGTTTTGCCAAGAGAATGCACTGGTCATAGCAAACACCCTCTTTCCAACAACACAAGAGAAGATTCTACACATGGACATCACCAGATGGTCAACACTGACATCAGATCGATTATACTCTTTGCAGCCAAAGATGGAGAAGCTCTATACAGTCAGCAAAAACAAGACTGGGAGCTGACTGTGGCTCAGATCATGAACTCCTTATTGCCAAATTCAGACTTAAAATGAAGAAAGTAGGGAAAACCAATAGACCATTCAGGTATGACGTAAATCAATCCCTTATGATTATAGAGTGGAAGTGAGAAATAGATTTAAGGGACTAGATCTGATAGATAGAGTGCCTGATGAACTATGGATGGAGGTTCATAACATTGTACAGGAGACAGGGAGCAAGACCATCCCCATGGAAAAGAAATGCAAAAAAGCAAAGTGGCTGTCTGAAGAGGCCTTACAAATAGCTGTGAAAATAAGAGAAGCCAAAAGCAAAGGAGAAAAGGAAAGGTATACACATTTGAATGCAGAGTTCCAAAGAATAACAAGGAGAGATAAGAAAGCCTTCCTCAACGATCAGTGCAAAGAAATAGAGGAAAACAACAGAATGAGAAAGATGAAAGATCTCATCAAAAAAATTAGAGATACCAAGGGAACATTTCATGAAAAGATGGGCTCAAAAAGGACAGAAATGGTATGGACCTAACGGAAGCAGAAGATATTAAGAAGAAGTGGCAAGAATACACAGAAGAACTACATAAAAAAAGATCTTCACAACCCAGATGATGACGATGGTGTGATCACCTACCTAAAGCCAGGCATCCTGGAATGTGAAGTCAAGTTGACCTTAGGAAGCATCACTACAAACAAAGCCAGTGGAGGTGATGGAATTCCAGTTGAGCTCTTTCAAATCCTAAAAGATGATGCTGTGAAAGTGCTGCACTCAATATGTCAGCAAACTTGGAAAACTCAGCAGTGGCCACGGGACTGGAAGAGGTCAGTTTTCATTCTAATCCCAAAGAAAGGAAATGCCAAAGAATGCTCAGACTACCACACAACTGCACTCATCTCACACGCTAGTAAAGTAATGCTCAAAATTCTCCAAGTCAGGCTTCAGCAATATGTGAACTGTGAACTTCTAGATGTTCAAGCTGGTTTTAGAAAAGGCAGAGGAACCAGAGATCAAATGCCAACATCCGCTGGAAGATGGAAAACGCAAGAGAGTTCCAGAAAAACATCTATTTCTGCTTTATTGACTATGCCAAAGCCTTTGACTGTGTGGATCACAATAAACTGTGAAAAATTCAGAAAGAGATGGGAATACCAGACCACCTGACCTGCCTCTTGAGAAACCTGTATGCAGGTCAGGAAGCAACAGTTAGAACTGGACATGGAACAACAGACTGGTTCCAAAGAGGAAAAGGAGTTTGTCAAGGCTGTATATTGTCACCCTGCTTATTTAACTTATATGCAGAGTGCTGCTGCTGCTGCTGCTAAGTCGCTTCAGTCGTGTCCGACTCTGTGCGACCCCATAGACGGCAGCCCATCAGGCTCCCCCGTCCCTGGGATTCTCCAGGCAGGAACACTGGAGTGGGTTGCCATTTCCTTCTCCAATGCATGAAAGTGAAAAGTGAAAGTGAAGTCGCTCAGTCATGTCTGACTCTTAGCGACCCCATGGACTGCAGCCTACCAGGCTCCACCGTCCATGGGATTTTCCAGGCAAAAGTACTGGGGTGGGGTGCCACTGCCTTCCCCCTATATGCAGAGTACATCATGAGAAATGCTGGGCTGGAGGAACCACAAGCTGGACTCAAGATTGATGAGAGAAATATCAACCTCAGATATGCAGATGACACCACCCTTATGGCAGAAAGTGAAGAAGAACTAAAGAGCCTCTTGATGAAAGTGAAAGAGGAGAGTGAAAAAGTTGGCTTAAAGCTCAACATTCAGAAAACTAAGATCATAGCATCTGGTCCCATCACTTCATGGCAAATAGATGGGGAAACAGTGGAAACAGTGTCAGACTTTATTTTTTATTTTGCAGCTTCAAAATCACTACAGATAGTGACTGCAGCCATGAAATTAAAAGGCACTTACTCCTTGGAAGGAAAGTTATGACAAACCTAGACAGCATATTTAAAAGCAGAGATATTACTTTGCCAGCAAAGGTCCGTCTAGTCAAGACTATGGTTTTTCTTGTGGTCATGTATGGATGTGAGAGTTGGACTATAAAGAAAGCTGGGCACAAAAGAATTGATGCTTTTGAACTGTGGTGTCGGAGAAGACTCTTGAGAGTCCCTTAGACTGCAAGGAGATCCAACCAGTCCATCCCAAAGGAGATCAGTCCTGTGTGTTCATTGGAAGGACTGATGTTGCAGCTGAAATTCCAATACTTTGGCCACTTTATGTGGAGAGTTGACTCATTTGAAAAGACCCTGATGCTGGGAAAGATTGAGGGCAGGTGGAGAAGGGGACGACAGAGGATGAGATGGTTGGATGGCATCACTGACTCAATGGACATGAGTTTGGGTAGACTCCGGGAGTTGGTCATGGACAGGGAAGCCTGGCGTGCTACAGTCCCTGGGGTCGCAAAGAGTCGAACATGACTGAGCAACTAAACTGAACTGATTCTAATAATGCAAGAGTATTTAATGTCAGAGAAAATGTTAAAAATCTATCGTACTAACAGAAAACATTAAAGGTTCACAATAATAGAACTATAATTCAAAATCATATGATCACTTCCATAGATGCAGAAGGGCTTTCCTTGTGGCTCATCTGGTAAAGAATCCACCTGCAATGCAGGAGATCTGGGTTCCATCCCTGGGTTGGGAAGATCCCCTAGAGAAGGGAAAGGCTACCTACTCCAGTACTCTGGCCTGGAGAATACCGTGGACTGTATAGTCTATGGGGTTGCAAAGAGTCAAACACGACTGAGCAACTTTCACTCACACAGATGTATAAAAGGCCTATAGAAAAATCCAGCTACTGCATGTTGCAAAAGACTCAGTAGAATGTAATTGATAGATACATTGTTTATAAGGATAAAATATAAGATAACTCTAGCTTATAATCCAAGAATTTTTCTCTTAAGGAACTCTGGTACATAGACCCCAAAATGTCTATGATAACATTGTTTATAACAGCAAAAAACTGGAAATAAGCTAAATAATCATCAAAGTACTACTACATTACTACTACATAACTACTACAGTAGTTAATACAAATTAGCTAGCACTAAATAGATTGGCTGTGCACCTATCTGCTAATTTCAAATACATGATTTGGTTAAATCTATTTGATTTCCTAGGGCTTTTGGTGTTCCTATCTGTAAAATAGAGAAAATATCTATTCTGCAGTGTTACAGTCAGAATTAGAGTTAATATATGTGTAAAGCTCTTTGCACCGGAGAAGGCAATGGCACCCCACTCCAGTATTCTTGCCTGGAAAATCCCATGGATGGAGGAGCCTGGTAGGCTGCAGTCCACGGGGTCGCTAAGAGTCGGGCACGACTGAGCGACTTCACTTTGACTTTTCACTTTCATGCATTGGAGAAGGAAATGGCAACCCACTCCAGTGTTCTTGCCTGGAGAATCCCAGGGATGAGGGAGCCTGATGGGCTGCCATCTTAGGGGTCGCACAGAGTCGGACACGACTGAAGCAACTTAGCAGCAGCAGCAGCAAAGCTCTTTGCACAGTGTGACATAGGCATTCAGTTGATGATTATCTCATAAGTGCACTAATGCCAAGTTTACTTTGCTAGGTTATAGAAACTAAAATAAATGGAGCTTTAATAATAAGGCAAAAGCTATCAGATCCTTTTCATTATGTTGTCTTAGCTGAGGTCCACATCTCTTTTTTTGCTTGAATTACTATAATAACCTCCTATCTGATCTTCCTGACTCCAGTCTGTTTTTTCTTATCAAGGGTTTTTCAAACCATAGGTCACATCCCGTTAGAGTTATGAAGTCAACTGAAGGCTGAGACCAGAATTTTAAACAATGAAACAGAACAGAAAATATCAGTGTATCACATGCAGTGCAACTCTGTTTTGCTTTGTGAAACTGTTCTTTAATTCTCTTTCTGTGTTTAAGTGTACTATTTGCTATGCATTTCCTATGGGTGATAAAGTTTGATGTATCTCTGTATATGGTCCGTTCTCTATAATTCAGCTAAAGTGATCTGCACTGCAAATCTGGTTACATCACTTTCCAACTTACATAGCTTTGATGGAAAAAATTAAGCCCTAACACACAAGTCTCCTGGAGATCTTAAGCTATTTTTCCATCCTTGACTCCGTCTATGGCCTCTGTATTACCCCATTTGCACCATGGTGATCTATTTGTAGCTCACTGAACAAGTTATACTGTTGGCCTTCACACCTTTGCACATGTGGGTCCTCCCCTTGGTTACCCATCTCCTCCTTCTGTGACTAATATCTCTTGATTATACTGTAAAATTTAGCATATACCACTTCTTTCAGGAAGACTTCCCTGATTCTCGGTCTCTTCTGGGCTCTACAAGTGCCACGTTCTTATTGTCACAATAATACTTATGCCGAGTATAACAATTTTAATTTATTATCCGGTCTTATCTGCTAGAACATAAATTTCTTGAAAACAATGACTGTTTCTATTTAACTAAGAATCCCTAATGAAAAGCAGAAAATCTGACATCTCTCAGGACCCCAATATGTGATTACTTGTGCTTACTTGGGTGGCAAGTGAGAAATGGTGGTGCACATGATGAAAATCTTATAAATTTATCTACTTTGTTTTATTTTGTTTTTCATGCCCCAAATTCGGTCTTTAATTGATATTCAGTTTACTTTTTTATAGTAAGGCAAAAAAAAAGACCTTTTGGAGTCACTGATAGAAAAGCAGATTTGAATGTATTTACCCTTTGATATATTACAATCTTTTGTCTATTAATTTTAACTAGAATACTGTAGTTATGAAACCAGTGCTTTAGTCTCTCTCTCTCTTGATTGTTGATGTCTGAAATCAGCTTGTTAAATAAAGTTCATCTGCAGAGTCTCTTTTGTGGCAGCTGTCCCCAGTAAACACATTCCCGGCACTATAGCGTGCTAAGTCTTTTGAGCCAAAAGATATGTCAAACCATTAGCTATCAAAGAAGACATGACATGTGAGTAGTGAAAATTCCTTAAGCTAGATTGCATGTGGATCTGATATAAATGAAATATAGCATTACTCTTCAAAGATGGATTTTCTGAGTTTTAGGCTATTTTTATTTCACATTTTCCTTCTCATTTCCTGTCTTTTGATCGTTTATTTATGGCTAACAGCTTTGTAACAGCACAGATACAGGGAGAATAGAGGAAAATCAAAATGTGTATTAAGCTCCTAATATTCATAAGAATGAGAGTTGAGTGTTCACCATTCACTGTCTGTCAGACACTATAATCAATGCTGTTCTGTGCACTGTGCATTAGCTCACACCAGCCCTGCAAGCCTTAGTTTGGGAAATTAAAGTTTGGCAAGATAAAGTAAGCTGTCACAGTTACATAATTAGAGCTGATTTCTCATTCTTTATATTTAAAATGCAAAAATATGATTGGATAGAAGGTAGACACGAGGAGCTAAACTGGGAATTTGAGTTTATGGTTGATTTCTTCAAAGAAACTTTTTCCTGCCCATGGGTTATATAGAACATTCTGGACAATACTCCTGCACTTCACAGTTTTTACTGGGCTGGTATATTTTGCTGTACCATTAAGAAATTAATAAAAATCAAAAAACAAATCTTATTCATTCACTCATTTATTCATATTTTAGAGTCTAGAGATACAAGCAAAAGTAGGAAACATTAGAATCAGTGAAGAATTTAGACATGTAAGTAAAAATTATAGCATTGTAATCATAAATACTTATAAACTGATACAAACAATAAGAGAAAAATAGAATGAGCACTTAACTCTTTCTGGAGAAACTGGGGAAGACCTTTTGAAGAGGTGACACTTTAAATGAAGGATAAGAGATTTCTGGGTCATTCCTTACATGCATGTTAAAAATAGACGGAGCCTACGGTGACAATGGCCTAAAAAACTGCTGCAGAGAACAAACTTTTAGAAAGCTGATGAAAGCGATTGTCCAGAGTTAGAACATGACAGCTTCCAGGACATTTCCTATTCCCCAGGCTTTCAAGTCTGCTGAGATGACACGTTCAACATGAACCTGCTTCATGAATTTTATGATGGGAGTTTGATGGTGAAGGAAGGAAGTATTGGGAATGAAGTTTGACAACTTCTGAAGTACTAGGTGCCTCATCATTTTCTTTTGTTCAAATTCTGTTTCTTCCTATGTTGAGTGAGTCACCATCATAGCAATGCCGTTAGCCTGAACATTACAGTTCATTCCCAAGTAAAGTGATAGGGACTGGCCTCCTCCTGTTAGGGATTCACCATCCTTAACTGATTCTGAATTCTTGATAATGGTAGAAATCAGAAGAAGTATTATTAACTACCGTTGAACTTCTTGGAAATACCAGTTTAAGAGAGGGCCCCAAAACTCTTTCACTCTTATTTTTTGTACACATGAAATAATGGAAAACAGTAGAATCAAGAATGAAACGCATTCTGCTTTTCCAGATCCACTTGGTACAAGTGCAAAAGAAGCCGCAGATGGAAGCACACAGATGGAGTCCTGCTGATCATACAGCTGTTTCTTTGTTGCTACAGAAAACCCACTGTGGGCGGGAGCAATGGAGGAAGAGACAATATTAGAATGCAAGGGCATTTTAATTATACTTTCCATAATTCCAATGTTTTATTCCGTGGTGAATTGTTTGGGGAGTTGTCTTGAAATTAGAATCTAATCGGGCAAACTTGAATCAATTAAAGCAGTACTGTTTAGAAATATACAGAGAAGTGAATTTGCAAAAAATTTCCCAGTAATCTTGCTTTGTGATGTTTAGACTTCCTCTGGTGATTCTTAGGTTGGAGGGGAGAGGAAAGGGGGGAAAGGCCAAGATTTGAAGGGCCCTGTTTCTGTTCCCAAGGGACTTTCACTGGAGAATATCCTTAGCTCCTTGAACTTTTAAAATTCTAGATACTCTTATCAGAGGCCAGGCCTGCAGAGAGTGAAGCCAACTTGCCTGAAAGAAGTAATGTGACTCTAAGCTAGTTCTGCCATTTCTATTTCCAGGAATGGAAACTTGAGAGCCAACTAAGTAAGTTACTTACTAAGAAAGCTATTTACTGAGTGTCAGGCTGAATTTCATTTTATAAATTATTAGATGCCTGCTATCTTCCAGGCACAGGGTTGAGTGAGAGACACAATGTTCTTGTCTTCCTAGAGCTTATGGTCTAGTAGGGGAAACATTTATTTTGGACTAGTGAATTAATTATGTGATGATAAATGGAATAAATTTATCCAAAGTAAAAGGTGATATGAGACCATGTGCTCAGTCGTGTCCAATTCTTTGCAACCCCATGGACTGTAGCCCACCAGGCTCCTCTGTCCATGGAATTTTCCAGGGAAGAATACTGGAGTGGGTTGCCATTTCCTTCTCCAGGGAAAGAATGATAGAAGAGCATATCAGAGTGAAACTAGAAATAGATTGAAGGGACAGCAAAGGCTCTCCTGGGCAGCTCAAGGCTCACATGCTGAACAGAGTTAGAAAGTTAAGAAAGGGGGCAAAAGAGCTCCAAATACAACAAAGAGAATATGTGAAGCCTCTGTGGCTGAAAGGGGATTGAGTTGTTTGAGGAACTGAGAGAAGACCAATGTGCCTGGAAGACAGACAGAAGGTCAGGGAAGTGGGCAGAGACTGGACTAAGAGAGCCTTGTAAGCCATACAATGATTTTGTACTGTATTCTAGGACAATGGGAAGCCAAAGATTTTAAGGAGGTGGGTGACACTTCAATGTGAATATTTTTAAAAGGTCCATTTGGCAGTTGTGCAGAGGTGATTTGGAAGGTCTCAAGTCTGGAAGCAACCCACTCTAGTATTCTTCTCTGCAGAATCACGAGAACAGAGGATCCTGACAGGCCATAGTCCATATGGTGGCAAAGAGATGGACATGACTATAGCAACTTAGCACTCATACACGCAAATCTGAAAGCAGATTTAGTCAAGAGGTTCTGGTGGCACCTCTGATGATAAAAGTCTCATAGATCCGAGAAAGATTTCTGAGTCACATCAGTGAGGTTTGGTGAGTGATTAGTTATAAATTATGAAAGGGGAAAGGATATTATATTTTCTCAGTGAACAAATAGGTATTTGATTGTGTCATTTGCAGACATTAAGACCCAAGAGAAGGACAAGACTTGATGAGTGGGTACAGTGCAGGAAAATTATAACTTTAAGTTCAGACAGTTGAATCTGGTGTGTCTCTGAGAAATACCCAATTGAGTAGACAATATAGAAATGGAAGAGTGGAGGTACTGAAGTGAGGTGGACTGAGTTTGTATTACCTATACTGCCATCACCATCCATGAAATATTGGATAAATTCAAAAATAATCTTGTATATCCTTTTCCCCATCTTTAAAATGGAGACAACTACAACAGCACCTCCCCTGAGCTGTGCAAATTAAATGAGAACATCCATCAAACTAACAGTAGATACTTGAGGATGAGCAGGAGATGAGGTGGTGTAAGAAGTTGAATAATAGGCAGACTGATATGATTGATCTTTTTTTTTTTTTATCATTTTAGTTTCCATAAGAATGTATATCTTATCACTATCATATGTATACTTGAAAACAAGCAAAAGGATAAAATATAATATATAAAAGACTAAATTGAAAATGTGCATTACAGCACTTGTCGGAGCACTTGGTGAACAGTCACTAAATGTTAGCTGTCTGTAGACATTGGGAGCTGGAGCTCAGAGGGAAGTCTGGTCTAGAGGTGTGCCTTTTGCAGTCTTCAGCATTCTGACAGTAACAAAAGCCATGGCAGTTGATGAAATCCTCTGGAGAGAGATCTATGTCTTCTGCTGTGTAAAAGAGAACCAAGGGTTAAACTTTGAGGAATTCCACTGTTAAAGAATGAATAGCTAAAGGAGCCTTAGAAAAGGAAGCCAGCAAGGCAGGAGGAAAACTGCCCATCTGGGCAAGGTGAGCTTACGTTTGAAAGAAGACATAAATCATATGGCATGTTGTTGCAAGCTGTAATGAGTGGAAAACTACAAAGTGTGCCTTGGACAAATTAAACTGGAGTCTTGAGCAGGATAGGCTCTCTGGATAATCAGGCAAGAAACTTTGCTGAGAAACTATCTGGTTCTTTATTTTAAATCAAATCTTGGCTTCTGTCCTGGAAACTGGGCCAACCAGTTGGTCATCTGGAAGTTGAATCCATATTTCTTATGAGATTCTCTGTCTATTGGAAGGTGCTACTTAAAACTGAGTCAATTTATATAAAATGAAAAATTATCCTTGATGTCAGAGAGGAAAGCAAAAAGGTACAAAGAAAGGAAGTTTCATTCTTTTCCCTCATTAGTTCTGACCAATGTATAACCTTTAATTTTTTTCAACAAAATTTATCTTGTTTCCTTGACTTATAATTTAATAGACAGCCATTCCGATTCCTAAATTTCCTTTTTGTAAAAACTGATACTTTCCTCCTTAATATTTACAAAAGAATGATTCTCTGACCTTACAAAAAAAGAGCTGAGTCTTCATTCTACTATATGTGTTTCCAAAGGGAGAGAAAGTTTTAATTCTATGCCATTTTTCAGTTACGTAGCATTTTACCTTGAGACACTAAAAATGCTAGTTATTTTTTGTTTGTTTTGTTTTTAATTTTAATTAATTTATTTTTCATTGAAGGATAATTGTTTTACAGAGTTTTGCTGTTTTCTGTCAAATCTCAACATGAATCAGCCATAGGTATCCACATATCCCCTCCTTTTGGAAACTCCCTCCCATCTCCCTCCCCATCCCATGCTTCTAGGTTGATGCAGAGCCCCTGTTTGAGTTTCCTGAGCCACACAGCAAATTCCCATTGGCTATCTGTTTTACATATGGTAATGTAAGTTACCATGTTCCTCTTTCCATACATCTCACCTCTCGTCCCCCTCCCCACGTCCATGTCTATTCTCTATGTCTGTTCCTCCACTGCTGCCCTGTAAGTAAATTCTTCAGGACCATTCTTCTAGGTTCCATATATATGTGTTAGAATATGATATTTATCTTTTTCTTTCTGACTCACTTCACTCTGTGTAATAGGTTCTAGGTTCATCCACCTCATTAGAACTGACCCAAATGTGTGCGTTTTATGGCTGAGTAATATTCCATTGTTTATATGTACCACAACTTATTTATCCATTCATCTGTCGATGGGCATCTAGGTTGCTTACATGTTCGAGCTATTATAAATAGTGTTGCAATGAATAATGGGATACATGTGTGTCATTCAATTTTGGTTTCCTCAGGGTATATGCCTAGGAGTGGGATTGCTGGGTCATATGGTGGTTTTACTAGTAAAGTAATGCTCAAAATTCTCCAAGCCAGGCTTCAGCAATATGTGAACCGTGAAATTCCTGATGTTCAAGCTGGTTTTAGAAAAGGCAGAGGAACCAGAGATCAAATTGCCAACATCCGCTGGATCATGGAAAAAGCAAGAGAGTTACAGAAAAACATCTATTTCTGCTTTATTGACTATGCCAAAGCCTTTGACTGTGTGGATCACAATAAACTATGGAAAATTCTGAAAGAGATGGGAATACCAGACCACCTGATCTGCCTCTTAAGAAATCTGTATGCAGGTCAGGAAGCAACAGTTAGAACTGGTCATGGAACAACAGACTGGTTCCAAATAGGAAAAGGAGTACGTCAAGGCTGCATATTGTCACCATGTTTATTTAACTTATATGCAGAGTACATCATGAGAAATGCTGGACTGGAAGAAACACAAGTTGGAATCAAGATTGCCGGGAGAAATATCAATAACCTCAGATATGCAGATGACACCACTCTTATGGCAGAAAGTGAAGAGGGGCTAAAAAGCCTCTTGATGAAAGTGAAAGTGGAGAGTGAAAAGGTTGGCTTAAAGCTCAACATTCAGAAAACGAAGATCATGGCATCTGGTCCCATCACTGCATGGGAAATAGATGCGGAAACAGTGGAAACAGTGTCAGACTTTGTTTTTCTGGGCTCCAAAATCACTGCAGATGGTGACTGCAGCCATGAAATTAAAAGATGCTTGCTCCTTGGAAGGAAAGTTATGACCAACCTAGATAGCATATTCAAAAGCAGAGACATTACTTTACCAAAAAAGGTTCCCCTAGTCAAGGCTATGGTCTTTCCTGTGGTCATGTATGAATGTGAGAGCTGGACTGTGAAGAAGGCTGAGCGCCGAAGAATTGATGCTTTTGAACTGTGGTGTTGGAGAAGACTCTTGAGAGTCCCTTGGACTGCAAGAAGATCCAACCAGTCCATTCTGAAGGAGATCAATCCTGGAATTTCTTTGGAAGGAATGATGCTAAAGCTGAAACTCCAGTATTTTGGCCACCTCATGCGAAGAGTTGACTCATTGGAGAAGACTCTGATGCTGGGAGGGATTGAGGGCAGGAGGAGAAGGGGACGACAGAGGATGAGATGGCTGGATGGCATCACTGACTCGATGGATGTGAATCTGAGTGACCTCCGGGAGCTTGTGATGGACAGGGAGGCCTGGCATGCTGCGGTTCATGGGGTCGCAAAGAGTCGGACACGACTGAGCGACTGATCTGATCTGATGGTGGTTTTATTCCTAGTTTTTTAAGGAGTCTCCATACTGTCTTCCCGGGGAAGGCAATGGCACCCCACCCCAGTACTTTTGCCTGGAAAATCCCATGGACGGAGGAGCCTGGTAGGCTCCAGTCCAAGGGGTCGCTAAGAGTCGGGCACGACTGAGCGACTTCACTTCCACTTTTCACTTTCATGCATTGGAGAAGGAAATGGCAACCCACTCCAGTGTTCTTGCCTGGAGAATCCCAGGGACAGGGGAGCCTGGTGAGCTTCCGTCTATGGGGTCGCACAGAGTCAGACACGACTGAAGCGACTTAGCAGCAGCAGCAGCATACTGTCTTCCATAGTTGCTGTATGAATTTACATTCCCACCAACAGTAAAAGAGTTTTCTCTTTTCCCCACACCTCTTCCAGTGTTTATTGTTTGTAGACTTTTTGATGAGGGCCATTCTGACTGGTGTGAGGAGATGTCTCATTGTAGTTTTGATTTGCATTTCTCTAATAAATGAGCTATGTTGAGCATCTTTTCATGTGTTTGTTAGCCATCAGTGGTTTGTGTGAGCTTTGTATAGGGTGAAATTTGTGCTGAGTTTTTGTTTGATGGCTTTTCCTCTGATGGACAAGGCTGTGGGAGGTGGTACTCCTGTCTGCTGCTGACTGGGTTTGTATTTTTGTTTTGTTTGTTGTTTACATGAGATGTCCTTCACAGGGTGCTACTGGTGGTTGGGTGATGCCGGGTCTTGTATTTAAGTGGTTTCCTTTGTGTGAGTTCTCACTATATGATACTCCCTAGGGTTAGTTCTCTGGTTGTCTAGGGTCTTGGAGTCAGTGCTCCCACTTCGAAGGCTCAGGGTTTGATCTCTGGTCAGGAACAAAGATTCCACAAATGGTTTGTTATGGCATTAGGGAGAGTAAAACAAATATCCAAAAATAAGAAACCAAATATGAACCCCAGACAAATGGCAATTACAAAATCAGGCAAATAATAATTAAAATAATGGAATATACATATACACCCATGAGCAAAGTCAAAACAGTCCAACAAAAATAAAGTACAGTCTATTGATCTGGCAAACAAAAGAAAGCAAAGTTTATATTTACCAGTTAAGAACAAACCTATCTTAAGCACAAACTGGAAAACAAAACTAAAGCAAAGCATCAGGTGGGGAATAAAGCAATGAAAGCAAAACTAACAAATACATTGAGAGGAAAGAAAAGAAAGAATAGATATGCAAAGTTATAGATGAATAAGACTTATATACATTAAAATTTACTACAAGGGGAAAAGAACAGTGGGAAAGGCAAACAAAGGAATAAATGCAGAAAAAAAAATATACTAGGTTTAAAAAATTAAAAATAGAAAAAATAGAAAAGAGAAAAAACAGAAGAAGAAATAAAAAAGGGGAAAAAAGAAAAACTCCACAGAACTTCAAAAGCCCAGTGTCGAGGCAGAGTTTTATAGCAACAATAGAAAGTGTGACTGAATATACACATATACATATACACCTGTAAGCAAAATCAAAACAGTCCAACAAAAATTAATTACAATAGATGGAACCGGTAAACAAAGGAAACCAAAAATTATATCTACCAGAAGAAAACTATTAAAGCACAAACTGGAAAACAAAACTAAAGCAAGGTGCCAATTGGGGAATAAAGCAATGAGAATAAAATTAACATGTTGAGAGGAAAGGAGAGAAAGAAAAGAAAGAAAGAATAGATCAGATCAGATCAGATCAGTGGCTCAGTCGTGTCCGACTCTTTGTGACCCCATGAATCGCAGCACGCCAGGCCTCCCTGTCTATCACCAACTCCCAGAGTTTACTGAGACTCATGTCCATCGAGTCAGTGATGCCATCCAGCCATCTCATCCTCTGTCATCCCCTTCTCCTCTTGCCCCCAATCCCTCCCAGCATCAGAGTCTTTTCCAATGAGTCAGCTCTTCGCACGAGGTGGCCAAAGAATAGATACACAGAGTTAAACAGAGGTAGATAAAGAAGATTTATATACATTAAAGATTAACTGCAAGGGGAAAAGAACAGAAGGGCAAGCAAACAAAGGAATAAATGTAGAAAAAATAATAATAGGTTTACAAAATTAAAATTAAAAAAAAAAAAAAAAAAGAGGAAACTCCGGAGAATTGCAAAACCCCAACATACAGGCAGAGGTTTATGACAACAATAAAAAAAATGTGTCTAAGGAAAAAAAAAAAAAAAAAGCTTAAAAACTTAATCGAATTTCTTAGTGCCAATAAAACTGACAACTACAACAGAGGGGGAAAGAAAGGAAAAGAAGAAAAAGAAATCCAAAAGAATCTACAGAACAAGTCAAAACATAAGAATAATAAATGTTGTTCTTGAGTCACTGCTGTCAGAGTCCTTTCCTGTACTCGGAATTGCAGTCCACCTCACCTCCCTAGGATGCCCTCCAGCACTGTGCTGATCTCTGGACCTGCTGTGGGGGCTGCTCAGATCCTAATCTGGTCCTGCTCCTTTGTGTTCTTGTCTCCAAAGTCCGCAGCTATCAGAGCTAGTGCGTTTTCTTTTGTGGGAGCTCTCAATGGCCTTTATGTTCCATAGACACAGAGTCTGCTTAGTTGATCGTGTGGATTTAATCTGCAGCTTGTACAGCTGGTGGGAAGGTTTTGGGTCTTCTTCCTTAGCCACACTGCCCCTGGGTTTCAATTGTGGTCTTATTTCCACCTCTACATGTGGGTCGTCCACTGAGGTTTAGCTCCTGGGACTGCCCTTTAGGGCTTGGGTATGCCCCTGTGAGGGCCAGGTGTGGAAGTGGTGCAGCTGCTTGGGTCAGGGGTTCTGGCAGCACCAGG
Organism: Tragelaphus eurycerus; assembly: GCA_935064755.1. Taxonomy (NCBI): domain Eukaryota; kingdom Metazoa; phylum Chordata; class Mammalia; order Artiodactyla; family Bovidae; genus Tragelaphus; species Tragelaphus eurycerus. The sequence continues at coordinate 12,576,547 of CAKXYN010000024.1, read as the reverse complement.
TACTCAGGGGGGTTGGTGTCTAGGGTAGTAGGAAATACAGTGTTCAAGAAGGGTATGGCAACAAGTATTGGCCAATACACTCCAGTATTCTTGCCTGGAGAACCTCTCTGACAGAGAAGCCTGGCTGGCCACAGTCTACAGGGTCGCAGAGTCGGACCGGACTGAAGGGACCCTGTGGATATAAACACAAGATATGTGTGTGTGTGTGTGTGTGTGTGTGTGTGTGTGTGTGTGTGCTTGTGGCAACTCTGCCCCACTGAGAGTTAAGCGTGAAGGTGGCACAACTGCTTGGCTTGCGGGGACCCTGGTGGTGCCAAGTGTGCAGGGACATGGACTGCCTCCATGGCAGGAGTTATGGCCCCATCAGAGTCTTTTTTCAAGCCTCTTGTAGCTGGTGATCAGAAGGCCTCTTTGGCCAGTCTTTCTCCATAGCTCCACTCATTCAGGCACTTAGAAGGGATCCCTTGCCTGAGGTCCTTCTCTGTTGTTCGGCTTGTGAGGCACTTAAAGGGGCACCCTGGGTGGGGTCCTACTCTGCAGTTCAATGCATCAGGCATTTGATGCTCCAGCCTCTCTATTCTTCAGCTGCTGATGCTGGCTGGAGAAGGCAATGGCACCCCACTCCAGTACTCTTGCCTGGAAAATCCCATGGACGGAGGGGCCTGGTGGGCTGTAGTCCATGGGGTCGCTAAGGGTCAGACACCACTGAGCGACTTCCCTTTCACTTTTCACTTTCATGCATTGGAGAAGGAAATGGCAACCTCCTCCAGTGTTCTTGCCTGGAGAATCCCAGGGACGGGGGAGCCTGGTGGGCTGCCGTCTCTGGGTCACACAAAGTCGGACACGACTGAAGTGACTTAGCAGCCGCAGCAGCAGCTGATGCTGGCACGTGGGGAGAGAAAGGCTATGGTGATGGCTCCATCCCCTACGGATGACTCAGCAGTACTGCCTTGCTTCCATGGCTGCCTGGCTTTCCTCCACATGCATTTCCCACCACGATCTCATCCCTTATATCCCCTTGAGCCATCTCTCCGCAGTCAACAGCAGCCCTCGCCCTGGGATTGCTCCACAACCCCTTAACTCCAGCTCCCATCCACTGCCCCTTCCAGGAGACCTGCGTTCCTCCCTGCCATATGTATGGCTGAGGCAAGGACTGTCTGATTCTCATTCCATTTAGGCTGCCAAAGACCAGCTGTTTCACTTGTAGCCTTAAAATGTTTCTTCTCTGAGTCAGACAATTGTCTGGATGTGGGGATCGGATCCCTGCTTTAGTTCCCCCACCCACTGAGGGCAGTCCAGTCCTACCAACTCACGTTTTTCCCCTAGTTCCTTCATCCTACTGAGTTTTATGTGGTTCTATATACTCTTTTCCACTGGTCAGGTACTTCTGTCTGCTCTCAGCTGGTGTTCTGCATGTACTTCTGTGTCTGAAGGTGTGTTCCTAATGTATCCACGGAGAGAGATGTACTCCATGTCCACCTACTTCTCTGCCATCTTGTTCTGAAAACTGCTACATTATTGAGGAGTAATTAACCCTAATCACACCATAGAGAGAATGGGAAGTAGAAGAAATAAGTGGGTCACAATAAATTTGAGGTTTTAGATGGCACTGGGATTCCCTGATAGCTCAGTTGGTAAAGAATCCACCTGCAATGCAGGAGACCCCAGTTCAGTTCCTGGGTTGGGATGATCCACTGGAGAAGGAATAGGCCACCCACTCCAGTATTCTTGGGCTTCCCCTGTGGCTCAGCCAGTAAAGAAGCCTCCTGCAGTGGGAGACCTGGGTCTGATCCCTGGATTGGGAAGATCCCCTGGAGAAGGGAAAGGCTATCCACTCCAGTATCCCAGCCTGGAGAATTCCATGGACCATTTTAGTCCATGTTATCACAAGCAGTCAGACACGACTGAGCAACTTTAAGGCATAAGGCAGATGGCACTAGTTCTAGTTCCCTCTTCTGCTTGGAGCAAAGGCAATTGAGGGACTAAGAGGAGGATGCTTTAAATAGCCCCTCCCACTCTGCATCAGTTCTGCTTGTTTTCAATGCAGCAGAGCATGAACATCCTGCCTTCAACACATTAAATTTCCTACTAGCCCCAGTTTGGCTGGTTACCTACCCAGGTGTCTAAGTGGTAGAGAATCCACCTGCCAATGCAGGAGACACAGAAGACATGGGTTTGATCCCTGGGTCAGGGAGATTCCCTTGGAGGAGAAAATGGCAACCCACTCCAGTATTCTTGCCTGGAAAATTCCGTGGACAGAGGAGCCTCACAGGCTACAGTCCATGGTGTCACAAAGAGTTGGACATGACTGAGTATGGCACAGCAACAGGAGCCTATTTTTGAATCCCGGGCAAGTCATTTCCTTCCATGAACATCACTCTCCTAATCCACTAACAGGAGATAGCAATCTTGCTGTCCTCATAAAGTTGTTAAGAGGAGTGGGTAAGTCAGCACAGGCAAAGCTCATGGCATACAGCAAACTCTCATACGTGGCATGACCAACATTCTTAAATGTGAGAATTCCCTCAGTAGAATTGTTAATCTGTTTATTTTCATCTGTCCAAGTTCATTTATGAAATGTCTTTCTACTCCCCCTAATCACCTTCTCCCAAACTTCAAGATTGTCTTTATAAAGGTGACAGGTTTGGCCCTCCATCAGCAAACTCAGTTACACAAAATAAACTTTTTATTTTCCTCAAACTCAGCCTGATTTTTATTTGAGACCTTATTCTCCCAGGAAGGGTAAAAACACCCTCAATCAGTTTAAGGATCTCTCTCCCATCTTTTCCTGGGATTATGTGTAAGTATGTGAAATGCACATAATGCCAAAGTTTGGGAAGAAGGAGCATTTGTCCTTAAATATGCAAGGGATGGTTGCAGTGTTCATGCTGTAGCCTGGTCCTGACCATTCATCATTACTAGTTTCACTGGGAGGCCACGGTTCTTTATGTGCATGGTCTGTCTTGTCTGATATCTCCTCTAATTGCATGTGTGCTGACACGTGGAACTCCTTCCCTAAGGTAGAGAAGCTATGCTTTCTTCCCAGATTCTCCTAATTATTTGATCTATATGCTGAGCCACTAAGTTTTTCTATGATCTGTTTTTTTTTTTTTTTAATTTTATAAAAACCAAAGACTTGCACATTATTTCTCCTCTCCTACCGAACACATTCCTTTTTCACAGCCATAAATGGAAAGCTAATTACCCACTTGATGAGGGAAAAAGGAAGGGACTATCAGAGAAGGAAGGACCAAAGTCAATATCACAAATCTACTGTCTGCCCCTCAGGTCTACAGACATATTATGGAAGGTAATGCTTTCTACCATGGAGCACACTGGGGCACTATGTAGTGAAAGAAATGTCATGCAGAATTTATGATATTACTTCTGCTTGGCAGAAGGACATTTTAAAAGTGCAAGTTTTGTTTTTCTTAAGATGGACCAGGACTGTACATAATGACTTAAGTTTAAAATCTTCCGTGAGTAATACAAGAGAGCTCATTACACAGACTAGTGAGGGGAACCTTAAAGTCAAAACCATCACACCTATATCAAAGAGGCAGACAAGACCTGAAACATTATGTGTGCTTGGAAAAATAAACTCTCTTTCTCTGGTGTTGGAGCCTTGACTCAAGGCCCAATTCCATGCTTTTTTGGCATTTTAAGAATTTTTCTTGACTTTTTCTGGACCCAATAAATTCTGCAGAATTTAGCAAGAGAGAGAAAAAAAAAGTTTGCTGTTTTGCTCCTGTCCACTTGTATATGTAGCATTCTTGTTGCCCTTGGTTACCTTCTGTGTTAACAGTAATTGGAGGGAAAACAATTGACAATTTGGTTTTCAAAGAGGACAAAGGGATTGGGAAGCATTATTTACCTCCTAGACAGAAGCAGACCTTGGTGGCCATCTGGTGCGCCATGTTTTTGGGTAATTAGCATGCATCCACACTTCTATTTTGTTTCCTTTTTGAACTGGATTTGAAAATGTGTGCTAACAGACTGTCTGTAACACAAAGGAGCCAACGCTAAAAAATGATTATACTCATCCTGTTTCAAAAAACAATGAAGAAAAAAAAAAACACCAAACTCTGTTTTGCCACCAAAGGCAGAAGCTGCCCTAAGGGCTGCCAAATACTCTGGGTCCTGTATAGAATTGCTTGTTCGAGCCAGTCACCACATTTGGTGAGCAATCTTGGAGGCTCAATATTCCCCAATCCTTTTCATCAGCCTTGTCACCCACAGCCTTAGGGGGAATATGTACACGACCGAATGTTCGTGGCCACAGTGGTACAGCCCCTTCATGGACTGGATTTTGAATCTGGGATTAGTTCTCACTGGTTAACAGCTTGAGTTTGTTTTTCCAAATGACTTTATCATAACTATAAAAATGAGTGAGTCAACCTACTGAATGGTGGCTTAATATGTCTCTGTGCTGGCAATGTATATTTGATTAAATCTACAGGGAGAAGAAATGACTTTGCCTGGAGTAAAGCCAGGTGGGATAATTTAACAAATAGGTAAAATGTACAAGTCTAAACAATTTCTTTCTGGAAGATTTTCCTTTATAATGTCAGTGCAATTGCTTCATCCCCAAAATATCTGGATGTATTTTAAGTCAACCTGAACGAATAGATGAGAAAATACAGATTGTCATAATGAATATAAGCAAAAATATCTATAGATGAAAATGTGCAGCTGAAAATAGTAGCTCAAGGATAAAAGTGGGGATTAAATGAAATTTCATTGTGGAATATTAATCTCACACTGTGAAACTTTAAAGGTAAATTAATTTTTAACACAAATTGATATTTAATATTCAGTTTTTTAAAATTTAGAAAGATTAGCTTATTTTGGGTGAATGCAAATTGTTCACTGACCTAAGACCAATTCTACATTTAGATTTCATGTAGAGTTATACGTACTAGAAAAGAAATATTCTAAATGTATTACATTCCCCTTTTACACTTAAGAAAATTGAGTTTTAGAAACAAATTACTTGACTGTGTTCACTTGTATAGGTAGATGTTAAATGTATGTGGACCCTAATTCATTTAGTCCCTCCTCTTCCTTTTTCCTTGAATGATTTGATGAACCTAAGGTAGGTGCTTGAGTACAGTGATGTGTAAGACAACACCAGAACAATCACCCTAAAAGTGATTATGTTTCATCAGTTCAGTTCAGTTCAGTCACTCAGTCATGTCTGACTCTTTGCGACTCCATGGACTGCAGCACGCCAGCCCTCCCTGTCCATTACCAACTCCCGGAGTTCACCCAAACTCATGTCCATTGAGTTGGTGATGACATCCAACCATCTCATCCTCTGTCATCCCCTTCTTCTCCTGCCTTCAATCTTTCCCACATCAAGGTCTTTTCAAATAAGTCAGCTCTGTGCATCAGGCGGCCAAAGTATTGGAGTCTCAGCTTCAATATCAGTCCTTCCAGTGAACACCCAGAACTGATCTCCTTTAGAATGGACTGGTTGGATCTCCTTGCAGTCCAAGGGACTCTCAAGAGTCTTCTTCAACACCACAGTTCAAAAGCATCAATTCTTCAGTGCTCAGCTTTCTTTATAGTCCAACTCTCACATCCATACATGACTACTGGAAAAACCATAGTCTTGGCTAGATGGACTTTTGTTGGCAAAGTAATCCCTCTGCTTTTTAATAAGCTGTCTAGGTTGGTCATAACTTTCCTTCCAAGGAGTAAGAGTCTTTTAATTTCATGGCTGCAGTCACCATCTGCAGTGATTTTGGAGCCCCGCAAAATAAAGTCTGACACTGTTTCCCCATCTATTTGCCATGAAGTGATGGGGCCGGATGCCATGATCTTAGTTTTCTGAATGTTGAAATTTAAGCCAACTTTTCACTCTCTTCTTTCACTTTCATCAAGAGGCTCTTTAGTTGTTCTTCACTTTCTACCATGAGGATGGTGTCATCTGCATATCTGAGGTTATTGATATTTCTCCTGGCAATCTTGATTCCAGCTTGTGCTTTATCCAGCCCAGCATTTCTCATGATGTACTCTGCATAGAAGTTAAATAAGCAGGGTGACAATATACAGCCTTGCTGTACTCCTTTTCTTATTTGGAACCAGTCTGTTGTTCCATGTCCAATTATAACTCTTGCTTCCTGACCTGCATACAGATTTCTCAAGAGGCAGATCAGGTGGTCTAGTATTCCCATCTCTTTCAGAATTTTCCAGTTTATTGTGATCCACACAGTCAAAGGCTTTGACATAGTCAATAAAGCAAAAATAGATGTTTTTTCTGGAATCTCTTGCTTTTTCAAGATGATGATCCAGCGGATGTTGGCATTTGGTCTCTGGTTCCTCTGCCTTTTCTAAAACCAACTTGAACATCAGGAAGTTCATGGTTCATGTATTGTTGAAGTGTGGCTTAGAGAATTTTGAGCATTACTTTGCTTTGTGTGAGATGAGTACATTTGTGTGGTAGTTTGAGCATTGTTTGGCATTGCCTTTCCTAGGGAATGGAATGAAAACTGACTTTTTCCAGTCCTGTGGCCACTGCTGAGTTTTCCAAATTTGCTGGCATATTGAGTGTTTCACATAGCAGAGAGAAAAGCTCTGAGTTATAGAGGTGTGGGTATGGAGAACTTTGGGAATAGAGAAGAGTGCTTGAGTTGTGTGCATATGTACAAGTGCATGTGTTGGGGACAGCATGCAAGGACTTTGAAAGATCCACAGGAATAGAGAATTCTTAAGTATTTTCTGCAAACAAAATAAGGCTTAACTAGGGAATTGTTTTTCTCCATTGGCTCCCTTTTCCTTTTTCTGATGGCACCAGCAAAAAAAAAAAAAAAGCCACATTTGGGTCTAATTCTGAGTTCAAGATATCTGCAAGTACAACTAAGGGGAGCCATGGGTGAGTAGGTCATGAGAATTCAAAGCTACAGCTCCTAGGATTGTAATCCTTAATGCTCAAGGATTTCCAATGCACACAAGTGAACAATACAAATTAGGAAGTTGAGACAGGCAAGTGGGTGGGGCCAAAATAGACTGTTCATGTTCAAGACAGAATGGAATCAGTGGAACCCGAATTGGGTTATTGGATGAAAGAGGTGGGATTTGAACTGGATCTTGTCAATGGAGATGATTTGTCAGTGCTCATCCTAACCTGATGATTGCCTAAACAAACACGCAGAGGTGAATGACTACACATTTGTCAAATTCTACCCTCAGAGGCTGCCCACCTACATCATCTCACAGGTGGGGGTGGTGGCCGTGGTAGTGGCACATATTAAGGCTACAAAACAGTGGACTAGAAGGCCAAGCACATTTCCAGGGATGGAGGGGAGGCAAGGAAATGGACACATATGCCATAGACCAGAAACCAGAAACATGCTTGTTAGGAAGAAGCTCTGTACAAGGTGGGTCTAACTCAAATGTAACCATCGTCAAGGACAGCATAAGGATGGGGAGGAATGTAGTCCTGTCCCTTGGAGGAGAAAAGCATCATTGAGTCTTGATTACTTCAGCCATGGGACTTCTCTGCTATTTCTCAAGGGTAAGGGGTATCTCAAGAGGAAAAAATATATATATGCTGGTGGACTGATATAGGCAGTGACAACTGGATCGAATGGGACTGCCAGGGCCAGGAGGTAAACAGAAGTAAGTTCCCGGGTTGTCTTAAACTCCCCTTCCCAGGAGCCACCCTACCCCACCCCACCCTATTGTCCCTTTTTCCCAACCTTTGATGGAGGGTGAGAGAAATTCTCTGTTCTCCTTCCCCCCTCCTTTTTTTTCTCTAAACTTTATAAAGAAAGGGGAAAGAATGGATGGCATGGTAAGGAAAAGAATTCTTTTAAAATTTTTCTGAGAAGGAATCTTTTTGTGGGGCATACTTTTCCCTAGACTCTTAGTAAATTTTTGGTTTTTTATAAACCTCATACACTGTGATAAAACACAGTATATGTGTTTCTTCTGTGCGTGCATATTATGGTGTCCTTAGGAAAGAAGAGAGCACAGAGTGAAGAGACTGAATCTTCTCCACCTCTCTGTGTCAGTTGGGTCCCCTGGAATAGAATACAAAGTAGAGATTTATTGGGGGTAGTGATCATGGGAGATAAAAGAAAGAAGGAACAAGATTAAGCAAGGAAACCTTTAGATCATGGTATAGATCCTCTACCTATGAAAAGAGAAGGGGACTGGTGGAGCTATACGTAGGAGGAATTTCAGACTGCACTGAAGCTCTACTTGGTCTTGGCCAGTCTGATGGGTGCTGTGGTACATGGAGCCATCACACACACTAGGAAATAATGCCTTGATACCTCTGCTATGCTGAGACATTAGCTAGAGACTGTCCAGGAAGAGCACGACCTTGGCGCCAATGTTGCTGATCACTGCTGACACAGATTCTGTCTTGAAGGCAGATAAGGGCAGTGTACCTCCTTGGCTACCACACAAGACTGGTAATAGGGTGTGTGGCAGCCAAGGAGGCTGCCCTATAATTGGCCCTGTGGCCATATCCTCATTACAGCCTAAATCTTATATTGTTATGCATAAAATGTCATCAAAGAAAATGTTTAGTTTCTAGTTACTATGAAAGTCCCATAGAGCGCTCTCCTATTTTATATAGTATTAAAAAAAAGAATCTTTTCCTTAAAAGAAGTAATGCATATTGCTTCCAAATTTAACATTCACTGGGCAAGAAAATTCTTGATAATGTTCTTTTTTTAATTAATTACTTATTTTGTTGAAGGATAATTGCTTTACAGAATTTTGCTGTTTTCTGTCAAACCTCAACATGAATCAGCCATAGGTATACATATATCTCCTCCCTTTTGAACCTTCCTCCCATCTTCCTCCCCATCTGACCCCTCTAGGTTGATACAGAGCCCTTATTTGAGTTTCCTGAGTCATACACCCTGAGTCATACTGTGGAAAATTCTGAGAGAGATGGGAATACCAGACCACCTGATCTGCCTCTTGAGAAATCTGTATGCAGGTCAGGAAGCAACAGTTAGAACTGGTCATGGAACAACAGACTGGTTCCAAATAGGAAAAGGAGTACGTCAAGGCTGCATATTGTCACCATGTTTATTTAACTTATATGCAGAGTACATCATGAGAAATGCTGGACTGGAGGAAACACAAGCTGGAATCAAGATTGCCGGGAGAAATATCAATAACCTCAGATATGCAGATGATACCACCCTTATGGCAGAAAGTGAAGAGGAACTCAAAAGCCTCTTGATGAAAGTGAAAGTGGAGAGTGAAAAGGTTGGCTTAAAGCTCAACATTCAGAAAACAAAGATCATGGCATCTGGTCCCATCACTACATGGGAAATAGATGGAGAAACAGTGGAAACAGTGTCAGACTTTCTTTTTCTGGGCTCCAAAATCACTGCTGATGGTGACTGCAGCCATGAAATTAAAAGACGCTTACTCCTTGGAAGGAAAGTTATGACCAACCTAGATAGCATATTCAAAAGCAGAGACATTACTTTACCAACAAAGGTTTGCCTAGTCAAGGCTATGGTCTTTCCTGTGGTCATGTATGAATGTGAGACTTGGACTGTGAAGAAGGCTGAGCGCCGAAGAATTGATGCTTTTGAACTGTGGTATTGGAGAAGACTCTTGAGAGTCCCTTGGACTGCAAGGAGATCCAACCGGTCCATTCTGAAGGAGATCAGCCCTGGGATTTCTTTGGAAGGAATGATGCTAAAGCTGAAACTCCAGTATTTTGGCCACCTCATGCGAAGAGTTGACTCATTGGAGAAGACTCTGATGCTGGGAGGGATTGAGGGCAGGAGGAGAAGGGGACGACAGAGGATGAGATGGCTGGATGGCATCACTGACTCGATGGATGTGAGTCTGAGTGACCTCCGAGAGCTGGTGATGGACAGGGAGGCCTGGCGTGCTGCAGTTCATGGGGTTGCAAAGAGTCGGACACGACTGAGCGACTGATCTGATCTGATCTGATCTGAGTCATACAGCAAATTCCCGTTGGCTATCTATTTTACATATGGTAATATAAGTTTCCATGTTCCTCTTTCCATGCATCTCATCCTCTCCTCCCTTCTCCCCATATGAAGATTCCTTAAAAAACTAGGAATAAGCCATCATATGATCCCGCAATCCCACTCTTAGGCATATACCCTGAGAAAACCAAAATTGAAAAAGACACATTACAGCACTATTTACAGTAGGTAGAACATGGAAGCAACCTAGATATCCATCAACAGATGAATGGATAAAGAAGTTGTGTGGTACATATACACAATGGAATATTACTCAGCCATGAGAAGGAACATATTTGAGTCAGTTCTAATGAGGTGGATGAACCTAGAACCTATTATACAGAGTGAAGTGCATCAGAAAGAGAGAGATAAATATTGTATTCTAGCACATATATGTGGAATCTAGAAAAATCGTCCTGAGGAATTTACTTACAAGGCAGCAATGGAAAAACTGAAAATAGACTAGTGATAATGTTTTCAATCTCTCATGCTGCTCTGTTCAACTCATTTTATCTTGGCTTAAATTAGTAGAGAAGAAATGCAGTAATTTTCACCTGCCCTGAAACAAACAATTCTCCTAGCTTTCATTTCTCATTGAGGTTAAGATGGCCCAACCAATTTTAACGTTATGCAGTGGTCTTATTTTTTAAAAAGTATATGTACATAAATATCCATTATATTTGCTAGTAAATATATGATATATAGTATAGATTTGTATTTATTAATACACACACATATATCCCCTTAGAATTGTAGGCTGTGCTTTGGTTTACTGCTGATGCTTTGCTAATAGAACTAGTTAACATAAGAAATATTCTGAAAGGCATATTAGAAACTATACACGAGTGATTCTCAGTGCTTACTTCATTGAAAAATTAAGCCATGAAAATAGACACTCTGCTAAAAATCAAATATGAGTTTTAAGCCAGCAGCAGCAGCCATTAACTAGATGGATGACCTTGGGCATGTCATAAAGCCTTCTCTGTAAAATGATGAGCTTAAGTTAGATGACGTCCAAGGTTTTTTTTCCGCCTCAAGAGTCTTTAATAGTGGTTTCCAAAGTGTTCGTGCTGTGCAGATCTAGGATTTCATGAAGAAGTTAGTGGGTTGAGGGAAGGGATGTTCAAGGCAGAAATTTCAGTGAACCATGATATAGGCCTCCCATCCCCCAACTGAACAGATATGTTTTTTGTTTTCCATGCTGAATTTCAGTGTAAGATAATAATTTCCAAACATTTTAGTTTTTGCAGTCATCTATCTCTGATAAAAGGCAGGATTAGCTAATCAGGGAAAAGAAATGTGTTTATTTATTGACTTAAACATCTTTATTTTAAAATGTGATATGCAGAAATTTGTGTAAGGTTATAGGTACTTTTTGCCTGTAAAACAATTTTTAACATTTGTACATGGAACAGATACCTATATAACTTCATCAAATCAGTTGCTGAAACCACAAAATTTCCCTTACATCCTTTACCACTCTGATTTCACCAAGTCTTCGTAAGGTACCTTATGACATCTTAAGGTAACTATGACCCTGATCTCTGTAATACTCTTTTCCTTTCCCTACATTTTCTCTCATCTGTATATGCATCCTCAAAAATTAGATTAGTGCTGCCTGTTCTTGAACTGTGTGTGAATAGAATAATACTGCAATTACTACTTTATGACTTGTTTTCCCCTGCATAAACATTTGTAAAGTTTGTATACTCTTCTGTAGTATATTCAAATATATTTTACATAGTATCCCATTGCAAAAATATAAAACATTTTATGTATTCACTTTGCCAAAGGTAGGTATGTGAGTTCTTTCAGAAAGTTGGTTATTATGAGCAATATTTTTATAAGCATATTTTTATTGAAGTATAGTTAACATTTATCATTATATTTGTTTCAGGTATACAACATAATGGCTCAATATTTTTATACATTTCAAAGTGATCACTACAGTAAGTCTAGTCAACGTCCACAACATTATACAGTTAGAAATTTTTTTCTTGTGATGAGAACTTTTAAGGTTTATAGTATTTATCATACTCTGTCTGACATTTTAGTGAATATAATGCCCTCAGAATCTATCCATGTTGTCCCAGATTGTGATTTCATTCTCTTTTATGTCTGAATAACATTCTAATGTATATGTGATGTTGATGTTGAGTATCTTTTTATGTACTTGGTAATTTGTGTATCTTCTTTGGAAAAATGTCTATTCAGATCTCCTGCCCATTTTTAAATTGGATTTATTCTTTGCTATTAAGGTGTTTGAGTTCCTTGTATTTTGAATATTAACCCCTTATCAGATATACAGTTTATAAATATTTTCTCCCATTCTGTAGGTTGCCTTTTGTGAATAGTTTTCCTTTCCTTTGCAGAATCTTTTTAGTTTTATATAGTCTCATTTGTTTATTTTTACTTTTGTTGCTTTTGGTATCAAATTAAAAAAATATATATATCACCAACACCTATGTCAAGTAGTTTACCAGCTCTGTTTTCTCTAGGAGCTTTATGATTTTAGGTCTTACACTCAAGTCCTTCATCCATTTAAGTCAGTTTTGGTGTATGGTATAGAATAGTTGTCCAATTCCATTCTTTTGCATGTGACTGTCAGTTTTGTCCAACACCATTTATTGAAAGGACCATTTTCCCCATTGTATATTCTTGGTTTCTTTGTCATAAATTAACTGACCATATATGGGTGGGTTTATTTTTGAGCTCTCTATTCTGTTTCATTGATTTATATGTCTGTTTTTATGTCAACAGTTTACTGTTTGGATTACTGTAGCTTTGTAATGTAGCTCAAATCAGGGAGCATGATGTCTCCAGTTTCACTTTCTCAAGATTGTTTTGGCTAGCGTGGTCTTTTGAGGTCCCATGCAAACTTTAGGGTTGTTTGTTCTAGTTCTGTGAAAAATATTATTATAATTTTGATAGGGATTGCATTGAATCTGTAGATTGCTTTGGGTAGTATGGGTTTTTTAAAAACATTTTACTTTATACTGGAGTATAGCCCATTAACAATGTTGTAGTAGTTTTTAATACAAAAAAAAAAATTAATTTTACATGAACAGCAAAGGAACTCACCCATACATACACATGTATCTATTCTCCCCCAAACTCCTCTCCCATCCAGTCTGCCACATAACATTGAGCAGAGTTCCCTGTGCTATACAATAGATCCTTGTTGGCTATCCATTTTAAATATAGCAGGGTGTACCTGTCCATCCCAAACTCCTTAACCATCATCTCACCCCATTCTTCTCCCAGGCAACCAAAAGTTTGTTCTCTAAGTCTATGAATCTGTTTCTATTTGGTAAATAAGTTCATTTGTATCATGTCTTTTTAGATTCTGCATGTGCAGGGGTGTCGTATGATGTTTCCATTTCTTTGACTTCAGTTCATTTCAGTCGCTCAGTCGTGTCCAACTCTTTGTGACCCTATGAATTGCAGCATGCCAGGCCTCCCTGTCCATCACCAACTCCAGGAGTTCACCCAAACCCATGTGCATCGAGTCGGTGATGCCATCTAGCCATCTCATCCTCTGTCGTCCCCTTCTCCTCCTGCCCCCAATCCCTCCCAGCATCAGGGTCTTTTCCAATGAGTCAACTCTTTGCATGAGGTGGCCAAAGTACTGGAGTTTCAGCCTCAGCATCAGTCCTTCCAATGAACACACAGGACTGGTCTCCTTTAAGATGGACTGGTTGGATCTCCTTGCAGTCCAAGGGACTCTCGAGTCTTCTCCAACACCACAGTTCAAAAGCATTAATTCTTTGGCGCTCAGCTTTCTTCACAGTCCAACTTTTACGTCCATATGTGACTACTGGAAAAACCATAGCCTTGACTTAGTATTATCTCTGCTTTTTAATATGCTATCTAGCTTGGTCATAACTTTCCTTCCAAGAAGTAAGTCTTTTAATTTCATGGCTTCAATCACCATCTGCAGCCCCCCAAAATAAAGTCTGACACTGTTTCCCCATCTATTTCCCATGAAATGATGGGACCAGATGCCATGATCTTAGTTTTCTGAATGTTGAGCTTTAAGCCAACTTTTTCACTTTCCTCTTTCACTTTCATCAGGTGGCTCTTTAGTTCCTCTTCACTTTCTGCCATAAGGGTGGTGTCATTTGCATATCTGAGGTTATTGATATTTCTCCTGGCAATCTTGAATCCAGCTTGTGCTTCTATCAGCTCAGCATTTCTCATGATGTACTCTGCATAAAAGTTAAATAAGCAGGGTGACAATATACAGCCTTGACGTACTCCTTTTCCTATTTGGAACCAGTCTGTTGTTCCATGTCCAGTTCTAACTGTTGCTTCCTAACCTGCATATAGGTTTCTCAAGAAGGTAGGTCAGGTGGTCTGGTATGCCCATCTCTTTCATAATTTTCCACAGTTTATTGTGATCCATACAAAGGCTTTAGCATAGTCAATAAAGCAGAAATAGATGTTTTTCTGGAACTCTCTTGCTTTTTTGATGATCCAACAGATGTTGGCAATTTAATCTCTGGTTCCTCTGCCTTTTCTAAAACCAGCTTGTACGTCTGGAATTTCACAGTTCACATATTGCTGAAGCCTGGCTTGGAGAATTTTGAGCATTACTTTACTAGCGTGTGAGATGATTGCAATTGTGTGGTAGTTTGAGCATTCTTTGGCATTGCCTTTCTTTGGGATTGGAATGAACACTGACCTTTTCCAGTCCTGTGGGCACTGCTGAGTTTTCCAAATTTGCTGGCATATTCTTTGGCTTACTTCACTCAATATGACAGTCTCCGGGTTCATCCATGTTGCTGCAATAACATTATTTCATTCTTTTGATAGCTGAGTAACATTCCATTGTATATATGTACCACAACTTCTTTATTCCTTCCTCTGTTGATCAAGGACATTTAGATTGCTTCCATGTCTTAGCTATGGAAATTCCTTAAAAACTAAAGATAGAGCTACCATATGACCCTGCAGTCCCATTCCTGGGTATATATCTAGAGAAAAACATGGTCTGAAAGGATACATGCACCCCAGTGTTCATTTCAGGGCTGTTTACAATAGTATGAGCATTTTTAACAGTATTAATTCCTTCAGTCCATGAATGTAGAATATCTTTCCATCTATTTGTATCTTCTTTAATTTATTTCATTAATTCTTTATAGTTTTAAGTGTATTCTACTCACATTTTATAATGTGAATCCTAGTATACATGAGCAACTATATATTTAAAGTATATACCCATGGATGAAATTGCTAAATTAAAGTGTTTATCTACATTCAATTTTACCAGATAAAGCAGTTTTCTACCATTGCCATAACAATTTACACTCCTACCAGAATAGTTCCTGATGCTTATATCATTGTCTATTTTAACTATTGTAAGACTTTTATTTTTTCCCAATTTAATGTATAAGTAGTAATATCTTATCATGACTTAAATTTTTATTTTTTCCAATGTTTGGAACATTTTCTTTGGGTTACTGTCTATTTAGACTTCTTCTTTAGTGATGTGCCTGTTTAAATCATTTAGCTATTTTTCTATTGAGTTGTCTACATTTTTGCAATTGAATTATAGGTGTTTCTTATATATTCTGAAAAATAGCTATATTTTAGTTAATATATGTTTCATGATTCTTCAACTCCATGATTCTTTTTACTTTTTTTGTGATGTATTTCAATGAAAAGAAATTTTAATTTGGGCCATATTTTGGTGTCTACTTTAAATTATTTTCTATGAAAATTTTTGTCTACTTTAAAATTTTTTCCATAGATCCTTAACAAACTAAAAAAAAAAAAAAAAATTACTCAACCTGATAGGGGACACCTATACAAATTCATAGATGATCTCAGACTTAGTGTTTAAAGGCTGAATGCCTTTTCTTTAAGACCAGGAATAAGACAGATATTTCTTATTGCCACTTCTATTCAACATGAGAGGGTCTAGCCAGAGAAATTAGGCAAGAAAAAGAAGTAAAAAAACATCTGTATTGGAAAGAAGTAAAATGGTCTCTCTTCACAAATGAGATGATCTTGTGTATAGAAAATTCTAAAGAATACATTGAAAAGTAATAGAAGTAATACATTAGTTTAGCAGGGTTGTAGGACATGGTCAACACATAAAATTTTTTTACACTATCAATGAAAAATCTGAATGTGAAATTAACAAAATAATTTTTAAGCAATATTACCAAAAATAAAAGTAAAATTCTTAAAAGTAAATTTACCAAGGAAGGACAAGATGCACATCTACAAAATTTTATTAAAAGAATTAAAGAAGACATAAATAAATAGAAAGACATTTCACATTCATGGATCAAAAGACAATATTGTTAAGATGGTAATACTTTCCAACTGATGTACACATTGAATTGTAATCCTTATTAAGTTGCATTTTTTTGAAGTAATTGACAAATTATCCTAAAATTCATGTGGAATTACCACAAACAAAAAAATAGCCAAAGAGTCTAGAAGAACATAGTTGGAGATGTCACACTTATCAGTTTCAACACTTACTGCTGCTGCTGCTAAGTTGCTTCAGTCATGTCCAACTCTGTGCGACCCCATAGACGGCAGCCCACCAGGCTACCCCATCCCTGGGATTCTCCAGGCAAGAATACTGGGGTGAATTGCCATTTCCTTCTCCAGTGTATGAAAGTGAAAAGTCAAAGTGAAGTTGCTCAGTCGTGTCCGACTCTTAGTGACCTCATAGACTACAGCCTACCAGGCTCCTGTGTCCATGGGATTTTCCAGACAAGAGTACTGGAGTGGGGTGCCATTGCCTTCTTTGCAACAGTTACTATAGAATTATAATAATTGAGACAGTGTAGTACTATCATAAGAATAGACATATAGATTGCTGTAATAGAATTAAGAGTGCAGAAAGAGAGCCTTACATTTATGGTCAATTGATTTTCAGTATGGGAACCAAGATGAATGAATGAAGACAGAAGAGTCTTTTCAACAAATGGTGCCAAGAAACTGTATATCTACATTCAAACACATGAATGTGAATCTCTACCTCACACCACACACAAAAATGAACTAAAAATAGATCATAATTCTAGGGAAAAAGCTGAAACTATGAAATTTTTAGGAGAAAGCCTTGGAGTGCGTCTATAAGACTTAAGTTAGGCAATAGTTTCTTATATATAATACCAAGACAACAAATTACAAAAGAAAAAAATGTATCAATAAAAATTAAGCTTCATCTAAATTAAAGACTTACGTGCTTCAGAGGAAGCCATCATTAAAGTGCAAAAAAAAAAACCCCACAGAATGGGAGAAAATATTTGAAAATTATGTATTTGACAAGAAACATACCCAGAATGAATAAAGGACTTTTACAAGTCAATAATAAAGACAAGCCAATTAAAAATATGGAAAAGAAAGTTGAATAAGACATTGGTTCAAAGAAGATATAAAAATGGTCAATAAGCACATGAAAATATGCTCAATATCACTAATCATTTAAAAAATGCTATAAGATACCACTATAGGAAATCACTTCATAATCACTAAAATGGCTAAAATTAAAAAGATAGACAATACCAAGTGTTGACAGGTTTGTGGAGGAAATGAAACCCTCATATACCGCTGGTGGAGATGTAAAATGGTGTAGCCACTATAAAAACAGTTGGGCAATTCTTCCACATGTTAAACATAGTAATGTCATATAATACAGCAATGCCACTCCTAGGTAATAAAGACACAAGAGAAGTGAAAACATGTCTGCCAAAAAAAATTTGCACATGAATGTCCACTGAAGTATTTATTCATAATAGCCCAAAAGTGTAAACGATCCAAATCTCCATCACCTGATGACTGAATAAACAAAATGTGGTATATCCAAAAAGTGGAATAGTATTCATTCATAACGAATTGCTGATACATGCTTACTACAACGTGGATGAACCTTAAGAACATTATGCTAAGTGAATGAAGGCAATCACAGAGAACGAAATATTGTATGATTTCTTTTAAATGAGATGTCTAGAATAGTCAAATTCACAGAGACAGAAAGTATATTGGTTGCAGTGACTGGGAGGCAGAGTAAAAGGTGAAGGATAAAGGGGGTTTTGGGAGTTAGGAGTTAAAAACATTCTAAGATTGGATAGTGGTGGTGATCATACCACTCAGTGAATATACTAAAGTCACTGACTTGTATACTTTAAAGGAATGATTTTACAGTATGTTATTTATAACTTAATAAAGTTGTTATATAAAAAGAAAATATTTTTAAACCTCAAGATTGAAAGATAATTCTCATATAGTTTCTTCTAATAGTTTTATATATTTGACTTTCATATTTAATTTTTATTTAGATGAAATTGATCTCTGTATATGGTATGAGATAGGTGTTCAAGTTAAATACCTTTTCAAACATATTTATCCTGGAACTATTAAAAGTTGAACTTTAAAAAGATGAACTATATAAAGTTCATCTTTCCCCATTGATCCTTGATGCCAATTCTCTCATAAATCTAGCATATATTTATTTCCTGAGTATTTTTCTGAGCTCTCCATTTTGTCCCCTCATCTATTTGCCCATTTTTTCTGCCAATACCACAATGTCTTTATTGTTATAACTTTATAATATATTTTGACATCAGTAAAACATGTTGTCCCACATTCTTCTTTTTTCTTTAAAGTTATTCTTAGTGGTTCCATATTATATGCATTTCTAAGCAAATTTAAGGAGTTATCAAGCTAAAAAAAGCAGGCACATGTGCATACACATGCAAGTGCCCTCGTATTTTTATTAGTATGCAATGCATTTATAAGTCAGTTTGTGGAGAATTAACATCTTTTCAAAATCTTCCAAATTATTTACATGATAGGCCTCCTGTTAATTCAGGTCTTAATTTCCCAGTAATGTTTTATAATTTCTCATCTGGAGGTCTTGTCCACCTTTGGTAAGATTTACTCCCTGGTTCTCTATAGGTATTTCTGATGGTGTGGTAAATTAATTCTTTAAAGATATTTGTTTTCTAATTGTTCCTGGTCTACAGGAAAACAATTGACTTTTGTATATTTTGTATATTGAATTTTGTATCCAAGTGAAAGTGAAAGTTGCTCAGTCGTGTCTGACTCTTTGTGACCAAGGAGTATCCATTTGTAGTCAATGACTTTGCCAAGTTCTATTGTTTGAAGATTTACATAGGATGATTTTGGATTTTCTTAATGCTTGATTCTATTATTGACAAATAGTGACGGTTTTTCTTCCTTTAAATTCTTATGTTCTTTTAAAATTTCTTAATTTACTGGGTAGGATCAATGTTGTATAGAAGTGAAGACAGCAGGATAGCAAAATAAAAACTTCCAATTTTTCACTATTAAACAGGATTTTGGGTCATGTCTAGGTCTTTAAGCCTGAGGAAATAGGTTCTTATGATCCATCTCCATGGAGAGAAGTTCTTTTATAAGTCTCCTTACTCTCTACAGGCCTCTGAACTCTATCTCTATGGCCCAGCTGGAAGCAGAGTTCAAAGGCTTGATTTCCAGACAAAAGTAGTCTTTGAAACTTCAGCATCCCCCTTTATCCTTTGATTATAGACTTTCAACCAAAAACTGGCCAAGAAGTTCCCCTGTGTCTTTTTAGATTTATATTGAGAAAGAGTCTAAGTAAAGTCAAAACAACACACAGAGAAGATGATAACCTTTAAGATTATTCTAATCTTAATCTGCGGTTTCTGATATTCTCTAATAATGATAAATGAAAGGCCCCCTGGACTTCTACTTTCTTTTTCTTCCTGTGAATGACAGGCTTCATATTCCATTTTCTGGCCGATTACCAGTTAGAGCATTGAGAATCTCTTCCTTCCAGGACATAAGTCCCTTTCAATTGGGAGTGTAATGAACCATCTCACCAGTTACAATTCCCTATGGGAACCATTAAACTTGTCTAGGATAACACTACACATTTATAAAAGTATAGGAGGTCTAGGTACACACCTAACCTTTTTTTTTTTTTTAATTAAGGTTGCTGACAATGACAGCAGTCAAGCCTTCCAGAAAAAGGTGCTTAGGGCTGCTATGTAAGGCAACATTGAGCTGGATAAATCTTTGGTCTATCTGTAGTAGTAGTGGTGTCAGTCTGTCAGTCATGTCTGACTCTTTGCAATTCCACGGACTATTCCATGGACTGCAGTCAGCCAGACTCCTCTGTCCATGGAATTCTCCATACTGGAGTGGGTGGCCATTTCCTTAGCCTATCCGAGGATGGTACTTCTTATTAGAAGCTGGCCAGGTAATCGCCTCCAGCACTGTCGTTATTTTTCTTCAAATGAGGACATTTCTTTCTGACCATTGCTTGGCCTCCTGGCTGCATGGTTTGCCTTCCTAGTCTTGACTGTCTGTGTGCACTTTGCCTTTCCACAAAGGATTCCTGTGTGTTCTTCCCTCTACTTGATAGAGGCTTTCCTCGTGTCTGTATAGAAGCAGCTGTGATATTTGGGGGTGCGTCGTTTAACATTAAAAAAGAAGAAAGCAAGTTAGTTTAATGAGCAGAGACACTAATAGCTTTCCAGTAACTTGGTAATGTCTCTTCTTTTTCCTAACCGCTATTGTCACACCAGGAGGCACCTCCAAGTAACCATGATGATGACTGATGATATGGCCGTGCCTCCCAGGGCCCATTCATCACCTGCAAACTCAGTTCAGTGTTACTTTGCCTGTGCTAGATGTGGCCTTTGAGACTGGCATTTGGCTGTGCTCCAGGCCTTTTTCTGGCTTCTGTCCTGGTGTTTTTATATATGATCTGCAGGTGTTACTGATATAATTTGTTCATGAGTTGTACATGATATGGTGCTTACTAACCTAGATTTTCCTGCAGTCAGTATAATATAAAGAAAACCTAAAAATGAAATCACTGATGATTACATAATGTAATGACATCCTAGAAATAGCTTGGTGCGCCTGTGTTTGAGATGAGAGCATATGGTTATCTCTAATTTAGGTTTGCTTTTGAGAATTAATTTAATTTGGAATGAGAGATCCAGACTAACATTTAGAATCAACCATATGATTATAATTTTAGAATTAAAAAGAGACATGATTCAATTTCTTGTGGATTTTGGAGATAAGGTGTTTCAAAGGAGGTAGAGGAGAATCTTGCCTTGAGATGTTCTGATATAAGCGGATGTGATGGATTAAAGTTACGCATGGGTTTTATTCACACTGAATGTGAGTGCATTCTCCCTGGCTGTTGTATTGATTTCTGCAGTTTTTTCTAAGTACTTTGAACATCTACTGTTTCCACCTTCCTCTCCTAAAACTAGTCTAGTTGGATAGGATATACCAAGCTACATATCAATAAAGAAGAATGACTGTTAGAAATATATCTGTAAAATAGCTTCATTTAAGAATTTCACTGTATCTAGGTTTATAATAAGAAAATTCCAAAGCAAAATAACAAGGGACCTCAGTGTAAATTTTAAGCCCACATCCTCAAAGATGTGCATATAATGAAACAAAAACAGGGGACTTCCCACCTGGAGCTAGTGGTAAAGAATCCACCTGTCAGTGCAAGAGATGCAGCTTTGATTCCTGACTTGGGAAGAACCCCTGGAGAAGGAAATGGCAACCCACTCCAGTATTCTTGTCTGGAAAATTCCATGGACAGAGGAGCCTGGTGGGCTACAGTCCATAGGGTTGCAAACAGTGAGATATGATTGAGTGACTGAGCACATACAAGCAAAAACAGGAGGGAAAGAGTCTCTGGGATCCTTGGAGTTAATAGAATGTGTGCCCTGGTTACATAACCTTGCTCTTTTCAATGAGCTATGTATGAGAAGTCTGGTGAAAAACTCAGGAAAGCTAAATTAAATGAAATGTTCTAGAAAATGAGCCAGGACATTAGACTGAAAGTGGATGCTCTCTGTTCCTAAAATATCTCATCTTTATTTTTATTCCACACATTCTTCAGCTAGTTCTTAGACAAAAAAATTTTTTTAATACAAATGGCTTTTCTCACTCAAAAAATTAAATATCCCCAGTTGAGCAATAATAATTATATCAATACTATATAATATTGAGTTGGCTAAAAAGTTTGTTCAGGGTTTTCCCTAACATCTTATGGAAAAACCCAAAAAAACTTTTCCATATTTAGGCCAACCCAGTATGTATTGAACATCTTCTACAAACTAGATATTATTATTAAATGTTTTACATGCATGGTTATGAGTCCTCACAACAGATAGTAGATTAGCTAGCATTTTCTCTGTTTTATAGATTTGGGAACCAGAGAGGTTAAATGTTTTGCTCAGGTTAATATAGCTGATAAGCGTTAAAGTAGAGATTTGGCTGGAGAGCTGATTGATTCTAATTCTACAATGCTATACTGCTTCTCCTAATAATATATAATACATTTTATTCATTTACAGTAAGCAAATGCATCACACGTTCTTGGTTAATTCAATAACAATCTTGCAGAGGCTCTTTCTTTTATGTTTCACTTGGTTTAGAACATGTTGCACAGATTTCACCCTAAACACTTTATGAAACTAGAGAAGTTAAGGGTGTTTTCCATGGCACTGTTCACTTGAGTGCACTATTTCAAAGGTTGATTTTGACAACCCTTCAAATTTTGCATTTCTATTACTGACTTATTCTTTGATAGCAGACTGATTTACAAAAAAAAATTGCCTGAATATTGAAATTCTATATTTCATGTTCTCAATTCATCTTTCATCTCTCAAAAGACTATTATAAATAGAAAAATATTCTTATAGACCAGAGATTGAAACTGATGTATTTCTATCAGTAGCTGTTTTCCTGCCTACAGTTAAATCACAATGAGTTTTATATGTTAGGTACATTTTCGACTTTTTGATTTCTAGCCAAAAATCTGGGACTTAATTGTTAGCTTTTTAGTGATTGCCATTTATTTGAAGATGTTGACATTTGCACAGTGTTATAAGGAAAGTGACTGCACATTAAACAACCTAGAATTACCTCTTTTGTCCTCGAAAAACTCAGCCAAAAGCATCATCTTACTTTTCACTGTTCACATCACATGATCTTTTATCACTTAGCAGAGAATCTTGTAAGATGTGATTCTTTGTGCCAGCAGTGCTCTATTTTATTCTCCTTGATTCTTTCTAAAACGTATACTAGGTAACTTATCTCTTTATCCCTGCTTTTCCCTTACAAGTTAATATAGTTCATTTATTACTCTCCCATTTATATTCTTAGGTAGATTTACAACTGAATTTGTATTTTGAGTTTATGAACAAATGCTGCTAATTGATAGAGAAGAGAAATTGGTTCCCTAAAAGAGACTTAAAATTTTTAGCAATAATCTAGCCCTAAATAGCCCATAAAATGTAAATCAACTTTTTCACTGCTGTGAGTATACTTCCAAGAAGTAACTTAACCCTCAGGATACCTTCCCCGCATTCTCAGGGAAATTTATTGAACCTTTGACCATAGGTATTTATTGTTTTTCAGCTTTGATAATCCTAAAGATTCATTCTTCTCCATAAGAACATTGCATAGAAAAAGGAAAAAAAAATAAAGTGCCCAGTTAGAACTCTGAGTATTCTGAAATACTGTAATCAAAGTCTGTATGGTCATAATAGCATGGAGTAATCATTAAGTAAAAACAGGACTTCATTGGTAGTCACTCAGGATAATTCATTCAGACCTGGGGTGGGAAGGAATGAGAATAATTAGAATTTATTGAGTTTTCTTCTTCTATTATCAGCGTGCCAGATTACCTGAAATGACTTCTAACACAACATTGAACTCACTTCTTCACATAACTCATGCATATTCAGAATTTCAGTTTTCTTAACTTTATATGTCTAAAGAGGAACAACTCATGATGTCTGAAATCAATGCAGAATTAAGGAACATAACATATTTTGTTTGCTGTTGATGTACTCACATTAATGACCATGTTTGGAATCATTAGTTTATAACCTCGTGGATAGATTGTGTGTGCTGTGTGTTCAGTTGCTCAGTCATGTCCAACTCTTTGCAACCCCAGTTGCTAGACTAACCATCTCCCAAGTCCCCTAAAACCCGTTGCAGACACATAGATAGATACATAATTAGATAAACACATACAAATGTTAGGTAGTTAGAAAAGGAAACAGGAGTCCAGAATGGCGGTGGCTAAAAGACAAGGGAGGGGAAAACCCCTGAAAATAGAACAAGGAAGGTCTAGGACTGAAGTGAGGACCTCAGGTAGAACAAGCAGCACTCCTGGCTAGCCCAGTTTACATAGGGCAGGCCCAGGGACAGGAAAAGACATATAAAAAGAGGAGCCAAAAGGCCGAGGCTCTCTCTTCTCTTCGCGTCTTTGGGTCGGCATGCCCTCATGCCTTGAGGATGTATTTTCCTTTATTTTCTAAATAAAACTGAGCTGTAAAACAGAGCTGTAACACTGATCTGTCCAAGAGCTATAACATGGTCTGTCTGAGAGCTGTGACACGCCAAGGGCTTTAACATCCGTTGCTTCAAATTTTTATTGAGATGAGACAGAACCAAGGAGATTACACTCCCCTAACACATATATACATACATAATAAGCCTCCTCTTATCTGGGGTTTCACTTTCCATGAAAGTCCAAAAATATTAAATGGAAAATTACTGAAATAAACTTCATAAGTTTTAAATTGCATAATATTCTGAGTAGTGTGATGTAATCTCATGCTGTCCTCCTCTATTCCACCCTGGGTATGAATTATCCCTTTGTCCAGCATATTCCATCCATAAGTCACTCAGTAGCCATCTCACTTATCAGATCCACTGTCAACGTATCACAATGCTGGTATTCAATCCTTATTTTACTTGACAGTGGCCCCAAAGTGAAAGGGTAGTGATACAAGAGATTTGGATGTTCCAGAGAGAAGCTGTAAATTGCTTCCTCTAAGTGAAAAAGTAAATATTTTCAATAAGGGAAGGAAAAAAAATCAGATGCTGAAGTTGCTAAGATCTACAGTAAGTACAAATCTGTGAAACTATGAAGAAAGAAAAAATATTTGAGCTAGTTTTGCTATAGAGCCTCAAACTGCAAAAGTTACTACCATAGTATTTGAGGAGTGGTTAGCTGAGATGGAAAATGGGTTATATTTGTAAAACAAGATATTTTGAGAGAGAGATCACATTAGCTTAATTTTTATTACACTGTATTTTTATAATTGTTCTATTTTATTTATTAGTTATTATTGTTAATCTCTTGCAGTGTCTAATTTATAAAGTAAGCTTCATCATTGGTATGTATGGATAGGAAATCAGTATATTCAGGATTGGGTACCATTTGTAATTTCAAGCACCCACTGGTGGGTTTGAATGTATTCCCAGGCTATCTACTGTATGTCTATACCTACTACTTCTAGGAACTCCCAAGACAAAAAGAAAAAGAAAATTAGCCTTTCTAAAATTTTACATTTCAAGAGACTGCATTTTCTAGACTTAAGACTGACTTTGTAAGGATTCAAGGCTTGTGAATATATTCAATTCTGTAACAGGAACTGTGAATTTCTCTAAGTTCTTCATTGCATAGGAGAAGTTTTTCAAAGCCTAATTATACTCATCAACCTTCTTATGTTTGGAAAATACTGGGAGAGCAAATGTGTTTTGATTTTTTTTTCGTATGTTCCCAGGAGGCAAAGACCCTTCGACATCTCATTTTCAATTCCTTGGAAAGAGATATTGGAGTCAATCTTTTCCAGGAAGCAAGAATCTCTCTTTTTAGCCTCTGTTGATTAAAACCACATTATCTAAATAGGAAGAATGTGAACTGAGCGTACCTTTCACTCCCGAACAGTGCTCATCAGGTTTCCATGATACTGACAGGGTATACTTGTGAATAGATGTGTGAACAGTAAATCACCTTTATTTGCATTCACTGAAGAACATCACTGGGTCAAACTGGGTCAGTTTTTCTTTGATTTGTGCTTTTATTTTGTGCTTTTCAAGGGAAATTCAGTTAAAGTCTTGTGTCATAAAAATTTCATTTTGCTCACGTGGTTCTTCGATATGTGTTCATGTAGGAAAAGTGGGATAGAGAAGAAAGTTAGTTAAAGTTAAAAGAGAAAAACAAGAAATTATAACCCAAGTTTAATAAAGGGAAATTGGCATCCAGATGGAAGCAGATGAGATGCAGGGAGTGAAAAATAGTGAAAATGACAGGTGGAAGTGGCCGAGTGATGTGAAAGAAGAATAATGGTTAGATTCAAATCAAGAGTTTTGTAGAGATGGAAGCTGGGAGGGAATGGGAGCAGAGGGAGATCTTCTGATAGGGAAGGGGTCAAGAACTTAAATGTACCAGAAATTAAAAGCAGAGAATTTACCATTACTAAAATACTGGTGCACCAGAACTTGATAAAGAGAACTGGGAAGAATAAAAATTGTCTGGTCGCAAATTCAGAGCTAGCTTTGGCACTTTATGCTCAGGACAGAAGGAGAAAAAGAAAGCAGAAACAGCTGTTGTGTAGATTCCAACGGCAAGAGAGAATGATAAGGAATGAGAAGACCTTAGGTCTTCCAAAGAAAAGGCAAAGCAGATTGCCACTCTCTCTGTGTCAAGGCAGGTGGTTTTTATGGAGGAAGAACCACCTTAGGAGAGAGCAGCTGAGTCAGCAGGAGCAGCCAGAGCATGTGGAGGGCACAGTACCTGATTTTCTGTCACATCTGTTGGCTACCTTACATCTTATTTCTTCCTTTTCCCCTAAGACTCAAAGTGCTCTCTCCCCTCTCTGCAGGTTCTTTAAACAATGACAACTTTAAAAGCCTCCAGATGGCTTTGAAAAAACTTGAAAGTCATCCAAGGTGCACTGCAGGCCTTTGTAGACACTCCATGTGGAGCCAGTCTGAAAACCTTGTAGTTTTTCTGTTTGGATTTTGTCTTAGGGATGAGCTACAATTGCCAACACACACACACACACACACATTAAAAATTAAGACAACCCCAGCCCATGTGTGCCCAGAAGCAAAAAGGCCACGTGTGCTTTTGCAGCCATGCTAGCCTTGGTGCTCATCACTCTGTACCCTGCTTGGCCTTGTTGTGGGCAGAAGGCAGAGGACACAGTGATCAAAGAATAATTCATCCCCTACATCTCAGATAGTTCATAACCTGCTCTTTCATTGGATTTATTGTGCTTGCATAGGAAATTTAACCCAGCATGGTTTCACTGGAGATATTAGAAAGGTTCATAGACAACCAGTTTTGCCTAGCTTTTGTATAGGACTATTTAAAATATCGTTATGAATTTTCTATAGGAAGTTAATTTCTTAAGTGATTTATGTCCAAAAGACTTTAATAAAAACCAAGAAGCATAAGCAACTACTTTAGAGGATGGGAAGATGGCATAAAGCTGAATTTTAAATTCTATTTTGCAAGGAACAAACTGAAGGATAGGGTAAAGATTGTTTGGATTCACTGGCTTCTTGGAAGGAAATAACCCAAAGTTTTAAGATAATACAAAAATGCAAGAACTTTGATGGGTAAGATACATTTACATGTGGATTTACATTCTAGAAAATGCAAAGGGTGTATGAGAGAGAGAGAAAGTGGGATAGAGAGACAGAAAAGAGGACAAATAAAATGTTTATTTTACTGATGTGTTGACTGATTCATAGCAAGATGATTTATGCTATAAATGTATTTTTCAGGACATTCAGCCCTTCTATCAGCAGACAGGTTGGCAGGAAAGAACATGTGGGGTGGAGAGAAAGTTCCAGGTGTTACATGAGTGTTACTTTTGGTCATGTTTAAACTTATGGGGAGTTATTTTACTTTTAACACCATTGCAACACCAGTATATCTTGTGTCCCATCTGTGAATATGAGACAGGAAGCCTGGATGGATACTTGGAGTGACTGGTTCAGTTCATACAACTGACTTAGTTGAAATATCCTTGCTGGGGTAAATTTGCAATTCCTTCTAGAATACTAATGACAAATGTCAGGATTTTTATAACAATTCTAGTCGTTTAGTCAAATGAAAAATTGCAGTAACATCTTCCAGTCACCATAGAGCCTCTGCACTCCATTTATAAATATTACCAAAAATCCTTGAAACAATTGTCTGGTCATTGGGGAGATACAGTGTGATTGTGAGTGCTGCTTTTTTTTTTTCTTTTCCCAAACCCACATGCAAAAAGATTTTCAGGGGATTAAGGGAGGCTTGCCGGGGAGGGCAATGGCACCCCGCCCCAGTGCTTTTGCCTGGAGAATCCCATGGACGGAGGATCCTGGTGGGCTCCAGTCCATGGGGTCGCTAAGAGTTGGACACGACTGAGCGACTTCACTTTCATTTTTCACTTTCATGCATTGGAGAAGGAAATGGCAACCCACTCCAGTGTTCTTGCCTGGAGAATCCCAGGGACAGGGGAGCCTGGTGAGCTTCCGTCTATGGGGTCACACAGAGTCAGACACGACTGAAGCGACTTAGCAGCAGCAGCAGCAGCAGCAAGGGAGGCTTGCGGAAAAGAGGCCTGAAATCACATGTTGGATATTGACAGGATACGAGTATTATCAGGAAGATATTTAGACACAGGAAGGAATTTCCATATATAATACAAAGATAAATATCACCAGTATCTATGGCTTTTTTGAGCAACTCACTGTCTAGTGATGTGTGAATCTAATAGCAAGAGGGAAATCAAGAAGTTTGTCTTTGACTTTTGTGAAATAAAGATAGTGTTTTCCTAACTTCAGACACTCATGTTCCAACTGCTATTTATTGACTTTTTCTTTAAATAGATTTGCTTACATGAACAAAAGAACTGGCCCTCAGGAAGGAGTTGGATGGTGAAAAAGGGATTTCAATTTACCTATAAATGTTGATATTTGTAAGGATCAGATGGCTTCCCAGGTGACTCAGTAGTAAAAAATTTTGATTCTTGGGTTGGGAAGATCCTTAGAGAAGGAAATGGCAACCCACTCCAGTATTCTTGCCCGGAAAATCCCACGGACAGAGAAACCTGGAGGGCTAAAGTCCATGGAGTCGCAAAAGAATCAGACGTGACTTAGTGACTAAACAACAACAATTAAGCATCAGTTGAACTACGTTTGTTCTGATATATGATCCAATGTGAAAAATGTATGTTTGTTGCCTGAAAAACAAAGATGTTTGCCCAGAGTTTGTGATAGTATTTTTTTTAAAGGATAAGGAAAAGGATCTAATGTTTTTATTTGGTCAAAGCCCATAGAAGAAACCTAGCAGCACATCGCCGAACAAAACTCATTGACTTGTCATGGATCACAGTAACTGATATTCTGGATCCTGTACAAAGGGTGATGAAATGAAAACCTCAAGCAGTAAAGCCCTGCTTACCTGTATGCCCAAGTAGAATGTAAGCCTTTCTTGGAAAGCTGAATCAAAGCAACAGGGTGGGCAGAAGTTGTTCCCTGGTACAGGATTCACCAGTTGCATTCCACAGAATATAACTTTGCAGGTTAAGAATAAATACACACACACACACACACACATATATAAAGAAAAATAAAGGAGAGAGGGAACAGTGGTCAAACTAGTTGGGATATTCTGAGTTCAACAAAGTCAGGCAGCCTAATGGAAGGCATTGCTAGGCCGCATGCTAAGTCACTTCAGTTGTGTCTAACTCTTTGTGACCCCATGGACTGTAGCCTGCCAGGTTCCTCTGTTCATGGGATTCTCCAGGCAGGAATACTAGAGTGGGTTGCCAGGCTCTCCTCCAGGGGATCTTCCTGACCCAGACTTGAACCCAAGTCTCTTTTGTCTCCTGGAGTTGGCAGGCAGGTTCTTTACCACTAGCAACACCTGGAAAGTCTATATGCTAGTTTTTCTATAGAGATGTTGTTTTGTCACTAAATCGTGTCCAACTCTTTGTGACACCATGGACTGTAGCCCACCAGGTTCCTCTGTCCGTGGGATTTCCCAGGCAAGGATACTGGAGTAGGTTGTCATTTTCTTCTCCAGAAGATCTTCCCAATCTAGGGATCGAAACTACGCATCCTGCATGGGCAGGTGGATTCTTGACCACTGAGCCACCTGGGAAGCCCTTCCATGAGTATGTTTCATGACAGAATCTCCACCTGGTCAACCCCTCACACCAGGAATTGACAGGACTCATGATCAGGCAGACTCGGTTTGGAAGCCGTGGTGTATCTCTGTGACCTGCTGGGGAACCCTTCCAGATGGCTTTTCTGGGATGCAACACAGATGCTGGCTCTTTCTGAGCAAAGGCAAGGAGTTAAAGAGAAAAGTGAAGGGCTCTGCTCAGGTCATGGGCAGACTTGGCCAGCCATGTCTCTGGGCAAGGACAGGCTTTTCATGCAAGAAGTGCCATCTGTACTGTTGCCTGCTAAAATGACTGATTTATTAACAGTAAAAACAATAGGGAACTCTATTCCAAGTTCCACATTTAAGTGACCTTCAATGGATATTGATACTTTTCTGGATCTCAGTTTCCCTCTTCTCAGCTGAGGGGATTACTTAATCAGTCTTCCTGATTCTTAATCAGGAAGTCCCTTCCTGCTCCAACACTCAACAATTCAATGGCCTTTGGATGTCTTTTCCAGCCTTATTGTTGTTGTAGTCTAAAGACAAAAAGATAAAACCCAGATAAGGAAAGAATAGCTAATGATTTGAAGATTGCAAGTTACTGACTGAATAATGGTTTTCGTATCTGGGACGCAAAGTCTTTCAAAAGCCATGTTCCCTAATAAGTCTGTAAATAGACATGTGCAGACAAAATGCAAACACCACTGAGGTTTGGGTCCGGAGTGTGAGAGCAGAGCCCCATAGTACTAGATGATGCTTTAATTCTTGTAGTAATTTTTTGGTTCTTTAGCAAGGACAAAAAAAATAAATTTTAATTTTTCTCATTTTAGTGTTCCTTCAAATGACATCTTTGATCTGCAGCCAACGGGATTCTTGAATTGTAAATCGAAGCTACTAGTGACTCAGACTGTAATTGGACACACCTCTTGGCCGAGAAGATTAATAATTAGTCCATTTAACATGAGGAAACTATGTACCCTCAAGCCTTCAAAATAAATGTTACAGCAGAGATGGAGAGGAAGTAATTTATTATAATAACTCTCCTAAAGCTGCCCAAATGCAAGGATAGCAATTCACCATGCTGTTCTCACTGTCCTCTCCTGCCGGCTCTTTATCCTGAACCTCCCTGTGATTCAAACTACAAATGTTCCAAGGAAGTGAGGGTGTCATAAGGGGAGGACCGCTCTGTGCAAGATGGGACAGTGACTCAACTAGAGGCAAAATCAGGCTTGGTTTTCTGACAAACGAGCATTGGAATTTGGAGCGCTAGGTGCTAGTGCTGAATTTAGCACTAATTAACAAGAGGATATTACTTGCCTATGCTTCAACTTTCTTCTGTAAAATGAAGGAGTTAGAAGAGAAAATCTGGGACATTCCTTCCTGTTAGGGAAAAAAAAAAAAAAAAAAAAAACATTTATTTTAGGTCCAGGGAGTGGGATTAGGATGGGAAGGAAAGAGTCAATTAAATATCCACAGGGGAAGGCAGGAAATGGAATGAACACAACCTAGCCTGGGCTTAGCTCTTTAATGGTTGTTTCTGAGCAGGAAAACAGGGCATGACCCTGCAAGGGGCTTTAGAGATGAGAGTAACATCCCTTTCCCTAAAACAAGTAAATAGGCTTTATTTGTATTGTTATCTTACCCACATTTTACATACATGTTTTATATAGTCACTACTTAGTACACGTTAAAGCTAAATTAAAATATATAAATACAAATAATAAAAGACTTTTAAAGAAGAACAAAAATGAAGCATCCTTTTACCTTTATGACTGAACTGAGTATTTGTTAGTGTTTTCTGTGGCATATTCTACTGTTATGACTTTTCCTGATCACCCACGTGGAAGCTGCTGCTTACCTGTCAGGCTTCATCTCCCACCCATCTCCCCTTAACTCTCTTCTCAGCAATATTTGATTCTCTGTAGATTCTCACATGTGTTATACTTTCTAATAAATCTGTGTCTTTCTGCCTGTGATCATTGTGTCTGGAATGCCTCCCCTGAGTCTGCTCCAAGAATTCCCACCTATTCATTCAATTTTATGTCAATTGCTTCTGGTGAAGATTTTCACATCTCCCGCTGGCAGGCTTGGATGTTCCTTCAGCCCTACTTGAATACACACAGTGTATTTCTACACTGAATCTGTTGTATATTATACTAATTTGCATACCTGATATCTGATGGATTGTAAACTCTTTGAGGGCAGAGATTGAATTTCTGTGTGTTCCCAATCAACCTGGCTTTCCATCTATCCATGTTCATCTACCTGTTCTATTTATCTTTTCTCACTCTTTTTTGTGTAAAAGGAAGAGATGGCCTGGAGGAGCAGAACAGTGGATAGGGTGCTGCATAAGCAAATGTAAATGAACTTTTGTTGATGGGGCCTGGGCTGAGGTTGGTGGAGATGGTGGGCAGCCAACTTGGTCACCATTAATATTTGGGCATGACTAGGTTTCCCTGAACTTCCCCGGTGGCTCATCAGTAAAGAATCCACCTGCAATGCAGGCAATGCAAGAGATATGGGCTCAATCCCTCGGTCAGGAAGATTCCCTGGAGGAGGGCATGGCAACCTACTCAAGTATTGATGCTGGGAAAATCCCATGGACAGAGGAAGCTGGCAGGCTACACTCCATGGAATCACAAATATTAGGACATGAATGAAGAGACTGCCTATACATGCATGGGCTTCCCTGGTGGCTCAGACAGTAAAAAATCTGTCTGCCAATGCAGAAGACCTGAGTTCAGTCCCTGGGTTGAGAAGATCCCCAGGAGAAGGGAATAGCAACCGACTCCGGTATGCTTGCCTGAGAAATCCTATAGATAGAGGAGCCTGGTGGGCTACAGTCCATGGGGTCTCAAAGAATTGGGCACAGCTGAGCAAGTAAGCATGCATGCATATACTAGGATTCAGAAAATATCTAGAAATTATGACTTGGGTACTTGGGCTCTAGCTTTTATCTTCTTTTGATAGAAAAAATGCTATTTGTTATACTGCATCAAGTATAAATTATAACAAAGAACATGTTTAAATCTAGATTTATCAAGACTACAGTTAATATTTAAAGCAATTTTATCCTTCCAGTTTCAGGAAAAATCTCTTTCTCTCTCTCTCTCTCTTTCTCTCTCTCTCTCTCTCTCTCTCACACACACACACACACACATATATATATATCAGATCAGATCAGATCAGATCAGTCACTCAGTCGTGTCCGACACTTTGCGACCCCATGAACTGCAGCAAGCCAGGCCTTCCTATCCATCACCAGCTCTCGGAGGTCACTCAGACTCACATTCATCGAGTCAGTGATGCCATCCAGCCATCTCATCCTCTGGCGTCCCCTTCTCCTCCTGCCCTCAATCCCTCCCAGCATCAGAGTCTTCTCCAATGAGTCAACTCTTCGCATGAGGTGGCCAAAATACTGGAGTTTCAGCTTTAGCATCATTCCTTCCAAAGAAATCCCAGGGCTGATCTCCTTCAGAATGGACCGGTTGGATCTCCTTAGGGTCCAAGGGACTCTCAAGAGTCTTCTCCAACACCACAGTTCAAAAGCATCCATTCTTCAGTGCTCAGCCTTCTTCACAATCCAAATCTCACATCCATACATGACCACAGGAAAGACCATAGCCTTGACTAGGCGAACATTTGTTGGCAAAGTGATGTGTCTGCTTTTGAATATGCTATCTAGGTTGGTCATCACTTTCCTTCCAAGGAGTAAGCGTCTTTTAATTTCATGGCTGCAGTCACCATCTGCAGTGATTTTGGAGCCCAGAAAAAGAAAGTCTGCCACTGTTTCCACTGTTTCTCCATCTATTTCCCATGTAGTGATGGGACCAGATGCCATGATCTTCGTTTTCTGAATGTTGAGCTTTAAGCCAACCTCTTCACTCTCCACTTTCACTTTCATCAAGAGGCTTTTTAGTTCCTCTTCACTTTCTGCCATAAGGGTGGTATCATCTGCATATCTGAGGTTATTGATATTTCTCCCAGCAATCTTGATTCCAGCTTGTGTTTCTTCCAGTCCAGCATTTCTCATGATGTACTCTGCATATAAGTTAAATAAACATGGTGACAATATGCAGCCTTGACGTACTCCTTTTCCTATTTGGAACCAGTCTGTTGTTCCATGACCAGTTCTAACTGTTGCTTCCTGATTATATATATATATATATATATATATATATACATACACACACACACACACACACAAATACCAAAATACCCCTGACTTTCTTTCTTTCCCAGAGGGACTTATTCCATTTTCTTCCCAAGCACTCTCCCACCTTCATTTTCCATTGCTTCTTTCTATGTCAAGTCCCTTGAAGCTAAACCAGGTTATCCCTGGTATGGTTCCTTCATTAGTATTGTGCTATACTCCTAGAGGAGAAGGCAATGGCAACCCACTCCAGTACTCTTGCCTGGAAAATCCCATGGACGGAGGGGCCTGGTGGGCTGCCATCTATGGGGTCGCACAGAGTCGGACATGACTGAAGCGACTTAGCAGCATACTCCTAGAATTCTGGACAATCTCCTTATACAAATCCTATTTGTCCTTCAAGGAGTAGTGCAATTTCACTTCTCCCATCAGGTTCTCCCTGGTCACTGTTGGTCTTACTGAGTTTCTACCAGCATTACTGGCACCCACCCTCTACATGCTGACTTAGCTCTTTCTTCTCATTTTCTCCTGAGCCATTTATTCCTGGCTCACTTTCTATGGGTGATAAGTTGTCAGATGGAGAGCAAGGCCAAGGCTTAGCTCTTCCATACACAGTGTAGCTCCAGTATACTGTTAAGTACATAATTTTGACTTAATAAAATAGTTATTTGATGATTTGATTAATGACAGGGAAATCACCTACCGAGATTCATTGCCAAAATGATAATTTTCAGTTCAAAGTGAGCTTCACAAAGTGCATTTGTGTCCCATTCTTCAAAATAGGCAAAGAGAAAAAAATCATGAAAATGACTCAACTTCTGAAATTCTCAGCTTTGAGAAGCATTCGTTTTTAGAAGAAGGCAGAAAGTAACAGGTGAACTCCAAGTTAATCCAGGCTTGCACTTTGAGGTCCAGAATTAAAATAGCTTCAACACTGTGCATTCTAAGAACTGTCCAAAAGTCAGAGATTTCCTCGTCATTTGAGCTGAGCTGAATATAATTTTTTTTTTCTTTTTATTCATTCACTATATTTACATTTATTCACATTTTTCTTTCTTTTTTATTAAAAAAAAAAATTAATATTAATTTTTATTATTATTTATTAAGATATTAAAATTAAATTAATATTAATTTTTTTATTTTTAATTTTTTTTTTTTATTTTTTATTATAAATTTTTATTTTTATTATATATAGATATAGAATAGGGGGAAAAATTTAGGGAGAGGGCAAAAAAAAAAATAAAAATAATTATTTTGTAAAAAAAAAAAAAAATTATAAATGAAGGAGGGAAGAAAGAAAAATATATATTATTTTTTTTTTTTTTTTTTATTAAGAATTTTTTTTATTGATTATCAGAAACATTACAAGCATCTAGTATGACAAATTAACATGATATGTTTATTTGAACAATTAATCATTTCAGATATAATATTATACATATTCAATCTATTCTCCCCAATCATCTCACGCTCTCCTGTCCCAGAGTCCAAAGTCTGTCTATACATCATGTCTCTTTTGTTGTCTCATAATAGGGTTATTTTTACATCTTTCTTCCATATATATGCGTTAGTATACTGTATTTGTGTTTTTGTTTCTGCTTTTCCTCTTTGCCCATTCCATCCACCTCCTTAGAACTATTAAATTATTCTTTTTAATGGCTGAATTTCTTGTGTATATGTACCACAGTTTGCTTATCCATTCATCTGTGGATGGACATCTAGGTTGCTTCCACGTTTGCTATGAAACAGTGCTGCTATGAACATTGGGGTACACTGTCTTCAATTCTGGTTTTTCATGTATATGCCCAGCAGTGGGATTGCTGGATCATAGGCAGTTCTATTCGAGTTTTTTGAGGAATCTCATACTGTTCTCCAAAGTGGCTGTACTAGTTTGCATTCCCACCAACAGTGCAAGAGGGTTCCCTTCTCTCCGCACCCTCTCCAGCATTTATTGCTTGTGGACTTTTGGATAGCAGCATACTGATTGGCGTGAAATGGTATCTCATAGTGGTTTTGATTTGCATTTCTCTGATAATGAGTGATATTGAGCATCTTTTCATGTGTTTGTTAGCCATCTGTATGTCTTCTTTGGAGAAATGTCTATTGAGTTCTTTGCCCATTTTTTGATTGGGTCATTTATTTTTCTGGTTGAGCTGTAGAAGTTGCTTGTATATTTTTGAGATTAGTTGTTTGTCAGTTGCTTCATTTTATTATTTTCTCCCATTCTGAAGGCTGTCTTTTCACCTTGCTTATATTTCCTTTGTTGTGCAAGCTTTTAAGTTTGATTAGGTCCATTTTTCATTTTTGATTTTACATATTCTGGGGTGGGTCATAGGATCCTGCTGTGATGTAGTCAGGGCTTTCCTCTAGATTTTATGTTTTGTCTTACTTTACTCTTTATCCATTTTGATTTATTTTTGTATGGTGTTAGGGTTCTATTCCTTGAGGTCTTTTTTTTTCTCACAGTCTCTCTTTTTTGGGAAATTTACATTTGGAATTAATGATAATATGATCCCTGCATTTATTTTTTTGGGTTTGTATTTTTGTTCTTCCCTTATTTTGAGCGGGTTCTCCATTTTCTGTCTGTAAGTTTGATTCTCTTATATTTGATGAGATCCTTGCTGGGTACATTCTGGCTGTTCTTTCTCTCATTTATTGTCTCCTTCCCTCCTGCTTGGAGAGTTCTTTGAGCTATCCTGTGGTTCCTTTGTTATTTGTTTTTTTCCCTTCTTTTTAAATTTTTCTTTTTTTATCTTTTTATTTGATGTGTCTTGGTCTCTTCTTTTACTCTGTTTCTCTTGAGTGATTTTCTTTTAGAGTTTACTATTATCTCTCTATATCTTCTCTTCTTTCTTTTTCTTCTTCTTCTGACTCCTATCTATACGTTATTCCTGGGTCTCTGATTTTTTTCTTTTTTCTCCTCTCCTTTTTTTCTTCTCTTTACTTCTCCTCTTTATTCTACTATTTGTTGCCTCAAGTGTTTTATCTCTTATTCATTATTCATTATTTTTTTTTTTTCTTCTATCCTTTTTCTTCTTATCTTCTCCTTTTCTCATTTACTCTTTTTGTTATTTCATTTATTAATTTTTATCAGGTAGGTTCGTTTCTTCCTCTTTGTTTGGTGGGGGCTTTTATCCTGTTCCTTTACCTCTGGGATCTTCTCTTTTCTCTTTTTATTTGGGGCGCTCTGATTCTGTAGTCTGTGGGTTCTCTTTATTGTGGCAACTATTGTGGTTTGTACGTGGCTTGTCGAGTTTCTTTTTGAGCTTCGGTGTTCTGGGGGTGGAGCTGGATTTCTTTTCTCTGGGGTGCAGTGGAGTGTCTAGTAGTGAGTTATGAGATGTCTATGCTTTTGGGTCGCTTTGTGTAGCCTGTGTATTGGAGCTCAGGCGGTCTTGTTTCTGGGATTTGCTTGTTGTCTTGTTGTGGAACTTGCTGGTCTTTTGTGATGCTTGGTTTCAGAGTAGGTATGGAGGCTTTTAATGAGCTCCTGTCAATTAGTGTTTCGTGGGATCAGGGTATGGACTTAAGCCTCCTGGTTCCAGTTATTGGTCTTATTTTTACAGTAGTCTCAAAAATTCTTCTTCTATTGATTCCACAACTGGACTGCTCAGAGATGTTCACGGAATTATACATAGAAGGAAAAAGGGAGGAAGGAGACAGAGGTGGTCAGGAGGATAAAGGAGGGAGGGAAGGAGAGAGACAGATCTAGTCAGTAATCAGTAAAGAAAAGAAAAAGGAAAGGAAAAAAGCAAAGGACAAAAAGGAAAAAGGAAAAAAAAAAAAAAAACAGGGTCGCAAAAGTTATATCTAAACGTGGAGATTGAAGAAGTACTAGAGGATAAAAAAAATAATAAAATAAAAAAAAAAAAAAAAAAAAAAAAAAAAAAAAAAAAAAAAAGGGAAAAAAAAAATTTTTGTTTTCCTTTTTAAAAAAAAAAAAAAATAAAAAAAAAATAAAAAAAAGAAAAGAAAAAAAAAGGAAATAATGATGGTAAAAATAGTAAAATATTATGAGTTTCTCTATTATTTTGTGGGTTCATTCATTTTCAGCTAGTTCCTTTTCCGGCTAAATTTCTCAAGATCTATAGGCCCCTTTCTCTGTGGTTGTTCTGTATAGTTCTTTGTTCTGTGCACGGTTCGGCAGTGTTCTGGGCCAAGGCCCGCCACTCGTGTGGTCGGCGCTGCACAATCTGGATTGCCGGCCCAAACTACTCCAGTTAGGCAGCACTCCAGACAATCAGGCGAACGAAGTCTGCGCTGAGGCCCGCAGAGGGGGAGGGGTCGGCGACGGGAATGGCGGGCGGGCGGGTGGGGGGAGGGGATGGGGTGGCCCTCGTGGGAGCCGCCGGCACAGTGGGCGGGGGCACGCCTGCGCGGGAGTGGCCGGCGGGGGAGCGTCCAGTGGGGGGAGAGTCCCGCGGGGGAGCGTCCCTCTGGGGAGCGCCGGCAGCGGAGCGTCCCGCGTGGGAACGGCCAAGGCGTCTCCCTGCCCAGCCCCGGCTCCCCAATGGCAGATGCGGGCGTTTGCAGCGGTGCTTTTCCGCTGCGGAAGTTACCGCAGGGCCCGCAGTCTGTGGGTTCTAATTGCTCAACTGTTCTCCTCCCTGTTATGATAGTCTCCGTGTTTCCCAGGTTCGGCGCAGATTCCGCAGGGAGAGTGTTTCCTGGTGTTTGGAAACTTCTCTTTTTAAGACTCCTTCCCCGGACAGAGGTCCGCCCCTCCCTCTTTGTCTCTCTCTGGCTTCTATATTCTTTCCTACCTCCTTTAGAAGGCAGTGAGTTGCTTTTCTGGGTGTCCGACGTCCTCCGCCAGCACTCCGAAGCTGTTTGTGGTATTTACTCAGCGCCCAGATGTCCCATTGATGAATTTGTGGAGGAGAAAGCGTATTCCCCGTCCTAATCCTTCGCCATCTTAACGGAAGTTGGATTTATTTTTATAAGCTTTTAGCCCCAAATCTTTTCACATTTTTAAAAACTTAATCACCAAGTTGCATCATTTTACCTTAAGTGTTGTATGTGGAAACAGCTTTATCAAGAAATTATTTGTATAGGATGCTGTGTAACTCATTTTGACCACTCTGGGCATTCAGGGCAGTTCAGTACAAGCCACCTCTACATTTTCTATAATGGTTCTTCAGTTCAGGATTTTATGAAGATGGAGGTAGGATTTGTTGATGAAAAATAAACCCACAGTCTTGAAAAAAAATTTTTTATTTATTTGTTGATTTGTGTCTGTGCTGGGTACTCACTGCTGCGTGAGGACTTTCTCTAGTTGTGGTGAGTGGGACTACTCTCTAGTTGTGGGGCACAGGCTTCTCACTGTGGGGGCTTCTCTTGTTGCAGAGCATGGACTCTTGGGGGCAGGGGCTTCAGCAGTTGTGGAACTCAGGCTTACTTGCCCCACAGCACGTAGAATGTTCCCAGACTAGGAATTAAACCCATGTCTCCTGTGTTGGCAGGCAGATTCTTGACCATTGAGCCACCAGGGTAGTCTGTAAACCCACCATCTAATGAAAACTCTGCTGCTGCCAAGTCACTTCAGTCGTGTCCGACTCTGTGCGACCCCAGAGACGGCAGCCCACCAGGCTCCCCCATCCCTGGGATTCTCCAGGCAAGAACACTGGAGTGGGTTGCCATTTCCTTCTCCAATGCATGAAAGTGAAAAGTGAAAGTGAAGTCGCTCAGTCATGTCTGACTCTTAGCGACCCCATGGACAAGCCTACCAGGCTCCTCCATCTGTGGGATTTTCCAGGCAAGAGTACTGGGGTGGGGTGCCATTGCCTTCCCTGAATGGAAACTCTAGATGTGACCAATAAGCTTAAACAGAGCTATTCAGGGTAACTTGCAATTTATATATATATATATATATTTCACACCAAGAGATCAAGGACAGCTATCAATATGCTTTCCATCCTCACTAAAAATTGCTGAAAAACTCCAGTCTGGCGCACCTTAAAAAAAGTGATCTCAGTTATCTCCCCCGTATGAGTTCTTTGAGGGCCTCAAGGGGAAAAGACTGTGTGGGGTTCACACAGGACCTCAGCACATTTAGGTGCCATGAGTTCCATTGCTGGGGGGATTCAGCTGCTCTCAGTGGGCTCCTGAACTGCTTGTCTCCACCTCTCATCGAGGAGTGACCTCTTGTCTCTGCTGGGATATCTTGCACTTCTCTGACTCTGCACTCCGAGTACAACGTGTTCTCTGGCTGGCTTCTCCTGGATTATGCCTTCATGCATTTCTGGATTAAATTTTGGTTAATCAACAGCATAATTTTCCAATGGGGGTATGAGCTGAAAATGGAGTTTTGCCATGATGTATAAACTTGGTTACCAACCACGTCACCCCTTCCTTGTGCTCCCATAGGACCGAGAGCACAAAGAAGGGTTTGGACATTTCTACTGTCGTATCTCTTTAGTGTCTTCCTCACTCATGATCTAAAGTGCTTCTTTTTTGTTTTCCCTTTTGTTTTTAATCCGTCGAGCTCTTTGCTCGGTGGATACAAAATTTTCTTAAATTGTTTGTTGTTAAGCTATTGTCAAACAGTTGAAATAGTTACTTAGCTATTTTTGCTCAGCATTTTGCTGTTTAATCACTTCATCTCCCTCTTGTGGATTGTAACTATTCAAAAATATTAAGGATTCACTCAGTGCCAGTAATAAATTTTGGTGTGCTTGTGTCTTAGCCCATGGAATGCTTCTACTAATCTACATGTAGAGAGTGTGCTTTCAAACTCTAATTCAGAAATATGGTATCACTATAACTTTTCAATTAACAAATATATTTTTATAAATAGATTGATAAGGACTTAAAGATTAATTCTAATTTCAAGTTCCACTTAATGAATTTTCACAACTAAATAAATACATGCAGTGCCACCTGGATTATATCCATAAGAATGGATATAATTATGCAGTGGTAAAAAATACAAACAAAAGAATTAGTGGGTTAAAACAACAGGGCTTATTTCTTACTACATGTCCTTGTAGTTTATAACAACAGGGCTTATTTCTTACTACATGCCACATGTCCATTTGGGTTGCTGGGGCTCTGTTTCATATTGTTTTCACTTTACGTTTGCAGGTTGACGGAGTCTCTACCTCCTGAGCATTGCTAACCTGTATAGGAAGGCAGTGGTGATGCATTTGTGTTTTTACAGGCTTCAACAAAACAAAATACATTACTCCAGCTTATATTTTATTGGTCAAAGCAAGTCACATGGTTTCTGAACTTCAAAGGATAGGGCAGCATAATTCATGTGCCTAGAAAGAGAAGTATTTGGTATACAAAACGAACAGTTCTCCCACTCTATAGTTTGCAATCAAATATTCA
The DNA here is from genome assembly GCA_935064755.1 of Tragelaphus eurycerus. NCBI lineage: Eukaryota > Metazoa > Chordata > Mammalia > Artiodactyla > Bovidae > Tragelaphus > Tragelaphus eurycerus. The sequence continues at coordinate 12,535,113 of CAKXYN010000024.1, read as the reverse complement.
GCTCTTTCCCTCTGCCAAGTGACTTAATAGTACCAGTTCTGGGAAAAGAAAGACCAACCATAAAATTACTCGTAATTTCACAAAAGAGTGTGGATAAACCAACTGTAGTGCAGCCAGGGGAGGCTTGAATCCAGTTTGAGAGAGTCTGATGATCCAGTGGACGAGAAGTAGACAGCTCTTACATCTTTGGGCTGGTTCTTTGATTTTAAATAAGCCAGAGTCTTAATGCAAGAATTCAAACAGAATAAGTATCAATCCCTCACAAACATAATAATGAATTAGAGCAGAGAAGACAATGGCACCCCACTCCAGTACTCTTGCCTGGAAAATCCCATGGACAGTAGGCTGCAGTCCATGGGGTCGCTGAGAGTCAGACATGACTGAGCGACTTCACTTTCTCTTTTCACTTTCATGCATTGGAGAAGGAAATGGCAACCCACTCCAGTGTTCTTGCCTGGAGAATCCCAGGGACAGGGAAGCCTGGTGGGCTGCCGTCTATGGGATCACACAGAGTCGGACACGACTGAAGTGACTTAGCATAGCATAGCATAGCAAGTGTCATAAACCTAAAGTATCACGGAAGAAAACCTGGATCTTAGAACATGCTTATTTGCTCTTCTATATCTTTAGCTCAGGAGGATAAAAGAAAGCTCATTGTTTGAAGAAAATAACATAAAACAGAGACTCGCAGTGTTTGCTTTGCCTTAACAAAGTCTAGGAATTTTTATGGAGGCTCTTTTATGGAAAACAATTATCCTTAACCATTTTGGGTGACATAACTCCATTCACAATCTGACAATGCAATTCAATGGAGGAAGGCTTGCCTTTTTAATAAATGAGCTGATTTGGGCCTCATATTTTGTACAAAAATTAACTCAAACTGGTTCATGTGGTTAAAAGAAAAATAAAACTATAAGACTTATAGAAAATACATAGAAAAATCTTTTGGATCTGGGGTTAAACTTAACACCAAAAGCATAATCTATAAAAGGAAAAAATGGTTAGATTGGAGTTCATCAAAATTTTTAAAAATATACTCTACAAAAGATTCTTAAGATTATGAGAATGCAAGTGACAATCAGGAAAATATTATTTGCAAATTACAAAGGACCTCTGATAAAGGACCATTATCTAAAGTATGTAAAGAACTCTTGAGGTTTACCAGTGAAAAACAAATTTAAAAATGAGCTTCAGCATGAAGAGATATTTTGTGAATATAATATGTAGATGAAAGATAAATGCACAAAAATAAATTTAACATAATTATTTATTTAAGAAGTGCAAGTGAAAACAGCAATGAGATATTGCCACATCTATCAGAATGACTAAAATAAAAAATAAGACAACATTAAACTCAGGAAGGGGTTCAGAGAATCTAATCACTCCTACTCCGCTGGCAGGAATAGTATAGCAACTTTGGGAAACAGTTTGGCAGTTTATTATAAAACTGGTCATGTTTATCAGCTAGTTTGGGCTGCCATAATATCACAGACAGAGCGGCTTAGAAATAAACAGAAATTTATTTTCTAGTAGTTCTAGAGATTAGGAATTCAAAATCAAGGTATCAGCAGACCGTCTTTTGAGGCCCATCTCCTTGGCTTGAAGATGGCCACTTTCCTGATATGTCCTCACATGATAATTCTTCAGTTTGCGTGTTATTTGTGTCCTAATCTCCTCTTATAAGGACACCAGCCATAATGGATTAAAGCCCATCTATGTAACCTCATTTTACTTTATTTACCTCCTTAAATTCCCTATTTCTAAAAAGTCACGTTCTGAGGTACTGGGGGTTACATTTGTAACATGAATTTTAGAAAGACACAAAATAGTTCGTAGTGTCATGCAATACCATGCATGTGTGCATATGTGCTCAGTGACTTCAGTCACATACAACTCTTTGTGACCCCACGGACTGTAGCCAGCCAGGCTACTCTGTCCATGGGATTCTCCAGACAAGAACGCAGAAGTGGGTTGCCTTGCCTTCCTCCAGGAGATCTTCCTGACCAAGGGATTGAACCTATATCTCTTACATCTTCACTGGCAGGTGAATTCTTTACCATTGGCACCACGCAGGCGGAGAAAGCAATGGCACCCCACTCCAGTACTCTTGCCTGGAAAATCCCATGGATGGAGGAGCCTGGTAGGCTGCAGTCCATGGGGTCACTAAGAGTCAAACATGACTGAGCGACTTTACTTTCACTTTTCACTTTCATGCATTGGAGAAGGAAATGGCAACCCACTCCAGTGTTCTTGCCTGGAGAATCTTAGGGACGGGGGAGCCTGGTGGGCTGCCGTCTATGGGGTCGCACAGAGTCGGACATGACTGAAGCGACTTAGCAGCTTAGCAGCACCACACAGGAGACCCACAACTACCATATAGCCTAGCAGTTGTACACAACCATTTATCCCAGGGAAAATAAGATTAATGCTTTTAAAAAAATCTATACTTGAATGTTCATAGTAGCTATATTCCTAAAAACTGGAAACAATCCAGATGTCCCTCATGGGTAAATGGTTAAACAAAATAGTACTTCCCATGCCATGGAATATGACTCAGCAATAAAAAGGAATGGGTTACTGACATACACACAACATAGAAGATTCTTTAGGGAATTATGTTGAGAGAAAACAAACAATACCAGTTATACTATATGATTTCATTTATATAATATTATTTACAAGATAAAATAATAGAACGGAGACTAGAGATTTCTAGGAACTAGGAATTGGGGTGAGGGTGGGGAGAGGGAGGTGGTATGGCTATAAGAAGGATAACACCAGGAATTCTTGTGTTTGAAGTGTTCCCTGTCTGGAATGTATCAATATTAAACAAATAGCTTTTGTTGAGTGTTTTGTTTTGCTAATTTTTACTTAAAGAGTCTTGCTAGGTATTTATTAATGTTTTTGATCTTTGAACGAATCAATTTTTAGTTTTGTTGATTTTCTATATTTGGGGGGTTATTTATTTTTTCATTGATTTCTGCTTTCATTTTTATTTTTCTGGTGAAAGTCTGTCTCTGAGAGCAAAATCTGTGACAGATTTCACATGAGGATATTTGTCAGAGATTAGGTCCCATGGAAGGGAAGAGTCTGAAACCTCATTGGTCAGACAGAGAAATCTCACAGTAATGGAACCTGGAAAATGTCAGACAACCCTATGAAGAGCTGGATGGGTATTTAGACTTTTAGCAATGCCCTGCATTGGTCAGAAATGTCTGAACTTTAGACTTTCACTGCTATCAGTCACTGGATATGAGCTCCCTGAGAAGGGTGTAGCCTTGGCCGAGGAGGTTCTCTGTAACTGAGGCAACTCCTGAAGGAGCTGAGAGCCAGTCTATCTGCTGATAGCTGAGACAACGTGTCTACTTGATATTGATGGGCAATCTGAGCGGCATGTCTCTGGATTCGCCACAATTTCCTTCCTTCTTTCTTTGATAATAATTTTTCTTTTATTAGACAGTTGAGATGACCACTAGATCATTACTTTCACCCTTTATTTTTTCTAATGTGAGCATTTAAAGCCAGTATGTTTTTCCTTTAAGCACTGGTTTAGCATCATCTCACAAAATTTGGTATGTTATATTCTCATTATTTTTTAAAGATTAGAACAAGTTTATTGAGCTATAATTTACTTAGAGTATAAGTTACCCTTTTAGTATATAGTTTTATGTATTTTTATTATTTTTACTTCAAAATATTTTCTAATGCTCATTATGATTTCTTCTGTGACTCATGAGCTTTATAAAATTATGTTGTTAATCTCTAAATGTTGAGGACTTTCTAGTTAACTTTTTGTTATTCACTTCCAGTTAATTTTCGTCGTGGTTAAGAAACACGAATAAGCTAATCATTTGAAATGTACAAAGAATTATCTAAAAGACACATATGTGGTTTACATTATTATTATTTTATGTATATTTGAAGGGTATGTGTATTCTCCATTTGTTAACCGTAGTGTATTTGAATATTAATTAGGTCAAGTTGGGTAATAGAGATTTTCAAATCATTTATACATTGCTGTTTTAAATAGCTTGCTTCATCTCTAATTGAGGGAGGTGTGTGAAAATCTCCAATTGTGATGTTGGACTAGGCTGTTTTTCCTTCCAGATCTCTCAGTTTTGTGCCGTATGTTATTAGCTGCACATACATTTAGGTTCATCACATCTTTGTGAGAAACTGAGCCTGCTATCATTGTAAAATATCCCTCTTGAATATTAATGCCTTTATGGTATACTTCTTCCATCTTTTCACTTTCCTTCTACCTGTATCCTTCTTATATGAGAATGCATCCTTTGTGGATGACACATATTGAATCATGGATTTAAAAAATATGCATTCTAAACCTCCATCTTTTTTATTTTTTAAACTTTTTATTTTGTATTAGGGTATAGCTGATTAACACTGTTGTGATAGTTTCAGATGAACAGCTAAGGGATTCAGCCGTATATATATCTCCATTCTCCCCCAACCCTCCCATCCAGACTGCCACGTAACACTGAGCAGAGTTCCATGTGCTACACAATAGGTCCTTGTTGTATAAGTTCCATCTTTTAATTAGAGTATTTAGGCTTCTTTGTTTGATATATAATGTAATTACTGCTATGGTCGGATTTAAAGCTACTGTTTTGTGTTTTCTATTTTCCTAATCTTGCTTGATCACTTTGTTACTTCTTTCATGCCTTCTTTCGAATTATTATTTTAAGTGTGTTTCTTCCTCTTTTTTTGCTGGGTCTTTGTTGCTGTGTGGGTTTTTCTCCAGTTGCTAAGAGCAGGGGCTACTCTTTGTTGTGGTGTGAAGGTTTCTCATTGCGGTGGCTTCTCTTGTAGAGCATGGGGCTCTAGGGGGCTCCCGGGTTTCAGCGGTTGTAGCACGTGGCCTCAGTACTTGCGGCTCACGGGCTCTAGAGCGGAAGCTCAGTAATTGTGCCACATTGGCTTGGTTGCTCTGAGGCATGTGGGATTTTCCTGTGTCTCCTTCATTGGCAGGCAGATCCTTTACTCCTGAGCCACCAGGGAAGCCCCTACTATTTTATTTTATAGGTTTTGTTAGCGTTTTAACACAGTTTTGTGTTTCATTTTAGTGTTTATGCTATATATTAAAGTATACGTTGCTGCTGCTGCTGCTAAGTTGCTTCAGTCATGTCCAACTCTGTGCGACCCTGTAGATGGCAGCCCACCAGGCTCTCCTGTCCCTGGGATTCTCCAGGCAAGAACACTGGAGTGGGTTGCCATTTCCTTCTCCAATGCATGAAAGTGAAAAGTGAAAGTCAAGTGGCTCAGTCGTGTCCAACTCTGTGCAATCCCACGGGACTGTAGCCTACCAGGCTCCTCTATCCATGGGATTCTCCTGGCAAGGGTACTGGAGTAGGTTGCCATTTCCTGCTCCCATTAAAGTATATATCCTTAATTTAATAAGATCTTGAATTAAAATTTTACCACTTCACAAATAATGTAAGAAGCTTTCAGCCCCACCTTCTCTTTCTGCTACTGTTCTCATGTAGTTTAATTTTATATATACTATAAATTCCATAAAACATTATTACTTTTGCTTTAAACACTCTTTTTTACAAAGTAAAAATTTTTATTTCATATTTACCTCTGCATTTACTCTTTTTGGTTCTGTTTGTCTCTTTCTGCAATTCCATGCTTCCATCTGGGATAATTTCCTTTCATTCTGATGTCTATTCATTTAGCATGTCTTGTAGTACGGTTCTGTTGGCAACAATTATTCTCGTCTTTTCATGTCTGAAAATGTCTTTAATTAGCCATTATTTTTAAAGAATATTTCTCTAGATATATAATTCCTGTCTGACAGGTTTTTTCCCCCTTCCAACACTCTAAAATTTCCATTCCATTGCTTTATGTCCCCCACTGTTTATATTAAAACAACAGCTCTAAGCTTTTTGTTGTTCCTCCGAAGATAATATTTCTTTATTTTTGGTATCTGGTTGTGGTGATGGAGGGAAGAAGATAAAAAATTATTGATCAGCTTCTATTTCCTCTTGGGGTGGAAAAAGCCACTGACTAGGTTCAGCAATCTCAATTGTCTTGTTGGCAAAAGGAAAGTCCCTTGAAAGGAAGGAAGAACTGTGGGCGTGGTAGGGTTGAGGTGGTGATGCCTATGAGCAACAAGAGAAGCCTGGATCAGCAGATGCACTGAGCCCTTTTTTGGTCCGTAGAGATGATGAAAACACATATGACCTTAGGAGTAATATGAGCATTTTCTAGGGCTTCCAGGAGGGAAGCAGTAAGTATATGGATCTGAATGAGCATAAAGCTAATCTCGAACAATGTATAAGGGAGATATTTCTTTTTTTCAGTCATACATGTTTTAAATGCGCCCTGCTTCCCTTAGTTTGACATGGTCCTAACAAGACCATAGCTGGGCACATACCTTAGAAGAGATCCCCTGAAGGACAACTAAACAAAAACTGTTTGTAAGAAGAGTTGAAACTGTATATGAAGTGAAGACTATAGTATTCAAATGCTTATTGCATGGGTGAGGAATTATGCTTATTCTATAAAGAACCATAGATCAGATCTAGGACATATGGATAGAACCTCTAATGAGAAAGGTTTTCATTTATAATAAGGAAGATATTTCCATGTTTCAATATAGTGAGTTCCCGATAATGGAAATAAGGAAACACTGGCTGGATGACCATCTATTTGGGATTTTATTGAGGGATGTAGCCATATGTGATGGTCTCTATTGCCTCTTCTCTGGTCAAGTTCCGTGATGAGCAACTGTTGGGATTAGTCATGAAATGACTTTGAGGTGATGTGGATGCAAAAAAAGATAACAGTAGGTATAGAAAGAGAAAAAAATATTCCTTTAGGCAATATACAACAAAAGAAGAGATGTCTGGTCTGTTTATTGCCACCCATGTTGGATTGATCAAGTTTGTATTGCTAAAAATAGGAAACACTTTAACGGATTCATAATATGTTAAGAGCTGACAGTATCCCCAACTGTCATCAAATCTAGCTCTGTCATTTTACAGATGTGGAAACTGAAGTCCAGAGGAGTTGACTTGTCTAAGGCAGTGATTCTCACTGTGTAGTTAGAAGAACACTAGTCTCAATTCCTGGGGAACTTGCTTAATACACAAATCTCTGGTCTCCAGTCTAGTGCTGCTAACAAAAGAAATCATTAGAAATGGAATCCCATAAGCTGCATTTTATCAACTACTATAAGTTATTTTGTGCACACTGGAAAAGTATCAGCCTGTATCAGAATGCTGATTACTTACAGAGCTCTAAGAAAGACTCAGGACTCTACACTTCAAATCCACTATTCTTATTATTCTAAATTGTCTACTCTTAAAATAAATCTGTCATCATCCCCTACAAACTAACTTCTGAGCCTAGAAACAGCCCTAGAAATTCAATTGTGTTGTGAGTATAAAATTATTAGTATTTATAAAAGGCAAAAGAATGGTTTGGAAAATACAAAGTCAATAAAATCAGAATGAACTCCAGGATCATAGGCCATAAATATTATTTTGATGACACACTTAGAAAGCCTTGGAGCAATCCTTTTCTGTCCTTGACAGTGGAACATAGGGAACATATCTTTTTGATCTGATCTAGTCAAAGGCTGTGACCTCAGTCTAAAGTGGGAAAAGACATGCTTTGGATACATATTCATGTTAGACATACTAGCATATTTGTCGTCATTTTAGAGCACAACTGCTGCAATTGGACTAAAGGACTTTGGTTAGCATTTTGTTAATTAAGCCTAAATCTTCTTATATATACACAATTAAAAGCGTTCTTTACTCATTTTTGCAGCTTATATGGTCTGTGGAGATCATATCATAGAAACAAAGGAAAAATGAAGAAAAATTAGATTTTATACCCACTCCAGTACTCTTGCCTGGAAAATCCCATGGACGGAGGAGCCTGGTAGGCTGCAGTCCATGGGGTCACTGAGGGTTTGGACACAACTGAGTGACTTCACTTTCACTTTTCATTTTCATGCATTGGAGAAGGAAGTGGCAACCCACTCCAGTGTTCTTGCCTGGAGAATCCCAGGGACAGGGGAGCCTGGTGAGCTGCCGTCTATGGGGTCGCACAGAGTCGGACATGACTGAAGCGACTTAGCAGCAGCAGCAGCAGCAGCACTGACAGACTTTATTTCGGGGGGCTCGAAAGTCACTGCAGATGGTGGCTGCAGCCATGAAATTAAAAGATGCTTGCTCCTTGGAAGAAAACTTATGACCAACCTAGACAGCATATTAAAAAGCAGAGACATTACTTTGCTAACCAAGGTTCGTCTAGTCAAAGCTATGGTTTTTCCTGTAGTCATATGGATATGAGAGTTGGATTATAAAGAAACCTGAGTGCCAAAGAATTAATGCTTTTGAATTGTGATGTTGGAGAAGACTCTTGAGAGACCCTTGGTCTGCAAGGAGATCCAACCAGTCCATCCTGAAGGAAATCAGTCCTGAATATTCATTGGAAGGACTGATGTGGAAGCTGAAACTCCAATACTTTGGCCACCTGTTGTTAAGAACTGATTCATTTGAAAAGCCCACTGAGCGACTTCACTTTCACTTTTTCGCTTTCATGCATTGGAGAAGGAAATGGCAACCCGCTCCAGTTTTATTGCCTGGAGAATCCCAGGGGCAGGAGAGCCTGGTGGGCTGACATCTATGGGGTCACACAGAGTCAGACACGACTGAAGTGACTTAGCAGCAGCAATGCTGGGAAAGATTGAAGGTGAGAGGAGAAGGGGACGAAAGAGAATGAGATGGTTGGATGGCATCACCGACTCAATGGACATGAGTTTGAGTAAACTCTGGGAGTTGGTGATGGACAGCAAGGCCTGGCATGCTGCTGTCCATGGGGTTGCAAAGAGTCAGACATGACTGAGCAACTGAACTGAGCTGAGCTATATATTAGGAAGAAATAGGGGATCAAACTGGAAAACTGAAAGTGGTAAAAGCCCATTTGATCATGGGCTTTTAAACATTAGATCAGAATTAGATCAGACCAGTCGCTCAGTCGTGTCCAACTCTTTGTGACCCCATGAACTACAGCACGCCAGGCCTCCCTGTCCATCGCCAACTCCCAGAGGTCACTCAGACTCACATCCATCGAGTCAGTGATGCCATCCAGCCATCTCATCCTCTGTCGTCCCCTTCTCCTCCTGCCCCCAATCCCTCCCAGCATCAGAGTCTTCTCCAATGAGTCAACTCTTCGCATGAGGTGGCCAAAATACTGGAGTTTCAGCTTTAGCATCATTCCTTCCAAAGAAATCCCAGGGCTGATCTCCTTCAGAATGGACTGGTTGGATCTTCTTGCAGTCCAAGTGACTCTCAAGAGTCTTCTCCAACACCACACTTCAAAAGCATCAATTCTTCGGTGCTCAGCCTTCTTCACAGTCCAGCTCTCACATCCATACATGACCACAGGAAAGACCATAGCCTTGACTAGGCGAACCTTTGTTGCCAAAGTGATGTCTCTGCTTTTGAATATGCTATCTAGGTTGGTCATAACTTTCCTTCCAAGGAGTAAGCGTCTTTTAATTTCATGGCTGCAGTCACCATCCGCAGTGATTTTGGAGCCCAGAAAAATAAAGTCTGACACTGTTTCCACTGTTTCCCCATCTATTTCCCATGAAGTGATGGGACCAGATGCCATGATCTTCGTTTTCTGAATGTTGAGCTTTAAGCCAACCTTTTCACTCTCCACTTTCACTTTCATCAAGAGACTTTTCAGTTCCTCTTCAGTTTCTGCCATAAGGGTGGTGTCATCTGCATATCTGAGGTTATTGATATTTCTCCCAGCAATCTTGATTCCAACTTGTGTTTCTTCCAGTCCAGCATTTCTCATGATGTACTCTGCATAGAAGTTAAATAAACATGGTCACAATATACAGCCTTGACGTACTCCTTTTCCTATTTGGAACCAGTCTGTTGTTCCATGACCAGTTCTAACTGTTGCTTCCTGACCTACATACAAATTTCTCATCATCGATGATTTTAAACATCAATTTGGTTCAAATATATAGAGCTTGATTTAGTAGTTATGGTTCTGCATTGGAAGGAAGGCTACTTGAATGTTTACTATTAAGATTAAGAATGTTGACTATTAAGATTAAGATGTCTGTTGATAACATAAATGCCAGAAATCAAGAAACCCGTTTTTAAATAATTATGTAAAGTTGAGAAAATCAGGCTTCACCTTTATTACCCATGGCTAACAGTCTAATCACACTTGTAATTAATTGTTCCTGCAGGTGCTCTATGCAAAATGCTTAACAATCTTAGGTCTCTACTCTAATGGGTTTCTAGAAGCTTCCTGTTGCGCCAGACTTTAGCTCCTTAAAAGCTTCTTTCAGATTCAGAAATCAAGCAAGCAATATGAACTCATTTTAAATATAATCTTATGGCAAGAATGCTTTAGCAATATGTTTCTAATGGAGTATAGCTGTAAATTCATTGGAGGAAGGGGGATTTGAAGGTTGGAGAGTGAAAAATATTGAATTTTTAAAGTAGAAGATAAAGATCTAAAGTAAGGTGGTAGTGTCCACAATAAGATTTGATCATAACTTATGAATGCTTTTAAGTAAAGGATAGAGAAGAATAGTTGAAGGTGAATTTAAAATTTGAAGTTTAGTGACTGGTATCAGTGCTGTTGTGTTCAACTCTGTGCGACCCCATAGATGGCAGCCCACCAGGCTCCGCCATCCCTGGGATTCTCCAGGCAAGAACACTGGAGTGGGATTTCCTTCTCCAATGCATGAAAGTGAAAAGTGAAAGTGAAGTCGCTCAGTCGTGTCTGACTCTTAGCGACCCCATGGACTGCAGCCTACCAGGCTCCTCCATCCATGGGATTTTCCAGGCAAGAGTACTGAAGTGGGTTGCCATTGAATTCTCCAAATACCATCAATAGGTGTAGTAAATAAGGAAGGAGACCTGGATTGGAGTTAAGGATGAATTGGCTTTTAGATAAGTTGACTAGAGTAATGATTATCTAGAATGCAACTAGAGATAAGACACTAGAATTTGTGAGAGATTAGGGAGATATAGATCTGGGAATTACCTGCATTTATATAATGATTAGGAGAAGGCAATGGCACCCCACTCCAGTACTCTTGCCTGGAAAATCCCACGGATGGAGGAGCCTGGTAGGCTACAGTCCATGGGGTCGCTAAGAGTCGGACACGACTGAGCGACTTCACTTTCTCTTTTCACTTTCCTGCATTGGAGAAGGAAATGGCAACCCACTCCAGTGTTCTTGCCTGGAGAATCCCAGGGACGGGGAAGCCTGGTGGGCTGCTGTCTATGGGGTCACACAGAGTCGGACACGACTGAAGTGACTTAGCATAGCATAGCATAGCATATAATGATTAAAACCATGAGGGACCAGTTTTTACAGGCATGGAGAAAGAGAATGTCAGGAATTGAATTCTGGGCAATAGCCATAGCCAGAGAATAGAAGAAAGTTATGTTCTTGACAATAGTGGAAGGGAATTAGAGACATGGGGAAGATTCAGAATAATATATGTTATGAAAGTCAATGTTGAAGGGTTTTAGATGAAAAGTTGCATATTGTAAAATGTAAGGAGAATGCATGTGGAGAAAAAAAATCAAATATGGCAAGTAAATATTGGGGGGTTTATGAAGAATTATGATAGAATAAAAGAAAGAAATTGAATGTTACAGGGCGAGGAAGTTTGGGGGGAATATAGAACAACAAGCCTCAACCTCTAATTTGATGTGCCTAAGAGAAAACAATGAATTCTACCCAATGAGGAGTCAACTGAATTAAGCAGAGAGGAAACATTAATAAAAGAATGAAAAGATGGTTGCTGGAAATACTAGAAGACACAAGTTCCTGGAGAAAGCGAAAGAAAAGAGACACAGAGCCCAAATGGATATCTTTGCCATGTTTTTTTTTTTTTTAACTTAGAGTTATTTTCCCTAAGACTAGAGGCAAAGCTATGTACTGGAGCATAGTGACAGAGACAGAGAAGAGGCTGGGTGAGGGAATTTATGCTAAATGATGTTTTACTTCCTAGTGGAGATGAAAGCCCCAAGTTCATAGTTTTCATTTGGCTGTATATAATATGAACTCGGTGACCTGTGGTTTAAAACATGTTTCTTATTTAGTTAATACCTAATCCAGAATGAACAGGTTTCAAGAAGAATTTGGCAACTCAAAAATGGATCAGACCAAGTTCTGTCTTTCTACTCTGACATTCTTAGAGCAATCTTCATTTTGGTACCCAAGCTATTACCTCATAGTGTCAAGTTGATAGTGTTGCCGATAATGCATCCTCACGCTTCCTTAAGACAGAAAGGAAGGCTCAAGACAAAAGGTTTTTACTTTGCAAGACTTTCTAAGGATGTTGCTCCACTATCTTCTAATCTGCACCATTTCTAGCTGGAAGTCTGTTTTTATTCTTATTTTTGTTCTTCTGTAGTGTTTCTTGTTTTCCTCTGGTTGCCTTTAAGATTTTTTCCTTTTCATCAAGTTCTCAGCAGTTTATTATGATGTGCTTAGGTGTACTTTTCTTATGTTTGTTCTGCTTGGAATCTGTTGCTTTTCTTGGATCTGTGTTATGGAGATTACATTCCACTTGGAAAATCAGCAACCATTATATTTCCAAATACTTTTTCTGCCCCTACACCCTTCTCCTCTCCTGGAGATATCCCTTGGTGTCATCTCACAGTTCATTGATGTTTGTTCATTTTTTTTCCTCTCTGTATTCTATTTTGGGTAGTCTCTATTGTTTTGTCTTCACAGTTACTGATCTTTCTTCTGGAAAAATCTAATTTCATGTTAATGCTATTCCGTGAATTTTTATCTCGGATAGTATATCTTCCATCTCTAGAAGTTTGATTTGGGTCTTCTTTTATCTAACATTTCTCTTCTCATCATTCTCACACTTCCTTCTACCATCATCAGCATGTGAATGTATTTATGAGTTGTACTATATTTTATATCTATTTTTAAAATGTTTGAATTTGTTAAATATTTGGGCATTTTGTTCTGAGATGAAATTACTTGGAATCAGTTTGATTCTTGGTTTTGAGCTTTACTAGGGTGGGTCCAGAACAGACTTTACCCTAAGCCTGATTATCTCTCACTAGGATGGGCTTCCAAGTTGGCTCAGACAGTAAAGAATCTACCTGCAGTGCAGGATACCTGGGTTTGATTGCTGGGTTGGGAAGATCCCCAGAAGAAGGGAATGGGTACCCACGGCAGTAGTCTTGCCTAGAGAATCCCATGGACAGAGGAACCTGGCGGGTTACAGTCCACGGGATCACAAACAGTTGGACAGCTCTGAGCGACTTTCACTTTCACTGCTCAATGCCCTGTTTGATAGAAGATCCTTAGTCTCTGCGTGATGGAAAAATAAACGGATCCCAGCTTTGCATCAGCTGCAGGAATTATTTCATCTACTTCTTTCTAGTGACTTCCCCTTAGTTTCCCCACATGCATTTATAAGACTGTACTCAGGCAAAGACTTGAGCTTTACCTTCTGTAGGTCTTTTGAGTTTGTTTGTTTATCTGTGCACCTCTTTCCTCTTTGGGACTCTGCCTTGCGTATTCTACCTACCTACTGAACTCCAAATTCTGTCTCCCCAATGTAGGAAAACCACTAGGCTATGATTGGATTCTTCCTCCATGTTCTACCGTCTGGAAATTTTACATATGCTTCAACAGAAAACCAGAACTTTAGTTTTCACATTAGTCTTTCAATGAAGTTAAATGTTAGCTTGGTTCTAAAAGACAATTATTTAATTCAAGCTGTTTTACCAAATAATTTACTGCAACACCTTTCAAGTGTCCAAAGGCAGACAATCTTTTTGAAGGATATACGTTAGATAGCCTTAATCACCTAGAGTCTATAAAACTCTGAAATGATCCAAAGTTTGATCCAAAGTACAAGTACATTGAAATGACTGGCTAAATAATGAAGCAAGTCTTAGGTATGCAGTTACTGTGGGCTAAGCATGAGTCACATGGATGGAATTACAGAGAAATGCACATGTTTCTCCTGTCCATTTTACACCTGATCCGGAAAGCATAATGATGCCTTTAATTGCTCCATGGTTTTCAAGCCAGCATATTTTCAAATCACTCACTCTTGCTCTCAAAGTAAATTGTTTTGAATTTTCAAGAGGAAAAAAAAAATCTTCATATCTAAACAGGCTTAGTGCTATGGATTGGGAATGAGTTAGGAAACTAATTCTATAGAATATGCTGTCCATTCTAATCTAGCAATCTTGGGAAGCCAGAAAGGAGCTTAAGAAAATCTGAAACCTTGTGAAGTAAAACTCATTGAATTAGAACTTTAGATCCACATGTTTCTATAATATAATCATTGCCCACATTTATTTACATACTATTAAAATTAAATGAACATTGTTGGATTGCAGCTGTTTAGATTTTGATAAATGACAAACAGCGTTTTCTCCTTCCAAATAGTGCAAGACATAAAATTTATACTTTAGAGGAAAAAATATGAGATTGAGAGAGACTAACAGGAAGTGGGTTCATTCACTTTGGAATTCTATTTATAAACAGACCAAATCAGATGGACCCTAAGCCAGAGGGTGGCCACATCTTGATCCTATAAACACACACATTCTAATCACCTTTGGACAACATCTTTTTGGCCTTTGTTTGGCTTTATGCATAATAAAGTACATCAGCTATTTATATTCTTGCCAGTTGGAAATGATGGGCCAGGTTTGTGGGAGTTTTTATTTTTAACAAAAATGTTAAAGTCAATTTATCTTGCCCTGATTCTGCTGTCAGAAAGCTAGAACTACTGCAGTGGCTGTATGTGAAGAGGCAATTGCCATGGACTGTCAGTGAATCAATGACTTTGTTGCCTAAAAATACAAAAAGGGAAAGAAAGTATTTTAATTTCTTTATTAAAAGTCATTTGTGAAAACATGAACTTTTTAATATGTGAAGGCAGGGTAATACAGTATCCCAACAGTGCTGACTTTTTCTTTTCAAGCTATATGACTTTCATTAATAGAAAAGAATACAGTTGTTTTCTTTTTTTCATTTAGTACTGGGGATGATAGGCATTCATTTTTTAGTCATCTCAGGATTGTCACTTCTTTTAGAAATGTCTCTTCTACATACTCCAGTTAGTGGTTCAGAAGAAGCTTCCATATTTTGATATGAGCTCACCCCTCTCAGAGCCTTGAGGCTTGTGAGGTTAAATTATTTGCTTTAGTTCACCTCTCTGAAACTGGTAAACCAAAAATTTCATCAGTATTTCTCCAACTTGAGAGTGAGCATGCGTCAGCTCCTGTCAAGTGGTGGAGATTGTAAGTTATGCAGTTTGGTACAGTTGATAGCCATGTCTACTGCCCTTTGCTGAAAAATGGGCTCTGGTAAGAGAATGAAGCCAGCCTGTGGTGCCAGGCTGAGCCAGTGCTTTGCATTGGGAACACTGTGTTTTGAATGGTGCATAGACAAATCACATTGTATCCAAATTTGGGGGCTGATATCTCACAGTTATGTAGTGCCAGATCCTGCATATGTTATTTTAAAACCACTTTCACTTACTGTTCTTGAAAACCTGTTGTGAGCCATTTATAGAGTCATAAGTATAGAAAACCTCTAAAGGGATGGCTCCTTTAACAAATATTTATTGACTAATTAGAGATCTTCCCTGGTGGCTCAGACGGTAAAGCGTCTGCCTACAATGCGGGAGACCCAAGTTCAATCCCTGGGTTGGGAAGATCTCCTGGAAAAAGCAATGGCAACCCACTTCAGTATTCTTGCCTGGAAAATCCCATGGACGGAAGAGCCTGGTAGGCTACAGTCCATGGGGTAGCAAAGAGTCGGACATGACTGAGCAACTTCACTTCACAATGTTGTTTGACATCATTTTTGGACTTCCCTGGTGGCTCAGATAGTAAAGCGTCTATCTACGATGCAGGAGACCCGGGTTCGATCCCTGGGTTGGGAAGATCCCTTGAAGAAGGAAATGGCAATCCACTCCAGTACTATTGCCTGGAAAATCCCATGGACAGAGGAGCCTGGTAGGCCACAGTCCATGGGGTTGCAAAGAGTCAGACACGACTGAGCGACTTCACGTTCACGTTCACGTTCAGGAACGTAAAATAGCAAATAAAACAGTGTCAAGGAACCAATAATCTAGTAGCAGAGATAAGTAAAGAAAATTCACCCTGATCAAATAGGTATGTGTGGCAACTGCTAATCTCTGATGCATCAAAGGATATATGAAAAGCACTGGGATATATGAAGAAACCGTCAGTCATGATAGCATTATGAATTTATAGTATAAAACTCACCCTTCTATTTCATAAACATACACAGTGGCAATTGGCGGCAGTCCCCTAGACCCAGTAACTGCAACGAGGCAGACACAATTGGAGATGATAGATCCAGTCTTTCTTAGGTCTGTCCTACAGTGAGACCACTGAATTTATATCTACCTGGAGGCTTTTTTCCATTTCCCCAATTCATAGTCCACATGAACAGTTTAACCTTCATCTTTATTGTTTGACCTATGAAAAGACCTTAGTCGTCCGCTGAAAATATTTCCCTTCCTGGCCAAAATTGTAAGTTAAAACAAAATAACAACAAACAAAGAACAGTGCTCTATTTTCAGGGATTATTACACTCTCAAAGACTTAAACATACAGGGCTAGTGACCCTCATTATAGCTTCATTCAAGTCACTAGTCTTTCCCCTGCCAAAGGCTGATGACAGAGTACTATAAACAAGTCAGGAGTAATGACAATCACAAGATGTAATCTTATAATCCTGCACTAGATGTAATATCATTAACAGAAAAATTAAACAGGGCCTGTGGCACATGGTATTATGACTACTGATCTTGCTAATGTTTATATTTTAATACTCATCAGGAGGATGAGAGATAAGGAAGTCAGGGAAAGAGACATGTAATGAGACCTATGGAAATGGATCCTCAAAATGGTGAGGGTCTTTGTATTTTAAGTTAATCACTAGAGAACTTTTCTTTCAAAAAAGAAAGCTGAACATCCTGTGGGAAGGGGATTCATCCTGTGGATTGCAACAAGCCCTTACACTTCACCATCATAAAGCGTGCACAGTAGGCCTGTGGAAGGAATAACCCTGGTAAAGAAATGGAGGCTAGCACTGGCCCAGGGGCATGGACCCCCTTGTACCAAGAGTGATCAAGTTACTATTACTGATGAACGTCCAGTGTACTGGCAGCTGAGAGAATTTCCGAGACCGTGAAATGGCTCCACACCTTGAAAAGGCTAACCAGCTATTTGATAAGTTGATTATGTGAGACCCCCTCTACTCAGGTAGATTCATTGGAAAAGACCCTGATGCTGGGAAGTATTGAGGGCAGGAGGAAAAGGGGTGACAGAGGATGAGATGGTTGGATGCATCATTGACACAATGGATATGAGTTTGAGCAAACTCCGGGAGATAGTGAAGGACAGAGAAGCCTGTTTTGCCTCAGTTCCATGGAGTCACAAAGAGTCAGAGAGGACTTAGTGACTCAATAGCGATAGCAGCTACCCTGGTAAGGGGGCTTCCCCTTCCTGGTAAAGGGGCACTAGTGGTAAAGAATCTGCCTGCCAATGAAGGAGATGCAAGAGATGCAGGTTTGATCCCTGGGTCAGGAAGATCCCCTAGAGGAGGAAGTGGCACCCCACTCCAGTATTCTTGCCTGGAAAATTCCATGAGCGGAGGAGCCTGGTGGGCTACAGTCCATGGGGTCAAAAGAGTCAGACATGACTGAGTGCATGCACGTGTGCACATGTACACACACACGCACACACACACACACACACACACACACACATACACACAATCCCCTCCCGCCGGGAAAGACTATGAATTCTCCAAACCACGATATACCTGATTTCCAGTTATAAGATTATCTTTCTTACCTATTGTACCTAAGCCAGTACCACTGCCCAAAGACACACAGACTGAATATCTAATTTACTGACATTGCTTCCGATCAAAAGAACCATTTTATGGTGCAGGATGTATTACAAAGGGTATATGACCATATGATTTTTTCCTCCTACATGTTACATTGCCTAGAAATTGCTAGTTTAAGAGAGCATTGGGATGACTTTCTTGAAAGAACAGCTAAAGTGCCAAATTAGAAATGACACTCTGTGAGATTCAGGTGCTGTCACTATATATATATATGTTGATATATACATGTATACAAATTTAAGAAGTATGATAAAATATGTATCAGTGTGATTAATGGTGATTTGGTGCTGATTACGTAACAGGGGGTAAGATGAACATTTTTTAATAATCCTGTAATTCCTATTTAAGTAAATAAGTATGCAAAAAGGCATAACTTTAATGAAATTTATAAATTTATAAAATGCCAGCATAGTTAATAAATGTACTCTACCTGAGCATTTGAAAGCATCATACAAAAGCAACCGTCTCAAAGGGGCCTTCTTGGGGGTGGAGATAGTGACAATCGTAGTTCTATTTTCCGATGGAATGACAACCGACACTGATTGTGGCGCGTCTGTGTGTGTGCCTATTCAGTCGTGTTCTACTTCTAGCAATCCCATGGAAGATAGCCCACCAGGCTCTTCTATCCATGGGATTCTCTAGTCAAGAACACTAGGGTGGATTGCCATTTCCTCCTCCAAAGGACCTTCCCAATCCAGGGATCAAACTCATGTGCAGACATCTCCTGTGTCACCTGCACTGGTAGGTGGATTTCCCAAATGGAGCCACCTGGGAAGCCCAAATTTAACATCTGCTCTTGGTTGGTGGTGTTTCAGTGGCTAAGTTTTGTCTTACCTGTGTGACCCTGTGGCCATATGGTGGCTGAGAATAGTTAAATAGCCTGATATCTGCCTATTTTCTGTTTTGACAGATAAAGGCAAATAAAGCTTGCCAGTACATACTGGCTAGTTCTGATAGCAACTTAACACCAATTATCTAGTCAATTAATTAGAGCTGAGCTCAATTAGCAGCAACCCAAGGGGAGTCCTCAGTTGAAGCTGGCTTTTTGGGTTTAGCTTCTGGTGAGAGCAGCCTCAGTCAACTCCACAAGCCCCTACTCTGTAGGAATCCCATGCCCTGGTCACTATGTGAGAGCCGGGCAAGTTTTCTCCTTTGGGCAGAAATGGGAGGTGGGGGAGGAAGGGCAGGATTTGATTAAGTAGCAACCAGTTGACATTTGGTCTGGAAATCCATTTGACCTCTTTCCCCTTTGTTGAAATCACAATGAGTTTTGCAGACCCATCTCAGTTCCCTCTTCCTGAAACTGAAGTCACTGCTCTAGCCTCTTTAACACTTTTCGTTTGCAGCACAGCTTTTCACTTCCTGAAGACACTGTATGTACCTGTCGTATCTGATTCTCTTTATCCCCCCTAATATCAGCCGGTAGATGTATATTTCTGAGGGCAAGAGGATGTCCTAAAGTTCTTGCTCTTTATTCCTCTCAGCACCTGGGATATTGGGATTTCAGACCAACTTCTGATGAATTGCCCAGATTTACTTGAACTCTTGAAACAAGCTACTCTCACCCCTCAGATATGTGGGCCAAAGCTATGGCCTTTTTACCATGTTGGTTGGGAGGAAACTGCTTACAGAAAGAGATAGGAGATCTTTGGCCAGTCACAATCCCTCTGAGCCTCAGCTCCCCACTAATGTGCTAAAAAGACACTTTCCTGAACTGGTGTGAAAAATATTAATATTGTAGCACAGCAATTAATGCTTGTAGCACAGCACTACGTTGTTGCTTAATCTCTCAGTTGTATCTGACTCTTCTGCGACCCCATGGACTGTAGCCCACCAGGCTCTTCTGTCCATGGGATTTCCCAGGTAAGAAGACTGGAGTGGGTTGCCATTTCCTTCTCCAGGGGATCTTCCCAACCTAGGGACTGAACCCATGTCTCCTGCTTGGCAGGTGGATTCTTTACCACTGAGCCACCAGGGAAGCCCACAGCACTACCTAGGAGGTGATTAAGGAAGGGTAGTAATGATGACCAGTCCCTCTTCTAGAGACAGTTTTTCACAAACAGCTATAACAACAACAACAAAAAAGGCATGGGGGTAGTAAGTAGAGAAGTGAGATTCCTCTTTGGTGAAAATCTTGCCATGAAAACTTTGCAGGATGACTGTAGAGCATAAGTTGGATGAGACACCCTGCAGAAGCCCAATCAAAACAGTACTAAGCAAGAGGCGGCATTGAAGCAGTTGGAGTGATATCCGTACGTGCAATATTTGAGGAGCATCGACCGAGTGAGACTGGGAAAGGAGGTTCTTCTACTTGTGCAGTAAACCCTCAATTTGTTTGGCATTTCTAAGTAAGGAAATGAAGTGTCTCTTCTAAATAAATTATAGCAATGAAGGAGTTACCGATTCAAGATTTCTGTTTGTGAAGTTACTTTAAAAGTACAACCAGTTTTCCAACTTCTCGCCGTATGCATTAACTTCATTTGCTAGTTTCAAGTTGGTATGACTTTATGAAGCAAAAACAGGTGTCTCTGAGAAGTGGTGAGAATTCAGCATTAAGGGCACGCGGAGATCTATTCTGTGTCTGAAAACAAGCTATGCATCTAAAATCTTCCACTGTGTCTGTGCCACTTAAGTGCTGGAAAACACAGGAGGAGGCAGAACAATTGCGTGATTGTTTTTAACGCCCTCAAAGAGGATTTCAGAGTACCATAAGCTGCTAATGAATTTCAGGAGGCAGGTGCAAGACACACAATTACGTTTCCATTTCCATCCCTTTTATCATTTGAGAGCACTTACAGATTATTCACTGATTTCCATGGCAGAGGCTTTTTGTGAGAAAGAAATATCCTATCAGAAAACAGCTATTAAACATTGTTCAAGACATCTTCAGTTGGAAGGAAAATAAGAAAGACAATGGAAAAAAATGACAGTTTCTCAAATTAAAGAATTTTCAGTAGTTCTTCTCAAAAGTTCCAAATGATTACTTGACTTGCTTTTACTGAGGCGTTACCAGGACTCGTGATTCAGACTCCATACAATCTTTTTGCAAGAAAGCCGATGTTTTGCTCCTCCAAATCCATCACAGTAATCTTGGGTCTTAGTTGGCATTGCTTCAGTTTTATCTGCTCCTGTATGTTGCCCCTTCCACAGTCTTCCTGGATTGCAGCTCCCTGGAACAGTAAGTTTAGACTTTCATGGCCAACAGGAGACTAGGTTGGAAGCACAGTCCTGAGACAACCTTAGAAGTTTGGAGACAGAATTTTCGTATTTCATGTTGTTCGAGTATAGGCCGCTTTTATGAAGATAAGGATGGCTGCTTCTCATGGGATCTCCCATCCTTGATCCATCCACCATCCTTTCTATCATCAATAATTACTTCAGCTTTTAGATCTTGAAGAATTGTACAAGTCCTAAAATTGTTGCCAAAAGTGGATACCCAAATCATGAAGAGCCCAGTTTGCAAAGTTGAGAGAGCTACCAGCGTGTAGAGCTGTCCTCCCAGCCTAAAAAGTGGCCCCAGGATCAACTCCATGAATCCAGCCACTCAGCCTTCTTCCCCTTTGATCATTATAGTGAGAGGACTTGGGGAGAGAGCCTGGTCACTGGTAGGAAGCATAGTGTTCTTGAGGAGAAGCTCGTTTGTTTTCACACTGTGGCAGTCAAGTAGGGTTTTGGTGTCCTTCAGGAATATTTCCAGAGATTTACCAAGTGGAGATGCTGTCCTTTCATTACCCTGATAGGCAGCTATGTAACCAGTGAAATGGAGGAAGAACTGGAGAGTACTATGGGGCCAATAGAAGAGGTAAAGGCCAGACAGCCTGCACTCCTACCACTTAGCTTGGCAGGAATGAGTGAATTGTTTTCAGATTTTGTGGTTCAGTTGGTCAGTCGTGTCTGACTCTTGGCAACCCCATGAGCTACAGCACGCCAGATTTCCCTGTCCTTCACAATCTCCTAGAGTTTGCCCAAACTTGTGTTCATAGAGTCGATAATGCCATCCAAAACACTGCACCCTCTGTCTCCCCCTTCTCTTCCTGCCCTCAATCTTTTCCAGCATCAGGGTCTTTTCCAGTGAGTTGGCTTTTTGCATCAGGTGGCCAGAGTACTGGAGTTTCAGCTTCAGCATCAGTCCTTTCAATGTATATTCAGGATTGATTTCCTTTAGGATTGATTGCTTTGATCTTCCTGCAGTCCAGGGGACTCTCAAGAATCTTCCCCAGTACCACAGTTTGAAAGCATCAATGTTTTGGCACTCAGCCTTCTTTACGGTCTAGCTCTCACATCTGTAAGTGACTATAGAGTGGACCAGCAAGAGAGAGTTTAGCTGCTCTTGCCCTATCAAGGCAGAAAGATATCGCCAGTGGGTCATAGACCATTAAGGTGAGAGCTGAACGAGGGGTCGACGAGAAAGGTTAAGTCACTGGTTAGGTCAAAGGTTAGGTCAAAGCTTTCTTCTCATCAGAAGCCATGCACTGAGGAGACCCCAGCTATTTACCCTGAGGAACACATGAGTGTGGCTTAGGAGACAGGCAGCAAGTGGGTGGCTGCCATGAGAACACAGCCATGAGAACACGTGGTGCTGGCGACTGATGACCTACGAGAAGACTTCAGCCTTACCATAACAGTCCCCTAAGGAAAATTGCCTCTCCCATTTTTTTTTTTCAATCTTAGCTTCTATACCTAAGAAAAAAAGTTGAGAAGAGCAAGAGGAAGTATGGTAACAGCATACCTACTCCCTTTCCCCCAGACAGGCCAGACTAGTGCAACAGCGAGGGAAAATGCCCCTGCATTGGGTGTGACATTTTAGTTTTAAAATGAAGAGGATTCAGTATTAACTGAATACTGAAAGCCATTCATTCATTCCACAAATATTTGTTAATCACCTACTATATGTAAGCATTGCTGTAGGTGGATAAAATTATCAGTGAAAGACATAAAAGATTCAGAGAGTGACACAAGGTTAATACTGCAAATGATGGGGAAATTATAGAACCTGGGAAATCCATGATTAAAAGAACCACCAACAGTGGGGGGAAAGGCTCAACAAAGCCAATCTAGTTGTCTCATGCTTATATCCCAATGAGTTGACTGTTCTAAAAACTATTTACCTACTTTTATCAGCAAGCACATTTCAGTTGACAGCTGCATTTAATGAGCACAAGGCGTATTCCTAGAAGGAAGGACGTTCAGAGAGGGGAACTTTGCAGCAGCAGTGGTAAAGTAGAGAATGGGCAATCAGGGGAGCGAGGAGGCTATGGAATCACCACACAGTGTTTTTGTTTAGGCTAGTCTTGCTATTGTTGCTGGGAAACCAACTGGCCATTAAGACTTGAAGAAGAGAATCCCCACCTTTCATCCTCCTTTCCACAGTGATGTAATGAACACCACCTGCATGCGAGATGCTACCTGTGATGGAGGCAAACATAAAGGAGGTGTGGAAACCATCCTGGGAGAGTCTGGTAGAAAAAGAAGATCTGTACATAAATTACAGTGGCATTATCTTAGATTTGCCTGGGTGCTTACTTCCCTGGTGGCTCAGAGGGTAAGGCGTCTGCCTACAATGCAGGAGATCCGGGTTCAATCCCTGGGTTGGGAAGAGCCCCTGGAGAAGGAAATGGCACCCCACTCCAGTACTCTTTCCTGGAAAATCCCATGGATGGAGGAGCATGGTGGGCTACAGTCCATGGGGCTACAAAGAGCTGGACATGACTGAGCGACTTCACTTTACTTCACTTATAATACACAGGGTGTTTTCACAGATGTTTAATTTCAGAATATTGCTGTCAGGTAGAGTGCTCTTTTTCAGATGAGAAAATTCAAGTTTAGCTTGGTTAAGTAAATTGACCAAGGTTCATAGCTAGCCGGTAGAGACTTGAGCCACATTTTCTAAATTCCAAGTATTATTTCCAGGACATGTCATTGCATCCTAGTATTTATTAAAAAATAAATGTGTGATAAGTCATGAATGCTGCTGCCACTGCTGCTAAGTCACTTCAGTCATGTCCGACTCTGTGCGACCCCATAACGGCAGCCCACCAGGCTTCCCCATCCCTGGGATTCTCCAGGCAAGAACACTGAAGTGGGTTGCCATTTCCTTCTCCTATATAATACTAAAAATGGATTGGTAGATGTCTTCAGAAAGGTCCAGATAGTATTTTGGGCTTTGCAGGTTGTAGAGTCTCTGTTGCAAATATTCTGTTCTGTCATTGTTGTGTCGAAGAAGCTGCAGACAACACATCAGCAAGTGTGTGCCAGTAGCACTTTATATAAAGTAGTCCAAACTCGTCTCATAGCTTGTGTGTCTCTACTCTAAGGAGGCAGGCTCATTCTTTATTGGCAGTAGTGCACTAGGAAATTTTAATAATTGTACATCTGGGCTGGGGAGAGGAAACCTGATTTGTAGTGGTTGCCCATTTTTGTGGTGTAAATGTTACCTCCATAGCTGATTTCAAGCTACTAATATGAAGTCACTGAATGAGGATTTGGAAAGAAGTGTATATAGGCCAGCCCCAGTGCATCACTGCCTGAGAAGACCACTGAAGATGGGGCTCTGGGTAGGATATCAACAGTTAAGGCAGAGTATGGATAGAA
Organism: Tragelaphus eurycerus; assembly: GCA_935064755.1. NCBI lineage: Eukaryota > Metazoa > Chordata > Mammalia > Artiodactyla > Bovidae > Tragelaphus > Tragelaphus eurycerus. The sequence goes on along the minus strand of CAKXYN010000024.1, from coordinate 12,510,564 downwards.
AGTTATGACCAACCTAGATAGCATATTCAAAAGCAGAGACATTACTTTGCCAACAAAGATTCATCTAGTCAAGGCTATGGTTTTTCCTGTGGTCATGAATGGATGTGGGAGTTGGACTGTGAAGAAGGCTGAGTGCCAAAGAATTGATGCTTTTGAACTGTGGTGTTGGAGAAGACTCTTGAGAGTCCCTTGGACTCCAAGGAGATCCAACCAGTCCATTCTGAAGGAGATCAGCCCTGGGATTTCTTTAGAAGGAATGATGCTAAAGCTGAAACTCCAATACTTTGGCTACCTCATGCAAAGAGTTGACTCATTGGAGAAGACTCTGATGCTGGGAGGGATTGGGGGCAGGAGGAGAAGGGGACGCCAGAGGATGAGATGGCTGGATGGCATCACTGACTTGATGGACGTCAGTCTGAGTGAACTCCAGGAGTCGGTAATGGACAGGGAGGCCTGGCATGCTGCGATTCATGGGGTTGCAAAGACTCGGACATGACTGAGCGACTGATCTGATCTAATGGATAGAGGAGAAAGAACAAGAGACACATCATAGGAATAGGCAAATGCCAAGCATGTTCTGGGATTGGTGGTCAGCTCAGTTAGGCTTCAGCATGTGATGAGTAGTGGGTAAAGGCAGGTGAGTGAACACCAGATGTAGAGTGCATACAGCCTTGACTACTAGCCAAGGAGCTTGGGATTTGTTAGGCAGACCCTTCTGGCTAAGCTTTTTAACCCAAGGACAGTTATGGAGCTATGTTTTAAGATGTATCTAACAGCCGATGAAATTGACTCAAGAAAAATTGAAATAGAGGAGGCTTATTGAAAGAAAGAGCCATCATTGAGATAAACAACAAACCAATGATAGGCGATGAACAAATCCTGTCTGGTCAGCAAAATAGAAGAAAATCAAATAATTTCATACCCAGAGTAGTGGGTAGATCTAGTATATTCTTTGTCCTATTTTTTTCCTTCCTTCAACCCTTTTTTATTGTATTCATCATAGATTGGCTATGGTCCAGTGGCTCTCAAATTTGTAAATGCATCAGAATCACCTGGAAGCCTTGTTCAAGGTGGGCCCTGTGACTTGAACTTGCATCTTCTGAATTCCAAGTGCTCTTATTTTCATAACATCTGAGTGCATCCTAATATTCATAAAAAGCTGTATGCTATAAAGAGTGAATTTTCAGTAAAAGAACAATGAGCTATAGACCAGAGGTCCCAGAAGTTCTCCTGTAATAGATCTAGTGAGAGACCTAAAATTCCCAGATGATGCTGAAATCTGTGGCTTTGTAGTCACACTTTAACTGTTCTTATGGATATTTCTCAGTCACCTCAAACCTTAAGTCCTTCCATTGAATATTCAGGGTTAATTTCCTTTAGGAATGACTGGTTTGATCTCCTTGCAGTTGAAAGGACTCTCAAGAGTCTTTTTCAACACCACAGTTTGAAGGCATCAGTTCTTCGGCACTCAGTCTTCTTCATGGTCTAATTCTCACATCCATACATGACTACTGGAAAAAACATAGCTGTGCTATATGCACGTTTGTTGGAAAAGTTATATCTTTGCTTTTTAATATGTTGTCTAGGTTTATCATAGCTTTCCTTCCAAGGAGCAAGTATCTTTTAATTTCATGGCTGCAGTCCCTGTCCTCAGTGATTTTTGAGCCCAAGAAAATAAAATAAAATCTGTCACTGCTTCCACTTTTTCCCTTTCTATTTGTCATGAAGTGATGGGACCAGATGCCATGATCTTAGTGTCTTGAATGTTGAGTTTCAAGCCAACTTTTTCACTCTCATTAAGAGGCTCTTTAGTTCCTCTTTACTTTCTGCCATTAGGGTGTTGTAATCTGCGTATCTGAGGTTATTAATATTTCTCCCAGCAGTCTTGATTCCAGCTTGTGCTTCATCCAGTCCAGCATTTCTCGTGATGTACTCTGCATATAAGTTAAGCAGGGTGACAATATACAACCTTGATGTACTCCTTTCCCAGTTTGGAACCAGTCTGTTGTTTCATGTCCAGTTCTAACTGTTACTTCTTGACCTGTATACAGGTTTCTCAGGAGACAAGTAAGGTGGTCTGCTGTTCCCATCTCTTTAAGAATTTTTTCCACATTGTGTATGATCCACACAGAGAAAGGCTTTTGAGGAGTCAATGAAGAAATAATAGTTGTCTTTTTTTTTCCTGGAATTCACTTGCTTTCTCTATGGTAAATGAACACTGACAATTTGATATTTGGTTCCTCTGTCTTTTCTAAAGTCAGCTTGTACATCTGGAAATTCTCAGTTCAAGTACTGCTAAAGCTTAGCTTGAAGGATTTTGAGCATAACCTTGCTGGTTAAATGAGTGCAATTTTATGATAGTTTGAGCATTCTTTGGCATTGCCTTTCTTTGGGATTAGAATGAAAACTGACATTTTCCAATCCTGTGGCCACTGTTGAGCTTTCCAAGTTTGCTCACATATTGAGTGCATCACTTTAACAGCATCATCTTTTTGGATTTTAAATAGTTCAGCTGGAATTTCATCACCTCCACTAGCTTTGATTGTAGTAATGTTTCCTAAGGCCTACTTGACTTCACACTCCAAAATGTCTGGCTCTAGATGAGTGACCACACCATCGTGGTTATCTGGGTCAGTGAGATCTTTTTTGTATAGATCTTCTGCCTAGTCTTGCCACCTCTTTTTAATCTCTTCTGCTTCTGTTACATCCTTACAATTTCTGTCCTTTATTGTGCCCATCTTTGCATGAAATGTTCCCTTGGTATCTCTAATTTTCTTGAAGAGATCTCTGGTCTTTCCCATTCTGTTGTTTTCCTCTGTTTCTTTACCCTGTTCACTTAAGAAGGCTTCCTTATCTTTCCTTGCTATTCTATGGAATTCCTCATTTAGTTCAGTATATCTTTCCCTCTCTTCTTTGTCTTTTGCTTTTCTTCTTTTCTCAGCTATGTGTAAGCCCTCCTCAGACAACCATTTTGCTTTTTTGCATTTCTTTCTCTTTGGAATGGTTTTGATCACCACCTCCTGTACAAGGTTAAAAACCTCCATTCATAGTTCTTTAGGCCCTCTGTCTACCAGATCTAATCCCTTGAATCAATTTGTCATCTCCACTATATAATCATAAGAGTTTTGATTTAGGTCAAACCTGAGTGATCTAGTGATTTTCTTTCTTTCTTCAAGTTAATCCTGTACTTTGCAATAAGGAGCTGATGATCTGAGCCACAGTCAGCTCCAGGTCTTGTGTTTGCTGACTGTGTAGAGCTTCTCTATCATTGGCTACAAAAATATTAATCAATCTGATTTTAGTATTGACCATTTTGTGATGTCCATGTGTAGAGTTGCCTTTGTTGTTGTTGGAAGAGGGTGTTTGCTATGACCATTGTGTTCTTTATGCAAAACTCTGTTAGCCTTTGCCCTGCTTAATTTTTATTCCAAGGCTAAATTTAACTGTTACTCCAGGTATCTCTTGACTTCCTACTTTTACATTCTAATCCCCTATGATGAAAATGATATCTTTGTGTGTGTGTGGTAGTTCTATAAGATCTTGTAGGTCTTCATAAAACCCTTCAACTTCAGCTTCTTCAACATTAGTGTTGGGACATAGACTGGGATTACTGTGATGTTGAATGGTTTGCCTTGGAAATGAACCAAGATCATTCAGTTGTTTTTGAGAGTGCACCCAAGTACTACATTTCAGACTTTTGTTGACCAAGAGGGCTACTCCATTTCTTCCAAGGGATTCTTGCCTACAGTAGTGAATATAGTGGTCATCTGAATTAAATTAGCCCCTTCCCATCCCTGTCGATGTTCACTCTTGCTATTTCCTACTTGACCATGTCACATTTATCTTGATTCATGGACTCAACATTCCAGATTCCTATGCAATATTGTTCTTTGTAGCTTCAGACTTTACTTTCACCACCAGATGTATCCACAACTCATCGTCATTCTGCTTCGGCCCAACGACTTCATTCTTTCTAGAGCTGTTAGTAATTGCCCTCTGCTTTTCCCCAATAGAATATTGGACACCTTCCGACTTGTGGGGATCATCTTCTGGTTTCCCATGACAGATATGCTTCTCAGTACCTTCTTCCGAATGAAATTGCTTTAGTGTATGAATTCCCAGGTAGAGGCGCAGATCTCTGAGGAGAGATACTTTATGTCTGATACACTGTCCTCTCCCTAATTCTTAGTACCATGTCCAGGGCATAACAGAGATTCAGTTTTGTTGAATTATAGTCCTTTCTTCATTACTTTCTTCATTCTCTCTCCTGAGAAGTACAGAAAACATGAGTAGTTTCTTATCCAATATTTATTTCCCAGCCTTCTTCTCTAACAGAGCCTTGATTTTGTGAAAGTTTATGTCTATAATGTGTCCAGGGATGGTGGAACCACTTTCAGGAGATTCATGAGGAGAAAATTATTTTATTTCCAGTACTGATTAGAATCAGAAACAGAAACTAAAACAAAAAAGTTAAAAACAAAAAAACTCTTGACTTTCCAGTATAAAAGAAACTTGCATCATCCATCCACCCTCCAATACATACTGCTATCTGTGAAACTGAGTTCTAGGCTCTAGAGACGTATGGTGGGCAAAGCAGATATGATGACTAGCCGCATGAAGAAGCGGAGGAGGTGCACTGTGTGTGTGTGTGTGTGTGTTTGTCTTTGTGTTTTGGAAGTGGACAGTGATATTCCAGACAGAGGGAATATCGTGTGTTAAAGCCTGAAATTGAGAGTCTACATGACTTGGAGAAACTGAAAACCATTTTGCTTGGTCAAAGCAGAGAACGCAGTGGGGAACAGGATGATATGCGGCTGACAATGCACACAGAGGCAGGTCAGGAAGGGCTCTGTTAGCCATATTAAGGGATGTATCATAAGAACAATGGGCTGTTTTGGAAGGATTTGAACCAAGGCAGAGCATTTTAGCAGGCTCCACCTGGATGTGTGTGGAGATCCAGGAGAGGTGAGAAAGGAAGCAGTGAAAGTAGAATTAAGTCATTAATCCCATCTTTCCTGATGTTTTTCCCAGCATAGAATATGTGGGGGAAAAAGTTTATGTTTTTCTGCATACTCATTAAACTGAAGGGAATTTAAATTCCCTGATTAGGTTTCCAGCTGTTGGAGGGGACAGGCTTGGGGACTTGGTTCTTCAGGCCAGTAGACTACTACTAGGGCAGAAGAGAATCAGTAATCTAGGTATTTCAGCACACCTGTAAGACTTCTTCTTGCACATTTGTTGGAATGCTCTAATTCAGTCCTATCTCTGGTGCTTACATTTTCTCTTTGGGGACATCAATGTGAAATGCAAATAACCTCAATGATAATGAGGTCTTTGGCCATACTGCCAGAGTAGTTTCTTCTACCCATCTCTGGCCCTCTCCTGGCTTCTAGATAGTTGTGGCTTCTACAGAACTTTCTCTACCTTCTTTCAACTCTATCAGATCAGAACAGATCAGATCAGTCGCTCAGTCGTGTCCGACTCTTTGCCACCCCATGAACCGCAGCACGCCAGGCCTCCCTGTCCATCACCAGCTCCTGGAGGTCACCCAGACCCACACCCATCAAGTCAGTGATGCCATCCAGCCATCTCATCCTCTGTCGTCCCCTTTTCCTCCTGCCCTCAATCCCTCCCAGCATCAGAGTCTTCTCCAATGAGTCAACTCTTCGCATGAGGTGGCCAAAATACTGGAGTTTCAGCTTTAGCATCATTCCTTCCAAAGAAATTCCAGGATTGATCTCCTTCAGAATGGACTGGTTGGATCTTCTTGCAGTCCAAGGGACTCTCAAGAGTCTTCTCCAACACCACAGTTCAAAAACATCAATTCTTTGGCGCTCAGCCTTCTTCACAGTCCAGCTCTCACATCCATACATGACCACAGGAAAGACCATAGCCTTGACTAGGCGAACCTTTGTTGGTAAAGTAATGTCTCTGCTTTTGAATATGCTATCTAGGTTGGTCATAACTTTCCTTCCAAGGAGTAAGCGTCTTTTAATTTCATGGCTATATAGCCTACCTTCTATGCACATTCATTCCCTCAGGGCTCTCCAAGAGGACAGTGAGTACAGTAGCCTTAAAGCCAATTAGTTCCGTCACACTAATGTTTAAGTCAACACAGCATTACCCAACCAGAATAACACAAGGGTGTCAAGAAGGCCATTAATGTGAAATGATACTAGTGGGATTTTCTAATGGAAAATTAGAAACAATTGAGGTGGAAAAGTAGAGGAACTGGGAGGAAGTAGCAATGACATCCATAAAGCCTGTGACCTAAGCTTGCTGCTGGCTCAGTAATTTGCCAGGTGGATTAAGATGCTTAATTTACATAAAAAAGCAGCTAGGCCTGTCTGGAGCCTGCAGTGCCTCCAGGCTGGATATCCATTTTATTTTATTTTATTTTTTAATTTAATTTAATTTTTAAACTTTACAATATTGTATTGGTTTTGCCATATATCAAAATGAATCTACCACAGGTATACACGTGTTCCCCATCCTGAACCCTCCTCCCTCCTCCCTCCCCATACCATCCCTCTGGGTCATCCCAGTGCACCAGCCACAAGCATCCAGTACCGTGCATCGAACCTGGACTGGCAACTTGTTTCATATATGATATTATACATGTTTCATGCCATTCTCCCAAATCATCCCACCCTCTCCCTCTCCCACAGAGTCCAAAAGACTGTTCTATACATCAGTGTCTCTTTTGCTGTTTCGTATACAGGGTTATTGTTACCATCTTTCTAAATTCCATATATATGTATTAGTATACTGTATTGGTTTTTAAACCACACTTTGTAGTTAGAGAGTTTGTTTCATCAAAAGTCTCCATGGAGAGCTTTAACAAGCATTTGGTAATTAAATTTCAAAACATCCTAGGAAACAAGGAGTGCATGACAGTGGATGTCTCAGGAAAGCTAGCCTTTTTCTTTCTGGGTGTCACATAGCATCTGACGTGAAGCAAACGTTCAGTAAATGTCTCCATGAAAGTATTGCTGAAGTAACTTCTCGGAAAAAATTAAGGATATTGATAGGGTAGCCTCAGGAGACCACTGGATCTCGGTCAGTGGATCTCTGGTTTTGTGGCATCAACTGTATCTCTTCTGCCGCATATCTTTTCATACGGCAGAGTCCTAATACCTGAACATTCTCACTGTTTGATGAGTTAAAACTAGGCCTGTGGATCTTCAAATATGTGTTTATGTGTGATTTTTACTAGAGAAGAAGCAACAGTTAGAATAGGACATGGAACAATGGACTGGTTCCAAATAGGAAAAGGACTACGTCAAGGCTGTATATTGTCACCCTGCTTATTTAACTTATATGCAGAGTACATCATGAGAAATGCTGGACTGGAAGAAACACAAGTTGGAATAAAGATTGCTGGGAGAAATATCAATAACCTCAGATATGCAGATGACACCACTTTTATGGCAGAAAGTGAAGAGGAACTAAAAAGCCTCTTAAAAGTGAAAGTGGAGAGTGAAAGGGTTGGCTTAAAGCTCAACATTCAGAAAACAAAGGTCATGGCATCTGGTCCCATCACTTCATGGGAAGTACATGGGGAAACAGTGGAAACAGTGTCAGACTTTCTTTTTCTGGGCTCCAAAATCACTACAGATGGTGACTGCAGCCATGAAATTAAAAGACGCTTACTCCTTGGAAGGAAAGTTATGACCAACCTAGATAGCATATTCAAAAGCAGAGACATTACTTTGCCAACAAAGGTCCGTCTAGTCAAGGCTATGGTCTTTCCTGTGGTCATGTATGGATGTGAGAGCTGGACTGTGAAGAAGGCTGAGCGCCAAAGAATTGATGCTTTTGAAGTGTGGTGTTGGAGAAGACTCTTGAGAGTCCCTTGGACTGCAAGAAGATCCAACCAGTCCATTCTGAAGGAGATCAGCCCTGAGATTTCTTTGGAAGGAATGATGCTAAAGCTGAAACTCCAGTATTTTGGCCACCTGATGCGAAGAGTTGACTCATTGGAGAAGACTGATGCTGGGAGGGATTGGGGGCAGGACGGAGAAGGGGACGACAGAGGATGAGATGGCTGGATGGCATCACTGACTCGATGGACGTGAGTCTGAGTGAACTCTGGGAGTTGGTGATGGACAGGGAGGCCTGGCGTGCTGCAGTTCATGGGGTGGCAAAGAGTCGGACACGACTGAGTGACTGATCTGATCTGATCTGTATGAGTTTGCTAGGTCTGTCACTACAAAATACCACAGACTGGGTGACTTAAAACTATAGAATTTATTTTTTCACAGTGCTGGAGGCTTGACATTTGAGATCAAGGTGTGGGCAGGGTTGGCTTTTCTAAGGCCTCTCTCCTTGGCTTGCGGATGGCTACCTTTTCCCTGTTTCTTTACGTGATCTTCTCTCTGTACTTATCTGCTTTGAAAGTCTTCCAATATGCCAGTATTATTGGTGTACAGTCTACCTGAATAACCTCATTTTACTTAATTACTTATTTAAAACTGTATTTCCAAATATGCTCACATTCTGATGTACTGAGGAATAGGACTTAAACATGAAATTTTTTGTCAAGGGCTGCACAGTTCAGCTCTCAGCATAGACTGACTGTTTTGGTCCGCTGCTATAAACTGACTCACCAACTGTGAGTGTTAAAGGTAGACTAAGCCTCAGACTAAAGTCCTTGCCCTTTGTTTTATGGATCAAAGAGGCCTAAAGACCAGCACCTTTTTGAAGCAGAATGATGATTAGCACTATAGCTTCCCACCACAACCCAGGAGGGCAGGAACATTCTAGGATCTATTCGTTAATTACTAACAGAGCTGAAGACAGTGCCAGCGGAACAATATCGGTCAAATGAATGAATTCAGTGTTATTTCTTCAGCATCACTCTTCCCCATATCATCAGAAGAGGTGTTTTCAAGTTGTGAAAGGGATAACGCAATGAGAATTCTGGAAATATAAATTATTTTCCTTAGTGGCAGAAATATGAGTTCTTTTTCCTGAGCTTTGTGAAAGGAAAGAGCCATTTTCTTTCCTCTGGAATTCCATTTCATTTTCCTGGAGCTTCTTTCTTCCTACAAGTTGACAGGGAATCTTCCCTTGATAAGGAGAGGGAAGCTTTGTTCTTCTCAATACATCTCCCTGTCTTGTGCCATTGGCTTAATACGCACTGTGTAATTTATGTCTAACTAAACAACAGCAAGTGTGGCTTTGTCCAGGGCTGGGTGAGGTTTCTAGTCTTATTTTCTGTGATACTGAGGTGGGGGACCCACTTACAGCTTTGCTACTAGAGATGCCAAACATGTGAAGAAGTGAGAGCCCCATTGTCGTCGCTGCCAGTCACTTCTTGGTTGCAGAGACCAGAGCTTAGGAGGAGTTCCGAGGAGATAGCTCCTTGCCACAGAGTGGTTTGTATCCCTAAACTTACACCTACCAATGGTAAGCTTATTCTTTCCAGTTCGATTCAGAAATGAGGAGCTCCAGAATTTCTAATTTATTTAATCTACCCACCTCTATCCCTTAGAACTTCTGTGAAAACACAGAAAGTAGCCACACTCCCCCACTTGGCCTCCTGACCATGTTCCCTGTCACACGGTGTGAGACAGGTGGCCCTGGGGTTTTGAAGAGGTTGTGAATCCACCATGTGGCAGGGTGTGGGCCTCCTCCACCCCCTTCCCATGCAGTCTTGAAAGTCAGTGGTAGCAATAATTTACTGTAAACAGCCCATAAGACTGTTGAACCTAAGAAAGAGATAACATCATGTTACAAAGGCAGAGATGTGTCAACTATAAACCTCAGCTACTGTAGCATCTGTACCACTGACAAAGATTTTTGCAAAATGATGGCTGCCTTTTGGGGAAAGTAGAGAACGATTCTAGCCGGACCATGTGACCTCCTTGCTGCTTTAAGAAACTACTGAAGAGGGAGATGGAGAAGGACATGGCAACCCACTCCGGTATTCTTGCCTGGAGAATCCCATGGACAGAGGAGCCTGGCGGGATGGAGTCCATGGGGTCGCAGAGTCGGACACAACTGAGGTGGCTTAGCATGAAGAGGGAGGGGTGTTTTTCTAATAGGGTTTAGCCCCTTCTCCGTTGTTTGTAACCCCTGGCTCAGGTTTATATCAGGGTCCTGTGCATACATTCCTCTTTTTCCCAGATGGTTTCTCCTCTTAGAGTTTCAAGGCCCTCTGATATGGGAGCAGTCTCCTCACCTTAGTGCCTCCCACTGGTGTCTCAAAGCCAGTGGTTCTCAACCAAGGGTGATTTTGCCTCTGCCTCCTTTAGGAAACATTTGGAAATATCTGAAACTTTCCGATCCTCACACTTGGAGTATCACTTACTTGTGCTATCAACATCCAGTGGGTTGAGGTCAGGGATGCTGCTAAATGCCGTGCACAGAGCAGCTTCCCACAACATAGAGTTATCTAGCCCAACATGTTTCCAGTGCCAAAGTTGAGAAACTGTACTGTAAGCATTGACCACACCTTACCTTGCCCACAGTTCAGGGTCTGGAATTTTGTCATGCTGTCCTGCACACCCTACCTACCTTTTTGAGCCCTTCCTTCTTCTAAGACTTCACTCCATCACACATCACCCTCTTTCTCTTTCATCCATCATTATTCCTCTTGTAATTCCTTTTTTGCCCTTTGTCTATAAATATGGACCAAGTCTTTCTAACTTAATAGACAACCCCCGACATAGATATTAAATGTCTGGTGACTCAAAGAGATTTCTCTTAATCCTTTGAAATGTACCCTCTTTCTTTTTTACTGCAAATTTATCACAGACAAGTAAAAATGTCATATTCTCTCTGTCCTTCTCCACCCCAGTTTTAAAAATTCTGGGTTCTTCTAATTCAGGCTTTACCAAACATTCAGCATCACTGACCACATACTTTTTCATGATGCTTCCTTTTTTCTAACCTTAAATGTGTGCATTTGTCTGCCTCTGAAACTGTTCTGTTGCCTCATTTTAATAATCATTAACTGTTGATACACTGCTAAAATTCAGAAGTTTTTTTAACTGAATTTTTTTTTTTTTTTTTTTTGCCACATGGTGTCAATAACACAGCTTTCCACATCTGATGTGTGAATACTGAATTGGCAGCAGGTTTTGGGTAGCATTAGAAATCTTTTTCAATAACATCATTGTAAGTCCCAAACTGCTGTCCCTGCCATTGATCTTCACTTTTTACCACAAAATGGAGAGGTGAACGTCTACCATGGTCAGCCCCCTGTCTTTGACAGCCACCCTCCTTTTTTCCCTTATGACTGGCACATATTATAGTGCACCTCAAAGATTTTATTCCTCAGCATGGCTTTGGTTGTCACTTTTATAGGGATGAACCCCCTTATCTACATACCCAGCAACATTTTCTCTTAGGGTCACAGAATGCTCCCATTGTTTATCTCTGAACTTCTGGAAATTATTTTCCTAACTACACACGTGTGTGTGTGTATCTCTGGATTTTCCTGACCTTTGCGATGAGTGGCCAGAAGGGTCTGTCTACAGGACCACTTCCTGCTGATGTATGACTAGTTCTGTACGGCTCTTTGGTAATCCTTACAACAATCAAGGTCCTGTCCGCTTGCTGCCATCTTGGATTTCCATCCCTCCCTGCACCTTCGTCACTTGGCGGGCTCTCTCAGAACCTCCTCATGAACCACACAAGGCCTTCTCACTCCTTCACATCCTGTGCAAAGTGTGGTGGGCTGAAATGCCCTTGTATCATCTTTTGTCCTTGCTGCCTTCTCCCACATATCATTTCTGTGTTTTTCTTGTGTAAGTGTCAAATCGTAGGCTGGGGCTCCTCTCGAGGATTTCAGGCTACTCCTCACTGTGATTAGTGAGGCAGGCCAGTATCTCCCAATGTCACTCAGGTTTCTGCAGTTTCTTTCCCCCTATCTTCCTGTCTTCTCCCTCCTTTCCATAAGGTTGAGGCATAAAATGAGAATGGAGATGATAAAATCCACATCTGGGGCTCCATTCCTGATTTCACTCTGTCCTTTTCTCCCTGTCCCTCAGATCAGGAAAAGTGAGCTTCAGAAATTTTCTTTTTGTGTGTGTCTGTGGCCAGCCTGGGGCAAGTAAGTGCAATAACCTCCACACTCACCTGGGAGGTTAGGTTGATCCAGGCTCTCCTAGCCCTTGCGTACTGAATCCTCTCATCTCTAAATCCTTGTGACACTGTAGTGAGTGAGTAGTACTCAATGAAGATGCACTTTTTTTCTTTGGTAATTGTTCGTTATACTAGTATTATGTCCACATCCCGCCTCCACAACTTGGTTACAAAATGTTCAAGGACTGTTTACCCTGTATGTGGTATAATAGAAATGCATTTGATCTTCATCCCCAGTTCCTAATTCAGAATTCCTTAAACTTTTTGAATTTCTAAGTGATCAGGGTGATAGGAATGTTTTTTGTCCTAAAGAGACAACTCTTGGTGGACCCCCAGTATGGGAGGTGGTTATCAGAAAGACCAAGCCCTTAATTTTCGATTGAAGTTTGGAAGTTTTAGCCCCACTCCCTAACCTATAGGAAAGAGAAAGGAGCTGGAGATTAATTATCAATAGCCAATAATTTAATCAATTATGTCTGTGTAAGGAAACCTTCTTAAAAATCCCTAAATGATAAGCTCACAGGGAGCTTCTGTGATGACTTAGAAGGCTGGGATGGGCGTGGGAAGAAGGTTCAAGAAGGAGGGGATATAGATATACTTAAAACTGATTCACATCATTGTGCAGTAGAAAACAATACATTGCAAAGCAATTACCCTCCAATCAAAAGTAAATAAATAAAAGATACAGGGAGCTTTCAGCTTGTGAACACATTCATACCCTGGAGGGTAGCATACATGAGGAGAGCTTGAAAGCTCCCCTCCCCCACCCAATGCTTTGCCTATTAATTTCTTCCATTTTGTTGTTCCTGAGTTGCACCCTATATAATAAGCCAGTAAAAATGTAAGTTGTGTGTTCCTGAGTCCTGTGAGCCATTCTAGCAAATTATCAAACCTGACGAGAAGGGGTCATGGAAAATCCCAGTTCAGAGTCAGTCAGTCAGAAGAATGGAAGTCTTAAGACTTGAGACAGGCATCTGATGGCAGGGGGTGCAGGAGTCTTGTGGGGCTGAGCCCCTAACCTGCGGGGACTGTGCTAACTCTGGGAAGTTAGTGACAAAACTGAACTGAATTTTTGGACACCCATTTGGTATCTGGGATCAGAATTGGTTGGTATGAGGGATACACACACACACATACACACACACACACCCTCACCTCTCTGCTCTAGTTTGGTGTCAGAAGCATTGTGAGTAAAAAAAAAGAGCTCACTGTCATATATGCCTTTGTGTTCTTAAGCCCAGCATCTCAGTGCTTTTGATAGATCCTCTGCTAGTGAGAGAAAATGCTTTGAAACCACTGGGGGCAAGTAGGGGATGACTTTATGGACATTTTGAGTTGAAACTCAAGAAAAGAGTCAGAGATGACTAGCCCAACTTTCTTCTCACGGGGCTTCTTTCATCCTCTATTAATGATGGCTGTTGCATTTTAAGTTCAGGGGCTTAGCTATCTAAATTCCTCAATAAATGAAGGTCATGGAGCCTCAGACCATCATAATGTTCTCAGGTGCATTTGGCTTATGTAGTAACTGTGAGTTAGATGTTGGACCTCCATTCTGGAAGCCCAGTACCTGTGAAAGTTGAGTGCAAGAGGTGAAAATGCAGAGATAGGAGGTGCCCTCCTAAGATGGAAGTAATCTTTCCAAAGCATAATTTTGAGTGAAACTTTATCTGACATAGTAAATTACAACAAAGTACGTTGTTTGAGGACTGTTATTGCCTTACATCAATTTTATTGGCCTCATGATAAAACTCTTTTTAAAAGGTGTTGGTTGATGATGCATTCAGAAAAACTTCCCACAGAGTGCACTACAGTGAGGACTCCATACTGGACATCTGAAATGTGTCTAAGAAACTAGCAGTAAGCAGGATGCCACTGGAAATCTCTTCCCATGGGAACCACATGGGCCACAGACTGTTTATCTCTGCCATCCATCTAATGTTCAGATATTTTCCCTTGATTATCCAAAGAGTAAAATATGGAGATAAACAGTCCTGTCTGTTTACTGAGATGGAAAACTAATATTCTCTTTCCTTTTTCTTGTTTCTGCCACCCAGCTATATGTTCCTGTGAGGTCTCCCCAGTGAACTCAGCAGCAATTTCATGTATGTATGGAAGATAGATAAAGGTAACTGGATTTGGCATAAGTAATTGCATTTCACTTTCTCCTCCGAGTCCCTCTCTATCTGTTAGATCCAAGTGGAATATAAACTCTTGAATTCATTAGAAACTCCACATGGTGGCCATCTGTTGCAGATACAACAACCAGCTCGCTCAACATCACTCCAGCCCCCTCGTAGCTTGCTCTGCATCGGTGGTGCTGTGTCTGCAGAACAGGCAGCTTCAAAATCACCTAAGAACATGTTAGAGACTCAAATTCCCAGGTGCTACTACAGATGTACTAAATCAGAAATTCTGAAAGTGGGACTTAGCTGTCTGTGCTTTAAACATCCCCTCCAGAGCCAGTGTAACTCTGAGGCACAGTAAAATTTGAGAACCACTAAAATACCCCTCTGCTACTCAAAGTTTCATCTGCGTCAGCCTTAGCAACACCTGAGAGTTTATTGGAAATGTAGAATCTTGGGCTCCAACTCAGACAGACTGAATCGGATTTGCATTTTTACAAAGTACCCAGATTATTCACATGAAGTTGGAGAAACTGGGCTTTGTGTCTGTGGTTCATTGCTAGCTGCACATTGCAATTGCCTGTGATGTGTTTTATTAAAAAACATGTGAAGTCCCAAAGGCTTTAAATTGACTCATTATGAGGTGTAGCCTGGGCATTTGGATCCTAAAATCTTCCCAGAGAGTTTTAATATGCAACAAAGTTTGAGAACCACCACTTAATGCCATATAGAAATTAGGAAGCTAAATATTTGATTTTCCATCTATCTTATGTCTTCAAATGACCTGACTTCTTTCAAGTAAATGAATCTGAGGATGATGTAGGAGGCATACATGCAGAGTCTGGCTCTGGGTTGGTATACAGTTGTGGTTTTCCTGTAGAAGTAGTTCAAGGGTCCCAGTGTTTATCCCTAGTGTGCTACGTATCAAAAGGCAAGGTGACCATTTTGCTGAGCTGAACCTCAGCAGAGGTACTGCAGAACTAGAGCCTGCAGTTGAAATCAGTACCCTGATTTCCTGGGTACCTGATGATGATGGAGAATAATGTCCCCAGTGAGCAGGTTCCGCAGTGTTGTTCTCTAAGTCACTCATGCGGGAATCAGCCTAGAGCCCTTCTATCCATTTTGTAAGCATTTAATTCCTTTTAAATCCTTTCCCACTTGAAACATCTACAGTGGTTTTGTTATCTGAATTCTGACTGATCCATTTGTGTGAGATTTAAATTCATGTCCGTGTCAATCACTGATTGTTCTTAAAGTGGCTGAATTGAGCCATGTTTCGTTAAATATGAGCACCGTTCTTTCCATTTAAGAATTGGCTTTTGTCACCAGAAACAAATATTAGTCATAGGAAAACTACTACACAATCCAAATTTGTGATCCTGTTGAGAACAACTCTTTTCCAAATATTATCCCCACCCTTCCCATCAGGACTCACCCCTCCCAGACTTGAAGGTTCAAGTCACATTTGCGCTGATGATTATAAACTCTTGTGTCCTGTCACTTGCTTCATCCTAGTTTTCAGTCCTGGCTAAGAAATGGAAAATGATTTTTTTCCCCACTTATTTCAGCAGTTCAAATCGGCCGTGAGTTTTATCCTATAAATTTATATATCTGCTTTCTATCTACCCCCAAAGAACCGAATTTAGTGAGAAACATGATTTTATTTTCAAATAATGTTTGTGGGGACTATAGTCTTTTGTGTTAGGCATCTCTGATTTTTCACGAGTTTTCTGCACATAAAGGGTGGAAGTGGCTTTTGTGTCAGAAATGGATGATCCATTCAGGGGATGATTCAGTTCACTTCAGTTCAGTCACTGAGTTGTGTCTGATTCTTTGTGACCCCATGAATCTCAGCACGCCAGGCCTCCCTGTCCATCACCAACTCCCGGAGTTCACTCAGACTCACGTCCATCGAGTTGGTGATGCCATCCAGCCATCTCATCCTCTCTCATCCCTTTCTCCTCCTGTTCCCAATCCCTCCCAGCATCAGAGTCTTTTCCAATGAGTCAACTCTTCGCATGAGGTGGCCAAAATACTGGAGTTTCAGCTTTAACATCATTCCTTCCAAAGAAATCCCAGGGCTGATCTCCTTTAAAATGGTCTGGTTGGATCTCCTTGCAGTCCAAGGGACTCTCAAGAGTCTTCTCCAACACCACAGTTCAAAAGCATCAATTCTTCAGTGCTCAGCCTTCTTCACAGTCCAGCTCTCACATCCATACATGACCACAGGAAAGACCATAGCCTTGACTAGGCGAACCTTTGTTGGCAAAGTAAGGTCTCTGCTTTTGAATATGGTTGGTCACAACTTTCCTTCCAAGGAGTAAGCGTCTTTTAATTTCATGGCAGCAATCACCATCTGCAGTGATTTTGGAGCCCCCAAAAATAAAGTCTGACACTGTTTCCACTGTTTCCCCATCTATTTCCCACCAAGTGATGGGACCGGATGCCACAATCTTTGCTTTCTGAATGTTGAGCTTTAAGCCAACTTTTTCATTCTCCACTTTCACTTTCATCAAGAGGCTTTTGAAGTTACAAAGCAAAAAAGGAGTGAGGGGGAAGGTGAGGAAGAGGAAATCCCAGCACAACTGAAGAAGCCATAGATTCCCACATGTGTTCGTAGTTGTCTGCAGGCCCCCACCCTGCATTTTAAATACAATTTTTAATTTCCCATGTGTTTTGGATGCCCTCCTCCATGTTGGTGTTTGGAAGGTATTAAATCATTCCCCAAAAGCTGTATCATGGAATCTCCTGCATAGGGATGAGGCCATGCCTGATGGCCATTCTGTATAGGATTCTCACACAATGACCATTATTCTAAAGAAGCAGAGTAGCCAGAGTCAGTGACCCCTCCTTAATAAGACCATCCCAAGTGCTTTTTGTAGACTATATCGTTGCCTTTCCCAAAATGAGCTCTGCTAAAGGAAGCAGAGTAGGTGGTTGAAGATAATTCCTTAGTTGGGCTCTTCCAAGTAAGGAGGCTCCCTTTCCCATCACCTTTGATCTTGCCCTGAAAATCACCGTAAAGAGTATCCCGCATCCTATAACAGCTTCGCTCCCAGATGGTGCTGAGGAATGTGCAGTTAGAGGCACACTAGTAGGGATGGTAAAAAGAGAGACCTGGCCGCCTAAATTGGACTTTCTGAAGTCACGCTCCCTGGATGGGTTATATAAGCATTCAAGTTTCTCTTTGTGGGCAGTGAGTCAGAGCTAAATCCCACATGGAGGTTGACATGTGCTTCGAGACCCAAACTTTGCTTACACTCTGCTATTGTGTGGGTGTTTATCATATTTAATTTGTCGTTGGTTTAATGCATTTTTCTTTCACTGGTTGTGGAGGTGTGTGGCTTACCTTTTAACTTTGTAAAACTTTGGTACAAAGGAAATTTGAGAACATCAAAACATTTTCCAAATAATCTCAAAATGAACTGGGTCCCCAACTAATTTGATTTGTAGGGAATAAAAAACAAAGGCTTGTTAACAGAGAGCTTTAAAATTTATTTATTCACACATGCTAACATGCTTAAGTGTGGGTTCTCAATGAAGGCATATCAAGCAACACTTTCTTGCTCTAACTGTTGCCCATTAAAAAACTCCTATGCCATATGCAGGTGTGATTACACAGCCCACTGCCAATTCTGACTGGCTCAAGGATCCTTTTAAAAATGTCCAGATGGATGTGAATGTCAGATTTGGCAGTTAAATTATAGAGCCCAATATATTCCTTTTAAGTACTAAGGCACTGATGCAGAATATCAATGTTCTCCACCCTTTCGCCCAATAGATTTCAAAAGAACAGCTTGATTTTTAAGCTGGGAATTATATTTCCTCATTTCTTTTGAATCTCAGGATGAACTTTGTTCTGACTTTTTATCACTTTTCTTCAATGGAAATATCTTATGAACAGTATCAAAACTTTTCTCTTTTTGTGAAGGATTGGCAAAAAAAAAAAAAAGTCAGAAACTGGCTTTTCAGGGAGTGGGGTAGTTTTAAATGAGTACACAGGGAAGGGAAAATAAAGCAATGGCAGCTTAGCTTCCCTGGGCAATTCCCTAGAGCCTGCAATCTGCGCTCCACAGACATAGTTTATAGGAGGAGGACATCAGACTAGAACAGAGACAGGAAGGCATTACCTTGGTTCCTGATGCTGTGAATCTTAAAGCTACACATCTGCTGCCCCTGAGAAAACAAGGCTCAGTGGCAACTTGGTGTCAGCACTGCCATGCAAAACACCATACAACGTCCCTATTACTGTTTCCCTTGCTCAGACAGTGGTAATCAGGAAACTGCAGACTGGATCCTTCATCTTTTAACATAATCTCTGTGGCTCATAGGATGTGGGGTTGCCTCATCTAATGTGCTGTGTGGGGCTTCCTTCTTGCAGACAGGAACATCTGCTACACACCCCTGATGTGCATGTATTTATTATTTCCATGGATCATCACCTCTAATAGACTGTAAGGCACAGATTTTCCTGTTTTGTTCACTAATGTAACCTAAGTGCCTGGAACAGTGTTAGCACATAGTAGGTGTTCAATAAGTATTTGTTTAGAGTGTGAGGTGACCTCCATTGTAATGTTATCAGATTATACCTTCATATCCCAGGCGTATTTATAGATGTTTGCACATTTGTGTGACATCACTTAAGCTGCACAAAAATTGTATGTGGTGGGCATTATTATTATTCCAATTTAAATAATGAGAAACAAAGTCAAGAGAACTATTATTTTTTAAAAAACTAGTTTAATACAACCAGGAAGTGTTAGAACCAGAACTGAAACCTGTATCTCTCTCACTGAAGAGCCCAAACCCCTCCCACATATTCTGCCTCTCAGATCTCACTTACATGAAATTTCTAAGTACTCATGACCCCTTCTCTTGTCATTCTCAATCTCTTTCCCTTCTCCTCTCACTCCAAAGACGCCAGTGTCCTTACCCTTTGCTTAGGTCCACCTCTCTGTATTTGTTCCATGGGGTTTTTTTTTGTTTTCAATTTTTTGAGTCTTATGAACTTAAAGCCAAGTCTTCTGACTCTGGTTGAGTGCTCTTTTGTGGCACGAGGGTTACTGGCCTACATGAATATGAACTGATGATATTTGAATTCACATGTCAGAATACAAACAGATGCATACAGCAAAATCCCTGCAAAGAGCACAAGTCTTTGTCTGTGTTTTGATTGATGATTCACTTCCAAGAAGAATTATTTTAACTTAAACCCAACATGTTTTTTGTTCACTCAGTCATGTCCAACTCTCTGCGACTCTCTCCCATGGACTGTCCATGGAATTCCCCAGGCCAGAATACTGGAGTGGGTAGCCTTTCTTTCTCTAAGGGATCTTCCCAACCCAGGGATCAAACCCAGGTCTCATGCATTGCAGGTGGATTCTTTACCAGCTGAGCCACAAGGGAAGCCCAAGAACACTGGAATGGGTAGCCTATCCCTTCTCCAGGGGATCTTCCCAACCCAGGAATCAAACCAGGGTGTCCTGCATTGCAGGTGGATTCTTTACCAACTGAGCTATCAGGGAAGCCCTTTTTGTGGGATACTATCATATAAAATAGTGGGAAAAATCATTAATTAAGCTGTGTTGGGTAAGAATTAAGTTCATGTTGTATCAAGGTGTGGATACGTTTACTTCCTTTTGGGTCACATTGATCCATATCTGCTTTTCAGTCAGTTCGGTTCAGTTCAGTCACTCAGTTGTGTCTGACTCTTTGCAACCCCATGGACAACAGCACACCAGGTCTCCCTGTCCATCACCAACTCCTGGAGTTTACCCAAACTCATGCCCATCAAGTTGGTGATGCCATCCAGCCATCTCATCCTCTGTTGTCCCCTTCTCCTCCTGCCCTCAATCTTTCCCAATATCAGGGTCTTTTCAAATGAATCAGCTCTTTGCATCAGGTGGCCAAAGTATTGGAGTTTCAGCTTCAGCATTAGTCCTTCCAATGAACACTTAGGACTGATCTCCTTTAGGATGGACTGGTTGGACCTCCTTGCAGCCCAAGGGGTTCTCAAGAGTCTTCTCCAACACCACGGTTGAAAAACATTAATTCTTCAGTGCTCAGCTTTCTTTATAGTCCAAATCTCACAATCATACATGACTACTGGAAAAACCATAGCCTTGACTAGATGGGCCTTTACTTCTCAGTAATGTCCAAAAGTTGGGTCTGGTCTCATCAACTTAGAGATTGCAACTAAGGATGTGAGGTGTATTTTCAATCTCACTGTCTGGTAAATAAATTATTATTGTAAGTTTGAAAATGGAGTCTCCACCATCATGATACAAGAGTGTATTGGAAAGACAAATCCATGATCACTAAACGGGTTAGGTTGTGTGCATCTCTCTCTACAGCTTGTTGGCACTGGTGGTGCCCAGTTATCAGATCAGATCAGTCGCTCAGTCGTGTCCGACTCTTTGCGACCCCATGAACTGCAGCACGCCAGGCCTCCCTATCCATCACCAGCTCTCGGAGGTCACTCAGACTCACATTCATCGAGTCAGTGATGCCATCCAGCCATCTCATCCTCTGTCGTCCCCTTCTCCTCCTGCCCTCAATCCCTCCCAGCATCAGAGTCTTCTCCAATGAGTCAACTCTTCGCATGAGGTGGCCAAAATACTGGAGTTTCAGCCTGAGCATCATTCCTTCCAAAGAAATCCCAGGGCTGATCTCCTTCAGAATGGACTGGTTGGATCTCCTTGCAGTCCAAGGGACTCTCAAGAGTCTTCTCCAACACCACAGTTCAAAAGCATCAATTCTTCGGCACTCAGCCTTCTTCACAGTCCAGCTCTCACATCCATACATGACCACAGGAAAGACCATAGCCTTGACTAGGCGAACCTTTGTTGGCAAAGTGATGTCTCTGCTTTTGAATATGCTATCTAGGTTGGTCATAACCTTCCTTCCAAGGAGTAAGTGTCTTTTAATTTCATGGCTGCAGTCACCATCTGCAGTGATTTTGGAGCCCATTTGCAAATACTGTTTACCTACATCACATTCCTCCAAATGCTGGAAGAATGCTTGAACTTCCCATGGAATTGACCTAAATCCTGCCTCCATCTGCATATTCTTCCCTTGCTCTAGTCTTTCTTTCCTTCTTTATTAAAATTTTCCCTTGAATATTTCCCTGATTCTTGCATTTTTTTTTCTTTCTACCCTAAAATCTAGTTTTAAAATAACCTATAGGAATAATGATCAGGAAGACATCAAGGATTCTGTTTTCACCATTCTATAAGTAAAACCATTATTATTCACAGAGAACATGATCAACTATGTAGAAAATTATGTATAGTCTACAAAAAAGCTATAAGAACGTGTAAATTTAGAAAGTTTGCAAGATGCAAGATCAATAAAAATTCATTCTATTGCATTTCTATAGACTAGCAAGGGATGATCAGAAATAGAAATAAAAATCTCAAATAGTATCAGAAAATAAAATGTTTAGGGATACATTTGTAAAAGATAAGAAAGAGCTGCATGCTGAAAACCATAACATTGTGCTAAGAGAAATTAACACCTATGTAAATGAAGAGATATAGTCATAAATAACCTACTCCATTTATGGAGTCATAAAGAACCTACTCCAGTTCTTTCAAATTGATCTATAAATGTAATGCAATCTCAATCAAAACCTATGCAGCCAACGAGCTAATCCTAAAATTACATACAAATGCAAAGGATATAATATAGCCAAAACCACTCTGAAAAAAAGAACAAAGTCGGAGAACTAATAAAATCTAATTTCAAGTTTTGTTGTAAAGCTACAGTAATCAAGGCTCTGTTCTGTTAGTCTAAAGACTGACAAATAGATCAATGGACCAGAACAGGGAGCATGGAAGTATACCCACATATATATGGACAACTGATTTTTGACAAGATGCAATGGCAATTTAGTGTAAAATCATAGGTTTAAAATCTTTCACCGTTCTTAACTTCCACTACGTTGTTTTAATCTCTCTCTCTTCCCATGGTAAGGATGTCACTTTAAAATGCTCTCTATATCATTCTGCCTCTGCTAACTCCTTCCTGAAAATGGTTGAATCTCCATGCCTTTTTGTAAACAGTAGAGGAATTGCTTTTCAATAGAATCATGACATTTTCCTCGGGGTTTCATAAGAAGAACCAAGGAACCAGATTCTCCTCACCACTGACCATATCGAGAATGAATCCTTTAGGTTTCCCCCGCTTTTCTTCCACAAAACTGCTGGATTCTGTCTAGGAAAGACTGGGGTCCTAGGAACACGCTGCCTTTTCTGCCCCTGATGTGAAAAGAGCTAGTCTTCCACCCTGCTCTGGTCTCCATCTTTGACATCTTGGGGACAACAGAAGATGAGATGGCTGGGTGGCATCACTGACTTGATGGACGTGAGTCTGAGTGAACTCCAGGAGTTGGTGATGGACAGGGAGGCCTGGCGTGCTGCGATTCATGGGGTCGCAAAGAGTCGGACACGACTGAGCGACTGATCTGATCTGATCTGATCTGACCTTCATGTCACTAGTGGGTGAGGTGGTGTGAGCAGTGAGAATCAGCATTTCTTCCAGAGCAGTTTCTTCCATTAGGCACCTATGAAACATCTCTTCAAGGCCCTGTATCACAGCTAATTGAGTGGTTAAGGAATTAAGCAAAAGAGATTTTGAAAAAGAAACTGACATTTAAAACAAATGCCATGCTAAAAATGACGAATAGGTTAGGCTTTTATTTTAAGTACATGTTTCCTTACCCCTCTCTCTCTAGGCTAGGAAGAAACTAGCAAGGTCATAGAGGTGGTACCATATCATACATATCAAATATTTTAGAATGTTTTAATGTGAGGGCTTCCCTGGTGGTTCAGGCAGTAAAGAACCTGCCTATAATCCAGGAGGCATGGGCTTGATCCCTGGGTTGGGAAGATCCCCTGAGAAGGAAACTGCACCCCACTCCAGTATTCTTGCCTAGGAAATCCCATGGACAGAGGAGCAGGATGGGCTGCAGTCCGTGGGGTTGCAGAGTCAGATATAACTGAGTGACTAACACACTATATCAATAATAGTCAATAATAACTTATGGTAGAATGCTCTTTATTTTAAGGGATGGTTTAAGGAATCCAACAGTTAATGTGTCTCATAACGTCTCCTAAAAATAAAAGCAGTTCTTCGTGTCTCATCTTTCTTGGCACAAGCCACGCATATGATATACTTTGTTGAAAATTGAGGTCTTTTTGAGTTATAATTTGGAGAAATGAAAAAGAACATGAGCTTAAAGTAAGGTAGATGCATGTTTGTATCTTGGTACTGAAAGTAATTAGCAAAGTGACACTGGGGTATTATTGAACTTCCCTGAGCCTCATTTTTAGGTATCATGTAAATAGGTATCATGTAAATCAGGGGTTGGCAAACATTTTCTGTGAAGAGCCAGATATAAATACTTTAGGCTCTGCAGGAAAAATTATCTCTGTTGTAAACACTCAATTTTGCAATTATAGTAGGAGAATGCTGCTGCTAAGTCACTTCAGTCGTGTCCGACTCTGTGTGACCCCATAGACGGCAGCCCACAAGGCTCCCTCGTCCCTGGGATTCTCCAGGCAAGAACACTGAAGTGGGTTGCCATTTCCTTCTCCAATGCATGAAAGTGAAAAGTGAAAGTGAAGTCACTCAGTCGTGTCTGACTCTTAGCGACCCCATGGACTGCAGCCCACCAGGCTCCTCCACCCATGGGATTTTCCAGGCAAGAGTACTGGAGTGGGGTGCCATTGCCTTCTCCGAGTAGGAGAATAGTCACAGACAAAAAAACAAATGGGAGTGGCTGTGTTCCAATACAACTTCATTTATAAAAACAAACCATTGGTTCAAGTTGGCCTATGGATTATACTCTGCTGACCCCTGATATGGACAATGATACCTTCATCCCAGTGTTGTAGGAAAAATGGGACATGAGAGAATGACCATATCCCAGGTCTTGGGTGAGTCTCTTTTATGGTCTGCCAAGTGAGGGTCCTTGCTTTCGAGCAGGAAAGAATTCAAGAGTGAGTTACTGAAAAGTGAAAGCAAATTTATTTAACAAGTTTATTTAGAGAGAGGAAAACACTCTATTGACAGAGTAGGGGCTGTCTCAGAAAGTGGGAGACTCAGAGTGTGGAGTGGTTAGTTTTTATGGGCAGGATGATTTTATGAGCTAATGAGTGGGAAGAATATTCTACCTTGGAGGAGGGGTGGGAGTTTCTAGGAAGGCGGCTACTGTCCATTTTTGGTCTTCTATGAGTCGGTCTTGCAACCGTCATGGCTCCTGTGGTTGTGTCATTTAGCATATGATTATGCACTATAATGATGGTATAATAAGGCTCATGGTCTACTGGAAGTTGAATCTTCTGCCAGCTTGGGCCTATAGGTTCTAACCAGTTTTGTCATATGCTGTTCTTCTTAATGGTTATGTTCTATTTTTTTAAAATGGTTGTGCCAATCCCCTTCCTTCCAGTCTCACTAGTGGGGTCATAAGGACTACACACTGTATGTCAACTGATGAGAACAGTGCCTGGCCTCAAGTCTGCTCTGTGACACGGCAATTTCCCTTATCCTGTGCCTCTGGAATCCCCTTTGCCACCACTTGTAACCCAAGTTAGATCATGCTTAGATAAGGGGATGTGTTTGTCAGTAGGGCATGAGATGGTTTTGGAGAATTTCTCTTTGCATTCCTTTTTATTACTTGTGAAAGTACTTTTAAAGCTCTGAGTACAGTATGAATGCCAATTGTTATTTATTATTATTAATTTTTCTGTCCTGATGTCAGGGTGAGGGGAGAGAAAACATTTCCAAAGGAAGTGACCTCTTGGACCAAGGCAGCCCCTGTAGAAGCTTTGGGAACCTACAGAGCTGATTGGGCAATGTCTTTTCCCCTTTCTGGATAAGTTTTCTAAATTTGCAATAAAGAACAAGAGGGTACATGTAAAATGTTAGTTTGAGGAAAATGTAACATGGTTGAAGTATTTCTGTTTAGGCCTCATCTCAACATGGTAAGATGGAGATTCATAGAAAAGTATCTGTTGTTATTGGATTGATATCAGGAAATAGAAGCTACCCTCTCATTGGTTTAGAGACAACCTTAAAAATTACAGTTGTTGAGAGTCTTTTTTAATTTTTTAGAAAGTAATATAGTTCTATTCTAGAAAGTTTAGAAACTATAGGAAAGTGAATAGGCCAGAAAAATTTTTTTAAAAGCAAAAGAAAAATTGACCTTTAAACACCCCTTCTAATCTTGACATTGAGTCTTTTTTTTTCTTTTCATCTTTTACATCTTATTTGTTTACAATATTGTAATCATACCCCATATTCACATGGTTATATTCATAAGCTGCTCTTTTCACACTACAAGCATGAGGCAAACACATCCCTATGTCTTTAAAAAACCATTAATGATATAATTTTTGATGGTTTGAGAGGATTCCAAACATTGAGATAGCACATTTGGTTGGCAGCTGACCTTTCAAGTACACCTTTAGCAATTTTCACTCCCCTTTATACCTTTGTAAGAAATGGAAAAAGAAAATAAGAGAGAGATTACATTCAAATCTGTTGGTTTGTCTCTCTTTTAAAGTGGTGAAAGGTTTGGTGTGGGAGACTCATAAGACAACAAGATTGTCCTTTTGGGCTGGGCGAGAGCTGAAGTGAAGCAACTGAGCGTGAGTCTGATGTGGCAACAGGCTCTCAGAATCCCCCACGTTAGCAGCCAACCTGTTCTGGGCTGGGACCTTGCCTCAGCCACGAGGCTTCATGGTGACAATTCAGGAGCTGACAGCATCTGCTCATGCTGCAGAGTCACCACAGGCATGCCCCATCTTGATTAACTGGATTGTTCCATTTTAGACATTCTCCTGTCACAGAACATTCCGTGCTTGTACAAGCGATAATAAGTTACCCCAGGGATAACCTCCTCGGAACCAATAACTCTGTGTAACTCTTTAAGTACTGAATACATCAGCCCTTCTCTAAAGTTAGAAAGCAAGGCATTAATAGCATCTATTAATAATATTATAATATTTGTGTCAGAGTGGGTCTGAAACATTATATGTTAGCAATTAACCCCTTTATTGTGACATTAATGAATGAGATTGGAATTGGATTTAAGGATTTGTTAAATGGCAAAGTCCATGACCTTAATTACTCTAATCTTATCTGACCTAAATGAATGAAATGTATTTCTATTATGTAAAATGGTAGTCATTGCTACCTTATAATGTGTAAGCTGCTCATCTGATTTGTAATGCTAAAACCAAAAATGGAATGAGAGATAATGAAACAGACTAATTTATGGATAAATCTCCAAAAACAAAGATATCTCAAGCCTGAACCACATAACATCTCCCAACAATCCTTTCCTAACTGTTTAATAAAAATTGCTTTCTTTCTCTGATTATAGAAGTTTTGCCCACCCACTGTAAACAACAGATGATAAACTTAGAAAGAAAAAGTACAAACCATCCATGATCTGACCACAGAGATATAACCAATGTTACATCACTGTGCTCTTGTTGTTTGCCACAGAGATGCTTTAATTTACAAACTGACTATATATATATCTCTATATATTTATATACATATATGCACATGTGCTTAGTTGCGACCAACTCTTTGTGGCTCTATAGACTGAAGCCCACCAGGCTCCTCTCCCATAGAGCCACCAGAAGCCCAGTATATACATATATTAATATAAGGGCATACATAAGATATTGCTATAATGTTATTTTTACTTATATTCTTCCAGAGATTTTCCTCTATGCATGTATACATAGAAATATATATATTTTCTTACATATAGGAATCAGATCAGATCAGATCAGATCAGTCGCTCAGTCGTGTCCGACTCTTTGTGACCCCATGAATTGCAGCATGCCAGGCCTCCCTGTCCATCACCAACTCCCGGAGGTCACTCAGACTCACATCCATCAAGTCAGTGATTTCTCCAGCCATCTCATCCTCTGTCGTCCCCTTCTCCTCCTGCCCCCAATCCCTCTCAGCATCAGAGTCTTCTCCAATGAGTCAACTCTTCACATCAGGTGGCCAAAATACTGGAGTTTCAGCTTTAGCATCATTCCTTCCAAAGAAATCTCAGGGCTGATCTCCTTCAGAATGGACTGGTTGGATCTCCTTGCAGTCCAAGGGACTCTCAAGAGTCTTCTCCAACACCACAGTTCAAAAGCATCAATTCTTTGGGGCTCAGCCTTCTTCACAGTCCAACTCTCACATCCATACATAGGATCATGGTATGGACTTCCCTGGTGGCTCAGATGGTAAAGTGTCTGTCTACAATGTGGGAGACCTGGGTTTGATCCCTGGGTTGGGAAGTTCCCTGGAGAAGGAAATGGCAACCCACTCCAGTAGTCTTGCCTAGAAAATCCCATGGACGGAGGAGCCTGGTGTCCATGGGGTCTCAAAGAGTCAGACACGACTGAGCGACTTCACTTCACTATGCATATTATTTAACACAATTCTCTTTTTTCATGATGAATAATATGTCCTAGGCTGATTGTCCCTCTTCTTCCCTGAGACTACAGGAACTTAACTGCTTTTCCTCTTTAGAGCAACCATTATCTCCTTAGTTTCTCAAGGTGTCTCCCCAAGATATACCACAGAATGCAGCCTCTTCAGATTCTGCTTTCCTCACTATTCTTGAAGCCTTCCACACAGATCTTTGTTAAAGATTTTACTGCTAATTGAAAAGGAAAACAGATGACACAAAAATAGCCACAATGGCAGGTTCTGTAAGATTTGACTCACTTCAACCTTCCTGGTTCCCTGGTTGGAAGCACCTGGGTGGCCTGAAATGCTATTGCTTGTCACCTTGAGCTCTGGTAGAAAATTTCATCAAACTTCCCCTCACTTCAGCCTTTTTCTACCTTAAGCCTCTAAAATTCAGTGATTCTCAAGCTAACTGGAGTGAAGATGAAGTTGCTTTTTTATTTTAAGTACTCTTTGTGGTAAAATGCACAGAGTAGAGTTCACTGTTTTGCCCTTTGTAAGTGTACAGTTCAGGGGCATTGAGTACATTCACATAGTATTTGAAATCACATAATATTTGTCTGAAGGCGATCAATCCTGGAATTTCTTTGGAAGGAATGATGCTAAAGTTGAAACTCCAGTATTTTGGCCACCTCATGTGAAGAGTTGACTCATTGGAGAAGACTCTGACGCTGGGAGGGATTGAGGGCAGGAGGAGAAGGGGACGACAGAGGATGAGATGGCTGGATGGCATCACTGACTTGATGGGTGTGAGTCTGAGTGACTTCCGGGAGCTGGTGATGGACAGGGAGGCCTGGCGTGCTGCGGTTCATGGGGTCGCGAAGAGCTGGACACGACTGAGCGACTGATCTATGATCTAATATTTGTCTTTGGTGTCTGGCTTATTTCCGTTACCATCTCTTCAAAGTTTGTTCATGTTATAGACTATGTCAGAAGTGCCTTCTTTTCTAGGGCTGAGAATATTCTATTATATGTATATACTGTGCTGTGCTTAGTTGCACAGTTTTGTCTGACTCTTTGTGAACCGATGGACAGAGGAGCCTGGCAGGAGATTCTCCAGGCAAGAATACCAGAGTGGGTTGCCATCCCCTCCTCCACAGCATCTTTCCAACCGAAGAATCAGACACAAGTCTCCTGCATTGTGGGCAAATTCTTTACCATCTGAGCCACCATGAGAGTGCAAGAATACTGGAATGGGTAGCCTATCCTTTCTCCAGGGGATCTTCCCGACCCAGGAATCAAGCCAAGGTCTCCTGCATTGCAGGTGGATTATTTACCAGCTGAGCCACCAGGAAAGCCCATATTATATGTGTGTATCACATTTAAAACATCTCTTCATCCTCCCAGTACTTGAGCCGCTTTCAACTTCTGTCTGTTGTGAATAAGACTGCTATGGATATGGTGTACACATATCTTTTTGGATCCCTGCTTTCAATTCTTTTGAGTATATATCTAGAAGTGAGCTTGCTAGATCATGTGGTAATTCTATTTTTAATCTTCTGCAGAACTGCCATACTATATGCTACAGAGATTGGACCATTTTGCATTTCCATTCGTGATGGACTAGAGTTTCATTTTCTCCCCAAGGTCTGTTATTTTCTGGAGCTTGTTGTTGTCATTGTTTTTGAAAATAATCTTTATAATGAGTATAAGGTGGTATCTTATTGTGGTTTTGATTTATATTTCCCTAATGGTTAGTGATTTTGAGTCTTTTCATGCATTTATCGACCATTTGTAAATCTTATTTGGTGAAATTCTTTTCAAGTTGTTTGCCCATTTCTTAATTGGATTGTTTATTTTGTTGTTGTTCTTTTTCATTTATTTTGATGGTTTAACTTTTCTTCCATTATCAATTGATAGTTTTCTAAAAATAGAGTAAAATTCCTACCAGTGAATTGCTGGATATGAAGATGAAGGATGTTAAGATGAAGTCCTAGTGCATGTGTTTCTAGCCATAATGACAAAGACTGATTCGCTCCTCTAATTTAAACGACTAGGAAACCAGAATATTACATGAAACAATGGTTTTTCACATACTGAGCAAAAGTTCCATTAGGAGGGTGATCCCTTCAGAGAAAAGAAACAGGATGAATCCTACCTCACCTGAGCTTACTGCTTAGAGGCAGCCCACAAGCATACTCGAGAGGGACCAAACTGACCCCTGGCAACACAAGTGTATACCAGAAAAAAGTTCACAGCTATGTAAGAGAACAAAGCGAAATTCAGTACTCACTATTGAAGATTATCACAATCCCCAATCCAATAAAAACTTTACCCAATATGTAAAAGAGCAGGAAGTATGATCCTTAAGAAGGAAAAAAAAAATCAACCATTAGAAGATAAATCATATAAAAATAAAACAGAAAAAAAGATGTCAGAATATAAGACCCATTTTTAAATTTTTTAAAAAATTTAATGGACATAAAATAAATTAATCTGAGAAATTGCTGTTAAAGTTTCTAAATGTTAACTTTCATATTCTATATTTATTGTTCCATGAAATGGCCAGTAACAATCCACAGACCATCAATTGGTCTGTAGACCACACTTGATATAGCCCTAATTAGACTAATATTTGTTTAACCTCAAACAGATTGACTTAAATATGATTACAGAAAAAAAAGTGCAAAACCAAAAAAAAAAAAAAAAGGGGGCCTCTGAATGTATGTCCATACAATAGAAAAGCCTGTGTCCAAAATGAGCTACGTGTCTCTAGGGATTCCAGCCTCAGCTACTCCCACCTCGGGGGTTTCCCAGCATTGTGTCAGACCCCAAGGGAGCACCTGAGGCGAAGACCCAGGTCCTCAGAGTTGAAGTGTATCCGGAAAATTTGTGAGAGTCTTAATTAGCACAGTCGTTTTAGATAAGCAGAGACACAATATTTTAAGTAAAACCCTTTTGAGCCTAATTATTTCCTCTGTTACCATGAATTTCAGAGGAAACTGTACTAAATCATTCTGGAAATAGGTCCTCAGTTCACAAAATGCTGAGAACTAATTTCTTAATGCATTGGATTGTGTGCATGTTGTAACTGCAAACTGTGGAGACAGGATAAGGAGAGCCTCCAGGAGCTTTTACCAGCTACCTCTCAGAGGCAAATGTCCATGAACACTTTGTTCCAAAGGAGAATGGAACATTGTCTTCTGGAAATCTGCTAATTGAGTTGCTAATTAACAGCAGCTTTCGTTTATAGTCCTGAAGATTGTTGCTCAGCCTATCCAGTTTCTAAACTGTTTTGTGTGATGAAGCTGTGAGGAGAAAGAGGGGAAAAGACAAAATAAATATGTGTATAAACCGTTGTCTGTTGTTCAGTCGCTAAGTTGTGTCCAGCTCTTTGGACCCCACGGACTGCAGCACACCAAGCTCTTCTGTCCTTCACTATCTCCAGGACTTTGCTCAAATTTTCATGTCCCTTGGGTCAGTGATGCAATCTAACCATTTTTCCTTTATCATCCCTTCCTCCTTTGCCTTCAATCTTTTCCAGCATCAAGGTCTTTTCCAATGAGTCAGCTCTTCACATCAGGTGGCCAAAGTATTGGAGTTTCAGCATCAATCCTTCCAATGAATATTCAGGATTGATTTTCTTTAAGATTAACTGGTTTGATCTCCTTGCTGTCCAAGGGACTCTTGAGAGTCTTCTCCAACACAACAGCATGACAGTTTGAAAGCATCAATTCTTCAGCAATCTGTATACATTGTATACATGTGTACACTGGGGATATGCAAATATCATGGATGGCATTCTATTTCTTACTTTCATTTGGAACTCATGACAACCATTTCTCAATCTCTTTTTCTATTCGTTTTCTCATCTATGAAAAGAGTATAATGGTAACATATCTTCCTCAAAAGGTTGAAATGATTTGCTATATATAAACATATTGGCACATGCTATGTGCCCAGTATATATTAAGTGTTTACACCTGTATCTATACTTCTATAATGTTTGCTTCTTTTTTCATTCATTCAAATCCACCCAAGAAATGTGTAGCATTGGAGGGCTTAATCTAAAAAATCATAGTTTTTAAGTTAAAAGCCCTGATGTAATTTTACAGAATGTAGCACTATTAATTTCAAGTTAGACATTTTTGTTATTTTCTGTGGCAAAAGCACATCACCCTGAGGGCAAGAAGTTGAGTCCTTAGGTGTTGGTGATAGAATCGTTATGCAATGGCAGGTTGCCTGGCATCAACTTCATCATCTACAAAGCTTCAACATCCCCTGTAGTTTCCCCACAGAATCATAAATACCTGTTTCTTATGACTATATCATTTTGGTCTGTTGGTGAAAAAAAAATTATGTGGGAGAGCACTGAGGGACACCTGCCTTGGCTAAGCGTTGCCACTTACACCCAGAGGACTCAGAAGAATGATGGAAGTAACGTGTTAACTAGGCTCAGTCAAAAGGAAAGGATGAAGAATAGTCATTTTTCAGTTTCAACTCGGCATCCCTTTATTCTGCTGTGCAAAATACAATCTCGTAGTGATTGCAAAAAGGTCTTGGGGAACACTCTACCAAGACACGTGAAGAGGTGCCCCTGATGTGGGCATTCTGAAAATCTTGATGAGCACCTTGCCTGGCTACAGGTAACTGTAGCAACAGCCCCCTTCCTACTCCAGTGAGGAACCAGTGCTCTGTGGGTTGCTGAGTTTATAGTCTCAGTGTTGCTCCCTATATGAATGTGAAAACTGTTCCAAAGGGGACCAGTAGCCACTAGGGATGAATGTTCTAATTACTTTGCTGCTAAGTCACTTCAGTCGTGTCTGATTCTGTGTGACCCCATAGACGGCAGCCCACCAGGCTCCCCCGTCCCTGGGATTCTCCAGGCAAGAACACTAGAGTGGGTTGCCATTTCCTTCTCCAGTGCATGAAAGTGAAAAGTGAAAGTGAAGTCGCTCAGTCGCGTCCGACTCTTCAGTTACCCTATGGATTGCAGCCCACCAGGCTCCTCGGTCCATGAGATTTTCCTGGCAAGAGTACCGGAGTGGGGTGCCATTGTTTTCTCCGGTTCTAATTACTTTAAGTGACAGTAAATAAAATTATTTTGAAATGTATCAGAGGTATTGTCTATATAGAAAGAACTCTTTTAGTTATGCTTGGCTAAATTGATCTTCTGAAATAAGAATATATTATTTCTAAGAGACTGTATATTCATATTGAGCTATTTTCATTTAAAAATAATTATTTGGGGGTAGAGGTGAGCTCTCACACTAAACTAGAAGTAGCAAAAATTAGATAAAGGAAACGTAGCTTTTGTTTTTCTGATTTCCAGTTTTCTTCCTGACATTCTGTAAATTTCTGATATTGGACCTTTTTGTTGCTGTTTTTCTGTGTCCTTTGTTGATATCCTCAGCCAGTCCCTTGGTTTCAAATACTGTCATTATTTTGTGAAAAAAACAACTGAATCCCTCTTTATAGTTATGGGGCATCTTCTTACATGAGTTAATAAATATCTATCATCCAAGCCATCTTGGTTTGGTATTTTCCTACTTGTATCTGGAAGTGGGTTGACTCTTTTCCCTCTAAACAATAATGGGAGAGCGGATCATTCTAAAGCCAAGTCATAATCATGTCACTCCCATATTCAAAAATCTTAGTAATTCCTTACTCCCTACAAAAAAGAAAAAAGAAAACTTCCAAATTTATAATCTATCATTCAAATGTTTTCTAAAAATTTCCTCAACTCACCTTTCCAAGCTATTTCTTATATGCTTCATTTACATGGTCCTTCCAGTGGTTAACAAAAGTTAAGAGCTGCAGGGGGAAGATGGAAGAGGGGAGGGTGCCACCCAGCTCAGAAGCTGTCTGGGCCCTGGACCAAGGCCTGCTTCCCCTTCCCTGTTCCCACGCCGCCACCTCCAGGGGCTGAATGTGGAATTCGCTGGTGTCAACCCAATTTTCACCTGGAAATTCGGTTTAGGTGGCAGAGATCATCTTTGGAAAGTTGTTTTGTGTGCCAGTGCACATTAAAGAACAAGCTGAACTCCTGAAGGCTGAGGATTGCGTTTGAGAGCACGGCTTCTGGACCTCCAAGCTCTAGGATTAGCGCTGCAGCATGGCAACCCCTGTGAATTGTGTGCCCTCAGCATGCGAGGTTCTCCTCCAGAAGCAGGAAGCACACTCAGAGAATGCTGAAGCTGCAAGACTCACTTCCAGAACACAGACAATCTAAGAGGAGCAAGGCAGACAGGCAGCCAATGTGAAGGGACGTGTCCAGTAAGCGGCAGGCCCTGCCACTGCCTCAGCAACTGCTCCCGCTGCGCTCAAAGCAGAGTTCAGGGAGCCTGTCCCCGTCTGTGACTGAAGACTCAGGCATTCAACCAGCATGGTCCAGTAACCCTAAAGTGAGGAATTCTATCACAAAAGAGTCAACACCCAGGAAGTGGTGGCCTTCCCTTACAGCGGTGGCTTCATCTGGGCATCCCTAACTGGTTTTTAAATTCTCCAGGCAGAGAGAACACGGGGTGGCAGGGGATGAGGGGGGCTGGCTGGTCAATCCCAGTCTCTCCCGCTTTATGACTCTGAGAGTGGGAACCACCCAGCAAGCACTCCTCAGGCTAGGATGAGAGCTGGACCTGAAGAATGGGGCTGAAAATTGTGCCAAGGGAGCAAGGTATTCCCCCACCCCCTGCCCCCCACTGCTTTGGTCAGAGAGCTCCTGGTCAGAATTCTGCTGACTCAATAAATTCCCAGGATTCCCAGCACATAACACACTGACTATTCCATCATCTCATGGGACCCACAGGTCTTCCAGACTTTTAGATTATTAACCAAAGCCCACACCTGCTCTGACTGAAGTGACTTAGCAGCAGCAGCAGCTCTGAAGACAGACCGAATGATGTGTATGTTCTCAAGCTGTAGAAACTGCCACCCCTTTCACACCCACAGCATCCCTAGCAGCACGTCAAAGAGAAGCAAACCTGTCTGAACACATTTGACTTTGGAACGACCTGAAACCTCTCCCGGAAAACCAACCAAGGACGGAATTCTTCCCTGAATACCAAACGGCAGCCATGTCCATGTCTTCTGGCACCAGCACCCACACCTGCTGCTCCTATGTGTCCCCTGGGATAAGCCTGGGGTGGGAAACAAACGGATTCCTCCTGCAGGCAGCCCTGCCAACTTATTCCACTCTTCCTCCACCATACTGTGCCCCCAAAGGGAGCAACTACCCATCTCTCAGGGGCAATGGCTCTGGTAGATCCCAGGGTCCTCTTGCCTTTCCCTCTCCACTGGTGTCCACTTGAGATTCCCACACCCTGGGAGAGACCGCAGACAGACTACATCATGAGGAGCTCATGCATCAGCAGAACTTCTTGTGTGTACATCGTGTGTTTTCAGTGGCTTAGTCACATCTATCTCTTTGCAACCCCGTGGACTGTAGCCTGCCAGGCTCCTCTGTCCGTGAGATTTTCCCAGGTAAGAATACCAGAGAGGGTTGCCATTTCCTCCTCCAGGGGATCTTCCCAACTCAGGGATCAAACCTGTGTCTCCAGCATCTCCATACAAACTCTCAAATCTAGTGTATGATTTCCCCTGATGAAAATACATTCACAGCAGCCTGAAAAATGCAAAATGCTGCCATGTAAGCTGAACCTCCAGGGAAACCAGAAGGACTGATAGAAGCCAGAATGGCTCAGTAACAAAACCGGAGTAAGGGACCTGGGTCCCAGACAGATGCAGAGGCTCCACCTGTCCTTTTTGGATGTGAATATGTGCCTTCAGATGAAGTGATTCCTTCTTCCATGAGCTCCAAGTCTGGGTCCCTAGCATCCAATCACCCAGATTATGTGAATCCTGAACAGATAGTTTGCCTGAAGTTATGGCAAGAGTGTTTAATCAACAGAAGAAGAAGAATCAGGGACAAGTGGCTGGCTATACCCAGTGTTCCTTCCAGGATACTGGGTGACCCACATGGACCTTGGAATTTGCCTTAGGTCCTCTCCCTCGATACTAAATGACCCCTAATGTAGGCTGGGCACCTTGGCAAACAGAACCATATTCTGATAGTATGACTACACCATATTCTCTGCTCCTAGGAGTATGACCCTCAACTCCAACACGCCAGGGATCAGATATGCCTTCCTGGATTTGCAAGCATGATAGTCTCTGAAATGAAAGGCAAATGTCCCCAACCCTGCATCCAGACCAGGTCTTTCTGAAATCAGCTGGCCATTCAGTATGCCAGGGGGTCTTCTGTGGTTTCAACTGAGGGGATTGCTTCCAAAATCCCCTAAGATTTTCTGCCAAGACATTTCAACAGCAATTTGCAGAAAAATTTCAAAGTGGTCTTCCTGGGATAAGCATGACGGTCCTAAGGTCCAGCATGGAGGTGATTACCATGATCCCAGGCTTTCTGTGAACATTCCCATTTTTCCTCTGAGTCTCACCCACATGAGTTTCCAAAAATGATTCCCTACCAATGAGCTCTGGTTGAGTTTGAGTTTACTATGATCCTTAATGTCAGGGAAGGAAATATCAGTTTAAATGTCAACATGGGATCCAACTCTCAGATGCTACATGAGAAGATGAGAAGCTCAGTGGGGCGATGATGCACTGCACTCAGGCAGCTCCAGGATGCTTCCTACTGAGCAGAAGACGGCTCCTCTGCCATGTGGAGAGCACGCTCAGCAGGAGTATGGTGTGGGCTTTAGGCCATGTTCTCCATGTCTCAAAGTCCAGGATGCCACAGTGCTTTGTGGACCCTCAGAGAACCAATCAGACCCAGCAGAAGGACTAATGGTCAGCTCTGTCATAGTCACCACATCTCACCCCTCCTAGACATCCCCTTAGCTTCAACACAGCTCCTTCCAGTTTGAGACGGCCTGGGACAAAAGCCTTTGAATAAATCTGTGGCAAGTGGCCGTGTGCATTCTCCTGGTCTGAACCCTCTGAAACCTCCCATCATGTACTATCCAGTCATCAATGCTGGGCTTGCCCTCAGGAAACCTCTAGATTTCATTGCACATGGCAGGCCTGATGGCAGGCTCAGGTACTGCTGCTCAGTGACAGCCTTCTTAGGGCTTGCTGCCTCTCTGTGCATGATCTGCTTCTGTGAGTATCCAGATGTCTTCTCTCTAGTTCGACTTGCCTCCAGAGCCATCTGTCCCCAGGCTTCCTCTCCATTGTGATGTCTTACGTGTTTGAGTTTGCAATGTCCTGTTCTACCGGATTATTCCATTGTGGCATCAAGAAATCAGTTGGCTTGGATGATAGGTCCCCTCCAGCTCCTTTACTCAACTTCTTATCAATGAGTAACATGCCAGGAATGGGCATTAATATTTACAAATCCTTGAACTTCCAGTTCCAATGCCAACCTTCAACCCCATGGGAAGGCCCTGCCACTCCTCACTCCAGCCAGATACCCTGCCTGAGTACCCTAGAAACCAACATGCTTCCTCATGGTGTTTCAGTGGGGCTTGATTTCACGTCACACCTTGTGATGGATCTTGGACCCCAGGAGCCTCAGATGGTATCTCAAGGACAGATGTGTTTTTTGCAGGAGTTTCCTCCAGGATAAGTCTCTTCCACAGCAGATATCATTTTCTTATGGTGGCCCCAGTGGAGGTAGAATAACTTCCTGGAGACATGGTGTCACCTCTCCTCAAAATTCAGCACTTTACAAGCATGGAGGCCCAAGGGGTCCTGAGGCCTTCACTGTGCTGGGGACTAGCACAGTGCGTTTAGTCTTCTCAGACCCAGATCTGCAGGAGGTCATACCTGAGTTTGATCTGTCCTATGTTCTAACATTTTACACTTTATTTATTTATTCTAACATTTGACACTTTATTTCTACTTCCTTTCAAGAATGAATCTTTAGAAGACTTCATTTAAAATTGTTTTTCTATTTGACTTGCTTAGGTGTCATGAGGAAAACACTCTGGAAGTCATAGACCAATGGGGGCAATGAACATGTGCTTTTAAGCAATGCTGTGCCCAAGATTCTTAGCTTCTAAATGCAATGACATTGAACAACCTGCCCATCACCCCTGCCACCCTGGCCTTGCTGCCACAAGCACAAAATACCACCCCAGCTTGTCCACCAGAAATTATGTCACTCTCCTGAAGTTAATGCTCTGTCTGTTCAGTGGTGTGCTCACTTTAAATACATCCAACTTACTAAAATTTAGACTTGCCAAATAGAAAAGCTGGCAGAGTGATTTTCTGCTAAAGAAGAGGTTCCTTTACCATGTCAATACTTAAAACAAGAAGCTACTTTTAATACATTTTAATGTTTGAAAGCATTATTTCTTAGGGACTCTGGATTCCCTGGAAATGCAGTATACCTGTATTCTCTTCATTTTCTAGCACAGACTTTGACACTTTCAGAAGCCAGCCAGAAGTAGGACAAACAGCTAACGGTCTGTGTCATGGGCTTTGTGGCTTGTGAATCCGAAATAAGAGGCCAAAGAAGAAAATAACTGTTCTAGCACTGATTTGTTGTGAATCAATTTCAAACCTCAAAAAGGTCATTTTATTTTACTCACAGGGAAATCATATTAAACAACCTACTCCATGTCAAAACATTTGGATTTCTGCAAAGAAAGAAAATAAGATTGGGATTGGTGGTACAGTGTATTATACGGAGAAAATCAGATCATCAGAGAATGTTGGAGATTTACTGGCCCTTAGCATTCTCTTAATCAGGCTAAATTATTCATATTGTAGATGCAGAAAGCAGAATGGGCATCTTAGTTTTGTCTTCCAAACAGTTCTCTTTTCTCTTTCCAAGCTAACTTTAAAAGATGAATCCACCTCCATTGAAGAGTTCCAAAGAAGGATTGAAATTGTTGGCTTCAGAGATGGAGGCCTTTAGAAGTGACTACTCTGAAGTTTCCTAGCTTAGGTCATACTCGGTACATGCAATTTTTCATGTTTAGTGGGTACCAAGAAAAGGCAGCTTATCATATGAATTGAAAGAATGTCCCACATTTATTATTGGCATCAAACAAAGCAGGTTTTGGATTTGTTTTTTTTTTTTTTTCTGGCCCATGATTGGGTAAAACAGAATGAAATTACAAATTATGGAGTATATCAGGCATTCACAAGAAAACATTTAAATGTAGCTTTGAATTTAAACTAGTCTGTTTAGTATCTAAACCTCACAGTTCTTCCTTCTATCTATAGTTCAACCTAAAATATAAAAAATAAAGCATTCTTTGGGTTGCGAGATCTAGCCCTGTACTCTGTTTTATATTCTGACCTACAAGGATGTAGAATTTGCTGCAACGGCATTTATAGAGACATGTTCTATCTTGAAAATAAGTAAGATATTTCTGTTAAAAATAGATATGGAGATTAGTGGTGGATAAATCTCATTAAGTTTGGAATCTGGGTTGATTTTATATAAGGGTTCCAGGAATTCTGGGGCTTAGTGACAGATTACACAAATATTTGGGGATTAAAGAGCTCATCGAATCCAGGGAAAAAATTCATATCCTTTAAGTATATCCCCCAAATATATATGTTTGTGTATATATACATACACATACACATACATATATACTTAGGAAAGAATTATTAATAACCAAAGCTTTATGTTTTCAGAGACTTATATCTTTTCAACTTCTGTTGCAGAAGCTAGCTCTGTTCTAAACCATGCCCACTGGAAAAAGCAGACTAATTAGGACACACAATATTTTCTCAATGACCATATTAAGAACTGAGCTCTCTTGAAGGTATAAAAGAGACAGCCTGGCTTGAGTTCAAATCCTGTCTCTCTCAGCTTAGTTGCTATGTGGCCTGTTCAAATTATTCGCCCTCACAGAGCCTCTATTTCTCAAACCTGAAGGAAGAGGGTGTAACAGTGTGAGCATAGATTTCCAATTACAAAATAAAATGTTAAAACAATGCTTGATTAAAAAATAATATTCAAGAAAGCCTAAAACTAAGACTCTTCCTTTACATTGACTGTATGAAAGATTTTTACAGTTTCTACCAAATGACAGTAGTGGTAAAGTATCAGGTAAATTACCTGCTGCAGTGCAGGAGATGTAGAAGACCTGGATTTGATCCTTGGTGAGAAAACCTCCTGGAGAAGGAAATGCAAACCCACTCTAGTACTCTTGCCTGGAAAACTCCATGGACAGAGGAGCCCAGTGGGCTATATTCCATGGGGGCTGCAGACAGCTGGACGTGACTGAACACACACATACCTCCTCTATACCTCCTCTATACCTCCAAGGGAGCACTGCTTCAGTATCCATTTATTACTTCCTTTTCAGTAGTTGTTAATCAGTCTAACACAGGCTGAGGCACGGTTTCTTCAAAGAGAGAGTCTTAGACTTGTGGAGAAAAGAACTGGGCTTGAGATCTGACCTAAACATTATCTCTGACTTTGGAAAAATAATGTATTTCTCAGACTTATAGTTTCTTATCTGTAAGATGATATGTTAGACCAAATGTTGATATTCTCCCTAAAATTTGTATATTGAAGCTCTAACCCCCATGTACAACTGTTAGAACTGGACGTGGAACAACAGCCTGGTTCCAGATAGGAAAAGGAGTACATCAAGGCTGTATATTATCACCCTGCTTATTTAACTTATATGCAGAGTACATCATGAGAAACGCTGGACTGGAAGAAACACAAGCTGGAATCAAGATTGCCGGGAGAAATATCAATAACCTCAGATATGCAGATGACACCACCCTTATGGCAGAAAGTGAAGAGGAAGTAAAAAGCCTCTTAATGAAAGTGAAAGTGGAGAGTGAAAAAGTAGGCTTAAAGCTCAACATTCAGAAAACGAAGATCATGGCATCTGGTCCCATCACTTCATGGGAAATAGATGGGGAAACAGTGGAAACAGTGTCAGACTTTATTTTTGGGGCTCCAAAATCACTGCAGATGGTGACTGCAGCCATGAAATTAAAAGACACTTACTCCTTGGAAGGAAAGTTATGTCCAACTTAAATAGCATATTCAAAAGCAGAGACCTTACTTTGCCAACAAAGGTCCGTCTAATCAAGGCCATGGTTTTTCCTGTGGTCATGTATGGATGTGAGAGTTGGACTGTGAAGAAGGCTGAGCGCCGAAGAATTGATGCTTTTGAACTGTGGTGTTGGAGAAGACTCTTGAGAGTCCCTTGGACTGCAAAGAGATTCAAACAGTCCATTCTGAAGGAGATCAGCCCTGGAATGTCTTTGGAGGGAATGATGCTAAAGCTGAAACTCCAGTACTTTGGCCACCTCATGCAAAGAGTTGACTCATTGGAAAAGACTCTGATGCTGGGAGGGATTGGGGGGCAGGAGGAGAAGGGGACAACAGAGGATTGTATGGCTGGATGGCATCACTGACTTGATGGATGTGAGTCTGAGTGAACTCCGGGAGTTGGTGATGGACAGGAATGCCTGGCGTGCTGCGATTCATGGGATCACAAAGAGTCGGACATGACTGAGCGACTGAACTAAACTGAACCCCCATGTGAGGTGTTTGGAGGTGGAGATTTGGGTAGATAAGTTTAGATGAGGTAGTAGGGGTAGGCTCTCCTGAATGGGATTAGTGGAATTACAAGAAGAGGCTAGAGCTTGTTCTCTCTCTCCCCACCGTGTAAGACAAAGTGACTGTCTGTAAACCAGGAAAAGGGGTCTAAGTGGAAACCAAATCAGCTGATACCTTATTCTTGGACTTTCCAGCCTCCAGAACTGTGAGATATAAATGTACACAGTAGCAGGCCAAGGAAGGCAGATGGGGATAAAAATACCAAACCATGTTATGGAGTCCTTAGATCACAAATGAAATATATATAATGTCTCTGCAAATTTTCAATCACTAAACAAATTATATATATTGTGTTAGGAACTAGAGAGATGTAAAAATGAACCAGGCACAGACCTTGACCTCAAAAAGTTCAGTTTCCTAGGTGAGGTAAGACTTGGGTATAACTAAATATGATACAAAAGAGAAAGGGCCATGTTCATCATTCTTCATTCATTTAACATATGCATTCAGCACCTACTCTGCGCCAAGTGCTAGTCTAGATCTGGGGAAGTAATCTAGATCTGGGGACTCAATAAACGAACAAACAAAAAATTTCCTATTCTTACAGAGTTTCTGTCTGAGCCATGGGAGCAGTCAGTAAATAAATATACATATATCTAATAATATATACAGTGGTAAGAAGTGCTTTGAAGACATGGAAAATAAGGCAATGGATAAATAGCTGTGAGGGG
Source organism: Tragelaphus eurycerus (assembly GCA_935064755.1). Classification (NCBI taxonomy): domain Eukaryota; kingdom Metazoa; phylum Chordata; class Mammalia; order Artiodactyla; family Bovidae; genus Tragelaphus; species Tragelaphus eurycerus. The sequence continues at coordinate 12,468,688 of CAKXYN010000024.1, read as the reverse complement.
GATTTGGCTATTTTGTACAATGTGATGAGAGAAGACCTAGTGAAGTCATGTGACTGCAGGCTCAGTTTGATAAAGGACATTTGAAAAGACACTTCCATGAAGTGAGCAGGTGAGCTGGACAGATTTATTAATGGATAATATTCCAGGCAGTGGGAAAAGCAAGTACAAAGGTATAGAGGCAGGAGTGTTAGTCATAAAAGAACATTCTTCTAACAGGATCTGGGAATTCAGAGTTGATGAGATTATTTCTCACTAAGAGTTCATAATGATATAAGACCCTGGAGATCAGTTCAGGGAAAACAGAGGTCCAATTAAAGAAGAGGTTTGTATAAAAGCACCACATATTTACATAATATTTTATAATTTTCACTCATCTTTTCCTTAGATCATAACTCATACATTTATATCCATAGGTACATACTATAATTATTATCCAACCTTCAAAGATTCATCAGTTCAGTTCAGTTGCTCAGTTGTGTCCGACTCTCTGTGACCCCATGAATCACAGCACGCCAGGCCTCCCTGTCCATCACCAACTCCCGGAGTTCACTCAGATTCACGTCCATCGAGTCAGTGATGCCATCCAGCCATCTCATCCTCTGTCGTCCCCTTCTCCTCTTGCCCTCAATCCCTCCCAGCATCAGAGTCTTTTCCAATGAGTCAACTCTTCGCATGAGGTGACCAAAGTACTGGAGTTTCAGCTTTAGCATCATTTCTTCATAAATGATCATATTTCAGTTTCCTATAAATGTAACAAATGACATGGTTATTAATCATCCCTTTCCCATTTCATATTATTATTATCATCATCTTCAGACACAGGATAAATTGTGGTTAAAAACCTGTACTTTGGAGTTAGGCAGATATAAGTTCACATAACAAGTTCAACTGGTTACTAGATTTCTGACCTTAAGGATATTGCTTAGGCTTTTGTTTCTTTATTTGTAAAATGGAAATAATCATATTGTAATGAGTCTATTGTGAGAATGATATTGTTGTGTGACTTTACACACACATACACACAGTATTTAGCACAATACATGACATAAAGTAAATAATTCACAAATAGTTGTTTACAAATAAAATAGTGAGAAATGTCTTATTTTTACCCATTGTCCCTCATGGAAGTGGTACTGAAAAATTGCTCACTGATGCTTTCTTTTCAATCCTATCTTTATTGAAATATTCACAGACATTGAATTATAAAGCAAAAAAATTGCAATCTAAAAGTCATACAATACAGAATGTTTCTAAAATGAATGGAAGAGAAAGTATGAGTGGGAGTAACAAGAATAAGTATTTACAAGTCTTTACTGAATAAAAAGGGCTTTTGAAGACATTAATCTATTTGCTCTTTGATAATAAAACTGTAGCCTGAATATTATTTATCTTCTCCATTTTACAGATTAAAAAAATATGACTCAGATAAGTTGAGTGATTTTGGCTAAAACCATACAGCTTGTAAATAGAGAAGACCGGAACTTATATTCAGGTATTCTGATTTCAAGTCCCTGCGGGTAGTTATTGGGGCAACTGAAGCCCAAGAAATCCTTGCAAGACTGGAAAAACTTCCAAGTGATTAACTGGGTTGGTAGCATTATGGCCCTCCCTCCTATTTGTGGGTTTTTGCTTTCTCGATGAGGATTACTAAAGAAAGTTACTTAAGCCTCTTCACAAAGCACCAGAAATTCCTGGTTACAAGACAACTAATGAAATACGTGTTTCCCTTCAAATGGACTTCAGAGGATCTAGAATTTAAACAGCCTCATTGGAGAGGCAGATCCCTTTGTGGTTTAGGCTCATTGGATCACTTTTTCGAGCTCCTCAAGGTCAGGGACTATGTCTTCCCCATATTTCCATTTCAGGGCCCAGCACAGAACCTTGCACCCAGGAAGCACCCAGATGGGGCTTGACCACAGGCTGACAGGCACTGTGATGGTTGATACCAGTTAGGACCACCAGTTCAGCTCCGTTTTTGGCTGCACTGAATAAAACAGACATCGGCTGTCATGAGAAAACACATCACTCAGTAGTTTTTCAGGTTTTGCTTCTGAATCCAAGGCCCTGACTTGGACGACGAGACAACAGAACCCCCACCCTCTCTACCATCCATCATTTCTCCTCTCTAGTCCCTTTTCAGAAAGAGCTTCCTTCGTAGGAGCTGGAGCCAGAGCTGCAGATCTTATTTGCTTCAATAGAGAAAATAAGTTTAAAGCAAGGATATTAAATCTGCCTTCAGCTTAGAAGCCTGAATACCAGTGCTGACTTAGACTTGCCCATGGATAAGTTTGGCATTGGTCAGCAAACTGGTAACGCGGTGGCATTAGCACCAATGTGGAAGGGAGCTGCACTGGGCTGAAATTCCTGCACTGTCAAGTAACAAGGGCTGAATGTACTGACCAGCTCGGGTATTGATCACTTTACACACATTCTTTAGTCCTCGATGGAAAATACCTATTATTATTTTCCAGAGGATAAAGTTGGAGCAGAGAGGTGAAGTGACTTGCTCTAGGTCGCAGAGAGTAAGTAGCAGGTCTGGAATGAAACAAAGCCATTGGACTTCACAGCCTGCGTGCGCCCTTAACTACATGGCCTTGGGCAAGGGAATAACCTTCCCAGTGTCTCCATTTCCCCACTGGTAAAATGAACAGAGAAGCAACTACTTTCTCTGATGGTTAGGACAAGTCATTGAGATCATACATCCAAAGCACCTAACACTTCAGATCAGATCAGATCAGTCGCTCAGTCGTGTCCGACTCTTTGCGACCCCATGAACCGCAGCACGCCAGGCCTCCCTGTCCATCACCAGCTCCCGGAGGTCACCCAGACTCATACCCATCGAGTCAGTGATGCCATCCAGCCATCTCATCCTCTGTCGTCCCCTTCTCCTCCTGCCCTCAATCCCTCCCAGCATCAGAGTCTTCTCCAATGAGTCAACTCTTCGCATGAGGTGGCCAAAATACTGGAGTTTCAGCTTTAGCATCATTCCTTCTAAAGAAATTCCAGGATTGATCTCCTTCAGAATGGACTCATTGGATCTCCTTGCAGTCCAAGGGACTCTCAAGAGTCTTCTCCAACACCACAGTTCAAAAGCATCAATTCTTCGGCGCTCAGCCTTCTTCACAGTCCAGCTCTCACATCCATACATGACCACAGGAAAGACCATAGCCTTGACTAGGCGAACCTTTGTTGGTAAAGTAATGTCTCTGCTTTTGAATATGCTATCTAGGTTGGTCATAACTTTCCTTCCAAGGAGTAAGCGTCTTTTAATTTCATGGCTGCAGTCACCATCTGCAGTGATTTTGGAGCCCAGAAAAACAAAGTCTGACACTGTTTCCACTGTTTCCCCATCTATTTCCCATGAAGTGATGGGACCAGATGCCATAATCTTCGTTTTCTGAATGTTGAGCTTTAAGCCAATCTTTTCACTCTCCACTTTCACTTTCATCAAGAGGCTTTTTACTTCCTCTTCACTTTCTGCCAGAAGGGTGGTGTCATCTACATATCTGAGGTTATTGATATTTCTCCCAGCAATCTTGATTCCAACTTGTGTTTCTTCCAGTCCAGCATTTCTCATGATGTACTCTGCATATAAGTTAAATAAACAGGGTGACAATATACAGCCTTGACGTACTCCTTTTCCTATTTGAAACCAGTCTGTTGTTCCATGACCAGTTCTAACTGTTGCTTCCTGACCTGCATACAGATTTCTCAAGAGGCAGATCAGGTGGTCTGGTATTCCCATCTCTTTCAGAATTTTCCATAGTTTATTGTGATCTACACAGTCAAAGGCTTTGGCATAGTCAATAAAGCAGAAATAGATGTTTTTCTGGAACTCTCTTGCTTTTTCCATGATCCAGCGGATGTTGGCAATTTGATCTCTGGTTCCTCTGCCTTTTCTAAAACCAGCTTGAACATCAGGAAGTTCACGGTTCACATATTGCTGAAGCCTGGCTTGGAGAATTTTGAGCATTACTTTACTAGCGTGTGAGATGAGTGCAATTGTTCGGTAGTTTGAGCATTCTTTGGCATTGCCTTTCTTTGGGATTGGGATGAAAACTGACCTTTTCCAATCTTGTGGCCACTGCTGAGTTTTCCAAATTTGCTGGCACATTGAGTGCAGCATTTTCACAGCATCATCTTTCAGGACTTGGAATAGCTCCACTGGAATTCCATCACCTCCACTAGCTTTGTTTGTAGTGATGCTTTCTAAGGCCCATTTGACTTCACATTCCAAGATGTCTGTAGGTGCTTAAAAATGTCAGTTCCCTCTCATCCCTCAAACAACCTGAGATTGTATCATTTCTTGAGCAACCCTTTAGAAACATAGAGCTAAAATTAATCCGAGCCACATCAGAGCCAACAACAATAAAGCTGATTTGTTCAGACTTATTATTTTGTTTCAAAAAGAGACCTGTCTCCAATTTCCTGGGCAAACCCACAGAGCCAATCCAAACTGAAAATGCACGCAGCCATTGCAAACTCATTGTTGAAACATGACAGACACTTCAGAAACCAGGAAATTCCTTCTTGAGATGACTTGCTTCTTAGCCAAAGCAGAGATGGTTAAACAATACAGCAGTGCAGCTGTGGCCTTCAGGGCACACAGTGGGGCTTCATGCTCCTGGGGTGAATGGAAACACAGGGACTCGCTTGCCAGCTGGCACTGTCACTCCAGGGACAAGATATGCATGGCCTCGCCTTCCAAGTTGAGAGCAATTGCTGGCAGGACACCATGAGCATGTCAAGTTAAGGGAATATTTTTTTTAAAGGCCCATCACTGTTTTTCTTTCTTTAAATGGTAGCCACCAAAAAGTTATGCAAACACTTCAGCTGTGGAATATTTAATCTGACATTTGGCTTGACTCCCTTGTTGATTCAAGGAATGAAGTATGCAGTATATGCCTCGCAGTTGTTTCGTTGCTCACTTAAGAAAAAAGATAAATGAGATACAACAACTTAATCTTCCTTCTCCTCAGTTTTAACTGGGTCACTACCAGGATCCATCCTTGATTCCCAAAATAATAGGACACAATTATGAACCATTGGACATAAGATGAATAGCTTATTTAATAAAACTGGTGGGTTTAATCGCCCTCTTTTTTTTTTTTTTTTTTTTTTGCCCTGCTGGAAGTTTTAGGAGTCCCTCTAATTATGGTTTTCTCAAGGGTTTGGCAGTTCTTTTATTCGGGTCTGGTGTTTGGGGTTTCACATGCTCTCATGGAAATATTGCCAGAACTGTACTCCTATTCTCCTTGTCATTCGGTTTTTAGCAGGGGAACAAGCCTCTTGCTGCTGTCTGCTGATCATTCACATGGGACATGTGTCCTGGCTTCATGTGTTCATCTGTCTGTGGATGTTTACTTACCATGTTTCTCCTTCTTTAACTGATGCTTATACTTTCCTAAAAGAGGAGTCCCCTCTGGGTTCTCTTTGAATACGAGTCACATGATTTCTGATCCTTAGCATAAAGGGAACATTGCCGCTCCTCAGAAATCACAGGGATCCTTAAAAGTCTAGCTGATGGGCAGTTCACACTTTGTACTGTGTGGAGGGAAGGAGACAGGACTGGCCAACATTCCTAAGGGAAGGAGAACCTTTCCAAGGTTCCTCCAATGATGAGTTAGAACAGTTGCTTGACAGAAACAAGCGTAATTCCTAAAGTCCCATCCTTCCTGCGGGTGGGCCAATGGGCTAAACAGCGCTAGAAAACGTAATGAAATGCAGTCTGTTTCTTCTTTCTCTTCCACTTCCATGCTTAGTGTTATAACAAAGCTGATTTAAACACCAGGTCATTGTCACTCAGCTCCAGGTGATGACATAATTCCGCTTCAGAGAAATACTGAAATAGTGCTCATCCTGTTTAAAGTGTGTTAGGGAGGAAAGAGAAAAGGAAACTGGAGACTGATGGATCTGGATGTTTCCTTAGTTCTGATTCGAGTTTCTGGTCTCATTCCCAATAAAAATATATCTTTGTTTCTAATGGAAAATCCAAAGAACACAAACCTGAGTATTAAACGTTAAACGCCGTGTTGTGTGCAATGCCCTGTCTCCGTATTATAGTTTGAGGGATTCAATTAGGTAAGGAAGAGTCTTCTCAAACTTCAAAGAACTTTAGCCAGCAGATGGAATGTGCTTGAGGCCAGGGAAATGCTAAAACAATAGGCCTTTTTAGCACATATAAAATAGTTATATATTCTGATTATCAATTTGTATTAAAAATCTACATAAAAATAGCTTTAATGGCAGTGTTTCAAAGAGAGTGGGCTAACAGGCAATTTTAACTTTCTGTTTAGATTTCTCTCTGTCTTTCCCTCCCCTTCCTCCCTCCCTCTCTTTCTCTAGTTTTTGACATGGAATATTTGTTATATAAAAGGAAAATGACAATTAAAAATGCCTTCTTTCTCCAAGGATCTAGTAATGTACCTTTACTGAGAGTATGCTACTGAGTCCTGAAATAAGGTCATTCTCTATGTCTTCTCTGTAATGAGATGCTCCAGGTCAGGAAACTGCTGTGGAAAGTTTCCAGCAGCCCTTTTACCAGAGGGCAAGGTTCTCAAGCTCTTTGCTCACTTTTTTCAAGCTTCATCCGCATAAAAAGGAATTAATATCATATTCTTATAGTGGATCCATCATAACTAAAACTAAGCCAAGAATGTTTCATAGAAATTGCCTCGCAGAGTTTTCTCAAAATGTGTTTCATTGTGAAGATTCTTCAAGGAAGATGACAGGGCATTTCTCAGTAAATAATTGGCAAGCAATGTAGAATGTTGCAAGGTCTGTCAGGTTTCTGAAAATGAAACTTACTGTGGATATTGAGTAACATGTTAGGGTTTAGGATGGCAGAGCAGTGACATCTTATGTGTTGACCCTCACTGACTGGGGGCAGTTTCTGGAATGCTCTACCAAGAGGGAGTGGCAGAAACAGGCTCTTCATGTTTGATGCTCAGACATGATGAGAGGTATCTGCTATCAGTCTAAGGCAACAGTACTGGTGACACAATTTATTTTAAATTGTCAGACCAATTCTAGTATGAGATGCTTCTAAATGAGAGGCTAGTGATTTGCATAGTGATCAAAGTGTTTCCTCACAATATTTAGTTGGACAATATCTAAGCATATCCTAGGGGCTCCTGAAAATATTCCTATCTTTCTGCCTGCTTGACTACTTTTGTTCATGCTCAGGAGCTTTAGCAGACCCCTCATTTGTAATTGCACACCTGAGGCTCTTTGTGTTTCAGACTCTGAGAACAGGAAGGAGGCTTGGGAACCTCTAATGTTACCCCCTTATTTTACAGATTGAAAAGCAGATGCCTGGAGAAGTAAAGTGACTCCCTCAAGGTCACACCGCTAGTTAAAGACAAGGGTGGAACTAGATCCATATCACCTTTTTCATTAGACCATATCCACAGACTCTTGTAAAAGATGTAATAATTCAAACTGATGATGCCCTTGCAGAAGGATGCACTGCAGAGCCTCCCCACTGCTTCTACATGGTTTTCTCTTTTTTAAGATGTTGAGCATTGAGAGCTTTCAATTCATATTAGATCTTAAAAGAAAGTAAAAGGGGTGGAAACAAGAGGTTTGTAGATCAAGAATGCTATTTTTAATAATTTACATGTGCATTTCTCCCAGCCCCACACCACTCTATCATGCAAAGGAAACTTTAAAGCAAAGTGATTATATGCAAGCACTGTTAAAGTATCTCTCATTATCTTTTGCCACTGGGTTTCAGAAGATTTCTTATTTATAGATTGAAGTGTACTCAATATATGCAGTGGAAACCTTAGAGAAACCAACTAAAACTGAATTCCTATGGGAAAAAAAAACACTTTACTTCCTGCCATATTGCTGCAACAGAAATTTTATTGGCAAAGCAAGTTGCAATATTATTCCCAACAGAAGAATTCTGCATATGTGAAAAAGAACATAATTGCCTCATTAAAAATCAAAAGACGAAAAGAAAAAAGTGAGCAAATTGGGAAGTATGTTGCCATAACCACAGTTAAGCTCCGTATGTATTAAATCTAATTTATGAAAGGCCACATTTATTAAACAGATAAAGAAAATGGTGAATTGTCCCAGGTTATTACACCCTAAAAGGCTTAGGTCCATACAGGATTCATTAAGATAAAAAGAAAAAGGAAAGATATACAATGTCTAATACTGAAAATACAAGTGCTTAGTAGAAGATAGAAGTAAAAGCAGTTTTACCATTCCTTCCCTTCTAATCATCAAACCAACTCAAAGACTACAGAGAGAGAAATAGATAATAAACTTACACCAGCATTTAATCTTTGTAATATTGTCAATCTGGTGCTCTAAGATTTCTAACAGAATAAAAACTGACTTTGAATCCAAAAAGAGAATGATTCAGTGAGTTACCATACAATTGAGAGAATGAGGGGGAGTTTGAACTGTGACGAGTAAGAATAGATCATTCTGGAGAATTCTTCTAAACATTCCTTAGTTTGAAAAGGCAAAGACTGAAAGAATTGGGAGGAACTATTGTCCACTCCAGTATTCTTGCCTGGAGAATCCCAGGGACAGCCGTCTATGGGATCGCACAGAGTCGGACACGACTGAAGCGACTTAGCAGCAGCAGCAGCAGCATTGTAGTTGAATGGAGAAGGCAATGGCAACCCCACTCCAGTACTCTTGCCTGGAAAATCCCATGGACGGAGGAGCCTGGTGGGCTGTAGTCCAAGGGTTCTCTAGGAGTTGGACACGACTGAACGACTTCACTTTCACTTTTCACTTTCATGCATTGGAGAAGGAAATGGCAACCCACTCCAGTGTTCTTGCCTGGAGAATCCCAGGGATGGGAGAGCCTGGTGGGCTGCTGTCTATGGGGTAACACAGAGTCGAACACGACTGAAGCAACTTAGCAGCAGCAACAGTGTAGTTGAAACCCATCTCTGTGCTGTTTTGAAATCATAGATCCCTTAAAGAAGGCAAAGGATGTTTTCTCTGGGAATTCTTTGACTCAGAAGTGTATTAACAATGGTAGTCTGGAGAAGTAGTGTCTAGAAGGTGGATCATTGAGGAGATGGAGCTCACTTCACTTGGAACTATTTCTACTGCCACATATTAAGTGAATGGTAATATGTGAACGGAAGATGCTGGTGATGAAGAAAAAAATGCTCCCTTTCACCAAACAAAAAGGATATAGTAGTGGTAATTTCTTGATGTTAAATTTGATCCAGTATGACTGGTAACTAGTGTCTACTGAATAAAACAGTCTTCTTCCAACTCAGTGGAACTAGAACTTGATGAACTAGTTTCAAACATATGTAGAAAAACCTTACCATCAAACATTTTAAAATCATAATGGCTCATAATCCCAACTATTCTCAACCAAAGGCTTCTGGATAACTTAAATGACTGAACAGATTACATTAGTTTGTTCAGCCAGGCATTCAGACTAGATTCAAAGGCAAGACAGGAAATTGAGTACAATAAGAGAAAATGCAGGACTCCATCTATATTATTTATTGTTTGTTTGTTTAAAAATGACAGAGATAGCCTGTCTCTTTAACTCAAGCAAAGGAATATATGACTTATGAAAAATTCTGTAATAAAAAAGGAAAATAAATACTACAGTCCAAGAAAGAACATCGTTTTGGAAATTACTTATTCTGGGAAATAGAAAAAAAGTAGATAATAAATATTTTCACTTTAAAGGAATAATAGAAAAAAGAGAATAACACGAATGAGGGAAAAAAGATAAAAAATGAAATTAAGAGACTGGAAATTAAAAAGTACCAGATTTGTTATAAAAACAAATTTAAAATTTTTTCAAATGTTTAAATGGTAGTATAGGTCAAAGAGACAGAGATATAGATATACAGAAAAGAATCAATAGCGCAGACAGACAAATCCGTAGCCTGGAAGATGAATGGGAGGAAATTCTAAAGCATGCAGAGGGAAGAGGCAGAAAGCTGGAAATAATAAAGGAATAGGTAATAGATATAAGATGCAAAACCAGAGACCTGCATATTAATAATGAGTGTGAATGAAATATTTAAAAAGTTAGAAATACGAAAGAAAAAAAAAAACACCTGTAATTGAATCAAAAGAAATTGTGCAAAGTAAAGAGAATTACTAGGTAAAGTTATTGGAATGTTATCAACAATTCCTTATGACACTTTGAAATTCAAAATCCAATAATTCTAAAAGCATTGAGACAGAAGTCACAGATCACCTAAAATGGGAGGAAAACTCATGCAGGTTTCTGACTTCTATCTATACATGTGAACCAAAGGTAGCAGAAGACTGGAAGCCATTCAGATGCCTATTAACGGGAGAATATATAAATAAGTTTTATATTCACTCAACAAAATAGTACATGCCAGTAAGACTGAACTATTTATTACATGCAAAAATATAATCTCACAAAAATGATATTGAGTGAAAGAAGCTAAAAATGAGAGAGTAAATGCTACAAGAAGTCAAAAATAAGGTAAACAAATCTATGCTGCTAAAAGTCAAGTAATGATTACCACAGGAAGAGCTTTGTGGGAGACTGTGATTCCAGGGTGAGTGGATTAATGAGGACTTGAGTGCTGATTGTTTCTTGATCTGCATGCATTTTATACAGTGTTTTTAATTATTTGTTTTATGGAAATTAATCCAGTTGTACATATGTGATATATATACTCAAATAATTTTTTTTTTTTTTTTTAACGGGAGGAGGCCTTCCCAGTAGCTCAGTGAGTAAAGAATCCGCCTGCCATGGAGGAGACGGGTTTCATTCCTGGGTCAGGAAGATCCCCTGGAAAAGGAAATGGCAACCCATTCCAGTATTCTTACCTGGAAAACTACATGGACACAGGAGCCTGGTGGGCTAGAGTTCAAAGGTAAGCAAAGAGTCAGACACAACTAAGCATGCAGGCATGGCAAAAAGTTTTTTAAATGTTGAAATAAAATTAGAACAGTTATTAAAGATGAAGAGAGTTCAGGGTATAGATGCAGTGGATAGATGCCTTGTATGCTGCTGCTGCTGCTAAGACACTTCAGTCGTGTCTGACCCTTCGCGATCCCATGGACTGCAGCCTACCAGGCTCCTCTGTCCATGGGATTTTCCAGGCAAGAATACTGGAGTGGGTTGAAATGCCATGTATAGGAGAGAGCTAAAAATAGTTTACTTTGCTATAAAAATGTTTAGATAAATACTTATATTAAAAATTTAATGGTCATAAGTAAATATGTAATACACTCTGCCCCTTCCAAATCAGCAGAAGGAAAAAAGAGAGTAAAGTAAATTCCATAAGGTTAATAGCAGGCAGGAAAGATGTAAAAAAGGGAAAGAAAATGCATCTTAAACAGAAACTTTTCTTTTAGAAAGATGATAGAAATTACTCTAAATATATCAATCTTCATAATAGAATGTGATCGAATTTAACTGTTTCTAAAAGACACAGATTAAAAAATAAAATATCTATGCTCCAGACCTTGGTTTCCAAATATCATCTCAAATAAAAGTAACCAGGGCTACTTGAAATGGTTGATTTCAGAATCAGGAAAGAGTAATTAAATATAAATTTGTGATGGTATAAATAATTGAAAGAATAAATAAGGATGAAGAAAGGATTACTTTTCCTTACCAAAGAAGTCTAGTCAAACAAACAAAACTTGGGCATGTGCCAAGTTCTTCCTATAGCTAAACTAATAGAATCTAATTACCAAAGTACCAGAATCTTTCTAAAAACCTAAGAGCATACTTAATGATCGCTATTATGTTGACATTCCAGTCAATCTAAGTAAGACTTTGTCTTGTATTAGAGTTTTCAAAATCTTGGGCTACACTTTCCTAGCAGTCTCTCTACTTATGACCTTATCACAAGGAAAGGAGATAGGATGATAAAAGATAAAAATAAAATTGGTCTATTTTACTTCTAACATGTATGTGTTCTAAGTCATGTCTGACTCTTTGTGACCCTATCAGCTATAGCCCACCAGGCTCCTCTGTCCATGGGAGTTTTCAGACAAGAGTGGGTTGTCATTTCCTCCTCCAGGGAATCTTCCTGACCCTAGAATCATATCCCATATCTTGTGTCTCTTGCATTGGCAGGCAAGATAATTTACCACTAGCTCCACCAGGGAAGCCCCCCTTCTAACATAATTACCTTGAAAAAAAAAAAAATCACAGAAAAAGAAGCATTTGGTACTTTGGCCAAAGTGTCATGATTTGATCACCAGCATCAATACGGAAGATTGGGAATTGGATCTGTCTAGATGATCCTTTGTCAGAGAACACATTAGCACGTTGAGCTGATAACTGCTCTTCATGGTCTAATTTCACCTTTTATTAAATTATGAAATGTAATTTAATATGACTGTAGTAATGAGGTTTGGTATGTTGGCTTGGTACACATTAAAAGATCCAAATGGTTGGCCACCACAATTCCATGTTTAACCCAGCATCCAGGCAGAGCTACCTGCTTTTGAAAACTTTTGTTCTCCTTTACGTTCTGGCGCAGTGATTTTCTTTCTTTAGACACATCATAAATTTTCAACTCTATATTTGCTAGAACAATTATATTCAGAAAAGTAGCCAACTATCCTTCTATGTATGTGTATGTGCTCAATCCCTCAGTCGTGTCCAACTCTTTGTGACCTCGTGGACTGTAGCCCAAGGTTCCTCTGTTTATGTAATTTTCCAGGCAAGAATACTGGAGTGGGTTGCCATTTCCTCCTCCAGGGGATTCTTCCAACCCAGGGATCCTCTCGACCCAGGGGTCCAGCCCTTGTCTCCTGCATCTCCTGCATTGACTGGTTCTTTACCTCTGAGCCATCTGGGAAGCTTATTCTTCTATATTCAGTCTCTCTTTTTTTTTTCTTTATCAAATATCCTGGTAGTTAGGAACAGAATCTTAAGCACCCTATTACCAGAGTTCAAATTCTGGTCTTGCCATTTTTCATCGTGCATCCTTGGGCAAGTCAGTCACATTTTGTGTGAGACTTATTTTTCCCAACTGTAAAATGTTCTCATTGCATTACATGAATTAAAACACCTAGAGCACTTACAGGAGAAGGCAATGGCACCCCACTCCAGTACTCTTGCCTGGAAAATCCCATGGACAGAGGAGCCTGGTGGGCTGCAGTCCATGGGATCGCTAAGAGTTGGATGACTGAGCGACTTCACTTTCACTTTTCCCTTTCGTGCATTGGAAAAGGAAATGGCAACCCACTCCAGTGTTCTTGCCTGGAGAATCCCAGGGACAGGGGAGCCTGAAGGGCTGCCGTCTATGGGGTCACACAGAGTCAGACACGACTGAAGCGACTTAGCAGCAGCAGAGCACTTAGAATAATATCTGGAATTTGGTATGTGCTTAATAAATTCTCTTATTAAATATTAATTTCTTAGATGTTTTAGTAGCAGTCTCTGGGGCAATTCTGTTTAGAGTACCAGGCCCCTAAACAAATACAACTTCATTCCTTAACAAATGGAAACCTGTCAGCCTTAAAATATAAGCTGGCTGACACAAGTCAGTTATAATATAGAAGCTTGAATTTAGCTTCCAATGTTATTTTTTGTTAGAATGTAAAAATGGAAAATCTTTTAACATTATTTTTGAATAAGTCATGGGTGACTTATGTGTCAACAACGGAGTCTATGCTTAGCTGACCTGAATGGTCTCCTATGGATGGGCTTGCTGAGACCTGCTTGCCTGGAGAATTGCTACTGCTTCCTGGCATGGACACAATGGGGCCTTGATTCTTAGGGGCCTTGTAGGCTTACAAAAAGAGCTCCACCCACCACTTCTGCAAGATCAGCAGCTTCATGGGAAGTTCTGTGGGTGAAGACTTGGCCATGCAGAAAAAAGAACTCTGAGAAAACTAGGGTTTCATTAAAGGAATATATCATGAATTCATCAGATAAATATTAGCTATTTAGTTGCCAACCCCTGTGTCAGATTTTTAAGTTCAGTGACCATGGTTATGGATAGTTTTTCAAGGATACATGAGAGAAAGTACCTAACTAAAAAGTTGATTTATTCTTTAGCTTTATTGAGGTTGTAATTGATATATAACATGTGTATAATTTAAGGTAAATACATATTGATTTCATACACTTATATATTGCAAAATGACTATTACCATGTCGGCTAACACATCCATCATATCATACAGTTATTTCTTTTTTGCAGTGAGAGCATTTAAGATCTAGTCACTTAGCAACTTTCAAGTAGGTAATAGAGTATGATTAATTATAATCATACCATACCTTATATCCCCAGAAATTATTCTAAAAAGAATTTATGATTTAGAAAAAAGGATGAAGGCTTTTCATTTTCTACATTTGTACAAAAATCTTTTCTTTCAGCAAATTCATGGCCTGCTAATATACAAAGTGTTATATACTGTTACATTATACATATAAAACTTTTGTTCATGTTGATGTATGACAAAAACCATCACAATGTTGTAATTATCATCCAGTTAAAATAAACTAATTTTTTACTCAGCCATTAAAAAGAATACCTTTGAATCAGTTATAATGAGGTGGATGAAACTGGAGCCTATTATACAGAGTGAAGTAAGCCAGAAAGAAAAACACCAATACAGTATGCTGCTGCTGCTACTGCTGCTAAGTCGCTTCAGTCGTGTCCGACTCTGTGCGACCCCATAGACGGAAGCTCACCAGGCTCCCCTGTCCCTGGGATTCTCCAGGCAAGAACACTGGAGTGGGTTGCCATTTCCTTCTCCAATGCATGAAAGTGAAAAGTCAAAGTGAAGTCGCTCAGTCGTGTCCGACTCTTAGCGACCCCACGGACTGGAGCCTACCAGGCTCCTCCGTCCATGGGATTTTCCAGGCAAAAGTACTGGGGTGGGGTGCCATTGCCTTCCCCGCCAATACAGTATACTAACACATATATATGGAATTTAGAAAGATGGTAACAATAACCCTGTATACGAGACAGCAAAAGAGACACTGATGTATAGAACAGTCTTTTGGACTCTGTGGGAGAGGGAGAGGGTGGGATGATTTGGGAAAATGGCATTGAAACATGTATAATGTCATATATGAAACGAGTCGCCAGTCCAGGTTCGATGCACGATACTAGATGCTTAGGGCTGGTGCACTGGGATGACCCAGAGGGATGGTATGGGGAGGGAGGAGGGAGGAGGGTTCAGGATGGGGAACACGTATATACCTGTGGTGGATTCATGTTGATATATGACAAAACCAATACAATATTGGGAAGTTAAAAAATAAATATATATATATATATATATATAAAATCTTCTTTCCTTTGCTCAGAAAAACAGTTCTCATTTGTGCTTTAGTTTGCCTTCTTTGATTACTAGTGAGAGTGACTATTTTCTTGTCCCTGCTTTTGTGCTGCACTTCCCTGGTGGTTCAGACAGTAAAGAATCTGCCTGCAGTACAGAAGACCTGTATTCGATCCCTGGGTTGGAAAGATCCCCTCGAGAAGGGAGTGGCAACCCACTCCAGTACTCTTGCCTGGAGAACTCCACAGATAGAGGAGCCTGATGGGCTACAGTCCATGGGGTCACAAAGAATCGGACACGATGGAGTGACTAACACTACTTGCGTTCTTTGATCACTAGTGAGAGTGACTATTTTATTGTTCCTTCGTGATTCTTCTTTTGTGAATTTCTTATTTACAATTTTTGCCCCTTTGTTTTATTAACATCTCTGCTTTGTAAGGGAAAAAAATAACTCCATTGCATGTTAGATAAGTCTGCCCTTTTGCTTTCTTTTTGTCTTTTACCAATCCTAACATTGTCATTTCGCATTTGCAGACATACATTGTTTTACAGCAAAGTGCTGCATAGATATTGTATATTTTACAAATTGAGGGTTTGTGGAAACACTGCATTGTCAGATGATGGTTAGAACTTTTTAGCAATGAAGTATTTTTTAATTAAGAAATGTACATTTTTAAGACAAAATGCTATTGAACACAATTGAAT
The DNA here is from genome assembly GCA_935064755.1 of Tragelaphus eurycerus. NCBI lineage: Eukaryota > Metazoa > Chordata > Mammalia > Artiodactyla > Bovidae > Tragelaphus > Tragelaphus eurycerus. Next base: position 12,452,743 of record CAKXYN010000024.1, on the reverse strand, counting down.
ATAGCATACTGTAAACATAACATATATACATTGTGAAACCAAAAAATTCCTGCGACTTACTTTATTCTTATATTTGCTTTATTGCAGCAGTCTGAAACTGAACTTGCAGTATCTCTGAGGTATGTCTTTACATAAAAATACATTTTTCATGTTGACCAATTTATTACTTTTCCTTCCTTGGCTGTGCCTTGAATTGTGAGGCTTTTAAAAATTTCCCAGATGGAAAGAACATGCTATATCTTTCCATCTGTTTATATTATCTTTGATTTTTTTCATCAGTATCTTATAGTTTTCAGGATACAATTCTTTTGCCACCTTAGGTAGGGTTATCCCTACATATTTTATTCTTTTTGATGAGACAGTGAATGGGATTTATTCTTAACTTCTCTTTCTGATTTTACATTATTATTGTACAGACATGTATCCAACTTCAGTGTATTAATTTTATATCCTGCAGCTTTATCCAATTCATTTATGAGCTCTAGTAGTTTTCTGATAGTGTCTTTAGGATTTTCTGTATATAGTTTCATGTTATCTACAAACAATGACAGTTTTACTTCTTTTCCAATTTGGGGTCCTTTTACTTCTTTTTCTTCTGATTGTTCTGTCTAGGACTTCCAAAATGAGGTTGAATAAAAATGGTGAAAGTCGACATCCTTGTGTTATTCCTGATCTTAGAGTAAACACTTTCAGCTTTTAAGCATTGAGTATGATGGTAGCTGTGGGTTTGTCATATATGACCTTTATTATATTGTGCTATGTTCCCTATATACCCACTTTTCTATAGAGTTTTTATCATAAATGGATGATAAATTTTATCAAAAGCATTTTTTGCATCTATTGAGATGATTATATGGTTTTTATACTTTAGTTTGTTATCACACTGATTGATTTGAATAATTTGAAAATATTGAAAAATCCTTGCATCCATGAGATATATTTTACTTATCGTCGTGTATGATCGTTTTAAAGGTGCTGTTGAATTCAGTTTGCTAGCATTTGTTGAGGAGTTGTACATTTACATTCGGTAGTGATATTAGCCTGCAATTTTCTTTTTTTGTGATATCTTTCATTTTGGTACCAGGGTGATGGTGGCCTCATAGAATGAGTTCAGATGTTTTCCTTCCTGTGCAATTTTTGGAATAGTTTCAGAAGGATAGGAATTAAATATTTGGTAGAATTCACTGGTGAAGCCATCTGGTCTTGTTCTTTTGCTTGTTGGGAGTTCCAGATCACAAACTCAATTTCAGTACTTATAATTGTCTGTTCATGTTTTCTAAAGGTAGGGAATCATCCGCACACAAATATGATATTTAAACCAGTAATTGTGAGAGAAGGGGAGTAAAAATGTGCAGGATATTTGAAATGCATTTAAAATTAAGTGATAAGCTGCTGCTGCTGCTAAGTCGCTTCCGTCGTGTCCAACTCTGTGCGACCCCAGAGACGGCAGCCCACCAAGTTTCCCGTCCCTGGGATTCTCCAGGCAAGAACACTGGAGTGGTTTGCCATTTCCTTCTCCAATGCATGAAAGTGAAAAGAGAAAGTGAACTCGCTCAGTTGTGTCCGACTCTAGCGACCCCATGGACTGAAGCCTACCAGGCTCCTCCGTCCATGGGATTTTCCAGGCAAAAGTACTGGAGTGGGATGCCATTGCCTTCTCCGAAGTGATAAGCAACTTAAAGCAATTGTGCTTTTATTTAGATGGCTATATCAAAACCTTATGATAACTATAACCACAAATTTATAATTGATATTCACAAAAAAGAAAATTAAATCTGAACATCACACTTAAAGATAGTCATTAAGTCAAATGAGAAGGAAACAAAAGGAAAAGGAAGAAAAGACCTACAAAAATAAATCCAAAACAATTAAAGTGGCAATAAGGACATATATATATATATATATATTAATAATTACCTTAAATGTAAACAGATTAAATGCTCCAAACAAAAGACATAGACTGGCTGAATGCATACAAAAACAAGACCCATATATATGCTATTTACAAGAGACCCACGTCAGATCTAGGGACACATACAGACAAACTGATGGGATAAAAAAAGGTATTCCATACAAATGAATATCAAAAGAAACCTAGAATAGGAATACTCATATCAGACAAAATAGGCTTTAAAATTAAGATAGGTACAAGAGGCAAAGGGGGACACTACATAATGATCAATGGATCAATCCAAGAAGTATGACAATTTAAAAAATATATATATCCAACATAAGAGTGCCTCAATTTGTAAGGCACATGTTAACATATGTAAGAGGAAAAATGGACAGTAACACAATAATACTGGGAGACTTTAACACCCCAGTTACATCAATGGACAGAACATCTGGAGAGAAAATCGATAAGGAAATATGGACCTGATGACACATTAGATGGGATGTATGAATTGATATTTATAAAGCATTCGATCCAAAAGCAGCAGAACGTGCAGTCTTTTCAAGCGCATGTGAAACATTCTCCAGGATAGGTCTCATGATGGGCGACAAAGCAAGCCTTAGTAGGTTTCAGAAAATTGAAATCATATCAAGCATCCTTTCCAAGCACAGTGCTGTGAAAGTAGAAATCAACTACAAGGAGAAAAACTGGGAAAAACACAAACACATGGAGGCAAAACAATCTACTTAATCAACCAATGAATCACTGAAGTATTCAAAGAAAAAATTTTAAAAATGCCTAGAGACAAATGAAGACAAAAACATGATGATCCAAAACCCATGGGACACAGCAAGAACTGTTCTAAGAGGGAAGTTTATATCAATATAGGCTTACCTCAGCAAACAAGAAAATTCTCAAACAACCTAACATTATACCTAAAGCAACTAGAGAAAGAAGAACAAACAAAACCCAGCTGGTAGAAGAAAACAAATCATAAAGATCAGAGCAGAAATAAATGAAATAGAACTAAGAAAACAATTGAGATCAACTGAACCAAAGCAGTTTAATGAAAAAAAGAATTGAGTTGAAATTTTAAAAAATGCTTAACTTCAGCTAAAGGTTCTTTAACACTAGAGCAAAACTAGAACTTTTGGTTCCTAAAAATTCATTATAAATTAAAAAGTGATTATGAGATCATTAAGATATTAGGGTGATTTTTTAAGCTACCTGTTTTTACGTGGGGATAAGTTTAAATTTTCCAGAAGATAAAATTTAGTCAGTTTTTTTCTAAAAAAAAAAAATCACAAGTAAAAGTCAGGAAATATCCTTTATGTAAGCCCTTTTATTTTTATAAAAGAAAAACAAATTTTAAGATGCAAACATATTTTTGAATGATTTTCCATAAATGATTAAAAGGGAAAGACTGTTCTGTGAACAAATATGCTATCAAAGTGACAATTACTTTCAAGAAAAATAAAAATTCATCAAAAGAAAATGCTTCTAGTTGTCTTGTTATTGGCCCAAAGATAGTAATTACCTCTGAATTCTGAGTGACTTTGGTCATCTCCTCACTCCTGAGTTACTCAACCTGTGGGGCTGCAGCTGTGTGTTTCAGACAGTACTTTTCCTTGGATGTCATTTGCTAAATATCATATCATGTTTGGGTTTTGATTTTTTTTTTAATGTACTTCTTCTAGTTGTATTTCTTTGTTTTTTGGGGGGTGTGTGTGTAGCTTCTCAGGTGGTACTAGAGGTAAAGAACCTGTGTGCCAATACAGGAGACATAAGAGATGTAGGTTCCATCCCTGGGTTGGGAAGATTCCCTGGAGGAGGGCATGGCAACCCACTCTAGTATTCTTACCTGGAGAATCCCCTGGAAGAGGAGCCTGGCAGGCTACAGTCCATGGGTCACAAAGAGTTGGACACAACTGAAGTGACTTCATGCACATGTTCTTTTTTTTATCAGAAAAGATATATGCCTTTATTTTATCAATATGATACAGTACTTACAGATTGTATTCTTTGTATGATGACACTTGTCTTCTTATTAAAAATATTTTTCCTGTAACCCTGTTTGTTCTAATATGTACGAACTTCTATCAGGCTGCTCCTTGGTTATCACAGTAGAATTTCTCACATTCACTTCTTCATTGCATTGTGCACTGTATCTCACATTCTGAGTCTTTGTCTTTTATCTATTACATTTTATAGCAGTTTCACTGAGACATAATTCACATATGCAGTTCACCCACTCACTGACTTTTATTATGGTCATAGAGTTGTGCACCCAGAGCAGCAATCAATTTTAGAGTTTTCATCGCCACAAAGGAAACTTCATACCCATTAGTAGTCATTCCCCATTTCTTTCCACCCACACCACACTCCAGCCTTAGGCACCGCTAATCTATTTTCTGTTGCTATATACTTGCTCATTTTAGGTATTTGATTTAAACAGAACTATCCATTATTGTGGCTTTTGCATCTGGTATCTTTTATTTAATGATGTTTTCAAGCTTCATCCATGTCGTAATATGTAGCAATACTTCATAATTTTTTTTGCCAAATAATATTCCATTGTATGGATATATCACATTTTGCTTATCCACTCATCAGTTGACAGAAATTTGTTTTTTTTCCACTTTTTGGCTATTATGAATAATGTCACTATAAACATTTATATGCAAGCTTTGCATGATTATATATTTTCATTTTTCCTTGGGTATAAACCTACGGATTTGTAGGGCACTTGCTAAGTCTGGGTAAGCATATGTTTAACCTTTGAGGAACTGTCTGGTTATTTTGCAAAGTGGCTGTATCATTTAAAAATTCCACCAGCAGTGTATGAGAGTTCTGGTTTGTCTATATCTTCATCAAAACTTGTTATTATCTATTTTGTTATAGCCATCTCAGTTGGTATACAGTGATATTTGATTATAATTTTGATTGGAATTTTCCTGATGGCTAATGCACTATTATTTTTAATTTTGAGAGTATATCCCAAAGTAATTTTTTTCTAGAAAAATATACGTGTGGGCCAAAATACCCTTTTATTGGTGGGGGATCATATTTTGCTTTTTATCCTCATCTAATTCATATATTTAAGCTATTTGAGACATGTATTCTTAATTAACTAACACTCTCTTTTCTGTGGAATTAATATTTTCAAGTTCACTTGTTATTTATTATTTTTGTTTTTCTGTAGAATTGTATCACATAGGAAATATTTGATCGGTTCAGAGGGAAAGCATGGAATGTATGAAAGTTGCATTAGTACCTTATACATTTCTTTCTTAAATTTGAATTTTTAGGCCAAGATGAAGACACACTTAACCAAAAAGTGACTGACAATTTTAAAAAAATGTGTGGGGCCTGGAGTATTCTAGAAGCTCAAGAAAATAGACTCCCCTCCCTAAAAAAACCTGGTGGTTACCTAAAAATTTCTATAGTGATTATATAAAAATTTATATTATTAGAGGCTGTATGCAGAAGATAGAACTTCATAATTGAACAATAACTTAATTACTATTTGCAGTGGTTGAGTGGGGATTTCTAAAATGGTCCACTTATTGGGGGTCTTGCTCATGTCAAAGTCTGGGTGTACATGTCAAGGCATCATATACATGTTCCTGGACTACACAAAAGCAGGTGAGTGCTAGAGCAGGAAAAATTAAAAGATCTTCTGATCTGGGCTGCCCACTTATTTTATCAATGTGGAAATCAAGGTCTAGAAAAACTCAGGTCTCAAAGCTTGTTCATAGAAGGAGGAGGCTAGAATGCCAGTGCTCTGAATCTTTACCCAGTACTCGTTGAACTAGCCAGTGTTCAAGGCAGTGAAATGCTTCCCATTTAATACACCTATGCACAAATATCTGCTCAGCTTCACAGAAGTCTCTCTTAAAATGCTGAGGTGCATTTAAAACATCCTCCTCATGAGAACAGTGTAAGATTTGTTGTTGTTCAGTCGCCAAGTCATGTTCCACTCTTTGCAGCCCCATGGTCTGCAGCACGCCGGGCTCCTCTGTCCTCCACCATCTCCCAGAGTTTTCTCAAGTTAATGTCCACTGAGTCAGTAATGCAATCTAGCCATCTCATTCTCCGCCACTCCTATCTCCTTTTGCCTTCAATCTCTCCCTGCATCAGGGTCTTTTCCAGTGAGTCAGTTGTTCTCATCACATAGCCAAAGTATTGAAGCTTCAGCATCAGTCCTTCCAATGAGTATTCAGGATTGATTTTCTTTTGGATTGACTGGTTTGATTTCCATGCAGTCCAAGGGACTCTCAAGGGTCTTCTCTAGCACCGTAATTCAAAAGCATCCATTCTTCAGTGCTCAGCCTTCTTTATGGTCCAACTCTCACATCCATATGTGACTACTGGAAAAACCATAGCTTTGACTATACGGACCTTTGTCACCAAAGTAATGTCTCTGCTTTTTAACATGCTGTCTAGGTTTTTCATAACTTTCCTTCCAAGGAGCAAACATCTTTTAATTTCATGGCTTCAGTCACTGTCTGCAATGATTGTTAAGTGTCACCTGATATTACTTTGTTATCTCATGTTTGCTTCTGCTGCTGCTGCTGCTAAGTTGCTTCAGTCGTGTTCGACTCTGTGCGACCCCATAGACGGCAGCCCACCAGGCTCCTCTGTCCTTGGGATTCTCTAGGCAAGAACACTGGAGTGGGTTACCATTTCCTTCTCCAATGCATGAAAGTGAAAAGTTAAAACGAAGTCGCTCAGTCGTGTCCGACTCTTTGCGACCCCATGGACTGCAGCCTACCAGGCTCCTCCATCCATGGGATTTTCCAGGCAAGAGTACTGGAGTGGGGTGCCATTGCCTTCTAGTTATGTTTATATTTTAAAATCTATCTCAACTGAGAAAGTTCTGGCTTTTGTTCCTCTGAGTGATGCAAACATTTCATTTTACTTATTGTATTATACTGGGGAAAATCAGCATTACCTGTTTTATTTCCCAATTAATGCAATGTATCTTTGTTGAGGACATTCTCTGCCTAGAACCATGGCAAGCACTATCCTGGGTAGATACTCTCTGGTGAATGTTAGCAGGCAAAATAACGATCTTAACTTTTTGTGCCCATCACCATGCTGTTTCCCCACACCTCTGTCATATTTATCGTTCAATATTATTTCTTTTACATTCCTGAACCACCATTAAAACCACTCACTAGGTATCCATGTCTGTTTTGTCTTTAGCCATTTTTCTTACCACACGAAGTGGATGACCAGATGCATTACCCCAAACTCTGCTCATTAGCAAGATTTTTTCTTACTGTCCTTTCCCTGGATCATCCCTGAGCAAGACTGTTGTACAGTATGAGTCCACTTACAGCTGTGCCCACATTTGAACTGACTCATCTATGAATAATATCAGTCTTTTTCTTCCTCCTTCAGTTGGTCTGAGGGACTCCCTTGCAGTCATAGATGTGAGCTGGGAGAGACAGAAGCTGGTGAAACAGGGGTTGATGACATGGCCATCTGAAGCACATGGATTGTGCTGCTTACTTGTAAATGTGGCCTTGCTCATCTCTGATCCTGGCTGCACCATTTCTGTAACGATGTGTTGCTGTTGAGGGTGCATGACCTGTGGTTTGGTAAACAGAACCCAACTATAATGAACAGCTGTGCCTCTGTGGTCACATTATGGCCCGGATCAGAAGCTCAGTCTTTATCAGAGCCTGGTGGCTTAGCAAGAGTTGGATTTTGAACGGTGTCTCTAGACATCAGATGCCTTGCTCCAGAACCATAGTGGTCTATGTTGTGATTTCCCTGTAATGAATGGTTGCCTCTAAGATCCACAGAATGTTTCTTTTTGCTGCTAAGGGCTCTAGTACCCTAGCGTCTGCTGGATTTTGTGGCCCAGGCTACAGGGATGATTATCTCATGGCCTGCATTTGCTACTTTGATTCTATTTGGTCTCAGCCTTTGTGTCCCTCAGTAAATAGATCGGAGCTGTGTTCCTAGATGTAAAATATGCTGCCTCTAGAACATGTGTTTCCTTCTTAGTGACAGGAGAAGCAAGATGCAATAATCTGTACCTTACTTTAGAGGTATATATGAGCATGCCTGGACCTCTGGACACTTAAAAACCTCACTGACAAAGAGGAAACTCAAATCTTCCTAGAGTTTCTCTCTCACTCTTAGGAATAAAAGTATTTTGGAATGAACTTCAAGTCCAATTAACATGCCATGAGTATAATGTACCAATATTATGTGGAATGTCCACATGGTTCTGGTCCCTTCCCATCACACACACTATGACTGAGGGTTAGAGAATTGGTGGAGCCCTGAGGCATGATCTTAAATACTGTCTTTCTTGCATGAATGGGAATTGCTTATGATCCTCCTTCCTGAAAAGGGTGGAAAAGAAGGCATCTGCTCAGTTATGTTCCTGAGGCTAGGTTGAGAATCTCCTTAAGCAAAAATACCACATCTGGCCCAGCACCTGCAATCAGGGCTGATGCTTGGCTGACTGAGTGAAAGGCCACTGGTATCAATTGGGATCCATCAGCTGTTTATAGGAGCTGGACTGGTTAACTCATTGGAGAAGTGAAGGTGACCACCCTCTAGGTCTTTAAGGGTACCACTAACCTTTGACAGTCTACTCAGGATGCAAAATTTGTTTTGATTCATCCTCTTGGACAGAGGAAGGGGCACTTTTATAAACTATATCTCCTTACCCACTATGCTATGCTAAGTCACTTCAGTTGTGTCCGACTCTGTGTAACCCCATAGACAGCAGCCCACCAGACTCCCTCGTCCCTGGGATTCTCCAGGCAAGAACACTGGAGTGGGTTGCCATTTCCTTATCCAATGCATGAAAGCGAAAAGTGAAAGTGAAGTCGCTCAGTCATGTTCGACTCTTAGCGACCCCATGGACTTCAGCCTACCAGGCTCCTCCATCCATGGGATTTTCCAGGCAAGAGTACTGGAGTGGGGTGCCACTGCCTTCTCCAACTATAATAGCTATTTTACCACAAACCAAGGAGCAAATGTAGGGTTCCTTCCCACTGCTAAGCATGACCCTCCATGCTGAATGGTCCACCCACTGGATCCTCTGAGCCAGACACAGGACATGAACCCATTTATTACCTGACACTCAGATAATGCGATTCTAAGAGGGGCTATGATGATGTTTTAAGTCCTTGACTAACAATGTTAACACAGAACTTTTGCCAAAGAGCCCTCAAAAAATCTGGTATCCCCTTTCCCCAGTTATGCAGTTGCCCAAGGAAGTGGATATTGTCTCCATTCCAATCAGGAGACTCATTCCTGTACACTCTTACTATGATGCTGCAGGGTCCTTTCTTATCAGAACATGGATTTCCTTTCTGTCAACAGGTGCACATCTGAGATATAGGGCCAAGTTTAGAAATTGATGTTGATGAAGCAGACTGGTTGCAGTTGAGAAGTCAACCTTCTTTGACTTTGAAGTGAAGTGAAGTTGCTCAGTCGTGTCCGACTCTTTGTGACCCCATGGACTGTAACCTCCCAGGCTTCTCTGTCCATGGGATTTTCCAGGCAAGAGTACTGGAGTGGGTTGCCATTTCCTTCTCCTCTTTGAGCTTTGCTACCCTGCTAATTAAGTTCTGGGCCTGGTTTTCAGATTTTTTTCCATCCTCAGTTATTGGAAATGAATCTCTTTATATGCTGCCAATAAGACCCTCTAACTTTCACATTTTGTCTTATGTTGGGGATTAATCTTTCTCAGCACTTTGCTGTCTCTATTCTAATTATATCAAGAGTACCAGGCCAGCCACCCAATTTCATAATCCTCACGATTTCTGCTCCCTCAGTTATTTTCAAATACTCCTCAGATCTTGTACCAACCAGTGCATTCTTTTTACGTGGTATCTCATTCCAGTTTGCCACTGGTAATCTCCAATATTTTGGCCACTTGATGTGAATAGCCAACTCATTGAGAAAGATCCTAATGCCGGGAAAGTTTGAAGGCAAAAGGAGAAGAGGGTGGCAGTGGATGAGATGGGTGGATGGCATCACCAATTCTATGGACATGAACTTGGGCAAACCCTGAGAGATGGTGAGGGACCGAGAGGCCTGGTGTGCAGCAGTCCATGGGCCCGCAGAGTCAGACATGACTTCAGTTCAGTTCAGTCGCTCAGTCGTATCTGACTCTTTGCCATCCCATGAATCGCAGCATGCCTGGCCTCCCTGTCCATCACCAACTCCCAGAGTTCACCCAAACTCATGTCCATCAGGTTGGTGATGGCATCCACCCATCTCATCCTATGTCGTCCCCTTCTCTTCCTGCTCCCAATCCCTCCCAGCATCAGAGTCTTTACCAATGAGTCAACTCTTCACATGAGGTGGCCAAAGTACTGGAGTTTCAGCTTTAGCATCATTCCTTCCAAAGAAATCCCAGGGCTGATCTCCTTCAGAATGGACTGGTTGGATCTCCTTGCAGTCCAAGAGACTCTCAAGAGTCTTCTCCAACACCACAGTTCAAAAGCATCAATTCTTCGGTGCTCAGCCTTCTTCACAGTCCAACTCTCACATCCATACATGACCACAGGAAAAACCATAGCCTTGACTAGATGAACCTTTGTTGGCAAAGTAATGTCTCTGCTTTTGAATATACTATCTAGGTTGGTCATAACTTTCCTTCCAGGGAGTAAGCATCTTTTAATTTCATGGCTGCAGTCACCATCTGCAGTGATTTTGAAGCCCCCAAAATAAAGTCTGACACTTTTTCCACTGTTTCCTCATCTACTTCCTACGAAGTGATGGGACCAGATGCCATGATCTTAGTTTTCTGAATGTTGAGCTTTAAGCCAACTTTTTCACTCTCCTCTTTCACTTTCATCAAGAGGCTTTTTAATTCCTCTTCACTTTCTGCCATAAGGCTGGTGTCATCTGCATATCTGAGGTTATTGATATTTCTCCCTGCAATCTTGATTCCAGCTTGTGCTTCTTCCAGCCCAGAGTTTCTCATGATGTACTCTGCATATAAGTTAAATAAACATGGTGACAATATACAGCCTTGACGTACTCCTTTTCCTTTTTGGAACCAGTCTGTTGTTCCATTGGAGAAGGAAATGGCAACCCACTCCAGTGTTCTTGTCTAGAGAATCCCAGGGACGGGGGAGCCTGGTGGGCTGCCGTCTATGGGGTCGCACAGAGTCGGACACGACTGAAGCAACTTAGCAGCAGCAGCAGCAGCTGTTGTTCCATGTCCAGTTCTAACTGTTGCTTCCTGACTTGCATATAGGTTTCTCAAGAGGCAGGTCAGGTGGTCTGGTATTCACATCTCTTTCAGAATTTTCCACAGTTAATTGTGATCCACACAGTCAAAGGCTTTGGCATAGTCAATAAAGCAGAAATAGATGTTGTTCTGGAACTCTCTTGCTTTTCCGGTGATCTAGCAGATGTTGGCAATGGCACCCTACTCCAGTACTCTTGCCTGGAAAATCCCATGGACAGAGGAGCCTGGTAGGCTGCAGTCCATGGGGTCGCTAAGAGTCAGACATGACTGAGTGACTTCAGTTTCTCTTTTCACTTTCATGCATTGGAGAAGGAAATGGAAACCCACTCCAGTGTTCTTGCCTGGAGAATCCCAGGGATGGTGGAGCCTCGTGGGCTGCCGTCTGTGGGGTCACACAGAGTCGGACATGACTGAAGTGACTTAGCATAGCAGATGTTGGCAATTTAATCTCTGGTTCCTCTGCCTTTTCTAAAACCAGCTTGAACATCTGGAATTTCACAGTTCACGTATTGCTGAAGCCTGGCTTGGAGAATTTTGAGCATTACTTTACTAAAGACATGACTTAGCGACTGACAACAACAACCATGGCATTAACAACTGCACCAGTACCACACACTGGGTGCTCTGAGGCCTCAGCCTATCAGGAGTGATGGGGTTTTCTTTGGCGGCTGACTGGCAGATAATCTAGTTCAAAAATTCCAGTTTAGAGGCTGCTTCCTAGGACCACTCTTGCTATCCACTCTCTTTTGTCAGTTCTCCGGAAAATAGACTCTGTGGTAGAGATTTGTGTGCAGGAAGTTTGTAGGGGAAATGAGAGAAGCAAGACTGTGAGAAGGAGAAATTGAACTCCAATGTGGTTGCAACAGAGGCCTTTGCAGTTCTCCCTGGGGGCTTCAGAATTGGTGATGGTGCTTTAGGGGTTTCCCAAACTGAAGCAAGGAGGCCATCAGAGTCAGTCATTAGATGCTGACTGCCTCCAGGGAAGGTATGTTCACTTGGATGAGTCAGTTTCTTTTGTCCACAAACAAACAGGGTCTTGAGACTCAGCTGCTAGCCATCAGCCACCAACATTCCTGGCAGCTGAGGAGATGAGTACCTTGGTCCTGAAGGGGGCATCCGAGTAGTACAGGACAGTATCCACCCCATTGTGTTCCAGCTATGAAGATCACAATGAATGCTCCTGCAACTGTAGTCTTCTGTTACATTTTAAGTTTAGAAAATTTATTTTAAAAAATCAGTGAAGGACAAAGAACTTGAAATTTAATGGAGCAAGAAAATATCCTTCTGGGCAATGTAAGTAAAATCTTTGTTCAAAGATAGATCAGATTTCTTCTACTTTATCAAAGAATCATCCTAGATTTTTGAAAAAGAAGTATGTACTTGAAATGTTAAATAAACTCTCTGCAGGCTCTGAGGGTAAAGGCCATCAGAAAAAGGCTAAAAGGTTTTTTTTTGGTGGGGGGCGGACAGTGTTAATTGTGCAATCTCTCAATTATGCTTCAGTAGATGTTCCAATTGTATATATTGAACATATAAAGTTTCTATGAATCATGAAGTCTTTTCCCTTCAATTCTACTTTCCCCTTAGCTTCTCCCTGCCCCATCAGCATTTATCTCTGTGTGAGTCTGTTAAGATACTCTCAAGTTTCCTAGCACATTAGAATCCACCAGAGACTGGGGCTAGACCAGAGTGTTCATGATGTCTTTTTCCTAGGGTGGACACAGGAAAATTAAGAGGCTATCAAGAAACTCTAAGGAAACAGCTGATTAAAAAAGCTGAGGATTTAGATTTTACTGGCATCTTCATGCTACAAAAGTCCAGGGAACAGGATGTGACAACCATAGGAGCGGAGCTCTATGGAACCCTCAACAGTTCTCCCCCGGATATATCAAACAAAAGGTCAGTTAGACGCTTCTTGTGCCAAACTCTTAAAGATTTGAGGGAAAAAAATCTGAATTATATTTCCATGGCTTTAAAAACTGTGAGAGAAAACCTTCTGAGACATTATATGAATGTAGGAAAAAATTCTACAGATACATGTATGTTATGCTAATAAGAATATACCTAGTTGTAGAACTGAGGAGGGTCATTTATTTCTTTTAACACACACACACACACACACATACACAGAATCAATTGAAAGGTTGACAGATCAACAATTGACATCTTAAAAACTCTAAAATATATTTAAAATCCTAAAAATAATTACTAGCATAGCATAACATACTCAGCCTCTGACAGCATAGATTTCAATGTTAAGTACCTTGGTCTTTATTATGTAAAGAATACTCAAGGGAATGAGAACCCAATGATAATAAAGCAGGGGTTGTAAATGGCATTCCATCAACTATGGTCCACTGATTTTTTTCTTTTTTTAGCCTCTAGTATCTATCTATATTCTGACAAGTCAGAAACTGCAGCAACATTGAGCTTGCCTACATGAAGCATGGCCTCACCCTTTCTTTCCAGCCCTTTGCACTCTGTTGAGAGACTTGAATGCAGTCCTGGGGAAAAATATCAAACCAGTGAACGAGGTACTTAGGAAACACAAGTTAGAAGAAGTTAAGGATGCATTACAGTTTTGCTTACATAACAGTAAGGATGTGAGTAGCTGACTCACTGGAAAACATGCTGATGCTGGGAAAGATTAAAGGCAAGAAGAGAAGGGGCGGGCAGAGAATGAGTTGGTTAGACATCATCACTGACTCAATGGACATGGACATGAACTTGAGGAAACTTTGGCAGATAGTGGAGGACAAAGCAGCCTGTCATGTTGCAGTCCATGTGGTTGCAAAGAATCAGACATGACTCAGAGACTGAACAACAACAACAAACCCTAAGGATGTGACCAAGAGCAATAACTAAATAAAAACCTTGTTGTACAAAGCTTCTTATGTAAAGCAACTAATGTGATCAATTATCCATTACATGAGCTTAATAAACTAGGAAATAGGTTCAACTAAAAAAATACGATGCCCTCCAGACACTCATGTTGTAGACGTTGTCATTTAATGACATAAACAAGTGTAGAACAAGAAAAAAAATAATAATTAGTATTTTGTTCTATGTAAAGAAAATAAGATAGACAAAACATTCGTAAACAATTGGAAACAAGTTCCTTCAAGTTGTGAGATTATTAACTGGGGTGTAAGAATATAAATACTAAGGAAACAGTCACTTGGTAATTGTATTTGGAACACTTTGATTAACTTAGAATCAATTCCAAGGATGAATAGTTGGAACAAGTACAATTAACCTGAAACTAGAGAGCTGTACTTAGGAGAAGGCAAGCAGGAAACACAACTCTCTAGGACAGTGAAGATGTTAGGGAATCCATGGTGTAGGAACATTCAAAGTCATTGCTTTTGAAAGCCTGAGAACAGTTAAGCCACTGGTGTCATATGTTACAGAGGCAGCATCAAGTTCCTGGCAGGCTGGCCTGGAATGAAGGAAGCAATTACCTCATGACATTTGCCACACCATATGGCAGGTGGCGATATCTCAGGATGTCATCCAACGGCTCCTCCACACAGGAACTCTTCTAGTGAGTGACACTCGAGACATGAAGCTTGTGAAGAAGTTCACATTCTCACAGATGATGATATTATCCAGAGAAAATGGCAAGACTACAACCTGAGAACTTTGCAAGAGCCAAGCCAAGAAAGAAATACTGTACACAGGAAGAAGGAACTGGAAGAAGTTAGTGGCCCAACCAAAGCCATAGACTATGGACAATGGCTCCATATTTACTGATCTCAGATTGAAGTAGCTAAGGATGTAAGACCCAGGTCAGATTGGGGATTGATATTACTTCTGTCTCTGTTATTATTTTCATCACATTAAACATGATTACTCTTATCATGAACTTATTATATGTCAGGTACTGTGCTTTCTGCTTTTCCTATTTTAGGATGTTTAATGGACATTTGCTGAATGAAGGGATGAGTTAATTCTTCCAGCCATCCTGCAGGGATTACAGATGGGAAGTTAAGCATCTTGCTCAAGCTGCCACTGCAAATAGGAAAAAAAAAAATCTGCCTCATTCCAAAACCCATGAATTCTATACTTGTGGTTTGTGCTAGAAACTGAAGAAAGATTGAAGTTATGAGTCACCAGTAACCCCTCAAAGAATAGTATTAATGTAGAATAAGAAAGAGAGTGTCTGCAGTGGCTCACAGGGGAGTCTAAACAGGAGCTGAAGACCAGAAGTGCAGGAAAGGGGTCTGGCCGCTGGAGGCTTAGCAAGGTGGCTGTGCTGGACTTGGTGTCGGCGCTCACCCTCTGATGGTGTGAAGAGTCTGCCAGCCAGAAGGCATGGTCTCTGTAGAATTCTGGCTTCACATCTCTGGCCACTGCTCTCTATAGGGTGCTCTATGTCTATGGTTGAGAAGGTTGGAGGAATGAAGGAGAGGCTTGAGCAGCTGTGGTCCTGGGTACAGATCTTCCTTGACTCTAAATGTCCATGTTGTTGAGGCTCTCAAAATCTGGGGTTTGCATAAGGTTTTCTCTCACTTTATGCATCAACTGAGCTCACAGGAAAGGGTGGTCCAAGCTGCCAGCACTTTCAGTCACTGCTTCTGTCCCTGTGGACTTTCATCTGGAGCCAGCTGTGGGAATTATGAGCTAGGGAAGTTGGGGCTCATTTGGCATTATGTCTGCAACTCATCACCACTTTCTACCCCTTGCTCAAAGAATTTTCAAACAGCTCTTCCAAGAATAACCCAGCAAATATGTTTATTCTCCAGGAATGGGGGCCCTATCTGTCTCAGCCAGACAGCATTTGCTCCATGCCAGTAGGCACCACTGCAGAGCTTATAAATGATTATGTCAAGCAGCTAAGCCATTAGGTAACTGGGCACAAGAGTTGATCTGCTACCAGCGATGTTTTCCTAATGTCATCTAGTGTAGAACAAATGCAAAAAGAATTTGAAGCTAAGCTTGAAAAATCCAGCTGATTCGCAATTATCTGACTAATAAGGCACAGAAATATCCTGAGAACAATGATAGATAAGTCTCAAGCTGTATTCAGCAAAGCACATCACCTATAGAAGGGTTATGACAAAGCCACAGAAATGGTATGTGTCCCTGGATATAAGCAGGACACCTAGACTGGATTTTGAACTTACATTCTCTAGTAATGCTACTATTAACACCAAATTGCAGCAAAACAGATGGACTTAACATCAGAAAATCGAGGAAGGATTCTAGAGAGCCCAACTTTACAGATTGCTATAGCCATAAAAATAGGTCAAGAAGGACCTCATGCATGTTCCAGGGAAATCTCTGAGATTATATGTATATTAGCTAAATATAAACCACTTTTTGTGAAGACTGTACTATTGTGGCATGGATGAGACTGAGTATACCAAGACTGTGCTGATGCTTGGAGTAACTGACTCTTTGGGAAGAGGTCTAAGGTAGCCTCAACAATCCCAAATTCCATGCAAGTGTTGCTATGGTCGTGGAGAAACTGTGCTTTGATTCTAGAATACCCTCAAAGGAAAAGGCAACATGTTAACACAATTCTGGATGAAATTCTAAGCATGGGAGCATTTCACCTACTTCATCATGGAAATCTGTTGCAATTATTACCAAAGAAACCAAGTGTCTTCTGTTAGTTAAGTCCTGTTCCAAAGGAACATACATTGTTTCCAAATTACCATAGCTTCCTCCCCTCTTCTAACCTACTGTAATTTTTTCCACAAGAGTTATTAAGTAATTTTGTTTGTCTAAAGCTGCCCAGAATGTGTCCCTTCCCTTTAAAAGTAACATTCTTTTAAAGTTTTATTCAGAGTATATTGAATAATGCCTCATCATTAGAACAGCTTTCTTAATCCCATTAAATAATGCAACAATAGTGGGTGGTTGGGGCAATGGGGGAGTGGGGGAGGGACAGACATATGAAAAAGGTATCTAGATACTCATCGTAGCTGCTGCTAAGTTGCTTCAGTCATGTCCGACTCTGTGCAACCCCATAGACGGCAGCCCACCAGGCTCCCCTGTCCCTGGGATTCTCCAGGCAAGAACACTGGAGTGGGTTGCCATTTCCTTCTCCAATGCATGAAAGTGAAAAGTGAAAGTGAAGTCACTCAGTTGTGTCCAACTCCTAGTGACCCCACCAGCCCACCAGGCCCCTCCATCCGTGGAATTTTCCAGGCAAGAGTACTGGAGTGGGATGCCATTGCCTTTTCCAACTCATAGTAGATGTGGGTCATTATGGCATCTTCCAAATAGGCAGGGTTACATGTTGATTTTGGCTCTGGCGTTGCTTGAAGTTGGGCTTTCCAGGTGGCTCAGCAGTAAAGAATCCACCTGCCAATGCAGGAGACTCAAGAGATATGGGTTCAATCCCTGGGTCAGGAAGATCCCCTAGTAACTCACTCAATGGTAACTCACTGAAGTATTCTTGCCATGGACAAAGGAGCCTTTGTTATCAATGGGAAGTACAAATAATTTGTGGTAAATCCATACCACGAAGTACCACACTGTAATTGAAAGAAGGAGAGATTTCTGTACTAAATCAGGTAAATCTTCCACATTGCTAAGCAAGAAAAGCAAATTGTCAAAAAAAAATGTAAATTACCTCATTAATGAGGGAAACTACTTTCATCTACGTATTTTGTATATGTAAATACACAGAGAAAAGACTGATGAGCGTATATCAAGCCATTAATGGTTGTTTCTTCTGAGATGAGATCAGGAGGTGGGTGGGGACTAGAACAGAGGAAGTGGAATAAGGGAACTGTCACATTTCACTGTGTAAAGTCCTATTTGTTTCTATCTTTTCAATAATTTGGTATTTATGTATTACTGCTGCTGCTGCTAAGTCACTTCAGTCATGTCCAATTCTGTGCCGACCCCATAGACGGCAGCCCACCAGGCTCCCCCGTCCCTGGGATTCTCCAGGCAAGAACACTGGAGTGGATTGCCATTTCCTTCTCCAATGCATGAAAGTGAAAAGTGACAGTGAAGTCACTCAGTCGTGTCTGACTCTTCACGACCCCATGGACTGCAGCCTACCAGGCTCCTCCGTCCATGGGATTTTCCAGGCAAGAGTACCGGAGTGGGGTGCCATTGCCTTGTCCATGTGTATTACTAGTATAAGATAAAAACAAATAGAAAGCTACGTAAGATGAATGTAACACATGGACCAAGTCCCAAGGCACTTCATACCATTAAATTGATGCTGACCAGAAAAAAATGTACTGTGAGTATAGGATTCATATGTTGTTGGCTACTTTGTTAGCATAGAATTTCTTTCTGTGCGACATTTACTTTGGTAGGATGAGGGAGATCTCATGCTTTGACAAATGCTGCTGAGCGACTTCACTTTCACTTTTCACTTTCATGCATTGGAGAAGGAAATGGCAACCCACTCCAATATTCTTGCCTGGAGAATCCCAGGGACGGGAGAGCCTGGTGGGCTGCCGTCTATGGGGTCACACACGAGTCGGACACGACTGAAGTGACTTAGCAGCAGCAGCAGTAGCGCCTACTGCATTTTCAGGCCTTTGCATTTGCCATTCCCACTGCCTGGAACACTCTTCCTACAAATATCCACAGCTAGTCCTCCCACTCTTTAGATATTTGCTCAAATATTTTCTCCTCAGCCAAGTCTTTCCTATCTTCCCTTCTTTAAACTTGAATACTCAACATATCCCCCAGTACTCCCCATTGCCCATTGCTGCTTTATTTCCCTCCATAGCCTTTTCAGTCATCTAACACGCTACAGTTTCACTTACTTGCTTGTTCAGTATCCATCTCCTTTCACTACAAGTTAAACCTGTAAAGGTAGAAACATTTTTCAAATGTTTCATGGCCATAACCCTGGGTCTAAAATAATATCTGGCTCATATTATGTGCTTAATAAATTTTTGTTGAACCAATAGAAGAATGATTTATTAATTTCATTTGAGTAAAGGAGACTGAATGTGGGAGCTATTGCCATAGCCCTGATGAAAAACATTTGTTTCTCTGAACTCTAATCACCAAATCTTGCCACTGAATAAGGTAATTTAAAAACTGTATATAGATGGCAAAAAGAGGGTTTCCAAATTTTCTTCTACTGGCGAAAGCATTTGCCCTCATTCACCCACTATAGTGGCTCAGCTGTAAACAATCCTCTTGCCAATGCAGGAGATGCAGGTTTGATCCCTGAGTTGGGAAGATCCCCAAGAGAAGGAAATGGCAACCCACTCCAGTATCCTTGCCTGGGAAACTCCATGGACAGAGGACCTGGTGGGTTACAATCCATGATGTCACAAAAGAGTCGGACACACCTTGGTGACTAAATAACAACCCATTAATCATCGTTAAAACTCAGAAAGAGAGGGAAAATTAGAGCAGAGATACCATTTCCCTTTCTCCCTGCTTCTAGCCAAGGTGAACCAAGCATGGAATCACAAATAATCTGAAATTTAATTGAGAATATGAGACTTCAGGCATTTAAAAGCTTAACTGCTAGATCATTAGGGCAATGTGTTACCTGTCTCAGTTTGGACTTGCTGTGAACATAACTTTACTTCTATAGTAAGTGGATTTTACCCTCTACCCATTTACATTTCCTTCCTAGTGAGTCCTTATTTATATTTGCATTTCATTTTCCTTCAATATTCCCTGAATATGTCTGAACGTGAAAATACTTTAATTGACAAGTCCAGCAATCCAAGATAAAATATAGCCATGAGTGGGTTCTTAGATCTTTCTTTGTATTTGAGCATATTAAGCTTAAAGGCAGAAAGCATTAAACTGTTTTTTGAAAGCATACTGTGCTTTTTTAATTCTTTGTCCACAAAAGGACAATCTGAATGTATAATGCAGAGCCAGTTTTGGAAGACCAAGGAAATTAAAGAGAATTAAAAGCAAAAAGACATAAAGGAAGAGCACCTGTGTGTGGGATGTGAGGTGTTCATTAAGAGTTGGAAAAACGATTTTCTTTCCTGAATTCCATAAGGATGCCAAACCAACAGAAAAGAACAGAGCCCTAGTCTTGAAACCATGAGGCACCACTTAGTTTGACATATTTGTTTGGTATCTTCCAAGGGGCACAGAATAAAGATATTCCAAACCTGGTAAAAGATAAATCTTCCTTGTCATTGTTTAAAACCCCTTCAAGGAGACAGAATAACAAACCATTCTTTTTGTAGGAGCCTAAGCTTTTCAAATCTCATCTACATCTCTCTTGCTTCCATTTAAATTTAATGCCTCCTCTATAGTGCTTGGAGTAAACAGAGAGAGATGTCCCTTCTTGGGAAATCTGAAGTTTCCCACTGGCCCCCACCTCCACGTGGGCTGGGGCACAGTTTCACATGGTGTGCTTTACACTCAGGTGCAAAACACAGTGTTCTGTAAACATTTCTAAGAACTATTATAAAGCACTGAGGCTGCTCTGCCAATCAGATCCCTTTTAAACTGAGCACTGCTCAGCCTATCATAACAGGCTACATGTTGCCTGCAGGTCTAGCTGTTAAAATGACTGAGCAATGCTCCCAAACAGGTTGGGTGGTGACTATGGGCCCCATGACTCACCCTCACCTTAGTTTTAACAGACAGGCTTTGGAAACCAGGCTGCTAAGGGTCTGCTGGGTAGATTCCATGTGCTGCACCGTCCTGTCTGAATTGCCCAGGAGCCTTGAGCTCTGTGTGTCTGGGCAGGATGGGGGTGGGGCATATCAAGAATGAGGCATCAGAAGAGAAGCCGTGATATCCAAAGTCTTTGGTCGGCTGTGTAAAGCCGAATGTCTGGTTCAGTGCGAGTTTCGTGAAGTCAAACCACCAGGTCAAGCTTGGGGACATGACTTGTGGCGTGGGCTGGTTTTTACCCTTTGGGTTTTATGTGAATTTGAAAACAACAAAGACTTTTTGCATACAACAAAGGCTTTTTCTTGCATATCCTCTTTTATCCTATGCCCAATTTTGGTAGAGTCTACTGTCTCAAGTGAACCGAAGAAATACACTTCCCATGTCCATGTTGCCATGAGCACATAGTTTTACTTATATTACAAAGTAGTAATTATTCTGATAAAGCAATGATGACATAGTAATAAGGATACAATTATGAGTTTGACACTACCAGTGGCAATGTAAAAATTGTTGATTTTTTTTTATTATTGAAATGGTTTGAATTGTATTCCTTGTCCAAGGCTTTGAGAATAATTAGAATTCTTTGATTACACAAGTGTCTCATGAAATGTGTTAATGAGATTGTTTTCTGATATGCAAAAGTGTCCCAACATGGTTTTTAAGTACAGGCTGCACATCCCTGGCCAATTATCATACAAAATGCAACAATTTCTCTTTGTCTGTCACTACTGCCTGGCTAGACAGCATTAGACCTAACTACATAATTCTGGCTTAATTTTCATGTCTGATAGTATAGTAATGTTGTGAGGCATTTACTTAGCAACAGGGCTAAATGTTTGTTTTAAATGTGATTTCCCATCTTCAGCCTCTTTGGAAATAGGCCTAAATTAAGAAGCGCTCCTTCAGTGTCTTCAGAGGAGAGACCATGTTTTTACACACAAACCTCGACTTATTTTTCCTTCCTCCCTGTGGTGATTGTGATGAGGTGAGGGTCTGCAAAATACTGAAGTGCAGACAAATTGTTCTACACTTTTATTAATGCAAGATGGAAAATGTGACCAAAATATCATAGAGAATCTCATTTATGTCTGTTTAAGCTTTGTGTTAGTACCTTATACTGGGTGGCTTCAACAACAGAAGTGTATTGTCTTGCAGTGCTGGAGGTTGCTAGTCTGAGATCAAGGTGTTGGCAGGATCGGTGTCTTCTGAGGGCCTGAAGGAGAATCTGTTCCATTCTTCTCCCCTGGCTTCAGGTGGTTTGCTGGCAGTCATTGGTGATCCTTGGCTTGAAGATCTCTGCCTTCATCTTCACATGACATCTTTCCTCTATGTGTGTGTGTGTTTGTGTGTGTGTGTGTCCAAATTAAGGCACCAGTCATATTGGTTGGGGAGCCCACCCCACTCCAGTATGACCTCATTTTAACTAATTATACTTGCTACAAACCCATTTTCAAATAAAGTCCCATTCTGAGATCCTGACCACTGGTATTTCAACATACAAACTTGTGGGAGATACAATTCAACTCAAAACAAGCTTCAAATACATAATAGCCTATGTAATTCCATGAACATATATTAAATTATAAGTTGATTTTTCAAGATTAGTGTGACATTTGCTTTTCAACTTCTAGTAACTCCTTCAAGACTCTTGTGTCTTCCTATACCAAGTGCCAGGAAGAAGAGTTAAAATTTCCAGCCAAGCCCTTACTGTCCACCAAATTTTGGTCCAGCCTTTCCCAGTGCAAGATAATAAGAATACCTTATTTACCACATGCTCCTCACTTTAGTCACTGTTTCCTTCACTGCTTCTATTAATTTTGATAAAATATGAGAGTATATGCTTTGTAAAGGGGCACAGCCCTCATTGGGAGACTAACTTAACCACAGAGTATGTGTTAACCTGAGCCCAGAGACCTTTGCAGGTTTTCAGATTCTGATAGTGCATTAAGTTGTGTGTATTAGTTGCTTAGTCATGTCCGACTCTTTGCAACCCTAGGGCCTGTAGCCTACCAGGCTCCTCTGTCCATGGGATTCTCCAGGCAAGAATAGTGGAGTAGATTCCCATTCCCTTCTCCAGGGGATCTTCCTGTCCCAGGAATTGAACCTGGGTCTCCTGCATTGCAAGTGGATTCTTTACCGTTTGAGCCACCAGGGAAACCTTAGCACTCATGAGCTATCTTCCAGACCCCTAAAGAATACCATAACAGGATACTAAGGAAATGTCACATTGAGAGACATGACTAATCAGAAGAACCTCATTAATTATTGCAAGATGCACAGACTAGTGAAGTCACGAAGTAGGACCAGAGCCGCACAAGAGATGATGGGAAAGGGGCATGTATTTGTGGGTGTGAGAGAGAGGGTTCAGTCTAGCAGGCAGACTGATGGAGATTCTGAGAGGCCTGGTAACAGATAGCAGGTGGCATGCCAGGCTGGCACAGTCCTGAGAAGGCCCAAATTGGAGTCACAGAGATGGGTAGTGAAGCTTGGCCTTGGGAAATTCAGGAGCAGATGGTGATCAGAAGCACAGGCAAGCAGCTTAACTTTGAGAAGACAGACCCAAACCACAATGCTTCTGGTAGGAATCTTCTCTCATATGGCGGAGACCCTCCTCAGCACTTTAATTTTTTGGTCGTCAGTTGTTGGAGGCATTGTTCTTTCTCTGTTGATGTCCTGTCGCTCAAACGCTCTAATTCTCCCAGATTCTCCTACTTGTTATTTACTCACTGATACCCATTTGCTTTGTGTTTCAAGGGGAGAAAGGTGACTGTAACAGGGACAGATTCAGTAAAGCAGTGGGGAGGGATGTCTCAGTGCAGTGGGCTGAGGAGAGAATGGGAGATAATAGCCAGACAGTCTTGCTGTGATGGGAGACAGAGGAATGAGTGATCTCACTAAGAGACCAGGAAGTCCTTGGGATTCCTGACTCTTCACCACCCACACTCACTTTGAAGTCATTTCACTTATATCCATCTCTTTCAATACCATCCATGCACTGATTACTCCTCAACTTGTATCTCCAAGCCTGACTGCTCTCCTGAACATCAGACTCATATTTCCAGCTGCTTACTTGAGCTCTGCTTTTGTATGTCTCCAACAGAATCAATCCTCTGCAAAGTAATCAGAGGGATCTTCTAGAACAGTAAAGTAGATCATGCTCTTTTCTTATTTAAAGCCTTCCAAAGGCTTTCTAAAATACTTTTTCAATTCCTTTTTACAGCCTTCAAGATACTACATAATCTTCCTTGCTAATCTCACTTCCTGGGCTTCCCTAGTGGCTCAAGTGGTAAAGAATCACCTGCAATTCAGAAGACCTGGGTTTGATCCCCGGGTTGGGAAGATCCCTTGGAGGAGGGCATGGCAACTCACTCAAGCATTCTTGCTTGGATAATTCCAAGGGAGAGAGGGGCCTGGTGGCCTACAAAGAGTTGGACATGCAGCTGAGCAACTAAGGACATGCACACACAATATTACTTCCAACAATTTTCCCATTTTTTCCTATGTTCCTGTCACACTACCAAATTTACATCTGTTGGCTGAGCAAGCTCTCTGTGAACTTGTAGTTCATTTTATCTGAGTGATCATTCACCAGATTTTCATTTAGTTGCCTCCTTCTCATCATTCAGGCCCAAGCAGGTAAGTCACTGCTTCCTAAGTGGCCTTTCTCAGACTCACAGTCCAAAGTAGCAAAGTCCATCCACTGCCCTCAAGGTACTCTTTCCTTTTACACTGGTTAACTTGATTCACAGTGTGTATTTTTGCAAATTGGTTTATATCTATACTGCCTGTTTCTACTTCCAAACTTCCATCATGAGATAGACAATTACTCAGGGAAAATAAGAACCATGGAGATTTGTGTTTGGTTTTTCTTTGTTTGTTTGGCTTAGCATGACATTTCCAGTGTTCAAGATAGTTCCAGTTATATAAATGTTCAATAAACATTTACTGAATGGTTGTTGTTCATTCGCTCAGTCGTGTTGACTCTTTGTGACCCCATAGACTGCAGCACGCCAGGCTTCCCTGTCCTTCACCATCTCTTGCAGCTTGCTCAAACTCACATCCATCGAGTCAGTGATACCATACAACCATCTCGTCCACTATAATTCCATTTTATTCCTGCCTTCAAGCTTTCCTAGCATCATGCTCTTTTCTAATGAGTTGGCTGTTTGCATCAGGTGGCCAAAATATTGGAGCTTCAGTCCTTCCAATGAATATTCATGACACATTTTCTTTAGGATTGACTGGTTGGATCTTCTTGAAGTCCAGGGGACTCTCAAGACTCTTCTCCAACACCACAGTTCAAAAGCATGAATTCTTTGGTGCTCAGTTTTCTTTATGGAGAAGGCAGTGGCACCCCACTCCAGTACTCTTGCCTGGAAAATCCCATGGATGGAGGAACCTGGAAGGCTGCAGTCCATGGGGTCGCTGATGGTCAGACACGACTGAGTGACTTCACTGTCACTTTTCACTTTCATGCATTGGAGAAGGAAATGGCAACCCACTCCAGTGTTCTTGCCTGGAGAATCCCAGGGACGATGGAGCCTGGTGGGCTGCCGTCTATGGGGTCACACAGAGTCGGAAACGACTACAGTGACTTAGCAGCAGCAGCAGCAGTTTTCTTTAAGGTCCAACTCTCACATCCATACATAACTACTGAAAAACTATAGCTTTGACTCTACAGACGTTTGTTGGCAAAATAATATCTCTGATTTTTAATATGCTGTCTAGGTTTGTCATAGCTTTTCTTCCAAGTAGCATATGTCTTTTAATTTTGAGGCTGCAATCACTATCCACAGTGATTTTGGAGCTCAAGAAAATAAAGATTATTTCCATTGTTTCCCCATGTATTTGCTATGAAGTGATGGGACCAGATGCCATGATCCTTTTTTTTTTCTTTTTTTTTTGATTGTTGAGTATTAAGTCAGCTTTTTCACTCTCCTCTTTCACCTTCATTAAGAGACCCTTTAGTTTCCGGTGTCATCTGCATGTCTGCTTCATGCTTCTGCTTCATCCAGCCCAGCATTTCACATGATGTACACTGCATATAAGTTAAACAAGTAGGGTGACAATATACAGCCTCGATGTACTCTTTTCCCAATTTGAAACCAGTCCTTTGTCCCATGTCCGATTCTAACTCTTGCTTCTTGACCTGCATACAGGTTTCTCAGGAGGCAGGTCAGGTGGTCTGGTATTTCCATCGCGCTAAGAATTTTCTGCAGTTTGTTGTGATCCATACAGTCAAAGCCTTTAGCATAGTCAATGGAGTAGGAGTGGACATTTTCTAGAATTCTCTTGCTTTTTCAATAATCCAATAGATGTTGGCAGTTTGGTCTCTGGTTCCTCTGCCTTTCATAATCCAGCTGGAACATCTGGAAGTTCTCAGTTAGTGTACTGTAGAAGCCTGGCTTAGAGAATTGTGAGCATGATCTTGCTAGCATGTGACATGAGTGCCATTGTGCCAAAGTTTGAACCTTCTTTGGCATTGCCCTTCTTTGGGACTGGAATGAAAACTGACCTTTGCCAGCCCTGTGGCCACTGCTGAGTTTTCCAAATTTGCTGGCATACTAAGCACAGAACTTTCATAGCATCATCTTTTAGGATTTGGAATAGCTCAACTGGAATTCCATCACCTCTGCCAGCTTTGTTCATAGTGATGCTTCCTAAGGCCCACTTGACTTCACACTTCAAGAAGTCTGGCACTAGGTGAGTGATCACACTATCATGGTTATCTGGGTCATGAAGATCTTTTTTGTATAGTTCTCCTGTGTATTCTTGCCACCTCTTCTTAATATCTTCTGCTTCTGTTAGGGCTATACCATTTCTGTCCTCTAATGTGCTCATCTTTGCATGAAATATTCCTTTGGTATCTCTAAGGGAATCTTGAAGAGATCTGTAAGTCTTTCCCATTCTATTGTTTCCCTCTATTTCTTTGCATTGATCACTGAGGAAGGTTTTCTTATCTCTCCTAGCTATTCTTAGGAACTCTGTATTCAAATGGCTATATCTTTCTTTTTTTCCTTTCCTTTTCTCTTATCTTCATTTCTCAGCTATTTGTAAGGCCTCCTCAGACAGCCATTTTGCCTTTTTGCTTTTCTTTTTCTTAAGGATGGTTTTGATTCCCACCTCCTATACAATAAAGGACAGAAATGGTATGGACCTAACAAGCAGAAGATATTAAGAAGAGATGGCAAGAATACACAGAAGAACTGTACAAAAAGATCTTCACGACCCAGATAATCACGATGGTGTGATTACTGACCTAGAGCCAGACATCCTGGAATGTGAAGTCAAGTGGGCCTTAGAGCACATCATTATGAACAAAGCTAGTGGAGGTGATGGAATTCCAGTGGAGCTATTCCAAATCCTGAAAGATGATGCTGTGAAAGTGCTGCACTCAATGTGCCAGCAAATTTGGAAAACTCAGCAGTGGCCACAGGACTGGAAAAGGTCAGTTTGCATTCCAATCCCAAAGAAAGGCATGCCAAAGAATGCTCAAACTACCTCACAATTGCACTCATCTCACACGCTAGTAAAGTAATGCTCAAAATTCTCCAAGCCAGGTTTCAGCAATATGTGAACCGTGAACTTCCTGATGTTCAAGCTGGTTTTAGAAAAGGCAGAGGAACCAGAGATCAAATTGCCAACATCCTCTGGATCATGGAAAAAGCAAGAGAGTTCCAGAAAAACATCTATTTCTGCTTTATTGACTATGCCAAAGCCTTTGACTGTGTGGATCACAAGAAACTGTGGAAAATTCTGAAAGAGATGGGAATATCAGCCCACCTGACCTGCCTCTTGAGAAATCTGTATGCAGGTCAGGAAGCAACAGTTAGAACTGGACAGGGAACAAGAGACTGGTTCCAAATAGGAAAAGGAGTTCGTCAAGGCTGTATATTGTCACCCTGCTTATTTAACTTCTATGCAGAGTACATCATGAGAAATGCTGGACTGGAAGAAACACAAGTTGAAATCAAGATTGCTGGGAGAAATATCAATAACCTCAGATATGCAGATGACACCACCCTTATGGCAGAAAGTGAAGAGGAACTCAAAAGCCTCTTGATGAAATTGAAAGTGGAGAGTGAAAAAGTTGGCTTAAAACTCAACATTCAGAAAACTAAGATCGTGGCATCCGGTCCCATCACTTCATGGGAAATAGATGGGGAAACAGTGGAAACAGTGTCAGACTTTATTTTAGGGGGTTCCAAAATCACTACAGATGGTGATTGCAGCCATGAAATTAAAAGACGCTTACTCCTTGGAAGGAAAGTTATGACCAACCTAGACAGCATATTCAAAAGCAGAGACATTATTTTGCCAACAAAGGTTCATCTAGACAAGGCTATGGTTTTTCCTGTGGTCATGTATGGATGTGAGAGTTGGACTGTGAAGAAGGCTGAGTGCCGAAGAATTGATGCTTTTGAATTGTGGTGTTGGAGAAGACTCTTGAGAGTCCCTTGGACTGCAAGGAGATCCAACCAGTCCATTCTGAAGGAGATCAGCCCTGGGATTTCTTTGGAAGGAACGATGCTAAAGCTGAAACTCTAGTAGTTTGGCCACCTCATGCGAAGAGTTGACTCATTGGAAAAGACTCTGATGCTGGGAGGGATTGGGGGCAAGAGGAGAAGGGGACGACAGAGGATAAGATGGCTGGATGGCATCAATGACTCAATGGTTGTGAGTCTGAGTGACCTCCGGGAGTTCGTGATGGACAGGGAGGCCTGGCGTGCTGCGATTCATGGGGTGGCAAAGAGTCGGACACGACTGAGTGACTGATCTGATCTGATCTGATCCTATACAACATGATGAACCTCCATTCACACATCTTTAGGCACTCTGCCTATCAGTTCTATTCCCTTGAATCTATTTGTCACTTCCACTGTATAGTCATAAGGGATTTGATTTAGGTCATACCTGAATGGTCTAGTGGTTTTCCCTACTTTCTTCAATTTAAGTCTGAATTTGGCAATAAGGAGTTCATCATCTGAGCCACAGTCAACTCTCCATTTTGTTTTTTCTGACTTTATAGAACTTTTCCATCTTCAACTGCAAAGAATACAATCAATATTGTTTCGGTATTGACCATCTGGTGATGTCCACGCATAGAGTCATTGTTGGAAGAGGGTGTTTCCTATGAGCAGTGCATTCTCTCCTGTCAAAACTCTGTTAGTCTTTGTCCTGCTTCATTTTGTACTCCAAGCCAAACTTGCCTCTTACTCTAGGTATCTCTTGACTTCCTACTTTTGCATTCCAGTTCCCTAGGATGAAAAAGACATCTTTTTTTTCTTTTGTTGTTAGTTCTATAAGGTCTTGTAGGTCTTCATAGAATCATTCAATTTCAGTTTCTTCAGTATTTGTGGTTGGGGCATAGACTTGGATTGCTGTGATATTGACTAGTTTGTCTTGGAAATGAACAGAGATCATTCTGTCGTTTTTGAGATTGCATCCAAGTACTGCATTTTGGACTCTTTTGTTGACTATGAGGGTTACTCCATTTCTTCTAAGGGATTCTTGCCCACGGTAGTAGATACAATGGTCATCTGAATTAGAAATTTGCCCATTTTCGTCCATTTTAGTTCGCTGAACCTGAGGCAAAACTATGATAGGGGTAATGGTGGTAATGGTGACCTCTTTCCAAAGGATTTATGCCAGCACCCATGGTTCCCAGGACTGTTGTGGTCAGTGCCCCAACCTTGTGGCAGGCCATGGTTGATCCACACCTCCACTGGACACTCATTGGAGAAGATGAGTTCATGTCCTACTCCACCATGTGGGCACATCTTGGGACTACAAGCCTCTTATCTTCAAGCCTGCCATCCTATCAGAGGGCAGACTGAATGAAAACCACAAGCACAGAAAACTAACCAAACTGATCACAGTCTTGTCTAACACAATGAATCTCAGCCGTGCTGAGTAGGGCCACCCAAGACAGACAGGTCATGGTGGAGGGTGCTCAGGGTGCTCAGTCACTCAACTGTGTCCAACTCTTTGTGACCCCCATGGACTGCAGCCATGGACTGCAGTCTATGGACTCAGTCCATAGAATTCTCCAGGTAAAAATACTAGAGTGGGTTGCCATTTCCTACTCCAGGGGGAATCTTTCCTGGCCCAGGGAGAATCTTTCCTGGCCCAGGGATCGAATCTGAGTCTCCTGCATTGGCAGGCAGATTCTTTACCACTGCACCACCTTGGAAGGTAAAGATTGAGTGTGTGCATGCTAAGTCACTTCAGTCCTGTTTGACTTGTTGTGACCCCATGGATTGTAACCCACCAGGCTCCTCTGTCCATGGGATTTTCCGGGCAAGAATACTGGAATGGGTTTTCATTTCCTTCTCCAGTCATGGTGGAGAGTTCTGACAAAACGTGGTCCACTGGAGCAGGGAATGGCCAATCACTTCAGCATTCTTGCCTTGAGAACCCCATCAACAGTACGAACAGTATTTCCTGAAGAAGTAACTAGAAATATGTCCAGAATCCAACCATTTCTTACCACTTCCACTGCTTCTACTCTGGTATAAGCCCTCATCTTCTCTTGCCTCAGTTACTGACACAGCTTCCTGATTAGTTTCCCTTCTGTTTTTACCTCCCTCCGTTTATTCCCAGCAGTCAAAGTGAACTCATAAAAGTGGTGACAGACACTTCTCTGCTCAAAACCCTCCAGTGACTTCTTATCTCAGAATAGCATTCAGTCTTCACATATCTTGATTCTTTGCTACCTCTGCTTTCATCACCTGTTACTCTCCCTTCCTCACTCTACTCCATCTATAGTGACCTCCTTGATATTCAATAAGGATGCCAAGCATGCTTCTGTTTCAGAAATTTTGCACTTGTTATTCCCTCTGAGTGGAGTGTTCTTCCCCAGACATCCACATGGCTTGTTCTTGTCTTGCGCTTCCTTCAAGTCTTAACTAAAGTGCTACTTTATCAAGACCCTTAAAGGCTAGTATAATAAAAATATTATATATATAAAAGTTATATTGTCACCCTGCTTATTTAACTTATATGCAGAGTACATCATGCAAAATGCCAGGCTGGATATAGCAGAAGCTGGAATCAAGATTGCAGGGAGAAATAACAATAACCTCAGACATGCAGATGACACCACCCTAATGGCAGAAAATGAAGAGGAACTAAAGAGCCTCTTGATGAAAGTGAAAGAAGAGAGTGAAAAGCTAGTTAAAACTCAACATTCAAAAAATGAAGATCATGGCATCTGGTCCCATCACTCTTGGCAAATAGGTGGGGAAACAATGGAAACAGTGACAGACTTTATTTTCTTAGGCTCCAAATCACTGCAGGTGGTGACTGCAAACATAAAATTAAAAGACACCTGAGACTTGGAAAAAAAGCTATGGCAAATCTAGATAGCATATTAAAAAGCAGAGACATTACTTTGCTGACAAAGTTCTGTCTAGTCAAAGCTATGTTTTTTCTAGTACTCATGTATGGATGTGAGAGTTGGACCATAAAGAAAACTGAGCACTGAAGAATTGATGCTTCTGAACTATGGTGTTGGAGAAGATTCTTAAAAGCCCCTTGGACTGCAAGTAGATCAAATCAGTCAATCCTAAAGGAAATCAGTCCTGAATATTCATTGGAACGACTTACACTGAAGCTGACACTGCAATATTTTGGTCACCTGATGCAACGAACTGACTCATTGGAAAAGACCCTGATGCAGGGCAAGACTGAATGCAGGAGGAAAAGGGGATGACAGAGGATGAGATGGTTGGATGGGATCACCGACTCCAAGGACATGAGTTTGAGCAAGCTCTGGGAGTTGGTGATGAACAGGGAAGCTTGGCTTGCTTCAGTCTATGGGGTCCCAAAGAGTCAGACATGACTGAATTACTGAACTGGACTGAACATGCTACCATAATATTAATATTATATATATATATATATATATATCAGTTCAATTCAGTTCAGTCACTCAGTCGTGTCTGACTCTTTGTGACCCTATGAATCGCAGCACTCCAGGCCTCCCTGTCCAACACCAACTCCCAGAGTTTACTCAGACTCACATCCATCAAGTCAGTGATGCCATCCAGCTATCTCATCCTCTGTCATCTCCTTCCCCTCCTGCCCCCAATCCCTCCCAGCATCATAGTCTTTTCCAATGAGTCAACTCTTCACATGAGGTGGCCAAAGTACTGGAGTTTCAGCTTTAGCATCGTTCCTTCCAAAGAAATCCCAGGGCTGATCTCCTTCAGAATGGACTGGTTGGATCTCCTTGCAGTCCAAGGGACTCTCAAGAGTCTTCTCCAACACCACAGTTCAAAAGCATCAATTCTTCGACATTCAGCCTTCTTCACAGTCCAACTCTCACATCCATACATGACCACTGGAAAAACCATAGCCTTGACTAGAAGAACCTTTGTTGGCAAAGTAATGTGTCTGCTTTTGAATATGCTATCTAGGTTGGTCATAACTTTCCTTCCAAGGAGTAAGCGTCTTTTAATTTCATGGCTGCAATCACCATCTGTAGTGATTTTGGAACCCCCTAAAATAAAGTCTGACACTGTTTCCACTGTTTCCCCATCTATTTCCCATGAAGTGATGGGACCAGATGCCATGATCTTTGTTTTCTGAATGTTGAGCTTTAAACCAACATTTTCACTCTCCACTTTCACTTTCATCAAGAGGCTTTTGAGTTCCTCTTCACTTTGTGCCATAAGGGTGGTGTCATCTGCATATCTGAGGTTATTGATATTTCTCCCGGCAATCTTGATTCCAGCTTGTGTTTCTTCCAGTCCAGTTATATAAATCATATGTTAAATACTTAAATATATAGTGTGTGTGTGTATATATATATAATAATGCAGTCAGTACAGCTCTATCTAACAGATTCTAGTTGATGTTTGATAGAAAATCACAAAATTCTATAAAACAATTATCTTTCTATTAAAAAAATAAAGTGGCAAAAAAAAACACAGATAAACAACAATGTCCTTGTGTATAGCATAAGAATCATATTCAATAACTTATGATAAACCATAATGGCAAATAATATAAGAGGTATATATGTATATATTTGTATAACACAGTCACTTTGCTGTGTACCAGAAATTACCATATTGTAAATCAACTATACTTCAATAAAACAAATGAGATTTAAAGATTTTAAAAAATACAGCTCTATCTTTTAAAAAATGTATCAGGACAGATCAAACATTTAGCTCAATTTGATCTTTATCAGAAATACTGGCTATCATTTACTTAACATTAAAAAATATGTTATTTCAGCCTATGAGTAATGAGTAATGAGCTATTCAACATATTGATTGTATTATGAGATACTCTTCTTGAGAAAAACCCTTGAAATCATTGAAATGGTGCTTATTGACATCATGGAGATGTCATTGACATCATGACATCATGGAGACGTGATTGTTTTCACTTTCCTCATTTCAAAAATTCTTATGACAAATTTCCCCTTGATTTCCTTGATTTTAATACAAGATGTCTATTTATTTGGTCATTGAACCAAAAGATATATTCTTATTGGCTAGAACATAATAATATTCCATTTTCCTCACTTACTTCAATATCAGATCAAGATCAGGAAATGCTCTGCCAACTGTTCTCTTTGCAAACAATAGGCTTCTAACACTCAAGTACTTTATTTTTTTAATATAAATTTATTTATTTTAATTGGAGGCTAATTACTTTACAATATTATATTGGTTTTGCCATACATTGACATGAATCCACCATGGGTGTACATGTGTTCCCCATCCCGAACCTCCCTCCCCATCTCCTCCCTCTGGGTCATCCCAGTGCACTAGCCCCTAGCATCCTGTATCATGCATCGAACCTGACCTGGCTATTCGTTTCACATATGATAATATACATGTTTCAATGCCATTCTCCCAAATCATCCCACCCTCTCCCTCTCCCACAGAGTCCAAAAGACTGTTCTATACATCTGTGTCTCTTTTGCTGTCTCGTGTACAGGGTTAACATTACTTTCTAAATTCCATATATATGCGTTAATATACTGTATTAGTGTTTTTCTTTCTGACTTACTTCACTCTGTTTAATAGGTTCCAGTTTCATCCACCTCATTAGAACTGATTCATATGTATTCTTTTTAATGGCTGAGTAATACTCCATTGTGTATATGTACCACAGCTTTCTTATCCATTTGTCTGCTGATGGACATCTAGGCAGCTTCCATATCCTGGCTATTATAAACAGTGCTGCTATGAACATTGGCGTACACGTGTCTCTTTCAATTCTGGTTTCCTCAGTGTGTATGCCCAGCAATGGGATTTCTGGGTCATTTGGCAGTTCTATTTCCAGTTTTTTTAAGGAATTTCCACACTGTTCTCCATAGTGGCTGTACTAGTTTGCATTCCCACCAACAGTGTAAGAGGGTTCCCTTTTCTCCACACCCTCTCCAGCATTTATTGCTTGTAGACTTTTGGATCGCAGCCATTCTGACTGGCATGAAATTATACCTCATTGTGGTTTTGATTTGCATTTCTCTGATAATGAGTGATGTTGAGCATCTTTTCATGTGTTTGTTAGCCATCTGTATGTCTTCTTTGGATAAATATCTGTTTAGTTTGTTGGCCCGTTTTTTGATTGGGTCATTTATTTTTCTGGAATTGAGCTTCAGGAGTTGCTTGTATATTTTTGAGATTAATTCTTTGTCAGTTGCTTCCTTTTCTATTATTTTCTCCCATTCTGAAGGCTGTCTTTTCACCTTGCTTATAGTTTCCTTTGTTGTGCAGAAGTTTTTAATTTTAATTAGGTCCCGCTTGTTTATTTTTGCTTTTATTTCCAACATTCTGGGAGGTGGGTCATAGAGGATCCTGCTGTGATTTATGTTGGAGAGTGTTTTGTCTATGTTATCCTCTAGGAGTTTTATAGTTTCTGGTCTTACATTTAGATCTTTAATCCATTTTGAGTTTATTTTTGTGTATGGTGTTAGAAAGTGTTCTAGTTTCATTCTTTTACAAGTGGTTGACCCAGCACCACTTGTTAAAGAGATTGTCTTTTCTCCATTGTATATTCTTGCCTCCTTTGTAAAAGATAAGGTGTCCTTAGGTGCGTGGATTTATCTCTAGGCTTTCTATTTTGTTCCATTGATCTATATTTCTGTCTTTGTGCCAGTACCATACTCTCTTGATGGTTGTGGCTTTGTAGTAGAACCTGAAGTCACATGATCCTCTACATAGAAAACCCTAAAGACTCTACCAGTAAATTACTAGAGCTAATCAATGAATATAGTAAAGTTGCAAGATATAAAATTAACACACAGAAATCCCTTGCATCCCTATACACTAATAATGAGAAAATAGAAAGAGAAATTAAGGAAACACTTCCATTCATCATGGCAACAAAAAGAATAAAATACTTAGGAATATCTCTACCTAAAGAAACAAAAGACCTATATATAGAAAAGTATAAAACACTGGCGAAAAAAATCAAAGAAGACACTAATAGATGGAGAAATATACTGTGTTCATGGATCAGAAGAATCAATATAGCGAAAATGAGTATACTACCCAAAGCAATCTATAGATTCAATGCAATCCCTATCAAGCTACCAACAGTATTTTTCACAGAGCTAGAACAAATGATTTCACAATTTGTATGGAAATACAAAAAAAACCTTGAATAGCCAAAGCAATCTTGAGAAAGAAGAATGGAACTGGAGGAATCAACCTGCACTCAAGTACTTTAATCTTTAATGTCCACAGCAGCGTACATAAATTGTGTCTGTTAGTACTGATCCCAATACACCTATCTCATAAACAGCATTTGAGTCTTTTTTTTTTTTGTATTTAACTTTTTATTAACTATTTTTAAATGTTCTTTTTTATACCATGACTTTCAATATTAACATTGTAAAAACATATTGATCATTTCTCTTTCATACATACTCCACTTATGCTGAGACATTCAAATTCTACACATCAGTAGTTTGAGTCAAATATGAAGTAAAATGTAAGCTTATTAAGTAAGAACTATATAAGTTCTTGATCATTTTATGCTTCAGTATTTTTAGTTCAGTTCAGTTCAGTGGCTCAGTCATGTCCAACTCTTTGCAGCCCCATGGGCTGCAGCACGCCAGGCCTCCCTGTCCATCACCAACTCCCAGCGTTTACTCAAACTCATACCATTGAGTTGGTGATGCCATCCAACCATCTCATCCTCTGTTGTCTCCTCCTCCTGCCTTCAATCTTTCCCAGCATCAGGGTCTTTTCAAGTGAGTCAGTTCTTTGCATCAGATGCCCAAATTACTGGAGCTTCAGCTTTAGCATCAGCTCAGTTCAGTTCAGTTGCTCAGTTGTGTCCAACTCTTTGCA
This sequence comes from Tragelaphus eurycerus, assembly GCA_935064755.1. Taxonomy (NCBI): domain Eukaryota; kingdom Metazoa; phylum Chordata; class Mammalia; order Artiodactyla; family Bovidae; genus Tragelaphus; species Tragelaphus eurycerus. Next base: position 12,416,712 of record CAKXYN010000024.1, on the reverse strand, counting down.
ACCCCATGAATCGCAGCATGCCAGGCCTCCCTGTCCATCACCAACTCCCGGAGCTCACTCAGACTCACATCCATCAAGTCAGTGATACCATCCAGCCATCTCATCCTCTGTTGTCTCCTCCTCCTGCCTTCAGTCTTTCCCAGCATCAGGGTCTTCTCAAGTGAGTCAGTTCTTCACATCAGGTGCCCAAATTATTGGAGCTTCAGCTTTAGCATCAGTTCAGTTCCGTTCAGTCACTCAGTCATGTCCAACTCTTTGCGACCCCATGAATTGCAGCATGCCAGGCTTCCCTGTCCATCACCAACTCCCAGAGTTCACTCAGACTCACATCCATCGAGTCAGTGATGCCATCCAGCCATCTCATCCTCTGTCGTCCCCTTCTCCTCCTGTCCCCAATCCCTCCCAGCATCAGAGTCTTTTCCAGTGAGTTAACCCTTTGCATGAGGTGGCCAAAGTTTCAGGAGTTTCAGCCTTAGCATCATTCCCTCCAAAGAAATCCCAGGTCTGATCTCCTTCAGAATGGACTGGCTGGATCTCCTTGCAGTCCAAGGGACTCTCAAGAGTCTTCTCCAACACCACACTTCAAAAGCATCAATTCTTTGGTGCTCAGTTTTCTTCACAGTCCAACTCTCACATCCATACATGACCACAGGAAAAACCATAGCCTTGACTAGATGAACCTTTGTTGGCAAAGTAATGTGTCTGCTTTTGAATATGCTATCTAGGTTGGTCATAACTTTCCTTCCAAGGAGTAAATGTCTTAATTTCATGGCTGCAATCACCATCTACAGTAATTTTGGAGCCCCCCAAAATAAAGTCTGACACTGTTTCCACTGTTTCCCCATCTATTTCCTATGAAGTGATGGGACCGGATGCCATGATCTTAGTTTTCTGAATGTTGAGCTTTAAGCCAACTTTTTCACTCTCCACTTTCATTTGCATCAAGAGGCTTTTGAGTTCCTCTTCACTTTGTGCCATAAGGGTGGTGTCATCTGCATATCTGAGGTTATTGATACTTCTCCAGGCAATCTTGATTCCTGCTTTTACTTCTTCCAGCCCAGCGTTTCTCACGATGTATTCTGCATATAAGTTAAATAAGCAGGGTGACAATATACAGCCTTGGCATACTCCTTTTCCTATTTGGAACCAGTCTGTTGTTCCATGTCCCATTCTAACTGTTGCTTCCTGACCTGCATAAAAGTTTCTCAACAGGCAGGTCAGGTGGTCTGGTATTCCCATCTCTTTCAGAATTTCCCACAGTTTATTGTGAGCTACACAGTCAACATCAGTACCTCCAATGAATAAGCAGGACTGATTTCCTCAAGGATGGACTGGTTGGATCTCCTTAAGGGACTCTCAAGAGTCTTATCCAACACCACAGTTCAAAAGTGTCAATTCTTTGACACTCAGCTTTCTTTATAGTACAACCCTCACATCCATACATTACTACTGGAAAACCATAACTTAGACTAGATGGACTTTGGTTGGCAAAGTAATGTCTCTGCTTTTTAATATGCTGTCTAGGTTGGTCATAACTTTTCTTCTGAGGAGCAAGCATCTTTTAATTTCATGACTGCAGTCACCATCTGCAGTGATTTTGGAGCCAAAAAATAAAATATGTCACTGTTTCCAGTATTTTCCCATCTATCTATGGGACCAGATGCCATGATCTTAGTTTTCTGAATGTTGAGCTTTAAGCCAACTTTTTCACTCTCCTCTTTCATTTTCATCAAGAAGCTCTTTAATTCTTCTTAGCTTTCTGTCATAAGGGTGGTGTCATCTGCATATCTGAGGTTATTGATATTCCCCCCAGAAACCTTGATTCCAGCTTGTGCTTCCTCCAGTTCAGCATTTCTCATGATGTACTCTGCATATAAGTTAAATAAGCAGGGTGACAATATACAGCCTTGATGTACTCCTTTTCCTACTTGGAACCAGTCTGTTGTTCCATGTCCAGTTCTAACTGTTGCTTCTTGACCTGCATACAGATTTCTCAAGAGGCAGGTCACGTGGTCTGGTATTCACCTCTCTTTAAGAATTTTCTAGTTTGTTGTGATCCACACAGTCAAAGGCTTTGGCATATTTAATAAAGCTGAGGTAGATGGTTTTCTGAAATTATCTTGCTTTTTTGATGATCCAACAGATGTTGGCAATTTGATCTCTGGTTCCTCTGCCTTTTCTAAATCCAGCTTGAATATCTGGAAGTTCATGGTTCTCATACTATTGAAGCCTAGCTTGGAGAATTTTGAATATTACTTTGCTAGCATGTGAGATGAATGCAATTGTGTGGTAGTTTGAGCATTTTTTGCCATTGCCTTTCTTTGGGATTGGAAGGAAAACTGTCCTTTTCCAGCCCTGTGGCCACTGCTGAGTTTTCCAAATTTGCTGACATATTGAGTGTAGCACTTTCACAGCATCATCTTTTAGGATTTGAAATAGCTCAACTGGAATTCCATCACCTCCACTAGCTTTGTTTGTAATGATGCATTCTAAGGCCCCCTTGACTTCACATTCCAGGATGTGTGGCTCTAGGTCAGTGATCACACCATCATGATTACCTGTGTCATGAAGATCTTTTTTGCATAGTTCTTCTGTGTATTCTTGCCACCTCTTCTTAATATCTTCTGCTTCTGGTAAGTCCATACCATTTCTGTTCTTTATTGTGCCCATCTTTGCATGAAATATTCCCTTGGTATCTCTAATTTTCTTGAATAGATCTTTAGTCTTTCCCATTCTATTGTTTTCCTCTATTTCTTTGCATTGATCACCGAGGAAGGCTTTCTTTTCTCTCCTTGCTATTCATTGTAACTCTTCATTCAAACAGGTATATCTCTCCTTTTCTCCTTTGCCTTTAGCTTCTCTTCTTTCATAGCTATTTGTCAGGCCTTGTCAGACAGCCATTTTGCTTTTTTGCATTTCTTTTATTTGGAGACAGTCTTGCTCCCTGTCTCCTGTGCAATGTTCCAAACCTCCATCCATAATCATCAGGTACTCTGTCTATCAGATCTAGTCCCTTAAATCCATTTCTCACTTCCACTGTATAATCATAGGGATTTGATTTAGGTCATTCTTGAATGGTCTAGTGGTTTTCCTTACTCTCTTTATTTTAAGTCTGAATTTGGCAACAAGAAAACCAAATCTGCTGGAGCCATGGTCTTAGACTTCCAGACACCAGAACTGTGAGGAATAGTTTTCTGTTTTTATAAGCCAAGCATAGCCAAGCTATGATATTTTTCTATAGCAGCTTGGACTGTGGCAGAGAGGGAGCAATTTGAGCAGAGTGGGATACTATCTTTTTGTACTGCACAAACCTTGGCTGTATGTCTACACATGGTGGCCATTTCCATCCCATATCCTAGTGCAGAGTATGACACTCTCCACATTAATACAGTAATGACTTGACAAGATACTTGACTTTCCAAGTGCTTTCACATTTATTGTTTTGGCTAGGTGTGGCTAAGCCGTCCTGACCAAACCAATGAATGTTTTCCCCTGAGCTAGAAAATTGTTTATTGAGGGTATAATTCAGTCATAATAACCCCTCCATTCCCAGATGGCTCAGTGGTAGGGAATCTGCCTGCCAGTGTAGGAGAAACAGGAGATGCAAATTTGATCCCTGGGTTGGGAAGATCCCCTGGAGGAGAAATGGCAACCCACTCCAGTATTCTTGCCTGGAAAATCTAATAGAGGAATCTGGCAGGCTACAGTCTATGGGGTCGCAAAGAGTCAGACACAACTGAGCACATACCTTTGGATTTGGATCTTAAAGAGAAACATTTATAGAGTTGAAGGTCTCTTCAACAGCAGGAAGAAAGCATCCTATCTTGTCTATAGGCTTCCCTGATGGCTCAGATGGTAAAGAATCTGCCTGCGATGCAGGAGACTGGTTTTGATCCCTAGGTCCCATGGAGAAGGAAATGGTAACCTACTTCAGTATTCTCGCCTGGAGAATCCATGGACAGAGGCTATAGTCCATGATGTCGCAAAGATTTAGACTCGACTGAGCAACTAACACACCCTGTCTATGAAATTTAGATTTTGAGAAAATAAAAGCCATGGGTCAGGATGAAAATGATGCTTAGGTCATAAAAAAGGAAGAAACAGATCTCTCAAAACATGGATGCAGCTCAGAAATATTTGATTCATAGAAGTAACACAATGAGCTGACATGGGTTGCATGCTCCTCAGCATCCATGGAGATTTTAAGTGTCACACTCCACTGAGAACACAAATTCCAGTTTAGACATGTAGCTCAAGAGATTTTTATGCAACCTTTGCTGCTGCTGCTACTGCTAAGTCGCTTCAGTCATGTCAACTCTGTGCAACCCCATAGACAGAAGCCCACCACGCTCCCCCGTCCCCAGGATTCTCCAGGCAAGAACACTGGAGTGGGTGCATGGAGCTAAAATCTTAAATCATATTGGTGGAATCTGTAGGATCTCACTGAACTGAAACATTTAAAGTAATACTTAAGGACATCTGCATTTATGCCCCAGATGCCCAGATTCTAGAAGTGAGTTAGGTTTTCTTTATGGGTATCATATTGATGGACAAAGTTGCTTCCTTTCTCCTTCCCTCTTCTTTCCTTCTTACATCTTTTCCTCCTTTCCTGCCATCGTCACACTCTCTCTCCTCTCTTCTTTCCACAGCTATTTAACATCTACCATGTGCAAGCTTGATGTTTTACATCAGAGTTTCTAAGATAATTTGTACACTACTTTGCCTACCTTAAAGATGATTATAAACTAAGAAGAGAGGCATTTGACCCATGTGTTCTCAACTCAAGGTGAGTCTTCTCTTGCCGGTGTGTTCCTTTTTGTTTCAGGAATGCAATTCTTCTTTCTTTGCTTGTGCCATGTGGTATGTGGGATCTTGGTCAGTGAATCTGCACCAAGATCAGTGGTGCATGGAGGCTTAGCCACTGGACCACCAGGGATGTCCCACAACTCTGCTTATTTAGAGGAGATTTAAATAGCTGTGAAACCCCAGCTTGCTTCACATTCTCAGGGTAAAAAGCATAGATTCAAATTAATGTTAGTGAACATAAAATATTCCACATGTTAATTTGAGCCTCTCAATTGGGATGTGCTTGTGTGTGTGTGTGTGTGTGTGTGTGTGTGTGTGTGTGTGTGTGTGTGTGTGTGTATGACTCAGTCGTGTCCAACTCTTTACAGCTCCATGGATTGTACCCCGTCAGTCTCCTCTGCCCATGGAATTCTCTAGACAAGAATACTGGAGTGGGTTACCATTTCCTTCTCCAGGGGACCTTCCCAACCTGGGGGTTGAACTCACATCTCCTGCATTGCAGGTAGATTCTTTACCATCTGAGACACCAGGGTAAAAAGCACAGATTCAAATTAATGTGTGATGTGGTTAGTGAACGTAAAATATTTCTATGTTAATTTGAGCCCCTCAATTGGGATATAGTTTCTTTACATTCATGAACACCTGAGTTTTCAATGAAACATACATGCTTGTGCAGTGATTCAAGCCACTAACAGGATTACTGAATATAAGAACATACTCCCTAGAAGGTAGACTCTAGGGAAACATCAAGACCTGATCTTGTAATCATTATGCCTAAACTAATGTTACTTTGTCTTGAGTGTTATTTAGGTGGCCTAAAAAATGAAGTAACTTTGTATCAGACATGTAATTTTCATCAAACTCTTCAAAATTTGAGACATTTAAAGAAACAGATTCAGGGCTTCTTGTTCCTTAAATAATATGAATTCATTTACCTGAATCCTTTCCTCCAAGTACACAAAATATAACTTATTTATTCAAAACGCATAGTTGTGATAACATAAAAAGTAAGAACAATTCTCGGGTATCAGGCAATTGGACAAGCAGAGCACAGTCCCACTGTTGAGACTTCCCTTGGTGGTTAACTCCAAGTGGAAGCATGTGGGATGGAAACCAGATGTTAGGATTTTCCTGGTTCAAGTGTCCTAAGAGCTTTAAGACCCTCAGGGTAGCAGAATGAATCCTTAAGCCTGTTAGGAGAGAACTGCAAACTTTAAAAGTCTCTTCTGGAGTAAAATACAGGACTGAAGTGCTGTGTGCAGTGACATAGGAAGGCCCCAGAAAGGTTCATCTGTCTGCCTGAGTTCCCATACAGTTTATAATTTGGGTCTGCTCCACACACAAAGGTGGGGTTTGCGTTTACACTCTCCTCAAGGGCTTCAAGGTTTTGATATCCTCACACTGAGAAGTGAATACCAATGTGCTCCTGTACTTACCAACGATAATTCTGGAGCACTTTTCCAATGTGAACACACGGCCACTCCACAGCACATCTGCTCCATGACTCCCTCCGATGAAATGCAGCTGGAGTTCAACTTTTACAAGTAAACAATCCAAGATAGATAAGAAACTAAATATGTAACAGGTAGAAGTGTTAGGAGATCAATATTTTCACTTTATAGCATATTCTAATGGCAAACATAAAATTATTGTGTTCAAATAATTAAACATAATGAAAAATAAATAAGAAACAAATGCCAAGAATCATTGGATTAAATTGAATCAAATGGAACTTTAAAAATTAAGCAATAACCAAATGGCTTATGGAGCAAATTAGAAACAGCTGAAGCAAAAAGAATTGATGCTTTTGAACTGTGGTGTTGCAGAAGACTCTTGAGAGTCCCTTGGACTGCAAGGAGAACCAACCAGTCCATTCTAAAGGAGATCAGCCCTGGAATTTCTTTGGAAGGAATGATGCTCAAGCTGAAACTGTAGTACTTTGGCCACCTCATGCAAAGAGTTGACACATTGGAAAAGACCCTGATGCTGGGAGGGATTGGGGGCAGGAGGAGAAGGGGACGACAGAGGATGAGATGGCTGGATGGCATCACCGACTCGATGGACGTGAGTCTGAGTGAACTCCGGGAGTTGGTGATGGACAGGGAGGCCTGGCGTGCTGCGATTCATGGGGTCGCAAAGAGTCAGACATGACTGAGCGGCTGAACTGACTGACTGACTAACTGAAGCAAAAATATTGAACTAGAAGATAGATCTAAGAAAATTAAGTAAAATGCAATTGAGGAAGATAAAAATATGAAAGAGATTCAGTGACATGAAGAGAGAATGAAAATGTATATTATATATCTATTAAAAGTTTAAGAGGGAAAAGAAAAATAATAATGAATAGTCTAATAGTAACAAGAGAATTTTATGAAGTTGATGAAAAATGTGAATCCTTAGGTCCCTGAATAAAACTTTTAAGTAAGATAAATAAAGGAAAAAATATCGACAATTGATTCCTCATGGTAACAATAGAACTAGAGTACAATTGGCTAATATTGTCACATTGCTGAGAAAAATAGCTGTCAACCTAGAATTATAAATCAGACAAACCATCAGTCAAGAGTGAAAGCATAATAAAGATAATTTAAAACAAAAAGACATGGAGACTTTACCACCCACATACCCTTGCTAAAGCAATTATTAAAGTATTTACCTCAGAAAAAAGAAAATTGGACCCAGAAGGAAGAGAGGTTTCCAAAAGCAATCATGGGCAAAATAATTGGCAAACATAGGGTAAACCTAAACATATGTTAACAATATAAAAAATGAAAATAATTATGAACAATGTGAGATTCATAAAAACAAGGTTGAAATAAAAATCTGAGAAAATGACATATAAGAGAAGAGGGAACAATCAGAGTTAAAGTTTCTAAAGTCCTTGTAATATTTGGAAATGTGGTAAAACTATTGATTCACTTTGAACTTTGTTCAGAAGGCAAGCATTTTAAAAACCAAAGCATGAACCATAACATCATAAACATTAAAGGGTATAATTTCCCAGCCTGATGAAAGGAAAGAAAAAATTAAGGACAATAATTCAGTCAGATACTTGTTTTGAGAGAGGGAAAATAATAAAGAAAAATATGTGATATAGAAAGCATAAGACAAAGTGATAGAAATGAAAACTGTCAGGGAGAGAATAACTTTAAGTGAATTAACCTCATCACTTAAAAGACAAGGACTACCAGACTGGGTTAAAAACACAGAATTCAACTACTTGATGTTTACAAGGTATACTTTATCTTATTCCAGTTGTATTAATCTGTTTTGGCTGCCATAACAAAATAACAGGCTGGGTGGCTTAAACAGAAAAAATATCTTTTCTCATAATTTTTGAGGCTGAAACTCTGAGGTTAAAAAGCTGTCAGGGTCCATTTCTGGTAAGATCTTTCTTCCTGGCTTGTAGATGGCTGCCTTCTTGCTATGTCCTCACATGACCTTTTATTGGTGCCTGCTTGCAGAGAGACAGAGAGAGAGAGAAAGGAAGCTCTAGTGTCTCTTCTCATGAGGACAATAAACCTGTTGGATCAGGGTTGTACCCTTATGACCTCATTTAAACTTAATTACTTCCTCAGAGGCCTCACTTCCCAACAGAGACACACTGGGGTCTTTAATATATGAATTTTGGAGAAGGAAATGGCAACCCACTCCGGTATTCCATGGGAAAAGTCCCATGGACAGAGGAGCCTGATGGGCCACAGTCTGACAAAGAGTCAGACACAACCAAGCAACTGAGCACACACATAGTAATTTTCAGTTCAGTTCAGTCACTCAGTCGTGTCCGACTCTTTGCGACTCCATGAACTGCAGCACACCAGACCTCCTTGTCCATCACTAACTCCCAGAATTTACCCAAATTCATATCCATGGAGTCAGTGATGCCATCCAGCCATCTCATCCTCTGTCATCACCTTCTCCTCCCACCCACAATCCTTCCCAGCATCAGGGTCTTTTCCAATGAGTCAACTGTTCACATGAGGTGGCCAAAGTATTGGAGTTTCAGCTTCAGCATCACTCCTTCCAATGAACACTCTGGGCTGATCTCCTTCAGAATGGACTGGTTGGATCTCCTTGCAGTCCAAGGGACTCTCAAGAGTCTTCTCCAACACCACAGTTCAAAAGCATCAATTCTTCGGCACTCAGCCTTCTTCACAGTCCACCTCTCACATCCATACATGACTACTGGAAAAACCATAGCCTTGACTAGACGGACCTTTGTTGGCAAAGTAACATCTCTGCTTTTGAATATGCTATCTGCTGCTGCTGCTGCTGAGTCAATTCAGTTGTGTCTGACTCTGTGCGACCCCATAGACGGCAGTCCACCAGGCTCCCCTGTCCCTGGGATTCTCCAGGCAAGAACACTGGAGTGGGTTTCCATTTCCTTCTCCATTGAATATGCTATCTAGGTTGGTCATAACTTTCCTTCCAAGGAGTAAGCGTCTTTTAATTTCATGGTTGCAATCACCATCTGCAGTGATTTTGGAGCCCAAAAAATAAAGTCTGACACTGTTTCCACTGTTTCTCCATCTATATCCCATCAAGTGATGTGTCCAGATGCCATGATCTTAGTTTTCTGAATGTTGAGCTTTAAACCAACTTTTTCACTCTCCTCTTTCACTTTCATCAAGAGGCTTTTTAGTTCCTCTTCACTTTCTGCCATAAGGGTGGTGTCACCTGCATATCTGAGGTTATTGATATTTCTCCTGGCAATCTTGATTCCAGCTTGTGCTTCCTCCAGCCCAGTGTTTCTCATGATGTACTCTGCATATAAGTTAAATAAGCAGGGTGACAATATACAGCCTTGACATACTCCTTTTCCTATTTGCAACCAGTCTGTTGTTCCATGTGTGATTCTAACAGTTGCTTTGTGCGCTGCATACAGGTTTCTCAAGAGATAAGTAAAATGGTCTAGTATTCCCAATTCTTAAAGAATTTTCCACAATTTTTTTGTGATCAACACAGTCAAAGACTTTTGCATACTCAATGAAGCATAAGTAGATTTTTTTTTCTGGAATTCTCTTGATTTTTCTGTGATCAAATGAATGGTGGCAACTTGATTTCTGGTTCCTCTGCCTTTTCTAAATCCAGTTTGTACATCTGGAAGTTCTCAGTTCACACACTGCTGAAGCCTAGCTTGAAGGATTTTGAGCATAAAATTGCTAGCAGTGAAATGAGCACAACTGTATGGTAGTTTGAACATTCTTTGGTATTGCCCTTCTTTGAAATTTGAATGAAAACTGACCTTTTCTGGTCCTGTGACCACTGCTGAGCTTTCCAAATTTGTGACATTGAGTGTAACACTTTCATAGCATCATCTTTTAGGATTTGAAATAGCTCAGCTGAAATTTCATCACCTCCACTAGCTTTTTTGTAATAAAGCTTCCTAAGGCCCTCTTCAGGGAAGGCAATGGCACCCCACCCCAGTACTTTTGCCTGGAAAATCCCATGGACGGAGGAGCCTGGTAGGCTCCAGTCCGTGGGGTCGCTAAGAGTCCGACACGACTGAGCGACTTCACTTTGACTTTTCACTTTCATGCATTGGAGAAGGAAATGGCAACCCACTCCAGTGTTCTTGCCTGGAGAATCCCAGGGACAGGGGAGCCTGGTGAGCTTCCGTCTATGGGGTCGCACAGAGTCGGACACGACTGAAGCGACTTAGCAGCAGCAGCAGCAGTAAGGCCCTCTTGACTTTGCACGCCAAGATGTCTGGCTCTAGGTGAGTGACCACACCATTGTTGTTATCTGAGTCATTAGGTCTTTTTTGTACAGTTCTGCTGTGCATTACTGCCATGTCTTCTTAATATCTTCTGCTTCTTTTAGGTCTATGCTGTTTCTGTTCTTTATTGTGCCCATGTTTGCATGTGTATTCCCTCAGTATCTCTAATCTTCTTGAAGAGATCTCTAGTCTTTCCCATTCTATTGTTTTTCTCTATTTCTTTGCATTATTCACTTAAGAAGACCTTCTTATCTCTCTTTGCTCTTCTCTAGAACTCTGCATTCAGAGTATATCTTTCCCTTTTCCCCTTGCCTTTTGCTTCTCTTCTTTCCTCACCTGTGGTCATCTGAATTAAATTCACCCATTCCAATGCATTTTAGTTCACTGATTCCTAAGATGTTGATGTTCACTCTTGCCATCTCCTGCTTGACCATGTCCTATTTACCTTGGTTCATGGACCTAACATTCCCGGTTCCTATGTAGTATTGTTTTTTACAGCATTGGACTTTACTTTCATCATCAGACATATCTTTATGCTTACTATATGTATACAGTGGAATTGAGAAATAGATTTAAGGGCCTAGATCTGATAGACTGCCTGATGAACTATGGAATGAGGTTCGTGACATTGTACAGGAGACAGGGATCAAGACCATCCCCATGGAAAACCAATGCAAAAAACAAAATGGCTGTCTGAGGAGGCCTTACAAATAGCTGTGAGAAGAGAAGCGAAAAGCAAAGGAGAAAAGGAAAGATATAAACATCTGAATGCAGAGTTCCAAAGAACAGCAAAAAGAGATAAGAAAGCCTTCTTCAGTGATCAATGCAAAGAAATAGAGGAAAACAACAGAATGGGAAAGACTAGGGATCTCTTCAAGAAAATCAGAGATACCAAGGGAACATTTCATTGCAAAGATGGGCTCGATAAAGGACAGAAATGGTATGGACCTAACAGAAGCAGAAGATATTAAGAAGAGATGGCAAGGATACACAGAAGAACTATACAAAAAAGATCTTCACAACCCAGATAATCACAATGGTGTGATCACTGACCTAGAGCCAGACATCCTGGAATGTGAAGTCAAGTGGGCCTTAGAAAGCATCACTATGAACAAAGCTAGTGGAGGTGATGGAATTCCAGTTGAGCTATTCCAAATCCTGAAAGATGATGCTGTGAAAGTGCTGCACTCAATGTGCCAGCAAATTTGGAAAACTCAGCAGTGGCCACAGGACTGGAAAAGGTCAGTTTTCATTCCAATCCCAAAGAAAGGCAATGCCAAAGAATGCTCAAACTACTGCACAATTGCACTCATCTCACACACTAGTAAAGTAATGCTCAAAATTCTCCAAGCCAGGTTTCAGCAATATGTGAACCGTGAACTTCCTGATGTTCAAGCTGGTTTTAGAAAAGGCAGAGGAACCAGAGATCAAATTACCAACATCCGCTGGATCATGGAAAAAGCAAGAGAGTTCCAGAAAAACATCTATTTCTGCTTTATTGACTCTGCCAAAGCCTTTGACTGTGTAGATCACAAGAAACTGTGGAAAATTCTGAAAGAGATGGGAATATCAGCCCACCTGACCTGCCGCTTGAGAAAGTTGTATGCAGGTCAGGAAGCAACAGTTAGAACTGGACATGGAACAACAGACTGGTTCCAAATAGGAAAAGGAGTTCGTCAAGGCTGTATATTGTCACCTTGTTTATTTAACCTATATGCAGACTACATCATGAGAAATGCTGGGCTGGAAGAAACACAAGCTGGAATCAACATTGCCAGGAGAAATATCAACAACCTCAGATATGCAGATGACACCACCCTTCTGGCAGAAAGTGAAGAGGAACTAAAAAGCCTCTTGATGAAACTGAAAGAGGAGAGTGAAAAGGTTGGCTTAAAGCTCAACATTCAGAAAACAAAGATCATGGCATCCGGTCCCATCACTTCATGGGAAATAGATGGAGAAACAGTGGAAACAGTGTCAGACTTTATTTTGGGGGGCTCCAAAATCACTGCAGATGGTGACTGCAGCCATGAAATTAAAAGATGCTTGCTCTTTGGAAGGAAAGTTATGACCAACCTAGATAGCATATTCAAAAGCAGAGACATTACTTTGCCAACAAAGGTTTGTCTAGTCAAGGCTATGGTTTTTCCTGTGGTCATGTATGGATGTGAGAGCTGGACTGTGAAGGAGGCTGAGCACTGAATAATTGATGCTTTTGAACTGTGGTGTTGGAGAAGACTCTTGAGAGTCCCTTGGCCTGCAAGGAGATCCAACCAGTCCATTCTGAAGGAAATCAGCCCTGGGTGTTCTTTGAAAGGACCGATGCTAAAGCTGAAACTCCAGTGCTTTGGCCACCTCATGCGAAGAGTTGACTCATTGGAAAAGACTCTGATGCTTGGAGGGATTGTGGACAAGAGGAGAAGGGGACGACAGAGGATGAGATGGCTGGATGGCATCACTGACTTGATGGATATGAATTTAGGTAAACTCCGGGAGTTGGTGATGGACAGCGAGGCCTGGTGTGCTGGGATTCATGGGGTCGCAAAGAGTTGGACACAACTGAGTGACTGATCTGATCTGATATGTGTAGTAAAATCACAAATCTTTGCATAAGAATGATATTTCAAATTCTGTATGACGTTTTCTGTAGAGGTGAAACATAAATGAGGGTAGAACTCTGGTTATATCCAAAACGTTTATTATAAATATAGAAAATAAAATTGTTTAAATGATAGAAGGATTTTTAATCTTGGGCCCATAGGCATTGTTATATTGTTTTCTACATGATTTCTTTCATTTGTTTGATTTCAAACATGACTTCTTTTAAAATTTTTAAGTATATCACACATTGAAATTATACAGATTCTTATTTTATAGTGTGATGTGCTCTGTGCTCTATCACTTCAGTCATGTCTGACTCTTTGGGACACCATGGACTGTAGCCCTCCAGGCTCCTCTGTCCATGGGATTTTCCCAGCAAGAATATGGAGTGGGTTGCCATGCCCTCCTCCAGGGTTAGAGCTTGATGAATTATTACAAAGAGGACACATCTGTGTGTCTGAGGAGTTGTCTGCTCAGGTTCTGGGTGAAGTTGTAGAAGCCTTTCGGAGAAAAGTGAACCTAAATGCTTGACCTTTTAGCTTTGTTCTCTTAGAATACAGCCCTAGTATATTCCACTGGCTGTTTTCTTTGGGATATCTCCACATATTTTAAAAATCTTGTCCAGATTTTCTAGTTGATCTTTCAAATTACCAAGCTCATGCCTACCCCAACCAAGGTGATTGCACACTCACCAATAAAACTTTATTCACATACACACACACACACACATGCATGCACACAAATACACATACACACACACACAAGCACAGCAAATCTAATAACTGAAGACTCTAAGGGGCAATTTAGAGTGAAAATTTAGTAGGATTTGAGTACTATAATAAACATTATGGCAAGCAAAAATAAACTGAAATCTTAGGCTAATGTCAGAGGTATCCATCAGGGAAGACCTAGAAAGCAAGGGCAAATAATACCATTAGTGGCTTCCCTGGTGGCTCAGAGGGTAAAGCATCTGCTTGCATTGTGGGAGACCTGGGTTCGATCCCCAGATCAGGAAGATCCCCTGGAGAAGGAAATGGCAACCCACTCTATTGCTCTTGCCTGGAAAGTCCCATGGATGGAGAAGCCTGGTAGGCTACAGTCCATGGGGTCGCAAAGAATCTGACATGACTGAGCAACTTCACCTTTGGCTTTAAGGTGCTTAATATTGGTGATTGACCAATAAATAGATGGGAAGCACCCTGAACTCTTACCAAAGCACATAAAGTGTGTCTGAAAGTAAGTTTTGTCCCTAAAATAATAAGAATCCTGAAAGTCAGGTGAAATGCCAAAGGACAAATAGCAAATTGAGCATGAAAAGTAAGAGACCCATGCGGTTACCAGAGGCATATATTTCCAGTTCAAAGATTACATTTCCAGTCACACGTTCAGCCAAAGTATGGTCACGTGACCAAGCTACACAGCCCAAAGAGTATGAATCAAAATGATATGCAAAGATTCTGAAACCTGCCATTAATGGAATAGGTCCTTTCTCAGGTGAAGGCAGAAGTAGATTAGCTGTTTTAGGGCACAAATGGAAGATGAGGGTTGAGGTTGACAGAGCATCAATTAGTCTGAGTCCCTGATACCATCACTGTTATATTCAGACTATGATATAAAAGAGAAATTCATTTCTACTCTGATTAAGCCATTGTTATTTTAGGATCTTTGTTACAGAAGCCAAGCTTGTAAGTTCAGTTCACTCACTCAGTCGTGTCCAACTCTTTGTGACCCCATGAACTGCAGCACGCCAGGCCTCCCTGTTCATCACCAACCCCCAGAGTTTATTTAAACTCATGTCCATTGAGTCGGTGATGCCATCCAACCATCTCAACCTCTGTCATCCCCTTCTCCTCCTGCCTTCAATCTTTCTCAGCATCAGGATCTTTTCAAATGAGTCAGCTCTTCACATCAGCTGGCCAAAGTATTGGAGTTTGAGCTTCAGCATCAGTCCTTCCAGTGAATATTCAGGACTGATTTCCTTTAGTATGGACTGGTTGGATCTCCTTACTGTCCAGGGGACTCTCAAGAGTCTTCTCCAACACCACAGTTCAAAAGCATCAATTCTTCAGCACTCAGCTTTCTTTATGGTCCAACTCTCACATCCATACATGACTACTGGAAATACCATAGCTTTGACTAGACAGACCTTGGTTGGCAAAGTAATGTCTCTGCTTTATAATATGCTGTCTAGGTTGGTCCTAACTTTTCTTCCGAGGAGCAAGCACCTTTTAATTTCATGGCTGCAGTTACCATCTGCAATGATTTTGGAACCCAAAAAAATAAAGTCTGTCCCTGTTTCTACTGTTTCCTCATCTATTTGCCATGAAGTGATGGGACCAGATGCCATGATCTTAGTTTTCTGAATGTTGAGTTTTAAGCCAACTTTTTCACTCTTCTCTTTCATTTTCATCAAGAGACTCTTTAATTCTTCTTGAATTTCTATCATAAAAGTGGTATCATCTGCGTATCTGAGGTTATTGATATTTCTTCTGGCAATCTTGATTCTAGCTTGTGCTTCATCCAGTCCAGCATGTCTCATGATATACTCTGTGTATAAGTTAAGTAAGCAGGGTGACAATATACAGCCTTGATGTACTCCTTTCCTGATTTGGAACCAGTCTGTTGTCCCATGTCCAGTTCTAACTGTTGCTTCTTGACCTGCCTACAGATTTCTCAGGAGGTAGGTCAGGTGGTCTGGTATGTCTGTCTCTTTAAGAATTATCTACAGCTTATTGTGATCCATACAGTCAAAGGCTTTAACATAATTAATGAAGCAGAAGTAGATGTTTCTCTGGGATTCTCTTGCTTTTTCTATGATTCAGCAGATGTTGGCAATTTGATCTCTGGTTCCTCTGACTTTTAATCCACCTTGAACATATGGAAGTTCTCAGTTCATGTACTGTTGAAACCTAGCTTGGAGAATTTTGAACATTACTTTGTTAGCATATGATATGACTGCAATTGTGTGGTAGTTTGAGCATTCTTTGACATTGCCTTTCTTTGGAATTGGAATGAAAACTGACCTTTTCCAGCCCTGTGGCCACTGCTGAGTTTTCCAAATTTGCTGGCATATTGAGTGCAGCACTTTCACAGCATCATCTTTTAGGATTTGAAAGAGCTCAACTGGAATTCCATCACCTCCACTAGCTTTGTTCATAGTGATGCTTCCTAAGGCCCACTTGACTTTGCATTCCAGGATGTCCGTTTCTGGGTGAGTGTTCACACCATCATGATTATCTATTTCATGAAGATCTTTTTTTTATAGTTCTGTGTATTCTTGCCACCTCTTCTTAATATCTTTTGCTTCTGTTAGGTCCATACCATTTCTGTCCTTTATTGTACCTATCTTTGGATTAAATATTCTCTTGGTATCTCTAATTTTCTTGAAGCAATCTCTAGTCTTTCCCATTCTATTGTTTTCCTCTATTTCTTTGTATTGATCACTGAGGAAGGCTTTCTTATCTCTCCCTGCTATTCTTTGGAACTGTGCATTCAAACAGGTATATCCTTCATTTCCTCCTTTGCCTTTCACTTCTCTTCCTTTTATAGCTGTTTGTAAGGCCTCCTTAGACAACCATTTTGCCTTTTTGCATTTCTTTTTCTTGGGGATGGTCTTGATCATTGCCTCTTGTATAATGTCACCAACCTCCATCCATAGTTCTTCAGGCACTCTATCAGATCTAATCCCTTGAATCTATCTGTCACTTCCACTGTATAATCGTAAGGGTTTTGATTTAGGTCATACCTGAATGGTCTAGTGGTTTTCCCTACTTTCTTTAGTTTAAGTCTGAATTTGGCAATAAGGAATTCATGATCTGAGCCAGTCAGCTCCCAGTCTTGCTTTTGCTGACTGTATAGAGCTCCTTCATCTTTGTCAGCAAAGAATATAATCAGTCTGATCACAGTGATGTCCATGTGTAGGGTCTTCTCTTGTCTTGTTGGAAAAGAGTGTTTGCTATGACCAGTGCATTCTTTTGGCAGAATTCTATTAGCCTTTGCCCTACTTCATTCCATACTCTGAGGCCAAATTTGCCTGTTACTCCAGGTATTTTTTGACTTCCTACTTTTGCATTCTAGTCTCCTATATTGAAAAGGACATCTTTTTGGGGTGTTAGTTCTATAATGTCTTTTTTTTTTCATTCTTATTTTTTTTAATTTTATTTTATTTAACTTTATAATATTGTTTTGGTTTTGCCATGTATCAAAATGAATCTGCCACAGGTATACATGTGTTCCCCATCCTGAACTCTCCTCCCTCCCCATACCATCCCTCTGGGTCATCCCAGTGCACCAGCCCCAGGCATCCAGTATCAGGCATCGAACCTGGACTGGCGACTTGTTTCACATATGATAATATACTTATTTCAATGCCATTCTCCCAAATCATCCCACCCTCTCCCTCTCCCAGAGTCCAAAAGACTGTTCTGTATATCAGTGTCTCTTTTGCTATCTTGTATACAGGGTTATTGTTACCATCTTTCTAAATTCCATATATATGCATTAGTATACTGTATTGGTGTTTTTCTTTCTGGCTTACTTCACTTTGTATAATAGGCTCCAGTTTCATCCACCTCATTAGAACTGATTCAAATGTATTCTTTTTAATGGCTGAGTAATACTCCATTGTGTATATGTACCACAGCTTTCTTTATCCATTCATCTGCTGATGGACATCTAGGTTGCTTCCATGTCCTGGCTATTATAAACAGTGCTGTGATGAACATTGGGGTACATGTGTCTCTTTCAATTCTGGTTTTCTCAGTGTGTATGCCCAGCAGTGGGATTGCTGAATCATAAGGCAGTTCTATTCCCAGTTTTTTGAGGAATCTCCATACTGTTCTCCATAGTGGCTGCACTAGTTTGCATTCCCACCAACAGTGTAAGAGGGTTCCCTTTTCTCTACACCCTCTCCAGCATTTATTGCTTGTAGACTTTTGGATCACAGCCATTCTGACTGGCGTGTAATGGTACCTCATAGTGGTTTTAATGTCTTATAGGTCTTCATAGTACCATTCAACTTCAGCTTCTTCAGCATTACTAGTCGGGACATAGACTTGGATTATTGTGGTATTGAATGATTTGCCTTGGAAACAAACAGAAATCCTTCTGTCATTTTTGAGATTGCATCCAAGTACAGCATTCTGGACTCTTTTGTTGACTATGATGTTGATTATGACTCTATTTCTTCTAAGAGATTCTTGCCCACGGTAGTAGATAAAATGGTCATCTGTGTTAAATTCACCCATTCCAGTCCATTTTAATTCGCTTATTCCTAAAATGACGATGTTCACTCTTGCCATTTCCTGTTTGACCTCTTCCAATTTGCCTGGATTAATGGACCTAACATTCCAGGTTCCTATGCAATATTGCTCATTACAGCATCAAACTTTACTTCCATCATATTATCCAAATTGTCTACACTTCTCTACTATGACACCAGATAAGCTGGTGAAAGTAATATCTAAAGATGACTGTGAAACAAAAATAGAGATAAAGAATAGGACACAATTACCAAACATATTGCAGGGTAAAAATCAATTAGACCTAGTCCTTAGTTTTCTCTTACTTTATATTGATGCTGTCAGGATTTTGTCACTGTGGCCTGTCCCTGTTCAGTGCTTATTTTCATTGCCAATATAATTATTTACATTTTAATGATAAGGAAAATGGAAATCTACTTTTAAGTGTTTTTCTTTTTTCTAGTTGATCTTAGAATTTTTTTCCCTAGGTATGGTTCAATGAAGAAGCTAAAATCTGTTTTTCCCAAGGTACTGGATATTATGACTTGGTTTTGCATTGGTTTGGCAATATTTTTCCCCCAAATATATCTTTTAACCAGAAAAGTCATTACAGTGATTTTTTTTTTTCTTGTGAATGAAAACAAGGAATCCTTTCTGCAGCATTTTTTCTGTAACTTTATGTGAAATTCTGAGTCCAAAGAGGGGCTACTTTAACTACAGTTTGGGAATTTTATGGTTTATTATTGGATCCTGTTTCTCATTTTTAAGTTTATCCAGATTTACCAAAAGATAATGATGCTTTTCTTTTTTTTTTTTTTGCTTACAGTCTTGGATTACTTTTGCCAGTTGACTGAGGAGATGAGGAGATGGAAAATACTGTGCCATTAAGATCTGGCTAGAGTTCCCTGTAGGCAAAAGAATCAAGAGACTAGTCCCAGTGTGAAGAGCACATATTGTCATGAGAGATGCTTTTTACCTCGTCCACTGAAACTTATCCAGAGTTCAAGCACCTAGAAATTGTCTGAATCTCTGGAGACTCAAAACCCTTGTAAAATTCATCTGGGTTGAGGTGACCTATTCACCACATGCATGAAGTTTTTCAGGTTAGAACATATTTATGAAATGATTCTTTCATATAAATTATCAAACCAAGGACTATATTATTTTTGTAAACAAATAAACCATCAAAAAATTGAGAAAAGACTCACACTTAAAAGCCACTGCCCTTCAAATGTCCGTGATTCTTTTTTAATCTTAGTTGAAGTACATGTCTAAGTGTCCTCCATTAGAAGAAAGCTCAACAACCCTAATTGTTTTATAATTGTAGAGAAACCACTAACAATATACATGTGTTTGCTTTACCAGCGAAGAGCATTAGAGCTCAAGAATATAAAATTCTGAGATGAGAGATTTGTGGTAGAAGGGGACTGGGCTTGGGTTACTTATACAAACCCTCATCATTTCCTTCCCAACCAGCACTACTGGATCTTGGGGCAAATAATCAAAGCCTTTTTCTCTCATTGAGGCTTCCTTGCTTAATGATGCCCTCTTCTATTTCTCTTTATTTTTTGCTTCTTTTAATCAAAATGTTCTGTATTTACTAGAGTTTAGGATGACATCCCATCAATATTATTGCTTCATTTTTCAATATTAATTGTTGATGTGTAAGAAAAATTACCTCCTCAGATTTGAGTTGTTCTGCCAGTACCTTTTGAACATTTGTTTTCATTGCTGAAATGGAGACAAATGCTGTGGCAAAAATAATCTCTTCCTTTCAGTTGCTGGAAAAAAATTGCTAAGGCAGCTCTGAACTGAGACAAAGTTTAGAAAAGGAAAAGAACATTCAAGAGCCCAAGCATCCTAGTTTTAATTTTCTCCTAGTCAAAGGCCACATTTCAGAACAAATAGAAACATCCCCTTAAGCCTGAATGAATCATTTTCATAGGCTTTATTATTTCTATTCTGATGAAGGATGGGAGCACAGATGTGTTTACAGTCATACACATTTTCTTTTATTGTTCACAGAACATTATAACCACAACACAAGACTGAGGGGACCTTCCTGTGAATTAGGAAGGACACATTTACCACAGTCAGCCATGTGAAGAACCTCAGAATCTTTAAAGTAACCTTTGTGTCTTTAAAATCAATCAAGTAATCAGTAGGAATTTACTACGTGCCTCGAGCCACGCTCATCTCTGTAGGGGAAAACACACAATCCTTTGTTCATGAAGGAAGTGAGAAGGAAATATGACACATATTAAAAATAAAAGAATAATGACAAGTCAAGAGTCAAAGAGCTGTGTACCCAGAGAGCATTGTTTTGACCCAACTTACTTTTATTGAATTAGACTCTTGGAATGGTGCCATTGGTCTGCTTTAAGGATTTCTAAGAAACAAGTTGAATGAAAGTCACTACAATATTTATTATGAAGTTGTTGAAAATGTTATTTGCCTTCAATAAACAAATTAGCTAAAGGTTGTTGAAATAACAAACAAGGAGGCAGTGTGAAATAAAGAGAAAATTGCTAGAGGAGTTCGAGAAAAATAGGATATGCAGGGAAGGCTTCTTGGAAAAGGAAGACTTGAGCTGGGCCTTGAAAAACTGGTTGAGTTATGGGTAAAAAAGAGCACTGGAGGAGTTAAGGCTGGAAATATGGTCATTTGTGCATTGGTCCTACAAAATTTATTAACACATGCCATACTGTATACCAACTATGGAAGCTGTCACAGCAAAAAACGAGCAAAGTGTCTGCCCTCAGGGAGCTTATGCTCTAGGAAGAAATAAGGAAATAAGAGCAAGAAATATTTAACTTTGGCCTTTTCTTTCCTTCCTGGATTTCTGATCATAATGTCAGACAGAGGCAGAGATATTTATGTTGCTTAAAGGAAGACTAGGATTTTTATGGCAGTAAGAGAAAAAAATAAACAGTAAATAATTGCTGTTTGTTGTTATTTCTAAGACAGGAAAATCAGAGAGGCCTGGAGGAGAGTGGAGTATAAAAGCTTGTGACACACACACCACACCACACACACACACACCCCCCACACACACACACACACACACACACATACACACACATGGGCACAGGGGAAACAAAACAGACTATAGACTAGGTATATCTGTGCTGCTTTATTGACTCTGCCAAAGCCTCTGACTGTGTGCATCACAATACACTGTGGAAAACTCTGAAAGAGATGGGAATACCAGACCACCTGACCTGCCTCTTGAGAAATTTGTATACAGGTCAGGAAGCAACAGTTAGAACTGGACATGGAACAACAGACTGGTTCCAAATAGGAAAAGGAGTACGTCAAGGCTGTATATTGTCACCCTGCTTATTTAACTTATATGCAGAGTACATCATGAGAAACGTTGGACTGGAAGAAACACAAGTTGGAATCAAGATTGCCAGGAGAAATATCAATAACCTCAGATATGCAGATGACACCACCCTTATGGCACAAAGTGAAGAGGAACTAAAAAGCCTCTTGATGAAAGTGAAAGTGGAGAATGAAAAAGTTGGCTTAAAGCTCAACATTCAGAAAACGAAGATCATGGCATCCGGTCCCATCACTTCATGGGAAGTAGATGGGGAAACAGTGGAAACAGTGTCAGACTTTATTTTTCTGGGCTCCAAAATCACTACAGATGGTGACTGCAGCCATGAAATTAAAAGATGCTTACTCCTTAGAAGGAAAATTATGACCAACCTAGATCACATATTCAAAAGCAGAGACGTTACTTTGCCAACAAAGGTTCGCCTAGTCAAGGCTATGGTTTTTCCTGTGGTCATGTATGGATGTGAGAGTTGGACTGTGAAGAAGGCTGAGCACCAAAGAATTGATGCTTTTGAACTGTGGTGTTGGAGAAGACTCTTGAGAGTCCCTTGGACTGCAAGGAGATCCAACCAGTCCATTCTGAAGGAGATCAGCCCTGGGATTTCTTTGGAAGGAATGATGCTGAAGCTGAAACTCCAGTACTTTGGCCACCTCATGTGAAGAGTTGACTCACTGGAAAAGACTATGATGCTGGGAGGAATTGAGGGCAAGAGGAGAAGGGGACGACAGAGGATGAGATGGCTGGATGGCATCACTGACTCAATGGATGTGAGTCTGAATGAACTCCGGGAGTTGGTGATGGATGGGGAGGCCTGGCGTGCTGCGGTTCATGGGGTCGCAAAGAGTCGGACACGCCTGAGCGACTGATCTGATCTGATCTGATATCTGTGCTGAAGAATAGAAAGAGAGGTATGAGGTGGTACCTTGAAGGAGGTCAGTCAAGGAATTGGAGAAAGTCAAGGAGAAAGAAAGCTATTTACAGAGAGAATGCCAGTAACTGCCTGGGGGTCAGAAACAGGGGCTGCATGGGAAGTGTGGACCTCTGGCCTTTGGACTAGGAGTATCTGCTGGCCCTACAGAGGAGGCAGTGAAAGGGCACTCCTTAGGCAGTTTCTTGCCTGCATCCTATTGTGATCCTACAACTAAAGGATGTCTGCCTCTCACTTGAAAATTAGCTGGGACTCTCTAAACTACTCCAGACACTTCTAACTCCCTGTCACACTCAAAACATGATGTAAGTTCTGGACCCCTGGAGGAGGGGTGGTGATACAGAAGGGAAGATCCCATCACTAGTCTCTGGATTGGCTAAAGGGTAGGAAAGCCCATCCTTGTTAAATACACCTGCACTTGCATACAGGTACATGCACACACAGGTGTACAAACACATATGGCTGCAGAAAGGGCTGTTAAATTCAAATACAATTTAACTATGAGAATTTTTTGACTCCATAAAACCCAAAAATATATATGATAGGATAAAAATAGTTATCTCAATATTTCCCAGACTTACCTAATCATAAGAATCGTAAGTTTAAAATGTCAGTTATCAGACACCTAGCTTATAGGGTTAGTAGATTTGTCCTAGACCTGGAAATCTGTGGTTTTTTCCAGAGTCTCCTGTGAGTCTTATGATTAAAACAGCTCAGTTCCATTCAGTCATTCAGTCCAACTCTTTACTTGTTCTGGATATTTTAAATGAATAGAGTCACAGAATATGAAGGCCTTTGTATCTGGATTCTTTTACTTAGGTTCATCCATCAGTCAGTTCAGTCACTTAGCCATGTTTGACTCTTTGCAACCCCAGGAACTGCAGCCTGCTGGGCTTCCCTGTCCTTCATCATCTCTTGGAGCTTGCTCAAACTCATGTCCATCAAATTGGTGATGCTATCCAACTATATCATCCTCTGTCATCCCCTTTTCCTCCTGCCTTCAATCTTTCCCAGTATCAGGGTATCTTCCAGTGAGTCAGTTCTTCACATCAGGTGGCCAAAGTATTGGAGTTTAAGCTTCAGCATCAGTCCTTGTAATGTATATTCAGGACTGATTTCCTTTAGGATTGATTGGTTGGATCTCCTTGCAGTCCAAGGGACTCTCAAGAGTCTTCTCCAACACAACAGTTCAAAAGCATCAGTTCTTTGGTGCTCAGCTTTCTTTATGGTCCAACTCTTACATTCATACAGGACTATTGGAAAAACCATAGCTTTGACTAGATGGACCTTTGTCAATAAAGTAATGTCTCTGCCTTTTAATATGCTGTCTAGGTTTGTTATAGCTTTTCTTCCAAGGAGTGAGTGTCTTTTAATTTCATGACTGCAGTTGCCATCTGCAATGATTTTGGAGCCCAAGAAAATAAAGTCTCTAGCTGTTTCCATTGTTTCCCCATCTATTTGCCATGAAGTAATGGAACCAGATGCCATGATCTTCATTTTTTGAATGTTGAGTTTTAAGCCAGCTTTTTACCTTTTCTTTTATGATTAGATAGGTTTGAGAAATAGTGTGGCCAAAATGTACATTCTTCCCTCATCTAGTGCTGACCAAGGACCTCACCCATAGCTCCTGATGCTTCCTCCTGCTGAGCCTGAATTCTTTGCAACAATGTTCCAGGCAGTCACTACCAATCTCTCAGAGTCACCATATGAGAAAGGAAAAAACCATTCTATTGTCCCAGTGTAATTTATGTGTGACAGACTCACCATGTGAAATTCACATTTTTGAGCTGCTTATGGAAGACAGTGAGTGTGTTGTCTCAGAAGCCACATCTTGTGCTGAGGTTAAAAAACAGCTTATTTTGTTGATGTGACTCTGTGCTGTGTTGAGTCGCTCAGTCACATCCGACTCTTTGAGACCCCATGGACTGTAGACCTCCAGGCTCCTCTGTCCATGGGGATCCTCCAGGCAAGAATACTAGAGTGGGTAGTCTATCCCTTCTCCAGAGGACCTTCCCAATCCAGGAATTGATCCAGGGTCTCCTGCATTGCGGGTGGATTCTTTACCAGCTGAGCTACCAGGGAAGCCTCTTGTGAAGATCTCGTGGCAATCAGGAACCTACTTTCAGGCATTGACCCTATGTGTTCCGTGATGAAGATGTTGGAACTAAGAGTCTAAGATATAATGTATTTGACACCACTGAGAAAGCTTCAGAGCATGCTCTCCTACAAGGCAGCAAGCAGTAGTAAGACTTCTGTGTGGAGGACTGACTCCTCTGTGGACCTGCACTGTTTGGAAAGGGGTCTGTAAGCTAGCTAGCCAGTCTCTTGCCTGAAGTGGATAATTTGCTAGTACTCTGCTGACTTTAACCTGCCATTGTTTCTACTTCTCATCCCAGTGAGAGTTCATATAAGTGGTTACTTCTTTCTCTGCCAGTCTGACAAATTAGTTATGGCTCAGCTTTGAAATCAGACTTCCATTTTGATCCCATTGAGTTGCTTTGCATCTGTGTGATCCTGGGCAAATTTCTCCCCCTCTCATCCTATTTTCCTTTCTGCAAAGTAGGGATGAAGATGGTACCACACTCATGGGTTGTTTGTTAGGAGTTAACCCGTAATGAATAGAGCACCTAGCCTGGTGCCTGGCAGTCGTAGTGTTTCACCATCGGAGATTCTTATCATTATTTCTGGTCAGAAAATCACCCTTGTCAAAACTTGACCGCTGATTGTTGCTGTGTATTTAACTTTCTTATTCAGGCTTTTTGTGTTCTTTTGTGTTGCCTCTATAAAGTGTGGACTGTGGAGTATTTCCTAGTTCACCCAATCTAATGAATATACCCTTTAGATTGTAGTGCTCTACATCCTCATATCATCTCCTTTCTACTATTTAAAACTTTTCACAGGGTTTAGCCTGACTTTAAGAATTTCTTTAGGACATCTAAAAGTGTGCAAATTGTTTTTACTTACCAAAACCACTTTTCTTCATAGATCCAGGGAGCCAAACTGCTATCTATTGTTTCCTTGGAAAAGCATCTGTTGAGCCCAAGACTAAGCCAGGTGCCTCCAAATAATGTTCTCATGAGTTTTTTTTCAAAGTACTCAACAATTTGTAATGTTCCATTCATTTGTGTGGTTGCTGGCTTAAGAGGCATCCTTTATTTTTCAATCCCACTTTAAACTTAGCTGGAATGTGCAACGGACCCACTTGCTACCAACTTGCTCCCAGCATGGAGCACACCATCCCACAGAGCAAGTGCTCAGTGAACCTTTGTGCAGTGAAGTTGCTGGTGCTGACCACACCCCTTAGCATCCTTGCAGTGTTGGAGTGTGTTCCTCCCCTGGCTTCTCTGGGCCTTCACTTCTAGTGGCCTGCACTTTGGCTTGCTTTAAGGGACTCCCCTGAGATATCTAGAACCTCACTGTCAGGAGCTCAAAGAGCCTGGCATTTTCTATCTCCTAGACCCTTCCTTAGCCAGAGACTCAGCCCCTGTTCTCAAAGGAGACAAACTTTGAGGTATAAATCGTACTCTTAAGTGTCTCTTGCCACTTGAAGCCCCACAAGACTCTTCCTGGAATCATCCCCCGCTTGTCTCCTCCTCCTCCCCCTTTTCTGCTACCTATGTTCCCTTGCACACTTCTCTTGCATATTTTCACTCATACACAACCCTTGATTTACCATCTGCTTCTAGGGAACCCAACATAAGACACCATGTAAGCCATTTTTATAAACAAAAATGCTCCTGGAAAAGAGAACATCTTTATTCCCTTACCATGTCCCCCCAAGGCTTATAAAAAATAAGGTTATGGAGTGAGATTTGATTCATGTATGTTCTGTCAGATACTACATGTGAGCCAGAGATTCATTAGCAGAATAGAGATATGAGTGTAGCTCTTCTGGGGTACAAATGACCATTTGTGGGTAACAAGGGCAGAAGAAAATATAAAGATGATAGGGGCTTTTGAGGTAGAAAAGTGACTATCAAGGGCGTATTCAATTTGTTGATCCACAGTACACTTAGCATTGTTTTCTTGGTAAATGGGGATTTAAAAGCTTTGGCCTATAACCAGTAGTGAAAAGAACGCATATTTTTCTTAGGTGTGTCTAAGCCATTGAAAAAAAAAAAAAAAAACACCTTTGAAAAGTTGAGCTCTGCAATCATGAGAGAAAGTGGCCAAAGAAATTTCAGTTTTGTAACTGCGAAGGCTACGTGCAAAGGAGAATGGGGATCCTTTGCAAGCTGTCAAAAAAGATCCAGGATGTGCATGAGTGTGATTGTAAATGTGAATGCTAGCAAGGGATTGTGTCCATGATAATGTAGTTTATTATTGACACAAAAGAAAAATGTAGAATTTCTTCAATGTGAAGACATTTCATATATGATCATCAAAGATTTCAGTGGCATAAGACATGAAGTAAATCAGAATACTGCATATTCTCCTTAACAGGATAAGAATAAGCAATAAGATCCTCATATATGTGGTATATATGGGTAGGTTTATATCCATTCATTTACATGAGAGTTCCAAATGTAGTCCATTCCCTCAAGCATAACTAAAATTACTCACTTTAACTCTTGCACTAGAAAACAAAATTTCCCAACTTAAAACACTTCCTAATTTGACACTACTACAAATTATAGTCAATCAATAAAATATTCTTCAGGAATATAACTGTCTAGAAGGCAAATTATCCTTCAGTTACCATGTCAAGATTGGTTTCATTCCAGCCCAACTATGGACTTAAGAAAGCTTGACTGTACAGACAGTGTCCTGTGACTTTGGGGATTTGTTTCTTTTCATATAGGCATCATAGTCATTGGGTAGCCTAAACAGCAGATAAGTTTTTATTTAGCTATGTAATTTTGTTTTTCAATGCTGTAAAATAGATAATTTTGAAACGTTGGGGAGATATAGGGTGGAAGAGGGATAAATAGCAAATATCCACAAAACTTTTGACTAAAGACCTCTATTGGAGCTACCAAGAAACTAGAGAATTGTGCTTTGTGATCCTGTGCTTCAGAACCCAGGACTGGCTCCTTATTCCTTTTGGAATAAAAGTCCTTTGCCAGACATATCTGATCACTTTTATTCCATCACAGAGACAAACTCTCTACAATAGCCAATTAAATAATAATAGAAATTGATCAGACTTCATTATCCTTTTTATAAGATCCTCTGTCTCATTTTCTTTAGTCTTCTTGGTGCCTGTGTGAATGAGGAAATTAGAAACAATTCAGAATGAAAGGAAATGTTTCTGCTTTATTCAGCAGATAAAGAAACTGAGGTCTAGAGAAGTGAAGGTGTTCAACTGGGTTCACACACTTTTTTCCCGTGGAAGAATCAGGCAAGGATACAGATTCAGGCTCCAGGCTCCTGATTCCCAGCCCAGCTCTTTCTACAACTGGTATTCTTTCCAGGGCTCTGATGAAGTATTTTGTCCTATCAGTATATCACCTTTTGCTTATCCATTACCTATTGACGAACATTTGCTTTATTTCCAGTTTGGGGCTAAGTCTTTATATGACATGTTTTTGTTTATCTTGTAACTGCCATGTTACAAGATAAACTTGGTAGAATAATGCATGTTTAATGAAGAAATTGCCAAAATGGCTGCACCATTTTATATGCCCAACAGCACTGTATGAGAATTCTCAGTTTCTCAAAATTCTTGTTCACACTTGTATGGTCAGATATTTTAATTTTAGCCATTCTAATAGATATGTAGTAGTATCTCAGTGTGGTTTTAACTTGCATTGTTCTTATGACTAATGACTCAGCATATTTTCATGTGCTCATTTGCCATTGGTATATCTTCTTTGGATAGTATATGTGTTTTTTGCCAATTTCTTTTTTTTTAATATAAATTTATTTATTTTAATTGGAAGCTAATTACTTTACAATATAGTATTGGTTTAAAAAGTGAATTATTTGTTTTCAATAGTTTTGAGAGGTCTTTATATAATCTAGATGCAAATCCTTTATCAAATACATGATCTGACAAACTTTCTTCCAAACTATTTTTATATTCTTAAGAGTTTCTATCAAAAAACTTAAAATTAAAATTTTCTAAAGTTTAATTTTCGGAGAAGGCAACGGCACCCCCACTCCAGTACTCTTGCCTGGAAAATCCCATGGATGGAGGAGCCTGGTGGGCTGCAGTCCATGGGGTTTTTAGGAATCAGACACGACTGAGTGACTTCACTTTCACTTTTCACTTTCATGCATTGGAGAAGGAAATGGCAACCCACTCCAGTGTTCTTGCCTGGAGAATCCCAGGGATGGGGGAGCCTGGTGGGCTGCCATCTATGGGGTCGCACAGAGTCGGACGCGACTGAAGCAACTTAGCAGCAAAGTTTAATTTATCAGTTTTTAATATGATCACATTTTTGGTGTTCTATTAATAGTTAAAAGACTTCCCTGGTGGCTCAGATGGTAAAGGGTCTGTCTACAATGCGGGAGACCTGGGTTCGATCCCTGGGTTGGGAAGATCCCTTGGAGAAGGAAATGGCGATCCACTCCAGAACTATTGCCTGGAAAATTCCATAGACAGAGGAGCCTGGTAGGCTACAGTCAATGGGGTCCCAAAGAGTAGGACACGACTGAGCAACTTCACGTTCACGTTTAATAGTTAAAAAATCTTTGACCAACCTAAGGTCATAACAATTTTCTGTGGTTTCTTCTAAATGATATCTTTTTTGTTATTTATTTTTACATGTAGTCTATGGCAACTAACTCCAGTATTCTTGCCTGGAGAATTCCATGGACAGAAGAGCCTGATAGGCTATAATCAATGGGGTCACAAAGAGTCAAACGTGACTGAGTGACTAATACTTTAACTTTTCACAGCTCATTTTAAGTCAATTTTTATATGTGATACAAGGTATGATTCAAAATTCATTCATTGCATATAGATATGAAAAATTTCCAGCACTACTTAGTTAAAGACATCCTTTCTCTATTGAATTACCTTTGTACTTTTGTTGAAGGTTAGTGCACTGTATTGGCTTCCCAGGTGGTGCTAGTGGAAAAGAACCAGCCTGCCAACGTAGGAGACATAAAAGACATGGGCTTGATCCCTCGGTCAGGAAGATCCCCTAGAGAAGGAAATGGCTACCCACTCCAATATTCTTGCCTGGAGAATCTCAAGGACAGAGGAGCCTGATGGGCTATAGTCCATTGGGTTGCAAAGAGTCGGACACAACTGAAGCAATTTAGCACACATGGAATGGTCTATATATGTGTGGGTCTATTTCTGGATTATATTCTGTTCCACTGATATAATTGTCAATCTTTGTCAGTGCCACTCTGTCTTAATTAGTGAAGTTTTATAATAAATATCAAAATCAGGCAGTATTATTTTCCAACTTTGTTTTTCTTGTTCAGAATTATCTTGACTATTATAGATTCTGTACGTTTCCATATGAATTTTAGTATCAGCTCTCTAATTTCTGTTTTAAAAACCTGAAAATATTTGGGTCTTTCTTTTAGATCCAATCTGACAGTTCAGTTCAGTTCAGTTCAGTGGCTCAGTCGTGTCAGACTCTTTGTGACCCCAAGAATCACAGCACGCCAGGCCTCCCTGACTATCCAAAGACAATAATCTGACAATTGTTGCCTTATAATTAGATTGTTTACAGCATTCCCCTGCAATGTGGGATGGTATAGTTGATGTGGTTAGGTATAGTCCTGTCTTTGTATTGTTTTATATTTATTCCATTCATTCTTTATTCACCTTTTACGCTTTTTCTCTCTTTTTTTTTTTTTTTTGGATCAACTGATTTTTTTTTTTAAATTATGATTCCATCTTATCTTCTTTGTTGGCTTATTAGATCCAACTCTTTATTTCAATTGTTTAAAGCTTCTTTAGGGTTTATAGTTAACTTATCACATTGTTAACTTACCACAATCTATCTTTAAGTGATATTATGTCATCTTATGTCTAATTTAAGATAAATAATATACATCAAATTCCTCCTACTTAGTCTTGGTACTATTGGTGCATTTTAATATAATTTATTTGTTATACATTCTGCACTACATAATTATTTTTGTTTAAATAGATAATTATCTATTGAAGTTTTTAAATCACAAGTAAACTATCTTGTATTTATTTCTATTCTGGTGCTCTTCATTTATGTACATAGATCCATACTGTCAAGTGATATCATTTTCCTTTTGCCTGGAGAATTCCATTTCATGTTTCTTGTGGTATATTTCTGATAGTGAATATATTTTCCAGGTTATGCATGGTTGAAAACTCTTTTTTTACCTTTGTGTTTGAAAGATATTTTCCTGGGGCATAGAATTTTAGGTTGATTTTTTTTTCCTTCTAGTTGTTGACCACCATCTTTTTGCATTGTTTCTTATAAAGAAAATCTGCTATGTTGTCTTTATTCCTCTGTACGTAGCATATCTATTTTCTCTGGTTGCTACCAAGATATTCTCTTTTATCATTGTTTTTGAGCAATTTTATTACAATGTGCTTTAATGTATGTGTGTGTGTGTGTGTGTGTGTGTGTGTGTACTGGGTTTCGTGTGGCTTCTTGGATCTCTGGGTTCATCAGTTCAGTTGAGTCTCTCAGTTGTGTCTGACTCTTTGTGACCCCATGGACTGCAGCATGCCAGGCCTCCCTGTCCAACTCCCGGAGTTTATTCAAGCTCATGTCCATTGAGTTGGTGATGCCATCCAACCATCTCATCCTCTGTTGTCCCCTTCTCCTCCTGCCCTCAGTCTTTCCCAGCATCATAATTTTCATCAAATTTGAAAAAAAAAAAAACACCATTATTTCTTTAAATATTGTTTCTATCATCTCCTCTCTTTCAGTGGCTCTAATTTCACCTATGTTAGGCCATGTGAAGTTACGTCACAACTCACTGATATTCTTTTCATTTTTTTCAGTTACATTATCTTTGTGTGTTTAAATTTTGAACAGTTTCCATTACTCTATCATCAGGTTCACTATTCTTTTCTTCTGCCTTGTCTAATCCAAAATTTATCCCATATAGTTACCTTTCCATTTCAGACATTATAGATTTTATCTTTAAAAATTTGATCTGTATCTTTTTAACATTTCTATGTCACAACTTTATGAATATATGGAATATAGTTATGCTAACTATTTGAGAGTCTTTGTCTTCTAATTCTAACATCTATGTCAATTAAGGGTTTGTTTTGATGAACTTTTCTTATAATTACAAGTCACATTTTTTCCTCCTTTTTCCATAATTAGTAATTTTTTTCAATTGGATGTTTTTGATTATAAATTTTACCTTTCTAGGTGTTGGATACTTCAGTATTTCTATAAATATTCTTGTGGTTTTTTTTTTTCAGTTCATTTCAGTTGCTTAGTCATGTCCGACTCTCTGTGACCCCATGAACTGTAGGACGCCAGGCCTCCCTGTTCATCAGCAACTCCCGGAGCTTGCTCAAAGTCATGTCCATTGAGTCAGTGATGCCATCCAACCATCTCATCCTCTGTTGTCCCCTTCTGTTCCTGCCTTCAATCTTTCCCAGTATGAGGGTCTTTTCCAGTGAGTCAGTTCTTCACATCAGGTGCCCCAAGTATTAGAGTTTCATCTTCAGCATTGGTCCTTCCAATGAATATTCAGAACTGATTTCCTTTAGGATTGATTGGTTGGATCTCCTTGCAGTCCAAGGGACTCTCAAGAGTCTTCTCCAACACCACAGTTCAAAAGCATCAATTCTTCAGTGCTCAGCTTTCTTTATAGCCCAACTCTCACATCCATACATGACTACTAGAAAAACCATAGCTTTGACTAGATGGACCTTTGTTGCTTTATTTTAAGACATAGTTATTTGAAAACTTTTTCATATCTTCAGGTCTTTAAGATTTGTCATGTTGTATTAGAGCCATGTTTAGTTTGGAACTAATTATTCTCTGCTACTGAGGCAAGTTTGGTTGGTTTTCTATGACAGAGTAATAGAAACTATTCAAAATTTAAACATACAAAGATAGCATAATTGAAAAAAAATGAAAAGAATTTCAATGAATTGTGACACAACTTTAAGTGGCCTAACATATGTGAAACTGGAGTCCCTGAAAGAGAGAGGATGATAGAAACAACATTTGAAGAAATAATGGTATTTTTTTTCAAATTTGATAAAAACAATGAACCCATAGATCTAAGAAGCCACACAAAACCCAGTACACACACACACACACACACACACACACACACACACACAAAACTACATTAAAGTACATTGTAATAAAATTACTCAGAGACCATGATAAAAGAGAAAACCTTAAAAGCAACCAGAGAAAATAGATTTACTATATATTTATGCAGAGTATATTTTCTTGGGCTCCAAAATCACTACAGATGGTGACTGCAGACATGAAATTAAAATACACTTGCTCCTTGGAAGAAAAGTTATGACCAACCTAGATAGCATATTAAAAAACAGAGACACTACTTTGCCAACCAAGATCCATTTAGTCAAGGCTATGGTTTTTCCAGTAGTCATGTATGGATGTGAAAGCTAGACCATAAAGAAAGCTGAGTGCTGAATAAATGTTGATTTTGAACTATGGTGTTGGAAAAGATTCTTGAGAGTCCCTTAGACTGCAGGGAGATCAAATCAGTCCTAAAGGAATCAGTCCTGAATATTCATTGAAATGACTGATACTACAGCTGAAGTTCTGATACTTTGGCCACCTGAAGCAAAGAACTGACTCACTGGAAAAGACCCTGATGCTAGGAAAGATTGAAGGCAGGAGGAGAAGGGGATGACAGAGGATGAGATGGTTGGATGGCCTCACCGACTTGATGGACATGAGTTTGAGCAAGCTCTGGGAGTTAGTGATGGACAGGGAAGCCTGGTGTGCTGAAATCCATGGGGTCACAAAGAGTTGGACATGACAGAGTGACTGAACTGAACTGACTAAAACAAGACTATTCTTAGTACTCTCCTAAGCCCATGTGACTTACAAAGTTTTCTTCCCTTACTCTTGGAAATAGGTATTTCATGATTCTATGTGAGCAGTGGGTACTAGTCCCTCCGATCCTGCTGGTGATTCTCTTACCAGTCTCAATTATTTTCAACTTATGTATGTGATGATCAATACTCTGCTGAACTCAAGGACTAGCTCTATGTAGTTCTCTAGAGTTCTCTTTCTTTGTGGCTCTTTCTTCTCTGAACTCTGCCTTATGAATTCCTGATGTTCCTAGATACCCATCTGTCTCTTCAACTCTTATTCTGCTGGACTACATCTGGTTTGCCTTCTTGCTCCGTGACCAGGAAATTTTCTCAAGGTTGTAAGCTTGGACAACCAGATATCTCATCTCTATTGTTTCTCATATCTCAGAGACGATATTCTTCATAGTCTAATATCCAGTGTCATGGAAACCAATGCTTCATATATTTTGTCTACTTTATTAATTGTGTGAGGCAAGAGGGAAAATCTAGTCCCCAAAACTTCATCTTGGCCAGAAATGGAAGTTCTAGCATGATATATAATCCAGGTTTGTCTCTATTTTACAGATATGTAAATTAAGGTTTAAAGATGAGAGATAACTTAATATGACACATCGAGTAAGGGTCATAACCAAGATTTGGAATCAGGTTGTCTGAATTTATTTTTGCTGATTGTATAGAGCTTCTCCATCTTTCTGCTATCGATCTATTTGTGTTGCCTCTGTGTGTCCTGTTGTCTTCTCTTTGTTGTTGAAGAGTATTTCTTCTGCTTTTCTTGCCTCTTTTCTTTCCCTCTTCATCTTCCAGCCTTTCCTGACTCCAGTTTTCTTCTTCTCTTTCATTCAGTCCCCTATTCATCTTTTTTGGGTGTTAGTTTGTCTTGTCTTACCTTTCAACTTCACTTCTCTTACTGGTTGGGGCTTGTTACTGTACATTGTGGTTTGCCTTGGCGACAGAGATCATTTTTTTTTGGTTGCATCGTCTGCTTTCTTTTTTCTTCCTCCTTTCTTCTGGTTCCTCCAAGTGTGTTGTCATTTCTTTCTTTTTCCATGGGTCGTCAGGCTGCATTTGTCACCATGTTTATTTAACTTATATGCAGGTACATCATGGTGCTGACTGGAGACACAAGTTGGAATCAGATTGCTGGGAGAAATATCAATACCTCAGATATGCAGATGACACACTCTTAGGCAGAAAGTGAAGAGGGGCTAAAGCCTCTTGATGAGTGAAAGTGGAGAGTGAAAGGTTGGCTAAAGCTCAACATTCAGAAAACGAAGATCTGATCTGTCCCATCACTGCATGGGAATAGATGGGGAAACAGTGGAAACAGTGTAGACTTTGTTTTTCTGGCTCCAATCACTGCAGATGGTGACTGCAGCCATGAAATTAGACGCTTGCTCCTTGGAAGGAAAGTTATGACAACCTAGATAGCATATTCAAAAGCAGAGACATTACTTACCAAAGGTTCGCTGTCAGGCTATGGTCTTTCCTGTGGTCATGTTGGATGTGGGCTGGACTGTGGAGGCGGGCCGTTGTGCTTTTGACTGTGGTGTTGGAGAGACTCTGAGGTCCTTGGACTGCAAGAAGATCAACAGTCCATTCTGAGGGATCAATCCTGGTTTCTTTGAGGATGTGCAGCTGAACAGTATTCCACTATGCGAAGAGTTGACTCATTGGAGAAGACTCTGTGCTGGGGGGATTGAGGGCAGGAGGAGAAGGGGACGACAGAGGATGAGATGGCTGGATGGCATCACTGACTCGATGGATGCGAGTCTGGGTGACCTCCGGGAGCTTGTGATGGACAGGGAGGCCTGGCGTGCTGCGGTTCATGGGGTCGCAAGAGTCGGACACGACTGAGCGACTGATCTGATCTGATCTGATCTGTCTGAATTTATAGCTTTTGTGTTTCCTCACTACTTTATATTACCATAATTCCTGAATATTTAAAACCTAGGCATGATTTAGTGATTACAATGGAGGCTTAACTGCAGCATATTTTTAATCAGAGGACTTTTATTCTATAACTATGCCAGCTAACAGAGCATTTACTGTAGGTCTTTGGGTGACTTTCAAGACTGATCCCCCCTGCAGGGGTTCATGACTTTAACTAATTTTCATATGTATTACTCTATAAGGCATGACACCCTTTCCTGACTGACCTTTTAAAATAAATAATCTACTATGACTATATAAAAAGCATGGTTCCATCAAATCCCTTTACACTTTCCTTTGCTTTCCCAATGTACAGTGAGTGAATGTGACCAGAGGAAATTGACCATCTGCAACGTTACACATGGCTCCTTTTTCTGCAGTGACTGGGAAACCACAGTTCTTTCTCTAGATTTCAGAAAAAACAATGCTTCTATGCAGATATTCAGAATTGGGTGCACAAGCATACTTATTGCAAAGTAGTCTTGGCTCTTTAGCTTCTGCCAGAAAAAGCAAAAGTAAAGTTTCACTAAACAGTTTCACTTCTTCTTTCTAATCCTAGCTTTCATATTACTGAAATATATGAAAATTTGTATTTTTTCTACAAACCCTAACATTGTATATATTTAACAGATTTGTTCCAAAGTTTGAACACCTTTAGGAGTCTTAGGGCTTCCCTTATAGCTCAGTTGGTAAAGAATCTGCCTGTAATGCAAGAGACCCCAGTTCAATTCCTGGGTCAGGAAGTCCCCTGGAGAAGGGAAAGCCTACCCACTCCAGTATTCTGGCCTGGAGAATTCCATGGACTGTACAGTCCATGGGGGTCACAAAGAGTCAGACATGACTGAGCGACTTTCATTTTTGCTTTTAATAGATATTTCATATAAATTTTCTGTCAATAGCATGGCTGAATTAAAATGAAGTGGTGACTAAACCAGTGGCCTTTCTCCTATTGATTATTCACCTGGTGGACTTAAGTATATGTGAGAAATGTGCAAGATTTAGAAGTGCTTATAGGGACAAAGGAAGTTAGAGGCTATACATAACTAATAGAGTTGTGAAATGCCAACATATTTATGAGATTACTATAGATGTGAACTCTTTTCAAAATGAAAGTTGCTCAGTCGTGTCTGACTCTTTGGGACCCCATGGACTATACAATCCATGGAATTCTCTAGGCCAGAATACTGGAGTGGGTAGCCTTTCCCTTCTCCAGGGGATCTTCCTAACCCAGGGATCAAACCCAGGTCTCCCACATTGCAGGAGGATTCTTTATCAGCTGAGCCACAAGGGAAGTTCTTTGCAAAAGGCAACATTACGGGCATTCCTTTTTTATACGAAAAAGTAACATGCATTGCACAGTAAATGAAGGAAGAATTGAAACGCGGTTTGGAAAATGACTGAATTAGGCTCCTTAATATGTGACTTCTCAAATGTGGTAATTATATTTGTAAGGGAGGTTTGCTGCTTGGGGAATCTGCCTGTAAGTTGTTTCATTGACAAACTGAGAAATTTCTTCTTGGTTTGACTTGTGTGTTCTTATTTTGTATATTGTCATTATTTTAGAAGACATTGAGCTGCTCTTGGATGCATTGATCAGAAGGAGCCTATTATACAGAGTGAAGCAAGCCAGAAAGAAAAACACAAATACAGTATACTAATGCATATATATAGAATTTAGAAAGATGGTAACAATAACCCTGTTTACGAGACAGCAAAAGAGACACTGATGTATAGTACAGTCTTTTGGACTCTGGGAGAGGGAGAGGGTGGGATGATTTGGGAGAATAGCATTGAAATATGTATAATATCATATTTGAAACAAGTCGCCAGTCCAGGTTCGATGCCTGATAACGGATGCTGGGGCTGGTGCACTAGGAGGACCCAGAGGGATGGTATGGGGAGGGAGGAGGGAGGAGGGTTCAGGATGGGGAACACATGTATACTTGTGGCAAATTCATTTTGATGTATGGCAAAAGCAATACAATATTGTAAAGTTAGGCAAAATAAAATTTTAAAAATAAATAAATAAATAAGAAAAAAAAATAAAAGAGAACACATACCTGCTGGACTTTCAGGTACAGAGAGGATAAGTAACTCAATTTGAAATTCACTAGTGTACTCATCTCACATGCTAACAAAATAATGCTAAAAATTCTCCAAGCTAGGCTTCAACAGTATGTGAACCAAGAAGTTCCAGATGTTCAAGCTGGATTAAAAGACAGAGGAACCAGAGATCATGTTGCCAACATCTGCTGGATCATAGAAAAAGCAAGAGAATTCCAGAAAAACATCTACTTCTGCTTCGTTGACTATGTCAAAGCCTTTGACTGTGTGGATCACTACTATGGAAAATTCTGAAAGAGATGGGAATACCAGACCACCTGACCTGCCTCCTGAGAAATCTGTATGCAGATCAAGAAGCAACAATTAGAACTGGACATGGAACAACGAACTGGTTCCAAATTGGGAAAGGAGTACGTCAAGGCTGTATGTTGTCACCTTGCTTACTTAACTTATAAGCAGAGTACATCATGCAAAAGGCCAGACTGGATGAAGCAGAAACTGGAATCAAGACTGTTGGGAGAAATATCGATAGCCTCAGATATGCAGATGACATCATCCTAATAGCAGAAAGCAAAGAGGAACTAAAGAGCCTCTTAATGAAAGTGAAAGAGGAGAGTGAAAAAGCTGACTTAAAACTCAACATTCAGAAAACAAAGACCATGGTATCCAGTCCCATTACTTCATGGCAAATAGATGGGGAAATAATGTAAACAGTGACAGATTTTATTTTCCTGGGCTCCAAAATCACTGCAGTGTGTGACTGCAGCCATGAAATTGAAAAACACTTGCTCCTTGGAAGAAAAGCTATGACCAACCTAGAGAGTATATTAAAAAGCAGAAACATTACTTTGCCCACAAAGGTCTATCTAGTCAAAGCTATGATATTTCCAGTAGTCATGTATGGATTTGAGAGTTGGACTGTAAAGAAAGCTGAGCATTGAAGAATTGATGTTTTTGAATTGTGATGTTGGAGGAGACTCTTGAGAGTCCCTCGGACTGCAAGGAGATCCAACCAGTCCATTCTGAAGGAGATCAGCCCTGGGATTTCTTTGGAAGGAATGACGCTAAAGCTGAATATTCACTGAAAGGACTGATGCTGAAGCTGAAACTCCAATGCTTTGGGCACCTGATACAAAGAACTGACTCATTAGAAAAGACCCTGATGCTGGGAAAGATTAAAGGCAGGAGGAGTAGGAGATGACAGAGGATAAGATGGTTGAATGGCACCACTGACTCAACGGACATGAGTTTGAGCATGCTCTAGGAGTTGGTTATGGACAGGGAAGCCTGGCATGCTGCTGTCTATGGGGTTGCAAAGAGTCAGACATAACTGAGACCGAACTGGGACTCCATGTCTCCTGTCAATACTAAGAATAATTTTTCAGAGCCATAGTATGCTGCATATGACACGATATACTTCTGTGTGCTCAATTAATTCCAGGGATGTGAATACATAGGTCAGTGAACACATTGAAACATTTTTGGTTCTAAAAATAATCATGGAATCTTTCATTTTCACATGGTGTTATAAATTGGAAAATTTAAGTTCATATTCCTAAAAGAGTTTATAATCTAGCTTGGAAAACAAAACACAAATACTAAAAAATCAAATACTGAACTGTATAGAGTTGATTTTATAGGCTTCAAGAAATTAGGAGGAAAGTCTATATTATCTAAAGTAATTGAAGTAAGCTTTATGTAGGAGATAAAAATTGCTCAGTAGACAGGGGTGAGGAAAGACATTCTTACAAATGAAAAAATAGCATGGGCAATGCCAAAGGGTGGGGAATAAGAGCAGCATGCATGAAAGGAAGTGAGCTGTTAAAAACCTGTTCGAGAGGGCGGGGAAATAAAGTACTATCAGATGATGAATGGCCTGGAAAGCCAATCAGGGGAATTTGTAACTAAGGCCAAAGGTAACAGGAAGCCCCTGTAGAGTTTTGAGCAAATGACAACTCTAGGTACAGTTTTATGATTAGCCTGGCAGTAATGTGCAAGGTGGATGACAGAGAAGATGAAGTGAAAGGGACCAGCTTGAGCTAAGGGGAGTCATTTAAGTTAGGAGGACCATGTCAGAGATTTGAGAAAACAACAAAGGAGACAGAAAGGATCAGTTAATACTCTGAGGGGAGAAATAAGGAGACTTGAA
Source organism: Tragelaphus eurycerus (assembly GCA_935064755.1). Taxonomy (NCBI): domain Eukaryota; kingdom Metazoa; phylum Chordata; class Mammalia; order Artiodactyla; family Bovidae; genus Tragelaphus; species Tragelaphus eurycerus. The sequence goes on along the minus strand of CAKXYN010000024.1, from coordinate 12,376,994 downwards.
AGTGAAAGTCTCTCAGTTGTGTCTCTGTGTGATCCCATGGACTACACATTCCGTGGAATTCCTCAGGCCAGAATACTGAAATGGGTAGTGATTCCCTTCTGCAGGGCATCTTCCCAACCCTGGGATTGAACCCAGGTCTCTGCCATTGCAGGCAGATTCTTTACCAGCTGAGCTACCAGGAAAGCCCGAGGGGGCTTGAATATCCCACTTTTCACTGTTCTCCATATCCTCAATGGCAGATTTCAGAAATGGGGACAAGAAGTGGAGAACAGGGATATGTATCTACCCAGTTCTTTCCTATGCAGATGTTCAGCCCCTCAGCCTCTTTGGATGCCATCTCTATAATTAACTGAACTTTCCTTAAGAATGGATTGAATATGGCATGGTATTTAGTTGGATGAGGATTAGAACATCAGTACTTTTTTTCCTTTTCTGAAAATAGAGGGAAAATTTTTAAAGTTAAAATTGAGAAAGTTGAAACAATGGTGACAAAATTAAGGAAAAAGAATTTTCCAGAAAGGAAAGGAAAGTAATGGGGAGTCAGAAAGGAAATGTAACTGAAAAGAAAAAGAATAGAGAGAGGACAAAAACAGACTGCCAGCTCCTAAGGGTTTGTATTGCCTGAACTAAGATTCAGTTCCTATCTGATCTTCCTATGGAATGGTAGACTTCTAGAATTTAGAAAACATCCCCCTCCTTTTTAAAAAAAATTATTTATTTTTAATTGAAGGATAATTGCTTTACACTATTGTGCCGCTGCTGCTGCTAAGTCGCTTCAGTCGTGTCTGACTCTGTGTGACCCCATAGACGGCAGCCCACCAGGCTCCGGCGTCCCTGGGATTCTCCAGGCAAGAATACTGGAGTGGGTTGCCATTTCCTTCTGCAATACATGAAAATGGAAACTGAAAGTGAAGTCACTCAGTCGTGTCTGACTTTTTGCGACCCCATGGACTGCAGCCTACCAGGCTCCTCCGCCCATGGGATTTTCCAGGAAAGAGTACTAGAGTAGGGTGCCATTGCCTTCTCCCACTATTGTGCTGGTTTCTAACAAATATCAACATGAATCAACCATAGGTTTACCTATGTCACCTCCCACTTGAACGTCCCTCCCACCTCCCTCCCCATCCCACCCCTCTACGTGGTTACTCAGCCCTGGTTTGAGTTCTCTGAACCATATAGCAAATTCCCATTCGCTATGTATTTTACATATGGTAATGTATGTTTCCATGCTACCCTTTCGTACATCCCACCCTCTCCTTCCCCACCCCTGCTGCCAGCCTTGTCTGTAAGTTTGTTCACTATGTCTGTGTCTCCATTGCTGCTCTGCAAATGGGGACCACAATAACATTTTTCTATTTACAAACAAATGTGAGTGGTTCGGGTGTGTTTTTTCTCTTTTCTCTTTCCCTCCTTTTTAAAAAAGAAAAAAGGGGTCCACACAAAGAAAAAAACAAAAAATAAATTTATGTGTCACCCCCGCGCGGGGGGGCCACGCAACTCCTCTGCATCCTTTCAATTTTAGCATATGTGCTGTTGAAGCAAGCATCCCTCTCAGTTTGATTCTTGAGAAAACTGATGTCTAAAGTGGTGAAGTGGCTTGCTCAAAATCGGATGACTAATGAGAACTATAGATAGGGCAGGTACAAAGGTTTATAACTCCTGCTTTAACTGTCTAGTCTAGCCCCACACTTCCTTCCTTAGGAAGATTTTAGAGGTTTATTCCACATGATGTTAAGGCTTGCCTGCTTTAGACACCTACTTTTGGGTCACTCAGTTAGACTGTCTTGGTCCATCTTTCTTCCAGGTATGAAGGATGCAGTAATATAAAAACTATAAAATAAAGGGACTTACGGTTAAGATGGCGAAGGATTAGGACGGGGAATACGCTTTCTCCTCCTCAAATTAATAAAGGGGGGGTCGGGGGGCCGGGTAAATACCACAAAAAGCTTCGGAGTGCTGGCGGAGGACGTCGGACACCCAGAAAAACAACTCACTGCCTTCTAAAAGGAGGTAGGAAAGAATATAGAAGCCAGAGAGAGACAAAGAGGGAGGGGCGGACCTCTGTCCGGGGAAGGGAGTCTTAAAAAGAGAAGTTTCCAAACACCAGGAAACACTCTCCCTGCGGAATCTGCGCCGAACCTGGGAAACACGGAGACTATCATAACAGGGAGGAGAACAGTTGAGCAATTAGAACCCACAGACTGCGGGCCCTGCGGTAACTTCCGCAGCGGAAAAGCACCGCTGCAAACGCCCGCATCTGCCACTGGGGAGCCGGGGCTGGGCAGGGAGACACCTTGGCCGTTCCCACGCGGGACGCTCCGCTGCCGGTGCTCCCCAGAGGGACGCTCCCCCGCGGGACTCTCCCCCACTGGACGCTCCCCCGCCGGCCACTCCCACGCAGGCGTGCCCCCACCCGCTGTGCCGGCGGCTCCCACGAGGGCCACCCCATCCCCTCCCCCACCCGCCCGCCCGCCATTCCCGTCGCCGACCCCTCCCCCTCTGCGGGCCTCAGCGCAGACTTCGTTCGCCTGATTGTCTGGAGTGCTGCCTAACTGGAGTAGTTTGGGCCGGCAATCCAGATTGTGCAGCGCCAACCACACGAGTGGCGGGCCTTGGCCCAGAACACCGCCGAACCGTGCACAGAACAAAGAACTATACAGACCAACCACAGAGAAAGGGGCCTATAGATCTTGAGAAATTTAAGCCGGAACAAGGAACTAGCTGAAAATGAACTGAACCCACAACAATAATAGAGAAACTCTTATATATATTGTTACTATTTTTACCATCATTATTTCCTTTTTTTTTCTTTTCTTTTTTTAATATATATATATCTTTTAAATTTTTATTATTTTTTAATTGGAAAAAGGAAAACAAAAAGTTTTTTTTTCCTTTTAATTTTTTTTTTTTGTTGTTTTTGTTTTGTTTCTTTTATTTTTTTTATTATTATTATTTTTTATCCTCTAGTACTTCTTTAATCTCCACGTTTAGATATAACTTTTGCGACCCTGTTTTGTTTTTTGTTTTTTTTTTTCTTTTTTCCTTTTTGTCCTTTGCTTTTTTCCTTTCCTTTTTTCTTTTCTTTACTGATTACTGACTAGATCTGTCTCTCTCCTTCACACTCCCTCCTTTTATCCTCCTGACCACCTCTGTCTCCTTCCTCCCTTTTTCCTTCTATGTATAATTCCGTGAACATCTCTGAGCAGTCCAGTTGTGGAATGCATTATAGAAGAAGAAATTTTTGAGACTACTGTAAAAATAAGACCAATAACTGGAACCAGGAGGCTTAAGTCCATACCCTGATCCCACGAAACACTAATTGACAGGAGCTCATTAAAAGCCTCCATACCTACTCTGAAACCAAGCATCACACAAAGACCAGCAAGTTCCACAACAAGACATACCAAGCAAATTCTCCAGAAAAACAAGAACACAGCCTGAGCTCCAATACACAGGCTACACAAAGCGACCCCAAAAGCATAGACATCTCATAACTCACTACTAGACACTCCACTGCACCCCAGAGAAAAGAAATCCAGTTCCACCCACCAGAACACCGATACAAGCTTCCATAAACAAGAAACCTCGACAAGCCACCGGTACAAACCCACATATACTGCAGAAACGCCACAATAAAGAGAACTCCACAGACTACCAGAATACAGTAAAGACGCCCCAAACTTAGCAATTTAAACAAGATGAAAAGACAGAAGAATTCCCAGCAGGTAAAGGAACAGGATAAAAGCCCACCAAACCAAACAAAAGAGGAAGAAATAGCGAACCTACCTGATAAAGAATTCCGAATAATGATAGTCAAATTAATCCAAAATCTGGAAAGCAAAATGGAATCATGGATAAATAGTCTGGAGAAAAGCATTGAGAAGATGCAAGAAAGATTTAACAAGGACCTAGAAGAAATAAAAAAGAGTCAACATATAATGAATAATGCAATAAATGAGATCCAAAACACTCTGGAGGCAACAAATAGTAGAATAACAGAGGCAGAAGATAGAATTAGCGAATTAGAAGATAGAATGGCAGAATTAAAGGAATCAGAGGAGAAAAAAGAAAAACGAATTAAAAGAAATGAGGACAATCTCAGAGACCTCCAGGACAATATTAAACGTTACAATATTCGAATCATAGGAGTCCCAGAAGAAGAAGACAAAAAGAAAGACCATGAGAAGATACTAGAGGAGATAATAGTTGAAAACTTCCCTAAAATGGGGAAGGAAATAATCACTCAAGTCCAAGAAACCCAGAGAGTCCCAAATAGGATAAACCCAAGACGAAACACCCCAAGACACATATTAATCAAATTAACAAAGATCAAACACAAAGAACAAATATTAAAAGCAGCAAGGGAAAAACAACAAATAACACACAAGGGAATTCCCATAAGGATAACAGCTGATCTTTCAATAGAAACTCTCCAAGCCAGGAGGGAATGGCAAGACATACTTAAAGTGATGAAAGAAAAGAACCTACAGCCCAGATTATTGTACCCAGCAAGGATCTCATTCAAATATGAAGGAGAAATCAAAACCTTTACAGACAAGCAAAAGCTGAGAGAATTCAGCACCACCAAACCAGCTCTCCAACAAATACTAAAGGACATTCTCTAGACAGGAAACACAAAAAGGATATATAAATTCAAACCCAAAACAACAAAGTAAATGGCAACGGGATCATATTTATCATTAATTACCTTAAATGTAAATGGGTTGAATGCCCCAACCAAAAGACAGAGACTGGCTGAATGGATACAAAAACAAGACCCCTCCATATGAATGAAACTAGAACACTTTCTAACACCATACACAAAAATAAACTCAAAATGGATTAAAGAGCTAAATGTAAGACCAGAAACCATAAAACTCCTAGAGGAAAACATAGGCAAAACACTCTCTGACTTACATCACAGCAGGATCCTCTATGACCCACCTCCCAGAATATTGGAAATAAAATCAAAAATGAACAAATGGGACCTAATCAAACTTAAAAAGCTTTTGCACAACAAAGGAAACTATAAGCAAGGTGAAAAGACAGCCTTCAGAATGGGAGAAAATAATAGCAAATGAAGCAACTGACAAACAACTAATCTCAAAAATATACAAGCAACTCCTACAGCTCAATTCCAGAAAAATAAATGACCCAATCAAAAAATGGGCCAAAGAACTCAATAGACATTTCTCCAAAGAAGACATACAGATGGCTAACAAACACATGAAAAGATGCTTAACATCACTCATTATCAGAGAAATGCAAATCAAAACCACTATGAGATACCATTTCACGCCAATCAGAATGGCTGCTATCCAAAAGTCCACAAGCAATAAATGCTGGAGAGGGTGCGGAGAGAAGGGAACCCTCTTGCACTGTTGGTGGGAATGCAAACTAGTACAGCCACTTTGGAGAACAGTATGGAGATTCCTCAAAAAACTGCGAATAGAACTGCCTTATGATCCAGCAATCCCACTGCTGGGCATATACACTGAGAAAACCAGAATTGAAAGAGACACCTGTACCCCAATGTTCATAGCAGCACTGTTTGCAATAGCCAGAACGTGGAAGCAACCTAGATGTCCATCCACAGATGAATGGATAAGCAAGCTGTGGTACATATACACAATGGAGTATTACTCAGCCATTAAAAAGAATACATTTGAATCAGTTCTAAGGAGGTGGATGGAACTGGAGCCTATTATACAGAGTGAAGTAAGCCAGAAACAAAAACACAAATACAGTATACTAACGCATATATATGGAATTTAGAAAGATGGTAAAAAATAACCCTATTTACGAGACAACAAAAGAGACACTGATGTATAGACCAGACATTTGGACTCTGGGACCAGGAGAGGGTGAGATGATTGGGGAGAATAGCATTGAAATATGTATAATATTATATCTGAAATGTATTAATTGTTCAAACTAAACACTATCATGTTACAATTTGTTCATACTAGATGTTTGTAATGTTTCTGATAATCAATAAAAGAGATTCTTGATCAAAAAAATAAATAAATAAAATAAAGGGAAAATAAAAGAACTATATAAGAAAAGGAAATTTAAAGACATAGACGAGTGAGAAATAAGAAGCTTAAAGGAAAAGCATTAACAAAACAACCTTGAAAAGAACATAATCAAAACTCTCAGACTCTTGATTTCAAAACTTATTACAAAGCTATAGTAATCAATATACTGTGGTCCTGATATAAAGGCAGACATTTAGACTAATGGAATAGATAGAGGGCCTGGAAATAAGTCGTCACATGTATGGCCAAATGATCTTTAACAAGGGTGTTAAGACCATCCAGTGGAAGAAAGGGCAGTCTCTCTTCAACAAATGATGCCGGGAAACTGGATGAAAAGTGAAGATGTTAGTCATTCACTCCTGTCTGACTCTTTGCGACCCCATGGACTGCAGCCCATCAGGCTCCTCTGCCCATGGGATTCTCCAGGCAGGAATACTGGAGTGGGTAGCCATTCTTTTCCCCAGGGGAATCTTCTCGACCCAGTGATTGAACCCAGGTCTCTGCATTGCAGGTAGATTCTTTACTATCTGAGCCACCTTCTGCTGCTGCTGCTAAGTCGCTTCAGTCGTGTCCGACTCTGTGCGACCCCAGAGACGACAGCCCACCAGGCTCCCCCACCCCTGGGATTCTCCAGGCAAGAACACTGGAGTGGCTTGCTATTTCCTTCTCCAATGCATGAAAGTGAAAAGTGAAAGTGAAGTTGCTCAGTCGTTTCCAACTCCTAGTGACCCCATGGACTGCAGCCTACCAGGCTCCTCCTTCCGTGGGATTTTCCAGGCAAGAGGACTGGAGTGGGGTGCCATTGCCTTCTCCAACCTGAGCCACCAGGGAAGCCCATATGCAAAAGAATGAAGTTGTACACTTACCTTACATCATACACAAAAATAACTCAAACTTAATAAAAGACCTAGATGCAAAGCCTAAACTATAAAGCTCTTTGGAAGAAAACATAGGGGAACATCTTCGTGACATTGGATTTAGCAAGAATTTCTTGGATATGACGCAAAAAGCACAGGCAACAAAGGTAAAAGCACAAATAGGACTGCACCAAAATTAAAGACATCTAGGCATCAAAGGGCACAATCAACAGGACAAAAAGGCAACCTAGAAAACGGCAAAATATTTGCAAATCATTTAACTAATAAGGTGTTAATATCCAGAATATAGAAAAACCTCCTATAATTCGACAACAACAATAAAACAATCTGGTTAGAAAATGGACAAAGGACTAGTATAGATATTTCTGCATCGAAGATATACAAATGGCCAATAAGCACATGAAAAAATATTCATGACTAATCATTAAGGAAATGTAAATCAAAGCCATCATGAGATACTACCTCACACTCAGTAGGATGGCTATTACATAAAACAAACCAACCAGAAGGTAGCAAGTGCTGGTGAGAATGTGGAGACACTGGAACACTTGTGTATTGCTAGTAGAATTATAAAATCATGTAGCTGCTTTGGGAAACATTATAGTGGTTCCTCAAAAAATTAAAAATTGAATTGTCATATGACTCAGTAATTTCACTTCTGGGTATATATCCAAAGGAATTAGAAAGCCAGATCTCAAAGTGATACCTGTATCGCACTGTGTTTATAGCAGCACTTTTCACAATAGCCAAGAGGTAGAAGCACTCCAAGTACTTAAGGACAGGTAAATGGATAAGTGGAATGTGATATGTATTTACAGTGGAATATGATTTATCATTAAAAAGTAAGACAATTTTGGCATATGCTCCAACATAGACGAATATTAAGGACATTATGCTGTGATATAAGCCAATTACAAAATAACAAATACTGCATACCTGCAATGTACAAAGTGTTAGAGCAGTCAGATTCATAGAAAGAGAACATAGAATGGTGGATGCCAGAAGCTGTAGGCAAGGGAAAATGGGAAGCTGTTACTTAATCGGTATGGCACTTCAGTTTTGCAAGATAAAATATTCTAAAAATTGGCTGTACAACAGTGTGAATATACCACTACTGAACTGTACATTTAGAAATGGTTAAGATGATAAACTGTGATGAGTTCTTACTATAAGTAAAAATAAAATAAGAAAAGCATTCAATGTCACCTTACATTCATATTTTTATATCTTCTTCCCAGAAATGTTTATATAATTAATGTACCTGAGAAAATTTAAATGAACAAAATTTTTGATATAAACATATTTGTCTATTCATGAGTAGACAGACATATGGCTCATTTGCATACATATATAAAGTTACCTCATTTTATATTTATTTTTCTAATTATGTTTTTGATTAAAACATTCATGTTGTTTTTAAAGTATCAATAAAAATCTTTAATATGTATGTAGAAATAACGTAATTTCAACACATGTATACATGTGGCGGATTCATTTTGATATATGGCAAAACCAATACAATATTGTAAAGTTAAAAAATAAAATTAAATTTAAAAAATAACTATAGCTAATATCTATTATTATTTAAATATCATAAAACATAATTAGGGTTTAAAGACTATACATATTTTATAAAGTTATGAACTGAAAAATAGATTTAAGATTATAATCAGGAAAAATTATTAGAGAGTCAAAATTTCTATGTAATTTAAAAATCACTGCTATTGAAAACAATTCTTTGGACTGGATTATCCATATACATAGTCTCAGTTCAGTCAGTTACTGAGTCGCGTCCAAATGTGATTCCATGGACTGCGGCATGCCAGGCTTACCTGTCTAACACCAACTCCTAGAGCATGCTCAGACTCATGTCCATCAAGTCAGTGATGTCATCCAACCTTCTCATCCTCTGTCATCTCCTACTCCTCCTGCCTTCAATCTTTCCCAGCATCAGGGTCTTTTCCTATGGGTCAGTTCTTCACATCAGGTGGCCAAAGTATTGGAGTTTCAGCTTCAGCATCAATTCTTCTGATGAATATTCAGGACTGATTTCCTTTAGGATTGACTGGTTTGATCTCCTTGTAGTCCAAGGGACTCTCAAGAATCTTCCCCAACACCACAGTTCAAAAGCATCGATTCTTCAGTGTTTAGCTTTCTTTATGGTTCAGTTCTCACATCCATACATGACTACTGGAAAAACCATAGCTGTGATTAGATGGACCTTAATATCTCTGTTTTTTAATATGCTGTCTAGATTGGTCATAACTTTTCTTCCAAGGAGTAAATGTCTTTTAATTTTATGGCTGTAGTCACCATCTGCATTGATTTTGGAGCCCAAGAAAATAAAGTCCGTCACTGTTTCCATTGTTTCCCCATCTATTTGCCATGAAGTGATAGGACCAGATCCCATAATCTTTGTTTTTTGAATGCTGAGTTTTAAAACAAATTTTCCACTCTCCTCTTCTTTCACTTTCATCAAGAGGCCTTTTAGTTCATCTTCACTTTCTGCCATAAGGGTGGTGTCATCTGCATATCTTAGGTTATTGATATCTCTCCCAGCAGTCTTGATTCCAGCTTGTGCTTCATCCAGCCCGGCATTTCACGTGATGTACTCTGCATAGTCTACACTGATCATATCCATTGAACAATTGTGTAATTTATTCTTCACCTTAACTCATAGCCAGAGATTGAGTTTAAAGCTCTCACATTAAGCAAATCAATTTGAGAATTTCATCATTTGTTTATTATCCCTCTTGTTGCAATGAGTAACTATCTGCCCACCGCTAAATTATTTATTTCTCCATTTCTTTATATCCCTTCCTGGTGAACAAGAATTCTATCATATACCAAGGATAAAGAAAATTTTCTTAAGATATTGAGACATAATTCTTAGTTTGTAGAATCTGCTGTCTTTGTGTGCATGAGACAAAAGATGTCCTATACCATTTTCCTTACATTTTACCCCCACCACATCAGTAGCATCACTTCAAATCTGGATATAAAGGAGAAAAGAAAAAATTAAATTTCAGGTGTAATTATTTTCCATCCATTTCTTAGAAAGAGTATGGGAGGCATTGTCTAACCTGTTCTCTCCATGTGAAAAGTGAACCTAGATTCATTTGCTCAGAATATAAAAGGCACTTGGCCAGGGCCAACACATTACAAAAGAAATAGAGTTTATACTTTCAAGGAACTTACAGTCTAGAGATGAAGAAAGCACATAAATTTGCATATAAATATGTACATACTCATAGATACATATTCTTTAATGTATATACGTAGTCCTTTAATATCTTTTTATATGTATTTCTATTAATTAGTATATGTATTTACACATGATAAAACATTAATTGGTTATGTATACATACACACACACACACTCTCTTTTTTTCCAAGATGAATATTATATTATTTTCAATCTCCACAAGTTAATATTTCATTTAAAATTCAAACAGGGTGTTCTTTTTTAAATATAAGATTATTCTAACTTCACCTGAAAGTGAAACCAAATACTCAAAAATAACTAAAAAATATTTTTGAAATTTAAGTGGTGACAAATTTTATTAGCTGCTTGAGAACCATGCTTGTATCTTATTTTTTGAGAATTTTCCCAAATTCATGTCAGACACCAAACCACAGCTGCAAGAAACTCATAGAACCCCAAACAGGATAAATGCCCAAAAAACCCAAAAAAAACCCCATTACATCTAGGCATCTCATTTTCAAACTGAAGCAAATTAAAGCTAGAAGAAAATATTAAAAGAAGCCAGAGAGGGGAAAAAGACACACCTGTCCAAGAGCAAAGGTAAGAATTACATCTACCTCTACTCAGCCTGTAAGCCAGAAGACAATAGTATAAGATACTTAAAGTGTTGAGAAAAAACCTACCAGCCTAGAATTCTATATCCTGAGAAATTTTCCTTCCAAAGTGAATGAAATAAAAACTTTCTCAGAAAAGTTAAAATTGAGCCACATTATAGAAGCCCCCTACACTTCCCAGAGTAGGGGCCACACATCCCTGTGAAGGCATTTCTTCTGCTTATATGTCCACTAACCCAGTAATAAAGCAAGTGCCCCTAGAAAATCTTCCCTGGAAGGAGGAGCAACCCCGATTCCCAACTGACTAAAGGGCGGCCACCAAGTTTGATGTATTGTTCAAAGTTGTGTAGTGGGAATTATACACACACACACACACACACACACACACACACACACACACACACCAATCTCATTGACATAGTAACATATCACATTGTGATGAAGAGTTCACTGTATAAAACCAGGAAATTGTTTTGGGGATGATATACAACTGTTCTGGGCTTTCCAGGTGGCACAGAAATAAAGAATCTGTCTGCCAATGCAGGATATTCAGGAGACATTGGTTCAGTCCCTGGGTCAGGAAGATCCCTAGAGAAAGAAATGGCAACCCACTCCAGTATTCTTTCCTGGGAAACCCCATGGTCTGTAGCCTGAGCACACATGTACAACTGTTCTAAGCAGACCCAGGCTTTATTGCTATTGTCCCTTTGCCTTAATCTTTACTGAACCACCACCTGCCCCCGCCCCGCGCATCCATTTCTTTAATTGTGCAGTGGACAAACAACAGTCTTGTCAAAGAGTCTTTGGATCTTTGAACTTTGAGCCAAAATTTTAGATCAGCCATGTCTACCTTAGTGCAAATAATCATACAAGATATTCATTTGTTCACAGTAAAAATTGACTAAATACCCCTCCAATACTTGTATTGAAGTGTGGCGCAGCATGCTTAGTTTCCAGTTTGCAGATGGAAAACTTGAGGCAGAGGCAGAAGTCTTTCTGTCACAGCTTAGCTTGGTCCTGACAATCAGTACTTAGGTGTCTGTTAGGCAATGAATGGCCTCTCTCTCTAGAATAAATTTGCCAGAGAAGTTTCAGGTTTCTGAACAGGACTAGACTATGACCCTTCAGTTCTATTTGTTCTTTGTAGAATCACCCATACAGTGTCCAGGACAAAAAGTCCAAAGCTCCAGCTTCAGGGGTAGACTTGGGAAGGACAGTGTCATGGAGCACCTTATTTCTGTGTATTAAGAATTGCAAGGTGAAAGCAGTCTAAAGACTGCCTCTCCAACAGCTTGCCTATAGGAGACAACTGAATCCCACAGGTGCCCCTCACAGCTGTGTTTTCAGTTGTAAAAGCTGGGCTCAGGTCCCAAGTAGAAGTGTGTCAGAATTTATTTGTTGGCTGTAGTAGCATCTTATTTGTTTTGCTTTGCTAGTAAAGTATTTTCTTTAAGAGAAAAAGTCAATAAGGAAAGGATGGGACAGATAAAACAGAAGATGGTGATGCTGATAATAATAATGATGACATTGATGAGAAAGAGGAGGCAGCTAACCCCATCTGGCACTCACAATGCATCACACAGTGCTCTCTGTGCTTTACATGTTAGGACTTAGACTAGTTCTCCAACATATTATGAAGTTGGCCATACTATTACCTTTAATTACAAATGAGGAAAGTGAGGTAATGAGAGAGAAGTTCATAGTACCTAGTTCACAGTACATACATAGCTAGCAGGTTATATACTTAAATATTAGTTTCTCACCCATATCATATACCAAAAAAATTCTAAGAGATTTAAACAGCTAACTGTACTAAGTAAAATCAGAAAAGTACCTAGAGGAGAATTTTTTAAAATATATATATATAAGTGGCATGTGTGATTATGTGACATAAGATGTTTTCTAAGAATAAATACAATAGAAGTAATCACAAACATATCTGAACAGTTATTTTTAATTTATAATTGTCTAAAAGCATATATTCAATTAAGAAGCAAAAATTTTAAAAGAATCCAAAAATATTCCTAATGGCTAATATCCACATATTGGTTAATATGTAAATTGGTTGATACTCTATAATACGTAAAATGTGGGTAAGTCAATAAGAAAAACATTGATAACCTGAAAGATAAATGGTCAAGGAATAGGAATAGATGATTCAACAAAAGAAAAAACAAACATTACTAGAGCTATATATAAAAAAATAATAATAGCTATTATGTGTTTATTACATTGGGCTAGAAACTGTGTTAAATACCTGAATTATCTTATTACATCTGCAAAAAAGAGCCCTGTGTATGATATGCATACCCAAGATCACAAAGCTGGTAACACAGTGAGACTGGGAACCCAAACCTGACCACAGCTCCAAACATTATTTAAACATAAAACCAGACTCCAGTGATGTGCTGGTACCAGCTCATCCCCACTTTCTATGTTAGTTGCTCAGTCATGTCTGAGTCTTTGTGACCACATGGACTATAGCCCACCAGGCTCCTCTGTCCATGAGATTCTCCCGGCAAGAATACTGGAGTGGGTTGTCATTCCCTTCTCTAGAGGATCTTCTCCACCCAGGGATCAGACGCAGGTCTCCTGCACTGCAGGCAGATTCTTTACCTTCTGAGCCACCAGGGAAGTCCCCACTTGCTAGAACCCACTGAATACACCTTTTCCCAGCTCCATGTTGAATCGTATCATGCCGGCAGCTTGAAATATGCTATGGTAGAAGTACTTACACCACAGAAATCAGCATGTGCTCCAAATGAGCCCCGCAAGAGTAATTATTAAATAGTTCTCAATCCATCATTTACTATTTCCCTAAAACAACCTGGAATTAGGTCAGATTTCAGGAACTTTTTTCCCAAATATCAACCTCATCACTCAAAGAAATGTGAAGTAAAACAAGAGATACCATGTTTGCATACAAATTTAGCAAATATTAGAAGAGAGCAATCATAAACTAAATTGAAATATCAAGGGCATGTAAATTAATTCAACCTTTATAGAAAAAATATTGGGTACTATACTATCAAGATTATTTGAGAAGTTCATAGATTTCAGTCTTACAAATCCACTACTGAAAACCCAAGGAAAATGATCAGTGAGGTGTACAGTGATCTGTGCATTAGGATGTTCATTTCAACATTCCTTAGAGTAAAAACTTGGAACCTACTTAAATAACCAACAGTATGACAACATTCAATATCACAGTAATCCAAAAAAAAAAAAAAAATCACAGTAATCCAAGTCTATGCCCCAACCAGTAATGCTGAAGAAGCTGAAGTTGAACGGTTCTATGAAGACCCACAAGACCTTTTAGAACTAACACTCAAAAAAGATGTCCTTTTCATTATAGGGGACTGGAATGCAAAAGTAGGAAGTCAAGAAACACCTGGAGTAACAGACAAATTTGGCCTTGGAATATGGAATGAAGCAGGGCAAACACTAATAGAGTTTTGCCAAGAAAATGCACTGGTCATACCAAATACCCTCTTCCAACAACATAAGAGAAGACTCTACACGTGGACATCACCAGATGGTCAACACCAAAATCAGATTGATTATATTCTTTGCGGCCAAAGATGGAGAAGCTCTATACAGTCAGCAAAAACAAGACCAGGAGCTGACTGTGGCTCAGACCATGAACTCCTTATTACCAAATTCAGACTGAAATTGAAGAAAGTAGGGAAAACCACTAAACCATTCAGGTATGACCTAAATCAAATCCCTTATGATTATACAGTGGAAATGAGAAATAGATTTAAGGGCCTAGATCTGATAGATAGAGTGCCTGATGAACTATGGAGGAGGTTCGTGACATTGTACAGGAAACAGGGACCAAGACCATCCCCATGGAAAACAAATGCAAAAAGCAAAATGGCTGTCTGGTGAGGCCTTACAAATTGCTGTGAAAAGAAGAGAAGGTAAAGGCAAAGGAGAAAACAAAAGATATAAGCATCTGAATGCAGAGTTCCAAAGAATAGCAAGAAGAGAAAAGAAAGCCTTCTTCAGCGATCAATGCAAAGAAATAGAGGAAAATAACAGAATGGGAAAGACTAGAGATCTCTTCAAGAAAATTAGAGATACCAAGGGAACATTTCATGCAAAGATGGGCTCGATAAAGGACAGAAATGGTGTGGACCCAACAGAAACAGAAGATATTAAGAAGAGGTGGCAAGAATACACAGAAGAACAGTACAAAAAAGATCTCCACGACCCAGATAATCATGATGGTGTGATCACTGACCTAGAGCCAGACATCCTGGAATGTGAAGTCAAGGGGACCTTAGAAAGCATCACTACGAACAAAGCTAGTGGAGGTGATGGAATTCCAATTGAGTTATTCCAAATCCTGAAAGATGATGCTGTGAAAGTGCTACACTCAATGTGCCAGCAAATTTGGAAAACTCAGCAGTGGCCACAGGACTGGAAAAGGTCAGTTTTCATTCCATTCCCAAAGAAAGGCAATGCCAAAGAATGCTCAAACTACCGCACAATTGCACTCATCTCACACTCTAGTAAAGTAATGCTCAAAATTCTCCAAGTCAGGCTTTACCAATACGTAAACCATGAACTTCCTGATGCTCAAGCTGGTTTTAGAAAAGGCAGAGGAATCAGAGATCAAATTACCAACATCCGTTGGATCATGGAAAAAGCAAGAGAGTTCCAGAAAAACATCTATTTCTGCTTTATTGACTATGTCAAAGCCTTTGACTGTGTGGATCACAGCAAACTGGAAAATTCTGAAAGAGATGGGAATACCAGACCACCTGACCTGCCTCTTGAGAAACCTCTATGCAGGTCAGGAAGCAACAGTTAGAATCGGACATGTAACAACAGACTGGTTCCAAATAGGAAAAGGAGTATGTCTTGGCTGTATATTGTCACCCTGCTTATTTAACTTCTATGCAGAGTACATCATGAGAAATGCTGGACTGGAAGAAACACAAGCTGGAATCAAGATTGCTGGGAGAAATATCAATAACCTCAGAAATGCAGATGACACCACCCTTCTGGCAGAAAGTGAAGAGGAACTAAAAAGCTTCTTGATGAAAGTGAAAGTGGAGAGTGAAAAGGTTGGCTTAAAGCTCAACATTCAGAAAACGAAGATCATGGCATCTGGTCCCATCACTTCATGGGAAATAGATGGGTAAACAGTGGAAACAGTGTCAGACTTTATTTTGAGGGGGCTCCGAAATCACTGCAGATGGTGACTGCAGCCATGAAATTAAAAGACGCTTACTCCTTGGAAGGAAAGTTATGACCAACCTAGATAGCATATTCAAAACCAGAGACATTACTTTGCCAACAAAGGTCCGTCTAGTCAAGGCTATGGTTTTTCCTGTGGTCATGTATGGATGTGAGAGTTGGACTGTGAAGGAGGCTGAGCACTGAAGAACTGATGCTTTTGAACTGTGGTGTTGAAGAAGACTCTTGAGAGTCCCTTGGAGTGCAAGGAGATCCAACCAGTCCATTCTGAAGGAGATCAGCCCTGGGATTTCTTTGGAAGGAATGATGCTGAAGCTGAAACTCCAGTACTTTGGCCACCTCATGCGAAGAGTTGACCCATTGGAAAGAACTCTGATGCTGGGAGGGACTGGGGGCAGGAGGAGAAGGGGGCGACAGAGGATGAGATGGCTGGATGGCATCATCAACTCGAGGGACGTGAGTCTGAATGAACTCTGGGAGTTGGTGATGGACAGGGAGGCCTGGCGTGCTGCAATTCATGGGGTCACAAAGAGTCAGACATGACTGAGTGACTAAACTGAACTAAACTGATGACAATATATTATATATGTAACAATCACATGATACAATGTAATGGAGCTATTAAAATTCGTTTTCAATTTCAAAAAACATCATAAAACAATATGCAAGGTGATCCATATATTATTCAAAATATATATGCATATATTTTTTTATATATTCAATAAATATATTATTCAGATATATAGTCAGATCTTGTTTATATAGTACAGTAAAGATTTGAATTTTTCTTTTTTAAGTCTTACATATGTTTGAAAAATTTCTGTGTGTATAGTGTAGGTATAATATGTATCTATAATGCATCTATATATACTGAGATTATGTTTTTAAAACTAAATAAATAGGGGTTTCTCTGGTGGCTCAGTGGTAAAGAATCTGCCTGTCAATACAGGCAACATGGGTTCTATCCCTGGTCCGGATGATCCCACATGTCACAGAACAGCTGAGTCCTTGTGCCACGACTATTGAGCCTGTGCTCCAGAGCCTGGAAGCTACAGCCACAGAGCCCATGGACAGAAACTGGAGCCTGTGTTCTCTAGACCCTGTGCTCCACACCAAGAGAAGCCACTACAATGAGAAGCCCACATTCCACGACCAAGAGTAGCCCCACTTGCCGCAACCAGAGAAAAGCCAGGGCAGCAAGGAAGACCCAACAGAGACATAAACAAATGTATAAATAATTTAAAAAATAATCAAATGGAAATATGCATCATGTTTATATAATTGAAAACTGAATATTCTAAAAGTGACAGTTATTCACAATTTGTAAGCTTCATGAAGTATAAACATGAAAAGAAATATCAAATACAATTTAAGCAGAATTTTTCTTCGTTGAACTTGGCTCAATGATTCCACAATTCATCTGGAAAATATGGATAATTTTCTCATTTAGGAGTTTTATTTTCCAAATTTCATATGATGATGATACATCACTTCTATATCTGAAAAATACTTGATAAGGATATAAATGCTTAATACGTATTTAAGTACATAATAAAGTTTTTAGAATATGTGTAATCTTTTACATGTGTAGATCTTATGATGGGGATCTTACAAATGGTATAAAGCAAGTGCCACAGATCTCAAAGGGAGAAATTTTTCTGTCAGAGGACATGGGCATTCAAGAGTTTCTATCACTCATATGTAAGGTGACCATTTGAACAGCATGGTGTAATTAGCATTGTAATTTGTTTACTTGAAGTCAATATGCAACCTCTGGGAGTCCTTTCGTATCACTCATTTTGGGGAGCTAATAGGAAACATTTCAAATTCATTGAGGCTCCTTTGCTCCCACTCTTCTGCAAACTATTGTCTTGGATGTATAGCTTTGCATTCTCTTAGGGAAAGTACTGTGTTTAGCTTTCAGTTCAGTTCAGTCGCTCAGTCATGTCCAACTCTTTGCGACCCGGTGAATTGCAGCACACCAGGCCTCCCTATCCATCACCAACTCCTGGAGTTCACTCAGATTCACATCCATCAAGTCAGTGATGCCATCCAGCCATCTCATCCTCTGTCATCCCCTTCTCCTCCTGCCCCCAGTCCCTCCCATCATCAGAGTCTTCTCCAATGAGTCAACTCTTCGCATGAGGTGGCCAAAGTACTGGAGTTTCAGCTTTAGCATCATTCCTTCCAAAGAAATCCCAGGGCTGATCTCCTTCAGAATGGACTGGTTGGATCTCCTTGCAGTCCAAGGGACTCTCATGAGTCTTCTCCAACACCACAGTTCAAAAGCATCAATTCTTCAGCGCTGAGCTTTCTTCACAGTCCAGCTCTCACATCCATACATGACCACTAGAAAAACCATAGCCTTGACTAGACAGACCTTTGTTGGCAAAGTAATGTCTCTGCTTTTGAATATGCTATCTAGGTTGGTCATAACTTTCCTTCCAAGGAGTAAGCGTCTTTTAATTTCATGGCTGCAGTCACCATCTGCAGTGATTTTGGAGCCTAGAAAAATAAAGTCTGACACTGTTTCCAATGTTTCCTCATCTATTTCCCATGAAGTGATGAGACCGGATGCCATGATCTTCATTTTCTGAATGTTGAGCTTTAAGCCAACTTTTTCACTCTCCACTTTCACTTTCATCAAGAGGCTTTTTAGTTCCTTTTCACTTTCTCCCATAAGGGTGGTGTCATTGGCATATCTGAGGTTATTAATATTTCTCTCCGCTTTAATATTTCTATAAAACGCCTAATAATAATTCATCAGGGTGTTTTCACATCATAAGAGTGGTGTCAATGGCCTTAGGATTCCTATGTAGATTAGTTTATTTTCTCCTTTAATAAACATTGAAGCCAAATGTAAGTATTGTAATAGAGGCAACCTTGTGTACAGAAAATAGCATGGAATTTGAAATCCAAAGACCTGGTTTCAGTCACATCCTCCTCTCTGCCTGATGAAATGGTGGAAAACAAGCCAGTTAACTATACATTTTCTTCTCCTCACCCACTCATTCGTTCAGTTAACCAATATTTGTTGCTTTCCCCCTCCACCATGTATCAAGCACTGTTTTGGCACCAGAAATCAATAAAGAAGAGAGAAAAAGTTCATGTTTCTACTGATCCTACATTTTAGTTGCAGACAGAGACAGATGTATCAAAATGACTAAATAAGCATTCATATAGTTTTAAGATAATTAAAAGTGCCTAAGGGAAATTAGACAGGGTTAGAGTAATAGAATGTGTGGAGATGGAGGGGAATGGATTGGAGGAAGAGGCTGATGAGATGGTCAGAGAAAGTCTTTTTAGGGTTGTGATGTTCAAGCAGACACTGAACCTAAGGGAATTAGCCCCTTAAGGACAAGGGTGGGAGAGTACAATTGCAAAGGCCCAGGGCTGAGGACAGAACATCAAAGTCAGTGGTGATAGAGTCGGTGAGCAGATGGGGGAGATGACCGCTGACGAGCTTCCAGCAGTAACACTGACCTCAACACGAGCACCATCACAGAGATGAGCAGGGCGTGAGGACAACCGCAGGGAACCCAATGACTCATTCTGCAAATGTTAGGCTACAACAAGGAAATGCAGCCCTGGTGTCCTTGTCATTGTCTGTAGTCGCCTGCCTTTACCAAGCAGTAAAAGTTCTGTGCTTGAACAGAACAGAATTTGGCCACTGACATTTTCCTTGAGAGGGCTTGACAGCAACAGTCCATTTGGGGCTGAGAAGAGGCCACGTTGTGTGTTATACAAGGTGTTCATTTCCTACAGAGAATCCATCTGGGCTGGCAGATGGCCGGGACCAACAGCTGGTCCCTTCATGCAGTAGGCATTTGGTACACAAGTGTGCATTTCTGCTATTCACGCTTGGGATGTCATGTACAGGAACGACTCTCTGTTAACACAAGAAATTGGGTGGAAAACTTTCATAATGCATGTCATGGTATAAAGAAAGTTTAATTTTTAAATGTATGTAGTGTTGCATGGGCAACACATCATTTTACCTTTACCAGGCCCTTTCCATCTGGACTCAGCAGCTGGTCTTGCCTACAATGTTGTCTCTCGGCTGCTTAACATTTGGAGAGGTCTGATCACTAGAGAATGATGTGGGAAACCAGGCTCAGTCATAATCACCCTTTCCCACAGTTGAAAAGGAAGTAAGACTACTTGGTTTAGCCTTTGACAACATAATGCAGGGTTGTCAGACTGGCCTCTCTTACCAGCTCATCACCTCCCTCCTGCTACTCTGCTATTAGTGTTGACCTTGTTGCTTTTTCTGCTGTCACTGCTCCTCTGCCTACCTCTTACTGCTGCCCCCACTCACACTATACTTTCCCAAGGCCGACTCTCTGCCCAGAAGTGTGGGAAGAGGAGGGAGAGGCTGCTGGGTGCGTTTTCCGGGGCTACAGCTGTCTCACTGTCTCAGTGTGGAAATACCTGCCTGACCACCAGCCTCCAGGCACCACAGTCCAAGAACACAGACTCTTGCATAAACTTTGGGCTAACAGAGTGCATGAGAAACCTACACAAGTTCAAATGGGCTTGAAAGCTTTACAACTATACTTTCCCATTGTTAATCTGCACATTCAATTCCACATCTGGCTTGGAAAATTTCAAGCCACAGATCAGTTCTTAAGGTGATTGGTTTGCTACTGTAATAAAGCCAAAGGCAAAGACGGGAGAAGAGGCTGTGAGAGGAAACTCCCTGTGCCACCGGCTTTCCCTCTGGATAGGAGTTATTCATTGTGGGGATTTGTTGAGTTGTCATCCCTTAGATAACATTATGGAAAAGGCAATGGCAACACATTCTAGTAATCTTGCCTGAAAAATCCCATGGACAGAGGTGCCTAGGTAGGCTGCAGTAAGAGTCGGACATGACTGAAGAGACTTAGCAGCAGCAGCAGATAACATTAAAATGGTATCAATAAAGTGGGAGATGAAATGTCAGTCATCATCCTTTAACTCTCCGAGCACACACTGCTTAGTACATGTAACTGACCATAAGAGAAAGCCAACCACTCCATTAGTCACCCATCTAGGCAAATACTTGGTGCTGAGCAAGAGATTAAGGGTGCCAATTCAATCTTCCAGGTCCCACTTGTCTTGCTGGACTGGAAATGGATAGCTATCACACTGAGGACCACTAGGTGTTGGTTGCCAATTGGAAAGTCATCTGAAAACTTTCTTGAAACAACCATTGGGTAAGCCATTTGGACATTGCTTTTCACTCTGTTCATCCTGAGAGTTGATGTGTTGGTTTCCCAAGGGCTGGCTCTTAAACCCACTAGGCCTTGCTTTAATCATAAACATAATCAAATTTGTTTGTACTTTGGAAAATTATATTCCCTGAATCCACAATTGTTTTATATGGGTGAAAGATGATAATATAACTTGTAAAAGTAGAATGAAAGTTACAGAGATGGACAATTTTCTAACAAGGCCACATGATTCCTGGAGGACAGGCACAGAAGGGTCCAGACTCCAGGCTACCAAGTGAGAGTCCCCATGTATTCACTGATTGTGTAAGTCCTTCCCTCTAGAACATTTTTATGTCAAGAGCTTGTGGATGCCTTCTTCCCTCACTCTCATTCTGCTACTGTGTTATTACTTTCCTGCAATTTCACCTCCTTGCTCAATGGTGAGACCACCAGGAATATGAACTCTGACTTTACAGGTGTAGAGTCTTTTAACCCCAATACCTTTAGACATTTTCCCTTGCTCAAGTCATTCCAATAATTATTTACTGAAAGTCAGCTGATGCTAACAGTGGGACTATAAAGATGCCTGAGTTTTGGCCCCTACTTTATTTTTTTTTAATTAAATTTTATTTTGCTTAACTTTACAATATTGTATTGCTTTTGCCATACATCAAGATGGATCCGCCACAAGTATACATGTGTTCCCCATCCTGAACCCTCCTCCCTCCTCCCTCCCCATACCATCCCTCTGGGTCATCCCAGTGCACCAGCCCCAGGCATCCATTATCAGGAATCGTACCTGGACTGGTGACTCATTTCAGATATGATATTATACATATTTCAATGCTATTCTCCCAAGTCATCCCACCCTCTCCTGTTCCCAGAGTCCAAAAGTCTGTTCTATACATCAGTGTCTCTTTTGCTGTCTCATAAACAGGGTTATTGTTGCCATCTTTCTAAATTCCATATATACGCGTTAGTATATTGTATTTGTGTTTTTCTTTCTGGCTTGCTTTACTCTGTATAATAGGCTCCAGTTCCATCCACCTCATTAGAACTGATTCAAATGCATTCTTTTTAATGGCTGAGTAATACTCCATTGTGTATATGTACCACAGCTTTCTTATCCATTCATCTATGGATGGACATCTAGGTTGCTTCCAAGTCCTGGCTATTGTAAACAGTGCTGCTATGAACATTGAGGTACACGTGTCTCTTTCAATTCTGGTTTTCTCAGTGTATATGCCCAGCAGTGGGATTGCTGGATCATAAGGCAGTTCTATTCCCAGTTTTTTGAGGAATCTCCATACTGTTCTCCAAAGTGGCTGTACTAGTTTGCATTCCCACCAACAGTGTAAGAGGGTTCCCTTTTCTCTGCACCCTCTCCAGCATTTATTGCTTGTGGACTTTTGGATCGCAGCCCTTCTGACTGGCGTGAAATGGTACCTCATAGTGGTTTTGATTTGCATTTCTCTGATAATGAGTGATGTTGAGCATCTTTTCATGTGTTTGTTAGCCATCTGTATGTCTTCTTTGGAGAAATGTCTACCTAGTTCTTTGGCCCATTTTTTGATTGGGTCATTTATTTTTCTGGAATTGAGCTTGTAGGAGTTGCTTGTATATTTTTGAGATTAGTTGTTTGTCTGTTGCTTCATTTGTTATTATTTTCTCCCATTCTGAAGGCTGTCTTTTCACCTTGCTTATAGTTTCCTTTGTTGTGCAGAAGCTTTTAAGTTTAATTAGGTCCCATTTATTTATTTTTGATTTTATTTCCAATATTCTGGGAGGTGGGTCATAGAGGATCCTGCTGTGATGTATGTCAGAGAGTGTTTTGCCTATGTTTTCCTCTAGGAGTTTTATGGTTTCTGTTCTTACATTTAGATCTTTAATCCATTTTGAGTTTATTTTTGTATATGGTGTTAGAAAGTGTTCTGGTTTCATTCTTTTACAAGTGCTTGACTAGTTTTCCCAGCACCACTTGTTAAAGAGATTGTCTTAAATCCACGCACATATGGACACCTTATCTTTGACAAAGGAGGCAAGAATATACATTGGCCCCTACTTTAATGGGACTTAAAGTCTGCTAAGTGTCTGTATCTTCTTGTAGACTTTCAGATAAGATCAGATCAGTCGCTCAGTCATGTCCGACTCGCAAAGAGCGACTGATCTGATCTGAAAGTCTAGAAGAAGAGACAGACACTTAGCAGATACTTTTAATGATTTCCATATAACAAATTGAAATATTAAACCAGAAACACGCCCCCTGTGCCATTAGAGAGAGAAGAGTGGCCATAGCTCAACCTGGAATTTGGGGAGGACTTTCTGTGACAGGTTATAACTGAATTGCATCTTGAAGGATAAGCAACACTAAGATAAATGGAAAAGGTATTTCAGATGGATGGACAAGTATAAGCAAAGACAGAAAGTCATAAAATACCATAGGATCTGCAGGGAATAAAAAACAGTTGATATGTAAACATTAATTATGAGTCAAAAGGTAACAAATCATGAAGTTTAGAGGTTGGGGCGTAGGTGCCAGGTGCCAAGGGCTTTGTGGGCCAGCCAAAAAGAAGCCCCTGAATTCTATAGATGATGTGTAGTCCTTGAATGTATTTAACTGGGAAATGATGCCGTTGGATTTAAATTTTACACAGATGCTTTATTGAAAGGTTTTGAAGTATGGGTCCAAATGGGTAATTCTAAAAACTGAGATATTATTTATGAAGTCTTGGGTCTAGTGTAGAGATGATGAGTGGGCATGAAGAGAGAGGATAGAGTTGAGAGATTCTGGACATGGTGATGATTGACTGAGTGGGTGCTAGGAAGTTGAGGAAGAAGTTGAGATGGTCTAAGGTTTCTACATGGTGATGGCATGGGTAATGGAGCTACTGATAGGATTAAGCACTAGAGATGTTTGGCGGCGCAGCTGCCATATAAGAGGCAGTGGCACATCGAGAATACAAGGCGCCAGAGTCATGGACGCTCTATCCAGTTCTGATCTGCAGATCTGGTATTAGAGATTTCAAGTAAAGCAATTTTAAGGTGAAGAAGCAGCTCAATTCTGAGCTGAAATAAACCTTCTGGAAAGAAAAAAGTGAAAATATCCAAAGAAAATTCTCTGATTTGGAAATGTCATGAATTGCATTCTTTACTAACTCCCAGTTTCCCATCCTCAATTCTTGACATTTTATAGTCCCTGTATTGTTGTAAATGTGTTTCCTATAAGGTCAAAGTTCCATTGACAATACCATTCTTAAAGCACCCCTCTCCCGTTCCCGTTGTTTTTCCCCCATACGGTGTCATGGAACATTGGTGAGAATGAAATTTCTTTTCCACTTTCCACCTTGTTGTAACTTCCACTTTTCTGTGATTCTTTCAGCGACCATATATGTATACATAAAAACATACTTTGTTTTATTGCAGTTCACTTTATATGCTTCACAAATAGATAGTGCTTGTTTTTTTTACAAACTGAAGGTTTGTGGTAATCCTGTATAGAGCAAATCTATTCCCATGATTTTTCCAACACCATTTGCTCAATTTGCGTCTCTATGTCACATTTTGGTAATTCTTGCAGTACTTCAAACTTTTTCTTTATTATTTATTCCATCTGTTATGGTGATCTGTGAATAGTGATCTCTGATGTTACTATTGTAGAAAGACTGACTTGCTGAAGGCTGAGATGATGGTTAGCATTTTTTAGTACTAAATATTTTTAATTAATGTATGTATATATTTTTTAAATTGGGGTATAGTGCTTTACAATTTTGTTCAACAATTTGTTGTTGTTTAGTCACTAAGTCATGTCTGACCCTTTTTGACCCCATTGACTGCAGTAATGCATTGTTTTTCTTAGGTACACTGCTACTGCATACTTAATAGGCTGAAGTATAGCATAAATATGTTTTAATGCACTAGGAAACCAAAAAACTTGTGTGAATAAAGCAATATTCACTTTATCGAGGTGGTCTAGAACTGAATCTACCCTATCTTGAAGATATGCCTCTTTCTCTCTCTTTCCCCCCTTATATATATACACACATGTATATATGTGTATTTATATACATACATTTATATTATGTATGTATATATGCATATTTCACTCAAGAATTAGAGCAAAATTTTGTGACTATAATAAGAGGTGGTTCCATTTGCTTGTTCATGGAGAAGAAAGCTCATTTGCTACAGCCTTTTGTCCCTTTCGGTTTGTTTCCCCCCTCACCTCAATTTCCCTTTGAAGATTTAAGCACTTCTATTTGAACACAAAAAACATGTTTGACAAATACATATTAAAGCTTACTGCCAGAGATATGATAAGGCAGGTGGATGAACTACAATAGTTATATTTAAGTCAAAACTGCCCTTTGGACCAGCACTATCAAGTGAAAATTACAATGTGAGTCATATATGGAATCTCGAATTTTCTGGTAGTCACATTAAATAAGTGAAAAGAAAGAGGTAAAGCAACTTTAACAATACCTTTTATTCAACCCAGCATATCCAAACTATTATCATTTTCACATTTAGTCAATATAATACAATAATATTAATGATATCTTTTTTTTCATAAGAAGTGTTCAGAATCCAGTATTTTACACTCAGAGCATATCTCAATTCAGATATCTAAATTTTAGCTGAAACCCATGATCTGTACTTAGATTTCACACACTTAAATTTTTAAAGTATATTCCTGTATCCAGGTTGTTCCAATCATCCTAAAATGTCCTTAGCTGCACTCTTTGTGCTCACCTAAGCATCCATGGTCACCTGAGGCTTCTGTGTTGAACAGAGCAGTATAGACCTTCAGCTTTCCTTTCCTCCAAATCTTCAAATGCTGTACATGAACTTGAGGCAGCTGAACATTTCTGAAAGATATTTATGAAAGTTTTCCAAATCATCCAAGCCTTTAAGATCTCACCTGTAAATTCTAGTTGATAGAGTTTTCAAACTGGCTTAATCGGGCTTTTGGAAGTCTTTAAAGGAAAGAGCAAAGGCCTTAAAATGGAGAAGTAACAGAAGACAAAAGCATTTGATCAAGAGGATATCTGGTATATAGCCTATAAAATAAAATCATGTCAATTTTAAAACACCAATTGTGTTTTGAGAACATTTTATAATAGGAACATAATCTTGAAAGTATGTTTAAAACCTGAAGCTAGGTTTTGTTGTTACTGTTGGTGTTAGGTTGGTTGGCTAGTTGTTTTACCTTCTAATATATGATCTTATAAATTTCACATATTTCTATTTGTACTATGATTAAATTTCAATGTGAACCTAGTGACCCTTGGAAGTTAAAAATATTTATTACCGTGGTGAATCTAGCCTAAGGTTAAAGCTGATCACCCCCATACCAATAAACACACACACAGAGAGGCACAGATACGCATGCATGCACACCCACATATACTGAAGGGCTTGTGTAGCTTCAGAGCAGAAACCTTTCCTAACCAAGGTAACAGATGTATTTGGACCATATTGTATGCTACATCAGAGCTTAGTGGTCAGAGAGGTTCTTTTGTTCCAACATGTTTGTTTAACTTTGGGTAGGGCTGGAGGAGTGAGAGGTGAAGAAGCAAGGAATCATTCCTTCCTTCTTTGACCCTAACATCCCCTTTACCCAGCCAATGTGTGGAGTCTGGAATGGGAGGGAAGGAAG
Source organism: Tragelaphus eurycerus (assembly GCA_935064755.1). Classification (NCBI taxonomy): domain Eukaryota; kingdom Metazoa; phylum Chordata; class Mammalia; order Artiodactyla; family Bovidae; genus Tragelaphus; species Tragelaphus eurycerus. The sequence continues at coordinate 12,350,203 of CAKXYN010000024.1, read as the reverse complement.
AGGAGACTAGGAATAGGCAATTCCAGGTTCCCACAGGCACCTCCTATCCTACCCCTCTTTCTTCTCCATCTTGTGTGCTCAAGATTCACCTCTCCTAGTTATTATTTAATAGACCTCTTTTCTTAGGACTCTTATGACACATTTTAAGAAAGCCTGGGCTTTCATTTCTTTCACTCTTTGAAATGTGTCAGACTAGCTCTCAGAGTCTGCTGTCCTGTTTTTCCCTCCTCCAACTCACCACTGTCTAATTATTTTTTATTCAAGTTTCAACTCATGTTGTGTTTAATATTAACATTTAGAGAAGGACAAACATCTCAGCTTCTTGACTGTGGTTTTTCTGGGCTAAACAACCAGTTAGTTCAGTGTAGTAATCATTAATGGGACACCTGTTCTGTGCTAGGGACTTTGCTAGGTGCTTTGGTGCCAAACATCCTGTATAACTATACACTACACACTCAGGCGGACTTCCCAGGTGGCTCAGTGGTAAAGAACCTGCATGCCAATGCAGGAGAGGCAGGTTCAACCCCAAGGTTGGGAAGAGGCCCTGAGGAGGAAAAGAGCAACCTGCTCTGGTATTATTGCCTGGGAAATCCCATAGACAGAGGGGACTAGTGGGCTATGTGGGGTCACAAATAGGACACAATGGAATAACTGAGCATGCACGCACACTTACACTCAGGTGGGAGCAGGGATAAACTAGAAAATGCTGGACTTTCTCCTGTGCACAAACAGGGGTGATAATTAAATGGCCAGAAATTCCCAAAAAGATAAATTCAAAATAGAGTAAACATACATTTTTCTTTGCTCTCAAAAGTTGCACTGGTGATCTGGTTATTTGCATTCTGATCCTATTACACACCATGTGGGTATTTTATGTTTTATATAACCATTAGGCCATTCAGGTATGACCTAAATCAAATCCCTTATAACTACATAGTGGAAATGACAAATAGATTAAAGGATTAGATCTAATAGAGTGCCTAAATAACTATGGATATAGATTGGTTCCATTGTATAGCAGGCAGTGATCAAAACCATCCCCAAAAAAAGAAACTCAAAAAGCAAAATGGTTGTCTGAGGAGGCCTTACAAATAGCTGAGAAAAAAAGAAAAGTGAAAGGAAAAGAAGAAAAAGAAAGGTACACCCATCTGAATGCAAAGTTCCAAAAAATAGCAAGGAGAGATAAACAAAGCCTTCCTAAATGATCAGTGCAAAGAAATAGAGGAAAACAATAGAATGGGAAGGACTAGAGATCTCTTCAAGAAAATTAGAGATACCAAGGGAATACACATGCAAAGATGTTCATTACAGAGAACAGAAACAATATGAATCTAACTGAAGACGAAGATATTAAGAAGAGGTGGCAAGAATATACAGAAAAAACATACAAAAAAGATATTAGTGACCCAGATGACCATGATGGTGTGATCACTCACCTGGAGTTAGACATCCTGGAGTACAAAGTCAAATAGGCCTTAGGAACATCACTACAAACAAAGCTAGTGGAGGTGATAGAATTCCGATTGAGCTATTTTAAATCCTAAATGATGATACTGTTAAATTGCTGCACTCAATATGCCTGCAAATTTGGAAAGCTCAGCAGTGGCCACAGGACTGGAAAAGGTCAATTTTCACTACAATCCCAAAGAAAGGCAATACCAAAGATGTTTCAGACTACATCACAATTGCACTCATCTCACATGCAAGCAAAGTATTGCTCAAAATTCTTCATGCTAGGCTTCGACAGTATGTGAACCGAGAAATTCCAGATGTTCAAGCTGGATTTAGAAAAGGCAGAGGAACTAGAGATCAAATAGCCAACATCCGTTGGACCATAGAAAAAGCAAGAGAATTCCAGAAAAACATCTTCTGCTTCACTGACTACATTAAAGCCTTTGACTGTGTGGATCACCACAAACTGTGGAAAATTCTTAAAGAGATGGGAATAACAGACCACCTTACCTCCCTCCTGAGAAGCCTGTATGTGGGTCAAGAAGCAACAGTTAGAATTGTACATGGAACAACAGACTGGTTCCAAATTGGGAAAGGAGTATGTCAAGGCTGTATATTGTCACCTTGCTTATTTAACTTATATGCAAAGTACATCATATGAAATGCTGAGCTGGATGAAGCAGAAGCTAGAATCAAGATTGCTAGGAGAAACATCAATAGCCTCAGATATGCAGATGACAACACCTTAATGGCGGAAAGTGAAGAGGAACTAAAAAGCCTCTTGATGAAAGTGAAAGAGGAGAGTGAAAATGCTGGCTTAAAACTCAACATTAAAAAGATGAAGAACATGGCATCCAGTCCCATCACTTCATGGCAAATAGATGGGGAAACAATAGAAACAGTGACAGACTATTTACTTGGGCTCCAAAATCACTGCAGATGGTGATGGCAGCCATGAAATTAAAAGACACTTGCTCCCTGGAAGGAAACCTGTGACAAACCTAGACAGCATATTGAAAAGCAAAGATACTTTACCAACAAAGGTCCATCTAGTCAAAGCTATGGTTTTTCCACTATCATGTATGGATGTGAGAGTTGAACTATAAAAAAAGCTGAGTGCCAAAGAATTGATGCTTTTGAACTGTGGTATTGGAGAAGATTCTCAAGAGTCCCTTGGACTGCAAGGATATCAAATCAATCAATCCTAAAGGAATCAATCCTGAGTATTCATTAGAAGGACTGATGCTGAAGCTGAAGCTCCAATACCTTGGCCACCTGATGCAAAGAGCTGATTCGTTAGAAAAGACACTGATGCTGGGGAAGATTGAAGGCAGGAGAAGAAGGGAATGACATAGAATGAGATGGTGGATGACATCACCAACTCGATGGACATGAGTTTGAGCAAGCTCAGGGAGTTGTTGATGGACAGGGAAGCCTGGCATGCTGCAGTCCATGGGGTTATAAAGACTCGGACAGGACTGAGTGACTGAACAACAATTTATTTATCTTTAATTTTGACTCTGCTGGGCCTTCAGTACTGTGTGGACTTTCCTCTAGTTGCAGCAAGTGGGGGCTACTCTCTAGTTGCAGTACACGGGCTTCTCACTGAGGTGGCTGTTCCCGCTGTGGAGCATGACTTTATAGCTGTAGCACACAGACTTGATTGTTCACAGCATGTGGGATCTTCCCAGATCAGGGATTGAACCTGTGTCTCTTACACTGGCAGGAGAATTTTTTACTACTGAGCCACCCAGTGGATATTTTATGAGAACAAAGCGAAGAATAAATGGAAATCACAAAAAAAAAATCTTACTAGCTCTTTGCTTTGGATCTGTGACTGCTCCATCTTATAATGACAACTTAGGTCAAGGCTTCATTTAATGACATTCTACTAAATAAATCCACTCATTTGTTTTTATCCTGATAGAAACATAGATCCTGAGACTTCGTATATCTTACTCATAGAGAATATTTTTCCATTAAATACCTAGAGACAACCTCAATTGGGGAAAATGGAATCTGTTGAAAAGGTAACATGATCATAATTTACATTAGATCAGACACTGTTTGGGATGGGTAGGCTGGGAAGCAGTGGGGCTGGAGCCCAAAGAATAGGAGAGAAGAAGAAAGAAGAAGGCCGTCCTGACTGGAAAAATCAGCTGTAGGGAAGAAATAGCTTTCAGGAGGGACACACATCCATGAAGCCAGCCTTTTCTCTTAACTATATCTATCCCTGATTTCTAAATTCTCCTCTCCGAACAGGCACACCCACTTCTGGTGTGAATCTTCTGTGCAAAGGTTATTTTTACCTTCTTATTTTTACCCTCTGTGAAAAGGTTACTTTACCTTGAGTGCCTTACAGAGCAGAGACATCTGTGCCCATTTAAGGGGCCATCTCTGGACATCTAATCCACAGTCCTTTCCTGACAAGAAAATATTGCCGGAAGCTAATGAGGCCAGCAGAGCAGCAGTAGAAAAAAAGTAAGAAAGAATTGGAGACAGTTTGGGGGTGGGATTGATTTGTAAGATTTAAGGATATGAAAAGGGAGAAAATCTTTTATGATGGAGAATCGATAGAGACTGGATTTCATCAAGACATGATTGCTATTGAGAGAAACAAACAGTCAAGGAAGAAAAAGTGATTTACTAGGGAACTATGATGCTGTGAATCATCCCTGGAATGCAACATCAATTGCAAAATAGGAAGCCTAGGTCCTAAGGTAGCTCCATTCTGAGCTGTGTGACTCTGGAAAAATCCTTTAGGCCTCTGAGCTTCAGGATCTTCATTCATAAAATAATACAAGCTGAGATAATCTGCATTCTTTCACCCTTAGAATTGTTTCTCTTTTTCTTACCTTTTATGCTCTTTAAATCCTGAGAAGATGAGTTGGGAAATTGTTCACTATAATCTAAAATAAAAGGCTTAGATGATCCCAATGATTATTAATATTGGTAGGGGAGAGCAAGAGGGAAATGAGTCTGTAGTTAATTAGTTTTGCTGATATAATAGACAATGGGGGAAACTAATCCTACCTACCATGATCTTTAAAAAGAATAGCAATATTGCCCTATATTTCTATTCCATGTTATCCTTTACAGAACAATTGCAGATCCATTGCTTTGTTTGATATTTATAATACTTAGGAGAAATAGGCAGGAAGTTGCAAATCTGTTGCCTCATATTCACAGCAATTAGCAGAAATAGGAGGAAAATACGATGACACGACTCGGATGGCAGGAAAGTGAAGAGGGGCTAAAAGCCTCTTTGGTGGTGGGGGGGGGCTGCTCCCGCGGTCCCTGCCCCGGTGGGGCAGTGGGTGTCGTCCCCCGCGCGGGGCTGCTGGGGGGCGTCCCGGGGCTCTGGTGGCTCGGGGGACTCGGGGCTCTGGCGGGGGGGGGGGGGGGGGGAGCAGAGGAGGTGGCTGGGGCTCACGCTCTGGGCGTCGGCTCGGGGGTGGGCGGGGCCTGGCGTGCTGCGGTTCGGGGTCACGGTCGGACCGACTGGCGACTGATCTGATCTATCTGTCTGAACATTGACATTAAATTCAGAGAGTTAAGTGATTTTTTCAGAGTCACAGAGCTACTTAATGATGGGGCTAGAACTAGATTTCAGGTCTCCAGAAACCTGGACTTAGACACTTGCCTGTGCTTTTTGCCTGGCCCTCCCGGAAGTGTCCAGACACTTATGGAAGCTGCCCAAGTTGTCACATCCTCAAATGATGTCCTACAGAGAATGCAGCTTCTCAGATTGGACTACACTTTCCTTGGTCAACTCACAACTATCTTTTAGTCAGGAGCCTCCAAAATAGGGTACAAACAACTTGGGAGGGAAATGATGTTTTAAGGTGTGGGGCGGGAGTGGATATTAAGAAAAATTCTATTTGTTTTGCATCACTCTTTCACTTTCTTTTTGTGTGTTTTATAAGACATGTAATATATTAGCACCAAGTGTTAACATAAATAGCTCATGAATATAATTTATAAACAGGGCCATATGCTTTACTTGTTAAAGACTTGATCAAAAGTGTTCGGAGATTATGCTTTAGAAAACACGTGGAGGAAAAAGCCGAGAGAATAAAATAATTCATAAGGCTGTTCTTAGGAGTTTGACTTCTTCTTAACCCTTATGAGGACTGAGGGAAAGGGGAAAAGGCTCTGGAAAGGAGGAAGTTCAATCAGAATCCTGAAGAAAATCCAGAAAAGTAGACTAACGAATGGAACTGCTCTGGCTGAACTGGGGCAGCTGGTCACATGCTTCCCACCACACAGAGGCCCTTGTTTCTCTCTTACACACTGCAGCTCTTTGTCAATCATAATCAACAATTCTATTCAGCTGTTCTTGCCGCCACTTTTCTCCTGTCTTTCAAGTCTATTAAGCAATAAAAGTAAGGCAGAACTTCACAAGCCTTTCAAAGATAAGGTTAAAAGGAACAAAAATATGTCCTGATCAATGAACCTATAGGTCCTTTCTAATGGGAAAAAAAAAAAAAATCTAAGCTACCCACAGAAAATTACTTGGTAATTTTGATATTATTCATAACTTATAAAGTAATTGCCAACTGACTTTTCGCATTCTTCCCAAACCCTTATATGAAACTGAGAAAGTGTATAAAATAGGGAAAGAATATGCTGAGAAGAAAGAAAATGATTGTCTCACGCTTGGGATCCAGGAAGGGACCCATGATTATTGGATTATTAACACAGAAACTATAAAGGAAGGACATGTAGTATTAAATAAATACTCATTATAATCGCAAATAGGAGATCACTAGGGCTTCCCAGATGATGTTAGTGGTAAAGAATCCACCTGCCAATGCAGGTAGATGTGAGAGACACTGGTTTGATCCCTGGGTTGGGAAGATCCCCTGGAGGAGGGCATGGCAACCCACTCCATTGTTCTTGCCTGGAGAAGCCCATGGACAGAGGAGCCTGGCAGGCTACAGTCCAGAGGGTCGGAAAGTGTCAGCTACAACTGAAGTGACTGAGCATGCATGCACACAGGAGATCATCTCTCAGGGTCAGTATTTGGGGCTATTTCAAGGAAAGGGGCTTCCCTGGTAGCTCAGAATCTGCCTGCAATGAAGGAGACCTGGGTTCGATCCCCAGGTTGGGAAGATACCCTGGAGAAGGAAATGGCAACAGACTCCAATATTCTTGCCTGGAGAATTCCATGAACAGAAGAGCTTGGCAGGCTATAGTCCATGGGGTCTCAAAGAGGGGAACATGACTGAGCGACTAACACTTTCACTTTCAAGGAAAGAAAGAGCTTTAGAAGCAGTGAAATGTTTCTTTTACATATACAAATAATATAGCACACAAGGAATCCACCAAAGATTATGGTCACAGTATGCATTTGCCTTTGAACTACTTTCTTTACTTAAAATAGCTGATAGACTTTAAAAGCACCATATCATTATTATGGTATTTTACAACCAGCAGAGACCCTAGACATCTTCTCATGGGAGCCTGGTGGGTGTCACAGAGGCTTGCCAGGAAGGAATCTGGGGTTTCTGAAGATGGTCCTCCTGTATTTAGAGAGTATGGCTCTGACTCTGGTGGGGTGGACAGGAAGATAGCAGTCTTTGGTTTCTTGTCCCTGCTTCTGTCACTAAATTTCTTGCACAGGTTTCTTAATTTCATTTTATAGAGAAAATTATGAGAAAATTCATTTCTCATCTGTAGCATTTATTTATTTGTCAAATGTTGTATTCACTATGTGCCAGCACTAATTTAAGTGCGGGAGATACTAAGATTAATAAAATACTGCCCCTCAAAATCTACATAGCCTGATTAAAGAGATAAGATACATAATATAGTTAAATTATCAGTATAAAGCAGTGCATGAACAACGACACAAATAAGAGGTCATTTTAGTAAGTACTGTTAAACACATTGGAGGCCAAGAAAAAGTTCTTTTGTCCTGCAAATAAAGCCATCATGACTTCTCTCTAGTATCCTCTTCCATTTTTCTGTTTCGGCTGCATCTTTGGCACCATGGCCTGGATCTCATTGACAGAGAAATGAGAAGAGTAGAATAAAGGACACAGCTTAAAAGCCCAGAGCTGTGATGCCTTTGTCTCCTTTTCCCCTATTAGGGCATTTTTCAGGGTGTTTGTTAGTACATCCTATAGAATCAAGGTAGGAGGGGTGAGTACGAGACACAGAGAACAGTGGTGAATGCAAAACGTGGTAGGATGTGCTGACAAACTGAACTAAATACTGACTGCCATGAGTGATTATTATTTTGTGTGTGCTGTTTAAATAAAAATAAAGTGGGCTAGCAAACAACCTGCCTCAGTTCAGTCACTCGGTTGTGTCAGACTTTTTGTGACCACATAGATTGCAGCACACCAGGCTGCCCTGTCCATCACCAACTCCTGGAGCTTGCTCAAACTCACGTCCATTGAGTCAGTGATGCCATCCAACCATCTCATCCTCTGTCAAACCCTTCTCTTCCTGCCTTCAATCTTACCTGTCATCAGGGTCTTTTCCAATGAGTCAGTTCTTCACATCAGGTGGCCAAAATATTGGAGCTTCAGCTTCAGCATCAGTCCTTCCAATGAATATTCAGGACTGATTTCCTTGAAGAGGGACTGGTTTGGTCTCCTGGGAATCCAAGGGGCTCTCAAGAGTCTTCTCCAACACCACAGTTTAAAAGCATCAATTCTTTGGCGCTCAGCTTTCGTTATAGTCCAACTCTCACATCCATACATGACTACTGGAAAAACCATAGCTTTGACTAGATGGACCTTTGTTGGTAAAGTAACATCTCTGCTTTTTAATATGCTGTCTAGGTTGGTCATAGCTTTTCTTCCAAGGAGCAAGTATCTTTTCATTTCGTGGCTGCAGTCAACATCTGCAGTGATTTTGGAGCCCAAGAAAATAAAGTCTGTCACTGTTTCCATTGTTTCCCCATCTATTTGGCAACACCCTCTTCCAATCAATCTACCTAGCTGAGGGAAAACTACTGCCATTTTCTTCCTTAGTGGAATCAATTGTCTTATTCAGTGTGATTTAGAATTAACTATTTAAAATAAATATCTTCCATGTTCTGCCAGGAGAGAGTTGAGAACAATCACATAGTAATCATATACTCTAACGATTTAGACAGTATGACTAAGACAGGTAACTTAGACAGTAAAGAATCAGCTTGCCGTGCAGGAGACCTGGGTTTGATCTATAAGTTAGGAAGATCTCCGGGAGAAGGGAATGGCTACCTACTCCACTATTCTTGCCTGGAGAATTCCATGGACAGAGGAGGCTAGAAGGTCCATGGGGTCACAAAGAGTCGGACACGAATGAGCGACTAACATCATGATACATGGCCCTAAAAACCACTTGGTTTCTGTTCTTTGTCCATTGGCACTCTTTCAAAGGTGTAGAGATTTATACTGAAAATAACTGAAAAGACTAAAACTTTCTGAACTTTGCACTATCAGAAAATCTGGAGGTATGAATATTATTTCTGCCTCTGCTTGAGTTTTTATTTAACATGGACTAAATCAAGTAGAATTCTGAGAATTTGAAAAGCAATTTTCATTGCTAGTGAACTAATCAATTTATTATTATGTTGTTTGGCTCTGATTGTATATACTTATAAAATTTTCATTTTTACCTTTCCTACTTTTACTCTTTGTTTGATTAATTCAATTTCTATTCTTTTTAATGTTTATCTTTGAATTTTTAGCACACAAACTTAACTGTAAAATGTTATCAAAGCCTACATTTATTATATATCTTTACCTTTCTCCCAAATCAAGCAAGAAGCTTATTTCCTAAACAACTTCTATTTACTAGCTTTCATTGTCCTTGTTATTATTATTTTTGTTGTTGTTACTATATATTTAACTTTTTAACAGTCAACAGTTAAATATACTAACTCTTCCATACAGCTTTGTAGCAAATTGCTCCAAAACTTAGTGGCATTAAAAAAAGACAATCATTATTATGCTCATAGACACTGTGGGTTGTGAATTTGAGCAAAGTAAATTAAGGATGCCATGTCATTGTTCTACACTGCCTAAAATCAGTCCTGGGTATTCTTTGGAAGGAATGATGCTCAAGCTGAAACTCCAGTACTTTGGCCACCTCATGCAAAGAGTTGACTCATTGGAAAAGACTCTGATGCTGGGAGGGATTGGGGGCAGGAGGAGAAGGGAATGACAGAGGACGAGATGGCTGGATGGCATCACTGACTCGATGGACGTGAGTTTGAGTGAATTCCAGGAGTTGGTGATGGACAGGGAGGCCTGGCATGCTGCGATTCATGGGGTCATAAAGAGTCGGACATGACTGAGCGACTGAACTGAACTGAACTGAAGGTCTTCATTGGAATCCTGCTGTTGGCTGGTGGCCTCAGTCCTCCTCCTTGCATTCCTTTTCAAGTGGTCTCTTTGTATAGGCTAGTTGGTCTTCCCCAGAGCATGATGGCTGGGTTCCCTGAACAAGTGTTCAAAGAAAGACATAGCCAAGCAGAAGCCATATCACCCACCCTTGAAAGTCACACAGTGCCTCTTTCATGGTATCCTACTCATAATAAGCCATAAAGGCTGCTTACGTACAAGAGAAGGGAGATAGATTCAACCTCTTGATAATGGTGTGGCAAAGTTCCACAATAAGAAGAACTGGAAATGTTGCTGGGACCATTCTTGGAAAACGCTCTCTGCCACATTAACGTAGTTTATCAATTTCCACAGTTACTCCTGCTCTTTACGTCTCATGTCTTTCCCCTGGGTTTGCTTTTCTTTGTGAAGTACATCAACTAGCGGTTTCTCAGCAATGGTTATGAATGTTTTAGAATTCATAGCTCACTCTTGAATAATAGATAAGCTGATTATAGAATTTTATTGGCAGTTACTTTATTTTTTGTCAGCACTTAAAAAATATTATCCCATTGCTTTTTTTTTTCCTTTCTTTTATTGTGATGAAGCACACTTAACATAAAATTTACTATCTTTACTATCTTAAACATTTTAAGTGCACACTTTAGGGTATTAAGTACATTAATATTATTATATTACCATCACCACCATCCATCTCCATAACTCTCCTCAAGTTATAATAAATCTAGAACTCTGTACTCATTAAACAAAAACTTCCTATTTCTCCTTCCCAGACCCTGGCAACCACCATTCTACATTCTGTCTCTGTGATTTTGATTCCTCTAAGTAACTCATGCAAGTGGACTCATACAGTATTTTTCTTTTTATCACTGGCTTATTTCACTCAGTATAATGTTCTCAAGATTCATCCATTTTGCAGCATGCATCATAATTTCCTTCATTTTTAAGACTTAATAATATTCCACTGTGTTTATGCACCAGATTTTGTTTCTCTATCAGTGAACACTTGGGTTGCTTCCAAGTTTGTGTCCTTGTTCAGTCTCTTAGTTGTGTCCGACGCTTTGTGACCCCATGGACTGCAGCACACCAGACTTCCCTGTGCAGCACCAACTCCTGGAGCTTGCTCAAACTCATGTCCATCGAGTCGGTGATGCCATCCAACCATCTCATCCTCTGTCAAACCCTTCTCTTCCTGCCTTCAATCTTTCCCAGCATCAGGGTTTTTTTCTACTGAGTCAGCTCTTTGCATCAGGTGGCCAAGGTATCGGAGCTTCAGTTTTGGCATCAGTCCTTCCAATGAATATTCAGGACTGATTTCCTTCAGGATGGACTGGTTGGATCTCCTGGGAGCCCAGCGGACTCTCAAGAGTCTTCTACAACACCACAGTTCAAAAGCATCAATTCTTCAGCACTCAGCCTTCCTAGTTTTAGATATTATACGTAGTTTTTTAGTTTTAGATATTATAAAAATGTTGCTATGAACATGCATGTAGAATTATCTCGTGGATGCCTTACTTTCAACTCAATTTTTTGAGTAAATACTCAGAAGTGGAATTGCTAGATCACATGGTAATTCATTTTTAATTTTTTCAGGAACTGCCATACTGTTTGTTTGTTTTTTTCCACATCCATTTTCTGTTCCCATCAAGAGCAGAAAGGCTACCTTTGAAAGTTGTAAACTTTCAACAGGCTCCAGATCTCCAAAATAGTTGAATAGACAGATTCTGCCAGTATAATTTTTGTCTAGGTAGGGAAACAGAAGAATGGTGCATCCTAATCCAGTGTTCTTGCCTGGAGAATCCCAGGGATGGGGAAGCTGGTGGGCTGCCATCTATGGGGTCGCATAGAGTCAGACACAATTGAAGTGACTTAGCAGCAGCAGCAGCAGCAGCAATCTGCAATCATCCCAGAAATCTCTTATCCAATTGCTTTTTAATATCTATTGCTGTTGATAGAAGTCTCCTTTCTTTCTGATTGTCATCTATCTTCTATGTCTACTAGTTTATACTTTGTTTTCTTTGTATACTTGATATATAAAATCAATATTTAGGTCTAGATTGCTTGATTGCTTTTGATCAGTATTATATGTGCACTTTAAATCTTAAAAATCTAATATTTCATTAACTCTGGACAGTATTTTGCCATTCTTCCTTTGAATATTGCTTCCGTTCCATTCCCCCTCTATTCTCTTTCCCTAGGGCTTCTGTTGGGTATATTATATCATCCATGTCTCTCAACTGCTCTTTTACATTTTTAAATCACTTTTTTCTCTATACTGTGTCCTGGATGAGTTTCTTAAAACTGTCTTTTAATTTACTACTTCCGTGTTTGACTGTTTTTATTATTTTAGGGAGGAGGTGTTCTTCCTTTTTTATCACTATGAACATTCTTAATACACTAGTTTTAAACCAATGTTCAGATTGCTGTATTGTTCTTATCATTAGGTAAACTCCTCTCCTACTTTCTGACTTTGTTGGTATTTGTAACCCTCTCATGTATGGGATTTTCAGTTGAAGGTTAATCTTGGGTAATATTGTTTTTCCTCTTTTTCTCTTTTGGAAATCTGCTAGTGCTCTCTACTAATTTTGTGGTTGGTTCTACCCTTTTCCTCAGTACCCAGAATTCAGATTGAGTCCTTCCATAGGGCTTCCCTGGTGGCTCAGATGGTAAAGAATTTGCTTGCAGTGCAGGAGACCTAGGTTCAAGATCCCTCAGTTAGGAAGGAAATGGAATCCCCTAGAGAAGGAAATGGCTACCCACTCCAGTCTTCTTGCCTGGAGAATTCTGTGGACAGAGGAGCCTGGTGGGTTACAGTCCATGGGGTCACAAAGTGTTGACTGTAACTGAAGGACTAACACTTCCACTTCACTTTCACTTTCATTCAATATTCAGGGCATCCATGATGAAAAATATTGAAAACAACTGCACATTTAGTCCAAGCTAGTAAATGTTTCGATCATATCCTGGAGCTGAGGCTGTATTTCTCTTTGCTGTATCACAATCACATAGCTTTATAGACGCTGTAGCCCAAGCCTATGACAGCAAATAGTGTTATCGTAGCCTCTTTTACATGTGAGGTTAACCCGGCCTCTGAGTTCAAGAAGGAAGCCAGGCTCCAGTCTTACATCAGGCAATTTCAATTCCCATTATCCCTCAAGTATAAACATCCTTAGATCCTCTGCCAGTTTCCACACCTAGAGCCCAAAGGTCCCCAGTCTAACATCTTTCAACTTCAGTCCACCTTTTCACTTTAAATCTATATTCCTATTCTGGTCTATGAAAATGTCTGATTTTTTATCATTTCTATTTTTTATCATTTCTATCATTTCTTAATTTTTTTCACTTTTTAAAATATATTACTGTTATATGTCTGAAACATTTGGAGTGTCTAAAATTGTGAATTTACAATGCTGTCCTGACTAGAAATAAGAATTTATCCTTAATTCCTGTCTTAATTTGTTAAGTAATACAAAAGATAATGCAAGTAAATATTAAAGCAGAGAGAAAAGATGAAAGTCATACAGGTAGTGTAAAGCCTAACATCAAATTTATTTTTATTCTGTCTTTACTCTCTCATAGGACTGCATAGCATTCTTTGTATTAATTATGCTGCTGCTGCTGCTAAGTCACTTCAGTCGTGTCCGACTCTGTGCGACCCCATAGACGGAAGCCCACCAGGCTCCCCCGTCCCTGGGATTCTCCAGGCAAGAATACTGGAATGGGTTGCCATTTCCTTCCCCAATGCATGAAAGTGAAAAGTGAAAGTGAAGTCGCTCAGTTGTGTCCGACTCCCAGCGACCCCATGGACTGGAGCCCACCAGGATCCTCCATCCATGGGATCTTCCAGGCAAAAGTAGTGGGGTGGGGTGCCATTGCCTTCCCCGTTATATTAATTATAGAATTATATAATTTGTGTGTCATACTAAATGCCCAGGAGAGCCTAGTGACTAATGAGAGTCCATGTTGTCTAACTGGTTCTTCCTCAGGGAAACATTCACTTTGTTACTAAGTACTTTCTTACATTGCAAATGCTTTTTAATCCTTATACTGTATGTAGGGATTTTCTATTTCTAAGCTCTGCATGTTACAAATTATATAAACAGACTATGGGAAAATGGCAAAGGCTAAGTAAATTCCTTAGGTACTGACAAACTTCAGTTCAGTTCAGTCGCTCAGTCGTATCCGACTCTGCGACCCCATGAACCGCAGCACGCCAGGCCTCCCTGTCCATCACCAACTCCCAGAGTCCACCCAAACCCATGTCCATTGTGTTGGTGATGCCATCCAACCATCTCATCCTCTGTTGTCCCCTTCTCCTCCTGCCCTCAATCTTTCCCAGCATCAGGGTCTTTTCAGTGAGTCAGCTCTCCACATCAGGTGGCCAGCATATTGGAGTTTCAGCTTCAGCATCAGTCCCTCCAATGAAAACCCAGGACTGATCTCCTTTAGGATGGACTGGTTGGATCTCCTTGCAGTCCAAGGGACTCTCAAGAGTCTTCTCCAACACCACAGTTCAAAAGCATCAGTTCTTTGGCACTCAGCTTTCTTTATGGTTCAACTCTCACATCCATGCATGACCACTGGAAAAAACATAGCCTTGACTAGACGGACCTTTGTTGGCAAAGTAATGTCTTTGCTTTTTAATATGCTGTCTATGTTGGTCATAACTTTCCTTCCAAGGAGCAAATGTCTTTTAATTTCATGGCTGCAATCACCATCCGCAGTGATTTTGGAGCCCAGAAAAATAAAGTCTGACACTATTTCCACTGTTTCCCCATCTATTTCCCATAAAGTGATGAGACTGGATGCCATGATCTTCGTTTTCTGAATGTTGAGCTTTAAGCCAACTTTTTCACTCTCTTTCACTTGCATCAAGAGGCTTTTTAGTTCCTCTTCACTTTCTGCCATAAGGGTGGTGTCATCTGCATATCTGAGGTTATTGATATTTCTCCCAACAATCTTGATTCCAGCTTGTGCTTCTTCCAGCCCAGTGTTTCTCATGATATACTCTGCATAGAAGTTAAATAAGCAGGGTGACAATATACAGCCTTGATGTACTCCTTTTCCTGTTTGATACTAGTCTATTTTTCCATGTCCAGTTCTAATTGTTGCTTCCTGACCTGTATACAAGTTTCTCAAGAGGCAGGTCAGGTGGTCTGGTATTCCCATCTCTTTCAGAAATTTCCATAGTTTACTGTGATCCACACAGTCAAAGGCTTTAGTTTTATTAATATAAGAGGTACTGAATATTCAGATTTCTTCTCTATTTAATCTAAACTCAATGGAAAACTAGTAGTACATATATGTTGCTTAATATGAAAATGAAGTTCTGCTTTTTCTACATTTTGAGCAATTTATGAATGAAATTTTACAAAACCAAGCAGTAAAAAAACCAAAATGCTTATAGATTGAAAAGTAGGCCTTGTTCCCATCCCAGAGAGCAAGTCCTCTCTTTGGAGGCCACCTTTTTTCTGTATGGCATTCCTGTTTCTGTATCTTGCTTTTCCACTTAATATATTTTGAAATTTGTTTTCAATATTAGTATGTGTAGGTTGAACTTCTTTTTCATAGATACAGAACATTCTGTTTTAAGGATGTAATGTAATTTACCTAATCTGTCCCTTATTTATAGGAATTTAGGTTACTTCTAGACTTTTGCTACTGCAAACCATTATGCAATGAATATCCTTGTAGGTACAGTTTTGCTCACAAATGCAAATTTATTGAGAAATGCTGAGCCAAACTGCCTTCTATTGTGGTTATATTGAAATAAATTTTTAAAAACAAATGCACCATTCTCTAAAACTGAAAACAGTTAAAATTAAGCAATGTTGCTTAAATCTATAAATACTTCTGTATCCAATGTTTTCAACTTTGTAGCCAACCATATTTTTGTCTATGTGCAACTTATAACTGATAGTTAAATATTTTTACAAACAATTTATTTTATTTAAAAAAATTGGCCAAACATATACATTTAACTGTATATGTTTAAAAAATGATCAGAAATTAATTCTAACCAATTAAGATTAACCCTCAGAATGTATTTGCTTTGTAATTTTGTGTTTAGCCAATCCCCAACCTCACCCATTTTTATGGTTGTACCTTTTGGAACTTCCAATATTATTTCGCAGACTAGGAGAGTTACTTGACAGATGGTTTCTCCTTTTGAGAAGGCCCAGAATGGCTGTCTTGCCCTCAACTCTCTCTGTGGGGGGTGAGTGGGGGATGGATTCTCTCCCTGCACAATCCCTGTCATCCTGGTCTCAGCTGTTTTCATGGAGGATGAGCACCAAATTCTGGTCCAGGGGAGGTGAGCCAGTGGCCCATGAAGCCTTCTGAAGCAACACCTCCACCACCAGCTGTGTCGTCTTCAGGTCCTCACTCAGGAAGAGAGTCATCATTCGTGGCAGGATCTCTCAAAACAAAGAGGGTGGATAAGTCTCCAGACAATGGAAGAGAGAGCAACAGACACCTTCTCCTAAGGGAGAGCCCAGGTCAGGGGTCTGAGGGGCTGCGGCTATGATATCTTCTGGACGGTTCTTAAGGCTGTGTCCTATACTCTCTTGATGCCCTCAATAAGAAAAGCAAGTGAAACATAACTTATGTTCCTTGCAACTGACTGACAGGAACTGACTCAATAGACTTAGCAAATATTAAAAGAGGAACACATTTAGTTATTCAACAAATGGCACTTGAGTACCAGAGATATGCCATGTATTGAAGTGCTGGACTGGAAGAAACACAAGTTGGAATCAAGATTGCTGGGAGAAATATCAATAACCTCAGATACGCAGATGACACCACTCTTATGGCAGAAAGTGAAGAGGGGCTAAAAAGCCTCTTGATGAAAGTGAAAGTGGAGAGTGAAAAGGTTGGCTTAAAGCTCAACATTCAGAAAACAAAGATCATGGCATCTGGTCCCATCACTGCATGGGAAATAGATGGGGAAACAGTGGAAACAGTGTCAGATTTTGTTTTTCTGGGCTCCAAAATCACTGCAGATGGTGACTGCAGCCATGAAATTAAAAGACGCTTACTCCTTGGAAGGAAAGTTATGACCAACCTAGATAGCATATTCAAAAGCAGAGACATCACTTTGCCAACAAAGGTTCGCCTAGTCAAGGCTATGGCCTTTCCTGTGGTCATGTATGGATGTGAGAGCTGGACTGTGAAGAAGGCTGAGCGCCGAAGAATTGATGCTTTTGAACCGTGGTGTTGGAGAAGACTCTTGAGAGTCCCTTGGACTGCAAGGAGATCCAACCAGTCCATTCTGAAGGAGATCAGCCCTGGGATTTCTTTGGAAGGAATGATGCTAAAGCTGAAACTCCAGTATTTTGGCCACCTCATGCGAAGAGTTGACTCATTGGAGAAGACTCTGATGTTGGGAGGGATTGGGGGCAGGAGGAGAAGGGGACGACAGAGGATGAGATGGCTGGATGGCATCACTGACTTGATGGGTGTGAGTCTGGGTGACCTCCGGGAGTTCGTGATGGACAGGGAGGCCTGGCGTGCTGCGGTTCATGGGGTCTCAAAGAGTCGGACACGACTGAGCGATTGATCTGATCTAATCTGATCTGAGAGACACATCAGTGACCAAGATAGATATGGTGCTTGTCCTCATGGAACTTACAGTCTTATGAAAAAGAGCAGAAAAAGAAGAGTAAGAAAGATAATGCTAAGGGCTAGGTAGGTGGAGAAGGGTTTGGGATCTGGAATATGCTTCACAGGGAGAATCCTTAACTCGTTATTGACCAGGGGATTTTTGTAGAAACCAATGCCTGTAGCCAGTGATTTTAATTTTGGCCAGCTAAAAATTATTATTTCACTAACACTTTACAGGTTATTACATCAATAGTTACACCTGACACACCTGTAAAGTCTTCTAATTTTTGAGAAATGCGTCTTCAATCCACTCTTCTAGTAGAAGCAAAGGAACATTCTCCATTACTGTGAGTTTCATTTTTTTTAAATGTTGGAACAAAAACCTAACGGAACAAAATATGAACGATTATGACAATCATAAGTTGTAAGATGAATGCTTAGTCACTTTTTATCTCTAACAGTTTCCATGGTATTGTTAATTGTATGACTCTAAAAACATATTGATGTATTGCTGGTCAATAACATTTGGGTAACAAAAGACATATTAATGTCTTAACAAGTCAGTAATGTGACCTACTGATAGATTAACTAAGAGTGGATGAGCATGAATGAAAAGACCAAAGGAAAATACGCATTAAACTTTAAATTTTCCTGTGTACTTTAAACCTAAGTACATCCCTTTACTTTGAGTCACTAACTCCTGTTAAGGACCAGGTAGCAATTACATTAGAATAATCTTAAGCAGTATTAACACCTAAAAAAGATGTACTTTTCATCACAGGGGACTAGAATGTAAAAGTTGGAAGTCAAGAGATACCTGGAGTAATAGGGAAATTTGGCCTTGGAGTATAAAATGAAGCAGGGCAAAGGCTAACAGAATTTTGCCAAGAGAACCCACTGGTCATAGCAAACACCCTCTTCCAACAACACAAGAGAAGACTCTATACATGGACATCATCAGATGGCCAATTTCAAAATCAGATTGATTACATTCTTTGCAGCCAAAGATGGAGAAGCTCTATACAGTCAGCAAAAACAAGACCAGGAGCTGACTGTGGCTCATGAACTCCTTATTGCCAAATTCAGACTTAAATTGAAGGAAGCAGAGAAAACCACTAGACCATTCATGTATGACCTGAATCAAATCCCATACAATTATTCAGTGGAAGTGAGATATAGATTCAAGGGATTAGATCTGATAGAGTGCCTGAAGAACTATGGATGGAGGTTCATGACACTGTACAGGAGGCAGTGATCAAAACCATCCCCAAGAAAAAGAAATGCAAATAAAGCAAAATGGCTGTCTGAGGAGGCCTTACAAATAGCTGAAAAAAGAAGAGAATTTAAAGGCAAAGGAGAAAAGGAGAGATATACCCATTTGAATGCAGAGTTCCAAAGAATAGCAAAGTTAAGAAAGCCTTCCTCAGTGATCAATGCAAAGAAATAGGAGAAAACAATAGAATGGGAAAGATTAGAGATCTCTTCAAGAAAATTAGAGATACCAAGGGAACATTTCATGCAAAGATGGGCACAATTAATGATAGAAATACGGACCTAACAAAGCAGAAGATATTAAGAAGAGGTGGCAAGAATACATAGAAGAACTATCCAAAAAAGATATTCATGACCCAGATAACCACGATTGTGTGATCACTCACCTAGAACTAGACATCCTAGAATGTGAAGTCAAGTGGATCTTAGGAAGCATCACTATGAACAAAGCTAGTGGAGGTGATGGAATTCCATTTGGGATATTACAAACCCTAAAAGATGATGCTGTGAAAGTGCTGTACTCAATATGTCAGCAAATCTGGAAAACATAGCAGAGGCCACAGGACTGGAAAAGATTGATTTTCATCCCAATCCCTAAGAAAGGCAATGCCAATGAATGTTCAAACTACCACACAATTGCATTCATCTCACACACTACCAAAGTAATGGTCAAAATTCTCTAAGTCAGGCTTTAATAGTATGTGAACCATGAACTTCCAGATGTTCAAGCTGGATTTAGAAGCAGAAGAACCAGAGATCAAATTACCAACATTCACTGGATCATTGAAAAAGCAAGAGAATTCCCCCAAAACATCTACTATTGCTTTATTGACTACATCAAAGCCTTTGATTGTGTGGATCACAGCAAACTGTGGAAAATTCTTCAAGAGATGGGAATACCAGGCCACCTGATCTGCCTCCAGAGAAATCTGCCTGTAGGTCAAGAAACAACAATTAGAACCAGACATGGAACAAGAGACTGGTTCCAAATTAGGAAAGGAGTACATCAAGGCTGTATATTGTCACCCTACTTATTTAACTTATATGCAGAGTACATCATGGAAAATGCTGAGCTGTATGAAGCACAAGCAGAAA
The DNA here is from genome assembly GCA_935064755.1 of Tragelaphus eurycerus. NCBI lineage: Eukaryota > Metazoa > Chordata > Mammalia > Artiodactyla > Bovidae > Tragelaphus > Tragelaphus eurycerus. Next base: position 12,330,437 of record CAKXYN010000024.1, on the reverse strand, counting down.
CCAAGATTTCTGGGAGAAATACCAATAATCTCAGATACACAGATGACACCACCCTTATGGCAGAATGTGAAGAACTAAAGAGCCTCTTGATGAAAGTGAAAGAGAGTGAAAAAGTTGGCTTAAAACTTAACATTCAAAAAACTAAGATCATGACATCAGGTCCTATGACTTCATGGCAAATAGATGGGGAAACAATGAAAACAGTGACAGACTTTATTTTGGGGGGCTCCAAGATACTGCAGATGGTGACTGCATGAAATTAAAAGACACTTTCTCCTTGGAAGAAAAGCTATGACCAACCTAGAAAGAATATTAAAAAGCAGAGATATTACTTTGCTGACAAAGGTCAGTCTAGTCAAAGCTACAGTTTTTCCAGTATGTCATGTATGGATGTGAGAGTTGGACCGTAAGGAAAGCTGAGTGCTGAAGAATTGATGCTTTTGGACTGTGGTGTTGGAGAAGACTCTTGAGAGTCCCTTGGACTGCAAGGATATCCAACCAGTCAATCCTAAAGGAAATCAGTCCTGAATATTCATTGGAAGGACTGATGCTGAAGTTGAAGCTCCAATACTTTGGTTATCTGATGCAAAGGACTGACACCTTGGAAAAGACCCAATACAGGGAAAGATTGAAGGCAGGAGAGAAGGGGATGCCACAGGATGAGATGGTTGGATGGCATCACTGATGCCATGAGTTTGAGCAAGCTCCGGAAGTTGGTGCTGGACAGGGAAGCCTGGCTTGCTACAGTCCCTAGGGGTCGCAAAAAGTCAGACACAACTGAACGACTGAACTGAAGCAGTATTTTCCCAGTCTTGGCTTTCTAAATCACCAAAGAAAGATTTGATTTTGTTGAGTGTGTTTTAGTTTAGGAAACACCTAACATATGTAATGTATCCAGAAATTTCTATTTCATGTAACTTGTATCCCATGCATTCTAATATGGTAGAAGTCAGAGTGATGAAGACAGAAAGTTGATGAAGGCCTTCATTTCTTAGATGAAGAGGAGAAATCTAGGGCATTTCCATCACTTAGATAATACCAGTTCCTGTAACAGACTTTACTTTCCCACATTGTACAGTATTGGCTTAATTCTATGTGACTTCTTTTCCTGTGTCCTAGGAAGATAAGGCCCAAGTGCCTTGTTTACCACCTTTATGTGTTTTTGGTGGTGTGGAATGGGTGGGTGAATAAATGAATGAATGAGCCGATCAATCCTGAGGATCTGGCCCTTGGTGGACTCTTTCCTTGATACACACAGCTTCTCTAACTTCAACCTGTCCTCTTGGTTAGTCTCACATTGACATTTTGCCCCCAATAATTTTTCAAGCTGATGGTTCTACATCTGGGTTTCCGCATATTTCATCTCTAATATGAGCCTCCTCCTTATTTAATTATTCTACTCTTTTCTGCCTGCATTGGGCATCCACTTAGTTTGCCCACCTTGGACATCCATAGAAGATGAACATCCACACAGGATGTTTGTGAAAATCCTATTAAGATAGGAAAAAGTTTGCTCTCAGAAACTTTTCACAATGGACACTCTAGATTCTATCTTCATTAATGTCTTGGGGTGAGGGGCTGTATCACTCCACTTATGATGTGTGCAAGGCCTAACAAGGTCTCCTTTCCACTTCAGAGTGGATCTGAAGCCATTACATTCCATCTATTTAGGGACCTAGATATTATATTTTAAAATGCTTCCTGCAGAGCAATTCAGAGAAGAGTACAATGCATCATTTAAGTACAAAATATTGACTATTTCTATAATGAAAAAGTACAGAGAGTTCCATTTGTGTTTATCCTTTTATTGCAAATTGCCACAACCTGGTCAAAAAATTCTCTCTGTGGAGGCAGGCTATTTGCCAGTAAATTAGTCTGTTGAAAGGGCCACACCAAATCCAGCATCCTGGGCCAACCCTGACCACAGTTGAGTGGTGTGAAGAGAGCTGACAGCCGTGCAGTCACCACCCAGGCTGGAGAGGAAAGCAGCATGAGGTGTTAATGGAAAAACCCAACTTCCCTCTCTTCCAAAGATGATGAGCAAAACCAAAATGGAGTTCTCCCTGATGAGTTTCAAAAGACAACTTTCATTTTTTCAGAATGAAAGTATTCACTAGGCTTTTGCATCTTTGTGTCTTTTTACATGTTTTTGTGGGATAGGTTTAAAAAAAAACACAACAATTCATTTTGTGTGCTTCTATTGTTCTATGTGAGTGGTTTAGTTAATTACTATATTAGTTCCCTGGGTTTTCCAGTGGTGGCTCAGTGGTAAACTATTCGCCTGCAATACAGGAGACGCAGATTCAATCCCTGGGTTGGGAAGATTCCCTGGAAAAGGAAATGGCAACCCACTCCCATTCTTGCCTGGGAAATCCCACGGACAGAGGAGACTGTAAGGCTACAGTCCATGAGGTTGCAAAGAATCAGACCCAGCAGAGTGACTAAACAACAATAATATCAGTTTCCTAAAGCTGCGACACCACACACTGATTGACTTAAATAGCAGAAATTTGCTCTGGAAGCTAGAAGCCATAGAACAAGGTATTGTCAGGGCTGGTTCCTTCTAAGTGCTGTGAGAAGAGTCTCTTCTGTGCTCTTGCTCAGCTTCTGGGATTTGCTTGAGATCTTTGGCATTGATTGGCTTACGGATGCCTCACCCTGTGCTTTACCTTCAGCTTTATGCAGTATTTTCCCTATGGGCTTGTCTCTGTCCAAATCTCCCCTCTTGATAAGACACCAGTTACACTGGATAGCCGTAATGATCTCTGAACTAATTACATCTGCAATGATCCTACTTCCCAGTAAGGTGACATTTAGAGGTACTGGGTGTTAAGATGTCAACATGAAAATCTGGGGGAGATACAATTCAACTTGGGCTTCCCAGATGGCTCAGTGGTAAAGAATTGCCTGCCAATGCTGCAGACACAGGAGACTCAGGCTCGATCCCTGGGTTGGGAAGATCCCCTGGAGGAAGAAATGGCAGCTCACTCCAGTATTATTGCTTGAGAAATTCCATGGACAGAGGAGTGTTGGCAGGCTACAGTCCATGGGGTCACAAAGAGTAGGACACAGTTTAGTGACTGCTGCTGCTAAGTCGCTTCAGTCGTGTCTGACTCTGTGAGACCCCATAGACGGCAGCCCACCAGGCTCCCCTGTCCCTGGGATTCTCCAGGCAAGAACACTGGAGTGGGTTGCCATTTTCTTCTCCAGTGCATAAAAGTGAAAAGTGAAAGTGAAGTCCCTCAGTTGTGTCCAACTCTTAGTGACGCCATGGACTGCAGCCCACCAGGTCCCTCCATCCATGGGATTTTCCAGGCCAGAGTACTGAGTGGGGTGCCATTGCCTTCTCCAAATTTAGTGACTAGGCATGCACAATTCAAGTCAATCACCACATTCTGCACACCATTTCAAAGGGTTGGGTCTTTATCTTATGATCCCTGGGGTCAGGCATAGGGATTAAATTTAGTAAGCATTCAGTACATCATGATGGAATACCTTAGAATTGTGGTACAAAATAACCTCAACAGATCCCTATGACCTAGAGCCAGTAAGTACTCTAAGACTCAGTATTATGAGAAGTATCCTTGATAACAAAGTTTCCTTTTTTGAAGTTAGGTCCTTGTATTTGCACAACTCTTGGTCTACTCTAATCTTTAATTTCTAATGGAAATAAAGTAGGACCAACTAACTCCAAAAGGAAAATGTAGAAAAATGTTTTGGCCAACTGGGGAAATCTCTTGGAAATTACGAGGACCTAATCCATTTCTACTTCCTACCATCTTTAACCTGATACAAAACAGACATAGAAGTTGATAGTCAGTTGAAATTAAGAGGAAAATTAAGACAAAAAAGAAACCAAAAAGAAGAGCTAAATAAAGTCAGCTTTGTTAATGGACAAATACTCAGTGAGCAATCAGTTCAGTCACTCAGTCGTATTGTCCAACTCTTTGCAACCCCATTGACTAGCATGCCAGGCTTCCCTGTCCATCATCAACTCCTGGAGATTGCTCAAACTCATGTCCATCAAGTCAGTGATGCCACCAACCATCTCATCCTCTATCATCCCCTTCTCCTCCTGGCTTCAATCTTTCCCAGCATCAGGGTCTTTTCCAGTGAGTCAGTTCTTCACATCAGGTGGCCAAAGTATTGGAGTTTCAGCTTCAGCATCAGTCCTCCCCAGTGAATATTCAGGACTTATTTCCTTTAGGATGGACTGGTTGGATCTCCTTGCAGTCCAAGAGACTCTCAAGAGTCTTCTCCAACACCACAGTTCAAAAGCATCAATTCTTTGGCGCTCAGCTTTCCTTATAGTCCAACTCTCACATCCATATATGACCAATACACTGATATTGGTTCAATGACCGATAGTGATGTCTAGTAAGAATTGTGTTGAAATGACAAGTTGGGTTAAAGTTGAGGTGATGTCTCTTAATCTCCCTTTCCAAGTTGGGGAGCATGGTCCTGCTGAACAGACTCTGTCCACATGGGGAATACAGACCCCATTCTGCCAGGTCAGTATAGCAAGAACAAGTGTGAGATCTTGGCTGCTGCACCACACTGTGACTTTCATGGGCCTTAAATATATTATGTAAGCCCCTTTTTCCAAAAATACAAAACTCAAAACTTATTATTTTTGACAATGTTGGTATAAAGATTAATATGTTAATAGTATATATTAGAACATTATTTTTGATGTAAATGTTCATTTTTATTCTGATTTTAAAAGCAGTCAAAACATTTGTGTGGGTCCCTAAAGGGCTTTCCTGGTGGCTCTGTCATAAAGAATCCACCTGCCAATGTAGGAGACACAGGTTCGATCCCTGGGTCAGGAAGATCCCCTGGAGGAAGAAATGACAACCCACCCTAGTATTCTTGCCAGGGAAATGCCATGGAAAGAGGAGCCTGGCAGGCCACAGTCCATGGAACACAGGGTTGGACATGACTTAGCAATTAAACAATAACAGTGAAAGGTATTTTGAGTCAGAGGGCCATGCTGCCTGTATCTAATGAATAAGTCAGTTCTGCCTGGCAAGACGGGCCCTGCCTTTGAAAGGTAGACCTTGGACCTAAACCCAGGTGTATGATTTACATGATGGCAGAAAACAGAAGAATACCCATGGTCCCTCATACCCTCTTCCAGGAGGCAGGCAGCAAAGGCACAGGGGTAGCCTCTGCCCTGCTCATGAGGCAAAGTAACCTCTCTGGCTGGTAAGGGAGGCCAGTGCAAGTTCTGCAGTCTGCACAGCTCTGCCACAGGCTCTGCTCCCCTCCACCTCTGTAGGGCTCAGAGCCTACAGAGGCCTCTCCTTTCTTCCTCCTGCACTGCTCTCTCCCCTCCTAACCTCCCCACCTACAAGTTATTCAAGAAGGAGCAGCGGCAGCCTGGACTGATAAGGTGGATTGCCTCAGCAGGGAGCAAGAAGCAGGGCAAGTGAGGAAAGGAAGGATTTCCAGGGAGATTCTCCTGGGGTCCTTCAAAAACCTTGGCTAGGGGATGGAAATTGAAGCCAAAGAACAATCAGATCTGTGAAGAGTTTAATCCGAAAAGACCCTGATGATAGGAAAGACTGAGAGCAGGAAGAGAAGGGGGCAGCAGAGGATGAGATGCTTGGATGGCATCACCAACTCGATGGATATGAGTTTGAGCAAACTCTGGGAGATGGTGAAGGACAGGGAAGCCTGGCATGCTGCAGTCCATCGGGTAGCAAAGAGTCGAGGATGACTGAGTGACTGAACAACAACAAACACTTTACTACTATTTATTATCATTATTTATCATCATTATTCATTATCATGTCTAATTCCAACAGAGTGCTCCAGACAGCACTGCCTGGAGCATCATGGTCATTCCTACAGAGGAAGGCAGGGGATTGTTAAATGGTAGAGTCGTGATCTGAGGAGAGGCTTTTCTAGCTCTCATGCCAATACATAGGATTTTTCTCCGTCCAGCTTTAGTTGCCAGATCAGTTGAGGAAAATTTATAATAGAGATAGAGTTTGAGGAGGAGTAGAAGTTAAAAAAAAATACCCATGCACAAAAAGGATATATAAATTCGAACCCAAAACAATTAAGTAAATGGCAATGGGATGAATGCCCCAACCAAAAGACAGAGACTGGCAGATTGGATACAAAAACAAGACCCCTACATATGTTGTCTACAAGAGACCCACCTCAAAACAGGGGACACATACAGACTGAAAGTGAAGGGCTGGAAAAAGATTTTCTGTGCAAATAGGGACCAAAAGAAAGCAGGAGTAGCAATACTCATATCAGATAAAATAGACTTTAAAACAAAGGCTGTGAAAAGAGACAAAGAAGGTCACTACATAATGATCAAAGGATCAATCCAAGAAGAAGATATAACAATTATAAATACATATGCACCCAACATAGGAGCACTGCAATATGTAAGACAAATACTAACAGTATGAAAGGAGAAATCAACAATAACACAATAATAGTGGGAGACTTTAATACCCCACTCACATCAATGGATGGATCTACTAAACAGAAAATTAACAAGGAATCACAAACTTTAAATGATACAATAGACCAGTTAGACCTAATTGATATCTATAGGACATTTCATCCCAAAACAATGAATTTCACCTTTTTCTCAAGCGCACACGGAACCTTCTCCAGGACAGATCACATCCTGGGCCATAAATCTAGCCTTGGTAAGTTCAGAAAAATTGAAATCATTCCAAGCATCTTTTCTGACCACAATGCAATAAGATTAGATCTCAATAACAGGAGAAAAACTATTAAAAATTCCAACATATGGAGGCTGAACAACACACTCCTGAATAACCAACAAATCACAGAAGAAATCAGAAAAGAAATAGAAATCTGCATAGAAACGAATGAAAATGAAAACACAACAACCCAAAACCTGTGGGACACTGTAAAAGCAGTCCTAAGGGGAAAGTTCATAGCAATACAGGCATACCTCAAGAAAAAAGAAAAAAGTCAAATAAATAACTCTACACCTAAAGCAACTAGAAAAGGAAGAAATGAAGCACCCCAAGGTTAGTAGAAGGAAAGAAATCTTAAAAATTAGGGCAGAAATAAATGCAAAAGAAACAAAAGAGACCATAGCAAAAATCAACAAAGCCAAAAGCTGGTTCTTTGAAAGGGTAAATAAAATTGACAAACCATTAGCCAGACTCATCAAGAAACAAAGGGAGAAAAATCAAATCAATAAATTAGAAATGAAAATGGAGAGATCACAACAGACAACACAGAAATACAAAGGATCATAAGAGACTACTATCAGCAATTATATGGCAATAAAATGGACAACGTGGAAGAAATGGACAAATTCTTAGAAAAGTACAACTTTCCAAAACTGGATCAGGAAGAAATAGAAAATCTTAACAGACCCATCACAAGCACGGAAATTGAAACTGTAATCAGAAATCTTCCAGCAAACAAAAGCCCAGGCCCAGACAGCTTCACAGCTGAATTCTACCAAAAATTTAGAGAAGAGCTAACACCTATCCTACTCAAAGTGTTCCAGAAAATTGCAGAGAAAGGCAAACTTCCAAACTCATTCTATGACGCCACCATCACCCTAATACCAAAACCTGACAAAGATGCCACAAAAAAAGAAAACTACAGGCCAATATCACTGATGAACATAGATGCAAAAATCCTTAACAAAATTCTAGCAATCAGAATCCAACAACACATTAAAAAGATCATACACCATGACCAAGTGGGCTTTATCCCAGGAATGCAAGGATTCTTCAATATCTGCAAATCAATCAACATAATACACCACATTAACAAATTGAAAAATAAAAACCATATGATTATATCAATAGATGGAGAGAAAGCTTTTGACAAAGTTCAACAGCCATTTATGATAAAAACTCTCCAGAGAGCAGGAATAGAAGGAACATACCTCAACATAATAAGCTATATATGACAGACCCACAGCAAACATTATCCTCAATGGTGAAAAATTGAAAGCATTTCCTCTAAAGTCAGGAACAAGACAAGGATGCCCACTTTCACCATTACTTTCAACATAGTTTTGGAAGTTTTGACTACAGCAATCAGAGCAGAAAAAGAAATAAAAGGAATCCAAATTGGAAAAGAAGAAGTAAAACTTTCACTGTTTACAGATGACATGATCCTCTACGTAGAAAACCCCAAAGATTCCACCAGAAAATTACTAGAACTAATCAATGAATATAGTAAAGTTGCAGGATATAAAATCAACACACAGAAATCCCTTGCATTCCTGTACACTAATAATGAGAAAATAGAGAAATTAAGGAAACAATTCCATTCACCATTGCAATGAAAAGAATAAAATACTTAGGAATATATCTACCTAAAGAAAGTAAAGACCTATATATAGAAAACTATAAAACACAGGTGAAAGAAATCAAAGAGGACACTAATAGATGGAGAAATATACCATGTTCATGGATTGGCAGAATCAATATAGTGAAAATGAGTATACTACCCAAAGCAATTTATAGATTCAATGCAATCCTCATGAAGCTACCAACGGTATTCTTCACAGAGCTAAAACAAATAATTTCTCAATTTGTATGGAAATACAAAAAACCTCGAATAGCCAAAGATATCTTGAGAAAGAAGAATAGAACTGGAGGAATCAACCTGCCTGACTCAGGCTCTACTACAAAGCCACAGTCATCAAGACAGTATGGTACTGGCACAAAGACAGAAATATAGATCAGTGGAACAAAATAGAAAGCCCAGAGATAAATCCACGCACATATGGACACCTTATCTTTGACAAAGGAGGCAAGAATATACAATGGATTAAAGACAATCTCTTTAACAAGTGGTGCTGGGAAAACTGGTCAAACACTTGTAAAAGAATGAAACTAGAACACTTTCTAACACCATACACAAAAATAAACTCAAAATGGATTAAAGAGCTAAATGTAAGACCAGAAACCATAAAACTCCTAGAGGAAAACATAGGCAAAACACTCTCTGACTTACATCACAGCAGGATCCTCTATGACCCACCTCCCAGAATATTGGAAATAAAATAAAAAATAAACAAATGGGGCCTAATTAAAATTAAAAGCTTCTGCACAACAAAGGAAACTATAAGCAAGGTGAAAAGACAGCCTTCAGAATGGGAGAAAATAATAGCAAATGAAGCAACAGACAAACAACTAATCTCAAAAAATATACAAGCAACTTCTACAGCTCAATTCCAGAAAAATAAATGACCCAATCAAAAAATGGGCTAAAGAACTAAATAGACATTTCTCCAAAGAAGACATACAGATGGCTAACAAACACATGAAAAGATGCTCAACATCACTCATTATCAGAGAAATGCAAATCAAAACCACAATGAAGTACCATTACATGCCAGTCAGAATGGCTGCGATCCAAAAGTCCACAAGCAATAAATGCTGGAGAGGGTGTGGAGAAAAGGGAACCCTCTTACACTGTTGGTGGGAATGCAAACTAGTACAGCCACTATGGAGAACAGTGTGGAGATTCCTTTAAAAACTGGAAATAGAACTGCCTTATGATCCAGCAATCCAACTGCTGGGCATACACACTGAGAAAACCAGAATTGAAAGAGACACATGTACCCCAATGTTCATAGCAGCACTGTTTACAATAGCCAGGACTTGGAAGCAACCTAGATGTCCATCTGCAGATGAATGGATAAGAAAGCAGTGGTACATATACACAATGGAGTATTACTCAGCCATTAAAAAGAATACATTTGAATAAGTTCTAATGAGGTGGATGGAACTGGAGCCTATTATACAGAGTGAAGTAAGCCAGAAAGAAAAACACAAATACAGTATACTAATACATATATATGGAATTTAGAAAGATGGTAACAATAACCCTGTATATGAGACAGCAAAAGAGACACTGATGTATAGAACAGTCTTATGGACTCTGGGAGAGGGAGAGGGTGGGATGATCTGGGAGAATAGCATTTAAATATGTATAATATCATTTCTGAAACGAGTCGCCAGTTCAGGTACAATGCCTGATAACGGATGCCTGGGGCTGGTGCACTGGGATGACCCAGAGGGATGGTATGGGGAGGGAGGAGGGAGGAGGGTTCAGGATGGGGAACACATGTATACTTGTGGCGGATTCATTTTGATGAATGGCAGAAGCAATATAATATTGTAAATTTAAGCAAAATAAAATTGTAAAAAAAACAACAACAAAATACCCATGCATGAGAGATTTGACTTGGCAGATCGACTCTAGAAAGTCTAACTCTTGCTGTGCATCTCTTTGAAGGCTCATTTTTACCCATAGTTCACTACCAGCACCTTTCGACATACCACTGACAGCTGGTAGAAATTAAAAATTGCCTGTCAGTCTGGTGATTATCATAAGCTTTGCTGCACTAAATAGCTGGATTAGGGAAAAACCCTGGTTTTCCATCACTGGGTCATGATCCTCTTTAAATTATGTTTCTTAGTTAAACAACTTTTTTATTTTATTTAAATGCCTTTGCACAAAACATCTATTCTGATATTTAACATAGCTTTACAGTAACAAACACGTCAACATATTGCCTGGCTCTGTGAATTCAGTCAGGGACTTCCGAGTGCATCGATGTCTGTTAAAAAAAAAAACAACGACAACAACAAAAACCACCTGCCAGGCCCTCTGTTCTTCATGATTATATTATATGTGTCTGCTTTTTAGAACTCAGAAAATTAAGTGCCAGACAGGCTACCCGAATACCATGATTAATTGGTTACTAAGTACAGAGTTACTGCATGCAATTTGATCAGCTTTTTTTATTATTTGGTTTTCTTTGTAAACGGCTTTACTCCTTTTAAAGAATTTCTTCCAAGCTCTTTTTCTTCCTTTTAAAAATGTAAGTTCAATGACTTGTCCTTGTGTAAGGTACGAGTTGCAGATGCCCTCTCTTTATTGTAAAACACAATATACTTATTCTATTTTAGGGGCCAAAGCACTTGTAAGAGCTTTGCAAGCTTTCCTATTTTTCTTAAAATTAGGACACTTCATGATGTGTAGGTACTTGCAAACGTAGATCTCAATGGGAAAGAATTTTAAAATTAACCTATAAAATAGGCCCAGGGTGTGAAAAATATCACACAACAGAGACAGGACTGTCCCCAACGTTGTAAGAGAGTGTTCTCTTTATTCTGACCTTGGGGAACCATCAGCCCCCGCCGCCGCTGCTCAGTAGGAACTCCCTACCCAGGTCAGGTGGAACTCATTAGCTACTCCACCAGCTGAAGTTGACTCCCTGCCTACCAAGATCCTCTGCCTTCTCTATTGCCAACATCCTTGGGATGCTTCTAGCTTATCAGTCCAATTCAGTTACAGATATTTCTGCAAATACGGTTAACTGATGCTTGCTATTCCTTTGGCTTAAAAGATTTTCAATAGCATGATTAATTGACAGATGTAGCCTCTAAAATAGGTTACAAATAATTTAAAAAGTATATGTTTGATTTTAACCCCATTTCTAGGAACTGCTTTAACTCTTGGAATTTCCTATGTATAAGCATAAGGGGAATATCTTTTGTTACAATGTTTGGCGTTTTGTTGTCAATTCCTGAAATCACTTCAAAGCATAGAGGTAAAAGGAGCACCTTGCCACACCCTACAAACCCCTTCCAACCACACCTGAGTTTATGTTGACAAGTTTATGTTGGAGATCCCGTAGGGAGGAGGGCTGGTTGCTTCAAATAGGGGGAACAACCAAGAGTTGAGGGTTGTAATTTAGCCCCACCCATCAACGTTTAGGGAGGGGAGGGGAGTTGGAAGTTTGATCAATCAAACAATAGTGATTTAATCAATCATGCCTATGTAATGATGCCTCCATTAAACCCCAAGAAAATGGGGTTTGGAGAGCTTCCAGGTTGATGAATACGTGTAGGTGTGAGGAGAGCAAGTGCTCAGAGACGGTATGAAAGCTGTGTCTTTTCCCAATACTTTGCCCTATGCATCTTTCTATGTGGCTTTTCCTGAGATATAATATTTATAATAATGAACATATGATATGAATGCAACTTGATATTCATCTGAATCTACAAATATTCTCAATTACTGCATAAATTAACTTTTGTTTTTGTTTGTTGACAAGCCCTAACTTGCCTGAGCATTCTTGGGAATTCAAGTCAGGTTGGATGCAAGCTGACTACCCAGCCAGGTGTTTCACTGAAGTCATAAGTTTAAGGTTTTGAAAATATTAGCAGTGGATAATACTGGCCAGTAATGTTCTCCCTATTTAAAGTCATGCTGCTGCTGCTGCTAAGTCGCTTCAGTCGTGTCCGACTCTGTACAACCACATAGATGGCAGCCCACCAGGCTCCCCCATCCCTGGGATTCTCCAGACAAGAACACTGGAGCGGGTTACCATTTCCTTCTCCAATGCATGAAAGTGAAAAGTGAAAGTGAAGTCACTCAGTCGTGTCCGACTCTTCATGACCCCATGGACTGCAGCCCACCAGGCTCCTCCATCCATGGGATTTTCCAGGCAAGAGTACTGGAGTGGGGTGCCATTGCCTTCTCTGATTTAAAGTCATAGCACAAAGTATTATGATTTGACTTTTTGACAGTCTTGACTCCTGTCCTTCACCTCATACAATATATGATAGAACCTCTCTTAATTAAAATGAATTAAAATTGTGTCCTGAGAATTTCATGAATTCTAACTTAAGGTCATTAATTGTTGCTGTTACTGTTGCATTGCTAAATTGTCTCTAATCCCATGGACTACAGTTTGCCAGGCTTCTCTGTCCTTCACTGTCTCACGGAGTTTGCTCAGATTCAAAGCCACTGAGTCAGTGATGTCGTCCAACCATCTCATCCTCTGCTGCCCCTTCTCCTTTCTTTCAATCTTTCCCAGCATTAGGGTCATTTCCAATGAGTTGGTTCTTCACATCAGGTGCCCAAGTGTTGGAGCTTCAGCTTCAGTATTAGTCCTTCTAATGACTATTCAGAGTTGATTTCCTTTAGAATTGACTGATTTGATCTCATTGTAGGGATTCTAAAGAGTCTTCTCCAGCACCACAATTCAAAACCATCAATTCTTTGGCACTCAGCCTTCTTTATGCTCCAACTCTCACATGCATACATGACTATGGAAAAAATATAGCTTTGACTATACAGACCTTTGTTAGCAAAGTGATATCTCTGCCTTTTAATATGCTGTCTAGGTTTGCAATGGCTTTCTTTCCAAGGAGTAAGTGTCTTTTAATTTCATGGCTGCAGTAATCCTCCACAGTGATTTTGGAGCCCAAGAAAATAAAAATCTATCAGTGTTTGCACTTTTTTCCTTTCTTTTTGCCATGAAGTGATGGGACCAGATGGCATGATCTCAGTTTTTTGACTGTCGAGTTCTAAGGAGCTTTTCCACTCTCCTCTTTGACTCTGTCATCAAGAGGTTCTTTAGTTCTTCTTCACTTTCTGCCTTAGGAAGCATCACTATGAACAAAGCTAGTGGAGGTGATGGAATTCCAATTGAGCTATTTAAAATCCTAAAAGATGATGCTGTGAAAGTGCTGCACTCAATATGTCAGCAAATTTGGGAAACTCAGCAGAGGCCATAGGGCTGGAAAAGGTCAGGTTTCATTCTAATCTCAAAGAAAGGCAATGCCAAAGAATGCTCAAACTACTGCACAATTGCACTCATCTCACATGCTAGTAAAGTAATGCTCAAAGTTCTCCAAGCCAGGCTTCAACAGTACATGAACTGTGAACTTCCAGATATTCAAGCTGGATTTAGAAAAGGCAGAAGAACTAGAGATCAAATTCCCAACATCTGTTGCATCATAGAAAAAGCAAGAGAATTCCAGAAAAACATCTACTTCTGCTTTATTGACTACGTTAAAGCCTTTGACTGTGTGGATCACAACAAACTGTGGAAAATTCTGAAAGAGATGGGAATACCAGACCACCTGACCTGCCTCCTGCAAAGTCTGAAAGAAGCAATAGTTAGAAACATGCAACAACAGACTGGTTCCAAATTGGGCAAGAAGTACATCAAGGCTATATAGTGTCACAGCTTATAAGCACAGCACAGGGTGCTGCTTATTTAACTTACACGCTGAGTATATCATATGAAATGCCAGGCTAGATGAAGCACAAGCTGGAATCAAGATTGCCAAGTTCAGTTTCTGAACACTGACACTAGCTGAAAGGATGAGTTATCAACCCTTGCAAATGGTTCATTGGATATACCTGACCAGCAGAAAGTTGGGGATGTATACTGGATCTGTGTCACTGTTCACTTGATCAAGTGTGTTTGCTTCCTCTCCATGCCTCCTGCCTCAGCTCTATTCCTGCCAGTCACCTGTCTTAGTTCGTGTGAAAATAAAGATGTGTTTTATAAGGGTTTCAGTCTGGGCAATCATTTAGTCCCATTGTCCTAGTGGAGCACCTACTTAAACCAATCCCTTCAAGCTCCTCATTTTATTTTCTTTCTCTTACTTTTTGGAATGAGTGTTTAATCAACTAAGTCATTATTGTAGATTTCCTGAAAGTATCTTACAGTTTGAATATAGATAAATATTTACAGAGAAACTGTGATTTGAAAATCAGGCAAGCCTGAAAGACCTAAGAGAAAACATCAGAATTCCCACTTGAAAATCTTGACAAGAAAAGAGAGTCATTTCCCTGCAGCAAATGAAGGATCAAATATCCCCCAAAGATAAAGAGTTTATAAAAAAGCAGACTGTGAAAAATAATGGGAGATGTAGGTGCTTTTAAGATGTCTCTCTTTTTTTAATTTAATTAATTTATTTTAATTAGAGGCTAATTACTTTACAATATTGTAGTGGTTTTTGCCATACATTGACATGAATCAGCCATGGGTGTACATGTGTCCCCCATCCTGAACCCCCGCTCCCACCTCCCTCCCCATCCCATCCCTCGGCATTGAGTGCCCTGTTTCATGCATTGAACTTGGACTGGTGATCTATTTAGACCTAATCTTTTTGTTTTATTTAGCCTGGATATGTGGGTTTGATTTATTTTCATGACTAAATTAATAGCTATTCAAACACTTTAAGTTGATTATCTCCAGAAATCATTTCTAATTTAGTCTTTGTACATAGTGTAACACTTTATTTTGTTGTATTCTTTTAGTTTTGCTTGGTTGGACTAGGGATTTTTTTTTTTTTAATCAAAGAAACAATAAAAGGCCTGATCCACTTCAGAAAAGAACAGCATAAATGAGGACTCCCTTCACTGGGATGTATGTGACGGTGTGAGTTTGAATGTTAGATTCTCTACCCGTGTCTAAGTTTGAGAACATGCTTGCTGTCTGAGCTTCCTGGTAGGATGGCGTTCCATCCGTGATCCCCTCTATCCAGAGAGGAGTAGCTAAGTGGAGCTAACAAGAGTCAAACTAATGAAAAACAGGAGTTTGGTGTTGCTGGAATATGTAGAAAAAGGTGGAGTCTTAAAAAAAATAAATTTCTCCCGCCAAGACAGTATTGAGGAAACTCGTTATTTTCCATCTGCCTGTTTTTTATTTTCACTGTGAAGTGAAAGCAAAGCTTTAGAAATTTTTCTCCATTGCAAAGAAAACATATTTCAGAAAATTCCTATCTAGAAAATAAAGCAATTAAGAACTATCTGGCTGTGAGGCTCTGGCCCCAGTTTGACTTCAAGCAACATCATTGCTTCGCATCAAGATGTGCCTTAGAATCAGACTGCTCTGATCAGACAACGCGCTGAGTGACTTGACATTTTAATAAATAAATAAATATTCAGATCATCATAAAATATCCTTTGAAATTATAAACATGGGAAACTTTATGAGATTCAAGTGAGTGTTAAATGGTCCAGCAATTTTCGGCCTGAGCAGCTGGTGTGCTTTGAAATTGGGAGAATTGGGGGAGATTTTTTTGGAAAATTAAATCTACAAAAAGACCACCTCCATTATTTCAATGGCTTGTTTTTCTTAACATTTCTTTACCTCTCTAGTTTGGGCAACAAAAAGGTTTGAATTTATTTTTTCCAAGTGAGTTATGATTGACATACAATACTATATTTGTTTCATGTATTAAATACAGTGATTTGATATTTTACACGATATGAAATAATTTCCTTTGTCCTCTCACCACCCCCTCCCCTGGTATCCACCAGCTTATTCTCTGTATTTATCAATCTATTTCTATAGTGTTTTGCTTGTTTGCTTATTCCATGAATTCATTCTTACACAACAAACATGCGTAGGCTATTGTCTTCTAATAATATCATGGCAACTTAAAAAGCTTATTTAAGCAAAAATAGATGTTTAGAAAGTTTAACTTTTACATTAAAAAGATATGTAATAAAGTAAAAGTTATTAGGTGGATGTTAGTGTGTGATTGGAGAAGGCAATGGCACCCTACTCCAGTACTCTTGCCTGGAAAATCCCATGGATGGAGGAGCCTGGTGGGCTGCAGTCCATGGGGTCGCTAAGAGTCAGACGTGACTGAGGGACTTCACTTTCACTTTTCAGTTTCATGCATTGGAGAAGGACATGGCAACTCGCTCCAGTGTTCTTGCCTGGAGAATCCCAGGGACGGGGGAGCCTGGTGGGCTGCCATCTATGGGGTCACACAGAGTCAGACACAACTGAATCGACTTAGCAGCAGCAGCAGCAGCAGTGTGTGATACCTAGGAAATTACTAGTTGGCTTAAAGTTAGTTAAATTTAACTGCAGAATTAGATGTTGCTCAGTGGCTCTAGGTGCCTAGTCCAGGTTACTCACTGTTAGAAAAATTAACATTGTTTGTGTTGCCCTTCTATGCATCCTGGGAAGGAAGATAATGGAAATAATTTGATATGGAAACCCTACTCTTGAAGCACTAGATAGCGTGTATTAAAGTGCCAAATTGATTTTGATCAAGTGCTGAAATGTGGTAGAATTTAAGCAGTATGGGCAGATGGGATCTGAGGCATTTGTGTTGTAAGAAAAAGTAAAGGTTGACAGTATGAACATGAAG
Organism: Tragelaphus eurycerus; assembly: GCA_935064755.1. Lineage (NCBI taxonomy): Eukaryota > Metazoa > Chordata > Mammalia > Artiodactyla > Bovidae > Tragelaphus > Tragelaphus eurycerus. The sequence continues at coordinate 12,313,482 of CAKXYN010000024.1, read as the reverse complement.
TTGTTCAGTCGTGTCTGACTCTTTGCGACTCCATGAACTTTAGCCTACCAGGCTCCTCTGTCCATGGGATTTTCCAGGCAGTAGTACTGGAGTGGATTGCCATTTCCTTCTCCAAGGGATCTTCCCAAACCAGGGATCGAACTCGGGTCTCCCGCATCATAGACAGACGCTTTACCGCCACCAGGTTGACAGTATGAATGACTTAAAAATATCGGGTAGAAAAGTTGCTAGAATCTTGGTTCATAAAGATAGTAAAAGCAGAGATGGCTAGATTGTGGCAAAGAAGTGCCAGTGAATTCATGAGTTATTTCCCTGATTATTCTTTGCTCAAAGTATACGTATATTGTGCATCTGCCACTTGTAAGGTTAATGGATCCGTTAATAATCTCTTAGTGATTTGGAAATGGCAGAATATTCCCTTCTCAATATGTATATTATACTAGTGGTTGACTTGCTCAATAAGCAGCCGTTTTTTTCTCACCAAGGGCTGTAAGCATCGGTAGGTGGTATGAAATGGTATTTCTCTACAGTAGCTCTCTCTGAATTTTTGACAGGCTTAACAACATAATTTCTATGGTCCAATGCAAAATGAAAATGGGGTCCTTCTGTTCAAAAATTACTAAGAATTTCAATATGAAGACAACAGAGCATGAAACATAAGTACAGGGTGCTTCTATGCAAGGGGTCCTGATGACTGTACAAGAGCACATCCATGAAGCTAGTCCTGCTGATGGGGAAAACCAAATTGGTATAAGTAAGCTATGACTAAGGCGAAACTGCTAAATCTAGGCACAATCAATTAGTGTAGTGATTAGATGACCCATTAAGGGTCATGAATATATACATACATGTATGCTGTTGTTCAGTCGTGTCTGACTCTTTGCAACCCCACGGATTGCAGCATGCCAGGCTTCCCTGTCCTTCACCATCTCCCAGATCTTACTCAAACTCATATCCATTGAGTCAGTGATGCCATCCAACCACCTCCTCCTCTGTCATCCCCTTTGCCTCCTGCCTTCAACATTTCCCAGCATCAGGGTCTTTTATAATGAATCAGCTCTTCATATCAGGTGGCCAAAGTATTGGAGATTCAGCTTCAGCATCAGTCCTTCCAATGAATATTCGGGGTTGATTTCCTTTAGGATTGACAACATATATGTATATACATATAAAAATATATTTACAACATAAATATAAATTTGTACAATGTTTAACATTACATTTTCACTATACACACACACATATGTACAGACATATATGATTAAAATATGTAGAATAGAGTTTTGAAAACCTCTGGTGTGATAGCCTTGGGTGAATAAACTAGAAAAAGGTCATTTGCCACTACCCATAAATCATGTTATGTTTCTGTGAGACATCATTCAACAACTATTCTCTGAGTCTCTATTTTGTGCCAGATACTTTTTGCAGTGTGAGCATATAACAGAAAACAAAATAAACAAAGCCCCTGCTCTCAGAGAGCTTTCATACTATTGAATTTCTGAAATTTTGACTGATTTGTTCAGTCTTAATGTTGTAGTTTTGATTTCATGTTGAAACCCCTGGCTTTCCCTTCCTTTATTCAGACCAGAAGCAAAAGTCTCAGAACTTGGTTATTCTTGTCACTGTTTAGAACTGAGTAGAACCAGGACTCTCCGGAAAACAGTGTGCTGAAAGTCTATCCTTGAGAGCTTTCCAAGCTGAAGACACTCCTAGGAGCACTTCCCCTAAGGCCAAAGGCTTATTTGCTAAGAGCAGTTCACAGGGAAGAAGACAGCCCGCTTATCTCTGGTAAGAGGACAGCTCTCATGATACCGAGTGACACAGGATCACCCTAAGAGTCAACAGCATCCATCTTACAGAAATCAACAACCCTTGCTTTCCCCCTTCCAAAGAATTTACTGGTCTGGTTTGGCCTTTCTATGCCACATTCCGTTCCAGAACCCCAGCTAAAATGTTCTCAAGGGCTGACCAGAGATCCCTCCTCCTTTCCTCGGGCTGGTACAACTTGACCGCTGCTTGACATCAAGGTCAGCTGGAGACTGGGAACAGTTATGTAACTGCATTATAAATTGAATTAGAGCTGTGCATGAGCCCAGACCAAGTAACCAGGGCAGCTCCAGGCAAGAGCAGCAACGTGTCCCCAGGAGACAGCATTGGAGGAATCGTTTTCTGGGGAAAGGAAATAATGTATCACAGGCAGCAAAAAAAAAAATCTCCCCAGTCCCTCCCAAGTCCGGGCAGGCTGCTGCCCTGTCATGACAGGAGCAAGAAAGAGGCATTAAGGGCAGAGGGAGCTGGTGGCTATGTGGCAGTGGGTATTGAAGAAGCACCAGGCATAATACACACACACACAATGAAGAAAAGAAATCAGTTTTAATATCGGAACAGACACCACCCATCACAAGAGCACTAAGAAGGCTCACTCATGGGGAGGAAAAAATCCACGGGCAATCATCTGTGCATTGGAAGATGGACAGGAGAACTTATTCCAAAAGAGTCCCTCTGCTACTAGGCCCTGAAAAGCCCCTGATGCTGGGAAACACTGAAGGCAGGAGGACAAGGGGATGACAGAGAAGGAGGTGGTTGGATGGCATCACCGACTCGATGGACATGACTTTGAGCAAGCTCCAGGAGTTGGTGATAGACAGAGAAGCCTGGCATGATGCAGTCCGTAGGGTTTCAAAGAGTCAGACACAACTGAGTGACTGAACTGAACTGAACCCCCTGCTACCAGCCACCTGTTGTGCTAGAGAGAATATGTCCACATGGTCTTAAAATGTGGGGCTGAAACATCTTTTGATGCCTCTGATAACCCAGGACATCCTTCCCCAAAGTAAGATGTCATATTGGAGGAGGAGTGGTGTGGAAATAGTAGCTGGTTTTTTTTTTTTTTTTTCTTTTAAACAGGCAAATAAATACAGAGGTAACTTTTGAAATGGTAAAAGGTGCTGAGATCACAGTTTAACCTTGGTCTATGATTGCAGGACCATCTTTAGAGTCAAATGAGAAAAGGCAGAATAATGTGAAGTTGAAAGCTTAAACTGTGCAATTCACTGATGGGACCAAACCATAGTTCCATCTTTTACTGAGTACTTGACATGTGGCCAGGTTCGAAAGCCCCATCTAAGCTCCAACTTCCTATGTGCAGAAAGGGATAATTACAGTACTTACCTCAAAGGGCTTTTGTAAGATTCAATGACATCAAATGCAATAGCATTTGAAAACTAGTCACACAAAGACTTGAAATGCTAACAACAATTGCTGCTGCTGCTGCTAAGTCGCTTTAGTCGTGTCCGACTCTGTGCGACCCCATAGACAGCAGCCCATCAGGCTCCACCGTCCCTGGCATTCTCCAGGCAAGAACACTGGCGTGGGTTGCCATTTCCTTCTCCAATGCATGAAAGTGAAAAGTGAAGTGAAGTTGCTCAGTCATGTCCAACTCTTAGCAACCCCATGGACTGTAGCCTACCAGGCTCCTCCGTCCATGGGATTTTCCAGGCAAGAGTACTGGAGTGGAGTGCCATTGCCTTCTCCAAACAATAATAGCTAATGGTTCTTAAATGTTTTAAGTGGTTTACACGTATTAATCCATTTGCCTTTCACAATAATCCTCTGAAAGATGCAGAGAGGTTTAGCAAATTTGCCCAAGTTTGCATTTCTAGTGAGTTGCAGAACCAGGATTTGAATCCAGGCAGTGGTTTTTGCATTCATATTCTAATCTAGAATGTGTTAATTAAGGAATCAGGGCTCATGAGTTATATATGTGTAGTAAATTGTAGGTTTTAATATCTGGCAAGGCCAGTGCCTAAGAGGTGTTCATTGCCCATGTTTATTTTCCACTAGAATTGGCATTCTAGAGATGTGCTCTCTGAATGTGTACCAAGGCCGCTGTGTTCTCACATGTGAGCACGAGCAGAAGGTGTTATTCTTTTGCTTTATGCCTGGAATAGGGCAAAATGACTATCAATTGTACAGTAATTTAGGAGGCTGTATGACATAGTCATTAAGCGCATGAACTCTGCAGTCAGGCTGTCCAGGTTTTCATCCCAACGAAAAGTGAAAAAGTTAAAGTGTGAGTTGCTCAGTTGTGTCTGACTCTTTGCTACCCTATGGACCATAGTGCTCTAGGCTCCTCTGTCCATGGGATTCTCTAGGCAAGAATAGTGGAATGGATTCCCATTCTCTTCTCCAGGGGATCTTCCTGATCCAGGGATCGAAACTTGTTCTACTGTATCTCAGGCAGATTCTTTACTGTCGGAGCCACCAGCGAAGTCCAATACCAGCACACAGTGGTTCCATGCCTTGGACAAGTCACTGCACATACCAGGCTCAGTTCCCCCATAAAGAATAGCATACTGGCATTTAGCTCCTGTGCCTGCACTTAAGATTAGATGAGTTAGTACACAGAAGCTGACTCAGCACAGTACACGGCAACTCTGAAGTGCCCTATCACTGCTGACTGTTGTTGATCTTTCTGCCATTCACCCTGCCAGGCCCAGAGATACAGCAGGGACAGGCCAGGCTGCTGCTTTCATGGCATTTCCATGAAATGAGGAAGCAAGTAAATAAACAACAAAGATGTAGATTGTGAAAAGCGTTAGAGAGGGCAATATACTACAGACTGAGAAACTGGTTCTCCAAGGAGGTTCAGCTGAGGCTTGAGGAATGAATGGTGAGCAGAGGACAGAGTCCCTAGAAGAGGAAAAGTGCATGCCAAGTCCCTGAAGCAAAAGGGCACTCACCACATCCATAAAACAAGATGGAATCTGCAGTGGTGTGAGAACAGCAACAGGGGCATTGGCCGGGCTCACCTAGCTCTGGTGAGCAGAGGAAGGCGATGTCCCGTCTCCCCCAGCTCTGTTTGCACCCACTGATTGCCACTGGGCCTGAGCAGCATCCTGAAACTGAAACCTGTTCACCCTGGAATGCAGTCACCCGTTGTGTCAGCTTATTGAGGTGGTCCCAACAAGGAAAAGAAATCTTTGAAAAGTGAACTGAAACCAGAGGCAGGCTTGAGCATTGTGGGAGAGTGGCAGTTCCAGGTTATACATGATAAAGGACTCCGCAAGTCATCTTGACCCAGACACCCCTGCATTGTTTGGGGGAAGAGAGGTGTGTGTGTTCACTGAAGAAATGCAGCATTAGGTACATGGAACTTTGGCTATAGTCTTTGAATAGTCCCAATTGGCTACCAGGACTCGAATAACCTTACTGAGAACCCCTCTCCAGCATCAAGCTTAGCTTAAAACTGAAGTGTCCCCTTGTCACTTTGTGAAAGTGGTGGCAAGATCTCCAGCCATAAGGCGCAGTCATCATCCAGTTTCTCCACCGTGGGCACCATGAATAGAAACCTTGAGTTTACAACTCTGTGAAAGTGGCTATCATAGTAGTTTTAACTTCAGAGATCCCAATACACTGGTTTGGTTGTCCAGCAATGGCAAGATACAGCAAAATTTAATTTGGGGGCATGTGAGTATCCTGGTGAATTTCTGGAAATATTTAGAGAGGGATCTATAAGACTGGCCTTCTCACACTTTAGCAGGTAGGAGTTCAGAATCACCATGTACATTTGTAGAGTAACATTAAAAAGTGGTCACACTTCAGACAATTTTAACTATATTTTTATATTCATATTTGAACTGAGAATCATAAGATGGATGAAAACTATCAGGCCATCTTATTTCCATTTGAAAACAAGCAATTTTCTAATCTCACCTTCAATTTGTTTCCTTATTGGACTTCCTAGAAAGTGATAATGAGAGAATAAAGGCTGAGGTTTAGAAAATAGACCAGAAGCATGAGAGCCAAGGTCTCACCCTCTCATCTGAATTAGATGGAGATGGGCAGAGTGAACATGACTTTGCTTCTGATAGAAGCCATCCCAACCCTCCACTCAACTCCTACTCTCGTCATCTAAGATGAGTTTAACATACCTGACATGGCATGGAGATATGTTTTATTGCTCTTTCTTCAAAAATTGCTTCTCTGGCATCACTTACCAGTTACTCCTGACCCCTAGATAGACCTCAATGGGTGTATTTTCACCCATAAACAAGTACATGATTATTAGGGTATTTTATTTTTAAGAGTTGAGACTGCTTAATTCATCTTGATCAAGTAGAGCTTGCTTGATAACACTTTATGCTGTATTTACAAATCCCTTTCATTTATTTTTTTTTTTTTTACTTTTGTTTAATAGCAGATGAGAAAGGAAGACAAGCAAACATTATCCTTAATGGTGGTTTAGTCACTAAGTCATGTCCAACTCTTGCAACCCCACGGATTGTAGCCTGCCAGGCTCCTCTGTCCATGGGATTCTCCAGGCAAGAATACTGGAGTGGGTTGCCATTTCCTTCTCCAATCCTTAATCAATAGATGAATAAAATTGACTTTCAAAAGGTTAAGGGACATGCTCAAAATCTTACTACTAGGAAATAGCAGAACCAGAACACGGATCTACATTTTCTGCTACAGAATTCTCAGTTCTTTGCATAAAGTTTTTTGCACACGTATATCCACCCAGTGCAAATGACCACTGTCATTCCCATAGGAACTTCCTGAGAGTTGCATGACAAATGCCACTCCAAGATCCTTACATTTTATTCTCAACCTCTCATCCCCCTGCTCCTTTCCAAAATAAAATACCATACTGATGTGATGTAACACAAACAGCTCAGAGCTGTAGGTAAGGAGATTGAGGCTTTTTTTACAGGGTCTTCACAAATGGCACATATAAAGTACAGGACGTGTACTTTCCTAGAGGAAATTACAGTCTAATCTTCTCATTGTTTGTGGGTCTAATGAAGCAAGCTCTGCAGCTGTCTAAAATGCTGGCCCATGATGGGCTCTGCAGGGGTAAGCAGCAGGCCAGGCAAGTCACACCACCCTCAGAGTACGTTCTCTCATCTGTGAACTCATCAGATCCTAAAATGAACTGAAGCAACAAATATACAATCATCTCTTCCTTTACTGCTCCCTTTGGCCCCTAGTTTGGTCTTTTTTCTGGTCTGTAGTCCCTTCCTGGCTCCAGACAGACAACTCCAGGACCCCCCCACCCCCATCAATGCCCCATCCAGACACTGCAGATTTCAACCCTGAAGCAAAGTAGGAAAGGCCATGGAGACAAGTGAAATGTCACACTGCCACCTGAGGCCTTTTCTTTTTTTAAAATTTTCAACAGGGCTTGAATGTACACTTAGAGCTTAATTGGACAATAGTTTTTTTCTCTCTGTGGAGGCTGCTTTGAGCAACAAGAAGGCAGTTCATTGCCAAGTTTGTGTGGTGAATTTAGGGGTAAGTGGGAGAAGGGAAAGATAGACTGAGTCTCATAAAGTGCGATTTAATTTAAAAAATGCTTATGCTGCTTTTTATACGAATAGCTGTTTAACTGGATTTCTTTCTTGCTGACAAAAGAGGCAATTGCTGTATATAAAATAAATCTGATTAAAACTCTGTCTCTGTTGCAGTCAAGGTGAAGGATACAGACCCCAGAACAGCACACATTTGGATTCCTAGTGTGTGCAAATGATTGTTTATGGGATGTCAGCTTGCCAAGACCCACAGAAAGCTCTTGTGCTGCCCCGTAAAAGTAGAGGGAATGGAAAGCTTTTCCTGAGGCATAAAAAGTTTATTTTATTTCTTATTCTCTTTCACAGTGGTAGCTATTACATTGTAATTTTCTTGGCATTTTGTTGGCAGCCAAAAATGACAGAAATAATAGCCCTTGCTTACACCGTTTAGTTCCGATTCATTTTGTTTATCTCAGGTTGCCTTGTGTGATAAAGGCAGCAGCTGCTAGTCCTTGTGCAGAGGTCTAGACCAGAGCAAGTTTCTTTGAGCAAGTCCTTAAGCAGAAAGACAGAGCAGGTTCAAACCCTTCCCTCTCCTTTATCCTAGCAGGGATGTAGAAGGCAGAGAATAGTAAGAAAGGAATACAGCTTTGGTAATCATCACTGAAGTCTTTTCTCTACAGTGTTCAGCTGAGCAAACAACCTTTATCAAGCCAGTTAAGCACAATTTCATACAATTATATCTGTGTGATGCTGTTTGGACAGCAGGCTATCATGAGTCACAGACACAGATCAAGGTGTGGGGCTAAAGTGTCTGAGAAGGGATGCAGTCTCCCAGATCTGGGGCAGTTGTGAGGCGTCACCAGAAGCCAGGGACCATTAAGTCGATGGTGTAATCAAAACATGGAGTCAGAAATCCGGGCAGGAACACAGAGATCTGGGCATGTGTCCCGTACTCAATAGAAGTGGTGGCCTTGAAACTAGGAGGCCCAAGTGCCAACAGATAAGACTGCTGAATCTGGGAGCCTGTAGTAGCCGACAGATAGTGGACAGCAAATGCAACGTGAGAAAGGCTTGGCTTCTATGTTAGAAGCCACCTCTCCACAGTTAAGAGGACTTTCACATGCTGCTTCTATTAAACAAAGAAGCAATAGGCTTGTGCACCTCGCCTGGAGCCTTCAGATGCTAACAAGCACACTGGATCACTGATGTGGGATGTAGCACTGGGTGGAGAAATGCCTTCCTGAAAATGTAAAGCACTAATTCGTGCCCTCTTTAGTTAATGAACTTAGTGAGTCACTAAATAACGCAGAAGTCTAAGTACAAAAATGCCATGGCTTGCTTTGGATGTGGCCATTTTTCAGGTCAGAAATCTGAGACTCAGATAAATGCGTTGACTTATCCAAGGAGACTGAGTCAGGAACAGAATACATGGCTTGGAATCCATGGATTGCTCTCTTATTTGGTACTATTTAAGTCTTGAGTCAGCTTAGTTGATTCTGTTAATCCAGAATCTTGAGCATCTGTGTCTAAAGTATCTACCTTTAGTCAGAAGGTTTTCAGTTCCTGTCTGAAGGGTTTATTTTTCAGTTGGTGGGAAACTAGGGCTGGAGAATTTGGTCACCAATGCTCTCATTCCCAGCTCCTGTTAGAGTACTCCTAAGTCTAGCAGGAAGCCTGGCACAGAGAGCCTGCGAGTTGTACTCAAAACAGTTTGAGCTCCAGATGTCATGGGTGCTCTGGTATTAGAGAAAGTGGCACAATGGGTCCCAGATGCAGCAAGTGCCATCTGGACAACAGAGAGGAATAACAGATAAGGTTTCATAATTGTGCACGATGCTTATAATCTTTCAAGATAGGTAGTTACAAGCATCTAAAGAGATCTAGAGGTAGTTTGTGGATGACATTTGGCAATTAAATAATACTGGTGATGAGGAGGTTTATGAGAGTAGTAGTTTTGATTAGGATGAGGAGATATGTATGTACTAATCTATATGCAAGGGTTCAGTTCAGTCAGCTCAGTAGCTCGGTCATGTCTGACTCTTTGCGACCCCATGGACTGCAGCACGCCAGGCTTCCCTGTCCACAAACTCCCAGAGCTTACTCAAACTCATGTCCATCGAGTTGGTGATGCCATCCAACTATCTCATCCTCTGTCACCCCCTTCTCCTCCCACCTTCAATCTTTCCCAGCATCAGGGTCTTCTCCGATGAGTCAGTTCTTCGCATCAGGTGGCCAAAGTATTGGAATTTCAGCTTCAGCATCAGTACTTGTAAGGGCTAAAGAAGCTAAAATGTATTTTTGGCCTATGATTGGATGACTCCATGAGGGCAGGGACCAGGTCTGTCTTTTTCCTCACTTTATGCTCAGTGTCTTGCTCTGTCCTTAACCCTACAGGGCTGTGCTATTATTAATATTTTTGGATTGAATGCACTGATGGCCATAAACCCATGACCATGCCAGGGATGACGTGTGATTGATGTGCATTCTGTCTCACTGGGTGACACAGTTTGGGTTACAGCCTTGAGATAAGCTGTGATTTGGCACTCGTCCATTCCTAGTTCATTTATTTTTTGAGGCGGCCATTTTTTTGCCTCATTGATTTTCACTGCTCATCAAGTTGCATTAACCTACTCATTAGTGACAGCTTCATTCCCTCCTCACATATTCTGTCTCCTCAGTGACACTTTTTGTCATTAGCACCGACCACGATTGCTGGGTATCAGCAGAACGTGGCATTAGCAGCAGGGGCTGCTGGCTGCAAGTAACCCCCTTCTCTGTCACATTGGTACCCACGGGAAACAACAGTTTCAATGACAAAGAACTAAGAGCATTGGGTGGTCACACTGACATTAGAATTCTAGTCTCTCTCTCTCGCTCTCACACACACACACACACACACACAAACTCAATAGATCTGATTCAGTAGATTTGGGGTAAGTGTGCAGATCTGAGAATCTGCATTCTGACAGGATCCCAAGTGATGTTGATGCTGCTGATGGGGGCCATGCTCGGAGTCACTGCTCCAGGCAGCACTTGTTTAGAGCACTTTCTCCTTAGGCACACTTTTTCTCTGTAATGACACTCCTGCATTACATCTAGTGCTTCCAACTCACTTGCCTAAGTATGAGCACATTATCATATCCCCAAACCTTTTCTTTCTCCTGAATCCATTTTCCCACTGGAACCACTCTAAACCTGTCAGTCCAACTAGAGGCACAGACTCATCTCTGACTTTGCTCTGCTCTTCTGCACACCTGACCAGGCACCCAGGTCTACCCATGCCTCCAGAGGAGCAGCTCTTAGACCCTGCATGTCTCTCCTCTGCCACTGAGCTCATGCTACTATAGCCCTCTGTTAGCTTTTGTACATGCATGCTAAGTCAGGTCACTTCAGTCATGTCCGACTCTTTGCAACCATGTGGACCATAGCCCGACATGCTCCTCTGTCCATGGGATTTCTCCAGGCAAGAATACTGGAGTGGATTGCCATGCGCTCCTCCAGGGGATCTTCCCAACCCAGGAATCGAACCTACATCTCTTAAGTCTCCTGCATCGGCAGGCAGGTTCTTTACCACTAGTGCCACCTGGGAAGCTCCTGTTAGTTTTCACTTGGACTCAATTCCAGCTGTTTTTCTGGGCTCCAGATATTTCCATCCTGCCAGTTCCTCTTCTCCAGGGCATACTGAGGGTGCACAGTGTCTGTGGGAAGGAGAAGGGAAGACAGACTCCCAGGATGGGAGAGAGTACTAATATAAATATTTTTCCAGAACATTCATTGAGCACTTTCTATGGGGCATGTGTTGTTTTCTTAATATTTACATGATTTTACTCAACCCCCACAAAAACCTAAGCTACAAAGTTATAAGTGTAGATCACATTGCTAGGAGCGGCAGATCTGGGACTGGAATCCGGAGTTACTGGACTCCGAAGCCCACGCCATTCCTATGGCAGCATCCTATCTTTCTAGTTGCTTGAGATGAGAAGTTGAGAATCTCATGGAGGGCTTGTGAAAAACATACTGGGGCCCCCACCCCTGCCCCGAGTCACTAAATCAGTAGATTTGGCGTAAGGTTGCAAACCTGAGAATTTGCCTTTCTAACATAATCCCAGGTGATGTTGATGCTGCTGATGGGGACTGTGCTTGGAGTCATTGCTTCAGGCAGCATTTGTTCACAGCATTCTCTCCTCAGGTGCAGCACATGCAGTTCAGAATTCAGATGTCAAACTGGTTTCCAGTCCTAGACTTGTGTCTGTGGGCCATCAAATTTAAACTCTCCAAGCTTCTGTCACTCATTTTATAAAATAGGGGAGTTTGAGGACTGAAAATCACATAACAAAAGCTCTGAGCTCTGCAACAGGTGCAGAGAAAAATTCAGTAACTACTGTTTGTATGTTTCTTTTTTTTTTTTGATGTCTCACTCTTTTTGTTGGCCCGGGGTAGAGTGTGGGCCGCTCTCTTCTTTCCTGGGGATTTGCGAAGGAAAAAAAAGGGGGGGGTCTCTTTTTTTTTCTTGGGAGGGTTTTCTCCGGCAGGGAACAAACCCATCTCTTCTGCGGTGGGGGGCGGCTTTTTTATCACTGAGCCACCTGAGAACCCCCCTTTTTTTTATTTTTTGTGCCCCTTTTAATCTTTTTTTGCTGTTTCGCTGTCTCTCTCTCACTGGCTTAGATACTTTGAGCTCCCGCCTTCTCAGTTCAGTTCAGTCTCTCAGTCGTGTCTGACTCTTTGTGACCACATGAATTGCAGCACGCCAGGCCTCCCTGTCCATCACCAACTCCCGGAGTTCACCCAGACCCACATCCATCGAGTCAGTGATGCCATCCAGGCATCTCATCCTCTCTCATCCCCTTCTCCTCCTGCCCTCAATCCCTCCCAGCATCAGAGTCTTCCAATGAGTCAACTCTTCGCATGAGGTGGCCAAAGTACTGGAGTTTCAGCTTCAGCATCATTCCTTCCAAAGAAGTCCCAGGGCTGATCTCCTTCAGAATGGACTAGTTGGATCTCCTTGCAGTCCAAGGGACTCTCAAGAGTCTTCTCCAAAACCACAGTTCAAAGGCATCAATTCTTCGGCGCTCAGCCTCAGTCCAGCTCTCACATTCATACATGACCACAGGAAAAACCATAGCCTTGACTAGACGGAACTTTGCTGGCAAAGTAATGGATCTGCTTTTGAATATGTGATCTAGGTTGGTCATAACTTTTCTTCCAAGGAGTAAGCATCTTTTAATTTCATGGCTGCAGTCACCATCTGCAGTGATTTTGGAGCCCAGAAAAATAAAGTCTGACGCTGTTTGCACTCTTTCCCCATCTATTTCCCATGAAGTGATGGGACCAGATGCCATGATCTTCGTTTTCTGAATGTTGAGCTTTAAGCCAACCTTTTCACTCTCCACTTTCACTTTCATCAAGAGGCTTTTTAGTTCCTCTTCACTTTCTGCCAGAAGGGTGGTGTCATCTGCACATCTGAGGTTATTGATATTTCTCCCGGCAACCTTGATTCCGGCTTGTGTTTCTTCCAGTCCAGCGTTTCTCATGATGTACTCTGCATGTAAGTTAAATAAGCAGGGTAATAATATACAGCCTTGACATACCCCTTTTCCTATTTGGAACCAGTCTGTTCCATGTCCAGTTCTAACTGTTGCTTCCTGATCTGCATATAGGTTTCTCAAGAGGCAGGTCAGGTGGTCTGGTATTCCCATCTCTTGAAGAATTTTCCACAGTTTATTGTGATCCACACAGTCAAAGGCTTTGGCATAGTCAATAAAGCAGAAATAGATGTTTTTCTGGAACTGTCTTGCTTTTTCCAACCAGCAGATGTTGGCAATTTGATCTCTGGTTCCTCTGCCTTTTCTAAAACCAGCTTGAACATCAGGAAGTTCACGGTTCACATATTGCTGAAGCCTGGCTTGGAGAATTTTGAGCATTACTTTACTAGCGTGTGAGATGAGTGCAATCATGCGGTAGTTTGAGCATTCTTTGGCATTGCCTTTCTTTGGGATTGGAATGAAAACTGACCTTTTCCAGTCCTGTGGCCACTGCTGAGTTTTCCAAATTTGCTGGCATATTCAGTGTATCACTTTCATAGCATCATCTTTCAGGATTTGAAAGAGCTCAACTGGAATTCCATCACCTCCACTAACTTTGTTCATAGTGATGCTTTCTAAGGCCCACTTGACTTCACATTCCAGGATGTCGGGCTCTAGGTCAGTGATCACATCATCGTGATTATCTGGGTCATGAAGATCTTTTTTGTATAGTTCTTCTATGTATTCTTGCCATCTCTTCTTAATATCTTCTGCTTCTGTTAGGTCCATGCCATTTCTGTCCTTGGTTTTATCTGAAATAGATCACTCAGAGTCTTGGAGCCTGGATGAGGGAGACTCCAAGCACATGAGCATTATTTGGTAGGTAGATTTTTAAGTACTGATCTAATTTCTAGAATGATTTTAGAACTTTTCAGGCTTTCTATTTTTTTTTCTATAATCAGTCTTAATTTTGGCTTTTAAGATAATGATCCACTTTTCCCAAGTTTTCAAATTTCTTGGCATAAACAAATTCATGGTATGATGTTTATACACTTTTAATGCAGGTTAGGAAGCAACAGTTAGAACTGAACATGGAACAGACTGGTTCCAAATAGGAAAAGGAGTATGTCAAGGCTGTATATTGTCACCCTGTTTATTTAACTTCTATGCAGAGTACATCATGAGAAACGCTGGACTGGAAGAAACACAAGCTGGAATCAAGATTGCCGGGAGAAATATCAATAACCTCAGATATGCAGATGACACCACCCTTCTGGCAGAAAGTGAAGAGGAACTAAAAAGCCTCTTGATGAAAGTGAAAGTGGAGAGTGAAAAAGTTGGCTTAAAGCTCAACATTCAGAAAATGAAGATCATGGCATCTGGTCCCATCACTTCATGGGAAATAGATGGGGAAAGAGTGGAAACAGTGTCAGACTTTATTTTTCTGGGCTCCAAAATCACTGCAGATGGTGACTGCAGCCATGAAATTAAAAGATGCTTACTCCTTGGAAGAAAAGTTATGACCAACCTAGATCACATATTCAAAAGCAGAGACATTACTTTGCCAACAAAGGTTTGTCTAGTCAAGGCTATTGTTTTTCCTGTGGTCATGTATGGATGTGAGAGCTGGACTGTGAAGAAGGCTGAGCGCCCAAGAATTGATGCTTTTGAACTGTGGTGTTGGAGAAGACTCTTGAGAGTTCCTTGGACTGCAAGGAGATCCAACCAGTCCATTCTGAAGGAGATCAGCCCTGGGATTTCTTTGGAAGGAATGATGCTAAAGCTGAAACTCCAGTACTTTGGCCACCTCATGCGAAGAGTGACTCATTGAAGAAGACTCTGATGCTGGGAGGGGTTGAGGGCAACAGGAGAAGGGGACAACAGAGGATGAGATGGCTGGATGGCATCACTGACTCAATGGATGTGGGTCTGGGTGAACTCCAGGAGTTGGTGATGGACAGGGAGGCCTGGCGTGCTGCAATTCATGGGGTCGAAAAGAGTCGTACATGACTGAGCGACTGATCTGGTCTGATCTGAATCTTCATCCCTCAGTATTTTACCTCTTGCACTTCTAATATTTTTTGTACCTTCTCTCTTTTTTTTACTGATCATTCTTACTGAGTTTGGTCTAGTTAATTAGTCCTAAAAAAAGCTTTCTGATATTATACTTGCTCTCTGTTGATTTCTATGGTATATTTCATGTCTTCCTTCTCCTATCTTACATTCTCCCCAGCTTCCAAGATTGGATGCTTAGGTCTTTATCAGTGCTTTTCCATTTCTTCCGTAACCATTTAAAACTATAACTGTCTATTGATATCACATATCTCACTTTCATGCTGGTTGTTTTCCTATATGTCTTTCAATATTTTTGAGCTACTTGAGTAACTTAAATCTGTTGTTATTCAGAAGGGCCTTGGTTCACCTCAGCAGAGGGTTTCCTTTGGCTTTAGCCAGGTGCCCAGGGTGCTCTCCATTTTGTGTCAATTTCTCTGTTTCAGGTGTTCCAGGGCACACAGGTGGTACAAATTTAAACCTCAAACCCCACACAAGGGCAGGGCTCTGGTGGTCCGGGCTCAGGAGATATCATTTTTCGCTTCCTCCCGGACTGAAAACCAAGACAGAAGCTCTCTGCTCATCTCCTTCAGAAGGTAGGTGGAATGGTTTTTATTTCATGTTTTCACCGAGTGGCTAGCCCTTCAGGGGCCCTGAATTTGCGTGACTTTTTAGTTCTTGAGCTCTGCCATCTCCTCTAACCCTGAAGCCTAAAATGCCATATTGGTAGGCGGCCTCGGGGTGATTCAGTGCTGAGTCTTATGTGAAATAATTGCTTACCTTTTACATTTGATCTGTATGAAGTTTTCTCACCTTCTTGCTAGTTTGGCTATACTTTCTAAAAGGAAAAAAATGTGTATTCGTTACAAACTGTGTATGTGTGTTGCATTATTAAAAAAATAAAAAGACTTTTAAGACTAGTCAACCATATTATCAGAAATGGAAGTAACCTTGTCAGTCTTTAGTACAGGATTATCTGTTATCGTCTCTATAGTTGTCGTCAGTACCTGAATTTATTTATCTATGTGTTTATTTTTTGTGCCTCATCTTCAAGTTAAATATGAGTAATTTGATGCCTGGGACTCTGCCTTGCGCACTGGTCACTATGAACAGTTGTTGGAAGTGTCAGGGTGGCCAAGTGGTCTAAGGCGCCTGATACAAGCTCTGCTTCCTTGTCTAGAGAAGTCACTGGCCTTGAGTGAGACTCAGTCAAATTTGCCAATTGACCTGCAAATAAATTATGTATTAAATCATGTATAAATATATATAAATTCAGTATTCATACAATAGATTCTATCCTATGCAAACTTTTAAAATAATTATTTATAGTCAGCCATTAATATGACACATATCTCTGAGATACTAAAGTAGAAAAGCAGACTTTAAAATAGTCATGTGTAATATTACCGCCCATTATAAAATACATGTGTGCTTGGGTGTGTTCATTTTATGTGTGTTTGTTTAAAACTATCTGGAAGGATATATGATAAAATTCATTTATTTCTGGTTACTAGGGTTTTACAAAATTTCTGTTTCATCCAAATGTTTTATATTGAGCACATGTATTTATAATCAAACACATGGAAAAAACATCTTTTAAAGTCCTAGGGTATTTGTTTCCTAAGTTTTGAGGTGCGTATTATAGGTAAAGCTTCTTTTTGTCTTTCTTCCTAAGGATTCAGCTTGATATTATGTATGCTTGTTTCTACTTTTCTTGAAAGCAAAAACAGCCCATTTTCAGGCTTAGTATGATTTCTTTAACAACACTAGTATCTCTTAACTTACTACACACTCAAGATTAGAGTGAGGCTCTGTCAGGGCTCAGCTCAAGTCTGTTCTAGATTTGAAACTTTATCAGCTTTGTCTTGTTCTTTGCTTTGTGGGCAGAAAGGACACTGTGATATGTCCCCCTCTGACCTTGTGAGAGGAAAGTACACCATAGGGCCTTTTTCTCCTCTGCACTACAGTTTTTGTGATTATACATTGTGACCTACTATATTATATGCTAGGTATCACCTATCTTTGAACAGCCCAGAAATATTCTAATGGATCCCCTGTCTTCTGAACTGCTTACAATGTACATCGATGATAAAGTTGGGACCTGGGAGCAGAGAATGAGTAAGAATCAGCTTCTCCCATTCAAGCCCATAGATCTGTTTAAAAACATAGTAATAATGTTGTAAGTGTTATGTGTGAAATGCTTTCAGAATTCAGAGAAGGTGCTTGATGGATAAGTGAAGATGAGACCATAATCTCCCTATTGTTTATTTTTCAGCCTTATCCACCATTCTTAATAATTTTACTCTAACCATTATATCTCTTATACATTTTTCCACAAACATCAGGCCATGCATTATGATCTTACTTATACTTGTATTCTCTACCTGGAATCTCCTTTTCCATCTTCCAGGCAAAAACCTACTTACCCTTTACAGTTTGGATCAGGCATCAACTCCATTAGGAACTGTTCCTAGCAGCCCATCCCTAGGCAGGCAGATGCTATGCATTGGCGCATTCATTCAACTAGCATTTATTGAGCATCTGTGATGCACGCATTAGTCTCTATGCCAGATCTAGAAAGGCAGTGGTGGAAAGACATGCAGTGTACTGTGCTGGGAGTTCTTATGCCCTAATGGGGGTGGCGGGGAAATGGCTGATGAACAAAAAACAGCCCAAAATAAAAGAAAGGTGGTCTACAATCACTGGTGAAGAAAATAAGCCTGAAGTTCTGAAAGAACTCCAGGCCTAGAGATAGAGAAGGGTATGGTCATGTGCAGATCAAGAAAGCATATTTAGTAGACAGTCTTTGAAGAAATAATGCAAGAACCAGTCACCTTCTATCTTGCAGCTCTTACAGTTCTTAAGTTGGTTCCATCTGCCAGCTGGGAAAGGGAGTGGGGTGGGGGAAAAGGCAGAGAGGAGATGTGATTGGGCCCAATCCTGAAAGGACTGGGTCAGTTTTGCCCACATTCTATTGGCAAGAATTCAGCCCCAAGGTCGCACCTAACTTCCGGGAAGGCTGGAGGATGTAGACTAGTCATGTGCCCAGGAGAAAGAAGATGTGGATTTGATGAATGACTCCTTTGCAGGTCTCTGCCACATTTGTCAAATACAAAAGGTGGTTCTCCTGGACCCTCTGGTAAGAAGTAAAGTCATTCTCTGGACATGTGGGTGGCTCCAAAGCAGCCATCACAAGTGCTAATGCTTCAGCTTTCTCCTCAACAGCAGACTAAGCACAGTGAGGCCACTTTCAAGAAATCAGCTCCTGTTTAACATACATTTCCTTGAGGAGATTTCAAATACTTAATTTGATATTGTGCCTTTTTTTTTTTTTTTTTTTTGGTATAAGCCCACATGGTTCTATTGATACCAACAAGGAGTTGGGAGGATAAACTCTGAAGCATTGGCCATCACTATAATTCTTCTTATAATAATACATAATTACAGCAATGTCAATATTCTCAAGTATCAGAGCTTCTTTCTATCATGTTTTTCCATATCAACAGAAATAAATATATGTTTTTCATCAAGTAATTCTGGGGGATGTATTTATTCTGCCTCATTATTTTTAAATTACTTTTAACTTAAGTTCTTTATATTTAAGAAGAACTTTAACTTCTATTTGTAATTATAGAGTCAATATAAGATTACAGGTGAAAAATGAAATACTCTATGATGGTAATATTCTCTGGACTCATGATTTCTTGGTGATGAAATTTTTACTACTGATAATTTTTATTATTGGTAATTTTTATTACTAATAATTTTGATCATCTGATATTGAGATTCATGTCCACTTATATAATGTAAATTCCTAGCAAGGTAGAAAATATACCATTCCTTTTGCTATAATCTTATATTCTAGCTTCACCAGAAAATGAAAGCAATTAAATGGATGAGGAAAAGAATAAATAAAACAAAATCAATTTTGTTGTTAGAACGTGGCTATCTTGCCTCAAGTATACCCTGAACCCTCTTGTAAATATTCACCTCTGACTGTAAACTCTGGGTAGAACTCTTATTCTTAGCTGTACTGTGGGTGTTGACTGTGGTTTTCAACTGGAACACAATGATGAAAGAAGGCAGAAAAATGGCAAGCAGGAAAGGAAATATTGAAAGGAAATAGGTAGTCCAGTATGTTTAACTTGACATTTAAATCTAGACTTTAGGAAGGTAAATATCTAAGAAAATCTAACAAATTCTCAAAGTTAGGATATCTTACCTTTGAAACTGGAACTCTTTCTCCAGCATTAGATATAGTTCAGATCAGATCAGATCAGTCGCTCAGTCGTGTCCGACTCTTTGCGACCCCATGAACTGCAGCATGCCAGGCCTCCCTGTCCATCACCAACTCCCGGAGGTCACTCAGACTCACATCCATCGAGTTAGTGATGCCATCCAGCCATCTCATCCTCTGTCATCCCCTTCTCCTTCTGCCCCCAATCCCTCCTAGCATCAGAGTCTTCTCCAATGAGTCAACTCTTCACATGAGGTGGCCAAAATACTGGAGTTTCAGCTTTAGCATTAGGACCCACTTAATGAAATATATGATGCATATTAGTTATATGTAATTGTAAGTGTAGAGAAATATTTAAAATATACAACAAAAAGGTAACAATGATTTCATTAGGGTGATGGATTTAAGCTGATTATGGATTCTGTTCTTTATATCTTCCTGTGCTTTCAAAAGAGTTGTTACAAAGAGTATTTCTTTTTGTATCACGATAGAAAAGTAAATGTCATTAAGGAAGGAAGAAGAGAGGTACTCTTCTTCCAGTCTGCCTCATTTCTTCTTAGAATATTATTCTGATTTCCTCTCTCTGTACCTAAAGAAGCAGCAGCACAAACTCAACCCAGACCCATGTGTCCACCATGCCTGTCTGTAGTCTCTCTCTGAACCAACAAACTTTGTCCTTCCTTGGAACCCTTACTCCCACACCTTCCTTTTGGAACTGGGATGCATATTCTAAAGTATATCAGTAGAATCTAAATTATCTGATATTTCTCAAGTATAATTGGCCCTTTAATAACTGAAAGCCTTTTTTGTGAGTGTTCTAAATTCTAAGGGCCTTTTCATGAAACTCTGGAAAGCTTCTCTGCAGGAGGTAGATATCTACACTGGGTCTGAAAGCAGCAGGACTTGGTGAAAGTGATGTATGTAGGTTCCTCCCTAAGTTGTTGCTTGCATAACCAAATAGGCAATGATGTCATTATGGAGCTGTGAAAGAAGACTGGCTTTAATCTGGAATGTTGGAAGTGGAGTTCATAAGACCCGGTTTATACATAATGAAGTTGAAATGTCCCTAGGAATTCAAGAGAGCATTTCATGTAGGCAGATGGATGTATGAGCTGAAGTATCTAGCCTGGAGATTCAAATTGATGTTTCATTTGCAAGTGGGGATAACTGAAGTTACTAGCTTAGGTGATACCTGAGAAGAAGAGAGCACTGAAGAACTGAAAGGAGCTGAGTACACAACCTGGAAAAATTCGGGCATCTAACGGCAGGTTATAGAAAAACAAGCCTGCAAAGGAGACAGAGAAGAAGCATCCCCAGAAGTAGCAGAAAAGCCATCAGACTATTAGGTCCCAGAAGCCAAAATGAGGAAATGTGTAAAGGAGTATGTTGTCTACAGTTCAGAAGCTGCTGAAAGGTTGGATAAGATAAGAAATAAAAAATATTCTCTGGCTCTAGAAACAAGTAGTCACTGGTAACCAGAGCAAAAGATGAAAAACACATAATATTGGGCCAGAATTCATATTAGAGTGAATTAGACAGTAAATGCTGCTGCTGCTGCTAAGTCACTTCAGTCATGTCCGACAGTAAATGGGAGGTGAGAAAATGAGCTGATGAAAAGAGGTGACTTTTTCTAGTACATTGGCTGTGAAAGGGGATGAGAAATATAGGAAAGATATGACCAGAGATGAGGAATCCAGTAAGAGATTTTGTTTGGTTTGGTTTAATTGTTTGCAATGTGAGAGACTCTAGATGACGTCTGAAAAATTATTCAGTATTTGGAGAGATTACTGGGGTAGTTTCAGTAGAATGCTAGGCTGCACTTTTTACAACTTTCTTGCAGTTTACAGTTCTATGATGGCAGAAGGTGGAGATTATTATTATTATTTTTTTTTTACCCAGTAGAGAGGCAACTAATTTCTGACTGGAGTGAATGGGCTGTTAATGTTAGAGTCCTGCTGAACACCAAACCAGTATTATATGCAACCCCGACAGCTTATCCTGATATTTATTTTCTAAATTGACAATAGGGCAGTGTTTCAAGTGCTCCTTGGACTGGTTTTAATGTCTTATAGACTCCTCTATTAATTGAGGAGTTAATTAGAATCCTTGTGTGTGTGTTTTATATGACCCTGAGAATCATGTTGTTTACCATTTTGAAAACCATGCTTGAACAGTTGTCAAGCCAACTGAAAGAGGAACATTGAGAGGGCACACCAAACACATTGGAAGGAATACATTCAGAATAGCATGGGCAGCAGAGTCATGGAAAGGAGAAAGGCATCTGCACCGAGAGGGTGAGAAAAGCCTAGGAGATATATGAACGTCTCAAACATGAAACCATACTATCTGGGGTTTCAAATTTGAAGCATACAAAATTTGCATCACAAATTCATTTAAGAAAGATTAGTTGTTACTTATTTTAACTGAATGAAGTAGAAAATACAGAGAATTTCACCCAGAAAGAAAAACTGAGTAAGGTAAGGGGCCTTCGGATGCCTTTGTGAACGGGAATCCAAATGCCATAGATTTTTACCAAAGCTGTCTTTATGATTCCAAATCAGTAGTTTGTTTCTGAGCAGAGTACAGCAGCTTCATGCAAGTATCTCGCTCATTTTAGAGCCTCCCCGCTTACTAATGACTGCTTACCCGGCACTAGGGTAGGCCGTGCTCCACACAGCCCAGGAATGAAGCGGCCATTAGGAAATAGAGCAGATGTGATTAAAGGCAACGGCACACCATACCCAAGCCTCCCGAAATAAACTCCCTTACATAACAGACAAAATCTCCCAATCACTCCCTCAGGTTCTCTTGGCAGAACAAGCTGATTTCCACCAAGAGGAAATATTCCATGATCCAAGATAAGGAATTCCATTCACTAGTATTTTTGTCACTCCTACATTAATTCTCTTCAGGAATTTCTGTCAGAAAGGTCTTTTTTGAACCATTTCATTACACAGCAGCTGTAGTTGTGGGAATCAAACTGGTCAGCAAAGACAAAAAAAAAAAAAAAAAAAAATGCAACAGTAACTCTCAGGCTTGTTTTCTCAACAAGGGTCTGTTTACCTTGCAGTCGATCGGCTGCTCCTACGAAGTCATTGTGAGACTGCTAATTTGGACAGTGTTTTAGTCAGAGATGTTCAGTCTCTTGTTTTATTCAAGAGTGTCTCACCTCTTGTTCATTTTGAACAAGGATCTGACTATTCACACATTTTGCCTGTTGAAGTGTTATTTCACACAGAAAGCAAAAGTAGGATTTTTGGTTTCTTTCTTTTTTTTTTTTTTTGAAACAAGAATAATAGTGATAAAGACATGAAGGCTCAAAAACACGTGGGGGGTTCTTGAGGTGGCCCAGGCAGGAAGCCTGCTTGTAGTCACGGCTGGTGACAGAACACAGCTGTCGAAACCGTACTGTGTACAGCTGATGGATTCTGCCTTGGCTAGTCCTGGAAGACAGGCCCTTCCTGACTCTAAATTTCTATGCATTACAAAAGACTGGTGAGTCTAAAAATACACTTACAGTGTCTGACTGGTTTAAAAAAAAAAAAGTGTACTTTCCTCACTGGTTTTTCTCTTTCTCTGTATACAATCCAGATTTCCTTATCATATTTTATCACTTGTTCTTATTGCCACAAACATAAGAAGGCCAAACTGTTACTACATGTGCTGCTGTATAGTAAGGACTAAGGAGAAAACTCCTGGTGAGCACCTTTGCTGCAGCCAAAACCACATATGCATCACCAGGCACCACAGAGCCCTGAGAGGGAGGAAGGGATGCCTTAGTGAGAAAGACTATTCCTCCAAGGGTGTGGGAAACCACAGACAGGAAATCGAGAGCCCAAACATTGTATTGGCTGCAGAGGAAATGGCACAGCATCAACTCATCATCTTCTGCCGGGAGGAGCTCCAGTCACTTTCTGTTGCTGGGACAAAACAGAGGGGGTGGAGTGCACGGGGAGGGGAGATGTAAGGAGATTGCTGCTGCTGCTGCTGCTAAGTCACTTCAGTCGTGTTCAGACTCTGCAACCCCATTGCTGGGGGGAGGGGGAGCATTTCCACAGGTGCCAGAGCCCCCTGGGTAATAATAACAGCAGCCACCCTTTATGAATACATGATGCATGCCCATTTCTGAGCTAAAAGCTTTCTGTACTCTTAATTCAATGCTTATAACACCCCTTATGATAAGGTAGGTCTAATTAACTTTTTAAAAAATGACTTTTTGGTGATTTTTCTCTATAAAACACATTAGTCATTCATTTAAATATCTGATTTCATTAGAAACCGTATTAACACCTTTTCTCCCCCTTGCCATAAAAATGCACCAAGAAACTGGCTTTAGAAACAAACAGCTATGAGCAAGTATTCCTGTTTCCTCTGACTTAATAAATGTTTACCTCAGTGATAATAGTCTGTAAATCAGTGAGACAGGAAGCTGAAGACTGAGATTCAAATGATCTTCCTCTTAAAAGTGGTAAAAAGTTATGGAACTGTGTTCCTTTCTTCACCATAGCCTAACATATGTACAACTCTTTAAAATTAATTTTTATTGGCGTACAGTTGATTTACAATGTGTGTGTATTTCTGCTATACAGCAGAGTGAATCAATATAAATACACATATCCATTCTTTTTTAGATTCTTTTCCAATTTAGGTTATTACAGAGTATTGGGTAGAGGTCCCTATGCTACAGAGTAGGTCATTATCTATTTTATATACAGCAGTGTATATATGTCAATCTCAGTCTCCCAGTTTATCCCTATCCCCTACTTACCCCCTCAGTAACCATGAGTTTGTTTTTTATATCTGTCACTCTATTTCTATTTTGTAAATAAGTTCATTTGTGCCACTTTTTTTTTTTTTTTTTTAGATTCCATGTATAAGCAATATCATACGATACTGGTCTTTCTCTATCTGACTTCACTCAGTATGACAATCTCAAGGTCCATCTAGGTCATGCAAATGGCATTATTTAATTCTTTTTTATGGCTGAGTAATATTCCATTGTATAAATGTACCACATCATCTAGATCCATTTCTCCATAAGTAGACATTTAGGCTGGCTTTATGTCCTGGCTATCATATATAGTGCTGTGATGAACATTGGAGTGCATGTATCTTTTTGAATTATGATTTTCTCTGGAGATATTCCCTGGAGTAGGATTGCAGGATTATATGGGAGTTCTATTTCTAGTTTTCAATGAACCTCCATACTATTCTCCATAGTGTCTGTACCAATCTATATTCTTACCAATAGTGCAGGAGGATTCCCTTTCCTCCACAACCTCTCCAGCATGTATTGTTTTTTTATGATGGCCCTTCTCACTGGTATGATGTAATACCTCATTGTAGTTTTGACTTGCATTTCTCTAATAATTAGTGATGTTGAGCATCTTTTCAGTGATCTTTTTACAGATTAGGAAATAGGTTTAGAGAAGTTAAGAAGCTTGCCTCAGTTATGCTGCTGAAAGTTGAGAAGAGTCTGTATTCAAATCTCAGGCCTGTTTGACTCCATAACCTCCCCCTTCATCATTACACTATGTTAATCCCATAGAAAGTTAGCAGTTATTTAGCCTCATGTAGTCCAGCGTTTTATCAAAACCACAAATCCCTCTGATAACACACTCAATACAGGGTCATCTGTGACTATAACCTCTAGTAAGGGAGCAGCATTGGGTATCCTGGTGTTTCTCAAACTGGATACCTGTGCCTGCAAAGTATGTACATTCAGAATAGCCATTTGTATTCAGGAAACAGTCAACCATGGTCTAACATGCCTTCACTTCTGGATAGTTAAATATATTTAAAGGCTTGAAAGATTGAAGGCAGGAGGAGAAGGGGACAAAAGAGGATGAGACGATTGGATGGCATCACTGACTCAGTGGACATGAGTTTGAACAAATTCCAGGAGATGGTGAAGGACAGGAAAGCCTGGTGTACTGCCATTCAGGGGGTCACAAAGAGTCAGACACAACTGAGTGATGGAACAACAACAACAAAGGCTTGAAAGAGACATTGTATTTTTAAGTAAATGTAGTAGGGGATTAACCGCAACGTCATCATTCCTTTTAAGGTAAAACATGAGACCTTAAAAATTAGCACCAGAAACTGCAAATCCCATCTGCACCCCCTCTACTGCCACCCTGCCAGGGTTCAAATTCTCTCTTTTCTTAGAAGGATTTCAAAGCAAAAGTGTAAGAAGAACTAGGTTAGTGGACTACTTTATATTCTTTGGAACCTGTGTCCAAGGCTCATATCCCATCACTACTACTGTTATCAGCCTAGTATTAGGCAACTTACTTAGCCTCTCTGAACTTCCATGTTTTCTTATCCATAAGATAAGAACAACAGTGCCAGCTTTTCAAAGCGTTTAGGCGGGTTAAACAAAGTGACAAGTGCAGCGTCTTCAGCACATTCTGTCATGCGTGGCCAATACAATTTCTGCCCCCCTGCACCCCGCCACACTGCTCCCTAAAACCCACCCTCTTAAGTGGCATCAACTCTCCTGACATCACAGAGAGGCTCCTCCTTGGCACTGATGTTTCTTGAACCTGTACTTGCCCCACCCTCACCAGACTCAGCTAATGAACCCTGCTAGAGAACAGCCAACATGATTTCAAGCTCTTTCTTCTGCTCGCCTCTGTCCTCACCTGGATTTTTCTGGAGAGCTGGCATTCCTCCTACCTTTGAGACCTGCACACAAGGGGCATGTCTGATGGCCTGTTTCTCTCTCACTGTCAGCAGAAACCCCAAATCAGAAGACATCTCAGGTACCTAAGTAGGAACTCATAGAGATCTAAAGCTGTCAGGCCGTGGGATTTTTCCTACAAGAATTACTTTATCATGTTAGCAGTAATTTTCCATTGTGGACAAATTGGAAGAAAGAGATAGCACCTGAATCCTGGAAATACCACCGTTATTTGGGGCTATCGCAAATTGTTCACTTTTTTTTTTTTTTTTTTTTGGGACCTCCAGTTCCTGACTCAGGGCAGGGGGATCCACTGGTCACTGTCAGGGCTGTTGAAAGAGGATTTGCAAACAAGAACCCGCACCTCATCCGCAGATGCCTCTAACGGAAATTGCACCCAGATGCTCTGAGCTCTCCTTACACTGACAGAAGTGACCAAGGAAACAAAGGGTCCAGGTGGACCTCAGGCTGTGCCTCTGTCTCACAGCTGAGAGCTCATCTTTCTGAATCCCAGGGTACTGCTGGTTGGGGTGGCCCGATGTGGAGAAGGCAATGGCAGCCCACTCCAGTACAATTGCCTGGAAAATCCCTTGAATGGAGGAGCCTGGTAGGCTGTAGTCCATGGGGTCGCTAAGAGTCGGACACGACTGAGTGACTTCACTTTCACTTTTCACTTTCATGCATTGGAGAAGGAAATGGCAACCCGCTCCAGTGTTCTTGCCTGGAGAATCCCAGGGATGGGGGAGCCTGGTGGGCTGCCGTCTATGGGGTCGCACAGAGTTGGACACGACTGACGCAACTTAGCAGCAGCAGCAGCAGCAGTGTCGTTATGGGGTTGGTGAGTTAAAAAAAAAAAAAAGCAAAACAGATTTTACTATGATAATGGTTGTTAAAGGAAGGTGAAGGGCAACCATTCCTTGGGAGTCATTTCACAGCATTGTTACATGTGATACTTAGAGAAAGCATTTCCTTTTTCTCAAGAAATGGCCAGATACACAGGTGGTGCCTGGGTAAGTTTTCTCCACCAGCACCTTTTTGATCTGATGAGGGAGACAGAGGCATTGTAGGTCTCTGTTGCATCCCTCAACCTCATAGTTCACGCTTGATTTGACTCCTCACCTGTATCCTGTTGCCCGGAGCACAGGGTCAGTATCCTGTGGACTCGGCTTCCCTGACTGGAAGGAAGGCACCTAGCTGAGCTGTCATGAGGTCATCCTAGTCTTGTACAGGCTCGGGTGACAGCGGATATTCCGCTGTGTCTGGGAGGGTACAGCCAGAGAGAGACAGAGCTGTGTGCCTTGGGGGGAGGAGGTGGATCTGAGGAATAGCTCAGCCTCACTCAGCATCAAAATTGTTAACCTCAGTCAGTTAAGCCAGTGTGCTCTCCCCTCTGTCTCTCTCAACTGAGCTAAAAGAAAGCAGAAAATCATTATGCAAATCCAGGAACTGCGGAGCTGATAAAACTCCTCTCTCTATGGCAAGGCTGGTGATTCCTTCTGCACATTGCTGGTGAGAAAACTCTTTCCATGGTGCAAATCAAATGTCCTGGACGTAAATAGCTGGAGTTGGTAGGCCTGTCAGATTTCTCTTATCGTGTGGGTTTTTATTTCTCAGCACATTATAAACCAGGAAGAGTTTATAGGCTGAAGAGTTAAATAGCTCTCTAAGTTCATGAATCCTGGGAACTGAGGAGAGGCTTTGCTAGGGGCTAAGGCTGTTATGACAGGGTGTGTGCTCCCAGAGCACTCTTCTTTTTTAATGTAAACATTTCATTTTATTTTGTTAATTTTTTATTTGGTGGTGCCAGGTCTCATTTGTGGCATGTAGGGTCTAGTTCCCTGACCAGGGATTCAAGCCAGGCCCCCTGCATTGAGAGCATGGAATCTTAACTACTGGGCCACCAGGGAAGTTCCTCCTTATTACTCTTCCCTGATTCATGAGCTGAAGCTTCAGGACGACTCTGTCAAAGGCGTTGACACCACAGTGCTCAGTCTCTTATCTGTATTCATAAAGTGTCAAGGGAAGATGTGATATGCTAGGGGTTCTGGAGACTCTCCCTGGACTTGGGACTTGAACCATTAGTCCTCCAAGCAAGAGGGCAGACTAATCTTTCTCAGCTTTTCCCCACAAGTCAGTCACTTGCCCCCTGAAATGGGCTCCTTTCTTGACTCTGTCTGCTCATAGTGTGTGTTGTCGTGTCTGACTCTTTGTGACCCCATAGACTATAGCCCACCAGGCTTCTCTGTCCATGGAATTCTCCAGACAAGAATATTGGAGTGGGTTGCCACTTCCTTCTCCAAGCTATCTGCCCATTAACCATCTCTTATTTACACATCTGTTTATTAGATCCTGTTTTAGAAGTGATGCAAGGCTAAAGGAGAATTTGAGAGAAAATAGTCATAAGTCATTATATCCTCACCAGATGGAAGGAAAATAAAGAAACATTTAGGAGGTTTTTTTTTTTTTTTTTATGAGTTGAAAGAATGTCCCTGTGTGGCTTGAATAGCAAGAAAAGGAAAATATTCCTCTTTCAGTAGGTACTTCCTCTACTTTAAGCTGGCAAGAAATGTTTCAATAACAGGTTGTACAGAATGTTACTTCAAAGACCTGGAATTGGCACACTGGGTACTCTTGCCACAAACTGCATCCAAAAATGATTTAACTTCCCCAGTCAGTGATGTGTACAAATGGCACACACGCTGCTAACCACACATGCAGCGATGTATGAATTCCCACATTCCTGATTTCTCATTCCAGCCAGCGAATATTTTTTTCAGCGCTAAAAAGACATGAATCAAGTTGTAAAAGGATATGTGTGGAAAATGCCAAAGAAAAAATGAAAATCAGATGCTTTGAAAGGTGAAATGCTCTGCTGCGATGCTCTGTGTCCTTTCCCATTCTCTCATCAGAGGTGACCAGGGGAGTGCCCATTACATCCAGTGGACTTAGGGAGTGGAGGATGTGGGAGGAGGCAAGTCATTCATTGTTCTTTAAAACAGTTGTGGCATAGCTCGATACTTTGAAGGAAAGGTATTTCAAACTAGTTCTTATGGACATAACATCTATGCAGCGTAAAGTATTTTTTCTATATCATTGCTGCTCTGCTTTCAGCTGCTATGGTTCTTGAAAAAAAAAAAAAAAAAGCCATTCCCAGCACAGTGAATCCTCCAGTAGTATGACCAGGCCTAGGAATAAGGAAAAAAAATACATATATTTTTTTCAGTCTAGTGCATTCATAGACTTACAAAAAGATTTACTGGGGACATGGAGAGGTTGGAAGGTAATATTTTGAATCCCATTTTTTATCTTGATAAATCCCTGATGTGAATTCCTGTGCTCTGAGCCAGTTTCTCATCAACAGAATTAACACAGTCTTTGCTGTTCCTGTCACAGTACAATATTGATCACAATGCAGAGCAAACTCAGCTGCCTTCTCCGCAAACGGCTACACGTGAGACACTGTAGATACACTGACAAGATAACTGCTCGCCTTGGGCGTATTCTGTCAGTGGTGATCTGGGATGTTTCATGTATGCCACTGCTTAACAGTCCTTTTATTGGATGAGATTTAGAAGGTCTGGTAACCAGTGGAATATCAAAACCCTGCCCTAAACATTCATCAGAGGCATAATTTATGGATGCCCTGTATACTACAGGGTCTTTATACTTTTCTCTAAGTTATTTAAATGCGAACTGTTTGGGGGCATGTATATACCATGTGGGCTATTGTCATTTTTTATTTGAATGGGGCATTGTGATTACTCAAAGGAAAGACAGATTTGAGTAGGGCCATAGAATAGGAATGTGATAAGTAGCTAGATAAATACATTAACCATATAGGCACAAAACAACCCCCATTTTTTACAAGGAATGCAGTGTCAGCTGGAGAAGGCAATGGCAGCCCACTCCAGTACTCCTGCCTGGAAAATCCCACGGACGGAGGAGCCTGGTAGGCTGCAGTCCATGGGGTCGTGAAGAGTGGGGCATGACTGAGCGACTTCACTTTCTCTTTTCACTTTCATGCATTGGAGAAGGAAATGGCAACCCACTCCAGTGTTCTTGCCTGGAGAATCCCAGGGACGGGGAAGCCTGGTGGGCTGCCGTCTATGGGGTCACACAGAGTCGGACACGACTGAAGTGACTTAGCATAGCATAGCATAGCAGTGTCAGCAGGTATTAAGCCATGCCTTGTACACATGGCAATCTCTGCTTGACTGAGATTAAGTAAAGCAGACATCATGACTTAGATAAACATGGCAACGCAGAATTGGAAAGAACTGACACCACACAGAAGACTCTTTTTCCCCTTTCCCGGTCTCCCCAGGATCACAACACTACCTAATATTGATAAGCCTCATTCTGGTCAATCAGATACTCTTGTAGTGTGATTTATGGGAGAAATATTGGGTTTGCATCATCTCTTTAAGGTTTTCAAATTGCTTTTGGAACTGCCTCTACCCGCCATTATTATAAATACTGAAGGAGTCCTAGAAGAACTACTATCCTTCCTCTTCTTCCTACAATCCATGCTTTGTTCTATCTGGCCTTAGAGATCAAACCAAACTTTGAAGTTTGAAAGTAGAAATGGTTTTCTCAGTGTATATGCCCAGCAGTGGGATTGCTGGATCATAAGGCAGTTCTATTCCCAGTTTTTTGAGGAACCTCCATACTGTTCTCCATAGTGGCTGTACTAGTTTGCATTCCCACCAACAGTGTAAGAGGGTTCCCTTCTCTCTGCACCCTCTCCAGCATTTATTGCTTGTGGACTTTTGGATAGCAGCCATTCTGACTGCTGTGAAATGGTACCTCATAGTGGTTTTGATTTGCATTTCTCTGATAATGAGTGATGTTGAGCATCTTTTCATGTGTTTGTTAGCCATCTGTATGTCTTCTTTGGAGAAATGTCTATTGAGTTCTTTGGCCCATTTTTTGATTGGGTCATTTATTTTTCTGGAATTGAGCTGTAGAAGTTGCTTGTATATTTTTGAGATTAGTTGTTTGTCAGTTGCTTCATTTGCTATTATTTTCTCCCATTCTGAAGGCTGTCTTTTCACCTTGCTTATAGTTTCCTTTGTTGTGCAGAAGCTTTTAAGTTTGATTAGGTCCCATTTGTTCATTTTTGATTTTATTTCCAATATTCTGGGAGGTGGGTCATGGAGGATCCTGCTGTGATGTAAGTCAGAGAGTGTTTTGCCTATGTTTTCCTCCAGGAGTTTTATGGTTTCTGGTCTTATATTTAGCTCTTTAATCCATTTTGAGTTTATTTTTGTGTATGGTGTTAGAAAGTGTTCTAGTTTCATTCTTTTACAAGTGTTCGACCAGTTTTCCCAGCACCACTTGTTAAAGAGATTGTCTTTAATCCATTGTATATTCTTGCCTCCTTTGTCAAAGATAAGGTTACCATATGTGCGTGGATTTATCTCTGGGCTTTCTATTTTGTTCCATTGATCTATATTTCTGTCTTTGTGCCAGTACCATACTATCTGGGCATACACACTGAGAAAACCAGAATTGAAAGAGACACGTGTACCCCAATGTTCATAGCAGCACTGTTTACAATAGCCAGAATGTGGAAGCAACCTAGATGTCCATCCACAGATGAATGGATAAGCAAGCTGTGGTACATATACACAATGGAGTATTACTCAGCCATTAAAAAGAATACATTTGAATCAGTTCTAAGGAGGTGGATGGAACTGGAGCCTATTATACAGAGTGAAGTAAGCCAGAAAGAAAAACACAAATACAGTATACTAACGCATATATATGGAATTTAGAAAGATGGTAAAAATAACCCTATTTACGAGACAGCAAAAGATACACTGATGTATAGAACAGACTTTTGGACTCTGGGACTGGGAGAGGGTGGGATGATTGGGGAGAATAGCATTGAAATATGTATAATATCATATCTGAAACGAGTCGTCAGTCCAGGTACGATGCCCGATAACAAATGCCTGGGGCTGGAGCACTGGGATGACCTGGAGGGATGGTGTGGGGAGGGGAGAGGGAGGACGGTTCAGGATGGGGAACACGTGTATACTGGCGGCGGATCCATCTTGATGTATTGTAAAAGCAATACAATATTGTAAAGTTAAGCAAAATAAAAAAATAAATAAAGTTATTTTAAAGAATAAAAAAAAAAAAGAAAAGAAAGTAGAAATGGTATTAACAGACAACTGAGAAGAACCATCAACACTGGGCCAGAAACTAAAATTTGGTTTAAAATAAGAGATGAATATTAACAACCGATATTTTTGAGTATTGTCATTTTGCCATTGAGCTTGAGCTTAAAGAAATTGCAAAGATCCTTTGTGCTCTTTCAAGAGTTACTTTATCATATTGGTTTTACAGACTAGAGTTCAACTTCAGTTAAGTGACTTGCTCAAGGAACTGAGGGGAACTTGAGGGGAATTTGATGCATTTCTTAATAGGGTCTTAACTTTGTCCTTCCACGTCTGTCCTTCTCTGAAATCCCTTTTACTATCTGATCACTTTCACTATCATGATTCCTTTTACTATCTAGAGAATTTTGATCACATGTGTGGGTGTTGGAAGACAAGATGTCAAACATATTTTTTCTGTAGAATGTGAGTATACATACATATAAAATGTATACATACAAATGAGTAGAACTAAAAGTGCTTTACAGTATTACATAAGGTATTATAATGACTATGTCTTCATTTGCAAGATGCCATGAAATGTAGGATGTATCACCAGGTAAATGACTTTCCAGGGAAAAAAAGAAATTCTACATTCAATGCATATATCATTAAGATGCATTTCATTGTAAAAAAAAAAAAAGTGAAAATATGAAGCATATATATGTTATAATAAGAAGTTATCATTATATCTCCCCTACTAAAATATACATTCTTTTAAGGCTATTCAATTTTGAAAGCAGACAATCTATTGTCTTTTCTGTAACTAACATTATTGCTTTTCTGAAAAACAAACTTTAATATAGTAGGAATGAAATATAAGAAGTGATGTCTCTTGTATTTAGAGCTCCACTGAAATGGTGCATTCTCTGCCTCTAAAATTAGAAAAGAAAAATTTGTCTCATTACCTTTTAGCATGTGCTTGGAGAGAAATTATAATTTCTTCCAACTCAAAACTTCTATTGTTAAAAATAAGAACAAAGTAAAATGTTCCAATTGATATAACTAATAAATAATAAAACTCTCATTGGTGCCTTGACTCCAAGAAATAAAGAAATGCACAATGATCAAATGGAATGAGCTTGAAAGAAAGTAGTTGATAATGGTTTAATCACTTTATCCTGATCCACTGAAAGTGAAAAGTGAAAGTGTTATTTGCTCAGTTATGTCCAACTCTATGCAACCCCATGGACTGTAGCCTACCAGGCTCCTCTGTCCATTAAATTCTCCAGGCAATACTGGAGTGGGTACCCATTCTCTTCTCCAGGGGAGCTTCTTGACTCTGACTCATTATTTTTAGCTAAATCATTATAATAAACAACAATCTTTTTTATTTAATAACCCCAAAGGCAATGGCATCCCACTCCAGTACTCTTGCCTGGAAAATCCCATGGACGGAGGAGCCTGGTAGGCTGCAGTCTATGGGGTTGCTAAGAGTCAGACACGACTAAGCGACTTCACTTTGACTTTTCACTTTCATGCATTGGAGAAGGAAATGGCAACCCACTCCAGTGTTCTTGCCTAGAGAATCCCAAGGACAGAGGAGCCTGGTAGGAGGCCGTCTTTGGGGTTGCACAGAGTCGGACACGACTGAAGCAACTTAGCAGCAAGAACTTTAAGGTTTGCCTAGAATGGACAGAAGTCATCATTGGCCACCGATGATCAGTTCCCTTGAAAATATCAGAAATTGTATCAATATAAATTGCCTATAGTCTTTGTAAAATCACCTGAAATGTTGACAGAGAGAATCATCATCATCATAAAGAGAAACAGCAGCAGTAATAATAGAAAGCTAACAAGTTGCAGAATGTTTGTCAACTAAAAAAAAAAAAAAGCACGACTTGAAGTTGAGAGCTCTTGCTTTACTCAGCAGACTTTCTGAGCACTTCAAACTCTGGATGCATCCTCTCAGATCGCTCTGAGGGACTGCTCTGAAGAAGTAAGGGAGGAGCCAGGATATATAGGAGTTTTTCCAACAAAGACCAGGTACTCAGAACATCAGAAGATTATTTAAAGAAAACTAGATATCTAAGTTAATGAATTTAGAGTTTTTCCTTGTATGGGAAGATGCAAGAGTCTAGGCTCATTGAAATCATTCCTTTGAGATGCACCTTAGCTACCTAGGGCCAGTATCCTGTTCTTTCCCATCCTGAGTCCCCCCAGGGTGTGTCATTGTAGGTGATTGCAAAGGCTAAATGATTGACAGTAGACAACCCATTTGTCTCCATCCTACTCCCCTTCGGGCTCACCACTGGGGCAGCTATAGTGGCTGATGGCTTGCTAGGCTCAGCATTCTTTGTTTGCTGATACGGCAGGAAACATTTTTATTCACATGTTAGAGAAATCTGGAAATTAACTTGGAGAAGAATCCAGTAACCCCTCACCTGAAAACCCTGGGCTTGGTGATTAAGTGAGCAAGCCTGCTGCAAGCCTGGGATGGGGATTGCACATGTGCTCCGCTTTTCCCCCTAGTGGCCCAGGCCAGCTGAAATGGTAGGTTCTCCACTCTTCTACTGAGATGTTAACTCTGATCTCAGAACTACAAACCTAGGGATGTGGCTTACTAATTGGCCATGTTTCCAAGTGGAAAATGAAAGAGTCATTTGCATCTAGTTTGGAGCTTAATAGCATGCTGAAAACATTTAGATCATGTTCCACTATTGATAAAGATTTTGGGAGAGACAGGAAGAGAAATGAAAAGAGAAAGAAAGAAGACAGCTTTGCACCATCTTGATGCATATCTAGTCTGTAACTCTATGCCAGGGGCCCTCACACCAGGGTGCTGAAAGGATGTTCTCATTACCTAATGCGGAAAACCCTGCCTTTGTCCTCAGCCACTGTGTCTGAAAGACCCAGGTG
Organism: Tragelaphus eurycerus; assembly: GCA_935064755.1. Taxonomy (NCBI): domain Eukaryota; kingdom Metazoa; phylum Chordata; class Mammalia; order Artiodactyla; family Bovidae; genus Tragelaphus; species Tragelaphus eurycerus. Next base: position 12,278,671 of record CAKXYN010000024.1, on the reverse strand, counting down.
CAAGCCAGAGAACTGTCCTGGGAGCAAGAGTGGCTTGTGCAGTAGCAGAAGGCACTATGGAAATGAAGGTAACTTGGGACTGTCATCTCAAGTTACAGGGAGCAGTAACAAAAGTCAAATCACAAGTTATTGCTTCCTTGCCACTGCTGAGTACTGCTGAACATATGGAAGCTTGAATTCTCTCTAGCCAAAAGAAAGAAAAAGAAGGATAATAAGAATCCCATCAGAATAAACGCCATCTTCTCAAGGAAGAAAGCATTTTTTAAATTTTGTTTTGTTGGTTTTCAGCAAAATCTGTTAAAGAGAGACCTTTGGGCATCTTTGCTAAAAGTGCAGCTGGCCAGAGAATTCTTGTGCAAGACAGACCAGTAGCTTCTGGTTTTAAAAGTCCAGGTTTTACCAAAGCTTCAGATCAAAGCAACAATTTGACAATGAGTTCCTCGAAACGTGGAAGTTTGCCTTATACTGATTCCCTTTGGGCAATTTTGTTAATCTTTTTGGTCTGTATTTGAGATTGTTTTCCTGGAGAATTGTTTGTGTAGCTCATAAAGGAGAAATTGGGGGGTGAGGGGTGAGGGGTCCTGGGCTTTCGTTTCTTGTCAGGACCTTTAGGCAGATCAGTGACTTGACATTTTTCTGAGCCTCCATTTCATCATAAGTTGAGTGAAAGATCTGAATGTGCAACACATTAGGCTTCTTTGCTGTTTTAAAGACCTAATTCTTTGATTTATTAACCCACACCTTCATTGCTTGTGTGCTTAGTCACTTAGTCGTGCCCGACTGTTTGCAAACAAATGGACTGTAGCCTGCCAGGCTCCTCTGTCTGTGGCGGTTCTCTAGGCTAGAATCCTGCTGTGGGTTGCCATGGTCTTCTCAGGGGATCCTGCCAACCCAGGGATTGAACCCAGGTCTCCCATATTACAGGCAGATTCTTTACTGTCTGAGCCACCAGGAACCTGATTCTTTGATTTATTAACCCTCACCTTCATAGCCTACTTACTGACATCTTTACCCTCTTTTGTAGAGACTATATTGCTGAGTTTTCCTCTCCTCTATTAGAAATATGATCCCAATTCTTCTGTCTGTATTCCCAAGGACTATTTCTCTATGCTTTAATAACTTCGCCTGTTCTGATAACTGAAAAAAATGCACAGCCTCAAAGTTGATAATTATGTTTTATTTGGCAGTCAAAACTGAGAACTTAAGCCACTCTGAGAAACAACTCCAAAGACATTAAAGGAGAAGCCAGGATATGAACAAGTTTTGTAGCAAAATCAGGCAGTGACAATATCAAAAGATTACTGTTAATTAAAGAAAACCAGACATCTCAAGTTAATGAATTTAATGCTTTTCCTTTTATGGGAAGATACAAGAGACTGGGATCCCTGAAACCATTCCTTTGATGTGCACCTCAACTCTCTGGGGCCAGTATCCTGTGTTTTCCCATCTTGAGTCTCCTCCTTGGGGGTGTGTGTAGTAGCTGATGATTTGATGGGGGGCATCCTGCCTCTATCCTGCGTTTCCTCGGGGTTCACTGTTGGGAGGGCTGTAATGAGATGCCTTGATGGCTACAACATCCTCTGTTTACTGATATTGTTGCAGGAAGGGGGACCCCTTCCAGGGCCCGAAACCGGGCTCTTGTCTAACACTCGGAAATGAACTGTCCAAGGAGACACATGTGCTGATAAAGCAAGAGATTTTACTGGAAAAGGGCGCCCGAGCGGAGAGCAGTAGGTTAAGGGAACCCAGGAGAACTACTCTGCCACGTGGCTCGCAGTCTCGGGTTTTATGGTGATGGGGCTAGTTTCTGGGTTGTCTTTAGCCAATCATTCTGACTCAGAGTCCTTCCTGGTGGTGCACCAGATGCATTTGCCTTGTTAAGCCAAAATGGATGCCAGAAAGAAGGATTTTGGGAGGTGGTCAGACATGTGGTGTCTCCTTTTGACTTTTCCCGAACTCTTCCAGTTGGTGGTGGCTTATTAGTTCCCTGTTCCTTACCAGGACCTCCTGTTGTAAAACCATTCATGCAAATGGTTACTACGGTGCCGGGCAGGGCCAGGCGGTTTCAATCAGTGTGCTTCCCCTAACAATATGGCAGACAGCACTTTCCCAGAGTTATGGCCCAGTGGTGCAGAGCAACACTGAAGTGAGGGCTCCAATAAAAGTCCACCTAGTGCTGAAGTAAGAGGAGCACCAGGGCATCCATCACTGTGTCTGACAAATCTAAGCATCTGGCCCCCTGCATATCTCTCTGTGCACCCTCCTCTCCCTGGGGCGGAGAGGGAGCCCTGGGCTGTGAGAGCAAATCTGACCCCAGCCTCCCTCAGCCACCAGTCACTGCAGCGAGTGCCCTTACCCCAGAGACATGCCCTCTTTTCAGCTCAGCGTCTTTTTTCAACTAAAGGAAAGGATTGGGTCAGCTGCCTGTGCTCTTTTAGCTCCATGAGAAATCTTCTGAGACGACCACATCTTTGAGGGCCATGTTTGCTTCAAGCAATTCTGACTTTGTTTCACATTTGTGCAGTCTGTTTTCATTTTTTTCTCTTAATATGGAACAAAGAAACCTCTCCTTTTGAAGTCTATACTAGAGGTGTCCTGGTTCATTTAAAAATAGCTCGCTTTGTGTTTAAATCTTATTCTCCAGAGGAGAACTACTACCATTCAGATTAGTTGTCAGGCTTCCCCTCATTGGCAGATCATTAATAAACCAGTTAATAAGTAAGACGGGACCAACACTGTACTTGAGGAATTCAGTAGGGACCGTCAGGCTCATGTTGACTCACTGGTAAGGGCAGATTTGATTGATTTTAAGTAAAACAGATTGTGAGAGAAAAACAGTATTTTCAGGTGTGGAAAATTAGCCAGACCGAATCTCTGTGAAAAATCTGAAAGAAGGTTTTCAACATCAATTTTCATTTCCTAGAAATAGTTACTGTTATTATTATTATCTATCCTGTCAGACACCAATATAAATGTTTTTTATTTGTAATACCTCATTTTATTTAACAACGGATAAGACAGGCAAAGAGTCGGACATGACTGAGCGACTGAACTGAACTGAAGACAGGACAGGTAGCTAAATTGACAAGTAGAAGGATTCCCTGCTGCTGCTGCTAAGTCACTTCAGTCATGCCCGACTCTGTGCGACCCCAGAGATGGCAGCCCACCAGGCTCCCCCGTCCCTGGGATTCTCCAGGCAAAAACACTGGAGTGGGTTGCCATTTCCTTCTCCAATGCATGAAAGTGAAAAGTGAATGTGAAGTCGCTCAGTCGTGTCCGACTCTTAGCGACCCCATGGACTGCAGCCTACCAGGCTCCTCCATCCATGGGATTTTCCAGGCAAGAGTACTGGAGTGGGGTGCCATTGCCTTCTCCGAATGATTCTCTAACTATATTCTAATAAGCACATGAATACTACAAAGCCTCCTGAGATACTTAGTCTTTGGCAGGTATTAAAAAGTTTCCAGGATGGGGACATTCACACACCTGAGTGAAGAGAGCTGACTGTGAGACAATAGGAAATGATGAGAACTTTAGAAAACTGGGGACTACATTCTGTAGCTAGTTACTGCCAGAACATGGATGTCTTTCCTGATCTTATTTTTTGTTTTTGTTTTCAATAAAATTCAGAAATCTCAATATGTATGTGGCATTCCCTCTTGTTTTTAAAGCACAGACCAAGCAAGAAGCATCTGAGAGACAGATTTCTCTCCTTGGGATCCAGCTCATGACCTTTGCACTGTACTGCTCACTCATGCACATCACACACTATCTTGTCACAGGGAATCTCCTAGGATGTATACAGGGAGTCCCCAGCTTTGAAATGCCTGACATGGATATCTCTTCTTTACAAATGACTGCTATGAATATCCACTCTGACTAGGGACTTACTTCCCTTCTATGTGACTCTTACAGTGCAGTGCAGGAGACCCCGGTTTGATTCCTGAGTTGTGAAGATTCACTGGAGAAGGGATACGCTACCCACTCCAGTATTGTTGGGCTTCCCTCGTGGCTCAGCTGGTAAAGAATCCACCTGAAATGCGGGAGACCTGGGTTCGATTTCTGGGTTGGGAAGATGCCCTAAATAATGGAAAGGCTATCCATTTCAGTATTCTGGCCTAGAGAATTCCATGGAGTATATAGTCCGTGGGGTCACAAAGAGTCAGATACGACTGAGCAACTTTCATTTAAGTAATTTCAGTTCACTTTGGGGGAAGGCAATGGTACCCCACCCCAGAAGGAAATGGCAACCCACTCCAGTATTCTTGCCTGGAGAATCCCAGAGACGGAGCCTAGTGGGCTGCCGTCTATGGGGTCGCACAGAGTCAGACACGACTGAAGTGACTTAGCAGCAGTAGCAGCAGCAGTTCACTTTATGTGACTCTTTATTTCCAATGCCTCCAAAACCTTCTCTTATCAACCAACTCAGCTATTCCATCCTCCTTGAGATAGTTTTCCCTCAGGCATGTTTTCCCTTTATTGCCTCATGGCCAGTAATGACATGGCATCCTTGAAACTGCAGATCCATTATCCCTGGATGCATTCCTACAGCTAAAGACCTTAGCCATCATTGCCATTTATCAAGAACTTGCTAAGTAACCTGATCTTTTTCACCATTCCCCAAGACCTTACTTTCCACCCTAATTGCAAAAGGCTTGAACCCTCTCCAAATCTTGCAAGGCCTCTACCTCAGTCCCTTTTCCTGCTACCTAAGATCTTCACTCAAGAACCATAAATTCCCATTTCGCCCTGCTCAGGAATCTCAATTTGGTTTATCCTCCACTGTTTGAGGCAGACAAGTCAACGTGTGAAGGGGCAGTAGGGTAGGGATGGGACTAGCGTAGACTCATCTCTGTGTAACTAACGTCCAAAGCACTATCGTCACATAGCAACAGTATTGAGCTTAGAAGATTGGTTCTGAAGCACCGTTTTGTACATACTGCTCTGAAGCAGGATGAGAGATGATTAGATTTTCCCACCCAAGTGTCCATCAGACGGCAGAGACTGTGTAATCCCCTCATTTCCACAAATTCCTCTATCTGTGAAATCTTTCTGAAGATGCATGATTTAAAAGTTTATGAGCATTTTGCACTTTATTCCTTGCTCTATTTACCTAAAATTGAGAATCTTAGATGATTTATATGCATAAAAATAGCCACTTCCAATATATCCACATTTATAATAGATTGCCATAAATTTTATGTGCTGTTGCATATACTTGGCAATATATGAGCCCAGATTGAGAGCCATAGGGCAATATTATAAACTAGACTTCATAGAGAGGTCTAAAAATATACTAATTTTCATGTGTAATACTATTCTCATGGAGGAATTTTGTTACGAATGGTCAATCTTCAATATTCATTCCTTCAGTGCACATTTGTTGAAAAGGCAATAGAAGTCAATCTTTATTGAGGGCTCAGAAAGTACTATGTACTTTAAATAATTTATCTCCTTCAAAGTAACATTCTAAATTGTGTGTATATATAATTTTACAAATGAGAATACTAAATAGAAAATGGCCAAATTGATAATGGGGATAGTGTTCACAAAGTCAGCAGAAAGGAGCAGTTGAAATAGATCCTAGGGAAAGATGTGGAAAATGGTTTTTGGAATTAATATTTTCCTTTTATGTGTCAACTTGACTGGGTCACAGGATGCCCAGATGTCTGGTGAGGCATTGTTTCTGGGTGTGCCTGTGGGAGTGTTTCTGGAAGGAATTAGCACTTGAATGGTAGACTGAGTGGAGCCCATTGCCATCCCCAGTGCGTTTGGATATCACTCAATCCATCTGGGCCTAAAAACCAAAAAAAAAAAGAGAGAGAGAGAGAAAGGGAGGGTTCACCCCTTATTGTTGGCTTGGTTGAGTTGGGACATTGTTCTTCTGATCTTGGATTGAAATTTACACCATCAGCTCCCCTCTTCTCAGAACTTCAGGCTTAGACTAGAATTATACTACCTACTTTCCTGGGGTTTCCAGCTTGAAAATGGCAGGTTATGGGACTTCTCAACCTCTATAATGGTGTGAGCCAATTTTTTCTCATAATGCATATGTGTATCTTGCATTATATATATATATATATATATCTTCTTGATCTGTTTCTCTGGAGAATCCTAACACAATAGTAAAAAATATGTTCACAACCAAAAATGCTGCTGCTAAGTCACTTCATTCGTGTCCGACTCTGTGCGACCCCATAGACGGCAGCCCACCAGGCTCCCCTATCCCTGGAATTCTCCAGGCAAGAACACTGGAGCGGGTTGCCATTTCCTTCTCCAATGCATGAAAGTGAAAAGTGAAAGAGAAGTCGCTCAGTCGTGTGCGACTCTTAGCGACCCCATGGACTGCAGCCCACCAGGCTCCTCCATCCATGGGATTTTCCAGGCAAGAGTACTGGAGTGGGATGCCATTGCATTCTCTGACAACCAAAAATAAGATTCAATAAAATGGAAGCAGAGAGTTCTAAAAAATCAAGCTTAAGAAAAAGAACCAGACATATGTTGTTGAAACAAGTAAAGGACGTGTAAATGGGAAGTAGAGTGAGAGAATGTCTTATCTTTCAGATGGGCTCCTTTTTCAGCCTTTTATTACACATGTCATCAATAATAATAATTAAAAAATCCCAAAGCATTTTTCCCTTAAGATTCTTGAAGTGTGCTAAGAAATCAGAAGCATTTTAATGTTATTTTAAAAATACTTTCTCCAACAAGAAAAAGGAAACTTTTATAAAAAGATTGAACTCTTATTAAAAGGTATGAGTTAGTTTCCAATTGCATTTATTAGACTAGACTGTCTTCCAGTATACCCATAAACACTCTGAAGCTTCTATCTAGAATCTAACAGGTTAAAGCAAAGCACTACTACATCATCTCAGAGGCCTGAATTACAGTGGTAGACCTTTGAAATATGTGCAGTCATTTTTTAAACAGCTTTATCAAGGTATAATTTACATACCATAAAATTCACTCATTGCACATATACAATTCAGTGATTTTCAGTGAATTTATAGAGTTGTGCAACAAACCCCACAATCCAGCTTTGAACATGTCTACCAATCTAAAACATTCCCTCATACCTGTCTGTAGTCAATTCCCATCCCCAGCCTTAAGCAACCACTGACTACTTTTTTCCTCTATAGATTTATATTTTCTAGAAATTTCATGAAAATGGAATAATGTGATATGTAGTCTTTTGAGGCTGGCTTTTTCTACACTGCATAATATTTTTGAGATTCATTGATGCTGTAGCATGTATCAATAGTTCATTTCTATGTGTTGATGAATAGTATTAGACTGGATCCATATTTTGCTTATTGGTTTGAATCACTTTCAATTTGAGGCTATGATAAGGCAATGGCAACCCACTCCAGTACTCTTGCCTGGAAAATCCCATGAATGGAGGAGCCTGGTAGGCTGCAGTCCATGGGGTCGCTAAGAGTCGGACACGACTGAGTGACTTCATGTTCACTTTTCATTTTCATGCATTGGAGAAGAAAATGGCAACCCACTCCAGTGTTCTTGCCTGGAGGATCCCATGGATGGCGCGGAGCCTGGTGGGCTGCTGTCTGTGGGGTTGCACAGAGTCGGACACAACTGAAGCGACTTAGCATAGCATGATAAAGCTCTGATAAACTTTTATATGCAAGTTTTGGGGTGGACATAGGTTTTTATTTCTCATGGGTAGATACCCAGGAGTAGAATTGCTGGGTTGTATGGTCATGGACAGTGGAGCCTGGAGGGATACAGTCCATGGGGTAACAAAGAGTCAGATACCACTGAATGACTGAGTGCACACATACAGAGTAAATGTATGTTAAGTTTTAAGAAATTATTGAACTTTTAAAAATGGGAATATGCCAATTGATATTCCCACCAGGAATGTATAAGTGTTCATGTTACTCCATAATTTCTCTAACATTTATTGTCATTATTTTTATAGCTATTCTAGTGAATATGCATTGGTCTCTGTGTGTGTTAGTCACTCAGTCATGCCTGACTTTTTGCAGCCCCACGGACTGTAGCCTTCCAGGCTCCCTTATCCATGGAATTCCAGGCAAGAATAATGGAATGGGCAGTCATTCCCTTCTCTAGGGGATCTTCCCAACCCAAAGATCAAACCCAAATCTTTACTGTCTGAGCCACCAGAAAAGCCCTTGCGTTGGTCTCTAGTTCAGATTTTAATTTTCATTTCTCTACTGATCATTTTTTATGTTGCATTAAGCCATTCATGTGTCTTTCATGGAATTTAATTGCTTAAATTAAGTTTTTGGACTCCTTTAAATCAGGCAGATTATTCTTTTATAGCCTGCCTGCCTGCCTGCTAAGTCGCTTCAGTCGTGTCCGACTCTGTGCGATCCCATAGACAGCAGCCCACTAGGCTCCTCTGTCCCTGGGATTCTCCAGGCAAGAATACTGGAGTGGGTTGCCATTTCCTTCTCCAATGCATGAAAGTGAAAAGTGAAAGTGAAGTCCCTCAGTCGTGTCCGACTCTCAGCGACCCCATGGACTGGAGCCCACCAGGCTCCTCCATCCATGGGATTTTCCAGGCAAGAGTACTGGGGTGGGGTGCCATTGCCTTCCCCTCTTTTATAGCAGTGGTCCCCAACCTTTTCAGTACCAGGGATTGGTTCTGTGGAAGACAATTTTTCCACGGACCAAGATAGGGGTTTCAGGATGACTCGGTTCAGTTCAGTTCAGTCACTCAGTCATATTTGACTCTTGGCACCCCATGGACTGGAGCACACCAGGCTTCCCTGCCCATCACCAACTTCCAGAGCTTGCTCACACTCATATCCATTGAGTCGGTGATGCCATCAAACCATCTCATCCTCTGTCTTTCCCTTCTCCTCCTACCTCCAATCTTTCCCAGCATCAGGATCTTTTCCAATGAATCAGTTCTTCACATCAGGTGGCCAAGTATTGGAGTTTCAGCTTCAGCATCAGTCCTTTCAATGAATTTTCAGAACTGATTTCCTTTAGGACTGACTGGTTTGATCTTGCAGTCCAAGGGACTCTCAAGAGTCTTATCCAACACCACAGTTCAGAAGCATCAATTCTTCAGTGCTCAGGATGATTCAAGCACATTATATTTATTGTGCACTTTATTTCTATTATTATTATGTCAGCTCAACCTCAGATCATCAGGCATTAGATCCTGGAGGTTGGGGACTCCATCTCATAGAATAGTAAGAGTGTTTTTAGGTTCTAAATTTTTTTCTAATGTGTATGTGTGTTTGTGTTTTCATTTTCTCAGTGATGCTTTTTTAAAAATCAAAAGTTTTTAATTTTAAAACAGTTCAGTTTCTTTAAGATTTTGATTTTGGTGTCATGTCAGTGCCCCATTGAAACAAAGATTTTCTTCTAGAAGTTTTACAGTTTTTGTTTTTCATGTATGAATGTTCAGGGTTTTTTTAATCCATTTATCAAATTGATGGATACTTGTGTTTTTTCCACCTTTTGCCTATTATAAGTATTGGTGCCATGTACCATTTGTGTACACATTTTTGTGTGGTCATGCTTTCATTTCTCTTCGGTATACACTTAGGAGAAATTCCAGGGTTATAAGATAGTTCTGTGTTTTGAGGAATTGCCACAATATTTTCCAGAGCAACTGCACATTTTACATTTCTGTCAGCAATGTATGAAGATTCCAATTTCTGTATATCCTCACCAACCCTCATCTGATTTCAGTTATTATCTGCCTTTCTGATTCTAGCCATCTCAGTGGGTATAAAATGGTATCTCACTGCAGTTTTGACTTCTATCTCCCTGGTGGCTAATAATGAGCATCATTTTATGTGCTTATGGGTCAGTTTTTATATCTTCTCTGGAGAACTATCTATTCAGACCCTTTATTCATTTTTAGATTGAGTTTTTTTGTGCTTTAAGTCATAAAAGTTTTGTGCATAGTCTAGATACAAGTATCATAACAGACATGCTATTTGCAAATATATTCTATTCTCCTCCCTGATAGCTCAGTTGGTAAAGAATCCGCCTGCAATGCGGGAGATCCTGGTTTGATTCCCGGGTTGAGAAGATCTGCTAGAGTAGGGATAGGCTACCTACCCCAGTATTCTTGGGCTTCCCTTGTGGCTCAGCTGGTAAAGAATCCACCTGCAATGAGGGAGACCTGGGTTCAGTCCCTGGGTTTGGAAGATCCTCTGGAGAAGGGGAAGGCTCCCCACTCCAGTATTCAGGCCTGGAGCATTCCATGGACTGTATAGTGTGTGGGGTCACAGAGTCAGACACGACTGAGCAACTTTCACTTCACCCTCCAATCTCAAGGTTGTCTTCTCACTTTCTTTATGGTGTCCTTTGGAGAACAAAAGTTTTTATGTTTTCGACTTTGATTTTGTTCAGTTTATCTTTTCATTTGTTTCTTATGCTTTTAATGTCATATCTAAGAAAGTTTTGTCTAACCTGAGTTTGTGAAGACATACTCCTATAGTTTTACTCCTTTCTTTCCTCTAAGGAGGGATCCAGCTTTATTCTTTTGCATACAGATATCTAGATATCACAGAATCATTTGTTGTAAAGACTATTCTTTCCTTCTAGAATTATCTTAACTTCTCAGATTTTTAAATCCTGACATTTACTGGGAAAAAAAAATATTGATCCAGCTTTGTTGACATCTTTGCTTTTTAAAGATAATGTGCAGGCCAAGTAAGCATGAGATCTGTTTCCATGGAGAAGCCAACACTGTCTTCTCCCTTACCAGGTATCTTCCTGTGTGTAGAGTCCACAAGCTTTGGCCTGCTGAATGACACCCATTATTTCTATTCCATACTATTCTCCCTATTTCCATATTAGTACTGAATGATTCTAAATAAAACACCACCAATTAACATTACCCTGGGAGCAATTCTCACTTCATGTTTCAGGACAACATATTTTGGGTGATGAGATCCCTGCAAAAGAGAGAGATTGCTATTAGATAGTATGCATGATCAAGAACCAAAATGGATGAGATCAACATTGTACTATAGAAAGTCAGAAAGAAACTGAGAGCAATTGACCTGTGACAACTCCCAGGATTCAGACCTGTTTCCTGTTTTACACAGATGCAGCCACCAGCAGACCAAGGTGCTCTAGTTACAATTTATTTACATTTACTTGTTTTCATAGAGAGGACCCATTAATAACAATGATCCTCCCTCTCTCACCTGCAAAGAGGGACAGTTATGCTGGAAAAAAAAAAAAATTTCCAGTGCCAAACCATCTTCCTATTACTGAAGCCCCGGGTGCTTACTGATTCCAGGTTAAATTGTTTACTGGTGGCCCTGTTTGCACAATTTCTTTTACCAATAACTTCCTAGTTTTTGCATTATTATAAATGAAAGCTTCTGATTGAGAGGTTACACAGGAAAGAGAACAAAAAGATGACTCCTAAGAGAAGCCAGAGTTTTGTCATTCAGTATCTATATTGCCATCCAAAAAGTAGTGATTCAGTACAAGCTACTGGTTAATACTGTAGTGACCGTAGCGTATACCCACTCACTTGGGACCATGTCACGTCATTGATGAGGTAAAACATTCACATCCCAAACAGTTCGAATTTACCACAAAGTAGCATGTAGGTGGGCGGGGCCAAGATGAACCAGAAAAGAAAGACTGAATGAGAACTATAGGCCCAAAGCCTAGAACATGACTAAGGTTAGTATAGTAAGTTTCCATTATTAACCCTGATGAGAACAAGGACAACAGTATATCAGAAGGAAAGTGGTATTTGAGGCTACTCTGTGCTAAACTGAAAGGAGAAATTCTTTAACTTCCTGGAAGAGCATTTGAGAGGATTATTTCCCTCTTGAGGACACTTAATTGATCCTTTAAAACTATTTAAAAAGACAGAGCTACAAAATCTAGATTACTGGAGTATCCGAAGTTTATATTTCACAGGCAGTTGAGAGAGATTTTAAAAGTCCCCAACCTTAAAGTTATACCCTCCAGCTTTGTATCCTTCTTTTTCCACATAGTGTCTTTTTTTTTAATTGAAATAATGTTAATTTACAATATTGTGTTAATGCCTGCTGTAGAGCAAGGTGATTCGGTTATACATACATACATACACACACACACACACACACACACACACATATATATATATATATACACACACACACATTTTTTTCAAAATTCTTTTCTATTATGGTTTATCAAAGAATATTGACTATAATCCCCTGTGTTATACAGTAGGACCTTGTTTATCCATTTCTATATATAATGGTTTGCATTAGCTAACCACACTCAATCCATCTCTCTTCCCTCTCCTCCTTGGCAACTGCAAGTTTGTTCTCCATGTCTGAGTCTTGTTTCTATTTCATGGATAGGTCATTTTTGTCGTATTTTTGATTCCAAACCTAAGTGACACCATAAGGTATTTGTCTTTTTCTTTCTGACTGACTTCACTTAGTATGCTAATCTCTAAGTCTATCCATATTACTGCAAATAGGATTATTTCATTTATTTTATGGCTTAATAGTATTCCATTATGTATACATGCCACAAATAGGTATCATCTTTATCCATTCATCTGCTGACACACATTTAACTTGTTTCCATGTCTTAGCTGCTATCAGCTTAAGCGTACGGGTCTATGTTTGAATTCTAATTCTGTCTAGATTATGCCCAGGAGTGAGGTTGCTGGATCATACAGCAACTGTAGTTTTAGTTTTTTGAGGAACCTCCATTCTGTTTTCCATAGTGGCTGCACCAACTTACATTCCCAACGGTGTAAGAGGATTAATTGCTTTTTCTCCACACCCTTTCCAGCATTTGTTATTTGTGGACTTTTTAATGATAGTCATTCTGACTGCTGTGAGGTGGTAACTCATTGTAGTTTTGATTTGCTTTTTCTAATAGTTGTGTTGAGCGTCTTTCATGTGCCTGTTGGCCATCTGATGCCTTCTTTGGAGAAATGTCTATTTAGGTCTTCTGCCCATTTTTCGCTTGGGTTGTTTGTTTCCACATGACATCTATGTGCTTAACTTTTTAATCTTAAAGTTGTAGTTCTTTCTCTGTAAGATGGGAATAATTTTTTTTTATCTCCTAGAATTCTGTGAGATTTATTAACATAAGAGAGTATTATGCTCACATGTTATAATAAGATAGAATGACTAACATCTACTAGATATGACTAAATTGCCAATGAATATGGAGGTAATAGTAGACACAATTTTTTTCTTAGCTTATAGTTTCTTTCACTGACTGCAGAGACAACTAATCTACACTAATAGTATTATTACGTTTTGCTTCAAATGATTTAAATTAGAACCTTGACTGTAAAGAAAAGTCAACTGCATAACAAATCTGTCTGAAGATATGAATGAAGTTCGATAATTGTAAATAACAAATATGTCTCACTTATAACAGAGCCGGTAAAGTCCTTCTGAAAAAAAATTCCATGGTATAATAACCTTTCCCCAAAAAGCTGCTTTGGGGTCACTCTGTAATAAAAATGCAATGGCACACAGCATTGCAGTGAACAATTGACACATTTGAACTTGCCCCATAATGGGGAGAATTTCTTTGTTTTTGAGTACTTGTATTCTTATGTCTAGAGTCAGTCATACGCCCTTGGATTCACCAATAGGGCATGTTGAAATATCTATTTGGAAGTCAGTAACATGGAGAAGGCAATGGCACCCCACTGCAGTACTCTTGCTTGGAGAATCCTATGGATGTAGGCGCCTGGTGGGCTGCAGTCCATGGGGTCGCTAAGAGACGGACACGACTGAGGGATTTCACTTTCACCTTTCACTTTCATGCATTGGAGAAGGAAATGGCAACCCACTCCAGTGTTCTTGCCTGGAGAATCCCAAGGATGACGGAGCCTGGTGAGCTGCCGTCTATGGGGTTGCACAGAGTTGGACATGACTGAAACAACTTAGCAACAGCAGCAGCAGCAACATGAAGAAGCAGGATTCCCTGGTGGCTCAAAGGTTAAAGAATCTATCTGCATTGCAGGAGACTGCCTGCAATGCTGGAAATGCAGTTTTGATCCCTGGGTCAGGACGATCCCCTGGAGAAGGAAATGGCAACCTACTCCAGTATTCTTGCCTGAGAAATCCCATGGACAGAGGAGCCTGGTGGACATGACTTAGCAACTAAACCACCACCACCAACAGGAAGAAGCAAGAGCCACAGAAAGGCACTTGGCAGTTGTGCTGGATCCAGTTTGTATGCTCTACCCAGATTCACTCGTCCATGCAGTCATATAACGAAAACTTACTTGGGTTTTGTCTCCAGTAGACTTATATCTATACCAGGGGTTCAGATTCTTTTGGCATAGAGCTTCAAAAAACCTTCCTGAGTGATAGAAGTGTCAGTAAGACCCTTTGGACCACATGTGAGTTTATGTTAACAAGGCTCCTAGCTGTCTTTGGGATGGAGGTTAATTGGCAAAACAAGTCCTACCCCCTGATACCCAGAGAGGGAAGTGTGGCTGGAGATTGAAGTCAATCAAATTGCCAATGATTCAATCAATCTTGCTTACGTAATAAAAGCTAGATTAAAAACTATGAACAATGAGGCTCTTTAGCTTCCTAGATAGTGAATTTATTAACATACCAGGAGCGTGGCACTCCCTGATGCTATAGAGAAAAGATTCCCCCTCTCCCGTCTACTCTGCCCTGACTTCCGACTGTGTCTCCAAAGTTTGGCTGATCCTGAGTTGCATCCATTATGATATACCTGTAATTATAAAGTACAGCATTTTCCGTGAGTTCTGTGAGTCTTTCTAGAGAATTATCAAACCTGATGGGCATCATAGGAACACCGTTTGTAGCCAGTTTGTCAGAAATGTGGGTGGACCCCAGGACTTTCATTTGTCTGAGGTGAGGACAGTCTTATAGGACAGAGTCCTTAACCTGTGGGATCTGATACTCAATTCTGGTAGTTCTAGAATTAACATTTTGCCCTTAGCTTGTAGGATTTGGGCAAACTCTAGGTCATTAACATCAGACTTGAGCAGAACTGTAGCATGCCCAGGTACAGTGGGCAAATGGCTGTTGGAAACCACGTGCCTTCTCCAGGACTCAGATTCTGGCTTATTTTGTCCCTGGAACACCCCCAGTGATGCCCTACATTGCTCCTGCTCCCTATAACAGTACTCCTCATTATCTCTGCCTTTCCCAGTGGTGCACACTGGGTTCCAGCGTGGCCTCCATTTGTAACCCCTCCCCAGTGAGTGCTGCAGGAGCATCGGAGCTCGGATTCAAACCTATCAGACCCATGAAAACTTTGATTTCTCTAGTGGTTGCATGGAGGTTCTAAATAATACAACCTCAGTGTCTTTCAGGATGTCTTTCACCAAGAAGGAATAAGCAGGTAAACCACCCATGCTGCCTGCCACCAAGGAATTTTACAACATGCAGTGTTTGCTTATAACCTCTCTAGAGACATCCCATGTATTTAAATAAACACTGAGGTTCTCTGCAAAATTTTAGCCAACTCAGCAATGCACTGTGTGCTCACTCACTGAGTCATATCCAACTCTTTGAGACTCCATGGGCCGTAGCCTGCTAGGCTCCTATGTCCTTGGGATTTTCCAGGCAAGAATTATGTCTTCGGCATTGGCAGGCAGATTCTTTACCACTGCACCACCTGGGAAGCCCCAATAAGGCACTGCTTTCCTGTTTTTCTTTTCTATTCCTGCTTTCCAGGATTGCACCCACCCTTACAGCATCAGAATGTAAGCTTTTCCATAGACTTTGTTTTCTGCTGCTGCTAAGTCGCTTCAGTTGTGTTCGACTCTATGCGACCTCGTAGACGGCGGCCCACCAGGCTCCCCTGTCCCTGGGATTCTCCAGGCAAGAACACTGGAGTGGGTTGCCATTTCCTTCTCCAATGCGTGAAAGTGAAAAGGGAAAGTGAAGTCGCTCAGTCGTGTCCGACTCCTAGCGACCCCATGGACTGCAGCCTACCAGGCTCCTCCGTCCATGGGATTTTCCAGGCAGGAGTACTGGAGTGGGGTGCCATTGCCTTCTCTGAACTTTGTTTTCTAGGAAACCTGAAATAAGACAGATGTGTAGTTAGCAAAATCCTGCATTAAAAGGATCTGTGGCTGCTGGTCTGCTTGTCGTATCCCATGTCTCGTATCTGCAAGGGGAACTGTAATACTTGTGCCAGCTTCAGATACAGGGTGGGCTCAGGTGGAATCATCTGAAAGTATACTTGGGCATTATCCCTGTTTGTGTAGCACACAAACATGTTTTTATGCCCCTTCTAGAAATGTATTTGCAGCTAACAATCCTATCTCATATAAAAATAAAATTACATGCATTATAAATCACTAAAACCTTCCTATTTTGGAGGTGATAGGATGTCTTTATTATGTAATGATAATAATGGTTGATGGCCGATGTGTTTGTTTTATTTGACAAAGTAAAAATTGCCCTGATTTTCTAAAACAAAGTGCCTCCCCCCAAAAGTGTTTATCAAATTCAAAAGCTCTTGAAACCACTAGATTTCCCCATTAAGGACAGGTCCTAACTATCTATTCTTTGGCTTTTCTTTGACCCAAATATAAGACCCACTGAGCCTGCCATTTTCCACAGCTATGAAAGGAGTAATTAATTGGGGGCTTAGGGACTATTAGTGAACCAGTGAGGGTGAATAGGTTTCTTGTTAGATACTCATTGGGGATACAACAGGGAAATTATTCACTAGATTGAGACTATGAAAAAAATTATAGAAGACATCTTTTTCACACAGCCACCATCTCTTCCTACATAACTCATGTAGAAATCAGTTACACTGTAAAATATCAGATAATCAGGTCACCTGTGTCTAATGTTAATAGGACAGTACATTTTCTGAGTCCATATCTTCCAGAGCTCTTCCACTAAATGAGACTATAATTGCTTTCTTAAGCACACACACACACACATACACGTATTGGGGAACCAAAGGAGGGAGATTTCTGGCCATAGTGGAGTGAAAAGTAGGCTAATATTCTCCCAACAAATAGCATAAAACTGGACTAAACAATGCAACCATTTCAGTGCTCTGGAAATTGACCACAACAAAGGCAAATGACAAATTGAAAAGGGTTTCTTTAAGAAAAACTGCTAGAACTTCAGGTGAGAACAGTGGGAATCTTTAGTTGAGATGCCTGTAGCTGTACCCATCTACTCTGCTCCAGCTTACTTGGTGCTAGTGTATTATCTGGAGGCAGCCAGCTGTAAAAACCAGTAGCCATGGTTGGTTGACATGATTTGGAGCAGAGAAAGTCCATACCTAGCAGTGTTGTCCGGAGAAGGCAATGGCACCCCACTCCAGTATTCTTGCCTGGAAAATCCCATGGACAGAGGAGCCTGGTCAGCTGCAGTCCATGGGGTCGCGAAGAGTCAGACATGACTGAACAACTTCACTTTCACTTTTCACTTTCTTGCATTGGAGAAGGAAACGGCAACCCACTCCAGTGTTCTTGCTTTGAGAATCCCAGGGACTGGGGAGCCTGGTAGGCTGCCGTCTCTGGGGTCGCACAGAGTCGGACACAACTGAAGCGACTTAGCAGCAGCAGCAGCAGTGTTGTCGATGAAAGAAAGAAACCTGGTCGACAACAAAAGAGCTCTGCTTGCCCGAGGCTGCAATCTCAGTGAGAATGGTAGACCAGCCATAAATTTAAAAAAGAGCTCTTAGTGAAAGTCATAGAAGAGATTTATATGCTCTTCATACATCCTGTATTCATACTTTTCTGACCACTGCTCCAGCACTCTTGCCTGCAAAATCGCATGGACGGAGGAGCCTGGTGGGCTGCAGTCCATGGAGTTGCTAAGAGTCAGACACGACTGAGTGACTTCACTTTCACTTTTCACTTTCATGCATTGGAGAAGGCAATGGAAACCCACTCCAGTGTTCTTGCCTGGAGAATCCCAGGCACGGTGGAGCCTGGTAGGCTGCTGTCTCTGGGGTCGCACAGAGTCAGACACGACTGAAGCGACTTAGCAGCAGCAGCCATGTACAGGAGAGACCTGACAGGTCCTGGCAGAGGATGAAATCTGAGGCAGACTTCACAAAGCCTGAACTTTGAATGCACTTGTTAGTCCACATACAGATCCACAAGGAGAGGTTAGGTGCCTTATAATGGACATTTAAGCACAGCATCTGCTCCATCACTGGCTGACCAGTCAACAAAAGAGACACTATGCAAACTCAGGAACAACTCTAAGAAGCCAAGTGAAAAAATAAAAAATTTAAGCAGAGACATCAGTGACTGCACATAATTGGAGAGATCAATTCCACAAACTGAATCCAGGTGAGTTACAAAACAATCTCCATGAATCTGAATCCAGATTTGCTGCAGTGTTTTATATAAAATATTCAACTTTCAACAAGAACAAGAACACAAGCAAAACATTCAAAAGAAACAAAAAAAAATGTAAGCTTTACTTGATATATTGGCATTAGCAAAGATGTTAACACTATAACAAATATTATAAATGCATTCAAAGAATTAAAGGAAAACATAAGGACAATGTGAAAACAAAACTACCCAGCACTCAGATCTTGGTTTCTAATACTGTTATTCAGTAAAAGGATGCAGGAATCATTAGAGCAATGGCTGAGACTGGAAATATAGAAGATGAGCTTAGAGGAACTTGTGGTTTAAGAAAGTACTTAAAAAACAAAAAATACTCTCAGGGATTCTAAGTTCTCATACACAGCCTAGGTTAAGCCTCCAAAAATTCATTAGATGATCTGCTGGGTCATATGGTAGTTAGGCCCAGGGATCCCACTACTGGGCATATGCCCCAAGAAAACCACAATTTAAAAAGACTCATGTACCCCAGTATTCATTGCAGCACTATTTATAATAGCCAGGCCATGAAAGTAACATAGGTGTCCATCAACAGATAAACGGATAATGAAGATGTGGTACACATGGGCGATGGAATGTTGCTCAACCATAAAAAGGAACAAATTTGAGTCAGTTCCAGTGAGGGCAATTAACCTAGAGCCTGAAAAACAAAAATCACATATTAATGCGTATGTATGGAATCTAGAAGAATAGCACTGGAAAACCTACTTGCAGGGCAGAAATAGAGATGCAGACATAGAGGACAAGCTTTTGGACATGGAGAGGGAAGGAGGAACTGAAGAAGTAGCATAGACACATATACTCTCTCATCTGTAAAACAGAGGACTCGTGGGAGGCTGCTCCAGAACACAGGGAGCACAGCCTGATGATCTGTGATGACCTGGGCCAGGGGGAGCGGGCTAGGGAGGCTCAAGAGGGAGGGGATATAGATATAATTAGGACTGATTCACACTGGTGAATGGCAAAAACCAACACAACACTGTAAGATAATTATTCACCAATTAGAAATTTTTTTTTTAAGTTCAGCTGTTTTCTTCTTCTCCTTATCTATGACTCTTTTCTCCTTCTCTCTGTTCTACCAAACATGAAAATAGCCATGGTTCTCATCTCCCTTAGGAGGAATGCGTCCACTTTTTGATTTCAGTTTGTCAAATTGCTTTGCATTCTCTGCTCTCTGACAGATGTAAAATGATAGTGATTTTATAAATTATCTTACTTTTTAGTGGGAGTAACATTTTCCTGTGACTGTCCACATTCTAAATAGAGATGAACTTTCTCCAAATATTTGAAATAGTTCTCAAATTCTTATCAAAGTGATCTCCTAAAGTTCTGTCATTCAGGTTTTTCTGCTGGAATCTTCTCTCCACTTATTTGCTTGGAAATTTCCACTGATTCTTCAAAACTTCAGTTACCTTTTACTTCTAAAATAAGTCATGGTTTCTCAACTTCTGTGGACATGTAGGGCCAGAAAATCCTTTGTCGTGGGGTCTGTCCTGTGCGTTGTAGGATATTTAGCAGCATCCCTGGTCTCTAAGCACTAGGTGCTGGTTGTACACACACTCCTTCTCTGATTGTGACAACCAAAGTATCTCCAGACACCCCCAAACGTAGAGAGCAACAGGTATGCCTTGATCCTCCTGCTGGGATCAGTGCAGGGGGCAGGCCTTATTTGTCTTCATTCTCATGTTATCTTGGATCTACTTATCACATTAGCACTTATATTTTGTTTTATGTGCCTGTTTCCTCTCTCTGTCTCTAACACACACGTTTATATCAAGGGAAAAGTAATTATTATTTCAAAACCTCTGATGCATTGAAGAAGGTGAATGTTAAGAGGTAGAGAGGTAGGGAGAGAGTTGATGGCTGTGATGATGTAAATAATTGAAAAGGCTGGGGGAAAAAAAAAGCTAAAGATCTGTATGCAAGAAAAGGGAAAGATCCAGGGGAAAGTTTGTGTGTATGTGTATTTGTGCATATATGTGTGTTGGCATGGAAATATGATGAGGAGGGAATAACCCCCTTCCTGGAGAGGGCTTTGAGTTGGAGCCAGAGAACTTAGAGAAAGTAATGGAAAAAGGATGGTGAGGAAAATAATGTTTGGCAGTCAAAGTTGTAATTTGAAGAAGTTAAAGAGGTCTAGTCAGGATTCTTGTCGAGTTTTGCCATTTAGCATAAAATTGACATTCTCATTCTACCCAAAAAAATCATCATCATTGTGGAGTTGGATTTGCTTTTATAAGGTTGCAGAGGAAGTTCCAAGTCCTGCTTTGAGGTAGACAAGATGTTGGTAACATCTTGTTGTTGGTGCTAGAATGGTGTGTTGTATATAGTCACCTGTTCTTACATTTTTTATTTTTTTTTTTTTATATAGTCTTCATGCTTTGGATGCCAGTTGAAGGCAAGATGTACCCCTTAGAGCAGAATTCACTGTAGATAGTAGACTCTCAGGATCTGTTGTACAGGACCATGGATGAGAATTAGCTTCTCTTTGAGGGATAATGCAATGATTAGTGAATATTATTCTCCTAGCAATGGGGAAAAGTAATAACCTGCCCATGCAACCAGGGGGAAAGAACTTCTGAGTATTTCTCATCCTCAGATATCAGGCAAGGACTGGTACTCTTGGGATATAAGATAGTAGAGGAAGAAAGAGAAGGAGGAGTAAGTTTTATTGAGAATTTACTAACACTATATCAAATTTAAGATTGAAAGATACACCCATAAGTGTCAATGATAATTTTAATGTCAATCATCATTTCTAAAACACATGCAAATTTTACAGATTTAAATATGAAATAAAAATTAATATTAGAATTGGAAATTCTGGTGAAAAATTGTTTCTGAAAGATATAAGGACAGAACCTGATCAAAAGCATCTAAGAAAGAATGAGTGGGGTGAACCTGAAAATCATATTCTAGAGATCTAAATGGGGGAAGAAAAAAATAAATAGATGTCTCATTCCAAAGTATTCCATGATGTTAACATAACCCACAAACTGTGAAGCAGGAACCAATTAAAACATTCTAAAGTGCTGACAAGGCCTTCTGTGCCAGGGCAGCAGTTTGAATGGGTGCCATACTGTTTGAATACCAAGGAAGACCACTTCCCTTTTGCTATACAGCTGTGGTCAGAGAGGGACAGTTACATGGGGAAGGGAGTGGAGGAGGGGATATAGAGACAGAGTTTGTTGCTCCTGAGAGGACAAAAATCTCAGCATGCTAGAAGTCTTGACATCCCTCCCCACCTCCACCCCACCCCACAAAAGCTTGGGAACACCAAGCTGAGAGGAGAATCCACAAAGAAGATTAAGAAGAAGGAAAGCAGAGAGTGAGCAAGGGTGGCTAGAAGTGTGGATTTGGAAGCAGAGAGCTTGCTCTTGATGCCTGGCTCCATCCATTCAGCCGATGTGACTGGGGCAGCTCCGTAGCCTCCCCCAAACCTCAGTTTTCCCTTCTGGGAAACACAGATGATAGTAGTATCTGCCTCATTGGGATGGCTGTAAGACTGTCAGCCTACTGACTGGCACTAACTTAAGTACAAGATAAGCATTAGCTGTGGTTATTCTTAAAAAAAGTAGCATGCCTCTTAGAAAGATATATAGATATGGATAGAGATATTAATATATAAAGTAACCCTGCATGCATGGCTGAGGAATGTCTATATAATTAAAGAAGGAAGGCAGGTAACCAGATGCAGAAGACATGACAAGCACATTTGTTGACATGCAACCAAGAAGCCAGGACAAACTCCCCTAGAACATGATTTTCACCTTCTTTGGCAGAATGCGGTGGCAAGTCATGAATAGCTAAGGGCAGAATTACAATGGGGCTTCCCCAGAAATTGCTTGTCAACTGCAGCAAGTGACTGTTCCTGATTGGAGTAATATTGCACATAGACATTATCCTTCAGTGGTGTGCCCACCAACATCACTGTTTTATAGAAGGGATTTTTGACTTTGCACAACAGAATCATATAGGGAGATTTTAAAATTATACAGATTTCTAGACCCCACTCCAGACCAATGGAATTGGAATCTCTGGGAGATTCAGGCATCTGTGTTGCAGTGGGCAACTAGAACTGAGAATCGTTGCCTTAGAGCTGTGGGTCCCAAGCTGAAGTGTGCATCAGAACCATGTGCAGTGCCTATTAAAACACAGGATGCTGGACAAAACTCCCAGACCTACTATTATTCATTAGGTCATCCTTCTGTTATTCATTATGCTGAACTCCACCCTTAGATCTACTGTGATTCTTTAGGTCTAGGGTGGGACCCAAAGGCCAATGTCCTTTAGCCAAAGACCACCAGGAACACAGCTGTAGTTAAATAAGTTGGATTTATTATTTGATGCCAGGAGGAGAAACACACACCTTAGGGAACCATGGATGTGTCAGTGAGAGGGTGCTCAGAAGACCCTGCTATAGGCTGTGGACTCTGGTTGAAAGACTTGAAGGAAGGTTCAAGCAGGTGTGAGTCTGCTCTCAACTGGTTGCTGCCAGAAAAGGGGGATGATTCCATGAGTGGATATCTCAATAAGTTTTATCTTTAGGGAGGGGAGACTCACAAGAGGATAAGCTATACTTGGAAGAGAAATAGAAGCCGCTCATTTTGGCCAACAGAGGGGATGTTTGGTAACTTGTGGGCTGCACAATGACCTTGGTTTTATCTGTATTTAGATAAAATTATGAAGTGGCCTTGTTTTGTCTTATTTTATCATGGTTTCAGAGTAACCTTGCATGGGATTGGTATTCAGTGAGATTCTTTTTTGTTCAGTAGAGGAATAACACGGCCCATGGAGAGTGCCAGGCCAGCTTTCCAGTGTCAGATACCGCCCTTTGCCCCTTTTTCTCCTTTCTCACAAGTTCCAGGTGATGATGATACTACTAGTCCAGAGACCACTAGACTTTGAGAACCACTGTCTATGAGAGTAGAGATCTGAGACCTATGTTTGGAACAGGTAGATAATAAAAATGCATGAACACAGCCTTAAAAAGTCAGGGCACAGAGTTTTGCAGCAACAACGAAAGAAGAATAGTGTAGCCTGGCAGACGATGTAGCTTGGGGAAACTGAGTCCGGCACAGATGGATGTAACGCAGCAGCTCTAAGGATGGACGCGGCCAGTGCATCTGGTTGTGTTCTTCCTCTCCAGTTCCACCTTCCACCTCAGGGCCTTTGTCCCTGTTTCCTTTGGTAAGGGGCCCATTTTTGGCCGTATTCATTCTTCACGTGTCCTTTGATAATGTCCCTCTTTCAGAGAGGCCCAGACCCGCACTCAATTGGATTCCCCCTTCATCACCCTCTTCTGTTTCTTCAGTGTACCAATCATGATTTATAATCAGATATTTTTACTCTTATGATGGCTGATTTAATGTCTGTCTCACCTGGTGGGCTACAGTCCTTAGGGTCGCAAGGAGTCAAATGCAACTGAGCATGAACTCCCCTGCTAAACTGTGAGCTCCCTGTGGGTAGAGCCCATGCTTAACTTGCTGACCACTGTCTCTTTCCCTTCCAGGACTTTTCTGAAAGACACACTTCCTGCCACAGCATGTGCATATCACAGATGAGTCCCCCCTCTTCCCTCTATCCAGCCCAATCCATACTGCATCTTTAAAAAATTACTTATGGCTTTGGCTTGTGAATGACACTCTTCTCTGTTCTTCATTGCTTATATAGATCCTATCCAACACTTTATATTTTTCTCTGATTACTTCCATGAAAAATATAAAGTGTTTGGTGAAATCTCCATGAGCAAAGAAACTTGAGTTTCACATTTAACAAATCACGATTTGTTGTCAAGCTCTCCCTGTCTTGATTCAATCTGGCGGTGGTTCTTTTAGCTGCCATTTTATGAAAGCTAGAAGGGACTATCTTTAAATAAAGATTTTCCTTCAGGCATTTCATGTGTTTGAGACATTGCTTGGATTTGTTGTTTCAATTAAGTGTTCGACACACTTCCCTTAACCCTTCTTCTGGGGTTGGGCTTGCTACAGCAGCCTCCTTGGCGATGGATCTGGGACAAGAGAAGAGATCTTGCCAAAAATGAGATCCAACGGAGCCTCAAGAGTTTTAAATTTCAAGCCAAGCTGGGTCCTGTTCAGATCTGGTTTAGCTGGCTCCTGGATTCTGAATGCACATGCTTCAAAATGCTCATAAAATGGTAACAGAAGACTCTGTGGACATCAAATGGCACTCACTGAACATCACTTTAATGAGTTAAGTGAAATGAAACAGGAACATATGGATTCCATTGTCCTAAAAATACACAGGGGTTTAAAATAAAGGCAAATAAATAAGTTCCTTAGTGACATGTGTTTTGGGGTTTGCTGAACCAAACACATTGGAAAGTTCTCCAAGACATCTATCAAGTCTAAAATGCAGCTGGCTTCACCCACTCCCTCATGTGTGGTCAATCATTTCGTATGCCCACTCTTCCCTTGCACTCACAGAGCCGTTTGGTCTCCTAAGATGGAGCCAAGCTCACTGTCATTAGTATATACAGATGTGAACAAAGCTCTGTTTTCTCAGAGCCTTGGGGAACATGTGTTCCCAAGCAAAGATAAGAAATGCTTTCTTTTCTCTCTACCCCAGTCCATCCTCCTTTGCCTTGTCTTACATTCTCTTCCAAAGTGTTGCTGCTTCCCTGCACTGGACAGAGGGGGTGGTCAGTGGGCATCCTAGATGGGACTGGCCTCCAGTACAGGCCTACAAAACTTGAAAACTTGAAATGGTTGTTGATTGTGCTGATTCCTATAGGCCCTTAAGTGTCCCTTAACTGTAGACCCTTGGCACCAAGTATACACACTGTTGCCATGTGTGTACACATGCTCTCTTTGTCTTTTCCTGCCTCCCAAGTATCCATCCTTGCAAATGTGAGAAGGGCTTCCTTCCACAGTTACCCATTTGTACTCAGAGACTTCTTGAGTAGGTGAAGTAGGTATTTTCGACTTTTTGTATGAGCATGGGCCTCGTTTTCCTGTGGTATGTAATATACCTTACCATAACATTAAAAATGGTTCTGCTGCCTTTGTCTCAGACACATATTGAAGAGAGCCTTTGGCCATATTCTGCAGGCTATAAAAATCACTAGCCCCAGAAAAGCTTCAGAAAAATTATCGCCACCTCT
Source organism: Tragelaphus eurycerus (assembly GCA_935064755.1). Classification (NCBI taxonomy): domain Eukaryota; kingdom Metazoa; phylum Chordata; class Mammalia; order Artiodactyla; family Bovidae; genus Tragelaphus; species Tragelaphus eurycerus. The sequence continues at coordinate 12,253,229 of CAKXYN010000024.1, read as the reverse complement.
TCAGAAAAGGTAAAGTGGACATCTGGGATCCCTGGAGGCTTCTAGGCATCTTGTTTCCCTATGACCGTACTGCCTCACAACTCCAAGCAGTAATTCTATCCAGGCTGGACCCAAGGATCAAGAGCCTCTCTGTACAATGTGATCCCCACAGAAGCTTTGGGCAGAGGGTCTCTTGTTTTGCTTTCTTCCAGGTGAACAACTCAAAACAGGGGTCTGTCCCTTTCCTGAACAAAGTAGCTACAGAGAGGCAGTCAGTGCACACTGGGGTGTCATCTACAAATTGTTTGGCTTGTGGGGCTGAGTCACTCATCTGATGGGAAAGAAGTGGCTGAGATTCCTATGCTTTGTTTTGGTTTGGTGTTTCCTGCTCTAATCTTTTTCCTTCTGCTCAACTATTTCTTGTTCCCTAATGCTTTGTGGCTTGTTTTAAAAATATAAGGTGTTGGTTTTTTGTTTTTTTTTTTTGGAAGGGAGTGTCAAGAGAATAAGGGCATGGGGGAAAGGGTGTTAGAATGTTGATAAGGAATAAAAAGTTGGCTCAGATGAACAAGAAGAGACCAATTATCACTAAGGGGGAGTCAAGAATGACTTTGTGGTCCTGGAGCCTTGAACAGTTAGTAGAATAGGAGTCATGTTCATACTTGTCAGAAACAGTTAAAAAAAGGGATCAAGAATATATTAAAGCAGGATAAATTCCCTTCACTGTGTTCCCTGAACCTCTTTGTTGCAACTTTAGTCCTTGTTCAGCCAATAAAAGAGAGATTTGAATGCTGAGGGTTAAAGGGAAGCCTGTTCCTCTCCCTTTAATATATAGAAGAGCTGAGAACATTTTCCCCTGACATAGCATGACCCCTGTCAGGCTCCTAGTCAATAAGACAGAGTGAGGTCTCCTGGTGTGAAGTCCCGCTACACACAAAAATGTGTTTAGAGACTCCCTACCTCTCTGTCCATGCACTGTCAAGCTTTCTAAGATCTCTCAAGATTTTCAGAGGGACATTTACATAATTACACTTCCTGGCTGTTTTCTGTCGTTTGCTGTTGTGCAGAGTGGCTGCAGCTCTTCCCCTCACCGTCATTTTCTAGTTGTGCATTATGCTCATGGCCAAGGCCAAATCCAATTTCTATAAAGTGAAAAATGAAATTCAGTTTAACCAAACAAGTGGTTGGGTTTAAGGCTACAAAAGCAGACAACCTTGTGCATCCCCTGGACACGATCTAAGAAAGACTTAAAATGTTCTCTTTATTCTTATTCAAAAAAATGACTAGACAAGATTCACCAGGGACCATTTTGGGGAGCAGTCTTTCTTGGTTGGCAAAGGGAAGGGGGGATGACCTCATAAATTTCCTCCATCCCTAATTTTTAACGACTCTTTATGAGAACATTAGCTTTGTAAGCTTTTACCCCAGGGTAAGCTGGCGCTCTTTGTGGGGAACTGTTTACATAGCTACATAGCCCTGTGAAATACTTGATTCAGCCAGATTGCATACGTGGTGAGTGAAAAAGCAGACTCATTTCCTCAGTAAACACATCTGCCTTCACAATTGCTTTCCTTTGCCTGAGCTCTGGCGACACTGTGAGAAATAACTCTGCAATCACTAAAAGCAGGGATGGAAGGATAGTCTTCAGCCTTTTGTTTTCCATTACTACCCCTCCCTGTTCCCCAAATAAGATGAATGTACCAGGTTTCACCTGCCAAAACCCTTGAAAACACTGAGCCTTCTCCAACACCCTGCTATGACCTTGATTATCTTTCTTCGTGTCATTGGTTCATAACATCAGCATGAATGTGGCAAGAACATAAGCTCTCCAACTCTAATAATAATGTTCTGAAACTGTTTGCCTTGATGCACCTGCCATGAAATTATATCAAGCACTTTCTAGAATTTTCTTTACATAGTTTCTCCCTAGATGGCCATCATTTCTCCTTGTTTAGTTTACTTTATCTCTTTCTCACGAGACATCTTATCCATCTTATTTCTTTGTAGTACATGTCTAGGTTCTGTCTTACCAACCTAACTCACTCTGCCCATTTTCTGGGAGTTGCTATGTCTTCTCTAACACCCACTCACATTCTTAGAAGGGGGGAATCTGGATCATAACCTCACCCCAACCTCAGCCCATCCTCTATACCCAGTGGGCATCTGATTCAACATGAGCCAATTAGAAACTCTCTTTTGAGAATTTAGATTCCAACTTCTGTCAGACTGGTCTAGACAAAGGAGATACAACATTGTAAACTGTTGGCTATTGAGTTTTGTAGGAAGGAATAAAATTTTATACCATGTTGCAAAGGAGCAGAAGCTGGTCTGTGGGTACAAAACAAGCATATAGATTGGGAGAAACATAAATGAGATGAAAGTTGGAGAGAGAATGCCTGTGGGATTACCAAGATTTCCCTTTTAAAGCCTGGCTACATGCTTACCTGTGGGTGTGATGAGTTAGTCTTGTGTAATAATAATATATTTTCCTTTTATGATTAAATTTGATAGAATTGGTGTATTATTTATAATCCAAAGAATGTATAACTAATCTATCTTTCAAATATCCTCTTTTTTATTAGTTTTTTTTGGGTAATTTAATGTTATTTTCTTGCTGTACAACAAAGTAGATCAGTCACACATATGTGTGGGTGTGAGTGTATGTATGTGTGTTTGTATATCCACCTTTTTTAGATTTCCTACCCATTTGGGTCACCACAGAGCACTGTGTAGAATTCCCTGTGCTACTATGGAGAACAGTGTGGAGTTTCCTTAAAAAAACTGGAAATAGAACTGCCATATGACCCAGCAATCCCACTGTTGGGCATACACACCAAGGAAGCCAGAATCGAAAGAGACATGTGTACCCCAATGTTCATCGCAGCACTGTTTACAACAGCCAGGACATGAAAGCAACCTAGATGTCCATCAACAGATGAATAGATAAGAAAGCTGTGGAACATATACATAATGGAATATTGCTCGGCTATTAAAAAGAATGCATTTGAATCAGTTCTAATGAGATGAATAAAACTGGAGCCTGTTATACAGAGTGAAGTAAGTCAGAAAGAAAAACACCAATACAGTATATTAACGCATATATATGGAATTTAGAAAGATGGTAATGATGACCCTATATGCTAGACAGCAAAAGAGACACAGATGTAAAGAACAGACTTTTGGACTCTGTGGGAGAAGGCAAATATGAGATGATTTGAGAGAATAACATTGAAACATGTATATTACCATATATGAAATAGATCACCAGTCCAGGTTCAATGCATGAGACAGGGTGCTCAGGGCCAGTGCACTGGGATGACCCTGAGGGATGGGATGGGGAAGGAGGTGGGAGGGGCAATTCAGGATGGGGGACAGATGTACACCCATGGCTGATTCATGTCAATGTATGGCAAAAACCACTACAATATTGTAAAGTAATTAGTCTTCAATTAAATAAAATAATTTTTTAAAAAAAAGAAATCCCTGTGGTATACAACAGGTTCTCATTCAGTTCAGTTCAGTCGCTCAGTCATGTCTGACTCTTGGGACCCCATGGATTGCAGCATGCCAGGCCTCCCTGTTCATCACCAACTCCCAGAATTTACTCAAACTCATGTCCATTGAGTTGGTGATGCCATCCAACCATCTCATTCTCTGTTGCTCTCTTCTCCTCCTGCCTTTAATCTTTCCCAGAATCAGGGTCTTTTCAAATGAGTCAGTTCCTTGCATCAGGTGACCAAAGTATTGTAGTTTCAGCATCAGTCCTTCCAATAAATATTCAGGACTAATTTCCTTTAGGATTGACTGATTTGATATCCTTGCAGTCCAAGGGGCTCTCAAGAGTCTTCTCTAGCACCACAGTTAAAAGCATCAATTCCTCGACACTCAGCTTTCTTTATAGTTCAACACTCACATCTATACATGACTACTGGAAAAACCATAGCCTTGAGTAGATGGTCCTCTGTTGACAAAATAAAGTCTCTGCTTTTTAATATGCTGTCTAGTTGGTCATAGCTTTCCTTCCAAGGAGTAAGCGTCTTTTAATTTCATGGCTTCAGTCTCCATCTGCAGTGATTTTGGAGCCCCAAAAAATGGAAACAGTGGACACTGTTTCCCCATCTATTTGCCATGAAGTGATGGGACTGGATGCCATGATCTTGGTTTTCTTAATGTTGAGCTTTAAGCCAACATTTTCCTGTCAAGTCCAACCACTTTCTCAAAGTTAAGAAAAGTCTGTATTAAAAAAAACCTGTGACTTTTCTTATCAATCATAATTTCTTCTGTCATCTTTTCTTAATCAGCAGTCAGGTCTGCTCAAGGCCTTTCCTTGACTACCTCTTTATACCAATCATCATTCATTTCTAGCCCTCTGGGCATGCGTGCATGCTAACTCACTTCAGTCATGTCTGACTCTTTTGTGACCCCGTGGACTGAAGTCTGCTGGGCTCTTCTGTCCATGGGATTCTCCAGGCAAGAATACTGTAGTGGGTTGCTATGCCATCCCTCCAGGGGATCTTTCTAACCCGGGAATCAAACCTGCATCTCTTATGTCTCCTGCATTGTCAGACAGGTTCTTTATCACTAGCACAAATCCTCTGCTAATACTGTCACTCACTGAGGTGCTCCTGTCCTTAGAGCAGGTTTTCTTAGGTGGCGCAGTGGTAAAGAACCTGCCTGCCAACTCGGGAGATGCAAGAGACACGGGTACAATCCCTGAGTTGGGAAGATCCCTGGAGTAGGAAATGGCAACCCACTCCAGGATTCTTGCCTGGAAAATTCCATAGACAGAAGAGCCTGGCAGGCTACAGTCATGGAGTCACAAAGATGGACATGACAGAGCGACTAAGCATGCATGCAAGCACCCATGTCCTTGGGGTCACCCAGTCTCTACAGATCAGGGAGAAAGAACACATAAACTATTTGTAGACAGCCTAAACACACATGGTGTGTGCAAGACACAAATAAATGCCCCTGCACAAAAAGAAAGTTATTTTTAGCACTGAGATTCAGTGAGAGTTCATTGAAAGTAGCTTTCATTAAGTGTGAGTCACAAGAAATCAGTCTTTGTGACATAACCTGTGAGTTAGTGAATTCTTACAGGTCTTGATGAAAACCATTCTTTATCCATGTGGTTATTAATGGGTTTGTAAAATTGCATAATAAGGTGAAACAAAGGCTTAAAAGCTTACTTCTCCATGCTAGTTTCAAAAAACAAAAAAACCTAGTCCTGCACCCTGTCTCATGGCTCGGCCTATGATTTTAAGATGTGTACACTGGGTTAGCAAGAAACCTGCTCTTAAGGGGCTGCCTTTTTCATCAGAGGACTTACCACTTGTCATAAAAATTGAAGGGCTCAGTGATTAAAAAGACAAAAATGCAGGATATATTCATATTTCTGAGGTTATATGGGACTATGAGAATGTAATTTCTAAACACAGGTTCTAATTTTCTCTGGCTACAGAATGACATTCTGTGTGTGAGCGTTCCATTTTCAGTGGTGAGTTCATCTTTTACTACCTTTTTTCAGAGCAAATGATGGTGCACCAGGCACTTACTTCTCTACACCAGGAGGGGTCAAGTAGATAATTAATGAGAATTAATCTGCAAAAAGGAATAAAATCTCCAATTTGAATCCTGGTTTATGACTTGGTTTATGATGCAAGTGTGAAACTTCAAAGGGAGTTAACTCAACGTGGCACTTTAATTGCGTTTTATTATATTTAAGAGCTTTATGGAAATTTTGCTGCCTGCCAAGAAATGGCCTTTGAGAATACTTTCCTCCTCAACAGGCTGCTGGGGCCCCTGTTCCCAGAGCAACTACAGAGAGGAGCCGCTTGCACCTTCCTCATATCTGAGAAAGAAGTTGCAAACAGCTGCGAGGTGGTACACTGGCTTAGGCAACAGCCAAGGATCATTTCCCTAATGGAGGGTGAAAGCATAGAAGCCAACAATCACCCCTCTGAAGATTCCAAATTCAAACATTCCCAAGGGCAAATTGGAATATTTGTGTTTAGGGACAGGCTTTTAGTGGATCAAAACCACGAGGTATCAATTCTATGGTGACCTCAGAGATGGCCATTTCCTCTATTCAAGGAAAAAAAAGCACCAAAAAAGCCAAAAAATAAGTGGGGCACACATATCTCTTCTTTGTACCTTAATTCAAGAGAATTTTCTTAATCATGTTGGCTTTGGCAAAGAAAAGACACCCTTTCTTTAATAGCCATATTGTCTCCCCACCCCGTTATCTCCTGTAGAGCATAACACTACGGAAAAAGGGTTCCTAGGTTAGCATGACCTCGGGTCTGAATCCAGGGCTGAGAGCCAGGATTCCTCCCATCTGACTCCAGCTCTGGTGCTGACTTGTCCCATGACCTTCGGCAAAGCTGCTGAGGCTCTGTGCTGGGTCTGCCCCCTCCTAAAATGACAAAGATGACGCCATCCACCCTGACCTCACTGAGACATTGTGCAGACTAGTGGTCTCTGGTGATGGCAGGTTGAAGGAATGCTTAGAAAGGGAAAATGTTAGAGGAGAAGTGGTTGATTTATTTGGCAGAGTAAGCGATAAAACAGTATGTTCAAAGGTGTTTCTGCAAAGCAGAAATGAAGTAATGATATTGAAAATGACTTTGTTGTGAGAGGAAATTGCCCTCTGGCATGAATAGTTGGACTTTTCCTTTCACCCCTGCTGCTGCTGCTGCTAGGTCACTTCAGTCGTGTCCGACTCTGTGTGACCCCATAGACGGCAGCCCACCAGGCTTCCCCGTCCCTGGGATTCTCCAGGCAAGAACACTGGAGTGGGTTGCCATTGCCTTCTCCAACGCATGAAAGTGAAAAGTGAAAGGGAAGTCGCTCAGTCGTGTCGTTGTTGTTTAATTGCTGAGTCATGTCTGACTCTTCTTGCGGACTGTAGCCCACCAGGCTCCTCAGTCCACAGGATTTCCCAGGGAAGAATACTGGAGTGGGTTTTCCTGTCCAGGGGATCTTCCATACCTAGGGATTGAACCCATGTCTCCTACATTGCCAGGCAGTTTCTTTACCTCTGAGCCACTCATCAATTAGCACTATCTTTCCATAAATGGTCACATATAGGGGTCTTTCAACTAAATTAACTTCACTTGGAATAAAGTAGAGAAAAAAAATACACCATTTCCTCAGAGACAAGACACAAGTTGTAGGGGAAAACAATGTGGAGATTGGGATAACATTGGCAGTTTGGGGGAGTACTGCATTTTTCCAAGTGCTATTAAAACTTTTATTTATTTATAGCTTTGGAAGTTGAGAAGAGAGATTCAACCTTATCATCTGTAAGATGATGGGCAGCATTTACTATTCATTTCATCATTCAGTAAACATATATTGAATATGCTTATTTGGACATAGTTCTTGTCTTCCAAGAACTTAGACTTCATGAGAAAACATCAGATCAGATCAGATCAGTCGCTCAGTCGTGTCCAACTCTTTGCGACCCCATGAACTGCAGCACGCCAGGCCTCCCTATCCATCACCAGCTCTCAGAGGTCACTCAGACTCACATTCATCGAGTCAGTGATGCCATCCAGCCATCTCACCCTCTGTCGTCCCCTTCTCCTCCTCCCCCCAATCCCTCCCAGCATCAGAGTCTTCTCCAATGAGTCAACCCTTCGCATGAGGTGGCCAAAATACTGGAGTTTCAGCTTTAGCATCATTCCTTCCAAAGAAATCCCAGGGCTGATCTCCTTCAGAATGGACTGGTTGGATCTTCTTGCAGTCCAAGGGACTCTCAAGAGTCTTCTCCAACACCACAGTTCAAAAGCATCAATTCTTCGCGGCGCTCAGCCTTCTTCACAGTCCAGCTCTCAAATCCATACATGACCACAGGAAAGACCATAGCCTTGACTAGGCGAGCCTTTGTTGGCAAAATGATGTCTCTGCTTTTGAATATGCTATCTAGGTTGGTCATAACACATACATGCATCCAAACTTGTTGCAAGGTCCTAAAATAAGTGTCACAGTAGGGATACAGGATGATACTGTACTACTACTACTACTACTAAGTCGCTTCAGTTGTGTTCGACTCTGTGTGACCCCATAGACGGCAGCCCACCAGGCTCTGCCATCCCTGGGATACTCCAGGCAAGAACACTGGAGTGGGTTGCCATTTCCTTCTCCAATGCATGAAAGTGAAAAGTGAAAGTGAAGTTGCTCAGTCGTGTCCGACCTTTAGCGACTCCATGGACTGCAGCCTACCAGGCTCCTCCGTTCATGGGATTTTGCAGGCAAGAGTACTGAAGTGGGGTGCCATCACCTTCTCCGGATACTGTACTAGTAGGGATAAAGGTGAGGGATGTCTTAAAACCTCTGTGGAAGTCAAAATCAAATCTGCCTTGTGAGGCTGAATGCTTCTCAAAGTGATGTGTAAGAGTTTCCTGGGAATCTGAGGAGATTCAGACAGAAAGCAGAGGGACCTGTGTGTTCAAAGGTATAGAAACCAGAAACAGTATCATAAGTTCAGAAAAGAGGTAGGTGGAAATTCTGATTAAACAAAGAAAATGGTAGAAGATGAAGCCAGAAAAGACAGGAAGGTCATCAGGGAGGGAGAATAACTCTGCAATCAACCTGCTTTTTTACCCTTATTTTTTAATTGAAGTATAGTTGACTTACAATGTTGTGTCAATCTCTGCTATACAGCAAAGTGACTGTTAAACACATATATACATTCTTTTTTAAAATACTCTTTTCCATTTTGGTTTATTCCAGGAGATTGGATAGAGTATTCTGTGCTATATAGTAGGACTTTGTTGTTGCTTTTTAATTCTTATTCCAATCACTTACTCACCATGATACCTAGGGCAAGTTCTTAAGTTCCCTCATAAGTGAAATGAGGGTGGTAATAGTGCATACACCATAAAGTTGTTATGAGAACTAAATACCATGTGGTAATATATGTGATTAGAACAGTAACGGGCACAAAATGACTTCTCAACTAGTGTAAACTTATTGTTATTAGTTTAAGAATTAGGTCTTTAGTCTTCTATAGTCAGAGGAAAGCCATGCAGTTATCTTAAGAAAAGCAATGCCGTGTCAGGATTTATATGGAGAATCAGAAGTAAATAGACTGAGAGAGGCTGTGTGTTAACAGAGAAGGAAGACTGAGATGAAGAAGAGGAATTTATGGAATTGAGTGATAGTAAGATGAAGGATTTCAGCTATTTCCCAGATCTGGGACTTGGGTGACTAGAACAGGTGATGATAATAGTAACCCAAATCGGAAGAGACATAAGAAACAGGAAATGTGGTGGAAAATAATAAATGCAGTCTACTTACATGTGCATGTTAAGCTATCCGGGGACATTCAGGTAGGGCATTCTGCAGGCAAGTAGAGTCAGGCCTGGGTCTCTGAAAAAGCCTGGACTAGAAGTTCAATCTTGAGTGTTTTTGGATTGGTGAGATTAGTCAGGGAGAAACGCTAGTGTGTCCGTCTGAGAAAGACTAGAAATAAGAGTGTGAGGGCACCAGGAGAGAACGAGCCTGCAGAAATCAAGGGAGAAGAGTTTGAGTCGGTCTGGAGTCATGTCTGGACTCTTATCTTCACTCTACTTTCCTATGTTGCTACCCCTCCTATGGCCAGAGTCTGGGTCTTACCCCAAGCATCTGTAATTATTTGTATCATCTCTTGTGGGACACAACAGTCTTCTTGACTCCTCTACACTTCAAAGCTATAGGGTTAGTTTTACACATGCTTTTCTTTTAAACCACCACAAAATGCATGGCACAATATTTCTTTTTTTTTTTTTTTTTTTGATCAAGAATCTCTTTTATTGATTATCAGAAACATTACAAACATCTAGTATGAACAAATTGTAACATGATAGTGTTTAGTTTGAACAATTAATACATTTCAGATATAATATTATACATATTTCAATGCTATTCTCCCCAATCATCTCACCCTCTCCCGGTCCCAGAGTCCAAAAGTCTGGTCTATACATCAGTGTCTCTTTTGTTGTCTCGTAAATAGGGTTATTTTTTACCATCTTTCTAAATTCCATATATATGCGTTAGTATACTGTATTTGTGTTTTTGTTTCTGGCTTACTTCACTCTGTATAATAGGCTCCAGTTCCAATATTTCTAAGAAAGGTCCCAGCAAACATTAAATGTGAAACAACATTTTCCCCTGAGATTTTATTAACACATATTGGAATTGCAATCAAGTATGCAATGAGGGAGACCTGGGTTCGATCCCCGGGTTGGGAAGATCCCCTGGAGAAGGGAAAGGCTACCCACTCCAGTATTCTGGCCTGGAGAATTCCATGGACTGTATAGTCCATGCGGTCGCAAAGAGTTGGACACAACTGAGCAACTTTCACTTTCCCTTTATGCATATATGACTTTAAGAGCAACTGAAAATCCAGAATCACTTTTTTTAAGGCAGTTTTTTTTTAATTCATCATAAAAGCAAACACCATAAGCAAAGCCAAAACTTGGAAAAGTATTAGCAATTCATACCACAGACCAAGAGCTAATCTCCCTTATTATCTTATTACACAAAGAACATCTAGAAATTCAGGTGAACTTTTTCAGTGATAGTAAAATAAATGGGCATGAGCAGTTCACATACACAAAAGAAGAGATATGAATGGCTCTAAACAACTGAAAAGGTGCTAACTCATTCATAATAAGAGAAAGTTGAGCTAATACAGTGATCACATTTTGCACATTAGTGGAAAATACCCCAAAATTGCATGTATTGGTGAAATAGACAAATACATTGCAGGTGGAGGTGCAAAACTGAAGTAACCTGGATAACCTTGAAGGAAGGAGATTTAGTGAGATTTTGTCAAAATTACAGATGCCTTTGCTGTTTACTTCGGGAATCTCACTGCTAAGAATCTTGCCTACAGTAACCCCTGAACAAGTTCAAAATGATGTATAGAGAAGATTATTCATTGTGACACTGTTTATAACATCAAAAGGTTGCCAGTACAAACCTAAGTGACAGCAATAGGGTATTTGGTTGAGAAAAGTATTAATACATTCTTAGAATATAGCAACCATTAAAAAAAAGAGAAAACATATTAGATTCTTGTATACTAAGATGCAGAGATCTCTAAGACATTGTATGTTAAAAATACAAGGAACAAAAAGAATACAAGGAACATAACTGCTATTTATTTGCTACTATTTGTGTGAGAAAGTGGGATGGTAAGAACGTATGCATTTGCTTATAATTATAAAAAATATTAAGGAGCAGAGCTTTTTTTCTAGTAAGTCCTTTATTCTTTGCTAGTACAAACAAATATTTAGTAAAAATAATTACCACAGGGGAGAAAAGTGGGGTAGAAGGCATATTTGTTGTGGGATATATTCCATAGACAAAACCCATGAATAAGTTCCAAATGACATTCAGTATTTTTATTAATGTTATTAGAATTAAAATTTTCTAATGTGAAAGAAAAGTTTAGTTACAAAATCAAAGAAGTAAAATTATAATGTTAAAAATAAATTAGAAATATCAGTATGAACTAGTAGTTTAAAAAACATGTTATTTATTCTCTAGCACAGAAGTTGCCTAGAGAGAAGGTCACCTTGGGAGCACCCACACTCATCATGCCCAGGTTTTTAATATCATTGCTCCCCCAAAGGGAACCAAGAGCCTTTAAGATGTATCTGATTTCTGGTTTAGGGTAGGGCACAAATGATGAGCAAAAGAAGCTTTCACAGATTAGTGGGATCTAAGAGGTGGCAAGAATACACAGAAGAACTGTACAAAAAAGACCTTCACGACCCAGATAATCATGATGGTGTGATCACTGACCTAGAGCCAGACATCCTGGAATGTGAAGTCAAGTGGGTCTTAGAAAGCATCACTACGAACAAAGCTAGTGGAGGTGATGGAATTCCAGTGGAGCTATTCCAAATCCTGAAAGATGATGCTGTGAAAGTGCTGCACTCAACATGCCAGCAAATCTGAAAAACTCAGCAGTGGCCACAAGATTGGAAAAGGTCAGTTTTCATTCCAATCCCAAAGAAAGGCAATGCCAAAGAGTGCTCAAACTACCGCACAATTGCACTTATCTCACACCCTAGTAAAGTAATGCTCAAAATTCTCCAAGCCAGGCTTCAACAATATGTGAACCGTGAACTTCCTGATGTTCAAGCTGGTTTTAGAAAAGGCAGAGGAACCAGAGATCAAATTGCCAACATCTGCTGGATCATGGAAAAAGCAAGAGAGTTCCAGAGAAACATCTATTTCTGCTTTATTGACTATGCCAAAGCCTTTGACTGTGTAGATCACAAGAAATTGTGGAAAATTCTTCAAGAGATGGGAATAGCAGATCACCTGATCTGCCTCTTGAGAAATCTGTATGCAGGTCAGGAAGCAACAGTTAGAACTGGTCATGGAACAACAGACTGGTTCCAAATAGGAAAAGGAGTACGTCAAGGCTGTATATTGTCACTATATTGTCACCATGTTTATTTAACTTATATGCAGAGTACATCATGAGAAACGCTGGACTGGAAGAAACACAAGCTGGAATCAAGATTGCTGGGAGAAATATCAATAACCTCAGATATGCAGATGACACCACCCTTATGGCAGAAAGTGAAGAGGAGCTAAAAAGCCTCTTGATGAAAGTGAAAGTGGAGAGTGAAAAGGTTGGCTTAAAGCTCAACATTCAGAAAACGAAGATCATGGCATCTGGTCCCATCACTACATGGGAAATAGATGGGGAAACAGTGGAAACAGTGTCAGACTTTCTTTTTCTGGGCTCCAAAATCACTGCAGATGGTCACTGCAGCCATGAAATTAAAAGACGCTTACTCCTTGGAAGGAAAGTTATGACCAACCTAGATAGCATATTCAAAAGCAGAGACATCACTTTGCCAACAAAGGTTCGCCTAGTCAAGGCTATGGTCTTTCCTGTGGTCATGTATGGATGTGAGAGCTGGACTGTGAAGAAGGCTGAGCGCCAAAGAATTGATGCTTTTGAACTGTGGTGTTGGAGAAGACTCTTGAGAGTCCCTTGGACTGCAAGGAGATCCAACCAGTCCATTCTGAAGGAGATCAGCCCTGGGATTTCTTTGGAAGGAATGATGCTAAAGCTGAAACTCCAGTGTTTTGGCCACCTCATGCGAAGAGTTGATTCATTGGAGAAGACTCTGATGCTGGGAGGGATTGGGGGCAGGAGGAGAAGGGGACAACAGAGGGTGAGATGGCTGGATGGCATCACTGACTCGATGGATGCGAGTCTGAGTGACCTCCGGGAGTTGGTGATGGACAGGGAGGCCTGGCGTGCTGCAGTTCACGGGGTCGCAAAGAGTCGGACACGACTGAGCGACTGATCTGATCTGATCAAATAGTAGAGAAGCCAGCTTTTTGAAGCTCCAACTAGCCAAAGATATGACAATTTGAATGTCAGAAAGAATACTGTTTGTTACTATGAAAGGAAAACTCATGATTCTCCAAGAATGCTCAAAGAGAAAGACAGAAAAAAAAATATGCTGGTCACTATTTGAGGAGACTGTTAAACCAAATCAACTTTTGATGAATAGTAATTTAAAAGGAGAAAGGTTACCAATTATCCTGTCTATCTGGAAGAAATTGTGTTTCTGGAACCAAACAAATTCAGTTGGTAAGGGAGAGCTCTGCTTTACAAAAGAATAAGAATTAATACATATGAAAATAATAAATTTATAAAATCATTGCTGTGCAGCCACAAATGAAAATTTTGATTCAGGCAGATCAATCACTGCTGATCAGTAAGGATGAGTTCTCCATCTGATACCATGTGCCAAAGATCTTGAGGCTGAAACCATCAGGTAGATGGTTGATGAAGAGCTAAACATTGATATGGTGCTCAAACTGCACTCTATTACTCAAAGGGGAGAAATTAGCAATGGAAGGATTGGACTGTTCCTGATACTCAATCTAGCATCATTAATAGTGGGGCAGTTCATTTGGAGCGCAAAATGATGTTATAGGGAATGTACTCTGTCTCTAAATGTTAAAGTCAAATCTAATAAAGCCCTTCCTATTCATAAGAAGTGTGGGGATAGTTTCCTGTTTGTAGGAAATATGGGGAAAATAGGGATAAAGCAAATGATGTCTTCAGAAAGCAGTCAAATCACAAGAAGAAATGACAGTGAGAAAAATGGGAGCAGAGACTGAATGAAGACTTTTCTCTCTCTCCACAGAGCCTTGTAACCTATGTATGAAAAATGGAATAAACAAACACTTAGTAGTGGTTAGATATTTTATCACATCTTGTTAAACATGAACTCTAGGATATTGGAATGAGAAAAATAGTTCTAAATACAGCTAGCTATTCTGCCATCTTAAAAATAGGGTCATCAATCAGTAAGAATGTGGTCTTTCCACCTTCCATGCTGTCTCAACTCCATGTTATATAATTCAGCTGTAGCTCTGGACCACCAAGTCCAGAATGATCTTTTATAAGGGAGGAGGGAGGGAGGTTTAAGAGAGAGGGGACAAATGTATAGCTATGGCTGATTCATCCTGACGAATGGCAGAAACCATCACAATATTGTAAAGTAATTATCCTCCAATTGCAAATTAAGTTAAATTTAAAAAAGAATGTCCTGTTTTTTTTAATAAATGCAGTAGTCATGTTCCTCCTCCTGCCTTACCCACTTCCCCATTACATAAGAACCTAACCCTGCCAGATAGTCAGCCAAAGGAAAGAAGGATGAGAAATTTCATTTTGGAAGCGTAAGAATATTAGAAGCCCAGGGTTTGGATATTGAAGCTTTGGGTTCAGTTTCTTATAAGGATCCATAGCTGTTCTCGTAGCAGTTAGGTTGATCAGACCAACTCTTGCAGCAGCAAAGAGCCAGCAGACCTGCTTTCCTCTTGCTGCTTACTGACATCAAATAGCAATCATAAAGAAGACCATTGAGAAGACAGATTGTCCCAAATGGAAAACTTAGGGAAAATTGCAAAGGGAAGATACACCTGCAGGTCAGATGTGCCCCTCCTTCATCCCCACCCTGGGGGGCCTGGGTTCTGACTGGCAGGTCATGGTGCCTCTGCTTCTGTGCACATATCAGGGTTAATAGATGGACTCACAACTTAAATTCGGAGAAGACAATGGCACCCCACTCCAGTACTCTTGCTTGGAAAATCCCAGGGACAGAGGAGCCTGGTGGGCTGCAGTCCATGCAGTCTCAAAGAGTCGGACATGACTGAGCGACTTCACTTTCACTTTTCATTCTCATGCATTGGAGAAGGAAATGGCAACCCACTCCAGTGTTCTTGCCTGGAGAATCCCAGGGATGGGGGAGCCTGGTTGGCTGCCGTCTATGGGGTCACACAGAGTAGGACATGACTGAAGTGACTTAGCAGCAGCAGCAGCAGCAACAGCAGCAGTGAAGCCATTTATGCAACAAGTATTTGAGTATCTTCTAAGTGTTAGGCATCATGCTAGGTGCTAGGGACACATGGGTGAGGAAAAGCAGATACAATTCTAGCCTTGATGGAGCTACTGGAGGAAGAGGGCAAGCATCAAGATCACAACTGTGCTAAACACCACAGAGGCTAGGTTCTCAATACTATGAAAATGTGTAGTAGGGAGATTTCTCTCAGTTGAAAAGTTCAGAGATGGTTTCTTGAAGAAGTAATGCTGAAGATGAATCTTGAAGGGAAGGTGGGATACAGCAGTAATCAGATGAGATCAGTCGCTCAGTCGTGTCCGACTCTTCGCGACCCCATGAAGCACAGCACGCCAGGCCTCCCTATCCATCACCAGCTCCCGGAGGTCACTCAGACTCATATCCATCGAGTCAGTGATTCCATCCAGCCATCTCATCCTCTGTCGTCCCCTTCTCCTCCTGCCCTCAATCCCTCCCAGCATCAGAGTCTTCTCCAATGAGTCAACTCTTTGCATGAGGTGGCCAAAATACTGGAGTTTCAGCTTAAGCATCATTCCTTCTAAAGAAATTCCAGGATTGATCTCCTTCAGAATGGACTGGTTGGATCTTCTTGCAGTCCAAGGGACTCTCAAGAGTCTTCTCCAACACCACAGTTCAAAAGCATCAATTCTTTGGCGCTCAGCCTTCTTCACAGTCCAGCTCTCACATCCATACATGGCCACAGGAAAGACCATAGCCTTGACTAGGCGAACCTTTGTTGGCAAAGTAATGTCTCTGCTTTTGAATATGCTATCTAGGTTGGTCATAACTTTCCTTCCAAGGAGTAAGCGTCTTTTAATTTCATGGCTGCAGTGACCATCTGCAGTGATTTTGGAGCCCAGAAAAAGAAAGTCTGACACTGTTTCCACTGTTTCCCCATCTATTTCCCATGTAGTGATGGGACCAGATGCCATGATCTTCGTTTTCTGAATGTTGAGCTTTAAGCCAACCTTTTCAATCTCCATTTTCACTTTCATCAAGAGGCTTTTTAGCCCCTCTTCACTTTCTGCCATAAGAGTGGTGTCATCTGCATATCTGAGGTTATTGATATTTCTCCCAGCAATCTTGATTCCAACTTGTGTTTCTTCCAGTCCAGCATTTCTCATGATGTACTCTGCATATAAGTTAAATAAACATGGTGACAATATGCAGCCTTGACGTACTCCTTTTCCTATTTGGAACCAGTCTGTTGTTCCATGACCAGTTCTAACTGTTGCTTCCTGACCTGCATACAGATTTCTCAAGAGGCAGATCAGGTGGTCTGGTATTCCCATCTCTTTCAGAATTTTCCATAGTTTATTGTGATCTATACAGTCAAAGGCTTTGGCATAGTCAATAAAGCAGAAATAGATGTTTTTCTGGAACTCTCTTGCTTTTTCCATGATCCAGCAGATGTTGGCAATTTGATCTCTGGTTCCTCTGCCTTTTCTAAAACCAGCTTGAACATCAGGAAGTTCACGGTTCACGTATTGCTGAAGCCTGGCTTGGAGAATTTTGAGCATTACTTTACTAGCGTGTGAGATGAGTGCAATTGTGCGGTAGTTTGAGCATTCTTTGGCATTGCCTTTCTTTGGGATTGGGATGAAAACTGACCTTTTCCAATCTTGTGGCCACTGCTGAGTTTTCCAGATTTGCTGGCATGTTGAGTGCAGCACTTTCACAGCATCATCTTTCAGGATTTGGAATAGCTCCACTGGAATTCCATCACCTCCACTAGCTTTGTTCGTAGTGATGTTTTCTAAGGCCCACTTGACTTCACATTCCAGGATGTCTGGCTCTAGGTCAGTGATCACACCATCATGATTATCTGGGTCATGAAGGTCTTTTTTGTACAGTTCTTCTGTGTATTCTTACCACCTCTTCTTAATATCTTCTGCTTCCGTTAGGTCCATACCATTTCTGTCCTTTATTGAGCCCATCTTTGCATGAAATGTTCCTTTGGTATCTCTGATTTTCTTGAAGAGATCCCTAGTCTTTCCCAGCAGTAATAGCATGTGTAAAACCCAGAGGGCAAGAAGAGCATGGCTATTCGAGGGACAGAGAGAAGCCCAGAGTGGGAGAGAGCCTGATGCAAGATCAGAGTGGTCTTTCTCCTGTAACAATGATGGTTCTTTATTTGGCAAGGAAGCTGGCTGTTTTCCCAATATTTTCTATTTGCTGGTCTAAGGACTGCATTACAAAGATTGTGTTCTGGGTCAAGATGTCCATGATCCATAGCTAACAAATTCAAGAGTGTGCTTGTCAACCACTAAAGGTTAGTTAAACATTATTTTGTGCTGGGTCCTGAACTAGGAGATGGTGCCTTAAGATATCCACATTTCCTCAGGTCTTAAAAGTCTCAGTTGGCTCGTATTAGTGAAATGTTTGACCTGCTTGGATATTTTGACCAATATCTTAATTCTGACATAGGATCCACCTGTGGAAGCTCTCTCACAATCAGAATTAGCATATGTTATAGTGAATTGCAGAGCACGGTCTTGCCAAGACATTTTCTCTAGTTTCTTGAAATTCCTCAACATAGATCCATAGTAAAGAACAACCCAACTGAAAAAAAGAACCTGGCTGTTTGTTCCTTATGTACCTATCCATTAATCTATAAGACATTCCTTCAACTCTCACGTCTGGCTTATTTTTCCACAAATGGTAGTACTAGACCTTTAAACTCACAGTAGGAATGAATAGATTTTTAAGCCAAAATGTTTCTCTATCCACGAGAATGTTTCATTCCACTAAAAATATTGTTAAGAACGAGATCCTTCTAACCTTTTGTTGCTCTCTAGCAGCCTTTTATACTCAGTCAGAAAGAATCTGGGCCCCAAAATATTCAGCCTTGGGATAAATTCCAACTCAGTAATGGTTTTATCAATGTACCAAGTAGGACCACGATGAGCAAAACAGGTGTATGACTAATGTAATTCTGATTCCAAAGTAGTAAAGCATGATTGTGCCTTGTTTCTATTTGACTTCCAAGTGGTTGATCTCCTAGACAAATTGGATTCGTACTACTACCCGCCTTAGCAAATAAGAAGACAAACATCCTTTAGGAAAGGTAGCTTGGCTCTGTCATGCAATTATCACGCTCCTATCTGCCAGCTTTCCCCATTTGCCTACAGCCATGGACATAGAGTTTTTAGAAAAATCTAAAGTCTTAGAAACTCCACAAGAAGCATTCAGCCAATCTACTTTCCTCTCTCCTTGATCCTGGGTTATACCTTGTCAAATTGTTGCCCAGCGTCAGTTTATAGACTCTGCATGTTAATGGTGGTTCTCTGTTAGTTTATCTACGTAAATTTGGTTTATTAATACTGCTAACTTTAGATTTTGAATTGCCCAATATAATTCACCAAGGGCTAGGGGCACTACATTATGCTAAGTCTCTAAAAGGGACAGAATAAGATTTTTATATATATATATATAGCTCTGTTCTTGCATCTTAAAGTTTCTCGAGGAAGAAAAGATAATGGACACAGGCCAACTAGAGGGTCATATTTTTGTTATTAGGACCTTCTTAAAGAGTTCACTGCACCTGCCTTGAGGTTCCCAAATAAAGATTTTTCCATATCATTTTCTCTGCTTCTGTTTTCCTCCGGTTTCAGTTCTGTCCCTGTACCATCCACAGACATCAAGTTCTGCTTCTTCAGAGTCAGAAATTGACTGACATCAAAGCATTTTTTAAGTTTAGTAGCTTCACTGAAGATGTCCAAGTCCTGGAGGAGGAATTGCATCTCAAGGTCCTCTGTGGTTTGACCTCCTATTGCCAAATCCTCTTAACTCCCATTTTTTGTGTCTCTATACCTCAGTCTCTCAAGTAGCCAGCACATCCTTTCCCCTTTTCTCACAAAATGGTCACAGAATATTATAGGTACTGCAGGAGGAAAGGTCAGGGAGATGATGGGTGCTACTTCAGGAATGCAGAATGTTGGACTAATCTGTTGTCTTGGGTTTCTCCTGAAGCAGACCCTTAGTTAAAGAATTTTTTCTTTAGGAGGTAATCCCAGGAAACAGATGAAGAATGAGGAAGGGAGGTAGGAAAAAGAAGGAAGACAAAAGGAGCTCATTGCTGCCAGGGATCTCTGGAAGGGAGTATTGAGAGAAATTTTTCAAAAGGCAAATCATGTCTCTCACGTAAACATAAACATGTATAAAGCTTGTGTTCAACTCTTCACTGACAAGGGAACCAGTAAGGTGTTACAACACGTTCAAGTGAAAATTTAACTTATTCTCTGCTGGATAAAAATCCATTGACTTTGTCATGCGTGAGAAACATTGGCTCCACCATCAATACTCTTCAAATTAGTATATGCCTCTGCAGAGTGGTGGAATACCTAGTTAAAGACTATCCAAGCTACACACCCTTAGAAAATAGACAAAGCCGCAAGGGTGGCCAGACTGCATCTCGAATTCATCTCTTTTGCCTGTTTCAAAGTCTTTCATAATTTTTGCTGACAGCCGTGTGAAACATATCTCAGAGTCGTCCCACCTGAATGGCAAGGAAGCTGGAGAATTTATGTACTGAGCCCAGTCTACCATCAATTGAGGAGTTTTGACATTCTGGCCTTTCCAGCTTGTTCTGTTCAGGGGCCAAGCACAGTCTCCTGACCATTAAAAAAAAAAAAAGCTCTTAGGCAGAGTCACAAGTACTGGCAGGAAACTGCCCTCTGTGTGTAGAGATGAATGCCGAGGGGAATGGGGGAGGAGGAAAGAGGGGACACCCATTGTGCCTGATTTATTTGTCCTGTTTACTTACTGGCTGATTTATCATTTTGTCTGTTTCACATTTCCCATCAGAAGGTAGGTTCCCTGAGGGGTTTGTATTCTTTACTATCTCCCCAACACTTAGCCTACGGCCAGGCACACGGTAGGTAATCCATAAATATTTGATACCTGTTGAATAAATGAGGACTTTAAGCTGGGCCCAGAAGACAGATTGGAGTCCCAATTAGAGGAAGGGAGTTTGCAAGAAACTCCAAGAGGCCCATACATTCAGGCTTTGTGTAGTGTCCTTGGAACCAGTCACTTGCTCCATTATCAACCTCCACCCCATCCCAAGTCTTGTTCATATTAAAACAGAGGATCATAAAGTACAGACTCTGCTTTCCACATACTTGAAAAGAGCCAAGAACATAACATTACACCTTCTTCCCACTGCCAATTACTATGCATTCAATATGTTTTTGCTCATACACACTAAAGCCCTTATATATATTTTCAAGACTCAGAGCAAAGAAAGTAGACAAGAGGCAAGGGACATTTTCTGGGAAGCACACAGTATGTTTGTCAGGACAGATATGGAAAAGTCTGTGAAAAAGTTAAATTGTGTGTAGGCATCACTGAACAGCCCCAAGAGATGTACCAGTTTTATTAAGTAGCCAGATGGCCTTCAAGAGTAGCCAGAAGAGCAGACAGGCCCAGATGACAAATGATGAGAGACCCTCCCTATGGGCATTTTTTGAGACAACGTGTTGACATTAGGTATGGAATAAATCCATAACTGTTCTGTTCATGCAAATTCTCAAGACAAGCAGGTGCTATTCACTGACCTTACCCAGTGAAGTTTTGCCAGAGAAAATAGCCCAACTCTTTTAAATTCAATTTTGGCAGATTCCTTCTCCCATCCCCCCAAAAAAAATTCAAAACAAAATTCCAAACAACAAACAAAATGGGGGAAACATAACTTGAAAATTGTCCTTCATCTGAAATGGTTGACAGATGCCTTGCAGAAATTTGGAGCATTGTCCGGCTGCTTAGAATCTACTCATATGAAACAGAGTGCTCGTGAAAGCATCACCATTGTCAGATTATAAGGGAGCAATAAAAAAAACACTATTAAATGGATACATGCATTTTTATTGGTGTCAATACCGTGTACCAGTGACATTAAGTGGTTTCAAAATTCAGAGAACGTTGTAGATTGCATATAGGTTTTAGTCCTCAGAAGAAACTCTAGGGTTTATACATGGTAATGTAAATGTCCATTGCGCGTATGTATGTGTATGTGTTTGCTGTTGAATTCGTATCTGATTCTCTAGGGAGAGATGACTCTGATAACCTGACCACACTGTCCAGTTGAGTTACCCGCAGAAGGTATTTGGTGGCCAGAGGAAAAATGGCAGTGTATAAGCTATCCCACCTCCTCTTAGAGGTCGTTTTACTTTAGGATGACTTAGAAATTATCCAATCACTTGCTCAAAAAAGGAATTTTTGAATTACTACTGTGTAATACACTGGTTATTTTTGTCATTTAAAAAGAAAGATTTTCCTTTCTTTCATGGAGCTTATGTATTGTTGTGGAGAATAGCAGCAGATAGATCAAAGATATACTTTAAAAAACACTAAGCACCAAATGTACAAAATTGCAGAGAAACATTTTTAGTGGAGCATATACTCTAAGAAAATAGAGAAATATATGAACTATAAAAAAAATAGAGTAGAGTATGGGAACTTAATGATGGGAACTGAAAGAAAATTACTGGCATTTTGAGAAAGCCAGCAATCCATCACTTGTCAACAAGAACTCCTAGAGGATCGGCTGCATGCCCAGGACTATGCAGGAGGCATGTAAAGAAATGTTAAGTATAATTTTTGCCCTACTGGACCCCAGATTACAGTGAGGCTTCAACCCTGCACAGATAACAGAATAAGTGAATAACTCCTGTATGTAATTAAGAAGAAAACAAGTTAGCATAGAGACAGAAGTTTCCTTAGAGAAAATGTGTTTGAGGGAATCTTGGTTAGGAAACAAGGAGTTAGGTTTTACTCCGGCCACTTCTATCCAAGAGATTATTCAGATGCAGAACCAGATGAAATTGCTTCAGATTCTCACCTGTTCTAAAAACCCAGGCTCTTCACTGTTAAGAGAGTGATCGTGATGGGAAGAGTATGTAGCAGCATCCAGCATTAGTGTGAAAAACTGGAAAGCACGTGGCAACTATAAAATGCCATCACAACAGTGAAGAGGGGTCACCGTTCCAGGGGAAGACGCGGGAAACTGAGATTCTGTCACGATGCCTTCTCTGAATTTTCACTGCTTGTCAGTGGATATGAGAATCTCTTCCTTAAAATCCTACTTAGCAAACTGTTTCATTCTCTGCTCCTTACACCTGACCTAATGGAATGGACAGCAGCAGCATCTCTTTAGGACCCAAATGTCCAGGAGGCAGATCTGTTCTTTCTCTTCAGGTCTAGGGCAGCGAAAGCCTGATCCATCAATTGAGGAAAAAGGTTTGTGCTACAATCATTCTGATTGTAGGGACATCAATATTGACAAAAATGCCCCTGAAATGTTGATAAATGCAGAGTGCATGCGGGATTTGTATGTCATGCATGGGTGGGCTCCATCAGACAGATTGAAAGCTTTGCAATATCCAAAGGAATAGAATACAGCAGAACCCATGCATGTTGACATGCAGCTTCCAGGCATGATGTTTGCAGATTCACGAGGAGCTCATGGAAAAGACTGACTCTGTATCATCTAGGAGTAGACAGAAGACAGCAATAAAATGAGGACCAACGCCTGGCTTCTGCTTCTGCCTCTGGAAGACACCCTGGCAGTGTCTCCAGATACTGTAAAGCCATGGGTTTTGAATTGTTGGGAAAGTTAGCCTGTGGTTTTCTTTGCCCATAGGAACAGAGAGAAAATTTTGCTAAATACTTTTTTCTTTTTCTTCTTTCTGCAATTATCATCACCATCTTCTCTTCTTGTTTGGAATTTGTCCAAATGCTTTTGGGACAATCTGAAGCTTAGAGTCAAGACTATCACATTGACTTGGTTACCCCTAACTCTTTCCTCGATGCTCAGAATAGGGCTATAATAATGGATGTAAAACATCACACTATGACTAGAGATCCCATGAGTTGTTTCTGCTTAGGGTATGGACATTTGTCTAACAGAAAATATGCCCTTTGAGAACAAACATCATCTCAAATGATGATAGCACATTAAGAACTAGGCTGATTTAATTCTATTAAAAATCAATCGAGTTTCAGAAGGTGGTGCAGTAGGAAAGAACCTGCCTGCCAATGCCAGAGACTCAAGAGATGTGGATTCGATCCCTGGGTCAGGAAGATCTTCTGGAGAAGGAAATGGCAATCGACTCCAGTATCTTGCCTGGGAAACCCCATGAACAGAGCAGCCTGGAGGGCTACAGTCCATGGGATCTCAAAGAGTCAGACACGATTGAGCACACACACACACACACACACACACACACACAAATATACGTGATTCATAGTTCTTGTATTCAATACCAAGTATAAGTCATTCAAAATGTGAATACTTAAAAGTATAAGTAAAAATATTATAGAGTTAGTCCTTTCAGGAAGGCCAAGAAAAGAAACTCTGTTCAATACATATATTTCAAAAAAAAAAAAAAAGTGACAGTTGAGGCAAGCCCTAACAATCTTTTAAAGTCAATTATCAGTGTAAATGAGCAGGCCGGATTTACATAGACTTGGTGAGACTTCAGAGGCTCCCTGGCATCAAAGACCTCATCCAGATGAACTGCCTGGAGAAGAAGGAGAGAACAGACAGAGGAACTGGCTTGCAGACCTTAACCCTTTCTGGGCTTATCCCTGATATTTGCAGAGAGTCATCTGCATTAGGTTTGGAGGGGTACTTAGTAGAGAAGAAGGAGAAAGAGGCTAACAATAAGAAGTCCAGGCTCAATTTACTTGCAGTCTGCAGGAGAGAGAAGGGAAACTGCTATTTCTTTGCTGCTACTTGTTCTGGTCTGTGTCTTTGTAGTATCATTTCTTTACTCAGAGTGCAGTTGAGTTATCCTCAAGGATGACTTTTAGTTCCCGTGGGCTCCTTCCAATCTCTAATCTTTAATAATTTCCCTTTATTCCTCATCTGCAGTAATAGCTGCCCTTGCAGTTACCACTTATACAGTGTGTCACTATCCAATTCTTGCCTCTTTGTTTGTCTGGCACAGGGAGTTCTTGCTTTGCACAGTTACAATAGATATAAGTATCGATTACTGCAATATAGTTAAATTATTCTAATTTCTGAACAACACAGTCAAATTTTAGTTGCTATATTAATAGCATATTAACTGAGAGCAATTGCATAACATACAGACTTTGTTGCTAGCTCTTTAGTCCACAAATCATTATGTAAATAACAGATGTGCACCATGATTGGTGACCAAGCACATTATTTCTTTCTAAATCCATTTGATTGGTCACTCTGCATCTGTTGCTCCCTTCCCACACACAAACAGCAAAGCATGTGGCTGCATTGTCTCCCAGACTGACAGTGATAGACCCACGTGGCATTTGATGAAAAAGAGGGAACTGGTCAATAAAGATGAAAATGCAGCAACAAAAAGGAAAAGTGATAATATTAGAAGGGGAATTTAAATTGAACAGAATGGATTTATAGGAGAAACAGCTGACCTAACATTGATATTGCTGTCCTTCAAGAGGATCTGGAAGTATAGGCAGAAGACAAACTTACAGCATAAATGAGGAAAGTGGGTTTGGCTTGAAGGATGAAGGTGTCTGAGAGGAAAAGACACTGGCAAGACACTTCACATCAAAGAAACTCTAGGAGATATTTTATGACATCGAAAGCATGAGAGGTAAAATGTTGAAAACTGACCCAAATGTAGAAATGAGTATGACAATTTGCTGATGCACAAATAAGATGCTTAATAAGCATGGTAAATTATAAGGCTGGAAGAAGACAACCAAGCACTTGTTCAAATTCTTCTCTCTTTTTTTTAAGAAAGTGATTTATTAGAAGGAGTAGTCCCTGCACAGTTGTGGGCTGATGGAGTAGTCTTTCTTGACCATTGCCTCTGAGTCTAGATCTGAACTTCAAGTTATCATAGATCAAAAGGTGGATAATGGCCCCCAAAGATGTCCACATCCTAATCCCCATAACCTGTGAATATTAACTTGGCAAAGTTAATGTCAAAGGGGGCTTTGCAGACAAGATTAAGTTAAGGGTATTGTGATGGGAGAATTATCTTGGATTATCTGGATGGGTGCTAAACTCAATTACAAGTATCTTTAGCGGGAGACACAGGGAGATTTGAGTACTGAAAAAGATGATATGAAGGAAACCAACACTGGCATGATGCACAGTGAAGAAGGAACTGGCCCCAAAGCAAGCAATAAAGGTGGCTGCTAGAAACTGAAAGAGTCAAGAAAATAGCTTCTATTCTCACAGGCTCCAGAAAGAACCATCTCTACTGACGTTTTAGCTTTAGCTCAATGAAACTGATTTATACTCTGACCTCCAGAGAATAAATGTATATTGTAAGCAACTAAATGCATGATATGTTACAGCAACAATAGGAAACTAATACAGCTACAAAGTGCAGGGATTATTGCTATACTCAATGAAACTGCTCGTGCAGCTTATTCTCCCTTACATCTTTTCTTTGAGTTCATCCTAACTAGAATTAAGACCTTTAGAAAGCACTGGGAATGTTAAGTTGGAGAAAGACAGGCAGCCATACTTGTTTATCATTTGTCAAGTAGAACCAAGGAGGTGACAACCTTCGTCTCCTGCGGTGCACATTCATATGACCTGAGGATCATAATTTGTCCAAGTCTATTCTGATGAATTCTTTCCATTGGAGTGAAATGGTTTGTTCTACTTGTACATCTTTTGCCAGAAGTGTAGATAAATCAGTTGTCTTTGTCTTGCCTTCATTTCAGTGTATTGTGCACAGTGAGATAAACCTTCTGGCCCTGCCCTCCTGAGTAACTTTAAGGGAACTGGCTCCAGAGGAAAGAGTGGTCTGGCAAAGTTGTATGCAGGCTGAGCTTTGGGACCCATCACATGACAAGCTTCTGTACCTCCCAGAGAGAAATTGGAATGACGTGTTTGCCTCACTGGTAGTAAAGGGGTTATATGTTTGCCTCAGTGACACCCAGAATATCAACTGCCATCTTTGTCTGTAACTGTAGTCTCTGCCATTTAGTCATCTGGGTGTTGAAATTGCTGTTTGACTTACTTTTAAAGGACAAAACCAAATGGTAATAATGTTTCAGTGGGTTTATTACTGCCCACCTAGACATGCCCAGAACTGAGAACCAGATGGTACATGGCCTGCCATCTTTAATGGAAAAATCAGGTATTATGGGGATAAGTCTTAACATGCACCTTTTGTGGTAAAATGCCAGTGAAGCTTTCTCCTGAGTGGAATGGCTAAATCTGTCATTTTACAAATGGGTGGCTCCAAAGGGAAGTTCCTCATCAGTACCCTTACTGGTCATGCCTGGATGGCCTCAACCTGGTCCCCAGCATGGTCAGGTGGGATGTGTCTCAGTGGGGAGCTGTGGAAGGACAGCATGCTAAGGAAAGCACCCAGAAGTCTTGGTGTCGAGGCTCTTTAGCATATCACTAAAATAGCTCAGCAAAATGCAACCTTAGCATTATCACAGTTGCAAGTAAAGGGACAACTTGATATTTTGTGCCCCTCATCTGAAATAGTAAAACATATGCAATACTATCATATGTAGTATTTTTGCCAAAAATTTTTAAAAGAAGTGTAGTTCTGAGAATTCAATCAAATAAATGCAGAGTGCAAGACACTCTGTAAGATGGCTCCTGGACGCTTAAAAATAAAGTCAATGTCATGAAAAACAAAAAAGGCAGGAGTTGATGAGCATTTTCTAAGTTAAAAGAGACTAAAGAAACATAACATCCAAATACAATGTGATAACTTGATTGGATCCTTGATTTTTAAGACTGCTGTAAAGTATAACATGGGGTTAATTGGGGATATTTAAACGTGGACAGCACATTGTCTATTTCAGAATAAATGTTAATTTCTCTGAGATAATATTATTTAGCTAGGAAAATACCATAGTATTGGGAAATATAAGCTGAAATATTTACAAGTGAAATACCATAATATAAACTATTGACTTTCACATCCTTTAATTATAATTAAAAAGAGACTGAGAGTAGGCACTACATGGTAAAATGTTAACAACTGGGGAATCTTGATGAAGACTAAATGGGTATTCCTCGAATTGCTTTTCAATTCTTCTACAGATATGACTTTTTTTTTTCCAAAATAATTGGGATTATAAGATATTTTTTCAATTACTCCCCAAAAGTTCAGAGGACTATAGAAATTTACTTCATTCTGAGAATATCTAGACACAACTTTTAAATCATGTCACAGGTTCTTTTGTCTACCAGTGTTCAATTAAAGTAATAATGTCAACAGTAAATGCAGTGTTGATAGCTCCTTATAATACACAGCATTGTAGTGTATTCTAGAGTATGTTAATGCCTGCATCTGCATCGTATTTGCTATGACTTGGCCACTGAACACAAAGATCTTCATTATAGATGAAAACCTGGCAAGTCCAGTTCCCTTTCTGTCTCATCACTTTGCATTGGCAGTGCCTGGTTTTCTTATGTCACTAGCCTTCCAGCATGAGAGCCTGGCCCTGGATTAGTTTATATGTCCTGACCCCCTGATTTTGCCCTGGTCCCAGATCCTGACAGCAGTTCAGTTCACTTCAGTACAATCAGTCGCGTCCAACTCTTTGCGACCCCATGAATTGCAGCGCGCCAGGCCTCCTTGTCCATCACCAACTCCTGGAGTTCGCACAAACTCACATCCATAGAGTCGGTGATGCCATCCAGCCATCTCAGTTCTTATTAACAGACAAATAATGAATTATATCTGAGAGGGTGGGGGAGTATTTTAGCCACTCAAACAAGACAGCTGTCCCAAACAAATTAATAGTGGGTGTGTTTACCATCAGCAAAAAGTATAAAGAGTGAGTACTGCACTAATTGCAAAAGTTGTTGATTTTTGGAAACCTGAAAGGCAGGAAAAGAATAGAACTTTGAAAAGTAATGAGTACTTATTAGGCCCTTTTTCTTTTGATTATTGGATAAACTGAAGATTTAAGTTCCCGGTGTTGTTTAAATTCAGAATTTCGCCTGATTTTTCCTAATATTTGCACAGCTTGGTGAGACTTAATTGGAGGTTAGTACAAATGACACCACCCTTATGGCAGAAAGTGAAGAGGAACTAAAAAGTCTCTTGATGAAAGTGAAAGAGGAGAGTGAAAAAATTGGCTTAAAGCTCAACATTCAGAAAACTAAGATCATGGCATTCGGTCCCATCACTTCATGGGAAATAGATGGGGAAACAGTGGAAACAGTGTCAAACTTTACTTTTTTGGGCTCCAAAATCACTGCAGATGGTGACTGCAGCCATGAAATTAAAAGATGCTTACTTCTTGGAAGAAAAGTTATGACCAACCTAGATATCATATTGAAAAGCAGAGATGTTACTTTGCCAACAAAGGTCCGTCTAGTCAAGGCTATGGTTTTTCCAGTGCTCATGTATGGATGTGAGTGCTGGACTGTGAAGAAGGCTGAGCGCCAAAGAATTGATGCTTTTGAACTGTGGTGTTGGAGAAGACTCTTGCAAGACCCTTGGACTGCAAGGAGATCCAACCAGTCCATCCTAAAGGAGATCAGTCCTGGGTGTTCATTGAAAGAACTGATGCTAAAGCTGAAACTCCAATACTTTGGCCACCTCCTGCAAAGCGTTGACTCATTGGAAAAGACTCTGATGCTGGGAGGGATTGGGGGCAGGAGGAGAAGGGGACAACAGAGGAAGAGATGGCTGGATGGCATCATCGACTCGATGGACATGAGTTTGGGTGAACTCCAGGAGTTGGTGATGGACAGGGAGGCCCAGTGTGCTGCGATTGATGGGGTTGCAAAGAGTTGGACATGACTAAGTGACTGAACTGACTGACAAAGGAATGTCTTATGTTGATATTGATTTGAATGGTGATTGGATCCATGGCTACTGAGAGCAGCTCTCATACAAGACATGCACAATAGGGGGACTGTTTTAACAAAGAACCAAAAAACTTTAAATACGGCACTCAGTTCTCATTTGTCACCCAAAAGCTTAAGAGAATGTATGTGGAGAAATTCTATACTGTGTACATAGTAACTCAAAAATAATCACTAAATTGTTAATTAGGTAATAATTATCCAAGACACATAAGAGATCTATCCAACACTTCGGAAATCTCTAGGTTAGTCCAAGCGTCTGACCACAGATGAGCAAATTGTAGACTATGACCCAAAGTGTACAATAACAACATCAAGCATGGTGCAATCTTAAAACAATGGCATTAAACACTATAACACTTCTGCAAGAACTTGTTACCATCATGGGAATTTCC
Organism: Tragelaphus eurycerus; assembly: GCA_935064755.1. Classification (NCBI taxonomy): domain Eukaryota; kingdom Metazoa; phylum Chordata; class Mammalia; order Artiodactyla; family Bovidae; genus Tragelaphus; species Tragelaphus eurycerus. The sequence goes on along the minus strand of CAKXYN010000024.1, from coordinate 12,223,653 downwards.
TAGTCAGCCTCAGCCTTCCCATTCAAGTTAACAGACACACCCATGCTTAGAGAAAGCCTTGTCTTGGGTAGCAGAGGTCTGGGTAGCCTGGGTAGCCTCAGGAAAAGTCCTATAATTTTACTTATATGAAAAACCTGAGGAGCCTGGGCAAAAATTAACAGGTAATATTTACCCATTACTACATGGGAAATAGATGGGGAAACAGTGGAAACAGTGTCAGACTTTGTTTTTCTGGGCTCCAAAATCACTGCAGATGGTGACTGCAGCCATGAAATTAAAAGATGCTTACTCCTTGGAAGGAAAGTTATGACCAACCTAGATAGCATATTCAAAAGCAGAGACATTACTTTACCAACAAAGGTTCGCCTAGTCAAGGCTATGGTCTTTCCTGTGGTCATGTATGGATGTGAGAGCTGGACTGTGAAGAAGGCTGAGCGCCGAAGAATTGATGCTTTTGAACTGTGGTGTTGGAGAAGACTCTTGAGAGTCCCTTGGACTGCAAGAAGATCCAACCAGTCCATTCTGAAGGAGATCAATCCTGGAATTTCTTTAGAAGGAATGATGCTAAAGCTGAAACTCCAGTATTTTGGCCACCTCATGCGAAGAGTTGACTCATTGGAGAAGACTCTGATGCTGGAAGGGATTGAGGGCAGGAGGAGAAGGGGACGACAGAGGATGAGATGGCTGGATGGCATCTCTGACTTGATGGGTGTGAGTCTGGGTGACCTCCGGGAGCTGGTGATGGACAGGGAGGCCTGGCGTGCTGCAGTTCATGGGGTCGCGAAGAGTCGGACACAACTGAGCGACTGATCTGATCTGATCTGATCTCTGATTTACTGAACACTTACTATGCATTGGGGCTTCCCTGATAACTCAATTGATAAAGAATCTGCCTGCAATGCAGGAGACCCTGGTTCAATTTCTGGGTCAGGAAGATTCCTTGGAGAAGGGAAAGGCTACCCACTCCAGTATTCTGGCCTGGAGAATTCCATGGACTGTAACTAGCAAAGAATCACACACAACTGAGCAACTTTCACTTCACTTTCACTTACTATGTATCAGGCCCCCATGCTGAGAGACTTATATACAAATCTCCTCTAACTCTTACAACAACCCAGTGGGGTAGGCCCTATATTTTATTTGTTTTGCAGGAAGAAGCTGGGGATCAAGAAATCAGGTGGCTTGCTCAAGTTCACACAGAAAGCAAGTAACAAAACCAGGAATGGGACCTCCTCTGCTTCCAGACCTGTGCACTTTTAAATATTTGTGCATACTCTTCAAGCAGAAAATAGAAGCACAAAAATTCTGTCATTGATAATAACTCCTTTCATATAGCTGTTTGGAGTTTAGAATTCTTTGAGAACAGTATTTCAAATGACCATTACATGAACGCAGTGGAATTGGCCATGATGTAGCCAGAGGATCCTCACTCATGGGCAGGACTTCTGAGGCCACGAGCAGGTCTTCGCGCTGCATGCCCACCATCTCCCATGTGTGACTCTACCCTGTGGTTGGGACCAGCTCCTTTTGCACAATTCTTGGCACATTCTCCATGTTCTCCTTGGTCTTGTTCCTCAGGATGCAAGTAAAAATGCAGGACTGTCTCTTTCCCTTAAGGTTGCCTCATTTGCCATCTGTCTCAGACCTGGCCCCAAGGGGATGTTCTGCCACACCCAGTTTTTCTGATCATTTTCCTTCTTTCTATTGATACTCATGGAGATATCAGTCCAGTGGGGACATTGGCTCTCTGATTTCAGGAACTCTCCGCTTTAACATTTATCAGCCCCTGTTCTCTAATGAGAAGAGTGTAGGCAATAAAACATCCACAAAGCTTAGAGTGCAATACAAATGATCTGCAGCTTTCAGATGTTTATTTTACTAATTATCTGCCAAAAATGTGATTTCTTTAGCTGCCTGGCAGAAGGGTTTTTGACTCTCCTTTTGCAGACGGAATTGCTTGATAAGGTTGATAGAGTCCAGCAGAACTGGGGAGACCAGCCTTTTCTAAACCTGCGTTGCTTTCAAGCAGCTGCGGCAGAAATCAAACAAAGCACCCAAGGGAAGAAGACCCAATGAGATCACACACAATGAAAAGAGAGTGAGATTTTTATGACGGTGCTTAGCAGCTGTAGCCTGGAAAATCCCATGGACGGAGGAGCCTGGTAGGCTGCGGTCCATAGGGTCGCTAAGAGTTGGACACGACTGAGCAACTTCACTTTCACTTTTCACTTTCATGCATTGGAGAAGGAAATGGCAACCCACTCCAGTGTTCTTGCCTGGAGAATTGCAGGGACAGCGGAGCCTGGTGGGCTACCGTCTATGGGGTCGAACAGAGTTGGACATGACTGAAGTGACTTAGCAGCAGCAGCAGCTATAGACATGTGGAAAGACATTAGAATTTACTCATAATTGACTAGCACAAACTAAGTGATAATTGAACAGTGTTTATAGGTTACAGGTGGATAGTAAAGAATGATCTGGTGAGTGAACAAATGCAGGGACAAACATTAGTTAAGCATTAACAGTGATGAAACTTTCATGTGTATAACTCTTCCCTATGGCTCTGTGAGATAAAACTGCTATTTTACTTTTATAGGCGAGGAAACTGAGGTTCTAAATGCATGAGATACAAGTGACCAAGATGATCGAGCCAGAATCTGGAGACATCTGAATACAGATTTCCCTTGCTTTGGGTTGTTTAAAAATGTACCTGGGATTTTGTTGTTATGCAAGGATGGTGAGACCAACAGCTCAGGAGACAACTGCCACCAAAAAGATAAGAGTTTGTTACTCACAGTTCTCAAGAGGAAAGGGCAAAGATCAATACACAGAGCTACTTGGGAAACACCAAGTCTTGTTAGGCAGAAGAGTGAGGGAAAAGGTTGGACACAAAACTTTATTGTGGTGGTTGCAAGAAGGAATGGGCAAGCAGGCTAAGCAGCTGAGCTTAGGACTGGGTAATTTGAGTGATTTCAGCCGATGCTGAGATACTGGGGGAGTCTACCTATCGGGTACCTGAATCCTGGAGTGGTTTAGAACAGAGGGATCCTATCCTCAAGAGTGGGGACCAGTTAAAGGAGGCAGGTGGGGGTATGGATTCAGGATTCATTGGCTGTATATGAAAGGCATGCCCACGGGCAAGCTATTAGCCGTCTCTAGGAATCAGTTAACCTTGAGAGGAGCAATTCTGTCCCTAGATCTGCAAAGCTCCAAGATAGCAATGTATCATAAAATATAGGAAATTTAAAACATGATTAATGCTACATGGGCAAAATGTATAGTTTTATATCTGAGATTAGTAGAACCTAATGACTTAAGTTCTGGAAGCTTATGATGTGGTCTTCCAAAATACAGCTGAAAATTAAGCTAAAATGTTTGACAGCCATTTTTAAATAGCTTAAAGTTCTATTCTGTGTTTTGGGTTCATCCCAAAGCAAAACCTTTATCCCTGGCTCTAATCTTATTGCCTTGCCAATTTTTAAGAAAGTGTCTTCCTTGGCTGAGAGGTAGGCCCGCTTGTGTGTACTACAGCTGTCTGTTGGTGTGACAACTGATTTCCCAATTTTTCTCTCAAACTTCAAAGACTATGGTTATTTTAGAATATAACCCATGTTATCTTTGCTTCTCCATTTTTGAATGAGTTGAAGTCCACAGGCAGAAATCTCTCTTGCGTTCATGTATACGTCTTATTAAATAGTCATTATGATAACGCTTATAAAATTATCTGAGTTTTCTTGAGCATTTACTCTGTGTCTGGCATTGTGCTAATTATTTTATATGCATGTGAAAGTCACTCAGTAGTGTCCAACTCTTTGCAATCCCATGGGTTATACAGTCCATGGAGTTCTCCAGACCAGAATACTGGAGTGGGTAGCCTTTCCCTTCTCCAGGGGATCTTCCCAATCCAGGGATTGAACCCAGGCCTCCCACATTGCAGGCAGATTCTTTACCAGCTGAGCCACAAGGGAAGCCCAAGAAGGCTGGAGTGGATAGCCTATCCCTTCTCCAGTGGATCTTCCCAACCCAGGAATTAAACCAAGGTCTCCTGCATTGCAGGCATATTCTTTACCAACTGAGCTATCCAGGAGGAGAAGAGGATGACAGAAGATGAGATGGTTGGATGGCATCACCAACTCAATGGACATGAGTTTGACTAAGCTCCAGGAGTTGGTGATGGACAGGGAAGCCTAGTGTGCTTCAGTCCATGGGGTCGCAAAGAGTTAGACATGACTGAGTGACTGAACTGATTTTATATCCGTTTTGTGATTTTTATTCTTGCAGCAACTTTCTGAGATAAATATTGTTAGTCCAATTTTTGAGATGAGGGAACCAGAGCAGGGAATGTAAATAAATCACTGAGACTAGTAGGGCTGTGCCTAATTCAGCCCCAAGTCTGTCTGACCTCAGTGTTAATGCTTTTCATCATTAGCTGCCTTTCGATCTTCAGTGTACATTTTTTTATTAGAACAGGGTACCATTTATTTGTATTTTCCAAGCCTATAGTTTCACAGACATTGGTTATGCAAAAATTTCCCAAACTCAGTGTGTTCTTTATAGGAGGGTAGAAGCCAGGGACAGAATCTTAGGTTCTAAGAGAACAGGAAGTGGGGCAGGCTGGCCCAGGAGGAAGGCAGATTGATGGCGTTGAAGAAACTGGAATATCAAACAGGGAGGATCTGATGTCATCATGGAGCCACCAAACAGGGACTCAGTTACTGAAAGTGAAGAGCAAGGCAGAGCTTGGTGATAGAAAAGCCAAGAAAAAGGCCAGCAGGGGAAGCTGTCGTAAGGCCAGAACAGGGCCAGCTGCTGGGCCAGAAGGGTGCAGAGCCTGAGAGCTTGTCAAGAGAAATGTCCTTTCCTGGCCTTGCTAGAAATCATGAATGTTCCTGAGTCCTAGGTGGGGTTGAACCTCTGGGTGAGACCTTAGTATTCAAGAGTATAGGGTAAGTACGGGCTAGGGTCAGAGAGACCTCATGAATATGCATTGCCAACACTTGGTCACCAGTCTTATCCATCTACTTTTAGGTATGTTGAAGCAGAAGGGAGGTACTTGTGGGTATGCTCTGAAGGGTGAAAACTGAAAAATGTCTCCATACACACATATTCTTAAACTAAACCTCCAGGTTTGACTGAACCCTGCCCCACCACCACCCCCCGCCCCGCCCCATTATGGGCTTTGGATTCAGACAGTATTTTTCTGAAGGTTCTGGGCTAAATGTTACTCTTATTTTGGGAGGAGTAAGAGGTTAACCACTGGCACCCATTTTAATAAACCTTGACTTGTATGTAAGGATATCACAGTGGTGAGCCTATCTGACAGAAACAGCAGGGACCCGAGGACACAATTAAATTACAATGCACGTAAATTTTAATGGAGAATGCCACCGTAAAATACAGTCAGCTACGTAAGGCTCGGGAGGGCTGCCATGAATGGAGATCTCAGTACTGGGGAGGCAAGCGAGGGACCAGGGCAGAGATCAGGGGAAAGAATGAATGCCCACTGTGTACCTTTCCTATGCTGGTATCATTCCATGTCCTGTATCTTACTGAACATAAGGATTGCAAAGTAGGTGTCGTAATTCTGCTAACTCTGTGGAAATCAAGGTTCAAGGGGTTAAAAAGTGTCCAGCGTCCCTCAGCTAGTTACTGGTGGAGCTAGGATGGAAATCTGCATCTGTCTGAAGGCCATGTTCTTTCCCATTGTGCCACAGTGCAGAAAAGGCGGAAGATAATTTCGTCTCTCCTAATTTTCCCCAGACCATTCCAATGATAATGAGAATTGATGCACATCTGTAACATGGGTCTTTTAGTGTAAGCTATGTCCACAGACTCTGACTCCAGTCCTGTGGACCAAAGTTACTTGATAGCGCTCCAGGAGGGCTGACACGCACACTCACTCTTTTGGAATGCTAAATGCTTTCCTTCATGTTCAAATTGCTTCTCTGTTTAAAAGGCAACATGAAAAGCTTTTCAAGTTTTAAAAATGACCGCAGGGAGACTTGTACATGCCATTTTGAACTGTGACTGTTGAGAAACAAATGTCGTTTTTATTTTTAAATGTTCCTTCAACTCACAAAGACATTTAAGAAACAAAAATGAAGCTTTTAAAACATCTTACTTACCCAAGATTGATTTGTCTTTTGCAGAGCAAGAGCCAAATGGTAGTCAAAAAGAACTGCTTAGACTAGGTTCTGCGGCCCAGTGGGTGGTCTCATGATTGTGAGGGACTCTTTAGGGTCTTCTGTTATTGTGAGTCCACTGAGACCCTCAAATGAAATATGTTGTCCTTGGTACTAGCTCAAGTAGCCCACATCTATAACCACTTATTGAGAGCTTACACGGGGAAGGCAATGGCACCCCACCCCAGTACTTTTGCCTGGAAAATCCCATGGACGGAGGAGCCTGGTAGGCTCCAGTCCATGGGGTCGCTGAGTGGCTTCACTTTCACTTTTTGCTTTCATGCATTGGAGAAGGAAATGGCAACCCACTCCAGTGTTCTTGCCTGGAGAATCCCAGGGATGGGGAGCCTGGTGAGCTTCCGTCTATGGGGTCGCACAGAGTCGGACACGACTGAAGCGACTTAGCAGCAGCAGCAGCAGAGAGCTTACAAGATAGTACATTCTGTCTCCACTATTCCACACCCTAACATATTGGTATTAGGAAATAGACCTGATTAGTTATGTCTAGACTTTGTGACAATACTCTCTTCATTTTCCATCTGTTTTATATGGGAATCCCTGAAGGAAATGTGGCCCAGGACAAGTCTTGGTGACAAATGAATCTGGGAGACAGAGCAGGATTGTGAAGTTGACGATGACCAAGCACTGTTTAAGGGTGGAATAAGAAATCTCTTCACCATCTGAACACTGACTCTAAGTCAAGAAGATTTCCAAAGGGAGCTTTTAAGCGGATTGCTAACAAGTATTTGGTAAACCCAATGGGATAGCTATTCTTGTTTTGTTTCCCAACTGAAGTGAAATCCTTTCAGCCACATTTGAGCCCAAGAGACTGGAGGAATAACATTTTCTTTGTTTACCATTAGGGCAAATAAGAACTCCTGCTTTCTTCCCAGTTTAACTCAGGGAAAATGAAATTTCAATCCTGAAATATTTTTGAGAAGCTACATTCTTTGATCATGAGATTAAAGAATACAAGAAGAGTTGACTTCAAAAAATTACACAGAGGTTAAAATGCAAGAATTCATTTTTATAACCTCAGATTCATCAAGGGTGCCAATCACAAGCTGTCTGCCACTTTCATTTATGTCTCATGGGGTGACCTTGAACAGAGAAGTGCCTCTATTTTTCTTTCTACAAATACTTACCTAACAGCTAACCTTCAGATTGCAGGATGTGACTACTTCGGTGAATACAGGCATACCTCAGAGATTTTTAGGCACGTGCAATAAAGTAAATATTGCAATAAAGCAAGACATAAACTTTTTTTTGTTTCCCAATGCATGTAAAAGTTATGTTTACACTATACTGTAGTCTATTAAGCAGTCAATAGCCTTCTATTTAAAGAAACAATGCACATGCCTTAATTAAAAATATTTTATTGCTAAAAAGTGCTATTCATATAATCTGAACCTTCGCTGAATTGTAATCTTCCTGTTAGTGAAAGGTCTTACCTTGATGTTGATGGTTGCTAGCTGATCAGGGTGGTGGTTGCTGACGTTTGGGGTGGCTGTGATAGTTTTTAAAAATAGACAACATTGAAATTTGCCTCAGAGATTGACTCTTCCTTTCATGGATCATTTCTCCATAGTATACAAACCTGTCTGATAGCATTTTACCCACAGCAGAACTTCTTTTGTTAATAGAATTGGAGTCAATTCTTGCAAACTCTGCCTCTGCTTTATCAGCTAAGTTTATGTAATGTTCTAAATCCTTTGTTGTGATTTCAATAATCTTCACCAGGAGTAGATTTCATCTCCAGAAAAGTCATCTATATAAGTATTATCATGAGATTGCAACAATGAAGTCACATCTTCAGGCTCTACTTCTGATTCTAGTTCTCCTGTTATTTCCACCTCTGCAGTGACTTCTTCCACTGAAGTCTTGAACCTCTCAAAGTCATCCATGAGGGTGGAAATCAATTTCTTCCAAATTCCTGTTAATGTTGATATTTTGATCTCTTCCTATGAATCATGTGTTCTCAATGGCATCTGGAATGATGAATCCTTTCCAGGAGGTTTCAGCTGACTTTGCTCCAGTCCATCAGAGGAATTTCTATCTATGGTGGCTATAGCCCTATAAAATGTATTTCGTAAATAATAAGACTTAAAAGTCTAAGTTACTCCCTGATCCTTGGGCTGCAAAATGAATGTTGTGTTAGCAGGCCTGAAAACAGTATTACTCTCATTGTACCTCTCCCTCAGAGCTCTTGGGTCACCAGGTACGTTGCCAGTGAGCAGTCATATTTTGAAAGGAATCTTTTTTCTGAGCACCAGCTCTCGACAGTGGGCTTAAAATATTCAGTAAGCTATGCTGTCAGTGGATGCGCTGTCATCCAGGCTTTGTTTTTGCATTTACAGAGCACAGGCAGAGTAGATGTAGCATAATTCTTAAAGGCCCTAGAATTTTCAGAATGGCAAATAATCATTAAAGTGAAATTAAAGTTCCTCCGTCATGTCCGACTCTTTGCGACCCCATGGACTGTAGCCTACCAGGTTCCTCCGTCCATGGGATGTTCCAGTCAAGAATACTGGAGCGGATTGCCATTTCCTTCTCCAGGAGATCTTCCTGACCCAGGGATTGAACCCGGGTCTCTTGCATTGTAGACAGGAGCTTTACTATCTGAGCCACCAGGGAAGTCATTGACTCCAACTTAAAGTCACCAACTTCACTCAGTTCAGTTCAGTTCAGTTGCTCAGTCGTGTCTGACTCTTTGCGACCCCATGAATCGCAACACACCAGGCTTCCCTGTCCATCACCAACTCCCAGAGTTCACTCAAACACACGTCCATTGAGTCGGTGATGCCATCCAGCCATCTCATCTTCTCTCATCCCCTTCTCCTCCTGCCCTCAATCCCTCCCAACATCAGGGTCTTTTCCAATGAGCCAACTCTTCGCAGATGGCCAAAGACTGGAGTTTCAGCTTCATCATCAGTCCTTCCAATGAACACCCAGGACTGATCTCCTTTAGAATGGACTGGTTGGATCTCCTTGCAGTCCAAGGGACTCTCAAGAGTATTCTCCAACACCACAGTTCAAAAGCATCAATTCTTTGGCACTCAGCTTTCTTCACAGTCCAACTCTCACATCCATACATGACCACTGGAAAAGCTATGGCCTTGACTAGATGGACCAACTTCACTCAGATCAGATCAGTCGCTCAGTCATGTCCGACTCTTTGCGACTCCATGAACCGCAGCACGCCAGGCCTCCCTGTCCATCACCAACTCCCGGAGGTCACTCAGACTCACATCCATCAAGTCAGTGATGCCATCCAGCCATCTCATCCTCTGTCGTCCCCTTCTCCTCCTGCCCCCAATCCCTCCCAGCATCAGAGTCTTCTCCAATGAGTCAACTCTTCGCATGAGGTGGCCAAAATACTGGAGTTTCAGCTTTAGCATCATTCCTTCCAAAGAAATCCCAGGGCTGATCTCCTTCAGAATGGACTGGTTGGATCTCCTTGCAGTCCAAGGGACTCTCAAGAGTCTTCTCCAGCACCACAGTTCAAAAGCATCAATTCTTCAGCACTCAGCCTTCTTCACAGTCCAGCTCTCACATCCCTACATGACCACAGGAAAGACCATAGCCTTGACTAGGCGAACCTTTGTTGGCAAAGTAATGTCTCTGCTTTTGAATATGCTATCTAGGTTGGTCATAACTTTCCTTCCAAGGAGTAAGCGTCTTTTAATTTCATGGCTGCAGTCACCATCTGCAGTGATTTCGGAGCCCCCTAAAAATAAAGTCTGACACTGTTTCCACTGTTTCTCCATCTATTTCCCACGTAGTGATGGGACCAGACGTTTTCTGAATGTTGAGCTTTAAGCCAACCTTTTCACTCTCCACTTTCACTTTCATCAAGAGACTTTTGAGTTCCTCTTCACTTTCTGCCATAAGGGTGGTGTCATCTGCATATCTGAGCTGATTGATATTTCTCCCAGCAATCTTGATTCCAACTTGTGTTTCTTCCAGTCCAGCATTTCTCATGATGTACTCTGCATATAAGTTAAATAAACATGGTGACAATATACAGCCTTGACGTACTCCTTTTCCTATTTGGGACCAGTCTGTTGTTCCATGACCAGTTCTAACTGTTGCTTCCTGACCTGCATACAAATTTCTCAAGAGGCAGATCAGGTGGTCTCGTATTCCCATCTCTTTCAGAATTTTCCACAGTTTATTGTGATCTACACAGTCAAAGGCTTTGGCATAGTCAATAAAGCAGAAATAGATGTTCTTCTGGAACTCTCTTGCTTTTTCCATGATCCAGCAGATGTTGGCAATTTGATCTCTGGTTCCTCTGCCTTTTCTAAAACCAGCTTGAACATCAGGCAGTTCACGGTTCACATATTGCTGAAGCCTGGCTTGGAGAATTTTAAGCATTACTTTACTAGCATGTGAGATGAGTGCAATTGTGCGGTAGTTTGAGCATTCTTTGGCGTTTTCTTTCTTTGGGATTGGGATGAAAACTGACCTTTTCCAATCTTGTGGCCACTGCTGAGTTTTCCAAATTTGCTGGCATATTGAGTGTAGCACTTTCACAGTATCATCTTTCAGGATTTGGAATAGCTCCACTGGAATTCCATCACCTCCACTAGCTTTGTTCCTAGTGATGCTTTCTAAGGCCCACTTGACTTCACATTCCAGGATGTCTGGCTCTAGGTCAGTGATCACACCATCATGATTATCTGGGTCGTGAAGCTCTTTTTTGTACAGTTCTTCTGTGTATTCTTGCCACCTCTTCTTAATATCTTCTGCTTCTGTTAGGTCCATACCATTTCTGTCCTTTATCGAGACCATCTTTGCATGAAATGTTCCTTTGGTATCTCTGATTTTCTTGAAGAGATCCCTAGTCTTTCCCATTCTGTTGTTTTCCTCTATTTCTTTGCATTGATCACTGAAGAAGGCTTTCTTATCTCTTCTTGCTATTCTTTGGAACTCTGCATTCAGATGTTTATATCTTTCTTTTTCTCCTTTGCTTTTCGCGTCTCTTCTTTTCATAGCTATTTGTAAGGCCTCCCCAGACAGCCATTTTGCTTTTTTGCATTTCTTTTCCATGGGGATGGTCTTGATCCCTGTCTCCTGCTCTCACATCCATACATGACCACTGGAAAAGCCATAGCCTTGACTAGACGGACCAACTTCACTAGCACCTAACAAAAGACAGCCTGTTTTTTGAAGCATTGAAATGACGTATTGACTCCTCCTCTTTAGCTATGAAAGTCCTAGATGGCATCTTTTACCAATAGAAGGCTGTTTCATCTATATTGAAAATCTATTGTTGATTCATGAAAGCACCTTCATGAATTTTTCTAATAAGAGCTTCTGGATAACTTGCTGCAGCTTCTACATCAGCATTTGCTACTTCACCTTGCAATTTTATGTTATAGAGATGGCTTCTTTCCTTCAATCTCTTGAACCAAGCTCTGCTAGCTCAAATTTTTCTTCTGCAGCTGCCTCATCTTTCTCAATCTTCATTTAATTAAAGAGAGTTAGGGTCTTGCTCTGGATTAGGCTTTGGCATAGGCAATATTGTGGCTGGTTTGATCTATTTGGCACCAAAATTTTCTCCATATCAGCAATAAGACTGTTCACTTTCTTTTTTTTTTTTAACATGTTGATTTTCTTATGTGTTTTTTATGAGTAGCACTTTTAATTCCCTTCAAGAATTTTTCCTTTGCATTCACAACTTGGCTAACTGTTTGGTGGAAAAGATCTAGGCCTGTTTTTGCCTGTCTCAGCTTAGACATGTCTTCCTCACTAAGCTTAATCATTTCTATCCTTTGAGAGAAACATGTGACTCTCCTTTCATTTGACTACATAGAGGCTATTGTAGGATTAATAATCAGCCTAATTTCAACTTCGTTGTGTCTCAGAGATTAAGCATACCTGAGCAGAGGGAGCAAGATTAGGAAAAGCCAGTTAGTGGAACACTCAAAACACACACATTTATTAAGCTAGTTTTCTAGCTTATATAAGTGAGGTTTCTGGTGTCCCAAAACAATTATAAAAATAACATCAAAGATCACTGAGCACAGATCATCACAACAGATATAGGAATAATGAAAAAGCTTAAAGTATTGCAAGAATTACCAAAATGTGACACAGAGACAAAGTGAGCAAATATTGTTGGAAAAATAGACTTTCTCAACAAAGGGTTGCAACAAACCTTCAATTTTTGTTAAAAAATAAAATACCCACAGTATCTATGAAGTACAATAAAACAAGGTATACCTGTACTGTTACCAGACAAATCTCAAAAAGGTCAAAAGAACCAAAAAATTAGGAAAAAAAATAGCAAAGACCCATGTTGGTCTGGATATTTTTTTCTTATCCCACACTCCTCCTCCATGTAACTAACCTCTCCTCCTCCGTTTGCCTCTTGCAGACTCAAGGATAGTGTCACAGGCAGATGGAGATAGATTAGCTTAGTATCAACAGAAGAGGGGAAAGAGGACGAGGGCTTTCTAAGCAAATGGACCCAGCTACAAAATGTCTTGACTTTTCATATAAGCTGATAAAGAACATTCCCAAGGGACAGAGTGTGTGAAAGCAAACAGCAGTGGGTGCAGCTCTGAGGACCAGAGTCACAAAGAAGTCCCACCTCTGCTGCCTACCCTGTTCAGTTGGTATAGCTGCCCACCATATTAGCTTGAGAAAGATTCTTAGGTTGCCCCAGCTTTGTGTGAAAGTGTGCTATGATTGATTACTGATATCTTACATGGACGTGGCTGGGAGAAATGTAACAGAATAATTCCTGTTGTTCAGCCATTAAGTTGTGCCCGGTTCTTTGATATCCCATAGACTGCACCATGCCAGGCTCCTCTGTCCATGGGATTTCTCAGGCAAGAATACTGGTTGTTGTTAAGTTGCTCAGTTGTGTCCAACTCTTTGTGACCACATGCATACCAGGCTTCCCTGTTCTTCACTATCTCCCAGACTTTGCTAAAACTCTTTCCCATTATTAAATATTTATTCTCGAAACAGTGCAGTGAGATAGATAGATATTCTTAATCTCATTTTATAAGACACGAACCTAAGACTTAAAGAATTTGAGGAGACTTCCAAGAAAACAACTATGGAGTGCCAGAGCCAGGATTTGAACTTGACTGTCTCTCTCCAAAGCTCATGCATCTTCTACTAATACACATTGCCCAACTCATCTGCTGACTTGCTATGTGAACTAGGGAAAGATATTACTCTTGGCCTCAGGGTCTGCTGCCCACAAATGGAGGTATTAGACGCAGCAATGCCCACTTCATAGGGTCATGATAAGAAGGATTTTGCTAGGTAACCATATGACAAGGTTCACAAAATCTTACAACTGCCAATGGTACTTATATGGTACTAGCAGACAATGTCAGGGATGATCACCTTCCTACCTTTTGTCTCATAAAAATACTGCTGTCTGTCAAAGACTCATTTTAGGACACCAAGGCCAAGTTCCTATAAATCAACCAATTCTGAGTGTGTGATTGCCTTCAGAGAGTATTGTAGTCACTTTATAAAATTTCCTCCTGTTAAACGCTTCTCTCAGTTAAGTCTGTGAGAGAGAAACCTTTTTCCATTGGCAACTCTCTAAAGTGCTGGAGTTCCCTGCTGTAACTAATGTTCCTCTAGAGGCCTTAATATATTGCTGAAATTGTGAACTTTAATACTGCAAAAACATTGGTTTTTCTTTAATGTGCTATAAAAATTTCATTAAAATAAGCAATATTTTCTGTGCATATTTTTATATTCACTATTTGCATATGTGTGGTTTTCTGTAAGCTTTTTTCCATCCTTAAAATCATAAAAAAGCTCAAACGAATGCAAAAATATGGAATAAGTTTCACTGGAGATTATTACTAGAACGGTCCTGCTTCATACAGTTGTCAATTAAATATGTTTTCAGAAGCACTTACAGACTGCATTGTAAAGGTTATTAACTCAGGAAATTGCTGAATGACAGAAAACGAGAATCATTTTCCCTGCTACTTTTTACTTATATGCGTATATACATATATATATGTGTGTGTGTGTGTGTATGTATATACATATATATATGTGTGTGTGTGTAGGTATGTGTGTGTATCTCTACTTTTTGTAAAACTATACCTAAGCTGGTGGCTCATATGATAAAGAATCTGCTTGCTGTCCAGGAGACAAGAGTTTGATCCCAGGGTTGGGAACATCCCGTGGAGAAGGAAATGGCAACCCACTCCAGTATTCTTGCCCAGAGAATTCCACGGACAGAGGAGCCTGGTGGGCTACAGTCTATGGGGTCTCAAAGAGTTGGATACAACTGAGCAACTAAACTTGCATTTTCATACCTAAGCTGAGGGATGTGTGGATTTTATAAATAACAGTGAGTTTCTAATTTTTCAAAATTTAAGCATAGGAATTTATCACTCAAATTTCATTCTCAAAATGGAAAATATAAATATAGCAAAAAACAAATTTTCATGCCATCAACATGCCACTGAGTCATACCATTGGAACAGCCATTGTTAAAAATGGAAACTAACAAGCCGTGGTGAGGCCTCCTAAGAATTGGAAGCCTTGTACATTTTTGATGGGAATGTGCATGTTGTTCCCAGTGTGGAAAACAGTTTGGTAGTTCCTCAAAAAGTAAACCACAGAGTCACCTTATGATCCATCAATTCCGCTCTAATGTGTACGTCCCAAAGTATTGAAAGCAGAAATTCAAACAGATACTTGTACAGTAGTACTAGTCACAATAGCCAAAAGGTGGAAATAACACAACTATCTATCAGCAGATGAATTAGATAAACCAAATATAGTATATCCATACAATGAATTATAATTCAGCCTTAAAAAGGAATGAAATTCTGATACATGTTACAACATGCATGAACCTTAAAACTGTTTTGCTAAAGTGAATAAACCAAACATGAAATAACAAATATTGTATAATTCTAGTTATATGAGGTACCTAGAGTAGTCCATCAAAACAGTAAGAGCATAGAGGTTGTCAGAGGCTAGGGCCAGGAGAAACGGGAAGTTGTTGTTTAATTAGGGTAGCATTTCTGTTTGGGATAATAGAAAAGTTCTGGAAATGAGAAAATAATGATGGTTGTACAGAATTGCGAATGCAACTACTGTCACTGAATTTTATACTTAAAAATGATTAATATGGTAAATTTCATCTTATATGTATTTTACCACAATTAAAAAAAAGAAAGCTAAATAGTGAAGATAGACTGTGTCATGTAGTACTTAATAGATGAAACTTTTAGTGATCATCAACGTAATTTAAAAATAACGACTTACAAACCAAAATAAACATTTAATTTAAAATATTTTTTAAAATGTCACCAATGCCACAGAACCTTTTCAGTGTCCTATCCCCAAATATTGTGTTGATTTTGTAGCAAACATGCTATCTGAGACTGGGGATACAGAAATGACTAAGTCACAGCATCTACCCTGAAAGTAATTATAGAGAACACAGTAGTAGAAAACACAAACATATAAGTTCATCATCCAATATATTTTAAACATGTTGAGAGAAGCATTTTTGTAGCATTGTGTGCCAAAGTAAGCAACCCAGATTTAGGGTTAGTCTGAGAAGACTTCCCAGAAGGAGTGACATTTATTCTGAATCTTAAGGGATAAGTAAGAGTTTGCCAAGAGAAAGCGGAAGTTGGGAAGGGAGTGTCCTAGGAAGAGAAAATGCATCAGCCAGGCCAACCACAGTCTTGATTCAGAAGGCACAGGCTCTGGCAGGTGAATCTGAAGACATAAGTCCTTTCCAGAATACAGAATATAGCCCTTTCCAAAACAGCTTATTTTTTTCCCTATTTTTAATTGAAGTATAATTAATTTAAACTTAATAGGGGTGTGTTGTGTAAGTGTAAAGAGGCAAGGAGAGTGATTAGATGATATTGCAAGTCTAATTATTTCAATATTTATTGAATGTCTAAATGTCTATTAAGTGTCAGTTTCCCTGGTGGCTCAGTTGATAAGGAGGCTGCCTGCAATGCACGAGACCTGGGTTCGATCTCTAGGTGGGGAAGATCCCCTGGATAAGGGAATTGCTACCCACTCCCATATTCTTGCCTGGAGAGTCCCATGGACAGCGGAGTCTGGAAGGCTACATTCCATGGGATCACAAGAGTCAGATATGACTGAGAGACTAAATCACAACCATAATTAATTTACAATGTTTTGTTAGTTTCAGATGTGTAGACAAGTACATTGAATAGCTTATTAAGGAATAAAGATGTTCTCCTAAACCATGTGCATCCTTTGAAAAATTTGAGAAAGGAGAGTACTGTCATCAAGGTTCATGTTTGATGAAGATTGTCTTCAGAGATAAGGACATATTATATAAGTGTAAGGAGGCGTGATTAGATAATAGATGATACTGCAAGTCTACTTATTTCAAAATTTATTGAATGTCTAAATGTCTATTAAATGTCAGGCACTATTTCTAGACTCTGGGGATAGTAGTAAACAAAACAAAACAAAAAATCCCTTCCCCCTTAGAGCTAGTGGAGCAAGAGAGAAAATGAAACTAATGAGGCTATGAGAACTTTTTTTCACTTAAAGCCTTCACTTAACTAGAAATATAAGCAAGAACCAGGTGATGAAAATAAATATGACTGTAGAAAACACTAATGCTATTTTTTTCCTTCTTAATAGTAGGTTGTAACTTGTTTTTCTTGAATTACTATTGCCTAAACTCATTGCAAAAGACTCTGATGCTGGGAGGGATTGGGGGCAAGAGGAGAAGGGGACGACAGAGGATGAGATGGCTGGATGGCATCACTGACTCTTGATGGACGTGAGTCTGGGTGAACTCCGGGAGTTGGTGATGGACAGGGAGGCCTGGCGTGCTGCGATTCATGGGGTTGCAAAGAGTCAGACACAACTGAGCGACTGAACTGAACTGAACTGAAATCTATGTGGGTTCAATCTGGTTTGGGAAGGATTTGAGATAATAATACAAAAGACTTTCTTAATAATGTTAATTGTCCTCCAGTAAAATGAGTCCTTTAGACTATCTGTGGTTTTTACCCTTCCTGGATATCTTCATAAAATATTAAGCTCATTTCTTCTATTTGGCTTGGGCTCTCCAGGTCTGGTCACTTGAAGGCTAAAGAATGTTCGTCATTGATGGTCCATAGGTTCTTCTTATCAGGATTCTGTGATAATAGATCCTACCTGGACCTTCTGTTTTCCTGTTTCTGTGCCTGTATAGGCCATCTAGCTCATTACAAAATTCCAGAAAATCAGAAAAGATTTTGGTCTGCAAGTCCAGGTTGTGTGCAGTCCTGATTTTTTTAGCCTTCTCTTTTACTATTCTGAGTAGACTTACACTCAGCGGAACTTTGAGTTCCCTTAACTCCTTTGATATTATATCCTCAGCCTCCTTATTATTATTATCCTTGTCAAACTCGTTTGTGTGCCCAACACACAGTAGGGCCAACCAAACCTAAAAGTCAGAGTTTGGAGCATATAAAGGTTTTTCACAAGGGCCGAACAAGGAGAATGGACAGGTTGTACTCAGAAAGCCTGAACTCCCCCCGCCCCCAGCAGTTTTTCAGGGAAGAGCTTTTATTTGAAAAATCTGGGAGAAGGGTTGCAGGGTGTGTGAATTTCTTCTGTCTGGTTGGCTGTGTGGTAAAGGGGTGATATTCTAAAAATCCCAGTCATCAGCCTTCTGATTCCAATCAGTCTGGGATCCTTGTGCTTGCAGTCAGACTGAAGTTACCATCCTCCACATGGGTAGAGGCCAGAGAATTCAGAGATATATATCAGATTGCTATGCATATCCCCAGAGGGGACACCCTGGACCCTGCCCCATCATGCACTGCTGTTTCTTTTTGTATTTCCCCCTTCCCCTAATTAGTAATTGTTTGAATCAGTCCTTTGGAGAAGGAAATGGCAATCCACTCCAGTACTATTGCCTGGAAAATCCCATGGACAGAGGAGCCTGGTAGGCTACAGTCCACGGGGTCGCAAAGAGTGGGACACGACTGAGCGACTTCACGTTCATGTTCACGTTCACGTTTGGAACTCAGGGAAAGTCCAAGAGGCTGAAGCCTTTTCTCTACAAGCAAGAAACTGGAGTGCACAGAAAGCCTTGCATACCTGCGAGGGCCCCACAGGGGTTCTGCATGGTTTCATGATGATTGTTGCACATCTATTGGTAAGCCCTCCCAGGTCTGTGGCCTCACTCTGGGCATGTGAAGACTCACTCATCCATGCTCTACAAAACCATTTCCCCTTCTCCTCGGCATTGAGGTTTTCCATTTCATTTCAGAACTTGTATTTTAAAATGTACATGTTTAAAGTGACCCCATAAGTGCAAAGAACTATTACGAAGGTATAGAGGAAGGCTTACCAGGAGCTGCAAATTCTCCTTGATCCTTCGACTTCCTCTGGATTTTCCTGCTCCTCAACTAAGTTTGGTAAAGAGAAATACCTCTTAATTGGAGTAGGAACAGGAGGGTTGCAGGAGCAAGAGTGAGACTGGCCAAGGAGAAGCTGGCCTTCAGTACCCCACACCCACCCTGCTCACTTCTATTTCTCTTCCTTCTGGAAGCCTGTCGCTGCACAGGAGCATAGTGACTACCACCTAACTGGACACTGGCGTAGTCTGTTGTGGATTGCCCTGCTCACATGCCTTTCTCTCACCTCTCTCCTAACAAACCTTGTGGATTTCGGTTTACATTTCTTAAAACTTTCTTCTTACCCTGAAAACTACTTCCAGTTAAGTTTTTTAATGGTTGACAATGTACTACTGAGTTACCACCCTTAGGAAAGCTTTCAGTTGTATGGATAGTTAGCATCATAGCCGAAAAGGTTAAATTTTAACCACATTTGATCAATTGTTCCAGAAGAGAAAATGACCAAAGAGACGGTTTTTGATCCGGTTGGTCTTTTTAAAAGCTTCTTACTATCAAACATCTGACAGCCCCTTCCTCTGGCTCTAGAAAAGGCCAGCACAAGCCAGGACACAGAAACAGTGGTGCCATCCTTTGTTTTGTTCCATTCATATTTTCCTGCCTGAGTTCAAGAGAAATTCTTCTGGACTGGCAACGTCCATTTAAATACTGAGATCTAAAACAGGTGGGGAAAATGATTACAGAAAAGTCAGGAAGATCGTGGGTCAGTGGCATAAGATACGAGTGCTATGGGAGTTACAATGCAGAGTTAGATCATAAGGTCAAGGGTGGGTGAACTCGCAAGCTCTGGCAGCCATGTGTGACAGAGAGCATGAGCTTTGGTGTCAGATTTGGTTCTGTAGGCTGAAGAGGAGGTTCTGTTTCTTTCTGTAGTATGGTCCTGAGGGTGCAGGTCCTTACCCATCTTACACAGAATACAGCTCAGGGGAAGGATGGATTGTGGTGGAAACCAGCCCAGGAAGCTAGTGCACAGTGGGGAAATGGCTAATGTCACCTCTGAGGTGCTGCCTTGCATCTGGGCACAATCATTGGAATTCTTCAGAGCATGGTTAAAAGCACGCATCTTGTCATGAAAGCTACTAGGCTTCACAGCTTTGTATGCAGCTGCATCCAGGACTGAGGCTGCTGATACTTGATGCCAGAAGCTATTTATTTAGTGCAGAGGGCCCATTTATATCTTGAATGAAGAAGCAAAGCCTGGGGAGTAAGAGTGGGGGAGGGGTGGGAACCAGTGCTGAGTGCCTGTAGCATCTTTGTCTTCACTGTTTAAAACTTGTAACTGAAATATTTAAAGTGAAAGTGAAAGCTGCTCAGTCACATTTGACTCTTTGCAACCCTGTGGACTATACAGTCCATGGAATTCTCCAGGCCAGAATACTGGAGTGAGTAGCTATTCCCTTCTCCAGGGGATCTTCCCAACCAGAGATTGAACCCAGGTCTCCTGCACTGCAGGCAGATTCTTTACCAACTGAGCTATCAGGAAAGCCCAAAATATTTAAAGAAACTGATTTTAAATTCAAATTAAAGGGCAAATGGCTCAAAAAAAAAAAAAAAAAGCAATTTCCTCCTCTTTCCCTTCTATGTGGCCTTGGGTAAATTTTTTAATCTCATGTCTCTCACAATATTCATTTTAGTATAGTTTATCAATTATAGATGATGTTTCTCAACAACTTAGACTAGAACCTAGAATATATTAATACAAAGGGCTGAGAAAATGATAACTATTATAAGTATTGAACTTGCTTTGCCAGATATGAAATAGACAGTGAATAGATTTACATTACTTGGATTTCACTGAAACTATAAACCTCCTTGAAGAGCAACTCTGCACCTGTACTTGCTACATTCCACAAATGTTTTTGAAGTTATTATGAGCCGACCCTGGGCATCTGGGAATGGATAAATAGAGGGGAGTTCAAGCTCTCTACATTTATTCTAAAGCTCACTGCTCCTCCAAGTTCCACTTTTCTTGTGGGTTATACCACCATTTTGCCCTTATTGCTGTGAGAGAAATCCGATTAAGGTGCCCTTTTTTCCTCTTGTCAACTCTAAAAGCTGAACGTTGTTTTCTTTGGTGAGAATTTTTAGGGCTTCAAGCCTGGGAGGACTGCATCTCAAGTGAGCCTGAGAGAACAGTTCCGAGGAGGTCTGGGGAGGAGTCAGGTTATATGTGCGTGTGTTAGTCACTCCGTCGTGTCTGACTCTATGTGGTCCCATGGACTGTAGAGCACCAGGCCCCTCTGTCCATGGATTCTCCACCCAAGAATACTGGAGTGGGTTACCAATTCTTCCTCCAGAGGTCAGGTTATATAGAAGGCTGCAAATTCCTGCAAATGTAACTTGTGTGTGAATGAGAATATTCAATAGCTAGCATCATCTTTATTAGAATAATGTGCTGGCATCTAATGAGTTATATTCACCTTCCTGGAATTCAAAGTCAAACCAAGCTGCTGCTGCTGCTGCTGCTAAGTCGCTTCAGTCATGTCCAACTCTGTGCGACCCCATAGACGGCAGCCCACCAGGCTCCGCCGTCCCTGGGATTCTCCAGGCAAGAACACTGGAGTGGGTTGCCATTGCCTTCTTCATTGTGTGAAAGTGAAAAGTGAAAAGTGAAGCCGCTCAGTCACGTCAGACTCATAGCGACCCCATGGACTGCAGCCTACCAGGCTCCTCCATCGATGGGATTTTCTAGGAGTACTGGAGTGGCTTGCCATCGAACCAGGGGAGCCTATCAAACCTATTTCTGGAGGGCAAACTATTTCTGGAGGGCAGTGGTTCTCAGACTTTAGGGTGCATCAGAATTATCTAGAAGACTTAAAATACAGATTGCTAGCCTCTCCCTCCAGAGTCTGTAATTCAGTAGGTCTGAGCCAGAGGGTATAAGAATTCACATTTCTAACAAGTTCCCAGATGGTGCTGATTCTACTGTGAACTACTGCCCTAAGTAACATTGGGTATCCAGTGGAAGTTAGTGTGAATGTGTATGACATTATTTCTCTGTTTTAAATAAGTCTAAATGCAATTAACTAACACATAGTAGTAGACCACCTAGATAGTGCATTTTTTAGAACTTCAGTCAATGCTTCCATGGGCATAGTGCTCCACTCAATAATACGTATTCAGTTTAACTAATCATGACCCATATCCTGAGGATGTTTCAACTTCTTCAGGCCATGGATCATGTTTTATACCAGATTTTACTCTTATCGTACCCAGCCCTGAGGTTGACAGACATCCATCGAATACCTACTGTGCTTTATGAACTAGATATGAGATGTAAATGCAGAAATTATTAATAGGCTTGTGGCCTTATAGGAGATACGAACACATTAAGACATTATTTCAGTATCATATGGTGACTAGTTAGATCACTCATATGACAGCACACTGATGAAGACCCTTAGCTGAACTCAGCCAATGATTGAGTCATGAACGATGAATAAGAGTTGGTTAAAAGGACATATCCAAATATTCAAGCTGGATTTAGAAAAAGCAGAGGAACCAGAAATCAAATTGCCAACATCCATTGGATCATAGAAAAGGCAAGAGAATTCCAGAAAAACATCTACTTCTGCTTCATTGATTATGCTAAAGACTTTGTGGATCACAACAACTTGGGGGAAATTCTTCAGTTCAGTTCAGTTCAGAAAGAGTCATGTCTGACTCTTTCCGACCCCAGGGACTGCAGCATGCCAGGCTTCCTTGTCCATCACCAACTCCCAGAGCTTGCTCAAGCTCATGTCCATCAAGTGAGTGATGCTATCCAACCATCTCATCGTCTGTCATCCCCTTCTCCTCCTGCCTTCAGTCTTTCCCAACATCAAGGTCTTTTCCAATGGGCCAGTTCTTCGCATCAGGTAGCCAAAGTATTGGAGTTTTAGCTTCAGCATCAGTCCTTCCAATGAATATTCAGGACTGATTTCCTTTAGGATGGATTGATTGGATCTCCTTGCTGTCCAAGGGACTCTCAAGAGTCTTCTCCAACAAGAAATGGGAATATCAGATCACCTTACCTGCCTCCTGAGAAATCTGTATGCATGTCAAGAAGCAACCAACAGTTAGAACTGGACATGAACCAACAGACTAAGTAAACTTAGAATCAGTAACCACAGGTTGGACAACAGTTTAAAATGTCTACCTTCATCCCCTGCAGTAGTATTCACAATTGCTAGTGAACACTTCACACAGCAAGGCGCTGTGCAATTGCCTACACAGTGTCTCACTTCTTTGTATAAACTCTATTGAGGAAATATTATCTCCACTTAACAGAAGAGGAGACACGATCAGCCAGATTGAGTACTTTGTCTGAAGTTATACAACTAGCAATCAGTAAAGCTGAGATTAAAACATAGACTGATTCCAAACTGTACCCATGAAAACACTCCAGTCTACCCTCTCTCCCTTTGTGAAAATTTGAAAGACCAGAAAACAGCAACAATTTAAGTGACCATTTAAATCTCAATGAGGTCAACTCGATCCTAGCTCAAACAGTCTGCATTAACTGCTATGTTAATCCACCAGCTCTGTTCTCATCTGTCTATTTTTCTCCACTATGGGTGAGAAATTATGAACACTTATCCTCATTTTTCTAAAGTGTACGAAGTGCACCAGTCACTGATTTTCCAAGCACTCTGAAAACTGGGAATTTTTTTAAATTAGGAAACTGGTGGACCTGTGCAGTTGTTTATCAAAACAACATCTCCAAGTTACACAGCAGAAACTGTCATCTTTTGTCCTCTGTGGCTAAGCCCCAAAGTTTTCCCAAACCTCCATATATCTTAGGTTTCATTTGCTGTCAGTCAGTTGGTCCATAAATAACTTTCTGAACACTTAACTGAAACCCCACTGGGAATAGGAGATAGGGTACCAAGAAAATAGAGGTTTTAGCTTCCATCTGCAAGAACACTACAATAAATTTTGGGAAATAGAAGGAATATATTCAAGCTGGAAATGTAAGATCACTTTAAACAATGTACAAATATATCCAAAATGCATTTGGGTCAATGTGATCATAAAAGAAGGGAAGTAGTGTAACTTTGCCATGGAACAACATAGGTGCCCAGGGAAGGAGTCAGGCAGGGATTTGGCCTGGAGGAGTTCTAGCCTCAGTTTTGCTCTAGCTAACAATGTGAGCTTGAACTTACCACTGAATATTTCTGAAATTCAACTTCTTCCCTGTAAAATAAAGAAACTGATCAAGATCAGTGAGTTTTGAACTTTGCATAGCCAAGATCCATTTTTTCCCTCCTCCCACACAATATAAACTTGAGTTGAACTCCAGTTGGAGGTGACAGGAGATGGAGCTCCTCTCAGAAGTCTCTTATCTATTCAGGGAAATGTAAGTTTCCCCAGGACACAGCCTAAAGACCTAGATATTATCAAGGTGACCTTGGATTAAAGCTTGGTGATTTTATGGGTCCTAGAGCCTGGACAATTTAATGTGAGAAATAGATTTTAGTTCTTCTGAGATTTGAGTACAACTCAATTTATAAATCAATAGAACTACTGTAGAAGTAAAGAGCCATATCTCTCTGCTGTATAAGATATGAGATCAATAACCCATTAGACAGTAAATCAGAGTCATGCTTTCATTCATAAACATTCTTTGAGCATCTTATACATGCCAAGCTCTATAGACATAGGGGCTGGTATTGAAATCCCTTGAGAAGTACTTGGTCTAATAGGTTCTTGGACCAGAAAATGTCCTTCAATTTGAGAAACTCTCAAAAAGGCAAGGTAAGAATGGCATGGAGTGTTCTCAGTTAGTGCTTTTAAGGACAGGGTATTTGTTTCCCCTAATTGTAATTGCTCTGGACAGATTCAACATGCGCAGTGCAGCCTGAGAAGTTCTATGCAATAAGCCCAGGGTAGAGAGCATGGTGGCATCCTGACTCCCAGCCAGGGGCACAATGAAGTCAAGTGCACTTAATCAATTAGGGATCAGAAAGCAGATGGAAAATGCTCTACATGTACAAGCTTCACTGGTCATTTTTTCCCGAGAGAGGGCTCAAAAAGGTATGTACCCGACAACAATCACACTCACCCACTCCCAAATCCACTCCTGAACTAAAAGTTTAGAAAAATGGGCCACAAGATATCAGCCTACCAGAGTACAATTAGTTCAGACATGCTTTATTAGAGTATTTGCCTATAGAACTCAAACATGTCTTATATCTTAATGGTTAAATTAAACTTTGCTCTGCCTTAGGACTATTACAATGTGGTCATTGACTCATTGAAAAGCTTGTAAGACAGAACATCAGATTTTAATACTTTTGTAGCAGGAGAGAAAATGAGTGTATATATTTTTTAAATATTTTAGTGAAAATGACTGGAAAGAGGAGTAGAAAACCAGGCATAGTTTAAAAGGAAATCCTGTCACACTTATATGTTTATAGATAAATAATATCTTTATAAGTAAAATTATAAGTATCTTATTTATATTCTATGCAGTTCATTTTATATATAAACATAAATAAATAGATTAACATGCAAACATTGTCTGTGAATATATTTATGAATATATTATATATATTTATAATATAACAAAAGCTACCTTTCTTTGAATGATATTAATATAAAGAACATTTGGGGATTGAATATGCATTAATTCCCTTCACATGACTTAGTCACATTAACTTCTCCAGACAAAGAAAACCCCTAGGGTACATCTACTATAAGAAAACTGTATCAAGTAACATTCTTCTTGTCAAGAGGCTGAGAAGAAACTGAAGTGGAGCCTTTATCACGTACATACAATTGCTTATAGATATGTCCAGTGCCTCGCTATCACTGCTGCTGCTAAGTGGCTTCAGTGGTGTCCGACTCTGTGCGACCCCATGGACTGGAGCCCACCAGGCTCCCCTGTCCCTGGGATTCTCCAGGCAAGAACACTGGAGTGGGTTGCCATTTCCTTCTCCAATGCATGAAAGCGAAAAGTGAAAGTGAAGTCGCTCAGTCGTGTCCGACTCTGTGCGACCCCATGGACTGGAGCCCACCAGGCTCCCCCGTCCCTGGGATTCTCCAGGCAAGAACACTACGTTAATAAAAATTGTCCTCTTTTGGTAAATTACCTTTTATCATAGAAAATTCAAAACATATGCAAAAGTAGAGAAAATAGGATAATAAGCTTTTAGCTCCCATTACCTAGTTTTACTAACTATCAACCAAAAGCCAGTTTCATTTCATTTATATGCCTACCCATATTTTCCCTACCCCATGCATGGATTATTTTGACATGAACATATGACATCATGTTATTTGACTCATAAATATATTGGTGTATATCTCTAACAGATATGGACTTTAAAAATCAAAATCATAGTGTTAAGACTTTTCTCACACCTAAACATTTAACAATATTTCATTATGTCAAATATGCAGGCAGTTTTCAAATTTTTTCTCATTGTCTCATAATTTTTACATAGACATTTTATTGAAATGTACTTGATTTTCAGTATTATATTAGTTACAGGTACATAACATAGTGATTCAATATTTTTAAACATTATATTCCACATAAAGTTATTATGGAGAAGGAAATGGCACCCCACTCCAGTACTCTTGCCTGGAAAATCCCATGGACAGAGGAGCCTGGTAATCTATAGTCCAGGGGGTCACAAAGAGTCAGACAGGACTGAGCGACTTCACTTACTTACTCACTTAAATTTATTATAGATACTGGCCTATATTCCATCCCCCACTAGTAACCACGAGTTTATGGTCTATATCTGAGTCTGTTTCTGTTTAGTTATAGTCATTTGTTTGTTTTATTTTTTAGATTCCACATATAAGTGATAACATACTATTTGTCTTTGACTTAGACATAATTTTTGTTTTAATGAAAGCTTCAAAGTCAGCACATTGCAATTGACTCATATGTCTCTTAAAATCTCCTTTTACCTATAAAAGTGTCCAATAAGAATATAATGTAAGCCACACATAAAATGGTAAATTATCTAATAGCCACATTTAAGATGTAAAAAAGCAACATCAACTTTAATAATATACTTGATTAGACCAATATATGTAAAATATTATCATTTCAGCATATCAGATCAGATCAGTCACTCAGTCGTGTCCGACTCTTTGCGACCCCATGAATTGCAGCACGCCAGGCCTCCCTATCCATCACCAGCTCTCGGAGGTCACTCAGACTCACATTCATTGAGTCAGTGATGCCATCCAGCCATCTCATCCTCTGTCGTCCCCTTCTCCTCCTGCCCTCAATCCCTCCCAGCATCAGAGTCTTCTCCAATGAGTCATCTCTTCGCATGAGGTGGCCAAAATACTGGAGTTTCAGCTTTAGCATCATTCCTTCCAAAGAAATCCCAGGGCTGATCTCCTTCAGAATGGACCGGTTGGATCTCCTTGCAGTCCAAGGGACTCTCAAGAGTCTTTTCCAACACCACAGTTCAAAAGCATCAATTCTTCGGCGCTCAGCCTTCTTCACAGTCCAGCTCTCACATCCATACATGACCACAGGAAAGACCATAGCCTTGACGAGGCGAAACTTTGTTGGCAAAGTGATGTCTCTGCTTTTGAATATGCTATCTAGGTTGGTCATAACTTTCCTTCTAAGGAGTAAGCGTCTTTTAATTTCATGGCTGCAGTCACCATCTGCAGTGATTTTGGAGCCCAGAAAAAGAAAGTCTGACACTGTTTCCACTGTTTCTCCATCTATTTCCCATGTGGTGATGGGACCAGATGCCATGATCTTCGTTTTCTGAATGTTGAGCTTTAAGCCAACCTTTTCACTCTCCACTTTCACTTTCATCAAGAGGCTTTTGAGTTCCTCTTCACTTTCTGCCATAAGGGTGGTGTCATCTGCATATCTGAGGTTATTGATATTTCTCCCGGCAATCTTGATTCCAGCTTGTGTTTCCTCCAGTCCAGCATTTCTCATGATGTACTCTGCATATAAGTTAAATAAACATGGTGACTATATGCAGCCTTGACGTACTCCTTTTCCTATTTGGAACCAGTCTGTTGTGCCATGACCAGTTCTAACTGTTGCTTCCTGACCTGCATACAGATTTCTCAAGAGGCAGATCAGGTGGTCTGGTATTCCCATCTCTCTCAGAATTTTCCATAGTTTATTGTGATCCACACAGTCAAAGGCTTTGGTATAGTCAATAAAGCAGAAATAGATGTTTTTCTGGAACTCTCTTGCTTTTTTGATGATCCAGTGGATGTTGGCAATTTGATCTCTGGTTCCTCTGCCTTTTCTAAATCCAGCTTGAACATCAGGAAGTTCACGGTTCCCATATTGCTGAAGCCTGGCTTGGAGAATTTTGAGCATTACTTTACTAGTGTGTGAGATGAGTGCAATTGTGCGGTAGTTTGAGCATTCTTTGGCATTGCCTTTCTTTATATTTGTTTATATAAAGAAATATATATATTTCTTTATATTTCTTTATATTCTTTATATTTCTTTATATCTATTTCTTTATATTCTTTATATTTCTTTATATATATTTCTTTATATTTCAGCATATAACCCATATAAAAAATATTACATTTTTTATACTAACTCTCCAAAATCTGGTATATGTTTCACATTTATATAATATATGAGTTTGGACTAACCACATATCAGGGGCTCAATACCCACAGGTCCCTAGTACCTACTGATTGGACAGTGTCAACATACAGCTTTCCTATCCAAAGCATACATTTTTGGTAATCAAAACAAGCAAAGAACATAGAAAGGACTTTTATGTACCTCTTCCTTACCAAAGGATAAGAAGAATATTCCCCCAAGTGTTATAAACACCTCCTAGAGCCTGTGTGTCCCCAGAGTGTGAGATAGACCCTGGTGTGCCCATGATTTCTTTGGGAAAGTGATCCTTTAGAGCAGAGGAAGGTGAAGGGAAGTAATCATTGAAAAAGGGGAAAACCTATGCAAAAATATGTTGTTGAGTTGACTTCTGCTACAGGAAACTCGTGGTTAATTCTGCTGGGACCTTCTGAGGAATCTTATAAACAAGTGTCGCAGAACTAATTACATGGGACCAACAGGAAAGCACTCATGTTCCCATCCCCTGTGCTAAAGGATGGACCTCGGGAATTATCACTCTCATGCTTCTGGCTGTGAATGTATAAGCCAGCATCTTCAGTTTTGTAAAGCAGATAAACCCAGGAGAGGAAGCTAGCACTTCAGTCGTGTCCGACTCTGTGCAACCCCATAGACGGCAGCCCACCAGGCTCCCTCGTCCCTGGGATTCTCCAGGCAAGAACACTGGAGTGGGTTGCCATTTCCTTCTCCAATGCATGAAAGTGTAAAGTGAAAGTGAAGTCGCTCAGTTGTGTCCGACCCTCAGCGACCCCATGGACTGCAGCCCACCAGGCTCTTCCATCCATGGGATTCTCCAGGCAAGAGTACTGGAGTGGGGTGCCATTGCCTTCTCCGAATACCTGATATGGGCAGAGATAAACTGACCCATGACGCAGGAACGGCTGAGAGGAGCTACCCCGCATCTGAGGTTGGAGGGGCGGCCGAGAGGAGTTACCTCGAGTCTGAGGTCAGGGGCGGCAGCTGGGAGGAGCTACCCTATGCCCGAGGCCAGGAGTTGCGGGCGGGAGGACCAACCCCACGTCCAAGGAGCCGTGGCTGCGCGGGCGCAGGAGGGCCTAGAGGAGCTATCCCACGTTGAAGATCAGGAAGGAAGGTGGTGAGGAGATAACCCTCATTCAAGGTAAGGAGCAGGGGCTGCACTTTGCTGGAGTACCGTGAAGGGATACCCCATGCCCAAGGTAAGAGAAACACAAGTAAGATGGTAGGTGTTGCAAAAGGGCATCAGAGAGCAGACACACTGAAACCATACTCACAGAAAACTAGTCAATCTAATCACACTGGGACCACAGCCTTGTCTAACTCAATGAAACTAAGCCATGCCTGTGGGGCAACCCAAGATGGGCAGGTCATGGTGGAGAGATCTGACAAGAATGTGGTCTACTGGAGAAGGGAATGGCAAACCACTTCAGTATTCTTGCCTTGAGAACCCCATGAACAGTATGAAAAGGCAAAATGATAGGATAGTGAAGGAGGAACTCCCCAGGTCAGTAGGTGCCCAATATGCTACTAGAGATCAGTGGAGAAATAACAACAATAAGAAAGAAGGGATGGAGCCAAAGCAAAAAGAATACCCAGCTGTGGATGTGACTGGTGATAGAAGCAAGGTCCTGGAAAAGACTCTGATGCTGGGAGGGATTAGGGGCAGGAGGAGAAGGGGACGGCAGAGGATGAGATGGCTGGATGGCATCACTGACTCGATGGACGTGAGTCTGAGTGACCTCCGGGAGTTGGTGATGGACAGGGAGGCCTGGCGTGCTGCGATTCATGGGGTCACAAGGAGTCGGACACAACTGAGCGACTGAACTGAACTGAAACTGACCCGGGAGAGCTGCGCAAACCAGGTCACAGCCTGCAGGGACTAGGTTGCCCAGTGCAGCAGTGGCTAGAAAGAAGAATACAACCAAGAGGATTCTGGAGAGGGACACTCAGGTGCCCAGTGGGACACACTTGCAACCTGAAAGTAAGCATATGTTAGATGAAAACCATTTACCGCAGACATAGGATGATCATGACAGGAACATGGGAAAACACAATTCAAAAGGGAGTGAAATGGTCCAGGAGAGAAAAATACTAGAAAGAAACAGTCCCATGAAACTCCACATCTACTACTGGTTTCTAATACTTTATGTTTATTGAATGTTTCATTTCTTAAAAAATTTTGGCCACCCCACGCGACATGCAGGATCTTAATTTTTCAACCAGGGATCGAACCTGTATCCCCTGCAATGGAAGCACAGAGGCTTATCCACTGGACCCACAGGGAAGTCCCTCTACTACTATTTGTAAAGCCTTGGGATTCTTCAAGTATAATCAACAACATCTGAAATTCTGCCAGAATATATAATGTTCTGGTTTTCATTAAAATAAAGGCTTACTTTTATTGCATTAGTGTATTTTTATGAAACTAACCTGATATCACAATATGGGCAATAGCCAGTCAGTGCCTAGACCTCATATCTGCTTAATAAATAACACATCTCCAACACTTATAGCGGAGATGATTTTGTAAAGATACTTTTTCAGAGCTAGACATGACCTTAGAAAGGAGCAGTGCCATTAAGTGATAGAAGAAATTGTTTAAGAGCCGCCACTAGAAATAGTCATGCGACGTGTGTTGCCACCAGGGGATAAATGGGAAATACCCGGCTTAGTTTGGGACATCTCATTTGGCCTGAATACTTACGATTATCATAAAGCTAAGCAGCTTGTCCACCCTTCACCAGTAAGTGCTGCTGTGTAAAGTAAGACACGTTAGCCTAGCAACTGTTAAGTTCAAAGATGCCAGGTCCTTTAATAAAACACCTTTTAACAAATCTGTGCCATGAAAATGGTATGATCCTTCTTACCTACCTTGCTACCATACTAAAGCAGATAAATCATCTGCCAGAGTGAGCTTTACTGTGCCTTAAAATGTCTGTGATGGCTATAAAAGAAATTGTGTTTATCACTGCACACGTTATGGGATCTCATTCTCTTTACACATCAAATGCTGATTCCTATTAAGAGACTGATTAAAATGACAGCACTGAGACAAAAGTGATTAATCTGAGAATATGTATAGACTTCAACACTCATCCAGCGCGCCTAAGAGAATTCTGCAGTTTTTTTAACCCAATTTTCCTTCTCTGTAGTCTCCCTAAAGGGACTTGATAATTGGTACTTGGAAAGAAGTTTATCTATACAATAAAGGGCTAAGAGAAATACTGCAAAGAAGGGAAAGGAGTGCGAAAAGCCCTGTGGGGCAGGGAGGAGCGAATATTATTGTCTTGGAAGTTAAAGAGACGGAAGAGAATATGAATGGCTGTGATGAGTGAAGGGAATGTAGAGAAGGGACAGATTTCAACCTTGCTGTGGATTAGAAAGTGAGCTCCTTTTTAAATATCTTCTGCAGCAAATGATAAAGAAAGCCATTCCTTTTTAATTAATGTTGCCCTTTGAACCGTTCTTGTGTATTGCTATATGGGTCTTTGTGTTTATAGAGAGTACACTCCTCCAAATGAAACCCAAGTTCAACAAGATGCTAACCAGGTATGTCAGTGGAGCTCAGTTACTGATGTATTTGGCTTTATGTCTTGGTTTTCATATTTGTTTTAGCTCCTTTCTTCAGAACTGCATTTTTAAAACTCTTTCTTGGCTTCTCTTTGGAAATACTTCTACTGAGTGTAACAGCTATTGTGGTTAAAGTTTCCACTGCATTGTTAGTCATTATATTTCATTCACCAGACACATACTAAGTGCCAACCATATGGCAGGCTTGACATGGGGAACCGGGAGTTGGAGATGATCAATAATCAGACCTTGCACCGAAAACTCCATAGCTGCCAGTAATGGCACTGGAGAATGTGTCATAATTCAAGTATACTAATATTAGCATTCTCATCCTACAGGCCATGATCTTAGGAAGCTTATAATGTCTATTATTGCCAAGTCAAAGTACCTACCAAGATAACTTCAATTTTGAATACTTATACACAGGGGTGGATAAAAGTGAAAAATTGAATCATTCATCCTGATATATTGCCAATATTTAGAAATTTCTGGGCAACAGTCTTATTTCCTTCCCTTTCATCTTGAAGCTTGGCCCCATGTAACCATATGTTGAATGTAAGCACTCTCAGGAATGCACATCCTCAGTTCCAAGGGCATTTTTCATCCGATTGAAGGTGATAACACAACTGGAACCAAGTCATGACACTTGATGGATCCCTCCCATTCCAGTAAAAATGGTTGGAGCATGTTCAGCACCTGAAATTAGCCAGAACTTCAAGTTGTAGATCTCATCATTAAATTTATCTTTTCTGAACCTGAATTTCCTTGACATGGAAAGCTTTTTTTAAATAAATGCTTAAGACTGGGGAAATGCCCAGCATATTAAGCCTTGAACCACACAAAGGGAATCATTTTGTAAATGAAAGTAAGTCCTTTAATATAAACTGGGCGACCATTCAACCACTAAGCCTAGCTTTGGAGGAGCCTATTTAATCCACTGAGTGTTCTGTTCTTTTCCATTCATCTAGCTCGAACCACAAATATGTTGTTCCTCAGTTTGCTCTCTGAGGATTTTCTTTCCTTATCATGACTTAGAGGTAGCAAGAGAATAGTATTTATGCTTGGAAATGAACTATGAATCATTCAGTAGCTTTAGAATCCAAAGGGATAAGAAAAGCAATAGTCCCTAAAATTCTAGTCATCCTTTTTAATTCTACTTTTTGTAGTAAAAATGCTATAATTTGAAAACTTGCTACAAATATTCTTGTTGAGGTCAGAGGAGCAAAATAGGTAAAGATTTAAAAAAGAGAGAACAAAAAAAAAAGCATCTAAGTGCATTTTTATCAGATATAGTTTTGATGGTCAGTGTATGGGGTCAGGATGTGAAAGTAGGAAAGGATGGGTATCATGGCTTTATCTTCGAGGTGTTGCTTGCTGCTTCCCACCAAATGGAATGTAAACCGAACGGCAAAGCGTTCCTTTTCTGTTGTGAGTCAGACCCAGCCTGATATTGAAGCCCCATTCAGGAAAGAAAGCTGCCCCGTTCAGAGATGACCTTATGATCTGACAGAAAAGTGCTTCTGTATTTAGGAAGCTCAGCCTGTGCCAAAAATGAAACTGGTGGTCCCTGGGAGCTCCCCTCCTATTCCAAAGTACACTGAATGAGTTAAATAAATAGAAAGTCTGAACTAACATTTAACATCTATGACAAGTAAAAAGGGATCATTCAGAAGGGAATACGGTCACACCTTGTGTCAGACTCAAAGAGAGGAAGTGGACCGAGAATAAGGAATAATTCACTTACAGAGCTATAAAGGCAATCTTCAAAGATGTTTTTGTTATGGTCAGTATCTTCCTATTATTATATGTGTGGAAAATCATATAAAGTACTTCACAGTCTCAGTAGCAAACATTAGACTTGAGAGATCAGGTACTTTATGTGATGATCCCAAACATTGACTTTACTAGTGAAGATTTATTAGTCTAGGTTTATAATCAAAGATAGCAAAGATGATCTCAGAAGTTTTCATATTCCCATCCCAATGTCTGTCTTTTAATTCCATCAGATCAGATCAGATCAGTCACTCAGTCATGTCCGACTCTTTGCGACCCCATGAACCACAGCACGCCAGGCCTCCCTGTCCATCACCAGCTCCCGGAGGTCACTCAGACTCACATCCATCGAGTCAGTGATGCCATCCAGCCATCTCATCCTCTGTCGTCCCCTTCTCCTCCTGCCCCCAATCCCTCCCAGCATCAGAGTCTTCTCCAATGAGTCAACTCTTCGCATGAGGTGGCCAAAATACTGGAGTTTCAGCTTTAGCATCATTCCTTCCAAAGAAATCCCAGGGCTGATCTCCTTCAGAATGGACCGGTTGGATCTCCTTGCAGTCCAAGGGACTCTCAAGAGTCTTCTCCAACACCACAGTTCAAAAGCATCAATTCTTCGGCACTCAGCCTTCTTCACAGTTCAGCTCTTACATCCATACATGACCACAGGAAAGACCATAGCCTTGACTAGGCGAACCTTTGTTGGCAAAGTGATGTCTCTGCTTTTGAATATGCTATCTAGGTTGGTCATAACTTTCCTTCCAAGGAGTAAGCGTCTTTTAATTTCATGGCTGCGATGTCGCCATCTGCAGTGATTTTGGAGCCCAGAAAAATAAAGTCTGACACTGTTTCCACTGTTTCTCCATCTATTTCCCATGTAGTGATGGGACCAGATGCCATGATCTTCATTTTCTGAATGTTGAGCTTTAAGCCAACTTTTGCACTCTCCACTTTCACTTTCATCAAGAGGCTTTTGAGTTCCTCTTCACTTTCTGCCATAAGGGTGGTGTCATCTGCATATCTGAGGTTATTGATATTTCTCCCGGCAATCTTGATTCCAGCTTGTGTTTCTCACAAGATTGGAAAAGGTCAGTTTTCATCCCAATCCCAAAGAAAGGCAATGCCAAAGAGTGCTCAAACTACCGCACAATTGCACTCATCTCACACGCTAGTAAAGTAATGCTCAAAATTCTCCAAGCCAGGCTTCAGCAATATGTCAACCGTGAACTTCCTGATGTTCAAGCTGGTTTTAGAAAAGGCAGAGGAACCAGAGATCAAACTGCCAAAATCCGCTGGATCATGGAAAAAGCAAGAGAGTTCCAGAAAAACATCTATTTCTGCTTTATTGACTATGCCAAAGCCTTTGACTGTGTAGATCACAATAAACTGTGGAAAATTCTGAGAGAGATGGGAATACCAGACCACCTGATCTGCCTCTTGAGAAATCTGTATGCAGGTCAGGAAGCAACAGTTAGAACTGGACATGGAACAACAGACTGGTTCCAAATAGGAAAAGGAGTACGTCAAGGCTGTATATTGTCACCATGTTTATTTATTTAATTCCATAGCCAGATAATATTTAATTGCATCAGATCCTTTCAAATAGCTGTGCCAGAGACCAGTGCTTACCTATTTGATTCTTCCTTTTAGTAGAGATATCCTAATTTCTACCTATGTTTGCCAGATTTATCAAATAAAAATATAGACTATCAAGATAAACTTGACTTTCAGAAAAGAAGTAAATGCAATTTTACTGTAATATGTCTCAAATATCGTACTCATACTAAAAAAAGAAAAAAGGTTTATCTGGAAACTGGAAATCTAATTTAATTGGCTACTTTGTTTTATCATGTGTCCTTACAAACTGCTTGTTTCTCCCTAGCTAAGATTGCATTTCTGAGGCTCACAGTATGATGTGATCATGTGACCAAGTTCTAGCCAATGAGGTGGAAGCTGCTTGTGTTGCGTATTCCTAGAAAGTCTCCTTAAAAGAAACGTGCATTATCTTCCCCTCTACCCCAATCTCTGTACTGATGTCTGAGAAGGATATGATGGAACAAGAGCAGTCTTGGCCATGAAAAACAAGACTCTACCATAGCTCTGGTAGAGAAAGCAGGAGCTTCCAGTCCCCAGCAATATCATGCTCCTGAATACCAGCCCGGAGCTGCCTTTCTGAAGGTTTTCCTTGAGAGAGGGAGTGAGGAAGTGGGGGAGAGGGGGAAAGAAAGGGAAAGAGAATGGGAGAGATTTCTTATATGAATCACTGTTATTTGGGGCTTTGTCTTGTATTCAGTTGAATCCAATACTAATATAAACCTTATACCCCTAAAATTTGTGGGCACAGCAAAACAAAAATTTGTGAAACAGAACACTGTGTGGAGCAGAGTATTTCAAAGACTCCGTGAATACTCAGTCACATAGATTTTCGTTGTCTCTCTCACACACACACAGATTCACTTACTTTCCTAAAGCTTCTGATTCCTGTCTTATCTCCTTGATAGTGCTCAGAAGTTAACTCTTGCAAATCAAGGGGAATAAAAGGCCATGCCTAGTGAACCAGAGCATAAAGGTGAATTGTGGTCAACAATTTCATCTAAAGAGGTTGCTTGAGCATTTCAACAGATTTCATTGATAATTTTTGAACATGCTGTCAGGTGGCAAGAAGAATAATTGATTCAGTGGATTTCGTATTATATTTTGGAAATCTTTGGCTTTGAGAAATGTAAAAATGAATTCCTAATAACAATTATACCTTGTATAAAGAGGAAGAAACCAATATATCATTTCTTGAAGTTATCCCAGATCAGAACACTTATATATAAAATTCTAGTTCAAATGAGCAATGTTGATTTTTTATTCAGTGCTTGAGATTTGCCAATTTCAACACTCCTCTTTATGCCATGAAAAATGTTGCCACTGGCAGACACTCCACACTACAGAGAAAGGCAAAAATAGTGTTAAATGATAGAACTATGAGAGCAGGAGTCAACATTTTAATTACTGTAACACTCAGAATCCTTGGTTGGGGAGCTTAGATTCCACAAGCCATGTGGTATGGCCAAAGGGAAAAAAAGTATAGTTTAAGTCCAGTGTTTCCAAATTAATTTTTTATCTGTATAATCTATCAGTTGATATATGAGTAATAAACAATGATTAAATAGTTTTTAAAAAATCTATTAATTATTGAAAGTGGGAATATTGAAGGCTACTTTTATTATACAATTCTCGATTCCTCCCTTCAGATCTGGTAGTACTTGCTTGTTATATTTAGATTCTTCCATGTTGGATACATAGATATTTATAGATTGTTACATTCTCTTGGTAAATTAACTCTTAATCATTACATAATGATTTTTGTCTTGTGTTACAGTGTTGACTTAATATCTATTTTGTTGGATATAGGTATAACTACCCCTTCTCTCTTTTGGTTTTTCATGTGCATAAAATAACTTTTTCAATCCCTTCTCCTTGAGCCTATGTGCGTCCTTAAAACAAAAGTAACTCTTATAGGCAGTATATAGCTGGATCTTGATTTGATTATTCACTTAACCATTAAATGCCTTTGATTGCAGAATTTAATTCATTTAAAGTAATTATTGATAGGCATGGAGTGTATGTTAACCGCTCAGTCATGTCCGACTCTTTGCAACCGCATGGACTATAGCCTGCCAGGCTCCTCCTCCATGGAATTCTCCAGACAAGAATACTGGAGTGGGTTGCCATTTCCTTCTCCAGTGGATCCTCCCTGACCCAGGAATTGAACCCAGGTCTCCTGCATTGCAGGCAGATTCTCTTACCACTGAGCCACCAGGGAAGCCCTGATAGGTGCTGCCAGTGCAGGAGAAGTAAGAGACTTGGGTTTGATCTCTGTTGGGAAGAGGAGGAAATGGCAACCCACTCCAGCATTCTTGCCTGGAGAATCCCATGGACAGAGGAGCCTGGCAGGCTATAGTCTGTTGGGTCGTAAAGAGCTGGACATGACTGAAATGACCTAGCATGCATGCATGGTCTTTTTAATGGCATCTTAATGTTTTTGGCTATTTTGTAGGAACTACAAAATACTACTACTACTACTACTATAGCCTCCTCTCTTGCCATCTTTTAAAATGACTTGATGGTATTCCACAGTAATACGCCTTAGATAACCTTCTCTTTATCTTTTGTGTATCTACTGTAGAGTTTTGTTTTGTGGGTATCATGAGGAACACATAACACATCTTATAAATATAACAATCCAATCCCAAAGAAGGGCAATGCCAAAGAATGTGCAAACTATCGCACAATTGCACTCATTTCACATGCTAGAAAGGTCATGCTCAAAATCCTTCAAGCTAGGCTTCAACAGTACATGAACAGAGAACTTCCAGATGAACAAGCTGGATTTAGAAAAGGCAGAGGAACCAGAGAACAAATTGCCAACATCTGCTGGATCATAGAAAAAGCAAGAGAATTCCAGGAAAATATCTACTTCTGCTTCATTGACTATGCTAAAGCCTTTGACTGTGTGGATCACAATAAACTGTGGTAAGTTCTTAAAGAGATGGGAATACCAGACTACCTTACCTGCATCCTGAGAAACATCTATGCAGGTCAAAAAAGCAACAGAACTGAACATGGAACAACAGACTGGTTCAAAATTGGAAAGGATCGCACCAAGGCTGTACATTGTTCCCCTGTTTATTTAACTTTTATGCAGAATATATCATGTGAAATGGCCAGGCTAGATGAATCAAAAGCTGGAATCAAGATTACAGGGAGAAATATCAATAACCTCAGATATGCAGATGACACCACCCTTATGACAGAAAGTGAAGAGGAACTAAAGAGCCTCTTGATGAAAGTGAAAGAGGAGAGTAAAAAAGCAGGCTTAAAACTCAACATTCAAAAAATTAAGATCATGGCATCTGGTCCCATCACTTCATGGGAAATAGATGGGGAAACATTGGAAACAGTGACAAACTTTGCTTTCTTGTGTTCCCAAATCACTGTGGATGGTGACTGCATCCATGAAATGAAAAGACATTTGCTTCTTATAACAAAAGCTGTGACAAACCTAAACAGCATGTTAAAAAGCAGAGACATTACTCTGCCAACAAATATCCATATAGTCAAACCTATGGTTTTTCCAGTAGTCATACACGGATGTGAGAGTTGGACCATAAAGAAGGCTGAGTGCCAAAAAAAATTGATACTTTCAAACTGTGGTGTTTGAGAAGACTTGAGAGCCCCTTGGACAGCTAGAAGATCAAACCAGTCCATCCTAAAGGAAATCAACCCTGAATGTTCATTGGAAGGACTGATGCTGAAGCTGAAGCTCCAGTACTGTGGCTGCTGCTGCTGCTACTAAGTCGCTTCAGTCGTGTCCGACTCTGTGCAACCCCATAGACAGCAGCCCACCAGGCTCCCCCATCCCAGGGATTCTCCAGGCAAGAACACTGGAGTGTGTTGCCATTTCCTTCTCCAATGCATGAAAGTGAAAAGTGAAAGTGAAGTCACTCAGTCGTTTCCGACTCCTAGCAATCCCGTGGACTGCAGCCCACCAGGCTCCTCTGTCCATGGGATTTTCCAGGCAAGAGTACTGTAGTGGGGTGCCATTGCCTTCTCCAATACTGTGGCCACCTGATGCAAAGAGCCAACTCATTGGAAAAGACCCTGCTGCTGGGAAAGACAGAAGGCAGGAGAAGGGGACAAGAGAGGAT
The DNA here is from genome assembly GCA_935064755.1 of Tragelaphus eurycerus. Lineage (NCBI taxonomy): Eukaryota > Metazoa > Chordata > Mammalia > Artiodactyla > Bovidae > Tragelaphus > Tragelaphus eurycerus. Next base: position 12,184,466 of record CAKXYN010000024.1, on the reverse strand, counting down.
GCAATGGTTGGATGGCATCACCAATTCAATGGACATGAGTTTGAGCAAGCTCTGGGAGATGGTGAAGGACAGGCAAGCCTGGTGTGCTGAAGTCAATGCTGTCAAAAAGAGTCAGACACAGCTGAGTGACTGAACAACAGCAATGCTGATAAAAAATTAACTTCAACTGTCTACAAAACCTTTATCCTTTTACTCCTCCACACATTTTATTTTTGATGTCACTGTTTACCTCTTCTTTTATTGTATATCCATTAACAAATTATTTTAGCTATAGTTACTTTTAATTTGTCTGTTCTTTAACATTTATGCTAGAGTTAAGTGGTTAACATACCACATTGCATTGTTGTACAATATCAAATTTGACTATACATTTACCTTTACCAGTGTGTTTTATATTTTCATATGTTTTCATACTAATTAGCACTCTTTAATTTCACCTTGAAGAACTCCTTTCAGCATGTCTTGTAATGCAAGTTTAGTTAGTTAGTATGGTTTTTCCAATAGTCACGTATGGATGTGAGAGTTGGACTATAAAGAAAGCTGAGCACAGAAGAATTGATGCTTTTGAACTGTGTTGTTGGAGAAGACTCTTGAGAGTCTCTTAGACTGCAAGGAGATCCAACCAGTCCATCCTAAAGGAAATCAGTCCTGAATATTCATTGGAAGGACTGATGCTAAAGCTGAAACTCCAATACTTTGGCCAGCTGATGCGAAGAACTGACCCGTTGTAAAGACCCTGATGCTGGGAAAGATTGAAGGCAGGAGGAGAGGGGAACGACAGAGGATGAGATGGTTGGATGGCATCACTGACTCAATGGACATGAGTTTGAGTGAACTCCACTAATTGGTGATGGACAGGGAGGCCTGGGCTGCTGCAGCTCATGGGGTCACAAAGAGTTGGACACAACTGAGCAATTGAACTGAACTGAAGTTTAGTCATCATGAACTCCCTGTTTTTGTTTGTCTGGAAAAGTCCTTATCACTACTTCACTTCTGAAGGATAACTTTGCCAGGTAAAGTATTCTTGGTCAGTAGATTTTTCTTTCAATGCTTTGAATATATCATCCCCCTCTCTCTGGCCTGCAAAGTCTGTGCTGAGAAATCTGCTGATGGCCTATGAAGGTTTCTTCACAAATGATATGCTTCTTTTCTCTTGTTTTCTTTTTTTTTTCTATATCTTTCATTTCTGACAGTTTTGTTTTAATGTATCTTGGAGATATCTTTGGATTAAATTTGCTTGGAAATATGACTTGGTGATCTTGATACCCAAATTTCTCCCCTTATATAGAAAGCTATCAGCAATTATTTCTTCAAATAAGCTTTCCGTCTCCATTTTTCTCATTTCATCCTGGAATTCCCACTAGTATAGATTGTTTATTTTAATGAAATCTCATAAGTTCTATAGATTTTTTTTTCATTCTTTGCATTCTTTTTTCATTTGTTTCCATGATTTGATAATTTCAAATTATCTGGTTTTGAGTCTTTGGTTCTTTATTCTGCTTAGTCAGTTGTGCTCTAGAAGCTCTTTATTAAATTATTCTACTCAGTCATTGTATTCTTCAGCTTCAAATTTTCTGTTTGGTTCTTTTTTATGTTTTCTTTTCCTTTGTTGAACTTCTCATTTTGATCTTGTATTGTTTCCCCGATTTTATTGTTTATCTGTATTCTATTGTAGTGTTCTCTGAACATTGCTAAAACAATCATTTAAAATTTTTGTCAGCAATTCATGAATCTCCATTTCTATGTAGGTCAGTTGCTAGAATTTTACTGTGTTCCTTTGGTAGGGTCATGTTTATCTGATTCTTCATGATCTCTGTAGCCTTGCATAGATGTCTGCCCATATGATGAATGTCACCTCTTCCAGACTTTATGGACTGACTTTAGTAAGAAAAGACTTTCAGCTGTGGGTTAATGCACACTGGAATGTGCTGGTGACAGGATTCAGGGCAGGTAGTGTATAGCTGCACAGCTACAAGGGCTAGCTACAGCAATGCAGGGCAGAGATAGGAGTCAGGTCCAGATGCAGTCCCACAAACAGCTATGGGCATGTGTGGAGGTGGAGATAAGCTACAAATGACCTGTCGGTGTCCTGCAAGTGTACAGCTGAAAAGTCCAGGCTACTGGTGTGGAGCCTCTGGTGTGGAGGCTCTGGTAGGAGTGAGGAAAGAGCGCATGCGGGGACTTGGGCATCTGACATTCATGAGTGTAAAACCTGTAGAGTGGAAACCTCAGGAGGCACAGGCCTGAGGGATGGGATTATGGAGGCAACATGGAACGATCATTTGATTTTATTTTTCTTGAAGAAATGTAACAAGGAGCTCATATCTGACTGTTTTTATCTGTACTGATTCTGAAAGGCATAGACTGAGGTACATTTCTCCACAGAGGATTTGTGTTATCTTTTTCCAAGCCTCTGGAACACTTCTGATCCAGAAGCATTTCAATTTAATTTATTGAACTGAATTTCCCTGGACTGTGCAGATGATGTGATTCAAATCCTTAATCTCTGCATGGGCAGGCTTATGGTTACTACTTTCCAGAGAGATTTTTTTTTTTTTTTTTTTTTCACTTCAAGCCAGTTTTCTTGTCACTTAGACTGACAAGTTTTCTTGCCACTAGGTCTCTTTTCCAGGGAAGAGTGTTTTTAGGCCACCCTTTCACCTGGCTATAACCCATCATAAGTACAGAGCTTGTGGAACTGTGTTCCTTCTCCACACTTTATATGGGACAAAGTCTTGCTTCTCATTCTTCCACATGGGCTAAAACCCAGATCCTGAGTTCTTAGTATTGGAACCTCACAGTGTAGCTCTTGTCTCTATTACACATGCATCGCTCTGGTTCAGTTCACTCTGGTTTTCATCACTATAGACTCTCTCTCTCTCTCTCTGAGGCACCATATGTTTTTAAAAGGCTGTTCGTGAGTCTTCAACAGCATTTCTAGGTATTGTAATAAGAAGGTTTTCCAGAATTTCTTATTCATAGCAGTGCCAAAGTGATAATAGAGCTGAAAGCTACAGAACATTTGCAAATTTTTGAATATAATAACATTTATTGTATACCAAAACACTCCTGATAACTTACAGTTTTGGGGTGCAGTGTTCTAGGAGATGTTAGGGTAGTGTTCTAGCTTCATTAACATCTGGTCTTATATCAACTTTATCATCACATAATATAGATGAACCAGCATTCATATCTTGTCAACAAATATTTTAAGTCTCAGTTGTGAGGAATTGCGAGTCAAGAAAAGCATGAAAAAGTTGTAAAGAAATTCAGTTTGGTATTTGGATTCTTGGATTCTAATGTTGTCTTTGAGGTCACTGTCTTATGTCTGTCTCTAGTCACAGATTTTAAACCTGTTGACAATCTTTATCTTCTACACAAACAAACAAGCAAAAACTTTTCTGTATCCAGAAGTTTGTGTACCACAATGAAGTAGATTTTTGTTTTTCTGTTGTGGAGAATGTACCTGCTTGAGGTGTGAGGGGGCTTAGAATCCACATGGTCTTCTCGGGTCCTCCCTCGTGAGGAAGGAGGCCTGAGCTCGGATCGCAGGTACCCTGAAGAGTCCTCAGAGGTGCCGCAGGCTCCCCGTGAGCCCCCACTGCATCTCCGGCTTTGAGTTCCGACCATAATTGCCTGGCCCTCTCCCTTCCCCCACCTCGCTTTCCTCCTTCCATGCCAGAAACACGTGGGAACGTCAGACTCCTGGTGGAAGTCAGTCGGTCAGGAGCATGAGCTCCTCACCACGGGTTCCCGGGTTTCTGTTCTCTCTCGTCTCGGGCACAAGCTCTGTGGGAGAGGATGGGCCTCCCCTTAGGCTCTGGCCTCCGCAGAGCATCGTGTACCTGCTGAGCTGTGATGCGACCCTGTTCCTGAGCTGACTGCCCTTGGGGTGGAGAAGCAGCTCTGTTCTTTATTGTCCTGTGGAGTGTTGAGCACACAGCCACTAAGGCACACACTGGCTGAAGCCCCACCCCACCACACCCCACCACACCCCACCACACCCCAGGCCGGGAAGGCTTTCTAAGCCAGTCGCACCTGTTGACAGAGGGGCTGTGACCACATTGCTCGTCAGCACTGTGTCCTTCAACAGGGGAGTGTGAGCACTGCTAAACTCCTACTAAGCAGCCCCAACCTTGTGGGTGGGTCAGGAAAGGCAGAGGGCCTTCTAGAAAAAGATGGATTGCTGTGAATGACCATCACACCAGTCAAGACTCCCCACAAAGAAGGCAAACTGTAACGTCTTCCTTCCTCTCTCAGAATGTATAACCTACTGCCCTGAAATGTAGCTGTCAGGGAAGCAGGTGTCAGCTTACAGCAAAACCTCCATGTCTGTGTCTAAGGTCTTCCCCTCTGTTTCCTCAGGGATCTCTATGCAAGGCTTGTATTTTGAATATTCCCTTCAGGAAAAAGAAAGCAGATATTTATTATCCAGAGCTATGCATACTGTATTACCTAGACATAGTTAGATAGCATCACTGACTCAACGGGCTTGAATTTGAGCAAACTCCAGTACAAAGTGGACAGGGAAGCTTGGCATGCTTCAGTCCATAGGGTCACAAAGAGTCAGACACGACTTAGCAAATGAACAGCAATATGCCCTGTGTAATTATAATACAATCTAGATATCTGCCTCCTAAAATTTTAACTTTCAGATTTTAGTTCATAACGATTCCAGCTTTCTAGTTAGTGCCATATGTTAACATAGTCAGGGTTTTGACTTCCTTAGTCAACAACTGAATTCCACAACAAACAAATTTGCTCGTTTGACAAATATTGTTGAGCATTTACTATTGTCAGGCTCTAGATTAGGTGTGAGGTACAGTCAGACATGAGAGAAGGCAATGGCACCCCACTCCAGTACTCTTGCCTGGGAAATCCCATGGACAGAGGAGCCTGGTGGGCTACAGTCCATGGGGTCGCTAAGAGTCGGACACAACTGAGCGACTTCACTTTCATTTTTTACTTTCATGCATTAGAGAAGGAAATGGCAACCTACTCCAGTGTCCTTGCCTGGAGAATCCCAGGGACAGAGGAGCCTGGTGGGCTTCCACCTATGGGGTCGCACAGAGTCGGACATGACTGAAGTGACTTAGCAGCAGCAGCAGCACAGTCATACATGACTGAGCAAATAAGCACAACCCATATAAGAGTGGAAACACCAGATGAGATCTTTAGAGTTTAAATTTTAATTGGAGAGACAGAACAAAGTCCCTACCTAAATAAAATAACTACACACTAGACTGAGTACCAGGAAAGAAACATAAAGGAGCTGAGCTGGAGACTAATGTAACTCCAGAACGTCTTCCATCACAGCATATCATAATGGTCTATTCTGTCTCCTCATTGGATGCAATAACCTCCAGGGAGCACTAATTCTTTTTTTCATCTTGGTCTTCATTGCGCTTACAACAGTGCCTGACACGTAATGCTGCTGAAAAAAATGTCTACTTCATGAATGTGTGAATGTTTGTGTTGATCAGTGAATTAACAAAGGATTGCAGTTTCACCTATACCTTGCACTAAATACAAAAATGACCAAGTACAGCCTATATTTCACGTTCTGTTTTCTTAATAACATTTTGTATGTAATAGTCAAATTCTGTGTTTTCATTCTATGTACATTCAGTCCATAAGCAAATGGAGGTTTCATGGGTGAACATAGAATCCAGATTTCTTAATCTTCTTCCAATCCAGTACAAGTGAGGCAGTTAATACCTACCGGGGCTGTTAAGTGTCCAGCTGTGAAATCAAAGCTAGAGGAAGACAAGAAGGTTTGCAGTATCACCGGAAGCATTAGTGATAATTAAGTTCCCTGTACTCGGGTTTCCTGTCACCTTCCTTTTAGCTGCCAGAAGAGCATGTTTCAGTCTTGCTGCTGAAGGACTAAAAGAGCAGCTGCGTTTTGTTCCTGTCCCTTCCCCTGCTTTCAGTTGCTTCCTTGAATTTCCTGTCATTCTGGCAACCTGTCAGGGGCACTGTGCTGAACAAGTGCTGGTATCTCTAAGCACAGACCATGATTTATCCTTGTCCTTCATGTAATGAGGCTTCTGACTACAGAAAAGTGAATAGGCTGGACAAGAGAATGCTGCTTTCTGAGACTGGAGGATTGTGTTATTCTGGGGGGAATTACATTTGGGGAAATTAAAATGAGAGTAAAGTGGAGAGTCAGATCAGATCAGTCGCTCAGTCGTGTCCGACTCTTTGCGACCCCATGAACCGCAGCACGCCAGGCCTCCCTGTTCATCACCAGCTCCCGGAGGTCACTCAGACTCGCATCCATCGAGTCAGTGATGCCATCCAGCCATCTCATCCTCTGTCGTCCCCTTCTCCTCCTGCCCTCAATCCCTCCCAGCATCAGAGTCTTCTCCAGTGAGTCAACTCTTCGCATGAGGTGGCCAAAATACTGGAGTTTCAGCTTTAGCATCATTCCTTCTAAAGAAATTCCAGGATTGATCTCCTTCAGAATGGACTGGTTGGATCTTCTTGCAGTCCAAGGGACTCTCAAGAGTCTTCTCCAACACCACAGTTCAAAAGCATCAATTCTTCGCACCTGCCAGCTTTACAATGAAGAGGCGGAGGCTGGGGATTAGTACCTGAGGGAGGTGGGAACACAGGCCTGGGACTAGAACCAGAGCCCCAGCTCTGCCCAGTGCCCTGCCTCCTCCTCATGCATGTTTATAGACCTTTACTCCAAGGTGTTTACCGTGCTAAATATTAAAAACCTTGAAATTGAGAACCAGAAGTTCATTTTTAGTTGGTCAGAATGGTCACAAAATCATACAAATAGTTATGGAGCACCTGTCAAACTCATGAATACTATTATAAAAATCAAAAGGCCTCAAAAACCTCACAATATAGTTGGGAAAGCAATTGTAAAATAAAGCTAGAATCCTGTTATTCAAGAAAGGAAGGAAGAATTTTATGGAAGGGAACATGATTTACTCCTGGTTGAATAGCTGATTGGAGGAAGAGTTGAGACTCCAGTCTGGGTCTCCTGACTCCCAGGTTATTAAGCATCCCACGCCGCCTCATACCACTGGCACTGCATACCTGCAATGTGCAGCAAGAAACAGCCATGGGAGATACGAGCACAGGCTTTTTGGCGCTGCATAGTCACTCACGAGCCCAAAAGAAAAAGGATACTAAACCATCAAGGTAGTTCCCGGAGAAGCTGAGTCCTGAGCAAGATTTATGGGAATGTTCCATTTGGAGAGCAGAGAAAGAGAAGGGAACAAGGGAACATTACTTCAGATTGAGGCATGAAATAGTAAGAGTAAGCCAGATACCTTCAGGGGCTGTTAAACAGACTTGCATGCCAGGAGCGGAAAAGCTTCAGAAGAGCAGAGAAGTTGCCAAGAAACACTGGGATCGGCTCAGAAGTTTATCATATACCACCAAACACTCGGAGTATGCCAGGCACTGTGCTAGACGCTGGGGACTTGCAGATGAAAAGAAAGTGATTCCCTATTGAATTGTGCTTCCTACTCTGGTCGCTAGAATGGTTCTGAAAGCCAGGCAAATTTGGCAAATCTATCCATAGAGAATTAAACCCAAGGAGAACTTTTAACCCAGAATTTTATGAAGATGACAGGAGGGTATGATAAAAATAGCAGAAAACATACTTGGTTAAAAAATCAGTTCTTAGTCCATACCTGGGAAAGACGACCCCTAAAAGATACACTGATGTTGTTGCAGGTGCCAGTTCCTCCTAACCTGGGAGCAGGCCACCATCTTCAGCCAGTGGAGTTCAGGGACTGTCTTCTGGACCAGCCAGGTCCTGCCTCTGCTCTAGGTCCCCTTGGCTCTGATCAGATCTGAGTAAGGATATTTGTTTCTTGCTTCAGAAACCTTATTTCTAAGAGTTATTTTCCCCTTAAAAAAATCCATTTAATTTGTTCATCAGTTGATTTCCTCCTTCCTGAATAGTCTGCACACTCTGGTTGTGAGTGTGTAACACTGGAGTCCAACAGTGTTCCATCCACAAGCTACTATGTTTGTCCTGGCTGCCAGGTACTTTATGAAGGATTCTCATGGTTCTGCGATCTTGTCGGTGGGAACGATTTTGTTCATTGTTGTTCTTTTCTCAAGTCACTTCCTATAGAGGATAAGATGAAGGTGAAGGTCACAATGGCCTTTCTGCAACACCATTTAGCATCCAGAAAGAACTGGCCTGCCAGTGCAGGAGATTCCTTCCCTGGGTCAAGAAGATTCCCTGGAGGAAGAAATGGCAACCCACTCCAGTATTCTTGCCTGGGAAATCTCATGGACAGAGGAGTTCGGCAGGCTAGAGTCCACATGGTTACAAAAGAGTTGGACACAACTTGGTGACTAAACAACAGCAAAAACCTAATAATATGTGCTTGACATTAGAAAACTCAGCTGACTTTGTTGATTTATTGGAAATGAGTCAAGAAGGAGAGAAGGTTGAAATAATAGCTCTCAAAGTGTATCTCCTACTAGGTCCCCACAGCATGGATACACAGATTAGCATAACTTTCTTCTCTTCTTGTAAGCTTCACTCTCAGAGGCACTGGATGTGGGCTAATCAGGAAACTCCCTGCCCCTCGGAAAGTAAAGGGAGTCAAGGAAGATGTCTTAGATGATCAATCAGACTCTGTACTTTCAAGTTAGAAAACCAAAGAGACACCACAAGACAGTTTGTAAGGAGTAGAAACAGAAAATTCTTCTTTTTAAATATTTTTCTTCTTCTTTCTTATCATTGGAACACTGAAAAATATTTTAAAAAGTCACAGATTCGTAAAAGGAACCTCATGTAGGCAAATATGTATATTTTATTTTCATTTTACCCTTCTGATTCTATTTCATGTATTTTTATAATGTATATATTAAACAATCCAATATACAATTTAAGTTTAAATAATATATATTTTTGGAAAGCATGCTTTAAAATGTCTTATAAATAGTGATAATACATTGAAAATGTTTGGACATACTTGTGTTAACAGCAGTCACAAGCTACTAATATTTGTTGATGCTAATTTCCTCCAGGCTCAGTGCTAATAGCTACACTGTGCAAGATGTCTACAGGCACAGATTACACACTTTTCCTATAATATCCATAACAGGAGTAGAAAATCTAAACTGATGGACTTCAAATCGGTTTAAATTTTGGATCCTATTTCCAAAAAAAATAAATAAAATAAAAACAAGTACCAACCTTCCCTATACCCCTATACATTTTTCAATTCAGTTCAGTTCAGTCACTCAGTCGTGTCCGACTCTTTGCAACCCCATGAATCATAGCACGCCAGGCCTCCCTGTCCATCACCAACTCCCGGGGTTCACTCAGACTCACGTCCATCGAGTCAGTGATGCCATCCAGCCATCTCATCCTCTGCCGTCCCCTTCTCTTCCTGCCCCCAATCCCTCCCAGCATCAGAGTCTTTTCCAATGTATAATTTATGTTTATATAGCATTAATATTAAAGAAGTACCTATGACCTTGGAGAAGTCATTATATTTTTAGAACCTGTTTTATCATCTATAATGAGGGTGTCGGGAGTGTCTATGGTCTCTAATATTCCTCCCAGCCCAGACATTTTATGAGCCATTTCTATGAGGCTATAACTTGCTAAAGCCAAACATCCTATCCAATATGTTATTTATATTGTGTCTATTTTTATAGCAGAGACAACACACTGAGGCACACTGTTATGTAAATATTTATCAAGCATCAACATTTATTGAGGATCTCTACTCTATGGCAAATGTCATCAACCATTGTAAGGAACAAACGTGAAGGAGGCTGCACTTTGTGGTTTGTTCATAACTATGTGATCCTCTCAGATTTCATGCATACTGTCTGTGCCCAGTCATGCCATCGTCCTTCTGTCCCCCTCTCCCCTGGTAGGAACGGGTGTCCGGGAGCTGGCACATGGGTCAGCTGGCTGCCAGGGTTCTTGTCGCACTTACAGGGATGGGCATGTGGGATTCCTTTCAGTAAAGTGATAGGCGCATCACAGACTGGCGTTCAGGCTCTGACATGCCTCAGAGTAGCAGGCGTGCCTCTGTTAAAAGGCATGTGACGGGCCTGTCAGTCTACATTCTGAAACACTCAAATCCTCCCTAACACCATTTCCACCCAATTAGAGCCTTTGTCACTATTTTTCTTTAAACGGTTTGAGTGCAAAAATGAAAAGTCAGAGCAGTGGCTATGGCTCAGTTACCTTCAAATGCTGCATTTCCATTTTTTTGTTAGATATAGCTTGGAGAAGAGACGCTGAAGAGACTAGGAGTGCTAAAGCAAGTGAAGGGATTCAGTGTGCTCACTATAGAGACACTACTCTGTAATGGTTTTTAAACACTGACTTCAACATTATTGGTCTTAGTAATATTCTTTATGATCTGTCTCTTCAAATGAGGGCAATAAAAGCAAAATAAACAAATGGAACTATATCAAACTCCTATAGCTGAGGATGTGAAGAAAAAGGAGACTTTGTGCATTGTTGATGGGAAGGTAAATTGGCACAGCCACTATGGAAAACAGTATGGCAGTTCCTCAAAAAGGTAAAACTGTTATACACGAGTTTCACTTTGGAATATTTACCTGAAGAAAATAAAGCACCAATTCAAATTGATAGCCACCTCTGTGTTCATTCCAGTGTTATTTACAATAACCAAGATATGGAAGCAACCTAAGTGTCCATCAATGGACGATGAATGGATAAAGAAGATGTAGTATATGTATATGCAATGGAATATTACTCAGCCATATAAAAGAAAACCATCTTGAATTTGTGACAATAGTCACGTATGGATGTGAGAGCTGGACTATAAAGAAAGCTGAGCACCGAAGAATTGATGCTTTTGAACTGTGGTGTTGGAGAAGACTCTTGTGAGTCCCTTGGACTGCAAGGAGATCCAACCAGCCCATCCTAAAGGAGATCAGTCCTGGGTGTTCACTGCAAGGACTGATGTTGAAGCTGAAACTCCAATACTTTGGCCACCTGATACGAAGAGCAGACTTATTTGAAAAGACCCTGATGCTGGGAAAGACTGAGGGCAGGAGAAGGGGACAACACAGGATGAGATGGTTGGATGGCATCACCAACTCAATGGACATGAGTTTGAATAAATTCCGGGAGTTGGTGATTGACAGGGAGGCCTGGCGTGCTGTGGTTAGTGGGGTCCCAAAGAGTCGGACACGATTGAGCAACTGAACTTAACTAAGATGGTATTATGCTGAGTGAAATAAGTCAGACAAAGTCAAATCCAGTATGATTGCATTTATATGTGGAATCTGAAAAACAGAAGAACAAACAAAATAGAAACAGATTCATAGATACAGAGAACAAGAGGGTGGTTTCCAGAGGTGTGGGAGCGTGGGGGATCGGGTGAAATAGGTGATGGTGATTAAGAGGTAAAACTTACAGTTGTAAAATATATGTCATAAGATATAATGTATAGCATAGGAATATAGTCAGTAATACTGTAAGAACTTTGTATAGTGACAGATGGTTACTAGACTCATCATAGTGATAATTTCATAATGTATTTAAATGTCAAACCACTATGTCATGCACCTGAAACTTACATAATATTGTATGAAAAATAGTATCAACTATCAGTTGTCAATTCTGTCAGTTTTTAAAGTAAAATTTAAAAAATTTAAATTGACCTTTGCTGTCAGACAAAGACCTTATTCTCATCTAACTCACTGATCATATGATCCAGGACAAATTTACATATCATAAAATTATATTAAATACTTTTTGGGTTGGTGACAGAATTAAATGAATTATCACAGATAAATCGCTTGGGAGAAAACCTGGCATCTAATAAGATCTAAAGATCTAGAATCAATTGCTGTCATCATTGATAATGTCTTCATTGAGTTATAAAGTCAAAACAGTCCCCAAACTTTCCAGTGGACAATTTATCTTAGAACCTGATTTATATAATCAAGAGTTGCAAAGTGATGGGTTGGATTATAGTTGATCTTAAAATATATGATTAGTTCTTTGGGGCATTGTTTTTTATTGAAGTATAGTTGATTTACAGTATTTCAAGTATACAACAGTCATTCAGTTATGTGTGTACATATATATATACATAATTTTTCAAACTATTTTCCATTATAGGTTATTACAATATATTGAATACATCCCTGTTCTATACAATAGGTCTTTCTTTGTTGTTTAGCTATTTTGTATATAGCAGTGTATATCTGTTAATCCCAAATCCCAATTTGTCCCTCCCATCCTTTCCCCTTTGATAACCATAACGTTTTCTATGTCTGAGTCTATTTTGTTTTATAAAAGACTTCAATTGTATTATTTTTTTAGATTCCACATATGAATGATATCATATTTGTCTTTCTCTGTCTGACTTCCTTCATTTAGTGTGATAATCTCTAGCTCCATCCATGACGCAAATTGCATTACTTCATTCTTTTCTATAGCTGAGCAGTATTCCATTGTGTGAGTATGTATGTACATGTATCTGTGTGTGTGTGTGTGTGTGAGTGAGTGTATCCACAACTTCTTTATTCATTCACCTATTGATGGATGTTTATGTTGCTGCTATATCTTGGCTACTGTAAATAATGGTGCTCTGAACATTGGGGTGCATCTATCTTTTTGAATTAGAGTTTTCCAAAGGAATTTTTAATTGTCAGATGAAGAAAATGATATCATTGCCCAACTGATAGTCAGTCTGCCAATCTTCCTGAAATACTCCTCTACCAAGTTCGTCTCTTAAAGGCCTTTTTTGGTAACTGGAGTTTCTCATGGAATGATATGCTATTTACCTTATCAGAATAATGAAAATGTTTGTGGAAAGAGAAAGTAAAAAAAAAAAAAAAAAGCATTTACTGGTTTTACTCACTTTATCCCCAAACCAAGAAATAAAAGCCCAATATTGGTTACCCTTCATATTTGACTAGGTTTTCCTGTTTCATGACTTTCAGCTCTAGACTTAAATGCACGTGCCAGCTTAGTTCACAAAGGTAAATCAGGTTTGCATTCAAACTACCTCCAGGAGGCTAGTTCCAGAGCCAGGGCCAAAGAGATTTCTGGTTTAAGGTTTTTAAACCCTGTATGAGAAACCTGTGTCAACAGGGCACCCTCTCGACTGCTTTTAAATGCTTGATGACTCTCCGTGTGTTTGGATCCATGCTTGTTCAGACTCTCAAAGGACAAATGTTCTGTTGCAGTTTGTGTGGAAGGCACAATAGCCTTTAATAGTCCAGATTTCTGTGGCAGTGTCCAATTGCATAGTTTTTGGTGGTCCAAGACCCTCACCTGGGGGTGGATTGGAATAGGTTCTGACCTACTTTCTACCCCTGAGTGAAAAGTGTACAAAGATTTCATAGACCTCTCGTTGCCTTTATTTATGAGGTGGTTTACAATTGTTCTTTGGAACCATGTAGCAGTTTCTCCCTGGTTTCCTTCAGTTGATACATGGCTTCTATAACAACATATCAGTACATCTTTCTTAAACCCCTGTGCTTCTCCTTTCATTGAACATCACATTTGTGCAAAAATTTCTCTCTCAGCTTGCAGTAGACTGTGGGTCATGGGGCAGCCCTAGCTGCCCACCCTTGAGCCCTCTGCTACTAAATTATCAGAAAGGAGATTGAGTTACCAAGAAAGACATTGTAGCAGATTTGACACAAGTTGAGAACTCAGGTGGGCAGGAAATGCCACATTGGTTACTTCTATGAATCAAATTAAATTCCACTCTTCACTTTCATCCAGGCTGGGGGAAAATCAAAGGCAATCATCGCTGAAGCTCCCTCTCCTACCCTGCTCCCACCTTCCCCACACCCCCAACACAAGGAGTCTTATATTCAGAGATAGCTCTCTGGCCTTTAACCCTCTCCAGATACCACACAGATCAAATCCATTCAGCCTAAATGTCTCCGTGAAGCCCGGGGACCTTGGTTCTTATAGCTGCTCATTGTTTTCAAGGTTGCTGGGGTCCGATGTCTCAGGCCGAGCATCCTTTCTGCACCCCCATTCTTTTTCCACCCTTGAGCAAAACTTGGGAGCAGAGCCCATGACCCAGCAACACACAGGACTCACAGAGCCCTGTCTCCTCTCTGAAAACCTCCTCCATTCTTTCTGTCTCACTTTCCCCTTCCCTGGCTTTAATCACTTGAAATGAATTCATTTTCCAGAGACTTCCCTGGTGGTCCCGTAGCTAAGACTCTGAGCTTCTAATGCAGGGGGCCTGGGTTCAATCCTTGGTCAGGGAACTTAGCTGCATGCTGCAACTAAGACCTCACACAGTCAAAAAGATAAATAAATATTTAAGAAGAAAATGAACTCATATTAAAAAAAAATCCAAGGAAGACTTTCTCAGATGGCAACTTCTGCTTCCCATTGTACAACACACACCTCTCCTGAGGCCAAGAAGCTTTATGGATTAACAAGGCCATGCCCATTTTCTTGGAATGGAGTTAACATATGAGGAAGATGAAACAGAATATCTTTATGAACGACCCTGCTGTATTATAGAAGACATTGAGACAGCCTCCAGTGTTTTGGGCTATTACAAATAAGGGAGTAATAAACACTCCAGTACATATTTTAGTTCACATATTTATGATTAGTTCATGAGGGTAAATTCCTAAAAGGGAGATTATTAGGCCAGATGGTATGAATAAATAACATTTTACATAAATATTGTTAAACCGAACTTTCCCCAAAAGTATAGTAATTTACGGCCCCACTAACAAGGCACAAGTGTTTTTTTCCCCATATCTTTATCAAACTGAGTTTTGTCAATTTTTTAAACTTTGCCAAATCAATGGACATTTTAAAAATCTTGCTTTGTTTGCAACTCCTTGATTGTTAGTGATGCCAAATCCATTTCTCCACATTTAACCATTTTAATGGCCTGTTTATATTTTGTTTACTTATCTGATGGGGTATTCTTTTTCTCACTGATTTCTAAGACTTTTGGCATATATTAAGGCTATCAGCCCAAGATTCAGTGCCAGTCTCAAAGGGTTAAGAGATCACCCCAGTGGCTCAGACGGTAAAGAATCTGCCTGCAATGCAGGGGACAAGGGTTTGATCCCTGGGTTGGGAAAATCTCCTGGAGAAGGAAATGGCAACCTACTCCAGTTTTCTGGCCTGGGAAATCCCATGTAGATAAAGCCTGGTAGGCTGATAGTCTATGGGGTCGCAGAGTCAGACACAACTGAGCGGCTAACAAGGCCATCCTCCACTGTAATAAAATGGAGAAACCCTCTCCACAGAGGAGTCGCTGCTCTGACAACATCAGTTATGGGACCTGACCTCCCCAGCTGGAAGCAGACTGACGACTGTTACCTGGGTGCCCCCCCCCCCCGACCCCCACATTCTCTCCACCTGCTGGGCTCACTTCTGGAGCGTGAGACACACCATGTCATATGTGGCGCCAACACCCTACACACCCACCCAGTGAATGAGGCTGAGGTTGAGGGCGCTGGCCACAAAGCCTGTATGTATGTGTGATGACTGTCTTTCTCTTTAAATCATTACCTTAATGTAGAGTTCTTAGACTGTTTATAACACAGACTCTTGAGACAGTGTTTTGAAGCCCACAGGCTCCTTTGTAGATTAGATTTCTTTTTCCTTTTGGCTGCACCGTGAGGTTTCCAGAATCTTAGTTCCTTGACCAGGGATTGAACCCTCAGCAGTGAGAGTGCAGAGTCCTAAGCACTGGACCACCAGGGAATTCCCTGGATTTTACACATGTAAAATAAAATACACAGGATTACATAGAAACAAATTATGTTAAATTGTACTTAGCAAAATAACTTTAAAAACAAATGTTCAGGATGGGGAA
Source organism: Tragelaphus eurycerus (assembly GCA_935064755.1). Classification (NCBI taxonomy): domain Eukaryota; kingdom Metazoa; phylum Chordata; class Mammalia; order Artiodactyla; family Bovidae; genus Tragelaphus; species Tragelaphus eurycerus. The sequence goes on along the minus strand of CAKXYN010000024.1, from coordinate 12,168,666 downwards.
CACGTGTATACTGGCGGTGGATCCATCTTGATGTATTGTAAAAGCAATATAATATTGTAAAGTTAAGCAAAATTAAAAAATAAAAAAAATTAAAAAAACAAATGTGCAATATAAAAAAAAATATATATATATACACACACACATACATATTTTATTACCTCATCAAATAAAGAGATCTAACTATGGGTCAAATAACTACCCTAAATTTGGAATTTAGTACTGAAGGTAAATGATAGCTGTGACAATTATCAGTTCAGTTCAGTTACTCAGTCATATCCAACTCTTTGCAACCCCATGGATATCAGGCTTCCCTGCCCATAACCAACTCCTAGAGCTTGCTCACTCATATCCATCAAGTTGGTGATGCTATCCAACCGTCTCATCCTCTGTCATCCCCTTCTCCTCCTACCCTCAATCTTTCCCACAATCAGGGTCTTTTCCAATCAGTCAGTTCTTTGCATCAGGTGGCCATAGTATTGGAGTTTCAGCTTCAGCATCAGTCCTTACAATAAATATTCAGTATTGATTTCCTTTAGGATTGACTACTGATTTGATCTCCTTGCAGTCCAAGGGAGTCTCAAGAGCCTTCTCCAACACCACAGTTCAAAAGCATTAGTTCTTCAGTGCTCAGCTTTCTTTATGGTTCAACTTTCACATCCATACATGACTACTGGAAAAACCATAGCTTTGACTAGACGGACCTTTATCAGCAAAATAGTGTCTCTGCTTTTCAATATGCTGTCTAGTTTGGTTATAGCTTTTCTTCTAAGGAGCAAGTGTCTTTTAATTTCATGACTACAGTCAACATCTGCAGTGATTTTGGAGCCCCCCAAAATAAAGTCTCTCACTGGTTCCATTGTTTCCCCATCGATTTGCCATTAAGTGATGGGACTGGATGCCATGATCTTCGTTTTTTCAATGTTGAGTTTTAAGTCAACTTTTTCACTCTCCTCTTTCACTTTCAGCAAGAGACTCTTCAGTTCCTCTTCACTTTCTGCCATAAGGGTGGTGACATCTCTGTATCTGAGGTTATTGTTATTTCTCCCAGAGATTTTGATTCCAGCTTGTGCTTCATCCAGCCCAGCATTTATATTTAACTTAATATAAGTTAAGTAAGCAGAGTGACAATATACAGCCTTGACGTACTCCTTTCCCAATTTGGAACCAGTCTGTTGTTCCATGTCCAGTTCAAACTGTTGCTTCTTGACCTGCATAGATGTTTCTCAGGAGGCAGGTAAGGTAGTCTGGCATTCCAATCTCTTTAAGAATTTGCCACAGTTTATTGTGATCTACACAGTCAAAGGCTTTGGTGTAGTTAATAATACCAAAAGCAAGAGGTAGATATTTTTCTGGAACTCTCTTGCTTCTTCTGTGATCCAATGGATGTTGGTTATTTGATCTTTGGTTGCTCTGTCTTTTCTAAATCCAGCTTGAACATCTGGAAGTTTTTAGTTCAAGTATTGCCGAAGTCTCTCTCAGTTGGAGAATTTTGAGCATTACTTTACTAGCATGTGAGATGAGTGCAATTGTGCAGTAGTTTGAACGTTCTTTGGCATTGCCTTTCTTTGGGATTGGAATGAAAATTGACCTTTTCCAGTCCTGAGGCCACTGCTGAGTTTTCCAAATTTGCTGACATATTGAGTGCAGCACTTTTAACAGCATCATCTTTTAGAACTTGTAATAACTCATCTGGAATTCCATCACCTCCACTAGCTTTGTTTGTAGTGACATTTCCTAAGGCCCACCTGTCTTCAGACTCTAGGATGTCTGGCTCTAGATGAGTGATCACACCATCGTGGTTATCTGGGTTATGAAGATCTTTTTGTATAGGTCTTCTGTGTATTCTTGCCACCTCTTCTTAATATCTTCTGCTTCTGTTAGGTCCATACCATTTCTATCCTTTATTGTGCCCATCTTTGCATGAAATGTTCCCTTGCTAGCTCTAATTTTCTTGAAGAGATCTCTAGTCTGTCCCATTCTGTTGTTTTCCTCTATTTCTTTGCATTGATCACTGAGGAAGGCTTTCTTAGTGAATAGTTTTCCTTGCTATTCTTTGGAATTCTGCATTCAAATAGGTATTTATTTCTATTTCTCCTTTGCCTTTCACTTCTCTTCTTTTCACAGCTATTTGTAAGGCCTCCTCAGACAACCATTTTGCCTTTTTGCATTTCTTTTTCTTGGGGATGGTCTTGACCACTGCCTCCTGTATAATGTCATGATCCTCTGTCCATTGTTCTTCAGGCACTCTATCAGATCTAATCCCTTGAATCTATTTGTCACTTCCACTGTATAATCATAAGGGCTTTGATTTAGGTCATACCTGAATGGTCTAGTGATTTTCCCTACTTTCTTCCATTTAAGTCTGAATTTGACAATAAGGAGTTCATGGTCTGAGCCACAGTCTGTCCCAGGTCTTGTTTTTGTTGACTGTATAGAGTGACAACTATAACCTAATATAAAAATATCTAATTTCTAGTAGTGATGTAGACAACACTAATACTAATTCAGTTTATTGACTGTATTCGTAATTGAAAGACATGCTAAGTTTTAGTCAGACCTTGGAAGTTGGAGAAACTAAGATTTTTTTCCCCCCATCCAAGTTCACAGACATTCTGAGTTCAGGGGATTGTTAAGAGTCTTTTTTTTTTTTTTTAAGTTTTTATTGAATTTGTTACTGTATTGTTTCTGTTTTATGTTTTGGTTTTTTGGCCATGAGGCATGTAGGGTCTTAGCTCCCCAAGCAGGGACTGAACCAGTATCCCCCGCATTGGACAGCAAAGTCATAATCACTGGAATTACCAGGGAAGTTCTAAGATAATTTTTATAAGGAGCAGAACCATCAGTGCTAATTCACATTATAATTATGCTTCAGTACTTTTCTTTAGAAGGCCCTAAAACATTTGCCTACCATGAATTTTGTTATACAGAAAGTTTAAATTTTCATAGAGTCCAATTTTAACTTTGTAGTTTCTGAATTTTCTACATGCTTTATTGGTAGGCAGAAGTTTTAATCAAAAGGAAGCAAGAAGGAATCTATGATAGAGCTCAGTAAAGTCAACCCTCCTCTTTGAGGCTACAGGGGTGGGGTTAGTAGAAGGCCATCTTCCTGAAGAGTCTTCTGTAACTTCTAAAAGAACTCAACAGCCCAACCTTCCTGGAGGAGTCTATAAACTGGGCCCAGTATTCTAATAAAGGTCTTTCATAAGCAAAGATTATAAAAATATTCACCCATGTTTTCTTCAAATGATTTTAATAGCATAAAAATTATTCAACTTTTTCTATCTGGAGTTTATTTGGATGTAAAGAGTAAATTTGGTATCTGGCTTTATTTTGAACCAAATGAATAGTTGCTAGTCTCAGCCTCATCTTTTTTCCACTGATTTGAAATGCCATCCTTAGGATATACTGTATTCTGTGCATATCTGAGTCTATGTCCTGAGTTCCTATCCATTTGGTTACTCTATATGTTCTATAATGTTTACTTAATTGGCTTTATACTTCATTTAATATTGGATTCTTATGGATTACTTGGAAATGCAATATTCATGTTTTATAGCTCTGAGCAGGAAAACAAATAACAATTGCCCTTTTAATGTGAAAACATCCTTTGCCTTTGTGCAGTCCACCATCTCCTCTTTGTGTGTCTTTTCCCACTGGGCACAGTCACTTCTGGCTTCCTTGGAGTTTCTCTTCCCAATCATTCCAACAGCATTTCTTACTTTATGTGCTTTATCATCATCAGGCATTTTATGACTAAGCAACTGATTCCCTAATTAGAATATGGTCTAGTCATGACTATTTGTATATATTTTTTAAAAATCAAACTTTATTCTATACTTAAAGGAAATATTAATGAATAATTATGCATCCCATGTGGTCACTGTAAATTTACTACGACAATGGAAATCCCCAGCCTTTCTCTTTGATAAAGTTTCTATGCTTCTGACCCCTTGCCTACCTCCTCCCTTAATCTTGCCATCTCATGCTATTTCAGATATCACATTAAGTGTAATTTATTCAGAGAGTTAATGAGTCCCCTGTTAAAAGCTCTCATTGTGTATAATGTGTATGCTAAGTTGCCTCAGTCGTGTCGGACTCTGTGTGACCCCATGGACTGTAGCCAACCAGGCTCCTCTGACTATGGAATTCTCCAAGCAAGAATACCCAAGTGGGTTGCCATGCCCTCCTCCAGGGGATCTGCCCAACCCTGTGATCAAACCCACATCTATTACGTTCGTTGCAGTGGCAGGCAGGTTCTTTACCACTACTGCCACCTGGGAAGCCATTAAGTATGATAGTTTATAATTATATAATTATTAGCTTAATATTGATCTCTTTTGCTAAATTCTAAATGCCATGATGACTGTGGCCGTATTTGTTTTTCTGTTTCAGTCTTCTCGGTGCCTAATTCAGAACCTGGCACATAGTGAGACCTCCGTGAATCTTTGTTGATTAAACAGCAGTTATTTTTACCTCTATCAAGGGAGGCAGCATAACATCAAGATATGTGCTTGACTTAAAGCCAAAATGCCTAGGTCTAAATCTGATATATGATTTATTATCTATATGATCGTGGGCACATTATTAAACTTCTCAGTGACTCAGTTTATTTGTCTATAAAATGGACATCAGTAATATGAGGTTTGATGAGGATTAATTATACAGAGTGTCCACAAGAACTCAATGAATGTCAGTTATTATCATCATGATCAACATTGGAGAGGAAGTTGTTTGAAGGAAAAATGAGTCATGGAAAACATTAAAAATCTCACTTCACATCAAGTTCTTTCTTGGATTCTTTTGAATGAGGACAGAAAAAGTAGTTTGGCAAAGATTTCTAAAAGCATCAGCTTTCCAGCAGATGAGAAGTAGATGTACCCTCCATCCTGTGCAAACTCATGAGCTCTTTATTCCTTTAACTAAAAAGGCTTCCTTTGAGAAAAAGTTGTATAGTCACAAATGAAGGTCTAACAAAGCCAGCAAACTTTCTGAAATAATCAGTTTATTTTTGGCAGAGTCATAGATAGATTGCACAGAAGACTCATAGGAGACAATGGCTCGCAGAAGCCTTGCATTTGCCTTCAAACTGCTAGCCAGTGGTTTCGACCATCAGCTCTCAGTTCCACAGCAAATGCCACGATGCGGTAAGTAGCATCATCAGTGCCATCATCGTTGGCATCATTACTACAGTCTCTGAGCATCTACCAGTTTAAACCTCATGGAAAGTGTATTTCCTGATTTGTGAGCTATTTCTCTACCGAAGTATGCCTGATTGATATACTTGTAACATTTCTGTGGAAAGTAAAAATTAACCAAAAGTAGTTCTTTCTTCAACCATTAAAGAAATGAGCAGTGTACAACCACCAGGATAAGCAACATATATTGCATTTAAATTAAAAAAAAAATTAACCTCATTGTACCACTCATCTTTATATTACATCAAAATTCTTCAAAAATTAAAGATAACTTCTCGCTGTATGCCTGAGAGCTCATACCTCTTCCTTCCTAAAAGTCCTTTCAAGATGCTTCCAGAAGACTGGCCTGATCCTAGAAGGATATGGAAGTGATTCACAGTACTGAGAAGACCCACTGCTTCCTGTTGGCCTTCCTGCCTCAGGCATTTCTTATAGTCTTCAGCTTCAGCATTCTGCAGTAGATGGATGCCAGGGCTCAAAGCACCATCCTGAGATCATGATATGCGGTTACAGCAGGCACAAATACACGAAGACCACAGAAGGAAGAACAAAGATGGGAAGGCATTGAAAGATGCAGCTGGGAAAACTGAAAGCTTCTTCAGAACCATGAGAACCCTGATTTTGCTTACAAATAGAGGAGCAGCAGTTTGAATCTTGGTACAGCAAAAGAGTTGGTGATGGACAGGGAAGCCCGGCATACTGCAATCCACGGGGTCGCAAAGAGTTGGACACGACTGAGCGACTGAACTGAACTGACAGCAAAAGAGTGGGAAACAAACCTCACTCCTGTTAATTTAGCCCTTTCCCTTTTGTATTTCTATTTCTTCAGAATGGCTGATAGCAACGTAGGAGGCCTCCAGGTCAAGACAAAGGTGGCTTCTACTTCAGGGAGCCACGTTGGGCTTCCCATATAAGATACTCACTGATCCTTGAAAAACAGGGGATGAGGGCATGGCAGCCTCTCTGTTCAGAGCAGACATCCTGGAGGACCTCAGGCCAGATGTCCTGGCAGCAACCACATCCAAATATACCAAGGTGGCAAGTATCACACCCCTCCCTTGCAACCTGCCTTTCCTGGAGATGCACATGTAAGGTCTCTCTTAAGGCAACTTTTGCTGCTTATCATGTAATTCCACATGTGCACAATTCTCTGATGGAGAAGAAGGGATAATGGGAAGAATTTAGATGACTGAGTTTCTTATTACCTCAAAACTCTACATGTTTGAATGACTTTCCAGTAACAGTGGCTTGCTTCACTATGAAAAACACAATTTTGCCTCTCTTTAATTTTATTTCTGCAAGTTAGAAGTGTAACGACCTTTTAGGAAACCAATTTCTGCATTTGGTTTTAGGTGTTAATAAATTTTTGAAGATGTTGTTAATAGCGAAGTAGTGGATTTGAACTTAGTTGACTATTTTTCATTGTGATGCTTAAGTTGTAGCAAGAAACAAGTGGTTTTATACAGGTTTATTTCCAGTTTAGGGAATAGCAAGTTAATATCCAAAACTTAAAAAAGAAGATGGAGGAAGAGCCAGAGAAGGGGATAAGGGAAAGAAAAGACAAAAGAGAAGGAAGAGGAAGTAGGTGGAAGAGAGGTAGGGAGCCCAGGAGGACAGGAGGGATAACAGAATGAGGCAGTGGGAGATCCTGCTGAAAGATGCTTAAAGGAAGTGATACTGGTGAGAAGCCAGCAAGTGCCATGAGGCTGCTGAAGAGGAGTGGATGGATTGATATGAATCCACTCCTGGCTGCCCCGAACTTTGGAGCAAGCATTCATTTGGTCATCTGGGGGCAGAAGGGCTGCTGCAGACCAGAGTTCAACAAAGAAAAGAAGAATAAGAAAGCATGGCCCGTGCTCCCGCACCAGGCCCAGCTCATAGCACTCCCAGTCAAGACTCCTCCTGGGCAAGAAACTTGGCCTAAAGCACCCCAACATCACCAGCACTCACTAAATGTTAAAGAACACAAATACTGGAATCGCCTTGAAAATATCTAGCTGTTTCTCCTCAAATGTGGCTTGAGTTTTCTTTCGCAATATGAACGATGTTCTTGCCAATTTTCAAGTTTACAGCTCCAGCTGTTAGGGGGTTATGTAAGAGCCAAAGCGATCAAAGGGCCTCATGAGTGGAAAATGCATTTTTCCCCTTGGTTGCATAACTCCCCAATGGAATGGGCTCTGTAATCGAAGCATTGTCGGCCCACTCCTCCTGCCCCTCACTGCTCCTCTACAAGCAGAAATGAAAGAAAGAAGGAAAATTCATGTTGGCGGGAATAAAAGGTTATAAAAAATGTTGTTGGACTCACATTTAGAATGTCCAAGCATTTTTCAAAAGAAAGTCGCAGGTAACTTTTATGAGTAATTATAAAAATAGTAACTAAATAAATTCCCCTCGACTCTAGGGAGCTTTCTCTAAAGCATATGAAATCATTACATTAAAAATATAGTTCCTTATAGCCAGCACGGTATTCTAATGTCATTATTTTCCTTTTTTTTTTAATGTCATTATTTTCTGAATGTCACTCTTCCTGTCGGTCTTTTAGTCCTTTCAGAACGGGGAACTTATCTTTGTATTGTAGCCTCCCCAGCGCCTAGCATACAATAAGATCCAATAAATAGCAAATGTTTGAATAAGGATTTAGAAAACATGACCGCAGTCATATATCTGCAGAGACCTAGACATGATGCAATGATAGCTTTTCTAAGTAGAATCAGAGGCTAAACAGGTGTTATTTTGCCCTTATTTCTTTTTACCTTATAGACATAATTTCAAAAAAATAATGAAAGCTGGGCAAAGTCAGGGGGCAGAAGTGGACAAAGGTAACAGTCTTTGTAAGCCCTTAGCAATAACCCCAGACTTTCTTTGGGGTTTCAGGCACCAATGGCTTGTCCTTTCCACTTCTGGAAATGACAGCTACCAGACTGCCCGGACTGCCCAGAGCCTCAGTGGTTAATGATTACGGAAAGCCTGGACCCAACTGGCACCAGGTTCCCTTAAAAATGGCCCAGTTATTAGTTGGCAAATTACAGTCCCTGATCCAGGATATACTCAACCAATAGACAGATTAATTTAGATTTATAACACTTCAAATATCCAGGGAGATCCATCCGCAATGGATAGATTGCACTCCAGTGAGAGCAAGGGGAAGCCAGGGAGGAATTCCAAGGGGGCTAGTGAAGCAGACTGGGCGGATGGCAGGATGAGGGGACCCCAGGGTCCTTGCTAACTTAAACCACACTGCCTCTTCTTTGAGGCAGGACTGGCCCTCTTTGCCTTGCTTGTGTTTCCTCTCCACCATCCCCAGTTGGCCCTTTCATTTTTCTGGTCTTGATCATCTATTGAATGCACTGAAAAAATGTTCAATTAGAGGACACTTCTAGCTCTCAGATTATCCCATATCTGTGTATTTGAATATATTTTGGGGCTTCCCTTGTGTCTTAGCTGGTAAAGAATCTGCCTGCAATGTGGGAGACCTGGGTTCTATCCCTGGGTTGGGAAGATCCCCTGAAGAAAGGAAAGGCTACCCACTCCAGTATCCTGGCCTGGAGAATTCCATGGACTGTATGGTCCATAGGGTCACAAAGAGACAGACACAACTGAGCAACTTTCACTTCACTTCTCATGGGTCTAGATTCACCCTTTATCTCTTAGGACCCTCCCTTGTTATAGAGAACCATCCAATTACTTTTGTTGTTTCACCCTCCTGTTCAAAGGCTGAAAATTTCCTCCCACCTTCCCCTGGCCTACTCAATGAAGATCTGTGCCACCTAGCCTGGCTTTCATCAGCCCTTCCAACTGTGGTCTAAACCCTCCTCTTCTGCCTTCTCTGTTCCCCTGCCTGGAAACACTGCCTCTTTCTGAATCATGCCCGTCTTTTGACATCCTAAGTACATCTGATCTCATTTTCCCAAGCCATGGTAATAATTTAGGCCTCTCAGTTCCTGCAGAGTGACCAAAGGCTCATGTACTCTCAGCTTTCCGTGCCTTGCTGGACCCATGGGTTAACTCTCTCTGTTTAAAACACAGCAGCTCCTAAATGTCACGGACCCTAAACGAGCTCCCGTAGTGAGACTAGTACCGAGACAGAGTCAGAGGCCCAAGTCTCAAGCCGGCGTGACCACTTGATGTTTCTGTCATCTGGCGCAAACGATTTCTAACCTGGTATGGGAAGGGACAGGTACACGACCTAGTAAGACATGCTAGAAAACTGAGATTTCAGATTGTTTTAATCATGTGTTCAATAGTATTTATGCCTAGGAACACAGATTATTTTTGTAACACGTTCTAGGAGGAAAAGTTTAGCCAAATCTTGCCTTCAGAATGCCTATAGATATTGACTCTACTTTGTAATGATTAATGATTCTTGATCAAAGGCTGAAGCCCCTCATGCCAAAGGATAGGGTAGTCAGAATTTCTGGGAAATGTGAGGTTTTTGTGGTTATTAAAAAGGTAAAGTTTTAAGAAAACTAGCAACTTATTCTTTCTTAAATATTGCTTTATATAAAATGGGGAAAACAATTAATTAACCATGGGTTCTTATGAGAATTAAATAAGACAAGATCTATGAAAGTATTTGAAAATGGTAAGATTTACTTAAATATAGCCTGTGAGTATGTATGAGGTTCTCATTATCTGAGGTTAACTATAACCAGATAAAATCCATTTAAAAGAGGGCCAAAGTGGACATAGAAAATGGTGGGAAATAAAAAGTTCAATTTAAACTTGGCTTTGAAAATTGTAACTAAAAATTATGAAGGAGACTCTGATGCTGGGAGGGATTGAGGGCAGGAGGAGAAGGGGACGACAGAGGATGAGATGGCTGGATGGCATCACTGACTCGATGGATGCGAGTCTGAGTGACCTCCGGGAGCTGGTGATGGACAGGGAGGCCTGGCGTGCTGCGGTTCATGGGGTCGCAAAGAGTCGGACACGACTGAGCGACTGATCTGATCTGATCTGATCTACATTACATCTAATAAACTCTAGATTACCATTATGACTGTGTGTTAAATCTTAGGACAAAGAACTAACAAAACTATTCGGGATTTGGGGCACAATTTATCAAATAAAATTGCTTCATAACACAATACAATTACTTTTACTTCAGATTTGGGTTTCTCAATGTGCTCATAAAAAGGATTATTTTTCAAAAGCATTCAAAAATGTGTCAGCTTTATTTTTTTTGTGTTTTCTCAGTTTGAAATTTATTTTTTATAATATATATTTAATATTATAATATATTATATATATATATAATATATATTTATTTGTATTAATTGGAGGCTAATTACTTTACAATATTGTATTGGTTTTGTGATACATCAACATGAATCCGCCACAGGTATACACATGTTCCCCATCCTGAACCCCTCTCTCTGGTTCCTCCCCATACCATCCCTCTGGGTCATCCCAGTGCACCAACCCCAAGCTTCCTGTATCCTGCATCGAACCTGGACTGGCGATTCATTTCATATATGATATTATACATGTTTCAATGCCATTCTCCCAAATCATCCCACCCTCTCCCTCTCCTACAGAGTCCAAAAGACTGTTCTATACATCTGTGTCTCTTTTGCTGTCTTGCTTACAGGGTTATCATTACCATCTTTCTAAATTCCATATTGGTACTGTATTGGTTTTTCTTTCTGGCTTACTTCACTCTGTATAATAGGCTCCAGTTTCATCCACCTCATTAGAACTGATTCAAATGTATTCTTTTTAATGGCTGAGTAAGATTCCATTGTGTATATGTACCACAGCTTTCTTATCCATTCATCTGCTGATGGACATCTAGATTGCTTCCATGTCCTGGCTATTATAAACAGTGCTATGATGAACATTGGGGTACATGTGTCTCTTTCAATTCTGGTTTCCTCAGTGTGTATGCCCAGCAGTGGGAGTGCTGGGTCATAAGGCAGTTCTATTTCCAGTTTTTTAAGGAATATCCACACTGTTCTCCATAGTGGCTGTACTAGTTTGCATTCCCACCAGCAGTGTAAAAGGGTTCCCTTTTCTCCACACGCTCTCCAGCATTTATTGCTTGTAGACTTTTGGATCGCAGCCATTCTGACTGCCGTGAAATGGTACCTCATTGTGGTTTTGATTTGCATTTCTCTGATAATGAGTGATGTTGAGCATCTTTTCATGTGTTTGTTAGCCATCTGTATGTCTTTTTTAGATAAATGTCTATTTAGTTCTTTGGCCCATTTTTTGATTGGGTCGTTTATTTTTCTGGAATTGAGCTTCAGGAGTTGCTTGTATATTTTTGAGATTAGTTGTTTGTCAGTTGCTTCATTTGCTATTATTTTCTCCCATTCTGACGGCTGTCTTTTCACCTTGCTTATAGTCTCCTTTGTTGTGCAGAAGCTTTTTAAGTTTAATTAGGTCCCATTTGTTTATTTTTGCTTTTATTTCCAATATTCTGTGAGGTGAGTCATAGAGGATCCTTCTGTGATGTATGTCGGAGAGTGTTTTGCCTATATTCTCCTCTAGGAGTTTTATAGTTTCTGGTCTTAGGTTTAGATCTTTAATCCATTTTGAGTTTATTTTTGTGTATGGTGTTAGAAAGTGTTCTAGTTCCATTCTTTTACAAGTGGTTGACCAGTTTTCCCAGCACCACTTGTTAAAGAGATTGTCTTTAATCCATTGTGTCCACTTTATTAAGGACTGCTTTCTCTTTGAAAGTCCCATCATGTCATTATCATTGTCCGTTTTTCTCTTCTTCAATAATTTACTGATAAAAACCTGCTAGACTTGTACTTTTTGAGAGTTTCCTTTCTGATTGACTATACCTCCAACTTCAATTTCATCCATGTTAGAAAATTCTGAATATTTTGTAAAGTTGTAAATTTACTTCAGTTTTTCCACTGCTTTCCCACCCTCTTACAATAACAGCTAGTTATTAAAAAACTGTTAGATAAAAACATTGCTCTTATGAGTGAAGGTAGATTTTTAAAGAGAGGAATGTTAGAATGGGCCAATTCATATTATAATTGGTAACTTTATTCATTTTTTGTATTATGATGACTTGTTTCCCACTGCAACTTTGTACCTCTAAGGCTTTGGGAAAATGCATTTTCAGGTTATGGGTACTCTGTCTCATTTTTAATAATTCTCATGTAATCATGTACTTAATGCCTACTGAAATAAGTGCTAGATTACTTTTGACTGAAAAAGTAATTGATCCAGTGAGTGAATGGAAAAACTGGAGGAAGAAATGAATGAGCAGCCATAAGTTCCCACTGCAGATTTTATACTTTTAGTAAGAAAGTCACACACAAGAATAGCTGATCTCAGTGAAATAGGCAAACATAACACCAGAGATGAAAAGGGCTTGAGGTTTAGATCTAATTTTTCCATTTACAAAACAGAATCAATTTGTCCAAGGTTCATGCTGGAAAATGTGTGGGTTCTCACTAGGTCTATCCCTTGGAGAGTTGTAAATGAGTAATGTTTATAAAAGTAATTGCAATAAAAACTCACACCTACCCTATAATGGGGACCGACTCTGTTCCTTATACACATTATGTTAGAGATTCTCACATCAGGGAGCCCAAGGGGTCTGCAGAGCTATAGCATGAACTTAGTCATCTCAGGCAAACTTTTTACTTAGAGACTTGGAGAAGTGGAAAGAAGAATTATATCTTTGGCTAGAATATAAACTAGCTCTACATTTTTACAATAAAACTTATTTTTAAGAAGTTTTACTTTGGGACTTCCGTGGTGGTCCAGGGGTTAAGGATCTGCCTTCCAATACAAGGAGTGCAAATTTGATCACAGTTTGGGGAACTAAGGCCCCACATATCATGGGCAACTAAGCCCATCCACCACAACAAGCCCATCCATCCACATGGCTGCAATAACAGAAGCCCACATGCCACAACGCAGACCTACAGAGTCTTCCCCATAGTCCAGTGGTTAAGTCTGCTTTCCAATGTAATGAGCACAAGCTCAGTCCCTCGTTGGGAAGTAAGGTCTCACAATCCTTGTGGCAGAAAAAAAGGTTTTTGGTGTGTTTTTTTTTTTTTTAACTTTTGCAGAAGGTCTTGAAGGTATGCATGCAGGAAACATCCCCCACTACAGCCCACCCTTTAGGTGCCCATCCCACTTCAGTGGAAAATTTAGCAAGCTCCCCATCTGGATGTCATCCTTTTAACAACTCTACCACATATACCTCATTATCTTTGGTTGCATATGAAGAAAATGAGCTACATAGGAGTTGTGAATGAGAGTTTTCAAACTCCTTAGTGATACAATCCTGCTTTCCCCTAACTGTGTTAAGGGAGTAAGATGGTAGTAAGATGACCCTTCCTAATCCCATGTCTGCATTTTTCTTTCTCTTTGACTCTCTTCTCCATGTGCCCAATCTCTACAAGGACTCTAGGTGCCTAGAGAAAAAAAAATCTGAGAATTTGTCCTTACAGCTTAGGGTTCTGGAGTGACTAGGTCAATTCAAACTAGCTGATTTGAAAAGAGGATTGTTGAGACAGGGGAATGGAATTAATCTTAGAGTGGAATTTCCCCACAGACTGATTGGGACATTACTTGAGGTGTTGGTGCCCTTCCGTCAAATGATGTTGAATGAAAAATTGTACACGTCAGGCCAGTTCCTTTTTCAAGAAACGACCAAAAAGGTATCCAAGAAGTATTGTAACAGCCCACTTTCCTAACTTTCCAGATACAATTGGTGGCTGGGGAGCCAGGCAGGTAAGGGGTCTGCTAGCACCAGAGAACAGAAGCTTGCCCACTGCCTTATTGGATCAAGGAATCTTGAGGCCCATTTAATAATAGACACTCTTTCACCAGCATGAAAAAGAGTAAATGCGAAAAGATGAACAATGTCTTTAAATAGCTCTAGGAAAGGTCTTGTAGAAGGCAGTGGCAACCCACTCCAGTACTCTTGCCTGGAAAATCCCATGGATGGAGGAGCCTGGTAGGCTGTAGTCCATGGGGTCACTAAGAGTCGGCCACGACTGAGCGACTTCACTTTCACTTTTCACTTTCATGCATTGGAGAAGGAAATGGCAACCCACTCCAGTATTCTTGCCTGGAGAATCCCAGGGACAGAGGAGTCTAGTGGGCTGCCGTCTATAGGGTCGCACAGAGTGAGACACAACTGAAGCGACTTAGCAGCAGCAGCAGCAGGAAAGGTCTTTGCCATGAGGGGGAACCCAGATCCATTCCTAGGTCTTGGGGTCTGTTGTCTCAGCATCCTACAGAACTGAAGTAATAGCCCTGCTCTCACCTATCTGAGTACAGAAAGTAGACCCATTACCTGCAGAAATTTGGTTGGTTTTTCAACATTTTAGGAGAGTCACTAGACTCTTCTAAAGCACAGGAATTTATGAGTTGAAAACAGGCTTAGAATCTCCAGGATTGGGCCAGCACTCCAATTTGTGGATAAACCACAATAGGACATAATATTCTTTCTTGCTCAGTTCATATATAATTCTGGTTTGAATATGTCCATACTTGTGGTTTCTATTTCTGACCTAGTTTTGCTTCCTAAACTTCAAAATATTTGAGTATCAACCTCTCCATCTCCCTCTCTTGCTCTTTTTCATGTGTATACACACACACACACACACACACACACACACACACACCTTCATCACAAACACCTTATTTCTTTTGGGGGGATTTCTTTTTACATGACAATTAGAGGATTGCAGAAAGCAGATGCTGGTGGCCTTATCTGACCAGTTAACTGGGGCTTTCTAAGGAAACTATGACAGAATTTGTTTATCTGGATCTTTGTCCCAAAAAGCAAACATGCAGGAGCCTACGTTGAGGCTATTAAGTGAAGAGTAAGCTATTGTTTGTAAGAATTGTGAGAAGAGGGCAAATTGATAAATAACAAGCATTTATGTGGTACTGACTATTTGACAGGGACCTTCCTATATATCTTAAATAATACTCCCAGCAAGCTCACTATATGCAGAACTATTACTGTCCCCACCATACATTCCCTCCAGAAGAGAAAGTTGGGGCACAGATACGTTAAGTCACTTGCTCAACAGCTAACTAATAGTGGAAGGAGAATTTGAGCCCCGGCATTTAGGCTGCCAAGTGAAGGGAAGTCATTCAGTCGTGTCTGACTCTTTGCCACTCCACGGACTATAGCCTTCCAGGCTCCTCCATCCATGGGATTTTCCAGGCAAGAATACCGGAGTGGGTTACCATTTCCTTCTCCAGGGGATCTTCCCAACCCAGGGATCGAACAGGGGTCTTCTGCACTGCAGGTAGACTCTCTACCACCTGAGCTACCAGGGAAGCCAAGTGTATGTTTATTACGATTCACCAGTCTACTTTGCTAGCTTTATTTATTCATCCATCATAGCCTCAACCCTCTATTCTCATTTATTCTTCCTTTCACGCTCATTTTTTTTCTTTTTCTCTCTATCCCACTGTTTATCCCAACAGGAAACCAGTCCTTTTTTAAGCATTTGCTATACTTAATCTTGCAAGCTGTTCCTCATTCATTCAGCAGATAAGAAGACATTTATTTCTATTGGAGATATTTAAAGATAGAAATAAGATTTACCTACTTAAAGTATACAGAGAAAATACAATTTCTTTTCTTTGTAAGTCTTAGAAGAGTATTTCTTCTGAGGGTTAATAAAAACTTCTTTACTTTGCTCTTACTTCCTGGATTGCAAAAAACCCTTTAAAATTTTTGTCTTTATCAATCGTCCTTAACATTTTAAGGACTTGAGTCCAATAAGTTGGTTTATGGTTGGACTCAATTCAGCTGAAATTCTATAACCCATATATCAGCCACTGAACTGAAGCCATTGCTGGTTCTTTATTCTATCCTCTGAACTGTAGTCATTTCCATGGTAATTTTCTTATTTTTTGTGGTGTGTTTTTTTGAGATTCTGGTTTTGAGCTTCCCATCAAACCAAAAACAGATTTCTCTTTTCCATTCCAGCCCATTCTGTTCTTTTAAGGTGGAGGACAGCTGTGAGGTAGGGCTGGTTTCCGCCGCCTACTAGACTGTCAGCGGCTGGAAGGCTGGGACCAGTGAGAGCATCTTTGTTCCCTGGTGCCTGGCAATGTCTAGCATGTAATAGTTGCTTAGTAATTGGAGGTTAAAATGAATGAAACAGTGAAATGGGAATCCTTTTCTCTATGTTGGCCATCTTCCTATTTCAAACTTTGGATATAACATTCCCCTGTAGTTTACCAAGAATTCTTCTCCACTGAATATGCTATTATTAAATTAGTAGAATTCCAAACTGAGAATGGGTTGATATGTCAGCGAACTTCTTTTTGTTCAAGATATCCTCTGCCAAACTTTTGAATCAAAACCCAGTCCCAAAATGTTACTAATTCCTAAAGATTGGTGATGGATACATGAAGGTTTATAATATTAGTTTCTCTACCCTTGTGTATGTTGGAAATTTTGCATAACTTATTAAAATCTGCCTACATAGAATGGTAGTTAAATTAGGATAATGGTGATTTTAAAGAAAGTGGTTAGTATAATGGAGTGCACTCAACTTTTCTAGGCATCATTGCAAAAGAAGCTATTAATATTTTTTTACCCATAGTGGAGTACTGGTTTAAAAGTTTAGTTAGAGCTTGCAAAAGCATTTTAATTTAAATAATGACTTCTTTGGAAATAATATTTATTCTTTATCTTCCTATGGAACGCAGTAGCTAGGGGTCTGTCTTACAGCAAAGTGGTCAATCTGTTCTAAAATGCTGAAGGAATCTAGGCTGTAATGCTGATATTTTCTAAGGACTTAAATATGAAATTGTACCAATGAGAATATACACTGGAAACTTTAAGCGTATATGGTAACTCTGTGTGTATGCATGTGTGTGGATATATGTTAGATAAATATTTACAGCAAGAGATCTTTCCACTTAAGGGAAATGGGGGAAATGTTAGCTATAGCCATTAAAATTGCAAACATTAATGGTTCAGGAATGTTCAAACAGTAGGTTCCTGTCTCTAGCCCTGCAACTACTCTTCTATACAATTGTGTTAATTGAATAACAGGCTTTACAATGTCTTTATTTAGGTTAATATATCCACTTCAAACAGACCAGACAATGGCTTTTTGTGGTAATAGTGATCTTTAGTTTATTGGAATCTTCTTGAAAAATCAAAGTAACCTACACAAGGAAAGGAGGTAAACTTAAGCTAGAATTTTTTGATGTTTGGGATTTTTAGAAGAAAGTGGAATCTAAGTTGCATAGGCCTGTGGCTCCGTATCCACTGCTTGCTACTACCATACATATTTCTGAAGTTCTCTACTGTCTCAGTTTCCCACTTTGTTTAACATGTAGAGATCATTCAGTTTGGAACTGAAACCCACAACTTAGAAATACAAGGATTATTCTTATATTTGCCATCGGTATTTTCCCTCAAACATGCAATATCTAAAGAAACTGATCCAAACACCTTGACAAAAAAAACAAAACAAAACACTTATTCCTACCTGAAATTTAGTTCCTTCTTCTTTTGGGAGGAGGACTGGTTTACCATATGTATTCCTATAATAGTGTGAAGATCTAAGAAGCTTCTGAAATTCAGTATTAGCAGAGATAACATGTCCACCTACCTAGATGTGAGGACGGGAGCATCAGAGGAGATGTGAATCCATTCTCAAATCAGATGGCAGCTTCCCAGTAAGGTGATGGCTGGCGGGGATGCTGGTGAGATTGGCTACTCCTACACGTGGGATCCACATCCCCAACAGAGTGCACATGAGGAAGCCACAGCCATCTTCAAGGATTAAAAAAAAAAACTTGAGTTCTCTCCAAAGTCAGAGCTTGGCAGGGTTTTGGACCAGGCATTCAGCAATATGAATAGCTCATTTTCAGACGCTGTTCACATCTTATCTGATTTGAATTGATTCAGTATAGTTTCTCCAGAAGACTTTAAAAACCAAGTAAATATTAAGCTGTTCTCACTGTGTTAGCCAAACACAATTAATTTTGCTCTGTATAATCCTAACAAACTAAGATGCTACAAACAGAACATTCTGAGTTCCGCTGACCCACTTCAAATGAAAGTATATGCAACTGAAGCCAATTCCATGACTAGCTGGGCATAGTCAGAATTATTTGTTTTACCATTACTTTACTTCATGTCTCCCTGTTAAGGATATGCCCAACTTTCAACCAATCTGAAGCTAAAATACCCCAAACTACTGCATTCAACTGTTAGTCCTGGTGGGAGGACAACCTTTGATTGCAAATCCCTTTGGCCATCCACTCTGTGTTACCAGATCAAAAATAGGGGTATTTATTTCATTTGGCAAAGATTGGAAAATTAAATCAACACATCACCAAACACAAACTCCAGAAGATGTGGCTCAGACAAGGATCATAAGTGCAGTCCCAGAGAAACAGTTTTTTATGGCACATAAAGTTTTTATTATACATAAATTCTAAATTTATTTTTAATTCTTTTCAAGTCAGTCAGTGGGAGGATTGCTGGCCGAAAGCAAATTGCAGATTGTAAAAATCGTTACACAGTGAAGTAACATCTTTTTCTACACTGACTATGGTCCAGGTTCTCATAGACTTGTTCTTACCACACTGGGTCATGGCCAGGTATCTTGGAGTTTAGACAAATCCAGCCAGCTAAGGAAATCCTAAATGATAGTTCTGTCATGATATTCTTACCCATCTTCCTCCCAGACCCCAAACCATTGGCTTCCTTGCCACTGGGCCAGGATATATCCTTCCCTCCTTCCCTTTTCCAAACAATGACCAGCATTCTGCACAGTTCTTGGCCCATGGTTTGGCTCATACTCCCAGGACCTTGGAATTCATCTAGCAGTGAGGTTCTCATAACCCAAACTTCCTGTGCAGACTTCAAACACACACACAAACCCTGGGACCAGAGCTCATGGAGCAAGAAAATGACGCAAAGTACACAAACTCTCTCCTCAAACCTGCCAGCAACATCCTAATAAATCCTGCCTTGTTTCCCGGTGGAAGAAACACTTCTAGGATCACTTCTTCTCTACTTGTGAGATGAAGCATCCTCCAAACCCCAAAAATGTAGCCTAGATTCTTCACAGGCAGCCTCCTTACTAAGCTACAGTTTCTGAAATTAAAAGTTACTCTTTGAAGATATTAACAAAATTTCCATTTTTAAGCACCCAGTTTTACTTCCCCACTAATCTATTTACTTTCTGCAAAAGCTTACACTCGGATAGAGGATATTTACACACACACACACACACACACACACACACACACACACACACACAGAGGCTTCCCTGGTGGCTCAGTGCTAAACAATTCGCCTACCAATACAGGAGGTGTGGGTTTGATCCCTGGAGTGAGAAGAGTCCCTGGAAAAGGAAATGACAACCCAATCCAGTATTCTTGCCTGGGACATCCCAAAGACAGAGGAGTGTGGTATTCTATAATCCATAGGGTTGCAAAAGGATTGGACACGGCTTAGCAACTAGACAACTAAACAGCAACAACACACACAGACAGACACACACACATGCACATCACACAATAAATACACAGGACTCAGGTCTCTTCTTGCAAAGACTTTAAAGAATTGCAGTTGGATTTTCTGCTTAAAGGGTGGAAAAGCCTCCTGGGAAAAGTAAATTTGAATCCAACTCTAAAAGGATACATTCAACCAATACATACTCAGAAAAAGTTCCTCTCTCCAATCAGACTTTGTGAAGAAGGAATGTAAACTTTGAAGAAATTACAGGGATCTGAGGCAGAAAGTCACTACTTTGAGGAAAAGGGGAACTCAGATTCAGCTGGTCCATACTTTGCAAAGCCAGTGCTTGAACGACCAAGGATTGACTGTACTCACTCATCTCACTTCTTCCCCACGTACATTTTAGCAGCAGCTCTGAGTTCCATTGGAGAAGGCAATGGCACCCCACTCCAGTACTCTTGCCTAGAAAATCCCATGGACGGAGGAGCCTGGTGGGCTGCAGTCCATGGGGTCATGAAGAGTTGGACACGACTGAGCGACTTCACTTTCACTTTTCACTTTCATGCATTGGAGTAGGAAATGGCAACCCACTCCAGCATTCTTGCCTGGAGAGTCCCAGAGATGGGGAAGCCTGGTGGGCTGCCGTCTATGAGGTCGCACAGAGTCGGACACCACTGAAGCAACTTAGCAGCAGCAGCAGCTGAGTTCCATAGGCAGAAATTCCACTGAATAGATGTAGTTCTGGCTTTAGACAAGGGAGTCTAAACTTCATTTTTGTTTGTCCTGTTGATGAGTCTGTTGAAAGTCACTGGAATTGCAAGTCAAAGGAAATGTTATGATTTCTCTCTCATCCACCAGGGTGAAAAGATTTCCCCCCTTTTGCTATGGATGATGGAGGCTCCTATCCAAAACCCTTAAAATTTTCTTCAATTCTGGACCTGTCTTCTGGCTATGTAATGAAATTCTTTCTCTAGAATTGAAACTCATGACTTACCAAAAAAGTCTCTGGCAAAAGTAAACACACTTTCTATTTATGGACCAAGAGTAGAAAACGCCATTAGAACCCAAGTACTCCTAAGAAAATTAAGATCTTTGGGTGTCAGGACCTCAGAACAACATGGTATGCAGCAAGTCACTCTGAGTCATATTTTCCATCAATAAAAGTTCTTAAAACTTGTGCAAACATTAATTAAACAAAGATCATAGAGCTCCAGACAATTAAAAGAGCATTGGCTCCCAAACATTAAGGATAACTATGATAAGATGAATAGGTTTGAGCAAGTTTCTTAAAAGTGTGCTGAACCAAACTGTTAGGAACTGGGTGGTGCCTTTAAAGATACAGAGAGCATGTATGCCTTACTCTGGACCAGAGGCCATGAATGAGTCTTCTGAGGTGGTATGATTTGGGAAGACCTGATAAAAATCCATTTAGTGCTTCTTTCAGAAGAGGTAAAATTTATGCCATCAGAGATTCATTATTTGGGGATAGGATTTTTGTTATTAATTTTTTATGAAATGAACATACTCCTGGGAAGCAGTATGACCTTAGCATTAGCAATCAATTGAAATGGCATATCAATAACTTCTCTAGAGGGCGAGAAAAATGAGTCAGAGGGAATGAATTTTGGTGGAAAGATTACTTTTCACTGTGTCAGAAAGGGGCTCAGCAGAGTTAAAATGATGAGCGCAATAAATCCTATTAAGAGGAATCCTAGATCACCAAAAATTTAATAAAAAGTAGTAAACCTCTAGTGGCATGATTCTCTCTATTCCTCAGATTATAATACCCATCCAAATCTCCTCCGGAAAAGACTTTGGATGATTGTAATTAGGTTGTTTTAACTGCATTATCTACATATATTATTAATACAGAACATGCCTGGGCATACATACAGTTTTATAACATGCAAGCCTCTGGGCTTCTCCCTTAGGATGTTTCCATCCATCCTTACCCCAGACAAAGGATAAGATAACCAACCAGCCAGTCAATCCTTCTGGAGGCGTTACAGCAACTTGTTCATAACAACTATTCAAAACTCCTTATTTTCCTGCCCATTTTGCTCCTGTTTTCTGCGCCTCCTTTCTTCCAGTTTGGCTCAGCCCTAACTGGAAACTGAGCCACATGTCTGCTCTTGCCTCCGTATTTTGAAGGTGAATTTTGTTTCTTTGGTTCTGTTTTAGACCTGATTTAAGTTCACTATCCAACAATTTTGCTTCCTGAGCACTGGGTAAAATCTCTACAAAACACGGTTTGGCTTCAACCTTGGCCTGAGGGGCTCAGGGAAGCAGGATCCTAGGAGCCCTTTCTGATGCACCTCTGCTGCTGTGGTCAGTGTGCGTTCCATTTCATATCCTCATGACGTCCTCTTCCCACAGAGAAGAAATAGTGGAGATCTTCACTTCCAGTTCATGTCAGTCCAAAGAATCTTGGAGAATTTATAGCAGAGAAGGTTATAGTAACATTTTAATGGCATTTATTTGTCTATCTTCACCCTAATTACAAAAATAGCAGGTCACTGGAGAAAATCTGTAAAGTGAAAAAAGATAATCCAATATTATCCATAATGCTATCTCCTAGACATAATATCTTTTAACATTTTAGTTTATAAATTTCCAATCAGATCAGATCAGTCGCTCAGTCGTGTCCGACTCTTTGCGACCCCATGAACCGCAGCACGCCAGGCCTCCCTGTCCATCACCAACTCCCGAAGGTCACTCAGACTCGCATCCATCGAGTCAGTGATGCCATCCAGCCATCTCATCCTCTGTCGTCCCCTTCTCCTGCCCACAATCCCTCCCAGCATCAGAGTCTTTTCCAATGAGTCAACTCTTTGCATGAGGTGGCCAAAATACTGGAGTTTCAGCTTTAGCATCATTCCTTCCAAAGAAATCCCAGGGCTGATCTCCTTCAGAATGGATTGGTTGGATCTCCTTGCACTCCCAGGGACTTTCAAGAGTCTTCTCCAACACCACAGTTCAAAAGCATCAATTCTTCGGCACTCAGCCTTTTTCACAGTCCAGCTCTCACATCCATACATGACCACAGGAAAAACCATAGCCTTGACTAGACGAACCTTTGTTGGCAAAGCAATGTCTCTGCTTTTGAATATGCTATCTAGGTTGGTCATAACTTTCCTTCCAAGGAGTAAGCGTCTTTTAATTTCATGGCTGCAGTCACCATCTGCAGTGATTTTGGAGCCCAGAAAAATAAAGTCTGACACTATTTCCAGTTTCCCCATCTATTTCCCATGCAGTGATGGGACCAGATGCCACGATCTTCGTTTTCTGAATGTTGAGCTTTAAGCCAACCTTTTCACTCTCCACTTTCACTTTCATCAAGAGGCTTTTGAGTTCCTCTTCACTTTCTGCCATAAGGGTGGTGTCATTTGCATATCTGAGGTTATTGATATTTCTCCCAGCAATCTTGATTCCAACTTGTGTTTCTTCCAGTCCAGCGTTTCTCATGATGTACTCTGCATATAAGTTAAATAAACAGGATGACAATATATAGCCTTGACGTACTCCTTTTCCTATTTGGAACCAGTCTGTTGTTCCATGACCAGTTCTAACTGTTGCTTCCTGACCTGCATACAGATTTCTTAAGAGGCAGATCAGGTGGTCTCGTATTCCCATCTCTTTCAGAATTTTCCACAGTTCATTGTGATCTACACAGTCAAAGGCTTTGGCATAGTCAATAAAGCAGAAATAGATGTTTTTCTGGAACTCTTGCTTTTTCCATGATCCAGCAGATATTGGCAATTTGATCTCTAGTTCCTCTACCTTTTCGAAAACCAGCCTGAACATCAGGAAGTTCATGGTTCACATATTGCTGAAGCCTGGCTTGGAGAATTTTGAGCATTACTTTACTAGCGTGTGAGATGAGTGCAATTGTGTGGTAATTTGAGCATTCTTTGGCATTGCCCTTCTTTGGGATTGGGATGAAAACTGACCTTTTCCAATCTTGTGGCCACTGCTGAGTTTTCCAGATTTGCTGGCATATTGAGTGCAGCATTTTCACAGCATCATCTTTCAGGATTTGGAATAGCTCCACTGGAATTCCATCACCTCCACTAGCTTTGTTCCTAGTGATGCTTTCTAAGGCCCACTTGACTTCACATTCCAGGATGTCTGGCTCTAGGTCAGTGATCACACTATCATGAGTATCTGGGTCGTGAAGATCTTTTTTGTACAGTTCTTCTGTGTATTCTTGCCACCTCTTCTTAATATCTTCTGCTTCTGTTAGGTCCATACCATTTCTGCCCTTTATCAAGCCCATCTTTGCATGAAATTTTCCCTTGGTATCTCTGATTTTCTTGAAGAGATCTCTAGTCTTTCCCATTCTGTTGTTTTCCTCTATTTCTTTGCATTGATTGCTGAAGAAGGCTTTCTTATCTCTTCTTGCTATTCTTTGGAACTCTGCATTCAGATGTTTATATCTTTCCTTTTCTCCTTTGCCTTTACCTTCTCTTCTTTTAACAGCTATTTGTAAGGCCTCCCCAGACAGCCATTTTGCTTTTTTGCATTTCTTTTCCATGGGGATGGTCTTGATCCCTGTCTCCTGTACAGTGTCATGAACCTCATTCCATAGTTCATCAGGCACTCTATCAGATCTAGGCCCTTAAATCTATTTCTCACTTCCACTGTATAATCATAAAGGATTTGATTTAGGTCATACCTGAATGGTCTAGTGGTTTTCCCTACTTTCTTCAATTTCAGTCTGAATTTGGCAATAAGGAGTTCATGGTCTGAGCCACAGTCAGCTCCTGGTCTTGTTTTTGCTGATTGTATAGAGCTTCTCCATCTTTGGCTGCAAAGAATATAATCGCTCTGATTTCGGTGTTGACCATCTGGTGATGTCCATGTATAGAGTCTTCTCTTGTGTTGTTGGAAGAGGGTATTTGCTATGACCAGTGCATAAACTTGGCAAAACTCTGTTAGTCTTTGCCCTTCATTCCATATTTCAAGGCCAAATTTGCCCATTACTCCAGGTGTTTCTTGACTTCCTACTTTTGCACTCCAGTCCCCTATAATGAAAAGGACATCCTTTTTGGGTGTTAGTTCTAAAAGGTCTTGTAGGTCTTCATAGAACCGTTCAACTTCAGCTTCTTCAGCATTACTGGTTGGGGCATAGACTTGGATTACTGTGACATTGAATGGTTTGCCTTGGAAACGAACAGAGATCATTCTGTCATTTTTGAGATTGCATCCAAGTACTGCATTTTGGACTCTTTTGTTGACCATGATGGCCACTCCATTTCTTCTGGGGGATTCCTGCCCGCAGTAGTAGATATAATGGTCCTCTGAGTTAAATTCACCCATTCTAGTCCATTTTAGTTCGATAATTCCTAGAATGTCGACATTCACTCTTGCCATCTCTTGTTTGACCACTTCCAATTTGCTTTGATTCATGGACCTGACATTCCAGGTTCCTATGCAATATTGTTCTTTACAGCATCGGACTTTGCTTCTATCACCAGACACATCCACAGCTGGGTATTCTTTTTGCTTTGGCTCCATCCCTTCATTCTTTCTGGAGTTATTTCTCCACTGATCTCCAGTAGCATATTGGGCCCCTACTGACCTGGGGAGTTTCTCTTTCAGTATCCTATCATTTTGCCTTTTCATACTGTTCATGGGGTTCTCAAGGCAAGAATACTGAAGTGGTTTGCCATTCCCTTCTCCAGCGGACCACACCCTGTCAGATCTCTCCACCATGACCCACCCATCCCGGGTTGCCCCTCGGGCATGGCTTAATTTCATTGAGTTAGACAAGGCTGTGGTCCTGGTGTGATTAGATTGACTAGTTTTCTGTGAGTATGGTTTCAGTGTATTTGCCCTCTGGTATTATTTCTTATATCTAAGTATGTTTGCATAGCAAAATTAGTAACAGTAATAATTATGTTTTAACTTAATTTTATCTAATATATTCAATTATTATTTCCTATATCTTTAACTGATTATATTAAATTTGAAAATCTTATAAAACTTCATGAATTCAATATAATGGAAATCTCACTGTGAATAAATATGACAGATGCAATTAAACAAATAAGTAAGTCTACTAGAGATAACTATAAAGCACAGTATAAACATGACTTAGTGTCTAGACTCTTTTTATGGATAACAATCTTCAGACCATAAGACAGAACTTCACTCTAGAGAATTGAACTTGGAGTCAAATACCCTGGTATGAGTTGAAATCAGTGGTACCTCCTGCAACAAATTCCTTGGGCTTTCTTTTTTAATTTGTATTTTATATTGGAATGTAGTTCAATAGCAATGTTGTGTTAGTTTCAGGTGTACACAGAATGATTCCGTTATATATTACATGTATCTATTTTTTTTTCAAATTCTTTTCCCATTTTGGTTATTATAGATTATTGCGCAAAGTTCCTGTGCTATATAGTAGATCCTTGTTGGCTATCTATTTTAAATATAGCACTGTGCACATGTCAATCCCAAACTCCCAATCTGTCTCTCCCTGCAACCATCCTTCCCCCTGGTAACCATAAGTTCATTCTCTAAGTCTGTGAGTCTGTTTCCATTTTGTAAATGAGATCATTTTTTAAATTCCGCATATAAGCAATATCATTATATTTGTCTTTTTCTGCCTGACTTTCTACACTTAGTATGATAATCTCCAGGTGCATCCACGTTTCTGCAAATGGCATTCTTTCATTCTTTCTTATGGCTGAGTAAGATTCCATTGTGTAATTCTATCACATCTTCCTTATCCATTCATCTGTTGATGATGCTTGCTCCCATATCTTGGCCATTGTAAACAGTTATGCAGTGATCATGGGCATGCATGTATCCTTTTGAACCATGATTTCCTCTGGATATATATCCAGGGAGGGGATTACAGAATCATGGGGTAGCTCTATTTTTAGTTTCTTAAGGAACCTCCATACTGTTCTCCACAGTGGCTGTACCAATTTAGATTTCCACCAAAAGTATAGGAGGGTTCCCTTTTCTCTACACCCTCTCCATCATTTATTGTTTGTAGATTTTTTGATGATAGCTGTTTTTACTGGTGTGCAGTGATATCTCACTGTAGTTTTGATTTGTATTTCCTTAATAATTAACAATGTTGAGCATCTTTTCATGTGTTTGTTCACCATCTGTATGTCTTCTCTGGAAAAATCTCTGTAGATCTTCAACCCATTTTTGATTGGGTTGTTTTTTGGATATTTAGCCACCAGAGCTGTTTGTAAATTTTGGAGATTAATCCTTTGTTGGTCATATCATTTGCAAATGTTTTCTTCTATTCTGTGGTTGTCTTTCCATTTTGTTTATAGTTTCCTTTGCAAGTGAAAATTTTTGAGTTTAATTAGGTCCCATTTGTTTATTTTTATTTGTATTTCCATTACTCTAGGAGACAGATTGAAAAACATATTGCTGCATTTATGTCAGAATGTTCTTCCTGTATTTTCCTCTAAGAGTTTTATAGTATCCAGTCTTACATTTAGGTCCATTTTGAGTTTGTTTGTGTTTGATATTAAATAATGTTCCTATTTCATTTTTACATATAGCTGTCCAGTTTTCCCAGAACCACTGATTGAAGAGATTGTCTTTTTTTCATTTATCTAGTCTTGCCTTCTTTTTCATAGTTTAATTGAACATAGGTGCATGGATCTATTTCTGGTCTTTCTGTCCTGTTTTGACATGTATTTCTGCTTTATCTGCACCAGTACCATACTATTCTGATTACTACAGCTTTGTAGTATAGTCTGCAGTTTGAAGTCAGGGAGGCAAATTGCTCCAGCTCCATTTCTTTTCTTTCTAAAGAAAGAAAATCTTTCTAAAGATTGCTTTAGCTATTCAGGATCTTTTATGTTTCCAAAAAATTTTAAGATTTTTTTGTTCTAGTTCTGTGAAAAATGCCATTGGTAATTTGATAGGGATTGCATTGAATCTGTAGATTGCCTTGGGTAGTATAGTCATTCTGACAACATTGATTCTTCCAGTCCAAAAACAGTGTATTTTTCCATTTGCTTGTGTCATCTTTGATTTCTTTATCAACATCTTATAGTTTTCAGAGTACAGCACTTTTGCCCCCTCAGGTAGGTTTATTCCTAGGTCTTTTATTCTTTATAATGTGATGGTAAATGGTATTGTTTCTTTAATTTCTTTTTCTGATCTTTCATTGTTAGTGTATCTGTATACAACAGATTTCTATGTATTTATTTTGGATCCTGAAACTTTACTGAATTCATTGATGAGCTCTAGTAGTTTTCTGGTAACATCTTTAGGATTTTTTGTGTGTAGTAACAAGTCATCTGCAGTGACAGTTTTACTTCTTCTTTTCCAATTTGGTTTCTCTTTATTTCTTTTTCTTCTCTGAGTGTCATGGCTACAACTTCCAAAACTATGATGAAAAGAAGTGTCAGGAATGGACATTCTTGTCTTGTTTCAGATCTTAGAGGAAATGCTTTCAGCTTTTCACTGTTGAGTATGATGTTAGCTGATGGTTTGTCATATAAGGCTTTTATTATGTTCAGGTTTGTTCTTTTATGCCCACTTGCTGGAGCAAGTGACTGTAATTTCCTTCTTCCTTTTTTTTTTTTTTTTTTTGGTGGTATTCATTCATAATTTTCTTGTTTCCAGTCGTGGCCTTTTTTCCACCTAGAGAAGTTCCTTTAACATTTGTTGCAAAGTTGATCTGGTGGTACCGAATTCTCTTTATTTTTGCTTTTCTATAAAGCTGTTAATTTCTCTGTCAAATCTGAATGAGAACCTTCCTGAGTATTCTTGGTTGTAGATTATTCCCTTTCATCATTTTAAATATATTGTGCCACTCCCTTCTGATCTTCAGAGTTTCTGTTAAACAGTTGGCTGATAACTTTATGGGAGTTCTCTTATATATTATTTGTTTTCTTAATAATATATAATATATATATCTCTTATATATTATATTTTTCTTATATATTGTTTGCTTTTTCCTTGTTGCTTTTATTATAATATTTTCTCTTTGTCTTTAATTTTTGTCAGTTTGATATTTATGTGTCTAGGCATGTGCCTCCTCAAGTTTATCCTGCCTAAGTCTCTGTACTTCCTGGAGTTGGCTGACTGTTTCCTTTTCCATATTATGAATGTATTCAGTTATTATCTCTTCAAATATTTTCTGAAGTCTTTTCTCTCTTTCTCTTCCTTCTGACATCTCTATAATGTGAATTTTAAATATAAAACTCTCTCTGGGCTCTGGAAGAAAAATTAAATAAAATAAACTAACAAGCTAAATAAAATAAACTTTTATTACAAGACAGATTTAGAAAATGACCTAAACCTAAAACTGGGTGTTCCTCCACAAATCGCATCAACCACTAGCCTCCTAACTGCCAATTTGTATGTGTGGAGTGGAAGAAAGGGATCTAGAAAACCATGAAATATGCAAAAATGAGAAATCTGTGACACTCCACTCTACTTCAGTTCAGTTCAGTCACTCACTCATGTGCAGCTCTTTGCAACCCCATGGACTGCAGCACACCAGGCATCCCTGTCCTTTACTATCTCCTGGAGTTTGTTCAAACTCACGTCCATTGAGTCATTGATGCCATCCAGCCATCTCATTCTCTGTAACCCCCTTATCCTACCCTCAATCTTTCCCAGCACCAGGATCTTTTCCAGTGAGTCGGTTCTTGTATCAAGTGGCCAAAGTATTGGAACTTCAGATTCAGCATCAGTCCTCCAATGAACATTCAGGGTTGATTTCCTTTAGGAGTGACAAATTTGGTCTCCTTGTTGTTCACAGGACTCTCAAGAGTCTTCTCCAGCACCACAGTTCAAAAGCATCAATTCTTCAGCACTCGGCCTTCTTTATGGTCCAACTCTCACAGCCATCCAAGACTACTGGAAAAACCATAGCTGTGACTAGACAGACCTTTGTTGGCAAAGTCATGTTTCTGCTTTTTGATACCCTGTTTAGGTTTATCATAGCTTTTATTCCAAAGAGCAAGTGTCTAATGTCATGGCTGCAGTCACTGTCTGCAGTGATTTTGGAGCCCAAGAGAATAGCCGGTCACTGTTTCCATTTTTTCTCCATCTATTTGCCATGAAAGTGATAGGACTGGATGCAGTGATCTTAGTTTTTTGAATGATGAATTTTAAGCCAGCTTTTTCACTCTCCTCTTTCACCTTCATCAAGAGGATATTTAATTTCTCTTCACTTTCTGCCATTAGGGTGGTATCATCTGCATATCTGAGGCTACTGATATTTCTCCCAGAAATCTTGATTCCAGCTTGTGCTTTATCCAGCCTGGCATTTCATATGATGTACTGTGCATAAAAGTTAAATAAACAGGTGACAATATACAGCCCTGATGCACTCCTTTCCCAAATTGGAACCAGTCTGTTGTTCCATGTCCGGTTCTAACTGTTGTTTCTTGACCTGCATACAGGTTTCTCAGGAGACAGGTAAGGTGGTCTGGTATTCCCATCTTTTGAAGAATTTTCCACAGTTTGTTGTGATCCACACAGTCAAAAGCTTTAGTGTAGTCAATGAAGCAGAAATAAATGTTTTTCTGGAACTCTCTTGCTTTTTCTAAGATCCAGTGGATGCTGGCAATTTGACCTCTGGTTCCTTTGCCTTTTCTAAATCCAGCTGAAAATTCTCAGTTCTTGTACTGTTGAAATCTAGCTTAAAGGACTTTAAGCATGACCTTGCTATGAGTACAATTGTTCAGTAGTTTGAACATTCTTTGGCATCACCCTTCTTTGGAATTGAAATGAAAACCGATCTTTTCCAGTCCTATTGCCACTGCTGAGTTTTGGGAATTGCAAATTAAAACTACAATGAGATACCACTCTGCTCCTGTGAGAATGGCCCAGATCCACAGCACCAAATGCTATTGAAGATGTGGAATACAGGAACTCATTCATTGCTGGTGGAAATGCAAAATGCCAGGGCCACTGGCCAGACAGATTGACAGGTTCTCACACAACTAAATGTATTCCTACCATATGATCCACAATACATTCCTTGATATTTATGTAAATGAGTTGAAAACTTATTCCACATAAAACCAGCACACTAATGTTTATAGCAGCTTTATTTGTAATTGCCAAAACTTGAAAGCAGTCAAGATGTGCTTCAGTAGATAAACAAACTGTGGTATATTCATATAATGGAATATTATTTGGGTATTAAAAGAAATGAGTTACTAAACCACAAAAGAACTGGAAGATCCTTAAATGCATACTGTTAAGTGAAAGAAGTCAGTTTGAAAAGGCTACATGCTATATAATTCCAACTATAGAACATTCTGGGTAAGGCGAATCTTAGAGTAAAAAAGTGGTTGTCAGAGTTCAGGGGAAGGGAAGGAGAGAAGAGGGGATGAAGAGATAGAACACAAGGGATGATTCTGTATGATTCTGTAATGATACGCACATGTCATCACCCATTTGTCAAAATCCAGAGAACAATACAACACAAAGCATGAACCCTAATGTAAATTATGCACTTTATTTCACATAATACATTAATACCATTCACCAATTGCAGTAAAGGTAACACACTAATGCAGGATGTTAATAGGGAAAACTAGGGGACAAGGGTGGGGGGATATGGCACACTCTGTTTTATCTACACTTCTTCTGTAAAGATAAAACTGATCTAGAAAATGAAGTCTGTTAGTTAATCTCTCTCTTTTTTTAAATTCCTGGTGATTGATTGGTTTCTTTTCATTGTACGAAATGGATCCTCTGAAGTGATAGTTACTTTTTCCTAGCAGGCACTGCAGCTGACAATTAGAACAGTGAGGAGTCTTCCCACTGAATACCAAGTGCACAGATAGTATGGATTATGAATTTATGGAGCTGTCTGCAAGTCAAGTCTCTTCTTCAGAGGCTTGATCTTTACTAAAATAAAATTCACCGGAAATTTCACACGCCATGGAAGCAAAATGGTTCCTCCCCACCACCTCCCAGGGGAAGTGCCCTTGTGCCCCTGAGCGCAGACACAGACAGGGAGAGGCCAATTAAATAGACCCCTTGCTCTCCTCCTGGGAGTCTTGGAGTTGCACAGAATCATAACTTCCCAGCCAGCTAAAAAGGCCTTTCTACCAAGCTAAGGGCATTTTAATGTATTTGCCTTATTAATCTTTGAACCCTTACTAAATGGCATGTGCATTAAATGGACCAGAGATGTGGGAGCTGAGAGGAGAATATTCTGAGTTGTATGGAGTCAGTGTGGAAAAAAATAAATGAGGTAGAGAAAGGTGGGAGGAGAGAGAGAAAGACAGAGGAACAGAGAGCAAGAGAGAGAATCTTTTCCAAAATCACAAAGCATGGATTTTTTTTTTATTTTTTTATTTTTCAGATTGGCTTATTTTATTATTATTAGTTATTTATTTTACTTTACAATATTGTATTGGTTTTGCCATACATTGACTTGAATCCGCCATGGGTGTACCTGTGTTCCCCATCCTGAACCCCCTCCCACCTCCCTCCCCATCCCATCCCTCTGGGTCATCCCAGTGCACCAGCCCCGAGCATCCCATGCAACATATGATAATTTACATGTTTCAATGCCATTTTCCCATGTCATCCAGCCCTCGCCCTCTCCCACAAAGTCCAAAAGACTGTTCTATACATCTGTGTCTCTTTTGCTGTCTCACATACAGGGTTATTGTTACCATCTTTCTAAATTCCAAATATATGCATTAGTATACTGTATTGGTATTTTTCTTTCTGGCTTACTCCACTCTGTATAATCGGCTTCAGTTTCATCCACCTTATTAGACCTGATTCAAATGTATTCTTTTTAATGGCTGAGTAATAGTGCATTGTGTATATGTACCACAGCTTTCTTATCCATTCGTCTGCTGATGGACATCTAGGTTGCAAACATAGATGTTTAAATACAACCATACCCACCATGACTTGAACTCCAAAATTTACACACAGAAATGTAGGGTCACCTGCATATATGGAAAAAGACGGTTCATGGGAAGAATTGATATATTTTCCCTTTGTTTTCATACTCATTCTCTTATTTTTGCTGTTTTTCTCACCCATCTCTCCTAAGCTGGTATACTTTTCTAAAATTTTCCCTGTGATCACCAGAAAATTCTAATTAGAAAGCACTTTCCCTTCTCTAAACCCTTTCTCAGAGCTCACATTTTCTATTAAAACTTTCCAGAGGACAAATTCCTATTTGATTCATTGTGCTATTTAAGGTATCCTGATACTATAGCTAACTGGCACCAAACATCAAAAGAAGACTTGGACATTTGCAATAAAATAAGAACATTAAAGCAGGAAAGAAATGTACAGTTCCTAAAGACTAATTTCCTTTTTTTTAACATATGAAGAAACTGAGATCTGAAAGTTTCCTTCCTTGGAATCTTGGTATCTTCCAAGGAAGACACCTTCCTCAGTATCACATAGCAGCAGATCTAGGACAAGAACCCAAGTTTATCAGAATCTTTTCCCCTTATCTTTAGGGTAGTATCCTTTCAGCTAAATACATATTTTGTTTCAATCCTGTTTTAGTTTCAAAAAAACATTATTTTTAATTATAAAAACAGTTACTCATTCATCCATTCACTCTATAATATGGTTGAAGGCACACACTGTTCCCGCACCACTGGTCCTGACAGTACAGAAATCAGTGGAACGGACAATATCTTCAGCATCTTCATTATTAAAAAGACAAAAGGAGTGGGGTAGGCAGTGGATAAAAATATAAATTGCACTCAAGTCTTGCCCTTACAGAATTTAGAATCAGTCACAGGGTACATGAAGGGGTACAGAGAAAGTAAAATTAAGGGAACCTAAAAGTTAAAGAAAATAAATTAAGTAAAATTAAAGAGATCCTGGGAGTCAGGTCAAGAAATGATAAGGACCTGGATCAGGGCATCACCACCCTGCTCTGCACCAGCATCCTCCCGGCCACGGCCTTCACCGAGTCTGCCCCTCACATCACAGCAGCGTGTGGTTCAGCAGTTATTTTAAGAAAGACATAAGTCCCCTGTTCCAAAGGCTCTCTGACCTAAAATGCCCATCACTGATATCATTTCAGAAAAGAGGTGCTCAGTGAATAGAATCATTTTTAACTCAAGGGCCCCTGAAATGCCAATGTGAGTCAGATTTCAAGATCCAGTGGCCACATCCATGAAAAGTAGTGTCAAGATGCGGTCCTTGCTGAGTCTTTAAGTTGGAGGGAGCTTCCAAACCCTTCCTCAAGTGGAGTTATCTTACATAAAGGACAGGACTCCATGAGTAGTAATTAAGACAAACTAGTTTGATTTCCTATAGTAAGGGTTGCAAAGATTTCTGTAAAGGGCCAGAGAATAAACATTTTAAGTTTTGTGGGCAGTACAGTCTCTAAGGCAACTCTGCAACTCTGCTGCTATAGACAAAATTTAAATGAATGATCTTGGCCATGTTCCAGTAAAATCTCAGTTGTAAGCCAGGTTGACTACAGCCCAGGTCCAAACCCTTACCATTTCTTCTCCTGTCTCCAAGAATGCTTTTCAAACTGGTCTGCCTTTTCTATTAAATTGACCCTCTTCACTGCACTAGAAGAAATTCTCTGAAACACAGACCTTAGTCCACAACTTCTCTGCTTGAAACAGGCAATGGACTGGATTTAGCCTACTGGCAAGATTTGCTCTTATCCCAACCCCACTACTCCATTTCCCATCCTGTAAGAATCACTGTTTGTATATTTCTCCTACAAGGACATATTTGCAGTACATTACCCCATTCACCCTGAACATATAAAAATGTGAAATTTCAATAGAGTTGCTATTCTTGTTTTCTCATTCTTTGCTTTTTACAAGACCGATAAATACTACCTTCCTTAGAAAGTAAATGTTGAATTTTGTTTGATTTTTAAGCATCTTAAGTAGTAGCAAGTAATATAAATTTATAGCATTTAAAATTGAAAGGGGATTTAGAGATCTACTTACCCAACTCCCTTTCTTGGCATAAGGATCTGAAGCTACGGAGGCAAAGGAACTTGCTCAAGGTCTTAGATCCTGACTGACTGTGCAAATTGTGTATACAGGTTGTGCATCATGAGAGGCACCCTGTTTGGAGTTTGTCCCTCTATGCAACCACACTCATATACACACGCTCTGACATTCCTTTCCTTGATTTTTTTAAACTTCATCTTAAAAAAATAAAATAAAAACAACCTCCCAAAAAGCCTCAAAAAAGCACATTCTGATGGCAATCCAAACCCATTAGCAAATCATCCTGACTGAGAACTATGGTCAAGAGATTCCAGTTGCCAAGCAGATACACACAGGTATTAGCTGGAGCCTGGGAGCACCTCTGAAGTTCCTGTTCTGCAGGATATGTGATGTACAGATATACAGATTTACATCAGTTTCTTCAGGAAATCCATCTTCTCTCCTAGAACTATCAGAAATAATTTGTCTATTATCTTAAAATTGCATTCTTCAGAGTACTGTCCAAGCTAACTGAGCTTTGTAATGAAAGTGAAAGTCGCTCAGGCGTGTCGGATTCTTTGTGACCCCATGGACTATACATTCCTTGAAATTTTCCAGGCCAGAATACTGGAGTGGGTAGCTGTTTCCTTCTCCAGCAGATCTTCCCAACCCAGGGATCGAACCCAGGTCTCCTGCATCACAGGCAGATTCTTTACTAGCTGAGCCAACAGGGAAGCCCAGAAATGCCTGTACATTGTCCAAGGAACTGTAAGCCATGTTAACATCCACTGGAGTGGAGTGAATACCAAACTAGAGGGAAAATGCCAGGAAAATGAATATTTCCAGTGTCACCATTTCCATTCTTCTACTTCCATCTTTTCTCCAGGATCTCCATTTTTCAACAAGGCCCAGACAGATATAGTAGCAATGTCATACACTAGTTTTGAATTTAAATATTCAAGATGGACTATTTAGGCCTGCACTGAAAAATTTTTTGAATGCAAGTCATAAAAATGAATTATGCAGTGTCCATGACTGACTCATTCAGCAATGGTTCCCAGAGAGAGGCCAGATTCACTGTATTCTGTCTTGATGTCCTTCCACTAGCATTATGTCTACTTGGCATCTTTGCATTTCCATATTCTGAAATCTTTTTATGCACATTCTCTTTCATCACATGAAAAGATCACAAACTCTTTATCAGTTGGTGTTGTCTTTTATTCCTGTTTTACTTTGTATATTTATTTCCCGTCCTTAACTAGAATTAATTTAGCCCCATAGCTAGTAGAGAGGACTGAGGCAATTCAAAAGAGTAGGCTCTCTTCTGGGATAGAGTAAGATGGTTCCAAAGACTTATAAACTCAGGAAGGTCCTTGGGTTTCTACCTTCTAACTTTGCTTATTAGATGCCAAGCACTACATAAGTGGTTTGTGTGAATTATGTCATTCAATCCTCCAACAACTCTATGAGATAAGCATATAATTATTTCCGTTTTACAGACAGGGTAAGGCTTTACATAAGGCTTTGGGTGGTTAAATAAACTGCCCAAGTTGACAAAACTAATAAGTGGGGAGACCAAAAGTTCCAACCTATTTTGTCAGCCAACAGAGCACAGACTCTTAAACACTATGCAAACCCTTTTAGTTTGCCAAATGATGCTAGAATAATTTTTTCCTTCAAAAATGCAAATCAGATTACACTACTCTTCTGCTGTGAACCCTTGAATAGCTTTTTATGTATACTGTATGTACAGGACTTTATTCAAAATGCATTTTCCATAGAATAGCATTGAAAAGCCTCTATCCTCTCCCTCCTTCCTACCTTATATCTTCTCACCGATTCTCCTGGCTTGCACCTTATGTACCAATCTGCTTGCTTCTCAATAGGATGAGTTACTTCATCATACTGTTTTGCTCATAGAGCAGACTCTGCTTGGAAAACCTCTACCAGTCTGCCTGGGAGATACTTACTCATTAGCATTTGATTCACTATCATTTCCTCTTAAGGATTTTTTTGAACTTCCTCCCAGTTTCCTTCCTTCAGCCCCATTTTCATCTTTTGCAGACTTTTGTCATGATAACTAAAATACATCATTGTACTTCTTGGCCTACAAATATATCCAAATAGCTCTGTAAAGCAGGCCTTAAACCTTATTTATCTTCTATCCCTAGTGCCTATTGTAGGTTCCTATAGTAGGTGTTTACTCATAGCAGCAACAGAAAGCTACCATTTGTTGAGCATATGGTATGTGCCCAGTTTGCATATGTTTGTGAACCATATGTCTGTATAAATGTCTATGCATATGTGTATGTATTATTACTCCCCTACAGATAAGGAAGCTCTTGTAGCTTGATTGTAGCTTGGAGAGGTTATGTGACAGAGTTGGAATTTGAACCCAGCTTTGACTGACTTCAAAGAGGAAAAGAAGGAAGGAGGAAAATAGAAGGAAGAGATACATAATTTAAAATGAATGAATAGAAGTACTCTACATGAGATACAGCAGCAAAATCACCCCCATCAAAATGTGGACAGCATATTTTGCTAATGAAGATAGCAGAATTAGGGGATCTTTCTTGGATGCTTAAACCAGTGGTACCCTTTTTGGGGAGAAAATTCAAAGTGAAAATTCCTGCTGCCCCAGAACTATTTCCCAATCCCAATGCCAGGAATAAAATGGAAAAGAAAAAAGAGAGACCTTTAAAAATCACAATTCGTCCTTTTTAAAAGACTGTCATTCTCTCTCAAATAAAAAATGAAAACCTTTATAGTGAACTACATTGGAAGGACTGATGTTGCAGCTGAAACTCCAATACTTTGGCCACCTGATGTGAAGAACTGACTCATTGGAAAAGACTCTGATGCAGGGAAAGATTGAAGGCAGGAGGAGAAGGGGATGACAAAGGATGAGATGGCTGGATGGCATCACCATCCAACTCATGACTCAATGGACATGAGTTTGAGTAAACTCCAGGAGTCAGTGATGGACAAGGAGGCCTGACATGCTGCAGTCCATGGGGTCACAAAGAGTTGGACACAACTAATTGACTGAACTGAACTGAACAGCTAGTAAAGAGGTTCCTTAACTATAAAAAAAAAAAAAAAAAACCCTTTGCCCTCAACTGTGTAAACAGTCCCTTTAAATTATTCTAATTTAAGTGTGCCTTCTGTTTCCTGCTAGGAATCTGATTGATGCAGATAGGAGCATATAATTCCCAGGAAAAGAAATCTATCTGGACAAAAAAATATATGAATATGAAAATACACATTACATCAGCAATGGGATAATGTGTCCTACCTATTAGATTGGATTGGGAGCAATTTCCAAGTTTGGTACTACCAAGTTTAACCAGAATCTGGGGAGAAGGGAAGCTGGCAACTCTCACTGGAAGGATTATTTGGTACACCAGCTTTGAAGAACAGTTTGGCATTGCACAGCAAAGTTGAAGCTGTACCTTCAATCTACCCTAGAAATTCCACCCCTGAGTATATGCTTTAGAGAAATTCTTGCACTGGTGCACAAGGAAACATGCATGAAATGTTAATTGGAGCATAATTTTCATAATTTAAAAATGTAAATAGCCTTCTTGGCCATCAAACAGGTGAATAAGCAAATTATAGGATAGCCATACTCTGAGGTTCTATATGACAGTTGAAATGAATGGATTAGAATTCCATTCTATAGTATCAGTATGCATGAGTCTCAGAATCATCCATTTCAGAGCAAAAAGCAAGATGCAGACTGATATAAACATTTTGACATTATTTACGTAAAATTTTTAAACTCAAGAAATAGCATTATTTTGCTAAAGGAGGAATTAGTGCATTAGAATGTGGATAGAACTAATATTCACCAACCTCAAAGTAGGAGTTAACTCTAAGAAGGAGGAGGGGAAAATGATCATTTTTAATTTTAAAAAATCTGAAATAACTACTACAAAATGTTGATTGTTAATTTGGGGACTTCCCTGGTGGTTCAGTGGTTAAGAATTCACCTTGCAATGTAGGGGATGTGAGTTTAATCCCTGTTCGGGGAACTAAAATCCACATGCCTCAGAGCAAGGAAGCCCGCAAGCCACAACTAGAGAGCCTGCATCACAAAGAAAGATACCACGTGACTCAATGAAGATCTGCATGCCATAAATAGGGCCTGACACAGCCAAATAAATAAATAAATAATTTAGAAAATTGTTAACTTGGACTGTTAAGTACTTGGAGTTTTGCTATGTTAATATCTGTTTGGCTCAATATGAATTTTTTTAATAAGAATATTTAATATCACTAGCAATGATAGACTGCTAGTTAATGACAGAGTGTGAACCTGGGTCAAGTTAAATTAGTTAACCAAGGAGGCCACTGGACTTGGGGGCTCTAATGCCTTGGTACCCAAATTAAGCAAGCCAACTTCTAAGCCTATAATACCTCCAGGTTTGGAAATCCAACCTAAGGACAATCAATCGTTAACACTCAACTAGGCTTTTGACTATAGTCAATCAATATTTTCCTTGCTTTGCTTCTGCCTTTTCTCTGTGAAAGTCTTCTGCCAAGCTCCTGTTAGTAGAGCTCCTAACCACTTCCAGTTTGGCACAGCCCAACTAGAATCAACTTCTCCTCAAACAGACTTAAAATTTTTAATCTGATTCATCTTTTAACAGTCATATGACACCTATGTCAATGTTCTTCCAAGATCTCGTACCGCTTCTCCAAATCAAAATCAGAAGGAAAATCACTTAGTGCTTGCCCAGTAAAACTCCTAGTATGTTCTTTTCTCTTTATGAATGTTATGTAAGTTATTGTTTACTTATTACTTTGTAATATTTATAGCAACAAAAAATGAAAAGAAATAAATGTAAATGTTTCCATCATTCCTGTTATCTGATGGGAGAAAAGGAAATTGTTATTTTGTAGAAAGCATTTCCTAACTGAACAACAAATCCCTATTCCAAAATCACCTCACCCTTTGTGTTTCTTCCTAGCTGATTGTCAGGACAGGGGGGACTGGTTTGTAGTTCCATTGAGTTGCTAAAGGACATTCTCCATAACTTTTATCACCCGTTTAATTTCACACATAAAAAGAGAAGGTTTGCTGTTGCAGGCAAATGTTTGCAGCTTCTCCCCATCCAGACTAGCCACCCCTGAGATTGCCTCTGGGTTATAGCAAGAGCCATGACCAGTTCCCCTTCCTCCTCCATCGTCTTTTCTGTAATCCCCTCTCCCTACGTTGCTCTTGCTGGCTAGTGTTTGATTTTCTCCTAGCCCTCTTCTGTGCCCTTCTATATGATGTCTTAATCACCACCACAAAATGAGATTCTGTGTCAACATGTAAGTGATATAGGGGCACCCCAAAGCAATTGTTGGTGGTCGTTGCCCCATCTGAGAGTGACCCAGGATGACACCCAGAACAGTATCACACCTCTGCAGCAGGAGGTAACACATACTGTGAGTCATGCCGGGTCTCAGGAAAAAGTCACAGGGCTGTGGGGCCATCTAGGTGAGGTCAGTGTCCAAAGGGGAATGTCAAACTCTGACATCATCAGAGCTAGAGACACTTGGAGAGTTGAAC
Organism: Tragelaphus eurycerus; assembly: GCA_935064755.1. Taxonomy (NCBI): domain Eukaryota; kingdom Metazoa; phylum Chordata; class Mammalia; order Artiodactyla; family Bovidae; genus Tragelaphus; species Tragelaphus eurycerus. The sequence continues at coordinate 12,128,580 of CAKXYN010000024.1, read as the reverse complement.
AGAGATGAAGGTGGCAGTGCCGTGTGTCTAGATGAGCTATCCATTTTAAACCAGGATACCATTTTAAACCAGTCCACCAGGAAGTGGCTGGACTAGCAGAGACGAGTCTAGTCTCTTAGAGGCTGAAAGAATGGAAAGCTCATCGGGTTCTGGGCTGCCTTGGATTCACAGCACAACTACACCTCAAGAAGGAAAACAGAGTGAGTGTAACTCAGGAAACCAAGGCAGAAGATAGTGAGCTGTATAGACTGGAATATGGTCAAGGAGGTGGTTTCATGAGTGATGGCTGTGGGGTGCCAAGGGTTCATCCCTAACACAAGGACCATGGGCTCAAGGAAGTCAGACTAATTCTGACTCCACCCATGGAGAGGCCAAGTCAACTGATAACTTTCCTGCCTGGGTCAGGGATTGCTCAATCCCTGGGAAAGATTGCCTTCAGGGAAGCTTCTCAGGGCTATTGCCTGAGAGGCTGGGGAGTCAGCTATAATTTAGTAAAGCCCTCAGAACACTCTCCTGGGAGAATTGGTGCCTGCTTATGTAATTAGGGCTAGCTGGAATTTACTGTCAAGTTCCCAACATCCACATTCTCCTTGGAGTTCATAGTTCCAATTCCCCAACCCCATGTGACGACAGTCATGCAGCCTCCTCCCCACATAAACTTTGAGTATATTAGCCCCAAGAAGTCAAAGGCATTTCATCTTTTCCTCTCTTGTGGGTGTGCAAGAGAGGCTATCTCATATCAGGCTGAGGTTGAATAATCTACGTCTGAATGATGGCATATATAACAGAATGTGCCTTAGAAATTGTTTTTAGATAAGATCTAAAATTAGAGACCATTTCTGTCCCTGGCATCCATGATTTTATAAAAATAATGACTTCCAGATTGAAAAAAAAAAAAAGAATAAGGATGAAGTAACAGTTAATTTTGATCTAGAAACATATACTTAAAATTGTACTGGGTAGCTCCAGGGTTCTGAGAAATCATAACGGAGAGCTCAGTTACTGTGAGGTCCACGTGATTATAAGCTCCCTGAAGGCAGGGAAATCCAAATCCTGCCCTCTGAAGTACCTTAGCATGATGGTTGGCATGTAGACATAATGTTCAAAATAACTGCTAATTAACTTCAATAAAATATTTTTCCTTAATATTTGGTTCTACTTTGAAAGATGGTTTAATAAAATATTTGTATGTTATATTACAATTTATAAGCTATATTTTTAATATAAAATAATATAAATTTATATTATATAAGAATTTATGTAATAAATTTTAAAATAAATTTCTATATAATTTAATGAAAGGGGAAAAAGAATCAGCATTGAGCATTATGCAGTGCCAAGCACTCTACTAAGTTCTTTCACATATTTCATTTCATTTAGTTTGCTGTTGTTTAATCACGAAGTTATGCCTGACTCTTTGTGACCCATGGACTATAGCCTGCCAGGCTCCTCTGTCCATGAGATTTCCCATGAGTGGGTTGCCATTTCCTTCTCCATTCATTTAGCTTACCTTTCTATATATGTTCCCTTTTACATCCTGGATATGCATAATAATGACTACCAGCACAGTGAGTTGAAAAGTCAGTGATTAAATATCAAGCATCTTTTCTTTATTCATTTTTTATCCATCTGACAATGAAATGTTTATCAAATGCCTACTCAATAAAAGCCCTTTTTTAATATCTGAGGATACAAGTAAGAATAAGATATAAGTGCCTACCCTCAATAAACTTACAGTCAGTCTAGTGGAAAAGACAGAAACCTAAGCAGATAATTAGAATGCAGTGTGATAAGCAATATGGATATATCCAAGACATGATGGATGGCCAGAGAAAATTAACCAAATAAAGACTAGGAGTGATGAGGGTATATGGGTTTTAGGCTGATATGACTACTAAAAATAATATTATGGACTCAAAAAAATTAATGCAGGAAGTTTCACAAAGTCTGAAACTTCTGGGGCATTGGATATCAGTCAGGATATGAGGAAAGGTGAGGATGGAGAAGCAGAGATAAGGCCCAGACTGTGGGGGCTCTATCCATGACTAGAGGAAAATCTTGGAAGTGATGGAAGCAGGCGAGCAACGGGCTGGGTGGATGAGTTTGATAGTTGACTTTGGCTGCAGTAAGAGTGAGAGGGATCAAGACAGCCAGGGGCAGAAGATCGGGAGGAGGCTATAAAGGGGCAGCTTAGCGAGGGATGGAAAATAAGGAGGGGAGTCAAGGACATATTCAACATCACAGCTATTCATCTAGTCCATGAAGGCCCATGATATTGCTACTATGAACCCATGGGTCCCCAACATGGCAGAGTGTGTGTGTGTGTGTGTGTGTGTGCGTGTGTGCACATGCGTGCAAGTGAATATTTGGTAAAGGAGAACGTCGCTTCAATAGATTCTCAAAATTTTGACTTATAAGCAGATTCTGGAACATGATTTTACCTCCTATACAGAGTTCCTGATTCTGGTCATCAAAACAGGATCTTCATTCTGATTAGCCACAAGCGGAAAGTGGTAAACAACAGGCTAATGGCAAAAAAATTGATTTTAATTTAGGCAGGGGAAATAACTTTTTCAATAATACAGCCGAGCCTAGTAACTGAAGTTAGGATTGGTGAACTGAATAATGATCTCTGCTCTTGGACTCATTTCTTCTGCCTTTAAAATGAGTATTCATGATTGTCATCAGAGAAAAAGATCTGGTTCTATTTCCCATTAACTTCACCAGCATTGTCAGACCCAAATTAGAAATGTTACTTGTTCTTCATTCTCATCTTTCACACAGACATCCTACTTCCAAAGTCGTCATCTTTCTAATTTTGAATTATATCAGTGAGTCCTAGTCTACTAACAGTTGGTTGTGTGGCTCAGTCCATTAGCTTTACCTTTTATGATGTTCATCATGGTAGATACCCATGGACCGATAAGGGACATGAGAAGTTACACAAGGAGCTTTGGGGAAGAAATATGAGGGCGTAACTTTTAGGTAATCTGGAGAGGATAGTCAAATGATTCTGACTTCTGCTCTAAGAAAGCACTTTTTTTCTGTCTATTTTCCCATGAAAGTGTTCTATACCCAGTTATATTAATGAATGGCAAACTGATAATGCACTTCATCAATAAGGACAGTGGTATGGAATTAGATGGTCTAATGGGGACAGCCCACCTACTCTTGAAAAAAAAACCCTGCTGACCAAGGCAGAGCATTCTTCTGTAGCTCTGTTCAGGGTGTGAGGGGGGGGTGAGAGGAAAAACAATGCTCCAATACAACCAATGCATGAATAAGATGATACAGCCCTACATTCCTTCAGTCTGTTTTTAGTCAGAAATGTACATATTCTAGGGAAGTGTGATTGTATAAACATCAAGACCTAGAAAATCTAGACTAAAGGTTTTTGCTAACTCTCCCCTATGTAATCTCCAGCAGACTATTGTACATCCCAGGAAGGAAACAGGGGCCAGCACAAAAGCCAAGGGCTACAGTTTGTTATTGCTGGTCACGTCATGCTGCCTGACCTTTGTCAGAAGGTATGATGAGGATGGAAACACTTGTTTAGGAAGTTGCTTTGGGGTTATACCTTCTTTATACCCACTATCTGTGTTAGGCTGCACTCAGTCTTACCCTAAATGTTTGCTCAGGTTTTTCCATACTTGGCTTTCCCTGTGATCATCGTCTGCAAAAATAAGGGAAATGATGACGTCCAACCTGATGTTTCCTACACAAGATAACAAATGTCTTACAAATCCTGAATGCCATACAAATCCCATGTCTCACAAATCCTGAGTTCCGAGAGAGTTTTTGTGGGAAATTTTCAACCTGCTAGAGAATCTTCTTTAACTTCCCATAGCATTTATAATGCCCACCGTTAGGTTAGGAGTGTTGTAAAAATATTTTCACTATAGTTATTATATGTAGTCACTGTTAGAAAAGTAGGTAATTTTTGTAATACTGAGAATGGGGGTGTGTGTCCATATAGTGTAAGTTCCCCTCTGCTAAATGCCTAAGAGCACAGAGTAAAGCATTAACTAAAACTGTTAAATACAGGTTAGTGCCTGAAGGATGCACACATATCTACATAATATATAATACTATATATTGTATATTATGTGTACTATACATGAATTATGTATGTATTTGTGTATTTGGTATATATGAATCTTCTCCAAGCACCGTCTCAGCCCCCAACTTATGTTTATATTAATATCATATACATAATTTCTAAATATAATTTTATAAGTATTAAAATATTAATAATATGGTAATAGTAACGTATTACTATTATACATTACTTGTACGCTTTCTTGATGGCTCAGCAGCTGAAGAATACACCTGCAATGCAGAAGATACAGGAGAGGCAGGTTTGATCACTGGGGTGGGAAGATCCCCTTCAGGAGGAAATGGAAACCCACTCCAATATTCTTACCTGGAAAATCCCATGGCCAGAGGAGCCTAGCGGGCTACAGTCCAAAGGGTCACAAAGAGTCAGACACAACTGAGTGACTAAGAACATTACTTGTATTTATACATTTAATATATAATTTACATAATATGTATATGTTTATATATACATATAGTATATATTGTATATCAGAGATCAGATCAGTCGCTCAGTTGTGTCCGACTCTTTGCGACCCCATGAACTGCAGCACGCCAGGCCTCCCTGTCCATCACCAGCTCTCGGAGGTCACTCAGACTCAGATCCATCGAGTCAGTGATGCCATCCAGCCATCTCATCCTCTGTTGTCCCCTTCTCCTCCTGCCCTCAATCCCTCCCAGCATCAGAGTCTTCTCCAATGAGTCAACTCTTCGCATGAGGTGGCCAAAATACTGGAGTTTCAGCTTTAGCATCATTCCTTCCAAAGAAATCCCAGGGCTGATCTCCTTCAGAATGGACCGGTTGGATCTCCTTGTAGTCCAAGGGACTCTCAAGAGTCTTCTCCAACACCACAGTTCAAAAGCATCAATTCTTTGGCGCTCAGCCTTCTTCACAGTCCAGCTCTCACATCCATACATGACCACAGGAAAAACCATAGCCTTGACTAGGCGAACCTTTGTTGGCAAAGTGATGTCTCTGCTTTTGAATATGCTATCTAGGTTGGTCATAACTTTCCTTCCAAGGAGTAAGCGTCTTTTAATTTCAGGGCTGCAGTCACCATCTGCAGTGATTTTGGAGCCCAGAAAAAGAAAGTCTGGCACTGTTTCCACTGTTTCTCCATCTATTTCCCATGTAGTGATGGGACCAGATGCCATGATCTTCGTTTTCTGAATGTTGAGCTTTAAGCCAACCTTTTCACTCTCCGCTTTCACTTTCATCAAGAGGCTTTTGAGTTCCTCTTCACTTTCTGCCATAAGGGTGGTGTCATCTGCATATCTGAAGTTATTGATATTTCTCCCAGCAATCTTGATTCCAACTTGTGTTTCTTCCAGTCCAGCATTTCTCATGATGTACTCTGCATATAAGTTAAATAAACAGGATGACAATATATAGCCTTGACGTACTCCTTTTCCTATTTGGAACCAGTCTGTTGTTCCATGACCAGTTCTAACTATTGCTTCCTGACCTGCACACAGATTTCTCAAGAGGCAGATCAGGTGGTCTGGTATTCCCATCTCTCTCAGAATTTTCCACAGTTTATTGTGATCTACACAGTCAAAAGTTTGGCATAGTCAATAAAGGAGAAATAGATGTTTTTCTGGAACTCTCTTGCTTTTTCCATGATCCAGCGGATGTTGGCAATTTGATCTCTGGTTCCTCTGCCTTTTCTAAATCCAGCTTGAACATCAGGAAGTTCACGGTTCACATATTGCTGAAGTATGCTATATATTGTATATACTATATGTATATATAGCATAGCTATACATGCACAAAATATGTATGTGTATATATGTGTATATAGCATATATAGAAGTATACATATACAATGATATATGTATACATATATAATACATGTGTATGTATATAATGTGTGTATGTGTGTGTATATACGTATACATGTGTGTATATATATAGAGAGGTACTCCACTGTGCACAGTATCTCTTTTAGAAGTTGCATTATTGCATTTCATCAAAATACCTCACTGACTCCATCCCAGAGCCGACTCAGAGAGAAAAGATTTGGTTCTCTTCTCCCCTGTGCTTAATTAAGGACTTCCTCAAGAGCAAATTAGGAATTTATTTGCTTTACCTTTTAAGTAAATAATAAGCAAACTGTAACCCTAGTGACTTATGAGTGTAGAGTTTCAAGCATCATTTTACTCTCTTCATCATGTATACACAAGATGGAAAACCAAGTACATCTACCAAATACCCCAAATTACAACAAAACTCCTTTAGAATCTGTGATCACTGGGCTCAATCATAGTTTGTGTATGTGTGTGTTAGTCGTTTCATTCTTGTTTGACTCTTTGCGACCCCATGGACTGTAGCCCACCAGGTTCCTCTGTCCATGGGATTCTCCGGGCAAGAATGCTGGAGTGGGTTGCCATTCCTTTTCCGTGGGAATCATAGTTTACCCTTGCATATTCTATCAAAATAGAACATGTTTAACCAATTTACAATATCAGATCAGATGAGATCAGTCTCTCAGTCGTGTCCGACTATTTGCGACCCCATGAACCGCAGCATGCCAGGCCTCCCTGTCCATCACCAACACCCGGAGGTCACTCAGACTCACATCCATCGAGTCAGTGATGCCATCCAGCCATCTCATCCTCTGTCGTCCCCTTCTCCTCCTGCCCCCAATCCCTCCCAGCATCAGAGTCTTTTCCAATGAGTCAACTCTTTGCATGAGGTGGCCAAAGTACTGGAGTTTCAGCTTTAGCATCATTCCTTCCAAAGAAATCCCAGGGCTGATCTCCTTCAGAATGGACTGGTTGGATCTTCTTGCAGTCCAAGGGACTCTCAAGAGTCTTCTCCAACACCACAGTTCAAAAGCATCCATTCTTCGGCGCTCAGCCTTCTTCACAGTCCAGCTCTCACATCCATACATGACCACAGGAAAGACCATAGCCTTGACTAGGCGAACCTTTGTTGGCAAAGTGATGTGTCTGCTTTTGAATATGCTATCTAGGTTGGTCATAACTTTCCTTCCAAGGAGTAAGCGTCTTTTAATTTCATGGTTGCAGTCACCATCTGCAGTGATTTTGGAGCCCAGAAAAATAAAGTCTGACACTGTTTCCACTGTTTCCCCATCTATTTCCCATGAAGTGATGGGACCAGATGCCATGATCTTCATTTTCTGAATGTTGAGCTTTAAGCCAACCTTTTCACTCTCCACTTTCACTTTCATCAAGAGGCTTTTTAGTTCCTCTTCACTTTCTGCCATAAGGGTGGTATCATCTGCATATCTGAGGTTATTGATATTTCTCCCAGCATTCTTGATTCCAACTTGTGTTTCTTCCAGTCCAGCATTTCTCATGATGTACTCTGCATATAAGTTAAATAAACATGGTGACAATATACAGCCTTGATGTACTTCTTTTCCTATTTGGAACCAGTCTATTGTTCCATGTCCAGTTCTAACTGTTGCTTCCTGACCTGCATACAGATTTCTCAAGAGGCAGATCAGGTGGTCTGGTATTCCCATCTCTTTCAGAATTTTCCACAGTTTATTGTGATCTACACAGTCAAAGGCTTTGGCAATATAGTTTACAATATTATATATTATCATATAATACATTATTATTATCAGATCAGATCAGTCGCTCAGTCCTGTCTGACTCTTTGCAACCCCATGAACCACAGCACGCCAGGCCTCCCTGTCCATCACCAGCTCCCGGAGATCACCCAGACTCATACCCATCGAGTCAGTGATGCCATCTGGCCATCTCATCCTCTGTCGTCCCCTTCTCCTCCTGCCTTCAATCCCTCCCAGCATCAGAGTCTTCTCCAATGAGTCAACTCTTCGCATGAGGTGGCCAAAATACTGGAGTTTCAGCTTTAGCATCATTCCTTCCAAAGAAATTCCAGGATTGATCTCCTTCAGAATGTACTGGTTGTATCTTCTTGCAGTCCAAGGGACTCTCAAGAGTCTTCTCCAGCACCACAGTTCAAAAGCATCAATTCTTTGGCACTCAGCCTTCTTCACAGTCCAGCTCTCACATCCATACATGACCTTAATATAAATTAAAATTTAGGAATGTGGTGATCAATAGGGTCTATAATCCCCACACCTGGCTTGAATCCTGACTTTTCTGCTTGTTGTGGATGAAGGAACTTGTAACTCACTTTAGAGAGCCATTTTGGTGGCTCAAATAATAAAGCATCTGCCTACAATGCAGGAGACCCAGGTTCAATCCCTGATCGGGAAGATCTCCTGGAGAAGGAAATGGCAACCCACTCCAGTACTCTTGCCTGGAAAATCCCATGGACGGAAGAACTTGGTAGGCTACTGTCCATGGGGTCACAAAGAGTTGGACACGACTGAGCAACTTCAGTTTCTTTCTTTCACTTTTGATAGTGAGATAAGTTGATAAAGAAATCGCTACTGTTACGATTTGAATAGTGTCCCCTCTTCCCCATCAAATCCCTAGGTTGAAACCCAGAGACTCAAGTACCTCAAAATGTGACTATATTTGGAGATACAGTGTTTAAAGTGGTAATTACAGTAAAATTAGGTCATCTAAGTGGCCCTAGTACAAGACAACTGGTGTTCTTCCAAGAAGAAGAGATAATAACAGAGACACATGCAGAGGGAAAACCATGTAGAGACATAGGGAAAAAATGGCCATTTCCAAGCCAAATAGAATGGCTTCAGAAAAACCAAACCCTGCCCACACCTTGACCTCAGGCTTCTACCTTCCAGAATGTGAAAAAAAATAACTTTGTTGTTTAACTCAACCATGCTATGGTACTTTGTTATGGTAGTCCTGCAAACAAATACACTTACTAAACCATCAAACTCCATACACCTGAATATTTAATATCGTATCTCTGGCAACAAATTGCTGCAGAGTACCTTGCTTCTATATAATAAATACATATGTCCCAAATTTCCAATTGTAAGTAATTGATATTTTTTCATTTTAAAATACAACCCTGATCAGTCCTTCTGACTTAAAACATATTACCTGATACTTATTTTTCTTTGAACTACAAAATAATGACTCCTAATTTAAGTTTTTCAGTGATTAACTCCAGCATTTTGTTTAATTTTTTAAATTATTTTCATTTTCTGTATCTTGTGTATTTGAGACAATCGGATTGTGCACTTTTGAAAATGCCATGTAAATATCCAATGTTGTAGGTTTTGGTAAGAGCTCTTGCATTTTTGCTCATTTGTTTATTGCATTCCTCTCTGTGTATTTGGAGCCTTTTATTTTTATGTTTTTTTATTATTTTTTTAATTTTATTTTATTTAGCTTTACAATATTGTATTGGTTTTGCCATATGTCAAAATGAATCTGCCTACATGTGTTCTCCATCCCAAACCCTCCTCCCTCCTCCCTCCCCATACCATCCCTCTGGGTCGTCCCAGTGCACCAGCCCCAAGCATCCAGTATCGTGCATCGAACCTGGACTGGTGACTCGTTTCATATATGATATTATACATATTTCAATGCCATTCCCTCAAATCATCCCACCCACTCCCTCTCCCCCTCTCCCACAGAGTCAAAAAGACTGTTCTATACATCAGTGTCTCTTTTGCTGTCTCGTATACAAGGTTATTGTTACCATCTTTCTAAATTCCATGTATATGCGTTAGTATACTGTATTGGTGTTTTTCTTTCTGGCTTACTTCACTCTGTATAATAGGCTCCAGTTTCATCCACCTCATTAGAACTGATTCAAATGTATTCTTTTTAATGGCTGAGTAATACTCCATGGAGTATATGTACCACAGCTTTCTTATCCATTCATCTGCAGATGGACATCTAGGTTGCTTCCATGTCCTGGCTATTATAAACAGTGCTGTGAGGAACATTGGGGTACACATGTCTCTTTCAATTCTGGTTTCCTCAGTGTGTATGCCCAGCTGTGGGAGTGCTGGGTCATAAGGCAGTTCTATTCCCAGTTTTTTAAGGAAACTCCACACTGTTCTCCATAGTGGCTATACTAGTTTGCATTCCCACCAACAGTGTAAGAGGGTTCCCTTTTCTCCACACCCTCTCCAGCATTTATTGCTTGTGGACTTTTGGATCGCAGCCATTCTGACTGGCATGAAATGGTACCTCATTGTGGTTTTGATTTACATTTCTCTGATAATGAGTGATGTTGAGCATCTTTTCATGTGTTTATTAGCCATCTGTATGTCTTCTTTGGAGAAATGTCTACCTAATTCTTTGGCCCATTTTTTGATTGGGTCATTTATTTTTCTGGAATTGAGCTGTAGGAGTTGCTTGTATATTTTTGAGATTAGTTGTTTATCAGTTGCTTCATTTGCTATTATTTTCTCCCATTCTGAAGGCTGTCTTTTCATCTTGCTTATAATTGCTTTTGTTGTGAAGAAGTTTTTAAGTTTAATTAGGTCCCATTTGTTTATTTTTGCTTTTATTTCCAATATTCTGGGAGGTGGGTCATAGAGGATCTTGCTGTGATGTATGTCGGAGAGTGTTTTGCCTATGTTCTCCTCTAGGAGTTTTATAGTTTCTGGTCTTACATTTAGATCTTTAATCCATTTTGAGTTTATTTTTGTGTATGGTATTAGAAAGTCCTCTAGTTTCATTCTTTTACAAGTGGTTGACCAGTTTTCGCAGCATCACTTGTTAATGTGATTGTCTTTAATCCATTGTATATTCTTGCCTCCTTTGTCAAAGATAAGGTGTCCATATGTGTGTGGATTTATCTCTGGGCTTTCTATTTTGTTCCATTGGTCTATATTTCTGTCTTTGTGCCAGTACCATACTGTCTTGATGACTGTGGCTTTGTAGTAGAGCCTGAAGTTAGGCAGGTTGATTCCTCCAGTTCCATTCTTCTTTCTCAAGATAGCTTTGGCTATTCAAGGTTTTTTGTGTTTCCATACAAATTGTGAAATTATTTGTTCTAGCTCTGTGAAGAATACCATTGGTAGCTTGATAAGGATTGCATTGAATCTATAAATTGCTTTGGGTAGTATACTCATTTTCATTATATTGATTCTGCCAATCCACGAACATGGTATATTTCTCCATCTATTAGTGTCCTCTTTGATTTCTTTCACCCGTGTTTTATAGTTTTCTATATATAGGTCTAAACGACAGAATGATCTCTGTTCGTTTTCAAGGCAAACCATTCAATGTTACAGTAATCCAAGTCTATGCCCCAACCAGTAAGATCGAAGAAGCTGAAGTTGAAAGGTTCTATGAAGACCTACAAGACCTTTTAGAACTAACACCCAAAAAAGATGTCCTTTTCATTATAGGGGACTGGAATGCAAAAGTAGGAAGTCAAGAAACACCTGGAGTGGGGTTCCGGTTAAGATGGCGGAGGATTAGGACGGGGAATACACTTTCTCCTCCACAAATTCATCAAGGGGACATTTAAACACCGAGTAAATTCCTCAAACAGCTTCGGAATGCCGGCAGAGAACATCGGACACTAAGAAAAGCAACTCACTCCCCTCTAAAGGAGGTAGGAAAGAATATAGAAGCCAGAGAGGGACAAAGAGGGAGGGGCGGACCTCTGTCCGGGGAAGGGAGCCTGGAAAGGGAAAGAAAAGTTTCCAAACACCGGGAAACTCTCCCTGTAGAGTCTGTGCCAACATAGAAAGCTCGGAGAATATCATAACAGGGAGGAAAACAATTGAACAATTAAGACCCACAGACTACGAGCCCTGCGGTAGCTTCCGCGGCGGGAAGGCATCATCGCAAACACCCGCTTCCGCCAGTAGCAAGCCGGTGCTGGGCGGGGAGATGCTGCGGGCTGCTCCCACGCCGCCGGCCGCTCCCCCGTGGGAAGCACCCCCGAGGAGCGCTCCCCTCCCCCCCGCCGCCAGCCATTCCCGCGCGGGCGCGCACCCGCCCCCTGCGCCGGGGGCTCCCGAGTGGGTCGACCCCCACCGCCGACCGTTCCCGTGCGAACCATCCCCTCACCGCCGCTCCCCCGCCAGCCGTTGCCGCGTGGGCCGTTTCTGCCGGGAGTGGTTTGGGCCGGCAGACTGGACTGCGGCGCCGAACACAGGAGGGGCCGGCCCTGGCCCAAGACACTGCGGGGCCCGCGCACAGAGCAAGGGACTATAGCGCGCGCCCGCCCCCTGCGCCAGGGGCTCCCACGCGGGTCGACCCCCACCACCGACCGTTCCCATTCCCGTGCGAACCATCCCCTCGCCGCCGCTCCCCCTCCAGCCGTGGCCGCGCGGGCCGTTCCCACCGGGAGTGGTTCGGGCTGGCAGACCAGACTGCGGTGCCGTCCACAGAAGAGGCCAGCCCAGGCCCAAGACACTGCGGGGCCGCGCACAGAACAAAGGACTATACAGACCAACTACAGAGAAAGGGGCCTATAGATCTTCAGAAACTTAAGCCGGAACAAGGAACTAGCCGAAAATGAACTGAACCCACAGCAATAAAAGAGAAATTCTTATACATATTGTTACTATTTTTACCAACATTATTTCCTTTTTTTTTTCCTTTTTTTAATATATGTTTTTTTAAAATTTTATTATTTTTTTATTGAAAAGAAGGAAAAAAATTTTTTTTTCTTTCCTTTTAATTTTTTTTTTCTTCTTGTTTTTGTTTCTTTTATTTTTATGTTTTTATCCTCTAGTACTTCTTTAATCTCCACTGTTAGATATAACTTTTGCGACCCTGTTTTGGGTTTTTTTTGTGTTTTTTTTTTTTTTTGTTTTTGTTTCTTTTATTTTTATGTTTTTATCCTCTAGTACGTCTTTAATCTCCACTGTTAGATATAACTTTTGCGACCCTGTTTTGCTTTTTTGTGTGTGTTTTTTTTTTTTTTTTTCTCTCTTTTTTCTCTTTTTTCTTTTTGTCCTTTGCTTTTTTTCTTTCCTTTGTTCTTTTCTTTACTGATTACTGACTGGATCTGTCTCTCTCCTTGACACTCCCTCCTTTTATCCTCCTGACCAACTCTATCTCCCTCCTCCCTTTCTCCTTCTCCGTATAACTCCGTGAACATCTCTGAGCAGTCTAGTTGTGGAATGCAATATAGAAGACGAACTTTTTGAGACTACTGCAAAAATAAGACAGATAACAGGAAGCAGGAGGCTTAAGTCCAAACCCTGATCCCACGAAACATTAATTGACAGGAGCTCATCAAATGCCTCCATACCTACACTGAAACCAAGCATCACACAAAGACCAGCAAGTTCCACGGCAAGACATACCAAGAAAATCCTCTAGAAAAACAAGACCACAGCCCTGAGCTCCAAGTCACAGGCTACACAAAGCGACCTCAAAACCATAGACATCTCATAACACACCACTAGACACTCCACCGCACTCCAGAGAAAAGAAATCCAGCCCCACCCACCAGAACATCGATACAAGCTTCCATAAACAAGAAACCTCGACTTGCCACCGGTACAAACCCACATATAGGGCAGAAAAGCCACAATAAAGAGAACTCCACAGACTGCCAGAATACAGTAAGGACTCCCCAAACTCAGCATTTTAAACAAGATGAAGAGACATAAGAATTCCCAGCAGGTAAAGGAACAGGATAAATGCCCACCAAACCAAACAAAAGAGGAAGAAATAGCGAACCTACCTGATAAAGAATTCCGAATAATGATAGTGAAATTAATCCAAAGCCTGGAAAGCAAAATGGAATCATGGATAAATAGCCTGGAGAAAAGCATCGAGAAGATGCAAGAAAGATTTAACAAGGACCTAGAAGAAATAAAAAAGAGTCAATATATAATGAATAATACAATAAATGAGATCCAAAACACTCTGGAGGCAACAAATAGTAGAATTACAGAGGCAGAAGATAGAATTAGTGAATTAGAAGATAGAATGGCAGAATTAAATGAATCAGAGGAGAAAAAAGAAAAACGAATTAAAAGGAATGAGGACAATCTCAGAGACCTCCAGGACAATTTTAAACGTTACAATATTCGAATCATAGGAGTTCCAGAAGAAGAAGACAAAAAGAAAGACCATGAGAAGATACTAGAGGAGATAATAGTAGAAAACTTCCCTAAAATGGGGAAGGAAATAATCACTCAAGTCCAAGAAACCCAGAGAGTCCCATATAGGAAAGACCCAAGGCGAAACACCCCAAGACACATATTAATCAAATTAACAAAGATCAAACACAAAGAACAAATATTAAAAGCAGCAAGGGAAAAACAACAAATAACACACAAGGGAATTCCCATAAGGCTAACAGCTGATCTTTCAATAGAAACTCTTCAAGCCAGGAGGGAATGGCAAGACATACTTAAAGTGATGAAAGAAAAGAACCTACAGCCCAGATTATTGTACCCAGCAAGGATCTCATTCAAATATGAAGGAGAAATCAAAACCTTTACAGACAAGCAAAAGCTGAGAGAATTCAGCACCACCAAACCAGCTCTCCAACAAATACTAAAGGACCTTCTCTAGACAGGAAACACAAAAAGGATATACAAATTCAAACCCAAAACAACAAAGTAAATGGCAACGGGATCATATTTATCCATAATTGCCTTAAATGTAAATGGGTTGAGCGCCAACCAAAAGGCAGAGACTGGCTGAATGGATACAAAAACAAGACCCATACATATGTTGTCTACAAGAGACCCACCTCAAAACAGGGGACACATACAGACTGAAAGTGAAGGGCTGGAAAAAGATTTTCCATGCAAATAGGGACCAAAAGAAAGCAGGAGTAGCAATACTCATATCAGATAAAATAGACTTTAAAACAAAAGCTGTGAAAAGAGACAAAGAAGGTCACTACATAATGATCAAAGGATCAATCCAAGAAGAAGACATAACAATTATAAATATATATGCACCCAACATAGGAGCACCGCAATATATAAGACAAATACTAACAAGTATGAAAGGAGAAATTAACAATAACACAATAATAGTGGGAGACTTTAATACCCCACTCACACCAATGGATAGATCAACTAAACAGAAAATTAACAAGGAAACACAAACTTTAAATGATACAATAGACAAGTTAGAACTAATTGATATCTATAGGACATTTGCCTACAGCCCAAAACAATGAATTTCACCTTTTTCTCAAGTGCACACGGAACCTTCTCCAGGATAGACCACATCCTGGGCCATAAATCTAGCCTTGGTAAGTTCAGAAAAATTGAAATCATTCCAACCATTTTTTCTGACCACAATGCAGTAAGAGTAAATCTCAATAACAGGAGAAAAACTATTAAAAATCCCAACATATGGAGGCTGAACAACACACTCCTGAATAACCAACAAATCACAGAAGAAATCAAAAAAGAAATCAAATTCTGCATAGAAACGAATGAAAATGAAAACACAACAACCCAAAACCTGTGGGACACTGTAAAAGCAGTCCTAAGGGGAAAGTTCATAGCAATTCAGGCATACCTTAAGAAACAAGAAAAAAGCCAAATAAATAACCTAACTCTACACCTAAAGCAACTGGAAAAGGAAGAAATGAAGCACCCCAAGATTAGTAGAAGGAAAGAAATCCTAAAAATTAGGGCAGAAATAAATGCAAAAGAAACAAAAGAGACCATAGCAAAATTCAACAAAGCCAAAAGCTGGTTCTTTGAAAGGGTAAATAAAATTGACAAACCACTAGCCAGACTCATCAAGCAACAAAGGGAGAAAAATCAAATCAATAAAATTAGAAATGAAAATGGAGAGATCACAACAGACAGCACAGAAATACAAAGGATCATAAGAGACTACTATCAGCAATTATATGGCAATAAAATGGACAATATGGAAGAAATGGACAAATTCTTAGAAAAGTACAACTTTCCAAAACTGGATCAGGAAGAAATAGAAAATCTTAACAGACCCATCACAAGCATGGAAATTGAAACTGTAATCAGAAATCTTCCAGCAAACAAAAGCCCAGGCCCAGATGGCTTCACAGCTGAATTCTACCAAAAATTTAGAGAAGAGCTAACACCTATCCTACTCAAACTGTTCCAGAAAATTGCAGAGGAAGGCAAACTTCCAAACTCATTTTATGAGGCCACCATCACCCTAATTCCAAAACCTGACAAAGATCCCACAAAAAAAGAAAACTACAGACCAATATCACTGATGAACATAGACGCAAAAATCCTTAACAAAATTCTAGCAATCAGAATCCAACAACACATTAAAAAGATCATACACCATGACCAAGTGGGCTTTATCCCAGGGATGCAAGGATTCTTCAATATCTGCAAATCAATCAACGTAATACACCACATTAACAAACTGAAGAATAAAAACCATATGATTATCTCAATAGATGCAGAGAAAGCCTTTGACAAAGTTCAACATCCATTTATGATAAAAACTCTCCAGAAAGCAGGAATAGAAGGAACATACCTCAACATAATAAAAGCTATATACGACAAACCCACAGCAAACATTATCCTCAATGGTGAAAAACTGAAAGCATTTCCTCTAAAGTCAGGAACAAGACAAGGATGCCCACTTTCACCATTATTATTCAACATTGTTCTGGAAGTTTTGGCCACAGCAATCAGAGCAGAAAAAGAAATAAAAGGAATCCAAATTGGAAAAGAAGAAGTAAAACTCTCACGGTTTGCAGATGACATGATCCTCTACATAGAAAACCCTAAAGATTCCACCAGAAAATTACTAGAACTAATCAATGAATACAGTAAAGTTGCAGGATATAAAATTAACACACAGAAATCCCTTGCATTCCTGTACACTAATAACGAGAAAATAGAAAGAGAAATTAAGGAAACAATTCCATTCACCATTGCAATGAAAACAATAAAATACTTAGGAATATATCTTCCTAAAGAATCTAAAGACCTATATTTAGAAAACTATAAAACACTGCTGAAAGAAATTAAAGAGGACACTAATAGATGGAGAAATATACCATGTTCGTGGATTGGTAGAATCAATATAGTGAAAATGAGTATACTACCAAAAGCAATTTATAGATTCAATGCAATCCCCATCAAGCTACCAACGGTATTCTTCACAGAGCTAGAACAAATAATTTCTCAATTTGTATGGAAATACAAAAAACCTCGAATAGCCAAAGCTATCTTGAGAAAGAAGAACGGAACTGGAGGAATCAACCTGCCTGACTTCAGGCTCTACTATAAAGCTACAGTCATCAAGACAGTATGGTACTGGCACAAAGACAGAAATATAGATCAATGGAACAAAATAGAAAGTCCAGAGATAAATCCACGCACATATGGTCACCTAATCTTTGACAAAGGCAGCAAGAATATACAATGGACTAAAGACAATCTTTTTAACAAGTGGTGCTGGGAAAACTGGTTGAACACTTGTAAAAGAATGAAACTAGAACTGTCTAACACCATACACAAAAATAAACTCAAAATGGATTAAAGAGCTAAATATAAGACCAGAAACCATAAAACTCCTAGAGGAAAACATAGGCAAAACACTCTCTGACTTGCATCACAGCAGGATCCTCTATGACCCACCTCCCAGAATATCGGAAATAAAATCAAAAATGAACAAATGGGACCTAATCAAACTTAAAAAGCTTCTGCACAACAAAGGAAACTACAGGCAAGCTGAAAAGACAGCCTTCAGAATGGGAGAAAATAATAGCAAATGAAGCAACAGACAAACAACTAATCTCAAAAATATACAAGCAACTTCTACAGCTCAATCCCAGAAAAATAAACGACCCAATCAAAAAATGGGCCAAAGAACTTAATAGACACTTCTCCAAAGAAGACATACAGATGGCTAACAAACACATGAAAAGATGCTCAACATCACTCATTATCAGAGAAATGCAAATCAAAACCACTATGAGGTACCATTACACTCCAGTCAGAATGGCTGCGATCCAAAAATCCACAAGCAATAAATGCTGGAGAGGGTGCGGAGAGAAGGGAACCCTCTTACACTGTTGGTGGGAATGCAAACTAGTACAGCCACTATGGAGAACAGTATGGAGATTCCTCAAAAAACTGGGAATAGAACTGCCTTATGACCCAGCAATCCCACTGCTGGGCATACACACTGAGAAAACCAGAATTAAAAGAGGCACGTGTACCCCAATGTTCATAGCAGCACTGTTTACAATAGCCAGGACGTGGAAGCAACCTAGATGTCCATCCACAGATGAATGGATAAGCAAGCTGTGGTACATATACACAATGGAGTATTACTCAGCCATTAAAAAGAATACATTTGAATCAGTTCTAATGAGGTGGATGGAACTGGAGCCTATTATACAGAGTGAAGTAAGCCAGAAAGAAAAACACAAATACAGTATACTAACGCATATATATGGAATTTAGAAAGATGGTAACAATCACCCTGCTTATGAGACAGCAAAAGAGACACTGATGTATAGAGCAGACTTTTGGACTCTGGGACTGAGAGAGGGTGGGACGATTGGGGAGAATAGAATTGAAATATGTATAATATCATATCTGAAACGAGTCAGTCCAGGTACGATGCCCTATAACAGATGCCTGGGACTGGAGCACTGGGATGACCTGGAAGGATGGTGTGGGAAGGGGGGAGGGAGGAGGGTTCAGGATGGGGAACACGTGTATTCTGGTGGCGGATCCATCTCGATGTATAGTAAAAGTAATACAATATTGTAAAGTTAAGAAAAATCAAATAATAATAATAATAATAAAATTAAAGGGGCATGAAGAAAAAAAAAAAAAAGATAATGTTTTAAAAATAGGACTTCCTTTCAAACAGCCTAGAACTGGCGTATATTAAATATACAGATTTTAGAAGCAATAAAATAGATGCTCTCCCTTACTCTAATAAAGGATTATCGATAACAAGGATGCAAGAAGGGAAAACAATATATATTTCAGGTTCTGCAAACA
This sequence comes from Tragelaphus eurycerus, assembly GCA_935064755.1. NCBI lineage: Eukaryota > Metazoa > Chordata > Mammalia > Artiodactyla > Bovidae > Tragelaphus > Tragelaphus eurycerus. The sequence continues at coordinate 12,109,681 of CAKXYN010000024.1, read as the reverse complement.
ATAAAAAAGTTAAACTTTAAAAAAAAAAAAAAAAAAAAACACCTGGAGTAACAGGCAAATTTGGCCTTGGAACACGGAATGAAGCAGGGCAAAGACTAACAGAGTTTTGCCAAGAAAATGCACTGGTCATAGCAAATACCCTCTTCCAACAACACAAGAGAAGACTTTATACATGGACATCACCAGATGGTCAACACTGAAATCAGATCGATTATATTCTTTGCAGCCAAAGATGGAGAAGCTCTATACAGTCAGTAAAAACAAGACCAGGAGCTGACTGTGGCTCAGACCATGAACTCCTTATTGCCAAATTCAGACTGAAATTGAAAAAAGTAGGGAAAACTACTAGACCACTCAGGTATGACCTAAATCAAATCCCTTATGATTATACAGTGGAAGTGAGAAATAGATTTAAGGGCCTAGATCTGATAGATAGAGTGCCTGATGAACTATGGAATGAGGTTCGTGACATTGTACAGGAGACAGGGATCAAGACCATCCCCATGGAAAAGAAATGCAAAAAAGCAAAATGGCTGTCTGGGGAAGCCTTGCAAATAGCTGCAAAAAGAAGAGAAGCGAAAAGCAAAGGAGAAAAGGAAAGATATAAACATCTGAATGCAGAGTTCCAAAGAATAGCAAGAAGAGATAAGAAAGCCTTCTTCAGCGATCAATGCAAAGAAATAGAGGAAAACAACAGAATGGGAAAGACTAGGGATCTCTTCAAGAAAATCAGAGATACCAAAGGAACATTTCATGCAAAGATGGGCTCGATAAAGGACAGAAATGGTGTGGACCTAACGGAAGCAGAAGATATTAAGAAGAGGTGGCAAGAATACACAGAAGAACTGTACAAAAAAGAGCTTCACGACCCAGATAATCATGATGGTGTGATCACTGACATAGAGCCAGACATCCTGGAATGTGAAGTCAAGTGGGCCTTAGAAAGCATCACTAGGAACAAAGCTAGTGGAGGTGACGGAATTCCAGTGGAGCTGTTCCAAATCCTGAAAGATGATGCTGTGAAAGTGCTGCACTCAATATGCCAGCAAATTTGGAAAACTCAGCAGTGGCCACAAGATTGGAAAAGGTCAGTTTTCATCCCAATCCCAAAGAAAGGCAATGCCAAAGAGTGCTCCAACTACCGCACAATTGCACTCATCTTACACGCTAGTAAAGTAATGCTCAAAATTCTCCAAGCCAGGCTTCAGCAATATGTGAACCGTGAACTTCCTGATGTTCAAGCTGGTTTTAGAAAAGGCAGAGGAACCAGAGATCAAATTGCCAACATCCACTGGATCATGGAAAAAGCAAGAGAGTTCCAGAAAAACATCTATTTCTGCTTTATTGACTATGCCAAAGCCTTTGACTGTGTAGATCACAATAAACTGTGGAAAATTCTGAGAGAGATGGGAATACCAGACCACCTGATCTGCCTCTTGAGAAATCTGTATGCAGGTCAGGAAGCAACAGTTAGAACTGGTCATGGAACAACAGACTGGTTCCAAATAGGAAAAGGAGTATGTCAAGGCTGTATATTGTCACCATGTTTATTTAACTTATATGCAGAGTACATCATGAGAAATGCTGAACTGGAGGAAACACAAGCTGGAATCAAGATTGCCGGGAGAAATATCAATAACCTCAGATATGCAGATGATACCACCCTTATGGCAGAAAGTGAAGAGGAACTCAAAAGCCTCTTGATGAAAGTGAAAGTGGAGAGTGAAAAGGTTGGCTTAAAGCTCAACATTCAGAAAATGAAGATCATGGCATCTGGTCCCATCACTACATGGGAAATAGATGGAGAAACAGTGGAAACAGTGTCAGACTTTATTTTTCTGGGCTCCAAAATCACTGCAGATGGTGACTGCAGCCATGAAATTAAAAGACGCTTACTCCTTGGAAGGAAGGTTATGACCAACCTAGATAGCATATTCAAAAGCAGAGACATCACTTTGCCAACAAAGATTCGCCTAGTCAAGGCTATGGTCTTTCCTGTGGTCATGTATGGATGTGAGAGCTGGACTGTGAAGAAGGCTGAGCGCCGAAGAATGGATGCTTTTGAACTGTGGTGTTGGAGAAGACTCTTGAGAGTCCCTTGGACTGCAAGGAGATCCAGCCGGTCCATTCTGAAGGAGATCAGACCTGGGATTTCTTTGGAAGGAATGATGCTCAAGCTGAAACTCCAGTATTTTGGCCACCTCATGCGAAGAGTTGACTCATTGGAGAAGACTCTGATGCTGGGAGGGATTGAGGGCAGGAGGAGAAGGGGACAACAGAGGATGAGATGGCTGGATGGCATCACTGACTCGATGAATGTGAGTCTGGGTGACCTCCGAGAGCTGGTGATGGACAGGGAGGCCTGGCGTGCTGCAGTTCATGGGGTCGCAAAGAGTCGGACACGACTGAGCGACTGATCTGATCTGATTTGATATATAGGTCTTTAGTTTCTTTAGGTAGATATATTCCTAAGTATTTTATTCTTTGCATTGCAATGGTGAATGGAATTGTTTTCTTAATTTCTCTGTTTTCTCATTATTAGTGTACAGGAATGCAAGGGATTTCTGTGTGTTGATTTTATATCCTGCAACTTTACTATATTCATTGATTAGTTCTAGTGGCACCCCACTCCAGCACTCTTGCCTGGAAAATCTCATGGATGGAGGAGCCTGGTGGGCTGCAGTTCATGGGGTCGCTAAGAGTCGGACACCACCGAGCAACTTCACTTTCCCTTTTCACTTTCATGCTTTGGAGAAGGAAATGACAACCCACTCCAGTGTTCTTGCCTGGAGAATCCCAGGGACCGGGGAGCCTGGTGGGCTGCCGTCTTTGGGGTTGCACAGAGTCGGACACGACTGAAGCGACTTAGCAGTAGCAGTAATTTTCTGGTGGAGTCTTTAGGGTTATCTATGTAGAGGATCATGTTACCTGCAAACAGTGAGAGTTTTACTTCTTCTTTTCCATTTTGGATTCCTTTTATTTCTTTTTCTGCTCTGATTGCTGTAGCCAAAACTTCCAAAACTATGTTGAATAGTAATGGTGAAAGTGGGCACCCTTGTCTTGTTCCTGACTTTAGAGGAAATGCTTTCAATTTTTCACCATTGAGGATAATGTTTGCTGTGGGTTTGTCATATATAGCTTTTATTATGTTGAAGTATGTTCCTTCTATTCCTGCTTTCTGGAGAGTTTTTATCATAAATGGATGTTGAATTTTGTCAAAGGCTTTCTCTGCATCTATTGAGATAATCATATGGTTTTTATTTTTCAATTTGTTAATGTGGTGTATTACATTGATTAGTTTGCACATATTGAAGAATCCTTGCATCCCTGGGATAAAGCCCACTTCGTCATGGTGTATGATCTTTTTAATGTGTTGTTGGATTCTGATTGCTAGAATTTTGTTAAGGATTTTTGCATCTATGTTCATCAGTGATATTGGCCTGTAGTTTTCTTTTTTTGTGGGATCTTTGTCAGGTTTTGGTATTAGGGTGATGGTGGCCTCATAGAATGAGTTTGGAAGTTTACCTTCCTCTGCAATTTTCTGGAAGAGTTTGAGTAGGATAGGTGTTAGCTCATCTCTAAATTTTTGGTAGAATTCAGCTGTGAAGCCGTCTGGACCTGGGCTTTTGTTTGCTGGAAGATTTCTGATTACAGTTTCAATTTCCATGCTTGTGATGGGTCTGTTAAGATTTTCTATTTCTTCCTGATCCAGTTTTGGAAAGTTGTAGTTTTCTAAGAATTTGTCATTTCTTCCACGTTTTCCATTTTATTGCCATATAATTGCTGATAGTAGTCTCTTATGATCCTTTGTATTTCTGTGCTGTCTATTGTGATCTCTCCATTTTCATTTCTAATTTTATGGATTTGATTTTTCTCCCTTTGTTTCTTGATGAGTCTGGCTAGTGGTTTGTCAATTTTATTTATCCTTTCAAAGAACCAGCTTTTGGCTTTGTTCATTTTTGCTATGGTCTCTTTTGTTTCTTTTGCATTTATTCCTGCCCTAATTTTTAAGATTTCTTTCCTTCTACTAACCCTGGGGTTCTTCATTTCTTCCTTTTCTAGTTGCTTTAGGTGTACAGTTAGATTATTTACTTGACTTTTTTCTTGTTTCTTGAGGTATGCCTGTATTGCTATGAACTTTCCCCTTAGGACTGCTTTTACAGTGTCCCACAGGTTTTGGGTTGTTGTGTTTTCATTTTCATTTGTTTCTATGCAAATTTTGATTTCTTTTTTGATTTCTTCTGTGATTTGTTGGTTATTCAGCAACATGTTGTTCAGCCTCCATATGTTGGAATTTTTAATAGTTTTTCTCCTGTAATTGAGATCTAATCTTACTGCATTGTGGTCAGAAAAGATGCTTGGAATGATTTCAATTTTTCTGAATTTACCAAGGCTAGATTTATGGCCCAGGATGTGATCTATCCTGGAGAAGGTTCCGTGTGCACTTAAGAAAAAGGTGAAATTCATTGTTTTGGGATGAAATGTCCTATAGATATCAATTAGGTCTAACTGGTCTATTGTATCGTTTAACGATCATGTTTCCTTGTTAATTTTCTGTTTAGTTGATCTATCCATAGGTGTGAGTGGGGTATTAAAGTCTCCCACTATTATTGTGTTATTGTTAATTTCTCCTTTCATACTTGTTAGTATCTGTCTTACATATTGCAGTGCCCCTATGTTGGGTGCATATATATTTATAATTGCTATATCTTATTCTTGGATTGATCCTTTGATCATTATGTAGTGACCTTCTTTGTCTCTTTTCACAGCCTTTGTTTTAAAGTCTATTTTATCTGATATGAGTATTGCTACTCCTGCTTTCTTTTGGTCCCTATTTGCACAGAAAATCTTTTTCCAGCCCTTCACTTTCAGTCTGTATGTGTCCCCTGTTTTGAGATGGGTCTCTTGTAGACAACATATGTAGGGGTCTTGTATTTGTATCCATTCGGCCAGTCTTTGTCTTTTGGTTGGGGCATTCAGCCCATTTACGTTTAAGGTAATTATTAATAAGTATGATCCCGTTGCCATTTACTTTATTGTTTTGGGTTCGAATTTATACACCCTTTTTGTGTTTCCTGTCTAGAGTATATCCTTTAGTATTTGTTGGAGAGCTGGTTTGGTGGTGCTGAATTCTCTCAGCTTTTGCTTGTCTGTAAAGCTTTTGATTTCTCCTTCATATGTGAATGAGATCCTTGCTGGGTACAATAATCTGGGCTGTAGGTTATTTTCTTTCATCACTTTAAATATGTCTTGCCATTCCCTCCTGGCTTGGAGAGTTTCTATTGAAAGATCATCTGTTATCCTTATGGGAATTCCCTTGTGTGTTATTTGTTGTGTTTCCCTTGCTGCTTTTAATATTTGTTCTTTGTGTCTGATCTTTGTTAATTTGATTAATATGTGTCTTGGGGTGTTTCACCTTGGGTTTATCCTGTTTGGGACTCTCTGGGTTTCTTGGACTTGAGTGATTATTCCCTTCCCCATTTTAGGGAAGTTTTCAACTATTATCTCCTCTAGTATCTTCTCATGGTCTTTCTTTTTGTCTTCTTCTTCTGGGACTCCTATGATTCGAATGTTGTAGCATTTAATATTGTCCTGGAGGTCTCTGAGATTGTCCTCATTCCTTTTAATTCGTTTTTCTTTTTTCTCCTCTGATTCATTTAATTCTGCCATTCTATCTTCTAATTCACTAATCCTATCTTCTGCCTCTGTAATTCTACTGTTTGTTGCCTCCAGAGTGTTTTTGATCTCATTTATTGCATTATTCATTATATATTGACTCTTTTTTATTTCTTCTAGGTCCTTGTTAAACCTTTCTTGCATTTTCTCAATGCTTTTCTCCAGGCTCTTTATCTGTGATTCCATTTTGATTTCAAGATTTTGGATTAATTTCACTATCATTATTCGGAATTCTTTTTCAGGTAGATTCCCTATCTCTTCCTCTTTTGTTTGGTTTGGTTGGCATTTATCCTGTTCCTTTACCTGCTGGGTATTCCTCTGTCTCTTCATCTTGTTTAAATTGCTGAGTTTGGGTTGTCCTTACTGTATTCTGGCAGTTTGTGGAGTTCTCTTTATTGTGTCGTTTCCTCACTGTGTGTGGGTTTGTACAGGTGGCTTGTCAAGGTTTCTTGGTTAGGGAAGCTTGTGTCGGTCTTCTGGTGAATGGAGCTGGATTTCTTCTCTCTGGAGTGCAATGAAGTGTCCAGTAATGAGTTATGAGATGTCTATGGTTTTGGGGTGACTTTGGGTAGCCTGTATATTGGAGCTCAGGGCTGTGTTCCTGTGTTGCTGGAGAATTTGCTGGGTATGTCTTGCCCTGGAACTTGTTGGCCCTTGTGTGGTGCTTGGTTTCAGTGTAGGTATGGAGGCATTTGATGAGCTCCTGTTCAATTAATGTTCCCTGGAGTCAGGGTTTGGACTTAAGCCTCCTGCTTCCAGTTATCAGTCTTATTTTTACAGTAGTCTCATAACTTCTCCTTCTATACAGCACCATTGATAAAACATCTAGGTTAAAGCTGAAAAATTTCTCCACCGTTAGGGTCACCCAGGGATGTTCACAGCGTTACATGGAGAAGAGAAGAGGGAGGAGGGGGTTAGAGGTGACCTGAATGAGATGAAGTGGAATCAATAGAGGAGAGAGCAGGTTAACCAGTAATCCCTTCCTTATGTGCACCCCACATCTGGACTGCTTAGAGATGTTCACAGAGTTATACAGAAAAGAGAAGAGGGAGGAAGGAGACAGAGGTGGCCAGGAGGATAAAAGGAGGGAATGAAAAGGAGAGAGACAGATCCAGCCAGTAATCAGTTCCCTAAGTGTTTTCCACCGTCTGGAACACACAGAAATTCACAGAGTTGGGTAGAGTAGAGCGGGGTTAGGGAGGAGATGCAGGCGACCTGGTGGAGAAAAAGGAGAGTCTGGAGGTGGAGAGAGCAGTCAAGCCAGTAATCTCGCTCCCTAGTAAAAAATGGGTACTGAAGATTGGGTTCTTAAAGGTACAAAATTTGTAACAAATACCTAAAAGCAAAAATTAAAAATCTAGAGTAGCTTTTGGAATTTCAAAAATACAATGTTAAAGAAAAGAAGAAGGAAAAGAAAGAGATAAAAAGAAAAAGAAAAAAAGAGTCACAAAAATTATAAAGAAAATATAGGTACAAAATTGATAACAAATACCAAAAAGCAAAAGTTGAAAATCTAGAGTAGAATTTGGAATTTCAAAAATACAATGTTAAAGAAAAGAAGAAGAAAAAGAAAGATAGGGAAAAAAAAAAGAAAAACAGCAACCAAAAACAAACAAAGGCACAAAAATTATAAAGAAGATATAGGTACAAAATTGATAACAAATACCAAAAAGCATAAATTAAGAATCTAGAGTAGAGTTTGGAATTTCAGGAACACAATGTTAAAGAAAAGATGAAGAGAAAGAGAAAGAAGAAAAGAAAAAAAAAGTCACAAAAGTAAAGGAAAAAAATAGGTACAAAATTGTTAACAAATACCAAAAAGCTAAAATTAAAAATCGAGAGCAGAGTTTGGAATTTCAAAAATATAATGTTAAAGAAAAGAAGAAGAAAAAGAAAGAGAAAAAACAAAAACAGAGTCACAAAAATTATAAAGAAGATATAGGTACAAATTGATAACAAATACCAGAAAGCATAAATTAAAGATCTAGAGTAGAGTTTGGAGTTTCAGGAATACAATGTTAAAGAAAAGAACAAACAAGGTCACAAAAGTTATAAAAAATATATATATGAAGTTTGCTTTAAAAAAATGGGTCTTTTTTTTGTCCTTTTTACAAATAGTAGGTGATAAAAGTGAAAATTAAAGAAGTAATAGAGGACTTAAAATTTTTTTAATTAAAAAAAAAGAAGAATAGTAAAAATATATATAGGATTTTCTCTGATATTGTTCTGGGTATTGTGGGTTCAGTTCATTTTCGGCTAGTTCCTTGTTCCGGCTTATATTTCTCAAGATCTATAGGCCTCTTCCTATGAAGCTGGTACTAACCACGGGGTTTTAGTTTACTGCCTGTCGCTTCCAAAGCGGTTCCCTCTGTTATAGCTTCTTCTGTTTGCTGGTCTCTTCAGTGTCTGATTTCCACCCTGATACAGAAGGGGTGGTGGTGGACACCTTTTTCTTTTCTTTTTTTTTAAGACTCAGTTGTTCAGTCATGCTGTGGGGAGGGAGGGACGCTGCAAATAAATAACACTGGCGTGTGCTCGCAGTGCCTCAGCCACACTGGGCCTGCCTCCATTCACGGCGCATGTAGCCTCCCTGCCCACACTGCTCAGGCTCTAGGTTGCTCCGCAGGGAACCATCTGCGGCCGGCCCTGGGCTGCTTGCCCCTCCCAGGTCTAAGCCCCTCAGATTTAGGCACTCGGGTAGTCCTCAGAGGCCCAGACTCGGTTGGGCCTGCGTTTTGTGCCCTTCACAGGTCGAGCAGCACAGGTGATGAGGTGTTTAGCGAGCACAGCTGCTGCGACTTATCACCTCCCCGCTGCTCGGTTTTCTGGGTGTACAACCAGCGCACCTTCTCAGGTGGATGTTGACCGTCCAGAGCCCCAAGAAGCCTTAGTTAGCAAAGAAGCCTGCTTACAGTTTTGTAGATAATGTCTCTCTGGGGCTGCGATTGTCCACCTCCAGCTCTGGCTGCCTGTCACCAGAGGGGGACCCTCTGCAGCCGGCTATCTCTGTGCAGTCCTTTGTTCTGTGCACGGGCCTGGTGGTGTCTCAGGTTAGGGCTGGCTTTTCGCTTTGTAGATATCCCACAATCTGGTTTGCTAGCCCAAATTATTTCGCTCAGGTAGCGCTCGGGATATTCAGGCCAGATCCTTACTCTAAGCGATGCAGCCCGCGCCTTGCCTCCCTGCCCAGCCCCCGCTTGCTAATGGCGGATGCAGGCGTCTTCGCTGCTTCTCTGCTGGGGGAGTTACCGCAGGGCTCCTAATCTGTGGGTTTTAATTGTTTATTTATTTTTCCTCCCTGTTATGTTGCCCTCTGTGCTTCCCAGGCTCGGCACAGACTCCGCAGTGAGAATGTTTCCTGGTGTTTGGAAACTTCTCTCTTTTTAAGACTCCTCTCCCGGGACAGAGCTCCATCCCTCCCTCTTTTGTCTCTTTTTTTGTCTTTTATATTTTTTCCTACCTCCTTTTGAAGACAATGGGTTGCTTTTCTAGGTGCCTGATGTCCTCTGCCGGCATTCAGAAGTTGTTTTGTGGAATTTACTCACCGTTTAAATGTTCTTTTGATGAATTTGTGGAGGAGAAAGTGTTCTCCCCATCCTATTCCTCCACCATCTTAGCTCCTTCCCCCTTTTATTTTTAAAATGTGATGTACAAAGTCAATTTTACTGTGTGTAAACTTTTAAAAAATTTAAGGTAGATGATACTGATACTAACAATATATAGCATGTAGAACAAGTCATGAGGGCAAAAAATAAATTAGGCACAGTTAGTCACGGATGTTTGGAGATAATTTTTTTAAATTAGGCATATTTTGACCCCCAAAAGAAAATATATAAAATGTGATTTGAAAGAGTAAAGAGAGGGTCATCAATGTCAGGAACAAAGGGTGTCAGTGAATAAAGGAAGCAGACAAAAGTCAGAATGAACCTGTATTAATCTGTTCTGCCTGCCATAACAAAATACCACAGACTGGGTGGCTTAAACCAAATAAATTTATTTTCTCACATCTCTGGAGGTCAAAGTCCAAGAGCAAGTCCATTACGGTCGGTTTCTGGTGAGACCCCTCTTCTTGCCTTGCAGAGGGCCACCTCCTCACCGTGCCCTCTCAAGGCTTTTCCTCTGTGTGAGTGTAGAGAGAGCTCCCTGGTGTCTCGTCCTCTCCACACAAGGGCCCAACTTCCCTTTGACTAAGGTCTCCCTTATGATGTCACTTAACTTTCATATATCCTCAGAGGCCCTGTCTCCAAATACAGTTGCACTAGGAGGAGAGAGTTTCAACATACAGATTTGGCAGAGAGCACAGTTCAGTCTATAACACTTGTCCCTCTAGCTCTCCAAAATCTGTGTTCTTCTCATACACAGAGTGCATTCACCCTGTCTCAACATCTCCAAAAGTCTTAACCCTTTTCATCATCAATTCCAAGTTGAAAGTCCCACTAAATGACATCTAAAGCAGGTGTAGATGAAACTCAAGGTAAAATTCATACAAAGGCAAAATTCCTTTCCAGCTGTGACCCTAAGAAAATGGACTAGCTGTGCACTCCCAAAATAAAATGGGCAGGCATAAGGTAAACATTTTCATTCCAAAAGAGAAAAATCAGAAGAAGAAAAGGAAGACAGGTCCAAGCAAGTCCAAAAGTTTAACAAGGAAAATTACATTATATCTTAAAACATGAGAAGAATCTTCTTATGCTCCATGTTCTGCCTTCTGGCCCACTGGGGCAGCAGCAGCAACCCTTTAGCCCTAGATGGCAGACCCCAATTCTACATGTTTTCGTGATGCCCCACCCCTGTGGCACTGGGAGAGGGTAGCCTGTTTCTGCTGAAAGAAAGATGATGGTCCCACCCTCTGAAACCGAGGAGGTAACAGCCTCTCCTCACTGCCCATAAAGTGTAAGCTTTAGGTCTGCAGTAGGAATGGCCTGCTAGTCTCTGAATTGCCTTTCAGAGGGTCCTTCCCTTTTCTTGAGGGATAAAGCATGTTCACGTGTGGATAGCTGTATTGTCCTGTCCTGTAGAATCCTGGAAATCTGAAAGATTTCCTTCAATTCATCCTGTCTTGATCTCTTTCTTCAAACTGACAGTGTCTTACTGGTATAATCCCACCTCTATTCTGAGCTTCTGCTGAGATAACTTGTTAAGATCATGGACCATCTCTTTGTGGAATGATTGGCAAGCCACATGCCTTCTTGGTTTTTGAAATATGAATAGGCTAAAAACATTCCAAATCTTCAGGTTCTAGTTTCTTTTTGCTTAACAGACTCTTCAATTTATCTCTCTCTCTCTCATTTTACCATAAGTAGTAAAGAGAAACCAGACCACATCTTCAAAACCTTGCTTAGAAATCTCAATTAAACACCCAATTTCATTGCTGACAAGTCCTACATTCCACAAGAATACATTTCAGCCAAGTCCTTTACCACTTATACAGGAGTCACCTTTCCTCCACAGACCAATAACATATTCCTTACTACCACTGAGATGTCACCAGAATCACCATTAATGTTTATATTTCTAACAGCATTCTGTTCATGATGATATGTGTATCTCTAAGATAGATAATAGCTTCACACTATTATTCTTTACCACTCAGTGGTAAAGAATCTGTCTGCCAATACAGGAGAGGCAAGTTCAATCCCTGGAGAAGGAAATAGCAATCCAGTTCAGTGTTCTCTCCTGGGAAATTCCATGGACAGAGAAGCCTGGTGGGCTGTAGTCCATGAGGTCTCAAAGAGTTGGACCTGATTTGGTGACTAAACAAGACAGATGGTAGAAGCTTTATATGTACAATTCTTTTCTTTCTGAGCCCTCACTAGAATTTCTAATGTCCACAATTCTGCCAACAAATCCTTTATAACAATTCTAGGCATCTAACAAGGACCTCAGGACTCATCCAGCCTCTCTGCATTACCCAGTTCCAAATCCACATCCACTCTGTAGGCATTTGTTATGGCAGTTCTCTGCTTCACTCTAACAAAATCTGTATTAGTTTGCTAGGAATAGTAACATAATACCGCAGATGAGGTAGCTTAACCAACAGAAATGAATTTTCTCACATTTCTGTAGGCTCTAAGTCCAAGTTCAAGGCATCATCAGGCTGACCTCCGGTGTGGCTTATCTTTCTGATGTTGCCTTCTCTCTGCGCCCTCATGCAGTCCTTACTCTCTGCATATACAGACAAAGCATGTTCTCTGGTGTCATTTTCTCTTCTTATAAGGACAGCAGGCATATCTGATTAATTCCTTACCCTTATGACCTCGTTTAACCTTAATTACCTTCTTAAAGGTCCTGTCTCCAAATGGTCACAGAGAAATTAAGATTTCCTTGTATGAATGTGGAGGAGACAGAGTTCGGTCTGTAATAGGATCTAAGGGGTTCATGTAAGAGCTTTGCTTGGGCATGGAGAGAAATGAAGAGTGAGCCAGAAATAAGACCAGACTTGCAAGCTCCTAGATCTAGAGAGGATCTTAAGAAATCATACATTAGCATTTGATTCAGAGAGTGGATGCCAGCTAAGTCAGAACTGATGATTTTCTATTCTCTCTTCAAATGTGTAGTATAGGGCCTCTACACCCACATTAGGTAGTATAAGTCAAGGACTTCCTGATGAGGAACAAAATGTTTCATCTTTTTGTCCTTCAGGATCATCAAGAATGATTTGCACATATACATTCAACAGGAATTCATGTCCACATGGTTCAAACAGTCTTCCCCAGTGGCTCAGAGGTAAAGAATCCACCTGAAATGCAGGAGGAGATGCCGGTTTGATGCCTGGGTCAGGAAGGTTTCCTGGAGGAGGAAATGGCAAGCCACTCCAGTATTCTTGCCTGGAAAATTCCATGGACAGAGGAGCCTGACGGGCTACAATCTGTGGGGTCGCAAAGAGTCAGACACAACTGAACAACTGACCACGCGTGCCTGGTTCACGTACTAGAAGATGACAGAAGGCAAAGCACGTTTCCTACTTTGAAGAAACCAAGGCAGTAGCTAAGGGATTAGGAAGTCACATAGATCAATTCTTCCAGAGACCTCTGTCATTAAATCACCCCTTTTACCTTAGTGGAAACTGCATTAAATCAGAAGTCAGGAGTGCTGGGCTGTGGTCCCAGTTCAACTCCCACTTAAGCACAGAATTCATCATCTCTGTATCTCCGTTTCATTATGTGCAAAACAGTGGTAGTAGAAATAGGCAGTGGCTGTTGAACTCGAAACTCTCTAAATACTCTACAGCTTTCTAATATTCCACAACTATCTATTTAGTATATATGTATATTTTTATTTCTCTGACATAGTCTTATAGGTTCAGTTGTCCACCACTTAATTTGTGTTTCATGTTATCATAAACTGCAGTGACCCCAAACTGGAAACTGCATTTTAATGAAGTTTGACTAATGCTGAATATACCTGGGCCTTGAATATCATTCTTCTTTTATGATTTCTCAATATCATGTCTCTCTTTCTCCACAAGGGAAATTTGGCTGAGAATTGTGAACCCAAAATAAAGTTGAATATGATATGGCATTTAAGCATGAAGAAATCGGGGGAGGACTCAGTAACATTTACAGACAGTCCAAAAATAAAAATGTTTGCTTCTATGAGAAGTAAATTAAATAATCAACAGCACTGCTTTTCCTTATTTTCTGTGGAGGCAATGTTTCATTTACAAGACACAGTGTGAATTATGACCATGACAATAACAGTCTTTTCTTCCATTGATTCTGGGTGTCAGACCCAGCTCAAGTGAGAGGTCTATCATTTAGAATGTAACCTTTCAGAGTGCCTTGTGCAAACCTGCATGTCTGAGGTTAAACCTGTTTGACATGGTACTTGGACCCTACAGTGCCTTGAAACTTGATTCCAAAGTTTGCATACTAAATAATACTATTTTTTAAGGTCAGGATTGTCCTTGTTTAAAAATAGTTGTTCCCCTTTAGAAAGATCTTCAGATGATGTAACTGCCATATATTGCACCGCAATTTGAGAAGATCAGGTTCAAGTATCAAATTCTCAGACACAGGGTAAGGAGAGACTAAGAATGTGACAGCACTGATAAGCTTGGTCTCCTGGAAAAAGAATTTGCCATCTTACTTTTCAGCACCTTTTGTTGGTGGATTTACCCCTTTAATATGAGAATCAAGAAAACTACCTATCTCTTAAACACGGACCATGGTAAATGGAAAGGAAATCCAAAGTAATGGTAATTACCTGATAGAAAATACAACCAAGCACCGCACTTGGGGCAGTAAATGTGCATTTATTCTCTTTGCCTTGGAAACACACAAGGGAGACCTGCATGGAATGGTGAGGGGATTTGGAGGCTGAATTCTCAAAGCCTTGGTACAATGAATGTGGGTCTTAAGGACAATATTTCATAATACAAATTACACTATAAGGAAAGACAGCAGGGCAGAGTGGGTAAGAGATTCAAACACACTTTGGAAAGCTGGACAGGAGAAGCTCCCAATTTCTTATTTTTATCCTTACAAAGCAGAATTCCTTATAGGAGCTCTGCATTCCTCAGGCTCAGACATGATTAAACACCATACCTTTTAAAATGTTTTACTATTCCAAGCTGAGGAATATATAAATAACCACTTTCCAGCTACCACTCCTCAGCCTGGAATTTAAACTGAGTGCCTTCTGGGCTTCAGCCTGCTTTGACCAGACTTTGCATCAGAAGAACTTAAAAAGTTGCCTTGCTGAGCAGCAGCATGGAAGTCTGTGTAGGGGTAATAGACAATAAGCAGCCCAGGAAGGCAGTAGGGGAGAGTGAGCAGCCAAGCAGAGCACATGCTTTTCCTTGTCTGGCATGTTTTAAGAAGCAGTGATGATGTAGTACTCACGTGAGGAACTGAAAGAAGTTTGAACCAACTGAGATCTATGATGTGCCTGCATCCTGAGTCACTCAGTTGTATCCAACTCTTTGTGACCCCATGGACTATAGCCCACCAAGCTCCTCTGTCCATGGAATTCTTCAGGCAAGAATGCTGGAGTGGATTGCCATTCACTTCTCTAGGGGATCTTCCTGACCCAACGATCAAACCCAGGTCTCCTGCATTTCAGGTAGATTCTTCACCATCTGAGCCACCAAAGGAGCCCCAAAGATCTAGAACAAAAGTTCTAAAAACCCCTCAGGGTGGCAGGTATTGATAAGGACACAGGGCTTTCATGACCAGGCAGATGGGAAGACTTCAGTGTCCACTGGAGTCAGAGTGCTTCAGAATGAACATGTAAAGTGATAACATGCCATCACAGCTCTGATTTGTACAGAGAAGTTCGTATGTCAGGGCCCCTGATTGCTGAGGCTGGGACCTACCTTACCTGATGCTGCCTTGACCTGCCTCCCACTTTGAATGTGAGCACTAGCCAAACTGAATACTCTTTTTTTTGCAAAAACCAAAATGGTGGTTAGATTCCTACTTCTCTGCTTTTTCTCATACTGTGAAGGCCCTGCACCCTCCTCTCTTCCCTCTTTTCTTATCTCTCTCTTCTCTTCCTCATTCAAGTATTGTTCTCCCCCCAAATACCAGTTCAGGAGTCAAAGAATTAATCCCTTCCAAAACAACTTCCCTGTAAATGGTAGACCAACATCTGCTTCAGAATGAAATGTCACTTTCTGAGCCTTCACCCCAGACCCATAGTAAAGAATTCCAAGTAGTGAAGCCAGGAACCTTCATTTTAACAAAGCCCCCCGGTGATTCCAATGCTCTCTCAAGTATGAGAAACCCTTCTGCAGCCTCACGGCACACCCATGTAGCAGGTACTGTCCATATCCTGATGGTATCATTCAGCAGTGGGTCCTTCTCAGGGGGTCTCCAACTTCAGTGTGTTTTAGAGTCTCATGGAAAACTGATACACAATGCAGAGGCCCTGTCTCAGTGGATAGGGCCTGCGTAGTGTCACCAAGTTCCCCAGGTGATCCTGACTCAGTAAGACTGAGAAGGACAGCTCATGGGTGTGGATGGCGGGGGGTGGTGAGTCAGAGAGGACCCGAATGCAAACACAAGCTTCCTTGTAAGAGGAGGTTAGAAAAAGATTTGAGCACATACGCAAAGGAGGTGATGTGAGGTGGTGAGTCAGAGAGGACCCGAATGCAAACACAAGCTTCCTTGTAAGAGGAGGTTAGAAAAGATTTGAGCACATACGCAAAGGAGGTGATGTGAAGACAGAACACAGAGAGTTTTAGAGATGCTGCACTCAAAGGTCACAGGGATGCAGCCGCAAGCCGCAGAATGCCAGTAACTGCCAGGAGCTGGAAGACAGTAGGAACAGACTCTCTCCTAGAACTTCCAGCAGGAGTGTGGCCCTGCTGACACCTTTGATTGTATCCACTGATATTGATTTTAGTCTTAACGGCCTCCAGAAATGGGAGAGAATAAATTTCTGTTTTTTCATCCTCCGAGTTTGTGGCAATTTTTTACAGCAGCCACGGAAAATGAGTATACCTTTTAACTAATTTAATATGATGCAAATGTTGCTTAGGAAATTAACCTAGAATTAATGAGAATAATAAGAGGAGAAGAGGCACCAGAGTGGGAACTAGTGTATGGGAACAGAGATGCCAAATAGGATGTCTGTGGCAGAGGCCTCAGGTAGAGGGGCCAAAGTCATGAATTATGCTTGTGAAACAAAGAAGAAAAAAAATATCCAAAAGCCATCTTGAATAAGTAATTGCAAAAATATGCAACAGAAGGCCTTCAGGTCCATAAACGACACAGATGAGGTAAAAGGTCTTTTTAATAAATGGTGCTAGACACCCATCAAGAAAATAAAAGGACTTTGACTTCTGCTTAATACCACAGATTAAAATTAATTACACAAAGATTGCAGATTTTAACATGAAAGATAAAACAATAATCTTGGAAGAAAATAGAGAAGAAAATCTTTGTAAACTTGCAATAGACAAAAAACCTTCCAAAACAGGGCACCCAAAGTGATAATTATTTTTAAAATAAAAGATAATTTAAAAACACCAAGAGTGGAAAAAATATACTACTAGTAAGAGATGGTATTCACAGTACACATATCTGACAAAGATATACCCTGAATATATAAAGAATTCTATTAATCAATAAAAAATGGGCAAAAGACTCAAACCAATACTAACACCAAAGAGGGTATATGTCTAAATGGCCAAAAAACAAGTTTAAAATGTGTTCATCTTCATTAGTCATCATGAAATGTACATTTAAACCCACAGTGGGATAATTCTGCATGACAACAGAATGGCTAAAATGTAAGATGAAAATTTTTCAAGTATCTCTGAAAATGTGGAGAAGCTAGAACTTATATATATTTTTGTTTCCAATGGGAAAACCCCTATAGAAACTACTAGGATTTGCCAGTGTCTACTAAAGCTGAACATATGCACAATGTATGACCTAGCGGTCCATTCTCAAAACAACAAAAGCACATACATGTGTTTATCAGGAGAAGTATATTAAAAATCCGTATGTGTTCAGTCGCTCAATTGTGTCTGACTCTGTGCGACCCCTGGACTACAGCCCATCAGGCTCCTCTGTCCAGGGGATTCTCCAGACAAGAGTACTGCAGGGGGTTGCCATTTCCTCCTCCAGGGGATCGTCCCCACCCAGGGATTGAAACTGCGTCTCCTCCTGCATCTCTGGCAGTCTCCTACATTGGCAAGTGTGGAAGGATGTGTGTGTGCTCAGTTGTGTCCGACTCTTTTCAATGCTATGGACTGTAGCCCACCAGTCCCTTCTGTCCATGGGGGTTCTCCAGGCAAGAACACAGGATTGGATTGCCATACCCTCCTCCAGGGGATCTTCCCAACCTGGAGACCAAACCCATGTCTCTTGTTCTCCTGCATTGGCAGGTGGATTCTTTACACTGCACCACCTAGGAAGCTCAAAAAGCTTCCATACCTCTATTCATAAGAGTCTCAAACTGGAAATTACCCAAAAGCCCATCAGCAGTAGAGAGGATAAATAGATTGAGGTATACCCACACAAGTGAATTATCTACCACTAAACCGCACACATACCTACTTGTTTTTATTTTATATCTTTTGGCATTGTTTGAAATTTGTTTTTTTACTTTACCAGGGGTATTACTTTTTACATCACAACATTAAAGTTTTACAATGTGTTAGGGCTTCGTTGTGCTCAGAAACGAGGAAGAAGCCAAATATAAATATATATATATATATATATATATATATATGCTCTGTGTAATTCTATTTAATTAAAAGAGGAAATAAAGGGCAAATATATATGCTGTCAAAATACTAGATAGTGGTTACCTACAGGGGAGAATGTAACTTGAAGGAACATGGGGAGGATTCTGGGAAGACTGCAATGACTTCTTTTATCTGGATACTGATTACAAAGGTGTGTACAAATTGTAAAAATTCAAGCTGTACACTCAATGTGCCATTCTCTGTACAGATTCCATTAACAATGTTGTAAGACCCATAAGTCAAATAAATGACACAGATACACGCATGTCAAGATATCTTGGGTTCCTACATACCACAGATGCACGTAATACTGCTCTTTTGGAGGACTTAATAATCTTAGCACATTTTAAAGCTGAGCACTGAAATTCCTTCTGTCCCTTGTGATGACTTGCCCTTTCTCATAATTTTATTTGAAGTCACAGAAAGTTTCAGATTTAGGCATTTCAGCAGATTGTGCTTCTCCCAGTGAAGGGAAATAAGGAAATGTCACATGAAGACTTATATACCTCAGAGGCAGTTCTGCAAAATGTTCTTAATCATCTCATTTTCATCTCTCAGCCAGTCTTTTTGACTTCGAAGACTTATTTTTAGATGGCTGTGCAGCTGGTAGTTTAGAATCCAGCCATTCTACCCACCTCCTCTCCTTTCGCTGCCAGACCCTGTCCAGTTTGGAATTTACATTTCCAATGGTCCCAGAAAGATTATAATTACATTGGGATTAAGTTGACATGGAAAGAGCAACCATAGATCTGGACAAAAACTGATGTTTGCAATGGAACATTTGAAAACTAAAATAATCATCATTTGATTTAAAACTGGAGTTTCATGAATTATAAATGAGCTATGAAACTTTCACATCCAGGTCACTGGGTCACATTCCAATTTATATAATCAAATTAAATAACCCACAAGACAATTAAACATCAGTTAAAAATGAAGCATTCGACCATACACTATATCTCAGTGGCACTCCAAGTGGGGCCCCCAGGTCCCAGTCTCTGACTCAGAAACTCTAGAAATGGGGCCCTGGGATCTGTGTTTAGCAGGCCCTCCAGGTGATTTATAATGCACACTCAAGTTTGAGAACCACTGATATACATGAGGTCCCTAAGGAATTCAAATGTAACCATTGTGCTGCACAAGCAGAATGTTTATCACATATTAGAATGGCTGTAATAGAAACTCACTAGCAGTTTTTTCTTAATGACCTCATAGGCCAGAAATAGCAAAAATATGTGTCAACACAAACTGTCTTTATTTACAGAGACACGGAAGTGAGTGGGTGTGTGTAAGCCTTTGCTAGAGAAGTCTGCCCTGTATTGGGCCAGTGGTACCACAGTTGCCAGCATCCATGCATGCTGCTGTCCACTATGACCTGCAATTATCACATTTGCTTGGGTTTGGAAAAGTTCTTTCATTTTCAAAACTCTGCCCACTGCCTAGAGACTCACAGAAATACTCGGTAATAGACCTACTAGCCCGTCAATACAGTTTAGATAAATTTAAGGCAATAGGTGAAAGTTTACATTTTCTTCAGGATGGGGAACACATGTATACCTGTGGTGGATTCATTTTGATGTATGGCAAAAGCAATACAATACTGTAAAGTTAAGTAAAATTAAAAAAAAAAAAAGAGCAATTATGAATGCCAGAAAACTCTTCCAGATAGGGTTTTGTAAATAATTTGGCATTAATGTATCAAAGAAAACCAACCTGAGCTGAAAGAAGAGGATCTTTGGACTCAAGTCCCCATGAAGAAAACTCTGTCATTTAAGTTTGGAAATGTTTAATAAACATTTATCAAGCATCCATCATGTATAAAGTCCTGTGGTTATTTTGATCAGAGTCCCATGATGGAGGGCACAGCACCACTGCCTTAGAAATATAACCACTACTCCTCTTATAACAGGGACAGAAGGCCAACTTGAATTAGATTGATCAAGAAAAAAGGAAATGGAAGAATGGAAAAGGAGGCATTGGGATTTTATTGGCTCAACAAGTAATATTTGGGAAGAGCAGGATGGAATATGCAGAATAAAATCTGTGAGAGCCAGTGACTCAGGCACTCTCTGAAGAATACTCTCTGTCCATCTTTATCTCTGCCTCCCTTTTCTTAGCAACATTTTCTCTCTCTCTTTGAAATGCTTCATTGAGATAAAATTGACAAGTCATACTAGTGACCCACCTTCTAAAGTGTGCATTTCAATGGCTTTTAGTGTTTTCAGAAAGTTATGTGTCCACCCCAATGATCAATTTTATTGACGTATAGTTGATTTATAGTGCTAGTGGCAGGCGTACAGCCCAGTGATTCAGTTACACATACATACATATATATATATATATATATGAATATATTTTTATATATAAAAAATATATATATATTCTTTTTTAGATTCTTTTCCCTTATCAGTTCAGTTACTCAGTTGTGTTTGACTATTTGTGACCCCATGGACTGCAGAGCATGCCAGGCTTTCCTGTCCATCACCAACTCATGGAGCTTGCTCAAATTCATCTCCATCGAGTTGGTGATGCCATCCAACCATCTCATCCTCTGTCGTCCCCTTCTCCTCCTGCCTTCTATCTTTTCCTGCACCAGAGTCTTTTCCAGTGAATCAGTTCTTCACATCAGGTAGCCAAAATACTGGAGCTTCAGCTTCAGCATCAATCCTTCCGGTGAATATTCAGGACTGATTTCCTTTACAACTAACTGGCTTGATCTCCTTGCAGTCCAAGGGGCTCTCAAGAGTCTTCTCCAACACCACAATTCAAAAGCATCAATTCTTCAGTGCTCAGCTTTCTTTATAGTCCAACACTCACATCTACACATGACTACTGGAAAAACCATAGCTTTGACTAGACAGACCTTTGTTGGCAAAGTATGTCTCTGCTTTTTAATATGCTCTCTAGGTTGGTCATAGCTTTTCTTCCAAGGAACAAGCGTCTTTTAATTTCATGGCTGCAGTCATCATCTGCAGAGATTTGGGAGCCCAAGAAAATAAAGTCTCTCACTATTTCCATTGTTTCCCCATCTATTGCCATGAAGTAATGGTACCAGATGCCATGATCTTAGTTTTCACATGTTGAGTTTAAAGCCAGCTTTTTTACTCTCCTCTTTCATGTTCATCAAGAGACTCTTCAGTTCTTCTTCACTTTCTGCCATAAGATGGTGTCATCTGCATATCTGAAGTTATTGATATTTCTCCTGGAAATCTTGATTCCAGCTTGTGCTTCATCCAGCCCAGCATTTCACATGATGTACTCTGCATATAGGTTAAATAAGCAGGGTGACAATATACAGCCTTGATGTACTCCTTTCCCAATTTGGAACCAGTCCATTGTTTCATGTCCAATTCTAATTATTACTTCTTGACCTGCATACAGATTTCTCAGAAGGCAGGTAAGGTGGTCTGGTATTCCCATCTTTTGAAGAGTTTCCCACATTTTGTTGTGATCCACACAGTCAAAGGCTTTGGCATAGTCAATAAAGCAGAGGTAGATGTTTTTCTGGAACTCTCTTGCTTTTTCTATGATCCAGCGGATGTTGGCAATTTGATCACTGATCCTCTGCCTTTTCTAAATCCAGTTTGAACATCTGGAAGTTCTCGGTTCATGTACTGTTGAAGCCTGGATTGGAGAATTTTGAGCATTACTTTACTAGCATGTGAGCTGAGTGCAATTGTGCTATAGTAGTGAAACCATCTATTCCTGGACTTTTGTTTCTTGGGAGTTTTAAAATGACAGTTTCAATTTCAGTACTTGTAATTGGTTTGTTCATAGTTTCTGTTTCTTCCTGGTTCAATCAGGGGGGATTGTACTTTTCTAAGAATTTGTCCGTTTCTGCTAGGTTGTCCATTTTATTGGTATAGAGTTGCCTGCTGTAGTTTCTTATGGTCCTTTGTATACGTGTGGAGTCATTTGTAACTTCTTCATTTCTAACTTTATTGATTTAGGCCTGCTCCTTTTTTTTTCATTATGAGTCTCATTAAAGGTTTATCAATTTTGTTTATATTTTTAAAGTACTAGCTTCTAGTTTCATTGATTTTTTTCTATTGTTCTCTTAGTTTATCTCTGCTCTAATCTTTACAACTCTTTCTTTCTACTAACTTTAGGTTTTGTTTGTTCTTTCTCTAGTTGCTTTAAGTGTCGAGTTTGGTTGTTTATTTGAGATTTTTCTTGGTTCTGGAGGTAAGTTTGTATTGCTGTAAATTTCCCTCTTAGAACTACTTTTACTGTATCCCATAGGTTTTGGATCCTTGTGTTTCCATTTTCATTTTGTCTCTAAGTATTTTTTATTTCCTTCTTTGATTTCTTCAGTGATCCATTGGATGTTTAGTAACGTTTTGTTTAGCCTCCACATTTTATGCAATGTTTTTCTGGTAGTTGATTTTTATCCTCATAGTATTGTGGTCAGAAAAGATGCTTGATATGATTTCAATTTTCTTAAATTTACTGAGGTTTGCTTTTTGCCCCAGCATGTGATAAATCCTGGAGAATGTTTCATGTGCACTTGGGGAAAAAAATAGGTGTTCTGCTGCTTTCAAATGGTATGCTCTATAAATATTAAGTCTATTTGACCTAATGTGTTATTTAGACCTGTGTTTCCTTCTTGAGCTGAATGATCTTTCCACGGATGTAAATGTAGTGTCAAAGTCCCCCACTATTATTGTGTTACTGTTGCTTTCCCATTTTATCGCCCTTAGCCTTATATATTGAGGCACTCCTATATTGGGTGCATATATATTTAGAATTATTACGTCTTCTTCTGGGATTGATCCCTTAATCCTTATGTAGTGTCCGTCTTTGTCTCCTATAACAGTCTTTCAGGTCTATTTTGTCTGATGTAAGTATTACCAGTCTAGCTTTCTTGGGTTTCCATTTGCTTGGTATATTTTCGTACTTCCCCATCACCATAATCAATTTTAGAAATTTCTCAAAAATAAACCTTGCACTCCTTGCACACCCTCCCCACAACCTCCCCTTCGCCTTCAACACTAAACAACCACTAATCTTCTTTCTTTCTCAATAGAGTTGTCTTTTATGGATATTTCATGTAAATAAAATCATACACTATGTGGTCCTTCATGACTGGATTCTTTAACTTACTGTAATATTGTCAAGGTTTATTCATATAATAACACACATCAATACTTCATTTTTTGTGTGCCTGATTAATATTCCATTGTATGGAGATACCACATTTTATTTAGCCATTCATTAGCTGACAGACATTTGCATTGTTTTCAATTCAAGGCTATTATGAATAATGCTTGCAGCATTCTCTTAAGCCACTTTCTTTGGATGGATAAACCTAGCCAAAACCAGCACTGTGTTCACTCTTAATCTCTAGTCACAACTAGGGATAAGCAGAATATTCCATACAGATTTTAGATATAAAAGAAACAAAGGAAGAGTATGCTTATTCTGAATCAACGCCACTTTCAAGCAGCCTAAAGGGCCAGGAAGATGGAGGCATCTAACAAAGATGACTACTCAGTCACTTGTTTAGAGACCAAGCACACGAAATGTTTCCCAAAGAAAGTAGGCCAACACAGACATGTGTACAGAAAGGACTTTCAGTTAGGCAGCCTCTCCAATTTTTGTGTATTTTAGCTCTTCCCTACAACTACTCCAGTGAACCTCAGACAGGAAGTCAGGAGACTTGACATCTTTAGATGTGAAACCATAATGCTGCCAACTCTACAGTCCTTCAGAAGGTCCCAGAAATCCTTAAGGCCGATCTTACACGGGGTGAATCAGGTTGAAAAGCAAGGACACTGGTCAATATAAGGAGAGTTCATCCAGTTAGTCAACCATCAGATACTGATTACATACCTCCTGTGAGGAGGTATCATGCTAGTAGTACAGCTAAAAATACACAAAAAATGGTTTGGAGACTGCAGAGAATTTTCTCTAAGCCTTTCTTTTCTTCTTTACTCTTTATTCTACTTCTCTGTTTAATTCATGGTGGCCTGTGGGTATATAGGCTTGGCACAGTGTACCCCAAGGTTTCAAATTTGTAGATTTTCTCCACTGTCAATCACCCAAATTTGCTGTGTTCTGTGGGACGACAGAGGATGAGATGGCTGGATGGCATCACTGACTCGATGGACGTGAGTTTGAGTGAACTCCGGGAGTTGGTGATGGACAGGGAGGCCTGGCGTGCTGCGGTTCATGGGGTCTCAAAGAGTCGGACACGACTGAGCGACTGATCTGATCTGTGGCACCAAAAGGCAATAAGCTCTTGAAGACTAGACTTTGCATCAAGGACAGAGAACAATGGATGTTCAAATGTGGAACAAATCCATGCTGAAAAATCAACCAAAGTTTACCAGGTGCTAGCGTGTGTTTTGATTTTAGCAAAAGTGAGAATTGAGCCTAGTAAGGAGGAATTTCAAGATGAATGAGATCCTTGCGTTACATGGTCCTGACTCCATTCTGTTGCATTCCACCTTTCCCTTGGGTCTCAATCACTACCATTGTCATTGTCCTAGGGACTATTCCCCTTTAAATGTCTGGATAAGTTCAGACAAAATCCTTAAAAATGAAACAGGTTAAAGCTGCCAAATGCTACTGGGGAACAAAATGATAATAAGTAAACGTCGCAGAAATAATATTGGCTCTGATGCTCATCAAAAGCATTCTATAACTTCCTATCTATGGGATCCTGGATTGACTTCCTATGTTCTGTCAGGCTCTTTTCCTTTTCTGGAAAATGAAATTAATAATACCTATCTTGTAGGCTTAAGCTGAGGGCTACATAAGATTTATTCCCTCAACAAATATATACTGAGTACCCATTAGGTGTCAGGCACTGATTTAGGTAAAACAGTGACACATACCCCAAAATCATACCCTTATGGAACCTATTGGTAAGGGAAGATAGACAATAAGTAAATCAATAAGTCAAAGATATGGGCTTATTTGTTTTCTACAGTGAGATAATCCATGAGTAGCAATGTCTAAAAAGGAAAAGTACATATAAAATTCCATCTGAAAGCCACCTGCAGTTTATACCTATTGCTCAAGAATGTACTTTTAGAGGAAGTTGGCGTCTTTGCCTGAGAACAGCATTTCAAGGGGGAATTTACTTATCCAAAAGAAAAGGCCAAATTCCATTTTATAACCAAGACATTCCAGAGAATGAAGAGCAAGTCTTCTATGCATAATAATGTAGAAGGCTAGTTTGGGACATTAAGACAAGTTGAGAAAAACTTGGCCTAAGGTAAGTGACTCCAGAGTCGAGGGAATTGGTCTGGCCCCTGACCAGTGCTATAGCCTGGGGTCTCATGAGGGAGCAGCCAGCATCTGGTCCCTATGAAGAGGCTTAGTTCATGGTTTACAGGGGTAGGGTATTTGGCTTATAGTCTGAATTTTCCATCTTGGCATTGAAATCATCTTATATTATTCTCAAACCATGTATAAATTTTATCGTACACTTGAAGCGGTAGTTGTACTTTCTGGAAAAGAGAAAGGCCTTTGTTCACACCTGGAGTGCCTCAGGGTGGAGAGAAGGTGGCAGGATTGAAGAGAGAAGGTGAAGAGTGTGGAGAGAGACGGCTGGAGGACAAGTGCAGGGTGAGAGGGGATGGAGGTCAGATTAGAGGGCATATTGGCACATTTTCTGGTGAGACTTAGAAGTATGAAGGAAGAAGAAACTCATGAAGATGGGGTCATGTGGGAAAGAGCCTCAGCTTACATTCATTCAGCATTCAAGGGAAGCTCCAAAGGCAGGAGAACTGGGGACCCCTTTTTAGTACATATGGAAATTTCTGAACGCATCGTAGACACTCAATAAAGGCTCATTCCCTTCTTCCTCCTCCTCTATTTCCATAATAAAATGATACGGAAAAACTGAAGTTGCAAGAAACTGTTCACCCAATCAGGAATATTTTATAGAGCTACCAGAGTTAATTTGCCTACAAGGCAATTTTGATATAAATGCTTACACAGCTCTTCAAATCTCCTTACTTCCCGGTTGTCACAGAAGGATCCCTGTGAGTGTGTGTGTGTGTGTGTGTGTGTGTGTGTGTGTGTGTGTATTTGCTACAGAAGAGTTGCTACCTGAAAGGTCCTTCTTCATGCCTCCTGAGACCTAAGAGAATCCTCACTGGATAACCACCTTAAGAGCACAGCCTAATCCTGGTTTCTGTTGTCGATATCTTCCCTCTACATAAGTGAAATAAGTATTACATTTGATGACATGTATGGTCTCATATCGGAGAAGGTGATGGCACCCCACTCCAGTACTCTTGCCTGGAAAATCCCATGGATGGAGGAGCCTGGTGGGCTGGAGTCCATGGGGTCACAAAGAATCAGACGTGACTGAGTGACTTCACTTTCACTTTTCACTTTCATGCATTGGAGAAGGAAATGGCAACCCACTCCAGTGTTCTTGCCTGGAGAATCCCAGGGACAGGGCAGCCTGGTGGGCTGCCGTCTATGGGGTCACACAGAGTCAGACACGACTGAAGCGACTTAGCATAGCATGGTCTCATATCTAAGACTAGTCTTGTTCTCTAAATAAAAGGTAACTTGACCATATGACTTCCATCCAAAGAATACTTCAGTAGACACAACCATATCGCTAACATGGGAAAAACACTATTACAAGGATGGTTCTGACAGTGTAAGTGATAATTATATTTTCTTTCCTGGTATCTTTCTTTGCTGTTTTCTCTGCATTTAAAAGTTTCTTGTTAAAGCAGCATGTGTTTTTGTTTTTGTTTTTTTTCCTCTCCTCTCCAGTATTTCTTTTCTCATCCCTTTGCTTGAGAGTTACTATTTACAGGTAAGCTTGGAGATGGAGTTTGGTTAGGGTTACACAATTTCATCTATTTAGCCTCATCATGAAGCATGCTGGAAAGACTTTGAAGCTGGTGAACATTTTTTAAGGCCAACAAATACCTGATGGGCATTTTAATTTACTTTATAGCTTTTTTCCATGACTGGTGCATGTCTATAATGGAAGAGTCAGCTCTTCCTTTAAGTGACAGAAGGAAGCCATTCTCAAGTAGAAGGAATACATATTTAAATTTATGATAGCTGAACTTGGCTGCAACAGCCACATTCTTGTTCTACTTTGAGCTTGGCAGGCCACTCTAATATTTCTTCTTGGTCTGTAGATGAGAGATCTCTTTTATTTTCCTTTGTTGGAAACTTGAAAAGCTCAAGAATAGATTTTTTATTTGAGACTTTAATAAACTATACAATCATTATGTGAACAGTTGAGCTTTGCCCAGCCTGACAAAGCAGTAAATAGAATATACTCATAGCACATTTATGTTTCATTGCTCTGATCCTGCCAGTGTCTACCCAAGCACTTTCTTTGTCCAGGAGTGGATTTACAGTCAGATCCTGATAGCATGTTGTTCTACACTAAATGACTTGTTCAATAGATTCAACATGGAAGTAGGGTTTTTAACAGAAATAGTATTTTTGGAAGCATATAGGTCCACAGTGCAAATGATCTAGATTAAAATGGAAAGTTATCACATTTATGTGGCTTAAACCTAGGCCATGTATCCTGGGGCAGTGCAGTGGCTTCCATCCATCTCCATGTACAAACACACATGTAGGTCATAACATATGAGAAGGAAATTTTACCATTAGAAATGTACACACCTCAGTATTTTGCAACATCCCCAAAGACCGCTGTTTTTCAGATTTTGATTCATTTAACGAGTAATTATTGAACATCTGTTATGTACCAGATGCTGGGAATGCAGATAACAGTAAACCAAAAGACAAACGTCCTAAAGTCATGGAGTATTCTAAAGAGGGAGAGGCTAGTGTGCAGGGTGGAAAATAACAACCAGATAACTGCCTCATGTAAGGTTGCTGCTGCTGCTGCTGCTGCTGCTGCTAAGTCGCTTCAGTTGTGTCCAACTCTGCGACCCCATAGACGGCAGCCCACTAGGCTCCCCCATCCCTGGGATTCTCCAGGCAAGAACACTGGAGTGGGTTGCCATTTCCTTCTCCAATGCATGAAAGTGAAAAGTGAAAGTGAAGTCACTCACTTGTGCCCGACTCTTAGTGACCCCATGGACTGGAGCCTTCCAGGCTCCTCCATCCATGGGATTTTCCAGGCAAGAGTACTAGAGTGGATTGCCATTTCCTTCTCCAATGCACAAAAGTGAAAAGTGAAAGTGAAGTCACTCAGTCGTGCCTGACTCTTAGTGACCCCATGGACTGGAGCCTACCAGGCTCCTTTGTCCATGGGATTTTCTAGGCAAGAGTACTGGAGTGGGGTGCCATTGCATTCTCCGCATGTAAGGTTAGCTACTGGTAAGTGCTAAGAAAAGTTAGTTTTCTTAAGAATTGAATGGGGGCACTTGTAGGAAAGGCAGATTCCTAGGTCCGTCCACATTGAACTAGAATATTCTAAAGCTCCCACTGTACCCAGGGAGGGATCTCCGATGTCTGTGGAGGAAGTCTGGTTCATCTAGAGGTCTACCATGCCGACTCTAGCCCTGGCAGGGGACCAGACACACAGAAAGTGAAGCACCCTCCATCACCCTCTGCATGGCCGTCTAGGCCTGGAGAGTAATGATTCATCAAAAGTAGTAGACCTTCTACCGGACCCAGGCCACTGCAGCTTGGCCTGGGACAGCAAATGTCCCTGAAGTCAGCTCTGCGCTCCCTCACAAGGCTGCTATAGGCAAGGACACTGTAAAGAGAAGAAAGCAAGTGTTAGAGAGAAGCAGTTATTATTATTCAGTGGAAGACATCAGTTAGATTCTCTTCCTAGTAACGCATGGACCAGACATCCCAGATGGCAGATCTTTCCCACTCAAATGACAGGGTTTCCTGAAAGGAAGACTAAGTGGTCCATCCCATTATGAGAGTGTGTCTGAGTGTATGGGGTGTGTCTGAGTGTATCTGTGTGTGAGAGAGAGAGAAAGAGAGAGACACATACACATACACACAGAACACAAAGAGACACAGAGAGGAACAGGGGGAGAGGCAACCACAGAGCCCCTTTAAGACAGGGCAGCTTGTTTCTCTTTGAGGAGAGCTGGACTCAGTGGGAGAAAGGGTTAATACCTTAGACAGAATGTACGCCTTTATAATTTGCAGATAAAAATGGTATCTGTAATTTCATAGAGTATTAGTCCTAGAGGGAACCTTAACCAACATCTCTCCAGTTTAGGTGAGAAAGGCAAGGGCTAGTGAGGCTCTCCAAGGGCTCAGGGCGGGGGAAGAAAGTGCCAGTGTAGGCCGTGGCTCCTGGAGCCAAGTCCATTGTCACCTGTTGAAAGTGAGTCCTGTAAGGACATTCACACGGGCTTACTCAGTGTAACCCTCTTATTGCATCCAATGTTTATTTGATCAGAAATAACTGAATCCAGATGAACCATACTGACCGTTTACTACATGGACACCTAGACAGAACCTAAAGCGAGGTTAACTCAAGTGTACTGGGGAGCAGAGTGAGGCGGTTCCTAGCACAGCTTGAAGTTCTGGGCCATTTACCTCTGCCCACCTGTCATTTGGTAAGAAAAGACCTATGGAGAAATAGGGGTGAAGGGTTAAGTTTGGAATGTCTGGCCTTTGTTAGCACAGTTGGAAAGACAGCGAAGCCTGGTGGTGGCTCCCAGAGCCTCTTCTCTGAAAACCGCTCAGGGACACCAGAGACAAGGAAGAGGACGCGCGTCTAAGGATGCCAGCCTGTCCAGGGGCTCTGCATTGGGCACAGCCATTGCGAAACACAAGGAAACCGCCCTCCTCTGTGAGGCCACTTTGAGAGGTAAAGGCCTATTTCTGGCAACTTAGGCTAAAAAGAAGAAAATTTTGCTTAAAAAGAGGCCTCATTGGGGAAAACAAATAAATATCTCCAAGAGGAACACCCAGGCTGCCCCTACTCCCAACCCCAGGCAATGCTGAGCCATGCCTGTAGGCCCAGCTTTACACTCCAGAGGCTCCTGGGACCAGGCTAAGGCAGAATATGCAGAGGAATTCGATCAACTAATGCCCCTTGACAGCAGTGATAAAGGCCGGAACCTGCAGACAGGCCTTGGAGCCCTAACGTCCAGCAGAGTCTGGAACTAGGCCAGTTCCAGGGGAACAGGCAGACGCATTCAGATCTCAGCCCAGCAGTCCTTTTCCCTTCCCCCATGGAAGCCTGTCCACACCCAGCCGCATCAGCACTGCTCTACGGATCAGACTGATCCAGGCCCAGGACTGCTGCCCAGAGTCTCCTGCTGTGCTCCCAAACCTCGCCGCCTCCCACTGGAATTCTCACCCCACAGGTCTCCTCTACAGGTGTATGAGTGGGGCCTCACCTTCCTTAGCCGGGACCCTCAGAGTGGCGAGCTTTGCTTTTGTCCTGGTGGGCATGCAGTGTCATTTGCTGAGTTGGGTAGAAAAATACACTTAAAGGCTTAAACTGGTAAGACAGAGAATTTCAGCTATCACTAACTGGGATTGCAAGAAAGTGTTTCTAAATTCAAACTCTCACATCCTGAGCATGAAATGGGAAAAGCCTCTCTTTTTCACAAGCCGCATCAGTCCTCACCTCCTTCCTGAACATGCAGCTCTGGTGCTCACAACCTTCCCCACCACAGCTCCTCATACTCAAGTGTTCTTCCTCCGCCATCTCTTCTACTTTTGGCTTTTATTGCTTCTCGTATATTCTGATTACTGTATGTCACAGAGATTAAGAACAAAGACTTTGCTGTCAAATAGATCCGAGTCCACATCCTCAACTGCCACTTATTAAACACATGCCCTTGGACTAGGCAACTCCTCAAGGTCTCAATTTTCATATTTAACAAATGAAAAATAATAACCCCTCCCCCTGGGGTAATTGTGACAATTTAAGAAGTCAAAAATAAAGCGCCTAAAATAAATCCTAGCACATAGTAAGCACAATAATAAAAGTTAGTTCTCGTTTTTACTATGAATAAATAATAAGTAGATCCCCCGTTACTTGATATTTTTTAGGAAATGAGTCCCTTTGGATATCTGATGTAAAACCCTTAACATTCTTCCCTGAAAAAATATATGTACTCAAAAATTTTGCACATAATTTCAGAGGAAATATGGAATCCCTGAAGCCATCCTTTGGTCTCATTTTAGGATGTCCCAGCATAGAATATACCTCACTGTCCAAAAAGAGTGTATCATTTTTGAGGGCTAAAATCATATCTTCTAATTTTTCTGCTCCCCATAGCACCTACAATGATATCTTGTACTTGGAAATGCACTCCATAAATATCTGATGAGTAGCTGATGCCAAATTTCAACTCTCCATTGGATGTTGGAACTAAGCACTAATAATTTGGATTTGATTCTCCTATTCATGGAGGAAAAAATGAGTTTTGCTTTCATGTACTACAGAATACTTGATGTTAGTACTACTTTTGCCCAGAGCATGAGTTGTCAATTCCAAATGGGACTCTCACTTTCCAAAGCTCTGTGGCCAGTTCCAAGGAAGGACATTCAGGCCCCAAAGCCAAGTCACACTCACTAAGAAGGGAGTGTGTTCTCAGCCAGCCCCTGAACCAGAGGTTCCTTACATCTTTGCTGACAACCAGATGTCATGGTGGCCCTCAGCAATGGCTTTCATTAGGTCAAGTTTGCTGCACGTCAATTTAGAGCAAGCCTAACTCTGGCTAAATGGGCTAGACATTGAACCAAAAATTCAATAAGAACTCTGACAATAATTAACTCGTACTGATTACCTTTGTAAACGTAGACACACTGTAAACACATGTTCCTTTATCCAAAAAAAAATCAATAAAAGGGACATTTGTCAAGGTGCAAACACAGTCATGTGACAGGACCTGCACTTTGCGTCCCTCCCGCCCACTCTCCCATCCCTTCAGGCTTTGGTTGTTCCTCTCTCCTCCTTTAATGGTCCTGGCACATTGAGAGGGAAGCAGATACTAACTGCAAATAGCAGATCTTTTTTTGTTGTGTTATTTAAATTGGTTTCTACCTTTCTTGAATTAATCTATCCGTTAGTCATGCACACTAAGACTTAATAACAGTGCAAACTGAAAATGAGGTAATCATAGCCAAAGAAAAGAAACAGTACCAAAGGCTCTTTTGCAGCTCTTGTCAGAATGAAAGCTCAGACTTCACCATT
Organism: Tragelaphus eurycerus; assembly: GCA_935064755.1. Taxonomy (NCBI): domain Eukaryota; kingdom Metazoa; phylum Chordata; class Mammalia; order Artiodactyla; family Bovidae; genus Tragelaphus; species Tragelaphus eurycerus. Next base: position 12,077,717 of record CAKXYN010000024.1, on the reverse strand, counting down.
CCTGTTCCCCTTTCTTTTGCCAGCACAGGCATGACAGATTCTAAGCTGTTTCTTTTTTCTGAGCCTTGGTGCTCTTCAAACTAAATGACTCTGGCAACCTGTACACAAGAATGCAAAGGGGGCTGGTGAGCAAGCATTGACTTTTCAAAGCACAGTTGAGAATATTAGGAGGGAAGATGCAAGGAACTGTGAGCAGCTTTTGCTAATTTGGACACTCTGTCGTGCACCATGTTCTAGCTTAGGGGGAAGAAGTCCGAGGTCGTGTTTGGTGAGCTTTCATTGCAGGGAGGGAACAAACTGCTAAGAGACTTTCAGCATAAACTTCTTATATTGACCTGAAGACAGAGAAGCAAGTGCAAGTTGACCTCCAGTCCCCTGCAGGGTGTAGCCTTCACATGCACCATCACACACACACACACACACACACACATACAGGCACATAAATACATTTGCCCCACGACCTAAAACAAAAAGTTCTACATATTCGGTGATCATGAAGACATACTTTCATAAAAAAAAAATTCCTGAGCCCCTAAATTTGGTCTTTCCATGCCCACCAACAAGATCATTCCCACCATCCTAGCTCTTCAGCACTCCTGTCTGTGAGCAGAAGTCTGAGGCGCCCTCAGGATTCAGCTTCCTCTATGAATAACATGGGCGTCCAAGCTCTGACTGATCTGGGGGCCCACTTGTGCACACCCTTCCTGTTCAAACGCCAGCAAGAAAACCAGTGCCTTTCTTAGTGTGTTCCTTTCCTCCTGCCTGGTAGTGGCTACAGAGGCCCCATCTAGTCACTAGTGAGTTAAACTTTCTGCCTTCCGACCCAACCCCACCCATTAGTAATCTTGCTAATTAGAATCCCATGGACAGAGGAGCCTGGCAGGCTACAATCCATGGGGTCACAAAGAGCTGAACACGAGTGAAGTGAATTAGCATGCAATATATAACTTATCTTTGGAGACTGGTCTACCCAATCAGTAAAAAAAAAAAAACTAGTGTTGAAAACAAAGCTTTGACTTAAACACTAGAACCAGAAGCAAGTTAGACAAAATAGGGAATGTGGCTTAGGCCAAAATCTGGAGCCCTTATTGTTGTCACTGTTGTTCAGTCACTCAGTTTTGTTCAACTCTGCAACCCCATGGACTGCAGCACACGAGGCTCCCTGTCCTTCCATCTCCCGGAGCTTGCTCAAACTCATGTCCATTGAATCAGGGTCCATTGAGTCATTTTATCTTCTGTTGTCCCCTTCTCTTCTTGCCTTCAGTCCTTCCCAGCATCAGGGTCTTTTCTTTTTTTTTTTTTTCTTTGTCTTTTTTTTTTTTTTAAATTAAATTTTATTTTGCTTAACTTTACAATATTGTATTGCTTTTGCCATACATCGAGATGGATCCACCACAAGTATACACGCGCTCCCCATCCTGAACCCTCCTCCCTCCTCCCTCCCCATACCATCCCTCTGGGTTGTCCCAGTGCACAGTCCCAGGCATCCATTATCAGGCATCATACCTGGACTGGCGACTCGTTTCAGATATGATATTATACATATTTCAATGCTATTCTCCCAAATCATCCCACCCTCTCCCTCTCCCAGAGTCCAAAAGTCTGTTCTATACATCAGTGACTCTTGCTGTCTCGTAAACAGGGTTATTGTTACCATCTTTCTAAATTCCATAGGGTCTTTTCTAATGAATTGGCTCTTCCCATCATGTGGCCAAAGTACAAGAACTTCGGCTTCAGTGTCAGTCCTCCCAATGAATATTCAGAGTTTATTTCCTTTAGGATTGACTGGTTTGATCTCCTTGCTGTCTGAGGGACTCTCAAGAGTCTTCTCCAGCACCATAGTTCAAAAGCATCAGTTCTTCAGTGCTCAGCTTTCTTTATGGTTCAACTCTCACATCTGTACATGACTACTGGGAAAACCGTAGCTTTGACTAGATGGACCTTTGTTGGCAAAGATCTCTGATGATGTCTCTGCTTTTTAATACGCTGTCTAGTTTTGTCATAACTTTTCTCCCAAAGAGCAATCATCTTTCAATTTCATGGCTGCAGTCACCTACTGGGACAGAGTGAATGGGTTTATGTGGTAGATTCAGAGTGTATAAGCAGAGGAAACAAGCCTTGCTCTAACTTCCATTAGGAGAGCTGGACTCTCCACTTTGTGTTCCTTGAATAGCTCTGACCAGCAACCTTAAACTTGGCCAGAAACCAACAGGACCTGGAATGCCCAGCAAATAAAGATAGCATTTTTTTCCTGGTTCACAGTATCTCCAGGTTTCTAAATATGGACTTCCCATCTTTCAAACCAGGAGGATTGCATTTTCTAAGCCACAAGACTTTGCAGAGAGCAGGATGGACAAAACATGTTCTGCATCCTAGTTCTTTCAGTCTCGATGCTAGGTCCACTTGCCACCACACCATGGCCAGTCTGTGGGAGGCTCAGATGCAGCAGTGCAGAGCAACTGGTCTCAGGTCCCTAGATCTCTGCTGCCTCCCTGGGGGCTCAAATGACTACAGAGAGTCACTCTCTTTCCACCAAGGACTCTAGAAGTCAAGGGTTCTAGGTTCACACAAAGAATCTATTTCACTTTGGAAAACCAAATGTTTTTATTTTCGCTAATTACCAACATGTGAAAGGCCTAATGGTGAAAGCAAAAAATATGAGGTGGACAGAACTCATGGAGTTCACAGTCATCAGATTCTATATACACAAAAGGGTGTTATCTTCTTGTTCATACAATCTCCAATTGGTCAAAAATTTAATATTTTAAGAGGCCTTGATGGTTTTGTTTTTTAGTATCCTCAGGTGTGGTGCATTTTTACCCTTTGAGGATGGATTTGGTGTTTGAAGGCAACCAGAAGTCATTTGGACTTAAATCTGAAGACTACAATCCGTCATCAAGTTGGTTATCTGTGGCAGGCAGCTTAAAAAGGCCCCAGTAATTCCTGCCTCCTGGTGATCACACCCTTATGCCAACCCTGACACTTGCCTTGGTCTGGGTTTGCTTCTAAGGAATAGTGTACAGCTCACTTCCAAGAACAGTGACAAAATATCTGTGACTTCCGTCTTGTTCACCCTGTCTTCCTGTATGTGGCTCTCCCCCATGTTTGCTCTCTGAAGGAAGCCCTGCCATAAGGAAAGCTGCCCAGTGAGAGGCAGGGAATGTTGTCTTCAGCCAGCTGCCAGAGAGGACCCGAGGTCTGCCTACAGCCCCTGCAGTAAGCTTGGAGCAGACCATCCCCATTCAAGGCTTGAGACACTGCAGCCTAGCCAGTACCGTGACTGCGACCTGGGAGATGCTGGGCCGGAGGACGCGCACACAGAAACTACACACAGATTCTTGGCCCACAGAAACTGTGAGATCAGAAGGGTCTGTTGGTTTCAAGCTGCTGGGTTTTGGAGGGCACTCTATTACATAGCAGTAGATAATGAACACAGGTTTGTTAAAATTAAACAAGGATGTGTCCATTGAGCAAGCAAAATGGTTTCTTTGGTACCCCAGACTTGACCAACTCAAATCAGCCCTCTTCCCGTCTTCATGAGCATATTATCCCCAGAGGTACCTTTCCTCAGGGATGCATGTCTCAGACCTCCTCCCCACCCCCGACCCCTGCCTGCCTCAGCCTCCGGGTAGATTCCCGGCCTGTTTACCACTCATATGTCTGACCATGTGCTCAGGGTGTGGATGCGGTTTCCAAGGCAGATCTGAGTAGAAGACGACCTAGTAGGGTCCTTGAGGACTGTTTCTGGGCCTTCTGTTGCTCTCCCTTCTGTCCTCAAAATACCATGCTGCCTTCCTGCCTCCATGAGGATGGAAAAAGAATGTTTGAGCACACCTTTGGGCCCTGAAAGGTTTTTTCTGTCAAAGTCTTAAAGAGGCCATCTCTGAACAAGTGATGGGGACTGAGTTCTGGTGATAGTGAGGGTGAAGGGCAGCAGCTTTCTCCTCTGCTATTTAATGTCCACCTCCATCCACCCAGTGTGGATGCCCACCTGTCATTTCCACTGCTCACAACTGAACCAGTCTCTAGTCAGCCTTCCTAGGAACTAAGTCAGAGAAAACGGGCCTTTCTAACTGCTCCCTGGGAACATTTTCACGCATTTAGGCTCGTTTCTCTGCCTCTTGGAAGATGCTGTGGGGTTCATGGCATGCTCTGTTAGCTAAAGGGAGAGAGAAAATGAAAAGCAAGGTAGAGGAAAAAAAACAGAAAGTGACGGTGAAGAGATGAAAGAGATGGATGAGTGGAGAAGAGCCACTCACCTGGCCTGCGCCTGGGCACCACGGTTCCTCAAGAGTCCTGATAATGGATTAGCGTTCGCATGCCTGGTTTGCTCATCCCTTCGTTCAAGATTACACATGGCATCATTTAGTCCAGAGAATTGAAACTGCTCAGAAATGTGGTCACAATGCATTTCCATTTCTATTTCTGTAATTATACTTCTCTGCAGAACTCTGAGTGGCCTACTTTTAAGTGTCTCTGCTTTTCTTTGAGTGGGAAAAATAAATACTTCTTTAAAATCTGGAATCATTGTTCTATCAACTCAACAGAACACTGTTTTAAAAAACAGAATATAATTTCCATGGTAACCCCACTGGCCATGGGGCCAATTCTAACTTTCTATCTTAGGTGCTGAATTTACCGTGCTGATTTTCTAATGATAATGTAAATGGTTTCTGGGCTCAGGATTTTATGGGAATATATTGGGGTTTGTATCCTTTTTATGATAGTTGGATAACTCTAGAAAGATGTGCATAAAAGTCTTTTAATGTGACTTTTCTCTAGCCTCATCTCAAGGTTACTTGCTGACCAACATGCTCTTTCCTTTGATACCACCAGCATACCTCTCATCTAGAACTTTCCTTTTGCATACTGACATCAGGGCACTGCAAACATCTGCTAGGCTGCCATGCAGAACCTACAACGCCTTCTTCCAGAGCTAAGGAAAACAGGTTATCCAAGAAGTCACAAAAGGTACCCACAAGGCACAGAATCTTCCTTGTCTCTGGCCCCAGGATATGCAGTTATTTCCAGGGGGAATCACGAAAAGGATGTGATGACTAAATTCTAATCAGATCTTCTCTGATTTCATCCTTCTCTTTCCTCATCATTCTTCTAATAATGTCTATAATCCTAAGTCTATAACAAGCCATCGTGTATTTCAAGTTTATTTGAGATCTGTGAATTTATGAAGAAGGGGGCTTCTCAGGTGGCACAGTGGTAAAGCATCAGCCTGTCAATGCAGGAGACCCAAGAGGTGGGGATTCGATCCCTGGGTTGAGAAGATCTCCTGGTGGAGGAAATGGCAACCATTCCAGTATTGTTACCTGGAAAATTCCATAGTCAGAGGAACCTGGTGGGCTGCAGTCCATGGGGTCACAAAGAGTCAGACATGACTGAGCCCTGAGACTTTGAGGACTCAGGGTATGTATTTGAGGGTCGCTCAGGTGTTCACCCAGGGAACACGTCTCAGCCTACTGAGAAGGAACAGCGGCAGTATTGGAGACACCAGCCTCGGGCCTGCCGAGATTCTGAGTGGCGAAGATCCTGCAAATCCCATTTCCTTCCCACTGCTAACACCTTTGGCAGCACTTCACACCTTGGTTTCCTCTGGCTGCACAGGCTGGATGAAACTTGCTCACGCTCCTGCCATGGATACTGAGGGACACATGTGAGTGAGAGGTCTAAGCCATAACGTGCCTCGTCAGAAAATACAGTGTTGATGAGTTAGAATGATGTAATTAGAAGGCCAGTGACATCATATCTGCCATCACTTATGTTTTTAAAAAAATATTTTATGTAAGTCAAAAATCAAATAAATACCATTCACATATGTCAGTGTTTTCAAACAGTACGAGTAGCTAGTTGCCTGGCACTCAGCCTCCTAGATGTCAGCTCTGGGTCTCAGATCTTTACTGGGTATCTTGGTCACATTTCTTATCTTCTGAAACTTGGTTTCTTTGGCAAAATGAGGATGAAAATAATCCATAGTTGATGAAGCTCTTTGGGATTGTAAAAATACTCTAATACATGTAAAGCTTTTTGCATAATATTAACTATTAGGAAAGCAATAGTATGAATAGTTCAACTGTACAAAAATTGTGAAAGCATTCCATGCCTATGGCTTGTAGACTAAGTCCCCTGCTATCTGTCTCTCTGACAATCACTTGGTAGCCTAAGCTCAAGACTATTTGTCTAGACCAAGGTTGTTAAATTACAGCCCATATGCCAAATTTAGTCCACCTGTTTTTACAAATACAGTCTACAAAACTCACTGGCTTACATATTGTATCTAGCTGCTTTCAAGCTGAAATAGAAAGAGTTGAGTATAGCTATAAAATCTAAGCTATTTACTCCATGTTTCTTTACAGAAAAATTTTGCTAGCCATTGGTTTATCGTGCTGTGAATATCCTAGCCGAGCCTACACCAGTACAGCTTTTTGGCAGAAGCAACTGTGTAGGGCCCATTCCAAACTGAAAATGCCATGTACCTTCTTCTAACATTTTAAGAGTTTCAAGACAACAGCAGCAAGTCATTCAGTCAAGCACAGAAGCCTCATGTATGTGGAGCCCTGTGTGACTGTGGAGTGACACCCCAGGGAAGCCAGCTCTGCCTTCTTGTTATCTAGATGTCACTCCCTTTATAAACTCTGTCTTCATTTAATCCCCAAAGGACTCTTAGAGCAAAGACTAGAACAGAAAAGGGAAGCATTACCAAAGTTATACCATAAAATAATTCCAGGTAAATGGAGTTCAAAATTCTCTATTAAAGGGATAACTGCTCATTTGAAGCATCCTGCTTTCACATGACACAGGGTTTTCCCTTTTGATTCTTTGTTTTAAATTGTTGTCCTGGATTTTCTCTAGTTTTTAATATTATTTGACTAAACATAATTCTCTATCAACACTGGTTCAGATGACTCCAGGAGAATTGTCATATTTGGTGTTTAGAATCTGACAACTATTAATGCATTTTCCCTTGAATGAAAAAGAATGTATTTGGTATTTTAAAACTTACGAGCCTAGAAGTATCTGAAAGGCTAGAATAATACCTCCGGGCTTGTAAATCACAAAAATTCAAAACAAAGTGAAAACACTTCAATTGTCTTTTTCTCATCTTTTCTATAAAACATCACTTCCCACATCACTGTTCACCTGAAACTATCACAACATTGTTAACTGGTTATACCCTAATACAAAATAAAAAGTTCAAAGAAAAAAAAATCACCTACCATGCAGGTCCCTAAATTGTATAGGACTTTGAAAATGTTTGCACTTTTAAAGCAATTAAACATTTCTGTCTCATCAAAGTCAGGATTTAAGAAGGTCTAGTGTTTCAAGATTAACTAGGAAACCATTTGCTGGTCACACCAATAAACGAGGAGCTGATCAGACAGGGTCCCTCCTCTTAGTGTAATTCATGCTACAATAACATGTGGAATAGGACAGAGGAGAATTAAGAAGAGAATAAAGCAGAGAAGACCCTCATTAGATCAGCATCCTTCTCAGACTCATGTTTTGTCTCGAGGAGAAGCAGATGTGGAAGCCAAAAACCAAAGCAAGAATGAACTTCATTCATAGACAGTCCTTCTCAGTCCTCTCTTCTCCACCAGCTTCCCAAGGCCATGAACAGGAGCAGAGCTCTCTGGATAGTAACCAGGAGACGAGACTTGCTCGCCCAGCCCCGCCTCTGGGTCTCAACTTTGTAGCCTCACTCTCCCACCCTCAACCTTCCAGTTGTTTGTTTTCAGCCCTCTGTTTTTTGAAAGACTGAAAGCTTTTTTTGAAATTTTTATTTCTTTGAAGTGTAGTTGATTTACAATGTTGTCAGTTTCTGCTATATAGCAAAGCAGTTTAGCTATATATATATATATATATATATTCATTCTTGTTCATATTCTTTTCTTTCCTAGTATTATGATTTGTCACAGGACACTGAAGGTAGTTTCCCATGCTATCCAGTAGCACCTTGCTCTTTATCCATCCTGTATAAGACAGTTCGTCTCTGCTCACCCCAAACTCCCAGTCCCTCCTTCATCTCCCTTGCCCTTGGCACCCACAAGTCTGTTCTCAACGTCAGCGAGTCTGTTTCTGTTCTCCAGATGAGTTCATTTGTGTCATATTTTAGATTCTGCATGTCAGTGATAGAGAATGGTATGTGTCTTTGTGTGAGTCCTCACTTAGTATGATGATCTCTAGTTGCATCCATGTAGCTGCAAATGGCATTATTTTGTTCTCTTTTATGACTGAGTAAATATTCCATTGCATGTATGTATCACACCTTCTTTATCCATTCATCTGTTGACAGACATGTATGCTATTTCCATGTCTTGGCCAAGGTGAATAGTGCTTCTATGAACATTGGGGTTGCATGTATGTCTTCCAGTTATAATTTTGTCTGGATATATGCCCAGGAGTGGGATTGCTGTTTTCAGCCCCTTGAAGTCAGGGAATTTTATGTGAATTTATCAAGAGTCTGTCAAGCATTTATACTCTTGTCTCCACAACTCAACTTGACCTTTCAGTTTCCATAGACAAATGGCCTACTCTCAGCCAGCCAGACCCTCACACCTGCTGAAGAGTGACCCAAAGATGCAGAAAGAGCTAGTGATTATTTGAAAGAAAGACGTACTTAAAAGCTCAAAAGGTCCTGGTGGTGCCTGGCCAGTTTGGTGTCCTAACAACATTCTCTGCAATGCTGTCCTGAATGGATTTCTGCTCCTGGCCTCCTAGAGTGTGGCGTATTTTCTTCTCCTTTTTATCTCACCTTCCTATCCACATTGTGAGCACCCTGGTATTATTTTGGTTCATAACTTTGCAACTTTAATTCACCGGAACTAGCTTCTGTGGTTTGTAACCAAAAGCACTAATGGATACAGCTGGTCTATAAGAAGTGATGGTGCTAGTGATAAAGAACATGCCTGCCAATGTAGGAGACTTAAGAGACGTGGGTTTGATCCCTGGGTCGGGAAGATCCTCTGGAAGAGGGCAGGGCAACACACTTCAATATTCTTGCCTTGGACAGAGGACCCTGGTGGGCTACAGTCCGTGGGCTACAAAGAGTCGGACATGACTGAAGTGACTTAGCACACACAGAAGAAAGGATGGAAAGGGCCCTGAAGTTTAGAGTGGCGGTCATGCCCCTAAGGGAGTGATGGGTGCTGGTTTGGCCTCCCATCAAAGTACCCACTCCTCTGGCCAATACGGAGTGCTGAGTTCAGTGCTCTGTGGCAAATAAGCCTTTAACATGGCCCAATGGTCAGGTCTCAACAATCTTAAATGAGATGTTAGAGAGAAGACAGGTTTAAGATGGAAAAGACTTGTTTGATTATATCCTACTGAGCCTTCAAATGTCTCTTACTCTCTTCTCATGATGGGTACTACCACCCACAAAATGAATTCAGAATCAGAAAAAAAAAAGTTATCAGCGGAAAAAAGGTAGTCAGTCATTCATGTTCATCTCCTTCTCTGAGGCAGGAACATCTAGTAGTTACAAGCAAGGGTTTTGAAGGCAGGTGACCTGGGTCCAGACTCCAGCTCCATCATTCACTAGACCCCTGATTCTCTCTAAATTCTCTGGGCCTCAGTTTCCTCACAATAAAGTGAAGATTAAAAATGGCATCCACCTCATGAGTGTTGTAAGAATTTAAATAGCTGCATGTAGAGCATTCAGAACAATGACTGGAGCAAAACAAGGGCTCATCAAGTGTCTTGTTGTTGTTGCTGCTGCTGTTGTTGTTATATGACTTCAGTCTACGCAGTGCTTGGTGGTACCTAGCATTTTCTCTGGAAAATCCCATGGATGGAAGAGCTTGGTAGGCTGCAGTCCATGGGGTTGCTAGGAGTCAGACACGACTGAGTGACTTCACTTTCACTTTTCACTTTCATGCACTGGAGAAGGAAATGGCAACCCACTCCAGTGTTCTTGCCTGGAGAATCCCAGGGACGGGGGGAGCCTGGTGGGCTGCCGTCTATGGGGTCGCACAGAGTCAGACATGACTGAAGTGACTTAGCAGCAGCAGCAGCATTTTCTCTGTAATGGTGGGTTACATGAGTATCAGGTGTTTCTTTTAGTATATAGAGGAAATTATATTTTTAATGCAACAATAGGATTTTGCTTTACTCACAAGCCCCAAGTAGAACACAGCCAACTGTTTTGATAAGTGGTGTGGGTAATTATGGTTTCCCTGTTAGTTCAGCTGGTAAAGAATCCACCTGCAATTCAGGAGACCCCAGTTTGATTCCTAGGTCAGGAAGATCCCCTGGAGAAGGGATAGGCTACCCACCCCAGTATTCTTGGGCTTTCCTGGTGGCTCAGATGGTAAAGAATCCACCTGCAATGTGGGAGACCTGGGTAATTATACTGACTTGAGCAAGCCTCTGTCTTAATGGGTTCTCTTGGGCATTTCACATGCTACCTGCTGCCTCTTTGGACCAAATTTGGTTAATCTGCCATTTTGGAATCAAATAGAGAAGGCAATGGCACCCCACTCCAGTACTCTTGCCTGGAAAATCCCATGGACAGAGGAGCCTGGTAGGCTGCAGTCCATGGGGCCACAAAGAATTGGACATGACTGAGAGACCTCCCTTTCACTTTTCACTTTCATGCATTGGAGAAGGAAATGGCAACCCACTCCAGTGTTCTTGCCTGGAGAATCCCAGGGACGGGGGAGCCTGGTGGGCTGCCATCTGTGGGGTCACACAGAGTCGGACACGACTGAAGTGACTTAGCAGCAGCAGAGATTGCTGACATATTAAGATAGATACATCTCTTTGTTTTTTAGCATATTTTAGTGCATTTTGATACAAGCAAGTGAAAATCAAAGATATGTAATTTCTGGGAGTGAGGTGGACCATGTCTAGAACTGCAAGTCTAGAGGACTGAACTCTGCTGAGTAATCACATGACCTAAGGCAGGAGAATGGTTTTGACTACTGTAAGGAAAAGTGACCCTGAAATCAAATTTTATTCCAGAAAGAAACGTAGCTTACCTGCTTCTGTTTGTCATCTGGACAATCCTGTATCACATGATAACCCCACCATTCTGGGAACGAGATCATTCTTTCTGAGAAATGCAGACCTGGGGTCAGAGCCCTGTGGTCGGGGAAGCATGTGGCCATGTGGGTGCCTTGGGAGAGGTGCATGGGTTCCCCAGCAGATTTCCCTTGTGAACAAAAGCAGAAATCCACCAAGAGGACCAGGAAGTTAGATTCATGGCCCACAAAGAGGAAGAGGGAGCATGAGACTCGGGTGTGAGCAGGGTGACACCACATAAGTGGAAAGAAAGGTCAGGTGTCCGGGAGGCCAGAAGCAAGGGCAGGACGAGGTCACAGGACTAGACTGCCAGGGTTTGAATCCTGGTTTCAAAGTTTATACGATGTATGACTTTAAGAAAATTAGGTGAATTATCTGTACTTTATTTTCCTCATCTGTAAAATGGGACTGGAAATAATCATCTTTCTCCTAAGATTGTTGTGTAGGTTAAATTGGTTACTACATGTAAAGTACATAGAACAATTACTGCAGCAGAATAAGGGCCCATCGAGTGTCTTATTGCTGCTGCTGTTGTTGTTATATGACTTCCATCTACACAGTGCTTGGTGATACACCTAGCACGCAGTGACCCTGTTGCTGTGATTATCAGAGCTTGCTATTCTTACCATATTAGAATGCTTTGTCATGTACAAAGCAATATACAAATATAAGGCATGGTACTGGATTGATCAGTGTGGTAGTTTTCTAGGGCTACCATGACAAAGTACCACAGACTGGGTGGCTTCAGTTCAGTTCAGTGACTCAGTCGTGTCCGACTCTTTGCGACCCCATGAATCGCAGCACGCCAGGCCTCCCTGTCCATCACCAACTCCCAGAGTTCACTCAGATTCACATCCATCGAGTCAGTGATGCCATCCAGCCATCTCATCCTCTGTTGTCCCCTTTTCCTCCTGCCCCCAATCCCTCCCAGCATCACAGTCTTTTCCAATGAGTCAACTCTTCGCATGAGGTGGCCAAAGTACTGGAGTTTCAGCTTTAGCATCAGTCCTTCCAAAGAAATCCCAGGGCTGGGATTTCTTCTGAAGGAAATCTCCTTCAGAATGGACAGGTTGGATCTCCTTGCAGTCCAAGGGGCTCTCAAGAGTCTTCTCCAACACCACAGTTCAAAAGCATCAATTCTTCAGCACTCAACCTTCTTCACAGTCCAACTCTCACATGCATACTGGGTGGCTTAAATGACAAAAATTTATTTTCTCAAAGTTCTGGAGTCTGGAAGTCTGAAGTGTTGTCAAGGGGCCTCTCTGCTGAGGCCCCTGTCCTTGGCTTCTAGGTGGCTGTCTTTTCCTTGCTGTGCCTTCACATGTCTTCCTTCTGTGTCTGTGTCCTAATCTCCTCTCCTAATGAGGATGCCAGTCTTGTTGGTTGAACCCTCCCTGATGGCCTCATTTAACTTAATTACTTCTTTGAAGACTTTCTCTCCAAAGATAGTTACATTCTGAGGTTCTAGGGGTTAGAATTCAACATGAATTTGGGAGGTGGTGGAGGAGACAGATATGCTACTCAGTCCATAACAACCAGTGGTCCGTTTGGTGAAGCTGGAACTGTATTTCCCTTATCCAAGTGAACCCTGACTAGAGTTGGCCAAAAGAGGTCCTTTTATAAAATAAAAACAGCCCCCTGCTCTCTGGACAGCATGGCTGTTAGATGTAACAGATGGATGCAGGGATGCCTGGCAAGATTTAGCTTACCCTGGCTCTCCTCTGCTCCCCCAGCCCATCTCCTAAATTGCTTACCCTAGTGGTCTAGTGACTGACAGTGGCTCCGAAGCATCCCTAGGCATGAGGCTGAGGACCCAGGCATTTCCCATGCTCCTCATGATCCCCCTTCAGTGACCAGACATGCTTGGGTTCTAGTTTGACTAGCTTGCGAATCCTATGGTCTCCCGCTTTCCCTCACCTCCCACAATTGTGTTAAATCTAAATAGATCCCTTATCCTGATACACTTGTAGTGACTCTGCTTGCATGATTGAACCCTGACAGATACAGGAACGATAATAATAACACTAGTCTTCTGGACACACTATCACTAAACCTGAAAAGAATCTATGACTCACTCAGAAGCATGCATTTGAAGTTCTTCTAATTACGACAAGCCTGAGCTTACTCCAAAGTCCTCCAAATTAGTCTTTTCACTTCCATTTCTCCTGGCTCCAACATGTCCCACCAATGGCTGCCAGATGAAATTTCTTGAACCACCTTTATGTTATCAAGTAACGTCAAGGGAAGTCCCCGGCTGACAGCTGAGTAGCAGGCCCAGAGAACAACAGGTTCAGATGAGAGTGAAAGGAGGGAGGGTTCCCAGAGGGATGTCTCCAGGTGGGGGGAGATGGAATGGATGCAAAGTCTGATAAATATTAAGAAGGCAGTTTACAATGTCATTGAGTCATTGGGATGAGAATAGTAATGGGACATAGAAAATTAAGAAAATGTTTTGAAAAGTAATTTCAGGACATACAAAAAATCATATAAGAAAAGATATATGCAAATTACACTACTGTACTCAAATGTGGAGAGTTTTTAGGCATAATAATGTAATAGCACATCTAATATGACTATAACAGTAGGCTGTAAAGTAAGCCTATGGGGCAAATGAGAAGGCGGGTGGCAGGCAGGGCAGGAGCCACACTGGAGCCTATTTGAATGCTTTACCAAGGCAAGTTTTTGAAGAAGGCATACTGCTATGGGAAGCTGAGAAATGGAGCAGCAACTAGAGGGGCATATGGGACAAGGGAAGAATCTTGGAAGAGACAAGCCCATATTTGCAGACTTCAAGACTGATCCAAGAGAGGAGAGCTGCTAGCAGAAGAGGAGGTAACAGGGCAGAGCCCTTGAATGGGGAAGGGGGATGGATTCAGAGCCCAAATACAGGAGGCTGGCTTTGCTAGGAGACGGATGCACCCTCCATTGTATCAGCAGGGAAGAAGCCTGATCCAGAGGTAGAAAGGTTTGTGTATCTAGGTCAGAAGATGAGGGCATCTCCCTTCCTTACTCATCTCCACCTTCACTGCCGTCGGTGCTAAGTTTCAAAGCACTTTGCTCGATCTGCCTCCTGTCCCTGCATATTTGCAGCAGTTACCACAGAGGAGAGAAAGCTGGGCTGAAGGAGGTTGTAAACCCAGACAGAGATGAATGAACTTGTTGGAGTAACACAGCTAATTAGTGACAAAGCCAGGACTGCAACCAAACTGGCTCCCAGCCTAGTACTCTTTCACTACCAAATTACCATGTAATATTAAACAGATGGGAGCGATTAAGGTTTAGGACCATTAGAACGACCAACACAACCCAAGTTACATGAAATAAGGAATCGAGCAGAAACAGAGCACAGAGATTTAAGCCTCAAGTCGCAGGAAGGGGTAATTTTACCCGTTGTGAGGCCATCATTAGATTAGGGTGGGTTGAACTAAATTGTCAACTGGAAAAATGCACTGCCCCCAGAGTTCCCTAACCTGGCAGGGCTGGCAACACCCTGGCTCTAGGAGGCGGCTCTCGAGGGAGAAGACTGAGATAAACCTCAGCCAACAACACTTACCAGCATGAAGCCAAATTAACTCTTTAAATTACATAGACCTTCTGGCAATCTTTGCTCTACTCCATTCAGAAGTACTTACTAAAAATGCTGAACTGTACCAAGTTCTGAAAAATAACAGGTACTGCTCCACCTCCTTATCTGTGGGGGCCCTAGCATTTGTCACATTAATTAGAAGAGACTCTTTCTCAAAAATATTCTTTCCTTAGACTTTTCCTTCATGCTGCTCACACAGCGCTTGTCCCATTTGCAACAAATGTTTTTTGTTGTTCTGTATCTGAATTTCCAAAAGATCTTGGATGCTGGTGTTTATTTTGATTGATGTTTGCTTAATTGACACGCTGGTATTATTTCCCCCTCAGCATCACTAAATGTGATGGATAGTGAATTATGAAAGCTATCATTGGGCAGGCAAGTTGGTCTTACTACTACATAACTTAGTGGGGTGGTGGGGAGGCAGATTAGAAAGCCCACTTTGACAGGTTATCATTGGGTAATGCTAACTCAGAGTCTTTTCTGATTTAAAATTCTTCTGATTCAACTCTCAGTGCTTATAAAGAATAGTAATTTCTAAATAATCAGCTAGTATTCATCTTTTCTCCTAGGTTTGAACCATCCTGGTACCCTGACCCCCTAGCACAGTGCTCTTTTGTTCCCCAAGCTCAGGGCAGAGTTCCTGGACCAGGGAGACCAAGAAGACGAACCCCATGAGCTGCCAGATTGCCCCAGTCATCAGAAGAAAACACCCCACCTGCCAATATCCATTTCCCTTAGACTATGACTGTGGCTAAAGTCTCATAATTTTGTTGTTCGGTTGCTAAACCGTGTCTGACTCCTTGCAACCGTATGGACTGTAGCATGCCAGGCTCCCCTGTCCTTCACTGTCTCCTGGAGTTTGCTCAAACTCATGTCCATTGAATCAGTGATGCCATCCAACCATCTCATCCTGTCGCCCCCTTCTCCTCCTGCCTTCAATTTTTCCATAATCTTACCTCAGACTAGATAAACCCACCTGTACACCCAGGTCTCACGCTCACCTCACAGGTAGACTCTGAAGCACCTAGGGGAAAATAACACAATGGACACCAGACAGAGTCCTGTTCCTACCCATTTCACAAGGAAAAGGGTATAACTTCTGACAGGAGTTACTGAAAGGATTATAAATGCAGAAGACTTCTCTGACCACCTTATCTAAAGAAAATGCCTTCCCTCTCTTTGCATGCTATGTTATGTCACAACATCTTGTGAATTTTCTTTGTTGCACATATCATAGTAATTTGGATTACAATTTTACTTATTATCTTTTTCCTCTGCTATAAGACTTCTATGGAAAGGATCCATGTCTGTCTTGTTCCCTACTGAATCTTCAAGTGCCAGAAACAATGCTTGGTGCAGAGTAGGTAATAGATGGGCTTCTCTGGTGGCTCAGACTGTAAAGAATCTGTGTGCAATGTGAGAGGCCCAGGCTTGATCCCTGGGTCGGGAAGATCCCCTGGAGAAGGAAACGGCTACCCACTCCAGTATTCTTCCCTGAAGAATTCCATGGATGGAGGAGCCTGGAAAGTTACAGTCCATGGGGTCGCAAATATTCAGACATGACTGAGCAACTAACACTTTCACAGGTACTAGATATATATTAATTGGATAGATAGAGGGATGGGTATGTGGATGGAAGCAATGTGCTCTCTTCTCCCACGGGGAGCTACCTGTTTGAGAGACATCCCCAACTCTGGATCACTAGGTGGGTCTCAGGTAACATAGATATAGCAGAGAGGAAGATAAGGTGCTCATTGTTTGGTCCCATTGAGGCTTACACTTGAAAGAAAAGAAATAAATCAGATGAGGAATTGGGGGAGAAACCAACAGTAGGAATAAAGGGAACTTTAGAAAACCACCTTTTATCATGTGTCTGAGGAAGCTAATACTCAACAATGAATTGGACAAGAGGGAAAACTAGATGAGATTAGGAGATATTTAACAAATACATTTTGACTGACTAACTGAAAAAGCAAAGACAACCAAAAATGAGTAGAAACATAAATTCAATATAAGACATGTTACAGTGGACTTTCATCTGATCTCTATACTCTTAAGGAAGATCTTACATTGAGATGAAGTAGAGAGAGGCGTCTTTGGGACCCAACTGTCACTCACTGTCACACACAATCCCATCCACACCAGTACACTTGTGCTGACATCCTGCAAACCCAGCCTCCCAAGGGCTGCTTTCTCCAAAACACACTGCCCACTTGGTAGAATATTCCAAGAATCAGACTTTCCTCCTCCCATAAAAAATATTGCTCTGGGTCTTTTCCATTCTAGATTCTGAGGATAAATAGTTAAACTGGAAAATCCTCATTACTAGGTCATTTCCATCATGGGGGTGGTGGGGGGAGTGCTATAATTTTCTAATCTTAAAAATAATAATTTATTGATTTCACCTCCCCCTCTAGCTACAGTTCCATTTGCTCTCCTTTGCTATGCTCTTTTTACAGAAAAACTCATTAAAAGCTTTGTCTATACTTGTCATTTCCAGGTTTTTTTTTTCCTTTCATTCTCCCTTGAGTCTATTCTAATCAAGTTTTTATCTCAAACATTTTACCAAAACTGCCTGAAAAGGCAATGGCACCCCACTCCAGTACTCTTGCCTGGAAAATCCCATGGATGGAGAAGCCTGGTAGGCTGCAGTCCATGGGGTCGCTAAGAGTCAGACATGACTGAGCGACTTCACTTTCATTTTTCACTTTCATGCACTGGAGAAGGAAATGGCAACTCACTCCAGTGTTCTTGCCTGGAGAATCCCAGGGACAGGGGAGCCTGGTGGGCTGCCGTCTCTGGGGTCACACAGAGTCGGACACGACTGAAGTGACTTAGCAGTAGCAGCAGCCCTTATCAAGGTCACCAACAACCCCTAAAGTTCCTAAATCTAGAAGTTATTTCCAGCCCTTCTTTTGCTTAACCCATCAGGAGTATTTGACACCACGGACTGTTCCCTCTGGGCTTCTCTGATAGCTCAGCAATAAAGACTCCACCTGCAAGGCAGGAGACACAGGAGATGCAGGTTCGATCCCTGGGTCAAGAAGATCCCTTGGAGAAGTAAATGGCAACTCACTCCAGAATACTTAGCTGAAAAATCCCATGGACAGAGGAACCTGGCAGGCTACCGTCCACCAGGCCCCAAAGAGTCAGACACTACTGAAGTGACTTAACATGCATGCATTGTTCCCTCTGCCTGGTTCAAGTTCCAGAACCCCACCCTGTCATGACTTCCTTTCTATTCACTGGTCACTTCTTTTTGGATGCCTTTGCTGATCTCCTCCACCACCTGACCTGGTAGTTAGGACTCAGTCCTTTGTCTTCTCATCTTAACTGTACTCACTCCCTTGATCTCACCCAGCCTCAAGGCTTTAATGGATGTTTATATGCTGAGAAATGTATACACCTCCAGCCTACATTGATTTCCTGAACTCCAAACTAATAGGTCCTACTGCCTAATTGGTACCTTCACTCAGATGTCTAAAACTCTAGATTTTCCTACCTCTTTTGGCTGGTTACTATCTTCCCCACATCAATATTGGCAACACTGCTCTTCCAGAAGCTCAAACTCAAAAACCTCGGTATCACCTGATTGCTTTCTTTCTCTCATACCTCATATCTGAACATCCACAAATTCTTTAGGCTCTATTTTTCAAAATATATACAGATTTAGACCACTTTTTCAGTTCAGTTCAGTCTCTCAGTCGTGTCTGACTCTATTCGACCATGGACTGTAGCACACCAGGCTTCCCTGTCCATCACAACTCCCGGAGCATGCTCAAACTCATGTCCATCAAGTCAGTGATGCCATCCAATCATCTCATCCTCTGTCATCCCCCTCTCCTCCTGCACTCAATCTTTCCCAGCATCAGGGTCTTTTCTAATAAGTCAACTCTTCACATCAGGTGGCCAAAGTATTGGAATTTCAGCTTCATCATCAGTCCTTCCAATGAACACCCAGGACTGATCTCCTTTAGAATGGACTGGTTGGATCTCCTTGTAGTCCAAGGGACTCTCAAGAGTCTTCTCCAACACCACAGTTCAAAAGCATCAATTCTTCAGTGCTCAGCTTTCTTTATGGTCCAACTCTCACATCCATACATGAAAAAACCATAGCTTTGACTACATGGTCCTTTGTTGGTAAAGTAATGTCTCTGCTTTTTAATAAAAAGACCACTTTTTACCCCCTTCCTTAATTACCATCCTGGTCCAAGCCACCAGAATCTCTCTGCTGGATTAGATTAAGAACCTTCTAATGAATTGTCCTGCTTCTGTCCTTGCCCACCTGGAGTCTATTCTCAATACAACAGCTAAAGGGATCCTTTCAAGAGAAAGTCAGGGACTGTCACCCCTCTGCTCAGAACCTTCCTGTGGTTTCACATGTCATCTAGAATGAAAGCCCAAGCCCTTACAATAGCCTACACAATCTGGCCCCACTCTCTCTCTGCTCATTTCTTACTAGTTTTCTCATCGCTAACTTCTCTAGCTGCTCTGGGCTTCCACTTATTCCTCAATCTTGCTAATGATACTCCCACAACCGTCCACCTGCTGCGCCACTGCCTTGGTCCTACCCTGCACCCAACCCCTGATCTCCACATGGTTTCCTCCTTCATCTCCTTCAATCTTCTAGGTGAGGTCCTTTCTGAGTTTTAATCACAACCTCTCCTCTTCTGCTACTTCCCCTTTTTCTCATCTGCTCTATTTTTTTCTCCAAAGCATTTATTACCATCTATTTTATTAATTTTATTACATCATTATAACAAATTTTATTGGTTATAGTCTTTGTCTGCTCACATTATTGTGCAAACTCAGTAGAACAGGAAGCTTTGTTTCTTTTGTGCATTGCCTTATCCCCAGAGCCTAAGACAAACCTAGCACATGGCAAACAATCCATGAATATTCATTGAATCAATGAAAAAGCCATTCTGCACCAATGTGTAAGTGATTCCTAGTGAGTAGCCTTGATTTCACTCATTCACCCAACCACATTGTCTAACCCAAAGAAGTCCCTCTAATGGAGCAATGTCAGACCACATAGATTGAGACTACAGCACCAGACAGTCTAATGGGGAGAGATTTTGGTGTGGTTGGGGCCTTGTGGAAACCCTTCAAATTACACAGCATTGTTGACGCCTATGTGAAAATGACCGAGAGGTGATACCAAGCCACATGCTCTGTATGAGTCACAGAAAGAGACCCAATTGTTGATTGCATTGATGGTGATGTATTTTAATGGATAGCATAGTCCCTTTGTTTTCTGATCTAGTCAGACCACATTCAGAGTATTATGTTCACCTTTCGGAATTATCTTTCATGAGAAATATTGTTCAGAGAAAATCAGCCAGGAAAGTGAGGGCTCTAATGGTACATGAAGAATGACTAAAGTGATTCCATTACTTAAGAATAAAGTCTGAATACATGCACCACCTGTACCACCACTCTCGTCCTTTGTCCGTGGCAGACTTTGTTAATCAATCTTGATCCTCTTTCCTACGGCATTTACACAGCTCACAGCCCTCCAGGCAGCCACAATCCAATCTATTGGAATTGGCAAGTAAGAAAAAACTTGTTAGTTGTCCTGGCTATAAGGGAGATATGCTTTTTTTTTTTCCCCATGAAATGTTTGTGATATGAAAAAAACTAAACTGGTCCCATCTAGTTTCAGAGGGTAAAGCTATGAATAATGAAAATCCAGGATAGCATTCTTATGGTAATAACTGTCCAAATGTGAGGTCTTGGAAGGTAGAGAGTCTGGAGGACCACTTACTAAGGATTAACAAAGGAAATCTCCTTGTTAGGTGGGAGACTGAACTGGATGATCGCTCAATTTCATCCACCCCTAAAGTTCGGTGGATATTTTCCTACTTGGTTCTACTAGGCAAGGCCAGGGAGGTCGGCTGGGAAAACCTAAAAAGTGAACATTCACCTTTTAATTGCAATTCACCTTTTAATTTCACTGAGAAAGGTAACAGAAAACCAAAACAACAGCAACAAAGGCAATGGGTTATGCACACAGAGAAAATGATTCTCTCTAAGCTTAATAACAGTAGCAAAAAAACCCCTTTTTTTAGTTTTTGAACACTCTTCGACTTTCATTTGTTTTAGTTCTTTTCTATCCCTACATATTTTAATCCCATATTTTTGGTCAGAAGCCAATTAATTTCATTAAAAACGGTGGATGCCAGAAGCTTCACTTAGTGTGTTCCAAGACTTGGAAATTCCTTCCCTAATGACATAGTAGAAACTCTGTCGCCACAGTTAAGAGCAGGCTAGAGACAATTATTACATTTAAGTCATGCTTTGCAGGTTATCATACCCACATCTGCAAGCTATTCCCTTTGTAAACCATTTGGGGGTATTTGCCACAGAAAACTCATTGGAAAGTGCCAGCAATTGCGTGAGGACCCATGGCTGAGAATCTCCCGTGTGGCTCTAGAAGACAAACAGAGAACTTTCCTTTCGACAACTCCATGCCAACTTCTTGGAGCCAGGCTCCTCTTACCAAGAGAGGAAGTCTCTGCTTGGGGTGGAATGAAGGGGTGGTAAAGAACAAATCCTCAAGCAGCCACCCACCCTGGCCTGTGAAAGGAGAGAGGCCCATCCGGAGAGTTGGTTGGCTTGAGTGCTACTCTCCCTGACTTCTATAAAAAGAAGACAACGCCAGGACAGGACCTCTGCACAGGATGGCATTTTCCAACAGAGCTCAGAGAACATGCTGCATCCGTCTAAACACTCAACTGCTGGCAACTGTAGCTTTGAGCGTGTGACAACTGCTCTGGGCCTTGGCTCCCTCATCCATAAAATGGGATAGCAACATCTGCCCTTCATACCCTAGGGGCACTGGAAATATCGAAGTAAATAACATATGGAAAAGCACTTGGAAAAGAATTTTAGGCACTATACTAATATTAGGATTTTTGTGATTATGAGCATACTTTTGAGCCTGTTAGGCATTTTTTTATAAGGTGATGATTATCCTTAAACCAAGATAAAATCAAGACCAGTGTCACTCTAATGCTCTTGCTTGGGACCTTTGATTGGGTCCATCAGGGAGGCCTGGCGTGCTGCGGTTCATGGGGTCGCGAAGAGTCGGACACGACTGAGCGACTGATCTGATCTGATCCTTTCTGAATTCATCCCTTTCCCAATTTATCCAGAATGTGCAGCTCTTGAGTTGAGTCCTTGAGTTCCACACTTTAAAATTGAGGGTCAGTTATAGTTGGAAGGAATGTGTCAGTCAACTGGGATATGCAAAATCACACTTCTCTCTGCTGACCAGAGGGGCACCCACTTTGAATTCCACCCCACCCTGCCCCTTGTCTCTTTCCCCATCCTCCCTCCCTAGTAAGTTAGACTTAATTGGATCCATCCATATTCTTGACTTCCTATCCTCTATAATGAAAAGGATATCTTTTTTGGTGTTAGTTCTAGAAGATGTTGTAGGTCTTCATAGAACTGGTCAACTTTAGCATCTTCCACATCATGGACTACTGTGATGTTGAATGGTTAGCCTTAGGAACAAATAGAGATTATTCTGTCATTTTTGAGATTGCACCCAAGTACTGAATTTTGGACTTTTTTGTTGATTATGAGGGCTACTGCATTTCTTCTAAGGGATTTTTGTTGATTGTGTGGGCTACTCCATTCTCTTCTAAGGGATTCTTGCCCACAGTAGTAGATATAATGGTCATCTGAATTAAATTCACCCATTCCCATTTATTTTAGTTCACTGATTCCTGAGATATTGATGTTCATTCTTGTCATCTCCTGCTTGACCAAGGCCAATTTATCTTGATTCATGGACCTAAACTTCCAGGTTCCTATTCAATATTGTTCTTTACAGCACTGAACTTTACTTTCACCACCAGACACATCAACAAATGAGCACTGTTTCTGCTTTGGCCCATCTACTTCATTATTTCTGGAGCTATTAGTAATTGTCCTCCACTCTTCCCCAGTAGCATATTGGACACCTTTTGGCCTGGGGGAGAGGTGGGGGTCACTTTCCAGTAATTAAATCTTTTTGCCTTTTCATACTGTTCATGGACTTCTCCAGGCAAGAATACTGCAGTGGGTTGCCATTTCCTCCTCCAGTGGACCATGGTTTGTCTCATAGCTTCACTGAGTTATGCAAGCCCCTTTGCCACAAGGCTGTGATCTATGAAGGAGTGCTGATACTGGGAAAGATTGAAACCGAAAGGAGGAGGGGGCATCAGAAAATGAGATGGTTTGATAGTGTCACCAATTCAATGGACATGAATTTGAGCAAACTCTGGAAAATAGTAGAGGACAGAAGTGCCTGGTGTGCTGCAGTCCATGGGGTCACAAAGAGTCAGACATGACTTAGCAACTGAACAACAATCCATGTTCTGTCACTGCTACCAAATATGCTTTTGCAAGATATGCAGACACCTCCATTTTTTTCCTGGACCAATTATTCTGGAGTTTATTTTTTTCTCTTTTATCAGTCCTTTACATCTCCACTTGTTTCTGGCTGAATTTTAATTTTACCCCTGAGACAGCTAGACCCAGAAAAATAGAAGAACTTACACTTATTAAAAAATATTTAACAGGTACATAGGAAAAAATAGGGAGCTGGTATGTAAGGAAGAGAAAAGGAGTAAGAAGTTAGGATTACAACACTAGTTACAAGAGGTTTATAGATACCATTTCATGTGATATTGGTGTCATCAATTACTATCTATGAGCTGCCTAAATCTGTGGCAAAGCAATTGTTCTCAGAGATTTTCTAGAATTTCCCAATAAGATTAATGAACCATTCTAGAACATGATTGGTTTTTGCCCATAAGATAGAGTCCTACAATATTAGTTAAGTATCAAGCTCTTCAAATATTACAATTCACTGTAGTCATGGAATTCTATGAAATAACAAATAAAACTAAACACCAACACATTTCCTAAACTAGCTTAGCAACTGACAAATAAGACAATATAGCATTATCTTCAGTCATTTAAGCTAACCCTACCTCCACTTTACAGAACCAAATTTAATATATAATTCTAATCTAGTTGTATGGAATGTACCATAAGAACATGTGTATGCTAATATATTTCATTACAATAAATCAGAAGAGAAAAATATTGAATCAGACCCAGCCAGTAGACAAATAAATTCACCACATCTAATCTAAGTGTCACTTTAAACCTACTTGTCTTCCTTTCTGTTGTAAATATGGCTGGAGTGTAATTTGATATGACAATATGTGGTTATGACAAATGCAGCTTTACGCTCTCACATTGATTACTCTACATAGCAAATAAATCACAAAGCATTAATCCAGAAAGGACAAAACCTTAGAAGACATAGAATGAGATGTATATATATTGAAGGACTATGACTTCAGTAATCACTCAATAAATATCCATGGTTTCTTTTTCATGTCCTTTGCCTACCCCTTCTGATTCCTTATTCAAGATATTAAAACTTAAAGGAATCCTATGAATAGCTAGACTCCAGGTCCATAAAAGTTCATAAAGGTGAGATATTAAAACTATTTTCAGTATCTCAAAAATCCTAATAGATGTCATCCATTTCTTGTGAAAATTGAAATGTTGATTTCATTAGCTCGATTTAGTTAGCCTATGTTGCTTAAATATGAGTGGCAGTACATGTCTTTTGTGAATAAAATGTGTGAAATAAACAATTACTTCTCAGTAAAGGCGGTTAGATAAGTATGTGAAAAGGTAAGGTCTGTGTTCATGGAAATGCAATTAACAGAAGAGACTAATCCTACAGCTGTCTTGGCTTTGTGGTAAAAGTTTGGAAGAGTCCTCAAGCAGCAACTTCTTTAGGAGTAAATTGTAGAATAGATAAGAAAGATTCAGACTAATATGACC
This sequence comes from Tragelaphus eurycerus, assembly GCA_935064755.1. Lineage (NCBI taxonomy): Eukaryota > Metazoa > Chordata > Mammalia > Artiodactyla > Bovidae > Tragelaphus > Tragelaphus eurycerus. Next base: position 12,053,242 of record CAKXYN010000024.1, on the reverse strand, counting down.
CCTTGGTAAAAGGAATTCCTATTTTTCTGGTAAGGTTATTAATTTGCTTCCTTAATTCTTTCTTATTCTCATCAGGAGCAAATTTAATGATCGTGGTTGTTGTTTGGTTTCTGAGTTGTGTCTGACTTTCTGCGACCCCAGGGACTATAGCTCACTAGGCTCCTCTGTCCATGGGATTTCCCAGGCAAGAATACTGGTTGCTATTTCCTTCTCCAGGGGGATCTTCCTGACCCAGGTATCAAACCCGTGTCTCCTGCATTGGCAGGTGGATTCTTTACCGCTGAGACATCAGGGAGTTTCAGTGGTATAGTAGTAATGGTATAAATAAAATGATAATCTGCACACAGACACACACACATACAGGCACAAACATACAGGCTCTAAATTTCAGAGGGAAAGCTAAAGAATGTGGAAATGAAAATGATCATATCTTGCCTGGTATGAAACACAAGCCTTTGGTATGTCAACTATAGGACAGGCTGGAAATCTTAGAAACAAACCACGACTAAAGCGATGCCTTTTTAAGAGCAGTTCCTTTAAGAGAATCTGTTATGTATCCCTTATCATATTTCAAGAACCCAGGATTTTCTTTGCAAAGGAAAAGATAACATGCCAAGATAACTGAGGGAAAAGTAAGAGCCAGGCCCTAAAAGCAAATCAAAGCCTTAAAAGCAATTCAAACTCCTAATTGAGGCCCAGGAAAGTTCACTTGGTCAACAATAATTTCCATTTCTGGTGTTAATAGCCTGTCCCTATTTTATTCATTCATTTACTTACTCTTTTATTGATTTGCTTGTTCTTCTTTTTTTAGATAATGTGCAGCAAATGGTTATGCTTACCTATTACATTCTAATACTAGTTGTAGAACTACATGACAACAGTATTACAGTCAATATCACCAAAGAGCTTGTACTATAGCAGAAGATTTGGTAAAACAAATATGGTTGAACAAACAGATTTCTATTGAACACAGAATGCACTAGGCACTGTTTTCGGTGGTGTGACACAGAAGAGTAAAGCAGATGCAATCTCAGTCTGGTGCAGCTTGTCTTATGAAGATTGCTCTGGTGAAAACATGAACTGAGACAAATTGGGAGTCGACAATAGAGTAGACAGGATTTTGTGATATTCTCGGCTCCTGGAAAATAACAGGCACCCCAGCCTAAAGCTTTAATGTATCAGGACATCACAGAGACTTTTAGAAAATAAGTTGTGGTGAATAAGAATTATGTGTTGTGAATTTTACAACATGCTTTGAAGTCATTGATAGTGTTAGGTCCATAAAACCACTGTTTACCATTGTTATCTCAATAGATAACTATTTAATCCACCCAGTCAAATGTGATCTTTCCACAAGTCTTTAGAAAACCAAGATATGAAAATTCATTAAATCTCACTAATGTCATCTTCCTGGAGAGTAGAGCTGACTTCATTAAAAACTTAGTTCCTTAATAAAATGAGGGTTTTCAAAAATATGGTAGCTGTGATCATTTGAAAGTTGACTTCTTGAGCTTTTCAAGGATTGTGCAAAATCCAAAAATTTACATGTGTGTGTGTAAATATATATATGCATGTAAATTAATTCAACATGGTTTGAGAGATACACATACCATATCATTAGTAGTGGTTGGCTTTGGAGTGTGGAAATACGATTGAAAGATAGAAGGGAGAGACATTCAATAGACATTCAATTCTATTAAAAAATAGAATTTTTTAATGATTACATAGTTACATGTTATTCATAAAATTGTTGAAACATAGTATGCATATAGAAGGGATTGTCTATATAAAAATTGTTAAGTTAATTTATCTAAATCTCTAAATTTTGTTTTAATCATTTAATGACCTTTTGTTTTCAACTGAATAAAATGTGCTCATCTAACCAGAAGCATCAGCAGGAGCTCAGTGAGCTGTGAGTTTATTAGGAGTAGTAAAGGTAGGAAGAGTAGGAATTAATGACAGGATCTCTTTCTAACCTACTCAAGTTTGTTCTGCATCTTCTCATTTGAATAGTAATATGCAAAGGAAGTCAGGAAAATAAGTTTTTAATTAAAAATTGTAGAGCTGGAAAGGAAAAGTATTATTACTTCACAGGTAATTTTTTTTTTAATCTCTAAAGAGAATGAGGCCTTAAAGGTTAGTCTTACCCAATGCCAGATGCTGACCCAGCAGTAGGGGAACACTGGGGGCCAGGTCTTCCTGTGTCACACTCTTTCTACTGAACTTCTCTGGCTTTTAATCTCCAAGTCTCATAAAGTCTAGTTGAAACAGCTCTAAAATATAAGTTTTACCAAACACAACTACAGTTTCTTATGATTCATATACCAAATCGTGAGATGCTCTGCCCATCATAACATTTCATCCCAAATTCAGTAAGAGAAAAACTTCTTTAAAGTGTCTTTGCAGGTCCAGGTCTGATGGGTCTTTCTCTCTTTCTGGAGAGCCCACATCAGCATCTCTGCAGGTGTCTTTCAGTCCTAAACAACTCACGATCATCCAGGTCTACACCTGCACACACCCTCACACCCTGATGGCCTTGGTCTGGCAGGTTCAGTGTATTCACCTCCCTTCCTCTACCTTCCCCCAAGCCACAATAATAGAAAACACACAACTGTATCCTTATGTCTTAGAGAACCACTTTACATGACTTAGACTTCCAACCCAAATATTTAAAAGTTAAATTCTACAGTTGCACTCCAAAAATTAGGTCTGGAGGCAAAACAAAAAACAGTAAATCAAATTCAGAAGTGACAGTAGAAAGGGAATCAAATATTTTTATAGAAAAGTTTTGTCATTTGGGGAAGCAATAACAGAGACTGGGATTACTCAAGCTCCTTTTCAACAAGCCCAGTTGGAGGATCAGAAAGTTAATACTACATTTGGTGTTGTCCAGAACAGTAAAGATACACACTGTTGCATCAGGTGTTCAGACTCAAGCACTACATGCATTTTCTAATGTCACTTGTCAAAGAGAGTTTTTAAAGCTGATATTGTTAACGCCAGCAGAAGGGTCTATGAGTCACAGCCCCGGCCTGCAGCAGAATGCTACATGGGAGCTACTTTGACCTAATTGGGCTGAAATTCAGAAGCTACAAGTTGACCTCTGAAGAAAATACATTGTTTGTCCTTCTGGATTTGCCCCTCAGTTAACAAACATATGAATTTGGATTCATTCACATGCCCCTCATTTTTTCAAGTTCACTCAAGCGAAGACATTTTTTAAAATGGTCTCAAACAATGCCCATTGAGCAGAGTCCTGAGATCAGCTGAGCAACTCAAAAGGCTATTTTTTGAAGTCCTCTTCTGTGTCACTCATTCATTCTCTCCACTCAACCAAACATCATTTTCCTCAGCCCTGTGGGGATCTTTGGGTCAATACCCAGTAGTTGCCATATTTACACCCTGCAGATGGTTGCAAGATGGAAGATATGGATGTGTATATTCCCAAAATGGAATTTCTTTTAATACCACGTGAAAACATTTAAAAACTGAAGAAGACTACAGGGGAAAAAAAAAAAGATATGTGGGGTGATGTCACACTCCAAGAGGTATTTTATGCTTAGAGCCTTCTTCTAAGCACCCATAACGAGATGAGTATTCTTCTCCGAAAAGCTGAAACTTGTCACTGTATAAACCTTCATCAACTCAAAAAAGAAAAGAGTTCAACTCATTTACAGTACAATTGTCAAAATTGTACATTTGATTCTTCTCTTTAACAATTTTATGTATCTGTATAAATGGTGAAAGTGAAGTTGCTCAGTTCTTTGTGATCCCATGGACTGTACCTGCCAGGCTCCTCCATCCATGGGATTTTCCAAGCAAGATTCCTGGAGTGGGTTGCCATTTCCTTCTCCAGGGGATCTTCCCAACCCAGGGACTGAACCCAGGTCTCCTGCATTGCAGGCAGACTCTTTACCATCTGAGCCACAAGGGACACTCTTGTATAAATGGTAAAGTGAAAGTGAAGTCGCTCAGTCGTGTCCGACTCTTTGTGACCCAATGGACTGTAGCCTACTAGGCTCCTCTGTCCATGGGATTTTCCAGGCAATAGTACTAGAGTGGATTGCCATTTCCTTCTCCAGCGGATCTTCCCAACCCAGGGATCGAACCCGGGTCTCCCACATTGTAGACAGACACTTTACCGTCTGAGCCACCAGGGAAGTCCTTGTATAAATGGTAAGGTTTCCAAATTTCAGGTTGATATGTTTATCCATAAAATGCCTTTACCCCCTACATAGTAAATATCACATTCACAATAAATGCTATCAAAACTAGCCTACATTATTCCTAGTTGCATTAAATGTGCCTAGGAGTTTTAAACAACAGAAATTTACAATTAATTAAGATCAGAGGGGTTGTTACATTTGTTAAACCAAGGTTTTAGTAGAACCAGCTAAATCTGGATGCCAGACCCAGTGACTTGTCCTCTGTTTTACTGAGACGTAGTTCACCAACACTACTGTGTAGTTTAAGGTGTACAGCATAATGGCTTGACGTACATATATTTTGAAATGATTATTACAATAAATTTAGTCAGCATTCATCCTATAGAAATAAAAAAAAGAGAAAAAAAGAAAAGGACAGTTGTTTTTCCCCCTCTTCTTGCAATGAGAGCACTTAGTACCTTAGTTCAGTTTAGCCACTCAGTTGTGTCCAGCACTTTGTGACCCCATGGACTGCAGCACCCCAGGCTTCCCCATCACCAACTCCTGGAGCTTACACAAATTCATGTCCAATGAGGCGGTGATGGCATCCAACAATCTCTTCCTCTGTCATCCCCTCCTCCTCCCACCTTCAATCTTTCCCAGCATCAGTGAGTGTCTTTTCCAATGAGTCGCATCAGGTGACCAAAGTATTGGAGCATCAGCTTCAGCATCAGTCCTTCCAATGAATATTCAGGACTGATTTACTTTACAACTGACTGGTTTGATCTCCTTGCAGACCAAATGACTCTCAAGAGTCTTCTCCAACATCATAGTTCAAAAGCATCAATTCTTCAGTTCTTAGGTTTCTTTATGGTCCAACTCTCACATCCATATGTGACTATTGGAAAAACCATAGATTTGACTAGACAGACTTTGTTGGCAAAGCAATGTCTCTGCTTTTTCATATGCTGTCAAGGTTAGTACTTGAATGGTCTAGTGGTTTTCCCCATTTTCTTCAATTTAAGTCTGAATTTGGCAATAACGAGTTCATGATCTGAGCCACAGTCAGCTCCCAGTCTTGTTTTTGCTGACTGTATAGAGCTTCTCCATCTTTGGCTGCAAAGAATATAATCAGTCTGATTTTGGTGTTGGACATCTGGTGATGTCCATGTGTAGAGTCTTCTCTTGTGTTGTTGCAAGAGGATGTTTGCTATGACCAGTGCACTCTCTTGGCAAAACTCTATTAGCCTTTGCCCTGCTTCATTCTGTACTCCAAAGCCAAATTTGCCTGTTACTTTACTTTTGCATTCCAGTCCCCCATAATGAAAATGACATCTTTTGGAGGTGTTATTTCTAAAAGGTCTTGTAGGTCTTCATAGAACCGTTCAACTTCAGCTTTTTCAGCGTTACTGGTTGGGGCATAGACTTGGATTACTGTGATGTTGAATGGTTTGCCTTGGAAACAAACAGAGATCCTTCTGTCGTTTTTAAGATTGCATCCAAGTACTGCATTTCAAACTCTTTTGTTGACTATGATGGCTACTCCATTTTTCTAAGGGATTCTTGCCCACTGTATAATGATCATCTGAGTTCAATTCTCCCATTCCAGTCCATCTTAGTTCACTGATACCTAGAATATCAACATTCACTCTTGCCATCTCCTGTTTGACCACTTCCAATTTGCCTTGATTCATGGACCTAACATTCCAGGTTCCTATGCAGTATTGCTCTTTATAGCATTGGACCCTGCTTCTATCACCAGTCACATCCACAACTTGGTGTTGTTTTTGCTTTGGCTCCATCCCTTCATTCTTTCAGGAGCTAATTCTCCACTGATCTCCAGTAGCATATTGGGCACCTACTGACCTGGGGAATTCTTCTTTCATTGTCCTATCTTTTTGGCTTTTCATACTGCTTATGGGGTTCTCAAGGCATATAATCCCTTATGATTATACATTAGAAGTGAGAAATAGACTTAAGGGACTAGATTTGATAGACAGAGTGCCTGATGAACTATGGACAGAGGTTCATGACATTGTACAGGAGACAGGGATCAAGACAATCCCCAAGAAAAAGAAATGCAAAAAAGCAAAATGGCTGTCTAAGGAGGCCTTACAAATAGCTGTGAAAAGAAGAGAAGCAAAAGGCAAAGGAAAGATATACTAATTTGAATGCAGAGTTCCAAAAGACAGCACGGAGAGACAAGAAAGCCTTCCTCAGTGATCAATGCAAAGAAATAGAGGAAAACAACAGAATGGGAAAGACTGGCACCCCATTCCAGTACTCTTGCCTGGAAAATCCCATGGATGGAGGAGCCTGGTGGGCTGCAGTCCATGCAGTCGCTAGGAGTCGGATGAGACTGAGCAACTTCACTTTCACTCTTCGCTTTCATGCATTGGAGAAGGAAATGGCAACCCACTTCAGTATTCTTGCCTGGAGAATCCCAGGGACAGGGAAGCCTGGTGGGCTGCTCTCTATGGGGTCGCACAGAGTCGAACACAACAGAAGCGACTTGGCAGCAGCAGCAGCAGAGATCTCTTCAAGAAAATTAGAGATACCAAGGGAACATTTTATGCAAAGATGGGCTCAATAAAGGACAGAAATGGCATGGACCTAACAGAAGCAGAAAATATTAAGAAGAGGTGGCAAGAATACACAGAAGAACTGTACAAAAAAGATCTTAATGACCCAGGTAATAACGATGGTGTGATCACTTACCTAGAGCCAGACATCTGGGAATGCAAAGTCAAGTGGGCCTTAGGAAGCACCATTATGAACAAAGCTAATGGAGGTAATAGAATTTCAGTTGAGCTATTTCAAATCTTGAAAGATGATGCTGTGAAAGTGCTTCACTCAATATGTCAGCAAATTTGGAAAATTCAGCAGTGGCCACAGGACTGGAAAAAGTCAGTTTTCATTCCAATCCCAAAGAAAGGCAATGTCAAAGAATGCTCAAACTACCGCACAATTGCACTCATCTCACACGCTAGTAAAGTAATGCTCAAAATTCCCCAAGCCAGGCTTCAGTAATACATGAATCATGAACTTCCAGATGTTCAAGCTGGTTTTAGAAAAGGCAGAGGAACCAGAGATTAAATTGCCAACATCTGCTGGATCATAGAAAAAGAAAAACAGTTCCAGAAAAACCTCTATTTCTGCCTTATTGACTATGCCAAAGCCTTTGACTGTGTGGATCACAATAAACTGTGGAAAATTCTGAAAGAGATGGGAATACCAGACCACCTGACCTGCCTCTTGAGAAACCTATATGCAAGTCAGGAAGCAATAGTTAGAACTGGACATGGAACAACAGATTGGTTCCAAATAGGAAAAGGAATATGTCAAGGCTGTATATTGTCACCTTGCTTATTTAACTTCTATGCAGAGTACATCATGAGGAACGCTGGGCTGGAAGAAGCACAAGCTGGAATCAAGATTTCTGGGAGAAATATCAATAACCTCAGATATGCAGATGACACCACCCTTTTGGCAGAAAGTGAAGAGGAACTAAATAGCCTCTTGATGAAAGTGAAAGAGGAGAGTGAAACAATTGGCTTAAAGCTCAACATTCAGAAAACAAAGATCATGACATCTGGTCCCATCACTTCATGGGAAATAGATGGGGAAACAGTGGAAATAGTGGCTGACTTTATTTTGGGGTGCTACAAAATCACTACAGATGGTGATTGCAGCCATGAAATTAAAAGACGCTTACTCCTTGGAAGGAAAGTTATGACCAACCCAGATAGCATATTAAAAAGCAGAGACAGTACTTTGTTAACAAAAGTCTGTCTAGTCAAGGGTATGATTTTTCTAGTACTCATGTATGGATGTGAGAGTTGGACTATAAGGAAAGCTGAGCACCAAAGAATTGATGCTTTTGAACTGTGGTGTTGGAGAAGACTCTTGAGAGTCCCTTGGACTGCCAGAAGATCAAACCAGTCCATCCTAAAGAAGATCAGTCCTGGGTGTTCATTGGAAAGACTGATGTTGAAGCTGAAACTCCAATACTTTGGCCTCCTGATGCGAAGAACTGACTCATTTGAAAAGACTTTGATGCTGGGAAAGATTGAGGGCAGCAGAAGGGGACGACAGAGGATGAGATGGTTGCATGGTATCACCGACTCAATGGATGTGAGTTTGGGTAAACTCTGGGAGTTAATGATGGACAGGGAGACCTGGCATGCTGGGGTTCATGGGGTTGCAAAGAGTCAGACATGACTGAGTGACTGAACTGAACTGAACTAGGTTGGTACCTACTCTCTCATTAACACCCAGAAACTATTTTTAACCTAGAAATGTTTGAGTCTGTGTGATCAGAATACCTCTGCCTGACTATTATCTGGACAATTGGGTGTCTATTGCATTCTCATTTCCAGAATTCAGAAATACACCTAAAGTTATTAAAATCTCATTGCCCCTATCGGATCCACGAAGATGAAAATGTCTTACAAAGGGGCACAAATTTAATCTGTCTTCCAACTAGACACAGGTATGATTAGAATGATGAGCTGCCTGTAGAGCTTGTCCGTTCTTCCCAATACACTGATACTCTCCCTCGGCTTAATTTCCTTTTCCTAAGTTTATTTTCGTTTTACTGTACTCTCCACAGGTACTAATTTCAATTCATCATCATGGTAACTAGGAATAAAGTTCTATTTTGTTTCCTTTCTCCTCATTTTGTAAGAGGCAGATCAGATGGAATAGTTCTAAAGTTCTAAAATTCTGATTTTTGTCTCCAGGAGTGCATCAGGCACAAGCCCTTGAAATCTTCATGTGGCAGGGGCAAATTCCCCTTGAGGCTTTCTGAGTTAGCTGCCCCTTAGCTTGGCTTCATGGGCTCAAATGGCCAGTATTCTAAGGTTAATACAAAACACCAGTTGCACAATAGCAATAGAAGAGGGGGTAGGGTGAGTAAGCATGTGTTTATCTGCACACACTCCTCTCTGGAGATCTTCCCTTCAAAAGATAATTGAACCAAGATATGATTTAACAAGAACCAAATATTTGGAATTTTTTAAATGAATACTAAAATTCTGACTCAGTATGGTACCACGAGCCAAGATGACAGGTGACCAGTAAGACCCAAGCTACAGACAAGTGAATGAAATTTCTTTTCACGAAAGAACGTTCAAAATGTGGTCCATATGCACTATTTAGAAACATCTTCATTAATCAAGAAGTGAAACTATATTCTTTAATATAGTTAAAGAATCCATGCAGTTGTTTAATCTCCAGAAATTTCAGTTAACTACAGACATGAATTTCCAACAACCTCTAATGGGTGTAACTTAAGATAGAACAGATGAGTCTACCAGCAGATTAATCAACCTCTTCCAAACTGCAAATTAAAGAAGAAACAAATCAAACACTGCGTTTTCCTCACAGATGTTGAGCAAAATATATTCCGTCTTACTCCTATAATTACAGCATTAGGAGAGATTTACCAACATCAAAGTAAATAAAAAACATACCAAATGAAAGCTGATGAAAAACTAACAAGAGACTGAATAATAATTTTTTTTAAATCTCACAACCATAGAATCTCTTATTGATTTCAATTATATATTCATTACTTTCAAATTGAGAGGCCTGGAGTTAGAATTAAATGCAACTCTTGTGGGGACCTCAGCCATGTTCCAACCACACAATATCCGACTAAATTCATCTCCAGCATCTGCAGTTGTTTTGTGTTTTTTTTTTTTTGAAAAATCAAATGTTTTCATTTGTTTGTTTGGCCAACCTTCATTTGAGCTTTTCTAATACTGGATAAAGGACAAAATGTCAGTATGGATGCCCTGGATCTGGAATATTCAAAGCAAATGTTATAAATTGGCTTTCACAAGTGTACTGGGCACAAACAGCAAATTTTCACAAGTGATTTCCTATCAGTGACACTTCTGCCGGACTTCCTGGAAACAAATGAGGGTCAGCGAGGGCTAATCTCTCAACAGATTTATTAGCAAACGTCCCATTCCATCATCTCCTAATGCCCATGTGACTTTATCACACCGAGTCCTGGTGGTATTGCCCACAGACTGACCAAGGTTGGACATCACTTGTGCTGTCTCACTCTCTACACAGCAGCCAATCAGTGAGCCCCAGGATCACTGCTCAGGACTGTCAGTAGGATGGAATGATAGGGCAGTGGTAAATCAAAGCTATAACTACTCCAGCTCCCGCCAGTCTGTCTCCACTCAAAGCGTCCATTTAGCCGGGAAGCACAGCAAAATTTATAGCCTGGACTTTTATTGTGTGGCACTTTAACACTTCGAGGAACCCTATACTTATGCCTGAAATCCTTTAAGAAGGGCAGACCCTCAATTTGTTTTAACCTATAGGCGAGTTCAGTAGACAAGGCTGAAACAGGCCTGAAATTTATCTCTTTGACATTCACAAATCTCTTCAACTATCATTTTGCATTTTACTTTGAAGATGCCACAGATTTAAAAAAAATGATTGCTTGTAGCAACAGTCCTATTTCATATTCATTTTCTTTCTGCACAACATATTTCTCAAAAATTCAAGATAAAAGGTGTTGTCTGAGAAACACTGTTAGAATGTCAATATGCAGCATTCATCTCTTTCTCTCGCCTTAATATTTGAGTGTTTTGTTGATGAGGTGCCCATGGAAAAATTGTAACTTTTCTTTATTCACACTCTCAAGAACTGTGCCCTGCACACCATTAAAATGTCAGTACTCCCACAACCCCAAACACAGATACACCTTACCCTACTTCCCTGTTTTATCTTTTCTCCCTAGCAATTATCACCATCCATCAGACTACCTATGTACACAGTTTACACATATTACACTTGATGGTTCAACTTCTGGTCTCACTCAGTGGAATATAAACTGCACGATACTGGGGTTTCTCAGTCTCATTCACTGCTGCATCTCCTAGCACTTGGAGCAGGGTCTGGCACATAGCAGGTGCTCAATAAATACTTGTTGAATGCTGATCCTGCTGACATCATATATGATTGATGTCAGGCAATGGTTATCTCATCTCTTTACTTTTTTAAAGATCAGAGCTTTTTTTTTTTTTTTTTCGACTACGCTGGGTCTTCATTGCTGTGCAAGGGCCCTCTCTAGTTGTGGCAAGTGGGAGTTACTCTCCAGCTGTGGTGCACAGGCTTCTCATTGTGGGAGCTTCTCTTTGCAGAGCATGGGCTCTAGGCATGCAAGCTTTAGTAGTTGTGGCCCACAGGCTCAGTGGCCACATAGCATGTGAAGTCTCCCTGGAGCAGGGATTGAACCCAGGTCCCCTGCATTAGCAGGTGAACTCTCAACCATTGGACCACTGGGAAACTCCAAACTCTTCCCTCTTAATAAGTCTCCATCCCAGACTCCCAAGGCCCTCTCTTTTTTTTTTTTTTTATTTTATTTTATTTAACTTTACAATATTGTATTGGTTTTGCCATATATCAAAATGAATCTGCTGCAGGTATACATGTGTTCCCCATCCTGAACCCTCCTCCCTCCTCCCTCCCCATACCATCCCTCTGGGTCATCCCAGTGCACCAGCCCCAAACATCCAGTATCGTGCATCGAACCTGGACTGGTGACTCATTTAATGTATGATACTATACATATTTCAATGTCATTCTCCCAAATCATCCCACCCTCTCCTTTCCCAGAGTCCAAAAGACTGTTCTATACATCAGTGTCTCTTTGGCTGTCTCATATACAGGGTTATTGTTACCATCTTTTTAAATTCCATATATATGTGTTAGTATACTATATTGTTATTTTTCTTTCTGGGTTATTTCACTCTGTATAATAGGCTCCAGTTTCATCCATCTCATTAGAACTGGTTCAAATGTATTCTTTTTAATGGCTGAGTAATACTCCATGGAGTATATGTACCACAGCTTTCTTATCCATTCTTCTGCTGATGGACATCTAGGTTGTTTCCATGTCCTGGCTATTATAAACAGTGCTTCAAGGAATATTGGGGTACACACATCTCTTTCAATTCTGGTTTCCTCAGTGTGTATGCCCAACAGTGGGATTGCTGGATCATAAGCCAGTTCTATTTCCAGTTTTTTAAGGAATCTCCACACTGTTCTCCATAGTGGCTGTACTAGTTTGCATTCCCACCAACAGTGTAAGAGGGTTCCCTTTTCTCCACACCCTCTCCAGCATTTATTGCTTGTAGACTTTTGGATTGCAGCCATTCTGACTGGCATGAAATGGTACCTCATAGTGGTTTTGATTTGCATTTCTCTGATAATGAGTGATGTTGAGCATCTTTTCATGCGTTTGTTAGCCATGTGTGTGTCTTCTCTGGAGAAATGTCTATTTAGTTCTTTGGCCCATATTTTGATTGGGTCATTTATTTTTCTGGAATTGAGCTGTAGGAGTTGCTTGTATATTTTTGCGATTAGTTGTTCATCTGCTGCTTCATTTGCTATTATTTTCTCCCATTCTGAAGGCTGTCTTTTCACCTTGCTTATAGTTTCTTTTGTTGTGAAGAAGCTTTTAAGTTTAATTAGGTCCCATTTGTTTATTTTTGATTTTATTTCCAACATTCTTGGTGGTGGGTCATAGAGGATCCTGCTGTGATGTACGTCAGAGAGTGTTTTGCCTATGTTCTCCTCTAGGAGTTTTATGGTTTCTGGTCTTACATTTAGATCTTTAATCCATTTTGAGTTTATTTTTGTGTATGGTGTTAGAAAGTGTTCTAGTTTCATTCTTTTACAAGTGGTTGACCAGTTTTCCCAGCACCACTTGTTAAAGAGATTGTCTTTAATCCATTGTACATTCTTGCCTCCTTTATCAAAGATAAGGTGTCCATATGTGCGTGGATTTATCTCTGGGCTTTCTATTTTGTTCCATTGATCTAAATTTCTGTCTTTGTGCCAGTACCATACTGTCTTGATGACTGTGGCTTTGTAGTAGAGCCTGAAGTCAGGCAGGTGATTCCTCCAGTTCCATTCTTCTTTCTCAAGATAGCTTTGGCTATTTGAGGTTTTTTTGTATTTCCATACAAATTGTGAAATTATTTGTTCTAGCTCTGTGAAGAATAGCGTTGGTAGCTTGATAGGGATTGCATTGAATCTATAAATTGCTTTGAGTAATATACTCATTTTCACTATATTGATTCTTCCAATCCATGAACATGGTATATTTCTCCATCTATTAGTGTCCTCTTTGATTTCTTTCACCAGTGTTGTATAGTTTTCTGTATATTGGTCTTTAGTTTCTTTAGGTAGATATATTCCTAAGTATTTTATTCTTTTCACTCCAAGGCCCTCTCTTAAAGCATCAAATCTAACCTAGACCTTCACTCTACATCTCTGCCTCTCTTCCATCCACCAAATTCCACCTAATGTAATCCTGGCAGGTTATCTGATCAGCTAAACTCTGCAGAATAATAGTTGCTAAATTTATTGAAAGTGTTAGCTGCTCAGTCATGTCCGACTCTTTGGACCCCATGGACTGTATGTAGCCCACCAGGCTCCTCAGCCCATGAAATTCTCCAGGCAAGAATACTGGAGTGGGTAGCCATTCCCTTCTCCAGGGGATCTTCTCAACCCAAGGATCAAACCTGGGTCTCCTGCATTATAGGCAGATTCTTTACCATCTGAGCCACCAGGGAAGCCCAGTTGAACGTGTTACTCAGTGACAGTAATAAACAATTACCTTGGGATTTAAAGTCTTAGCCTCAAGCAGTGACACTTGTGACAAAGTACGTTCCAAGTGGTCTACTCTTATCCTTACCTCATCCTGACATTGATGTAGGGGATCAATCAGTCTAGTAGAAGTTTTCAGACTCTCCTAATTCAATCTGCAGAGGTCATCAGATGGAGAGGAGGGCCAGTCACACAGAGGGGAAAGTCAGAGGGTAGTGTTGCTAGGGTAATACCAGGGGCCAGCAAACGTTTTCCTTCAAGAGCCAGAAAATAAATAGGTTAGGCCTTGCAGACCAGACTCAATGCTGCTGTTGTCATGTGAAGATAGCTATAAACAGTAGAATCCTGGCTGTGTTCCAATAACACTTTATTCCCCCAAACAGGCTGTAGCCAGGTTTGGTCCATGGGCCACAGTTCACTGACCCCTGCTCTGTTGTTGTTGTTAAGTTGCTAAACCATGTCCAACTCTTTGTGATCCCATGTACTCAGCAGGCCATGTACTCCCTGTCCCTCACTATCTCCCAGAATTTGCCCAAGTTCACGTCCATTGAATCAGTGACGCCCTAGACCCCTACTCTAGACCCAGTGTAAATGTAAAGTCATCTCAATCCTACTCTCTAGGCTCTTAAAATCTAAAGGAGTTCTGATGTTTCTTTAGTGCATTTTAATATAACCAATAACCACAGGTAGGGGCTTCTCAAGTGGCACTAGTGGTAAAGAATCTGCCTGTCATTGCAGGAGACTCAAGAGACTTGAGTTCGATCCCCGGATTGGGAAGAAGCCCTGGAGGAGGAAATGGCTACCCACTCTAATATTCTCACTTGGAAAATCCCATGGACAGTGGAGCCTGGTGGGCTCTAGTCCATTGGGTCGCAAAGAGTCAGACACAACTGAACAAGAGCATGAATAACCCCATGTAGCTGCATATCTACTGGTTACTTTTAATATAAGGTAAAGAAGGATGATAAAATGTCTTGATAAAATGAATACATTGTCATTCCTTCTTATTTTTTGTGCTCACCCACCACCACTCAGCCCACAGGACAGCATGGAGGAGCACTGCTCAGACCTCCCTTCAGGAAGCAACTTGTCGCTAAGTTTCAGGGAGCACTGTTATACCCCAGTCCCGAGGCCCAGTGCCCTCAGGATCTGCCAGTCTCACTCTGATACCATGGTCTTCCTGGGCAGCCCTCAGCCAATGACTGAGCAAAGTGGGGACTAGGATCTGGCCATTCTCACCCAAGGGGGTACTCCTCTCCTGGCCACCTCAGCTCTAGAAACCCGCATTGTATTGACTGAGTTTTACCAGGTCTGAGTTGTATCCTGTGATCACCCTGCTCTGCTCTCTCTTCTCTTTCCTTTTCAAGGTGACAGATCTCCATCTCCGTCTAAAGGTTTCCTCTGCCCAGCTCTGTTTCCTCTCTCTCTATTTTTCCCAGGCTTACTCCCTTCCCAAACAAAAGAAACCCACTGTACTTCTAATTCCTGGTACTGTCTGCTTTCCATCCTCACTCCACCCCTACCATATTTTATTGAACTTGGTTGATATTCTTGATACAGTCATGTTACAAAGCAAATTCCAGTGTGCATCTACAAATACTGTGATGTGAATAAGGGGAGAAAACTGTTTTCTGCTTCTGAAAGATGTCTTCATATAGGTTTGGATATTTAAGTTTTGCTGTTCAGTTGCACAGTCATGTCCGACTCTTTGCGACCCCATGGACTGCAGCATGCCAGGTTCCCCTGTCCTTCACTGCCTTCTGAAGATTGCTCAGACTCATGTCCATTGAATCAGTGATGCCATCCAACCATCTCATCCTCTGTCATCCCCTTCTCCTCCTGCACTCAAATCTTTACCAGCATCAGGGTCTTTTCCAGTGAGTTGGCTCTTCACATCAGGTGGCCAAAGTATTGAAGCTTCAGCTTCAGCATCAATCCTTCCAATGAATATTCAGAATTGATTTCCTTTAGGATTGACTGGCTTGATGTCCTTTCAGTCCAAGGGAGTCTCAAGAGTCTTCTCCAATACTACAGTTCAAAAGCATCAATTCTTCAATGGTCCTTCTTTATGGTCCAACTCTCACATCCATACATGACTACTGGAAAAACTATAGCTTTGACTATATGAACCTTTGTTGGCAAAGTTTAAAGAGTAAGTTCACTCACCCAAATTATTCACAAATTATTCTTAGGAATCAGAATGTAGTTGCAGTATCTGTTTATGCCATGCAAAAGCATGCAGAAGGTCAGGACCATTGTGAGAGCAACCACTCCTGATCAGGACACAGGCAAGCAGCAGCCTCTGGCCAAAGACCTCAAGTTTCAGTGAATCCCACAAGTAGGACCTCTCTGGGCCTGGGAGAGGTGCCTCCTGCCCCCAATCTCTCCCAGCATCAGAGTCTTCTCCAATGAGTCAACTCTTCGCATGAGGTGGCCAAAATATTGGATTTTCAGCTTTACCATCATTCCTTCCAAAGAAATCCCAGGGCTCATCTCCTTCAGAATGGACTGGTTGGATCTCCTTGCAGTCCAAGGGACTCTCAAGAGTCTTCTCCAACACCACAGTTCAAAAGCATCCATTCTTTGGCGCTCAGCCTTCTTCACAATCCAGCTCTCACATCCATACATGACCACAGTAAAGACCATAGCCTTGACCAGGCGAACCTTTGTTGGCAAAGTAATGTCTCTGCTTTTGAATATGCTATCTAGGTTGGTCATAACTTTCCTTCCAAGGAGTAAGCGTCTTTTAATTTCATGGCTGCAATCACCATCTGCAGTGATTTTGGAGCCCAGAAAAAGAAAGTCTGACACTGTTTCCACTGTTTCTCCATCTATTTCCCACGTAGTGATGGGACAAGATGCCATGATCTTCGTTTTCTCAATGTTGAGCTTTAAGCCAACCTTTTCACTCTCCACTTTTACTTTCATCAAGAGGCTTTTGAGTTCCTCTTCACTTTCTGCCATAAGGGTGGTGTCATCTGCATATCTGAGGTTATTGATATTTCTCCCAGCAATCTTGATTCCAACTTGTGTTTCTTCCAGTCCAGCATTTCTCATGATGTACTCTGCATATAAGTTAAATAAACAGGGCGACAATATACAGCCTTGATGTACTCCTTTTCCTATTTGGAACAAGTCTGTTCCATGTCCAGTTCTAACTGTTGCTTCCTGACCTGCATACAAATTTCTCAAGAGGCAGATCAGATGGTCTGGTATTCCCATCCCTTTCAGAATTTTTCACAGTTTATTGTGATCTAAACAGTCAAAAGCTTTGGCATAGTCAATAAGGCAGAAATAGATGTTTTTCTGGAACTCTCTTGCTTTTTTGATGATCCAGCGGATGTTGGCAATTTGATCTCTGGTTCCTCTGCCTTTTCTAAAACCAGCTTGAACATCAGGCAGTTCACAGTTCACATATTGCTGAAGCCTGGCTTGGAGAATTTTGAGCATTACTTTACTAGTGTGTGAGATGAGTGCAATTGTGCAGTAGTTTGAGCATTCTTTGGCATTGCCTTTCTTCGGGATTGGGATGAAAACTGACCTTTTCCAATCCTGTGGCCGCCTCGGCGGCTCCGACCGGCGCACTAAGCGCCTCGGCGGCTCCGACCGGCGCACTAAGCGCCTCGGCGGCTCCGACCGGCGCACTAAGCGCCTCGGCGGCTCCGACCGGCGCACTAAGCGCCTCGGCGGCTCCGACCGGCGCACTAAGCGCCTCGGCGGCTCCGACCGGCGCACTAAGCGCCTCGCGCGGCTCCGACCGGCGCACTAAGCGCCTCGGCGGCTCCGACCGGCGCACTAAGCGCCTCGGCGGCTCCGACCGGCGCACTAAGCGCCTCGGCGGCTCCGACCGGCGCACTAAGCGCCTCGGCGGCTCCGACCGGCGCACTAAGCGCCTCGGCGGCTCCGACCGGCGCACTAAGCGCCTCGGCGGCTCCGACCGGCGCACTAAGCGCCTCGGCGGCTCCGACCGGCGCACTAAGCGCCTCGGCGGCTCCGACCGGCGCACTAAGCGCGGCCAAGAGGAGCTACCCCATGACTGTGGTCAGGAAGGGCGGCAGTGAGGAGATACCCCTCCTCCAAGTTCAGGAAGGGTGACGGTGAGGACTGGCACACTAAGCATGGCGGAGAGGAGCTGCCCCATGACCGAGGTCAGGAAGAGCGGCGGTGAGAAGATACCCCTCCTCCAAGTTCAGGAAGGGCTGCGGTGAGGACCAGCGCATTAAGCACGGCTGAGAGGAGCTACCCCATGACCGAGGTCAGGAAGGGCGGGGTGAGGAGATACCCCTCCTCCAAGTTCAGGGAGGGCGGCGGCTCCGACCGGCGCACTAAGCGCTGCCGAGAGGAGCTACCCCACGACCGAGGTCAGGAAGGGTGGCGGTGAGAAGATACCCCTCCTCCAAGTTCAGGAAGGGCCACGGTGAGGACCGGCGCATTAAGCATGGCTGAGAGGAGCTACCCCATGACCGAGGTCAGGAAGGGCGGCATTGAGGAGATACCCCTCCTCCAAGTTCAGGAAGGGCGCGGCTCCTACCGGCGCACTAAGCGCTGCCGAGAGGAGCTACCCCACGACCGAGGTCAGGAAGGGCGGGGTGAGAAGATACCCCTCCTCCAAGTTCAGGAAGGGCTGCGGTGAGGACCGGCGCACTAAGCGGGGCCGAGAGGAGCTACCCCACGACCGAGGTCAGGAAGGGCGGGGTGAGGAGATACCCCTCCTCCAAGTTCAGGAAGGGCGGCGGCTCCGACCGGTGCACTAAGTGTGGCCAAGAGGATCTACCCCACGACCGAGGTCAGGAAGGGCGGGGTGAGGAGATACCCCTCCTCCAAGTTCAGGAAGGGCGACAGTGAGGACCGGCGCACTAAGCCCTGCTGAGAGAAGCTACCCCATGACCGAGGTCAGAAGGGCGGGGTGAGGAGATACCCCTCCTCCAAGTTCAGGAAGGGTGGCGGTGAGGACTGGCGCACTAAGCGCGGCCAAGAGGAGCTACCCCACGACCAAGGTCAGGAAGGGCAGGGTCAGGAGATACCCCTCCTCCAAGTTCAGGAAGGGCCGCGGTGAGGACCGGTGCACTAAGTATGGCCAAGAGGAGCTACCCCACGACTGATGTCAGGAAGGGCGGCGGTGAGGAGATACCCCTCCTCCAAGTTCCGGAAGGGCGACGGTGAGGACCGGCGCACTAAGCGCGGCCGAGAGGAGCTACCCCACGACCCAGGTCAGGAAGGGCGGGGTGAGGAGATACCCCTCCTCCAAGGTCAGGAAAGGCAGCGATGAGGAGAGACCCCTCGTCCAAGGTAAGGTGCGATGACTGTGCTTTGCTGGATCAGCCGGGAAGAGATACCCCACGCCCAAGGTAAGAGGAACCCAAGTAAGTCTCCTTAATGCTATAAAAATGTAGCTTGTATTCTGTGAACACCATGGTCCCAACCACAGCTACCATTCTGGGATTAAGTAGCACCCAGAGAAGCAAGCCTACCCACAGAGTTTATCAACTCACTCTACCTCTTTGCATTCCTATAAATCTATAGGAGGTTTTAAGTGTTAAGCCTGGAAGTGGAATGTCTATTTCCCCCACATACTGTTGCCCAGAATTCAGTGATCACCCCACCTCATCTGCAAGGAAGTCTAAGAAACAGAGTTCAGCTCTGCACTCAGAAGGAGGGACGCCAGTGGGTTAAACACCCTGCTAGTCTCCACTAGCTTATTGTTTAAGACTCTGCTTCAACATTGACCAGGGAAAGCTAACCACTCTCTCCTTTGAGCCTCTATTCTGCTTCCTCCCTGCTTCTGTCATCTGCCTCCAACAAAAGAGGGTGTGGATTTGTCTTTCCATCTATTCCTACTGACTGTGGTGGTGGTTTAGTCGCTAAGTCACGTCCGACTCCTGTGACCCCATTGACGGTAGCCCACCAGGCTCGTCTGTCCATGGGATTTTCCAGGCAATGCTGGAGTTTGCCATTTCTCTCTTCAAGGGATTTTCCAGACACAGTAATTGAATCCAGGTCTCCTGCACTGCAGGCAGATTCTTTACCAACTGAGCTACCAATAAGGAAAGCCCCCTTATTGATGATATGAACCTTGAAAAAAATTCAGATCTTACTTATCTCTGAGCCCAGTTCCTAGAGCACAGTAATTATTCACTTATTTTAAGTACATAAATAAATATAGAGAATTTTCTAAATAACAGCACTGGTGACTGCAGCCATGAAATTAAAAGACGCTTACTCCTTGGAAGGAAAGTTATGACCAACCTAGATAGCATATTCAAAAGCAGAGACATTACTTTGCCAACAAAGGTTCGCCTGGTCAAGGCTATGGTCTTTCCTGTGGTCATGTATGGATGTGAGAGCTGGATTGTGAAGAAGGCTGAGCGCCAAAGAATGGATGCTTTTGAACTGTGGTGTTGGAGAAGACTCTTGAGAGTCCCTTGGACTGCAAGGAGATCCAACCAGTCCATTCTGAAGGAGATGAGCCCTGGGATTTCTTTGGAAGGAATGATGCTAAAGCTGAAACTCCAGTATTTTGGCCACCTCATGCGAAGAGTTGACTCATTGGAGAAGACTCTGATGCTGGGAGGGATTGGGGGCAGGAGGAGAAGGGGATGACAGAGGATGAGATGGCTGAATGTCATCACTGACTTGATAGATGTGAGTCTGAGTGATCTCCGGGAGTTGGTGATGGACAGGAAGGCCTGGCGTGCTGCAGTTCATGGGGTCGCAAAGAGTTGGACACGACTGAGCGACTGATCTGATCTGATACCGCTTTATTAAAAAAAAAAAAAACTTCAGTAGCTCCTGACTGCCCAGAGGATTAAATCCAAATTCCTGATTATGACATTTAAGGTAGACTTTCTTACCTCCTCAGTCTTAAATCTTATTACCCAATTTGAACAAACTGCTCAGCACTTTTTTCCTTTCCTCTGCTCCTTCCTTCCTTTCCTTTTTTGTTTCTCTCTCTCCTTCCCTTTCCCTCCTTCCCAGGGAGCCACCTCCCTGGTGGCTCAGACAGACACGACCGAACGACTTCACTTTCTTTTCTTTCTCCTTCCCTTTCATTCCCCTCTCCTCCTCTCCTTCATTTTTTTTTCTTTTTTGCTTTTACCTGTATGCATTGGAGTAACCCTTGAACATCTACTGTGTGCCAGGGACCAGGGCACAATCGAAAGATACAAAGGTTGAATTGCCCCCTACGTCTACCGAAGACAGATGGGGGAACAAAGAACTGGAAAGTGCTATGAAAGTCCAAGTGCCCGAGTAGCTCAGAGGATGGAATTCTACTCAGAAAGGGGCAGGGCAGGAGGACAGACGAAAAGGTTCAGGAAAGGTGATAACCCCTGAATCTTAGAGATGGAATAAGGTTGTTCAGGCACAGGAAGGTGGTAAGGAAATTGCTGGCAGGGAGAAATGTGTGCCCAGGTACAGTGCCATTGGAGCACAGTTCGTGTGAGACTTTGAGAGATGGTGTTGGGGCTAGATTATGAAGGTAATATTATGCTAAGATTTTTGGAGTGTCCCATCACTTCATGGAAAATAGAAGGGGAAAAAGTAGAAGCAGTGACAGATTTTATTTTCATCGGTTCCAAAATCACTGTGGACAATGACTGCACCCATGAAATTAAAAGGTGCTTGCTCCTTGGAAGGAAAGCTATAGCAAACCTGCTGCTGCTGCTAAGTCACTTCAGTCGTGTCCGATCTGTGTGACCCCATAGACGGCAGCCACCAGGCTCCTCTGTCCCTGGGATTCTCCAGGCAAGAACACTGGAGTGGATTGCCATTTTCTTCTCCAATGCATGGAAGTGAAAAGTGAAAGTGAAGTCACTCAGTTGTGTCCGACTCTTAGTGACCCCATGGACTGCAGCCTACCAGGCTCCTCCATCCATGGGATTTTCCAAACCTAGACAGCATATTAAAAAGCAGAGACATCACTTTCATCAAAGGTCCCTATAGGTCAAAGCTATGGGTTTTCCAGTAGTCATGTACAGATATGAGAGTAAGACCACAAAGAAGGCTGAGTGCTGAAGAACTGATGCCTTTGAACTGCGGTGCTGGAGAAGACTCTTCAGACTCACTTGGACTTCTGGGAGATCAAACCAGTCCATCCTAAAGAAAATAAAACCTGAATATTCTTTGGAAGGACTGATGCTGAAGCTAAAGCTCCAATACTTTGGCCACCTGATGAGAAGAGCCGACTCATGGGAAAAGACCCTGATGCTGGGAAAGATTGAGAGAAGGAGAAGGCAACAACAGATGACAAGATGGTTAGATAGCATCACCAACTCAATGGACATGGATTTGAGCAACTCTGGGAGATAGTGAAGGACAGGGAAGCCTGGTACACTGCAGTCTGTGGGGTTGCAAAGAGTTGGACCTGACTTAGTGACTGAACAACAACAATAAAGCCCAAAGGGGCAGGCTGATGTCTACTTTAGAGGCATCCCTCTGATGACAAGGAGAAGGTCAGCTAATGAGAGACAAGGAGAAGGTCCAGAGGGAAGAATGCAACACAGGGAAGATGCAGGCCTGTCCTGAGGGAGGAGCTTTGGGACGGGAGCTGCAGAGAAGGGGAAAGAGTCAGAAGATAGGAGGGAAAAGTGGTCAGATTTTGTGACAACCTGAATGAAAGAGGGAGCCAAGTTATGGAAGAAAGAAAGGAAATCAGGGAGGCAAGAGGGTGGTTAGTTCCTGGAGCTTCATTCTTAGATGGCCAGGTGGACCATGGCTCCATCACTGTGACCAAGGACATGGGAAGAAGAATAAGATGTACAGGCAGGGTGATGAGACCAATACTCGATCGGCTGGGACTGAGCCATGTGGAGGCATCTAGGCAGCTATGGCAAGTAGATTCTTAGGAGCACTCTTTTTACATATGAGGAAAATCATGCACAGGAAGATTACATGAACCAGCCAAGGAGGAATCAAGGCCACGATGTGCTAATGCCTAGTCCTGAGCTCTTTCCATTACAATTTCTGCATTCATACATTGCAGCAATAACACAAGATAAGGTCTCTCCGGTCACTCACTAGCAAGTCACTCATTCATCTCTGTGGTTGCACATTTAAATATGTGGGGAAGATAAGCCTCTAGAAACCTCATCAGAAAGTCCCAAAGCATTTTAGATTATGGACACTTAAACTAATATTTAATTGGTTAAGACTATTATTCAGTAATTTGATAGATCTGTTCCTTTTTAATTCCAAGTGTGCAGACCCAATTTATACAGAAACTATTTCTAATTTCTCAACATCTCAGTTTATTAAGAATATCCTCAGTGTGACTCAAAATACCAACTTCAAGATTTGGTCTAAAATGTTATTATAGCTTTTCCTTGATCTTCTTCCTTTCCCCATCCCAAGTTCAATTCCAAGTATGAAACAGAGGCAAATGGAAAATCTACTCCCAGAGAGAGGTTCACACTTACTCCTGTGTCAAGAAAGTTGACATTTGGGGTGGTGTGGGCTTTACTTTATTGGAATTCATTGATCTTCAGATTTTCCTCATGGTAAAGTCAGGGAGAGCAAATGTCATAAGAAAGTCACATTTTCCAATGTTTTCCTGGTATGCCTCACACAGTAACCGTCCTCATAAAAAGAATTTCTCTCTCAACTCCTCAGAGAGTTGTGCCCAGTATATGAACTTGAGAACAGTTGCCTAAGAACGAAAAGCATCACCGAAGTGTGGTTTACTTTTCCAGTCGTTGTTTTCCAGGTCTAGCTGTGAGCTCATCACTCGTTAAATGGTTAAATGACAGCTGCAACCATAAATGTACACTGGCAAGGATTTCTCAACCTAGCTTGCAAAGGGCCAACCAAGCACATTTTCAGTACATTTCCCCCATCCTCTTTTTTTAAGTTCTCTTTCTGGGGAGCTCTTTAGTGACATAGAAACATTTTGACCTTCAAAAAGAATTAAACACTTGGGGGGAAAAAACCCTTCCAACTCTTTGCTGAGAAGAGCCTGAAGAAGCTGCTGGAGGAGTTGACGTGAAGTAGAAAGCATTAGCAAATACTGAAAGTAATTTGCTGTGTGTGAACCTTAATTTAAAAAAAAAAAACAAAAACAGCATAATATTTAAACAGCTCCTTCCACCCAGAACTCTCCAAACATGACCTGCCCTGTTCAGCAGGCAGCCTTGGGGTCACTGACTCATGCCATTCCTACGGAGGTGAGTTTTCTCTAAGTCAATTCTGGGGCTCCTCCACCACATCCCCAGAAGTCCTGTTTCCACTCATGCTGAGATTCACTCATTTGTCATCTCCTGACTTCTCCTTTTTCCCTCTCATCAATACCCAGAAGTGGCCCACAGGTTGTGAGTTCATTCTGGCAAAAGCAGACTTCCTCAACTGTTTTACAAGTTCTCCTAGAGACAGTATTTAATCCCTTCTGTCAAGAATGCCAGTGAGTTCCCCACAAGCTTCCTTCAGGGTCACTTCCCTTAAATGTGATCAATCTAAATCCATAGAGTTTGGATCGTGTTCTACTTCTGTTGTTTTTGTTTCCTGAGACAGAGCACAGCTGGTCACCAACTTTGTATGATTCCCCTTTTGCAAACTAGCCAATAGAAATAAGTTTCTATCCTTTTCTTTTATCTCCCCAAGCAAAATAACTCAGGTTTCTTTATTTTCTTTTCCTACTCTTTCTACCACTTTCTTTCATTTTATACCGTCTTCATCAGGCTTCACTTTCCCTCCTCACTTGAATCATGACTTGCTCACCGAATCTAGTCCTCTCAGCAGGGTCTGATTATTACTAGTGTGTTGGGAGATGTCCTCTTGGCTGCTTCACTGATTTATGCTCCAGCCTTGAACTGGCCTTTGAAAACCACTTTTGGTTTTCTGACTCGTGTTTAACTTTTGCTGCCCAATTCGTTGAACATATGTAAAACCTAAACTGCATTTGGGCAGTCCCAAGGTCATCTGCCCCCATTCATTTGACCTCCTCCAACAGTTTGGCAAGTTGGTTTTGAGCTCTAATGCTGCCTTTCCCTGTGGATTTTCCATAGTTTAAGGATATGAGTCAGGGTATGAAGTCTCCATAATCGTCAGGCTTTTCTCTGTGTCACCAGTATCTCTTAACCACCAGTATTGTCTCCTTCCCCACACTTTGGTCAAAGGAATTTACAGAAATATGTAGAGCTAGATTTAACCAAGGACAGGTTTTCAAGCCTTAGGTATAGACAACTTTTGAAGCTAAAAAAAATTTATAAGGTAAACATGTGAGCCTATAGTATTTAATTGAAACATTACTTAAATATCTATAAGCATATATCCAGGTACAAACTCCCTATACCTATAGCTCTTATACAACCATCAAGCAAAAATTAAATTCAAATTATGAACTACAATTCAAATAAAGTCATTTAATGCAGACAATGAAGTTGATTTGTTGAAATGAACTCCTTTCACTCAATATGAAAAGAGTAGTATGGGCAGTGTCAAAGGTTTTTGAATTCTGCACACCTGTTGTTTGGTTTGTGCTGTGGTGATTCCATTTTAGCAACATATTTTTTCATCCAAATTTCTACAAAGCCTTTGACCTTATAAGGTCTTGGGACCTTCACTTGGCTTAAATACATCATTTAGGGGTTAAATTTCTATCTCTTCCCTTCCATCTGACCTCTAGGTTGACTCTGCTGTAATATGTCATTTCCACAGTGTCTCATCATTTTTTCAATGCATTAAATCACTTACAAAATCCAAGTCTTACTTTATGAAAATGACTTTTAGTTGAAAAATGTTTGATATCAAAGTGAAGTTTTGTCATTCAGATAAAATAATTCAAGATGAATGTAGCAGTAGACATAGGACCTGGGTTATGGATTTTAAAATAGAACAAACCATCCTAGGTAGCTGAAGAAGTCTCCCAACATTTTTTATCAGTTAAAATTCCTTTAGGGATCAAAAGCCAACCTAGATGTACACTTTCAAATAAAAAAATAAATGCTAGGTGCTGAAATCTGCAGCCATGATTTCATCATGCAAATGATCAAAATTTTACTTCTTTTTTTGTCATCAAAATATGAAATTTAGAGTTTTTCACTGAGATCTCACAGATCCAGGAGACTATGTCTATTGACCTTGGAATCAGAGAGGTACAGTTTGAAAAACAACCAAGATTTTTTAGTGGAAAGGAACTCTTGAAAATGCCTATAGAGATTAAATAATCTTCATTAGTCCTTGCAACTTGAAATGACAGAATTAAGATCTAAGGAGGTTAAATTGATGGTTAGTGGTAAGATCTGCTTCTCTAGATTCCAAGTTCATGCCCTTGTCTACTACATCAACATTTACCCAAGAGTTTTACATTTAGGATGCTACCTCCCATAGATAATTCTCACACACAAGACCTCCTGACTCTCACAAGATATTCTTATAATCCAACACATCATATTTTTGCCAACAAATCCTGTAAATTTTTAGTACTTCCATCCACTTAAATGACTCTCTAATGAATATCTAGTTGCGAAGACTGTTTATTAATAACCTCTGTGAAAACCAGCACTTTATTTGTCATAAGGTTATTCTCAGCAGTTTCAAAGATTGCCTGGAGCTTTTAAGTGTGTTCATATCTCTGCCATCCTAAAGGGTTGCTTCTCAAATTATTCTCTTCTCTCCTCCCATTTTAAGCCCAAGTTCCTTGAAAATAGAGTATGGATTTTATGTCTCTATTTCTTCCAGTAACCCACACACATGAGCTTCTATTTTCATTGCTCTATTGAAATAGTTCCCTCAAAGACCACACTGCACTCTTGCTCTATCTGGTAGACTCTCTGTACTATTCTATTTGACTTTCCTTCAGGACATAGGCCACTTCCCTCTTAAAACTCTTCCTTGGTTTTTCTAGTGCATCACTATGTCCTCTCTAGATTGCACTGTCTGTGTCTTCCCTGGTTTCTTTTCCCTACATCATAAATATTGATATTCCTTAAGATTTGTCATTATTCATGTTCTTTCCTTACTATATATGATCTCTATGTTGACTTCATATAGATCCATGGTGACTCAGAGCTTCCCTGGTGGCTCAGATGGTAAAGAATCTGCCTATAGTGCAGGATACCTGGGTTCAATCCCTGGGTCAGGAAGATCCACTGGAGGAGGAAATGGCAACCCACTCTATTATTTTTGCCTGGAAAATTCCATGGTCAGAGGAGCCTGGTGAATTACAGTCTATAGAGTTGAAAAGAGTCGGACATGACTGAACAAATAACACAGACAGATGGTGACTTCATGTAGATCGGTGTACTAATGATGCCCAAATATGTCCCTGTAATCCCTTTGCTGAGGCCCAGATAAGTATTTCTGGGAAACTTGCACATTTAAGAGACAAGCAAAGGATTTTTTTTTCTTCCAGTTTTATCAAGGTACTGAAATGAGTTTAGAGACCATTCTAGTAGATTTTAGTGTTATGAATAGATATATAATATTATACATGATATATAAACAATATATAGAGACATACATATTTATCCATTATTCCACTTCACGTATAGTAAATTTAGAAACACATTGCTTTTGCTTTCATATTTGTTACTATTATCATATATTGTAATTCTAAATACTACATAAAACCCATAGTACCTTATTACTATATTTGCATCAGACAGTAAGTTATCTTTTGAAGCATTTCAAACTAAGGAAATAATGTCATTTCTATTTACTTCCATTTTCATAATTTCTCAGCACAGATAGGATTTTAATCTTCAGTCATACTGAAGTCAAATGTTTTCTACCCTAAAACATTTCTTAGCATATCTTGTAGTACATTCAAGCATAGGATTCCAAGCTCACAAAAAGCCAGAGAATATAATAATAAAATCTTATACATGAAAGGAAAAAGAAAAAGAAAATGAAAGAAGAGTTTCAGGAAGGAAGAAGCCAGCTGGTTCAAATGCAATGCTGGTGTTGAACAGGATGAGAATGGAAGTATTCTTTCAACTTAGCTAGTGGAAGATCCCTGGAACCTTGGCAAGAGCAATTTGGGATCAAATGCAGATCGAAATAAATTGACAAGTGAGTTAGAAGAGAAGAAATGCAGACTGTGAATGTGGAGAAGCTGTAGCAGCTTAACTGTTGAAGAAAGGGTGGGGGCGGGATAGAGAAATGACTACAGAGGAACCTAGGGTCTGAGAAAGGACACATTTTATTGGCTAAGGAGAAGAAGTCAGGATAGAGAAAGGGCAAAAGTTACAAAAGAGATGAAGTCACATGGTTAAGCAATATTATGAGCTCTTATCAGGAAAATAACTACCTCTTCCATTGACTAGCAGTGATGGATGTGGGTATCATTGTGATATGGTTCTTGTTTTTCTCTTTGAAATAGGAAGATAAGAGGTAAAGTTACTTCCTGTATTTCATAGGGAAAATGGTGAGATTTTGATGAAAGCTGAGATTCTTTAAAGGATCTGACCGGACTCCACAATCTGTAAGCTAATCTCTCCTGTGCCCTGTTCTGAAATACAGATCCAACCATGATTCTCTAGGGCTCCCAGTTTCTTCAGGATAAAACCCTACCCCACAGCATATTCCATAGAGCCTTCCATGACAGAGCTCCCACCTGCATCTCTAGACCATCAACCCCTTCCACTTATCACCCACTCCTGCTCCAAGTTCTAGAATCATGGTTCTCCAAACATACCACATACCAGAACTGTCAGCCTAGAATACTTTCAGCCTTGCTTCTCTGCCTAGAAAGCCTCCATCCACTTTTCAAAATCCAGTTTGAGTTTCTAATTATTCCTTAATATCCCTGACTTTTACTAACATTTCTCTTTGTCCCAATTTTGCCACTTCTTTGTTTCTGCATTATTTAGTTTTACACTGTCACTCTTAAGTATTTCTGCACAGTATCTAAAATCCTCATGGGGCAAGCACTTTCATTCAATTATTTACTTGCAGTGACTGTATATTTTTTTAATTTTATTTTGACTGCACTGGATCTTCATTGCTGTGAGTAGGATTTCTTTGGTTGTGGCAAGTGGAAGCTACTCTCTAGTTGAATTGTACAGGCTTCTCATTGCAGTGTGGGCTCAGTAGTGGTGCAAGGGCTTTTTAGTTGCTCAGCAGCAGGTGGGATCTTCCCGGATCAGGGATTGAACCCATATCCCCTGCATTGGCCTAACCACTGGACCACCAGGAAAGTCCCTCATTAAATTAGCTAATTAACTATCCAGTGAATATGTACTAAGCAAAATGTAATCCATAATTTCATGAAGCCCACAAGGCAACAGCCAGTCATAATGCAGTGTGACTTGAGCTGTAACTGAAAACTGACCAAAGACAGGGGAGAGGGGAGAATGATGAGAAGAATAGCTTCCAGGGCACCTCTGCCTATGAATGCCTCTCTTCCAAAGGGGTTCCATGGTAAGGTCCATGAAGGCCGGGGCAGGGCCTTGTCCAATAGGGTGCACCCACATTGACCATCACACTGCAGTTACTCTAAATGTAGACTGTCCTTGTTCCAAAGTCACTGTATAGCTCTTACTTTCAGGAGTTTGCAGACTCCTAATATAATCCCTTTCAACTGGAAAGATCAGTTATTCTTTCTAATGTTGTGTCCCTTCCTACAATATCTGTTCATGGCCCTTGACAGAAAAGAAAGTCCTTTCTGATGCTATCCGGAAAGTCAAGTCATTACACAGGATCTGTTTCTTGCTCTGTTCCCCTTTTCCCTAAATCCCTGATTCAACTCCCTCATCACAAGGGCCCAGGCAGGGTCCTTTTCTGTGCTCACTGCCATAGATTTGGCCTCTTGTTTTTCTTCACTTCTTTTATCTATACTATTTTGTTGTTGTTAAATTGCCTTTTTTGTTGTTGTTCTTGTCTATCATTATTGTACATAACTTCTTTAAACTAAAAAGAGAGAAAGAAAAGGAAAAAGTGTTCGGTCTAGCGTGACTTACGCTTTTATGGACTCAGGTTGCTAAATAGAAGAGTCGTTCATTGTTGTCTGTTTAATTCGAAATCATGATTTTCCTGTGAACTGTTCTAATCTTGGCTTTACTAGCAGATGGTCTTACACCTAAAATAAGACTAGCTTCACGCCTACTTGTTTTTCTGTTTAAATTCTGTTTTATAGGAAGATGAAAGGCTGCAGGTTAAAATGTTTGCATTTGCTGTGATTCCTTGTTACAGAAGTTTCCACACTTGAAAGATGCAGCTGTAAAATATACAACTGCAAAAGCTGTATCACCCAGCCCCACTGCTGCCCATCCATGTGTGGCCAGGCCCTGGCAATGTTGCATAGAGTCTAGTAGACTCAGGCACCCAGCACCTTTGTTAGCACTCTAGATACCAATTTTTTCTTAAGGTGAAAATCACATTGCTCCAAAACAGTCCTTTCTTTCTGACCATCTTTTCTTTCAGATTGATGTACAGTCTGCTTTCCTCATAAGATTAATTTTAAGCAACAAGGGAACTGTTTGTATAGTAAAGTTGCCTTCTTACCAAATAGGAGTGCATTTGGAAGACCAATATATCTATGAGTGAGGAGGTGCAAGGCCAAGAGTTGAATTAGAGTAGTGAGTAGTAGACAGTCTTAGAGATGGTGAAAGTGAGGACATTAGTGCCCAGTTGATTCTGACTCTTTGTGACTCCATGGACTGTAGCCCCACCAGGCTCCTCTGTCCATGGAATTCTCCAGGCAAGAATACCGAAGTGGGTGGCCATTCCCTTCTACAGGGGAGCTTCCCAACCCAGGGATTCAACCTGGGTCACCTGAACTGTAGGCAGATAATTGTCTGAGCCACCAGGGAAGCCCAGGAAGAGAAGGTGAGTTTGATCAAATGCAGAGTTCTTGTTTGGTTTTGCTGATGTGAACATGCAACTTTGGGGAGGAACTGAATTTCTCAGGACAACAGACAAAGAGATTGAGAGCTGTCACCTTCTCAGCTCTTCCCCCAGGGCAGCCCTTGGACTTTCTTCTAAGTAAATGTTGATCAAATATTTTAATGGCAATATCTGAAGAGGTGCCAAACTATCGACCTGTTAGAGAAACCAATGTCTTTGTTCCTTGCTTGGTGGTAACAGGTAGCTCAGAACTCATCACCTCCTAGCTTGGGCTGCTTTTTCTCTAACACATTCCCTTAGATCATTGCCAGCATTCAGACTCATCAGTCATTTCCTTGATGTCATGTATCCTCTCAAGGTCTTCTAGAGTTTTCCCTCTTTGGACTTGGCATTGTGCTTCTGAGAAAAATGTCACTGTAAACTCTCTCTTCCAAAATATGCTGAAGAAAACTAGCCATGCCCCATTTTGGGCCCACTGCCATACCAACCCCCCATTCAGAGAAGGGTCCATTCTCTTTGGACAGGAGGTTGTAAACATATGGAATTCGTTACTAGAAGAGATTGTTGGTTCTGGCTGTTTCCGCTCCCTAAGCCAGTTCCCTAGCCATGACAAAACATTCCCCACACTCTCATCATGACTCATTTTTATTTTTAAATAACCTCTAATGTGGAACTTTGTCAAGATTTTTCGAAAGGTTAAAGAAATTATGTCCGCATGCTTTTGACCCCCTTGGAGAATTTTAGTAGATTAAGCACATTCTCTCATTACAGAAATCACTGGCTATGTTTGCTGAATATCCCATGACTGCCCTGAAACTCATGGATGTGAATTTCTCTAAATCTATAGTGTATGCTCATCATTCCACCCTCTATCAGTTCAGTTCAGTTCAGTTCAGTCGCTCAGTTGTGTCTGACTATTTGCGACCCCATGGACTGCAGTATGCCAGGCATCCCTGTCCTTCACCAACTCCCAGAGCCTGCTCAAACTCATGTCCATTGAGTTGGTGATGCCATCAAACCATTTCATCCTCTGTTATCCCCTTCTCCTCCTAGCTTCAATCTTTCCCACCATCAGGGTCTTTTCCAATGGAGAAGGAAATGGCAACCCACTCCAGTATCCTTGCCTGGAGAATCTCATGAAAGGGGAGCCTGGCAGGCTGCAGTCCATGGGGTCGCAAGAGTTGGACACGACTTAGCAACTAAAGAGAGAGAGAGAGTTCTTCACATCAGGTGGCCAAAGTATTGGAGTTTCAGCTTCAGCATCAGTCCTTCCAAAGAATATTCAGGACTGATTTCCTTCAGGATGGACTGGTTGGATCTCCTTGCAGTCCAAGGGACTCTCAAGAGTCCTCTCCAACACCACAGTTCAAAAGCATCAATTCTTCAGTGCTCAGCTTTCTTTATAGTCCAACTCTCACATCCATACATGACTACTAGAAAAACCATAGCTTTGACTAGACAGACCTTTGTAGGCAAAGTAATGTCTCTGCTTTTTAATATGCTGTCTAGGTTGGTCATAGCTTTTCTTCCAAGGAGCAGACATCTTTTAATTTTGTGGCTGAAGTCACCATCTGCAATGATTTTGGAGCCCAAGAAAATGAAGTCTGCCACTGTTTCCATTGTTTCTCCATCTATTTTCCATGAAGTGATGGGACCAGATGCCATGATCTTTGTTTTTTGCTCCAGCCTCTATGAGGGGATATAAAGGCATAAAGATATACAGGCATAGTCTCTGATATTAAACTGCTTGAAAAAGAAGTCACAAAATCATGAGTGAGCAACAGCATACATAAGTTGGTGGTGACTAAAATTATAAAAGGAGTTCAGAAAATTAACAAATGTATTCAGGAGAAGATGGAAAAATCTGCATAGAGGAGACAGCCCTTGAATTTGGTCTTGAAAGCTAAGTAGGGTTGATAGAAACAGGGAGAAGACAAAAGGGAGCTGCCAGGGGCTTCCAGATGTTTGAGAAATAAAACAACATGAACAAAGACTTCAAGGTAGAAATGTCTGGTCGGAGTGGAGAAAACATGTGAAGGTGTCTGATAAGTTGAGAGAAACCAAATTAACAAAGGCCTGGAACAACCAGCCACAAGAGTTAAAAGCTGGTAAGCGAAGTGATAGTTATGGGGGACTATATTTAAGTATGTAATGTTTAAAAGAAGACAAGTGAGAGAGAATTTAATCGAAGGACCATCAAAGCAAACCAAGATTGAGAATGTTAAATTTTGTTTAGATCAGAATAAGTTTAAGCATGAATGAAAACAGAAATGCCAAGAGCTCAAAAAGGATAAATGGAAGCTGCAAGGGATGGTAATAACAGACATGAAATTCTAAAGGAATTACTCCTGGCAACAAAATCTGTATGTTTCTTAGGGCTATCATAGCAGAGCCCCATGAATGACGTGGCTTGAAATAACAGAAGTGTATTTTCTCAGTGTTCTGGAGGCTGCTGCTGCTGCTGCTAAGTCGCTTCAGTCGTGTCCAACTCTGTGCGACCCTATAGACGGTAGCCCACAAGGCTCCCCTGTCCCTGGGATTCTCCAGGCAAGAACACTTGAGTGGGTTGCCATTTCCTTCTCCAATGCATGAAACTGAAAATGAAAATGAGTCTTGTCCAACTCCTAGCGACCCCATGGACTGCAGCCCACCAGGCTCCTCTGTCCATGGGATTTTCCAGGCAAGAGCATTGGAGTAGGGTGCCATTGCCTTCTCCAAGTTCTGGAGGCTAGAGGTCCCAAATCATGGTGTTGGCAGGGATGTGCTCTCTTGAATGGCTGTGAGAAAAAAATCCTTTCTCACCTCCTCCAGCTTCTGGTGATTTTTGGCAATCCTTTATTCCCCTTGTTCTATAGCCACTAATTTCAGTCTCTGCCTCCATCTTCACACCAGCTTCTTCTCTGCATGGCTGTGTATCTGTACATCCTCCTCTCTGTTTATAAAGACAACAGTCATTGTCTTTAGGGTTCACTCTAATCTAGTATAATCTTGCCTTAACTCATATCTGCAAAGCCCTTATTTCCGAATAAGGTCACATTCTGGGATTCTAGGTGGACATGACTTTGGAGGGTACACTATTCAATTCAGAGGACAGCATAAGTACATGGAGGGGTTGGGCTTACAGGACCTCAGGGAAAAGAAGCTGTAGGAAAGGAAAGCTTCTTTCTACCTTCTTAGATTTGAGTCAAAACATCAAACTGGCATAAGACAGGGTAGCAGATAGAAAAACGCATATAGATTTCATTTAATATTTTTTCACGTACACAGGAGTCTGCTAAAGGAAAATGAAGACACAAAGAAGCTTACTTAACTATTTACTGCATTTCGTTTAAATTACCCTCATCTCTTTCAGAGGTACTGATGACTTGGGGCAGAGCACTGCTGCTGCTGCTAAGTTGCTTCAGTCGTGTCCGACTCTGTGTGACCCCATGGATGGCAGCCCACCAGGCTCCCCTGTCCCTGGGATTCTCCAGGCAAGAACACTGGAGTGGGTTGCCATTTCCTTCTCCAATGTGTGAAAGTAAAGTCGCTCAGTCGTGTCCGACTCTTAGCGACCTCATGGACTGCAGCTCCCCAGGCTCCTCCATCCATGGGATTTTCCAGGCAAGAGTACTGGAGTGGGGTGCCATTGCCTTCTCCAGGGGCAGAGCACAGTAATAAGGAAATTTCTCATTCCCTCTAACTTCTCTGAAAGCACTGATGCTGCCCAACCCCTTAATTTTTGAGAGTGAGGAGATGAGGACAGAGTCCTCGCCCAAGAACACACTTTGTTAAAGCAGAGGCCAGACAAAACCCAAGGCCATTCACTTCCCAGACAGTGACCTTCTCTCTATGTGATAGGCAGGCTTGGTTTGACATCCCTATCTCCCCCAGTAAATCAGGGCCATTTTCCACAGCTATTTTCACAACACTTGGTGAACATTCAGGCAGCTGTTGCTGGTATTTTAAAGCTTCCCACAGCAGAGGGGACACCAGGTCTCCCAGTGGTGGTATTGTATAAATTCACTAGAACAGCTGGCTCACCCAACTTTTCCTTGTGATGCTTTTGAATATGAATCGGCTGGAACACACTGCCCCGCTGCTGGTGCCTGTTCCTGGGACACAAGTATCAAGCCACACCAAACAGTTAGGTCATGTTAGATTCCCTCTTTCATCAGCATGTCAAAATCCTTTTCCAGAACACAAATTCCGTTGCCCTGAGAGTTGTCTAATTAAACTTTCAAAGGGATTAATTGCTTATTTGTTGTGTAAGAACAAATAGAAATCCACATGACATTTTGGTGGAGAACCTAAATTTCTTGCAGCAACCTAAGAGCAGACACTTGGTTCAGCTTTAAGAAGACCCCACTTCTACTGCCTTTGACCTCAAGTTATTACTTTTGACTTTCCTGATGTTTGTAAGGTTTTACCCATGTGGTTGTTTTTTACACTAACGGACTTAGGTAAAAATATTTTTCCTGTTAATTCAGCTGGAATTAACTGAGTTTTCAAAGGAAAACTATCAACAAAAGAAAAATGTACAGGTAATGCTAAAGTAATTACTAAAGATGAATGCATATGTGATTTTTGGAAGAGGGGTATCAACATTGCCTTGAAGATAATTAATATTATTTTTATTACTCAATTCTTTAAAACTTGCTTATTCCAGTGTTTCATTCCACTTTATTGAAAATGGGCCTTGTGCCTGGTACATTGTAATCAATCCAATATTTTTATCACTGTTGTTAATATATTTTCTTATCATTCCCTGGGTTGCTTCTCCTGCCTTTAACTTGTATAAAAACTTGGATTTCCCACCCCCTGCCAAGTAATGTTTATAGCAATTCCAGCAGTACATAACGTGGTACTAGTCAACAAGCAGCCTCCCTGTATACTTTTGTTTCATGAATAGGGCATTTCGTGAGCAGGACACTCATTTATTCAACAGCTATTTTTAAAATTTGCCCTTGTAAAATTTTTTAAAAATTTTAGTATGTACAAGGTAAGACGATCCAACACAGTATACAATTTCCCCATTTTTAGCTCACTTTCTTTTGAAGGACACCATGTATCTAAAGAACCTCTTTCAAAGGAACACGGTAACGTTGGTTTAGTTAATTTATGAACTAACTGTCACACATGTTTGGCCTTAAAGATCTCTCTCAGGGTAAAGTGCAGTAATAGTGTTTGTGGTTTAATGTGGGCACCAGGAGCCTAATCTCTGCTGTACAAGAAAAAATTAGTTCTGTGATGTTAGGGAAATCATTTCACCCTCATGGGCATCAATTTCTTGGTCATGAAAAGATGGTTTTTGAATAGCTTGGTAGTTAATAATTTTAGTGAACCATATTTCTAAGTAGATCTAATGATATGATATTATTAGTCCCTCAATAGAAACATGAACATATCAACTAATAGTTAATATTCCATTTCAAAAGCTCCTGGCCCTTCTTGAAGCTCACCTGTGACCTGCAGAGGTCCATGGACCCCAGGTAAAGTATCCTTGAGTTAGAACAGGGTCTCTGTTACACTGTTTTGAAATTCTCAACCACACCACCAACACTCTATCTACCACCCAAAATTAACAGGATTGAAGTCTCTTCCTAGATAAAACGTCACTCCACACCTCCAGATGGCTCTTCTTCTACTACTTTCTCTAATGGTAGCTATTGCCCCAAATGTGCTGATAGGAATAAATGATATCAGGGAAAACACTTGCAATCAAAACCCTTGTGCAGATCTTGAGTAATCACTTACTTTTAACTCCATGGAAACTTAAGAAAGCCCTCCAGGTACCGCAGCCTCCTGGTGATTACCTCCTGTGTCATGTACCTGGGCCTCCGATCATGAGTCCCAGCTATTTCCACCAGAAGAAGCACGTGACATGTCTTCCTATATGAAAGCAAAATCCATGGGGAAAGTGAAAATCTTGCAGACCACTGAGTATGTCAAAATAGGAAAGAAGGGTCATGGATAAAGAAGAGAAGCTGTCCAAGAGTGCAGAACAAAGTATATTCATATTTTAAAATGATGCTATTACAGAAAATTGGGGAAGGCAATGGCACCCCACCCCAGTACTTTTGCCTAGAAAATCCCATGGACAGAGGATCCTGGTAGGCTCCAGTCCATGGGGTCGCTAAGAGTCGGACACGACTGAGCGACTTCACTTTCACTTTTCACTTTAATGCATTGGAGAAGGAAATGGCAACCCACTCCAGTATTCTTGCCTGGAGAATCCCAGGGATGGGGGAGCCTGGTGAGCTTCCGTCTATGGGGTCGCACAGAGTCGGACACGACTGAAGCGACTTAGCATAGCATAGCATAGCATAGCATTACAGAAAATACCTGTATCATGGACCAGGGCAACAGACCTCAGTCAGAGTTCAGAATAATCCAACCTCTCACACACCACACATGCTCTCTCTCTCTTACACACACACACACACACACACGCACGTGCGCGCACACTATTCTTGAGCTCAAACCAAAGCCCTGGAATTAAAAAAATGGCATAGACAAAATTCTAAAATGATCCCCTATGACATTTGCCCTTGTATACTTTCTTCCTCTTGAGTGTGGGCAGAATCTGAATATACTAAAATATAACCCCATGATTATGTTAACATTAATATGGCCAAAGGGATTTTGCAGGTGTGATTAAGTTCCTAAATCAGTTGACCTTAAGAGAGGCAGATTATGCAGGTGGGCCTGACCTTATCACATAATCCCTTTAAATCTGTGTTTATAGACCAGAGAGAAATTTGAAGTGGGCCAGAAGGATTCAACATGCCACTGAGGATGGAGGGGGCCATGTGGCAGGGAAGGTGCGTGGCCTCAAGAAGCTGAAAACAGCCCTCAGCTGCCCATAAGCAAAACTGGTGACCTGAGTGCTACAACTGCAAGAAACTGAATTCTGCCAATGACAAGAATGGGCTTGGAAATGAAGTTTTCCTGGATCTCTGGGTGAGAATTCAGTCCAGAAAATAAATTTAATTCAGTCTTGCAATACCCTGAGCAGAGGACCCAGTTATACTGTGGAGGAATGCTGACCTACAAAACTGAGTGAATGAATGGGTATATTATTTTAAGCTGCTAAACTTGTTATTATTTATTACACAGCAACAGAAAATAATGCAGGAGAGAAAGTGTAAAGATGTCTGTCTGGATTCTTCACGGCCAAGCACATGGAAAAGAATATTTCTTCTTCCCATCAAAGAGCCCAATGCTTACATCTTCAGGCTGTGCTCAATTTGCCTAAACAGTCAAGGTTATATTATGCTTTCAATACTTATTGAGCTTCAGGTGATACTTTAGGATCTGTGTACAGTTCAGTTCAGTCACTCAGTCGTGTCTGATTGTGACCTCACAGACTGCAGCACGCCAGGCCTCCCTGTCCATCACCAACTCCCGGAGTTTACACAAACTCACGTCCATTGAGTCGGTGATGCCATCCAACCATCTCATCCTCTGTCATCCCCTTCTCCTCCTGCCTTCATTCTTTCCCAGCATCAGGGTCTTTTCAAATGAGTCAGTTCTTTGCATCAGGTGGCCAAAGGATTGGAGTTTCAGCTTTAGCATCAGTCCTTCCAATGAATATTCCGGACTGATTTCCTTTAAAATGATAAGAGTAAAATTATTAGGACTTGATTTTTAAATATTTTAAGCCTTATTTTAAGACTAAGCCATTAGAGAAGTAAAAATGAAGCTTTTCAAATGGCACTACTAACACATGAGTAGTGTCATCTCATACATCTGCCTACATTTTAATACACACCTCATATGTAATTAAATTTATAGCAATTTCTATAATCTATTGACAGTGTATGCATTTGATAATTTTCATCTGATAACATCCAGCCTCTCACAAACAATATCATTGTGACTGTTAAAGTGGTTCTCTGTGACATCAATTGAACTTACATTGAATTTTATAATGAATTTTGAGGTGGTGTGGGGATAAATATATTCATTTATTCACTGGATATTTATTGAGCATCTACTGGATATCAGCTACTCTCCTCGGCCCTGGATGTAGATATAACTTAGAAGCTTATAGTCTAAGCTATAAGCTCAAAATTCAATAAATAATTTTACATTTATCACTATATATATGTTCATATATATGACCAATTTCCTTCATATATATGAATCTTTTCTCCTTTAAGATGAAACTCTATGCCCTCTGCAATAGTTTGTATTAATATTAAAAAATTAAGTTCTAATAGTTTGTGATGCAAGAGCATCACAAATTACATTTAAATACAGTGACCAAAGTTTGAGGTGACTCGAGTATCTGTTACTTGAGCCTTGCCACTCTAATCATAATGGCAGGCCTGTGGGGCTCATCAGGGTACCACTGGCACCACAGGATCTCAGCCAATCAGCTGTCTGTGTTCAGACCACTAGCTGAATTCCCCTCCAGCTCCGCTGACTGGCCATTGGAAGAAGATTTGTATCATGTGGGAGTAAACTAAGACTATCTGCCAATGAAATGCACAGGAGGCTCTGGGGGCTAGGGAATAAGGTCCAGGTGTGGCACAGCAGCATCAGAGCCCCAGCCTAGGAGGGCCTTTCTAAGCAAGTGCTGTGAGCCAGGCTGAAGACCACCGAGGCTCCAGGCCTAGCAGATGACTTCTGGGAGACATGGACAGCCTATCTGAGACCACCACAAGGTGGGACCCTCTGCTGCTTGATATGCATGCTATTTCTATTTACTGGATGTCTTTTTGGTTTAAAAAAAAAAAGTTACTTTCTTGTTTCAAGTCCGGACAGTTGAGATTACCGCATTTGCCCTCAGCAATCCCATAAGGAGGAAAAGTGAATGTCCTTTGCCTGGAGGGTGGGGGATATGAGATGTTGATAGATCCTTGGCAATTTAGGGTGTCAGGGGAAGAGGCCTGTAGTCTGAAATCTTCAGGGGAGATAAATTTTTGTGTGGAGGTCAGAAAGGAGGCCTGAGATAGTTTTTGTTTGTTTGTTTGTTTGTTACCAAAAAAGATCAATATGACTGTGGCGCAGAGAATGTAATTTGGGGGATTTGCCAAAACTCAGTTCTCGGTTCTCACCAACGCACTGAGTGACCAATTTGCTAATTTTCCAGTGCCTCAAAAGTTCAATTAACTTTCTCCAAATATTATAGCTAACCATTTCCCACAAATGGTTGTGACAGCCTTAAAGGATGTGTCTCACCATTTAGTTTGGTTGAGGCGACTTGAAATTCACCAGCAAGGCTCATCCCAAATGATAAATCCAAAGAAGCTAAAGTACAGAAGCTTTGGCTGGTCCCTGGAAATGAAGTAAAATTACTTCAGTGAGATTGGACTAACTGGAAACTTAATAGAAAATGGTGTTTATATAGGATTCTAAATTGTTTTAACTTTTTTCCTGATCTCCTCCCATGTGTTACCAATGGAATTTATCATTCTTTTCAGTAACCCCCGCATCTGAATCCCCTTATAATGGGCTTGTTCCCTTAAGAGGCTGAAATGCTAAAAACACCAGCTACTAAATTCTCTTGCTGCCCTGCCACCGACATGATTTGCTATAAAATGCATAAAATTATCTAATCATAACTTTTTTTTTTAAATCCTTATTTTTATCAAAGAGTTTGGAATGTTCCTCCCCTGATCCTCTCATGTCTGCCCCCCACAGCCCCCCTCCCCAAGTGCAATAAACAGCTGCTTCTGTCCACACTCTGCACCATGTTCTAAATGACTGGATTGATTAGTCATAAATGTGAAATAGAAACATTTTAATTCTTTTTAAAAAGAAGACAATTTTAATTCTTTTAAAAATTCATTTAAATTCAATGAAAACAATGATGTGAAAAGCAGTTAACTAAAACATGCAGTGTTTAGTTTAAAAATCTCATTCAATGAACCTACCAGGGAAGTCCATCCAATATGAACTGCCACAAAATTTATACTTTAAAAAAAAATCTGGGGGGAATGTTAATAATTTGGATATTTTTAAGATTTTGGTATTCTAGTTTGTTTCTAGTGAATCAGTTTTTGGCAACTTGACCTAGAACTTAGCAAGGGTCAGAGATGGCAGGTGCAGCAGTGTGAAGGGAGCCGGTCAGGAACCCTTTCCCAGTCATGCTCAGGAATCTGGACTCAATCCTGGGACCCTGGGTCCAGAGCATCTGGGAATTCTTGAAGGAAGTGACTTGTCCTGATTGCATTTTAGAAGATCTGGATGCAGCCAGATAACCTTAGCAGTGGCTACATGGAGCAGGGGACATTAGAAATATTGGGAAGATAATAAATCCTTTTATTTTTTTTGTTTGTTTATTTGACTTCTTTACTTAAATAGCAATCATGCATTGATTAGAGGAGAGAAAGAGGGAAAAAAGGAAAAGAACCGCTCACATTTTCTTTGTTTTTGTTTTTAATATTGAAGTGACAATTGCTAGATGGCTATCTTTTTATACTTTTTTCCCCACCCTGTTGCTCTGTCTTCAGTAATGAGAGCTAAAACTAAAATTCCACTGTCAGAAAGATAGCTGGCTTTTCACATGATTCTTCCAGTAATTTTGAATATTGCACTCAGCAACTGAAATAAACCCTTCTGGTATTCATCAGATGACCACTTAATAATTCACTCTCTGTGGTGGATTCTGCTTAACTACTTCATCCGTGTATCTCAAAACGTGTTTCTTTAGCCCACCAGCAGCAGTTTCACCTGAAATGCTTATTAAAAATGCAAATTCTGGGACCCAAGCCACCCAATTAAATCTGCGTCTCTGGGGTCAGAGCTGCAGGGTCTGCATGTAAATGAGCTCCCTCTGTGACCTTTAACCCGGATGATGTTGGGGAACCACTGCCTGATTTAGTGCTTCCCTGTTCAGTTGGGCTGGAATCACCCAGGGAATTTACTGGAAAACGGCCTGGGTAACTCCCAAAGAATCTGATTGCATACGTCTCTCCTGGGCTGGGCTCAGTCTTTGAATTCAGGTAAATCCACTGGGATCAATGGCTTCACCTTGCACACTTGATAGCCCTCATGTACTCTAAAAGAAATGATGGCACTTTTCAGAGTCCCTCTTCTCTCTGGACACATGGTTGAGTGAACCTAAGACTATCTTACCCTTTGACATTCATGATACAGGAAGGTTTGCTGTGACTCCATAGAAAGTTTTGGCTTGAATTTCAATTGAAGCTTTCAGTGTACGTGATAAACATGAGTGGTTGCAGTAGAGAAGCTACAGTAAGTTCTACCAACTAGACTTTGCCAAGATCCTGATGGCATTTCCCCTTTTACATAGATAACCTGAAATGCATTTTTAATATCCTTAAAGATTGCAACCTAAATGTTCTTCACATGACCAAAATAATAATAAAAATTATATATATATATATATATATCCCTTTTTGCAGAAGTAAGTTACAACTAGTAAAGAACTGAAATATAGTTTTTCTGATGGAGAGAAGGTCCTAATGGTATTTCAGAGATAGGAGCCATCATTTTCGTAGCATTAAAGTGGAATTTCAGGCAAATTACTATTGCCTGGCATGAAAAATGGATGAAATCCTGGATGACAGATGAGAGCAGAAGCTTGAGAGGGACTGTAAACCATCAAGAGCTTCATAGCAGCTAAAGATAATTAATTCTGTTAGAAACTAATAAATAAAGATAACAATATGTTGCATTATGCTTAGCATGTCTGGTACCTCAAAACCGAGAATCAGAGAAAAAATGAAGTATGAGTCAGCAGTCCTAGGTGGAAAAGTCACCCCAAAAGGTGACTCTGAATTGCTTTTTTCATGAAATCAAGTGCTGCATTAGACCTAATCACTGGCCTTCAGCTCTCAACTATGCGGTCATTGCTGGCGGGGAAAGGTAGATTATCAGCTTTCAGTTGGTTAAGAGTCAGGTGGCACCGACATGTGAAGTGGGTCAATATTTGGACAGTCGATTTTCTCTCTCTCCCTCAGTCTTCAAATGTTAAAGGGCCGGGAAGAGGGCTGAAGACTACTGAAGATGAAGGACAACAGAAAAGAACAAGAGCACCAACGTGAGTGACTTTTATTAACTTGTCACAAGGAGACCAGATTTTTGTTATTAAAATCATGATTTCAGGATTGGCTAGGCAAACTAAAATGTACTTGGTGCACCTTCTTTCCTTTTCAAACATAAAAACAGATGATCAGTAAGAGTGAAAATCCCGGTAAATGAATATGGTACTTATTTCTTAAATATGGATTCTATCGGAGCTATTGCACTCAGTACTCTAAGGGTTCCTTCAAGATCTCATCTTTGTATAAAAACTCAACTAAGTCTTTTTTCCCAAAAACGTGCTGTATTACTTTAAATTATGATCTCTTAATGAAAAAAATGTTGCCATATCATATAAACAAGTGTAGATATTAAAATTATTTGAAAACCTCCTAAACTCTATAAAATTCTCATGACCACTTTCTCTGGGCCAGGCTCTAGGTCCATAATCTGGTGTAAAGGAACTGACAACCCAGTGAAGGAGAATAGACACCTGAAAAATTGGTTAACAAATAATTTAAATAAAATGTGTTCAGCTATAAATACATAAATGATGTGAAAAGAATTGGAAGTAAAATGTCGTGAAAGAATAGAAATCAATACGATCTGGGAGATTTAGTGCCCACATTTTTATAAAAACAAAGTGAAGTCGCTCAGTCGTGTCCGACTCTTTGCAACCCCATGGATTGTAGCCCACCAGCTTCCTCTGTCCATGGGATTTTCCGGGCAAGAGTACTGGAGTGGGTTGCCATTTCCTTCTTCAGGAGATCTTCCCGACCCTGGGATTGAATCCGGGTCTCCCACATTGTAGATAGGCGCTTTAACATCTGAGCAACTAGGGAAGTCCATTTTTATAGAATGGTGTTAATAAATCACCTTCATTGCATTTATCCCGGTCGAGAGGACAAAAGAGATGGTGAAAAACAGGAGAGATAAAAACTGGGGGAAATTTTCATTCAAAGACTGTCATGTCTAGATTGGATTGTAAAAAAGAAAATACTTAATGGTAGAAAAAATATATATACATAAACAGCAGAGTGCCTAATATGGGTCTGCAGGAATGATGCTGGCTGCTGGAGATACAGAGCCAATAAGCTTGGGCCTGAGTCGCTCAGTCTTGAGGAAGAAAAAACAGGCAAATTGCAACTGTAACATTGTATAAATATTATAATACCTAAAGCACAGATGGCTGTGTTTTGGTTGTTTTGTTTCTTTTTCTTGAATCTGTATTGGCTAGCAGAGAGAAATCTCCTTGGAGAATACCAAGAAAAATAAAACCATAATTAGGAGCAGAAGCCCAAATTCTGGAAATAGGAAGCAGAAGAGAATACACATTCTTTTGCCTCCTCTGCGTTGGTACAGATCTGGCAGGTGTGAATTTGCATATAAGTAACCACTTCAGGTAGACACAGGTCAGCACCTGCATTCACAAACACAGGTGGTTGGGCAGCATTTTTGAAAATTTAGCTACTAAATTACAATCTCTTGTTCCTACCCTGTGTTAATCTGTCTGATTTTCTATGCTCCTTACAGAGAACTGGCAATTTAAAACCATTCAAGGGGCAAAGAAACCCAAATACATTTAATTCCCTTCTCGAGTAGTTCTCCAACTCTAATCATGAGCTTGTTAAAATACAAATTCGTGGGACCATCTCATATATATTGAATTAAATCCACAGGGTGTGAGGCTTGCGGGATCTGTTTGTATGGTTCCCCCCTCCACCCAGGGTTTATGATAGGTGTTTATAAACTTCACTTTGATTATACAAACAATACAAAATCAGATATTTTGGTCTGACAGTGAGATAATGAATGACTCGGCCATGCTTTATTTAATAATTAAAACTATAGTTTTAA
The DNA here is from genome assembly GCA_935064755.1 of Tragelaphus eurycerus. Lineage (NCBI taxonomy): Eukaryota > Metazoa > Chordata > Mammalia > Artiodactyla > Bovidae > Tragelaphus > Tragelaphus eurycerus. The sequence continues at coordinate 12,008,849 of CAKXYN010000024.1, read as the reverse complement.
GTTACAAAATTAATATGGCCACTCATTCTCATTATATAAATTTAAACAGGGAACTACATAGAGCAAAAAGTGCCAAGCTCCCCTTCGTTCCCTCCCCATGACACTCCCCACCTTACTTGATAGTTAGATGCAAATCCTTCCAAAGCTGTCTATACGACTTCTGTAAGTATGATACAGTTAAGTTTTACTTTGTTTTCATTTTACAGAAATGGCAACTTTTCTCACTTACCCTGTAGAGATTTTCCAAGTTAGAATTTATAAATACATTTCATTCTTTTCATCAGTTCTTTGATATTCTTGTATAGATACAACATCATTTGCTTAATTATTTCTAGCAGGTGTACATTTAGGTTATCCTACATCCTTTTTTTGCTACCAACATCAAGTATTTCAGTGAAACATCTTTATGAATGCCTCTTTGTGCAAATGTGCAAGAATTTCTTAAGGATAGTCACTATCTAGACTTTCCAAGTCAAAGGTATATGCGTTTTAAGCATTGTTTGCCTTCAGATGCTACCTTTTTACTACCACCTGATCAAAACGAGTTATCCGTTTTTCTTTAACCAGTCTGATGGGTGGGAATTACGTCATCATTTTAATCTGCATTTCTCTAATCATTACTAGACTGAGATTCTTCTGAGAAGAATGGGGATCACCTGTGTTATTTCTGTAGCTTGCCTGCTCATGTTCTTTCCACATATGTCTGCTTTTTCTTGTTGATTTATGGGCCATTTTAAATAGTCTGGGTGATAATTCTACTTGTGAAATAATGATAAAAGTAAGAAGAAAATCAATCATAGAATTAATATGATTGGGGCTATAAATATGAAATCAACACTATAAATAATATCATGTCGTAAATTATCTCTTTTATTTATGATGCCTATTGTTGTTTTCTGTTTATATCCAGTCACATCTGACCATCATCATCTCTATGATTCTAGATGCACTTACTGTCTGTTTTGCTTCTGGACGTGCATGGTGTGGGGTTGCTGGGGTGAAGGAGGGGGAGCAGAGTACAAAGTGATCAGGGATTTTAGCTTCAGTGACTTGGTAGTCAGTAACTAACTGACATACAGGATTGAGGAAAAGAAGCATCTTTGAGAAGGAAGAGAATGGTTGAGTTCTGTGTGGGGCATGTCGAGTTTTAGATTTCAACAGACCATCTTGCTTATGTCCAGTAGAAAGTGGGGGAGACATCCACCACTCACCTCATTGTTGGTGTTTGCAGCCCAATGGTCCGGTTTTGCTGTGTGAGTCCACTTTCTTTGCTTATAGGAAATGGGAGCCTGGAATTCAAATGACTAGATCTTTGCTGGGTGAACTCACTCTGAGTTCTTCTTTTGTTGAAATATAATATTGCATACTTTTTAAAAATGCCTCTTTGGGGAAAAAATTATCCCCAAGGTATTTGAAAAGGCTACTGCTTATCTGTCCTAATGTTCACAATTTCCAAATAACTGGTGAAGAGCTAGCACTGATGTTGCAGCATCTACCCAGTCTTCCTGCTTCAGGACTGTTTACCTTTTGTGAATGTGGACAGTTTATAGCTGTTGATAGGGTATATTATCAACATCTGTGATTGACTTACCACCTTGATACTTGCACAAGCTTCCACATAGACTTGCAGGTTTTACACTGAGACACTGCAGCTCAGAGAGAGTGAGTATCTTGCCTAACATCACACAGCTGTTGAGTGAAACTGCCAGGAGTAAACCAAAATCTACCTGGAGGAGACTGGTGGCCAAAGAGGGAGTGGTCGTCATACAGAATAGTGTTTAAGCCTAGAGCTCAGGAGAGGAGTCTGGGTTGGAAATAGAGACCTGGGAAACACTGTGCACTCAAAGTTCTAGAGTTGAACACAGGACCAGCTTCATGAACATGCAACTTACACAGTTGCCAAAGGCCCATGCTTGAAACCCATACTCTACCTGTACCATCTTGAAATGTATAATCATTGTTTAGAAAAGGACCCTGAATTTTCATTTTGCAGTAGGCCTCAAAATTTATGTAGCCCATCCAGGGAAAATGTGACTTCTCCTGGGGCAGTGAATAAACTAAGGACAAAGGTAGTGGGAGAATCCAGGCAAACTCCACCCGGGAGTATTGGCAGAGGTCAAGTTAGCCATGAAGAGGACTGGAGTAGTAATGGGAAAAGTAGGAAGAAAACCAGAGGGAAGGGATGTGATGGAGGGTGAGGGGTGAGTGCCAAGAGAGAAGAGTAGGTCTGCAGTGATGCCAGCTGTCAGTAGGTTCAGGTAACTGAGAACCAAATGAAATCTTTATCTTTTGAGGAGTCAGAAAGTGGGAAACGGTGCTGAAATGGTACTGAGACCAGATGCACCTCTGTGATAAAGTGGTCAAGAAATAGAGCTGGTGTGTGTAGACTATTCGTGGCAGCATTTTGGTCAATACAGAAAGGGGAGCAGTTTGGAGGCAATTCAGGGCCATGGACAACAATTATATAATGAGAGAAATGAGAAAATGCTGATCCTGGGCAAAGAAGAGAAGGAAGGCCATTAATAAGAAGGAAAGGAATTTATGATACAAGGGAATTTAGTATTGTCCTTGGTTTGGATGAGTGGTAATGCAGCAAATTATTGAACTAACCATCAGCAATACCCAGAAGAGCACCTCCTACATGCAGTCTGCAGCCCTCACACCTTTTGTACTTCCTCAGGATCTGCCCCACCCTTACCTCCAGTGGTCACAATGTGGCCCCTTATCTCTCCCACACTTCCAGGCTGGAATTTATCCAGCTTGTCCCACCAGTCCATGCTGATCTCCTGTCCATCCTAGCCCTGGTTCAGGAAGCTTGTTAAGTCAATGCCTCCAGTGTCCCACTCAGTTTAGTAGCTTAGAAGTGAAAAGATGCTCAGCTGGTCATAGCACAGTTGGAATCACAACTATGACCTTCGGTCTTAGTGGAGCAAGAGAAGATGTCTAGGTTTCTATATGCAACTCTGTATGTGAACATATGTGTGTATATACACAATGCCATGAGCAGCTTATTTGAAATAGATTTCCCACAGGGGTAATGAAAACTGGAAGCTTCGTCAGAGTAAGGACGACATAAGTAGCACATGCTGCCAAAAGCATTAAACTGAATGAGAGAGTTAGGCTCCTGGCATGAGGCCACCCCTGCTCAGCCTCCAGCGCTGCTGCAGCCCTGCTGGTTCATCAGCCACCCCCCAAGGACAGCTGCTATCTGGTCGCTGAATGCATTTCTGTTTGGCACATGTGCTCACGTGGTTGAATACTCGAAGTGTGTTGTTCTGCAAAGCAGACACAGAGGATTATATTTCTAGCACTTGACCAAAGACATAGCTGACTAGACATGATTTTTTTTTAGAAACTTTTATCTTATACTAGTCACAGTATTTAACCCAACAGATTTTTCATTCACATAATTTCCGCCCCCCCCTCAAAAAAAAAAGGATGGTGAAAATGTTTTAAGATGTTCAGAGTGGTATACCACTTTGGAAAAGAGTTTGTCATTTCTTTTAAAAAACTAAACAGACACCTACCATACTAACCCATCCTCGGTTCCTCACACACATGTTTACCCAAGGAAAACGATAGTACATGTCCATACAAAGACCTGTATAACACGTTTCTTTATGACAGAACACTTTCAAAAGAAATCCCAGTGTCCATCAACAGGTGAACAGATACACAAATTGTGGTACATCCTTATGATAGAATACTACTCAGCAATAAAAACGGATAAGAAAATGATATAACAAAACATTGATAAATCTCAAGATAATTGTGCTGAATGAAAGAAGCCAGATAAAAGAGTTGCTGTTGTTTAGTCGTTCAGTTGTGTCTGACTCTTTTGCGACCCCATAGACCACAGCCCACCAGGCTCCTCTGTCCATGGAATTTCCCAGGCAAGAATACTGGAGTGGGTTGCCATTCTCTTCTCCAAGAGATCCTCCCAACCCAGGAATCAAACCTGTCTCCTGCACTGGCAGGTGACTTCGTTACCACTGAGCCACCAGGGAAGTCCCAAGGAATACCTATTGTACTATTCCATTATTAGGAATTTTGGCCTCTGTTAATAGGTTGTTTTTTTTTTTCTTCTTGATTTAGTGTGAGAATTCCAGTACTCTGAGGCTAAAAATAATTGGAAAGCAATTTGAACATGATGTTGAGGGAGACTAATTAATGAAGCAGATACTAGTGGACAGAAATTAGAATGTGGATTGAGAAGTTCACCTTGGAAAGAAGGAAAAAACATTTTTTACAAAAGCAAGACCAAAGGAATACAGGAAGAGATGGGGGAGAGAAAGGAAGTTGGAGCACCATTTCCCAATTATTCTCTCTGAGTTGTTAGTGGATAGTCTTGCGATCAAGACAGGGCATAGGATGGAGCGTGTGAGAATGGAGAATTTGGGAACAGTTGCACAGAAAGTCTGTAGGGATTTGACAAGAGGTGAGGGAACAAAACAAGCTTGGCGGCACCTGAAGTCAACTAGGATGAATTTTTGTGGAACCCACCCAGCATGGTTTTCTGAACTTTTTGAAAATACTAGCGACATTCAATTAAAGAGGTACAGTCGGGTGCTGCGACGGGCAGCCGCGCTAAGAGTGCCTGCGGCTGCGACGGGCAGCAGCGCTAAGGACCGCCAGCGGCTGCGACGGGCGGCTACGGACGGCCACACTAGGATCGCCGGTGGCTGCAACAGGCAGCCGCACTGGCGCCTGCGGCTGCGACGGGCAGCCACGCTAAGGACCGCCGGCAGCTACGACGGGCGGCTACGGATGGCCACGCTAAGAGCGCCGGCAGCTGCGACGGGCAGACGCGCTAGGAGCGCCTGCGGCTGCGATGGGCAGCCACGCTAAGGACTGCCGGCGGCTGTGACGGGCGGCAACGGACTGCCGCGCTAAGAGCGCCGGCAGCTGCAACGGGCAGCCGCACAAAGAGCGCCTGCGGCTGCGACGGGCGGCCACGCTAAGAGCGCCTCCGGCTGTGACTGGCGGCCGCGCTGAGGACCGACGGCGGCTACGGACGGCCGCGCTAAAGCGCCAGCTGAGAGGAGCTATCCCACTTCCGAGGTCACGGGCAGAAGCTGGGAGGACCCCACGCCCGAAGGGCGGCAGCCAAGAGGAGTTACCCCATATCCGAGGCCAGGGACAGCGGCCAAGAGTGCCAGACTGCCACAGCGCAGGAACGGCCAAGAGGAGCTACTCCACGTCCGAGGTCAGGTGGGGCGGCAGAGAGAAGATGCCCAGCGTCTGAGGTCAGGGGATGCGACGAGAGGAGTTACCCATGTCTGAGGTCAGGGGCAGCGGCCGGGAGGAGATACCTACGCCCTTAAGCCCAAGGCCAAGGGCAGCAGGCAGAAGGAACACCCCACGCGCCTAAGCCCGAGGCCAGGGGCGGTGGCCGGGAGGACTAACCCCACACAGTGGCTGTGCGGACACAGGAGGGCCTAGAGGAACTATCACACGTTGAAGGTCAGGAAGGGCTGCGGTGAGGAGATACCCATCATCCAAGATAAGGAGCATTGGCTGCGTTTTGCTGGAGCAGCCATGAAGAGATACCCCACACCCAAGGTAAGAGAAACCCAAGTAAGATGGTAGGTGTTGCAAGAGGGCATCAGAGGCCAGACACTCTGAAACCATACTCACAGAAAAGTAGTAAATCTAATTACACTAGGACCACAGCCTTGTCAAACTCAATGAAACTAAGCCATGCCTGTGGGGCAACCCAAGACGGGCGGGTCATGGTGGAGAGATCTGACAGGATGTGGTCCACTGGAGAAGGGAATGGCAAACCACTTCAGTATTCTTTCCTTGAGAACCCCATGAACAGTATGAAAAGGCAAAATGATAGGGAAAAGGAGCTCCCCAGGTCAGTAGGTGCCCAATATGCTACTGGAGATCAGTGGAGAAATAACTCCAGGAAAAAAAGAAGGGATGGAGCCAAAGCAAAAACTATACCCAGTTGTGGATGTGTCTGGTGATAGAAGCAAGGTCCGATGCTGTAAGAGCAATATTGCATAGGAACCTGGAATGTCAGGTCCATGAATCAAGGCAAATTAGAAGTGGTCAAACAAGAGATGGCCCGAGTCAATGTCCACATTCTAGGAATCAGTGAACTGAAATGGACTGGAATGGGTGCATTTAACTCAGATGACTATTATATCTACTACTGTGGGCAGGAATCCCTCAGCAGAAATGGAGTGGCCATCATGGTCAACAAAAGAGTCCAAAATGCAGTACTTGGATGCAGTCTCAAAAATGACAGAATGATCTCTGTTCATTTCCAAGGCAAACCATTCAATATCACAGTAATCCAAGCCTATGCCCCAACCAGTAACACTAAAGAAGCTGAAGTTGAATGGTTCTATGAAGACCTACAAGAACTTTAAGAACTAACACCCAAGAAAGATATCCTTTTCATTATAGGGGACTGGAATGCAAAAGTAGCAAGTCAAGAAACACCTGGAGTAACAGGCAAATTTGGCCTTGGAATATGGAATGAAGCAGGGCTAAGACTAATAGAGTTTCGCCAAGAAAATGCACTGGTCATAACAAACACCCTCTTGCAACAACACAAGAGAAGACTCTATACATGGACATCACCAGATGGTCAACACTGAAATCAGATTGATTATATTCTTTGCAGCCAAAGATGGAGAAGCTCTATACAGTCAGCAAAAACAAGACCAGGAGCTGACTGTGGCTCAGACCATGAACTCCTTATTGTCAAATTCAGACTGAAATTGAAGAAAGTAGGGAAAACCACTAGACCATTCAGGTATGACCTAAATCAAATCCCTTATGATTATACAGTGAAAGTGAGAAATAGATTTAAGGGCCTAGATCTGATAGATAGAGTGCCTGATGAACTATGGAATGAGTTTCGTGACATTGTACAGGAGACAGGGATCAAGACCATCCCCATGGAAAAGAAATGCAAAAAAGCAAAATGGCTGTCTGGGGAGGCCTTACAAATAGCTGTGAAAAGAAGAGAAGTGAAAAGCAAAGGAGAAAAGGAAAGATATAAACATCTGAATGCAGAGTTCCAAAGAATAGCAAGAAGAGATAAGAAAGCCTTCTTCAGCGATCAATGCAAAGAAATAGAGGAAAACAACAGAATGGGAAAGACCTGAAAGAGATCTTTCCTGAAAGATCTCTTCAGGAAAATCAGAGATACCAAAGGAACATTTCATGCAAAGATGGGCTCGATAAGGGACAGAAATCGTATGGACCTAACAGAAGCAGAAGATATTAAGAAGAGATGGCAAGAATACACAGAAGAACTGTGCAAAAAAAGATCTTCACGACCCAGATAATCACGATGGTGTGATCACTGACCTAGAGCCAGACATCCTGGAATGTGAAGTCAAGTGGGCCTCAGAAAGCATCACTACAAACAAAGCTAGTGGACATGATAGAATTCCAGTGGAGCTATTCCAAATCCTGAAAGATGATGCTGTGTAAGTGCTGCACTCAATATGCCAGCAAATTTGGAAAACTCGGCAGTGGCCATAGGACTGGAAACATTCAGTTTTCATTCCAATCCCAAAGAAAGGCAATGCCAGAGAATGCTCAAACTACCACGCAATTGCACTCATCTCACACGCTAATAAAGTAATGTTTAAAATTCTCCAAGCCAGGCTTCAGCAATATGTGAACCGTGAACTTCCTGATGTTCAAGCTGGTTTTAGAAAAGGCAGAGGAACCAGAGATCAAATTGCCAACATCCGCTGGATCATGGAAAAAGCAAGACAGTTCCAGAAAAACATCTGCTGCTGCTTTATTGACTATGCCAAAGTCTTTGACTGTGTAGATCACAATCAACTGTGGAAAATTCTGAAAGAGATGTGAATACCAGACCACCTGACCTGCCTATTGAGAAATTTGTATGCAGGTCAGGAAGCAATAGTTAGAACGGGACACGGAACAACAGACTGGTTCCAAATAGGAAAAGGAGTACGTCAAGGCTGTATATTGTCACCTTGCTTATTTAACTTACATGCAGAGTACATCATGAGAAACGCTGGACTGGAAGAAACACAAGCTGGAATCAAGATTGCCGGGAGAAATATCAATAACCTCAGATATGCAGATGACACCACCCTTATGGCAGAAAGTGAAGAGGAACTCAAAAGCCTCTTGATGAAAGTGAAAGTGGAGAGTGAAAAGTTGGCTTAAAGCTCAACATTCAGAAAACGAAAATCATGGCATCTGGTCCCATCACTTCATGGGAAATAGATGGGGAAACAGTGGAAACAGTGTCAGACTTTCTTTTGGGGGACTCCAAAATCATTGCAGATGGTGACTGCAGCCATGAAATTAAATGACACTTACTCCTTGGAAGGAAAGTTATGACCAACCTAGATAGCATATTCAAAAGCAGAGACATTACTTTGCCAACAAAGGTTCGTCTAGTCAAGGCTATGGTTTTTCCTGTGGTCATGTGGGGATGTGAGAGTTGGACTGTGAAGGCTGAGTGCCAAGGAATTGATGCCTTTGAACTGTGGTGTTGGAGAAGACTCTTGAGAGTCCCTTGGACTGCAAGGAGATCCAATCAGTCCATTCTGAAGGAGATCAGCCCTGGGATTTCTTTGGAAGGAATGATGCTAAAGCTGAAACTCCAGTATTTTGGCCACCTCATGCGAAGAGTTGACTCATTGGAGAAGACTCTGATGCTGGGAGGGATTGAGGGCAGGAGGAGAAGGGGACGACAGAGGATGAGATGGCTGGATGGCATCACTGACTCGATGGATGTGAGTCTGAGTGACCTCCGGGAGCTGGTGATGGACAGGGAGGCCTGGCGTGCTGCGATTCATGGGGTCACAAAGAGTGGGACACGACTGAGTGACTGATCTGATCTGATCAGCCTTTATTACTTTTTTTTATGGTGAAAATTTTATGTGTAGAATTAGTCAGCTGGACTCCATTTAGATGATCCCAATTTTGTGGGCAGCATCCTAAGTGTCACAGTCACCAGTGGAACACAAGGCTTTTGCTCACCTTCAGGCATGATCAGGATGTTGACCTTGGCCGTGTCGGGGTCATAGAGCTTCCTCACAGCCTGTCTGAGCCAGGGCTGGCTGGCCTCATGTCCACAGTGAGCCTGGGGATGCTGTCCTCGATCTTCATGGCTGACTCGGTGGTCAGGCAGAACCCGATGACAGCATAGCGGTCGGGCGTGTTTCTGCGGGGAGCACTCACAAGGTGTTTGAGTGGCCTTTGGGGCAGCGGTATCTCGGGCTGCCGTGGGGTGACGGCGTGTGGCTCTTCGTTTTCTTGTTCCAGCAGACACCATTCAGTGCTGCCTCCTTGGTCTTCGCAGCCTTTGCTTTTGCTTCAGCTTTGGAAGGGGTGGGGTTGTCACAGTCCGACTCCTTCCTTGCTTTCACCGCTGTCCTCATAAAAACGTTCAGCCTTTATTTTAAAAGGTAAAAAAAAAAAAAAAAAAAGAAAAACTGTGCTCTCATCTAAAAACCAAGTTTGCTTGAAGTCTGTTCTCAAACAAGCCATTACACTGAAAATAATTGAGCTGAACTGTTTAAACTGTTACCATCTTTTCAGAGACATTCAGTAAGTGTATTGTATCTCTCATACATGAATTTTATGTAGTAACTGAGTATTTTTACAGTTAACTGTAAACGCAGCTATTTTAATCATCTTTGCTAACGTTTACTGCCTGTTTACAGTATGGCAGGCACTGTTTAAGGCACTTTAAGTACATTACTCTGTTTGATGCTCATAACAACATACCGTCATACTTTACAAATGAGAAACCTCAATCACAGAAAAGGTAAATATTCAATAAAGACAAAGCTAGGATTAAGAAAGCTGGTTCCAGAGCCCAGTGTCTAACCTTGGCAGCATAGTGCCTCTCATGCCATGTCACAATTACACCAAACAAGCAGGAGTCGTGGGATAGAATCAGGAAGCAGCTTTCTTTGTGTCTCCCACTGCCCTTTAACATTTATTCTAGTTCTTTGCTCATCCTTGAATGAAATTTAGGGCCATCTCATCCCCTGTTGTGGAGGAGAAAATGGTAACCCACTCCAGTATTCTTGCCTAGGAAAATCCCACAGACAGAGGAACCTTGTGGGCTACAGCCCTTGAGGTCGCAAAGGAGTTGGACTCAACTGAGAAACTGAGATCCAGCCAGTCCATTCTGAAGGAGATCAGCCCTGGGATTTCTTTGGAAGGACTGATGCTAAAGCTGAAACTCCAGTACTTTGGCCACCTCATGCGAAGAGTTGACTCATTCGAAAAGACTCTGATGCTGGGAGGGATTGGGGGCAGGAAGAGAAGGGGACAACAGGATGAGATGGCTGGATGGCATCACCAACTCGATGGGCAGTTGAGTTTGAGTAAACTCCAGGAGATGGTGATGGACAGGGAGGCCTGGCATGCTGCGATTCATGGGGTCACAAAGAGTCTGACACAACTGAGTGACTGAACTGAACTGAACAACTGAGCACACATCCCCTATAGAGTTGCTCTGAATAGCATAAGGTCCTATGATTAGTAACATCCGCCTCTAGACCAAAGCAACAACTAAAACTGCAACTTTGTTACACATCTTTTTCCCAAACCAGGCCTGATCAGGCTAGCAGCCTATAGATGATGGTGGAAGGCAAATTTAAACTTTCTCTCCCCTTCCAACCTTCCATTTTACAACCCCCACCCCCATCTTGCTCTTTTGTGGTTTCTGCTCCTAACCCCCAGGATCAAAGAGGCAAGAACTAAAGTGGCAGGAAGTGTTTCACCCAACTAGCAACAAAGTGATCTTGGTATCCTCTAGCTGTGGGGTAAAGGCTATCTCTCAGAAGCAGTTTTGTGTTTTTTAGCAATTCCTTCTACCCAGTTATCTGGGGTTTCTCACCTGTAGTTTTCTGGAATAAGGCAAGTTGAGCTGGTTATTAGGCCCTTCTTCCACTCCCTGGATATCTGACAGTTTCCTTCTATTGGGGTCTTTTACCCACTGAAGCAGTTCTCTTGAGCAAAACTCATAAAGAACCTGCAAAAGCACATTCTCCCATTGAATCCTACCTCATCCATAAGAAACATTCCAGCATCATTTGCCCAGGCCAATTCGAATGGTCCAAGCCACTAATACAACCACCTTTCCTTTGCTCAGCCATCCCCTTAGCATTTCCTATAGGAAGTCAGGGGTCCCAGTGCAGGACACATTTCTTTAGGCTCTTTAAATCCCTATTATCTTGACTTGAGATGAAGGAGATTGGTGGGAGCTACTTTCTCCTTCATCGACGAAGAACAACAATATAAAGAACAAAAAACCTGGATGACCAATAAGCCTATTAAAGATGTGCAACCTCACTGGTCTTTCAGGTGATGGGAACTGAAACAAATTCTATCCTTCTTTACACATTGAAATGAAAATAACTGCAAACCCTAATGGTACTAAGCATTGAAGAGGACAAAAGAAAACAGAAACTTCCACTTACTGCTAGTGGAAGAACAAAGTGATGTAAGAGCAGACTGGCTCTTTAAAGGTCTGCCTTTTAAAAAATGTGTAAAATAGATAGTTAGTGGGAACATGCTACATAACACAGGGAGCCTGGTCTGGCACTCTATGATGACCTAGAGAGATAGGATTGGGCTTGGGGGGTTGGGGGGAAACTCAAGGGAGAGGGAGTATATGTGTATAGTTATGACTGATTTGCTTTGTTGTATGGCAGAAACCAACAAGCACCATTAAGCAGTTATATTAAAAAAAAAAAAATTTAAGTGTCAAGCAAATAAGACAGAATGCTAACATTTATAAAATCTGGGTGGTAAATGCACAAATTTTTATTATACCTAAAATTTAAATTACTTATTTTTTTAATTTTGAAATAGTTTCAGATATTAAAGAATTTTTAAACAGCACAGAGAATTTCTATATACCTTTTACCTACATTCCATAAATATTAGCAACCTTGCATAACAGTGGATCAAAATCAGGAAGTTATCATTGATACACCACTATTGTCTACGGACATTACCCAAATGTAAATTTTTTCATTTAAAAAATCTAACCGTCCTATGATTAATGTCATTTAAAATGAATCCTGGGAGTGAACTTATATAATAACTCAGCCAAGTTGCTGTCAGCAAGCAGAAAATGTATTCCTGGGCATGAAGTCTACCTATTTAGGTATTCTGTACAAGTGATGGAAAAAAATGTCTCCCTCTGAAGATATACTGGAGAGAAGAGGGTCATGTAACTGATAAGAAGGCTCAAGAGAACATTTTTTTTCTATAGATCTTCACATCCCTAAATGTACCAAACAGAAAAATGTGAGAAAAGTTGTTTTCAGATAATATATCTTATAATTTTATTATGAAAATTTAAGGATATATACAGACAATACATTTTTTCTTCAAGTAACAATGAGATTTTAAATCTAACAGACAGTTTATGAGTATTCAGAAGTGAGCCTAAGCAGGCTTAGTAAATTTTTTAAAAATAGCCATTGCATTTATTCATTCTCTTTTTCTCAACAAATACTTAACTATCTATCCCTCCCTAGCACACACACTCCTGTTACCGCAAAAATCCAATGTCAGGATGCGATGGACGCTCCCATAAAAGCTAAACCAGTGTTTTCCAAATTTGCCAGATCATAAGAATCACCTGGGTTATAAGAAGAATGAGACCCCTGGACTCTACCTCAGAACCATAGAATCAGAATTTCCACATTTTGCAGGTATCCCAGTTAAGCCTTAGGAGCAAGAAAGTTTGGGAAGTAGGAAAGTTAAAGGAAGACCCATCTGGCAGTTTTGCTGGTACTCGAGTTGAGCTGATGAGGAAGCCTCGGTCAGTATTTTTAAGACCAGTGTTGTAACCTTGGCAGAATCCTGTCAAGAACCCATAGGCCACCAGGGTATGTGGGAAGGAGGGGTGGGCGGCAGGGAGAGGATCGCTATGCAGGAAGGGGCTAAAATCGTTCAAAGAAATAGGGAGCTGCCACGTTTAGTCACAAAACCACCCTCTTATTCATGTTGGTACCCAACACTCCACTTTGATTTCTTCTGGGTTTCTACGAAGTCCACTCCCACTCCAGGGTCAAACTACCCACCTGGCTGAATCCCCTGGGGTTGAAGGGGAAGACATGAGAGGAGGAGCCTAGCTGGGCAAGCTGTCTGAACCAAAGTCAAAATGCCTTGAGATACTTCTGTGTTCTATCACTTTAGAAAGGTGGTATTGTTAAAACATTCTTCACATAACAACTGAAGCCAGTTACTAGCCTCTGGGGACAATGATTTGTGCCAGAAGGATGCTGTAAGTTTGGAAAATTGTTCACATTGTGGGCCTTCAAATCTCAGGGGAAAAAGCGGCAAAGACACACACACACACACACACAGACATGCACACGAGCTGAGAGGTTGTTAATTTGTCAATCTGTAAACCTGGGGCCAGGCCAAACTCTGTAGCTGTCAAATCACATATGAACCCAAATTAAAAAGCTTGATTTTTCTAGTAATGATTCATAAGAGGACCCTTCTAGAAGTTTAACTTTCAAATATCCATGGAGACAAGCAACATAAAAGGACCCAAACAAGCATTTGTGGCTCCAATGAGGGCAACAGAATCAACATGTCTAATTATATTTCATGACACTGATCTACAGTGCGTATCGTAAATTATTTTAGAAATTGAAGATGTTTTGGAACTATGGTTAAAACTGGGGAGAATATAATTACAAACATAGTAATTGCCAGGGTAACACACCAGGCCAGTCGCACTAACCACGCTGCGTCTGCTGTCTCAAGCAGTCTTCAGAGCAGCCTCATGAGACAGTGACTATTATGTCCATTTTACATGCGAGCAAATTTGTGAATGGAGATGTTCAATTACTTCCTCAGGGGGACTGCTTTTCAGAGGCCATACTGTTGACAACTATACTCTTCATCACATCCAGTGATTTGATGGCTAAATTTCCTGGACCTGTATCCCACTTCCTTAAGGTGCCATCTCCCTTTCTGGGCTTTGTGCTGGCATTTCACACCCTGTCCACCCCAGCTTATCCTGACGCTTGTTGTTTGTGACAGCCCTTCTGCTCTGTCATCTCGCTATTTAAATGTTTCTCTTGGTGTGTGTCTCCACCCTGAGTGGATCCCATGCCACCTGGGGCTGAGATCATGTCTTGTTAGTCCTCTTCTTCCCTGAGCTCTCCAAAGTAGCAGATATTCATTAATTGATAAATATATGTTATTTCAACAGTGATGTTAATACTGAAGTCGTTGTAGCTTAAAGAATGAAAAAAAAAAAATTCCAAAGACATTTAGAAAACCAACCAATTCATTTTGAGATTAAAATTGTGTGTTCTCAGGAAGGACAGTTCTCAAACACAAGAGCTAATGGCTCAAGACTATTTTGTTATTAGGGGAAAATGAATGAAAAAGTAACTACAAGCTTCACGGCCTGTGTGCAATGGAATATACATTTTGTAAATCATTTTGTTGTCAATCTCCTTAGTCAACCTTTCCTTGCCAGCAGTTAATGGCCGTGCCTATTTTCTTTATAAAGAAGCAACAATTGAAAGATGAAGATGGATTGGGCTGCAGTATCCTCACATACAGCTATTTATCATCACTAACTACACTTCTGAGTCTATAACTGTTTCAGAGTAATTTATAGGAATGAAATTCATTATTCAGAAAAACCAGTAACAGATATCAAGGATGGAGGGTTACAGCCTGCCGGTCTTGCTAATCAGCATTTTTCATCTTGGGCCTGTCCCATTGCTCAATTCATGCCATATCGCCATGATCTTCAATAAGCACCTTGCACAGAGAAAAGTCTGGTGGCAATCCTGAGAGTCAGTGACCTTCCTTTACCATTCAGCTCTTTCAGATTCCAAACAAAAGATAAGAACTAGGTTTGCCTTTCTTCCATTAGACAGAAGAGTTTTCTCCCAAAGTATTTTCAATGAAATGGGTAGAACTACACTGTTGGATTACCTGAGTGGGCAGCTACATTTCTTTCTGCAGCATTCATGAAGTACACAATGAGATGTTCCTTTAAGACATGCTTTTTAACCATTCTTTAAGTGATAACTTGTTTTTGTATCTTATACACTGAAAAATTCTCTTCATTGGTGCACTAAAGACTTTTTAATAGATTGTAACCTAGCAGCAACCTAGTCTGTTGCTATTCACATCTCTACTTCTGTGGAATCTACTTTGGTGGGATTTTTTTTTAAGTGATGGCTTTATGTGTACTCTGAATGTTCCACCTGCCACTTAATAAGTCACTTACCCAAGATCGTCTCTGCTAAATTAAATCAATTTGGTATTCATTGTTAATGAAGAAAGATGTTACAGGTCTAACCTACTAGAAAGAGGATATGTGATTTAAAAAAAAAAATCCTGGATTTATTATATTGGAATGTATTTAAAGAAGCAAAAAATATATAAAGGAATTTTGATTTTGTTCATGAGAATAGTACATGTGAAAATATATCTCCCTGCTGCAAACAGAAATCATGTCCATTCTTATTACTATTATTGAGAATGACATGGGGAAATCTGGGCAAGAACAGTTAATCCCAGAGAAAATGCCTCCGTGGGAACACTAGCAAGGTCAATGTTTGCTTAATTATTCACCACCAACTGTCATTCTAATCACAAATAATAGATGAGCCTTACATGTTGAAGGTTTCTGTAGACTTCTGTATTTCAAGGCTATTCCCAACTCTCTGAGATCTGGCCTTAAGAGTCGAAGCAAAAGCAATAGGTATCTGTTAAAACCACTCCCGTTGAAAAGAGAGTTTCCGTTTTGCTTTGTGTGTCCTTAGAGAAAGGTCTTAGGTAATGAGATGCTAGGAGATTTAGCTCAGGTAAGCTCTGTGGAGGTAAATTCAACAAACAAAATTTATTGGGAGCAGGGAAATATTCATCATGTTATATAAAGGGTGTTATAAAACAGATAAAACCTTTGGTCCATACATAAAGCAATAAGCAAGCCTTCTGGAGTTAGCCTGCAAAATTCAAGATTATAAATCATATTTACACAAGGCTGGGCCTGAAAAAAGTTAGACTATGAAAATGTAGGCTCTATATCACAGTAACAGGCTGAACATCTTTGGATTATGAGTCTTGGCTGCCAGTGGATACATAGGGTGAATCTAAAATGACTCATTATCCTTGTCTACACAAATTCTTTGACAATAATTTGCAGTTTAGCTCCATGATCAGAGCAAATCAGGGTCATTGCTTGAATTTCCACTGGAGTGCTTAGCTGCCCTGGGTAACATGCCCATGGACAAGGATTGCCAACTCAAAAACTCAGGAACAAAGCCACTAATGGGCATGAGTGAAATGGCCCTGGGGTAAACAACAGTGAGTGGTGAGGACTGTGGCAGTGTAGAGAATTCAAACCCCCTGTAAAGGAGCAGTTCTCTGCAGGCTCCAGCCTGGTTACCGAGAGGGAATGTGGGCCTGGTACTGTTAGATCTGACTTCCAATCAAAGCCAGAAACCTGAGACTTTTATGCAAAAATACTCCAATTTTTCATATACTCAACTAACTCCAAAATATTAAAGCACCACAGAGAGCAACCAAACCGCATCTCTTGATTAAGGCTGACATTGGGTCCACCAGTTTGCAATCCCTGCTTCAGCCTCTAAGTTAGGCTAGTTGATGTGTATGCACTTTACATTCAGGGTAAAGGAGGCAGGCGCTTACAGGTAAATCTGTATAAATCCATCATCACTATTGGGAAAGCACCTTTGTCACCTTCAGGACTTCCTGACTGTGTGTCCTGTGGTGAGCTCAGTGGTAGTACCCAAAAGGATATGTCCATGTTCTATCCCCCTGGAACCTGAGAATGTGATCTTATTTTGAAAAAAAAAAAAGGCGGGTGAGGGGAGGAGCTTTCATAGATGTAATTAAGTTGGAGATCTTAAGATGAAATCACTCTGAATTATCCAGATGGGCCCTAAATGCAATGACAACATCCTTACAAGAGACGAAAGGTTAGACTTAAAGAAGAGAAGAGCAGGTAGAGATGGAGGCAGAACTTCTAGTTATGCAAACACAAGCCATGGAAACTCTAAAGCCCCTAGGAGCTAGAAGAGGCAGTGAACAGTCTCCCTGAGAGTTCACAGAGGAGCTGTGACCTGGCTGACAGCTTCATTTTGTACTTCTTGTCTTCAGAACTGGGAGCATAACTTTCTGCTGCTCTAAGTCACCCAATTTGTGGTAGTCTGTTACCACAACCCTAGGATATTAATACAGGTCAATAACATCATCTTTCTAAACAGAGCTTCTATAAGCATCATGCTTACCATCTGATAACGAAAGGTACCTCTGAGGATGGCTGCTTCAACAGAATGTATGCCGAAAGTTAAAAACCAACTCCTCCACTTAAACTCTGGATTTCGTGACGTCAACCTTAAAATAAGGATGCTCATATAACCCACAGAGAAAATTAAACTTTAGAGAAAACTATCATTACGGAGAAAGACACATTGAAAAACCAAAGACTGGGGCCACTCACTGACTATACCTCAGAAGACAGTCCAGAGATAAATGTCATAACATCTGAATTCTGACTAATGATAGCTGGTCTTCATTGTTTGCCTCTGAGTTAAAAATGAGAGCTATAACTGAGACATTTTGATGGATCTGAAGACTACTGAGACAATAGTCAATTTTATAAATTCTAGATACTAACTAAATGTGAGTTTAAAAACCAAATCCAAAATAGTAAATTACCCAAGGGTGGGGGAGGGGATTGAAGTCATCCATTAGAAGCCACTGAGTGTTGGGATTATTCAACCCATTTATCACTCTTTCTTAAGTAAGCACTTTGGATCCCCTATGATGTCCCCAAAATTATAAGATCAAAATTAGTTGATATGTGCAGCCTAGAATAGTGCCTGGGATGCAGTAAATGCTGTTTAGGAGTTAGCTATTGTACTTACTGTGGGCTGGTGAACTATTCACTGTGGTCAAACATATCTTCTGAGAATCCTCCTCTGACCTCACATTCTGCTCCGTCTTCCCACAGGACCACTGTGGTCAAACATCATGTCTTCTGAGAATCCTCCTCTGATCTCACATTCTGCTCCGTGTTCCCACAGGACCATGGACCAATTAATATTTCTGTCTTTGATTATTGATTGCCTGTCCCACTAGTCTGTGACCCCTTAAGGCCAGAGACCTCTCTTCTTGGAAATCAAAAACTCAGTCTCTGGAGTCCACCTGGGCACCCACACCAGCACCAACAATTACTATCTGTGTGTACTTCAGCAATTTTATCTAAACTGTAGTCCTAGGCTTGCTTATGTGTAGAATGGATATACTACTACTACCTACCTTGTTCAAGTAGCGACTACTCAGTGGTAAAGAATATGCCTGCCAATGCAGGAAATGTGGGGTCCAATCCCTGGGTCAGGGAGATCCCTGGAGAAGGAAATGGCACCACTCCAGTATTCTTGCCTGGGAAATCCCATCGACAGAGGAGCCTGGTGGGCTACAGTCCCTGGGCTTGCAAAGAGTCGAACACAACAACTAAACAACAATGACCTTGTTTAGGTATTGCAAGGATTTAACTATATTAAACACATACAGGACTCATTTGCTACAGAATAAGAAGTACTGATTATTAGCTATTATCTATTTTTATAAATTTTGTGTCTCCACCATCTAGCACTTGTTTAGTACTTGTTAGGTATGCAGCAATGTTTAGTTTGAAAGTGATATCTCTGTTGGTTTCAGAGGCTGTTGGAAGGACAGCCCTCAAAGATCCAAGGACAAGCAGTGCAGTGAAACCCTTGGCTTCCTTATCTTCTCATCACACGTGTTGGTCTCATCTCTACTGTGATCCTGGAACCTCATCAACCACACCATTGTCCACACAGATGTAAACATCTCATTCCTCTCCATATCTTTACCTTTCTCTCCTCCTGCCCATAATAAGTCTTGCATGGATTCCAGAGCCAAATCTCTGCCAAAATATTAACCTGGGAATCCAAGAGAGACAGCCCACAATTCTTTACTGGGATAATAGCGACTTTACCTGTATGCATTGGAAACCTTAAAATGAGTTTCTTAGGTGTCTGTAACTAGTCTCCTTTCAAGACACATCATCTAAAATCCACCACCTCTAATCCTCCGGCTTCAGGGGAGCATGTGAACAGATGGCTTTACAATGGGAAGATCTGAGAGGTAAACAAGGAGGCCAGACCAAAATACTTTTGGTTTTACTTTAATACAAAGGCAAATAAAATTCCATAGACAAAAGTTAAGTGGGGAAAGCACAAGCAGATTTAAAGGATTTTCCTCAAACCTTCCATCCACAGTCTGTCCCCACCTGACTCCTTGTTGGCAGGATTTTCCCTCACGACATGTCTCACACGTCTGGCCTTACGAAAGGGAAGGGGAAGTCAATACCCACCTAATATTTTTCCCTCTGATGTAATTTTTAAATTAATATTCTGTGATTGTCTCATTACAAGTGCAGTATATACTCACCAGAAAACACAACAAAAAATATAAATAACATTTCTGAAACATCAGCAGTCCTGCACATCCAGAGATAACTGATGTAAACAGTTTGGTGAGTTGCCTTTGTATTCTATAGCTATAGATAGAGACATAGGCTATAGATCAGATAATAGACTGTAGCTCTAGTTCCATCTTTAAGTACAGACGTAGTACATCACTATCTGTCCATTGGTAGCACCAGCATGAAGAGCTGCAGAAAATGTTCAAGTTGATGGCAATTTATTGGGTGGGAGGGGCATATTTTGATTCATAATCTGCCTTCTTCATTGAAGTCAACACACCTTGTTTAATCCTAAATCTTTTCCCTCCTAAAACTTCAGATTGGGTTGTTCTCCATTCATCCAACTCTAGCTTGGCTCTCCCCAGTTATAATCCATTTTTTCAGCCGCTGCAAAGCTCCTGTAAGCCCAGGTGCTCTGTGGGTTACTGAGTCCAGGGAGTCTTCAGATTTTCCTACCACAAAGAACTGGCTACTCATGTTGTAGCCAGTGGGAAGTGACTTGGCCTAAGAACTCAAATCAAATGTATTCACCCAGCATTTGCTGTTTCTTTTTACATCCTCAGATTCAGTCATGACCCTTGAACATGTTTCCCAATGGCAGAGATTTCCTTCTAAATTTGCAGATGATGGGATCTTAGATGTAATGACAAAAGCAATTTTTATAAATGGTAGATAACACTTTCTATTAGCTGCAAAGCTAATAGCTTCAGAATTAACCCTGGGAACCACTCTTTAAATTTGTGCACAGTTTACAAATGAGGAAACCAAGACTTAAAGAAGTATCTTATCTAAAGTTTGAGTCAAATCCAGGATTACCTGACCCCATAGCTTGGATCATGCTGCACTAAGTTTGATCTATAAGAGTTTCTCACAGAGGATTTAGCAAACACCCAGGACATGGATCCTAGGTATTAAAGTCCTCCTTCTCAAGGTTTGAATTCTTTCTGGATAAGAACTATATCAGCAGGTTTGTAGGAGGATCTTAGTCAAGGGAAGTAGGTCATCTCCCGGGAATGCCTCCTGGTTTAGAAGGTTGACTTAGCTTGATAATATTATAAAATGTGTTGTTATTTAGTTGTTGTTCAGTTGTTCAGTCATGTCCAACTCTTTGCGACTCCATGGACTGCAGCATGCCAGGCTTCCCTGTCCTTCAACATCTCCCGGAGCTTGCTCAAACTGATACCCATTGAGTCAGTGATGCCATCTCATCCTGTGTTGTCCCCTTCTCCTCCTGCCTTCAATCTTTCCCACCATCAGGGTCTTTTCCAATGAGTTGGCCCTTCGCATCAGGTGGCCAAAGTATTGGAGCTTCAGCTTCAGCACAGCTTTAACTGTGTAATCCTGTGTATCTGATGACTGGGAATACTCTTCAGAGTGCTGAAGGCCAGGCTCAGTGGTGGGCAGGCTGAGGCTCTACCTAAAGACTTATTTGACTTGGAGCGCTGTTTCCCCAAAGATTGTTCCTCCAGAGAAGACTTAGCAATTATACGAAACAACTCCCAACCAGGCCCATTTATATAGTTTCCTATTGTTGAAATCAGTTGATTTGGCATGAAGGACTTCCTAGAGATAGTTTTTTTCCTGTTGAGGATCTTCTGAAGTTTCTTTTTCTTTTCTCTCTTTTTTTTTTTTTTTACTAACTTTCATGAGTGTTTCCCTCCCACTTTCCTGTCAACTTCCTGTTGACATACGTGAAACTGGTTGTGATCTTCCCATGTGTGGATAAATGTGAACCTTGTCCTCTTAAATCCACCTGATAATGACTAACAAGAAACAAACCAAAAATTACATAAAAAGTGCACATCTTGGGCAGGTTGGCAATGCAATATCCGAACTACAGTCTGGAGTAGGGTCTTCGAGAACTTAGCATATTTGTATCTCATCACAAACTTTCTCACTTGCCTACTAATTTGTTAATGATAAGTGTGAAGAATGTAGATGTAGTTGTGACAGCCAATTATGAGAATAGATGTTGGGACACAGTTCTCTAAACAAGGGTCTTAGACATATTTCAGAAGAAAAGATTGTAGCTGATGCATAGAAACTGTATTTCTTCCCAATTATACTCCTGCAAAAGCTGCTCCAGTAATGCAGAGGGATTAGCTATGTTCAGGGAGGGATACCTCTTCTATTGAAGTTGAAGGTAAGGCGATGGGAGTCATGAGGAGGTTTATATATCATAAAAAGGAGCCCTTGGTTTTAGGGCTGTCATACATGATGGTTTTAATTTCTTATGATACAAGGGGACAGAAGAGATGGAGAGGGTAGCTGGAAGAGAGCAGTGAAATTCTGGCCCTAGTGGAGAATGTGAAAGAGCTTAGAGTATGGAAATTCTTTTAAAGGACACAGAGGACACCAAGAAGCTGTGAGTTTGAAGACTCTTTGGAGGGCAGCAACAGGCAGTGGAGTGACAGATAAAAATAGGAGATAGCAGGGACTTCCCTAGCGGTCCCCATACTTCCACTGCAGGGACTATTGGTTCTGTCTTGAGTTGGGGAACTAAGATCCCACATGCCACGTGGTGTGGCCAAAAAGTTTAAAAGAAAAATAGGAGATAGCAGGTAATATGGTTGATCCAGGTTTGGAGTTTGGGCAGACAGGTACAGCATAAAGTGGTGAAAGTGATTCATTTGTGTGTCTGGTCTGGATAAGGAAGGAAGTGATGCCATATGTAGGGATAATCAATGTGGGTAGAAAGGAATATTGAAGAGCTGGTGTACTAACAGTAGTGGGGGGAAGAATAATCAGATAAGAAGCAAAAAGGGAATATGAGAGGAAGAGAGGGGTAAGAAGAATAGAAGTTGGCCCACAACTGATCAATTTGAGCTTAAAGGAAAGTTCCAGGTGGTAAGATCCAGGGTATATCCATCAATGGGAATAGGTGGCTGAGATGGGAAGAACAGAAAGTGTTAGAGACACAAGACTCTTGAGGCCAATTTGTGGAAAGAGTGGACCAGTAGGATTTGAAAACATTCGCACTGGTGGCCATGCTTTTTTTCTAGTACTAGTGTTATCACTGTTTTCTTGTAGGCCTTCTTGTTACAGGCTGCTTCTGATACTTGTAAAAAAGGAAGAAAACAAAAGAGGTAGAGAGCCAGTGAGAAGGACATCTTTGGATATAATAAGTGGCGTAAATGACAGGGATTAGTATCTCTGCTACTACTGCTGCTGCTGCTAATTTGCTTCAGTCGTGTCTGACTCTGTGCGACCCCAGAGACAGCAGCCCACTAAGGCTCCTCTGTCCCTGGGATTCTCCAGGCAAGAATACTGGATTGGGTTGCCATTTCCTTCTCCAGTGCATGAAAGTGAAAAGTGAAAGTGAAGTCACTCAGTCGTGCCTGACTCTTAGCAACCCCATGGACTGGAGCCTTCCAGGCTTCTCCATCCATGGGATTTTCCAGGCAAGAGTACTGGAGTGGGGTGCCATTGCCTTCTCCAATTATGTATCTCAGGGACCTTAATCTCTCCTCATGTTATGGGGCTGTGTTTATATTTCTTACCTGCTCTCCTCAACTGTTGGTTTCTTGGAAGGAGACCTGTAGCTCATCATATGAGCATCCTCTTCCAGTTCTGAGTGTGCAAAGCACTTCTTCAGGAAAATTTCATTAATAGCTTGCGGATGGTTCTAATAAATCTTTAGATGTCTGTACACAGTTTCTACAAATGCTTATATTAATGCTCAAATGGTCACATGGTGTTTTCTGTATGTGCAGCTTTGGCCCACTTGCATAAGTTGGGAGATTCAGGATGACCATGAGAGTAGGTCTGAACACTGCTGAGAAAAGGGAAGTTCCCAGAGGACAGGTACAAGCTCTCCTATAGCTTCTAGACTCCAGCCTCTAGCACAGGCCCCTGTACTTAATAAATGCCAGAGAGGCCCAGATTAAAACAGTAGCATCCCATTTTTCAAACAAATCTACTTCTGACCAATCAGACACTGAGAGGCAAGAAGCATCAGTATTACCAGAAGCACAAGTCCGTCTGATCACCCACAGACTCAGGTTCATAAAATGTTTCTTGACCTTCAGATGAACACACTCTATATATCTTTTACGGAGAAGGTAATGGCACCCCACTCCAGTACTTTGCCTGGAAAATCCCATGAATGGAGGAGCCTGGTGGGCCGCAGTCCATGGGGTCGCTAAGAGTTGGACACGACTAAGCGACTTCACTTTCACTTTTCTCTTTCATGCATTGGAGAAGGAAATGGCAACCTACTCCAGTATTCTTGCCTGGAGAATCCCAGGGATGGCAGAGCCTGG
Source organism: Tragelaphus eurycerus (assembly GCA_935064755.1). Taxonomy (NCBI): domain Eukaryota; kingdom Metazoa; phylum Chordata; class Mammalia; order Artiodactyla; family Bovidae; genus Tragelaphus; species Tragelaphus eurycerus. The sequence goes on along the minus strand of CAKXYN010000024.1, from coordinate 11,985,086 downwards.
TGGGCTGCCGTCTATGGGGTCGCACAGAGTCGGACACGACTGAAGCGACTTAGCACATAGCACATATTTCTTTTAATGAAGGCTAGTACTTGAATTATTTTACAAACATAAGCTAAATAAAGAATATCCCAGTTTGGCAGTGATTACTGTACTGTAGGATAATGTGTTCTGAATGGGGGTGATTTCAAGTCCAGAAATAAGAAATAGGTAGTGTGGTTTTGATCCCAGTCCACTGACAGTTCTTAGCCAGTCTCTGAAATTCTTGGAGGCTTGGGCATGCTTCAATTCAGTGAAGGGACACCATGACAAAAAGCAAACTTCTTGTAAACACTGGTGGGTACAGGCCTGGGCTGGACCAGGCCAGACATGGCTCCCCTTGATGTGCTCTCTGTTTAGAACCAGAACCGGAGAAATTGGAGCAACAGGGCAGGGGCGAGCCTGGAAGTGGTGTGTCAAGATCTATGACTTGACAATACATATTTTTTGGTGACCATCTGGGGATTAAATTAACATATTTAAAGTTCAAAAGGGAATAGAAATTCATTACTAGAATGGGAGAGGTCATTTTTTTCCTGGATCCCTCCCAAAGAGAAAATTAAGAACAGGATTTGTTGCAGGAAAAACCCAGAGGGATTTTTTTTTCCTTCAAAGAAGCCAGCAGATGTTTTCACTCTTTTTAGAGCCGACTCTCAGTTAACCAGCACTTGGATATTCAGTTTTTCAGTTATACACTTTTGCTTTTCTCACTCATGTCACCAGACCTGACAAGAGCTCCTCTCTAGTCAGTATTAGAGAGATTCTACTGTTTGTTGGACCATAAAGAAAGCTGAGTGCTGAATAATTGATGCCTTTGCACTGTGGTGCTGGAGAAGGCTCTTGAGAGTCCCTTGGACTGCAAGGAGACCAAACCAGTCAATCCTAAAGGAAATCAACCCTTAAGATTCATTAGAAGGACTGATGCTGAAGCTGAAGCTCCAATACTTTGGTCATCTGATGCAAAGAGCTGACTCACTGGAAAAGACCCTGATAGTGGGAAAGATTGAAGGCAGGAGGAGAAGGGGACAACAAAAGATGAGATGGTTGGATGGCATCATGGACTCAATGGACATGAGTTTGAGCAAGCGCTGGGAGATGATGGAGGACAGGGAAGCCTATTGTGCTGCAGTCCAGGGGGTTGGAAAGAGTCAAACTCGACTGAGCGACTGAATGGCAACAACTAATAGACTTGTTAGAAAATCTATTACCAGTGAGAGAAAGCAAAAAGAATAGAAAATAAGACATTTCCCAATTTATTAGCATTTTGCCTTCTCTTCTTACCTTCTCCTTTTCCCTCTCTACCATGTTACTCCCTCACCGTCTCCTTCATGCCAGCAGGTGGGCAGATCCTCAGACTTTTGTCATCCCTCCTAGTCCTATCCTCAAGACATATGCCCTTCTCATAGCCACTCCCCCTTACACAGAACAGTTAGAAATTTAGGGCAGATAGCAGAATTTTAAAATGAGAATAACACTGCAATGAATTAACCTCTGGAGGTCTCATTCACTGAAGTACTTTTTTTCCAATTAAAAAAAATATTTTTGTAAGTACCATCAAAGATAACATTGCTGTTCAGCTATAGCACTAGATCAAACATTCAGCATCCAAGATCATGGTCCACTGGAATAGGCGTATCTTATAATCTCAACTTCGTATACAGAAGAGAAGGAACGTATAGAGCACTGCTACGTCATTATTTCATTTAATTTTCTCAACAGCATACTGGACTATACAGATAATGGTTCCTGACATGCAAAAGCCTTACCTGGTTGATCTCTAAATCCATAGTTGCTGCTGCATCACCTTCCATGTATCCCTCTTTGTACCTCCCTCTCTCTTCACATTGTCCTCAGTGGGCGGGGACAGGAAGGGATTCTAGACAAGAAATTTATGCAGCCTCCCTTTCTTCCCAAACTTATCCTGTCCCCCACCCCATTGTCCCACACACATTTCTTTCTTTATTCAGGGACATCTAACCTTAGGAGAAACATAGGAGTTCTCCACCTCAAACTTTTTTTTTTTTTTAAGTTATGTTATCAAAATAAATTTAACTTCTTCAAAATTGTTGTTGCTATTCAGTCACTCAGTTATGTCCAGTTCTCTATGACCCCATGGACTGCAGCACGCCAGGCTTGCCTCTCCTTCACCATCTCCCAGAGCTTTCTCAAACTCATGTCCATTGAGTCAGTGATGCCATCCAATCATCTCATCCTCTGTCATTCCCTTCTCCTCCTGCCTTCAATCTTTCCCGGAATGAGGGTCTTTTCCAGTGAGTTGGTTCTTTGAATCAGGTGGTGAAAGTATTGGAGTTTCAACTTCAGCATCAGTCCTTCCAATGAATAGTCAGAGTTGATTTCCTCTAGGCTTAACTGGTTTGATCTCCTTGCTCTCCAAGAAACTCTCAAGAGTCTTCTCCAGCACCAGAGTTTGAGGACATCAATTCTTTGGTGCTCAGCCTTTTTTATTGTCCACCTCTCACATCCATACGTAGTTAATTTCAAGGTTGTGTCAGGTTTCAGGTGTCCAGCAAAAAAATAAAACTCACTTTTAATGTTAAAAATTGGAAAATAAAACAAAAACCAAAAAAGTCTATGTGCCAAATTGAAAAATTCCTTTGTAAACAACCCTTGTAATGAAAAGGAAATCGAATCAAAAAGTGAAAAATGACTAAGAAATGCTGATACTAGAACTACGTAGCAGAATTGCTTGGTGGGAGAAAATACGATTAGCTGGTTTCAGAACAATATAAGACATCTCTAGATGTTTTGGAAAAAAAAAATTACAACAGCCAGCCTCTGTTACTCTCAGTTACATTAATAGCCAGCCAGGACCCAGCCCAACTTATCAGCAGGCCAACAGTACATATAGAAACTTTGTCCCCCCCACCCCCCCCCCCACCACCCAGAACCAATGCTTTGCCTGACAGTGAGCCAGGACTAGCACTGGGGCCCCTGGAATTCCATAACCAGACACATCATGACCCAGCCCTGCCAGCCAGTGGTCAGCTCCACACAAGTTAGGGCCTGGAAACCAACCAGACTGGGGCCCAGCCTGTCTCACCCTAAAAGACCACTACTGGTAATCAGCCTACCCACAGAAGGACTCCACGTGCAGCCCACACAAAGGCACCCCTAGAGCATATGATTCTGGTGACAAGACATGAGCATGCTGCTGGGATGCATAAGATGTCTCCTACAAAAGGCCACTTCTCCAAGGCTGGGAAACAACCTACCAGATACATCAAAACAAAATTGGCAAGTTAGGCAAAATGAGGCAACAGAGGGATATGTTCCAGATGAAGGAACAAGGTAAAGCCCCAGAAGAAGAATTAAGTGGAGATGGGGAAAAGAAAAAGTTCAGTTTAAGGTAATGATTATAAAGATGATAGAAGAACGGATGAACAGAGCAAACAGATGTAACAGACGCTGGCTCTTGTAATTCTTATTTTTCCAAAATGTCTAGATATGTATTATATTGTTCTGAAACCAGCTAATTGTATTTTCTCCAACCAAGTAATTCTGCTATGTAGTTCTATTACCAGCATTTCTTAGTCATTTTCCAGTTTTTGATTCGATTTTCTTTTCATTCCAAGGATTGTTTACAACGGAAATTTTCAATATGGGACATAGACCTTTTTTAGTTTTTGTTTTATTCCCCAATTTTTAACATTAAAAGTTATGTTTATTTTTTTGTTGGACACCTGAAACACCTGTAAGTTATTAACACCTGTAAGTTATTAACAAAGAGAAAATAAAAGGAAGATTTAAACAAAGATGAAGGATGCAGTAACTGAAATGACAGATACACTAGAAGGAGTCAATAGTAGATTAAATGATACTGGGAATTGGATCAGCAAGCCAGAAGACAGAGTAGTAGAAATGACTGAAGTTGAGTAGAAAAAAGAAATGAAGACAGATGAAGAGACCACTGGGAAAACATCAAGCATACTAACATTTGAATTAAAGGGGTCCCAAAAAGAGGAGGAGAAAAGAGGCAGAGAACATATTTATTTGAAAGCGTAACAGTTGAAAACTTCACGAACTCGGGCAGAAAAATAAACAGATCTAGATCCAGGGGCACAAAAAGCATCAAGCAAGATCAACCCAAGGAGGACCCTTAACATGACATACTGTAATTAAAATAGTAAAAATTAAAGATAGAATATTAAAACAACACGGAGAAAGCAGCACTCTGGGCGTATATTCAAAAGAAAACTAAAAGACTGACTCAAAAGGTGCATGCACTCCAGTGTTCATAGCAGCATGACTTACAGTAACCAAGATATGGAGCCAACCTAAGTGTCCATCAGTGAATGGATGAATAAGGATATGGTACACATATATACAATGGAATACCATTAAAATGAAAATTTGCCATTTAAAACAACATGAGGACCTGGAGGATATTATGCTTAGTGAAGTAAGCCAGACAGAGAAAGACAAATACTGTATGTTATCACTTGTAAGTAGAATAAATAAAAACAAATGAAAGACATGAATGAATATAACAAAACTCTGTCCATAGGGTAAGCTCCACAGGACATTGTTGAATGAAAAAGGTGAAGCAGACCAGGATGTGTAACATACTACTCAAATACACAGCTAGCATATTGAAACAGCATGACTCATGAGTGAAATCACACAGTGACTTTATGTCCCACTGACACATTAAAATGTATTCACTGGGGAAGGTCTCCTACCCCTAGATGAAAATTCATTTCCATGATTTTTCTGATCACTTGTGAGTTATACAAAGTTTTATATCACTTCAGATCACCAGTATCAATTTAGATTTCTCAAGCTCAATTAAGAAATTAGAATGCCCATTGCACCTCTCTCTCAAGGGAGACTTGCTTTCTCTAGTTCAACTCTGCTGCTACTTGTTTCTAGTTATTTCTGACCACTCTAGGGTGGGACGATGTGAGGTAAAGACAGCATGAAAGTAAGAATTCTGCCGTACATTCTGAGGTGCGTCCCAGGTGGCTCAGCAGTAAAGAATCCACCTGCCAATGCAGGAGACACAAGTTTGATCTCTGAGTCAGGCAGATCTCCTGGAGAAGAAAATGTCAACCCAGTCTCTTGTATTCTTGCCTGGAAAACCCCATGGACAGAGGAGCCTAGAGGGCTGCAGTCCATGGGATGGCAAAGCGTAGGACACAACTTAGCAGCTAAACAACAACAAATACTCTCTAGGTCTGACAGGTGATTGAAATGGACAATTTTTACTCAGGTTTAGGGTGACCAACTTGTTCCAGATTTCCAGGACCTTCCCAGTTTTAAAATCAAAGTCCCTGCCTTTGTAATTCGCTCAGTCCACATAAGTTGGGATGGCCATCACCCTACTCAGAGGATACTGTTGTGGCTATATAGTGGCAATCCTCCCACCACTGGAGGTATCTCACCTGTTTTTCCCTGAGGCACTTGATGTGCTCTCATTAGGGGTACTGCCTACTCTTCCTCCTGGCAACCTTGCAGTCCACCTCCAGAATATGAATGCTGAGCTCTCTTCCCCATCTAGATAGACTGTTGTGTGTGACTTAACGTAACTCTTTCCCTCCCCTTCCCCATCTCTCTCTCTCTCTCTCTCTCTCCCCTGTATGGTCCATCCTGGTACCATGAAAATCACACTTTCTTTGTGTGAAGCTCACACTATGAGCTTCAGGAGCCAACCCATGTGACCAAACGCCCACAGCTCCACCCATCTGTTTCTTTGGCTCTCAGACGAGTGGGAGACGCCACACTGTTAGTGTCTGACACTTAGCAAGGCCCCATGTCAAAATGAGTCCCATGGAAGGTTCCCTCTATACCTGAGGGGGTGGGTCATGCACTGCTCTCTCCAAAGAAATATTTTTCAAAATCACAAATTTATCTCACTCTCCTTTTCCATCAGCAACCCACTATTTTATACCCACAAAGTGGGTACAAAATTGAAGGTCACAAAATTGGCTTCTGTTTCTATTGATGATTTATATTTTGGTATGATATTCACTTTAATATCTGGCAATCTAATATTTGTCATCTTAGGCTCTTCACTGAAAGTGCCAATTTAACATCATATTTCTATTCTATATAAGCATAGAATAGCACTAGAAGAATGTATAAGAAATAGCAGTTAAAAAAAAAAAAAAGTAAAGAAATAGTGGTTGGCTCCAAAATGGGAAGTAACTGACAGAGAAGAAAAGAGAAGGAGATTTACTTTTCACTATTGACATTTTAGTGTTATTTATGCCATTTAAATGCATATACTGTACATATATTATTAAATTAGTATTTCTTGAAAGGTAATAGTAGAATGCCTATGATTAAACTTAAGCACAAGCCTTGTATAAATTGCCAAATTTAGCTTGTAGTTCAGTTCAGTTCAGTCGCTCAGTCATGTCCAACTCTTTGCGACCCCATGAACCGCAGCACGTCAGGCCTCCCTGTCCATCACCAACTCCCGGAGTTCACTCAAACTCACATCCATTGAGTCGGTAATGCAATCCAGCCATCTCATCCTCTGTCATCCGCTTCTCCTCCTGCCCCCAATCCCTCCCAGCATCAAAGTCTTTTCCAATGAGTCAACTCTTCGCAGGAGGTGGCCAAAGTACTGGAGTTTCAGCTTCAACATTTGTCCTTCCAATGAACACCCAAGACTGATCTCCCTTAGGATGGACTGGTTGGATCTCCTTGCAGTCCAAGAGACTCTCAAGAGTCTTCTCCAACACCACAGTTCAAAAGCATCAATTCTTTGGCATTCAGCTTTCTTTATAGTCCAACTCTCACATCCATACATGACCACTGGAAAAACCATAGCCTTGACTAGATGGAGCTTTGTTGACAGTAATTAATAAATGTGGTTCTATGCAGGAATAAATGAATTTTTTTAGAAAAATACAGAATGGAAAGTACAGAAACAAACCTGAGGCTATATATGATCTTACCATATGCTAAAAATATCTCAAATCAACAGGAGGAATCAATTATTTTAAAAGCTGTTTCTGAGCAATAGGCCAGACATTTGAAGAAACATAAAGTTAGGTTTCTTGCTCACTCCTAAACCAAACCAATTTCATGTAGACCAAAAAGATGAATTAAAGAAAGTTGACCATGCAATGATATGACATGGGGAAGGATATCAAGTATGATACAAATAGAGAAGTTGTGAAGGAGAAGTTGGATAATTAACTACATAAAAATTAAAGCCATCAAAAATTTCCCCAAATGTAAATAATGACAAAAATACATATATATGTACACACGCACAAAAATAATCCACAAAGCTATGCACCATAGCAATCATAGTAGTTTGATTTTTATGAGCATATTACACAGGCGATTTTAATTGTCCTGTTCTTTTTCTGGAAAAAAGAAGAGTTGTCCTATTTGTTTTTTCTTGAAATTAGCATGCATTACTTAGTGGTAGAATTATTTTCGATTACATCAGGAATAAACTGTGATCTGTTACAATAATAATTCCTTATTGAAACAACATTTTCCAGTAAAACATAAATATGTTTGCTCATGCAAAGGACGTGTTTTCATAGCAGGTATTTTATCCCTGCGGTCCTATTCCTAGAGTTACTGATCCTCATCAAGAAAAGGGCTGAAACTTGAATCCTTCCATGCACTTACTTACTTTGAGCTAATGTTAATAGTCCACTGTCCACAATGACACTTGAGACAGGTTCTATTGACGAACCTGAAATTGGAGACCTTGGTTATAAGCAACGCCCAACAGATTGCTATTGTGAAGGGTGTACATGCTCTAATTGATTTATTCTTTCACACCCAGGTTAAATTTTTGTAATTCCAGCTTCAGAGGACAGGGTAAGGCAGATATTTTTAACCAGAAAGTTCAGAGAAGAAGAAATTATGGTTATACTGCTTCAAAAATCAACATTTGCAGTGTTCAGAAGCTGGGGGAAAAAATATGTGTAATCCACAAAAGAAAAGCTCACTAAAAAAAAAAAAAGAAAGAAAGAAAAGAAAAGCTCACTATGGGATAAAGTACTAATAAACCACAAAACAGATATGAAGATGATCCATAGTAGTAGTGACAGTGACTTTTATTGAATGTCTGCCATGTGCCAGGCACTGTGCTATATGCTTTATTGTGTTCTCTCAAGCCAGAAGTAACTTCTTTAAAAACAGACTCCTTCACTGATTACTTTTCAAAAAAGATAATTGCACAAAAGTTGGATTTTTTCAGATTTTTCTACCTCATAGCATTTTCTGGAAAATTGTTGCTGAGTACAGACATAAATAATAATAAAGGTCCTAATCCAACCAGTCCATTCTGAAGGAGATCAGCCCTGGGATTTCTTTGGAAGGAATGATGCTGAAGCTGAAACTCCAGTACTTTGGCCACCTCATGCGAAGAGTTGACTCATTGGAAAAGACTCTGATGCTGGGAGGGATTGGGGGCAAGAGGAGAAGGGGATGATAGAGGATGAGATGGCTGGATGGCATCGCTGACTCGATGGACGTGAGTCTCAGTGAACTCTGGAAGTTGGTGATGGACAGGGTGGCCTGGCGTGCTGTGATTCATGGGGTCGAAGAGAGTCGGACACGACTGAGCAACTGATCTGATCTGAATACCTATTAAAAGTTCTCCAGGAAGTTTTAAAATATAAATGAAGATCTTTGGACCCTTTCATTTTCCACATTGAAAAGCAGAGTTTATGGCATTGTCAAACACTAAAATTTCTCCAAGGAGTTGGAAGATGATGATGATGATGAAGGTGTTAGCCAGCACTTAATGAGCTCTAGGTCAGGTGCTGTTCCAAGTTCTTTCCACGTGTGAATTAGCTTAATCTACCCAGCGACTCTATGAGGGCTTCCTTGGTGGCTCAGAGGTTAAAGCATCTGCCTGGAATGCGGGAGACCCGGGTTTGATCCCTGGGTTGGGAAGATCCCCTGGAGAATGAAATGGCAACCTACTCCAGTATTCTTCCCTGGGAGAATCCCATGGAGGAAGGAGCCTGGTAGGCTACAGTCCATGGGGTCGCAAAGAGTCGGACACGACTGAGTGACTTCGCTTTCACTTTCTTTTCACCCAGCAACCCTATGAGGACTTAAAAGTATTATCTCTGTTTTAAAAGAATGAAACTGAAGCATAAAGAAATGTTAAAACTTCTCCAAGATCTCACAGCTAATGAGTAATGAGGCTGCTAATTGGACCCAGATAGTCTGCTTCTAGGGCTCTTATACAACACACCACGACGTGGAGACTGGCCTCCCTGGGCCAGATCCCTTTAGGGAGAGGTGGGAGGGGCTGGGAGGGGGTGTCAAGTTATCAGACTTATAGAAATAGGTCCGCATCCTTTAACTAGCATTTCAAAATGAAAAGCTGAAACATTATTTGGGCCAAATCAGTCCCACATTCTTGTATGAAATTAAACAAAAATCAGGGTGCTTAAGTTGCCAAGATAATTGCCTCAGGGTTTTATTATCCTCTGCTACAAGACAGCTACATAGAAGGGAATATTTTGTTGGATACCCACGTCTGTGAATCTAAAGGATCAGATTTTCACTTACTATCCTTGTTCTTCCCTGGGCAAGCTAGTTTGCCTTTTATCCAGTGAAGTGAAGTGAAAGTCAGTCATGTCCTACTCTTTGCGACCCCATGGACTATACTGTCTGTGGAATTCATCAGGCCAGAATACTGAAGTGGTTATTCTTTCCCTTCTCCCCGGATCCTCCCAACCCAGAGATCGAACCCAGGTCTCCTGCATTGCAGGCAGATTCTTTACCAACTGAGCTATCAGAGAAGCCTGGAGTAGTAACACTGTGAAAATGTAGGCTATACATATTCATTATCAGATCAGATCAGATCAGATCAGTCGCTCAGTCGTGTCCAACTCTTTGCGACCCCATGAACTGCAGCACGCCAGGCCTCCCTGTCCATCACCAGCTCCCGGAGGTCACCCAGACTCGCATCCATCGAGTCAGTGATGCCATCCAGCCATCTCATCCTCTGTCGTCCCCTTCTCCTCCTGCCCTCAATCCCTCCCAGCATCAGAGTCTTCTCCAATGAGTCAGCTCTTTGCATGAGGTGGCCAAAATACTGGAGTTTCAGCTCTAGCATCATTCCTTCTAAAGAAATTCCAGGATTGATCTCCTTCAGAATGGACCGGTTGGATCTTCTTGCAGTCCAAGGGACTCTCAAGAGTCTTCTCCAACACCACAGTTCAAAAGCATCAATTCATTATACATAGCAGAAATCAGAATTTCTACTATATAAACCATGTGGTGTCTCTGGAAACACAGTTGAGTCTAATGCAGTAACTTTATAAGTCAAAGCTGAGTTCAGTGCTGAAAGTTAAAGTGTTAGTCACTCAGTCATATCCAGCTCTTTGCTACCCCATGAACTGTAGCCCACCAGCCTCCTCTGCCCATGGAATTCTCTAGGCAAGAACACTGGAGTGGCTAGCTATTCCCTTCACCAGGGGGTCTTCCTGATCCGGGGATTGATCCCAGGTCTCCTGCATGGCAGGCCCCTAGCTTATTAGCTCTGAGACCTTGAGAAAGTAGGCTTAACTTCCCTAAGCCTTAGTTTTCTCATCTCCAAGATGGAGATAAAACATACTTTACTGAGTTGTTGAGAGGGTAAAGTGAGATACTGTGTCTGGTACAGTGACTGGTAAGTACTCCGTAATTGTTAGCTTTTAACTGTTTTCACCTTCTTTTTCTTCTTCAAAATCTCATCATAATTAACCAATACATGCTCTGATGTTATCATTCTTCAACATTAAAAGTGAGTTCAATGTGCCTGTCATTTGATTTTAAAGTATGGACAATGAGATGTTGAGACATGAGGCTATCAAGGTTTCCATCTGAAGCATCTTGTAACCTGGAACCAACAGGAAGGAAGGACAGGACAAGATGATAATGTGGAAAACCCAGCCCACAGAGCATCCTTGTGGCCAAAGATCTTGCAAAAAAATGCAAAGCACATAAGATGAAATGTCCCCTTATGTCACAGCTGAAAACTGTAACATAAATATTTTTGTCAGTTGGCTTTATTCTACAGATGTTTTTGAGAATTTGTTGTTGAAACAGCCAATCCACTCCTGAATTAAAAAAGAAAAAAAACCTTTGGCAGTACTCAAAGTGTCAACTAATTAGATCCAAATTGCAGCTGAACATTTTGAAATGTATGCATCGCCCACGTGAATACTGAGTGAATTTATTATAAATAGAATTTCAATTGCTATGAAAGGACCCTCAATGAGTCGGGAGTAAACTAATTGGTGAGTGTTTATTAAACACCTTATTAATATCTCACCTCACAAGGGACAGTACACAATGGACTAAGTGATGAGTATTCCAACTGTGTACTTGGGGAAGGCATTCAGTAAGGGAGTCAGAAAGCCACTAGAAGTTTTGTGTAACAAAACTAATCCATTTCTTCTACTAGTTTTGTGAAGGTTAAAAAGTCACTTATCCTTTCTGTTTTAAACTGGACTCCTACCCTGTGGGCCTAATTCTCCCAGCAAACTTATTTTAAGTGAATTTGAATGCTTGAGGTGGTGTCACCCATTCTCATTTGCAAGACCCACAGCTTCTTAGAAACTCAGTGGGTAACTTCACACATTTATGCCACTTTCTACTCTGAAGATGAAGTGATGCAGGCTTTGAGAATCTCAGTTTCTGCCTTTGGATGAGTTACACTTTGAGTGACCCATTTGCCAAAGTACATCATGATAGGTGATATAGATGACAGAATTCTAGATGGGGTGGTTGATAAAAATAAAATAATGTAAGCAACCAACTTGTTCATTATGTAAAGAACTCGATACCTTTTAGAACCATCCAACGTTGAACCTATTTTTTAAGTAGTATGTGATTTGTCACTGGAACTTCAGAGGTCAGTGCCGCAAAATAATCTCCAAGAGGTTTGAAGAAGAGACTTTGATGTAAATAGGTAGGTATATTGGTTTCCTTAGGCTGCCCTAACAAAGCATCACAAATGGTGGTTTAAAAGAGCAGAAATGTATTGTGTCATGGTTCTTAAAAATCCAAAATCAAGATAGCAGTAGGGCCATGCTCCCTCTGAATGCCCTAACGAAGGATCATCTTTTCTTGCCCCCTTCCTAGTTTCTAGCAGTTGCCAGAAATCTTTACTGCTCCTTGGCATGTAGCTGCGTTGCTCCCATCTCTACTCCTGTCCACAAAGGGACTTCTTCCCTCTGCGCGTGTTTCTAAACCTCTCTCCCCTTACAAGGGTACCAATCATTGTGTTTGCTGCTGCTGCTAAGTCGCTTCAGTAGTGTCCGACTCTGTGCGACCCCATAGACAGCAGCCCACCAGGCTCCCCCGTCCCTGGGATTCTCCAGGCAAGAACACTGGAGTGGGTTGCCATTTCCTTCTCCAATGCATGAAAGTGAAAAGTGAAAGTGAAGTCGCTCAATCGTGTCTGACTCTTAGCAATGCCATGGACTGCAGCCCACCAGGGTCCTCTGTCCATGGGCTTTTCCAGGCAAGAGTACTGGAGTGGGCTGCCATTGCCTTCTCCCATTGTGTTTAGGGCCGACTCAAATCTAACATGACCCCCTATTAACTTGACTACATCTGTTCAGACCCTGTTTCCAAATAAGATCACAGTCTCAGGTATAGAGGATTAGAACTTCAACCCGGGTTTTGGGGATAGGAGAGCACATAATTCAACTGACAACAGTTGATATATTGATTCTAGGAGTTTGTAATCAATTGATTATGAATTGATCCTAAGAGTTTATAATTCCTTTCTATCAAAATGATGTCATTAGTTGGCCCAGCAGTTACTATCTCCCTCAGTACTAAACAGAATACTACTATTGTGAGGGGTTTTTGTTTATATTGTTGTGATGTCTTGCTAATTCTATAAGTCTTGTATTTTATGAAGGATTAGGGAATCTTCAGTTGCTGTCTTGAGTCAGAGCACAAGATGTTATTTACTGTGTGTTTTTAACTCATATTCAGGCTTACCCACCTCACATTTGCTTATGTTCAGAAATACACAGACGCACACTACCAGAGTTGACTTACAGCCTATAAGTGAGATAGAATGAACTTCTAAAATTTTATTAGAATTTTAATAATAGACTAGACCACAGATATTAGTCCCCTTTGGAAAATGACCAACAGGTCTCACTGGTAAATCAGAGAACAATGTCATTGCTTTGGCCTCCTCTCCTGTGCTGATTTGTCCATATCTTGATTGAAAACTGTGGTGTTTTAGATGCATACATTTAAGTGATTTAGTTTTCTCTTTGTTCTGACAGACAGTTTTTATATCTGTCTACTATAGTTAACTGAAGGGTTTCTCAACCTCAGCACACTGATACTTTGTGCTAGATAATTCTTTGTTGTGGGAAAGCTGTCCTTTACAAAGTTGTGCTTTGTAAGATGTTTAGTGGCATCCCTGGCCTCCACAATGGATGCCAATAGCACCTCTTCCCTATAATCTCCAGCCACCCAGTGTGACAACCAAAAACGTCTGCAGACATTTCAAGTGCCCCTGGAGGGGAGAGTGGTCACTGTCACTCCTAGTTTTAAATTGTTGCTTTGCCAAATTTTTAAAAATTTATATTCTTTGTTGTTGCTTCCAAATTTGTCTCCTCAATCCATTCAGATCTGTAGCTCAATTTAAGATTAGGCCATGAACAAATAGATTAATCATGGTTAGTTTAATTCTTCTACTTCTGAGTCTTAAGGCCCCTTAACCCTTAAAAATGGAGGACCTCAAAGAGCTTTTGTTTATGTTAAGTATAATCCTTCCTTATTTATAGCATGAGAAAAATTCAATGTTTATGTGTTCATTTAAAAACAATAATAAAACCCACTACATGTTTATATAAATAGCATATTTTATGAAAATGAACTATATTTTTCAGAAACAAATAGAAAAATAGCATTGTTGCATTGCTACAAATATCTTTAACATCCAGCTAGATAGTAGACAGCTGGATTTTCATCCACTTTTCATCTTGTTGATAAATGTTGTTGTGCTTGACACATGTAAAGAAATTTCCATACAGATATACAGTTGGAAAACAGAGGAGTATTTCCATTGCCTTTTCAAGGAGTTTTGGCTATTTTTCTTTAATACTTCCCCAAACTCTCCTTGTATGTAGTTGTTTTTTAAGGGTTACTTTGTCACATTAGAATTCTTTTGTCTGTCTTTCACTTTTAATGGCTGTTTTACCCATTCGTTGGTCATGTGAAAAATACTGGTTCATTGAGTTATGTGCTGCTTCTAAAATTTGTGACACATTAATAAAGTTTATTGTTCTAATATTGAACACTCGTGATCATTAACATCATCACCAATCCCATCAGCAATGTCTTCAAGAATTAGATTGTTGTCAAGCTCACAGCGGTGGATGTGAGTTTTCCAAAGTTCTAATTTTCACTTGAAAGCTTGGGTTTTATCATTGGCAAAGAATACTACGGGTTGCTTCCCTTGAAGTGGCAGACTCACTTCATTAGTTTTTGAGAAAATGTTTGACAAATACTCAAGTCTGAATAACTATAATTTGTCTGTCAGTTGTTCTTGCAAATGAAATCTTGTGTTCTGTGAAAAATAACTATTTAGCTTGCAACCCATGCAATTAAATGTGCACTTTTCCTCAAGACAAGCATCCTGTTTCAGTGGGCAGCAGAAGTGTCTTACATGCCCTTCCCATTTTGTCACATGGAATACTTAATTGTACTTAATAGTTGGGATTTAATAAGATTAATCATTTTCATGTTTGATCTAAGACGTTCTTAAGAGAAACTGGCTCTGTTTTCACTGCTAGTGCATGTTATTGAAGAATTCAATATCTGTTAGCATAGTTTGATGCCACTGTCTTGGTCTGTGGTCAAACACCAACAGGTGCAAATATCAATACAGTGAAAAAGGCAAATAATGTCATCAGTTCAGCTCAGTTCAGTCACTGAGCCATGTCCGACTCTTTGCGATCCCATGGACTACAGCACGCCAGGCCTCCCTGTCCATAATCAACTCCTGGAGTTTACTCAAACTCATGTCCATTGAGTCAGCGATCCCATCCAACCATCTCATCCTCTGTTGTCCCCTTCTCCTCCCACCTTCCATCTTTCCCAGCATCAGGGTTTTTTCCAGTGAGTCAGGTGTTCTTCGCATCAGATGGCCAAATTACTGGCATTTCAGCTTCAGCATCAGTACTTCCAATGAATATTCCGGAATGATTTCCTTTAAGATTCACTGGTTTGGTCTCCTTGCTGTCCAAGGGACTCCCAAGAGTCTTCTCCAACATCACAGTTCAAAACCATCAATTCTTCAGCTCTTAGCTTTCTTTATAGTCCAATTCTCATACCCGTAAATGACTACTGGAAAAACCATAGCTTTGACTAGATGGACCTTTGTTGGCACAGTAAAGTTTCTGCTTTTTAATATGCTGTCTAGGTTGGTCATAATTTTTCTTCCAAGGATCAAGCATCTTTTAATTTCATGGCTGCACCCACCATCTGCAGTGATGTTTGAGCCCTCCAAAATAAAGTCTGTCGCTGCTTCCATTGTTTACCCATCTATTTGCCATGACATGATAGGACCAGATGCCATGATTTTAGTTTTTCTGAATGTTGAGTTTTAAGCCAACTTTTTCACTCTCCTCTTTCAATTTCATTAAGAGGCTCATTAGTTCTTCTTCGCTTTCTGCAATAAGGGTGGTATCATCTGCATATCTGAGGTTATTGATATTTCTCCCAGCAATCTTGATTCCAGCTTGTGCTTCATCCAGCCTGGCATTTCACATGATGTATTCTGCATAGAAGTTAAATAAACAGGGTGACAATTACAGCCTTGATGTACTCCTTTCCCGATTTGGAACCAGTCTGTTGTTCCATGTCTGGTTCTAACTGTTGTTTTGTGAATACAGATTTCTCAGGAGGCAGGTCAGGTGGTCTGGTATTCCCATCTCTTGAAGAATTTTCCAGTTTGTTGTGATCCACACAGTCAAAGGCTTTGGCATAGTTAATAAACCAGAGGTATATGTTTTTCTGGAACTCTCTTGCTTTTTCTATGATCCAACGGATGTTGGCAATTTCGTCTCTGGTTCCTCTGCCTTTTCTAAATCCAATTTGAACATCTGGAAATTCACAATTCACCTACTGTTGAAGCCTTGCTTGGAGAATTTTGAGCATTACTTTACTAGCGTGTGAGATGAGTGCAATTGTGTGATAGTTTGAACATTCTTTGGCATTGCCTTTCTTTGGGATTAGAATGAAAACTGACCTTTTCCAGTCCTGTGGCCACTGCCGAGTCTTCCAAATTTGCTGGCATATTGAGTGAAGCACTTTCACAGCATCATATTTTAGGATTAAAATAGCTCAGCTGATATTCCATCACCTCTACTAGCTTTGTTCATAGTGATGCTTTCTAAGGCCCACTTGAGTTCACATTCCAGGATGTCTGGTTCTAGGTGAGTGATCACGTTATCGTGATTATCTATGTCATGAAGATCTTTTTTGTATAGTTCTTCTGTATATTCTTGCCACCTCTTCTTAACATCTTCTGCTTCTGTAGGTCAATACTATTTTTGTCCTTTATTATGCCCATCTTTGCATGAAATGTTCCCTTGATATCTCTAATTTTCTTGAAGAGATCTCTAGTCTTTCCCATTCTATTATTTTCCCCTATTTTTTGTACTGATCACTGAGGAAGGCTTTCTTATCTCTCGTTGCTATTCTTTGGAACTCTGCCTTAAAATGGGTACACCTTTCCTTTCTTCTTTTGCCTTTAGCGTCTCTTCTTTTCTCAGCTATTTGTAAGGCCTCCTCAGACAGCCATTTTGCATTTTTGCATTTCTTTTTCTTGGGGATGGTCTTGATCCCTGCCTCCTGTACAATGTCACGATCCTCCGTCCGTTGTTCTTCAGGCACTCTATCAGACGTAATCCCTTGAATCTAATTGTCACAGAATAATAATGTCAAGGAATTATTCCAAAAAAAACATTTTTACCTCAGGGACTTCTGGAGGCCCACAGAGGCTAAATCCAAGAACTGCTGAAATCATTCTACTCCATACTTCAGTTAAATGATATAGAAAACATCTCCTGATGGACTTATGTAGTAGTAGATACATGTCTTCAAACTAAAACTCAGTAGATCCTAAGAGCTGCACATGGCACTCTACAAACATATTTCCAACCCCCACCAAAATTTGAGAAAGATATGGTTCTTTTCCTTGACAGTAGTCTCAGAGGTTAGAAATGTGTCTTCTTCATTTTAGTCTTTCTTGATGGAGCTAATATTTGTGCACTCACTGTACCTTTTTTGAGATTATTTCCATCTCTAGCCTAGATCCATTTGGATTAGTAAATTTTAAAACTTTGTGTGTCAGGTTTATATATCAACACTACTTTCTTGCTCTTTTTTCCCCCCTTAAAGAATCGGTTTCAGTTCCAAGGAATTTGGTAAAGTGATGTACACATTCACTCTTTTTCCAACATAAAGCTATTCTCAGACATTCAGTTGTCTGAATATATTATGAGCTGTTGTATCTGTTGTTGATTGACTAACAAGAGTTGTCAGAACTTTTTAAGAATGACCAATGTTGCTGTAAACTTTCATAAACATGTCTCTTGGTGCATACTTCTCTAGAGCACTGGGTCTCACCGTGTGGGCCCTGGACTAGTGACATTAGCTTACTAGTAATACAGTTCTTGGGCCCCACCCCAGACCTACTGAATCAGAACCAATAAGGGCAGGCTCAGCAATTTGTGTTTTAACAAGTCCTAAAGGTGATTCTGATGCTCACTTAAGCTTGACAGACACTGTGTGATCATGAATTTATCAGTTTCTTCTTATAGTTCTATCTGTATTTGGTTTATATATTTTGAAGTTATATTTTGAGGATATGTGAATTAGAGTTGCTATATTTTCCTAATGAATTGAAACTTTTAGGAAAATATAGTGATTCACTTTATTTATAGTAATGCTTTCAGCCTAGAAATGTATTTTGTCAGATATTAGAACAGTCTTGCTAACTTTCTCTTGTTCTCTGCTTATTGTTTAGTTTTCCATCCTTTAACTTGAACTCTTTTTTCTATACTTAAGTTTTTGTTGAATGTGGACCTTGTAAGACAACTTATTACCTTTCAAAAAATCCATTCTAATAGTCTCGTGATTGAGGAGTTTAGTCCACCTATATTGATTACTGGTCTGTTTTAATGCCTTTCTACTGTCTTATTTTTACATTCTATTTGCTCTCATTTTTCCTTTTTATTTTTTTTCTCTTATTTGCTTCTTTGGGTTACTTGAGATCTGCTTTTTCCTCATTCTGTTTTTTCTTCTGCTTGTTTTATGCTCTTAATGTTTTTCCTAGAAATCATTTTAGTATGCATATTTAATTTTTAAAGTCTGAATTTAATCAGCATTTCTACTCTGAACAATATAAGAAGCATATGGCATTTTAATGTTGAATGGAGCTCTTCCTGACATGTTTTATTAATCAGGGATTTTAGTTTTTAAATTTACATCTTAATTCCATAAATTAGATATTAGTATTTTATTCCATTGTTCATGGTTAGATACCAGTGCAGTACTATTCTTCATGCTTGTTATTTTCCTTGTAATTTAAGTCTTCTTGGAATCCCTTTCTTCATGAAATCTGTCATGTAGGAGCTCTTTTAGAGAAGATCTGGTGGCGGCAAATTCTCTGTTTTTGTATGAAAGGTTCACTATTTTATCCTATTTTTAAATGATAGTTTCACTGGGTAAACAGTTCTGCCATGCTAGTTATTTTATCTTCAGCAGCTTAAAAACAATATTATAATATTTCCCCATTTCTGTGTTGTTGAAAAGTCACCTGTCTAATTGTACTTTTATAGTAAACCTGCGTTTCTCTCAAACTTAATTTTTGTTTTACTTCTTTGTTTTACTTCTGGTTTCTCTACAAGGTATCTCAGTCAGCTTTCTATTTAATTTTCCTAGGGTTTTATCACCTGGAGAATCCCAGGGACCGGAGAGCCTGGTGGGCTGCCGTCTATGGGGTTGCACAGAGTCGGGCACGACTGAAGTGACTTAGCAGCAGCAGCAGTAGCAGTAGCAGCAGCAGGGTTTTATTGGGATGTCTGAATCTAAGAATTGGTCTTTTCATAGAGATAACAATTCAGTTATGCAATTTTCATGTAACTTAAACTCTGTTTTCCTGTCATCTTTTCTAGCGGTCTGATTACACTGGATCATCTCTCCCCATGCTCAGTATCTCTAGGCCTCTCTTTTATATATTTTCACTCTTTTTCAAATCCTTCTATTTTCTTTTAACTTTATATCTGGTCATTCTACTACCTCCTGCCTTTGTGGGTCTGTTTCGATAGTTCTTCCTTCCTCATGGTGGCCTGTTTCTCCATGTTACTATGACCTGGGAGATGGGGTGGAGAGAAGGATGGTGAAGGATGTTCCTTGGAACTTGACCCATAAGAATTCATTTGAAGCCTGGATTTAAAGAGGATTTATATTGCTTCTGCTAGGTATCTGAGGACAATACCAACCTGGGATCATTGTAAACACTGTATGTGTATGTGTGTGCTAAGTTGCTTCAGTCATGTCCAACTCTTTGCAACCCTATGGACTGTAGCCTGCCAGCTCCCTCTGTCCATGGAGTTCCCAGGCAAGAATATACTAGAGTAGGTTTCCATGCCCTCCTCCAGGGGATCTTCCCCACCCAGGGATCAAACCCGTGTCTCTTATGTCTCTGGCATCAGCAGGCATTTTTTTTTACCACTAGCAGTCTTTGAGAAGGCCAAAGATGTAGAGATATTAGCAATTATGCTCACAAACCCCCGTCATTAGAATGTCATTGAAGAGACATTTAAAAATATTTTTCCATCCTTATTTTTTATTTGTATTACACAAATTATTGATAGAGTCTTTTATTGCAAGTCCTCTTATATCCTCTTTGACAACACTTAATTGTCATACAAAATGAAGAGAATAAAGAACATCTAAAGGCTGCCTATGGAGAAGGCAATGGCACCCCACTCCAGTACTCTTGCCTGGAAAATCCCACAGACGGAGGAGCCTGGTAGGCTGCAGTCCATGGGGTCGCTGAGAGTCGGACATGACTGAGCGATTTCACTTTCTCTTTTCACTTTCATGCATTGGAGAAGGAAATGGCAACCCACTCCAGTGTTCTTGCCTGGAGAATCCCAGGGACGGGGAAGCCTGGTGGGCTGCCGTCTATGGGGTCGCACAGAGTCGGACACGACTGAAGTGACTTAGCATATAGCATAGCAAAGGCTGCCTAATTATAACACTGGATTATTTTTAAATGAAACTTTGTTAGGATCTCAGGCAACACAATCCAATGTATCTTACTTTTAAAGTCAGTTTCAGTGCATTTCATAAGGCAATGGTAGCAGAATGAGTTGATTTTAAAGAGTGCTTGCTGCTGCTGCTGCTGCTAAGTCGCTTCAGTTGTGTCCAACTCTGTGTGACCCCATAGACGGCAGCCCACCAGGCCCCGCTGTCCCTGGGATTCTCCAGGCAAGAACACTGGAGTGGGTTTCCATTTCCTCCTCCAATGCATGAAAGTGAAAAGTGAAAGTGAAGTCACTCAGTCCTATCCGACTCTTCGTGACCCCATGGACTGCAGCCTACCAGACTCCTCCGTCCATGGGATTTTCCAGGCACGAGTACTGCAGTGGGGTGCTATTGCCTTCTCCAGGCTCAAAATGTAAATGAGGAAAACATGGAAGTTCCAAGTTAACATTAAATATTTATGTGGAAGTTAAGATTTAGAGACTTAGAGATTCAGACGTGGCTTTGCTTCCCAATGTGAATGGGCTGGATGTAGCAGTATGGGTCCTGTGTAAAAAAATAAAAGAGTAGTAAAACTCCAGAATATGCTAAGTGAAAACCCTTAAGTACAGAACACTGTGTATAGCATACTGCCTTCGTGTAAAAATAGGAGGGGACAATTATGCATTTCCTCGTGTGTGTGCATGAAGTACCAAGGGAAGGATACCCAGGATCTCCAAATATTGCTTGCCTCTGGAGACAGAACTGGATGCTGGGGGAGAGGGATGCAGGACAAACGTGATACACATTTTTCCATGTGTATATTGAAAAGCAGAGACATTACTTTGCCAACAAAGGTCCCTCTAGTCAAGGCTATGGTTTTTCCAGTGGTCATGTATGGATGTGAGAGTTGGACTGTGAAGAAAGCCGAGTGCCAAAGAATTGATGCTTTTAAACTGTGGTATTGGAGAAGACTCCTGAGTCAACTCAATGAGTCAACTCAGTGAGTCAACTCTTCACATGAGGTGGCCAGAGTATTGGAGTTACAGCTTCAGCATCAGTCCTTCCAATGAACACCCAGGACTGATCTCCTTTTGGATGGACCTGTTGGATCTCCTTGCACTCCAAGGGACTCTCAAGAGTCTTCTCCAATACCACAGTTCAAAAGCATCAATTCTTCGGTGCTCAGCTTTCTTCACAGTCCAATTCTCACATCCATACATGACCACAGGAAAAACCATAGCCTCAACTAGACAGACCTTTGAAGGCAAAGTAATGTCTCTGCTTTTGAATATGCTATCTAGGTTGGTCATAACTTTTCTTCCAAGGAGTAAGCGTCTTTTAATTTCATGGCTGCAATCACCATCTGCAGTGATTTTGGAGCCCAGAAAAAGAAAGTCTGACACTGTTTCCACTGTTTCCCCATCTATTTCCCATGAAGTGATGGGACCAGATGCCATGATCTTCGTTTTCTGAATGTTGAGCTTTAAGCCAACTTTTACACTCTCCTCTTTCACTTTCATCAAGAGGCTTTTTAGTTCCTCTTTACTTTCTGCCATAAGGGTGGTGTCATCTGCATATCTGAGGTTATTGATATTTTCCTGGCAATCTTGATTCCAGTTTGTGCTTCTCCCAGCCCAGCATTTCCCATGATGTACTCTGCATATAATTTAAAAAAGCAGGGTGACAATATACAGCCTTGATGTACTCCTTTTCCTATTTGGAACCAATCTGTTGTTCATGTCCAGTTCTAACTGTTGTTTCCTGACCTGCATACAGATTTCTCAAGAGGCAGATCAGGTGGTCTGGTATTCCCACCTTTCAGAATTTTCCACAGTTTATTGTGATCCATACAGCCAAAGGGTTTGGCATAGTCAATAAAGCAGAGGTAGATGTTTTTCTGGAAATCGCTTGCTTTTTCAGTGATCCAGCAGATGTTGGCAATTTGATCTCTGGTTCCTCTGCCTTTTCTAAAACCAGCTTGAACATCTGGAAGTTCATGGTTCACGTATTGCTGAAGCCTGGCTTGGAGAATTTTGAGCATTACTTTGCCAGCATGTGAGATGAGTGCAATTGTGTGGTAGTTTGAGCATTCTTTGGCATTGCCTTTCTTTTGGATTGGAATGAAAACTGACGTTTTCCAGTCCTGTGGCCACTGCTGAATTTTCCCAATTTGCTGGCATATAGGTGCATAGATAAATATAAAGATAGACAGAAAGTTGATGGTAAATGAGAGAGTGAGTGAATGTTTCCTATAACTGGATGCACCATGTACTAGCGATTGAGCCTTCTGTGCCTTCACTTCCTTATCTGCAAAATGCACCCCTCAATGGGTTGTTGTGTGAATTAAATAAGACAAGTAGTGAGAACAAAGTGTAGCACAGAGTAAGTAAACACACAAAAAATGCTAATATCTTTGTTTTGCTCTAATCCTTGTGATAGTGAGAACATGGGCTTGTGTTCATCTACACCTCAACCTATAAGTAGGTTCTCCTACTTCTGTGAGATACTGTGCAGAATTTTTAACTTCTCTTGCCTTCAGTTTCTATAACTGTAAAATGTGAATAATAATATAACAAAAGCAATAGTTATGAACTCAAAAAGCCATCTCACTGATATTTGTTTATATTAGAAAATAATTGTTGATTTTTTCAGTGTGGTGTAATGGTATTTTTATTAATGAGTCCTTGTATTTCCTAAGTACATACTAAAATCTTCGTGGATAAAAATATCTAAGATTTGCTTCAAAAGAATTAGTGATTGCCATAAATGAAACATGAGCTCATGGGGCTCATTAGACTACTCTCTCTGATTTTGTGTATATTTGAGTTTTTCCCTAATAAAAAAATTTTCCCCCTAAGGGGCTGTTAAGTGAGAAAATACATCGTCCAGTAGCAGATATACAGGCATGACTCAGTGAATGGCTACTGGAAGCAGGTGTAGAGCTGGTGGTTACAACAGGAGTTGTAGCATCCTATCTAATTTTATTAGCCTCAGTTACATGGTCAGGAATAAAAGCTTACAGCAAAACAATGGATTAACTGATACACCTGAGGCTGCTGCTGCTAAGTCGCTTCAGTCGTGTCCGACTCTGTGCGACCCCATAGACGGAAGCTCACCAGGCTCCCTGTCCCTGGGATTCTCCAGGCAAGAACACTGGAGTGGGTTGCCATTTCCTTCTCCAGTGCATGAAAGTGAAAAGTGAAAGTGAAGTCGCTCAGTCATGTCTGACTCTTAGCGACCCCACGGACTGCAGCCTAGCAGGCTCCTCCATCCATGGGACGCTCCAGGCAAAAGTACTGGGGTGGGGTGCCATTGCCTTCCCCGACACATGAGGCAAACCATCCTATATTTAATTCTCCTGATGAAGATCCCAGCTTTCTGACATATGGGGAAACACCAACCTACACTCCCAGCCCCACTGCAGAAATCTGTGCACAGTCACAGCTCTCAGCCCCAAACCAGACTCTGGAAACCAGTAGGATTCTCTTTCCATTTTTAAATGGCAGCAACCATTTTACCTTCATTTGAGCTCCAATTTTCAGCTTAAACAGTACCCAACAGAATGGGTGTTTTTTTTTTTTTTCCATGCAAACATACCTTTGCAAGCAATACCTTATTTTCACCCATTTAACCCTGAAGAATAAAGTAAATTTCAGTTACTGATGTGTGGCCATTTTTAACTTGAACACTCATTAGGATTGGAGGAGTGAGGATTTGAAAATACTGCCTTCAAAAAAAAAAAAAAGTTTTCCCTTTAACTTATTTTTACCCTTCCCACCTCTGTCTCCATGGAAATGGGGTCAGAGGCCACAGGGAGCTCTTAGGGAGCCAGCAGCTGAGAATGAGAGTTTGCACTTAGAGATTTCAGCTGAAAACTATAAACTCCTTCACAAAGACCAGCTGAGTCTTGGCCCCTACGTTCTCTGATATTTCACACTGGTAAATAAAGTGCTTTTTTTTTTTCCTATGTGGAGGAGGATGTGATGTTAGTAAGTAAAAACCATTTTTGCATTTAAACTTAAAATTTTTCTCTGCACTAAATCAAAGACATCTCTTCAGAAATTATTTTCAACTTAAAAGTTTTAAATGATCGTGTACATTTGAAATTAAGCAATTATCACTAGTTTTACCTGTCCTCCTTTCAAGCTTATGATAGTACCAGATATTTGAAGGAAAACGTGTGAACTAGCTCATTGCATATTATCAGTTGTAAATGATTCTAATGGAGTATCACTGCAGCACGATTTAAAATCATTTGAACAAAAATAAAAATCTCCAGAATACGGGTGGTCAGTACCATTCCACAGAATGTTTTATGAATTAAAGTATAATTTACAATTAGTTCCTTGTTTTTCTTGAACTGTTATCACTATTTATTTCCTTCTTTCCTTTATTTTTTTGTGCTTGAAGGATTCAGTTTATTTTCTTATAAACCATTTGAAAATATCTGAGAAGGCTAATTACTCAAATATGCCAACTATTTTAAGTTATTTTTATATATTCTACATTATTCTGTTATTCAGTAGCATCCAAGTAATTATTGAAACAATATGAAATATAAATATGGTTTGAAAAAGTCCTGGCAGGTCCTGATTACATTTGGAGTTAAAAAGTCTGTGTTTCAGGCTATTCTCTCTCTCTCTTTTTTTTTTTTAATATTCTTTTTCTCTTTATGCCACACATCTTTATAGTTCATAGTTTATAGACTCAGCATTATTCCCAAGCAAATTTTTCAAAATTTCATCATTACTCTGACATAGAACATTCAGTTATTACTTTTAATCATTAATCACACAACTGCTCTGAATTTTCCAGAATTTAGTTTCAGTAAACATCAGAACTACAGCACCTCTCTCAAAGGGGCGGTAATCTCTCTCTCTCTCTCTCTCTCTCTCACACACACACACACACACACACTCTTTTGTGTCCACCAGTCTAAAGATATTGCCTTATTCCTCAGCATTCCCTTTGTCTCTCTGCCTTCTTGCCTGTCTGTGCTGAGCCCTCGCAATGTCCTGGGCTGAGCCCTTATTCCACTTTCCTTCGCTTGCAGAGTGAACAGAACATTGTGTTCTGAAGCTGCCCCAGCACACATGCTTCACAACACTGCCAAGTTTGCAGCTGACCAATTGGCCTACTTTAGAGGGCTTGATTTATAAAATTTACAACCCTTAATTTCCACCACCCCACTCTTCCTCCCCAACACACCCCTGAAAAAGAGTGTGCCAAATGTACTGATAAATCAAGCCTCCTTTGGTTTCGTTGCAACAAAATCGGCAGTCATTGCTCTCCCCTTCATTGGCTCTCAGCCTTGCCATTCCCTCCTGAATAGATGGAAAATAGTGGTTGATGTCTCGTAGGAAGACATTTGATAGTGGCCACCTCTGAATTAATAACTCATTTAAGAGAAATGTACTAACAAAATCATACACTCCTCAGTTTCTGGAACTGGGCTTCTAAAGTAATTCCTGTTCCAAAAACCAATTCAGGCAAGTCTCTCTTCTTCCAGATTAGGAATCTGGAGTTGGATCCTTGATTTTTTCAATGAGGTTGGGTCAGGCGGGTCTCCCGTGTTATAGGCAGATTCTTTACCTTCTAAGCCACTAGGGAAGCCCCTTTTGTATTTAGATATTTTGAATATTCCTTCTTGGCATTTGACTCATTGAAGCTTTTTAAATAGAAGCAAGGCCAAATAGGATGGGTTTCCCTGGTGGCTGAGTGGTAAAGAATCTGCCTGCAATGTAGGAGACCTGGGTTCAATCCCTGGGTTGGGAAGATTCCCCTGGAGAAGGAAGTGGCAACCCACTCCAGCATTCTTGCCCAGAGAATTCCATAGACAGAGAAGCCTGGCAGGCTACAGTCCGTGGGTTTGCAGAGTCGGACGCAACTGAACGACTAACTTAGAAGAAGGCCAAGTAGGAGAGGGTGAGGATTTAATGAAGTAAAGAAGAGCTGTGGGAATTGGTTTCTCCTGATTTTAGTGATTTCTTATGATTTTTTTTTTCCTGCTCACTTCTTTAAGAAAAGGAGCCCTATCAGAGTAGAGCTGAAGATTCACAAGGCCTGATGTTTCTTAAGTAGGGAGCCCTCTTTATGAAAGAGAATATGAAACTAGATTCAGGTAGAGATCTATTTTGAATGAAAAAAAGAAACCATAACAAATTCCAAATTCCAAAAAACATCCAGGAAAATAGCATTATTACCACTAGTATTAATTAACAGTTTTTGTTACTGTTACAATTTAGCTGGTTGACCCACATATATAATGCACATTTTCCCTATATATTTGGTTTTATACTCTTCGATTTTCACATGGTAAAAATTTTATAATACCATTATGAAATTTAATAATGAATGAGAGAATAGAAAGATAATTTTGTCTTTCTTCTGGCATAGTAGATAGAAATATATTTTTTGTTATTGATGGCTTAGAAAAGGTTTTTTAGCTTCAGAACTTGTTGGTCATCACAGAGCTCAAACAGTTTCTTGCCCTAAAGGTGCTTTGTGTCCTAGGAAAGGCCCTCAGGGGCTGCAGACCTTTGATATCACTGGAAAGGGCTCCAGCTGGCCATTTGGCCAGGGCCTGATCCAACTAAGCCAGGTCTGCCATCCGGTTAGTACTGGGCAGGGGGAGGGGGTTGCAGGGGAAAAGGTGCCCTGAGAAGGGAGTAGCATTTTAATCAGAACCTTCCTGATGCCAGAGTTGGGCTCAGGGTACTTGGGGAGGCCCTCATTTAGTATAGAATTGTCACTGGGGGCCAACAAAATTTAAGGGGTTCCTAGGAGCCCACTGATCTTCCCCATAGATCAGGATATAGAGGACAACCCCCTGGCTGGAGCAGGGCCTGTGTATCCATGAGTTCAAAATCCCTGAGGAAGACACACAGAACAGGGGACCCATGAAAGCAAGCAGCCATGAAGACTGAAGTTCATTAGTTTTACTGAGAATCTGCCTCTGTAGCTGAGCATATAGTGGACATTCATGTAACTGAAAATAACACTGAATTCCCTGCCCAAGTGAGCCCTACTTAATATATGTGAAATTATAGGGTCCATAGGCAGGTTTATGACTACATCCTTATCATTTAGAGCAGTACTTAGCACATGGTTGGAATTCAATAAATATTTGCAAAATGAATGAGAAGTATTTTTTTCTGAATAGTTTTCCATTTGCAGAGGGGACCAAAGTTAGTTACCAACACCTCTTATTTTCCTGGGTTAAAACAGGCCAGCCAACTGGAAGCCACTGGATATTGTGCACTTTTAATGTCTTCATCCACCCTTACTCTTTCTTACATCATCCAAGCTCCTTCCCCCCACAATGGGTGGCAGGCAGGACTTAAAAGCATAGTTTGAGCATCATGTCATTTTCTTTTAGTTTTGAGTACATGCTCTTTTGCTGCCCAGATAGTCAAATGTCAAGCCTTTTTGACTGGGATTCTTCCAGATATGCTATAAGGCCTGAACTTTTCCAGAGTACAAAAACTGTTTACCCTTAAAAAAATTTTAGTTAAAACATTGAGAGATTTTTTAAAAATATGAGCATGTTTTCTTCTTATTTCTTGAGGCTTCTGAGATGCTTCTTTTAATCTATTGGAAGAAGATAAGGCAGTCATCAGGTTTAATGTGGGGATTATTGTGACCTTGTCATTTCTGAAGCCTGCACGTCAGAATGTGGCCATATCATTATCACCATAGTGAGTAGTGATGGAAAGAACGCATGAAACTCATAGATGACATAGAATCTTATGCTGACAAGTGACACTCTATATCCTACCTCTTTATTAGTGAGGAAATTGCTGGTCAGAAAGATAGTGAATTGCCCAAATTTATAGTCATGACTGGCATTAATCAGAAGTTCTAAAAGGCAGCATAATAAAGCTATTTCTCAAAATAAGTTTTGGAACTTTTCTTATCTTTTATATTCTTTCTTCATCAACTCGTATCTCTAATACTATAAATCCAGTCAACTGTCTCTGCATCAGTAATGTTCAAAAACCCAATGTTTTATCAATATAAGGTACACTGGAAACCAACTGAGTCAGGGATGCTGCCTTGGAGGAACTTGACATTGGCATGGTGCTGAGCACCGAGTATTTGAAGAACACTTGCCAACAAAGGTTCGTCTAGTCAAGGCTATGGTTTTTCCTGTGGTCATGTATGGATGTGAGAGTTGGACTGTGAAGAAGGCTGAGTGCTGAAGAATTGATGCTTTTGAACTGTGGTGTTGGAGAAGACTCTTGAGAGTCCCTTGGACTGCAAGGAGATCCAACCAGTCCATTCTGAAGGAGATCAACCCTGGGATTTCTTTGGAAGGAATGATGCTAAAGCTGAAACTCCAGTCCTTTGGCTACCTTATGCAAAGAGTTGACTCATTGGAGAAGACTCTGATGCTGGGAGGGATTGGGGGCAGGAGGAGAAGGGGACAACAGAGGATGAGATGGCTGGATGGCATCACTGACTCAATGGACGTGAGTCTGGGTGAACTCCAGGAGTTGGTGATGGACAGGGAGGCCTGGCGTGCTGCGATTCATGGGGTTGCAAAGAGTCAGACATGACTGAGTGACTGAACTGAACTGAACTGATGATTGTTGATGTTCAGCATCTTTTCAGGTACCTGTTGGCCATCTGCATGTCATCTTTGGAGAAATGCCTATTTAGCTTCTCTACCCATTTTTAAATCAAATATCTTCGGTTTTTTTCTCAATTGACTTGTATGAATTTTTATGTATTTTGAATACTAACCCCTCATCAGATACATGATTTACAACTATTTTTCTCTGTTCTGTTTTCATTTTGTTGATGGTTTCCTTTGCTGTGCAGAAGCTTTTTAGTTTGGTGTAGTCATATTTGTTTATTTTTGCTTTTATTGCCTTTGCTTTAGTCAAATTAAAAAAAAAAAATCATTGCCAAGAGCAATGTCATGGAACCTTTTTACTTTTAGGAATTTTATGATTTAGGGTCTCATGTTTAAGCCATTGATCCATTTGAGTTGAATTTTAAGTATGGTGTTGAATAGTGTCCACTTTTAGTCTTTTACATGTGGCTGTCCAGCTTTACCAGCATCATTTCTGAAGAGACTGTCTTTCCCAGTTATGTGTTCTTGACTCCCTTGTTGTAAACTAACTGACTCTATACATGTAGGTTTATTTCTGGACTCTCTTTTCTGTTCCATTTATCGATATGTCTGTTTTTTATGTCAGTACTATACTGTTTTGATTACTGTAGCTTTGAAACATAGTTTGAAATCAAGAAATGTGTTGCCTCCTGCTTTGTCCTTTTTTCTCAAGATTGTTTTGGCTATTTAGAATCTTTTCTGATTCCATACAGATTTTAGGATTGTTTGTTCTGTTTCTATGAAAATGTCCTTTAAATTTAGATAGGGATTATATTAAGTCTGTAGATTGCTTAGGGTAGTATGGACATTTTAAAATATTAACTCTTCTAACCCATGAGCATAGAAGATCTTCACTTACTGTGCCTTCTTCAATTTTTTTCATCAATATCTTACAGTTTTAAATGTATAGGTCTTTTACCTCCTTGGTTAAATTTATCCCTAAGTATTTTTTTTATGCAATTGTAAATGGGATTATTTTCTTAATTTCTCTTTCTGATAATTAGTTATTAGCATGTAGAAATGCAACTGATTTTTATGTTGATTTTATATATTCAAAATTAACTGACTTTTTTATTAGTTCCAATAGTTTTTTGGTGGAGTCTTTAGGGCATTCAATACATGATAAGATGCCATCTGGTAAAGTTATACTTCTTTCTGATTTGGATGCCTTTTATTTCTTTTTTGTGCCTAGTTGCTCTGGCTTGGATTTCCAATACTCTATGAAATAAAAGTAAAAAGAGTGGGCACCCTTGTTTCGTTTCTAACCTTAGAGGAAAAGCTTTCACCTTTCCACTGTTAATGATGATGTAATTTGGGAGCTTGTCACAAATGAGCCTTGTTATGTTAAGATATGTTCCCTCTGTATCTATGTTGTTGAGAGTTCTCATCACGAATGAGCTGAATTTTACCAAAAGCTTTTTCTACATCTCTTGAGATGATTGTGTGACTTTTATCTTTCAGTTTGTTAATGTGACATATTACATTGATTGATTTGCAGATGTTGAATCATCCTACATTGTTGGAATAAATCCTAATTGATCATGGTATATGATCCTTTTAACGTGCTGTTGGATGTGGTTCACTAATAATCAGTTAAAGATTTTTTGTGTCTATATTTATCAGGAATATTGACATGTAATTTTCTTTTCTTATGGTGTCTTTTTCTGGTTTTAGTATTAGGATAATTCTAGCTTTGTTAAATAAGGTTGGAAGTGTTTCCTTTTCTTCTTTCTGGAAGAGTTTGAGAAAAATTGATGTTAGTTCTTCTTTAAAAAATTGGTAGAATTCACCAATGAAACCATCTGGTGCTAAAGTTTTGTTTGTTGGGAGGTTTTTTATTACTGATTTGATCTCCTTACTAGTAATCAACCTATTCAGATTTTCTATTTCTTCATGATTCAGTCTTGGTAGGCTATGTGTTTCCATGAATTTATACATTCTTCCAGTTTGTACACTTTTTTAGTGTTCATGCCTGCCTGCCTGCTAAGTCGCTTCAGTCATGTCCGACTCGGTGCAACCCCATAGACGGCAGCCCACTAGGCTCCTCTGTCCCTGGGATTCTCCAGGCAAGAATAGTTGTCTCTTATTATCCTTTGTAGTTCTGTGGTACCAGTTGTAATGTCTCCTCTTTCATTTATGATTTTGCATCCTCTATTTTTTTTTTCTTGGTGAATCTAGCTAAAAGTGTATCTATTTTGTGTGCTCAATCGCTTCAGTCATCTCTGACTTTTTGTGACCTAATTGACCATAGCCCTCCAGGCTCCTCTGTCCACAGGATTCTCCAGGCAGAAATACTGGACTGGGTTGCCATTTCCGTCTCAGAATATCTTTCCAACCCAGGGTTCCATGTCCTGCATTTCAGGCAGATTCTTTACTGGCTGAGCCATTAAGGAAGCTGTATCTATTTATTTTATTAAAAAAAACAAAACAAAACACAGCTCTTGGGTTCATCGATCTTTCTGTTGTCTTTTAAGTCTCTATTTCACTTGTTTTCATTCTGATCTTTGTTATTTCCTTCCTTCTACTAACTTTGGACTTGATTGTTTGTTTTCTATTTCTTGAGGTGTAAAGTTAGATTGTTTATTTGAGATCTTTTTTGTTTCTTAATAAGCATTTATTATTATGAACTTTCCTCTTAGAACTGCGCTCTTGCTTCAAACCACAAGTTTTAATATGTTGTATTTCCATTTTCATTTGCTTCAAGATATTTTCTGATTTCTTTTTTGATTTCTTTGTTGACCCAATGATTGTTTAGTTGCAGGCTGTTTAATCACCACATATTTGTGAATTCTCCAGTTTTCCTTGAATTGATTT
Organism: Tragelaphus eurycerus; assembly: GCA_935064755.1. Lineage (NCBI taxonomy): Eukaryota > Metazoa > Chordata > Mammalia > Artiodactyla > Bovidae > Tragelaphus > Tragelaphus eurycerus. The sequence continues at coordinate 11,953,387 of CAKXYN010000024.1, read as the reverse complement.
CCAGTTTCAAATCATCACAGTTAGAAAAGATGCATGATATGATTTTAATCTCATTAACTTTATTAATATTTGTTTTGTGGCCTACAAATTGATCTATCCTGAAGTAAGTTTTGTGTGAGCTTAATAAGAATCTATTTTCTGTTGTTTGGTCATGGAATGTTCGGTATATGTCTGTATATGTTCTGTGCATGTGTGTGCTCGGTCACTCAGTTGTATCCAACTCTTTGTGACCAGTCTTTTCTGTCCATGGGATTTTTCAGGCAAGAATACTGGAGTGGGTTGCCATTTCCTACTCCAAGGGATCTTCCCCGCCCAGGGATTGAACCTGAGTGCCCTGTGCCTTCTGCATTGGCATACGGATTCTTTACCACTGCATATCACCTGTTAAGTCCACCCAATTTAATACATCAGATCAGATCAGATCAGTCGCTCAGTCGTGTCCGACTCTTTGCGACCCCATGAACTGCAGCACGCCAGGCCTCCCTATCCATCACCAGCTCTCGGAGGTCACTCAGACTCACATTCATCGAGTCAGTGATGCCATCCAGCCATCTCATCCTCTGTCGTCCCCTTCTCCTCCTGCCCTCAATCCCTCCCAGCATCAGAGTCTTCTCCAATGAGTCAACTCTTCGCATGAGGTGGCCAAAGTACTGGAGTTTCAGCTTTAGCATCATTCCTTCCAAAGAAATCCCAGGGTTGATCTCCTTCAGAATGGACTGGTTGGATCTCCTTGCAGTCCAAGGGACTCTCAAGAGTCTTCTCCAACACCACAGTTCAAAAGCATCAATTCTTCAGCACTCAGCCTTCTTCACAGTCCAGCTCTCATAATTGAAGGCTAATTTTCCTTATTGAATTTCTGACTGAATGATGTTAATATTGACAGGTATTGAAGTCCCCTACTATTACTGGATTTGTATCTATTTCTTCCTTTAGGCCTTTTCATATTTGCTTTACACATTTTGGTATTCTTATGTTGGGTGGACAGATATTTACAATTATTATAGACCCTTGATGGACTGACCCCTTAATAATGATTTCTGTGTCTCTTATTACAGCTTTTGTTTTAAAGGCTGTTTTGTCTGATATACGTATAGCTACTTCACTTTACTTTTGGTTCCCATTTGTGTGAAGTAATCTCTTCCATTCCTTTATTTTCAGTCTGTGTGTATTCTTACATCTGAAGCAAGTCTCTTTTAGGCAGCATATAGATGGGTCATGTGTTTTTTTAAAAATCCTTTCAGCACCTTGTTGTCTTCCAGTAGTCGAATTTGGTCTGTTTACATTAAATTAACTATGAAAGGTATGGACTTATTGCCATTTTGTTAATTATTTTCTAGCAGTTCTATAATGCCTTTCTTCTTTAATCTTCTTTTGCTCTCTTCCTTTGTGATTCATTGATTTTCTATAGATTTTTTTTTCTGTGACTGTTTTCAATTAAGAGAATGCACAGACATGATGTTGTAACAGCGTGGGCTCTAAACCTTAAGAAGGTATTTATTTTTATATGCGGAGTCCTGACCACCACGTACTCATGGTGCTTTCAGAGCCTCACCTGAAGCTTACATCCTGTTGGACCAAATGGATTTAACATACATATATATAATAGGTAGCAAATTTCTTTTACACTTAAACCTTTATATTTTGTATTTTTTATTATTATATCTGAAATGATCTTTGTATAAGGGCCATTATGAAACAAGAGAGAGTTTTTATAAGTTAGGCAAATACCTCAAGAGAGGGGTTTGGGGAAGAAGATACATGTATATGTATGGCTGAGTCCCTTCGCTGTTCACCTGAAACTACCACAACACTGTTAATTGGCTATACCCCATTACAAAATACAAAGTTTAAAATTTAAAAGGAATGTAACTCCTTTTCACTTAGATCAAGAGCTGTCTTGTAAGCACAGAAATTTGGGACAATAGAGGATGATATGAGGTCATATGGTTTCCTATTGCCATTACAACTCTTCATGTCACCTGTTAGAAAGGGAGAATGATGGAAAAGTAACTAAAACCTACTGAGCCCCTACTATGTGCTAGGCACTGGCCTTGATTCTTTATGTATCTTATTGAATCTTCACAAAAACCTTTTGAGTTGGTACTCTTAACACTGCAGATGTAGAAGCCGCACCTCTGAGAGGGTAATGTGGTGAACATTCTGTGGCTGTCAGGCAGGTCTTCCATCTGGCTGCAAAGTTCCTTCTTATCTCCTCTCTCCTTTGTTCAATCCCGGAAGCACCCTTTTAAATCAGTTCTGTTAGCTCCACCATTAAGCACAATTAAACAATACCCAGTTGTGGATGTGATTGGTAATAGAAGCAAGGTCCAATGCTATAAAGAGCAATATTGCATAGGAACCTGGAATGTTAGGTCCATGAATCAAGGCAAATTGGAGGTAGTCAAACAGGAGATGGCAAGAGTGAACATCGACATTCTAGGAATCAGCGAACTAAAATAGACTGGAATGGGTGCATTTAACTCAGATGACCATTGTATCTACTACTGTGGGCAAGAATCCCTTAGAAGAAATGGAGTTGCCATCATGGTCAAAAAAAGTCTGAAATGCAGTACTGGGATGCAATCTCAAAAACAAAAGAATGATCTCTGTTGGTTCCAAAGCAAACCATTCAATATCACAGTAATCCAAGCCTATGCCCCAACCAGTAACTCTGAAGAAGCTGAAGTTGAACAGTTCTATGAAGACCTACAAGACCCTTTAGAAATAACACCCAAAAAAGATGTCCTTTTCATTATAGGAGACTGGAATGCAAAAGTAGGAAGTCAAGAAACACCTTGGGTAACAGGCAAATTTGGTCTTGGAATACAGAATGAAGCAGGGCAAAGGCTCACAGAGTTTTGCTAAAAGAACACACTGGTCATAGCAAACACCCTCTTCCAACAACATAAGAGAAGACTGTACACATGGACATCACCAGATGGTCAACACTGAAATCAGATTGATTATATTCTTTGCAGCCAAAGATGGAGAAGCTCTATACAGTCAGCAAAAACAAGACCAAGAGCTGACTATGGCTCAGAGCATGAACTCCTTATTGCCAAATTCAGACTTAAATGGAAGGAAGTAGGGAAAACCACTAGACCATTCAGGTATGACCTAAATCAAATCTGTTATGATTATACAGTGGAAGTGAGAAATAGATTTAAGGGGCTAGATCTGATAGAGTGCCTGATGAACTATGGATGGAGGTTCATGACATTGTACAGGAGACAGGGATCAAGACCATCCCCATGGAAAAGAAATGCAAAAAAGCAAAATGGCTGTCTGGGGAGGCCTTACAAATAGCTGTGAAAAGAAGAGAAGCAAAAACCAAAGGACAAAAGGAAAGATATAAACATCTGAATGCAGAGTTCCAAAGAATAGCAAGAAGAGATAAGAAGCCTTCTTCAATCAATGCAAAGAAATAGAGGAAAACAACAGAATGGGAAAGACTAGGGATCTCTTCAAGAAAATTAGAGATACCAAGGGAACATTTCATGCAAAGATGGGCTCAATAAAGGCCAGAAATGGTATGGACCTAACAGAACCAGAAGATATTAAGAAGAGGTGGCAAGAATACACAGAAGAACTGTACAAAAAAGATCTTCATGACCAAGATAATCACGATGGTGTGATTACTCACCTAGAGCCAGACATCCTGGAATGTGAAGTCAAGTGGGCCTTAGAAAGCATCACTATGAACAAAGCTAGTGGAGGTGATGGAATTCCAGTGGAGCTATTTCAAATCCTGAAAGATGATGCTGTGAAAGTGCTGCACTCAATATGCCAGCAAATTCGGAAGACTCAGCAGTGGCCACAGGACTGGAAAAGGTCAGTTTTCATCCCAATCCCAAAGAAAGGCAATGCCAAAGAATGCTCAAACTACCACACAATTGCACTCATCTCACATGCTAGCAAAGTAATGCTCAAAATTCTCCAAGCCAGGCTTCAGCAATATGTGAACCATGAACTTCCTGATGTTCAAGCTGGTTTTAGAAAAGGCAGAGGAACCAGAGATCAAATTGCCAACATCCACTAGATCATGGAAAAAGCAAGAGAGTTCCACAAAAACATCTATTTCTGCTTTATTGACTATGCCAAAGCCTTTGACTGTGTGGATCACAATAAACTGTGGAAAATTCTGAAAGAGATGTGAATACCAGACCACCTGACCTGCCTCTTGAGAAACCTATGTGCAGGTCAGGAAGCAACAGTTAGAAGTGGACATGGAACAACAGACTGGTTACAAATAGGAAAAGGAGTACGTCAAGGCTGTATATTGTCACCCTGCTTATTTAACTTAAACACAGAGTACATCATGAGAAATGCTGGGCTGGAAGAAGCACAAGCTGGAATCAAGATTGCTGGGAAAATATCAATAACCTCAGATATGCAGATGACACCACCCTTATGGCAGAAAGTGAAGAGGCACTAAAAAGCCTCTTGATGAAAGTGAAAGAGGAGAGTGAAAAAGTTGGCTTAAAGCTCAACATTCAGAAAAATTAGATCGTAGCATCAAAGTGATAGTCCCATCACTTCATGGGAAATAGATGGGGAAACAGTGGAAACAGTGTCAGACTTTATTTTTCTGGGCTCCAAAATCACTGCAGATGGTGATTGCAGCCATGAAATTAAAAGACACTTACTCCTTGGAAGGAAAATTATGACCAACCTAGATTAGCATATTCAAAAGCAGAGACATTACTTTGCCAACAAAGGTCCATCTAGTCAAGGCTATGATTTTTCCAGTGGTCATGTATGGATGTGAGAGTTGGACTGTGAAGAAAGCTGTGCACTGAAGAATAGATGCTTCTGAACTGTGATGTTGGAGAAGACTCTTGAGAGTCCCTTGGAGATCCAACCAGTCCATCTTTAAGGAGATCAGTCCTGGGTGTTCATTGGAAGGACTGATGCTAAAGCTGAAACTCCAGTACTTTGGCCACCTCATGAGAAGAGTTGACTTATCGGAAAACACTTTGATGCTGGGTGGGATTGGGGGCAGGAGGAGAAGGAGACAACAAAGGATGAGATGGCTAGATGGCATCACAGACTCGATGGACATGAGTTTGAGTAAACTCCAGTTGTTGGCGATGGACAGGGAGGCCTGGCTGCTGTGATTCATGGGATCACGAAGAGTCGGACATGACTGAGCGACTGAACTGAACTGAACTGAAGCATAATTATCAGTGAGGATAAGGAAAGGAAGGCATAAAAGCAACTCTGGGCACATAAAGCCCCAGGAATGGGATTAAAGGGATGAGATTTGCCCTCGTCCTCACTCTGTTTGTTGTATGGGCTATTGTGTTTCATGGCCATGTGTGTTCCATGTAGAAGCAGTAAGAGAACTTTGTGTCATCTACTCTTATCTTTTCTTTCTACAGTTGATGAAACTGAATCCAGAAAACTGAAATGATCTGCCCTAAAGTCACACAGTTGGAGACAGTGCTTGAGCTAGAACCAGAGTGTGCTTTTAGCCCCACCTCTCTGGTTTATAGTATAGTGTTATTTCAGTTCCAATTTTGGAAATGCACTACCTGGCTGCAGTGCTCAGCCCTATCACTTCCTGAGTGGGTTGGGCAAGTAATTTCCCCACCTGTTAAATGGAGAAAATAACATCACCTCTCTCTTGGATGTAAAGCACATAAAACCGTGTCAAGAACACAGTGAGTGCTGTGTGTTTCTTACCATTGACCAGCTTACAGCTCATGGTCTCGGTGGCGCTGATTGTTTTTCCATTCTGGCCCTGTCTTGAGCACCTCCCAGGAATTTTGTTATACTCTGGTTACCTTCAGTGTGAACTGAATTACAGTCTTTCTGTCATCCGCCTATATCTGCTCTAAAAAATAATATTTGATCCCTGTACTGTGAAGTAAGGGAGACAATAGGGCAAGACCCCTAGTTTTGGTCCTAATATCTCTAACCTTTAGTTTTCCCTTTTTGCTTTTCCCACCTGTTGGTGGCAATAGAAGGAGCGTTGCTCAGAGTTTTCCTCATCCCACCCTCTCAATTTTGAAATCTGCCACTAGGAAAGGATCTGATAAGCTAATTCTTGGGTAACTTACTGATAAGGCCTAACCAACAACCTCTTCTTTTAGGGACATTTTGAAGTTTTACAACAGGTTAAAGCCTAAACCAAAAGACCCTCTAATGTTAGGGTTTTGGTATGAGTTAGGAGAAGGATAGGTTTGCATTTTGGTTTTGTGTTGCTGGTATGGAACTGCAGAGAAGGAAAGGGAGGAAGCCAGCCCATGTCTTTCCTATGAACCTGGGTTCTATCATCCAGGCTGGGAGTGAGCTAACCATGAGGGCAGTTGGGGAGAAGTACTGGATTTTTTCCCAGAATTTCTTTAGGCAACTCAACTAGGATAGAAAATTAGAATTTCTTTCAGGGGAAACAAAGAGTTGGGTTAGACAGCGACTCCACCAAAAAATAGAACGTTTACTGAGAACAAAAACATATCTAAGCCAGAAGAGGATAGAGGGACCCACAAGTAATGCCAGGAATGAATCTGAGCCCTGACCTTAAGCTCTTTTTTAATTTGAGCTGGCTTTGTGTGCTATGAAACAGTGACAGATTCAAGGTCCCAAAACATGTTCACTTGTTGCTGCCCTTTCTTGCTGTTCTCAGGGTTGGTACACCTTCTAAAGAGCTGTGAATAGAGAGAGCCATTGACTAATGTGACCAAGAGTTACTTGGACTCCTGGAAAAGCAAAATTCCAGCCAGGCCCATCCATCAGCCCACATAGAGTTCCCTCTGTACTTCTTTCAAGTAAAGTTCTGTTCAAATGTGAGGAGGAAGTGGATCTACAGAAACTAGAAGTCCAGATGTAACAGTTCATCTACTAGAGGAGAAGAGCTAGATCAGGAACCTAGTGATGGGCATGGGAGTAGGGTGGGCAGCAGGAGCAGCGGCAGAAATGCATGCCTTCCTGATTGTGGGTCATTACAGGCCTTTATGCAGCAAACACTAGCTACAGACTTAATAGATATGTTTTCACACATTAGATAACATGTCTCACACATTAGATAACATGTTTTCACATATGTATGTCACTGGTTTTTCAAACACATTTGGAAGCTATAGTGTAGTAACATGGTTAATGCTGCTGCTGCTAAGTCGCTTCAGTCGTGTCTGACTCTGTGTGACCCCAAAGACGGCAGCCCACCAGGCTCCTCTGTCCCTGGGATTCTCTGGGCAAGAATATTGGAGTGGGTTGCCATTTCCTTCTCCAACATGATTAATGTCATCCCTAATTTATAATTCATTGTCAGTGAATGCATAGTAAAATTCAGTGATTCTTATACAAGGTTCCATGAACTTATTTTGACTTGCAAGAGAGAGTCTGGTTCTTGTAAAGGCTGGAGACGCTGGGCTACATCTCTGTCTTTACATTGTCACTGCCATGTACTCTGTGACAACCTGGAGGGGTGGGATGGGTTGCCAGAGATGAGGGGGGATTCAGGAGGCAGGAGACATCTGTATACCTGTGGCTAATTCATACTGATGTACAAAAGAGGCCAACACAATATTGATGTTCTTGATCACTGCCTGCTGTACAACATCAAGAACATAGTTCTTCAGACACTCTATCAGATCTAATCCCTTGAATCTATTTGTCACTTCCACTGTATAATCATAAGGGATGCTTTAGGTCATACCTATGTTAGCAGACAGATTCTTAACCACTAGACCATCAGGGAAGTCCTATTTTATTTTCTTTTATTAAAACTCAACAGGAATTTCTTTTATTAAAACTCATTCAAACCAATGCTTATGTATATAACATTGAAGAAGTGATGCTTCTTCAAATTTATATCCTCCTTCATCACCTTTGTACTACTCCTTGTAAGTATCAAAGAATCAGCTGCCCTTTGTGTTTTGTTGGGAAATCCATGTTCACAGTATCTTGAGTAAGCAGACTTTGTTTCCTTGAGTTGAGATACCACCTCGGTGACCTGACATTTATTTTAGGAGCCAGAATGACTCTGGTCTCTAAAATAAATTTCAGGACACTCAACAAATTTCTGAATTTCCTATGATAATTGTGGGGCTTCCCTGGTGGCTCAGTGGTAAACCCCTGCCTGCCAATATAGGAGACACAAGTTCAGTCCCTGGGTCAGGAAGATATCCTGGAGAAGAAAATGGCAACCCACTTCAGTATTCTTGCCTGGAAGATCACTTGGACAGAGGGACCTGTTGAGTAATAATCCAGTCCATGGGGTCGCAAGAATCAGTCACAACTTAGTGACTACACCACCACCATGATCATTGCTTCCTTGCTTTCAGGGAATATTAAATATGAAATTCTTTCAAAACGTGTATATATTTCTGCTTCCTCTATCAGATAACTCAACCATAAAAGGGCTAATGTACTTTATACTCTCTGAACTCTGAAAGTCTACGATTTGAAAGCAGTAATTTGGAGAGTAGGAGCAGAGATGAAGAGATTAATTAACAAATGGTATCAAATCAGGCTAAACAAGAAGTCACTTTGTGTGATGGAGGAAAAGTGTGGACTATGCATAGCGAGTTTGAAGGACTGTAGTATGGGAGGTGGAGGTGGGGGAAAGGTAACTTCCCCGTGGGGAAATCTGAAAAACATTGCCTCAGCCATGTGATCAAAGTCAGCATCAACAGTCATAGGTCATGTTGATAGTATATACCCTTGATATGGTATGATGAAAATGGCACCTTACATCCGAGGTCCTCCCCCAAAACCCATTACCTTAGTCTAATCACAAGAAAAACATGAGACTTGTCCCCAGAGAGGCACGTTCTCTTACTTCTCACAAAATCACTGCTGCTGCTGCTAAGTCGCTTCAGTCACTTTTTCACTTTCAGTGAAAGTGAAGTCGCTCAGTAAGTGCCATTGCCTTCTCCACAAAATCACTGCTGCTGCTGCTGCTGCTGCTGCTAAGTTGCATCAGTCGTGTCCGACTCTGTGCGACCCCATGGACGGCAGCCCACCAGGCTCCCCCATCCCTGGGATTCTCCAGGCAAGAACACTGGAGTGGGTTGCCATTTCCTTCTCCAATGCATGAAAGTGAAAAGTGAAAGTGAAGTCACTCAGTAAGTGCCATTGCCTTCTCCACAAAATCACTAGTATACCTCAAAACTGGCAAGGTCATCAAAGCCAGTGAAAGCCTGAGAAACTCTCACAGCCAAGAGGAGCCTAAGAAGACAAGGCAACTAAATGCAATGTGGTGTCCTAGGTGGAATCCTGACCTAGGAAAAGGACATTGGGTGAACACCAAGGAAATCTGAATAAACAATGGACCTTAGTTAATACTATTTTGATATTAGTTCACTGATAATTACAAAGGTACATCAGTAGATGTTAACAATAGTGGAAACTGGTCTAGGGTATGGGGAACTCTGTGCTACTCAGTTTCTTCCACAAATCTTAATTGTTCTAAAAACTAACAGATATCTTTAAATTAAAAAATTTAGGAACAATTACTTAAAATAAGAACAACGACAATTTTTTTTAACAAGCTCACTGAGCCCATACTTGGGGGAGTAAAAGCTCTTATTATTAAGAAGGGACCTTTCTGCCTAATGATTTGACCTCATCTGACTTTTCCTGGAATTCTCTATAATGAAAAGAATATATAAACTATTGATTTACTCTGTACTCCCATGGCCAACTCGCCTCTTCTAGGCCACAGCCACCTGGAAACTTAAAATTTATAAGCATAAGCTATGTGTTTCCCCCAGAAAGAGTAGAAGTTATTTTATAGTCATACCAGGGTTGGATTTCTGGCTGTACCATTTATAAGCTGTGTAACAATATTGAACATATCACTTAACCTTTCTGAAACTCAGTTTTCTCCTTCTTAAAAAAAAAAAGACATTGCAAGATTATGACAAGCAAGACAACCTTGCAGTCCTTAAGTCAGTATCCAGCACATTAAAGTTCCCAGTATTTGAGAGTTAATAATAAACAGGGTTGTCAATCCACAACAAGATGAGATCATCCCTTGGGTTGCACCAAAATATAACGTAGAGCTCTTCCCTTCCAGTCCTCCTTCCCACTCCAGCAGGTCACACGGCATCAAGCATCTAGAAGGCTTTCTGCCAAAAATGGTACTGATTTGTTATCTGAGTCTTGGTCATTTAGCAAAGTCAGGGTCTTTGTTATTGTTTTCATCACCACTGGCTGAGCAGAGAAAGACCAAGCCACAGGGTACATCTCTGCCTGCCAAGGTCCTGTGTTCCTAAAACAAAAACACAATAAAAATGGCAGTTCATGGCAGACACTGAGCCCCGCTCGGGAGCCCGTGGGGAGGGGCTGCTGCTTCTCCTCTTCCTCAGCACCTGTCACTGAGACGGGGTGGCCCAGCCCGGGGGCAGCTCCAGCCCCGGGGCTCCCAGCAACACTGCCCAGCCCACTCAGCGACTAGAAAGCACCCATTGAGGGCTTGCAGCTGCCGGGGCCGCTTGCCCAAATACTACATAAAGCCTCAACTTCAGCTCCAGTGAAGAAGTCACTACTGTGTTCTTCCTGAGCCCTAGTCACGGCTATCAAACATTCAGAGCAAACTGGCGATGGTTAAACACTGCATGTGTTTACACCCCGAATCTTGAATCACAATGGGGAGGCTTGAGCTGCCAAGGCCCGGCTTTATCCTGGACACTGAAGTCTGTTCTCTGACCCACCGGACAGGAGTACCGTTGAGTAAATACCAGATCACATTGCTTTTCATCGATGTTTGCTCTCAGGGACTTCAGTGGGGTTTGTCTCCAGGCGGGGTTGAAGGGCACATACTTGCAGAGTCAAGATACTGTCTCACGTGAGTGGGCGTTCAGAAGCTTTAAGGCTTGGGAAGCCATCCCTAAAGAGAAAACCCAAACAGTATAAAATAAAATATATCCAAGCAGATGAAAGGATAACTGGGATCCTTGAAAAAAATAAAAAACTGCTATGAAAAAAAGTGAGGAGGAAAAAGAAGGATGGCAGTGTGGTTAGTGGGGTGAGCTGAGGGCTGGATGTTTAGAGTCTCATAACACTGTTCTCTACCCTTGAGAATTTAAACACTATTCATTTTAAAAAATACTATAATTAGAAAGACCCTTTGCCTCACCCCTTTATCTAGGATAAAATACAAAACCTAGATTTTCTTTTAAATGTCCCAGTCTGTTCTGTGTTTTTAACTCTTTCAGATTTCTTATCCTTTGCATTGCATGTCAGGATTTTGTTTTTCTCTGACTATAGAAAAGTACATCATCATTGTGATAAATTGAGAAATGCAGGAAAGAAACATAAAGAAGAAAGTGTAAGTACTATGTCTTTGAATTAGAGCGTGTATTTTTATACACTTCCTTGCCACCTGTTTATACAGAGAGAGAAGGAAAGAAAGAGAAAAAGTAATTTTAAACGTACTTAAATAGAATCCAATTTTGTTTAGCTTTATAGTATGTGTTGTTTTCCTTTTTTTAACTTATCATGACCATTCCCCATACCACTGCTGCTGCTAAGTCGCTTCAATCGTGTCCGACTCTGTGACCCCATAGACATCAGCCCACCAGGCTCCCCTGTCCCTGGGATTCTCCAGGCAAGAACACTGGAGTGGGGTGCCATTTCCTTCTCCAGTGCAGTAGATATTCCTAAAAGAATAACTCGTAATTGCTTTGGAATATTTTCACCCTATGTTTTTCAATGCCAGAAAAAGTTCAAAACAGAGCTTTACTTGTATACCATGCCATACTTTAAAAAAATAGAACAAGCTTTTTATAGCTAGAGAGTATAAGGAAATTTATTTTGCACTAGATATATACCACTTTCCCCAGAATAATTTAAGAATCGCAGCTGGATTCAGCATAGTATTTGGCAAGTACAAATATAGTAGTAAGATGAAGTTTTCTTACCTTCAGAAGGGAAATGAGACAAAGGAATGGAAATTGAGCACAAGGGTGGGTTGTAGATGTGAGGGGTGAAGCCGGAATGGGAGATGGTGACTCAGTTCTCACACACAATCACACACACACACTCACTCACACCCCGACTTCTGCAGTCTGTGCACCAGCTGACAGGACCTCTCTCTTTTAAGAACTTTGGAATCAAAACTCAAAAGGATCCAGTGAAAATCATAAAGATTAGGAGGAAAAGACATACTACATATTAGAAATGCAGAATAATTGAAGAGATGCCAGGCAGATCCAGGGACAAGCCCTCCAGCATTGTCTGGGCACTTGTCTCACCTACAGCCATATGTCGGGTACAAAGGTGAAAGAATGAGCTACAGTGTTTGGCCCCGTGGAGCTCCCAGACTAATGGAGAAGACAGGATGCAAGCAAGGCGTTTCAGCTCAACAGGAGACTTGCACAGATGGAGAATGGAAGGCAGCCCTTAGTCAGGCTGGGAGCAGAAGGATGAGGATTCATGTGCCATCAGAAGGTCTCAGAGAGGATGCAGCCTAGAAGCCAAGCTGAGAAGAATGAGACCTCACAAACACAGGAGGAAAGGGAAAATCACGGGGGGACACTGAGTTAGCAAAGAGAGAGAAACAACTCTATTTTAAAACATCTTTTTGTCATGGGCTTGAGACCCAATGTTATTTGATATAGACTTGTCCTTTTTTCCTGTAATTTACATACAGAATATATAACATTCTAAAGCACCCCTGAAAACTTTTGTGCTGGACAAACTTAGATAATTTTAAGCATATTCCAAATAAACGAAGGGACAGTCATTTAAAGAAACCCTACTTAATTTGCTGGGATTCCCTGGTGGTTTAGATAGTAAAGAATCTACCTGCAATGCAGGAGACCAGGGTTGGATCCCTGGGTCAGGAAGATTCCCCTGGAGAAAGGTAATTTGTTTATCTAGATAATCCCTTATTCCAGTGTTTTTTTAAAATATAGAATTATACACACTGCCTGCAGTTAGTGCAATGGTGAAAAGAGATGTCTCCCTACTTGTTGCATTTGTTACTTCAAAATCCAGAAGGACCTTGAATGAATTTTATGTTTCTTTTCTGATGCCCTGTCTCTCACTCACACATACCCACGAATATTAAAATTCAGATGGCAAAGGCAGACAACAGAACAGACAAATGTGGCCAGTTGTTGTTCAGTCCCTAAGTCCAGTCTGACTCTGTGATCTCCAAGGACTGCAGCACACCAGGCTTCCCTGTCCTTCACTATCTCCTGGAGTTTGCTCAAACTCATGTCCACTGAGTCGGTGATGCCATCTAACCATCTCATCCTCTGTCATCCCCTTCTCATCCTTCCCTCAGTCTTTCCCAGCAGCAGGGTCTTTTCCAATGAGTCAGCTCTTCATATTAGGTGGCCAATGTATTGGAGCTCCAGCTTAAGCATCAGTCCTTCCAAAGAATATTCAGGATTAATTACCTTTAGGATTGACTGGTTTGATTTCCTTGCAGTCTAAGGGACTCTCAAGAGTCTTCTTTAGCACCACAGTTTGAAGGCATTGATTCTTCAGCATTCAGCCTTCTTGATGGTCCAACTCTCACATCTGTACGTGACTATTGAAAAAAAAAACCACAGCTTTGACTATATGAACCTTTGCCAGCAGAGATGTCTCTGCTTTTTAGTATGCTGTCTAGGTTTGCCATAGCCTTTCTTCCAAGCAGCATCTTTTAATTTCATGGCTGCAGTCACCATCTGCAGTGATTTGGGAGCCCAAGAAAATAAAATCTGTCACTGTTTCCACTTTTTCCCCTTGTCTGTGGGCCATTAAAAATATGGCCAGTATGAATGCAAATTTTACAGATTAATCTCTTTTTAAAAAAAGCAAGTTGAGTTGATTTTGAAAATTACCACATTTGCAAAGCTGACTTGGCGTTTATAATTCTCAGGATTTTTTTTTTTTTTTTTTCCAGTCAGTTTGCAGCCTCCCGTAACCTACACAGTGACAGTTCAGGTAGGTCTGGATTACCACTTAGCAAGTAGAAAAACCAAAATGAAAAGGCAAGGTTGGCTTTTAGCTGCTCTCCCAGGTAGACCTTTATATCGTCAGCTGTTAATAGAGATGTTTTCTACACTGACTAGAGGCTGCATCCTCAGATGAGTTCTAGGTCCACTGAGTTACAAAACAGCCATTCTCAGGAGGTGAATCATGCCCTCTACTTCAATTTAATTAGAACTCTCAAATCTTGGTGGTATTGAAAGTATCTATGAATCTGTGGCAGGATGGTCAAGTGCCCCACAAATTAGCTGAAGGGACAGGAGGCAGGAGATTATTCTTATCTCCCTATACTATTGCTTTGATCCCCAGGCCAGAACGTGTTTCACTGTAGTTAGAGTAAATACAGACTCACAATGACTTTTTTTTCCAAACAGAAAAAATTTCATTTTTCATTTGTCCAGAGAGCAGTGATAACACAAAAGAAAACAAGTGTAGTTGTTATTTAATGAGTCATCTTGGTTTCATTTCTCTTAACTTGAATTTTTATTGTTCAGAATATAATGTTCCACAGATATGTTTCTAGTTTGAAGGAACTTAAAATACTTCACAAGGTTATACTTTAAAAAAAAATAAGATAGTGTAGAACATGGCATGATTGTTTATATGGGTTTTAGGTCACTTATACCACTGTTATCTTTCTCTCCTAGAGTGTGGACTATATACTTATTGGAAATTTTTCTTGAAATAGAAATATATCTGTGTTAACTTTGATTCTGGAATAATCAAGGATCATTTCAGTGCTGATGCTGTTCTGGTGTCTATTGCTGTGTTATACATTACCCCGAAATCAGTAGCTTAAAACTGACCATTTTATTTTGGTCACAGTTTTGTGGGCTGGGAATTCAGGAAGAGCTCAGCCTCGGCAGGTCTTGCTGGGGATTTTTCAGGCTGTTGCTGTCAGATGTTGGCTGGGGCTCCTACCATCAAAGGCTCCACTGTGCTCTCTCCTGAGTGTGTGGTTGAGGAACTCCTGTGGGAGCCTGGCATGGTTAGTTAACAGAGCACCTACAGCAGCATGGCGGTCTTGGGGTGCTCAAACTTCCCAAATGCTGCATGACTTCACCCAAGCCATCAGTCCCAAGAGAACCAGGCAGTGGCCTTTGGCAACCTAACCTCCGACATCACAAAGCATCACTGTCACAGACTCAATGGGTTATAAGCGAGTCACTAAGATTGACCCTCCTCTTATAGGGAGAAATCAAAGACACATTTTTAATCTGCCAGATATATGTCTGTGTTTGTGTGTTAAATAACAACTTAGAGTGTATTATCTTAAACTAGCAACCTGGATCCTCCTCAAGACTGCACAAGTCTGTGAGTTCATTTTTTACTTATAGTACCTAGTACAGGCACTGTGTTGTATCAAATGCTCCAGGGCGTCCCTGGTGGCTCAGACTATAGAGTCTGCCTTCAATGTGGGAGACCTGGGTTCGATCCCTGAGTCAGCAAGATTCCCTGGAGAAGGGAATGGCTACCCACTCCAGTATTCTTGCGTGGAGAATCCCATGTACAGAGAACCCTGGCGGGCTGCAGTCCATGGAATCACAAAGAATCAGATTCGACTGAGCGACTAAAACACACACATGTTAAACTAAGCAGAGAACTGACAAGCTAAGGACACTGCAGTGCAAATGAAGAAGGGACTTTGTGGCTGCCAAATTTTTACATTTTGTGAGCTGGAATGATGATTGTGCTGATAAAATCACTCTATATAGTAATAACAGAAAAGCTTGGGGTTTTAAAGGTAAAAGGAATCCCAGAAATCCTACGGCCCCACCCTTCCTTACAGCCTTCCTCACTGTACCCCAAGGGCTTCCCTGGGGGCTCAGAGGGTAAAGTGTCTGTCTGCAGTGTGGAAGACCTGGGTTCGATCCCTGGGTTTGGAAGATCCCCAGGGGAAATGGCAACCCACTCTGGTACTCTTGCCTGGAAAGTCTCGTGGGAGGAGGAGCCTGGTAGGCTCCAGTCCACCGGGTTGCAAAGAGTTGAACATGACTGAGCAACTTCATTTTCACTTTCATTGCACCCTAGTTTTTCGAGCTGAAGCCCAGAGAAAGTAAGTGACATAACAAAGTGACAAAGATCAAGTCTCCAGTCATAAATTCTAGTCACTGCTTTTGGTACATTATAAAACTTTTTGTTAGGCACTGTTTGAGGTTATGACTTGATCAAATTGCAGGGGCTTCCCTGGTAGCTCAGATGGTAAAGCATCTGCCTGCAATGCGGGAGACCTGAGTTCGATCCCTGGGTCAGGAAGATCCCTTGGAGAAAGGAAATGGCAACCCACTCCAGCACTCAGGCCTAGAAAATTCCATGGATGGAGGAGCCTAGTAGGCTATAGTCCATGGGATCACAAAGAGTTGGACATAACTAAGAAACTTCACGGTGTTCACTGGTACAGTGTGGTTTAGATCTTTTTCATATATAAGGGTGAATGAGGTTGAGACTCTGCCAACCTGTTGACTCAGCATGAGTCCTTTTATTACTGGACTTTTCTATCCATTCCATCAGGTGGATAAAAGTCCTAAAAATGTCTCACTGGGAGGCCCCAGGAGTGGCTCTCTTCAGTCCCAGGCCAGAAAACCTAACTTCCTAATGTTTTCCTCCTGTCTTGCAATATAATCTTGTAGTTTCTATGACCTGGCAGTGTGGAATCTGGAAGGCTTCCTGCAACTTACAAAAAGCCGTGAGATAACGAAGGTGTCCCTAAGATTGCCTAAAACCTGTCACAAGTATCCACTGTATTTCTAGGTAGTGACCACGCAGCCTTCTATGACAATGTGAGATGCTGTGCTAGCTGTTTGGAGTCTTGGAAGCGGAAAGATAGCTCAGTCCCCTATTTTGCCCTACACTGATGCAGTTTTGTCTATAAGAATAGGATTTTTAAAGTGACCACCCAGTTAATTAATATAAGGAAAGAGATCACACCTTCTCCTTTGAAGTTTCTGTAGGTCCCTTTAGTAAGGGAAGGCTCCTGCGATAGCCTATGTCAGGGCCATGTTGGAGGCTTGATCAATTTAATAAATTCCATAGTTTTGCAGAAAGGCAAGCGATAGAACTGGTGCCTCGGACTAGTTCTTAAACTAATTTCTTAGCTAGGTAAATATGCCTTTAATTCATTAAATTGATGTTTGTGAAAGTGACTGGCTCACAGCATGAACTCAGTACACCTCAGCTCCCCTTTTCCAACTCCTCAGAACTATATAGTGAGTGACTCATGTCCACAATGTTTAGATCAGACCAGATCAGTCACTCAGTCAAGTCTGAGTCTTTGCGACCCCATGAATCGCAGCACGCCAGGCTTCCCTGTCCATCAACAACTCCCGGAGTTCATTCAGACTCACGTCCATCGAGTCAGTGATGCCATCTAGCCATCTCATCCTGTCCTCCCCTTTTCCTCTTCCCCAATCCCTCCCAGCATCAGAGTCTTCTCCAATGAGTCACCTCTTCGCATGAGGTGGCCAAAGTACTGGAGTTTCAGCTTTAGCATCATTCCTTCCAAAGAAATCCCAGGGCTGATCTCCTTCAGAATGGACTGATTGAATCTCCTTGCAGTCCAAGGGACTCTCAAGAGTCTTCTCCAATACCACAGTTAAAAGCATCAATTCTTCAGCGCTCAGCATTCTTCACAGTCCAACTCTCACATCCATACATGACCACAGGAAAGACCATGGCCTTGACTAGGCGAACTTTTGTAGGCAAAGTAATGCCTCTGCTTTTAAATATGCTATCTAGGTTGGTCATAACTTTCCTTCTAAGGAGTAAGAGTCTTTTAATTTCATGGCTGCAGTCACCATCTGCAGTGATTTTGGAGCCCAGAAAAATAAAGTCTGACACTGTTTCCAGTGTTTCCCCATCTATTTCCTATGAAGTGATGGGACCGGTTGCCATGATCTTTGTTGTCTGAATGTTGAGCTTTAAGCCAACTTTTTCACTCTCCACTTTCACTTTCATCAAGAGGCTTTTTAGTTCCTCTTCACTTTCTGCCATAAGGGTGGTGTCATCTGTATATCTGAGGTTATTGATACTTCTCCCGGCAATCTTGACTCCAAATTGTGTTTCCTCCAGTCCAGCATTTCTCATGATGTACTCTGCATGTAAGTTAAATAAACAGGGTGACAGTATACAGCCTTGATGTACTCCTTTTCCTATTTGGAACGAGTCTGTTGTTCCATGACCAGTTCTAACTGTTGCTTCCTGACCTGCATACAGATTTCTCAAGAGGCAGATCAGGTGGTCTGGTATTCCCATCTCTTTCAGAATTTTCCAGTTTATTGTGATCCACACAGTCAAAGGCTTTGGCATAACAATAAAACAGAAATAGTGCTTTTCTGGAACTCTCTTGCTTTTTCCATGATCCAGCAGATGTTGGCAATTAGATCTCTGGTTCCTCTGCCTTTTCTAAAACCAGCTTGAACATCAGGAAGTTCAAGGTTCACATATTGCTAAAGCCTGGCTTGGAGAATTTTGAGCATTACTTTACTAGCATGTGAGATGAGTGCAACTGTACAGTAGTTTGAGCATTCTTTGGCATTGCCTTTCTTTAGGATTGGAATGAAAACTGACCTTTTCCAGTCCTGTGGCCACTGCTGAGTTTTCCGAATTTGCTGGCATATTGAGTGCAGCACTTCACAGCATCATCTTTCAGGATTTGGAATAGCTCCACTGGAATTCCATCACCTCCACTAGCTTTGTTCCTAGTGATGCTTTCCAAGGCCCACTTGACTTCACATTCCAGGATGTCTGGCTCTAGGTCAGTGATCA
This sequence comes from Tragelaphus eurycerus, assembly GCA_935064755.1. Taxonomy (NCBI): domain Eukaryota; kingdom Metazoa; phylum Chordata; class Mammalia; order Artiodactyla; family Bovidae; genus Tragelaphus; species Tragelaphus eurycerus. The sequence continues at coordinate 11,934,691 of CAKXYN010000024.1, read as the reverse complement.
CACCATCATGATTATCTGGGTCGTGAAGCTCTTTTTTGTACAGTTCTTCTGTGTATTCTTGCCGTCTCTTCTTAATATCTTCTGCTTCTGTTAGGTCCATACCATTTCTGTCCTTTATCGAGCCCATTTCATTGCATGAAATGTTCCTTTGGTATCTCTGATTTTCTTGAAGAGTCCCTAGTCTTTCCCATTCTGTTGTTTTCCTCTATTTCTTTGCATTGATCGCTGAAGAAGGCTTTCTTATCTCTTCTTGCTATTCTTTGGAACTCTGCATTCAGATGTTTATATCTTTCCTTTTCTCCTTTGCTTTTCACTTCTCTGCTTCTCACAGCTATTTGTAAGGCCTCCCCAGACAGCCATTTTGCTTTTTTGCATTTCTTTTCCATGGGGATGGTCTTGATCCCTGTCTCCTGTACAATGTCACGAAACTCATTCCATAGCTCATCAGGCACTCTATCAGATCTAGGCCCTTAAATCTATTTCTCACTTCCACTGTATAATCATAAGGGATTTGATTTAGGTCATACCTGAATGGTCTAGTGGTTTTCCCTACTTTCTTCAATTTAAGTCTGAATTTGGCAATAAGGAGTTCATGGTCCGAGCCACAGTCAGCTCCTGGTCTTGTTTTTGCTGACTGTATAGAGCTTCTCCATCTTTGGCTGCAAAGAATATAATCAATCTGATTTCAGTGTTGACCATCTGGTGATGTCCATGTATAGAGTCTTCTCTTGAGTTGTTGGAAGAGGGTGTTTGTTATGACCAGCACATTTTCTTGGCAAAACTCTATTAGTCTTTGCCCTGCTTCATTCCATATTCCAAGGCCAAATTTGCCTGTTACCTGAGGTGTTTCTTGACTTCCTACTTTTGCATTCCAGTCTCCTATAATGAAAAGGACATCTTTTTTGGGTGTTAGTTCTAAAAGGTCTTGTAGGTCTTCATAGAACCGTTCCACTTCAGCTTCTCCAGTGTTACTGGTTTGGGCATAGACTTGGATTACTGTGATATTGAATGGTTTGCCTTGGAAAAGAACAGACAATATTCTATCGTTTTTGAGATTGCATCCAAGTACTGCACTTCGGACTCTTTTGTTGACCATGATAGCCACTCCATTTCTTCTGAGGGTTTCCTGCCCACAGTAGTAGATATAATGGTCATCTGAGTTAAATTCACTCATTCCAGTCCATTTCAGTTCGCTGATTCCTAGAATGTGGACATTCACTCTTGCCATCTCTTGTTTGACCACTTCCAATTTGCCTTGATTCATGGACCTGACATTCCAGGTTCCTATGCAATATTGCTCTTCACAGCATCTGACCTTGCTTATATCACCAGTCACATCCACAGCTGGTATTCTTTTTGCTTTGGCTCCATCCCTTCCTTCCTTCTGGAGCTATTTTCCCACTAATCTCCAGTAGCATATTGGGCCCCTACTGACCTGGGGAGTTTCTCTTTCAGTATCCTATCATTTTGCCTTTTCATAGTGTTCATGGGGTTCTCAAGGCAAGAATACTGAAGTGGTTTGCCATTCCCTTCTCCAGTGGAACACATCCTGTCAGATCTCTTCACCAAGACCCACCCATCTTGGGTTGCCCCACGGGCATGGCTTAGTTTCATTGAGTTAGACAAGGCTGTGGTCCTGGTGTAATTAGATTGACTAGGTTTCTGTGAGTATGGTTTCAGTGTGTTTACCATCCGATGCCCTCTTGCAACACCTACCGTCTTACTTGTGTTTTTCCATCTTGATTTAGTGTGAGAATTCCAGTATCTGAGGCTAAACATAATTGGAAAGCAATTTGAACATGATGTTGAGAGAGACTAATTAATGGAGCAGATACTAGTGGACAGAAATTAGAATGTGGATTGAGAAGTTCACCTTGGAAAGAAGGAAAAAACTTCTTTTAGGAAAGCAAGACCAAAGGAATACGGGAAGAGATGGGGGAGAGAAAGGAAGTTGGAGCACCATTTCCCAAATGGTTCTTTCTGAGTTGTTAGCGGGTAGTCTTACGATCAAGACAGGGCATAGGATGGAGTGTGTGAGAATGGAGAATTTGGGAACAGGAGCACAGAAAGTCTATAGGGATTTGACAAGAGGTGAGGGAACAAATGCAAAATGCAAAAAAGCAAAATGGCTGTCTGGGGAGGCCTTACAAATAGCTATGAAAAGAAGAGAAGTGAAAAGCAAAGGACAAAAGGAAAGATATAAACATCTGAATGCAGAGTTACAAAGAATAGCAAGAAGAGATAAGAAAGCCTTCTTCAGCGATCAATGCAAAGAAATAGAGGAAAACAACAGAATGGGAAAGACTAGGGACTCTTCAAGAAAATCAGAGATACCAAAGGAACATTTCATGCAAAGATGGGTTCGATAAAGAGCAGAAATGGTATGGACCTAACAGAAGCAGAAGATATTAAGAAGAGGTGGCAAGAATACACAGAAGAACTGTACAAAAAAGATCTTCATGACTCAGATAATCATGATGGTGTGATCACTGACCTAGAGCCAGACATCCTGGAATGTGAAGTCAAGTGGGCCTTAGAAAGCATCACTATGAACAAAGCTAGTGGAGGTGATGGAATTCCAGTGGAGCTATTCCAAATCCTGAAAGATGATGCTATGAAAGTGCTGCACTCAATATGCCAGCAAATTCGGAAAACTCAGCAGTGGCCACAAGATTGGAAAAGGTCAGTTTTCATCCCAATCCCAAAGAAAGGCAATGCCAAAGAGTGCTCAAACTACCGCACAATTGCACTCATCTCACACGCTAGTAAAGTAATGCTCAAAATTCTCCAAGCCAGGCTTTAGCAATATGTGAACCTTGAACTTCCTGATGTTCAAGCTGGTTTTAGAAAAGGCAGAGGAACCAGAGATCAAATTGCCAACATCTGCTCAATCATGGAAAAAGCAAGAGAGTTCCAGAAAACATCTATTTCTGCTTTATTGACTATGCCAAAGCCTTTGACTGTGTAGATCATAATAAACTATGGAAAATTCTGAAAGAGATGGGAATACCAGACCACCTGATCTGCCTCTTGAGAAATCTGTATGCCGGTCAGGAAGCAACAGTTAGAACTGGTCATGGAACAACAGACTCGTTCCAAATAGGAAAAGGAGTACGTCAAGGCTGTATATTGTCACCATGTTTAGTTAACTTATATGCAGAGTAAGTACATCATGAGAAATGCTGGACTGGAAGAAACACAAGTTGGAATCAAGATTGCTGGGAGAAATATCAATAACCTCAGATATACGGATGACACCACTCTTATGGCAGAAAGTGAAGAGGAACTCAAAAGCCTCTCGATGAAAGTGAAAGTGGAGAGTGAAAAGGTTGGCTTAAAGCTCAACATTCAGAAAATGAAGATCATGGCATCTGGTCCCATCACTACATGGGAAATAGATGTAGAAACAATGGAAACAGTGCCAGACTTTATTTTTCTGGGCTCCAAAATCACTGCAGATGGTGACTGCAGCCATGAAATCAAAAGACGCTTACTCCTTGGAAGGAAAGTTATGACCAACCTAGATAGCATATTCAAAAGCAGAGACATTACTTTGCCAACAAAGGTTTGCCTAGTCAAGTCTATGGTCTTTCCTGTGGTCATGTATGGATGTGAGAGCTGGACTGTGAAGAAGGCTGAGCACTGAAGAATTGATGCTTTTGAACTGTGGTGTTGGAGAAGACTCTTGAGAGTCCCTTGGACTGCAAGGAGATCCAACCAGTCCATTCTGAAGGAGATCAGCCCTGGGATTTCTTTGCAAGGAATGATGCTAAAGCTGAAACTCCAGTATTTTGGCCACCTCATGCGAAGAGTTGACCCATTGGAGAAGACTCTGGTGCTGGGAGGGATTGGGGGCAGGAGGAGAAGGGGACGACAGAGGATGAGATGGCTGGATGGCATCACTGACTCGATGGATGTGAGTCTGAGTGACCTCCGGGAGTTGGTGATGGACAGGGAGGCCTGGCGTGCTGCCGTTCATGGGGTCACAAAGAGTCAGACACGACTGAGCGACTGATCTGATCGCAGGGAACAAAACAAGCTTGGCGGCACCTGAAGTCAACTAAGATGAATTTTTGTGGAATCCACCCAGCATGGTTTTCTGAAATTTTTGACAATACTAGCAGCATTCAATTAGAGGTACAGTCGGCCGCGCTAAAAGCCCCAGGAGGCGCCGCGACCAGCAGCCGTGCTAAAAGCCGACGGCAGCGCTAAAAGCCCCCGGAGGCGGCTCCGACCGCCAGCCGCGCTAAAAGCCCCTGGAGGCGCCGCGACAGGCGGCCGCACTAAAATCCGCCGGACGTGCCGTGACCAGCGGCCCGCGCTAAAAGCCAACGGCCGCGCTAAAAGCCCCCGGAGGCAGCCCCGACCATCGGCCGCGCTAAAAGACCCCGGAGGCAGCCCCGACCACCGGCCGCGCTAAAAGCCGCTGGAGGCGCCGCGACCAGCCGCCGCGCTAAAAGCCGACGGCCGCCCTAAAAGCCCCCGGAGGCAGCCCCAACCGCAGGCCTCGCTAAAAGCCCCCGGAGGTGGCCGCGACCGCAGGCCTCGCTAAAAGCCCCCGGAGGTGGCCGCGACCGGCGACCGCGCTAAAAGCCCCCGGAGGCGGCCCCGACCGGCGGCCGTGCTAAAAGCCCCTGGTGGCAGCCCCGACCGCTGGCTGCGCTAAAAGTCCCCGGAGGCTGCCGCGCCCAGCGGCCGTGCTAAAAGCCCCCGGAGGCTGCCGCGACCTACGGCCACGCTAAAAGCCGCCAGAGGCGCCACAACCGGCAGCCGCACTAAAAGCCCCTGGAGGCGGCGCAGCCACGCTAAAAGCCCCCGGAGGCTGCCGCGACTGGCGACCGCGCTAAAAGCCCCCGGAGGCAGCCCCGACCGGCGGCCGCGACCGGCAACCGTGCTAGACCAGCGGCCGCGCTAAAAGCCCCCGGAGGCTGCCGCAACCAGCGACCGCGGCTAAAAGCCCCCGGAGGCGCCGCGACCAGCCGCCGCACTAAAAGCCGATGGCTGCGCTAAAAGCCCCGGAGGCAGCCCCAACCGCCGGCCGCGCTAAAAGCCCCCGGAGGCTGCCGCGACTGGCGACCATGCTAGACCAGCGGCCGCGCTAAAAGCCCCCGGAGGCTGCCACGACCAGCGACCGCGGCTAAAAGTCCCCGGAGGCGCCGCGACCAGCCGCCGCGCTAAAAGCCGACGGCTGCGCTAAAAGCCCCCGGAGGCAGCCCCAACCGCCGGCCGCGCTAAAAGCCGCCAGAGGCGCCGCGACCAGCTGCCGCGCTCAAAGCCGACGGCCACGCTAAAATGCCCCGGAGGCAGCCCCAACCGCCGGCCGCGCTAAAAGCCTCCAGAGGCAGCCCCGACCTGCGGCCGCGCTAAAAGCCCCCAGAGGCCGCGCGGCCACGCTAAAAGCCCCCGGAGGCTGCCGCGACCGGCGACCCTCTAAAAGCCCCCGGAGGCAGCCCTGACCGGGCGGCCGCGCTAAAAGCCCCCGGAGGCTGCCGCAACCGGCGACCGCGCTAAAAGCCCCCGGAGGCGGCTGCGACCGACGGCCGCACTAAAAGCCGCGGCCAAGACTGACGGCTGCGCTAAAAGCCGCGGCCGCGCTAAAACCCGCCGGCTGAGAGGAGCTACCCCACATCTGAGGTCAGGGGCAGCAGCCCAGAGGAGATACCCCACACCCCAAGCCTGAGGCCAGGGGCGGCGGGCGGGAGGAGCTACCCCACCGCCTAAACCGGAGGCCCGTGGCGGCAGCCGGGAGGACCAACTCCATGTCCACAATGTTAGTGTTTCTCTAAAATCTTCTGACTCCTTGTTAGCAATGAAATGTCATTAACATTTGCTTTCCTAACCTTATTACAGCAGAAAAGTCTTCTGGAGATTTTTGTATTAGGGTTCCCCAGAAACCTAATAGAAAAAAATACAAATATATATATGTATAGAAAGTGAAAGTGGCTCAGTCATGTCTGACTCTTTGCGACCCTATGACCTGTAGCTTGCCAGGCTCCTCTGTCCATGGAATTCTCCAGGCAAGAATACTGGAGTGGGTGGCTGTTACCTTCTCCAGGGGATCTTCCCAATGGACTCAGGTTTCCCACATTGCAGGCAGATTCTTTACCATTTGAGCCACCAGGGAAGTCCATATATATGTATGGAAACATAAATATACGTGTGTGTGTGTGTGTGTGTGTGTGTGTATATACAGAGAGAGAGATTTATTATAAGGAATTAGTGACCATGGAGGCTGACAAATCTCCATGAGACTTGCAGTCACTCACCATAAGATCTGCAGTGAACAAGCTGGAGACCCACGAAAGCCAGTTTAGTTCCAATCTGAGTCCAAAAGCCTAAAAGCAGCAGAACCAATAGTGTAATTCCAGGCTAAAAGCCAGCAGAGTTTCAACTCAGGAAGAGCCAGTCTGAGTCTCAGAGATGGAGAAAAACCAATGTCCCAGCTCAAGGTGATCAAGCAAGAGGAAATTCCCTCTCCTTTGAGGAAAGGTAAGCCTTTTTATTCTATTCAGGTCCTCAAATGATTGGATGAGTTTCACCCACAGTAGGGAGGACACTCTGCTTTACTCAGTCAGCCTATGTACATGTTAATCTCATCCAGAAACACCCTCATTGACACATCCAAAATGTCTAGACCCTCTGTGGTCCAGTACAGTTGATACACGAAGTGAACCATCACATTCCTCTTCCAATGAGTGCCAGCCAAACTGAACTTCAGGTGAAATTGGTATAGTTGTAACAAAAATGACTTTCTAGTTAAAATGGGTGTTACTGAGGATGTGTAATGTAGCCCAGTCCTCTGTGCCATCACGTGTTACTGCGTGCTCAGAACATTTCATTCCAGTGCTGTGCACTTAGTCGCTCTGTCATCTCTCACTCCTTGCAACACTAGGGACTGTAGCCCACCAGGCTTCTCTGTCCATGGGGATTCTCTGGGCAAGAATACTGGAGTGGATTGCCATGCTCTTTTCCAGGAGATCTTCCCAACCCAGGGATCGAACCCAGATCTCCCATATTCAGATCAGATCAGATCAGTCGCTCAGTCGTGTCCGACTCTTTGCGACCCGGTGAACTACAGCACGCCAGGCCTCCCTATCCATCACCAGCTCTCGGAGGTCACTCAGACTCACATCCATCGAGTCAGTGATGCCATCCAGCCATCTCATCCTCTATTGTCCCCTTCTCCTACCCCCAATCCCTCCCAGCATCAGAGTCTTCTCCAATGAGTCAACTCTTCGCATGAGGTGGCCAGAATACTGGAGTTTCAGCTTTAGCATCATTCCTTCCAAAGAAATCCCAGGGCTGATCTCCTTCAGAATGGACCGGTTGGATCTCCTTGCAGTCCAAGGGACTCTCAAGAGTCTTCTCCAACACCACAGTTCAAAAGCATCAATTCTTTGGCCCTCAGCCTTCTTCACAGTCCACCTCTCACATCCATACATGACCACAGGAAAGACCATAGCCTTGACTAGGCGAACCTTTGTTGGCAAAGTGATGTCTCTGCTTTTGAATATGCTATCTAGGTTAGTCATAACTTTCCTTCCAAGGAGTAAGCGTCTTTTGATTTCATGGCTGCAGTCACCATCTGCAGTGATTTTGGAGCCCAGAAAAAGAAATTCTGACACTGTTTCCACTGTTTCTCCATCTATTTCCCATGTAGTGATGGGACCAGATGCCATGATCTTCGTTTTCTGAATGTTGAGCTTTAAGCCAACCTTTTCACTCTCCACTTTCACTTTCATCAAGAGGCTTTTTAGTTCCTCTTCACTTTCTGCCATAAGGGTGGTATCATCTGCATATCTGAGGTTATTAATATTTCTCCCGGCAATCTTGATTCCAGCTTGTGTTTCTTCCAGTCCAGCATTTCTCATGATGTACTCTGCATATAAGTTAAATAAACATGGTGACAATATGCAGCCTTGACGTACTCCTTTTCCTATTTGGAACCAGTCTGTTGTTCCATGACCAGTTCTAACTGTTGCTTCCTGACCTGCATACAGATTTCTCAAGAGGCAGATCAGGTGGTCTGGTATTCCCATCTCTCTCAGAATTTTCCACAGTTTATTGTGATCTCCCATATTGCAGGTGGCTTATTTACCATCTGAGCCACCAGGGAAGCCCACAATAATTTTGTGGTTATGTAAAGGAGAAAGCGAAACTCACTCAGTCATCTCCAACCCTTTGTGACTCAACCCCATGGACTGTAGCCTGCCAGGCTCCTCTGTCTATGGAATTCTCCAGGCCAGAATACTGGAGTGGGTGGCTGTTCCCTTCTCCAGGGGATCTTCCCAACCCAGGTCTCCCTCATTGCAGGCAAATTCTTTATCGTCTGAGCCACCAGGGAATCCCAGCATTCCAGAGCATGTGAATAAATGTGATGTCCCTAGGAATGCATTTACAAGGATAAGGCAGGGCCAGAGGCAGGAGGATGTCCTATGTAGAAGGTTGCCTCAGTCACTATCCTAGGAAGGGGTGCTGGTGCAAGCCCTCCGTCTTCCCTTCAGAAGGTGAAAGACTTGCCTTCAGAGGTATCAGATGGCATGGAGAGTATAGTAGACTTCACAGACGTTTGCAGACAGCAATGGCATTTTAGTGCCCGTAGTCAGAAGGTAAATCATCTGCACAATCATGATTGATCAAAATTCAGAAATTGTAAATGTGCGGCACTTTGGTCTTATTTAGAAACCAACTATTGCTGCTCATGTGGTAGCAGCAATATTCTTGCCTGGGAAATCCCCTGGACAGAGAAGCCTGGCAGGCTACAGTCCATGGGGTTGCAAGAGTTGGATGCGACTTAACAACTAAACCACCGCAGCAGCAAGTTTGTACCTTAGCAGTTGGGGGTGTCGACTGCAGTGGTTCAGAGCATGCAACTATTAGGGCTCCTCCTGCTGCCAACACAGAAGTGAAAATGGGGAAACTTGTAGAGTTTCAGAGTAGGAAAGAAGTTATAAAAACAATGGCTGAAGAAGCCTTGTGTTAGCTAGAATTTGTGCTTGTGTTAGCTAGAATCCATTATCTTTATAATGAATCGCTAAAGAGATTGTATCTATATAATGTTGTACACCCATTGCACTGTCATCTTGCTCATGATACGGTCTGAAAACAGAAACAGAGAACATAACGAACTTGTCCTCAGGTCACGCAGCAAGTAAGTACCAGAGTTCCCTGCAGGGGTTTGAAAAGAGAGAGTCTGGCTCCATGTCTAGTTACCAAATTAGATGTCCTATCTAGAGAAGTGGGTCGTCTCTCTACAACTCAAACAAAACCAGTCTCCCCCAGTAACCCCATAGGGTTGCTGCCTTGTCCTGCCAAGGCACAGGGGGATTACTGAGCAAAGGTTCTCCTTTTGTGTTTTCAAGCCATGCCACTTAAGCCATAGGTAGAAGTTTATGGGGGTGAAATGAAGACCAGCCCTGGTGGAGTCAGAGCCTCTCCTCTGGACCCTTTACCTAACCTGAGCCTTTTATGCCCTGCCCACTCCATCCACCATCAACTACAAGCCCCTTAAAGTTTTTTACTGCCTATTCCACTCAAGACTTGAATTTCCCTTTGAAGTTTTTGTTAGTTTTATAACAAAAATCTTGGCACTGAATTTGAATTTCCATAGCAGTAGGGCTGCCCTCAGGAAACATTTCCCTCTCCTCCCTTGGGCCTCATCACAAAGAAAGAGGGCTGCCTTTTCTTCCTTTGTGAGGAAAGCTGTGAATCGGAGATGCAGCGGTGAGCAAAGCAAACAGGGCCCCTGCTCACAGAGTGTATAGTTTAGTGGGGAACACAAACATGATTCAGAGACTTACACATAAATATAAAGCTTACTGTGACAAGTCCTATAAAGGAAAGGGAGAGAGTTCAGTGGGCCAGAATGGGGAGTTGACCTACTCAGGAAGGTCCAGGAAGTCTTCCCTAAGGAGGTGACACAGAGTGAAAATCTGGAGAGAAAGGAGAGTGTGTCACAGGAAAAAGCTGCTCAGAGGCCGTAGACCCAGGCAGGAAAGAGTATGGGGATTTTGAGGAACCAAGAGAAAACCAGCGTGGCTGGAGAACAGTGGATGGGGATGTGGCAGTTGATAAGGGAAGAGAAGGAAGCAGAAGCAAGACCATATCCAGCCCCCATGAAGCGGGGCTTATATACCTAGAGCAGTTCTTACAACTTTAACTTTTAATCAGAATCAGCTAGGGATTGTTTTAGAAATACTGATCAGAAGATCCCACTCCAGAACAATTCAATCCAGACTTCTGGAAGTGAAACCCAGGCCCAAGTTTTGTTTGTTTGTGTGTTTGCTTGTTGTAAGGCCTCCAGATGATTTTATTGTGAAGTTTGGAATGAGAATCATTGCCCTGCAGCAAAGAGGAAACAATATAACATTTAAAAGATGTATATTGTGTGTGTTTAGGGGGAGATGGATGTCATCATCAGATTTACACTTCAAAAAGCATCCTTTAGCTAAAACCATGGAGTAAGAAGTGCTAGGAATTAAAGGTTTCAGAAAGGAGTCCAGTTGAGTGACAAGTAAATGATGCAACAATTTTGGATTAGGGTAGCAGCAATGGAGGGCTTCCCAGATGGTGCTAGTGGTAAAGAATCCAGTGGAAATGAAAAGAAATGGGTAAAGAGAGACTTCTCTTTGATTGAACAACTGGAACTGATGAAATGGTGAAATAATGGACTTGATACAGGAGAAAAGAGAGATGATGATTACTGGGGTTCTGCTTATACAGCAAACTAGATAACTGTCCTCTTTATTGAGACAGGGACAAAAGCTGGCCCCAGACATGGTTACAGTGAGTGTGGGTCTTCAGTTTTGGCCTGTGGAGTATGCTTTCATTGCGTGCTTTGCTTCTCTTTTCTCCAGGTGATCAGTATGTCACTCACTAGTCCTTGCTATTTATTATCCATTAAAACAAACATCTACAACAACAAAATTATTGAGCACTCACTAAGTTCAAGTCACTTGCCTTATTATCTGCTTTTAATTTACTCAAAGAACTTATTTATGAGTGAATAAGCTTTCTTAGTAAATATACATATTTCCCTAGCACAGTTCTATTTCATCTTCTCCTTAAAATTTTTTTAATACTGTGTGTTTATTAAGACACTGAATGCCAAGTGACAGAAGCCCCACTCCAATAAACTTAAATAGAAAAAACATTTTGTTGTAATGATATAAAGGTATCTCATGGATACAAATTTGATCTGTAGGAAAAGCTGAAATCAGGAACTCAGGACTCCATGGTATCTCTCCTCAGTTCCTCCTCTCTGCAAAGCTGCTTTGTTCTCTCTCCTCACAAACCAGCTTCCATGACATTTCATGTCAGCATAAAAGAAAATAGGGTAACAGACAGTTTGGGAGCTTTAAATGTTAGAGCTCAGACTGACTCATCACAAAATCCAAAATCCTGAGAAAGGAACTCATTGGTTCAGTTGAGCCACATGTCCTCCTTTGAACCAATCAGCTGTTGCCAGGAAGTATGAGCTGAGGAAAAGGGGATGGTCCTCCCACACTGATTCATAAACTCCACTGCATGCTGGCTGAAATGGATGCTCCTATGATAACCCCTGGGTATTGCATCAGTACCAGGCTTGCAAATCCTAGAGAAGCAGAGGCTAGGCAAATCTTCCAATCCATCCCAACTGAGTAAATTCACATATGTGAGCCATCAGCTCCATCTGAGAAGAGTTTTAAAAAGGTTGATAATTTACAAAATATTTTCTTTCTCTGGAGTGGTGCTATCATGACATCTGAAGTTTCCAAAATTTCTAGAATGTCATATTAGATAGTGATTACTCCAGTATATTTGTATTTGAATGTATATGATTTGGACTGGGCTTCTCTGGTGGCTTAGATGATAAAGAATCTGCCTACAATGCAGGAGTTTTGGGTTCAATCCCTGAGTCAGGAAGATCCCCTGGAGAGGGAATGGCTACCCATTCCAGTATTCTTGCCTGGGGAACTCCATAGACAGGGTAAAGTCAATGGGGTTGCAAAGAGTCGGACATGACCGAGCAACTAACGCTTTTCATGCTCTGGACTACAAGGTTTTGAATGGATTCAACAAAGCAATGCACTAACTGTAAAATTATGCTGATTTGAAACATCATTTGCATTTCTGTAGATGGAAAATTATATAACAATTTCTAGCTCGTTTGATTCTCATTAATATTTGATTAACACTGACTCCCCAAAGCCCTAAAAGAAGGAGCAGGGGTTGCAATTTCAATTGCATTTGGGAAAATATGTACTTTGTTCCCTTGGAAATGGAGAACGTATTAAATGAGAAGTCACGAAGAAGCTGGTTTTGACAGTGTTTTCTTTTGAAACTCTAAGATAAAATTAGGACTTTGCATATGACGGGTGATGAAAATGATCAGAAATAAAGATTTTGGCTGGGCTTTCTTACAGATGGGCCTTGAACAACATTAGGAAATGATAGGTCCATATTTACATTCTAACTTCTCAGGGTGGGGCCCTCTTTGTAGACCATACTCATGTATTCATGACTTTTGGAATGTCCCTCAAGGCATTTACCATCCAGTTAGAATTAAACTAATGCATGGTTAATACCATTTATAAAACTTCTACTTCTGGGAGTCCAGTAGACAGTCTACATTAGTTTTATTTATTTTTTATTTTTTTTTGTGCTGCTAATGAAACTTTTATTTTAATGAGTCACAGTTAACATCCAAACTGTTGAACAGTCTTCAGAGAAAACTGGAATGTGCAAGGCTGTGAAGTCTACATTAGTTTTAGAGAGAAGTCAAGGGATGGGAATCCAGGCAGGCATGAGCAGCCCTTCCCTGCTGGCCTGACAAAACTGTGAAATAACTGCCTCCAGACACTTTCATTGGGCTTCCCTGGTGGCTCAGTTGATAAAGAATCCACCTGCAATGAGGGAGACCTGGGTTCGATCTCTGGGTTGGGAAGATCCCCTGGAGAAGGGAAAGACTAGTGACTCCAGTATTTTGGCCTAGAGAATTCCATGAACTATACTCATGGGGTCACACATTTATCAGCACAGACTGGGTTTTCTCCCTATTGGCCTGTCTTTACTTACCTTTAACTTCCTTCTCCATCTTCTGGAGGGTCGCTCTGATTCGTTTCAGTCTTGCTCTCAACTCATTTTTAACTCTTTCCTGCTAAGGCGCTAACTGAAAATTGAAGTGTTGTCTTAAACACACCAGGGCAGCAAATTGAGGGTTTAGATTCTGGATCTGTGTCTGCTGTTATCAGTGTCATCTGGGGGTCAGTTTCTCTCATGTCCCCAGACCTCAGTTTCCCCACCTTTAAGACAAATGGGAAAGAATTAGATGCTAAACTCTCTCCTGGGTATTGCATATTCATCTATGTAATAACAGCTTTCAGATGTGTTTGTATTCCAAAAGGTATGAGGAGAACAGTCCCTCTCCCGCCTCAGTATAATTCGGAGGAAGGGTCAGCACACTCTTTCTGTAAAGAGCTAGTAACAATTTTAGGCTTTGTGAGTCATACAGTCCCTGTTGCAACTACAAACTCTGCCAGGTGAGCATAAAAGCTGCACAGAAAGGGGAGTTATTTGTGAAGATAGGTGGTAGGTTGGAGTTAACTTGCAAGATAGATTTTATAAACCCCTGGTTTAGAAGATGCTGTATGAGACCAAGTTGCTTGAGTTGAGTTCAAAACTCAGCTCTACCAGTTCCCTGATCTTTTTGTGCCAGTTTCTTTATCTGCAAAGTGGGAGAGATGGCACAGTGGAGAAATTCTTACGTGTACAGCATGTAGACCAGTGCTTGATTCATAAGAAGTGTGGTTAGCGGTTATTCTCTTCCCTCTTTTCAAATTCATGTTATGTTTCTGCACACTGTCTTTCTGTTGATGAGCTTAGCCCAACAACCTATTCTGCAGGGAGGTGTTACTAAGGCAAGGGCCACTGGCCTGCCAGGTGAAGAGAGACCTATCCCTGGACAGAAACTTGTCTCTTCTGAGCTTTCTACTGGTGGACAGTCACAGCTCTCTCCAAAGCTTCTTACTAGAGCAAAAGCATATGAGCTTGGCCTGCCTCAGACGAATGGCTCTTATGCCCTCTTGTAGGATATGACCTGAATCTAAGATGAATGGTCTTGTACCTTCTGCAGGGTAGCCTTATTGTTAAGCCAAGAAGTTTCTGAACCCCTCGCTAAGAGAGGATGAATAAGGAAAAGCTTGACAAAGCCACCTCTGTTGAAGTACTGAGCCTTCCTTGGTAGTCCAGCAGTTTAGACTCTGTGCGTCCAATGCAGGGGTTGCAGGTTTGATCCCTGGTCTGGGAACTGAGATCCCATGTGCCATGAACTATGGCCAGAAAAAAAAGGTACTGAGTCTCATGATGTGTAGAATAATAGATTTCTGGTATTATACCAAGGATTGGTGAGGGAATGTCTCCTGCATGAGGGGAATGTCAGGACACAGTTTTAATGTGGTCCAACATGGTCTGCAGAAGGGAGATAATGGTGTTTCTGGGTGTGGAGAGGGTATGTGCCATCATTTTTGGCCAGGTAAATGGTTTGGGAAATGGGTACATATTCTTTTTTCCGTTTGAATTGAGTGACTGAGAAAATAGCAGGAATTGCCATCTCTTTGCCACAGAATTGTGCAGTAGAGTCTTGTATAGCATTTCACATTTAAAGACGCTTTGTCCTTAGATTGCATCATCAGCCTGCATGGTTCCTCCTAGTTTTTCATGTAGCTCAGTGCCTGAATTATGTACAAGATTATTAATCTTTTACAAGGCCATTGTTGACAGACCTGTAGTCATGTAGATGAGTCATAAATCTTGTCTTCCATAAGTCAACCGTGCCTGTTATACTTGGCAAGTGCTTACCAGGCACCAGCTAAACCAGAATCATACCGGTGAGGCCATGGACCAGACCAGTAAGGCCCACACCTGGTTTAGGAGATGTAGGTTCTTGTCATGATTCTGTCACTAATAAGCTGTGTGACTTGGAGCATCACCTAACTCAGTATCATGGAGACAGTTATCTACCCTCTCTGAGACTCAGTTTCCTTCTCTGAAATATAAGAGAGTTAAACTATTAGGTTAGCACAAAAGTAATTGTGGTTTTGAATTATTGAAGTTTGTTGCTTGATACTGAAATACATTCTTAAATGTGGTTATGTTATACATCATTTTAATGTGCATTTCTCGCTTTATGTTTTTTGGTAATGACTTATTACTTGCTGTTTATCTTATATTTATTTTAGACTAGGGAAATGATGTTAGACAAAAAGCAAATTCAAGCAGTTTTTTTTATTGAGTTAAAAATGGGTTGTAAAGCAGCAGAGACAACTCACAACATCAACATTTGGCCCAGGAACTGATAACGAACATACAGTGCAGCGGTGGTTCAGGAAGTTTTGCAAAGGAGACAAGAGCTTTGAAGATGAGGAGCATCCTGATCAGCCATTGGAAGCTGACAATGATCAACTCAGAGCATCATTGAAGTTGATCCTCTTACAGCTAAACAAGAAGTTGCCCAAGAATTCAACATTGACTATTCTATGGTCTGGCATTTGGAGCAAACTGGAAAGGTGAAAAAGCTCAGTGAGTGGGTGCCTTGTGAGCTGATTGGAAATCAAAAAAAAAAAAAATCATTGTTTTGAAGTGTTATCTTCTTATTGTATGCAACAACAACAAACCATTTCTCAATTAGGTTGTAATGTGCAATGAAAACTGGATTTTAAATGACAACCAGTGATAACCAGCTCAGTGGTTGGACCTAGAAGAAGCTCTCAAGCACTGCCCAAAGCTAAACTTGCACCAAAAAAGGTCAAGGTCACTGTCTGATGGTCTGCTGCCCATGTGATCCACCTGATCCACTACAGCTTTTTCAATCCTGGCAAAACCATTATGTCTGAGCAGTATGCTCAGCAAATCGGTGAGATGCACCAAAAACTGCAGCAGGCATTGGTCAAAAGAATGGGCCAAATTCTTCTCCATGACAACGCCTGACCACACATCGCACGACGAACATTTCAAAAGTTGAACAAATTGGGCTACAGAGTTTTGCCTTATCTGACATATTCGCCTGACTTATTGTCAGCCCAACCACCACTTCTTCAAGCATCTTGACAACATTTTGCCAGGAAAGTTCTTCCACAACCAGCAGGATGCAAAAAAATGCTTTCCAAGAGTTTGTAAAATCCTGAAGCACAGATCTTTATAACATAGGCATAAACAAGTTTATTTCTTATTGGCAAAAATGTGTTGATTGTAATGATTCCTATTTTGATTAATAAAGATGTGTTTGACCTAGTTATAATGATTTAAAATTCACAGTCCAAAACCACAGTGACGTTTGCACCAACCTAATAGATGCAGCAGGTACTTGCCAACTCTGTGATTCAGGATTACCCAAGGAGGGAGATGAGGTGTTCCCAGAGGTGTGAAGTTCTCTGATCAGCCTAGATCCTGAGGGAACTTCCCTGGTGGTCCCGTGGTTTAAACTTTGCCTTCCAAGGCTGTGAGTTCAATCCCTTGTCAGGGAGCTAAGATCCCTCAAGCCTCATGGCTAAAAGACATAAAATAGAAGCAGAGTTTCTCCTGGATTTGTAGTGTTGATAGATTAGCTGATAATTGCAATGGTTAGACTGAAAGTTGCCTAGAAGTGTCTTATCACAGATTGAGGATAAGGAGCACATTAACCGAAAGGGAAGTATCACTAAACAAGACAGCATATGATGCAGTCCTAGAGTTAAAAAGCCCCAGTGGAGATTTTATTCTGCTTCTCTCCATCTATGAGACCTGGGTCAAATCACATAGCCTTCCCAAGTCGTCGTCTTCATCTGTAAAATGGAAATCATGATGCATGCTCTGCCTAAAATGTAAAGCAGATGCATCAGTTGAAAGAATTCATGACCAAGCCCTCTTGAATTGTTGAAATCCAACACAAAAGCCACCATAAGCATGGCTCCCTTTTACAACAGAAAGCACAAGAGGTATTTTTCAAACATATCCATGGTTAAAGAAGCTCATTGTCCCTCCAAACCATCCTAAATGAGGAGTCGTCATTCCTTCACAATGCATTTTGCTAATAACTGAAGAGAGGAAATCCTTGTTAGCATTGGGATACAGTCACCCAACAGAAGATTTTAACTACTTTTAGAAAATTGGTATTGTCAGAATATAGCCTTATCTGATGTAAAGTGTTTTCTTTGCACACCCAGCTTGGCAAGACCTAGAGAAAAGGCAGTGGGGTGGAGACTAGACTGGAGAGGCTGATGGTAACGGGTTTCCTTTATTCTGTGAGGCTGTCTGAATCCTTGGGGCTCGGACTGACAGTTCTGGATCCCCTCCAGTGGAGGGAACAAAGGCTGGGGTTTCTTTTGAAAAATTCTTTCTGAGCACTGAGATTGTCCAACACGGTTTCCTTGATAAAGGGCTCATTATCTATCAGTGTGACTTTGCCCTTAATTTTTATGCTGGCAGTGCCAACATGAACATATTTAAGCCAATCCTTTTACCCAGACAGCTGTAACAGCACCCTAACAATTTGTGCCAGTGCTCAAAGCTTGGGTGTAGAATATAATCAACTATGGGTGAAATTTCCAATTAGTTGAATCACCAAGAAATACAATTTATCAGCTTGCTTTTCATTGTATTTACACTTCTTGTCATTTTCCAATGCAAGCCCATTTTAAATTTAAAAACATACAACATTTCAGAATTGCTTCCTTAGCTCAACCGATTCATGTTTATAGATCTAAAGAGGTTGCTTTTGTTGGAGCAAGGTGGCTCCAAACTTCGGAAAAGGGGACCCTCTGAAAAAGAAATCCATATTAACAATGAACATATGAGCAACCCGCCAGAGAGGGAGAGTGTGTTGATGGTGATGGGGAAAATCTTAAATATTACCCAAGTCTAAACAAGGTGCCTACATTTTAGTCTCTAAAACTGGAAGGACTGGAATGTGATGTTAGCCCAGAAAGCTGAAAGCTAACTAAGCATACTGTAAGCTTTGCAAACGATTTTTAATCAAAATGACAAAGCTTCAAGGAGCCTACACTAAAGGGAATCAAGGAGTATAAGTGAAATAGTACCAGGGGAAGGCGTGTGAGGTGGGGTATATAAACAACAGTGCTCACTGATGCGGACGGGTGCTCCCCATCAGGTGCCCGGGACACTTTGGTAAGGTTTTCCAAGGGCAGGATGAAACATCCCTCAAGCTTCCCCACCATCGTAGAGTATGGATGTTTTCAGGGTTTACCCACGCTGTAGCATGTGTCAGAACTTCATTTCCTTTTTTACAGCCAAATGATATTCCATTGCACATCAGTATACTTTGTTTAGCCTTTCAGCTGTTCATGAACATTTGTGTAGTTTTCAGCTTTTGGTTATTATGAACAGCACTGTTATCAACACTGCATGCCACTTATCTATTTGAATCCCTTCTTATTGTGGTTTTTATTTGCATTTCCCTAATAACTAAAGATGCTAAGCTTTTGTACACTATTCTTGAGTAAAGTATTCAAATCTTTTGTCCATTTTTAAAACGGTTTTGTTTACTTTAAAAAAAAAATGATTGTGAGAGTTCCTGACCTATTCTAAACACAAGTCCTGTGTTGGATATATGTTTTGCAAATATTTTCTCCAAGATGTGGCTCTTTATATTCATGAGCGGTTTTTGAGCAACAGATGTTTCTGATGAAATCCAATTTATTGATTTTCTTTTCTTGATAGTTCATGCTTTTTGTGTCCTAGTATTTAAGAACCCTTTCCCAAACCTGTGTTCTCTTTTAGAAGTTTTATAGTTCAATTTTTAAGTGTAGATCTGTTTTCACTCAATACCCCATATTCAGTAGAGTACTAACCAAGGTTCATTTTTCCTTGCATGTAGCTTTCCAGTTGCTCCAGGCCTGCTGATGTTTGAGCACCACTCACTGACTAGGAGCATTAATGGTCCTGTTGCTCTGTCCTCACATCTGGTTCTGACTTATTCAGACCTTCAGAGGTTCTGTCTGAACAGCCTTTGCATTCTATTGCTTTAACAGTAACATATATTAAGAATTTCCAGTTGTTTCATTTAAACTTCCAGACCTTTCTCCATTAACTGAGTATCCACAGTGTACCAGGAAGTCTATTATTTGCTGGAGTCATACAAAAATACAAGTGGTTCCTGGCATTCAAGAAAATAGCTACAAAATTTTGTTTGCATGTTTCATATTTTATCAACTCAAGTTAGATTATCGTATTAATTTTTTTTAATCCAGCTTCTTATTACAGAGGATTTTGAGAGCAGATACAGAATAGAATTAACTGAAAACTATTACTAAGGTGGCTCATTTACTTCCATTTCATACTGGTTGATTTATTTAGTTTCCTTCCCTAAGTGTGAGGACGAAAGAGCTGAAAGAGACAAGAAATGCCCAGACCACAGATTATGACCAAAGAACTCTGAGTACAGGTG
Source organism: Tragelaphus eurycerus (assembly GCA_935064755.1). Classification (NCBI taxonomy): domain Eukaryota; kingdom Metazoa; phylum Chordata; class Mammalia; order Artiodactyla; family Bovidae; genus Tragelaphus; species Tragelaphus eurycerus. The sequence continues at coordinate 11,915,271 of CAKXYN010000024.1, read as the reverse complement.
ATGATGATCTGACATTTTCACTGAGGCAACTTCCAGTCAGGAAGTTGCCTCTCCTTCTGATCCTTCAACATGGTTATCAGCATGTACAAGATCAGAAACAGCAGAATGAGAATTCTCAATCTGTTGGCCTTCTGAATTCTCTCTCTGCTAGGAAGTACTATTTCAGCCAATAATTTTTGCTCCTCATAATATGTGTTTAACCTGGGTAGCTCACAAAAAGTGGAAAATTTTAAGCTAAATAATACAAAGATTGATTTTTCTCCCATTTTAGTTATCAGGGCAGGAGATAGGGAAAATAAAAATATTGGGCAAAATGTCAAGAGTATTTTGCCCCAAGGTTGCTAGCACTGGTATCTCACCCATTACCAATTCTCAGCCATTGAATTCCTGCAAATATTTGGTGTTGCAGAGGACAGAAGATTCGAAATACATGAGCCTTGAGATTAACAGTTTGACCTCAAGTTCATTATCTTCTTGGGTGTCCTTTCTTTTTTTAAGGCCCTCTTAATTTTATGTCATAGAGCATCATAAAACTATAAACTGGTGGTCATAACTCTTATGTGGCCTAAACCCAGGGTTCAAAAAATGTTGAATGAATTGCCAGCATTTAATAATTGGGAAATCGCCCATTAAAAAAAGAAATCTGGATTTCCAACTTCTCTCTGAAAGGCCTGGCAAATCTGGGCTCACATTCCTGCGTGGCCACAGTCAGCTAAACTCTAGTACCAGCTGCTTCCTTTAAGACAAGCCATTTAGGCTCCAGTCTCTCCCCAGTTGGCTTTCCTATGGCATCCTTCCCACCTGGGTCCTTTAAGACAGTGGTTCTTGAACCTGGCTTCAAATACTGGAATCATATGAAGAACTTTAAAAGCTACTGATGACTCTGTTCCAACCCCCAAAGATTTTGATATAATCTGTTGTGTAATCCAGGCATTGGGATTTTTAGAAGCTCCCCAGGCAATTCCAAATTTGAGGACCGGTCTAAAAGCATCTCAGAGTTTAACTTGCATACAAAACACCTGGGGACCTCGTTAAAATGCAAATTGAGATTCAGCAGGTCTGGGATTCTGCATATCTAGCAAGCTCCTACATAGTGCCCCTGCTGCAGGCTGTAAGACAAAGGCGAAGGCATTTGTTCTTGTTTAATTTGATTTTGACCCTGAATGACAGACTTAGGTTTCAAGACTAATGGAAGTTTATTCTTTTTGTTTGAAGTTGTTTATGTATTTATTTTTGGCTCTTCTGGGTCTTTGCTGCTGCATTTGAGCTTTCTCTAGTTCACCGAGTGGGGGCTACTCTCTAACTGTGGTGCACGCGCTTCTCATTGCACTGGCTTCTCTTGTTGCTGAGTATAAGCTCAGTAGTTGTGAGGCCCAGGCTTACATTTGCAATCTTCCTGCACCAGGGATTGAATCAGCGCCCCCTGTATTGGCAGGAAGACTCTCAACCACTAAACCACCAGGGAAGTCCTAACAGAAGCTTACTCTAGCACTCCTGTCATTGAAGTAGCTGGAGAGATGGTGACAAATGAGAATATCCTACTGGTCCTCTTTGAGGAGGGTACTTCTCAGTTTGCTGGGCCTCTGAAAGCCTGTCAGTGTTGGGGGTCCTTGACCCTGTAGGTCTGCCTTCTGAACCAGCTTCGCTCTCACCAACCATAATGTCGTGTCACCACACGATAAATCCTCTCTCCCTTTGGAAAACTGTACCTCCTTTGACATTTTGAGCTCTTTGATGGTGGCACTGCTGCCAGCCACCAGTTCGGCTGTTATTGATTGAATGGTAGTGTTTGCGCATTTATTTGAGCATTTTATTGCAGTGGTTTCAGTTTGTGTTTCCAGATGCCTTAGGCCTGGAGCAACGGTTCTCACACCCTAGCATGCCACTTGGAAGGCATATTAAAACAGATTCACAGGCTCTACCCGCAGTATGTCTATTTCACTGAGGAGGGAATTTGTATTTCCAACAAATTTCCAAGAGGTAATGCCATGGCAGGTCCAAAGACCTAGAGTTGCTCTTGGTCTCACCACATGGCTTCTTATAACAGTTACATTTTGGGAGTCCAGATAAGATTAGATTAAAGGCAAAGGTTATTTTTTTAAAAATCTGTATATTGCTGTTCTGGTGACTTTCGCTCTTATTATTCAAGTTAGTAGAAAATGAATATTTGAATATTAGTGAAATGGTGAAGAGGTATCAATTTAACAGAGATGAAACAAAGACTAAAATTATTCAATTTATGGAAAGAGAGACGTATTGTCCTTCCATGCAACACTCTATGGACTTATGGTATGTGTTCAAATATGATAGAAAAAATATATATATATACTGGAAATAAGTGGCTGAAGTCTATCTAGAAAAAGAAGCTTGATCAAGGATTTCATGCTATTTTTAGTTTAAGGAGAATAGAACCCCACTAGAGCAGTGTATGGGGAAGGCAATGGCACCCCACTCCAGTACTCTTGCCTAGAAAATCCCATGGACGGAGGAGCCTGGTAAGCTGCAGTCCATGGGGTCACCAAGAGTCGGACACGACTGAGCGAGTTCACTTTCACTTTTCACTTTCATGCATTGGAGAAGGAAATGGCAACCCACTCCAGTGTTCTTGCCTGGAGAATCCCAGGGCCACTAGCCTGGTGGGCTTCCGTCTCTGGGGTCGCACAGAGTTGGACACGACTGAAGCGACGCAGCAGCAGCAGCAGAGCAGTATCTAAGTGTCTTTCCAGGAACTCATTATGTAGGAAAGGAGACAGCTGGTAAGGTTTCTTCAGGCCCATGCCTAACGGAAATACAGCAAATGTCATAGCAGTTATATCTCAGTTTATTGGATTGGATAAAGTTATTCTGTCACAGGGTGAGGCCCCTCCTTTCATTTATAAAGCTTAATGTATGAGGTCCTTCATTTCACAGGATTCATGGGAATGATGTAGCTTGGTAAACTTCATATTTATTTTTAGATGAAGTGGATTCTTACACAAGTAGGTAGCTGTCTGCTTTTGTATCTTCACCTCAAGAAATACATTGGAATAACAAAAATGCCAGGCCTGAAAACCCTAAAGAAGAACTAAGCTGTCCATCAGAATGTGAGTCACCTTTAGGGATGACTGTATTTCCCAAGGACAGTCAAATTTCAGGATATTCTTCCTCTACTTCCATTGCCCATTAAAAATAAAAGAAAAAAACAACGGAATTAAAAAAAAAAAAAAACCCACCAAATTCAAAGTTTGACAAAAGTAAGTTATTGGTTAAAAAAAAAAAGTAATATTCTTGCAAGGAAATTGGGAACAGGGCTTTAGGGCAAGTCGACTGGGCGGGTACAGGTCTCGAAACCGCAGAAAGAGGAATCTGGGAAGAGGTTTTTAAAAGGCGGACTATTAGACATGTTTTCATGGGCGAAAGAGGAACAGAGCGGGTGGTGGCATCCCATCATACCTCAGAGGAAGGTTTGTATCAACAGCAGATTTTTCTTGAGCAACTAAAATAATGAGGACTAGCTGGAAAATGTGCATTAGAAAATTAAGAAATTTAAGGAATTCACAGTTCACGTGAGCTTCCTCCCACCGACCCCACGAGCAACAGCGGTCTGCCTGAGCGACCTACATTTGCTCCGTCATCTCAGGACTGCGAGGGATCAGTCAGCGTGCGCCCTCCTCATAAAACTCTGCCCTTCTGGCTGGCCCGCCTGGCTCCCGGGGGCGGCAGTGCCAGCCAGGGTCCTGGAGTTCTAGGCAGGCTGCGGACGCCCGTCCCTCCGGTTCACCCTTTCACCCCTCCTTCACCCCGAGGCGCCACGCGGGGTGGCGCGGTTTTTCCGCCCACCCCCGCGGCCGCACCGGCCAAGCCGAGAACTGCAGGGCCTCCGGCTTTGGCGAGCCTGGAATCTGAGTCCTCCCCGCCCCAGCCCCTGCGCTGGGACCCTGGGGGCTCGAAAGAGGCTGGGGTGCGATTAGAGACGCAGCTTCTAAGTCTGAACTCGTCCTCGGTCTCTCGCAGACCCGCCGCCTCCGGTCTCGAAGACGTCCGGCAGCCGGCTCAGCCCCAGGCGGGAAGCAACCTGGCCGGGCTGGCGGGCGAAAACCCAGAGCACTCGGCCGGGTAGCCTAGGGCATCCCCGCGGCTGGGGGCGGAAGGCGAGCCGGGCCGCAGGAAGGGTCGGCAGGAACCGAGCTCCGCCCAGCTGGCCGCCGGGCTAGCAAGCCGCGCGGTGAATGGCAGCGGCGGAGGGCGCGGTGCCAGCGGAGAGGGGCGGAGCCGCGGGCGCTGGTTGGCGAGGGCTCGGGGGCGGGGCAGGAGGCGGGGCCCCTGCCGGGCGCTGGAGCAGCGGGCGCACGGAAAGGAGTCGCGAGCAGCTGGAGCGGAGTTGGAGGAAGCGGCGGCCACGGCTGGCAGCGGGTTGGAGACGGCGAGCTCGGGTCGGGAACGGCTGGCGGGTCTGAGCTGGGTCAGGGGCTCATCGGAGCCGTGCGCTCCAGAGGCTGCCGGTGCAGCCTGGGCCCAGCAGAGGAAGGAAGCCGGCTGGCGGGGGAGGTAGGCGGCGGCAGCGGGTCCGGGTGTGTGCCCGGGAGGGGGAGGCGGTGCGTGCGCGCGCGGCCACAGCCGCTCTCTTCCTGTCACCAGCAGCCGCTTCTCCTTCTGCAGAACCGAGCCGGGGGAAGCGACCCGGCCCCCGTCCTCCCTGCCGCTGGCATCTGCCTCCCTCCGGGCAGCCGCGGGTCCCCTTCGTGGCCAGCGTCCCCGCGTGCTCCCGGCTCCCTCTTTGCTCCCGTTTCCCTGGTCCTCTTCCGAGCGGGGAGTGCGCGCCTCCGGGAGCATTCGTCCCCGGAGTTGCAGGCGAACTCGGGCTTCCGCCACCTCTCCGTCACCGTACACTTTCCTGAGGGTTCCCCCAGGTGCCCGGCTGCAGTTTTCCGGAGCCCTTCAACGGAGGAGAGCTCGTTGACCGCCGGCTTCGCGTTAGCGGGCCAGATCTCTGCTTTCCCCCGCGCTCTCCGGCTGCACTCGGGTAGCTGCCCGGGCACTTCCCCGGGGCGGGCGGGGGTCCCAGGAGCTCGCCCGCCGCCCCCGCCCTTCGAAGTTTGCCTCCCTCCTCTTCCGGGGTGGGGGAAGTGTGCCTCGGGGCGGCCGGTCGCCGCGGCCCTAACTCGGCGTGTGGTGCCGGCCGGGCCTGTGGCAGGTTGTTGGAGGTAGATTTAACGGGGTCTTCGGATAGCCTGGAAATCTAGCTTTTTGTAACGTGGGGCGAGACTGGAGGGACCGGCCCGGCAATATGGAGCCGGCTAGAGGGAGCGAGAGAGCGTGCAAGCCCGAGCTGAAAGATCGTGCGGAATTGTCTGGAATCCACAGCTCTCACGCTCACTTCCCAAGGGCAGAAACTGCCCGGCAGATCACAAGACAAAGAGAACAGGAAAGCTCAGGCCAACCGCTCGAGTGCAGAAATGTACTTTGGTAACCAGATTCGATCGTGTAATGAAAGGGTGTGAGCGGAATGGCTGTTACATGTTGAATGCAGAATGTGTGTGAACTGGATTTGGGGAAATTCTGCTTCTCTGGACGTAGTTTAATACCAGAAAGCTCTCACGTTTACCTTTAATCTCTGGTGTGGCTGCAGCACTGCTGGTATATAAGTGTGAGTTTACTGGGTTTGGGGGTTTTATGACTTTCGAAGCGATAGGGGTTTTTCCTGCCTTTTTTTTTTTTCTTTTAACCCCTCTCCAGTTCTTTCCTCTTTGTCAGTCTGTGCGAAGTACGAATGGATAAAACAGTTCCGGGTTTTGAACGCAGCATTAGATTGTCATTTCAGTGTGATGGGGCTGAAGTTTTAGTTGTTAAGGCGGGACATTCACAATATAAGTGACCCAGGCATTATGTGAAGTGGGTTTTTTTTTTTTTTTTTGCCCCCCTTTTTTTTTTCTTTAGCTTGTGTTGCGTTTTGGCAACTTTAAAGGTGGTTAGGTGTTAGTTAGAAAAGGTCAGACTAGGTAGGTATCAGCTAGAAAAGGCCAGAGTAGTAAGACAGGTTTATCAGTTATCATCAGGAATTTGGTGACTTCTGCACAGAAGGCCACAAACATTGAAATCGTTGAAACACACAAATCATTGAAAGAGAGGGAAAAAAAGCACTCCTAGCCATAATTTCTTGATAGAGTACACTGTCTTGAAATAGTTTTTTAAAAGCAGTAGATGATAATTTTCTTAGGAACAAGAGTTACTTAAGCTTTGGGAAGCAAGTGTTTTGGTCATTCCAGAGAAAATACCCAGAGTGATTTTTTTTTTTCTTTTTTTTGAGGGATCCCTCTTCAATTTGGAAAGATGTTTGGTTGAGGATCAGGTTTAAACTGGAAAGGCCTGTGGAAGAGGGTCTCTGCCTTGCAGAAACGCTAGGTTATGTCATCTACTGGCCTCTTTAGCTTTTATATGCCAATTGAAACTAGAGAGTTGTACTTTTTTTCCATAGAAGTATATACATTTTTGTGATTGGAAGAAAGTTTTGTATATCTGATACTGGCTTTCAAAGTGTGTTAGGATGTAGCCTTTAACTTTCATCTTGATCTGGGGACCTGTTCTTGTCAGTTGCATAACAGATAATTTGCATTGTACACATTACTATCTGCTGTTTTATCTGCTTTTGTAAAATGATGGTATCACTGTGTCTTTTGACCTCTGATGCTGAGAGCTGACATGAAAAAAGCATTTCATTTTCCATTGATTAATTGTATTGTCTTTCTCTAGCTGTGTCTTTAAATTTATTAAGAATGGTAAACCCCTCAAGTATTAAGTTGATTTGGGAAATAGAAGTGGTACAGTAAGTCATAGGTGATATGTATTTTGCTTATTGACAGTAGTGGTGGTAGTGCACATTTATCTACTGGAAATGTTAAGTGCACTTTGGCTGGTAATAGAGGGTTTTGTATTTTCATGCAAGCCTGCTCCACTTACTCAAATTTTGTGTTGTTTTAAAGTTTTGCTCATATCTTTAAGTAAAATTTCATGAATGCCATGTAATTCTTAGGCTAGTATGTTGGTCAAAATCTTTCTTTCTTAGGTATTTTAAGGGATAATTCTAAAAAGACTTCTAATCTGAAAGATTGTCCACTTGCTCATTAAAACAGGAACAATTCTAGTTGAGCTCGCGTTGTGTTTGCATTTTGTCATATGCAAAATCAATTTTAGTAACTAAAGAGATGGTCAATGAGCAGATTTTAAAAAAAAGATTTCGTGGTCAGGTAGAATATTGAAAGCTAAGATCATGTTTGCATTTGGTGTTTTGCTTTTAATTCTCCCACAACTGAGGCATACACAATGCAGAAAAAAAGGGGAAGTGCCTTTTTTTAGTATATTATACATTTAGACGGGCTCCCCACACCTCTTCTGTATTTTGGAGGATGCAGGAATTTGCCAGTGAAGGCAAGAGAATAGAGTGTCCTAGTGAAGCCCTCAGAAGCCCTTACTTATCAATGGAAGGAAGGGGTTATCACCTTAGAAGGCAAGGCATAATATCAATTATATGACGGCTTTTAATAAAAAACTTAGCCTGTAATTCATTTTTGAAATATTCATCCTATTCCTTTTTCCACCCGCCTCTCTGTATCCCGGTCTCCTCCACCTACACCCTAATGTGATTACCTGCCATGATTCTACCAACGCTCTTACTGGAATTACTTGCTTAAGAAAGTGGCAATTAAAGGCCATTTCACATACATGATGCCAAAGCAGCTGAAAACAGACTGTAATTACTGCTAACCATGTCCGTTTGGGTGATGTTAGGGGGTTTTTTTGTATTTATTTGAAAGGATAGAGTGAGTGTAATATACTTTTTGTTTTAAAAAAAAAAAATCCTAGTATAAAAACATCTTGGAGATTTTATCCTCCCAGCATTGTTTTCCTTGAAGTATATCTATACATATGTGCTCCCACCCCCCCACTGCCCCCCACCCCGTGCACCTGTAGTCAAAATGGTGTTCATGTTAATAATCACCCCAGAGAGTATTGCAATCATAGGAGTCTGGCAGAAGGGAGGAGAGACTGAAGAAAGGGAGGTGCCAGGCTGGACCCCTCTCCCTCACTGGACTTCAGTGGTCCAGCCCTGGACTCAGCCTTAGGAGCTAGGGCTGCAACAGGAGCAGCTAGTGCTTTCAGTCCCTGGAGAATTGTGTGAGCGGGATCACCTGTTTTCCTTTGAAGGCAGCTAGGAAGCAGCCACCACAGCTTCCTGGAGAGGACTTTTGTCCCCTAACTCCATCCCCTGCCTCTTACACTCTCTCGCACAGCCCTGGCCCCTCCCAGGTCTCCTCAGCCCAGACCTCTATAGAGCCACCCTCTGCCCCAGGACTAGATGGACAAAGTCCACAAGCAACCCTTATCTGTCTATCTATTTACTCTGAAAAGGAGTTAAAGAAACAGAGTTTTATTTTGGCTAGCTTCAGGAATCTTTCTGTACAGTTAGCAGAGTTTAGAAGCAGTGCCAAAGAAAAATTCTTGGCAAATGTTTCCAGTTTTAAATAGGAATTGTGTAAGTGGCAATCAATGCTAATAATAATGATAGAATATATAATACTGCTGCTACAGCTGTGATTTACTTGCTGTCTGACCTGAGGCACATTATTTAACTTCTCTGTGCTGATTCTCCTATCTGTGAAATGGAGATGATAAACTGTACCCAGAATGCAAGGATTAAATGAGTTGGTATATACAAAACTAGAAGGACAGTGCCTGGCCCCTAGTAAGCACTGTGTCGGTGTTAATTATATTAAGCTCCAATTATCAAGACCAGAGCTCAGCTTCTGTATAAATAATTTCCTTTCATCTCCATAATAAACAGTGGCACAGAGAGGTTTAAGAGACTCGGTCAAGTTGGAAAATCTAGGCCCCATTGGGGACAAGCATCTTTGGGTCTGAATTCCAGTGCTTATACTCACCTGCTTGCCGAGAATTTTCCACAGTAGCATCCTATTTTCGCAAGAGGAGAGATGCTAGAGTGTCTTCTTCCACCCTGCCATTCCAGGGCGGCTTCCTCTCCGGGCTTCCTTGTCCCGGGGTGATGCAGAGAACTGGAATGGTCCACCCCAGGGCCTTTTCTGGGTTATAGGATGTGTTTCTCAGGCTCTGGAAGCCACAGCCTCCCTGTGATGACCACTGAGCCTGAGAAATGAGTCCAGCTGGGGCTGTGTTTCTGCACCTCCGGCAGTGCTGGCGCCATCCCATTGCTTCGCTTTCTGGAGAGCCCCATGTCCTTGTTGTTTGACCAAGGCTTGTCCTGTCCCCACACACCCAGCCCCCGGAGGGCCTGTGGGCAGGAGCCGTGGCTCAGATGCCCAGCTCCCCCAGAGCACGGCAGCCTGGCGCTCATTCTGGTTGGTTTGAAAAATGAATGGAGATACTTGAGGATGCTGATTTGGGGCTTCATCCCAGCCCCTCATTTTAATTGAGATGAAATTCTCACCCCATAAAATTTTACCCTGAGCCCAGCACTTTAGGTTGAAATTCATTATGTTTAATAGGAAAATTTGATTTTCATGATTTCCAGGACACCATATTTGAAAGGGGAAAAGATTTTTAGATGATGATTAGATGATGAATTGTGTTTTCTGTTTTTTAAAAGAGCGATGTGAGTTTAGATAGGGAGCTTGCCCTACTGAAGATGCAAGGATGAATGGTAGGGCTGGGGGCCAGGGATTGATCCGTAGCTTTGCAGCTGGATTGAAGGTCTGTCTTGTGCTCAGAACCAGGGCCAAACAGCTGATTTCATGGCAAGGTAGAATCACACAATTAGGATATATTCTTGGTTTATTTTAAGTGATTTGAAAATATTCTTTATTCCTGCCTCCCCACCAAGATTGCTAAACCTCTGTCCTTTGTAAATGGGAATGAGTAAGTCAACAAAGTCAGAGGACTTTTCAAAGAGTTGTGTTTGGTTCTTTGCCCAGATGCCTGCGGGTTAGAGGGTTAAATTGAAAATTTACTTTCAAGCAGTTGTACGTTGAGAAGTCATGGATAGCTTCTTGTGGGGCATCAGAAACAACTTTATTCTGAGGAACAGAATGAGAATTGGTCAGTATTTTAGCAGACAGAAAATCTGCCTTCATTGCAGGCAGTCTGTAAAAGGCTTGAAAGATAGGAGTAACATAATTCCCATGAAGGAACTTTCGAACTGTTTCATATGATGTTCTAATAAGAGTAAGTTAATTTGTTATTTGTTCCTAGGTTTTCTTTATAGCTTTTGTTACAGTAACTCCGGTTATGCACTGGCTTAGAGCCTATATCATAATACTGCCTCAGTTATTTGAAAACATTAATTAAGAATGGTGGATACTGTTGTTGCTTAGCCGCTAAGTCATGTCTGACTCTTTTTGCGACCCCATGGACTGTAGCCTGTCAGGCTTCTCTGTCCATGGAATTTCCCAGGCAAGAATACTGGAGTCGGTTGCCCTTTCCTTCTCCAGGGGATCTTCCCAACTCAGGGATCGAACCTGCATCTCCTGCGTTGCAGGTGGATTCTTTCCCATCTGAGCTGCAAGGGAAGCCTCATGCTGGATATTATCTGCATATAAAAACCTAAACTATGGAAATAATTCCATTGGAACTGAGTGGAACTAGTTCAATGGACAGGTGCATGTAGCCAAAGAGGTTAGAGATACAAGCTTACGAATCTGGGGAATGTATAGTTTGGGCTCCACACTGACCACAGGTGAGGAATCTAGGCACTACCAGTATCCGAGGTTGCGGAGATTTCTGCTGTGCTGGGGCAAACCTGAAGGTGAGAGAAAGAGAACTTGCCAGTCCTCTAGACATGATCTCCCCAGTGACTGTGAATAATGATTTACATCTCCCTCCCTCACCACCCAGCAGGGACTGAGTTGTCAGAAGTTGTGCAATGAGAGGACTGGGGGGATAGCAGCAGGAGGCATTTAGATGACAGAAGCTGAAGCTTGTAGAGCAGAAATGGACAGGATTCCAGAAGAGGGCAGCCTTCTAGAAGTTAGGTGCCCAATATTTGATTCACCCCTTTATGGACTTGTTTGGCAAGGATGCATCTCAGTGAAGTCTCTTTGGAAGAAAATCTGCATGGTCCAGGATGCTGAGTCTCGGACTTGAGGGCACTCCTGCTGAGTTAGAAAGGCTTCTCTTTGTGCAGGTGTTTTTTTGTGAAAGAGCCACAGATACTGCCAGTAAGGCCACTATCACAGAGAGTAAAAAGCAGACCAACAGGATGAGTTTGAGAGGTCTGAGTATGCAGGCAAGGAATCTACATGGGTGACCTTATTGACGTATCTGGCCATCCATGGGCATCCAGGGAAACTGAGTTTGAGCAGCAGATTTTAGAATGTTAAAAGTGATGACTCTGGAGCCAGACTGCCTGGATCCGAACTCTAGTTTTACCTGTCACTTGCTGAGCGTTGTCATGGCCAAGATATCACAGCCAAGACACAAACTCTGCATCTCATTTCCTCTTGCGTAAAGTGAGAATGTTGGTAGTACCCACCTCATGGTTACTGACCCGTGTCAATACATATATAACTCCCAATAAATATTTGATGGTGATGGTTGAATGGGTTATGCTGCTGCTGCTAAGTCGCTTCAGTCGTGTCCAACTCTGTGTGACCCCATAGACGGCAGCCCACCAGGCTCCCCCCGTCCCTGGGATTCTCCAGGCAAGAACACTGGAGTGGGTTGCCATTTCCTTCTCCAATGCATGAAAGTGAAAAGTCAAAGTGAAGTCGCTCAGTCCTGTCCGACTCCTAGCGACCCCATGGACTGCAGCCCACCAGGCTCCTCCATCCATGGGATTTTCCAGGCAAGAGTACTGGGGTGGGGTGCCATTGCCTTGTCCGTGATACATCTATAGCTCCCGGTATTAGATGATGACCATGACGACTATGACATCATTAAAATGGGCCTGGCCATCAGGAGAAAGTGTAAGGTGTGCAGCAGAGAGGCCACGTGCTTCCTCCCTCTAGCCAAGGCCTCTCTGTACCTCTCCATAGGATGCCCTTCACCTGCCCCCCAGATGGCTAGGCAGCTCTCCCTCTTAATTTCTCTCCACTCACTTAATTGCCACTGAATCATGGCTGACCTTGGATTGTTTTGATTGGTCTTTCTGGCCTTGATGGTGGAGTCCCAGAAGATAAGAATAGTGTGTGTTACTTGCAGCCCTAGAGTCATAGAAGATCTGGGGATTTTTTTTTTTTCCCCCTGGTGGAGGGCCCAGAATTCTGCACAAGATTCTTACACACAAAGTAAGGTGGTTCTTACAAATGGTGAGGAAGGGGGCTTTGTAGAGACAAGTCTCTGGCTTCTAAGGCGAGAATTGTTCTTGCTGCTCTATAGTCTAGCAGTTGCTATAGTCTTAGGGTTCCTCAGGGTTCTTTATCTCTTTGCAGGGATTTAGCTTCAGGCCAGTGTTAACATAGTTTTTAGGTTTATAAAACCTTGAGAAGACCTTGAGGCTTTTCGTACTACAGTGTCCCCTGGTGCAAGACATGCATAGCTGCAGACATCTGTCATGAGCAAGGCTTGGCGATTTGCTGAGGCTTTTTAGAGGGGAAAGGAGGAATTGCAGGGGACAAGGAAGAAGGGAGAGAGGGATCATTATACTTCTCATTCTGTTAAGAATCTCACCAAACTGGCCTTCTGGGTTGTTGAAACAGGAAGCCATAGGCAGCAGCTGACGGAAAGATCTACCCAGCCTACTAGTTGAGGATTTTCCTCCCCTCCAGAAGACATAAATTGCCAGGAAAAGCTAACAAAAATTTCAAGGCAAATTTGGAGGAATTAAATTATTCTTAGGCATATTGCCTGGTTTCCAGGCATTTAGGGATATGTAAATTTCCATGTTCTTTAGAGTTCTGTGTCTCATTTGTAACAGAGTACATTAGTACTAAAAATGGGATTTGCTAGTTCTACATTTTCGTGTGAATTTATGCAGTGAATATTTAATTTGATTCTGGATCTGGCAAAAGGAGAGGCTGTCTTCAAACATAACATAGTTTATTTTTCTCATATGCTCTGCTGGCTGCTTCAATTTTTTTTTCCTCTGCCGACTGAAATGCAAAGTAGAATACTACCCCAAATTAATATTCTTGCTACACAAAGATCTCCAGTGTTTGTTTTTGCTTCTTTTAATATGTAACTCTCCTAAGAGCGTTATTGTATTACAGCTAAGAGGCTTTAGCCATGTAAAGTTGAATGCTTTACACTTCTGAATGCCAGCGTAACAATTAATCTGTGATTAGATTTTGCTTCTTAAGATGCCTGCACTGCAGAGTGCCTATAATACTAAACTTCTAAGGGGTTCCACTCTTGAAAACTTACAAAAGCTCTCTTTGACATAGCACACCGACATTGTGAGGCTATTGTTTTTATTGCTTTATTGTTCAGCCAGCTTAACTGAAACCTTGAGTTTGCTTTTCCTCTTTATGACCAAGATAACCTGGAGAAATGAACGTGAGGCGCATAGTGCGCCTGAGTGCACGCTGTTCTCTGTTGTTCTAGCAGCAATCCAAGCTGCTTACCGCCTCTCTTAAGAGAGTCTCTTGACTCTCCAAGCCCTCTGCCTCCACTAGTTAAAAAAGAAGCTTGCATTTCCTCCTCCTCTGAACTGTCTTCATAGAGTGATCTGCAGCAGCTATCTGCTTTCTCTTTATTCCTTAACTCCTTAAAGGCGTGCTGCAAAGTCCACGGGGTCGCAGAGTCTGACACGATTAAGCAACTGAACTACAACAGATCCTGTATACCATTAGACTAGAGTGGCTTGCTCTGCGTTTCTGCCGTGAGTCCACGATGGACGTAGCCCTGGGGTGACCTAGCCCTGCCTGTTTTACACTCCCAGAGGCCTCTGCAGGATTTAGTCTTAGAGATCACCCTTTTCTACCTGAACCCTCATACCCCTTATTTCCAGGACATGGCATTGTCTCCAGACCTTGACTTTCCCATTTCAGCAGCATTCAGTGAGCCTCAATGTTTTGTCCTTGAATTTTTTTTTTTTTTAACTTTTAATTTTTTTCCCTGAGTTCCTTCATTCCATTGAGTTTGCCCATGTCTTATTTGCAGCTGATTACCAAACTTTAGGTGTGTTCCCTGTCCTGAATCACAGACCAGATTTTCAGCTACTCACATGTGGGTTTGGATGCTCAGCATCACTTCTAGCCCACCAAGGCCTCCTGGCTTCCCTTTACCTGATACTGGTATCTACGGTCTTCTCATGAACTCAGGGTCAGGTACCCTTTTTGCTCTCTTTCTCAAAAAAATAATGTATCATTTTTATTGCTTTTTAATATCAAATAGTAATAACCTTTGGGATAAAGGAGAAAGTGGGAAGGAGAGAGCATTTTTCCTTTTTATTTTGTACTGTTCTGTACAGTTTATACTTTTCTACTTAGCTTTTTTTTGCTTGGAAGGTACCAGCAAAATGACCTATGTTCTGGTATTATATACTAAATTTTTGTGTCTTTTTTATTTCTTTGTATTACCACATATTAATATGTTGCTAAACAGACACACACAGAGAAGGCAATGGCACCCCATTCCAGTTCTCTTGCCTGGAAAATCCTATGGACGGAGGAGCCTGGTGAGCTGCAGTCCATGGGGTCGCCAAGAGTCAGACACGACTGAGCGACTTCACTTTGACTTTTCACTTTCATGCATTGGAGAAGGAAATGGCAACCCACTCCAGTGTTCTTGCCTGGAGAATCCCAGGGACGGAGGAGCCTGGTGGGCTGCTGTCTCTGGGGTCGCACAGAGTCGGACATGACTGAAGTGACTTAGCAGCAGTAGCAGCAAACAGACACACAAGTAAATATTTCTTGATTATCTGATGTCATGTAGAAATGAGTTCTAAAATAGTGGATGGAGTAGCTGATCTCTAGGCCCCAGTAGTCGGACAGTGCCTTGAACCTTCATTCAGCTCTTGAGGCTGGGAAGAGCCCTTCCTCTTGGCTTCTCTGCCTTCCTGTTCCTCATCATGCTGTGGTTTCTCTGTCTCCCCCACTGGGATGCAGTATCCTAGGCCCGTGTGCTTCTCTCTCTCCATCCATTTTTCAGCACTGCCATGCCCCCCACACACCTCTCTGTCCCTTTTCAGTTCCCGCCTTTCCACGCCTTCTCCTGCTACTTTGGTTCATGCCCACTTGCCCAGATGGCTGCAAAACGCCCTGCCTGGCTCTCCTTTTCTGTCTCTATGACAGCCCCTCTCATGCATCAGGATTAGATAGAAATTCTTCATGTGTAACCCTGGTCCTGTCCGTCCCCTTTCTCCAAGCCTTTTTCTGGCTCATTGCAGATAGCATTACTCATGAACTCGCCACAAGCACGTGTGGTGTCATACAACCCCTGCTTACTGCTTATCTTTCTAACTTGGATCTGACGCCTCCTCTTTGGCTTCACACATACTGAACTGCCTGTTCTGGCTCTTCCCGGAATGTGACACGTGCCTCCTCAGAGCTTCACCTAAGTTCATGCCACATGTTCTTTCTGTCTTCAGATGCCTACAGTAAGATGTGGGCTCTCCCCTGCTTGAACTCCCTAGCGTTCAGTCTCTGCTCTCTTAGGACACGTACCTCATGTCATGCTTCCTTGTGTCCCTTCTTGTCTCAGAGATGTTACCACGTGCCAGCACCCCTCTCAGCCTTAGAAAGCAGGGACTGCCTGCCACCCTCATCTTTGTTGTGTATATGCGTGAAGCACAAGTACGCCGGCCCATGTCCATCTGCCAGATTGGTTAAGTACTTGTTGAATGGCAGTCCAAGTCCAGACTCACGCAGACGGCCCAAGTGTGCTGCTCATTCATAAGTCTTGTTTTCCCTTTGCTAGGTGCAGCTCGCATGTTGCGTGCCACAGTCAACGACAGATGGGCAGTGTGACAAGAGCATCAGAAAGGATCGGGCCTCGCCGGGGGAGTCAGCCTGGAGTCGGCGTGTCGACGAGTCGCTGAAGAGGAAGCTGGTGAGGGGGCTGCGGCCACAGAGGAGGAGAGCCTTGAGTTCAGTCACACCCTTCATGGAGGACAGATGGACGGCCGGATGGCCAATCACCTCTCCTCCTAAACCTTTGGAGATTGATGCTTTGTCCCCTGCTGGAGGTGTAGCAGGAGCCTTCACGCACACTCTGAATTCACTTCCGGGAGAAACGTCAGGGTAGACTGCAGCGTGCAGCCAGCCTCAGCCGTCGCATGGTCTCAGGTCTGCAGCCATGAGTGCCGAGGGGTACCAGTACCGGGCGCTGTACGACTATAAGAAGGAGCGGGAAGAAGACATTGACCTGCACCTGGGGGACATACTGACTGTGAACAAAGGGTCCTTAGTCGCTCTTGGATTCAGTGATGGACAGGAAGCCAAGCCTGAAGAAATTGGCTGGTTAAATGGCTATAACGAGACGACGGGGGAGAGGGGAGACTTTCCGGGAACTTATGTAGAATATATTGGAAGGAAAAAGATCTCACCTCCCACACCAAAGCCCCGGCCACCTCGACCCCTTCCTGTTGCCCCGGGTCCTTCAAAAACTGAAGCAGACAGTGAGCAACAAGGTCAGTATTGATGAGTGATTGCTTCATGACTCTTTTTTTTTTTTTAAGGAAAAGTCTCAGATTGGTTGGGCTGGGCTAAAATGCTCTGGGCAGAAATTGTTTTAGCAGCTTTACTTGAATTTACATACGGTGCATAAAAGTTGGTTATTACATGGCTAGAAATTTGTGTTCGTGGGGTGGAGAGTTGTTATAAAAATAGGACATGATATCTGAGAACCTGTTTAGTGAATGTCTCTGAACATGATTATTAGAGTCACTGTGGAATCAAACACCTATTGTATTCTTATTCATGTAATTGGTACTGTATATCCAAATAATCACTAGGGGAAAGTAGAGGGTAAGGTTAATGTAAGTATGTTTCTTCATGGAAAATGGAGAGAGTAATAAAATGACCACAGAACTCAGCAGAGAAGAAACCAGTGTTTTTATAACCTGGTGTCTGCCTCTTGGTTTCTTCTCTAGGAGTACTGGCTGAAACCGAAACTCAATCCTGTAGTTAGTATGGATGCACAGGGAACCTCTTGCTGCCTGGGTCGTGTTGTCTGTTCATGAGAAAAAAGAAGCCACTGAATGTTTTTCTCAAATGGAAACCACCTTGATCCAAACCCACTCATGGTTTTTTTTTTTTCCCTTTATATATATAATTTCATGTATTGATTTTTGGCTGTACTGGGTCTTCATTTTCCCTAGTTGTGGCCAACGGGGGCGACTTCCTAGTTGCAGTGCTCAGGCTTCTCGTGGTGGCTTCTCATGTTGCAGAGCACGGGCTCTAGGGCACTTGGGCTTTAATAATTGTGGTTCCCCAGGCTCTAGAATGCGGGCCCAGTAGTTGAGGCACATGGACTTAGGTGCTCCGAGGCGTGTGGAATCTTCCCAAATCAGGGATCGAACCCATGTCTCCTGCATTGGCAGCCGGGTTCTTTACAACTGAGCCACCAGGGAAACCCCAAAACCCGCTCCTTGCTGATAGGAGAGGGTCCCCACTTCAGCTCTGAGCACAGCTGTTCGTTAAGGTGTTTCACAGGGACAAGCCTTCTGCTGCTTTGCTGTTAACAGCCTTGTCAAATTATTTCTTCACTAGAAAATCTCAAGCGTTATTCCCCCTGTATAATCTTTTGCCCACAGACAGAGAAAGGTATGGAAAGATGTGTTTCTAACGGGTGGACTCAACTGCAGTGGTTATTTGTCAAGTAAAACTGACTCAGTATTTCTGGATAAGCTCCTGGTTCTCTTGTGTCTCCTTTGACATTGACTTATTCTAGCACACGTGGATGAAGTACCAAGAGTGAAGAAGCAGAATGCAAGGGTAAATAGAATCGGGAATATTTTATAAAAGTCAAGGAGCTCACTAAAGACACTTGAAGAGCTTTTCTCTTCCATCCCAACCCAACAGGGATACTTGTTTTATAAACATTATACCATTTGTTAGAAGTAATGCCCAAATGATACATTTAACTTGACAGTTCAAAACAATAGTTTTTCTTTCTAGATGGCTCAAAAAAGCTTGACCATATACATGTAATTTTGTCAACCATTGTGTTTCTTGCATAGTTTCACTTAGCTGGGGCGGGTGGGGGGTGGGGGAGGTATGTGCATAATTGTTTCTTTTTTTTTTTTTTTTTTTTACCAACTACATATTCTTCATTTGACTTTTGATATTTTAAGTTACAGACACTTCCTTATATGGAGACTAATTCAAAAGAAAAAAAATAGAATTTCTGTCAGCATATGAAAGATTCAGTCAGTTCAGTTCAGTCGCTTAGTCCTGTCCGACTCTTTGCAACCCCATGGACTGCAGCACACCTGGCCTCCCTGTCCAGCACCAACTCCCAGAGCTTACTCAAACTCACGTCCATCTAGTCGGCGATGCCATCCAGTCGTCTCATCCTCTGTCATCCCCTTCTCCTCCTGCCCTCAATCTTTCCCAGCATCAGGATCTTTTCAAATGAATCAGTTCTTCACATCAGGTGACCAACGTATTGGAGCTTCAGCTTCAGTATCAGTCCTTCCAATGAATATTCAGGACTGATTTCCTTTAGGAGTAACTGGTTTGATCTCCTTGCAGTCCAAGGGACTCTCAAGAGGCTTCTCCAACACAGTTCAGAAGTGTCAATTCTTTGGCCCTCAGCTTTCTTTATAGTCCAACTCTGACCATCCATACATCTCTACTGGAAAAACCATAGCTTTGAATAGCCAGACCTTTGTTGGCAAAGTAATGTCTCTACTTTTTAATATGTTGTCTAGGTTTAATATGTATGTCTTAGGTTATAGTTTTTCTTCCAAGGAGCAAGCATCTTTTAATTTCATGGCTGCAGTCACCATCTGCAGTGATTTTGGAGCCCAAGAAAATAATATTGGTCACTGTTTCAATTGTTTCCCCCATCTATTTGCCATGAAGTGATGTGCTTGGATGCCATGATCTTAATTTTTTGAATGTTGAGTTTTAAGCCAGCCTTTTCACTTTCCTCTTTCACTTTCATCAAGAGGCTCTTTAGTTCCTCTTCACTTTCTGCCATAAGGGTGGTGTCATCTGCATATCTGAGGTTATTGATATTTTTCCTGGCAGTCTTGATTCCAGCTTGTGCTTCATCCAGCCCGGCATTTCTCATGATGTACTGTGCATATAAGTTAAAGAAACAGGATGACAATATACAGCTTTTTTTTTCTTTTTTTTTTGCTAACACTTTTATTTTCCTATCTTTTTTAATATAAATTTATTTATTTTAATTGAAGGCTAATTACTTTACAATATTGTATTAGTTTTGCCATACATTGACATGAATCTGCCACAGGTGTACATGTGTTCCCTATCCTGAACCCCCCTCCCACCTCCCTCCCCATCCCCTCACTCTGGGTCATCCCAGTTCACCAGCCCCAAGCACCCTGTATCATGCATTGAACCTGGACTGGCGATTCGTTTCACATATGATAATATACATGTTTCAATGCCATTCTCCCGAATTATCCCACCCTCACCCTCTTCCACAGAGTCCAAAAGACTGTTCTGTACATCTGTGTCTCTTTTGCTATCTCACATACAGGGTTATCGTTGCCATCTTTCTAAATTCCATATATATGTGTTATTATGTTGTATTGGTGTTTTTCTTTCTGGCTTACTTCACTCTGTATAATAGGCTCCAGTTTCATCCACCTCATTAGAACTGATTCAAATGTATTCTTTTTAATGGCTGAGTAATACTCCATTGTGTGTATGTACCATAGCTTTCTTATCCATTCATTTGCTGATGGACATCTAGGTTGCTTCCATGTCCTGGTTATTTTAAACAGTGCTGCAAGGAACATTGGGGTACACATGTCTCTTTCAATTCTGGTTTCCTCAATGTGTATGCCTAGCAGTGGGATTGCTGGGTCATAAGGCAGTTCTATTTCCAGTTTTTTAAGGAATCTCCACACTGTTCTCCATAGTGGTTATACTAGTTTGCATTCCCACCAACAGTGTAAGAGGGTTCCCTTTTCTCCACACCATCTCCAGCATTTATTGCTTGTAGACTTTTGGATTGCAGCCATTCTGACTGGCATGAAATGGTACCTCATTGTGGTTTTGATTTGCATTTCTCTGATAATGAATGATGTTGAGCATCTTTTCATGTGTTTGTTAGCCATCTGTATGTCTTTTTTGGAGAAATGTCTATTTAGTTCTTTGGCCCATTTTTTGATTGGGTCGTTTATTTTTCTGGAATTGAGCTTCAGGAGTTGCTTGTATATTTTTGAGATTAATTCTTTGTCAGTTGCTTCATTTGCTATTATTTTCTCCCATTCTGAAGGCTGTCTTTTCACCTTGCTTATAGTTTCCTTTGTTGTGCAGAAGTTAAGTTTAATTAGGTCCCATTTGTTTATTTTTGCTTTTATTTCCAGTATTCTGGGTGGTGGGTCATAGAGGATCCTGCTGTGATTTATGTCAGAGAGTGTTTTGCTTATGTTCTCTTCTAGGAGTTTTATAGTTTCTGGTCTTAACGTTTAGATCTTTAATCCATTTTGAGTTTATTTTTGTGTATGGTGTTAGAAAGTGTTCTAGTTTCATTCTTTTACAAGTGTTTGACCAGTTTTTCCAGCACCACTTGTCAAAGAGATTGTCTTTTCTCCAAAGTGTTCTAGTTTCATTCTTTTACAAGTGTTTGACCAGTTTTCCCAGCACCACTTGTTAAAGAGATTGTCTTTTCTCCATTGCATATTCTTGCCTCCTTTGTCAAAGATAAGGTGTCCATATGTGCGTGGATTTATCTCTGGGCTTTCTGTTTTGTTCCATTGATCTATATTTCTCTTTGTGCCAGTACCATACTGTCTTGATGACTGTGGCTTTGTAGTAGAGTCTGAAGTTAGGAAGGTTGATTCCTCCAGTTCCGTTCTTCTTTCTCAAGATTGCTTTGGCTGTTCGAGGTTTTGTGTATTTCCATACAAATTGTGAAATTATTTGTTCTAGCTCTGTGAAGAATACCGTTGGTAGCTTGAAAGGGATTGCATTGAATCTATAGATTGCTTTGGGTAGTATACTCATTTTCACTATATTGATTCTTCCGATCCATGAACACAGTATATTTCTTCATCTATTAGTGTCCTCTTTGATTTCTTTCACCAGTGTTTTATAGTTTTCTATATATAGGTCTTCTGTTTCTTTAGGTAGATACATTCCTAAGTATTTTATTCTCTTCGTTGGAATTGTTTCCTTAATTTCTCTATTTTCTCATTGTTAGTGTATAGGAATGCAAGGGATTTGTGTGTGTTGATTTTATATGCTGCAACTTTAACTATATTCATTGATCAGCTCTAGTAGTTTTCTGGTGGACTCTTTAGGGTTTTCTATGTAGAGGATCATGTCATCTGCAAACAGTGAGAGTTTTACTACTTCTTTTCCAACCTGGATTCCTTTTATTTCTTTTTCTGCTCTGATTGCTGTGGCCAAAACTTCCAAAACTATGTTGAATAGTAGTGGTGAGAGTGGGCACCCTTGTCTTGTTCCTGATTTTAGGGGAAATGCTTTCAGTTTTTCACCATTGAGGATAATGTTTGCTGTGGGTTTGTCATATATAGCTTTTATTATGTTGAGGTATGTTCCTTCTATTCCCGCTTTCTGGAGGGTTTTTTATCATAAATGGATGTTGAATTTTGTCAAAGGCTTTCTCTGCATCTATTGAGATAATCATATGGTTTTTATTTTTCAATTTGTTAATGTGGTATATAATATTGATTGATTTGTGGATATTGAAGAATCCTTGCATCCCTGGGATAAAGCCCACTTGGTCATGGTGTATGATCTTTTTAATATGTTGTTGGATTCTGTTTGCTAGAATTTTGTTAAGGGTTTTTGCATCTATGTTCATCAGTGATATTGGCCTGTAGTTTTCTTTTTTTGTGGCATCTTTGTCAGGTTTTGGTATTAGAGTGATGGTAGCCTCTTTTGGAAGTTTACCTTCCTCTGTAATTTTCTGGAATAGTTTGAATAGAATAGGTGTTAGCTCTTCTCTAAATTTTTGGTAGAATTCAGCTGTGAAGCCATCTGGTCCTGGGCTTTTGTTTTTTGGAAGATATCTGATTATAATTTCAATTTCTATGCTTGTGATGGGTCTGTTAAGATTTTCTATTTCTTCCTGGTTCAGTTTTGGAAAGTTGTACTCATATCAGATAAAATAGGCTTTAAAACAAAGGCTGTGAAAAGAAACAAAGAAGGACACTACATAATGATCAAAGGATCAATCCAAGAAGAAGACATAATAATTCTATATGCACCCAATATAGCACCACAATATGTAAGACAAATGCTAACAAGTATGAAAGGGAAAATTAACAATAACACAGTAATAGTGGGAGACTTTTAATACCCCACTCACACCTATGGATAGATCAACTAAACAGAAAATTAACAAGCAAACACAAACTTTAAATGATACAATAGACCAGTTAGACCTAATTGGTATCTATAGGACATTTCATCCCAAAACAATGAATTTCACCTTTTTCTCAAGTGCACTTGGAACCTTCTCCAGGATAGATCACATACTGGGCCATAAATCTAGCCTTGGTAAATTAAAAAAAAATTGAAATCATTCCAAGCATCTTTTCTGACCACAGTGCAGTGAGATTAGATCTCAATTACAGGAGAAAAACTATTAAAAACTCCAACATATGGAGGCTGAACAACACACTGCTGGGTAACCAACAAATCACAGAGGAAATAAAAAAGAAATCAAAATATGCATAGAAACAAATGAAAATGAAAACATAACAACCCAAAACCTGTGGGACACTGTAAAAGCAGTGCTAAGGGGGAGGGTTCATAGCAATACAGGCATACCTCAAGAAACAAGAAAAAAGTCAAATAAATAACCTAACTCTACACCTAAAGTAACTAGAAAAGGAAGAAATGAAGAACCCCAGGGTTAGTAAAAGGAAAGAAATCTTAAAAATTAGGGCAGAAATAAATGCAAAAGAAACAAAAGAGACCATAGCAAAAATCAACACAGCCAAAAGCTGGTTCTGTGAGAGAATAAATAAAATTGACAAACCATTAGCCAGACTCATCAAGAAACAAAAGTAGACAAATCAATAAAATTAGAAATGAAAATGGAGAGATCACAACAGATAAGACAGAAATACAAAGGATCATAAGAGACTACTATCATCAACTGCTGCTGCTGCTGCTAAGTCGCTTCAGTCGTGTCCGACTCTGTGCGACCCCATAGACGGCAGCCCACCAGGCTCCGCCATCCCTGGGATTCTCCATGCAAGAACACCGGAGTGGGCTGCCATGGCCCTCTCCATTGTGTGAAAGTGAAAAGTAAAAGTGAGGTCGCCCAGTCACGTCCGACCCGTAGCGACCCCATGGACTGCAGCCCACCAGGCCCCCCCATCCACGGGATCCTCCAGGCAAGAGCACTGGAGTGGCTTGCCATTGCCTTCTCCGCTACATGCCAATAAAATGGACAACTTGGAAGAAATGGACAAATTCTTAGACAGTATACAGCTTTGATATACTCCTTTACCGATTTGTAACCAGTCTGTTGTTCCATGTCCAGTTCTAACTGTTGCTTCTTGACTTGTATACAGATTTCTTAGAAGGCAGATAAGATGGGCTGGTATTCCCATCTCTTTAAGAATTTTCCACATGGTATTCCTATCTCTTTAAGAATTTTCCACAGTTCATTGTGATCCACACAGTTAAAGGCTCTGATGTAATCAATATAGCAGAAGTATATGGTTTTCTGGAACTCCTTGCTTTTTCTGTGATCTATCGGTTGTTGGCAATTTGTGTTGGCTCAGATGGTAAAGAAACTGCCTCCAGTGCTGAAGATCCAGTTTTGATCCCTGGGTCAGGAAGATCCCCTGGAGATGGGAATGGCTGCCCACTGGAGTATTCTTGCCTAGAGAATTCCATAGACGGAATTCTACGGGCTGTAGTCCATGGAGTCACAAAAAGTTGGACACAACTGAGCGACTTTCGCTTCATTTTCATCTGTCGCAGTTTGAGACTTCCCTGGTGGCTCAGATGGTAAAGAATATGCCTGCAATGCAAGAGACCCAGGTTTGATCCCTGGGTTGGGAAGATCCCATGGAGAGGAGAATGGCTACCCACTCCAGTATTCATGCCTGCAGAGTTCCGTGGACAGAGGAGCCTGGTCCATACAGTCCTCTGTAGGGACAGAGGACCCTACAGTCCATAGGGTCGCAGAGAGTCGAACACGACTAAGTGACTAAGCATGCACACAGTACGAAAGATTACAAAATCATAAAAATAACTGAGTTGGAGTAGAAAAGATTATTTAAAAGGTGGAAAGGGGTGCCTTGCCAAGATCAGGGACAAAAATTTTGTAAAAATAACTGCTAAACAAAAATTGCATTTGATATCTGCTGTCAGGTATAACTTCATTTGATTATAGTATGTGGAAAAGCCAGTTTTTCCTTAAAAATAATTTTCTCTTAAAAATATTTTATAGTGCTTTCTTTCTCATGTACTATGGTAACAATTGAGATTTTTAACAGCTTTTTCTTTTTTTTTTAATGTATAGAAAGTTAGAGTAAAATGAAAAATTTTAGCAGAGTTTAATAAGAAAGAGATACATAATGGGCACTAAAGTAAAGAGCAGGCCTGAATATAAACGAGAAATTAGGAGCCGTTGAAAGGTTGAAAAGGTAGTATGGGGAGGTTGGGTAGGGAGTTGAGATGCTAAATATTAGATTTTCTAGAAATGTTAATCTGAATGTTAATGTCTTCTGAAGAGGATTCAGCAGCTCTTACTAGTTGCATATCACATTGATAGGGAAAACAGTTGTAAGGACAGATTTGTTGGAACCTGTGGGACTCTAATTTCATTTGCCTAAGAGTGTGTTTATTTGAAAAGCGTTTGCAGGGACAAATTATGTGAAGGTGAGAAAGGATGGTTCTTTTCTTACTGTAATTGAATTCATTGGCCTTTTTTCCGTTTTTACTCCTTCACCTGACTTAGCTTGTTTTTCAGGTTTGACTGTCTTTATTTTATGGAGGAGTTACCCCTGTGACATGCAGGTTTCTTTTGTGGAAGGAGTGTCCTGGGGATGGTGGGCACGTGGGCACGGCACCCCCGCCCCAATGAGCTTGGAATAAAAGGAGACTGCTGGGATGTGCAAGACCCCTCACTGCCTACCCTCTTTGGAAAAGGAAGTTGTCCTTAAACTCTGCCCACAAGTAGAATCTGTGTGAGAAGTTCCCCCTTAGATAACAACGTGCTTTCCCCACTTTTCTTGTATGTTCCTAGAAATAAAGCTGTCACGTTTCACTTTGAGGGGGAAAAGAGCGTCACAAACCTATTTGAAGATCTGGCACCCAGTTCCTCTCAGGGCAATGTGCCATCCATCTATTTGGTTCTCGTGCAGTTTTCTTAGGAAGCGCTGGCCTGTTGTTTGGACTGAGTTTGTATACTGGATAACCTTGTGTTTCTTGGAGTTTAAATGATCTGACCGCCTATTCTGTGCTAGAAAGCAGGGATGAAAGATGAAGTCAGGACCTGAGAGAGATGGCACGCCCTCCAATGCACTTTGCTGCTGCTGCTGCTGCTGCTAAGTCGCTTCAGTCGTGTCCAACTCTATGCAACCCCATAGACGGAAGCCCACCAGGCTCCTCCGTCCCTGGGATTCTCCAGGCAAGAACACTGGAGTGGGTTGCCATTTCCTTCTCCAATGCATGAAAGTGAAAAGTGAAAGTGAAGTCGCTCAGTCATGTCCGACTCTTAGCGACCCCATGGACTGCAGCCCACCAGGCTCCTCCCTCCAAGGGATTTTCCAGGCAAGAGTACTGGAGTGGGGTGCCATTGCCTTCTCCGGATGCACTTTGCAACCGCCCTCAAGCCCCTTTCCCACCTTGTGCTCTGCTTGGACACCCTCTTGGCTGACCGACTCTCCACTCTTTGCTTAAAGCTTTCTTCTCAAGGAGACTGGCTCTGCCCACCTCAGTCTCATGTGGCAGCCTGCCTCTCCGCTTTGGCAAAGCATTTATCATCTAACTTCCTACAGAATTTACTTGCCGTGTCCTTTGTTTATTTTCTGCTCCCTCGGGTAGACTGTAAGCCCGTGAGGGCAGGGCACTCTCCATTGTCCCAGCAGTGCTGTGGGTGCTCAGCAGGGAGACAGATGAACATTGCTCTTGAAATGTATCATCTAACTGGTTCACAGCCCACGTGACTGTGGAAATGAGCCATATGCTTTGTATGTCAAGTCTGTTGCAGCCCATTTCTGTTTTTAGACATCATGATTTATTGTGCGTGCACATCATCCACATCTGAAGGATCTTGCAGCCTTGGCCTTGACCGTTGCCTGGTGGTCTCTAAAACTGTTATTTTTTTATCCCATTTCCTAGGACTGGTAGTTCTGCCGGTAGGAAAGCTTGTGGAGCTGAGAGTGGGCCCTGTCAGCCACTTAAGCAAAGTGAATAGAACTTGTGTCAAGATCAACAAGTGTCCTCCGGAACAGATTTTATGCCCTCACTCCCTGTCTTTTATCTCCTCTTTGCATGGAAGCTAAAATCGCGGCTATGAGCAGCACATTTCATTTCCGCAAAACCCAGTCAAACCCTGTTTTACCCTCTCTGGAGAGAACCTCTTCCCTGCCTGGTGCAGGTAATGGGTGTGCACAGTGGATGGGACATGTGAACTCTTGCAAAGCCATCCTTCCACCCTCTCTGCATCAGGCTGCTTGCACAGGACATGGCATTCCCATAAACACAGCCCTCTTCAACCATGCTGCCATATTTCCCCTGACACAAGGAAATGAGTTGATGGAAGTGGGGATTTAGGGATAAGAGAATCAAGAGAATCAAAATGTGTTTCTTTCAGATAGCATCCACTGGGGCTATTTCTCAAGACAGTCTTCTGCAGTCCTTTAATTAAAGTCACGCTAATGTGGAATATTTAGACTAGTGAGATTCCAGGACCACGTCAGTTTGTAGAGGATGTTGAAATCCGCTAGCCTGAGTGATCGCTTAGGAATCTGAGTTCATCCCCACCTCCATCCCCCATCCACACACTCCTCCCCCGACTCCTACTTTGGACTCTGACAGTGGGTCCCAGCTGGTCCCACATATAAAACATAAAGCACACATTTGGTGTGGCTTATTTTAAACTTTGATCAAAATACTTTCTAAACAGAAAAGGAGAAAAGCCTGCAGCTTGTGTTTGCTTTCACGGTCTCCCCAGGCACGTGATTTTTCCATTTTTCACACTCAGCATTTGTGTGTCCCTTCACGGCTGTCGTTCCCTGTCTGGGAAGCCAGCTGTAATAAATCACATAAATCAGCTATACTACACAGAGGTCGCAGAGGATGGCGACCTGTTCCCAAATTATATACCTCTGCTGAGCCCCGTGGTAGAACATACTGCTGTTACCCACAGAAATGGTACCCGTGAAAATAGTTTGCTTTGCCTCACGAATTCCTGCCTCATGAATTCTGTCTTAGTTCAGAATCTGCTTTCTCACAACTTTCCTCACCTTTTTTCCTGCTTAAGTGAGACTTTGCTGTGACACGGGAGGACTGTGGTTAACCACCCCCAGTGACGGGGTGAGACCTTTCACTTCAGTGCTGACTCCCTGTTTTTCATCAGTCACTCTGCTTTGGGGAGCAAGCAGGCCTGGTTATAGGATATTTGAAGATCAGGGCCCTGGTGTCCTGTCTTCAACTTCTGACCAATCAGAAAAAAATCAGCACAATAGAAAATTTTACCCAGATATGAATACATAAGTGGTTTTTTTGTGGGGCGGGCGGGAGCGTGGAGATCTTAGTTCCCTGACCAGAGATTGAACCTTGGGCCCCAGCAGTGGAAACACCCAGTCCTAACCACTGGACTGCCAGGGAATTCCCAATATACGTGTTTGCTTTGTGTTTTAGTAAGAAGAGAAAAGTGCTGCTGAAAGATGTCAATGTAATTGATTAAAGAGCAGGCCTGGGGGGGAAATATGTGATAATCATTTTTGATAAAATCAGGTAAGCCTAACCACTTCTCTCATGATAGAATATATCACTCAGGCATTTAGTTACATATTATAACACAATTCTCTCTCTCAGAAGCACCAACGTTTCTACTGAATTCCCTAATTTTAAGATGTTGTCCCTGTTAAATTTATTTATTTAGTTTCCCCAGAGGAAGTAACCCTAATTAACAATTTCCGTATCCACGGTTATTTGAAAAGGAAATTGACAAGAAGAGAAAGGATTCTCACCTTCGCTGCTTTTTAGCAGGAAGGTTCCACCCAGAGCTGACTCAGCCACATTAGAAACTTTCAGGCCACCCCAGGTGAGGAGCCGGAAGCTCCCCTCTCCCAGGTGGGAATGAGCTGGACGCTCTCCTCTTCAGCTAGAGAGTTTAGAAGTCCTCCCTCCTCCTCCCAGTCTGTTATTAGAAGAGAAGGTCTTGATACTCTCTTTCCTGGAGCGTCCATGACAGCTAAGTTCAGGATTACAGATAAGACATTCGAGGAAAAGCTTTCCTCCCAGGCTACCATGGCCTGTGTCATTTAGAATCTCAGCTGTAGTATAAACATTATTATTACTTTTTACTTAAGTGAGTTATATTTCAGAGGTTTTTATTAAGGCTACTGGCTCTACAGGTTTCATTCCGTGTTCTTTTTTCCAAAATGGGTAAAGGGTCCCCTGACTGTATCTGTGCAGCCTAGCAAAGCCCTCCCACTTCTGATTCAAACAGGAGCTGTGTAAGTGGAGTGATCCTGTTTTGTTTACTAGCAAGCTAGCTAATGTTAATGCTCTGATAGTTTTCTTTGTTGTGAAAGTAGAACGCTGTAAAGTGTTTCTGTTTTAACTTTTTAGCTTAGTTGTCAATAGATCCTTTGATAACTTTGATGTCAGTCTTTTCTGGTTTCTAAGTGAACGCATCTTTGTCTAAAACAGGCAAAATTCTGAATTCTGATTAATAAGCACTTTTTCAGTAAGTCAGAGTTTGAGAAAATAAACATTCAAAATTCTGAAACTCAGTGTCACATGGCACCTTATATGCTAAGTAGCTTCCCGAAAGGGGAGAATATGGTACCTCTGGCAAATAAGAATACCAAGTATTAGATGTTATTTACATATCCATGTTTTTCTTAGTAAAACAAAACAGATGTTAGCAGTACAGCTGGCTGTCGCACATTTGTGTATTTTTGTTGCTAACAAATTTCCATGAGGAAGGACATAAAATTGGTTTGAAGGCTAAAATGGGAGAAAATAAGTTGATATTTTAACTAGAAATGAGAAGCATAATTACATGATGGATTATATCTTAATTTTTGAGGTCTTGATTGAATTTATAGCATTCAGTGTCAAAACAGTGTTTTCAGCTTTCAATGAAACTAATCTGAATAGAGGAGGTCAGAGTGAACTAGAAATTGGCTTTATTTTAATTACTCGATACAGCTCCCTAAAATGTCAAGTTTAATGGAATGTTAGAATACTTTATATAGTAAATGTGTTATTCCTAGTTACTGATTTATATAAAAGACTGTGATTTGCATCTGCTATGATGATTGCATGCAGTATGCATTTTTAAAATGTTCTGATAAGACATAACTTTGCAGTTAAAAACAAAACAGGCAAGCAGAAGATCTTTATGGTTAATTTTTATATGCAGAACTTTGTCCCCCTGACTTTGTGCCACCTAAAGTTTGGCTGTCGTTTTCCTGAATACCTTCTCTACTCTGTTTCTTGCTTGGGGGTGTTTGCATTCATCTGTTTTGTCTGTTTTTGGTTGGCTGTTTGTATTACGCAGCACCTATAGATTCTTCTGTCCTCTCACAATCGAATGCATACTAAACTTACCACTGTGAATTCATTACACTCTATTGTAGGAGACTATTTGTAATTTGATGATCAAATCTGATACACAAGATGGTGAAGATGTAGGCATATGTGAAATAGAAATCCCTATGATATATTATTTGAATCAAAAATTCCACTCAGCTCTGCTTTCTGTAAATTATGTAACCCTTCTTATCTCAGTGGTCTCTATTTGTAAAATAAGAAGTAGATGCTGGATCTTTTGAGTTCTGGCTATATTTTTATTTTAACCTCTTAGTGACACGTGACCAGTAAAAGTTTCTCCTTTCCTGTTTATAAGAATTGTTGGGCAACCAAAACCCAGAAAATTTAAGTTCTTAATAGTAGTGTTTCCCCAGTAATGCAAACCAGGACTTCCCTGGACCGCCAGTGGTAAGACTCCATCATTTCCTGTGCATGGGGCACAGGTTCAGTCCTTGGTCAGGGAACTGGGATCCCACATGCTGAAGGGCGCAGCCAAAAAATGTATGTGTGTGTGTGTGTTAGTTGCTGAGTCATGTCTGACTCTTTGCAACCCCATGGGCTGTAGCCTGCCAGTTTCCTCTGTCCATGGAATTCTCCAGGCAAGAATACTAGAATGGGTTGCCATTCCCTTCTCCAGGGAATCTTCCCGAACCAAGGATCAAATCCGGGTCTTTCCTGCATTGGAGGCAGATTCTTTACCGTCTGAGCCACCAGGGAAGCTCCTGCCAAAAAATAAAAATAACAACAACAATAGTGTAACCCAGAAGCTAGAAGAGAAAATAAGGAAGGAACTCAGAGAAATAAACAAGGACAGTTGAGCAGATGTGCTCACGTGACCTCACGCAAGATCTGATTGCAGGTCTGTACTTGGGATGATGTGGGATTGTTGCTAATGAAAGTGCCAAATTGGTAACCAAGTTTTTGCAGATCTATGTACTGTATGATTTTAAGATCTATTTCACCAGTGTGAGAATTTGTGCTCTACCTTTATCGCTGGCATCAAAATTGGTTTGGGAGTCTGCCCATTTTACACATTGCAGTTCATCAGCGAGTTAAAAGACCTTGATGGAATGCCTCCCTTGGCCTGTGTCTGTGTGGCATAACTGCATTTGTTGACGTGATATGTGATCAGAGCTCCTAGGGATTTTTCTAGTGGGTTTTTTCTTAAATTTTCCAAGGCAGGAGGTGATGTTTATAACATTTGCCTATTCAAGTTTTAAAGATTTATTTAGACTTCTTCCAATTTATGAGATAGACATATTAAAAAATATCTACCCAAGAGAATAATATTCTTGCATAAGTGTTAGGTGAGTGTGCATTGTAAAACTAGAGGGACTACTGGGTGGTCAGTGTTATCTCCCAGACTTTAACTGCACAGTGCCCTCAGACTCAGCATGTGGGACCACCGCCACAGCAAGAGAAAGGCAGCATTGGTTCCCACTGGCTACTGTGTTTTGGAAAATGCAATTTTCAGAATGACCTGAGGTTGTTCATAGAATAATCTATTGTGAATCTGCACTAAACCACTAGTAGCTTCATTTTTATTCTTTTAAAAATTTTTCTGTTTAAGAATGTTGCTTCTTTTATCAGTAAATAA
This sequence comes from Tragelaphus eurycerus, assembly GCA_935064755.1. NCBI lineage: Eukaryota > Metazoa > Chordata > Mammalia > Artiodactyla > Bovidae > Tragelaphus > Tragelaphus eurycerus. Next base: position 11,883,885 of record CAKXYN010000024.1, on the reverse strand, counting down.
TTCATTTGAAATTTCTTTCTATTCCTGTCTTAACTATGGAAATGTCATTGAATATTAATATAATTGTTAATTTATAATTTCAGATTATTTTACAGCATGGTTAACTTAGGTCTTGCCATGTTTCTTCAAGGAGCAAAAAGTAAAATTTTCCATTTTCAAAGGAGAGAGGTTCAAAGAAGTTGGAGCAAGATGTGATTTTATTGGTAAATAATTGCTCAGTGATTATCTACAAGGTACCAAGGAATGAGATGTAATGAATTTAGTTGTCAAAGTATACATTAGAGTCATTGTCCCATGTTTCCCCATGTATTTATTTAAATACTGAAAATGGCTTTTTCAAAATATACCCTAAAAATTTGTGGACTTAACAGTTTGCTAAGCATTCTGCTAGGCATTTTAAAGACATTTTTCCTTTGATCCTTATAGCCACCCTGCAAATATGGCATTATTATAACCATTTCCCAGATTAAGAAACTAAAGCTCAAATGATTGTATAAATATTTGAAAGGGGGGCTCCCTAAAAGGAGCATTCAGAGGTTCAAGAACACTCCAGCAGGCCAGTTGGGTGGGTCTCGTGAAGCAGTCTTTTGTGGAGTTACCAGTAACTGAGGAAGTCAACTATTTTCTGCTTTTTGGGTGGTCTGTAATTATGTGTATTTAATCTGTTAAGTTTAATTGGCTGTTACATTCATACAATCACACAAATTATCTTATTTACCTACAACTTAGAGAGTTTTCTTATGTTGCTAAAAATGTGAGAGAGTGGAGTCACAAAGAGGCTGATGATGGACAAGGCCATGAACCTGAAACAAAGTGTGGGGTTACATGTGTGTAAGTGCAGTTTTTGATAAGTGATTAGTTTTGAAGAAGTTAAATGTCTGCCTCAAATGTTTTCCTGAGCTCCACATTTTCTGACTTCTGATTCAAAACTGAGTCATTTTGGCTAAAATTGAGCACAGGCTGGTTATTACCTGCTTCTTAAAAGCCCAAAGCTGAGGAAATTCAGCATAAAAATTATGTGTTTTGGCGTGTGGATAGCATTATAAGAAATCTCAAATGAAATCAGGTGAATATGAAGTCTTGTACCTGAGTTCTGTCAAAATTAGCATTAAATGCCATTTTTAGAGTTTGGCTAAACAACTAAATTCCTTTGAATGTCCAACTTTATTTCTCAGGAATGTTAGTCACTGCCAAGTTTATAACATAAACATCGTGTTTTTGTTACCTGGATTCTGACGACAAGAGGGTAGATGAGGGCAAGTGAAAGGCTCAGGTGAATTTTATTTCTAGGTGTTTAATTTAAAAGGACACTGTGACATTACACAGAGAAAGTCTTTCTAGGGATATGAGTGCCAGTAAAAATTCTTGGATGCTTTTATTTTTGATTATTATTAATTTTTTCAATTAAAAAGGAAACTTGTTAAAATTTTTCTGATTTAAAAAGGTATCTGCCAGGTAGTCCTGACATGCTTCTCGCTGGACTCTCTAAGAAGGTAGAGAAAAGCCCTTACATTCTAAACAGTTATAAAAACTAGAACTAGCTGGAGTAGTGTCTACTGTAAACCAAACGGAACTGGGTTTAAAAATATGAGCAGAATAAGTTTTGACACCTAAAAATAGGTAGAGAGAGCCATGTCCTTGCTGACTCTGCCTGTAATTCAGAAAGAGCCTCCTAGCAGCTGTCCCCAGAATGCTCTTCCCTTCCTCTTTCTAATCTCCTCCAACAGTGCCTTTTTATTCAGTGGAAGGTCATAACTCAGAAAATAACCAGGCAGAGCTGGGGGTGGGGTGGGTAGGGGCTGTATTACTGTTACATCCTGAGAATCTTACTCCATAAAAGTCAAATGCTGGAGGTCAGGTAGAGTTAGAGCTGTGTTTCCTGAAGGTTTGAGTATTGTTTGAGTCCACCATCATTTAGAGCTTCAGAAAGCCTTGGCAGTAAAGGTTGGAGAAGGTTTGCTTTCAGCAAAACTATATTGCAATGAAAATCACATTGGAAATTGGCCTGGGATCTATCCAGCTCAATTTGCCCACCAGCTCTTGGTCTGAAGCCAGCACCCATGTGGATCAGCAGTAACTCAGAGCAAACACCAGGGCTAGGCAGATATCTCCCTGTATAGTGACCAATAAATAGGAGGGGGAAAATAGCTGAAAAACATTGCTTTGTAAAGGAAAGGAGAGATCATAGTGAAGATTTGAAGGAAGAGCAGACCGCCAAACAATGGCCCAAATGAAAGAGGAGCAGAAAACAGTTAGATAATAATGAGCTAAAAAGAATTAGTTGGGATGAAATGAGAGTGAAACCATTAAGAAAAAATTGTAAAGAAATTAAGAATGCTGTATAGCGCATTAAAATCCGTAGGGGATGGCAATAAAGAACAGAATTAACACTACTGAAAGTAAAATTAATGTCGTGGAGGAGAAACTCAAAGCTCTTCTAGAGTCCAAAGAGAGAATAAAGAAGATTGTAGATGCATTGTGGAAAGATACAACCTGGGGATTTTAAGTGTTGATAAATGAGAAAGAACTAAGTCATATCAAATGGAAAAAACAAACACAAGAATAAGCCTGTGTGTATTTTGTGCTGATTTGAAAGTGTTGCTCACATTGTTCAGATAAGATCAATGAAAGGCCACCTCTAGATATGTTTTGACAATTAAAAAAATTTTGTTTAAGAATACTATCAAACATCTTGCCAAAATATCTGCTTACCTATCACAAACCCAAGTTCAGGCTTCCTTCTCTTTTGTATCAGTAAAGCCAAGGTGGTGGATGGAGTTTTGAGGAAGAAAAATTTTGATGTAAGACCTCAGTGTGTTGCTTCCTTATATATCATGTGGAAGGAATTGAGAGGCGTTCTCTGATAATCAAGAACTCAGGGAGATACGTTCAGCTTCTCATGTCAGGAGGGTGAACTTCAAAATTGCCGTTTCATTAAGTTTTATAATTAGAAAAGCATAGATTGAAAAGGAATTCATTTTGATTATCTTAAAAATAATTAGCAGAAGAATAAAACTGTAAGATGTATTTTTTCCAAATACCTAGGCATATTTATTAAACAACTAGACACAAAGGGCAAAACTATTATTGATATGGAGAAAATGTTTACTGTGTATGAAAATTTAAAGAAATTCATATATCAACATATATCAACATTTTCCAGGCAAGAGTACTGGAGTGGGGTGCCATTGCCTTCTCCAATCAACATATATATACATTCAGAAATATAAAATTCAATTTGTTACCTACCTGTATTTGTGTGTTCAACAAATACTTGTTTTGTGTCAGATGCTATTCTAACATTTTGCTACATTGACATGTTACTTTTCATTAGGTTTCATGACATTGGCCTTAATGTTTTACCTGTTCTAAAGATAAAGAAATTAAAGCTTAGTTAATGGCCCATAGACACATAGCTTACGCAGGAGTTAGGGTTTGACCCCAGCTGTGTGACTTTTGACCCAGCTTTCTTTCTTTCTTTCTTTCTTTCTGGCTGTTCTGAGTCTTCGTTGCTGCGTGCAGTCTTCCTCTAGTTGCTGTGAGTGGGGTCTCGTTGCAGTGGCTTCTCTTGTCGTGGAGCACAGGCTGTACGGTGTGTGGGCCTCGGTAGTTGGAGCATACAGGCTCAGTAGTTTGGGCTTGAGGGCTCCAGAGTGTGGGCTCAATAGTTGTCACTCACCAGCGTAGCTGCTGCGCAGTGTATGGAATCTTCCTAGACCAGGGATTGAACCCAGGTCCCCTGCATCGACAGGCAGATGAACGCTGAGCCACCAGGGAAGTCCTGGCCCAGCGTTCTAAGTGACGGTGTGACACCGTGGATGCATGCTTGCGCGGTGCTGTTTGTGCTCTGTGACACTACTGTGTTTCTGGCCATGGTCTCCCTGCCAGGACGACGGATCATCTCCTGGTTTGCCAGTGACCTATGTTTTGGCCACCTCATGCGAAGAGTTGACTCATTGGAGAAGACTTTGATGCTGGGAGGGATTGGGGGCAGGAGGAAAAGGGGACGACAGAGGATGAGATGGCTGGATGGCATCACTGACTCGTTGAATGTGAGTCTGAGTGACCTCCGAGAGCTGGTGATGGTTAGGGAAGCCTGGTGTGCTGCAGTTCATGGGGTCGCAAAGAGTCGGACACGACTGAGTGGCTGATCTGATCTGATCTATGCTGTGGTCTGATATGGGGGGAAAAAGGAGTTAACCAGGTTTTTCCATTCTCAGGCAATAGACCCAAGAAAATCTAAAGAGAATGAAACAAATGCACGAGTTACTCTTGGGTCCAGCGGAAGAACCTCATCGGAACAGACTGGGAAAAGGTGATTAGTTTTAAGGCACAGTTCCTTCCCTTGGCAGTTGGAAGCTGTGGGGCTTTTTAAATGGTTAAAATACAAACCTTTGCATCAGCCCTCACTTGGCTAGGGTTTCTCAAAACGTTTTATATATCTATATCCATAGATATATTATTATATATATTATATATATCCATAGATATATAAAACATAAATTTATAAAATGGTATAACTAATATATAATCATGTATGTATGTAACATTATGACATATTACATACATTATTATATAAAGTTATTATATATTATATACATTATTGTATAAAGTTATATAATTTATGTATTTAATAACATTTATATAGACAGTGTTTATGTAAACATCTATCTGCTAGTGCAGTATGTAAGGCAATGTAGGAAAGTCATTGTTGGATTGATTATGCAAATGTAATTGATCTGCTGTTTCACTAAAACAGGCTTGAAAGGATTGAAAGCTAACTCTCACTCGCTACTTTCCTGACCATCACTCTGCAGTTACATGCACAGTTATATTGTAACTGTCATTTGTGGTCTCATCTTCCCCTCAAGGGAAGCTTGAGAAACCTGGTCAGCTTTAACATTTAGAGGAAGTTTAAACATACTGGAACATGAAATGTACAGTTGTTTAGGTTAAAACTCCGTTTCTTGTCAGATCACATGTATCCAGTTCTTCTGTGATTAGAGTCATCTGACTTTGACCTGAATTAAGGAAGGGCCTCGCAAGACACACAAAATGTTTGCTCTTGTTTGCTTTGCCAGCTTCCGGAGACTGTGCAGTGGGCTGAGACCTCTGCTTATCTGAAGACAGTGTGGCCACATAAACCAGTTGTCACTGGTTAACTGTTTTCATCCCCTGAGCTGCTTTGGGTGAATTTCAGCCTAGTAACTACATCCCTTTAATTTTTCACTAATTTATATTAAGAGTGAAGATATTTGTGGTTTTGTTTTGTTTTTTTTTTTGAGGGGGAGGGGTTAGTTATACTATAGCTATGAGGCTAGTTCCTTTCATATACTCCAGAAGAGAAGCATAGGGTCAGTTTCACAATGATCTTTTTCCAGAATGCAAAACCACTGTCCTCATCTCTTGGGCAACCCCTGCTCAGTCCACTTTCTAGAAGAATTTAAAATGCAGCCAAGGCTTTGGCTTCAGAGTCTCCAAGTCCCTAAAGGACCATCTTTTGCCTGTGTCAAATGTTGTGTTTAGGTTGCATTTTGAAATGTTCCAAATTTTATATGCTAGTAAATATAGTTAACAGTCTTCAGGTTATGTTGTCTCACATTTGTGTATAATTTCCTCAGAAAGGGAAATGGAGAGGGTGGGGGTGAATAGAGTAATAAAACCTTCTTAAAAGGAAGGGAGGAAAGTCTCTTGTTTACACACATTGAATAGACCACTACTGATTGATGTTAGTCTTTTCCCGGAAATCCATCTCACACAGTTGATACTCAGTGTTTCAGACAGAGGTGGTATGGGCTCTGATAATTTTGTTACCTTATTTTAGACCTTTTATTTATGGTCATTTCGTTGAATGATGAGGGCTCCCTGTTGGCTCAGTAGTAAAGAATCCGCCTGCCAATGCAGGAGACCCAGGTTTGATCCCTGGGTCGGGGAAGATCCCCTGGAGGAGGGCATGGCAACCCACTCCAGAATTCCATGGACAGAGGAGGCTGATGGGCTACAGTCCATGGGGTTGTAAAAGAGTTAGACATAACTTAGTGACTGAACAGCAAGTTGAATGATTACATGAATTTTTGATTTGCTAAAAAGGTTATATATGCAGTTTTAAGCATTTTACTTTTTAGTTCATTGAATCTGAATGCTGCCCCTTTCCTTTCTTAAATATGTGTCAGATGAAATGTTTTACCTCTGAGATGAGAAGTTCCAAGTTTATTCTTTATTGATATGTTTGCTAGCATGTGTGAGCATTTGCTCTGTGCTTTATCTCCATAATTTTATTTATTTAGTGCTATTTATAGGTGGTGGCTTAGAAAGAACAACCTAGTAGATGACATTAGACATCTGATGTAGTAGATGGTAGACAGCTATGACTTGGCATGCAGGCTCTGACCTGAGGATGTGTGCTTTCCAACCTGTATCATCCCCAAAGGAAAATGGGGAAGGAAGGAACCTCTAATAGAAGTAACTTCTCCAGAAATCATGTCATTAAAGCAATCACAGGTTCTGAAAGAAATACTAAAAGGCAGACATTTTAAACAGTCTCACATCTTTGTAATCTTTGCTCCATAATCAGGTTACCCTCAAATTAATTGAAAAATGTTAAAGACAGATAACTAAAAATGCTTGATTGGCCAATATTTTGTCTCTGTCAAGATCATGTGCTTGAAGCATATGTCAAACCAGAGACTTTTTTGAGACAATTTGTATGAAAATGTCAACTTCTCTAAGTTTTCTTGCTGTAAAAAGGGAAGAATATGAAATCTATAAGTTAAAACAGTGACCTCATTCCGTTCATGCAAAAGTGTTGTGCTATCAGAACAGAGGAGAAGGGGACGACAGAGGATGAGATGGCTGTATGGCATCACTGACTTGATGGACGTGAGTCTCAGTGAACTCCGGGAGTTGGTGGTGGACAGGGAGGCCTGGCATGCTGCGATTCATGGGGTTGCAAAGAGTCAGACACGACTGAGCGACTGATCTGATCTGATCAGCACAGTATCAGTGTTTAAACCTAGAGTTGAACTCTGTGATAGCAGTGCCAGTCTAGAAGAGTATGTGTGTTTTAATGTGTCGTTTAAAGGTTAATTGTTTAAAATTAACAATTTTAAAAATTTGAAAAGAGAGCATCTCTGAGAACAGTTGAAGCTAGAACATGGATCAGGGGACTGACTGAAGGTCCCCATGTGGCCTTTGGTTGGGTCTTCCTCAGGGAACACAGCAGCCAAACTTCAGTTCATCTCAGTCATGATGTCAGAAGCCAAAGAAAAAGTCCTAGGTGCTAGGTGGTTTTGTTAAGTCATCAAGATGGATTTAATGTTTTTACTTGAAGCATTACTTCCAGTGAACCACAGCTTGGGGGCTCAGAGAGTTCTTGCAAGGGTAGACAGGCCCTCAAATGCTTTTCCAGTGTCCATTACTGCAATCTATTTTAACTAAGGCAGAAAACTCCTCCCCTCTTAGAAGTCTGGAGAAGGCAATGGCACCGCACTCCAGTACTCTTGCCTGGAAAATCCCATGGATGGAGGAGCCTGGAAAGCTGCACTCATGGGGTCACTAAGAGTCGGACACGACTGAGCGACTTCACTTTCACTTTTCACTTTTCTGCATTGGGGAAGGAAATGGCAACCCACTCCAGTGTTCTTGCCTGGAGAATCCCAGGGACGGGGGAGCCTGGTGGGCTGCCATCTATGGGGTTGCACAGAGTCGGACACGACTGAAGTGACTTAGCAACCTTAGAAGTTAGAGAATCCTCTGTAGCTGGGATAGGGGAAGCTTCACTCCCATTAACTGGGAGGTATGAGGGCTTGACCAGTTAGCCCAAAGCTCAACCATAGACAAGGATTTCTCAAATTCACAGGGCTTCTTTCTTAAGCTTGTCTTCTTTCAAACTTAACCCTCAGTTTCTGGGTAAGTTGCTGTATATCTATAAGGAAAGCCCCTGGTTTGAGTTTAGTCATGCTTGCCAGAGAATACTGGATCTAAGTGGGAATAAAATTTACTGACCCCTGTTCTCAGAGGTTAACATTTTCATTTATGTTTTACATGACTCATTTTAAATTACAGTGCTCTACAGATATAGAAAGAAGCCTTCCTCTTCCCACCCTCCCCCAGACACCACATAATGGAAAAAGCAAGAATTTTCTGCATAAGCAAGACTTTTTTCTTTTTTAAACAAAAAGCCAGTCTCTGATGGGACTTTTTTTCCTGCCAGAATTCCCACTGGTCCACTGTTGCAATATTTACAAAAGGCCACGAAGAAAGAGGAAGGCCCATTTTGAACACTTTGCCTCTGTGCTACATTAAAGTCACTTGTATTTCTATTCTTGGTATCAGAATTGTTCTTTTTTTCACTTCTCTGATAGGTTTATAAACTTACTAGACCCTCTTAACTCTTAAGGTATCATTTAAAGAGATTTGTTCCTCTGCTCTAACTAGACACATAAAACTTTGAAGGGTTTTAATGTTCTATTTCCTGTTTAAAAAAAAAAAAAAAGTGTCCTCTCTTGCAAACTCCAACTAGATGAGAGGATTTTCCTCAGAGAAAACTCAGCTCTGGGAAGAACCATCCATGGAGGTCGTAACCTAGAACATTTTTGAAGGGAAGTTTCAGTGAATTAAAAGAGGGCAGGGTAAGGAAACAACGTTCTGTCATACCATAGCTGCAGCTAAATAAATAATTTCACTCTAGAGCCTGGGCAATATCATAATTTGTAGCCAGTTGTCCACAGAGGTCACTGATTACAGTTCATTGTGGAGGGGAGAGGAGGCCTGGACCCCACTAAGAATTTATATTAATAGTTGTATCTTTCCCAGAATGTTCTCTGGAGAGCATTCTGTTAACCACTGATCCTCAGTCATCTTTTATTTCTACCTCAGTCAGTTCAGTCGCTCAGTTCATGTCCGACTCTTTGTGACCCCATGGACTGCAGCACGCCAGGCCTCCCTGTCCATCACCAACTCCCGGAGCTTGCTCTAACTCTTGTCCGTTGAGTAGGTGATGCCTTCCAACCATCTTATCCTGTTTCTACATAAAAACCTTTTAAAATGGAAACAATTTGACTTGATTTTTCTTTTTTTTAGTTAGGTAAAAGAGAATCTGCTCAAAGCACAATGAAAAGAAATGTGTTTGCTTGGGTGCGGGATTGAGAAATGGGAAACTTCTGTGCTTTCACTCGGTGGGACAATGTAAGCAGCTGTGGTAAACACATATATCCCCTTGTGTAGTCTTTCTTCTACTTTAGAGACAGTCTGATATGGTGACCAGAAAGAAGCTACATCATGACAAGCTTCCAGCCCAGGGCTTTAGCATAAAGCAAGTGCTCAGTTCACTTTGGGGGCTCAGGAGGAAGAAGCAAGTTAGTTTTGGAATCCAGATTCTGAAGAGTCAGCTGTTGAACAACCACATGGACCCGGGGTGACAGGAGAATGTTTAATTGAAGCTTCATAAAATGGTTCCTTAAGTTACATGGACAATTAAGTAACTTCAGTTTCCTCTCTTTACTCTTGTTTACTTCCTGCTCTTCTAGAATCAAGCATTAGGTACTCTGGTCTCTTACAATGAGACGATTAGATGTAGTTTAAATTAAAGCATTAATTTGGAGTGTTCTGTAGCTGCATTAATTATATCTTTACTAAGATTACATTCCTGTGGATTCGACAGAGGCATATGAGCAGCAGTATGACTTATCTGGGGCAAACCCAGATTCTGTTAACCATTGAGCTTTGGTAATCTTTTATTTATACATAAAAACCTTTTAACAGTGAAATAATTCACCTTGATTTTTTTTTTTTTCTTTTCTTTAATACTAGTTAGGTAGAAAAATGAACTGGCATGGTGCACAATTGTGAAGAGTGTTTGCATACTGAAGTATGTATGAAAAAGTCTGTTCCTCAGAATTAGCAGGAAGCCTGTGTTGAAAGTTTCTCACCTAAACAGGTCATAATTACAGACTTTAGGATTTATTTCTTTTAATTAGAACATGAAGCTCACTTAGTGGTCCTTCTGAAAACTTTCCTTCTAATTGCACATTTTATATCGAATAGTAAGTTAAATTTCTCAGGTAGAAAGAAGAGTTTTTTGTTGTAACTGTAACTATAGCTCGTGCTAAATACATCAATGCTGCTTTTCCCTAAGTAGTTGACTAGTCAGCTTTTAAGTTTTCTTCCTTTGTTTTCTAAGAATAGTCTTAAGACAGTGTATGTTTTTAGAAAAATGTACTTGTTTGAAATGTCTCGGATCTACCATGACCATCAGTGGGAACAGAGGTGAGAAATGATAGCTTTAACTGAACGTCATCTAGAATTCTGTAATATTCCATTGCACAACACATCCCATGTGTTTCACAGTTTCTAAGAAATTCAACGTTGTGTGCAGTTTTATCCATCTCCCTGCGTCCCTGGAGCACAAGGAATTATTTTTGTTATTGAGAGGACAAAACAGAGGTGAAGTGACTCACAGTTAATTGCCGGATTAAATCGGGCATCTAAGCCTCTCTGCTTTGGGTAGATTCTCAGACTCAGCTGCTATCGTCAAAAGGAAGAAATATATTGCCGCATCCGAAAAGAACATGGTGTGCAGTATGTGATGGGTCTTGTTAACTATCCCTTGTTTTCTAATCAAAATAGCCCCCGGGCTGGAGGAAAATTTTGAACTGTAGTAAATTAGCACATCTCTTATTATATTTCGTCATTATTTATAGCGTTTGAATGAGTATATTTAACAGTGGCAAGTTGTGGTAAGTTGACAAATTCTAATTTTTCTTTTCTTTTAATTTTAAGATAGTTGAGTTTTACATAGGCTAGGTTTTGATCTCTGTGGGCTTGTAAAGATGCTTCAGAGAATGCGTTCGTTACTGATGTTACAGGAGCACCCAAGCAACTATCACACTTTTGTTCAGCGTCCTTTTTCATTGTTCTTGCTTTCACGGAGCCCTGTGTGGTGGCCGAGCATCTCAGGGCTTTGAATAATGCCCTTTGCCAACCGTTAGTCCTAATTGCTGTAACTAATTTGCTGTGTGACCTAAAGACAGTAACATCCTTAACTTTGGTTTTCTCATCTGTAAAATAGAATTAATGACACTCTACAAGCCAGCGATTTCAGGGAGGCATCATCATCACAATACTAATTAGAGTATTAAAAACCAGATTATGTGGTGAAAGCCAGATAAACTCATAGATACCAGTCAAAACCATGAAGAACACATTTGCCACAGACAGATAACAAAATATTTCATAGACTTCAGTGATATGTTTAGACCTGAAGGAAATGAAAGGAATTGAAGTTGTTGAGCTGCAGGAAATAAAGATCTGGGACCGATTTAAACAGTTGAAAATTATTTGAAGAAGTGTTTTGTCTCCATAGTAATGAATTCTTTTTTAGCTTCTTTTGAGGCTATCCAAAGAAGAAGTGAGATTCAGTTACAGCAGAATTACATAAGTTAGACAGCAGCGGTGGTGATACCAATTCTCTCAAGACCCAAACTTGAGTACCTCAGTTTCAACGACAAGGTCAATGAGTTTGCCAGAGTTGTGTATGCGTTGCCTCAAAAGAAAATCTAAAAAACCCCACAAAAATACTGGGCTAGTGCTCTGAAGGTGTTTTCTGGTTAACCCCGATGTTCTTTTTCTACTTGTATGGCTTCATTACCTGTACAATTTCATTGATAGACGTTCCAGAATCTTTATTATGCTATCTGGGTATATTGTGTACTTTTTCTTTGCTGTACTTGGAGATAATACTGTCAAAACCATGCTGGGTCCCCTTCTGCCCCCACTGCCCCGAAAAATATCTCCTGTTTTTGGTGTTTATTTTCGAGACTTCCAGGTTGTCTTTTTCTCTTCCAAGCCAAAATTACAATAACTTAGTAAATTACAACTCTTTCATTTTTTTACCATTACCAATCATTTGTCAAATAGCTCATTTGTTTTAAAAAAAAAAAACTAACAAATTCTGAGCCTTGACAGGAGGGAGAAAAAAAACAGTCTTAACCAACTGAATCTTTTGCCTGAATATTCTTGGCGATAAAGATTGCCACCTATTGGTTAAAGAAAAGAACTAAAACTAAAAAAAGGTTTGCCAGTCCCAAGTAGCTGAGTGTGATCAAAACAGAATTATTTCAGTGGTGCTCTGGGTGGAGGTATTTGAAAATGTGTCATCTGATGACAGTCTTTATTCTGTGCTTTGAACTTTGCACAGCCAGTATCATTAAAGTACAGCAGATATTTAAGGAGAGGATCCCTTAAGTATCTGTTCTCAGGATCCCTTTTTAAACATGTATTTTTGAGACTGTCAGAATTCCATTTTAATGGAATCCTAAGTGGATCTGATCTGATCTGAAGTGGGTAAGTGCATTTTTAATTGGACAAATGTTGGAAGCTTGATTTTGAAAACATTTTTCTAACTCTGTAGTTTGGGCTTCCCTTCAGACTTTGAAATCCAGCATTTCCTGTCCAACCAAAATGGGATGGGGTTGGTGACACTGGCTTTTCGTGCCCCTTATGTGCCAGGATGTGTTTTTTCCAGATCACAAACACTACGTAGAGCACAGCCCTGGGTGACATCCTCTCTCCAGGGTTGTCATGTGTCCTTTTAAGGTGCATTTGATAATCAAAAAAAAAGTTCTTATTTTTTTGTTGAAAAGTCCGAAATGGTTGCATACTGGGAAAGTGTTCTTTTTAATTATTTTTTCCCAATATTATATATGTATTTATACATACATATAACCAGTCCATTCTGAAGGAGATCAGCCCTGGGATTTCTTTGGAAGGAATGATGCTAAAGCTGAAACTCCAGTACTTTGGCCACCTCATGCGAAGAGTTGACTCATTGGAGGAGACTGTGATGCTGGGAGGGTTTAGGGGCAGGAGGAGAAGGGGACGACAGAGGATGAGATGGCTGGATGGCATCACTGACTCGATGGATGTGAGTCTCAGTGAGCTCTGGGAGTTGGTGATGGACAGGGAGGCCTGGCGTGCTGTGATTCATGGGGTCGCAAAGAGTCGGACACGACTGAGAGACTGATCTGATCTGATCAATTCAATGATTAGGAATAGGTCCACGTAGTATAAAACACCAGTGCACCAATTCTTTGTTAATACTATACCATCTTAAGTCAACCTCCCTCTGTGTTTCCTCAGTATCTGGACACCCTTTGCATCTACAGATAATTAAAGTTTACACTGTGTTTTATCAGTGACTGTGTGTTACATATGTATATATAGGTATGTATCCTAATAAATTTAGGATTAAGGCCATCACTGCTCCTGTGTTATTTTTTGCTCATATGTGTTTATATTTAAAATGTTAAGCTTTTTCATCTTAGGTACTTCCCAAATAATTTGATGCCCTTTGTTGGCATCATCTATTTGGTTAATTAATTTGACAAAGCCTGTTTATCGTCCTTCCTGGCTAGGGAACCAAGTCCTCTTAACAGCTACAGAAAAAGGTGGTACAAGGGAAATTAGGAGAAGAACCATATGTTATTTGACTTAATTTGTACATAGCACACCTATATGTGTGTTAAAAATATACACAAACTGTTATAAAGCAACATATTGATGAATTTAAATTAGTAGGTACAATTAAAAACAAAAATCATGCAGAAGAGTGGTTGGAGTGAGGCCATAATAAATCAAGGAATGTTTCTCAGCAGATTCCTGTGGATGTCGGGAGTAGGCTTATATACCTGCTGTGTACTTTGGAAAAGCTGAGGTAGAGAAGAAAAGGTGGCTTTGTCAACATTGTTGAAGAATTGAAGACCTGAGCATTTTTATGTAGGAAAGTTGGAACGCATTGTTACAATCAGTCTGTGTAATTTCCTTCTGTAAAGGCCTGCCCATTTACCAGTAATGATACTTTCTTTCTCTTCTATTTTTGTCCCTTCCTTTAGGAAAAGGAATATATGCTTACTCATTATTTAAAATTCAGAGTCATTTTCCTGTTCCACTTGGTGGGGTTCCTACCATTACAGAAGAGTGGAATTAGGTACATGTGGAACTTCAGCCCTCCTTAACTTATACTCTTTCCAGCTACCCAGCTTTGTATGCCTTTTAGAATTCCACTCTTCCAACTGTCAAGTCTGTATAGTGGTTAGCTCACCTTGGTCTTTTTGTGGTTTGTTTCCATCAAAGCAGATGTACTGGGCTTTTTCAGTTGCTGAAATGATCTGCCTTGGGCACTAAGAGATGCTGTCACAGAATCCAGTACTTAAACATACAGGATTGACCTGTTTACGTTCAAACTCATTTATAAAGAATATTGTATAGGGCAGTTGAACATCTTAGCTAAACAGTTTCTTTTCCCCAAAGGACATGTTAGTCCAACAGGCCATTCTAGGACTTCTACTAGCCCAGTAAGCTCCTGTTACCGTGCTGCTACGATAATGATTTAATCTCCCATAAAGCCGCATTTTAATAGGTGTTTATAGGCATCACTTACCAAGCGTTTCAAGTACTCTTTAGATGGAAACTGCTGGGGGAAAATGTTAACACAGGTACTTTCTCAATCAGGCCACCATTTGAACATTTTACATAGAAAGCAGTTGGTAGATGATTTTGTGAGTAAATGAATATAGTCGTTTACATTCAGATGGGATTTGTTTACCAGTTAATAATATTTATTATTCAGATGGGTAAATGAATACCCAGCTCAGGCCAGTGACCTTCAGTTGTTCCTGTAGGGATGTGGAGGTGATTCTCTGGGCACCTCTGTTCACATTTATTATGCACTTATTTTATGCCCCATGCTGGGCTGGATGCTGGGGTCACCATAATGAATAAAGCATCTTCATTGCCTGCAGGGAAGCTCCAAAAGTGCAGGCAAACAAAGAGCATGAGCGAAGTGCCACCCCCACTGTGTGTACAGCGAACCTTGGAAACAGAAGGCGGTGCTTTCTTTCACCCCTGCACCAAGCCCCTCTCCTGCATCACTGCCCTTCTCCCTGATGTGGGTTGCCGGGGCTGCAGTGCCCCCTCCTCTGTTCATCCAAGCAGGAGGAGGGCAGGGGGAGCCTCTCACAGGGTCTGGGGTGTCAGTGACAGTCCTCAGCTGGATAGAACCCACAAGTTGCTTCCTGGAATTGCTAGGTCTCTTCTAACTCTTGCTTCCCACCCCTTGAATCTCCCCCTGCTCTGTCATTGCCTGTGCCTCTGACGTCACTGGCAAAGGGAGGGAAATCTGGATTATTCCTGTTGGTCTTGAGATACTTACATAGAGAAATTCATACAAGTGATTTCCGTGTTTATTTACTATAAATTCTGTTACCCATGGTGCCATGAAATAAACTAACTTGCAGTCATCACCCATGTAGTTACTGAAAATAGCTTGTGAAATAGACTTTGGTGGTCTAATCTGGGGAACGTAACCACCTTTTGTAATGTTTCTAGGGAAAATGTGTTCCAAGTTTTGCACAACCAACTTACAAATGAGCTTGGAAAACACAGTTCATATATAAGTCAGAGACTTCCTGTATTGACGTTCAGCCACACTGGGAGAGCCTCATTTTGCTAGTGCTGGTGTGTCCCTAGCCTTCTGCTCCCCAAAATAATCTGAAAGCAATGCTGCTGGGGATTTCAAATTGACTCTGGGATTGTTGAAGTTAGGTATGCAATTTCAAAATCTGTTTACCAGCACCACAGAGCTCAGTGAAACCTAATTCATATCTGAAATGGTCCTTTCAGATCAGAAGTGTGTGTTTTTACCTTTTATGCACATACTGAAGTTAACCTGGTGCTCCCAACAACTTTGTTGCCTTGGGATGCTCTGAGGTACTAGGGAAGGGAGGGAAATGATTAATTTCCTGACACAGTAACCACCTGTTGGGTATTAAAGATTTATTGTCAAAAACCTCTCAGCATACAGTGGGTTACCTTGGGATAAGGATCCCATTTAAACTGCCTTAGGGTTTGTATTGTTTGTTTGGTTGAGGGTTTTTTTTTTTTTTTTTGCCAGGAAGATTCTTTTAAAGTAGTTGATTCTTAGTTAAAATTCCTGAATTCTAGATTTGATTTTAAAATAGCTATTTGATAATGTGTAATGTATTCTTGATAACACCTTTCCAGGACATCTCTGGTGGCCCTGCTGTGCATGAGATGACCCAGGGTTTCTTGGTTCAGCAGAAGCAAGGTGTACCGTGTTTCTGAATTGGTTTTTCAATGTACCCTGTGTTTTTAAAAAAAACTTTATAATAAATGAATCTTTTTTTGAGCCTTACTGGTCCTTGACGTTTTTACTTATTTGAACTAAGCAGGCTGAATGTTCCTGAGCCATTGACTAATACAGGAGCCCTGGATTCATCAGCCACTGATTCTGGATGGTAGACCCAGCTGTAGAAAGTAGGAGGGCTTCCTTAGGGGCTAGAACAACTCCTGTTCTTTCTTTCAAAACTTCTAGCCTTTTCATTTTTCAGATTTTGCGGGTTTGAAAATTGAGTCTTTCTGTATCCAGAGGAAGGCACAAAATTGACACCACTGAGAGAGAGAGAGAGATTGAAGGGGACTCATGTCCTCCAAGGAGGGCCTCAGATCTGGAGGTCTGCATGTCCCCCACCCTGCTGGGGGTGGGGGCTGTTGGTGGAGCCTTGGCTGTGTGTGGAAGGAATGGCTGACCTGGGAGATGTTCCGGCTGAATCATGCATTTGAGCTTGGAAAGCCCTGCCTCAAGTTCACTGGCAAGAATGAGGCAGAATTCACGATGTGGTGTCTTAAGATCCTGATGTTTGCCAAGGGTTTGAGCAATCCTTGACATCTCCTGTGGAAGAGAAGGCTATGCCTTGTCCCACAGTAAGTCCAGCAGAGATGGAAAAAGCCAGTCCCTTGCATCTCTCATGTGGTGTTTAGACTAAGACCTCGGCCTTGCTGGCCCACTCTTGGCACACTTTCCCGAACCTAAGGACCAGCAGAATTACAGGCCCAATTTCAGGCCGACTTGAGTTGGTGTCTGATGACGGACAAGTACCTACATGTGTCTTTCATTATTCTGTTGCCTTAGGAGATGCTGTTTAAGTTGGCAGATAGACTTATTGAAAGCAAAGCTTGTCACTGGTGAGATTACTGATTTCACAAAAAAAAAAAAAAGATCAAATGCCAAGGGAGAAGGAGGGGCATGTGTAGCATTTAAAAGTGTGGTGAAGCCATCAAGTTAACAAGAAAAAGTAGAATAAAATGTGGTTTCAATTTGTTGTACTGGGCTTGGGATGATAATGTTTCAATAGTAAACTGTAGGGAGAGAGTTTTCTGAATTTCAAAATTCTGGAAGTTATTTAGGAGGTTTAAATTTGCTTCAGTTTCCAGATCTATACTATAGTAAATCAGGATTTTTTTGCAGGACTTGCTGATGATGAGAACAGAGGTTGGCAATTGCTAGGCTGGAGGTCCTCAGCCTCTTTATGGAGAGGAACTACTTTTTATCTCCTGAAGCCTTGGGTTGTGGGGCAGAGCATGTTGGGGATGTTGAATGACCCATCCTAGATCTTCACACTTCTCACCTACATGACGCCCAGCTGCCATCCAGTGGCAGCTGCTGGACAGCATGGGAGCTGTAAAATCTACCTCGTTTTGTTCGCCCTTCCTGAGCATCCATTTCTCTGCTGCTTCTAGTTTGGGGGTGTTTTCCGTAGATAATACCTGACCCAGTCTTTGATGGGAAGAATTGACTATATGTCTAGTTTCAGTCTTTCAGGGTAAATGTGCATTTCTTTACCTTCTCCCTTCTTCCTAGTGGTACTAATTATTATCTGTATTGATATTTTTCCTTCTCCAATTAGTGATAATCTGCATACTTTTTCCTTGAATGTTCTTGTTTCCTTGGCTAAAGAATTAGTGCCTGATGGTATTTCCCCTTGTTACAGTTTTAATTCAAAGTGAGTCTTCACTTATATCTTCGTGTTTATGCTTTGAGCTGTGGTTTCCCAGTTCCCAAGTATGTTTCATGACACTTATCCTACATTTCAGACAAGGATTTGTGTGTCCCATAGGATTCAAGCTGGATTTGGAGAAAGCGCCAACTAGCAAATGGAATTATTCTGCCTTGTGAAAGGTTCCAGCCCTTTTAAAACTCGACTCAGCGAGATAGAAAACAAATATTCTTGGGAAGAAACTGGGTTTGTTAGTACTTGGCGAGAAACTTTCAGAAAGGAAAGAACATTTCCCCTGGCCTCAGGAGCACATTCAATGTGAAATATGACTGTTTTTAAAAGAGTTAAATTTATCTTTGGGTCATTTATTTGACTTGAAAATGAATGAATCTAGTCCTTACTTTAAAAAGAAAAGATTCAGAATCCTATTTTAAATAAAATGATAGTTCAGTTCATTAGGCAAGATGCTCCCAACATCAACTCTTCACTGAAAACAGCTGGGATTCCAGAGGTGTTTGCAGAAATCCTTACGAGCTGGGGGATGGGCAAAATGTGGCACAAGTTAGTTCCAGCTGCACACATTTGCCTCGTCTGAGCTCCTTATGGTAAATGAAGCACACGCTTCAGACTTAGTGTGGTGGAGTCAGATTCTCTCAGCAGCGGACTGAGCAGGTGGAAAGTTTATTTAGTCAGAGGAATGACTGAGAACAGTGAGCTATAAATCCATCAATAGCCATTCCAAGAAAGAGCTGTTAAATGTCTTCTTTTTATTTTCCCACAAATCCCATTTTGGGGGTGTGTTTTCATATTTTTATAACCTTTCCAGAATCTTGAGTGATTTTGAAACGCTTGCCATTTGGTCATAAATGTGACAAGTGAATAGGAGCCTGCGCGCTTGGATATGATTTAAAGCAGTTGACCCACCAGTGCTGGGCATAACTTCTGAAGATGGCTCTGTGAACACCCATTCTCCTGGCACCAGCAGCAAACAGGAAGTGGGCCAGGAGAGATTTGTTCTTGACAAAAGAGTGATCTGTATCCCAGCTCTGAACTCACACGCTGTTTAGACGGTGCTGTGTTTGGTGTGGTCAGTTCCCTCCTCTTGTCCTTTCCAGAGTGAAAAATGGAAAGTTTACCGAACAGAATTTTGAGTGGAATTTTAGATTGGAAAAGGACCATAGGGATGATCTAGTCCAAATTGAAAGGAAAAAAAAAAAAAGTTCAAAGAGGATGAATGATGTCGTGTTGGGATACTGGAATCTCTTCATAAAGCAAGAATCATCTTAAGGTGTCTTCATCTGAGACCTCTATCCAAAAGAGTAGCTTTACAAAGACTGCTTTAGTGAAGTCTTCAGTTTAAAAAAAGCGGCTCTTTGTCAGGCATTCTAAGGACAGGATAATGGGTATGTTTCCTTAAACAGTAAAGAATCTAACTGCCTTGCAGGAGACCCGGGTTCAATCTGTGGGTCCAGAAGATGCCCTGGAGAAGGGAATGGCAACCTACTCCATTATTCTTGCCTAGAGAATTCTATGGACAGAGGAGTCTAGAGAGCTAAAGACCATGGGGTCGCAGAGTCGGACACAACCGCCAACTAACACTTTCACTTTCAACGTTTCCTGAACACTGGTTTAGTACTGAAGTCATTCTTACCTTGGTGCTGGTCTGAGTAGCCTGGTAATTGAGTGAGTCACCATCTGTAACTTACTTTGTACAATATTAATGTGATTTAAGGGAAGACACCCTTGGAAGTGCTTAGCTATGGTTCATGCACATAGTCAGTCAATCATATTTCTTTTTGGTCTTAAAACTTTATATAATATGGGGAAATAGATTGCACAAGGACAGTCTTTTTTTTTTTTTTTTTAATGAAGCAGATGAAGCAGTGTCTTAAATTAAATCAGGGTTTCCTGAGGATCCGGAATCTTATTCCTAAATTTTCCCCTGGGTAGCCTCCAAATCCTTCTCTCGCCTTTGTCCCTAGTTGACACGAGTCGGGTCACGATTTACACTGAGTGGAAACGATGCTGCTCTGAGGCGATACTTGCTGGCAGGGAAAGATTTCTTCAAGGGAAATCAATCTAGACTGGAACGTGCGTTGCTGGATGGCTCCAGAAGCATTTCATTAGAGCTTAACTTCTGAGATTTTTCAATAAGGGGAATGAAATTTAACAGTATATAATTTTCTAAAATTACTGAAAGAAAATGGTTTCAGCCCCTGATTTGCAAAGTACTCACATTATAGTACTCTTGAAATTTTTGTTGGATAAAGATTTTTCCATGCCACGGATGTGGAGCGAATGGCCCACTCTTGCTGATAAAGGGAAGCTAGTGTTGGACAGGAACAAATGGTGAATTCAGGGCTTTTCCGGAATCTTTGGAGGTATTCATTTCTTGACCAAGCTATATGCGAATAGCATCTTTATCTGGGTCTGCCTCTGATTCAGCCTCAGCAGCTCCTTCAGCAATGGATTAAACAAATGTCACTTGTTAGCTACTTCTTCCTGACCCTAATGGACCAAGCGTTAATTTGAAGCCATGTTCTGTGAAATACTCCTTGGGGGAAATGGGTCAGGGATTTTATAATGATAGTGGGTGTTGGAGAACATGCCTAAGCTTGCTCATAATGATTGTATATATCTTGATTTTGATTCTCAGCTTCACTACTTTCGTAGCATTCTTTTAGGATCCCAGCCTGACTTCATCCACCCTGCACTGCTTCTTTTAATTCAGAAATTGAGAGCCATAGAGAGACGTGCTGGCCGTCGGGGTGAAGCAGCTTTTTAGCATTGGTGTCTGTGGTCTTCTATCACTCTTGTAATGGAGAGATTATAATATATACATTCATCAGTGTTCTTAGGTTGGCTGGAATGTTATTTATGCTTTGCAAAATTCCCAAGAGTGGTGCTTGGAACGTTGGTCTGCAAGCCATTTCGCTTTAAGATGCAGATAACATCTGTAAAAACCACGAAGTCATGGGCTTTGCAGGCTTGGTAACTGAGTTGCCTCTGTGGTGTGGTTTTACTCTTTTTTTCTGAAGTACTTGGTTGCAAGTAGTGGGACACTGAACTCGGAGGGGTGTATACACTGAAACCTTTAAAAATAGTATCTATTTATTCCACATAGCACATCCTTCAAAACAACTTTGATGACCCCAACTGGATGTTTTTCTGGTCTTAAATGATAACATCCTGAACTTATTTATTAACCCGGTCTTTCTCCCACTTGACCACTCCCCTCTGCTTTTTTTCTTTATCATAGTTTCTCTCTCGAGGATCTCAAAAACAAACACATGAAATCATTTTGTAATCCTTTAAAGGGTCTAGAAATTGACGGCATTATTGTTACCCTTCTTTCTTTTACTGTTGTAGTGTGAAATGGATTGTTGCTGAAGCACCAACAGCGAGGATGATTCGGTATATATCTTCAGTGATATCCAGTCTCAGCTTTGCACACCTACCAAGATCCTGAGCATTTTGATGATCTTAATTAGACATGTTCTGATGATTCACTCATAGCAAAGTGCTAAAGGACCATATAAGTGGGTGTATGTTTTCAGAGAAGATTATGGTTGGAATTTATGTAGAAGAATTTTGCCGCAGACCCTATTAAAATCAGCCCTGTCCCTCTGATACGACACACAAAGCTTTGTTAACTTCTGTTTCAGTGTGATTGATTATCAGACCTTTCCTAAGAGACTGGTTTCTGAGTGGGGGTGGTGGGTGGAGGGGGTGGGTGATGTGAGTTACCATGGGGCCCTAAGTGGTCTCAGGGCTGTGGGAGGAGGGTTAGCAAGAGAGCGGGATGATGGAGGAAGAAACGTTTGCCAAGCAGGACACAGCTTTAGGAGGAGAGGATGGAGATGCTCAGGACAAGGCCCCTGGTTTTCAGTTGTTTTAGGCCTTGCCCTGTTGAAGAAGGCCAGAGCATCCACCCGGCCAGCTCGGGGTTGCATTAGTACTTGTCCTCCGCAGGGCGTGGCCACACCGGGCAGAGGCAGATGGGCTCTACGGCGCACCCTGGGTACCACAGGGACGTGGGCTATAGCTGAGGTGGGAACCCCAGAGAGGGGGTTGCTGCAGGACCCAGCCAGGCCCTACTCAACCTCCACAGCCTGTCATTTCTCTCCTCGTCAGTATTTTGAATTACAGGAGCAAGTATAGGGGCTCATAACTCAAAGAAATGTGATAGACGGACAGGGGAAGCTGCGTCTTCATCGGGAGAGGTCACAAAGTCCCTCTACCCACAGGTTTCACTCCCTCTCATCTACTGAGTAGCCTGCTGAAGTGCAGACTTTACCATGAGAGACCAACCCATTAATACAGGCCTGGCCTTTATTAATTTTAAGTTGGTCCTAACGCCTTTGGCTTATTATCTGTGGAAGATCCTAAAAGGGAGTGATAGAGTTTGATAGCCGGTAGGATGGGGAAAGGGGCTTTCACTACTCTGAAGTTAGGATACTTTTACTTGCATCTTGCAGAGCAGTATTCTCCTTCCTTTGTTACACAATTTTTGCAGAACACATTAATTGGCATTTTCAAACATTTACTGTATATGGTGTTACTTATAGTTTTGTTTCGTCGTTTTTTTTTCCCTGACACCATAGTTGTTCATCAGTAATCTCTGAGTTATTCATATACCATCTTCAAGTGCTGAGTAAGGAAAGATCTATTACTTACTGTTGTTTAAGTCTTGGTGATATGTTACGTTAGGTATTTTAACATATTGTTAACAGAAATACACAACACAGTTGCTCAGTGATTTTCAAACAGCTAGTTCAGTTCTTAACCATTGTTCAGAGAGCACTTGAAAAGATCTTGGAAATAATCCACTCCTTATAGTTTTATGTCTTAGAAAACTGAGATCCAGAAAGAGTCAACTTAGAGGAGTCCAACATTCATTCATTAAAAGGCTTTCATGTATCAGGCACTTCACAAAGTGCAGGGTCCAGTGATTGTCGTCCTTGCTTCAGTTCCCTGCCCTAGAAACACCACCTGGTGGAAGAGAGGCAGGGGTGTCATTTGAACCCGGGTCAAACTAATTCTAAAGTGATTGCTCTTTCATTAAGTACCTAAGGTTTCTTAATTAAACACCTCAGATGGATTGTAATCTGTCCAAAGTTTTATCTTCCAATGGTCCTCGTAGAACAAGACTTTTTAAACATTTGGGGTGACAGGGACCCCTTTATAAATGCATTCGGTCAGCTGATCATATCCTCTGTGTCCTTGTACAGTGAGTTTAGGGCACATTCCAGGAGTGATCTCCCCAAACCTATATTCTCTTAATGATCTGGAGCCCCTTTTTGGAAATACGAGTTTGCAGCTGAAATGAATCTCCTGGCTCTTCAGTGTAGGTGGTGTGGACCTAGTTTTACAGACCATACCTTTCAGCCAGTTTTCCTGGGTATTACCACCATAAAGCACATTATACCAGGGTTTCACCTGCAGAGTCAAACCCTGAAACCATTCACACTGACACCTCAAAAACCATGCTACCTTGAAGAACTCTGGGTCAGCTGCCTTTCAAGGAGCCAGCTCATGCAGACTTTTGCTTAGAAGTTCAGGCAGTTCAGAAATTTGTGCTGCCTTCAGACCTGTAGACCTTATGCCAGAAAGAGCCTAGAGGGCCCAGAAGGACACACTCACTGCAGATTTCTATTCTTTTCTCATTGCCTTTCCTGCATGAGGAATCTTGATTCGGTGCCTTTGAGCTCTTTCTCATGTTATCACATCATCTGAATTGGAGCTGCTTGCCTCTTCCAGCCTCTGCCACCCGTGAAACTTTTCACATTTGGAGAAAACAATAGCAGCTTGACTTTCTAAAGGAAATAGCTTCTCTTCTGGGATCAAACTGGAAGCAGATATTTGAGCTGTGAAACTTTTTTTTTTTTTAAGTGTCAGGAGCTGAATTGAAGCATCCTGTTCCCTGTACTGGGACGAAGTCAAGTTTTAGGGCTAGAAGCAGGCGGTGTGGACACCTGCTGCAGAAGAGACCGCCTCGGACAGTTCAGTCTGTCCCTTAAGTGTCTCCACCCTTGTCCACAGCCCCATGTTTTAGCCGAAGTTTGAAGCCCAGAAGGCATTTACTATTGTAACCCATAGGGCTTAGTCTCTAAGGTTTTATAAGAATGGATACATTAAATTATACCTTCTGAAAAGAGTCAGAGTATTAAGAGACTGAATATAAAGATGCTGGGTAACACATTGGACCAGCTTTCAGAAGGAACGCTCCCTAAGGTGCCCGCCTCTGCCCATCAGAGTAGGTAGACATTTCTACCTCCATCCTTTTGTTTTGACTTGTGTTTATTTATCCTGCAGCAAATATCAGACATGTTAACGAACCCTAATTTTATAAATGAAATTATTGCAGCTCACGCTGTCAAGATGTGAACCTAACCAGACCTCAGATTTTCTGACTTAATAGCTGGACTGTAGCAGCCTTTCCCAGATAATGGAAGCTTCTGTCAGCTGCAGTCAGCCACCTGTTTCTAACAGGAGGCACCCAGACACACAGAATGCAAATTCTAAGGGTAGCCAGTAGCAGATGGAGAGCCACCAGATGAAGCAATTTCACTAATCATGGGCATTTCTGAAAAACCGACTTATAGGTCTGGTCTCATGTCCTGACCCCAGGCCAGGCACTGTGATGGACACCGGGCATCTGCTGCCGCATATTCCAGAAGGCTCTTAGTGTATAATGAACTCTGCAGGTGCCCTAGACTCAATGCCTTCACAGTAGGGTTAAAGCTGGTTGTACTCATTGTACGCAGTAATAAGTAAAGAAGAGTAGAAAACTCAGAGCTCTTGTTTGGTCTTTGGGGATCTAAGGAATATACTTCCTTTTTGTCTTTTTTTTTTTTTTAGTTTTGATCCCACAGCTAACATCTTTTGCAGATTACCAAATTCACATGAAGACAAGCCAAAAGCTATCCTTCTTGGGCCGTGCTTCCCAGTACAGGGCCCACCAGCCACATGTTTCACGGTCACCCTGAGCCATGGAAATGTGCCTGTGAGTATGAAAAGAGAAATGAAAATTGTCAAATAGTTCATTATTAACTTTTATACCGATCATATGTTGAAATACTACTATTTTGGATATATAGTACTAAATAGAAGATTAAACTTTCACCTGTTTCTTTTTGCTGGTAACGTGGCTAGTAGAAAATTTTAACCAACATGGCTTACATTTGGACCCCACCATTCAAGGTACATGGAGTAGGAAATGGCAACCCACTCCAGTATTCTTGCCTGAAAAATTCCATGGACAGAGGAGTTGGGTGGGCTACAGTCTCTGGGGTCACAAGGAGTCGGACATGACTGAGGAACTAAGCACATTAAAGGTACTGAAAGCCTCTTCTTTGTCTGAATTTCTATAAACTCAGTGAGTATTTTGCATATTCTGTTGGATTCCATTTCATGTATGCATATCTGTGTCTTTTTTACCAAAATGAATCGTCACTTACTCAAAGACAGGACCTTGGAAATAGTCTGTCTCATGCCATGATTTTCAGCAGTGGAGAGGACTGGTGGTCCCCATGCCTGGAGGGGGTTTCTCTCCTTTGTGAGTACAGAGCACCTATGCTCAACATCTCTGATTTTCTTGAAGAGATGGGCACGATAAAGGACAGAGATGGTGTGGACCTAACAGAAGCAGAAGATATTAAGAAGAGGTGGCAAGAATACACAGAAGAACTGTACAAAAAAGAGCTTCAAGACCTAGACAATCATGATGATGTGATCACTGACCTAGAGCCAGACATCTTGGAATGTGAAGTCAAATGGGCCTTAGAAAGCATCACTACGAACAAAGCTAGTGGAGGTGATGGAATTCCAGTGGAGCTATTCCAAGTCCTGAAAGATGATGCTGTGAAAGTGCTGCACTCAATATGCCAGCAAATTTGGAAAACTCAGCAGTGGCCACAAGATTGGAAAAGGTCAGTTTTCATCCCAATCCCAAAGAAAGGCAATGCCAAAGAATGCTCAAACTACCGAACAATTGCACTCATCTCACACGCTAGTAAAGTAATGCTCAAAATTCTCCAAGCCAGGCTTCAGCAATATGTGAACCGTGAACTTCCTGATGTTCAAGCTGGTTTTAGAAAAGGCAGAGGAACCAGAGATCAAATTGCCAACATCCGCTGGATCATGGAAAAAGCAAGAGAGTTCCAGAAAAACATCTATTTCTGCTTTATTGACTATGCCAAAGCCTTTGACTGTGTGGATCACAATAAACTATGGAAAATTCTGAAAGAGATGGGAATACCAGACCACCTGATCTGCCTCTTGAGAAATCTGTATGCAGGTCAGGAAGCAACAGTTAGAACTGGTCATGGAACAACAGACTGGTTCCAAATAGGAAAAGGAGTACGTCAAGGCTGTATATTGTCACCATGTTTATTTAACTTATATGCAGAGTACATCATGAAAAATGCTGGACTGGAAGAAACACAAGTTGGAATCAAGATTGCTGGGAGAAATATCAATAACCTCAGATATGCAGATGACACCACTCTTATGGCAGAAAGTGAAGAGGGGCTAAAAAGCCTCTTGATGAAGGTGAAAGTGGAAAGTGAAAAGGTTGGCTTAAAGCTCAACATTCAGAAAACAAAGATCATGGCATCTGGTCCCATCACTGCATGGGAAATAGATGGGGAAACAGTGGAAACAGTGTCAGACTTTGTTTTTCTGGGCTCCAAAATCACTGCAGATGGTGACTGCAGCCATGAAATCAAAAGACGCTTACTCCTTGGAAGGAAAGTTATGACCAACCTAGATAGCATATTCAAAAGCAGAGACATTACTTTGCCAACAAAGGTTCGCCTAGTCAAGGCTATGGTCTTTCCTGTGGTCAGGTATGGATGTGAGAGCTGGACTGTGAAGAAGGCTGAGCGCCGAAGAATTGATGCTTTTGAACTGTGGTGTTGGAGAAGACTCTTGAGAGTCCCTTGGACTGCAAGAAGATCCAACCAGTCCATTCTGAAGGAGATCAATCCTGGAATTTCTTTAGGAGGAATGATGCTAAAGCTGAAACTCCAGTATTTTGGCCACCTCATGCGAAGAGCTGACTCATTGGAGAAGACTCTGATGCTGGGAGGGATTGAGGGCAGGAGGAGAAGGGGACGACAGAGGATGAGATGGCTGGATGGCATCACTGACTCGATGGATGCGAGTCTGAGTGACCTCCGGGAGCTGGTGATGGACAGGGAGGCCTGGCGTGCTGCAGTTCATGGAGTCGCAAAGAGTCGGACACGACTGAGCGACTGATCTGATCTGATCTGATCTGATGCTCAACATCCTATAGAATGTCATAGAATTCAAAACACATGGTTACCAGGGACATGGGCCAGCAGGGGGCGCTATTCCTGAGCACTCTGCTTTCCTGGTCTGACCTTGGGAGAACTCTAGACAGCTTTGTGTTTCTGTTTTTTGCCTTTGTGGTTCTGACTCTTGGCTGTACCAGTTTCCAGAGAAAACAAGAAAAGGTGCAGTCTTTAAAGAAGCCATGTGCCCTGTGTCCTCAAGGGGAGTGACAGTGCAGAAGAACCCTTTGCAAGGGAACTGCTGATTGGTTCTCCAAACCAGATACTGCTGCTGCTGCTGCAAAGTCGCTTCAGTCGTGTCCGACTCTGTGCGACCCCATAGACGGCAACCCACCAGCCTCCCCCGTGCCTGGGATTCTCAAGGCAAGAACACTGGAGTGGGTTGCCATTTCCTTCTCCAATGCATGAAAGTTAAAAGTGACAGTGAAGTCGCTCAGTCGTGTCCGACTTTTAGCGACCCCATGGACTGCAGCCCACCAGGCTCCTCCATCCATGGGATTTTCCAGGCAAGAGTACTGGAGTGGGGTGCCATTGCCTTCTCCCCAAACCAGATAACCCCCTCTCAATTAAGTCCTGGCTCTGACTGGTACAGCTGTGTGAGCCTGGGCAAAGCTCTTAACCTCTCTGAGCCTCCGTTTTCTTCTGTGTAAAATGAGAATACAGATAGAATATCTGATTATCATAATCAGATCATTTCAGTAAAATAACTTAGCACAGTCTCTGGCACATCATAAGTGTTACCTATTGTTATTATTGCTGTCATGGTAATGAAAGCCTCAGCTACTAAGCAATCTTGAATGATTTTTTCCTGATCTTGTGTGATTTGGGATTATTCCTACTGCCACATTTTTGAAAATGTATCATTTTTCAAATGACTGAATGGCAAGCCCCAAGTCCAGAGGGGACTGGGTAAACTTACAAAGATCTAGGATTTGGGGAACAGGGCAGTTTCCTCTGAGCATCTCATTCTGTCCCTTTACCTGTTTTATCACTGACATTTGTATTCACTGAGTACACAGCATAGATCACAAGCTGATTTTGCATGGACTCCCTTTCACTGGAGCCCAGTGTGCTTTGGTTAGAAATCTCAAGATGTTGAAAGGAACTAGGTTTACAAGCAGCTTAATTCAGAAACTCAGAAGAGGGGTGTGTGTGTGTGTGTGTGTGTGTGTGTGTGTGTGTGCGCGCGCACGCGCGTGCGTGCTTTGGTTAGAAATCTCAAGATGTTGAAAGGAACTGGGTTTACAAGCAACTTAATTCAGAAACTCAGAAGAGGGGGTGTGTGTGTGTGTGTGTGTGTGTGTGCGCTTAGTTACTCAGTCGTGTCCAACTCTTTGCAACCCCATGGTCTGTAGCCTGTCTGTGGGATTTTTCCAGGTAAGAGTTCTCCAGGGGATCTTCCAGACCCAGGGATCAAACCTGGGTCTCCTGCACTGTAGGCAAATTCGTTACTGGCTGAGCCACCAGGGAGACCCCAGAAGAGGGTGAACAGGAGAAAACTCCCTGGAGGAAAATCACAAGTGAAATAGAATGAGCAGGGCCCTTGGATTCAGACAAACATGGGTTGTAGTATCTGCTCTGCCAAACATTAGTCAGTTTATCTTGCTCAAGCCACCTAACCTGTGTCTTTCCCATGTACACAGTGCGACGGATGGACTAAGGCTGTTACCATGACTAGGAAGTGACCTAGATGACTAGAACAGTCCAAGCCAGTGACTGCTCACTCCTCCCCTCCCTTCCTCACTTGGCCTGACCTTCACTCTTAATTTCACGATCTTTCCTCCCCACCTCTGCCCCCTTAAATTGTGGTATACATCAGGGGTCCGCAACCTCTGCAATCTGATGCCTGATGATCTGAGGTGGAGCTGATGTGATAATAGTAGAATTAAAATGCGTTTGAATCATCCCAAACACCCCCACTGCCTGTCCATGGAAAAATTGTCTTCCGCAAAACCAGTCTCTGGTGCCACAAAGGTTGGAGACTGCTAGATAGAAACCAGTTAGTGTTAGATTCTCTGACTTGCAGCAGCAGTGACTGGAGTACACTTAAGAACATGTGGTTAGTAGTCTTCCATTAGATCCACTTACAGAAACGGGAGAGAGACTTTAGTTCTTTTTGAATTTACTATTCATTCTGGAAAACTGGAAGTTTATATCTCACTTAAAAACACTTTCAAAAAGGTTTCCCCTCCTCTGTTAGGAATGATGGGTTAAAGTATAAGAATGAAGTACAACTAAATATTGCCATTTTTCTACTTGCTTTATTTACCCCCCACCCGGTTATTTGAAGTAAGTTTTTGCTTGGTGCCAACACGAGCCATCTCCCAGGTACCTGTGATTTTTTTCAGATTTACAGCAACATTGTGGCTAACTGGAATACAGTTATTTTTACAGTAATTTATGATTAAGTACAATTTAGTATTTTATATTGGGCATATGATCTCCTTGACTTTTATCTTCAAATCATGGAATTTTAAGGACCAGTAGTTACTTTAGAACTTATCTAATCCTTACCACTTCATTGATACAGTAGTGAAGACCCAGATCAGATCAGTCGCTCAGTCGTGTCCGACTCTTCGCGACCTCATGAATCGCAGCACGCCAGGCCTCTCTGTCCATCACCAACTCCCGGAGGTCACTCAGACTCACATCCATCGAGTCAGTGATGCCATCCAGCCATCTCATCCTCTGTCATCCCCTTCTCCTCCTGCCCCCAATCCCTCCCAGCATCAGAGTCTTCTCCAATGAGTCAACTCTTCTCATGAGATGGCCAAAATACTGGAGTTTCAGCTTTAGCATCATTCCTTCCAAAGAAATCCCAGGGCTGATCTCCTTCAGAATGGACTGGTTGGATCTCCTTGCAGTCCAAGGGACTCTCAAGAGTCTTCTCCAACACCACAGTTCAAAAGCATCAATTCTTCGGCGCTCAGCCTTCTTCACAATCCAGCTCTCACATCCATACATGACCACAGCAAAGACCATAGCCTTGACTAGGCGAACCTTTGTTGGCAAAGTAATGTCTCTGCTTTTGAATATGCTATCTAGGTTGGTCATAACTTTCCTTCCAAGGAGTATGCGTCTTTTAATTTCATGGCTACAGTCACCATCTGCAGTGATTTTGGAGCCCAGAAAAATAAAGTCTGACACTGTTTCCACTGTTTCCCCATCTATTTCCCATGAAGTGATGGGACCAGATGCCATGATCTTCGTTTTCTGAATGTTGCACTTTAAGCCAACCTTTTTACTCTGCACTTTCACTTTCATCAAGAGGCTTTTTAGTTCCTCTTCACTTTCTGCCATAAGGGTGGTGTCATCTGCATATCTGAGGTTATTGATATTTCTCCCAAATCTTGATTCCAACTTGTGTTTCTTCCAGTCCAGCATTTCTCATGAGGTACTCTGCATATAAGTTAAATAAGCAGTGTGACAATATACAGCCTTGATGTACTCCTTTTCCTATTTGGAACCAGTCTGTTGTTCCATGTCCAGTTCTAACTGTTGCTTCTTGACCTGCATACAGATTTCTCAAGAGGCAGATCAAGTGGTCTGGTATTCCCATCTCTTTCAGAATTTTCCACAGTTTATTGTGATCTACACAGTCAAAGGCTTTGGCATAGTCAATAAAGCAGAAATAGATGTTTTTCTGGAACTCTCTTGCTTTTTTCATGATCCAGCAGATGTTGGCAATTTGATCTCTGGTTCCTCTGCCTTTTCTAAAACCAGCTTGAACATCAGGAAGTTCACGGTTCACATATTGCTGAAGCCTGGCTTGGAGAATTTTGAGCATTACTTTACTAGCGTGTGAGATGAGTGCAATTGAGTGGTAGTTTGAGCATTCTTTGGCATTGCCATTCTTTGGGATTGGAATGAAAACTGACCTTTTCCAGTCCTGTGGCCACTGCTGAGTTTTCCAGATTTGCTGGCATGTTGAGTGCAGCACTTTCACAGCATCATCTTTCAGGACTTGGAATAGCTCCACTGGAATTCCATCACCTCCACTAGCTTTGTTTGTAGTGATGCTTTCTAAGGCCCACTTGACTTCACATTCCAGGATGTCTGGCTCTAGGTCAGTGATATCTTCCCAAAGTTCCCAATGTGTTACTGACAGATCTAGAACTCATGTCCTTGCCTGTTGTCTTTTTTTTTTCCCCTTACTATGACACAGTGGCTTCTGGGTTGTTTTTCGTATGATATGGTAACAATCTTGCATAGGTATAGCATTTTAATAGTGTGTGTGGGTTTTTTTAACAGATGTCAAAGAAAGTCTGGCAATGTATTTTAGGACCCTAATTTTGAGTTTCTTTAATAGATTACATTCAAGCAATGCCCAGAAAGTATTTTACAGGCTGAAATGAAAGCTTTTAGTCTTTAAAAGACTAATGCAAAAAGTGACCAACAGGGGGAAACCTTCTGCAGCCTTTCGGATTAATTCACTTAGGTTTAGCCCCTTTTCAAAGCTCCTGTTGAAGTCAGCAGAAAACATCTGTTGACTTATTTATAGCCACAATTTCTTAGAAGCATATTCTATAGCAGATGAAAAAGTAGTTGACAGCTCATAATTCATAAAGTTACTGAGGCCTAATCTAATAGAACAAAGTGTACACAGCCAGCTCCTGTGGTTCAGGCCCTGCCTCTCCCCTTTCAGCTGAAGACAGAATGGTGTAACCGAGTGGAGCACAGGTGGTTCTGGTGGTTAAGAGAGAGAGGCAGCTGGGTCCCTGTCGTGACAGCGTCACAGACCTTTCAGTTGTAGGAAACCAGGGTTGTTCTGACCAATCTCACTTTTCACTGGGACGCTTAAACACGGTGATATCTGCAAATTGTTAGCAGTGCATTTTCTGTTAATCTAAGATGTTGATGACAATGACTGAGTCAATACTTCTGTATCTGGGTTAAGCTTAACTTATTACTTCACTCCTTTTCTTTGACCACATGTTGTATTATGGTATTTGACAAGACCACGTTGTCCTTGCTGACTTTTAAGCAATTACTAAAAATATACCTAAAAAGTCTATATTTTTTAGCTCACTTCTGGTCTTTTTGGGAACGTAGTCAGATTTCTTTCTGTAATTAATTCATTTTGTATTTTGCTTCTGCTCTATCTGTAGGACCTCCTGTATATCACAGTTGGGTTTTTTGTTTCTCTTTTTTTCTGTTGTTTTTTTTTTTTTTTGTCACAGTTTAGGGGGAAAGTGGTCTTGCCTGGAAGATCCCATGGATGGAGGAGCCTGGTAGGCTGCAGTCGATGGGGTTGCTAAGAGTTGGACATGACTGAGCGACCTTACTTTAACTTTTCACTTTCATGCATTGGAGAAGGAAATGGCAACCCACTCCAGTATTCTTGCTTGGAGAATCCCAGGGACAGAGGAGCCTGGTGGGCTCCCGTCCATGGGGTCGCACAGAGCCGGACACGACCGAAGCGACTTAGCAGCAGCAGCAGCAGGGGAAAGAAGATGGTAGATTGGTCTGGCACAATTAAGTCTCTGTAGCATAGTGCTATTTATTACCCTGTGCTTTTTTGAGAATTTAATGATAGGATCCAACTGCTGCCAATACTGACCCATCTAAAATTGTTATCCTTAAAAAGAAAATTATATCCAGAACAAGTCCATGGACTTCTTTAGCTGAGGGGTGAATAGCCTTGTGTTCATTTCACAAATGATTGTTGTACATTGTGAAAACGGAGAATTTATTAACCCACCAGAATTACTCACATTTGTCTGAGGTAGTAAAAGTATCACTCTTGATTCCTCGCACAATTGTTAATGGTTGTGTTTGCTTTTATCTCACAGTTGCTATCCTTTATTGTATATATGAATTGCTTAGTTTTCTGTGATTTAAAAAAAAAAAAACATTTAATCAAAAAGCATGATTAAGTTATCTCTTCCTTTCCTAGTTTTCTCTGTTAGCTGACAGGGTATATCTATTCAGTTATTTTCAGGTCCCTGTCTTTCTCACCTTTTTCTTTCTAATCCTGTGGACACATCATCTTTTTCCTTTTCTCTGCCTCTTTGATCATGAGCATTTTAACTCCCTTCTTATCCTTATTAAGCAGGCATATCACATTAATATTTCATTTTGGACTCTTTGAAATATAAGTTACTATGTAAATCTTTAATTTTTTTTTTTTTTTTGGTAAATTATTTGCGGGGCCCTTTCCCCATCTGATGATTAACCAAAATAAGTCCATCTGTACCTTGCAGAAAGTGATAAGTTAGACAGCTATATTTAGCTAAATAAAACCCATTACATCCTTGGGGAAGAATGTGCTTAGTTTAGCCTTATGAGAAAACATTTAATAAATGCTGTCCTGAAAATATTTAGCCTGGCTGAGTAGACTGGCGAGGATTCAGTCCTGATAAAGCTGAGGTGCTGGTGAGAAGCTGGCCCTGTGGTCCAAGCTCAGGTTGAACAGTCGCACCTTTTGTCAGGAAGGAGTGTAGCTGTGGGTGTCTCCTGTTGCCAAGTGCCCTACCATCGGCTTCCTGCAAGGATTTTCCACCCACTTCTCGTGGCTCGTAACCTCTAGAAGGTCATATGTGGCATGACTGCGTAAGGAGGAAATGAGGTTCATGGAGTGGTTTTATGGCCAACATGCTGAACTTGGCCTCAGTTTCCTCCTCTGTAAAATAGGGACAATCATAATACCACACAGAGTTCAGCACACTAAATGAGGTGAAGCACATCAAGTGCTGAGCAGTTTCCAACACTCACTGTTCAGTACATAAAAACCACTGGTTGTAGTAGGAGTGACTTGCCAGGTCAGCTTTTCTAATGTGTCATTACCTTCCTTCCCCCCACCCACCCTGCAGTTTAACAAGCTGAGTCCTCTGAATGTGGCAAGGTAGGAAAAGCTCCTGTGTGGGCATCAGGACTGGGTTCTAGCCCTTGGCCTGAACTTCTGTGGGACCTTGGGCACGTGGTGACTCACGTGATCTCTTCCCACACAGTGGTACACAAAGGCACAGACCAGCAGTAAGCTCACACCTTGGTCTCCATTCTGCTGGTGATCCTTAGCCTTGGAAGAGAAGAAAAATGCTCATCTCTCTCTTCTGATATCTAATTGGGTATGATAGCAGATCTAATTAGAATTGAGAGCCAGACCCATCATCTGCCTGACACATATTTGGATATTGGGCTGTGGGAGCTGGTGTAAGATCAGCCTGTGAAGCCCAGGGCAATTTAAGCGATAAGCTATGAGTGTGTGAAGGTTAATTGTTGAGAGTTTGTCTCCCACAGTGATCTGGATTTTCTCTCTCCGATTGGTGGGCCCAGTCCTTGCTATTCAGAGTAGTCTGAGGACCAGCGGCTGGGCATCAATTGGGAGCTTACTGGAAATGCAGAATCCCGAACCTCACCCTGATCTACTGAATCAGGTTATTAATACACATTAAAGTTCAGGAAGCACTGCCCCAAATGGCTGCCATGGAGCATATTCTATCTGACACAGAGGACGTTTACTTAAATACCTATAGAATTGGTATTTGTCATTGATTTCCACAACCCTCCCCCGCTAGATGTATAGCTTCCTTCTTCTCTTTGGGTATAGTGTGTTGATGTGTTAGGTGGCTCAGTTTGTCATGACAAAATACCATATCAAAGTGGCTTAAATAGCAACAAAAAAAGTAGTTTTTCAGTTCAGGTCATGTGGCTGAAAGTCTGAGATCCGATGCCAGTGTGGTTGAGTTCTGGCGGGGCCCCTTTCCTGGACTGTGTACAGTAGCTTGTTTTGTGTTCTCACATATTAGGGGGGCACTAGTGGTAAAAAGAACCCAGCTGCCGATGCAGGAGACATAAGAGATGTGAGTTCGATCCCTGGGTCAGAAAGATCCCCTGGGGAAGGAAATAGCCACCCACTCCAGTATTCTGGCCTGGAGAATCCCACAGACAGAGGAGCCTGGAGGGCTGCAGTCCATGGGGTCGCAAAGAGTTGGACATGACTGGAGTGACTTTAGTACATATTGGGGCTCTCTGGTATTTCTTCTTACAAGGGCACTAATCCCATTGTGATGGCCCCTACCCTTATAATTTTATCTCAGTTTAATTACCACCCAAAGGTTGCATCTCCAAATACCACGTTGGGAGTAAGGCCTCAACATATTAATTTGGAGGGATGTGGTTGAGTCCATGGCAACTGATTTCTGCAACTTATTTTGAGATTCATCCAAAAAAGTAAAATAGGCAGATGGAAAGATATGTAATTAAATATAGTAAAATGTTAATAATAAAATCTAGGATATCCACATTCACTGTACAGTTCTTTCTGGCATATCCAAAATTGTCAGAGAAAAAGCCCTGCTCTCTTTAGTTACTGGAGTGAATCTAGTGGTTCTTTTCTCTGATTTCCATCCAGGCTTTCTTAAAACGGCCTTGCTGGACAGCTTTGCCTCTTTGGCAGGAGCCCCCTCTGCACGCCCTCCTTGGTCGGGTAATGTCCTGCTTCTACACTGTTAGTTATAAGGTTCCAGCCTCCACTGAGATGCTTCATTCTGGCCTCCTGTTTCCCCAGGAGTATCTTTCTGTTAGGTTTCTCGTTCACCTTAGCCCTCTCCTGATAAGAGGATCCTTCGATTCTTATGAGGCTGGTGCCTCTCAAGTTTCATTGAAAGAGCCTACATAAAGCATTTCTTACTTTTTCTGCACTTGACTGTGAAATCTATTATCAGATGAAAGCGAGAGAGAAGGGTGTGCCTCCGTGGTCCACCCTGCCCCTGAGAGAGAGAGCGTGACTCACCCTGAGCCCCCACCTCCCTCATGTATTAACAGGGCTCCCATTGTTTTTATAGGACCGTCAGGATCTGAAGTTCAGGGTATTTTCTAGTGAGGGGCAATATACTGGCTTATTTATTTGGTCAGTTCAGTTCAGTCGCTCAGTCATGTTCAACTCTTTGCTACCCCATGGACTGCAGCACTCCAGGCCTCCCTGTCCATCACCAACTCCCAGAGCTTGCTCAAACTCATGTCCTTTGAGTCGGTGATGCCATCAAACCATCTCATCCTCTGTCATCCCCTTCTCCTCCTGCCTTCAATCTTTCCCAGCATCAGGATCTTGTCCAATGAGTCAGTTCTTTGCGTTAGGTGACCAAAGTATTGGAACTTCGGCATCAGTCCTTCCAGTGAACATTTGGGACTGATTTCCTTTATGGATTAACTGGTTGATTGGTTCAATCTCCTTGCAGTCCAAGGGATTCTCAAGAGTCTTCTCCAACACCACGGTTCAAAAGCATCCATTCTTCGGCGCTCAGCTTTCTTTATAGTCCAACTCTCACATCCATACATGACACCGGGAAAAACCATAGCTTTGACTACACAGACCTTTGTTGTGTACTGGTAATGTCTCTGCTTTTTAACCTGCTGTCTAGGTTGGTCATAGCTTGTCTTCCAAGGAGCAAAAGTCTTTTAATTTCATGGCTGCGGTCACCATCTGCAGTGATTTTGGAGCCCAAAAAAGTCTCTCACCATTTCCATTGTTTCCCCATCTATTTGCCATGAAGTGATGGGACTGGATGCCATGATCTTAGTTTTCTAAATGTTGAGTTTTAAGCCAAGTTTTTTGCCCTCCTCTTTAACTTTTATCAAGAGGCTCTTTAGTTCTTCGCTTTCTGCCATAAGGGTGGTGTCATCTGCATATCTGAAGTTATTGATATTTCTCCTGGCAATCATGATTCCAACTTGTGCTTCATCCAGCCTGGCATTTCGCATGATATACTCTGTGTATAAGTTATATAAGCAGGGTGACAATATACAGCCTTGCTGTACTCCTTTTCCTATTTGGAACCAGTCTGTTGTTCCATGTCCAGTTCTAACTGTTGCTTCCTGACCTGCATACAAATTTCTCAAGAGGCAGGTCAGGTGGTCTGGTATTCCCACCTCTTTCAGAATTTTCCACAGTTTATTGTGATCCACACAGTCAAAGGCTTTGGCTTGGTCAAAAAATCAGAAGTAGATGTTTTCCTGGAACTCTCTTGCTTTTTTGATGATCCAATGGATGTTGGCAATTTGATCTCTGGTTCTTCTGCCTTTTCTAAATCCAGTTTGAACATCTAGAAGTTCATGGTTCACGTACTGTTGAAGCCTGGCTTGGAGAATTTTGAGCATTACTCTGCTAGAGTGTGAGATGAATGCAGTCGTGTGGTAGCTTGAACATCCTTTGTTTATTTGGTGGGGAGTGCAAAAACTGGTGTTACTAGAGTCATTTTACTTGAAGACAGCAGAAAGTATCAATACCATAGCTGCCCACTTGGGGAGCAGCCACTGTGTGTCACGTGACTCCCTTGCTGCAGTTACCCTTAAACTAGGGAGCCTTGGTGGGAGATTTGGAGAAACTTATCACAGGTTTCTGTCTTTGAAAAGGAAAAATAAGATTCTGGTGGAGAGAAACAGGCCCAAGCTGAACTCAGGGACACTATTCAGGAGGTTTGTGATTAAATGACTTCATTTCTCTCCGTCTCCTCGCCTTTAAATTGAGGGTGATAAGGAACTGCTATGAAAAATAAGTGAAAGCCTGTCTGTAAAATGCTTAGTGTGGCGGTGTGATTCCTGACTGATGTTCAGTAATAGTCATTCACTCAATAAATGGTCAAGCGCCCGTTGGGTTTGAGTCACACGGTTCTTCCTCTCTTTCCTTCCCTTTTGGGGCCTCTCAGCACACTTTATATGAAATCTTTCTAAGCCAACCAACCAAAGGATCCCAACTTTTCTTATAAACCATTAGGCTCCCAGATCCTAGGGACTCAGCTACAAATTATTTTCCACGTGGAGAGAGGGAGAAGTCTTTTTCTCTTCCCCATTTATCTCTTGCCCAGTATCTTAATTTGCTATATGCTATAAATGGTAATCTTTAAATCAGACTCCAATTTAGGTGATAAGAATCACAATTAGTTAGGCTAGCCTGTCAAAGATTAAGTGTAATCTTGCATTTCAGTTATCTCAATGCCGAGACTTCAGCCAAGGCCATCAGAAGTGAAACTATAATGTCTGCTTATGTTTAATAAAGTCTTTGCCTGCTGTTTGTTTCCTGGACTAGTCTCTTGTCTAGAAATAAATTAGATGGGCAGAGGATCTCAGATCCCTTTTTTCAGCTTTGGAGCAGAAGAGATAAATGGGAGAAGATAAAACTTAAAGACTAATTAGGGGATCTGAAAAGATTTGCAAACTTCTTGTTTAAATCTGTTGACAACTCTTTAATCCCCTCCAACTAGTTATGCGTAAAAATAGTGTCGTTATGGCTGAAGATTTCCTTTGACATTTACTTCCTACTCCCGTTTTCATTTGCTCGTATTTTTTTTCTTCCTCCTCCTCCAAAAGAAAAATCCTAGTTTCCACCAAGTTCAGGATCATTCCAACCACGTCTTTCCTTTACATTCAGAAAACTGAAACATAGTAACTCAAACAGGTAGTCCTTACAGGGGCAAAGTGCACTGTAGTGAAAATCATGTGATAATTTAGATATGATTTCTGAAAAGATACTGAGTGTTATATATATAAAGGTAAAATGCAGATATCTACTCTAATTAAACGTTTCCTGTTTGCCACCTTAAAAAAAAACAAACTGTTGAGAATTCTGTCTTAATATTTCTGGTGTTAAAACTTACCATTGCTTTTAGGTATTTTAAAAAACTATGAGTAATAATAAAAAGGATTAAATGGATAATTCAAAATTAATAATAGCTACCCATTAGCTTGTGCTTGCTACATTCTAGGCACTGTGCTTACCCGTGTTTATGTATTATTCATTTAATCCTTGCTACACTTAAAATTATTCCCATTCTACAGGTGAAGAAACTGGGGTTCAAGTTAATTAACATACCCAAGATTATACTCAGTAAGTGGCAAAACCAAGATTAAAACCCAGGTCTCTTTGGCATTAAAGTTGTGCTTTTAGTAATTTCTCTCCTGCTGATTAAACAGTTACAACGTTAAGGAACTCATGATTATTTTATTTTTGTGGGGTTTGTTTGTTTGTTTTGTTTAGCTTTTTTCTGCATTGTCTTAGCCAGCATTTGTTATGGTTTTGCCCATGGAACTTGAGAAGTTTAAACGTTCAGAGTACTAACCATTATAAGTATAAAGTATGAATGTGCTTATAAGGTTTATTTAAGAAAAGTATTATTGGGATTCGTTAGATTTTAGCCTACCAGAATGTTCATTTTTCATTTGAAAGAATGAGAGAGATTGTTCCAGGTGGAAAAAAGTTTTGATTGAGCAACAGTTAATAGGCAAGCATCTTGATTTAATATTGATCCACAGTTTGCATATACTTTCTTTTCTGTTTATTTGTACTACATTTTAAAAGGTAAGTGGCAGCTTTTTATGTACTTCCAAGCTGCTTCCATCAATAATGAAATACTTGGCTTGGGCCGTTTCTGGAGTCCCAGAATTTCAGCTTAAATTTTCCATTCGTCCCTGCCAGGCCCTAATTCTAAAATATCTTTTTTTATGGAGAAGGCCTCCAAAAGGTGCAGCTGTGTGCTGGTTTCATCTTGCACTTTGTAGCGGCGTTGGCACCACTGAACATGAGGAATGCCACTGTCTCCCACACACCACTGGCGCCCAAGGACTGTTCAGGCCTGTCCACGTTAGTGATTTGGGAAGGGCCTACATCATGAGGGAAGGCTTCTTCTGTTCCATGCGATTGGTTGTCGCCAGGGAAAAGGGGGAAAATAGAACTAGTGGAAAATGCAGCATCTGATGAGTTTGAGCAAGCCCTGGGAGTTGGTGATGGACAGGGAAGCCTGGTGTGCTGAAGTCCATGGGGTTGCAAAGAGTCGGACATGACTGAGTGACTGAACTGACTGACTGATGTCAACTCCAGAATTCTTTTCTACAACCTGGGACAGACACCTAGTTCATTAGCTTGTTGTTGTTGTTCAGTCGCTCAGTGGCATCTGACTCTGCGATCCCGTGGAACTGCAGCACGCCAGGCTTCCCCGTCCTTCACTGTCTCCTGGAGCTTGCTCAGACTCATGTTCATGGAGTTGGTGACGCCATCCAACCACCTCATCCTTTGGTCGCCCCCTTTCCTGCCCTCAGTCTTTCCCAGCATCAGAGTCTCTTCCAGTGAGTGGGCTCTTCAACAGTATGACTAGTTCATTGGTGTTCCTGTAAAAGGCTGATTCCTCTTTTTTTTTTTTTTAAACAAGATACATCGTGGCTTCACCATCACTTTTAGAGCCTTCTGCTGTTCTTTCTTGTCTTCTTTCTCTTTAAGTAATACTGATTTCTTTTGATGAAAAATGATTCAGCTAAGTGAAAAACTGGTGTTTGGCTTATAGTGGAGGAATCTAAAATTCACCCAGGTTTAAGAGTAGACTTGGCTCTCCACACGTTTACACTGATTACAGCAGGAGTCAAAAACCAAAAAAACATTCCTCATTCAGGTATACAAATCTGTCTGCAAGGTGAAGTCAAATGAGAATTTATATGTATGAGGATTACGCTCTGCTAATTTGTGTTTTGCTTAATGGCCACCATATATGACCTCTATATTGTGTGTGTGTATATATGAGTTCCATTATGTTTTAGTTTATTGACCTGTATGATGTACTTCATCAAGGACTTTTCAAAGAACAACTTGCTAAATTTGGTACTTCTTAGCAATTGTCATTTCCTGCTGAAATTCTTTAAAATGGGATCTAACAGAAGTGTAAATATTGACCTTGAGTATTTAATAAAACTAAAGGAATAGTTGATTTTAGGATTGTTGCAATAATACTTTGCTTTAAAATGCTTTTTAGACTTTCACTGTTAATTGATCCTAATACTCAAAGTAGAAAATGTGAACTTCATAAGTTTCTTGGGTAAAGCTTTCACATCCCCTGTGTTTAAATATTTTAAAGGGAAATGGACTGAATCATAGATACTGTACTACAGAATAGGAAATCCTTGCATTGTTATTTTTAAAAACCTTGTATCTTTGTAAAATTTACTTTTTAGAACCCCCATTACAAAACTTTAATCAGTTGTAATGATTTATACGTTTGAGTAGTAAGTTTTTTTCAATATTAAAAAAAGATGCAGTGATAAATTCACTCAATATGTTACAAAGGAGTACCTGTACTTCCTACTGCATACGTCTAGTATTTTTCTTTTTAAAATATTCTGGGGTGTACTTTGAGAAAGGTGTTGTTATAGATACCTGATAGCCATCACAGTGCTTTTTAGAAACTTCACGTTGCACTTGTACGAGTGAAACAGATGATACTTTTGCATCTCAGGACATGGAAAGCAAACTACTACGTTTTGCCAAAGAAACATTGAAAGGACTTAGGACAGATTTTTTTCCCCTTCTTCAAATTGAAGTGAAGAAATAAGAGTAGTAGAAACAATTTTATATGTAGTATTTGCCAGCCCAGTAATATAACAGTTGTTGGGTGCACATTTCAATCACAGTTAGGTGAAATCTTTAATTATCACTTAATTTAACTTTCATATTTGCTTGCAGAAATGATCGTGTTGATAAGATTCTGGGAGAAGATAAACATTTATTAAGCAATTCCATCTTTGGTTGCCAACTTAAACTTTTTTTTTTTTTTTTTTTAAAAAAAAATGCCTGTGTAATTTATGAGAGAAGAGAAAGAGGAACTAGACATGTTAGTTGGATCAATGTTGTGCGAATATGTGGGTTAATATATTTACTGTTTAATCTTTAGCTTTTTGCACTTTGGTGTATGCTGAGATCTGTAAGTTTGAGAAGGTTAAGAGATGTTACTGCTGCTGCTGCTGCTAAGTCGCTTCAGTCGTGTCCGACTCTGCGACCCCATAGACGGCAGCCCACTAGGCTCCCCCGTCCCTGGGATTGTCCAGGCAAGAACACTGGAGTGGGTTGCCATTTCCTTCTCCAGTGCATGAAAGTGAAAAGTGAAAGTGAAGTCGCTCAGTCGTGTCCGACTCTGTGCGACCCCATGGACTGCAGCCTACCAGGCTCCTCCGTCCATGGGATTTTCCAAGCAAGAGTACTGGAGTGGGGTGCCATTGCCTTCTCCAGAGATGCTACAGTGAGTCCTAATTAATAATATTTATCTACATCTGATCTCTTCCTTTGTGTTTTTCTCCTGTTACATGTACTGATAGGAAATTTCATTTTGCTCAGTGTAGAAGGCATCTGTAGGGGAGAATATTTTTGTGAGCTGACAGTCCAAGGCAAAAAGGAAGTAGTTTATAGTTTACCAGAGGAAATGAGATTCTGTGCTCTTTTATAATGTTTTTTTTTTATTTATTTACAGTGCTTTTAATTAAAAAGACTAGTTAAAAAGAAACTTTCAAGATATTTGCATATTTTACTAAAGAATAGTTGATTTACAGTATCATGTTAATTTCAGGTGTACAGCATAGCAAGCCATTCAGTTTCATATTTACATATATATAGTCGTCTTCACGGAGAAGGCAATGGCACCCCACTCCAGTACTCTTGCCTGGAAATTCCCATGGACGGAGGAGCCTGGTAGGCTCCAGTCCATGGGGTCGCTGGGAGTCGGGCACGACTGAGCGACTTCCCTTTCACTTTTCACTTTCATGCATTGGAGAAGGAAATGGCAACCCACTCCAGTGTTCTTGCCTGGAGAATCCCAGGGACGGAGGACCCTGGTGGGCTGCCGTCTATGGGGTCACACAGAGTCGGACACGACTGAAGTGACTTAGCAGCAGCAGCAGTCGTCTTCAGATTTTCTTCTGTATGCTATGCTATGCTAAGTAGCAGTCATCTTCAGATTTTCTTCTGTATGCTATGCTATGCTAAGTCACTTCAGTCGTGTCCAACTCTGTGTGACCCCATAGACGGCAGCCCACCAGGCTTCCCCGTCCCTGGGATTCTCCAGGCAAGAACACTGGAGTGGGTTGCCATTTCCTTCTCCAATGCATGAAAGTGAAAAGAGAAAGTGAAGTCGCTCAGTCATGTCCGACTCTTAGCGACCCCATGGACTGCAGCCTACCAGGCTCCTCCATCCGTGGGATTTTCCAGGCAAGAGTACTGGAGTGGGGTGCCATTGCCTTCTCCTTTCTTCTGTATAGCTTACTGCAAATACTGACTAGAGTTCCCTGCGCTATACAGTACGTCCTT
Organism: Tragelaphus eurycerus; assembly: GCA_935064755.1. Classification (NCBI taxonomy): domain Eukaryota; kingdom Metazoa; phylum Chordata; class Mammalia; order Artiodactyla; family Bovidae; genus Tragelaphus; species Tragelaphus eurycerus. The sequence continues at coordinate 11,840,659 of CAKXYN010000024.1, read as the reverse complement.
GATTATCTATTTTATATATAGTAGTGTATATATGTTAATCCCAATCTCTCATGTGTCCCTCCCCCCACCCCAAGATACTTCTGTTTTAAGGACTTTTCAGGTATACTCATATTTTAACAAATGTGGGCAGTGTCATTGCTGGATTTTTTTTCAGGCAGTGGCTAGGGGTCACTTGCATGGATTTGCTTCTCATAATAGCATGTCCTAAAACTTATTACTAACCCAAAACAGATGACTAGCTTCATTCCTGGATATTCTGATTCTGGGGGTTTGTAGTTGTACCCGCAGTCTGTCTGCATAACGAGCTCTCCAGGTGATCCGTAGGCTCAGGTTGGTGGCGGAAACACAGGTGAGATGAAGTCCCCACTCCGCTCTCTGCATCTTGACTGTCTGGCGAGTCAGCGGTGTGCCTGCCCTGCTTTTATGACGTGCCAAGTATGTTCAAGTGCTGTTGCAGTAGGACACAGTGGCCCAGGAAACTCAGGGATAGACCTTGTGTGCCCTGTGTTCAGACGCTGAGTCCCATGTACTGATCCTGGGTGCTCAGGGCCGGCTTTATAGCGGGGTCTTTGTAGTACGAAGTCAACTTAGGGATCTTTCAAGTTTCTTTGATGAAACTTGCTCTTGTTCAGGGACTGTGCTCTTCAGGACTGTGGTCAGAAGTCGTTTACAGCTATTTCATTTTAAATCAATAGACATTAAAAATTCTCTCCCTCCGTTGCAGGAGTTACATTCCAAGGCTCGGAGCACTTGCTGGGTAGCACAGCTAATAGAGCATTTCCAGTATCACAGCAAGTTCTTCTGAAGAGTGCTGCTATAGCATTTTCTTCCGTAATGTAGCTCTTCTCCTTTTATCCTCGGTAGTTGGTACGGCTAACAGACAGGTGGCAAGATCACGTTACTGTCTCAGGGAATAGAAAGGTCTTATACTACAGGCTCACATAAACAATACTTAATTTTCTGAGGTCAAAGTTTAACATATCTTGCTTGACTGGTTGTCTTGTGAGTCTGTTGTTTTTCTGTGCTATCTCACTATTAGAAAGATGGGCTGCATTAGAAATTTGCTTAGCATGATATATGGCTTAAAAAGCCACACCACTGAAATCTCATTGAAACAAAATTGTCAATATTTAGTCTTAGATTATATAAACTATGTGAGAGTACATACACAGCCATGAACCCGAAGTGTCTAAAAGTGATTTATGGGTGGCTGATAAATAGACTGCACAGCTAGGTATTTTCATAAAGACTGTCATTTACCTATATTTTGCATTTTGAGAAATTTGAGGTGCGTATATTTAGCTCCCTCTTCTGGTGTGTTATGAGAAAAGTATTTATATTAATATTTTTTTGGAGTGAAAAATGCAGTTATCAAATGTTGAAGGACATTATGTGTGTCACCCAATTAGATTCTTTTTCCTTTGTTATTATTTGGTAAAACATGTAAATAAAAGCATGGAAAGAACAGTTTGTGACAGTATCACATGTGTTAAGATATTAACTGACCAAAACACGTGTAAGCCAATAAAGGCATTTCAGTAGCAGGTCCATGGAGACTTGGACCTGCTTTGTGTGGAGCCTGGGGCAAAACACAAAGGAGCCCCAACTTGCATCTGAATATTTGAAAGTTAAAATCACATTAACAGATGGTTTGATAAAAGCGGTTCCATCCTCCTACGTTGATAGTTATATCTTCACAATGACCGGGAAGCTGGACTTGAATTTTGATTTCTTGGGTTCCGAGTTCTGCCTGAGAGCGTGGTGACATGTGGAGAGCTGGTCCGTGCCTGGCTTGGCCCCGTGCCGCCGGAACCTTGCACGGCCAGACTTCATTCCATCCTGAGCCCACTCCCCTCCGCCCCAGCCCATGCTGCGGGCCAGTGGAGCACGCCGGAGCTAGGTCTGTGCTCAGAAGGATGGGCCTGAGACAGAGACCCGAGAAGCCACTGAGGCAGGGGATCTGGGCTTCTGGGGAGCCCTCTGATCGTGTCCTAGGAGAGGAGCAGCAGGTGTGTGCCCCAGGCGGCTCACCCCCTGGGAAGAGGAAGTGCTGGAGGGTGGTGGCCTGAGAGGAGCCTTCTAAACACAGGGCCCTGCTCAGGCGCTCTCTTTCTTCCTGGCCTGACTTTGCCGCTGGCTGATTGCAGTCCGTGACCTCATGTTGGGATCGTTTTCACTGCTGTTGACTGCATTGAATTACCCTCGATCAAACATAACCGCTGGATTGTTTTTTGTTTGCAGCTTCCAATCTCCCGGACCTTGCAGAGCAGTTCGCACCCCCTGACGTTGCTCCACCACTTCTTATCAAGCTCGTGGAAGCCATTGAAAAGAAAGGTAATCCAACTGGTCAGGGAAATCAGCTCACAGGTTATGGCCTGATCTCATGGGTGTCATCATTTGTATCTGTTGCGTGGACGTTCACTGAATCCACTTCCTGCCATCTGTACTGGATACATAAGTTGTTTGTGGCCGTGACCTGGGGAGATAGTCTTGCTCTGACTTCTCCATACTAACGTGTAGTTACTATATGGAAACTTTTAAATTCTCCCTATCTTAATAAACAGAATTAACTTGTTCCTCAGTGGCCAGATGATTTTGCCAAAATGATTGATATGCCAAATAAGATGAATAGTGGGAGCTGACTTCCAAGAATGCTCGGTACACATCTCGAATAGACACTGGATGAAAACTGGAATGTCTCTCTGGCTGCAAGCTTGCAGGTTCCCCAGAGAGCTGTGTTTTGCATACTCAGTCTGTTTTGTGTCCTAGGTCTGGAATGTTCAACTCTATACAGAACGCAGAGCTCCAGCAACCCAGCCGAGTTACGACAGCTTCTTGATTGTGGTGAGTGTCAGAGAGCTGGAAATACACAGAGGGAAAGGCGGTTCTTACTTTTGCGTTTCAGGTAAAGCACAAAACACTTGAGCCTAAGCATGCACCGTTCTTGGTTTGGAGGGAGCTCAGAAATCATGCACACTTCCCTCTGTGCTCTTCCTGTAAGAGGGCAGGCCTTTGATGTTTGTCTCCTGAGCAGGGGTGTCTGTGCCCGTCTGCCTGCAGGTACGATGGCTGGCCTCACAGCCACGAGCCTCTTGGGCCTGCAGAAATTGCACAGGAGAGAAACATCTTCGGATTTCTCTGATTATGCTCATCTGTCATCATCTTTCTCCGCCCTTGCCATTGGCTACATCTAATTCATCTGGACTAGTTGAAAAAGTACTTATGAACCTGTCATTTAACAAAGGTATTGAACCCGGGTCTCCCTCATTGCAGGTGGATTCTTTACCAGCTGAACCACATAACCACACTGTAACGAATCTGCCAGGTTTGATCCCTGGGTTGGGAAGATCCCCTGGAGAAGGAAATGGCAACCCACTCCAGTATTCTTAGCTGGAGAATTCCATGGACAGTGTAGTCCATGGGGTCACAAAGAGTCAGACACAACTGAGTGACTAACACTTTCAACATCCTGATATTGTTATATTTAGTAGTGTGCTGGTAAACTAATTCTTAGAGAAGGGGGAAGCCCTGGTTTGTAGTGTAGTGTAAATATTCCTACATGATTAATTTCATGTTACCAATGTGTTACCACTTGGGAAGAACTGTGAACCAATTCAAGTCAACTCTTAGCACACCATAAATGGCATCCGTTAATTTAACCAAATGGTACCTTAACTATTAGTTCCTTTTCTCGTTGACATACAGAATACAACTATAAAAATATAAATTTACTTGCCATCATTCCAGCAAGTCATCTTCTACATCAGCTTCTAGAATCTCTTAGACCCTTTATTCCCTCCCAGTTCTTTTCTTTTTACTGATAATTTTTTTTTGCCTTGCACTGTTTTAACTGGATTTGGGTGCTTGAACCAAAAGAAGTAAAATCTAGTTTTAGAAGAAGCATTTTCAGATGTACAGTTATGCAAGAATACCCACGTGATATTTAATAAATGAAAAAATCTGAAGTGTGAGGCAGCTTCAAAACGAGGCAACTTATGAAAATTTCTAGAAAAGATGTTTCTGGGAAAGAAAGATTAGATCTTCATCAATCGATAGTTTAACTTGAAACACACCACCCAAATGTTTGAAGCTTGAAAAAAATTTTTTTAACTTTCATTTTTCCTTTGTACATGGAAATCAGTCTTACACACAACACAGGGTGCATCCTCCTACACATCCAGAGTAGGTCATTAGAAGTTGACGGGCAGAAAAAGCAAGGTGAAAAGCCGTGGTTTTTTGGCTTTTTTTTTCTAACAGCTTTACCAGGGTGTTAAGGAAACACTGAATTTTGTCCTAGCCAATTGAACTAGAGATGCATGTTTTGGTCAGAAAATTGGTCAAATTAAGCATGTTAAAAGTCACAGGAAATGTTTAGACTTCAGAGACTGATGAAATGGGGTTTATTTGAAAAAGAGTAGTTACGTTTTCAAATGTGACCAAAACCAAAATAATCCAGTTGCGCTTTAAAAAAAAATCTTCACACCACCTGTAAGAGGGAATAAATAACCCAAGTTCAAGTCAACAAGATATTTTGATAGACAGCTTTCTTCCCCATTTGAGAGCAACACACACAGAGAAAACTGGTTTTCCTTGGATTCTATGCTATAAAAGTGAATTTTGTGGCAAAACAAAAAGAGTAAAAATATTATCTCAGTTGAGGAATGAGGATCCTCCAGGACTATTTTCAGCTTGAGGATTTGTCTATTTAAAAAAAAAAAAAACTCTAATTTCCAGAGATTAAAAACTTACTTCTGGAGGAAGCTCAGAGATAAGTCACTTAAACTCAAAACCAAAAAGCATGGCTTTTAAGTAAGCCCATGAATTACCAATGTCAGAAAAGGGTGGACATGAGTGGAGGACCACAGCCCACTTTTAGTAGCACCCACTAAGTTACTTTATTTCATCCACACATCAGTCTTGTGTATAAAAGTTATGCTACTTATAAAGCTATGACTTGCATGTATTCTTCACCCGTGCTCCCCCGCCCCCACTGTATTGCCCTAAAATACATTTTTTTTTTTTTAAAATGGTGTGAATTATTCTCCCTCTCCCCACTTTTTTGGTTTCTCTTAACTTGATTCAGGTTTTTTCTTTAAAAGTTCTCATAACAAGAAAAAAGCTTCTATGTGTGACTCTGTGTGGATATCAACCAGACTTCCTGTGGTGATGCTTTAACAATGGTATATACAAATAAGAAATCATTACGTGGTAATCATATGTCAAGGTGCCTCAATTTTAAAATTCAAACTTTTTCAGCCTCAGTGCGTGGACATTTTAGGATGGATAATTCTTTGTTGTCAAGGAGCTGTTCTGAGCATTGTAGGATTTCAGCAGCACTCCTGGGCTCTGCCCACTAGATGCCAGTGAGATTGTACCCCGCTTGTGACAATCAGAACTGTCTGCAGGTACTGGCTGATGTCTTCTTAAGTCAGGAGTAGGGCAGCAAAATTGAGGACAGTTGACAACCCTTGACTCAGCTAGAGGTCAGTCAGGGAGGGGACTCCATTCCAGTGGGAGAAGGGCCGAAATGTGGGAGAAGTTACTGGTTACCTGTCAGGCACAGACTCAGTGAAAAGCAGGGTGGAAGAGAGTGTAAATGCCCCCAACCCAGACCTGAAGACTCAGCCAACTTCCACAGTCCTCACATGACAGCTGTTTCCAGCTCTTGGAAAAGCATGTTAGGATAGCTTTAATATGGAAAAGGAGACTTCTAGAACAGAAGTCAGAAAGTCCAAGGAGCTTTAGAAGTTATCTGTAAATAAATAGAACGTACTACATCAGCTCTGGTGGAATTTGACATAAGGTGAGGTTACCTGAAGGCTCGAAGTAAGGTTATTTCATTCAAAAGCTATAAAATCTCTTTGGAATAATACCTCATGTGTTGGAGAAGGGCTTCAGTGAGTTAACATCACTCTCAGCAAGGTCCTGAGCCCACAAAGTAGCTCAGCCCACAAACATTTAATAAGCACATTCTGTGCTGAGCCCTGAGGGATGTGAGAAAAGCAGGTGAGAGCCACAGTCTGTGCCCTCAAGGGACGTCAGCCTAGGAGTGCCCATCAGTCTCTGAGAGAGACTTGTAATTACCGTAGTGGGAAGTGTCCCAGTAGAGGGATGGCTTATCAGCACTGCTCCTGCACAGAGAAGGCAGCAGATAGCCTGCCTGAGGGAAGGACATGGGGAATATTTAGCATCTTAAAGTTTATACCTCATTGCAAAAATGGTTTATTACTCTTTTTAGGATGAGCAAATTAAGAAATATGAATTTTCTGGGCAAAGTGATATTAAATGGAGTATACAGGTGATTTGGTGGCAGGTTGGGGTAGTGGGGGTGGAGCTGGCCGGCAGCTATGGAATGCTCCAGCAGGGATGCACACACAATTTTGACAGTCACACTAGTTGTATTACTTTCTACATGGATCCTTTATGCAGAGACCTAGTCTTGCCCTTCCCCACACTTAACTAAGGATGTGATATGTACCTGGTTTGTTCTTTGTGGGACATTTAAGTGGTTTAACCCCTTGCTTCTCCACCTTTCATTCTTTTCCTATCCATATTTGCTACCAGATGGATATCTCTGAGCTTTATGATATTACATGGTTATCTTTCATAAGATCTACCTAGCTGGCGAGACAGGTTTGGCTTATGATGATGATGTGCTCAAGGAACTCTGGTAGCTTCCAGCTCCACTTGAGCGCTTTATACAGTGTCACACCTGGTTCATGAGCAACCAGGATGTCGCTGCTCCTTCTCGAGCTGAGCACCTACACGTGAACTTTGCTTCTTTCTCATCCTCTCCTGGGCCACCACCAGTCCCATCCGTCTCCTGGTTAGGGTGCTTCTCCTAGTTAGTTTCTAACTGCCTTGGAATCCAGATTACCAAATGTGGTATCAGCACTTGCAGCAGTGTGCCTTTCTGTCTTATTTGAATGCCCAGTTAATAAAGCTGTTTAGCAAATATCGTGTATTAATGAAAATACACAGAATCTAGAAAAATGGTACTGATGAACCTGTTTGCAGGGCAGGAATAGAGACGCAGATGTAGAGAACTGACTTGTGGACGCGTGGCAGCGGGGGAAGGAGCAGGTGGGACAGGGAGTAGGGCTGACGTGCATACACTGCCATGTGTAAAGCAGCTGGCGGGAAGCTGCTGTATGGCACAGGAGCTCAGCGCGGTGCTCTGTGATGACCCAAAAGGGTAGGATGGGGGTGGGAGGGAGGCGACAAATGTATGAAAGTCGCTCAGTTGTGTCCGACTCTTTGCAGCCCCATGGACTCTACAGTCCATGGGGTTCTCCAGGCCAGGATACTGGAGTGGGTAGCCTATCCCTTCTCCATCTTCCCAACCCAGGAATCAAACCAGGGTCTTCTTCACCAACTGAGCCATCATCATGTATACTTAATAGCTGATTCACGTTGCTGTAAGCAGAAACTAACACAACGTTGTAAAGCAGTTACCCTCTAAAAAAATTTTTTTAATGGAAAAAAAAAAGCTGTTTAAAAATGTAGCATTTTGCTCCTTGGCTTCCCTGTTCTCCACTGAGTACATGAGTCCCCAGATAATTGCTCTTGAGTTGTCTTTCCCATCACTAGTGTGCATCCTTCAGCAGTGACTGTGGTCCTTCCAGCCCCTCAGCAGCACTTCTTCCCACTGGGCCGTATGCCTCATTATACCCCAGGTACTCACAGAGCAGCTGTGATTCACATCAGCCCAGGGTTGAATTGCCTGACCTCTTTTCCAGATGAAGGATTTACTGGACAGATTGCACATCTTATATTTCTTTTGAGATAGTTTGGTGCCCACAGGTTTAATTAGAAATACCTTAATCAGAATACTCTGTCAGTACTAGGGAGAAATATTCTAAGGATGTTCACTTCATTTTTATGGCTATTCTTGAGATTACTAAAATTCTGTAATCGCTTGCTGTTAAATCAATCAGTCTGTACTCTCTTGGGTTAAATTGATACTGATATTGAACAACTCAGATTTTAGGAAATCTGGGGACGGGATTGCATTTCATGTTTCCTCATTGGGATTTCAGGAAGGTTTTACCGTGTGATTCAGCATCCTTAGACAGAACGCTTCTCCACCAGGACAGAACCCCTGTCTCCAGAATGTATTTGCAAATGATGTGTGGGCTGCAGTAGTTTGCCATGGCTGCCGTAACAAAATTCCATAGACTGGGTGGTTTAAAAAGCAGAAGTCTGTTTTCTCACCGTTCTGGAGGCTCGAAGTCCCAGCTCGGCATGTTTGGCTGCTTTGTGGCTTCCAGGTGGCCGCTTCCTTGCTGTGTCCTCTGTGCGTGCACCTTTGCTGTGTCTCTGTCTAAATTCTCTTTTATAATACCAGTCCAGTTGGCTAGGGCTCACTCTAATGGCCCCTTTTATTTTAAACACCTCTTCAAAGGCCCTGTCTCCAAATACATAGGTATGTGGAGGTGCTGGGAGTTGGGGCCTCAACATAGGAGTTGTGGGGGACACAATTCAGCCACAGCAGAGGCATTGTTTTCTGTTGCTGCAAAGTCTGGGAATGTGTTCTGGCGCCAGGGGCAGGGGCAGGGGCCTTCATGCTAGATGCTTCCAGTGTGCATGACAGAGCTGCACAAGGAGAAATGCTCTATTCGAAATGCCACGAGCAGCCCATGAGAGAACACTGCTAATAAATGCTCAGGCATCTTCTGTTTGTCCTCATCCTGCTTCCTTTCACACGTCACATTTAAGTTGCACATTCAGAAAATCGCCCCAAACAGTGCATAACACGTCTGATTTGTTGTTGTTGCTGCACATTTCTATTAATAGATGCCGCCTCCTTGGACTTGGAGATGTTCGATGTGCACGTGTTAGCGGACGCCTTCAAACGCTATCTCCTGGACTTACCGAATCCTGTCATTCCGGTAGCCGTTTCCAGTGAACTGATTGCTTTAGCCACAGGTATGTTGTCTCTTCTGAGAGCCTCCTTGAACATGTGTTGAAATGTGGATGGACTTGTAAACTCAAGTGCTGCATATAAAGAGAGATTGCATAGAAAATGTTAGTAGGACTCTGTCCCCCCACACCCCCACCCCGTCCCATCAGCACAGAGTCCCTCCCTTCCAGGGTATCCAGTAGAAGACCCACGTTCTCCTTTGCATCCCCATGCTGAATCTGGCTAATCATGAACCCTTTGTGGGTATTTTAAGACTCACTACATCAGAGAATGCCTCAGAGTGCCAAGCTTCATCACTGGACTCAGGGAACTGGACTAGGACTGAGGGACTGGGGATGTTCCCGTCACCTTCCTCCAGTAGAACATGAGTGCAGGGAAGAAGACTCTCCGTTTCAGGAGCTAGTGCTCAGTTAAAGTGCTCTGGGGACAGGAAATTGTGGTTTGTAACCTTCAAAGTTAAAACCTGCGATACTTATCTGCTGCTCCCCCGAGTTAGCCAATCACACTTGAAGCTGGCCCACAGAAGGCAGCACACCCAGTACCTCCTGGGTTCTGCACACCAAGAGTTTCTTGCGTTTCTATTTGACATGAGATTTCGACTTTCTCATAATGCCTTTTCTAATGAGAAGAGCAAACGTACTCTCTGCTGATTCTGGTGCCTTCGTTCTAAACGACTCCTCTGTAGCTAGAACGGAAATCTAGGTGTTTAGTCACTGATAGCTACCAACAGTCTCTTAGTCTTTTCCTTGCTTTTTTTGTTTTCACTCACAGAAGTGCAGAGTTCCGAAGAATACATCCAGCTGTTGAAGAAGCTCATTAGGTCGCCCAGCATACCTCATCAGTACTGGCTCACGCTGCAGTATTTGCTAAAACATTTCTTCAAGCTCTCTCAAACATCCAGCAAAAATCTTTTGAATGCAAGAGTACTTTCTGAACTCTTCAGCCCTCTGCTTTTCAGATTCCCAGCAGCAAGGTAAGTGATAGAAGAGAAACCTAGATTTGGGGATCATGAGGGGTAGTCCTAAGGTGATGGGTCATTAGGCTTCTAAAGATACTAGTTTACAAATGCATTTGCATACTTCCATCAGACAGAGACACCTGAATGTGCAGAAATGAAAATGAGTTTGTTGTTTAGGAAACACGGTTTCTAACAGACCTCTCTCTCTTTTTTTTTTTTTTGTAGTTCTGAGAATACTGAACACCTCATAAAAATTATAGAAATCTTAATCTCCACCGAATGGAATGAACGCCAGCCTGCACCAGGTAATGCCTTTTGAACTTTTAAAATTTCCTCACTGTTCGTTTTTTAGAGCCTGAAAAATGGTGGCTTTCAACCTCCTTTGAAGTAGCATAAGTTTCTCGTGAAATTGAGATGCATAATAACATGTTACTTTATGATTTAAAAAAAAAATATCTGGGTGCTGCATATATAATCAGTATTATCTGGCTTTTGAAATTTGTGGATTGTACATGATCTTGGTTTTAGATGAGGGTGGTTGGGAGTGCTTCCTCAACCCCTTCAGCTCCATGCTTCTGGTTGCTGCATAAACTATGGCGTTCATTTGACTTGTTGACATTTCTGTTTTTCTTTCTAATACTTACAAAATAGGGAGTTTATAATTACTATGTAATTTAAAGTATTTTGGAATGTGTTTTTTGGAAATAGGTAGGCTAAGAAATGTCTTGTCAAAATAAACATTTTTAGTAACGCAAGCAGTATGAAAATAGGGGTCGACTGCAACAAGTTAGAGCAAGCCATACACTTCTGTGAAAGCAGCTTGGCATTCAATTGGCCTTTTAACAAAGTGGGAAATGCAGATGGAACTAGCAGTGGATTTTATCTAAACTGATGTATTTTTCTTCTACTGTGGAAAGTCTAAACAACCTTGGTTAAAAGTGAACTGGTCATTTAGAAATGGTGATGAGGGCCCTAGAAGTGAAGTGAGAGGTTTGAAGACCAGTAATATCGCTTGTAGTCTGAGTTTATGTCTTGAATTTAATTAAAACATCATGAATTTATTGCTTATTACAAGTAACTCATGCAAATTACCAAACTCGTCTCTGTATGAGCAAGCAATGGGAACCCAGTTATCAGTCATACATTGGTACATTATGTTGTGCTTGTGTGTGTGTGTGCGCGCGCTCGTGTGCACACAGATTTTTTTTTAAGGGTGTTACATAGCCAGGCTTAGTTGTATCTGAACTGGGTAGACAGAGAGGGGAAAGCCTCAACTTAAAACCCACCTAAAGGATGGGATGGGCATTCATGACGCAGGTATTGGGCAGGACTTCTTTGGACAGGCCCAAAATATGGGATCCACAGGTAAAAGCTGTAGCAGAAACAGTCCATAAGGCAAGCCTGGTCCATTCCAAATGTTCCAGATCTTAGCAAGGAGGATATAAAACAGGGATATCCTGGATTGTAGGTCCACTGCATCAGAGAATGTTAACAGGTATGGCCCAGGTGTGTAGTCCTGGGGGTTGGCCAAAAAGTTTGCTCTGTGTGACTGTTCAGATCACTCTATAATGGTTAGGGAGCTCTGTGTTGGTGTTCAGAGGCCGCCTTTGGGCTCCCTAGGAAATGCTGCAGTGACAGGTTAGAAGTACTCTATAGGGCAGGGATGGGCCAGTGTGCCCATGGCACTTGAGCTGTTTATAGACCACCCCCCCAGACTGATCACAAGGGTGGAGAGGAAGAGGACCAGCAAGAACAGGACAGGACCCTGGGTCAAAGCATCGAGCTTCCATCTTTCACTTCCTCCTGCTTCTTGTGGAGGTCCATCTCAGAGACAGGGAGATCTGTGCCCAGCTTGCAAGGAAAGGAGGGGTTCCTGGTCCTCTCAGTGCCCCACCCCGCTCCAGAAAAGAGGGGAAAACATGGAAGTGAAAAGCCAGACTGGGCTTGACGGAGACTCACAAACAATTTCATTCCGTGAGAGTTTTCAAGTGTTTGTACTGCACGGAGTATACTAGAATCAGTGGTGGAATTTGATGCTTCTGCTTCTGATGTAAACTGGCTAAATGTCTTTCTCAGTTTCAGCCTAATTCCACCCAAGAAAAGCTTGCTCTGCAACTGTTTTTCATCACGCACGCTCAAGACTGTTTGCTGTGTCATGGACCATACCTACATCTTTCTGCTAAGAATTTAGTGTGCCAATTTCAAGGGTGGATTTGTTCTGTCAGCTCTGTTGAAAATGATTGATAAAGCCTTGAACATTTACTCGACTATCCCAGAACTCATGCAGCCTCTCCCCCCGCAAATTGCATCCAATTAATTTTTAAGCCCGAATTGGAGGCATTTCCCCATTTGTGTGATAACTCTCATGTGATTCTGGAAATCATATAGAACCTTTGGAATTAACTTGTTGCTTCAGTGCCTCTCACTGGTGAAAATAACCCACCCACCCCAGGAGAGTATCTCCTCATCCACACCTTTGTATTCAGGAATGGTTCCAGTATAGATGATTGGCGGGACACCCCGGGTTAGAGAACTGACTTCCTAGGCCTGGTAGGAACGTGATGTTTTCTTGGAGTCTCGTCATTACCCTGACACGTGCTCGTCCCATGGGGCTGAGAAGAACAGTGCTGGCACACCTCCAGGAAACAGTCATAAATCATTCATTTGTACTAACTTCATTATCGTGAATAGAAATGAATGCCTGAATGATATTTGGGGGGTGGAGGACAAGCAAGACCATTATGGGGCAAACAGATACCTTTTCTAGTTACCAGTTAGAACTAGAAATGAAAGGCAGAACTAATGATGTGTGAGGCACCGTGTCAATTCAAATAAGACCCATCAGCACATAGCATCTCATTAAATTCTAGGTGGGAGGGTGTGTACTGGAAGTATAAAAAGAATTTGAGAGATGTGATTGGTGACTTTTTAGGGTAATTGAATAAACAGAAAAAAAACTCATAGGGAAAAACACAGAACTTGAAACGGGCTTTGAAGAATAGGTACAACTTGAAAGGGGGAAGAAGAAATAGCATTTAATTGAAAGAGTTTCAAAGATTTATTCAAAATAAATTGTAAAGGATAAAAATAACAGCTCGATATTTTTACCTGGTTTGAAAAAGCAGTAAATACTTTAAGTGACAGCATCATCCAAAGCGTTGCTTTAGAGTTGAAAGTATTGTCCAGCTCTTCACTAGTACCTGAAGGCCATAGAGCTTGGTGGTTTCACCTGGGGCCACCCCAACCAGTATGAGCCAGGGCTGGGTCTGCAGGGGGTGGACCTGGGTCAGGACACCAGCCTGCGGCTCTGTCTGCCGCCTGGACTTGGGGAATCTTCACTGGCAACAGGGCTGCTGTTAGTGTCCAGTCAAAAAGTCCTCTGAAGTTTCCAGCAAGTAATACATTAAAAATAAGTGACGTTTGCGCCCATGGGTCACATATAGGGAACAGCCCCAATGCAACTGTTACAGCTTTTGAGATCAGGCTCCAAGTTGCTCTGTCTTGCTTCATACATCATGCAACAGAGAGAAGAGGATGAGTCAGATAGATCCAGGTGTTTGAATTCCAATTCTTGCTGCTTCCTTGCTGGCTTCATCACCAAGACATTCATTCAGCCTTCCCAAACTGTTTTCCAGTCTGTGAAACGGGAATAATGCCTCTCTCCTGGGATGGTTATGAGAATTGAAGGCGGTGAGGAGGACTGAAGCACGTGACAATATAGCATGCCTTTCTTGTCCTTCTCTCGACTCTATAGTGTTTGAGACCCTGCCGGAGCTGGCCTCGTTCTCAGCTCCGTCTTCTCAAGCCACCTTCCTGGTTAGTGCTGTCCAAATTCTAGCAGGCAGTGCTCCCCACTGAAAAGCTGGCGGGGATCTGAAAGGACACTCTCCAGGCAGTTGCTGCCCCGTCTGCCCCGTGGGCGCACTGCTTGGAGGTCTGATGCCCTCGGCCCTGTGTGCAGCCTGGTGAGTGGAGGCGCCTGCATCTCAGGACCAGCCCTCCTCCACCACCTTGCCCTGGTGCCCTTAACTCAGATGTATCAGTGCCCAGCAGCCGCCGACAGTGCCATCCTCTTCTTTGGCACCCAGGGAGCTTCTCCCCTGCAGGATGTGCAGGGTTTTGACCCATTCAGTACATTTATGTCTTGAAGTCCCTCATCGTCTTACATTTAGCTGTTCAGTAGTGTTCTGTTCGTTTCATCTGCTCGGCTACATTTACCAAGGACAAAGCCTTCTTTTCGGCTCTTCCTAGCGTAGAACTAGGCATAGTATAATAATCCTCCAAATAAAATTTTTAAAAATTCTTTGATAAAGTTCCCTACTGTCAGAGAACTCTTACATACCAACCCATTTAATGCAACCAGCACACCTGTGAAGTAAGGCTTCTCTCCTATAGGGAGGGAAACTAACGTTTGAAAGAGTAGGCACCTAATATGTTCTTAGAACTTGGTTGACAGTTTGCTGTTCTCTTTGTTACTAAAAGTCAAAAATGGTTAAAGTGGAACAGCAAGTTTTCTTGAATCTCTTTGTGTTATGTTTACCCTACTTGATCCTTAGGTTGCTAAAGCAGATTTCTATAGGGCAACTAAGGTAAAACAGGGGCTGTTTAACACAGGGTGCCTTTGAATGAAACCCATTATAAGTATTGACATATGTCAGATTTCATGGATATATTCAGAAATATTAATGTAGCATAATTGAAGACTAATATTGCACCCTCAAGCCCAGAGGGAAAATAAATGACTTTCTTTCTCCCCCTTGCCCTTCTACACCTGTCAGAGTTGATTTTTAACCACTGGTGCACTGCAAAACATTTATCCTGAAGAGCCTGATTCATAAATCTTGTTTTAAATGCTCCGGACTTGGTTTGCAACCAAGACTAAAGCAAGCACTAAGCCAGAGGGAAGTAACTTTCAAAGAGTTTTACTTTTCTCTGATTTATTTTTTATTGGGTTTAAAATGCGGTCTGACATTAGAGGCTTGTTTCGAAGGTGAGAAATGAAACCTTGAAAAAACTGTGTGTGTTTAATAGATGGGTAGGAGTAAACAGGCCGGGCGTGCTAGGTTTAGACAAAAAATAGGAAGTGTATTTGTGCTCTGAACAGCAGGAGCATATCGTGGAGGGTACGGTTCACTTTTACTTTTGTTTTCACAAAAGTAAAAAAAAAAAAAAAAGTGTTTTCACAGTGCAGCCTCCTTTGTCTCAAGGGACAGCTGAGAGGGAAATTGTGCAGGGGCTCTTTTTTTTTTCTGCTAAGCAATGGGCACACCTTTTCCGATAGTCTATAGAACGTATAACTTTGGTGCGTCTGTAAACCTGAGTTTATGTATAAACTCCAATGGACATGTTTCTTAATGTAGGGTCATGACGAGCGCTGGATGTGGACTGGAGAACTGGCATCACCCTGAAAGGCTCCTCTACTCTTAAGTTGTCTTAAGTTAAAATTAAGAAAAGAGGCATTAGTTGAACCGTTAAAAGAAGATTTGGGTTCATTTATTTTTTTTCTTACTGCCTTTTTTTTTTTTTTTCCAAATGGGCTTTTGTTCATAAATTGTGGCCCACAAAACCATTTAAGAAGCTGTGCAGGTTGAAAGCTGCCTGTGGAGCATTGGCTACTCAATGGGGATTGGCACCTATAAGATTCAGCGTTCAGTCTGGAACTTTCACACTATGTTAACAATTAAGAAACCTTTTCCTGACTAGCTCACACCTGCTGAGAACTGCCACATGGCCTATTTTGCTTCTGAAATGAGTTTTACAAAACTTTGAAGAAGGGGAAAGTCGTAAGACTTAGAGTTTTGAAGAATCTAGAAGGTAAAGTTAGTTTTCAATTGGCTAAGTTTTCTATTGTGGAAACCCAGATTTCTGAAATCTCTGGGTTTCAGAAATTAAGTTTTCTTACAGTAGTTTAGCAGGCATGTGTAAAATATTTCCAAGGTTGTTATGACATCTGTGCATTTATTAGTTTTTTTTTCTTAGTGAATCATATAGATTAAATGACAGTTGGGCAGTTATGTTTTTTTGTGTGGACTTTTGAACACAGTGGGAGATGAGTGAAATACACACCAAGTTTTCTCTGGAGTCAAAGTTAATGATTCTGTTCTACCAGCAGAGGGCTCCCTTTTTAAACTAATAAATAGCATGTGTTTTGCAGATTACTTAATTGACTAAAATTGAATGGGAAGAGACTCTTCTCATACTTTGAGTAATTAATAGAACCTCTATGGTAGATGATTGTACATACTGTGAGAAATTTGAAGCAAAGTTTTAAAATCTTTTTTTAAGATTTTCTATAAGTAGTGTGCTACTTCCCCGTGGATAATTTTCTTCTGACACGGGAAACAGACCGTTGGACTAGAAAATATTTTAATCTTAAAAGGTTTTGACGTGACATATCCTGTGAATCCAGACAGATATACGTGAGTGACTGATGTTTCCAAGATTCCTAAGCTTTAAAAAACTTTTTTTTTTTTTTTTAGATAGGGCAAGATTATGCAACTCAGGGTGCAAGGGTATTCTCTGAACTAACCCTATGTCTGTAATCAGCTGGCAGGAGCTAGGAAATTCACTTATAATTTTTCCCCCATTGGAAAAGTAGGCGCTTCATATTCTATCAATTGCACCAAAGCAGAGCTTGTAAAATCACTCTCGTTGTGAGTTTGGCAGCATTTCCCAGATATTGCAATAATTCTGAAGCTGGTTCCTCCCTTTTGGACTCTGGGTCAGCACTTAGATCTTCCTTTATCATTGCATATGACCTTTGACATTGCATGTCACCTTCTCGTATAGAGTCTAAGGGTATCACAATGCATGTTTCTTAGAAGATAATTAGAAGGCAGCTTTTTTTAAAAAATTAAAAATAGGAAACAAAAAAAAAAGTCAGTTTTGTTCTAGGTGTGAAGTTTTTTGCATGTGGCTTAAAAGAAATTAACTTCAGTTTCACTTGTTAATTTTTACTTTCTCTGGCAGAGGGAAGTGTAAAGAGCAGGACCAGTGGGTGGAGAAAAAGGAGTTTAGGACTAGTGCTAAAATCTTATGCAAACCACTTCACTCTGGGTCAGAAGAGTGTGTGTGTGTTGTACGAGGGAATTGCTTGGAGTGATCTCTAAATTTTGTTCTGGTTTTCAAGCAAGTGTTTCTGGTTTTCAGGCGTGTGTGTGTGTGTGTGTAGTAGGAGGGAATTGCTTGAAGTGATCTCTAAATTTTGTTTTCGTCTTCTAGCAAGTGTTCTGGTTTTCAAACGTGTGTGTTATAGTAGGAGGGAATTCCTTTAAGTGATCTCTGAATTTTGCTCTGGTTTTCAAGCTAGTGATTCTGTGATTTTACATTGGGTTAAGGTTCTTGAGATAACAGTAAAGCCATCTGTGCTGATGTGAGTGAAAATTTTCTTTGGCCAAATTTTAGGGTGTTTTTTTTTTTTTTTAATAGAAACCAAGGGTCCTAAGTTTGGTTCCTTGCAACTTTTATCAAGTAAAAAGAATCCTCTAGCATGGGGTGCCATCTCCTTGCCCTCCTACTCTGCTTCATGTAGAGTATGCATGAACCTAATGGATTTTTATGGCCATTTTAACTGGAGTTGAAATTGACTCCATACAAATACCTGCAGAGTACAGTTTTTATCTGAGTGTGTTTTTAATACTATGGCACTTACTGGAGCCATGCAGTCACTCTTCCCTAGGAGCCTCCTCCTGTGGACCAGTTTGTAACCCTGTTCCCTGCAGGGTGGCTCCCCTGGGGGCTCTCCCGTGACACCTGCAGGGCTGTCTGTGCTGGTGCGTGGGAGGAGGTGGACGCGAGCGAGCACGGTGTTCTGGGCCCTTCTGCGAGAGGTTCAGGCCTTTACAAGCGAGGCTTTGATTCTATTTTTTGCTGAACTAGCTCAGCCACTTCCTGTGTTTGGCAGCGCCAAGTGCTTCGCTGCTCTGTGGCCACTTGAGCCCCACAAGCCTGCGAGCCGCGCTGCCGCCGCAGCCTGTGGAGAACCTATTTTAGGCCCCCTGACAATGGCCTTCTCACTTCCTCGGCGAGGAGGAGGAGGCGGAGGAGGACCCGGGCTGGCAGTGGCCACTTGTTAGCCGATGATGACAACTTGGACTTGGGCTCCCCTCCCCCACCCGAAATCCCTAGCTCAGCAAATATTTGAACCTGCCCAAGTTAATCATGAAGCCGCGATCTTTATCTGAGAGGGACGTGCGAGCGCCCCGGCTTCTTCTCTCGCCGGCGCAGCCCCGGCCCCGGGCGGCCGGCTTCTGCGCGGGCTGCGGGCGCTGAGCTGCGCTGCCGCGGGCGGACGAGTCCCTGGGTCCTGCGCCGCCTGGCTGGAGGAATCGTTTTGGGGATTTTTTTTTTTTCCCATTGTCGGATACAAGCATTTCCAAGGGAAACCGTTGAAATGCATAACCTGCAAAGTAAGTTGCCTTTCATTTGGGCACTGTTCTGCCCCTTGGCTTTTGCACTGTTTTGGGGGGACTCTTTTGGAAGGTTCATTTCTACTGTGTGTGTGGGGTGTGTGTGTGTGTGTGTGTGTGTCCCAGGGAGAGAGGGAGAGATAGTAAGCACTGCATGAGGAGGGCAGATGAGAGATTAGTGGAACCACTCCCCCATTTCCTTGGGCAGTGTGAGGAAAAGACGGGGCTCCAGTTGGAAATGGGGAGGGAAGGTAATTATCAAGTGCTGGTCTGGAAGTTGGGGTCTGGCCAGGCCTGGGAGAGACGTGAAAAGTCACCTGTCGCCCTGCCCTCCTCCCTGGTCTGTTTGCCACATGGGTTCCAGCGGCAGGACCGGTTTGCACCAAGTGCGTCCAAAGGCATGGGGTGGGGGAAGCCCTTGGGGCTGTCGCACTGTCCGTAGCTGCTGGGAGGACTTGGGTCAACATTTTTATTAAACTCAAAAAAAATTTTTTTTCTGAGGGCTTATCCCCCCACCATCACTTTTACCATTTTTACCATTTGTCTTTGCATTTCGGGTTACTTGAGCTTTAAGCAGAGAGAGCATGTGAGTGAGAGAGGGTGGGAGGGTGTAGGGTGCATCTGCCTTCCCCCTCAGTGGGAAAATGAAATAAGCTGGAAGAGGGACACGTGAGCAGTGCTCAGAGACTGCCTTGCCTTTGCTATTTCTATATATTTTATGATTCCAAATTTGACAGAACTTCTAAGAATAAATTTCAAGGGCTTCTGTGTTCTTTAAATTGTCACAGAAATATGTGACAGGCACACGTACGCAGATCACACAGCCCACTGTAGTTTTTTAAATTAGCTACATTTACCATGGGTGAGGGAAACCTTTTCTTCCTTCCTCCCTGCTCATTATAGAAGAACTAGCATTTAGATTTATAGGGTAGTTGATTTCTTTACATTAAATACTGCTAAGAAGGAATAATAATATTTCTTCCCAAAGTGAGGCATTTGAGATGGAAGGGGAGAAAAAAGTACCCCCCCACACACAAGTGATGACATCACCCACCCCCTTAAGCAGTATTTAGCGCAGTAAATCTGAAGATGGGCTCATCAGTGAGAAATACTTTGCAAAGATAACTCTACCTGTATTCTGATATATAGCCTGTCTTTTTTTGAGGGGGGGGGTTGCATTCCATATTCTATAAAGTCTAGTTTCAACTGCAGTGTTTAATAGAGATTTTTACCTCTACATTTTCTTTTAATTGTGCTTTCTGATGTAGTACATTTGTGACAGTGTATAAGTTCTGAGTGCATGAAATATCCAGAGAGTTCTTGATCCTTCTTGCTCTTAATATATATTGGAGGCATTTTAGGACTGTAAAACATATCTTAAGTATACCATTTGGACGCCTTTGTAAGATTTTTAAACCAAGAAATGATCAGGCTATCTATAAACCCAGATGCACTAGGGGGAGGTGGGGATGGGGTGGGGGCAGGGGGAGCTACGTGCTGCTACATATCAGCTTTTGTCAGCCTGCCAACAGTGGAGCATACCATGCTGCAAGGAGCAATAAAAAAGGAATTAGAAAACTCACGGCTCAAGAAGAACAGTCAGATTAAACACCTTTTTGAAACGAAGAGCATTTACACATTGCAGCTCTGTCAAATGTCGGATCTTCGTGAGGTCGGGGCTGTGTTAAGGCTGGTAGGGAAGAGAAATGATGAAGCAGGAGTGGTCTGGTGACATTTTTGTGACTTGATTGGCTGGGGTGTGTGATGTCATAGGTTACAGTGCAGCCCCTTATAGGTTTTAAAATGAATTCCAAGACACCATTACAAAGAAAGCCGGACTCTTTTCTTATAACTGAGCTCAGCCAAGGAAACTCTCGCACAAATGTACAACACTGTTTGGAATATGGAAGACCTGGATTTAGAATATGCTAAGACAGATATAAATTGTGGCACAGACTTGATGTTTTATATAGAAATGGATCCACCAGGTAATACTGCAGTATTCTTTAGAGAACTGGTTAATGTTGTGGCATTTAATTTTTTTGACAACTGCTATTAACAGCTCCTCTTTGGATGTCTGTTTTTATTAATTTGTTCTAATTTAATGAGTTTGCTCACAGTGTGAAAATGAAACAAATGGTTTGACTGCCTGTGGAAGCAAGCAGGTCAGGCTGTGTTGGGTAATTGCTTCTTCTTAGTTGAATGGATATAAATTGGATTCCAGTTTTTTACCTGTGTCTTTTGTTACTCGAGCTCGTTTGCTATTTGGGTTATATTGTTGTATATCGTTCCTTTAATTAAAAGGCTGCATCCTTGGTGCTTCTTTTCTGACAGTGGTTGAGAACAGTGTGGTACTTTGCAGTGATAACACTCGGTACTTTAGAAAGCATGTCAAATGTAGCAGTGATTGCAACTCAGTGCCCTGAAACTATTCTGAATCAAATGTTGAGACTTTGTCTGCTCTCTCTTCTTTGAAGATACTGCAGTGAGAGAAGTTGGCTTTCCATTATTGAGTCTCAGGCATTATAAGATATACCTGCTAGACTCCTGAAATAATTTTTGCTTAAAATGTAACAGTGGTGCTTTAAAACTTATGACTTAGAATTTAGCAAGATCTCCTAGACTTATTTTACTTTCTCAATTATTTCAGCCTTCCTCCCAATTAAGAAATTCAGAAATACTGCAGTCTTTATTTGTCACCAATTGGTATATGAATACTGATTTGACATTGAGGAAGAGAGGATAGGGTTTTTAATCAGTCTTGGCATAATATAGAGCATAGTTATCCAATAGAATATTAACATGAATACTAAAGAGATTGAGGTCACAGAGGAGTCTCTTCAAGTGGCATTTGGCAGAACAGTGCCTGAAATACTAAGATTAGAGAAACCCAATTCCTCCTCTTAAAACATACTGCTGTGTAGATGAGCTTTTTTATTACCGCAACGGCATTTGTGGAGGACAGAAAGGAAATTTGTCTTTTATAATTAAATAGGAGGAGGAAATTAAAACCAAGCCATGTGATTCCTCCTGCCACTCTGCTCGTGGTTTCTTACTTTAGCTAGATTTGTCCAGATATGAAACTTTAATACAACTCAAACCTAAAAGTAGATGTTGTGACCATGGATTTACTTGGAAATTCATTTCCATGGCCAGCCCATTTTATTTGCTAGTCTCTAAGCTCTTTTTAAAAATTTTAATCTGTAGTCAAAAATTTCTGATTTAAAAAAAAGAAAGTTTCATGAACTTGTACATTACTGCTGTGTTTCATAGCTAATCTTGTCTACATGAAAATGTTATTTATCTAAGGGAACTTGGGTAGAATTTTAAATGTTTATTTGCAGTTGGGATTGCAAAAACTTTTTCTTTCTCCTCCATCTACAGCACTGCCTCCCAAGCCACCAAAACCCACTACTGTAGCCAACAACGGTATGAATAACAATATGTCTTTACAAGATGCTGAATGGTACTGGGGAGATATCTCGAGGTAAGGCTATAGAGACTCTGAGTTTTTCAGCAGAGCTGGGGAGTTTAGAGGAAGAGAAAGCAAAGCAAAAGCACCAGCTTGCTAAATTCCATTTTTAGGATATCATCCAACATAAGCATGAAGCATAGTTGGTTCCCTTCCAGAGACGACCATAGAAGTCACTGAGCTCTGGGGAGCTGTGGGTGCTGGATGCCGCAGGAAATTAAATACCCGAGAAGTTTCATTATTGACAGAGATGTCAGGGAGGCAGTAGGGTGAAGTGGCACTGCCTTGAGGCAGAGTGTAAAGTCACTGTCTTTATTAGACCAGAACTCTCAGAATTATCGTTAAACGTAATGAAGTGGCATTTTTAGTCTAAGCATTTTTTTTTTTTTTTTTTTTGGAGGGGAGTAAAGAGGAAATCTTTTGGGGATCATGATTTTCTGTGCTGATTTGTCCAGAGTGACTAGGGTGTTAATTCTGAAAATGCCTTTAAAAAACATAACTCAAGAACCATCAAATCTTGAAGGTGATCATTGTCTCCTGTTCTTTTCACTTCAGGGAAGAAGTGAATGAAAAACTTCGAGACACAGCTGACGGGACCTTTTTGGTACGAGACGCATCTACGAAAATGCACGGGGATTACACTCTTACACTAAGGTGAGTTAGGGCACGTGGCTAGAGTGGCATGTTCAGGGTGATGGTAGAACCTACCGGGGTTTGTTTGTTTGTTTAAAGATAATTGTAATGCCATTATTTTTATATTGTATTTGCAGGAAAGGAGGAAATAACAAATTAATCAAAATATTTCACCGAGATGGGAAATATGGCTTCTCTGACCCATTAACCTTCAACTCTGTGGTTGAACTAATAAACCACTACCGGAATGAATCTCTAGCTCAGTATAATCCCAAACTGGATGTGAAATTACTTTATCCCGTATCCAAATACCAACAGGTAATCACATACCCATGTTGTTATAATATTTGTAAAAGATTCTTTCATTGCTTAGAAAATATTTTGAGGCAGATGAATTCCATGTCATTAAACTCAAAAAACTTCAAACTGTAATTTTGTGATCACAAGTGTATAAAATACTTTAATAATAAAATACTGTAACAAAATATCTGATGTGGAAAAACCCTCCCAACAGTGGTCATTTAAAAGTACCTTATTAACTGAATTTATTTTTCCCTTGTTCTTCCAATCTCTATAATCCTTCCAGGATCAAGTTGTCAAAGAAGATAATATTGAAGCTGTAGGGAAGAAATTACATGAATATAACACTCAATTTCAAGAAAAAAGTCGGGAATATGATAGATTATATGAAGACTATACCCGAACTTCCCAGGTGAGTTTTCTGTGAAAATCACATTTAAACTGTGGAGTTCTTAATTATTAGAATCAAGTGCATGTTATATTCAGCTTCCAAAAAAGACTGTAAAATGTTTTTTTCTGGCAATAGAGTGATGAGAGAGATCATTTATTTGTGAATCATAGTTGATTATCTAATACTTACTATATCTCTAAACCTTTTAAATGAAGCCTGTAAGTATCAGAATAATAAATTAAGTTGATTTGACATAATTGCTGACTGCAGAATTCTCTTCAGAGTAAAAGCTAATAATAACTGGAAGTTCTACAGACTTGTCTAATCTCTGAAATGGGGATTGAACCATGATAGGTAGGTCCTGCCGCAATGAAAGGTTGAGGCTCCGTTTACTGCCTTGTTTTCCTAGAGGCTTAATCTCCTCTAGGCCATCACATATCTGGGACCGCCAGAGGGAGCAGAAGGATGCCATAAACGGCTGATAAAAGTGGAATGGTTTTTAAAAAAAAAATGAAAACTGTAGCAAAGTGTCAAGCAATCATCTTCCATAGACTGGGAAAATTCTCCAAAGGAAATGTGTGCTTCTCTGATACTATTTTAAGGAGTTTCGTGAATTAGAGTCCTACCTTGCTAACACAGGACTTCCATGTCAGATAGTAGTGCCAATCAGTTGTCTCTAGCAGTGTCTTGCCGTAAGAAATTGTCTGTTTTGTGAAAGGAATGACCTTGTCTTATTAAAATTTGTGTTGCAGGAAATCCAAATGAAAAGAACAGCTATTGAAGCATTTAATGAAACCATAAAAATATTTGAAGAACAGTGCCAAACCCAGGAGCGGTACAGCAAAGAATACATAGAAAAGTTCAAACGTGAAGGCAATGAGACGGAAATCCAAAGGTTGGTGACCTGGGCGGGCTTCACTGCCCTTGTGCTTGAGCTCACCACAGGTCTCTATACTGTCTAAAGGTGACCTCTATTTCTATGAAACGACAGGGGGAGAAAGCATTCTTTACCTGAGGCAAACTGCTGAGAATCAATACTGAAACCTTGGGGGAACTTGCATGATTCTCCAGGTAATTACAGATGCATCTCTCTTGCCTACAGGATTATGCATAATTATGAAAAGTTAAAGTCTCGAATCAGTGAAATTGTCGACAGCAGAAGGAGATTGGAAGAGGACTTGAAGAAGCAGGCAGCTGAGTATCGTGAGATTGACAAACGCATGAACAGCATTAAACCAGACCTCATTCAGCTAAGAAAGACGAGAGACCAATACTTGATGTACGTACTGGAAGTGGAATCCTGCCCGTGCATGATAGGTAATTGCGAAAATAAAGGATAGGTTCTTAATGCATTTTCTTTTTCAAACTCTTTTCCAGGTGGTTGACTCAGAAAGGTGTTCGGCAGAAGAAACTGAACGAGTGGCTGGGCAATGAGAACACTGAAGAGTAAGTAGTGCAGATGGGAGGGGGCGGGGGTGTTTTCTTTTGAGGAAAATGCACGACTTGCTTTGTATGCAGAGCAAGTGAGGAATGGACTATCTTGTAGGAGAAAATACATTAGTCTCATTATCCAGAATTTTCAAAAAGGAAAGTTGACCAAAGGAGAATGTAGATTTATCCTCACCAGCCCCCCACCATAGGCTAGGGAATAAGTGACCCTGTGTCCATAATGAAGCCCCAGAACCATCTGGAAAATCCCAACATATTTTGGGAATAGTCAGAGGGGAGTTGGGGGGGCGACAACTGCTGTTTGGTATATTTTTAAAGCTTATGTACACCTTTTGTTTCAATGATTTAAAAACTGGCGTTCCTCCTAGTCAGTCAATTTCCTGATCTAAACTGGACAAACAGGATTGTTTAATACCGTCCTCTCTGCCCAGGTAGCTGAGCATAGTTGCCGACTTGAAAACAGGAAGAGTCTGACTTAGTGCTGCTAGATTTGTTCAGGGGGTTGAAGGCTAAACTCGATGAGGAAGCTCAGGCCTGAGGAGCTGGTTGAGTCAGCCCCGTGACCGCCAGCCTGAGTCACTCAGAGCAGAGGCAGGAACTAGGTCGAGGCGATAGGCGGGCTCTTCTCAGAGGGGCAGCGAGTGGCCACCACTTGCACTTCAGTCAGAAACCTCTTCTTCCACCTTTTCAGCCAATATTCGCTGGTAGAAGATGATGAGGATTTGCCCCACCACGACGAGAAGACTTGGAATGTTGGAAGCAGCAACCGAAACAAAGCTGAAAACCTGTTGCGAGGGAAGCGAGACGGCACTTTTCTTGTCCGGGAAAGCAGTAAACAGGGCTGCTATGCCTGCTCTGTGGTGTACGTATCTCCAGCCAATTGTCTGTCTTGTGAAACACCTCAAGGAGGTACTCCAGCCAGCCAGCCAACCTTGGGGGCAAGGATTTGAAAAAGTTCTAATTGTCAAGCATTACGATCGTGTAGAAGAGGAAATAAAACCTAGTATTTGAACATCTAAGCAGAGTATCTGTTTAGAGGGCTAGTAGAAAGCCGGCTGCTGTCAGGTGGAAAACTGGGGCTCTGGGCAGCAGTTCAGCAGCTGTCTCATCAAGAGAAGTCTCTTGCTTTTCATCTTTAAAACGGAAACAGCCGTAGTTGCTGTTTGGGGGCTCCGTATAGTTAAAAATCTGAGGAGATTCGCGTGGAAGCACCACCAACAGGTAAAGTCCCCATCAGGGACAGGTTAAAACAGTCAGAGAAAGGGCTCTGCTCACCGTCCCTGCCAAGAGAAGACATTTCCCTCCTAGGGCCGGTCTTCCTTTATTGTCACAGTCTGGGGAGCACCACGAAGGGGGAGAGGTTGGATCACTAACATTATTTCAGAGAAGCGAGTGGCCTGCTGAAGGAAAAGGCTCTCGGGTATTTTCTACCCTATCCTCTCCTTCCATGTAAGCAGAGGACCACTGCCACAGGAAGGAAGGGGAAAGACCTTGAATAGAGGACAAGGCAATAGGAGAATTGAGAGTAGATGGAGAGGTATGTGGACAACTCCAGACCGGTCTCAAAATGATCATCCAGCGGCTCGGTGAAACTGGTTACCTCCCCCAGTCACTCAGCCACCAAGGAGCACGGGGACAACGCCCCCAGTCCAGAGCTCAGGCAGCGTTGCATGTACCTTTGCACGACGCTCTTCTTTAGCTCACGCAGGCCCATGTGTTCTCTTCCCCACGCAGGGTGGACGGCGAGGTCAAGCACTGTGTCATCAACAAGACGGCCACGGGCTGCGGCTTCGCCGAGCCCTACAACCTGTACAGCTCCCTCAAGGAGCTGGTGCTCCACTACCAGCACACCTCCCTCGTGCAGCACAACGACTCCCTCAACGTCACACTAGCCTACCCGGTGTACGCGCAGCAGAGGCGATGAAGGGCCACCTCCAGCCTGCTCCTCACCCTCGACTCCCCAAGGCCTCTGGCAAGCACAGGGCTCCCCTGCAGCCTGACCTGGGAACTGAGCTGCGGACACCCAGCCGCCTGTCTTCAGATGGGACTCGAGCCTTCGACCCCACAGCAGGAAGGGAAGACGCATCGCAGGGCCACGCACCGGACAGCCGCCGTTCCTCCTCTGGACTGCTTCGTCAGCCTTTCTCTCTCCCCTCTTTCTGTTTCGGGTTTTTTTTTTTGGTTTAATTTAAAGCCACAACCACACACAAAGAGAAAAAGAAATGCAAAAATCTCTGCGTGCAGGGACAAAGAGGCCTTTAACCATGGTGCTTGTTCGTGCTTTCAGAAGCTTTACCAGCTCAAGAGTTGGGACCTTGGAGACCGGAGCGGGGACGGGCTGATGAGCCCTAGCCTGGGGTCGCTCGGTCCAGCCTGGGTATTGCCATGCACGGTGGCCCCCAGACGCACTGCACTGTGGATTATTTCATTTTCTAACGAAATGAACCGATATGTAGCAGAAAGGCACTTCCGCTCGCAGGGAACACTTGACGGAACATCTGCTCCGTGTGTTCAGAGGAAATTCTGTTGTAGCAGAGTGCCAGAAAGTGTTTTGTTGAAATTCTCAAACCAAGAAGACCCACCAACAGAAAAATGGAGCTTCAAAAACAGGACTTCAAAATGACATTTAGTATATAAAGTATGTACATACCATTGGATGACTAACTATCAAATAGATGGATTTGTATCAATACCAAATAGCTTCTGTTTTGTTGTGCTGAAGGCTAAATTCACAGTGCTATGCAATTCTTAATTTTCACTGTTATCTGTTTTAAATGTACCTTCAGAATAAGCTTCCCCTGCCCCAGTTTTTGTTGCTTGAAAATACTGTCCCTGATTTTTTTTTGTTAATATTCATTTTGTTACTCATTTCCTTTTTTTTTTTTTAAAGAAATGTACAGGATGCCAGTTTAAAAAAAAAATGGCTTCAGAATTAAAACTATGAAATATTTTACAGTCTTTCTTGTACAGAGTACTTGGCTGTTAGCCCAAGGTTAAAAAGTTCATAACAGATTTTTTTTGGACTAAATGTTTTGTTGGGCAGTGCCTGATAAGCTTCAAAGCTGCTTTATTCAATTAAAAAAAAAAAAAAAGATATATGAATATGACAAAGTATCGCTGAGTTCAACAATGTTGTTTCAAGACTTAAGATACGGTACCTGGCAATGTTTGTTTCGTAAAGAATTGTGAACTTCTTGAATCTAGGGAGGGGGATGTAGCAAAGGGTTGTACAAGTGGGGTGGGGGAGGGTTGGCGAGATGGCATGCACTTTCTCTTTCTCGTGATTACGGAGAAGTGAATCACTGCAAAGTGGAGTCTCTTCCCACTTTGATCTGCTACTTACTACGCCCTCGTGACAATTACAAACCTACTGGAACGCTAGTTCTTAGGAAGGAAGGCAGGGTCTTCGAGCAGTGTTCATCCTTGTTGGAAACACTGATTTCAAAATACCATTGCTGCATTTAGAAAACCTGTCTCTCTTTAACATTAGACGACCCAGTAACAACCAGCCAACATCCATTTTAAGAAAAAGCATGACCTGAAAAGGATATTTTTATCCAGGTATCTGCTATTTTCCTAGCTTTCCATTCAACTTAGATCAGAAAGCCTCACATGGTCATCATCGTTCCTGCCCCGATTGCGGGGGAACTTGTTGAAGTCATGGCCGTTGTAGGAATCATAGTAACAGTCCTCATTCACCCAAATAATTGTATGTGTTATTACTTCATTGTGGGGAAGAGGGAGGAATTGTTAGAGTATTCTTTCCAACTTACCGCAAGAGCAAGAGGTCTCTATCCCCAACTTATGTATGTAAAAGCCTTTCAGTTTACTGGGAACTGTACCTGCACTGGAAGGAATAAAGGGGAGATTAAAATGGAATCTTACAACTTCAGTTCTTGCTCAATATTAGATTCTCCACAGCTCTGTTTCTCTATCCTTCCAACTACTGGGGTAAGGGGTTTTGTTTTGTTTTTAATGTTGTTCCTTTGAAAGGATCAGTCCAGCAGCTGACTTAACTAGAATGTATTTTTTTTTTTCCTTTTTACATGAAGCTACTCATATCAAGAGCAATAGTCAGTCTTACAGCCAGACTGTCAGTCCTCAAACTTGACTGTACTGACCTGACCATCTCCCTTTCACCGCCAGACAATTGATGATTCCCCTAGTTTTAGTCTAGGAGTGTCTGCCTTACAACTATCCTTCCATGTCATACAGAAGCCCAACCATTAGTTAACAGTAGTTTATCAACTAGGTTTATTGCTTTTTTGATAGCACATCCATGTATATTATTAAGTAACTTTAATTTCTAAACTATCTGAGATGGAGTATTTCGTGGAAAAGCTACCGTTCTGTTCACATTTTTTGCTTCAACACTTTGCAAGATAGCATGGTATTAGGCACTTGCCTCATTTCTACATCTCATCAGCATAAATGCAGTAGATTTTTCTTTGAACAGCAAAGGCAGAATTCATGATTTCCTATCACAGTGAGTCACACCTTACCTAGGATGCTATGCCTCTGCCCAATGCCTTATTGATAGTGTATAGCATTCCGTCACATCTGTCTTTGTAGATGTTTGACCAGCAGGATTCTTTGAGGCCAACCTTTCATCTTACAACACTGACTGGCTTATGAGTATAAATGGATACAGCAGAGGCATTCCTGATACATGCTTACATCCATGTGTTGATTTTCCCCACCCAGTGTAGCATCCTGAAGGTAAAAGCCAGAAGCTAAGCTGCAGAGAGGCTGTAATGGGGCTGGAGAAGTGGGAGCGCTGCAACCTGAAATTACCCACGAGGGAAAAAAATCACAACCATGAGGAAAAGGCAGAAAACTTGTTTTTGCAACTTCTGACAACTTCACGGCCCTTGATATATGTATATATGTATATGTGCATGGACTGTTTCCAGTACACCTTTCAGCCAAAACAGATCCACAGTCGTTGAGTTCAAGTACATAACGAGACAATGTCTAGTACAATTCTTGTATATGTATATGGGGTTTTTTTCTTTGAAGTTGTTTTGTTTTGTCTTAACAAAGGTGAAAATTGTTTGCAAGTGGAGTGAGAAGTTCATAATTCTTTGGCTTTTTTCTGTTGTTTAAAAGTTACTCCTTTGGGGTAGCTGGTCTCTGTGGCTCACTGAACTTGGAAACCCGCGTTTTCAGTGTGTGCAGTCAAATGTGTTGATGTGAGCTGTCACTGCGGAACCAACTGCTTTGTCATATAGCTGGTTATGAACTAGTAACGTGTTTGGGAAGTCCTACTGATGTTGCTTTTTGGGAGAGAAATTCTGCTGGTTCTAACAACTGTGCTTCTGCTATGCATGGTATCCAAGTCAGTTGGAAAGCAGACCCTGAAATTTGAGTTTAGGGTCACTTAAGAAAGGGGCAGTTTATAGCACAATGCCTCACATGAGACAAAGTTCTGAAATGCCAAATTCTTATTTTTAGAGATGTAGTTAAATTACTAGTATAAATGACTAGTATGAACAGAATTGGGTTCATTGGAAACACTAACCACCTTAACAGTGAGCTTGTCACCATGAGAGAGCATTAGCTGCCCAGGATGCTGCTATTAAAAAAAAAAAAAAAAAAAAAAAGGCAAAACAAAAATAGCTCATTTATATGTGTGTATTTTTTAAAGCTATGATCTGTTCGATGTTTTTACAAATCTGTTTCTATGACATTGTTAAAATAAAGTTGGTCTTTTGACGAGAGGGAGGTTGTCATGGTCAGCTGTAATTTTGCCTTTACAAGGCACCTGGGGCGGGGGGCGGGGGGACTGTGCCTCCTTGACATTTGTTCAAGCTATGGGTTCAATGGAGCTATGTCTTGTTGTTTTAAGTTCCTTTAATGCATTGTATTAGGTCTTCAAACAGAATAAAGGTTGTTTTGAAACTGAAGTCATGGTTTGAAATTTCAGCAATCACCAAAGAAATTTTTAAACGCTCTTCCTCTTTCTGTTAATAATGTTGCATCTCCTTCTATAGTCCCCCACCCACCCCATCACTGTCATTATCTCGTTTTTGTCCAGTGAGAAAAACAGGAGTAGTCACGTGAATGATGGGTCAGTGTCATTTACATCATTTCACTATATGCTTAATGGTGGAAAGAAATAGCTCTAGGTAATATCATGTCAAGGCACTGCTCTTGCTCTAAGAAAACGTAATCACTGTCAATCTCTCCCATTCACCGTCCATCAACAAAGCTGCAGAATCGTTCTCTAAAAACTGGTTGGTGAAAGTAACCTTTGTTCCTCTGTTCTCCGGGCTGCATATGTGGGCCAGCCACAGCGCAGGGGTCTTGTGAGGCACTGTGTGGCACACAAAGGTAACACAGACCTCCAGACGGGAAACAGATTCACTCTAGATTCAGCTTTCACATTATAGCATCTAGTCGATATACGTAAACCATTCTTAATCTAAAATGACTTTCCCACTTGTTTTGATTGCTGAATTTGTAATGAGGTCACTTTGCATGCACCTGGCACTCAACACCTAAGCACAGTGAGGGTCCCAGACATGAAGGCATGGTCTGGCGATGGTGATGAGATGGGCACTCAGTAATTACAGTCATGGCAACCATGACTAATATACCAAGTATGGCAGTAACTCTCAGATTCATTTCCTGCTCTTTCCCTGCTCTGTTGTATATTACAGAGAACGCTGTACTCAGAATCTCCTGACCTCTGGCTTCTAGGTAGTGAACCTCCTAGCTCCCGCCAGAAAGACTCGGGGATCTGAGCAGCCTTACTACGCTCCTCTCTCCCTCTCTGTTCCTCTGGCAACAGTGTGTCTTCCCATTTTTACTCTAACCCAAGGTGTAGTTGCATCTTTCTGTTGTTGCTAAACCTCTGGTTTCTCTCAGAACTCCCAGTTTGGTTTCTGAGCCAAACCTAGTCTGGTTTCTGTCACCTAAGTAGCCAACCCTCTTTATTCAGGCCTTTCTTTAAGACTAGATTCATTTCTTTTCTCCTCACTGCTCTTTGATTGATAAACCAAGTGATTATTATCCATTTAAACTATGTATGTGTTATCTGATTTGACAATTCTTTCACAATTATGAGTTAGAAGACAGTATCTCAGGTGGGGAAACAAGTATTGAATCTAGGTGACTTATCCAAGGTCATGCAGCCCTATGACCCCAGAGTACCCAGGCGGTCTGACTCAGGCTACGGCTCTTCACTACTAAGTGCTGGAAAAGGCACTAGGAAGTTCAGAGAAAAGTTCACTGGTTGATCTTCCTGCTGGGGGATCTAACCATATAGCTCTCAAATGGTGGAGAGGGTACACGTGGCACACAATGAATGGCAGGAAATGGCATGGGTTTGCTTTAGATCAGATTCCTGCAGTGTGGTCCCCAGACCAACAGCATTAGCATCAGGACCACTTGGAAACCTATTAGAAGTGCCTCTTCAAGGGCCCCACCCCTGACCTAACTCAGAGTGAGGCCCAGAAATCTGTTTCAGGAAGTTCTCTGGGTGATTTTAATGTATACTAAAATTTGAGAATCGCTACTTAAGATCACCAGATAGTTGAAGTAGTGCTTCTTATATTTTAATTAAAAGTCACTACCATTAATGAGTGATATGATTTACTTTATCATTTGTGTTCATAGCATAGACTCTGTATAGGGAAGAAAATAAAATCCATTTACAGCTTAGGAGGTCTTAGCTAGGTCAGCTCCTCCTTTAACCCAGCTGTGGGAATTTATCAACTCCATTTACCTGTAGACCTCCAATTCTACACCTGTGAAGTAAGGTTATGAGAAAGTCCAGAAAATCTTTAGGACTCCTAGAGCACATGTTGTGTACTGAATGAAACAACTCAGTTGCCCAGTTCTCCACTTACAATTTGGCCAAAGTTATAACCCACAACATGACTGTGGCTATAGACCACTAAGATTGTAGTATGGCCCTTTATCTGTAGCAATGGCCAAGAAGCATTAGCAAAATTAGAATCCTCTTATCTTGTTCATGTCTTAAAGCTACACTTCAGATGATTCAAAATGGGAAGCCAAGTTCTTGATAATATGATGGAGAATACAGTTGAAGATGGCACTTTGTCCATCTATCTAAGCCACAAGACCTTGAGTCAGAGAACTTGGCCTACCAAATCTTCTGGGACATGGTTGGAGTTAGGTAAGTATAGTAAGACTTGATACTGTGTCAACTCAAAAAAATATTTCCCCCCTGGACTTGCCCCTTAAAAACGAAAAAGTATTTGTCTAAAAATAAGAATCCTGTAAAGACTTAAATGTACAAGACCTGAAACCATGAAACTCCTAGAAGAAAACAGGGAAAAAGCTCCTTGGGGTGGGTCTTGGCTATGATTTTGGATGGGACACAAAGCACAAATGACAAAATCAAAAATAAACAAGACAGACTGCATCAAACTGAACAGCTTATGCACAGCAAAAGAAATAATCTACAAAATGAAAATACAATGAACAGAACGGGAAAAATATTTGCAAACCACACATTTTATGAGGTAAATATCCAAAATATATTAAAAAATTCATACAACTCAATAGCAGAAAGCCCCACAAATAATCCAAATGAGCAAGAGACTTGAGTAGACATTTTT
This sequence comes from Tragelaphus eurycerus, assembly GCA_935064755.1. Classification (NCBI taxonomy): domain Eukaryota; kingdom Metazoa; phylum Chordata; class Mammalia; order Artiodactyla; family Bovidae; genus Tragelaphus; species Tragelaphus eurycerus. The sequence goes on along the minus strand of CAKXYN010000024.1, from coordinate 11,807,537 downwards.
TAAGGCATTCAAAAGGCCAAAAAGCACATGGAAAAAATGTTCAAATCACTAGTCATTGGGAAATGCAAGTGAAAACCACAAGTTGTCACTAGAATGGCTATTATTGATAAGTGATGTCACCCAAATGGTGACATAAGTGACTCCTGATTTGACTTCCCCTCACACAAGGAACAATTCACAACTGTTCGTGGACAAGCTGCAACTGAGAATCGTAGAACAAGGGAGTGAGGGAAGCATGCCCCTGCTTCAGTAGTTCTCCCAATCAGCAGCTTCGCTCACCTGTAGAACCAAGTCAGTGGCCCAGTCTGGCTAAGGATACTGGTCTCTCTGATTCAAGTCCCCAGTAGAAGAGTTTCGCTGGCCCTGGAGCCTGGTCTGCTCACACACAGGCAGAAAAGCTGAGTCACAGGCCTGCCAGCTGCAGAACATGGCTCCCATCCTCATATGACAGGAAGGGCTGGTGAGAACATCTGGAAGCTGTGAAACCCAGCAACACTCAAGCCGAGAGGCAGGTGGACAGAGCTGATCACCCTCAGAGTGGAGCTAGTGGACCTGTTCAGCCAAGAAACTTGGGGCCCACGTCTCTGTGAGTCAAGACCACAAACAAAACGCTTTTGTGGCTTTGGAGCTACTTTTCTCAACGTGCTCAGTCAGGGAGACAAATTTATAGCCCTGCTCATTGCTGAAGACAGCCTTCAGCCTGTCTGACCAGGGAAGCTAACCAGAGCACACAGGAAGCTGCATAGCCCATCCAGTAATCCTGCTTACATGGGAACTTCAACAGAGAGCATACCCCCACGCTTTCTCTGTCTCCAGAGCAAAACTGGTGACCAAAATACACAGTGCACAGTGTTGCCTGATTAAGGTCCCCATACAATCAGTTGTGCAGGCTATCCTATCCTGCTGTCCTGCCAGGGAAGGGAAGCTAATTCATAGGCCCACTTACTCCTGAGTACATTACTCAGTCCCTGCCGTCTAGTAAACATGACCAGAGAATCCATGCCACTGTGGAGCCCGTCCTAAAGCTTCATGTGGCCAAGTAACCAAGCTAGCAGTCTTATCCAGCTGTTCTCAGCCAGTGGCACATGACCCCACTCCTGACCTCAAAGGTCAAACTGCTGCCTCACCCCCATAATAGACCCTAATAGCAGGCTCAGCCTGCCCAAGGTCATTACCAGGATACGTGTCCAGAAACCCAATCTGAACTAACTGGTGAAGAATTATCTCTACCGAAATGTATGCGCAATGTCTGGAAGAGGAGGCTACATACTCAAATGCACAGATATCAATGAAAGAAATCAAGGTTCACAAAAAAATGAGGTAAATATCATACCACCAAAGGAAACTAAGAAAGCCCTAATAGCTAACCCTAATGTATATTGTCACTATGTTTATTTAACTTATATGCAGAGTACATCATGAGAAATGCTGGACTGGAGGAAGCACAAGCTGGAATCAAGATTGCCGGGAGAAATATCAATAACCTCAGATATGCAGATGATACCACCCTTATGGCAGAAAGTGAAGAGCAACTCAAAAGCCTCTTGATGAAAGTGAAAGTGGAGAGTGAAAAGGTTGGCTTAAAGCTCAACATTCAGAAAACGAAGATCATGGCATCTGGTCCCATCACTACATGGGAAATAGATGGAGAAACAGTGGAAACAGTGTCAGACTTTATTTTGGGGGGCTCCAAAATCACTGCAGATGGTGACTGCAGCCAGGAAATTAAAAGACGCTTACTCCTTGGAAGGAAGGTTATGACCAACCTAGATAGCATATTCAAAAGCAGAGACATCACTTTGCCAACAAAGGTTCGCCTAGTCAAGGCTATGGTCTTTCCTGTGGTCATGTATGGATGTGAGAGCTGGACTGTGAAGAAGGCTGAGCGCCGAAGAATTGATGCTTTTGAACTGTGGTGTTGGAGAAGACTCTTGAGAGTCCCTTGGACTGCAAGGAGATCCAACCGGTCCATTCTGAAGGAGATCAGACCTGGGATTTCTTTGGAGGGAATGATGCTCAAGCTGAAACTCCAGTATTTTGGCCACCTCATGCGAAGAGTTGACTCATTGGAGAAGACTCTGATGCTGGGAGGGATTGAGGGCAGGAGGAGAAGGGGACGACAGAGGATGAGATGGCTGGATGGCATCACTGACTCGATGAATGTGGGTCTGAGTGACCTCCGAGAGCTGGTGATGGATCGGGAGGCCTGGCGTGCTGCGGTTCATGGGGTCGCAAAGAGTCGGACACGACTGAGCAACTGATCTGATCTGAATGTAATGGAACTCTGAATAGTCAAAATTTTCAGAATAATTCTCCTAAAGAAGTTTAGTGAACTATAAGAACACAAACTAAATGAAATTAGGAAAACCACATGACCAAAACAATAGAGAGCTTCAAAAATGACTCAATCCCATAGAAGACTCAGTGACTTGGAAGACAATATATTTGAAATTAACTAGTCAGCAGAGCAACAAGACAAAGGAAAGAAGAACATAAAGAGAGTGAAAAATGCCTACATGATTTGTGGGACACAATAAAAAGTATAAATATTCATATTATGGGAATTCCAGAAGAAGAAGAGAAAGAGAAAGGGACAAAGTCTAACTAAAGCAATAATGACTGAGAAGTTCCAAAACAGAAATAGCTGTTCAGATCCAAAAGACCCAGAAGACCTCAAATAGGTTGAACCAACACAGGGCTGCAGAGAGACACAATATAATTAAATTATCAAAAGACAAAGAGCAGCAAGAGAAAAAGGAATTACGTATAAGGGAATCCCTACAAGACAATCCCATGAACAGTATGAAAAGACAAAATGATAGGATACTGAAAGAGAAACTCCCCAGGTCAGTAGGGGTCCAATATGCTACTGGAGATTAGTGGAGAAATAACTCCAGAAAGAATGAAGGGATGGAACCAAAGCAGAAAGAATACCCAGCTGTAGATATGTCTGGTGATAGAAGCAAAGTCCGATGCTGTAAAGAACAATATTGCATAGGAACCTGGAATGTCAGGTCCATGAATCAAGGCAAATTGGAAGTGGTCAAACAAGAGATGGCAAGAGTGAATGTTGACATTCTAGGAATTAGTGAACTCAAATGGCCTGGAATGGGTGAATTTAACTCAGAGGACCATCATATCTACTACTGTGGGCAGGAATCCCTCAGAAGAAATGGAGTGGCCATCATGGTCAACAAAAGAGTCCGAAATGCAGTACTTGGATGCAATCTCAAAAACGACAGAATGATCTCTGTTCGTTTCCAAGGCAAACCATTCAATGTCACAGTAATCCAAGTCTATGCCCCAACCAGTAATGCTGAAGAAGCTGAAGTGGAACGGTTCTATGAAGACCTACAAGACCTTTTAGAACTAACACCCAAAAAAGATGTCCTTTTCATTATAGGGGACTGGAATGCAAAAGTAGGAAGTCAAGAAACACCTGGAGTAACAGGCAAATTTGGCCTTGGAATACAGAATGAAGCAGGGCAAAGACTAACAGAGTTTTGCCAAGAAAATGCACTGGTCATAGCAAATACCCTCTTCCAACAACACAAGAGAAGACTCTATACATGGACATCACCAGATGGTCAACTCCAAAATCAGATCGATCATATTCTTTGCAGCCAAAGATGGAGAAGCTCTATACAATCAGCAAAAACAAGACCAGGAGCTGACTGTGGCTCGGACCATGAACTCCTTATTGCCAAATTCAGACTGAAATTGAAGAAAGTAGGGAAAACTACTAGACCATTCAGGTATGACCTAAATCAAATCCCTTATGATTATACAGTGGAAGTGAGAAATAGATTTAAGGGCCTAGATCTGATAGATAGAGTGCCTGATGAACTATGGAATGAGGTTCGTGACATTGTACAGGAGACAGGGATCAAGACCATCCCCATGGAAAAGAAATGCAAAAAAGCAAAATGGCTGTCTGGGGAGGCCTTGCAAATAGCTGCAAAAAGAAGAGAAGCGAAAAGCAAAGGAGAAAAGGAAAGATATAAACATCTGAATGCAGAGTTCCAAAGAATAGCAAGAAGAGATGAAGAAAGCCTTCTTCAGTGATCAATGCAAAGAAATAGAGGAAAACAACAAAATGGGAAAGACTAAGGATCTATTCAAGAAAATCAGAGATACCAAAGGAACATTTCATGCAAAAATGGGCTCGATAAAGGACAGAAATGGTATGGACCTAACGGAAGCAGAGGATAATAAGAAGAGGTGGCAAGAATACACAGAAGAATTGTACAAAAAAGAGCTTCACGACCCAGATAATCATGATGGTGTGATCACTGACCTAGAGCCAGACATCCTGGAATGTGAAGTCAAGTGGGCCTTAGAAAGCATCACTACGAACAAAGCTAGTGGAGGTGATGGAATTTCAGTGGAGCTGTTCCAAATCCTGAAAGATGATGCTGTGAAAGTGTTGCACTCAATATGCCAGCAAATTTGGAAAACTCAGCAGTGGCCACAAGATTGGAAAAGGTCAGTTTTCATCCCAATCCCAAAGAAAGGCAATGCCTAAGAGTGCTCAAACTACCGCACAATTGCACTCATCTCACACGTTAGTAAAGTAATGCTCAAAATTCTCCAAGCCAGGCTTTAGCAATATGTGAACCGTGAACTTCCTGATGTTCAAGCTGGATTTAGAAAAGGCAGAGGAACCAGAGATCAAATGGCCAACATCCGCTGGATCATGGAAAAAGCAAGAGAGTTCCAGAAAAACATCTATTTCTGCTTTATTGACTATGCCAAAGCCTTTGACTGTGTGGATCACAATAAACTGTGGAAAATTCTGAGAGAGATGGGAATACCAGACCACCTGATCTGCCTCTTGAGAAATCTGTATGCAGGTCAGGAAGCAACAGTTAGAACTGCACATGGAACAACAGACTGGTTCCAAATAGGAAAAGGAGTACGTCAAGGCTGTATATTGTCACCATGTTTATTTAACTTATATGCAGAGTACATCATGAGAAATGCTGGACTGGAAGAAACACAAGTTGGAATCAAGATTGCCGGGAGAAATATCAATAACCTCAGATATGCAGATGACACCACCCTTATGGCAGAAAGTGAAGAGGGGCTAAAAAGCCTCTTGATGAAAGTGAAAGTGGAGAGTGAAAAGGTTGGCTTGAAGCTCAACATTCAGAAAACGAAGATCATGGCATCTGGTCCCATTGCTGCATGGGAAATAGATGGGGAAACAGTGGAAACAGTGTCAGACTTTGTTTTTCTGGGCTCCAAAATCACTGCAGATGGTGACTGCAGCCATGAAATTAAAAGACGCTTGCTCCTTGGAAGGAAAGTTATGACCAACCTAGATAGCATATTCAAAAGCAGAGACATTACTTTACCAACAAAGGTTCGCCTAGTCAAGGCTATGGTCTTTCCTGTGGTCATGTATGGATGTGAGAGCTGGACTGTGAAGAAGGCTGAGGGCCGAAGAATTGATGCTTTTGAACTGTGGTGTTGGAGAAGACTCTTGAGAGTCCCTTGGACTGCAAGAAGATCCAACCAGTCTATTCTGAAGGAGATCAGTCCTGGAATTTCTTTGGAAGGAATGATGCTAAGGCTGAAACTCCAGTATTTTGGCCACCTCATGCGAAGAGTTGACTCATTGGAGAAGACTCTGATGCTGGGAGGGATTGAGGGCAGGAGGAGAAGGGGACGACAGAGGATGAGATGGCTGGATGGCATCACTGACTCGATGAATGCGAGTCTGAGTGACCTCCGGGAGCTGGTGATGGACAGGGAGGCCTGGCGTGCTGCGGTTCATGGGGTCGCAAAGAGTCGGACACGACTGAGCGACTGATCTGATCTGATCTGATCTGATGGGAACAAAGACATCAGTGGCTCTAGTTCTGGGGAGTACTCATTGGCATGAGCCCTCTCAAAGCCACCATTTTCTCACCAAGACATTGCCCCACCCAAAAGCCTGCCGGCTCCAGTGCTGGGATGCCTCAGGCTAACAGGGCAGAAATAAACCACCACCCACCAGCAGACAGGCTGGCTAAATTCTCCATGAATCCACAGCTGTCTGCTAAGTACACCCCTTGACATAGCCCTGCCCACCAAAGAAACAACACCCAGCTCCATTCACGAGTGGGCAGGAACAAGTCCTACCCATCAAGAAGGCTGCACAAACCTCTTAGACCAGCCTCATCCATCAAGGGGCAGAGACCAAAAGAAAGAAGAATTACTACACTGCAGCTTGCAGAATGAAAACCACAATCATAGAAAGTTAGACAAAATGAGACGGCAAAGGATTATGTTCCAGACAAAGGAACAAGATATAACCCTAGAAGAACAATTAAGTGAAATGGAGATAGGCAATTTACCCAGAAAATAATTCAGAATAATGATAGTAAAGATAATCCAAGATCTCAGGGGAAAAATGGAGCCACAGACCAAGAAGATATAAGAAATGTTTGACAAAGAAAAGATCTAAAGAACAAGCAGAGATAACAATGCAATAATTGAAAAATAACACTAGAAGCAATCAATAGCAGAGTAAGTGAGGAAGAAGAACAGAAAAGTGAGCTGGAAGACAGAATGGTGGAAATCACTGCTTTGGAACAGAATAAAGGAAAAAGAATGAAAAGAAGTGAGGACAGTATAAGAGACTTCTGGGACAATATAAAATGCACCAACATTTGCATTTATAGGGATCCCCACAAGGAAAAGGCAAAGAGAAAGGACCAGACAAAATATTTGAAGTGATAACAGCTGAAAACATCCCTAACATGGTAAAGGAAACAGTCACCCAACTCCAGGAAGCATAGGTCCCAGGCAGGATAAATCTGAGGAGGAACATGCCTAGACACATAGTAATCAAACTGATAAAAAATTAAAGAGAAAACATTAAAAGCAACAAGGAAAAAGCAACCAGTAACAAACACGGGAATTTCCATAAGGTTATCAGCTGATTGTTCAGCAGAAATTCTGCAGGCCAGAAGGTAGTGACACAATATATTTGAAGTGATGAAAGGGAAGAACCTACAACCAAGAACATTCTACCCAGCAAGGCTCTCATTCAGATTCAATGGAGAAATCAAAAGCTTTACAGATAAGCAAAAGCTAAGCAAATTCAGCACTACCAGAAGAGCTCTGCAACAAACGTTAAAGATCTTCTCTAGAAGAAGAAAAAGCCAAAACTAGAAACAAGAAAATTATGAATAGAAGAGCTCACTTGTAAAGGCAAACATACAATGAAGGTAGGAAATCATCCACACACAAATATGACATAAAAACCAGCAATTGTGGGATTTCCCTGGCAGTCCAGTGGTTCAGACTTCATGCTCCCAATGCCTGGGGCACAGGTTCAACACCAAGTCAGGGACTAAGATCTTGTATACCACACAGCATGGCCAGTAAATAAATACATAAAAATAAATTTAAAAATAAATATAAAATAGATAAAACATAATTTAAAATAAATAAAAGTCTTAAAAAAACAACAATTGTGAAAAGAGGACAGTAACCAATTCAGGATATTAGAAATGCATTTGAAATTAAAAGACCAGCAACTTAAAATAACCTTATGTATCTCTATCTATCTATTTGACTCCTATATCAAAACCTCATGGTAACCACAAACCAAAAATCTATGGTACAAACACAGACACACACACAAAAGAAATTCAAACACAACAATACAGTTAGTTATCAAATCACAAGAGAAAAGAAGAAAAGAGAAAGGGAAGAAAAAGATCTACAAAAACAAACCCAAAACAATCAACAAAATGGCAATTAGAACACATGTATTCATAATTATCTTAAACATAAATGCTTTAACAGAAAGATATAGACTGGCTGAATGCACGCAAAAACAAGACCCATGTACATGCTTTCTACCAGAGACCCACTTCAGATCTAGGGACACATACAGACTAAAAGTAAGGGGACACAAAAAGGTATTCCATGCAAATGGAAGTCAAAAGCAAGGTCTAATGGCAATATTCATATCAGACAAAATAGACTGATACAAGAGACAAAAAACACTACATTATGATCAAGGGATCAATCTAAAGAGAAGATATAACAAGTGTAGATATATATATGCACCCAAGATAGGAGCACCTCAATATATAAGCAAATACTAACAGCCATAAAAGGATTAAACAACAGTTACACAATAATAGTGGGGGAACTTTAACACTCCACTTTAATCAATGCACAAATAATCCAAAGAGAAAATCAATAAGGAAAGAGAGGCCTTAAATTATACATTACACCAGATAGGCTTAATTGATATTTATAGAGCATTCCATCCAAAAGCTGCAGAATACACCTTCTTCTCAAATGCACATGGAATATTCTCCAGGCTTGATTACATGCTGGGCCACAAAGTGAGCCTGGGTAAATTTAAGAAAATTGAGATCATATCAGGCATGTTTTCTGACTACAATGTTATGAGACTAGAAATCAACCACAAGAAAAAATTGTAAAAAAACCCCACAAACATAGGGAGGCTAAAAAATATGCTACTAACCAATGAATCACTGAGGAAATCAAAGACAAAAATCAAGAACTAACTAGAGATAAATGAAAATTAAGGCACGATGATCCAAAACCCTACAGGGTTGCAGCAACAGCAGTTCTAAGAAGGAAGTTTATAGCAGTACAAGCTTACCTCAGGAAACAGGAAAAGTCTCAAACAACCTAAACTTACTCCTAAAGCAACAAAAGAAAGAACAAGCAAAAACCAAGGTTGCTGCTGCTGCTGCTAAGTCACTGCAGTCATGTCCGACTCTGTGTGACCCCAGAGACAGCAGCCCACCTGGCTCCAAGGTTAGTAGAAGGAAATAAATCATAAAGATTAGAGCAGAAAAGAAATGAAATAGAGATGAAGAAAATAATAGGAAAGGTCAATGAAGCTAAAAGTTAGTTCTTTTAAAAAATAAAATGAATAAACTTTCAGCCAGACTCATCAAGTAAAAAAAAAAAAAAAAAAAAGAAGGCTGAGATGAATAAAATTAGAAATGAAAAAGGATAAGATACTACCGACTCTGCAAAAATACAAAGTAGTAACTCTATGACAATCCAATAGGCAACCTGGAAGAAATGGACAAATTTTTAGATGAGTACAATCTCCCAAGAAGAAATAAAAAATACTAACAGACCTATCACAAGTACTGAAGTTGAAACTGTGGTTTAAAAGCTTCTAATAAAATCCCACAACCAGACCATTTCATTGGTGAGTTCCACCAAACATTTAGAGAAGCTTTAACATCTATCCTTCTGAAACAACTGCAGAAAACCTGAAGAGGAAGGAACCCTCATAAGCTCATTCTATGAGGCCACCATCAACCTGATACCTAAACCAGACAAAGATATTACAAACAAAATTACAGGCCAATGTGTCTGATGAACACAGACACAAATATCCTCAACAAAATACTAGCAAACAAAGTCCAACAGTATGGATTCAATACAATCCTTATCATATTGCCAATGGCATTTTTCACAGAACTTTAACAAAAAAGAAGGAAATGGCAACACTCCAGTATTCTTACCTGGAGAATTTCATGGACCAAGGAGCCTGTCAGGCTACTGTCCATGGGACCGCAAAGAATCAGACAATACTGAGCAACTAACACTTACTTAGAACAACAAAAAAAATTTTTTTTTTTTTGTATGGAGATACAAAAGATTTGAAATAGCCAAAGCAATCCTGAGAATGAAAAATAGAGTTGGAAGAATCAGATTCCCTGACTTGAGACTACAATATAAAGCTACAATCATCGAATCATTATGGTACTGGCACACACACACACACACACACACACACACACACAAAAACCAGAAATATAGATCAATGGAACAGAATAGAAAGCCCAGAGATAAACCCATGTATCTATGGTCAAATTAATCTAAAACACAGGAGGCAACAATGTACAGTGGAGAAAAGAGAGTCCATTCAATACGTGGTGCTGTGAAAACTGGACAGCTACACGTAAATGAAACTAGAACATTCTCTAACACCATACATAAAAATAAGCTCAAAACAGATCGAAGACCCAAATGTAGGCAGAACACTGACATAAATCACAGCAATATTTTTTTGTATCCACTCTCTAGAATAATGGAAATTAAAAACAAAAATAAACAAATGGGTCCTAATTAAACTTAAAATCTTTGTCACAGCAAAGGATAACATAAACAAAATGAAAAGATAACCCACAGAATGGGAGAAGATATTTGCAAACAATGTGACAGAGAAGGGGTTAATCTCCAAAATCCACAAGCAGCTCATACAGCTCAAGATGAAAAAGACAAACAACCCATTCAAAAATGGGCAGACCTAAATAGACATTTCTCCAAGGAGGACATACTGATGGTCAAGAACAGGAAAAAATACCCAAGAACAGGAAAAGATTTCCAACATCGCTAATGACTAGTGAAAAGCAAGTCAAAATGAGGAGATACAACCTCACACCAATCAGAATGGCCATCATTAAAAGGCAACAAACAATAAATTCTGGAAAGGATGTGAAGAAAATGAAACCCTCCTACTCTGTTGGTGGGAATGTAAGTTGGTATAGCCACTATGAAGAACAGTACAGAGCTGCCTTAAACAACTGAAAATAGAGCTACCATATGATCCAGTAATCCACTCCTGGCCATGAATCTGGAGAAAAACATAATAAAAGATGCATGCAATGTTCACTGCAGCATTGTTTACAATAGCCAAGACAGAAGCAACTTAAATGTCCATTGATAAATGAATGGATAATGAAGAGGTGGTACATATATACAATGGAATGTTATTCAACCATAAAAATAATGAAATAATGCTATTTATAGCAACATGAATGAACCTAGAGATTATCATACTAAATGAAGCAAATCAGACAAATACATGATATCTCTTACATGTGGAATCTAAAAAAGAGATACAAATGAACTTGTATACAAAACAGACACAGACTCAAAGACATAGAAAACTAACACGGTTACCAAAGGGGAAAGGGTTGAGGGATAAATTACAAGTGTGGGATTAACATATACACACTGCTGCTGCTGCTGCTAAGTCGTTTCAGTCGTGTCCGACTCTGTGCGACCCCATAGACGGAAGCTCACCAGGCTCCCCCATCCCTGGGATTCTCCAGGCAACAATACTGGAGTGGGTTGCCATTTCCTTCTCCAATGCATGCAAGTGAAAAGTGAAAGTGAAGTTGCTCAGTCGTGTCCGACTCTTAGCGACCCCATGGACTGGAGCCTACCAGGATCCTCTGTCCATGGGATTTTCCAGGCAAAAGTACTGGGGTGGGGTGCCATTGCCTTCCCCGATATACACACTGCTAAGTCACTTCAGTCGTGTCCGACTCTGTGCGACCCCATAGACGGAGCTCACCAGGCTCCCCCGTCCCTGGGATTCTCCAGGCAAGAATACTGGAGTGGGTTGCCATTTCCTTCTCCAATGCATGAAAGTGAAAAGTGAAAGTGAAGTCGCTCAGTCGTGTCCGACTCTTAGCGACCCCATGGACTGGAGCCTACCAGGATCCTCTGTCCATGGGATTTTCCAGGCAAAAGTACTGGGGTGGGGTGCCATTGCCTTCCCTGGATATACACACTACTATATATAAAATAGGGCTTCCCTGGTGGCTCAGACATTAGGGCTTACTTTCTAAGTAACATCTAACCTTACAACATTGTAACTCAACTATACTTCCATAAAAAAGAAACTAATTAAAAAAAACATTGAAATATCACTTCATACTTAGTACAGCCATCCTCAAATAGAAAACTGAGAATAAATGCTGGCAAGGAGGTGCACTGTTGGTGAGATTATATCCTAGTGCATTACTAGTGAGGATGTAGGCTCCTCAAAAAATTAAAACAAAATTACCATATGACCCAGGAACTCCACTTCTGGGAATATATCCAAACTAAATAACAACACGAACTTGAAAAGGTATCTTCACTCCAATGTCATAGCAGTTACTTACAATAACCAAGACGTGGAAACCACTTAAGTGTTCACTGATAGATGAATGGATAAAGAAGTTGTGATACATATACATATATGCACACATATATACATATATATAATGGAATATTATTTTAAAAATTACAAAGAAATCCTGGCATTTGTGATAACATAGGTGGGCCTCGAGGGCATTCGGCTAAGTGAAGTCAGTCAGACTGAGAGAGACAGATCCTGTATGATTTCACTTATTTGTGGACTCTAATAATAAAAATAAAAAAACAAACTCACAGAAGATCAGATATGTGGCAACCAGAAGTGAAGGGTAGGGGGAGGCAGAATTGGAGGAAGGTGGTCCAAAGGTACAAACTTGCAGTTTTAAGATGAATAAGACAATTAATGTACATGTTAATTATTGTTAACATTGCTATATGGTATTATGAAAGTTGTTAAGAGAGTAAATTCTAAGAGTTTTCATTACAAGGAAAATAATGTTTGTTTTGCATTTTTTTAAAATTTTAGCTATATGTGATGATGGATACTAACTACATTTATTACAGTAATCATTTCCCATTAGATGTAAGTCAGGCCATTATCAGTTCAGTTCAGTTGCTCAGTTGTGTCCGAGTCTTTGCAAACGGCCACTATCAAAAAGATAAGAAATAACAAAAGTGGGGGAGGATGTGGACAAAAGGGTACATTGTTAGTGGGAATGTAAACTGGTGTAGCCACTATAGAAAGCAGTATGGAAGCTCCTCAAAAAATTAAAAATAGAACTACCATATGGTCCAGCAATCTTGCCTCTAGGAATACATCCAAAGGAAACAAAAACACTGTGTCAAAGAGATAACTGCCCCTTAACCTTTATAGTACACATACACACACATGCGCACACGTGTGCACGCGCGCGCACACACACACACACACACACACACACCAGAATATTACTCAGCCGGAAAAAGAAGAAAATCCTGCCATTTGTCATAACGTGGATGACGTTGAGGGCACGATGCTAAGTGAAATAAGTCAGAGACAAACGCTGTATGATCTTATGTATATGTGGAATCTAACTAACCAAAGAACAAGAAGCAAAGCTCAAAGAAAAAGAGATCATATTTGTGGTTACAAGAAAGAGGAGTGGGAATTAGATGAAGGTGGTCAAAAGGTACAAGCTTCTAGTTGTAAGATAAAAAAAAGATTAAGAATGTAGTGTACAAAATGATGTAGCTAACACTGTGTGGTGTATCTAAATGCTGTTAACACAGCAGATCCTAAGAGATATCATCACAAAAACGATTTTCTTTTTCTTTTTGTACTTATATGAGATGACAGATGTTAATATATATGTAAATTATTATGCTGTATACATTAAACTTATACACTGCTCTATGTCAATTATATCTCAATAAAACTATAAGAAATAACAGAATCCTGCTGTGACATCTTAAGTATACACAGCTATATAATTGATTATTAACCACTCAAACTTCAGATAATCTTCTCAAAAGATAGCAGCTTTTTTTATATGTTTGTTTGTGTTACCTCCAGCTTGGTACTGACGTCATAAATCAGCTCAGCAGAAAACTGCTGAAATACTTTCAGGAGCAAAAAAAGAAGAGCGGGAGGATAAACAAGTAACCATCAACATGCATATCTGCATTTACTTTCCAGAAGGAAATTCAGAAATTCCCTGCTCTGTGCAGCACTCAATCACAGCTGTCTGAAGCATGACCTCAGGTTTAACTTTCTCTTAAATAAAAATTTCTAAAGCTGTGCCTGGTTTGATATGTGTAAAGGTTTGCTCTGTAAGACAAGACTAGGACAGTCAACCTCCCACTGCCACCACTCATCACACTAAGAGTAAAGTTACAGGACGGCTCCATGCATCACCAAGACTGTGCATGAGAATTATGGTTTTGAGTGGGAACTATACCATACCTTCTATGACTAAACTGCTGGAACCAATTTACTTACAGAGCTCTCATTTCAGAGCTCAAAGATTTATAGTCTAAACCCTCACAAACCAAAAAATATGGATAACTTCACCACAGTGGAGAAAATGTGCTGGTCACTTTATTTCATATTTACTTATCTTGAGAGGCCCTGTGACTCATGGTTTGGTACTTTAAACAATTTTTGTTGACAGAGGTGATGATCTTTTTCACAGAGACTAATGACTTTGAGAAGTCTGATAACGGCCTATTGATTTATTCAACAAGTCCTTACTAAGCACCTATTAGGTACACCATCAAAGAAGGCAGTGGTACCCCACTTCAGTACTCTTGCCTAGAAAATCCCACAGGCAGAGGAGCCTGGTAGGCTGCAGTCCATGGGGTTGCTGAGGGTCGGACGTGACTAAGCGACTTCACTTTCACTTTTCACTTTCATGCATCAGAGAAGGAAATGGCAACCCACTCCAGTGCTCTTGCCTGGAGAATCCCAGGGACGGGGGAGCCTGGTGGGATGCCGTCTATGGGGTTGCACAGAGTCGGACACGACTGAAGTGACTTAGCAGCAGCAGCAGCAGGTACACCATATTACCCGTCCCTCTGGCTTCCCAGGGGGCGCAAGTGGTAAAGAACCCACCTGCCATTGCAGGAGATAGAAGAGACATGGGTTCGATCCCTGGGTCAGGAAGATCCCCTGGAGGAGGGTATGACAACCCACTCCAGTATTCTCGCCTGGAGAATCCCGTGGACAGAGGAGCCCGATGGGCTACAGTTCACAGGGTTGCACAGGGTCAGACATGACTGAAGTGACTTAGCACGCACACACTGGCAGTCCAATAATAAAAGAAGGCAGGCAGCTGCCTTCAAAGACCTGGGTCTGCTGGGAAAGACATACTCTTAAACAACCATTGTCTATCACGATAAGAGACACGGTAGAGAGGAATGAACAATAAGCCTCAAGAGGCCACAGGGAGCAGTTAAGCAAAGCCTCAGAGAGGAGACACCTTAACACGATACCTCCTTTAGAAAAATCACCTCTCATCCAGGCTGCTCCTTGTCTTAGCTTGGACTACCATCACAAAAATACCCATAGCTTATAAACAAGAAAGAACAGAAATGCATTTCTCACCATTCTGGAGGCTGGGAAATTGAAGAGGGAGGAGCTGGGGAGGTGGGTCTTACTCTAAGTCTTCCTCTGTTGGCCTGTGGTCTGCAGTTCTCTGCTCACGTGCCCTCACGTGTGCATGCTAGCACATGTGTGCATGGGGGCAGGGGAAGGCACTTAGGTGTCTATAAGAACTGGCATTAATTCTGTTGTGAGGGCCGCACCCTCCTTTATTTCATCAAACCTTAACTGAAGCTTCTCTGATGGCTCAGACAGTAAAGAATCTGCCAGCAATGCAGGAGACCTAGGTTCAATCCCTGGTTCTGAAAGATGCCCTGGAGAAGAAAATGGCAACACACTCCAGTATTCTTGCCTGGAGAATCCCATGGACAGAGGAACCTGGTGGGCTACAGTCCATGCACTTGCAAAGAGTCAGACAGGTCTGAGTGACTAACACTTTCACTTTTAACCTTAATTACCTCCCAAAGGCCTCATCTCCAAATACCATAACAACTGGTGACAAATCTCAGAATATGAATCTGGAGGAAAAGAACACTTAGCTGATAACTCTCCTCCCCAGCCTTTATGAGAGCTAGTATTGTCAAGGCATGGCATCTGGTCCCATCACTGCATGGGAAATAGATGGGGAAACAGTGGAAACAGTGTCAGACTTTGTTTTTCTGGGCTCCAAAATCACTGCAGATGGTGACTGCAGCCATGAAATTAAAAGACGCTTACTCCTTGGAAGGAAAGTTGTGACCAACCTAGATAGCATATTCAAAAGCAGAGACATTACTTTACCAACAAAGGTTCGCCTAGCCAAGGCTACGGTCTTTCCTGTGGTCATGTATGGATGTGAGAGCTGGACTGTGAAGAAGGCTGAGCACCAAAGAATTGATGCTTTTGAACTGTGGTGTTGGAGAAGACTCTTGAGAGTCCCTTGGACTGCAAGGAGATCCAACCAGTCCTTTCTGAAGGAGATCAATCCTGGAATTTCTTTAGAAGAAATGATGCTAAAGCTGAAACTCTGGTATTTTGGCCACCTCATGCGAAGAGTTGACTCATTGGAGAAGACTCTGGTGCTGGGAGGGATTGAGGGCAGGAGGAGAAGGGGACGACAGAGGATGAGATGGCTGGATGGCATCACTGACTTGATGGGTGTGAGTCTGGGTGACCTCCGGGAGCTGGTGATGGACAGGGAGTCCTGGCGTGCTGCGGTTCATGGGATCGCAAAGAGTCGGACACGACTGAGCGACTGATCTGATCTGATCTGATTGTCAAGGCTAAGCCATTGCACCTCTTTAACATAATCATTTTTCAAATATAGTTTATTTTTCCTTTTCTTTGTAAAAGTACTGTCATAGGCATTACTTCCATTGCAAGTTCTCCAGAATTGAACATCTGCATCTGTGGTTCCTATTCTGCAGGTGGTTCCAACACCAGACATCACACCCTACGCTCCAGGAAGGCTGCTGTCCTCCCCATGCATGGACAAATCCTATGGCGTCATTTGGCTCTGCTTTGCATGCTCTGCATGCAATGTGAATTGCATGCAGTCACATCTATTTCTTTTACTCTGGATTAGAAATTCTCAGCACAGGCGGCACATTAGAATCACCTGGATAGCAATTTAATAAAAACCAGACACAATGAGTTGATGTCTTAGGGGTGAGGACTAAACAAGATAATATACAGAATGCACCTGGAACATGGCTGCATCTAATAACTAGAAGCCAGGAATTATGGTCATTGGAAAGACTTCCCTAGCCAATAAGATTAGGTTCTCAAGAAACCATAACTTTAGATTTTCTGAGTTCTTAGCATAGGACCGAACATTTGCTAGGCCATTCCAAATGTATTTACTTCTAAAATATTTATTTATACTTTTACTAACTTCCAGAAAATATTTCATTGCTTTACTTTTATTGGATTGTTGGTACACAGCATTGGACTACTCATAATTCAACAAACTAAAGTCACTGATCCATACATGGTTGGCTGTTCTATTTAGGTATTTATTCTGATAAAAATATAGTATAGCATTTTATGAATTACAAGTATGATGAGTGAAGAAAAAAAAGGAGCTGTGTAAAATAGATACAAAACAGGTAGTGAAGGAAGAGGGGAAGGGAGAAGTTATTGAAAATAAAATTATACCCAAGGAAATTTTCAATAATTGAAGGGAAATGGAGCTTCCTATTAGTCAGGCAAAAATAAAAGACCACACAATGGTTTCATAGTCCTAACACTCCAATAGAAGGGACTTGGCAGCTCACTGTGAGATAAACATTTCCCTTGCCCTGATTCTTGAGAGGAATCTGTCAGAGTGGACTTTGTAAATGATTAGTGCCTCTTACACAATGTTCTTGAAGTTAAAAAATTGTTTCATAGATATTCCCTGTATAGGACTTTCTTATGTGCCCTGTGGCAGAAGCTAGGTATTGTTCTAGAAAGGTTCTACGACTTGGCTCTAAAATCATATTGCAATGTGTTCACTTCCTAGCTGCATTTGATTTAACATACCTGATAAAAGTAGATCTGCGAGTTCTTCAGAGGAAAGGCAACAAAATCGCAGACCACAACTTATATGCTAGACTGTCCTAGGCTGAAAGCTCAGTGGTAAATCTCTCTTGACAATGTTCATTTTGGCACACGGATACTAAAAGTTAGTGCAGAATAAAAGCTAATGCACCTTTTCAAGAAGTCCATATGACATCTTTGGCAGTGCCAGATGGCAAAGGTGTGGGGAACCAGATGCTACCATTTCTCACCTATCTGCACATCAGCTTGATCTGGTCTAGAGCCCAACTTCACGTGACACTACATCCTGTTCACTGTTCTCCCACAGGACTTCCTAATTCAGTTCACTTTTACTGTTCATTTTCTTTTTAACTTCATCTCTCACAGATCAATTTCAATGATATGTTTCAGCTACAATAACACCCATGAATCTTTGGGAGTCCAAGTTTTTGGGCCTTTTCCTTAGGGAAGGACTTATAATCAATAGGAACAACTTAACTTTTGATAAATTTCTACAAAAACTTGTGAGCACAGGCTAGGATCAAAGGAAGTTCTGAACAGTCTATGATCAAAGGCTTTAGAAGGACAGGCATCTCTGGGAAGTAAATGGCTATAAATCTTACGCAGAACCCCACAGCACTTCTCTCTCTCCCCTGATTTCAGAGAAAATTGATGCTAGAGGTGATGGGAATCAACAGAGGTAGGGTAGAAAGTAATCAACCATCAGCTCTCCTTCACATCACTGAACGAGAACTGGGAAGTGATACACAGGAGCACACGGATATGACTTAGTATTGTCACCATACAGATACAAGAGATAAAAAATATCCTTAAGAGCACAGATAATAAAATGTTGTAAAGCAACTAGGAAATGATGAGTTTTGAATGTACATTTGATTGTAAGTTTACATGATTTAATTTTTAATGATACTTATAATTTATTTTTCAGTTTGTATCACATACTTTTAAATAAGGGCTGTATATACCAACCAAACTGCAAAATACTGGAAAACATAGCCAGCTGAGTTTTGTGTCAGCTCCAGCACACCCCTATAGCTGTAGGAAAGGACTAATCTTAAATTTAAGGGCACTTCAGATGATGTGCTGGGTTATCTACATACACCAATGGCTAGTGGACCTCACATTCTGCTTCTGCTTAGAAGGATGATTGCTAAGAAAAGCAGAAAGATCCCCATACCAGATTCCTAGCAATATCAGTTAGGAGGAGGATCAAACTGTGTGTCCTGGCTAATTCAGTACTATTACAATAACATGGAAAACAAATAGGAGCAGTGACTGGTTTTGTTTAGGAGTTCTGCCTTGTTTAATCACAAAACAATGGTCCTATAGTCTAGAAAAATGTTTAGAAATTCTTAGATGATTTAAAGTTTTATAATTTTTTTTTAATTAAAAACCTTAAAGTATTAAAAGACATTTATGTAACTCTCTCCATACCCCACAATCTCAGGCAGAATTCATGTGTATTCTCAGTGACAAACTGCCCTGCTGCAGAAATTTTACAGCCAATCTCTGGGCTCTTGAAAAGTTTTAGTAATTAAAACAAAGGGGACGTTTCTGGAGGGTTAGAGCAAACATCTTCCATATAAAACAAATTGACTATAGGAAAAAAAAACAAAAAATTAAAATATTTTCTCAGTTAAAGTTGATAAAATCTTGTATTAGGTGAAAAGAAAATAATTTGAGATCAGGTCTAGCAGTTATCAGGCTTCCCAGATGATACTAGCGGTAAAGAATCCGCCTGTCAATGCAGGAGATGTAAGAGACACGGGTTTGATCTTGGGTAGGGAAGATCCCCTGGAGGAGGGCATGGCAACCCACTCCATTATTCTTGCCTGGAGAATCCCATGTACAGGGGAGCCTGGCGGACTACAGTCCATAGGGTCGCAGAGAGTCAGACACAATTGAAGCAACTTAGCATGGGACACGACTGAGCGACTTCACTTTCACTTTTTCGCTTTCATGCATTGGAGAAGGAAATGGCAACCCACTCCAGTTTTCTTGCCTGGAGAATCCCAGGGGCAGGAGAGCCTGGTGGGCTGACGTCTATGGGGTCACGCGGAGTCGGACACGACTGAAGTGACTTAGCAGCAGTAGCAGCAGCAGCATGTATGCACACACACACACTAGCTGCTATAAGATGAAAAATGCTATTAGCAAAGTGTAAAATGGAAAGTTGTCAGTAAAAAACACATCAGATCCTACAGAAACTTACACTAACGAATTAGAATACTACTTCAAGGTATTTCTCAGGACACAGAAAAAGAAGAAATGAACATGCTAAGTAGAAAGAGAGAAGACCCAGTGAATGAACAACACGGGTTTGAACTGCATGGGTTCACTTATAAGTGGGTTTTCTTCCAACAGTAAATACTACACAGACTACAGTTGGTTGAATTCAAGGACGTGGAATCATGGATACTAGAAAAACCAACTACACAGAGGGTGGACTATAAGTTATATGGGGTTTTTCCCACTGCATGAAGGGTTGGCACCTCTACTCCCCATCCTGTTCAACGGTCAACAGTACTCGGAGTTTCAGGAGGGCAGGGCAGGCAGAGGTGTACTAATGCCAGTACTAGTGAAAGGTGTACTAAGGAGAAAAAACCTCCTTGGGTTGGATAAGGATTGAGCCCACATACAGAACCCACGGAGTCACAGAAAATAATTCAGACCCTCAGATTGCTGGTAATTCTTTTTAAGACTCAAGAGAAAAAAAATTTACAAGTAGCCAAACAAAAACACTGACTATGCTAATAAAATATCTTTTTTTAATATGCAGATTAAATTTATTTTATAAATCAAAGAAGGAATTTATATACATAAGATAAATTTTGATTTTGAAAAAGGATGTCTCATATTTCCCATTACCAAATAATTTTTAAAAGATGAGTTCTAGATAAGGTTGATGATGACTTTTCTTCAAGTCACTTAATGACAGAGAACAGTGGAAAAATATCCACAGTGTTTGAGGGAAAAGGATTGTGACATAACAACTATATTACCATCAAACAACTGATTATATTTAAAGGCAAGATAAATTTAAGACAATACCCAAGAGTGCCCACTGTTTACTTTTTCTGTAAAAAAAAAAAAAAAATTACTAAAAAAAAATCCTCTAGCCAAATGAAAGGAAAATCAAGATAAAAATCACTATATGGAAAACTGTCTTTAAAGAATAGTGGAAACACTGATGGTAGCAAAAACATCTATTATACATATTATTGCTAATACATAATATATGAAAAATAATGAAAATGAATGGGATATTATTGAAATGTAAAGGCAAATTAAGATGAAAGGGGAAAATATAGATCAAAAAATTGAAATTGTTTCAATAATCCTGAAATGGATAACTGAACATGTGTATATTTATATATGAGCAAGGATATATAAAAAACAAATGCAAGAAGGCAAAATGGTCTGAGGAAACCTTACAAATAGCTGAGAAAAGAAGAGAAGCGAAGGGCAAAGAAGAAAAGGAAAGATATACCCAACTGAATACAGATTTCCAAAGAAGATCAAGGAGATATAAGAAAGCCTTTTTGAGTGAACAATGCAAAGAAATAGAGGAAAACAAGAGAAGGAAAAAGACCAGTAGACCAGTGATCTCTTCAAGAGAATTAGAGATACCAAAGGAACATTTCATGCAAAGGTGGACACAATAAAGGACAGAAACAGTAAGGACATAACAGAAGCAGAAGAGATAAAGAAGAGGTGGCAAGAATACACAGAACAAAAGTACAAAAAAGGTCTTAATGACCTGCTGCTGCTGCTAAGTCGCTTCAGTTGTGTCTGACTCTGTGCGACCCATAGACGACAACCCACCAGGCTCCCCCATCCCTGGGATTCTCCAGGCAAGAACACTGAAGTGGGTTGCCATTTTCCTCTCCAATGCATGAAAGTGAAAAGTGAAAGTGAAGTCGCCCAGTCGTGTCTGACTCCAGCGACCCCATGGACTGCAGCCCACCAGGCTCCCCTGTCCATGGGGCTCTCCAGGCAAAAGCACTGGAGTGGGGTGCCACTGCCTTCTCCCTTAATGACCTAGATAACCACAATGGTGTGGTTACTCACCTAGAGCCAGACATCCTGGAGTCAGAAGTTAAGTGGGCCTTAGGAAGCATCACTACAAACAAAGCTAGTGGAGGTGATGGAATTCAAGCTGAGCTCTTTCAAATCCTAAAAGATGATGCTGTTAAAATGCTGCACTCAATATGCCAGCATGTTTGGAAAACTCAGCAGTGGTCACAGGACTGGAAAAGGTCAATTTTCATTCCAATCCCAAAGAAGGGCAATGCCAAAGAATGTTCAAACTACTGCACAATTGCACCCATTTCACATGCTAGCAAGGTCATACTCAAAATCTTTCAAGTTAGGTTTCAACAGTATGTGAACCAAAAAATTCCAGATATGCAAACTGGATTTAGAAAAGGCAAAGGAACCAGAGATCAAATTGCCAACACCTGTGGATCATAGAAAAAGCAAGAGAACTCCATCTACTTCTTCTTCACTGACTATGTGGATCACAACAAACTGTGGACATTCTTGAGAGATGGGAATACCAGATCCCTTTACTTGTCTCCTAAGAAACCTGTATGTAGGTGAACAAAAACTAGTTAGAACTGGACATGGAACAACGAACTGGTTCAAATTTGGGAAAGGAGTACACCAAGGCTTTATACTGTCACTCTGATTACTTAATTTATATGCAAAGTTCAGTTCAGTCATTTAGTTGTGTCCAACGCTTTGCGACTCCATGGACTACAGCATGCCAGGCCTCCTGTCTATCACCAATGCCCGGAGTTTATTCAAACTCATGTCCACTGAGTCGGTGATGCCATCCAATCATCTCATCCTCTGTCGTCCCCTTCTCCTCTCACCTTCAATCCTTCCGAGCATCAGGGTCTTTTCAAATGAGTCAGCTCTTCACATCAAGTGGCCAAAGTATTGGAGTTTCAGCTTCAACATCAGTTCTTCCAATGAACACCCAGGACTGATCCCCTTTAGAATGGACTGGTTGAATCTTGCAGTCCAAGGGACTCACAAGAGTCTTCCAACACCACAGTTCAAAAGCATCAATTCTTCAGTGCTCAGCTTCTTTATAGTCCAATTCTCACATCCATACATGACTACTGGAAAAACCATAGCCTTGACTAAATGGACCTTTGTTGGTCCATTTAAGCCAACTTTTTCACTCTCCTCTTTCACTTTCATCAAGAGGCTTTTTAGTTCCTCTTCACTTTCTGCCATAAGGGTGGTGTCATCTGCATATCTGAGCTGATTGATATTTCTCCCAGAAATCTTGATTCCAGCTTGTGTTTCTTCCAGTCCAGCGTTTCTCATGATGTACTCTGCATATAAGTTAAATAAGCAGGGAGACAATATACAGCCTTGACGTACTCCTTTTCCTATTTGAAACTAGTCTGTTGTTCCATGTCCAGTTCTAACTGTTGCTTCCTGACCTGCATATAGGTTTCTCAAGAGGCAGGTCAGGTGGTCTGGTATTCCCATCTCTTTCAGAATTTTCCACAGTTTATTGTGATCCACACAGTCAAAGGCTTTAGCATAGTCAATAAAGCAGAAATAGATGTTTTTCTGGAACTCTCTTGTTTTTTTCAATAATCCAGCAGATGTTGGCAATTTGAGCTCTTGTTCCTCAGAGTATACATCATGTGAAATGCCAGGCTGGATGAATTGGAAGCTGGAATCAAGATTTCTGGAGGAGATATCAACAATCTCAGAGATGCAGATGATAACACCCTAATGGAAGAAAGGGAAGAGTAACTAAAGAGCCACTTGATGAAGGTAAAAGAGGAGAGTGAAAAAGCTGGTTTAAAACTCAACATTCAAAAGTAAGATTGTGGCATCTGGTCCCATCTCTTCATGGCAAATAGATGGGGAAACAATGGAAACAGTGGCAGACTTTATTTTGGGGGGCTCCAAAATCACTTCAGATGGTGACTGCAGGCATGAAATTAAAAGACACTTATTCCCTGGAAGAAAAGCTATGACCAACCTAGACTGTGTATTAAAAAGCAGAGACATTACTTTACTGACAAAGGTCCATATAGTCAAAGCTATGGTTTTTCCAGTAGTCATGTACGGATGTGAGAGTTGGACCATAGAGAAGGCTGAGCACTGAAGAATTGATGCTTTTGAACTGAGGTGTTGGAGAAGACTCTTGTGAGTCCCTTGGACTGCAAGGAGATCAAATCAGCCAATCCTAAAGGAAATCAACCCTGAATATTCATTTGAAGGATTGATGCTGAAACTTCAATACTTTGGCCACCTGATGTAAAGAGCCAACTCACTGGAAAAGACCTTGATGTTAGGAAAGATTGAAGGCAGGAGGAGAAAGGGATGACAGAGGATGAGATGGTTGGACGGCATCACTGACTGGATGGACATGAGTGTGAGCTAAGTCCAGGAGATGGTGAAGGACAGGGAAGTCTGGCATGCTGCAGTCCATGGGGTCACAAAGAGTCAGAGATGTCTAAACAAGTGATCAACAACAACACAACAAGGATGCTTGCTGATACATTCCTTTTAATAACAAATACTGTAATTCATCTAAATGGAAAATAATTTGTTGAATAAAATTGTAGTATAGATCAGAAGGAAACCACAAACAATTTAAAATTTATATAATATGGTATCACTCATATGTGGCATCTGTCCAAACTCATAGAAATGGAAAGTAGATTGGAAGCTGCCAGAGATTAGGGGATGGGGGAAGTGGGTGAAGGTGGTCAAAGGTACAAGGCCCCAGTTTTAAGATGAATAAGTTCTGGGCATGTAACATACAGCATGGTGAGTATAGTTTCCGATAGCATATTTTATACTAAGAGAATAGATCTTACACGTTCTTACCACAAGGAGGAAAAAAGTAGGTAAGTATATGAGGTAATGGGTGTAACTAACCTTACTGTGGTAATGGTTTCACTGTACACACATCCAACTATCACACTGCACACCTTAAATTTTCACAATGTTATGTGTCAATTATATCCCAATAAAGCTGGGAAAGAATCTTTAAAACTGAAGCTTATCCTTCTGAATTGTGTAGTGTTCCATTTAAAACTAAAAATAAAAAAATATATATCAGCAGTTTGTATTAGCAGTTACTTAAGATATCTTTTGTAGATGTTCCAGTTTCATTAAATTCAATTATTAGTCTCATCCAGTTTACTCCAGACTATGCCAACTCTATTCAAAAGCAGAGACATTACTTTGCCAACAAAAGTCCATCTAGCCAAAGCTATTTTTTCCAGTGGTCATGTATGGATATGAGAGTTGGACTATAAAGAAAGCTGAGTGCCAAAGAACTGATGCTTTTGAACTGTGGTGTTGAAGAAGACTCTTGAGAGTCCCTTGGACTGCAAAGAGATCCAACCAGTCCATCCTAAAGGAAATCAGTCCTCAATATTCACTGGAAGGACTGATGCTGAAGCTGAAACTCCAATACTCTGGCCACCTGATGTGAAGAACTGACTCATTTGAAAAGCCCCTGATGCTGGGAAAAAGAAGTTCAGGAGATGGTGGGAGGACAAGGGGAAGACAGAGGATGAGATGGTTGGATGGCATCACCGACTCGATGGACACGAGTTTGAGTAAACTCCAGGAGTTGATGATAGACAGGGAAGCCTGGGTGCTGCAATCCATGGGGTCGAAAAGAGTCAGACACGACTGAGCGACTGAATTGAACTGATTAGCAACTCTGAAAACATCAATGAACCTAAAGGTCATTATTTAAAGTTTTGATCTCTTTAAAATTTATCATGTGATAAATTTTAGCCTAAAAATCTATTTAAAGGGCTTAAAAATAATAAATTGCAATGTTATTTATATACTTTTGGCAAATTTGCTTTAAAAAATGATTTTATAAGGACCTTTGTTAATGTCCAAAACATCTTTGAGAGATGATGTTCCCATATAGTAGTTAGAACAACTGGGTTCCAGGGGGCTAAACAAGCATCCCTATGGTGAGTTATCAAAATATACAAAACAATATCTGGTCATAATAATCATGGTGATTATTCTTGGCTTAATATTCACAACTACCACTCATATTATTGATGGTAATAACAACTACCACTTAGTATGTACCGAGCACCATCTATGTGCCTTGCTTATGTTATTTGGTTAAGTTTTACTGCTTTGAGAGAATAGATGAGGAGGCCAAAGTTTCACAAGTTTATGCAAAGTGCTGAGTCATGCAGCCAGTTTGCAGAGGAACTGGGGCTCAAACCCAGGTCTGTCTAATACCAGAACCCTTGCTCAGACACATACACTATACTCCTTCCAACAACATAAGATGTCCCTAGCCTTGTCACATCTTATGGTACAGGGACCAACATGAGCTTGTCTTTAGAGATACAGATTCAATGACAGCAATAAATGGAGATATCTGGTGCATCCCTTCTCCAATGCCATCCTTCCTTTCATCTGCTACATTCCATGTATCCAAGCACACCCCAGTGACTTGAATTCCTCTGACCAGCCTTCTCTTAGCTCCCAGCTCTCACTGAAGTCATATCTCATTGACCGTTCAGCGCCTTTACTTTTTAACACGTATTTGGCCTTCTTCCATTTCACTTACAGAGAAGGTAATGGCACCCCATTCTAGTACTCTTGCCTAGAAAATCCCATGGACTGAAGAGCCTGGTAGGCTGCAGTCTATGGGGTCGCTCAGAGTCGGACACGACTGAGTGACTTCAATTTCACTTTTCATTTTCATGCATTGGAGAAGGAAATGGCAACCCACTCCAGTATTCTTGCCTGGAGAATCCCAGGGATGGGGGAGCCTGGTGGGCTGCCGTCTCAGGGGTTGCACAGAGTCGGACACAACTGAAGTGACTCAGCAGCAGCAGCAGCAGCAGCATTTCACTTAGGACGAATATGAAACCAAGAGAAAAGCCATCTCAAAGTGGCTTTAATGACTATTACTACCAGTCTGGAGGTAGGGGATTGATGGAAGTTTGGAAAGACTGCGGTTCCATCCCTGACAAAGTTTCCCTTCATGCATCGCTCTGCATGTGGGTTTTTTGGCCTCAGAACTTCACGGTCACAAGATAATGGCCCTATGTTAGCCCAACATTCACATTCAAGGCAGGAGATGAAGGGGCAATGCTAGTATGACCTCTCTTCACATACTTTCCCAAATACCTCCAGCAGACCGTATGTCTCATGGGCCAGGACTGGGCGATGTCGGCAGCCCTAGCTTCCAGAAAAGCAAGTACCTTGCTTCTCTGTCTATAGTGGAAGTAGGGCCAGAAAAAGGTCCTGGAATGCCTGCTGGGTCAGCCAGTTAACTGTGTCTGCCACTGGGGCACTGTAGTTTCTTTCAGCTTTTTTTTTTTTTTAAATGCTTTGTTATTCCCAATAGACCATAAGATTCTTGAGGGCAGAGTTTTCAGAATTAATTCTTGGGACTTCTCTAGTGGTCCGGTGGCTAAGACTCCATGTTCCCAATGCAAGGGGCCTGGGTTCCCCAGTCAGGGAACTAGATCCCACTGCTGCAACTAAGGGGTAATATGCCACAAATAAAGATTTTGCATGCCACAACTAAGACCAATTGGTATACCAATTAGTTAATTAATTAATTTACTTTTTAAAATGAAAAAAGAAAATTATCTTTTCACTGTGTCCCCTTCTTACTCTCATCATCTTGCAAAGTTCTGCAGCACACTGTTGGTATTATATAAATACCTGTAAAACTGAATGCATTAAGTATACAATGCACACCTAGAAATACAAGGAGTGTTTTTTTATCTCATAAAATCTTGAGTGAGACACAAAAAAGAAAAAGAAAACATTTGAGCAATTCTGTCAAGATTTGACTGTATTGCATTATTGTAGGGGGGAAAATGTAAAGCTCAGAGCAAGCAGGGCCGTTGCTGAGCTTAATGCTTTCTCTTTTGGCCCCCTTTCTGACCATTTCTGTGCAGGCTGACCCCGTTACAGAGGTTGAGCAGGAAATAGCACAGGAAGTCAAGCTTATATTTGCTTTTTGTTGGCAGGATGGATGAAAGGTCTGGTGGGGTGAGAATTCGAAACTATTGGTCAAAGTTGACTCAGTAACTCTCCTGACTTGTAACAGGCAAAACGAGGGCCAAGCAAGACAATGCTCAGCATTCCTGAAGCTTTTCTGAGCCTCTCAACCCATCCTTATTCATTGCTCTTTTTAAGTATTCATGACACTTTCTTGCTGTCTCTTTCCTATCATCTGTATTTTGGAGTCTAAAGTTCAGAGAACAGAAAGAGCTGCTGGGCTAGAGGAGGCCTAAAATTTAGCTGAGGTCATCACTTATACTAGAAGTAGTTCCAACTTAGAG
Source organism: Tragelaphus eurycerus (assembly GCA_935064755.1). Lineage (NCBI taxonomy): Eukaryota > Metazoa > Chordata > Mammalia > Artiodactyla > Bovidae > Tragelaphus > Tragelaphus eurycerus. The sequence goes on along the minus strand of CAKXYN010000024.1, from coordinate 11,779,679 downwards.
CCATAACCTCAGAACAGAACATCCAATGACATCTGCAGTAGCCAGCTTATCAAATGACGTCTAGGAGGGCTCCAGTGATTCCTAACCGCTGGTATTTGTGTTTCTAGAAGTCCCATCCACACTGAACAGAGCTGACCTATGTAACCAAGAGCATGCCTGTGCTGAGAATTGTTTGTCATGGCTTTTCTTCCAAGGAGCAAGTGTCTTTTAATTTCATAGCTGCAGTCACCATCTGCAGTGATTTTGGAGCCCAAGAAATAAGTCTGTCACTTTTCCATTGTTTCCCCATCCATTTGCCATGAGTTGATGGGACCAGAGCCCAAAAAAAGTCTGACACTGTTTCCACTGTTTACCCATCTATTTCCCATGAAGTGATAGGACCAGATGGCATGATCTTAGTTTTCTGAATATTGAGCTTTAAGCCAACTTTTTCACTCTCTACTTTCACTTTCATCAAGAGGCTTTTTAGTTCCTCTTCACTTTCTGCCATAAGGGTGGTGTCATCTGCATATCTGAGGTTATCAATACTTCTCCTGGCAATCTTGATTCCAGCTTGTGCTTCTTCCAGCCCAGCATTTCTCATGATGTACTCTGCATATAAGTTAAATAAGCAGGGTGACAGTATACAGCCTTGACGTACTCCTTTTCCTATTTGGAACCAGTCTGTTGTTCCATGTCCAGTTCTAACTGTTGCTTCCTGACCTGCATACAGATTTCTCCAGAGGCAGATCAGGTGGTCTGGTATTCCCATCTCTTTCAGAATTTTCCACAGTTTATTGTGATCCACACAGTCAAAGGCTTTGGCATAGTCAATAAAGCAGAAATAGATGTTTTTCTGGAACTCTCTTGCTTTTTCCATGATCCAGTGGATGTTGACAATTTGATCTCTGGTTCCTCTGTCTTTTCTAAAGCCAGCTTGAACATCAGGAAGTTCACGGTTCATGTACTGCTGAAGCCTGGCTTGGAGAATTTTGAGCATTACTTTACTAGCGTGTGAGATGAGTGCAATTGTGCGGTAGTTTGAGCACTCTTTGGCATTGCCTTTCTTTGGGATTGGAATGAAAACTGACCTTTTCCAGTCCTGTGGCCACTGCTGAGTTTTCCAAATTTGCTGGCATATTGAGTGCAGCACTTTCACAGCACCATCTTTCAGGATTTGAAAGAGCTCAACTGGAATTTCATCACCTCCACAAGCTTTGTTCATAGTGATGCTTTTTCTAAGGCTCACTTGACTTCACATTCTAGGATGTCTGGCTCTAGGTGAGTGATCACACCATTGTGATTATCTGGGTCATGAAGATCTTTTCTGGGTCATGCAGATAGTGATTGCAGCCATGAAATTAAAAGATGCTTACTCCTTGGAAGGAAAGTTATGACCAACCTAGATAGCATACTCAAAAGCAGAGATATTACTTTGCCAACAAAGGTCCGTCTAGTCAAGGCTATGGTTTTTCCAGTGGTCATGTATGGATGTGAGAGTTGGACTGTGAAGAAAGCTGAGTGCCAAAGAATTGATGCTTTTGAACTGTGGTGTTGGAGAAGACTCTTGAGAGTCCCTTGGATACAAGGAGATCCAACCAGTCCATCCTAAAGGAGATCGGTCCTGGGTGTTCATTGGAAGGACTGATGCTGAGGCTGAAACTCCAGTATTTTGGCCACCTCATGTGAAGAGTTGACTCATTGGAGAAGACTCTGATGCTGGAAGGGATTGGGTTCAGGAGGAGAAGGGGATGACAGAGGATGAGATGGCTGGATGGCATCACTGACTCGATGGACATGAGTTTGAGTGAACTCCGGGAGTTGGTGATGGACAGGGAGGGCTGGTGTGCTACGATTCATGGGGTTGCAAAGATTTGGACACAACTGAGCAACTGAACTGAACTCAACTGATGGGACCAGATACCATGATCTTACTTTTGAATGTTGAGTTTTAAATGAGCTTTTTCACTCTCCTTGTTCACCTTCATCAGGAGGCTCTTTAGCTCTTCACTTTCTGCCATAAGTGTGGTGTCATCTGCATATCTGAGGTTATTGATATTTCTCCCAGGCCATCTTGATTCCAGGTTGTGCTTGATCCAGCCCGGCATTGCTTATAATGTACTCAGCATATAAGTTAAATAAGCAGGGTGACAATATACAGCCTTGATGTACTCCTTTCCCAATCTGGAACCAGTCTGTTGTTCCATGTCTGGTTCTGTTACTTCTTAAACTGTATACAGGTTTCTCAGGAGGCAGCCCAGGTAGTCCTTTTGTGGTGAGCCACATAATCAAAGGCTTTAGCATAGTCAAGGAAGCAGAAGTAGATGCTTTTCTGGAATTCTCTAGCTTTTTCAATGATCCAACAGGTTTGTTGACAATTTGATCTCTTGTTCCTCTGCCTTTTCTAATTCCAACTTGAACATCAGAATTCCTCACAATTTCACCCTTCCTACTGTCTTGTTGGGGCTTCTCCTTTGCCCTTGGACTCAGAGTAGCTTTTCTTGGTGGGATTCAACATTCTCCTGTCAATGGCTGTTCAGCAGCTAGTTGTGATTTTGGTGTTCTCTCAGGGGAAGATGAGCACGCGTCCTTCTAGCCCGCCATCTTGGGCATAAGTTCTGGGCATATGTGAGCCCATGTAAAGCATTTCAACTAAAAATTTCCTTCCTGCAGATGCCTTCTTTCACCATGGCAGGGAAGGTCCAACCAGAGCCTCTGGCCTCTCCCAGGTTACATCTCCCACAGGTCTTCTTGTCCAACAGAAAGGCTTGGCTCAGTGTTTACCAACACAGACAGGGAGCAGATGTCTAGGGTCAAATGGGACTTCTGTTTTCTAAAACACATTGATTTTGTACAATACAGGCTCTCATGTTTGGAAATGTCTTTGGAAGTCATAGCTCAACTTTTGCATTTTATAGGCTAAGGATGAAAGGATAATGAGAAACACCTGGGGTTCATGATGTTCAGGACCATAGCCCTATGCCTTGCTCTCCTTCTTCCCATATTGCTAAACCTCCCTCACAGCCTACTAATCTTGCTAACAGAGAACTAGAATATTTCCTCTTCTGTCATCTCTCTACAGTTTGGGAATTGACCATATCATGGGTTTGGGAGTAACCTTCCCTTGGAATCTCCTCCATGGGGATCATCTAAGGCTTTCACATAACACAGTTACTATAATTTTTCACTTATCCTCTGTGACTCAGTTTCTTCATCTACAAATGGGTATAAGTATAAGTTGGAGAATTAAATGAGGGTAAAAACTATGTAAAGAACTTCACCCAGTGCCTGGCATGCATAAAACTCCCAATAAATGTTAACCATCAGAATAAAACAAATCATAGGAAGAAAACATCTCTATGGGGTATGGAGTAGTAAAGATGCACCATAGGGGAAGTGGGTTCCTTCAGTCAGAAGTGGAGTGTTTATCAAAGGTTGTTCTGGCCACCCAATATTACAAAAAGGCCAGGTCAGGCCAAGTGGGGAACAGAGGCCACCTATATAAGGGGAGGATCTGGGGAAGCAGACAGCTGAGAAGAGCCTTTATCCTCCTAACCATTCTGAGAATGTGGTCCTTGGTCATCTCCTGGAGAAACCAGGAAGGGATGAATGAAACACACGAGGGTGATGGCAAAGAAATCAAGGTTTCCCTCCTCTTACTAGGCTCTCTGTAAAGCAGGTCCAGAGTGAGCTTCCCTGGCAGTCCAGTGGTAAAGAAGCTGCCTGCCAACACAGGGGACACGAGTTTGATCCCTGCATGCCATGGAGCAACTAAGACCTAGCACCACAACTACTGAACCTCTGCTCTAGAGCCGGGGAGCTTCAACTATTGGGCCCGTGTGCAGCAACTACGGTAGCCTGCCCCAGACCTGTGCTCACAGGAGAAGCCACCACAATGAGAAGCCCGTGCACAGCAGTGGAGACCCACCATAGACAAATAAAATAAATGAAACTTTAACAAAAAAAAATGGACCCAGGGCTGGACACACCCACAGGCGCTCAGGCCCTGGGATTCCCCACTCCTCTCCAGGCCCTTTCAATTCACCACAGCTCCTTCCACAAGGCTGCTGGCTGGTATCCAGGTGCAGCTGTGGCTTAGCCTGGAAGGATGCAGAAATTCATTCTTCCTCACCCCTCCTGTGAGTCATACTCCGGACTTGCCCACTTCCACTCACCTCAGTAGCATCTTCTCCCAAGAGAACAGAAGAGCAAGCAAGCCTGAATGGACAGCTTATTTGTTGGGAAGTCTTAGGGTATCTGTGGGTAGTGATCAGGTCTTAACACCAACTTGCTAAGCAACTTTGGGTAGGTAACTTAGCCTCAGATGCCACATCCATAAAATGAAGTTAATTGGACTCTCCCCTGCTGTCCTCCCAGGCAGGGAGCAGGTTTGGATCAGTGAACTGATGAAAGAAATTGCCTCAGGATGTCAGGTGTCCTGACTGATCTGATGAATTTCTCTGATGGACAAAAAAAAGGAAAAGAGAGGAAACAAAAAGAGGTAGGTATGAAGAGAAAGAGGAGAGAGAAATGGGAGGGAGGGAAGGAAGAAGAGGGAGACACAGAGAGAGAAATTTTTTAAAAGCTATGGTAATTACTCATTGGAAAAGATTCTGATGCTGGGAGGGATTGGGGGCAGGAGGAGAAGGGGACGACAGAGGATGAGATGGCTGGATGGCATCACCGACTCGATGGACCTGAGTTTGGGTAAATGGAGTTGGTGATGGACAGGGAGGCCTGGCATGCTCCGATTCTTGGGGTCACAAAGAGTCGGACACGACTGAGCGACTGATCTGAACTGATGGTAATTTCACATATAAACAACCTTCTTTCTCACTCTCTAGCCTCAGGAGAAAGGAGACACTGACTTTCTATTGCCCAAAAAGCCTTCCAAAGAGTGAGGGGATCCTGAGGGACTTTAGAAGAAAAGGGGATTTCATTCTCCTCAAGATGAATTCTGTACAATCTTGCTCTTAATATAACCCCCTGTCTGGCTTTGTAACTATTTTTAGTGTCACCCTGAAAAGTTCAGGGTCTGTAAGTCTATTTGTTTGCTTGGAGGTAAGTAGAATAGGTAAGCCTGTAGGATGGCGGTGTTTGCCTGAAAGAAGTGATGCTTCCTTAGAATTCCCCCATTCTGTCCAATGCTCTATACAAGAGGTCCTCAAGGTGTGATTTCCTGGGAACTTATAAGAAAGTAAATTCTTGGATCCTACTGAGACCTACCAGAAATCAGAAATTCATGTTATAACAAGCCATCTGGGTTGATCCTAATGCTTGGCAAAATTTGAGAATCATTGATCCTACCACTGTTCTTTAAATGTTAATGTACATGCAAAGCACTTAAGATTGTGTTAATCTTCAGGATTTAATTTAGCAAGTCTAGGTACTCCACGCATCTACTGAGCTCCAGGTGTTGCTTATGCTCTGGTCTTTGGACCACACTTGGAGTAGCAAAACTCCACATCAGTGCTTCACATAGAAGTTCACATGAGAATCATTTGAGAAAATTTTTTAGCCTATCAGTGCTTGAGCTTCAACCCCAGAAATGCTGATTCAATTGGTCTAAGGTTGTACCCCAGCCCCAGCATTTTTTATAAACCTCCCCAGGGAGGTTTCACTAGGGTGAAAACTGCTTCCCACACTTTCAACCTTACTGCATTCAGGTAACAATGTTTTGATTCTTGTTTATTTTATACTCACTCAAGAGCACAGGCAGACCTCTGAGATATTGTGGGTTCAGTTTCAGCCCACTTCAATAGAGCAAACAATGAAAAAAGTGAGTCACACAATTTTTTTTTTTTTTTTTGTTTTTCAGTGCATGCAAAGGTTATGTTTATATGATACTGCAGTCTATTAAGTGCAAAATAGCATCATGTCTTTAAAAAAAAAAAAAAGATGTACAAGGACTTCCCTGTTGGTCCAGAAGCTAAAACTGTGAGCTTCCAATGCAGGGGACTAGGGTTCGATCCCTGGTCAGGAAACTAGATCCCACATGCTGCAACTAAGACCCAATGCAGCCAAAAAGAAAAAAAAAAAAAAACTATTTACATACATTAATTTTAAAACACTATATTGCTCAAAGGAAATCACTGTCAAAAAGGCAACCTACTTAAGGGGAGAAAATTAATTATATGACTGATAAGAGGTTAAGATCCAAAATATATAAACAGCTCATACCTATTAACATAAAAAAAAACCAAACAACCCAAATAAAAAGTGGGCAGAACTGAATAGACATTTTTCTTAAGAAGACATACAGATGGCCAACAAGTCCGTGAAAAGATGCTCAACATCATTCATCATCAGAGAAATGCAAATTAAAACCACAATAAGATATTACATCACACGTGTCAGAATAGCTAACAAAAAGACCACAAGTCACAAATGCTGGTGAAGATATGGAGAAAAGGGAACCCTCTTTCACTATTGCTGGTGATGTGAATTGATGCAGCCACTGTGGAAAACAATATGGCAGTCTCTGAAAAAGCTAAAAATAGGACCTCTCTATGATCTAGAATTTCACTGCTGAGTATTTATCCAAAAAGACCCCAAAACACTAATTTGAAAACAGACCTGCACCCCAATGTCCATAGTAGCATTATCTACAATTGCCAAGATTTGAAAATAATTTAAGTGTCCCTCACCAGAGGAATGTATAAAGAAGATGTGTTGTGAATATATACACAATGGAATACCACTCAGTCATAAAAAAGGATGAAAATTTGCGATGTGCAACAGTACAGATGGACTTGGAGGGCATTATGTTAAGTGAAATAAGTCAGACAGGAAAAAGCAAATACTGTATGATAATATGTATACATGGAATCTAAAATAATAAAAGAAACTAGTGACTATAACAAAAGAGAAACAGACTTACAGATATGGGGAACAATCTAGTGGTTACCGGGGGAAAAGGTAGAGGGGAAGAGCAAGATAGGGGTATGGGATTAAGAGGTACAGACCGCTATGTATTAAATAAATAAGCTACAAGGGCAATGCAGGGGATATAACCAATATTTTATAAGAACTATAAATGGGATATAACCTTTAAAAATTGTAAATCACTATATTGTAAACCTAAAACTTACGTAACACTATAAATCAACTATACCGCAGCAACAAAGATACTTTATAGCTAAAACGTGCTAACCAGCATCTGAACCTTCAGTGAGCTGTAATCTTTTTGCAGTCATATCAAGGATCACAAATATAAAAATATTGAAAAAGTATAAATTACTGTGAGAATTACCAAAATGGTACACAGAGACATGCTGTGAGCAAATGTCATTGGAAAAATGGTGCTAGCAGACTCGCTCAGGACAAGGTTGCCACACACCTTCAATGTGTATATTTGCAAAGTGCAATAAAGCTTGAATGCAATAAAACAAGGTATGCCTGTATATGCATTTTAAGCAACTGACCATATCATAGCAGTGCATATCAGTGAGGTATCGGATCTAGTGATATGAGGGTAAAGAGGACTTGAGGCACTGAGAGGAAGGAAAGCCTCTAGAAGGACTGCAGAGTCAGGAAGCCGGAAGTGCTGATGCCTGACTGTGTGTGTTCCAGTTCTTTGGAGTTGCATAGTATTTCTCTGAGGATCAAAGGGAAATCTTCAATTGTAGGAGCTGTCAGGAAATATTGTGAAAGATAGAAATGGGCAAAAATGGGTGTCTGGGATAACACATTGGGTTATCTTGTTCTTTCAAATGAAACCACAACTCTGCAAGTTGTAGAATATTGATAGTAATAGAGACCATTTTTGTTTTCATAGAAATGCAAATTATGTGGAGATATACTCAATTTTTGTCCTATAGATATGGACCAATTTTATAACCATCTATAAATGCATTTCAGCATTCCTAATGGCCTATGTATGTGAGTTTTTAACCTTTGAAACAGTTGTGCCATTTTGCCATTCCTTGATTTATTGGTGAGTTAAATACAATCTTTGCTGTGTTGATTTTATTTTGTATTTGTAGAGGGTTATAGTTTTATTACGGGGGGGGGGGGGAATAACCTTTAGCAAAGGGGATGAACTTCACTGCATAGTTGTTAATAGATTGAATAATGGCCCCAAGAGATGATGACTCCCTAATCCCCAAGACTGCTGAATATGTTTCCTTCCCTGGTAAGAGGGATTTTAGTGATGTGATTGAGTTCAGAATCTTGAGATGGGAAAATTATACTGGATTGTTTGCAGGGGGTAGAGGGTAGACAGTGTAGTCACAATAGTCCTTTTAAGTGGGAGACAGAAAGATCACATCAGAGAGGGGATATGATGACAAAAACAGAGTTTCAAGTGATGAGCATAGGGACCACAAGCCAAAGATGCAGGATGTCTCTGGAAAAGGTAAGGAAATGGATTTTCCCCCCAGAGCTTCCTGAAGGAATGAAGCTCCACTTTAACTGTAGCCCTTACGATCTGGACTTTTGAGCTCTAGAATTGTAGATTAATACATCTGTATTGTTATAATTTGTTACATCAGCAATGGGAAACTAATATAGTAGTGGTCAGAAGGCTGCTTCTGGTACCCTCCATGAATCACATGAGTTTGCTCTGACAAGCAGTGACACTTCAGGCTATGCTCCCCCTCAAGTGCTCTATGGCTAAAAGCGGAAGCCTTGATTTACATTCCCTCCAGCCTTCCCTTCGGTTTGATGTTTCAGCTTGCCTGGCTGAATGCTGCTAACTGCTACTGCTAAGTCACTTCAGTCGTGTCCGACTCTGTGTGACCCCACAGATGGAAGCCCACCAGGCTCCCCCGTCCCTGGGATTCTCCAGGCAAGAACACTGGAGTGGGTTGCCATTTCCTTCTCCAATGCGTGAAAGTGAAAAGTGAAAGTGAAGTCACTCAGTCATGTCCCACTCCCAGTGACCTCATGGACTGCAGCCTACCAGGCTCCTCCGTCCATGGGATTTTCCAGGCAAGAGTACTGGAGTGGGGTGCCTTTGCCTTCTACCTCACTTCTAATAACCTTTGAGTCAATCACCTATTCTTTACCCTCTCACTCAGGCTTAGCAAAAATGATACTACTGAGGTTTAAACGCTCAGTGCTTGGAGGCCCTCAGAAGCATTCCTCAGCCTCCTCTCACCCCTCTGTAACTTACTCTCATTCTTGTCATCTTTCTAATGGCAGAAAGTGAAGAGGAACTAAAGAGCCTCTTGATGAGGGTGAAAAAGGAGAGTGAAAAAGCTCGCTTAAAAACTCAACATTCAAAAAACTAAGATCATGGCATCTGGTCCCATCACTTCATGGCAAATAGATGAGGAAAAAGTGGAAATAGTGACAGATTTTGTTTTCCTGGGCTCCAAAATCACTGCGGACAGTGACTGCAGCCACAAAATTAAAAGATGCTTGCCCCTTGGAAGAAAAACTATGACAAATCTAGATAGCACATTAAAAAGCAGAGATATCACTTTGCTGACAAAGGTCTGTAGAGTCAAAACTGTTTTTTTCCTGTAGTCATGTATGCATGTGAGAACTGGATCATAAAGAAAGCTAAGCACTAAAGAATTGATGCCTACAAATTGTGGTGCTGGAGAAAATTCTTCAGAGTCCTTTGGACAGCAAGGAGATCAAACCAGTCAATCCTAATGGAAATCAACCCTGAATATCATTGGAAGGACTGATGCTGAAGCTTCAATACTTTGGCCACCAGGTGTGAAGAGCCAATTCATTGGAAAAGACCCCGATACTGGGAAAGACTGAAGGCAGGAGGAGAAGGGGACGACAGAGGATAAGATGGTAGGATGGCATCACCGACTCGATGGACATGAGTTTGAGCAAACTCTGGGAGATGGTAAAGGACAGGGAAGTCCGGCATGCTGCAGTTCACGGGGTCTCGGAGAGTCAGACGTAACTGAGTGACTGAACAACAGCAGCAACCAAGGACCATGGCTTGGGTGACTCGCAGAGAGCCATCAAATGAGTGGCTGGGCCTCCCTCTTCCTCCCAAGGGGTTCAGCTGCCCTGGTCTGACTCCTTCTCTAACGAGATACCCCCAGCATGCCCTTCACACTGCAAAAGAATGAGTTCCAAACATGTCTCCTGGTTCCTGAACTTGATCATCTTCTTCTCTTATCCTGAATCCTGGTTTTTCTCCCACTCATCTAAGCACTCTTTGAGCTTCTGAATTCTTTCTCACTTACAAGAGCAGTTATGGAAACCCCTACCTGCTGCATCAATCGCTGAACCAAGAGAACAGCAAAGAGACACAGCCCTTGGCCCTTGGGTGTTCAGAATTTAAGACAGGGACAAGATAGCCCTCACTTAAACATGAGACAGTGAACAGACAAGAAAGAAGTTAACTGTTTAGGTCAAGGCTAAATGCACAGAGTGGGAGGAGTGGCTGCGGTGGGGAGGGGAGGCTGGGGAGGGCCCATGAGGTCCAGGTCCAGGCAGGGAGAAGAAGCTGCTACATTCCAGTGGTCAGCGCTGGGCCAAGCTTTCATGAGCTCCATGGACGGCAAGAACCTCTTTGTAGCGGGTAACGAGCTGCTTTCCAGATGCCTGCAGTTCAATAGGACCCCAGGGAAGACGCCCTTGGAGGGCACTGGCCCGAAAGCTTCAGAGCAGTGAGAGTCAGAAGACACTATTCACGCCTAATAAGAACCCTGTGGACAGACCTCTCCAGGAGAAACAAAAGCAAGTTACAGCCCCATTGAACTATTATGGTTGGTTTTTCAGCCAACTGCACCTAGAGCAAGCTGGAAATAGGTACCAATTAGCTGTTTTGATGAAGCAGCAGTCAGGAAAACAACCCCGAGCTCCAATCTTGTCATTTTCCCTTTCTAGACAAGCAGAGAGGCAGAGCTTCATGAAAAAACACCATCCCAGGAGGCACTCCCACCACAAGGAAATAGCAGGGTGGGGCCAGGGCCTGGGCTGTTTCATTAGGAGAAATCCCTGGACTCTTCTCCTCCTCTGCCTTCTAAGAAACAGGCCTAGGAAGGGAACTATTGCTACACCCTCGAAGACTTAAAGAGGAAGGATAATGACAAAATATCAGTGGGAAAAAAGCTATTTTTAAATAGATGCACTAACCAGGAAGCATCATCTTCTCTCTCTTCCTCTCTGCCTTGTTTTAGGAGAATGAGGAACAAGGATGTGGTTCCAGGTTAGTGTGGCTAGAAAACACTCCCTAAAGCTCCCTTTGATAGAGATTTCTGCTTGTCCTACCTGCTTTTTAAAGAAGTATTATTATTTTCTTATCAGAGTTAATGCATGAGTACGTTAGAAAATAAAATGATACTGGATGAGATTTATTGAATGCTTCCTATAAGCCAGACTTCTCAATGCATCCATGACTCATGTCATCCACATTGTACTGATGATAAAACGAAGGTTGGTTGATCATCAGTAACTTTCCCAAGGTCACGATGCTACTAAGTAGTGGCATTAAAATGTGAACTCTCACAGTTTTTCCTCTAGAATCAACACATTTAACAAGCAGGAATTCACTCAAGCAAGTTTACAATAAAAGTTTGAAGTTTAGCGTCTTCAAAAATAAAACCACCAGATTCTTAAAACACACACACACACCTTACGGTCCCACTTATGAGAGGCATCTATTTTTAACCCTTGAGGTGTGTCTTTGGGTTTCTACCACTGTAGTTCTAAATAATAATGGCACCCCACTCCAGAACTCTTGCCTAGAAAATCCCATGGACGGGGGAGCCTGGTAGGCTGCAGTCCATGGGGTCGCTAAGAGTCGGACCCGACTGAGCGACTTCACTTTCACTTTTCACTTTCATGCATTGGAGAAGGAAGTGGCAACCCACTCCAGTGTTCTCACCTGGAGAATCCCAGGAATGGGGGAGCCTGGTGGGCTGCCATCTCTGGGGTCACAGAGAATCGAACACGACTGAAGTGACTTAGCAGTAGCAACTCTTGGTTTATAATTTATCTATAAGCTATTTAGTTATTATGGTAGATGACCATTATAGCACCTTTATGTTTCAATATAACAGTTTTTGGTTAAATATTTATTCAGTGTTTTATATTTGATCCAACCAGTCCATTCTGAAGATCATCAGCCCTGGGATTTCTTTGGAAGGAATGACGCTAAAGCTGAAACTCCAGTACTTTGGCCACCTCATGCGAAGAGTTGACTCATTGGAAAAGACTCTGAAGCTGGGAGGGATTGGGGGCAGGAGAAGAAGGAGACGACAGAGGATGAGATGGCTGGATGGCATCACTGACTCGATGGATGTGAGTCTGAGTGACCTCCGGGAGTTGGTGATGGACAGGGAGGCATGGCGTGCTGCGATTCATGGGGTGGCAAAGAGCCGGACACGACTGAGCGACTGATCTGAACTGTTCACTTCTAAGTCAAGTAATGTATACTATTTACATTCCCTATATTGTATAACCTTTTGTTTCTCCTATAGTTAATTATTACCTAATTTTTTTATTTGCTTAGGGTTTTTAATCAATGGCAACATCTTTCTGTGTCTTCTATAGTGATGCACCATGGCTTTTAATAAAATTTTTTTCATCTTCAAGCCCACATCAGATGACTAAGTTTTTACAACTCTCTGGAGGCATTCCTCCCAGCATCTTCTTTTCTCTTGTTCTCCTTTGGGCTGGTGTTCTATATTCTTGTTGCACAGCTGTGGTTGGGGGACTTCCCTTTGCTATCATTCAGGGAATTCCCTTCACCTCTTTCCTGCGTGAATCTCCTGCTTCCTAAAAGCCCTGTCTTCCTCTTTATTAGTTTATACCCTGTTTGGGTGAGCATATCCTTCAACAGCTTCCTTAAAAAATAGCACAGTAGCTATTTGGAGTCCAAGGGGGTCCAAATAACTTGCATGTAGCTTTTAAACACTCCTCTCGGTTTTATAATCTCCCTCACCCAATCTCCTCCCGTATTTTGCAATACTTGTTATCTTTGATCTTGATGCCTTTCCAGAGTCCTGAAGGCGAATCGGCTACATTTATTTCTTCCTTTATAGACCCTGAGTTTTGACCTTGAACTGTTTTGCTAGGTCATTTACCAAACTTCCATCTACTTTTTGTCTCCATATCTCCTGTTTCAGGGCTCCATTTGGCTCCTAGTATCATGAAAGGCAGTGTTGCTGTTTCCTGTGATTCCTGTTATTAAGGGGATGGATTTTGAGAGGGGAATGGGCTACTGGTACTCTGCTACCATTAAGCCCCAGGTCTCTTTATCACTGGCTCTCTTACAGAGTTGGTATTGGGCAAGGCTGGATCATAAGATGATCAGTGCTCTTAGCTCAATAAATGTCCCACAAGGCCAATTCATTATTACCTCTGCAGTCAGCTGATTGAAGGCCTAGGAATTGGGATCATTTTGTCAAATCTAAAGGCTCGGGCTGCTTTGTCCACCTTCATATCCACTTAAATCCTGGTGGGATACTGTTTTTCAATGCTTGGATGGGTGGTAACTAAGTGCCTAATAATCACCAGAGAAGGAAAGAGAAAAGAAAAAGAAATTCCCAGGGCTTCTGAATCCATAGTATTCAGGCATTTACCTTTTTAGAAGTTCTCAGGGAAGAGGCCCTCGGACTTTACTTTGAGCAACACTTAAGACGACTTCTGTCACATCTCTCCTTGCCAAACTGCCTGTCCTCCCTTTTTTCTGCTTCCTATCCGATAAAGAAACTTGAGTTACAGCTCAATGTGCTTTACTTGTAAAATAGTTACTTGTCAGTCTTGTTTGGCAATCACGTTACAACTTGTTCTTATATATTTACAATTCCTATGTCTTGATTTGGTTTTAGTGCCTGAATCCAACCAATATCCCCGTTGGACACTTGAGACACTCTGCAAAGAATAATAAACAAACCTTGATTGAGCACCTGTGTGCCAAGCATTAGCCTAAGTGCTTTACAGTTACTCATTAAATCACACAACCCTGAGAGGTAGACACCATTATTATCTGATTGTTATAGTAGCAAAACTCATGGCAAGAGAGTTGAACAACTTACCCAGGTCACACAACTAGCATGTCAAAGAGCCAGGAATGACTGAAATATAAGGAACTGCCAGTCCTTTCAATAATTATCAAGGGACTGAGGAAGGAACAAGACCCAGGCAGCCCCCAAATGACTCATCAACTTCCATCCTTCAGCTTCCTGACCACCACACAGGTGTTCCCTGGTGGAGCAGGTGGCTAGAACCGGAAGCAATGTTGGGAGGTAACAGCAGCAGCTGCTGTTAGAGGTGCTCCAGCAACGTACGCAGACTTGAATCTGGGATAGTTATTATGGGGTGACACTGCTAATACTGAATCCACAAATCTGCTTCAGCCAGAGCTTAAGGTCCCCACAATTGAAGCTACTTAACCCTAAAATTATCAGTTTCAGAAGAGTGGTAGAAATTGTGATGAAAACAAAAGAAATGATAAGTCAGAGTCTAATCATGGAGGTATTTGCTTATAGCAAAGCAAGTCTTTTGGGGAATGAAATAGACCCTTTCAAGCCTCCCTTTCCCCATTTATAAAGTATGGATAATATATGTATATATAATATATATACACACACACATATACACACATGTAATAAAGTTAATAAGGGTTTCATGAATGGACATATAAATGGTATAGCATAACACCTGACACAAAGTAAGTGTTCAGTAAACATTAGCTCTTCTTACTAAATCTTTTTGTTCATTTAAGTTTCTGACCCAGATGGAATTTTTCATAAAAGCAAAAAGATGGATAACACTGTAAGGTTTTAATTTTTTTTATTTGGTCTCTGCTTAACTCTGTGAAAATAGAAATACTTTGATTTATAAACAAATAATCAAATCAGCCTTCTATAACCCCTGCAGCCTGTGGGAGCCTCTTGACCTTCAGTAGCATCTTTTTCATGTTACTCACGTGGTACTTAAACAACCAGGAGCCATAGAGACCAGGTATTTGGCCTTCTGAACAAATGCCTCTCTCCAAACACCTTCTCTCCCACAACCTATTTGTGAGATCCTTAAAATTTTAGAGAACTGGTTTTGTATCAGTATTTCTTCTGAAAGTCTTCAGCACAAGTAGGTATTAAACTTTTGTTTCATAATGAATAAGCATCACCATCCTGATGATATTCTTGCCCAATACAAAAAAGAAAGTTCGAGCACCAGTCATTTTATGAAGACTGCTTCTTTCTAGCAACCCAGGCAAGACACTGGTTTTTGTCCTTCCCTGAGCACCAGAAGGCCCTGGGGGCCAGTTAGCACAAGTTTAGCAGAGGCCTCTCATGTCTGGCTGAATCCACAGAAGAGTTATTTTTTCAGCCGCCTTACCCCACTTCAGGCTTCACTGGTGGTTCAGTGATAATGAATCTGCCTGCTAATGCAGGAGACTTGGGTTCAATCCCTGGGTCAGGAAGATCTGTGGGAGAAGGAAATGGCCACCCACTCCAGTATTCTTGCCTGGAGAATCCCATGGACAGAGGACCCTGGCAGGCTACAGTCCATGAGGTCACAAAGGAGTCAGACATGACTTCACAACTAAACAACAACAACCCCACTTCAGAGCCTCACCCTTGACCCCTGCGGTACTGAAAAAGCCTCAGGGCAGTGGGTCTTTATCCTTAAGGCCGGCAAGCCAGCCTCTGTCCTGTGATGCTTCTAAAAGCATCACTTCCACCAAGGCAATCAAAGCCTTTTTGGCCAAAATCTAAGCTTCTGCTAAACCAGTTTTAAACTACTTCCCCCTTTTCCTCCCATGTCTCCCCTGCATGAATCTCCTGCTCCAGCCAGAATGGCCTGTTTATTGCATCTTCTCCCCTCTTGAACATGGGACAATTGTACCCTGGTTGGACACAACTGGGCAACTTCACTTTCACTTTTCACTTTCATGCATTGGAGAAGGAAATGGCAACCCACTCCAGTGTCCTTGCTTGGAGAATCCCATGGACGGAGGAGCCTGGTAGGCTGCAGTCCATGGGGTCGCTAAGAGTTGGACACGACTGAGTGACTTCACTTTCACTTTTCACTTTAATGCACTGGAGAAGGAAATGGCAACCCACTCCAGTGTTCTTGCCTGGAGAATCCCAGGGACAGGAGAGCCTGGTGCGCTGCCGTCTATGGGGTCGCACAGAGTTGGACACGACTGAAGTGACTTAGCAGCAGCAGCAGTAGGTCACCAAGATATATTCAGCGAGCTCCTCTCCCACCTGTGTCAAAACTCCTGTAAAACCCTACATCCTCCAGGAGGAAGTCCTCCGCGCTAATTCTCAGAGATTCTCTCTCTCTCTCTCAGGTTGCTGTAGTTACCCTTCCATATTTATCATATGCCCTCTTTTGGCAGTTGTGCAGATATGTTATTTCCTCTAACTATAACATTTGAATGGATGCTCTGTGCCCTTTGCTTTAAAAACGCCTAGTTAAAGCTTATAAATGACTAAAATTAATTGTTAATTTTCAAAACAAATATATGAGGCAAGTCCTGTTATTAGCCTCACATTAAATTAGAGAACTGGGACAGAAAGAGGTAAAGTAAGTTGCCTAGTAAGTGGTAGAGCTGGTAGACCTAATGCTCTGTGTACATAACCACTGTGCTTTGCCCTGCACACAATAGCCACTCAATAAATATTTGCTCATCAATTAATTGTTGATTTTCCCACCTATCCTCTGACCCAGTCCTGCCTACGCTAACTTCTTGAAGAGAGCCTAGCTTGAGAAAATGACCAAACATCTTCATTATGTTGACCTCCATGGAATAAAAGTGTTCCCCAAATAGCTGAAACTGTGCTATTTTGATTCTGTAGTTCATCACTGTGGTTTGCGATTCCACTCTGAAACTCTTTGTTGCCAGAAGCCCCCCCCCAGATATAAGGCCTGGTGCAAAGTTGTTATTTTTGATATCAGAAAGTTGGGGATGTTTCTGTTTGAAACACTGCCTATTTACATTCCTTAGCCCCAAATAGTCTGAAGTGTCAGTATTATGTCTTCATGTTTCCAAGAGAACATGATGATGTTACATCAATAGTCATGAGTTTCCAAGAGGTATTTTTGCCCTTTCCAGGTTTGGGGAAAGTGTATTGTGATAATGAGTAAGGTCATATTTATGAAGTGATGCCAGTGTATCTCATTCCCCAATATGAGAAGGAAGATAGAGTTTGTATAGAATTAAGTTGTTGGCAACACACAGGAATAAGTGGCCCACATTACGGCAAAAGTTCTCACAACTCCCACATTACAGAGTCATGGATCAGCCCACTCCTGGTTTTATCCTGGCCCCCAAAAGCAAATCACACTTCCAAGGCCATTCCTGTGGGATTGCAGGACCCAGGACCCATTATACTATGTGAGCACCTTTCTTTTCTCCTATTATTATTGAGATAAATTCTAGTTACAGTACATAACATCAAGGACAACCTTCAGGAGGGAAAATTCAGACAAACTCATTCTGATGGTCTGTGAAAGAGGCGGGGGGCGGTTGGCTGCCAATCAGTCACATCACAACTCTATTTGCCTGCTGTCTGCGTGCTCACGGTTCCACCAAAGAGCCAAGAAAAATGTAGAGGGTGGTTTATTTGTTATTGTCTGGCTTTAAAGCAGTACTCTTGCCTGGAGAATCCCATGCAGGGAGGAGCCTGGTAGGCTACAGTCCATGGGGTCGCAGAGTCAGACACGACTGAGCGACTTCACTTTCACTTTAAAGCAAACATATCAGAACTCAATCATTTATATCAGTATGTTCTTAAAGGTAGTTCTTAAAAACATTAGGAATTTTTACCCTCAATCCTCACCCTACCACTGCTGACACGCTTATTTCTTCCTTTTTGGAATTGTCTTTAGAACAGGATACCATTATTTATGACTCAAAGTGGGGCACTTGGAAAGTGACATTGAGTACTATTAAAAATTAAGCTAAGACATATAGGGAAAATTCAATCTTGGGCAACTAGAATGGGTGATTACTTTGTTCTAGAGCTACATCAGAAAATCAGTTTTTGTCATTTTTTGACCAAAATGTTCTTACTTAGCTGATATAGGTATAATATTATTTAGAGTTTATATAATATAATAATTTCATAAGATAAATACCATAAAAACATGTTTCATACTATTTAGAAATATGCATGTATAAACAGACTGGATTTACATCATGTCATGACAATGGTTGATTCTAGGAAATAGAGAGGAAAATGGGACCAGGAGAACAAAGAAGACTTCAACTTTATCAGGGACACTTTTTTAAAACCTATGATAGTAAAATTCAGTTCAGTCCAGTCGCTCAGTCATGTCCGACTCTTTGTGACTCCATGGACTGCAGCACACCAGGCCTCCCTGTCCATCACCAGCTCCCAGAGTTTACTCAAACTCATGTCCATTGAGTTGATGATGCTATCCAACCATCTCATCCTCTGTCATCCCCTTCTCCTCCTGCCTTCAATCTTTCCCAGCATCAGGGTCTTTTCCAGTGAGTCAGTTCTTCGTATCAGGTGGCCAAAGTATTGGAGTTTCAGCTTTAACATCAGTCCTTCCAATGAACACCCAGGACTGATCTCCTTTAGGATGGACTGGATCTCCTTGTAGTCCAAGGGACTCTCAAGAGTCTTCTCCAACACCACAGTTCAAAAGCATCAATTCTTTGGTGCTCAGCTTTCTTTAGTCCAACTCTCACATCCATACAGGACTACTGGGAAAATCATAGCCTTGACTAGACAGACTTTTGTTGGCAAAGTAATGTCTCTGGTTTTTAACACGCTGTTTACGCTGGTCATAACTTTTCTTCCAAGGAGTAAGCATCTTTTTATTTTATGGCTGCAGTCACTATCTGCAGTGATTCTGAAGCCCAAGAAAATAAAGTCTGACACTGTTTCCACTGTTTCCCCATCTATTTGCCATAAAGTGATGGGATCGGATGCCATGATCTTAGTTTTCTGAATGCTGAGCTTTAAGCCAACTTTTTCACTCTCCTCTTTCACTTTCATCAAGAGCCTTTTTAGTTCTTCATTTTCTGCCATAAAGGTGGTGTCATCTGCATATCTGAGGTTATTGATATTTCTCCCGGCAATCTTGATTCCAGCTTGTACTTCTTTCAGCCCAGCATTTCTCATGATGTACTCTGCATATAAGTTAAATATATACAGCCTTGATGTACTCCTTTTCCTATTTGGAACCAGCCTGTTGTTCCATGTCCAGGTCTAACTGTTGCTTCCTGACCTGAATACAGGTTTCTCAAGAGGCAGGTCCGGTGGTCTGATATTCCCATCTCTTTCAGAACTTTCCACAGTTTATTGTGATCCACACAATAGTAAAATTGTACACTTATAAATTGCACATAAATATTGGCTGTTGTTATCCTTTGCAGCTGCTTTTTTTTTTTTTTTTCAGAATTAAGGGAAAAGTAGCGGTTTTACTAAATGTTACTTCGCGTAGCTGAAAGAGGTACAACTTTCCAGAGAGGCTCTGTACACACTGCCGCCTGAAGTCCTCCTTCAGCATCCCTGTCCTCTCTGACCCACTGCCCTTGAATGTATTAATTCTCTCCCCTTCCCTCCTTCCCACGTGAAACAGTCACCTGATCTACTCTCAATTTCTGCCTCAGTCTTTCTGGGGCAAAACATGCGAAGACATGGGCATTCATCCCAAGCAGAATAAATTGGGAGCTGGTAACTAGCTTCTGCAGATAGAGCTTCTCAAACTTTAATACACTTGGAGGCACTTGGGGATGTTGTTGAAATGCAAATTCTGATTCAGTAGCACTGGGTGAGCCTGAGATCTCCTTGGTTTATGGAACTCCCTGATGCCTCGGTGCTGCTGGTCCCTGGACCACATTTGGAAGAAAGAGGCCTTGGAAACTGAGTGATACACTCATGAAGGAGGGGGAGAGGAAAGGGCTGGTGGGGGCCTGCAATCACAATTCAGTGTTTTCCCCTGTGTTCCTTGTCACACACGCAAAATCTGCCACCCTGACCCCAGCAATGCCATTGTGGCCTCTCGGTCTCTGATTTTTATCACTTCCCTTGAAACTTATTTTCTATACTTGCAGAGTAAACCTAAACATAATGTTCGGCTCTGTATCAAAGAGGGGACGGATGTTATCAGCAGAACATTTACAGTATTAAACTCAGATTGTCAGAGGCTAGGTATTGTTTTCTGACATTTATGACCCTGCTTCTAAAAAGAGAAGAAATGAAAAGGTGAACATAATTGTATTAAGTACAATTTCCAACAGTAGTTTCGTGACAACTGTCATTCATTTATAGACTAATTAAAATAATCAACAGTACTTGCTTCATCACTGTAGACTTGTGTTTAATGGCCTTATGCTTAGGAGAAAGCCAGACCCAGAAAAATGATTTACCTAGTGACTGAGGAATCCTCAGGGAACTTAATTCCTTCCCCATCCTCCTCATTTCTAGTCCATTAAACTGCTGTGACCTGAAGCTTCTGGCCATTTTTGTCTACTGCTTGAAACTGCTGGGGTGACAGATTCTATTTTGCCCTAGAAAAGCTCTTAAACAATGCCTGTTGTTTTATGTATGTGTAGGGCTCAGAGGTTAACCATCTGCCTGCAATGCGGGAGGCCCAGGTTTGATCCCTGGGTTGGGAAGATCCCCTGGAGAAGGAAATGGCACCCCACTCCAGTACTCTTGCTTGGAGAATCCCATGGAGGGAAGAGCCTGGTAGGCTACAGTCCACGGGGTCGCTAAGAGTTGGACATGACTGAGCTACTTCACTTCACTTCAAACCCATATATGGAAACACTTAACATGGGCTGAACACCCCATTAATTCCTTTTAAAATGTTTACTTCTCCTAATAATCCTAAAGTGTACATAATATTATGATCCCCATTGTACAGATGAAAAAAACTAAGGCACAGAAGTGAAGAAACTCAACCAAGGTCACATAGCTAGTGTCAGGCAGTGTTATTTCTAAAGTCCATATTCATACCCACTTCCATGGAATGAACTGTATTTTAGTTTGGGCTCCCTCAAAATTAGAGCCTGAGGCAAGTGCTTGAATGCAAGCTATTTATTCGGAGATGATCCCTAGTAATAAAATAGAGAGAAGGGGATAGGGGTAATGGAATTGGAAAGGAAGAGGACCCGATATAAATGAGCATCATCCAAAGCCCTGAGAATCGCAGAGAAAGCCCCAGAAGCATCCACCTGAAAGAGGGTAGGCTGCAACACAGACCCAGGGTCCACCTCCACATTGACTGAAGGTCACCTGCAGGGCAAACCCCTACCTCTGGGCTGCGTTTGCACAGTAAATGGCCTGGGAGAGAGTCATGAACAGATGTGGAAATACGTGGGGGCACCAATGACCTCAAAGTGAGTCTGGTTTGGGCATGGCTGAAATCAGAGGTGGGCTGAGCTGATGTGACAGGGCTCCGGCAATATCGACACTGCTGCTGCTACTAAGTCGCTTCAGTCGTGTCCGACTCTGTGCGATCCCATAGACGGCAGCCCACCAGGCTGCCCCGTCCCTGGGATTCTCCAGGCAAGAACACTGGAGTGGGTTGCCATTTCCTGCTCCAATATTGATACAGACCACCCCTAGAAGCAGTGACAGGTGGTGGTGAAGGACTGTCCCTGGGAAATGCTGCTGAGCGTGTAGGCTAGATGATCCCTTCATATAGGCAACTGAATTCCCTGGTGGTCCAGTGGCTAAGACTCCACGTTTCTAATGAAGCGGGCCTAGGTTCAAAACCTGGTCAGGGAACCTGATCCCAGATGCCACAACTAAGAGCTGGCATGCTATAGTGAAGATCAAGATCCCATGTGTCACAACTAAGACCCAGTGCAGTCAAATAAATAAATAAAAATAAATATTAACAATGACAACAACAACAAAATGCAATGGAAGTATAATTTAAGGGAATACTGTCAATTGTAGCCAACTTCTTTTCATCCAAGTACTATTTAGACATGACCCTCTAATAGTTAACAGTTCCAATAGAGAAACAAGTCCTTTTGAAATATGTGTTAATGTATTCTAGCTTTGGTAAGTTTGGAGGGAGAAAACTTCCTGTAGACTCTCCACCAGAGACCATTATGATTAAGAACGTGAGATTTCCAATCTTCTAATGATCATTTCAGGTCAGGAATGTGTCACACAGGAACGTGCATATATGTTCTCTTGCTAAACAGAAACTCAGTTACCAGGGAAGGTTTTGAAAACTGGAAGTTGACTTCCTGTGCTCAGTGCAACACCATCCCTCCTATGCATTTTATTGAATTCCTGAGTTCGTACCAGAAGGACTCTTGGTAAAGACTCGGTTTTGTCCACCGACTCACAGTTGTGCTTAAAGTTGAAGAAATTCTCCATCTTCTGCCTCCGGGCCACAGGCTGTCTCTGAGTTCGGAGATTCTATTTGATCACTTCAGGATGCTTCTGGGGAATCATGTGTTAGGACTGTGGGGAGTCGGGATCAGCTCAGGTCACATCAAAGTGCAGCTCAGCCCAGCCTATGCAGCTGGTCAGGGTTTGGCACCACTGGTGAAAGGATGGGCTGGAGGTCAGCTTTGCTGGTTTGACCCTTCAGTGGACCTGTCAGCTTGGGGCAGTTCCCTGGCCACAGAGTCTAACCTCATTCCAAGCAGTGGTCTCTTTCATGCCTCCCTCCTGGCTCATCCAGGAAACAAAAGAAAGGCTGTGGATGAGTCTCTGCACATTCATCATCTGTACTGGGTAAAACCACAAAACCTTTGGATGTTTTCCCAAAGGCCCACACAGAAAATTGGGAAACCTGTGAAGGCAACCAGCGCCTAGAGAGAGTGTCATTGTAGAACAAGAGTGACACCATTTTCTCTGCACTGGTTCCCTCTGTACATTGACATCATCAATATGCACCTTCCCTTTGTTTTATTTTTGCTCACTAGTGAGTTTTTCCCTTTAGTGATATGACAATTATATTGTCTCCCTGCTCTTGACTGTCAATATACCCTTTCTTCTCAGGAAATGGAAGAGGAGGACATAACTAGACTTCAACGGGAGGACATGCAGATAGAGTATAGAAGAATTATAGTCTCTAAGGGCAGCTGATTGTGTTGAGGGCTGGCCCTACTTTGCTATGCCAGAGTCTTGCTTCCTGTGGGAAGGGTCATTGAGAATACAAAAAAAAAAAAAGAGAGAGAGAGAGAGAGAGATTTCTAGACTGCCACATGAGTCAGGCAAAAGAAAGGGTTGTGATTGTGAGGACTCTGGCCATTGCAGAAGATGGAAACACATTCAAATTAGCTTGAGCAAAAATGGGAATGTCTTTCTCAGATCACTGAGAGTCAAAGGGTCAAACAGCTTTTGTGTTCAAGCGTGTGCAAGGACTCGAAAGAGGCTGACAGCATTCTTTCTCTTCATTCTGCTTGCATCCGACTGCCTTCCTTTTCAGAGAGACCCTCGCTTCATGTAGCACCAGGGCCGTAGGAAGTTTCAAGTTCAAAATATCTCAAAATGTACTATTGAGGCCAGAGAAAGTGAGAGGCAAAGTCTTTCCTGAGAGTTCTGAGAAGTCTCAGAACTCTTATAGGACTGTGTATCAGTCAGCACAGGCTTGTGACCCTATGGTAACAATCAATCCCAAATCATAGGCTCAACACCCAAGTTTATTTTTTATCCACATTACAGGTCCCATGTGTGTCGCTGGAGAATGGATATCCACCATTTTGTAGCTGCACAACCTGGGATTAAAGATTTCTTTTATAGCTGCAGAAGAAAAAGAACTAGAGATATGGCATGAGTTTTGCACTGTGTCAGCTCAGAGGTAACCAACATCATGTCCTCTTCTTTTCTTTGGCCAGAAATAGCCCCATGGTCCTACCTAACTGCAAGATGCCTAGGAAAGTGAGAGAGGACTTAGAATGTTCAACAAGCATCACTGTTTCTACCACACCTAGCTTGGGTCATATACCTATCTTTAGGTCAAGGCTGTGGTCAGAGACTTAAATGCTACCATTGCTGGGCCCATCCCAGGGACTGGTGAGGAGGCTCAGCACAGAGCTTTGCAGAGATCCAGCAGCCCCAGGCCTAGGTCAGGGCTGGCACTTTAAACACTGATTGCTGTTAGCTGTTAACAATCAGCTAATGTTGAAAGCCCTAGAGAGCATATCTCAATCCATGTTTCCCCAAATCGAAATGTTCATCCAAGATAAAGTCTGGTGAACTGGTCACAAGGTGATGGCTGAGAATAAAGAACTTGTGTCATCTGAGAGAGAACTCTGGGATCCCCAAAAGTTGATTCAGACTACACGCCTGGGAAGACAGCCAAGGGAAGTGGATCATGAATGGTCACCAATGGCCAGGAGGGGGCAGTTCAGAGGGTGTGGCTGCTGGAAGCCCAGCCCCTGGCCAGGCCTACTTCTAGCCATGGCCCCGTGCATCCTCCACCTTGTAGAAAGAGAGACACATGGTTGGCAGAAAAATGCTCCCAAAGGTATCCTCAGTCTTGTCCCCAGGTCCCAGGAATATGTAATGTTATGTGGTAAAGACGAATTAAGGTTGTAGATAAAATTAAGGTTGAGAATCGGTTGACCTTGAGATGGGGAGTTTCTCCTGCACTATCCAGGTGGGCACAACATAATCAGAAGGGTTTTTATAAACAGAAAGGGGAGATAGGGGAGAGAGAACCAGAGAGATGGCAATACGACCAGAGACTCGGCCAGACCTTGCTGGCTTTGAAGATGGAAGATGGGGACCATGAGCCAAGGAACATGGATGGCCTCCAGAAGCTGGAAAAACCAATGAAACAGATTCTTCCCTAGCACCTTCAGAAGGAGGCAGCTTTGCCAAACCTTGATTTTAGCTCAGTGGACTTCTGATCTCCAGAACTGGAGAATGATACATTTGTGTTAGGTCATTAAGTTCATTTGAACCTGTCACAGCAGCAAGAGCCACCGTGTGTCTCGGTGTTTAGCAGCCTCCCCCTAGAAAGTGCATAAGAGAGAGGAGTTTGGATGTGACTGAGACCGTCAGGTTCAGGACAGAGTGGGCTCACCCACCAGGCCAGTGGGCTGGCCTCAGAAAGTGGTAAGGGTCACAAGCTGATGAGGAGGGCAGATACTACGCTTCCTATGATGGGGAAGTAGACCAAATTCCAAGAAGGTACCAGGAAACACAGCCCTTCTTGGTCCACTGTGTCCTTCCTGGATTAAGGCAGTTCAGAGTTTGGCCATCATTTGACTACCATCTTTACCTGAAATATGATCAAATTGGAACATATAAAAATCAAACCCAAACAACTTGATATTTTTCCATCAAGATCAGGAGTGTGGAGCGCAGCAAGAACTCAGGAAGCTACGGCCAAACCCACAGACCTAGTAGTAAATGAGTCTGAGTTGACAGTCACAGACAGCCTGGACTTTGCTAATAATCCTCACATAAGTGGATCCTCACAGCGTGCTCTACATCAGGGTCACACAGAAGGAGGTGATCGTGAAAGCAATATTCTTTTATGGTTACCTGGTGAGTTTGCACACATAACCACACACACACAAGCACACAGAGACAGCAAAAATTAGCTTGTCTGCCAAGAACTGAATGCTAGCAGGGAAGACTTGCCTCCTTTGAATCAAATGGATTTTCCCCTCCTACCTTTGAGAATTGCTCCCGTGCGCAGGCAGGTAGACTTCAAGTAGGGCCAGAGGAACGAGGCTTCAACAGTGGGTAATGAGACTCAGGACTCATCATTGCCCTGAGGGGAATACCAAGTGAGCCCTGCAATCATTGCACAGAGGCTCAGAGCCTGCGTGCTGTGAGCTAATGGTCCCAGTCTTGTTCTTAGGCGAGAACGTGTTCGCATTAAGCTTGAACTTGAGTGCTCATCTATCTATTAGTTACCAGCATCCGAGTCATCCAGAGCAGACAAGCCGCTCTAACATTTGGATCTCATTAGCACCCTTCCTGGCAATCACCCTTACACAGCAAAGGCAGGGAATCAAGCTGCTTACAGAAGCCAAAGTATTTTCAGAGTCCCCTTCCAGGAACGGCTCTGCTTCAGGACAGCCAAGGCCGAGAACTCTCGAGATACTCGGCCACCCGTAACGTGTACTCGCTGTACCTGGTTTGGGGGCAGGAGAAGGCTTCTGAATTCTGGGCTTTAGTTAGCAGATTTCATCAGGTAGACATTTGTCGATTTAACACGTGAGGGAGAGGAAATCAATGTCTCCAAAGCATTTCTTTGCCAGGCAGTCATCTATAATCTATTTTAATCGCCACAGCAACACCGTGAAGCTAAGACTCTTATTCTCAATTCTGAACTTGGGGAGCTAACAAGGTCAAGTAACTTGCCAAAGTAGCAGAGCCCAGGCCTTCTCGTGAGCTCCTTGGGCCGTCCTTGCCGCACACTAATAAAGTCTCCTTTGAAAAACAAAATACCACTCGCACACTAATAAAGTCTCCTTTGAAAAAAATCCCACTCGCACACTAATACAGTCTCCTTTGAAAAAAAAATCCCACTCCGCTTGCTGAATTTCTGTATGATCTGAATAAACTTTCTTTCCATCCCGGGAATACAATTTCCTAATAAGTGATTGTGAAAGAGAAGAGTGCATGTATTTTCACTGAGCATTTCAGAGATGAATACATACATTTTAGAGTGGTCAGGTGGCATCATCTCTGAATTTCGTTTTAGAAGGCAGGCACGTGAGTCTGAGGGTAAACCATTTAATCGCACTAATCTTTATCAAAGCCATTTGTGAAGGGAAGAAAATAATATCTATCATCCATCACAGGACTGTTATGAGGATCAAATGAAATAACTGATATAAAATTCCTACTACTTGTGGGGTGTTTTGAACTCACAGAAGAATATACACATTAAAGCTCTGTATTGTTATTTTCAAAATCAGGATGACCAGAAGTCTACACCTTTCACATGATTTGGTTCATCCTTGGACACTCCATTAACTTGGGAAATGAGTTCTAGAGTAGTTATCATAACATTATCTACCATTTATTGTGCTACCACTTATATGTTATTTCCATCCTCACAGCTCACTCCTTCAAGCAGATATTATTGTCCATAATTAAAATCTGAGGAGGACTTCCCTGGTGCTCAGTGGCTAAGATGCCACACTTCTAATACAGAGGGCCTGGGTTCAGTCCCTGGTCAGGGAACTAGATACCACATGCCACAACTAAGAGTTCACATACCACAGGTAAAGACCCTGTGTGCCATCTGAAGACTGGAGATCCTGAGTGCCACAGTTAAGACCGGGCATGGCCAAATACATTAATTAAAAATAAAATCTGAGAAACTAAGACCCAGAGGCTAAGTAACTCACTCAAACAGTGGCAGAAGCAGGATGGGCATTAGGTATGTCTAATACAAACTTGATGCTCTACGCCTTGAATTTTGTAGGGAAAACACTCCCATGATGTTATTAATTTATAATACAATTTATTTATAAATTTACTAATTTACAGAGAATCCATAGCTTGTGGATCTGTCCTAAAGATTCTGCACTAATTCCTAATTACTGGTGTATTTTCTGCTGACCCTACATTTCTGCTTTCTCCCTCTTTTGACTTGAAGATGTGGACAAACACTACACACAGGATAAAACAGGTCAGATTCTGCCAAAACCAACATATTCAACAAAACCAATAAACCAACACAAGGTGGTCTGAGCTCATGTTCCCACTGCCCCTTGCCCTGGTTGGCCCTGGCGAGGGGCTGCCTGTGTTCCCTGAGGTCAGCCTGGTGAGCAGGGCAAAGGGCAAAGTTCATAGCAGATGGGCAAGCTCATCCAGCCCTGCACACAAATGCTCCAGCTCCCCTCCATCCCACTGGACTTCTTCCTTAGCTTTTATTTTAGTTCTTTGAAAGTAAATGTGCAAAGAAGGGAAAGATCCCAGCTAGATCACAGGATGGAAGTGCAGTGACAGTGGGGGATGGAATGTCTTTAAGTAGAAAGAAATCCCATGGATCTGCCTTGCTCCCCAATCCCAGACCTGTTTGATTTAGGAGGAGGATGGATGGTGTTGCTTGGATGGACTAGGTTGCTTGGAGGAACATCTCAACCCAGCCACTCTCAGGGTTGAGACAAATGTCTGAACCTCTCTAGACCTGTTTTATCATCTCTACTGGATCAATAACCCATAGCATTATTGTGAAGATTAACCTACCCACCTGAAAGGCCCAACACAGGGACTGATACATAGGAAACAATAAATTGGTTGGGTGGGGAAGGAAGTGTGAATATTCTCATGTAGACTGGAGAAAGCCTGGTGTGTCTCCAGCCATCCACTGGGACTCTGGGATGAACTAGAAGCATCATCTTCCCATAGAATGGTCCTAGTATGACCCAGAAATGCCTTTCTGGATTGCCAGCTGCAGTGTGACCAGATTCCTTCAGAAACGGTATCAAATATCTGTTTAAAACAATGTTTTTTTTCAAACTGTGGTGTGGGGACCATTTGAGTCACAGTTGTCTTGAGTGCCTTTCAAAATGCATATAACTGCTGCTGCTACTGCTGCTAAGTCGCTTCAGTCGTGTCCGACTCTGTGCGACCCCATAGACGGAAGCCCACCAGGCTCCCCTGTCCCTGGGATTCTCCAGGCGAGAACACTGGAGTGGGTTGCCATTTCCTTCTCCAATGCATGAAAGTGAAAAGTGAAAGTGAAGTCGCTCAGTCGTGTCCGACTCTTAGCGACCCCACGGACTGGAACCTACCAGGCTCCTCCGTCCATGGGATTTTCCAGGCAAAAGTACTGGGGTGGGGTGCCATGGCTCCACCCAAATCTACAGAACCAGCACCTCTTAGGTGGGAATGGAGTGAGAATTTTCTTCCTTGGTTCCCTCTTGGTCTAGAACCTGATGGAATAAGCCAAGCTGAGACTGGGCAAGAGGGGTAAGGGAGTAAGACTCCAAGAGGGGATAGAGCTAAAGATTTCTCTGAGAAACCCTTCACCTCCCCAGCTCAGTAAAGCCCCTGTCACCGAATTCCCAAAGGGCAGAGTAGAGTTTGTGCTCTGCAAGTTTTCTTCTGTCTACCAAAGAGAATCCTGCAGGACATTTTATGACAGGAATTTCCAGGATTTTCCTAATAATTCTGGGTTATTCTAACTGTCATCATCAAATCCTTATTCTACAAGAAGCTCAGCTACGAGCTGGAGCCAATAGGAAAAATAAGACACAATCCGGGGACTTCCCTGGTGGTCCAGGGGCTGAGACTCTGTGCTCCCAATGCAGGGGGCCTGTGGTTCAATCCCTGGTTAGGAACTGGATCCCACATGCTGCAACTAAGAGTTCACATGCTGCAACTAAAGATTCTGCATGCCACAACGAAGACTGATGATCCCATGGGCTGCAAGTAAAATTAGGTGCAGCCAAATTTTTTTTTTTTTTAAGACACAACCTGGAAAGCTGTGCACAGACAATCCATTGGCAAGACAAGGCAGCCCTTGATGAAGTAATTTAGGAGCGAATAGATTGTGACAAAATTGTGACTTGCTCAAAATGGGTCCAATGCAAGGTATGACGTAGTCCCTCTCTTGTACAGCTCACCCCTTGCTTCATTATCCCTGAAGCAAGGGAAGTGAATGTGACTGCAGCGAGATGAAGTCCTTGGGTGACCAGGGGTATGTTTGGGGGAGAAATGCATCGTTATAGGCCATGAGCTTAGCCCAAGCGGATTCTGGGCTTTTGGAGAATAGGGGGATGGTGGAAGAGAGGAAAGAGCCTAGGGAAGGCTCTCCATCAACCGGACGCATACACTCAGGACTCTCCTAGGAGACGGGAAACAGATCTGAGAAAAGGCATCTCCCTTCCCTAACTCAACTGGGGCCAAAGCGGCACTGAGCACTGTGATGACAGACAAGACCCTGAAGTTTGAGTTTAACCCCAAATTCACTTCCAAACACGTACTTCATTTTGAAAAATTATCTCAGCCTTTCTGAGGTTCATTTTTCTCATCTACAAAGTGCATAAGATAATTTTTTACTACAGGTTGGTTGCAATAAATAACAAAATTTACATGATAGGGCTCTATAAACTCTAATGTGCCAGATATATTTTTCTATTTTTTTTTAGAGTGCACAAGTCCTATGCCACGTCAGAAAGTACACATGGGAGGTGTCACTTTTGCTATTTCTCACAGCTCCTAACAGGATGTCATACTCAGAGCAGATCCACAGAATACGTTATCAGCTGATATGGGTAATCCTCATGCTAACCCTGCAACAATGCAGAGAAACATCTCTGCTCTGGTAAGTTCTTGGGTAGGAGCATGGGGGGTTAGGAATGCTTTGCAGAGAAGTAAACATTTCAGAAGACCTGAAATCATTAAAAACAAGTCTTAATTGTCTACTTTTACTTTCTTCAGGCGACAGGAGCTCTATCTTGGAAGATGCAGGTCTGTGAGGCACAACGGTCAGAGCAGAGCAGAAGTGTGAGTACAGAGAGGGATATTTTCCTGCTAGTGACCCTGTCAGCTAAAAAAATCTCCCAAGGCCTCTGGTCCAAACAGAGAAACTCACACTGGGACCCTAGTGATGAGGCCAGCCCTATGGTGCTTGGAGAGTGCAATTTTGCTGACTATGGGTCCTTAACCATTTGGCTAAACAGCCAAGCATCCCAGTGCAGTGGGTCTCCACCTGGCTTTGGACAGCCTCATACTCACCACTCATAGTCCTCAATGTGTGGGACCTAGAATAGAAGGTGTAGGGGCCTGTGACTGCTTCATCTAGGTCTCGTGACCTCAGAAAGGCCATCCCGGGGCAGGGGAGATGGTGCAGGTCCATTGGACCACCTGATTGGTGGGTACAAGCTACTCCTTTGTCAGATCCAGGACATCCTGGAGAAAAACCTTGCAGGGATGTTTCCCTTTATCAGGCAGTGCCTAGTTGCCCAGCCTGAGCTAGAGATAACTCCTGGCAACAATGGAGGCTGATGAGTCACCAGAAAGTCACCTACTTCTTATACCATGAAAAGCAGTGGTTACTGATTTGCATCAGCACACCTCTATTTTGGGCAGGTCTTTCTCAGAGTTGGGTTTTCCTGCAATCTGCATTAAGCCCTCAGTCTCTCATGAGGTCCCCTCCTCCCAAATCTGGCATCTCCAGCCTGTTGAGTCACCTTGGCAACACAATGTCAAACAGAGGCGGGACTCACACACCAAGGTTTCCTGAATCACTTTCTTATTCAAGTTGCTCAGATTCTGATCAACTAAGATAATATAATTAGACGCTGGCAGCTTGGTCCCATGCTGAGGGCGTGATAGAGGCCTCAGCGCTGGCAGTTCTATTTCCCTTCTCCTTTATGGAGGTGATGAGATTGGAAAATCTGTAAAGGCACGTGTGTTTCAGTTCTCATATCTGTTGGTGGAAGCAGGCTGTTGTAAGATGGCATGCTCAGCTCTGATGAACAAAGCCCCTGCTATTCCAGGTATGGACCGCGCCATAGCCCCATCTCTTAGATGTGCAGAAATCGTTAGCCCACCCCAGATTTCCTGAACCTGAATCTGCATTTTAATGAGATCTGGGTGATGTGTATGCATGGTACCTTTTGGGAAGCAGGAGTTAAACCACTATGCTGGGGATTGGGTGAGTCTGATCACACAGCTCCAGAAAGAGTGACCTAGGTTAGAGGGAAGAGTTATACCAGGTAAACTTTTAAAATGCTATCTCTCCAGGGTCCCACAGTGCAGGAAAGCAGGACCTCCCTCAGGCCACCTTCTCTCTTTCATTAGCAACTTCAGACAAGTAATTTAATGCCATATCACTTGACTGACAGCCTCTGCAAGTCTGTGGAATAAAATAATGACCCCCAGCCTTCTGCACGCAGTGGGCTGCCAGAGGAAGCAGATCGACAGCTCTTAGGCTAGAACTTGTCCTAAATCATCAGATGTCTAGCAGCAACGTTGTCATTTTCATGACACCTATGGAAACCACAGAGCTGTTTGAATTCACTTGGCTCAGAAAATCTGAATGGGGGCCTAAGAAAGAATAAAGGGCGTGCATGGACCAGGAAGAAGGAAAATAGAAGAGGGTCTTAGGGGTGGCAGGCAAGATTGCCTCCCTGTTTTAAAAAGTAAAGATTCAATTTCCTTTTACATTTCAGTTTCCTTTCATTTGCAAGATATTTCTCCCGTTTTCTCAATGGTTTTCCTAATTATCATTCAGCTCATAAGATGCTCGCTCACCCATGCACAGCCGCTTAGGGGCGTTGCGTGGGGGAGGGCACAGACAGGCAGCCCTGCAGGGAAGGATGTGCTATTGTTCAGACACACTGAGATTCCCCAACTTCTTCTACTGCCTACCTCATAAGAAACCCAAGAGCAGAGATTGTGTATCATGAAGCACTCTCTGCCCTCAGAAGAGAAGAGTGAAATATTAAAGAGTGTAACAATGTCATTCTAACAAGAGCAAGTTTGTACACCATCTTTCTGGTAACCTAACTGTTGCCATATTATTCTGCCAACAAAGGTACATCTAGTCAAAGCTATGATTTTTCCAGCAGTCATGTATGGAGAGTTGGACTATAAAGAAAGCTGAGCACTGAAGAATTGATGCTTTTAAACTGTGGTGTTGGAGAAGACTCTTGAGAGTCCCTTGGACTACAAGGAGATCCAACCAGTCCATCCTAAAGAAAATCAGTCCTGAATATTCTTTGGAAGGACTGATGCTGAAGCTCCAATACTTTGGCCACCTGCTGTGAAAAACCGACTCATTGGTAAAGACCCTGATACTAGGCAAGATTGAAGGTGGGAGGAGAAAGGGACGACCGAGGATGAGATGGTTGGATGGCATCATCAACTCGATGGAAATGAGTTTGAGTAAGCTATGGGAGTTTGTGACGGACAGGGAAGCCGGGCGTACCGCAGTCCATGGGGTCACAAAGAGTTGGACATGACTGAGCATCTGAACTGAACTATTGCCACAAGCATCCATCAGAGGCATCCAGGTGAGCCTCGGACTTCTGGCACACATTGTGAACTATAACTCATGCACACAGGGCAACAGCTTTGAGGGGTAGGGACAAGGAGGCCCTGATTCATCCTCCTGATCTTTATGAACAGACAAAGGGGGAAATGCTCTTTTACAGGTGATTAGACAGGTTTACTGAATGACTTCCTCCTCTGTCATTATCATCATCACGACCATCATTGCCATCATGGACAATGACACGTTTTTTGAGAGATGACTGCGCAGATAGAATTTGCATCCTTGTGGAATTTATGTTACAGAGATCTGAATTAAAATCTTTCCCTGATTATTAAATCAGATTGGGCAAAATCCCCAAGGAAACAAATTCTGGTTTTTAAAAGATACAAAATCTGTTCTCTAAGAATAGTTCGTGGCTGGGCCACTTTTGTTAATAACATTACAGATATATTTGTATTCAGAGAGACCCAATTTTTGAGTTTTCTAAATTGGTCCAACTTGAGCAATGGGTCCTTTCCTGGCCCAATCCAGCTATAGCCAGGGGGGATGGAGTCACATAAAGAATGTGCCTGATCGAGGCTGGCTTCCCCCAAAAGAGTCATGTGGTAGGAAAGGGTGCAGCTGCCAAGAGATGGGAAATACGAAGACACCCTAACTGCTACACAGAAACATCCAAGGGAAATGCTGCGAGGGGCTAGGATTGCCGGGTTCTTTTCTTTTTCTTCATGGTCAAACAACAGAACTTCACTATTCACTACCTCCATTCTCTCATTTCTTTCTTTTTCTTTTAATCATAGACTTTATTTTTAAGGCAGTTTTAGACTTACAGGAAAATTAGGCAGAAAGTAGAAAGTTTCCATAGATTTTTTTATCCCCACCTCCAGACTCACTGCTCCTATTATTAACATCTTGCATTAGTGGGGCATACTTAGTGTAACTGATAAACCAGTATTGATTCACTATTATTAACTAATGTCCATAGTTTATATTAGGGCTTCCCTAGTGGCTCAGATAATGAAGAATCTGCCTGCAATGCAGAAGACCCAGGTTCAATCCCTGGGCTGGGAAGATCTCCTGGAGAAAGGAATGGCAATCGACTCCAGTGAAGACTGTCAAGCTACAGTCCATGGGGTCGAAAAGAGTCAGATATGACAGAGTGACTAAGCATGCACACACATAATTTATATTAGGGGTCACTCTTTGTGCTTTATTATTCTATGCCTGTGTGTCTGCTAAGTCACTTCAGTTGTGTCCAACTCTTTGTAACATTATGGACTGTAGCCGGCCAGGCTCCTCTGTCCATGGGATTCTCCAGGAAAGAATACTGCATTGGGTTGCCATGCCCTCCTCCAGGGGATCTTCCCAACCCAGGGACTGAACTCGCACCTCCTGTGGATGGTTCATGCACCGCAGGTGGATTCTTTACCACTGAACCACCAGGAAAACCCTTATTGTTCTATAGGTTTTGACCATTGTTTATCATGCCCCTGTCATTATAGTATTATATTAAGTAGTTACACTGCCCTCAAGATACCCCTAAAGATTTCAGGGGCTCCAAAATCACTGCAGATGGTGACTGCAGCCATGAAATTAAAAGACTCTCACTCCTTGGAAGAAAAGCTGTGACCAACCTAGACAGCATATTAAAAAGCTGAGACATTACTTTGCCGATAAATGTTCATCTAGTCAAGGCTATGTTTTTTTTCCAGTAGTCATGTATGGATGTGAGTGTTGGACTGTGAAGAAAGCTGAGCACCAAAGAACTGATGCTTTTGAACTGTGGTTTTGGAAAAGACTCTTGAGAGTCCCTTGGACTGCAAGATCAAACCAGTCAATCCTGAAGGAAATCAGTCCTGGATGTTCACTGGAAGGACGGATGCTGAAGCTCCAATACTTTGGCCACCTGATGCGAAGAGCTGACTCATTGGAAAAGACCCTGATGCTGACAAAGATTGAAGGCAGGAGGAGAAGGGGATGATAGACAATGAGATGGTTGGATGATATCACCGACTCAATGGACATGAGTTTGAGCAAGCTCCAAGAATCGGTGACGGACAGGGAGGCCTCGAGTGCTGCAGTCCATGGGGTCACAAAGAGTCGGACACGACTGAGCGACTAAATTGAAAGACCCGCCATGTTCCACCTATTCATCCTTTCTTCCCTCCAAATTCCTGGTAACCACTCATCTTTTTACTCTCTCTGTAATTTTGCCATTTCTAGAATGTCATAGAACTAGAAACATAGAGTATGTTTATAGAACAAACCACATACAGTAGCCTTTCCATAGTGACTTCTTTGACTTAGCAATATGAATTTAATATTCTTTCACGTCTTTTCTCAGCATGATAGTTCATTACTTTTTATTGCTAAGTAGTATTCCATTATATTGATATACCAAACTTTGTTGAGCCATTCACTTATGGAAGGACACCATCATTTCCTTTCTACTTCTCTGTCCTTAGATTCCCACTTCATGTTTTTAATGGGTCACTATGAACTTCCTGCTCCTTGATATTAGCTCATGCAATTACTATGTCTCTATGAAAGTGACAGGACTTGGAGTGTCATTTTGGTTGGCAACTTGGGTACTGGTGGTATTTGAGTATGTACCTAAAGCCAGTGAAATGTGTGCTTAAGATAGAATGCCAACATTTACACAATGAATTGGCTACTCAGGCTGCAAGTGACTTACTGGATATTCTAAAAAGTAGTGACACTTCAACAATTGGAATTTTAAGTTAGGAATTTTTAACAATGAAGACACTATCTGTAAAATGGAAATAGGTCAAATAGTAACTAACGAGGATATTGCCCAGCAACAAGCCAGTGGTACTGGCCACACTGAGTTAGTGCCAAGAACGGTTGAATAGAGTCAGTGATGTCAGGTTTAGGCAACGTTGGACACACACACACAGTTTATTTGATTTATCTTTATATGTATAAAAATGGTTCTATTGAGGAATGGCATGAATATTATTTTGTTCCTTCATTCACATGGCTGTTTCATGGGTATGTTTCAAACACAGTCTGTAGGTGAACCCATCTCCTGGCTGCAGTTATATTTGGTCCAGAAGAGGACATGGACTCTAGCTGGGCCAGCCGGGTGCAAAAGAGAAACTCCATTTCTTTGAGTGTGGCTAGATTTCGAACAATTAAGCTTTCATGCTATTAGAGGTCATATTTTATGACTTGGACACTAAATTCTCTTTAGAATGAGAATGATACAGATGTGTATAAGGAAGGATCACAGAATCTTGTTATCTTTTTTCCTTTTTGCTCCTATTTCCAAAGACTTTTTTGAAAAAAACATTACAGTTGTCTTAGTATCAGGTCTTCCTTCTTTTAGTAATTGCCTCAGTCTTCACTCTGATATGTACGGCTACCCCACATATACAGAGTCAAATAACTATGGCCTACATTTATCAGAATCCTAGTCTCTGGGCACAAGTGTCGGTCCAGAGTTAGAGGGGGCCATCACGTGGAGCCAACAAGACAGAAAATAATAACTGTTGGGAGACTTAAGGAAAGAGGTTTCCTTACTATTCTGGAAGAGACTTCCACCCCAGATGGGGGTGATGTTTTGGACTCAGTTTATGTGCCATCCCAGACGCACACACTTGCCTTGCTTATCAAGCAGCAAGACCCTGGCTACAGTCCACTGTTCCTGAGATGATGGATCTGGGTCATTGTTAGAGGTGGAGAAGTCACATACCCAGGGCCATCTGGAAAAGAGAGATTGCTGGGTCTGTGCTCTAGCCCTGCTGTGTCTGTGGGGACCACAGCTTTATCAGGAGTCACCTAGAGAAGACTAGAGACAGAACTAGGAAGGGAGGGGGAGGTAGGTTCCATGAGAATGACTCTGATTGGTGGAAGATGTGGGCCAGGAAGCTGCTGATAAACTCTGCTCTCTTCCTGCACTCATACAGCTGGTCCTGAGATATGGCAGCTGCTGCATCCTCTCCGAAAATTTCCCTTCGAACCTGCTCTCTCCTCTTTCCCATCTCATCCCTGCTTTTCCTTCTCCTGCTTTCCCAAATCGCACTCCAGTCTCAAATAAAGTGTCAACACATAAGTGTTTCTGGGAACTCAGGCTAACACAGGAGGCTATAACCTCATGGACTGCTGGCAGTGCTCTTATGGGAACCAGTACATGGACTGAGGCCAGTAGTATGAAAGGCATGTGGGGAGCTGACAGAAACGTGATGACATCAATAACCAACCTGGAAGCCCTTCCTATCTCTGGACCTCCAGTTACCTGAGTCAGGCAGAAGTCCATTATATCTAGTTTTCTGTGAAGAGCAGCTGAATACATTGTAACTGACAACCTTCTTTAGCTTCACCTATATTTGCAGATTCTGGGAGGGCCTCCCTTGTATCATAGACTTATAATAAATTCCCCTTTTGATCTCAGTTAACACAAGCTGATTCTGGTATCTGCCAGCAACCAAATCCTGATATGCCCACCTCCCTTTTGATTCTGATGAAAAACTTTCAGAACTTTTAGAATTCCTTGTTGGAATTCTGGTCCTTTTCACCATTTAAGAAAGAAAAATCAGTTAAAATGTATAAAGCACATCCATCAGATCAGATCAGTTGCTCAGTCGTGTCTGATTCTTTGCGACCCCATGAATTGCAGCATGCCAGGCCTCCCTGTCCATCACCAACTCCCAGAGTTCACCCAGACTCACATCCATCGAGTCACATCCATAGCCAGGCATAAAACACAGGTTCTTTCTGTTTTAATTAAAAACAAATCAGTTTTTTAAACAATTCTGGAAGTTCCCCCAAATAAAAGCAATCAATGCCCCCAAATAAGAATAGTTTAAGAATTAATCTCTGCCAAGTCAGCTTTCCCCCAGATGATGGATTTGTTAGTTAATCATTATGAAGCCAGGATTAGAGCACAGTGAACAGTTTAATAAACCATTCATTTCCTACAGTGCCGAGTAGTTCCATGGGTTTTTTACTTGCATGCCATAAACAGGACTATAAATTGTATTAGTAATTGTTTTTGAAAAGGATGTCGAGACTTCCGTTCTACGGTAAGATGGCGATTTGTGCCAGCATGTTTAACTACTCCCTTTCTTCCCCAGTTCCTATGGAAATAACCACAAACATATTTTAGAATATGGTTTAAAAGAAAAAAAAACAACCAAGCATCTTTAGGCTGAAATACAGTGAAAAGTGCCATGAACAGGTGGCCAACCCAGAGGAGTTGGGCAAAATAGCAGAGACAGAAACAGCTGAAGAACCAACTAGCCAGACATCTGACCAAGAGCAAGGAAAAGCCCTCCTGCACTTGAGCAGAAATCTGGCAGAATCTCCTAGATTCGGATACTCCTGGAGTAGCCGGGGCAGGAAGTGGAGGCTGGGTAGTGGAGCACTTGGTGCCTGTAATGCAAGAACTTTGTTAAATCGGGCTCCTGACAGGGGTCATCTTGTCCCTTAGAACGGAGATAATGGCCCAGCTAACCTCAGGTCACTACAACAAACACAGGAAAAATAACAAAACAGGAAAAATAAGAAAAGAACATCAGGGACCTACAGAGACACTGAGAGCCTGGCCTCTCAAACGGCATTCGTTTCTTGAGGTCAGTGTCAGAAACTGGAAAACACTTTCCAATCGTGTGCCAGGGGCTGCTGGGCAATTTTCTTCCATCAGGAAGTAATTTGAGTTTTGCTGTTTATATGAAAAAAGCAGAGCCATACCGGATCTGAAAGTCACCAGAACAGAAAAGGCCCTTCTGCCATCCAAAGGTTAAGATACTAGAAGCTAGGGAATGGATTGAAGTTTATTGATTTTCAATTGATGAAACATTGACAACAGCATTGGGTGGTAAAATTACACCTCTCAGCTCAGAGAATATTGTTTCTCGACCCAGACTGATTGTTGAAGTTGACAAGTAAATGGGTTTCTGGTAAACATTTATTCCATTTTTCAATCTGGACACCAAATTGATGTGTAGCAATAATGTGAACGTAATTATAGGAATCTGAAGGACCTGAAGTCTTGCAAAAACCTAAATGTTTTAGAAAGCAGGCTATTTCTTTCGCTATTGAGTTGGTATTAGATTGCTCAAGAGGAAAATGCACAGTGAAGAACTGCATTCAATTCCATTAAAAAACTACATATGTGAGTTTTCTGGGAGGCAAGGTACAGAGCTTAAGGTGGCACCGATGATGTTTTATTTCTCATCCTCCTCCCATCCTCTCCTTTAAAGACCCTTTCATTAATTCTGTAAAATCCAGAGCGTTCTCTGTTCCCCAGGGCTTTCTCACCTTAGCTGAAAACAGCTCTTCACAGCAGATGATTAAATTTTATTTTCCCCTTGCTGAAGGAATTATTCCCGTAAACTAAGATTTCTCAACATTTCACATTGTCTTCCTTCTTCATATTCATGAGCCACTCTCGTCCCCCTTCATTTCTCATTAAGAATGCTCTACAGCAAAACTCTAACTAAAGTGTACCTTACTCAGAATGGGCTTCCCTGGTGGCTCAGACGGTAAAAAAATTCACCTGCAATGCAGAAGACCATGGTTCAATCCCTGGGTTGGGAAGATCCCCTGGAGAAGGGAACGGCTATCCATTCCAGTATTCTGGCCTAGAGAATTCTATGAACAGAAGAGCCTGGCTGGCTATAGTCTCATGGGGTCACAAAGAGTCGGACGTGACTGAGTGACTTTCAAATAGTAACATGATTACAAAGGAGAGTGAGGCTTAAACCTCTGAGGCCCAGTGTCCATATCTGTAGAATGGGGCTAATTAATTCATCCCTCGTGGGATTCTGTGAAGAATTAATGAGATACTTTATATAAAAACATGTTCTAAAGCAAAAGTACCATAAGGGATACAG
Source organism: Tragelaphus eurycerus (assembly GCA_935064755.1). Lineage (NCBI taxonomy): Eukaryota > Metazoa > Chordata > Mammalia > Artiodactyla > Bovidae > Tragelaphus > Tragelaphus eurycerus. Next base: position 11,740,041 of record CAKXYN010000024.1, on the reverse strand, counting down.
AGGTAGAGTGAGAATATAGGGTGACCGAGAACTCAGACCAGTAACCTGACAGCCCCATTTAATGTGTGAATCTGAGTGAATTATTTAAACTTTCTGTTCCCTTAGCTTACCCATCTGTAAATGGGGATAGGAGTGCCCACGTCAGACAGTTTCTGTGAGAATCAGTGAGTTACTGCTGGCAAGTTCTTAATGAATACGGTGGTGGTTTAGTCGCTAAGTCGTGTCCAACTCTTGGACATGACTCATGGACTGTAGCCTGCCAGGCTCCTCACTCCATGGGATTCTTCAGGCAAGAATACTGGAGTGGGTTGCCATTTCCTTCTCCAGGCGATCCCCCAACCCAGAGATCAAACTCAGGTCTCCTGCATTGCAGGCAGATTCTTTACCAACTGAGCTACGAGGGCAGGCTAATACAAAAATAAAAGATGTTACAATTTCAGAATAGTCCTGTCATACTTAAGAGGGTTTCCATATCCTTCACAAAGTAATTACTTTTCAAATATATATTCGATGGTCTGTCTGGGGTTGTGTGGTGTGTGGGAAAAAACAGATCCAGATGTAAAGTCAACCTTCTGCATTCAGCTGGGGTCTGAATTTTACATGGAGGTCAAGGGTACACTTCATGGAATCAAGGGGGAGGTATTTAAACAGGAGGATGGAAGTAAGTGCACAGGCCCAACTCCATACAGTGGAGAATGGCGGGCCACTCACCTGCCCATTCTGGGACCTTTCCCATCCTGAGCTCCTAGTGGTCCAAGTCCTCATCTCATATCTTGACAATTTTGGTGTCCAACTAAAATGGTGTTAACCCTAAACTGGGTTGAACTACTGAGATAACTACTAAAAGACTTTTCATTCTAGAGGTGTTGGCAAAAAGTTCTTAACCAGGACTTCCTTGGTGGCCCAGGGGCTAAGACTCCTAGCTCATAAGGCAGGGTCCTTGGTTCGTTCCTTAGTCAGGGAACCAGATCCCACATATTGCAACTAAGAGTTCACATGCTACACCTAAAGATCCCGTGGGCCACGACTTAGATCCAGCACAGTCAAATAAATAAATAAATATATATATATATATATATATATATATTTTTTTTTTTTAAGTTCTTAACCTTTCAAAGAAGGATCTGTATTTGTGGAATCTGAGGCACACGTATCATCCAAGGAGGCATTTTGCAGGAGATGGAGGGTGAAAGATCCAGAAGAGCTGCAAAAGTTTCAGGGCCAGATCAACTGTTTGAGGCCCTAAACACCGATAACAATTTGGTAATCATCATATCCCATATAATTCACTAAACATTATATAAAATCATAAAACACAAATACCATGCCCACATGTACACTGAAAAAGAAATATGTTCATTCTAGATTTCCTGATTTCAAAATTCTGGGTAAGTTCATCACAGCTGAATCCATACAATCTCTCTCTCTCTCTCTCTCTGGTCCTGCTTTCTGGTGAACTTGCCATATCCTTAGGCCGCCTCTCGGGCACCCAGGCACTGCCATCTCCACATCCCTCTGCAGTGATCACCAGCCAGGCCACCTCCTTCAGCTCTCCAAGGAGGCTCCTCAGGAATTCTCGCCAGGCTCTGCCACCAGGGCCATCCTATCCCCTCCCCGTTACACAGAGTTTCCAGCTCTCAGTACCATGACAGATTCTCCACTTGGCCTGTGAAGTTCAGCTCCCTGCACTCTCGCTTCAGAGAGCTGTGACCACCAACACCTTGTCATGTCTGGAGTGTCTTCTGTATTGGGGAAAACGACTAGAAAGCGGGTTCCCAGGAATGGCTTTCCTGCCTCTTTGGGGACTGAGCCGGGGCCTCTTCCCACGGTATGGGGTATATAATCCCTGCAACACCAGTTTCTCCAACAAAGATGGCAGACAGAACTGCGTGTAGCGAAGAGCTTGGGCATTTAAATGAGTATGATGAGAGAGTTTGTTAAGAGTACTTAAAATAATGTAAATTGGTGCCATGCCTGGCTCAGAGCAAATGCGTAATACACGCGAGTTTTATTTACAGCAAGACCGGGTCCTATGACTCAGAGATGGTGGCAACTTGTCCTTTACATGTACCTATTTTTCTCCTGTTCCTCTGGGTGAATCCTCTGAAGAAGCAGACTGGAGACCTGCTTACACCATCAGAAAGAGTACCTCACAGTCCACTGTATCAACCCTTTATTCACAACTTGTCACCAAGTCAAGGCTACATTAGAAGACACACTTGGTCTAGGGATTAGGAGGAAATACCATCCCCAAGCTCCCAAAGACCACTTAGCTTTTTAGGGCCAGATAGTGGAAGAAAGAAAAACATCCTTAAGGCTTTCAAGCAGGATGTCTAAAGTGAATCCGTTGTGTATAAAGAATTGCCTGAACATTGAAAAAGGCTAATTTGATGGGCTGAGAGTAAAAATAAGGTTTCTGACAGTTTTAGTTCTGGGGCTTTTAATATTTTTTTTTTTTTTTTAAGTATAAAATTCAGAGGAATTCCCTGGCAGTCTAGTGGCTAAGACTCCATACTCCCAATGCAGGGGGTCTGGATTTGATCCCAGGCCCAGGGCGTCAGGGAACTAGATCCTGCATGCTGCAACCAAGGCCAGGTACAGCCAAATAAATAAATAATTTTTTTAAGTATAAAACTCAGGTAACTCTCATCAGCATTTAGATTTCTTGCTTATAAAGTATGAGCTCTACAGTCAAGTGACTGCTTAAGGAATCTGTTAAAGTGGCTTCTAGAACATTCTGTCTCCCACCTAGGGACTAGTCTGGGTCTCACTTATTTTTTCCCTTGGGATCAGGGACACCACAGCCTGACAAGCCCCAGTCAGGACCTGCTTCCTGGGCTCACGGCCTTGCAGTCTCATGGGGCCCAGTGCTTAGAATGGTCCTATAATTGGTTTGATGCTCTGCTGTCAGAACATCAAATTCTTAACAATTATTATTAAATTCTTAACAGTTTTTGAACAGGGAACCCTGCATTTTCATTTTGCACTGGGCTCCACAAATTACGTAGCAAGTTCTGGCTGTGGTACCCAGCCAATTGTCTGTTGTGTAATAGATGCTTATTCATTATCTGAAGAAAATTAATGATCAATAATGTAACATCTCCTCTAACTCTTCATTACAGTATATTCAAGCTAAGGTCCATAGGCATTTGAAATTCTCCTATATGTTATAACCTGCACAAAGTCCTCGTTAAATCTAAAACATTATACTTGAAACTTGGAGAAGGCGATGGCACCCCACTCCAGTACTCCTGCCTGGAAAATCCTATGGACGGAGGAGCATGGTAGGCTGCAGTCCATGGGGTCGCTAACAGTCGGACACGACTGAGCGACTTCACTTTCACTTTTCACTTTCATGCATTGGAGAAGGAAATGGCAACCCACTCCAGTGTTCTTGCCTGGAGGATCCCAGGGACGGGGGAGCCTGGTGGGCTGCAGTCTCTGGGGTCGCATAGAGTTGGACACGACTGAAACAACTTAGCAGCATACTTGAAACTTAGAAACCTAATGTGATACATGAAATGCCAACTACTGTATGTTCCTTGCCAAACAGGAACAACCTACAAATCTCCCATTTTCCTGGTAGTGACAGCTTCTGTTATTGAAAATCTCAAAGGAATAATAAGTCAAAGTGCTGGGTATAGACTTCTGCCAATTCAATGTGCTAATGCTATCGAGGTGATGCTATTAAGTATCAAGAAGCAAATATTCAGGTCTCAGTCAAACAAAGTTCTCAAGGGGAATTGTCCTTTATATAACAATTGATTTCTCTAAAGTAAATTACCAGTTACAGGATATTTACTCCAGTTTGTTGTTTAGGGACTTGGAGATGTGTCTGAATGACATTTAAGGAAAAAGAGCTGAAAAGCAGGGAAGAATTGTAATAAGGAGGTAGATGATAAAATCATTTAAAGAAAAAAAGCAGAAGCCAGCCAAAAGACACAATCAAAAAACTGAGAACTAAGTGAAATCCCCAAAGCATGACCATGGTGGGATTCTGAAGTTGAGAATGATGTAATACATTGAATTTCATCTTCCATTCCTAAGGATTCAATTTGCAAGGGCACCATCAGTGTAGGTTAAATAAAACACTCTTACTTGGAAACAAGTGGTGGTGAGCAAGGGGAGCTGTAACACCTTATAACAAAGTATACTGGGAACGGTATGTAACCTTCCTTCTTCACATCTCCTCTTGTATCTATCTATGGACCTTTATTGATATGTCTGATCATTCTCTCTTAGACCCAGACAGTCGCTGAAGTTTCAGAGCAAGGGCAACAACACAGGGAGTAATTACAGCATAAATACAACCAGCCACAGAGAAGGCCAAGTAGGAAAGGAAATGAGAGCAGCAAGAGGCTAGATTTTACTAGCTAATTCAGAAATCATTTTGGAATACAGTGTGCCCTGTGCTCACAAGCCCTGCATGAAGGGTTGAAGCCAGGAGAATATTTGATTGTGCTACACCAGAAGTATATAGCATATGTAACTCCTGAATGAGTCTTTTCCCACATGGATTTAACTTGGAGGCAGTTCTCAGCCTCCCAAGCCAAAAGCCAAAGCACAGGATATAATTCCTCTCAGATGGAGAATGAACACCAGGAAGAGGGAAGAGCAAGAGGCAATTTCATACACGGGCAACATACTGCAATTTATGGAGCTTCAACTGTTGTGGATGGAAAGACAGAGTTGTCTATAATTGGGGTTAAAGCCTTACAACAAGGAAATTCCACAGGACCAGAAAGAATAAAAAGGGGACAGAAGAGAAGAGAATCGGATGAGAAAGAAGAAAGGAAAGGATTCAGGCCAGACAGGGACTGAGACAGTTTTTGAAGCCATAGCTTGCTGTGGGTCTCACCAATTCCATGGTTAAGAGAGAGTGAAAGTTAACATCAGAAGCACATTATTTTATTTGTAGTTTACTGGTGGTAAACAGTTGGATAAACTATGTGTGGTTCTCAGTTCAGTATAGCAAACAACATAAAAATTATTATTAGACTTTGGTGTCTTAAAGTTCCTTGGCCACCTCTAGCACAGGCAAATTTACACTGCCAACTGCTTCCCTGCCCCCGGCCCCTCCTGCTCTCAAGTAGCTGACTTGACTCCCCCTTGACACCCCCAATCCATCTACTCTTCCTATATTCATTTAAACCCCCTCTTGCTGCTATGAGAGATGCTAAAGGCCCAGTTCCACCTTCCCTTGCTTTTTAAAGCAGTGGGACAGAACCTTTCTTTGTGTAAGGTTTCTAGCTTTCTAGAAACCTTTCTTTCTAGAAAGAATCACCTTTCTTTCTAGCTAGGTGATGCCGGGGGAAGGCCACAACTTTCAAAGTGAAACAATCCCTTTCAAGTGCTTTTCTAAACCAAGGGAGAAGTCTCACTCTAAAAGGCATCCTACCCTGCTCTTTGACCAACAGTTCAGATTTCAAGGGGTTCTTTAAAAATAATTTCTCTTTCTTTTTTCTTTACAAATTGCAACGTCACTAAATAGTCCTCTAAAATATTATTTTTAAATATTGGCATACCATTCAGTCCATAGATGTGACACTTATAAAATACAATGCCTTGCTGTTGGGTTTTTTAATTTATTTAAGTTGTTTAATATTGTGGCCAATATTTTGCTATTATGCATTAGGGCTAAAATAGTTCCTATGTATATACTGTCATGCATATATGATTATTTCCTTACTGTAAACACAGCAAAGTAGAATCATTACAAAAAATATCATAAATTTGCAGCAAATTATTCTACACTTTCTTTTATGTACTTTAAATGACATGCTGAAGGCTTTACAAATGTATAAAAGGCCTACATTATTGCACCCTTAGCCACGTAGAGAATAAGTTTAAAAAAAAGTTTAGAGCATTAGAATCATGAATGATTATCATAAAAATAAGTAAATTGCCAGGCAGTCAATAGTCATAAATAGTATCTGCTGCTTGAGGTTTAAAGAAATAAGAAAAATTAAAACTTGACAAAAGGAGTTTCAAAAAGCTTTTATGAATAATAAGTCACTCCAGATTCACTTCTTGCTATTGATAACCATGACTGACATCCACCTCAAGGTAACTGTGATTTGACATATCTTATAAGAGTTAGATATAATAATCCAAAAACTTTAAGAAGCAAAGGCTTTTAAAGGGTTTTATTATCAGAAAAGCTTCAGTTGAGCCAATAGTCCTATTCATTTGCATCAAGGCAAGATTATTTTGAAGAATTATGAGTCAATATTGCAAACATGTATTGGCATATACTATATTCTAAAAGGGTGTGAGTCTGAGTGACCTCCGGGAGCTGGTGATGGACAGGGAGGCCTGGTGTGCTGCAGTTCATGGGATCGCAAAGAGTCGGACACGCCTGAGCGACTGATCTGATCTGATCTGATCTGATATTCTAAAAACATATTTTCCCTACTGCTTCCCTATATTTACTTTCGGCTCCAATCAAGTTGGTCAGATCATGCTTAAAAAATGTTTCCTTAATTTTACAAGAAATATATGAATAGTTTCTTTTAGAGATAATAAATGTGACAGAAATCTTTCATTTCCAGTTATAAAGCAGCATGTATCAGATTAAACCTATACTTAAGATCAATCTACTCTTCTAGAATATTTCAAGTATACAATACAGAACATTTAGTAAAATTGACTAATTTCTAGGGCACAATGCAAGCCTCAACAAATTTCAAAGGATTGAGGGTAAAAAAGTATTTTCTCACTTTAGCAAAGTTAAGCTAGAAATTGACCACATATACAGAAATTTTTTAAAAATCACTAAAAATGTTTTCAATGTTTGAAATTAAGCAATGAACTACTAAATATTTCATTGATCTAATTAAGAAATCACAATGGAAATTATAAAATGTTTTAAACTAAATGATAATCATATCAACACTACTGGGCCAGGTTAGAATTTATTTTAGCTAGCTTTTGACATGTAACAAACCATCCCAAAATTTAGTGGCTTACAAACAACCACCATTTTATTTAGATCAAGATTCTGTGGTTTGGTTGGGTGGTTCTTCTCTTCTGGCTTAGCTGGTATGTTGGACTCTATTGAATCTATAAGATAAAGTCTGGGGAAGATGAAAGATCTAGAGTGACCTCTCTCACACGTCTGGAAGCTAGTAGGCTTTCAGATAGAATACCTTAGTTCTTCTCCATGTGACCTCTTTCCCTCCAGCAAGCTAGCCTGCTTTCTTTCATTCATGGAGTGTTTTCAAGGACAATAAGAAAAAAAGTTTTCCAAATCTCTGTTTTATATTTGCTAACATCTGCTGATTAAAATAAGTTATATAGTCAAATCTAGACTCAAGAGCAGAGACATTTGATGGAAAAAATTGCAAAATTATATTACAGTGGTCATGCAGACAGAGATAGAAACAAACCTGTGGTCACTTTCACAGTCTACACACAGCTTATATAGTGTTTTAAAATTTAAAAATGCATTTTAAAATTTAGGTAAAATGGAAAAACTTGTTAGAAAATACAAGTTATCAAAGTGGACACCATAAGAAATAGAAAACCTTATATTTATTACAGTAATCGTCTTTGTATTAAAAAAATCTTTCTGTAAAGAAAACTCAGGCCCACAAAGAGGATACTACAAGGAAGAAAAATTATGAGCCAATCTCTCTTATAAACACAAAAGCAAAAATTCTAAATAAAATATTAGCATATTGAACACATAAACCATTTAAGATCATTTAAGTTTAGAAATGGGGAAGGCAATGGCACCCCACCCCAGTACTTTTGCCTGGAAAATCCCATGGACAGAGGAGCCTGGTAGGCTACAGTCCATGGGGTCGCTAAGAGTCAGACACGACTGAGCGACTTCACTTTTACTTTTCACTTTCATGCATTGGAGAAGGAAATGGCAACCCACTCTAGTATTCTTGCCTGGAGAATCCCAGGGACGGGGGAGCCTGGTGAGCTTCCGTCTATGGGGTCGCACAGAGTCGGACACGACTGAAGCGACTTAGCAGCAGTAGCAGCAGCAAGTTTAGAAAAAGTAGGAAATCAATCAATAAAATCAGCCATATTAATAAAATAAAGGAGAAAAACGATGTGATCATTATTTTGCCAAATGAAAAAAAAAAGTTTTTTTTATAGAATTTAATAACCATTCATTTTTTAAAAAACTTTTCAGGGTGGGGAGCAACCCAACAATAGCAGAGACTTCCTTAATGTCCATAAAGGATGTATTTTTTTTAAGTTGACATAAAACTATGTATAATAATAAAATTATTTTAAAGGCCTCCAGAGATTAGGAATAAGGCAAAAGGGATAATTTTTACTACTTATATTCAATGTTGTACTTGATGTTTGTCAGTGTAATTTTTTTTTTAAAAACTGATAAGTATAAGTACTTAGAAGAAATAAAACTATTATTCACAATGATATAATTACGTACGTAGAAAATTCAAAGGATTAAATATCAGAATAAATAAGTGAATTTAGTAAGGCCCCTGGATATAAGATCAATATACAAAAGCTAATTATATTTCTGTATCTTAACAAGATATAATTGGAAGATAAAATTTTTAAATTACATAGTATAAAACAGCATTAAAACTTTAAACACCAAGGAATAAATCAAATAAAAAATGTGTACAACATCACCAAAGAAAACTACAAAACATTACTGAAAGAAATAAAAGAAGATCTGAATAAAAAGATACACCAGTTTTTGTACTGGACTATTGAACACTGTAAAATTGTTCATTTTTCCTAATACATCGTTAGGTTCAACAAAATTCCAGTCAAAAATGCCAGAAGCCTTGTGTGTATGTGTGTGTAAATTGACAAGTAAATACTAAAATTTAAAATGTAAACACAAATGGCCAAGGATAACAAAAGACAAACTTCATAAATAACAAGGTAGAGGATTTAAGCTAATCAACTATCAACTTATTACAAAGCTACAGTTACTAAAACAAGAACAAAACAAGCAAAACAATGATGTGACACTGTTTTACATTTCAAAACAATGTGAAAAATAAAGGAGCAGAGTCCCAAAATGGACTTCAACATACACAGCAACCATTTTTACAATAAAGATGTCACAACACTGTGGCGGGGACAAGGGCATCATTTTCTTTTAAATGATCCTCGATCTATACACAAAGAGATAAATCTTGACCCCTACCACACACAAAACTCAATTCCAGAAAGATTATACATCTAAGTATGCAAGGTAAAATAATAAAACAGCCAGAAGGTAACACAGCAGTGTATCTTCATGACCTTGGCAGTATAAATCGGACCACATTTAAGTATCTTTCTCAAATGTATATGATATATCCAGTCTGCTCTATCCATTCTCTTCCATTCATTCTAGTTCACTCTGATTACCCTCTTTTCAGAGCTTCTGTTTCTCTCTCTTACAGTTTCTATCGTATTATAAATTATCCCAACTTTTGTCATATGTGTTGGTCTTGCAAACTTTATGATGGCAGAACTCATCATTCTCTTCTGTTTTCAATAGTGTGAGTTAGTGCCAGACTCTCAATTAATAATTTAGAAGTCCAGGTGGTCCCCAATCTCTCTCAGTCTCTGCTATGTTCTCTGCCCTTTCCAGGACACAGTGCTAGAACCCTTTCAATCATCTAGACACTCTAGAAATCTGACCAAGAGTCATCTGAAAGCAAAACATTCTGCCAGGCATTAAGCAGGCTGTAAAGTTGTGCAGTCTCATCTTATGCTCTCAAGTTTATCATCTCTTCGGGAAGATATGGGACAGAATCATTATTTTATATTTCAAGGAAGTATGGGATGAGTACCTGGAGAAAAGGAAGGAGAGGAGAGAAGAAGGAATTATTTTGCCTCGGCTAATACTTTGGCCACCTCATGTGAAGAGTTGACTCATTGGAAAAGACTCTGATGCTGGGAGGGATTGGGGGAAAGAGGAGAAGGGGACAACAGAGGATGAGATGGCTGGATGGCATCACTGACTTGATGGACATGAGTCTGAGTGAACTCTGGGAGTTGGTGATGGACAGGGAGGCCTGGCATGCTGTGATTCATGGGGTCGCAAAGAATTGGACACAACTGAGGGACTGAACTGAATCAGGAAGAGCATTTTGAGTAAGCAGCATCTGAGATGGGCCCTCAAGTTTATAAAAAAAAACTATTCTAGGCAGAGCCAAACCCTAATGAATATTATTTGAATTGATGCACTATGTCTCCTGGGTAACTGTCTGAGTAGATTTCTCCTGGAATAGTTAGATTGACTTTCTGTAACCACAGAAGAGCACTTGTTAAGGTTATAAAGCAAGTGCCCCTGGAAGAAGAGAACAGACAAAATGCTCGCTTCTGTGTGAATTCTATGGCTTTTAAATCTGAGCTGTCAGAGGATTGTGTTAGCAGAGGCTCTTACCTTTCATATACATAGATGGCTCTTTTCTGCTGGTTCCTTCCAGCTCAGGAGAAGAAGCTACTGCAACATGTCTGCTTTGCAACTTTTTAGTAAGTCTTCCCCTGCCTTTGTGAAATTGAATGAAGAGATTGCATTATGTTTTGAAGAGCTGAAAGAAGTCAGAACAATAAGAAGTCCAGAGGAGCTTCAAGATTCATGTCAGAGATTAGTGAGAATTTAGGAACAGATGCTGGGGTCCCTTGGTGTTAGAATAACAGTGCCTCTGTTGCAAACTCAAATGCCTACAGGAAACATGGAGGTAAAAGGAGTGGGTGGGTGGACTGAATATAAAAATAGCAACAGCACAAATGTGATGAGAAATAGCCACTCACACTTGGTTGTAAGGCAAATTCTCAGGCCCTACCCAGGTTTACTGAATCAGAAGCTCTGGGTGGACCCAGCAGTCTCCATATGGTTCTGATGTATAGTCACATCTGAGAAATATTGCAATATGGAAAGTGGAGAGAGAGGCAAACTGGGGTATTCACACCCCATGTAAAGGCCAGACATTTCTCTGCTCTATGTGACTTTGGCTTTTTAGGACATAGAACCGATGTCACCAGATCTTCCAATTTTGTAAAGAGAAGTCACACATCTGAATTTTTATATGATATTTCTTGACTTTTTAAAGTACAGTAATGGTCATCACTAAAAAATATAAAAAGGAAAAGAGCTGCTGGCCAAATATGGTCAGTATTTTATCACTGACTATTGGCTTCCAATCTCTAGTGTAGAGATTAAAAGCATAAGCTCTAGGTTCTGACAATTGTTGAATTCAAACTCTAGCTCTTATTTCGTGGGTACTTGAGGCAAATTGTTTAACTTCTCTAAGCCTCAATTTCCTCCTGTGTGAAATGGGTATAATGATAATATCTGCTTTACAGGGTCCTTGTGAAGGTGGAGTGGGGTAAAGGCTATTCTAGGGTCTGGCACATAGTAAATGCTCCCTAAAGGATACCTGTATAATTACTCTGCTCAAGCACAGGACATGCTGGGTCTGCAGGGAAAGGAAGGCATCTGAGATAGCAGAGTAGGGAACTCATTGACTTCGCTGGGCTGGGCTGGGTGGTCCTACACAGTGTCCAGAGTGTGTGGCAGCCTCACTGAGGGAGCAGGGTGTGCTCAAGCAAGAAGGGGATGTGTTGGATGGGTCTGATGCAGGAGAAGAAGATTCCCATAATCTCCCATGTCATTTTGGGCAATCAGCTTATATATGGCCAGAACTCAGTCTGGGTTGGAAGTAAGGACCTTGACAAGTCTTAAATTTCTGGGAGCCCAAATGAGCAGGTTACATTCAAAGCTTAAAAGTAAGAACATCCACGTAGCCTGCAGCAGCAGCTTGGACCCACACTTGGGGCTGTATATGTGAGGGGCTAGGGAAAAGGGAAGTAGAAAAAAGATAAAAAGTGGTGTGCCCTGGAGGCTAAGTTGGCATCAAGGGCATATGTTAGGTAGAGCTGATACCAGGTCTGTGGGCAGCCATGATTAACTCCAGGCCCCACGTCTGGAGGGGCTGAGGCAGCTGATATACTTCCTGTCTTAATCTAGACCAGCTCAGCATCTAGGCATGAATGAGCCTGAAGGTGGAAGGCTTTGGGGACTCTTCCATCTATGCCCAGGAAAAATGAAGTTTGATAGATATAGATGCTGGCTTATGCAAGGGGATATCAGGCATTTTTTAGGAGGCAAAAAATTATAGTGCTAATTAAAAGCATAGATTTTTGAGTCAGTGTAAAGATGCACTGGATGAGGAGTCAGAGAAAAAGGAAGACTGTGGCCCTTTCCTTGGCCAGCAATCTCAACATTTGGACCACTCTTCTCAGTTATACTCAGGACAGACATCTTTATTGATTAAAATATCCTCTCCTGCTGATATCCCTGACAAGGCATCAACATCTTTTCAAAACCCTGCTCTATCTAGACTTACCGTATGGTATGTCAATCCCACTCCTGGCCACAGATCCAGAGAAAACTCTTGGATAAAACTCTAATTTGAAAAGATACACGCACCTCAATGTGCATAGTAACACTATTTACAACAGCGAAAGTATGGAAGTAATCTAAATGTCCATCAACAGATGAACAGATAAAGAAGATGTGGTATAAATATAATGGAATATTACTCAGCCATAAAAAGAATGAAACAATGCCTTTGCAGTAACGTGGATGGATCTAGAGATTATCATACTAAGTGACGTAAATCAGAGAAAGACAAAAGTCATGTGATATCCATGGTGTTGCAAAAAGTTGGACACCAGTGAGCAATTGAGCACACACACACATGCACATATATATGATTTATTTGTGGAATCTAAAAATATGAGTTCTCTTATTCTAATTCACTGCTCTTTAATTTCCTGGTCTGGGTGTCCACTGCTATAGGGTGATGACATTGGGGGTGGAAGAAATGTACTTATCTACAAAACAGAGACAGACTCACAGACATAGAGAACAAGCCAATTGTTGCTAAAGGGGAAGGGCAGTGAATAAACTAGGAGTTTGGGATTAGCAGACACACACTACTATATATAAAACAGGCAAACAACAAGGACCGACTGTGTAGCACAAGGAAGTATATTCAATATCTTATAATAACCTATAATGTAAGATCATGGCATCTGGTCCCCTCACTTCAGGGCAAATAGATGGGGGAACTGTGGAAACAGTGACAGACTTTATTTTGGGGGGCTCCAAAATCACTGTGCATGGTGACTGCAGCCATGAAATTAAAAGATGCTTGCTCCTTGGAAGAAAAGCTATGACCAACCTAGACAGCATATCGAAAGGCAGAGACATTACTTTGCCAACAAGGGTCTGTCTAGTCAAGGCTATGGTTTTTCCAGTGGTCATGTATGGATGTGAGAGTTGGACTATAAAGAAAGCTGAGCCCCGAAGAATTGATGACTTTGAACTGTGGTGTTGGAGAAGACTCTGAGAGTCCCTTGGACTTCAAGGAGATCCAACCAGTCCATCCTAAAGGAGATCAGTCCTGGGTGTTCATTGGAAGGACTGATGTTGAAGCTGAAACTCCAATACTTTGGCCACCTGATGCAAAGAGCTGATTCATTTGAAAAGATGTTGATGCTGAAAAAGATTGAGGGTGGGAGGAGAAGGAGATGACAGAGGATGAGATGGGTGGATGGCATCACTGACTCAATGGACATGAGTTTGGGTGAACTCCGGGAGTTGGTGATGGACAGGGAGGCCTGGTGTGCTACAGTCCATGGGGTCACAAAGAGTCGGACACAGCTGAGCGACTGAACTGAACTGATAGATATAGATATATATGAATAAGGGAATCACTTTGTTGTACACTTGAAACTAACACAACATTGTAAACTAACTATACTTCAATAAAACAAAATAACTTTGCTCTATTTAGACAGCTACTCCAACAGATGGAAATGAGCACTTTAATTTCCTAATTTGGGTATCCATTGCTATAGAGTGATGACAATGGGGGTAGAAGAAAGGAGTTATTCAGAATATGTTGTGAAGTATCATCAACAGGAGTCAGTGCTTAAATTTTTGATGGGGGTTGAAAAGCAAAGTGGGGCCAGTACAAAGAATTCCAGGTGAAAGATCACAATAGAGTTTCAAGTCTAAGAGTAACAGACTGTTTGATGCTGTTAAGAAAAGCACTTCCCCTCCAATAAACAAAGAAACAAAATATATAAACAATCACCCATCAAGGAATTCAGAAAAATGAGCAGGTTGATGCAGAAAAGATGATAAGGTCTGCTTTTGACATCCTGGCAGAATAAGGACCTGGAGATATCGTTATAGCCACTTGAAATGCTGTGTTCTTCTCAAATCCTAATACCTGAGACACATGACTAACAAGGACTTGTATAACCAAAGCAATCAAACAAAAATCTCACACATATTTAGGAAGAGGGATGAGCGGAGAAACAAGGCAAGTCATGGAAGCTGAAGGTGGATCTCAAAGAGATTCTGAGCATGAACAGAACACTGGGGCCAAAAGATGATCTGAATTATTCCATGGACGTGCATAATTATCCAGAAAGGACATATGCATGGCCTGAGAATCCCCAAACTATTGCTGATGCCATCATCATACAATATCTACTTACTAAAAGCAGCAGCATATTAGCATTATGTTAGTGGTCACAAACCCTTTGCCCTTGAGGAACTCATAGACTGGTAGGTGAGAGATATGTACCAAGGTATTGCAATATACCATGAGAAGTGCTAAGATATCTGTACCCATAGAGAGTTACAGGTTCATATACCTGCATACACAGGGCGATACAGACGCATGTACAGGGTCTAAAGCAGCCTGAGGAGCAGGGCAGGTGCCACAGAGGATGAAGATGGAGATGCACTGAAAGCAAACTAGAAAGATTGATTCCTCTACCCATGCTTGTCCATCTGCATGCTGAGTTTCCCAGCCTTTCGGGGCAACATCAAGCAGGACCAGAGAAGTGTGTAGGTGTGGAGTGGGACTCGGGGTGGGCTCTTGAATGTAGTTTCTCATGTTCTTGGGAAAAGGCCAGAGAGTTTTAAATTACCTTTTATTTATTTAGTCATTCATTCTTTTTTGTTTTTTTGAGGGAAGCAAAACAGCATTTGTAGCTTAACTATTGTAATTCTTCTATGCTGGCTGGCTTCCAGAATAAGCTGACTAAATAGACTCATCATCTTTTGGGACAGATACTCCAAGGCATCCTTCTTATATACTGATCTTCCCAAAGTGTTCTATATTAACACTAGCAAAATGAAAGGGAAATTGATCTCAGAAAGTTGTTAAGACGAGAGGATTTTTTGGTTATTATTGTTTGCTTTATTGTTAGGTCTCCCATTTTTTTAAGTCAAATTTTATTTTTCTATCATTTTTTTTAATAATGTTTAATCTTGAAAAAAGGAAAAAACACAACAAAGTTTACTATCTCAACCATTTTGAAAAGTATAGTTCAGTAGTGTTACGTATATTCACATTGTTGGTTAACTGATCTCCAAAAATTTCTAATCTTGCAAAACTAAAACTCTTTACCCATTATAAATAACAACTCTCCATTTCCTCCTCTCCTAGTCCCTGGAGACCACCATTCTACTCTCTGTTTCTGTAAATTTTTATAATTTAACTACTTTAGATATCTCATATAAGTGAGATTATGTAGTATTTGTCTTTTTTGTGACTGGCTTATTTGACCTCAAGATTCATCCATGTTGTACCACATGTCAGAATAGCCTTCCTTTTCAGGGCTGAAGGCTATTTCATTGCATGTATATACCACATTATCCTTTACCATTCACTGGTGGCTTGCCTCTACATCTTGGTTACTGTGAATAGTGATGCTATGAACGTAAATATACAAGTATCTCTTCAATATTCCATTGTCATTTCTTTCAGATAGAATCCTAGGAGTGGGACTGCTGGATAATATGGTAATTCTACTTTTAATTTGGTAAGGAACCACCATACTGTTTCCCGTAGTAGCTGCATCATTTCACATTTAGGTCTCCCATTTCTTAAGGGGGAATTTATAACCTCTGATATCAGGAGGACTTCCAGGACTCCTGAATCCCCTCTACCTCCTGACCAAATCAAGGCCCTATTCTTCCACTTGTCCTTTGTGGAGAAGGAGGCTGCTGCTAAGTCGCTTCAGTCGTGTCCGACTCTGTGCGATCCCATAGACGGTAGCCCACCAGGCTCCTCCATCCCCGGGATTCTCCAGGCAAGAATACTGGAGTGGGTTGCCATTTCCGTCTCCAATGCATGAGAGTGAAAAGTGAAAGTGAAGTCACTCAGTCACGTCCGACTCTTAGTGACCCCATGAACTGGAGCCGTCCATGGGATTTTCCAGGCAAGAGTACTGGGGTGGGGTGCCATTGCCTTCCCCGGAGAAGGAGGCTGCTGCTGCTGCTAAGTCGCTTCAGTCGTGTCCGACTCTGTGCGACCCCATAGATGGAAGCTCACCAGGCTGCTCTGTCCCTGGGATTCTCCAGGCAAGAACACTGGAGTGGGTTGCCATTTCCTTCTCCAATGCATGAAAGTGAAAAGTGAAAGTGAAGTCGCTCAATCGTGTCCGACTCTTAGCGACCCCATGGACTGCAGCCTACCAGGATCTTCCATCCATGGGATTTTCCAGGCAAAAGTACTGGGGTGGGGTGCCATTGCCTTCCCCGAAGGAGGCAGCTGTCCTCAAATATAAACCAAAACTACAATGAGGACTTCTGGTTCAAGAAGGCACAGTAGAAGGACATACAGTCATCTTCTCCTGCAAGAGCACCAAAATTGCAACTAACTGTTGAACCACCATGGACAGGAGGCTGCTGTGATCCACCAAAAAAGATAATCTATGTCCAAAGACAAAGAAGAAGCTGCAGCAAGATGGTAGGAGAGGATGCAATCATGATAAAATCAAATCCCATACCCATTGTGTGGGTGAACCACAGACTGGAGAACAATAATACCAAAAAAGTTCTTACACTATTGTGAAGGTTCTGAATACCATGTCAGGCTTCCCAGCCTGGGGATCTGACAAAGGAACTGGGAATCCCCAGGGAATCTGGCTTTGAGGGCCAGGGAGACTTGTTATAGGCCTTTCAGAGGACTGGGGGAAACAGAGACTCCAGTCTTGGAGGGCACATACAAAATGTTATGCTCACCAAGACCCAGAGGAGAGGAGCAGTGACCCCATAGGAGGAACCAAAACTACCTGCTAGTGTTGGAGGGCCTCCTGCAGAGATGTGGGTCAGCAGGGCCTCACCACAGGGACAAGGGCATTGGAAGGTCCCCCTTGGTGTAAGCCCTCTTGGAGAGCAGGATGGTGGAAATCAGTGTTACAGAACAGAATATAAAAAAAAAGAATGAAAAGAAATGAAGACAGCCTAAGAGACCTCTGCTGCTGCTAAGTCACTTCAGTCAGGTCTGACTCTGTGTGACCCCAGAGATGGCAGCCCACCAGGCTCCCCCGTCCCTGGGATTCTACAGGCAAGAACACTGGAGTGGGTTGCCATTTCCTTCTCCAATGCATGAAAGTGAAAAGTGAAAGTGAAGTCACTCAGTCATGTCCCACTCCCAGTGACCTCATGGACTGCAGCCTACCAGGCTCCTCCATCTGTGGGATTTTCCAGGCAAGTGTACTGGAATGGGGTGCAACATTAAATGCACCAACATTCACATTATAGGGATCCCAGGAGGAGGAGGAGAGAGAGAAAGGACCTGAGAAAATATTTGCAGAGATAGTAGCTGAAAACTTCCCAAATATAGGAAAGGAAACAGTAAACCAGGTCCAGGAAGCACAGAGAGTCCCAGGAAGGATAAACCCAAGGAGGAACATACCGAGACATTGTAATCAAACTGACAAAAATTAAGGCCAGAGATAAAATGTTAAAAGCAACAAAGGAAAAATGATAAATAATACACAGGGGAAGTCCTACCATTCTATCAGCTGATTTCTCAACAGAAACTCTATAAGTCAGAAGGGAATGGCATGATATATTTCAAGTGATGAAAGGGAAGAACATACAACCAAGAATACTCTACCCACCAAGACTCTCCTTCAGATTTGACGGAGAAATCAAAAGCTTTCCAGACAAAACTGGAGCCTATTATACAGAATGAAGTAAGCCAGAAAAACATCAATACAGTATACTATTGCATATATATGGAATTTAGAAAGATGGTAACAATAACCCTGTATACGAGACAGCAAAGGAGACACTGACGTATAGAACAGTCTTTTGGACTCTGTGGGAGAGGGAGATGGTGGGATGATTTGGGAGAATGGTATTGAAACATGTATAATATCATATATGAAAAGAGTTGCCAGTCCAGTTTTCATGCATGATACTGATTGCTTGGGGCTGGTGCACTGGGACGACCCAGAGGGATGGTACTGGGAGGGAGGAGGGAGGGGGGTTCAGGATGGGGAACACATTCATGTTGATATATGGCAAAACCAATACAATATTGTAAAGTTAAAAAATAAAATAAAATAAAAAAAGAGAAGTCAGCATCATCAAACCAACTTTATAACAAATGTTAAAGGAACTTCTCTAGGCAGGAAACACAAGAGAAGGAAAAGACCTACAGAAAATAAATGCACAACAACTAAGAAAATGGTAACAAGATCATCAGTTCAGTCGCTCAGTTGTGTCTGACTCTTTGTCATTCCATGGGTGTCAGCACACCAGGCTTTCCTGTCCATCACCAATTCCTGGAGCTTACTCAAACTCATGTCCATTGAGTTGGTGATGCCATCCAACTATCTCATCCTTTGTCATCCCCTTCTCCTCCCACCTTAAATCTTTCCCAGTATCAGGGTCTTTTCCAATGAGTCACTTCTTTGCATCAGGTGGCCAAAGTATTAGAGTTTCAGCTTCAGCATCAGTCCTTCCAATGAATATTCAGGACTGATTTCCTTTAGGACTGACTGGTTGGATCTCCTTGTGGTCCAAAGGACTCTCAAGATTCTTCTCCAACACCACAGTTCAAAAGCATCAATTTTTTGGCACTCAGCTTTCTTTATAGTTCAATTCTCACATCCATACATGACTACTGGAAAAACCATAGCTTTAACTAGATGGACCTTTGTCAGCAAAGCAATGCTTTTATAAAGCTTTTTAATATGTTGTCTAGGTTGATCATGGCTTTTCTTCCAAGGAGCAAGTGTCTTTTAATTTCATGGCTGCAGTAACCATGTGCAGTGATTTTGGAGCCCAAGAAAATATATTGATAATTACCTAAAATGTAAATGGATTAAATGCACCAACCAAAAGACATAGACTGGCTGGGTGGATGAAAACATGTACACATATCCACTTCCACTTACTACATCACTCTGCTTGACCCTCCCCCCCAAATTGTATATAATTATTTTATATTGTTAAGATAATCATGTTCCCCGGAGAAGGCAATGGCACCCCACTCAAGTACTCTTGCCTGGAAAATTCCATGGGCAGAGGAGCCCAGTAGGCTGCAGTTCATGGGGTTGCTAAGAGTCGAACACGACTGAGCAAATTCACTTTCACTTTTCACTTTCATGCATTGGAGGAGGAAATGGCAACCCACTCCAGTGTTCTTGCCTGGAGAATCCCAGGGACGGGGGAGCCTGGTGGGCTGCCATCTATGGGGTTGAAGAGAGTCGGACACGACTGAAGTGACTTAGCAGCAGCAGCAATCATGTTCCCATTATGGCATGCAATTGTAATTATCTTTTTTGGGGGGGTCTGGCTTTTGATTGTGAAAACTGATAAACATCTTTTACTATTGTGATTATGTAACTATTACTCACTTAATATCAATGTATCATGATTGATCAACAGAAAAATAATAGAAATCTATATCACTAAAGCTAGAATCGAATAGAAAAGCCTGTAATAACTTTTTAAAACCCAGATGTATATCAGAATTATCTTGAAATTTTTTGAAAAATACAAATGGTCAGGTATTGGTTTTTTTCCTCCAGAACTCCAGTTGTGTTTCTAATGAGCAGTAAAGTTTAAAAACAACTGGACTATATGATGATCTTTTACTTTTATTGAGTTTGTTTCACTTTTTCTATTTCATATTCACTGCTTTGATTTCATTTTATTTATGTTCTCCAATTTCTCCATTTCTTTCTTTTTTTTTTTTTTTATGTTCCTTCTCAAGTCTTTATCAAGTATAGTAGAAAAGCTCTGGTATACATATATAAATAAATATGTGTAATATTAAATGTATGTATTTTTGCCTCATTAAAAAAATCATGACATTTTGATTCCATTTGTTTGACTTAGTATAAATAGAATGCTAGATTTCTAATTAAAAAATAGATATGCAACAAGTAACAAAGGTTTCAGTTCAGTTCAGTCACTCAGTCGTGTCTGACTCTTTGCAACCCCATGAATCACAGCACGCCAGGCATGCCTGTCCATCACCAACTCCCGGAGTTCACTTAAACTCAGGTCCATCGAGTTGGTGATGCCATCCAGCCATCTCATCCTCTGTCGTCCCCTTCTCCTCCTGCCCCCAATCCCTCCCAGCATCAGAGTCTTTTCCAATGAGTCAACTCTTCGCATGAGGTGGCCAAAGTACTGGAGTTTCAGCTTTAGCATCATTCCTTCCAAAGAACACTCAGGGCTGATCTCCTTTAGAATGAACTGGTTGGATCTCCTTGCAGCCCAAGGGACTCTCAAGAGTCTTCTCCAACACCACAGTTCAAAAGCATCAATTCTTTGGCGCTCAGCTTTCTTCACAGTCCAACTCTCACATCCATACATGACCACTGGAAAAACCATAGCCTTGACTAGATGGACCTTTTTTGGCAAAGTAATATCTCTGCTTTTGAATATGCTGTCTAGGTTGGTCATAACTTTCCTTCCAAGGAATAAGTGTCTTTTAATTTCATGGCTGCAGTCACCATTTACAGTGATTTTGGAGCCCAGAAAAATAAAGTCTGACCCTGTTTACACTGTTTCCCCATGTATTTCTCATGAAGTGATGGAACCAGATGTCATGATTTTCATTTTCTGAATGTTGAGCTTTAAGCCAACTTTTTCACTCTCCACTTTCACTTTCATCAAGAGGCTTTTTAGTTCCTCTTCCCTTTCTGCCATAAGGGTGGTATCATCTGCAAATCTGAGGTTATTCATATTTCTCCCAGCAATCTTGATTCCAGCTTGTGCTTCTTCCAGCCCAGCGTTTCTCATGATGTACTCTGCATATAAGTTAAATAAACAGGGTGACAATAAACAGCCTTGATGTACTCTTTTTCCTATTTGGAACCAGTCTGTTGTTCCATGACCAGTTCTAACTGTTGCTTCCTGACCTGCATACAGATTTCTCAAGAGGCAGATCAGGTGGTCTGGTATTCTCATCTCTTTCAGAATTTTCCACAGTTTATTGTGATCTACACAGTCAAAGGCTTTGGCATAGTCAATAAAGCAGAAATAGATGTTTTTCTGGAACTCTCTTGCTTTTTCCATGATCCAGTGGATGTTGGCAATTTGATCTCTGGTTCCTCTCCCTTTTCTAAAACCAGCTTGAACATCAGGAAGTTCATGGTTCACGTATTGCTGAAGCCTGGCTTGGAGAATTTTGAGCATTACTTTACTAGCATGTGAGATGAGTGCAATTGTGCGGTAGTTTGAGCATTCGGTTTACTGTATAGCCTAGGGAACTGTATTCAATATCTTGTAATAACCTATGATGGAAAATTATTTCTAAAATAATGTGTGTATTTTCATAATTGAATCATCTTGTTGTGTACCTGCAACATTGTAAATCAACTATGCTTCAATAAAATACACAATTAAAAAACTACAATGAGGTATCACCTCACACTAGTCAGAATGACCATCATCATCAAACAGTCTATAAACAATAAATTCTGGAGAGGATGGGAGGAAAAGGGAACCCCCCCTACACTGTTGGTCGGGTTGTAAATTCATACAACCAGTATGGAGAACAGAATGAAGTTTCTTTAAAATACTAAAAATAGAACTACCATATGACCCAGAAATCCCACTACTGGGCGTATCCCCCAAGGAAACCATAACTGAGAAGGACACATGCACCCCAGTGTTCACTGAAGCACTATCTATAATAGCCAGGACATGGAGACAACCTAGATGTCATTAACAACTGAGTGAATCAAGAAGATGTGGTACATACATACATAATGAAGTATTACTCAGCCATTAAAAGGGAGGAGATTGGGTCATTTGTAGAGATGTGGACGGACCTTCAAACTGACACACAGAATGAAGTTAAGTCAGAAAGACAAAAACAAATATCATGTATTAATGCACCTTTTTCAGGGCAAGAATAGAGATACAGATATAGGAAACAGATGTATGGACATCTGTTTGTGGGGTTGTGGGGAAAAGGGGATGAGATGAATTGGGAGATTGGGATTGACATATCTGCCCTATCATGTGTAAAATAGGTGGCTAGTGGGAACCTGCTATAAAGCAAAGGATGCTCAGCTTGCTGGTCTGTGATGACCTTGATGTGTGGGAGAGGGGGTGGCATGGGATTGAGGTCTGAGAGGGAAGAGATATACGCATACATATAGCTGATTTGACAAGGTTGTATACTGTTATCCTGTTTATTTATCTTACATGCAGTGTATATCATGCAAACTGCTGGGTTGGATGAATCACAAGCTGGAATCAAGATTGCTAGGGGAAATATCAATAAACTCAGATCTGCAGAAACTACTCTAAATGCCTCAAGTGAAGAGGAATAAAGAGCCTCTTAATGAAGGTGAAAGAGAGTGAAAAAGCTGGCTTGAAACTCAACACTCAAAAAACTAAGATCATGACATCTGGTTCCATTACTTGATGACAAATGGAAGGGGGAAAAAATGGAAGCAGTGACATTTTCTTGGGCTCCAAATCACTGCAGATGGTAACTGCTGCCATGAAATTAAAAGATGATTGCTACTTGGAAGGAAAGCTATGACAAATCCAGACAGTGTATTAAAAAGCAGATACAACACTTTGCTGACAAAGCTCCATATACTCAAAGCTATATGGAGTTTTTCCCAGTAGTCATGCATGGATGTGAAAGTTGGACCATAAAGAAGGCTGAGCATCAAAGAATTGAAGCTTTTGAATTGTGGTGCTAGAGAAGACTATTGACAGTAATAGTCAATAGTCTATTGACTATTGACTAATAGTCCAAATCCCTTGGACAGTAAGGAGAACAAACCAGTCTATCCTAAAGGAAATCAACCCTGAATATTCATCAGAAGTGAAACAGGAGGGAAAGGGGCAGGGCACAACTTTTGAAAGAATGATATAGCCCGAGGATACAATAGAAATCGACTAGAATCAAATGGGTCCAAAAGGGTAGACAAGTCAACTTTGCTTCTCAATCAGCAAGCAAAATGACATGACAGTTCCAAGCACCACCAGAAGACCAAAAATTGCATGATGGCCCAACTCTTGGAAATCTCCACCACTTCCCCAAAACAGTTGGAATAACCCTCCCACTCATTAGCCTATGAAAATATCCAGCCCATAAAAGCTAACCATGCCACATTTTTGAGATTGTCAGACTCACCCTCTGTGATAGCCCACACTCTGTCTGTGGAGTCTGTTTCTCTCTAAATAAATCCACTTTTCACCTATTACTTTGTCTCTCACTGAATTCTTTCTGCAATAAGACATCAAGAACTTGAGTTTCATTGAGTCCTGAAACCAGGTATTGTGGGTTTTGGCTGAGTTAGAGTCCTGGCCATGTGGGTTAGAGTCCCAAACTGGGTTTTGGCCAGGTTTGAGTCCCAGGCACATGGGTTCAAGTCCCAATTTAAGGTATATGGTTTCAGAAGGACAGGTGTTGATGGTGAATCTGAAGCTCCAATACTTTGGCCACCTGATGCAAAGAACTGATTCAATGGAAAAGACCCTGATGCTGGGAAAGAGTAAGGCAAAGGGAGAAGGGGGCAGCAGAAGATGAGATGGTTAGATAGCATCACTGACTCAATGGTGAATTTGAGCAAATTCCAGGAGATAGTAGAGGACAGAGAAGGCTGACAGGCTATGGTCCATGGGACAAAGAGTTGGACACGACTTAATGACTGAACAACAATACCTGATTCACTCTGTTGTACAGCAGAAACGGACAATACTGGAAAGCAACTGTACCCCAATTTTTAAAAAATGGACAGAGAAGTTAGGACACCATCAATGGGTGAGGTGGCAATACTGCAGAGCAATTGGATCACAATCTGAGGCCCAAATGGATGAATTCACTCAGTATCATCACCTGCTGAACTGCTAACTGATCTCTGTTTCTGCCAGAGAGCAATCCATTCATGTGGCTGGGGACCCTGCTTCCTTTGGGAACCCAAATCAGCTGATTTGATGCCTTTAGCATTTGATGATGCCTTGACCCTTGATTTCCAGTGGGATAAGCAATATTGTGATTTATAAGAAATAAATATTTGGACATTGAGATGACCAAAATATCTTTTTCATATGTGGTTCCTGGCTTATAGCCCCTAAAACCCTTGGAATTTCCTAAGTGAAGAGAGCAATACAGATGTCTTTTGTTATGTTAATGAGGTGACTTTTCAAAAACACATAAGGATGGGATTTGGTTGCCAGAGGGATACACCAGGTGATCTGGATGGTTGGAACTTTCAGTCCTATCCTGACCTCCAGGGAAGAATGCTCTAGTTTTTAAGACATCTAATGTCAGTCTCTGGCGTGGAGCCCTCCTAAGGGGAGGTCTATGTAATTTCCATATGACTTCTCCCTGCTGATTAGAACTTATGCCCAATGTTTGATGCAATTCTGCTGAAATCAGCTGGATGACTCTAGAGTGTTATTGTCTTCCTGACACTCAAGTTTTCTCAAGTGTCTATGGAAAGTTAGACCAGAAGATCTGGAATATTCCTTCAATCTTCAGTCATTCCACCAGAATAGGAGGAGCTGTAGAAAATATCTGTCTTGGGGAAAAAGCAGAAGAGTTTCTGTCCTTTCTTGCTTTAATGCTCTCATTGCATCTACCTGCTAGACAAACAAGAGCTGCTGCTGCTGCTGCTAAGTCACTTCAGTCGTGTCTGACTCTGCGTGACCCCATAGACGTCAGCCCACCAGGCTCTCCTGCCCCTGGGATTCTCCAGGCAAGAAAACTGGAGTGGGTTGCCATTTCCTTCTCCAATGCATGAAAGCGAAAAAGTGAAAGTGAAGTCGCTCCGTCGTGTCCGACTCTTAGCGACCCCATGGACTGCAGCCCACCAGGCTCCTCCATCCATGGGATTTTCCAGGCAAGAGTACTGGAGTGGGGTGCCATTGCCTTCTCTGAGACAAACAAGAGCTAGGAGTCCCAAATGAGAACCCACACTAAATAGCTTCACACGGTGGTGTCCAGTGGTCCCCCAACATCTGCTTGACAGTTACTGAGACAGCATCTCATTATAAGATTGCTCATGGTTCTTTTTGATGAAATGGAGGACACTGTGGGGTCCCCCAGGGTAAAAATCCTTTCCCTGTCCCCCATTTTTTATTTATAGGAGACAAGCTTCATTCAGCCTCCTGTGAACACTGACATTTTAAGAATTAGTGAACTAAAATGAGGAGGCAAGAATACACAGAAGAACTATACAAAAAAGATTTTAATGACCCAGATAACCACAAAGGTGTGATCACTCACCTAGAGCCAGACATCTTGCAGTATGAAGTCAAGTGGGCATGATGAAGCATCACTATGAACAAAGCTAGTGGAAGTGATGGAATTCCAGCTGAGGTATTTCAAATCCTAAAAGATGATGCTGTGAAAGTGCTGCACTCAATGTGCCAGCAAATTTGGGAAATTCAGCAGTGGCCATAGGACTGGAAAAGGTCAGTTTTCATTCCACTCCCAAAGAAAGGCAATGTCAAAAAATGTTCAAACTATTGCACAATTGCACTCATTTCACATGCTAGCAAAGTAATGCTCAAAATTCTCCAAGCTAGACTTCAACAGTACATGAACCAAGAACTCCCAGATGTTCAAGTTGGATTTAGAAAAGGCAAAGGAACCAGAGATCAAATTGCTAACATCTGTTGGATATAGAGGGTATTTGTTATGACCAGTGCATTTTCTTGGCAAAACTCTGTTAGTCTTTGCCCTGCTTCATTCCGTGTTCCAAGGCCAAATTTGCCTGTTACTCCAGGTGTTTCTTGACTTCCTACTTTTGCATTCCAGTCCCCTATAATGAAAAGGACATCTTTTTTGGGTGTTAGTTCTAAAAGGTCTTATAGGTCTTCATAGAACCGTTCAACTTCAACTTCTTCAGTGTTACTGGTTGGGGCATAGACTTGGATTACTGTGACATTGAATGGTTTGCCTTGGAAACGAACAGAGATCATTCTGTCGTTTTTGAGATTGCATCCAAGTACTGCATTTCGGACTCTTTTGTTGACCATGATGGCCACACCGTTTCTTCTGAGGGATTCCTGCCCACAGTAGTAGATATAATGGTCCTCTGAGTTAAATTCACCCATTCCAGTCCATTTTAGTTCGCTAATTCCTAGAATGTCAACATTTACTCTTGCCATCTCTTGTTTGACCACTTCCAATTTGCCTTGATTCATGGACCTGACATTCCAGGTTCCTATGCAATATTGTTCTTTACAGCATCGGACTTTACTTCTATCACCAGACACATCTACAGCTGGGTATTCTTTCTGCTTTGGTTCCATCCCTTCATTCTTTCTGGAGTTATTTCTCCACTGATCTCCAGTAGCATATTGGGCCCTTACTGACCTGGGGAGTTTCTCTTTCAGTATCCTATCATTTTGCCTTTTCATACTGTCCAACAACACAAGAGAAGACTTTATACATGGACATCACCAGATGGTCAACACCGAAATCAGATCGATTATATTCTTTGCAGCCAAAGATGGAGAAGCTCTATACAATCAGCAAAAACAAGACCAGGAGCTGACTGTGGCTCAGACCATGAACTCCTTATTGCCAAATTCAGACTTAAATTGAAGAAAGTAGGGAAAACTACTAGACCATTCAGGTATGACCTAAATCAAATCCCTTATGATTATACAGTGGAAGTGAGAAATAGATTTAAGGGCCTAGATCTGATAGATAGAGTGCCTGATGAACTATGGAATGAGGTTCGTGACACTGTACAGGAGACAGGGATCAAGACCATCCCCATGGAAAAGAAATGCAAAAAAGCAAAATGGCTGTCTGGGGAGGCCTTGCAAATAGCTGCGAAAAGAAGAGAAGTGAAAAGCAAAGGAGAAAAGGAAAGATATAAACATCTGAATGCAGAGTTCCAAAGAATAGCAAGAAGAGATAAGAAAGCCTTCTTCAGTGATCAATGCAAAGAAATAGAGGAAAACAACAGAATGGGAAAGACTAAGGATCTCTTCAAGAAAATCAGAGATACCAAAGGAACATTTCATGCAAAGATGGGCTCGATAAAGGACAGAAATGGTGTGGACCTAACGGAAGCAGAAGATATTAAGAAGAGGTGGCAAGAATACACAGAAGAACTGTACAAAAAAGAGCTTCACGACCCAGATAATCATGATGGTGTGATCACTGACCTAGAGCCAGACATCCTGGAATGTGAAGTCAAGTGGGCCTTATAAAGCATCACTACAAACAAAGCTAGTGGAGGTGACGGAATTCCAGTGGAGCTGTTCCAAATCCTGAAAGATGATGCTTTGAAAGTGCTGCACTCAATACGCCAGCAAATTTGGAAAACTCAGCAGTGGCCACAAGATTGGAAAAGGTCAGTTTTCATCCCAATCCCAAAGAAAGGCAATGCCAAAGAGTGCTCAAACTACCGCACAATTGCACTCATCTCACACGCTAGTAAAGTAATGCTCAAAATTCTCCAAGCCAGGCTTCAGCAATATGTGAACCATGAACTTCCTGATGTTCAAGCTGAATTTAGAAAAGGCAGAGGAACCAGAGATCAAATTGCCAACATCCGCTGGATCATGGAAAAAGCAAGAGAGTTCCAGAAAAACATCTATTTCTGCTTTATTGACTATGCCAAAGCCTTTGACTGTGTAGATCACAATAAACTGTGGAAAATTCTGAGAGAGATGGGAATACCAGACCACCTGATCTGCCTCTTGAGAAATCTGTATGCAGGTCAGGAAGCAACAGTTAGAACTGGTCATGGAACAACAGACTGGTTCCAAATAGGAAAAGGAGTACGTCAAGGCTGTATATTGTCACCATGTTTATTTAACTTATATGCAGAGTACATCATGAGAAATGCTGGACTGGAGGAAACACAAGCTGGAATCAAGATTGCCGGGAGAAATATCAATAACCTCAGATATGCAGATGATACCACCCTTATGGCAGAAAGTGAAGAGGAACTGAAAAGCCTCTTGATGAAAGTGAAAGTGGAGAGTGAAAAGGTTGGCTTAAAGCTCAACATTCAGAAAACGAAGATCATGGCATCTGGTCCCATCACTACATGGGAAATAGATGGAGAAACAGTGGAAACAGTGTCAGACTTTATTTTTCTGGGCTCCAAAATCACTGCAGATGGTGACTGTAGCCATGAAATTAAAAGACGCTTACTCCTTGGAAGGAAGGTTATGGCCAACCTAGATAGCATATTCAAAAGCAGAGACATCACTTTGCCAACAAAGGTTCGCCTAGTCAAGGCTATGATCTTTGCTGTGGTCATGTATGGATGTGAGAGCTGGACTGTGAAGAAGGCTGAGCGCCGAAGAATTGATGCTTTTGAACTGTGGTGTTGGAGAAGACTCTTGAGAGTCCCTTCCACTGCAAGGAGATCCAACCGGTCCATTCTGAAGGAGATCAGACCTGGGATTTCTTTGGAAGGAATGATGCTCAAGCTGAAACTCCAGTATTTTGGCCACCTCATGCGAAGAGTTGACTCATTGGAGAAGACTCTGGTGCTGGGAGGGATTGAGGGCAGGAGGAGAAGGGGACGACAGAGGATGAGATGGCTGGATGGCATCACTGACTCGATGAATGTGAGTCTGGGTGACCTCCGAGAGCTGGTGATGGATAGGGAGGCCTGGCGTGCTGCAGTTCATGGGGTCGCAAAGAGTCGGACACGACTGAGCGACTGATCTGATCTGATCTGTTGGATATAGAAAAAGCTAGAGAATTCCAGAAAAACATCTACTTCTACTTCACTGACTATACTAAAGCCTTTGACTGTGTGGATCACAACAAACTGTGGAAACTCTTCAAGAGATAGGAATACCAGACCACCTTACCTGTGAGACATCTGTATGCAGGTCAAGAAGCAACAGTTAGAACCATAAATGGAACAAAGGACTGGTTTCAAATTGGAAAAGGGGTATGTCAAGGTTGCTTATTTAACTTATATGCAGAGTACACTGTGAGAAATGCTAGGCTGGACGAAGCACAAGCTTGATTAAAGACTGCTGGGAGAAATATCAATAAACTCAAATATGCAGATGATACTATCCTAATGGCAGAAAGCAAAGAGGAACTGAGGAGACTTCTGATGAAGATGAAAGAGGAGAGCTGGCTTAAAACTCAACACAAAAAAACAAAGATCATGGTATCTGGTCCCGCCACTTCATGGCAAATAGGTAGGGAAACAATGGAAACAGTGACAGACTATTTTCTTGGGCTCCAAAATCACTGCAGATGGTGACTACAGCCATGAAATTAGGACTGTTGCTCCTTGGATAAAAGCTATGACCAACCTAGATAGCATGTTAAAAAGCAGGGACATTACTTTACAGACCAAGCTCTGTCTAGTCAAAGCTATGGTTTTTCCAGTAGTCATGTATGGATGTGAGAGTTGGACCATACCAAAGACTGATTGCAGAAGAATTGATGCTTTTGAACAGTCCCTTGGACTTCAGAGAGATCAGATCAGTAAGTCCTAAAGGAAATCAGTCCTGAATATTCATTGGAAGGACTGATGCTGAAGCTGAAACTCCAGTGCTTTGGTCACCTAATGTGAAGAGCACACTCATTAGAAAAGACCTTGATGCTGGGAAAGATTGAAGGCATGAGGAGAAGGGAATGACAGAGGATGAGATGGCTGGATGGCATCACAGGCTCAATGGACATGAGTTTGAGCAAGCTCTGGAGATGGTGAAGAACAGGGAAGCCTGACATGCTACAGTCCATGGGGTTGCAAAGAGTCAGACAAGACTGAGCAACTGAACAACAACAGCCTCCTTGACCTTCCCTGAGTTCCAAAAGGAGATTCAAACAGTTGCTTATCAGAGAAGGAAGGAAATGCAGAAACAAAGGAGGAGCAATCAAGAAACAAAAGAGCAATGATTAAACAGAACCCCGGTTCCTCTTTGAGGAATCTACATAACAATTATCTTTAAGTTTTCTGCAGGAACTAAGGCCCCTGCCCAGGTAGAAGATGGTAACTTCATGCTGAGCACTAGATTCCTGAACATTGCTGTACCTCAGTTCAGTTCAGATCAGTGGCTCAGTCCTGTCCAACTCTTTGCGACCCCTTGAATCTCAGCACGCCAAGCCTCCCTGTCTATCACCAACTCCTGGAGTTCACCCAAACTCATGTGGATCAAGTCGATGATGCCATCCAGCCATCTCATCTTCTCTCGTCCCTTTCTCCTCCTGCCTCCAATCCATCCCAGCATCAGGGTCCTTTCCAATGAGTCAACTCTTCACATGAGGTGGCCAATGTACTGGAGTTTCAGCCTCAGCATCCATTTTTCTGTTAGGGGAAGCACCCTGATTGAAACCACCCACCCTGGCCAGGCACCATAGTAACCATTTGCATGAGTAGTTTTATGACAGGAGATCCTGATAAGGAATACAGAACTAACAAGCCACCACCAACCAGAAGAGTTCGGGAAAGGTGGAAAGGAGACACCCACGTGTCCGTCCACTTCCCAAAATCCCTCTCGCTAGCATCCATCTTGGCTGAGTGATGCCTGCGCCACCAGGAAAGACTCTGAATTAGAATGATTGGCCAAAGACCACCCAGAAACTAATCCCATTACCATAAAACCTGAGACTGCCAACCACACAGCAGAGCTGTTCTCCTGGGTTCTCTTACCCTACTGCTCTCCACCCGGGTGCCCTTTCCCAATAAAATCTCTTGCTTTGTCAGCACATGTGTCTCCTCGGACAATTCATTTCCAAGTGTTAGACAAGAGCCCAGTTTCGGGTCCTGGAAGGAGTCCCCCTTCATGAAACACTTTCAATGAACACCCAGGACTGGTCTCCTTTAGGATGAACTTGTTGGATCTCCTTGCAGTCCAAGGGACTCATAAGAGTCTTCTCCAGCACCACAGTTCAAAAGCATCAATTCTTCAGTGCTCAGCTTTCTTCACAGTCCAACTCTCACATCCATACATGACCACTGGATAAACCAAAGCCTTGACTAGATGGACCTTTGTTGGCAAAGTAATATCTCTGCTTTTTAATATGCTATCTAGGTCAGTTATAACTTTCCTTCCAAGGAATAAGCGTCTTTTAATTTCATGGCTGCAGTCACCATCTGCAGTGATTTTGGAGCCCCCCAAAAATAAAGTCTGACACTGTTTCCACTGTTTTCCCATGTACTTCCCATGAAGTGATGGGACCAGATGCCATGATCTCAGTTTTCTGAATGTTGAACTGTAAGCCAACTTTTTCACTCTCCTCTTTCACTTTCATCAAGAGGCTTTTCAGTTCCTCTTCACTTTCTGCCATAAGGGTGGTGTCATCTGCATATTTAAATAAGTTAAATACGCAGGGTGACAATATACAGCCTTGACGTACTCCTTTTCCTATTTGGAACCAGTCTGTTGTTTCATGACCAGTTCTAACTGTTGCTTCCTGACCTGCCTATAGGTTTCTCAAGAGGCAGGTCAGGTGGTCTGGTATTCCCATCTCTTTCAGAATTTTCCACAGTTTATTGTGATCCACACAGTCAAAGGCTTTGGCATAGTCAATAAAGCAGAAATAGATGCTTTTCTGGAACTCTTTTGCTTTTTCCATGATCTAGCAGATGTTGGCAATTTGATCTCTGGTTCCTCTACCTTTTCTAAAGCCAGCTTGAACATCTGGAAGTTCATGGTTCACATATTGCTGAAGCCTGGCTTGGAGAATTTTGAGCATTACTTTACTAGTGTGTGAGATGAGTACAACTGTGCAGTAGTTTGAGCATTCTTTGGCATTGCCTTTCTTTGGGATTGGAATGAAAACTAACCTTTTCCAGTCCTGTGGCCACTGCTGAGTTTTCCCAATTTGCTGGCATATTGAGTACAGCACCTTCACAGCATCATCTTTCAGGATTTGGAATAGCTCAACTGGAATTCCCTCACCTCCACTAGCTTTGTTCGTAGTGATGCTTTCTAAGGCCCACTTGACTTTACATTCCAGGATGTCTGGCTCTAGGTGAGTGACCATCTTGGTCGTGAAGATATTTTTTTGTATAGTTTTTCTGTGTATTCCTGCCACCTGTTCTTAATATCTTCTGATTCTGTTAGGTCCATACCATTTCTGTCCTATATCGAGCCCATCTTTGTATGAAATATTCCCCTGGTATCTCTAATTTTCTTGAAGAGATCTCTAGTCTTTCCCATTCTGTTGTTTTCCTCTATTTCTTTGCATTGATCTCTGAGGAAGGCTTTCTTATCTCTCCTTGCTATTCTTTGGAACTCTGCATTCAGATGCTTATATCTTTCCTTTTCTCCTTTGCTTTTCGCTTCTCTTCTTTTCACAGCTATTTGTAAGGCCTCCTCAGAAAGCCGTTTTGCTTTTTTGCATTTCTTTTCCATGTGGATGGTCCTGATCCCTGTCTCTTGTACAATGCCACGAACCTCATTCCATAGTTCATCAGGCACTCTATCAGATCTAGTCCCTTAAATCTATTTCTCACTTCCACTGTATAATCATAAGGGATTTGATTTAAGTCATACCTGAAAGGTCTAGTGGTTTTCCCTCCTTTCTTCAATTTAAGTCTGAATTTGGTAATAAGGACTTCATGATCTGAGCCACAGTCAGCTCCCAGTCTTGTTTTTGCTGACTGTATAGAGCTTCTCCATCTTTGGCTGCAAAGAATATAATCAATCTGATTTCGGTGTTGACCATCTGGTGATGTCCATGTGTAGAGTCTTCTCTTGTGTTGTTGGAAGAGGGCGTTTGCTATGACCAGTATGCTCTCTTGACAAAACTCTATTAGGCTTTGCCCTGCTTCATTCCGTATTCCAAGGCCAAATTTGCCTGTTACTCCAGGTATTTCTTGACTTCCTATTTTTGCATTCCATCCCCTATAATGAAAAGAACATCTTTTTTGGGTGTTAATTTAAAAGGTCTTGTAGGTCTTCATAGAACCGTTGAACTTCAGCTTCTTCAGCATTACTGGTTGGGGCATAGGCATGGATTACTGTGATATTGAATGGTTTGCCTTGGAAATAAACAGAGATCATTCTGTCGCTTTTGAGATTGCATCCAAGTACTACATTTCAGACTCTTTTGTTGACTATAATGGCTACTATAATTTCTCCTAAGGGATTCCTGCCTGCAGTAGTAGATATAATGGTCATCTGAGTTAAATTTACCCATTCCAGTCCATTTTAATTCACTGATTCCTAGAATGTCAACGTTCACTCTTGCCATCTCCTATTTGACCACTTTCAATTTGCCTTGATTCATGGACCTAACATTCCAGGTTCCTATGCAATATTGCTCTTTACAGCATTGGACCTTGCTTCTATCACTAGTCACATCCACAACTGGGTATTGTTTTTGCTTTGTCTCTATCCTTTCATTCTTTCTGGAGTTATTTCTCCACTGATCTTCAGTAGCCTATTGGGCACCTATTGACATGGGGAGTTCCTCTTTCAGTATCCTATCATTTTGCCTTTTCATACTGTTCATGGCGTTCTCAAGGCAAGAATACTGTAGTGGTTTGCCATTCCCTTCTCCAGTGGACCACATTCTGTCAGACTTCTCCACCATGACACCCGTCCATCTTGGGTAGCCCCACACAGGATGGCTTAGTTTCATTGAGTTAGACAAGGCTGTGGTCCATGTGATCAGACTGGCTAGTTTTCCGTGACTATGGTTTCAGTGTGTCTGCCCCCTGATGCCCTCTCACAACACCTACCGTCTCACTTGGGTTTCTCTTAGCTTAGACGTGGGATATCTCTTCGTGGCTGCTCCAACAGGGCACAGCCGCTGCTCCTTACCTTGGACAAGGTACCCCACATCCGAGGTCGGGGCAGTGGCTGAGAGGAGCTACCCCACGCCTGAGGTCAGGGTCAGAGGCCAAAAGGAGCTACCCCATGTGCAAGGAGCGGCAGCTGCTCGGGTGCAGGAGGGCTGAGAGGAGCTTTACCTCACTACCAACCAATCAAAAAAAAGTCTGCAGACAATGGAAGATAAGAGTACTCTGAGCCACTTCCCAAATGATTCTCCCTGTAAAAATTTCATCTTTGAGGAGAATCTTCACAGGTGGATTTCTAGCACAAGTCTACCATCTCCCCAGGTTGCTGGCCTCCTGAATTAAGCAATCTTTCTGTTCCTACCAACACTTTTCTCTTGAATATTGGCTTTCAAGTAGCAAGTAAGCAAACCTGAGTTGAGTAACACTTAGAAGTCTTCTTGACATTAATGTTGATTTGCCTTGCTGTTCTTTTCATCTATCAATTCAAATTCTACCACTAGGATTACACAGAACAAAGCATCTTGGTGTAATTTGTGTCTTGGTGTTGTTATTGGAGTCCAAGCTCTCTCTGCTTGCCACACAATAAGCCAATAATCCAAGAGATGAGGTGTTGAGTCAAGGAATACTTTATCCAGAAAGTCAGCAGACCAAGAAGAAGGCAGATTAATGTCTCAAAATAACCATCTGGTTAGGGTCAGGGTTTGGATGCAGGTTCTCTTATAGAACAGGGAGAGGGAGAAGGTGAGGAAGTAAGGTACAAAGGTCATAAATCTTGCAAATATCTCATGGAATGGCCAGCCTCTGGGAGGGGATGTTTTAATTTCTTAATTTTTGCAGCCATTCCCAGGTAGGCAGGGTCAGATTGTCTCTCTGGGAGCTGAACAAAGGCACTTTAGTTTAACAGTCAGGCAGAAGGGTTGAGTTCTCTGAGGCAGGCAGTATGTATGATTATAATAACAAAAGCAATGAAAAGCAGTTAAAGTCAAAGAAACATATCCAACACGGAGTCAAAATTGGCTCTGCCCTGTGGTCGGAGAAGGCAATGGCACCCCACTCCAGTACTCTTGCCTGGAAAATCCCATGGATGGAGGAGCCTGGTGGGCTGCAATCCATGGGGTCGCTAAGAGTCGGACATGACTGAGCAAATTCACTTTCACTTTTCACTTTCATGCATTGGAGAAGGAAATGGCAATCCACTCCAGTGTTCTTGCCTGGAGAATGCCAGGGACGGGGAAGCCTGGTGGGCTGCTGTCTATGGGGTCGCACAGAGTTGGAAGTGACTTAGCATGTAACTGTGGTGTTTTGGTGATGTGTGTATACACACAATAACACCTTTATACTGGGTCCTTAAGAGTTGTGTGTGGTCATTGTAGGATGGGTCTGGATGCCTAGTGTGTTTTATGACACTAGAAAGGCCAGGATTCTGAGTTAGGCTGATGCAATTTAGTGAACTATGATTTACAGAAACAATTTGCAGGTTAAGTGGTGGAATAACAAAGATGATTAATGAAGGCAAGCTGTCCATTGATACATTCCTCTTGTTCAATTGACTTGTAAACAGCAGTACATTTATTGCAAAAGCCCAGTTCCTTTATTGAAGAAAATTTTCCCCTCATCTTTCTCCCTCTCTTCTTGCTTTCCCCAGGCCTCTCTTCCTGTCTCCAGGTCAGGTTTAGCCTCAAAGCTAGATTTGGCCCTTCTACAAACTAGTTGTGTGACCCTACATTCGTTTCTAAACCTCTCTACTCCTTGGTGTTTCCGTGAAGGCAGACTAATGGCCGGGAAGCTGTGCGTTTGTTAGGTTACATGGTGAAGGAAAATTAAGTTCGCAGATGGTAGTATGTTTGCTAATTAGCTGACCTCGAGATGGGAAAATTATCCTGGATTGTCCGTACAGGCTCAATGTAATCACATAGGAAGAGGAAGACAGAAAGGGTCAGAGTGGCAAGATGTGTTAAAAATTCAACCCAGCCTCTGTTGGCTATGAAAATGGAGAAAGGCAGGCACGAGTCAAGAAATGTGAGCAGCCTTTAGAAGGCAGAACTGAAGGAAAAAAAAAATTCTTCCGTATAGCTTCCAGAAAGGACTACAGCCCTTCTGCCACCTTGATTTCAGCCGAGTGAAACCACTGTCAGACTTATCAGAACTATAAGATTATAAATTTGTGTAGTGTTAAGCCACTAGGCATGTGGAATTTGCCACAGCAGCAATAGAAAATATACTATCTATAAAATGCAGTTAATAATGGTATTTGTCTTAAAATGATTACTGAGACAAAAATTAAAAAAAAAAACAAAAACAAAACATTCACTGCCTAATACACATGGAGTACTCAGAAAATAAATGCTATTATTTTGAATCCTCCTCCCAACTGTCTTCCCTTCTTCTCCCAAAGCCCACAGTCATGGTACACTGGCGGCTGCACCACACCTATGAATGGGCCTGCCAGCAGCAACTCTCCCAGAGGTCAGCTGCCAGGAGGAGAAACCACTGTGCTTTCAAATCCACTTGACCAGGGCTGAAAGTCTGCCAGTATTCTAAAGGAATTTTCTTTTTTACATTAAAGTGACAGATCTTTATGACAATAGGAGCAGCTGCTGGCCAAAGAGCCACCTTTGCCCCTTGTACATATTCACTCCTATTTTAACTTGTATGTAACAAGAAGAAGCCAAGGATACCTCAGCTTTAAAGCAATGTCCTATCTGTAAGCTTTTAATTCCTTACTTGGGGAGCACAACAGCTCGTACCATGGATGAATTCAATGAAAAGAGATGGTATTTCCTGCTGGGTGGAGGACAGATCCAACAGTTTCTGGGAAACTTCTCTCTTGGCACCTTGCCTAACCACCAGGCTCTTCATTGCCCCCACCCCCTTTATAGTTACCCCAATATTCCAAGAAGTTGCCCAATTCTTTCAAAACCTTAAATCAAAGTCTGGTTCCATATGTCTTAGGTATAGGCAACAAAAGTCCTTAGAGGACGACTTGACTCCCTTGGGTTATGCAAAAAAATGTTAATGTAACATTTATGGTTGAGACTTTACATGCATAAAAGTCAGGAAAGCTTTATTTATGGCTTGCACAGCTGTTGTAAGGTACTTGCCTCCTTCTGACTGCGTGGGGATTATCATATAGGCCGTTAACCTTAATGCTATGTTAGCCCTTATTTGGAATCCTCTCAGCCCAGTTCTATCTCACCATTTGCATTTGTTGTCTTTGGCAGAGAAAATAAAAAGAGAAAGAGAACCATTGTTGATTGCATATTCAAATAAACACAGCGTTCACACAGACTGGGGTGTGGTGGCAGATGCAAATCAAGAAGTCTGGTTTGATGAATGAGTTGAGGGTAGCGAGGGGTGGGCTGCTGCCTGATCTAAGTAGGGGTTTTCTTTCTTTTTTTGGGGTGGGGCGGTGGATGGGTCAAATGTTTCGATTCCTTTCATGCTGTTGATACATGCACGTGCTCGTTCATGCAAGATCAGCAGTTCAAAGAATGGTATGATTTTCCTATTTCTCTTTTCTTTCAATAAGGAGAAGCAATGAAAGAGTCTTTTGAGAGCATCTGATTCTTCTCCCCGCCAGCAGCCTACTTACAGTGCTGTGAGCAATACAGGGACTCCCCATCTCTAGTCCCAGGCAGGCCAGTCTTTATCTGCTTACCCTGCTCTGTATCTGGGCCCCACAGAGACAATGGGACAGAGCCAACTAGGATGAGCCAGGGAAGCAGATAGCAAAAGTGAGGAAAGATTTTGGAAGTGAGCCATACCTGGAAGGAATGTGGGAATGGGACGTAATTGGAAAAGAGAAGGGCTTTGTGAAGAAGGCCTAATTACAGAGAAAAGAGGGAGCCAGCCTTCAGTGAGCGTTGTCTGAATGACAGAACCCACCCATGCCCTCCTACAGAGGACCCAGCAGGAAGGAGAAGACTCAAGTGGTGGGAAGATGGATGAGGTTGAGACACAAAGATCTTCTGACCATAAGGATGGGGAAGGATGGTTTTCTTTCTTTTCCCAGATAATGTTTATATTTCATATGGGCGCTTTCCTTTCTGTTCTGTCACAATTGCAATTCCATCTAGGTAGGAAGGATGGATTAGGATTTCTCAAGAACTCTTCCAAACTTTTCAGCCAGAAGCCTAAACTCCATATGAAGTTCCACCTTTAATCATATTTAAGTTTTTTTTTTTTTAACTAAAGGAAAGTAAGACATTTTACCAACACAGCCTGCTGGAAGAGTTTATTACCTTCATTTTTGAAAAGAGAGAAGCTGACACCTAAAAAGCATTAGTACTCTTTTCCTTCCCATATAAAGAGAAAGTTCTCTAGGCATATGATTTCCAATTTCCTGTCATTGACTCTGGATTTGGCTTTTGAATATGCAGCAAACATAAAATATCACTGATGTTTTAAAATTGCTATGCCTGCATCTTTCTTGGTTATACTCACCTCCATTTAAATGTTTTTACTAGGAATGAATAATATTCCAGGCAGTCTTACAGATAACCATTTCCTCTTTACCAAGGCAAAACCACAATACCTGAGTGACACAATAGTGTTTATTTCAATCATGTTACTGACTACAGAGGGATGCAGGGTGGAGGGGCGAATTCTGAGACGGTGGAAAGAAAAAACTTCCTGGTAAAAAATCAGAGTGGTCAGAAAAAAAGCTGTGCTTACTGAAAGATCCTGGAAAGGGTTTGTTGGAAAAAGTGGCTGCACTTATTATCATCAAGGCTTCAGAATCCAGTCTCATTTACTTATTAAGTCCCAATTATTTATCTTTAAAAGGAAACCAATACTGTGGCTATCAGAAAGCCCCAACTGGAGGGCAAATCAAGACAGGATTCCATTCTCCCCTCTTCCCCACACTTCAACTGCAGTGTTACAACACTATAGATGTACCCACCCCCCCGTGAAAACTGGAATGCAGTGGACCTTTGCTTCCAAAATAAATAGGAGTTTAATTTCCCAGCATTTCCCGTCTTTTCCAGGTTCATTCCAGGAGCTTGGTTTTAAACAAGATTAAACATGCACACAGCTGAAATCAAACTGGGTGCTATGGAAATGTTGAAAGAGTGGACTTAAATCTTAGCTCCTCAAGACAGTCTAGATTCATCCCACAGCAAATGTTCCTTGCAGCTGCTGCTCTTCTGGTAAACAGAAGAGAGAAGGGCAAAAAAAGTTATTATCTGCCTGTTGAAACTATCCCAAACTTAGGTAGCATACTCATCATGTAGCATAAATTTCTTTTCTTTTCAGTTTTAGTCGACCAGAACTGCTGCCTGTTGGAGACCTCTATGAAGAGAAATATAATTTCACTTATTAAAAACTTGATTTTGCTCCTCCTTGGACATCTCTATAGCAGATTTGTGGCTGAATTCAGTCTCTTTCCTGAATCTGAATTCACCATTTATTCAGGTTCTCTGTCTTCTTGGCAGCTATGATACAGAAGAACTATTTTTATATCTAGCAAGAGCTGTTTGTCTTATCTTTTAAGGATAATATTGACTTAAGAGAGAAGACAACCAGGCAATGTATATTTGGGAAATGATCATTACCTTTGAAGTCCTGAGTGTCTAAGGCCAAGGAAGATAACTGATTATCTGATCTCAACACAAAATACACAGTCACCTCAAGGGGAAGACACCTCAGAGACGGGCAACCTCTAGCCTCTTCACTTACTATAAATGAGGAAGCTGAGCCCTAGAGGAGACATCATGTCCTTCCAGCATCTTCCTAGGGGGAATTTACTTTGGCTTCCCTCGTTGTGACAAACAAATCAAGAAATTCTGCAAACAGACTTGCCCTGGTAAGAATTCCGTAAATACCATGGCTGCTTGGTATTTATCGGCTACACAGGACGCTGAGCCCGATTGAAGGTGGTCTGGGTGGTCATTGGTCAATTCAGGTAAGGGTCAAAACAGGAGGATCTTGGCACAGATTGCCTCAGAAAGGAGACATAGCCTCAAAATCAAAATTCCCTAGTCCCCCGTGGACTGTTTCTAAGGGTTCATGCTTTAGAAAGGGGCACAAAGTGAGAAGTGTTCCCATTTAAGATGTCCCCAGGCATTGGTGGTGGTTTATCCCTGATCTCCAAACCCTGGGTTCTAGACTGAATCTCCTAAGCAAAGAAATCTGGTTTTCCTGTGTGTGTGAGCCACTCTTTCACTGCCACTGGCTCTATCTATTGTCATTGTGGCACCTGGAATTTAAGCCCAGTTAGGGCCCAGACAGAGAAGGTGATGGCACCCCACTCCAGTACTCTTGCCTGGAAAATCTCACGGACAGAGGAGCCTGGTAGGCTGCATGCAGTCCATGGGGTCGCTAAGAGTCGGACATGACTGAGCGACTTCACTTTCTCTTTTCACTTTCATGCATTGGAGAAGGAAATGGCAACCCACTCCAGTGTTCTGGCCTGGAGAATCCCGGGGACGGGGAAGCCTGGCAGGCTGCCGTCTATGGGGTCGCACAGAGTCGGACACGACTGAAGTGACTTAGCATAGCATAGGGCCCAGACTGACCAAGAAGGAGTGGAAAAGAAAGTTAGTCCTGGCTGTTTGGGATTAAT
Source organism: Tragelaphus eurycerus (assembly GCA_935064755.1). Classification (NCBI taxonomy): domain Eukaryota; kingdom Metazoa; phylum Chordata; class Mammalia; order Artiodactyla; family Bovidae; genus Tragelaphus; species Tragelaphus eurycerus. The sequence continues at coordinate 11,699,477 of CAKXYN010000024.1, read as the reverse complement.
AGATACACACTACTATGGACAAAACAGAAAAGCCACAGGACTCACAGTATAACACAGGAAGCTATACTCAATATGCTATAATAACCTAAAATGGAAAAGAATATGTATATGAACTGAATCACTTTATTGTATACCTGAAACATTGTAAATCAACTATACTTCAATAAAAGTAAGTAAATAAATAAATAAGGGGGAAAAAGTTAAAAAAGAGAGTTTTGGCCCTGTTGGAAGAAAGCCTCGAGGCAGTGAGTGAGGTTTGATTTGGCCTTGCAACTCAGAGGGTCCCCTACTGGGGACATCAGCCTCTTCTGCTGCTAAGTCACTTCAGTCGTGTCTGACTCTGTGTGACCCTGTAGACGGCAGCCCACTAGGCTCCTCTGTCCCTGGGATTCTTCAGGCAAGAACACAGGAGTGGGATGTCATTTCCTTCTCCAATGCATGAAAGTGAAAAGTGAAAATAAAGTCACTCAGTCGTGCCCAACTCTTAGCGACCCCATGGACTGCAGCCCACCAGGCTCCTCTGTCCATGGGATTTTCCAGGCAAGAGTACTGGAGTGGGTTGCCATTGCCTGCTCCCAGCCTCTTCTGGGAACTTGTTAAAAAAGCAGAACCCACAGGGTCACAAGATCTTCAGGTGATGTTCACATGCATTAAACTTGGGGAGTAGTACCTGGTCCTACTCCCAGATATTCTGACTAAATTGGCTGACTTTGTGGCCTGGGCATGGACACATTGACAGACTCGCCCAGGTGATTCTAAGTGTAGCCAGACTTGACAACTGCTGCCCTAGAGGGCAGGGCTGTGACCACATGCCCAGGACAAGAGGGCACTGGGCAAGTACTCTTGACCCAAACAAGAGTAGCTCGTTCTTGCTACTGTTAGTTTTCCATGCAAAAATCTTCACGGAAGTTTAGAGAAAGGATTCCCCCCAACAACCCCCACCCCCCCCCACCCCCCTGCCCCAAGCCTTCTGGGGTGTTTTTTTTTTCCCTATTGAAGGTTAATTGTTTTATAATATTGTGTTGGTTTCTGCCATACATCAGCATGGATCAGCCATAAGTATACATATGTTCCTTCCCTCTTGAATCTCTCTCCCACCTCACCCCACCCCTCTAGGTTGTCATAGAGCAGGGTTTGAGCTCCCTTCCCACTGGCTATCTGTTTTGTATAAGGTAATGTATATGTTTCCATGCTACTCTCTCCATTCATCCAACTCTCCCCACCACCCCCCTCCACCCCGCCTGGTCCCCAAGTCTGTTTAGAGAAAGGATTTTTTTTAAGAGGAAAATAATGGGGAGAAAGCAAACCTATGGTTGGTCAGGGAAAGATGGCTGTTGCTGTTTAGTCAACTTGGCCCAGTAATTGGGATGAAATGAATTAATATAAGCAAAGCACTTAGAACAGCTATGATCTAAGTGATTAGAGCTTTACTGATCATTAACATATAATCAGACTTTTAGACATGTCTATTATTGTTACTACTATTGTTATTCATAGAGAATGTGGACTTGAATAAAGAGGTTAGTCCAATAGCTACCTTTCATTTAGTATCTAAGTATCCAGCCTTCTACATTCATTATCTCATATACTCCTCATAACAGCACTTTCAAAAAGATATTACTACCCCATTTGGAGGAGAAGAAATGGAGGCTAAGAGAGATGTCTTAGACTGCTTGGCAGATATCACAAAATACTAGAGACCAAGTGGCTGAAACCACAAACACTCCTCACCCTTCTGGAGGCTGGAAAGTCCAAGGTCAAGATTCCTGCTGAGAGCCATCTTTCTGGTTTGCAAACCACTCTGTCCTCCCATGGTGGAGAAAACAGGACTCTGGTCTTCTTTCTATAAGGGCATTAACCCCATCATGGGAGCCATACTCTCATGAGGTCCCACTTAGATATACTTGATCCTAAAGCACCATTTCAGCCAGGATGAAGATTATATCATTGTATGTCCTCGGAGTGCAGAAGATGGAGGTAGGTAAGTAGAGGTTGAGAAAAGTGAAAGGAGAAACTGGAATGAACTTGATAAATTTCAAAAGTTATCAATTTATTAGGCCCTGCCTCCTCTCATTTCCCAGCCTGCTGCCCACAGTACAGAAATAATGCAACACTTGGTCATTCTAGAAAAGCTCATCTCTGCGATCAAGAGAGATGTCTTGCCCCCGGCTTAGCACACCAGGGCTGGGTTCCAGCTAACGAACCTCCTCTTAGCCAATTACAAAGGAGGGAGGAAAGGCTAAGAATTAGAAAGGAGTGAGTGCCAAGCCCAACACATTTTATTACCAAACTGTTAGAATTAGAAGAGGGCGTCTATCAGATTGGCTAAGAAAACACTAGCAACCACTTGGACTGTGGAACTCCAAAAGGATTTGCAGTAACAGAGTCTGATAAGATGTAGCCAGTGTAGATTTGTGAGGGCAGGCCTAGCTTGAAAGAACTCGTTGGGTTTGTTTTGATTTTATTTTTTTAAGAGGAATTACAGTTATAGGAGACAAAAGAAAAAAGAAAAGTCTAGGATTCTATTTACCTAAAATTTCAAAAAGCATGTGATAAGGTTGCACATTAAAGCCAATTGCCCCAGGTGAGAAATCATGGCAGGGGGTAAAACAGCACACTGTGAAGACAAGTTGCTGCCCAAACAGGAAACCAAAAAAGGGTAATAAAAGGTAATATCTCTAGCTGGAAAGGGGTTATTTGTGGGGCTGGTTTGATCTTTTCTCATTTATACAATTTAATCAGAAGACAAAAACTCTGGTGGTTTTTCATTGTTTTTTTTTTTTTTTTCAGGTGGAAAGAAATTGAACAAGGGTATTGACATCATGTGTGTGTGTGTGTGTAAATTGAACAAGGGTATTGACATCGTGTGTGTGTGTGTGTGTGTGTGTGTGTGTTACTCACTCAGTCATGTCTGACTCTTGAGACCCTATGGACTATAGCCTGCCAGGCTCCTCTGTCCATGGAATTCTCCAGGCAAGAATACTGGAGTGAGTTGCTATTCCCCTTCTTCAGGGGCACTTTCCAACTCAGGGCTCGAACCTATGTCTCCTGCATTGCAGGCAGATTATTTACTATCTGAGCTACCACGGAATTCTACTGATAACCTAGCAGCATCAAAATCTACCCTCAAGTCCTCTCCTCCCCAGTTCTTCCTTCAATAACAATTCATGGGATGCTTCTGCAATGAGAGGGACTGTTGTAGACTCTTGGGATAATCAGATCAGATCAGATCAGATCAGTCGCTCAGTCGTGTCCGACTCTTTGCGACCCCATGAACTGCAGCATGCCAGGCCTCCCTGTCCATCACCAACTCCCGGAGGTCACTCAGACTCACATCCATCGAGTCAGTGATGCCATCCAGCCATCTCATCCTCTGTCGTCCCCTTCTCCTCCTGCCCCCAATCCCTCCCAGCATCAGAGTCTTCTCCAATGAGTCAACTCTTCGCATGAGGTGGCCAAAGTACTGGAGTTTCAGCTTTAGCATCATTCCTTCCAAAGAAATCCCAGGGCTGATCTCCTTCAGAATGGACTGGTTGGGTCTCCTTGCAGTCCAAGGGACTCTCAAGAGTCTTCTCCAACACCACAGTTCAAAAGCATCAATTCTTCAGCACTCAGCCTTCTTCACAGTCCAGCTCTCATATCCATACATGACCACAGGAAAGACCATAGCCTTGACTAGGCGAACCTTTGTTGGCAAAGTAATGTCTCTGCTTTTGAATATGCTATCTAGGTTGGTCATAACTTTCCTTCCAAGGAGTAAGTGTCTTTTCATTTCATGGCTGTAGTCACCATCTGCAGTGATTTTGGAGCCCAGAAAAAGAAAGTCTGACACTGTTTCCACTGTTTCTCCATCTATTTCCCATGTAGTGATGGGACCAGATGCCATGATCTTCGTTTTCTGAATGTTGAGCTTTAAGCCAACCTTTTCACTCTCCACTTTCACTTTCAAGAGGCTTTTTAGTTCCTCTTCACTTTCTGCCTTAAGAGTGGTATCATCTGCATATCTGAGGTTATTGATATTTCTCCCAGCAATCTTGATTCCAACTTGTGTTTCTTCCAGTCCAGCGTTTCTCATGATGTACTCTGCATATAAGTTAAATAAGCAGGGTGACAATATAAAGCCTTGATGTACTCTTTTTCCTATTTGGAAACAGTCTGTTGTTCCATGTCCAGTTCTAACTGCTGCTTCCTGACCTGCATACAAATTTCTCAAGAGGCAGATCAGGTGGTCTGGTATTCCCATCTCTTTCAGAATTGTCCACAGTTTATTGTGATCTACACAGTCAAAGGCTTTGGCATAGTCAGTAAGGCAGAAATAGATGTTTTTCTGGAACTCTCTTGCTTTTTCCATGATCCAGCAGATGTTGGCAATTTGATCTCTGGTTCCTTTGCCTTTTCTAAAACCAGCTTGAACATCAGGAAGTTCATGGTTCACATATTGCTGAAGTCTGGCTTGGAGAATTTTGATCATTACTTTACTAGCGTGTGAGATGAGTGCAATTGTGCGGTAGTTTGAGCATTCTTTGGCATTGCCTTTCTTTGGGATTGGGATGAAAACTGACCTTTTCCAATCTTGTGGCCACTGCTGAGATAATCAGTGAACCAAAAAGACAGAAACTCCTGCCCTCTTGGAGTTTGCAGTTGTAGCAAACAGACAATAAACAATATACACCACGCTGTTCAGTTTGGGCCTAAACACCGAAGTTACAAATGAAATTGAATCCCAGGAATGTTGCCATGGTTCAGCTAAGACAAATCAAAACGAAATGACTACAAAAATTGAGTGATTTGTTAGAACTGTGACCTATCCCACCAGGGCTACATAGCAAGACTTTCGGAATCCCTTCATTTCCAGGTTAGGATTAAAGGGCACTTAAAAGTCTTTAGTTCTTGATGTGTGTATATTCCTGCACTCTTGCCCCAAGCACAACTTGAAAGTCCTAGAGGGCAAGAATCACTGCACCTCTTCTATTTCCTACATCTCTACCTGGCTCATGGGAAACAATGAATTCTCAACCCTACAAATGTCAATGACTTTGTTACCAGTTTCCATAAACTAGAGGAGGAGACTGCAGAAAGAGTTACAGTTGCATCTCTAAACCCACAAAAGATTATTACTGTTAGGACTATGGCAAACAGTTCTCCAACACTGCAGAAGCCAGGAAACAAAATGAAACAAAGTAGCAGAGGAAGTGGAGGTTTCTGGTTTGCCAGACAGGTTGATAAAGACATCAACAGAACTTTTTTCCCCTGCTGCTGCTGCTACTAAGTTGCTTCAGTCATGTCCGACTCTGTGCAACCCCACAGAGGGCAGCCCACCAGGCTCCCCCATCTCTGGGATTCTTCAGGCAAGAACACTGGAGTGGGTTGCCATTTCCTTCTCCAATGCATGAAAGTGAAAAGTGAAAGTGAAGTCGCTCAATCGTGTCGGACTCTTCAAGACCCCATGGACTGTAGCCTACCAGGCTCCTCCGTCCATGGGATTTTCCAGAACAGGTTGATAAAGACATCAACAGAACTTTTTTCCCCAGAGACACTTAAAACAGAAAAGATTCTCAAGGACTTAATGAAGTTAGGTGATGGAGGTTTCTAAAAAACAGACAGTGGTAATAATTGCTTATGTCAATTCTAATTTGTGATAACAATCTAAAAAGCATGAGGCTAGCACTGGAGAGTTGAGTTCACAGTTGGACATTTAGGGATTGAGTCCCTGCTCCCAAAAGGATCTTTGCCAATGGGGAAGGCACAAGGTCTCTCTGGGAGATAGAGCCATGGCATATTATAAACTCAGCGCTTGAGCCAGACTATTCAGTGGATTGAGTGGGCTGTGATCAAGTATGGAGCTTCTGAAGCTTTAACTGGCCACTGTAGGATGGCAACCATAACAGGAGACTAAAGCTCTCAAGATCAGTCCTGGAAGAAGTCTTTACCTTTGAAGAAGAATGTTCAGAAGAATGTGGTCGTGATCCATCACTGCTCTAGCAAAGTAGGCAACAGCCACGGTGTGTCAACTTAAACAAGGAGATGAGTGCTCCCTAGACAGGGAGGATTTCCACCCACTGTTTTTGTGGGTTGTGATGGCGTAAGACTTGATCACACAAGGCTTCAAATGATGCCAAGAGCCAAGGTAGAACTCTGTGGTCAAAGGCATGGTAGTCAAGTATTGGTCTTCCCCCTCTCCTCTTACACCTGCTGTCCTCTGTGTCCTACTAAACACATATGCACACTCAGATGAACAGTAGAGTCCTTGAGACTCTGATGTTTCTTTGTTCAGTACATTTAGGCAGGTTTTCTGATCACTATGACTTCCTGATATCCATTTGTATCACACTTCAAAACAGCAAGTCTGTCCAAAACGATCTCATCTTTAAAACTGTCAGATTTATCTTTGACCTTACAATTTTTTGTGTGACAGAAAGTCTTCTTTTCTGAAGACTGCAAACTTCCTGCAGCAGGGTGTATAATCCAAAAGAAATCTGCTATAAGAAGCACATCACAGTTTTGACTGATGACTTTGCTTGGATTCCAAGTATAGAGAGTACTTCTAAAAGTCTCTCTACTGAGTGTCTGATGTGTCATGTCTCTCGCATCATCAGAAGAGGGAATTGGAGCCCAAGACTTTCAGAATTCAATAGGCAGTGTTCTTTCTTCCATATCATAGTGTTTCGAAAATTAGCAACATTCTCCTGACATATCTTGCTAAATCGAAGTGCATTTCTTAATCATTTCTTTGTGACTCTAACTTTCTCCTTCTCTTACAATTTTTTTTTCAATCTTATATTCTCAAGCCACCTCTGCCTTCAACCTCCAAGTCCTAGCCTCCCATGGATTTGGCTTCCAAAGGACCTTCCTTGTGCTATTCTTCCAGACCAGGAACAATTACTTCTCTGGACCTTTCTGTTTGTGAAGTCATAAACCATATGGACTGGCAAGGCCCTGAGACATCACCTTGTCAAATGCTCACATTTTATAGGAGGTAGAAATTGAGTGCAAGGGAGCCCTCAGTCATACTGGGTTCATGACCCACAACCTACATCCTTTCTACTTTATTAGGCCATCCTTAACAAGTTCAGCATCAACTCAGAATTGTCCAGAGCACTTTCTCTAGGCCCCCTATTCTCTGCTGGTTATGACAGAACTAAAGTACTCAGAGAAAAATTCTAATTGGTGTGCTTTCTCAGCAATAGATTGCCATTCTGAGGTATTAGTGTCTTAACTCAGTAAACTGTGCTGTTTTACAGATGACCATGTTGTGATATGAAATAAATGGTAGGGATTTGAGGCTTTGAGGCAGAAGGGAGAGAGACTATAGATTGAATAGTTTTGTCAGACTCATGGATCACTCCTTTAGAACTTGTGGAATGTTGAAAGAGGGCCCCTAAATCAGAGGTCCCCATGCTATTTCTTTCTAAATGTAGATAAAGCATGATACACTGAGAAATGGCAATTAGTAAGGAGCCAGCTTCTCCTTCACCACACATTTTCTGTGAATTTTAGATATATTTAAATCTATTTGGGGCTAGTTTCCTGGACTAGTTAATCCTAGGGACACCCCCAATTTAAGAATTCCATGGACCCCGAGGAGCCTGGTGGGCTACAGTCCATAGTGTCGCAAAGAATCAGACACAACTAAAGTGACTGAGCGTGCATGCATATCTCCGGTTTAAAATGTTATGCTTTATGGTAACAGTGAAGTAACCTCTAGTTTAGGATTTGCAAACTCAGATATCTAGTGGGACAGGAAGTTCACATAAGGAAGTAGGATGTTTGTATATTAAGCATTTTATTTGCTACTAATTGTGAAGGGCATGCTGGGCATCTCTCTTGGAGATTTAGAATGTATAGCATTATATTCAAGGATTTGAGATGTACTATAGTACCTAAAGTCATTTAATTGTTTAACATAGAACCCTGTTTTCTAGCACTCCTCAAAACCTGCAGGGGAACAGTGTTTCATGAATGTCAGTTTGGTAAAGGGTTTATTTAATGAGTTTTATACATTGTTTGGAAATATATAATTTAGAATGACAAGTTTACTCTATGAAAAAACAAAAATAATAATAAAAAAAAACTTGTAGGGCAACTATTCTGTCTACAATGAACTATGATGGTCCAGTGTTGCTAGAGTCTCTGATTTTTATCAAGGAAAGCCCCAAATCCAAACTTACATGTGAAAGCCTTGATTTTTCAATGCTGGCAACTCAAATTTGAACAATGGAACTTGTAGGCGCACAAAGCAACTCCTATCCTCAGGCTTACGAAGCACTGATTGGCCCCTGGGAGATCACAATGTAACCAGGGCAGCCTGGAGTCCTATGTCCAAGGGATGCTGACTGGTACTTGGAAGTGCTATAAAGAAAGTCTACTGCACCTTGGAAGTGCATTTCTATGCAGGAACAAAGAATTACTATGCCTTGATTCCTCCTGCAGAGGCTGGGCACTCACAGCAGGGCTCAGAGATGTGGAGTTTCCTACCTGGGTGGTCCAAAGAGCTCAGACCAGTTGGGCTCTGCTGTGTGCCCCCAGGCTCTTAGCCTTCACAGTTCAAGGAGCACTTATTGTTAGATTACAGCTCTGTTTCCAGGAATGTGAAAGTGCCTAGAGGTTATCACTTTACAACCCAGAGAAGGGAAGAGGATGCCATTCCCTTCTCACTGTTTTGTGGGGGAGAAGCTGGCCAGGGTCCAATCGTGAAACCAGGGCATAGAGAGACAGCTACTTCGAGAGGCAGAAAGACATTGATGGGGTGAGACCCACAGACGATTGAGTTGCCAAGGACCAAGCTTGATAATAACGATACTAATCACAATTACTACGTAGTGACCTCTGGCTCTAAGTGAGAAGCACTTTATAAGCAAGATTGCATTTAATTTCTACAACAACATGACAAAGATTAAGTCAGTTACCCAAGGTCACCCAGGAAGTGAGAGAGTCCAGATGCAAAAATCAAGCTCAGGCAAAATTTCTGAGTTGGCTATTAACTCACAACAAAACTTCTGCTTAGAGGGTTTGAGAGAAATGTAATGTGGTTTGTTGTTCCTTAGCATATTTGCCCTGACCTTCTTGGAACTATTGGGCTTCCCAGGTGGTGCTAATGGTAAAGAACCCACCTGCCAATGCAAGAGACATAGAGACGTGGGTTCAATCTCTGGGTTGGGAAGATCCCCTGGAGGAGGACATGGCAACCCACTTCAGTATTCTTGCCGGGAGGATCCCATGGACAGAAGAGCCTGGCGAGCTATAGTCCACAGGGTCACAAAGAGTCAGGCATGACTGAAGCTACTTTGCATGCATGCTTGGAACTGTTTTTGATTTTCTTTCTGGGTGTCATCAACTTCTCCATGATTTTACCAGAAGTTGTCTTTGCAATTTGTCATATTTAATTCAAATCCTGTTCTCTGTATGTTAAAGGAACAGGATGTTTGTAAATAAAGGCATGGTTTTTATCTTGTCCAAAGCCAAAAAAGCTCAGGTAAAAAGCTGGTGCCCAGTGTGATCTTAGGGACAGTGATAGGTCATGGTCAATGACTGGTCTCTCAATGAGGGGAGCAGGCCATGTATGTTCCCATGAGAAAATTAATTTTCCATTTTTTCCACAGAGGAGACCCCTATAGCTTCAACTTCCTGCCTGGCCTAGCTAAAGCTGCTCTCTTCCTAAAGCTCCCCCATTTCTGTTGTCTCAAGAAAGTATACTTTAATGAAACTTTTTAAAACCCAACTTACTTGTCACCTTCCCAGATCTACAAGGGGGTCTCTTCGTTCGGATGTAGCTTGTCACATGATTCCACTCATAATAAAAGAACCATGGACCATAGAATGACCTGGTTTTTCTGAAAAGTTTTTGCTGATACAGTAACTGATTTTATTTTCCTATTAACAATGAAACTAAACAGCTCTTTTTAGCAGCTTGCTGCATTGACGACCACCACCTCAGTCCCACTCAACAGCTTTATCATTCAGAGGAAACAGCACCAATAAGGACTACAAACGAACCCAGAAGACAGGTCTGGCATATTACATTATTTGACATTCTTGAGGTCACTGCTGTCTGCCAAGTAACCAACCTTACTTTTAATCAGAAAAGGCATAAAGGGTCACAAGTTTCATTTGAGACATGGTTAAGAGGGCAAAGGAAGAGATGGGTCAGATGATTTATCATAATGTGCATTTATTTGATGGACATTTCCACGTATCTTATTATCCATCCGCAGAGTAGACAGATGGGGGAAAGGGGAATGATGTGAATAGGGACTCTTCTGGGAGTGATGGCTTTGCCATGGAGGGCAGTGAAAGAACACAGTGAACTCAGGAACATCAATCATCAATCTCCCAGTTAATCTCCAGGGTTTTGGCTTTGATTACTTATATATGGACCCTGAGGTTCTAGTAGAACTTATCCACAATCAGGGCACCTTCATCTTGAGTTTGGATGGGCCTATGCTGAGAGTCTTTGACTTGGCTGATTCATTGGAAGGAACATCCTACCATAGAATACTACAGAAACAGGTCAGTGCTTAGTGATCACTTAGGATGAGTCTAGGCTCTGCTTGGCGCAAGAGTTGAGAGGAAGAGAAGTTACCAAAGCATTATATCTGATCCCTGCCCTCAAGGGGTTTATACTTGGAGAAGAAATAGTGATACACAAAGCATCTAGAGAGACCTGAGGACACGGACTGAAGAAGAGTACTTAAACAGAAAATGCTGCCAGGAGAGGAAGAAGAATGAGATGGGTGTGGGCCTAATTAGCCTTACAGTACTATCAGTTCAAGAACTTAATGTTTAATAAAAGGTTCCTAATTCCAATGTTCTTGTTTATTTCCCTCAGCCTACAATTAGCCATTATAGTATGTGCAGTGGTAGCTCAGCTAGTAAAGAATCTGCCTGCAAGGTGGGAGAGCTGGGTTCGACCTGGGTTGGGAAGATCCCCTGGAGGAGGGCATGGCAACCCACTCCAGGATTCGCCTGGGGAATCCCCATGGACAGAGGAGCCTGGCGAGCTACAGTCCATGGGCTCACAAAGAGTTGGTCATGACTGAGCAACTAAGCACAGCACAGGAGAAGCTTAAAACAGAAGAGGCCATCATGAATTAAGAAGCCAAGAGTTAGTTATCTGTTGCTGCTTGTATTCTCACTTACTATTTGCAGAAAAGAACAAAAATGTGGGATCCAGACAATACATGATTATTTGGGTCTTCTACCTACCATCACTCTAAAAAGACTTTATTAAATTGATACAGCCACTAAGGAGAACAGTTTGGAGGTTTCTTAAAAACTAAAAATAAATTTACCATATGATCCTGCAATCCTACTCCTGGGCATATACCAAAAAACCCCCCAAAAACCATAATTCAAAAAGATGCATGCATCCCACTGTTCATTGTAACACTATTTATGATACCCAAGACATGGATACAACCTAAATGTCTATCTACAGGTGAATGGATAAAGAAAGTTTGGTGTATAAATATACATATATATATAACATACACACACACACACATGGAATTCAGTCACAAAAAATAATAAAATAATGCTGTTTGCAGCAACATGGATAGACCTAGAGAGTGTCATACTAGGTGAAGTAAGTCAAAGACAAATATCACATGATACCACTTATATGTGGAATTTTTACAAAATGATACAAAGTAAGTTATGCACAAAACAGAAACAGACCTACAGACACAGAAAACAAGCGTATGGTTACCAAATGGGAAGCAGGGCAAGGGATAAATTAAGAATGTGGGATTAACATAAACATACTGCTATATAGAAGATAACCAACAAGGACCTACTCTATAGCACAGGGAACCACACTCAATATTTTGTGATAACCCATAAGAGGAAAAGAATTTGAGGAGGGGAAAAAAAATATATATATATATACACACACACACACATATACATACATACACACACACATATGAAAAAAGTGAAAGTGTTAGTCACTCATTCACCCAACTTTTTGCAACTCCATGGACTATAGTCCACTAGTCTCCTCTGTCCATGAAATTGTCCAGGTAAGAACATTGGAGTGGGTAGACTTTCCCTTCTCCAGGGGATCTTCCTGACCCAGGGATCAAACCATAGCCTCCTGCACTGCAGGCAGATTCCTTACTGTCTGAACCACCAGGGAAGCAAAGTAATTCAGATATACTTTGCTGAACACCTGAAACTAACACAACATTATAAATCAACTATATTCAGTTTAAAAAATTAAGTCTTTTAATGTAAGTTCTGCTTCATCAGATGAGAGTTCGACATCACCCTTTATACAGAACATATAACTCAGGAGTTGTGCATCTAGGAGTCAGTTAATGTGAATGAGTCACAGGGGTAGAGGCAAGTAGAACAACAGGTGGGAATTCTGGGGCCCTGGAGGGGAAGGTTGACTCTATCAAAAGCAGTATTACCCGGCAATACCACTGCTGCCATGTGCAGACATGGTCCTGTATAGCCCATGTATGCAATTTTCCAGAAGATAAAGTGGTAGTTTGTGGCCCAGTCCAGTATTCCTGTCTGGAGAATCTCATGGACAGAGGAGCCTGGTGGGCTGAAGTTCATGGGGTAGCCAAGTCAGATATGACTGAGCGACTAAGCACACATGTGAAATTTAGTCACGTCTAAGTCACTATTTAACTTACAGCAAAACAAAACTCACATGTGGATCTGCTCCATGGATTTTTGGTTTAGAATGCCTGATTTAGAGCAATCTGTTCATTTTACAGATGAAGAAATAAGATCCATAAAAAGGCAAGATATGTTTTTCAAGGTCATACAACTAACTCAAGAGCCAAAACACAGTTTTCCTGAATCTTAAATTTCAGTTGCTTTCATTATATCATACTGTCTTATAAGAGATCAGTCTCAGAGATTATACAAAGATTCAAACTATAGAAGACCTGAGAAGGACTTTCATTCTTCCTTACCCCTCCATCCTCAGTTTTAAGGATTAACCACAGTCATTGTGAAAGGTCTGAGACCTCCATGTAGCTCCATCTCAAGCCCTTCTCAGCTGAGTGTTCCTTTAAGATTTGTCTCAACAACGGGAAAATGGGAGTGATGGAGCCATCTACAAAGGCAAAAAGCACTGGGCCTTGACTGCTCACTGGGGAGCCTCAAAGGAGAATTCTCCAGAGCTTAGGTTTGCAGAATGCGATAGGCTGTGTTTCAGCACCCATAGCCCAGGACCAGCGAACTCTTCCCGGTTTATAATTTGGAGTGAGCATCAGCAATGGACAACTCCTAGTTTCATTTCCTACCAGGAATAGACAAAGCTTCCCCAAGAAAATCATCCCTTCATGGCTGATAAAAATAGAACTGCAATTTATGCTTCCATCTACTCCCTCTGTCTTCAGGCTCTTAAGGCGTACTTCCCTTTGTAATGGCTGATTTAGATGGATTCCCAGGGTACTGCATCACTGCTGATGACATTAATGGTCTTGGGCTCCCTGAATTTTGATTGATTGGTATAATCTGCAAAACTATTTCAGGACATAGATTTATTATTATTAAGCCTATAAAATGGTGTCAGGGTCAAAGCAAGCCGATGATGTGTGTTGTGATGCAAACACGGCCAAGGGGCAGAAGCTACCATTTAATAGACACGAGTGGCAGGAGCAGACCATGCTTCATCCTCTGCTCATGACCTGCCTCTAGGCTTCTCCCAAAGGCACAGTGGATTTAGGCCCCGGTTGTACTGGGCAAAGGGTTGGGGGTGGGGAAGAAGGAAGATAAAGTGTATACTACTAATTACCTTCCTAAATTGCTTAATTCCTTACAGAGGCTTTGGAGATTTTTCTTCTCAGCTCATTTGGAAGGGGATTAAAGATTTCCTTCAATTTTTTTTTTGTCTTGCAAATATTTTCTAGCTCAAACCTGTTGTTTTTGGAGCCAAAGAAATATTGATGCTATCTCATTTAACCTCTATAAAGGCAAGAAGAAAAGACTAAGACTAAACAAGGAATTATACAACTAGCCATTTTATCCTTCCTTTTCCTCCTTCAGAAAGCTTAGCTCCAGTACTAAGAGCAAAGAAATGGACCTTATGTTAGGCTGGGTTCCAGAAAGATATTCTCAAGAATGCCTTTGCAAATTCCTTTTGGAAAGGATAGGATAGTCCATAAAATAATAACCTATACTTTCCATTTATATATGGGATACAGAAAGGTGAAAAGAGCTTCACTTTTACTCTTACAACAGCAAAACCTGGACTTGCATATTCACAACTTTCCATAAATTTATCAAAGAGCTGAGGTTACTAGGCAACCAACTAGCTAACCAACCAAAACTAATTTGAAGGAAGACAAGATGATTGAAAGCAGAGATGGGATGTGAGTACTTTTTCCCTTGGACTGATGCAGCTGGACATCCAGAATGAGAGGGATTCAGTTAAAATTATGAATGAACTGATTGGCAGTGGTCAAGTGTGGGCTAATGAGACAGTATAGAATCCTGGGAGCCATGGATATAATGGAATTCATGCTGATTCTTCTCCACTGGCCTCAGAGGGCACTCACAGAAAAGACTGGTGAGAGTCCTGGGAAACAGTCTCTGCAGGTACACACTGGCAGAGAAGAAGAGCAGCCACCACAAGAAAGGTGTGAAGCTTTACCTAGATTCTCCCCTGTCCTCCTGTCTGCAGAACAAAAGTCTTAAATTACTGTGGGGCAAAGGCAACAGCCCATTGCAACTGGGATGAGAAAAAAATCCTCTGACCCCTGGGATAAAGAAGAATACTGCATACTGATAAAGGGGTGAGTTATCCAAAAGACAAAAGATGGAATTTCAGTTGAGCTATTTCAAATCCTGAAAGATGATGCTGTTAAAGTGCTGCACTCAATATGCCAGCAAATTTGGAAAACTCAGCAGTGGCCACAGGACTGGAAAAGGTCAGTTTTCATTCCAATCCCAAAGAAAGGCAATGCCAAAGAATGCTCAAACTACCACACAATTGCACTCATCTCACACGCTAGTAAAGTAATGCTGAAAATTCTCCAAGCCAGGCTTCAGCAATACGTGAACCGTGAGCTTCCAGATTTTGAAGCTGGATTGAGAAAAGGGAGAGGAACCAAAGATCAAATTGCCAACATCCTCTGGATCATCAAAAAAGCAAGAGAGTTCCTGAAAAGCATCTGCTGCTGCTGCTGCTAAGTCGCTTCAGTCGTGTCCGACTCTGTGCGACCCCATAGACAGCAGCCCACCAGGCTCACCTGTCCCTAGGATTCTCAAGGCAAGAACACTGTAGTGGGTTCTACTTCTGCTTTATAGACTATGCCAAACCCTTTGACTGTGTGGATCACAATAAACTGTGGAAAATTCTGAAAGAGATGGGAATACCAGACCACCTGACCTGCCTCTTGAGAAACCTATATGCAGGTCAAGAAGCAACAGTTAGAACTGGACATGGAACAGTGGACTGGTTCCAAATCAGGAAAGGAGTATGTCAAGGCTGTATATTGTCACCCTGCTTATTTAACTTAAATGCAGAGACCATCATGCGAAGTGCCAGGCTGGATGAAGCACAAGCTGGAATCAAGACTGTCTGAAGAAATATCAATAACCTCAGATATGCAGATGACACCATCCTAATGGCAGAAAGCAAAGAGAAACTAAAGAGCCTCTTGATGGAGGTGAAAGAGGAGAGTGAAAAAGCTGGCTTAAAACTCAACATTCAGATAACTAAGATCAAGGCATCTGGTCCCACACTTCATGGCAAATAGGGAAACAATGGAAACAGTGTCAGACTTTATTTTGGGGGGCTCCAAAATCACTGCAGATGGTGACTGCAGCCACGAAATTAAAAGACACTTGCTCCTTGGAAGAAAAGCTATGACCAACCTAGACAGTATATTAAAAAGCAGAGACGTTACTTTGCCAACAAAGATCCATCTAGTCAAAACTATGGTTTTTCCAGTAGTCATGTATGGATGTAAGAGTTGGCCCATAAAGAAATATGAGTGCCCAAGAATTGATTCTTTTGATCTGTGGTGCTAGAGAAGACTCTTAAGAGTCCCTTGGACTGCAAGGAGATCCAACCAGTCCATCCTAAAGGAAATCAGTCCTGAGTATTCATTGGAAGGACTGAAGCTGAAGCTAAAACTCCAATACTTTGGCCACCTGATGTGAAGAAGTGACTCATTGGAAAAGACCCTGATGCTGGGAAAGATTGAAGGCAAGAGGAGAAAGGGACGACAGAGGATGAGATGGTTGGATGGCATCATTAACTTGATGGACATGAGTTACAGCAAACTCTAGGAGTTGGTGATGGATCCATGGGGTTGCAAAGAGTTGGACATGACTGAGGAACTGAACTGAACTATCCAAAAGACAACATCCCAAATGAATCTAACACCAGAGCATTAAGATACTTGAATCAGAAACTGGCAGAAATGAAAGGAGAAATTGCTCATCAAACCTAAAGGCTTCAACATTCTTCTCTCTGTTACTAATACAAAAATAGGCAGAAAATCAGTAAGAGCAAAGAGTATGTGAAATGACCTAATCGAAATCTATAGAATATTGTATTTAAAAATGGTAGAATATACATTTTTTACAAGTATAGAAGGACATTTCATGAAGAAAGGCCATATTCTGGGCATAAACTAAATCTTAATAGATTAATAACCCTGGAAAATCATACCAGAAAAACAGTCTCTGACCGTAAGAGAATTAAACTAGGAATAACAGACAGATATCTTTAAATATTTAGAATTTAAGCTATGTATTTCTAAATTGCCCAGGGCTCCAAGAGACATTCTCAAGGGAAGCTAAAATGACTTTAATAAAATAGGAATAAAAGTAAGCCTCATCAAAATGTATGGGATACAGTTAAGGCAGTAGTTAAAGGAAAATGTATAGCACCAATTGCTTATATTATAAAAGGGGAATCTTTTCAAATTCGTTAGCAAAGTTCCTTCTTTAAGAAACTAACAAAGACAGAGCAAGTTAAACCCAAACCAAGACAATGTCAAGAAATAATAAAGAGTAGAAATCAGTGAAATTTGAACCTGAAAAACAACAGAAGAGGGCTACCCCTCTTTATTAATTTTTTTCAGTACTTATTGGAGTCTATTATCCTAACATACTTTGAAGAATTCAAAGCTATCATTTCCTTAAGAATGGCTAGTAGGTTCCTATAAGCCCGATCTTCCCCAGAAGTCAGCCAGGAAAGAAGCGTGTGGAGGTCACTGTCTGGGTTGACACTGCCCTCTGATAGCTGGCAGTGCAGGACAGCTGCAGAGGACTGCTGTGATGCTGATGGACACTTGCATAAAAACACACACTCACCGGTAAACAAAGACTTTATACATCACCACTAAAATTCAGTACAAAAGATACCCCCAAACCCTGAAAAATATGTTTTTAGGCACTATAAATGGAACAAACAGCTCCTAAGACACTGAGTTCAGGTGTCTGTATGGGGCACAGTTATATTTAGACTGAAGTCTTGTTAAAAGCATTCGGCAGAAATCTAATAGTCAGGTTTTTAATAACCCCATGAAAGTAGAAATTCTATAAGTGTGTGTGTGTGTGTCTGGAAAGTCTTCCCTGGAAAAGCTTCTCCAAGCAGATGGTGTGTGTGCATGCATGCACGCGTGACTCCATGTGTGCTCAGCAGTGTCCCATTCTTTGTCCAACCCTGCCAAGCTCCTCCGTTCATAGAATTTTCCCAGCAAGAATACTGGAATGGGTCGGCAGTTCCTACTCCAGGGTATCTTCTCCACGCAGGGATTGAAGCTGCGTCTCCTGGGTCTCCTGCATTGGCATGTGGATTTCTTACTGCTGAACCGATGGGGAATCCCCCAGGCAAATGGTTTCCTACCAGTTAAAATGAGGGGCAGTGATGGGAGGTGACACTCAGGGAGACCACAAACCCAACTGGGGCTGGAACAGGCATTTGTTGTGTCTCAGGAAAAGCCAAGAACCGAAACTGTGAGCGGCAAGGAGCTCATGGAAGGGAGAGAAGAGTTAGAGCTGAATGAAGGTTGGAGCCCAGGCTCTAGTTCCCAAAAGGAATTTAAATGCCTTCTGGAATGTCACCTACTCCATATCCATTAAACCAACATATTTTAGAAGCTTAGATTTTTGTCTTAAATAAGCTTAGTTTTGCCTCTGGTGTGAACCTAGGTCTTTTCCTGAGGTCTCTCAGGGGCCCAGCCAAGCCCCAGACTTACTTGCCTAGAGAGACCAAGGAGAGAAATCAAACAAGGAGTCTAATCTGATGGGTGACCATTGGGGTGTGTTTCCTGAGGAGTCTAGGGCACTGTTTCAATTCTCAGCTCTGTCTATAAAGCACCATCTCCCAATCTGGTTGTATTCTTTCCAGTGGTAGGGACCAGACACCTTATTTTCTTGTTGTTTTAAACTTCCATGATTGTGCTCTGCAGTTCCATAAGAACCATTGTATTAGATGGGAATTTCTCCAAGGCCAAAGACTGTATTTTTCTCTATTTATTCAAACAATGTTTGTTGAACATCTACAATGGGCCAGGAACTGTAGGGGCTGGCCACAGGATAATGGGGAGGAGGGGCAGTGTCCCTGATCTCATGGGACTTTCACTGGGGGAGTTAGACACTAAACAAATAATTATAGTTAATTAAATATTTACAACTGATTTAAGAACTACAAAAGAATGACAAATTTCTATATCCCAGGCACTTGGCCTACCTAGCGCAGTACATATGCATAACAAATATTTGTCGAATGTTTGCCTCTGTGGTTATCTGCATGGACATTAAATGCCCAAGTATATTCTGGTAAGAGCTACTAGGCAAGAAAAGCTGTCAGAAAATTTTGGGAAGCCTGCTATAGACAAAGTCAAACAGGTTTCCTTCATGCAGGATTTTCCCCAGACTTCAACCTGCTGATGTGTACTGGGACTCTAAAGGAGCCCCCGGTGTGCACGGAGCATCACAGGGGCTTGTACTCTGCAGTGACCCAAAAAGCCTAATCATCAGGGGAGTCTCTCTTGGAAACACTTTGAATGTTTTCAGGAGGAACATCAGTGCTCCCTGCCATGGCCAGCAGTTGAGCCTTGGAGAGTCTGGTGAAGATCTGGACTTGTTTCTGGTAAAACAATCCTGCCCCTTGTTCAGGGAACACACGCTATGGCACACAGATGCCAGGGGAATATTGCTCCCACTTAGGGTTGCTTGAGACACACTTATACGAAAAAATTTTATTTGTGTTTATCTAAAATTCAGGGCTTCCCAGGTGGTACAGTGGTGAAGAATCCACCTGCCAACGCAGGAGATACAAGAGACACGGGTTTGAGCCCTGGCTCAGGAAGATCCCCTAGAGTAGGAACTGGCATCCATTCCAGTATTCTTGCCTGGAAAGATCCCATGGACAGAGGAGTCTGGGTGACTACAGTCCACAGGGTCACAAAGAGTCAGACGAAACTGAGAGACTGAGCATATCTGAAATTCAAATTCAGGTGGGCATCCTATATTTTCTAAAAAAATAGGTGGGCCCTACTTTTGCGCCAGCCTGATCTGTTGGCTACCACGAAGTCTGCCTGTGGAGAGCTCGGCTTTGAATCCAAGGGGCTGAGGAGGCCACCCTGCAGGTGCCATCCTGGCCAAGCACGCAGAAGCCAAGTCAGCTGTTGCGCAGATGTGCCTGACAAACCTTGCCGGGAGGCACTCCTGCCGCCGCCCTACTTGGCCAGGGTCCACCGCTGGGGAGCGGGTCAATTTCACACTTCTCATTTCAAAACCAGGAAAAAGATGAGTTCTGTCATCAAATTTCTGTGGTGCGGAATAGACTGAAGTGGTAATTCTTAACCAGGGGCAATTTGGCAAAGTCTGAAAATAGTTTGGTTATCACATCTGGGAGTAGGGGGCAGTGTTACCGTAGGGAGCAGTGTTACGGGCATCTAGTGGGCCCAGGCCAGGATAAACATCCTACAAGGCACAGAGAAGCCCTTGCGTCCAAGTATGACCCCATCCAAGACGCAAACAGTGCTGAGGCTCAGAAACCCTGGGCAAGAGAAAGCATGACCATGTTTCAGAAGCAAGGCCAACCCTAAGCAAATTTGTGAAGAGGAGAAAGTTTTAGTTCTCTATTCCCTGACCTTTGTCCAACAATCCCCACTCTGCAAAGAGTCCCTACGTTGCTTTTGCTTCCTTTGAGAAAAACAATATCTGTGTACTGCACCCCAATTTTTATGATGGTATCAATGCAACAATGTGCTAATTTTAAAAAACATGTTCCTATTCAGAAGATGGTGTGGCAGACCCTGCTCATTCCTTACTTTGGAGCCAATATTCTCTTTTTTCTTACTAGGAGGACATTCAGCTTTGTCCAAGGAAGCAAGGTACTCGGTTGAAAATATGGACCTCCTCAAACTTCGACTCAGTTAGAGGTGGATATGGGATAGGACAGGAAGTCTGCTGGGTGGAGGTTTCAGAAGGAGACTGTCACTAAATGTGGTCAGACTTAACTGGCACCTGGACTGAGGGTGTGATTTGAGACAGAAAAGTAGCTTCCATCTTGTAAGTGTGAAGAAAGGAGCCACACCTAGAAGGTGCTTCAGCAAGAGGCTGGAAGAGAGCTCGAGTCCTGTTGGGGGGGTGGGGGGCCCTGCGGTTCCCTTCAGCTGGGGTTCCATCCTGCACTAGATAGCTCAAGTCTCCTCTTTACGAAAGGAAGACAAACAATTTGGTTCCAACGCTCAAGATGGGTTTCTGGTCCATGCAACTCAACTCAGTTTTAATGGAGACACGGGCCTGGAGAGGAAAATGCTTAATGCGAGCCTGGAACCCAGTGGTAAGATCCTGGGAGCTGTGGAGCTCCTCAGAAATAATGAAGTTCTTAGGGACGGGGACCCTCCCATCTCTTCATCACTCACACAACGTGAGCTCCTCTGCACATAGGTAGCTGCCCCAGGTCTGACTCAAGGAGCAGATTAGATAAGCACTTGACTATTAATGGTGCTGGTCACTGCTACAGAGTGGCGACAATTGCAAGGAGATAAATGATTATAGGAAAGGCACACGGGAGTTCCCCAGAGGGCCCAGTACAAGTAAGAATTGACTGGCCTTCATTAGGACCCTATCCTGTGAGGACTCACGGGACCAGGAAGATGCTTTGGATGGCACTGACTTTTGAGAGAACAAGGTCAGCGTAGATCCAAAGAGAGAGGGTCTGGGAATTCTCCTTAAAATTGACACACAGTATCCGCTCTCTTTTCATATCCACTTCAGGTGTGTAGGAGGGTGGGGTGGATTATGATAAAGAAAAGGCCATCCTTGGAAATTTCCCCCGTGGTCCACTGACTAAGACTCCGTGCTTCTGCTGCAGGAGGTACAGGTTCAGTTCCTGGTTGGGGAACTAAGATCCTGCATGCTACTCGGCCTGGCCAAAAAAAAAAAGCCATTCTCAATATTGAAGGCCTGTTTGCAGAGATCAGCAGCCACCCTTCCCTTAGCAGAATTCACCCAGGTATCTAGCCTCGTGGGAACAGGGCCTGTGATGAGGTATCACGTCGTTCTGATATTGTGGACCTAATCAGAGGAAGGGACCCCTAACCCCAGTTCACACCCCTTTTCGTCCCCCACCCCCTCCAGACCCTCATCTGTGTGTCCCAAACAGGGCTAGGCTGGGCCAAGAAGAACGGCTAGGTCAGAAGCTGCTTCTTATCAGGATGTAGCCTTGGGATCCTGTCTCCATCTCTCTGTTACTTGAGGCTTCCTCATCTGCATGAATAGTGTCAATCACAGCACCTCCTAGGGTCCTTGTGAGGAGTAACAGGAATAATTCTAAAAAGGGCCAGACACACCACTGTGAATGCTGGGTTGCCTTATTTTATGATCCGATTGCTTTACTTGGTGATCTGAGAGAACATACAGTGGTCCAGCCCAGTTCTCAGAGAGGAGGAAAGTCACCCAGTGGGCCCTGAAGCAGTTACTTCTTCGTGGGGTGGCAGGGGTGCTGCTCTGCCCTGTCAGGCCCGAGGTGCCCACTGCCCCACCTCTCAGGCCTTGTGATGCTGGCTGGACCCAAGCCCCAGGGCCCTGAGGGTGTGGAGTCACATGGGAAGCCAGCATTGGTTCCAGGGGGAGGGGGCAGACACTGGATGACTGAGGAGAGCCGTGGGGAGGGGGAGGGAGGCTCTGCACCCCCAAGTATTAGGAGTATAGAGCCTCCCTTACGTGAGGTGAGTCTGCATAGATGGTCACAGAGTCCTCAGGTTGCTCCTGCCAAACACGAAGTATATATTTAAACTGGAGGACAGAGTGTGTAAACCATTAACAGGCCTCCCGACAAAGTGACAATGATACAATATGCCCTTGTTGGGAGGCCTACCTGAATTCTGCCTTTGTGTAATAAAATCTGTGCAAATGGCCTCTGGGCTGGGAGCCACTGTAAGCAGGCTTTTTATCTAAAAGCCTTACCTAAGAAACACAATAGCCCAAGTTCACCTGACATGATTTCTTTTCAAGGGCTGTGTGTATGTGTGTATCTGTGTGTGTGTGTTTTCTGAGGGGGAAGGGAAGCAGGTAAATGAACCACACTGGAACTTGCATGTCAACTTCTCACTTGTAAAATCTGTAGGGGAAGAAAGAGAGGGCGTAAAATGCGATGGTTGAAATCCCACATGGAGGGGGATTCAACCAGGGGCAGCCACCCAGTTGCGGTCTGTGTGTCTCACTGGCACACCCTCGGTTAAACAGTACATAGGTTCTGGGATTTTTATTCTTCCCAGAGGAGAAGAGGCTGCTCCTGACCTGGGCAGACCTGGCCACCACACACCTTTCTCTAGGGATCCTCAAGCAGTCTGTCAACACGGCCTCATTGTTAAAGCTAGCTCCCCGCCCCCTGATGTGGTCAAGAGAGCCTGGAAAGAGCCAACAAGGGCTCTGTCCTATTTCCTCATTGGGGAGTGACCTTGAGTCCCCTCACAAGTCTGAACAGGATCTTGCTGAAGTATTTCAGCAGGATTTCAGCGCCTCTGTCACTAAGAAAGATTCTCCAGGTCCACAGTAACGAGTGTCCCTGACATCCCTTCTTAGGTTCCTTTATTTCTACCCCCAAGAGAATCCCACATGCATGCACAGTTGCTTCAGATGTGTCTGATTCTTGGTGATCCCATGGACTGTAGCCTGCCAGGCTCTTCTGCTCCTGGACTTTCCCAGGCAAGAATACTGGAGTGGGTAGCCATTTCCTTCTCCAGGGAGTCTTCCTGATCCAGGGATCAAACCCGAGTCTCCTGCATTGGCAGGCGGATTCTTTACTGACTGAGCCACCAGGGAAGCCCTAAATCCAGTGATAAGTATCCTTAATCACAGACAGAAAGGGAGAAGGACAAGCGAAGATGGAGGCACACACTGGCGTGATGCAGCCACAGCCAGGGACCCTCTGGAGTTACCAAGAGCTGGGAGGTGCAAGGAATGGATTCTCCCCTACAGCCTCTGGCAGGCGCACATCCCTGTGGCTGCCTTGATCTTGGATATCAGCCCTCCAGAACCATGGAGAATATATTTCTATTGTTTCTAGTCACCCAGTTTGTGGGAATTTGTTATAATAGTCCTAGGAAACTAATATAATCTCCAAGATTTAAGACTAGAAAACCAAAAACAGGAAACAAGGTGAAAGAATATATACAGTAGATAGTGTATAGGATGTGCTACTCTTGGTATTTTTAAGAAATATGTTTTTAAGAACACATTTGCATATGCATAGCATATGACTCGAGAATATAAAAGATACTGGCAACAGGGCTACCTCTGGAGAGAAAGGCACTTGTGTTGTGCTCTAAACAGCATGCCCTGGAGAGCACTCTGATCAGCACTCTGATCAGCAGAATAATGGCCCCCTACAATGACATGAGTCAATGAGTTGGACCTTGAAGAAGGCTGAGAGCCGAAGAATTGATGCTTTTGAACTGTGGTGTTGGAAAAGACTCTTGAGAGTCCCTTGGACTGCAAGGAGATCCAACCAGTCCATTCTGAAGAAGATCAGCCCTGGGATTTCTTTGGAAGGAATGATGCTAAAGCTGAAACCCCAGTACTTTGGCCACCTCATGCAAAGAGTTGACTCATTGGAGAAGACTCTGATGCTGGGAGGGATTGGGGGCAGGAGGAGAAGGGGACGACAGAGGATGAGATGGCTGGATGGCATCACTGACTCAATGGACGTGAGTCTGAGTGAACTCTGAGAGTTGGTGATGGACAGGGAGGCCTGGGATGCTACGATTCAGGGGGTCGCAAAGAGTCGGACACGACTGAGTGACTGAACTGAACTGACCATGACATCCACATGCTAACCTCCAGAACCTATGACCAGGTTATTTTGTTCAATGGCAAGACGGAATTAAGATTGCAGATGGGCCTAAGATTGCTAAAGATCTGACCATAAGATAGGACGATTGTCCTAGACTGTCCAGGTGGGCCTAGGAGTCACAAGAGTCTTTACAAGTAGAAAAGGGAGATGTTGGAATATTGGTGGTGGTTTAGTTGTTAAGTTGTGTCCAACTCTTTCGCTCTCATGGACTGTAGCCCGCCAGGCTCTTCTGTCCATGGGATTCTCCAGGCCAGAATCCTGGAGTGGGTTGCCATTTCCTTCTCCAGGGTATCTTCCCAATCCAGGAATTAAACCTGGGTCTCCTGCATTGCAGGCGGATTCTTTACCAGCTAAGCTACAAGGGAAACCCGATTAGAATATTGATTAATAAAAAGAAAGGAAGTTCTCATACACACAACAACACAGATGAATTGCAAAAGCATCATGTGAAGTGAAAGCAGTCAGTCACCAGAGATGACAAATGGTTCCACTCACAGGAAAAATCCAGAAGAGGCAAATCCATAGAAGTCAGAAAATAGATCAGTGGTTGCCAGGGACTGGGGAGGAAGGAGCCATTACAGAGGAGGTGATGAGAGCACGGTTTCTTTTGGGTGTGCTGAATGTGTTCTAAAATTGACAGTGGTCACGGACATACAACTTTGTGATTGTACACAAAGCCATGTGAGTGAGTCAGTTGTGTGATATGTAAATTACGTCTCAATCAAGTTGACTTGAAAAAAGTGGAAAAGGAAGACAGAAAGGAATCAGAGTAGGAGGAGTAACCTATCACTGATGGCCTTGAGGATGGCTGGGGCCCACAAACCAAGGAATGCAGGCAACCTCTAGAAGTTGGAGAAGGCAAGCAAGCCTCCAGAAGGGATGAGACACCTTAGGCTTAGCCCAGTGTGACCCGTTTCAGACTCCTGACTTCCAGAACTCTAAAAGAGTGAACCTCAGTTGGCAAGCCACTCATTTTCTGATCATTTGTTACAGCAGCAATAGAATACTATTATAAATACTTCTTACACCCTTTTGAATTTTGTACTGTGTTCGTATATTACCTCTTCAAAAGTCAAATCAAAGCAAGGCAAAACACCTATTCAGAACAGTGATTTGATGTCATTTGGGAAATTTTCAAATATTTGTAACACTCTTCTTCAATAGAAATACAATGCAGCCACAGATGTGAGCCATATGTGTAATTTTAAATTTTCTTGTAGCCACATTTTAAAAAAGAAAAAGAGCCAGGTGTAATAAATTTTAGTAATACAATCTGTTTAACCTATTACATCTAACATATACCATTTCTAAATATAATATAAAATTATTAGAGATATTTACATTTTCTTCCACATACTAAGTCCTTGAAATCTGGTGCATATTTTAGTCAGAGCACATTTTCACTCAGACACGCCACCCTGCAGGCACTTAACAGTGCCGTGTGTCTGATGAGCAACATGAATATATCAAATACGACATCAATTTGGGGTGCAGGGTAAGCTTTCCACCTTTTGAGCATGCTACATCATGCCTAAGAATGTGGCTATGAAAATATTTATTGCAGCATTGATCAAAGGATAAAAATCTGAAAATAAAAATAGTCTCCAGTGCAGTACAGACACACTTTGGATATAATGCAGACATTAAAAAGAATTAGCCAAGGCTCCATGAAGTGACCATAAACTATTGACCATGACCCTGGGTATTACTAAAGAAGAACAACCAAGTATGCAGTGTTTTTGGATAATTATTTGTTAAGAAAAGCAACCAACATACAAATACAATATTATTCACACAAAACCATTAATGCTGGTTACTCTGCCAAGCAGTACAAATACTGTATTTTTATTATACTATCATTACAAATGATATTACAAAGGTATTATGAATACTATCATTAATATTCCCCTTGTACACATTTTGTTGTGTATTGCTTTGTAATTTAATAATTAATGGATAGAGAGAAATATTGATAAATAGACTCAAGAGTAAGTTGCTAATCAAATCCTTAGGAGCATCCCCAGTGATCACACCATTGCCAAAGCATAAGCAACCCCATCGAAGACTCTCTCCTTACCATAACCCTATATAGAACTGACTCCTTCTTTTACCAGGTACTTTTTCCTAATGAGAGAGAGGATCTCAAAATATGGTCTATGTAACAATACTTCTAAACACGCACACAAAGTTACTATGCCTATAGAATCTACCAGTCTGCAATAGAACGAAGGTCTATTCTGCCATTCTGAGAAACAGTTTGCATCTTTCCAAACTCACACTTCACCAAACCCATCCACCCAATACCCAGGTAATAGTGAGATTTTAAAAAACTTGTATGTGCGGCGGGGGCGGGTGGGGGGTGAGGTGGGGGGGAACATGAGGCAGGGAGCCACCACAGGGTGCCTACCAAATAGAAAGCAAGAGGTGCCATGAATGGATTAAAAGAAACTCCCAAAAGGTTTCTAACACTGCAGACCTTGGAGTCTCTTCCAGTGTGCAGCACAGTACCTCCAGTCTGGTGCGAGTCTGCCGTCCTGTGCTAGCAGTATGCAACAGGGAACTCAGGCCCTACAGTATGGCTGTCCAGCCCACAGCGTCCAGGGAATGAGACTCTAATCTGGGCAGTTCGGACACGTGTTAGTGCTACAGCACAGTAGCTACAGCTATCACCTGCTAGCCTGATAGTCTGTCACTCAAACAGCCCAATTCAGGAAGCAGCATACCTGTGTTCCTTGGACTGACCTGTGTGACTGTGTACCTGAGTATTCCTTCCAGGCAAAGAATGACCTGTCGAAGAGTCTGGCCAAGATCCCAAGGTTGTCATAATATTTTTGCTTTACGTCCTTTTTTCCCCCATGGCAAGTAACATTCAAAGTGTTACTGAGACTTTGTTTTGTATTCTTCCCCTTCCTGCATTTTAAATATTTGGGAAGGATGGGCTGGGGGTGGGGAACCCTTTGATGCACTCAGAAGTGGGTGCTGGCACTTACTGACCTTCTTTTCTTTGTTCTACACGCTAATTACAAAGCGGCAGAGAGAATCCAGGGGACAAGAAGTCAAACTTCAACAAATATTTCTTGGGGGCTTAGTATTTCTCCTGGACATGAGACCCATTCTTTTGATTAGTCCAGTCGCACAAGGCCCTAGGCCGAGAAGGGCCCGGTGCTTGGTTTAGAACTCTGCTGTCATTGTAGGATTCTCTGGTGTATCTTCTATGCTCACACAAATAGACACGCACAACTGTGATTCGATAGCAGCTCTGTGGCACAGTGAGCAGTGTGCCCAACAGTTGTCCAAGTCATCCTGCGTGCAGGAGCAGCCTCGGGCACTGGGGTACCATGGACCCACAGGGGTTGACTGGGCCATGACCTTGACCCAGATATATGGCAGTGGCCACGGCAGCGGAAATAGCTGGGTCCCAGGCCCAGGGAAAAGGAGACCCATGGTGGGAGGCCAGCTTGCCCATCGGTCCCTAGAGCCCAACCTTGCCATGCCCACACAAATATTAGCTCTCCCACCTGAGCACTAGAACAGGAACTATGGGCACTTGGGCAGTAAACTTTGAAAGTAAATTATTATAAAACAGAAGCATAAATGAGGACATCAAAATAGAGCTTCTTATGGAGTTAATTAGAATGCAAAGAGTTTAGAATCACCAGTTTGGAAACTGCTGCCAAACATTGCAGAGAGAATGTCTACAAACTTAGAAAGGGGAATTAATAAAAATATGAGAGCACTGAGTAGAAAAACCCTACACTATTTTCATTCGAAGCTTTAGATGAACCGATGATTAACAAAGAAAACAATTTTAAAATTTAAATTTTGTGCTTAATTGAAGGTAAGGCAAAGCATGCATAAATATGTTTTAATCTATATAAAAAGTATGAAGTCACTTGTTTCTTGTACAGCCTCTACAAGCTGACAGAAACTATCAGAGGAAACACTAAAAGGCCTTTGAATAAATTTACATATGAAATTAAATTCAGGCTAACATCAACTGCTTTGTAGAGAGTTAAATCTTTTTAGAAAAACTGTTCTACAAGAATTAGTTCTAGATGTGTGAAAATTTTATATACTTTGAAATTATCAGAAATGTAGCCTAATGTCACAGTCTGTAACATGTTCCTAACTCTAGTAACTCTAGATGCACCAGATTTCTCAAAATTAAAAATTATCAGAAATTATTTTCTTTCTATCTTGAATTTGTTAAGAATGACTGACATCACTTTCAGAATTAAAGTATAAATATATCAATATCACTAAAAGTATAAATTTGATGACCTGAATTTGCAGAAAACTGAGCCAATAAATAATCTTGTGAGCAATCAAGATACTGAATTAATGCATTGCATTTATGTATTCTATGAAATTATGTCATGAAAAATATTTTTGTAAACTTTAAGTACGTGTTATTTCTCATGCATTGACATTACTCTTACTATGTTTCATAATAAAATATTTTTAAGGAAAAATCTTTATGTTTTTGTACCTTTAGGGTACTTTTTCCTGCTTTTTGAACACAGACTTGACATTTTCATTTTGCACTGAGCTCTGCAAACTTTATATAGCTGACCCTGGATACAACATTGCATTCAAGTCAACAAATGTATATTGATTTAATTGTACATTGTATGATTAATCAAGATGAAAATGTGGGAGATGTATCTTCAAGGAACTTACATTCTATTGTTTCAGGTCAAATAATTTTAATATATGGTAGAATTTAAGTCAGAGAAGGCAATGGCACCCCACTCCAGTACTCTTGCCTGGAAAATCCCATGGATGGAGGAGCCTGGAAGGCTGCAGTCCATGGGGTCGCTGAGGGTCGGACACGACTGGGCGACTTCACTTTCATGCATGGGAGAAGGAAATGGCAACCCACTCCAGTGTTCTTGCCTGGAGAATCCCAGGGACAGGGGAGCCTGGTGAGCTGCCGTCTACGGGGTCGCACAGAGTCGGACACGACTGAAGCGACTTAGCAGCAGCAGCAGAATTTAAGTATCATGTAATGAACAATGAAAGTATTATGAGAATATAGAGGGAGATTAGTCATTTAATTTATGACCTCTGAGGATCTTCAAGTAGCTTTAAGGGACAACTCAAATGTTTCTAAATTCCTTGCTGACTTCCTCAGGAGGCTTAGGCCTGTGTGCCAGGTTTCAGTTTACCAGTATTCCTAGTCAGTTGGCAATTACATGGTTGGTAGTATCAGAAGGAATAATGCCTTTCTTCATTAAAGCCCTTCTTCATTACCAGCAGCATGAAGATGAATTGTGGACTGAGTCCACACATGGCCTCGTCCATGCTGCTATGCCTAAGTGTAGTATATACTATCTGATAGCTTCCATTCAATGTCCTCAGAAGTTTGGAAGGTAAATGACCTCATCTAATTCATGCATCATTCCAGATCTGTCTACTTGCCTTGATTTTGACCTTGAGAGGAGTAATACCTCGTGCTTAAGGAGCCAGATCCCTGCTGCCTTGGCCAGCATCACAAGCCACTTCAGTGACTGCTAACTTAGACCCTGGAATCGTTCCGAGGTGCAACCTAACAGCTGCTGGCCAAAGCCCACACCTCTAGATTCTTGCCTCTTGACTTAGGAGTTTTCTGTTGCTGTTGAGACATGAGTTATCTTAGGGCCCACTTGGCATCCATATATGCACAATGCAGAAAATACATGTGAGTTAATATCCCTTGGGACAGACTTTGACCAATGGGTGTGAACACTAGCAGATAAATTCTTCTCCTTTTGTTTTGTTGAATGGACTGTTCAGAGATGTAGTTTCATGTGACTTCTCGTGACTTCTCTGGAGACATCCTCTGAGGCCAAGCAATAGTTCCTGAAAGCTATGGGCAGCTCAGAAGCACATTGCTTTTCTTTTGCTTTTTCCTTCTGTGTAAACTTCCTCTCATTTCATATCATTGCCTCTTCCCTAGGATTTAACATCTAAGTAAATTACCACCATGTAAGAATTTGACTCGGGTTTATGGGCTGAGGTATTAATACGCTGTAGGTGTACTTCTGACATGAACACTTAGGCAGCAGTATAATCTGGTTAAAAGCATAGATTCAAACTGGGCCACCTGGGTTCCAATCCCAGCTCCTGCATTTAGCACTGGTATGACACTGGGTAAGTCAGTCTGCATTTTCATTTCCATTAGCAAAAATGCATATTAGTAGCTACCGCAAAATTTTTATGTGAGATTTTATAAGGCAATGGCACCCCACCCCAGTACTCTTGCCTGGAAAATCCCATGAACGGAGGACTCTAGTGGGCCGCGGTCCATGGGGTCGCTAAGAGTGGGACACGACTGAGTGACTTCACTTTCACTTTTCACTTTTATGCATTGGAGAAGGAAATGGCAACCCACTCCAATGTTCTTGCCTGGAGAATCCCAGGGATGGGAAAGCCTGGTGGGCTGCCATCTCTGGGGTCGCACAGAGTCGGACACGACTGAAGCGACTTAGCAGCAGCAGCAGCAGTGAGAGTTATGTGTGTTAAATAATTAAAGGAGAAAAAGAGATGATCATTCAATTTCTTTGCTAAAGAAAACTCTCAATCAAAACACAGATCCTATCAGCAGACTTCACCCTTTGACCAAATTGAATTCAAGGAACTAAAGATAGAGGAGCCTTGGGGGATAAAACTTGGAATGACAAGAACTGAACCTGAGTCTCACCTACTATGGTGTGGGAGAGAGCTGACTGTTAAATATTCAGGAATGTTGTGAATTCAACTGTCGTTAGCTTGAAATTGGCCATGATAGCATTTACACTGTGGAAACCGGCAAATGCCACAAATCAGGGCTTCACATTTCTTCTGAGTCTCAAAAATGCCACGAAGAGTAAGTGGAAATATTTGTTAAGCTATGACGTGTTACTACAAAAATTAGCATTAATATTTGCCTGTCACACTACTAGAAAAGGGCTTGGATCTCTGTATCATTTGGCTCCATTCAAATCAAGAGCCCTTGATGCTTCTGGAGACTCCTCATTTCTGCCTCAAGAAAAGAAAGATGCCGAAAAGACAACACGGGGCTTAGTAAGAAGTGTTCTCCATGATCTCAGTCTCCGTCATGTCACATAAATTTCCTCAATTTGTGTCACAGATTTTTCAAAGCATTTAAAGTATTAATTTTATCTCACATTTGTGTATAATGGAGAGACCTGAAATACAATCAGTTCCTTGCTCTCCATTCCTAACTTCACTCTCTTTCACTCAAATTGCCCATGTCTCTTCCTTCTTCAGGAGCATTCTCTCCTCCAACAGTCTTGTTTCACCCTTCCCCAGCCTCCCACATTGCCAAATTCATTTTTATTTAATGGATTTCTGTTCCCTTATCACTTGGGAACTCTAATTTCCAGAATTAAGGGAAGTACCTTTCTACCTATTTTCATTGTAGCCTCCACACACTTCATCTTATCTATTATTTCTGTGTAAGAAAATTCAGCTCATTTCCTGGTCTCCCTTACAAGGCTGTGCATTTCTTTATTATGTATCCCCATATTTAGTGCAGTTCTTGGCTCATAGATTTCAAACACTGATAAATTTCTATATGGCCTTAAAAAATTTTTCCCCTAATTCCTACATGAATACTTATATATCCATAGAAGACCAATTTTGCTATAGAACAGCTTACTTGAGTAGAAAATTTGTAAGTGTATCAAGTATAGCTCAGGAATCTACAAGCTAATGTCTAACAGATGTCAGATACACAGATATGTTCTAGCATAAATCACTCATTCTGGATTTTCAAACCAAAAAGTGTACATTTCCTTATAAAAACTGAAGGGAAAAGGAGTCTGAGAGCAAAGGAATCATTTCTGAAGTCTCCAATAATATGGAAGGACACAAGGATCCTCAGATGTCACCATAACCTTGGATTTATTCCTGGGTAGACTTGCTTTTATTAGATAGGAAACTGTGATCCTCTGTCCTAGTATATTTCAAGGAATATTTTAATTAAAATGTGTTCAGCATGTATGAGTTAGCATACCGGAAATGTCATTTTAACAGAAAAACTTTCAGATTCTTTGTGGCTGTGAACCAAGGAGCCAGTAAACAAATGGAAACTACAACCAAAAAGCTATTTTTAGATTGGAAACTTAGAGGTACTCTATTTTGCACTAAGAATTTCTCTTCCTCATTGGGCTTTTATCTTTGCATTTCTTTAAGAACTTCTCTTTTATCTCAAAATAATCTCCCTTTCTTAGTATCTCCCCTTAACAAGGCAGCACCCTTCTGCTCTTGGAATCTTGTCAATTACATTTTGGATAGAATTAGGATATGTTCTTCTTTATTACCCATTTTCCACCAAAACAGAGAAAATCACTTTATCCTCCCTGGATAAAGTAGAAAAATCATCAAAATTGGTCCAAGACCATACTACAAAGCTGCAGGAATCAAACAAGCATGGTATTGACACAAAAACCAGACATGCATCAATGGAATAGAATAGAGAGCTTAGAAACAAGCCCACACACCTACAGCCAATTAATCTTCGATAAAGGAGGCAGGAATACACAGTGGGAAGACGACAGTCTCTTCAGCAAGTGGTGTGGGGGAAGTTGGACAGCCACATGCAAATCAATGAAGTTAGAACACTCCCTCACACCACAGACAGAAATAAACTTAAAATGGCTTAAAGACTGAAATATGAGAAGTGACACCATGAAATTCTTAGACGAGAACATAGGCAAAACATTCTCTGACATAAATTGTACCAATGTTTCCTAGGTTAGTCTCATAAGGCAATAGAAATAAAAGTAAAAACAAATGGGACCTAATTAAACTTAAAAAGCTTTTCCACAGCACACGAAATAAAAAGACAACCTGCAGATTGGGAGAAAATATTTGCAAGCAACTGACAAGAGCTTACTTTCCAAAATATACGAACAGCTCATATAACTCAATTGCAACAACAACAAAAAATTGAAAAATGGGCAAAAAACCTTTTAGTTCTTTTAGTCATTTCTCGATGATAAGAACCATGCATAAGAGAAAAATCTTCATCTCTCTTATTCATATCCCTAGAGGCAAAACAACAGATAGGAGCACAATAAATGTAAATGGATGACTCAGTCTAGGCACTGTAGCCAAATGATCACCTGTCTTTACAAAGAGGCATAAGCAAATGCTGCAGCTTCACCAGGCTAGACTCATTCCAGCAAAGGGCACCCCTGCATACTTGCAGGAAGCTATGTTATAAAATGCCAGCCATGCATCCAGGGCTTAAGAACAACTGTAGAAGTGAGCAGATCAGAGGCTCAAAGGCACAGAAAACTCCCAACAATATACCAGGTAGAGCTCTTGCTTTGGGTTTGCAAACTATTCTTGGAAACCTTACATGGAGTCAAGATTCAGAATATTCACAAATTCCATTTAATTTCACAAATGTGCTATACTTTTGGACATACCTTTGATTGAGATGGAGAAGTTTATCCAAGAAGCAATCCTTTAAAAATTGAGTAATTCACATTTCTTGGAAGATATGGTAACTAAAAGAATCAGAAGGAGGAAGGTTTGACAGTGACATCTAAAATACCTTTTTCATATTACCTAACACTTTCCGTCTGATTAGCATCATTACTCCCAATTTCAGAAAACTGAGACGAAGAGCCATGTAGAACTAGATCTAAAACTCAGTTTCTCAGCTGGGATGGGATGGGATGGTCTTCAACTCTGTCTCCAAAGCCCTTTCTTCTGCATCATGAAACCCCTCATGAGGCTCTTTAATAGCAGCAATAAAGGGACCAAGAGTAGGACATGACCAATTGTATCACTGGTCCCTTGGCTTTTGACTAAGTCGCAATATCCACTATGCAGTAAATGGTCCAAGGGCCCCATCACTATTAATTTGTGCCACTCTTTAATGGGCTTGTGGCCAAAACTTTTTACCTCAATGTTTCAAAAGTACTATGAAGACAAATTCAATGTTTATACTTATTCTTTACCATAAGAATCCTAAATTTGGCCTCCTATTCTAATTTACATTACTTCAATTATTTTTTATTTTTTTAGTTTTTATGTTTGTTACCATATCACTATGTTCATTTTTGTTGTAAGCCACCTCAAAGACATTGTGAAATAAAGGTAAGTATAAAGAAATAAATTATACTTACTGTGGTAGATGACAAAAATAGTCATAAATTGTCATGCTTCCTTACATCTATGGCTTTTGCCATAGAACATAACTCCTCCCAGAAAGAGAATCTATTTCCCTACTCCTTAAATCTAGACCAGCTTTGTGATTTGCTTTAGACAATATAATATGACAGAGATGGTAGCGTGCCAGTTCTGAGCCGAGGCCTCCGCCCCTTGCATGCTTTTCTCCCTCTTGTGTCCTTGAGACAACCATGGTGAACAAACCCATATTAAGATGAGAGACCACTTGGGACCACCAATTCCATCTTTCTAGTGAAAAACCAGCCATAATCCAGAAGCAGAGACACCTGGGCGCTCTGTCATGAACTCCAGATACATAAAGGAACCCAGCCAAACTAGTAGCACTAGACAGCTAATTCCAGCCTAAGTAAGCAAAATAAATAGCTGTTTTCTTAACAAAGGACGCAATAGCTACCTGATACACCTATATTTATAACTGCCATGCATATGCGCTCATACTGTAAGAAGTGACTTACTTACATAATCTCAGCCATTTTGAGCTGGGCACTGTCCTTGTTTTATAGCCAATCCTTATACAGGTTTAGCGACTCGCCTTTCCTCTTCCATAGTGTAAAGTAGATCAACCTATTGGATTGTCATAATAGGAAATGTTAGTTGGAACTCCTTAGCCATGCACTATTTCACTTGTATACTTTCCCATTTGGCCTCCAATTCAACAGACTGAAAAATGAAGCTTGAAAATAATTTGCAAATTTTTCATATTTTTGCTTAAATGTTAAACCTTAGATCATTGAAAAGGATGAAGTCAAATTATATGGAAGAAGCATCTTATCAGAAAGGTTTTTCCCAAGTCTGGGAGGCTTTAAGAAAGTTCTGAGAAAGCCAGGTACTCTCTGAAGGATCCAGCCCATCCCCAAGTTGCCTGACATCCCTG
This sequence comes from Tragelaphus eurycerus, assembly GCA_935064755.1. Classification (NCBI taxonomy): domain Eukaryota; kingdom Metazoa; phylum Chordata; class Mammalia; order Artiodactyla; family Bovidae; genus Tragelaphus; species Tragelaphus eurycerus. The sequence continues at coordinate 11,664,129 of CAKXYN010000024.1, read as the reverse complement.
AAGGTTACTCTGTAGAGTACTCCTCAGGGGGCCTTTGAGACTACAAATTACTCATTTGGAAGTTTATGGGCTGACACATCTTGAGAATGTCTTTGAAGGAACAAAAATGAACGTTCTATTTTCCTGACTACAAAACTCAGTACCGAGTCATGAGCCAAATTCTGTTCATTCTATTGGTCTTTGTCCACCAAGCATCCCTTCCCAATGCATGGACATAAATCAGCTCCCAGTGTCAGAATGTAACAATTTCAGGAGATTGGAAAAAAAAAAAAAAAAAAACCCAACGTCCTTTCAGGCTGGCTCTGCAATCTGTAACCTGTGAGAGTCAAGATCTCTTCCAGTCAAAGAGATAGCACAGGCATTCCAGTGGTTGGCTGAACCTTGTATTATGTAAGGATGGAATGAAGAACAGAAGGCCGCTCAGTTATCCCAGCTGTGCTCACATGGGCAAATACAAATTTATAAACTCAAATTAGAGCACTTAAAAGTTTTTTCTACTTGATACCTTAAAAAAACAAGATGCACTGAATTTTTCTCACTTATCTTGCTTCTAGTTTGTATTTCACTTTGTTGTTCTTGGGTATTTTCTACACTCTATCAATCCCTTCCTTGCCCAAGGACTGTGTGTGTCTGAGTGGACACACGTGGGGCAATGAGCTTTGGGGACAACGGAGGCAAGGGTGGATGTACCCAGATAACGAGAAGGGGACAAATCCATAAAGTCAAGGAGAACTAAAGACTGTTCAATAAAAACTATATACATATGCAATTGAGCAAAAATCTAAAGTATAATGGGTCACATTAAATTTGACAGTCACAAATTTTCCAGAGAGCCCTCCTTAGACCTCAGTTCCTACAATGACAGTTCTAACTCAATTCATTAACTCAAAGCCCTACAGGATTGGCCCTCTGCCAACCAACACCCCTTATCATATTTGCTTTCTGGTGTTGAATATGAATTCTTGCACCTTGTCTATGAGACTAACCTTTAGACATTTCACTAGTAGTTATTAGGCTAAAAGTCAATCAATCTCCTCTGCAGAAACTTTAACTTTGAAATGAGGTTCACACTGGTTGGATGCAACTGTGGGGCTTTTGAATGACTGGGTCAGGAAGGCAGATGGGTCTGAAAGTTCAGGTGGGAGATGGTATTCAAATGTTGACAAAGGGTGACATGAAAAATTAGCCTCCTGGTTCTGCATCTTGCAGACTTATTGTGTGGTCTCTTTTAAAAGATAACCATTCTCAGGATTTTTAATGTTGATAAATGTTCTATCATTTTACTGAAATAGTTATGAAAAAAGACAAGTACTGAACATATGTAGATAGCTTTAGAACTACACTGAAATCCAAAGAAATGTTAAGTTACAAAACTTTTATCAATTTAAAATCAATGAAAATAACTTAAAGAAAAGGTTGAGTTTGCTTTTGCTAAAATGAAATAATCCAGATTGTATTTAAGGATAGAAAGATGCATTTGTGTGCTTAGTGCCTCTTTCTTTTTTCACTTGATTCTTTTGCTTTTGATAAGCTATTGCTTGACTCATTATTCTTACTTTGTTAAAAAATATTTAGTCATCAGTATATTAGATTGACCAGTCATTTAAAACTGTGTGCCATAGGTAATACTCTGTAATGACCTATATGGAAAAATAATCCAAAGAAGAGAGAATATGTGTGCATGCATGAATGATTTACTTTGCTGTACAACAAAAGGTCAGAGAAGGCAATGGCACCCCACTCTAGTACTCTTGCCTGGAGAATTCCATGGATGGAGGAGCCTGGTAGGCTGCAGTCCTGGAGAATTCCATGGATGGAGGAACCTGGTAGGCTGCAGTCCATGGGGTCGTTAAGAGTGGGACACTACTGAGCAACTTCACTTTCACTTTTCACTTTCATGCATTGGAGAAGGAAATGGCAACCCACTCCAGTGTTCTTGCCTGGAGAATCCCAGGGATGGGGGAGCCTGGTGGGCTGCCGTCTATGGGGTCACACAGAGTCAGACACAACTGAAGCGACTTAGCAGTAGCAGCAGCAGCAAAAGGTAACAGCATTATAAATGAACTATATTCAAATAAAACTCAAAAAAATAAAACACCTGTGCCAAAACAAAATACAGTGGGAAAAAAATCAAATTCCATGTAATAAGTTTTCCGTTTTTATAACTTCCCATACGTCTACTTATAACCCACTCCCTGTCCATGAATAAAAAGATGGGTGCCACCCTCACGCTGGCCAGCAGCACAACCATGATGTTGACTGTTAAGACTGAGGTCTTTTTGAGCTGGGCTTTCCTAGGTTGCTATTTCTTGAGTGTTTACTTTTTGGAAACAACTGCAAATTCACATATGGAAATTGAGTAACAACACTCAGGTACAAGGTAACAGATCAATGTCCAGAATTGCTTACAGTAACTTGTATGACAACACAAAACTAAAATTATCACAGAAAACCTATACCTTGGAGAACACATTCAATATTTGTAAAACATCTTCCTAGAATACTGTTTTGCCTGGGACAACCAGGCCTTGCTAATAGATTACTTATCAAAGCATCATGAATAACTCTGGGGACTTAGAAAGGTGGTGCTGCAAACTTACTCACATAGCGGGACATGAGAAGGACTAGATATATAAAGACATCTGAGCATTGAAAGTAGGAAGTTTTAAGAACAGCTCCTAAATTTTATTTTTCTGCCTTCAGATCAGATCAGATCAGTCGCTCAGTCGTGTCCGACTCTTTGCGACCCCATGAATCGCAGCACGCCAGGCCTCCCTGTCCATCACCAACTCCCGGAGGTCACTCAGACTCACATCCATCAAGTCAGTGATGCCATCCACACACACTAAAAAGTTTAAAATGTTATTACTTTTTAAGAACACTAGCATTTTTATTTAATATATCTGGTGAAAACTAAACTTCAAAGGCTATTTTTGAGTTTGTTTCTGGTTCCTTTGTCTGATCAAGTCAGAGGCTGTTCCCTCATGTCATTTTAGTATCTCTTATTGGGGGGGAGATGCAGGGGGGAAAGTCAAATCCTTTCTTTTACACAGAAATGAGCAAAGAACAAAATTAAGGAAGAATACTGTATGTCCCCTTTTAAAAAGTTAACCTAAAACCCAAAGATTATTTTGAGTTCTATTAGATAGAGATCATCATCCAAGGGATGGACTTGTCCACAAGGATGTTAATTATTCTTTATGAAGTACATTATTTCACCTGTGGCTTCATGAATCCCCTCCACATAAAGATGTCCCACCTGTGCAATTACCCCACGCACATATACATCTTCCCCACACCTTGCAGTAATTTAAGTACCAGTCTCCTCCAATGTCCTGTTTCTTCCATAACAGAATATGCAGACTTGGTAGCCCTGGGATTTTGTTTTCTACCACTCAGATCAGATCAGTCGCTCAGTCGTGTCCGACTCTTTGCGACCCCATGAACCGCAGCACGCCAGGCCTCCCTGTCCATCACCAGCTCCCGGAGGTCACCCAGACTCACACCCATCGAGTCAGTGATGCCATCCAGCCATCTCATCCTCTGTCGTCCCCTTCTCCTCCTGCTCTCAATCCCTCCCAGCATCAGAGTCTTCTCCAATGAGTCAACTCTTCGCATGAGGTGGCCAAAATACTGGAGTTTCAGCTTTAGCATCATTCCTTCTAAAGAAATTCCAGGATTGATCTCCTTCAGAATGGACTGGTTGGATCTTCTTGCAGTCCAAGGGACTCTCAAGAGTCTTCTCCAACACCACAGTTCAAAAGCATCAATTCTTCGGCGCTCAGCCTTCTTCACAGTCCAGCTCTCACATCCATACATGACCACAGGAAAGACCATAGCCTTGACTAGGCGAACGTTTGTTGGTAAAGTAATGTCTCTGCTTTTGAATATGCTATCTAGGTTGGTCATAACTTTCCTTCCAAGGAGCAAGCGTCTTTTAATTTCATGGCTGCAGTCACCATCTGCAGTGATTTTGGAGCCCAGAAAAATAAAGTCGGACACTGTTTCCACTGTTTCCCCATCTATTTCCCATGCAGTGATGGGACCAGATGCCATGATCTTCGTTTTCTGAATGTTGAGCTTTAAGCCAACCTTTTCACTCTCCACTTTCACTTTCATCAAGAGGCTTTTTAGCCCCTCTTCACTTTCTGCCATAAGAGTGGTGTCATCTGCATATCTGAGGTTATTGATATTTCTCCCAGCAATCTTGATTCCAACTTGTGTTTCTTCCAGTCCAGCATTTCTCATGATGTACTCTGCATATAAGTTAAATAAACATGGTGACAATATACAGCCTTGACGTACTCCTTTTCCTATTTGGAACCAGTCTGTTGTTCCATGACCAGTTCTAACTGTTGCTTCCTGACCTGCATACAGATTTCTTAAGAGGCAGATCAGGTGGTCTGGTATTCCCATCTCTTTCACAATTTTTCATAGTTTATTGTGATCCACACAGTCAAAGGCTTTGGCATAGTCAATAAAGCAGAAATAAATGTTTTTCTGGAACTCTCTTGCTTTTTCCATGATCCAGCAGATGTTGGCAATTTGATCTCTGGTTCCTCTGCCTTTTCTAAAACCAGCTTGAACATCAGGAAGTTCACGGTTCACATATTGCTGAAGCCTGGCTTGGAGAATTTTGAGCATTACTTTACTAGCGTGTGAGATGAGTGCAATTGTGCGGTAGTTTGAGCGCTCCTTGGCATTGCCTTTCTTTGGGATTGGGATGAAAACTGACCTTTTCCAATCTTGTGGCCACTGCTGAGTTTTCCAAATTTGCTGGCATATTGAGTGTAGCACTTTCACAGCATCATCATTCAGGACTTGGAATAGCTCCACTGGAATTCCATCACCTCCACTAGCTTTGTTCGTAGTGATGCTTTCTAAGGCCCATTTGACTTCACATTCCAAGATGTCTGGCTCTAGGTCAGTGATCACATCATCATGATTATCTAGGTCTTGAAGCTCTTTTTTGTACAGTTCTTCTGTGTATTCTTGCCACCTCTTTTTAATATCTTCTGCTTCTGTTAGGTCCACACCATCTCTGTCCTTTATCGTGCCCATCTTTGCATGAAATGTTCCTTTGGTATCTCTGATTTTCTTGAAGAGATCCCTAGTCTTTCCCATTCTGTTGTTTTCCTCTATTTCTTTGCATTGATCACTGAAGAAGGCTTTCTTATCTCTTCTTGCTATTCTTTGGAACTCTGCATTTAGATGTTTATATCTTTCCTTTTCTCCTTTGCTTTTCGCTTCTCTTCTTTTCACAGCTATTTGTAAGGCCTCCCCAGACAGCCATTTTGCTTTTTTGCATTTCTTTTCCATGGGGATGGTCTTGATCCCTGTCTCCTGTACAATGTCACGAACCTCATTCCATAGTTCATCAGGCACTCTATCTATCAGATCTAGGCCCTTAAATCTATTTCTCATTTCCACTGTATAATCATAAGGGATTTGATTTAGGTCATACCTGAATGGTCTAGTAGTTTTCCCTACTTTCTTCAATTTCAGTCTGAATTTGGCAATAAGGAGTTCATGGTCTGAGCCACAGTCAGCTCCTGGTCTTGTCTTTGCTGATTGTATAGAGCTTCTCCATCTTTGGCTGCAAAGAATATAATCGATCTGATTTCGGTGTTGACCATCTGGTGATGTCCATGTATAGAGTCTTCTCTTGTGTTGTTGGAAGAGGGTATTTGCTATGACCAGTGCATTTTCTTGGCAAAACTCTATTAGTTTTTGCCCTGCTTCATTCCGTATTCCAAGGCCAAATTTGCCTGTTACTCCAGGTGTTTCTTGACTTTCTACTTTTGCATTCCAGTCCCCTAGAATGAAAAGGACATCTTTTTTGGGTGTTAGTTCTAAAAGGTCTTGTAGGTCTTCATAGAACCTTTCAACTTCAGCTTCTTCGGCGTTACTGATTCTGGCAACTGGAACCCCAGAGATTTCACCATCTGATTGCCTTAAGATCACCGGCCAACTTAATGGGTTCAGAGGATTATTGCAATCTTGGGGAAAACATTTTAGAACAAGTCATTATTACTTACAGAAATAGCTTTAAAACTTTCCCAATATATAACTCTACTTAAAATATTATGTAGTGACCTACATAAATTGTTTGTATGCTTATTTAAATGCCTAACAATTTATATTCAAGAAGTAAATCATTTGGATTGCTTTTTAGAAACATATATTCTTCATTCTACAAAGAGCCGCCCCCCTACCCCAGTCTATTTTTCAACTTTTTTGAGGCAAAGGCAGCTCCTTTTCCTCAACTATCCTTTCTCCTTAATAATACGATGGGTAGCAGGCACATGACTGTCCTGATAAATATGTTACCCAGCCTCCCTTGCAGCCAAGCGTGGTCCATGATTAAGCTCCAGTTAATGTGGCACCCGACTCCAGTACTCTTGCCTGGAAAATCCCATGGATGGAGAAGCCTGGTGGGCTGCAGTTCATGAGGTCGCTAAGAGTCGGACACGACTGAGTGACTTTACTTTCACTTTTCACTTTCATGCATTGGAGAAGGAAATGGCAACCCACTCCAGTGTTCTTGCCTGGAGAATCCCAGAGACAGAGGAGCCTAGTGGGCTGCTGTCTATGGGGTCACACAGAGTTGGACATGACTGAAGCGACTTAGCAGGAGCAGCAGCAATGGGAGGTAAGCAAAAGTGTCAGACAGCAGCTTCTGGGAAAGTTACATGAGATTTGGGTGACATATGGCCTCTGCCTGTCTTTCATTACTTCACCCCTCCTGATGCCTAGAAGTAGATACCACTTTGACCATGAACATGAGGTCATACCATACAGGAAACAGCCCAGAGAACTGTTTAAGGACTTCCAGGAGCCCAGTCACCCCACCAGCTCTGCAATGCTTTTGTCTATACTCACCTGAGAGACATCTCCTATTTCTTGACCTCTTTTGTTAAGTTTTTATAATTTTGGATTTCACTGTAACATGCATATAAACCCAAAGTTACAGAATGCAATTTGGTATGAATCAAATAGCTAACTCACCAACTTACAGCACTAATATGACACAAAGATACGTAAAAATACAAGAGACATGAGATCTACCCATGAGTAATATAGAATTCCTAAGACATGCACATTAAGTCTGCTGCTGCTACTGCTGCTAAGTCGCTTCAGTCGTGTCCGACTCTGTGCGACCCCATAGACGGAAGCTCACCAGGCTCCCCCGTCCCTGGGATTCTCCAGGCAAGAACACTGGAGTGGGTTGCCATTTCCTTCTCCAATGCATGAAAGTGAAAAATGAAAGGGAAGTCGCTCAGTCGTGTCCGACTCTTAGCGACCCCATGGACTGGAGCCTACCAGGCTCCTCCGTCCATGGGATTTTCCAGGCAAAAGGACATTAAGTCTAGGTTGATCATTTCTATCACTAACAGGGAGAAGAATCATATTCTGAATCCACACATGATGGAGTGAGGAAAGGTCATCAGCTTGCATAAATGCCTGAAGGTCAAATGTCAAGAACTGTTTGAACAGCTTGGTGGGCTAAAATGAGATAATCCAGACCCACAGACTCTTGGGAATAAGCTGAGTGGTTGAAAGAGAAGCCCAGACAGAAGGGACTTTGAGAAGGTACATGGGCCAGGCCGACACCAGCCCAGCTCCCTTTCTCTGGGGCTGACGCAACCTGCCCTACTCCGCCCCTAACCTCTGACCCTCTGTACAGCCCCACACAGAGGAAAGCCCTGGGCAACTGCACTCTTGTTCCTTTACCAGCCTGGCTGCAAAAATAACCCACAGCTGCTCCAAGAGTGCCAGAGGGCATGGGGCGGGACCCGACCCCACACTTGGAGTTTGGAGAGGGAAGGGCAGCCCACTCAGGCAGGCATCAGATGCCTGAAGCTCCATCTTCCTTCTCCGAGTGTGGCAGCTGCCACAAGAAAGGAAGGGACCCTGAGAATGCTCAGTCACACGTGCTTGGTAAGCAGGCAGCAATGGCAGCCGAGGTGGCAGCCATTCCTGGGCGCCCCGGGCTCCATTGACAGGCAGTGTAAAGGCCAGGGGCACGGAGCTAAAAAAGCCCATGGAAAGCCCCCACCCCTGGTGAGTCCCGGTGACACTGAACAGCTCCAGTCTCTCCCAGCGTCAACTCCAGGAAGGGACAGCTGGTGTGACCTGGGCATGATAACAAGAAACCAGGCTGAAACCAAAGCAGCAGGAAGTGGAGCCCAGCTGTGTCAAGTAGGCGAGGAAGCCACGTGGTCCCTGGGGAGAACAGGGTGGGGCAGAAAGGACTAAGCCGGGGTCCAGATAAACCGGGAAAGAGAGAGGTTTTTAAAGCTCTGTGCTATTTCAAGGTAAAGGGAGTTTAGTTAGAGTGGCTGAGCCAAGCCTCTGCTTCATCACCTTCTTAATGGGACTCAGACATCGTCTCTGAAGGGATGATGCACTTGGATGCTCTGGGGCCCCTTGTTAACATGGCAGACTTCCTCCGCTTCATTCTCCTAGATTCTCATGCGAAGGCAAAGACTTCTGATGCAGACAACCCTTTTCAGTTAGCCTGACAGTCCTCCACTCATTCATCTGTACACGGGCTCTATGCAAGTGACCAGAGGGTCTCTGCCCACTAGCTCAGAATAGTATCCTAGAGCACGCAGATGGAATTGCAAGGCCTCCAGCAAAGGACTGGCGGACTGCCCAACCCGGGTGGCCTGCATCAGCTTGATAAGTCCTCCAAAGCACCATGCTATCATGGTACAGCAAGGACTCGGGTGGTGATGCCGGTGATGCAAAATGCTGTTAAGCTTGACTCACCCAGTTTTTTGATGAATTGAGGATCTAGAGACTTGCCTTCTCTCTCTCCCCTCTCCATTCCTTTTAGTCAGCTCATAGCTTTTAAGCACCATACCACCTGAAAGCATTCTCTTAGATTCTCTCCAACAAATATATTCAAGGAATCCTTTATTCAATGCTATTGAGTATTAGTTCCTATCTTATCATTGGACTTGTCTCTGCCTACTTCTTACCCCAAACTAACCTCTCAGATTTTCTGAAATTAAATCAGCAAGTATGTGTTGAGTTCATATCAAAAGTATCATGAGTATAGTGGGATGGACATATGTAAGGAGCTCAAATTCTATATGGGGAAGGTACATAGACACACAGGAGCTTCCCAGATGGCTCAGTGGTAAAGAATCCTCCTGCCAGTGCAGGAGATGGAAGTTTGATCCCAGCGTTGGGAAGATCCCCTGGAGACAGACATGCAGAAAGAGAAGACAATGTGAAGAGACACAGGGAGAAAATGCCTATCTACCAGCCAGGAAGAGCAGTCTGGAACAGACCCTTCTCTCTCAGTCATCAGATGGAAACAACCCTACTGACAACCTTGATTTCAGGCTTCTCGCCTTCCGAAGGAGAAGGCAATGGCACCCCACTCCAGTACTCTTGCCTGGAAAATCCCATGGACGGAGGAGCCTGGTAGGCTGCAGTCCCTGGGTTCACTGAGGGTCGGACACGACTGAGCGACTTCACTTTCACTTTTCACTTCCATGCATTGGAGAAGGAAATGGCAACCCACTCCAGTGTTCTTGCCTGGAGAATCCCAGGGACGAGGGAACCTGGTGGGCTGCCATCTCTGGGGTCGCACAGAGTTGGACACGACTGAAGTGATTTAGCAGCAGCAGCAGGCTTCTGAACTCTGAGACAAGTCTCAGGTGATTTTTTAAGCCACCTAATCTGAGGTACTTTTCTGAGGAAAAAAATACAGCTTGGCACATGGGTAAGACCTGAGTAAGCACAGGACAATGAGAAAAACCTTACATGTTAGTGAAACAGCACAAACAAAATAACCAATCGGAACGCCACACACAGTGTGAGAAAATCAGTTTACCTGAAGCAAAACGCTCATGGGGAGAGTGGCAAAACATATCTTGTAAGGTAAAGGGTCTTTGTGTCAGCTCATAAGAGGCTGTGGTCTCCAATTAAGGCATTTGAAATGTGTTCTACAGACAGAGGTAAACTTTGATGGCATTTCCTCAGGAGCCCTGTGAAACAGAGATGGGATTATGTTAGGAAGATGGTGAGCAAGATGGATTGGACAAAGGAGCCTGGAAGGAGGTTGCTCAGTTATGGGTGGTTCACAAACTCGACTGCAAATTAGAACCACCTGGTGTGATGGGCCGACTGATGACTTCCAAGGATCGTCATTGCTTATCCGGAAAACCTGATATAGCCAAAGAGACTTTACTGCCCTGCTTTAGAATCTTGAGATGAAGAGATGACCCTGCATTATGCAGATGGATCCTAAATGTAATCACCAGTATCCTTGTTGTAGAGGAAGCAGAGGGAAACTTGGCTTATAGCAGAGAAGGTGATGTGGTAACAGAAAGAGGGAGAGACAGGAACAGGGAGAAAGAAGGCCTCGTGATGGGCCAAGGCTCTCAGCAGATTGAATCACACCCACCTGCGTTGGAGGGCCACCTTCTTCATTAGTCTAGATTAGATTCCAATGCTAATTTCTTCCAGAAATGTCCTCACAGACACCCCTTAGAAATAATTTTTTCCTAGCTCTCTGGGGATCGCTTAGTCAAGGTGACACATAAACTAGCCATCCTGAGGAGAAATCATCAGCGCGGCAGCAGGAGACGCCATATTACAACATAAAAAACTAGTGTGTTGGAGGTGGGTGAGGCAAGCCCCACGGGAGGGGTAGAGTACAGAGTCACATGATACGCAAAGGGCGAAGAGAAGGGTGACTAAGAAACCATGGCAGATTAGAGGCCAGCCCTGACCACTGAGAACAGTTTCCAGAGTGGGGAAGAGGTGGGCGCGGGTCATAAATCAGGTTACAGGAGGAAGTGGGTGGAGAGGATGTGGAAGCAGCAGTAGGGGCTAGCTTTGGGAGCTCCCGCAATGAAATCAAGTAGAGGAAAGGAGTGCTAGCCTGGCCAACTAGACAGAGCTAACTTAGCAAGATGGATGTTGGCGTCAGACTGACCTGACCCACCCCTACCCCCACCACCTCCTAAAATTTGCATTAAACCAATTGTTTAACTTTGCACAAACTCAGTTGCCCTGTTTGGAAAATAGCTGTAAACAATACCAACACAAATAACACCAACACCAAAGAGTTGGGAGGATCAAATGAAAGAGAAGAGGTAAGTTGCCTACTTTGACCGGCTGGTATACAGTAAGTGCCTAGAATTCAAGGCAGAAACGTACAAGAGTTTTGGAATCCCACTTTCCAATCAACAGGGTTGACAGGCAAAATACAGGTTTCACAGTTAAATTTTAACTTAAAAACAGAAATAGTTTTAGATATATGTGTCCTAAATATCACATGGCCATACTTATACTAAAAAAACTTATCTTTTTAAAATTAATTTTCCATTGCTGCTGTTAGCAAATTATCACAAACTAAGTGACACCAATTTATTATCTTACTGATATGGCCCTCACTGCGCTAAAATCAGGGTGTCAGGGGGCTACGTTCCTGCTGAAGGCTCTAGGGGACAACTTATTCTTTTACCTGTTCCAGCTCCTGAGGCTACCCGCACACCCAGCCTTCTTCCACCATCTTGAAAAGCAGAGATGTTGCAGCCTTTGACTCACTTTCCTTAATCACATCTCCCTGATGGCAGCTGGTGAAGGTTCTCTCCTTTGAAGGACACACTTGATTAGATTGAATCCAGCTGCAAAAGCCAGGAGACTCTCCCCATTTCCAGGACCATTAGCTTAATCACATCTGAAAGTGCTTTTGCCATATAAGGTAACACAGTCACAGGTTCCAGGGACTGGGAGAGGAACATCTTTGGTGGGACATTATTCTGCCTACTCCACTGTTAATCTGGGGTTTCCCTGGTAGCTCAGCAGTCAAGAACCACTCACCAGTACAGGAGAAGCAGGTTCGATCCCTGGGTTGGGAAGGTCCCCTAGAGTAGGAAATGGCAACCCACCCCAGTATTCTTGGGTGGAAGATTCCATGGACAGAGGAGCCTGGCAGGCTACAGTCCATGGGGTCTCAAAGAGTCAGATACTACTGAGCATACACACTCACACACACACACACACACACCCCCTCTCATACCCCACTGTTAATCTAAAGTTCTAATTCAACTAGGTGATTTCTCGTTGCTTGCAAAATCTGGTGATTGTGAACCCACCTATAAAACATGCTTTGATTAATTGGCAGGAAAAATGCTAGTTTCCCCTGCCCCAGAACCCCAGCTACACATTGTGTTACTTCCTCTTTCCATTCTACAATTCCCCCATATGTATCTCCCTCCAGGCTGTATGACTCGAATGTGTTTGCGTTCAAAGTTTTATGAAAGAGATCTGTAGCTGTTTGGAGAGAAGAAAACTGTGTGGAGAGAAATTCTACTTTCTTGACTTCCATTATAAAATGAAATTTAGGCTTTTGTCATAAGAATTTGTAGGGAAAACAGAAACAGTTTTAGGTATTTTGGGCAATAGAAGGAATTTAACACAAGGAACACAAGACGGTGATGCTGGGAGGGATTGGGGGCAGGAGGAGACGGGGACGACAGAGGATGAGATGGCTGGATGGCACCACCGACTCGATGGATGTGAGTCTGAGTGAACTCCAGGAGTTGGTGATGGACAGGGAGGCCTGGTGTGCTGTGATTCATGGGGTCACAAAGAGTCGGACACGACTGAGTGACTGAACTGAACACAAGGAACTGGATGCACACAAAGCTCCTGGAAGGTCTGGAGGAGGGCAGGTCAGGGAAAGCAACAGCTTTTAAGTTTGTTGCTAGCTTTAGAGACAGGAAACTTCAGGGACTACAGGAAATGGCTGGCGATGACTTCATCTGCTTCCAGCACTCACTGAGGCAGATGATTCAAAGGGAAATGTCTGGGATCCAATACAAACTCTGATATCTGTTGAACCCCACACATCTGCTCACTTCCACCTCTCCTCCCCCTTCCAAGTCCCATGCAATTACCTCTGGTTGTCAGCATCAGACTAAAATCTCTTTTGGCAAGGGATGCTGGGAAATGTAGTGCCCAGACTTCCAACCTTAACACTTAAAAGGAATTGCATACCAGACAAGCTGGCCTATACAGCTAAAGAAACACTCCCAGAGAATCGAAGAGGGAAAACTTTTGTCACAGGAAAAGGGAAAATAATCACTGGTGCTCAAAATCCCTGTGTTTTGTATTTGTCTGTAACTTTCATTTTAAAACGATACTTTGGAAATTTGCTGTGGGCTTACCCTGGCCCTAGGATTTGGGCTTAGGATATGGCCCTAGGATCTCACTGTCTACAAACTCTTGGCTGCCAGAATTTTGCTTTCTTGTCTAAGACTGCAATATGTGGAAAGAAGAGTCTTAGTAAATATGTTTGTTTTCAGGGCTAATTCGTGAACCATAAGATATGACAATTTTATTATCTATTGCTGTGGCACAAAGTACCCTCTAAAACTTAGTGCTTTAGAACAAAAATTCTCCTTTTTTTCAGAATTATCTGCTGGGCTCTTCTGCCCCTGTGGTGTCATTTGGGTCACTCATTTAGCTACATTCAGTTGGCTAGGCTGGAAGATCAAGAGAGCTTCTCAGTGCCCCTCAGGGGCTTGACTCAGGCTTTCCCATAACTCAGTCACATAAGGTCAGATTCTGCCCAGAGGGAGGAAGTGGAAGCTTCCAGATTTCTAACAGCCTGGGCATAAAAGACCTAGAATGTTGCCTCCATTATATCCTATGGCTCAAGGAGAGGCACAGTGTTCTGATTCAAGTAGAGGAGAAATGGGCTCTACCCTCTTAAAAGATAGAAAGCTTGTGCATACAGAGAGGGAAGGAACTAATCAGAGCCAATCCCCCATAGATACCTAGGGAAGACTGAATGTGTACAAGTAACTGCCTTTGAACAATACACAGGTTAGGAACAGTGACCTCTAACTGGGTTGCTATTGCTGCTGATAAGTCGCTTCAGTCGTGTCCGACTCTGTGAGACCCCACAGACGGCAGCCCACCAGGCTCCCCCATCCCTGGGACTCTCTAGGAAGAACACTGGAGTGGGTTGCCATTTCCTAGTACAAGAGATATGTATAACTTTATCCTGACCCAGATCGTGTAGTACTGTAGTATTTAGTGAAGGAAATCCTTATATAAGTGCACCCACACAGTTTAAACCCATGTTGTTCATGGGTCAACTGTAAGTACATATTATGTGCATATTACACATTATATAGTAGTATATATATAGTATACAGGCTTCCCAGGTGGCTCAGTGGTAAAGAATCCACCTGCCAATGCAGGAGACTCGGGTTTGATCCCTGGGTCAGGAAGATCCCCTGGAGATGGCAACCCACTCCAGTATTTTTGCCTGGGAAATACCATGGACAGAGGACCCAGGTGGGCTACAGTCCAAGGGGTCAAAGAGTCTCACATGACTTAGCAACTAAACAACAAAAACATATATAGTATATACATATACTACTGCCAATCTATTTGCTAAATATTAATAAAGTTTAATGTACTTTAAAATTTTAGTAAGTGTAACTTATGAACAGAAGATTGTGTATTATTTTTTTACACTCCACTGTGAAGATCACGGATCTATCCTTCTGTCTTGGGTTCTTTCATTAAGTCCCTACCCTTGCAAGCCCCTTCTACTACCCTTGAGGTGACACTGAGATTTTGTTCCCTCTTTTTATCCTCTTCTTCTTGCCTAGATATATCAAATATATCAGATAGAACTCAGCATTGTTCCACACTTCACAGCAGACAGCTAAGAATATATGAACTCAAGCATTGTGAAATCTTAAGGCTTATAGTTGGGAAAAGCAGATTTGCTCTTCTTTTATAAATGTTGTTACATTTTTAAGCCCCCAATGTATGTATAAATATATATGGGTACTCGGGAAACCTCACCCCTCTGGAAAAAAAAAAAAATCTGGGATAAAGTGTTGATTAGATTTATGTTCTCTCAATAGAGTAGATGGAGAAGGCAATGGCACCCCACTCCAGTACTTTTGCCTGGAAAATCCCATGGATGGAGAAGCCTGGTAGGCTGCAGTCCATGGTGTCACTAGAGTCAGACACGACTGAGCGACTTCACTTTCACTTTTCACTTTTATGCATTGGAGAAGGAAATGGCAACCCACTCCAGTGTTCTTGCCTGGAAAATCGCAGGGATGGGGGAGCCTGGTGGGCTGCTGTCCATGGGGTCGCACAGAGTTGGACACGACTGAAGCGACTTAGCAGCAGCAGCAGCAATAGAGTAGAAGCCTGAGAATACCCTCAGCTTATAGGAGTCAGGTGAGTGCCTTATCATCTCTGTCTCCAGAGTTCTAGCACAGGGGCTAGCAAACACTAGGTGCTTAATAGATGTTTGTTATACTAATGACTGACCCCTTACCTCTAGCCATCTTGTACATACTGTCTTTTTTCATGTATGAATGGAAATATACACTTTGGTTTGTAAGTAGTTACCAAGAGACTCTGAAACACACAAACAGATGCATTTCATAATACAAAAATCAAACTCTAATCATCACAGAAAATATCAGATAGAAAGAAAAGAAGGGAAAAAAATTGGATATTGTAGTTGTGAGTGCTCTATCCTTTTAGTTTTGAGTACAAATTAATTTCCTTCTAATCAGTAGGCGGGGAAATGTGTGGAAACAGAAGAGGAGACTTAAGGCAGAAGCAAGGGTGGAGGATTTTAAACGGTCCCTTGTGATCTGCAGTTCCTATCTCAGCCAGGATCGTCTCCAAACAGGCCTCAGTGGAAGAGAAGATGGAGTCGGAGGCCAGCTTCCTTGTTAATCAAACACGAAGCTGCTGTGTGTGCAACCCTGATGTCCAGGCTGCTGAAGGCGCTGATTGCTGAGGCCAAAGCATGGGAGAGCTTGATAACAGGGCCTCTGGCGGCCACTCTCGTGCTCCTGGCTGCCAGAGGTCATGCCTGGCTCAGGGACCTGATTCAGGGCCCGGAGGTGGAGGGAGCGGGGTGGGGCTTTCCCTTTCTCAGCTTGTCTATAATTTACCCTGGTTTTCTGTCTGGCTCCCCTCCGCTTCAGAAGGGAGACTGGAGGGCTTGCCGACACTGAACAACAGAGTCCTAGGGAACTTTCTCAGTCGGTATTTCGAAATAAGCACTGGAGGCAGCCTGTCAGGCAAGAGCCGAGAAGCAAGAAATATGTGCAGGGGTGTGTGTGGGTTGGGGGTTGGAAGGGAACCTGGGCTCTGACTTGATGCCTTTTGTTCCTTTCATTCCAGGCTGCCGTTCCCATTGTTTTGATCAAGACGTTTTTCTCCCCCAAATGCAAAAGCTGGAGCTGTAGGAACAACCCACTCCTGGCCCTTTATACAAACAAACCCTGGGCTGCGAGCTACAGCCGGAAGCAAGAGTCCTGCTCCCGCTGAAGGTGCTGACAGCTCACCTCAGGGCTCCCTTCCAGCAGGCAGACGGGGAGCGAGGCTTCTGGGACTCTCGCCACTGGATACAGGGTACTTACCCTTAGTGAGACCTGAAAAGAAAATCAGGATACTGCTAGGCGGGCTTCAGACCTATTGATCAGTCGGTTACAGAGAAGACCTCTCTTTTAAGTGTTTCAAAGCCTGTGCTCCTTAAGCTGGGTCCTGCTCCCCAGCCTCTGGACCATCCCCCTGAGATGAAAAGGTTGGGCCAGAGGGTGTTCAAACCCCCGGGCTGCTCCCACTGCCTCTGATCCCATGACCTTTAGCTGTCAGGACTATGGAGACCAGCAAAGGCCTGGAAAAGCCAAAAAACTGGAAAATCCCCAGATAGTTCTTCACCTTGGAATATCAGCACTTGATTTGGACAACCTCATGAAGTCACACAATAAAAATCTGACACAGAAGGTTTCCCTGGTTTCTCCACTCTGCCCCTTTAAATACTGAAGAAGTCTGTTCACCTTTCCAAAGAGATTTAAATACCTGCTTAAGCCTTCCTTAGCTGCTTCCCTGCCCTCATCCTGACTAGTCTTTCCAGTTTCTCTATCTAGTTAGCACTTCCTCAGACTGGGAGAGGGGGTGATGTTTGGTTTAAAAGCCCTCACTACAGGAAAGGGCTGTAGTTCCTCTCTGTACCCCTCTTTAAAAAAAAAAATGATTGCACACATATATTTAACAGTAGAGTTTTACACAGAATGCTAAAAGCACTTTCTTCATATTTTGCAGAAGGCCTTGAAACATATGGACTTTCTATTAATATTCATACCATAGCACAGACAGATCTAACTCCTAAATAGATGCATTGCAAGTCATTTAGAGTTTGAAGGCTTAATGGCAAAAATGAAGGGAGAGAAAAGAGTAAGTGTATTTTTATAAAACTGAAGGCAAAATGTATTTACGAAATAGTAAATAAAATTAAATATGGTCTTATGCTCCCCAAAGGAGATGACGCCCAATTTGGAGCGGTGATTGCTATGTCCAAATAATCTCCATTTGGAATCTCTGTGATTGCAGAGATGAACTGCAGTTTAAGTTGCATCTTAAGCAGTTCACAGAGAGAGAAAGAGTTATTAACCAGGTTTTGAAACAACCAACATGATACATAAGAGATCACGCCATCTCTGACCTTGTTCCTCTTACAGAGCTATATGTATAGCCCCATTTTACAGATGGGAATACTGACTCTGAGATAACTAAGTTATTCAAAACTGTCAAGGCTCTTTAAAAGGTCAAATGAAGAGTAGAAACCAAGCCTTCTGAATCATAACACTCCCCCCACTCCACAGCACTATTTAAAGTATTGATCATCTTTCCGGAGGAAATGACTTGGCCTTCCATGTTCACCTATCTTTGGATTGAAAGAGTGGAAAAATGGAATAAGTGGGGAGAGGTCAGTTCAGAGTTAAAACTCTTCTTAAAGGGATTTGACTCCTCTCTTGCTATGCTCAAAAAGCTGCTTCTGCTTCCAGGATTTTCCAGAAACCCATAATCACAAAACCTGTAGCTCTTTTTGTCATATGTAACTACTTAAAACTGTGCAGGCAGAGTCCAGCCCAAGGGTCACCTTTCTGTTATGTGAGATGATAAAGCCATAGCATTCACTGGGTATTACAGAGGGTAGGACACCCTCTCCAGTAGCAGCACTTTAGGGCTCATGTTCCTTGCTTTGACAGCGTCCTTTAGTAGACAGAGAAGTGTGCTACTGACCAGCTGGACTTTTCCCTGTTTAATGTGAAAGGGCAAGAAACTTAAACTAATTGGAATATGAATTTGGAAAAGATATTGATGTGTTCATTTTTTTCTAATGCAATACTTATGAAAAGATATAATTTCAGTTCTGACTCTGCAGAATTCACTGGTGGTTTTATAAGGCAAAGCTCATTTTGATTTGTTTTAAAATTCAGTTAAAAACATTGCTGATGAGTGTTACTGGGGGTTCATGTCAAGGATTTTATATTTTCACGGTTCTGTTTTGTTGAGGTCCTGAAAAGGTCTATGACTATTCAGAGTATGAGTTTGATCCAAGAAAAAAAGAAAGAAAGAAAAAAGAAAAAGATGAAAAACCAAAACACACACAAAAAAACAAAAAGCCTCAAGAATGTAAAAGTTTTTGAAAATCACTAAACAATAGGCTTCTGGTGGCCATGATTTAAACAAGATGAACTGCAAAGTCTGTCAGTCCATTTTGGATTGAAAAATAGCAGATCCTTCTTTTTCTAAATTTCCTTAATCATCTCCTTTACAATGGTTTTCTATGCCCAAAGCATACCATTTCATTCTCTAAAGACCTCTGTCCTGACTTGAACTTTGAACTGACTTGACAGAAGCAGTTTCTGGTTCTGTATTTTAGAGGGTTTGTTGGAGGAGGTTTTCAGGGAGGTCACGTTGAAAAGTCTGAAATGCCCAAGGATATGTGAGGAACTTTTTTCTGCAACACAGATGCACAGAACCCAAACAACAGAACCAAGAGGGGGATGTGCAAACAGGAGGCTCTGTTCCAGGGACGTCCCTACCTTTGGCTAACTCGCTCATTTTGATAGCACATTTATCTGGTGATGTTGCTTTGGCAAAAACAGTATGGTGGTTTTGAGTTCTTTCAGTGTCGCTGGTGGTTTTAAATGCCTTTTCCCCCAGTGAAGTAGTTCACACACATTTCTTAGCCACAAAAGAGTTCAACGAAATGCCTTAGAAAATGAACACTTCCTCTGGACTCTTGCTTTTCTTCATCACCACACACATACAAGTTTCCCTTGTGGGAAACTTCCCATTTCTTCTATTCTTCATCCCAATGAAGCTGGTTGTTTGGATTTTTATTATCAACTTAATGGCTTCATTTTGGTTAAAGATCATTTACTGTAATCAATGAGGCTGTCTACGCATCAGAGGCCTATTAAACTTGCAGCTTTTGTTTAACTTTTGTATTTATTTTTAAATTGAAATATTTATGGTACAATATTATGTTAGTTTCAGGTCTACTAAAAGTAACAACTTTTAAATCAGATTTCAAAGGCCTCAGTTTTCTCATCTAAAAAATTGAAGATGGCAACAGGACCTCACTCAAGGAGACTGAGAAAATTATACTGAGAAGATTGCAGCAGACCACTTGCTAGGTGTCCTATAAGTGGCTGATGCAATTATCCTAACTTCAGACAGGCCTCTTTCACTCTCTGGACTCAAGTCAGGCTGAGATGGGCATCTTCAGACATCCCTGAGAGGACGTGGGGAGAGATCTCAGTGACATAGTTTATGGTTAGCCATCCTTAGGGAGAAGCTTCCAGTCTCCCTCAACTTGTCTTAACTGCAGAAGTGTAAGTTTTCCCTTTCAGATCAAGGGATAAAAAGGCATCCCAGATCTCCACTTCTTCTCTGCCAATCCCAAGCCTCACACTGAACTGATCTGTGAGGGGAAAACATAAGGCTCCTCCTCCACATTAATTTCAATAGTTGCATTTCAAGTAGCAGACAATGAGCAGGCTTTTCTCTTTCCTTTATAAGGTGGCCAATCTGGGGGAAGGAGAAAGACTCAGGATAAGACTGGCACCAAGGAACAGGGTAAGACCAACTGGTCTCTATTCATGGAAGTACCTGTGCCATCACCATCTCACCAGGTGCAGTGAGTCATGGGCTCCCTCCCTGCCCCTTGTCACTGCGGGAAGGAAAGTGACTGTGGCAGCTCCTGGGATGCTGCGCGTGTTTGCAGCTTGGAGAGGGATTTCTCATCCCTCGCTTGTTCTTGTCTGCATGCCTACTCCTGCTAGGGCACCTCGGACACAGTCTACCTGCAACCTCTTCGAAGATCCTCTTCCATGTTGTCTCAGGAGCTGTTTGGTTTTATCTCTTAGAATCTGAAAATGTTCTAGCCAAAGGTTTTTTTTTTTGGGTCATATTCATGTTCTCACGTTTTTGTCAAGTAGGGAATATAAGGAGGTTAACTGCTCTCACTCTTTCTATCTCAGAAACTGACCCAGTGCCACATCAACACAGAATTAGGAGTCCTGAGCTCAGAACTCATGCTTTGTCTCCAAGATTATCCAACCTGTAGGAAATACCAGAACTTTCCTGAGATCCCTATCAGCTGGACATTAATTAGTATCTCACCTGAAAGAGGTGGTTTCTACATTAGATTTCACAGACTAATAGATGAACTAAACATATCTCCCCTGTCTTGGACAAAATATATTAATTCTTACCCCGAGTCACAAAGGTTAATGCTTAAGAGGCAGCCTGCTAGTGTGGGCACTTGACCACCTGTTGGCTACATGACCTGGAGCTCAGGTCTTTACTTTCCAGCACCTCAGTTTCCTCATCTGTAAAACAGAGAGAAGAATCATGTAACTGGCAGGGTTCATGGCAAGCAGACTGCCCAGCAATAGTAAAGACTCTGATGATACAGGCTATCAATGACCCTGGCATGGAGAAGATGGAGCTTCCAAATTCCAGTTCAGCTCAATATTTAGGTTGGTAGAAATAAGCCCAGCTTCCCGGGTGGCTCAGTGGTAAAGAAGCCACCTGCTAATGCAGGAGACACAAGAAGACACTTTGATCCCTGGGTCAGGAATATCCCCTGGAGTAGGAAATGACAACCCACTCCCTGGCCTGGGAAATCCCATGGACAGGGGAGCCAGGTGGGCCACAGTCCTTGGAGTTTCAAAGAGTCAGACACTGATAAGTGAGCGTGCATGCACAAATAACCACAACACATTCTTCACTACACATCTTTGTCCAAGTTTCTCACATCCCTGGTTCTTTTCCCACTGACTTGATACTGGTTTTCTGCCTCTTTCCTTATCTCCTCCCAGCTCCATCTCCCCAGGTACTTCTGCCCAAAGAGATCTCTCCTGTTTCCTTGCTTGCGGGCTTCCCTTGGGGCTCAGCTGGTGAACAGTCTGCCTGCAATGCAGGAGACCTGGGTTCCATCCCTAGGTTGGGAAGATCCCCCTGGAGAAGGGAAAGGCTACCCACTCCAGTATCCTGGCCTGGAGAATTCTGGCCCAGGGTGGCAGAGAGTTGGTCAGAACTGAGTGACTTTCTCTTCACTTTCACCCCTCCTTCTTTTCATTTTCTACCGATTCAATGGACAGGAATTTGAGCAGACTCCAGGAGATAATGGAGGACAGAGGAGCTTGGGGGTGCTGCAGTCCACGGAGTAACAAAGAGTCGGACAGGATTTATGGGCTGAACAACAACAACCTTTACATTCAAAGCAGAACTGTAAAAGGATTCCTTTTAAGCCACCCATGAAGGCAGGCCCACTGCTGGGCGCATGCTGTAGACGCGCAGTTGGGAAAAGTGGAATGCCTGGGCTATGGAGACCTTTCTCAGAAACTTGCGACTTAAGCGCAAATCACTTTGTGATCTCCCAGGGGGAACCTCGGGGTGCTGCGGGGCTGCGCAGAGATTTGCAAATCCTGAGCACAGGACTGTGAAGTCCGGGAAGGGAGCGTGCGCTGCGTGCCCAGGCGACTATTCCAATAATAGCTGCAGCCCGGGAGGATGGTGCGGTGACTCATGCCCCTGGCGCAGGTCCCCAGGCAGCAGTGTGGGCGGGGACGCGCACCAGGACAAGGGGGATTTACCTGAGGAGGCCGCCTGCAGACACTGACTCGGGAGGGAGCTGAGGGCACTAGGGCAGCGACGCTGACTCACACGGGAAAGCCAGAGGGCAATGACCAAATTTGAAAGAGCAAATCGCCTCTGTCTGGGAAGCTCTTAGAGAAACAGGAAGTGATCAGCTGGTACCAAGCTCAGGAAGGGAAAATCACCTGTCGTCGTGCCTTTGTGCTTGCTGAAATTTATCAAGATGAGCGTCTGCTGAACGCAGCACTGTGCTTCTGAGAAGTGAGACGCATCATTCCCACTCCTTGCGCTCCCCCTTCCTCCTCCTCCTACCCCTTCCACCCCACCCCCACCCTGTCATTTTCAAAGCCTGCTGAGGGAGAATCCTGGTTCAAGCTCATTCCCACCCTCACGTGGAATTATTACTAATATATCTAACATCTAGTCACAGATATCTGTTATCACAGATAACTAGATAATATCCAGTCATCTAGCAAACTCCGGGAGTTGGCGATGGACAGGGAAGCCTGGTGTGCTGCAGTCCATGGGGTCGCAAAGAGCTGGACACAACTGAGTGACTGAACTGAACTGAACATCTGTCTAGTCA
The DNA here is from genome assembly GCA_935064755.1 of Tragelaphus eurycerus. Classification (NCBI taxonomy): domain Eukaryota; kingdom Metazoa; phylum Chordata; class Mammalia; order Artiodactyla; family Bovidae; genus Tragelaphus; species Tragelaphus eurycerus. The sequence goes on along the minus strand of CAKXYN010000024.1, from coordinate 11,641,565 downwards.
CAGCCTTCGTGTTCAGTTTGTCAGGCTGTGATTAACTGAAGCGGTGGCCAGCTGAGAGGGTACTCTGCCCACCAAGATAACAGCGGGGACACCAGCCTAAGCCAGTCCAGAGGAAAGGAAATCTTTTCTGATATGTCTACTACCCAAAGGAGAACAGCATTTTTTTTCTAAATAGCACACCATTCTGCATGCTAGCAGTGGTCCTGTTTACTGAGAACTTATTCTATACCTAAGCCTGTGTGAAGAATTTCATACACATTGGCACATTTAATTCTTAGAGCAATCCTAAGAACCTAGTTCTTGAAAGTGAAGTCGCTCAGTAGTGTCTGACTTTTTGTGACCCCATGGACTGTAGCCTGCCAGGCTCCTCCGTCCATGGGATTTTCCAGGCAAGGATACTGGAGTGGGTTGCCATTTCCTTCTCCAGGGGATCTTCCCGACCCAGGGATTGAACCTGGGTCTCCCGCACCGCAGACAGACGCTTTACTGTCTGAGCCACTTTCAGTACCCTTTTTGAAGCATGAGGGAACGGAAGCACAGAGAGGTGGAGTGACCTGCCTCACACCACACAGCTGTTTCTGTCAGGTTTGGACTTTGACACAGGCCACGCCCCCTCCCAATATGATTTAGCCCTAGTTGATGAGGAGGAGGAGGGTGGTGATTTAAGTCTTTGGATGCCTTTTTTGTAGCCTGTGTTCTCAGGGGTGTTTCAGTCAGCCTACTGAACCTCTAGGGAGAACTGGGAAGGTGGAGGATTGGGGAATTCTAAGAGAGATGGGCTCCATCCTTCCAGGGCCAGGCTGCCCCAGGGCCTCCCTATGGGCAGGATGGGGCTGAAGTGCCTCCTGGCGGAGTAGAGGGTCTGGGAGCGAGGTCTCAGGTAGCACAGGGCAGAGCATAGACTTTGCCACGGCCCTGTTCCCTTGATGTCCTGAATGGGGTGGATCTTCCTGTTATGTAGGGGATTCACATGGCACTCTTCAGAGATGACAGGACAACGTGCCGCTTAAACGGAGCTAAACAACCTTCAGTTCAGAAGCTCTCGAGCATCAGCACCTTTACAACTATACTCCCAGCCTAAGAATTGGCATGTTAACAAGCTTCCCAGGTGATTCTGATATACGTAGTCATCAAGACTATTCTTCATGAAACATGGCTTTGGGCCTTTTATATTATGGGATGTAGGCCATCTTCCCAGTTAAAAGAGGAAAACTAACTTTGAAAGTCCCCTTGTCAAACAAAAGCCAACAACCCTGGGTGTCTCAGCTGGCCACCATAACTGTTCAGGATGCTTTTATTTTTGAAAAGGACCTGGAAACAGTTTGCTCACAACCACAGGAAAAGGATCTTGGTGGGGGAGGGGGCTGGTGGAGAGCAACCTGTAACACCATGAATTGCCACGCAGAAAATCTTAGGAAAAGAATATATAAGTAGGAGTTGCCTGGGGCCATATTTTTTAAGCATGTTTTCCAATGGCTCTGCAAAACTAAAGATGTTCAGGTGTTAAAAAAAAAAAAAAAAGATTTGGAAAATGAAGGCAGATAAGGATCTGTGTTTCAGAGGGTGGCTTACACCTCCTGACTCAGGTGTAGATGGTTCCTGACACCAGAGGGTGAGGGGCCTCCTCTAATTTTCCACCAGGCCTCCTTCCTGCTTACAGGAGTGGCAGGCTTGACCTGAGTTGTGATAGGAAAAGCAACATGAAGGCATGGGGCCCAGAAATTTCTCTCCAGGCTCTGTGACACTTTTCCTTACGTGGTTTCCCTTGGTCTCTGGAAGCAGTGGGATCTATAAGACTACCCATATGAAAGTGCTTGAGAGGGAACATCTTCCTCCCTTTGACATCTGCCATCTGGGTAGGGATTTAGACATCTTGACAGCTGGCTGAGAGGATTAAGGCAGGTAAGGAGGCACGGAAGAAAAGCTATGACCAACCTAGACAGCATATTTCAAAACAGAGACATTACTTTGCCAACAAAGGTCCATCTGGTCAAAGCTATGGTTTTTCCAGTAGTCATGAATGGGTGTGAGAGTTGGACCATAATGTGATGTAAAAAACTCTTGAGAGTCCCTTGGACTGCAAGGAGATTCAACTAGTCCATCCTAAAGGAAATCAGTCCTGAATATTCATTGAAAGGACTGATGCTAAAGCTGAAACTCCAATATTTTGGCCACCTGATGTGAAGAACTGACTCATTGGAAAAGACCCTGATGCTGGGAAAGATTGAAGGCAGGAGGAGAAGGGGATGACAGAGGATGAGATGGTTGGATGGCATCACTGACTCGATGCATATGAGTTTGAGCAAGCTCCGGGAGTTGATGATGGACAGGGAAGTCTGGCGTACTGCAGTCCATGGGGTCGCAAAGAGTCAGATGTGACTGAGCAACTGAACTGAACTGAAAGGAGGGATCAGATGGCTAGTGGGATGGAAGACAACTAATGAGATCACTCAAGGCACCTAATAAAGGGAGTGGAGTCTCCCATGTTAAAGACCAATTCTGCTAACTCCCTTCTTCCTTATGATTAGAGATGGAATTGTGCCTTATTCCCTCCCCGGCTTGCCCCATCCCTTAGGGTCAATACTCTAGAAGTCCAAACATCTGACCACATCATATATTTTGCCTTCTTCCTTTCACAAAGGAATAAGGCAGGTGGCGTGTGTGTGTGTGTGTGTGTGTGTGGGAGGTATGTCGGGCTCTAGAGCTACAAATTTTATCCCCTTTATATGCCCCTCAGACCTTTTCGTGGGGATGTCAGTTCGGACAATCCCAGGGACTGCACAGACAGGCAGCTGGGAACCTGTCTCCTGGGGGCAGGCCACTCTTTGATAGAGCCAAAGCTGTAGTCAATCCCTCTCCAAAGGAGCAGACTCCGTGTAAGATGCAAAGGCCAGACCTTGCCTACCACACTTCCCTGTGTTTGGTTCATGAGCTTTGAAGGCCCTCAATGGGCAGAAATAAGGAGAGGCAGGTTCTGAGTACTTTCCTTAGGAGCAAACCTTTGGGATCACAAAGCATCAGTGAAATTGGGCAAAGAACAGCCTCTTGGGGCTCACCTCTGTTTCCACAAATGTAAAACACATCAGTTGATCACAGAAGGTCCTTTCAGCTCTAAAGTTGTGTCATTCCTTAACATGTAACACCGTTTATCTGACACACATTTAGCTGTGTGCTTATCTAGGTGTTTAACTTACATGAATTCAATTATATCAGTTCTGTCTTTTTACATACTTAAAAGCAAAAGTGTGGTAGGATTACATTTTGCATTCATATGCGTGGGGCAGGGGTATCCTATGACTGTGCACCCACCCTCATGGCCCCCTGCTTCCCCACACTGCCTACACTGCCTGCTGTGGCCCAGTACTAGGAAAAAATGTAGCACGTGTAACACCTTCAGAAAAGCTGTTGGTGATTTACAGGCGTCTGATTCCCCTCCGGGGAATATCTGCTTTGTCAAATGCAGGAGGAAAGGGACAGTGGTGGAAGCTGGGCCCTCAGACCATTCCCCTGTCATTCATCTCTGGCCTCTTCCAAGGCATGTTGAGCAAAATTTCTGGTCAAATCAGATTGTGTGGGTTGAGAAAAAGGAGGTTGATAAGCTCAATGATTTTTAAATGGCATCATTCCAATCTGACCAAATACACCAAGGAACCTTCCTTTCCATGAGCAGTGACTGATGAAAATTCCCAGTTCTTCCTCTGCTTCCCCCTACACCACGAGCTATTGCTCTTCTCCATTTGTCAAGACATAGGTGGATGGCCAACTTCCCATATAAATGACATCTTTTCCTCTTTTAGCTAGCATTTCCCTTGAGGGAGCAGAAACATACAGGCATCGGTGTTGCTTGTCTCCGTGACTCCTCCGAGTTCCCATAATTGGTATGTTTCCTGTCTAGCAGAAAACACACGCACCTACCCAGCAGAACCCAGATGACCTCTTTTTGTCCATAAGTGTCTGTTCCTCAGAGAAGGCTGAATCACTTTGTATCCATAACAATGCAAGCGATTCCCAAACATCAGACGCCTTCCTATGTTTCAGAGTTTTGAACAGGTTTCGGAGGGAACTTCGCAAAGCAGTTACCCGTGGGTTAACACCTGGTAACGAGGTGGTACAATTTGAAATATAATGTCACAACCCACCTCAAATTCACTAGAGATAAAGATTTGAAGCAGAAAGACCATTCTCCTCTAAGCAGTCCAGCATATTTCCTTCCAACCAAGCAGTAAGCCCAGTGTAACAGCAGAATTCCAGCATCGTCCTGAGTTAGCACAAAGCTGCCACGTTGCCATGGCTCCATTTGAGCCCTGTCGCTAGTCAGCCTCATGTTACCATATCTAAGAAATCAGATAGAGGCTGGTTGCCTCCTAAAAGATGGAATTTGCCTTGATTCTCTGTACCACACGCAAGCAAGCAGTCATTTATAATTGCCTGGAAACCAGCAGCACAAACGTTGATAAGTAAATGTTCAATTGAAGCCAAATTCCTCTTTCTATTCATGAAAGGAACTTGGATGCCCACCCTCAAGTGTCAATCATCTTGAATCATGCTGGTGCTGATTTGAGCTAATGTTTTTTTTCCAAAGTAGCATCTCCCATTAAGCCAAACGATGCCTTCAGGCATATTATTCCTTTAAAATGTTATACTGTATTTGAATAGAAAAGAATTTTAAATGTGAAAAAAAAGTAAGTCTGTTTGGGTGGTTGGTTATATCGCCAGGGTTAAGTGTCTGCATTGCAAGTTACTATTTTGAATCAAGAGTTTTCATATTATTGGACCCTAAAGGAAAGCATAGAAAAATTTGAACCAGAAATTTACTTACTGTAATGGATTATAACCAAAGAATAAATAAATCACATTCAGGAACAGCAGAGAAAGAAAAGTGACATTTTTAAAAAGCTGTCAACTTTTCAGAGCAAAATCCCTTCCCCACAGTTCTGCTCCCTCACCCCCTCAATTCCCCTTCCCACCTCAACCAGGAGCTCAATGACCTTATGCACTTTCCATCATTTCTCTTTTTTCAAACTTGCCTAATGGGAGAAGGCAATGGCACCCCACTCTAGTACTCTTGCCTGGAAAATCCCATGGATGGAGGAGCCTGGAAGGCTGTAGTCCATGGGGTTGCGGAGGGTTGGACACGACTGAGCGACTTCACTTTCACTTTTCACTTTCCTGCATTGGAGAAGGAAATGGCAACCCACTCCAGTGTTCTTGCCTGGAGAATCCCAGGGACAGCGGAGCCTGGTGGTCTGCCTTCTATGGGGTCACACAGAGTCGGACACGACTGAAGCGACTTAGCAGCAGCAGCAGCAATGGAAAAGACCTGAAACTTATTTTCATTGTGGTATAAATGACTGATAACTTATGTGTTACATGTTTTCAGATTATTCATTTCTTTTAACATACTTGCTAATGTTTTAGGCTAAAGGCAGGAACTCTAATGGTAATTTGAGTAGCCAGGCCACAGGAGAAGGATTTTTGTCTGTGAAGCTGATGATATTGGGCGAATGCCTTTCCAACTCAAGTGAGATCTTGATAGCAAATAGGTTTTAGAGCTATTAATGAAAATACATCAATGAACATGGACTAAAATGAAATATTTGATAAGCATATTAAAAAAACATAGTTGTGTGCCAGGAATTTAAGTAGCCTCAGCACCAAAGATTTGGGCATTTGGTAAAAATAGCAAGATATGAACATTGAGAAGATAAACATACAACCAGTTCAGTTCGGTCTCTCAGTAGTGTCCGACTCTTTGCAATGCCATGGACTGACGCACACTAGGCTTCCCTGTCCATCACCTACTCCTGGAGTCTACTCAACTCATTTCCATTGACTTGGTGATGCCATCCAATCATCTCATCCTCTGTCATCCCCTTCTCCCACCTTCAATCTTTCCCAGCATCAGGGTCTTTCCGACAAGCAGATGTTTCAGGTTCACCATCAGTCCCTCCAATGAATATTCAGGACTGACTTCCTTTAGAATGGACTGGTTGGATCTCCTTGTAGTCCAAGGGACTCGAAAAGTCTTCTCCTACACCATAGTTCAAAAGCATAAATTCTTCGGTGCTCAGCTTTCTTTATAGTCCAACTCTTACATCCATACATGACCACTGGAAAAACCATAGCTTTGACTAGATGGACCTTTGTTGGCAAAGTATTGTCTCTGCTTTTTAATATGCTGTCTAGGTTGGTCATAACTTTTCTTCCAAGGAGCAAGTATCTTTTAATTTTATGGCTGTAGTCATTATCTGCAGTGATTTTCGAGCTCAAAAAAGTAGTCTGTCACCGTTTCCACTGTTTCCCCATTTATTTGCCATGATGTGATGGGACCGGACGCCATAATCTTAGTTTTTTGAATGTTGAGTGTTAAGCCAACTTTTTTACTCTCCTCTTTCATCAAGAGGCTCCTTAGTTCTTCTTTGCTTTCTGCCATAAGTGTGGTGTCATCTGCATATCTGAGGTTATTGATATTTCTCCCGGCAATCTTGATTCCAGCTTGTGCTTCATCCAGCCCTTGCATTTCTCATGATGTACTCTGCACATAAGTTAAATAACCTGGGTGACAATATATAGCCTTGATGTATTCCTTTCCTGATTTGGAACCAGTCTGTTGTTCCATGTTCAGTTCTAACTGTTGCTTCTTGATCTGCATATGGATTTCTCATGAGGCAGGTCAGGTGGTCTGGTATTCCCATCTTTAGAAGAATTCTCCACAGTTTTTTATGATCCACACAGTCAAAGGCTTTGGCATAGTCAGTAAAGCAGAAATAGATGTTTTTCTGGAACTCTCTTGCTTTTTCCATGATCCAATGGATGTTGGCAATTTGATCCCTGGTTCCTCTGCTTTTTCTAAAACCAGCCTGAACATCTGAAAGTTCATGGTTTACATATTGCTGAAGCCTGGCTTGGAGAATTTTGAGCATTACTTTGCTAGCTTGTGAGATGAGTGCAATTATGCGGTAGTTTGAACATTCTTTGGCATTGCTTTTCTTGGGATTGGAATGAAAACTGACATTTTCCAGTCCTGTGGCCACTGCTGAGTTTTCCAAATTTGCTGGCATATTGAGTGAAGCACTTTCACAGCATCATCTTTCAGGATTTGAAATAGCTCTATTGGAATTCCATCACCTCCAACTAGCTTTGTTCGTAGTGATGCTTCCTAAGGCCCACTAGATTTTTCATTCCAAGATGTCTGGCTCTAGGAGAGTGATCACACCATCATAATTATCTGGGTCCTGAAGATCATTTTTGTATAGTTCTCCTGTGTATTCTTGCCACCTCTTCTTAATATCTTCTGCTTCTGTTAGGTCCATACCATTTCTGTCCTTTATTGAGCCCGTCTTTGCATTAAATGTTCCCTTGGTAGCTCTAATTTTCTTGAAGAGATCTCTACTCTTTCCCATTCTATTGTTTTCCTCTATTTCTTTGCATTGATCACTGAAGAAGGCTTTCTTATCTCTTCTTGCTATTCTTTGGAACTCTGCATTCAAATAGGTATATTTTTCCTTTTCTCCTTTGCCTTTACCTTCTCTTCTTTTCATAGCTGTTTGTAAGGCCTCCTCAATCATTTTGCCTTTTTGCATTTCTTTTTATTGGGGATGGTCTTGATCCCTTTCTCCTGTACAATGTCATGAACCTCCATCCATAGTTCTTCAAGCACTTTATCAGATCTAATCCCTTGAGTCTATTTGTCACTTCCACTGTATAATCATAAGGGATTTGATTTAGGTCATACCTAAATAGTCTAGTGGTTTTCCCTACTTTCTTCAATTTAAGTCTGAATTTGGCAATGAGGAGTTCACAATCTGAGCCACAGTCAACTCCCGGTCCTGTTTTTGCTGATTGTATAGAGTGTCTCCATCTTTGGCTGCAAAGAATATAATCAATCTGATTTCGGTGTTGACCATCTGGTGATGTCCATGTGTAGAGTCTTCTCTTGTGTTGTTGGAAGAGGGTGTTTGCTATGAGCAGTGCATTCTCTTGGCAAAACTCTATTAGCCTTTTTCCTGATTCTTTCTGTACTCCAAGACCAAATTTGCCTGTTACTCCAGGTATTTCTTGACTTCCTATTTTTGCATTTCAGTCTCCTATAATGAAAAGGACATCTTTTTTGGGTACTAGTTCTAGAAGGTCTTGTAGGTCTTCATAGAACCATCCAACTTCAGCTTCTTCAGTGTTACCTGTTGGGGCATAGGCTTGAATTACTGTGCTATTGAATGGTTTGCCTTGGAAACGAACAGAGATCATTTTGTCGTTTTCGAGATTGTACCCAAATACTGCATTTCGGACTCTTTTGTTGACTATGATGGCTACTCCATTTCTTCTAACACACACATACCACACTTTAAAGAGTTTACAAAGAATGTACATATTTATATAACTGAGTCCCTTTGCTGTACAGCAAAAGTTCACAGAACACTGTTAGTCAACTTCTTTAATAAAATAAATACATAACAGAGTTTGCTGTATCTTGTCTTACATTAAGGAGGTACAAGGGGAATGGGGTAGAGCCCTGGGGCTCTTGAAGCACCTGGAAAATACAGGATTATGGGAGCCAGTGTCTCAGGGGAAGCGTGTACACTCAGTTGTGTCTAGCTCTTTGTCACCCCATGGACTGCAACCTGCCAGCCTCCTCTGTCCATGGAATTTTCCAGGCAAGAATACTCAATACAATGTGTGTGTGTGTGATAAGTTGCTTCAGTTGTGGCTTGCCATATCCTGTTCCAGGGATCTTCCTGACCCAGGGATCGAACCTGCATCTCCTGCATTGGCAGGTAGAAATTTTTATTGCTGAACCATCTGGGAAACCTCAATGTCTCAGGGACCCTGACATTTGGGGAAGAAGGAAATTGGGAAAATGCTGCAAAACCAGCTAACTAGTAGGTCACTGGTAACCTTTATTGAGGATAATTCAGGAAACCATTGTTCTCATGACAAAGACTGAATATCTCAAGACCCTAGATGATCTGGTCCCTGCCTACCTATCATCTCTTTCTACTTCCTCCCACCCCTCCCCCAGTTTCAGCCAAAGGTCTTTGAACCTGGCATTTCCCAAATCTGAAACACTCTTATATTCCTCTAACTGCTCCAGTTAACCCTTAGTAACCTTTCAGATCTCAGCTCAGTGGCCATATCCTCTGAGAACTGATTCCTCATACTAGACAAGTTCTCCTGCTCTCATAACTACAAACTCTCCTTTTAAAACTATCAATACTTTTCTTAGTTTATAGTTTGTGTAACAATTGATTAATGTCTGTCTCCTCTACAGCTCTGTAAATATGATGAGGCTAGGACCACATCTCTTTGGTTACCTTTGGGTCCCTGGTGCCAAGAGTAGTGTTTGGTACAAAATAGGTGCTCAATAAATGTTAATTGATTATGTAAATGAATCAATGTGTGTGATTGTTAAGTTGCTTCAGTTGTGTCTGACTCTTTGCGATCCTGTGGACTGTAGACCACCAGGCTCCTCTGTCCATGGGTTCTCCAGGCAAGAATACTGGAGTGGATGGCCATGTCCTCCTTTGGGGGATCTTCCTGACCCAGGGATGGAACCCACTTCTCTTACATCTCCTGCATTGGCAGGCATGTTCCTTACCATTGGTGCCACGTGGGAAGCCCAAATGAATCAATAATTGTAAAAGAATCAATAATTCTTCTCATCAGTTGCTTTATACTGAATGTTTATGTCCCACCAAGATTCCTATGGGAATTCTGAAGCCTAATCCTCATTGTGATGATATTTGGAGGTGAGGCCTTTGGGACAAAATTAGGTCGCGAAGACAGAATCTCCATAAGTGAGATTCAGATCAGATCAGATCAGATCAGTCGCTCAGTCCTGTCCGACTCTTTGCGACCCATGAATCACAGCACGCCAGGCCTCCCTGTCCATCACCAACTCCCGGAGGTCACTCAGACTCACACCCATCGAGTCAGTGATGCCATCCAGCCATCTCATCCTCTGTCGTCCCCTTCTCCTCCTGCCCCCAATCCCTCCCAGCATCAGAGTCTTCTCCAATGAGTCAACTCTTCGCATGAGGTGGCCAAAGTACTGGAGTTTCAGCTTTAGCATCATTGCTTCCAAAGAAATCCCAGGGCTGATCTCCTTCAGAATGGAATGGTTGGATCTCCTTGCAGTCCAAGGGACTCTCAAGAGTCTTCTCCAACACCACAGTTCAAAAGCATCAATTCTCTGGCGCTCAGCCTTCTTCACAGTCCAGCTCTCACATCCATACATGACCACAGGAAAAACCATAGCCTTGACTAGATGAACTTTTGTTGGCAAAGTAATGTCTCTGCTTTTGAATATGCTATTTAGGTTGGTCATAACTTTCCTTCCAAGGAGTAAGTGTCTTTTAATTTCATGGCTGCAGTCACCATCTACAGTGATTTTGGAGCCCAGAAAAATAAATTCTGACACTGTTTCCACTGTTTCCCCATCTATTTGCCATGAAGTGATGGGACCGGATGCCATGATCTTCGTTTTCTGAATGTTGAGCTTTAAGCCAACTTTTTCACTCTCCACTTTCACTTTCATCAAGAGGCGTTTTAGTGCCCTTATAAGAAGAGATCTCTCTGTAATTCCTTGGCAATCCAGTGGTGAGGACTCAGCACTTTCATTGTAAGGGCCTGGGTTCAATCCCTGGTGGGAGAACTAAGATCCCACATTCTGGCCATCATAGGGAAAAAAAAAAAAGAGACCTCTGCCCACCATGTACGGGGAAGGCAATGGCACCCCACCCCAGTTCTCTTGCCTGGAAATTCCCATGGACAGAGGACCCTAGTGGGCTGCTGTCCATGGGGTTGCTAAGAGTCGGACACGACTGAGCGACTTCACTTTCACTTTCCACTTTCATGCATTGGAGAAGGAAATGGCAACCCACTCCAGTGTTCTTGCCTGGAGAATCCCAGGGACTGGGGAGCCTGATGGGCTGCCGTCTGTGGGGTCGCACAGAGTCGGACACGACTGAAGTGACTTAGCAGCAGCAGCAGCAGCCCATCATGTGAGGACATAGCAGAATGTGTCCATGTGTAAACCAGGAAGAAGGCTCTCACCAGACACCAAATTGGCTGGCATTTTGCTCTCAGACTTATCATTCTCCAGAGCTGGAAGCAAAGTTCTGTTGTTTAAGGCTCCAGTCTGTGGTATTCTGATTCTAAGACATCAAGACAGCTCAGGAGAATTAACAAGCTAGAAACCTTAAGTAAGTAGCTTATTCAAACATCGGTTTCCTTACCTCTATTATAGCATTAGCAATACTACCTATTTCTGAGAGTTGTTTTGAGAATTAAGTGAACACATGAAATAATGTAGTGCATCTGGCGTATAGAACACACTCAGTAAAGTTTTCTAATTATTACTGTTGCAACTTACTTCCGTGTACCAGCTTTCTCATCTATAAATTGATGGTAAAAATGTTCCTTCTACTTTAAGCACGCTACCGTGAACTTCCTGATGTTCAAGCTGGTTTTAGAAAAGGCAGAGGAACCAGAGATCAAATTGCCCACATCCGCTGGATCATGGAAAAAGCAAGAGAGTTCCAGAAAAACATCTATTTCTGCTTTATTGACTATGCCAAAGCCTTTGACTGTGTAGATCACAATAAACTATGGAAAATTCTGAAAGAGATGGGAATACCAGACCACCTGATCTGCCTCTTGAGAAATCTGTATGCAGGTCAGGAAGCAACAGTTAGAACTGGACATGGAACAACAGACTGGTTCCAAATAGGAAAAGGAGTACGTCAAGGCTGCATATTGTCACCATGTTTATTTAACTTATACGCAGAGTACATCATGAGAAATGCTGGACTGGAAGAAACACAAGTTGGAATCAAGATTGCCGGGAGAAATATCAATAACCTCAGATATGCAGATGACACCACTCTTATGGCAGAAAGTGAAGAGGGGCTAAAAAGCCTCTTGATGAAAGTGAAAGTGGAGAGTGAAAAGGTTGGCTTAAAGCTCAACATTCAGAAAACGAAGATCATGACATCTGGTCCCATCACTACATGGGAAATAGATGGAGAAACAGTGGAAACAGTGTCCGAATTTATTTTTCTGGGCTCCAAAATCACTGCAGATGGTGACTGCAGCCATGAAATTAAAAGACGCCTACTCCTTGGAAGGAAAGTTATGACCAACCTAGATAGCATATTCAAAAGCAGAGACATTACTTTGCCAACAAAGGTTCGCCTAGTCAAGGCTATGGTCTTTCCTGTGGTCATGTATGGATGTGAGAGCTGGACTGTGAAGAAGGCTGAGCGCCGAAGAATTGATGCTTTTGAACTGTGGTGTTGGAGAAGACTCTTGAGAGTCCCTTGGACTGCAAGGAGATCCAACCAGTCCATTCTGAAGGAGATCAGCCCTGGGATTTCTTTGGAAGGAATGATGCTAAAGCTGAAACTCCAGTATTTTGGCCACCTCATGCGAAGAGTTGACTCATTGGAGAAGACTCTGATGCTGGGAGGGATTGAGGGCAGGAGGAGAAGGGGACGACAGAGGATGAGATGGCTGCATGGCATCACTGACTTGATGGGTGTGAGTCTGAGTGACCTCCGGGAGCTGGTGATGGACAGGGAGGCCTGGCGTGCTGCGCTTCATGGGGTCGCAAAGAGTCGGACACGACTGAGCGACTGATCTGCTCTGATCTGATAAGTCCTTTCTAATCCTAAAAGAAAAAGTCTCTGTTTTCTAGATTTGTCAACCTGGTAACTTTAACAAACAATATGTTAACTTTTCTTTCCAATAAAAAAGTTCTACCAGAACCAGCAAAGATTCATCAGCCTGTAATAATATGCATGAAATTGGGACATGGCTATAATTATTTTTTGAACTTATGTTTAATGTACCAAAAGTTTTCATTCACCTCACAAGATTTCAGGAGATACATAGAGGCAGGTGATTTGAAATGATAAAGCTCCCTTTTCATGTCTAGTCCTGAAGAAGGGCATGTTTTTTCTTTTCTTTTTTTTTTTTCTAAAGATATACATGCCCTTACTTGAAAGAGAATAAAACCAGAAAACCAAAAGTTAAGATATTCATATTACACAGGCCAAAATATTAAACAGAAGCCTGTGGGCCACTCTGATTTTCTAACTCTATGGAATATCTTCCTGGATTTAAAACCATGTTTATGACCTAATAGTGATGAACTGTATATTCAGTGTATATTCTTACTTTCAGTGAAAAATATGATGTTCTCTACTCTTATAAGGTGTAGTGGGAGTTTTATGTCCATCTCATGTATGAGAAAGTTGAGGATCCAGGAAGGCAGATAATTACCTAAAAATTACTTAGCTAACCAGGAATGAAACCAATGCCAAATAAGCCCAAAGGTTTAGACCTCATGATCAGACACCCCACTTCCCTTTGCTTACCTGCCAAGTCCCATAAGTGTGAGCTATATTTCATGTTTGTTTCCCATAAATACATCCTTATTGATAATGTCAATAAAGTAAATTTCATCACCCACTTGGAATGGCTCCATCTTCATCCCGGCAGTGTTCTGCCTTCCAGAAGAGCAGAACAATGCTCCATGTGTCCAGGTGCCTTTCATTTGTCACTGGGACCTTTGCATTTGGATCAAACTTCCTCCTTCCCAGACCTTAGCAAATATAATATCATGGTCCAAATAATTGTCTCTGTAATGGAGGTAAGTGCAATGGTAAGCACCTTTTACCCAAATTCCCATGTTTTTCCAGTGTTTTTTTTTTTAGGTTGACCCATGCTATCGAAAACTGTTTCAGTGACAGCTAAAGCTAGAAAGGGACAAGGTACTGAGAAAAAAAATTATTAAAACCAACAACCAAAATTTATATAAAGTTCTAAAGTTCATGTGCTAGGTCACTTTAGCTGTGTCCAATTCTTTGCAATCTTATGGACAGGCTCCTCTGTCCATGGGATTCTCTGGGCAAGAATAGTGGAGTGGGTTGCTATGCCCTTCTCCAGGGGATCTTCCTGACCCAAGGGTTGAACCCGGGTCTCTTACATCTCCTGCACTGGCAGGCAGGCTCTTTACCACTAGTGCCACTAGTTTCAATCCAGGGAGGTAACTAGGGCAGAGCTCATTGTCCCCATTTTATAGATGAGCAAACTGAGGTTCATTCAGACCTTTTTATTTCAAATTCCATTCTACAGCTATACTACCCCAATGCCACAATAATACAATTCCTGAGTGCTTCACTAGTATTCTTGTTATTACTCCTACCATGCAAAACCAAAAGGGCATTTTCCTGACCTTCCACCCACATGAGCAGTCAAAGAAATCAGAATTGGAATCATCAGCCAAATTTTACTTAAAATAACTTACTTATTATTTCCCAGACATGCTTTGGACAAGTTATTTTAAACACGATTGCACATCAGTAAAAGTCCATGGGAACAATGAACCCTCCACAGGCGTCTATTGGAAAAAGTGAATTCAGAATGGACCTTGTTACAGTGTCGAAATGAAACAATGCCTGGGCAAGTTCCATTACCTTTCCACAAACCAAATGAAGGAAATGGGAGAAGAAAGGAGAAAAGTAAAGTGAATTTATGTCCTGCAGGGCTGGAACACTGGCAGGAAATTCTGAGTGAGAGCTCTTGTCCTTGCCCAACCACCTGACCTGGGTTGTGGAGGCTTTGTGTGGCCATCTCCCATCAAGCATGTGTTGGCTCCTTCCACAGGCTTCAGAGGCAAAGAAGTCTGAGCCTCACTCAGCTTTTCCACGTCTCCTCAAACCCAGTCACTGCCTCTACAGGAGAGCTTCCCTTCTGCTCTTAGAAGCCTTGTCGATTTCCAGTTTATGGCAGGAAGAGCTGTTTCTCTCCCCTCACCTTTTACACCACTGCCACATACATCATTCACTGATCCCTGTCTTAGTAAGTCTTTATTAGTTATTTATGTTTTTAAAGGCTTTATTGAACTTATTACAATATTACCTGTTTTATATTTTGATTTTTTGGCCCTAAGCCCGAGGGATGTTAGCTCCCCAACCAGGGATCGAAACCCACATCCCGTGCGTTGGAAGGCAAAGTTTCAACCACTGGACTGCCAGGGTAGTCCCAGCAAGTCTTAAAATAAATGCTTTCAAGGCTATGGTTTCTCCAGTGGTCATGTATGGATGTGAGAGTTGGACCATAAAGAAAGCTGAGCCCCGAAGAATTGATGACTTTGAACTGTGGTGTTGGAGAAGACTCTGAGAGTCCCTTGGACTTCAAGGAGATCCAACCAGTCCATCCTAAAGGAGATCAGTCCTGGGTGTTCATTGGAAGGACTGATGTTGAAGCTGAAACTCCAATACTTTGGCCACCTGATGCCAAGAGCTGACTCATGTGAAAAGACCCTGATGATGGGAAAGACTGAAGGCAGAAGGGCACAACAGACGATGAGATGGTTGGATGGCATCACTGACTCGATGGACATGAGTTTGAGTAAACTCTGGGAGTTGGTGATGGACAGGGAGGCCTGGCATACTGCAGTCCATGGGATCGCAAAGAGTCAGACATGACTGAGCAATGGAACTGACTGACCTACAGACACCCTGAAGAGACATGCTATGTGCCAGGCACATAACAATATTCTCAAACTTGGTTATGTAAGAATCACTTGGAAAGCCCATTGAAAATACAGACTTCGGAATTCTACCTCTGGAGAATATATATATATATATATATGTATATGTATACACACATTATATATAATATAGTATATATATATATTTATATATATACTACATATATATAAATATATATATATATATTATATGGTAGGCATGGGATGCAACTCAAGGTCTGGGTTATAATCAAGCACTCCAGATGATTTTGATGTAGGGGATCTAGGATCACTTTGAGAAATACCATAGGGAGGGCTTAAGAACTCAATGAAAGAATGGTAGTATCATGAATGAGAATCAGTGGTTGAACAATTTTTCCCTCATTTGCCTTGCCAGGAGGATCATTGGTACAATTAATAAAAATACTGATTCCTAAGCCTAGGAGAGTGAAAAAGTTGGCTTAAAGCTCAACATTCAGAAAACGAAGATCATGGCATCCAGTCCCATCACTTCACTGCAAATAGATGGGGAAACAGTGGAAACAGTAGCTGACTTTATTTTTCTGGGCTCCAAAATCACTGCAGATGGTGACTGCAGTCATGAAATTAAAAGACACTTACTCCTTGGAAGGAAAGTTATGACCAACCTAGACAGCATGTTAAAAAGCAAAGACATTACTTTGTCAACAAAGGTCCGTCTAGTCAAGGCTATGGTTTTTCCAGTGGTCATGTATGGATGTGAGAGTTGGACTATAAAGAAAGCTGAGTGCTGAAGAATTGATGCTTTTGAACTGGGGTGTTGGAGAAGACTCTTGAGAGTCCCTTGGATTGCAAGGAGATCCAACCAGTTCGTCCTAAAGAAGATCAGTCCTGGGTGTTCATTGGAAGGACTGATGTTGAAGCTGAAACTCCAATACTTTGGCCACCTGATGCGAACAGCTGACTCATGTGAAAAGACCCTGATGCTGGGAAAGATTGAGGGCAAGAGGAGAAGGGCACGACAGAGGATGAGATAGTTGGGTGGCATCACCAACTTGATGGACATGGGTTTGGGTGGACTCTGGGAGTTGGTGATGGACAGGGATGCCTGGCGTGCTGCAGTTCATGGGGTCACAAAGAGTCGCACACGACTGAGCAACTGAATTGAACTGAAGCCTACATCAGACATAGTCATCACAGTCTGCAGGGAAAGCATCTGAGAATCTAGATTTCTTAAATAAGTGCTCCAAATGAGTCTTATGATGAGATACTTTTGGGGAATACTACTATATAGGTTATGGTCTCTACAGTTCCCGCAACACTCATTTCCTATGCTTTGAAGCAAAAACTGGGGTGACCACGTTCAAGCAGGTGCTTGAAGTTCTTATTGTCTTGATAAAACTGCTCCTTCACTTTTTAGAAAAAGTCAGACCCTTCAGTCATACCCCATATGATGCTTCCATAGTCAACAGTTACGGATTCAAATGGGTTTTAACATAATCTGCCAAGATTTCAAAATATCTAGTGATCAGTACCATCTGGGCACCAACTAATCCAAGTAGACACAGAGTATATATAATATAAACAACCAACAGTTACTGTCTAGATATCAGTCCCTAATGTAATATTTTAAATAATGACTTTTATTTAAGTATAGTTGATTGACTTTATATATATATTCTTTTTCAAATTCCTTTCCTTTACAGGTTATTACAAAATATTATAGTTCCTGTGCTATACAGTAGGTCCTTATTGGTTATCTGTTTTATATATAATAATGTCAATCTGTTACTCCCAAATCCCTAATGTATTCCTCCCCCTTAAATGATAGTTTTTTCAATTGTATTAGCCTAATAGAGCTTGGGAAGAAAGCTGTATTTTCAAGATTCCTTTCTACTTTATTTCTTGCACTCCATTATAGAAGACTTGAGTTTGGTAAATATGGTGAAGGTAATGCCTGGTAATTTTGCTCAGGTTTGGTTAATACATCTTTCTGTGTTTAATTTGTTGCATGTTCCATGCCCTGACATCTTATTCTTTACCAGACCAGAAGTTTTTAAATGTGCAAGCCTATTGTGCCTGGGGAAAAGTGTTGAACTTTTGCCTTTGTAATAAGATATGCTCCAATGACCAACTTTAGCAATTTAATATAGTTGAATAATAACTGAATGGGACACTTTGTCACTCAGTCATTATTCAAGCTCCTGCTGGGGGCGGAGAGAGAAGTTGCTGGAGGCCAGATTATTCCTGGGGGAGCTCAGCCACACAAATCAACCCTGAGAGAATCTTTTAAGAAATAATGTTACAAAAAATCAAAAATTCCAGGAAATACAAGTCAAACTATAGATTTGCAAAATGCTAATAAGAGTTCAAGTTCAACTTGATAAAAATGGCATAGTGTTTAGTATTCACTTAATATTTTTTATACATGAAAAGTATGCTGGAAGGATAAAGCAATCGCCTGGATAATTCAATCTAAAAAATGCTTTGTAGGTGGACATGATCCAGATAGATGAGATCATTGCCATACAGGCCAGAGGTATGTGAAAATTCTCCTTCACCCTACATTGCGTGTTACCTCAGATTCTGAGGATATTCCAGTATTCATTATGAAATTCAAGCACCTGTATCTTGCTCTGATGTGTACACAGAGATTCTGCTGAAAATTTCAAGGTCTTTTATTTGTTTGCAAAACTTTTAGAAGCCAAAGTTTTTGTTTATTCACTTTAGCCTGAGTTGTTTTGTTTTGCTTTTTGGGATGCACTATTTCAAGTGCAAAAGAAAAAAGCGACTTTTCTTTTTTCTGTATCTAGGATCAGGGCTTCATTTGCCAGTGAAGAAAATACCCCGTGCAGACTTTTAATTTATATATTTAGCATATATAATGTGTTCCAGAGTTTCCTGAAAGTTTATCAAGGGAAAACCCAGGTGGCCTGGCAGCCTTAGGGAACTGGGTTGTTGTCATTTGGGAAGGCTGCCTCTACTTCTGGAAAGACATCTGGTTGAAATGAGGCTGGGCCAAGGGTATCTGGTTAGTGACGGCTGCCTCAGTATCAGGATGGCTTCCCTGATAGCTCAGTGGTAAAGAATCCACCTGCCAAGCAGGAGATGGGGGTTCTATCCCTGGGTTGGGAAGATCCCCTGGAGAGGGAAGTAGCAAACCACTCTAGTATTCTTGCCTGGAAAATCCTGTGGACAGAGAAGCTTGGTGGGCTACAGTCCATGGGGTCACAAAGAGTTGGATTTGACTTAATGAGTAAATAGCAGCAGCAGTGTCAGGATGGAGGCTCTCAGAGAAGATGTGATTCTCTTCTAAATACCTGAGCCCTGATCCTTACAACCCTACAGTCTTCATTTTTACTCCAGGTGTGGACATCACTACTAAAGAAGTCACTGAAACTTTTGACCTCATCTCTATTCCAAGGAAGGATTTCACCCGCTGCCTAGACCTTTTCCTTTTGAGGGATTCTTAGACGACTCAGGAGAGTTGCAGGAGTTCTGGAAAGAGTTTCAGAAGGTGTAGGAAGCCCTGAAAGACATCGTCAACAGAGGGCCACAGATATCATGGAAGTGGCTCCTCATTGTTCACTTCCTCTTATACCCCTTCCCTACCTACTTTTTGCCAATCCCTAGGGTTTTGTGGAAGCCAAAGCAAGGAAGCTACAGTGGTTTCTTGATTGCAGCCCCAGGCCAGGTCTGAGGCCCTCACCATTGCGGCCCTTTGGGTTTTTAAGATTCTTGAGGACGTGGTAGGATCCTTGAGGGGGGAAGGCAATGGCACCCCACCCCAGTACTTTTGCCTGGAAAATCCCAGGGACGGAGGATCCTGGTAGGCTCCAGTCCATAGGGTCGCTGAGAGTCGGACATGACTGAGCGACTTCACTTTCACCTTTCACTTTCATGCATTGGGGAAGGAAATGGCAACCCACTCCAGTATTCTTGCCTGGAGAATCCCAGGGACGGGGGAGCCTGGTGGGCTTCCGTCTATGGGGTCGCACAGAGTCGGACACGACTGAAGTGACGTAGCAGCAGCAGCAGCAGCAAGGTTTTCACAAACCAGGTTGAGGGACCAACCACAAGTCAAGAAAAACCCCCAGTTCTGTGACTGATATGTTAATTAAGGGACCTCAAAGGATTTTTACAATTGTTGATAACCTCTTACAGTCACACCTACTTATTGTCAACAAAAATTTTTCTCCTGCCTGAGATGTGAATAGAAAGACTTAGAAGCAAGGTAAGTGTTCAGTTCAGTAGATGTATTTTCTTGATAGTAGATCTACATGGCCACAGATAGAAGTTGAAAAACACATTTCCTAAAGTACTAATTTTCTCATATCAAGACTCTAGTTAGATGTCCCATGGTTAAAGGTCCCCATGTAGGAACATTTCTCTATAACTTGTGAATGGACAGAGAAAATCCTAGTCTTTGTCTTGGATTTCATTTCAGGAGTTCTGCTTATCTAGAAAGATTCAGTGCCTTGGCTCAAGGAACATTCAAAAGAATTTTGTTCCAATGGAAACAGAATCTCCTCTTCACTGTCTACCATGAACTTATAGAAAACAGATTGATTGCCCCATAGTGGAGCTGCCAGAGAAACGCTAAGCCACACTTTGGTAAATGGAGGTTCTCATGAGCACCACATGGCCCTGGGGAAGCATCTGGAATGATCTTCGTTATTGTCTTCATGGCCTTACCTGACTCCTCAAATTCCCTCCGTTAAGCCTGATCTGAGGACCACACCTCTAAAATCCACACCAGCTCAACTTCCTCATTCTGATCCCCATTCTTGTCATTTCTAGGGCCACTCTCAGCCCCTGTTCCTGATTTTACCTGTCCAACAAACCTTAGTCTCACCTGCCATTGCTGATTATTCAAGCTGAACACATGTCTGCTAGTCCCACCCAGGCCCAGGCCCATCGGGAAGGCTAACCTCATCCTAGCCCTTGTTCTGGCTCAGTGCCTCTGATGTCTGTTGCACAACTGGGCACCACAAGGAGCACATGACTACCATCGACAAAGACAAAGATGGAAAATATGAGCCATCCACTTGGCAACCATGTTGGCATCTTCTTCCATTCATGCTGCCAAGCTCTGACCAGAAAGATCCTGGGCTGCTATTGCCTAATGCGGTCAGTCCAGACCCAGTGTGGCTCAGGTCATGGCGGGAGGAGTCGGCTATAATGAGACTTATACACACAGGAAAAGGAAAGAGAAGGAGACCCAGACTCCATATCAGCTTATGCCCACCAGATTCAAGCTAAAGGGAGATCTAGAAAATCTTCATGAACTTAAACAGAAAAGTTTTATTATTGCTATTGTTATTATTATTTAGAAAATGACCAAAAACATAGTCTACTTTTTAAAATGTTTGATTTGATTTTTCATAGGAAAAACTGAATGTGTTCTGTCCACAGAAAGCCTGCATATGGCCTTTTTTCAGGAAAAAGGGAAACAGGAAGACAGGTAAAGAAAATTAAGTAAATGGATTAGGACATAAGCTATAACAGTAGGGAAGAGCTATATCATTGTTGCCTACAGAGTTCTAATCCTGGGTCCCAAGTGACTCTGAAAACACTTTAAAGACAACAGGAAGAAAATTAAGCACTGGGATACATATTTATCTCATTTCATCTCCTCCCAAATCTTTCAAGTGAAGAGTTATACTCCCCACCTTGCAAATAAGGAAACTGAGGCAGCCTGAAGAAGTAAAGGATTGTTCAAGGTTATAAAGCTATAAAATGATTGAGCTCACCAGATACCAAAGCTCGCACTGTCTCTCATTAGGGATTGTCATTAATGTAGACGACTATCCTCTCCCTGAAGCTTACGCCAAAAGAACTTTACCAACATTCCAAGACGATGTCATCAGGGAAAACACAGTCAAGTTACTATTGAAGGAGTCCTTCCAGTCCATTTCCCAAAACTAGTGTTGGAAGTGTTGGGAGGTGAGTTTGGTAATTGGTTCACTTTTAATAGATGATTTATTTTAAGCTGCCTGGTTTGATGATGCAACAAGCAGGGGAATGAGCTTGGTTTGAAGATAGATTTCTGATCTTCTGGGAAGTGTTTCTGCTTTAATAAGCTTTGACTCACCAAGGAAATTCCTAAGGACGTTTAGTCACAACCTGCTGAGCTGCCAACTCTGTAAATACACACATGCCCATATGCACACATATGCATAGGAATACATAATTTTGTAGTCATGGCAGTGAATGCTGCTTTCATCAGGGAGCAAGCCATTGCAGTCAGCAGGGAGAGACTGTTATACAGGAAACTCTTCTTTCAACTTGGGTCCAGTGGCTGGTGGCCTGCAAATTAACTGACAAGAGATAGGTTAGCAGGAAAAGAGACAAGGTTTACTTATATCCACACACAGAACTACTCAGTAATAGGTAACTTAATCAATCAGATCAGATCAGTCGCTCAGTCGTGTCCGACTCTTTGCGACCCCATGAACAGCAGCACGCCAGGCCATATGCCAAGCTTAACAAAGGCGGTGGTGATGGTGGTGGTTATGCCTTCAGAGGGAAGGTAGAAAAGGTTCTGTGGGAATTTTTGATGCTAATGGCTATGGGCAGTCTGCCTGCATGGCGGCTAAATGCATAGGAAGCAACCATGGTGGGGAACAGGGAGCAGGCTAACTGCAGCTGTATATTCCGAAAACCGTGCTTGAGTCAGATAAAGGAATTTGAGACAATATTTATTTCTGTATCTTTTTTCAACTTTAGGGGTTTGAAATGTGGCTCCCCACAGTTCCCCCACCTGAAGCATCCCTGAAAGTTTCAAAAGAATGGAGGCTTGGTTGATTGTTACAGAGAGATTTGGGTTAGAAGTTGATGGCAAAGTGATACCCAAAGGGAGAGAAAGACAAAATTGACTGCCTTCTGAGTTCAGAGGGCAGCTAGTCAAGATTTCTAAATGTTGGGAGTTGAAGCACTTTTGGCAAGGATGTTAGTAATATCATAGTCATGGCTATTTCCTGGAGCAGAGCATGGGAGATGCACATGTTCTGGTGAATTTTCTGAGTGGGCCACACTGTTGTGGTGATAAATCCTTTGAAGTTATAGCATGTTGTCCAGCTTCATCTCACAGGGCTTCAGGAAAATGGTAGTTTTAGTTCACAGTGATGCCAAGTTGGGAGTGGGAGAAAAATTTAATTACCAACAAAATGTGTAAGAGAGCAGGTAGAATTCACAAAGAGATGAAAAAATAGCTCTGAGACAGTGAACAGGACACAGATCTGGTAACAGACTAAGGTAGGTTATTATTTTCTGATGAAACATACAATTTCTTTCTATAACCATCCCTATTTTGATCAAAGATTATCAAAGGAAGATTACTCTTGTTTACAAAATAAATCTAGTCTCATTAAATTTGGTCTGATCATTTACACAACCGCAGCAAGATTGGTAATTGGACCACAAAGGCCTTTTAAAGTTTGCTTTGCTGGAACTTTTGTAACGAATCTCAGAATGGACGTTTAAATGCCTCTTGATGCTTGTAAACCACACCATGAAGTTATCAGATTTAATCTGTGTGTTTACAGATTTGCTGATTTGCTTTCTTCTTGAGGTTCCCAAAATATTCTAAAGTTTCTAGGCCTGCCTGAAAGTGACTTTCCTTACCCACATATAAATCTATAAGTTAGGTACCAGACCAGTTTTTCCAAAAGGGTTTTGTAAACATTGACTTCATAAAGCAATCTTGATTTCTGAAAACTGTTTTGTCATATCTGAATCTGTACACCTGGATCTCAAATATGATATTCCAGTTAAAGCCTTGGTGACATAACCAATTTTCTCAATTATGTTCTGTTACAAAGAGAACAGATTCCTATTGAACTTATACAAGCAAGTATTTTACAATGAGAATAAGAATATTCAATAAGAGTTTCTGAATTTTGGAGGGATTAGGTAGGAAGAAAACAATAAATGTTTCTTTTAGTTTGCAAAGATATAATCTCCTAAATTGTTGTGAGTTATCGATAGCTTAGGAGAAAATAGAAAAGTGTTTCCCTATATCCGGAAAAATAAAACATTTAAGAACAATAATATCAATAATATTTAGGCATACAAATATAACGTAGAGATGGCTAACCACCTCTTCACATTTGACAATGCTTCCCATGCAACTTATCTTATGAAATAAACTTAATTACTTAAACATATCCCTTTTTACAAAGGAGAGGAGAAACCCTTTGATATGTTACAGGGACCCACCTGGAAAGTCTCAAAGTCAGTTCCAGGTCAGAAAGACTTCATTTAGAATTTAATTTAGGAAAGTTGTCCAAAATGTCAAAAGGTTTGGACATCTGATTAAATAGAATCACCAGTATTTTTTTGTTTTGTTTTGTTTTGTTTTAAGGAAAAAAACTTGGTCTTCTTAAATAATTAAAAACATGATAAGGTTCAGTTCAGTTGCTCAGTTGTGTCCAAATCTTTGTGACCCCCTGGCCTCCCTGTCCATCACCAACTCCTGGAGTTAACTCTAACTCATGTCCATTGAGTTGGTGATGCCATCCAACCATCTCATCCTCTGTCATTCCCTTCTCTTCCTGCCTTCAATCTTTCCCAGCGTGAGAGTCTTCCCTAATGAGTCAGCTCTTCGCATCAGGTGGCCAAAGTATTGGAGTTTCAGGTTCACCATCAGTCCTTCCAATGAATATTGAGGACTGATTTTCTTTAGGATGGACTGGTTGGATCTCCTTGCAGTCCAAGGGACTCTCAAGACTCTTCTCCAACACCACAGTTCAAAAGCATCAATTCTTCAGCACTCAGCTTTCCTTATAGTCCAACTCTCACATCCATACATGACTACTGGAAAAACCATAGCCTTGACTAGACAGACCTTTGTTGGCAAAGTAATGTCTCTGCTTTTTAATATGCTGTCTACATTGGTCATAGCTTTTCTTCCAAGGAGTAAGCATCTTTTAATTTCATGGCTGCAATTACCATCTGCAGTGATTTTGGAGCCCAAAAAAGTAAAGTCTATCACTGTTTCCACTGTTTCCCCATCTATTTGCCATGAAGTGATGGGACCAGATGCCATGATCTTCATTTTCTGAATGTTGAGTGTTAAGCCAGCTTTTTCAATCTCCTCTTTCACTTTCAATAAGAGGCTCTTTAGTTCTACTCTGCTTTCTGCCATAAGGGTGGTGTCAGCTGCATATATGAGGTTATTGATATTTCTCCCAGTAATCATGATTCCAGCTTGTATTTCATCCAGCCCAGCATTTCTCATGATGTACTCTGCATAGAAGTTAAATAAGCAGGGTGACAATATACAGCCTTGACATACTCCTTTCCCTATTTGGAACCAGTCTGTTGTTCCATGTAAAGTTCTAACTGTTGCCTCCTGACCTGCATACAGATTTCTCAAGAGGCAGGTCAGGTGGAATGGTATTCCCATCTCTTTCAGAATTTTCCACAGTTTGTGGTGATCCACACAGTTAAAGGCTTTGGCATAGTCAATAAAGCAGAAATAGATGTTTTTCTGGAACTCTCTTGCTTTTTCGATAATCCAACGGATGTTGGCAATTTGATCTCTGGTTCCTAAAACCAGCTTGAACATCTGGAAGTTCACAGTTCATGTACTATTGAAGCCTGGCTTGGAGAATTTTGAGCATTACTTTGCTAGCTTGTGAGATGAGTACAATTGTGCAGTAGTTTGAGCATTCTTTGGCATTGCCTTTCTTTAGGATTGGAATGAAAACTGACCTTTTCCAGTCCTGTGGCCACTGCTGAGTTTTCCAAATTTGCTGGCATATTGAGTGCAGCACTTTCACAGCATCATCTTTCAGAATTTGAAATAGCTCAACTGGAATTCCATCACCTCCACTAGCTTTGTTCATAGTGATGCTTTCTAAAGCCCACTTGATTTCCCATTCCAGGATGTCTGGCTCTAGGAGAGTGATCATACCATCGTGATTATCTGGATCATGAAGATCTTTTTTGTACAGTTCTTCTGTGTATTCTTGCCACCTCTTCTTAATATCTTCTGCTTCTGTTAGGTCCATACCATTTCTGTCCTTTATTGAGCCCATCTTTGCATGAAATGTTCCCTTGGTAGCTCTAATTTTCTTGAAGAGATCTCTACTCTTTCCCATTCTATTGTTTTCCTCTATTTCTTTGTATTGATGACTGAGGAAGGCTTTCTTATCTCTCCTTGCTATTCTTTAGAACTCTGCATTCAAATAGCTATATCTTTCCTTTTCTCCTTTGCTTTTCGCTTCTCTTCTTTTCACAGCTATTTGTAAGCCCTCCTCAGACAACCATTTTGCCTTTTTGCATTTCTTTTTCTTGGGGATGGTCTTAATCCCTGTCTCCTGTACAATGTCACGAACCTCCATCCATAGTTCATCAGGCACTCTGTCTATCAGATCTAATCCCTTGAGTCTAGTTGCCACTTCCACTGTATAATCATAAAGGATTTGATTTAGGTCATACTTGAATGGTCTAGTGGTTTTCCACCATGATAAAGTACTGGAAATTATTCCAATAAGGCACAGAATCCTTGCTTAAAAAGTTCTTTACATTTTAAGATGGGTTAAAAGATAAAGAGAAACTTTTACAGTCCCTTTTAAGAACAGACCAATAATCCAAGAAACTGTCCTTTTAAGAGAGAGAAAACCAAACTCTAGTTTTGCATCAGTATGGTATTGATATTAAAACTCATTTTAAAGCCTTATAATAAATCCATTCAATCTCGGCAAGCCTGACCACATGAGGTAAGATTCTCTCTGTGTGTGTCCCATGAAATCGTCCCTCTCTCCCAACTTTTAAAACTTCTATATTTATTCCTATTTTCACCTCTCATTTTTCTTTTTCCTTGTGGAACAATCTTTAAGCAATTACTTTTGGAAAGAATTAACTCTTTTCTTTTTCATAACAAAAATAATCCTACATTCCTTGAATACTCTGGAGTCAGAGTTTCCTTCTTCATTCTTATTATTTCTAAGTTTCATTTACATATATTATTATAATTTTCAACCCTTAGTAACCTTTATTTTCCAGAGAAAATTACGAAGTAGACAATTGTGAATTGCCTGTCATATACCAGCACTGTGTAATAGATTAGTAAATTTATTAAAACACCATCTCACAATTTCTAGAGATGTATACAGCCTCATAGTACAATTTCTCAATGTGACAAAAAGATCATCTTTAGCCTTTTGTGTGAATAAATCAATAGTAGAAAACTTAAAGCTATGTTTAGCAATTAACATCTCAGTATTTTATATTATTTGAAAATGATCTAACTGCTATCTATCATTTAACTTCATATACCTCTGAAGTTTCAAGTTACCTAAAAGATTTTAGGAACTACTTCTAACCAGATGTACAATAAAACACAATTATGTTGAAATAAAGTTTGTAAGAGCAATGATTCAATTTGATTGTAATAAAATGTATAGAGAATCATACTCCCTGACTTCAGACTATAATACAAACCCACAGTAATCAAAACTGTGTGGTACTGGCACAAAAAAAGGGCACACAGATCAATGGAACAGGAAATAAAGCCCAGAGATAATCCACTCACTATAGTCAATTAATCTGTCATAAAAGATGCAACAATATACAATGGAGAAAAGACAGGCTCTTCAATAAGTGGTGCTGGGAACACCGGAAAGCTACATGCAAGAGAATGAAGTTTGAACATCCTCTAAGACCATATACAAAAATAAACTCAAAAAGGACCTAAATAAAACTCTTAGAGGGAAACATAGGTAAAACATTTTTTGACATACATACCAGCAATTTTTGATCAGTCTCCTAGAGTAATGGAAACAAAAGCAAAAATAAACAAATGGGACTTAATTAAACTTGAAAGCTTTTGCATAGCAAAAGAAACCATAAGCAAGACAAAAAGACAACCTAAGGAATGAGAGAAAATATTTGCAAACAGTGTGACCAATATGGGATTAATTTCCAAAATACATATCTTATGCAACTCATTATTAAAAAGGGGGTGGGCAGGAGATCTAAATAGACATTTTTCTAAAGAAGACATATAGATGGCCAACAGGCATATGAAAAGAAGCCCAACACTGCTAATTACTAAAGAAATGCAAATCCAAACTACAATGAGGTATCACCTCACACTGATCAGAATGGCCATTATCAAAAAATCTACAAACAGTAAATGGTGGAGAGGATGTGGAGCAAAGGGAATGTACTGCTGTTGGGAATGTAAATTGATACAACCACAATGGAGAACAGTATGGAAATTCCATAAGAAACTAGGACTAAAACTACCATATGACCCAGAAATCCCACTACTGGACATATACCCCAAGAAAACCATAATTCAAAAAGACACATGGACACCAACATTCATGTAGCACTATTTACAATAGCCAGGACATGAAGCAACCTAAATATCCATTGATAGATGAATGGATAAAGAAATTGTTGTACATTTATACAATGGAA
The DNA here is from genome assembly GCA_935064755.1 of Tragelaphus eurycerus. NCBI lineage: Eukaryota > Metazoa > Chordata > Mammalia > Artiodactyla > Bovidae > Tragelaphus > Tragelaphus eurycerus. Next base: position 11,613,616 of record CAKXYN010000024.1, on the reverse strand, counting down.
TATTACTCAGCCATAAAAAGAAACAAATTTGAGTTAGTTGAACTGAGACGGCTGAACCTAGAGCCTGTTTACAGAGTGAAGTAAGTCAAAAAGAAAAAGAAATACTGTGTATTAATGCATACATATAAATGGTACTAATGCACCTATTTATAGGGCAGGAATGGGATGCAGACATCGAGAATGGACTTGCGTACACAGTGGGAGAAGGAGGGGGTGGGACAAAGTGAGAGAGAAGCATTGAAGTATATACATTACCATGTGTAAAACAGACAGCTGGTGGGATGTTGCTGTATAACACAGGGAGCCCACCCCAGTGCTCTGTGATGACCTAGAGAGGTGGGATGGGGCGTGGGAAGGAGGTTCAAGAGGAAGGGGATATACTTACACTTACGGCTGATTCACGTTGTTGTATAGCAGAAACCAACACAATGTTGTAAAGCAATTGTCTTCCAATTAAAAATAAATTAAAAAAAACTATAATTCAATTTCTTGTAATAACCTACAATGCAAAAGTCTGGAAAAGAATATATACATATATATGTGTGTGTATATATATATGTATATATATGCTTGAATCAGTTTGCTGTACTCCTGAAACTTTGTATATCAAGAATATGTCAACTTAAAAAAATAAAATCTGTAAGTTTTATAGTCTTAAACATATAATAAATAATAACTTCTTTTCTTGGGTAAACCCAAGTAGTCTAAACATATGTTTTATCATAATACTGATAATTCAGATGACACAGTTGTTTTTATTATTAAGCCAAAAATAATTAAACTAGTCTTATTTACCAAACATTTACCCAAATCATGTGAATTTGAATAAGACAATTTTGAACTTTAGAAATATTTCATTTATGTAAGTTTTCTTTTTCACTAAGCAAATAAAGTAGAGCTCTTTTAAGGAATTTCATAAATTGATTTGGCAATGATATCCAGAGGTAAGAAAATGCCACATATATGTAATCTATCTACAGAGACAAATATAAGCATACATGCAGACACCAATAGAGACCTTCCAGCTTTCACAGTAATCCTGGGTGTCCTCAGACTGCTGTGGCTTGGAGCAGGATTTCAGTTCTGGGTCAGAGACTGAAGTCAGGCCATGGCAGTGAGATCACTGAATTCTAGCCACCAGACCACCAGAGACCAGGAACCAGTGACAAGGCCCTGGCCTGTCAACCATGTAGAAATGAATTTCCACATAGAGACTGAGAGTAGTAAAATAAGTGTTTATTACGAGGAAAAGGGGTATATGTGGATAGACAGATGGAGGGCTTAGAGAGGATGTTGTACCCTTGTAGTAGTTTGAGTCACGTATATGCGGCATTTGTTTCTGGGTCTCCTTTGCCCATGATCTTGCTTTGCCTGGTTCTGAGTCTGTATTTGGTATCTCAGTGCACTCCCACGTCTGCGTGCGCGTCTCTCAGCCCGCCTGGTTCTGAGTCTGTATTTGGTATCTCAGTGCACTCCCATGTCTGCGTGCGCGTCTCTTAGCCAAGATGTTGTTGTTCAGTTGCTCAGTCATGTCCGACTCTTTGCAACCCCATGGACGGTGCAGCACGCCAGGCTTCCCTGTCCTTCACCACCTCCCAGAGCTTGCTCAAACTCATGTCCACCAAGTTGGTGATGCCATCCGACCGTCTCATCCTCTGTTGTCCCCTTCTCCTCCTGTCTTCAGTCTTTCCCAGCATCAGGGACTTCTCTAATGAGAGCCTTAGCCAAGATGGATTCTACCAAAGAAGCCTATGGGTATGATGATGTTACTCCCTTTTTGATCTTCAAGAAGCCTTTCTGGTCAAGTATAGTCAGGAAGGTCTCCTTGACCTTGAAAATGAGAAATATGAGGTCTCTTATCTGGGCAGAGCTTAGCTTCCCCTTCTCTTCATCTTGGAATGTCTGTCCACAGGGGACAGGCTCCTGCTGTTCAACCAGGGACCCAGCTATCTCCTGCCTCAATAGTAAGGGTTGTGTTTGTCTTTGTCCCATTTTTTACTCAGACTATGTTTCTAGCAGATGGAATGAGCTGTTGTTTGTTCAACACAAGGGCTAACGGTTTTTACCGATATTTGTAGGGGAGAGTTTTGTAGGGGAGACTTCCACTGGTTACATATCTTTACTTTGCCTTAATATGTAACCAGTAGAGGTTGCAGTTCAGTCTCAGATGGTTGTTAAAGTGGACTGAGAAGTTACTTGTTAAAGTCTGGGTTGTGCTGAGGAAGAGAGCACTGGGGGGCTTATTAAAAGGGGATATATTAATTGATTCACATCAGGAGGAGAAATAAATTTCTCATGTTTTATGACAGGAAGCAGTAGTACAAGTGAAAGCAAGAGAGCCCTCAGGCTGACAGCCAGCCTTATTTCCTTGGGTGTTTGCATTTTAAAGAGTTGGCTCTTGAGGCCTAGGGAAGACAGTTCTGGGTGGTAGAAGATTTACATCTCAAAGAGGGAGAGGAAGAAAGCAACCTTTTTAAATAACCGCTCTAAGAGGGTTTTTCAGGGCCATATTTGCCTATTGCCAGATTTTGGCTGGGACAAAGAGTAAATTTACCTGGTAACATTGAGCTCTGCAAGTAGGCATTTTAAGAGGGCTACTGGTGAACAGAATTATTTGTGTGGAGAGTCTCTAGTTTCTAATTGGCCCAGGTTGAGGCCTAATTGAGAAGAGGTTCAGAGGAGCCTAAATGAGGAGGCTGAGGCCTAGAATAATTACTATCTGTGTTTCTTTTTCTTAAGTTCATGTCAGTTTTCCCCCCAATGTCCTGACATTTTAAAGTATTAGCAAGTATCTTGAGATGAATAGATGAACAGTATGAAAAGACAAAATGATAGGATACTGAAAGAGAAACTCCCCAGGTCAGTAGGGGCCCAATATGTTACTGGAGATCAGTGGAGAAATAACTCCAGAAAGAATGAAGGGATGGAGCCAAAGCAAAAAGAATACCCAGCTGTGGATGTGTCTGGTGATAGAAGCAAAGTCCGATGTTGTAAAGAGCAATATTGCATAGGAACCTGAAATGTCAGGTCCATGAATCAAGGCAAATTGGAAGTGGTCAAACAAGAGATGGCAAGAGTGAATGTTGACATTCTAGGAATTAGTGAACTAAAATGGACTGGAATGGGTGAATTTAACTCAGAGGACCATCATATCTACTACTGTGGGCAGGAATCCCTCAGAAGAAATGGAGTGGCCATCATGGTCAACAAAAGAGTCCGAAATGCAGTACTTGGATGCAATCTCAAAAACGACAAAATGATCTCTGTTCGTTTCCAAGGCAAACCATTCAATGTCACAGTAATCCAAGTCTATGCCCCAACCAGTAACACTGAAGAAGTTGAAGTTGAACGGTTCTATGAAGACCTACAAGACCTTTTAGAACTAACACCCAAAAAAGATGTCCTTTTCATTATAGGGGAATGGAATGCAAAAGTAGGAAGTCAAGAAACACCTGGAGTAACAGGCAAATTTGGCCTTGGAACATGGAATGAAGTAGGGCAAAGACTAATAGAGTTTTGCCAAGAAAATGCACTGGTCATAGCAAATACCCTCTTCCAACAACACAAGAGAAGACTCTATACATGGACATCACCATATGGTCAACACCGAAATCAGATCGATTATATTCTTTGCAGCCAAAGATGGAGAAGCTCTATACTATCAGCAAAAACAAGACCAGGAGCTGACTGTGGTTCAGACCATGAACTCCTTATTGCCAAATTCAGACTGAAATTGAAGAAAGTAGGGAAAACTACTAGACCATTCAGGTATGACCTAAATCAAATCCCTTATGATTATACAGTGGAAGTGAGAAATAGATTTAAGGGCCTAGATCTGATAGATAGAGTGCCTGATGAACTATGGAATGAGGTTCGTGACATTGTACAGGAGACAGGGATCAAGACCATCCCCATGGAAAAGAAATGCAAAAAAGCAAAATGGCTGTCTGGGGAGGCCTTACAAATAGCTGTGAAAAGAAGAAAAGCGAAGAGCAAAGGAGAAAAGGAAAGATATAAACATCTGAATGCAGAGTTCCAAAGAATAGCAAGAGGAGATAAGAAAGCCTTCTTCAGTGATCAATGCAAAGAAATAGAGGAAAACAACAGAATGGGAAAGACTAGGGATCTCTTCAAGAAAATCAGAGATACCAAAGGAACATTTCATGCAAAGATGGGCACAATAAAGGACAGAAATGGTATGGACCTAAGAGAAGCAGAAGATATTAAGAAGAGGTGGCAAGAATACACAGAAGAACTGTACAAAAAAGAGCTTCACGACCCAGATAATCATGATGATGTGATCACTGACCTAGAGCCAGACATCTTGGAATGTGAAGGCAAATGGGCCTTAGAAAGCATCACTACGAACAAAGCTAGTGGAGGTGATGGAATTCCAGTGGAGCTATTCCAAATCCTGAAAGATGATGCTGTGAAAGTGCTACACTCAATATGCCAGCAAATTTGGAAAACTCAGCAGTGGCCACAGGACTGGAAAAGGTCAGTTTTCATCCCAATCCCAAAGAAAGGCAATGCCAAAGAATGCTCAAACTACCGCACAATTGCACTCATCTCACACGCTAGTAAAGTAATGCTCAAAATTCTCCAAGCCAGGCTTTAGCAATATGTGAACCGTGAACTTCCTGATGTTCAAGCTGGTTTTAGAAAAGGCAGAGGAACTAGAGATCAAATTGCCAACATCTGCTGGATCATGGAAAAAGCAAGAGAGTTCCAGAAAAACATCTATTTCTGCTTTATTGACTATGCCAAAGCCTTCTACTGTGTAGATCACAATAAACTATGGAAAATTCTGAAAGAGATGGGAATACCAGACCACCTGATCTGCCTCTTGAGAAATCTGTATGCAGGTCAGGAAGCAACAGTTAGAACTGGACATGGAACAACAGACTGGTTCCAAATAGGAAAAGGAGTACGTCAAGGCTGCATATTGTCACCATGTTTATTTAACTTATATGCAGAGTACATCATGAGAAATGCTGGACTGGAAGAAACACAAGTTGGAATCAAGATTGCTGGGAGAAATATCAATAACCTCAGATATGCAGATGACACCACTCTTATGGCAGAAAGTGAAGAGGGGCTAAAAAGCCTCTTGATGAAAGTGAAAGTGGAGAGTGAAAAGGTTGGCTTAAAGCTCAACATTCAGAAAACGAAGATCATGGCATCTGGTCCCATCACTACATGGGAAATAGATGGAGAAACAGTGGAAACAGTGTCCGACTTTATTTTTCTGGGCTCCAAAATCACTGCAGATGGTGACTGTAGCCATGAAATTAAAAGACGCTTACTCCTTGGAAGGAAAGTTATGACCAACCTAGATAGCATATTCAAAAGCAGAGACATCACTTTGCCAACAAAGGTTCGCCTAGTCAAGGCTATGGTCTTTCCTGTGGTCATGTATGGATGTGAGAGCTGGACTGTAAGGAAGGCTGAGTGCCGAAGAATTGATGGTCATGTATGGATGTGAGAGCTGGAATGTGAAGAAGGCTGAGCTGTGGTGTTGGAAAAGACTCTTGAGAGTCCCTTGGACTGCAAGAAGATCCAACCAGTCCATTCTGAAGGAGATCAATCCTGGAATTTCTTTGGAAGGAATGATGCTAAAGCTGAAACTCCAGTATTTTGGCCACCTCATGCGAAGAGTTGACTCATTGGAGAAGACTCTGATGCTGGGAGGGATTGAGGGCAGGAGGAGAAGGGGACGACAGAGGATGAGATGGCTGAATGGCATCACTGACTTGATGGGTGTGAGTCTGAGTGACCTCCGGGAGCTGGTGATGGACAGGGAGGCCTGGCGTGCTGAGGTTCATGGGGTCGCAAAGAGTCGGACACGACTGAGCGACTGATCTGATCTCAGATGAATAGAGGAGGTTTTGGAATTGGCAAAAAAGATGGTAGACTTTGTGCTAGTTCTAGAGTCATAGATCTGATTTTGTAAAGATTAAGAAGGTGAGGACAGATATTTTTAATTCTTCACAGAATTGAGTGGCAGCCTCAATAGTACCATAGATGGTTGGCTGGCATCACCAACTCAAGGAACATGAGTCTGAGTAAAGTCCGGGAGCTGGTGATGGACAGGGAGGCCTGGAGTGCTGCAGTCCATGGAGTTGCAAAGAGTCAGACATGACTGAGCGACGGAACTGAACTGAACTCAATAGTACCAAGGGGGTGGCCTACCCATCCAACTATATTATTTTGAACTTATTTCTTACTTATATCAGAGAGAGTTCCAGTTAAGGCAGAAACCAAGATTCTTAAGGTTCTAGGGTGCCTGGATTTAGAGTTCTATGTCTTTGAAATTTTTTTTATAAATCACTCAACAAAGGCTTTATGATGTATTTCTTTCCTCTGGGTACCATTCCACTTCAGCCGAATTAACCTTCGGGGAAAGGCTTCTATAATAATTCCTATTGGGCCCTGAACACCAGCTTCTAAGTGGGCCATTTGTACCAGGGAGGTGGTGGGGGGCAGTTTATGGTGATTGCAGATTTAATTTTTGTTCTAAATCTGATTTCTGTCCTTCAATTTTGTTAGTGGAGACTTTAAGCTATCTGTGATCTTTTTTATGTCCTTTTTTCATACTGGTAAAAGGATATTTGTTTAGGGTGAGAGTTTTCTCAAAACTCTTACAAGTATAAAGTCTTTCCAAATCAAACGACTTGTTGACTGGCCATTGATATTTAGGATCCCTAAAGGTATATCTATTGTAAAATGTGACTCAAAACCAATTAGCCTTTTTATGACTTATCCCTGGATACAGAGGCATTCCCCCAAAAAGGTACAGAAAATGAAGCACCATAGTTTAAAGTCACTCTCAACAATAGCCAAAGAGAAAGAAAGTAAAGCACCTCATTTGCTGTGGGACTTCCCAGGCGGCACTAGTGGTAAAGAACCATCTGCCAGCGCAGGAGACATAAGAGATGAGAGTGCAATCCCTGGGTCAGGAAGATGCCCCAGAGTGGGGCACAGCAACCTACTCCATTCCCAGAGAATCCCATGGACAGAGGAGCCTGGCGGGCTACAATCCACAAGGTCTCAAAGAGTTGGACATAACTGAAGCAACTTAGCACACACGCATGCTCATTTGCCACAGTTGATGAGTGTTTGTGAACACCTGTGTGTCTAGTTTCTCATAAAAGTGGGACGCCTCCAGTTACAGACCTTCCTATCTGTATCTGACATCAGGCAGAGTATACGAGAATAGGACTTGCCAGCATAAGTCAAGGCAACAAGGAAACAGAGGATGAGGTCCTGACAGACTGAGACCCGAGATGGACACACTCAGAGCTGGCAATGGGTAGCAGGACACCAGCCACAAATGGGGTGCCCAGTCTGCTTACATTTTTGTCTGTCAGGCTACAGATTTCATGCCCTCATCCTAATGTTTGGCTTCTTCTGAACACAGATCCAAAAATCTGCATCTCTATGCAGACAGACAACCAAAGGATGAATGCTCTTCTTACTAGATCCAAACCAGGCTCTCAGGACGCAAAAAACAATGAATGGATAGGACAAGAAGCTATCCCTGGCAGGGAGAGGGTCTATCATAAAAGAACTCAAACCATGAGTCACAATATACAAACAACTAGTTCATGTAAGTGTTTTTTTCCCTTCTAATCTGAGCCTTAGAAAGAAAAGAAAATGAGAAACTCCTACGGCCTTTCCTCACCCAGACCCTGAGAGATGTGGGAGTCTGGCTGGCAAAGAAATTTAACTGTCAGCTTGGTCAGAGGTCCCAAGATCTTGCTACAGGCTCCAGAGTGAGCAGGGTGCCCCAGCCACTCTGTCCTTATCACTGAAGCTGCTGAACTATTGAAGAAGGAAAGTTTCTCTTCTTCCAACTTATTTATGTCTAGTGGTTGAGGGCCTACAAATTAACCCACAACAGATTAACAGGAGAAAACACAAGGATAATTTACACACGCAGGTGGAAGTAGTCAGTGATGAGAAACTCACTCAACAGTCAGGGATTAATAGGTTCATGTGGCAGATTTAACAAAGGGCTCACGGTGGTGGAGGTAGTGGTGGTAGGGAAGGCTCTGTGGGACTTTCTGATGCTAAGGGAATGGATAGTCTGTCTCCATGGCAGCTGAATTTACAGGAAACTCCCTGGGAAGGAAGTTGGTGGTGGTAGTTCAGTTGTCAAGTCATGTCTGACTCTTGCGACCCCATGGACTGTAGCCTGGCAGGTTCCTCTGGCTCCATGGCATTCCCCAGGCAAGAAAACTGGAGTGGGTTGCCATTTTCCTTCTCTGGGGAATCTTCCCAACCCAGGGATTGAACCTGGGTCTCCTGCATTGCAGGCAAATTCTCTACTGTCTGAGCCACCAGGGAAGCTCTAGGAAAGGAGTTAACCACAGCTGTATTTTTCTGGAGGCTCTGCCCTAGTCAGACAAGGACCATTTAGGTAAGATTTCTTTCTGCTTCTGCTTTAGCTAAAACATTTCCTTTAAAATTATCTTAATTTTTTAGACTCTAGGGTTCTGAGAGGATCCCCCATAAGACATAAGACTCTCATCATCACAAAAATTTTAAAGAAGGAAAATCTCCTGGATTTTTCCTATGAAAAGGATTGACATAGGCTATATTTCTATGATGGACATAAGAGCTTCTGGAAGATTCAGTGAAATTCCTGGTGACAGACAGACACATTGCTGCCTAGTACAAAGGCACTGTGTGTTTATCAATGTGGTCTCTGCACATAGTGAGATCATCATGGGCCTCCTTCCAAAAATGCAAGTCCTGGCTTCTGTGCCCACAGTGAGGGCTGGTGTTTAACTTCATTAAGTCCCCAAGGTTCAACACCCATTACTTGCCTTCAGAAAACCATTGCACAATATCTCAAGACTTAAGTGATATCAGTTTTCAAACTGTTTATGTATAGTTGCTTTTGCCTTTTACCCACCACAAGCAAGAAAGACAGGTTGGTTATATTTTCAGGTCACAAACTGATCTTATAATTAAAATCCTAATGTCCAAGGAAATGCTGTTATCTGGGAAAATATCTAGAAGAAAAGGAAAAATTCAATTCTAATTTCCAAGGCAGCATTTCATATTCTCTATTACTTTGAATTAGTGGTATGATTTAGTGCTGTTTGGTTGCTGAAGAACAAGTTTCCTATTCATTAAAGTCATTTTCACACTTTTAGAAATTCTAGTTATTAAGATAGATAAGGATATCTCCATAAAAAATTACAGTATTGGGTCCATCAATTCAAATTTCTCATCCAGAATTCAAAGTGTAGAAATTAAAGATAAATGAACTACCAGGTGATCTCAGAAGATGAAAAACATCATAAAAAGGCAGGTATTTGTTTGCAGTACAGACTCTCAGGATGAAATTCTAAAGGATGGGCAACATGGATTTGGGGAGTCGGACACGACTGAGCGACTTCACTTTCACTTTTCACTTTCATGCATTGGAGAAGGAAATGGCAACCCACTCCAGTGTTCTTGCCTGGAGAATCCCAGGGATGGGGGAGCCTGCTGAGCTTCTGTCTATGGGGTCGCACAGAGTTGGACACGACTGGAGTGACTTAGCATAGCATAGCAACCTGTTCTTGCCTGGAGAATCCCAGGGATGGGGGAGCCTGGTGGGCTGCCGTCTACGGGGTCGCACAGAGTCAGACACGACTGAAGTGACTTAGCAGCAGCAGCATCAACCTGTAGGGATACTAGAAATGAATAGCAATGAAAATAAGAACATAGCTAGAATGGTTCAGAGTTTGAACCACTGAACCATTGAACCATCCTACATACTTTTATATACAATGGACTTAGACATTGCTAATTAGTGGCTCAAATGCTAGTTCACCCAAACACAATCAAAACAACCTTTTGATACTGGGTAATGCTTTGTTAGAAGAGGGGAATTGTCTTGGGCAGGATGTTTAGCAGCAATCTTGACCCTGACCTAGATGCCAGTAGCAACCCTGGTCATGACAATCAAAAATATCTCCAGACACTGCCCCATGTCTCCTGGGAGGCAAAATCAGCACCAGTTAAGAAGCCAATGCTTTACAGGTAATAGAGATCACCACCTTGACAGTCTTATTGGAGGCTCAGAGTTGGGAAAGAAGATTGAAAAGAGTTTTGAGATTTTTTGAAGCACAGCTTTTTCAACATGTGTCTTTCTTTTTTTTTTTTTTTTAGTGAGAGTTGCTCAGTCACGTCCGATTCTTTGTGACTCCATGGACTGTATAGTCCTTGGAATTCTCCAGGCCAGAATACTGAAGTGGGTAGCGTTTCCCTTCTCCAGGGATTGAACCCAGGTCTCCCGCATTGCAGAGGGATTCTTTACCAGCTGAGCCACAAGGGAAGCCCCAACATATGTCTTTCATTCTGAGTATGGGGAAGAACTGGTTAGGGCTGAGTGAGGACTATAATACAATCTTTAGGATGAGTGGACATAGCAAAGTGAACATTTTGAGGTGCACGTGTGCTAAGTCGCTTCAGTCACATCCAACTCTTTGCAACCCCATGGATTGCAGCTTACCAGGCTTCTCTGTCCATGGAATTTTCCAGGCAAGAATACTGGAGAGGGTTGCCATTTCCTCCTCCAGGGGATCTTCCTGACCAGGGATTGAACCCACGTCTCTTAAGTCTCCTTCATTGGCAGAGGGTTCTTTACCATTAGCATCACCTGGGAAACCTCATTTTGAGGTGAGGGTTTTGAAAATGCCCAAATTGATGTAAAATTATCCTTTGTTTTCTATAGATGAATTGAGGGCTTCCCTGGAAACTCAGCTGGTAAAAAAGTTTGCCTGTAATACGGGAGACCTGAATTCAATCCCTGGGTTGGGAAGAGCCCCTGGAGAAGGGAAAGGCTACCCACTCCAGTATTCTGGCCTGGAGAATTCCATGGACTGTATAGTCCATGGGGTCATAAAGAGTCAGACACAACTGAGCGACTTTCACTTTCACCCTTAATTGAAGGGTCTTTAAGGAGGTCTTTGGAATGAATGATAAAGTCATTGGCAACTGTCATCTTCCTGGGCTTTCTGGAACAGAAAAGTTATGCTGGTGAAGACTGCCCAATAGGAAAGGCCTGTTAATGTAGAGTGTGGGGATGGAAATGGATTTGGTTCTTGGTAGGTTTCTTGAGCTTTCCCCCCTCAGGTTGCTAGCTGCCTTTTTGTTTCCTATTACCACATTCACAAAAGTTAGTATATGAGACGCCAAAGATGCAGAAGTGAAGCAGGCTCTGGGTTATTCTTAGGTTTCCATCCTGGTTTCACCACATTATTTGTGACCTAGGCAAGGAACACACTCTTGTCAAAACTCAGCTTCTCCATCAATAAATATACTGAAGTCAGTAATAGTATCTCCTCATCAGATTGTGGTGGAGCTTGAATGAAATAATACTTGTCTGGAGCACTGAACATAATATGCACTCAAAGGGTATGAACCAATTATGCAAACCTGAAAAAAATATATCCTAGCAACAGTGTACCTATGCTCAGAGCATCATAGTTTTTAGGACCCACTGCATCCTCTTTCTGATAAGGTCTAAGAAAAGACTGGGTTGAAAAAGACACTGAAACGCTCTCTCTGCATCCTAGAAGTAGCATGGAGAGAGACAGTGGCTACCTGTTCTAAGTTCCTTCACTCATGTTCTTAATGGAGCTTGATCTTCGATCACCACTAACATGCAAGGGGTGACTTAGGCTATAGTTTGGTTAATGTCACTGCTGTAAAAGTCGGTGAACAGTAAGAGCACCATGGCACGAGCCTGGGGTAGGTTATAAAGCTACTTTCCTGAAACTTATCCAATGTAATGTTCATCTATTTTCCACGGGACGTTTTAAAAACAATACCTTGCTTTAATAGTCAAGACCTTGAATCCATTACACTGTGGGATTATGCTTTTTGCTCTCTCCTAATTTTAATAACAGGTCATATTCTATAGGTGCTGATTTAAGCACTTATAAATTTCTCATTTAACCATCACTCTATAAGGTAAATATTGTAATGAGAAATCCGATATGCATAGAGTCAAAGTAACTTGCTGCAGAGATCTGGCTGATACATGAGGAGTAGCTGGTCCGCTCCAAAGTTGATGGTTCTCTACTAAAGCATGGTACATGCTATTTTTATTACCTGTCTATTTCACAAAATAAGAGCAAACAGAAAAGCCCAAGGATAAGACATCCTCGTCATGGTTTTACAAAACTTGGTTCCATGTCTAGTATTTCACCAGGTGAATTATTTTCTGAAATATTGTCAAAGACTAGACAATCTTGCAAACTGGTAGATCTAATCTGATCACAGGGTGATTGAAATAACCAAACACTAATCTCAGGGGACCACAGCCATTGATGGGATTAGGAGGAGAAAAAAAAAAAACAAAACCTGTACACACTATCCAGTTCTCCAAAGCTCTTTGAGGACTGCATACATCTGGCAAAGAAGCATTTTGACAGCAAAAATTATCTACAAAATGGCAGCAGGCTAAGGGAATTTCTTGGGATAGCACTGTGACTGGGGAATAAAATGCCTTCAAGAAAAAATATCAAAGGTTTTCTGGGATAGTGTCCTTTTTTATGGTGATGTGATATTATTGTTTTCAGAAAGGGTGACTCAGTAACTAGAGAACTGAATGCAACTTGAGTTTTAGATTCTGTAAGTTTTTTTAAACGTGGATCAGAATTCTTCATTCTCTAACACAATGTTGCAAATCAACTGTACTTTAATTTTAAAAATTAAATTACAAAAAAGAATTCTTTATTTTTATCTCAGCTCTCCTTAGTGCTAGCTGTGCATTTCTGAGCAAGGCAACTGATTTCTCTGGGCCTCAATTTTCTCCTCTATAAGAGGAATCCATAAGGTCCCTTCCTGCTTCAGTCAAAAAGATGTTATTAACTGACTACTGCCCTCTACAGGCAACTAGCTCCTCAGTTTGAGAATTCGTAAAGGGGATGTTGGCAAAATTCTCTGGGTACATTTCAAGTTGTGACAGCGTCTCACAGAATATCGTGTTATTCAATGAACCATGGATGTGAAGCAATTAAAATGTTAGATTTTGTCTAGACTTCATTTAGCAGATAAGGAATGATAAGGAACATGAAGACTCCCATGGCTCTGAACTTTTCCAATTCCTCTGGAGTAAGACTGGGCTCGAATACAAGTGTCTTCATAATTAGTTCAATAACGTGCAATAAATGACCTTTCCAGTCTCTTGCAGTTGTCTTCAAAATATGCTTCCCATCCCTTGTTGGACAGCATTGGAACTCAGCATTTTCTAAATTTTCTATGAACTTACTACCCTTAGGAGTTGATGAACTGTGGATTTTTCCATTAGAGGAGGAGATGGTTGTTTCAGCATTGCCTGGTAATTATGTGAGCACCATGTTGTCAGGTTGCTTTCTTGCAGCCGTCCCTGCTCCTGATGGGGAGGCCATTTACCTATATTGCCAGTAGAAAATGTATGCATGCTCAATATCTGATTGATTCCCTTTCAGTTCAAGGACTGCTAAAAATTTTAATTTTTCACACAGAAACCTACTAGGAGGTTGGGACACTATTCACTTCCAAGGTGGAGGACACAGAAAAAGTGTCTTAGACAGCTTTCAGTGGAAATCTGAGCCTCCTTGAAACATCTTAAAAATTCATTCATGTTTTAATTTTTATTATTGCAAAAGTTACATTGTGCCTTGCTGCTGCTGCTGCTGCTGCTAAGTCGCTTCAGTCGTGGCTGACTCTGTGCGACCCCATAGACGGCAGCCCACCAGGCTCCCCCATCCCTGGGATTCTCCAGGCAAGAATACTGGAGTGGCTTGCCATTTCCTTCTCCAATGCAAGAAAGTGAAAAGGGAAAGTGAAGTCACTCAGTCATGTCCAACTCTTAGCGACCCCATGGACTGCAGCCTACCAGGCTCCTCCGTCCATGGGATTTTCCAGGCAAGAGTACTGGAGTGAGGTGCCATCGCCTTCTCCTTTGTGCCTTGCAGAAAGTTATAAAATCAGATTAAAAAATATAGGAAAATGCCCCATATTCCTACCACTGTTAATACACCTGTATGTAGATTCTGAAAGCTTTTCCCATGCATATATAAATATACATATATATATATATTTTTACCAAATGAAATCGCATATTGTTCATAACCTACTTTCTTTAGTTAATGATCTCCATCTTTCTTTGTCAATAAATTGTTTTCTTACCTAAACCATAGTCTGTATTCAAATTTGCCCTTCTTGTCCCCAAAATGTCCTTTACAGTGTTTTTATCCAAACCTAGAACTCTGCATTGCACCTATTTATTCTGTCCCTTAAACATCTTTAATCTGGTGTCTTTATTATTATTTTATTTTTCATCAAACTCCTAGTTGAAGAGAACAGGGAAGGTTGAAGTTTTGTATGTTTTCCTTTTGTCTTTCATATTTTATTCTGTACATAAACCAGATTTTTAGGAAAGTGCCCAACTTTCTGCTTTATCTTCACCTGAAGCAATACTGCCTTAATGGTATAACAGATGGTCAACTGCTTAAAAATAAAGTCTAAAATGAAATCTTTTAGTCTAAGATAAAATCTGTAAACCTGATCAAACATCTCTGTTTTTCCTGAGTTTCTCTCTCCCACTCTAGCACCTAGAACAAAGGAAAATGAGTCAAAATGATGTCAGCCCCCATGTTTTTTTTTTTAATATTTTTAATACTACTAATTTTATTTCTGAAAACAAGTATTTTTTGAAAGGAAACACACACACACACAAAAAACAGAAAAACTTTCTTTGAGCACCTATTATATGCAGGCAGAGAGGAGTAAACCACCGTCCCCTGCCCTCTGGGGCTCAGAGCCTAAGGCAGATGCAGCAATGACTAGGACACCCTACATAAGAACGTGAGGAAAGGAAAGAAGGAATACGCTCTTTGGGGCACAGCTAAGAGAAGGGACTAAGGGCAAGTGTGCGCTGTTTGACTTGGGATTGGACTGAGGGACAGGGTGTATCAGGCAGCGGGGATGTCGCCAGAACTCTTTTTAGGCTTTTGTAGAGTCTCCATATAGAAAAGCATTGAGGGCCTCAAGGGTCAGCACAAAGAATCAAAAGTGTGAAATGATCTGAAACAGGGAAAGTCTAGACAAGAGGGGTCCAGTGGAGAGGTTGTCCACTTGAATGCTACTGAGGCTGAAGAGGACTCCAAGGAAAGGGAAGGAGAAACAGTGGTGAAGAAACTTCTGAGGTGGAATCAGCAAGCCTGGAAGGTGATGTGAGGTTGGCAGTAAGGAAGAGAGAGGGCTTGAAGGTGATGCTGAGGTTTCAAGCCAGACCTGGAGAAGGGTGAAACGTGGAGCTCCCTGAAATCCCAAGGAAACACCGTTTAAAAAGGAAAGGACTGGTGAAGTCCCAGTGGTAAAGACTCTGTGCTTCCAATGCAGGGGGCACAGGCTCCATCCCTGATAGAGGAACTAAGATCCCAGGAGGCTGGGATGAATCAGGAGATTGGATATGACATAAATACACAACCGTGTACAAAATAGCTAGCTAGAAGGAAACTAGTTGCTGATGGACAGGGAAGCCTGGCATATGCAGGCCATGGGGTCGCAAAGAGACATGGCAGAGCGACGGAACTGAACTGGGGGGGAAACTGCTGTATGGCATAGGGAGCTGGCTGATGACCCAGAAGGGCAGGATGGTTTCAAGGGAGGTCCAAAGGGAGGGAACACATGTATACGTAGAGCTGATTTGCTTCACTGTACAGCAGAAGCCCACACAACGTTGCAAAGCAATTACACTCCCATTAGAGAGGGAAAGGAAAGGACGAAGGTGCCAGCACCCTGACCCTATGGAAGTGTCCAACAAGGAGTGGGAGATGAAGGGTCAGGAACTGAGGAAAGGGGGCTGGGGCTGGAGAGGTGACTTTTTCTAAAGGAGGAGGGGGTCCTCTGATGTCAGAGTGGCATTTCAATCATCTTGGCTGCTCCAGCCAGCCTGTCTTCCCTGGAATCCCAGCTCTTCCACTTAGTACCTGTGTGAGCTCGGGCTTGGCACTTAACCTCTCTGAGCCTCAATTTCTTTTTTTTTTTTAAATTAATTAATTTATTTTAATTGGAGTCTCCACAGTATTGTGGTGGCCTCTGCCATACACTGACATGAATCAGCCACAGACATACACGTGTCCCCACGTCCGGAATCCTCCTCCCATATCCCTCCCCATGTCAGGCCCTTTGAAAAGCTATCAGATCAGATCAGTCACTCAGTTGTGTCCGACTCTTCGCGACCCCATGAACCGCAGCACGCCAGGCCTCCCTGTCCATCACCAGCTCCCAGAGGTCACTCAGACTCACATCCATCAAGTCAGTGATGCCATCCAGCCATCTCATCCTCTGTCGTCCCCTTCTCCTCCTGCCCTCAATTCCTCCCAGCATCAGAGTCTTCTCCAATGAGTCAACTCTTCGCATGAGGTGGCCAAAATACTGGAGTTTCAGCTTTAGCATCATTCCTTCCAAAGAAATTCCAGGATTGATCTTCAGAATGGACTGGTTGGATCTTCTTGCAGTCCAAGGGACTCTCAATAGTGGTAAACAAAATAGTCATGACCCCGATCCTCATGGAGTATATAGTCTAGTGGGAGAGTTAGATTTGAGGTTAATCATTAACATTAAGTGACGACAAATACACTTGCTGAGAAGGAAAAGTATAGAGTACAAGGTGTGAGAGATGGCTTAGGGGCAAAGGTGGCCTGCTTCAGTATGTTAGGGAAGCTTTCTTCTGAGGAATGACATTTAAATCATAGGTAAGGCAATGGCACTCCACTCCAGTACTCTTGCCTGGAAAATCCCATGGACGGAGGAGCCTGGTAGGCTGCAGTCCATGGGGTCGCTAAGAGCGACTTCACTTTCTCTTTTCACTTTCATGCATTGGAGAAGGAAATGGCAACCCACTCCAGTGTTCTTGCCTGGAGAATCCCAAGGACGGGGAAACCTGGTGGGCTGCCGTCTACGGGGTCGCACAGAGTCGGACACAACTGAAGTGACTTAGCATAGCATAAGGGGAGATCCAGGGAAAACTGTTCCAGGCACTGGGAATGGCATTTGCAAAGGAGCTGAGATTTAGAAGTAGTGCCTAGCATCGCTGGGATGAAGAGAGGAAGAGGGAAGAGGGAATGAGATAAAGCTGGAAAGGTAGACAGGAACCTACCCATTCACCCACTCACAGAGCATGTGAGTCATTTGGGAACCTAATTATATGGGCAAGAGGGATCAATGGAGAGCTTGAAGTAGAAGAGATACAGAGTCAGATTTTAGGTTTTATTAAGATCTTGTGAACCATTGTGTAGAGAGCAGATTGAAGATACCAGAAGGGATACAAGAAGCCACTGTGATTGTCCAGAAATGATGGTCTGGCTTAGGGTGATGGTTGGACTAAAGTGAAGTAGGTTGATTTTAGACATATTAATATTTAGCTAATTAAGCAGTGCAATAAAAAAGACTGAAGGACTAATTGGATGGGGAGGGGGTGTGTGTGAGAGAGAAGGGGAGGCACTAAAAATAATACAACTGTTCCCATGTAAGTGACTGCAACCCAATTCAAAGTGGCTTAAGCCTGGAAAGAAATTGATGGGTTCAAATTCAGGAAAAGTCAAGGAGTAGCTCAGATGCTTCAGGCATGGCTGAATCCAGGAGTTCAGACACCGTCTCTCAGGGCAGGTCTCTTTCTGCTGCCTTATCTGCTGCTTTGGCGTCCCCTCCTCTCTGGAGAGCTCTGTCTACATGCTGACAAAATAGCAGCTGGCAGTTGTGGGTTCACATCCTCACAGAGCAGCACCTCTGACAGAAGAGAACCTCTCATCATTTTCAGGAAATACCCTAGAACTGAGTTTCATTGACTAGTCCTGGGTACCCCTGGAGCTGAAGGGTAGAATTTGTCCCACTGAAGCAAACAGATTCAGAGTAGGAAAGGAAATTTGAGGAGCTCTTATGATTACAATGGTGAATGAAAGCTAAGCAGGCAAGAATACCAGTACTTACTACAATTAACAACTAGGATATTTACAGGCACAACTAAGTGAATGATAGGGTCATTTGCTGGAGGAAGGGTACAATGTCAAGAAGAATGATCACAAGCTCAAGTCTGCACCATGTTCTTTTGAGGGGGGCCTATTAAACTTATACATGTAGATGTCATGTAGGCAGATGGATACATGGGTCTGAAGATCAGTAGAAAGTTCTTGGCAGCAGGTCAAGGTTTGGGAGTTATTAGTGTACAGGGGATGGATGAGATTATCTGAGGAGTGTGTCAAGTGAGAAGAAATTTAATGCTGAGTAGAAAAAGAGGAGGCAGCTACAGAGCAGGGTGAAACAGAAGGGATGGTCAGCCAATTAAAAGAAAATCTAGTGGGAATGGTTCCATAAAGTTCGGAGTGCTTCCTGAAGGTAAGTGTGGAGTGTCTAACTGTGTGTCATGCTTCCGAGAGATAAGATCAGATGAGGGATTGTCCATTGAATGTAGCAATCTGGAGACTGTTGGTGAGCTTAGTTAGTGGAACAGGTTTAGATAGAATGATGGGGAAGGAAGCAGGTTTGGTAAGAGCTTAAGGAGTGAATAAGAGTTTAAAATCTGATAAAGGTGAGAAGTTTACCATGAATGGGTAGGAAAGTGGCAAAATAATGGCTAGAGTGAGAGGTGGAGGTCTAATGAAGGATTTTTGTTTTGTCTTATTTTTTGATAGAGACGTGAACTTATTGAGGAAGACTGTTAGACATGCACAAGGTAAATGATAGAGGAACGTGGGATCCAGAGCCCTGTGGAAGAAGAAAGAGACCTTATAATAGAGAAGGGCCACCTCCTCCACTGTAACTGGAATGGGGGAAAAAAATGAACACTGATGCAGGAACATGAGTGGATTCCATGGCCAGAAGTCAAAGTCATTTCATACGAAGTTTTCTATTGTCTCTGTGGAGTGGGAAGTCATCTCCTTTAAGCGAGGAAGGGATGTGAGGTGTGAAGAGAGCAGAAAGACTTGAAACAGGGTTTAGGAAAACTGGAGCTAGAGCAGGCTCTCAGAGCAGAACCTGAACTTGCCTTCACTGGGCCAGTTGGTGATTCCTTCCAGCAGTTCTCAGCAGGTCAAGTGCTGGACCTGTGGAGAGGTACAGTTGGCCAGTGGATGTGATGAAGGAGCTCTCAGTTAAAAGGAGTCGATAGTAGAGTAAAATCCCATCATAACATTATGCACAGTGTAAAATGAAGAGCCTTGTTACGCCCAGGTTAGTGAAATGAGACAGGGGCCACATGGAGAATGTCTACGAAATTCACATTATCACAGGATAGGTTCTCATTCTCACGAGGCTTCACTGAGTGTGCAAAAGAATGAATGAAGGGATGAGCCATGAAACCTGTGTTGGGTGGGAAGGGGGTAGGGAGAGGAAGTCACTGAAAACAGGGGTTGACCAGAGGACTGACCGCCGGCAACACAGGGCCAGCCTTAGGACGGAGAGGCAGCCTTGCGCCACAAAAGCACACTGAGGTGGGTGTGGGGAGGTCTCAGCCCTACCACAGATTAGTCACATGAACCTGTCTCTGCTTCAGATCCCCAAAATTGGGGATAATGGTATCTTTCCTGTTCACCTCACTGAGCTACTGTCGACAACCAGCTGAAGTGCTATTAACGTGTGAGCTATATTAGAAAACAGCCCCAAAGGTCTGTTTTTTCCATTGTGCACAGAGGGGTGTGTGGAAAGAGAGGTGGTTACCCAAGAACTCACCACCAACTAGCGGTGGCCTCACATGTGTGCTGTGCTTAGGTCAGGAGAGGAAAAACAAACTTTGCCTGCTCTGTCTTGAACTGTTGCTATTTACTAACAAGCTGTTCTTTAGCAGTGCTGTGGTTCTATTTTAATTTTTTAATTGTTTGTTTTTATTCCATAACACTGTAGCCTTCCTGGATCATCCACACACATTAGAACATTAGATCAGGGCACAGTGCCTGAGGACTGATGCTTCAGAGTGATACCATAGAGGAGGTTACCCAGTCTCTCCCCAACGAGAGGCACAATATTTTTAACTTTAGTCCCATTTTTCTCTCCTCATTTTCTTTTTCCCATTAATCTCCTGCTCTGGGGGGCAGGGGGGTGGGGCGGGGGAATAAAACCAAACCAAACCCTTTTTTTCTGCAGTAGTCTCTGTGGTATCACTACTCACCCAGATGATCAAGCCAAAAACTTGGGAGTCATTTTTGATTGCTGCCTTTCTCTGATATTCAGTCTACTGACAGGTTTGATTGACTCTAATTCCAAGAAACAGCCACTTTTCTTTGCCACGACTGTCGCAGTCCAGCAACCATCATTTCTCCCAGGGACAACTGCAGTGACCTCTTAGCTAGTCTCCCTACTTTATGTTTGCTGAGTCTATTCTCCCCACAAGCCATCTGCTGGAGGCACATTTTTCAAAGTACAAGTCGGATGTCACTTAGAATTAAAATCTGTCCTCCTCTCCTACTTCGCTCAGTCTACCCTAGCCCTCTTTTGAGTCCTTGAACTTGTTGAGCTTGTTTTAGCCTCCATTCCTTTGCCACAGCTGTTCTCTTGCCTTGGAATGCTGTTCTCCCTGATCCTCACATGGCTGGTTCTTTCTTGTTATTCAGATCTCAGATTGCCACCTCTCCAGAGTCCTTCCCTGCCCACCCAGCCAAAAGTAGGATAAATCATTTCATCTTTCTCACAGAAGCATATCCATAATTTTCCTTCTCCTCTCTTGTCTATTCCTCTTTTCCTTTTTCATTCTTAAAAAGATATTTTTCATCTATTTCTTAATTTAGCCTATGGTTTATTAAAAAAAATCAGTGGTTAAATTAGTGGAGAACATTCCCTTGAGGGTCAGATAGATTCCTCCTTCTTCCCTTTTTTCCTCTCTTCATCCTTCCTTCCCTTCTTCCCTTTCCTTACATCATCAACTCTCCCTGCTCTCCCTTCCTCCCTTTCTTTACATCATTAACTCATAGGCTCCCAAAATATATCAGAGTCATACTTCTAACATAAAAGCAGCTATGGTATGAAGACTCAGGCTAAATACTATTTTCCTCCTATTTATTTGTTCCTGAGCATCAGCTTTCTTATATTTGAAGTAGAAATAAAAAGTATTATTTCACAGGTTGTAGTTGAGTGAGATGATGTTTCAGTTATATACTGCCTCAATAATGCTGTGTAACAAATTACCTCAAATCTTATTGGCTTAAAACAGCCTTTTTTTTTTTTTTTCAAATGATTTCTCTATGAATCATAGAGGTTTGCTGATCTGGCCAGGACTCACACACATATCTGCAACCAGCTGTCCACTTGTATGGGGCTGGCTGGCCTGGGATGTGTTTCAGCTGGGGTAGCTTATCTCTGTTCCACAGGGTCTCCTATCTGCCAGCCAGTTAGTCTAGACTTGTACTTCTGGTGGTAGCAGGGTTCCAAGAGAGAAATCAGAAATCACATTTCAAGTTTCTGCTTGCATCAAGTTTGTTACTATTCCATTGTCCAAACAAGTCATATGGCAAAGCTCAATGTCAAAGGGCATGCCTATAGGGAGGTATGAAAATCCCATGGCTAATAATGCAATTTATTCATCACAATGAGATCAAATCATGATAACATAGAGCCTCCTCCTCTGGAAAGACTTCCCTGATTTCTCTCAGCAGGCTTGCACACTCTTTCTGATTTGCTTCTGGTGTAGAAATTACTCATGCATATGTATTGAATCTCTAACATTCTGTAGAGTCTAGGTGCTGGGGTGCTACAAACTTAGCAGTGAATGTAATGAAGTCCACCGCACTATTGTGGTGAAGGACAGAGAGTGAATAAATAAACACATGAAAATACACATAACTCCACATACTGATATGTGCTTTAAAAGTATTGTTTTGTAGCTCTTTATGAGCATGTCTGTCTCTCCCACTATGCTGGGATCTCACTGAGGGCAGGGACCACCAAGTCTTTTCATTTTTGCATCCCCCATCCATAGCATACTGTCTGATCCAAGAGGTGCTCAATAAACAATGAAACTGCAAGTGGGCAAGAGAGCCCTGCAGAAGGAGTTGGCCACAGAAGGCATGATGATGAGAAGGGTGGAGCCAAGAAGCCTGCCATGGCAGAGCTATTCATTCTCAGGCTCTTTTTTTGTTTTGTTTGACTCATGTATTCCCATGAGAAGATACAAGGACTGACTTTTCTCCCTGAGACTCTTCTCTCTGGTTAAGTCTCCATAGGGACCCTCCCGACACAGATGTCTATCACTCAGCAGTGATTCTGACATACAGCTCAGGCAGCATTTGCCTAGTTTTTCTTCTCGCCTAATGCAAAGAAGCTTTTGCTCCCTACTTCTCAGCTCTTGTATGTGTCATCACAGATGGTTGTGGTGTTAAAGTCAGATAGGACAAGGGACACAGGGACTTGGGTGCTTGCACTTTCCCTATGAGATTGTGAAGGCAAAAGCCAATCACTTTGAGTAGTAAGATTCCACATTATTCTACCTCTCCTTGTGAATGAGAGATC
The DNA here is from genome assembly GCA_935064755.1 of Tragelaphus eurycerus. Classification (NCBI taxonomy): domain Eukaryota; kingdom Metazoa; phylum Chordata; class Mammalia; order Artiodactyla; family Bovidae; genus Tragelaphus; species Tragelaphus eurycerus. The sequence continues at coordinate 11,591,125 of CAKXYN010000024.1, read as the reverse complement.
ATTAATTATGAGAGTTCCTCTTCAGTTGGCTTGGTTCTATGTGCCCTCTATTTATATGTTATTCTGAAACTCTTTTCAAAGACTATATGCTCACTTAGAGACATCAGATCAGATCAGATCAGTCGCTCAGTCGTGTCCGACTCTTTGCTACCCCATGAACTGCAGCACGCCAGGCCTCCCTGTCCATCACCAACTCCCGGAGGTCACTCAGACTCACATCCATCAAGTCAGTGATGCCATCCAGCCATCTCATCCTCTGTCGCCCCCTTCTCCTCCTGCCCTCAGTCCCTCCCAGCATCAGAGTCTTCTCCAATGAGTCAACTCTTCGCCTAAGGTGGCCAAAATACTGGAGTTTCAGCTTCGGTTGGCTTAAAAAGGACTGACGTGGCTACTTGACAGGTTTTAAACTGCTCAGCCATTGAAATCCCTCCTTCCTTTCAGGGTGTCCTTAAAGCATGCATCTTGGCAGAAAGCCCCCTTTCTAGAAACTGAGGAGGCCAGTCTAACTTTCTGTCTGTTCACTGGCAGGGGTGGTGTGTACGTGAGACCAAGTTCAGCCAGGTGCTACCACCTGGGGCAGTGGAGTATTGCTCCCTCAGTGATCAAGGCAGGAGAGGTGATAGCACAAGCATGAAACTGTGTTCTGTAACTAGCACTCAGTGGGCTTATCTGTTTTGGGTTGAACTGTGTCTGAGTTGTGTCCCCCCAAATTCTTATGTTGTTGTTAAGCTGCTCAGTCGTGTCCAACTCTTCGTGACCCCATGGACTGCAACATGCCAGGCTTCCCTGTCCTTTACCATCTCCCAGAGTTTTCTCAAACACATGTCCATTGAGTCAGTGATGCCATCCAACCAAATTCTTATGACGAATACCTAATCTCCAGTATCTCAGAATGTGACCTTGTTTGGAGATAGGGTCTTTGCAGAGGTCATCAGTTAGAGTGATGCCCTTAGGGTGGGTATTAATCCAAAATGCTGATATTCTTATAAAAAGTGGCAATTTGGACACAGAGACATGAGTAGAAGGAAGACAATGTGAAGAGAAATCCAGGGAGAATTCCATGTGAACATGAAGACAGCCATCTATAAGCCAAAGAGTGGCCTGGAACAGATCCTTCCCTTACTGCCCTCAGAAGGAACCAGCCCTGAAGACACTTGGATCTTGGCCTTCTGATCTCCAGAACAACAAAACAATAAATTTCTGTTGTTTAAGCCACACAGCCCGTGGTTCTTAGTTATGGCAGCTTTAGCAAACCAACAAACCAACCTCACCAGAAAATTCCTGTAGCATGGCTTTGGCTCTGGTCCTAGCCTCTTTAGATTCTTTGTTCTCTATCTCCCAGGACTTTCTGAAGCAATTAAATATATTTTCAAGAAAGTTTTTTAAATTAAAACTCAGCCTAAGTGTGTTGTTTCCAACTATTAATAAGAAACCCAACTAATACAAATACAAAGTACTATACAGTATCCCCTCTATAAGGGATTCCGAGTTCAGTTTTCTTCCTCTCTCAATGAAATAGTTCCTGCTTCTGAGCTTCCTGGTCCAGCCAAGCCTTTGTAGGATTGACATATCTACCCTTCCATTGTAGTCAATGAGCTTTATAACAGATCTATCCCTACTCTTGGAGGAATACAGGGCTTCCCAGGTGGCACAGTGGTAAAGAACCCACCTGCCAATGCAGGAGACATAAGAGATGTGGATTTGATCCCTGGCTGGGAAGATCCCCTGGTGAAGGGATACCCACTCCAGTATTCTTGCCTGGAGAATCCCATCGACAGAGGAGCCTGGTGGGCTACATGTCCATAGGGTCACAAAGAGTTGGACACAACTGAAGTGACTCGGCACGCATTCATCCCTGCTCCTACTCTTCCTTTCTTCCTGATAATACAAGTGTGCCTTTCTTATATGAGACTCCTCTTAAGATTGGCTGATTTATTGACCCTCTTTATTTAAAACAGCCAGGATCAGAATACTGTTCAAGTCATACTACAGGGGGGAAGATGCGCTCTTGGAAGCATGGCATATTCTGTAATATCAACAGGCTAACCCCAGCTACAACCCCTCAAAGGTACACCTCAATTTTATTCCTGCTCTAGAGTGTGTTATGGGTAAGTACTCCATTGCCTTTACTTTGGGTTTAGTCACATTAACACCATAACTTGAACTCTTGGGTAGCCAATACATTTTGATACAACATCCAGATTAAATCTACAGTAATAGTGCTACATTCCTTATAAATATATGACACAGAGGCTATGTAACCAGTGATTGGGTGAAACTGTCTTATCAAAGGTTTGCATAAGGTCAAAATGCTGGTGAGTTGAACAACTGTTTTCTTGGTTCCTCTTATATTTCACAGTTCAAAAGACAAAGGAAAAAAGTCCCTATAATAGGAGTGTATTATTCAGCCAAGGTACTCTTATTTCAAGTTCAAAGCAGAGAAGAGGGAAAGAGGAAAAAGCCAACAGGGTATATTGCCAGCTTTTGCCCCTATTTCCATTTCCCAAAAAAGCAGCAGAGGATTCACTGCTGTTAGGGAAGAACCATATGCTAGATATAATGCTGACTACTTCACAAATATCATCTAATTTAGTTCCTGCAACGACCCTCCACATTCACTACATTCATTGTCATTCTCATTTTATAGATCAGCAAATATGTTTTTGGCCTTCCCAGGTGGCTCAGTGGTAAAAAATCAGCCTGACAATGCAGGACCCTCAGGAGATGTGGGTTTGATTCCAGGGTTGGGTAGATCCCCTGGAGGAGGAAATGGCAAACTATTCCAGTATTCTTGCCAGGATAATCCCATGCATAGTGGAGCTTGGCAGGCTACAGTCCATGAGATAGCAAAGAGCTGGACATGACAGTAACTGAGCACACACACACACACAAATATGTTTTCACATTGATAAATGGCCAAATCAGTATCACATATTACTCAAAAGGATGTTCTTCCTTCCTTTCTTTCTTTCTAAGGATGTTCTTTCTACCCCACAGGGAAAGGAGAACATGTTTTCACATCCTCTAAGAAAGCCCAGACAACCCACTCCAGTATTCTTGCCTGGAGAATCCCAAGGATGGGGGAGCCTGGTGGGCTGCCATCTATGGGGTTGCACAGAGTCGGACACGACTGAGGCGACTTAGCAGCAGCAGCAGCAGCAAGAAAGCCCAAGAGTCATAGTGGTCCCTTTGCTCCAACAGAGTAGCTGGGAATAAATAGGACAGAAAAGTCCAGTTGCTCCTCTGAGAAGTCAATAATGCTGATACACGATCACCTCTCATTATTCTCTTCTTTCAAGCTCATTCCTCACAACATGGGTAGACCCATCTCTCAGGGGTGCTGCCTGTTCACCATCTAGGATTTGATTTGTTGTATCTATTTTTAGTGTCCAGAAATTTTGTTTCTTTCTTTTCTACTCCTTTTTCTAACTCTTCTGTAGTTTATAGTGGAGAATTTGGTGTATGTTCTATCATTATTGACGGCTATGACCTCTTGCTCTCCCTGGAGAAAAAAGACAGTATGGATGGCAATAAGGTAAAGTTATTTTCTTCCTTTCACCTTTATTCCCTCCCACTAACAATGATCTAATGGAGTGATCTTGGACAAGTCAGTTAACCTCTTGAAATTTTGGTGATTCCATTATAGAGTAGAGATGAAGGTGCCTTGCGTGCCTGATGAAATGGACATGACCTAAAGAATCTCTTGAGCCTCTGCCCTTTCTACATCAGAAACTAGGACTCATAACAAGTACACTTTCTCTCTTATGACATAAATAATGAATTGCTACTCCAACTACATGTCTTCAATAGGAACATCTTATAGTGAGCATTCTTCTGAATGGCAGTTATGATTATTAAACAGCACCAATCTTGCAGCATTAGGGACCAGAACATCCCTGACTGCAGGTTCACTTCGCACATGGTCACAGTCATCCAAACGCTGTATTTTAAAATTAGTTTCCTCAGATCTTTTTAATTACCAAATTACATAGGGAAAAGGTGATGTTTTATAACACCATTAACACCAGGGCACAAAGCACACTTTGACCCAGAAGGGAAAGGCAAAGTCATTTGGGAAGTGAAGTTTGACCTGCTCTCACTCATTTTTTAAAAATTATACCCCCCCTGTATCGGAAATTCCAAAAACATCATGGGATATTCTCTAGGAAATATTCATGGTTGAGATATTTGAGCTTACTGTTGAACACATGAAACAGAAGTTATACTTGGCTCCTCTCCTGCTGGAGTACAGTAACAGCCCCTCCCACTAAAGCCACTTGTTTGGAACGTGGATTTGAGACTATGAACCTGAAAGGGGTCTCTGGTGGATGTGAAGTGATGCTGCATTTTGTGAATGCTGCAAGTGCGGGTTGAAGACTTTTACTTCCTTTCTTTCCATGGAAAAGAGGAGGTGGAGTCAAAATGATAGATGAATACTTCTCTATGTAGCAATGGGAAGAGTCTACTCTTTTATTAGAGCTTCTTTCCTTTTGAAGAGTTAGAAGAGCTCTAGGTATTGCATGGAAATGAAAACCAAAAAATATAAGCTTCTAGTGATACCAGGTTTCCTAGTACAAAACTGCTACTCTCTTTTTAAAGAAAATTATGGTAACTGACAGTAGCAGGATTACCAATCACCACAGCAATAATATATATTTAACATGTATGAGGCATGATTCATAGTCCAGGAATCTTTATTATTTAAAGATTCCAGGAATCCTTAAATGCTTTACATGTGTTAACTCAACCATTCTCACAATAACCATATGAATTAGATGCAATTATTATACACATTTAATAAATGAGAAAAGTGGTGCACAGAGACCTCCCCTAAGGTCACACAATTAGTGGCATCAGGATTTGAACCCAGGAAGTCTGGTCTGACGCCCGCACATTTTAATTACTGCACAAAAGACTGATGGTGCCCACCTCCCCTGGGACCTTCCCAGTGCCATCTCTGACTGGAGACTCTCAGTGGTAGCCCTGGGGGTAATCGCTGCCAGGCGCACTGACGTCACTGCAAGGGGCTCTTCTCCTTAGACACGGTCCTGTGGCAGGGACCATGATCAACAGGTGTTCCACTGGGGAAGTATTTGTCATTGGAAGTGGCTTCCATCACCACCTCTTTTCAAGGCTGCTGCAGATGAATGGTGGTTTTGGGAATCCACTCCTGCCAACATCATTTTTAGGGCCCTCTTCATGTCTGTACCTCCTATAAAGATATCCAGGTGTCTTAGCCCTTGTCAGCACCACCTCTATGTAAACTGTAACTTACTAAGTTCAGTGTCACACAGTTTTTTCAAGGAACTTATTTCAGTAGTATAATAGTTTAATGGCGGGGAAGGCAATGGCACCCTACCCCAGTACTTTTGCCTGGAAAATCCCATGGATGGAGGAGCCTGGTAGGCTCCAGTCCATGGGGTCGCTAGGAGTCGGACATGACTGAGCGGCTTCACTTTCACTTTTTGCTTTCATGCTTTGGAGAAGGAAATGGCAACCCACTCCAGTGTTCTTGCCTGGAGAATCCCAGGGACAGGGGAGCCTGGTGAGCTTCCATCTATGGGGTCGCACAGAGTCGGACACGACTGAAGCGACTTAGCAGCAGCAGCAGCAGCATAGTTTAATGGAGAAGGCAATGGCACCCCACTCCAGTACTCTTGCTTGGAAAATCCCATGGATGGAGGAGCCCGTTAGGCTGCAATCCATGGGGTTGCTAAGAGTCGGACACGACTGAGCGACCTCACTTTCACTTTTCACTTTCATGCATTGGAGAAGGAAATGGCAACCCACTCCAGTGTTCTTGCCTGGAGAATCCCAGGGATGGGGGAGCCTGGTGGGCTGCCGTCTATGGGGTCGCACAGAGCCGGACATAACTGAAGTGACTTAGCATAGCATAATAGTTTAAAAATGGCAGCAAGAAAGCTAGTTTACCTACCCCCTCATATCCCTTTTTTTCTTTGAGGCATAGCACTGGTCCTCTTGGCTTACCAGAGCCAATAATGAGACCTGCATATTGGTGGCTCAGTGGTAGAGAATCTGTCTGCCAGTACAGGGAACACAGGTTCAAACCCTGGGTAGGAAGATGCCCAGTAGAAGGAAATGGCAACCCACTCCAGTATTCTTGCCTGGCAAATCCTACGGAGAGAGGAGCCTGGCGGGCTAGAGTCAGTCACAGAAGAGTCAGACACGACCTAGCAGCTAAACAACAACAACAACATATTATACTTGTATAGCTGTGTGTCTATTACTTTTGAATTTGCAAAGGTCTTTTAAAAATTCATTATCTTATCTTATCTTTAACCTTGTGAATGAGACTATTATGTGCTCCATTTTAAAGATGAGCAAGTTGAGGCTAAGAAAGCTTTCCTAAGACTTTATACATGGCATCCAGTGCCATCACTTCATGGCAAATAGATGGGGAAACAATGGAAACAATGAGAGACTTTCTTTTCTTGGGCTCCAAAATCACTGCAGATGGTGACTGAAGCCATGAAATTAAAAGCCACTTGCTCCTTCGAAGAAATGCTATGACAAACTTATCATATTAAAAAGCAGAGACATCACTTTACCAACAAAGGTTCATGTAGTCAAAGCTATGGTTTTTCCAGTAGTCATGTATGGATGTGAGAATTGGACTATAAAGAAAGCTGAGCGCCAAAGAATTGATGCCTTGAACTGTGGTGTTGAAGACTCCTGAGAGGACCTTGGACTGAAAGGAGATCCAACCAGTCAATCCTAAAGGATCACAGTCCTGAATGTTCATTGGAAGGACTGATGCTAAAGTTGAAACTCCAATACTTTGGCCACCTGATGCGAAGAGCTGATCCATTGGAAAAGACTAATGCTGGGAAAGATTGAAGGTGAGAGGAGAAGGGGACGACAGAGGACAAGATGGTTGGAGGACATCATCAAGTCAATGGACTTGAGTTTGAGCAAACTCCAGGAGACACTGAAGGACAGGGAAGCCTGGTGTGCTGCAGTCCATGGGGTCACAAAGAGTTGGACACGACTGAGTGACTGAACAACAACAACAAGCTAATCTTGGGGTGTTAACTTTGGCACACCCTTACTCAGGCTATTATCAGTCTTTGATTTTATCTGCAAAAGTGTCTTGTTTTAGTTTATTCTAATTTTAAGTATCCTTGGGGCTCTTTTGTACTTCTTTCTTACCACTTGCCTACGCCATTTTTCTTTTTTTCTTTTGAGGGAGTATCTTTTCTGAATTGACTAATAAGTATTGTTGCTATCAGGGAGATACTGATTCTTTATCATATTTTGAAAATGTGTTTTCCAATTTCTCCTATGCCTTTAACTTTTATATTTTTAGGATGTACAGAAACAGAAAACTGTTAGGTTTTCAAATTTATCCACCTATTTCTTCATAGTTTCTGTCTTGGAAAAGGCTCCTTAATCCAAAATCATATACAGTTTTTCCTACTTAGTTTGTACTTTTACTTTTCTATTTAATTTTTTAGTCTATCTGGAATATATTTAAGTATATAATATGAATGAAGGGTTCATCTTAACACTTTTACAAATGAACAGTGTTTCCTGTGCTATTTATTAAATAATGTGTTTTTCCCCATTGACTTGACCTTCATCACATGTTAAGCACAACTTATATTTGGGTTTGACTCTAGGCTTTCTTTTCACTTCCTCTGATATGTTAATCCTGATTCCAATTACAGATTCCTCCCATGTCTAGCCCATGACTGTCACTGGGGCTAAAGAGGGTAGAACCTGCCCTCCCATCTCAGCATCATTTTCCCTTAGGCACCTAGGAAGGGACTTGGCATCAACAGCTAATGCCTTGTCACCTGTTCCTCTCTAGATAGAAGAGCCATGTTCTGCACTGACTGAAAAAGGATGCTTCTTTCAACTAGAAGTGTGTGTGTGTGTGTGTGTGTGTGTGTTTCAGGTTCTCCAAACTAGAGAGACAATTTCTACCTATGACTTGTGTTAGAGAATACCTAGAATCTGAGGTTGATTTAATGGCTGGTCCCATTCAGAGAAATCTCATTTAAGAAAAGTTTTGCTCCATGTAACCTGGGGTCTTGTGGAGAAGATTTTACATACTTCGTTTCCTTTTAAATTGTGCAAGTCATAATAAAGTATGGAAATACGTGAGCGCTCAAGACCTAAGTTACTGCATGTGTTAGAAACAGAATATCAACCTGGGGAATCAGAGATCAATTGTTCTGGTCTTAAAGTCCCCATGTCTGTGCCATTTACGGTCTGTTCAAGTCACTGGAGAAGGAAACGGTAGCCCACTCCAGTACTCTTGCCTGGAAAATCTCATGGATGGACAAGCCTGGTAGGCTACTGTCCTTGGGGTCGCAAAGAGTCGGACACGACTGAGTGACTTCACTTCACTTCAAGTCACGGAAAATCACAAAACATTATCCCTGAAATGGACCCTAAACCTCTTTGAGTCCATCCTCCTTGTTTTGACAGATGTGGAAACTGAGACCCAGAGAGCTTACACGATTTGCCCCATAGGGCAGAAAGTGGCTTAAAAAAGGGGATCTCAATGCATTACTCTCTGCACCCACCTTGTTTTATAGCTTCAGTTCAGTTCAGTTCAGTCGCTCAGTCATGTCTGACTCTTTGTGACCCCATGAATTGCAGCACACCAGGCCTCCTTGTCCATCACCAACTCCCAGAGTTCACTCAAACTCATATCCATTGACTCGGTGATGCCATCTATCCATCTCATCCTCTGTTGTGCCCTTCTCCTCCTGCCCCCAATCACTCCCAGCATCAGAGTCTTCTCCAATGAGTCAACTCTTCGCATGAGGTGGCCAAAGTACTGGAGTTTCAGCTTTAGCATCATTCCTTGCAAAGAACACCCAGGACTGATCTCTAGAATGGACTGGTTGGATCTCCTTGCAGTCCAAGGGACACTCAAGAGTCTTCTCCAACACCACAGTTCAAAAGCATCAATTCTTCAGAGCTCAGTTTTCTTCACAGTCCAACTCTCACATCCATACATGGCCACTGGAAAAACCATAGCCTTGACTAGACAGACCTTTGTTGGCAAAGTAACGTCTCTGCTTTTGAATATGCTATCTAGGTTGGTCATAACTTTCCTTCCAAGGAGTAAGCGTCTTTTAATTTCATGGCTGCAATCACCATCTGCAGTGATTTTGGAGCCCCCCCAAATAAAGTCTGACACTGATTCCACTGTTTCCCCATCTATTTCCCATGAAGTGATGGGACCAGATGCCACGATCTTCGTTTTCTAAATGTTGAGCTTTAAGCCAACTCTCTCACTCTCCTCTTTTACTTTCATCAAGAGGCTTTTTAGTTCCTCTTCACTTTCTGCCATAAGGGTGGTGTCATCTGCATATCTGAGGTTATTTATATTTCTCCCGGCAATCTTGATTCCAGTTTTATAGCTTAGAGTTAGTTAAACAAATCAAGCAATCCAGCCGACCAAAACTGTGTTAATCTCTGGTGTCTGAGATTTTCTTCAAAATAATAAAGGAGGGGTGAATCATAGAGATGGACCAGAATCAGCCAAGATGGAAGCTGAGTAGTAGGTACATGGAGGAAAATATAGTATTCTTGCTGTTTTCATCTGTTTAAAATTCTCCATATAAAAATTTTTCATGGTTATCAGGCTGTGTATAATACTTTGGGACTTTTTCTAAACTAAATATTTTATTGCTAAGAATCATTCACCTTATTACTTATTTTGATTTCTGCATGATAGTCCCTATTGTAAATAGATCACAGTATACTTGAAATATTTCTGAATACAAAAGTTGAAGCAAAAGGTTTTCTGTTCACCTAAAAGTCCAAAGTAAAAATATTCTCCTTTTTCCCCCTGTCCTCCCTGCCTCCTCTCCCCCATCTCTGACACCATCTCCCAGTATTCCATGAACTGGGTCCAGCTTCCAGTGAGCTCTGGTCAGAAGCTTGACATTTCCACCTGACTCCAGTTGGATGTGGCTCTTAGTTACCATGCAGAGCTTGGTTTCCCCGAGGTGTTGCCCTCCAGGGATATTCCCCTTTCCCTGTGCCCAGGCAGTGCAGGACCCAGGAAAGTGCTGAGGGTGGGTGGGGAAGGTGTTCTTGAATCTCTGCAGTAGCATTTCCCCTTCTGCAAATAGCCTCATTCTTCCAGGACCTATCACTGAGGCCCCCCTTCCCAGGAGCTGGGTCCCAGTTGGACCTAAACTTTCAGTCTTCATGCAAAGACTGCTCTAAAGTAAAGCCAGAGAAAACAATATGCCTCCCTCTCCCTCTCTCTCTGGCATGCTCAGTGACTTTCCTATCCTTTTGAATTTTCACCTGCATAACCCAGAACACCACTTTCAAATGCACTTCTAGGTGGCCCTTACATTGATTCACTTAGAGACTTAGCAACAATCTTTTCAGGGCATCATACATTGCATGTGACCCAAAATGTTAATCATTTCCTTCCTTCATCAAATATTTATTGGCTGCCTATTATAGGCCAGGGCTTTCCAAGTGGCTCAGTGGTAAAGAATCTGACTGCCAATGCAGGAGAAGCGGGTTCAATACCTCAGTTGGGAATATTCCCCAGAGAAGGAAATGGCAACCCACTCCAGTATTCTTGCTTGGAAAATCCCATGGACTAAGGAACCTGGTGGGCTATAGTCCATGGGGTTGTGAAAAGAGTCAGCTATGACTTAGCAACTAAACAAGAATAACTATTATGTGCCAGGCACCACGATAGGGTTTTGTGTGTACACAAAGAAGATGCAATCTCTGCTCAAAGACCTCTTCATTCTGTCGGGGACACAGAAAAGTCCATGAGCAAATGTAACGAGGCGCTTGCCAGTCAGGGCTGCATTATGATACCTGTGGCCCCGAATACTTTGTCTTCATTGGACTCTTCCTCTATAAAAGTCTTAAAATTATGTGCAAAATTATGTGTTAATATTATATATTAAAATATTTTTTTTCTAATTTTAAAAGAATACTTTTATGATCCCCTAAAATTATTCTGAGTCCTAGGCTCTCTATCTACTGTGCTTAATGGGAGACATTGGCCTTGACTTCCACATATATTTTCTTCTCTATTTTGAGATAACTCAGCCCCACCTCTTTATTCCTTTCATCCCTCTCTGAGAACGAGGATGTCCTGTGTGATAGTAATCCTACACTTGATTTCTATCCACTGAAACTGCATATATTGTAGAGTAGCAACGAAATCACATTCAAATGAATACCTTTCTCATTTATCATGATGGCAGCCACTAATATGTCTGTCAAGCAGTAACAATAGTTAAAATGTGTTAGGTCCTAACTATGTGAGAGAACTAGTGCACATTTTGTGGAGGTGAGGAGACAAAAGTGTTCAACGTGTTCAGGGCCACACCACCAGGAAGCCACACCACAGGCAGCATTCGAACCTGGCAGGCTCCAGGGCCTTAACCACTAGGTTAGATGTCTGGGGACACGATTGGATGAGATATAGCGTGAAGGCTATTTTCTACCCAATTTCTCACCCTTTGCAAAACTGCAGCCTGCCAGGAGCCCACAGTACACCGGCTGGGATCCTATACTTAGGGCAAAAGTTCTAACTCTTTTTATAGCATTAAGCTGCCATTGGGACTCATTTACTACCTGAAACGTTCCTATTTCAGGGAACCTATTATGAAAATGCAGGAGCCGTGCTTCCCCCGTGTGTCCCGGAGCTCTCTCTGGTAGCTGTACACGAGCCAACCTAATGAGAAGCTGTGAGCCCCCTCCTCCCAGTCCTTAGTACCTGCTAAAATAATTTAAACTATTTAAGTCCCCTGGACCCTTGTCCTTAGACTTGAGCACTGAAATTACAGCCAGTATTCCCCTGGGCTGTGTCTTTATCAACAACGTAGATTCACAGGAAAGGAATTTAGGTAAAAAAAAAAGAGGATGTCTTAAATTCTAGGCCCACAATGCCAGAAAAATCCTTGTTTGCCAAGTAGAAATTTATGTAATCATGAGACTAAAGACACTTCTTATTTCCAAAATGTTACTGCCACCAGCATAATAATTCTCCCTAAGTAGGTGCCAAAAGACTTTCCCTGAGTCCTCCCGAGTGCTTTAAGTTGATAGAAAATTATCCTCTTGAAATTATACAAGTCAACTACAGAACTACAGCTGTGCAACATGAGAAGAGAAGACAAGAAGGAAACAATTCAACTGAGATATACGTTATGGGGGAAGAAAAGACATAACATCCTGACCCATATACACTATTTTCTGTTCCAGAAATACTATTTGCTTAACAAGAACTATAGTAGAGAATCAAAACCAATGATAAAAAATTCTGATGTTTTTCTGTCCGGAGGGACAAAGCTTGAGAGTTTGTCATATTTTTCATTCATACAGTTTGGGGCCAACAAACATGCTGTAACTGGATAATATAAGGAACAATAAATGGAAGAAAATACATGAAAGCTGACTCACAGTGGCCCTCCACTCTGGCCTCTGGATAACTAGCAATGTGCTGACAGATAAAAGATCATATGACCTTCTCTACAACATGGCCACCTTTCTTAAAAAGACCCCCAAAGTTATGTGCTTATTAAAAGAAGTTTAAATTCCATGGGAGCCTATCCCTAAGTCACTGAACTCTAGATAAAGAAGTGTCTTATACTTAGTTTGAAGTCCTGGGATGGGATTCCAGGCTCAGGCAAATGCTTCGGACAGGGCATGTAGATAGGTGACAGATGGTGGATTTTCGCCTTTCAACACATAACTGTAACCTTATGCACTGTCTGAGTTTATTTTCAATCACATACACAAGGGCTTACTGTGTATAATAAGCTGTCCTCCAAACCCATTTCCAGGAAAAGATTCTTCGTGTGTGTCACCCTGCATCACTTCCTGGGTCGCACAGTGATCATGAGGACTTCAGGACCCAGGGCCAAGTGTCCAGCACCAATAATGGGGTTGGTTGGGGGATGACATTTCCGGTCCTTGTTACTATTTATATTTGTTTCCCATCCAATCTAGTCTCAGACCATTTTAGATGCATTACTCAGAATTTACAACCTTACTTCTACTTTCTCACCTGGAATGAAAACCAACACACATTTCGCCAAGCCATTTCTACTTGTCAGAAAAGGAGGAGAGAAGAGAAAATTCTGTCTCACAGGTCAGGTTTCTATCTCAAGGTGGGAAAACTTGATAATTTATACTTAAAAGTAAACAAGCTACACCCACTGTCAGCCTCTGAGGTGTGTAAACATAAAACAGGCAATTCTAATTTTATTCCTGGTATTGCATTCACGTTTTGAGTCAACTCTTGTCTTTATTTTGAAGCAAATGAAGGCAGGCCTCCAAAGCGACCTGATACCTTGTGATTCCACTGGGCTTTTCAGAAGGATTAAGGTCAACACAAGGACGTGAATTTGAACAGAACTCTAGCTATAGGGCTCCCAGCTAAAATGTGAGGCAGAGAACAGCTCTGGGATTCATGAATGTCAATTTACTTTGGGGAGAAGCTGGATAAAACTTCGAGTTTGATCTCAAAATAGCCTGGACAATTTTAGTTTTCTGACAGCATTTGGTGGCAAGCCTGTTACAGAACACCATCTTGAAATTTCCCATTTGTGTGCTGTAGATAGCAGATCATCTGGACACACCCAGAGCTTCAAAAGCATTAATCACCAAAGCACACCTGGCGTGGAACAGAGGGACGAGGAGAGAAGGAGCTAGAGCTTCAGGTGGACTCCATGCCTTGTGATTTCTGCATTTCTGCCTAGTTGATGAGCTAGCACTTCCCTCACTGTTGAACCAGGGAGGCCTTGGGATACAGTGCTTAAGACACAGATGCTGGACTCATGAAATCTTGATTCAGAATCCCAGATCTGCCACGTACTGGCTCTGTGACCATGGGCAGGCTCCTTAACTTCTCTCAGTCTTAGCTTTCTAATAATGAATCAAAGCATGCCTGGACTAGCACAGTAGCTGCATAGTATTTGGGGGCTCAGGGCTCTTTCTTACCTAGTTTTTCCTCTTCACTATTAATAAAGATGATACGTATGAACGTACTCAGCACACAGTCAGTTCTCACAAACTATTAGTTTGTCTTTGTCACCCAATATGTAGGACTTAAAATTATTTTATTAGTAGTATTTGAAAAAGGCCATTTAAAATTCCTTGTTTCTGATTCTAATTGTCAAGTTATCTAGCTAGATACTAACTACCTAGCTATCAAGTCCCTTTGATGTAGACAATTTTGCTCTGCGCTAACTTGTATGAAGGGTTCAATTGAAGTAAGGCTAGTGCTCACCCAGCATTCTCATGAAAGGGTTGTAACAGGGTATTATTTCCTGACTTGACAAAGTCTTAGTGCTTGGCTGCTATTGGCATTGGCATTATACAGGGCACTCCTGTAAGTACCAATCCAGTATTCATAATGGGTTTCAGGGGATTCTTTGGTGGTTGAAGAGACACAAGACTCAAAGTTCTTATTTTAGATACTCCAAGTTTAAAAACTTCTAAAGAATATCTCTGAAATAGAGAAATGTTTTATATTGAACTAACTTAGCAAGAAAAGTCATTGAGCTCAAAGGGAAACTCACCATCAGGTATATTTGAGTGCCTTCAGTTCAAGAACTGGGGAAGGCAATGGCACCCCACCCCAGTACTCTTGCCTGGAAAATCCCATGGACGGAGGAGCCTGGTGGGCTGCAGTCCATGGGGTCGCTAAGAGTCGGACACGACTGAGCGACTTCACTTTCACTTTTCACTTTCATGCATTGGAGAAGGAAATGGCAACCCACTCCAGTATTCTTGCCTGGAGAATCCCAGGGACAGAGGAGCCTGGTGGGCTGCCATCTATGGGGTCGCACAGAGCCGGACACGACTGAAGCGACTTAGTAGCAGCAGCAGCAGCAGTTCAAGAACAGGGTTAAGATTGTCCAAGAGGGGAGCTAGTTTGGCACTGATACCGTCCTTTCCTGATTCAGTTGTCTTCATACAACGGCCATGCCCAGTGGAAAATAACTGAGGATGTGAGAGAGAAAACTGATCACAAAGACTCGCCTTGCCAGGACCCCATATGCTATGGCATGGAGCCTCATAGCTGTGTGGAACACGGCACTCCAGGGAGAAACACTCTGCCCTGCCAACCTCCCCTACTCCAGATGGTTGTCAGTAGAGACAAAACTGAAGAAGAGACCTGTCATCTTCTTCCATGAGCGCTTGTCCTTTGTGGACTTGGGTTCTTAGTCCCCTCATGAGTAATGGCCAGGAAAGAAAGTATAGACTTCTTGGTGAGAACAGGGGATTAAAAGTTATTATAAACTGAACTTTCAAAGAAGTGTGAGGTTATTTCATATTCCAAACTGATGGAGCAGGATATATTAGTGACGCCTAGGTGCATTTGAGTTGGCAGACTTCATAGCATATGTTTCCAAGTCCTTCGGCAAATTCTTAAACTCAAGAATTTGTGAAAATCGCCAGGAGCTCATATCTTAGAATGAGTTATACCTCTTTACCTTACTGCCTTCCAGTCCAGATTTCTAAATGAGGACTCTGCTGAAATGAAGGTTAGGGACACAGATAAGCTAACTTATCTTTTGAGCTGGACAATTCATTTCCCTTTGGTGACTAATTTCCAATCCCTTCCTCCCACTAGTTTGATCTTTGGCCAATTTCAATTAATTATAGAAACTTGCATTGTTTGAGGTTCCTGGTTTTAGAGACAGAAATGACATTGCATTGAGGTGATCCAGGGTCTTAGTATTCTTAACGGAAGATCCAGACAAGCTCATTAGAAGTAAATGTGGTAGATATTCTTGTGATGGTACCAGGAACAAGCAAAGAACAGGGATTGTCATCCCAGCTTTGTTTAATATAGGCTCAAAAGTATCATCAAAATTGATTGGCCGTATAGCAAACTTGTCAGGTTGTGCATAATTTTAAATAAATGGCATGACCCAGGGAGAAACATTTCTCCTTATATAAAGATGTAGTCATAGAATTGGTAATTTTTGAATCTGACCCATACAGCACTTTTTAACCTGATAATCTCAGAGTAATTTTCAGCCTCAATACTGACTTTCATTACACTATCAGTGAGTGGGGAAGGTATCAAATATTTGCTAACCAGTTGTGTACCTTAGCTTCCAGCATTAGCTCTGGGAACAAAATGGAAGGGAAATGGCAAAGAGCCTGAATTTAGACTCCTCTCTCTCACAATCTATCATTCCCACCAGCATCCCAACTGCCCCAACTGCTGGACACTTGAAGGGATGGGATGGCAGAGAATGTGTATATTCTTATGATGTGCTTTCCTGGTTCTTAGAATTTGCCCTGGGGTGGGGTTTTTGGTTCTAAGGGATGACTTCTCTCTGTGGGCCTGAGAAGCTGCAGTACAATTCAAGCTCTGTTGGGCTTGAATGAGCCCATTAGGAAGGAACACCCAGTATGACCACAGTGCCATAAAGATACTGGACATCCTCCTATTTATTTAGTAGAAAGCTTTAGGGGAAAAATATTCTTGGGCATCACACTTTCTAAAATGCCAATTTACTAAGTTCTTTAGGAGATTTAGATCAGATACACAGATCTTAATAATTGTCTACACCAAACCCCCTGTTTTACTGACCAATGAATGAGCCCAGTGTCTCACAGATGACAAATGGCAGGTCCGTGTCCAGGATGGCTTTGTGTTCCTTCTATCGCCCTTGCTGTTGTGTGCCTAGTCATGTCTAACTGTTTGCAACCCCATGGACTGCAGCTCGCCAGGCTCCTCTGCCTATGGAATTTTCTAGACAAGAATACTGGACTGGGTTGCCATTTCTTCCTCCAGGAGATCTTCCACCCAGGGATTGAACCCACATCTCTTGCGTCTCCTTTATTGGCAGGCAGATTTTTTACCAGCTGTGCCACCTAGGAAGCTCTACTCTTACCTATGTAAAAACATATAGGATGTGACTTTTGTCCTGGAGGGGTTTATAGTAATGAAGGGGAAATGAGACTTCATGCCAGTGAATAATGAACATCTCGGCAGGAGAATGTGATGAGTAGGGACGGAGAATTAACGGGTGCTGAGCATCTTCAATTTACAAAGGGTTCCACTGCACATGTTCTCACATAATTCTCATGTTAAACTTATAAGGAATACATAATCATTCCATTTTATTGATAAAAAAAACTGAGGATCAAGAGCTCTGCAAATCTTTATTGGCACGTGCACAGAACTGTGGTCCATCTATCTACCTACAGCTCTGAAGCCTCAGTCAGCAGACTTCCAAAGAGGAGTGGTCCGGGCGGAGAAGCCTGCTCAGAGAGGCAAAGCTCGTGTTGGTTTCTTGTACTTGTTTAGGTGCAGCGAAGACTCAGCAGATGGAGAAAATGCAGATGGCCTCCCCACGATTGCGTCACCACCCAGACAAGGTTGGAACCAGTTACACACCCACTGCTCTGCAGTCTCCAATGTAAATTGCTTAGAACATCTAGCCCGCTGAAGAGAAAATTTGCAATTTAAACTTGTAGTGGCCTCATTTACAGATAATCTATTCTGGGCAAGGAGTTACACAATATATAATGAGGAGTTCCCAAGGATGTAGAAGACGACCCTGACGCCCCTTTTGTGCGTTGTATCCTTTCATGATGAATAAGGTGATGGACAGTTGGACATGGCTACATGCTAGAGTCAAGGGAGAGTCAGATGCAGCAGGATGAGGCAGAAGGGTGGAACGTATGTGCCAAGTTTAAGAAGGAGGAATATCCTGAGTGATGGTTTGAAGGATGTGCTTGGCAGAGAGCGGGGAAAAGCACTTGAGGGAAGGTTTTAAAGCGAGAGAAGGAAATCCCATGCTTAGTTGGGACAGAGAACACGAAACAGCATGGGATCTGGAGATGAGGCAGTTTGGTTAGGAGTATATGTTAGGAAGTTGATAAATTTATAAATTCAAACACATTACCCTTGATTGCCTACACACAGAACCGTCAAACCTTCTTAAGGACCCATTTTCTCTTTAAACACCTTTGCTTGTGACCACTCTGACACTCATTTTTCTTTGTACATGGGATACTGAGTCAGCAGGGAAAGTCAGGACTTAGATTTTACCATCCCCTTAAAGAATAGGTTCAAAGCAACACAGCAACTAGACTTAAGTAAACTCTGAATTTGAATTTTATGAAAGAGTGTCAGGACACACAAAATGTTGGTGGAAATGTGCCCCAGAAAATAAAGGCATGAACTGTCAATGGGCAGGAACCACTCTGTGAGGAATCTCCATGAGGTATAAGTTCAATAGTATCCCAAATTTCCTGAAACTCCTGGTGGCTGTAAAGGGGCAAACTGGAAATGGTGTTTAAAGCAGTCTCCCAGGCAGGGAAAAAAGTGAAAATGTACTTTCTGAGAAATTTCTGAACAAACAGAGTGACCTAGAGGCAGGTGCTTCAGACCGAGATGGTAAATATCCTGTTGAACAACATAAGAGACTTGAAACAGGTAGGTGGGTCCATTTGGGGAAAGAAACAACGTTTGTTGTGTGCTTTTTTCCCCCTGACTTCTTCTTTTGGTAGACAGAGAGAGAAAGAGAGAGAGAGAGAGGCCTTTATCCCCCAGGAATGATCAGAGTCATCAGGGGAATAACCAGTAGTACAGTGCTGTCCTGCATGGAGGTGCTCAGTTAAGGTGACAATTGGGGGTGGAAACCCAGTTTCTCCCATTAAAACATAAGATCTGAGAAGGGTGGGGCCTTGAGATCTTGGTGTCTCCCATATCTCCCATATCTAGAACAGTCTGTGACGCACAGAAGCTATTTAAGAGTGTTTGTTAATTGAATGAATAAGGAACTAAAGTGGTCTCAGCAATGTGATGTCAGGCCGGAGGAGCAGGAAGCAAGGCCCAGCAGGCCACGCCCCCATGAGGAGACAAGGCCACCACCAAGACGCTCATATCTGGTGAGAGTTCTTCTGCTCCGCAGTAAGGAGATGGCCAGACTTGGCCTGTAAGGGGAAGCCAGGAGCAGGGGCTCAGGGTGAGGGGTGGCAGGGCTGGCAGACCCTGCTGGGGGACTCAGCTGCCACGCTCCCCTTTTTCCTTTCCACCCACGTTCATATTTTGTTTCTTCGGGTGGGAGTGCACCTCACTGAAACCCTTGCTTTTCCAGACTTCAGGGAAAGCACTGGTATTTGTGTCAGGCCACTGAGACGTAATTATCAGTCTACGGGGGATTTGGGGGAATCTTTTGCTTTCCTGCTTCAAGTGTTACCCTTGATTCTTTGTCGTTTCATCTTTCTGCTTAGAGCAAAGACCTGAACTTGGAAAAGGGGCAGCCTTCTCATGACCATGAAGCAACAAGAATGAGGCAAAAGCCTTGTGTTAAAGATAGACAGGAAAAAAAAAAAAAAATAAAAAGATAGACAGGAAAGAAATATTGACAGGGCTTGGAACACTGAAGACCTCACAGAACCGCTGGACTGCTCAACGCCAGACTTGAAGTGTGAGAAGACACCCCTCCCTCTGTTTGGTTAGACCGCAGCAGTTAAGTTCTGGCTATAGGCAGACATTCCCAATTCCTAACTAAGACAATAAGCAACCACCAGGAATGTAAGTCATCCAGGAATGTTTAGAAATACTTGAGGAAGAGACAGGCCTGCTGTATCCAAGATGGAGACTCGGTGTAAGACTGATGGCGGCCACTCAAGGACATAGTGACTCCTCATGATGCTGGAAGACTTGGGTTACAAAATAAAAGAATTTTCCAATAGGGGAGCTTTAAGATTTATTGAAATACATTATGCAGACTCTCTGTGGACTCTAAAATATGTGCTTTTGGGATTTCCATTCTGACAACAGCAGAAATGATGTCCTAGTTGAGCAATGTCTGAAAGAACCATTTGTCCAGAACTTCATCAAGCTTGAGTTGGTACAAACCAGTTTGAGAACTTCACATTCTTTCTATTGCCTAATGCCACTGAATTGAAATGAACCAATTTATTTTGAATGGCTGCTGTAAATTTGAGCTCTAAATGACTGGTTGGTAATTTTAGTGGCCATGATCTAAAAGTACCCTATGATTGTAAGGAAAAACAGTTGATATAATCACTGTCATCAACATAACAACCTCATTTCACACGCTTACACCTTGAGTTTGTTGACATTATGGTAACTATGCTACACATCTATTCTGCTTTCCACAATACTGGTGTGAATTAGTGTCCTGAAGAGCTGTGGGCTCTTTGAAGTCTATTTGGAGACGTTTTCTGCCTTTAGCCTCCACACAGCTAGGAACAACGGGGAGGTGTTGATTGGTAGGTATATTTTTAGTTGGATTACTTCAGCCCCAAACAGGGAATGCTTCAGGCAGTAAGTAGCGAGGTACATCTGATTAGGACTCATCAACTTTGTTTAGGACTTCTCATATGGCTAAGTGGCTGGCGTGGCATGTCTACAGGTGTGTGTGTTTTGGTGGGTGCCCTTAGGTGACCCACTCTCAAATGAAAAATAATACGTAATTGTGGCAAACTACCATCTTTATTCTGCAGAGCTTCGAATTTTATTTTTCAAAAGGGTCTTCTCTTTTTCACCACAGGTCTGAGATATAGTTAGACATCCTATGCCAAATACCTCCCTCCTGACACATGAGCAAATTGAAAAGCCAGCTTCAATATGAGGCTAAAGGGTCAGAAACTTATAAATTATATTGAAGCTTGCAAAAGTAAATAGAGAGTCTTTATCCTGTCTCTCAGATCTTATCTTTTTCGGGAGTGCTTTGTTTCCACAGGTAGGCAAAGTTCATGTTATCACTTCCAGGTCACGTCTCTGCTGTTCCTTGAATGTTCCAGGTCTCGGACACCAGGCGGTCATTTGGACTTGATTTCTGCCGCCTGTGTTCGTCTTTATTGTGGTGCAGCTTGTCTCACGTGCACCTAGCCCTTGAGGTAGAGTCTATGGTTGCGACCATAGTCTTCTGACCTGAGGACTCAGCATCATGAAATAACCTCCCCACCTCACCTCTTGGACTTTGCTTTGTCCTTCTCTACTTCAGTGGTGACCAGCGCTTCTTGATTCTTTTATTGAAATGCATGAGGATTCTGGAGTTCTATCCTGGCCATGTAGAATAGTTTGGGCCTTTCTAAATTCCCACTCGGGTGGCCCAGTGCTAGACTGAGAACAGGGAGTTTTCCTGACAGGCTTTTGTATTCCCTCTACTTATCTTAATATCTTGAGATGTTTGGGCTACCTCAACCTACTCTGAGGGTTTCTCAAACCTTCTTCCACCCAGAATTTTCACCCTGAAGGTGAAGTCACATTCTTCAATTCTGCTACCTTGCCTCTCTTTCTCTTTCTCTTCTTTCTTGAACTCCTCTCTCTGGAACCTTAAGGGATTTCTTAATTTCCCTTTCAGTCAGGTGAAATTTTTTCTTACATCGCGTCCTCCTTCTTTCTTTTTCTAGAGTTCATAAGTAAAGCTCTAGAATCCAAATCTAGCAGGCTTGCCTCTTGTTAAGTAAAGGAAAGCTTTACAATTAGAAGGGTCTTTTCTTTTTCAAAGGCTTGGCTTTTAAGGTTATGGTCACACTGTAGACTCAGAACATCAGCCTTTCAACTCAGAGCTAAATGCTAACTTCTGAGGCTTTTGAGTATGTGCTCACCTTCTCTTTTCCTGTGGCAATCAACTGTAAAGAAACAGGAGTTGCCAGGGATTAATGTTTGAAGGGAAGAGGAAGAAAGACTGGTTTAATATTTAAAGCTCTACTGAGCTTACAGAAGAACTAACTGTGGCCCATCAGCTCTATGCCAGGCACAGTGTTAAGTGTTCCTGTTCCTTCCTTCCTTGCATCCTCACAGCTCCCAAGGAGGTCTTCACTTATGAGGACACTAGAGCTTATAGAACTTACTGATATCACTGAAAATCACAGAGCTAAACAGCAGTGGAGCCAATATTGGAGCCCACGGGCTCTGCCTTGACAGCTTGCAGGGTGACTGACTTGTGATGCTGTGTCAGAGAGAGAACAGAGGGGTGATGACATGGAAATCCACATCATGTCCAAGAGCACACTCCATAAATCTCATCACACCCTCATTTCCATATTTTTCACTTACGTTTTCATGCCCCTTGAAACACATCAGGCAAATCCAAATACTGCTCATTGGGAGAGAAGATGGCTCACAATTTGGCAGGAGGAGATAGGAAGAGGAAGGCATAGGATGTCCACAGAATTCCAATTCCTCGGGAAACAGACTTGCTGGTGAGTTCATTAATTATTCACCCACATCACTTTGAAGATGATTTTAATGAGCCATTTATTGGAAGTTTGTTAAGGGCCTATATTTTGGGTGCTATATTTTTATTGGCTTCCTTTTTATAAAAAGGCAAAACCAAAGTACACAGCGTTCAGATGACTTTCTTAAAATGGGAGGCCATCTGAGTCACAGAAGTAAAGTTAAATTCTCTAAGCTTCCGGTCCCATAATATCTTTCTTTAAATACACTTTTGTCCTGCAGCTCCACTTTCTCAAGATCACAGGATGATTCTGTAGGAAGAATAAAATCCATCTGACCTGCCTACACGACAGTGAGGCAACCTCCTTGGAACCTATTTCTTTTCACACTCCAAAGAAATCATGTTTCAAACAACAGAGGTGGCAGGAATTTGGAAATAAAACAGAAAGCTTAATGTTCTTTTAAAAATTCAGAAAGCAGTGTTTCTTAAAGTACAGCTCAGTAGTGTGAGGACACATTTCAATATTGTCTTGCTTTCTCATTCAGACTGGCTATATCTTAGTATATACTATGGGAAGGAAAAAACAGCAAGTCATCATCAAACCTGTCTAAAAATGAATGACAAAATGTTCCAGAATAGCAATGAAAACCATTAAGATCTATAATTGTTCTTAGATGACTTAAGAGGGGTCCTTTTGTAATCAAAGGTGGAAAAACAGATGAAATGACTTCAAATGAAAACAAGAGAACTAGAAGAGAAAAACAGAGCAAGAATATTACACAAGAAAACAAGAGTAGTTTACAATACATAAAGCAGAGGAGGACGACAGGGCCCACAGGACTGTGGAGAGAGAACTCAAGAACTTTCTTTAAGAAGCAGAAAAGATGGCTTGAGAAAAGAAATGACTTCTTTGTCTCAGTGTGTAAAGCTGGGTAAGTGGGCACAGATGCCAGAGACAGGCACACTTGCCAAAGGAGAAAGAAATAGAAAATTGGTTTCCTGCCAGAACAGGTGGCGTGCTGACATGTGCATGTATGACATGTTTCTGAAGCTCTCCAAGGATCTGACCAGGCCAGCCTGTAGTTGTCTCCAAGACTTCAGGGAGAGGCACCACAGAGGGCCCCAGCAATACCGTTTCAGGTGTGATTGCATGAGAAACAGCAGTGGTGGGTAAGGAAAGTCATGTAGCAGCCTGCTATGAAGCACAGCCTGTAGGTTGGACCAAACTCTTTCAGAGCTCACGGTCTGATATTTTTAACCATCCATTACAGGACGAGAGCCAAATGTCTGGATAATTTCAGGAGCAGGCAGATATTAACTCACTATACTCCCTTTGACCTTCTCGAATACTGTGGAAGTTTTATCAGGACAATTTTTTTTCTTCTTTTTTCTCTTTTGGTTGTGGTGGCAATAGTAGGGAGTAAGTGGGTGGGTGAGTCTAAGACTGGAAAAGAAAATGGGTGGTAGGGTGAAAGGCTGCTATTCAGTTTTCCTACAGAGTTTGGAATCTTGTTTTGTTTAAATAACTGGCTTATAATATGACCTGTGAATGGGACTCTGTAAATGGCACACTTATCCAATCATAAAAATATTTAAATAATAATCTGGGGCTAGCCCTGGGTGAAATTAATCAAACAGAATAGTGACGTCTTGAGAACCATGTTTCTTCGCCTGTGATAACTGAGGGGCAGTCGAGGTATGGTTACAAGCATGGACTTAGGAATAAAACTACTTGTTTTTGAACCCCTGTCCTACTGACTCACTGTGTGGTATTGTGTGTTAAACCTTGGGGCCTTCATTCCCTCAGCTATAAAGCAGGGATTATCATAGCGCCTATGTGGGCCAGAAACACTGTTGCAATGTCTACTGCACACACTTTTTCTTTTCCTTGCTGGGAACAAAGGAAACTCACATTTCCCATTTTCCCCTCGCATCTGTGTGGGAAATGCAGTGACTAGTTCTAAACATTAGAATGTGGCCACAAGTAGTTATGCCACTACTGGGAAGACCTGTAAACCTCCCACAAGATTTTCCATGTCCTTTCCACCCTCTCGCTGTCTGCTGACCAATTACAAAAGGTCCAGCAGACGACGCTGAGGACCCCAGAGCTGTTGTTGCCTCCTCAAATCACGGCCGTCTGCCACCATTCCGTGGCCTGTGATGTAAGCACAAAATAAACCTTCTGTACAAAGCCACTAAGATTTAGGGGATGCTTGTTACAGCAGTTTGTCAGTTCTAATGCTATCTCAAATATTAGCCACTCCTGAATAAAACTATATTGTAAGGTTATTGTAGATTAAATGTGTTGCTGCTGCTGCTGCTAAGTCCCTTCAGTTGTGTTCGACCCTGTGTGACCCCATAGATGGCAGCCTACTAGGCTCCTATATCCCTGGGATTCTCCAGGCAAGAACAGTGGAGTGGTTGCCATTTCCTTCTCCAATGCATGAAAGTGAAAAGGGAAAGTGAAGTCGCTCAGTCGTGCCTGACTCTTAGCGACCCATTGACTGCAGCCTACCAGGCTCCTCCGTCCAAGGGATTTTCCAGGCAAGAGTACTGGAGTGGGGTGCCATTGCCTTCTCCGATTAAATGAGTTACTATATATAAAACTATTAGATCTGTTATACAAAGTGTTTGCTGTTCATTCATGTCTGAATCTTTGCGACCCCATGGACTGTAGCCTACCAGGCTCCTCTGTCCATGGAATTCTCCAGGCAAGAATATTGGAGTGGGTAGCCATTCCCTTTCCTAGGGGATCTTCCTGACCCAGGGATCAAATCTGGGTCTCCTGCATTGCAGGCAGATTCTTTACTGTCTGAACCACCAGGGAAGTCCTTAAACTCTCAATAAATACTATTGCACATATCATAATCAGTATAGAATTGGCCAGTTGGTTATTAGTTGGTCCATTAATTCTAAAAAATAATATTTGCATCTTCTTAGCAAATTTGAAAGGCTTCCCTAGTGGCTGAGTTGGTAAAGAATCTGTCTGCAATGCAGGAGACATGGGTTCAATCCCTGGGTTGGGAATATCACCTGGTTGTATGCAGGTCAGGAAGCAACAGTTAGAACTGGTCATGGAACAACAGACTGGTTCCAAATAGGAAAAGGAGTACGTCAAGGCTGCATATTGTCACCATGTTTATTTAACTTATATGCAGAGTACATCATGAGAAATGCTGGACTGGAAGAAACACAAGTTGGAATCAAGATTGCTGGGAGAAATATCAATAACCTCAGATATGCAGATGACACGACTCTTATGGCAGAAAGTGAAGAGGGGCTAAAAAGCCTCTTGATGAAAGTGAAAGTGGAGAGTGAAAAGGTTGGCTTAAAGCTCAACATTCAGAAAATGAAGATCATGGCATCTGGTCCCATCACTACATGGGAAATAGATGGGGAAACAGTGGAAACAGTGTCAGACTTTGTTTTTCCGGGCTCCAAAATCACTGCAGATGGTGACTGCAGCCTGAAATTAAAAGACGCTTACTCCTTGGAAGGAAAGTTATGACCAACCTAGACAGCATATTCAAAAGCAGAGACATTACTTTGCCAACAAAGGTTCGCCTAGTCAAGGCTATGGTCTTTCCTTTGGTCATGTATGGATGTGAGAGCTGGACTGTGAAGAAGGCTGAGCACCGAAGAATTGATGCTTTTGAACTGTGGTGTTGGAGAAGACTCTTGAGAGTCCCTTGGACTGCAAGGAGATCCAACCAGTCCATTCTGAAGGAGATCAATCCTGGAATTTCTTTAGAAGGAATGATGCTAAAGCTGAAACTCCAGTATTTTGGCCACCTCATGCGAAGAGTTGACTCACTGGAGAAGACTCTGATGCTGGGAGGGATTGAGGGCAGGAGGAGAAGGGGACGACAGAGGATGAGATGGCTGGATGGCATCACTGACTTGATGGGTGTGAGTCTGGGTGACCTCCGGGAGCTGGTGATGGACAGGGAGGCCTGGCGTGCTGCGGTTCATTGGGTCGCAAAGAGTCGGACACGACTGAGCGACTGATCTGATCTGATCTGATCTGGGAATGGCAACCCACTCCAGTATTCTTGCCTGGAAATCTCCATGGACAGAGGAGCCTGGCCAGCTACAGTCCTTGGGATTGCAAAGAGAGCACAGACTGGGCCACCTATACCTCACAGTTGTCAAATCAATTCTATGATGAGCTTCAAATAATCACCTTGGGTCATACTGGGCAAGATAGTGTGCTTGAGTGGTTGGAAATCTGCAAGAACCTTTAAGTATAAGTCATTCTGACTGTTTGGAGATCCCTTTCCATATTAACCTAAGATTCAGATGGATGACAACATGGCCTCTAAATTCTGATGGGGAATTTTATAAAAGAAGTTATACCAACTAAATACTTGTGCTGAAGGGGTGTTAGGTTTAATAATAGCATATGCACTGGGTGCAGCAGCAAGGACATAACCTAATTTCAAGTGCATGCTAGGTATCTAATATATATTAGCAATAAAAACAAATAAAAAATAATTGTCACTATTATTTGAAGACATCTTTTTTTTTTTTTCTTTCCCTTAGAACTTCAGGAGTCTGTCTGCTATATACTTTCTACCTGGGGCTCTTGGGAAAGTCACTTTATATCCTGACAATGCAGCTGTGGCCTTGCTTATCACATAATGCCATCTTTTCTAACATTTCAGTTCCTTTTTCCCTACTGCAGTCAGAGGCCATTACTCGTCCTTATGCTTGCCCAACCTACTGAGATGAACTGGTCCCTACCCTCTTTATAACATCCTTTACTTACTTGCAAACTCCACACTTGTGTACTATTGAATATCAGGCATTAGATATGCAATACTGCACAGAGATCTCAGAAATAATTAGGCAGTAGGAGGTGATATTTTTCAAAGACACACAAGTCTCAATCCTAAAACTCTCTTTTCCTCAGTAGTTTAGGTCAATAGATAAAGACCTTAATGTTCCTTTAATATGGAGATGAGCAAATCTGGCTGCTTTTGGTTCTGGCAAACTCTTTCTGGCTATTTTTCAAGCATTATATGGCTGGAAACTTCATGGATATATTCTGCCAAAGCCTTTCTCTCCTTAACCTCTAGATGTATATGTATTTCAAAGGGAATTTGAGTTTAAACCTTGAATTTCTGACTTATTCATACATAACTGATCAAAACTGCCACATTTGTCTTAGTCAACACTTACAGTTTCTAAATTTTGTTTCTTTGACTCAGGAAACTTGAAGAGGTTGGCAGCAACCACCTCCTGGTGAAGAAATCAACTAGTTATCTGGGTCTTGGGGGCAACTAGTTTACATCTGTCCTTCGAATGATATTTACAATGATTTTTTTGTCTTTGAATTTTAAGGTAAGGATAAAGAAAAAGATGTAAGTGCTTTCAAACCTCTCTTAGCTGATATCAACTTGAAATTTAAAAGTCCCAGAACACCTCAATAGGAGAGGTCGGGGGGCTGCAATCTGGTTAGGAGGGTATAGGTATGGGAATCTCACCCTGGAGCCTAGTTTACACAGCACTTCATATAAGTCTGAGAAAACATCAGCTGTCCATATTTTTAAAAGGGCAGTGGTAATGTGGAGGGGAGGGCAGGAGTGGGTATAGTAGTACTGGGGACTCTTGGTACTCCTTCCAAGCCATTCCTTAGTACTCTTCCTGACCTGACAGCACTGCACTTTGGACTTAATATTTTGGGGCTGATGTTTCCAGAAGCAAAAGGAAACACTCAAATACTGGTTAGGCAAAAAGCGGCCATTAAAGGCAAATCTTTGCTAAAAGGATGCAGACATCAAGCACGCCAAACTCACCGGTTGGTTAAAAGCCCAGGTTATTTGGCTGTGATCCATTTCTTCCCCCTGGCAATATTTTATAATATTGGCTCTCCTCCCAAAGATGACAGAGCATCATGTGAGTGTTCACAGAAGACTTCACTCTGCAAATAGTCCAGGGATAGCAGTCTCCTAGAAAAGCAAGTTTAAAAATTCGATAGATTTATTTTGGCTGAATATTGCCTAGTACAGGATGGAGTGATCTAACTACAAAAAGATAGGAGGTAGCCTTAGACTGTCACAAATAACATATCTGTACAGATGTCTGTTGATTTACACACCAGTTCAAATTAACGTTAAAAAGATACACCTCCTGCTCTAGTTTCAGAGGACAACGAACTTTAAATTTATAAATGGAACATATTTAAGACATCTGCTGCTTAGCAATCACTGAAGTTTATTACATTAGTAGGTTATAACTTCTCAAGACAATTATCTTTTTTAATAAAACCAAGAGTTGTGGGAAGACTCTAATATGGCCCCATGACTCCTGGTCCTGTGTTCTGGGCATTCACACCCTCTGTACTCTGCTTCCCTTGTGGACGGGCACTAGATTTACATCTAACCCAGGAGAATGTGGCAAAAGTGATGAGCTGTCACATCTTCTTAGCAGACTGGCCCACAAGGCAACGGACTGATAGCAGCCTCCAGAATGGCTTCCAGTTGACAGTTGGCAAGAAGTCAGGGGCCTTGGTCCTGCAGCCACAAGGAAATGCATTCTCTCAACAAACTGTCAGTGACCTCAGAATCAGGTTCTTCCCCAGGCAAGCTTCCAGATGAGCATGTAGACCAACAGACACCCTGATTACAGGCTGCTGAGACCCTGAGCAGAGGACCCAGCTGAGCTGAACCTGGCCTCCTGACTCACAGAATCTGTGAGACAATACATAATACACCAAATTCTATCACAGGTTTTCTGCTACTTAGAGGTTTAATGCTGAATAACCAAAAAGAAAGCTGAGCTGCGTAGTTAGCTTATTAGGCGACACAGTGAACCACAACTCTGCTCCTGCCACACTGAGCTCTCACTCAGGCGTGTCTGACTCTTTGCAACCCCATGGACTGAAGCCCACGAGGCTCCTCTGTCCATAGAATTTTCCAGGCAAGAATACTGGACTGGGTTGCCATTTCCTACTCCAACTGCCAAATTACCACCAAAGTAATAAGAGCTAAACAATTTGTCAGGGGTATTCCTTCTCCCTCTTCCATTTCAGCATAGTTAGAAAGAAAATCATAGATCATGATGACCTTTCTGCCCCTTAGGCACTTGGACACCACAGGCCTAAGTACAGGACGGAGTGCCCTACTACAAAAAAGACAGGAGGTAGCCTTAGACTGTCATGAAAAACATGGGTCAAGGGCCATGTTTTGTTAGAACAAACAGAACTGAATGCACTAAAGCTTTCCTTACCCTAGAGGTCACTAGCAGAATTACCTTAAGACCCCATCCAAATACATGAAATAGTTAGGACGGCCCACATACATTTGCATTTGCATCATCAGTCGACTGTGAATTGCAATTGTGTTACACACATTTTTCAAAATTCCATTATGCCCACAGTGAAATCCATACTCCTTTCTGTGACATTCAAGGTCACAGAATCTGCCACAGCCTTCATCTCTGACCTCCACGCTAGCCTCTTTATTCAATATTTGCTCCACAATGACCTTCTTTCTTTTCTTCAAGCACACAAACCACAGTCATGTCTACCGTCCGGGCTTCTATCTGGAACACTCTCTGGAAATCCCATGGCTGACTACTCAGACTTTATTCTCAATCATCCCCTCCCTCAGCAAGGCCTTCCCTAATTTTCCCAAAGGCTCCATTCCTGCCCAGTCAATCTCCTTAACATTAACTTATTTCTATCAAGATATTAATACTACTTGAAATGACCTGCTTATGGATGTACGTGATGATTCTACCTCTCACTAGAGTACGATTGCCATGTAGTACGTGCTCAATAAGTATTAACTGACTATACAAATGAAATACAATTTGGTTATTCTAACAAGACTGTTGATTCTTGATTTATTTTTCCTCTTTTTCCCTTGTTCACCCTTTCACAGGTCTGATATCCCACAGCAGTTTCGCCACCAACTCAGCCAGTATACTTCACACACCCACTCACACAGCACAAAACTATGTATTTGAAAGGAAACAGAAATGAGAGAAGACATGGTTCTGCCCTTAAGGACCATACAAATTGACTGGGCAGGAAGATGCCGCACTTTAAATTGATTAAAATCCAACTATGAGGCACTCACCACAGTAACTGGGCCAAGCTAAATATGAAATTGCTTAGGGAGTACTGAGGAAGGGAGTGATCAGAAAACTTCTCCTAGGAGCTGGTTCTTGAGACAGAAGTGTCTATGGAAAAGAAGGCATCCCCCACCCCATTCAGAGTGGGGGTGGCGGTCGGGGGCGGGGGGCGAGAATGAGGGGAAGCCATTGAACCCCCAGAATGTATGCATCCATTTCTCAGAGAAAATGTACCTCTAATCCAGAACTTGCTTGAGTTTCGCATTCACTTTTTTCCCCCTAACTTTTTATTTTGTATTGGGGTATAGCCGGTTAACAAATAATGTTTTAGTAGTTTCAGGTAAGCAGCAAAAGGACTCAGCTATACATGTATCCATTCTCTGCCAAAACTCCCCTCCCAGCCAGCCAGGCTCCATATAACATTGAACAGAGTTTCATGTGTTATACAGTATGTCTTTGTTGGTTATCCATTTTAAATATAGCAGTATATATATATGTCGATCCCAAACTCCCTAACTAGCCCTTCCTCTCATCCTTCCCCTGTGGTAACGGTAAGTTCATTCTCTAAGTCCGTGAGTCTTTTTCTCTTTTGGAAGTTCACTTGTATCATTTCTTTTTAGATGGAACCACTTTAAAAAAAAAAAAACAACAACAAATACTGGCCTCTACCTAAACTGAAGATATTAATATTCTCCTCAACTCCAATTTAGATAGAATCTCTGAAGGCTGGGCTTAGGCTTAGTATATTTCAAAAGGTCCTTAGTGAGTTAATGTGCGCCCTGGGTTGAGATCCCTTGCTAGCCTGAAATGCCATCACAGAGTTAAATTGATGAGAAATGCCCCGGGACAATAAAGGAAAACAGTGGCAGATAGCAGCTATGGCTCTGGAGTAGAATAGCCACGGTTCAAATCTAAATCCTGCCACTTACCTACTGGGTGACCTTGGGCAAGTGACTTAACCTCTCTGAACCTCTGTTTACACATCTATTGGCTGAGAATTATAAATGTAATTACTTCATAAGGCTTATGGAGAATTAAGTGAGATATGCTTATGAAACACCTGATAATATGCATGGCACATAGTAAGGTATTGAACTTTTTTCACTAACATTATTATATATGCCCCCAATTCTTCATTTTTCCTAAAGGCACTAGAAAGTCCAATATGCATTTCTGAAGTCTTTGCATCGATCAGCTTAATAAATTATTTGAAGTCGGACCACAGCCTTAACTTAGCACAAGTGAATTCAAGCACATTTAAGCAGGGTCACAAAAGAGTAAGACAGGACTGAGATAAGTCAACCTGGGAGCAAATGAGCATTTTAATGGAAATTGAAATCATGAGTGATGGGCCAGCAGCCTTGCCTGATGAAGAAACCAGGAGCTCACAATGTCAGAACAACTCTGTCTGTAAAAAATATTATAGGACATTTAAATGAAACATAGCCAAGATTTTCCATATTACTTGGATTAACAGCACCATCCTTTCCCTATCATTAGTGTGGAGCCAGCCCTAGAATAAAAATCATATCCTGAATCACTCTCTCTCTACCTCTCCCTGGGTCTGATCCCTTGACTCCAAAGTTCCTGAACACATGTCCCACCTAATATTTTTAGGACAAGTCATTTGAAAGTTTCCCAAACATTTTAAAACTAGCAAGAGGCCAAGAATAAAACAATTTAGGTCATTTATACTTATCAGAGAAGCAGTTAAGTGTAGAGAATTCACTGCATAACTTTGTTTTCATATTTCTACATTATGTTTAAAATGTGTGCCCTGTTACAACACAGGACACAGATTGGAAAATCTTGGGCACATAGACCTGAAGTTACAAAACAGAAGAGCTTTAGAAGCCACGGGTTTTAGAGACCACGAAACAAAAGGGCTGCCAGAATGGAAAATTGATAAAAAGCAATAAGAGCATAAAGAGATACCTCATCAACAATTTCAAATCCTCTGAGAAGTCAAGTAAATTAGGAGTGGAGAGGTTTCCTTTCAACAAAGCCACGTGGTCTTTGGTGATTTTAATTTCGGTTGTTGTAGTTGCAAGTTCTAAAATATACATTTGCTTCTTATTTTATAGTTAAAAAAATACATGCCTTGAATGTTCTTAAATGCTTAGAAAATAAAGTGTGGAAAAGTATCCTCCAATCCTTTGATAATGGTCATTTTCAGATGAACATTAAAGGTGACTTTAAGTTTTTAAATTAGTCTGTTTAGTGGCGTTTGAAATTTATATATAAGCATTTATTTTTGTACTACTTAAAAATAAATACAATTCTAGATGAAATAAAACACATATTTTACAGAAAGACCTTGGCTCTTTTAGAAATAAGTAAGCTTCAAAACCACCACCCCCTTTAACTTAGTCGAGAAAGGGCTGTCACTGAGTATGAATTTTAAATATTTAGTGGGTTGGAAGAAGCCTTCTGTACTGGAAAGAAAAGATGAAAAAGACTCCTGGTTAGAAAAGGACAACCTTTCTGGCTCCCCCTGGGTGGTTTTGAGGATCTCAGCTCAGCTTTCAAAGGCTGACCAATGAAGTGACAGAGAATACCTCCCTTGCATGTGTTTGTGAAGCGCAGACCTCCAAGGCCAGCTAAGAAACGTCCTCCTCAGCAAAGACTTAAGTCTCCATTTTACTCATTGAATCAGTGCTTTTCATGATTCCAAAGGACTACCATTCAACTGTTTTTTTCCCCCTCTTCCCTCATTCAATTCGGAAACATTCCTTTCTGTGGATTTTCATGAACCACTGCCCAACACCAGGTGCAAATTGAAAAAATCCCACTGGCCAATTTCAGCATAGGAAGGCCTACTGTTCTTTCAACAGAGCCCCTCTTTCAGGCCAGGAGTTCAGATCTTTGCCCCTGGGCACACAAGTCAGGGGTTTCACTTTCATCCACAAGCGTCACTCATGAAAAAAACTCCTCTGTGGTGGCTGCCTCTCCAGACTCCCCAGCCGAGAGGCTCCAATACATCTGCTTGTGTGAACCTGGGCATTTGTCAGGGAGGAAAGCCAGAGGGATTCCTTGCTGATCCTACCTTTAAATGTTCAACTGTGCCCAGCTCAGACATGTAATTTTCCACCCGTTGTGGTTTATGTGCGGTTGACATTATCATTTGGCAAATACTTTACAGCAAGTTACCCTCCTTGGTTTGCAATTCAGAGACTATTAGGTGGTCTTCCCCACTTGGGACACTCCACAGATGAATCACAATGTTACCTCTGCTATCAATGTCCCAGGAAGGACCTGGGTACCTTCAGAAACTGGCAGGTTCAGATAAGAATTCAATTCTGGTTTCAAGTCAGCACTCCACAGTACTTGTGGCTTGAGCAATCATTCAGTTAAATTATATTTTATAGGCCTGTATTGAGCATCTACTTTGGATTAATTATCTGTGGCCACCCAAATTACTAATACCTGTTATTGAGTTGCATTGCTACCACCATATTGGGTGGTGGAATTGGAAGATCAGGACTGGGGTCCACATTGCCTCCAGCCTTTATATAAATGTTTCCTCCTCTGCTAAGGGGCATAGGGTACACCGAGGTATCAAAGTTCTACTGTTAGGATTTTCCTGATCAGAATTGACTAGATACGTCACTGTGGACTCAGCAAATGGACACGGCATCCAAACTCCCCATCTGAGGTACAAAAGTGGGGGGTTTGGGATAGTGTCTTCTGTTGTTGTTAACAGTCTGGACTGCCCATCATATAGCTCAAAGAAGCAGTTCAGATGGCATCTTGAGGAAAAAGCAATACTAAATGATCAGACTGTAGATGTTACATAAAGCTTCTGATTTTACTGTGCAAACTAGGTATATCAGTCAGAGTCCTACAGGGTACAGATGGTCCACTCAGATTGGGATCATTAAAGACCGTTCACAAAGGCCTGGGCAGGGTTTCAGGGAACAGACAAGGATAGGGCAGTATGCCATGGCCAGCAGCAAGGAAAAATTGCAGCTACCACTAGAGACCCGAATAAGCAGGAAGGGGAAGAGGACCCCAGAGGCAGGAAAGGATACCTCTAGAGAGAGTTGCCTGTGAGGAACTGTAGCTTTTTGGTAGAATGACCCTAACAAATCATAGCAACCACGCAGTGGGGAGCCAGAAAATAAATGCCTCAACTCCCTCTCATCCTCCTCCCTGATCTCCTGCCAGTGATTCCCACTGGCCAAATCCCACTGGGGGCTGGAAGACAAGGCAGCTTGGAGAGCATGGGGGCAGCCTTCTGGGGCACAGAGAAGAATGCAGCAAGGAGAAGAGCAAGACTCCTTATCCAGAATACCTAATCTGTCCAAGTGCAACACAACAAAAGACTACAATAGAGGTGCTCTTTCCTGGAAGCTAAAAGCAAAGGTGTAGAGAGCTGATGCCTGACTGCTTGGAGCACAGGTAGAAGTGTCATCAAGGTGGGAGGAGAAGGCTATGGGGAAAGCAGCTTCAGAAAGTAGCTGTGTAGGGACTGCCCTGGTGGTCTAGTGACTAAGATGCCATGCTCCCAATACAGAGGGCCTGGGTTTGATCCCTAGTCAGGGAACTAGATCCCACATGCTGCAATTAAGATCCCATGAGCCATAAGTGAAGATTCCTCACGTGGCAGCTAAAAGACTCTGCATGCCGCAATGAAGATCGAAGATCCCAGCTGCCACAAGTAAGCCTGGCACAGCCAAATACATACATAAATAAATAAGTAAGCTGTGTGGCTGAAGCCTGGAATGTAAACAGCATGTCAAGTAGGAGCCTGGAGGAGAAGGGGGCCAGGCTCTGGAATCCTATGCTAGATTGAGGCATTGGGATTTTCTATGGATTTTAAGCAGGGAAGTGTTATAATCAGACTTTCATTTTAGAAAGGCTATTAGCTATACAGAAATGGGATGAATGATGCTGTGGGGCTTCTAACTTTTTTTCTGGAAACAGGTAGGGCAAGGAGATTAGATAATCACAATAAGTGAAAGAATTCCTTCTGACTATGACAGTCCCAGATCTGGTCTTGGTAATAACTGAGGAGTCAGTACAATTATCCTCCTTCCTAACACTAACAATGATTATGTTCAGTTATCTTTGCCAAAAGATAGTCTTCCTCTAGTTTCTAATATTCTTTCCCTAATCTACAGATGTTCTTTGCAACAACATTAAACACATCACACAAAAGAACCAGGTCCATTTTTGTCCCAAACTTGTGAAGAATCCTCCTTGGCACTTGAAGCTCCCTCTGGCTGACTTTGTTGCTAAATTCTTATACTTTTTAAATATCAGCCATATTATTTCACATTAAAATATGTACACAGTGTAATTTTCTCTGACTGTGTTGTTAATGTTGATTAATTAGATTGCAGCCTCTTTGAATGCTCCATGCTGAATCCTGTTGTGTATTCCTTACTGCCACCTCAGTGCTAAATGTGTATTTGTTTTTTTCGAGAGCATATATGATCATACTTTACCTAGGAAGCAGTTTGTGCTTTGAAAGGCGGGGTGTCTTATGACTCACGGGTATGTCTCTCTTCAAAACAATCTATGCCTTTAAACACCGCTGTGAGCCCCGGACAAGTATTTTATTTAATTTAATAAAAAGTACTCTGAGCATATATAGTACACAAGGACTAGCTCAGATAATCAATAAAATATAATAATTTGGAACATAAAAATAAGGAAGTTCAGGCTAGTATATTAGCGAATAAAAATGACCCACTGTATAACTGTTTCCAAATAATATTTTAAACTTTGCAGAGACCTTCAAAGCCAAAAGGTGGAGGATGAAATGTTATGTAGGAGTTTTGAACCTTGTAGGGGGCTAATGAGGAAGGCATTTTTGGTTAGGGAAGCTTTTGGCATTTGTCAGATTATACCAGTCCCTGAGGATGAGACGGTTGCATGGCATCACTGACTCAATGAACATGATTTGAGCAAACTCCAGGAGATGGTGAAGGATAGGGGAGCCGGGGGTGCTGCAGTATACAGGGTCGGAAAGAGTTGGATACAACTTAGTAACTGAGTAACAACAATAATCCCAGCACATAGGGCTGCCAGAAGTCTGGACTGACTGAACTGTCATCTCTGTGGAAGCTTTCCAGACGAGTCCCTGCACACTCTCAGAATCTCTCCAAACTCAGGAGTATTTCTATAGCTAATGCTCCTTAAAAATGTGATTTCCAGTTATGCTCTTCAGAATAACTCAGGGAATCTTGTTAAGCCTGCATCCCATCAATGGCATCAATGGTCCAAATCTTGATGTTTCATGTACATTTATCATTTCCATCAGACTGTGAACTTCTTAAAAACAGGAGCCATATACGAATAGCTATATGTCCCAGCTTGGTACAACACCAGGAAAACAGGAGATTTTTCTTTTTATTAAATGTGATCATTTTTGTAAAATTTTAAGATGTCCCTATGGATCACCATATTCAAATGCTCATCCCTTGAACCCAACCACTGTGTTCTTGGTATCTACTGCCACATGACAAAGTACCACAGAGACAGGCACAGTGATACCTCCAAAGTATTCTATTGATCAAGCAGCCACAGAGCATGTCCAGATTGAAGCTGAGCGGACATAGACCTCACTTCTCATTGAGAGAGTGTCAAAGAATTTGTAGCCACTACCATATAGCATATGCCAAAGCCTGCTAAATGAAGAATGGCTGTAATTCTTTCATCTGGCTTTATAGTCCTTTCAAAGAGCCAAATAAGGAAACCAGACATTTCACTGGTGCTGAATGGAATAACTGGCACTCCTCATCAGTCTCAGGGCAGGATCAGAGATTGAAGCTGCAAAAGTGTTATAACCCCCTGGGAACAGACCTAGGGTATTGAGCCCAGGAATCTTCTACCATAAGGATTCTCTTAGCTTGTAACTTTGGATCCAACTCTAGATGTAGGAGGTTGTTTCTCTGGATGACTCAACTGGAGAATCTCCTCTCCTTATTTTGCATGTTGGCAGCTCTCATCCATCTATGTGCCTAAATAACACACTTCTTGTGATCCACTTCCCATAGCAGAGATATAAATCCAACCCAATTTGATGTCTGGACCAAATGCGTGACCAAGCCAATAGATGTGGATCAACAAAGTTGGTTAGCTATTAGACAGTCAAAAGTGAAGAACTGTACTTGGTCAACATAGAAACTAAAATAAGTTGTCCTTCTGAAGCTGAGTGAAAATGGCATTTCAGCTAACAGCACTTTTGTTGAGCTTGAAAAGTCTTGACTAAGGGGTAAGACTGACAAAGTACTTTATGAGTCATGGGAAGGTCAAAGATCACCTTTCAACTTGTAAAACTCACCCTAGCTACTCATGGTAGCTTTCTTTCTTTTCCTCTTCCCCCTACCCTCTCCATCAGCTTCATCATCTCTGTCCATTTCACAGTATATATGTAATGAATTTGGATCAAGTTCAAGGAATACACAGGAAGCCTTCAGCTCCCAAAGCAAGCGGCTCTGTAGGCGGGAGAGAGAAAAGTAAACACCCTGGGGCAGCTCTGTATTTCCAGAAGATTAAAAATAATTAAACAATATGATATACAACTTGGATTATTTCAGGACAGTGATTAATAATGTTTTTCCCTCTAATGATGCCCTTCCCTCTGCTAATCCTTCCCGGTCTCATTCCAAAGATGTTGGTTAACACTTTGTTTCATTCCACGTGCTCCTAAGTAAATCAGGGTGTATTATGCCCCCGACACTCATACCAGCCAGCTGCCTCCCTCTCTCCCTCTTGGAATAATTGAGGGTGAAAGAAAGAAAACATTCTCAAAGGTAACAGTGCTTAACTAATTACCTCCCTACCTAAGACAGTCAAACTGGGGGCACCCAACAGGCTGCTCTTGGAACTAGAGGTCAGAGCATGAGTGTCCCCCAGCCAGTATTCCCGGCACTGTGTCTACCACAAATAGTCATTCGGCAGATGTTTGTTGCATGAACACACTGTAGGAACAATTCCTTTCCTTTTTTGACCAGGGAAAGTGCATCTTTCTCCTGGGGACACAGTCTGAGCAGACGTGATGCCAATGCCACTATGCACACAGGATTTCTCAGATGTCATAATGGGCTTGTGTATTCAGTCATCAAACATTCACTCAACACTCACTATGTGCCAGACTCTGGATCCCATGTTGTAGTGCATTAAAACAAGGCCTCTTCTAGCAGAGGTGGCAGCAAATTGCAAATAAATAATTACCCTTGTGACAGTAGATAGCAGTTTTGTTGTACTTTGATAGTGCACAGCATATTAAAGCACTAAGGAAATATTAATTGAGTGAAGAATAATGTAAAAAAAACCCAGATCATTTTTAAGGGTGACATCTCCCAAGCTCATGTCCTTGAATATCAATGCTGCAATCTGTTGGCAGCCCAGTCTTGGGACATCTAATTTAAACTGTAAGAATATAACAAAAGCATAGATTTTAGCTCTTGTGTCTCTCCTTATCTTCAATATGGTCAGGCAGACAGCCCTTTTCCCTGGGGAAGTCAGAAGGTTCTTTGGCAAGATGACAATTTACCAAAACCACGTGGAAATGGCTGAGTGTGGCAAGTTCATTTTCACAAATTCATGATAAATTTAATTTGAAATAAAACCTTGACCTTTGACTTAATGACAAGAGTAAGAACAAACTTAGCAACTTTTACCACACAGTTTCAACTGCTTCCCCAAAGGACTTCATCAGCTTCCAGTTTGGACTTCCTAGCATAGGGACACTTAAGCTTTATTCTATAACTCCACCAGTGGGACTGCACCAAATAAAGGTTCATTCTTTAATCAATGCCACTTGGTTACATCTTCCTTTATTCACCCAAGACAGAAGCTTTCCATTTGGGTAACAGTGACTCTCTTTTTTTCACTTGTAGGAAGGGAGAAAGCCCTTACAATTATGGGCCCAAGAAGACTTCACTGCATGTAAATTTTAAAAAAGACAACTTCTGTCCTTCTCAGCTGCTGTCAAAAAGCAACTCAATGCAGCCTTTATGTAAGCTGGAGTGGGGTTCTTAAGCATCCCTTCCTGAAATGTATCTCTGTGACCCTCTGATGGAAGTCTCTATTGCTGCATAAGCAAGAAGCTGACCCTACCACCCAGGGAATACTCCAGGGAAACACAAAAAGATTTACCCCATCAGCTATGGCAAAGACTCATGGTACCATTCCCTTAATGACCACAGAAACGTAGGACTTTTGAGTGTCTTTTGAGAGTATTATCACTACTTTCTTTAACCAATAATACAAATCAGATATTGTTAAAAGTTTGAAGCTTCTATGAAAAATAACCTTGGTTCAGTTCAGTTCAGTTCAGTCGCTCAGTCTTGTCTGACTCTTTGTGACCCCATGGACTGTAGCACGCCAGGCTTTCCTGTCCATCACCAACTCCTGGAGCTTACTCAAACTCATGTCCATCACGTTGGTGATGCCATCCAACCATCTCATCCTCAGCACAATAAACATCCATTTAATACTCATGTCCCAGTCATTAAGAGTTGGATGGATTTCCTAGATAGTTCACATTCATTCATGTGCCACCATCATCTACAGCATATGGACTCCTTATCTCTATGGAGAAATTTCTGTGCAGGCTTGGAAGGAGCATATGTCACTTTTTGTCCCATCTCAGGGGTAGTATGAGCATGTATCTCCAAGTTAACTTCAAGGGAGAATAGGAAATTTAGACTTCCAGTGTGCCTGGCAAGAGGAAAGAAGTTAATATCTACCCAGTGTCTGCTACAAGCATTATGCTTTACAGTAATAAAATGTGGAGTGGGAGAAATAGAAAGATCCTAACATTTTAAAGTGCTAAAGAAAAGACCATCATGGGCTATTTCAGCAAAAGAAGTGAGAGTCGCTTAGTGATTAAGAGCATGTGCTCAGGAGTCACACATCTTCAGTTCATATCCTGATTCAACCAGATATTAGATATATGACGCTGGGTAAAATGCTTCATTTCTTTGTGCACCAAATTTACCTGCAAAGTGGAGATAGTAACAGTATTTACATCACAAAAGAGCTATTATAAGGATTAAATAAGATGAAAGATTTGGAGCACCTGTCTACTTTGGAGCCTAAGATAAAGTGTAGTGAGGAGTTTTTGGAAGGACTCAACCTCTGAGATGGAGAAGGCAATGGCACCCCATTACAGCACTCTTGCCTGGAAAATTCCATGGACAGAGGAGCCTGGTAGGCTGCAGTCCATGGGATTGTGAAGAGTCAGACACAACTGAGCAACTTCACTTTCACTTTTCACTTTCATGCACTGGAGAAGGAAATGGCAAGCCATCCCAGAGTTCTTGCCTGGTGAATCCCAGGGACAGGGAAGCCTGATGATGGGCTGCCATCTATGGGGTCGCACAGAGTCAGACATCGGGGAAGGCAATGGCACCCCACCCCAGTACTTTTGCCTGGAAAATCCCATGGACAGAAGATCCTGGTAGGCTCCAGTCCATTGGGTCGCTAAGAGTCGGACACGACTGAGCGACTTCACTTTCACTTTTCACTTTCATGCATTGGAAAAGGAAATGGCAACCCACTCCAGTGTTCTTGCCTGGAGAATCCCAGGGACAGGGGAGCCTGGTGAGCTTCCGTCTCTGGGGTCGCACAGAGTCGGACACGACTGAAGTGACTTAGCAGCAGCAGCAGCAGCAAAGTCAGACATGACTGAAGCAACTTAGCAGCAGCAGCAGCAGCAACCTCTGAGATGCTATAAAATGAGAAGTACTACTAAACACATATGGTGGGAGGAAGGGGGTATTAGGAAAGCATCCACAACTTGGACCAGGAATTCCCTGGATTTCCAATGCTACAGGCCAGCCAGATGTCCGATCAACTTGTCAACTTGTTAAAGATTAAATTGCTTCCTGCAGAAGAAGAAGTGCACCCTTAAATGAATATAGAACTGTCTCATGGATCTCAAGGACAAAGGGAAAACTGAAACTCAGGACTGCTGAAACTAGAGACTAGAGCCCCTTAGAGAACCAGAGTCCCTTCTCTCCTTTTATCTTTGCTTCTCTTTTCACATCCGTCTCATTCATTTTCCTCACTGCAAATGTTTTTCTTTGCTTTGTCAAGACGGAAAATGGCTGCTACCAATGTTTACATCTCTTGTATAAAGGATAATAACCAAACTACACCCAGTTCCAAATACCTAGGAGATGATCTGATTGGTCCAGCTTGGTCAGGTACCACCCTTGGCCCATTCAACTTTGGCCAAGCAGGTGGGTTCACGTTACAAGAACATGACTTCTACAGTAATCCTGTCTATCAGGATGGGGAAGTGATGCTTCCCCTAAAAATGAAAAGGGCAAAGTAGATTCTCTTCTTCAGTTTTTTGATCATATATTGCCTTTTATTTATTTTTGTATTGACATTTCCATTACTGATTACCTTAGTTTCTCATGCACTTCTATCTTTTCTCCTCAGTTAGCTTCTACTATGGTATGAATGTGAAAGTGAAAGTGTTAGTCACTCATTTGTGTCTGACTCTTTGTGACCCCATGGACTGTGGTTTGCCAGGCTCCTCTGTCCATGGAATTCTCCAGGCAAGAATACTGGAGGGGGTAGTCATTCCCTTCTCCAAGGGATCTTCCTGACCCAGGGATCGAACCCAGGTGTCCTGCATTGCAGGTGGATTCTTTACCATCTGAGCCACCAGGGAAGCCCATGGTATGAATGTATACCTTCAAATTTGATATGTTGAAACCTAACACCCAAGGTGATGGCATTAGGAGATGGGGTCCTTTGGAGGCGATTAGGTCCAGGCTAATCACAGCCCTCACAAACGGAATTAGTGCCCTTATAAAAGTGGCTCTCAAGAGCTCCCTTGCTTCTTCCCCCACCTTCATGAGCATACAATGAGAAGTCACCATTTGAAACCCAGAAAAGGGCCTTCACCTGACCATGCTGGCACCCTGATTGAGGACTACCAGCTCCCAGAACAGTGAGACATAAATTTCTGTTGTTAACAAGTCACCCAGTCAATGATATTTTTGTTATAGCAGCTCAAACAGACTAAGATAGTTTATAAGTAATGAGGGTAAGTATGCTGTGTACAGTTTTTTCTGTTTTACAGTTTTACACCTATGTTAGGTATAAAAATACTTATTGAATGAAAGAAGAAACAATTAATATGGGGGGAGGGGAGAAGTCTTGCCAACCTGTGGCTTCAAAGGGTCAGTGTAACACCTTTGGATGAAAGTCATACTGAGGGCAGAGGAAAAGCTAAAGTTTTCCAGCTCAGTTTTTTTTTTTTTTTTTTTTTTTACCATCCTTGCAAATGAATGATTTGAGGCTTAAAAAATTAACCTGCCAGTGACTACTACCTTCTTTTGCTTATCAACCCTTGGATACTGCAATTTCACTGAGTATTTTGACCCTTACCTCTTCTTGTCATGAAGAGGTGGCAAGAATACACAGAAGAACTGTACAAAAAAGAGCTTCATGACCCAGATAATCATGATGGTGTGATCACTGACCTAGAGCCAGACATCCTGGAATGTGAAGTCAAGTGGGCCTTAGAAAGCATCACTACAAACAAAGCTAGTGGAGGTGATGGAATTCTAGTGGAGCTAATCCAAATTCTGAAAGATGATGCTGTGAAAGTGCTGCACTCAATATGCCAGCAAATTTGGAAAACTCAGCAGTGGCCACAAGATTGGAAAAGGTCAGTTTTCATCCCAATCCCAAAGAAAGGCAATGCCAAAGAGTGCTCAAACTACCGCACAATTGCACTCATCTCACACACTAGTAAAGTAATGCTCAAAATTCTCTAAGCCAGGCTTCAGCAATATGTGAACCGTGAACTTCCTGATGTTCAAGCTGGATTTAGAAAAGGCAGAGGAACCAGAGATCAAATTGCCAACATCTGCTGGATCATGGAAAAAGCAAGAGAGTTCCAGAAAAACATTTATTTCTGCCTTATTGACTATGCCAAAGCCTTTGACTGTATAGATCACAATAAACTGTGGAAAATTCTGAAAGAGATGGGAATACCAGACCACCTGATCTGCCTCTTGAGAAATCTGTATGCAGGTCAGGAAGCAACAGTTAGAACTGGTCATGGAACAACAGACTGGTTCCAAATAGGAAAAGGAGTACGTCAAGGCTGCATATTGTCACCATGTTTATTTAACTTATATGCAGAGTACATCATGAGAAATGCTGGACTGGAAGAAACACAAGTTGGAATCAAGATTGCTGGGAGAAATATCAATAACCTCAGATATGCAGATGACACCACCCTTATGGCAGAAAGTAAAGAGGAACTCAGAAGCCTCTTGATGAAAGTGAAAGTAGAGAGTGAAAAGGTTGGCTTAAAGCTCAACATTCAGAAAACAAAGATCATGGCATCTGGTCCCATCACTACATGGGAAATAGATGGAGAAACAGTGGAAACAGTGTCCGACTTTATTTTTCTGGGCTCCAAAATCACTGCAGATGGTGACTGCAGCCATGAAATTAAAAGACGCTTACTCCTTGGAAGGAAAGTTATGACCAACCTAGACAGCATATTCAAAAGCAGAGACATCACTTTGCCAACAAAGGTTCGCCTAGTCAAGGCTATGGTCTTTCCTGTGGTCATGTATGGATGTGAGAGCTGGACTGTGAAGAAGGCTGAGCGCCGAAGAACTGATGCTTTTGAACTGTGGTGTTGGAGAAGACTCTTGAGAGTCCCTTGGACTGCAAGGAGATCCAACCAGTCCATTCTGAAGGAGATCAGCCCTGGGATTTCTTTGGAAGCAATGATGCTAAAGCTGAAACTCCAGTACTTTGGCCACCTCATGCGAAGAGTTGACTCATTGGAGAAGACTCTGATGCTGGGAGGGATTGGGGGCAGGAGGAGAAGGGGACGACAGAGGATGAGATGGCTGGATGGCATCACTGACTCGATGGATGTGAGTCTGAGTGACCTCCGGGAGTTGGTGATGGACAGGGAGGCCTGGCGTGCTGTGGTTCATGGGGTCGCAAAGAGTCAGACACGACTGAGCGACTCATCTGATCTGATTCCTAAAACAGAACATCAATGTAAACAGAAAAAAAGCATATTTTCACCCTAACATCACCATTATGGAGGCACGTGATGAAAGTTTAATGTTAATTAACGCATTTGTTACTATAGCACTCATTCTCAACTCTGTAATCCCCCTTGTTGCTCATTCATTCATTCATTCACTATCCACTGAGTCTCTCCCATGCACAATAGCCAGGGTTTAAGTGATTAGGGCCCAATGCCTCTATCAAGGAGATTACAGTCAGAAGTAATGAACAGGCAGTTACTGAGGAAGATAATATACACCTTTCTCATCTTGGGCTTCCCTGGTGGCTCAGAGGTTAAAGCGTCTGCCTGCAATGTGGAAGACCTGGGTTCGATCCCTGGGTCGGGAAGATCCCCTGGAGAAGGAAATGGCAACCCACTCCAGTATATCTTGCCTGGAGAATCCCGTGGGCGGAGGAGCCTGGTGGGCTACGGTCCACAGGGTCGCAAAGAGTCGGACACGACTGAGCGACTTCACTTCCACTTCCACTTTCACTTTCTCATCTTAGTGGTTCTGCAGATAATAGTCAGCAAACGAAGAAGCTTTACAGAAAACTGTTCCATAGCATCTAAGTGAAAAGAATCAT
The DNA here is from genome assembly GCA_935064755.1 of Tragelaphus eurycerus. NCBI lineage: Eukaryota > Metazoa > Chordata > Mammalia > Artiodactyla > Bovidae > Tragelaphus > Tragelaphus eurycerus. The sequence goes on along the minus strand of CAKXYN010000024.1, from coordinate 11,546,288 downwards.
TGCAAAGTCTATAAGTAGGTAGTGGTAAAAACATGCACCTCATTTAGTGGATAGAATTGTATCCGTTCTCTAGTTATAGTAGCCACAGTCTATATTTCTTTCTCTTTTCAAGTTGAAGTCTGACTATGGTAAAACCGAAGGGCCACTTTTCTTTTTTTTTTAGTCTTTCCCATCTATTTATTCTCACTGGCTTGGATTCAATTCTCAAAGGGCATTGTAAAGCAAGAGGACTCCCTGAGGGCCTGGAGAGTGGTAAGTGTGGAAATGAGAGATAATTGCAATCTTGAGAGGTCTGTCAAGAAGAGATCTGCCTTTAATTCTACTCCCCTCTCTCCTTAGAGTGAACCATCTAAACACCTTCAGTGGCCACAAGGTGAGGAATTGGAGAGACCTGGTTGTGGAGGGAGTAGTAACTGGCCTTTTTCTTGGCTATTCAGCACTTATTCCTAGTATCCTAGCACTTACTTACCATCCCCCAGTGAAAAGGAAAGTCAACTGCTAATCTCCTCCACTCTAAATAATTAACAAGGCGTCTCTTTGGAAACTCAATGGCACAGGTAGATTCATGAGAAAGAGATTGATGTCACCCTCTTTCCTACAAATCTATCTATATATTCCACTCCCCCATCACTTCCTCCAAAAGTAACTGTGACACAATCAACCAACCAAAAAGCAACAGAACACCCTAAATACAAAAGTAATAAAAATTTCTGGTGTTGTTCAGAACTAAAGATTCTAATGTGAGAGGAACGAAAGCTCTTTGCTGGAGCTCCAGATCCCTATGTACATGTAACTACAAGGTTTGGCTTTGCGGTAACTTGTGGATCTGAGAAGGTTGCAGAATTAGCAGTTCTTGTGTGAGAATGTGGTTCCATTATTTATTCAGAGTAAATAGTCACATAAAAGCCCACAGGAGCTGTTAAAGCCAGCATTAGACCAGGCCTGCGGGCAGAACTGTTCTTTCTTATGTCTTCTTCAGGGACCCTTTCTAAAGAAAGCATCACCACATATTTAAAACATGATGGCCCTGGTCTGACTTCATTTTGGGTGGTGCAAAACTTGGGCTGTTTTTTTTTCCAACTTGGGAAAATTGAAGTAGTGGCAATGCGGTTAACCTTGGGAGACTCGCGACCTACTCCCCTCCCACATTTAATGGATTGTGCCATTCTTTCTTGGTTTCCTCTTCCAAAGAAATGTGGATTCATTGTTCTACCATTACACCATTCAGTTTCTGCCAGTGGCTGCTGCTGCTGCTGCTAAGTCGCTTCAGTTGTGTCTGACTCTGTGCGACCCCATAGACGGCAGCCCATCAGGCTACCCCGTCCCTGGGATTCTCCAGTGGAGTGGCAGCAAATTTCAACTCTTTCAGAGATGGGGCTTTTCTTTTTCATTTCTGGAGCCATAGATCACAATGCTTAGGTTAGTCACCACCAAATTATCAGATCAGATCAGATCAGATCAGTCGCTCAGTCGTGTCCGACTCTTTGCGACCAAATTATAGCTGGGACTTTTCTGACCTAGACCAGGGTGACAAATACGTGGAGAAGAGAGCTTGACAGTAGCCAAGTCCCTTGGTGAGATCTTTGTGTATTTTTAAACTTTAGTACTTTAGGTTGTAGGCCCTGTTAGAAATAATTCACAAGTGGCTTTTATAACAGAAGAAATGGCTGAAGCTCCAATACTTTGGCCACCAGGTATGAACAGTCAACTCGTTAGAAAACACCCTGATGCTGGGAAAGACTGTGGGCAGGAGGAGAAGCGGGCGACAGAGGATGAGATGGTTAGATAGCATCATCGATATAATGGACATGAGTTTGAGCAAACTCCAGGAGAAGGACAGGAGAGCCTGGTATAATGTGGTTCATAAGGTTGCAAAGAGTTGGACGTGACTCAGCAACTGAAGAACAACCATAAGTTTTTAAAACAGCTACATTTGATAAGCACACAATGTATCCCTCCCCACTCCCCACCACCCACCCCCAGAATTCATGACAGATTAAAAAACACTTCCATAGATAAACTGTGTCCTGTGGTGAGCAGGACTGAAGTCTGTATCAGCTGTAAGAAAAAAAAAACTCGATTTGTGTTTAAATGCCATTTATAACTTTGTTTCTTTCACAGTTGCAGTTGAAGTTGTTAAACTTTGAGAGTTAAATGTTTAAAAGCTGCTCAAGGATTTTATGATGTCTGAATTCCAAAAGCAAAAGCATGTTCATGTTCACCTTTTACAGAATTTGTTTAAATAATTAAGTGAAAAAGGTATGAGCAAAGGGTATATTTAATAAAACCCAGGTGAGGAAGAGTCAAGGTCAATAAACTGTTGGGGACCTTGAACCAGGGGTGTTGGGTGACCCTCTCTGCTTTTCTCCGGGACTCTGCTCCTCGCTGTCGTGCCTTCTCCACTGCCCCATCTGTACAAGTGCACTTGGGAATCAGTCACACAATTCAGGAACCAGTTTTGTGACCAGCAAGAACCCATATCGATTTCATGTTCCATCTAGATGCGAGTTGGGCAGCATTAGGGGCAAGCTTTGGAGAAGGCAATGGCACTCCACTCCAGTACTCTTGCCTGGAAAATCCCATGGACGGAGGAGCCTGGTAGGCTCCAGTCCATGGGGTCGCTAAGAGTCAGACACGACTGAGTGACTTCACTCTCACTTTTCACTTTCATGCATTGGAGAAGGAAATGGCAACCCACTCCAGTGTTCTTGCCTGGAGACTCCCAGGGACGGGGGAGCCTGGTGGGCTGCCGTCTATGGGGTCGCACAGAGTCGGACACAACTGAAGCGACTTAGCAGCAGCAGCAGCAGCAGGGGCAAGCTTTGGAAAATGGGGACTAAGTTCAACCTTCCCTTTTCGAAGCCAAAGGATCGAAGGTGCCACCTTCTGCATAGAATGAGGGTCTCCAAGAGGGAACGCTTTGACTCTAAGAGGAATTTGCTGTTGGCATTGCTTAGACCTTCTGACCCACATGGGGCTGTGGCCACACCCCAGCTCACTTCCCAAGCCCCTGAACTCTCTTATCAGTACCTTGCCTGCAGTCAGAATGACTCTGGCCAGCGAACCTGACTTCTAATTCCAATGCCACCATTTATCAGCTGTGTAACTTTAGGCTGGGAAAGACTGAAGGCAGGAGGAGAAGGGGATGACAGAGGGTGAGATGGTTGGATGGCATCATTGACACAATAAGCATGAGTTTGAGCAAACTCCTGGAGATGGTGAAGGACAGGGAAGCCTGGTGTGCTGCAGTCCATGGGGTCGCAAAGAGTCAGACATGACTGAGGGAATGAACAACAACAACTTTGGCAGGCCACCTCTCCTTTCTGAGCTTCCACTCGTTCATCTGTAAAATGAGGGTCATAATAACACCTAATTCATGGGGCAGTTGTGAGGACTAATGAGATAACACATGCAAAGCACTTCCTACAGGGTCTGGCATACAGTGAACACCCAACAATCACATGCAGTTATTATAATAATCAACATGCATCTGGCAAAGTGTCCAGCCCTTTGAGCCTAAAACCATTAAAGTCATAGACGGTCTCATGTTGACGCAAAACACCTATTTAAAATGATGTTGTGAATAGCAGAGTATCTATCAGGCCTAAAACTTACTTCTTTTAGTTGTTTCTGAACTTTGAATCAAAGTCAAATGTCTATGTAGAGCTGGAATATTGTAGTTTCCAGTCTTAAAGTAAAAGTCCTCAACAATCAAGGCAGCTTGGAAATCCAATGGTTCTCTTCTATGAGAGTTCTTTGCCATGCTGTCTCTGAAATGTCTCTTGAATCTGTTCCTTCTCTCTCTGTACTGCTTTTGTGAGTTATGATGACCTGATCTTGCTCTTTCTGACTCTATTTCCAAGCTGCTGGGGTAGAAAAATACTAGGTGGACTCAAAAACACAGTAGAGTTGACCCTTGAACAATACAGGAGTTGGGGCCAATGCTCCACATAGTCAAAAATCCCACATGTCATGACTTGCCATATAGGCTCTCCCCACTGCCCCTACACTATCAGCCCTTCTTCCCCTCCAGATAGGGTTGGATTGTAAATACAGGGTGTACCTGTATCAAGAAATCACCAAACCTGAAACCTCGACCGAGTCTTTAGCTAGACAATTCAATGGGCTGCCTTTACCCCTTTTGGAGTTTTCTCCTAAGGGTTCTTCCACTGTTCCCACCAGAGTTTAGGGCCTCCTTAAACCTCGACACTGGGGACTACCCTGGCAGTCCAGTGATTAAGACTTCCCCTTCCAATGCAGGGGGTGCATTTTTGATCCTGATTGGGCTGTTAAGATCCCACAGGGCTCATGGCCAAAAAAAAAAAAAAACCCAAATCATGAAACAGGAGCAATATTGCAACAAATTCCCACACCGGGATCTACAACATCACTCAGGAAGTATATTTTAAAAATGTAGACGCCCCCTGTCTCCTTCCCCACCCCACCCCACCCCACTTGCAGGACTTTTATTCAGTCATCAGGACACAGGCCTAGGAACATACATGTTTCAAAAGTCCACCCGTGAGTGGACTTGCCTTTGGAAACAACGACTTATGTCCTCCAGCAGGGCTGAGTTAAGACTTTCCTAAACTCATTCGTCCACTGTGTTGCAAGGGATGGAGAACCAAGGCAAGGAGAAGGGCACCTGGGCACAGGTGCGGCAGCATTCTGAACTATCCTGTCAGGCGGAAGGATGCACTAGGAGAGATGCGGGGATGGAGTGACATGGGGGTGAAGGTAAGAGGATAAACCCAATGTTGGACCAAGGAGGGACGCAGGATATGACATGAGTAACGAAAAAAAAAAAAAAAAGAAAAGTTCTCCAGAAACAGGGTTTTTGAGAGGCAAGGAAAGAGAGGAGGCAGGAAGACTGAGGAAGCTGTACAGCAGTTCAGGAAAGGCTGTGCAGTGGTTCAGCCTGGGGGATTTCCAACTCACAGGACAGGAGAGATTTCACAGGACAATCGGGTATTCCAGCCTGAATGCACAGGGATGGAGGCAAGGCTGAGCTCCTTTCTCATTTCAATAGGGTAAGTTGTGATGACACTCAGGAGACAGAGCAGATGTGAGGTGGCCCAGGGCCACTGTTGGGCACCTTGAGTGTCTTCCTCTGAGAGATCCAGGAAAGGCCAAGTCAATTTGAACAAGAGCGAAATCAGAGAATATGACTCAAGGAGATGATCTATGTAAGTGGAAAAATATTTGATGCTGATATTACCCATTGGTTCACTAGATATCTTTAAATGGAGAAAAAGATACCCAAACCAGGTTGTTCCCAGGCCTTTGGTTGCACACAGCGGGCTGGGTGTGACTCCCTGAAGGCACAAGGTGAGCCAGTCAGGTGCTCTCTAAATGGAAGAAGGAATCAAGAGCTCAGGTGGAGGCACAAGCAGTCCCCTGACATAATGGAGCCATCTTGGGGGTGGGCAGGAATCAGCCGCAGGATGGTAGGATGTGACACCATAACTTGGGAATATTCTGAGAGAGAGGAAGAATCTTATGAGGAAGAGCCTTAGGTGCAAAAGGGAGAGCCTACTCTGAACTCTGTCCTGCATACTTGACAGTCACATGCTTCTCAGGCCTCTACTAGTCCATTGGACTTCTCCAGGGCCCTGTGTGCCCTGCCTGGAAACTAGGGAATCAGAAGCACCATTATACATCCATTGGCCTAGACTTCACCATTGCTCTCAGTCTTAAAATGCACTAGATGTGGCACTGAGCCAAATATGGGCTTCCTCCAAAGACACATCCTGAAGAAGGGCAATGCCAAAGAATTTTCAAACTACCATACAGTTGTGCTTATTGCCCATGCTAGCAATATTATGCTTAAAATCCTTCAAGCTGGGCTTCAAAAGTACATGAACTGAGAACTTCCAGATGTAGAAGCTGGGTTTAGAAAAAGCAGAGGAACCAGAGATCAAATCGCCAACATTTGTTGGATCATAGAGAAATCAAGGTGGTTCAGAGGGTAAAGCATCTGTCTAACAATGCAGGAGACCTGGGTTCGATCCCTGGGTCGAGAAGATTCCCTGGAGAAGCAAGTGGCAACCCACTCTAGTACTCTTGCCTAGAAAATCCCATGGATGGAGTAGCCTGGTGCAGGCTACTCCGTCCATGGGGTTGCAAAGAGTTGGACACAACTGAGCGACTTCACTTTAGAGAAAACAAGGGAATTCCAGAAAAATATCTATTTCTGATTCATTGACTATGCTAAATTAAAAGACACTTGCTCCTTGGAAGAAAAGCTTTGATAAACCTAGACAGCATATTAAAAAGCATAGACATTACTTTGCCGACAAAGCTCTATAATCAAAGCTATGCTTCTTCCAGTAGTCATGTATGGATGTGAAAGTTGGACCATAAAGAAGGCTGAGAGATGAAGGATTGATGATTTTGAACTGTGGTGTTGGAGAAGACTCTTGAGAGTCCCCTGGACTGCAAGGGGAAGGCTGAGAGATGAAGGATTAATGATTTTGAACTGTGGTGTTGGAGAAGACTCTTGCAAGACTCTGCAAGATCAAAACCATCAGTCCTGAAGGAAATCAATCCTGAATATTCATTGAAAGGACTGATGCTGATGCTGATGCTGAAGCTGAAGCTCCAATACTTTGGTCACCTGATGTGAAAAGCTGAATCATTAGAAAATACCCTGATGCTGGGAAAGATTGAAGGCAGGAGGAGAAGGGGACGACAGAGGACAAGATGGCTGGATGGCATCATCTGCTCAATGGACGCAAGTTTGAGCAAGCGCCGGCAGATGGTGAAGGACAGGGGAGCCTGGCATGCTTCAGTTTGTGGGGTTGGAAAGAGTGACACAATTGAGCAACTCAACAACAACAACAAAGACTTTGACTGTGTGGAGCACAAAAAACTGCAGAAAATTCTTAAAGAAATCAGAATATCAGACCACCCTACCTGCCTCCTGAGAAACCTGTATGCAAGTCAAGAAGCAACAGTTAGAACCAGACATGGAACAATGGACTGGTTCAAGATTTGGAAAGGAGTATGACAAGGCTATATATTGTCACCCTGTTTGTTTAACTTATATGCAAACTACATCATGAGAAATGCTAAGCTGGATGAACCACAAGCTGGAATCAGGATTGCTGGGAGAAATATCAATAACCTCAGATATGAAAATAATACCACTCTAATGGCAGCAAGTGAAGAGGAAATAAAGAGCATCTTGATGATAGTGAAAGAGGAGACTGAAAAAGCTGGCTTCAAACTCAACATTCAAGATCATAGTATCTGGTCCTATTACTTCATAGCAAATAGAAGGGGGAAAAGTGAAAAAAGTGGCAGATTTTATTTTATTGGGCTCCAAAATCACAGCAGATGGTGACTTCAGCCATGTAATTAAAAGATGCTTGCTCCCTGGAAGGAAAGCTATGGCAAACCTAGAAAGTATATTAAAATGCAGAGACATTACTTTGCCGACAAAGGTCCATATAATCAAAGCTACGGTTTTTCTAGTAGTCACGTATGGATGTAAGAGTTGGACCATAAAGAAGGCTGTGCACCAAAAGAACTGATGCTTTTGAATTGTGGTGCTGAAGAAAATTCTTGAGAATCCCTTTGATAGCAAAAAGATCAAACCAGTCAATCCTAAGGAAATCAACCCCGAATATTCCTTGGAAGGACTGATGCCAAAGCTGAAACTCCAATACTTTGACCACTTGATGTGAAGAGCCAACTCATTGGAAAAGACTCTGGTGCTGGGAAAGACTGAGGGCAGGAGGAAAAGGGGATGATAGAGGATGAGATGGTTGGATAATATCACTGACTCAATGGACATGAATTTGAGCAAACTCCGGGAGATAGTGAAAGACAGAGGAGCCTGATGTGCTGAAGTCCACGGGGTCACAAAGAGTTGGACATGACTTAGCCAATGAACAGCAACAAAAAGAGACTTGGAGCCACCCATGGTTACGCTCAGAGAAACAAGCTGCTACTCTGACGTTCTCAGGTTTGTTTTTACTAAACTGGCTGCTTCCATAATCTTCTATCCCAGTCCCCCTTCAAGGTTTCATACTGTAGTAGATACTGGGGTTTCTTCCCCTTTCTTCCCTTCTAATGCAACCCCAATCTTCTCCAGGTAGCCTGGTACTAAGGAAAAGCTGATCCCACTCCTAGCCCCAGGGGTGATCCTGATCAGAGTAAGGAAAATCTTTTTCCTTGTCATGTTTGTTCAGGAGTGGTTATGTGACCTAATTCCAGCCAAAGAAACATGAAGGGAAATCTGAGCACTTCTGGAGAAACTTTTCAATCTTCCAAGAGAGCTGCAGGAAGAGATTGCGTTACCCTTTCCTCTGCGGACATTGCCATGTCTGGACATGTGGCCCCAAACTACTGTGGCCATCTTGCTGCCAGAATGCAGAGGAAGCCAGCTTTAAAGATGAGGCATAGGAGTGTTGGTGAGAACATGGGTCTTTTAAGAGACCAGGACTGAGCTATTGAGTCAACTCATTCTGAAGTCCACTCTGCCCTGGACTTCCAATTACGTGAAATAATACACTCCTTCATTGTTTAAAGCAATGTGAGTCAGGGTTACTACTACTTGTAGCTGAAAGCATTCTGATTGTTTAAAGTCTCAAGAGGAAAGGGAAGCATCTGAATAGATCTTTTTCATTCTTTCCCGAACTTGTAAAGAATAGAAGGGTGGTTTCCACTTGCTATTCCAGTCCTCCCCGTTACTGAATTTACTGAATTAGTGTTTCTACCTCTACGTGACCTCCAGTATTTGCAGAATGTTTAGGGCATCTGTTTGATTGATGCAATTCAAAAGGAAGAAATTGTTTGAAGCAATGGGACACAGGAAAGGAAAGAAGAGGGAAGTAAAAGTTATGGATGAAAGTTCTGGTCACTGTATAAAATGCTTACAAAGTTTCCATGCAGACGCGGTTATGGCACACATACCTGCAATGCAATTTCAAGTCACCTTTCACACCCAGAGTGCTTGAGGACCCCTCCTAGAGAGCTACGCTATCCTATATAGTAGCCAACAGTCATCAGCCATCTGTTCTAGCCACTAGACATGTAAGGTGATTTAAAATTTTAATTAAAATTAAATAAAAAATTCAGTTCTTCAGTCACACTAGCCACATTTTTGTTCTCAATAGCCATACATGGCTAACATATAGGACAGAACAGACATAGAACATTTCTATCATTGCAGAAAGTTCTATTGGACAACACTGTTATAGTGCCATCTCTTTATTCAAAGTGGAACTATAACCAGAGAACCTATTCCGGGCTTAGGAAGCAGGAAAGGTGGATGGCACAGTGTCATGGACTCAGTCTTGTGATGAGTCCTGGCTCTGCTTCTTACCTAATTTCTATGAACCTTAACTTTCTCATAATAGAAATGAAGATCTTTACTAGCAGGATGTTGAGAGGAGTAGAGTTGATAAGAAGGGTCTTATCGTGCTGTATGTGATCAATGACAGCAAATATTACCCCTAGTTTACTTCCTTGGAAACAGGTTATACAAAATTTTGTTGTGGCCATACAACCCTCTACACCTTTGATACTCAAAGGGTGGTCCCCAGACCAGCAGTATCAGCTTCACCTCTGAGAATGTTAGAAAGGCAAATTCTCAAGCCCCACCTTAGAGCTATTGAATCAGAATTTAAATTTTAACAAGATCCCCACTTGATTAATACGCACATTAAATGTTAGGAGCACTGATCCATACAGGCAAAAATCCAAAATAAGTGAACTATGTGAACACATAAAAAGGATAAGTAGATTACAGAACCTTAACATAACTTAGATTCCTCAGTTTGAAGAGTCTGTGAGAGACTAATGGTTAAGCCCAGCAATGATGGGACCTTGGTCAAGAAGGAGAGACCAGGACAGACAGCCCTTGCACCATCCTAGCAAAACAGTGCTGCAAAAAGCAGAATCTGCCAGTTCCCTGGGTGGCTGATCTGGTGGCATCCCTGAATTCTCCCAGAAGAATAACAAATTACTCCCAAAGTTAATGGTTTAAAACAACAATATATTAATTATTTATTATCTCTCTCAGTTCCTGCAGGTCAGGAATTCAGACAGGGCACCAGACTGGTAGCTCAGCTGGTAAAGAAACTGCCTGCAATCCAGGAGACCCCGGTTCAATTTTCTAGGTCAGGAAGATCTGCTGGAGAAGAGATAGGCCACCCACTCCAGTATTCTTGGGCTTCCCTGGTGGCTCAGCTGGTAAAGAATCCGCCTGCAATGTGGGAGATCTGGGTTCAATCCCTGGGTTGGGAAGATGCCCTGGAGAAGGGAAAGGCCACCCACTCCAGTATTCTGGCCTGGAGAATTCCATGGTGTCGCAAAGAGTCGGATATGACTGAGTGACTTTCATTTTCATTTTTCACTTTCACCAGATCTGGGGCCTCAGCTGGAAGATGTACTGAGGGCTGGAATCATCTGAAGGCTCCTTCAACCACATGTCTGGCAGTGATGCTGGCTGTCAGTAGGGGGCCTCCTTACTGTTGTCAGTTGGAATACACACAGATGGCCTCTCCATGTGGACTATCTTCCTCAGAAAATGGTGGCTGGGGTCCAAGGACAGTAACAGAGAGAGAGGGAGAGGAAGGGAGAGAGAGAGAGAACCAAATAGAAGCCATATTGCTTTTTATGACCTTGGAAGTCATGCATAAACACCACTGCCATATTCTGTTGGTCAAGGCAATTACAAAGGTTTGCCCAGGAAAGCAACAGAGACCCAAGGCATGTCAAGGTCATCATATCAGATCAGATCAGATCAGATCAGTTGCTCAGTCGTGTCCAACTCTTTGAGACCCCATGAATCGCAGCACGCCAGGCCTCCCTGTCCATCACCAACTCCCGAAGGTCACTCAGACTCACATCCATCAAGTCAGTGATGCCATCCAGCCATCTCATCCTCTGTCGTCCCCTTCTCCTCCTGCCCCCAATCCCTCCCAGCATCAGAGTCTTTTCCAATGAGTCAAGTCTTCGCATGAGGTGGCCAAAGTACTGGAGTTTCAGCTTTAGCATCATTGCTTCCAAAGAAATCCCAGGGCTGATCTCCTTCAGAATGGACTGGTTGGATCTCCTTGCAGTCCAAGGGACTCTCAAGAGTCTTCTCCAACACCACAGTTCAAAAGCATCAATTCTTTGGTGCTCAGCCTTCTTCACAGTCCAACTCTCACATCCATACATGACCACAGGAAAAACCATAGCCTTGACTAGACGAACGTTTGTTGGCAAAGTAATGTCTCTGCTTTTGAATATGCTATCTAGGTTAGTCATAACTTTCCTTCCAAGGAGTAAGCGTCTTTTAATTTCATGGCTCCAGTCACTATCTGCAGTGATTTTGGAGCCCAGAAAAATAAAGTCTGACACTGTTCCCCCATCTATTTCCCATGAAGTGATGGGACCAGATGCCATGATCTTTGTTTTCTGAATGTTGAGGTTTAAGCCAACTTTTTCACTCTCCACTTTCACTTTCATCAAGAGGCTTTTTAGTTCCTCTTCACTTTCTGCCATAAGGGTGGTGTCATCTGCACATCTGAGGTTATTGATATTTCTCCCAGCAATCTTGATTCCAGCATGTGTTTCTTCCAGTCCAGCGTTTCTTATGATGTACTCTGCATATAAGTTAAATAAACAGGGTGACAATATACAGCCTTGATGTACTCCTTTTCCTATTTGGAACCAGTCTGTTGTTCCATGTCCAGTTCTAACTGTTGCTTCCTGACCTGCATACAGATTTCTCAAGAGGCAGATCAGGTGGTCTGGTATTTCCATCTCTTTCAGAATTTTCCACAGTGTATTGTGATCCACACAGTCAAAGGCTTTGGCATAGTCAATAAAGCAGAAATAGATGTTTTTCTGGAACTCTCTTGCTTTTTCCATGATCCAGCAGATGTTGACAATTTGATCTCTGGTTCCTCTGCCTTTTCTAAAATCAGCTTGAACATCAGGAAGTTCACAGTTCACATATTGCTAAAGCCTGGCTTGGAGAATTTTGAGCATTACGTTACTAGTGTGTGAGATGAGTGCAATTGTGCGGTAGTTTGAGCATTCTTTGGCATTGCTTTTCTTTGGGATTGGAATGAAAACTGACCTTTTCCAGTCCTGTGGCCACTGCTCAGTTTTCCAAATTTGCTGGCATATTGAGTGCAGCACTTTCACAGCATCATCTTTCAGGATTTGGAATAGCTCCACTGGAATTCCATCATCTCCACTAGCTTTGCTCGTAGTGATGCTTTCTAAGGCCCACTTGACTTCACATTCCAGGATGTCTGGCTCTAGGTCAGTGATCACACCATCATGATTATCTGGGTCATGAAGCTCTTTTTTGTACAGTTCTTCTGTGTATTCTTGCCACCTCTTGTTAATATCTTCTGCTTCTGTTAGGTCCATACCATTTCTGTCCTTTATCGAGCCCATCTTTGCATGAAATGTTCCTTTGGTATCTCTGATTTTCTTGAAGAGATCTCTAGTCTTTCCCATTCTGTTGTTTTCCTCTATTTCTTTGCATTGATCACTGAAGAAGGCTTTCTTATCTCTTCTTGCTATTCTTTGGAACTCTGCATTCAGATGTTTATATCTTTCCTTTTCTCCTTTGCTTTTTGCTTCTCTTCTTTTCACAGCTATTTGTAAGGCCTCCCCAGACAGCCATTTTGCTTTTTTGCATTTCTTTTCCATGGGGATGGTCAAGGTCATACCCTGACATAAAAACAGAGGTATATTAAGCTCACATTGTAAGAATACCTTGTTAGAAGTGATATTTCTGTGATGGCCATATAATTGAAGCCACTTTATTATGGCCATCTTTGGAAAACAACATCTGCCATGTGAATTTTTTTTTTTAGTTCAATTTATTTGAGATCTCAAATCACAACACCCACGATTACCATAAACATGTTCTTATTTGGTATCTTCCACGTGGAGGGCACCATATTTTCATTCATATTTATTTTATAGCAGGAGTCATAGGATATTCCCAAGGATGAGGGATTTTTTTTTTTTTTCAAAAAAAGGTAGCCTGATGGCTAGTTTCCATTTCTATTCCGTCTTGTTCTCTTGCATTATTTCTTTAAAGTTGATCTCTTTGGATGTGGCATCAAAGGGCTTCAAAAATAAAGTGAGAATAAGTAAAGATAATGGCTCATTCACTAGTACTAAGTTCTCAAATAGGTTTTTGGCGGCTCTACAGCTTGAGAGTCCATGCTAATGGCAAAATAATTTTAGCAAAATGTGCCCATGAATTAAAATTTTGATTTCCAATTTTGTAGCTATCTAAGTACCTTATATTTTCAGACTAAAACTTTTCTCTGTGTATTTTCATCTTCATAATAAAACTTTCTTGGCAAGAATGATCTCAATCTGTTTGGTGGTTCTTAGAGTAGAATCAAGAAAGAGGGAGGAAGAGAGAGAGTTTTCTACACGTGACAAAATGAAAATGCTAGTGTTTGTTTCTCATTTTAAAAAATCAAAGGCGAAACTACAGTTGGATCTGGCCTACAGTCATTCATCCTAAAAACTGGAGGAAGAGAAGCATAAGGCAACTGGATGTAGAGCTGGCACAGACTTTCAGAGTTTCTAGTTCTATACAATCTTCTTTGTCCCTTTTCACCAGAAAGGCACATTGTAACTTCTTACGGTTAGAGGATCTCCCCCTGTGATAGATCTGTCCTAACCGCTGTTAACATCTCAGGGCTCCCATTATTTCCTTCTTCTAGAAATTGCACACACACATACATAGACACACAATCATTCACCACACATGTATGCAATCACTTACACTTGCATGCACAGAGACATAACACACAGTCACACATGCACATGGTCACTCACACAAAGCCATTCCCAAGCACATATGTACACACACACACAAGCCTACCACAATGCACTTCCTGACTTGAATATCCCAGTTCATCCACCTCTGAGCAGGAGAAAACCTTCTATCTTTTGGGATCTTTCCATATGACAATAGCAACTTTCAAGTTCAAGACCCCTGTGCCCAGGGTCCTAAAACTTATCTGTGCCAGCAATATATGAGTCCACCCTATTCTTTTCTGCTAATCAAGATTATCAGAATGTGACTTAAAGTAAGTGAAATTTGCATAAGGTTAACACCGAATCTGTTCTAAATTATTTTTAATTTCACAAAATTCTGTTATGTGCATTGATTGGAAAAGACCTGAATCAAGAAGAAAAAAGACTTCTTGGGAAGGTGAGAGTGTAGACATGATCAGACAGCAGAAGAACAGATTCCAGATGAGAGAGAATAATGTATATCAAAAGAAGAAGGAAAAGACATTTCTATTTATCCTATCAATTGTACCTATATGTCTGGTATTTCACATTTGTATTGATATTTAACTGTAGCAACATCTTTAGGCATGGGCACCAAGTCCATTGTAAGGATAATAAAATTGAAGCTGCTGCTAAGTCACTTCAGTCGTGTCCGACTCTGTGTGACCCCATAGACGGCAGCCCACCAGGCTCCCCCATCCCTGGGATTTTCCAGGCAAGAACACTGGAGTGGGTTGCCATTTCCTTCTTCAATGCATGAAAGTGAAAAAGTGAAAGTAAAGTTGTTCAGTCATGTCCAACTCTTCGAGACCCCATGGACTGCAGCCTACCAGGCTCCTCTATCCATGGGGTTTTCCTGGCAAGAGTATTGGAGCTAGGAGAGCTTAAATGATCTGCTCTAAGTCACATAGCTCGTAAGTTGATGACCTAGGATCAGAATCCAGTTATGTCTGACTCCTAATCCTGACAACAGGTAGTGGAAACTCAAGTATTTGATCATCTTTTAGAAAAGCTGTTCAGATTTACCAGAATCAAGGAAGAAAGCTACATTCTTTGATTATCAACTTTAAACTGTAAGTAGCCACATCTTTTAAACTGCATATAATGCCAATCTTACTTGAAGGCTAGCCTGGCATGCATTGTTCAAACAATGACTTAGTGAGAGCTAAGATCTAGGAAATCACTATGGCAATTTTCTCTCTTTACTTCACAATCCTAAAACTCCCAATTTTAGCTAAGGTCATGACCACATTTCTTAGTTTCCTTTATAGCTACATGTAGCCATGTCTTTAATTGCTGACCAATGAGAATTAGATGAAACTATCATGTAGTTTCAGTAAACTTCCTCAAACAAAGTTGAGATATGCGCTTTGCCTCTTTCATCTCCATTCCTTCCTTCTCTTAAAGCTTGGATCTGATGACTTGAACTCCAGTCACCATCTTGGACTCTGAGGACAGAGGCCTCACTTTAGAGACAGCAGACCAGTGAGTTGAAGAGTCCAAGTTTTTGAGGACTTTGTAAAGCAGAGCTGCCATTCATTCCTGGACTGCCCACTTCCTACTTGTACACAAGAAAGAAATGTCTTACTTGAGCTCCTATAATTTGAGTCTTCGTTGCTTGCAGTCAGTGCTAATCTAGAGACAGGGATTGTCATGTGTCAGCAGCTTCTAAAGTCATAGAGCCTTCTGTCCCTTTAAAAAAATAATTCCCTGGTTATCTTCACAGACTCACTTCCCTCCACAAAAAGCCTAAAGCCCTCAAGCACTGGGTACTCAATTACCATCTATTGTCAATAAAGTCAATTAAATATCATTGTTTCATATTTTTTTCCATTTCTTTATTTTATTCCTCACTGTTATTTTTTCTTGCACATGCTGTTTAATCTGGTTTGTTAAACTTGTGTCTTTGTGCTCTTTGAAAGCTTTCATTATAGTTTTCATGTTAAAGGGATCCTGATTCTTTTACCCTCTCCTCACTAGATGATGTAAGGTTGAAGGATCAGAACAGACCCAAGAGCAAAGGGAAAATGAAATCAAATGCTCTCAGCAATTCACCAGGAAGCTTTGTTTTTTTACCTAGAACGTCTCTATATCATAGATTTGCTTTCTCTCATTTTTGATGAGAATATAAATGCACAGCATCGCAGACATAGAAAAGAAACTTATGGTTACCAAAGGGAAGTGGTGGGCTAGGAGGAGGTTAAATTAGGAATATGGGATTAACAGATACACATTATGTATATAAAATAGATGAGTTTTACTATATAGCACAGAGAACTATATCCAGTATCTCATAATAACTTATATTGGAAAAGAATTTTAAAAAAGAATATATGCTGCTGCTGCTGCTAAGTCGCTTCAGTGGTATCTGACTCTGTGTGACCCCATAGACAGCAGCCCACCAGGCTCCCCCGTCCCTGGGATTCTCCAGGCAAGAACACTGGAGTGGGTTGCCATTTCCTTCTCCAATGAATGAAAGTGAAAAGTCAAAGTGAAGTCGTTCAGTCATGTTCGACTCTTTGCAACCCCATGGACTGCAGCCTACCAGGGTCCTCCGTCCATGGGATTTTCTAGGCAAGAATATATATATATATACACACACATATACATATATATATACACACACACATATACATACAGAGAAAGCAATGGCATGCCACTCCAGTACTCTTTCCTGGAGGATCCCAGGGATGGGGGACTCTGGTGGGCTGCTGTCTATGGAGTCGCACAGAGTCAGACACGACTGAAATGACTTAGCAGTCACATATACATACACACACATATATATAATCACTCTGCTATATATCTGAAACTAACACAATATTGTAAATCAACTATATTTCAATTGAAAAAAAGTAAGTTAAAGAAAGAATATAAATCCACTAACCAGAAACTCTCCCTTTATCTTCTATATGCTGAGAACACCACATGAATATGTAGGAGGCAATTAAGTATTCACAGCAATCAAAGGGAAACCCCAAATCTAAAACTCTAATCTTCATTTATGATATTTTATTATTCTTCTAAAACCTGTTCTTTCATTCACTTCACCAGAAGCTTAGGGAAAGTTGTTACTTCAGCAGGAGGTGACCCGGAGGGGAGGCTGGGAGAGAGACTAGCGAAGAGAGAGGGCATTGGAGAAGGCTTTATGCACTCTCAGGGCTGCCATTCTGCCTAGCCTGAATTCACACCCAGTCCACTCTCTACCATGGGCCAAATCCCACGCAAGCACCACCAGTCGCTGAGTCCCATGGCAGTGTGAGTGGGCCAGAAGGAGCAGAGGGAATCTCTAGAGGTGGGCAGCTCTCCTTAAAGACAGGCAGGCCAGGGAGGTGCTTCCTTAGAGTTGTACTGCCTTCAAATTTGGTTCAGTCAGTTGTCACAGCTAGTCTGCACGCAGGTACAGCGATGTCTGCTCCGAGTGCGGCCCCTACACGTCATCAGCCAGGCTAACTTTTCTCACTGAAAAAGCAGTGGAAATAAGTGAGCCTGTAGGCTGCCCACACTTTCTGGTACTACCTCTGATCTGCCCAACAGTAGATGAACTTCAGTCTCTGTTGCATGAACCCAAGTCCATCAAACTCATTGCCTCTGTGCAAGGTTTGACTAGAAAGGGGGCCCAATAAACCCTCAATGAAATCAGCTGGCCAGCTCTCAGGATTTGACTGAGAGAAATATTTGGATAGAATAAACCAACTGCTATGAACAAAAAATTAAGTGAGAGAACTTCTGGTAATGGAAGGATACTGAGGCAAAATGAAATAGCAATACGCAAACAATAGTAATAGCTAACACTTAGTGAGCATTTACTGGGTAAAATGTTACACTATATACTTCGAATAAAAGTTCTTTATCAGATATGTCTGTTGCGAATACATTCTTCCAGTTGGTGGCATATCGTATTCTATAGGTAGTATCTTTTTCAGAGCAGAAGTTTTGTTTTAACTGAAGTCCAATTCATCAATTTTTTGTCATGGATTATGCCTCTGGTGTTACATCTAATAAGTCACTGTCATACCCATGGGTATCTAGATTTTCTCTTATGTTGTCTTCTAGGAGTCTTACAATTTTGCTCTACATTTATGAATTGTTTTGTGTTCATTTCTGTGAAGTGTGTAAGATATGTTTCTAGATTTCTTTTTGCACATGGATGTCCAGTTGTTCCAGCACCGTTTGTTAAACAGACTATCTTTGCTTCATTGTGCTGCTTTTGTGCCTTTTCAAAGATCAGGTGACTACATTTATGTGGGTCTATTTCTGAGTTCTCTATTCCATTCCAATGATCTATTTATCTGTTCTTTCAACACTCCCACACTGTCTTGATTACTATAGCTTTACAGTAAATTTTACAATTAGGTAGTTTCAGATTTTCAACTTTGCTCTTTTCCTTTAATGCTGTGCTACATATTTTGCATCCTTTGCCTGTCCATATAAACTTTAAGTAATTATCCTCCAATTAAAATAAATAATTTTTTAAAAAAGAAAAAATATTATAAGCAATTATCCTCCAATTGAAAATAAATTTTAAAAAGATAATCTATATTAAAATAAAAAAAAAAGCTTGCTGATATCCATAAAACAACTTGCTAGGATTCTGATGGGCAATGAACTGAATTTATAGATCAAGTTGGGAAGAATTGACATCTTGACAATATTGAATCTTCCTATCCAGGAACATGGCACATCTTGCCTTTTATTTAGCTCTTATTTCTTCCATCAAAGTTTTATAGTTTTTCTCATATAGCTGTTAAGCATATTTTGTTTGATATATACTAAGTGCTACATTTTGGGAGGCCGATAAATGGTATTGTGTTTTAAATTTCAAATTTGCTTGTTCATTGCTGATGTCCAGGAAAGTCATTGAGTTTTTTATATTAATTTTTTATCCTGAAACTTTGCTAAAATTACTTACTAGCTCCAGGAAATGTTTTATCGTTGTTCACTCTTTGGAGCTTTCTATGTAGACAATTACATCATATGCAAAGACAATTTTATATCTTCCTTCTCAATCTGTATATCTTTTCTTTTCTTATTGTATTATCTAGGGCTTTCACTATGACACGAAAGCCAGTGATGAGAAGACATTCTTGCTATGTTCCTGATTTTAGCGGGAAACATTATACTACACACTTCATATGTGTGTCTCAGAAAACCCTTGCAAAGACCCTGTGAGGTAAGAACTATTTTATTCCTATTTTTTCATGTAAGAATACTGAAATTCAGAGAGGTCATGCCCAAGGTTACATGGCTTTCAAGTGGCTCGAGAAGACATTTAAACTCTTATATTCTGCCTCCAGTGTCCAGCTTCTGAACCCCACTATTTCAGCACTAAGTTCGATTCAGTCACTCAGTCGTGACCAACTCTTAGTGACCCCATAGACTACAGCACACAAGGATTCCCTGACCTTCACCAACTCCTGGAGCTTGCTCAAACTCATGTCCATCGAGTCAGTGATGCCATTCAACCATCTCATCCTCTGTTGCTGCCTTCTCCTCCTGCCTTCAATCTTTCCCAGCATCAGGGTCTTTTCCAGTGAGTCAGTTCTTCACATCAGGTGGCCAAAGTATTGGAGTTTCAGCTTCAGCATCAGTCCTTCAAATGAATATTCAAGAATGATTTCCTTTAGGATGGACTGGTTGGATCTCCTTGCACTGCAAGGGACTCTAAAGAGTCTTCTCCAACACCACAGTTCAAAAGCATCAATTCTTCAGCACTCATTTTTCTTTATAATCCAACTCTCACATCCATACATGACTACTGAAAAAACCATAGCTTTGACTAGATGGACCTTTGTCGGCAAAGTAATGTCTCTGCTTTTTAATATGATATTTAGGTTAGTCATAGCTTTTATTCCAAAGAGCAAGTGTCCTTTAATTTCATGGCTGCAGTCACCATCTGCAGTGATTTTTGAGCCCCCCCAAATAAAGTCTCTCACTGTTCCCATTGTTTCCCCATCTATTTGCCATGAAGTGATGGGACCAGATGTCATGATCTTAGTTTTCTCAATGTTGAGCTTTAAGCCAACTTTTTCACTCTCATCTTTCACCTTCATCAAGAGGCTCTTTAGTTCTTCTTTGCTTTCTGCCATAAGGGTGGTGTCATCTGCATATTTGAGGTTATTGACATTTCTCCTGGCAATCTTGATTCCAGCTTGGGCTTCATGTAGCCTGATGTTTCACATGATGTACTCTGCATATAAGTTAAATAAGCAGGGTGACAATATATAGCCTTGATGTATATGTAGCTCCTTTTCCTATTTGGAACTAGTCTGTTCCATGTCCGGTTCTAACTTTGCTTCCTGATCTGCATACAGATTTCTCAGGAGGCAGGTCAGGTGGTCTGGTATTCCCATCTCTTTAAGAATTTTCTACAGTTTGTTGAGATCCACACAAAGACTTTGACATAGTCAATAAAGCAGATGTAGATGTTTTTCTGGAACTCTGTTGCTTTTTCAATGAACCAATGGATGTTGACAATTTGATCTCTGGTTCCTCTGCCTTTTCTAAATCCAGCTTGAACATCTGGAAGTTCACAGTTCATGTATTGTTGAAGCCTGGCTTGGAGAATTTTGAGCATTACTTTGCTAGCATGTGCTGCTGCTGCTAAGTCACTTCAGTCGTGTCCGACTCTGTGCAACCCCATAGATAGCAGCCGACCAGGCTCCTCTGTACCTGGGATTCTCCAGGCAAGAGTACTGGAGTGGGTTGCCATTTCCTTCTCCAATGCATGAAAATAGAAAGTGAAGGTAAAGTCGTTCAGTCGTTTCCGACTCTTAGCGACCCTGTGGACTGCAGCCCACCAGGCTCCTCTGTCCATGGGATTTTCCAGGCAAGAGTACTGGAGTGGGTTGCCATTGCCTTCTCCGCTAGCATGTGAGATGAGTGTAATTATGGGGTAGTTTGAACATTCTTTGGCATTGCCTTTCTTTGGGATTGGAATGAAAACTGACCTTTTCCAGTTCTGTGGCCACTGCTGAGTTTTCCAAATTTGCTGGCATATTGAGTGCAGCACTTTCACAACATCATCTTTTAGGATTTGAAATGGCTCAGCTGGAATTCTATCACCTCCACTTTGTTCGCAGTGATGCTTCTTAAGGCCTACTTGACTTTGCATTCCAGTATATCTGGCTCTAGGTGAGTGATCATACCATCGTGGTTATCTGGGTCATGAAGATCTTTTTTTGTATAGTTTTTCTGTGTATTCTTGCCACCTTTTCTTAATATCTTCTGCTTCTGTTAGGTCCCTACCATTTCTGTTCTTTATTATGCTCATCTTTTGCATGAAAATTTCCCTTGGTATCTCTAATTTTCTTGAAGAGATCCCTAGTCTTTCCCATTCTATTGTTTTCCTCTATTTCTTTGCACTGATCACTGAGGAAGGCATTCTTATCTCTCCTTGCTATTCTTTAAAACTCTGCATTTAAATGGGTATATCTTTGTTTTTCTCCTTTGATTTTCATGTCTCTTCTTTTCTCAGCTATTTGTAAGGCCTCCTCAGACAACCATTTTGCCTATTTGCATTTCTTTTTCTTGGGGATGGTCTTGGTCTCTGTTTCCTGTACAATGTCACGAACCTTCATCCATAGTTCTTCAGGCATTCTGTCTATCAGATCGAATCCTTTGAATCTATTTCTCACTTCCACTGTATAATCGTAAGAGGTTTGATTTAGGTTATACCTGAATGGTCTAGTGGTTTTCCCTACTTTTTTCAGTTTAAGTCTGAATTTGGCAATAAGGAGTTCATGATCTGAGCCACAGTCAGCTCCTGGTCTTGTTTTTGCTGACTGTATAGAGCTTCTCCATCTTTGGCTGCAAAGAATATAATCAATCTGATTTTGGTATTGACCATCTGGTGATGTACATGTGTAGAGTTTTCTCTTGTGTTGTTGGAAGACAGTGTTTGCTATGACCAGTGCATTCTCTTAGCAAAACTCTGTTAACTCTTTGCCCTGCTTCATTTTGTACTCCAAGGCCAAATTTGCCTCTTACTCCAGGTATCTCTTGACTTCCTACTTTTGTATTCCAGTCCCCTATAATGAAAAGGACGTCTTTTTTTTGGTGTTACTTCTAGAAGGTCTTATAGGTCTTCACAGAACCATTCAACTTCAGCTTCTTCAGCATTACTGGTTGGGGCATAGACTTGGATTACTGTGATACTGAATGGTTTGCCTTGGAAAAAAACAGATCATTCTGTCATTTTTGAGATCATTGTTTTGAGATGCAAGCACTAAGACATCCTGTGAAAAACTGTCAACATCCGGAGATGCTCAGACTTTCAGCCAGTACATAGATTCACTGAGGTACATAGCCAGTACACAGATCTACTGAGGATCAACACATATTGCAAAAGTTACTCAACTGAGATTAACATTTAGAATCTATCTGAATTATACTTTAATAGAGAAAACTCAGTGGAATCAGTCTGGTTAATTTGCCATATTCCTCTGATATAACTTAATTTCATCATATACATGCTAATAGACTTGACACCGGAGAAGGCAATGCCACCTCACTCCAGTACTCTTGCCTGGAGAATCCCATGGATGGAGGAGCCTGGAAGGCTGCAGTCCATGGGGTCGCTAAGAGTCAGACACGACTGAGCAACTTCCCTTTCACTTTTCACTTTCATGCATTGAAGAAGGAAATGGCAACCCACTCCAGTGTTCTTGCCTGGAGAATCCCGGGGATGAGAGAGCCTGGTGGGCTGCCGTCTGTGGGGTCGCACAGAGTTGGACACGACTGAAGCGACTTAGCAGCAGCAGCAGATTTGACACTATTAGCTATCACACAACATAGATTAATGTGACACTGACCCAGATCACTGAGGTACCTACTCTAAAATGCAATGGATATTTTGAAAGTACTGATAGTGGCATCACCTGAAATCATTTAATAAGAGCAAACCTGATGAGACTGAGTATTGTCATCATAGGCCACATTCTAGGCTTTATGTCCAGAAATGGCTTAACTTTCATACTGGGTGAGAGAAGAAATAAATCACACTTCATCCTCTTTGCCCAGAAACGATTTACAAGTGAGATCAGACTTTGGGAAAGGCCTTTCTTTAAGCAGGAAAAGTAGTACTTCTCCTTTCTGTGTAAACTTCCTACCACATGAAATTCAGTTAAGTTTTGACTTAGAGGTGAAGAACTGGGAAATAAATTATTGCTGAGTTTCTGAAAGTACACAGTTCAGGGCACAGAGTAGGCTCTTAAAAAATAATTTTAAAAGATTTAACGAATAAAAGAAAGAACCACACTGAGTGATTTTTTTTAGGAATAGGTTACATTATCCTGAACTTAGATCTGTGTCCTGAATAGGGTTATTTGTGTAATAGGATCCAGAATGGGGATCCAAGCTGTGGCCTTCCTGCATACTCTGCCATTCCACTGGGCATCCATAGAGAGCAGATGAGCGGCAGTTTAATCCCATAAGGACCCCAGTGTCTCATGGGAGAATCAGTGACTGAATGCAGTGAGGCTCAGAGATATCACAGTTGTTGAAATTAAGTCTGAACACCTCAGTTCTCTGATCATTTTAATCCTTAGGAAGAGACTGTAGGTACTATATCGGTTTCCTGTGGCTGCTGTAACAAATTACCATATCCTTGTCACTTAAAACAACATACATTTATTCTCTTGCAGTTCTGGAGGCCAGAGATTCAAACTCACTATCCCTGAGAAGAAATCAACATGAAGCAGGGCTCCTTCCAGAGACTCTTGGGAAACACCCATTCCTTGCCTCTTCCAGCTTTTGTAGCTTCACCATCCTATGGCTTGTGGCCACATCACTCCAGTCATCAAGGCCAGCACCTTTGAATCTCCCTCATCTATGGCTACAGATCATTTTCTCTTCTTTGTCTGGCATATCTGCCTTTTGTAGGGATACATGTGATTACATTTGGGACCCACCCTGATAATCCAAGATAATCTCCCCATCTCAAGAATCTTAATCACATCTGCAAGGACCCTGTCATATACCTCAACATACACAGATGCCAGGGATTTGGATCTTCAGGGGCCATTATCCAGCCTACTGGGCTTCCCAGGTAGCTCAGTGGTAAAGAATCCATCTGCCAATGCAGGAGACAGGGGTTTAATCCCCAGGTGGCAAAGATCCCCTGAAGGAAGAAATGATAACCCACTCCAGTATTCTTGCCTGGAGAATCCCATGGACAGAGGAGGCTGGTGGGCTACAGTCCATATAGTCACACAGAGTCAGATGCAACTGGGCGACTGAGCATGCATGCACATCCAGTCTACCACAGGGAAAGAAGGGGATGACAGAGGGCAGGATGGTCAGATGGCATCACCAACTCAATGGACATGAGTGTGAGCAACCTCTGGGAGATGGTGAAGGACAGGGAAGCCTGGCGTGCTGCAGTCCATGGGGCTGCAAAGAGTCAGACATGACTGAGTGACTGAACAACAGGGACATAGCCTGACCGAGGGGCCTGTGACAGAACAGTCTCCTGTCCGGGTCCCCAGAGACTGCTGTCATTCTAGGGTGAAGAGGTGCTGCTACCCAATGGCTCCAATTATAGCGATATATGTCAATCTGCTATTTAAATGCAATTTACTTGGCTGTTAATATAGCTAAGGAAATACAGATCTTCTCACCATTCAGCTACTTTGCATCATGTTGTCAAGCCCTAAATGATTTGTTTTTTTGCCTGGAGCAGAATTTCAATTTAATGAATGCTGTAAAAATGAATGTGAGCATATTTCTGCAGAATTAAGTCATAAGACATTAAATTTAGTATACATTTTTCTGAGGTGTGGCTCATTCGTGACTTCCGTTCCTATCATCTCGTGTCTGCACAACTGATAACTGTCAATTCAACGTGAAAACAGTGTTTGAAAATCAGCGGACATTTCACTAAGCTCAGGGCTGAATCTGTCACTGCTGAATTCTGTGGTGATTAATATTCTTAGTCTCTTGACTTTGTTGGCAGGAGGTGGGGGTGGTAATGAGTATGATGTCACTCACATGGGGGTCTAATGTTCACCCAGACATATACAAGATACTTAAACCTTATCTAGAGAATTTTTTCTGTTCTAATACAGAGAGGAACACTGATATAAGGAATAGGCATAACACTGGCATTAGGAGGGACTCTCAGAGAGTTCAGAGCTCAGCTACAGCTCTGCTGAGAGTTCCGGCAGAACGGGCAGCAAAGAATGTTCCAGAAAGCATCAGAGCAGACCCTCTTGCTAACAACCATCCTCCTGTCAATGAAGGCTCCAGTGCCTTTTCCTCTTGCTCTTTATCAGCAGGTGGTGCCTGCCACATTCTTTCCTAATGGCCTAGGAAGGGGACCCCAGTTGCAAAAGTGGCTGTGTGTACAGTTGGGTAGGTTTTATGATGAAAAAGCTGGCCCAAGTCCCTCTTCTTAGGTTTCTGAGAGGCTCAGGATGGCTTGCGAAGGAAAACAGATGCTCAGCAGCTGCCCTCAAGGTTACAAACAACAGCAGCCCTCCTCTCCTCACCAGCCCCTGCAAGTCCCACAAAGAATACATATTCTCCTTCACAAGGACTTACCAGGCCGCCAGTCAATGGTCGACAGAAATGGAAAATCGATTTTAGATTTATCTCTGCTGGGAATTAAGTATATTCCTTAGAAATAATGAGTTATGAGGTCATCGAGGGCTTGTTCTCTTTCCTGCTTGCAGAGACATTTTAATTTTAGAAGAAAAAGTGACTAATTTAACAGGACATTCTAATTCCAGTGATGTGCTTTTTCCCATTTTAATGTCAGTTGAGCCACAAAAATGTTCGTTTTTCTCTCCTCATTATTCCTCAGGGTTCAGGAAGAACTGTGTCGCCAAAGGGGAAAAAAACTGGGTAGCTCCTGCTCCCTCCGCCCACCTTCCAAGCAACAAAATGTAGTTTTGGCCTCATTCAGCCTGTGTTTTCACTGTTCGCTGTGGGGCCATTCCACTCACCAGCAAGATACCCACAAGGCACATTTTCCATGCTTTTTAGATAGTGGAAGGATATAAGGGAAACCATGCTCAGAACCCAGGACATTCAATAGGGTGGGAAGAGGCTTCATAAGCAAAAACAAATTCTCTTATGTTGTTGATTTTCTCACATGATCCTTGTAACATCCCTTGGATGTCACACCATAAACCAGAATTGATATTAGAACCCACATAACATAGTCTGCATTTTTCAGCCCCCTGCTCTCATCTAGTGGTCTCCAAACTTAAGACATCAGCATCACCTGGAAGGCTTGTCCAAATGAAATGCTGAGCCTCTCCTGAGAATTTCAGATTCAGTAGATCAGAGGTTCACAGTTTGAGAATGGCAACTCTAATGGTTCTCTCTGATCATCAGCAATCATATTCTAAACAGACTCAAGGAAGAGCTTCAAATACAGGATGCCATTCTTCAGCTCCTGTTCCCTTCTCTACTTCCTAAAAGAGAAACTGAGAAGGATGGCTGGTATATGCAGGGCCAAGTAGAGAAAAAGAAAAGGGAAGGAAGAAGAGACATCTATTTCCCTTATAACAATGTCTCTCTCAATTCAAATAAATCAGGGCATCCAGAAGCCTATGGCTTTGAAGTGAAGCTCCCCTTGGAAGTGAATGCCTCCTTTACATGGGCAGGACTTGACCATATGGGAATGACTTCTTTTTTTCCTCCACCATTGCAGCTCTTAGGTTAGTTCTCATGGTTTAGAATACTATGCATTTCCTATCTTTCTTGAACTTCCCTGGTGCCATCATTGTGATCCCACAGTCAACTCAGCCACTGAGGCACCCACACAGATGCAACCTCATTACCAATGTTCTCAATGAGTTTGAGTTTTTCTTCCTCTAAGAGGGTGTATCCCTCTCCCTCATATTCTCTCTCTCCCTGTCTTACATTTATTGCTCACATTTTTCTCTGCTGCTGCTGCTAAGTCGCTTCAGTCGTGTCTGACTCTGTGCGACCCCATAGATGACAGCCCATCAGGCTCCCCCATCCCTGGGAATCTCCAGGCAAGAACACTGGAGTGGCTTGCCATTTCCTTCTCCAATTTTTCTCATGAGTGAGTTAATCGCTGGTTGATTCAATAGTGAATCTGATGCAGTGCAATAAAACACCCGAAATAGAGATAGCCGGGTACTCTGATTACAAAGGGCAAGGATCCAACAGGACTTCTTTCTCCCACCTTTTCTTCCCCAACAACATCTCTACTCTCTACTCTGGACCTTAGAGAGTCTCCCTCCTCCCCTCTCCCATTCACTTGTGATGGTGAAGACTTTCAGAAAGGAGAATAATGCTACTAGTCCCCTCAATGGTGGCACAGCTTCTGTAACCTAAAACAAGCCCTGGACAGGGCTGTCACGCCTCTGTAGCCCTCAGAGAGCAAGGGGAGGAGATGTGCTCCTCAGAGATGAAGTTTGGCATAACCAAAGCCTACTTGACTCACACATTAAAGATTTCTTTTTAGATGGTTTCATCCCAACAAGTCAGAATATAACAATAACAGGAGATAAGGCCTCAAGTTTCACTTGTCAGTATTGAAAGTCTCAAGGGTAGTTATTTCAAACTCCCAAAGACTTTATAAAATTTATAGGGTTTGCCTAAAATGGAAAAGGGAATTTAACATTTGTGGACACCTACAATATACCAGGCACTAAGTGAGAGATGCCAGCTATGTGCTGTTTAATTTAGTCACCATAATAGCACTCAGAGGTTGGATTGACAATTTCATAGTTAAGAGAGCTGAGGCTGAGAGGTTATGTAATTTGCCCAAGATCAAATTGAGCCAAGACTGGAACCAAGACTTGTCTTTCTTCTATATTAGGTGGCCTTCTTGGAAAGGATATAGTAAATAAAGATGGCAGAATGGAAGACAAAGATAAGCAACCTAAAAAGGAAAATCAAGAAAGAGTGTACAATGGAAAAACATCAAAGACGTTTGCAGGGATTGTGCAACCAAAACATTTCCCATTCTGACACTGATTCCAATGTGTGTTTTTTCAACCTGCCACCAAGCAATTAACTCAATTTTCTATGGATACTAACCCGATGTCCCACAAGTTTAACTCGATTCTGACACTGTCTACCTAGAGATAATGTCTGATTCCACAAGTTAAGGGTTCAGTCCCACAAGACTACACCCCCGCTTCAGATGCCAATTGCAAGTCAGTGTTGTCACCTTTGTTACCAGTTACAAACCAGAGGTTCCTGCAACCACCTCAGGTTTGATTCATTCACTAGTTCAACTCACAGAACTCAGGATATTAGTTTGCCTACTAGATTGCCAGCTGATTACAAAGCATACCAAAGGATATTACTCATATAATATGAAAATACAAGGCCTTGAAGGTAAGAATTTCTGCCCCATGGAGTTTGGGGACCAGCACATGGAACCAAATGTGTCCAAAGGAATCTATTTGGTTCACCAACATGGAGGCTCTCAGAAACCGCATCCTTTTGGGGTTTTATGGAGGCTTCTTTACACAGGCATGGTTAATTAAGTCATTGGCAATGGGCTAGTGAATTTAACCTGCAGCCCCTCTCCCAGAGGTCACAAGGTGGGGCTGAAATTTCAAACTGTCTAATCAAGGCTGGAGAAGGTAATGGCATCCCACTCCAGTACTCTTGCCTGGAAAATCCATGGACAGAGGAGCCTGGTAGGCTGCAGTCCATAGGGTCTCTAAGATTCGGACACAACTGAGCGACTTCACTTTCACTTTTCACTTTCATGCATTGGAGAAGGAAATGGAAACCCACTCCAGTATTCTTGCCTGGAGAATCCCAGGGATGGGGGAGCCTAATGGGCTGCTGTCTATGGGGTCGCACAGAGTCGGACACGACTGAAGCGACTTAGCAGCAGTAGCAGCAGCAATCAAGGCTGGTTCCCCTAGCAACCAGCCCCCACCCTTCGGTTACCTAGGAGCTTTCCAAAAGTCACCTTATTAACACAAAATGAGCTACCTTAATCAATTAGGGTGGAAGGTGTGTGTGTGTGAAATTCGAAAGGTGCTAGGAATTCTGTGCCAGAAACAGGGAGGCAAACAAAACACACATTTCTAATAATAATTCACAATAAAACAACATTTAAAAAAAAAACACTACAAACAGGCAGGCATTTTGAAGAAAGACAAATTTGAGAATTAATGAGAGACACTAATAGAAAGTTTCAGGATAGATAAGAATTTGACCTATTGATAAGACAAGGAGGAAAGGAGAAAGAGCACCAAATGCTTGCCCATGAATATATGAATGTACTAAAACAAATGTGCTGCAGAAACATGACCAAGATGATGGAGAATAGGAATGTGGACAACACCAACTAAAAGCAAGTATTTCTTTAGTCTTGTTTAAAAGTAGAGAAAGAAATACAAATAAGAACAAGGTTCTCAAAGTGGTAAACCCTAGAAACATGTAAAACAGTTAGGAAAATAAGTTGCCCAAAGCAGAGAGAAGAAAAGGAAGAGAAGGAGGAAGGGGAGGGAGGGACTGGAGTAGGAGCTGGAGGGGAAGGGGAAGCGGGAAGGGAGAGAGACGACTGGGGCGAACAGTGGAGAGGAGCAAAACACAGGCAGAAAAATACGTTTCCAGGGTTTCTGAAAAACAGATGTGCAATATTCTTATGTTTGTAGAAACACTGAGTTTCTTTTAATGAGGAAAAATACAAAATAGCTCTGCTAAATCTCAAAATAAAACCAGAGACAAGGCTAAAGTGCTAATACCAATGAAGGGTTCTTCAGGGAAAGGAATTATGTGAATAAGAAAGCTGAGCTCCACTTTTCCCCTCAAGATACCTGGAAAAACCCTGGAGAATTAAATTCCCTTCCTTTCCTTGCCTTTCTTGGGTTATTACTAAGGTGCAGGCAGCCAGATGCCCTCACAACGCCCAGGCAATAAAGGCTTGGTTGGAAAGACAGACCTGCTACTCTCTCTTTTACAGCTGGGAGTACACAGTGCTGGTTAGGATTTACACCAGGTCTGAAAATGCCCCCAGGGTGGCTTCTGTCCACAGGCTAACTCGTGCAGACAGTCTGGTCTCAGCTATAGATCCCTCCGGTTCCCTATTCCATGTAGCTGTCTTTATCGACTATAGGAGAGTAGTTGAGGTCAATTGCCACTGAATGATACACGCCATATCGTCCTTTTATGTCCGCTTAGTGAGACAGTTTCAACAGAGAGAGATTTTCCCCGGGGCCCCCCAGTGAGTTGCTCTCTGGGCTTCTCTGCTCCTTACAGTTACAGGTTATGCACAAGCTAATGGGGCTAATTGCTCCAGCCAAAGCCCCTGTACCATTTCCCTGCCTCCTGCCTGAATGTCATTGTCTTCTTGGGCTTCTGGGTTTCCACATTTTATAGTCTTCATCATTTAACTGCTGCTGGAAAGAGGGGAAGTTACCACAACTGGAGGTTGGTGGCCTTGACTGTTGTTCTCTGCTCCAGAGAGATTTTGTTTTTCGAATCATAGAATCAAGTGATTTAAGAAAAAGAATCCTCAGTGCTCAGGCTCTGCCTTTCAGCTTCAAAGCCTTTTACAAGCTGCAATTCATTAAACACAATAATCGTTTGAGGTCAGTGGTCCGACCTCTGCAGAGAGAGGGGCCAAGGCCTCCCACCCCACCCTCTTTCTCTTTGTGTTCCCGGCCACAGCAGGCAGTACGGGGCGGGATAAGGGTGCTCCCAGTGGGCGGCCGCCCATGGCCCTCAGCCCAGGCCTGCCTTTCCCTTCCTCCCTGCCAGGGCTCCACGCTCCACTTACCCATCGGGTACACGATCTTCCCTCCTCCAGGCTGCATTTGTCTGCTTTTCACAAAACAGTCAACCCACATTTTTTTTGTTTCCTTTATGTAAGTGAGGAATCTCCTAGCCAGAGGGCCCAACCAAGCCTGACATTTCCCCCCTGGAATGGATTTCTACCTGCTTGACCACTCGAGGACCAACAGCCAAGAAGGATCACACCTTCTGTCAACACGAGACCAAGCCAGCGTGTCGCCCACAGCAGGCAGGCCCATTACCCCAGCATGTGCCCTGGGCATCCCAGCCAGACCCAGGTATCTGTGGGCATCTCCCCATCCTCTGCTGCCAAGTGGTTGCCTCTCTAGAGGGCATGTGGGCATAGCAGATCATGGGTCTTGGGTATCAGGGTCACCAAAACAAAGAGTATGTGGTCTACAAGCTCCCGTGAGTCTTCCCACAATTTGTAAGCCTCATTCTGCTTGCTTTCCATTCTTCCACATGGCCCCTACCCAGACCCTTACTTTGAGAGAGGGGAAAAAATAATAAAGCACCCACAAGGCCTGACCATGGTATATTAAGTTTCATAAGACAATGCTGAATTGATTTTTACAATTCTTCTTTCCTCCTAGTTCCTTCCCTCTCCTCAACTCTGCCCACTAGTTTAAGGAAAAACAAGCCCAGTATCCCCTTAAAATACCACATTCATAAATCTAATGTAAGAATGCAAATTTGGCCTACTTTTCACTGCTGAGCATTTCCCATTGGTACTGAAAACAATCATGAGTCTCATCCAGGAACAACCTGAGAAGCAGAAACTTGTGCCCAGATCTTCATGGGCCAGAGTTCATGTGGGTAAAAGATAAGTAACCACACCCTATGCTGGGCCTTCTCCCTCTGGTGCCTTCTTCACCAGAACTCAACCAACCTCTCTGCCTTTTCTCCAGATCTGCCCCCAAGGCATACGTTTTCTCCACTGCTCTCTCCTCCTGCCTGAAGGTCCATAACCTGCCCTCCCACTGAAGGCTCAGCATCTCTCCTAGCAACTTCACCAAGGCTTTTCTATCTGCTCCAGCCCAAATGGATCCCTCTCTTCTCTGAATTCTTTACATGTTTGTGCTCATCAATACTCAAAATCATAATTTTGGACCTCAAAGGAGCCTAGATTTCCATGCTGTCCATTTATAGACTAGAAAATAGAGTCATTCTGAGCAGCAGTGAGTCTCCCTATGTCTTACAGCTGATTTGTAGAAGGGCAAGACAAGAATCTGAGTCTCCTGGCAATGACTTGCACAACCACCTCCCCTGCAGAAGTTGCCAGAGACAGAGATGCCTGAAAATCCCTAAGGGCATTGGGCAGGGGATACTTCAGTTCAGTTCAGTTCAGTCGCTCAGTCGTGTCCGACTCTTTGCCACCCCATGAATTATAGTACACCAGCCTCCCTGTCCATCACCAACTCCTGGAGTTCACTCAAACTCACGTTCATCGAGTCAGTGATGCCATCCAGCCTTCTCATCCTCTGTCGTCCCCTTCTCCTCCTGCCCCTAATCCCTCCCAGCATCAGAATCTTTTCCAATGAGTCAACTCTTCGCATGAGGTGGCCAAAGTACTGGAGCTTCAGCTTCAGCATCATTCCTTGCAAAGAACATCCAGGACTGATCTCCTTTAGGATGGACTGGTTGGATCTCCTTGCAGTCCAAGGGACTCTCAAGAGTCTTCAACACCACAGTTCAAAAGCATCAATTCTTCAGTGCTCAGCTTTCTTCACAGTCCAACTTTCACATTCATACATGACCACTGGAAAAACAATAGCCTTGACTAGACAGACCTTTGTTGGCAAAGTAATGTCTCTGCGTTTGAATGTGCTATCTAGGTTGGTCATAACTTTCCTTCCAAGGAGTAAGCGTCTTTTAATTTCATGGCTCCAGACACCATTTGCAGTGATTTTGGAGCCCAAGGAAATAAAATCTGACACTGTTTCCACTGTTTCCCCATCTATTTCCCATGAAGTGATGGGACCAGATGCCATGATCTTAGTTTTCTGAATGTTGAGCTTTAAGTTGGCTTAAAAGACATACTTAGTCCCTCTAAAAAGTCATTGAGGCAAAAGGCTACTGCTTTCAGCAGAATTCATGTCATTCCTCTGTCAGGCCACAGGCTGGGACCCTTTAGGACAGAGAACATTCAGATGTCACTAGCATATTCAAAGGTAAAAACTATCACTTTATTGTGAAATTAATTGGCACCAACCTGATCATGAAGACAAACTGTATGACAGAATTCGGTTATAAAGAGGAGGTCACGATGACGCAGAAGATACGTGTATTAAATTGGTCTTTTAAAATAATTTCAAACTTATAGAAAACGTCAAGAGTTTAAAGAACTTTTTTTGAACCTTTTGAGATTAAGTTGCTGACAAGATGTGCCATGACACCCCAACTCAAAAAATACGTAAGTGTCTAATTCCCACTAAAAAGATATTGTCCTACATAATATAAACATCAAATTCCAGACACTAACAATGATATATAGAGAAGGAAGGAAGGGGAAGTCGCTCAGTTGTGTCCGACTCTTTGCCACCCCTTGGACTGTAGCCCTCCAGACTCCTCCATCCATGGGATTTTCCAGGTGAGAGTACTGGAGTGGGTTGCCATTTCATTCTCCAGACAATGATATATAACTAGTCTCTAACTCACAGTTCTCATTCAAGTTTTGCCAATTGTCCAAATAATGTTCTTTATGGTAAATGCACCTAATTCAGGATCGTGTATTAGATTTAGTTGTCATGTCTTTTAATCACCAGCAACTCAGAACAATTCTTTGGTCTTCCCTTGAGTTTTGTAACTTCAACGATTTTGGAAAGAATACAGGCCAATTATTTCATAGGAAATTCCTCAATCTGCATTTATCTTCATGAATAGATTAGATTTTGCACTTTGTATAGAGATATCACAGAACTGATGCTCTTATTATATCTCAGGTGGTACATCAATTTGTCCCCTTGACATTAACCCTTTATGATGAGCAGAATAATATATCACCAAAACATATGAAGCAAAAACCTCAGACTTATGAAGGAATTTATAGAAGTACAATATTGTCACCCTGCTTATTTAACTTATATTACAGAGTACATTATACAAAATGTTGGCCTGGACGACACACAAGCTGGAATCAAGATTGCCAGGAGAAATATCAACACCTTCAGATACGCAGATGATACCACTTTCACAGCAGAAGTGAAGAAGGAGGGTTCAGGATGGGGAACACGTGTATACTGGCAGCGGAACCATCTTGATGTATTGTAAAAGCAATACAATATTGTAAAGTTAAGCAAAATAAAAAAAAATAAACTAAGATTTTTGAACCAAAAAAAAAAAAAAAAAAAAAAAAAACCTCTTGATGAAAGTAAAAGAGGAGAGTGAAAAAGCTAGTTTAAAACTCAACATTCAAAAAAGCAAAGATTATGGCATCTGTTCCCATCACTTCATGGCATATAGATGGAGGAAAAGTGGAAACAGTGTCAGATTTCATTTTCTTGGGCTCCAAAATCACTGTGGACGGTGATTGCAGCCACAAAATTAAGACACTTACTCCTTGGAAGAAAAGTTGTGACAAACCTAGACAGTGTACTAAAGAGCAGAAGCATCATTTTGTCAACAAAAGTCTGTGTAGTCAAAGCTATGGTTTTTCCAGTAGTCACGTATGGATGTGAGAGCTGGATCCTAAAGGAGGCTGAGTGCTGAAAAATTGATGCTTTTGAACTGCGGTGCTAGAGAAGGCTCTTGCAAGTGCCTTGGATTGCAAGGAGATCAAACAAGTCAATTGAAAAGGAAATCAACCCTGAATATTCATTGGAAGGACTGATGCTGAATCTGTCCTCCAATGCTTTGGCCACCTGATGTGAAGAGCTGACTCACTGGAAAAGACCCTGATGTTGGGAAAGATTGAAAGCAGGAAGAGAAGGGGACAACAGAGGATTACATCGTTGGATGGCATCACTGACTCAATGAAGATGAGTTTGAGCAAACTCAGGGAGACTGAAGGACAGAGAAGCTTGGAGTGCTGTAGTTCATGGGGTCGCAAAGAGTTAGACATGACTTAGCAACGTAACAACATAGAAACACAATAATAGGGAAAACATTAACAACATATCTTTTTTTCTTTTTTTGCTAGATTGGAGTCGAGAAAGAGAATTTGAGAAATATAATTGATATATAGTTGGCTCATTTAATATATATTGACTTTTGGACCAAACAGATATATATTTTTCCCTATATTGCATTACTAAGAAAACAGTAATAACTTTCCCACATAAGACATTTAATATTTTAATAATGAAAGTATTAAAAAATAAATCACTACATGATTACTTAAAGATCCCTTTAGAAATGATTCTTGGGACAAAGAAAAAATCAAAACTGTAATTAAAGAATGCTTCAATTCAGTTCAGTTCAGTCGCTCAGTCATATCCAACTCTTTGCGACCCCATGAATCGCAGCACACCAGGCCCCCCTGTCCATCACCAACTCCCAGAGTTCACCCAAACTCATGTCCATCGAGTCGGTGATGCCTTCCAGCCATCTCATCCTCTGTCATCCTCTTCTCCTCCTGCCCCCAATCCCTCCCAGCATCAGGGTCATTTCCAATGAGTCAACTTTTCGCATGAGGTGGCCAAAGTATTGGAGTTTCAGCTTTAGCATCAGTCCTTCCAATGAACACCCAGGACTGATCTCCTTTAGGATGGATTGGTCGGACCTCCTTGCAGTCCAAGGGACTCTCAAGAGTCTTCTCCAACACCACAGTTCAAAAGCATCAATTCTTGGCACTCAGCTTTCTTCACAGTCCAACTCTCACATCCATACATGACCACTGGAAAAACCATAGCCTCGACTAGATGGACCTTTGTTGTCAAAGTAATATCTCTGCTTTTGAATATGCTATCTAGGTTGGTCATAACTTTCCTTCCAAGGAGTAAGTGTCTTGTAATTTCATGGCTGCAATCACCATCTGCAGTGATTTTGGAGCCCTAAAAAATAAAGTCTGACACTTAGAACATTATAAATATAAGGACAGGATTTGCAGCAACATGAATGGACCTAGAGATTGTCATACTGAGTGAAGTAAGTCAGAGAAAGAAATATCATATGATATCCCTTACATATGGAATCTAAAGAGAAATTATACAAATTAGCTTACAGAATAGAATAGACTCACAGACTTAGAGAACAAATTTATGTTCACCAGGGGAAAGGATAGGGTGAAGGGATAGTTAGGGAATTTGGGATGTACACACTGCTATATTTAAAATGGGTAAACAACAAGGGCCAACAGTATAGTACATAAACTCTGCTCAATGTTATGTGGCAGCCTGGATGGGAGGGGAGTTTTGGAGAGAATGGATACATGCATATGGATGGCTGAGTCTGTACTGAGCGACTGATCTGATCTGATCTGATCTGATATCAGCAAGGTGGCATTTTGTATCAATGAAGGATGACACTATTATTTGATAAATGGTGCTGGGAAAACAGGTTAACCTCAAGACGTCAGGGGAGGAAGTGAGACTTCTTCCTTATACTATGTACCCAAAATTACAAATGATTTAAGTGAAGTGAAGTAAAGTGAAGTCGCTCAGTCGTGTCCGACTTTTTGCGACCCCATGGACTGTAGTCTACCATGCTCCTCCGACCATGGGATTTTCCAGGCAAGAGTACTGGCTGCTGCTGCTAAGTCGCATCAGGCGTGTCCGACTCTGTGCGACCCCATAGACGGAAGCCCACCAGGATCCCCCATCCCTGGGATTCTCCAAGCAAGAATACTGGAGTGGGTTGCCATTTCCTTCTCCAATGCATGAAAGTGAAAAGTGAAAGTGAAGTCGCTCAGTCGTGTCCGACTCCTAGCTACGCCATGGACTGCAGCCTACCAGGCTCCTCCATCCATGGATTTTCCAGGCAAGAGTACTGGAGTGGGGTGCCATCGCCTTCTCCGAAGAGTACTGGAGTCGGTTGCTTAAAATGTTATTTCTAAATATTAGAAAAAAGGTGACTATTCTATCCTACAGGAGAAACAAACCCTAAATAGTATCATATATAGATTGCCTAAAGTTAAAAGATGAGTCCATTTGATTATATAACATTTGAATAATTACAAACTAAAATTAAAAGAAAATAAATTATAAACGTATTTGAATTACATAAAAGAAAGAGAAGGTATACTAAAGTATACATAGCTCTTACAAAGCAATTAAAAACAATACCAAATCAAACTAATAAAAAGATTCAAATTAAAATAATGACATAGAACTTTCTACTTCTCAACTAGACAAAGATTAACAAAGAAACAGTCTATCCAATGTAGACTGTAAAGAGAAACAGATATTTCATATATTACTGATACAAATATAATTTAGAACAGTTTTACTGGAGAGAAACATGTCAGTGTGTATAAAAAATTTAACATGAGCATTCCACTTCTAGAAATGTATTCCAAATATATACTTATAAAGGTGAACAAAGACTTCAGTTAAAAATAGAGACAACCTACATGTCCAACAATGGAGGTTTGATTGACTAAATTAAGGTACATGAAAAAGATGGAATAATAGCTCTTAAAATAATTTTATAGAAAAACATATAATGCTGAGTAAGAAAGACACTGAAATCAGATTGATTATATTTTTTGCAGCAAAGATGGAGAAGCTCTATACAGTCAGCAAAAACAAGACCAGGAGCTGAGTGTGGCTCAGACCATGAACTCCTTATTGCCAAATTCAGACTGAAATTGAAGAAAGTAGGGAAAACCACTAGACCATTCAGGTATGACCTAAATCAAATCCCTTATGATTATACAGTGGAAGTGAGAAAAAGATTTAAGGGCCTAGTTCTGATAGATAGAGTGCCTGATGAACTATGGAATGAGGTTCGTGACACTGTACAGGAGACAGGGATCAAGACCATCCCCATGGAAAAGAAATGCAAAAGAGCAAAATGGCTGTCTGGAGAGGCCTTACAAATAGCCGTGAAAAGAAGAGAAGCAAAAAGCAAAGGAGAAAAGGAAAGATATAAACATCTGAATGCAGAGTTCCAAAGAATAGCAAGAAGAGATAAGAAAGGCTTCTTCAGCTATCAATGCAAAGAAATAGAGGAAAACAACAGAATGGGAAAGACTAGAGATCTCTTCAAGAAAATCAGAGATACCAAAGGAACATTTCATGCAAAGATGGGCTCGATAAAGGACAGAAATGGTATAGACCTAACAGAAGCAGAAGATATTAAGAAGAGATGGCAAGAATACACAGAAGAACTGTACAAAAAAGAGCTTCATGACACAGATAATCATGATGGTGTGATCACTGACCTAGAGCCAGACATCCTGGAATGTGAAGTCAAGTGAGCCTTAGAAAGCATCACTACGAATAAAGCTAGTAGAGGTGATGGAATTCCAGTTGAGCTATTCCAAATCCTGAAAGATGATGCTGTGAAAATGCTGCACTCAATATGCTAGCAAATTTGGAATACTCAGCAGTGGTCACAGGACTGGAAAAGGTCAGTTTTCATTCCAATCCCAAAGAAAGGCAAGGCCAAAGAATGCTCAAACTACTGCACAATTGCACTCATCTCACATGCTAGTAAAGTAATGCTTAAAATTCTCCAAGCCAGGCTTTAGCAATATGTGAACTGTGAACTTCCTGATGTTCAAGCTGGTTTTAGAAAAGGCAGAGGAACCAGAGATCAAATTGCCAACATCTGCTGGACCATGGAAAAAGCAAGAGAGGTCCAGAAAAACATCTATTTCTGCTTTATTGACTATGCCAAAGCCTTTGACTGTGTGGATCACAATCAACTGTGGAAAATTCTGAAAGAAATGGGAATACCAGACCACCTGACCTGCCTCTTGAGAAATTTGTATGCAGGTCAGGAAGCAACAGTTAGAACTGGACATGGAACAACAGACTGGTTCCAAATAGAAAAAGGAGTTCATCAAGGCTGTATATTGTATATTATTTAACCTATATGCAGAGTACATCATGAGAAACGCTGGACTGGAAGAAACACAAGCTGGAATCAAGATTGCCAGGAGAAATATCAATAACCTCAGATATGCAGATGACACCACCCTTATGGCAGAAAGTAAAGAGGAACTATAAAGCCTCTTGATAAAGGTGAAAGTGGAGAGTGAAAAAGTTGGCTTAAAGCTCAACATTCAGAAAACTAAGATCATGGAATCTGGTCCCATCACTTCATGGCAAATAGATGGGGAAACAGTGATTCTGGGCTCCAAAATCACTGCAGATGGTGACTGCAGCCATGAAATTAAAAGATGCTTACTGCTTGGAAGGAAAGTTATGACCAACCTAGATAGCATATTCAAAAGCAGAGACATTACTTTGCCAACAAAGGTTTGTCTAGTCAAGGCAATGTTTTTTCTTGTGGTCATGTATGGATGTGAGAGTTGGACTGTGAAGAAGGCTGAGCGCCGAAGAATTGATGCTTTTGAACTGTGGTGTTGGAGAAGACTCTTGAGAGTCTCTTGGACTGCAAGGAGATCCAACCAGTCCATTCTGAAGGAGGTCAGTCCTGGGATTTCTTTGGAAGGAATGATGCTAAAGCTGAAACTCCAGTACTTTGGCCACCTCATGCGAAGAGTTGACTCATTGGAGAAGACTCTGATGCTGGGAGGGATTGGGGGCAGGCAGAGAAGGGGACGAGAGAGGATGAGATGGCTGGATCGCATCACCAACTCAATGGACATGAGTCTGAGTGAATTCCGGGAGCTGGTGATGGACAGGGAGGCCTGGCATGCTGCAATTCATGGGGTCGCAAAGAGTCAGACACAACTGAGCGACTGATCTGATCTGATCTGATACATTTAATATATATATATGTTTATATGTGTGTGTATAAATATATATATGTGTGTGTATATATATGAAAAAGGGCTTCCCTGGTTACTCAGTGGTAAATAATCTGCCTGGCAATATAGGAGACACAGGTTCGATCCCTGGGTTGGGAAGATTCCCTAGAGAAGGAAATGGCAACCCATTACAGTATTCTTGCCTGGGAAATCCCATGAACAGAGGCACTAGGTGGGCTACAGTCCATGGGATTGCAAAAAAGAGTCAGACATGACTTAGCAACTAAAACGACAAATGTGTGAAACAGACCAAATGAATTTATGTACAAATATTAACATCATGAGAAACGCTGGGCTGGATGAAACACAAGCTGGAATGAAGATTGCTGGGAGAAATATCAATAACCTCAGATATGCAGATGTGGAGAAGGCAATGGCACCCCACTCCAATACTCTTGCCTGGAAAATCCCATGGATGGAGGAACCTGGTAGTCTGCAGTCCATGGGGTTGCTAAGAGTTGGACACAACTGAGCGACTTCACTTTTACTTTTCACTTTCATGCATTGGAGAAGGAAATGGCAAACCACTCCAGTATTCTTGCCTGCAGAATCCCAGGGATGGTGGAGCCTGGTGGGCTTCCATCTATGGGGTCGCACAGAGTCAGACACGACTGAAGTGACAGCAGCAGCAGCAGCAGATATGCAGATGACACCACCCTTATGGCAGAAAGTGAAGAACTAAAGAGCTTCTTGATGAAAGTGAAAGAGGAGAGTGAAAAAGTTGGCTTAAAGCTCAACATTCAGAAAACTAAGATCATGGCATCTGGTCCCATAACTTCATGGCAAATAGATGGGGAAACAGTAGCTGACTACTTTTCTGGGCTCCAAAATCACTGCAGATGGTGATTGCAGCCATGAAATTAAAAGACGCTTACTCCTTGGAAGGAAAGTTATGACCAACCTAGATAGCATATTCAAACGCAGAGACATTACTTTGCCAACAAAGGTCCATCTAGTCAAGGCTATGGTTTTTCCAGTGGTCATGTATGGATGTGAGAGTTGAACTATAAAGAAAGCTGAGTGCAAAGAATTGATGCTTTTGAACTGTGGTGTTGGAGAAGACTCTTGAGTCCCTTGGACTGCAAGGAGATCCAACCAGTCCATCCTAAAGGAAATCAGTCCTGGGTATTCATTGGAAGGACTGATGTTCAACCTGAAACTCCAATATTTTGGCCACCTGATGCGAAGAGCTAACTCGTTTGAAAAGACCTTAATACCGGGCAAGTTTGAAGGCAGGAGGAGAAGGGGACGACAGAGGATGAGATGGTTAGATGGTATCACCGACTCAATGGACATGAGTTTGGGTGAACTCCCGGAGTTGGTGATGGACAGGGAGGCCTGGGGTGCTGCGGTTCATGGGGTCGCAAAAAGTCATATACGACTGAGTGACTGAATTGAACTGAACTGAATTAACATATTAACAAGAGTTGTCCCCATTTAGATGATTTTTGTTTTCCTATTGGTGTTGTAGTTTTCATGTTTTCAATGGATGAGCATGGATGTTTTTATAAATAGGAAAAATAAGAAAAAAATGATTGAGCCCTTTAATGACAGTCACTAAATTTTTTTCTCCCCAAAATTGCTGGTAATGAGCTTAGTTCAATAAGTCAAAGCCAGATATACTCAGGCTGCTTTCTTCCCCATCCCTGCTCATCCACCCCTCCTCCTATAGCTGCATCCTCAGAGTGCTCCTGGGTACACTTTGTACACAAACTGCTCCTTCTCTAAGCTCTGTCCTGGGTTCCTGGAATAAGGAAGCACCAGGGAATCCCCTGTCCTGAGCCCTGGGGTTCCACAGCAGCTCCAATCTTCCACCCCTCACCCCTGTGGACAGTGCACCCTCAAGCAGATGCATCCCTGCATGACTCTGCTGAGCCCCAGCCAACCCCAACACAATGGGAACTTCACAGCTTCCACAGAAAGGAAACCAAACGAAGAGTGCAGTGTGGTCAGAACAACGTGTCCAAGTTGCAGAGCAGAGGGCAGCCTGTGGCAATTGTTGTCTCTAACCATGTGTCCAGGCTGACAACAGAGACCCATGGAATGGCAGTGACTAACCAGAACGTCTGAGGCCAGTCTGGGATGATTTTTTTCACAAGCAGACACGAATCGCTCTACAATAATTGAGATTAACTGTGTAGAACAAAGCTACGACAACATTGCGTCTATTCCCCCAGGCACTTGGCCTAGGCAAGCCTGGCTTCTCTAGACTTCTCCAACAAAAGAGAGAGGGGCAGTAGATGGAGTAGGTTCCAGGCCACAAAGCACAGTGATAGTGAAAGCTTCTCTTAGCGTCTAAGCCCCTCCCCACTGTGTGTGTGCTCAGTTGCTCAGTCATGTCCGACTCTTTCCAACCCCATGGACTGTAGCCCACCAGGCTCCTCTGTCCATGGGATTTCCCAGACAAGATTACTGGAGTGGGTAGCCATTCCCTTCTCTAGGGGATCCTTCCAACCCGGGGATCAAACCCATGTCTCTTGCATCTCCTGAATTGGCAGGTGGATTCTTTACCACTGTGACACCTAGAAGCCACCCCATTAGCTTTTGTCAAAAGAAAATGAAAGTGAAAGAGTCCATTGAATACTCCAGGCCAGAAAACTGGAGTGGGTAGCCTTGCTCTTCTCCAGGGGATCTTCCCAATTCAGGGATCGAACCCAGGTCTCCCACATTGCAGGCAGATTCTTTATCAGCCGAGCCACAAGGGAAGCCCAACTTCTGTCAACTAAAGTAATTTCTAGAAACCTAAAGACAATCAATCCACAGTAGTCCATGTGAGTGGATGCGTGGCCTTCTCAGAGGGCCCACTAAAAACAGCATGCCGGGCAGGGCATTCTGGGGAGAGGGAGGCAATGATGAAGGTGTTTCCCAAGTGACCAGATCTAGGAGGAAGCCATGAGTGATGCAGGGGCCACGGCGGGGCTCCAGGGCCATCAGGGAAGAGGGAAACCAGAAAAGGGGAGTGTTTCAAGCAGAGTGTAGAGGTTTGAAGACATGGTTTCCCTCATTCTTTTGTCCTGGCCAGCCCTGGGTTTGGGGTTTCCACCTGTCTTCAGTGTGGTATTCAGGGGAAAAGGGTTGGTACTCAGCTGAGATCCATCAGATTCTTGTTCTGCACTGAGGGTAATGATTGGTATCAGTCTGGTTATTTGGAAGAAAATTTCATATAAAATACATATGTGCTTAACATTTAAAGGGTCTATTCATTTTCACATGCTGAGCTCTGAAGCTTTGGCTTGAATGG
Organism: Tragelaphus eurycerus; assembly: GCA_935064755.1. NCBI lineage: Eukaryota > Metazoa > Chordata > Mammalia > Artiodactyla > Bovidae > Tragelaphus > Tragelaphus eurycerus. The sequence continues at coordinate 11,503,653 of CAKXYN010000024.1, read as the reverse complement.
CAAGCACTGAACTGTGACCAGATCTTTCTGTCTCTTTCGCCATCCATTGTAACTTCCCTGTCTAGTGTCCTAGCTTTCCTGAGAGCTTCCTTCTGCAGGAAGTGGAGGATGGAGAGTGGCAGGCATGAAAGAGAAGCCAAGACTACTGAACATCAATGGGTTCCAGCCATGTATTGGCCCAAACTCACTGTAATGTGTTCCTGTTTATAGAGGTTACATTATTTCCCCTTAACCCAGTGAGTTAAGAAGGGAATTAGATTGTAGTGTTTCATGATATGAAGCTCATTTTGCCTACAGATACATGAGGCCCCCCCAGTTAATTATAGCTCATGCCTATCCTCTAAGATGTCTTAAGGACCCCAGACTACTCCAGGCAGGGGACATGAAGAGCCAAAGTCACATCTCAACATGAATCCAGGAAAAGCCCCTTTATTCTGTATAGTCAGCTCTGTGGATTCAGTGAACTTTTTTTCTTGGTCTACAAGAAGCTTAGAAAACAGTATTCCTTTTGAGAAAATGATTTCAGTACTCATGTTTTGTCATGCGTAATTCAGTAAAGAGACTCCTTGGGAACATCTCATATCAGTGGACTTTGATAATGCCAAATGTTTTCTTTGTGCCTTGCATATTGCTCTAAATTATGAATCCTAAACTAGGCTTGCTATATTGTTGTTACTGTAAGTGATATTTATGCTGTTGATGATAATATATACATTTTAAAAAATGATCATGGAGGGCTGGTTCTGCATCTAGACCAATAACAGATCCCTGACATATTACAAACTGGAGGAAGGATGGAAAGAGTGAGAAAAAAATAAAGCTAGAAATAAAAGTCTCCTTCCTCCCACCCTTCTCCTTCATCAAAGTGGCTTTGTTTTTGTCTCTCTTTTTTTTTTAAGGAAAACAAGGAGTGTTTTTTATTTTTTCATATATCATAGTCTTTTAGAGACATCTCCATTAAAAATAAACAGAGGTTCTTACTAAATTGTTCCAAGTTTACATTCTTTGATGAGTTTGGGCAGGCAGGAGAGAGAAATATTTTCCCTAAGTGGCCACCTGGCAACAGTTCTCCCATCTCTTGACCCCTCTCCTGAGAACTCCCTTGCTTAATTCAAGTCTTGTATTTGCTTTGGGCTTTCATTCAATACAGTGGGTCTTCTCTGCAGGAGAGTCATTCCAGTCCCACAGACAGCCCTGGTTCTGGGTTCTCCTTTCCTATGAATCATGTGTTAAATCACCTAATTTCCCCCATTTCTGTTTATGGGAAGGATTTATTTTTTTAAAAAATCTACCTTAACGTCTTACGTCCAATTGCACTGATTCTCTTTAGACCATTAGAATTTCAGAAAAATCAAAGTCAATAGTAGCCACTGGCATAAGGATATAAAGATGTAACTGTATTGAAAGAAATTAATTTTTATATTTAAGGTCAACTGAGTTTTGACACAAAATTCAATGAGGAAAGAATAATCATTTTAACAAACAATGTTGGGAAAATTGTATGTCCACCTGAGGAAAGGTAAACTCCGACATCATACCATACACGAAAATTAACTTAAGATGGATCAGAGACCTAAATGTGAAAGCCAAAATATAAAATGTTTGGAATAAAACAGGAAAAAAATCTTCAGAAACTTGGGGTAGGCAAAAATATTGTTGATACAACACCAAAAAAATATGAGCCATGAAAAGAAAAACACTGATAACTCAAACTTTATTAAAATTCAAAATTTTGTGCTTCAAAGACATGATTAAGAACATGAAAAGATAAGCCACAGACTGAGAGAAAATATTTTTGCAAATTACACACGTGGTAAAGGACTGTCAACCAGAATATATAAAAAAACTCTTTAAGACAAAAAATTCATATAAAAGTTGACCTAAGGTATGAATCAACATTTCACCAAAGAAGATATATGAATACAAATAAGCTCACAAAAAGAAGTTCCATCTCATTAGTCATTAGGAGAATGGAAATCAAAACCACAATGAGGTATCATGCCCACTAGAATGGCTATAATCAAAAAGACAGATAATAGCAAATGTTGTCCAAGATGTGGAGAAACAGGAAACCTCACACAGTGCTAGCAAGAATATAAAATGGTACAGATGCTTTGAAAAAAGTTTTACAGTTTCTTAAAACTTAAACATAAATTTACCCTATGACCCAGGAATTCCAGACCTACTCATTTAACCAAGAGAAATGGTAACATACGTCTACACTAAGACCTGCACACAAATATTCACAGCCATATTGTTCATAATAGCTTAGAAGTGGACATAACCCAAATGTCCATAAATTGATGAATAAACGAAATGTGGTATATTCATACATTGGAATATTCTCAGCAATAAAAGGAAATGAAATATTGATACATCAGATCAGATCAGATCAGTCGCTCAGTCGTGTCCGACTCTTTGAGACCCCATGAACTGCAGCACGCCAGGCCTCCCTGTCCATCACCAGCTCTCGGAGGTCACTCAGACTCACATCCATCGAGTCAGTGATGCCATCCAGCCATCTCATCCTCTGTCGTCCCCTTCTCCTCCTGCCCCCAATCCCTCCCAGCATCAGAGTCTTCTCCAATGAGTCAACTCTTCGCATGAGGTGGCCAAAATACTGGAGTTTCAGCTTGAGCATCATTCCTTCCAAAGAAATCCCAGGGCTGATCTCCTTCAGAATGGACTGGTTGGATCTCCTTGCAGGCCAAGGGACTCTCAAGAGTCTTCTCCAACACCACAGTTCAAAAGCATCAATTCTTTGGCGCTCAGCCTTCTTCACAGTCCAGCTCTCACATCCATACATGACCACAGGAAAGACCATAGCCTTGACTAGGCGAACCTTTGTTGGCAAAGTAATATCTCTGCTTTTGAATATGCTATCTAGGTTGGTCATAACTTTCCTTCCAAGGAGTAAGTGTCTTTTAATTTCATGGCTACAGTCACCATCTGCAGTGATTTTGGAGCCCAGAAAAAGAAAGTCTGACACTGTTTCCACTGTTTCTCCATCTATTTCCCATGTAGTGATGGGACCAGATGCCATGATCTTCGTTTTCTGAATGTTGAGCTTTAAGCCAACCTTTTCACTCTCTACTTTCACTTTCATCAAGAGGCTTTTTAGATACATACTACAACATTAATAAACTTCAAAGAAAGACTATGTATTGAATGATTTCATTTATACGAAATGTAAAGAAACTGCATGAGATATAAAAAATGTAAAGAAACAGGAAGTAAACTAGAGATTGTCTGAGGCTGGGGATAGGAAAAAGATTAGGTAAAATGGATATGAGAAACTTCACTAGAGTGGTACAAATATTTCTAAATGATTATTGAGATTTTTACATAAATTGACATAAAAATAATTGAACTGCACACCTAAAACGGGTGAATCTCATGATACATTATTTGTTAAAAGTCAGTAGCCACCAAAGGAAACATGATAGAAGATGTAAACCTAAACTCTCAATCTTAACTTCAAATTCTTTCTATTATTTGTTAACCCTTTTAAAAAGAGACTAGCTCTCTAGCTGCAAAGAAATAATGGAAAACAGTAGAGAAAATAATAGAGAAGCATAAGATGATCCATCAGTAGAAAACAAGTTCAAACTAACCTAGCCACAATCAAAGGGAAAGCTAGTTTTCCTCTGTGCAAATTTTCTTTGTAGAAGATATCCCATCTCAATATAAATGTGTCCCATATCAAAAAGAATTATTCCTGAACCCCATATTCTAAAGTCAGATATTGGGGATATCATCCATGATATTTTCACCAAAGATCTTTTCTAAACAGAAAGAAAAGATGAAAGGAGAAAGATGGAAGGGAGAAAAAGAAAAGCCAGCAAGTTCAAAGAAGAGACAGGAGTTTGAGATTTGAAGAAGCTCCAGCCAATCTGCAAGGTAGGAAAAATTTCACAAAGTTGGTGAATCAAATTCCCATGACTCCCTACTCATAGGGCTAGTTTTCAGGGAGAAGAGCCCACTGCTATTCCACACTTCTCCCCCACCGCCCCTGCGCAGCACACAAAACCTCACACTTCATTCCTGAATAAACACAAACACAAGTGATACCAAGGACTCCAAACAAAAGCCCAGTTGCACCCTGAGTTGATTAACTGTGCTGCTGCTGCTGCTGCTGCTAAGTCTCTTCAGTCATGTCTGATTCTGTGCGACCCCACAGATGGCAGCCCACCAGGCTCCACCGTCCCTGGGATTCTCCAGGCAAGAACACTGGAGTGGGTTGCCATTTCCTTCTCCAATGCATGAAAGTGAAGTCGCTCAGTCGTGTCTGACTCTTAGCAACTTCATAGACTGCAGCCTACCAGACTCCTCTATCCATGGGATTTTCCAGGCAAGAGTACTGGAGTGGGGTGCCTTCTCCGTGATTAACTCTAGGGTCCATCAAATTGGCCAAGTCCTTTAACTTCCGATAGCCAGGGAGATACACAAACAGATACCTGTTTATGGAGTTTCCAACGCCAAGGGGAATGCAGCCTGTCCCAAACCCCAAGTCAGATTATTCATCAAGGTTTTCTGTTCCTTTAATAGTTATGTTTCTTTTATTCTTTCAACTGAGAAGTCTCTGATTATTAGACAGTTAAGATACTTCTAAAGAAGAAATATGAATTGTGAGGTTTCAGGACATGTGTCTATAAATCCAAAGCCTGTGGCTGCTTCTCTCCAGGGTTAACCCTGAAATGGTAACTAGGGGATGTGTGTTTAACTTACTGTCAACCATGATCCCAATCAATGTTATTTTCTATTGCCTTCAGCTGGAAGAATTCAAGTCAAGAAGGACTTGCACAGAAACTATGTTGGGGAGATGACAAAGGTCTAGTTCTTATTTAAGAACTGGGATCTTTTCTTTCATAGGCAGGAGAGAAGGGTGTGAGAAATAAACCTCCTGCTGACACAAAGAAGGGGTTCTCGTAACTGTTTACTCTACCCACAACAGTTCTGAACCCTATCAGACAAAAGGTGGCTTGTTCCTCTGCAGACTCAGTGATATGCGGAATTGGCTGAGGTGGTTCCAAAAGGTGTTTGGCCAGTGCAAATGAATGAGCTTGGAGAAGGGCTTGCCAAGTCCTGTTCAGGTTTATAGAAGTCAAGAAGCCATGGCATTCCAACTCTGGTCATATTTCTCCAGTTCGGCTTAAGTTTTGTGCCTGCAGTTGACTGCCTTTTTTGTATTTTGATTTTCATTAAGACAGAAGGCTTGCTGTTGGCAATAACGCCATGGAACGTCCTTGCTGGAGCTTAACATTTCAGCACATTTTGCATTGCCTAATGATGGGGTTGTGGTTTGCCAGGAAGGGACTGTTAACGCTTTCCTCCTAGAACTGGGTAGAACTATCCCTGTGCAAACCTCAGCTAGTTCAAACAAAGCTTCTGTAATGGCAAAGGGAGAGAAAAGCTGCTATAAATACTTTTAAAGGCTGCATAGGTGATTTACAACTCGCTTTATTAATCCTATAAAAAGGCACAGCTGAACGCCTTTAAGTTACATGCATACAGATGACTAATTAAATACACAGTTAAAAGTCTTGACCCAGCACAATTCTGACCATTAAAGAAATAAGTCTTGAATTACCCTCTAGGCAAAAGTTTTTGGATGAATTTGTGGGTGGAAGAGGATGAGGGGTGAGGTGAAGGGAGAAGGTTGACATAGTAGATGACGGCAGGTGACAGAGAAGAGGGGAAATTGACTTCCTGCTGGTTCATGCTTACCCAGCATCACAACACTTACTGAGGACAACACAGCAGCCACAGAACTGCCCACCACTGCCAAAAGCCACTTCCTCTCACCTCTGACAATGACTGGACTATGGTTAGTTTGAGTAGGGGTGAATTAAAGTAGCTTTGGATGCAGAAAGAATAATAGAATCCTAACATGCTGGTGGGGTGACATCTCACAGGCTTGCTGACCTCAATTGGTTTATACTTTTTTTGGGGGGGGGGAGGAACGGATTCACCTTTAATGAGGCAAGAAGGGGCAGCATCAGATTAGTGAGCTGCTGCAGTAACCCAAGAAAAGAGTAAGTATATATAGGCATATATGTGGACATCTACTGTTAAGGGGGCCTGTTCTTCTCCAAGATTGTTTGGAATGAGTGAAGTCTCTCAGTTGTGTCCAACTCTTTGTGACCCCATAGACTGTAGCCCTACCAGACTCCTCTGTCCATGGGATTTTCCAAGCAAGAATACTGGAGTGGGTTGCCATTTCCTTCTCCATCAATTGGTTTATACTTTTAAAAACTGATGCTTGGGGATGAGAGGATTTTTTTTTTCTATCACAGGACTAGTTATCAGCAAAATGAGAATGAGGACCCAGAAGCAATCTCTAGAACGTTAACCTTTCCAAGACACCACTCATTCTGCAGGCTGTGTTGCCAGGAGACACAACATATTTTGATGGAGGAGAGAGGGGATTAGTGGAAGGCAAGTCAGGTAGGATGCAATTCCAAAACTTTAAATGTTTGCCAAACCATTTATCAGAAACATAAAAGGCTCTTTCAGTTTTAAGGTTCTTGGAAAGGATTGGGAGAGGAGGGAGTGGCCTTTCCCATCAGGGGACAAGACTGAACAATTCTTCCATCGGCTAAGTGGGGTTTTCTTTGTTGCTTGGCCCCCTCACAAAATCTGGCTCTGTACAAAACATTTTTAGAAACTCCCAAGTCAGGCTGTGAAAGTGTTGTGTGAGAACATTGGGACACAGGTCAGGAAGATTGGATAGCATGCCTAAGGGGCTGCTTGGGGGCAGCCAGTGTTATTCCTCTTGCATTTAGCACTTGCGGTGATCCACCAAGGTCAAGGTCACCTCCATACAGGCTGCCCAAATAAAGTCTGCAGCTGATAACTTTTTTTTTCCCACTTGCACAGCTCTACCTGCTTTGTTTGCTTCCGTAGTGACCCTGAGGCCATTTCCTCAGTTCCAAATAGAGGCCAAGTTTGCTTCCCTATTTATACGTGAAGCACGGAGCCTAACTGTTGGCTTTACCTAGAAACGTTACCTTCTTTGCCCTCACTGTTTTTCATTGATTTTACACTCCTGTCATTAGCTAATTTCTATCCATGACTCAAGTTTCAGCTCAGATGTCACTTCAGAGTGACAGAGAAGTCTTTCTGGATTCAGGGCTCTCTTACCTCCTCTCCTCTCATAGGAGATTTTGCATACCCTTGTCATAGGAAACACTCATCACACGCTAACTGTCTAGGTTCAGGTTTTTTTTTTTTTTTTTTAATTCTGATAATAGGCTCCATGAGGGCAGGAACCATGTTCTGTAACTCACCATTGTATATATATTATGGTGCCTGACATATAGAGGGATGCTTATAAAACACAGTTTTTAAATAGCCAAATGTCCTTCTCTCTTTCTCACCATCTCTCCATTGCTTTCCATATGGGAAAACAATTTAATAGAATATAAGGTTTCACTGGACTTCCCTGGTGGCTCAGTTGGTAAAGTGTCTGTCTTCAATGCGGGAGACCTGGGTTCGATCCCTGGGTCGGGAAGATTCCCTGGAGAAGGAAATGGCAACCCACTCCAGTACTCTTGCCTAGAAAATCCCATGGACAGAGGAGCCTGGTGTCCATGGGGTCACAAAGAGTCGGACACAATTGAGAGACTTCATTAAAATAAAAAATTATTTTACTTTAAACATAGAGAAGTGGATGAAAATGACTGAATGTGAGAGTTTAATTAGTTTCATAGGGCTGTAACAACAAAATATCAAAGACAAGATAGCCTATATGACAGAAATTGATTGTCTGGAGATCAGAAGGCCAAATCAAGGTTGTGAGAAGGATTGACTCCTTCTGAGGATTATGAAGGAAGGATCTGCTCCAGGCCTTCATAGTATGTAGAGGGCTGTCTTCATGTTCACATGGCATTCTTTCTATATGCCCGTTTGTCTCCAAGTTTCTCCCTTTTTATAAGGACCCCAGTCATATTGGATTAGGGCCCTCCCAAATGATCTCATTTTAACTTGATTAGCTCTAAAAAGACCCCAGTCTCCAAATAAGATCACACTCTGAGGTATCATAGGTACAGTTCAGTTCAGTTCAGTCCTCAGTCGTGTCCGACTCTTTGTGACCCCATGAATAGCAGCACGCCAGGCCTCCCTGTCCATCACCAACTCCTGGGTTAGGACCTAAAAAAATGAAATTAGCGGGACATGATTCAACCCATAATAGGAACAATGGATGTCACTGCAACTATAGCTGGCCCTTGAAAGACTAAAATCACAATGAGATTGAAATATTTCAACATTCTCTATAGGCTGATTATGGTCACTTCTAATAGAGCTTAGAAAGCCAGGCTGAGTAGCATAATTCTAGGGATATAATCTCCAAATGGAAGCCTTAGGATTTTCAAGACCCTGCACCAGAGTGTTCAGTCAGAACACAAGGTGCTATAGAAACCTTTTGCTAAAAGAACCCACTGGATCACATGTCACAGTCAAATAATTGCAGCCCTTTCCCCTCAAAATTATTTCCTTTGCCAAGAAGCAAAGGAAAGCTGTTTCCTAAGGGCATTATGGGGTTTCCATCTTTTGTTCTAAACTTGCACTATTATTCCCAGAATAACTGTGAAATTGAATTTGATCCATGAAGCTGATGAGTAATCATCTAAGGTCACCTAGAGGTGAAATATACCTCTGCTCACTGATTCAGTGTTTCTTTTGTAAATGCTCTTTACATATGAAGGAAGGTGGCTCTTAATGTGGCCCATTTTCTTTCCTGTTTCCAAGTTTTGATTTCATTTATGAATTTTTTCCTGCAAAACTTTTAAATGCTTATCCAGTCAAGTAATAAGTCTTTTCCTTTTTATCTTTGTGTTTCCCATGTGTTTTCCTCTCAGGAGCCTTGTTGATTCCCCAGTGGCATCCTCCGTCCCCTGCCTCCTACACTAGGAGTTGTTCATGTCTGACTTCTCTAGGAGCCTTGAGGAACAGCACAGGCTCTTTAACTGATAGGTTTTATTTTTTCAAGGGTGGGTGGCTTTGCAATATCCTGGATAAGACACATTTAATAGCATCAAATAGCACTTCTTTTATACCATTTGCCATATTTTATGCAATTGGCCAGATGTTTGTGTCTCCCATTAGACTGACCTCCACTGAAGGCAGAGACTATGTTTGGTTCACTGTTTTAGCCCCAGAACCTAACCCAGTGCATGTTCAACACAGGTGAATGCCACAGTGAATGCCTAGCTAACATCTGTGAATGTCATCACTGGGGGCCCTCTCCTCTCCCTTGGTTGCTCCTTATCCTTTAACAGCATGTCTTGAATGTTAAATTCTCTCGGATTATTCCAAACTCAAAACTCAGCATCTATGACATCATCAGCTTGTTGGTCACATGGTATTAAGTGGTCACGTAACCCTATTATAAGGCTAATTTTATTAGCAAAAAAGAACAAAATCCAAAGGACTGAATCCTTTGAAGTCACTCAAAGGATTCTGTCTCTAGGCCTATTTTATCTACATTAGAGGATGAATCAGATCAAGTGACTTTCTTACCCAACACCTTGGCTATTTCTTAAGCTAATTGTCATTCATTTCTTCTCAGAGTCACGCAATCAACAAAGCCCCATCTTTAGTAGCTTCCATTTCACTCTTACTGTTTGTAAGGGAGTGAAGCTAGACCTCTGTTGAAAAATTGATGCTGTAAAAAGAATTTTAGATACAATCAGTTCAGTTCAGTCACTCAATCATTGCTGATTCTTTGTAACTCCATGGACTGCAGCACACCAGGCTTCCCTGTCCTTCACCATCCCCTGGAGTTTGCTCAAACTCATGTCCATCCAGGCAGTGATGCCATCCCCTTCCTCTATCATCCCCTTCTCCTCCTGCCTTCAATCTTTCCCAGCATCAGGGTCTTTTCCAATGAGACAGTTCTTTGCATGAGGTGGCCAAAGTATTGGAGCTTCAGCTTCAGCATCAGTCATTCCAATGAATATTCAGGACTTAGATAAAATATGGGCCATTAAAAAGAACAACAGAATAATGAGATTCTTTTCTCAGAATACACGTGTGGCAAGCACCAATCTCTCCCACTCATTTTTTTCCTCCCTCACTTACCTCTGCTGAAAACAGATAAGACACATGCTTGCTGAACTAATCTAAACCTAGCAAACCAAGTATAATGATGTTGTTCAAGGAAAATAACCCTACTTTGTGTTTCTCAATCCCATCTTAGCAAATTTAGGCTGCTACTCAGGAGCTGGGCAAGCATGCGAAGGGAGAGAATGAGAAGAATGAAGTGGGATGCGTCTATCAAATCCAGCACAAGTTTGCTTTTGGATTTGCTATGAAAGTGACTCATTTCATAAACAATACAGCTGCTGTAGGAGGCAGCCTTGTCAGATTTGATGGATGGCTGTGTATCTCTGGATCTTCTGCAGTTGTCAGGCAGACACGCTTAGGGGCCAAGCAACCATATCAAATGTATCTTGAGTCAATAAGAAATATGAGAACTCTTCCTACCAATGGTAAAAATAAGGCAAAATTCTCTGAACAGTGGGACTCTGGATCCACTCTACATGCTGGCCCCAGCCTATGTTTTGGCCACTGTTTCACATCTGACCTATCCAAGTGCCCCTGCTTTGCAAGTGAGTTCTAGGGAGTCTCTCCCTTTCACAGAGCAAGGTCAATCTCATGGTACCCAAATAGGAAAGCCTAAGTGAGGGAATGGATAAGTGATAGCTAGTATGAGGAAAGATTGGATTTCTGGCAAATGTGAACTTCTGAGCATGAACCAGTGGGCTGGATAATGAACTTTCCCTTTTGTGAAGAGTTAGTCCAGCCGCATTCCTCATTTCTAGTAGAAACACAATCTACAGGACAGCTTCTATGGCTCCCAAGCAAAGAGAACAAGAATAACGACCAATGGGCTGTTTGCATGGCAGAGCTTGTATCCACTTCTCTCCTTCACTCCAGCTTAAGGAATAATGGGGTTTGCTCTGATCTGACCTCTCAACTCCTAGAAAGCCTACATTCTGGCCAGGAAGCGTGCCAATTTTGACAGAGGGAATGTTATTGGAAGAAATTTGGAAAAGTCTTGTCAGTCAAATACATCAATACATCAATCAACCCAATTCTCATGGTCTCTAAAAGCTCCACCATAAACCCTTCCTTGTTTTAAGACACCAAAGACATCTGTGAAAATGCAATTGCAAGGGTAAAACATTAAGCCATTTCTTACAAGCCATTTGTCAATGAACTTGATCCTGGTTGAATGTCCCTGAGCAGAGGTTCCTCTGCCAGTAGCTGACCAGAGTGCTCCACCGTCTCTCTCCTGCTTCCAACTCTGTTCTCCCACCCTGTTTTTTCATCTCTTTTTCTCTTCAGATAGGACTTACTCTTAAAAGTGTGTCTAGGTTGGACCCTCATGACTTAGTGTTTGGCCTCAGACCAAGGATTGATACCAGTTGTTCTTTTAATGGGACTTCACCTGTGTGAATCCCCCTAACAATGTCAAAGTTCCAGGTAGAAGGAACATGTTAAAGGCTTGCTTTACATTTTTAATGACTTTTTTTATTTTGAGAAAATTATAGATTCACATGCAATTGTAAGAAATAATAGAGAGATCACCAGCCACTTCCTTCCACACCCTCAGTCCCTGGCAACCACTAATCTGTTATCCATCTCTAGTAGTTTGCTACTGTGGGAATTTATATTTATGGGTCATATATCACCTTTATGTAACCTTTTGATATGGACTTTTTCACTCAGCATAATTCTCTGGAGATTCATTCAGGCTGTTCCATGTCTCAGAAGCTTTCTTTATATCAGAGAATAGTATCCATGGGATAGATGTATCAATGGTTTGATTAACCACCCACCCACTGAAGGACTTTTGAGTTGTTTCTAATTTTTGGCTGTCACAAATAAAGTTGCTATGAACAACTGTTTTCAGGTTTTGGTACAGACATAGGTTTTCATCGTATGTGTGTATGTGTGTGTATTCTCAGTCATTCCGATTCTTTGCAGCGCTATTAACTGTATACTGCCAGGCTCCTCTGTCCATGGGATTTTCCAGGCAAGAATACTGGAGTGAGTTGCCATTTCCTTCTGAAAAGGATCTTCCTGATCCAGGGATCAAACCTGTGTCTCTTGCATCTCCTGCATTAGCAGGCAGATTCTTTACCACTGTGCCACCTGGGAAGCCAGGTTTCATTACTCTGGGATAAATGCCCAAAAGTGCAATGGCTGAGTCATACCATAGTTGCATATTTAGTTTTGTAAGGAACTACCATAGTCTTTTCCAAAGTGGCTGTACCATCTTGTATTCCCATCAGCAATGTATTGAGTAAGCCCTTGATCTACATTTTGAGTGTTTTTATTTCACTAAATGTCAAAATCAAAGTCCTTTCAACAGTTCCCTTTAGGCACCCAAGGAAACAACAGAAAGGGCAGCCCTCACCCTCTTTGAGTTGCATGGTTTATGCCCCTGCCTGATACATGGCTATCTCCGCCCACACTCACTTTGATTCTGCAGACTGCCTTCATGTTTTCCCCTCCTCTGAGTACCTTCCAAAACCCTTATCAACATCAGCTGCAATTCCTTTGTGTCTTGTTCCGATCATAATCTCCTAATCCTCCCCAGATGCCATACCAAGCCCAGCAGCGCAGCGGCAGCTGCAACCACAGCTCATGCATGACTCAGCACCTCAGACAGATGAGCTGGACCTCTGACCCCAGCAATCTGGGCCAGCACTAGCCACTCACTCTTTCCAGGTCCAAGGGACAACCCTGTCTTCACTCCTATTCTGCCAGGAATAAAGCAGAACTTTCATAGGGCAGAGAATGCAGTTTGAATTGAACTAGGCAGGAACAAGGGCCTGCTGACAAGGAAGTCTACGCTGGGGGTGGGCACAGCCTTAGCACCAGGAATTTTACCATGTGGGGCAGGTCTTTCCTCACTTCTGAGCATCATGACCATAAGTGTAAAAATGCTAGTTATCATTTATGGAGTATCTGACGTGGTCCAGAAACTTTTAAAGTATACTTTCCATGTATCAGGGCTTCCTTGATTGCTCAGATAGTAAGGAATCTGCCTGCAATGCAGACCTGGATTCAATCCCTAGGTCAGGAAGATCCCCTGGAGGAGGGCATGGCAACCCAGTCCAGTATTCTTGCCTGGAGAATTCCATGGACAGAGGAGCCCAGAGTGTTGCAGTCCATGGGGTCACAGAGAGTTGGATAGGACTGAGTGACTAACACTTCCAGGTATCAGCTCACCAAATCCTCACAGCCTCTCTACAAGGACAGTTTGAGTTTCCTTTCCATTCTCAGAAATCTGAGACCTGACATCACACAGGGATTTGAGTCCAAGCAGCCAACTTCAGAGCCCATACATTTAACTGCTCTCGTTCTCAAATGAGCAGACCTCTGCAGCTCCTGGTTCTACACATCTTGATAGAAAGTTCTATGTCCTCTTCTTACTAATTCAGATCCAAATCATGTGCAAGTCAGGAAGGAGAGTCCATGTAGGGTAGGGAGTAAGTTATAGGCAACAGCTGTCCCCCCTAGTAATCTTAGTTCTTATCTGAAGAGTTGGGTGGTGCTGCCTTATCCACATTAACCAATGTCTTTCTGGCAGTTTACACCTCTCATGATGAAGGAATGCAATTGAAAAGCTGCTGCCTATACGAAGTGCTTGAGGGGATATGGTATGCAGCAAACTTCCAGCTAGGGACACAGACGAGCATGGTTCTCATCCACCTGCTCACAGCCCTGTAGCATACCACAAACTGGCAAGGACACAGTGCAGCTTCACAGCATGCCACAGCCCCAAATGCATATTTGTCACATACCATTCACTCTGGCAACATGCATTCCACATGCCCCAGAGTCCTGCAACTCGTGCTGTTTTGCCTTCAGATGCAATAGTTTGCTCGCAGTGAATATTTCTTGATAGAGGCCCTCTGCACCCAAGATGAATGTTATTTGACCAATGTGTGAGATTCTTTCCCTCTCTTACTTTAAGCCACACCTCCATATTCTTCACACACCCCAGCTTGCTTGGCCTGCTAAATATTCCATTCTGTCCTCAAGAGGACTGCCTTCTAGACAATTCCTTGCCTTCTTAACCCAGACTTATCATGGGACTTCCTGACACTGAGGGCTGCCAAGAAAAACTTGGAATTCTTGCAATCAACACACTTCATGCTCCTCGTAACCTCCCTTCACACTCTGGGAGCCCCACCTTTCTTGGGCACATTCCATCCCCACTCATCCCACCCACCTGGCCTCTTCTACTCCATCCCCGGGAGGTGCCACTCAAGCTCTTTTCCCTCAGGCAAGGGATTTGGGTTTGACAATTTTATCTACTTTATGTGGTCTAGGACAATATTTTAGGATTTCATAATCAGAAGTCTGTGGTTCCCAGTCCTTACACTTATGTTAATAACATCCCCAGGTACCAGTAGTGTTCAAAATCACTGGGTTATCAATAATCTATATGAACCTTAAAATTCTTGGCACACCATTCACTCCCAGATTGGGTCCCAAATTTTAAGGCATTAAGGGCAACTTCTTGCTTTGCTGCTCCTAAATATAACAAGTATCTTCTTTCTACCTAATGATCCCCTCCCTTGCTTCATTTTTTTGTTTCATCTTTGCTTTTTATATATATGCTGTTTTTATGTGCTTCATGAATGCTCATAAACTGGTTTCAGTCCCTTCTGGTTTTATATAGTGGAAGGAAGGAAGGGAAGAAAGGAGATAGGAAGAAAGAAGGGAAGGAGGGAAGGAGAGAGATGTAAACAAAAATTAAGAAATTCCAGACAGAACTCTGTCCACAGCAAATAAGCTCAGAATGCCTTAGAAATTTAGATTTTTCTATCTATAGGAAGCAAGGGTCAACCAAAGGGCAGAACACACCTGAAATCTCACAGGTAAGATTTGAATAGCTCAGATTTCTTATATTCTGTGCACATCTTCACAAGTGTGCTAAACTTGCTAATTCTTTCTCCATTTGTAAAATGAGATGGGAATTATGAAACTAGACCACAATAACCAATATAAGACAACCTCTTATAAAATACTGCCATCACAAACACAAAGTAGCATTATTAGGGTAAAGACTGTTCCAAGCAGTATGGTAATTATTGGAACAAAAGCATCATTTGTCACTATTGTCTAGGTAGAACCACAAATGCTAATGCTAATTGAAATAGAAAGTGTTCTATTTCTGATCAAAAAATACTTGATAATTATGGGAATGATTAAATAGTTTAAAGTACCTCAGCAATTTCCCTCACCTTTGTTCATGGAACACTTTCCCTCAGTTCTTCTTAGAAAGAAATGGTTCAGGAGCAACCTGTTTCCCATTTTAGGGCATACTCTGCTCGACTAATTTTTGCTTTCCATTGCTGGGTCCTCCTTCTCTGTCCTAACTGTAGCCTCTACTACACTCACTTTAGACCCTCTCTCTTCCAGTGTCTCTGTAATTCCTAAGGGGAATACTATTGGCAATTTGGCAGGGAAAATTCATCATGTGCAACAATTCTTTGCATTGCAGGACAGTTCGCATCCTCCATTCCCACTCAGTTCTGCCACCAGCACCACCTCCAGTTATTGTGCCAACCAAAAACACACTTTCATATTTCAAAATGGCCCTTGGAGAAACCACATCACCTACATAGTTTGAGAATTTCTGTGTTGTTTGGAGGAAATGGCAACCCACTCTAATATTCTTGCCTGGAGAATTCCATGGACAGAGGAGCCTGGTGGGCTACAGTCCATAGGGTCGCAAAGAGTTAGACACAACTGAGTAACTAACACTTTTACTCTCACTTTATCATACCTAGCCCAAATATCTCTCATCTGCTTTAATCCATTGTTGACTAGCTATTCTCACTTGGATGATACAAAAGAACTTTAACCTCCTGTCTAAAGCAGAAAACTGTCATCTCCCAATTCCCCAAATCTGATTTTCCTCCTGAAATTCCATCTCTGTTGGCCACATGTAATCAAAGTCAGCAACCTAGGTATCAACTTTCACTCCTTCCTCTTATTCAAATCCCACAATTACTCACAAAGTAATTCTACCTCTTTTGAAATCATCTCTTCCTTCTCTGTCTACATAATAACCATTTCTTTCCCAGCCCAGAGTTTTCAGGAATATCTTCATAACACAACATCTTCAGCCTGCTGGTTGGCTGTGAAAGGACTCCTAATAAACTCTGTAATGATCAAATGAGTTTAGAGAGAATTGCTGGATAATAAACATTGAACATATCTAAACTCATATTCTTCTTACTGAGTAAAGGTATAGTTCTATTCAGAATCTTTCTCTAGATTCTTTTATACCAGACAGTGAACTTTCTAGAGTGGATGTGTTAAGGCAGCTTTTGTCCCAACTAAGTGAGCTAACAGGTTGTGCACCACTATCCCAGATAACAAGTTCTTAAATTTACTAACCTGAATCTCATCCTTTTCAGCTCTCTCTCTTCTTCCTCTCAAGTCTGTTCTCTTCTTTCTAAAATATTTACTTGCAATTGTGACACTTTTGATAAAATTTGTTAAATGAATTTTTGTCACCTAAAACATATGTCTTTGTTGACTACATGTGGAACACAAAGATATGGTCCCTCTCAAACTTTTCAACCTCTCTCTCTACTTTGGTCTCCAAATTTCACATGAAGCTCTAGCAGTGACAAACTCTAATAGTTTCCTAACTACACCTTGTAGTTCTGTGCCTCTCTGCATTCTCACATGTGGTTCTCTTAGCCTGGAATTGCTTCTCACTGTTTTGACTTCTCTTACATTTCAAAAGCATCAGTGTTGATGTTATATAGAAAACAGTCTTGAGAAGGCCAGAACAGAAGAAGGAAGGCCTGAGCTGGTTGCATGTGGCTTAGCCCATGGTTATAGCAGTGAAGGTAAAAAATAGTGCTCAGATTCTCATATTTTTTTAAATTTATTTATTTTAATTGAAGGCTAATTACTTTACAAAATCATGGTAGTTTTTGCCATACATTGACATGAATCAGCCATGGGTGTACATGTGTCCCTGCTTCCTGAACCCCCCACCAACCTCCCCCATCCCATCCCTCTGGCTTGTTCCAGTGCACTGGCTTTGAGTGCCCTGTTTCATGCATCGAACTTGGACTGGCCATCTATTTTTCATATGGTAATATACATGTTTCAATGCTGTTCTCTCAGATCATCCCACCCTTGCCTTTTCCCACAGAGTCCAAAAGTCTGTTCTTTATATGTGTGTCTCTTTTGCTGTCTCGCATATAGGGTTGTCATTACCATCTTTCTAAATTCCATATATATGTGTTAATATACTGTATTGGTGTTTTTCTTTCTGACTTACTTTGCTCTGTATAATAGGCTCCAGTTTCATCCACCTCATTAGAATTGACTCAAATGCATTCATTTTAATGGCTGAGTAATATTCCATTGTGTATATGTACCACAATTTTCTTATCCATTCATCTGCCAATGGACATCTAGGTTGCTTCCATGTCTGAGCTATAGATTCCCATATGTTTTTAAGGTTTCCATTTTATATATCATATTTAAAAGCCTATTGAAATTGTAAACTCTTTTAAATTTGACATGGGAAAACTGAGTCATGAGATAATCAAATATCTTGGTCAGTAGTTTTCTAGTATTTATTTGTTTATTTGGTTGCATTAGGTCTTAGCTTTGGCACAAGGGATCTTTGTTGGGTCACAAGGGATCCTTTTCATTGTGATGCATGGATGCACTAGTTGTGGCACAGGCTTTGTAGTTGAAATGCACAGGCTTGGTTTATCTGATAAAAGTGGGATTTTTTCCCCCAACCAGGGATAGAACTTGCATCTTCTGCATTGCAAGGCAGAGTCTTAACTACCAGACCACCAGGACAGTCCCTCTTGTCAGTATTAATACCTGAAAATTCCATAATCCATTTTCTTACCTAAAGAGATTCTCTGTCAAAACCCCCACCCCCCCCAAACCCTGATACTCCTTGTAAACTGAGCAGGAGTCTCATTTCTATCTCTCTTGGGGCTCTTAAAAGATAAGTGCTTACCTTAGTTATCTTGAAAATAATTCCCCATTTGAGGTTTTTCTTGTTATTGTTGTTAAACAATATTATTCATAAGAAAAGCCTTGAAATTAGTCAAGTTTAACTCTGGCTCTTGGCTTTCTCTTTTTTTAGTACTCTAACAATATTCCCATATCCACATAAGGTCTTTTATCCTAATAGCTGCATTGGTAATTAGTAGCAGTAACAGTAGGAGTAGTTGAAATAATAGTAATAATACAATGCATTAACTGATATTCATAGAATCTTGCCATATTAAAGGTTTATACAGACTATCTCATTTAATTCTTATGTGTGTTAGTTGCTCAGTCACGTCTGACTCTTTGTGACCCCATGGACTATAGCCCACCAGGCTTTCTGTCCAGGGAATTCTCTAGGCAAGAATACTGGAGGGGGTTGCCATTCCCTTCTCCAGGGGATCTTCCCAACTCGGGGATTGAACCTGGGTCTCCTGCATTACAGGCAGGTTCTTTACCATCTGAGCTGCAAGAGAAGGAACCCTAAAAAGTAGATAGTGTGTTTATCCCCATTTTGAAGGTAAGGTAATAAAAGTTCCAAGAAGTTACATAATTTGCTCAAGATCACTCACCTAACAAACTATGGAGAGAAATTCAACCCCAGATTTCATGTCCTGTCCCCTTATCCATTGCACCATATTGGCTCCCTTACAGATATTTTATCTAGATTCTAATCAAAATGTAATTGTAAATTAATCCACTAAAGCATTTTAAATAATGTTTTAAAATAAAAAAAAATAAAGTTTTGTTTATTGTAGAAAATTTGGGAAAATAAGAAAAGCACAAATCAGTAAGTATTTCTATAATTGCATCACCCAGGAATGCTTATAATAGGTTAATACTGTTGTGATTAATCTGAGCACACTTTTTGTAATCTAATTTTTTCAATTCAGTAAAATTGTTAAAATATTTTCCCATATCATTGCTATATTTATTAAAAAAAATTTGTAGTTAAATAGTATATCTTTATGTGGATACACCAACAAATTTATTTCACCAACTCCATACTGTTGGACATTTAGGTTAAATTTTTTCTTTATTATATGTTAACTTTTTAAATATAATTAGTTCTGTAATGTGTCATTTTATATGTCTGATTCTTTTCTCTGAATAAAACTCTAAAAGAAAAATTGCTAGTTCAAAAATTGAAAATACTTAAGTTTTCTTTTTCATTTTGCAAAAATGTCTTCCTGAAAGACTGTTCAAAGTTAAGCGCCAAACAGTAGTTTTTTAATGTGGCCTACTTTCATATACTCCAGCTAATACTTGGTATTAACTGTTACTATTTTTATTATCTGGAGTTGTTTTCTGTTCCTTTTAATAGCTCATCCCATTTATTTTTAAAATCACAAAGGGAAGGACTTGTGGTTCGAACCATAATAAATAGTAACTAATGGTATTTGTACTCTTCCCCGCCCCACAGCACCCATAACTGATAAACACTACCGAATTGGACAAAAAGTATGAAATGTCTGCTTTTAGATACTAGATAACATACATACAAATATGTGATCCCTAAGAGCATCATTTTCATCCTAGGGCAAATATTCTAGCCTCAGGGCAGGGCAGGAGAGCACCTGTAGAGCTTGGCAACTTGAGCTGAGGAGAGAGAGAGAAAGGAGCTTGGAAAAGCTGAAGCATCTGGTAATTGCTGGGAAGCATTTCAAAGAGGGGAGAGCTACATAAAACAGGAGCTCCAAAAATCTGTATAGGAGTCTCAGTCTTAGGCTGAATCCCAAACTGCACATATGTAATGAACACCACAAAACAGGCAAAGAACACTGCAAGGGCTTTCTAACTGAACAATTCTCTGAGCTCACACTGGGTTAAGAGACATTCAGAGTGAAAAGATTTCATTGACCACCTAAGCATTCAGGTAAAGCCTATAGAAAACTTAAGCTTAGTAGTAGGAATAGAATAGCCTTATAATTAGGCTACTCTAGATTTGCCCTTGGAGAAGGCAATGGCACCCCACTCCAGTACTCTTGCCTGGAAAATCCCATGGACGGAGGAGCGTGGAAGGCTTCAGTCCATGAGGTCGCTGAGGGTTGGACATGACTGAGCAACTTCACTTTCACTTTTCACTTTCATGCGTTAGGGAAGGAAATGGCAACCCACTCCAGTGTTCTCGCCTGGAGGATCCCAGGGACGGGGAGCCTGGTAGGCTGTGGTCTATGGGGTCACACAGAGTCAGACACAAATTGAAGCGACTTAGCGCAGCAGCAGCAGCAGCAGATTTGCCTGAACAAAACTTAACAACCCTCAAAAGGATCAAACGAATCACAAGTAACCTAACTGTCTGCCAGTACAACTACCTGTACTCTCTGAAAGAAAGCAACAAAATACCTCAAAAATGTAACATTCTTAATAACCAACAACCAATAAAAATTACCAGATATGTCAAGAAGTAGGAAAATGTGACCCCAATCAGGAAAAATATTAGTCAATGAAAATTAACCCAGAAGTGGCAGAGATATGAAATTAGAAGACAAGGACTTTAAAAGAGTTACTATAAAAGGCCAACGATTTAAGAGAAAACAAAGAAATGAAGAGATAAGAAGTTGAAAGCATAAAAAGCAGTCACATAAACATTCTAAAGGTCCAACACACAATAGCAGAAATGAAAATATTCACTTATGGATTTAAGGGTCAAGTAGATATTGCAGAAAAGATCACTGAATTTGAAGACATAATAATAGAAACTATCCAAAACAAGCACAGACAACAGAAATACTAGAGAAAAAATGAATGAGACCATAGTAACACGTGAGACTTCACTTTCACTTTTCACTTTCGTGCACTGGAGAAGGAAATGGCAACCCACTCCAGTGTTCTTGCCTGGAGAATCCCAGGGACAGGGGAGCCTGGTGGGCTGCCATCTATGGGGTCGCACAGAGTCGGACACGACAAGTGACTTAGCAGCAGCAACATGTGAGACAATATCAAGCCATACAATATATGTGTAATTGAAGTTCTAAATCAAGAGATGGAAAGAAAGAGGCAGAAAAAAAATATTTAAAGGAAAAAAAATGGTTGGACATAGGCCACTATTGATTTTAAAAATTAAAACTTGCACTTTTACAATGTATGAAAAATCTTAAGAAGATGAATTTTTAAAATTCCACATCCACAAAGACAGACCACATTCTGGCCTTAAAACACATGTTAACAAATCAGGAAGAACAGAAATCATACAGTGTCTATTCTCAGACTATCGTGGAACTAAAATAGAAACCAACAACAGAAAGATACCTGGAAAATAACAAAACACATGAAGATTAAACAACATATTTCTAAATAATACTTTGGTCAAAGAAGAAACTTCAAGAGAAAATTTTAAATATCTTGAAACTAAGTGAAAATGAACAACCTATCCAAATTTGTGGGCTGCAGAAAAAAACTGTACTTAGAGGGAAATTTATAGCACTTAATAATTTGTTAGAAAAGGGGAATGATCTAAAGTCAATAATCTAAGCTTCTACCTTAGAAACTAGAGAAAGAAGGGCAAAATAAATCCAAAATAAGCAGAAGAAAAGTAATAACAATAATTAGAGCAGAAATCAATTTATAACAGCAAACAGAGAAAATCAACAAAACCAAAATCTGGTTCTTTAAATAAATCAACAAAATTGATAAGCCTCTCAGATCAGATCAGATCAGTCACTCAGTCGTGTCCAACTCTTTGCAACCCCATGAACTGCAGCACACCAGGCCTCCCTATCCATCACCAGCTCTTGGAGGTCACCCAGACTCACATTCATCGAGTCAGTGATGCCATCCAGCCATCTCATCCTCTATCGTCCCCTTCTCCTCCTGCCCCCAATCCCTCCCAGCATCAGAGTCTTCTCCAATGAGTCAACTCTTCGCATGAGGTGGCCAAAATACTGGAGTTTCAGCTTTAACATCATTCCTTCCAAAGAAATCCCAGGGCTGATCTCCTTCAGAATGGACCGGTTGGATCTCCTTGCAGTCCAAGGGACTCTCAAGAGTCTTCTCCAACACCACAGTTCAAAAGCATCAATTCTTCGGCGCTCAGCCTTCTTCACAGTCCAGCTCTCACATCCATACATGACCACAGGAAAGACCATAGCCTTAACTAGGCGAAACTTTGTTGGCAAAGTGATGTCTCTGCTTTTGAATATGCTATCTAGGTTGGTCATAATTTTCCTTCCAAGGAGTAAGTGTCTTTTAATTTCATGGCTGCAGTCAGCATCTGTAGTGATTTTGGAGCCCAGAAAAATAAAGTCTGACACTGTTTCCACTGTTTCCCCATCTATTTCCCATGGCAGAAAGTGAAGAAGACCTAAAAAGCCTCTTGATGAAAGTGAAAGTGGAGAGTGAAAAGGTTGGCTTAAAGCTCAACATTCAGAAAACGAAGATCATGGCATCTGGGCCCATCACTACATGGGAAATAGATGAGGAAACAGTGGAAACAGTGTCAGACTTTGTTTTTCTGGGCTCCAAAATCACTGCAGATGGTGACTGCAGCCATGAAATTAAAAGACACTTACTCCTTGGAAGGAAAGTTATGACCAACCTAGATAGCATATTCAAAAGCAGAGACATTACTTTACCAACAAAGGTTCGCCTAGTCAAGGCTATGGTCTTTCCTGTGGTCATGTATGGATGTGAGAGTTGGACTGTGAAGAAGGCTGAGTGCCGAAGAATTGATGCTTTTGAACTGTGGTGTTGGAGAAGACTCTTGAGAGTCCCTTGGACTGCAAGGAGATCCAACCGGTCCATTCTGAAGGAGATCAATCCTGGAATTTCTTTAGAAGGAATGATGCTAAAGCTGAAACTCCAGTATTTTGGCCACCTCATGCGAAGAGTTGACTCACTGGAGAAGACTCTGATGCTGGGAGGGATTGGGGACAGGAGGAGAAGGGGATGACAGAGGATGAGATGGCTGGATGGCATCACTGACTTGATGGGTGTGAGTCTGGGTGACCTCCGGGAGCTGGTGATGGACAGGGAGGCCTGGCATGCTGCGGTTCATGGGGTCGCAAAGAGTCGGACACGACTGAGCGACTGATCTGATCTGATCTGATCTGATGGGACCAGATGCCATGATCTTCGTTTTCTGAATGTTGAGCTTTAAGCCAACTTTTTCACCCTCCACTTTCACTTTCATCAAGAGGCTTTTTAGGTCCTCTTCACTTTCTGCCATAAGGGTGGTGTCATCTGTATATCTGAGGTTATTGATATTTCTCCCAGCAATCTTGATTCCAACTTGTGTTTCTTCCAGTCCAGCGTTTCTCATGATGTACTCTGCATATAAGTTAAATAGACAGGGTGACAGCCTTGACGCACTCCTTTTCCTATTTGGAACCAGTCTGTTGTTCCATGTCCAGCTCTAACTGTTGCTTCCTGACCTGCATACAAATTTCTCAAGAGGCAGATCAGGTGGTTTGGTATTCCCATCTCTTTCAGAATTTTCCACAGTTTATTGTAATCCACACAGTCAAAGGCTTTGGCATAGTCAATAAGGCAGAAATAGATGTTTTTCTGGAACTCTCTTGCTTTTTCCATGTTCCAGCGGATGTTGGCAATTTGATCTCTGGTTCCTCTGCCTTTTCTAAAACCAGCTTGAACATCAGGAACTTCACGGTTCACATATTGCTAAAGCCTGGCTTGGAGAATTTTGAGCACTTTACTTTACTAGCCAAAACTCATATAAGGAGAAATAGATAATATGAATAGACCTGTATCTAGAAAATATATTGAATTAAAAATTAATAATCTTCCACACAAGAAATAACCAGGCTCAAATGAATTTACCAATTAATTCTATAAAACATGTAAGAGAGAAATTACACCAATTCTCTAAAATCTCTTTCAGAGGACAGAAACAGAAGTAATATTTCCTAACTTATTCTATGAGGCCAGAATTATCCTAATACCCAAGTCAGACAGGTATTGTAAGAATATAGAACTATAGACCAATATCTGCCATGAACACAGATGTAAAACTCCTCAACAATATATTAGCAAATCAAACAACAATGTATAAAAATAATTATGTAAAACAACCCAGTGGGATTTATCCTAGGTATGAAAGGTTGATCCAACATTCAAAAATCAATTATGCAATCCATCACATTAACAGGTTAAAAAAGAAAAATCACATGATTATATCAATAGACACGGAAAAAGCATTTGACAAATCCAACACCCATTTCATGATAAAAACTCTTAGTAAGTTAGGAATAGATGGGATCTTCCTCAACTTGACGAAGTGTATATGCAAAAATCCTACAGCTAACATCATATTTAATGGTGAGAAACTTGAAGCTTTCCCATTAATATATAAAAAAAAAGGCAGGATGTCTCCTTTCACCACTGCTCTTCAAAATCATACTGGAAGTTCTAGATAATGTAATAAGATAAGAAAAAGAAATTAAAGGTATATAGATCAGGAAGGAATAAGTAGAACCATCTTTGTTCACAGATGATATGGTCACCTATGTAGAACTTGAAAAATTAAGAAAAATTTATGAATCTAAAAAGCAATTATAGTAAGGTTTCAGGACACAGGACTAATATACAAAAGTTAATGTCTTTCCTGTACATCAGCAATGAACAAATGAAATTTGACATTAAATATATAATATCACTTACATTAGCACCTCCCAAAATGAAATTGTTGGGTACAAAACTAATAACATGTATATAAGATTCACTTGAGGAAAACTACAAGACTCTGGTGAGAGAAATAAAAGAAGAGCTAAATAAATGGAGAGCTATTCCACGTTCATGGACAGGAAGACTCAATGTTGTCAAGTCGTCAGTTTTTCCCAACTTCATCTATAAATTCAATGCAATCAAAATCCCAGTGAGTTATTTTGGGAGTACTGATAAACTAATTATGAAGTTCATATGGAGAGGCAAAAGCTGTAGAACAGCCAACATAATACTGAAGGATAAGAACAAAATTGTAAGACTTTTTAAAAGACTTACTATAAAGCTATAGTAATCAAGACAGGTTGATACTGGTGAAAGAAGAGACAAATAGATCAGTGAAACAGAATAAGAAGCCCATGTGCATGCATGCAAAGTCACTTCAGTCATGTCCAACTCTTTGCAACCCTATGGACTGTAGCCCACCAGGCTCCTCTGTCCATGGGATTCTCCAGGCAAGAATATTGGAATGGGGTGCCATGCCCTCCTCCGGGGGATCTTCCTGACTCAGGGATAGAACCCAGGTCTTCTGGGTCTCCTCTACTGGTAGGTGAGTTCTTTACCACTAGCACCACCTGGGAAGCCCAAGAAGCCCATAAATCAGATCAGATCAGATCAGTCGCTCAGTCGTGTCTGACTTTTGCGACCCCATGAATCACTGCACACCAGGCCTCCCTGTCCATCACCAACTCCCGCAGTTCACTCAGACTCACATCCATCGAGTCAGTGATGCCATCCAGCCATCTCATCCTCTGTCATCCCCTTCTCCTCTTGCCTCCAATCCCTCCCAGCATCAGAGTCTTCTCCAGTGAGTCAACTTTTCGCATGAGGTGGCCAAAGTACTGGAGTTTCAGCTTTAGCATCATTCCTTCCAAAGAAATCCCAGGGCTGATCTCCATAAAGCCCATAAATAGACCCAAATAAATATAGTAAATTAATCTCTGACAAAGAGAAAAGGTAATACAATGGGAACAAGATAATCTTTTTAATATTTGATGCTGGGATAACTAGACATCCATGTGAAAAAATAAAAAAATAAACACAGACCTTGCATCCATTGCAAAAATCCATACAAAATGGATCCTAGATCTAAATGTAAAACACAAAATGAAAAAACTCCTAGAAGATAACATAGGATAAAATCTAGATGATGCTGGGCATAGCAATGACTTTTTAGATATAACACCAAAGGCATAATCCATGAATGATATAATAAGCTAGGCTTCATTAACATTTTTAAAAATTGCTCTGAAAAACATACTGTCAAGAAAATGAGAAGATGTGCCATGGACTGGGAGAAAACATCTACAAAAGATACATCTGATAAAGAACTGTTATCCAAAAATATACAAAGAACTTTAAAACACAACAACAAGAAAACAAACTACCCAGTGAAAAGAAAGGAGCCAAAACCTTAACTGACATTTCACCAAAGAAAGTATTCCGATGGCAAATAAGCATATGAAATAATGCTCCACAACATATGACATCAGAAAAACACATATTAAAACAACAATAAGATACCACCACATAGTTATAAGAATGGCCAAAATCCAGAACAACTTACAATACCAGATGCTGGTGAGGATGTGAAGCAAGAGAAACTTCCATTCTTTGCTGCTGAGAATGCAAAATGGTATAGCACTTTGGAAGACAATTTTGTCTTCCATTTTTCTTACAAAACTAAACATGCTCTTATCGCACAAGCCAGCAATTAAGGTTCTTGATATTTATCTAAAGGAGTTGAAAATATATATCCACACAAAACCCTATATATAGATATTTATAGCAGTTTTATTCATAATTACCCAAACTTGGAAGCAACCAAGATGGATAAGTAAACTAAATGGTACATCTGGATAATGGAATATTTTTTAAATATAAAAGAAATGGGATGTCAGGCCATGAAAAGACACAGAGGGAACAAGTGCATTTTACTAAGTGAAAGAAGTCAGTATGAAAAAGCTACATACTATGTGTTACCAACCATCTGACATTATGGAAAAGGCAAAACTTATGGAGACAGTAAAAGGATCAGTGGCTGTCCTGTCTTGTGTGTGTGTGTGTGTGTGTGTGTTGGGGTTGGAGGAGGTGGATTGGTGGCACACAGAGGATTTTAGAGTAGTGAAAATACTCTACATGATACTGTAATGATTAATAAATGTCATTATACCTTTGTCCAATCCCAGAGAATGCACAACACCAAGACTACACCTTGATGTAAACGATGGACTTTGGGTGATTCTGATGTGCCAATGTAGTTTGTTATCAGTTTCAACAAATGTACCACTCTGATGAGAGATGCTGGTAATAGAGGTGGCTGTGCGTGTTTTGGGCAGAGGGAATCTCTCTGCATTTCTCTCAGTTTTTCAGTGAATCTAAAATTCCTCTTAAAAAACCTTTAAACACACACACACCAAATGTGATAATCGATGCCCAAGATGGTTCTTAATGATCCTTACCTGCTGATATTTATGCCCTTGCATATTCCCCCCTGCTCCCTCACAAAAATCATAGTGACCTGTGTGACAAATTGGATATTATGGAGATAACAGCATATGGCTTATGAATCTAGATCAGTAGGAGTCTTTAACAGACACTGCAGCTTCTGCCTAGCTCTCTTTTGAATCACTTGCTATGGGAGAAGCTAACTATCATGTCAAGAGGACACTCAAGCAGCACTATGGAGAGGCCCATGTGGAAATAAATGGAGGTGTTCCATACAAGTCAGTACCAACATGTCACCACATGAGTGAGCCATTTAGGAAGCAGGTCATTCAGCTCTATCAGTTAACTGCAGCCCCAACCAACACCTTGATTGAAATTTTATAAATAATCTACAGCAGAGCTACCCAAGTAAATTAAACCTAAATTTATGACCCACAGAAACAGTGGGACATAAGAAATGTTTATTGTTGTTAATTGCCAGATAATTTTGTGGATGATATTTTACACAATAATAATCATTGTGTTTCTATTTGTTAGCAAAAAAAAAAAAAAAAGGAAAGAAAAATGAAAAAGAAAAAATATATATATAATAGTATTAAAATAACATGAAATAGCTAGAGAAAAATATAATGAAATAAAGGAAAACTTCACTAAAAAATAGAGAGTGTCATTACAAGAAATTAAAGAAGACCTATATAAATGGATTTTTTTTACCACGTTCAAGGTAAGACAAACCCAAGTAAGATGGTAGGCACTGAGAGAGGGGATTAGAGGGCAGACACACTGAAACTACAATCACAGACAACTAGCCAATCTGATCACATGGACCACAGCCTTGTCTAACTCAATGAAACTCAGCCATGCTGTGTGGGGCCACCCAAGATGGATGGGTCATGGTGGAGAGTTCTGACAAAACATGCTCCACTGGAAAAGGGAATGGCAAACCACGTCAGTATTCTTGCCTTGAAACCCAATGAACAGTATGAAAAGGCAAAAAGTTAGAACACTGAAAGATGAACTCCCCAGGTCAGTAGATGCCCAATATGCTACTGGAGAAGAGTGGAGAAATAACTCCAGAAAAAATGAGGGGATGGAGCCAAAGCAAAAACAACACCCAGTTGTGAATGGGACTGGTGATGGAAGCAGGGTTCAATGCTGTGAAGAGCAATATTGCATAGGAACCTGGAATGTGAGGTCCATGAATCAAGGCAAATTGAAAGTAGTCAAACAGGAGATGTCAAGAATGAACATCAACATTCTAGGAATCAGTGAACTAAGATGGACTGGAATGGGTGAATTTAACTCAGATGAACATTATATCTACTACTGTGGGCAGGAATCCCTCAGAAGAAATGAAGTAGCCATCATGGTCAACAAAAGAGTCCGAAATGCAGTACTTGGATGCAATCTCAAAAACGACAGAATGATCTCTGTTCATTTCCAAGGCAAACCATTCAATATGGTAATCCAAGTCTATGCCCCGACCAGTAACACTGAAGAAGATGAAGTTGAACAGTTCTATGAAGACCTACAAGATCTTCTAGAACTAACACCCAAAAAACATGTCCTTTTCATTATAGGGGACTGGAATGCAAAAGTAGGAAGTCAAGAAACACCTGGAGTAACAGGCAAATTTGGCCTTGGAATACAGAATGCAGTAGGGCAAAGGCTAATAAAGTTTTGCTAAGAGAACACACTGGTCATAGCAAACACTCTCTTCCAACAACAAAAGAGAAGACTCTATACATGGACATCACCAGATGGTCAATACCAAAATCAGATTGATTATATTCTTTGCAGCCAAAGATGGAGAAGCTCTATATAGTCAGCAAAAACAAGACTGGGAGCTGATTGTGGCTTGGGTCATGAACTCCTTATTGCCAAATTAAGACTGAAATTTAAGAAAGTGGAGAAAACCAATAGACCATTCAGGTATGACCTAAATCAAATCCCTTATGACTACACAGTGGAAGTGAGAAATAGATTTAAGGGACTAGATCTGATAGACAGAGTGCCTGATGAACTATGAATGGAGGTTTGTGACATTGTACAGGAGACAGGGATCAAGACCATCCCCAAGAAAAAGAAATGCAATAAAGCAAAATGGCTGTCCAAGGAAGCCTTAAAATAGCTACCAAAAAGGAAGTGAAAAGCAAAGGAGAAAAGGAAAGCTATAGCCATTTGAAAGCAGAGTTCCAAAGAATAGCAAGGAGAGATAATAAAACCTTCCTCAGTGATCAGTGCAAAGAAATAGAGGAAAACAATAGAATGGGAAAGACTAGAGATCTCTTCAAGAAAATTAGAGATACCAAGGGAACATTTCATGCAAAGATGGGCACAATAATGGTAGGGACCTAAGAGAAGCAGAAGATATTAAGAAGAGGTTGCAAGAATACACAGAAGAACTGTACAAAAAAGATCTTCATGACCCAGATAATCACGATGCTGTGATCACTGACCTAGAGCCAGACATCCTGGAATGTGAAGTCAAGTGGGCCTTAGGAAGCATCACTACAAACAAAGCTAGGGGAGGTGATAGAATACCAGTTGAGTTATTTCAAATACTGAAAGATGACATTGTGAAAGCACTACACTCAATATGCCAACAAATTTGGAAAACTCAGCTGTGACCACAGGACTGGAAAAGGTCAGTTTTCATTCCAATCCCAAAGAAAGGTAATGCCAAAGAATGCTCAAACTACCACTCAATTGCACTCATCTCACATGCTAGTAAAGTAATCCTTAAAATTCTCCAAGCCAGGCTTTAGCAATACGTGAACAGTGAACTTCCAGATGTTCAAGAAAAGGCAGAGGAACTAGAGATCAAAGGTTTTAGAAAAGGCAGAGGAACTAGAGATCAAATTCCCAACATTGGCTGGATCATTGAAAAAGCAAGACAGTTCCAGAAAAACATCCATTTCTGCTTTATTGACTATGCCAAAGCCTTTCACTGTGTGGATCACAATAAACTGTGGAAAATTCTGAAAGAGATGGGAATACCAGACCACCTGACCTGCCTCTTAAGAAATCTGTATGCAGGTCAGGAAGCAACTGTTAGGACTAGACATGAACAACAGACTGGTTCCAAATAAGAAAAAGAGTACATCAAGGGTGTATACTGTCACCCTGTTTATTTAACTTATATGCAGAGTACATCATGAGAAACGCTGGGCTGGAGGATGCACGAGCTGGAATCAAGAATGCCGGGAGAAATTCCATAACCTCAGATATGCAGATGACACCACCCTTATAAAGTGAAGAAGAACTAAAGAACCTCTTGATGAAGGTGAAAGAGGAGAGTGAAAAAGCTGGTTTAAAGCTCAACATTCAGAAAACGAAGATCATGGCATCTGGTCCCATCACTTCACTGCAAATAGATGGAGAAACAGTGTCAGACTTTATTTTTCTGGGCTCCAAAATCACTGCAGATGGTGACTGCAGCCATGAAATTAAAAGACACTTATTCCTTGGAAGGAAAGTTATGACCAACCTAGACAGCATATTCAAAAGCAGAGACATTACTTTGCCAACAAAGGTCTGTTTTTCCAGTGGTCATGTATGGATGTGAGAGTTGGACTATGAAGAAAGCTGAGCACCAAAGAATTGGTGCTTTTGAACTATGGTGTTGGAGAAGAGTCCCTTGGACTGCAAAGATATCCAACCAGTCTATGCTAAAGGAGATCAGTCCTGGGTGTTCATTGGAAGGACTGATGCTAAAGCTGAAACTCCAATACTTTGGCCACCTCATGCGAAGAGCTGACTCATTTGAAAAGACCCTGATGCTGGGAAAGATTGAGGGCAGGAGGAGAAGGGGACAACAGAGGATGAGATGGTTGGATGGCATCACTGACTCGATGGACATGGGTTTGGGTGAACTCCTGATGTTGGTGAGGGACAGGGAGGCCTGGTGTGCTGCAGTCATGGGGTCTCAAAGAGTCAGACACAACTGAGTGACTGAACTGAACTGAAATAAATGGAGATGCTTTCCATGTTCATGTATTGGAAAATAAAGTATTGTTAAAATATCAGCTACCTTTTTATCGCTAAGTTATATTTCTTAAATTGATATCTAATAATACCTACCTAATAATTATCTAATAATAACAATAATCTAATAATACAATAATTATTAATAATATAATAATATCTCTAAGTTATATCTCTTAAGTTAATATCTTGAAGTTATAAAGGTTTAGTCTTGACCTCAATCAAAAGTTTGGTAGTCTTTTTATAGGAACTAACAAGCTAATTCTAAAGTTTATGTAGAAATAGGAAAACAAGCCTTGAGATAAGAAGAACTAAGCTGAGGGCTTTATCTTATTGCTGAATTATTATAAAGCTACAGATGATGCTTTCAAAGCATCATCTTTCAGGATTTGGAATAGCTCAACAGGAATTCCATCACCTCCACTAGCTTTGTTCATAGTGATGCTTTCTAAGGCCCACTTCACTTCACATTCCAGGATGTCTGGCTGTAGGTTAGTGATCACACCATCATGATTATCTGGGTCGTGAAGCTCTTTTTTGTACAGTTCTTCTGTGTATTCCTGCCACCTTTTCTTAATATCTTCTGCTTCTGTTAGGTCCGTATCATTTCTGTCCTTTATCGAGCCCATTTTTGCATGAAATGCTCCTTTGATATCTCTGATTTTCTTGAATAGATCCCTAGTCTTTCCCATTCTGTTGTTTTCCTCGATGCTGAAATCATGGGATATCACTGGGGAGAAAAAATTAAGATCAGCTTCTACTGCTAAGTCACTTCAGTCGTGTCCGACTCTGTGCAACCCCATAGACAGCAGCCCACCAGGCTCCCCATCTCATACCATACCCAAAAGTTAGCCTGAAATGGTCATAGAAGTAAAAGCTAAAATTACAAAATTCCTAGGAGAAAACTTTTGTGATCTTGTGGTAGGTAAAGATTTCTAAATACAGTATAAAAAAATCACAAACTTAAAGAAAAAAATTGATAAATTAGACAGTATCAACTTTTAAAACTATTTCTGTTCAGCAATTAATATTAAGGCATCAAAAAGTCTAGTCACAAAATGGGGAAAATATTTTCAACACATGTATGACATAGTACTTTTATCCAGAATATGTAAAGAGCTCAAAACAATAATAAAAAATAAACAACCAAATTAAAGATGGACAAAGGATTTAAACAAACATTTCACAAAAGATAATATATAGATAGATAACCAATAAACGCATGAAAAGGACTCAGCATCATTAGTCATTAGAGAAACATGAGTCAAAATTATGAGGTATTTTTACCCATAGCAGAATGGATAAAAATTTTAAATTGATAATACCAAGTGTGGTGAAGCTATGGAGCAACTGGAATTCTTGTGAAAAATAATACAACCACTTTGGAAAACTGGCAATTTCTCAAATGTTAGACATGCAGTACCTACCATATCAATTTGCACAAGAGAAATAAAAACACATGTCCACAGAAAACTTGTAATTGAAAGATTATAGCAGTTTTATAAATGAAAGTCCCAAACACCAACACAGTTGGTGAATGTGGGGAGAGAGCAAATTAGCCAAGATGGCGTGTTCAGGCTCTCTCACCTCATGTTTTGTAAATAATGACTGTGTAACAGCTGAGCTCATTTGTGGCACTGTGCATGCGTGTCACAAGGTACTTGCTTGGTCAAGGGTTGTGTGCTGTGCAGATATGAGCTCCACCTAGAAAGTGGTGGCATGACTACCTCATCACGGCTGTGTCTGTTGGGTCAGCCACAAGAGGAGAGAATAGAGCATGTCTACTACTGTGGCCGCTGTGTCAGCCAGGAGAGAATAAACATGTCTGCAGTTCCTAAGGCTCCTCATGTCTTCCTCCAGTCTTCTAGCTCTCACCTTGCCTACCCTGGATTCAGCAAACAGTGCGGACAGTGTGAACAGCAAGACAATTGGCATCAGGAACAGGATCAGCGATACAGTGAATAGATAAACATAGTGTGTTATATCTATACAGCCAAATACCACTCAACAATAAAAGGAAACAAACTACTGATACACATAGCACAATAGCTGGATCTCAAAATCACTGTGCTGCATGAAAGAAATGAGACGCAGGATTATATAAAGGATTTCAGATAAAGAAGCTGTGGTACATTTATGCAATGGAATATTACTCAGCAATAACAAGGAACAAAGCTGTAGTGAGGTGGATGAACCTAGAGCCTCTTATACAGAGTAAAGTAAGTCAGAAAGGGAAAAACAAATAGTATATTAGCACATACAAATGGATTCCAGAAAAATGGTACTGATTAACCTAGCAGAGTTCATCATGAGAAATGCAGGGCTGGAGGAAGCACAGGCTGGATTCAAGAATGCCGGGAGAAATATCAATAACCTCAGATATGCAGATGACACCACCCTTATGGCAGAAAGTAAAGAGGAACTAAAGAGCCTCTTGATGAAAGTGAAAGTGGAGAGTGAAAAAGCTGACTTAAAACTCAACATTCAGAAAACGAAGATCATGGCATCTGGTCCCATCACTACATGGGAGATAGATGGGGAAACAGTGGAAACAGTGGCTGACTTTATTTTTCTGGGCTCCAAAATCACTGCAGATGGTGACTGCAGTCATGAAATTAAAAGACACTTACTCCTTGGAAGGAAAGTTATGACCAACCTAGATAGCATATTGAAAAGCAGAGACATTACTTTGCCAACAAAGGTCCGTCTAGTCAAGGCTATGGTCTTTCCAGTAGTTATGTATGGATGTGAGAGTTGGACTATAAAGAAAGCTGAGTGCCAAAGAATTGATGCTTTTGAACTGTGGTGTTGAAAAAGACTCTTGAGAGTCCCTTGGACTGCAAGGAGATCCAACCAGTCCATCCTAAAGAAGATCAGTCCTGGGTGTTTGTTGGGAAGACTGATGCTAAAGCTGAAACTCTAATATTTTGGCCACCTCATGTGAAGAGCTGACTCATTTGAAAAGACCCTGATGCTGGGAAAGATTGAGGGCAGGAGGAGAAGGGGACGACAGAGGATGAGATGGTTGGATGGCATCACTGACTCAATGGACATGGGTTTGAGTGAACTCCGGGTGTTGGTGATGGACAGGGAGGCCTGGTGTGCTGTGGTTCATGGGGTCGCAAAGAGTCAGACACGACTGAGCGATTGAGCGAGAGCAGAGAGATTGAGCAGAGAGCAGACTTGTGGACACAGTGGGGGAAGGTGAGGGTGGGATGAGTTAATAGAGTAGCAATGACATATATAAGCTATCTGTGTAAAATAGACAGTGGGAAGTTGCTTTATACCCCAGGGAGCCCAGCCTGGCTCTCTGTGATGACCTAGGGAGTAGGATGGGAAAGGAGAGGGAGGCTCAGGAGGGAAGGGATATATATATATATATATATATATATATATATATATATATAAAACAATGACTGATTCATGAGGTTGTATGACAAACCAACACAAAATTGTAAAGTGATTTTCTACCAATTAAAAAATAAATTTAAAGAATTTTTAAATAGTATATAAAGGACTCCAATTAAAATTCTAGAAAATGTAAACTAATGTATAGTGATAAAAATAGATCAGCGATTCACTCCTAACTAGGTGCCCGAGAGAAACAAAAATATATTCCCCCACACAAAACTTACATATTAATGTTCATAATAGAAACATTATTCATAATAGCCAGAAACTGAAAACTACCTAATTATCCATCAACTGATGATTGAATAAATAAAAACATGGTGTATACATACAAAGGACTATTATTCAACAATAAAAGGAATGAAGTACTGACGTACGGTACAACATGGATGTGCCTTGTAAACATCATGCTAAGTGAAAGAAGCCAGTTACAAAAGTTACAAAAGAGTTCATTTATCGGAAATGTCCAGAATAAGCAAATCCATAGATAGATCTTATATGTGTGGTCTGTTTTGTAGTCTATATTCATAACTTTGTGAATATACTGAAAACTACTGATTTACATATTCTGCTGCTGCTGCTGCTAAGTTGCTTCAGTCGTGTCCAACTCTGTGCGACCCCATAGACGGCAGCCCACCAGGCTCCGCTGTCCCTGGGATTCTCCAGGCAAGAACACTGGAGTGGGTTGCCATTTCCTTCTCCAATGCATGAAAGTGAAAAGTGAAAGTGAAGTCGTTCAGTCGTGCCCGACTCTTAGCGACCCCATGGACTGCAGCCCACCAGACTCCTCCGTCCGTGGGATTTTCCAGTCAAGACTGCAGTGGAGTGCCATTGCCTTCTGTTACATACTCTAAATGGGTGAATTGTATGGTATTGTGAATTGTATATCAATAAAGCTATTATTTTAAAAATTGAACAGATCCGTTATTGCTGGAAGTCAAAAGTTTATTGCAAAGGAGCATGAGGAATCTTTTAGTGGTGATGAAAATATTTTATATCTTCATTGTATCAGTAGCTTCATATATGATACTGTGAGGCTCATTTAATTGTTCACTATAAACAAATTCAGCTTATTATATGTAAATCAGTCAGGCTGACTTTATAAACAGTATACACTAAAAGTCTCCTTTCTTCCTCTGGCACACATTTCCCATCTCCATATGCAATTTAATATTATCAACTTCTTGTATATTCACCTAGATGTATTTTACATATATGTAAGTATATTCTTAATACATTATTTTTACCTTCTTAAAACAATGGTAGTATACTATATATACGCTACACCTTGCTTTTTCCACTTAATATATTTTGAAGATCATTCTCCATCAGAATATAAAGAACTTCATTATTTTTTTACATCTTATTAGAAATGGGTGGTATGGATACACCACAATTTGTTCAATCAATATCTTACTAATTCATGTTTATTTCCAGTTTTGTTTTTTTGTTGTTGTTATTACATACAGTGCACATGTAATTTCACACAAGTATATATCTACCTAGAGGCTAAATTTTTAGCCAACAGATTCCTGGAAAAAAAATCTATTATATCTATTGATACATACAATAAAATCTCCTTCATGAGATTATATATATTTATATTACCAACAAGAGTTATTGGTTTTTTGGGTTTTTTAACCTGCCATTCCAACCATTTAAATAATTTATGTACAAATGTATGTATGTATTTATATTCATTTACTTTGGGTCTGCTGTGTCTGTGCTGCAGCGAGCGGGGGCTTCTCTCGAGCTGTGGTGTGTGGGCTTCTCATTCCTGTGGCTTCTCCTGCTGCAGGTGTGGGCTCTAAGGCGCATGGGCTCAGCAGCTGCGGTTCCTGGGTCCTGGAACACAGGCTTAGTTGCTCTGTGGCATGTGGGATCTTCTCAGAAAAGGGCACGATCCTGTGTCTCCTGGATTGGCAGGAGGATTCTTTACCACTGACCCTCCAGGGAAGCCCTATTGGTTTTTTTGATCTCTGACAATATAAGTAAAAATGGAATCTACTTTACTTGAAGTCATGCTTCTATAATTGTAAGGAAAATTGAATGTCTGTTCATAGTTCTCAGAATCATTTGTATCTTCTTTTCTGTAAAACAGCACTGGTACCTTTTGCTTATTTTTCTATTAAATTCTTGGACATTTATGTATTTGTTTGTAGAAGCTCTTTCTATATAAGTATATTAATCTTTATATGTGTTGTAGGTTGCAAATATCTCCTCCAGTTTGCCACTTACACTTTGACTTCAATTATACTGAGTTTTACAAACATTTAAAAAATATAGTTGAATATATCACTCTTTCATGATTTCTGTGATTCATACTATGCATCGGTCTTTCCCATCC
Organism: Tragelaphus eurycerus; assembly: GCA_935064755.1. NCBI lineage: Eukaryota > Metazoa > Chordata > Mammalia > Artiodactyla > Bovidae > Tragelaphus > Tragelaphus eurycerus. Next base: position 11,466,716 of record CAKXYN010000024.1, on the reverse strand, counting down.
CAAGGTTATAAAAATAATTCTCCAGAGTTTTCTAAGGTATTTATGGTTTTATATTTTATGCTGAAACTTTTAATCAATTGGGACCATATTTTGGTATAGCATGCAAAGTTCCCATATTTTTTCCAGATGGTTACTCAATTCTTCCAATACCATTTATTGAATAATCCATCTTTTCTCCATTGATTTGAAATATCATCTTTATCATGTACTACATAACCATATGGACTTGGATTTATTTTGATAATTTCTGTTCTGTTCTCCTGAATGTCCTGTCTATTCATGAAACAATATCAGATTGTTCTAATTATTATAGCTTCATAACAAGAGCTAATAGCTAGCAGGCTAGCTTCTCTCTTCTGTTATCTTCTTTATCAGAATTTTCCCTAGCTACCTTTGCTTATTTTCCATTTGAACGTTAGACGATTATATTGTTCCACAAGAAAACTCCTTTTGATATTTGCATTGGGATCACATGAAATTTAGAGATTACGGGAAATACACATCTCTCTGATTTTAATGCTTCCTATGAATGGCAACCCACTCTAGTATTCTTGCCTGGAGAATCCCAGGGACAGAGGACCCTGGTGGGCTGCTGTCTATGGGGTTGCACAGAGTCAGACACGACTGAAGCGACTTATTAGCAGCAGCAGCAGCATCCAAAATCAATTACAGTATGCATTTTCATTTGTGTAAATCTTCTTTTAGTAGTCTTCCAGTCTCTTATTAGCATTTAAGTTTTCCTCTAGCAAGTTTCCTTTTCAGTTGTTTTAATCTACTTGCATTGGCTAGAATCCTTAGAGCTTATAAAAGAAGACTGCTTACAGAGTATATCTTTGTCTTGTTCTTAAATTTAACAGAAATGTTTCTAATATTTTCCTATTAAGAATCACATGGCAGGGGGAAGGAGAGAGTGAGATGTATAGAGACAGTAACATGGAAACTTACATTCAGATCAGATCAAATCAGATCAGTCGCTCAGTCGTGTTCGACTCTGCGACCCCATAAACTGCAGCACGCCAGACCTCCCTGTCCATCACCAACTCCCGGAGGTCACTCAGACTCGCATCCATCGAGTCAATGAGGCCATACAGCCATCTCATCCTCTGTCGTCCCCTTCTCCTCCTGTCCCCAATCCCTCTCAGCATCAGAGTCTTCTCCAATGAGTCAACTCTTCGCATGAGGTGGCCAAAATACTGGAGTTTCAGCTTTAGCATCAATCCTTCCAAAGAAATCCCAGGGCTGTTCTCCTTCAGAATGGACTGGTTGGATCTCCTTGCAGGCCAAGGGACTCTCAAGAGTCTTTTTCAACACCACAGTTCAAAAGCATCAATTCTTCGGCGCTCAGCCTTCTTCACAGTCCAGCTCTCACATCCATACATGACCACAGGAAAGACCATAGCCTTGACTAGGCCAACCTCTGTTGACAAAGTGATGTCTCTGCTTTTGAATATGCTATCTAGGTTGGTCATAACTTTCCTTCCAAGGAGTAAGCGTCTTTTAATTTCATGGCTGCAGTCACCATCTGCAGTGATTTTGGAGCCCAGAAAAAGAAAGTCTGACATGTTTCCACTGTTTCCCCATCTATTTCCCATGTAGTGATGGGACCAGATGCCATGATCTTCGTTTTCTGAATGTTGAGCTTTAAGCCAACCTTTTCACTCTCCACTTTCACTTTCATCAAGAGGCTTTTGAGTTCCTCTTCACTTTCTGCCATAAGGGTGGTGTCATCCGCATATCTGAGGTTATTGATATTTCTCCCAGCAATCTTGATTCCAACTTGTGTTTCTTCCAGTCCAGTGTTTCTCATGATGTACTCTGCATAGAAGTTAAATAAACATGGTGACAATATACAGCCTTGATGTACTCCTTTTCCTATTTGGAACCAGTCTATTGTTCCATGACCAGTTCTAACTGTTGCTTCCTGACCTGCATACAGATTTCTCAAGAGGCAGATCAAGTGGTCTGGTAATCCCATCTCTTTCAGAATTTTCCACAGTTTATTGTGATCCACACAGTCAAAGGCTTTGGCATAGTCAAATAAAGCAGAAATAGATGTTTTTCTGGAACTCTCTTGCTTTTTCCATGATCCAGCGGGTGTTGGCAATTTGATCTCTGGTTCCTCTGCCTTTTCTAAAACCAGCTTGAACATCAGGAAGTTCACAGTTCACATATTGCTGAAGCCTGGCTTGGAGAATTTTGAGCATTACTTTACTAGCATGCGAGATGACTGCAATTGTGCGGTAGTTTGAGCATTTTTTGGCATTGCCTTTCTTTGGGATTGGGATGAAAACTGACCTTTTCCAATCTTGTGGCCATTGCTGAGTTTTCCAAATTTGCTGGCATATTGAGTGCAGCACTTTCACAGCATCATCTTTCAGGATTTGGAATAGCTCTACTGGAATTCCATCACCTCCACTAGCTTTGTTCGTAGTGATGCTTTCTAAGGCCCACTTGACTTCACATTCCAGGATGTCTGGCTCTAGGTCAGTGATCACACCATCATGATTATCTGGGTCGTGAAGCTCTTTTTTGTACAGTTCTTCTGTCTATTCTTGCCACCTCTTCTTAATATCTTCTGCTTCTGTTAGGTCCATACCATTTCTGTCCTTTATCGAGCCCATCTTTGCATGAAATGTTCCTTTGGTATCTCTGATTTTCTTGAATAGATCCCTAGTCTTTCCCATTCTGTTGTTTTCCTCTATTTCTTTGCATTGATCGCTGAAGAAGGCTTTCTTATCTCTTCTTGCTATTCTTTGGAACTCTGCATTCAGATGTTTATATCTTTCCTTTTCTCCTTTGCTTTTCACTTCTCTTCTTTTCACAGCTATTTGCAAGGCCTCCCCAGACAGCCATTTTGCTTTTTTGCATTTCTTTTCCATGGGGATGGTCTTGATCCCTGTCTCCTGTACAATGTCACGAACCTCATTCCATAGTTCATCAGGCACTCTATCTATCAGATCTAGGCCCTTAAATCTATTTCTCACTTCCACTGTATAATCATAAGGGATTTGATTTAGGTTATACCTGAATGGTCTAGTGGTTTTCCCTACTTTCTTCAATTTCAGTCTGAATTTGGCAATAAGGAGTTCATGGTCTGAGACACAGTCAGCTCCTGGTCTTGTTTTTGCTGACTGTATAGAGCTTCTCCATCTTTGGCTGCAAAGAATATAATCGATCTGATTTCGGTGTTGACCATCTGGTGATGTCCATGTATAGAGTCTTCTCTTGTGTTGTTGGAAGAGGGTATTTGCTATGACCAGTGCATTTTCTTGGCAAAACTCTGTTAGTCTTTGCCCTGCTTCATTCCGTATTCCAAGGCCGAATTTGCCTGTTACTCCAGGTGTTTCTTGATTTCCTACTTTTGCATTCCAGTCCCCTGTAATGAAAAGGACATCTTTTTTGGGTGTTAGTTCTAAAAGGTCTTGTAGGTCTTCATAGAACCGTTCAACTTCAGCTTCTTCAGCGTTACTGGTTGGGGCATAGACTTGGATTACTGTGACATTGAATGGTTTGCCTTGGAAACGAACAGAGATCATTCTGTCATTTTTGAGATTGCATCCAAGTACTGCATTTCGGACTCTTTTGTTGACCATGATGGCCACTCCATTTCTTCTGAGGGATTCCTGCCCACAGTAGTAGATATAATGGTCCTCTGAGTTAAATTCACCCATTCCAGTCCATTTTAGTTTGCTAATTCCTAGAATGTCAACATTCACTCTTGCTATCTCTTGTTTGACCACTTCCAATTTGCCTTGATTCATGGACCTGACATTCCAGGTTCCTGCAGGGAGATCCAACCAGTCCATTCTGAAGGAGATCAGCCCTGGGATTTCTTTGGAAGGAATGATGCTAAAGCTGAAACTCCAGTATTTTGGCCACCTCATGCGAAGAGTTGACTCATTGGAGAGGACTCTGATGCTGGGAGGGATTGAGGGCAGGAGGAGAAGGGGACGACAGAGGATGAGATGGCTGGATGGCATCACTGACTCGATGAATGTGAGTCTGAGTGACCTCCAAGATCTGGTGATGGATAGGGAGGCCTGGCGTGCTGCAGTTCATGGGGTCGCGAAGAGTCGGACACGACTGAGCAACTGATCTGATGTGATCTGATGCAATATTGCTCTTTACAGCATCGGACTTTGTTTCGTATGTAAAATTTATAGCCAGTGGGAATTTGTGTATGACTCACAGTACTTTTGCCTAGAAAATCCCATGGACGGAGGAGCCTGATAGGCTGCAGTTCATGGGATCACTAGAGTCAGACACGACTGAGCGACTTCACTTTCACTTTTCCCTTTCACACATTGGAGAAGGAAATGGCAACCCACTCCAGTGTTCTTGCCTGGAGAATCCCAGGGACGGCAGAGCCTGGTGGACTGCCATCTATGGGGTCGCACAGAGTTGGACATGACTGAAGCGACTTAGCAGCAGCAGCAGGGAACTCAAACAGGGGCTCTGAAACAACATAGAAGGATGGGATGGGGAGGGAGATGGGAGGGAGCTTTAAGAGGGAGGGGACACATGTATACCTATGGATGATTCACGTTGATGTTTGGAAAAAAAGCAACACAATTAAGTAAAGCAATTATCCTTCCATTAAAAAATAAATAAATTTATAAAAAAGAACCATCATGGTTGAACAGAATGTGCATATATATATATTTTTATATTCACATGTATATATATTCACATGTATATATATTCACATACATATACAGCACAGGCTATTTCTATCTACTGAGAGATTTTAAAGTTCTGGAATAAAAACTGAACTTTATTAAATGCATTTTAAGCCTCTATGGAGGTTTACAATATTTGTTTTAGTTTACTTATTACTATTATAGATTTTGAAATTAAATTTTTATAATATCGAATAATTCTTGCTTTTCTGAAATAAACTTTTCCATGCTATATTCATTTTTTATATTCTGTTGAATTCTGTTTACAGCTATTTTATTTTGGATTTTATATTAGCCTACACAAGTGAAACTGATAGCCTGAGCTTTTTGTTCAATATTTGTTGTATTTTGAAATCAGTGTTATACTTGCATTGTGAAATGTTTTGGAAGCTTATATTCTTTTTCTGTGATCCATAATATTAGAAAGTCAGATATACCTGCACTATCTATAGCTTTTCATCCCCCATCCCCATCAATTTTTATTATATACATCACTTCTACACTTTTAGGGCTTGTAATATTTACATTCTATTGACTGTTTCCATTCCTTTTTATCTTTACTTTTTCATTCACTTACTGGTTGGCTAAAATTCTGTCAATGTCCTTAGAAAGAGCTTATGTGAAAAAAATTCTGTTATTTAAATTCCATTATTTTTTATGTTAAATATTTTTCTGATGTTTTTATTTTTATGTGTAAATTAAAACTTGTCTGAGTATATTATTCTTAACTTACATTTTCTTTCCTTCAGTACTTAAAAGTACTACTCTATCCCCTTCCAACACTGAAAGTTGCAGTGAAGAAGTCTGAGGCTGGCATTATTTATTTACTTTATAGGTGACCTCATCTTTTTGCCCAGATGCCCAAAATATTCTCTAGCTTTAAGTCTAGTAACTTTATAGGGAGATTTTGGTGTTATTGTTCTATGGCAATGTTTCCCTGATACACACTAGAAGTCTCTAGATTCTAGTCCTGAAAGTTTCTTTAAATATATTTTTATTTGGCGCTTCACTTTAGAAACACTAATTGTACATATTTTGGATCTTTCTTTACCTCTCTCTCAGGTAATAAGTTCTCTTCAACTCTATAGCAATACATGGAACCACAATTTTTACCTGTGCTGTTAACAACATTTTAATGACGAGTATTTTCCCTGTCAAATGGTTACTCCTTCTTTTTTCCAAATATTTTTTCTTGTATTATTTCTACATATATCCTGTGGTGCTTCCTCCGTTATTATGTGGTGGTTGATATTTGAACAAGATAAGTGATTCCTGAATCAGCTATTCATAGTCAGCTTGTTTTAGGGAAAAGTCTACAAACTTGTTCAAAGACAAAATAATTACCACAGCACCAGGCTGTGAGTATATGAATGAGACTGTATAACCTTTGCTCCTCAGCTAACAAAAATCACACCACATGGCTCACCCTGTGAGTCAGAAGTGGCTTCTCCCCAGTCTCACCAATGAACCAGTTCCAGTCAACACAGCTGTCTGTATGTTTCCTCTTCAATACTGATTGCTCGGCTTCTCAAAACACCTTTCTGTACAAACTCAAGGAAGCTGTATCTGCCAGTCTGCTCACTCCATCTTTACTGATACAAATAAAGGAAAGCTGGTTTTATACCTCAGCAGTCAATCCTAAAGGAAATCAACCCAATATTCATTGGAAGGACTGATGCTGAAGCTGAAACTCCAATATTTTGGCCACCTGATGAGAAGAGTTGATTCACTGGAAAAAACCAAGATGCTGGGGAAATTGAGGGGAGGAGAAGGGAGCAACAGAGAATGAGGTGGTCGGATGGCATCACCAACTCAATGGACATACGTTTAAGCAAACTCTGGGAGACAGGGAGGGACAGGGAAACACGGCATGCTGCAATCCATGGAGACACAGAGTAGGACGCGACTGAGCGACTCAACAACAACAAAATATACCACTTATTTTAAAGATGTGTGTTTGCTAACTTCTAGTGAGATTCTCAAAGCATCCTTTATCTGTGTCTTCCTCTACTCCTGTTTGACCTTCATTGTTTTAGACAGTGCTTCCTCTTACTTTGTTTTCTGAATGTTGAGCTTTAAGCCAACCTTTTCACTCTCCACTTTCACTTTCATCAAGAGGCTTTTTAGTTCCTCTTCACTTTCTGCCATAAGGGTGGTGTCATCTGCATATCTGAGGTTATTGATATTTCTCCCAGCAATCTTGATTCCAAGGTCCCATCACTACATGGGAAATAGATGGAGAAACAGTGGAAACAGTGTCAGACTTTATTTTTCTGGGCTCCAAAATCACTGCAGATGGTGACTGCAGCCATGAAATTAAAAGACGCTTACTCCTTGGAAGGAAAGTTATGACCAACCTAGATAGCATATTCAAAAGCAGAGACATCACTTTGCCAACAAAGGTTCACCTAGTCAAGTCTATGGTCTTTCCTGTGGTCATGTATGGATGTGAGAGCTGGACTGTGAAGAAGGCTGAGCACCAAAGAATTGATGCTTTTGAACTGTGGTGTTGGAGAAGACTCTTGAGAGTCCCTTGGTCTGCAAGGAGATCCAACCAGTCCATTCTGAAGGAGATCAGCCCTGGGATTTCTTTGGAAGGAATGATGCTAAAGCTGAAACTCCAGTATTTTGGCCACCTCATGCGAAGAGTTGACTCATTGGAGAAGACTCTGATGCTGGGAGGGATGGGGGCAGGAGGAGAAGGGGACGACAGAGGATGAGATGGCTGGATGGCATCACTGACTCGATGAATATGAGTCTGAGTGACCTCCGGGAGTTGGTGATGGACAGGGAGGCCTGGCGTGCTGCAGTTCATGGGGTCGCAAAGAGTCGGACATGACTGAGCGACTGATCTGATCTGATCCTCTTACTTTATGGTTTAAGTTTCAGGTGTCTTCTTTTCTCAATGACAACAGAACTCTTGCTTCTGCTTTTCATTATCTTTGTTGCTTTGGATAATTCCAAGAAAATAAGAAGAAGTACTGATTTTTGTTTTATACTTTCAAAAAACAGAAATATAATTGATAAGGTTAAATTACAGCTTCCATTTGGGAAAATTTAATTTAAAATTCAGTCAGTTGAAATTCCAACAAAGTTTTTGTTAGAACTATAGCTCACCAAACTGGCTTTAAGACCATAAGCAAGTAAGCACAGTACTTACATATGTGTCAATCTTGGTGTCATTCTCACACATTTCTTACTTTTCATCATCTACTCAGAAGCAAGCACTTGATGGTAATATCAAAAGTATCAGATGGGCTAATATCTCTTGGAAATGGCTAAATTAAGTCCTCAGTAACTGCTTTCCATTATTAATAATAGCATCATTCTATGCTCACTTCAATTTTATAAGAGGGAATTTTCTTTTCACTCCATTTGCCTATCAAGTGCTTGCTGAACATATATACATGCAACTTTGATGAAACTTTTTAACCACAGGAACTGTCACTTCATGCATAGGTTTCATAAAAATAAAATATTTCACCAAACTGAACAATCCTCATAGGCCCCAACTCCATTAGAAAGCTTCTATAGAACAGGTCTTTGTCTTTCAGTTCAGTTCAGTTGCTCAGTCATGTTTGACTCTTTGGACCCCAGGAAATGCAGCACTCCAGGATTCTCTATCACCAATTTGTGGAGCTTGCTCAAACTCTTTGTCCTTAGATACTGTTAATATCAAATTTTATTGAATTGTGATTAGAAAGTGTTGACTACAATATGTCTCATTTTTGGAATTTATTGAGATTAATATCTGGTTAACATGAAATGAGTATTTGTCTATTTTCATGAATGTTCTTGGCTATTAAAAAATGGAATATTCCCAATCATCAGTTCCTACATGTAAGTCATAGCAACTTGTATATTATTTATCTTATATTAGTCATCTTCAGCTGTACTTTTTCCTCTTATTTTGGCCCCTTTTTCCTATAATTCTTGTTACTGCTGATGTGTAAATTAGAGACATATTTGTAGTTAATATCACCCTTACAAATTACATTCTATGGCATCAAATGGCCTGTAGCATTAATTTCCTTGAAATTATTTTACTTCCTAAATTCCACCTTATCTAACATTAATATCAGGGCTTCAACTTTTATTTGGGGAGAGTGGGTTTGTCTTTTAACTTGCTCTACTGTCTTTTTGCTCACCTGTTCATTTTCAAACATCTTATAGCTTTTAGTGTTCACTTGTTCATCAAATTTGGTTTTGATATATAGCTCAATTTGAAAAGTTTATTCATTTAATAGATGCATCAAACTCACATTTATTGATATAGTACATTTTTTAGCTATAGTATTCTAATTTTTTCGGAGAAGGCAATGGCACCCCACTCCAGTACTCTTGCCTGGAAAATCCCATGGACGGAGGAGCCTGGTAGGCTGCAGTCCATGGGGTCACTAAGAGTCAGATATGACTGAGCGACTTCACTTTCTCTTTTCACTTTCATGCATTGGAGAAGGAAATGGCAACCCACTCCAGTGTTCTTGCCTGGAGAATCCCAGGGATGGTGGAGCCTGGTGGGCTGCCATCTATGGGGTCACACAGAGTCGGACACGACTGAAGTGACTTAGCATAGCATAGCATAGCATTCTAATTTTTATTTTTTTTGTTCTTTTATTTTTATATAGTTTTTAAAAAATACCTTTAACTTTGTGGCTTGTTGACATCTGTACATTAATTTCAAACCCTAATAGTTAACTATATAGTCTCTTATTCAATGATTTTCATGGATTTCCAGGTGAGTGATTTCAAACAGAATTCTTCTAAAATGATAATTGGTAAAGACACCAAAATATTTTTAAAATATGCATTTCAGCTCCAAAGTTATGTCATGTTCAGTGGAAAGACACTGTATGCATTTCAATTTGGATCCAAAATAATACAGTAATGCCCACTATCATGGTTATGGTAATGCAATTATCTGAGAGAAAAAGAAAAATGGTATAAAAATTATATATAAGGAATATAAAGAATCAATCAAAAACTACTATGAATAATAGGAGAATTCACAAATTAAAATATATAAATTAATCGTTTTCATATGTTCAAATAATCACAAGGTGTATTAGAACAAAACTCCCATTTACAATATAATTTCTACCATAAAATACCTAAGAGAAAATTAAACAAACTTTTCAAAAGTTTGTGAGAGGGAAAAAAAAAGACATTTAACACTCTTGTAGGGTATAAAATAAGATCTGAACTAACAAAAAGACACACTATTTTCTGACTAGGGCAGAGCTGCCACAGGCAAAAATGTCTTGCATCTGTATGCCCAGGGTCGCTTCGGTAGTGTTTGACTCCTTGCAACCTTGCAGACTGTGGGCTGCCAGGCTTCTCTGTCAGGGAGGAGGGGTCTCCAGGCAGGAACACTGGTGCGCACTGGCCAACACTGGTTGCCATGCCCTTCTAGAGCACTGTGTTTCCTGCTGCCCCAGCCACCAACCCCCCTGAGAATCTGGTGCTGCCAGAAACCCTTTGACCCAGGCAGCTGCACCACCACCTCCACACCCGGCCCTCACAGGGGCAAACCCAAGCCCTCCAGGGCAGCCTCAGGAGCAAACCCCAGTGGAAGACCCACAGGCAGAGGTGGAAATAAAACCACAATTGGAACCCAGAAGTAGTGTGGCTAAGGAAGAAGACCCAAAACTTTCCCACCAGCTGTACAAGCTGCAGATTAAATCCACACGATCAACTAGGCAGACTCTGTCTATGGAATATATAAAAGGCCACTGAGCGCTCCCACAAAAGAAATCGCACTAGTTCTGATAGCTGTGGGCATTGGAGGCAAGAACACGCCAGAGTAGGACCAGATTAGGATCTGAGCTGCCCCCACGGCAGATCCAGAGATCAGCACAGTGTTAGAGGGCATCATAGGGAGGTGAGGTGGACTGTGACTCCCAGCGAGGGAAGGACTCTGACAGCAGTGACTCAAGAAAAACATTGACTATACTTACATTTTGACTTGTTCTGTAGATTCTTTTGGATTTCCTCTCCCCCGCTTTTTCCCCTCTGTTGTAGGTATCGATTTTATTGGCACTATGAAATCTAATTAAGCTTTTGAGCTTTTTTTTTATCCTTCAGTCAAAGTTTTTATTGTTGTTATAAACCTCTGCCTCTACATTGGGCTTTTGCAGTTCTGTGGAGTTTTCCTTTTTTTTTTCTTTTCTCTTTTGTTATTTTTAATTTTTAATTATTTTAACCTATTATTATTTTTCTACATTTATTCCTTTGCTTGCTTTTCCTACTCTTCTTTTCCTCTTGCAGTTAATCTTTAATGTATATATAAATCTTCTTTATCTACCTCTGTTTAATTTTGTATATCTATTCTTTTTTCTTTCTTTCCTTTCCACTCAACATAGTTGTTAGTTTTATATTCATTGCTTTATTCCCCATTGGCATCTTGCTTTAGTTTTGTTTTCCAGTTTGTGTTTTAGTTAGTTTTTGGTTTCTTTGTTCACCAAGTCAATCTATTGTACGTTATTTTTGTTGGACTGTTTTGATTTTGCTTATGGGTATGTATGTATATGTGTATATTCAGTCATAATTTTTATTATTGCTATAACTCTCTGCCTCTATGTTGGGCTTTTGCAGTTCTGTGATGTGTTCCTTTTTTTTTCTTTTTTCTTTCTTCTTCCATTTTTTTCTTTTCTCTTTTTTATAATGTTAATTTTTAATTTTTTAAAACTTATTGTATTTTTCTACATTTATTCCTTTGTTTGGCTTTCCTACTGATCTTTTTCCTTTAAAGTTAATCTTTTATGTATATAAATCTTCTTTATCTACTGCTATTAACTTTGCATATCTATTCTTTCTTTCTTTTCTTTCTTTCCTTTCCTCTCAACATATTTGTTAGTTTTGTTTTCATTGCTTTATTCCCCACTTGGCACCTTGCTTTTGTTTTTGTTTTCTAGTTTGTGCATTCATTAGTTTTGTTCTTAACTGGTAAATATAATTTTTGATTTCCTTTGTTTGCCAGGTCAATCTACTGTACTTTATTTTTGTTGGACTGGTTTGACTTTTCTCATGGGTGTATATGTATATGTGTATATTCCATTATTTTAATTATAATTTGCCTGATTTTGTAACTGCCATTTGTCTGGGGTTCATCTTTGGTTTCTCATTTTTGGATATTTGTTTTAATCTAACTTAATGCCATAATAAACCACTTGTGGAATCTTTGTTCCTGACCAGAGATCAAGCCCTGAGCCTTTGGAGTGGGAGCACTGACTCCAAGACCCTAGACTACCAGAGAACTAACTCTATGGACTGTGTTAGTCACTCAGTCGTGTCCAACTCTTTGAGACCCCAGGATTCTCTGTCCATGGAACTCTCCAGGGAAGAATCCTGGAGTGGATTTCCATTCCCTTCTCCAGAGGAACTTCCCAACCCAGGAGTTGAACCCTGGTCTCCAGCCTCACAGGAAAATTCTTTATCGTTTGAGTTACAGGGAAGCCTAGCTAACCCTCAGTTCAGTTCAGTTCAGTCAGTCAGTCGTGTTCGACTCTTTGTGACCCCATGAATTGCAGCACGCCAGGCCTCCCTGTCCATCACCAACCCCTGGAGTTCACTCAGACTCACATCCATTGAATCAGTGATGCCATCCAGCCATCTCATTCTCTGTCATCCCCTTCTCCTCCTGCCCTCAATCCCTCCCAGCATCAGAGTCTTTTCCAATGAGTCAACTCTTCACATGAGGTGGCCAAAGTACTGGAGTTTCAGCTTTAGCATCAGTACTTCCAAAGAAATCCCAGGGCTAATCTCCTTCAGAATGGACTGGTTGGATCTCCTTGCAGTCCAAGGGACTCTCAAGAGTCTTCTCCAACACAGTTCAAAAACATCAATGGAGCATCAAATAGTGAGAATTCACACAAAGGAAACCACTTGAACACAAGTCCGGGTACCACCTAACCACCAGTAGCACCCTGTGCAGGATGCCTCATCTAAACAACAAACAAAACAAAAATACAAAGCCAAACATCAGCAGACAGGATTACCACCTCACTTAGCCTTGTCCATCAGAGGAAAAACAAACAAACAAACAAAAACTCAGCACAAATCTCACCCTATATGAAGCTTATACAAACCACTGGACTAACATTAGAAGGGCAGAAACCAAAAGGAAGAAAGAATTCAACTTTCTTCAAGGAAAGAATTCAACTTTCCTTGAAGCCTGCTAAAAGGAGACCTCAAACACAATAACTTTTTTAAAAATTAAAAGGCAGAGAAATACTGCACAAATGAAGGAACAAACTAGAAACACAGAAGTCCAAATAAATAAAGAGGAAATAGGAAAATTACCTGAAAAAGAATTCAGAATAATGATAGTAAAGATGATCAAAAACCTTGAAAACAAAATGGAGAAAATGCAAGAATCAATTAACAAAGACCCAGAAGAATTCAAGAATATGCATACAGAGAAAAACAACACAATTACTGAAATTAAAAATACTATAGAAGGAATCAATAGCATAATATCCAAAGCAGAAGAATGAATCAGTAAGCTGGAAAATAAAATGGTGGAAATAATTTCTGAACTGCAGAATAAAGTAAAAACAATGAAAAGAGCTGAGGACAGTCTCAGATACCTCTGGGACCATATCAAATGCACCAGCATTCGAATTACAGGGGTCCCAGAAGAAGACCAAAAGAAAGGGTATGAGAAAATTTTTGAAGAGATTATAGTCGAAAATTTCCCCAACATGGAAAAGGAAATAGTCAGTCAAGTCCAAGAGGCACAAAGAGTCCCATACAGGATAAACCCAAGGAGATACACGCCAAGACACATACTAATCAACTAATAAAGACTAAAAACAAAGAAAGAATATTAAAAGCAGCAAGGGAGAAGCAACAAGTGACATACAAGGGAAACCCCATACACTTAACAGCTGAACTTTCAGCAGAAACTCTGCAGGCCAGAAGAAAATGTAAGAATATATTTAAAGTATTGAAAGGGAAAAATATACAACCAAGATTATAGTATCCAGCAAGGAACACATTCAAAATTGATGGAGAAATAAAAAGCTTTTCAGACAAGCAAAAGTTAAAGAGAATTCAGTACCAAACCAGCTTTACAACAAATGTTAAAGGGACTTATATAGCCAAGAAATACAAGAGAAGAAAAAAGATCTATAAAATCAACCCCAAACTATTAAGAATATGGCAATAGGAACATATGTATCAATCAGATCAGATCAGATCAGTCACTCAGTCGTGTCCGACTCTTTGCGACCCCATGAACTGCAGCACGCCAGGCCTCCCTGTCCATCACCAGCTCCCGGAGGTCACCCAGACTCACACCCATCAAGTCAGTGATGCCATCCAGCCATCTCATCCTCTGTCGTCCCCTTCTCCTCCTGCCCTCAATCCCTCCCAGCATCAGAGTCTTCTCCAATGAGTCAGCTCTTCGCATGAGGTGGCCAAAGTACTGGAGTTTCAGCTTTAGCATCATTCCTTCCAAAGAAATTCCAGGATTGATCTCCTTCAGAATGGACTGGTTGGATCTTCTTGCAGTCCAAGGGACTCTCAAGAGTCTTCTCCAACACCACAGTTCAAAAGCATCAATTCTTCGGCACTCAGCCTTCTTCACAGTCCAGCTCTCACATCCATACATGACCACAGGAAAGACCATAGCCTTGACTAGGCGAACCTTTCTTGGTAAAGTAATGTCTCTGCTTTTGAATATGCTATCTAGGTTGGTCATAACTTTCCTTCCAAGGAGTAAGCGTCTTTTAATTTCATGGCTACAGTCACCATCTGCAGTGATTTTGGAGCCCAGAAAAACAAAGTCTGACACTGTTTCCACTGTTTCCCCATCTATTTCCCATGCAGTGATGGGACCAGATGCCATGATCTTCGTTTTCTGAATGTTGAGCTTTAAGCCACCCTTTTCACTCTCCACTTTCACTTTCATCAAGAGGCTTTTTAGTTCCTCTTCACTTTCTGCCATAAGAGTGGTGTCATCTGCATATCTGAGGTTATTGATATTTCTCCCAGCAATCTTGATTCCAACTTGTGTTTCTTCTAGTCCGGCGTTTCTCATGATGTACTCTGCATATAAGTTAAATAAACATGGTGACAATATGCAGCCTTCACGTACTCCTTTTCCTATTTGGAACCAGTCAGTTGTTCCATGACCAGTTCTAACTGTTGCTTCCTGACCTGCATACAGATTTCTTAAGAGGCAGATCAGGTGGTCTGGTATTCCCATCTCTTTCAGAATTTTCCATAGTTTATTGTGATCTACACAGTCAAAGGCTTTGGCATAGTCAATAAAGCAGAAATAGATGTTTTTCTGGAACTCTCTTGCTTTTTCCATGATCCAGCGGATGTTGGCAATTTGATCTCTGGTTCCTCTGCCTTTTCTAAAACCAGCTTGAACATCAGGAAGTTCACGGTTCACATATTGCTGAAGCCTGGCTTGGAGAATTTTGAGCATTACTTTACTTTATATGTATCAATAATTACTTTAAATGTAAATGGATTAAATACTTTAAATACTTTAAATTTAAATGGATTAAATGCTCCATCAAAAGACACAGACTGGCTGAATGGATACAAAAACAAGACCCAAATATATGCTATCTACAAGAAACCCACTTCAGATCTAAAGATACATATAGATTGAAAGTAAGAGGATGGAAAATATATTCCATGCAAATGGAAAGCAAAATAAAGCTAGAGTAGCAATCCTCATATCAGACAAAATAGACCTTAAAATAAAGAAGATTACAAGAGATAAGGAAGGACATTCAGATCAGATCAGATCAGATCAGTCGCTCAGTCGTGTCCGACTCTTTGCGACCCCATGAACTGCAGCACGCCAGGCCTCCCTGTCCATCACCAGCTCCCGGAGGTCACCCAGACTCGCATCCATCGAGTCAGTGATGCCATCCAGCCATCTCATCCTCTGTCGTCCCCTTCTCCTCCTGCCCTCAATCCCTCCCAGCATCAGAGTCTTCTCCAATGAGTCAGCTCTTCGCATGAGGTGGCCAAAATACTGGAGTTTCAGCTTTAGCATCATTCCTTCTAAAGTAATTCCAGGATTGATCTCCTTCAGAATGGACTGGTTGGATCTTCTTGCAGTCCAAGGGACTCTCAAGAGTCTTCTCCAACACCACAGTTCAAAAGCACCAATTCTTCGGCGCTCAGCCTTCTTCACAGTCCAGCTCTCACATCCATACATGACCACAGGAAAGACCATAGCCTTGACTAGGCGAACCTTTGTTGGCAAAGTAATGTCTCTGCTTTTGAATATGCTATCTAGGTTGGTCATAACTTTCCTTCCAAGGAGTAAGCGTCTTTTAATTTCATGGCTGCAGTCACCATCTGCAGTGATTTTGGAGCCCAGAAAAATAAAGTCTGACACTGTTTCCACTGTTTCCCCATCTATTTCCCATGCAGTGATGGGACCAGATGCCATGATCTTCGTTTTCTGAATGTTGAGCTTTAAGCCAACCTTTTCACTCTCCACTTCCACCTTCATCAAGAGGCTTTTTAGTTCCTCTTCACTTTCTGCCATAAGAGTGGTGTCATCTGCATATCTGAGGTTATTGATATTTCTCCCGGCAATCTTGATTCCAACTTGTGTTTCTTCCAGTCCAGCATTTCTCATGATGTACTCTGCATATAAGTTAAATAAACATGGTGATAATATGCAGCCTTGACGTACTCCTTTTCCTATTTGGAACCAGTCTGTTGTTCCATGACCAGTTCTAACTGTTGCTTCCTGACCTGCATACAGATTTCTTAAGAGGCAGATCAGGTGGTCTGGTATTCCCATCTCTTTCAGAATTTTCCATAGTTTATTGTGATCCACACAGTCAAAGGCTTTGGCATAGTCAATAAAGCAGAAATAGATGTTTTTCTGGAACTCTCTTGCTTTTTCCATGATCCAGCGGATGTTGGCAATTTGATCTCTGGTTCCTCTGCCTTTTCTAAAACCAGCTTGAAGGACATTACATAATGATAAAGGGATCAATCCAAGAAGAAGATATACAATTGTAAATATCTATGCACCCAACATAGGAGCACCTCAGTACATAAGACAAACACTAACAGACATAAAAGGAGAAACTGACAGTAACACAATAATAGTAGGAGATTTTAATACCCGCCTCACACCAATGGACAGATCATCAAAACAGAAAATTAATCAGGGAACACAAGTTTTAAATAATACATTAGATGAGATGGCTCTCATTGATATCTTCAGGACATTCCATCCAAATGCAGAAGAATACACCTTCTTCTCAAGTGCACATGGAACATTCTCCAGGATAGACACATCTTGGGTCACAAATCAAACCTCAGTAAATTTAAGAAAATTAAAACCATATCAAGCATCTTCTCTGACCACATTGCTATGAAACTAGATATCAATTACAAGAAAAAACTGTAAGAAACACAAACACATGGAGATTAAACAACACGTTTCTAAATAACCAACAGGTTACTGAAGAAATCAAAAGGGAAATAAAAAAATTTCTAAAAACAAATGACAGTGAAAACACAACTCAAAACCTATGGCATGCAGCAAAAGCAGTTCTAAGAGGGAAGTTTATAGCAATACAATCCTACCTCAAGAAACAAGAAAAACATTGAACAGATGTTAGGTGTAAACCTAACTTTACACCTAAAACAACTGGAAAAAGAAGAACAAAAACCCCCAAAATTAGTAGAAGGAATTAAATCATAAAGATCTGAGCAGAAATAAATGAAAAAGAAATGAAAGAAACCATATTAAAAATTAATAAAACTAAAAGCTGGTTTTTTGAGAAGATAAACAAAAGTGACAAGCCTTTAGCCAGACTCATCAAGAAAAAAAGAAAGAAAAATCAAATCAACAAAATTAGAAATGAAAAAGTAGAGGTTACAACAGAAAATGCAGAAATACACAAGATTATAAGAGACTATTATGAGCAATTATATGGCAATAAAATGAATAACCTGAAAGAAATGGGGAGATTCTTAGAAAAGTTCAATCTTCCAATACTGAATTAGGAAGAAATAGAAATTATGAACAACCCAATGACAAGCACTGAAGTTGAAGCTGTGATCAAAAATCACCCAAAAAACAAAAGCCCAGGACCAGATGGTTTCACAGGAGAATTCTATCAAACATTTAGAGAAGAGAAAATGCCTATCCTTCTAAAATTCTTTCAAAAAATTGCAGAGGAAGTAATACTTCCAAACTCATTCTAAGAGGCCACCACACCCTGATACCCAAACCAGACAAAGAAAACAAAAAAAGGAAACTATAGGTCAATATCACTGATGAACATAGATGCAAAAATCCTCAACAAAATTTTAACAAAGAGAATTCAGCAACACATGAAAAAGCTCATACACCATGATCAAGTTGGGTTTATTCCAGGAATGCAAGGATTCTCCAAAATACACAAATCAATCAATGTGATACAGCATATTAACAAACTGAAAGACAAAAACTATATGATCATCTCAATAGATGCAGGAAAAGCCTTTGACAAAATTCAGCACCCATTTATGATTAAAACTCTTCAAAAACAGGCATAGAAGGAACCTACCTCAACATGGTAAAGGCCATATATGATAAGCCTACACAAACATTATTCTCAATGGTGAAAAACTGAAAGCATTCCCCCTAAGATCAGGAACAAGAAGAGGGTGTCCACTTTTGCCACTATTATTCAAAATATTTCTGGAAGTCCTAGCTACAGCAATTAGAGAAGAAAAAGAAAAAGAATCCAGAGTGGAAAAGAAGAAGTAAAGCTTTCACTGTTTGCAGATGACATGATACTGCACAGAGAAAACCCAAAATATAGTACCAGAAAATTACTAGACCTTATCAGTGAATTTAGCAAAGTTGCAGGATACAAAATCAATACATAGAATTCCCTTGCATTTCTACATACTGACAATGAAAAATCAGAAAGAGAAATTAAGGAATCAATACCATGCACCACTGCAACAAAAAGAATTAAATATCTAGGAATAAACTTATCTAAGGAGAAAAAAGAACTGTATACAAAAAATTATAAGACACTAATGAAAGAAATCAAATATGATATAAACAGATGGTGAGATATTCCATGTTCCTGGGTAGGAAGAATCAATTTGTGAAAATGACTATACTACCAAATGCAAGCTACATATTCAATGCGATCCCTATCAAATTACCAATGGCATTTTTAACAGAACTAGAACAAAAAATTTCACAATTCATATGGAAACACAAAAGACCCTGAATAGCCAAAGCAGTCTTGAGAAAGAAGAATGGAATGGAGGAATCAACCTTCCTGACTTCAGATTATACTACAAAGCTACAGTCATCAAGACAGAATGGTACTGGAACAAAAACAGAAATATAGACAAATGGAACAAGATAGAAAGCCCAAAAATAAACCCATGCACCTATGGGTACCTTATTTTCAACAAAGGAGGCAAGAATATACAATGGGGCAAAGACAGCCTCTTCAATAAATGGTGCTGGAAAAACTGGACAGCTACTTGTAAAAGAATGAAATTAGAACACTTCCTAACACCATACACAAAGATAAACTCCAAAGGGATTAAAGATCTAAAGGTATGACCAGAAACTATAAAACTCTTAGAGGAAAACATAGGCAGAACACTTGATTACATAAATCAAAGCAAGATCCTCTATGACCCACCTCCTAGAGTAATGGAAATAAAAACAAAAGTAAAAAAAGTGGTACATGATTAAATTTAAAAAGCTTTTTCACAGCAAAGGAAACTATAAGCAAGGTGAAAAGACAATCCTCAGAATGGGAGAAAATAATAGCAAATGAAACATAGGATTAATTTCCAAAATATACAAGCAGCTCATACAACTCAATGCCAGAAAAACAAA
The DNA here is from genome assembly GCA_935064755.1 of Tragelaphus eurycerus. Classification (NCBI taxonomy): domain Eukaryota; kingdom Metazoa; phylum Chordata; class Mammalia; order Artiodactyla; family Bovidae; genus Tragelaphus; species Tragelaphus eurycerus. The sequence continues at coordinate 11,447,183 of CAKXYN010000024.1, read as the reverse complement.
CAACCCAATCAATAAGTGGGAAAAAGACCTAAACAGACATTTCTCCAAAGAAGACATACAGATGGCTAACAAACACATGAAAAGATGCTCAACATCCCTCATTATTAAAGAAATGCAAATCAAAACTACAATGAGCTATCACCTCACACTGGTCAGAATGGCCGTCATCTAAAAGTTTACACACAATAAATGCTGGAGAGGGTGTGGAGAAAAGGGAACACTCTTGCAGTGTTGGTGGGAATGTAAATTGATACAGCCACTATAGAAGATGGCATGGAGATTCCTTAAAAAACGAGTAATAAAACCACCATATGGCCCAGCAATCCCACTCCTAGATATATACTCTGAGGAAACCGAAATTTAAAAAGACACATGTATCTCATTGTTCATTGCAGCACTACTTACAATAGCTAGAACATGGAAGCAACCTAGATGTCCATTGACAGGTGAATGGATAAAGAAATTGTGGTACATATACACAATGGAATATTACTCAGCCATAAAAAGGAACACATCTGAGTCAGTTCTGATGAGTTGGATGAATCTAGAACCTATTATACAGAGTGAAGTGAGTCAGAAAGAGAAAGATAAATATCATATTCTAACACGTATATACAGAATCTAGAAAATTGGTACTGAAGAATTATTTTCAGGACAGCAGTGAATAAACAGACATAAAGAATAGACTTATGGACATGGGGAGAGGGGAGGAGAGAGTGAGATGTATGGAAAGAGTAACCTGGAAACTTACATTACCATATGTAAAATAGATAGCCAATGGGAATTTGCTGTATGGCTCAGGAAACTCAAACAGGTACTCTGTATCAATCTAGAGCAGTGGGATGGGGTGGGAGATTGGAGGTAGGTTCAAAAGGGAGGGGATATATGTATACCTATGGCTGATTCATGTTGAATTTTGACAGAAAACAACAAAATTCTGTAATGCAATTATTCTTCAGTAAAAGAATAAATTTAAAAAAAACAGAAAAATAGACAAGTGGTATGAATAGAAGTTCACAGAATATGAAATATGAAATACAAACAACACTTGAAAAGATGCTTAATATCAGTGAAAGGAATGTATACTAAACATTATATGCAAAAGTTTTGTGTGTTAGATGCTCAGTCATATCTGACTCATGGATTGTAGCCTGCCAGGCTCCTCTGTCAGTGAAAATTTCCAGGCAAGAATACTAGAGTGGGTATCTATTCCCTTCTCCAAGGGATCTTCCCGACCCAGGGATCAAACCCAGGTCTTTTGTATTGCAGGCAGATTCTTTACTGCCTGAGCCATCAGAGAAGCAGATGACATTATATCAATATAGAAAACCCTAAAGACCACACAAAAACTATTAGAACTAACAAATCCAGCAAGGTAGCAGGATATAAGATTAATATACAATAACTGGTTGCATTTCTTTACACTAACAATGAAATAATAGAAAAAGAAGGTGAAAAAACAATCCTTTTTAAAATCACATCAAAAATAAAATAAAATACATAGGAATAAACTTGACCAAGGAGGTGAAAGATTCACATGCTGAGAACTATAAAACATTGATAAAAGAACCTGTCATGCTCTTAGATTGGAAGAATATTGTTATTGGCAATACTACCCAGTACAATATATAATACTATCCAATACAATATTACCCAAAGCAATGATGCAATGTCTATCAAATTACCCATGACATTTTCACAGAACTAGAATGAATAATCATAAAATTAATATTAGGCCATAAAAAACCCAGAATTGCAAAGCAACCTTGAGGGAAAAGAACAAAACAGGTGGCATAACCCTTCCAGACTTCAGAAAATACTACAAAACTACAATAGTCAAAACAACACGGTACTGTACAAACACAGACATATGGATCAATGGAACAGAATAGAAAGTCCAGAAATAAACCCACACACCCACAATAAATCCATCTTTGACAAAGGAGGTGAGAATATAAAATGAAGAAAAGATAGTCTCTTCAGCAAGTGGTGCTGGGAAAGCTGGAGAGCACACGTAAACCAGTGAAGTTAGCATATTCCCTTATACCATAAACAAAAATAAACTCAAAATAGTTTACATACTTAAATATCAAACATGACACCATAAAACTCCTAGAAGAGAACATAGGCAAAACATTCTCTAACATAAATCACCCCAATGTTTTCTGAAGTCAGTCTAACAAAACAATAGAAATCAAAGCAAAAATTAACAGATGGGACCTAATTAAACATAAGCTTTTGCACAGCAAAGGAGACCATAAATAAAATGAAAAGACAACCTGTGAACTGGGAGAAAATATTTTCAAATGATGCAACCTACAAAGGCTTAATTTTCAAAATGTACAAACAGCTCATACAACTCAATAACAACAACAAAAAAAGCAAACAACCCAATCAAAAAATGGACAGAAGATCTAAATAGACATTTCTCCAAAAGAAGACCTCCAGATGGACAATAGTTACATGAAAAGATGCTCAACATCACTAATCATTAGAGAAATGAAAATCAAAACTACAGTGAGGTACCACCTCACACTGTTCAGAATACTTTGATGATATTTTGATGCTAAGTTGCTTCAGTCATGTCTGACTCTTTGCGACCCCATGGACTATAGCCTGTTGGGCTCCTCTGTCCATGGGATTCTCTAGACAATAATACTGGAGTGGGTTGCCATTTCCTTCTCCAGGGGATCTTCCTGACCCAGGGATCTGTTCAGAATGGCTATTATTAAAAAGTCTACAAATAATAAATACTGGACAGGTATAAAGAAAAGGGAACCCTTGTACACTATTTGTAGGAACATAAGTTGATGCAGCCACTATGGAGAACAGTATGGGGTTTCCTTAAAAACTAAACACAGAGCTACTATATGATCCTATAATAGCGCTCCTGGGCTTGTACCCAAAGAAAACCATGATTCAAAAAGATACATGCACCCCAGTGTTCACAGCAGCAATATTTACAACAGCCAAGACAAGTAAACAACCTAAACATCCATTGACAGATGAATGGATAAGAAAATGTGGTACATGTAGACAATGGAATATTACTCATCCATAATAGAGAATGAAATATTGCCATCTGCAGCAACATGGATGGATCTGGAGATTATCACAATATGTGAACTAAGACGGGCAGAGAAAGACAAATATTACATGATATTACTTACGCTGTGCTTAGTCACTCAGTCATGTCTGACTCTGTGACCTCATGGACTGTAGCCCATCAGGCCCCTCTGTCCATGGGGACTCTCCAGGCAAGAATACTGGAGTCAGTTGCCATGCCCTCCTCCAGGGGATCTTCCCAACTCAGGGATCAAACCCAGGTCTCCTGCACTGCAGGTGGATTCTTTACCATCTGAGCCACCAGGGAAGCCTAAGAACACTGGAGTGGGTAGTCTATCCCTTCTCCAGGGGATCTTCCCAACCCAGGACTTGAATCAGGGTCTCCTGCATTGCAGGAGGATTCTGTACCAGCTGAGCTACCAGGGAAGCCCAATATCACTTATATGTGGAATCTAAAATATGACACAACAAAACAGAACAGACTCACAGACGCAGAGAACAGACTCGTGGTTGCCAATGAAAGGGCAAGCAGAGAAAAGACAGATCTGGAACTTGGGATTAGCTGCAAGCTATGCTTTCCTGGAGCAGCCGTGAAGAGATACTCCACGCCCAAGGTAAGAGAAACGCAAGTAAGACAGTTGGTGTTGCAAGAGGGCACCAGAGGGCAAACACACTGAAACTATACTCACAGAAAACTAGTCAATCTAATCACACTAGGACCACAGCCTTGTCTAACTCAATGAAACTAAGCCATGCCTGTGGGGCAACCCAAGATGGGCAGGTCATGGTGGTGAGATCTGACAGGATGTGGTCCGCTGGAGAAGGGAATGGCAAACCACTTCAGTATTCTTGCCTTGAGAACCCCATGAACACTATAAAAAGGCAAAATGATAGGATACTGAAAGAGAAACTTCCCAGGTCAGTAGGTACCCAATATGCTACTGGAGATCAGTGGAGAAATAACTCCAGAAAGAATGAAGGGATGGAGCCAAAGCAAAAAGAATACCCAGCTGTGGATGTGACTGGTGATAGAAGCAAGGTCTGATGCTATAAAGAGCAATACTGCATCGGAACCTGGAATGTCAGGTCCATGAATCAAGGTAAATTGGAAGTGGTCAAACAAGAGATTGCCAGAGTGAATGTCAACATTCTAGGAATCAGCGAACTCAAGTGGACTGGAATGGGTGAATTTAACTCAGAGGACCATTATATCTACTACTGTGGGCAGGAATCCCTCAGAAGAAATGGAGTGGCCATCATGGTCAACAAAAGAGTCCGAAATGCAGTACTTGGATGCAATCTCACAAATGACAGAATGATCTCTGTTCGTTTCCAAGGCAAACCATTCAATATCACAGTAATCCAAGTCTATGCCCCAACCAGTAACGCTGAAGAAGCTGAAGTTGGACGGTTCTATGAAGACCTACAAGACCTTTTAGAACTAACACCCAAAAAAGATATCCTTTTCATTATAGGGGACTGGAAGGCAAAAGTAGGAAGTCAAGAAACACCTGGGGTAACAGGCAAATTCGGCCTTGGAATACGGAATGAAGCAGGGCAAAGACTAATAGAGTTTTGCCAAGAAAATGCACTGTCATAACAAACACCCTCTTCCAACAACACAAGAGAAGACTCTACACATAGACATCACCAGATGGTCAACACTGAAATCAGATTGATTATATTCTTTGCAGCCGAAGATGGAGAAGCTCTATACAGTCAGTAAAAATAAGACCAGGAGCTGACTGTGGCTCAGAACTCATGAACTCCTTATTGCCAAATTCAGACTTAAATTGAAGAAAGTAGGGAAAACCACTAGACCATTCAGGTATGACCTAAATCAAATCCCTTATGATTATACAGTGGAAGTGAGAAATAGATTTAAGGGCCTAGATCTGATAGATAAAGTGCCTGATGTACTATGGAATGAGGTTCGTAACATTGTACAGGAGACAGGGATCAAGACCATGCCCATGGAAAAGAAATGCAAAAAACCAAATGGCTATCTGGGGAGGCCTTACAAATAGCTGTGAAAAAAAAAAGAAGCAAAAAGCAAAGGAGAAAAGGAAAGATATAAACATCTGAATGCAGAGTTCCAAAGAATAGCAAGAAGAGATAAGAAAGCCTTCTTTGGTGATCAATGCAAAGAAATAGAGGAAAACAACAGAATGGGAAAGACTAGGGATCTCTTCAAGAAAATCAGAGATACCAAAGGAACATTTCATGCAAAGATGGGCTCGATAAAGGACAGAAATGGTATGGACCTAAGAGAAGCAGAAGATATTAAGAAGAGGTGGCAAGAATACACAGAAGAACTGTACAAAAAAGAGCTTCAAGACCCAGATAATCATGATGGTGTGATCACTGACCTAGAGCCAGACATCCTGTAATGTGAAGTCAAGTGGGCCTTAGAAAGCATCACTATGAACAAAGCTAGTGGAGGTGATGGAATTCCAGTGGAGCTATTCCAAATCCTGAAAGATGATGCTGTGCAAGTGCTGCACTCAATATGCCAGCAAATTTGGAAAACTCAGCAGTGGCCACAGGACTGGAAAAGGTCAGTTTTCATTCCAATCCCAAAGAAAGGCAATGACAAAGAATGCTCAAACTACTGAACAACTGCACTCATCTCACATGCTAGTAAAGTAATGCTCAAAATTCTCCAAGCCAGGCTTCAGCCATATGTGAACCGTGAACTTCCTGATGTTCAAACTGGTTTTAGGAAAGGCAGAGGAACCAGAGACCAAATTGCCAACATCCTCTGGATCATAGAAAAAACAAGAGAGTTTCAGAAAAACATCTATTTCTGCTTTATTGACTACGCCAAAGCCTTTGACTGTGTGGATCACAATAAACTATGGAAAATTCTGAAAGAGATGGGAATATCAGACCACCTGACCTGCCTCTTGAGAAATTTGTATGCAGGTCAGGAAGCAACAGTTAGAACTGGACATGGAACAACAGACTGGTTCCAAATAGGAAAAGGAGTACATCAAGACTATATATTGTCACCCTGTTTATTTAACTTATATGCAGAGTACATCATGAGAAACACTGGACTGGAAGAAACACAAGTCAGAATCAAGATTGATGGGAGAAATATCAATAACCTGAGATATGCAGATGACACCACCCTTAATGGCAGAAAGTGAAGAGGAACTAAAAAGCCTCTTGATGAAAGTGAAAGTGGAGAGTGAAAAAGTTGGCTTAAAACTCAACATTCAGAAAACTAAGATCATGGCATCTGGTCCCATCACTTCATGGGAAATAGATGGGGAAACAGTGTCAGACTTTATTTTTCTGGGCTCCAAAATCACTACAGATGATGACTGCAGCCATGAAATTAAAAGACACTTACTCCTTGGAAGCAAAGTTATGACCAACCTAGATAGCATATTCAAAGGCAGAGACATTACTTTGCCAACAAAGGTTCGTCTAGTCAAGGCTATGGTTTTTCCAGCGGTCATGTATGGATGTGAGAGCTGGACTGTGAAGAAGGCTGAGCGCCGAAGAATTGATGCTTTTGAACTGTGGTGTTGGAGAAGACTCTTGAGAGTCCCTTGGACTGTAAGGAGATCCAACCAGTCCATTCTGAAGGAGATCAGCCCTGGGATTTCTTTGGAAGGACTGATGCTAAAGCTGAAACTCCAGTACTTTGGTCACCTCATGAGAAGAGTTGACTCATTGGAGAAGACTCTGATGCTGGGAGGGATTGGGGGCAGGACGAGAAGGGGACGACAGAGGATGAGATGGCTGGATGGCGTCACTGACTCGATGGATGTGAGTCTCAGTGAACTCCGGGAGTTGGTGATGGACAGGGAGGTCTGGTGTGCTGGGATTCATGGGGTCACAAAGAGTCGGACACAACTGAGAGACTGATCTGATCTGATCTGATTATATATAGAGTATATGAACAAGGTCCTACTGTATAGCACAGGGAACTGTGTTCAACATCCTGCAATAAACCATAATGGAAAAGAATAGGAAAAAGAACATGTATATGTATGTATGCATGTGTGTGTGTGTATATGATTGTATAACTTAATCAGCATTGTAAATCAACTATATACTTCAATAAAAATTTTTAAAAAGAAATGCTCATTATAACAACCCTAGAATGCATGTTTTTAACATATCAAATTGACCAAAAATCCAAATGTTTAAAAAGACATTTTGTTGGTAACATCTATCAAAAATGACAAAAGTATATATATACATATGCCCCAGACTGAGTAATCCAGTACTGGAGAATTTATTCTATTCATATATCTGAAAATGTTGTATTTAGTATTATTTTTTACAATATTTTAATAAGTTAAATTAACCCAAATATCACTATGACTGGTTAAATAAGCAATAGTATATAGTACATCCGGAGAAGGCAATGGCACCCCACTCCAGTACTCTTGCCTGGAAAATCCCACGGACGGAGGAGCCTGGTAGGCTGCAGTCCATGGGGTCGCTAAGAGTCGGACATGACTGAGCGACTTCACTTTCTCTTCTCATTTTCATGCATTGGAGAAGGAAATGGCAACCCACTCCAGTGTTCTTGCCTGGAGAATCCCAGGGACCGGGAAGCCTGGTGGGCTGCCATCTATGGGGTCACACAGAGTCAGACATGACTGAAGTGACTTAGCATAGCATATAGTACATCCACTGAAAAATACTATGAAGTTTTAAAAACTGAGGAACCTATATATAGATATGAAAAGATTTCCACAATACATTAAATAAAAAGAATTAGGTATAAAATTAGGTATAAGTAGGCAATGGCACCCCACCCCAGTACTTTTGCCTGGAAAATCCCATGGACGGAGAATCCTGTTAGGCTCCAGTCCATGCGGTCGCTAAGAGTCGGACAGGACTGAGCGACTTCACTTTCACTTTTCACTTTCATGCATTGGAGAAGAAAATGGCAACCCACTCCAGTATTCTTGCCTGGAGAATCCCAGGGACGGGGGAGCCTGGTGAGCTTCCGTCTATGGGGTCGCACAGAGTCGGACGCGACTGAAGCGACTTAGCAGCAGCATGATAACTTTGGGGTAAGTGTTAAACATGTATATACATTCATATTTGCTTATGTTAAGATACACTGGAAGGACACATTAAAAATGTAAAACAGAGGTTTTGTTGGTGGGGAAAGCTATATGAATTAGGCACAGCCTGAAAAGAACACGCTATTAACTTTTAAATATTTTTCTAGATTTTCCAATTAAATGAATTTATTACCAACTTAAAAGATTACATTTAAACATCCTTTCTCTTTTTACTAAATTCTATGAAGAAAATTTATGGATTAATTTAAGAAGAAATTATCTTTACTATAATGAGCCTTCCTATGCATGAACAAAGTATTTTCTTTCATTCTACTCAAGTTTTCTACGTATCTAGGTTTGCAAAAGTTTCTTTGTGTTAATCCTGAAGATTTATCAATACTTTTATTACTAAATATTTTATTATTTGGGGATGTGTAATAAATGGTACTTTTTTCTGTACTTTTTAAAAGATTTTTTTTTTTCTTTTTTGCAAAGAGAGACTGTCTTCATCTGTTTGGGTTACTATAAGAGAACACCATAGACTAGGTGGCTTATAAATAACAGAAATTGTCTTTTCTAACAATTACAAAATGTGGGAAACACAAAATGAAGGCACCAGAAGATGCATTTTTTGTTGAAATTTTTCTGGGTCATAAACAGTCATCTTTTCACTTTGTCCTCCGATGGTGGAAAGGGTGGGGAAGTTCTTTTGTGTCTCAAAGAACATTAATCCTATTAATGAGCACTCCGCCCTCAGGACCTAAGCACTTCCAAAAACCCCACCTCAAAATACTGTTACATTGGGGTTATGTTTCAATATATAAATTTGGAAAGGACATAAGCATTCAGTCTAAAGCAGAAATTGTTGATTTTATTACATTAATTTCATACTCAGACATTTTTCTCTATTGTTACTTTTTTTTAATAGTACTTTCACAGTTGAATTTTTTGGATTCATTTCTTTTGTTCCTTTACATCAGCTTAAACATCTGGAATAGTGAGCATTAAATTGTAACAGGGAGGTGGTCTTCTTTGTTATATTTAAGACTTTAATGGGGAATGTTTCTTATGTTTTACACACACGCAAAGTCACTTAATGAGATTTTATAGCAAGTAAAAACAATACTTTGAGGAGGTATGGTCAGGACATGATAAGACCACGTATTGAAAATCTACAGACATAGACCAAATCCAGCTTGCTGCTGATTTTTATAAAGTTTTATAACACAGTCATATATATTCCCTTGTTTATGTACTGTCCATGGCTGCTTTCACTAAAAATATTCCCTGTCTGCTTCTTTACAAAAATTTTTTTATCTCCAGGGCTAGACCATGCTTTAGTAACAATTCCAAAATATTAGCTGATTAACATAAAAAAAGTTTATTTTTCTCACTTAAACTGCCTATCCTACGTAGAGTCGGTGAAATCTTACAGTCCTGTAGATGCACTGTCCGTAACACACACTCTTCTGGTTACACATATCATTTCTACTCATGCCCTGTTGGCCAGAACTCATCACATGGTACTATACTGGGCGCTATCAAGATTAGAAGATGGAAGAACCTCTTATCTTTGCTCTTGGGAGTTTATAGTTTGAAAAGGGAGAAATGAGCAAAAGGACAAATAATCAGTTAAAACCCAAGTTCCATCAGGAAGATCAAAGTTATTTTAAAAAGGCAAAAGTAGGAAGGAAGTAGGGCTTTCCTGATAGCTCAGTTGGTAAAGAATCGCGTGCAGTGCAGGAGACCCTGGTGTGATTCTTGGGTGAGGAAGATCCGCTGGAGAAGGGAAAGGTTATCCACTATTGTATTCTGGCCTGGAGAATTCCATGGACTGTATAGTCCATGGGGTCACAAAGAGTCAGACACGACTCAGCAACTGTCACTTCACTTTAGGAAGGAAGAAAGTGTGTGAAGTCTGCCAATGGGTGTAGACATGGAGACTCTTCAGTCTCGATGGTTTAGCTCACCATAGTATCCTTAGCACTAAGAAGAGCTGTTGGTATATACAAATTTTCAATCAATATTTAGTAAATGAATGAAATGATAGGATCAGATCAGATCAGATCAGATCAGTCGCTCAGTCGTGTCCAACTCTTTGCGACTCCATGAACTGCAGCACGCCAGGCCTCCCTGTCCATCACCAACTCCCGGAGGTCACTCAGACTCACATCCATCGAGTCAGTGATGCCATCCAGCCATCTCATCCTCTGTCGTCCCCTTCTCCTCCTGCCCCCAATCCCTCCCAGCATCAGAGTCTTCTCCAATGAGTCAACTCTTCGCATGAGGTGGCCAAAATACTGGAGTTTCAGCTTTAGCATCATTCCTTCCAAAGAAATCCCAGGGCTGATTTCCTTCAGAATGGACTGACTGGATCTCCTTGCAGTCCAAGGGACTTTCCCCTTTTTTATTTTAGAATTTACTGATAATGCATAATAACAAGAGATCAGTGAAGATAAAGCTGCTCTTCGATCTTATAAAAAACATCTTCAACAAACAACCTAGGCATATTGCTGTTGTTGTTCAGTAAGTAAGTCATGTCAACTCTTTGTGACCCCATGGACTGCAGTACACCAGGCCTCTCTTTTCCTCACTATCTCACAGAGTTTGCCCAAGTTCTTGTCCATTGAATCAGTGATGCTATCCAACCACCTCATCCTCTGCCACCTTCTTCTTCCTTTGCCTTCAACCTTTCCCAACATCAGGTGTACTGGCCTTCTACAAATAAATAAGGCTGAAAGTAATTATTTTCTCCATCTTCCTGCTTTCTACTAAGTTTCATCCATTAATTTCAGTCATTCAGGCGTGACACTCAGTCGATGAGTCGTGTCCAACTCTTTGTGACACCACGGACTATAACCTAACCAGGCTCCTCCATCCATGGAATTTTCCAGGCACGAGTACTGGAGTAGGTTGCCAAGTCCTCCTCCAAGGGATCTTCCTGACCCAGGGATCAAACCCGGGTCTCTGGCACTGCAGGCAGACACTTACCGCCTGAGCCACCAGAGAAGCCAGATTATTCCTGCTTTCAACTAAGTTTCATCCATTAGTTTCCGTGTCCTCCCTCAATCCCTTTATTCCCTCAACTCCCTGCTCCACTTCTCCCACGAGATCTCATCCCATTAGTGACTTCCTATAAGTACTGTCAAATTAAGTTCTTTACCTTAAAGTTACTTTTTCCAAAAGGAAATTCTAAATTAAGAATCACTTTAAATAAATGGGAAAAAATGCTTTCTTACACCATAGACCACAATAAATTCCACATGGATTAAATGGCTTAAAAAATTCAAATCATAGGAGAAAATGGAATCAGGTAACTAACAAACATCTGAAGAGAGAATGACTTTGTAAGCTTAGAAACAACAGAAGTTATTTTAGAAGGGAAAAGTCAACAGGCTTACTACGAAATCTTAAATGTCCATAAATGAACAAAAACAAATAAATATATTAAAAGAAGTCACAGACTAAAGAAATTACTTGTACTATATATAATACACAAATGGATAATATCTTCAAAGTAAAAAAAGAACTTAATTTACTGAGTTACCAAGATCTCTGAATAAGCAAAGGAAGGACAATTTAAGACAGGAAAAACTTTTAAAAATTAGAAAGGTGGTCAGTCTCAATAGTAATAAAATCCAAATTAAAAGTAAAGATACCCCTTCACTGGAGAAATAAACAAAAATGTATAAAATCCAATGCTGGAGAGATTTGTAATAGATGCACTTTTTAAATATAAATTTATTTTAATTGGAGAATAGTTGCACTTTTATCAATAGCTGTTATGTTTGTGAAATTGGTACAGCTCTTTAGGAAAGCAATTTGGTAATATGTATAAAGAAGCATAAAAATGTAGCTACTTCACTTCTGGGAACCTGTCCTAAGGAAACAATCCAAAATATGGGGAAAGGTTCATTTACCAAGATGTTTATCACAGCACTATTTGCAATTATGAAAAAATTAAAATTATCCAAATTTCCAACAAGGGGATACTAAAGTAAATCACAATGCATCATTTGAGGAATTTTATGTGGCTGTTAAAATACAGTTAAAAAGAAACTTAATAGGAAAATGATTATTCTATAATTAGAAGAAATATGCAAAACATTGAGTAGAGTACAATATTCAATTAGCAAGAATTGTCATTTAAATGGTAAAATCGTAAGGTTAACCCTCTTCATTCCCTTCGAAAAATCTTTGATCATGACAGCTTCCCATCTTAAATGTCCTAATGATCAATTCCTTTCTTAGTGAAAACATGGCTGACTCTTAGCGACCCCATGGACTGCAGCCCACCACTCTAATGTAATATGACTGTTGTCTTTATAAAAGGAGAAAATTTGGAGTCACACAGAGAGATACCATGTGACGATAAAGGCAGAAATGGGGCAGTTCTTCTACAAGCCAAGGTATGAAAGAGATGTCCAGCAAACTACCAAAAAGCTAGAAGAAAGACATAGAAATGATTCTCTCTCATACTTCTCAGAGTAAACTACCCCTGTCAATACCTTGATCTTGGACTTCCAGTTTGTGACACTGTTATTGGTTCCCTAGCAAACTAATCCAGTATCTTTCCCATTTTTGTTATTTTTGCCTGTCTACATAATGAAAAAAATTTTTTCAAACCAAATAGTTGAGGAAATGGATAGAGGAGTCAAGTAAAGGATTTACTTTCAAAAATATACAAACAGCTCATACAACTCAATAACAAAAAAACAAACAACCCAATCAAAAAAAAAAGTAGAATATCTGAATAGACGTTTATCTAAAGAAGACATCCAAATAGGCACATGAAAAGATGCTCAACACTAATTATTAGAAAAATGCAAAGAAAGACTACAATGAGGTATCACCTCACACTAGTCAGAATGGCCATCATAAAAAGTCTACAAATAATAAATCCTGAAGAGTATGGAGAAAAGGAAACCCTCCTACACTGTTGGTGGGGGAATGTATATTGATGCAGCCATTATGGAAAACAGTATGGAGACTCCTTAAAAAACTAAAAATAGAGTTATCCTATGATCACCCCACCCCAGTACTTTTGCCTGGAAAATCCCATGGACGGAGGAGCCTGGTAGGCTCCAGTCCGTGGGGTCGCTAAGAGTCGGACACGACTGAGCGACTTCACTTTGACTTTTCACTTTCATGCATTGGAGAAGGAAATGGCAACCCACTCCAGTGTTCTTGCCTGGAGAATCCCAGGGACAGGGGAGCCTGGTGAGCTTCTGTCTATGGGGTCGCACAGAGTCGGACACGACTGAAGCGACTTAGCAGCAGCATGATCCATCAATCGCATTCCTGGGCATACACCAAGAAAAAACTCTAATTAGGAGAATGGCATTGAAACATGTATAATATCATATATGAAATGAGTCACCAGTCCAGGTTCAATGCACGATACTGGATGTTTGGGGCTGGGGCACTGGGACGACCCAGAGGGATGGTATGGGGAGGGAGGAGGGAGGAGGGTTCAGGATGGGGAACACGTGTATATCTGTGGTGGATTCATGTTGATATATGGCAAAACCGATACAATATTGTAAAGTTAAAAAATTAAAAAAAAAAGAAAATATATAGGTAAGGGATAGGGAAGGGAAGGACTGGGAGTGTGGGATTGGCAGATGTAAACTCATATATATATATATATATATATATTTTTTTTTTTTTTTCCATATGATGGAAAAACAAGGACCAGGTCCTGAAAACCAGGTCCTACTGTACAGCACAGGAAACTGTATTCAATATCCTGTGATAAAGCAAAATGGAAAAGAATATCTTATAAAAAGATGTCTATATGTGTATAACTAAGTCACTTTATTATATAGCAGAGATTGGCACAATATTGCAAATACTTGAGCAAAAATTTTAATGCATGCCCTCCCGAAAAGAAAAGATACATGTACCCCAATGTTCATAGCAACACTATTTACAATGGCCAAGACATGGAAGCAAGCTAAACGTTGGTTGACAGATGAGTAGATAAAGCAGACGTGGTACATATATACAATGAAATATTACTCAGCCATAAAAATCATGAAATAATGCCATTTGTAGCAGCATGGATGAACCTAGGCATAATTTATTGAGGTGTCTCAAAGAAATGTAAAATATGAAGGTTTAACTATTAAATAAAGAGTAAAATGAGAAACAATAGGAATTGGCTTGTCTCCATTTATTTCAAAACAGCAACCAACAGATATTTGAGCTTATAGGTACTTCAGGAAGCTGGAGTTTCATAGTTTGGGGTTATGTACGGCCTGGAAGGAATGAGGCTTCAAAGGTATTAAATAAATAATATTCTGGAACATAACTGCTGCGGAGATGGTTTCAAGTCTGCTGAAGATTAACTTGAAGTTTCGGCATTTACTCAGCCTCAGAAACAGATGGATCATTCTGTTGTCAAATATTTACCTAGTGGAGATGTGTGCAAGACCCTGCAGGAGGCAGAGGAGGCCCAGCCCAACAGCAGAGCAGGAAAGCTATGGGAGGAACTAGTAGGGGTTATAAACATTAAACAGGCCTGGCCGGCCTAGCTGGCCAGCTCCGTTCCTTTCTGCCCCTAGCCTGCACTATCCCCACTCCATCAGGAGTTGAAGGCCCCTTGCTCTTCACTCACTGGACAAAGAGGTGTATCCTCTGAGGTTGTTATTATTATTATTGCAATTTAAAAGAAAGATGACTTTTTATGCTACCACAATTGTCATTAAAAAAACCTCAATCCTTAAAGATTCAGCTTGCATATTACCAGACAAGAAACATCAACTGTGTCTCCACTTTCTTTAAAATAATGCACTAGTTTCTGAAGAGAAATAGCAACAGAGAAGCAGCTCAAGGAGTGATGAGCCTGATTTTTAAACAGAGTCCCAATATTTTGGATTCAAACAACTATTCTTTTCCTTCACAGATGACACCCACAAAGCTACAAACATTGTCATAATGATGCCATTGTCCAAAGATGGCCAAGAAATACTTTTGGAATTGCCCTCCAGAGTCTGAAACATTTTCTCTTAAACAACCTCAAAAGTGATAAATCACTTTAGGCAAGTGATTTAATTTCTTTGTACCTAAGTTGACTCACAGTAAAATAGTGATAATGATGGAATCTACCTCACCGGTTTTCTGTGCAGGTTATATGAGAAAATCCACAAATAGTACTTACTTAGCACAGTGCTTGGCACCTATCAAGCGTTCAGTAAATGCTATTAGTATTATTAGTACTATAATTACCATTGTCACAGTTCCTGGAGGATGTGTGTTTTTCAGAGTGTTGAAAGCCTTTTGAAAATAGGTCTTAAATTAGATGGGTGATACGAATGAAGAGCAATTTTATGTCAGCAGCAAGAGGAGGCAACAATACAAGAAGTATCTTTTATTTTTGTAGGCTAATAAACTGGACTTTTAAAAAATGTGTTAAATAATGGCAGTACACTTAAAATAAGCACATCTTTCTAATGTGATTCCTCTGAAAGAAACAAACAGGCTTCTTGCAATAGAAACTTCATGGAAACGTGTGACTTCACCATCAGTCACTGTTTCCAGAGTCATGCTTGGTTCAGTATAATAGGAGTTGACAAACACGAACGCAGCATGTGCAAACTGAAATAATGCAAACAAGCACCTGGGAATTTGTACTTTGTAATTCCCTCTAATTTTATCTCCTCCATGTGTTGTTTGTCTCCCTGTGAGCCTTTGAGGGCAAGAGAAAGGGGATTTTCTTAGAAGCTTCAAGTGTCTGTGTGCTTCATGTTTATGTCATTAGACATTTAAAATGGGGAATCTAAATTGTTCATGCAGTAAAGAACATGGATAGGGTTTCTTTCTCCTTTCTTCAGCTTGCTCCTAGTTATACATGGTTCAGCTCTTCAATTCTTTAATTCTAGAAGCATTCATGGAGTGTCTATTATGTGTAGGGCTCTGTCCTTGTAGATATGATTCACATCATCAAGGAGTTTCCTATCTGATGAGACAGACAAGATTTTAAATCCACATGGAACAGATGAATCATGATACCAGGCAGGACTAAAGTCTCAGAAACAGATAACTGTTGTGGGATATAAGTAGAATATTCATCTAATAAATGGTCTGGAGAAACATTATGGAAAAAATGAGATGTAAGGGAGCTTAAATTCAATATTTTGTTTGCAATGGAGACAGGGAGTTGGGGGAAGACAGTCCATTCATTCAACATCTGTGCTTGAACACCCCTTGTTTGCCAAGATCTTGATGCAAAAGTGAAAAGCACCTTTCTTAATGGGAAGGAAATTCAGAATCTGGCTTTATAGAGAAACAGATACAAAAATAACTAAAGAATAAAATGTGAAATTTGCTATGAGGTAGAAGAGTATTCAGATGGTTTAAAAGAAAAGTACGTCCATATTTATGTGTCACAGATAAAAGTCCACAAAGATAGACACCAAACTGTTAACTGGGGCATGTCCACTTTACATTTTGTGAACTATTTGACTATTTTTCCAGTGGAAACATATGCATATATTATGTGGGATATTTTTACAAGGTACTACAGAAAATGTTTTGGAAAAAAAGAAGAGGATGCTGACTTTGGGGGTTCAGGGAGGTTCCGTAGGAAGAAGGCTAAGGAGTTAACACATTTGCAAAGTTTATAAAGTCAAGTTGTCTAGATCCAGAATCTATGCAGTTAATTTCACATTAAATAGCTTCGGTGCAAATGGAGGGCATACTTCTCCAGCTTTAGAGATGAGAATTCAATAAAAACAAGGAGGTGGAATAGCAAGTTATATGTGGGGAATCCTGAACATCTTCATGTATGAACCATTATTCATATTAGGAAATTTCCAAATATGGAGTAAATTTACTCCATAAAAGGCTATGAACATTTTTAAGGCTCTTGATTCATTATAATTGTTCCTACATAGCCTCCCCGCCTCTTATGTTCTACACTTAGGAGATGTTTATCACACTATTGCCAAATAAATATTCCTATAGCAGTTACTTTCCCAGTTAAATACATCAGTCAATAATATAGTGTATAGAATTCTTTCCCAAATTCTTTATCACATAGATCAAATTGCTGCACCATCTGGGCCCAATCAATTTATTAAGTTCCCAACATATCTTGAACATTACAAATAAGAAGCTCAAGGTTTATTTTTTAAGTCACATTGGTTAAAGCCTATTTTTATTTCCTTGTTGAGGAAGGATGGAAAACCAATAACAGAAAAGTACCTTTTTTTACAGTCTTTATTATATTTGTTATAATATTGCTTCTGTTATTTATGTCCTGGCTATGTGGCCTGAGGCATATGGGATCTTGACCAGGGATGGAACCCACCCTCACTGCATTGGAAGGCAAAGTCTTAACGACTGGACTGCCAAGGAAGTCTTAGAACAGTATGTTTTATAGACAAATAACCAAGCACAGTAACCAGTTGAGTCTTCCTATGATGAGAGAAAATTATGCTTTCAAACCAAAATTGATTAATTTTATTGTCTAGAGCAAAGAAGAGATTAAAATCTCAGGTGTATCCCTCAAAAAGTACACTCTGTAACAAAAAGAAGTTCAAAGTCATAACACTTCCAAGAAAGTTTACAGCCAGCTACAAAGTTGGTAGCAAAGATTTCTTAAATTCCTGTGTCAAATAATATTGCTGGATAGTGCATATTATCAAATGTATGTGGATATTATCAAACTACATGGATAATAGAGCATATTATCAAATGTATCATATTATCAATTGTATGTGGACATACAATTCTTTCATATATACATAAATTATTTTGTGAAACAAAACCACTGGTGAACATAACCAATCAACTCTTGGCATATATGTGGTATGTTGGTGAACATTTGGTAAATATGTAGATTTTATCACTGAAAGCACAAGCTACTAGAGAAGATGTTTGCTTGTTTTATTTTTCTTTTCAATGCCAATTTTTTGGGAAGTTAAAAGGTATAGACAAATACCATTTAGTTGCATTTGGGCTAACAGCTGTTAAATACCAACTGACTGGACAGAGCAAGAGATGGTTTTACTATATGAATAAAAGATGTTACACTTGAATATAAGTCCACACGTTAGCTTATTTACAGACAGCAGCTCATGGTCAGCAATACACCTTTGACTTCTGATTCAGTGTTGAGGGAAGTAGTAAAAATTGTTAATACAATCAAGTCCTGACTTGAGGCATGAAATGGACTGGATGTTGGGTATTTCGTGTTTCCACCTGCAGTGTTCTATCCATGAAAAATAAGGGTGCTTACAGTCATTTTTGAGATGAAAGATAAAATGAAAAGATTTCTTCATGACTCTGATCTTGAGTGGTGTTTATCAGTGATGCATACAGTATTTTAAATAGGTTGAACTTGTTGCCTTAGGATAAAATTATCACACAGATTTTAGTGCTGTGCACAAAATATCGGCATTTCTTACGACCAAACTGTGACCCAAAGAGCTCATTCTCTGAGCTTGTCTCTTTTCAGCATTAGATGAATTTCTTCACTCAGCTGAAAAATAAATCTAGGAGTATTATTATTGAGCATATTTTTTAAAAATCATATCCACATTGTAACGAAGAACATGGAAAAGTACAGAGGCCAATACTACCAAAGAGGGAATTTGGAACCCATTCACCCTCATCTTCCAAGCTGAGTCATTCAGCATTCAAATGTCCTACTTTTGAATGTAACAGACATATCGACTCAACATATGATAAAAAACCCAAAGCAATCTACAGTGAGAAATTGCTCCATAATTTCTCAATCTTAATACCTAACATTCACTGTCATTTCTAAAGAACTATAATTCTGCTAAGACTTTTGCAATTAAATGCAAAGAAAGGGTAAAAGGTAAGCCGCCTGGATGTGGACTCTGGCCTAAAACTCAGACGGAGGTTGAGACAAGGTTATTCTTATTCAGATTAATTTTAAAATATGTTTTCTTTTTAAAACACCATGATGAATTTTTTTCACTTGTTGGACATCAGTAATCTATTCCTTAAGTGGTTTCCAGATGTCAAACTTTAAAAAAACTGTGCCTTACAGAGTCCTGTCTTACTAAGCCTTATTTCTCTGTTTCAAATTACATCGTATCTATACTTTCCGTTCATAACTTCAAAATTGCTTTGTAAGTGGCTTGCTCAGCATTACTCAAACCCAAGTGGGAACTCTGTCTTACCCTGAGTAAATGCTGCCAAGCAATGGTAATATCACTAGAACATTAAAATCAATAATCCTGAAACATTGGGGATTTTCTTTACTTAAAAACCATGTCTTTTCTGGTTATTATATCTTTTCCCTTGGAATCTAGAGTCTATTAGAAGTTTCTTATCTATAGAGAAACAAAAAAATTAGAGATGAGGAATACAAAGCGAAAAAGCATACAGTATCTGCATGCATGCGTGCTAAGTCACTTTGGTTGTGTCCGACCTTCTGAGACCCAACGGACTATAGCCTGCCAGGTTCCTCTGATCATGGATTCTCCAGGCAAGAATACTGGAATGGGTCGCCATGCCCTCCTCCAGGGGATCTTCCCAGGCCCGGAATCGAACACACAGTGCTTAGGTCTCCTGCACTGGCAGGCACGTTCTTTATCCTAGCGCTACCTGCTGCTGCTAATTCGCTTCAGTCATTTCCAACTCTGTGCGACCCCATAGACGGCAGCCCACCAGGCTCTGCCATCCCTGGGATTCTCCAGGCAAGAACACTGGAGTGGGTTGCCATTTCCTTAGGAAACCCATATAGTGCCTAACTCCCTCAGTAGTGAAGGTCCATTAAGAGAAAGCCTGAAGTTTGTAGACAAAGGTCTGTCTTTAGATGCTGACATATCATAGCAATGGCTGAATGTGAAGACATGTGGATTCTCAGCTTCATACCCCAGTTTCCCAAGGGTCAATATTTGTGTCTTAGTGGCAAAACATTTAGGAGATTCTATTAGTAACTCTAAGCATGAAACTTTGGTATGTTCCAAAAAAAGAAAAATCTGTATCCTGTTTAGGTAGGTAAATTTCTGGGTGTGTAAGGAAGATTCCAAGGCAGATGTGAGACAACCAGTGGTCACTGATTACATTTTTCTTCTGAACCTAGCAACTGATTTCCCAAGTGAATTAAATCACAAGCTACAAGAATCTTAGAGCTGTAAGAGACTTGAGCGATCTTCATCACACACATAAGGAAACCAAAGCCAAAACAGGTTATGTCACTAACTCAGAGTCAAACTAGCTTCTAGGTCCAAGTAAGGAAAAATGTTCCTCACACTTGCAGACCACAAGATTGTTTTCAGCTCTTGCTTTTTGATCCTTCGTTTTCTTAAGAGAGAGAGGCAGCTCATGACCTACCCTCTGTGCTCCCCAAATCTCATAATCAGCTTCCCTAGGGACTGCCTTACATTAGAGAGACACAGAACACATTAGCAAGGACTTGGTGGGTCTCTCTCTAGACAGTTTGAAGAAGGAGAAGGAGCTCTCTATTAAGGACTATTTGATACGCAGTCCTTACAGGAGGACTGCTGAAATTCCTTTCATGTTACATCATTCTTTTATTCAATGTTCTCTAGGAGAAACATAAAGTTTTGAGAGGCCTCCCAGCAAGTCAACATCAAAATGAATATGTCATCTCAGATAAGAGCAAAACTAACCTTTGATTTAATCCTACTAAGTCCTGTGTCCAGTTTCTTTGGGTTACTTTAAGTCCAGTGGAGACAGAGATTAAACTAATTAGAGCACACATTGATAATGGAGCAGGTTTTCAGAGGTATTTGAAGACTGTGTCTATGTGGTCAGCCCAAGACTTGCAGTGAGTAAATAAACTTAGATTAACCCTAGATTAATCCAAAGACAAAAGAACCTTCAGCCAGGAGATGAAGATAGAGCTGAGGGAAAGGGGTAAGAAAACTATGCTATGTCCTAATCACTAGAAAAGAACAGGCTGTCCAGGCCAGTTCTGTTCTGATCTCTAATGAGATCAATTGTATCTGGATCTCTTGGGGCACTGGCAGCAGACACAGGGACGGCGGTGCGGCGCTATGGAAGGATTACCTCATTGAAGAGAGCAGCCGAGGCTCCCCATCTCCCTTTCTGATCCTCCCTCTCTGAGCCTGCCTTACCTCCTCTCCATCACCAATGGACTGCCAGTTGCCCAGTGAAGCACAGCTAACCTGAGAAGTAAACATGTCAATATACTGAACCTACAGTCTCTTTTCCAATCAACCAACTAAGTGTCTTCCTGTCCCAATCTATCTTAAACTTTAAACCAGTACAAGTGCACCACCCCCCACAGAATCAAGAAAGAGCTCTCAATCTGTCAGTCCTGTCTGTGTCTGCTCTCAAATGATTGGTCTCCCCCACCGCCCCCAACCCCCAACAAAATTCTCTTTTCATTCCACTCTCTGACTGAAAATTCATTGGAAGGACTGATGCTGAAGGTGAAGCTCCAATACTTTGACCAACTGATGTGAAGAGCCAACTCATTAGAAAAGACCCTGATGCTAGGAAAGATTGAGGGCAGGAGGAGAAGGGGACGGCAGACGATGAGATGGCTGGATGGCATCGCTGACTAAATGGACATGGGTTTGAGCAACCTCCCAGAGATAGTGAAGGACAAGGAAGACGCATGCTGCAGTCCAGTCCACAGGGTCACAAGGATTTGGACATACCTGAGTGACTGAACAATAACCCTGACTAAAGAAGATGCAAATTACTATAGGAATCAGACTCCTATCCAAAGGAAAAGTTAGGGTCTTCTTCATTCTTTCCTCTCTTTCACTTATTTCTTCCTTCAGGTAGCACAAGAAAACAAAATGGAGAGTCTCAATGAGCCACTTCAATTAGTGATCATGTACGTGTGTTAATCACTCAGTCGTGTCCGACTCTTTGCAGTCCCATGGACTTAGCGCACCAGGTTCCTCTGTCCATGGGATTTTCAGGCAAGAATACTGGAGTGGGTTGCCATTCCCTTCTCCAGGGGATCGTCCCAACCCAAGAATTGAACCCAGTTCTCCTGCATTGCAGGCAGATTCTTTACCATCTGAGCCACCAGGAAAGTCATCAGCGATCATACCAGAGTAGAATCAGCATGGAATGAGAGTCAGAGGAAGGGTACAATAAAGCTTGAGTCAGATAGGGACTGAAAAGACAACAATTCCCTATTAGCAGAGGAAAAAACTGTGAGGGAAGAAAGGCTTACACTGGCTTTTTTTTTTTTTTTTTAATGGCATAGAAGGCCTCTTGGACTTCAGATAACTCTTACAAAATATTTTGATGGATTGAGTGCAAAAAGTGAATCAAACATATGGATTAAATTTTCATTAAAACACAGATGGGTTTTTTTTTTTTTTTTTGTTATTATTAAATTAAATAAAATGTTTGGCAAAGTAGATTTGGCTTTGGCCAAACCCAGGACATTTGAAAAATAGCTTTGAGATATTCAGTGAACTGAACACAAAGCCAGGTTTACCCATCCCTGGAGTTTGGAAAAATGAAATTTGGCTCATCAAGGTTTGATTCAATGTCAAATGTCTTTGTGGGGAAATAAGTTTCTGAAGCACCAAAACTGCCTACATGCCTTGGGAGTGCAGTGGAAATGCCCAATAGTTATTGAGTAACTCAGTCTGCCCCAGCGCCACAAAGGGCAGCAATCCACTGACCTGAGAAAAAGGTGACTTGCTCCCCTCCTCCCTCACCAAGATACTAAGAACTGAACCAAAGCCAGTGTGCTGTCTAGCCTAGAAAATTAGCACAAAGCAGCAAATGAATAGGAAGTGCTCATTTGAGAGGGAGGTCATCACCTTAGCTGGATGGCTGACAGGGGGCTTATATTATTTGCATTGACCAGAAGAATTTAGAAAAGTAACAGACAATAAAAGTATTCATGAAAGGTGAGGCAATATTGTTTGTAAGTTTTTTCAGGCATTAAGAACTTAATTTTTTTGAAAAAAATTCCAAAGGAATGCATGGAAATTTTTGCACTCTAACACCAGTCCATTGAAATATCTTTCCATCAACCTATGGGTTACTGGAAAAAAAAAATTTTAATCCATCTATCAGCAACCCATGAAATTTCAAGTTTAGCAATCTTTAATTCTTGCATGTGGCCATAATGAAATGCCATTCTACCCATGGTAAAACTTTAGTTTTCTTGCCAGTGCTTTAGGGGAATGAGGTCAACTGAAGAGCCAAGTTTTCTAGGCAACTAAATGCTCTAAGTATTGAGCCTCAGCATTAAATTACTGGAGATTCGTATTTAAACCAATTTGAATAGAAGTATTTGTCAATCTATGATCTACTCCTTCTTCTTAAAGGACCACATTTTATTGCAAGAATGTTCTAAAGGTGATTGAGGCAAATAGGACTGTTTGACTTTATAGGATATAAGCTTGGGATACTTTTTTGTACTTAACTATAGTTGGAAAACTCAGCAGTGGCCACAGGATTGGAAAAGGTCAGTTTTCATCCCAATCCCAAAGAAAGGCAATGCCAAAGAGTGCTCAAACTACCACTCAATTGCACTCATCTCACACGCTAGTAAAGTAATGCTCAAAATTCTCCAAGCCAGGCTTCAGCAATATGTGAACCGTGAACTTCCTGATGTTCAAGCTGGTTTTAGAAAAGGCAGAGGAACCAGAGATCAAATTGCCAACATCCCCTGGATCATAGAAAAAGCAAGAGAGTTCCAGAAAAATATCTATTTCTGCTTTATTGACTATGCCAAAGCCTTTGACTGTGTGGATCACAATAAACTGCGGAAAATTCTGAAAGAGATGGGAATACCAGACCACCTGATCTGCCTCTTGAGAAATCTGTATGCAGGTCAGGAAGCAACAGTTAGAACGGGACATGGAACAACAGACTGGTTCCAAATAGGAAAAGGAGTACGTCAAGGCTGTATATTGTCACCTTGTTTATTAAACTTATATGCAGAGAACATCATGAGAAACGCTGGACTGGAAGAAACACAAGTCAGAATCAAGATTGCTGGGAGAAATGTCAATAACCTGAGATATGCAGATGATACCACCCTTATGGCAGAAAGTGAAGAGAAACTCAAAAGCCTCTTGATGAAAGTGAAAGTGGAGAGTGAAAAGGTTGGCTTAAAGCTCAACATTCAGAAAACGAAGATCATGGCATCTGGTCCCATCACTTCATGGGAAATAGACAGAGAAACAGTGGAAACAGTGTCAGACTTTATTTTTCTGGGCTCCAAAATCATTGCAGATGGTGACTGCAGCCATGAAATTAAAAGACACTTACTCCTTGGAAGGAAAGTTATGACCAACCTAGATAGCATATTCAAAAGCAGAGACATTACTTTACCAAGAAAGGTTCGCCTAGTCAAGGCTATGGTCTTTCCTGTGGTCACGTATGGATGTGAGAGCTGGACTGTGAAGAAGGCTGAGCGCTGAAGAATTGATGCTTTTGAACTGTGGTGTTAGAGAAGACTCTTGAGAGTCCCTTGTACTGCAAGGAGATCCAACCAGTCCATTCTGAAGGAGATCAGCCCTGGGATTTCTTTGGAAGGACTGATGCTAAAGCTGAAACTCCAGTACTTTGGCCACCTGATGCGAACAGTTGACTTATTGGAGAAGACTCTGATGCTGGGAGGGATTGGGGGCAGGAGAAGAAGGGGACGACAGAGGATGAGATGGCTGGATGGTATCACTGCCTCGATGGATGTGAGTCTGAGTGACCTCCGGGAGTTGGTGATGGACAGGGAGGCCTGGCGTGCTGCAATTCATGGGGTCGCAAAGAGTCGGACATGACTGAGCAACTGATCTGATCTGATAGTTGGTTTAAACAGTGTGTTAGTTTCAAGTGTGCAATGCTTTTTAAATACTTGTGTTTTCTCCATATGGTGTGTGAGTTAAGAAAACAGAATCACTCTAGGTATTTAAAGCATGATGGAATTTAATATAGGAATGTTAGCAACATACACAGTCATTGAAAAGGCTAGGTGATGGGAAGATGAGAGAAATCACTTCTAGCACTTAATAATTCAGAAACTGGTTTCATCAGAGGCTGCTCTTCATGACCTTATCTGTAGTGCAAAAGTAGGTGATCCTCAGAGGGTTATCCGGAAGTCCTTGAAAAACTTTCTTTTGTTACTGCTGATATCCACATACCCACTAAAGCTATAGCTAGAAAATAGCCTCTCCTTTTCACATTCGATGTCTTGTGCAAACATCTCTCTTTGGTAAAACCAAAACCTGAACCCTCTTAGTAAAAGGAAATGTAGATTCCAGACTCCCAGTGTCTGCCTATAGGAGACACTTCAGGAGGGAATGACGTGAATAGACATCAATTGTACATATGATTTTCCTGACTTCTTTGCCTGTTGCTGAGCACTCTACCACCTACTATGTGTGTTTGTCCTAGTCATCCCACTCCATTCTTTTCCATCTTTTGTTTTTGTGGCACTTAACATGGTATTGAATAGAAAATCTGATAATTTATTAAGAATAAACTATCCTGAGTGAGAACACTGAGAACTTCTGAGAACTTTTATAATGAAAAAACGGCATAGTTGAGTGGTGGGTGCTGGGTCAAAAGTATCAACACTACCTCTGCCAACTACTAGCTATGTTATATTCATATTTCTGACCATTTCTTCTCTGAAAAATGGGAATAATATCACCTGCTATACTCACTTTTCCAGAAAGATGTTGAAAGTATCAAAAGATTTATACACATGAAAGCACTTCACAGATTGTAGAATACGCTAATTCATGCTCTCAGTCATTCATTCAACACATTTATTTAGTGCTCAGTCTAAGGCAAAGGCTTAGATATTTCAGGAGTATGACAAAAGGCTCATACTCCTAGAAATTTGCCAGTCAGTAGATTGGAGAACGGAGAAGGCAATGGCACCCCACTCCAGTACTCTTGCCTGGAAAATCCCATGGATGGAGGAGCCTGGTGGGCTGCAGTCCATGGGGTCGCTAAGAGTCGGACACAACTGAGCGACTTCACTTTCACTTTTTCGCTTTCATGCATTGGAGAAGGAAATGGCAACCCACTCCAGTGTTCTTGCCTGGAGAATCCCAGGGGCAGGAGAGCCTGGTGGGCTGACGTCTATGGGGTCACGCGGAGTCGGACACGACTGAAGTGACTTAGCAGCAGCAGCAGATTGGAGAAGGCCAATGGCACCCAACTCTAGTACTCTTGCCTGGAAAATCCCATGGACGGAGGAGCCTGGTAGGCTCCAGTCCATGGGGTCGCTAAGAGTCAGACATGACTGAGCGACTTCACTTTCACTTTTCACTTTCATGCATTGGAGAAGGAAATGGCAACCCACTCCAGTGTTCTTGCCTGGAGAACCCCATGGACGGGGGAGCCTGGTGGGCTGCCATCTATGGGGTCGCACAGAGTCGGACATGACTGAAGTGACTTAGCAGCAGCAGCAGAATAAAATACATTAATATAAAATACAAAGTAGAATGTACATTAATATAAAATACAAAGTAGAATGTCATAAGAGCCATAAGGAAATATAAACAATGACAATTTAGCCTAGGGTGGAGCTGTTATTTCCATCTGGAGCAATTATTACAGAAAGGGTTTTTGACCAGCTCTCTCATCTGCTTAGGTATTCTACTTGATACCTGCTGTCCCACTTCCATGTATTCACTATGTCCTATAGATGCCACTGCATAAATGTCACCAGTTACCCATCCAATTCCTTTTTTTCCATTCCATTTGTAACTGTTTTAGTTCAGAGTATTATTGCCATTTGCTTGCTCCATTGGAATACCAATCTATCTGCCCACAAGCTTGCCCCAATTCACCTCACTCAACACATAACCTCATACAAGGTTCATCTATCACTGCTGCTCTCAGAATAATCTACCTAAAATGCAAATCTAGTCACAAAATAGTTTATTTAAAATTCTTTCAAAAAACAACCTCTAATGCAGACCTAGAGAACAGACTTTGGACACAGCGGGGGAAGGAGAGGGTGGGACAAATTGAGAGACTAGCACTGATGTATATACACTACCATGTGTGAAATAGACAGCCAGTGGGAAGCTGCTGCGTAGCACAGCGAACTCAGCCCCGTGCTCTGTGACAACCTAGATGGTTGGGATGGGGTGAGGGGGCGACATATGTGTACTGTGGCTCATTCACGTTGTTAATGGCAGAAGCCAACACAATATTGTAAAGCAATTATCTTCCAATTAAAAAAGAAAGAAGAAGAACAACCTCTAATTTCAGGACGAAGCTGAAATGTATTCATCTAGTATACAAAGTCTTCCATGACTTCGCCTGTTATCCTTTCTAACCTTGATTTACATGGAATGTGCCTTCATTCATGAACTTTTTTACACCTATTTATAGTTCATGATAGTTTAAGGTTAAGTTTAAGTCCTTAAAATAGGATTAGAATATGGAGATTGGTGGCCTGGGGAGCAAAAGAGCTAGCTAGAGAGAATAAAGGGTGAAAAGTATAATAAGAGGGGAGTAGAAAGATAAAATCTGCTGTTGGAGACATCTGGCTTACATAAGATTGGATGTAGGAGTCAGGACTCAAGCTGATTATCAGTTACCAGAGGATTCAGCAGGAAAGGCTCTCAATACTGTGACCATATGGACAAGATTCTTCTCTACGTGAAGGCCAAAGTCAGGAACTCTGAATCTCTCTATGGAAGAAAACTCCACTGGAGAGGAAGACTTACTTTTCCATATGATGCTCCACTATACATAATGTTCTTCAAATGTTTTCTGTTTGGATGTGGTTATATTAGGGGAACCACTGACTGAAACCACCCTCCCTGGCTAGGCAAGATAGTAACCACTTGCATGAGGTAACTATCCTACAACAAGAGGTTCTGGTAAGGCATACAGAACTAACAAGCTACCACCAACTTGAAGAATTTGGGAAAGCTCAAAAGAAGATAGGAGACATCAGTCCTTATGTCCTGCCAACCTCCCAGAATCCTTCTCACTGGAATCCATCTTGGCTGAGTAATGCATGTACCACCAGGAAGGACTCCTGAGCCACAGTGACTGGCCAGAGACAACCTGTAATCTAATCCCATCATCATAAAACCCAAGACTGCAAGCGGTGTGGCAGAGCAATTCTCTTGGGTTCCCTTACCCTGGGCATCCCTTTACAATAAAGTCTTTTGCTATGTCAGCATATGTGTCTCCTCAATTTATTTCTGAGTATTAGACAAGAGCCCACTCTAGGCCCTGGGAGGTGTCCCCTTTCCTGAAACTTCTGTTTCACTTATTGTGATTATTATATCATATTGCATAGTACATATTTCAGTTTCCCAAAGGTTGCCATAAATATCTCACTTGAGGATCAGATTCTGGGCTCTCCAAATTAAAGGACAGAGTTTTCAAAGGATGCCTAGGCTAACTTTGCTGCTACTGCTAAGTTGCTTCAGTCATGTCCGACTCTGTGCGATCCCATAGACAGCAGCCCACTAGGCTCCTCTGTTCCTGGGATTCTCCAGGCAAGAACACTGGAGTGGGTTGCCATTTCCTTCTCCAGTGCATGAAAGTGAAAAGTGAAAGTGAAGTCGCTCAGTCATGTCTGACTCTTAGCGACCCCATGTCTGGGACTACCAGCCTCCTCCGTCCATGGGATTTTCCAGGCAAGAGTACTGGAGTGGGGTGCCATTGCCTTCTCTGAGGCTAACTTTGCTAGGTTAACTAAAATGGTTATCAAATAATATATTTTGTTGGAGCATTTGAACCCTATTGACTCTTGGCAAAACTAGTGTGTTTAATTGAGAGTTACTTGAAATTAACATGACAACACGATAAAGTCTCAAAAATATTTAAATGAATGAATAATCACAAACCTTCCTGCTGAGAACTTAGATTATCTCTTCAAGAAAATCAGCTAGTGGAAAACAGAAAATTAAAAAAGAGTAGGAAGTGTAAGAAGACAAGAAGACTAGTCTTGACTGTTGACGCACCTATCTTTGCTCTCTTTATGTGTCAGACTGGTCTGGGTGTGCCCCTGTGTCTAAGGGAGAAAGTGAGGAAGACGTATTCAGGGAGGAAGAAAAAGATCCTTTCACTTTATAATTAATGGATTAACTAACCTTTACCGAACATTTTTCCTTATTTAAAGATTTAAAGGCACACAAGTTTAATCTTGTGTTACTGAACTAGTGATTTGTTTATACCAAGCATATTAAAAATTAACTTTTTCACAAAATCTTTCTCCTCCTTAACTCAAATATCAAAGGTTTGTCAGTATCAACTTAGGGTAACAGAACTAAACAAAATGTAATTTAGGCCCCAAATTGAAACTTGAAAAGGATAAGAAATCCTAAACATAAACAATGCTTTTCAATTACTTCACAGATCATTTGTTTTGTTGCTGTTTAGTTACTAAGTCACATCCAACTCTTTTGTGACCTCATGGACTAAGCCCACCAGGTTCCTCTGTCCGTGGGATTCTCTAGGCAAGAATGGAGTGGGTTTTCATTTCCTTCTCCAGAGGATCTTCTGGACCCAGGGATCAAATTTGCATCTCCTGCACTGGCAGCCAGATTCTTTACCATTGAACCACCAGGGTTATCCCTTCCTTTTCCCTCCCTTCTGAAGTTCTCTTCTGAAATAACTATATTTTTGTGTTCTAAAGCTTCTGGCAGGATCCATAAGATTCAATTTAGACCACAGGACAAATGCCCTACTGAAGCAAACTGAAAGCTGGAAGTGTTTTTTCATTTGCGACATCTGGTCACCTAGTCTTTTGACTTCTCTCTAAGAGTAGTGTAGTCCCTAAAATTATGAATATCCTTCTATAGAATCTGGAGGACTGTTTCACTTACATCTCAATCTTACAGGCTAGAAGAGAATACTTCATGGCTTTAGGCTTCTTCGGGAAAAATTAGAACTGTTACAGTCGCCTTAACAGATCTTTCATACTCATGATTGCTCGTCACTTAGGGAATGGATGAAAAATAATATTCGTGAAATGCTCCATGGCTGCTTTTCATAATTTTTGTATTTGTTTCCTGTTCCTGCTACAACAAATCACCACAAAGTTGATGGCTTTAAAAAAATCTACATTTACTCTCTTAGAGTTCTAGAGTTCAGAAGTCTGAAATAAGCTTCACTTAGCCAAAATCAAGGTGTCAACAGGGCCATACTCCTTTCTGCAGGCTCTAGAGGAGAAACTGTTTTCTTGACTTTCTACCATTTAGAGCTGTTTTTCTTGCATTTCTTGGCTCATGACACCTTTCTTCTTTAAAGTCAGCCATATGGCATCTTGCTTCAGTGGTCAGATTGCTGCCTTCCATATCAAATCTTGCTCTGCCTCCTTCTTATAAGAACACCACCCAGATAATCCAGGATAACTTCTTTATCTCAAGATCCTTGGCTTAATCACATCTGCAAAGTCATTCTTTCCATATAGAGTAACATTCAGTTTCCAGGGGTTGGAACCTGGATATCTTCAGGGCCATTATTAAGCAGTCAGTTCAGTTCAGTTCAGTCACTCAGTTGTGTCCGACTCTTTGCGACCCCATGAATCACAGCACACCAGGTCTCCCTGTCCATCACCAACTCCCGGAGTTCACTCAAACTCATGTCCATCGAGTCGGTGATGCCATCCAGTTATCTCATCCTCTGTCGTCCCCTTCTCCTCCTGCCCCCAATCACTCCCAGCATCAGGGTCTTTTCCAATGAGTCAACTCTTCACATGAGGTGGCCAAAGTATTGGAGTTTCAGCTTTAGCATCAGTCCTTCCAAAGAAATCCCAGGGCTGATCTCCTTCAGATGGACTGGTTGGATCTCCTTGCAGTCCAAGGGACTCTCAAGAGTCTTCTCCAACACCACAGTTCAAAAGCATCAATTCTTCGGCACACAGCCTTCTTCACAATCCAACTCTCACATCCATACATGACCACTGGAAAAAATCATAGCTTTGACTAGATGGACCTTTGTTGGCAAAGTAATGTCTCTGCTTTTGAATATGCTATCTAGGTTGGTCATAACTTTCCTTCCAAGGAGTAAGCGTCTTTTAATTTCATGGCTGCAATCACCATCTGCAGTGATTTTAGAGCCCCCAAAATAAAGTCTGACACTGCTTCCACTATTTCACTATTTCCCATGAAGTAATGGACCAGATGCCATGATCTTCGTTTTCTGAATGTTGAGCTTTAAGCCAACTTTTTCACTCTCCACTTTCACTTTCATCAAGAGGCTCTTGGGTTCCTCTTCACTTTCTGCCATAAGGGTGGTATCATCTGCATTTCTGAGGTTATTGATATTTCTCTTGGCAATCTTGATTCCAGCTTGTGCTTCTTCCAGCCCAGCATTTCTCTTGATGTACTCAGCATATAAAGTAAAATAAGCAGGGTGACAATATACAGCCTTGACGTACTCCTTTCCCTACTTGGAACTAGTCTGTCGTTCCATGTCCAGTTCTAACTATTGCTTCCTGACCTGCATACAAATTTCTCAAGAGGCAGGTCAGGTGGTCTGGTATTCCCATCTCTTTCAGAATTTTCCACAGTTTATTGTGATCCACACAGTCAAAGGCTTTGGCATAGTCAATAAAGCAGAAACAGATGTTTTTCCTGGAACTCTCTTGTTTTTTCTATGATCCAGTGGATGTTGGCAATTTGATCTCTGGTTCCTCTGCCTTTTCTAAAACCAGCTTGAACATCTGGAAGTTCACAGTTTATGTATTGCTGAAGCCTGGCTTGGAGAATTTTGAGCATTACTTTACTAGCATGTGAGATAAGTGCAATTGTGTGGTAGTTTGAGCATTCTTTGGCATTGCCCTTCTTTAGGATTGGAATGAAAACTGACCTTTTCCAGTCCTGTGGCCACTGCTGAGTTTTCCAAATTTGCTGGCATATTGAATGCAGCACTCTCACAGCATCATCTTTCAGGATTTGAAATAGCTCGACTGGAATTCCATCACCTCCACTAGCTTTGTTCGTAGTGACACTTCCTAAGGCCCACTTGACTTCACATTCCAGGATATCTGGCTCTAGATGAGTAATCACACCATCGTGATTATCTCGATAATGAAGCTCTTTTTTGTAGAGTTCTTCTGTATTCTTGCCACCTCTTCTTAATATCTTCTGCTTCTGTTAGGTCCAAACCATTTCTGTCCTTTATCGAGCCCATCTTTGCGTGAAATGTTCCCTTGGTGTCTCTAATTTTCTTGAAGAGATCTCTAGTCTTTCCCATTCTGTTGTTTTCCTCTATTTCTTTGCATTGGTCACTGAGGAAGGCTTTCTTATATCTCCTTGCTATTTTTTGGAACTCTGCATTCAGATGCTTGTATCTTTTCTTTTCTCCTTTGCTTTTCTCTTCTCTGCTTCTCACAGCTATTTGTAAGGCCTCCTCAGACAGCCATTTTGCTTTTTTGCATTTCTTTTCCATGGGGATGGTCTTGATCCCCGTCTCCTGTACCTCCAGTGTCATGAACCTCCATCCATAGTTCATCAGGCACTCTATCCGATCTAGTCTCTTAAATCTATT
Organism: Tragelaphus eurycerus; assembly: GCA_935064755.1. NCBI lineage: Eukaryota > Metazoa > Chordata > Mammalia > Artiodactyla > Bovidae > Tragelaphus > Tragelaphus eurycerus. The sequence goes on along the minus strand of CAKXYN010000024.1, from coordinate 11,414,652 downwards.
TGTCACTTCCACTGTATAATCATAAAGGATTTGATTTCGGTCATACCTGAATGGTCTAGTGGTTTTCCATACTTTCTTCAATTTAAGTCTGAATTTGGCAATAAGGACTTCATGATCTGAGCCACAGTCAGCTCCCAGTCTTGTTTTTGCTAACCGTATAGAGCTTTTCCATCTTTGGCTGCAAAGAATATAATCAATCTGATTTTGATTTTGACCATCTGATGATGTCCATGTGTAGAGTCTTCTCTTGTGTTGTTGGAAGAGGTGGTCCACTGGAGAAGGGAATGGCAAACCACTTCAGGATTCTTGCCTTGAGAACACCATGAACAGTATGAAAAGGCAAAATGATAGGATACTGAAAGAAGAACCCTCCAGGTCTATAGGTGCCCAATATGCTACTGGAGATCAATGGAGAAATAACTCCAGAAAGAATGAAGGGATGGATCCAAAGCAAAAACAATACCCAGTTGTGCATGTGACTGGTATAAAAGCAAGGTTCAGTTCAGTTCAGTTCAGTCGCTCAGTCATGTCTGACTCTTTGTGACCCCATGAATTGCAGCACACCAGGCCTCCCTGTCCATCACCAACTCCCGGAATTCACTCAGACTCATATCCATCGAGTCAGTGATGCCATCCAGCCATCTCATCTCCTGGTGTCCCCTTTTCCTCCTGCCCCCAATCCCTCCCAGCATCAGAGTCTTTTCCAATGAGTCAAGTCTTCACATGAGGTGGCCAAAATACTGGAGTTTCAGCTTTAGCATCATTCCTTCTAAAGAAATCCCAGGGCTGATCTCCTTCAGAATGGACTGGTTGGATCTCCTTGCAGTCCAAGGGACTCTCGAGTCTTCTCCAACACCACAGTTCAAAAGCATCAATTCTTTGGTGCTCAGCTTTCTTCACAGTCCAACTCTCACATCCATACATGACCACTGGAAAAACCATAGTCTTGACTAGATGGACCTTTGTTGATAAAGTAATGTCTCTGCTTTTCAATGTGCTGTCTAGGTTGGTCATAACTTTCCTTCCAAGGAGTAAGCGTCTTTTAATTTCATGGCTGCAGTCACCATCTGAAGTGATTTTGGAGCCCAGAAAAATAAAGTCAGCCACTGTTTCCACTGTTTACCCATCTATTTCCCATGAAGTGATGGGACCAGATGCCATGATCTTCGTTTTCTGAATGTTGAGCTTTAAGCCAACTTTTTCACTCTTCTCTTTCACTTTCATCAAGAGGCTTTTTAGTTCCTCTTCACTTTCTGCCATAAGAGTGGTGTCATCTGCACATCTGAGGTTATTGATATTTCTCCCGGCAATATTGATTCCAGCTTGTGCTTCTTCCAGCCCAGCATTTCTCATGATGTACTCTGCATATAAATTAAATAAGCAGGGTGACAATATACAGCCTTGACATACTCCTTTTCCTATTTGGAACCAGTCTGTTGTTCCAAAAGGTATAGTGCTGTAAAAAGCAACATTGCATAGGAACCTGGAATGTTACATCCATGAATCAAGGCAAATTGGAAGTGGCCAAACAGGAGATGGCAAGAGTGAATGTCGACATTCTAGGAATCAGCGAACTAAAATGGACTGGAATGGGTGAATTTAACTCAGAGGACCATTATATCTACTACTGTGGGCAGGAATTCCTTAGAAGAAATGGAGTAGCCATCATGGTCAACAAAAGAGTCCGAAATGCAGTACTTGGATTCAATCTCAAAAACGACAGAATGATCTCTGTTGGTTTCCAAGGCAAACCATTTAATATCACAGTAATCCAAGTCTATGCCACAACCAGTAACACTGAAGAAGCTGAATGGTTCTGTGAAGACCTATTCAAGACCTTTTAGAACTAACACCCAGAAAAGATGTCCTTTTCATTATAGGGGACTGGAATGCAAAAGTAGGAAGTCTAGAAACTCCTGGAGTAACAGGCAAATTTGGCCTTGGAGTACAGAATGAAGCAGGGCAAAGGCTAATAGAGTTTTGCCATTATTAATCAACCTCCTACAAATCTGTTTTTAATTTTCACAACTACACAATCACATACACAGTTATCTCCATTCTAAAGATAAGGCTCCTGATGCACAGACAGATTGAGAAATGTATCATTGTTACAGGTAATGAGCAGCAGAGTCAATTATCTAGACTTATGGAAGGAAAGAACAAATATCAGAGATATAATGAAACACTGATGACAACTTTTTCAAATATTTTTCTCAAATTCCCTCTGTATTTTCTCCTTTTATAGCGGGGAAACATAAGATCTGCCCTCTATAGCTGCCTGGCATTGGCAGAAAAACAACAACAACAACAAACTCTCCATTTTCAAACATACAGTTGGAAGGGAATGGTCATTGGGAATTGATGGAGACTGAACTTCATCTTTTATCTAAACCTGTTTTATGACTTTTCTCATCTTTCAACTTTTATTATAAAAATAATTTTTTTGTTCTTTTCTATGTGTCAGCTACTGTTCGGTATGTTTTTGTATGTATCAACTCATCTAATCAGTTTGACTTCCCTATGCTGTTGATGTTATCATTATTCTTATGTTCTCTTTTCACAAATGAGAAAATTGAATTGTTACTTAATCATATGATGGCTAAGTAATTTGGTCACTTTCACAGACCAGATTCAAGCCCAGGCATCTTTCACCATCAGGCTCTGCACTACACTACTCATAATTTAATGCTTATATATTTTTAAACCTCTTTCTACTTTGTAATAACAGGTTTTATTCTGATTTCCCCCCCCCCCCCCATATAACTAAGTATAGTTTGCTATACATACTAGGCCTTTAAACACTGAATAAATAATGAATATTGATTGTGACTGTATTTCTCTTCCTTTCTCATATATTTACTCCTGAATGTATACCTTCAAAATCTTGTTACTCAAAGTATAGCTCCCAGCATAGGCACCGCCTGGAACATTGTGAGAAATGCAGAATCCCAGGACCTACCCCAGATCTACTGTGTCAGTAAGTTTCCCACATGACTCACCCACACATTAAAGTTTGAAAAGCACATTTTAAAGTACGTGTGTAAATTTACAAACTTATCCCACGATATCCACATGGCTCTCTTACCTGCTCACACACACTTGACTGCCTTCGCTCTGGCTTCTCCAGTCCCATCCCAAGGTTCTATGATTTGGTCAGCTCCACAAAAGCTATTTCTTTGTAAGTAGTGGTTTCTTTGTGAGATGAGCCAAGTGACTCAAGGGAAACACTAGTAGCTAATTTTTGATTTTTGTATTTTGCTTCAAAGCAAGTGCACAAGAATCTCTCCTGCCCAGTCCCCCCACAACACACACAGGGATTAGCTTCCTCAGGCTACAACTGCAGGTGCGCTGAAGAAAGCAGCAATTCAGGTGGAGCAAGGACTCACAGCCTGGTATGGAGAAGAAACCAGGACAGACCATTAAGCCTCTAAAGTAGCTCTATGTCTCAACCATCAGGAGGGTTTCATAACAGCAAATTTATCTTTGCATACTCCTCTCCAGCCACTGTGAAACCTGACTGTGGAACCTTGTGAATAAAGAAGGTATTGATATAGAACATCCAAGGCAATGCATTCTAGAGAATCTAAAGAGTATTTTGTGATCCCAAGATCGAGGCATCTCTTTCTAAACTAAGAGATGATATCAGCACAAGAATAATGAAAAGAAAGTCCTCACTCAGCATAAAGGGAAAGGACATAACATCCACATCCCCACTCTTGAAACTGGAAATCAGGTTGATTTGTTTAAAAGCAAGACCCAAAAGGATTACACTGTTTTCAAGTTACTTAACCTTGTTCTCAATTGCTTCAGTTGTATCTGACACTTTGTGACCCTATGGTCTGTTACCTGACTAGCTCCTCTGTCCATGGGATTCTCCAGGCAAGAATACTGGAGTGGGTTGTCATGGTCTCCTCCAGGGGGATCTTCCCAGTCCAGGGACTGAACCCTGTCTCTTAGGTCTCCTGCATTGGCAGGTAGCTTCTTTACCACTAACACCATCTGGGAGCCCTACTTAACCATATCAAAAATAAAACTCTAGAATATCTAGAATATCTATAGGAACACAACAATATCTAGCAGCCAAAAAATAAAACTCACAATGTTTAATATATAGTAAACAATTCAGTTCAGACACTCAGTTGTCTCTCTGCGACACCACGGACTGTAGCACACCAGGTGTCCCTGTCCACCTCCAAATCCTGGAGTCTGTTCAAACTCATATTCATCAAATCGGTGATGCCATCCAATCATCTGATCCTCTGTCATGCCCTTCTCCTCCCACCTTCTATCTTTCCCAGCATCAGGACCTTTTCAAATGAGTCAGTTCATTGCATCAGGTGGCCAAAGTATTGGAGCTTCAGCTTCAGATCAGTCCTTCAAATGAATATTCAGGACTGATTTCCTTTAGGATTGACTGGTGGATCTCCTTGAAGTCCAAGGGACTCTCAAGAGTCTTCTCCAACACCACAGTTCAAAAGTGTCAGTTCTTCAGCACTCAGCTTTCTTTATGGTCCAACTATCACATTCATACAAGACTACTGGAAAAACCATAGCTTTGATTAGATGGACATTTTCAGGCAAAGTAATATCTCTGCTTTTTAATGTGCCGTGTAGGTTTCTCATAGCTTCTCTTTCATGGAGCAAGAGTCTTTAAATTTCATGGCTGTAACACCATCTGCAGTGATTTTGGAGCCCAAGAAAATAAAGTCTGTCACTGTTTCTATTGTTTCCCATCTATTTGCCATGAAGTGATCGACCTAGATAATCTCGATGGTGTGATCACTCACCTAGAGTCAGACATCCTGGAATGTGAAGTCAAGTGGGCCTTAGAAAGCATCATTACGAACAAAGCTAGTGGAGGTGATGGAATTCCAGTTGAGCTATTTATTTCAAATCCTGAAAGATGATGCTGTGAAGGTGCTGCACTCAATATCTCAGCAAATTTGGAAAACTCAGCAGTGGCCACAGGACTGGAAAAGGTCAGTTTTCATTCCAATCCTAAAGAAGGGCAATGCCAAAGAATGCTCAAACTACCACACAATTGTACTCATCTCACACCCTAGTAAAGTAATGCTCAAAATTCTCCAAGTCATAACTTTGATTAGGTGGACATTTATTGTTCTATGGTTCTTCAGCAGTACGTGAACCATGAACTTCCAGATCTTCAAGCTGGTTTAAGAAAAGGCAGAGGAACCAGAGATCAAATTGCCAACATCCCCTGGATCATAGAAAAAACAAAAGAGTTCCAGAAAAACATCTATTTCTGCTTTAATGACTATGCCAAAGCCTTTGACTGTGTGGATCACAATAAACTGTGGAAAATTCTGAAAGAGATGGGAATACCAGACCACTGGACCTGTCTCTTGAGAAACCTATACGTAGGTCAGGAAGCAACAGTTAGAACTGGACATGGAACAACAGACTGGTTCCAAATAGGGAAAGGAGTACGTCAAGGCTGTATACTGACACCCTGCTTATTTAACTTATATGCAGAGTACATCATGAGAAACGCTGGACTGGAAGAAGCACAGGCTGGAATCAAGATTGCCAGAAGAAATATCAATAACCTGAGATATGCAGATGATACCACCCTTATGGCAGAAAGTGAAGAAAAACTAAAGAGCCTCTTGATGAAAGTGAAAGAGGAGAGTGAAAAAGTTGGCTTAAAGCTCAACATTCAGAAAACTAAGATCATGGCATCTGGTCCCATCACTTCATGGGAAATAGATGGAGAAACAGTGGAAACAGTAGCTGACTTTATTTTTGGGGCTCCAAAACCACTGCAGATGGTGATTGCAGCCATGAAATTAAAAGACGCTTACTCCTTGGAACGAAAGTTATGACCAACCTAGACAGCATTTTCAAAAGCAGAGACATTACTTTGCCAACAAAGGTTCGTCTAATCAAGGCTATGGTTTTTCCAGTGGTCATGTATGGATGTGAGAGTTCGATTGTGAAGAAAGCTGAGTGCCGAAGAATTGATGCTTTTGAACTGTGGGGTTGGAGAAGACTCTTGAGAGTCCCTTGGACTGCAAGGAGATCCAGCCAGTCCATTCTAAAGGGGATTCATCTTGGGTGTTCTTTGGAAGGACTGATGCTAAAGCTGAAACTCCAATACTTTGGCCACCTCATGTGAATAGTTGACTCATTGGAAAAGACCCTGATGCTGGGAGAGATTGGGGGCAGGAGGGGAAGGGGACGACAGAGGATGAGATAACTGTTGGCATCACTGACTCGTTGGACATGAGTTTGAGTGAAGTCCGGGAGTTGGTGATGGACAGGGAGGCCTGGCGTGCTGTGATTCATGGGGTTGCAAAGAGTCAGATACGACTGAGCGACTGAACTAAACTGAACTAATGGGACCAGATACCATGATCTCAGTTTTCCAAATGTTGACTTTTAAACCAGCTTTTTAAATCTCCTCTTTCACTTTCATCAAGAGGTTCTTTAGTTCTTCTTTGCTTTCTGCCATTAGGGTGGTATCATCTGCATATCTAAGGATATTGATATTTTCCCCCACAATCTTGATTCCAGCTTGTGCTTCATCCAGCCCAGCATTTCGCATGATGTACTGTGCACATAAGCTAAATAAGCAGGGTGACAATATATAGCCTTGACGTACTCCTTTCTCAATTTGGAACCAGTCTATTGTTCCATGTACGGTTCTCACTGTTACCTCTTGACCTGCATACAGATTTCTCAGGCAACAAGTAAGGTGGCCTGGTATTCTGATTTCTTTAAGAATTTTGCACAGCTTGTTGTTATCCACACAAAGGCTTTGGTGCAGTCAATGAAACAGAAGTAAATGTTTTTCTGGAATTCTCTTGCTTTTTCTATTAACATAGATGTTCTATACCAACATCTACAGATGTTGGCAATTTGATCTCTGGTTCCTCTTCCTTTCTAAATTCAGCTTGAACATCTGGAAGTTCTCAGTTCACGTATTGTTGAAGTCTGGCTTGGAGAATTTTGAGCATTACTTTGCTAGCGTGTGAGATGAGTGCAATTGTGTGGTAGTTTGAACCTTCTTTGGTGTTGCCTTTCTTTGAGATTGGAATGAAAACTGACCTTTTCCAGTCCTGTGGCCACTGCTGAGTTTTCCAAATTTGTTGGCATACTGAGTGCACTTTAACAGCATTATCTTAGGACGTGAAACAGCTCGGCTGGAATTCCACATCCTCCACTAGCTTTATCCATAGTGATGTTTCCTAAGGCCCACTTGACTTTGCATTCCAGGATGTCTGGCTCTAGGTGAGTGATCACACAATATTGGTTATCTGGGTTGTGAAGATGTTTTTGTATATTTCTTATGTGCATTCTTGCCACCTCTTCTTAATATCTTCTGCTTCTATTAGGTCCATACCATTTCTGTCCTTTATTTAGCCCATCTTTGCTTGAAAATTTCTCTTGATATATCTAATTTTCTTGAAGAGATCTCTAGTGTATCCCATTCTATTGCTTTCCTCTATTTCTTTGCACTGATCACTCAGGAAGGCTTTCTTATCTCTCCTGGCTATTCTTTAGAACTCTGCATTCAGATGGGTATATCTTTCCTTTCCTCCTTTGCCTTTTACTTCTCTTCTTTTCTCAGCTATTTGTAAGGCCTCCTCAGACAACCATTTTGCTTTTTTACATTTCTTTTTCTTGGGGATGGTCTTGATTACTGCCACCTGTACAATTTCATGAACCTCCATCCATAGTTCTTCAGACATTCTGTCTATCAGATCTAATCCCTTGAATCTATTTGTCACTTCCACTGTATAATCATAAGGGATTTGATTTAGGTCATACCTGAATGGTCTAGTGGTTTTCCCTACTTTCGTCAATTTGTCTGAATTTGGCAATAAGAAGTTCTTGATCTGAGACACAGTCAGCTTGTGGTCTTGTTTTTGCTGACTGTGTAGAGCTTCTCTATCTTCAGCTGCAAAGAATATAATCAATCTGATTTCGGTATTGACCATCTGGTGATGTCCATGTGTAGAGTCTTCTCTTGTGTTGTTGGAAGAGGGTGTTTGCTATGACCAGTGCATTGTCTTGGCAAAACACCTTTGCCCTGCTTCATTTTGCACTCCAAGGCCAATTTTGTCCATTATTCCAGGGATCTCTTGACTTCCTACTTTTGCATACCAGTCCCCTATGATGAAAAGGACATAATTTTTTGGCATTAGTTCTCAAAGGTCTTGTAGGTCTTCCTAGAATCATTCAACTTCAGCTTCTTCAGCATTAGTGGTTAGGGCATAGACTTGGATTACTGTGATACTGAATGGTTAGCCTTGGAAATGAACCAAGACCATTCTGTCAGTTTCGAGATTGCACCTAAGTACTGCATTTCAGAATCTGATGTTAACTATTAGGGCTACTCCATTTCTCCTAAGGGATTCTTGTCCATGGTAGTAGATATAATGGTCATCTGAATTAAATTCACCCATTCCAGTCCATTTTAGTTCACTGATTCCTAAAATGCTGGCTAAAAAATTATCAAGTATGCAAAGCAGCAGGAATGTTTGACTTATAATGAGGAAATAGATAATAAATCAAGACCAACTCAGCACTGACAGCAATAATAAAATTATAGAAAAAGATCTCAACATAGTGATTACATCTATATTCTACATGACCAAAAAGCTGCAGGGCAGATAGAACATGTTAGGTAGAAATATAAAATATATTTATTAAAAGACTCATAATGATCTTTTAAAGATGAAAAATATACTAGGTAGGATTGATGTCAAATTAGACACTGCAAAGAAAAACTGGAAGGTATCAATAGAAACCATCCAAAATAAAGCACAGAGAAAAAGTGTATACAAATAAATAATTAAGAGAACATAAATAAGATGTGTTTTAGGGCTTCCCTTGTGGCTCAGATGATAAAGAATCTACCTGCAATGTGAAAGACTTGGGTTTCATCTCTGGGGAACAATAAAGGAGATGTAGGCAACTTCAAATGCCTAACATTTATATAATTAGACTCATTGAAGGGACAGGAAAAAAATATAAGAAATAATGGCTGGAAAACTTTCAAATTAAAAAAACAACAACAACAAAAAAACTATATACCCACAGATCCAAGAACCTCATGCAACCTCGAGCATAAGATATATGAGAAAACTGTTCCAAGCATATCATAATCCAATTGCTTAAAATCAGTGATAAAAAGAAAACCCTAAAGCAGTGAAAAATAAGTCAAGTCATGATATGTTCATAGTAACAAAGATAAGGATAAAAGCATATTTCTCATCAAAACAATGCAAATGAGAAGATAGTGGAACATCTTTAAGGTATTAAAAAAAAATAATTGTCAGCATAGAATTCTATACCCAGCAAAATCTTTTAACACATCATTGACTTGGGGATTTTTGCAGAAACTAACACCTGTGGCATTAATACATCTCAGGTCAATAATGTGTTAAAAGTGAAGATGAAATAAAGAAAAGTTTTCTGATATACAAGAGCTAAAAAAAAAATTATCAGCATCAGACCTGCAGTATAAGAAACATTAAAGAAAATCTTTCACTCACAAGGAAATGATATCAGATAGAAATATGTTTCTGCCAAAAGGAATGAAAAGCATCAGAATGGTAACTACATGGGTAAATATGATTTATTTATTACTAGTGGGATAACTTTAATGGAGAAGGCAATGGCAACCCACTCCAGTGGCAAATCCCATGGATGGAAGAGCATGGTAGGCTGTAGTCCGTGGGGTTGCTAGGAGTCGGACACGACTGAGCGACTTCACTTTCACTTTTCACTTTCATGCATTGGAGAAGGAAATGGCAACCCACTCTAGTGTTCTTGCCTGGAGAATCCCAGGGACGGGGGAGCCTGGTGGGCTGCCGTCTCTGGGGTCGCACAGAGTCGGACACGACTGAAGCGACTTAGCAGCAGCAGCAGCAGTGGAATATCTTTAAGATAACTGGCTGTTTAGAACAGGGATTGCAAAACTTTTCTGGAAAGGGTTAAGGAGTAAATATTTTAGGCATTATGAGATGTGTAGTCTGTGGCAACTACTCAACTTTGCTGTTATAGTATGAAAGCATCCATTAAAAGGCATGTAAGTAAATTGGCATGTGTGTGTTACAGTGAAACTTTACTTACCAATACAGGTGGGAGGCTGGTTTGACCCTTGGGCCTTGTTATAAATATATTATAAATAAATCCCTGATTTAAAGCAAAAATAATAATAACATATTGTGGGATTTATGACACGTATAGAAATAAAAAATGTGGCAACTGTAGATTAAAGCCAGAAGGTGAGAACTGGACATATATTATTCTAAAGTTTTTTTACTATATGTGAAACATAAAATGTTACTTGAGGTAAACTGTACTAAGTATTTAAGTGTGCTGTTAATCCTATTGCAATTGCTAACATAACAAAGAGTTACAGTTAATACTCCAATAAAGGAAACAGAGTAAAATTGTAAAATATACTTTAAAAGAAAGCAGTGAAGAGAGAAAGAGGAAAAAAGACAAATGGGATAAACAGAAATCAAGTAGCAAGAAAATATAAAACACTGATTAAGATGTCAAAGACAGTAATACAAGAGGTGAAAGCAACAGGTTAGATGGGTAATATTAGTGGAGAGATGAAAACTGTAAGAAAATAATCAAATAAAATGCTAGAAACAAAATCACAGAGATTAAAAATGCCTTTCACATGCCTATCAGTAGATGTCACATAGTTGAAAAAAATCAGTGACCTTGAAGATAAATCAATAGATAAATCAATAACTCAAACAAAAGCACAAAAAAATTAGTGGAAAAATAAAAAAAGAGCATCTAAGAGATAGAGAATAATGTCAGATGGTCTAATAAATTTGATGACAAAATCCAAATCACAGATTCAAGAAGTTCAGAAAACATCACAGAAGATATTCCAACTGCTGAAAACAATAACAATGAAGAGAAAATCTTAAAGGCAGCTAGAAGGAAAAAGCCACATTAAGTACAGAAAAACAAAAATAAAATGAGAGCAGACTTTTCATTAGAAACCATGCAAGCCAGAAGACAATGCAGTAATGTCTTTAAAGTGCTGAAAGGAAAAAGAAAAACCTGTCAATTTAGAACTCTAAAACCCAGAGAAGAGACTTTTCAAAGAGGAAGGACGATAGTGACCTTCTCACACAAACAAAATCTCAACTAATTCATTGCCACGAAGGCAACGGTACCCGACCCCAGTACTCTTGCCTGGAAAATCCCATGGATGGAGGAGCCTGGTAGGCTGTAGTCCATGGGGTCGCTAAGAGTCGGACATGACTGAGCGACTTCACTTTCACTTTTCACTTTCATGCATTGGAGAAGGAAACGGCAGCCCACTCCAGTGTTCTTGCCTGGAGAATCCCGGGGACAGAGGAGCCTGGTGGGCTGCCGTCTAAGGGGTTGCACAGAGTCGGACACGACTGAAGCGACTTAGCAGCAGCAGCAGCTGTTCACTACACGATATGTTAAAGGAAGTTCTTATGGTAGAAGATGTAAAATATCAAACAGAAATTTGAATCTACACTAAGAAATGAATAGCATTGTAAATGGAATAAATGAAGGCAAAAATAATTTTTATTTTTAAAAAATTGCTTTAGAAGGTAACTATAATATTTCTCATTCTTAAGTCCGTTTTTCCTGATACCAATATAGCTTTCTCCTTTTTTCCCACAAATAATAATTCTTTTTCTTGAGGTAGCATTGGTTTATAACATTGTATCTTTCACTTGTACAAAATTATAATTCCATTTCTGAATATACTAGTAGCGTGCTGACTACCAAGACTCTAGTTTTCCAGGTTCCTTTTTATTAGTGTTTGTGTGTAATATTTGAGAAGGCAATGGCACCCCACTCCAGTACTCTTGCCTGGAAAGTCCCATGGACGGAGGAGCCTGGTGGGCTACAGTCCATGGTGTTGCTAGGAGTCGGACACGACTTAGCGACTTCACTTTGACTTTTCACTTTCATGCATTGGAGGAGGAAATGGCAACCCACTCCAGTGTTCTTGCCTGGAGAATCCCAGGGACGGAGGAGCCTGTGGGCTGCAGTCTATGGGGTCGCACGGAGTCGGACACGACTGAAGCGACTTAGCAGCAGCAGTGTGTAATATATTTCCATTCTTTCACTTTTAACGTAGCTATTAGTTTATGTTTAAAGTTGATTTTTGTAGACACTATATAGTTGGGTCTGATTTAATTTTTGTCTAATTATATAATTTCTGTCGTTTTATTGAGATGCTTAGTTTGCATTTAATATTATTCATATGGTAAGTTTTAAATGTATCATCCTATTAAATGTTTCCCATTTGTATTATTTATTCCTTTTCTTTTCTTCTTTTTGATTGACTATTTTTATGCCTCTATCACATCTCCACTGCTGGTTTTTTATTTCTATTACTTCTAAACAAAAAAGTCCTTTCTAGTCTCTGCCCTAGGATTTACAACAGGTGTATTTAATTAATCAGAAGTCCAATAATATTATAAAATCTTATATGTCATATAAAGATCTTATAAAAGTGTCTTTTTGGTTCATTCCTCCCACCCTTTGTGTCATTATTAATATACAATTTACTTTTATATATGCTTAAAACACACAATGTATTTCTACTATTTTGGGCTTAGATATTAATACAAAAAGTGGTAAGAAAATAAGTTAGGATAGAGAAGACTAAGAACACAACCTGACCTAGTTGACATTTATAGATCACTCACCCAACAACAGGAGAACAAACATTATTCTCAAGCGTACAGGGGATATTCATAAGATAGACGGTATTCCATGTCATAAAACAAACACTAACAAATTTACACGGAGAAGGCAATGGCACCCCACTCCAGTACTCTTGCCTGGAAAATCCCACAGATGGAGGAGCCTGGTAGGCTGCAGTCCATGGGGTCGCTAAGAGTCTGACACGACTGAGCGACTTCCCTTTCACTTTTCACTTTCATGCATTGGAGAAAGAAATGGCAACCCACTCCAGTGTTCTTGCCTGGAGGATCCCAGGGATGGGGGAGCCTGGTGGGCTGCCATCTATGGGGTCGCAGAGTCGGACACGACTGAAGTGACTTAGCATAACAAATTTACAAGAATAGCAATTGTACAACATAGTGAAATTAAACTAGAAATCATAATCAGAGTATCTGGAAAACTCACAAATATTTGGAAATTACACAACAAATTTCTAAATAACCCATGAATCAATGACATCTTAAGAGAAATTTTCTAATAATCTGAACTCATAATGTGAAAAATATAACAAAGTTTAAAAAAGAAGAAAACTGTGTCCATACAATAACTTTTATATGAATGTCCTTAAAATTTTTATTTGTAATTGACAAAATTTCAAAACCATCCAAGTATCTATCAAAAGGTAAATATGTAAATGTTGCTGTATCCATATAACAGAATATTACCTGTAATATAAAAAATATAAACAAGCTGTGGTATATTTGTACAGTGTAACACTATCTGGAATAGAAAGAAATACACACATATGGGTGAATTTCAAAACTATTATGCTGAGAGAAATAAGCCAGGCAAAACAGAGTATATATTTTATGACTCCATTTATACAAAATTCTAGAAAATACAAATTTAATAGATAATGACAGATCAGTGGTTGCCTAGAATGAAGGGCGGGGTAGGGAGGAGAGAGAAGGAAGGATTACCAACAGATTCACACTTTTAGGGGTGATGGCTATGTTTACAAGCTTGATTGTGGTGATAATTTCATGGGTGTATGAATATGTCAAAATGTATCAAACTTGCACAATTTAAAATATGTGCAGTTATTATATGTCAACCTTGACAAAGCAGTTAAAAATAAATCAGGGAAATTCATGTGAACTTTTACAATTTTAGTTGACTTCAAGCAGACATCTTGAATAGGACCTAAGAATAATCACACTCTATCCCATTCTTTCCTAGCATATGTAAAAATAAATATAGGGGATTTTTTTCAGAGCTTGACTTCATAAAATTTTGCTTAAATGTCTAGAGTTTAAATCGATGTTGCAAACTTAAAAAAAAAACAAAACACTTTTTCCAAAGAGAAAAGTCTTAAATATGATTCAAAAGAATAATTATCGCCTTAACTTTTACTTGTAGCATCTTTCAGCCTATTTACCACTTCGTCCCCTGGACCACAATTATCAGCAACCTCATCACGTTCTCTCTTTTTCATTATCGTTACACCATAGGATCATTTTTATAAAGCCATCTGGATCCACTATTAAGATGCTGTGTTACCTCATGAAGAAGTAGTTTTCACTTTTTATTCGCAATAAAAGCTCAGACTGGGCAGTTTTATCACTGCTTATCCCACATTCAGGGAAAAATCACCCTCCAGTTGGCAGCAAAGAACAGCTAGTAACTTTAAGGCTGCAACAGGCCTTGACTGCTAGGGGGCACACCCCTGCTTTAAGGGGGTGGAGGCTTAGGCAGCAGGAAATTCTTATAGCACCATGACTCACTCCAATAAAACAAACGAACCAGGCCATGAGAACTTGGAGAAAAATATATAATTTTGCAGCCTATTCCCATCTGTTCAATGATACCAGCATTCACAACCAATATATTAAATTGAATATCCTAATGATATTTGCCATTCCTGGTTTTGAGTTTACTTCCTTAAAGAATTAGCATTTTGCTTTTCTAATTTCAGAGACGATGAAGAACTGTTCTCTAACTAAATCCAGGATTATAAATGCTTCCTCCTAACAAAGTAGCCCCTATGCCCCTCCACCCATTTGACAATTCAGTTGCAAAGAAAAGAAAGGCTGTTTCTCTGCGTTTGCATGTGAGGCCTCGTGAACATCTGAGCCTCGCAGCCCCACCTCTCACACAGGAAGAGCACCCCGTGCCCCCGTGCTCTTCAGCTCTCACTTTGGGCCAAGGAAATAGTTTGTGGTCAGCAGTCACACAATAATCCCTGGCAAGTGAGTATTGCCATTTTGAACGCCAAGTCTCAAAGGCATATTTCCTCTCTTCTGTTTATTGTTACTGCTAGAGTTTCATCTTGTAGCTTGTTGTGGTTATTATTATTTTTTAAAGCCACAGGAAGTTGCTATTGTCTGGTTTGGGTCAAGTTTCTTTAGTTTGTTCCTTCTGCTACCACCTTATGAAAGGCACTAGGCAAGCACTGTTTGTGTTTCTCTTCTCCTAAATGTCAGCTTCCCTGGCTGCTCAGGTAAGTGGAATTTTCCAGTACAAGTGTCCCCCAGTCTCCTCATTCTTGATTTGGCAGCTAATTGACCTGTCAGCATTCACTCTGCATACGTTATTTGCAATGTTTGGAATACTTCTGAAAAGTAAAATAATGAGGCCTAAAGTTAACACTTTTTAAAAGAAACTTTACCTTGTCCTCTCCATTTTACCAGAAAGGGAGTTACTGAAGTGACCTGATGGTAAACTAAAGTTTCCACTTTTAAGTATCTCTTTGGATGGGTTTATTAGCCCAAACTTGTACATCTTTTTCAGAATGTTCCTTTAGGTTCTCCTGTATGATTTTCTCATTGGTATTAATGGAATCAACCATAGATTGCTTGCTCAGTAGTTTGTTAGGTATTAGTACCATCTGTTATCTCATAATGCACTTGGCCAATTATTTAAGAACTAGCCACTCTAGTAGCTCAGATGGTAAAGAATCTGTCTGCGATGCAGGAAACCCAGGTTTGATCCCTGGGTCAGGAAGATCCTCTGCTAAAGGGAATGGCAACCCACTCCAGTATTCTTGCCTGGAGAACTCCATGGACAGAGAAGCCTGGCAGGCTACAGTCCTTGAGGTTGCAAAGAATCACACATGACTGAGAGACTAAGTGCGCACACGCAACACTCTGCTGACACTGCACAGCTACCTTTGGCTGCCTGATTCCAGATTTTTTTATGAAATAAATAAAAGTCTATCATAATCCTCATATTAAGATGTCTCAATCCTTGGTCCTAATGAACGTTACCTTAAGTGACAAAGATTCTGCAGGTATGATTAAGGGTCTTGAGATGAGGTTATTCTGAATTATCTGGGTGAATCTTAATTGACATCAAGCGCTTATAAGAGAAAAGCAGAAGGAAATTAAACACACTGGGCAGAAGTTGATGTGAAGACAGGAACTAAGATTGGAGTGAGGTGACTACAAGCTAAGGAATGCTGGATCTCACCCGAAGCTAGAAGAAATAGGCACTTTCTGCTCTAGTCCTGCCCTGATCACACCTTGATTTCAGCCCAGGGAAAATTATTTCAGACTTCTGGCCTCTAAGACTATGAGAGGGTACATTTCTATTTTTTATGCCAAAAACAAAACAAAAATTTAAGGACTATTAGAAAACACCTCCAGGACTTTCTAAAATCTCCATTCCTTGTCAGAGATTTTGTGATGACATGAATGACAACATCTTTTACTCACACAGGAGGGTCTCAGACTGAAACGGTCCCAGATATATGTAGAATCAGTGACCTCACTGTATGTCTGTACTCCCAACATATAGGAAATTAAGGCTGACAAGTCTGAGAACAGGGCCCAAAGAGAGGGCTACTCTGAATGATAATGTCAGCTACTCCTGCTACTGCTAAGTCGCTTCAGTCGTGTCCGACTGTGCGACCCCATAGACAGAAGCTCACCAGGCTCCCCCATCCCTGGGATTCTCCAGGCAAGAATACTGGAGTGGGTTGCCATTTCCTTCTCCAATGCATGAAAGTGAAAAGTGAAAGTGAAGTCGCTCAGTCGTGTCCGACTCAGCAACCCCATGGACTAGAGCCTACCAGGATCCTCCATCCATGGGATTTTCCAGGCAAAAGTACTGGGATGGGGTGCCATTGCCTTCCCCGATAATATCAGAGGTAGGGGTAATTTACATCTCTAACTTCCCTTTCCCTTCAGAAACACAAATCAATGGACCTGCCTTTCTTTAATTTATCTAAACTGTTCTTGAACCTGTTTATATGTTCAGCCTGTATGAACTCCTGGGGTAAAGAATCTGAGAACCACTGTTTAAGAGGATTGATTGTATTGCCTGTAGGAAAACAGAGTGAAGATGAATCAATCAGGCAGAATCATTGTGCTGCAAGCCAGATCAAAAGATTCTCTGAGCCTGCTCATATACACGTGCTCCTTCTGCAATCACAGAGCATCTGGTCATGTCCTGCCCTGGTGGGCAGAGGAAAACACAAGCTCTCACCCTGCCAGCTGTGTCTTCCATCTTAATTTAAAATTCACACTGAAGCTAGAGTTAATACACTCAGCTGGGCTATGCGAGCTCTCAACCCTTCCTTTCAGAAAGGGCTATTGATATCTTTCTTGAAAAAATATTTACTACTACCTATGAAGCTGCTTTGTGCTAGTTGTTGTTTAAATAAATAAAAAGGGCATGGCTCTTACCACTTGCAGGATTCAGTCAGCAAAATAAGCAAAATAGGCAGACAAACAAAAAGAAGTCTATAGCTGGAGACAGGATAACTATGAAGAGACATCAGTTAATTAAGAGGAGAGGATTAAATATTTATAATCTTTACCAGAGTTACCCTACCCTACAAAGTGCCAAATTTGAGTGGATGGATAGATGGATAGAAGGAAGGAAAGAGATGGACAGATGTACAGATGGACAGAAAGACAGACACCGACTCCACATTTGCTCAGGAACTGGGAGAAAATTTAAAGAGGACAATGACTTGATTTTTCTGAATCTGGTAATACTAATGAAGAGATGGTCAGTACTCGGTAGATTTGCCACAAGAGGAATGGGCATACTGGGACCACATTTTTAAAAGAGCTAGTCTGATAGGGTGAGTAGGCAAAATAAAAATAACCACAAAGGAAATGGAAGAGGTGAGAAAACTGGGGCTGAAGGGGCAGTGCATATGAGAGAGGAGAAGACAGGCAGGGAAGATTTGGTGGAGAGATTTCTGGTAAAGAATTTGTATACTGAGGGACCATCTGGCTTTTTCAAAGCTTTTCAGATGATCCTATCATACAGTCAAATCTCAGAACCACTTACTTCTACCACCCTACAAATGGCCATCAGATCAAGCTTTCAACTATTTTCATTTTATTATTTCCTATATTAAAAGACCACACACTGTTTCATTCCCAATTATTCAGTAGGTATTATCTCTTCTTTTTTTTAAATTAATTAATTTATTTTAATTGGAGGCTATTTACTTTACAATATCGTGGGTTTTGCCATACATTGACATGAATCAGCTACGGGTTATATGTGTCCCCCGATCCTGAACCCCCCTCCCATCTCCCTGCCTACTCTCTTTTTATAAAGGCAAGTTGTGTGCATGCATGCATACTCAGTTGTGTCCAACTCTTTGCAACCTCCTGAACTGAAACCCACCAGGCTCCTCTGTCTGTGGGGTTTTCCAGGCAAGAATATTGAAGTGGGTTGCCATTTCCTTCTCCAGGGCATTCTTCCCAACCAAAGGACTGAACCCCCATCCCCTGCGTCTCCTGCATTGGTAAGCAGATTCTTTACCACTGAGCCACCTACAAAGCCTTTAAGGCAAGGAATATGACTTTATTCAGAAAGCTAGCAAACAGAGATGATGGCAGACTAATGTCTCCAAATAACCATCCCATCCAGTCTGAGGAAAACAATAAAATGGAAAGACTAGAGATCTCTTTTTGACAATTGGTGATACCAAGGGAATATTTCATGTAAAGATAAGTACAATAAAGGCAAGGATCTAACAGAAGCACAAGAGATTAAGAAGAACTGTGAAGAACACACAGAACTATACAAAAAAGCTCTTAATGACCCAGATAACCAGGATGGTGTGGTCATTCACTTAGAGCCAGACATCCTGGAGTGTGAAGTCAAGTGGGTCTTTGGAAGCATTACTATGAACAAAGCTAGTGGAGGGGATGGAATTCCAGCTGAGCTTTTTCAAATCCTCAAAGATGCTGCTGCTATAGTGCTGCACTCAGTATGCCAGCAAATTTGGAGAACTCACCAGTGACTACTGGAAAAGGTCAGTTTTCATTCCAATCCCAAAGAAAGGCAATGCGAAAAAATGTTCAAACTACCATACAATTGTACTCATTTCACAAGCCAGCAAGGTTATGCTCAAAATCCTTCAAGCTAGGCTTCAGCAATACGTGAACTGAGAACTTCCAGATGTACAAGCTGGATTTAGAAAAGGCAGAGGAACCAGAGATCAAATGGCCAATATCTGCTGGATCATGGAAAAAGCAAAGGAATGTCAGAAAAACATCTACTTCTGCTTTATTGACTATGCCAAAGCCTTTGACTGTATAGATCACAACAAACTGGAAAATTCTTAAAGCCATGAAAAGACCAGACCTTTTTATCTGCCTCCTGAGAAACCTGAATGCAGGTCAAGAAGCAACAGTTAGAACTAGATATGGAACAATGAACTGCTTTAAAATTGGGAAAGGAGTATGTCAAGGCTGTATATTGTCACCCTGCTTATTTAACTTATATGCAGAGTACATCACGCAAAATGCCAGGTTGGATGAAGCTCAAGCTGGAATCAAGATTTCTGGGAGAAATATCAATAATCTCAGAAATGCAGATGACACCACCCTAACAGCAGAAAGCAAAGAGGAACTAAAGAGCCTCTTGATGAAGGTGAAAGAGAAGAGTGAAAAAGCTAACTTAGAACTCAACATTAAAAAAACTAAGATCACGGCATCCAGTCCCATCACCTCAAGGCAAATAGAGAGGGAAAAAATGGAAACAGACTATATTTTCTTGGGCTCCAAAATCACTGCAGATGGTGACTGTAGCCATGATATTAAAAGATGCTTGCTCCTTGGAGGAAAAGCTATGACAAACCTAGACAGTGTATTTTAAAGCAGAGATATTACTTTGCTGATAAAGGTCCATAAAGTCAAAGCAATGGCTTTTCCAGTGGTCATGTATGGATGTGAGAGTCGGACCATGAAGAAAGCAGAGCACTGAAGAATTGATGCTTTGAGCTGGGGTGTTGGAGAAGACTCTTGAGAGTCCTGTGGACCGCAAGGAGATCCAACCAGTCCATCCTAAAGGAAATCAGTCCTGAATATTCACTGGAAGGACTGACGCTGAAGCTGAAGGCCCAATACTTTGGCCACCTGATTTGAAGAACTGACTCACTGGAAAAGCCCTCAGCAGCCCTGCTGCTGGGAAAGATTGAGGGTAGGAGGAGAAGAGGATGACAGAGAATGAGACGATTGGATGGCATCATTGGCTCAGTGGACTTGAGTTTGAACAAACTGGGAAATACTGAAGGACAGGGAAGCCCGGTGTTCTGCAGCCCATGGGGGTCTCAAAGATTCAGACACAACAAAGTGACTGAACAACAAATTGGGGTCTGGATGCCAGCTTCTTTTACATAACAGAGAAGAGGGAAGTAAGGAAGTAAAGTAAGAACATCATAAGTCTTGCAAATATCTCCTGGAATGGTCAGCCTCAGGAAGGACATATCATCTCTTCTTTCATTTACTCTTTTAACAAATGACCTGTAATAATTATTGATAAACACTTAACTGTGTGGAGTCTTGGGCTTCAACTGTAAAATGAGGATAATACTATCTACTTAAACTTTGCCTTAAAAACTAGATGAGGCAATATTTACAAAGCATTTATCATAGTGCTTGGCATATAGAATATTAACAGTGGCAATTACTGTTAGTAACTCTCATTATTCTCTAACAGATGGTTTTGCTACAGTCTTCACTCCACCCACTGAAAGCATCAGGTAACCACTTCTGGATCTTTGCTCCTGCTATTCTTTTCTCTGGATAAAGACCCTGTTCCTCTCAGCCTAAGCCCTGCTTATCAGAAATTCTACATTCTTTAAGTCTTTTAAGAAAATCTCTCCAAAACAACTCATCCCCAGTTTGGGATTTCTAAGGACAGTTTTCTCTGAGGTAGTTGATCTGGAATTGTCTCTTCATTTTTCTGAGATGTTAAGCACTGTCTTTGCAGTTCTGTTGCATATCCCCTGAGATCAGTTCTCTGATTGTGTCACCCTTGTGTGTACACATGGTCATGCATTCAGAGCCCACTTAGTGTGTTGAATATTCATTCACATATAAGAGACACCCAGTAGACTGCAAGCTTGTGAGGGCAGGGGCCCAGTGTGTAAGATTCATCTAAGTACCACTAGGACTTACATAGTTCAGTTCAGTTCAGTTCAGTCGCTCAGTCATGTCGACTCTGCGACCCCATAAACTGCAGCACGCCAGGCTTCCCTGCCCATCACCAACTCCCGGAGTTCACTCAGACTCATGTCCATCAAGTAGGTGATGCCATACAACCATCTCATCCTCTGTCGTCCCCTTCTCCTCCTGCCCCCAATCCCTCCCAGCATCAGTCTTTTCCAATGAGTCAACTCTTCTTATGAGGTGGCCAAAGTATTGGAGTTTCAGCTTTAGCATCAGTCCTTCCAATGAACACCCAGGACTTATCTCCTTTACAATGGACTGGTTGCATCTCCTTGCAATCCAAGGGACTCTCAAGAGTCTTCTCCAATGCCACAGTTCACAAGCATCAATTCTTCGGCGTTCAGCTTTCTTCACAGTCCAACTCTCACATCCATACATGACCACTGGAAAGACCATAGCCTTGACCAGATGGACCTTTGTTGGCAAAGTAATGTCTCTGCTTTTGAATATGCTATCTAGGTTGGTCATAACTTTCCTTCCAAGGAGTAAGCATCTTTTAATTTTATGGCTGCAATCACCATCTGCAGTGATTTGGAGCCCCCCAAAATAAAGTCATCCACTGTTTCCACTGTTTTCCCATCTATTTCCCATGAAGTGATGGGACCAGATGCCATGATCTAAGTTTTCTGAATGTTGAGCTTTAAGCCAACTTTTTCACTCTCCTCTTTCACTTTCATCAAGAGGCTCTTTAGTTTTTCTTCACTTTCTGCCATAAGGGTGGTGTCATCTGCATATCTGAGGTTATTGATATTTCTCCCAGCAATCTTGAGTCCAGCTTGTGCTTCTTCTAGTCCAGTGTTTCTCATGATGTACTCTGCATAGAAGTTAAATAAACAGGGTGACAATATACAGCCTTGATGAACTCCTTTTCCTATTTGGAACCAGTCTGTAGTTCCATGACCAGTTCTAACTGTTGCTTCCTGACCTGCATACAAATATCTCAAGAAGCAGATAAGGTGGTCTGGTATTCCCATCTCTTTCAGAATTTTCCACAGTTTCTTGTGATCCACACAGTCAAAGGCTTTGGCATAGTCAATAAAGCAGAAATAGATGCTTTTCTGGAACTCTCTTGCTTTTTCCAGGATCCAGCGGATGTTGGCAATTTGATCTCTGGTTCCTCTGCCTTTTCTAAAACCAGCTTGAACATCAGGAAGTTCACGGTTCACATATTGCTGAAGCCTGGCTTGGAGAATTTTGAGCATTACTTTACTAGTGTGTGAGATGAGTGCAATTGTGCGGTAGTTTGAGCATTCTTTGGCATTGCCTTTCTTTGGGATTGGAATGAAAACTGACCTTTTGCAGTCCTGTGGCCACTGCTGAGTTTCCCAAATTTGCTGGCATATTGAGTGCAACACTTTCACAGCATCATCTTTCAGGATTTGGAATAGCTCCACTGGAATTCCATCACCTCCACTAGCTTTGTTTGTAGTGATGCTTTCTAAGGCCCACTTGACTTCACATTCCAGGATATCTGGCTCTAGGTCAGTGATCACACCATCGTGATTATCTGGGTCATGAAGATCTTTTTGTACAGTTCTTCTAGTGACCTCCGGGAGTTGGTGATGGACAGGGAGGCCTGGCATGCTGCAGTTCATGGGGTTGCAAAGAGTCGGACACGACTGAGAGACTGATCTGATCTGATCTGATCTGTGTATTCTTGCCACCTCTTCTTAATATCTTCTGCTTCTGTTAGGTCTATACCATTTCTGTCCTTTATCGAGCCCATCTTTGCATGAAATGTTCCTTTGGTGTCTCTGATTTTCTTGAAGAGATCCCTAGTCTTTCCCATTCTGTTGTTTTCCTCTATTTCTTTGCATTGATCGCTGAAGAAGGCTTTCTTATCTCTTCTTGCTATTCTTTGGAACTCTGCATTCAGATGTTTATATCTTTCCTTTTCTCCTTTGCTTTTTGCTTCTCTTCTTTTCACAGCTATTTGTAAGGCCTCCCCAGACAGCCATTTTGCTTTTTTGCATTTCTTTTCCATGGGGATGGTCTTGATCCCTGTCTCCTGTACAATGTCACAAACCTCATTCCATAGTTCATCAGGCACTCTATCTATCAGATCTAGGCCCTTAAATCTTTTTCTTACTTCCACTGTATAATCATAAGGGATTTGATTTAGGTCATACCCTGAATGGTCTAGTGGTTTTCCCTACTTTCTTCAGGTGACAATAAATATTTGTTGAATGAATGAACTGCATGCTGCCCAACAAGTGTTCACTGTTTAATACAGTGTCACTGTTTAGTGCAGTTTGACATTTATTAAGCAACCATTGTGTTCCTATCTCAGGTGGTTGTGGTAGGAAGATGAATAAGCTATGGTTTCTAGTTGAAGGGATTTGCATTCTAACGGAAGAGACTATTACACACAATTCCAATAAATGGAAAATAAACTAAGTTAAAAGTATGCACTGGGGAATATGTAAGACAGAGAGAGCCATCTAACCCAGCAGGGTTTCAAGGAAGGCTTCCTTGAGGAGATAATTTTTGAAGTTTTAGAAGATAAATGAGAATTTTATAGGAAAGAAAGACAAGAAGGAACTGATTTTAGAATTAAATGATTATACTGTCTACAGAGTGGTGGATGGTTTTAATGGGAGGTGTTTGTGGCATGAAGTACAAACAGATGATTATACTAATCCAAGTGAGAGATGAAGATGGAAGGAATTTGGTCCATGGGAAGTCAGGGCAAAGAAATCAGCAGTCATGAGAAACGTTTAAAGGGTAAAATCTACTGGCCTTATTGACTATGGAGGTGTTGGAGAATAGAGGTATGCACGAGTGTGTATCCAGTCTTTAAGTCGTGTTTGATTCTTTGTGACTCCATGGACTGTTGCCCACCAGGCTCCTCAATCCATGGGATTTCCTAGGGAAGAATACTAGAGTAAGTTGCCATTTCTTTCTCCAGTGGATCTCCCCAATCCAGGGATCGAACCTGTGTCTCCTGCATTGGCAGAAGGATTCTTTACCACTAAGCCACCTGGGAAGCCTGAGTAGAGGTGTGGGATAGTTCAGAAGGAGGGAGGAAGGCTGAATAATTTGTGGCCATTTTTTTTTTTTAAAACCACTACAATCAGCACATGCATGGGACCTTATAGGAAATGCATACTCTTAGGGTCCACTATGGGGAAGGCAATTGCACCCCACCCCAGTACTTTTGCCTGGAAAATCCCATGGATGGAGGATCCTGATAGGCTCCAGTCCATGGGGTCGCTAAGAGTCAGACATGACTGAGCGACTTCACTTTCACTTTTCACTTTCATGCATTGGAGAAAGAAAGGGCAACCCACTCCAGTATTCTTGCCTGGAGAATCCCAGGGACGGGGGAGCCTGGTGAGCTTCCGTCTAAGGGGTCGCACAGAGTCGGACACGACTGAAGCGACTTAGCAGCAGCAGCAGCAGCAGGGTCCACTATAGACTCACCAAGCCAGACTCTCTAGGAGTGGGATCCAGTAATCTGTTTTAACAAGCCCTACAGGTAATTCTGGCACCTGATAACAAGCCCTACTGTAAGGATAAAAGACATTCTCTTTGTATCCAGGCATACATATTTGGTCCCCTTTGTTTCTTCCTAACAACTCTCGAACTATTTATCTTCAAGTCCTTCCTGAATAGTTAAAAATCAATTAGTTGAAGGGTGGGAAAAAATGAGGGAATGGTAGGGATGTGTAATATATATGGGTGTGAGTATGTGCTGGGAAAAGAGTTGGGGAAAGTGCCCAAGTACAAAGGATCTCTGTTCATCAAAAGGCTTTCTGAAATCTGGTGTTCATCATTTATAAAATCAAATGTAATATATGACCAAGCTTTAGGAAAATATTTTCTAGTAAGATCATGAATTGAAAGAAAATGTAAGCACATCAAAGAAAAGGGCTCTAGTCTGGGGAGCAAGATTTGGAAAGCACAATTTTTTTTGATTATCCAATGTGTTACTCATGCCCACTGAAGGAGAGAATGTATTAAAATAACTGGTCAATAATCTCAATCAATATTTTAGTGGAACCCCATGGTGGAATCAATAATGGTGACCCAAATGCAATGACCTTTGGAGCTCAGAACTCTGCTGTCTCATAGGTTGTTTCTAACTGACTTAATAAAAAATGTTCAGGTGCAAAACCAAATGGTTCAATTCCTGGAAAATCATTAGTAGTTAAGTAATTAAACAATCACTCACTTATTAACTTTTCCAGGTACTTTGGTCACGCTTGACAACACCAAGATTGCCTAGTAATTATATAAATTATTCCTTTTCTCCATTTAGTAGTTACTCTAAAAAATAAATTTTCGTGAAAAAAAATATAACTTCTGAAGCATGGGTAGTGGAAATAGGGTGCTAAATTCTTCCAGAGGTACTGCTGATTCAAAACATACGTCAGGAGTAAGTAGCATGGAGCAATGCAAACAACAATGATTTATTTCATGAATTCTTTGCAATTTTAACAAGAATGAGCATTTCATAACTATAAAAAATAGTTATTTTCTTTTAAAATAAAATTTAAAAAGAAAGATATGCATGAAGAAAAAAGTACAAGTGTCAAAGTCATAATGTGTTGGTTCAGTTCCTGATTCTGCAACTTACTAGCTTACATGACCTTGGGCATGTTACTTAGCTGCTCTGGGCTTCTGTGTTCTACTCTTGAAATGCTTACCTCAAATGGTTACTGTCATATTAAAAGAGCTAATAGGTAGAAAGCACTTTGCACAATACTTGTCCAAATAAGTACTCAATTTTACAATATTAGCTTTTGGTTGCTATTTCTAGCTTTGGACTCAGCTCAACTCAGAGTTCAACTCCCAGCTCTTCTACTTACTAGCTATGTACCTTGGGCCAATCATTTATCTCTAAAAGCCTTGTTTGTTGGTTTGTTTGTAAGATATGGAAAATGAGGACAAGATTATCTACCATATATGAAGTTGGAGATCAAAGAGTAGAAACACAAGTCATGACTACTTTACTTTCACTCTTCAGAATGAATTTTACCTTCTATATCAATTTTCCTCCGACTCCCCTGTTAAGCTCAGTACAATCCTTAGCACCGCCCCGTCCACACTGACACAGGCATGCCCACACTGGGACTGGCAGAGGACCCTACTCTTAGAGAAGAGATGGTTCCCTTCGTATGTTTGTACAGAGGTCATCTTACACACACCTGCTCTCAGGATGTTCAGGAACCACCATATGAAAATCCTTCAATCCATGGGGTCATGCCTTTAAATGAGAGAACAGAGGTGATCTCAAACACATTTTCTAGTTATTTTCCCATTTTTACCTGCATGGTCCCTTGTCTTATTGGAATGAATTCTTAGCCATCTGGTACTCACCCAAGCCTCAAATTCAGCTGGGTACAATCAGTGAGACAATATAATTAGATATGAAGATAAAACATAAAAATACAAAACCACACACAAAAAAAAGGTGACTAGATATGACCATGGTTTTTCTGTTTGTTTGTTTTAAGCTCTCAATGACAAAGACAACATAAAAAATTAAATGAGAAATGATATATAGAAAAGATATTTGTAATAGGTCTAGCAAAGTGTCCGGAGAAGGCAATGGCACCCCACTCCAGTACTCTTGCCTGGAAAATCCCATGGATGGAGGAGCCTGGTAGGCTCCAGTCCATGGGGTCACTAAGAATTGGGCATGACTGAATGACTTCACTTTCACTTTTCACTTTCACGCATTGGAGAAGGAAATGGTAACCCACTCCAGTATTCTTGCCTGGAGAATCCCAGGGACAGAGGAGCCTAGTGGGCTGCCGTCTATGGGGTCGCACAGAGTCGGACATGACTGAAGCGACTCAGCAGCAGCAGCAGCAGCAAAGTGTCAATGCCCTTAATATACAAAGAGCACTTGTAAATCATTAATGTGAAAAGACCAGAATCTCCACAGAAAAAAGTAGGCAAAGGATATGAACAGAAGGTTCACAAAAGAAGATATATAAAGAATGAATAGACAGATAACAATCAACTTACTAACAAGTAAAAGTAACTTTCATCAGATGGTCAAAAGTTTCATAAACTGAGGATTCCTACTATTGGTAAGGTATGGGGAATGACTTTACATACTGTTGCTAGAATTTTCAGAAGGGCAACACATATTAAAAATTTCAAGTCTATATCATTTGATCTAGTAATTCCACTTTAAGGAATGTACCTCAAAATAAATGGTCAGGATGTATACAAAAGAATGTTTGTTAGACAGCTATTTATAGAAAAAATATTTGAAACAACCTAAAATCTAATAATAAAGTCATTGGTTAGAAGTAAAAATGAATCAATGATTCATCCATACAAAAGAAAATAAACTTCCATTTAATATACAGCAGAATTATATCTTTTAATGTGGAAATCCTTCCACAGTAGGGGGAAGGAGAGAAGCAATCCAGGCAGAGAAGCCAGCTTGTTCAAAGGCTCCACTATCAAGCACAGGGCTCCTGGCCCACATGGGGTTTTGTAATCAGCATCACCTTTCTGGGAACCTGCCTTAAATGAAGGCTGAGAGTGAAACTCCATTAGGCAGGGCTCCTCCCTGTCTCGGAGAAGGCAATGGCACCCCACTCCAGTACTCTTGCCTGGAAAATCCCATGGATGGAGGAGTCCTGTTCACTGCTTGCTCATGTATGCCAAATGCCTTGCATAGCCCTTGCACAATAAGTGTCTGTTAACTTAAACTGCATACCATTACTACAAAAGTGTTTCAGTGTGGGTATATGCAAGTTTACATAGAAGGATGTTTGCTAAAGTGGCATACTCTAGCTTGAAGGATCTGAGTTGATACCTACTTTCTCCCTATATTTTCATATATTGTTTGAAATTTTATGATAAGCAAGAGTCGCTTTCACAATTAGAGACAGCTAACAAGACTATTGCCACTCAAAATTACTAGAGCTAATCAATGAATATAGTAAAATTGAAAGATATAAAATTAATACACAGAAATTCCTTGCATTCCTATACACTAACAATGAAAAATCAGAGAAATTAAGGCAACAATCCCATTCACCATTACAAACAAAATAATAAAATACTTAGGAATAAATTGACCAAAGAAACAAAAGACCTGTATATCAGATCAGATCAGATCAGATCAGTCACTCAGTCGTGTCCGACTCTTTGCGACCCCATGAATCGCAGCACGCCAGGCCTCCCTATCCATCACCAGCTCTCGGAGGTCACCCAGACTCACATTCATCAAGTCAGTGATGCCATCCAGCCATCTCATCCTCTGTCGTCCCCTTCTCCTCCTGCCCTCAATCCCTCCCAGCACCAGAGTCTTCTCCAATGAGTCAACTCTTCGCATGAGGTGGCCAAAATACTGGAGTTTCAGCTTGAGCATCATTCCCTCCAAAGAAATCCCAGGTCTGATCTCCTTCAGAATGGACCGGTTGGATCTCCTTGCAGTCCAAGGGACTCTCAAGAGTCTTCTCCAACATCACAGTTCAAAAGCATCAATTCTTCGGCGCTCAGCCTTCTTCACAGTCCAGCTCTCACATCCATACATGACCACAGGAAAAACCATAGCCTTGACTAGGCGAACCTTTGTTGGCAAAGTGATGTCTCTGCTTTTGAATATGCTATCTAGGTTGGCCATAACCTTCCTTCCAAGGAGTAAGCGTCTTTTAATTTCATGGCTGCAGTCACCATCTGCAGTGATTTTGGAGCCCAGAAAAAGAAAGTCTGACACTGTTTCCACTGTTTCTCCATCTATTTCCCATGTAGTGATGGGACCAGATGCCATGATCTTCGTTTTCTGAATGTTGAGCTTTAAGCCAACCCTTTCACTCTCCACTTTCACTTTCATCAAGAGGCTTTTTAGTTCCTCTTCACTTTCTGCCATAAGGGTGGTATCATCTGCATATCTGAGGTTATTGATATTTCTCCCAGCAATCTTGAGTCCAGCTTGTGTTTCCTCCAGTCCAGCATTTCTCATGATGTACTCTGCATATAAGTTAAATAAACATGGTGACAGTATACAGCCTTGATGTACTCCTTTTCCTATTTGGAACCAGTCTGTTGTTCCATGACCAGTTCTAACTGTTGCTTCCTGACCTGCATACAGATATCTCAAGAGGCAGATCAGGTGGTCTGCTATTCCCATCTCTCTCAGAATTTTCCAGAGTTTATTGTGATCTACACAGTCAAAGGTTTTGGCATAGTCAATAAAGCAGAAATAGATGTTTTTCTGGAACTCTCTTGCTTTTTGCATGATCCAGCGGATGTTGGCAATTTGATCTCTGGTTCCTCTGCCTTTTCTAAATCCAGCTTGAACATCAGGAAGTTCACGGTTCACATATTGCTGAAGCCTGGCTTGGAGAATTTTGAGCATTACTTTACTAGCGTGTGAGATGAGTGCAATTGTGCGGTAGTTTGAGCACTCTTTGGCATTGCCTTTCTTTGGGATTGGGATGAAAACTGACCTTTTCCAATCTTGTGGCCACTGCTGAGTTTTCCAAATTTGCTGGCATATTGAGTGCAGCACTTTCACAACATCATCTTTCAGGATTTGGAATAGCTCCACTGGAATTCCATCACCTCCACTAGCTTTATAGAAAACTATAAAACACTGATGAAAGAAATCAAAGATGACACAAATAGATGCAGAAATATACCATGTTTGTGATTGGAAGAATCAATATAGTGAAAATGAGTACACTACCTAAAGCAATCTATAGATTCAACTCAATCCCTATCGAACTACCAATAGTATTTTTCATAGAACTAAAACAAATAATTCCACAATTTGTATGGAAACACAAAAATCTCAAGTAGCCAAAGCAATCTTGAGAAAGAAGAATTGAACTGGAGGAATCAACCACCCTTACTTCAGACTACAAAGCTACAATCATCAAGATAGTATGGTATTGGCACAATGTCAGAAATATAGATCAATGGAACAAAACATAAAGTCCAGAGGTAAATCCACGCACCTATGGACAACTTATCTTTAACAAAGGAGGCAAAAATATACAATGGAGAAAAGACAGTCTCTTTAACAAGTGGTGTGGGAAAACTGTTCAACCACATGTGAAAGAATGAAACTAGAACACTTTCTAACACCATAAACAAAAATAAATTCAAAATGGATTAGGGATCTAAATGTAAGACCAGAAACTATAAAACTTAGAGGAAAACATAGGCAGAACACTCTCTGACATAAATCACAGCAATATCCTCTATGACCCACCTCCCAGAGTAATGGAAATAAAAACAAAAATAAATAAATGGGGCCTAATTAAGCTTAAAAGCTTTTGCACAATGAAGGAAACTCTCAGTCGGTATCAGTTCAGTCGCTGTCTGACTCCTTGTGACCCCATGGACTGCAGCACATCAGGCTCCCTGTCCATCACCAATTCCTGGAGCTTACTCAAACTCATATCTGTCGAGTCAGTGATGCCATCCAACCATCTCATCCTCTGTCATCCCCTTCTCCTCCTACCTTCACATCTACTTCTGCTTTATTGACTGCTCTTAAGCCTTTGACTGTGTGGATCACAACAAACTGTGGAAAATTCTTCAAGAGATGGGAATACCAGACCACCTTACCTGCCTCCTGAGAAAGCTATATGAAGGTCAAGAAGCAACAGTTAGGACTGGACATAGAACAACAGATTGGTTCCAAATTGGGAAAGGAGTACATCAAGGCTCTATATTGTCACGCGGCTTATTTAACTTACATGCAGAGTATATCACATGAAATGCTGGGCCGGAAGAAGCACAAGCTGGAATCAAGAGTGCTGGGAGAAATATCAATAATCACCCTTATGGCAGAAAGCAAAGAAGAACTAAAGATGAAAGTGAAAGAGGAGATGCCTCTTGATGAAAGCGAAAGAAGAGAGTGAAAAAGTTGGCTTAACACTCAACATTCAGAAAACTAAGCTCATAGCATCTGGTCTGATAATTTCATGGCAAACAGATGGGGAAACAATGGAAACAGTAACAGACTATTTTCTTGGGCTCCAAAATCACTGCAGATGATGACTGTAGCCGTGAAATTAAAAGACGCTTGCTCCTTGGAAGAAAAGCTATGATCAGCTTAGACAGCATATTAAAAAGCAGAGACGTTACTTTGCTGACAAAAGTCAATCTAGTCAAAGCTGTGGTTTTTCCAGTGGTCGTGTATGGATGTGAGAGTTGGAGTATAAAGAAAGCTGAGTGCCAAAGAATTGATGTTTTTGAACTGTGGTGTTCGAAAAGACTCTTGAGAGTCCCTTGGACTGCAAGGAGATCCAACCAGTCCATCCTAAAGGAAATCAGTCCTGAATATTCATTGGAAGGACTGATGCTGGAGGTGAAACTCCAATACTTTGGCCACCTGGTGCAAAGAACTGAATCATTGGAAAAGGAAACTATAAGCAAGGTAAAAAGGCAGCCTTCTGAATAGGAAAAAATAATAGCAAACAAAACAACTGACAAAGAATTAATCTCCAAAATATACAAACAGCACATGCAGCTCAATACCAGAAAAACTAACAATCCAATCAAAAAGTGGGCAAAAGAACTAAACAGACATTTCTCCAAAGAATACATACACATGGCTAACAAACACATGAAAAGATGTTCACTCATTCTTAGAGAGCAAATGCAAACCAAAACCACAATGATATATCATCTCACGCTAGTCAGAATGGCCAATATCAAAAAGTCTACAAATAATAAATGCTGTAGAGGGTGTGGAGAAAAGGATACCTTCTTATATTGTTGGTGGGAATGCAAACTCATACAGCCACTATGGAAAACAGTGTGGAGATTCCTTAAAAACTGGGAACAGAACTGCTATACAACTCAACAATCCCTCTGCTGGGCATATACCCTGAGAAAACCAGAACTGAAAGAGACACGTGTACCTCAGTGTTCATCATAGCACTATTTACAATAGCTAGGATATGGAAGCAACCTAGATGTCCATCAACAGATGAATGGATAAGGAAATTGTGGTACTCAGCTATAAAAAGGAACACATTTGAGTCAGTTCTAATGAGATGGATGAAACTGGAGTCTATTGTACACAGTGAAGTCAGAAAGAGAAATACAAATCATGTATATTAACACATATATCTGGAATTTATAAAAATGGTAACAACAATCCTACAAGTAGGGGAGCAAAACAGACACAGATAGAAAGAACAGATTTTTGGACTCTGTGGGAGAAGACAAGGGTGGGGTGATTTGAGAGAGTAGCAATAAAACATGTATATTACCATATGTAAAACAGATGACCAGTGCAAATCCAATGCATAAAGCAGGGAACCCAAGGCCAGTGTTCTGGGACAACCCAGAGGGGTGGGGTAGGGAGGGAGAAAAGAGGGGGGTTCAGAATGGGGGGACACATGTGTACTATGGCTGTTTCATGTCTATGTATGGCAAAAACCATCACAATTAGCTTCCAATTAAAATAAATAATTTAAAAATTAAGAAGAAAAAACTTCAAAAAGAGAAAAAAAGATCTAAATGAAGAACAAAGCACACTGCTGGTGATCAGACTCAGATATGATTCTTTTCTTTCAAGTATTCCCTTACTCTGCTATCAGGGACTGCAAGTGAGGCAGCCACAGGTCACTGTTGCAGGATGAAAGGTCAGTGACACCATCTGCTGCTGCTAAGTTGCTTCAGTCGTGTCGGACTCTGTGCGACCCCATAGATGGCAGCCCACCAGGCTCCCCCATCCCTGGGATTCTCCAGGCAAGAACACTGGAGTAGGTTGCCATTTCCTTCTCCAGTGCATGAAAGTGAAAAGTGAAAGTGAAGACGCTCAGTCGTGTCCGACTCTTAGCGACCCCATGGACTGCAGCCTACCAGGATCCTCCGTCCATGGGATTTTCCAGGCAAAAGTACTAGGGTGGGGTGCCATTGCCTTCCCCGGTGACACCATCTAGGAGTCAGCAAATGTGTCTGTGCAGCACTTTGAGAGATGCTTCCACAACCCCAGGCTTGCAGTTTTGACTGCCCCTCTGTGGAAGGTTGTGTTCTTCACACCCCTCACCACCCCCTCACCACCTGATAGGGCTTACCTGATGGTTCAGACAGTAAAGAAACTGCTTACAAAGCAGGAGACCTGGAGTTGGATCCCTAGATTAGGAAGATCCCCTGGAGAAGGAAATGGCTACCCATTCCAATATTCTTGACTGGAGAATTCCATGGACAGAGGAGCCTGGTGGGCTACAGTTCTTGGGGTTACAAAGAGTTAGACATGACTGAGCACCCAACATATACATGGTAGCAGCATACCTCTCATTCTTCAATACCTGACTCAAATTTTAGTTCAGTTTAGTCACTCAGTTGTATCTGATTCTTTGAGACCCCATGAACCGCAGCATGCCATGCCTACCTGTCTATCACCAACTCCTAGACTTCACCCAAACTCATATCCATTGAGTCAGTGATGCCATCCAACCATCTCATCCTTTGTCATCCGCTTCTCCTCCTGCCCTCAATCCTTCCCAGCAGCAGTGTCTTTTCAAATGAGTCAGCTCTTAGCATCATGTGGCCAAAGTACTGGAGTATCAGCTTCAACATCAGTCCTTTCAATGAACACCCAGGACTGATCTCCTTTAGGATGGACTGGTTAGATCTCCTTGCAGTCCAAAGGTCTCTCAAGAGTCTTCTCCAACACCACAGTTCAAAAGCATCAATTCTCTACATTAAAAACTCTACCAGAAAATTACTAGAACTAATCAATGAATATAGTAAAGTTGCAGGATATAAAATCAACACACAGAAATCCCTTGCATTCCTATACACTAATAATGAGAAAATAGAGAAATTAAGGAAACAATTCCATTCACCATTGCAACGAAAAGAATAAAATACTTAGGAATATATCTACCTAAAGAAACTAAAGACCTATATATAGAAAACTATAAAACACTGGTGAAATAAATCAAAGAGGACACTAATAGATGGAGAAATATACCATGTTCATGGATTGGAAGAATCAATATAGTGAAAATGAGTATACTACCCAAAGCAATTTATAGATTCAATGCAATCCCCATCAAGCTACCAACGGTATTCTTCACAGAACTAGAACAAATAATTTCTCAATTTGTATGGAAATACAAAAAACCTCGAATAGCCAAAGCTATCTTGAGAAAGAAGAATGGAACTGGAGGAATCAACCTGCCTGACTTCAGGCTCTACTACAAAGCCACAGTCATCAAGACAGCATGGTACTGCCACAAAGACAGAAATTTAGATCAATGGAACAAAATAGAAAGCCCAGAGATAAATCCATGCACATATGGACACTTTATCTTTGACAAAGGAGGCAAGAATATACAATGGATTAAAGACAATCTCTTTAACAAGTGGTGCTGGGAAAACTGGTCAAACACTTGTAAAAGAATGAAACTAGAGCACTCTCTAACACCATACACAAAAATAAACTCAAAATGGATTAAAGATCTAAACGTAAGACCAGAAACTATAAAACTCCTAGAGGAGAACATAGGCAAAACACTCTCCGACATACATCACAGCAAGATCCTCTATGACCCACCTCCAAGAATATTGGAAATAAAAGCAAAAATAAACAAATGGGACCTAATTAAACTTAAAAAGCTTCTGCACAACAAAGGAAACTATAAGCAAGGTGAAAAGACAGCCTTTAGAATGGGAGAAAATAATAGCAAATGAAGCAACTGACAAACAACTAATCTCAAAAATATACAAGCAACTCCTACAGCTCAATTCCAGAAAAATAAATGACCCAATCAAAAAATGGGTCAAAGAACTAAATAGACATTTCTCCAAAGAAGATATACAGATGGCTCACAAACACATGAAAAGATGCTCAACATCACTCATTATCAGAGAAATGCAAATCAAAACCACTATGAGGTACCATTTCACACCAGTCAGAATGGCTGCGATACAAAAGTCTACCAGCAATAAATGCTGGAGAGGGTGTGGAGAAAAGGGAACCCTCTTACACTGTCGGTGGGAATGCAAACTAGTACAGCCACTATGGAGAACAGTGTGAAGATTCCTTAAAAAACTGGAAATAGAACTGCCTTATGACCCAGCAATCCCACTGCTGGGCATACACACTGAGGAAACCAGAATTGAAAGAGACACGTGTACCCCAATGTTCATCGCAGCACTGTTTATAATAGCCAGGACATGGAAGCAACCTAGATGTCCATCAGCAGATGAGTGGATAAGAAAGCTGTGGTACATATACACAGTGGAATATTACTCAGCCATTAAAAATAATACATTTGAATCAGTTCTAATGAGGTGGATGAAACTGGGGCTTATTATACAGAGTGAAGTAAGCCAGAAAGAAAAACACCAAAACACTATGCTAAAGCATATATATGGAATTTAGAAAGATGGTAACAATAACCCTGTATACAAGACAGCAAAAGATACACTGATGTATAGAACAGTCTTTTGGACTCTGTGGGAGAGGAGGAGGGTGGGATGACTTTGGAGAATGGCATTGAAACATGTATAATATCATATATGAAATGATTCACCAGTCCAGGTTCGATGCACGATACTGGATGCTTGGGGCTGGTGCACTGGGATGACCCAGAGGGATGGTATGGGGAGGAAGGAGGGAGGAGAGTTCGGGATGGGGAACACATATGTATACCTGTGGCGGATTCATTTTGATATATGGCAAAACCAATACAATATTGTAAAGTTTAAAAAAAAAAAGCATCAATTCTTTGGCACTCAGCTTTCTTTATACTCCAACTCTCATATCCATACATGACCACAGGAAAGACCATAGCCTTGACTAGATGGACCTTTGTTGGCAAAGTAATGTCTCTCCTTTTGAATATGCCATCTAGGTTGGTCATAACTTTCCTTCCAAGGAGTGTCTTTTAATTTCATGGCTGCAATCACCATCTACAGTGATTTTGGAGCCCAGAAAAATAAAGTCTGACACTGTTTCCACTGTTTCCTCATCTATTTCCCATGAGGTGATAGGACTGGATGCCATGATCTTAGTTTTCTGAATGTTGAGCTTTAAGCCAACTTTTTCACTCTCCACTTTCACTTTCATCAAGAGGCTCTTTAGTTCTTCTTCACTTTCTGCCATAAGGGTGGTGTCATCTGGATATCTGAGCTGATTGATATTTCTCCCAGCAATCTTGATTCCAGCTTGTGCTTCTTCCAGTCCAGCATTTCTCATGATGTACTCTGCATATAAGT
The DNA here is from genome assembly GCA_935064755.1 of Tragelaphus eurycerus. NCBI lineage: Eukaryota > Metazoa > Chordata > Mammalia > Artiodactyla > Bovidae > Tragelaphus > Tragelaphus eurycerus. Next base: position 11,378,335 of record CAKXYN010000024.1, on the reverse strand, counting down.
TAAATAAACAGGGTGACAATATACAGCCTTGATGTACTCCTTTTCCTATTTGGAACCAGTCTGTTGTTCCACGTTCAGTTCTAACTGTTGCTTCCTGACCTGCAAATAGATTTCTCAAGAGGCAGGTCAGGTGGTCTGGTATCCCCATCTCTTTCAGAATTTTCCACAGTTTCTTGTGATCCACACAGTCAAAGGCTTTGGCATAGTCAATAAAGCAGAAATAGATGTTTTTCTGGAACTCTCTTGCTTTTTCCATGATCCAGCGGATGTTGGCAATTTGATCTCTGGTTCCTCTGCCTTTTTTAAAACCAGCTTGAACATCTAGAAGTTCACGGTTCACGCATTGCTGAAGCCTGGCTTGGAGAATTTTGAGCATTACTTTAGTAACATGTGAGATGAGTGCAATTGTGTGGTAGTTTGAGCATTGCCTTTCTTTGGGATTGGAATGAAAACGGACCTTTTCCAGTCCTGTGGCCACTGCTGAGTTTTCCAAATTTGCTGGCATATTGAGGGCAGCACTTTCATAGAATCAACTCTTAGGATTTGAAATAGCTCAACTGGAATTCCATCACTTTCACTAGCTTTGTTCATAGTGATGCTTTCTAAGGCCCAGTTGATTTCACATTCCAGGATGTCTGGCTCTAGGTGAGTGATCACACCGTCATGATTATCTGGGTTGTGAAGATCTTTTTTGTACAGTTCTTCTGTGTATTCTTGCCATCTCTTTTTCATATCTTCTGCTTCTGTTAGGTCCATATCATTTCTGTCCTCTATTGCTTACCTCCCCTGAAAACGTCCCAATCCTGGTGCTCTTCCTGTGTGTCCCCCATGATACTTTCTTATTCTTCTTGTGTCCTCTCCTGGGCTCTGCTGCTGCTGCTAAGTCGCTTCAGTCGTGTCCGACTCTGTGCGACCCCATAGACAGAAGCCCATCGCTCCCCCGTCCCTGGGATTCTCCAGGCAAGAACACTGGAGTGGGTTGCCATTTCCTTCTCCAATGAATGAAAAGTGAAAAGTGAAAGTGAAGTCGCTCAGTCGTGTCCGACTCTCAGCGACCCCATGGACTGGAGCCCACCAGGATCCTCCGTCCGTGGGATTTTCCAGGCAAAAGTACTGGGGTGGGGTGCCATTGCCTTCCCTGCTCCTGGACTCTAAATGTTCCATTTACTTGCCTGTCTCATCCATTCATACAACATCCTGGAAAGCAGGAAGCATGTTTCATTCAACTGCTCTCTCCAGACCCAGAATATCATCTGATATTAACACATAGCAAAAATTCAATATATGCTTGTGAACAAACCAGCAGACAGCAGCTGCCATCTCCCAGGTTTTGCAAACAGCTGTTAACTTTCCCCTAAGAAAGCTTCCACACCCCTAAGTTCTCTTGCAGCTCAGACGGCCCGGCAGTCCCCCAGCTATGTCAGGCCCTCAGCAGATACCCATTCACCTGTGCCAGCCAGGTTTGAGGGGTGGAGGTAGTTTATCTCCCAAATACCATGAAGGCTATGGGATGCTCCTTTGTGTGTCCTGTGGCTTCCTTACACCCTCCTGTGTTCAACAAAAACAAGATGGACTACCAGCTGAGAGTCAAGTGTCCTGGCACTGTCTGATGGGGAGACAGTATTCCTCCAATCCATGTTTTACCAGTGCATGGATAATACAATGCCTCTTTCATCACATTGATCCTCACCACACAGCAGAACTTCCTCACACACACCCAAGGCCTCTGTGCAACCTAGCATTGCCACAGTGTCGCTCCAAATCCCTCAGCCACAGACTACCAGGCAGGTTCATGTCACTGGGCAGCAAAACGTATATAAATGTCACTTGAACAAAGCCTAATAGAAAAAACTGGAAAGTTATGTGTGTCGACAGATTGGAAATGTTTTTATCCAGTTCTGTGAGTTTTTCTCGAGGTTCAGCAGGAATGCAAACACTAAGCTGTTCCACCTGAGCTGAGCTTTTAAATGTTGCTGCCTTGGAATCAGAGCTGTGGGAGATGAGCACATTTGCACTAACAAGAGCAGTGTCATTGTACAACAGTGTATTTCCAGTGCTTCAAAAGGCTAACAGGATTCGGGTAAGGTTCTCAAGAAGTACACAGGTGATATTCAGCATCTAGTATATTCTCTCCACCTCTCTATTCCATGCCTAACAGACACTTTAATTCTTCATGTGTATATGTTCAGTCACTCAGTCATGTCCAACTCTTTTTAGCCCCGTGGACTTTTCAGCTCCTCTGTCCATGGAATTTTCAAGGCAAGAATACTAGAGCGAGGGATTGAACCCTGATCAAACCCTGATCTCTTGCATCTTCTGCATTGGCAGATGGATTCTTGACCCCTAGTGCCACCTGGGAAGCCCATACTTTAATTCTGGGTCTATAATTTATGGAAATAATCCAAAATGTGGGAAGGGGAGTTTTGCCTTATTTGTATAAGGAAGGAAGGAAAGAAAAGAGGGAGGGAGGAAGGAAGGGACGGCCTAAAGCCATTATTAAGAGATAATTAAATAATCAATGGAATTCTACTACAGAGATTATTGTGAATACATTAAAATGATTTTAGAAAATCAAAACTACAATGAGATATCACCTCACATGGGTCAGAATGGTTATTATAAAAAAAAATCCACAAACAACAAATGTTGAAGAGGGTGTGGACAGAAGGGATCCCTCCTACACTATTGGTATGAATGTAAACTGGTACAGCCACTATGGAGAACAGTATGGAGATTCCTTAAAAAACTAAAATTAGAGCTGCCATATGACCCTGCAATCCCACTCCTGGGCATATGTCCAGAGAAACAAATGATCCGAAAGAACACATGCACCCCAATGTTCATTGCAGTGCTATTTACAATAAGCAAGACATGGAAGCAGTGTAAATCATCGCTCAGTTGTGTCCGACCCTTTGGGACCCTATGAACCACAGCACGCCAGGCCTCCCTGTCCACCACCAACTCCTGGAGTCCACCCAAACTCATGTCCATTGAGTCGGTGATGCCATCCAACCATCTCATCCTCTGTCATCCCCTTCTCCTTCTGCCCTCAATCCCTCCCAGCAGCAGTGTTTTTTCAAATGAGTCAGCTCTTCGCATCATGCAGCCAAAGTACTGGAGTTTCAGCTTCAACATCAGTCCTTCCAATGAACACCCAGGACTGATCTCCTTTAGGATAGACTGGTTGGATCCCCTTGCAGTCCAGGGACTCTCAAGAGTCTTCTCTAACACCACAGATCAAAAGCATCAATTCTTCAGCACTCAGCTTTCTTTACAATCCAACTCTCATATCCACACATGACCACTGAAAAAACCATAGCCTTGACTAGATGGACCTTTGTTGGCAAAGTAATGTCTCTGTTTTTGAATATGCCATCTACGTTGGTCATAACTTTCCTTCCAAGGAGTAAGCATCTTTTAATTTCATGGCTGCAATCACCATCTGCAGTGATTTTGGAGCCCCAAAAAATAAAGTCAGCCACTGTTTCAACTGTTTCCCTATCTGTTTGCCATGAAGTGATGGGATTAGATGCCACGATCTTATTTTTTTGAATGTTGAGCTTTAAGCCAACTTTTTCACTCTCCTCTTTTACTTTCATCAAGAGGCTCTTTAGTTCTTCTACACTTTGTGCCATAAGGGTGGTGTCATCTGCATATCTGAGATTATTGATATTTCTCCCAGCAATCTTGATTCCAGCTTGTGCTTCCTCCAGCCCAGCATTTCTCATGATGTACTCTGCATATAAGTTAAATAAGCAGGTGACAATATACAGCCTTGATGTACTCTTTTTCCTATTTGGAACCAGTCTGTTGTTCTAACTGTTGCTTCCTGACCTGCATACAGGTTTCTCAAGAGGCAGGTCAAGTGGTCTGGTATGTTTATTCATGAGCATTAAATATTTCTTTAAAATGCAATTTTCAATAGCCGTATAGAAGTCTATCATGTGAACCTCCCACAATTCATTAGGTTGAACCATACAAAAAGTTGTTTTGTAGGTCAACATTTGTCAACTATCAGAAACTTCATATGATTAAACTTAATATCTAACTAATTTAGAAAATCATGAGTATATTAATTACTCATGATGAAATTATTTTAAATAAATATTTAGTGCCTCTTAAACAGTTTTATATGGACAAAATTTCTAGAAGGGGGATTTTCAGATAAGCACATTTATAATGTTCCTAAAATATTTTTTCTATATTGCCTTCAGGAAATCTGTACCAATCTACATTCCATAGTGGTGTTTTTTATTCTGTTTTTACAGAATGCCAAAGGAAATCTTTATAATTTTTCTTTAACACATAATATTCCTTTAAAAATGCCATTTTCTCTTTTTTTCTATTTAAAATATCTCCCCACAACAGCTAAAATAAGTTATCTCACAAAGATTGTTGGTATTGAGGAAAAAAATTTCCTGTTGAAACACCATTTCCAGGCAGATCAAAATTGGAAATCAGCTCTGAAGTCTAGAGTGAGAAACAAGAAAGATAGGTTCTGGGCTAACACCACAATAAGCAGAAACAGAGGAAATGTGAAATTTCAAAGTCCAAAATTGCCAAGTTTAGAGTCTAGAGAACTGATGAAAACTCACCAGTTTAGAGTGGAACAGGATGATGCTCAAGAGTACGTACGACTGCTTTATCAACAAATTGAAAAGGCCACCTACTGAATGGGAGAAGATATTTTCAAACAATACATTCAGTAAAAGGTTAATGTCCAAAGTAGACAAAGAACTCATACAACTCAACATTAGAAAATAATTAAAAATTGAGCAGAGGAACTGAATAGACATCTTCCCAAAGACATACAGATGGCCAAGAGGCACATAAAAGGATGCTCAACATCACTAATCATCAGGGAAATGCAAATCAAAACCACAATAAAACATTTCCTCACATCTGTCAGAAAGGCTATTATCAAAGAGACAACAAATAACAGGTGTTGATGAGAATGTGGAGAAAAAAGAACCCCGTGCACCGTTGGTGGGAATGTAAACTATAGCAGCTACAGTGGAAAACAGTACAGAGATTCCTCAAAAAGATTAAAAAGAGAACTACCATACGATCTAGCAATTCCACTTCTGGGTATTTATCCAAAGAAAACAAAAACATAATTCAAAAAGATATATGCACCCCTATGTTCATTATAGTATTATTTACAATAGGCAAGATATGGAAACAACAGGTGCCCATCAATAGATGAGTGGATAAAGATGTGGTAAGTGTATAATATGTAATATTAATAATATACCTATATTAATAATATATAACAACATGTTAATATTAATAATATATAACAATATGTTAATGATATGATATATAATGGAATATTAATCAGTAATAAAAAAGAATGAAATCTTGCTACTTGTGACAGCATGAATGGATCTAGAGGGTATTATACTAGGTAAAATAAGTCAGAGAAAGAGAACGTATGTTTTCACTTATATATGGAATCTGAAAAAATAAATGAACAAATATAACAAACGAGAAACAGTTATAGATACAGAAGACAAGCAGGCGATTGCCAGAGGTGAGGAGAGGAAAGACATGGATGAGGGAAATTAAGAGGTACATACTTCCAGTTGCAAAATAAATGAGTCATGGATATGAAATATACAGTAAGGAGAATATAGTCAATAACTAAATAATATCTCTGTATGGTGAACTTCCAGATGTACAAGCTGGGTTTAGAAAAGACAGAGGAACCAAGATCAAATTACCAACATTTGTTGGATCATAGAGAAAGCAAGAGAATTTCAGAAAAACTGAAAAACAAGTAGCAAACTACTTCTGCTTCGTTGACTACACAAAAACCTTTGACTGAATGGATCATAACAAACTGTAGAAAATTCTTAAAGAGATGGGAATACCAGACCATCTTACCTGTCTCCTGAGAAACTTATATGCAGATCAAGAAGCAACAGTTAGAAATTTCAAGGAAGAACTGATTGGTTTAAAACTGAGGAAGAAGTAAGACAGGGCTATATATTGTCACCCTGCTTATTTAACTTATATGTAGAGTACATCATGCAAAATGCTGGGCTGGATGAACACAGGCTGAAATCAATGCCAGGAGAAATATCAACAACTTTAGATATGCAGATGATACTACTCTAATGGCAGAAAGTGAAGAGGAACCCTCTTCAGGGTGAAAGAGGAGGATGATAAGGATGGATTAAAAGTCAATATTCAAAAAACTAAGATCATAGCATCTGGTTATATCAGATCAGATCAGATCAGATCAGTTGCTCAGTCATGTCCAACTCTTTGCGACCCCATGAATCGCAGCACGTCAAGCCTCCCTGTCCATCACCAACTCCCGGAGTTCACTCAGACTCACGTCCATCGAGTCAGTGATGCCATCCAGCCATCTCATTCTCTGTCGTCCCCTTCTCCTCTTGCCCCCAATCCCTCCCAGCATCAGAGTCTTTTCCAATGAGTCAACTCTTCACATGAGGTGGCCAAAGTACTGGAGTTTCAGCTTTAGCATCAGTCCTTCCAAAGAAATCCCAGGGCTGATCTCCTTCAGAATTGACTGGGACTCTCAAGAGTCTTCTCCAACACCACAGTTCAAAATCATCAATTCTTTGGTGCTCAGCCTTCTTCACAGTCCAACTCTCACATCCATACATGACCACAGGAAAAACCATAGCCTTGACTAGACGGACCTTTGTTGGCAAAGTAATGTCTCTGCTTTTATGTCTCTGGTTCTATCACTTTATGGCAAACAGAAGGAGAAAAAGTGGAAACAGTGACAGATTTTTTTTTTATTTTCTTGGGCTCCAAAATCACTGCAGACAGTGACTGCAGTCATGAAATTAAAAGACACCGGCTCCTTGGAAGGAAAGCTATGACCAACTTAAGACAGCATTTTAAAAAGCAAAGATATTACTTTGCTGACAAAGGTCCATATAGTCAAAGCTATGGTTTTTCCAGCAGTCATATACAGATGTGAGAGTTGGACCATAAGGAAGGCTGAATACCAAAGAATGGATGCTTTTGAATTATGGTACTGGATAAGACTCTTGAGAGTCCCTTGCACAGTATGCAGAACAAACTAGTCAATCATAAAGGAAATGAACCCTGAATATTCACTGAAAGGACTGATGCTGGCAGTCTAATACTTTGGCCACCTGTTGAGAAGAGTCGACTCATGGGAAAAGGCCCTGATGCTGGGAAAGATTGAAGGCAAGAAGAGAAGAGCACAGCAGAGCATAAGATGGATGGATAGTATCACTGACTCAACAGACATGAAGGACAGAGAAGCCTGGCATGCTGCAGTCCATGGGGTCTCAAAGAGCTGGACATGACTTAGTGAGTGAACAACAATAGCAAGTGGAGACATATTATAACCAGACTTATCAGGGTGAGCATTTTCAAATATACAGAAATATCAATTTACTATGTAGTATAACAGAAGCTAACATAGTTTGGTAAATCAATCATAAATATAATTAATATATATACATGTATATATGAAATTTGATAAAAGAATAAATCCTAAAAGTCCTCATCACAAGGAAAAAACTTTCTTTAATTTTGTATCCATATGAGATGATGAATGTCTTCTAAATTATTGTGATAATCACATCATGATATATGTAAGTCACATCATTATACTGCATACCTTAAACTTACACAAAGCTGTATGTCAGTCATATCTCACTAAAACTGGAAGGAAAAAAAAAAGAAAAGAAAAAAGTATGATTGCATTTAAATGAGAGGGCTTGGGTGTCTTTGGTGTCTGGCTGTGGCCAGTGATGTCTCCATCTCCATCAGAGTAACTCTGCTTCCCAATCAGCACCCATTTTACTACAGAGACCAGACATACTAGCTGTCACAAAATCATATGATGACATAGTATTGGGTAATGGATAAAGTCCAGGGGATCAAGAATTGTAAAAAGACAAGAGGCAGATAATTTAGAAGGTGCCCTCCTAGGAGGCTTTCTACTCACTCCTTTTAATGCAAGCAGAAAATCACTCATTTATTCAGATAAATATCTTTGCAAGTGTAGTAAGTAAATCCTTGGCCATTCTGACCATCTCCCTACAAAAAGAGAGGTGAATACTGGGAGGACTACAAAGACTTGCAGAGCCCAATACAGCCTGGGGGCTGCTGAGACCTCTGTAAAGGGAACTGAAAGAGTGACTTTGTTTTCCAGAAAACAACCTAAAGAAAGACAGAAATTCTCTAGCTAAAGTGACCTCAGGCCAACTAAAGCATCAAGCTAAATAAAAATATGGAGACCTTTCAAAGGGGGACTCCATAATGAGCAATTGCAAAAGCTTCTTTGAGTCATGGCAAGACCTTGGTTTCCAGTAAATTCTAGACCCTCCAAGTTTGCCTGGCTGGGGACTCCTCTAGAAGCAAAACACAGAGCTCTCCTGGAGCCTTTCAAAGACCTTTTCATAGACTTTCACATTCCCACCAGCAGCAAGTATGCCATCTGCAGAGATGCTTAAGCCAGCTTGGTCCAGCTCATGAATGTTCCCAGAGTCTAATTTTCCTTTTCCAAGCTCATTGGCTATAAAGACATTCAGCTGCAGCAATTTAATTTTTCACATTACCAATGACTAAGCTTTCTACTTGTCAAAGGAAAATGAATTGTTTCTGACCTGGAGGCCAGGGTTTAGAACTGACCCTGGTCTCTGAACAGTTTCCCTCCCTTTCAGCCTCTCAGATTCCTGTCCTGTCCAGACTGTCGCTAGACAATTAGCAATGAAACAGACTGGAGACAGAAAATGGGCTTTGAAGCTTCTACATTTCAGAAAAGATCAAGAAACTCGGGTTTTCTTTCTCTTAAGATTTATTCTTCGACTTCTGATTCAGAAGTCATGCATGCAAACCAAATATATATCTTATCCCATATAGAACTCCACAATCATATATAACTTTTCCCTTCATACTTCCTATTCACACAGAAGTTTAAACCAGTGGTGCTTGTATTCTTTCCACAAATATTTCTTTGGGCATCTGCTATATGTCCATGAATAACTATTTCCCACTGCCATCACTGGATTCATGCACATTAGCATTACTTTCTCTCTCCTCACTCTGTAGCCAGTGTTAAAGAGTCTGAGATGAGCTTTGGGGGATTAGAGTTCCTGGAAGAACCATTTAAAGTCTTAGAGAACATCAGTGGGCTAGTAACTATTTTCAGAAGTCTTGGACAAACCTTCTCTCATCTATTATTAAATGTTGCATCTTAGAATTCATACTAGGCCCCTTAAATACTGCCAATGAATCTGAAGCAGAATTTCATCTGAAGTATTATATTTTATATTTGTGTTTACCTGTTTACATAGTTTTGTAGTAATTTTTACATGTTAAGGTCTTCACTGGGTTTGTATTCTCTTCCAAATATACTCTTAGCACCAAAATTTCAGATTCCATAGGTAATGGGTAGATCATAGTTTCTCTATTTCAGTAGAGAAGAAATTGGTTTTATTTTAAATTATGTTTCCACTTCCAATATGACCAAGAAAGCTCCTGTTGTTGTTTAGTCACTAAGTTCTGTCTGACTCTTTTGTCACCCCGTGGACTGTAGTCCACTGGGCTCCTCTGTCCATGGGATTTCCCAGGCAAGAAGAGTGGGTTGCCATTTCCTTACCTAGGGGATCTTCCCAACCCAGGGATCAACCCATCTCCTGCATTGGTAGGCGGATTCTTTACCGCTGAGCCACCAGGGAAGCAAGAAAGCTCCTACCACACCCTATGCTATGCTATGCTAAGTCACTTCAGTCATGTCTGACTCTGTGTGACGCTATAGACAGCAGCCCATCAGGCTCCCCCATCCCTGGGATTCTCCAGGCAAGAACACTGGAGTGTGCCATTTCCTTCTCCAATGCATGAAAGTGAAAAGAGAAAGTGAAGTCGCTCAGTCGTGTCTGACTCTGAGCAACCCCATGGACTGCAGCCTACCAGGATCCTCTGTCCATGGGATTTTCCAGGCAAGAGTACTAGAGTGGGGTGCCATTGCCTTCTCCTACCACACCCTATCCTACAACAGATAACGATAAAACATGGATAAAATATACAAATAAAAAATCAAATATCCAAAGGTGCTATAGAGTAAACTCAAGTAGCCAATTTCTGGATAGGAGGCAAGATTTCATACAAGGGGTAGGTACAAGTAAGCTGACAATTTGTATGCCTTCTGTTTGAAGGCAGGCTGAAGTCAGTGTCACTCAGGGTAAGAAAATCTTTAATAGAAATATTAAGTCTTTTTTGAAGAAAAGAACCAAAGAACAAAATTTAGGGCAACCACAGTGACTAGAAAGTGAGCAGAAGTTTCCTACAAGGAGAGATTTAGAAAGGGAGAGTGCCAAATTTGTACATACCCTCTTCGCAAGTATCTGGATTACCCTTGAATTATACATGCGTATGGTAGACCTTAAGCAAACTAGCAAAAGAAAGAAAGAAAGAAAAAACCCTAAGGTTTGAACTACTATACAGGAGACAGAGTTTTCAGTTTGAGTCACCAAATTAATTATATGTTGAAGCAAATCATCTATCTTCAGAAGAAATAACAGATTCCAGGATATCTAAAACAAACCATTCATAACATCCAGGGTAGAATTCCAAAATTCCAACCATATAAAGAAATGATCCTCATCAAAAGAAAGAAAAATACTATCACAGTGAATGAAAAGTTAGGAAACCTCTGCTGAGAAATGAAAGCTGTTTTAAAAAAAAAAAAAAAAATTAAATAGAGAACTAAATAGAAATACTACAACTTAAAACACCATAATTAAAAAATTTAAATCCACTATATATGTTCAGTAGTAGGATGGAAAAATACAAATGAGTCAGATAACTTTAAGACAGATAAATAGAAACAATCCAATCTAAAAACAGATAAGAAAAAACTGGGGAAAACGGAAAAGATTCTCATGGACTCATGGACATGAAAAACAACAATTAAAGGTCTTACATATGTATAATTGGAATTTCATGAGAAGAAAGACAGAATAGACATTTAAAAATAACAAAACTATAATGCCCGAAAATCTTTCAAATTTAGGATAAAGAGTTAACTTTACCAGTCCAAGAAGCTCAGCAAACTCCAAATAGGAAGTTTCACTGTGGTCACGTTGCTGAAAACCAAACCGAAGATAAAAGAGAAAATCCTGATAGCAGTCTAATAAAAATATATTATACACAGGGAATCCATGATGCAAACTCAATTACTTTTCATTGGAAATTGTAGAAAACAGAAGAAAATGTAACAAATAAAACATTAACTCTAAATTTAATATTCAGTGAGAATATTTTTCAAGAATAAAGACAAAGACATTTTCATTTGAAAAAAAGAAATTAAGGGAATTTATTGTTAGCCAATCTGCACTATAAGAAAAGCTGAAAGAAATTCAACTTTACAAAAAGGAATATAAAATATTAGAAGTGGTTTACACCTGGTTAAATATCTGAGTAAATACAAAAGACATTTTGCCCTTTATTTCTTTGAAATGCATGAGTATTTACAAGAAACACATACATTGTCTCATGTCTCATAATGTATGTGGATGATACATACAATAATTACAGCACAGAGGATCAGATCAGATCAGATCAGATCAGTCGCTCAGTCGTGTCCGACTTTTTGCGACCCCATGAACTGCAGCACTCTAGGCCTCCCTGTCCATTACCAACTCCCGGAGGTCACTCAGACTCATATTCATCGAGTCAGTGATGCCATCCAGCCATCTCATCCTCTGTCGTCCCCTTCTCCTCCTGCCCCCAATCCCTCCCAGCATCAGAGTCTTCTCCAATGAGTCAACTCTTCGCATGAGGTGGCCAAAATACTGGAGTTTCAGCTTTAGCATCATTCCTTCCAAAGAAATCTCAGGGTTGATCTCCTTCAGAATGGACTGGTTGGATCTCCTTGCAGTCCAAGGGACTCTCAAGAGTCTTCTCCAACACCACAGTTCAAAAGCATCAATTCTTCGGCGCTCAGCCTTCTTCACAGTCCAGCTCTCACATCCATACATGACCACAGGAAAGACCATAGCCTTGACTAGGCGAACCTTTGTTGGCAAAGTGATGTCTCTGCTTTTGAATATGCTATCTAGGTTGGTCATAACGTTCCTTCCAAGGAGTAAGCATCTTTTAATTTCATGGCTGCAGTCACCATCTGCAGTGATTTTGGAGCCCAGAAAAATAAAGTCTAACACTGTTTCCACTGTTTCTCCATCTATTTCCCATGTAGTGATGGGACCAGATGCCATGATCTTCGTTTTCTGAATGTTGAGCTTTAAGCCAACCTTTTCACTCTCCACTTTCACTTTCATCAAGAGGCTTTTGAGTTCCTGTTCACTTTTTGCCATAAGGGTGGTATCATCCGCATATCTGAGGTTATTGATATTTCTCCCAGCAATCTTGATTCCAACTTGTGTTTCTTCCAGTCCAGCATTTCTCATGATGTACTCTGCATATAAGTTAAATAAGCAGGGTGACAATATACAGCCTTGACGTACTCCTTTTCCTATTTGGAACCAGTCTGTTGTTCCATGTTCAGTTCTAACTGTTGCTTCCTGACATGCATACAAATTTCTCAAGAGGCAGATCAGGTGGTCTGGTATTCCCATCTCTTTCAGAATTTTCCACAGTTTATTGTGATCTACACAGTCAAAAGCTTTGGCATAGTCAATAAAGCAGAAATAGATGTTTTTCTGGAATTCTCTTGCTTTTTCCATGATCCAGTGGATGTTGGCAATTTGATCTCTGGTTCCTCTGCCTCTTCTAAAACCAGCTTGAACATCAGAAAGTTCACGGTTCACATATTGCTGAAGCCTGGCTTGGAGAATTTTGAGCATTACTTTACTAGCACAGAGGATAGGAAGGCAGAAAACAGACTCACACAGTTACAAGGTTTCTACATTTTATATGAAGTGGTAGAATATTAACTCTAAGTAGTAGACTGTGAAGAGTTAAGTACAGACCTATCTTGTTTTATTGTGCTTTACAGATGCTGCATTTTTCACAAGTTGAAGACATTGTGACAACCCTGCAACGACCGACAACTTGCTTAAGCAAGTCGATTGGGGCCATTTTCCCAATATCATCTGCTCGCTTCACGTCTCTGTATCCCATTTTTGGTAGTACTCCAAAAATTTTTAACTTTTTCATTATTATTATATTTATTATGATGATCTGTGGCCTTTGATATTTACTGTTGCAAAAAGATTATGACTCAGTGAAGGCGCAAATGAATGGTTAGCAGTTTTTAGCAATCAAGCATCTTTAACTAGGTATATACACTGTTTTCTTCGACATGAAGTATTTGTACAGTTGGTAGACTATAATATAGAATGCTGCTGCTGCTAAGTCGCTTCAGTCGTGTCCGACTCTGTGCAACCCCATAGGCAGCAGCCCATCAGGCTCCTCTGTCCCTGGAATTCTCCAGGCAAGAATATTGGAGTGGGTTGCCATGTCCTTCTCCAATGCATGAAAGTGAAAAGTCGTGTCCGACTCTTAGCAACCCCATGGACTGCAGCCTACCAGGCTCCTCCATCCATGGATTTTCCAGGCAAGAGTACTGGAGTAGGCTGCCATAATATAGAATAAATATTACTTTTATACGCATTGGGAAACCAAAAACTTCATGTGACTTGCTTTATTGTCACGTTAGCTTTATTGCAGTGGTCTAGAACCTAACCCACAATATCTCCAGGCTATGTGCTCTGCTGTGCTAAGTCGCTGTCATGTCTGACTCTTTGTGACCCTGTGGACTGAAGCCCACCAGGCTCCTCTGTCCATGGGGATTCTCCAGGCAAGAACCCACTACTGGAGTGGGTTGCCATGCCCTCCCTCCAGGGGATCTTCCTAACTCAGGGATCGAACCCAGGTCTCCCACATTGCAGGCAGATTCTTTACCAGTTGAACCACAAGGGAAACCCAAGAACACTGGAGTGGGTAGCTTATTCCTTCTCCAAATAGATCTTCCTGACCCAGGAATCAAACCTGGGTCTCCTGAATTGCAGGTGGTTTCTTTACCAACTGAACTATCAGGGAAGCCCTTTAATCTCTAGAATAGCCACCAAAAACAGTGTAAAGAGGTATAACCTAAAAATGCAGTAGATGATTATAAACATTTTAAAGATAATGCAAATACTACAAAAGAAGAAAACCAAGGAAGAACAAAGAAACAATACAAAAATAATAATAAAATGGTAGACCTAAATTCAACCATAGCAATGGTTTCCTTAATTGTTTACAAACTAAACAGAGATAGTCAGAATGGTAAAACAGAGACCCAGTTTCTAGAGATGTAGTTTAAATATAGAGAAACTAAGAAACAAAAGAGAATCTGTCCAAACCATAAAACAGAAATAAAGCAAAACAAAATTAGACTTGTGAAGAACACTTGACAAATCTGTACAAAGTCTGTGTTTGAGAAAACAATCTGCTGATTTTCTGAACTTCATCATTCAGAGGAGCAGGCACAATTCACTGATTTTAGCCAAACGCCACGACAATCCTCTGTATTTGCAACCTACCTCCATATAACTGTTATTAATCTACACAGGAGTGAGACAGCACTAGTATTATTCCCTTCCTCCTAACTTCTCCTTGAGCAGATATGCTTCTCTTCTTATCAAGCCTAATCATCAGGCAAGGTGTGTACACCAGTTTTCTCATACAAAGTCTCAAAATTCTTGACCCCAGAACCAATTCTTTACTTGAACAATACAATCTTGGTTGCATCTTGAGAGGAGGCATGAAAAGTGGTCTCTGATTGACTTCTATTTATGAAATAAATTTTATCAAGTAGCTTTCATTTTCATGATCTATTTTTACCATTTTCTAGATAGCTAGAAGTTTAACTTCCTCTAATTGACAATCATTTTCTCCTCTGCCCACACAATTAATTAAATGTGATTCTCACTGAGGTCTCCTCTGCTGAAACAATCCATAACCTCAAGATGATGCCAATGTAGACTAACAACTTTTCTGTTATTACTACAGTGAATTGGGTACGGCAATCTAAATGTAAAAGTCAACTTTAAAAAAATCTTGAGGGATAGAACATCAGTGTTTTGGGCTTGAATAAATGTCTAGCAAGGGGGATTGTTGATTTGAAGAACTGTTCCCTTAGAACTAATGTGATGATAAATGATAATCTGAGGAGACACTAAAACCTTAAAATGTGAGATGCACGGTATGAGATTCATTATATGGCAGGCATAGATATTAAGCTAATTTCATTGTGCAAAGCTATATGACCATTGTTTTTCCTAAGCAAAATGGCTATAAAACAATGTCTCCTCTTTTGTTTTGAAAAGATGAGCTGAGAGTGCTGTGGAATGAGCATGGTTTGATAACCATGGTAGCCAAATAAAAGTCAAACGTGGTGGGGAAAATCAAACAATGAAGAATGGTAAAAGTGAAAATGTAAAATTCCTACCTTGCCCTTCTTGGTCTCCTTCTGTCTCTGTCTCTCTCTCTGTCTTTCTCTTCATTTCCCATGCTCTGCCCATAATCCTACTTGTTAGAAGTCAAGTGTCCTAGCAGTTTCTTGGCTAGCTTCCAGAAAATTCTGTGCATGTGCATGTTATCAAAGCCTTCCCTTGCCTTTTGAGGATAAGCTTAAAAAAATAATTGTAGATTTATAGAAAAGTCACAGAGAATTCCCATATATCCCTTCATCTAGGTCTCCCTAGTGTTAACATTTTACAATGTTGGTACATTTATCAAAACTAAGAAATTAGCATAGATTCACTACTATTAATTGAGATTTCACTCATTTTTTCACAAATATCCTTTTTATTGTTCTAAGAGTCCACCCCAGGATTACACTAAATTGATCTCTCTCCTAATCTCTCTGCTCTGTTTTCTTGGTCTTTCCTTTTTTTTTTTTTTTTCCATTATCATAGACAGTTAAGAGAAGTATTGGTCAGATATTTTTTAGAATGTCTCTCAGTTTGGATTTGTCTGGTGTTTTTCTCATGACTGCACAGGTATTACTGGTTTGGGAGAAGAAAATCACAGAATTGAATTGCCCTTGTCATCACACGATTTCAAGGGGCTTAGGTGGTAAAGCGCCTGTCTACAGTGAGGGAGACCTAGGTTCGATCCCTGGGTCAGGAAGATTCCCTGGAGAAGGAAATGGCAAACCACTCCAGTCCTCTTGCCTGGAAAATCCCATGGATGGAGGAGCTTAGCACAGGCTTCTACTGTCCATGGGGTTGCAAAGAGTCGGGTATGACTGAGCGACTTCACTTCTTCACTTCACTTATCAAGATACTATCAATATGGCTTATCACTGGTGATAAGAATGTTGACCACTTGGCTAGGGTAAGGTCTTAAAAGTTTATCCTCTGTAATGTTAAAATTGTTCCCTTTCCATATTCCATTCTTTGGAAGCAGGTCACTAAGTCTAGCCCACACTCAAGGCAAAGACAATTAAGCTCCGCCTTTTGAGGGAGTGATACCCACATATATTACTTGGAATCCTTCTTCTGAAGAGAAAAATATTTCCTTTCTTCCTTATTTATTGATTTAACCAAGGCTTCAGCAATATGTGAACAGTGAACTTCCTGATGTTCAAGCTCGTTTTAGAAAAGGCAGAGGAACCAGAGATCAAATTGCCAACATCCACTGGATCATGGAAAAAGCAAGAGAGTTCCAGAAAAACATCTATTTCTGCCTTATTGACTATGCCAAAGCCTTTGACTGTGTGGATCACAATAAACTGTGGAAAATTCTGAAAGAGATGGGAATACCAGACTACCTGATCTGCCTTTTGAGAAATATGTATGCAGGTCAGGAAGCAACAGTTAGAACTGAACATGGAACAACAGACTGGTTCCAAATAGGAAAAGGAGTACGTCAAGGCTGTATATTGTCACCCTGTTTATTTAACTTATATGCAGAGTACATCATGAGAAATGCTGGACTGGAAGAAACACAAGTTGGAATCAAGATTGCCAGGAGAAATATCAATAACCTCAGATATGCAGATGACACCACCCTTATGGCAGAAAGTGAAGAGGAACTCAAAAGCCTCTTGATGAAAGTGAAAGTGGAGAGTGAAAAAGTTGGTTTAAAGCTCAACATTCAGAAAACGAAGATCATGGCATCTGGTCCCATCACTACATGGGAAATAGATGGGGAAACAGTGGAAACAGTGTCAGACTTTCTTTTTCTGGGCTCCAAAATCACTGCAGATGGTGATTGCAGCCATGAAATTAAAAGACGTTTACTCCTTGGAAGAAAAGTTATGACCAACCTAGATAGCATGTTCAAAAGCAGAGACATTACTTTGCCAACAAAGGTTCGCCTAGTCAAGGCTAAGGTCTTTCCTGTGGTCATGTATGGATGTGAGAGCTGGACTGTGAAGAAGGCTAAGGGCTGAAGAATTGATGCTTTTGAACTGTGGTGTTGGAGAAGACTCTTGAGAGTCCCTTGGCCTGCAAGGAGATCCAACCAGTCCATTCTGAAGGAGATCAGCCCTGGGACTTCTTTGGAAGGAATGATGCTAAAGCTGAAACTCCAGTATTTTGGCCACCTCATGCGAAGAGCTGACTCATTGGAAAAGCCTCTGATGCTGGGAGGGATTGAGGGCAAGAGGAGAAGGGGACAACAGAGGATGAGATGGCTGGATGGCATCACTGACTCGATGGATCTGAGTCTCAGTGACCTCTGGGAGTTGGTGATGGACAGGGAGGCCTGGCGTGCTGTGATTCATGGGGTCGCAAAGAGTGGGACACGACTGAGTGACTGATCTGATCTGATCAGTATGGACTTGTGTATTTACTTTATGCCACTCTTCTTAATATATAAAAACTCATTTTATATGAATAATTCTGAAACTTTTTGAATCACATAATCCATACTTTTTATATCAGCCTCAATAGATTTTTTAACTAGTATTTAATATCACATTGTAAAAGTGTTTCATGTTTTACTTATTTAGTCCTATTTTATAAGATATTTAAATTTGATTAATTTTTGTTCTTATCCCAACAATGCTTGATGAAATTCCTATGTATATCTTTTTGTATTGCAAATCAATATCAGAAAGCTAAGCTCCTAACAATGAAATTTCTGAGTCAAATGTATGTGAATTTTCCAGTGTAATAGATATTGTCCAATTGTTTTCCAAGAGTTCCATCAAATGGTACTCACAAAGAGTTTTCAATAGGTCATGGCACATGTAGCAGGGTATCTGCTTTCTTTTTGTAACTGGGATGCATGGCCACCTTTCCTATCTTTGTGAAAGTCGCTCAGTAGTGTCTGACTCTTTGCTTCCCCATGGACTGTAGTCCATGGAATTCTCCAGGCCAGAAAACTGGGGTGGATAGCCTTTCCCTTCTCCAGGGGTTCTTTCCCAACCCAGGTATCGAACCCAGGTCTCCTGCATTGCAGGTGGATAGAATCTGTAGATGTGGTATTAAGATATGTTCTGATGGGCAAAAATTGACAGATTGCAGCCAGAGAAATAACTTAAGGCTTGCTATAACACAGTAGCAGAAAATAAAAATAAGAGAAAAGTGATCAGGAGGAGAAAAAAAAAACACATGTAAACACATACACGGGCTTTCCTGGTGGCTCAGTGGCAAAGCATCCGCCTGCCAATGCAGGAGACAGGCGTTCCATCCCTGGGTCAGAAGAATCCCTGGAGAAGGAAATGGCAACCCTCTCCAGTATTCTTGCCTGGAGAATTCCATGGACAGAGGAGCCTGGTGGGCTATAGTCCATGGGATCACAAAGAGTCGGACACGACTCAGTGACTAAACAACAACATACACACACACACACACACACACACACACACACACACACACACACCCAGAGAGAGAGAGAGAGAGAAAATCAAAGAGATTACAGTTAATTGGCACCAGGACATGACAAATCAGGAAAACTGACCAAGGTATGTTCTTAAGAAATGGTTTCAAGAGCTTCTTGACATAAGATTCCAAGAAAATGGAATAATCAGCTCCAAATATAACACTCAACCTAAGAGTTATGGAAAATAGATGGGGAAAAAATGGAAACAGTGACAGACTTTATTTGGGGGGGGGGGGCTCCAAAATCACTGAGGATGGTGACTGCAGCCATAAAATTAAAAGACACTTGTCCTTGGAAGAAAAGTTATGACCAACCTAGACAGAGTATTAAAAAGCAGACACATTACTTTGCCAACAAAGGTCCATCTAATCAAAGCTATGGTTTTTCCAGTAGTCATGTATGGATATGAGAGTTGGACGATAAAGAAAGCTGAGCACCGGAGAACTGATGATTTTGAACTGTGGTGTTGGAGAAGATTCTTGAGAGTCCCTTGGGCTGCAAGGAGATCCAACCAGTCCATCCTAAAGGAAATCAGTCCTGAATATTCATTGAAAGGACTGATGCTGAAGCTGAAACTCCAATATTTTGGCCAGCTGATGCCAAGAGCTGACTCATTTGGAAAGACCCTGATGCTGGGGAAGATTGAAGCCAGGAGGAAAAGGGGATGACAGAGGATGAGATGGTTGGATGGCATCACTGACTCAATGGACATGAATTTGAGTAAGCTCCGGGAGTTGGTGATGGACAGGGAGGCCTGGCATGCTGCAGTCCATGGGGTTGCAAAGTCAGACACAACTGAGCAACTGAACTGAACTAAGGAGTCAGCCTTAATATTCCCCCCAAAGAGGCCTAAGGTACTAGGCCTTGTTTTTTGAGGGGTCGAAAACTGAAAATGAAAGTGTTAGTCACTCAGTTGCATCCAGTTCTTTGTGACCCCACAAACTGTAGCCTGCCAGGCTCCTCTGTCCATGGAATTCTCCAGGCAAGGATTCTAGAGAAGGTAGCCACTCCCTTTTCCAGGGGATCTTCCAGCCCAGGGATCAAACCCAGGTCTCCTATGACCCAGGGCTACTTTGTATTGAGTCACTAAGAAGCATATGAGGTTAGGGCACTAATCATTTCAATTAAGAATTGCGGGTGACTTCTTTACTTCCCTGGTGGCTCAGATGGTAAAGCATCTGTCTACAATGCAGGAGACCCGGGTTCGATCCCTGGGTTGGGAAGATCCATTGGAGAAGGAAATGGCAATCCACTCCAGTACTATTGCCTGGAAAATCCCATGGACAGAGGAGCCTGGTAGGCTACAGTCCAGGGGATCGCAAAGAGTCAGACACGACTGAGTGACTTCACATTCACGTTCACGTTCTTTACCATCTGGTGATTCTTTACCACCAGGAAAGCCCCAAAATTGAAAGAAGTGATGATTAAAAAAAAGAAAATTGAAACTTGGGATTGTTTTATTCAAGAGATAGCTAAATTCTAAAATTTTGCTTTATTTTGTTTTCTTTCCCTCCTCAAATGGGCTCATCCTGAGAATTTCTTTCATCTTAAATCTTTTGGCAGATGGGATGCCTGTCTATGGTGTCAGACGTTGCCCATGAATGAGACTTGACATGACCTGCACATCACATTCAAGAGAGGAGCCTCTTCTTTTATTCCTTGGAAAGCACCTGTCAAGCTCCTTTTATTCCTTAGGATCGTAGTGCAGAAGGGTAGTGTTCATCTTAAAGCCTCTGCCTGGAGTTTTCCCACCATTTTTGCTACAAGCAGAGTCCCCAGCCTGCCCCTGCACTGGTGTCACTTCTCCCATGGCACAATAAATATGAATACATTTGTAACAGACAGGCTGCCTCTTTCTTAACCACAAGTTACATCTGCTGACTTGTTTGGGGTTGGTTTGTATTGAGTCACTAAAAAAGCATATGAGGTTAGGGCACTCATCTTTTCAATAATGATACAGACTCTCCACGTCTCTCAAAGAGCTATCAAGCTTGGGAGTCATTCATTTTCATTACCCTCTCTCCCCATAGGAAAACCTCAAGAACACAGTTTATGTACTTAAAACAATAAGCTGAATCACTGTTGCTATTTAACATCTTATTTATTAGAAAATGTTCATTCTTTGTCACTATGCCCGAAGTCAATGCAGCAAAGGAAACAATTATTTTAAATAGAAGAAATAAATGGAATAATACCAACTTGCAAACAAATTTTAAATTAAAACAATCCCCTCTATGTTCTTTTTGGACAGCTCTGCCTGATCTCCCAAGAGATCAGTAGGTACATGACCTCCTATTTTCTGTTTGTACAACATGGATCATGGAGGGAAGAGGGGATAAAATAACATCCGTGCACCAAAAGCTTGTTCTCTTCAGTTTGCAGCTAATATATAATGAGTTTGCAACCCATGGATTTTGTAGGCTGTTTCTCTGTGACCTAAGGAGTCACAGTGACAATTCCAAAGGCTATATGAATTTCTTTTTAAAATAAAATAGGGAGGGGTTGCTAAGGGTGGACAATGGGAACTGAGCTATTTCCATTACCTTATTTTAAGAAAAACACTAATGAGATGACCCTGCTATTATTGACCCTTAACTTCAGAAACTCATTTGCAAGGAGCTTTCCATACCTATTTGGATGGGAAATGTACTATTGCTTCTCTTCTCTAGGAGGTTATCAAGAAACACACTTTACAAAACTCCCAAAGGACACATAATCATTCTTTCAAGATAGCAATTTGGCTCTAGCAGGTTTCTGCCCATTCAGCTAAGCCCGTCTGTGAATGGTAATGGAGACAGCTAATGCCTTTGGGTTTTCTGGGCATTGGGGAAACTTACCACAATATGTGATTAGGAAGAAAGAGCAGAAAAAGCTAACTTGTGGAAGCCCAACAGAAAATACACTAACAAATAAGTCAACACAATATATCACTGTGCCCTTTGGGAATACGGTAGGGGATAATTTTCTAATGTTAAGAATGTCATAAGTCTGCCAAAGTCATAAATCAGCATGACTTTACAAGGGCCTCTGGAAGGAGAGAGGGAGACCCCATAAGAAAATGACAGATGCTCATTTATTTCCACAACCTTTTTTTTTTTAACCTGTTAGCTCTTTCTTCTCAGTCAGTATATGTAGTATCTCCTCCACTTCCCCCAACAACAACAACGATGAAAAGACTCTTGACTGTCATACCTTGGATTGCCCCTCATCTGCTAAAACATGACAGAATTGATTGTACAAAAACATTTTAAAAGACTGCAGTTTTTGAAGCACACCAAGGCCAGTAAGGGCTACCTAAGAGAGGCAGTAAAGGCTTTACCACTCACCAAGATCTGGACCCACTGCATCCCTATGCTCCCCACCAGGGGTCCTAGCTCTGAATTCTCCCAGGAAGCTCCCCAGACCTTTCCTGCTGCCTCCAGACCTTTGTCCTCCTGTCCGTCTGGAACTGCCTGGGGTGCCCCTCTTCTAACCCCATCCTCATCTGATTTGAATTCACTTCTCAAGGACCCAGTTCTTTCTAGTTGACAGGCTTTTCCTCTCATCCAGCCCACACTGAGTTCCCACTTTTCCAAATTCTTATTGTTTTTATAATCTATGTAATAATATTTTATGTATATACCCATGTATTGACTACTCACTATGTAGTAGGGTCTATATTAAGTATTTCTATACACTATCTTATTTAATCTTCATAGCTACCCCAATCTAGTTTCCATTTGAGGAAACTATGGCTACAGAGTCAGTGAGCAGCAGGGATGGGATTTGAACCCAAATCTGTCATCAGTCAAGTCCATGCTCTGTCTCATATTCCTTCCTCTGGGCTACCTCACAGTATACTTGCATTGGATGCTCTTATATATTATTCTACATGCTTGTGCCTGCCCCAGACAATGCCATTTACTTCACTAGTGAATGGGGATCACATGTTATATTTGTCTAGCATGGAGCAAAGCATGCAGCAGGTGCCTAGTATTTGTGAATGGATATAGAATGAATGAATGGGCATATTTCTTTAAGGTTCTCAAAGGCTTTATAAGAACAACACTGATGGACTGTGGTGGATGAATAGGGAAGAGCAGGGCGGACAGCGATGTGTGGAAAGAGTCCATGACAGTCAACAGATCATCTTGCTTGGGTTCAATGTATTTCCCTTAGACCCTCAGTAACAAGTAGGGCCATGTAAAACCTGGCACAGAAGCAATTTCAGGGAAATCCCCAGGAGATGTACCACCGCCACCACAAAAGTAGGATGACTGTGGTAATCGTTGCTCCTGAAGTTTCTTTGAGGAGCCAACACTCCTTCAGCCAATCAGCAGCAGGACAGGATTTCAGAATATAACTGGGATCCCTTGCTAAATTTTAAATGGCTTAGTTAGATCATTGGAAACTAGTGCCAAATGAAAGTCTTTTTCATTGACCTGCTATTAGGAGGCCATTGCATTATAAACTTTCAAAGCTTGAGCCATAAAATAATTTCACATGCAGAGCCAAGAGATGAGTTCCAACATGTAATAAATAAAATTTAGAAGAAGCGTAAAAATTAAAAGGAAGGTCAACTAGTTTGAATGGCATACAGATTTAATGTTAGTGTCACAATCTGATAGAAACCTCAGGATCTGAGGAGGTTCATGTCAATTCCATCATTGCCCTTCATAGAACCTCAACTAGATTACTTTGCCTTGCTGTGCCTTAGTCTCCCCATCTGTATGAGGAAGAATGCAACCTCTTTTATTCTCCAATTACCTTCTTGATGTCATCTGAGATTTATTTGATGGCTGAGTTTCCTTTCCCAAGTCTCATGTAAATATACACAATGTTTCTATAATCCTATCTGCATGTACATGTCTGTTATAAGAGCATATCACTCAGGACTTTCTATCAGGGCAACCAGCTCCATTAAAAAAAAAAAAAAAAACAAGAATGGGAGGGTAGAGTTATTTTCAGAGTTAGAGAAATGGTACAGAAACAGGTTCCAGATAAACAATCTGCTGTTTATCCATTAAGCTTTGCTACTTCCCTTTCAGAGTACTTAAAGAATATGATTCTATCTTAGATCTCATCAAAGAGAGCAATACTTTTGCAATGACTTTTAAAACAATTTGAGAAACTCTTTTCTTCTCACAAATTACTGTAATTTTCATGTCAATTAAAAATTGGGAAAATACTTAGTGTATTTCTCAGTTGGACAAAATGCCAGAAAAACAGAATCCAAGACTCACTAACAAAGGGAAAAACACAAGGCTCTCACTGAATCCCTATTCCCAACGCACTTGGCCAGAGCTCTCTTAAGTTTTAAGGCTTCCCTGGTGGCTCAGATGGTAGAGAATCTGCCTGCAACGCAGGAGACATGGATTCAATCCCCGGGTCAGGATGGTCCCCTGGAGAAGGAAATGGCAGGCCACTCCAGTATTCTTGCCTGGAGAATTCCATGAACAGAGGAGCCTGGAGGGCTACAGTCCATGGGGTCACAAAGATTTGGACATGACTAAACAACACACATGGAGAAGGAAATGGCAACCCACTCCAGTACTCTTCCCTGGAAAAATCCATGGACTGAGGAGCCTGGTAGGCTACAGTCCATGGAGTCATAAAGAGTCAGACATGACTGAGCGACTTCACTATCACTATCACTTCATTATCAAATGACAAACATATACTCTTCAGTTTTAAATTCTCGTGTCTGCTTCTCATGGATCTCCTCTTGCTCTTTCCCCATTGCCCAGCTGTCTGAAGTCTCTCCTGGTCCCCTCTGGAAGTCAGCTCCTTCATCCCTTCTCTTTTCTTTGCTTGTTGCATCTAAAACCTGGGGTGGGGCGGGGGGGGGGGGGGGGGGCTGGAAAACAAGAGACCCAAGACCATTAAAATTAGGACTAGTTCCAGGGCTAGAGGGAACCTGAACTGCCTCCTTGAGGAAAGGGCATGAACGTGTGTCACCTGCTAGATACTAGGCTCTAAGTCATAGACTGGTGAAGCTATTAGATTTTTCTCTTTCAGAATAAGGAAGATTTGCTCCACTTATAAGGCAACATCATTTAAGCTTATGTTTCGGCTTTGGGAGAAGGAACCCCTCCTGTTCCTTATCTAGTTAGCTCTTACTCCACTGGGACTGTAGTTAAAGCGTTATGCTGGGACAAGTAATGAATAGAGCCCCTTTCCTGAAAGGCATCTTTGATAAGATCCTTCATCAGACAGACACTGTGACCCAGTCAAGCAGCAATGACCAGTCTAGTCCTACACATAAAAATAATACAAAGTAGGGACAGGAACCTGAGCTTGGCCAAGTTGTAATCTAATCTTTGGGGCTTTGCTAGTAAAGAGGATAAAGTCCTTTGGAGACCACACTGGGTGTTAGGGAATAAAATGGTTCCTTTTTCAAAGAGGCAGCTAGAAAGGAATGATCCCTGGCTACATCCTGAAAGGCTATAACCTTTGGGACTCAATTACAGTCATCAAAATCTGTATTTTGGAAATGAATTATTAATTGTAATGATGATACCAGACCTCTCATTTGTATCTGTTCCTCAAATCTCACCACTGAGTTATGCCCTCCAGGAAGCCTTCCATAAACCCCTCTCCACCTTGGGTTAGATGCTGTTCCTCTCTCCGCAGCCTCCATCTCAGAACTGACTTACTGTACACATCGTACCATATTATTGTGCTTTATCTCACCTGGAGGCTCCAGTTCCATGAGGAAAGGCTTATATCTTTCAGCTGAAAACTTTAGCACCAAGAATTGTGCCTTGTGCAGGGTACATGTACACTATATGCTTGAATGAACGAGTGAATGAATGAACCCCTGTATCTTCCATAACATAGCTCCACCTCTGACCAAAGAGCTAGTCTAGCATGTTCTCATAATCCCACAAGGGTAGGGTATCGTGACATCACTCTAAAAAAAGCCAAAAGAATCGGCAGAAGCTATATCAGCAGAGTCCAAGGAGGGTGTGCTCCACAAACAGGAAGTTTCCCCCAAGTGAAGTAGCCCAGAGGTATTTTCTTAGCTTCCCATTGGGCCAGGCCTGACCCTAGATGGGGAGATGATCTATGATCTTGAAAGCACATCCTTCTTTGTTGTGGGAACCCAAAGGAAACAGGGTTGGGCCATGGACAGGTCTGGTCTCCAAAGCCTGGGAGGGTAAGATTGATGTTCTGTACTGTGGCTCCAAGGACAATGTGATCTGTTCTTGAGCACAGGGTGAGCCTCCCTAGGACCCACACAGGAATTCAAGCTCTGCACTGTGAAGTTATCTTATACCTTTCCTGAGCTCTTAACTCAATTTTCAGTAGAAAAAAAAGAAGGAAAGAAAAAACAGCTGGCATTTTCCTTTGAGGGCTCTGAATAAAACCAGAGCTACCTTGTGCTGCTAGGGGACAGGGGAAAGATGATCTACTGAGCTGCAACGGTTCCTTAAACTCACAGGCCACGGAGCCACAGGAGAAGCCATCTAGGAAGGTATATTTTCCTTAGTCCTTCTTTTAAAGGCATACAAGATTTTTTTAAAAACCACATGAATTCTGTTTTTAATGTGCATAAAAGCCTGAAGTTAATTTTTATGAGCAGAATTTAAATCTCTGAAAAACAGGTTTGATAAAAATCTCTGACAAGACTTGAACTGCAAGATAGAGGGAAATCTCAGGG
Organism: Tragelaphus eurycerus; assembly: GCA_935064755.1. Taxonomy (NCBI): domain Eukaryota; kingdom Metazoa; phylum Chordata; class Mammalia; order Artiodactyla; family Bovidae; genus Tragelaphus; species Tragelaphus eurycerus. The sequence continues at coordinate 11,351,895 of CAKXYN010000024.1, read as the reverse complement.
GGGAAAAAAAGGAGACATTTTTATGTCCTTTGTACATTTTCCCTACAAAGTCAGGTCAGACTTTTAGTAAATAATATTTAAAAGACAAAAAATCTTGCTTAACAACTTAATTCCAATACTCCCATGGAAAATGCACCCAAATGAGTAGCTTCCTGAACTTTAATGGGTGGGTACAAATCATCAGAACCAATCACTCTCAGATTAAGATTTTTCTTCATTTCTTTTCTTAAAAATATATTTCTTATTGATTTTAAAGATAAATCAATAGCAAATGTTCAAGAGCTTTCTGGGGTTCTAATGTCATGCTGAAAGAATATTCCATAAAGCATACCATCAACTTCTGTCCCCCTCTCCCACCCCTAAAACACTTCACCCAACTGAGATTTTCTCTTTATCTTTCTCAAACTGGCAGAAGGTCTGAAATGGCTAACTGGGACTTCCTCATGCATCATCCTAGGTCTTGGCTTAGTCTGGCTCTATACATGTAAGTCAATGAAAACAAACAGATCTAAAAATTCTTTTCTCTTAATTTAGCCACATAACTGATTAGTATCCTTAGTTTCAACAAGCTGTTAACTCTAATTTTCTCCCAATAATCTATGGTTTGATCGACATTATTGGGGTGATCAAATTCTCTTCACAGGTTCATATCTATATAAGCACATTATAAAGGGACTAGCCCTAGGATCTAAAGGCAGAGAAGATGATTTGTTCTTTCCCACTCACTTTTTCCTTACTCCAAAACCAAAAGAGTGGAAGGCCAAAATGTGGAATCCTGGCTACACTTGAAGAGTCAGTCTACCATATACAACATTTCTGCATGCCCTTCTCACTATTAGAATAAACAATGGTTCAGGAAGCCAGCAGCAGCAGACAGCTGTAGTCAAGCAGTAAAACTAAGAACTCAGAGCCAGGACAGTGGGTCTATGTCATGGCACGAGACGCAGGTCAATGCCCAGGGCTTGCATCCAGCCAGAAACTGAGGCCCAGACTCCCCTCTATCACCTCCATATCCTTCCATCCTCACGCCACTTCTCCCTACCTTTGTTGACCTTTGCTGACCTTCTCTACCTGGAAGCCCAGACCCTAAACAGGCCATATCTAGAAACTGCCTAGCTTGTGGCCAGGATGTGAAATATTTTAAACACCTAACTCCACCACAAGAGTGATCAGTGGCTTCATTTTACATCTACCCTGAAGTGAGGACCCAATGGCAATAAGCTTTTAATTACAGCATTATTCCCAGAATGATAGGAGGATTTATTTAAGGATTTGGGAAATAGGAGATAGTGTTAAGCGTCTTGAAGTAATACACGTTGGAAGCAGGAAGTGCAGCTTGATCCAAATGAAGGATTGTCCTAAATTCTGCCGGACCAACCATAGACACAGCAGACAAGTGTGTCTGGATGAGCTAGGCCATTATGGAAAGGCAGTGATGATTCTCCTTCCAGCCTGACTGGAGAAGCAACCAGTATATGGCATGTGTACAATATCCTTTTCAAATATTAAAAAAAAAAATCCAATTTACACATTTTCTAAGCATTTCTCTCTTGACAACAACTGATCACATTAGAGTCCTGGAATCCCAAAATCTCAGATATCATTCATTCCAACTTTTTCATTTGACTGATGGAAAACCTAAGGTCCAGAGAGATTAAGTGACTTCTCTCAAATTATTAAAGTTTCCTGTTTCCCTAAGGGTATAATAATACAAAAAGGTTATTAACCTATGTGATGTGGAGAAAGGAGGCCAGTGTAATGTTGTATGTTTGGATGTCTGCCAACTGTGTGATCTCAACTAATTTGTTCATTCCCCTGAACCTCAGTTTCCTCATTTCCAACAACTGGAATAAAAACAGCAACCAACTTCAAAAGGTTGTCATAAGAATTAAATGAGAAAATATATTTTAAGCATTGAGTGCCATGCCTGGTACTAGTAGGTATCAACAAAATAATTATTGTTGTTATCTCTACTGATAGCATTAATAGTCTGTGGAACTGTGAAGTCAGCAGTCAAAATAATTTTAATCAAAATAATGATATTATTATAATAATAATATGACTAGAACTTCTTGAATATGTGCCTGGGCACTTTGCTAATTGCTTTAAATACATCATTTCATCCCAATTCTTCTAACTCCATAGATAAGAAAACTGCTCCTGAAAGAAACTTAATATTTTGCTCAAAAGCTGGTAAATGGTGCTCCTCAGACATGAACTAGATCTCTCAGACTCCAGAATGCACATTGTTGTTCTGAATCAAGACTAATCATCTATAGATAAAGGAGAAATAAAGAAAAGGGAAATGTTTGATTTCATGAGTGAGGTCGATGAAAGGCTGCGTTTAGAGCTGAATGGGCCAATATGAATCATTACACTTAACCACATCAGACTTTTATAATAAATGTTTTGGCTGAGTATGAGGTCACTCAATGTCAGCTCAATATCCCTTTAACAGGGGCTATAAGTCAATCTGCCATCTTGAGATTTATCTCCGATGTACACTAAAATTGGTTGGCTTTCTATTGATTGAGCATTTGAGATACAGAAGTTTGAGAATTAGTTGCTATTTGTTTGATGTGTTCCTGTATCCATCAAACTTGGAGCCACATTATCTGTTGTTTTAATGTGTCTCGAAACGTCCCAAATCTGGCTTCCATAACTGTGTGGAAAATGACATTCATTCAGAAAATGGTAGTAAATTTTCCTGCTTGTGGATATTCAGAGATTTTATTTACACAGGGTGTTAACCAGGTTAATGTCACCTGATCCGTCCCTAGGCTGGAGGTAGAAGTCGGGGTGTGGGTGAGGCAAATTTCTTAAGGATGCTCAAAGCCATCTCAAAAAACTGTATCTTCAGTCACAAGGCCCACATGTTGCAAAATCTTGAAAGGAGGGTGCCTTAAATTGTGAAATCTTCTGTGAGGGATCTCATTTTTCTGGAACTCCCTGACATCTGAGCCCTCATGCTGCTGGAAGGGTTCCAAGAGCACCATAAAATTAGGGCTGGACCTGTCTGAACTGAGTCCAGATCATTTCAAAGTGACTCAAGGCAGGGAAATAAATATTGAACCTAGTTAAATGTTGCTTGAGATTATGCTTGGCACTGGGTGTCCAGTCACTGATTTACTCTTAGGTTACATGGGTTATTTTGAGCTCAAATGGATGTGCCAGGGTGGATTCATTCAACGACAGCAATTATTTGCAAGTGCAGTTACATTTCTGAACATTTGGTGGAACGTAGTGTAAAAATGTATGGGATGGCACCGCAGGGTGGAGGTGTCAGGGTCCTTGGTTTCACGCTGCTTTATTCAACTCCGGGTCACACTGTGTCCCCACTTCCTTGTCTCCTTTTCCTTACCTTCCTTGAACAAACTGTCTTTCATTCTTCCCACTTGTTTTCTTTCTTTCTTCTTCCTTTCCTTTTTTAGGCAGTAACATAAGTAATGAATGAACAGTAAGAAATCAAGATCAAAGAGCTGTAATGATCTGTAGCTCACCCCACCCCTTTAAACTGCCCAAATACGTGGGGGTAGCTGTTTGGAAAAGAAATGTTTTAAGTGGCCAGTTATGTGTTTAATGAACAGACTTTGAAGCAAAGGGGCCCCATACATAGCACATTTGTACTGTGTACACACCTGCCTGAACTGGCCTGTGGCATTTTCAGTCTGGGACTAATGTTGGGCTTGTTACCTCAGTGCCACAAGATAGAAGTCCTAGGCACTCCCAGCCCTCTGCCTCCCCTCCCTTCGGCAAGAGGAGAACACTCCCCAGGGCTAAGTTTGATCTTGCCCTGTGATCTGAGAGGCTCTGGTTTCTGTGTCCAGTCACAGTCCGTCCAGGCCCAGGAGCAGCATTTTGCTAAGAACCACATTTGGGGCCCCACAATCCCACATGGGACTCCTGATCTGTACTACATTAGCTGTTGACCTCCGACATCTGATCTAAAACTCTCCAAGCTCAGATTCCTTATCTGCAAAATGAGGTTGATAGGAGTTCCTACCTTATGGAGTTACTGTGAAGATTTAATTGGGGTGGTGTATGCAAAGTTGGGCACCTGGAATATAGTAAATAATAAGTAGTAGCAATTATAATAATTCTCTAAGTGTCAAACCACCTCTCTTTCTGAAAGACCTTCAGACTCTGGGCACAGATGTAACCACAGCCCTCAGCTTCTACAGAACTCAGTACACCAATGAGATAGTTCAAAGGCCTGGCAGAGGTGGAAGACAGGGCCAGAGCAGGGGCCCCACTGCGGCAACCAAGCAGGGACTCCCTTATGGGGACCTCCACCTGTTCCAGACAGGATTGCTCTGGCTCTGACCAGTTTCTACCTTGGCTCAGCAGAGTGCAGGGCCCTATGCAACACGATTTAAAGTACAAACCTTTTTAACGGCCTCTTTGGAAAAATTAGACATAAGACAACAGAGTATAGATTAAATCCTGTTAGAAAAATCAATAAGAAATATCTGTTTAACAAAGCTCCAGACTTAGACTGCCTTCTTTCAAAACCTCTTTGATCCACCTTAAGTCCAAGACTCACAATTTCCGTGTGTTTAATATTGTACAGTTCCCAAGGTACTTTCCCACCTTATCTGACTTGAGCCTTCCCCAGACCTTTCAAGGTGTGTATTACTATCTACACTTTATGAATAAGAAACTGATGCTCAGAGAGTTTTAAGTCAAGTCCAGTGTAACTAAACTAACACCTGGCTGAGTTATTTCTTAGCTCCAGTGATCCTGGCATAACACTGTTCAGCTTCTTCTACCCAGTGAAGCTTGGTTATCACAACCCCCACCACACTGACAAATCCAATTTGGCTCTGATTAGAAATGCGTCCTCTGTAGAGGCTCTGAAGAGGGGATCAGCTGAAGTAGGGCATGAAGAATCTCTGGTTTTAAAATCTGGTCATGAATACGCACCATATACTAAAGAACTTTCAGGAAAGAAACACAATCCAAGCTCTTCTGGAAGCTCTTCACTGGGGAACTTTAAGAAGTAGACTGGACATGAGAGGTGATATACTTGGTAAGTCAGTTGAATGTAAATACTATGGTAAATTTAATGATAGCATGCCCCAAAATGCAGACCTAAGAGTCTCACCGAAGGTACAATTAAAGAGGGATTTTACAGAGGCAGCTCAATTCTTGTGCCTCCCAGACACTGTGAATTATTTCTGCCCCTCCCAACACAACATTTTCAGAGGGTCCCCATGCCCCCTATCCCTGCTCTTTGCTAAGTGAGGAAAAAAGACCTGAGCTGGTCAAAAGAGCAGGGCTCCCAAAGAGAAGCAGATGGATCTCGTGACGCTGTTTTCGCCCTCCCTGTTTCCCACCACAGAGGACAAGAAGATGGACAATGATTAAATGCGTCCTGGTAACCATGTATGGATTATTCATCAGAGAGAGCATGATCTGAAACCATAGCTAAGAGATGATGATTTCAAAATACCCTCATTTCCCATCCCAACTTGAAGCTGTGGGGGTGGAGTCAGAGCCAACACACAAAGCTTCCAAAGGAGCCCAACTCCTTGACTTGGTCACCATAGGGAGCCCAGGGCCCGGCCCTGACTGTACGTCAGCCGCACTGGGGGAACCAGAGAGACTCTTTCTTAGGGTATGTTCCAAAATGGTTTTCTTGCCTCCTTTTCAGCCCAGAGTGAAAGAGGTTGATTCCTTTGCAGAAAGCACAGCCCTGCCTTTCCCCATGGTGAGAGAACACTCAGCAGACACCCTCCCTGAGCTGACTTAACTGTTGGGTCTCAGTAAGCAGCCACTGGACTACAGCTGAGGCCAACTGGAGCATGTCCAATGACGTCTGTAGATCCCAAGATTTGGTTTCATTAATCTCAGCAGACAAATCAACTGGGCATTTCCTGGCAGTGTTTATTTGTTTGTTTCTTTTTTTGGTTTCTTCTCTCTCTCTTTTTTTTTTTTTTAACTTTTTTGGCCACACCATGGGGCATTTGGAATCTTAAGTTCCCAGACCAGGAATCAAATCTGCGCCCCTGCAGCAGAAGTGCAGAGTCTTAACTGCTGGACTGCCAGGGACATCCCCCTGGCAGTGTTTCAACTGCCATGGTGGGACTGATTAGGAAGTTGCTAGAACTACAAGTCCAAAGGTGACTCAAGGAGGGTCTTAGCTTCTGCCAAGGGTAAATAAGATGCCACAGCTGCTCTGAAGGTGATCGCACCAGAACAGAGGGAGGCTGGCAAACCTATCACTCCCTCCTGACAGGATGTGACCACCGGCCACCACCACGACACACATCTCTACTGCAACCAGAGACAGCTAAGGGGCCTTGGACTACAGGCAGGCCTGAGTGCCTGCTGCCAAGACTTCCTTCCAGGAAGCTTGACAGACTTCTCCCCAGAGGTGCTCTTCCTCCTCCTGGTGAGGCAAGGTGGTGAACAGCAGGAGCCGAGAGTCAGGCTGCCAAGGTTTGAATCCCAGCTCTGTCCATGAACCATGTGATCCTGAGGCGTTTAGCCTTTCTAGGTTTCAGGCTCCTCTTCTACTGAAGGGGATGGTCAAAGCTCCCATACAGCATTCTGAAGTGGCTGTGGGATTAAACCACATCATCTGTGGTGGTGGGGGTTTAGTCACTAAGTCATGTCCAGATCTTTTGCGACCCCATGGACTGAAGCCTGCCAGGCTCCTCTGTCCATGCGATTTCCCAGGCAAGAACACTGGAGTGCATTGCCATTTCCTTATGATTTGTGTACAGATTTAGAGCAGGGCCTAAGTCTGAGTAAATGTGGAGTCATGTTAGATGGGATTTCCCTCTTCCTGGGCACTTGGCCCACCATGTTCTCCTCTCCCCAAGACTCCATCCTATCTGCCCTGTGGGGCTGTTGTGTTCTGGGCCTTTTGCCCTTAATCTTCTCTTTCTTTAATTGGAGGGTTGACATAGCAGGGGAAGAAGAGGGTAAGACAAATTGAGAGAGTAACATTGAAAGGTATACATTACCATATGCCCTTTATCCTTTGAAACCTTCTATCAGCTGTCATATTATAAAACGGCTGCAATCCACAAATCCATGCCATGCTCAGTGTGTTGCCCTATGAGGGGCATTTGTATTCCTCAGGGAGGCAAAGCCTTAGATACAAGGAATGAACATCTAGGAGGAACTCTTAGATATTATTGGCCCAAAAATGGAAAAGGTTTTTATATCCTGTAGGGGAGTATTAAAGAACAGAGGAGAAAGCAAGCCAGGGCCATATAATCCAAACAATGATTTTAGGATAAGAAGAGCATATATAACAGGTACCCAGCTCCCGCTAGTGGTAAAGAATCTGCCTGAACATGCAGAAGTAAGAGACACAGGTTCAATCCCTGGAGAAGGGCATGACAACCCACTCCAGCATTCTTTCCTGGAGAATCCCACGGACAGAGGAGTCTGGAGGGCCAAAGTCCATGGGGTTGCAAAGAGTCAGACACCACTGAAGCAACTAACAGTTTTCATTCTTTATAGGTAGAGTCGAGGAGGAGAGAAAAGATGATACCACAAAGTGCTTCACAGAAAAATAACTTTGAAGGGAACCTGGTATCCCCAGGCGGGGGCTGAGATGCAGACGCCCTGTTTATAGCACTCACAAGCCCAGAGCTACCAGGCTAGCCTGTGGGTCCCAGGGCCTCCTGAGTAGGAAGTGAAGAATGAATGAGAGAAAATTTCACCTCCTTGTGCTTTTCTCATATCCAAGGGTACAGGTAACTGAGAGACACCTTGGTAAGTCTGTACTCCATCCGCAACTGTCTGGGATCAATGCAACCATTAATCCTCTTTATCACTCCTCACCTCCCTTACATCTCCACACACACACACACACACACACACACACACACACACACCCCTCCCCCTCTTTCTAAGCTTTGACAAAATGGGACCACACAAGACACAGACTCTAAGGACCATGTAAGGACAGGTGATGGGGACCAGGAGCAACCATATGTGCCCACAGATACAGGCAAGATTTGTCACCAAAAGCTCTACCTCCTGTGCCCTCTGAAAATTATAGTCTTCCTGCAGGTGGATGGTGACTGTCAACTAAAGAAAACGCACAACCTAAAAGCTGAGAATTATGGCTTACTCAGCAGACATACTGAGGACGTAAGCCCAGAAGACAGCCTCTCAGATGACTCAGAGGCCTTGCTTTGAAGTGGTAAGGGGGCAGCCAGGACAAACAGGAATTTTCCAAAACAAAAAAAAGATGAAACATCAAAAGATTACTGTTAATTAAAGAAAATTAGACATCTCAAGTTAATGAATTTAGTTAACACTTTTCTAAGTATGGGAAGATACAAGAGTCTGGCCTCACTGAAACCATTCCTCTGATACACACCTTAACGATCTAGGACCTGTATCCTACTTTTCTCCAACCTGAGTTCCCTCAGGTGTCCAGCGGGCTGCCGACTGTAGCGGCTGCTGGTTTGATGGCCACGGAGGCCTTTGTTTACTGGTAAAGCAGGCAATGATATGGTATCCACTTGACAATCCCACTCCTCTGGCCACATGGCGGTAAAAAGACAGTGAAAAGGTCTGTTGGTCAGAGGGACAGAAGGGGAATGAGGGAAGCCAGACATCCCCATGTTCCCACCCGTGACAGGACATTATCCTCCGGCACACGATGTGAGGTCTTCTCCTTGGCCAGGGGGCCACCTCTCAATGAGGTAGTTCAGAGAGGGCTCCAGGTCCTGGAGGGAGTACCTTGACTAGTGCTTTCAACCGACTTCATGCAGCATGAAGCCCAGTACATCTCTGCATAGCTCTGGGCATTTAACAAATGCTTTTAATAAGGATGATGCAACCCTCCCAGCCTAGATCTGTCAGGATCTCTAAAGCATGAAATGATCCCTGGAGAAACATACATTATCTGAAGCTTTCCCTTTTGCTTAATTATATTGTCCTAATGTTCATTTTCCACAGGATTTCTCGTCCCCCCAGTCCTCCACCCAAACCTGGCTTCACTGTGGGTTCGATTTACATAAAAGACCAGCACATTATAATTGTTATGATGGATCACCGAAGTTTCCCTGGGTTCAGATTGTTTCCTAATGTGGGTCATTTTTCATCATAAAGAGTTGGCTGATAATGATGTCATTTCCATTGCTTGAATTTCGAGGCAGTGGCCACATATCACAGAGTTTAAATGACTGTCTATAGGGCAGCAAAATCGTGTCGTTATCAGTTTAAAGCAGTTGCTGCTTTACTCCTGGGGACAAGACAAGAACTGGGGCCTCTGAGAACTCATCAGATGAGAGCAGAATACCAGGAATACAAATCTGTACTGGGAGCTGGGGGAAGGGAGGGGAGGCAGGGGAGCAAACCTGTTTTGTGTGAAGCTGTGTGGTAAGCATCAGATAAAAACCACAAAGTCATACTTGACAGAAAATGAGCCACACTGTTGATCACTGGATATCTTAAATGTACCCTCCCACAATCATTTAACCATGGTTCTCCAGCAAGATTAATGAGGAAGAATTGAAATCACTCGTGAGGAGGAGGTGTTTTGCACTGAAAGCCACCTATCAGACAAGCCAAGCAACGTGCCTCTCACTGAGTGAATGGGCCTAGGACAGAGTTGGAACAGGACCTCAACTTGTGTGTATGAAATATGGATATGAAATGAAATCATATTTGAAACAAATAGCTGCATCATTAAAACCCAAGGCTCACAGGTGCTCAATCACCGCTGCTCTTGATGTTCCATTTTCTTTTTGCTTCAAATCACCTTCCCCTGCAGTCCCACCTTCTAGCACCCTCTAAGACAGCCTACAGAGGTTCACAGTTTGCAGCCTGACCCCAGTCCTGCCTGCCACGGTCTTTCTCATTTGATCCAACAATGTGTTCCTTCCTCTCCAACTTGTTATTTTGAAAATCTTTCAACATAAAGAAAATTGTAAGACAAGTATAATGAATAGTTCACCTAGATTCACCAGTTGTCCACACCATCTCAAATTTGCTTTCTCTCTCTGTACACATACATAACATGTTTTTATTTAACCATTTAGAATTAGTCGCATTAGTTTTATGACTTCAAGACACCACCCCCCATACTTCACAGTATATCTCAAAAGAACAAAAGGTTCTCTTCATTTCCACAACATGATTATCTTATTTAAAAAATGTAACATTGATACAATACTATTATCTAATATATAATCCTTAAGTTCCCCAAATATCCCTACAAATTCTTATGCAGCTGATTGAGATGTATATGTGTATAGTGAAAGTGAAAGTGAAGCCGCTCAGTCGTGTCCAACTCTTTGTGACCCCATGGACTGTAGCCTACGAGGTCCCTCCATCCGTGGAATTTTCCAGGCAAGAATACTGGAGTGGGTTACCATTTCCTTCTCCAGGGAATCTTTCCGACCCAGGGATCGAACCTGGGTCTCCTGCATTGCAAACAGGTGCTTTTATCGTCTGAGCCACCAGGGTATATATTTAAATTATATATGTATATACAGGTTAATAATATAGAGATAAAGATATATAGAGCTATATCTACCAAAGAACTCATATTGCATTTAGTAGACATATCCCTTTACTTTGGTTTCATTTTTGCTTTGTCATAGTTTGAGTTCACATTTGCTTTGTTTCATGATACTTAGGTTTGTCTTAGCAGACACAATTTTTTCAAAAAAGGTGTATCTCTGCATAATGGAGATGTATCAAAAGGACACAGGTTCTGGCTTATAGGAATTCTCCCTGGGAAAACGCATAATTTGAACATCAAAATGGCTAATCACAGAAATGACTATAGCACATTGGTTGTGGGAAGGGGAAAATATAGTCTGATATGAAAAAATAAAAGAGGGAAGAAATAGAAAAGAAAGCTTTTTACAGAAGAAAATCAACTAATAAATGAGGAAGGAATTCAGAAAATTACCATTTCTACCACTACCGTCAGAATAATAATTCAGACAAGAATCATCCTATCCCAGTCCATATATCTATCTCCCCTACATCATAGTAAGAACCTAAGTTCCCATCATCCCCAGTATCTTCATTTGCTGGGTCTTGCAATACATATGAGAGTTTCAAGATTGCTACATAATTACCACTACCAACAGCTTATGTAAATTTTCCATATTTCTTTGCAATTTTTTCTTAGGAAAAAAATCGCCATTGGGAGCACACAGTCAGAACACTGTGTTTAAAAGTGAACTGAATGACTTCTCTTATGTGAGATATTTATCTATTGATTCTCCTTTTTCTGTTAAATTCAATATCTATCATTTTCATCTTTGGTAATTTAATTTTACTTTTTGGAAATACAACCTATTTTACTGTTGAGTCTCCCAGTTATTTCTGACTCTTTGGACTGCAGCACAACAGGCCTCCCTGTCCTCCACCATCTCCCAGAGTTTGCCTGAGTTCATGTCTATTACATCAGTGATGCCATCCAGCCACCTCATCCTCTGACGCGCTCTTCTCCTTCTGTCCTCAAACTTTCCCAGCATCAGAGACTTTTCCAATGAGTCATCTGTTCACATCAGATAACCAAAATACTGGAGCTTCAAATTCAGCTCAGTCCAATAATTATTCAGGGTTGATTTACTTTAAGATTAACTGGTTTGATCTCCTTGCTGTCCAAGGGACTCTCAGGAATCTTCTCTAGCACCATAGTTGGAAGGCAGCAATTCCTCAGCAACAAGTTTTCAAGTCTTCAGCAAAAATTCTTGGACAACAGAGTTTTACCAAGAGAATGCACTGGTCGTAGCAAACACCCTCGTTCAACAACACAAGGGAAGACACTACAGATGGACATCACCAGATGGTCAATACCAAAATCAGACTGATTATATTCTTTGCACCGAAGATGGAGAAGTTCTATACAGTCAGCAGAAACAAGACTGGAAGTCGACTGTGGCTCAGATCATGAATTCCTTATTGCCAAATTCAGACTAAAATTGAATAAAGTAGGGAAAACCACTAGACCATTCAGATCAGATCAGATCAGATCAGTCGCTCAGTCGTGTCCGACTCTTTGCGACCCCATGAACCGCAGCACGCCAGGCCTCCCTGTCCATCACCAGCTCCCGGAGGTCACTCAGACTCGCATCCATCGAGTCAGTGATGCCATCCAGCCATCTCATCCTCTGTCGTCCCCTTCTCCTCCTGCCCTCAATCCCTCCCAGCATCAGAGTCTTCTCCAATGAGTCAACTCTTCGCATGAGGTGGCCAAAATACTGGAGTTTCAGCTTTAGCATCATTCCTTCTAAAGAAATTCCAGGATTGATCTCCTTCAGAATGGACTGGTTGGATCTTCTTGCAGTCCAAGGGACTCTCAAGAGTCTTCTCCAACACCACAGTTCAAAAGCATCAATTCTTTGGCGCTCAGCCTTCTTCACAGTCCAGCTCTCACATCCATACATGACCACAGGAAAGACCATAGCCTTGACTAGGCGAACCTTTGTTGGTAAAGTAATGTCTCTGCTTTTGAATATGCTATCTATGTTGGTCATAACTTTCCTTCCAAGGAGCAAGCGTCTTTTAATTTCATGGCTGCAGTCACCATCTGCAGTGATTTTGGAGCCCAGACACTGAATTATTTTTTAATTTTGGAAAAGTATATGAGAAAAGTCTAAAAGATAAATTCATCCCCAAGCTTTCCTTCCCAATTCCTGTTTGGATTTAGAGAAAGTATCTTTGTTTCCTTTTCAAAGCACATCAAAAAAGGTGGACAGTAGGGAATAAAGAGAATGATGGAGGCCAAACCCAGCCATGTGACTTAGGAAGCTAAGCACCACCAAAGTCCTCAAAATGTGTATTTTTCTCTTGCCTAGGCAGCAAATGAAAAAGTAACCAACTTGCCCCAGGTCTGATTCTCTTGTCACTGATATAATCAAACAACAGCCCAGGTATAGTACTTCCTAAGCTAAAAATAAATCTCATCACCTCATTCTCTAGGTTAAAACACTTCCATGGCTCCCCATGGCCTTCAGGACAAATCACAGACTTACAAAGTCTTCAGAAGGCTGCTCTCTGCAGCCTTGCATCACGAACACGTATATGTGTTAGTGACTCCCAACCGCTTGGTTCTTTCCCCACCCTACTCTTGGCTTTGCTAACACAGATCCCAGGGCTTGAAATGCTCTCCCACACAGGGACCAGTATGTCACTGAATGGCCTCCACTTTGATCAGCCCCATTAAGCAAGTCTGTTCTTTAAGCCCTCGGGAAGCCTCTCATACCGCAAAGCTCCGCATGTCCACAGATTGGGTGTTAAGTGTGTAATAAGACCCACAGAAATTGCAACTACTTATTGTCTAACATGAGAGAGGTGTGACAGGACACAAGGTTGCAAGTTTAACCTTCAAGCCAGGGACAGGCAGAGGAAGGCTCATGACTGTGACCGCATGGCTCTTAGCCCCAGCCTATCAGGTCCCGTGCTATGGTGCATCCCCAAGCCCTCCTGATGGTGAGGGTCAGGGCCCCTCACCCAGCCTCTCCCCTGCCTCTGGCCTCCTAGGTTACCAATCCTGTAGTCTTAGGGTTCTATATGCCTCACCTCTGCCTCCCTCTGTTGCATTTTCAATCAAGTGAGTAAATTAACTGTCTCCTGAGACATCTCTTTTTGACAGCTCTTCTCACATTCCTGTTTCCTAGAACCTCCACCAGACCCTACGTAGCACTATTAACAATCCCCAACATTTCATCTTGGTCTGTTTCCTTTTGTTACCTTCCACTCCTTCCTTCCACCTGAAGAGACGCTGACAGAGAAGTGATTTGCAGGCTTTACTACAAAAAAACATCACCTAAGGAATTTCTGACTCAGTAGGTTATGGGTGAGGCCCTGGAATCTGCATTTTTAGCACGGACCTGGAAAGTGGTCCAAGGACTCCTTTAAGGAAAAGAGCAAGTAGACACGATCTCAGTGCTCTATGTCACCCTTCAGCCTAACTGGACCCTCTGAATGCTAGAGACAGTGTTTCCCCTAATGACTCAAAATGACCATTCACCAGACATCATGAGTGGAATCCAGGCAAACAATTATCACAACAACTGCCCTCAGATGGTCCAGGCAGGAACTACAGCTCTAACTCTTCCAGTTCTATACCCCATTATATCCTTATCCTGACATAACTTTATCTTTGAGCTATGGATAATATTTTATTTTCCACTCAAGTAATAGAAATTATTCTGCTGCCTACTTATACTCCCTATTTTATTCATATCAATGCACGTTTTATTAGAATAGAATAATAATGCTTCTCTATGCATTTCATTTTTTTTTAAATAATTTTATTTATTTTGGGCTGTGCTGAGTCTTTGTTGCTGTGCGGGTTTTTCTCTAGTTGTGGCAAGCACGGGCTACTCTCTACTTGTGGTGCACAGGTTTCTCCTTGCAGTGACTTCTCTTGTTACAGAACACGGGCTCTAGGGCTCATGAGCTTCAGTAGTTGCATCACGTGGGCTCACTAGTTGCGGTTCCTGGGCTCCAGAGCGCTGGCTCAATAGCTGTAGCGCACCAGCTTTGTTGCTCACAGCACATGGGATCTTCCCAGATTAGGGATCAAACCCATGTCTCCTACACTGGCAGGTAGATTCTTTACCACTGAGCCACCAGGGAAGCCCTATGTAATTCATTTTTAAAAGATATTTAGATAGCATACAGATTTAGAATTCATAACCCAACTTACGCAGAAACTATTCTACTAACAGTCATCTAATCACATATACTTTCCTCAAATATGTTATAATAGCTAATTTGAGCTTGACATCAATGGAGATGATAGAGATTAGTGAGAATTACTACCATCTGGCAAGTACATGGCTACTAGAAGTGGTGTGAAGTGTCAGGACCAGTTATAAACAGAGCTTGAAGGAGGCAACACACACTGTAGTCCAGTGGAAGCAAAGGGTAGGGCCGGGCCTGGGGAGCTGCTTTCCTTGTCCTTTGGGACATGAGCATGCTTATGTTCTGTGAGTGTCCGAAGCGGTTTCAGCCAAAAATGCATGCTGTTTTACATGTAAAGAGTTTTTATTATATACATAGCATAAATTTTATGATTTTAACCATTTTTAAGAGTACATTGAGTACATTCACATTTTTGTCTAACCATCATCACTATCCACCTCCAGAATCTTTTCATCATCCCAGACTGAAACTGTATTATTATTTTGGTCCATTAACTGGTTTTGGTCACGTTCATCAATTTTTTTTTAGCATGGTACCTAAATACATGTTAACTATGTTAACTGTCCCGATAACATCAGGGATGTTGGGTCTTCATTTTCGCTTTTGAGTTTCATTTTTGAGCAGTCCTGCTTGTAAGAAGTAATGTTTCATTGCTAATACTTTTTCTTAGAAGTCTTCCAATGAACAAAGAGATCTGCTTTTTAAAAAAACAGAATGAAACTCACTATATCTTGACTTTTTATAAATTTAAGATAAATTATGGGATCTTAGCAATTTCATTTTTCCTATATCTTAAAATATTTTGCTATTCATCACTTTAGGCATTATTTGATATTTCTCACCAATTATTCTCAATTATGCTAAAAACATTAAAATAATGTGTAATGGAAAAATAATGAAATTGCCTAAAAGTTTCATGCAATAATAAAATAAACCATCACTATTACATCATCCTTCAGTTTTCCTATTGTCTTGCCCCAAGTACTGCAGCATCTTTCAAGGATTACGAGAAGACAGGGGATACCATCTTTGTAATTTTTAAAATATCTTTCAGTCAACACAGTTTAGAATTTATAATTTTTATTTTCTGCTCATAGTGGCAAAAATAAGGAAATTTGCAGAGGAAGTTGTTTCACAAGTATTATATAAATCATAAGATCAACGCAAGAGATTGCATGTAACCAAGATCTCAGACTATGAGTCTTCAGATGATGATATGCTAAGCAAATTTTCTCAAACTCTAGAATCATTGAGTGGATACTGTATTTCTAAAGATTAAAAGGCAATGTGGTGTTCTCAATGAGATAGTCACCCAGTAAGAACTTTATCATGCAATGTTTTCTGATCAGAACCTGGCCCATCCTGTTTTGCTAAAAAGATGAATTTCAATACTCTTTCATCTTTATGTTGACTGTACACCCACATTTTGCTTGATATGGGTCATAAGCAGAGAAGACAGGTATGTATAAAAGGGTGAGTGAAAGAACTAATGCAAATTAAAAAAATTTACTGATCACTAATTCATGTTTATAAATCTGAAATGTTTTACAATTATGGAAAAAAGATGGCTGTCCTCTCAAAACTATGAGCCATCATATTTTTCAAAAGTATATTTTGATGTTAACTGCAAGAAGATAAAAATCAGAAGCAATGATAAGCTAAAACTTATAGAGGTGTATGTAAAATCTGGAGTCATATTTACAAGATGGATATGTTCCAGAATCATACATGACAGTCGATGATTGTAGTTGAATGTTATTCAAAGGAAGTTGCCCGTTTTTGGTGTATGTACCTTCTAAACCTGGGTGGCTCAGATGATTAAGAATCTACCTGCAACACGGAAGACCCCAGTTTGATTCCTGGATTGGGAAGATCCCCTATAGAAGGAAATGGCAACCCACTCCAGTATTCTTGCCTGGAGAATCCCATGGACAGAGAAGCCTGGTGGGCTACAGTCCGTGGGTTTACAAAGAGTCAGACATGACTGAGTGACTAACACTTTCACTTTTCACCTTCTAAACCAGGAATTGGGATTTTCTATGTTGAAATTTTTATTAAAATGTCTAATAAATCTGTCTTCACACTATCTGTGATACTATTCTACAAATTATTCATAAAATGACTTAAAATATAAAAGCACAAAAAAAGATTCTTTGGAGGCAAATGGTAAATATTGACAACTATTCCTGGTATACCAAGTGGTAAGTACTCAGTAAACTCTGTTGTTATTATCACAGTCATCATACAGAGTTTAATCAAGTCCTAGATTTACCTTGAGAAAGAAACCACATCCTATGTTCACGAAACAATAAGGACTCATGAGCACCAGCAGGTCTGAGGTATCCTGTTACCACATCCAGCACAAAATGTCTAGTAGGAGATCCCACTGTGGTACACAAAAGGCCCATCTGGGGGCCTGATGTGGCCATTCACAGGTAAACCTTCTTCCTGGAGTGTGTGTGACTTGGCGCAAAGCCTGCCAAGATGCATCACTCCCAGAGAGCAGCACTGAAATATAAACATTACTGTAGGGAGCTCAGCCTGGTGCTCTGTGACAGCCTAGAGCTGGGGGATAGGGTGGGCGGTGGGAGGGAGGTTCAAGAGGGAGGGGACATGTGTATACCTATGGCTGATTCATGATTATGCACGGCAGAAGCCAACACAACATTGTAAAGCAATTATCCTGCAATCAAAAATAAGTAAATTATTTTAAAAATAAACTAAAACAACTGAAAAGATGCATCATTCTCCCTGACCACCACTCACTTCCTGACTCACAGAGGACTGAGAAGCCACCAGAAGACCTGGTAATGTATCTTCCATGAATTTTAAGAGCTCAGCCCTTTAAAACAAAAGGAAAAGGAAAACTTGTACCCCAAGCTCCTTTAATCAAAGGCTGTGATTTTGAATGAAGTAGAAGGCTATGAGACAAGACCACCTGGCTCGAGGAGGGAGTATCCATTGAAAAACATCATACCACTGAATCCAGAAAAGGACACCATGAGGGCCACAGAAAGGAAAACAGAAATAGAGGAATTTTTAGTAACCCTGAAAACAAAGACATAAGTGGGTAAAGAAGAAAACTCGGTGATTCAAATGTCTATATTTACATGTATATATGTAGTATGTGTATATATTAAATATATATTTATATGTAATATATCTATATATTATATATATTTATATAAATATATATTTATATACATGTAGTATATGTATGCGTATATATTTAATATATACACATACACACATAATTTTTTTTAATTAGAAATGTGATCTCCTGGGTTTGTTCAATGCAAGGAATAACTTTCCAATTACAGAAGGATCTTTTAATGGGAAAAAAAAGTTCCCACAAGACTGTGGATGGTCCCCATGCAGAATACAGTCAAACAGTGACCAGAGGACCACCTGAAAACTGTGCTGCAAAAGTCATTCCTGAGCTGGGAGAGAGGAAACTGGATTCCCTCTAAGGTCTCTTCCACCTAAACTCAGGATAACACAATGGGGAGAATGAGAGTCCTGCAATCAGAGTGTCTGGGTTCAAATTCTAGCCCAGTCTTTAGAACAGGGCTGGGTATGCTGTGGTTAGTCGTTCAGTTGTGTCTGACCCTGCAACCCCATGGACTGTAGCCCACCAGGCTCCTGTCCATGGGGATTTTCCAGGCAAGAATACTGGAGTGGTTGCCATGCCCTCCTCCAGGGGATCTTCCCAACCCTGGGATCGAACCCAGGTCTCCCACACTGCAGGCAGATTCTTCACCCTCTGAGCTACTCAGAACAGGGCTCAGTTCAGTTCTGTTCAGTGCAGTCGTGTCCGGCTCTTTGCAACCCCATGGACTGCAGCACACCAGGCTTCCCTCCATCACCAACTCCCAGAACTTAGTCAAACTCATATCTATCGCATCAGTGATGCCATCCAACCATCTCATCCTCTGTCATGCCCTTCTCCTGCCCTCAATCTTTCCTAGAACCAGGAGTCTCCAGCAGAGGCTAGGGTTGGTGGTGGCTGCTGCAGGGTCCGAGGCACAGAGTGCAGCAGTGCAAGCATGGGACCTTTTGAAAGAGGCCCCCATTATCTTCATTACCTTCATGATAGTTTGTCCTCAGGTCAAGCAACAGGGAGGAACACAGCCCTGCCCAATAAAAAATTGGATTAAAGAATTACTGGACATGGCCCCACCCATCAGAACAAGACTCAGTCAGGCTCTCCCATCAGGAAACTTCCATAAGCCTCTTATCCTTCTCCATCTGAGGGCAGACAGAATGAAAACCACAATCACAGAAAACTAACCAATCTGATCACATGGACCACAGCCTTGTCTAGCTCAATGAAACTATGAACCATGCCATGTAGGGCCACCCAATACAGATGGGTCACGCTGAAGAGTTCTGACAAAACGTGGTCCACTGGAGAAGGGAATGGCAAACCACTTCAGTATTCTTGCCTTGGGAACCCCATGAACAGTATGAAAAGGCAAAAAAGAACAGGGCTAGAGAGACACTATTTAAATAAACCTAACTTGTATCATCTGTGTGGCCCAATGATGGCAGTGGTACCCACTTGGGGAGGATATGTTCTGTTTGCCCCTACAGACCCCTTTGCAACCTTCACTAGCCCTGTCTGCCCAGAAGACATCCACTGGCCTGGAGGAAATTCTTCTATAGACTCTCTTGTTGGGTGCAAGAAGCTTCTGCCACAGTAGGAGATTGCAGGAAGGGAAAAGGGTGAGAGGGGGGACAGTGAAGCCATGGGCTGTCTCCTGGTCCCTATCCTATCTGATGGGCTGTGTCCTTCAAGTGAAGGTCACGTGCTCTCCAGGCAGCCCTATCTACATGCTTGCTTCTGGACTCTGGAAATTCCCCCCTAACCTCAACCGTCCAGGCCCAGAAGTGACAGCTCCTTTACTACTTGCCCAGAGATACTGCTCTTTCTGTTGTAGATCCCTACCCCTGCTTTCACTTTGCAAATAGTCTACTAATTAAAGCCTCTTCCAGTGATCTTAATTTGAAGTTGCTTCTGTGCTTTGCTGGGACCCTGATGCCTCTGAACTCTCTTGCTTTTTCCATGATCCAGCAGATGTTGGCAATTTGATCTTTGACTGTGTAGATCACAATAAACTATGGAAAATTCTGAAAGAGATGGGAATACCAGACCACCTGATCAGCCTCTTGAGAAATCTGTATGCAGGTCAGGAAGCAACAGTTAGAACAGGACATGGAACAACAGACTGGTTCCAAATAGGAAAAGGAGTACGTCAAGGCTGCATGTTGTCATCATGTTTATTTAACTTATATGCAGAGTACATCATGAGAAATGCTGGACTGGAAGAAACACAAGTTGGAATCAAGATTGCTGGGAGAAATATCAATAACCTCAGATATGCAGATGACACCACTCTTATGGCAGAAAGTGAAGAGGGGCTAAAAAGCCTCTTGATGAAAGTGAAAGTCGAGAGTGAAAAGGTTGGCTTAAAGCTCAACATTCAGAAAACGAAGATCATGGCATCTGGTCCCATCACTACATGGGAAATAGATGGAGAAACAGTGGAACAATGTCAGACTTTCTTTTTCTGGGCTCCAAAATCACTGCAGATGGTGACTGCAGCCATGAAATTAAAAGACGCTTACTCCTTGGAAGGAAAGTTATGACCAACCTAGATAGCATATTCAAAAGCAGAGACATTACTTTACCAACAAAGGTTCGCCTAGTCAAGGCTATGGTCTTTCCTGTGGTCATGTATGGATGTGAGAGCTGGACTGTGAAGAAGGCTGAGCACCGAAGAATTGATGCTTTTGAACTGTGGTGTTGGAGAAGACTCTTGAGAGTCCCTTGGACTGCAAGGAGATCCAACCAGTCCATTCTGAAGGAGATCAATCCTGGAATTTCTTTGGAAGCAATGATGCTAAAGCTGAAACTCCAGTATTTTGGCCACCTCATGCGAAGAGTTGACTCATTGGAGAAGACTCTGATGCTGGGAGGGATTGAGGGCAGGAGGAGAAGGGGACGACAGAGGATGAGATGGCTGGATGGCATCACTGACTTGATGGGTGTGAGTCTGAGTGACCTCCGGGAGCTGGTGATGGACAGGGAGGCCTGGCGCGCTGCGGTTCATGGGGTCACAAAGAGTCGGACATGACTGAGTGACTGATCTGATCTGATCTGATCTGATGCCTCTGAGGATGGTTGAGAGGGTTAAAGTGCACTTGGAAAACATGACAATGACAGCTGTATCCTTTCTCCTGTGTCCCACTCCTCTTTTTACCCAGGGTTAACCCTTCTATCTAGTTCCTCTTCTGATTCTTTAACAGAGGAGTCAACAAACTGCAAAGAGCCAGACAGTTAATCTTTTAGGCTTCATGGGCTACCAGCCTATCACCATGACTCAACTCTTTCCTTGTTGGAAAGAAGCAGCCATAAGCAATATAAAAACAATAAGTGTGGCTATGTTCCCGTAACATTTATGAACACTAATATTTGCATTTCTTAGAGTTTTCATGGGTCATGTAATAGTCTTATTTTGATTATTTTTCAACCATTTGAAAAATATAAAAACCATTTTCAGCTCTCAAGTTATACAAAACAGGCAGGCTTTGTATTATACTCCATACTTTGCCGACTCCTGCTTTAACAAAGTTCTGAGATTTAGCATTTATACTACACCAGAGAGCTTTTAAGCTCCAAATTATTATTCTACTTTTCTTCTAGTTTCCTTTTAATTTAAGAAGCCTACAAATTCATTCTTTGAATCCAAAGCTTGCTAGCTCTTTACCATCATCTTTGCAAAATGGCTTCCAAAATCCTGTCCTATAGCACATTCAGACCCCTCCCCTCTATAGCGACTTCCAGGGGCAATGACCCCAAAGCTGTTCCCACAAAAGAAACCCATCCCAGCACTGTTTCATCTAGGAAAAGGCACAGCCAGGACCAGCCCAGGGTGATTCACTCCTGAAGATAACAGCATCGTGTATCTGGACAAAGCCAGTATGCTGGCAAAGTTGAGAAGATGAGAGTAGTGTTTGCAGGATTTCACCTGATTATGTCCACCATGGGCTGCTACCCATTCAGGACATTTACGTATATCTGATGATTTACTGCTCTGATGATGATTCTCTCCTTCCTCCCTTCCTTCAAAGGCCAATCTGATCAGTTGGTGCAAAAGTGCTGGTAGATACTAAGCTGTTTAACGCATTCCAACAAACCTGACTTATACAGACACAGACATTCTTGAATTTCATCCATCCAGTCTTTAAAATAATTCCTTATCTAAGCAGTGATTTTCAACTCTGGCTGCACATTAGAACCACCTGGAAAGCATTTTAAAATGCTAATGTGCAGACTCCACCCTACAATGGTTACAACGTTATCTGCGATTTTACAATGCTTCCCAGTGAATCCTGGTGCAAAGTGAGGCTTTAGAATTATGGACCTAGAGGGATGGCCAAGGAAAAAATTTTCAGGCAGCTGAAGGAGGTCATGTCATGGCGCACCCATTCAAATCACAAATGCTTTATTTTTCTTATTCTCCATGCAGAGTTGCAAAAATGAAGGCAATTGGGAGAATGGATTAGAAATAAAAATTACTGTGCACCTAGTTTGTGTTTTGCTTGTATTAGTGACTTTTCATTCATTTACTCGTTCATCCAATAACATTTATAAAGCTACTCTGTGCCAGGCACCCTGCTAAACGCTGCATTTATGAGGTGAGTAATATAGGCATGATCTCTGCCCTCATGGAGCTTATATTCTCATGGGTGGAAAGTGTAGAGGAGCTGAACTAATTATGACACAATTATTACTTAATGACAATTAAGTCTTACAACCTCAGAATACACCTTCCATGGGTATCAACTTACTTGAGGGAGATCAGGCAACCTGGCTGAACCTCAAAGCATGAACAAGAACTTACGAAATAAAAAGTGGGGATGGCAGAAGGAAGTACACGTGCAAAGGCTCTGTGGTAAGTGGGTAGGAGTTCAGAGCTTTTGAAGAATTGAAGACAATGTGGGTTAAATTCAGAGAGCAAAAGAAGAATAGTGGGATACATGAGGGCCATGGCCTTGGAGGCCTTATTAAGACACTATATGTTACCTCATTTGTACTTCATTAATGTCTGCATTTTATAGACTCAGAACACCGGTAACATGCTCAGGGTTTCATCACAGGAAAGAGGTGAGGCCAGCACTCAAACCCCCTCAGTTTAATTCCCCCTCTGTACTTTCAAGGTGAGACGATTCAGTACAAACAGAAATTATAAATCCTTGGAGAAGGAAATGGAAACCCACTCCAGTATTCTTGCCTGGGAAATCTCATGGACAGAGGAGCCTGGTGGGCTACATACAGTCCATAGGTTCACAAGAGTCTGACACTACCTAGAAATTAAACCACCACCACCAAATGCCTCTGGAAGAGTTTTCCCAGGTGTTTCGTGTGGGGCCAACCTACCACTCGTGAGTCAGCACCCAGATGCCCAGGGTTACTCTTCCCTCCAACAGCCCTGATCTGGTAGGCTCACACTGACAACTCTGCCTCTCTTGCTCATTCAGATACTAGGGGACTCAGAGATGAATAAAATATGTTAACATAAGGCCGGTTGTAACAATGCTTGGAAAGAAAGCAGCCTGTTCTAAGACTAATAGTGTCGGAGGGACTGATTTTGATTGAGAAGAACATAAAATGTGAATCCAGCTCTGATTGATGATAGCCCATATTGATCAAGGTTTAACTGCAATGCCTTATTTGACTGTTGTCTCTGGTTTGGTAGTATTCCTAATTTTGTTCTAGCTTGTACCCTCAATCATCTTCTGTGTGAAAGCTCTTAGTCAATCTGAATAAAAGGAGTCTTTTAAAATGGTTTTAAAAATAAATTATAAATTGTTTGTGTTTCTATACAGAGTCTCTTCATATAGAAATGTAATATCTGTGCTTATATGTAGATGTAAGATTGCTGTTGTTCAGTCTCTAAGTTGTGACCAACTCTTTGTGACCTCATGGACTATAGCATGCCTGGCTCCATCCTCCACTACTTCATGGAGTTTGCTCAGATTAATGTCCATTGAGTCTGTAATACTCTCTCTCTCATACTGCATTGCAGGTGGATTCTGTACCACTGAGCCACCAGGGAAGCCCAAGTATATAGATAGGAAGGAACAGAATAAAAGGAATCAACTTCAGGGATATTAACTTTCACTTTATGAAGAAAAAGATTGGCCTGCACCTCCGAGTCAGTCTGCGAATTCAAAAAGAGTTCCTATCACTGGACCACAATAATAATAATCAGAAAAAAATCATTCATTGATTTATTTATCAGTATTTATGAGCACTTACATACCAAGCACTAGAGACACAGATGAAAATACTAAATCACAACACTAGTAGATCTTACAGTCTTGTCTAGAAGAGAGGATAGAAGCAATGTACTTCAGTTCAGTTCAGTCGCTCAGTCGTGTCCAACTCTTTGTGACCCCATGAATCGCAGCACGCCAGGCCTCCCTGTCCATCACCAACTCCTGGAGTTCACTCAGACTCACGTCCATCAAGTCGGTGATGCCCTCCAGCCATCTCATCCTCTGTCGTCCCCTTCTCCTCCTGCCCCCAATCCCTCCCAGCATCAAGGTCTTTTCCAACGAGTCAGCTCTTAGTAGGGTGGCCAAAGTATTGGAGTTTCAGCTTCAGCATCAGTCCTTCCAATGAACACCCAGGGCTGATCTCCTTTAGAATGGTTGGATCTCACTGCAGTTCAAGGGACTCTCAAGAGTCTTTTCCAACACCACAGTTCAAAAGCACCAATTCTTCAGTGCTCAGCTTTCTTCACAGTCCAACTCTCACATCCATAAGTGACCACTGGAAAAACCATAGCCTTGACTAGATGGACCTTTGTTGGTGAAGTAATGTCTCTGCTTTTGAATATGCTGTCTAGGTTGGTCATAACTTTCCTTCCAAGGAGTAAGCGTCTTTTAATTTCATGGCTGCAATCACCATCTGCAGTGATTTTGAAGCCCCCAAAAATAAAGTCTGACACTGTTTCCACTGTTTCCCCAGCTATCCCATGTCTGAGGTCAGGGGCGGCAGCTGAGAGGAGCAACCCCATTTTCAAGGAGCGGCGGCTGCATGGGCACAGGAGGGCCAAGAGGAGCTACTCCTCATTCAAGGTCAGGAGGGGTGACCTCATCCAAGGTATGGAGCAGCAGCTGTGCTTTGCTGGAGCAGACATGAAGAGATACCCCACGTCCAAGGTAAGAGAAACCCAAGTAAGACAGTAGGTGTGGCGAGAGGGCATCAGAGGGCAGACAGACTGAAACCATAATCACAGAAACTAGCCAATCTAATCACATGGACCACAGCCTGGTCTAACTCATTGAAACTAAGCCCTGCCATGTGGGGCCACCCAAGACGGATGGGTCAAAATGGAGAGGTCTGACAGAATGTGGTCCACTGGAGAAGGGAATGACAAACCACTTCAGTATTCTTGCCTTGAGAACCCCATGAACAGTATGAAAAAGCAATATACTTAGCCCAATGCAAATCAGAAATTCTTAAAGTTTAATAGAAGAAAAGAGAATGGCGATACTTTATAGTTACTATTTATTTCTACCAGGATTATCTTTTTCTACTCTACTCCTTCACTTCAAAGTTTTTCAAAGGTGAACATCCAAAAAATTAAGGTCAATAAAAATTGCTGTTATTTGGTAATTAGGGAAGACCACATTGTGAATAAAATTTAAGCAATGGGCAAGGACATTCTGGAGCATGATCAAAAAATTGTACAAATTTTGGAAAATTGTACAAATCTTCCCCAAAAGGTCTGATCCAGTTCCAAAATCAGCAATGTACATGAGATTGCTCCAATCCTCTTCCAGATGGTTTGAGGAAATGGGAGCTGAGTCCTAGACATAATGCTTAGTATAAGAGATAGAGATGGACAAATAAAAAGCTTCATTAAAATCCTAAAATAAAATGGAAAAGTCTGCAGCAGATGGTATGGATTATACACAGTTAAATGTCTGACAAAGGCAGTCGTGATTTTTTTTTTATCAGCAACAAGGATTTGGGAGAAAATGGGAAGACTGAATTATAGAAAATACAGTATTGATTTTTGAAAATGGAAGTAAGATTATCCTAACCAGTACCTCAGGTAAACTTTTTCAATTTCTATTAAAATTTTCAGTTTGAGTCTAACCATCAAGGAGGCTTCTCAGCGCACTTTCCTGAGACCCAGTAAGCGGTGGGGAAGGGCCTGTCTTCTCTTTCTTCTCCAAAAACAGCCAACAACTGCTCAGAACAGTTGACCCTGGGGGACCAGCACACCTGCCCGTGGTCAAGAGAGGTGACTGAGTGGGGAGGCCCTGCTAAGTTCCACACACCAGTCTATTGCATATCAAAATCACACCATGTGTGTACACATATGCACACAGGTACACATGTACATATACATCACCAGTCACCCTCTTTCCTCTCTTTAGAGCTGTTTCTTCTGCCCTATCACCCAGCTAGCATTTGGCAAAAGAGAAGAGACTCAGGCCCTCAGAGCACAATGAAGCCTCTCCCAATGTATTCCCCAAACTAAGATGCATAAGAATACCTTCCTGGTCCTCTCTGGAGACAACTAAGTCAGAGCTCTGCCTAAGAACAGCCTTCTATTTCTCCGTTCCAAGAACACTCCAGGGCCATCACCTCACATGTCCTTCAGTCACCCTTCCCTCAAGTAAAATGTTAAAAATGGCAATAGACTAGAAGAACTTTGCTTTCAAGGGCCACAAATGCTTACCGTGTAATACTTTGTGCCAGCCCCACCCACATCAAATGTATTCTCATTAATACTTTGACTCTCACTTTCTCATCCTCCAACATTATGAACCTTAATTTCATCAGCCAGCCAGCCCAGCTTCCTAGATTTGAGCAGACGCAGTTGTCTGTTCATCATACCCATTATGATAAGGGTCCTTAGTAGGTTGTCAGCTGCCTCTGATGTGTAAATGTGTGGTCTAGACTCACTAGAAGTGTGGGTCCAGGATTAACAGCATCATTATTAGAATTATTAGAGAAATGCAAAGCAAAACTACAATGAGATGCCACCTCACAAAGGTCAGAATGGCCACCGTTAAAAAGTCTACAAATAACAAATGTTGGAGAGGGTGTGGAGCAAAGGGAACTCTTGTACACTGTTGTTGGGAATGTAAGTTGGAACAGCCACTATGGAAAACAGTATGGCGATTCCTCAAAAAACTAAAACTAGAGATGCTATATGTTCCAGATATTCCACCCCGGGTCATGTATCCAGACAAAACTATAATTCAGAAAGATACACGCACCCCAATGTTCATAGCAGCATTCTTCACAATAACCAAGACATGGAAACAACCTCAATGTCCATCAACAGATGAATGGATAAAGAAGATGCAGCATAAACACAATGGACTATCACTCAGCCATAAAAAGAATAAAATAATGCCATTTGCAGCAACATGGATAGACCTAGAGATTATCATACAACATGGATAGACCTAGAGATTATCATACTAAATGAAGCCATAAAGACAAATACTGTATGATATCACTTACATGTGGAATCTAAAATATGGCACAAACGAACATATCTATGACACAAAAACATATTTATAGAGAACAGAATTGTGGTTGCCAAGGGGAAGGTGCAGTGGGGAAGGGAAGGATGGGGAGTTTGGAATTAGCAGATGCAAGTTATAATATATAGAATGGATAAACAACAAATCCTATTATGGCACAGGGAACGATATTCAATATCCTGTGATAAACCATAATGGAAAAGAATATAAAAACAATGTATATATATCTAACTGAACTGCTGTATAGATGTTAACACTGTAAGTCAACAATACTTCAGTAAAAAAGAAAAGAAAGAAAATACAAAGATCAGAATGAAAAAAAAAAAAAAAAAAAATTCAGCAGAACTCTAGGCCTCACCCCAGATCTCCTGAGTCAAAATCTGCATTTTAACACTACCTTGGGTGATCCTTATGCACACAAAAGTTTAAAAATTACTGAGAAACAGGAGTTCTCTGTCTAAACTGCAAGACACTTATCATACACCTAAATACAGGTTGGGAGTAAACATGAAATGCTAACTGAGTCACTAGAATCAGATTTTACAGAGATAATGGGAGAATACCTAATAAACAGCTGTCAATACTATTTACATCTTGACTCCATAATCTACATACCTTATATGAAGCATTTTGAGAACTCAGTGACTCTACATATTTAAGTGTAAGTGCCAGAGAAGTTCAAAGAAAGGAGAGCTTGATACGGGATATCCAGGTAGGGGGGAAATACCATTGAGACAGTAGGACTTGAATCAAAGATAAGTGGATAAGACCTTGCTAAAATATGACTACTAAGAAAATCTCATAAATCGAAAATAGATTGAGTTGTCAGCTAGTGCTTACCAACCATGTGAACCTCAATAAATTGCTTCTTTTCTCCAGGCATTAATAAACCAGGAAGGTAACACAGCAGAGTGGAAACAAGATTTGGTGTCAGAAGGACCCGCCTCCAATTCTAGCCAGACTATGTCACCTTGGGATAGTTACCTTCCCTCGCTAAGCCTCAGCAGTCTACCTAAAAATGAGAGTAATACCTGAGAATTCAATAATAGAATAAAGTTCTCAGATGTATCTGTTGCATAACTGGTGGTCAACTAACATTACTTTACCTTTGTTCCTCCCTTCCTCTGGCAAAGAATTGGGCCAAGAGAAATATGAACTAAATCTAGATCTGAGTTGCCAAGGACAATCTGGATGAGGAAAGTCCTGAAGAGCTCAAGTTTGATGCAGCAAGAACTAAGGGTCATCGTGCAAAAGTGAGATGAGTATTTTAGGAAGGCCAGCCTAGTAGTGTGTCCAGAATGGACTAGAGAGACAGACAGGTGATTGCAATAGTGAATTGGCAAGTTCACTGAAATGCATAAAGGACTTTGTACCAGTTTTAACAGCACATCCGCGTGGATCATTTATCTCTGCTCCCAGATCTACTCTGCACTTCACCCACTCTAACTTGCATATTTGCAGACTGGATTTCTTGCCAACTAGCTTCCAGGTAGAAACAGCCAATGGGAGGCTAGAAAGCCTGAAATAGGAAGAGGAAGGAAGCTGTTTACCCTTTCCTCTCCCTGCTCAAGGTGGCATCTTACAGCTTATTTCTCCTGGGGGTCTCCAGCTTCAACAGGAACCTTGGCCTTTGGGCTCCCTGCTTCCTCCAGGCAGCCTTTGCAGAAGTCCCAATTCTGGGCTCTGGTGACACCTCCACCCTCTGTGGTCTCTCTGGTGTGAGGGTGTGACAAGCTTCCAGCCACTGCCAACCTCTGAGTTGCTGTACCCTCTCCTTGCTTCTCAGCTTTACCATCAGCTGGGTAACCATACTAAAATATAACAAAACTATAATATGGCTTTCTGTACTATATTAGGGATGGAGCCAAAGCAAAAACAATACCCACTTGTGGATGTGACTGGTGATAGAAGCAAGGTCCGATGCTATAAAGAGCAATATTGCATAGGAACCTGGAATGTTAGGTCCATAAATCAAGGAAAATTGGAAGTGGTCAAACAGGAGATGACAAGAGTGAACGTCAACATTCTAGGAATCAGCGAACTAAAATGGACTGGAATGGGTGAATTTAACTCAGAGGACCATTATATCTACTACTACGGGCAGGAATCCCTTAGAAAAAATGGAGTAGCCATCATGGTCAACAAAAGAGTCCGAAATGCAGTACTTGGATGCAATCTCAAAAACGACAGAATGATCTCTGTTCGTTTCCAAGGCAAACCATTCAATATCACAGTAATCCAAACCTATGCCCCAACCAGTAACTCTGAAGAAGCTGAAGTTGAACGGTTCTATGAAGACCTATAAGACCTTTTAGAACTAACACCCAAAAAAGATGTCCTTTTCATTATAGGAGACTGGAATGCAAAAGTAGGAGATCAAGAAACACCTGGAGTAACAGGCAAATTTGGCCTTGGAATATGGAATGAAGCAGGGCAAACACTAATAGAGTTTTGCCAAGAGAACGCACTGGTCATAGCAAACACCCTCTTCCAACAATACAAGAGAAGACTCTACACATGGACATCACCAGATGGTCAACACCAAAATCAGATTGATTATATTCTTTGCAGCCAAAGATGGAGAAGCTCTATACAGTTGGGAGCTGACTGTGGCTCAGATCATTAATTCCTTATTGCCATATTCAGACTTAAATTGAAGAAAGTAGGGAAAACCAATAGACCATTCAGATATGACCTAAATCAAATCCCTTATGATTATACAGTGGAAGTGAGAAATAGATTTAAGGGACTAGATCTGATAGATAGAGTGCCTGATGAACTATGGACGGAGGTTCATGACAATGTACACGAGACAGGGATTAAGACCATCCCCATGGAAAAGAAATGCAAAAAAGCAAAATGGCTATCTGGGGAGGCCTTACAAATAGCTGTGAAAAGAAGAGAAGTGAAAACCAAAGGAGAAAAGGAAAGATATAAACATCTAAATGCAGAGTTCCAAAGAATAGCAAGAAGAGATAAGAAAGCCTTCCTCAGCAATCAATGCAAAGAAATAGAGGAAAACAACAGAATTGGAAAGACTAGAGATCTCTTCAAGAAAATTAGAGACACCAAGGGAACATTTCATGCAAAGATGGGCTCAATAAAGGATAGAAATGGTATGGACCTAACAGAAGCAGAAGATATTAAGAAGAGGTGGCAAGAATACACAGGAGAAATATACAAAAAAGATCTTCATGACCAAGATAATCACGATGGTGTGATCACTCACCTAGAGCCAGACATCTTGGAATGTGAAGTCAAATGGGCCTTAGGAAGCATCACTACGAACAAAGCTAGTGGAGGTGATGGAATTCCAGTTGAGCTCTTTCAAATCATGAAAGACGATGCTGTGAAAGTGCCGCACTCAATATGCCAACAAATTCGGAAAACTCAGCAGTGGCCACAGGACTGGAAAAGGTCAGTTTTCATTCCAATCCCAAAGAAAGGCAATGCCAAAGAATGCTCAAACTACCGCACAATTGCACTCATCTCACATGCTAGTAAAGTAATGCTCAAAATTCTCCAAGCCAGGCTTCAGCAATATGTGAACCGTGAACCTCCAGATGTTCCAGCTGGTTTTAGAAAAGGCAGAGGAACCAGAGATCAAATTGCCAACATCCGCTGGATCATGGAAAAAGCAAGAGAGTTCCAGAAAAACATCTATTTCTGCTTTATTGACTATGCCAAAGCCTTTGACTGTGTGGATCACAATAAACTCTGGAAATTCTGAAAGAGATGGGAATACCAGACCACCTGACCTGTCTCTTGAGAAGCCTGTATTCAGGTCAGGAAACAACAGTTCAAACTGGACATGGAACAACAGACTGGTTCCAAATAGGAAAAGGAGTACGTCAAGGCTGTATATTGTCACCATGTTTATTTAACTTATGTGCAGAGTACATCATGAGAAACGCTGGGCTGGATGAAGCACAAGCTGGAATTAAGATTGCTGGGAGAAATATCAATAACCTCAGATATGCAGATGACACCACCTTTATGGCAGAAAGTGAAGAGGAACTAAAAAGCCTCTTGATAAAAGTGAAAGAGGAGAGTGAAAAAGTTGGCTTAAAGCTCAACATTCAGAAAACTAAGATCATGGCATCTGGTCCCATCACTTCATGGGAAATAGATGGGGAAACAGTGGAAACAGTGTCAGACTTTATTTTTCTGGGCTCCAAAATCACTGCAGATGGTGACTGCAGCCATGAAATTAAAAGACATTTACTCCTTGGAAGGAAAGTTATGACCAACCTAGAAAGCATATTCAAAAGCAGAGACATTTGCCAACAAAGGTCCATCTAGTCAAGGCTATGGTTTTTCCTGTGGTCATGTATGGATGTGAGAGTTGGACTGTGAAGAAAGCTGAGCACTGAAGAATTGATGCTTTTGAACTGTGGTGTTGGAGAAGACTCTTGAGAGTCCCGTGGACTGCAACAAGATCCAACCAGTCCATTCTGAAGGAGATTAGTCCTGGGTGTTCTTTGGAAGGACTGATGCTAAAGCTGAAACTCCAGTACTTTGGCCACCTCATGGGAAGAGTTGACTCACTGGAAAAAGACTGATGCTGGGAGGGATTGGGGGCAGGAGGAGAAGGGGACGACAGAGGATGAGATGGCTGGATGGCGTCACTGACTTGATGGACGTGAGTCTCAGTGAACTCCAGGAGTTGGTGATAGACAGGGAGGCCTGGTGTGCTGCAATTCATGAGGTCCTAAAGAGTCAGACATGACTGACTGACTGAACTGTACTATATTATTCCTTCTATTGAAAGATTAAAAGTCATTTATATTTTCCAGCTAGACCTTATCTGACAACAGCATCGAAATCACAATACATCTCAGATGATTTTTATATGATGATGTGGAAAATATAGAAATAAAAGCTACATAATGTCTGATCTTCCATTGAAGAGAGGGAGAGAAATTGGGGTCAAAATTCTCCAACCAAAACATATCACGAATCCATTAACACAGGATAATTATTAATCTGGGACTGTAATGGTACCTATGAGTGTGTCACATTTAATTTAGCACTTGCTTGTGTGATCTGGAAAGGTGAATAACAAATGCAAAAATTAATTCCACAGGTCTACTCGGGAGATGTTACAAATACCCAAAAGGATGGTGAAATAATCATACACACAAAAAAACCTTACAGTTAGAGAAATATGGGCAGGATATGGTGGTGAAACTTATCAAAATGCATAGCTGAATCAGAATAGTATAATGAGATACTGCCCCAAAATCACATTTGCATAGTTAAAAGGAAGCAATGAAAAACATAGATATTCCATGGGTAGGAAAGAAAGTAAGAAATGAATAAAGCTGAGAAGACCGAGGAGAGACAGTGCAAATTTGTATGTAAGTTTGAAATATGATGGAGGAAAAAGAGCCTACTTAAGTTGAACTTTAACTACAGACACCCTAAAAAAAACAACAACGGAAGATACTCCCTCTCCCTCCAACTTCCAATCACTCCCCCAATTTACACACTATGGATCAGGCCTTATTCACTATGCCTTATTCAGTTTTGTGTACCTCAATAACAAAAATGAGAAAAATATTAAGAATTGCAAGAACTCTGGGAAATAAAATCTGAAAGATAATCAGCTAGAGGATACGAGTGATAAAGGAAGCTGAAAGAGCCAGATTGGCTGAACAATCCTATTTCTAGCACAGACCCAGAGAAAATCAGGCATATTGTGTGGAGCAAACAAATTCCAATTAGGGAATAGATCTCAATGTTGACCTAATCATCAAGTGTCCAGCTTTCATTTTTATGGGATGAATCCAGGCAAGTAAAATAAATGCTTGGAGACAAAACTGATATTTCTAATAAGGAAAATGACTTCCTCTTTTTCCATGAAACCCCAGATGGTCAAAAAACAAAAGCCCAGTATATCATTTTTTTGTTCAGCATGAACCTTAAATCCTTCTATAAAGATAATATTGACTTCAAGGGATCCAGACAGTGTGTTTCTATGCGGTCAAGAAGGGTTCTCTTTTAGGGAAAGAGGAGTTCAAAATAAAGACAAAAACTCTTAACTATGCAAGGATACAGCTGGCACAAAGTAGCAGCCACCACCAGTAAGATGGATTGTTCCCTAGTAAATTATTAGGTGAATGAAGAATAAAGGATTAAAGTGAAGCACTCATAGCTCCATGTTAAGCTGGGCTGTTATAATCTAAGTATTCATGAGAAACCATTTTAAAATTTAGAAGTGGGTGGGAGAGAAGTAACTCAAGTCAACTGTAATATAGTAAGGGTCTGTCACATGATCTAATTACAGAAATGAAAGCAACCCAGGAATTATGTGGCCTATTCAAGTCTGCAGGGAGGATGAACAAAGAATATAATTATCCATCAAGCCTGTTGATGAAACAATTACTATTTAAAGCAGATATAGATTTAAAATTAATTTGCTTCTGCATTCTACGGATTTGGGGATGGAGATAAACAGTGTTGGAAGTTTAATTATCCATGTGTAAGATGAAGGGGCTCATTTCAATTCGGTTAGCACTGCAGAGCGTTTGGGATGGTGTGAAAGGAAGGATCCGACTCGGTTACAAGTCCCGGCACTGCCAAAACCTGTGATTAAAGCGAGCGAGGAGGCTCCCTCAGCCTAATCCCCACAGGATGTGGTAATATCACAAGAGAGAGGGTGCAATTGCAAATTAATATTTAAATGAACACTAGTTTGAAATTTACCTGGAGGGGGAAAATACACTATCTCTAAAAGAACAGAAGAGGGCCAGCCAAAGAGCTCCAGACTCCACAGCCATGCAATCTAGGTAGTGGAGACCTTCACGCATGTTTGAGCAAAGAGGACATCTACCTGCCAGCTACTCTGAATGGACTGATTCTTATCAGAGGCCACGTGGGCAGTGTCCCAGGACCAAACAGCAGGGCCTAGGGGAGGGCAGGGTGAAAGGGTGAATTGGAGCTGGAGTGCAAGATAAAAAACAGAGACCAGAAAATTCAAAAGTTAAAGAATGACTATGGAGATGCATGGAATCATGTCTGTGTGCTCAGACATCAAAACCCTCCCAGACAGAATTTCCAGATGTCAGATCTACTCACTGGCTGCATGGAGGAGGTGTGCTCAGTGACCCGGCCAGCTCAAAGGGCCCAGAGCAGGGGGCTATGTGGCGTGGTGGTTCAAAGGGTGGACTTGAGATTGGACCAGCATGAGTGTAAATACAGCCCTGTCACTTCTCAATTTTGAGACTGCCTCAAAGCATTTGGCTGTCTAAATCCCTTGCATCTCATTGATGACATGATTTACTTCCTCATTGGATGGCTGTAAGTATTAAATGTGGTTACAAGGGAAAACCTCAGTGTCCTCTCCCTACTTAAACTTCCAAGGTGTTTTAGGTAAAGAATGTCTTAAAAGTGGATTGACTGCAGAGCCCAGAAACAGAGACTCTGCCTCCTCACCTAGCTTCCCTTTCCCTCCACACCACTCTCGCCACTCAGCCTCCTTTAACTCCTCCACTCTCTCTCCTGCCTGAAGGTCCACCCATTCGCTTTTGTCTTTGCCTCGGAACAATTTCCCTCTTGCCTCCACCTTAAGCATTCAACATCTATTCATTCTGCAGATCTCAACTCATGGTATCTTGGGTGGTAGTTAGAAGCTCAGGCTTTGAGGACAACTCATTACAAAGGCAATGGCACCCCACCCCAGTACTCTTGCCTGGAAAATCCCATGGATGGGGGAGCCTGGTAGGCTCCAGTCCATGGGGTCGCTAAGAGTCGGACACGACTGAGCGACTTCACTTTTACTTTTCACTTTCATGCATTGGAGAAGGAAATGGCAACCCACTCCAGTACTCTTGCCTGGAGAATCCCAGGGACGGAGGAGCCTGATAGGCTGCTGTCTATGGGATCGCACAGAGTCAGACATGACTGAAGCGACTTAGCAGCAGCAGCAGCAGCATTACGTTCAAAATCCCAGTTCCACCATTTACTATCTGTGTGACCATCACCCATCTAAGAGTCAGCTTCCTTACTACAGAACAGGTACAAATGCCAGCAGAGGTGGGCCTCATACTGTTGTTGGAAGGAGCACAGGAAAGAATACGTGTGACAGTCTCAGCACACAGCCTCGTCATGGGGAGCACTGCTTTTGCTGGAATCTTCAAAGCCCTCCCTTCTGTGTCACTTGTCAGGGGGCGACTTTATGTTCGTGTGATTATTTCAATCAGCCCATCTCTCTGCCAGAATGGAAGCTCCACAGGGGCAGGAGCTCTCCAGTGTTTAGCCCACAGAACAGATTCAGTTCCTAGCAGAATACACACCCAAGCATACACTGAGGAATAAGTGTAAATGCTGAGCACAGGGCCTGGCATGTCCCAGGACCTCAATACTAGCTTTTCAATAATAACCCACTGATAATGCCAACTGATAAGTAAAAAAATTAATATTCATTTGGCCCCAAGGTTCTCAACTAGAAGTCATTTTGCCCCCCACCCCGCCCCACCCCAGGGAAGACTGGCAATGTCTGGATGGGCAGGGAGAGGGGCATGTGGGTGCTACTGGCACCTAGTATACAGAGGCCCTGCTAAACGTCCTTCAATGCACAAGGCAGCCTTCCCACGACACAGAGTTATCCAGCACAAAATGGCAAGGATACTGAGGTTGGGAATTTGGCCTTCTTTCAGTTTTCCCTGATCAGTTAATTCACCAGTTGAGTTACAGAAGGCAAATCCAGCTTAAAGTAATCATTGTCACCTTTCATCCTGTCCATTCCTGTAGGTACAAAGCCATCTTTGCCTCCCCTCTTTGTCCCCAAACTCTGTTGGCCCAACTGAACAGTCTTATTTCTTCTCACCCCTGTGACCAGTGGGAGCTTGAAATGTGGGCATGTGGGTGAGGCTGAAGAAGAGCACACACTCCAAGATGCTGCCCCCTTTGTTCCCTCTTTTGCCTCATACACACATGCCTATTTTCAGCAGAGCTTCAGTAGAAGCCAAATGCGATTGCCACTACTTGGCTTTCAGGACAGAGCTTGATTATGAACTCATGCTTTGAGAAAGTTCAGCCGGCCAAAATGCAGAGCAGGGGCCAACATGTATGAACTCTCAGGTCTAATACAGAGGTCACTCTCAGGTGCAAGAGAATTTGCTCCAACAATAAGCCCTGGGCTCAAAATGGTCAAATATAGTCACAGGGATGAATTATAGGATCTGAGAAGTAGGATAACGGGACAAAAAAAAAAAATTGCTCTGGAGTGGCAATCCAGGTTAATATCAAATGCACCAATATACATGAATGCTAGACATTAATACAAATTTTAAAACTCAGCCTTTAGTTGATTGCATAAAATGACATGTTCACAATGGTTAAAAGTCAAACAGAAATTACAAGTGTTGCCAAGGGTGTGAAGAAATTGAACCCCTTGCACACTATTGGCTAGAAGGTGTAATGGTTCAGCCACAGTAGAAACCAGTTCGGCTGTTCCTCAAAAACTTAAACGTAGAGTCACCCTGCTGCTGCTGCTGCTGCTGCTGCTGCTGCTAAGTTGCTTCAGTCGTGTCCGACTCTGTGTGACCCCATAGACGGCAGCCCACGAGGAACCTGGCAATTATGTTAATACCAATATAAACTAGACATAGAACCAAAAGAATCGAAAAACGGAGAAAAAAGAACATAGACGTATATATTCACATCAACATTATTCATAACCCCCAAATGTTGAAATAACCCAAATATCCATGAATAAATAAACGGTGGTATATCCTTACAATGGAATATTATGCAGCCATAAACAGTGAAAAATACGGATACATGCTACAGTATGGGTAAACCTACAAGAACAGTATGCAAAACAAAGTCATGTAATACATGTAATACATGACTTTGTTTATATAAAATTCTAGAATAAATAAATCCACAAAAACAGAATGTGCATTAGTTGTTTCTAGGTACTGGAAAAAGAGGGAAATGCAGAGAAATGCAGGAAAACTGTTTACTGGGTAAGAGATTTTACTGATTAATACAGATTATCATCTCCTTAATTAAGACAGAAATATTTTGGAACTAGATGCACAAATATTTTGGACATGATTGCACAACACCGAGAATGTACTAACACCACTGAATTGTTCACTTTAAAAATGGTTGATTTTATGTTACGTAAATTTCATCTCAATAAATTACTTTTTTAAAGCTTGCCAAAATCACACAAAATTGACAAACACTGAAAGAGAGAACACTTCAAAATGGAAATAGATTTAGTAGCCTGAGGGATTATATGTAATTTATTTTTGCAATCTTAATATTACTTTGTTTTCAAAGTAATATATATTGACTATAAAAACTTTATAAAAAACATAAAAGCACCACTAAGAATATATGAGACTCTATGAATAATAGTTCCAATTCAGTATCAAATTAACTTTGCAATTAAAAAAAAACCAAGACCCAGGGCATTAAGTAATATAAGCCTACATTGTTGAACATCTATTTCTGCTATAACTTTTATTATAAGTTCATTTCTTTCTAATGGGCAGAGGCCAGGCTGGGGGACCAAGAGCTGCAGGGAAGTAGGTAAGCCTTTTTGACTAAGGCTTCACTTATATCCTTCCAGCTACATCAAACCAGGCTGATAAAATCTGGTCTCCATTGGACAGAGTACAAGAAAGCCTCCTTCTCCACATCTGAGCCATCAACCCTCCATGAAAGAAACTAGAATTTCTACTCCTTTCCTTGAAGAGCCTCCTTCCTGCCCACAGCAAGAGGTATCCATAAACTATTGTACTAGTAAGCTCTGTGAATGGGGTGATAGGGGCTTAGTATCCCTGCTTCATGAAAAAGATCACTACCTCCAAAAAATTCACAAATGATGGTGAATTCTATGTCTCAAGAGCTCTTATCCAACCAAACCTTTATGAATGTGAACATGAATAAAAGGGAACAAAAAGAAGAACAGAAGTTTGGAGCTTGGCTCAGCATAGAATGGATACATTACCAGGGAATGAACAACAGTCAAAGATCCATATTGTAACCATACCAGAGTGACAACTGTCTCTATGAAAAGACACCATCCCAATTCACAGATCTAGAGGTTTGGGTTTTAAATACTCACTCTTACCTTCAACCATCAGTGGCCTCTCTTTTAATCCAATTTTATCATCAAAGCATCAGCTCCAATATCCCTCCTCTTCTTGCAACACTTGCTTGTGCCATTCTTAGGGCAAACCTGCTCTTCGTGAGTCACTTCCTCCTGATTAAAAAGACCAGATGTCAAAGGTGTGTACCTATCCTAGATTTCCTCCCTAAACAGACTGATAGGACCAAAGAGCACCAGTCTACAAAAACATGGTAAAGGAAAGAAAGTGAAAGTGTTAGTCACTCAGTCGACCCCATGTACTGTGGCCCGCCAGGCTCCTCTGTCCATGGGATTCTCCAGGCATGGAGAATACTGGAATGGGTTGCCATTTCCTTCACTACGGGACCTTCCTGACTCAGGGATAGAACCAATGGCTCTTGCGTTGCAGGCAGATTCTTTACTGTAAATAGATAATTGTCAGACTCATCAACATTGACATAAAAGGGCAGAGAATTTTCCAAATATGGAGTTGCCTCCCTGGCTTGGAAAGTCTATCCCACAGCTGATGGAAGGTACCAATTCTTCCACATTTCCCCAGGGAAGTTAGCATTAATGGTTTTCCCAAAAACAGTTGCTTGAGGAACCATCACCAAAGCAGACAGAAGCAGCCAAGCCAGCTGGCCTTGCCCTGCTCCTTGCAGCACATGATGCGCAGACACACAGAGCCCACAGCAGGGTTCCACAGAGTAACGTAATCAAGAGAAATAAAGAAGAGACAAATATTTAGTCAAGCGCTCAGTGTTCTCTTGTTCTGTCTTGTCATGATGTGCAGATATGAGAAATCACAGAAGCTTAAAAAAGAAGTGAATTCTGCTCAGTATATACTATGGGGTTATGGGGTCCAAGGGTCTTCACTTCAAGTGTCTTTCCCTCTGCAGAGGTGGAATTTTAGGTCTTCAAAGAGGTACAATTCCATATAAACCAAAGTGGCCACCAGAGATGAGGCACTCACAACTCTAATCTATGATAAAATGGAAAAGTCAAAACGCCCTCGTGAGCCATTTGGTGTCATTGAATTTCTCCTGGGACACTCTACTGCCTGTAGATATGCTCAAAGTCAGTTCTAGGTGGCTTCTGGAACAAGGCAAGTGGTCAAGATTTATTCAGGCTAACATCTGGAAACTTGCATATTCCAGTTAACTCTGTGAAAAAGCACAGTCATATCCAGGGACTGCCTTCTCCCCACCCAACCCCCATCTCCACTCGCCCCTCCTCTACCAGCCTAAAAACCTTCATGGTACAATATGTCTCTAGTATTTTTAAGATAGCATCACAAAACTGGACAATAGCTGGCAGCAATCATCTCCCAGACTTGCCAGACTTAGTATTATTTTTAAGGTGGAAAGCACCTAATGGCCATGAGTACTTCATTTAATGTTTTCCTAATGCACTGCAAGAAGTTCACGCTCTAGCACTGAACTCTGCCAAGGAACCCATCTCAACCTCCCATTCAACTTCTAGAGAAATTTCATCCAAATTCATGCTCAGGGTTTGCAGAGTACTCTGCACTAATTTTGTAGCCTTCACTCAAGACATACCTAGAGAAAGGAGATTGACCACACACTATCAGCTTTTACTTTATAGAGGGAGACCCTGGAGTCTCTAGGGAGGTTTACAGCTGGTGGCCAAGTTCTCTTTGGAATCATAAATAAAGTTCAAGTCTATACTTCTAGACCTTCACCCTGGGGCCCATCCCATACAAAGAAGGGGTAGCTGAATCCACTGGGAAGGGGACCAGTGACTGCAAGGTCTTTCTTTTGGGTTGGTAATATTTCATTTTCCATTAGAGTTACTGCTTGGAAGGCTTCTTAGACAAAAGTCTATCTTGAAGTGTTTTAAGATGTTGCTTATCAGGAAGAAGTAAATGTTCAAGTTTCTGGATAACCTAGTATCACTCACATGAGAACAGGTCCTGAAATGATGAGATCCAGGACAGACAAGTTTGGAAAAGGAAGCTAAAAAGGAAGAGGAGGATGATCCACAGTAGGGGGTGGTCTAGGACCAGAATACAGGGCACAGTAGGAGGTGGGTAAAGCAAAGGGGGTGGGAGAGAGGAAATGGGGGCACTAGACACTTGGCTGGTGTGAAACGCAGCAGACAGAACAGAGGAAATAAACCAGACGGCTGAGCTGACAAATCTGCCTGGGCCAGCACTGTTTACTAGCACACAGGGAGGAGACCCCAGGGAAGAGGGATGTGACTCGTCTTTGATACCCTGCCCTCCTTGGCATCCTCAGGAAATAAATAACCTCTCACAGAACTGTGAGACTGGGTGGAGTGTCAGGAGCAGAGTAGGAGCAGGGGAAAGATGTAGGAGAGTGTCAGAGGTTCTTCAGGTTGGGAAGAGTGGAGTGGGTCAGAGGTCCTGGAATTTCCCATGGGCTAGCCGTGCCCGGGCCCATTTCCCGGGGAGGTGGGCAAGCTGGCGCAGTTCACCCCACAGTCAGGCATCTGGGAGTGACTCTGGAGCCCATCTAGGATCTCTGATTTCCTAGGAAAGAGCGTGTGAAAAGAGCTAGCAACACCATGCTCCTGCCCTGATTCTGGTGTGGAAACATGTTCATCAGCCGCATGATCCACTTCCGTTTTCTCATTCTCTCTCCCCACATCTCCTGCAGGCTGCTTCTAGTACTACCAAGACAAAACTGTGAAGAAATGCGGTCTACTTCTTCGATAAAATATAACTACTGAGTGGTACCCATTGATAAACCTTACCTAAAAAGATGAGAAAGAAATTTAAGTCGCCTATGGATTCCCCTCTGTATACAAACACTCTTCACATTTTAGCTTCATCGCCTTCTGTGGTCTCAACGCCACTTCCTGGGATACCCAATGTTTGATGCTGGTCTCGGGATGCTTTCACTTCTATCAAGATTCACCCCAAGGGACAGGGGCCTAACTCCTGGCCTTTGCCAACACCTCTCCTGATCCTCTTTCTTACCATCAAAATGCACCTGTCCTGGGCTCCATTCCCTGAGGACTTTGCTCATTGCTGTCTGTCTGACACATTCACCGATGTCAAAAGAAAACACATGCCTTATGTTTTTTTGAGAAACTCAAATGAGAGAAATCAATATATACAGGTGAAGTGTTAATATTTTATTATATTATTGTCAGTACATTAGCCCTTGCACGTAATAAACTGACATTTCAGGCAGGACTGAGAGAACTCTCATCTAAACCAATGGTTGTTTTGGAAAATTTCAGGCATCAGGCAGGCTGACCTGGGAAGAGCAGGCTGGGTGAGCAGAACACAGGGAGAGATTGCAGCTTTGGCTCTGACATTTTATAAGCCAGCTGCCCTCTCCTCATATGCTCACTGCCCACCCTGTGGCCAGTCCACATTTACTTCATTCAATTGAATCTGGTGAAGAGAACCTTAGATTGATCTATAGTTAATAAAATTAAGTGTTTGAAAGACACAAGAGCAATAATGTAGAGTTAGTTCCCAATTATGGTAAATAGCATGCCTGAGGGCCAAATATCTTTTAAATTTTCTGCAGTTGGCAAAGAACCATCAGGAGCTCACTCACTGTCCTAGACAGGGGCTGAACTGCTTCTATTTGGGGAGCCTGTCAATTCCCAGCTCTGTAACATCACACAAGAAGTTCAACCTCTCTGAGCCTCAGGTACTCATCTATGAAATGGGGATAAATACTCCTAGCTCATCAGGTTGTAAGTATTCAATGTATAGTTATATAATATCTGCAAGCACGTAACTCAGGACTTGTTACATATGAAACATGTGAAAAGAGTAGCAAGTACAACAGCTACTCCCAGGCATTTTTGAGAGTGGAAGTATTCAGCCTTCAGGACTTCCCTGGCAGTCCAGTGGTTAAGACTCTGCCCTTCCACTGCAGGGGACATGGGTTCATTTCCTGGTCAGGGAACTAAGATTCCACATGCTATACAGCACAGCCAAAAAAAAAAAATTTTTTTTAACCTCAGGAAAAAAAAAAAAAAGAAGAAATATTCAGCCTTCAAAACGTACTGGAAGGTAACTGTGTTATCTACATATTAGCCAAGAGACTTGGAAACCATTTGGGTTTGGGAGTTTCACATTGCCCTTTGAGACAGCTGGCAAACCCATGAAGTATCTCAACCTCAAGGACAGGAATTTCTGCCCTAGAGATAGACATGACCTGTCTACCCGGAGACAGAACAGAGGGCCTGGCCACCCCCGTGAGATTTTCCCTCCCACCAAGCCAAGGGCATACCCGCTCCGTGTCCTTTTCCTGACCTCCCTTTCCACCCACCCCCACCCCACCCGCTCCAGGCTGTGAGAGCCTGCAAGAGCCTGCCTAATCTCAACTCCAGGAGGGCTCTTTGCTTTTAAAATGTTTTGCCCAGCTTAATCAGTAACCAGCCTCCCTCCCCTGCCAGTTAGTCGCCTGCCCTGACATGAGTTCCTTCTTCTGCCAGCCAGCAGATGTGACTTTTTTAGGAAGATTCAATCCCCAGACTGCGCCCTTCTGCTAATGACAAACTCTCTCTGAAGGTTACCTGTCGCCAGCCAGCAAAGTAAAGTGGGTGCTTGCCCTGACCTTGAAGAAGCACATCATTCTATATACGAGTTCTAAAAAAGAACATATGACATTTGCTGTCTTATTTGTGTCAGGACTGAGAAAAGGGAGCCCTGTGTGGCAGGATACCCTCTTAGGTTCAGGGATGTGGTTCATGAATGGCACTTGTCAATGAAACCTTGCAATGATATTCAGCAGGCATGATGTGCAGAAAATGTTAATGAAATCTTGCCTAACTGCAGGAACACATTTGAATAGAATCAAAGTCATACGTGAGATCTTTTTTCTCTTATACTAAGTCTTTTCTGCATATATTAACCTTTTTCCTGTGTTTTTGTTTTTTTTTTTTTTTAAGCACAAAACTAGGATAATTCACTCATCCAATCATTCCGCAAACATTTATCAAGCACTCATTATGTACCAGACTCTGTACTGAGCACTAGGATTAAATATGAAATGAGACAAAGATTACTTTAGGCAAATTATCATTCAAGATTTTGTGCTGAGGACCCAACTTACTGGTCTGCTAAAAACAAAGCAAAATGACAACATGCATTTCTGGACCTTGGCATCATTTGGAAATGGGCAAAGGGAAAGGCAAGGCTTAAAAGGGCAAACAGACTGCAAGCAACCAGAATGGACGGGATGATCTCAGACAGATTGGGACGGCCCTCAGAAGGAGAACGTCCTGACTTGCCGTTGCTTGTGAAAGTCTTTCAAGCAAGAAGGGCCTGAGATGGCCAAGCTAGGTGTGCCCTTCTTGACCAGATTCTGCTCAGCTGCCTAACACCACTGATAGTGAAATCCAGTTGAGCCCTGCTCTCCTGATAGTGCTGCAAGGCATCATTTAACAGAAGCTTCCTGATGCAGAATTTTCAGAGAATTCAAGGACTCACTCTGTCGTCATCATCAGAAGTGCATGTTTCCATTGCTGAGTCAGAAGAACTAAATTGGAGCTGGCCCAGAAACAAATGGTGAGTCAAATGAGAGCTGTAACTGCAGAG
The DNA here is from genome assembly GCA_935064755.1 of Tragelaphus eurycerus. Classification (NCBI taxonomy): domain Eukaryota; kingdom Metazoa; phylum Chordata; class Mammalia; order Artiodactyla; family Bovidae; genus Tragelaphus; species Tragelaphus eurycerus. The sequence continues at coordinate 11,308,030 of CAKXYN010000024.1, read as the reverse complement.
CAAATGCCCCTGGTGCTAAGATTGCTGAGGAATAGTGTGGAGCACCTCTGCAAATGCCCAGGGCCCATTCATTCATGCCACAAATGGCTGTGGAACACCTTCCATGCTTCAAGAGCTGTCCTAGGTGCTGGGGACAGAGCAGTGAACCGGACAGATGAGGCCCCATCCTCATGAAGCTTTTACTTTAGCGGAGAAAGATAATACACAAATAGTCGAAATTATAAGGGTGAAGAACAAAAATTAAAAGATGAGCTAAAGAGTAACTTATAGAAGTACTTGTATTGGTCCAGATTTGATTGCAGACAACAGAATCCACTCTCACTAGCTTAAACAGAAGGGGATTGTATACAGGGAAATTAGTGATTATAAAATTGTTCAAAGGGTTGGAAGAGCAGGCTCTAGACTGATCTCTCAAGAACAATCCCCAATTTCTGCATAATCTATCATAAGAAACTGTTGTAGCAGGAAGGTGCTACACCACTGCTCACTACAGAACTATTCTATGCCCCATTGCAATTAAAACTCCTACAGAGCCATAGAATCTGAAAGTTGTTCTTTGCTGCAACACACTGTAGCCATAGTTACAACTTTCTCCAAAATCCACACCACAGCTGCCACATATCAGCAAAATGATGCTTGGATCCCTCAAAATGGAGACCTTGTGAACCACAAAATGAGTGCCCTGCACTTTGTTCCTTGGAAGAAAATCATTTCTAGGATCCAGGCTCCAAGATAGTTTGGGAAATGTGAATTTCAGTTTGGCACTCTTGGCAAAGGAAGAAAGTTTGAATGGAGGTTAAACTACCCAATTCATAGTAACTATCATACCACTTTGGAAGGATAATCAAGGAATGTCTTTGGCGGAGATGGCATTTAAGTTAAGGCCATGTAGAGAAATGAGGAAGAAATTTTATAGGGATGGAAAAAAAAAAAAGGTAATAACTCTTGGCATAGTGATTGAGAGCAGTAGACAACTTGGAGGAGTTAGGAGAAGCTAGGGTTAGGAGATCACAGTAAGGACTCGGATTTTATTCAGAGTACTGGAAAACCATACAGGGTTTTATCAAGGGGGGGGTCACCTTACTCTGATTTGTATTTTTAAAAGAAAACTCTGGAAGAATACAATAATGCCACTTGCAGCAATATGAATGGACCCAGAACTCATCATCTTAAGTAAAGTAGGTCAGACAGAGAAAGACATATGATATCATTTATGCTGCTGCTAAGTCGCTTCAGTCGTGTCCGACTCTGTGCAACCCCAGAGACGTGAGCCCACCAGGCTCCCCCAGCCCTGGGATTCTCCAGGCAAGAACACTGGAGTGGGTTGCCATTTCCTTCTCCAATGCATGAAAGTGAAAAGTGAAAGTGAAGTTGCTCAGTCGTGTCCAACTCTTAGCGACCCCATGGACTGCAGCCCACCAGGCTCCTCCGTCCATGGGATTTTCCAGGCAAGAGTACTGGAGTGGGGTGCCATTGCCTTCTCCGATATCATTTATACATGGTATCTAAAATATGACATAAATGAACTTATCTGCAGAACAGAAACAGACTCACAGACATAGAGAACAGACTTGTGATTGCTGGGGTGGGGATTAGGGGGTGGATTGGGAGTTTGGGGGTGGCAGATGCAAACTATTATATGTAGGATGGATACCCAACAAGGTCCTACTGTACAGCGTGGGGAACTATATTCAACATCCTATGATAAACCATAATGGAAAAAAAATATGGAAAAGAACACCTATATGTATAACTGAATCACTGCACTGCACACCAGAAATTAACACAACATTGTAAACCAACTATACTTAAATAAAAATACAAATGTTCAAAGGGGGAAATTCCCTAAGTGGTCCAGTGGTTAGGACTCCAAGCTTTCACTGCCAAGATCCTAGGTTTGATCCCTGGTCAGGGAACTAAGAGCCCACAAGTCATGCAGTACAGCCAAAAAGAAAGGGAAAAAAATTCTTGCTTCAAGGTGGAGCATGGATTGCAGATAAGCAAGGATTAAGCCAAGGAAATAAGACAGAACATTCTTGAGGATTAGAGATGATGCTGGTTTGGGCAAGAGCGTTGAATACAGAGATGAAGTTGACACATTCTTTCACAGGATTTCATAATGAGTTAGATGTGAGGAATAACAAGAAAAGGAAGCATTAGGGATTGTTCCTATGTTTCTAATCTAAACAAAGGGCCGATGGTATTCCATTTGCTGGGTTGAAAAACAGTGGAGAGGACATTCAGTGAATGTATGACTCACGGAAACAACTGACTAAATCCTCAATGTTTTTTTAAAAAAAAAAAAAAACAGTCATGCAGATAGGCTGGAAGTGGACTCAACCAACTCAGAGTCTCATGTTTTGTTCCCCCAGTTGACCACTACTTTCATTCTTCAGCATACTCAGAGTATTCTTGTGGTTCTGGGGTAGCAGGAATTAAACTCTATGTATAAAATGTTCAGACACAGGCAGGATCCATAGTTAGACTGGGATAAAGGTTTGCATGGGAAGACACATGGAGCAGTGCAGAATAGTTTGGGGAGTTTGTAGCTAATAGCTGTAAGAAACAACAGTGATAAAAAATAAAGTCATTTGAAGGTGAGAGACTGAGCTCTGAAAAGTCACAGGAATTTAGGACTGCGGCAATTCAAAGCCCCGTGTTTCCATTTTGGCACAGCAAAATAATCCTCGGGTCACCTACTTTCACGCCTCTCTCCCCCTCACCTCTCTCTATTCACTTCCACCATCAGAACACTTGCTAGAATTAGAATAAAATGCTTCCTGGGTTTTATGAACCAATAGTTCAACGATAAAATGATGCCAAAAGCAAAAATGCAGATTATTATCTCTTTATAAACACGAATACTATTAGTGATCAGTCTGGGAGTCACCTAGAAGAACAAACTCAAAAACCACTGCTCTGTGCTGTAATCCCTTTGACAAATAAATAAACCAACAAGAATTTAGAAGTCCAAAGAGACAGAAAGGGAGGCCATGTCTGTGCCGTGCCTTTCTTAAGCAATCAGAACTCTTAGAATAGCTCTGTTGCTGGGGCAGAATCTTTTGCTCTCCCCGAGCATTAAATCTCCCAATGTCTTTAGCACTCTCCATGGGCATACTGGTGCCAAAGCAGAAAAAGATTTAATTTCATGTTGCTAGGTTTTCACTGTTCTGCGGTTATTAAAGAGGCAGGTGCAGTCAGCCAGGCTGTTAAAAAAAGAGAGGCGGGGCGGGGGGTGGCGGGAGTTAAGATTGTTTATTTGACCAACTTCAAATCTTGCTAAACCACAGTATAAGACAACTCATAACTTGTTCTCAGCTCCCATATCTCAATTGATTTCAAAGGAAGTGCTTCTGAAGGTATTTCACACTTACAAATGAAATTATTTTCTAACACAGGGCACTCTAAGCTTTGCATATAAGAAATTTTGAGCCCTTCTTCTACCCCTCTTAGGGCTTTCCTCATAGCTCAGTTGATAAAGAATCCACCTGCAATGCAGGAGACCCCAGTTCAATTCCTAGGTTGGGAAGATCCTCTGGAGAAGGGATAGGCTACCCACTCCAGTATTCTTGGGTTTCCCTTGTGACTCAGCTGGTAAGAACCTGCCTGCACTGTGGGAGACCTAGGTTCAATCCCTGGGTTGGGAAGATCGCCTGGAGAAGGGAAAGGCTACCCACTCCAGTATTCTGGGCTGGAGAATTCCATGGAGTCTATAGTCCACGGGGTCACAAAGAGTTTGACACAACTAGGCGACTTTGACTTCACTTCACTTCCTACCCCTCTTAATATAAAAGAGACATTCCTACCTCTTAATATAAAAGATGTAAATAAGCCCAAGAGTAAAGTTACCAGCTGTCAAACTGACGAGTTGTGTGTTACAGAAATGCATACCCAATGTTCTCAAGAGTTACAGCTTAAGTCAGAGTAATGTATCACCTGATAAAGGTAAGTTCATCTGTACAAATGGAGAAGGAAATGGCAACCCACTCCAGTGTTCTTGCCTGGAGAATCCCAGGGACGGTGGAGCCGGGTGGGCTGCCGTCTATGGGGTCGCACAGAGTCGGACACGACTGAAGCGACTTAGCAGCAGCAGCATTTGTACAAAAAGAAAGATTAATTCTTCTCAAGGATGATGTTTAATAAAATAATTAGTTAGTAACTAAGTGGCTGACTGAATTTGGCCAGTTTCTTTGTTTTGGAGCTGTCAATTTGGGATCAGTTTCCACCTCTGGCTGTGTTGTGATTTTGTTGAGCTCTTACACTGAAGGGTAGGGAGGAGAAAGCAGAAGGGGCATGAGCCACTGCTTGCCATTTTTGTCACCTAATAGGAAAATGTATTCATGTGTAACTTTTCTTTAGAATCACTTGGTTCTGAGCAGATGGTAGATATTTAATACATGTCTCTTGAATATGTCAATGAATCATGGTACCCATCTGGTGCAAGCAAATTCTACACTGGAGATTGTGGTTGCCTCTGTAACATACATCCCACTTTCCTCTTATGGAAAAAAGCAATGATATCTGAGGGAATGACCTCATTTAAAGAGACAGACCTAACTGCCTATGAGTAATCTCAACCCATTTTCCAGAGATAGGCTAAGAAATGGTCCTGTGACCCTTGATTCTGGCCAGCAAGAAGGAAAGGAGGTTTCTGGGAAAGTTGTTTGTTCTTGACAGAGCAACAGGAAGCTGGTTTTCTCTTCTTCACTATATGTGAAGAAGGGGGATTCTACCCTCCAATGCTGCTGTCAACCATTTTGTGAACACATGAGTGAAGACAAATCTTCAAAACAGAATAAAGAGATGGAAAGAACCTGCCCCTTTGATGACATTTTTTTGAGTCACTGAATCAATCAAACATAAAACCCATTCCCTGGTAGCTCAGATGGTAAAGAATCTGCCAGCAATGCAGACCTGAGTTCAATCCCTGGGTTGGGAAGATTCCCTGGAGGAGGGCATGGCAACCCACTCTAGAATTCTTGCCTGGATAATCCCTATGGACAGAGGAGCCTGGCAGGCTACAGTCCATGAGGTCGCAAAGAATCAGACACAATTGAGCAATTAAGCACAGAACAGCATAAGACCTAATAAATAGCCTTGTTGTTTAAGCCCATTTGAGTTTGGTCATCTGTTTCTTGCAAATGAATTTGAATGATGTGAAGACTGACACCATTTGCAAAAAGAGATTTTTTTTAAAGTATTATTTCAAATGCCCAGTTCACCTCTCTTTGAAATAGATAATTGGTAATTAACTTTTATATTACTAAATGTCCCTAACAGTTTTTTCTCACTATCAAGCTGATTTAAAGAATCTAAAGTCTACAAAGGCAACAGGAAATCAGAACTCAGAGCATTTAGACCATTTACCCCTTCTTCCACCAGTGAAATACCCATTCTCTAAGTACTGGTTATGAAGCTGACTGTCCATTGCAGGATAGCACAGCCCCTAAAAGCATGAACTCAAATCTTGATTCTGCTAATTATTAGCTGTGTGCTTTTGAGTGAAATACTTAATATCTATAAACTTCTATTTATCTTCTGTAAATTAAGATAGTAGTTGTATTTATTTCATACCATTGTGGTGGTGCTGGTGGTGGTTTAGTCGCTAAGTCGTGTACAACTCCTGCAACCCCATGGACTATAGCCTGATGGACTGTAGCCCGCCAGGCGCCTCTGTCTAAAGGTTTCTCCAGGCAAGAATACTGGAGCGGGTTGCCATTTCCTTCTCCATCATACCACTGTGATGGGGATTATATAAGGAGCACTGAGCACAGTGCCAGCATGTAGAAAGTGCTCTAGAAACATCATTAATATTCAGTTTGTGGTGCAAGTGATCAGTGGAGTTGACCTGGAGGGAAGATATGGGTATTTAGAAAGTGCAGCTTCATGAACCAAATTTTTATCTAAAAGAATGAGGTTTATGAGAAAATTGTTTGGGAGAACAGGCAGAGTGAGATATTCCACTCCTACTTAACACTGATCTCCTATCTCCTCATATGGAATTAGTCTAGGTCCCTCTTTCCTCTTCCATCATCAAAACACTTAGAAATTAACTTGGAAAAAAAAAAGAAAGAAATTAACTTGGATTCCTTCACAAGGAGGTCAGTGAAATAAAAAGTTGTAACATAACAGGATGCTAATATCATGGATTGCTATAGAAACACTCAAAATTGTCTTTTTTTAATCTAGAATAGAGAGAATGAATTTTTAAATAAATGGAATTTATTATTTATTTTATTATTATTTTTAAATGTATTATTAAATGGCATTTAAAACAAACCAATGTGGCCTGCATATAGTGGCTCAATTACAAGAAAACTGCTTGAAGGGCAAGGGAGACAGCATCCTAGCAGGAGCCAAGGGGATCTATCCCCACCAGCCGAGGGTAACCTTGAGCAAATCCCACCAGACGTCAAGATCCCCATCTGTTAAATGAAGGGCTTGGGCATGAACCAGTGCTTTACACCATGTGCTGCCTAGAGCCTGGTCAGGGACTGGCACAGGTGTGAGTGAGAGGAGAAGGATGAAGGGGGAAACAGGAGCTTAATGGGTTCCCCTTAATGGGATCTTTGGGGTCCCCTTCCAGTGGCTCAGCAGTAAAGAATCCACCTGCCAATGCAAGAGATTCAGATTCAATTCCTGGGTCAGGAAGATGCCTTGAAGGAAGAAATGGCAACCTACTCCAGTATTCTTGCCTGGGAGATCCCCTGGACAGAGGAACCAGGCAGACTACAGTCCATGGGGTTGTAAAGAGTTGGGCACAACTGAAAACACACACACACACTGTCTCTAAGCAGAGCAGCTCTGTGGTCACCTGCTTTAGGTATTATGTTGTAACAAAACATGTGAACACACACATACAAGATAATGTCAGTGATCTCTTACATCCCTTCCAACCCTGACTTGCCAAGATTTCCCTCCCCATGGCTGTGATTGCCAATCCTCCCTGCACAGCACAATCTCTCCATTTCCACTGCACAGACAGGGGATGTTATCAGCTGTGCAGCCTCCATCCTCCTCCAACAGGAAGGTCGGCAATGTCACGGCGTCATGGCTGTGACCAGGACACCTACAGCAATCTGCTAATGAGCCCACAGAGATGCCGGAACACAGGGGTGGGAGGTCACATGAAGGCCAGGAAACTTGATCAGAAAGCAGAAACAGAGATGCCTTGGACAAGGTTCTATAGGAGTTGCTGAATCTTCTTAGAAGTTTCTGATCTCTGAGGCTTTCCCTGAGCCAACATTCTTCTCCCCAGCCCATCCTCAAAGTCCCCAGAGAAGACAGCTAAAGAAATCCTTTCTGATTACCCTCAGGACGCTTGATTTATTTGGGTTAATCTAGCTATCCTCTTTTAGAGTCCCTGTGGAGTCAGAGATAGAGTTTATCAGACTAAACTCCATGATCTATGAAAGTTGGACTTCACTGGTCAAAAACTAGGATTTATAACTTTAATTTTAATCAGATCACAATAATATATTTCCCTTAGATAATTCATTTATTTAAACTTAATTTTTTCCTTAAATTCTGAAGTAGTTCAAACATACCAAAAAGTAGAAAATGAAGTCACAGACATTCATGTACCCACCACTCAGCTTTGTCAAAGTCTAAAATTTTGCCTTATAATTTGAGTGCTTTAGGGTCTTTAAGGGGAAAAAATTACTGCAGATAGGATGAAAGCCCTCTCCTCAATCCCAATCTTCACCTTCTCATACTCCTTTCTACAGAAGGAATGAGCATCTTTATTTGGTGTTTTTCACTCCCATTCATGTTTTATAATATTTAGTAAAATATTATAAAATATACGTAATATAGGTATAATATATGTACTACATTGTGTAATATGAATCATCACATATATTGATATGTGCAATATGTGCAATTACATATATGAACTGCATGCATATAATATGTATAAATTCAATAACCATATATAGCATTATACTTTAACTATTCTGTAACTCAGTTTGGAATTTGTTTTTTTTTTTGTTCAATATTTTACTTTTAAGGTCCTTCCACATTGAGACATGTGATTCTAGATTACTTTAACTTCTACAATATGTCTTTGTATTGAAGATACTTCAACTTATCCATTCACCAGTGAATGGAAATTAAAGCTATCTCCAATTTCCATCCATTACAAATGGTACTAAATTGAGCATTCTTATCCACATGTGAAAAAAATTTCCTAGCATAGTAGAGGATTGCTGGAGTGAAAATTAAGCCTATCCTAAATTTTATCTGATATTCTAAATCACTTTCTAAAGTGGTTGTTCCAATGTACACTCCTCTCTATACCTCACTAGAAGAGTATGAATGTCTTCTTGCTCCACCATCCTCACTGACACTTGGAACTGGTAAATTTCTCAATCTTTGCAAACCTGGTGGATGTGAAAAATATTTCACTATGGTTTCAATGAACTTTACCCAGGTTGCTGAGGAAAGTGAACAGCTTTTCAAAAGTATATTGCTCGTTCATCGTTCATCTTCTCTGAACTGCTTGTTCTTATCCTTTGCCTATTTATATGTTGATGTGCCTTTTCCTTTTTGTTTGGAGGAGTTCTTTAAGTATTCCAGATATTATTCCTCTATCAGTCACATGTATTGCAAATATCTTTACTCATGTCATGAATTGTCATTTAAGTTGTATTTTCTGTGTAAACTTTTAAAGGGATTAAAGTTACCAGTATTTTCCTTCATGACATGGTTTTCATGCCTTGGTTAAGAAATCTTTTACTACCTCAAATCATCAAGATTTTTCTGTATGTTTTCTAGTAAAACTTTTATTAAAGTTTTACAATTTATTCACATTCAGTCTGCTTGGAATCAAATTTTATATATGGAATAAAATAGTTATAATGTTATTTTTCACTATAGAAATAATCAATTGCTTCAGCACCATTACCATCTTGCATTAAGTATTTATTCAAACAAAGGTCGGAGAAGGCAATGGCACCCCACTCCAGTACTTTTGCTTAGAAAATCCCATGGACAGAGGAGCCTGGTGGGCTGCAGTCCATGGGGTCGCTGGGAGTTGGACACGACTGAGCAACTTCACTTTCACTTTTCACTTTCATGCATTGGAGAAGGAAATGGCAACCCACTCCAGTGTTCTTGCCTGGAGAATCCCAGGGCTGGGGGAGCCTGGTGGGCTGCCATCTATGGGGTCGCACAGAGTCAGACACGACTAAAGCGACTTAGCAGCAGCAGCAGCAAACAAAGGTAAAATCCCTATTATGTTGTGCTAGACTATATTCCAAAACACTAACCTCCTATTTTGACTATTTTAATTTTTAATAAATCTGATTACCCAGTGCTTCCCAGGTGGCTCAGTGGTAAAGAATCTGCCTGCTAATGAAGGAGATGCAAGAGATGTGGGTTTGATCCCTGAGTCGGGAAGAGCCCCTGGAGGAGAAAATGGCAACCCACTCCAGTATTCTTGCCTGAAAAGACCCACAGACAGAGGAGCCTGGTGGGCTATGGTCCATAGGGTTGCAAAGAGTCTACATGACTGAGCGACTGAGCATGTGTGCACATCCAGTAGGGAAAGTCCTCCTGCCTCAGTCTGACTTTGAACTTGTTTTGGCTATTGTTGACCCTTTGTTCTTTTCATATTTTAGAACAATAATCAATTTTAGAATAATATTGTCAAGTTTTTAAAAGCTATTGGGATTCTGAATTTTATATTAATTTGAGCATTAACATCTTTAGAATACTGAATCTTGCCATTCATAAACGTGATAAAGCTATTCAAGTCTACTTTAATGTCTTTCAATAAAGTTATCATTTTTCTTAAGACATCATAAACATTTGTTAGATTTATTCTCAGACACCGAAGAATTTTTGTTATTCTTTTAAAAGTTTTCATTACTTAAATTATATTTTCTAAATCTGAAAATTCTCTACTTTTGTGGCCAATGTTTAGGGATCTTCATAGTAAACACTGTGATATACCGTCTAGATCTCCCTTTAAGACTGAAGGGCTTATTTGCCTTCAGTGGGATATGCTACTAGCAAATATACCCCAGCTATTGCAACTCTCAAAAAAAAAAGTACCTTACCTAATAGTCACATCCCTTTTCTGTGGACTCCCACATGCAAAGACTGATTGACAGGGAATAAGAGCTCATACCCCTCTTATTAGCTGGGACAAATTGGAATGGCCATCCCAGTTCTAGAGCTTTCCTACCAAGGTCTTCATTGAGAGTATATCCCAGCTCATCTTCCCCTCGGTTCAGTCTTGCTTCTTTCCCATCCTGTCCACAGGTATCTACTCAAGAGCATGCTTCCTGCAGGTTAATCTCTATCTCAGTGTCTGCTTCCTGGACAGCCCAACCTGAGACAGGCCATGAGAGCAAATGCTAAGGTGAGATTTGGGAATTGGATCATCCTCCACATAGCTGACAATAAGAACCCATCATTGGCAAAAGGTAGAGGTATAACTGTTTAAAACTTCTATCAGTGGTAAACTGAGAGGGTATTCTGGTGAAGACGAGTACACAAAAGAATGTAATTTATCAGGCATTTGAGAAACATGGGTCAAATAATAACAATAAAAACAGTGGAACTGGGTAGCTATAGTTGAATCATTAATCCTTTGAAAAAGATAAAGACTAATAGAAATTAACTGTCAATTAAAAACTAAATGTGAAAGCCAAAGAGCCTTCATAGCATCATATATATAAAGTGGCTCTCACATCTTACAGCCTGAGGGAAGAGTGAGGAAGAAACGCTAAGGACCAGGCCCAGGACTTAACCAGAAAGAAGCAGAGTTCCAAAGAAGATGAAACTCTACTGCAGTTCAGAGCCCGGGCTGGGAAAGAACAAACCCTATTGCAGCAATGTGGATGTTGCGGTTTATACCCCTGAAACTGTTTAATTTCCTGGAACCCTCTGAGCCTGCAGAAGTGGCCTCCCTGTTCACATCCAGTTCTTTTTCTCTTTCTTGCACGTATTGAAGAGGGCTCTACTGCAGGACAACATGCATCCCCCTTGAGACTTGCTTTCCCCTCCCCTGCTGGCAAGAAAGACAATAACGAAGGTTAACCCAGCCCAGGACATGCTGATCCTGATAAAGAAGAAAAGACAGCATGCCAAAACGGAGCTGCAGGGCCTAGAAAACACGTCCCAGCGAGAGCCAAGAGAGTATGCACTGGACTGGATCCTGTGGACTCTGACTCAAGGGAGGCAGAAGATAAAACTGAAGGAGGGAGTGTTTCGAAAACTGTGACAGGACATGGGATTTAACAGGGATCCAGTCAAGGACCTTGGGAGATTGTGCAACCCTGATAGCACAGCTCCCAGAAGCACGGAAAAGTGATGCCCCAGGGGCTGCAAACTTTGCTGGCCAAATCCAGCCTGCGCCTTATTTTTGTGCCGCCCGCAAGCTAAGAATGTCTTTTCCATTTTTAAAAGGCTATAAAAAATAAACAAAGATATGCAAACAAGGCTGTTTGTGGCCCACAAAGCCTAAAATATTTACTTTCTGGCCCTTTATAGAAAAAGTTTGTTTTGACCCTAGCCCGCACTAAGTGAAGGGAGAATGCTTGAATTACCCAGACAGAAAGCAGAAGAAATAAAGACCCAATATAAAATGGTTTTGGTGTTTTAAAAAAAAAGACTCAGATAAGTGGGCATATAAGAGCAGACTTACCCTGTCAAGCTGAAAAATCCACAGGATGATAATACTCCACAGTAGGGCCCGAAGCAGTAAAGAAGTGCTGGTGAGGAGGGGCAGCAGCCTCCTTAAGTTCACTGGTTCCTCCTGTCTGCAGGCCTGGAATGAGAGTCAGAGGCCCTTACAGAGCTGGACTAACGGAGAGCAACCGAGAACCCTGAAACAGCAGAGGCCAGAGAGCAGCACTTAATTGTTACAAGCCAAAGAGATGCAATTATTATAATAAGTGACAGGTTCAGGGTGGCAGAGGTATTAATGTTGATTATTACGTATCAGGAGAAGATAGGGTTGCTGTTTCATAATGTAGGCAGGGAAGAATACATTTGACATTTAAGTGATGCGCCTGGGTTCTTCTTGGTAGTATCTTGCCCCCGTTTTGATGGTATCTGGACAGTTGCAGCAACTGTGGCTTACGAAGGGCATCAGTGAGCAGGGTGTCAGACCACTCAGCAGTGAGGATATGGGTCACCCACCAGATAAGCCGATGAGACTAGTACAGGTGTTAGTTAAGAGGAGGGGGCAGGTCTGGTATGTCAAGTAAAGCAGGATCAATGAGTATCACCTATGGCTCCAAGGCCAGCTTAAACAATAGGCATTATCATTCATCCCACTCATCTCCCTCTAACAAAGGTCCACCAAGGCAAAGACACCTCCCCACTCCCCACCCCCGCCCTGGAATCCTGAAGGGATGGCTCCCAGAACTTAGATGAATAGGTATATTCCAGTGCCACCCACATCCCTTTCGGAACTAAAGAATTTATCCCTCAGGTGCAGGAAGTAAGGCCAACAGTCAGATCCCACCTACCAACCCTCTTCAAGAAGAGTCTTGGTGGAAAGCAGATGGCAAGCCCAGAGCCACGCCCCTTCTGGGGATCCTGGCCCCCCCACCCCAACCCCCGGAAGTGGTCAACTTGGGGACGGAAAGGGGTGCCTCCTCATCCCAACTTGGGAGGATTGTGAAGGGACTTGCCAGCTTCACATCTTCCCACGGCGTTGTCCCCGGCCCGTCTTTAGGACCACACTGCAGCTCAGCTTCTCCCTTTGCACAATCACGCCCTTTCCACAGGTGTTGAGATCAAGAGCTCAACCTAAAAACCTCTGCGCAGATTAATCTCCGCTGAGCATCAACCTCCAACAACCTTTTATCCAATCCTTGAATTACTTGACAGCTTGTTATGAATATATAAATAGATTGTCTTAAAAAAAAATGAGAAAAACTGTACACCTGAAATTAACACATCCTTAATCAACTATATATTCCAATATAAATTTTTAAAAAGAAAAATACAAAGATTAACACAAAGAAAATGAAATAGAAAAGATTTTTATTCTTTCTAATCCTTATAGATTTCATTTCTTTTTCTTTCTGCTATCATTGATGAGAGCTTACCATACACTGATAAATAGATGCTGTGATGACAAGCATGCTTGTCTTTTGCCTCTCTGAAGTTAATATCATAGAGTGTGATATTTGCTCTAACATTTTGGTAGATATCCTTTATCAAATGCTCCTTTTCTATTTTACTAAAAAATTTTTATCATGAAAATATATTGAATTTTCAAGTGCCTTTTCTGCTTCAATTTAAATGGTTATATTTCTTCTTTAGCAATTGCATTAAAAGGGTTCTATCGTTAAACCTTCTTTACATTAGTACTTAGTAAGTCCCACACATACACACACATGCACGCACACAAATATATATAAAACTCACAAAGATACAGTTGGATGCTGACTTGTAAATATTTTCTTTATGATATTTGGTCCTATATTCATTAGTGATTCCTGGCCTACAACTTTCCTTTTTTATACTAATTTTTCCTGTTTTTAGCATTGATCAAACTTTGATTTCTTATCAAAGTTATACTAGTCATAAGATAAACAGCATTCACTCTTCTTATTATCTGAAACATGTAAATAAGATTGGATGTTTGATAGAACACACTTGTAAATGAGAAATTTGAAATATTTGTGTGTGTGTGTATCCTTGTGCACATATATGTGTAGATTTTTTTTTCAAAAGGCTGAATTTTGTTGATGACTGTAACTACTTATCTGTTTCTTCCTGAGTCTGTTTTGGTGAATTTCTGTTTTTCTATGAAACAGCTATTTCATCAAAGTTTTAAATTTTATGGGTATTTGGCTTGCCATAGGATATTTTTTTCATTTTTTAATGTCTACTAAATTCTACCATGTTTCCTTATTTTTTCCTAAAAAGATTGATTTGTGCCTTACCTCTTTCCTGCCCAGGTTATGAACAAATTGAGAAATCCAATAAAGAAGTAACTTTATTACCGATAAGGTTAGGTTGGAGGTTGTGTCTTAACATGAGAGCCAGAATTTGACTGAGTAAGAACACCCTGAAAGTGCTGCCTGGGTAAAGTCTAAGGCATGGGGGAGCAGAGGGAAACATTCTTTCTCCAGACAGATTTTCCCCAAAAGGGAAGAGCTGAGTTCAGTAAGCTCAGCTTAGAAACAGAAAGAGGCTTGTCTGGTGGCTCAGACAGTAAAGAATCCTCCTGCAATGCAGGAGATGCAGATTTAATCTATGGGTTGGGAAGAACCCCTGGAGAAGGGAATGGCAACCCACTCCAGCAAAATCCCAAGGACAGAGAAGCCTGGCAGAAGTCCGTGGGGTTGCAAAGAGCCAGAGAGGACTGGGTGTGTGCATCAAAGTGTATCAGTTACACGCTAAGTAGCATTTTAGCTCTATCACATTGCTTTATCTATGACATTTTCATTATTATTAAATTATAAATTTTATCTCCATTGTTATTATTTATCTAGTAATAAAGTCAAAATTCTCTAAGCCAGGCTTCAGCAATATGTGAACCGTGAACTTCCTGATGTTCAAGCTGGTTTTAGAAAAGGCAGAGGAACCAGAGATCAAATTGCCAACATCTGCTGGATCATGGAAAAAGCAAGAGAGTTCCAGAAAAACATCTATTTCTGCTTTATTGACTATGCCAAAGCCTTTGACTGTGTGGATCACAATAAACTGTGGAAAATTCTGAAAGAGATGGGAATACCAGACCACCTGATCTGCCTCTTGAGAAATTTATATACAGGTCAGGAAGCAACAGTTAGAACTGGACATGGAACAACAGACTGGTTCCAAATAGGAAAAGGAGTATATCAAGTCTGTATATTGTCACCCTGCTTATTTAACTTATATGCAGAGTACATCATGAGAAATGCTGGACTGGAAGAAACACAAGCAGGAATCAATATTGCGGGGAGAAATATCAATAACCTCAGATACGCAGATGACACCACCCTTATGGCAGAAAGTGAAGAGGAACTAAAAAGCCTCTCGATAAAAGTGAAAGAGGAGAGTGAAAAAGTTGGCTTAAAGCTCAACATTCAGAAAACTAAGATCATGGCATCCGGTCCCATCACTTCATGGGAAATAGATGGGGAAACAGTGGAAACAGTGTCAGACTTTATTTTGGGGGGCTCCAAAATCACTGCAGATGGTGACTGCAGCCATGAAATTAAAAGTCGCTTACTCCTTAGAAGAAAAGTTATGACCAACCTAAATAGCATATTCAAAAGCAGAGACATTACTTTGGCAACAAAGGTTCATCTAGTTAAGGGTATGGATTTTCCTGTGGTCATGTATGGATGTGAGAGTTGGACTGTGAAGAAGGCTGAGTGCCGAAGAATTGACACTTTTGAACTGTGGTGTTGGAAAAGACTCTTGAGAGTGCTTTGGACTGCAAGGAGATCCAACCAGTCCATTCTAAAGGAGATCAGTCCTGGATGTTCATTGGAAGGACCGATGCTAAAGCTGAAACTCCAGTACTTTGGCCACCTCATGTGAAGAGTTGACTCATTGGAGAAGACTCTGATGCTGGGAGGGATTGGGGGCAGGAGGAGAAGGGGACGACAGAGGATGAGATGACTGGATGGCATCACTGACTCGATGGACGTGAATCTGAGTGAACTCCGGGAGTTGGTGATGGACAGGGAGGTCTGGCGTGCTGCAATTCATGGGGTCGCAAAGAGTTGGACACGACTGAGTGACTGATCTGATCTGAAAGTTATTCTTAACTTCCAAAAAATACTGGGTCTTTTTCATTTCTACCTATTGTTTTCTCATTTAATCCCACTGTAGTCAGAGAGCTTGTTGTGTATATGCTTTTTTGGTCTTCAAGTATTAATTAAGACTCTCTTTGTAATGGTACATGATGAGTTTTTCTAAATGTCCCATGAGTCCTTGAAAGAAATATGTATCTTCCTAGCATACTGCTGAACTTTTCTTTATTTAAGGGTCATCTTTACCTCTAATAAAAACTATTTTGTATGATTTTAATTTAGCTGTATTACCTTTCTTTTGGTTAAAATATGTCCGCTATATCTTTTGTCATGTTTTTACTTTTAACTTTGGATCTTTATGTTATAGATATGTCTTGGGTTTTTTTGCTTTACTTTTCAATTCTATATGATAATCTTGATCTTTTTACAGGAGTTAGTCCATGTACGTGTCCTGCAATTACTGACATATTTGAATAGATCCCTACCATTTTGCGTTTCCTATTTACTCTAATGTATATTTATATCCTATGTTGGATTCTAATGCATTCAATGAATTTTATTTTTTCTTTTTTTGCCCCTTCTCCCCTTGTTCTGAAGTTACATATTTTTTTTAAGTGGTTATTGTGAACTTTTAATGTGCATACTACCTTAACAAAGTTTATATTTAATCTATATCTCTATCTTCCTCCAAAATAACACAAGAATTTAGAATACTTTAAACCCAATGTGCCTTCCCATCTTGCACATTACTTGTGTACAGCTTTTAATTTCTTGTTTTGTTTTTTTTTTTACCTCTAAATCATGCTATTGTTGACACTGTTATTTTGTAGAGTCAATACTAATTTAGATTTATCTCAATTTATGTGTTGATCATTCCTTTTTCCTTTTCACTCCTAATTTCTGAATTTAATGTTACTGAATAATTCTGTGTTCAGCCAAATGATCATTCCAAAATGGGAGTATAATAACAAAATTTTATCTTTGTACTTTAGCCAATTAATTCCCTGTGGAAGAAGATATTCTGAGGATTATCAGGGTGGGGAGGTGAATACTATTTAGGAAATCATTTTGGGTACATATGAAGATTGAAAAGGGTATAAGAAAGAGGGTATTTTATCCACCAGGGATTAAAAAAAAAGGAGCAAAATTCTTATAATCCACTAGTTTTATACACTGTCCTGAGCATTAGCAAGATACTGCTTGAGAAACAAGGAAATAGGCTTTCCATAGATCTATGCCTGTTGAAAATATTATTCTTTTGCTCTTGAAACGTCTGTTGTCAGTTGTTGTAAATAATATAGTGTTTCCTTTTGTTGTTTCTAAAACTTTGTCTTTGTCTTTTGAGTTCTTAGATTTCATTTCAAAAAGACCAGTATATTTCTTTTTACTAAAACTGATTGCACTCTATTGTAGTTCCCAGATAAGAGGACTTTTAACTCTGGAAAATTCTTAATCATTATTTCTTCAAGAATTGCTTTTCCCCTACTCTCTTTATTTCCTTCAGGAACTATGATTAACATATATAAATCTTTTAATCCTATTCTACGTGTGTTTTTACCTGTCATATATTTCCATTGCTCTATTTCTCAGTGCTAATTTCTGGGTAATTTTATTAGATCTACTTTCTACTTACTAATTCTCTTTTCAATTTCATTCAGTTACATTCCCTTCTAGAAGTTCTAGTAAGTTCTTTTAAAATTTGCCTCGTCTTTTTTAAAATCATTTTTATAATAGCTTGTTCTTCTCTCATATTTTAAACTCCCTATTTTACACCTTTAATCACTTAAAACATTAGTTTTATAACTTCTACCCAATGACTCCACTATCTAAAATTATTGAAAACTGCCTAATTTTAATGTGCTTTTTAAAAATATCTACTAATGGACATTCACTGTAGTCTGCCTTATGTATTTTAGAACTGTTGGGTAGGAAGTTAAGCACGAGCAACAAGGGGTGGCCTGGCTGAAAGGAATGCAAGCTGATCCCTAAAACCCATCCCATACACACCCGGAAGACCTCACACATATAGCACAAAATAACCCCAGAGACTTCTCTAACTCCTACACATGCATCCTAGGCACACAGTGGATACAAAATGACCACAGGGGCTTCAGGTAACCTTAGGCAGCTAAAAGCCCATTAAGAGTTCATAAATATTCTACATCTGATTATAACAGACTAAATTATGGGAAGACACAAACAATAGAGCCTGTTCTTATATAACTTGCAATTGTCAATGGACCTTGAGCATATGCCCATTCGCATTCCCCTTCACTGACTGGTGATGGGTACAAGCAAGCCCTATTTTGCATAGGGCATAACCAACAAGAGGAGACTGGAAATATAAAAACGATGAAAAGAGAGGACTCCTTTGAGATCAGCCTGCTCCCAAGTCTTGCAAGTGTCTAATACAAGATCTTTCTGTTTGAGCTAAACTGAGATGTAACTTATTTGCTGTTTTAAACCTTAGTCCACTGCTCCAAATATTTGTTGTGATGAGACAAGAACCAAGAAAGAGAAATAAACTGACCTGACACAACTATGCTTTATCAAGAGCTTATGTTCAGCAGGTATTTATCTGTGGGAATCCTAAGAGACCCAGATTAAGAGTTCATCCCACCATGTCTGTTTAGTATTTGCTTCTGCTAACATTTCTCATCTTAGGGGTATCCCAAATAACATAAGCAGAACAAAATCACATGTCAAACAAGTCCATAGAGGAATATTTTTCTTATTTTTCAAACAGGATCTTTCTAATGCTCAGGACACTGTAGAAAACAAATGGGTTATGAGAATTCTGTTCCTTTTTAATCAATGGTGAGTAAAATGCCCTTTTTCTTACTCCTTTCTTAATCTTTATATACACCCAAAATGACTCCCTAAGTAGTGGTTTCTCTCTCTCTCCACCACGCCCATAATCTTCCAAGTATATTCCTCCAAAGGGAACTAAATGGCTAAAGCAGAATTTCTAAAAGGAGCAGATCCAGAGCCCACTTTACAAGCAGAAGCTTTATGAGCTTCGAGGTAAACAGCTATTAGAATATTACTGAGAAAAGTCAACAGGAAATGGAAAAAGAGAAAGGGAAAATAGAGGGAAGGAAAGAATTGATATTTTTTGGCTGCTGACATTACATCAGTTTTCAAGACAACATTTTGTGGCAGAGGTTCCCTCTCCATTTGCAGATGAGACCCGAGGCTACACAGCAAAACAGGAGCTAGCCCATGTCTCCCTGACGCCCTTCCTCAGAATGCAAGTCCATGAGCCCAAAAAGCAGCTAATGGGAAACATCAGAAATACAGCCTCAAGCAAACAAAATCTCAAAGCAGGTAAAACTTCTCTCATTTTGCATGTATTAAAAGCTGTGTTAATAAGGAAACAAGATACTGTGTACTCCCACTAGGCCGTCATTTCCAATGTAAACCAGAACTCTACATAAGTGAGATAAGAATACGAATAAATAGTAAAAAAAAAAAAAAGATTTTCAAAACTGAGATTTCGCTTTTTAGACCAGTTTTAGCTCATTAAAAAAAAAAAGAATAGATATTACCAAGAATTCCCATTTATCCCTTCTCTCTGCACACTATTTTCTCTTACTAACATCTTGCATTGTGTGGTGCATATGTTACCATTTATGAACCCATGTTGAGTCCATAGTTTACATTATGGCTCACTCTCGGTGTTGTACAGTTAGATGGGTCTTGACAAATACATAATATTATGTACCCACCATTACAGTATCATACAGGATCGTTCCCCCATCCTAAAAGTCCACTATGCTCCACCTGTTTGACACTCATCCCTCTCCTCTGAAACCCTAGCAACCACTGATCTTTTTACCATCCCTACAGTTTTGCATTTTCCAAAACTGTCATGCAGTTGGAATCATACAGCAGTAGTAGCTTTTCAGACTAGATTCTTTCACTTAGCAATATGTATTTGTTATTCCTCTGTGTCTCTTGGTGGCTTGACAACTCATTTCCTTTTACTTCTGAATAATAGTCCTTTGTATGGATGTAGCACAGTTTGTTTATCTCAAGTTATACCCTATGAAGGGGCATCTTGGTGGCTTCCAGTTTTTGTCAATTATGAACAAAGCTTTTATCAATCTTTTTCAAGTTCTAAGTGGATCGTGGAGGCTACTCTTTCTATAAACTCTGCATTAACCAATTAATTCCCTCAAGATATACTGCCCCATTTCAGATTTCCACTTTTTATCCTCTCCAATCCCACCTTCCCATCTCCCAGGCTTCCAATAGCTCTCGTGCTGATTCTCCAGGCTGGGAGGCTCACCCCTCAAATGGAGAGCAAGAAACAGTGGCAGTGAAAGGCTTTCCCACTGTCAGTACCTGTGGCATTTCCCCGTGGAGACAGCCTACTTCCCTGAAAGCCAGATACACCTGTGACATAAGGTTGCAAAGCAATGCAATTCTAGCATTCAGGCTTTTCTGATGCTCCAGGACATTTTTAAAAAATCATAGAGTCATCAAAAAGCTTCACTCCCAGCTGTGTAAAGTGACTCTGCAGCTCTCGCTTAATTTGGGTTGCATTACCTCATTCTATACATCATTCATGACAAGCAAATCACCATGGGGCTCCCTTGGCTAACTCCTGTTGTCTTTGACTCAGCTCTCATTTATCTGGACATTTACTTCATAAATGTTGTAAATCCTATAGCTGAAAAAGGTGATGCAGAAGTTTCAGTGCAGTGGGGTCTCTCTTCATCGTCACAATAAGCAAAAGAAAACAGAGGCAAATAGGAATCCTAACTTCCTATCACATTCTTGCCCTTCTCATGTGACTCATGATGCCATTACTCTGGCAGCTGGGATGAAAAGGGTGAGAGAAGGGAGATTTTCAAAATTGTCTCTGGATGGGCTATTTATGTCTTCCAACCTGGTACATTTCCTTGAACTTAGAGAGAACACCAAGACAGCCTGTAGGGTGACTTCTCCACCCCACGTAAATGAATACATTTACACCTCCTCAGCTGTTTGTGTTGGGAAACAGCTAGGATCCTCCCTGTGCCTCATGGGTCCGTCCAGATCTCTTGCATGTCAGGCAGAAACTTAGGAGCTCATGGTCTCAAGCCTAAAAGTGAGGAGCACCCAGCCATGCCCCAGGGGAATAGTTCCTGTAAGGGTTTTGTCTTGCTTATAGATACAGCTCTTGCACTGATCTTCATTATCCGGGCTTCATAATTTTCCTGAGAGGAGATAAGTCAGAAGCAGACAGTTTATTCTGGTCCTGCTAAAGGAGAGACAGCATTTGAGACTGGAGTCTGCAGGCTTTCAGAACTGAATGCCAGTCGGCTCCAGGATTCAAATGCAATCAGATAAAAGAGCCTTTTCAGCCAAGGCTTAGACTCATTCCAATCTTCTGTACCCTTTCCTCCAACCATAAAACATTGTTAGAACGGAGGGGCTGCGAGATGCTGAGTCATCAGAGAGAGATTAGATCATGTCCGTGTACTGCACACAGACATAAAAGCAAATGTAAACATTTTAGAAAGGATTTCAACATTAAGGATTAAAGCAAAGGGGGTTTTATGTTTAACTAGGAGTTAAGCATAAATTCTATTTCCCGAGAATTCCATTAATAAAAGTTCTGCTTCTAAAGTGTTTGGGGGCACTGTGCAATCTGTAAGACCTTGGGCCATAGCAGGATAAACAAGCAAAACACAAAAATAGCAAAATTGACTGGAATATCTCCCCAAATATGCAATGTACTTGAAAACCAAAAGAAGAGACTAGCAAACAGATACATATTGCTCTGTTTTAAGCCAAACATTGCTTAAGAAAAAGGGAGCCAGAAAAGAAGCTTCCTCAACAAAGATCATCTCTTCAGTCCCCTTCTTGTAGAAGCTAACTAATCTGGTAATCGGAAACACTCTCCCTCTACCCTTGGGTCCTGCTGAGCTCCTTAATTCTTGTATTATGTAAACCTTAAAACCAATCGCTAGAAGAATGTATCAAGGGAAGTTTCAAAGTCCTCTTAAGGTTAATTTCCCGTAAGAAATTCCTGGCTTTTCTTCTTTTGGTGCCTCCCTGTCCCTCCACTTAATTGCTTCTGTCTTCCTCCAGCCTAACTCCAGCTTGATCTTTCTTACCAAGGTCTGCCCTAGGACTGGCAGAGCAGACAGAAAAGCTCTTTAAGAATATAGAGTTTACTATTCATAGCAGTGACACAGGCCATTGAAAGCCAAAGCAGTCAAGTAAGGAAATCTGTCAGCCTAGATTATCTTTCCAGCACCTGGGAGGTAGGACTTATTTATAAATAAAAATAGACACCAAAAATGTCTGGCCCCTTATAGGCCCCTGATGTCTGAGAAGGCTGTATGGTTCCAAGTCCAGAGGCTTTTCCCAGCTGTCCTCCAAACCTAGCAGCAAATTTTGTTTTTGAAACTGGAATTAACAAAAAGATGGTTTGCTTCAGTCCAAATTAAAATTCCTGCTAGTACAGGCAGTATGCTGTCTTCTATGGATTTCCAAACGCTTAGCCACACTTAACCAGATCTCCAGTCCTGAAACAGGAACTGCCTATGTCACACACAGCGTTCTCTAGGATTCATCTATCAGCCTTACTGGTGGGTTCTTGTCCAGATGTGGTCCTAGCCTTCTATTTCGATCTTTGGGCGTCCCTGCATCCTCCATGGAAGGACCATGCTTCCTCCGTGTGAAGTCAAAGCCCTCTGCTTCTCAGCCTTCATGGAATTCCTTTGCTTATCATAGGGCAGATTGTAAAACTCAAATCAAAATCTTTTGAAATAAGCCTACCTTTTAGAGAGCATTTTGAGGTTACTTTGCTAAGGGTTTGGGTTCTAGAAGCTGCATTCAGATACTTATTGCCAAGTTTCGACGCCAGGTTATTCTGGGTATAATTCACTTTGATCAAGCAATGGAATTATAAAATATGCACAGAGGGCTCTGCTCTTGAAGCTTAGTTGATTAGACCATTGTGCTGTAAAAGTCTCTGATCCAGAGAAGCTTACTGTACCATTGCACTGAAAATCTACTTGAAAACATCTCAAGTAATGGAGGCCTCCAACATAAACACACACTCTGAATTACCTTCGGAAATGGTAGTCCTGCTGTGTAAGATAATACAATAGGTGACTCAGACAGTAAAAGTGTCTGCCTACAATGTGGGGCACCCAGGTTCGATCCCTGAGTCGGGAAGATCCCCTGGAGAAGGAAATGGCAACCCCTTCCAGGACTCTTGTCTGAAAAATCCCATGGATGGAGGAGCCTGGTAGGCTATAGTCCATGGGGTCGCAAAGAGTCAGACACGACTGAGCAACTTCACTTTCACTTTATGGCATTTTCTTACACTCTACAGTCTTTCAAGTCCCATCTCTTATCTTCCAATTTTGCCATTTCCTATTATAATAATTCTTGCCTTCTAGAGTCGGAGAAGGCAATGGCACCCCACTCCAGTACTCTTGCCTGGAAAATCCCATGGACAGAGGAGCCTGGTAGGCTGCAGTCCAAGGGGTCGCTAAGAGTCAGACACGACTGAGCGACTTCATTTTCACTTTTCACTTTCATGCATTGGAGAAGGAAATGGCAACCCACTCCAGTGTTCTTGCCTGGAGAATCCCAGGGACGGGGGAGCCTGGTGGGCTGCTGTCTATGGGGTCGCACAGAGTCGGACACGACTGAAGCGATTTAGCAGCAGCAGCAGCAGCCTTCTAGAGTGTCACGAATTAGCAGACGTTACTATCCCCCCATTAGCTACCCGTATTTAGCTCTTTTAAGCTTTCCTCTAATCAGAATCCCTGAGACCTCCTCACCTTCAAACTATTCCTTCTCCTTGCCCTTCTCCAAATTCCCTAAGGTCCTATGCCCCTAACCTGAGCTTTATAAAGATCCAAGTGATATTCCAGATGCTTGCTCACCGAGGAGCCAAGAGACCAGCTGTCACCTCTGGTCTCTGTTACTCCGTGACTCAGGGTACGTGTCCCAAAATAGGTTTGGCCTTTCATGCTGCCTTCTCTCATTGCAGTCTGGCTGCTCGGGGCCTGGCCACTATCACCCTAGCTCCCCTTTGGCATTACTGCTTTCCAGGTTTCTTCTCCCACCAGGTGTACCGATTTCAGACTATGTTCCTTCAAACTTGAAGAGGCCACTGGTCAGCATTCCCAGAAAAGATATGTCTTTATTATCATCCTGGTTTGGATATAGCCCCAAAACTTCTGTAAACATTTTTACCAAAACAAAACAAAAAAACTTGGTAAGATTTTCCATTCTGGAAAGAGAAAGCAAGAAGGAAAGTTATTTACAATTTTAGACTCTTAATGTCAAACAGTATTCTGGAGAAAGTAACAGAACATCCCAGGCAGGATCTGCCTTGGAAAGGCTTTAGTGGGCTTGTGAAAGGGTGTCCATGCCTGGGACTATAGAGAGGACGTTTTCTCCTGCTATACTCAATTCCCCTGAAGCTCCATGAACCTGCCATAGGCTTCTCTGCAGTGCTTTGTTGCCTGGGAACCCTGCTTTCTTCTGCCTCCTCCAGGACCTGTCTTCCCCTCCTTTCTGGGAAGCTCAAGTATGGCAGGTGGCAGGAAGTGTGTCTATGGGAATCGAGGGTCCCCACCCTCCTCCAGGAAGGTGCAGGGGCCCACGCTGTGCCCTGGGAGGCACTCGTTTCAGGAACTCCCAGGCCCACAGCACTAATCTGGACAGCTTCAGGGGAAGAACATTCCTATTTTAAGAGGGCCCGGGTAACATTGTGCTCACCCATGTCTGAGTCACTCCTCCTCTTTAGGGTTTGTGAAAGAAATATAGTTCTCAGCCTTTAGCTCTGCAGGCTTTCTTTTCTTCAGACTCAGTGATCAACTGGTTTACCACAAAATGGAAAAGGCGCTAGCAAAGCAGGGGTAACCAAGGAAGCTATGATGTCTGGAATTGTAACAACAGAGGAAAAGCTAAGAGTTATACGAGATCTAAAAATAAGTCACAAACCATATCCTATTTCCTCTAACATACATATGCAGGTACCTAGAAGAGAAAACTGCCCGTAGTACAAAAGAATCAATAAAGAACACTGTGATGAACCACAGCCCACTCTAACCCAAAAGGTAGCTCTGCCCTCACAGTGGACAGTCTTTTAAGCAATGACGCTATTTCACTGCAAGCTATTCATAATTCGTCATTATTGTACTTGAAGATGAAGAAACACCAAGGGTCTTCACATCAACCATTGCCGTAACTAGAAAGGCACATCACATCATATTCATGGCATTTGCTACCATTTGTATAAACAGGTAAGTTTGAATTCTTATATGGTTTGCCTACAAAAACATGTACTTCTTCCTTATCAGCAAGTTACTGTTTAAACAACTTTGTGCTTTAATATTAACAGAATAACAGCTCACATTTACTGTACATTTACGCAACAACTCATTACTAGCTCACTTAATCCTTATAACAACCATGTCAAGAGCCCCTTTTTCATATAGCAAGAAACAGAAGCTGAGAGAGCTCAAGTTACTTGATCAAAATCATACTGTTTGGAAGTGCTAGAGTTTAGGTTCAAACTGAGGTCTCCCTAGCTGCTCACCTTGAGAACTTAATCACTATGCTGTTGTTTACAAAACCAAATTTTGAGCCCTAACACTGTCAAATTTTATTTTAATAGCAAGTTCTCATTCCTCCAACTCATTGAGCTGATTTTTCACACATTTTAAATGACATCGGTTAAAACACAGTCTGTACTTATTGTTCAGGCTTCTGTACTGATATCACATTTTAGGTGTGGCTCAGGAGCATAAGTACCTGGTTCAGGGAATCCCAAGCTTTTCCTTATCTTTTTTTCCTTCGAGGAAAATAGTGGCCCGATCTAAACAAAATGATCCTGGCCCCAGGTTATAAGCTCCCAATTCTTTTTTTTAATTTCGAAACATTTATTTTCTCAAATGATGTGCTTGTCACAGACTGAAAAGAAGCTATTTGCTGACTTTCACTGGTCCATGAAGCACATGCTGAGTAACACTGCTTTGCTCTAATCCCTTTATGCTCCTTTAACTCCTAATTCTTTAGGACCACCCAGGTATCTGTATTTGTTTGCTTGACCTGCCATAACAAAACACCACAGACTAGGTGGTTTAGACAAGAGAAGTGCATTTTCCCATTATTTTGGAGGTTAGAAGTCCTAGATCAAGGTGTTGGCAAGGTTGGTTTCTGCTCAGACTACTCCCCTTGGCTTGTAGGTGGTCGTCTTCTCCCTGTGTCCGCACATCACCTTCCTTCTGTACCAGTCCGTATCCTAATCTCCTCTTCTCAGAAAGATAATGGTCATATTGGATTAGGGCCCATTCACATGACATCATTTTATGTTAATTACTTCTTTAAAGACCCTGCCTCCAAATACATTTTGAGATACTGGGGGTTATTAATAGAATCATGAGTTCAGTATGTGAGTTTGGGGGATGGGTGAAGACATAACCCATCCTGTAATAGTATCCCAACAACTCCCTTTTATAAAGTTCTCTGTGGTGCACATGTAAATGCCTTTGACCCTGACAACCCCTGCTTTCTCTAAATGTGTTTGTGTTACCTCCCTGTGGTGATACAGACAAGCTTTTCGGTGAGCAAACCATAGTTCTTATTCAAATGTTATTACCAGCAACATCAACCGTATTATTGTTTTCATCTTAGAAGACATCATTGATCTCATTTGTAAAAAAAAAAAAGTTATAGATATATATACAGAAAATGTTTTTACCAATTGTGAATTACCAATTTGCAAAGCAGATTCTAGATTTTTTAAAAGTTATTGAAACCAATTGAAGAAGGAAATGGCAACCCACTCCAATATTCTTGCCTGGGAAATCCCATGGACAAAGGAGCCTGGTGGGCTACAGCCCATGGCGGTTACAAAGCACCAGACATGACTTAGCGACTAAACAGCAACAAAAGTTGAAACCAATAATGTCTTCTTAATTTTTTTTTTCTTCTTCTTAAATTATTACTGTATATACCTGGAATTTCGGGGAAGGCAATGGCACCCCACCCCAGTACTTTTGCCTGGAAAATCCCATGGACGGAGGATCCTGGTAGGCTCCAGTCCATGGGGTCGCTAAGAGTCAGACATGACTGAGCGACTTCACTTTCACTTTTCACTTTCATGCATTGGAGAAGGAAATGGCAACCCACTCCAGTATTCTTGCCTGGAGAATCCCAGGGACAGGGGAGCCTGGTGAGCTTCCGTCTATGGGGTCGCACAGAGTCGGACACGACTGAAGTGACTTAGCAGCATACCTGGAATTTAAAACTGTACAATCTCTAATCAAGATGGAATCCAGCTAATTTATCCAGGGCCCTCAGCATATGTCACAGTTCCTGGTCATTCTACATGAAGATTCAAATGACCTGAAGAGGTAATTCATATGTGTCTGTTGCATGGGTCTAAAAGCTATCATTATAGGGTGCCTCCCAGTTTCACATATAGTGCCATTACGCTAGGTGTGTTATGTGCATTAAATCATGTATCTCCTCAATTTCCTGCAGGACACAAACTGTCTACTTTACCAGTGAGCAAGAAGAACATCAGAGAGCTTCAGTAAGTTGCCCAAAGTCACACAGCTCACTTTGTGTGGTCTAGATAAGTCTTAGACGTGAGTCTAGTCCTGTCTGACTCCAGAACTTTTTTTTTTCTTGACCACTACAAATTGCTTCTTTGACTTCTTAAGATAGGTAACAGTATACTCTTAGTGGCTCAGAACTTTTCCTGGACATGAAAAATATCTAATCTAGTTCCATCAACTGTTAGTTTTGATAAATAAAATAACAACAGCATCTTAGTTTCTGTGTCAGAACTGCAAAATAAATCACAGAGTATTTGTCATCAGAAACAAAATCTACATCCGTCTTTGGGTGATGATGTAAGGCTATGTAAAGCAACAATGGATATACTTTTTTTTTTTTTTTTAAGTTAATTATATTAAGTAACCCTAATTAGTATCACCAACTTCCTTGTAACACCTCCAGGACTAAGTCTTGTGCTCCTATAATACATTCATTTCATTGTTTAATTGTGTCTGTTTGAGCTCTGGCTTACAAGGCAAGATTTCAAATGTGTTGAAGGCTGCTGCTGCTACTGCTAAGTCACTTCAGTCATGTCCGACTCTGTGTGACCCCATAGACGGCAGCCCACCAGGCTCCCCCATCCCTGGGATTCTCCAGGCAAGAACACTGGAGTGGGTTGCCATTTAGGCACCCCTTTTTATCCTCCTTTGTATTGTCTTGAAGTGCTAAGTATAGTGCCTTGCATAGAGCAGATGCTCACTAATATATGACAATCAGCTTTAAAGTCTTCACAAAATAACCACCAAGAGAAGCCCACTGGAAGACTTAGTGATGAACCTCATAAGTGTGCAACAGGGTATCTAAGAAATCCCTACACCTGGCCATGCTGAGCCAGCCATTCTCTGGGTCAGATGTACCCTTTCCAGATCTTGGTTTATAACCCCAAATGCCTTCAGGTTGGCTGATGGTGCTGGTGAGGTATGTTTTTGTCATAATTGTGTGATTCAATTTGCTCATGTATAGTAGGAAGTAGAATAAATCTTAGTGGGTCCCATTTGGGGGCCCCCAAGGCAATCCTAAATAGGATTCTGTTTGGGGCTCTTGTCAATGTGCCTACGAGAGGCCAGTTGAAGCACCCAGTCAGTCCAAGGCTGTGAGCGCAGCTGGCAGGGCCTTCTCCTTCCTCCTGTTGCTCAACTGTCTTCCATCTCAGTGGGACCCCATTCTCCTGGCTGAAAAGTGGACTATTGAAATTGTACCAACAGGCAAAACCAGGGTACTTACAACTAGAGCTTTACTCTAAAAACTAACTAATCACATCATACTTCTTTACCCAGAAGTTTAAAAAAATAAATAAAGAGTAACCCAAAGGAACATATAAGCAGATTCAGTACTTAAGATTGAGCCCCAAGGGCCCCTTGGCAAATATAACAAAAACCCTGATGCCAGAGATAACGATGTATTTCTCAAAGAAATGTGTTGTCTTCAAAAGATAGATCTAATAGTGAGTATGTGATTAGATGGACGTTGATAGACCTAGTCCCCAGGAAAAAGGTGTAGTTCGGAGAGCCTGCTTAGATGAACAGAACTTTTCTTTAGTTTGGCCCATTTCCTTTCAGTTTAGGAATCCTGTCTGCAAGTCTGTCCTACACCCTTATATTTGTCCCAGAGTAATTCTGGGCACTCCTTCTTGAGTTTTCTACACCTCAGACAACTAAGAAAATTATAAAAATTGTTCAGCCTATGGAGACAAAGTTTTGAGAATGGCTGATAGATGAGGTGAGTTTATGGGTCTCCTGATCATTTAATACTTTAATATGGAGTTTGAAGCAGTTGAGAAATCACCGAAGCTCTAGGAATTTAGGTGATTGCCTCCAAGAGGCTCAGTAGCTTGGGCCATCTTAAGATTGGCAAGATGCTTTCACCTACTCGCCTAGGAAGTTTTTGTCTGCATCACACCATCAGGTAGGTTATTAATGCACTAGTATCTAGAAGCAAAAACAGAGGTGGAAAGAAATGAAAAGGATAAGGTCTCTCTGGTAAAGACTCTTCTAAATTTGAGTAATCTTCCTCAGAAGATGCTAGTTTGCAGAAGACAATGATTTAGATTAGGAAAGAAGGCCATGATTTCCAAAAGTGAAATAAGCCCAAATTAGAACAGAAAGGTAAAATCTGAGGTGCAAAGCATGGCAGATGATAGAACCTGGATTATCCCAACCACCACCAGTGATGCTTATGAATTCATTATCCTAGTGTAGACTCCGTAGACAATTTAGCAGAGCATTCCTTCAAAACAGCAATTCTAAAAAACGAAAGAAGACACCAGGGCTCAAGAAGAAGTGAATCACACCAAAGTCATCACTACACAGCTAACCCATCCCTTTCATCAAGGCAGAAATGACTCCATCTTAGCCATAGCCTCCATGATCTCATTAGCAAAGATACTGAGACTCTGCTGTTCCTCTACAAGGGAAGATTCAAACTGTGCCAAAGTTATTTCACCCAGAACATCTCAGTCTGATTGGATGGATATGGATGAGGGAAAAAAAAATCTATCTCCCCATGGTAGTTTCTTTAATCCTGTTGCGGGCAAAATACTTGTGAAATAGAAACTGAGATACATCTGGATGTCTACTTGTGCAGGGCAAGGCCTAAACCGAGATGTCCTGAAGATTTACAGATGGGTGCAGACACTTTCCGGGGAAGGCAATGGCACCCCACCCCAGTACTTTTGCCTGGAAAATCCCATGGACAGAGGAGCCTGGTAGGCTCCAGTCCATGGGGTCGCTGAGAGTTGGACACGACTGAGCGACTTCACTTTGACTTTTCACTTTCATGCATTGGAGAAGGAAATGGCAACCCACTCCAGTGTTCTTGCCTGGAGAATCCCAGGGACGGGGGAGCCTGGTGAGCTTCCGTCTATGGGGTCGCACAGAGTCGGACACAACTGAAGCGACTTAGCAGCAGCAGCAGCAGCGGACACTTTCATTGCAAGTGAGTAGCTTGGCCAAAGGGCAATTTATGGACTTACTAACAATTCAGAGGTGGATCTTGTTTGCTGCTAGATGGATTTAGGACTCAAATAACAAGATCAGGACATGGTTGCTTTTATTCTTCCACTAGTCCTTCCTTCCACAGTCTCCAGTCCCACATGATGGCATTGGCAGCATAGACCTCTCAGCTTCTCAGGGGCCCAGCCCAGCACACAGGAGCAAGAGTTCTATTCCCAGTAAGTCTGACAGTATCTGATTAGGTCACTTGTTCATCTCCAAACCTAGACTATGGCCTGGAACATGTGCAATCAGGAGATGGAATCAGGTACACCATAGCCACATGGACTGAGTTAGAAAAAAAAAAAGAATTCAAGCTATGGCTATCATAACAAGAGAGAGTACAGGATGGCCATCATCAAAAAGTCTACAAATAATAAAAGCTGGAAAGAGTGAGAAAAGAAACCCTCCTACACTGTTGGTGGGAATGTAAGTTGGTACAGCCATTATAGAGAACAATATGGTGGTTCCTCAGAAAACTAAAAACTTAAAGTCACCATATAATCCTGCAATCCCACTCCTGGGCATATATCCAGAGAAAGTTCTGATTTGAAAAGATACATGCACCCAAATATTCACTGCAGCATCATTTAAAATATCCAAGACATGGAAACAACTTAAATGTCCATCAACAAATGAATGGATAAAGAAGATGGGGTACATATATAGAATGGACTATTACTCAGCCATAAAAAAAACAATAAAATAACACCATTTGCAGCAACATGGATGGACCTATAGATTATCATACTAAGTGAAGTCAGATAGAGAAAGACAAGGATCACATAATATCACTTATATGTGGAATCTAAAACCATGTTCAGTTCAATCACTCAGCTGTGTCCAACTCTTTGCGACCCCATGGACTGCAGCATACCAAGCCTCCCTGTCTATAATCAACTCCCAGAGCTTGCTTAAACTCATGTCCATCGAGTTGGTGATACCATCCAACCATCTCATCCTCTGTCGCCCCCTTCTCCTCCCACCTTCAATCTTTCCCAGCATCAGGGTCTTTTCCAGTGAGCCAGTTCTTCGCATCAGGTGGCCAAAGTATTGGAGCTTCAGCATCAGTCCTTCCAATGAATATTCAGGACTGATCTCCTTTAGGATGGACTGGGTGGATCTCCTTGCAGTCCAAGGGACTCTCAAGAATCTTCTCCAACACCACAGTTCAAAAGCATCAATTCTTCAGCACTCAGCTTTCTTTATAGTCCAACTCTCACATCCATACATGACTACTGGAAAAACCATAGCTTTGACTAGACGGACCTTTTAGACCCACAGACATAGAAAACAAACTTATGGTTACCAAAAGGGAAGAGGTGGGTGGGAGGAGGATAAATAAAAGGTTGGGACTAACATATACACACTACTACACATAAAATAGATGACCAGCAAGGACCTACTCTATAGCACAGAGAACTATACTCAGTATTTTGCAACAATATATAAGGGAAAAGAATTTTAAAAAAGTGTTATATGTATGTGTGTGTGTATATATATATATGTATGTATGTGTGTGTGTGTGTGTATATATATATATATATCACCGTGCTGTATATCTGAAACTAACATGATATTAAAAATCAACTATAATTCAATAAAAATAAGCAAATGTAAATACCAAATGACAGAAACAATGAATGTTTGCTGCAATTAGTAAGTGGTTTGAAGATCATGTTTGCAGAAACCTTTTGTCTTAGCTTGGGTCTCCCCCAGAAAACAGAGCCTGAGATAAAGGCTTGCAGATGGGTCATTAATTTCCAGTGATCAAGCCAGGAAAGAACAAAACAGCTGGAAAGAACAAAACAGGAAAGGAGAAAAAAATAATGAAAGGGACAATGCAGAGATATGTAGGAGGAGCCATCCAGGATGGGAGAATATATTGACCAGCTACCATCCTCCATTGGTGGAGGATTGCCCTTCCTGGCTTGCGCTCACATGAGAACAGCCTGGTGATTTCCATCCAGCGGCCCACACTGGGGGACAAGTCAGAAAACCTTGGAGGCACAAAGATGGAGACAGATGGTGTAGCTGGTTTCCATGGTAATGACTGGAATAAATGGTGGAGCAAGAGGATATGGGGTGGGGGACAAGGTTCGGCCAACATATCTTTCCTCTTGGATACTCAAATTGTTTTACTTTTTTGTTCATTGTTGCAGGTCATTTATCATCAAAAATAAACTCTAAAAGACACCATAGGGCTGGGTTATGGAATTATATGAGGAATAGTAGGGGAAGACTTGGGCTTGAATCCAACTTAATCCCCAGGAGTGTCATTTAGAGCAAATCAATTAATCTTTTTGATTATCATCAGTAAAACATAGGTGTCAATAATGCCTACCTTATATAATTTAAGGTACTATTAATAGTACATAAAGTCATACTGTCACTTTATTTTAATGTTAATTTCATTTCCACTAGAGTTAATTACAAAGGAGTCTCCATAAATTTTAGATTGTTTATATAAACTAATGGAGAAGGAAATGGCAACCCTAGTTGGCAACTCTAGTATTCTTGCCTGGAGAATTCCACAGATGCACTAGCCTGGTGGCCTACCACCTGTGGAGTCACAAACAGTCAAGCACGATTTAGCAACTAAATGATGACGACAACAGTACAAACTAAATGGACTTAAATAAGGGACACGTCTAACCACTTCTGCTTTTCTCCTGTTTTGAAGTTTGTAGTTCATTGTGTTTGAAACAACATCCAACTCACTGCAGAATAAAGGATGTATTCCACCATCAGAAGAGCTTCAAATTGTCATTGAAGTTGCCACAGGATACACCATCAAACTGGATTTAGGAAAGACAGAGGAACCATAGATCAAATTGCCAACATCTGCTGCATCATCGAAAAAGCAAGAGAGTCCCCCCAAAATATCTACTTCTGCTTTACTGACTATGCCAAAGCCTTTGACTGTGTGGATCACAGTAAACTGTGGAAAATTCTGAAAGAGATGGGAATACCAGACCACCTGACCTGCCTCTGGAGAAATCTGTATGCAGGTCAGAAAGCAACACTTAGAACTGGGCATGGAACAACAGACTGGTTGCAAATAGGAAAAGGAGTATGTAAAGGCTGTATATTGTCACCCTGCTTATTAAACTTATATGCAGAATACATCATGAGAAACGTTGAGCTGGATGAAGCACAAGCTGAAATCAAGATTGCTGGGAGAAATATCAATAACCTCGGATAAGCAAATGAAACCACCCTTATGGCAGAAAGTGAAAACTGAAGAGTCTCTTGATGAAAGTGAAAGAGAATGAAAAAGTTGGCTTAAAACTCAACATTCAGAAAACTAAGATCATGGCATCCAGTCCCATCACTTCACAGCAAATAGATGGGGAAACAGTGGAAACAGTGACTTTATTTTGGGGGGCTCCAAAATCACTGCTGATGGTGACTGCAGCCACGAAATTCAAAGACTCCTTGGAAGAAAAGTTATGACCAACCTAGACAGCATATTCAAAAGTAGAGATATTACTTTGCCAAAAAAGGTCCATTTAGTCAAGGCTATGGTTTTTTCAATAGTCATGTATGGATGTGACAGTTGGACTATAAAGAAAGCTGAGTGCTGAAAAATTGATGCTTTTGAACTGTGGTGTTGGAGAAGACTCTTGAGAGTCCCTTGGACTGCAAGGAGATCCACCCAGTCCATTCTAAAGGAGATCCATCTTGAATACTCATTGGAAGGACTGATGCTGAAGTGAAACTCCAATACTTTGGCCACCTCATGCAAAGAACTGAGTCATTTGAAAAGACTCTGATGCTGGGGAAGATTGAAGGCGGGAGGAGAGGGGGATGACAGAGGATGAGATGGTTGGATGGCATCACCGACTCAATGGACATGAGTTTGAGTGAGCTCCGGGAGTTGGTGATGGACAGGGAGGCCTGGCATGCTGCAGTTCATGGGGGTCGCAAAGAGTCAGACATGACTGAGTGACTGAACACCATCAAGATCACCCCTCAAATCCTAATTTCTTGAAGGTGTACCACCATCTTTTTAACCCCATCTGAAAGTCTAAAATAAGGGAGGAGTCATTTTATATCCAGCCATGTGGTAATTCAGTTTTCAGGAACTTAGAAAAAATGTGTACAATTCATTTGTTATCATTGACAGCAGCCCATATGCCTAAGCATTTGCTTTCTGAAGTTTCTGAGAAATGTGCTGGGGAAAAAAAGTGCTAAGCCCAAACATGATCCAGAGCCCTGACATGACACTGTTGTCAGAACAGTGAGCATGCAGCCTGCCCCTCAGTCTCCCAGACGTCCTCCCACTACCCTCAAGTCTCTATCTCAGCCCCACGGTGTTTGGTCTCTCCCGTTTCTCAGGCACTGAGCGTCAGGACATCAGTCTCATACCCTCTTATTTGGAAAGATCCCAACTTCTCAGGGACCAAAGGCAGAAAGTCACCTCTTTATTTTTCTTCTTCAACCTGTCTTGAATCCTAAATTGATTCAAATATTTTCAGCAGGAAACCAAACCATCCCTGCGAAAGAGTACACAAAGATGGTCCATACAATGCTCCAGACTCCTGTGAGAGAAATACGTAAATGCCCAAGTCCCTTTTAGTTCCTAAACTACCTCAACCTCTACATCAAAATGCATCATTCAAATCAACTAGACTCAACTGCCCAAAAGCAGTTGGATTGCAAATCAATCTCTTGCAAATGCTTTGGAAAATGTCTATGGAAAAAGCCGCTATTGGAGTTATCCTCAGCCATCCCCACAAGGTGAGTTTCATGGATGTCACCCAACCTACATTTTAAGTCAGGTCATGTAAATATATTTGCCAAATAGGATGAAAATCCATCCATGTGTCCCTCCATTATGTACTAAAAGCAAAGGCAAACTTCTATATATGTGAGAAAGAAATCAATAGGTAAATCATTACCATAGAAATTTATCAGATCAAATTTTAGGAAAAGAGAAATGGTGGGGATGATAGGAAGGTTAGGCAAAAGCATAATTGAAATGAAGCTTTATAAAAGGAACAAATTTCAGTGCTTGGGGGAGGGGAAGCTAATCCTCAGGTCAAATTCTTAAGAGAAAAAAATATCATTGG
Organism: Tragelaphus eurycerus; assembly: GCA_935064755.1. NCBI lineage: Eukaryota > Metazoa > Chordata > Mammalia > Artiodactyla > Bovidae > Tragelaphus > Tragelaphus eurycerus. The sequence continues at coordinate 11,272,666 of CAKXYN010000024.1, read as the reverse complement.
TCAACCCAGTCTCAGGACTGATTTTTCCAGGATCAGATACCTATTCCTAGTCTACACACTCAGCTGTGACCCGAAGAGGGCTGAGTCACAGAATCCACTGTCTACACTGGAGAAGCTTGGAGGGGGCAAGCTGATTTATGAGAAGGGGAGTTGGGTGGGAGGGACTGATATAGCAGAACCTGTCTTTAGAGACCTAAAGGACAAATTGTAGCCCTGCGACAGTCATACAATGATGTCTACTGGGGAAGAAACTCATCTCCCCAATTCATCTATGCTCAGATAAAAGCTGTATTCACTACTCTGATCCTGTGCAACTCTTGTGAGCCAAGATGAAAACAGAGTGTAAATAAATGGCTTCACCCTGGCTTCCATATTACTATTAATATTATTAAAGATAAACAGATTTGGAAGAAAGGAAGCTTCCTGGGGGCTATGGATGAAGATGGTTCCATACCTGCCACCAAAACACTACAGCCACATTCAGAATGTGAGGTTTGCATCAAGAGTAATACCTTTCTTCAAACAACAGCAAGAGTGTCCTATTACCAACAGAACAAAAACAATATCCCCACGAGAGCAGTGAAACTCTCGGCCAGGAACACCAAGCCCACTGCAGATCTTCAAGGACTCAGCTTGAGAAGCTGAGGGCAAGGCCTTGGGCTGGGTGCATTTTGATCGGAAGGATGGAGAAGCCTCTGGAAGCAGGCTTCCCAGAGATGGTCCAGTTAGGATCTGACTTCACAGATCAGGAAACTGGAGCCCCATGGGGTTTAGAGTCCAGAGTGTCTTCATAGAAAATGTGGGCTTTCCTTCCAGTCCAAGGCTTTTCAAACATTGACAGCAGGCTCTGAGTTTGAGGTGGGAGGACCAGAGAGAAGAAGACACTTAACTATAAAAGCTACATCTTTCTGAGGTTAGACTTTCAAACTGAAGGTATTTTCTTTTGCCACTCATCAAAAGTATGCAGTCAGCATCTTTAAATACAATGATTGAAGGGCAAATGCTCCTTGACTTGACAGCCTGTTTATAATTACAGTATTAGTACAGACACAGTTTAATTAAAAATCATGAAAATGACCTTAGGTGGGCTGCAAGACCTATATTAAAAACCCTGACTGAGGATCCACTTTCTAGACAAGCTCCTATTTCCAGATGCCTGCCCTTTGTTATGGAGAAGGAAATGGCAACCCACTCCAGTGTTCTTGCCTGGAGAATCCCAGGGATGGAGGAGCCTGGTGGGCTGCCGTCTTCGGGGTCGCACAGAGTCGGACACGACTGAAGCGACTTAGCAGCAGCAGCAGCAGCCCTTTGTTAAAGGATTTCCTTTAGCCTAAAAGGTCATAGGTTTGTTCTCTGACCACTAATGGCTCTATGACAATATCTGAAATAGAATAAGCCAAAAGGACATCACTCACACCTGAACAGGTAACATTAATTCACCTCTAGTCAGACCAGCTGTGGGTGAGGGGCAGGGTGGCCGAACCTCCGTCACTGTCTGCCTGGTAGAACCTTGGGAAGGGCACACAATCATCTGGCCCAGCCCTCTCCTTCTACACATAAAGAAACGGAGGTTCAGAGAAGACAAGTGACAACCCAGGGCCAATACTCAGCGCTGAGAGAGCTGGGCCGCACCAGTAGCCATTCTAGATGATCACTACCCAGTCAAATAAAAAACAGGTATGATTTTGAAATCTCAAATATCATCTTCTTTTACTTCCCAGACAATGCTTCTGAAAATATCAGTCTTCCAGATACTTGGTTTAATAAACAGACAAAGAGAATGGAAGGGTCCGGGGGGGGGGGGGGGGGGCAAAAGTAAGTTCCTGCAAGGCACATAAGCCTGAGAAACACGGCATACCGCATTCCCTTCTCAGAGATTCACACCACACTTCCCAGGGAAGCTGAGAGAGAAGCCCAGCAGTAAAGAAACCTGTTTAACTCAAAACTCTTTTTCCAAGTCACATCTATTAACATCCTGCGGATCAGGTATTCTAGGAAAGACGTTGGGACATGCTGGCTTAGTGAGAGGAGACATGAAATTTCAAAATAATTGGGCTGGAAAGTAAAGAAATTGAAACAGTCTGGCTCATGTCAAGCAAGAGTTCAGAAATGGCACCATGTCATCTTCAGTTTCTTCCCCTGGGCCTTTCATGCCTGGAACTTGGAAAGAAGTAGAGGCTAAGGGTGTCCTTGAGTAGCAAGAATAAAGACAATGGATCTTTTTCTTTAATTTACCCTTAAAGGTTCGTGTAAAGGAGCAAAAACACAGACCCTGCCTTTGCTACTCCTCTCCGTGTTTAAGTCCCTACCAGAAATATAATGCCGAGAATAGTATTTCCACATATTTATAACTTCTTTATGGTGAACTACCATGATTTTCCTTTCCCTCAAAGCTGGTAAAGTTACAGTTCTACCTCAGAAACTGTGAGGAGATCAAATTTGGCCTTTAAATAAACTAATTTGAAAGGTTTATAAAAATATTAGAGACTTTAAAAAAAGGAATAGGGGGACTTGAATATCCCAAAGTGTGAAAATGCCACATTTTTACACTCAAATGATTCAAAATAGATGAACAGAATGCTTCCAAACTTTCTAAAAATATGCACCTTCAGGCAATTAAAAAAATCAATCTAAAGGGTCATTTATTTCAAGAACCTAAGAGCTCAATTTAGCACTCCAGTGAGCCCCCACAGCTGACTGGATCTGGGAGACCAGGGCTGAAGAAAGGTCATTCACACTCCTCCCTAACTCCTTAATGATATGTTTAGCCAGGCTAAATTTAGACCTGTCGGAAGTTTTTGATTCAGTTAATCATAAGGTGTCAGTGACAAGACTGTGGTCAATGGGAGGCGGGGGCTGAGTTCCTTTTGAAGTCAGTTGGTGAGTTCATTCCTGGAAGGAGGGGGGCCCATAGGTAGTCATGAAGAACTGCTCATGATTCATATGCATCTCCTGGGAGGTCTCTTCCCTCTTCCCTATTTACCTAACATGGGCAGATGACCCTGGGAACCATCAGTGGAGGCAACAGGACCTTAATGACCCTCAACTAATTATCGTCTTTTCTGCTGATGCATTCAAACTGTCTTATCCTTTGACTTGGCTCAGAGTTATTTTGGTTTGGGCAGGAAGTAGCTGGCTTCAAGTCAACCTGGATAGGCTGAGGTTGTGATCTTTAGTCAAAGGAAATGCTTTAAGGATGTCAGAGGTGGATCTGTACCAGAGTTATTCAGGGATGGAGGTTGAGTGATGGATCTTTTAACAGGTGCTTCAGTATGGACAAGAAAAGTCTTTTTTCTTAGATTCGGAGATGTGTGTGCTTACACCAACTTCCAGAAAAAGAACCGTTACAATTAACTTCCCCTCTGGTTCACAGAAGTTTCACCACAGTAATATCCATCCTTTTCTTAATTTTGCCAAATTTTACAGGGGAATTTCATTACCCTATTATTGGTTAAAGAGAATTTCTTCAGCTCTATGAATTTTTGGTACCAGTCAGCTCAAATCTTTTTCACCCACTCAAGGTTTAACATCCTCCATAAGACTATCTATAGAAAAGAAGGCATGAATGTTCTACCCAAGAACTCAACAGCCTGAGTGAAGGGGGAAAATATCTAGTACTGTAATTTACTAGATTAAAACAAATTTTGATGCTATGAGAGAACTCAGGGCTAATCTGTTATCATCACTTCATTTTACAGAATGGGATAGCAAGGCTTAATTTTCCTCAATGGATATAATAATTCAGTGGAACCAGAAAACTTTCAGAGAGCAAGAAATCTAATATTATCTTTCTAATCTCTATCAATCACTCAAGGTCCTACCATGAGTCAAAAAATGTAGAGGACAGGAGGAAGACGAGAGGGATAGGAAAGAGACAAGTAAAGGGTGAAAATTTTTGATGAGAAAAACAAAGTCAATAAGTCAGAGGCTTCCTGTTATCTCCATGTCATCACCCTTTTCTTCCCAACTATTTTTATGTTCTCATTGGCCTCCTCAGATAAACTAAATAACAGTAAGTCTCACTGAATAGCCTTGGTCACCCATATCTAAGGGACAAAAAGAAGCAGAGACAAGTATACCTAAGTGAACCCCATTTTCCAGCTTTGGGATTATATATGTCTCAGGGGTTAATACTGCAACTGCGGATTTTAAAGGCTCACTTCAATCAATTGACAGTCATCTACTGAACATCTGCCATATGATAAGAATCTGCTGCACACTCTATGGGACATGAATATGAAGAAGATGTACTCTAGCCTCTAGGAATTTAAAGAAAAGAAAAATATCCCTCCTGGTTGCAAAATTCTAAGATTGACATTTCAGATTAACAATTATAACACAGCGAGGAATCAGATAGGATCCCTGAGAGATTCAACCTAAATATTACAAGAGCCCAGAGAACAAGTCAGTCATTTCCAAGAGGCAGGAGCCAAGAAATCATCAAAGATGTGGCGTCTTGTGCTGGAGTTGAAAGATAGAAAAAACTTAACCAGTAAGAGGACCTTGAGGAATGGCCTTCCTCGAAAAAAAGGAAATTGCACAAAAGTACAAGAATAAAATATCTGTTTGAGAGATAATAAGTAGGCCAGTTTGGCTAAAACACGGGACAGATAAATGAAGGGATATATTAATACAGCTGGAAAGTTTTGGTGAAAGCCAAATTGCAGAGAATGAGCTAGAAATGTTGGTCTAAATTTTATAGGTGATAGACACTGAAATTTTTCAGAGGACTGACCTTTAGGCAGATTAATTGGGCCATAATGAATTGGAGTGAATGACACTGGAGAAAGAATTGCCTTCTTTTGATGATCTGAATGAGAGGTACTTGCTCTAAGAATGGAATGGAATGGAAAGGAGGGGGATTCACTAGGTATTAAGAATGCAGAAAGAGCAGGAATAATTTGGTGTGAATGCTGAGGGAGCATTTCCCAGGAGTTTTGTGATGAAAACAAAATTCCCTCATACCAAATAAATATTTGAAAGCATGAGATTTTGAATCTACCGTTAAGATGATGTCACCATTGCCCAAAGCTTGTTGACTGAATGATTTTGCTTGTTGTAGGTTGAGCATATTTGTGAGATTTTAAAAAATTGTGTTGTCCCTTCTATGCCTTTTTATGGCTTAGAAAGATAAGAATAACCAAGCAGACATCAGATATCACATATCTCAGACTGAAGAAGAGAGAGAGTTTCATAATCTCCCTCCTGTTGTGTAAATACAATAACTATATATTGGTGGATGGACCCATGGTTGTTGAATATGAAGGAGACTGTCCAATCAATAATTATGCTTTCCCATGTCCTTCCTGTAGTCAAAACTATGCTCCTATCCTCATTCATTTTTATATCAGAGATTCCTTTCAAAACTTGACATTATTGAATTGGTAAGAACTTGTCTGTGGAGGAGCCTCTATTAATAAAAATGTAATCTCATTCACTGAGCAGACTCCATCACCTAGTCAGATGCAAAGGATTTGGGAACAAATAATGATAGCCCTTTCATCTTACTTAGCTGCTAATGCAGACACATTGTTGACCATCTTTTTCATGCAGTCTTCACTGACAAACTAGAAGCAGCCTGACTCCTTGTCATTTTCAGCATGCTCTCTATCGGATTTGGATTTTATTCTTTCACTTACTCTTTCTTCTACCTGCCCCCTTGCCCACCTTAGCAAACATTTAGGGAGCACTTGGTGTATGCCCAGCACTGGGCCAAGTGATGTAGATACAAAAAGAAAGACAATAATCCTTTGCTTTGTGAAAATATTAGTGTAAAGCATTCATCTGTCCTGTGGAATACCTCACCTTGAAGACAGCAGCCATCTCTACCTGAATTTGATGTCATCTGTACATTTGTGCTCCAAAGTGGTTAAGGATGCTACCTGAAGAGTCCTAGGATAAGAGGGATATTGTTACCAGTGCCAGCTGGGGTACATACGAGCTGGGAAACTGGTGAGTTATTTAAACCTTCTGAGCCTCAGTTTCCCCTTTATAAAATAGATGTGATAATACTAAGTGTACCTATCCCACAAGGTGGGTTCTGCTAAGAACTGAATGAGACAGTTACTGCAAGGAGTTTAGATAGTACCTGCTGTACACTACAAAAAACACTGGATAAAAATGATCATTAACAGTGTTAATATCTGACCTGTGATCGGTCTGCAAATGACCACCAGTGGCTGAGGTCATTTCCTCAGGTCACTCATTTCCTGAGCTTACGCTCCTTTCAACTTAAAGACTTGCTAGCACTTCCCAGTAAGGTCTAGAAAGCAATGCCCATTTCAGTTGGCATGTCAGAGGAACAATTCTTTTGCCTATATATTTTGTTTTATTTCTCTCATTTTCTTATACCAGAAATTTTTCCTCTGCTCCCGATACTCATTCCCTATTTAAAGACACAGTCTTCAGTCTGTGAAGCCAGAAATTCTCTGCCAGTGCTCTCAGCACCCAGGTTTGTGGCACCAATGGCCTGATCTGCAGCAAGAAAGGCATAAAACTACTACTGTACCATCCAAAGCAGGTAGCTGGTGTGCAGGGTAGGTTCCAGGAGCGAGTCCCCCAGTGACGAGTGAGCAGCAGAAACCGTGGAAGGCAAACAAAGCAGAAATGTGTCCTTCATGCAGGCACGCAGAGCCATGCAAAATGAAGTGGGAGAAAGAAGGGACAGAAAGAGAAAACTATAGTGGGGATAGGGTAGGAATGCCTTTTAAGTCAAAGATCGTGCTTTCCTTTCCACATTCTCTGAGACTCTAGTTTATTGCTTAGATGAATTTATGGCTGCTCTCAATATTTGTAGGAAGCACAACAAAGAGCTGGACTCTGGTTGCCAGGCAGGCTACAATCCCAGGAGGTCAGGATGCATCATTAATTAAGGTAAGGCTGATGGGTTAACTGGGAGTGTCAGATACCTCACACATGAACTTCTCCAAACCAGGGCAGGTTGCACCTAACACAGTTTTCAAGGTGATTCTGACTTTCTCCATTGTTCCTCACCCCCTCCCTCAACTTCCTCCTAGGCATTTCCAGCCTAGTTACCCCCACATGCCAGGGAAGGCACGATCTCCTTCAAACACCATCTCCGCTTCTCAAACATCATCTGCAGAAACAAATTTAGCCTTACACATTACATCACCACCTTGCTGCAGATGACAGACCCAGACAACTATCTCCCTCATGGGCCAAGGTGATCCGGGCAGCCTGGGGCACCAGTCTGTCCAAATTGGAAGGGGGGCAGAGCTTCTTGCTGAGCAGACGCTCTTAAGCCCCAGCAGATCTAGGAATTCTATTTTATTTCTTTTTTTTTTTTTTTTTTTTGCCTTTAAACATGCAGATTGGAATATCAGACCTAGAAGTTTTCCGAGCCGCACAATTTATGCTACTTCATTACCTCCTGCTACACTCCACGGCTTTGTAACGGAAATTGGCTCTGATTTCTGAGATGGGCATTACATCATGGTCTTCTTTTAGCACATTATGTCATCCCTGCTGAGAGGCATTATCTAGGGTTGGCTCAGCAGTAGCGATTTTTGTGGGCCGACTGCAGTGTTCCCAAAGAGCTGCTGGGAACCACAGATTGAAATCTGAAACATTTATCTTCTAAAAAGCTGAAAAGGAGGAAAGATGTTCACATCGTACCCCATTTATTTTCCTTAACCCTCTCCTCTCTCGGTTCCTTTGAGTGTACAGCACAGCGAATGCCAGAGATCAATGTGTGGAGCCTATACAGGGAGGATCGTCTTGAAACAGCTGCTGCTGGAGGTACCTGAAATATTCCTTCCATCAAGGGCTGATACACCTGACACTTTTGAGTCTATCTCAAGGGGTGCTACAAACCCCCCTGAACGGAATCACCTTGTACACTTACACTGACAACACAGAGCATCCTGCCTAATTCCTGGGTTATTTAAGATACCCCTCCCATGATCTGTTTATAAATATGTGTAAATGAAAATGATATACAAGCACATACATATACTTATCCTCGTGACCACGTTGCAGCCACAAAGGCAAACCTCTAGAAGATTTGTATTAGAAATAATTTTTATGCAGGAAACTGAGCTGATATGATCTCTTCTCATGTCAACCATGAAATTAGAAGCCCATTTTGTATCTCTCCATCGTAGGCAGGATTAGAAACCACTGCACAGAGGGAATAGATAGGTGTTTTCAGGATAAAGCAAAGATTTTCCCAAACCCCAGAGAATACCAATGCCTCCCTCATCGCAAAAGCATAATTATGAAAAAAAAGAAAAGTCTCTAAATACCAAAAGGAAATGGGATACATTCAACCATGACTAAATTACAATTTCCCTCTTATATACCAACTAATGAGATTCACTGGGTGGGGGTGGGGGAGAGTAATTGCTGGGAGAGGGGTGAGGAGGCAGGTTATGATAGTCCCTTCCCCAACCCAGGGTGCTTCATTTCTCATCCACCGATTTTTTCTATAGTAAATATGGTTGTGCCCTCAGTTGCTTTTTGTGGCTCTCAAATGGTAGGCACAGCCAAACAAGTAACTTCATAATTAAAGTAGAAGCAGTTAAACCTATCGTTTGCACCAGCCCAAGAGCCTTGCTTCTACTTCTACCCTAAATGATTTTTCGTGTTCTTTAATATTTAATAATGTCCTCCCCTCACCCCCAGGGGATCATAAAACAAGATGGCGGCCTTCATCCAGGGCATGGCCATGTGAGCCGACTCAGTGTGGTGACAGGGGTTGGGACACCTGGCCCCACACTCATGGTGTAGAAACTTCCTGGCGACATTAGAGCAAACAACTGATAGCCCCTCTTCAGCACCTCTTCTTTCACATTTCACATCCATTTCCACCTGCTCCTTATCTCCTAGAAGGGATAGTGTGAAGATTGATGGTATGAGCCCACAAAGAGCTCCGAGGCTTTCACATGGACAAGTGCCTTATAAAATAGCATCATTTATCAGCTAAGGACATTTATAAGAATCCTCTTCCTCTTCCCCTTCCTTCCTTTTGTCCCTTCATCTCTATCCCTCCCCCTTAGCTCTAGGAATTTATTATCTGAAGGCCAAAATACTTTATTAATAACTACCCGTGCCACTTGGGGTACTGAAAGGAAACTATATATACCCTTGACTTAACTCGTTCCAACTCTTTTACTGCAGCCAAAGTAACCACTACACCATTTAAAAATTCCACTCAAAAAGCAAGTAGCCTTCAACACATTAAGCTGATTTTCATCTAAGTTGTAAAATATTAAATGACCAGAACTTCAATCCAATAATAAAATTGCCTGGCCCAATCACCCACTTTCCCTTTGCAGGAGGCAAGAACATGGATTCATAAGCCCTGAAGGATGTATGCCTGCCTCGAAATGTTGACTGGCTGGCCACCACCTTCTTAAGGCACAGTGCGGGAGGGGCTGAGCGTGACACCTCCTCCTTCCTCCAGAGCCCTGTGTGTCCCAGAAGGTTTGCCCAGTCCTGAACACACACACACACACACACACACACTCCTCAAAAAGTGTTCAGGATGCCCAGAAGCCCTCAGTCCACTCCCAAACCAGGCCAACTGTGGAAGAGTCAGTGGGTGCTTGGCTCTGTAACAGTACAATCATTGGCCATGAGACTCGATGTAGGGACATCCTGCCTTCTACCCTCTTACAAAGAAAAAAGCAAGCCCCAAATCTGTAGGTAGTTCCCAAGAGTAGGTACATAGTGGGGATAAGATTTCACAGTGAGAAATCAGCTATTCCCTAATGATACACCACAATAAAAGTGGAGAGCAGGGCCGGCCAAGTCAGAATGGGGAGCTCATGGACCCACTGGCTCTTGACAGTACAGTCAAACCCTGGCTTGGAGTGAGAAGGGAGTTCTGGCCTGGCCTCAGCCTCCTTTGCCAGCTGCCTTGGCACCAGTCACTATGCTTAGGGGGTTTGGCAGAAGGGGACAAACAGTCCAGACCTCCCAGGCTCTCCTGGGCAGAAGGCACACTGGAGAACCGGCATGGCCTCTCCTGCCGAGAATCCCTATCAGCACCACCTAATAATGGGTAAGAAAATGGACATTTGTTTTATCATGAAAGTCCTAATCCTGCCGTTTCCCAGCAATGAAAGGATACCCACTGTCCTCACCACTAGCTCTCTGGGTGCCACCCCAAAGTCCCACTGCCAGTCCCTTGGGGGTCTGTGGCATTTTCTCTGCAGCAGGGCTTTTCCTATTTCTCAGAGTAAGCCCTCAACACAGCATCTTCAGACCTGTCTTCTCAAAAAACCACTATAAAAACCTCTTTTCTATAAATGTAAGCATGTCATGAAGACACAGACTACATAAGCATCAAGAATTACAGTTCAGACTCATAAAGGTTAGAGAGATCTGCCTTATCCAGCTTTGGAAAGAAATCATGGAGTTCCCTCACAACGCAATGTGCAAGTCCAGAACATTTCTGTGCAGAATCCTCCTTAGCTTCTGGGAAGTTTACATCACCTTCACCTGTATTCCTAGTCCAGGCTAAGGACCCTGTCTTTTTCTCAAAGAAAATTTTTTCCTTCTCAGATTCTAAGTTGTTCCTTCATGATCTGAGAGGTGTCTCTTATTTGCTGTTGTTGTTATTTAGTCACTAAGTCGTGTCCAACTCTTTGCGACCCCATGGACTGCAGCCCACCAGGCTCCTCTGTCCATGGGATTTCCCAGGCAAGAATATTGGAGTGGGTTACTATTTCTTTCCCCAAGGGATCTTCCTGACTCGGGGATGAAATCCAAGTCTCTTGCCATCTCCTTTACTAACAGGTAGATTCTTTACCACTGAACCACCAGGAAGTCTCTTGTTTACACCTTAATAAAAGTAATAGATTCTCATTAATCCTGAACAATAGAATTAAGTAGACTCTATTCATTCATTCAGCAAATATCTACAGAGCAGAGACAGATATTTACCAATTAGTGTAAAAAGTGTTGTGGGTATGAATCAGACATGGATTCAGCTTTTCAGGCATAGGCAAGACCACAGACGAGCTATATTAATAAGTATGTGACAGAGACAACTAGTCTTTAACTTCCTGGCTGGTTGGAATGGCAAGATCACTAAACCCTTGAAGTCAAGTGTTAAAGATGGCAGAGCCTCAGACACCCTGAATTCCTGGTTGCTCACTTGGAAGAAAGCTGCCCCTATAGTCTATTCATACTGTTCAGAGTGCCTGAAGAATTATGGACAGAGATTCGTGACACTACATAGGAGGTGGTGATCAAAACCATCCCCAAGAAAAAGAAATGCAAAAAGCCAAATTGATTGTCTGAGGAGGACTTACAGATAGCTGAGTAAAGGAGAGAAGCTAAAGGCAAAGGAAACAAGGAAAGATAAACCCATCTGAATTCAGAGTTTCAAAGAATAGCAAGGCCTTCCTCAGTGATCAGTACAAAGAAAAGGAGGAAAACAATAGAAAAGACTAGAGATCTCTTCAAGAAAATTAGAGATACCAAGGGAAATTTTCATGCCAAGATAGGCACAATAAAAAACAAAAACAATATGGAGCTAACAGAAGCAGAAGATATTAAGAAGAGTTGGCAAGAATACACAGAACTATACAAAAAAGATCTTCATGACAAGATAACCACGATGGTATGATCACTGACCTAGAGCCAGACATCCTGGAATGTGAAGTCAAGTGGGCCTTAGGAAGCATCACTATGAACAAAGCTAGTGGAGGTGATGGAATTCCAGTTGAGCTATTTCATATCCTAAAAGATGATGCTATGAAAGTGCTGCACTCAATATGCCAGGAAATTTGGAAAACTCAGCAGTGGCCACAGGACTGGAAAATGTCAATTTTCTTTCCAATCCCAAAGAAAGTCAATGCCAAAGAAGGTTAAAACTACTGCACAATTGCACTCATCTCACACACCAGTAAAGTAATGCTCAAAATTCTCCAAGAAAGGCTACAATAGTACATGAATTGAGAACTTCCAGATGTTCAAGTTGGATTTAGAAAAGGTAGAAGAACCAGAGATCAAATTGCCAACATCCACTGGATCATAGAAAAAGCAAGAAAATTCTAGAAAAAATCTACTTCTGCTTTATCGACTATGCTAAAGCCTTTGACTATGTGGATCACAACAAACTGTGGAAAATTCTTAAAGAGATGGGAATACCAGAGCACCCTATCTGCCTCCTGAGAGATCTGTATGCAGGTCAAGAAGCAACAGTTAAACCAGACATAGAACAGTGGACTGGTTCCATATTGGGAATGGAGTAGGTTAAGGCTGTATATTGTCACCCTGCTTATTTAATTTATATGCAGAGTACATCATGCAAAATGCCAGGCTGGATGAAGTACAAGCTGGAATCAGGATTGCTGGGAGAAATATCAATAACCTCAGATATACAGATGACACCACCCTTATGGCAGAAAGTGAAGAGGAACTAAGAACCTCTTGATGAAAGTGAAAGAGGAGAGTGAAAAAACTGGCTTAAAACCCAACATTCAAAAAACGAAGATCATGGCATCTGGCCCCATCACTTCATGGCAAATAAATGCAGAAACAATGGAAATAGTAACAGACAATTTTCTTGGACTTCAAAATCATGGCAGACAATAGAGTGCAGATGCAAACTGCAGCCATGAAATGAAAAGACATTTGCTTCTTGGAAGAAAAGCTATGATTAACCTAGACAGCATATTAAAAAGCAGAGACATTATTTTGCCAACAAAGGTCCATTTAGTCAAAGCTATTGTTTTTCCAGTAGTCATGTATGGATGTGAGAGTTGGACCATAAAGAAAGCTGAGCACTGAAGAATCGGTGCTTTTGAACTGTGGTGTTGGAGAAGACTCTTGAGAGCCCCTTGGACTGCAAGGAGGTCAAACCAGTCAATACTGAATATTCATTGGAAGGACTGATGTTGAAGCTGAAGGTCCAATACTCTGGCCACCTGATGCGAAGAACTGGCTCATTGGAAAAGACTGATGCTGGGAAAGATTGAAGGCAGGAGAAGAAGGGGATGACAGAGAATGAGATGGCCGGATGCCATCACTGACCCGATGGACATGAGTTTGAGCAAGCTCGGGGATTTGGTGATGGACAGAGAAGCCTGGTGTGCTGCAGTCATGGGGTCACAAAGAACCAGACACAACTGAGCAACTAAACTGAACTGCTGGTCTATTCATGCTCAGGACTGGTACAAGAGCAAGACTTAGACTTCTGCTGTATGCATCATGATGAGGTCTATTTACAACAGTGGCCAAGTTGCTCTAATATAAGTGTTGAGATGATTTACTGGAATGGAAAGATAGTCAGTGTATGTACAAGGGTAGAATAAGTCAAAAAACTATTATAGTGTGATACCACTTTTTAAAAGATTGTGTTTAAAAATGTTATACAAACACATAAGAAACTTCTAGACATATATGTAGCAATGTTTAAGTGTCTGTCTCTGGATGGTGGTGGTATAGCATGGCTTATCTACATTTCCTAATATGAAATATGACTGTATAATCAAAAAATCAAAGCTATGTTTAACATTAAAAAGGAAAACATGTCTTAAGATGTAAATACAGGGCTTTCCCACTGGCTCAGTGGTAAGGAATCTGCTTGCAATGCAAGAGACATGGGTTTGATCCCTGGTCCAGGAAGATCCCACATGCCCCAGAAAAACTACGCCCATGTTCCACAACTACTGAGCCTGGGTTCTATAACTGGGAGCCACAGCTACTGAGTCCACAGCACCCTAGAGCCTGTGCTCCACAACAAGAGAAGCCATCATGATGAGAAGCCTGTACACAACTAGAGAGCAGCCCCTGCTCGCACAACTAGAGAAAAGCCCGAATAGCAGCAAAGACCCAGCACTGCCAAAAATAAATAAATTATTGTTTTTTAAAGTAAATACAAGGGCGTAGCCTCCCAAAGTGGATAAAGCTCTCCTGAGGGAAATTAGGGAAGGCTTCTCAAAATAAGTATCTATTAATGACCTCTCTAACACAGAAAACCTATAAATTAACTATAGCCTGAGAAATGACATAGTTCAATTATACCGCACACCTTGTTCCCAGACTTCACACATTGAGGCCTTGTCAATGAAATCCATTTCCCATAAAGGATGGAAGAAACAAATTATTTGCCTTTACAAATAATTTCGTCTCAGGGGTTGTTTGGGGTGGGGAACAGGGATGGAGAGAAAGGGAAACACTGAAAGTGTTAGAGGAAGGAAAAAGCATACTTAACCTTTCACCCTTTCATAACTTTTGGATATTTTGCTATATGCATGTATTACTTATTCTAAAAATATGTTTAGACTTTTTTTTTCAAGGCCTTCAGTTTATTTCCATAGTTTTCAAAGAAAATAGATTAGGTTTACGGGGTCTGAGTCCACATTCAAAAACTGTGAACCACTTCCTCTCACCTCCGCCAGACCTTCTCTCTATCTCTTGCTGATTGCTTCTTTGCCAAGGCCCCCCAAAGCTCCCAAGGATACTAGGTGTAGCTAGCTTGCTTCTTGCATGTACAGAAGGCTATAGAAAGAAACCACAGAATGATCTAAAGGTTTTGAAAGAGTCTATTTCAAAACCATGTCTGGTATTTTCAGCCATAAGAGAAGTTTTAGTTGTCCTTAAATTTGTATAACTGTTTAATCCTTTCTTGTTCATTTTGATGATGATTATTATTTTTAATCCATGGTAGAATGCCTTCAAAAGATCATAAGGCACATGTTATAATCTGTCTTCCCAAATCCAGTCTCCTCTCCATTTTAGTCCAGTGTTTTCTTTGAAGACCCCTTCATCATGCTTTCTTTTGAATTTTTACCCAACTGGGTTGGAAGGCAGAGGTCTCCAAACTGATTAAATATTTGAAGAGATCTTGTCTTTGGTTTATTTTGACATGGGAGATGATTCAGCCTTTGGGGTTGGTTCTAGTTCTATTTAGTTTCTTGGGTACTGGTTTGAAAAGCTCTCCAAAGAGCATGATCATCATTAAAAACATAACAGGAGTGAGGGAGAGGAGAGCATCAACCCCAAATCCTAGTCCATTTCATTAGAAGATAAGGATCAGACCCTAGTGATGTGGATTATTTCCAGGTACTTTTTCAGAACAGAAAATTATTCAAGTTGGTTTAAATCGGTGGCCCTCACCCCTGACGGCGTAGTAGGATAACCAGTGGAGTTTTCAAGACAAAAACTTGACTTCCTGGGCCTTACCCCCAGAGATTCTGATTTACTTGTTCTTAGGTAGGGCCTTCCAAGGGAACATTTCATGCAAAGATGGGCTCGATAAAGGACAGAAATGGTATGGACCTAACAGAAGCAGAAGATATTAAGAAGAGGTGGCAAGAATACACAGAAGAACTATACAAAAAAGAGCTTCACGACCCAGATAATCATGATGGTGTGATCACTTACCTAGAGCCAGACATCCCGGAATGTGAAGTCAAGTGGGCCTTAGAAAGCATCACTACGAACAAAGCTAGTGGAGGTGATGGAATTCCAGTGGAGCTATTTCAAATCCTGAAAGATGATGTTGTGAAAGTGCTGCACTCAATATGCCAGCAAATTTGGAAAACTCAGCAGTGACCACAGGACTGGAAAAGGTCAGTTTTCATTCCAATCCCAACGAAAGGCAATGCCAAAGAATGCTCAAACTACCGCACAATTGCACTCATCTCACACGCTGGTAAAGTAATGCTCAAAATTCTCCAAGTCAGGCTTCAGCAATATGTGAACCGTGAACTTCCTGATGTTCAAGCTGGTTTTAGAAAAGGCAGAGGAACCAGAGACCAAGTTGCCAACATCCACTGGATCATGGAAAAAGCAAGAGAGTTCCAGAAAAACATCTATTTCTGCTTTATTGACTATGCCAAAGCCTTTGACTGTGTAGATCACAATAAACTGTGGAAAATTCTGAAAGAGATGGGAATACCAGACCACCTGATCTGCCTCTTGAGAAATCTGTATGCAGGTCAGGAAGCAACAGTTAGAACTGGACATGGAACAACAGACTGGTTCCAAATAGGAAAAGGAGTACATCAAGGCTGTATATTGTCACCTTGCTTATTTAACTTATACACAGAGTACATCATGAGAAACACTGGACTGGAAGAAACACAAGTTGGAATCAAGATTGCCAGGAGAAACCTCAGATATGCAGATGACACCACCCTTATGGCAGAAAGTGAAGAGGAACTAAAAAGCCTCTTGATGAAAGTGAAAGTGGAGAGTGAAAAAGTTGGCTTAAAGCTCAGCATTCAGAAAATGAAGATCATGGCATCCGGTCCCACCACTTCATGGGAAATAGATGGGGAAACAGTGGAAACAGTGGCTGACTTTCTTTTTCTGGGCTCCAAAATCACTGCAGATGGTGACTGCAGCCATGAAATTAAAAGACACTTACTCCTTGGAAGAAAAGTTATGACCAACCTAGATAGCATATTGAAAAGCAGAGACATTACTTTGTCAATAAAGGTTCGTCTAGTCAAGGCTATGGTTTTTCCTGTGGTCATGTATGGATGTGAGAGTTGGACTGTGAAGAAAGCTGAGTGCCGAAGAATTGATGTTTTTCTTTTTCTTTTTCTTTTTGGAGAAAATTCTTGAGAGTCCCTTGGACTGCAAGGAGATCCAACCAGTCCATTCTGAAGGAGATCAGCCCTGGGATTTCTTTGGAAGGAATGATGCTAAAGCTGAAACTCCAGTACTTTGGCCACCTCATGCAAAGAGCTGACTCATTGGAAAAGACTTTGATGCTGGGAGGGATTGGGGGCAGGAGGAGAAGGGGACGACAGAGGATGAGATGGCTGGATGGCAACAGCTGCTCGATGGATGTGAGTTTGAGTGAACTTCGGAAGTTGGTGATGGACAGGGAGACCTGATGTGCTGCGATTCATGGGGCTGCAAAGAGTCAGACACGACTGAGTGACTGAACTGAACTGAACTGAGGTAGGGCCTAAGAATTTTCAAAACTTCATGAGTAGGTGGAGTAGACTTTTTTCTTTATGCAGTTTGTGCTCTAGGTGTTTATGTGTTTGTGCTCTATTTTTTAAATTCTAAGTGACCTTAGAATGACCTTTTAAAAATATTAAGTCAAGAGGTTTTCTTTGAATTCGTTAAGAGCAAAGACAAAAATGCTGAGCAAATAGACCATGTCATAATTTCCCAATAAAATGCCACAAAACCTTAAGTCCAGTTGATCACCACAACAAATATTCTCCTTCTCATGTAGGAAGAAGTGAAATGTGCTCTTGCCTCCCACTGAAGGGACAGGCTGGCCAGGGAAGGGTCATCTCTGCTCTCCCCCGCAGTCTGCAAAAGTGCTTGCAGGAAGATTTTGGTGTCCTGGTAAGAATCAGAAACCTCCCAAAACAGGGTGTGCAAGAGGCCCAACCAGTGTTGTTTTGACATAAAGACTTGAAAGGGTAAGGGTGACCCAAGAAGGAGTAGCAGGCCCCCCAACTTTCTGGATTGGGGCAGAGTGTTGCGGGGTCTTGAAAGAGGGCATCAGAGGGCAAATACACTAAAACCGTTCTCACAGAAAACTAGTCAATCTAATCACACAAGGACCACACCCTTGTCTAACTCAATGAAATTAAGCCATGCCCGAGGGGCAACCTGGGATGGGCGGGTCATTGTGGAGAGATATGACAGGGTGTGGTCCGCTGGAGAAGGGAATGGCAAACCACTTCAGTATTCTTGCCTTGAGAACCCCATGAACAGTATGAAAAGACAAAATGATAGGATACTGAAAGAGAAATTCCCCAGGTCAGTAAGGGCCCAATATGCTACTGGAGATCAGTGGAGAAATAACTCCAGAAAGAATGAAAGGATGGAGCCAAAACAAAAAGAATACCCAGCTGTGGATATGTCTGGTGATAGAAACAAAGTCCGATGCTGTAAAGAGCAATATTGCATAGGAACCTGGAATGTCAGGTCCATGAATCAAGGCAAATTGGAAGTGGTCAAACAAGAGATGGCAAGAGTGAATGTCGACATTCTAGGAATTAGCGAACTAAAATGGACTGGAATGGGTGAATTTAACTCGGATGACCATTATATCTACTACTGTGGGCAGGAATCCCTCAGAAGAAATGGAGTAGCCATCATGGTCAACAAAAGAGTCCGAAATGCAGTACTTGGATGCAATCTCAAAAATGACAGAATGATCTCTGTTCGTATCCAAGGCAAACCATTCAATGTCACAGTAATCCAAGTCTATGCCCCAACCAGTAACGCCGAAGAAGCTGAAGTTGAAAGGTTCTATGAAGACCTACAAGACCTTTTAGAACTAACACCCAAAAAAGATGTCCTTTTCATTATAGGGGACTGGAATGCAAAAGTAGGAAGTAAAGAAACACCTGGAGTAACAGGCAAATTTGGCCTTGGAATACGGAATGAAGCAGGGCAAAGACTAATAGAGTTTTGCCAAGAAAATGCACTGGTCGTAGCAAATACCCTCTTCCAACAACACAAGAGAAGACTCTATACATGGACATCACCAGATGGTCAACACCAAAATCAGATCGATTATATTCTTTGCAGCCAAAGATGGAGAAGCTCTATACAATCAGCAAAAACAAGACCAGGAGCTGACTGTGGCTCGGACCATGAACTCCTTATTGCCAAATTCAGACTGAAATTGAAGAAAGTAGGGAAAACTACTAGACCATTCAGGTATGACCTAAATCAAATCCCTTATGATTATACAGTGGAAGTGAGAAATAGATTTAAGGGCCTAGATCTGATAGATAGAGTGCCTGATGAACTATGGAATGAGGTTCGTGACATTGTACAGGAGACAGGGATCAAGACCATCCCCATGGAAAAGAAATGCAAAAAAGCAAAATGGCTGTCTGAGGAGGCCTTACAAATAGCTGTGAAAAGAAGAGAAGCGAAAAGCAAAGGAGAAAAGGAAAGATATAAATATCTAAATGCAGAGTTCCAAAGAATAGCAAGAAGAGATAAGAAAGCCTTCTTCAGTGATCAATGCAAAGAAATAGAGGAAAACAACAGAATGGGAAAGACTAGGGATCTCTTCAAGAAAATCAGAGATACCAAAGGAACATTTCATGCAAAGATGGGCACGATAAAGGACAGAGATGGTGTGGACCTAACAGAAGCAGAAGATATTAAGAAGAGGTGGCAAGAATACACAGAAGAACTGTACAAAAAAGAGCTTCAAGACCTAGACAATCATGATGATGTGATCACTGACCTAGAGCCAGACATTCTGGAATGTGAAGTCAAATGGGCCTTAGAAAGCATCACTACGAACAAAGCTAGTGGAGGTGATGGAATTCCAGTGGAACTATTCCAAGTCCTGAAAGATGATGCTGTGAAAGTGCTACACTCAATATGCCAGCAAATTTGGAAAACTCAGCAGTGGCCACAAGATTGGAAAAGGTCAGTTTTCATCCCAATCCCAAAGAAAGGCAATGCCAAGGAGTGCTCAAACTACCGAACAATTGCACTCATCTCACACGCTAGTAAAGTAATGCTCAAAATTCTCCAAGCCAGGCTTCAGCAATATGTGAACCGTGAACTTCCTGATGTTCAAGCTGGTTTTAGAAAAGGCAGAGGAACCAGAGATCAAATTGCCAACATCCGCTGGATCATGGAAAAAGCAAGAGAGTTCCAGAAAAACATCTATTTCTGCTTTATTGACTATGCCAAAGCCTTTGACTGTGTAGATCACAATAAACTATGGAAAATTCTGAAAGAGATGGGAATACCAGACCACCTGATCTGCCTCTTAAGAAATCTGTATGCAGGTCAGGAAGCAACAGTTAGAACTGGTCATGGAACAACAGACTGGTTCCAAATAGGAAAAGGAGTACGTCAAGGCTGCATATTGTCACCATGTTTATTTAACTTATATGCAGAGTACATCATGAGAAATGCTGGACTGGAAGAAACACAAGTTGGAATCAAGATTGCCGGGAGAAATATCAATAACCTCAGATATGCAGATGACACCACTCTTATGGCAGAAAGTGAAGAGGGGCTAAAAAGCCTCTTGATGAAAGTGAAAGTGGAGAGTGAAAGGGTTGGCTTAAAGCTCAACATTCAGAAAACGAAGATCATGGCATCTGGTCCCATCACTGCATGGGAAATAGATGGGGAAACAGTGGAAACAGTGTCAGACTTTGTTTTTCTGGGCTCCAAAATCACTGCAGATGGTGACTGCAGCCATGAAATTAAAAGACGCTTACTCCTTGGAAGGAAAGTTATGAGCAACCTAGATAGTATATTCAAAAGCAGAGACATTACTTTACCAACAAAGGTTCGCCTAGTCAAGGCTATGGTCTTTCCTGTGGTCATGTATGGATGTGAGAGCTGGACTGTGAAGAAGGCTGAACGCCGAAGAATTGATGCTTTTGAACTGTGGTGTTGGAGAAGACTCTTGAGAGTCCCTTGGACTGCAAGGAGATCCAACCAGTCCATTCTGAAGGAGATCAATCCTGGAATTTCTTTGGAAGGAATGATGCTAAAGCTGAAACTCCAGTATTTTGGCCACCTCATGCGAAGAGTTGACTCATTGGAGAAGACTCTGATGCTGGGAGGGATTGAGGGCAGGAGGAGAAGGGGACGACAGAGGATGAGATGGCTGGATGGCATCACTGACTCGATGGATGCGAGTCTGAGTGACCTCCGGGAGCTGGTGATGGACAGGGAGGCCTGGCGTGCTGCGGTTCATGGGGTCGCAAAGAGTCGGACACGACTGAGCGACTGATCTGATCTGATCTGATCTGTTGCAGGGTCGAGGTCTACACAAAATAAACTCTGAGATGGAGACATGTCCGTAGGTGGCTTCCTGGGCAGGGCTCTTGGGAACATCACCAGCAAGGGAGTAAAGAAGCAAAATTAGGCAAAAGGAGGAGTTGAGCTGTGATGTGGTCACAACAAGGGTGCCAGTGGATCCCTGGAGCTTCGTGGCTGGAATGGCCCTCCAGAGCTGGCCCAGGCTGGAGCTGAGCCTTCACATACTCTCAGGTCCTGGGCAGGCAGCTCTTCTTCAGCCAGTTTTCTGGGAGGGGCTCAGTTGTGAGACATCAGCCGGCAGTACTCTCAACAGCTGTGGGGGGACATGTGTCCAGGGTCAGGGACACACTACAGCATCCGTTAAAGAGCCGTAGGAGGATATCAGTTCTCCCTTCAGTCTATGTCCTATTGTTGAGATCACATCAAAATCAAACCCATGGCACTCCTCTTTGAAATTCCTCAGTAGCTTCCCATCACCCATGGGAGCAAATAGATCTTCCTACATAAGCCAATGGGGCTCTTCTTGGACTAAGGGGGAAATCCTATGTGCCATTTCTCCCAGGGCAACAAGGCTTCAGCCACATGGGGCTATTCACCAATCCCAGTAACTACCATCCTCTGTCATGGCACTGAAACTTCATATATGTTATTTCTTCTGCTAGAATGCTGTCTCTATTCTTATCTTCCTAGAGAACCCCTAATTATCCCTCAATCCTCCAGGTCATTTCCGCAGAGAAACTTCCTTAGCTCTCCCTTTACTCCAGATTCCCACAAAATGTGTGCATCCAACCCAGCCCTTGTAAAATAGACCAGTTCTGTTCATCTGTATTCCCGCGAGCTTGGAGGCTTCTTGAAAACAGAACCAGGTCTGCCATCTTTGTGTCCCACATAGAGATAGCACTGAATTCAATGTTTGCTTAATGAATAAATAATTCAAAGTGGAAGCAATGGCGGTATTAGCTCTTTCACAGAACAGCAGATGAATTCTGACAAAATTGATGGGAAAGTAAGCAGGAAGTATAGACATGAGGAGAGGCAAGGCATTTGTAGCCCGCAATGAGCCAGAATCATTTGGCTTTCATGTTCTCTTTCGTTCTTGGTATCCATTGTCCAAATTCAGCTTACTAGAATGGAAAGGATATTACAGGGACAGCAAAATTGCTTTTAGGGTACAGTAACCAGAAACCCTCCCAAGGATGACTTCAATAAAGAAGTGCTGGGCTGCAAGATCCCTGGCTGGGGCTATTAGATAAATGAGATGGAGAGTCTGAAGAAGCATTTCCCTCTCTGCCTGTTCTCCTGGAGACTCTGCCAAGGACCAGAAGGGCACCACATGTGAGAACATATTATTCAACTTTTCTGCCTGGTGCTGACCAACAAAGGTGTTAATGAGGCAGATGGGCAATGGGGTTATATGAGCTGAGAGTGTTTTGGCCAAAGAGGAAGATGGTCGCAGGTAACAGATAGAAGGGACAAGGGACTTGGGTTATTCTGGAGCTCCCTGCAAAGGAAAATGGAAGTGCAGACTCCCATCTCTCTTTGCCTCTCATCTCATACCCATCCTCCTTCCACATTTCCACTCTCATGAGAAATGGAACTAGCCCAAAAGAAAGGAAAGTCAAGTCGTTCAGTCGTGCCCAACTCTTTGTGACCCCATGGACTGTACCCTATCAGGCCTCTCCATCCATGGGATTTTCCAGGCAAGAGTGCTGGAGTGGATTGCCATTTCCTTCTCCAGGGGATCTTCCTGACCCAGGAATCGAACCCGGGTCTCCCGCATTGCAGGCAGACACATTACCGTCTGAGCCACCGGGGAAGCCCAAACCAGCATTAAAAGTGGCGTCTCAGGCATATCTTGAGAAAATAACTTATTTTCAGAATCCTCAGTGCAAACATAATACACTGGATAATGAAGCAAAATTATTTAAGGTCATTGTAAACAGGATTCAATCACATTTAGCTTCAATCAAAATGGATTTTAGGTCTGTCTTTATTTTCAAATTTTACTGCCTCATATCAGAACCAGAGACCTGTCGTTTGGGGAGAAAAAAAATTGTATTTCTTCAGGAAATGCCAAGGGGCCACAGATTTTAATCTGCTCCAGTTGGAGCAGAGGCAAGGGGCTTATTTAACTTCACGAAGTATACCTTCTCACCTTTCCTCCTGCTAACAAACCAAAGATCGTCCTCGACCAAGGTTTAGGTAGCTGTTTCCAATATTCAAAGAAGATTGCCCAGTCAAGCAACTGTTCCGCCCACCTGAAAGCCGGCTCAGGATTCCAGTTGAATGTAGGAGTTGATCTCTAAATATAACAGTGAAAGCAGCCTCCGCCATCATCACCACACTTGTAGCTTCTCTCCTTCCAAAATAATAAAATGGGATGGATGGGTCTCCAGATTTTTTCTCTGAAAGGGCAGCTTGGGGTAGTGAGACAGAGGAGAACAGCCCTCTACTGTTACTCCCCAACCTTCTCATTGGGGTGGGAAAAGGGGTGGACAAGAGTAGTTCTCTATCCGGGAGATGCCACCAGGCCCCAGCCCCCCAGCCCCCAGTTCTCACTGGGTCCCTCTCAAAGCAGATAGCACTAAGGTGAGCCAACTGTGCATGAGTGTCAATTAAATTCAGGAAAGTCCTTAGAGATGCACCTTTGCCAACTCCTCTACCCAGGGTTCCTGCTGTAAAATTCAGAATCTCACCATAGCCTATTCCTCTTTCATTCTTGTCTCACCAGATGATCTTACACTAACCAACCAACACCTGTTCATTATCAATTACATTCACTAATCCTGAGATTCTTGACAGAAGTCCTGCGTGTTCTTCATCCACGGACGTTCAGCATCTTCCACAGTGCCAGGCACAGTGCAGATAAAGAATAAATGCTGGATGGATAGAAGGATGGATGGAGGGAAGGATGGAGGGATGAAGGAACAAAGAGATGAATTGCCTCAGTGTTGCACTTGGTAGATAGAAGGACTGCAGCTGAGGAGCTTGACTATAGCTGTGTCATGCAACTCAGGGCATGATCATGGAACCCACAGCAAGCTCTAGGGGCTCCAGGTCAAAGCATGAGGGTACAACACCTCCCCCCGCACAGAGTCACCTGCCCAAAACAACATCCAGTGTGGGGTGGAGGTGGGCCCCTCCATAGCAGGCTGAGAAGAAAATGGTGCTGGGACAACCCATGGAACACAGAACTCACTAACACACTGAAAACAAGCTCTTGTTTTCTCTGTGTGCTGCTCACCTCTGTGAGGAGTGAGGTGGAGATGCAATCTAATCCCCGGGCTAGTAAGGGAGGCGGCAGGGCACGGCAGCTGCAGTCCTGACTGCCATATTGACCTTTCACCCCAGATGGGACTGAGGGGGGCCCGGAGCTTGTTCATCTGCCCAGATAGCCAAGGGAAGCTGGGCCGTTATTCCCCCAGCCGAAGACCAAGAGGCCACCGGCCTTTGAATGGAAGGTAGTAGGTTTTGTGGAAATGCCATTTACTGGCCCTGCTTTCTTTCTGGCCAGGCAGAGTCTTGCTACCAAGTGGAGACAAGTGAGCTAAGGGCATAGGCGTCCAGACAGGTTTCCTCTGATGGGGAAAGGAAAGGTGCCAGCACCATGGTAATTAAGGGACACAGGATGGAATGGAGCAGAAGAAACATCAGGCTGGAGTCGGATTACACTCCCCCAGGGCTAGAGTTCAGCTTCTGAGGGAACAAGGGCCACCATTTTCCCTTCGCCCGCCCTGGACCACTGTCCCCAGAGAGCCCTCTGGGAGGCAGGGACCCAGATGGCCCTGCCCATCTAATTGAGAGCACTGCCCTTCTGCTGTGGGCTGGCATCCTGGCTCCCACTTGATGAAATAAACAGTTGAGAACCAGGTGGAAACAAAGAATCTGCCTTTATGGAGGCTGAACCTGAGGCTTCCTGACACCACCAACCATTCATTTGGCTCTACTGGCTTATTTCAATAAAACCCAAAGCGAGAGGTTTCGGTCCTTTCATGTTTTAGGTTTTAAATTAGCAATGAGATATGTGTGTACTCAGTCATGTCCACCTCTTTTGCAACCCCATGGACTATAGCCCACCAGGCTCCTCTGTTCATGGGATTCCCTAGGCAAGAATACCAGAGTGGACTGCCATTTCCTCCTCCAGGGGATCCTCCCAACCCAGGGATCGAACTCACATCTCTTGTTCATCTTATGTTGACAGGCAGATTCTTTACTTCTGCACCACCCGGGAAGACCCAGTGAAATACAGAAAAGAATTTCTATCACATAGAAAACTCTTTAGACTTGTGGTGATTGTTTCACAATGTATACAAATTTTTTTTAATTTTTTAATCTTATATTTGGGCACAGCTCATTGACAGTGAATCATGATTTGGTACACCTGACACTAATACAATGTAATAAGTCAACTTTACCTCAGTTTTTTTTAAAAGAGAAGTAAACTCTCTCCCACTTACACAATAGATGGCAACTGTTTCCACAGCAGGTGAGGTAAAGGAGAGCAGGGTGGTAACATTTTTTGAGTAAACCCTAGGGACCTGCCCTAAGGTATCTCATTTGACTTAATTTCCCTTGATCTTCCCAACAACCTCATGAGGTATTACCATCTTCAGTTTAGGAGGATATCAGAGTTCAGAGGAGTTGACTAACACATCTACAACAAACAAGTGCCAAACCCACGTCCTTTCTTCTCCACCTATGGTGTTTAGCCTGGGTGACAGAGTAGAATCAACTGAAGAAGTTTTTAAAGGCCATGAGCACCGAAGTCCCATCTCCAGAGAGTCTGGCCTAATTGGTCAGAGTCTCAGGCTTTTTTTGTTAAGAGGATCAGGGGACTATACTACATTGAAACGGAGAGCATGTGAATCTTTAAAAAGGTGCTTTACAGTTTTCATCTCATCTTTACGCCAACACTAAGTCACCTACCATGTGACTCCTGCCTAGCCATGCCAGCAATGCCAGTAAGTCTCAGCTAGGGTAGAAAATTTGGTGACAACTGAACATTTTTTGTAGCTCATAAATGCTTTTGCTGTTGCTGCTGCTGCTGCTGCTGCTGCTAAGTCACTTCAGTCGTGTCCAACTCTGTGAGACCCCATAGGGAGCCCACCAGGCTCCCCCATCCCTGGGATTCTCCAGGCAAGAACACTGGAGTGGGTGGCCATTTCCTTCTCCAATGCATGAAAGTGAAAAGTGAAAGTGAAGTCGCTCAGTTGTGTCAGACTCTTAGTGACCCCATGGACTGCAGCCTACCAGGCTCCTCTGTCCATGGGATTTTCCAGGCAAGAGTACTGGAGTGGGGTGCCACTGCCTTCTCCATAAATGCTTTTAGCCTACCTACAAAGTCACACTGTGTCTCCTAGGAAACTGGGACTATTTCCCTTAAACTGGGAAACACTGAGCAAGGTGGATGGATGACAATACTTGCATGGAGATTTACTCATCCTTTAACTGGTAGCCAGTGTGTGGTGGGACTGGTGGTAGCATTCCTCTGTGATTCCACAGGCTTCCCCAGTCACAGAGGTAGGAGGAAAGGTGGACACTGAGCTGTCTGGCAGGGAAAATTTGGAGGCATGAATAAATTACCCCATGTTTATAAAGTGCTCTGGGCAACTTGAGTAATAGTGGAGTGTCAGGGCCTGGTGTTACTGGTTTTCACACAAGTCCCAAGATTAATTGCTCCTCTTAACCACCTCCCCAGCCCATGAGTTAGGCTCTCTGTCCAGCTAAGTCCCTCTGCATGAGCCCTGCTGCTGCTGCTGCTGCTGCTGCTAAGTCACTTCAGTCGTGTCCGACTCTGTGCGACCCCATAGACAGCAGCCCACCAGGCTCCCTCATCCCTGGGATTCTCCAGGCAAGAACACTGGAGTTGGTTGCCATTTACTTCTCCAGCGCATGAAAGTGAAAAGTGAAAGTGAAGTCACTCAGTCATGTCCGACTCTTAGCAACCCCATGGACTGTAGCCTACCAGGCTCCTCCATCCATGGGATTTTCCAGGCAAGAGTACTGGAGTGGGGTGCCATTGCCTTCTCCACTGCATGAGCCCTAGTAGAGGGCAAAGTGAGGGTTGAGCCCCCTCTGTGGGGAGGCAAGTAAACATGTATCAGATGTTGCTGATACATCCTATCAGCAACCTTCCCCCTCATAACAGGAATTCATCTGAGCAGGAATTCATCTGTTGTGAATTCCCTAGGTTTTAACACAGGTCAAGGAAGCAGAGCTCTGGTCAGGGATGGGCTGTTCTTACTGGGAAGATACCTTTGATGAAACACCATTCATTTTCAAATAATTAGGTGATCCATGCCCCAAGTTAACAAATGGGAAGGGTTTCCCACTCTTCTGCAGCCTTTTCTCCTTGGTACCATTTCCTCCTTGACCTTCTGTTTCAGCACAAAACCAGTACGTTTTCATAAGCAAAGTCAATCCTTTCTTGAAATGCCACTTCCTGAACAAAGGACATAATCAGCTTCTCACAACCGAGCAAGCCTGACCTCATTTCTGGCTGCCGCTCTGTCAGGGTAGCCATTGTTGAATGTCTTTGACTTTGACAGTATACAATTTCAGGTTTAGATTAAGATGACGTGTGTATTTGCTATTGTGTCATTTATAGAACTTAAGAATGTTAAGGTGAGAGGGCTGCTTAGAGATCTAGTCCATGTCTTCAATTTTAAGAAGAAACTAAAATCCAGAAAAACGAAGTCACTAGTCTGAGGTTAACCCAAGCACCCAGAACTCTGCCCTCAGCCCTCCTCTGTTCCTTATCCCACATTCGATCTTTAGAAAAGTCCACAAGTTCCATGAGTTAAGTGACAGCACATATTAATAACTCTCAGCCCAGATGTCCCCACTGAACTGTTGCTTTTCTACCCCAAACCTCTCCCCATCCTCTCCCCCTACCCCAAGCCTTCCTCCTCCCAACATACTGCACCACTCTTCCAGAGTTACTTAGATCCAAAATCTTGCTATTATCCTTGCTCGTGATTTTTTCACTTCAGTTCTTTATGTTAGCTAGACAATTCTTTGTAGGTTTTAATTGATATTCCCAAAACAAAATCCAAGTGAACCAGTTCATGTTTTGGAGCTGTCTATAATTTTGTAAACATTATACAGATGAGGAAATTTTAGGCCAGAGAAATAACTTTCTCAAGATTACATAACCAGAAAGTGGCCAAGGAAAGGAAACTTGTGGAAAGATGGAAGAATCCTGGGAGTGATGGGAAG
This sequence comes from Tragelaphus eurycerus, assembly GCA_935064755.1. Lineage (NCBI taxonomy): Eukaryota > Metazoa > Chordata > Mammalia > Artiodactyla > Bovidae > Tragelaphus > Tragelaphus eurycerus. The sequence continues at coordinate 11,244,742 of CAKXYN010000024.1, read as the reverse complement.
AAGCCAACAGTATATCCACGAGATGGCCTGAGACAGGAGAATGAGCTGGGGCATGAAGGGAGGATAATAAAGGAGGAGATGGCAGGAAGCCTTGCATTCCTAACTGGGAGGAAGGGAGGGATGACAACATGGCTTGAAGGACGGAACCAGGCTTTACTCTTGGCCCTGAAATCTGATGCTGTCTTGAGTAAATGCCTTCCCTCTTGAGAGTTAGTATCTTCTCTTATAAAACAGGGATAATTATATCTAAAACCTTGCAGTCTGGATAGGGATTCATGATCACCTGAAGCAAGGTCTCAATAAAAGTTATTATTTCTGGAGTAAATAATTCTATTGCTATTGCTACCTGTTGTCAGGGGCAACATATAAACATCAGAAGAGATAACTAGTCAGAATTCTGTTGTTGAAGAGGTTTTGGGCTCATGGTTCAGCTTCAATATTGCTCTGACGATGTGGACAATTAAGCACTGGCCTACTCATTTCTTAGAATCTGATGCATATGGGCTGGCTGGTAAGACAAGTCTAACTGTCAATATCAAATCATCTCATCATTTGAGTTGCACAGTCTGGACAGGCAGGCAGAAGGTAGTGCTGTCTCCCACACACTGCACAGCCTAAAGCTATGTGCCCAGAGCTGGCAGTGCAGCCATCACAGTGAAGTCCCGATCTAGAGGGGACACACGTACAAAGCAACTCACCAGGAGCAGGTGGCAAAAGTGCCACTAAGTTTCTGAGAACATCTTGAACCCCAGAATCCAGGTTTTAAATATTAATTTGAGTTCAGTAAGAAAGAGCTAGTTTTACCCATTAGCTAAAAAGCACCTCAGCTTCCACTTGTTATTTTTAAGCAATAATGTATTTTTAAAGGGACCAGTTCTGCTCCCCACGAGAGAGACCACTGGCATAAGCAAACCCCAGCGGTCTTGGTGTCTTTCCCGTGCGGGAGCAGAAAGGCAGTCAGCTAGCATTCCACGTGTGCCTTCCTCAGGCCGCCAAGCCTAAAGCCTGCCCAGGGATGCGATCAGTCCCATCTCAAGACCAAACTCCCTCCACAATGCAAGATGGAAAAGGACCATTAGCCAAACCACTGGGCAGAGTTTCAAGAAACACCCATCTATTTCTGATTCTTTTCCACACAGGAAACAAACAAAATATAGAGCTACCAGTGCCCAGGCCACCAAAAATCTATGTTCTATTGCTGCCTGATGCCATCCCACCCTGCACACACCATGCCAAGAAAGGCACAACGGAACAGCGTGGTGCCCCAATTCCAGACCCTATCTCCCTCAATTTTAAAGCAGAATCCATCAGAGTGAGAATAATTTCCTTTTAAAGTAAATGTTAGTTTCATTCTAATCAAGGCTTGGGAAAGAATCAGGAGAAAATTCTTCTCGGAAAAGAAGCCTGAAGGAAGAAGTTGGCAGAATTCCAACAAACATAGGTGTTAAAAAAAAAAAAATCTAACAACATGAATCTGTTCCCTAGCTAGAAAGAAAATATATTATATATTTAAGGCAGAGAAACAACATTGCATAACTTGAAGGTGGGGGTGGCATTTGCTTTATAATCTATGCGAATAATGCCCCCTGGAGTTGTGCAGTGTACAACCTGTGAAACCAAATTTAAACAACCCCAATTCAGGATATCTATGTCAGAAAAAAATGCCTATAATAATTTCCACACAGGTGTAGCAGCTTCAGGTTATTAAAAAGTGAAGTCGCTATAGATCATTCTGTAGAAAACTCTTAAGGCACACGGTAAAACCCAAACTTCCCACAGAATCACACTCTAAATTATAACCAAGGGGACCTGGTTAAAATCATCGAGTTTAGTCCCTCACCGAGCTGATAAGGCTATTGAAGGTCAGAGATACAATGTCTTGCCCAAGGTCAACAAGCCTATCTAAAAAGGAGAAGCAGACTTTCCCTACTTCCCATGCTGCTGCTGCTAAGTTACTTCAGTCGTGTCCGACTCTGTGCGACCCCATAGACGGCAGCCCACCAGGCCCCGCCGTCCCTGGGATTCTCCAGGCAAGAACACTGGAGTGGGTTGCCATTTGCCACTTTGCTGTGAATGGTACTCAGTTCACCCAGACTCCAAATGGAGTCTTATTCATCATTTCAATTTTTTGAGCACCTTCTCAATGCTAAGCCTTGAAAATGGGGCAACATAAGTAGGGCAGCTTTGCTTCAATTACACACAACATTTAGTCTAGAAATTGAGAACTTTACTAGAAGCATTTCCAGGCACAAAGGTAGCATACTCTCTCTTGAGCCGTGACTGGTCATGGTCTACTGAACAAACCCTTATTTTGGCAATTTTTAAAAATGTGTTATGTCCCCGTTGGAGTTGACTGACTTCTTTGAAGCCGTTTTGATCTATTGGTTAAATATTTATTTGTTAATATATTTACAAGCCATATTATTTAAGCAATAGATTTGGAGCCATTATGACTTACTGGATAAGTATTACCTATTTAAAATCAGGCTATCCAAAGCATGAAAACCAAAGGCCATTTACAGGGAGAATGGGAAACTTACAAGTTACTGAGGTTGGCCTTTAATTTAAATTTGATTTTTAACACTGTCATTCTATTCTTTATAATAGGAGTTTTATGTGTATTTGAATGTGTGTGGTGAGAGCAAGGTAGGAGGAGAGAGAAGCCCTTTTACCAAAAACCAATGCAATTAAAGTGCTTTATGGACAAGCTCTCTGCCAAATTTCTTATTTAAATCAAAGACACCTTTGAGTTAGTTATACAAGAGCAGGGCAGAAAGCACCTGCAGTCACGTCTGTTTCTCATTTTGTACTCATGTAACTCAGATGCCCTGTGGCTTCAGTGAAATCTGCTCCTGCGTTGAAATCGTGTACACCACGTGGCAGCTCAGTTTGAATTTGGAAACAGGAGCTCAGGAGGTGCCACTCAAACATGTGGCTCTGGTTTTCCCTGAGTGTAACATGAATAACAGAGTCATGTTATGGGCGCCAGTGTCTCCAGCTTCACTGTAAGTAAGAGATACAGCAGCCCCGTGTTTCCATTTAATGGTGTTCCCCATGACTCCCTCCCCATATCAGTTCCTGCTTCAGTGTTCACGAGGGAAGGTCATAGCATGGAACAACGTGTACTGTAAATGTCCACGTTGACAGTCCGTGTTCTGTGCATGAATTTACAACCAGGTCCTAACACAGAGAAAGGAAGCCAACCAGAATTCATGATCCAACATTCCCAGGTAGACAGCTATGGGTCCCTCCTCCATGTAGATTCTGTTTGTGGCTGACATAAACATAGAAAGAATTCCACTGGTCTGGAGAAATTGCAGTGACATAAAATTAATACCCAGTAAAAAAAACAGTGCTCTTAGGTTTAGACCCCAATTTCTTTTCATTTTATCCCAAAGAAGCCTCTTTTATATATTAGCACTAACTGTGAATTCTGGATATTTTTTTCTCTCTAGTCACATTTTAGAATACCAGCTCCTTGCTTGTCTCTTCATTTGTCCCATTGACTCAACAAACATTAGTGAGTATCTAAGCATTTGAGCTCTCAAGCATCAAAGATTCCATTATTATGAACAGCAAAGACTTTGCTTTCATGGGGTTTCCTTTCTAGCCAGGGAAGGGGAGGAACTGGCTTCAAGCTAGCTTAGTGAAGGCGTGTTCCAGTTAAAGTCAGGTCTCCATGTGGCATTCCAGATTTATACAGGATAAATTGGGATGTGATAATTTGCTTCAAAAAAAGATTCAATATTTTCCTAAAAAAAAAAAAAATTACAGAAGGATTCCCTTTCAATCTAAAATTCCACTCTTCTGCCTGGCCAAGTCATTCTATTTATTTGGAATTTTTGAGGATTCCATCAATTGTTAAAGTACTCCGGTACTGTTCTGTAGTACATCCCCTAATCACCAGCATTTGTAGACATTCATTTTTAATGCATAAAAGAAGTGCCAGAAGAAAGTATTACTTATTCCAGAATTAAAAAACATACCCCACTCTGAAGAGACTGCTCAGCAGAGACTACAGGCAGGCCTAGAAAGAAAGAGTCATAGGGACTCAGTACTGTGGCTTCCCTGGAGTTTCTCTGTACCCTCTTTACCTAAGCTGAGGACAAGGAAAGTCTGGCATTGAGGGGGATTTTCTTTTCAGTTTCTCTGGACTTTTCCCATTGACATGAGTCAAATTTTGGAAAAGGGAAAAAAACAAAAACAAAAAACACGAATGCAGCTTTTTAAATGAACCTGGTGAGTTAAAGACATTTTCTCTCCCAACACTTTCAAATACGTGGATACTTAATTGTCTGTCACCAGAATCTCTCTAAATGAGCACTGCAATTTGGCCCATTAGCAATTAATGAGAACAGTTTCTTCACTGAGCTTTGTCTGAGAAATAGAGAGCTGCCACATCAAACGCACAGACTTAGAAGAAATGAGAAAGACGCCGAAAAGAGCATTTCTAACGTTACCACTGGCCTCCTGTTATTTTCCCCACCCTGATGTTTCTCCTCAGGACTGTTGTACTGCCAGGAAGCCTCCTGGTCCAGCTGCCTAGTGGTTAGTTGGCACAAAAAGTTTTTTTTTTTTTAAGCACCAGCCCTACGCTGCTCTGTTTAGGAAAGGTAATGCCATATCATGCATTTCAGCCCCACGGATTGGAAGGCTATCCTATTTATACAAGGGAAGCAAGAGTGAAACCAATGCTGGGTGTTTCCACAAGCCTTTCATGTGCCCAACAAGGATTCATAGGGAAAGGTTTCACAGGAATTAGGTAATTTTAGGAAATACCGGTACAAAATGATATTCAGAAGTCAAATGAGCCATTCTTCCGTTGAAGTGCTTTGCTTTAGATTAAAGATTCATGCCCAGTACAGTCAGCGTCTCTTACATGAGCAAGGGAGAGATCTTCTTAAGGAAGAGAGAAATGTACAAATAAAATGAGACCAAAATGGGAAGAAATTGAGTGGATTTTTTTCTGTCCCAGGGTTAGATCAACCCAAAGAGGCAACAGACAAAGCCAAGTCTCCATACACATGTCACAACCCTAGATCCTCAAGGTCTCTCCTGGCCTTAAGTGTGTGGGTTCCTATTGTGCTGACACACTGGAAAACTGCACTTGACCTTCAGAGGAGGACCAGGTTTTTTTTTCCTGCCACTTAGACACAGCACTCAGAATTCATCTTTGGCTGTGACTCATACTAAATAGCAACCATGCAACTACCTTGGCAGGACATGAGGGCACAGAATCAGTGTTTGGGTCAAGTAGAAGAACTCAATTTACCTTTATCCATAACAGGCCATTCCACCTGATGGGAAACGCTGAGCAGAGATGTGCCTGGGGGTTCCACATTTATACAAGATTATAAGTTATTAGTCCATGTCTTTTATTCATGCTGCCATCTTCCTCAACTGAAAGATTAAAAAAAAAAAAAAAAAAAAACCTGAAGACTATTTTTATGGGGAAAAAAAGTTTCCCCGGGCATACTCAGGTTACTGACAACTCCTAGCATGAAAGTCAAACCTTGAACTATTCAGTTGTCTGAATACAAACTACAGGGACACAGAGAAAAATCTTTGCAAAATCACTCACAGAGGTCACAGAAGACTTAAAGTCCATATATCAAAATGTCATCCATTCTCTGGAATTAGCCACACTGTAAGAAGTTAAACTGATGTTATGACGTAATGTAACATGTAACATTTTATGATGGCACCATGGCCATTTAGAGCTGCCTGCCAAGTGCTGGGCAGAACCCCCAGCACTATGGAACAAAATCCTATATTTCAAGTGGCCACATAGGTCTCAGGGCAAGATAGATTTCAAAATAGGCACTTAAAAGGGTGAAGATTCACCTGCATGTGCTCAGTCATGTCCGATTCTTTTACAACCCCATGGACGGTAGCCTGCCAGTCTTCTCTATCCATGGAATTTTCCAGGCAAGAATTCTACAGTGGGTTGCCATTTCCTGTTCCAAAGGATCTTTCCAGCCCGGGGACTAGACCTGCGGCGTCTCCTGTATTGGCAAGCAGATTCTTTACCACTACTGCCACGTGGGAAGCTTGACTTCAACCTGATATTGTAATTCCTGATGAGTTCAATCAAATGAATGGTACGAGGAATATAGAAAGACCAACTCCAATCATGATAAGAATCATTAGGAATTCATAACAAGAGGAAGTACAAAAAGATAAAGAGGATTGGTGTTTAGAGTAGAACATACTGATGTATGCTTCACAAAGGTGGCTTTTTCATTTCGTTTTCATTTTTTCGGTACAGTGTAAGTAGACAGTTTAGAAAACTTTCCTGAGACTTCCCTGGAAATCCATCTTTAAGACCTTGGGCTTACTGTCTCCCTTCACTGTTTCATGTTCCTCTTCTGTGCCAGCGTCGTCTCTCATTGCCTAAATCAAGGCATCAGCAGCAATCAATTCACTCTGAAATTCAAAGGTTACTGAAGAATTAGGGATGACTTTGCCCTATATACTTCCCCGGTGGCTCAGACGGTAAAGCGCCTGTCTATCATTCGGGAGACCCGGGTTCGATCCCTGGGTTGGGAAGATTCCTTGGAGAAGGAAATGGCAATCCACTCCAGTACTATTGCCTGGAAAATCCCATGGACAGAGGAGCCTGGTAGGCTACAGTCCATGGGGTCGCAAAGAGTCGGACACGACTGAGCGACTTCACGTTCACATTCACGTTGCACTATATATATTTTGCCCTATATACTAAAGATGGGACAGAGCTCTTTTACTTTATGAACTGTCCCAGTGTTCATATAACTAAAAATATACCACAAAATCTATAGAACATACTCCAAACATTATTAGAAGGGTCAGAATATACTGTTCTGAGATTCTTGATAGTGAACCAGTTAGACTGTTGAATTGATTCTGATTACCAGAATGTTTGAAAGTCTATCAACTCTTCTACCCATATTTAAAAATAACCTCAGTTATGCGGATGACATCACCCTTATGACAGAAAGTGAAGAAAAACTAAAGAGCCTCTTGATGAAAGTGAAAGAAGAGAGTGAAAAAGTTGGCTTAAAGCTCAATATTCAGAAAACGAAGATCATGGCATCTGGTCCCATCACTTCATGGCAAATAGATGGGGAAACAGTATCAGACTTTACTTTTTGGGGCTCCAAAATTACTGCAGATGGTGATTGTAGCCATGAAATTAAAAGACGCTTACTCCTTGGAAGGAAAGTTATGACCAATCTAGACAGCATATTAAGAAGCATGGCTGATTGATATGAATGTAAGGCAAAAAGCACTACAATATTGTAAAGTAATTAGCCTCCAATTAAAATAAATAAGCTTTAAAAAAAAAAAGAAAAAGAAAAAAGCAGAGACATTACTTTGTCAACAAAGGTCCATCTAGTCAAGGCTATGGTTTTTCCAGTAGTCACGTATGGATGTGAGAGATGTACTAAAGAAAGCTGAGTGCCGAAGAATTGATGATTTTGAACTGTGGCATTGGAGAAGACTCTTGAGAGTCCCATGAACTGCAAGGAGATCCAACCAGTCCTTCTTAAAGGAAATCAGTCCTGGGTGTTCATTGGAAGGACTGATGTTGAAGCTGAAACTCCAATCCTTTGGCCACCTGATGTGAAGAGCTGACTCATTTGAAAAGACCCTGATGTTGGGAAAGATTGAAGGCAGGAGGAGAAGGGGACGACAGAGGATGAGATGGTTAGAAGGCATCACTGACTCAATGGACATGAGTTGAATAAACTCCGGGAGTTGGTGATGGACTGGGAGGCCTGCAGTTCATGGGGTTGCAAAGAGTTGGACATGACTGAGCAACTGAACTGAACTGCACCCATATTTATACTAATCCATATCTGAGATATTTCCTAGCCCTAAAATTCCATAATTCTCTAATTCTGGGCATCATTTTTCCCTCCCTCTACCCTTCTAAGATGCTCTTATCATTGTGTGTGCGGAGGCGGGTGGCGAGGGGAGGGGAGGGTGTTCATTTATCATCCCCAGCTCTAATTCCTTCTCTAAAGAGAACAAACACATTCTTATTTATGGAAACTCCATTTCCTAGTGTACATTATTTTCAAGGATAGTGAAATGATTACACCAATGCATCTGACCATCTCAGTCAAGAACCACTACTTCAAAAGTAGGTCAACCAGAAGGGGACTCCTGGTCAAATCTAAAGGCAGAGCTAAGGAAACAGTTAACTGCCCTCTCTACAAAAGTTTTGACATTATTTAAAGACTATTAGTGCCTACCTTACAATTTTATTGGTATTAACGTTAATAATTCTAGACCTACTTTACACCTTTGCTAGTGTTGCTTAAAAAATGCTGGCAGATTATAAAGATAAGCACTAATTCTTACCTTATAAGCTTGCTCTTTTTGCCCTAGAATGCTGAGTGTGATGTGATTTTCCATGAATAATTCTGAAAAAGTCATCCCTGCTGAAAGTCCACACACAGAGCTAAAAGGCTCAAAGAGTCTTAGATTCAAATTACCCAAATCACAATCAGATTTGATACTCTAAGCAGAGCAAACAATAGGTGGACAGACCGACCATTGTTTATAGATGTCTTTTCTCATCATACTTCATTAACACTAGGAGAGTTTTCATTTCTTTGTCTCAGTTGTGAAAACACCTGGAGAATTTAATTCATACATTGAATCATGCTGAGTAATGTAGGTCTCAAGGGTAATGAGTGTTAGCTTACATTTGTTTGTTTCTGTAAGGAAAACGGCCACTTTAATAAACTGAGAGCAGTTTGAATGGCACAGTGCTTACACTGGTGGAATTTGGTGTGGGGTTTCCAACCCTGGGTCCTGGGTCTGCCTCCTCACCAGTGACCTACATAATCTTGCTAAGGAAGATCCCCAATATGATTACTTTATATAGCATTCACACATGTGGTCAATGGCAATGAACATTATCAACTGTTGTTTCTTTCTTGTTTCTTGCACAACTACAGTGATTTATCTTATATGGTAGTCATTTTTTGTATCAGGTCCTGTGCTTGGCATTGAGATGAATAAAGCTCAGCTCTTGCTTTCAAAAAGCTCACAATTCCCTGCATATAACTAACTATAAGGTAGTGAATGAGAATAAGGAAGAAGAGAGGGGAGAGCAATGCCTGGTGTAGGCTGAAAATATAATTAACCAGTCTTGAGATTTCCATTGCTCCATAATGCAAATGCCACCCACCAGAGTCTGTCAATTTCCAGTTACACCCTTATTTAGACAGAAGAAAGAAGACATAGTTGAATAGAGAGAAAATACTGATATTTCTCATTGACTTATAAATATGAAAATGTCAAGCAATGAAAAGTATATACATTTATATACAGATTATGAAGTAAATATTTCCCCTAAAATACACAAGTTAATAGGCTGAAATCCACAGAGGGGAAACAGCTTCTATACCCAGAGTTTTATAGTTTGCAGCCCACCACTCCTCTCAAATTTCTTTAAAGCTTAAATACTGTCATCCTTCGGTTTCACCAATGTCTAGGATGCAGCTAAGATAGCTCAACAATAATAATGTGTTCGAAGCCACGAAGTTCAACATGATAGACATTTATGGCATGCATACTTTGTGCCAATATCCTCACTTTAATAGTTTCAATTTCAAATAGCATTCTGAAGTAGGATTTTATTAGTTTATACAAAGTTTCAAGGATTTCCCCCCACCCCTTTTACTGAAAAAACACATAAGACCATTTTTTTAAGTCTTCCATTTTTACACTAAATTTTAAAAAATATTTAAAATAAAGGAGCAATATTACTAGTCATAACAAAATCATCAATATTTAATTATTCTGAAACCAGAAAGCTTAAAGTTAAGGAAAATGAATTCAATAAATTCTCAAGTGAAAATTACATATCCCCAGTGAACACTATTATTTAGGATTTTTCTATCTCAGTAGACATAAGTCAACATATTCTGATTAAACACCTACTATGTTTAAGGCACATAGTTACTGGAAGAAGAAAGAAATCATTTCTACACTTAGAGAATAACATTCTAACAACCAGTTTAACTGACTGAAACTTCCAAGCAGAGTATTATTTTCACTTTTGAAATAAGTGAGTCTGAATATCACCCTAAGAATGAAACAAACAAACTGATTTAGCTGTTTTTCAATGGAGCAGAGACTTGTTTTATCATCTACTAGATAATAAGTCAAAATATAAACTCAGGAAATATTGATATATTTCCTACCTGATAGGTGAGCTTGAATTTGGACAGATGCATTCAAAATGAAAATTCTATTTCAGTTACACAAACCTTCAGCTAATGAACATCCTTGATTAAACTTTCATTTTCATAAAAAAATACCTATAACAATAAAATGAATCAAAAAGAAAAACAATAGTAGAATAAGTAGTGATTGAGTTCAAGTTATTCAAAAGAAAGATTCAGTCACTGATGAGCAAATTAATCAACATCAAATTTAAACTACAGAAATTAAACGACATGAAATGGTGTGTCACTTTACTTTTCTATAATCTTCAGTTTTAAAGAGAATGATACCCGTTCAAAGAAACTCTCAAGTGAGTAATATCAGAAATACAAAGAAAGAGGGGGAAAGGAAAAAAGTAACAGTCACTTCAAAATGATTCCAAACAGTGCACAACCTGTTTATTATAAGAAATATTTTGACACAGTGGTGATTTTCAATGAAATTGGAGTTTTTTTCAATTTAGATTGATATTATCCAGTGTTTACATACATCTGATATTTGCTCAATATTATTAGGCTATGTTAGGAACTTTGTAAATATCTAACATTTTAGTAGGCTTAAAATTAGCTGTGTAATATGCTCCAAACTACATTTGAAAAGTATGTCAAATGAAAATATATCTCTGTGAAAAATGCTTCAGACAGCTAAACTAATAGAATATTAAATACACACACAAAAAAAATCCAACAGGTTTTCATTATGTTTCTGCTTTTAAGTTATTTAACTAGGATTATGTGCGCCGTTCCCGTGTTTGGAATCCATTAAGATATTTCAGATCCCATCAGAGCTAAGTCTACAAGACTGTCTCAGTTCTTTCATTAGACTGACAAATTCTTCTTGTCAAATATGACTTGAAATAAATGAGCTATTATAGTAACCTTGGAATTAACTTTGTTATTAAAAGATAATGGTTCTTGTTGTCACTAATCTTGCTCTGTTTTAACATGATGGCATCAGAAGAAGCTTTTAACTATTTAGACTTTCTAAGGAAAGTCCATAAAAGGTGAATGTTTTGCTTGAACGCCAGAGTCAGATCCAAACTGACATATATTTTTATGGTTTACAAATAAAACCCTCTCAGTGTTTTCATTCACCTAAGGAGAACTGGTGTACAGCAACCAAGTTAAAGAATAACTGACCAGTGTGGCAGCTCAGCGTTGGAAGAGTGCTAACTTTTCAAGTTCTAGTTCTGCTAGTATGCGGCTATAATCAAAGGCTCAAAATAACTTAAAATGGCCAAATAAGGTCTTAACACACTGAGTCTCCCACAGATAGCAACTATTAACTCTAATTCAAAACAAAACAAAACAATCCCAGCTATCTGAAGACACTGGAGAGCAACCAAGTGCAGGCAGAATCTGGAAGAAAGTGAACACTTGAAGAAACAACACTGGGTAAGTTCCCTGTTTTCATGGCTTCTAGGATGAGGGCAGGATCTCAAGAAGTAAAGAGCCAGAAATGGGGCACTCTAAATTCTGGGTGTAACCCTCCCCACATCTCTGGCAACTGAACCACAAGTGTGTGGGCAGACTCCAAGCAGCTCAGCCAAGGAGAAAACAACTAAGCTGAAATTGAAATGGCCATCCAAATGATAGCAGTTGCAGCTCTAGGACAGTTAACAGCCTGCTATAGCAAAGGATATCAACTCTATTCAAGAAAATAAACAATACTCAGAGTATCCACAACACATCATTCACAACCTTCAGAATATTACCCAACAGTGAACCCAGTGAAGTTGCTCAGTAGTGTCTGACTCTTTGCGATCCCATGGATTGTAGCCTATCAGGCTCTTCCATCCATGGAATTTTCCAGGCAAGCGTACTGGAGTGGGTTGCCATTTCCTTCTCCAGGGGATCTTCCCAACCCTGGGCTTGAACCCAGGTCTCCTGAACTGCAGGCAGACGCTTTACCATCTGAGCTACCAGGTAATCCAGCAGTGGTCTACATATGGAAAATGTAGCCGTTTCTCAAGAGAAAAGATAATTCTAAGAAAACAATCATGAGATGGCCCAGATGATGGAATTTTCAGACAACTTTAAAGCCACTATTGTAACTATGCTCAATGACATAAAGAAATATGTGCTTTTATTAAATGAAAAAATAGGAGATGTCAACATATAACTAGAAACTATTTTTTTAAAAAAAGAACCAGTTGAAAATTTTAAATCTGGAAAATAAAATATCTGAAAAATAATTCACTGGACAGGCTTAACACAAAATAGAGGTGACAGAAAGGGAAGAATCAGTGAATTCAGAGATCAGATCAGATCAGTCGCTCAGTCGTGTCCGACTCTTTGCGACCCCATGAATCGCAGCACGCCAGGCCTCCCTGTCCATCACCAACTCCCGGAGGTCACTCAGACTCACATCCATCGAGTCAGTGATGCCATCCAGCCATCTCATCCTCTGTCGTCCCCTTCTCCTCTTGCCCTCAATCCCTCCCAGCATCAGAGTCTTCTCCAATGAGTCAATTCTTCACATGAGGTGGCCAAAGTACTGGAGTTTCAGCTTTAGCATCATTCCTTCCAAAGAAATCCCAGGGTTGATCTCCTTCAGAATGGACTGGTTGGATCTTCTTGCAGTCCAAGGGACTCTCAAGAGTCTTTTCCAACACCACAGTTCAAAAGCATCAATTCTTCGGTGCTCAGCCTTCTTCACAGTCCAGCTCTCATAGCCATACATGACCACAGGAAAAACCATAGCCTTCACTAGATGAAACTTTGTTGGCAAAGTAATGTCTCTGCTTTTCAATATGCTATCTAGGTTGGTCATAACTTTCCTTCCAAGGAGTAAGCGTCTTTTCATTTCATGGCTGCAGTCACCATCTGCAGTGATTTTGGAGCCCCCAAAAATAAAGTCTGACACTGTTCCCACTGTTTCCCCATCTATTTCCCATGAAGTGATGGGACCGGATGCCATGATCTTCATTTTCTGAATGTTGAGCTTTAAGCCAACTTTTTCACTCTCCACTTTCACTTTCATCAAGAGGCTTTTTAGTTCCTCTTCACTTTCTGCCATAAGGGTGGTGTCATCTGCATATCTGAGGTTATTGATATTTCTCCCGGCATCTTGATTCCAACTTGTGTTTCTTCCAGTCCATCGTTTCTTATGATGTACTCTGCATATAAGTTAAATAAACAGGTTGACAATATACAGCCTTGACGTACTCCTTTTCCTATTTGGAACCAGTCTGTTGTTCCATGTCCAGTTCTAACTGTTGCTTCCTGACCTGCATACAAATTTCTCAAGAGGCAGATCAGGTGGTCTGGTATTGCCATCTCTTTCAGAATTTTCCACAGTTTCAGAGATAGATCAATAGAATTGCTCTAATTTAAAAGAAGAATAAGAATAAAAGAAAAATAAAAGCATTTTAAGAATATTTTATTCTTAAAATAAGAATAAGGAAAAAAATGAACAGAAACCTAAGGGACAATATCAAAATAAGTTACCAAACATAACGTAACCAAAATTATAGAAAATAAGGAAAAAGAGAATGAAACAGAAAATATATTTGAAAAGTTAAGAGCCAAAAATTTCACACATTCAGTGAAAGATATAAATTTACAAGCTCAAGAAGCTTGGTGAACCCCAAGAAGTATGAATACAAATAAAACCATAATTATACTGATAATTATACTGCTGAAAACCACCAAATCAGAAAAAAAGTCTAGGAAAAGCATTACATATAGGGAACAATGATTTAAATTATAGTTGACTTCTCATCACACACATACACACAAAAAAAACAGAAAACCAAACAATGCATTTAAAGTTTTGAAATAAAAATAAGTATAAACTCAAAATTCTTAATTCAGTGAAAATACCCTTCAAGAATGAAATAAAATGAAGACATTTCCAGACAAAAGGAACAAATTTATTCCAATATCCTGCACTATGAAAAGTGCTAAAGGAAGTTCTTCAGGCTGATGGAAACCTGAATCTTTAGGAAGCAATGAAGAACGTTAGAAATGTTTTGAAATATTTTTATGATAGAATGATGGAAAAATAATTAAAATGTGTAATTCACTCAAACTTTGTGAATCTCAATATCCTAGCATAAGAGAAGGAAAACAATGCCTTGAGGAATAAATGTGAAGATGTTTCATGAAAAAAATTAATGATTATTTAAAAATATATGGTATGCTTATAAACATGTTCAGAATCAAGGGACGTTACAAAATTTTAGTGTTCAGCTTGGCATTTATATAACAAGCATTTCATGGATACCTATTATTTGTAATATACCATGCTACGTGTTTCAGACGTTCTGCTTGAAAACAAAAGTAGGTGATTTTAATTTCCAAACTAATATCATAAAAAATTATTGGTAAGCCAGGATTTTAGGAAACTCAGAAGCAAAATGCAAAATAGCAAAAACCTCTTAAATAATCATTCTTCACCTTTATTCTAAGCCACATCCAACCAGTCCAGCTGTAGAGAGACAATGCCTATATTTGTGTATTACCTGCTCTAAGTTTTTAGTTAATTTGCCCTTGCAAAAAAGTGCAATGTTAAGTCACCAGATTATGTTTTTGCTAATGTAGTTTCCCTACAAGCTATCAAAGTATACATGTCTCAGTGTAGCGTACATAAGCAAGAAAGGACAAAATAACCCAACTGTTTCATTCCTGATACCTAGAAATTTGCATTGACTCCAGACCCATGGAAAGACAAATGGCTACCTATTTACCTATCTTTATGACATTATAGGAGAAGGGAAGGGCAACCCACTAGAGCATTCTTGCCTGGAGGATTCCAAGGACAGAGGAGACTGGCAGACTACAGTCCATGGGGTCGCAGAGTTGAACACAACTGAGTGACTAATACCATGACATTACAAGGGCTTCCCAGGTGGCACTAATGGTAAATAACCCACCTGCCAATGCAGGAGACATAAGAGGTGAGGGTTTGATCCCTGGGTTGGGAAGAACCCCTGGAGGAGGGCATGGCAACCCACTCCAGTATTCTTGCCTGGGAAACCCTGGTGGGCTATAGTCTATTGAATCTAAGAAAGTCAGACGCTACTGAAACGACTTAGCAGGCACACATGATGTTACAAACAAATAAAGCAGAAAATGCATGTATATATATGATACATAGGAAAACCAAAAGACGCTAAGCATAAAGCTTGAAATATTTTTAGAAATGTTGATTCCGGGAGACATTCAAATGCCATGTTCCTTAAAGAGCTCTAAAAATCCGTAACTTCTCCTATTCTCTTTTCTCTTCCCATCTGGGAAGGGAATAAACTATGTTTCCTCTGCTCAACTGTATACCCTGGTTGATTTGGGTCAGAAATTACAAATGTTCTATATAGAGATATCTTTATCACACATTACTGAAATGTCAATTACATAAAATCATGAAAGAAGGTATCAGAGTTTCATCTTAAATTCCCCTTTTGCTTACTTGTATTTCTGTTTTCCATTCCTATCTCTGCACCTTCTTCCAAGCCATTTTCTGATATGGAAATAACTTTCCACCTCACTTTGCAGAGACATCTGCCTGTCCTAGTTGAAAAAGGAATTAAGGAACAACTTGGTATGTATGGTGATCTGGTTAGACAGCCATCATCTCCCACTTGACTCTGCTGTGTAGAATCAGATGTTATTTTCATTTGCAGTTGGAAGTTCATGTTTTATAAGAGGAAGCAAAAAGAGAAGTCACTAAAAACACAGGTGCCCTTTCAAGACTAAATTGCCAATCAGGCTTGTTCGTAACCTTGGCAAGCAGAAAAAGGATATTTATGGACTGTGTGGTCTTTGAAAGCAGTGACTAGAATCATTTAAGAGAAGCCAAACTATCTGTTTTAGGACTTTATTTTGCCTAAAAGCCCAGTGAAGGTCTGTCCCACCCAAATCTTTTGTACATTTTATGTAATTGGGTTTCAGACAGTACTATTCCATCAATGGAGTACAATTCCACTTTCCCCAAAACTTCCCTTTGCATTTCTTAACTTTAGAAAATTAAATCTTTCAGTAATATGTTTCATCTTTACATTGTAAAGAGCCAGAAAAGCTGACTGATCATCATCCAAGAGAAGAGACACAGGCAGTCCACTTTACTGGCTGGTACACTCAACTGGAAATATATTAGTGGTGGTAATTGCTCAAGGATTGGGATTGAAAGGATGGGTTGCAGTGGGGAGCCTGCTTAACAAACATTGTAATTAACACCACCTACATGTTGGAGGGTGAACTAGGTAATAAACAAAAGATGAAATTAATATGCATGTTCAGTCCCTAAAGATAGCCAGATGGCTGGCTACAACATCAGATGCTTCCTCTTTGCCTTTGCAGAGAGAAGCACTCCTTTGTGCACTGAGCAGCACAGTTGACATTTTCTGTGAGCATGGGCATCTGACGGCGGCTTGAAGCAGCCTAGATAGGTGGCCCTTAGGACTGGGAGCTCAGAGCTATGCAGGGTGTCCCCAGTGGCCAGAAGGCACAAGGAGCAGCAGTCATAAACTGAATAAAGGGCGCATTTCGCAAGCACAATGCTGACCACACCACTGTTGACGCATACTGCAGAGGGAAGAAAGAAGGGCAACAGGAGGCCTGCAGGACTGAAAGGTTTATTTTCTCTCAGCCTCAGGAGCTCCAGGTGTCCCAGGTTTCCTACTCAATGTGGTCAGGCTGTGACTAGAGCCATAAACGTAAAGCCCTTTTGTTCCAATTCACTGTTAGAAGACAAAGGAGCCCTTATTTGTCTCTAAAGTAAGCAGCTGTCTCCACAGTTTTTGTCATATTCCAAAACGGCATATTGCAGAAGGCAGTCATGTAAACTAGGCTCCAGGCACGGAGGAAAATCTCAGTCCTGAAGACTGGGTGCTCTGGACACACCTCGCCCCCTCAAAAAACACACCTTTCCAAAGCCCCCCTCTTTTTCCTTCTGCTTCCTTTGTTCTTCTGCCTCTCCATCTAACTGTTCTATTCATGTTTTACTAAGATTTCTCCAACTAGCAAATAACTCAGCAGCCCAAAACAAAAAGGTCAGGGACAGCACCTGATGCCAAGACAACAGGACGCATCTCCGCCTGCCCGTCTCCTCCCAGGTCTTGGGAGACAAACAGCACACTGTGCCACTGGCCGCCTCGGCTGCCCAGACCTCTGCTCTGCACCTTGCGCTTGATGCCTCTCCGCGGACATGGGAAGAATGCACTCCTCATCCTGCAAATGCTGTCGAGAGGTCTTCTTAGGCAGCCAAGGGCAAAACACATGGGTGGCCTAAAGAAATACAACCTCCTGGGCCTTCTTGGTTTACTCAGTTAGCGTGGTACTTTTCCAAGAGTGAATGAATCTTGATTTTGAAAATCAAATTCTATCTTAAAGCCCTGGCAGATCTCATAACTCAGGCCACTGTGCTGTATCACTTTCTGAACCACATTCTCTATAGGCGTTCTCAACTGAGGTTCATGACGCCCCTGGCATCTGTGGCTAGAATTTATAAAGGGCATGATCCTTTACGGGGAAAACGTTTACCTTTATTTTCAGTAATGACTCAAGCATTGTACTTATTTATGACTGTGGGCCACAAACCATAGTATTAGCAGTACCAGTAATTTTGTCAACAATTGAGATCTCAGATATTTTCATATCATGTTAGAGTTGTTGCCAATATCTCAAAATATCACTTAAGCTCAACTTGGAAATTATAGTCATGATTAGATGGCTGCTAGACCTTTTTATTTATTGCATTACTAATGAAATACACATATTACTATATCATCAATGTGTTTATTTTATTGATGACTTTATTTCAATCCAATTGCTTTCCCTTGCAATGCTATTATTTTAATTTATACACCAAAAATATTATTCTAAGGAAGCTATAGGCTTCATCAGACTATCTAGCAGATCTGCGGCATAAAAAAGATTAAGAACCCCTGCTATAAACTAAATGAACCATTTGTTCTTCCCTCAAACACATTCTATGCTTTGGGCCAACACAATTTCTACTTTCAGAATATCTTCTTTCCTTTCTTCCCGGCCATAGATCAAAACCTTATCTCCCCCTCAGTGTGAAGACCAAATACTGCCTCCTTCATAACGCTTCTTTGATCCCCTTGCACTGGTCAGGATGGTACTCTGCACCCCTCTTTTCACATTATCACCTTCTACCTTGTAGACACTCTTGATCCCCTCTAAGTTGAAATGTTGAGGGCCCAGCAGCGACATTTCCTGATAGCTCAACCTGCTCTCATTGCTCTGTTCTCTACCCTGCTCCTGCTCCTCTACGTTTCCAAACCCACAGAACTCCTATGCATGTCACTTCTCTTTTATTCTGCAGAATAAAACCAAATTCCTCCATCTGGCGTTCAAGGCTCTTCCCAAATTGGCCACCTCCTACAGTCTAAGTGTTCATCTCTTCCATCTCTGAGCCTCACAGCTAATCACTTCACAAACTCCCACACAGACCCCCCCACTTCCCTGCTCTCATTTATAACAATCTCTCTTCCTGGATTGTTCTATGTCCTTCTGAATGGAGAGGAGAAAATGACACCCTCCGCATTTCCAAAAGAGCCTTTCTTTTCAAGGAATTCCTGGCCTGATTCATACAGATAAAACTGAGTTTTATCACTGAAAAAAAAACTTGATCACAAATTTCCATTTTGTGTTTTATTATTTTGTGACCATCTCTGAATGTTTCCGAGCCATGAGGCAGGTGGAAATCATAAATCCCCTACAACTGTCCACACCTGAAATTCAAGGCCATTGCCAAACCCTCACCCTCCTACCCAATGATCTAGCCCCCAAAGCTGACCTACCTAGCAATTCTTTCCACCAATTTTTATGCAATTTCCTTGGCAAGCAAATGCCCTCATCACCATGAAATAACATCAAGGAATGCTAACCTCAGATGCCTTATAGCCATCTCCAGAAGATACTGAAAAGACAAATAGTAATGCAAGCATTTCCCAACCCACCACAGATCCTTCCTGCCTTCGATGAAACTCCCCTCTGCCTTGGAAACTCCTACCATTCAGCTCCATCACCTTCTACCCTTCCTTGATCTCACCCCTAGCCACCTCCTGTGGATGTCCAGTGATGTCCAGTGAGGATGAAGGCACTTGCTTTACAGTCTCCACCATGACTTGCACCATCCTCTGCAATGACTTGGCAACCCAACCTCTGATCCCATAATTCCTAAAACTTCTGGACTCCATCACTCTTGCATCAGCAACAACTCCCAACCATTCCCTAGGTTCACACAAGACCTTATCTCTGTGTCCTAAATCATTAAGCCTGGTGCCAATGCCCTGTTCTCTGACCATCACCATCTATCCTACCAGTATCAATGCTTAGTATTCCATCTAAACATTCCCTTCTCTCTCTTATAGAATCCTTCTTTCCCTTTATACATTCAACTTACTTGAATCTAGAAAATAAAACTAAAACACAATTAGTGATTATCAGTTCAGTTCAGTCACTCAGTCATGTCCGACTCTTTGCGACCTCATGAATATCAGCACGCCAGGCCTCCCTGTCCATCACCAACTCCCGGAGTTCACTCAAACTCACATTCATCGAGTAGGTGTTGCCATCCAGCCATCTCATCCTCTCTCGTCCCCTTTTCCTCCTGCCCCCAGTCCCTCCCAGCATCCAAGTCTTTTCCAATGAGTCAACTCTTCGCATGAGGTGGCCAAAGTACTGGAGTTTCAGCTTTAGCATCATTCCTTCCAAAGAAATCCCAGGGCTGATCTCCTCTTTAAAGAAATCATGCCTTATTTAATCAAGGTGTCCCCAGAACCTAATACAGTGCCTAGTATATAATGGATACTCAAAGAGTAAAAATTCTATCTAGCCCCATGAGTTTTTTTCCCCTATGCCTTTATACTCACAAATCTACATACTCAGTTGACAATTCTTATCTAAGCTCAGAGCCACAGTTTCAAATGTCCAGTAGATTCTATCTGGGTATCTGATAAGAATCTCAGTGACTCAGTGAGTCCAGAATTTAATAATCTCCAGCTTCACTCCAGCTTAAGTATGCTGCTCAGTTCAGTTCAGTACAGTCACTCAGTTGTGTCTGACTCTTTGCGACCCCATGAATCGCAGCATGCCAGGCCTCCCTGTCCATCACCAACTCCTGGAGTTCACCCAGACTCATGTCCATCGAGTCAGTGATGCCATTCAGCCATCTCATCCTCTGTCATCCCCGTCTCCTCCTGCCCCCTATCCTTCCCAGCATCAGGGTCAGTACCAATGTGTCAACTGTTTGCATGAGGTGGCCAAAGTATTGGAGTTTCAGCTTTAGTATCAGTACTTCCAATGAACACCCAGGACTGATCTCCTTTAGAATGGACTGGTTGGATCGCCTTGCAGTCCAAGGGACTCTCAAGAGTCTTCTCCAACACCACAGTTCAAAAGCATCAATTCTTCAGCACTCAGCTTTCTTCACAGTCCAACTCTCACATCCATACATGAGCACTGGAAAAACCATAGCCTTGACTAGACAGACTTTTGTTGGCAAAGTAATGTCTCTGCTTTTGAATATATTGTCTAGTTTGGCCATAACTTTCCTTCCAAGGAGTAAGCATCTTTTAATTTCATGGCTGCAATCACCATCTGCAGTGATTTTAGAGCCCAAAATAATAAAGTCTGACACTGATTTCACTGTTTCCCCATCTATTTCCCATGAAGTGATGGGACCAGATGCCATGATCTTCGTTTTCTGAATGTTGAGCTTTAAGCCAACTTTTTCACTCTCCTCTTTCACTTTTATCAACAGGCTTTTTAGTTCCTCTTCTTTCTGCCATAAAGGTAGTGTCATCTGCATATCTGAGGTTATTGATATTTCTCCTGGCAATCTTGATTCCACCTTGTGCTTCATCCAGCCCAGCATTTCTCATGATGTACTCTGCATAGAAGTTAAATAAGCAGGGTGACAATATACAGTCTTGACGTACTCCTTTTCCTATTTGGAACCAGTCTGTTGTTCCATGTCCAGTTCTAACTGTTGCTTCCTGACCTGCATATAGGTTTCTCAAGAGGCAGGTCAGGTGGTTTGGTATTCCCATCTCTTCCAGAATTTTCCAGTTTATTGTGATCCACACAGTCAAAGGCTTTGGCATAGTCAATAAAGCAGAAATAGATGTTTTTCTGGAACTCTCTTGCTTTTCCAATGATCCAGCGTATGTTGGCAATTTGATCTCTGGTTCCTCTGCCTTTTCTAAAACCAGCTTGAACATCTGGAATTTCACGGTTCATGTATTGCTGTAGCCTGGCTTGGAGCATTTTGAGCATTACTTTGCTAGCATGTGAGATGAGTGCAGTTTGCACGGTGCTGCTCATCCTACCCTAATAAATGTCATCACCATACACAATGCTGGTCTCTAGAGTCTGACAGAACTAATACTACCCTCCTCTATTTTTACTTCTGTATCAACTAGATTCTCTCTTTTAATGTGGTGTATATCTGACTCTTTACAACCACCAGGCTCTTCTGTCCATGGTATTCTCCAGGCAAGAATACTGGAGTGCATTGCCATTTCTTCCTCCAGAGGATCTTCCCAACCCAGGGATTGAACCAGCATTTCCTGTGTCTTCTGCACTGACTGGCAGATTCTTTAAGTCCTCTCAAATCGATATCACATGGATCTTTGTCCTGAGCCACCACTGACACCACCCTTACTTCAGACCATCTTTATCTCTTGACTGGACTTTCACAGTAGTCTCCTGTCTTGTCTTTTCTCTAATCTCCTACTTAGATAATCACAATAGTCCCCATACATTTCTAGATAACCTGCAAACTCTTTATCACATCCAGTGATACAAAATATCAAGCTCTATCCATCTCTCTAACCAGGCTCGAACCATCTAACTTTTAACCAGGCTTAGTCCAGAACTCAAAATGCTTGATGAAAGTAGCTGCGTAATAAATTGAACAGTATCGTTGTTCACTTTTTTCGATGCATAAACTCTACCCATACCAAGTTATCTGCAGTTTCCCAAACACTCCACATCTAAGTCTTGGCAAGACTTGCTATTCTCTTCTGCTTGGAATGGTTTTCAGTTTTGCCCTGATCTACTTGAAAACCCCTACTCAATATTCTGGACCTAAATCAAATAATTCTGTAAAGCCTTGACAGATTACTCCCAGGATGAACCATCAGTCCCCTTGTTGTGGCCCCAGTGTTCATTACAGACCCTCCATTTGGTGCCTAGCTCATTTCATGGCAGCTTTTGTTTACAGAGCTGATTCCTGTATTGGCTTGAACATTCCCTACAGGCCTAGACCACGGCAGATTTTTCCAGGTATCTCTGTGCCTAGGAATGTGCTTGCTGCAATGCTCAAGCTATTAAATAAAAAATAAAAAAAAAATACCACTTCATTAACCAGATCCTCTGAAGTCTACCGTAGCTGTCAGCACTCCTGCAAAGCTGCCTCATCAGAAATGTGTTGCCCCTCACTCTGTCATGACACTTATCTCACTCTGAAGACCCACTGCTCATGTTTACAGGGCCCAGAGTGAGAGAAACAGACTGACCAATAAAAAAGACTTGTCCTATTTTACCTGCTTTGACAAAATATCTTCACAGTGACCCAGAAGATCCAGTTGGAATTTTAAATTCTTGGATTTCTCCAAGTTCTAGCTTAGAACCAGATGAGTAAGGACAGTCAGTCATGGGGCTTCCTGGGGGGCAGCAGTGCCAAAGCATCTGCCTGCCAATGCAGGAGACGTAAGAGATGTGGGTTCAATCCAGAGGTGGGAAAATCCCCTGGAGGAGGGCATGGCAACCAACTCCGCATTTTTGCCTGAAGAATCCCATTCGCAGAGGAGCCTGGTGGGCTATGGTCCATGGGGTCGCAAAAGTCAGACACAGCTTAGCAACTAAGCAGTGCCCACCAATATTGAAAACAGAAATATACTCCCTAGAGCAAAAGAGTCAGCAAACCCACTCCAGTATTCTTGCCTGGAGAATATCACAGGCGGAGGAGCCTGGTGGGCTACAGTCCATAGGGTCACACAGAGTTGGACACCATTGAAGTGACTTAGCATGCACACATGCATGGACAGTCAGACCCCAGCCCCTAGTCCACTCTCCTTTTCTTACATCACAACGCATCTTATATGCATTATGCATTTAATATATGCATGCTAACAAGACCTCAACCTGCGTGTCCTCACTCTGCCTACATCCTACATAGAGCTGCCCTTTGACCCCTCCTCCTGCCCAGGGATGCTTACAGCAGCAGCACAGATGAGCCCCAGAGAGGGGAACTGCACGGGTGCTAGAAACCAATTCGAGCCATCTAGACAGGGAAGTCAGGGCCCACAGTGTCAGAGGAAGAGGGTGCAGATGCTGCATGGGCACTTTTCTCTTAGCACCCAGGCTCCTCACTCCACAGAGAGAGCTCACACGAGGGATTTGAAAGATAAGGTCCAGGACAGGAGACTGAATACCTGGATGTACAGGACTACAGCAGAGTCTTTGCACCATGCTGATCTGCCCATAGACTGTAAGCTCCCTGAGGTTTAGGAGTTTTTTAATCCTACTTCCTAAAATAGGAGAGAAAGGTGCTCTCATCAGGCTTTTAGTTCCACAAAGTATCAGCTTCATCCCTGGGCACTTCCTTAAAAGAGATGTTGAAAAAACAGTTATTTAGGGAATGAATTAACAAAGATTCTTTTTATACTTGGAACAAGTAGCAATTCTAGTATTGGAGGGTATTTATTATTAACTCTTAAATTGTTTATCAACCTTGAGTCCATCATGCCTTATCTTCCCTAAGGGACTGGGGAGCCTGGTGGTCTGCCATCTATGGGGTCACAGAGAGTCGGACACAACTGAAGGGACGTAGCAGCAGCAGCAATGATTTTCTATCACCCACAAAAACCCCAGTGTCCTAAACATAATCTGCGCTCAATAAATATTTGTTGAACTTTTTTTTACAGGTAATCCTCATTAACATATTGAGGTGTTTATTTTTCTCAGTCATCTCAGCAGTTGCATTTTGAGTCATAACCCAAATGGTAACAGTGACTGTCATAACAAAAAGCTTCTGAGAGTAATTTTAACCAGTCACTAGTAATAATTTATTTTTAAATTTTAAAAGCAACTGTGGCTGTAACTATTTTACTAGTGAAACACAATAGCTATTGTTACTAGTGTTCAGGCAACTGAAAACTAACAGTTGAACCTGTGCCGATGAATCAGAGGAAAGAGTGAATGAAAAGAATGACAGGTATAAAAGTCAGTATTTGAGAAACTGGGCTTCCCAGGTGGCTCATGTGGTAAAGAGTCTGCCTGCCAATGCAGGAGACGCAAGAGATATGGGTTCAATCCCTAGATTGGGAGGATTCCCAGGAGAAGGAAATGGCAAATATCATTTGGAGTTGTTGGAAAAAAAAAAAAAACCTGGCTGAAGAAAGAATAATGATAATGTTCTAAATGTTCATCAGCAGATGAATGAATAAAGAAGACACGGTTTGTATATACAATGGAATATTAGCCATAAAAAGAATGAAATCATGCCACCTGCATTATTTGAATGAACCTAGAGATTATCCTACTCAGTGAAGTAAGTCAGATAAAGACAAATATCATATATCACTTACATTTGGAATCTAAAATATAATACAAATGAACTTATTTACAAAACAGAAATAAACCCACAGACATTGAAAGCAAACGGATGGTTACCAAAGGGCAGAAAGAGTGGGAGGGATAAATTAGGAGTTTAGGATTAGCAAACTACACGTAGATTATATACAGAAAATAGATAAACAGTAAAGTCCTATTATATGGCACAGGGACCTGATAAACCGTAATGGAAAAGAATCTGAAAAAGAATGTATTAGCATAGATATATAACTGAATCCCTTTGCTGTACACCAGAAATTAACACAAACATTGTAAATCAATAATATTTTGATGAAATTGTTTTCAAAAATAAAATTTAAAAAAAAGCAATCTGACTTACATGAGTCCCGTCCCAGGAGCATCAGAGACAAGGTAGGCAGAAGGGTGTGTAAAACCCTGTGCCCGTGAAAAGATGTCCATTAATGGAATTATTTCAAAACAGCTTTATTGAGATATATAACTGACATGCCATCTCATTCATCCATTTAAAGTGTGCAATTCAATGAGTTTTTAGTGTGTGACAAGGTTGTGGAACCATCACCATAATCTCATTTTAGAACAATTTGTCCCTCAAAAGGAAACTTGTCCCACTTGTAGTCACTCTCCTCTCCCCTTGTCCCCTCAACCCTAGGTAATCACTAATATATTTCCTGCCTCTATGCATATGCTTATTCTGCACATTTCAGAGAAATGGAACCATGTAATATGTAGTTAGATTTAAGGGACTAGATCTGATAGATAGAGTGCCTGATGAACTACAGATGGAGGTTTGTGACACTGTACAGGAGACAGGGAGAAAGACCATCCCCAAAGAATAAGAAATGCAAAAAAAGCAAAATGGTTGTCTGAGGAGGCCTTACAAATACCTGTGAAAAGAAGAGAAGCAAAAAGCAAAGAAGAAAAGGAAAGATATACCCATTTGAATGCAGAGTTCCAAAGAATAGCAAGAAAAGATAAGAGAGCCTTCCTCAGGGATCAGTGCAAAGAAATAGAGGAAAACAATAGAATGGGAAAGACTACAGATCTCTGCAAGAAAATTAGAGATATCAAGGGAACATTTCATACAAAGATGGGCACAATAAAGGACAGAAATGGTATGGACCTAACAGAAGCAGAAGATATTAAGAAGAGGTAGCAATATACACAGATCAGATCAGATCAGTCGCTCAGTCCTGTCCAACTCTTTGCCACCCCATGAATTGCAGCATGCCAGGCCTCCCTGTCCATCACCAACTCCAGGAGGTCACGGAGACTCACATCCATTGAGTCAGTGATGCCACCCAGCCATCTCATTCTCTGTCATCCCCTTCTCCTCCTGTCCCCAATCCCTCCCAACATCAGAGTCTTCTCCAATGAGTCAACTCTTCGCATGAGGTGGCCAAAGTACTGGAGTTTCAGCTTTAGCATCATTCCTTCCAAAGAAATCCCAGCACTGATCTCAGAATATACACAGAAGAACCATGCATATAATATCCTCATGACCAAGATCTTCATGACCCAGATAATCATGATGGTATGATAACTCACCTACAGCCAGACATCCTGGAATATGAAGTCACATGGGCCTTAGGAAGCATCAATACAAAAACAAAGCTAGTGGAGGTGATGGAAGTCCAGTTGAGCTATTTCAAATCCTAAAAGACGATGCTGTGAAAGTGCTGCCCTCAATATGCCAGCAAATTTGAAAAACTCAACAGTGACTACAGGACTGGAAAAGGTCAGTTTTCATTCCAATCCCAAAGAAAGTCAATGTCAAAGAATGCTCAAACTACTGCAAAATGGCACTCATCTCACACAATAATGAAGTAATGCTCAAAATTCTCCAAGCCAGGCTTCAACAGTATGTGAACTGAGAACTTTCAGATGTTCAGGCTGGTTTTAGAAAAGGCAGAGGAACCAGAGATCAAATTGCCAACATCCAATGGATCATCGAAAAAGCAAGAGAGTTCCAGAAAAACATCTGTTTCTGCTTTATTGACTATGCCAAAGCCTTTGACTGTGTGGATCACAATAAACTGTGGAAAATTCTGAAAGAGATGGGAATACCAGACCACCTGACCTGCCTCTTGAGAAATCTGTATGCAGGTCAGGGCGCAACAGTTAGAACTGGACATGGAACAACAGACTGGTTCCAAATAGGAAAAGGAGTACGTCAAAGCTATATATTGTCACCCTGCTTATTTAACTTCTATGCAGAGTACATCATGAGAAATGCTGGGCTGGATGAAGCACAAGCTGGAATCAAGATTGTCAGGAGAAATATCAATAACCTCGGATGCAAATGATACCACCCTCATGGCAGAAAGTGAAGAAGAACTAAAGAGCCTCACCATGAAAGTGAAAGAGGAGTGTGGAAACGTTGCCGTAAAGCTCAACATTCAGAAAACGAAGATCATGGCATCTGGTCCCATCACTTCATGGCAAATAGATGGGGAAACAGTGGAAACAGTGACAGGCTTTATTTTGGCGGGCTCCAATATCACAGATGGTGCAGATGGTGACTACAGCCATGAAATTAAAATATGTTTAGTCGTTGGAAGGGAAGTTATGACCAACCTGGACAGCATATTCAAAAGCAGAGACATTACTTTGCCAACAAGGTCCATCTAGTCAAGGCATGGTTTTTCCAGTAGTGATGTATGGATTTGAGAGTTGGACTGTGAAGAAAGCTGAGTGCTGAAGAATTGATGCTTTTGAGCTGTGGTGTTGGAGAAGACTCTTGAGAGTTTCTTGGACTGCAAGGAGATCCAACCAATTCATCCTAATGGAAATCAATCCTAAATATTCATTGGAAGGACTGATGCTGAAGCTGAAACTCCATTATTTTGCCCATCTGATGCAAAGAGCTGACTCATTTGAAAAGACCCTGATGCTGGGAAAGATTGAAGGTGGGAAGAGAAGGGGATGACAGAAGTAGAGATGGTTGGATGGCATCACCGACTCAACTGAGCAACTAAACTGAACTGAAGGATGGAGGAGATTATCTATAATAAGAAATTTTAAGCAGAAGAAATTTAAGAGAAAATAAACTAATTCAAATGAACAACTACAGGGACCTAGACCCCTGTGGGGGGAGACTACAGGGCATTCTGGACAGGAGAGAAAGGACAATTGAGGAGAACAGGAGAGAGAAGGTGATCAGACCAGGAGTGTCACAGAGAACAAGAAAGAGCTTCCTAAGAAAGCTATGCTCCAAGACAGCCTCCCTGGGCAGTGAGTAAAATACTTAACCTGCTAGGCAACCTAGTCATGTTAGAGATAGCATCCTCTTTTAGATCAACTGGATCATTCTGCAAACAATTTTAAATTTTTAAATAAATACTTAAATTTTTGCAAGTATGCCTAATTATTTGTAAAATAATAAACATTCAAATTTATTCAAAATTGGGCAATGAAAAATTTATGGTAAAGCTATGTGATCTGCTAAATGAACTTGACTATCTGTAATGCTCCTTTCTATTTCATGAAAGAGTCTGCCATTTGAGCATGCATTTATATAAAAGGCCATTAATGAACTCCCTTCAATGGGATTTAATCACCAAAGCACTAAAAAAAGATCTGAAATGATTGAATTATAGGGTATTTCAATGGCCTTCTCAGGGAATGGACCCTGCAATACCTTATAGCAGGTTCCAGCGTCCCATGAATGAATTTACTATAAACCTCACATATGGCACTCCCTTTCCAAGAGCCAAACCAATTTAGAGAGAACACAGGGAAAATGATCCAGTTATTTTATTTCTGGAAATATATGCTATGTGGAAAGAACTTTTTATCCAGAGGGAAAACTTCTGGATTTTACTGGCTCACTAAAATATAAACCATTTAGTGGCTTTTTTTTTTTTAACCTAATATTAAGCTTTCTTTCGTCTGTTTGCACATGTCAACCAAAAATAGCAGACTCCATATAAGAAAAACAAAGTGTTTATCCAAAAAAGAAAATTTATATCCCCAAATCCATGATCTCCCTTCTTCCAGGTGTTATTTCATAGTTTTCCTTTTTTATATTCAGGTTGTTTATCAAATGTCTGTAATAACATGAAAGAGAATAGTCATCACCTATCAACCCTAAAAATTCACACAAAACATCCAAGGGACTCAAAGATAAGCAAATACTGACAGCTGAACATTAGCCATTGCAGAGAAAGCCTGTCAGGTAAACATGCATGTGAAGTGAGATTTAATATTCCATTACAGGGTAAAAAATTAATAACTTGTAAATGACAGATTCTTTATTTCCCTTTACCAAGGCATAGATGGCCCCCAAAATAACCCGTATATGTATTTAATCTTGGCAACACACAGCTATTTCCTCTCTGGTCTTTAGGGTCCCGCCACCCTTCATCTGCTACAAGGCAGCACATTTAAATCTTTCCAAGGGGCCTTTTAGAACCAGGCCACCCTGTTTCTCTTCACAGAGGATACTGAAAGCCTATTTGTCAGGAGCAACACAGGATCTATCAAGGTCTGCTGACAGGCCGAGAGGAGGTCCACCTGCTACATTCCTCATCCAAGGATTATGAGACATTTCTGTTGGCCATGGTCTAGGCAACAATTTTGAAACCCACACATTTCACACTTTATCCTCAGTAATCAATTTCAGCAACAAGTAGAAAGCCATTTCATAGCAAGAGAGTTGTCAATATGACACAAATTCACATCAGTTCACAATGATATCCTACAGACCCTCTATCATTAGCTCAATACCACTGCATCATTTAGACAGGCCAGGCATTAGAGTCGTGTGCCCTCTCCATTGATTGAGTTCTGCGGGTTCCTAAGACTTCAGCAGTAGGCAGAGGAAGCAGATGTTCTCTGTAAGCCATCTGCTTCTGCCCGCTCTCACTCCCAGCCAGTACTCGACATCCAGGCTGTCTTCCTGACTGCACTGTTCTCCTTACGTCCACTGCTATTCTTCCATAGCCCTGCTGTCTCCCTCATGAGTTAAGATCCCTGAGAATGAGTCCACACACAACCACCAGAGCTAGGTCGTTTTCCCTAAATAAAGGTTTTTGAATACTTTTTTGCAACAGGCTGTGAACTGTTTCACAGCAGATATTAGGTCTAGTTCATCTTAGTACCACTTGACCCTGACTTTTATCCCTGGTAGCTCAGTGGTAAAGAATCCACCTGCCAATGCAGGAGATGTATGTTCAATCCTTGGGTCAGGAAGATCCCCTGGAGAAGGAAAAGGCAATTCACTCCAGTATTCTTGCCTGGGAAATTCCACAGACAGAGGTTAGTCGCAAAAGAATCGGACACCAGTTAGCAACTAAACAACAACAAAGTTTTCAATAAGTGTTAATAGCCAGTGTAATAACAAAGAGAACAGCAAAATTTCTCTAGTCCTTCTTTTGCACCAAGGACTCAATTGAAATCTTATTTGCATCATCTCATTTAGTCTTCACAAATGCACTGGAAGAGGAGTCAAATTATTGCCACTTTACAGATGAAGACACTGAGTTTAGGAAAGTCATTTGCTCAAGATCATACACACATAATAAACAGGAGAGGAGAGATTGAAATCTAGAGTAGTCTGACTCCAGAGCCCAAGTTCTGTAGTCTCTCTGATAAGTGAATTCAATTATGCACTCCATTATATTAACCCTTCTCTGCTGCCAACGGGAATTCTGCAGCCAGAATGAGATAAAGTCTACTCGTTGGAAAATTTTTTGGCTGTTGGGATTTCTGTTACTGACAACTTTTGGTACCAGAGAACGACACTGCCAGCAGAAGATGTTTATGAGATCAGCACTTAGCTATTTCGGGGCCATGTGGGAGTGTACCAAGCACTGCACTTTCAATTTTACACTTTGTTCTTCCTCTTGGTGGCTTCCAATTTAACCAGTGCTTAACGGAGGAGAACTGGACAAGACCCAGCCAAGGGACATGGAGTTTCTCCTCAGTTCTCATTCATTCAACAGTCATAATGCCTTTCACGTGCTGTTTATTCTGCTCCTGTTTCCTTCCCTTGCATAATCACTATCAATTCAGTTTCCAGGGGTTCTGCGTGCTGAGCAGGTGATGAACAATTTCCAGGCACTAACTTCAATCTGCAAAAGCCTCATCAGCACTTCCCTGCACATATACTCTCCTCTGTTCCCAGGTGTTAGGTAAAGTTCAGTTACTAAGCTTTCAGGGTTAGGAGCTGCCTGTCTTCCTGGAACTCCGTAAGCAAAGGGAGAACACTGTAAGCCATTAGCCTGCTTCGAAGATTTGGAGACGTGAGGCTTAACTGAGGTTTACTGGCAATGGGTTTGTCCTTATTCCAAATCCTTCCAGCTCTAGCCCCCATTAAGTTTCTTTGAGTACACCATTGTCTTTTCCCATTTCCCAATACACTAAAGTTTCTTTTCTGTGACTGAATCATAAGTTTCAAGGTGTAATCTAAAGAAAAACATTTATTTTGGAGTCTCATTAACAACTCAGAGGAGAGCCATAGTGTTTATTCCCCATACGATGGAGTGGACTCCTGCAGATGTGAAAAAGGCCAGGTCTTCTTCCTAATCCTTAAACATACACACATAGTCAATATTCACAACAGGGAAGGGACCACAGTGGCCAGAGGAAACACTGCACTAAAGGCAGTCTCTTTAAATGCCAAGTATGAAGTTCCTTGTAATTAACGATTTACCAGCAGCCATACATAATTCTCTACCTCATGTGCCCATTTTTACCACAGTGTCTCTCAATGCCAAAACCCATTCCTTTACACTCTGCTCTGCAGTGCTGGGGCTGGGATCTGCAAACCACCTTTCTCCTTTGTCAGTGGGCTCTGTTTTCAACTCCGCCTATAGGGATACTCAAGGGGAACTTCAAGGGAGAAAGCAGGAGAAGCAATTTTCTTCTTCCTGTTTGTCCCTGTTCCTGGGAGCATCACCCCAACAATGGTCCTGAATCCTGGAAGTGACAGCTGATTCCAATCTTTTGCTTCCTTTTGCCCCATCCATAACTAGCCTTATCACCCCCAGCCCCACAGACCTCTCTCCCGAGCTACTGAGGTGTTTGGAGCTGTGTGGTATCCCCTTCTTAGAGGCTTGAGTCCCAATTCCGTGAGATTCTCCTCTGAGCCTCTAAGTTCTGATCAACCCCACCTCCTCCTTTTGTTCCCCAGCCCCGCAGGATGCAGTGGCTTTATGTAATTATTACCTCTACGTTACCTCTGTGTTCATTTTTTGCTTTTTCTGAAACACTTTGGGTTTCCCTGGTGGCTCAGCTGTTAAAGAATCCACCTGCAATGCAGAAGACCTGGGTTCAATCTCTGGGTTGGGAAGATCCCCTGGAGAAGGAAACAGCTACCCACTCCAGTATTCTGGCCTGGAGAATTCCAGGAACTGTATAGTCCATGGGGTCACATGAACACGACTGAGTGACTTTCACTTTCACTTTCCACTTTTGAAGCAATCTCCTACATTCAGTCTTCTCTGTTAGAAGTCCAACCGTGGTTTCTACTTTTCTAACTAGCCCCAGTGGGTCCCTCCGTGCTCCATGCCTGATCCCTGAGCAATATTCTAATCATTTTGTTCCTGCACAGCCTGTCTTCTAACAGTCCTGACTTCTGATTCTCCCAGTGTAGTACCTAGATGGTGGTCAATGGTAGTGGCTTGGGGTGGAGGAGAAGGCAAGGCATGAAGGATCCTGCACTTTAAAGACTAGTGTCCGGCATAAAGTTTTAGCTGGCCCACCTACAAATGGAGAACAGGGTGTCGAAAGTAAACAAATCTCCCTGTCAGTCTGCTCCCGAGAGGAAAGGAGACTTCATGCTAAAAGAAGGTTCCAAAACTAATGAGTGGCACTCACATTTTAAAAATTCCAGGAATTATGAATGATGTAATAAATAAGCAAATTACAAACCCTACCACTAGGAGTATGAAAATGGTACCCGGAAGTACTACTGCCCAATCTTATCCCCGTGCCTTCCTATTCCTTTCAAATGTCAACAAACCACCCCACCCGCCTTCTGAGCTTCCGTCTTAACCTTCTCCAAGGTCCTCTTCATTGCAGTGAGGGGAGTGACTTAGTGATTTTCATTCTCCACTGAAGGAATTGGCCTGTCAGTCACCTTTTCCTCAGGATAGCTAGCTGAATTCAGAATGTTGAGAAACTGGGACTCTCTCATGAAAAGAAATGAGGAAGGATAAAACTAGAGCATTAGGAGGGCAAAAACACACAGGTTTCATCAGACACTTGAGTGCAAACCCTGGATCTGCCGATTTCTAGCCTGAACTTCAGTCTCAGCTGCACAGTGGGAGTGATAATGACCTTGCAGGATCTTTATGGGGATAAATCATACAGAATACCCTTGGCACAGTGTCCTGGCAGAGAGACTCTTGGTCACGGATGTTTTTGATTAAACCTGGCTTGAGAGGTTATATGTCAAGGACATTCCCGTAGTTGTCCCAGACTCCAGCAAGCTCCCGTCTTTCCTGTCACTCTTTTGAAGCAGGCCCCAAACCCGGGCCTCAGTTCCACACTCCTTCTCAAGCCCTCCACTACCCCCACTGCTTCTCAAGGCTCCTCCCGCCCTCTCCAAAACCAGCTGTACAGGCAAGTATTCACCCCTGTTCTCTCACTTTCTTGTAGTCCCTCAAAAATGATCCTGTGGGATTTGTTTTCCTTTTGGAGGTTTGCTACTAAGCACTACAGGAAAAGTGAGACAGGAGGAACAAAATCAACATCGAGCGGAAGGCTGGAAGACCGCAGAGTCCTCACGATGGCCACTGGTAGCGTCTAACTCACCTGGAGCCTCGGTCCCATTGTATCTGTGGGTGAAGAAGGGGCTTCCTCAGGGTAAGACAAAGAGCAACTATATCTCCTTGACTTGCAGAATCCCTTGTCCCTGGGTAGCAAGAAGTCCATCCACCAGGCCTCCGCCTTGCCTGGGACAGAAGAACCCTGTGGTTCTTCTCTTCACCAGCACCTCACTGTGGTGCCATTTGAGTAGGTCCAAGAGCCTAAAGGAGAGGCCTTTGGATTCGGCGGGGAAAGTGAGTGTGGCAGACAAAAAGACAGACCCTCAAAAATCCACTCGGGCTACTTCCCAGCTCCAAGGAGGGCTACTACCTACAAATGGTCTGCTCACCTCCTCTCCCTGCCTTCTCATAATTGATGAATAATTGTATAACTATGATGAATTATATAGTTATTTCATTTTTAACAACTGCAATAGTAAGGATATAATAAGTCCAGCACTGACTGTGTTCCAGGCATGGTTCCAAACACTTACTTCCATCAATTCTCACAACATCGCCAGGAGGCAGTTCGTGTTACCCAGTATACAGTGGAAGGAATTTAGGCCACGAGAAGGCAAGTGACACAACTTGTCTGCAATCCCACCCTAACTAAGCAGCAGATTGGGATTTGAACTCAGGCCTGTCTGACTCCAAAGCTCACATTCTTTTCCATTATGTGATGCTTTTTCAATAAATTTTCTCCCCAAGAAAGGCCCTTCCTAATCCATTGCTGGATCCTCTCTAATCCTTGGCAGGATGTCCTAGAATGTTTGCTATTCTGTGGGAAAGGGTGAAGACACCCAAACAAATTCCCCAGCTCCCTTTTTCTCCCTCTAGCAGGAGTATTATTTCAGTGGATATATCTAAATTTTAAATGGAGTGCTTTGATCTCAACAGCAAAATATGATACCTAAGGACCCATGTACCTTGGATCAGAAATCAAAACTGGACTGGGGAGAGGCAGGCGGAGGACAAGTAAAGGTCAGAAAATGGCCTTGTGGACTCCGGGCCCTGCCTCGATGCCTGGTGAGCTCAGATTTCTGCACTGGTCTCCCTTCTCCTCCAAGAGCTTCATGGGAATCTGTGGGTTCCTTTAGACAGAGAATGGACATTGGGAGGTTGGAAAGAAGGGGGCAGATTTTTTTTCATGTTATTTTACTATTTAAAATTTGAAAATTGTCACATTGAATTTTTTTTTTTTTTTTTTTTGAGTATTGTTGCTTTACAATGTGCTATTTTCTGCTGTAGAAAAGTGGTACAGAAGAACCTATTTGCAAAGCAGAAATAGAGACAGAAATAGAGAACAAATGTATGGACACTAAGAGGGGAAGGCGGTGGGGATATACTGGGATATGAGGATTGACATATATACACTGTTGATATTTTTATGTATAAAATTGATGGGTTTCCCAGGTGGCCCAGTGGCAAAAGAATCTGCCTGCCAATGCAGGCAATGCAGGAGATGTGGGTTTGATCCTTGAGTTGGGAAGATCCCCTGGAGTAGGAAATGGCAACTCGCTCCAGTATTCTTGCCTGGAAAATTCCATGGACAGAGGAGTCTGGCGGGCTACAGTTCAAATGAGAACCTACTGTATAATTCAGGGAACTCTACTCAATTCTCTATGGTACAGGAATTTTTTCTTTTTACTGTTTTTTTATCCTTTCCTCACATACTTTGTTTGTTTGTTGTCTTTGGGTTCTTCTCTTTTTTTACTTTTTAATGGATAATTGTGCTATTTGGTTTTAATTCTCTTCAAAACTGGGTCACTTCTGAGCAAATTATTAAGAGCCTCCTTAAACTCCGCAGAATCGCTGACCTCGGGAAAGAAAAACGTTTTTCCACATTGGTTGATGTGTTGCTTTTTCCTCTCCCTTAATCCATGTCAAAATAACACCAGGGAGAAGGTTCAAAGAGGCGGGGCACGGTGATCCTGGCCACCTGGCCGCGGCATGGCCCCTGCACGCCAGCTCCGTTTAGCCCGCCTTTGTTCCCTGCTCTACCCACACCCGAGTGACATAGGCCACGGCTTCAGCTGGGGAGGCAGTCGTTGCTTGCTCCTCGAATGGAAATCGTGGCCCCGCTGAGACCATGCCAGCACCCCAGCCAAGCCAGAAACATCTCCTCACCTCATCCTGCCTGACGTCCTCCTCCCAGCTGGCCGCCTGGGCAGGTCACCTCTCAGCTGACTGTTTACCTAACTCCACTTCAAAAAGAAAAGGCCCATTCCTATTGGTCTAATAAAACTTCATCTGTTTTTCCAAGCCCCAGGGCAGAAGGAATTGTGGTAAAATTTGCCCTGATAGCACTAATTTAATGGAAAAAAAAAAACTTTTTAAAAATTATGGATTTCTCATAGACTTTCCTCAGCCTATTTAATTAATATTATAATCACTTTTTGCCTCTACTTGATTCCAGAAACACTTATGGAACAACTGCTACAAAGGGGGTACCTCATAGGCACGGAGAAGCCATCAGTGGACAAGGACAGGCCCCGCCCTTTATGGAGAAATCAAAGTGGAAAAAAACACCTGCATGGTTAAGCAATCTTCACCATGTATAGCTTACCTGCCATCAGTAATAGAGTCATCAGGCATTTTCCACTAAAATCCTCAAAGATTTCTATGGTAAGATGTTAATCTCATCTGAGAGGCCATATCCAGTCAGCCCTGATCCTGGCAGGTGGTTTCCGCACATGTACAGAAACGTGAGTGGAGCTGATAATAATGTTTATGAAGACATAACGTGGCAGAGTGTTTTCTTTCTCCTAACAGGCGAGCATGGATCCATTCCATCATCCATCACGCACACTGACAGTTTTTCTGATCCAAAACAGCTGTGGCCCCGAAAAGACGGAGGGCTGGGTGTCCATTCTGTTTTGGTGCCCATTAAGAGCCTAGCCTTTGTGATGCCAACATTGGCACCTTCCTCTGTGTCCTTCACCTGCACCGTCTCAAATGGCCTTTTTATGTTTGTTTATGTACATCCTCCTGACAACAGAAGGGGCCTGAGGCACAAACTGACTCCAAATGGTCTGGGGAGCCAAATCCTAGCCCTGAGGCTTCCCAACCCACGGGCCTCCCTGAAGTGGGTGCCGCACAGGGGCTTCAGATCAACCTTCTGTTTCCTTCATGCTCAGATGATTCATGGGAATATTGGGGTGAGGGGGTTCTCAACAACTGGAAAAACATTCAGCGTAATACAGCAAAAGCAGGAACTCAACCACTTGGGGAACCTGCCGACTTACGGCCAAAGGCAAGTACATGAATTTATTCCAATTCTAAATGAGAGAAAGAGGAAACTGTTTCTAAGAAGGTAAAAGGAAAATCACGCTTTGGGGACACTGATCATTTACCCTCTCCCACTTAATGAACTATACCCAGCAATGCACACAAACTCCACTGTAAAAAAATGACCTTTGAACAGAACTTTACACCATGCCTTCACTGCCATTATTTATTTAAATCTCTTTTCCCACCTTCGGGGCTTTCCTGGTGGCTCAGAGGTTAAAGCGTCTGCCTGCAATGCAGGAGACCTGGGTTCAATCCCTGGGTCGGGAAGATCCCCTGGAGAAGGAAATGGCAACCCACTCCAGTATATCTTGCCTGGAGAATCCCATGGGCGGAGGAGCCTGGTGGGCTACGGTCCACGGGGTCGCAAAGAGTCAGACACGACTGAGCTACTTCACTTTCACTTTCACACCTTCAGTAGGCCTTTTATTATGCCCATTGGTATAGATGAGAAAACTGAGTTAGAAAGGTAACTCACCAGGATCCACAACCAAAAAGTGACAACATCTGGGGGTGATTTGTACAGCCTTCCAAGGAGCCATCCTGCTCCAATAGTCCCCTTAACAGACTCCTGAGGCACTTCCATGGGACACCGCTGCACTCCAAGGAGAGCATTGTAGGAGGCAAACTGGATAGCAGTGATGAACCCCAAAGACCTTACTGATGAAAAGATAAAATGCTAAAGACAAACTCAGAAGAGATTGGTATAAGAGTAGAAAAGAGAAAGTAAACATTTCGTCTCCTCTCTCCCATCATCATATCATCATCATTATTTCTCTCTCTCCTACCTTTCCTGTCTCTCCCTTCTCCCCTCCTCCTTCTTCCTCACACTCCCCAGACCAAAGCCTGGTGAGGACTCAAAGGCCAGGGCAGTTGCCTAAAGCCATGCCTCATGGGCTATAACCCAGGGAAATAATGTTCAAGAACTGGGGCCAGGTAAACCAGGACTCAAGAGAGTGGCATAGTGAGGCTCTAGACCAATCACAGAGGACCAACCAGGAGGGAGCTCCCTGGGGTTTGGGAGCCTCCAGCCTCAGAAGTATCCACGCTAGGAAGAGGAAGGGGCCTAGGGCAGTCCAGAGCAGAGAAATCTGAAGGCTTCTCCAAAACCTCCCGCAGCAATTTAGGCTGACTTCACAGGAAAAGGGTAAGGATTAACCAGTCACCTGGCTTCAAGATGGAACTCTTATACACAGTTGATTAGCATGTCCCACTCATCAGAGGGCAGTTTGGTGGTACCTATCAACCTACAGTCTTCATGCCATTTGATGTAGCCATCCCACTACAGAGATGGCTTACAGAGAGACCTGCTTGTGTGCACATAAGGATCTGCAAAGATGTTCACTGAAGCATACATACTGTAATCACAGAAGACAGGAAACTACCTAAATAGAGAGTGACTGAAATGGGATAAATAGGTTTAGCTCTGCTCATACAATGGAATACTCAATAGCCATTAAATAGAATGAATCAATATGACCCAGCAATCCCACTCCTACACACATACCCTGAGGAAATCCAAACTGAAAAAGACACATGCACCCCAGTGTTCACTGCATCACTGTTTACAACAGCCAGAAAATGGAAGCAGCCTAGATGTCCATCAGCAGATGAATGGATAAAGAAGCTGTGGTACCTATACACAATGGAATACTACTCAGCCATAAAAAGGAACACATCTGAATCTGTCCCAGTGAGGTGGACAAAACTAGATCCTATTACAGAGTGAAGTAAGTCAGAAAGAGAAATATAAATATCATATACTGACACATATATATTGAATCTGAAGTGATGGCACTGATGAATTTATTTTCAGGGCAGCAAGGGAGAAATAGATGTAGAGAACAGACCGACGGGCACAGTGAGAGGAGAGGAGGGAGAAGGGAAGATGTATGGAGAGAGTAACATAGAAATTTACAATACCGCGTGTAAAATACATAGCCGATGGGAATTTGCTGTGTGACTCAGGGAACTCAAACAGAGGCTCTGTGACAGGCTGAAGGGTGGGATGGGGAGGTCCAGGAGGGAGGGGACATTGGTGTACCTATGGCTGATTCTTGTTGATGTGTGACAGGAAACCACAAAATTCTATAAAGCAATCATCCTTCAATTAAAATTTTTTTTTTTTTTTTAAAAGAGAGAATTAATCAAATCTGTATTAAAGACAAGGGGATGGAGGATGGCCCCTAAACCCATATAAGAAGTTCAAGTTAGGGAGATGGAGAGTGGATTTCTTGGGAGGTAGTTCAAAGAAACTGTGCCATGCTTTCCCCACCCCAACCGACCCCTATGGAGGAGGCTCAAAGGGGGCTGGTGGAGAGCATGGCCTGAATTCCCTGGAGCTTGAAGGCTACAGAGATTGGCCCATGACTCACACTTGCACCTGACGGGATCTATCTCAAGCACATGCTAAGTGTCCAATAAATACCTGTTGGATAATAGAATAGATGAGTGAGTGAACAAATGAATACCACAAAAGTGTAAAACTGAGAAACTGTGGCTACAGCTAAAAAGGTGGTGGGTACATTAGTTACAGAATGGTTGCAGACAGCATTCCCACACACGCTTGCTCAAAAGTCTATGACACAAATACAGTTAGGAAACTAAAGCTATTTGACTAAACTCACTTTTGTCATATTATATATTTTGGCAAAAGTGCCCATGTTGGCCCAGGAGTTTGCCATGTCTTCCTTAAACAGCTCTGGCCTCAGGTTAATCCCTAGGAGGAAGACCATAGAAAACCCAGGGAACATTCTAGATGAAAAAAAAAATCTCTGGGTTTAAAGGTGGTTGTCTCTGGTTGACAAGAGGATTCTGATTTGACCTTTATTTGCTTGTGTCCTTGTGTCTTTCCTCCTTCTACTCTTTAATCAGTCCTGGACTATATCACACTTGAAAGTAGAGTGAAAGAATACAGCCTCACTTCCCTCCCTCATCAGCACACTGAGGACCTTCAGCAGCATCTGAGCCCAGAGACCCAGGTGAAATGAGCAATAAGCAACACATGTCTGTACACATCAGCTCTTGTAACAACAGGCTTTGCTTGCTGTTGTTTACTCACTAAGTTGTGTCCAAATCTTTTGCCACCCCATGGACTGTATCCCACCAGGCTCCTCTGTCCATGAGATTTCCCAGGCAAGAATACTGGAGTGGGTTGCCATTGAAAATGCTTTATTTTAATTAAGTAGTGAAACTGCATTTGTAATCTAGTTTAGTGCCCCAGAATAAGTTCCTGAACTATAGAGCCTGTATCTGTGCTCCACTAACTCTCCACGACAAATATCAAGCTTCCATAAGCCCACTTCCTACAGCTGCAGCAAGGAGAGGGAAGTATGGATGTCCGTGCAAATATACACTGGAAAGACTGATCCAAATGGGAACCATCATGGTGTGCATTTGCACTTGGACTCTGAACACCTTTCACCAGAATGGATCCACTAGTCCTCCATGAAGGAGGAAGATTAAACCGGACTCCGAGTGTGACCCCCACCCAATCCCACCATACTTTCAATATCCAAGTGATAGGATGAAAGTGGTCAGGGTAAACAAGCATGGGGTGTGTGATTTTTGAGATCTATTTATCCAGTCCTATTTGGAATAGGAAGGGATTCCAAGGCAAGGAAATTCCACAAGGCCCCATCTAAGAAGCCAAGCCTTTGATATAACCTTCTGTCGCTCCTTGCTTCCCCCGTGCAAATCTCTCATTACCCCCATCCAAATAACTTCCAAAACCACAGCTTCCTCCGTGTGCAATGAGAAAATCTGTGCACTTGTACTGGGAACGTACCTGCCCTCACTCCCCACCATCTGGAGGAAAGGAGGCCTGAGCCCATCAATAGCTCGGTTCAGCTGGTTCCTGAATGGAGAGGGGAGGATCAAAGAGCCAGAAATATTCATTTATGGGGAAAA
The DNA here is from genome assembly GCA_935064755.1 of Tragelaphus eurycerus. Taxonomy (NCBI): domain Eukaryota; kingdom Metazoa; phylum Chordata; class Mammalia; order Artiodactyla; family Bovidae; genus Tragelaphus; species Tragelaphus eurycerus. Next base: position 11,204,004 of record CAKXYN010000024.1, on the reverse strand, counting down.
GAAAAAGAATTAAATATGTAGAACCTGACCAAATGACGCCTGAAGGGGGAAATAAATGCCCACGAGCATTTGAAGGGTGTAACCAAACACCACAAAGAGAAACTTTTTTTAAAAAATGGTTCAAGTGGTTGTAACAGGGAGAGACTGAAGGAAAGCAAAGGAAAATCTCAACTATTAAGTAAATTCTACCTTCAGCCAGGGCTGTAATACAGAAGGAATTGGTATCTATAGAACCTCTAGACTGAAACTTCTACAGGATACCTATGTTTCCTCTTCCAATCCATTTCCCAGATGTGTTTGTTTGCACTTAGAAATATACATTTGAGTATTGCCTGTCTCTGTATGTTCTGTGTATTATTTTTTAAGTTTTCTTTCTTTTTTTTGGCTGTGCTGGGTCTTCATTGCTACACAGGGGCTTTCTCTAGTTGAGGACAGTGAGGGCTTCTCATTGCAATGACTTCTCTTGTTCTGGAGCACAGGCTCAGTAGCTGTGGCTCATGGGCTTGCTTAGTTGCCCTGCTGCATGTGGGATCCTCCCAGACCAGGGACTGAACCCGTGTCTCCATCACTGGACCACTGGGGAAGTTCCCTGTTCTGTGTATCTTCCGAATGTACTTTCTTGCTTTCACATCTTTGATTTCTATGAACTTCTTGCACGTACTCCCTATGGTGTAATTTGCAAATGGCTTGGTCTTGCAGCGTGCATCATTTGTCAAAACAAACAAATAAGCTCAGTAACAGTGATTTTAAGAATAAAATATCAAACAAAGAATCCCTCCATTTTAATGACTTCACTACCTCACATGGATCTGAAGTTTTGCTTCTCAGCTTTCTCCAAGCTCTCCAGAGAAGAAATGGATGAAGTCATAGGAATATAGCCAGAAAATAGATCTTAACAGTTTTCTCCTGAGATACGCTATATGGCAAGTCCTTCTGGAATTTCTAGATGGGAAGAAATAGGCACAGTGAGAACAGCTTTTCTGAGTCTTTCAACACATTGATTCCCAGATGGGTTTAGTGCAAGAGTGAAAATTATTTTTTTAAGAAGCATAGAAATTTCAACAAAGGTTTGGGTTGAATTTAAACTAGAGACTTCAGCCACTACATCACCTAGGGAGTTGGTGAGGGTTCTACATTTCAGTTATAAGCTCTTACGTGGCTTATGGTTTGTAGCAGAAGGGGCACTGAACTAGAAGTCCTCTACCTCTGTTCTACAAACTAGAAGTCTGTAGCATTCTAAACCCCTCCTCCATTGTTTAAACATCTGGTTGAATTTGGATAGGTCAATTTTCCTTTCCAGACCACTTTCTTTACATCTAAAACATGAAACTGAACTAAACTGGTGGGTTTTTAAAAAAAAAACAACAACACTATTTTCTTTGACAGCAGAGGCTCTTTTTAAATATATTACACAAAAGCCCAATAATCTAAACTGGATCAAATCTTTCTGGTTAAAGCAAAACTGAGGGGTCCAGAGTTTGACCAGCAGTATCTTCCATTCTAGGTCATGACCCTGAAGCCCCCTCAGAAGCCCCCTGAGGCACCTGCACAGGACACCATTGCTCCCCAAGGAGAAGGCTGTGGAATTAACTGGATTCCAGCTCCCTCAGACCTTTCCCAACTCTAGCTCCTCATGGGTTTACATGGCAGCAAGTGAGGGAGAAAGCTGGACAGCCGTGAGGCAGCCCAAAGACCCTGATGATAAACAGTAAAATGACCGAAGAATCGGTGGTCTAGAGTTTCCTTTAAGGTTCAAAATCTAAGGAAAATAAACACCAAAGAGATAGGCATGCGAGCAGAAACAAGGAAGTGTCAACATTCAACCCCTCTCTTCCTCCTCCCCTCCCTCCCTCTCTCTCTCCCTTTCTCCTCCCTCCCCCCACCACCTTCATCATCATCATTTCTCTCTCTCTCTCTCCCACCTTCCCACCCTCTCTCTCACCCATCCCTCACTCTTTCTCACACTCCACAGAACAAGGCCTAGGGAGGTCTCAGAGGCCAGGGCAGTTGCTTCAGCCATTCCTCATGGGTTATGGCCCAGGGAAACGATGTATAGGAACTGGGCCAGGTAAGCCAGGCCCCAAAGAGGGGAGCACAGGGAGGCTCTAAACCAGTCACAGAGGGCCAACCGGGAGGGAGTTCCCTGGGGTGTGGGTGCCTTTGGATATAAACATGCTGGGAAGAGGAGGAGGGCCCAGGGCAATCCAGAGCAGAGGAATCTGGAACCTCCCCCAGCAATTCAGGCTGGCTTCACAGGCCAAGGGATGGCTCTTCAAGTCACCTGGCTTCAAGATGAAACTCCTACATGCAGTTGATGGGCACGTCCCACTCATCAGAGGGCAGTCTGGCGGTACATAGCAATGCCTACAATCACCGTGCCATTGACGTAGCCATCCTACTACAGGTCTGTCTTACAGAGAGACCTGTCTGGTGCATGCACAAAGATGTTCCCTGCAGCATATTGCAATCGCAAAGACTGGAAACTACCTAAATAGTGAGTGATTGGAATAGGCTACATTTAGCTTTGCTCATATAATAGAATACTCTGCACCCATTAGAATGAGTCAACCCTATAATAATGACAAGGAACGAGCTTTAACATGTAATGTGCAGTGAAAAGAGCAAGATACAGATATTGTGCACAATAAGGTATGTCTTTTGTAAAAAGGATGTGTACATATATGCTCACATATTCACAGAATATTTCTAGAAAGGTATATACAATGTGCTCATAATGGTTACTTTAGAGGGGGAAATCCAGGTGGGCGATGGAGAGATAGCTCTGAGGGGAAAAGGCTTTTTAAAATGCTCTTTCATATACTGATTCAATTTCTTTTTATATTATACATGTATGCATTTAAAAGAAAAGAAAAAAAGAATTGTGTTAGAACAAAATCTGTCAAGTTGATTTCGCTTTCAACAAGCCATTGTACACTTTAGGAGTTCAAAAATTGGCCAACTGTTATCTTTATCAGAAACTGGAATCAAACAGGGTAGTTGGCTGGGTCAGTAAGACCTTTATTGCAAACCAGTTGATGGTGGTGAATGCTGAGAAAAGTATTGGTCGTGAGAGCAGGAGGCCAGGTTTCCGTGTCCTCTCCACCTCAAGCAAGGTACAGGAGCTCTCGGCCTGTTGTGTTTCATTCATAACACAACTGCATGAGCTGGGCAGTCTCCAGGTTGCTTCCCTCTTCTAAAATGCATTGCCCCTGGCACGTTATGGTCCCAAACTTGAGCTATGTACTCGGCCTTCCCTGGTGGCTCAGACGGTAAAGAATCCACCCGCAGTACAGGAGATCCAGGCTCAATCCCTGGGTTAGGAAGATCCCCTGGAGAAGGGAATGGCTACCCACTCCAGTATTCTTGCCTGGAGAATTCCATGGACAGAGGAGCCTGGTGAGCTATAGTCTATGGAGTTGCAAAGAGTCAGACATAACTGAGCAACTAACACTACTTCTAATCCCAGCTCTCCTGACCTATTACTTGTGTGACCTTGGGCAATGTATCCAATCTTGTAAACCTCATTTTCCTTATTTGAGAAATACAGATGCCAATTCTATCTGCCACATAGAGTTTTGTGAGAAATAAATGGGAGACTGCCCTAAAGCATGGACCACAAGGGCACCTTCTAGCAGATATGCTCATCTCTAGAAATTCTCAGCCTTAGTTCCTACCTCAGAGGTGGCCAACCCATCTAAATTGACTTCCCTGCCCTGGTTACTATTCATCATATCAGGTTGTTTCATTCCTTTATAGCATGAATCACAATTTGTAATTACCTTAAATATTAATTTGTTTTTTATCCATCTCACCCCAACTAGAATGTAAGCTCCATGAGGTTAATGATTTAATTTTTCATGCTTACCACTCTAGCCTCTAGCACAGAGGCTGCTCATATAAATTCCTTGAGTGAATAAATGAATACAGGAGTGCTAGATGCTAGTTGCTTTTGAACCTTACAATAGCCCTTTGCCAGGAAAGACTAATGAGCTCTTTCTCAAATTGGTTGTGAGAATTGCTAACATTATAGAGGCTCAGAGCAGTTCGGTAATGTGCCCAGAGTTACCTGGCTAATAAGTGGCAGAGCCAAGCCTGGAATCTATCCCTTTGTTGACTCCAAACAGTGTTCTCTCAACCACTGGACTATTCTAGGGCAGAGAACTCCTTTGCCTGGCATTACATACAAACAACTCCTACCTGGGTCCTGATGACATGCCTACAACAGCGCTCACATCCAATCTTTCAATTTGGCATTGCCTGAAACACCACTAATGGGAAATCCTATAATGAATCACACTAATCTAGGCAACAGCACATTTGTCCCCTGCTGTCCCCTCCTGCTGACCCTTTAAGGTGTTTGCTGGAGGCAGAAAACAGAAGATATTCTTGTGTCATGCAACAACACTTTGAAATCTCCTTTGAAGTTCAGAATCATTCACAATCACCAAATAGCAAGGTGGCTAATTGTCATTTGAATATCAGCAAAGTCATGAGAACTAATCACTTGTAAAGTCTTATTACAACTGCAAAAGGAGACAGAAGCAACTGAAAAGAAAGACAAATCCTAGAGGCTGATTCATGGCTCACTGTATCACCATTTTTGAAGCTATATCAAGTTTACGAGTGTTGTTTGCCTGAATACTATTGTTGTTATTGAGCTAATGAGCATTTGTAAAGTTTCTGGCTAAAAAGCCCACAAAGTTATTTTCAAAACTGTGAATAATTCCTTTGTTTTTAGATATAGGTTCTACCCCTGACAAGCAGGAAAAACCTTTTAGACACAAAGCTTGGGAAGGAGAGAGATATAAACAGTATCTTGGCTAGGGTACCAGTCATAGGTAGCACTGGCCTCGGAGGAGCAAACCGCAGAATGAGCAAGCTGTTGCTGATTAACCCATCACATGCATGTTCTGAGGAAGACGCTTTTGAAATCTAGATTGAAAAACATTCAGCAGGAAAAAGTTCCGTTCTCGTCTACAGTGGAATGGGAAGATTCCACTTGCACTCAAAACCCAAGCAGGGCTCTACTACAACCTAGAGGGGTGGGAAGGGGGAAGGGGTGGATGTGGGAGGGAGGTTCAAGAGGGCGGAGACATATGTTTAAAAAAAAAAAAAAACAAGCAGCATATTCAGTCACCTGCAAAAAACTCTGCTCCATTCTCCCAGTAGACAAGTTAAGAATTGTGACTTTGTCTTTACAAGTCAATACATACAAAATCTGTCATTCATTCCGTCTTCCAAGAAGTCGGTTGGATATACCATTTAAAAACACAGCTCAGTGGGATGTTATTTTGGACACAGGTAAATATGGTCACAAGTTTGACCTACCTATACAAATTTTACAGAATTAAATCCCCAAATTCACTGACATATCAGTTAAATAGGGCTTTCAGTGACAGAGATCTTCAATAGTTAAAGAATATGGCAAATTGGCAACTCCAGTATACTAGAATAGGGTTTCTAAAAATGTGGCCAATGAATTACGTTTATCACAAATATCTGGGAAGCTTCTGAAAGGGCAGATTTCTAAGCCCCACCTTAGTTCTCGAATTTTCATGGATAGTGTCCATTACCTTACAAAAAGAAACAAACAAAAAAGCCCTTCTTGGGTGAATATTTTACATTCTAAAATTTGAAAAGCACTCAGTTACAGAAATGACGACATCTGCTCAGGCCGAGCAACCTGGACTTCTCACATCTACGTGAATGTGGAGCAGGATATAGACAATTGGTAACAACCAACACCCACTGTGGTGAAAGCAAAATAGGAGACATCTCTGTAGAATAATGAAAACTAGAGCTTATAGTCATTCCATCTCACCTTTTCCTCTTTTTCCTTCAGTAAAGCAGAATGGGACTTTTTCAGGCATGGAAAATCTCATTTCTGATTACTGTAAAAAATAAGTGGTCGTGTCATGTACACACACAAAATAAACAGGAGGAAAAACAAGCTTGGAAACAAAAATGATGAATCAAGTTCTGGACATTGATTCATGAAACAATTGTGAATTAAGTACCATCTCCTATTCGTAGGATCATCCAAGTGGAGTTTGCCTATGTGCAGCTGGCTTCTCTGATGTCATACTCAAGGAGAGGTCTAGAGTCAACACACAAGGGACACCAGAAGACTTGATTATAAAGTGTGTAGAGTGGCCAACAAGTAACAAGCATAGAATCTTTGGGAGCATCCAAAAGAAGATTCTTCAGAGTAGTAGAGTGATGGATAACAACAATCCAGAAGGAACAAGAAGAGCTGAGAGAGTGATATGGGAACCAATGAAAACATATCCAAAAGAGAGAGGGAAAAAATGGAATGATCACAGTGTCAAACAAGAAAGAGAAATCATATAAGTACAAAAAGTACCTACTGAGTTTGATAAGTGGATCACTGGTGATCTCTGTAAGAGATGCTTTCATAGATGACTGTGTGGTGGGAGGTCAGATTGCAGAGAATTGAGGAGCAGTCAGAAGAGGAAGTCAACAGAGCACGTTGGGATACTCTTTGGAAAGAGTTGACTGGGAAGGAAGGAGGGGCAGCATTCAGAGAGGGATTTTCAAGAAGGAAGAGACAGGTACTTATTTAGGTACCAAGCAAAAAAATCAGTGGAGAAAGAAAGAATAAGAATACAGAATGGTGTGAGGATAATGTATGGAGAAGCTCCCTGGGGAAGGAAAAAGATGTGATTTAATGCACTGAGGAGAGAAATTACCTTTAAACGGGAGATGAACATTTTACTTGGCTACTAGAGTGAAGGACAGAGGAAAGTCAGATGCAGATGAGTTTGCGAGTGAGGAGCGAAGGAAAGAGATGAGTAAAGTCACAACTAATGACCTCAGTGTCTCCTACAAGACAGAAAGAAAGGGTATCTCTTTACAGAAGATACTGGGATTAGAATAGACAGCTGAGAAGGTCAAAGGACTTGGAATAGTTATTACAGGACATGGGAAAGAGAGCTGACAATGGGCAGGAGAAAGGAATAATGAGCTAAGGCGCAGTTAAGGTCAGACCATCAACTAAGATCAAGTTCAAGGCTAGGCAGTTTCCTCCGGCAGCACTCAGAGTGCAGGTAATGGAAGTAGAGAAGGAAGGCTCTGACAATGGGTGCCTCAAGTCGGTGAAGGTCATCAGAGTCAAAGAGGCTAAAGAATTTTAGGTGAAAATGTTAGATGGAAATTGAAGTCAATCAAGAAATGGAATGAAAAATAAACCTATAAGCTAGGTTCCAAAACCCTCATAAATGTTGAGTAAGCCAATATTTATGTCAAGGATCAGGGGAAGTGGCAGAGCCAGACCACATAAATTTCAAAGGAAAAGAGACTTTTGCATGAGGATCCAAGAGAAATGGTTTAGTGGGACATGAAGAAATCCAAACGCCTCCCTTGGCCCAGGGATGTGTGGAATATGAAAGAATTCCTTTCCTCCAAAGGGCCATAGAGGAAGCAGGTTCTAAGGAAGAATACATTTCAGTTAAAGCCAGGGGTGAAGAGAAGGTTTTGCAAAAAGTCTAAGCTATAGAAGAGCTAATTTAAAATAAAAGGAGATTCAGAGGGTGCAGTAGAAGGTAAGATGGGTGTAAGCAACAGGGAGGGTCAATGAGCAGGGCTTCCCTGGCAGTGGGTGATGGCACAGGGTTGGTGGGAGGGCTTGGAAAGGATGTTTTTGTCCCCACTCCCTTCAGTTCCAGCCGACTTTTAACTCTAAGGTGTTCCCCTTTCCTTTTAGCATCCCCCAGCCATTTCCCCTTTGACAGGACTGACTTAGATAGGGAGGCCTTTTTTCCTATACATTCCTGGCGTTTCCAGGAACAGACCCAGCCCCACCTTAGTTCACCAGGTGCCCTGTTTCTAACAGGCTCAGGCCCTGAGTCCTGTTCTTTGTCCTCATCCTTCCTTGACTAACCTTACATAATGATCTAAGCTCCACACTATTTATCTCAGTCCTCCTCTCTGGATTGAGATCCCTACCCTGATCAAATATCCCTGGAGCATGACACCACAGTCAACTGCTTCAGCTGGCTTTCCCAAATCTGTAAGATTCTTTACAGGATCCCAAAGGCCCACAAATGATGCCCTTCCTGAGACCCGCTGAGGCATAGCTCACTGCCCCACACCCAAACCTCTCCAAGGATTTTCCCTCTCCCTCCTTCATTCAATTTTCTGGCATCACTAAGGCAGTGATGTCAATGCTATGCCAATTGTGATCTTGAGGGGGCAAAGGTAAACCACTCTGATGTGATCACTCAGCTACTGGAGGCAAATGAAACTCAAGGCACATGGCCAAGCCATATAACTGTGTGACTGTCACCTAGATACAGTCAGAAACATTCAGTAGGCTTGCAGAAGGCAGATTTCCAAGTCCTCAGATAAGGTATCAGCATGATCACATTGTCTGAGACTCTTGATAGAGAAGAGGATTAGGAGACATCTAAAAAATTAAATTCCAACAAGACCATTGCAAATGCATGACAAGGCATAAACACACAATTCATGAAAGAATAAAATATAATAGTCGTAAACATGAAAAATGTTTAGTTTCATTAGCAATCAAAGGAATGCAAATCGTAACAATAATACTCCGTTTTTTACCTAGACAATTAGCAGACTTTTTTTAAATTGCTGTGTTTATAAGAACGGAGGGAATCCAGCAAAAAAGAGAATACAAGGAATCCAACAATGATACTCTTAAACACTGCTCAAGAAAGTGCATTAGCGTCTCCTTTTTGGAAAGCACGTTAGCCAGAGGAATAAAAGCTTTAAAATATTTTTGTAATCATTTAGAATAATGGCTTTGGAAAAATAAATGACATGGAGAAAGGAACGTGATACACTGATAGATGAAAAAGTTTGCAAAATGTCATGTGTAGTATGACCCCAGTTTTATAACTATAGGTGTATATTTACATACATACACTCACACACATATACACATATAATGTTTGTGTAGATATGCATGGGAAAATGACTGGGAAGATATCAAAGTGTTAATATAAATTGTTTCTGTGTGGTGGAGTTATGGTCATTTTTCCTTACTGATGATTCTCTACTTTCATGCTTTCTACAATGTAACATTAACAGTTGTATTTTCAGTTTAAAAGTTGATTCTTTAAAAAGACATAGCAAGAAAAGGAAGGTCATAGCCTAAGGGGTGGGGAAGGGGAAGAAAAGTTACCTACTAAGGACAACAAGGATGCAAAGAGAACTTGCAATTTATTCATACCTATAAAAATAACTCAAAAGATGAAGACATACCCAGAAATGAATACGAAAGACTAGTACAGAGGTTAAGACACAGGTCAGAAAGTGGAAGCGCAAAGTGAGCTGAGGTTGGCCAAGTATGAAAGACAATGAAATATATTTTCCTTATATTTAAGTTGAGAAGGACAAGGAAGTAAAAGTGCTATTTGGAACAAATGGAGTAAAACTAATAAAACTTGTATTTCTCAGTGCATGCAAACATAGGAATACTAAGATAATAATAATGGACACAAAACACTATCTTTCTGGCTTCAGCTCCACCTACTCTGTAGGACTTCTAACATACACACACACAAAATTCTTTCCCCTATGGCTTTTGGAACCCCTAAGGGGAAATAGAGATAATACCAAGTCATCCAGCTTTCATTGCTGTAGTTGACATTTTTTTTCCGTCCTCTTCTGATTCTCTGTGAGAATCCTCAAGTCATGTTCATGCCAAGGGTAGCAACTGACGCTTGTGCTCAAACAGCCACCACCCTTGTCTTGTCAACATCTCTACTGCAACAGCACCTCTGCTCACAGCTTGCACTCTCTGCTGCTAAGTCGCTTCAGTCGTGTCAGACTGTGCGACCCCATAGATGGCAGCCCATCAGGCTCTTCTGTCCCTGGAATTATCCAGGCAAGAATACTGGAGTGGGTTGCTATTTCCTGCTCCAGTGCATGCATGCATGCTAAGTCGCTTCAGTAATGTCCGGCTCTGTGTGACCCTATGGACAGCAGCTCACCAGGCTCCTCTGTCCATGGGATTCTCTAGCCAAGAATACTGGAGTGGGTTGCCATTTCCTTCTCCTTGCACTAAGTCCCCCAAAAGTGATTAAGAAATGGTCCTTTCAGCTTTCCTTGCTTTTGTAACAGCCTCCTCACCCTGGACATGAGTTCATGAGGACTGGGCCAGGGGGCGATGGTAGTGACCTGAGCCACACTGTGCTCAGAATGGCCCCTCTTTTTGATAGCTGGTCCATTCTCCTTGGACCAATTTCTTGGCCTCCACTCTCATTACCCTCTGTTATTGCTGGTACTTCAATCTCCAGAGGATCCTCAGATCTTTGAGTCAAGAAGCACTGTCAAGCTTCTTTACTTGAATTTACCTTATTGTGATTCCACGATACTTTGGGCACATAACCTCACACCTAACTTCTGGGATGACTGCTCCTTAGGCTAAAGTTGAGATTCTTGCTAGGCTGGTGGAGGACAATTAGAAACCAAGACTCTTTATCTCCAATTTTATTCCAGCCTCTTTGTCAAAAAAAGATCTTCTGGAAATGGGGAGATAAATTAACTCACAGGGAATTAACAACCCAAAGTAGATGAAGAGCTCATGAGATAAAATTTTGGTATTCAGAAGCAGGTATACACTCGGGTTCTGACTCATCACACACTTCCTTTGTGAAAATCTGCACATGACATGGTTCAGTCACGGTCAGAAATCAATGAGGAACCACAGAGAAGCACAGAAGAGGCGCTAGAGATAGCCAGTCCCATTTTTAAGTATGAACAATAAAGAGAATTCACAAATGAAAGAATGATAAATTTGATCACCAGATGGGCAATATTTTTTTTAAGGAGAAGTGAAGTTGCTCAGTCGTCTCTGACTCTTTGCAACCCAATGGATTGTAGCCTACCAGGCTCTTCTGTCCATGGGATTCTCCAGGCAAGAGTATTGGAATGGATTGCCATTTCCTTCTCCAGGGGATCTTCCCAACCCAGGGATCAAACTTGGGCCTCCCATATAGCAGGCAGATGCTTCATCATCTGAGCCACCAGGGAAGCCCAAATGTTTGCCAGAGTTGGGGAATAGATGATAGTGAAAGTCACTCAGTCACATCTGACTCTTTGTGATTCCATGAAATTATCCAGACCAGAATACTGGAGTGAGTAGCCTTTCCCTTCTCCAGGGGATCTTCCCACCAAGTGATCAAACCCAGTCTCCCACATTATAGGCTGATTCCTTACCAACTGAGCTATCAGGGAAGCCACAGAAGTTGCTCAGTCGTGTGCAACTGTTTGCAGTCCCATGGACTGTAGCTTACTAGGCTCCTCCATCCATGGAACTTTCCAGGCAAGAGTACTGGAGTGGCTTGCCATTTCCTTCTCAAGGGGAACTTCCCAACCTGGGAATCGAACCTGGGTCTCCCACATGGCAGGCGGACACTTTACCCACTGAGCCACCAGGGCTACTACATTTAAAAAGTTCATCTCTACCTACAGACTCAAGAAATTTAACTTTTAAAAATTTTCCATAACAATATACTTTCTCAGTCCAAGTCCTCACTTCCAGGCTAATGGAAAAATTTAACCTGAGTGCTTCCTAGAATGATCCTAATTATTGGGTTCTATATGGAGCCAGGATATGAGACCAGCAGAGGAGGGCATAGGGGTGCCAGTAGGCAGTCTGCTCCTCTGAGTTCCTCTGAGACATCCATGTCCTTATCCTTGTGGATATCCATTTTTAGTCCAAAAGTGTTCGTCTCTCATGAGAAAACAAATCCAAAAAAGTGATCACTGATAACTAATTCTGCTATACCAGCTTCATTTTTTAATAGCATTATGATCGTGGTATCTCCAGTGCCCCAGGATTTCAGTAGAAGAGTTAAAAAGGCTTTGATGATGTTTTTGACAAAATGGATAAATGTGACCAGATGCCAGCCTGGGTCAACATAGTCATAACCAAGCTAATCATGGTGAAAGCTGAGAGGCAGTCTAGTGCAGTTGCTAACAGCACAGATTGTGAAGCATGACTGCCTGAGTCCACATCCCAGCTACTTTACTACTATAGATGTGCCCAATGAAAAGCACTTACATTTTCTCCACTTCAGGTTCTCATCTATGAAGATGGGGATGATATTGATTCTAACTTTGTGACGGGCACTATTAATTTTCATCAAACGCCTAATGCTGTGCTTATTTATCAACCCTCATGCAGCTACATGAGGTCACGGGACTAATAAGGCTAATGGGATGTGAGTGGAAGAGATGGGATCAATTTCCCATCTTGGGCCTCAAAAATATCCACCAGGCTCCTCCATCTCCATCTCCTTCTCCTTCTCCTTCTCTCTCTCTTTATCCCCACTCCCGTCACCTTGCAAGGGAGTCTTGGAGGTCACATGTTCCAATTGGCCCAGTAAAAAGATAGAAGCGGCCCAGATTCCTAAGTCACCACTTAAAGAGCTACTCCTGAAGAGTCACCTGGGCCACATGGATTTTGATGTGAAAGAGAAATAAACTTTTATTGTGTTAAGACATTGAGAGACATCGTAGGCATCAGCATATTTGAGATTAAGTTCCAACAAGACAATACATCTCAGAATCTCATCTGATAGACATAAAAATTGTAGCTTCACAAAGTTGTGGAAATTAACACAGAGATCTGAAAACATTTTGGAACTGATACACAAATATTAGTTTTCAGTTCAGTTCAGTTCAATCGCTCAGTCGTGTTCAACTTTGCGACCCCATGAATTGCAGCACGCCAGGCCTCCCTGTCCATCACCAACTCCCGGGGTTCAAACTCATGTCCATCGAGTCAGTGATGCCATTCAGCCATCTCATCCTCTGTCGTCCCCTTCTCCTCCTGCCCGGAATCCCTCTCAGCATTAGAGTCTTTTCCAATGAGTCAACTCTTGGCTTGAGGTGGCCAAAGTACTGGAGTTTCAGCCTCAGCATCAGTCCTTCCAATGAACACCCAGGACTGATCTCCTTTAGGATAGACTGGTTGGATCTCCTTGCAGCCCAAGGGACTCTCAAGAGTCTTCTCCAACACCACAGTTCAAAAGCATCTATTCTTCGGCGCTCAGTCTTCTTCACAGTCCAACTCTCACATCCATACATAACCACTGGAAATACCATAGCCTTGGCTAGACGGACCTTTGTTGGCAAAGTAATGTCTCTGCTTTTGAATATGCTATCTAGGTTGGTCATAACTTTCTTCCAAGGAGTAAGTGTCTTTTACTTTCATCTGCAATCACCATCTGCAGTGATTTTGGAGCCCCAAAAAATAAAGTCAGCCACTGTTTCCACTGTTTTCCCATCTATTTCCCATGAAGTGATGGGACAAGATTATTTAATTACATCTAATTATTCATGCCACTTATGGCCATACTTCTAGAACACCCAAGGAAGGAGTATGCACCCTTGTCCCACTGATGTTGGTCTTGATCACATGACTAGCTGTGAAAATATGTAGCACATCCACATTAAAGCAGAAGCTTTAAGAACCATTGTGTGTACATTAGCAATATCTCTTTGTCTCTCTTTGACATGAAAAAAGGATATCACAGACTAGGATTTCTCCTTCTTCCTGGCCTTGCAAGAAGACAAAGGGAACAGAACCATAGCTGAACAACAGTCAGCATAAACTATGAGTGAGGAATAACTCTGGTTTTTGGAAGCCACTAGGATTTGGAGACTTTATTACTGTAACATAAACTAAGGTTTAGCTACATTGTATATTAACCAAAGGGTATTGACTAATCGAGTAATATCAGTATAGACAAAGGTGTCCAGTAGTTCTCCTTCCTTAACACTTTTCTAAATAACTTTCATTTTAATCAGGGATTTAAAAGAGGAAATTGCACTTAAGTGTACATATGACAAGATCACGAGGTTAATTGCTAACAGTTTGCAGGACAGAATCAAGATCCAGAAAGGGATAGAAACTGGAACAATGGGCGGGGTCTAGCAAGACGTCATCTAATTAGAAGAAATGTAAGATCTTCCACACAACTGCAGAATAAGGAAGATGGTCATTCCCATGAAAATAATAAGAAGTTTTACTTGATAGCCAACACAATATGAGGCAAGAATATAAAGTGGTCACCAAAAGAAATCAGATGTCAGGCTGTCTTCCTAGAAATGTGATGCCCCCAATTGTTGAGTTTCAAGTATCTTCACAAGTGTAATCACTTTAATTTATTGCATTCCCTCTTAAACTGTAGAACCTAAACTGAAAAGACTTAGATTTGGTTTAACTCTAAAAAGACAGTGACTAAGTTGTATCTGTCACATGTAAATCTTGTAGGAGGGGAGAGTTGGGAAATTTAAGGGAGGAAACAGAGGGAAAATAGGAGGCCACCACCCCAGGGGAGTTCAAATATTTGAATTTAAATATTTGAAAGCCTGTCCTTTGGAAGAGGCATTAGAATTATTCTGCATGACTCTGAAGTACAAAGCAAAGGCATAGATTGTATCCTAGAAAATGATTTTCAACAAACAGACCTCCCCCCAAATTGAATGAGATGTTTAGAATTTGTTAGGATATTCATACATCAGTATAAATAAGGAAAGGTCTCAAGGATGGCAAAGTTCTCTTCTAAATGAAAAGAATCAAAACCAATTTATACAGAGCAGGATAAGATTAGGCCAGTGGAATACCTTGGGGAGGCTATTAATAATTCACAATCTGCAGTTGATGTTGGAAAATGAATTTCACTTACCAAGGAGAAGTGCAAAAATGGTATTATTGAAGCTGATTCTACTCCCACTGAAGGGGGATCCATCCTCCCGCCCCCCCCCCCACCCCTCAGCCAGGAGAGCCAATGTGCAGTTAGATTTAGAAATGGGCTGATCTGGCATAGACAGACTTTCTTTCTCTTGTCAGCAAAAGAAAGACACAACTTTTGCAAACTCTCTGTTTTAAATCAGCCATTTCCATTTTTATTTCTCTAAAACAGAGGGGGGTGAATGGTTACAGGGACACAACCAGTCCCAACTGGTGAAAGAAAGGCAAGCAGCCAATGTAAATATTATAGCATAAGCTGAACCAGAGAAATGAGAAGAAAAGATCAGTTCCTCCAAAAAGTTTCTCTCAAAATAGAAGGCCGTGCCAAGGAAAGCCACAGATGCAACACCACAAGCCCAGGGAGAGTTTTAATCAGGAAAAGCTGGCCTCAGGCACGCACTCGCGTGCAGCTTCCCACCAGCCTTTTTGTGTGCCATTTTCTGAAAGTTAGGAGACAGGGGTTTCATTCATGGCCAGATGAAAAAGTAATACACATTTTAAATGGCAGCCCTGGGAGGATTCACATTTCTACAGCTTTCTTCCGCTTCCTCTCATAAATCTCATTCTGTCTACTCTCCTGGGGCCATCTTGTTTGATCTTACGGTTTCAACTACTGTCTTTAGGCTGACCACCACCCCTAAATCTAAATCTGCAGATTGGACCTATCAAAGAAAATAAGACCCTTCTATCCTCCCCCCTTGGAGATGTGTCTCCCTTTTGGACCTCCCACTGACACCTCAAACTTAAAATATCCCAAATTCCCACATTTATTCCTACTGCATCCCCATCTCAAGCAATGATGGAGACCCACGCCAGGAACTTGGAAGTTATAGTTCTTATTAACCCTTTCTACTCATACTCTGCCTTCCCCATCTCCCACTTCTCCATTCCCACCCAAGTCCTGTTAATTACATCTCCCAAGCACTTCTCCCCATCCCAACTAATACTACTTTACTTCAGCCATCATCATCTCTCACCTGGCTACTGCAATATCCTCCCAACTGAGTTTCCTGATTTTAATCTTATCACCCTCTAATCCATTTTCCACACAGCATTCAAAATACTCTTTCTAAAAATGAAAACCTGGACATATCACTCTTCTATTTCAAACCCTTCAAATATTGCCTTTTGCCATCAGAATGACATTCAAAATGGCTAACACAGACTATAAGGCCCTTGAATTCTCGTCCATGACTTCGCCCTAACCTCTCTCTAGACATTCTTCTCCTATCCTCTCCCCCATCACATACCCTTTTATATTCAAAAAGTTGCATCATAAGTTGCTGAATTTATATGCTTCCTTTTTTGTCTCTGTATGTTCATTTCCTTTCATCTGGAGAGTCCTAACTCTTTGCTGCCACTTCTAACTATGACTTCTTACTCAAGCTTCAGGACCACTCAAAAACCTAGAAGACCTTGTATGTGCCCTCACAATACGCCCTCTTCCTTCTACCCTCTGTCCCCATACACTGCAATAGTTTCCTGCATCTCATCAACTAACGGCCTGTGCTGGCCAAGGGATGTGCTCTGCCATCTGTCAGGGAGTTATCACCCAGGAGTGATCCTCATTCAGCGAGGGTTAGGAGTATCTGGATAACTAACTAGCTCACCCCATGGTAGAACAGCTCTAAAATATAGTTCATATTTTTGTGAGCACGCATAAAATTTTAGTAAAAACCTGCTCAAATTTTTTGTCTGTTTTTGCTTAATAAATGTAAGTATACATTAGCCCACTAAGACTAACTCAATAAAATCCAGAAAGAAGTAAAGCTCACAGTAAGAAAAAAAAATTCAATTTCTGTAGACATTATACACTTATAAATTTAAAAAAGAACTCTTCTAAATAATATAGAGTCAAAATGGGGAAACATAATGGCTATTTTAAAAATAATAAGTGAGAATACTAAATACCAAAAATTATTGTACTCAAAGTTAGGCTTAAAGGAAAATCATAGCCTTAAGTATAATACTAATTTTAAAAGCTTAAAAATATATGAATTAGCATTTAGCTGAGTATTTTTTTTAATTTTAATGCTGCTGCTGCTAAGTCACTTCAGTCGTGTCCAACTCTGCATGACCCATAGACGTCAGCCCACCTATCACTACCTAAAAAAATGCTTAAAAATGAAGGTTAAGAGTAGAAATTAATAAATCAAAAAAAGAAGGTCAATAAAATTTTAAAATTCAGGATCTGGTTCTTAAAGAGGACAATAAAATAGATATCTTCTTTTAAAAAAAATCACAAAGAGGAAAGTCTTAATACTGTATGTAGATAATTTTAAAAAATGAGAATTCTACAGAAGTATTTTATTGAAATTTGTGGTTGGTTTAATGGTTTCCAGACCCCTGTGTCTTCTACAACATGACAATTTTGGTGAAGCTGCAAAAACTACAATGTCATTTCACATGTTCTTAAAAAATAAGAAGAAATAAAACTTATTTTTTAAAAGGCTATAACCCATATCAGATTTTGATTTTGATAAACATTTGTTTATATTTAGTAAATATCCCCAAAGGCCTATGTCTTAAAGCCCGGAGGTTTACACTTGTAAATGATGGACTGCCTGTGATAAGGGTACAAATGCCAGTGAAGATTTAACTATGCTAGAATTTTTATGACAATTGTGGTAATTTTGTTATGGAGTAGGCTAGGTTTTTAGTGGCTAACCTCTAAACCTGTTTTCCTCATAATTTCTGTTATTTTTAGTGCATCATTCTACAGAATGAGAGATTTTTTTCAGGAACACACATATTGCATTAATCAGAAATACATATACATATAAGAATTTAGTAGATAATAAAGGAATTATATAAACCAACAGAAATAGGTATGGACTGTAAATAATAATAACAATGTTAAAAGTAGCTAGCACATTTTGGTAGAAAAGCAAGTTAAATACTTACCTTAGATCAAAGAAATTTCTTCAAATTTAAGTACAAAAAATAAAATACAAGAAAATTTAAAAATAGATAAATATTTAATGCTGGATTAGGGGTGGAATTTCTAAACACAGAAGCAATGAAAGAAGTCACAAAAGAAAAAAATCCAGATAAACAAAATTTGTATATTTTTGTTGGTCAGCAAAAGTTTTTTTAAGTAATAACAGCAAGAACCCTGAGAAAAATTTGCAAAGTGTTGATATCTTTTATTAACTCAAAAATAAGAGAGAACAAAAACTCTACCCCCAAAAAAATTTTTTAAGGTAGACTTATCAGGACAAAAAAAAAAGGTTGTATAATAGCAACAGGAGAAATGCTTTTAAGGAACAAGAAATTAATATGTGCTAACACATTTGAAAATCATAATGAAGTAGACCTTTTCCAAAGAAAAATTATCTCAAGAAAAAGTAGGAAACTTGAACAGACTAATATTCATGGGATACATTTTTCTAAACGTGCATGTTGAATAGTTTCATTTCTGAATTCATTAGTAAGTTCTCTAGAACTATCAAGAAACTTTTCCAGAGGATATGAACAAATGTGGAAAGAGGTCTAATTTAGTTCTCGGTACCAGCTAACTGATATCAAGACCTGGCCCATGAGTCTCAGGAATCTTGTTTCTAAGGGACTCTCCCCAGTGATGGACCACGCTGTGCTCACACGCATGTGTTTGGTTCCCAGGCATCCTTGGGCTCTGATGGATGCACGTGCCAGGGAGCCTGGTGCTTGACTTTCTACCAAGCCCTCTCTTGCCAACAGAAAGTAACACTCAGGCTCACATACTAAGGCTGAATAACATTTTCAAAACAACTTTGGAAGAGAAGACTGGTATATGGAAGGGAACACAAAAGCCCCCTGCTCTTGCACGTAAGCCTTCTATTGAAAAGTTGTCTGTACACAAATGAATTTATCTATAATACAGAAATAGACTTACAGATATAGAGAACAGACTTGTGGTTGCCAAAGGGGACAGGGGTGGGAGAAGGAAGGATTGTCAGTTTGGGGTGAGCAGATGCAATCTACTTTACATAGGATGGATAAACAAGAAGATCTTACTACATACCACAGGAATATGTATTTGATGTCCTGTGATAATAAACCATAATGGAAAAAGAATACATGTATGTATAACTGAATCCCTTTGCTATACAGCAAAAATTAATACAATGTTATAAATCAACTATACTTCAACAGAAGAATTTTTTTATAAGTTGTCTACAGAAATTTCACTCCTAGGTATACACTTAGAGAAATGCAAACTTATGTTTACCACGAAACATGTACAACAATGTTCAGAGCAACACTACTTGTACTTGCCGAAAACTGTGTCCAAAAACTTCACGTGTCCATCTCTAGCAGATGGAGCCACAGTGAGATAAGTGAAGCACTCACCTCAGGAGCAAAGTTTAAAGGGTGCCCCAAAACTGGTATTCATGATAAATAATATTTTAGTGCAATGGTTTTTTTCAATTAAAAGTAATGCAAAAACTCCATGATGAACAAAATACCAAATTTTAAATAAAAGCAGGATCAGTATTACTGATCAGGAAAAACCAGCCTGATTTTTCCTCAGGCTCCAATATGCCTTGGCACAGAATTGACAGCAGAAAGGACAAATAAATTGTGGAATGCTATACAGCAATGAGAATAAACAAAGTACAACTACAACAATAACACAGACGAATCTCACAGGTATAATGTTAAGTAAAGCAGGCCAGACACTAAAATATATACATTGTTGACTCAAAAGCAGGCAAAGTTCTTATTGAGAAGTAGGTGAAACTAATCTAGAATATTAAAAATCAGGATATTGGTTTCCCTTGGAAGAGGGCCTGTAAGAGCGGGAAGGTTCTGAAACTATAGGAATATTTTACTTCTTGATCTGTGTTTTCCATGGATTTTAAACTTTAGGAGAATCCATCAACCTGCTGACTTATGATGTGTACTTTATATATGTGCTAAATTTTACTTTAAAAAATTCTTCAGAGTTGTCTTACTCTGGGCCTAGAAATTAGCACACTAAGTAAATCAGACAAAGACAAATCGTATGATATCACTTATTTGCAAAATAGATATCATATGATTGAACTTATTTGCAAAACAGAGGCAGACTCACAGACATAGGAAACAAATTTATGGTTACCAAAGTGTAAGCAGGGGGAGAGATAAATTAAGAGTTTGAGATTAACATATATATACCACTATATTTGGAATTAATATATACTAATATTAATATATCTAACATTAATACATTGAGGATTAACAAATATATACTATTAATAGATACTATTACAGATAAAATAAACAAAAAGGACCTACTGTGTAGCACAGGACTATAATCAATATTTTGTAATAACCTATAATGGAAAAGAATCTGAAAAATAATATATATACATACGTAAGTGTATACAAATGCATACCAATATGTACAACCAAGTCACTTTGCTGTTGATTGTAAATCAACTATACTTCAATCTTTAAAATATATGGGGGAAAAAAGCATTTAAAAAGTAAAAACAAAAAAATTGAAAAAGAATTACTTTATTCAGAAGTGAAAATATATACAAGCGGCTTAAAAGTGAGATGAATCCCCTTGAGGAGGAGAAAGCAAAGCCGTCAGAGCTGTGGGAGGTAGCTTTTAGGACACTACTTTATTTCTGGGCATCTATCCTTGACTAACCTTAAGGCCAAGAGAAGTGAAGTGAATTCTTCATTAGCAAGCATGGCTAGCACCCAAACACCACCATGTGTTCCACCCATTCAGAACATTGGGCTGACAGGAGTTAACCCCCAGTGGGCATGATTCACTGAGTATTAATTACAATTGCTGCTTGCTCAGATTTTTCTGGGGATAGGACAGGACAGGACAGCCCAGATTTCATCCAAATCCCAGAGGAACCTTTCCTCTAGAAACCGGATCCTGCCACATCAGACATGACAAGACTTCCAAGCAGGGACCAAGGCAATTGTCCAGGAGACTGGCCGCCACTGCCCAGCTTTGCCAATACCCCCACGTGGTGGTCAGCATGACCAGCACAGAAGTGACAAGCTTTCTACAGCCTACCGCAGAAGCCGCACATTGTGTGAGAGGCAGAAGCCACCCGAGGCAGGGGAGGGCTATTTCAAAACATAAATTAGAACCAAACATGGTCAACTGTGGCCTAATTCCTAAACGGGAGTGATTCTGTCCTGGCTCCTAATGGTACCCAGCTTCACTGCCAACCCTACAAAGGCTTTTCACTGGGAAGAATTGGCTGCTTTCCATTCTAATGGCCCCTGAGTAGGGAAGGCAGTGAACAAAGAGAATGGTCAGCGGGTCTTTTCCTGCCTTGTTGATGCATACGTGCTCAGTTGTGTCCGACTGTGCAACCCTATGGACTGTAGCCTGCCAGGTTCTTCTGTCCATGGAATTCTCCAGGCAAGAATACTGGAGCAGGTTGCCATTTCCATCTCCAGAGGATCTTTCTGATCCGGGGATAGAACCCATGTCTCCTGCATCTCCTGCAGCTAAGGAAATGCAAACAATGCTATCAGCAAGCTCCTTGAAAGGCAAATGATCGCCCAGGCACCCATTTCTTGAACTTAGGCCTAGGGCCTGAGGCCTAGTAGACAGTGGTCACCTTGCTCATTCCCGCTTCCTGCTGCTGCTGCTGCTAAGTCACTTCATTCGTGTCCAACTCTGTGTGATCCCATAGACGGCAGCCCACCAGGCTCCCTCATCCCTGGGATTCTCCAGGCAGGAACACTGGAGTGGGTTGCCATTTCCTTCTCCAATGCAGACACGACATCACTCAGTCGTGTCTGACTTTTCACGACCCAATGGACTGCAGCCCACCAGGCTCCTCCGTCCATGGTATTTTCCGGGCAAGAGTACTGGAGTGGGGTGCCATTGCCTTCTCCTAAGCAGTTCTAAAAGCAGGTGGGGGCTACAACATGGATAGACTTTGAAGATATTGCTGCTGCTGCTGCTGCTGCTGCTAAGTCGCTTCAGTCGTGTCCAACTCTGCGCAACCCCATAGACGGCAGCCCACCAGGCTCCCCCGTCCCTGGGATTCTCCAGGCAGGAACACTGGAGTGGGTTGCCATTTCCTTCTCCAATGCATGAAAGTGAAAGTGAAGTCGCTCAGTCGTGCCCGACTCTTCGCGACCACATGGACTGGAACCTATCAGGCTCCTCTGTCCATGGGATTTTCCAGGCAAGAGTACTGGAGTGGGGTGCCATTGCCTGCTCCTTGAAGATATTATGCTAAGCCAAATGCGACAGTCACCATAGGACAAATATTATATGATTCCGCTTATATGAGATACCTAGCATAGTTAAATTCACAGAGACAGATAACATAATGGTACTTATCAAGGTCTGGGTTTGGAAGGACAGGGAATTATTGCTTAATGGGTATGGATTTTTCAGTTTGGGAAGATGAAGAAAGTTCTGTAGATGGATGATATGACGGTTAAACACCAACGTAACAGTACTTAACACCACTGAACCATGTGCTTAGAAATGGTAACTCTTATGTGTATCTAGTTTATCACATTAAAATAAAAGCTCATTGTGTCTTCCCCGTCAATCCTGCCCCTTGGGCCGTGTCCTAACCTGAGTCTACTGCTAAGCTCAGCTCTAGGATTTCCAGAATGTATATTGGGCAATTCAGGTCCTTTTTTTTAATCTCTCACTTCCCTTAGCATACTTCCTTGTCATATAAATTCCAATAGAATTATAGCAAAAGACTGCAGTAAAATATTAAAGACATATTTCAAGAGACAATCCTGCACAAGATAGCAGGAAGAATGAAGGTAGATGCCAGTCTTGGATAATATATCCCAGTGGAATTTTCTGCAGGGTCCCATATTCCACTCCTTCCTTCCTTCAGCCTTTTCCTCACCAGATAATTCTTCCCCAAACTAAGCCCCAGGTCACCTGCTCAAATCAAAATCATTTTCTGAGGAAGGAACCCAAAACTCAATTTCATGGAGTTGTAAAGTTTTAATTTGTTAACCCTAGAAAGAGATCAGATTTGATCGATGACCATGGGCTTGGGTGAAATCTCACTGTGGGATTTCATGGAGTAAATAAGAGAGGTGGTAGGGCAGAAGGAGCATGGGGGTCTTCAGATGCTCCTGAGGAGTATTTAATAGCTGTCTACTCCTCATCAATTACAGACAACCTTGAGCTTTCCATCTGCAAAGATTTATCTCTATTAGGGCCCACTCACAGATTCTTGAGCACATGGAAAAAGAGGAGGCCAGGAATTCTTGGAAAATAAATATAATTGCTACTTTTTAAGTACTTGCTATATAAGATACATTATCCTATTTAATCCTTATAGCTATCTTATGAGGCAGAATATTATTATTCACATTTGACAAATATGAAAATAAACACTGAAAGAGAAAGAAATTGCCTATTTTTAAATGTCTAATTAAATACAAATAGTCATATTTTTTTATTTTTGTTTTTCCTTTTTTCACATTTCCCTTTCTCTCCATTTACAGCTCCTTCTCATGAACCCTAAATACCAGCAACCCTCAGCACCCCCAGATATTAGAGTAAAGAATACAAGAGCACAGTCTGAGATCAGAGAGTCCTGTGTTTGAATTCACCATTTACTAGTTGAATAATGTGTTTGTGTGTGTGTTTGCAACATCAAATCATGTGTCTAAGAAAGCACGTGTGAAAATCAATTCTAAAAACATCCCTCATGTAGCATAAAAAAATGGAAACAGTGACAGACTTTATTTTCTTGGGCTCCAAAATCACTGCGGACAGCGACTGCAGCCATGAAATTAAAAGGTGCTTGCTCCTTAGAAGAAAAGTTATGACAAATCTGGACAGCATATTGAAAAAAGAGGCATCACTTTGCCAACAAAGTTCCATATAGTCAAAGCTATGGTTTTTCCAGTAGTCACATACAGATGTGAGAGTTGGACCATAAACAAGGCTGAGCTCCAAAGAATTGATGCTTTCAAACTATGGTGCCAGAGAAGACTCGAGAGTCCCTTGGACTACAAGGAGATCAAACCAGTCAATCCATAAGGAAATCAACCCTGAATACTCATTAGAAGGACTAATGCTAAAGCTGTAGCTCCAATACTTTGGCCACCTGATAAGAAGAGTCGACTTATTGGGAAAGACCCTGATGCTGGGCAATATGGAAGGCAGGAGGAGAAGCGGGCAACAGAGGATGAGATGGTTGGATGGCATCATCAACTTAATGGACATGAGTTTAAGCAGATTCTGGGAGATAGTGAAGGACAGGGAAGCCTGGTGTGCTGCAGTCCATGGGGTTGCAAAGAGTTGGACACAACTAAGCAACTGAGCAACAACAACGCGTAACATAATTAATGGTCTTTAGAATAAAAATCTTTAAAAGATGTCTGAAAATGTAAATCAGAACTAGGCACTGGGAACAGTCTATCTGGTTAGCTATGCATCAAAGAAAACATCTTTGTAGTCCAGACTTAATCAGCTCCACACTCAACAACAAATCTTTGTCAAGCACAGCTATGGGAGAGGAGATACAAAATTGAACAAGATTCAGTCCTCATCCTCAAGATATTCACAGTCTAGCAAGCTCCAATACTTTGGTCACCTGAAGAGAAGAGCTGACTCATTAAAAAAGACCCTGATGCTGGGAAAGATTGAAGGCAGAAGAAGGGGACAACAGAGGATGAGATGGTTGGATGGCATCACCAACTCAATGGACATGAATTTGAGCAAGCTCTGGGGAATCGTGGATGACAAGGAAGCCTGGTGTGCTGCAGTCCATGGGGTAACAAAGAGTCAGCCATGACTTAGTGACTGAACAACAACAAGCAAGGGATACTCACAAGCAGACAAGCAAATGAGCAGCAGGATAAATTATAATACAAAGATGGACATCATGCAATGGGGTCACAACAAAGAGGCTCTGAATATGAAGACGAACACACCAAGGAACAAAAAGCAGGCATGACCCCAGGCAGAAGGGAAGAGGCTGTGCTGGGACACAGTGGGGCTGAGTGATTTCACTCCCTGTAGCTGCAACCTGTACACAGCTGGACAACAGGTGTGGGTGAGGCTGGTGACAGGGCTGGTTAGGTAGACCAGGCAGTTTAGAAGGCTTGTCAGTCTCTAAGGAATTTGGACATCCTGTAGGCAACAGGAAGCCATTGAAGATTTTTAAGGGGCAGTAATGTGATGCAAAGCTCACATCACAAAGATCCCCTGAGCTGTCCTTTGGGAACAAGGACTCAGAAAAGTGGACACCAGGAGACCCTTGAGAGCTCCTACAGTTCTTCAAGTGAGGGAGAATTAGGCATTGAATGCAGAATCAAGAGACTTTGTCTGGGAGACCGGATAGAATTTGGTAAAGATGGGAGGGTGGTGTGAAAGAAGGTAGTATTTAAAATTTTCCCAGTATTTTGGACTTATACACAAGTAAGAACTCATTTCCTTCAAGGAGCATTAAGAGCACAGCAGGTGTGCATGTGCACAATCAAAGCCTCACCAGTGCCCGCCCATTTACAAAGTAAGGCAGCCCCACGAAAGCAACCCTTAATTCCTGTGAGTGGTGCCATCTCCTTCCGACAGCTCCCATTCTGCTCACAATGGCTCAGTGTGTGGAAAGGCCTTCATGAAAGCTGGTCCTTCTACACACCCTGCTGTCTGTGCCCAACCTTCAGTGCACAGAGCAGGCTGTCCCTAACTCACTTGTGTGTGCTGCATAGAACCCTTTTCTTCGATCATGTAGGGACACATCTTTATTTTGTAAACCACAATGAAAGCCAGCGGGCCTCTCAAGACCCTTGAAACCTACATATGTCCTCAATAGATCACAGATCTCAGTGCTGCCAGGCTGGCCATCTGGGTCAGCTGAAACATATCCACACGTGACTTGCCTGCCCCAGCCTAAGCCACACAGTCAGCCAAGTTTTGTCAGTGATACCCTCTGAGCTCAAATGTCTGCACCTAATTGCCTGCAGGTCACAACCAGAGAGTACACATTTATTGCCCTACCAAAGGGAACATTTCATTTTCATTAATTTTCCATTACAGCCTTCATGCTAATAAAGCTGTGCCACACACATTAGCTACCAAAATGTTCATCAAATCATTGTTCATAAACGCAAAAAATTACAAATCATCTAAATGTCCAACTATGGGACACAAAGACATTAAAGTCCATCTATATCATGGAATAGTATGTAGCTCTGAAAAATGCTTTTCCATAAGAGGATCTATGCATATGACAGGATGCTCACTGCAGAATACTTTCTAGACTGTCTACTCCATAAGGGTAAGGGATTTGTTTTGTTCATCAACGTACCTTCAGTGCCTCTGACAGGATCAGGCACAAGGTAGTCACGCTTTAACTATCTTTTGACTGAATCAATATAAGAAGTAGGAAAAGTGGATGACAGAGTCTAGTTACAATCCTGTAAAAAGAAACACACACAGAGAGAGAGAAGGATCTGGAAGGATATACATCAAAAGGTTATCAATAGTTTTTCTGGAAGAGTGAGCTTTTTTGTATTCTTGTCCTATCCCTTTTTTCTGTTCACAGTAACAGAAGCCAAAACAAAAGAAACAAAAAAAATCATTTGGGGTAAAGAGGGGGTATACCTTTACAAACTCAGCACTGTTCATCCATGAACTCACTGTCATTTCCATGCCAGAATAACATTAAACTAACCTCAGTTTTACATGTAACCCAGAGCACTAATTTGCAATAACACAGATCAGTTCCCTCTGGCTCACATCAGACTGGCCCCCTTGGCTTTGACCTCATTATCAGCTTGGGTTCCACGCAGGCCCTTCAGGATCCCATACTCTTGATAGAGCCTCATCCTAGTCCTGTGACTGAGCTCTGTGAGTTTCCAATCCTTTTCAAATAAGAAAAGGACATTTTACTACTCTCATATAAACAGACTGCCCATGTTTGCAGGGCCGTTCTCCTCTCCTCACTATACCAAGCATGAGAAGTGTGAACACTTTTCACCCAGTTCCTCCAAAGGCAGTTAAAAAAGCACCCAAAGGTGTTACCCACTGGGGCCTCATCTGAGTTAAATTACAACTGCCTGAGAGGAAAAAGGGGTAAGCAAAAACACTAAAGCTATAAAATCAGCTTATGAAGTTGCCCTGGTACCAGAGCTGGTGTGTCTAATCCTCTCCTGGCTGAGCTAATTGGCTTAACGCACTGATGATTTTACAGCCCCAGAAGCCATTCTCTGATTGCAGGAATGAGAGCTGCCAAATGATCTTCAACCACAGCACAGACGGGCCCAGTGCCGCCAGAAGAATATCTGGGGAAAGAGCTATTTTAAACGAACGCTCCTGTGGGTATAAGGATACTTTTCTGTCTAGACTTCTGGTAACACCTGTTGCTCACTCATCCTGCCCTCTGTCCACCTCCCCCTTGGCAGTGGCGTGGCCAGGACAAACCATGGCCACCTGACAGGGCCTGGAGATGCAGCCACGTGAACAGAAGTACTGAGCAGCCCAGGCGTCGCATGCTCTGGCGCAGCCTGTCAGACAGCCTGCTGCCAGGTGTCAAGGAGCCGTCTGTGGGCAGAGAGCAGGCAGGGTAGGCCAGCAGTTTAAACTTTCAGGTGGCCAGGAAGAGGAGTCTTCTTCCTCAGTGCATTACGGCTCTGGTTCCGACATGCAGGTCAGCATGGAGCACGGAGAAGATGGCAGAGTTCTTGTCCAGTCCCATCCTCTATACCTGATTATCGCTGATAAGTGATTGTCCAGCTTATCCTTGAATCCTTACGATGACAGGAAACTTGCTACCTTATTAAACAGCTCATTTTATTGGGGAGTTGTCTTCCTTACACTGATACGGTCCCTTTCTGTAACCTTTACTCCCGTCATTACACATTAGAGAGTTATGTAGAAAGACTCTCATGTCTCTTTCATGCAGTTCGAATCAAGATAGGCTTCTGTGTAAGGAGTATAAAATGGTTCAGGTACATAGGGGTACGTGGGTAGTGGAAGCCTGTGGGAATTTGCCAATTCCTTGCAGATAAGTGCCTGGGTTTTAATAAGTCCTAAAGATAAGACACTCAGCCTGGGCTTGGGCCGGGCTGGAGGTGAGATAGGAGATGACTGCATAAAGCTAGGATTCCCAAAGGACAGACCTCAGAGGAAAGAAGAAACAGTGCCAAACCAAAAGTCTGCAAAGACACTGTCTGATTCAAACCAGATTCTGGATGGAACAGGAAAAAAATGTTTCCCTAGAAATCCCTAAGCACAAGTTCACATTCTTTGAGATAAAATTCACACTATATATGTAACTTAAAAACTCAGTTGATATCATCATTTTTAAATAATTCTGAGTTGGTCACGCAAAAGCAAAGTTAACTGTCTCTGGAGTAAAACAAAACTCAAGCCTCAGGAGTTCTCACAGACAAAGTTCTTCCAGTAACACCATCTCAAAATTCTCAAATCACCAAACATACAAGAAAACAAGCTACCATAATCCCAATTGAGAAGAAAGAAAAAAATTGCTGAATCAGAACCACACAGACTGCACATATAATTATCAGATACAGAATATGGAACAAGTGCACTTAATGTGTTTAAAGAAATTATCTAACTTGCAAGTATTTAATTTTTGATACTTTATTCCTATTTAAAGGGGGAGAAAAGCTTATCAAAATTAATAATTCAGATAAAAATGGCAAAATAGAATTCCTAGAAATAAAGAAAATACAAAAATTGAAAGTATAAACTCAGTTGATGTGTCAAACTGTGTAAAACTAGAAAGAGTGAGTAAATTGAAAAATTAGGTTTAAATAGATAGATAGATAGATATAAAATACAGCATGGATATACAGAGGTGAAAAAATTGCCAGAGTTTAAAAAGATATGGAGGCTAAAAAGAGAAGGCCCAACATAGGTCTAATCTGAGGTCTAAAAAGGGATAATAGAAAAGAGGAAGAAGCATCATGACAGAATTTTCCCAGGGAAATTTTATCCTCAGATTTAGGAAACACAATAAACTCCAATGAAGATAAGAAATAAAAAGGAAAAAAACAAACAACCTTGACCCATTATAGTGAAACATAAACATCAAAAGCAAATAGATTTTTTAATCAACCAGAGAGGGGGAAAAAAAAAAAGATTACCAGTAAATACTTTCAATTAGACTGATAGCTGATTTCTCAATTACAACAGTGTAGGACTTCAAAAATACAAGCAAAAGCTGAAGAAACCATGGGAAAACTGACAAACTCACCATTGTAGAGGAAAATTTTATAATCTCTTTATTTGATAGATCAAATAAAGTAACACCAAAGTTTGGTGGATTTTCCCGCTCAACGTTTATTCTAATCTCTTTGTGGTATGTCTTCTGGGACTGTGGAGCTAGAAACCTAAAACTACACTTCCCAGGTTCCCTTGTATGACCCAGTTTTCCTAGGACAATCATATTTATGCCCATTTTCCTAATGACCATTAACAGCATCCTCTTTTTACACTCAAAACTGTTTCTTATGGATAATA
Organism: Tragelaphus eurycerus; assembly: GCA_935064755.1. Lineage (NCBI taxonomy): Eukaryota > Metazoa > Chordata > Mammalia > Artiodactyla > Bovidae > Tragelaphus > Tragelaphus eurycerus. The sequence continues at coordinate 11,174,824 of CAKXYN010000024.1, read as the reverse complement.
AATTATATAGTTACTCTATTTATATGTAAAACACCATAAAAGCAAAAGCTTTTTTCAAACATGCTGCATTGGTGACTCAAATATCAAATGCCACATTTTACTTTCAGGGGTATGATTTTTCCAAAAAGGTGAATGCTTCTTAACAAAGCAAATTATAACCTTCTCTTGGATTTACATGACAGTGACATTTCTGGAAAATTCTATGTGTGCTAAAATCATGAAAAATATCTTTAGTGTTTACATATAAAATGGAGATCATTTTCAACAGGTTTTCCAGCTAAACAGAAGTACAGAGGCAATTATGGAGGATGGGAGACAAGTCTTCACTGCAGAAGGCTGTTCTATATATTGCAGGATATTAAGCATCTACTGTTTCTCACCAACCAAGTGCCAGTTGTGCATCCCCCAATTATTGTGACAAAATCAAAACACCTTCCACATGGTGTCTTCGCCCCAGGTTAGTACCACTGAGTGTAGATGACGGAGGTTATTTCAAGCTACAGATGAACACCCATCCAGAACTTGGATCACGTGTCATGGTCTCTGAGGCCTTTCAGTACCTACTGTCTTCCTGCAGGTAAAATGCCTCCCCTTAGACTCTGAAATAGCGTCTGGATTTACTTTATCTTTGCTCTAGAAGGCATTTCTGAAAATTACCTTTGTATTAAAAAATAAACTGTCCTGGAGCAGTTTTATATCGACCAAAACAAAATGTCAAGATAGCACAAAGTTCCCATATATTCCACACCCAGTTTCTATTATTAACATCTTACCCAGGGGCACTAGTGGTAAAGAATCCACCTGCCAAGAGACACAAGAGACTTGGGTTCAATCCATGGGTCAGGAAGATTCCGTGGAGTTGGAAGTGGCAACCACTCCAGTATTCTTGCCTGGAAAATTCCATGGACAGAGGAGCCTGGCAGGCTACAGTCTATGGGGCCGCAAAGAGTTGGACACAATTGAGCAACTGAGCACATATATATTTCTATACATTAATATGGTACATTTGTTACAATTAATGAACCAATGTTGACATATTATTAACTATCTATAATAACATATAATAATTATATATAATAATATAATAACTGATACAATAATAATACATTATTATTAAAGTTCACTCTTTATTCAGACTTCCTTAGTTATTACCTAATATCCTCTTTCGAATCTAGAATCCCATCCAGGACACCTCATTACATTTAATAATCATGTCTCCTCAATCTCCTCCAGGCTCTGATAGTTTCTCAGATTTTCTTTGTTGTCATGACTTTGACAGTTTTGCAGAATCCTAGTCAGGTACTTTGCAGAATGTTCCTCAGTTGAGATATGTCTCATAATTAGACTGGAGTTAAATGTTCTTGGAAAGAAAATCTCAGAATTAAGGTACATTTTCATCATATCATATCAGGAGCACTCACTATCGACATGACTTATCACTGTGGATGTTAATCTTGATCACCTGGCTCCAGGTGGTGTTGATCGGATTTCTCTGCCACGAAATTACTCAGTACTTCTCCCTGTCCCTACAGTAGCATAAAAGAAAGCACTCAGTGTAATCCAACAAAATAGGTACAGAAACTGTATTCAGTTCAGTTCAGTTCAGTTGTTGAGTCATGTCCGACTCTTTGCGACCCCATGAATCGCAGCACACCAGGCCTCCCTGTCCATCACCAACTCCCGGAGCTCACTCAGACTCACATCCATCGAGACAGTGATGCCATCCAGCCATCTCATCCTCTGTCGTCCCCTTCTCCTCCTGCCCCCAATCCCTCCCAGCATCAGAGTCTTCTCCAATGAGTCAGCTCTTCGCATGAGGTGGCCAAAATACTGGAGTTTCAGCTTTAGCATCATTCCTTCCAAAGAAATCCCAGGGCTGATCTCCTTCAGAATGGACCGGTTGGATCTCCTTGCAGTCCAAAAGACTCTCAAAAGTCTTCTCCAACACCACAGTTCAAAAGTATCAATTCTTCGGTGCTCAGCTTTCTTCACAGTCCGACTCTCACATCCATACATGACCACTGGAAAAACCATAGCCTTGATTAGACAGATCTTTGTTGCCAAAGTAATGTCTCTGCTTTTGAATATGCTATCTAGGTTGGTCATCACTTTCAAGGAGTAAGCATCTTTTAATTTCATGGCTGCAGTCACCATCTGCAGTGATTTTGGAGCCCCCAAAATTAAAGTCTGACAGTTTCCACTGTTTCCCCATCTATTTCCCATGAAGTGATGGGACCAGATGCCATGATCTTAGTTTTCTGAATGTTGAACGTTAAGCCAACTTTTTCACTCTCGTCTTTCACTTTCATGAAGAGGCTCTTTAGTTCCTCTTCACTTTCTGCCATAAGGGTGGTGTCATCTGCATATCTGAGGTAATTGATATTTCTCCCAGTCTTGATTCCAGCTTGTGCTTCTTCCAGCCCAGTGTTTCTCATGATTTACTCTGCATATAAGTTCCTTATTTTCTGGCAAAAGAAGATGCTGTAGAATCAACTCGTAAATATCCTCTCTCAGTGCTAGAATTAGCTGTTTCTTTATTTCTTATATGGGAGAATAGTGTTAGAACCAAGATCCAGCTGCTGGATGCTACAGGTTGCTACAGAGGTTGTGCTGCTTCCAGCCTCTCAATAGAGCAAGGAAATACATACGTGGATACTATCCCATGAATAAAATGTTATCTATAAATAAATGTTACTACATGTAATCATCTGTATCTATAGTATGCTAAACATGAGTTCATACTGGTATCTCTAACTCTCTATGAGAACAGTTCTAACCTACTCCCCTTGCTTATATATAACTAACTCCAACAGTAAAAGAAAAAAAAAAAAGCTGATTGCCACCATGCACCATCTACTTAATCATTGAATTCCAGCATATATTATAGCAGTCAGAATTTTTAATTAGTACTTTCATGGGAAACAGCTTTATTAACTAGAGTACAATGCTTATGAATACTTTTGAATGCTTATGAATACTTTTCTTTGCCTTAAGTCCTACAGTCTCGGTTCATTTCCAAAGTTACTTAGGTCAGCACTTTTTCCTCCACCCCATTTAGTGAATCGTTTCATATATTTGTAATACAGCTAGATTGCTCTGTCATATTCGTCATATTCTCCATTCCATCCAGGACTGCCTAAATCATTTTTTAAATTTTGATACATCAAGATTCACATTTTGTATTCTAAAGTTCTACAGGTTTTGACAAATGCATTTTGTCATGTACTCATCCACGACAGTGTCCTACAGAATAATTTGATCACCCTAAAAAATGTCTTATGCTTCATCCTAAAATCCCCACCCCTAAATCCCTGGCAACTACTGATCTTTTTGCCATCTTTATAGTCTCACAATTTCCAGAATGTCAAATAACAGGATCGTACAGTATATAGCCTTTTCAGAATGACTTCTCTCATTTAGCAATACACATTTAAGATTCATACATGTCTTTTCATAATTTGATAGCTCATTTCTATTTGCCACTGAATAATATTCCATTGTATGGATGTCACGTAGCTTTTCATCTATTCACATACTGAAGTACATTTTGGTTATTTCCATTTTTTGTTGCTTATAAATAAAACTGTTAAAAACATTCATGTGCATGTTTGTATAAGGGCATAAGGTTTTTAATCAGTTGGTTATATCCTATGTGAAAGCTATAATTAAATTTGTAAGAAACTGCTATTCTAGCTTCTAAAGTGGCTGAATAATCTTGCAGGGAATAAGAGTTCCTATTGCTCCACATCCTTGTCAGCTATTGGAATTGTAAGATTTTTGGATTTTGGCCATTCTAATAGATATAGAGTGGTATCTCACTGTTATTTTAATTTACAATTCCCTAAAAACAAATGATGTTTAGCATCTTTTCATAGGCTAATTTCACATCTACAGATTCTTTTTTTTTTTTTTTGTGAAGTATCTGTTCTGATCTTCCTTCCATTTTTCAATTGGGTTGTTTTCTTATTTCTGGGTTTTAAAAGCTTTTTGTATACATTTTATACAAGTCCCTTTTAAGATAGGTGTTTTGCAAATATTTTCTGCCAATCTATGGCTTGTCTTTTCATTCTCTCAAAAGCATTATCACACAGCAGAATTATTGATTTTAGATTTTAATAAAGTTAAATTTATCACTTTTTCATGGATTAGGATTTTGGTGTTAGATCTAAAAACTCATAACCACACACAAGGCCATCCAGATTTTCTCCTATTTTTCTTCTAGAAGTTTTATAGCTTTGTATTTTATACTTAGATTTACAATATATTTTGAGTTAATTTTTGTGAATGGCAAAAAATCTATGTCTGGGCTCATGTTTTTGAGTATGGACATGCAAGTGTTCCAACACCATTTGTTGAAAATATTATCCTTTATCCATTAAATGGCCTTTGTTCCTTTGCTAAAAGTCATTTGACTATATTTGTGTTGGTTGATTTCTGGGCTCCTACCTGTTCCAGTGATCTTTGTGTCTGTTCTTCAGCATTGTGTTGGTTACTCCACATAAACATTAAATCTGTTTGTCAATACTTACAAAATAACTTGCTGGGATTTTGAAATTTTTTGAATCTATAGATCAAGTTGGAAAAAACTGATGTCTTAATAATATTGAATCTTCCAGTCCATGAACACAGACTATCTCTCCATTTATTTAAGATTTTTAAATAACTTTTAAACACTGATTTTTATATTTTATGGCTATGGTTTTTCCTGTGGTCATGTATGGATATGAGGGTTCAACTGTGAAGAAGGCTGAGCGCCAAAGAATTGATGCTTTTGAACTGTGGTGTTGGAGAAGACTTTTGAGAGTTCCTTGGACTGCAAGGAGATCCAACTAGTCCATTCTGAAGGAGATTAGCCCTGGGATTTCTTTGGAAGGAATGATGCTAAAGCTGAAACTCCAGTACTTTGGCCACCTCATGCGAAGGGTTGACTCATTGGAGAAGACTCTGATGCTGGGAGGGATTGGGGGCAGGAGGAGAAGGGGACGACAGAGGATGAGATGGCTGGATGGCATCACCGACTCGATGGACATGAGTTTGGGTGAACTCCGGAAGTTGGTGATGGACAGGGAGGCCTGGCGTGCTGCGATTCATGGGGTCGCAAAGAGTTGGACACGACTGAGTGACTGAACTGAATTGAACTGAATACAGTTTTTGTACCTATTTTGTTGGATTACACTGAGTGCTTTCTTTTATGCTACTGTAAGTAGTATTTTTAATTTCTAGTCCAAATTATTCCTATGTATGTGCAAGTAATTTATAAGATTATTCCTAATTCTTCCTTCTCATTTCTTATGAAAGTACTATCATTCATTTCATTTATCCATACATAATCACCCAATACATAATTACTCTTAATACTTTAAATAAATGGTATATTTTAGATCAATTAAAAATAAGGTAACTTGGACTTTCCTGGTCGTCCAGTGGCTAAGAATCTGCCAGCCAATGTAGGGGACATGGGTTAAATTCCTAGTGCAGGAAGATTTCATATGCCACCAGGCAACTAAGCCCATGCACCACAACTACTGAGCCCACATTCTAGAGTCTGCAAGCTAATCTGTTCACCCATGTGCCACAACTACTGAAGCCCAAGTATTGGAGAGCCTGTGCTCTGCAACAAGAGAAGCCACCACAGTGTGAATGAAGCCCATCCATTGCAACCAGAAAGTAGCCCCCTCTCACCGCAACTAGAGAAAACCCACAGGCATCAACAAAGACCCAGCACAGCCAAAATTCAAATAAATAAATAAAATTAATAAGAAGAAATAGGTACATAAAAGATATTATCTTTATTCCTTTTCTAACAGTCTTCTTTCTTTATATAGACCCAAGTTTCTGACCCATTTAATTTTCCTTCTGCCTGAAAAACTTCTAACATTTCCTCCAAAGAAGATCTGGTGGTCATCACTTCCTTCACTTTTTTTTTTAATCAGAAAATGCCTTTATTTCTCTACTTTAGAAGGATAATTTTAGCAAATATGAAATTCTAGGTTGATGAGGCTTTCTCTCAATATTTCATATATTTCATTCTATCCTCTTCTTGCTTATAAGTTTACTGATGAGAAGTTTACTGTAATTCTTATCCTTGTTCCTCTGCAAGTAAGGTATTCTTTCTTCTAGCATCTTTTGGAATTTTCACTTTGTCTTTAGTGTTCTGCAGCTTGAATATGATATGTCAAACAGGTATTTATTCTGACATTGTTTTATAAGCTTCTTGGACCTGTTCTTTGGTGTTTGTCATTAATTTGGAAAGTTCTTGTCCAATATACTTCAAATATTTCTTCTGCTCTGTTCTCTCTTTCTTCTTCTGGTATTTCAATTATACATCTGTTATACCTTTTGAAATAGTACCTATGGTTCTTGAGTAATGAGTTCTGATCTCTGTAGTTTTTCCCCATTCTTTTTTCCAATTTGAGTTTCAGTTTGAGAGGTTTCTATGGACTTTTTTCAAGTTCAGTGATTCTTTCTTTGTGTCCAGTCTACTGATAAGACATCAAGACATTCTTCATCTCTTTTACAGTAGTTGTTTATTTATAGCTTTCATTTGATTCTTCCCAGAAACTCCATTTCTCTGCTTACATTAGCACAGGACCTTGTAGGTTGTCTACTTTTTCTACTTTTTCCATTAGAGCTCTTAAAATCATACTTCTCATTTTAAATTCTGTATCTGATAATTCCAACATCTGTGTCATATCTAAGTCTGGGCCCGATGCTTTGTTTTGTCTCTTCAGACTATTTTATTCTTGCCTTTGGTAAGTTTGGTAAGTGAGGCATAGGGGAGAGGAAGCATTCTATAAGCATATGATTATATCTCAGTTTTAGAGGACTTCGGTCTCTGGGCTGTGACCTTCAGAAGTGCCACTTGTAGCTTTCCCTTGACTTAAATGAAAGCAAGCCTGGCTAAAGGAAGCTGGAATAGGAAGAATATTCTTCCCCCAGTGAGATAAGTTCCTGGCATTTTTCCCCTTGAAGAATAGGCCTTGGTTAGGGAACACACTCATGGCATATCTCAATGATTATTCTTCCTCTCTCCTGCCAAAGCCATTTCTCATGAACCTTCACTATTAGAACCTGGTAGAGTTCCTGGAGGTAAAACCTACAAAATGTGAGTATCCCCTTAAAACCAGAGCATGAGGATTTTCTCACTCTCGGGCTAGCTCACACTCAGTTCATTTCAGTCGCTCAGGTATGTCCGACTCTTTGCGACCCCATGAATCGCAGCACATCAGGCCTCCCTGTCCATCACCAACTCCCAGAGTTCACTCAAATTCATGTCCATTGAGTCCGTGATATCATCCAGCCACCTCATCCTGTTGTCCCCTTTTCTTCCTGCACCCAGTCCCTCCCAGCATCAGAGTCTTCTCCAATGATTCAACTATTCGCATGAGGTGGCCAAAGTATTGGAGTTTCAGCTTTAGCATCATTCCTTCCAAAGAACACCCAGGGTTGATCTCCTTTAGAATGGGCTAGTTGGATCTCCTTGCAGTCCAAGGGACTCTCAAGAGTCTTCTCCAACACCACAGTTCAAAAGCATCAATTCTTCAGTGCTCAGCTTTATTCACAGTCCAACTCTCATATCCATACATGACCACAGGAAAAACCATAGCCCTGACTAGATGGACCTTTGCTGGCAAAGTAATGTCTCTGCTTTTCAATATGCTAATACTCAGCCTCTAGCAATTCATCAAAATTATCACTTAACAACCAAAATTACCAGCAGCTTCCACTTCAGATAAGCAGATCCAAACTGCGGCTCTTGGTGTTCACTTCTCTCCATATTTCAGGGTGGTGATTTGTCCTGAAACTTCATTTCTCTGATAGACCTCAGAAAAGTCATTGATACACAGTTTATTTCATTGTTTCATATAAAAACAGAAGTGGTGTCTTCCAATTCAAAGAGGTTTCAGAACTGACACTGAAAGTCCAAAAATTATCTATTTTAACTAGACAAAAATCAAGACTGGCAGGATGTAGTCATTGTTAAAGCTGGGTAATAGACTCATGGGGGTTCTTTATAGAATATTTGAAAATTTTCATAACAAAAGTTTATTTTTAATAAAAGTTATTGTTAAGTAACTGAATTGGGGGCTTCCTGGATGGTTCAATGAGTAAAGAACACTTCTGCAATGTAGGAGACACAGGAAATACAGGTTCAATCTCTGGTTCAGGAAAAGCCCCTGGAGGAGGAAATGGCAACCCACTCCAATATTCTTGCCTGGAAAATCTTATGGAGAGAGGAGCCCGGCCAGCTACAGTCCATGGGGCTGCAAAGAGTTGGACACAACTGAGCACCTGGCACAGCATTATGTAAGTAATTATGAATTAATTATTGTACTAAGGGGTACAATAATGTACCTCTTGATGCTAATGAAACAGATAACAGAGAATAGAGGATCTAACCTGGTCCAGAGGGCAAGAGGAGGTCATCTCAAAGACTTTTAGAGGAGACATTGTGAAAAGAACCCTTGTGCTGTTCTGTCTTCAGGAGATCCAGCAGCCTGGATGGAAAATACAACCTGAGGTTAATCAGGTTGGACCCAAAGGCTGGCCTTCAAAGTTTGAACATGTTAACAATGATTTTAACAGATGAAAAGAGTGAGAATGTTTTGGAAGCAAAGTTTCTGTAAGTTGGAATCCCAAGTAACCTCTTACCCCTCCTGACCACTTGAATCTAGATTGGACAACCAAGTGAGATTTCCACAATTAAATCTAGTCTCCAATACTATTAACTTTGTAAGGACCTCTCCTTCCTCCACAATCAAATTCTCTCTGGGTACCAGTAAGCTCTGGGTTAACCTGTTCATGGAGTGATCCCATAGAAGAAGGATTGAGACTTTATGCTGGGTAGAGATAAAGCCAGAGGAGTGAGGCAATTAGAAAAAAAAAAATTATAATTTTGGAGTTCTGCACACAGGTATGCCATGCTGCTGCTGCTGCTGCTAAGTCGCTTCAGTCGTGTCCGACTCTGTGCGACCCCATAGACAGCAGCCCATCAGGCTCTGCCATCCCCAGGATTCTCCAGGCAAGAGCACTGGAGTGGGTTGCCATTTCCTTTTTGCAACATATAAACTAATGCAAGATGCATGTCTCTTGTGTGTAATATTTTTCTCAGCTGGAAAAACAAAAATTATGCCACTTATCAGCTCTTGTGTGGATTATTGCTAAGCAAATTGAACAATTTTGTGTATGAAAACATTTTCTATCAATGTATTATATAGCTAATGATAACTTATGATGGTAATTATTAAAAAATAGATTGATAACAACATTTAGAGCAACATCTAACTTCCCAAATTATTATTATCAATAATTTTTCAAATAACAGTAATTAATCATTATTATGGTTAAATGATGATTTGCAATATAGTATATGTTTGTTTCAAATAATAAGAGAAATACTAATCTATTATGGTGAAGATAATCAAACTAATAATGGAAGACTGATGACTGCTAATCACTTAACAGTATTGATATTAAAATATCCAAATCATCAAAAATCGGGCAAAATAAAATCTAGTGAGGCATATGGCAAAATAAGTGATCCATAGTCACCAAGTATTTCAAATCAGGATTCAGACCAGTGGTTTGCCACACTGGCTACCCACTAGAAAAGACAAGACTGGGAGGTACCTTTTTAAAAATACCGATGCCCAGCTCCAGCTCCTCCCACCTCCCCACCTCCAGGAAACTGATTTAATCAGACCTGGTGTGGCCAATTTTTTTCAAGCTCCTCAAGTAGCTCTAACATACAGCCAGAGTTGAAAACCACTGCTCTCGATGTTTGATTTTTATGCCTGAGTATAAAGATATATTTGCTCCTAGGGGCAAAATGGAAATCAGAAACCCACTTGCCCAGCCTCTGTCAATCAGTGCTGTGTATAGCTGAGGAATGAGTTGTTAGTTTTAGTTGTTAAAGAATTTTCTTCATGGAAAAGAAGTACATTAAAATACCAAATCACAGTATTTACAGATTGCATGTTTTTTTTCCAACTGTGTTCCCATAGCAACTAAATCCATTTGCTCCCTCCTTTCTCTTGAGTTATTTTCCATCATGAGCCATGCTTTATTAGTGAGGCAAACAGTTTGCCCTCTGAAATGACTGTTTTGCTGTTTACTATTTCTTTGCCAAGGAACCCAACTCTAGTTAGCATCTTCTTCCCTCTTGTGCTACCCACATTTGATAAGCTGGCTGCTGGTCTGGGCAGAGATAGTGTCCCTGCCACTTTCCTCAATCTGGAGCCGTCCTTGAGTTCTTTCTGATGAGCTACTCAAGAAAACACAAGTGGAGAGGGAAGCTTCCCTCAGGAAACCTGAGACTGGAAAACGATGCCAGAAAGGGGATCCATTGAATCCCAAATAGTGACTCAAGTCACTTAAACTGACCGTGGGCAGAGGGTCACCCAGCTCCCGGAGACCTCACTAGGCTTGGTCAGGCAGGGTCACTGGTGGAAAGGAGTCATGGCTTTGGAGCTGGATGCCCGCTAGCTAGGGAGAAAGTGAGTCCTGCTCCTGTATGAAAGCATTACTCAGTCCCCTGAGAGGAGGCCCCAGCGAGGTACAGGACACTGAGATTTCTTTGTGATTTCACCCAGGCCACTTAGCAGACTGCACGGCCTGTTTGTTTGCACATTTGAAACTATGACATTTCACTTGCTAATGGGGTTCTGCTTTTCAAGGGGACAGAGATGCCAAAGAAGATGGCAGGAGGGAGGCACCAGGCGTGGTGCCTCAGCTCAGCTCCTCTCACTGACATCTGATGCCAGGATGGACCTGGGCCGCCAGCACCAGAGGAGAGACGACGGGCACCATTGACTGGGTGACGCTTCGAAATCTCTTCTCACTTGCTACCTCCTCCTGTGTCAGCAGCATAATGAAGAAGAATTGTTTCCTCCTCTCTCTCAGGCTCCTATTAAAAGCCAGAGCTGTAGTGGAGCTGCCCCCCAGGGACAAGGAGGCTCGTAACCCAGGCAGTCTCAGATGGCAGCGACAGAAATCACAGTGGCCAGAGCTTCCCACTCACTGTCAGGATCAAGGGGCAACTTACAGGTGTGCATCAGTTACATTGCTTTGCCAGGTTCTGGGGGCCACTGGAACAGTCCTTGAGGACTCTTCTACCAACATCACCTATTCAAGAATAACTCCCTGTATTGCTGAGGGTCCCAGAAGGAAAGAGGTGCCATTCTTAAACTGGGTGATTTGAGGAGGGTTTAATTAAGGGACTATTTACAAAGCTATGATCAGGGATGCCCATAACATAGCACAAGAGATGATGTGTTACCTGAAAGCTAGTAATAGCGGGGCACTGCTACCACCCAAGGCCCAAGCAGCAGAATCCAGAGGCAAAGCTGCGTGGAGCTGACAGGAGCTGAGGCCTCCAGTTGAGGAAGGCGGCCGACCGCCATGAGCACAGAGGAATAGTGGTACAGAGACACCTGGACCCCATTCTCCTCTCTCCTTTCCAACTGCCAGCAGAACTCCCATTGCCAAACCTAACTGGAAGTTGAGGACCAGTCGTCTTTTTTCCAGCTTATACAGGTCAGCCTCCTAGGGCACAAAAACAAGGTGAAGTGGGAAGAAAGGGTCTGGGAGGGCAGACTATGATATCAAACATCCAGTCTTAAACACCAGAGCCTCCATGATACCCCAATACACGGATAGATTTGTTCCACCATTGCCAAAGCCCTCCCAAATGCCAGTGAATCCCAAAACAACAATGTCCAGGGGGTCAAAAGGGGACACTGAGAGTTTGTAACACGTTCAACAACAAAGTAGGCAAACGGAAGCCTGATTTCCACAAGGACATAAAAGTGATCCAGAGAACACAGACTCAGCATCCCAGCCCTATTCAGTGGTACATCGCAGACTTAAATCACATTGCTGTTCACATTTTCCACTTTTCCTACTCAAAAGGAAATCAGGAGTATCCTGATATGCCCACTACACACAGAAAACCTGCCCAGTTACTTATTTAGAAAGGCAAATGTAAACGGAAGCCTTATTATTCTAAAGTTTGGTGTCATTTGCAGCATTAATTCTAGGCAGGCTTCTTGAATCTAATGATACTTGATTAAGGAATATTACTCAGCCAAGTAAAGAATGAAATCTTGCCATTTTGGACAACGTGATTCTCCAGGGTATTACACTAAGTGAAATAAAGTAGAGAGAGACAGACACCATATGACTTCACTTATATGTGGAATCTAAAAATCAAAACAAGTGAACGAACATAACAGAAACAGAGTCACAAATATAGAGACCAAACAGGTGGTTGTCAGAGGGGAGGGATGTTGAGTGAGATGAGGAAATAAGTGAGGGAGATTTATAGGTGCAACTTTCAGCAACAAAATAAATGAGTCATGGGGATGAAATGTACAGCAAGGAAAATAAAGTAATATTATATCAGTAAAGTAATATCAGTAATATTATAATAATTCTGTATGGTGACAGATGATAACTAGACTTACAGTAATCATTTTCATGTACAGAAATATTGAACTAACATAATGTTGTAGGTTAGTCAATAAAATAAATAAATAAATATAAGAAATTTTAAAAATGATACTTGATTATTGAAACTAATGTCTAAGGAAAATCTGCAGGATTAGTGGTTTGTGTTCTGGGTGGAGCTCGGATAAGAGCAGATGTTTAGATGTACAGAAGATATGGAAGCAATGACTAGATGCTCTTCTTCTCCCAGTGAATGGGGTGAGGAGAGGCAATAATGATTATAACGTCTGTCCTACCCGGTTTACGTGATCCATCCAACATTCTGTGTTTTGGTTTCTACTTGGTGTTACAAGGAACCTGAAGAGTGCTATGTATGGCTCAAAAAAAGATGGTGTCCCCCAATGCTGATGGTGATTTCAGGAGGTAGCACACTTTTTCTAAATTCAAAGTCATGTGCAAATTTGATGGTGCATTCATTCTCTCTTGCAATTTATTCATAAAAATTCAACATTTCTTGGATTTTAAAACTGGGTCAAAGATGTTCCGTCAGTTTAACACTAGAATTGGCCCCCACTTCAAGGTTATTAAAAAGAAGACAAAATTTATGAAACTGATCAGAAGACGATAAAATGGTGGTAGAAATCAGATTCTTATTCATTTGGACTCTCCATGCTTTGTACTGTTTTTATTCAATATATTAAATTTTTCATAGCTGTTTACTGACTAGGCATATTATACACTGTTCATCTAAGAATCATTCTTCTTTTCAGTTCATAGCCATGGTGACCATATTTTCCCGAGGAAAATTAAAATTTACCACCTTGACACGTGCTAACCTGAAAAACATATAGTCACCATGGTTATGATATATACAGAGGCACACTATGGGTAACAGCATCCACAATAATAGCCAAAAACAGCCTCGCAAAAGCCTCTCTTTAACCCATGAACCTGTTCTCCAGGAAACCTGATTCCTGTGATTAGAGTGGTTCAGGGTAAGTTCAGACAGATGGAGGCATTTGTCACTTCCCTTGCACTTGCATCCTTTTGCCTTCCCAGAGCCCACAACTACCCCTCTCCCATCCCGAAACAACAGTGCCAACGTGCTCAACACACCAATACACTCCACTATGCTCTCGAGCCATGGAATTTCTCCACTGAGGCCTCTACACATGCAGCAGTGTTATTTTCAGAGTGGTAAACCACTTTGCCCAGACAGCTGAGATCATGACTGTTCAGACAAGCCTCTTGGTTTTCAACCTTTCCTCTCTTCTCTATTGCAATTGATGTTCAGGTCTCCACAGCTATGGTCTCCTTCCAAGACCTAGGTTGGTCATAAGAGGCACTTGGAGAGCCACATGTCTTAAGTGGCTGCAGAGAAGGACAAGGAAGACTGGGCCCAATGGAGAGGGGGCAGACTGATTATCCCCCATCTGCTGAGACTGGAGTTAGATACATGGCCAAGGATTTTTGTAATTTTTCCTATAGGTAACTGGGAAGTATCACTGTTTTTTAAGCAGGGATATGAATTAATCAAAGATCATTTTAATGGCAATGGGAAGGATGAAATGGGAGAGATGGGGAGAGAAAATTGCAGATGGTACATCAGAAGACAGAAGAGTCCAATTCTGGCAGTACAGAAGACAAAAATAGAGAATATCTAGAAAGAAAATTTCTCAACATAGTCAAATACCAAAGAAAAGTTAAATAGAATAATATTTTTTTAATTTAGCTATTTGACCTTGTGGTTAGTGTTAAGAAACCTGAAAGGACATAGTCTCATTTCTCAGTAAATTGTCACTCTGAGAAGCTCAAAATGTCAATGAAGTTAAAGTATCTAGAACACAATTTCATGTCTATGAAATATTTCTTAAATGATGAGCATGTTCTTCAATAAATGCAGAAAAAGCCTTTGACAAAATTCAGCATCCATTTATTATAAAAATGCTTCAAAAAATGGAAATAGAGGAACCTACCTCAACATAGTAAAGGCCATATATAAAAGCCCATGGTAAACATTATTCTCAATGGTGAAATCTAAAAGCATTCCCTCTAAGGTCAAGAACAAGACAAGGGTATCCAATCTCACCACTATTATTCAACATAGTTTTGGAAGTTCCAGCTATGGCATTTACAGAAGAAAAAGAAATAAAAGGAATCCAGATAGAAAAAGAGGAAGCAAAATTCTCACTCTTTGTAGATGACATGATACTCTACATAGAAAACCCAAAAGAAACTATCAGAACATTACTAGAGCTCATCAGTGAATTCAGCACAGTATACAAGATCAACACACTGAAATCACTTGCACTCCTATATACTAACAATGAAAAATCAGAAAAAGAAATTAAGGAATACCATTCACCACTGCAACAAAAAAATAAAATAAAATAACCAGAAATAAACCTACCTAAGGAGACAAAAGACCTGTATACAGAAAACTATAAGACACTGATGAAAGAAATCAAAGATGACATAAACAGATAGAGAGATATCCCATGATCCTGGGTAGGAAGAATCAATATTGTGAAAATGAATATACTACCAAATTTGGTCTACAGATTCAACGCAATTCCTGTCAAATTACCAAAGGCATTTTTCACAGAACTAGAACAAAAATTTTCACAATTCATATTCAGACAGAAAAGACCCCAAATAGCCAAAGTAGTCTTAAGGAAGAAGAATGGAGCTGGAAGAATTAACCTTCCTGACCTCAGACTATAGTATAAAGCTACAGTCATCAAAACAGTATGGTACCGGCACAAAAAGAGAAATACAGACCAATGGAACAAGATACAGAACCCAGAGATAAACCCATGCACCTACGGGTACCTTAATTTTTGACAAAGGAGGCAAAAATATACAATGGGGCAAAGACAGCCTCCTCAATAAGTGGTGCTGGGAAAACTGGACAGCTATGTGCAAAAGAGTGAAATTAGATCACTACTTAATGCCATACACAAAGATAAACTCAAAGTGGATTAAAGACCTAAATGTAAGACCAGAAACTATTAAACTCTTAGAAGAGAACATAGGCAGAACACTCAATGCAACAAATCAAAGCAAGATCTTCTATGACCCACCTCCTCCTGCTGCTGCTGCTAAGTCACTTCAGTTGTGTCCGACTGTGTGCGACCCCATGAATCGCAGCACGCCAGGCCTCCCTATCGATCACCAACTCCCGGAGGTCACCCAGACTCACGTCCATCGAGTCAGTGATGCCATCCAGCCATCTCATCCTCTGTCGTCCCCTTCTCCTCTTGCCCCTAATCCCTCCCAGCATCAGAGTCTTTTTCAGGGAGTCAATTCTTCCCATGAGGTGGCCAAAGTACTGGAGTTTCAGCTTTAGCATCATTCCTTCCAAAGAAATCCCAGGGCTGATCTCCTTCAGAGTGGACTGGTTGGATCGCCTTGCAGTCCAAGGCACTCTCAAGAGTCTTCTCCAACACCACAGTTCAAAAGAATCAATTCTTCGGCGCTCAGCCTTCTTCACAGTCCAACTCTCACATCCATACATGGCCACAGGAAAAACCATAGCCTTAACTAGACAAACTTTTGTTGGCAAAGTAATGTCTCTGCTTTTGAATATGCTTTCTAGGTTGGTCATAACTTTCCTTCCAAGGAGTAAGTGTCTTTTAATTTCATGGCTGCAGTCACCATCTGCAGTGACTTTGGAGCCCAGAAAAATAAAGTCTGACACTATTTCCACTGTTTCCTCATCTATTTCCCATGAAGTGATGGGACCAGATGCTATGATCTTCATTTTCTGAATGTTGAGCTTTAAGCCAACCTTTTCACTCTCCACTTTCATTTTCATCAAGAGGCTTTTTAGTTCCTCTTCACTTTCTGCAATAAGGGTGGTGTCATCTGCATATCTGAGGTTATTGATATTTCTCCCAGCAATCTTGATTCCAGCTTGTGCTTCTTCCAGTCCAGTGTTTCTCATGATGTACTCTGCATATAAGTTAAATAAACAGGGTGACAATATACAGCATTGACGTACTCCTTTTCCTATTTGGAACCAGTCTGTTGTTCCATGTCCAGTTCTAACTGTTGCTTCCTGACCTGCACACAAATTTATCAAGAGGCAGGTCAGGTGGTCTGGTATTCCCATTTCTTTCAGAATTTTCCACAGTTTATTGTGATCTACACAGCCAAAGGCTTTGGCATAGTCAATAAAGCAGAAATAGATGTTTTTCTGGAACTCTCTTGCTTTTTCCATGATCCAGCGGATGTTGGCAATTTGATCTCTGGTTCCTCTGCCTTTTCTAAAACCAGCTTGAACATCAGGAAGCTCACGGTTCACATATTGCTGAAGCCTGGCTTGGAGAATTTTGAGCATTACTTTCCGAGCGTATGAGATGAGTGCAATTGTGCAGTAGTTTGAGCATTCTTTGCCATTGCCTTTCTTTGGGATTGGAATGAAAACTGACCTTTTCCAGTCCTGTGGCCACTGCTGAGTTTTCTGAATTTGCTGGCATATTGAGTGCAGCACTTTCACAGCATCATCTTTCACGATTTGGAATAGCTCCACTGGAATTCCATCACCTCCACTAGCTTTGTTCATAGTGATGCTTTCTAAGGCCCACTTGACTTCACATTCCAGGATGTCTGGCTCTAGGTCAGTGATCACACCATCGTGACTATCTGGGTCATGAAGATCTTTTTTGTACAGCTCTTCTGTGTATTCTTGCCACCTCTTCTTAATATCTTCTGCTTCTGTTAGGTCCATACCATTTCTGTCCTTTATCGAGCCCATCTTTGCATGAAATGTTCCTTTATCTCAGATTTTCTTGAAGAGATCTCTAGTTTTCCCATTCTGTTGTTTTCCTCTATTTCTTTGCATTGATCACTGAAGAAGGCTTTCTTATCCCTCCTTGCTATTCTTTGGAACTCTGCGTTCAGATGTTTATATCTTTCCTTTTCTCCTTTGCTTTTCACTTCTCTTCTTTTCACAGCTATTTGTAAGGCCTCCTCAGACAGCCATTTTGCTTTTTTGCATTTCTTTTCCATGGGGATGGTCTTGATCCCTATCTCCTGTACAATGTCACAAACCTCATTCCATAGTTCATCAGGCACTCTATCTATCAGATCTAGGCCCTTAAATCTATTTCTCACTTCCACTGTATAATAATAAGGGATTTGATTTAGGTCATACCTGAATGTTCAAGCTGGTTTTCGAAAAGGCAGAGGAACCAGAGATCAAATTGCCAACATCCGCTAGATGATGGAAAAAGCAAGAGAATTCCAGAAAAACATCTATTTCTGCTTTATTGACTATGCCAAAGCCTTTGACTGTGTAGATCACAATAAACTGTGGAAAATTCTGAAAGAGATGGGAATACCAGACCACCTGATCTGCCTCTTGAGAAATCTGTATGCAGGTCAGGAAGCAACAGTTAGAACTGGACACGGAATAACAGACTGGTTCCAAATAGGAAAAGGAGTACGTCAAGGCTGTATATTGTCACCATGTTTATTTAACTTAAATGGCAACCCACTCCAGTTTTCTTGCCTGGAGAATCCCAGGGGCAGGAGAGCCTGGTGGGCTGACGTCTATGGGGTCACGCAGAGTTGGACACGACTGAAGTGACTAGCAGCAGCAGAGTACATCATGAGAAATGCTGGACTGGAAGAAACACAAGCTGGAATCAAGATTGCTGGGAGAAATATCAATAGCCTCAGATATGCAGATGACACCACCCTTATGGCAGAAAGTGAAGAGGGGCTAAAAGCCTCTTGATGAAAGTGAAAGTGGAGAGTGAAAAGGTTGGCTTAAAGCTCAACATTCAGAAAACTAAGATCATGGCATCTGGTCCCATCACTACATGGGAAATAGATGGAGAAACAGTGGAAACAGTGTCAGACTTTCTTTTTCTGGGCTTCAAAATCACTGCAGATGGTGACTGCAGCCATGAAATTAAAAGACGCTTACTCCTTGGAAGGAAAGTTATGACCAACCTAGATAGCATATTCAAAAGCAGAGACATCACTTTGCCAACAAAGGTTCATCTAGTCAAGGCTATGGTCTTTCCTGTGGTCATGTATGGATGTGAGAGCTGGACTGTGAAGAAAGCTGAGCGCCGAAGAATTGATGCTTTTGAACTGTGGTGTTGGAGAAGACTCTTGAGAGTCCCTTGGACTGCAAGGAGATCCAACCAGTCCATTCTGAAGGAGATCAGCCCTGGGATTTCTTTGGAAGGAATGATGCTAAAGCTGAAACTCCAGTATTTTGGCCACCTCATGTGAAGAGTTGACTCATTGGAGAAGACTCTGATGCTGGGAGATGGATTGGGGGCAGGAGGAGAAGGGGACGACAGAGGATGAGATGCCTGGATGGCATCACTGACTCGATGAATATGAGTCTGGGTGACCTCTGGGAGTTGGTGATGGACAGGGAGGCCTGGCATGCTTGCGGTTCATAGGGTCGCAAAGAGTTGGACACGACTGAGTGACTGATTTGATCTGATCTGAATGGTCTAGTGGTTTTCCCTACTTTCTTCAGTTTAAGTCTGAATTTGGCAATAAGGAGTTCATGGGTATACATATATCCCCTCCCTTTTGAACCTGCCTCTCATCTCCCACCTCATCTCACCCCTCTAGGTTGTCACAGAGGACTGGGTTTGAGCTCCCTGCCTCACAGAGCTATCTGGCTATCTGTTTTACATATGGTAATGTGTATGTTTCCATGCTACTCTTTCAATGCGTCCCACCCTCTCTTTCCCCCACTGTGTCCACAAGTCTGATCTCTGTCTGCCTCTCCATTGTTGCCCTGAAAATATGTTCATCAGTGCCATCTTTCCAGATTCCATATATATGTGTTAATATAGGATATTTGTTTTTCTCTTTCTGACTTACTTCACTGTATAATAGGCTCTAGGCTCATCCACTGCACCAGGACTGAGTCAAATGCATTTTTTTTTTTTTTTACTGAGTAATATTCCACTGTATATATATACCACAGCTTCTTTATCCCTTCATCTGTCAATGGACTTTAGGCTGTTTTCATGTCCCAGCTAATGTAAACACTGCTGCAATGAACATTGAGCAACATGTGTCTTTTTCAATTGTGGTTTTCTCAGGGTATATGCTCAGTAGTGGGATTGTTGGGTCATATGTGGTTTTCAGAGAAGGCAATGGCACCCCACTCCAGTACTCTTGCCTGGAAAATCCCATGGACAGAGGAGTCTGGTAGGCTGCAGTCCATGGGGTCGGTAAGAGTCGGACACGACTGAGCAACTTCACTTTCACTTTTCACTTTCATGCTTTGGAGAAGGAAATGGCAACCCACTCCAGTGTTCTTGCCTGGGGAATCCTAGGGACAGGGGAGTCTGGTAGGCTGCCGTTTATGGGGTCACACAGAGTCGGACATGACTGAAGTGACTTAGCAGTAGCAGTATGTGGTTTTTTATTATTATTTTTTTTTTTTTTATCAAGAATCTCTTTTATTGATTATCAGAAACATTACAAACATCTAGTATGAACAAATTGTAACATGATAGTGTTTAGTTTGAACAATTAATACATTTCAGATATAATATTATACATATTTCAATGCTATTCTCCCCAATCATCTCACCCTCTCCTGGTCCCAGAGTCCAAAAGTCTGGTCTATACATCAGTGTCTCTTTTGTTGTCTCGTAAATAGGGTTATTTTTTACCATCTTTCTAAATTCCATATATATGCGTTAGTATACTGTATTTGTGCTTTTGTTTCTGGCTTACTTCACTCTGTATAATAGGCTCCAGTTCCATCCACCTCCTTAGAACTGATTCAAATGTAATCTTTTTAATGGCTGAGTAATATTCCATTGTGTATATGTACCACAGCTTGCTTATCCATTCATCTGTGGATGGACATCTAGGTTGCTTCCACGTTCTGGCTATTGCAAACAGTGCTGCTATGAACATTGGGGTACAGGTGTCTCTTTCAATTCTGGTTTTCTCAGTGTATATGCCCAGCAGTGGGATTGCTGGATCATAAGGCAGTTCAATTTGCAGTTTTTTGAGGAATCTCCATACTGTTCTCCAAAGTGGCTGTACTAGTTTGCATTCCCACCAACAGTGCAAGAGGGTTCCCTTCTCTCCGCACCCTCTCCAGCATTTATTGCTTGTGGACTTTTGGATAGCAGCCATTCTGATTGGCGTGAAATGGTATCTCATAGTGGTTTTGATTTGCATTTCTCTGATAATGAGTGATGTTGAGCATCTTTTCATGTGTTTGTTAGCCATCTGTATGTCTTCTTTGGAGAAATGTCTATTGAGTTCTTTGGCCCATTTTTTGATTGGGTCATTCATTTTTCTGGAATTGAGCTGTAGAAGTTGCTTGTATATTTTTGAGATTAGTTGTTTGTCAGTTGCTTCATTTGCTATTATTTTCTCCCATTCTGAAGGCTGTCTTTTCACCTTGCCCATAGTTTCCTTTGTTGTGCAAAAGCTTTTTAAGTTTGATTAGGTCCCATTTGTTCATTTTTGATTTTATTTCCAATATTCTGGGAGGTGGGTCACAGAGGATCCTGCTGTGATGTAAGTCAGAGAGTGTTTTGCCTATGTTTTCCTCTAGGAGTTTTATGGTTTCTGGTCCTACATTTAGCTCTTTAATCCATTTTGAGTTTACTTTTGTGTATGGTGTTAGAAAGTGTTCTAGTTTCATTCATATGGAGGGGTCTTGTTTTTGTATCCATTCAGCCAGTCTCTGTCTTTTGGTTGGGGCATTCAACCCATTTACATTTAAGGTAATTAATGATAAATATGATCCCGTTGCCATTTACTTTGTTGTTTTGGGTTTGAATTTATATATCCTTTTTGTGTTTCCTGTCTAGAGAATGTCCTTTAGTATTTGTTGGAGAGCTGGTTTGGTGGTGCTGAATTCTCTCAGCTTTTGCTTGTCTGTAAAGGTTTTGATTTCTCCTTCATATTTGAATGAGATCCTTGCTGGGTACAATAATCTGGGCTGTAGGTTCTTTTCTTTCATCACTTTAAGTATGTCTTGCCATTCCCTCCTGGCTTGGAGAGTTTCTATTGAAAGATCAGCTGTTATCCTTATGGGAATTCCCTTGTGTGTTATTTGTTGTTTTTCCCTTGCTGCTTTTAATATTTGTTCTTTGTGTTTGATCTTTGTTAATTTGATTAATATGTGTCTTGGGGTGTTTCGTCTTGGGTTTATCCTATTTGGGACTCTCTGGGTTTCTTGGACTTGAGTGATTATTTCCTTCCCCATTTTAGGGAAGTTTTCAACTATTATCTCCTCTAGTATCTTCTCATGGTCTTTCTTTTTGTCTTCTTCTTCTGGGACTCCTATGATTCGAATATTGTAACGTTTAATATTGTCCTGGAGGTCTCTGAGATTGTCCTCATTTCTTTTAATTCGTTTTTCTTTTTTCTCCTCTGATTCCTTTAATTCTGCCATTCTATCTTCTAATTCGCTAATTCTATCTTCTGCCTCTGTTATTCTACTATTTGTTGCCTCCAGAGTGTTTTGGATCTCATTTATTGCATTATTCATTATATGTTGATTCTTTTTTATTTCTTCTAGGTCCTTGTTAAATCTTTCTTGCATCTTCTCAATGCTTTTCTCCAGACTATTTATCCATGATTCCATTTTGCTTTCCAGATTTTGGATTAATTTAACTATCATTATTCGGAATTCTTTATCAGGTAGGTTCGCTATTTCTTCCTCTTTTGTTTGGTTTGGTGGGCTTTTATCCTGTTCCTTTACCTGCTGGGAATTCTTCTGTCTTTTCATCTTGTTTAAATTGCTAAGTTTGGGGTGTCTTTACTGTATTCTGGTAGTCTGTGGAGTTCTCTTTATTGTGGCGTTTCTGCACTATATGTGGGTTTGTACCGGTGGCTTGTCGAGGTTTCTTGTTTATGGAAGCTTGTATCGGTGTTCTGGTGGGTGGAGCTGGATTTCTTTTCTCTGGGGTGCAGTGGAGTGTCTAGTAGTGAGTTATGAGATGTCTATGCTTTTGGGGTCGCTTTGTGTAGCCTGTGTATTGGAGCTCAGGCTGTGTTCTTGTTTTTCTGGAGAATTTGCTTGGTATGTCTTGTTGTGGAACTTGCTGGTCTTTGTGTGATGCTTGGTTTCAGAGTAGGTATGGAGGCTTTTAATGAGCTCCTGTCAATTAGTGTTTCGTGGGATCAGGGTATGGACTTAAGCCTCCTGGTTCCAGTTATTGGTCTTATTTTTACAGTAGTCTCAAAAACTTCTTCTTCTATAATGCATTCCACAACTGGACTGCTCAGAGATGTTCACGGAATTATACATAGAAGGAAAAAGGGAGGAAGGAGACAGAGGTGGTCAGGAGGATAAAAGGAGGGAGTGTGAAGGAGAGAGACAGATCTAGTCAGTAATCAGTAAAGAAAAGAAAAAAGGAAAGGAAAAAAGCAAAGGACAAAAAGGAAAAAAAGAAAAAAAAAACAAAACAGGGTCGCAAAAGTTATATCTAAACGTGGAGATTAAAGAAGTACTAGAGGATAAAAATAATAATAATAATAAAAAAATAAAAGAAACAAAACAAACAACAACAAAAAAAAAATTAAAAGGGAAAAAAAAAATTTTGTTTTCCTTTTTCCAATTAAAAAATAATAAAAATTTAAAAAATATATATATATTAAAAAAAGAAAAGAAAAAAAAAAGGAAATAATGATGGTAAAAATAGTAACAATATATATAAGAGTTTCTCTATTATTGTTGTGGGTTCAGTTCATTTTCAGCTAGTTCCTTGTTCCGGCTTAAATTTCTCAAGATCTATAGGCCCCTTTCTCTGTGGTTGGTCTGTATAGTTCTTTGTTCTGTGCACAGTTCGGCGGTGTTCTGGGCCAAGGCCCGCCACTCGTGTGGTCGGCGCTGCACAATCTGGATTGCCGGCCCAAACTACTCCAGTTAGGCAGCACTCCAGACAATCAGGCGAACGAAGTCTGCGCTGAGGCCCGCAGAGGGGGAGGGGGTCGGCGACGGGAATGGCGGGCGGGCGGGTGGGGGGAGGGGATGGGGTGGCCCTCGTGGGAGCCGCGGGCACAGCGGGTGGGGGCACGCCTGCGCGGGAGTGGCCGGCGGGGGAGCGTCCAGTGGGGGAGAGTCCCGCGGGGGAGCGTCCCTCTGGGGAGCACCGGCAGCGGAGCGTCCCGCGTGGGAACGGCCAAGGCGTCTCCCTGCCCAGCCCCGGCTCCCCAATGGCAGATGCGGGCGTTTGCAGCGGTGCTTTTCCGCTGCGGAAGTTACCGCAGGGCCCGCAGTCTGTGGGTTCTAATTGCTCAACTGTTCTCCTCCCTGTTATGATAGTCTCCGTGTTTCCCAGGTTCGGCGCAGATTCCGCAGGGAGAGTGTTTCCTGGTGTTTGGAAACTTCTCTTTTTAAGACTCCCTTCCCCGGACAGAGGTCCGCCCCTCCCTCTTTGTCTCTCTCTGGCTTCTATATTCTTTCCTACCTCCTTTAGAAGGCAGTGAGTTGCTTTTCTGGGTGTCCGACGTCCTCCGCCAGCACTCTGAAGCTGTTTGTGGTTCCCATTTACTCGGCGCCCAGATGTCCCATTGATGAATTTGTGGAGAGAAATTTTTTAAAATAAAAAAAAAAAAATTTAAATAAAAAAAAAAAAACCACCAAAAAAAAAAAACAAAAAAAAAAAAAAAACCCTAACAAAACACAAATAGGCAGCTACAAATTAAATATTTCCCCCCAAATCCTTAGCCATATGGGAGGGAAAAATAAAAAAAAAAAAAAACCAAAAAAAAAAAAAAAGGAGGAAAAAAAAGAAGAAAAAAAAAATCTGGTTAAAAATGTTTGAAAAAAAAAAAAAAAAAAAAAAGTGAAAGTTGCTCAAGGTGTAAAGTTATTAAACCGTAAGATTAATTCTGTAAAGCACACAAGTACAACCAAAAAAAAGAAACGAACCTGTTTTTATATTATAAAGTAGTTATCAAATGTCAGAAACTCCTCTTATGGTCTTCTGTTTTCTACCATGAGCCTCATTTCACTAATACACCCCCAAACCACTTTGTGGAAATGTTTTACATGTCAACAAAGAAGCAAACAGTAACTAGAGTAGGCAACGGGAAATTCAGCTCAGACTTACAGGTTTATATATAGAGTTGCCAGACATTCTTTATTCTGCCCTTTGCACTTGTATTCTCTAGACCGTGTGTCTAAATGCTATGATGGATGATCAAATGTCTTTGAATACAATACATTACCTCCTGTTGAAACCCACAGTACTCTCCCCTGGTTTTGCGGTAGACTCCCCACCCACTTTTACTAGTACAGTGGTGGATTTTGCTTTCATTCCTCAGCTACATACACTAAATTCCATCCAGAGCTCTTATTTGCCTGGCTTTTTTGGCATCTTTTCATGTGCGTCTGCATTCCTCCAAAGGTAACATCTTCATCCTTTTCCATTTCCCCTCTTTTCCATTTCCTATGGTTTTCTCTGTTTCTGTTCTTCGGCCAACCCCCCTGCAGCTACATGTGTTTTCAAACCTTCCCCATAATTTTAAATTATCCTGGTATTCTTAGCCCTTGGGCTTTCAGGACTTACTCAAACTCTCTCATCTTTCATCTGCCACCATTCCAATTATTTCTGGATCTCATTTTGCATGGGCTACCCATAGCTTCTTTTTAAGTACAATTTACTTTCTAAATAGTGAGGTGATTTATTTACCAGGATAGATGCTTTCTGTAACCTCTTTGGAGCACAAATTCAAAGTATTCAAGATGAGTGATCCACCTGTCCATTTGCTTCCAGTTTAAACCATCCAGAGTTCTAGTTTAGCTCTTTGTCATTAATGATATAGATCACATTCCCTGTCAGAAAGTGTTCCCAGAATTGGAAACTTAGGCTAAGAGTGAGCCTGTATCAATGGCAAGTTACCTGTATCTCCTCTGTTACCATCCTACTTTGCTTGTCTCCCCCATAGTCTCATCATCCAGGTGGCTGTTGTTCAGTTGCTAAATTGTGTCCAATTCTTTGCAACCCCATGAGTCACAGCACACCAGGGTTCCCTGTCCTTCACTATCTCCCAGAGTTTTCTCAAACTCATGTATATTGGGTCAATGATGCCATCCAACCATCTCATCCTCTGCCACTCCCTTCTCCTCCTGCCCTCAATCTTTCCCAGAATTAGGGTCTTTTCCAATGAGTTGACTCTTCACATCAGATGGCCAAAGTATTAGAACTTTGACGTCAGTCCTTCCAATGAATATTCAGTGTTGATTTCGTTTAGGACTGACTGGTTTGATCTCCTTTCTGTCCAAGGGACTCACAAGAGTCCTCTCCAGCACCTCAGTTCAAAAGCATCAATTCAGGACTTCTCTGCTTAAGTGGTTAAGACTCCATGCTTCCACTGCAGGAAGCATGGGTTCATTCTATGGTTGGGGAACTAAGATCCCACATGCTTCAAGCCATGACCCAAAACAAAAAAACAAACATAGTCTCATCATCCTTCCCAAAAGGACTTTCTGAACTTTACACCAGAAACACTCACTTAGAAGTCTGTTCATGACAAACATAGACAGCATATTAAAAGGCAAAGACATTATTTTGCCAACAAAGGTCCGTTTAGCCAAAGCTATGGTTTCCAGTAGTCATGTATGGATGTGAGAGTTGAACTATAAAGAAAGCTGAGCACCAAAGAATTGATGCTTTTCAACTGTGGTGTTGGAGAAGACTCTTGAGAGTCCTTGGACTGCAAGGAGATCCAACCAGTCCATTCTAAAGGAAATCAGTCCTGAATATTCATTGGAAGGACTGATGCTGAAGCTGAAACTCCAATACTTTGGCCACCTGATGTGAAGAACTGACTCATTTGAAAAGACCCTGATGCTGGGAAGGACTGAAGGCAGGAGAAGGGGATGACAGAGGATGAGATGGCTGGATGGCATCACCAACTCGATGGACATGAGTTTGAGTATGCTCCAGGAGTTGGTGATGGACAGGGAAACCTGGCATGCTGCAATTCATGGGACCACAAGAGTCTGGCATGAGCAACTGAGCAACTGAACTGAACTGAAGGAGCAAGAAATTCTAATGCTATTTAGTCTGTTAAAGAGACTAGAAAAGATCAAAATTTTCCACTTCAGTTTTAAAAAACAACTATCATAACCATGGTACCAAAAAACTGGCAAATACAACACAGAAACCTATAGACCAACATCATTTAGGAATGTTTGCACAAACACATGAAAAATATTAGCAAACCACATCAGCAACAATTTTAAAAATAATAAGCTATTAACAATGACCCCAAATTCTTTGCCATTCCTGCCGTTGGAAGGCGGAACCTAATTCCCTTCCACCTGCATCTAAACTGACCTTAGCGACTGGCTTGACAAATAAAATCCAGTGGAAATGACACTTTGAAATTTCTATGGTGAGGTCATAACCATAGAGTTGGAGGAGTCTTGCGGCGTCCATGTCTGGGATCGTTTGCTTTTGCAAGCCAGATAAGATGTAAGAAATGTGATAACCCAGAAGTCACTGTGCCCTGAGAACTTCAAGTGAGAAAAAGAGTCACTATGCAAGAGACCTTGTGGAAGAGGAGAAAGAAACCAAGGGGTATCCAGCAAGCTGACACATAAATGAAAAACCCATCTTGGAAATGGGTCCTTCAGCTCCAATTGCCCCAGCCGGTACAATGAGGATCAGAGATGAATGATTCAACCAAGCCCTTCCTTGCTGCTGCTGCTAAGTTGCTTCAGTCGTGTCCGACTCTGTGCAACCTCATAGACAGCAGCTCACCAGGCTCCCCCCGTCCCTGGGATTCTCCAGGTAAGAACACTGGAGTGGGTTGCCATTTCCTTCTCCAACGTATGAAAGTGAAAAGTGAAAGTGAAGTTGCTCAGCCGTGTCCGATTCTTCGTGACCCCATGGACTGCAGCCTACCAGGCTCCTCTGTCCATGAGGATTTTCCAGGCAAGAGTACTGGAGTGGGGGTGCCATTGCCTTCTCCGAAGCCCTTCCTTAGCTCCTGACAATAAACAAATAGGAATCATTCCACGAACACAAGAACTTTCAACACTAGTAAATCATTCACATCAATAAGTCCAAAGAAGAAAAATTATATGATCATGTAAAAGTTGCTAAAAAGATATTTGAAAAAAATCCAAATATACTCTTGATTTTTAAAGAGCACAGTAGAATATGAATGTGTTCATACTCTTTTAATGTAACTTGGTAAAGAGAAGTTCTCAGTCTAATTGCTAATTTTATACCTAAAGATACAACAATAAAAGCATTCCATTAAACTGAGAAACAAGACAGGAATATGTCTGTCATTTAGTATCATTTTAGAAGAGCTTTGCAATTAAAATGGATAGAAAAGCTGCTGCTGCTAAGTCGCTTCAGTTGTGTCCGACTCTGTGCGACCCCATAGACAGAAGCTCACCAGGCTCCCCGGTCCCTGGGATTCTCCAGGCAAGAACACTGGAGTGGGTTGCCATTTCCTTCTCCAATGAATGAAAGTGAAAAGTTAAAGTGAAGTCGCTCAGTCGTGTCCGACTCTTAGCGACCCCATGGACTGCAACCTACCAGGATCCTCCGTCCATGGGATTTTCCAGGCAAAAGTACTGGGGTGGGGTGCCATTGCCTTCCCCCGGATAGAAAAGCAAAATAAAAGTATAAGTATTGAAAATGAGAGGCAAAAATATAATTATTTATTTATTATTTGATCATCTAACTAAGGACCTTAGACAACAACTGATACTACTAAAGGAAAGTGAAGTTGCTCAGTTGTGTCCAACTCTTTGTGGCCCCATGGACTGTAGCCCACCAGGCTCCTCTCTCCATGGGATTCTCCAGGCAAGTATACTGGAGTGGGTTGCCATTTCCTTCTCCAGGGGATCTTCCTAACCCAGGGATCGATCCCGGGTTTCCCACATTCCAGGCAGACACTTTAACCTCTGAGCCACCAGGGAAGCGAAACTACTAAGTTTGGTGGGAAAGCCACTTGATCAACCGTGGTTGTTGTTTTTAGTCGCTAAGTCATGTCTGACTCTTTTGCAACCCCATAGGCTGCAGCTCTCCAGGCTCCTCTGTCCATGGGATTTCCCAGGCAAGAGTACTGGAGTGGGTTGCCACGTCCTTCTCCAGGGGCTCTTCCTGACTCAGAGATCAAACTCATGTCTTCTGCATTGGCAGGCAGATTCTTTACCACTTAGCCACCAGGGAGGCCCTCACTTGAACAATAAATATTTTAAAAGCCATACTTTTTTATATATCCTAAATAAACCACTAGAATAATTGAAGAGAACCACTCACAATAGCAATAAAATGTAATAATGCTGAAAATAAATAAATAAAATAATGCTGAAGATCTAGGAATCAAGTTAATAAGAATATACAGGATTGATATGAAGAAAATTATTAAAATTTTACTGAAGGCTATAAAGAAAAACATGAATAAATTAAAAGATATATTATGTTTCCAGATAAAATTACCCAATACTGTAAAGATTTCCACCAAATTTATCTATGAACTCAAAGTATTATACAGCAAAATATCAATAGGTATCTCTAAGAGATATATTTTCTAATTTTAAAAAATTTTGCTTGTATGATTTTTAAAATTTTTCTCTGATGAACATGTTACTTTTAAAATTAAAACCAAAAATGCAGGCATATTTCTTAAGTATACCCACTATCAAGTCAACATTACATCCTTGAGTTAATTTAAGCCTTTGCTTGAACCCCATCATATTTTGACCTAACTGTTCCTAGAATAATGAATCATTTTACTATAAATACATAAAGCTGCACTTTCTTTTGTCTTCAAACTACCTTCAGTATACGTTCCTTACTCTTACTTTGCCGAGTTATTACTCACCTACTTCATTCCCTCATGACACTGTAAATTTTTTATCACATCCCTCTCTACCTTCATCTTTCCAGATTGAGAGCATTAAGTAGTCAGCCCATCCTCATAAAGAAGCACTCATTTGCTCCATCTCTGTTTTTACAGCATCATTAAAATGACCACACGGCCAGAACTGAGCAGTATATTCCCAATTTATTTTTCCCTTACTTCCACTGTGTAAGAATTATTCCCCCAAATGTAAAATATCATCCTCCATATAATTTATAAGAGTATTGAGCCAAATAACGTCTTCTGCACTATCCACTGGGAAAAGCGAATCTCTCTTTAGGTCAATTTCAGTGACAACATCTATGTTACCATAGCTTTTTATTCCACAAATAGACATAGATTCGTCTAGACTAGGCAGATGTATCTGTATCCAAATTCACAAGGAAGGTCTTTTGTGAATCAATAAGTGAGATCCCAGTGTCGTTTTTCTTGCTGTCAAAATACCATAGTAAAGGGGAAAAGGTCCCAACCCAGCCTGTGTACACTGTTGGTTTTAGACTCTTCAAATTACTGTGTTGCCTGTGAGGTGGGGGAGGGGCGCACCGCTCAGGCATAAGCACGCAGAAAGTCTGAACCGGTCTCAGCTGCCTGGAAGACGTGGGAGATCTCCCATTTGAATTTGGATGAAAGAGTCTGGCAGCAGGAAGGAAAAGGGACAAGACCAGGTGGCAGACAAACATATGGACGGTTGAGGAAAGGAGTCCAAGGACACAGCTAGCTAGCTTGGCTGCTAATGGATCAGGCGCACGAATTTAAGGGCTCCTGTAGGAAGAGCTCGGGGAAGGCAATGGCATCCCACCCCAGTACTTTTGCCTGGAAAATCCTATGGACGGAGGAGCCTGGTGGGCTGCAGTCCATGGGGTCGCGAAGAGTCGGACACGACTGAGCGACTTCACTTTCACTTTTCACTTTCATGCATTGGAGAAGGAAATGGCAACCCACTCCAGTGTTCCTGCCTGGAGAATTCCAGGGACAGGGGAGCCTGGTGAGCTTCCGTCTATAGGGTCGCACAGAGTCGGACACGACTGAAGCAACTTAGCAGCAGCAGCAGTAGGAAGAGCTAGTGGACAGCCATGAGCTACTGACTGTCAGCAGGAGAATGCTCCCACAAGACCAGTGACAAGTCCGCTCCTCCGAGGGCACTAGTTAATGTCACATGGGAGGGGGATGTGTACCTCACTTCCCTTTCGCTTTTTTCTCACCTAGTCTGCCGCAGCCTCCCAATGAGTTCCATTCCTCTCCACTTCCTCTTACACACTGATGTCAAAGTGATATGTTTAAATGAAGTTCTTATGTTATCACCTTTACAGTTGATTTAAAAGAAAAAAAAAAGTCATCTCTTGGACCCTCCTGCTTCCTCTGCAAGCCTTTCAGGATAGAGCAAAAATTCCATCACTTGACATATGAGGTCCTTCCAAACCAGGCTCAGCCTCTCACCCAAGACTCACACTATCCCAGCTCCCAAACTCTCCCCTCACCTTTGCTGAGCATCCTCCTGCATGGAGTTTTTGGCTTCCCATCCCTGCTTGTACAAGTCTCACCCACTCTTCTTTAAGACCCTCCCAGCATCCCCAACTGGGAACCAAACAATCAAGTTTTTCTCTCTACCTTTCTATTCTTAAAGTGTTTTCAGTGAATCTCAATAAATTTTTTAGTACAGTAATAAAAAAAAAAAGCACTTATAAAGTTTTCATTAAATATCTTGAGTATCTTGCTGAGTACTTGTCTTAATTAGAGATCCTCAGGTTGTGGGAAATGGAAGCTTGTCTGAGCCAAAAAGAAAAAAAAGTTGGGGGTGGGGTAGGGTATTTATTATAAAACTCAAGGCACCCAGAGCAAGATATATAATCAAGCTTCCAGAGGGACTGAAAAGTGATCAGTAATAAGAAAATCTGGGCATATGTCTGTCTCTCTGTCTCTTTCTCTCTCATTTTGCATCACCTCTTCCTGTTTGCTGCCTACTACAATGGAGAGAGTTGGAATATCTTCCTTTGACCCCCTACCAACCACTACAAAACAAAACACAACTCCATTTCTATTCCAGACTGTTGACTGAATATTATTTATATATTCAGATCATTATGTATAAAAATAATTGTTGGAAAAAGAGCAAATGTAGATCATCTGTATTAGGTAAGCATACTCTATTTAATCAAGTCTAAGACTCCATTGATTGTGAGAAACACCTCCATTTTAGGTATCATCAAGAAAGAAAACTAGAAGAGTGAAAAGGCAGCCTTGAAACTCAACATTAAAAAAACTAAGATCATGGCATCTGATCCCATCAGTTCAGTTCAGTCACTCAGTCATGTCCGACTCTTTGTGACCCCATGAATCACAGCACGCCAGGCCTTCCTGTCCATCACCAACCCCCCGAGGTCACTCAAACTCACATCCATCAAGTAGGTGTTGCCATCCAGCCATCTCATCCTCTGTCATCCCCTTCTCTTCCTGCCCCCAATCCCTCCCAGCATCAGAGTCTTTTCCAATGAGTCAACCCTTCACATGAGGTGGCCAAAGTACTGGAGCTTCAGCTTTCGCATCATTCCCTCCAAAGAACACCCAGGGCTGATCTCCTTCAGACTCTCAGGAGTCTTCTCCAACACCACAGTTCAAAAGCATCAATTCTTCGGCACTCAGCTTTCTTCACAGTCCAACTCTCACATCCATACATGACCACTGGAAAAACTATAGCCTCGACTAGACTTCATGACAAATAGAAGAGGGGAAAATGGAAGCAGTGGCATATTATATTTTCTTGATACCCAAAATCACTGCAGATGGTGACTGCAGCCATGAAATTAAAAGACACTTGCTCCTTGGAAAGAAAGCTATGACAAACCTAGACACCAAATTGAAAAACAGAGACATTGCTTTGCCAACAAATGTCCATATACGAAACTATAGTTTTCCCAGTAGTCATGTACGAATGTGAGCAATGGACCATAAAGAAGGCTGAGTGCCAAAGAATTGATGCTTTCAAACTGTGATGCTAAAGAAGACTCTTGAGAGACCCTTGGACAGCAAAGAGATCAAACCAGTCCATCCTAAAGGAAATCAACCTTGAATACTCATTGGAAGGACTGGTGCTGAAGCTGAAGCTCCAATACTTTTGGCATCTGATGAGAAGAGGTGACTCATTTGAAAAGACCCTGATGCTGGGAAAGACTGAAGGCAAAAGGAGAAGGGGACGACAGAGGATGAGATGGTTAAATAGCATCACTGACTCAGTGGATATGAATTTGAGCTAACTCCAGAGATGGTAGAGGACAGAGGAGCCTGGCATGCCACAGTCCATAGTATAACAAAGAGTTGAACATGACTTAGCAACTGAACAACAAGAAGAAGAAAGAAAAAAAAAAAAGCTACCTTTTATTATTGCCAAGAAGCTGTCAACTGTAAGACACATTCTTATTTTTAGAAATGCTAAAATGTAAAACAATGATTCTTAATGAAATAATATATATAGAAAACAAAGTGTAATCTTCCTTTGTATAGCACCTAAGATCTCAAAAGGAGAAGTTGTTTACACCACCTTCCAGGGAGATGGCCAAAACCACCAGTTA
Organism: Tragelaphus eurycerus; assembly: GCA_935064755.1. Taxonomy (NCBI): domain Eukaryota; kingdom Metazoa; phylum Chordata; class Mammalia; order Artiodactyla; family Bovidae; genus Tragelaphus; species Tragelaphus eurycerus. Next base: position 11,141,957 of record CAKXYN010000024.1, on the reverse strand, counting down.
ACTAATACATAGGCTTCCCTAGTGGCTCAGACAGTAAAGAATCTACCTGCAATGCAAGAGATTTGGGTTTGATCCCTGGGTCGGGAAAATCCCTAAGAGAAGGGAATGGCTACCCATTCCAGTATACCTGGCTGGAGAATTCCATGGACAGAGGAGCCAAGTAGGCTAGACTCCATGGAATCACAAAGAATCCAACACAACTGAGTGATAGGCTCCAAGTGGAGGACCCAGCAGCTGAAGATCATATCACAATCTGTCAGAAACTCATCCCAAAGATGTCTTAAATGACAGTCAGTCAGTAATTAAAGGCCTGTTCAGCTCAGTTCAGTCGCTCAGTAGTGTCCGACTCTTTGTGACCCCATGGACTATGGCAGGCCAGGCTTCCCTGCTCATCAACAACTCCCAGAGCTTACTCAAACTCTTGTCCATTGAGTCAGTGGACTCAGTGGACATCCACTGGATGCCATCCAATCATCCAGTCCTCTGTCGTCCCCTTCTCCTCCTGCCTTCAATCCTTCCCAGCATCAGGGTCTTTTGAAATGAGTCAGTTCTTCACATCAGGTGGCCAAAGTATTGGAGTTTCAGCTTCAGCATCAGTCCTTCCAATGAATATTCAGGACTGATTTCCTTTAGGATGGACTGGTTGGATCTCCTTGCAGTCCAAGGGACTCTCAAGAGTCTTCTCCAACACCACAGATCAAAAGCATCAATTCTTTGGTGCTCAGCTTTCTTTATAGTTCAACTCTCAAATCCATACATAACTCCTAGAAAAACCAAAGCTTTGACTAGATGGACCTTTGTTGGCAAAAGTAATGTCTCTCTGTTTTTTAATATGCTGTCTAGGTTGGTCATAACTTTTCTTCCAAGGAGAAAGTATCTTTTAATTTCATGGCTGCAGTCACCATCTGCAGTGATTCTGGAGCCCCAAAAAATTAAGTCTGTCACTGTTTCCATTGCTTCCCCACCTATTTGCCATGAAGTGACGGGACCAGATGCCATGATCTTAGTTTTCTGAATGTTGAGTTTTAACCCGTGAACACTACGAAAATTGTCAGACTTCTTAATTTTTGCCCCTCTAGTAGAATGATGGAAACAACATACAATGTACCATCATTTTATAAAGTTTAAACAATATGAATAATAAATTATATAAGTTGTATATACTTGTGCAAAAAACACAAAGCTCAGGATTGTAATTATATCAAAAAAGAGCAAAGTAATTGGATTACATTATGTAATATGCTACAGGGACTTCCCTGGTGGTCCAATGGATAAGACTCCACACTTCCATTACAGAGGATGCGAGTTTGATCCCTAGTCAGGGAACTAAGATCTCACATGCCACACCATGCAGCCAAAAAAATAATGATAATAAGACATATATAATGTACATACAATATACATACAGTTTATATATTTTTATGATTCAAATAACATAATAAAATACTATTTTAATTGCTTTATTCTCTATTCTCACAACATTGAAACAATGACTGCAAATATCTTTAAAATTGCATTCTTACAGCCTCATCATCCACAGAAAAAAAAGAAAAGATAGTTCTTCTCTTCTTGCTCCAGATAGAAAAAAATCTCAGAAACGGACTCTAATTGGCCTAAATTAGATCATGTGTTCAGGTCTGAACCAATTATTGCGTCCAAGAGTGATAAACACTGTGACTGGTCTGTCCTGGGTCGACCTCTGTGGTGAGAGAGATAGGATCTGTTGCCATAAAGGATGGGGTGGTGGCCGAGGAGTATGAAAAGGCAAAACATGAGACAAACTGCAAATTTAGATCAACTTCTAAAGACCATACAAACAATGGGTAACAGAGCTGCCATTCCAACCCAGATCGGCATAACTCTGAGGCCTGGGCATTAACCATTTCGAGTCTAGCTTCTGCTGGATTAGAATATTATGAGTTTTCTCTAGTGTTATGCCAGGATTTTCTTAAAGCCTGGGCCTCTGTCACATTTACCTTTCTCTTCAGGTCCTAGAAATACTACCTGGTACTTTTTAGGTGTTTTGGGAATTGAGCCTCTGAACCACAGACTGCTTACTTGAACATATTCTTATGTCAACCTGGATGTGACCATTTCTGAGACCAGCTATGTGGGCCTCGTGCTCAGAAGAGAACAGATAGGGATTTGAAGAGTGGGCAAGGGTGGAACATTTTAATTTCAAGAACATTTTAGCGCCACAAAAGTAAAAAGGGAAATAGAAATACTAGAAATGTTACATTCAAAGTAAAGTTGCCTGATGATCAAAAGTGAACAGAATAGCAAAGGGACTTCCTTGGTGGTCCCGTGATTAAGAATTCACCTGCCAATGCAGGGGACACAGGTTTGATCCCTGGTCCAGGAAGATTCCACGTGCCTCGGAAAAGTTAAGCCCATGACCCACAAACACTGAGCCTACATGCCACAAGTACTGAAGCCTCACGCCCCCGAGCCCACGTTCCACGAAATAAGCCACAGCACTGAGAGGCCCATGCTCCGCAACTAGAGCGTAGCCCCCGCTCAGCACAACTAGAGGAAGCAGCAGAAACCCAGTGCAGCCAAAAATAAATACATGCTTCGAAATTTAATACAAAATAAGAGTGGAAAGGACCAGCTAGCCTATATTTTTCTTACTAAGAAAAAGATGATTATCTAGATTTGTTACTTCCATTACATTTTTTTTTTTGATAAATACTTTAGGAAGAAAAATGGCTCTGGGTGGGGCCAACAGGGACTTTAATGCATTATTACAATTATTGCAACAAAAATGTGCTTATGAGATTACTTGCAAATTTAAAAATTAATAATCACGGTATAAATGCATGGATGAAGTCTCTTGGCAATAATTACCAGCTTTCTGTCTCTTTCCACTTTCCCCAGCTCTGGTGATGTGAAGGTATTGTTCAAGAAATGATCTTTATCTTCTTTTGTTTTCATGTGGTCATGGCTGGTTTTCATCTTTTTATTCCACACAATCATGTCTTTCCCTGGTACTTGTCTTTTATGTTTCTTTGTGAAGCCTAAAATAAAACAAAGAAAGAGATCATTTCTTTGTTAAGTATAATCTTATTTCTCACTATTCATTTTGTCTTACTTTGGAATGCTTCTAGTCTCCTCTGGACTTTGGATCTACATATTTAAACTTTTATTTTCATTTTAGTCTTTCAATTCTTTTGTTCTCCTTTCTTTGTTTCACACACAAAAAAGTACATTTCATTTTAAATGACTCACCATTGTATTGCTTCCTTGGCTTTCATAGCCATTAAGTTGAATATAGTCTATTAATTTAGAGTGGTGTTATGCTGTCTTGGTTCAGGCTGCTTCTAATTTTTCTAAAGGATTTGTATGTGTCTGCAATTAATTTATTTTTAAATATTTTCTTTCTTTCCCTCTGTCCTCTTTTCTGTATTATCCAATATGATACCCACCAGAGCATTATACTCTGATCCAAATTGTGCCCCATTTCAAATTTCAACTTTTTCAGTTTTTCCCCTCCTATTAGACTCACTTGGCTTCTAATTCCAATCCAGCTACCCACAGGATTGCTTCACCCGAGGCATTAACACTGATGTTTATTCAGGTGATTTTGAAGTGAGTTTTATGCTGCATATACTAGGGAAAAGAAGAAGGGAGCAAAGTGGAGAAATTGAAAATAATAATTGTTTCAGTCTTGAAACTAAATATTCCCTTTGACTATGTACACTCTTAGGATTTTTGTGGGCCCTTATTTAATCAGCCCATCGCTTTGCCTGTATGGACTTGAGAGGAGAGTAGACTCAAAATAGCAGTAGAAGAATTAAGAACCCTGATTCAAGACCTCTTGGCCCCTTGCCCTAATCCTCCTCCCTTACTTCTTACTTAGCAAACATTAGATCCAAATCTGTGCCTCTTCTTTGAGCAAAAGAAAGAAGTATGCTTTCACCATCTTCTTCTCTAGTCTAGCTGATGTAAGCAAAAAAACAAGTATGGTCTAGCTGGGCTTTGGAAACCTTTCAAAGATGGCATTACAGCCATGCAACCAAGGCAAGGTTTTAACACACTTAACTTGTGGAAAGCCTTGGAGTAAGGAGCTAAGGCTTTGGAATTTATTAAATCTCCAAACTGCAGATTGCTTATTCAAACATATTCTTATATCAACAGCATGTCAGAGACCAGTTGTGGGGGTCTAGTACTCACAAGAGAGCAGATGGGAAGGAGAGCCCATCCCATGGAATATCAGAAGGGGTAGGTCCTGGGGCATTCACCCAGCCCTGCCTTGGTCTCCTCTGGGCTGCCCACCCACATGTGAGAGTCATGTGACTATAGCTACAGGCAAAATGAGTTTGCCTCCCAAAATGAGTTCTGTGGCCTCAGTTCTAAAGACCTGAAGCATTGCATTGCTAACTACAGTGCAGTGCCATGCATTCTCAGCTTCAGGTATCAGACTCATAGCAAATTTGAGGTGAAAATCACCAAGAAACTGTCTCGTTGCATGTCTTCTGGAGACATAGGAAGGCCTATGGGAAAACAGAAGTAATGCCATCACAGAGAAGTTGGGTCCCAACTCAAGAGCTCTGGCTCTGTGGCCCTGGTAGACTGGCAGGACATATCTTGATGGCCATCAGACTTCACTGAGGTTGAATGAAGCTGTTGCCCACAGGGTCTGTTCCTTAGTTACAGGAGTTTCCACTGTCACCCCCCACCGAGACTCACCGACACAAGCCTGCAAATCCTAGGGGCAGGACCAAATCTCACAGAAAACTGTGAATGTGTCCCTTAGTCTCTTCCATGCAAAGCTAGTACTTCCTGTTGGTTAGAGTTTACATTGATGAATCCAAAGCTTGGGCAATACATGAACCAGTTTCTCACAGGGGAAAATTCTACTCCATAGTCAGAAACTAAACCTTTAAGTCTAGCCAGACAGTTTGCAACTATGAACTTAATGAAATTAGTCAATTTTCTATTCAGTTTTTTAACTGTGTTAGTGAATGACTACATCACTTTACACTGTATCAGAATCAGTGTCTAAAGAAGTCAGTGGCTGGAACAAAGTAGCCAAGGGCTATCAGGGGAGAGCAAGATACAAAAAAATTTCATCTGAAAAAGCAGAAAAATGAAAAGTAACGAAATCTGAAAAGCCTCCTATAATTACAGCAAGCCAGACACAGGTGTATCCAAAGTTCTGTATTCTATAGCTGCAAAGGAAAATTGATGTGTTCTTGGAAGATTCTGAATTTAGGGATGAGAAACTGAACTAAAGAAATACCAAAAGCCATTGCTACAGGTGATACTAAAGATAGTAGGAGAAGCTAAATATCAACTCTTCTCACTAAAAAAATCTCCCTTGAAACAAGCTCAGGACATCCTCACACTAATAAAGGAAGTGAGATACATGAGAAAAACTACCACTGAATTGAGACTAAGATAAGGAGGGGTGGTCTGAGAAATGAAAATTGTCTCATTCACTATGAGGGAAGCATGGATTAGTACATTTCTGAAAAGCAGTGGGGTGACATAGTTATCAAAATCTTTCAAAATATATATCACCTTTGGCTTACTAACCTTACTTACAGGCATCTACCCTAAGAAAACAATTTAAAAGGTGGAGAATAGAGAATAGGCATGTCACAGAATTATTTATAATCCTGAATATTCACTGGAAGGACTGATGCTGAAGCTGAAACTCTAACACTTTGGCCACCTGATGTGAAGAACTGACTCATTTGAAAAGACCTTGATGATTGAAGGCAAAAGAAGGGGATGACAGAGGATGAGATGGTTGGATGGCATCACTGACTCAATGGCCATGAGTCTCAGTAAACTCTGGGAGTTGATGGACAAGGAGGCCTGGCGCACTGCAGTCCATGGGGTCGCAAAGAGTTGGACACAACTGAGCGACTGAACTGAACTGAGACATCTAAGAAGACAATAGGACAATACCCACTATAGAAAATTATGCAATTATTTAAGTTGCACTTTTGAGATAAATCAGTAATATGAGAACATGCTCATAATATATTAGTTAATAGATGCAACATGACATAAGTAGAATTATCTTAGGTTTGTTTATGAATATTTTTGAAAGGAAATACAATATTAATAATGGTTCTTCCTCGACTGTAGATTTGGAATTCATATTACCAAATTTTCTGCAACAAACCAGTATTACTTTTACAATCACCATAAAAGGTTTTTTCTGAAAGAAAATTTTAAAGTTTATGCCACAATGGCCACAATGTTGGAGAGAGGGAAGAGAAAAATACAACATTGTGAAATAAAAAAAGGGTCTGAAAGGAAACATTTAAAATACTAAGCTGTTAATTTTATTGTTTTATATTGGTACAAATTTTTTTTTCTACTTCTTGGTATTTTTATATTTTTCTTTGGGGAAAATGAGTCTTTTTTTAAACTGGAAGTTTCTAAATTTTCTCATTAAGGATAATGAAACCACTCAGGAAATATGTAAAGGACTTCTTTCCATTTGGTCTTTTATTGAAAGATGTAATAAGATGAGAGAAACTTTTCATGTTGCTTCTAAAATTGGCCACCAGACCCAAAAAGTAAACCGTTTGTTTGTGCCTCTGCCAAGTTCAGAGTGTTTAATAAATTAATTACAAAAATTTTATTATCAAGTTTGCCTTGTATTACTAAGTGAATACCTTCAAGCATTTCATAAGCAAATCATATCTATTGTACAATGCAATGGCTTTAAAATATACTTCAAATTATGAATATTTATAACCAGTAATCATTCCCTATGGTCTTCTTTTTAAGCTACCATATATACACCTCATAATTAAATTAGTGGCACAATATTTAAAATAATCACAAATCTGCATAATTTCTAAGAGAGGGAAGAAAGGAAGGAAAGCAAATATAAGGCACAGTCATTTCCTCAGTATCCATGGAAATTGGTTCCAGGAACCCCTTCAGATACCAAAACCCCTAGATGTTCAATTCTCTTACCTAAAATGGTGTATTATTTGCTTATAACCTACATTTGTTGTTATTCAGTCACTTAATTGTGTCCAACTATTTGTGACCCAATGGACTGCAGCACACCAGGCTTCCCTGTCCTTCACTATCTCCCAGAGTTTGCTCAAACTCATGTCCATTGAATCAGTGATGCCATCCAACCATCTCATCCTCTGTCACCCCCTTTTCCTCCTGCCCTCAATCTTTCCCAGTATCAGGGTCTTTTCCAACGAGTCAGTTCTTTGCATCAGGTGGCCAAATTGGAGCTTCAGCATCAGTCCTTCCAATGAGTATTCAGGACTGATTTCCTTTAGGATGAACTGGTTGGATCTCCTTGCTGTCCAAGAGACTCTCAAGAGTCTTCTCCAGCACCACAGTTTGAAAGCAACAATTCTTCATCACTATAACCTACATATATCCTCTTGTATGATTTAAATCATCTCTAGATGACTTTTAATACTTAATAGTATAAATGCAATGTAAATACTATTATAGATACAAAGTACTTGCTATGTAAGTAGTTGCAAATACTGTGTAAATAGTTGCCAGTGTGTGGCAAATTCAAGTTTTGCCTTTTGAAGCTTTCTGGGATTTATTTTATCTTTTTCTGTTTTTGATGTACAATTGGTTGAATCCATGGACACAGAGCCCAAAGATACAGAGGACTGACTATAGTCTATCACTGTCTCTTACTGAGTGAGCTGACCACAGACAGCCTCACCAAAATATGCAACTGGTTTCTTCTTTATGCAGGAATCTCCAGAGAGATCACATGGAACCCCGGTATCTATGAACAGTTCATTGTGGGAGCAGGGCAGAGAATTCATCCACCATGTTCTTTCTGTCTACTGTCTCTCCTGGACCAAGGGTTCCTCTACACTTCTGGGTAAGTAAACTCCCCTAATGCTTCTGGTGTATTAGTGTTACTCAACCTCTCCAATTAGCCCCTTGCATAGTCAGATCCCATGCCACTTTCCAACAGTTCTTCTGAGCTTGAACTTGGTAGATAGGCATGGTTGCTGCTGTTCCTGCCCGGTGAGCATAGTGGAGTCATATACAGGTAGAGCCCTCATGCTGGAAAGGCTGGGACAGCTGTCACTGATGGCCAAGTGTTCTCCACTGAGCAAATAGCCAGGGCCCAGAAGGTGGAGTCAAGCACATCTGAAGATGCCCATTAACTTGGACCTCATAGTCCTAAATCTAATGTTTGCACAGCACCCTTCCTATTATCTTGACAATTAGGTAACAGGGAATTGACTCATTCCCCCCACTGCTGTTAAGAAACAGCTACTTCTTTCCTTTTATCACCATTCTTAATCTTGAGTTACTCCATCTGGTTTGCATTTCTTCCCAGAAAGCTCTTGATGTCCTTATTTCCAAACTCTTCTCTGTACATGAAGCTATTTCTTTCCCACCAATTTTTGTAATCCCTGCTGGAAAATACACCCAGAGCCCCTGGGCTTCTGCCCATTCTGCTTTTCATTACTGCAATTGCAATGTGGTTAAACCAGTAATGTGGAAACCATGTGTGTGCATTTGCATTGTATTCTACTCCAACATTTGATAAGAGAAGGCTTAACAAACACACAGGCACACGTGACACACGCTTCTCTTCTGGGCAGTGCAGTGTTTGAATGAAGACATGATGACATCTCTGGGACAGGAGGAACAGAGAAGAAATGCCTGGGTCTGAAGTAAAAGCTTTCCAATTTCAAAATGGAAAATATTTCAAAAATATTTCACTAAAGCCTTGTGTGCAGGTGACAAAAACCTTATGAGAAACATGAAAATTTAAAAAAAAACAGGCCATTAATAAATGAAAACATTTTTCCCACAGACAAACCAGCCTTTGAGTCCTTTATCCAAGGCCCTCTTTTGACATTTCCAGGATTCTTGTATTTATATTCAAGCTGATCAAAAAAATCACCCCCAAGTTACCACACAATCACTTTTTGTGGTTTTTCTTCTTTCCTCTTGATTAGTTTTTCTCTTCAGACCTTTGGCTGACTGTTTTGTTACTGTTACCAGGGCTGAAGTTCCCACTGCAGTTAACAGAACAATGAGTAGCAATGCTGTATTCTCAATTTCTTTTCACTGTGAGCAGGAAAGGATCATTTAGAGATTGATCTCCCCATCAGAGAACCATGTCACCCAATCTCTCTGCTCTGCAACTTACCACAAGATTGATGGTAAATATAATATATATGAAAATGAAGGAGGAAATGTATGCAAAGCTCAAGTGGTGGTGCAGGGTGTTGGAAACAATGTTGTGTGGTACATCATTTCATTGGAATTTCTCATTTTCAGGACATTGACTCTAAAATTACTATAGTCATAGTGTTTAATGTTCCTGTGTTGGGATTCCAGAGTTTTTAAAAAATGATTTGAAGTCAGAAAAGCAAAACTGACTTATTTGGACTGAGACTGTAGTGTGACCAAAATATCGCAAGAAAATAAGAAAAGGTATAAACATACACACACTTGCAGTCAGCTTAATACTCTATTGGTAGAGCATCAAGGAGGGTGTCAGCAAAAGAACAAACAGCATAATAGTAAACTTATGAAGCTTAAGTTCAACGGCCTTGGGAAAGGACCTAGCAACATGGTCAGAGGTTTTTGTAAAATTTGCAAAAATAAATTATTTTAACCAAGATGATTAGAGAGAGGGCCCAAATAAGCACAATGAGAAATGAAAGATGAGAAATAATAACCAATACTGGAGAAATTCAAAAAAAAAACTCAAGAGAATACAATGAACAGTTATATGCCAAAAAACTGGATGATGTAGAAGAAATGGATAAATTTCTAGTAACATTCAATCAGCCAAGACTGATTCAAGAAGAAAGAGAGAATTTGAACAGCCCAATCACTAGAAATAAAATTAAATTTTTAATTAAAAAACAAAAACAAACAAACAAAAATGCCCAACCAACAGAAGTCCAGGACCAGATAGCTTCAGAGGGAAATTCTATCAAACATATTAGGTTGGTGCAAAAGTAATTGTAATTTTGCACTATTGAACTTTACTGCTTGATACTGAAATACAGTCTTGAGATGTGGTTATGTTATACATCATTTTAATGTGCATTTCTTGATTTTTTTTTTTTTTGCTAAGGATATTACTTGTGGTTTATTTTATATTTATTTTAGACTATGGAAATAATATTAGACAAAAAGCAGATTCAAGTGATTTTCTTATTCGAGTTCAAAATAGGTTGTAAAGCAATGGAGACAACTCGCAACATCAACAATGCATTTGGCCCAGGAACTGCTAATGAACATACAATGCAGTGGTGGTTTAAGAAGTTTTGCAAAGGAGACAAGAGCCTTGATGGTGAGGAGCACAGTGGCTGGCTATCGGAAGTTGACGACGATCAATTGAGAGGATCATCAAAACTGATCCTCTTACAACGACACAAGAAGCTGCCAAAGAACTCAACATCAACCAAGCTACAATTGTTTGGCATTTGAAACAAATTGGAAAGGTGAAAAAGCTCAATAAGCAGGTACCTCATGAGCTGACCACACACACAAAAAAAATCATTTTGAAGTGTCATCTTCTCTTATTCTACACAATAACAATGATTTCTCAGTTGGATTGTGACATGCAATGAAAATGGGATTTTATACCACAACCAGCAATGACCAGCTCAGTGTCTGGTCTGAGAAGAAGCTCCAAAGCACTTTCCAAAGCCAAACTTGTGCCCAAAAAGGTCATGGTCACTGTTCAGTGGTCTGCTGCCCATCTGACCCACCACAGCTTTCTGAATTCCAGAGAAATCATTACATTTGAGATGTATGCTCAGTGAGTTGATGAGATGCACCAAAAACTGCAAGGCCTAGAGAGGGCATTGATCAAGAGTTCAGTTCAGTCCCTCAATCATGTCCAACTCTTTGCGACCCCATGGACTGCAGCATGCCAGGCTTCCCTGTCCATCACCAACTCCCAGAGCTTGCTCAAACTCATGCCCATCGAGTCAGTGATGCCATCCAACCATCTCATCCTCTGCTGTCCCCTTCTCCTTCCGCCTTCAGTCTTTTCCAGTTCAAAAGCATCAATTCTTTGGTGCTCGGCTTTCTTTAAAGTCCAACTCTCACATCCATACATGACTACTGGAAAAACCATAGCCTTGACTAGACAGACCTTTGTTGGCAAAGTAATGTCTCTGCTTTTTACTATGCTATCTAGTTTGGTCGTAGCTTTTCTTCCAAGGAGCAAGCATCTTTTTTTTTTTTTTTTTTATTAGCATAGTCAAATTTATTTATTTATTTATTTATTTTTTTTTTTTTCTGGGGCTCTTTATCCGCTTTATTTTTTTTTTTTTTTGACATTGCATTCATTTCTTTTTATTTTATTTTTTTTATTTTATTATTATTATTTTTTTATTTTTCTTAACTTTATAATATTGTATTACTTTTACTATACATCGAGATGGATCTGCCACCAGAATACACGTGTTCCCCATCCTGAACCCTCCTCCCTCCCCCCTCCCACACCATCCCTCCAGGTCATCCCAGTGCTCCAGTCCCAGGCATCTGTTATAGGGCATCGTACCTGGACTGGCTCGTTTCAGATATGATATTATACATATTTCAATGCTATTCTCCCCAATCGTCCCACCCTCTCCCAGTCCCAGAGTCCAAAAGTCTGTTCTATACATCAGTGTCTCTTTTGCTGTCTCATAAGCAGGGTGATTGTTACCATCTTTCTAAATTCCATATATATGCGTTAGTATACTGTATTTATGTTTTTCTTTCTGGCTTACTTCACTCTGTATAATAGGCTCCAGTTCCATCCACCTCATTAGAACTGATTCAAATGTATTCTTTTTAATGGCTGAGTAATACTCCATCGTGTATATGTACCACAGCTTGCTTATCCATTCATCTGTGGATGGACATCTAGGTTGCTTCCACGTCCTGGCTATTGTAAACAGTGCTGCTATGAACATTGGGGTACACGTGCCTCTTTCAATTCTGGTTTTCTCAGTGTGTATGCCCAGCAGTGGGATTGCTGGGTCATAAGGCAGTTCTATTCCCAGTTTTTTGAGGAATCTCCATACTGTTCTCCATAGTGGCTGTATTAGTTTGCATTCCCACCAACAGTGTAAGAGGGTTCCCTTCTCTCCGCACCCTCTCCAGCATTTATTGCTTGTGGATTTTTGGATCGCAGCCATTCTGACTGGCGTGTAATGGTACCTCATAGTGGTTTTGATTTGCATTTCTCTGATAATGAGTGATGTTGAGCATCTTTTCATGTGTTTGTTAGCCATCTGTATGTCTTCTTTGGAGAAGTGTCTATTAAGTTCTTTGGCCCATTTTTTGATTGGGTCGTTTATTTTTCTGGAATTGAGCTGTAGAAGTTGCTTGTATATTTTTGAGATTAGTTGTTTGTCTGTTGCTTCATTTGCTATTATTTTCTCCCATTCTGAAGGCTGTCTTTTCAGCTTACCTATAGTTTCCTTTGTTGTGCAGAAGCTTTTTAAGTTTGATTAGGTCCCATTTGTTCATTTTTGATTTTATTTCCGATATTCTGGGAGGTGGGTCATAGAGGATCCTGCTGTGATGTAAGTCAGAGAGTGTTTTGCCTATGTTTTCCTCTAGGAGTTTTATGGTTTCTGGTCTTATATTTAGCTCTTTAATCCATTTTGAGTTTATTTTTGTGTATGGTGTTAGACAGTGTTCTAGTTTCATTCTTTTACAAGTGTTCAACCAGTTTTCCCAGCACCACTTGTTAAAAAGATTGTCTTTAATCCATTGTATATTCTTGCCGCCTTTGTCAAAGATTAGGTGACCATATGTGCGTGGATTTATCTCTGGACTTTCTATTTTGTTCCATTGATCTATATTTCTGTCTTTGTGCCAGTACCATACTGTCTTGATGACTGTAGCTTTATAGTAGAGCCTGAAGTCAGGCAGGTTGATTCCTCCAGTTCCGTTCTTCTTTCTCAAGATAGCTTTGGCTATTCGAGGTTTTTTGTATTTCCATACAAATTGAGAAATTATTTGTTCTAGCTCTGTGAAGAATACCATTGGTAGCTTGATGGGGATTGCATTGAATCTATAAATTGCTTTTGGTAGTATACTCATTTTCACTATATTGATTCTACCAATCCACGAACATGGTATATTTCTCCATCTATTAGTGTCCTCTTTAATTTCTTTCAGCAGTGTTTTATAGTTTTCTAAATATAGGTCTTTAGATTCTTTAGGAAGATATATTCCTAAGTATTTTATTGTTTTCATTGCAATGGTGAATGGAATTGTTTCCTTAATTTCTCTTTCTATTTTCTCGTTATTAGTGTACAGGAATGCAAGGGATTTCTGTGTGTTAATTTTATATCCTGCAACTTTACTGTATTCATTGATTAGTTCTAGTAATTTTCTGGTGGAATCTTTAGGGTTTTCTACGTAGAGGATCATGTCATCTGCAAACAGTGAGAGTTTTACTTCTTCTTTTCCAATTTGGATTCCTTTTATTTCTTTTTCTGCTCTGATTGCTGTGGCCAAAACTTCCAGAACAATGTTGAATAATAATGGTGAAAGTGGGCATCCTTGTCTTGTTCCTGACTTTAGAGGAAATGCTTTCAGTTTTTCACCATTGAGGATAATGTTTGCTGTGGGTTTGTCGTATATAGCTTTTATTATGTTGAGGTATGTTCCTTCTATTCCTGCTTTCTGGAGAGTTTTTATCATAAATGGATGTTGAAATTTGTCAAAGGCTTTCTCTGCATCTATTGAGATAATCATATGGTTTTTATTCTTCAGTTTGTTAATGTGGTGTATTACGTTGATTGATTTGCGGATATTGAAGAATCCTTGCATCCCTGGGATAAAGCCCACTTGGTCATGGTGTATGATCTTTTTAATGTATTGTTGGATTCTGATTGCTAGAATTTTGTTAAGGATTTTTGCGTCTATGTTCATCAGTGATATTGGTCTGTAGTTTTCTTTTTTTGTGGGATCTTTGTCAGGTTTTGGAATTAGGGTGATGGTGGCCTCATAAAATGAGTTTGGAAGTTTGCCTTCCTCTGCAATTTTCTGGAACAGTTTGAGTAGGATAGGTGTTAGCTCTTCTCTAAATTTTTGGTAGAATTCAGCTGTGAAGCCGTCTGGGCCTGGGCTTTTGTTTGCTGGGAGATTTCTGATTACAGTTTCAATTTCCGTGCTTGTGATGGGTCTGTTAAGATTTTCTATTTCTTCCTGATCCAGTTTTGGAAAGTTGTACTTTTCTAAGAATTTGTCCATTTCTTCCATATTGTCCATTTTATTGCCATATAATTGCTGATAGTAGTCTCTTATGATCCTTTGTATTTCTGTGCTGTCTGTTGTGATCTCTCCATTTTCTTTTCTAATTTTATTGATTTGATTTTTCTCCCTTTGTTTCTTGATGAGTCTGGCTAGTGGTTTGTCAATTTTATTTACCCTTTCAAAGAACCAGCTTTTGGCTTTGTTGATTTTTGCTATGGTCTCTTTTGTTTCTTTTGCATTTATTTCTGCCCTAATTTTTAGGATTTCTTTCCTTCTACTAACTTTGGGGTGCTTCATTTCTTCCTTTTCCAGTTGCTTTAGGTGTAGAGTTAGGTATTTTATTTGGCTTTTTTCTTGTTTCTTAAGGTATGCCTGAATTGCTATGAACTTTCCCCTTAGGACTGCTTTTACAGTGTCCCACAGGTTTTGGGTTGTTGTGTTTTCATTTTCATTCGTTTCTATGCAGAATTTGATTTCTTTTTTGATTTCTTCTGTGATTTGTTGGTTATTCAGGAGTGTGTTGTTCAGCCTCCATATGTTGGAATTTTTAATAGTTTTTCTCCTGTTATTGAGATTTACTCTTACTGCATTGTGGTCAGAAAAAATGGTTGGAATGATTTCAATTTTTCTGAACTTACCAAGGCTAGATTTATGGCCCAGGATGTGGTCTATCCTGGAGAAGGTTCCGTGTGCACTTGAGAAAAAGGTGAAATTCATTGTTTTGGGATGAAATGTCCTATAGATATCAATTAGTTCTAACTTGTCTATTGTATCATTTAAAGTTTGTGTTTCCTTGTTAATTTTCTGTTTAGTTGATCTATCCATTGGTGTGAGTGGGGTATTAAAGTCTCCCACTATTATTGTGTTATTGTTTATTTCTCCTTTCATACTTGTTAGTATTTGTCTTACATATTGCAGTGCTCCTATGTTGGGTGCATATATATTTATAATTGTTATGTCTTCTTCTTGGATTGATCCTTTGATCATTATGTAGTGACCTTCTTTGTCTCTTTTCACAGCTTTTGTTTTAAAGTCTATTTTATCTGATATGAGTATTGCTACTCCTGCTTTCTTTTGGTCCCTATTTGCATGGAAAATCTTTTTCCAGCCCTTCACTTTCAGTCTGTATGTGTCCCCTGTTTTGAGGTGGGTCTCTTGTAGACAACATATGTATGGGTCTTGTTTTTGTATCCATTCAGCCAGTCTCTGCCTTTTGGTTGGGGCATTCAACCCATTTACATTTAAGGTAATTATGGATAAATATGATCCCGTTGCCATTTACTTTGTTGTTTTGGGTTTGAATTTGTATATCCTTTTTGTGTTTCCTGTCTAGAGAAGGTCCTTTAGTATTTGTTGGAGAGCTGGTTTGGTGGTGCTGAATTCTCTCAGCTTTTGCTTGTCTGTAAAGGTTTTGATGTCTCCTTCATATTTGAATGAGATCCTTGCTGGGTACAGTAATCTGGGCTGTAGGTTCTTTTCTTTCATCACTTTAAGTATGTCTTGCCATTCCCTCCTGGCTTGAAGAGTTTCTATTGAAAGATCAGCTGTTAGCCTTATGGGAATTCCCTTGTGTGTTATTTGTTGTTTTTCCCTTGCTGCTTTTAATATTTGTTCTTTGTGTTTGATCTTTGTTAATTTGATTAATATGTGTCTTGGGGTGTTTCGTCTTGGGTTTATCCTATATGGGACTCTCTGGGTTTCTTGGACTTGAGTGATTATTTCCTTCCCCATTTTAGGGAAGTTTTCAACTATTATCTCCTCTAGTATCTTCTCATGGTCTTTCTTTTTGTCTTCTTCTTCTGGAACTCCTATGATTCGAATATTGTAACGTTTAAAATTGTCCTGGAGGTCTCTGAGATTGTCCTCATGCCTTTTAATTCGTTTTTCTTTTTTCTCCTCTGATTCATTTAATTCTGCCATTCTATCTTCTAATTCGCTAATTCTATCTTCTGCCTCTGTAATTCTACTATTTGTTGCCTCCAGAGTGTTTTGGATCTCATTTATTGTATTATTCATTATATATTGACTCTTTTTTATTTCTTCTAGGTCCTTGTTAAATCTTTCTTGCATCTTCTCGATGCTTTTCTCCAGGCTATTTATCCATGATTCCATTTTGCTTTCCAGGCTTTGGATTAATTTCACTATCATTATTCGGAATTCTTTATCAGGTAGGTTCGCTATTTCTTCCTCTTTTGTTTGGTTTGGTGGGCATTTATCCTGTTCCTTTACCTGCTGGGAATTCTTCTGTCTCTTCATCTTGTTTAAAATGCTGAGTTTGGGCAGTCCTTACTGTATTCTGGCAGTCTGTGGAGTTCTCTTTATTGTGGCTTTTCTGCCCTATATGTGGGTTTGTACCGGTGGCAAGTCGAGGTTTCTTGTTTATGGAAGCTTGTATCGATGTTCTGGTGGGTGGGGCTGGATTTCTTTTCTCTGGGGTGCGGTGGAGTGTCTAGTGGTGTGTTATGAGATGTCTATGGTTTTGAGGTCGCTTTGTGTAGCCTGTGACTTGGAGCTCAGGGCTGTGTTCTTGTTTTTCTAGAGGATTTTCTTGGTATGTCTTGCCGTGGAACTTGCTGGTCTTTGTGTGCTGCTTGGTTTCAGTGTAGGTATGGAGGCATTTGATGAGCTCCTGTCAATTAATGTTTCGTGGGATCAGGGTTTGGACTTAAGCCTCCTGCTTCCTGTTATCTGTCTTATTTTTGCAGTAGTCTCAAAAAGTTCGTCTTCTATATTGCATTCCACAACTAGACTGCTCAGAGATGTTCACGGAGTTATACGGAGAAGGAGAAAGGGAGGAGGGAGATAGAGTTGGTCAGGAGGATAAAAGGAGGGAGTGTCAAGGAGAGAGACAGATCCAGTCAGTAATCAGTAAAGAAAAGAACAAAGGAAAGAAAAAAAGCAAAGGACAAAAAGAAAAAAGAGAAAAAAGAAAAAAAAAAACAAAAAAAAACAAAAACACACAAAAAAAAGCAAAACAGGGTCGCAAAAGTTATATCTAACAGTGGAGATTAAAGACGTACTAGAGGATAAAAACATAAAAATAAAAGAAACAAAAACAAGAAAAAAAAAAAAACACACACACACAAAAAAAACCAAAACAGGGTCGCAAAAGTTATATCTAACAGTGGAGATTAAAGAAGTACTAGAGGATAAAAACATAAAAATAAAAGAAACAAAAACAAGAAGAAAAAAAAAAAAAAAGGAAAGAAAAAAAAATTTTTTTTTTTTTTTTTTCTCTTTCCTTCTTTTCAATAAAAAAATAATAAAATTTTAAAAAAACATATATTTAAAAAAGGAAAAAAAAAGGAAATAATGTTGGTAAAAATAGTAACAATATGTATAAGAGTTTCTCTTTTATTGCTGTGGGTTCAGTTCATTTTCGGCTAGTTCCTGGTTCCGGCTTAAGTTTCTCAAGATCTATAGCCCCTTTCTCTGTAGTTGGTCTGTACAGTCCTTTGTTCTGTGCGCGGGCCCCGCAGTGTCTTGGGTCTGGGCCGGCCTCTTCTGTGGACGACGCCGCAGTCTGGTCTGCCAGCCCGAACCACTCCCGGCGGGAACGGCCCGCGCGGCCACGGCTGGCGGGGCAGCGGCGGCGAGGGGATGGCTCGCACGGGATCGGGGAACGGTCGGCGGTGGGGGTCGACCCGCGTGGAAGCCCCCGGCGCAGGGGGCGGGCGCGTGCTATAGTCCCTTGCTCTGTGCGCGGGCCCCTCAGTGTCTTGGGCCAGGGCCCGCCCCTCCTGTGTTCGGCTCCGCAGTCCGGTCTGCCGGCCCAAACCACTCCCGGCAGAAACGGCCCGCGCGGCAACGGCTGGCGGGGGAGCAGCGGTGAGGGAATGGTTCGCACGGGAACGGTCGGCGGTGGGGGTCGACCCGCTCGGGAGCCCCGGGCGCAGGGGGCCGCGGGGAGCGGCTGGCGGCGGGGGGGAGGGGAGCGCTCCTTGGGGGTGCTTCCCACGGGGGAGCGGCCGGCGGCGTGGGAGCAGCCCGCAGCGTCTTCCCGCCCAGCCCCGGCTTGCTACTGGCGGAAGCGGGTGTTTGCGATGATGCCTTCCCGCCGCGGAAGCTACCGCAGGGCTCGTAGTCTGTGGGTCTTAATTGTTCACTTGTTTTCCTCCCTGTTATGATATTCTCCGTGCTTTCTATGTTGGCACAGACTCTACAGGGAGAGTTTCCCGGTGTTTGGAAACTTTTCTTTCCCTTTCCAGGCTCCCTTCCCCGGACAGAGGTCCGCCCCTCCCTCTTTGTCCCTCTCTGGCTTCTATATTCTTTCCTACCTCCTTTAGGGGGGAGTGAGTTGCTTTTCTCAGTGTCCGATGTTCTCTGCCGGCATTCCGAAGCTGTTTGAGGAATTTACTCGGCGTTTAGATGTCCCCTTGATGAATTTGTGGAGGAGAAAGTGTATTCCCCGTCCTAATCCTCCGCCATGCATCTTTTAATTTTATGGCTGCAGTCATCATCTACAGTAATTTTGGAGCCCCCAAAAATAAAGCTTCTCACTGTTTCCCCATTGATTTTCCATGAAGTGACGGGACCAAATGCCATGATCTTAGTTTTCTGAATGTTGACTTTTAAGCCAACTTTTCACTCTCCTCTTTCACTTTCATCAAGAGACTCTTTAGTTCTTCTTCGCTTTCTGTCATAAGGGTGGTGTCATCTGCATATCTGAAGTTATTGATATTTCTCCCGGAAGTCTTAATTCCAGATTATGCTTCATCCAACCAGGCATTTCTCATGATGTACTCTGCATACAAGTTAAACAAGCAGGGTGACAATATATAGCCTTGACCTACTCCTTTCCCAATTTGGAACCAGTCTGTTGTTCCATGTCCAGTTCTAACTGTTGCTTCTTGACCTACATACAGATTTCTCAGGAGGCAGGTCAAGTGGTCTGGTATTCCCATCTCTTTAAGAATTTTCCACAGTGTGTTGGGGTCCACACAGTCAAAGGCATTGGCATAGTCAATAAAGCAGAAATAGATGTTTTTCTGGAACTCTCTTGGTTTTTTTGATGATCCAATGGATGTTGGCAACTTGATCTCTGTTTCCTCTGCCTTTTCTAAATCCAGCTTGAACATCTGGAATTTCACAGTTCCTGTACTGCTGAAGCCTGGCTTGGAGAAATTTGAGTACTGATCAGCAGAATTGGCCCAATTCTCCATTACAATGCCCAACAACACGTAACACAACCAACACTTCAAAAGTTGAACAAATTGGGCTACAATATTTGCGACATCTGCCATATTCACCTGACCTCTCACCAACTGACTACCATTTCTTCAAGCATCTCAACAACTTTTTACAGGGAAAATGCTTCACAACCACAGGAGGCAGAAAATGCTTTCCAAGAATTCATTCAATCCTGAAGCACTGATTTTTATGCTACAGGAATAAACAAACTTATTTCTCATTGGCAAAAATGTGTTGATTGTGGTAGTTCCTATTTTGATTAATAAACATAGCTTGAACCTAGTTATAATGATTAAAAATTCACAGTCTGAAACTGCAATTACATTTTCATCAACTTAATATAAAGAACTAATACCTCTCCTTCCCAAACTATTCTCAAAAAACAGAAAGAGACAGGAGGAAACACTCCAAAATTCATCCTATGAGGCCACCATTATCCTGATTCTGAAACCAGACTAAAACACTACAAAGAAAGAAAATCAAAGGCCAATATCTTTGATGAATATAGATGCAAAAATCCTCAACCAAATAATAGCAAACTGAATCCAACAATGTATAAAAAGGGCCATACACCACGGTCATGTTGGATTTACTCCAGTGTCACAAGGATGGTTCAATGTATGCAGATCAATCAATGTGATATACCACATTAACAAAAGGAAAGAAAAAAATCACATGATCATCTTAATAGATGCAGAAAAAGCATTTGACAAAATTCAATATCCCACTCATTCATCCCTGGATTGGGAATATTACAACCCACTCCAGTATCCCTGCCTGGAGAATTCCATGAGCAGAGGAGCCTGGTGGGCTATAATTCATAGAGTTGCACAGAGATGACATGACTGAGCAACTAACACTTTAACATCCACTCATATGTCAGCATAATAAAGGCCACTTACAACAAACCTACAGTCAGTACCATATGCAATGGTGAGAAGCTGAAAGCTTTCCCACTAAATTCAGGAATACAACAAGAATATCTATTCTCACTACTTCTGTTTAACATAGTATTGGAAGTCCCAGGTATAGACAAGAAAAATAATTTAAATATTCAAATTGGAATGGAAGAGGTCAAACTATCACTATCTAGAGATGGCATAATACTTGATATATAAAATCTTAAAATTTTAATTTTAAAATTTAATAATGATAGTGAAATTAATCCAAAATCTCAAAATCAAAATGGAATCACAGAGAGTCTGGAGACAAGGATTGAGAAGATGCAAGAAAGGTTTAACAAGGACCTAGAAGAAATAAAAAAGAGTCAACACATAATGAATAATGCAATAAATGAGATCCAAAACACCCTGGAGGCAACAAATAGTAGAATAACAGAGGCAGAAGATAGGATTTGTGAATTTGAAGATAGAATCCTAGAAATAAATGAATCAGAGGAGAAAAAAGAAAAATGAATCAAAAGAAATGAGGACAATCTCAGAGACCTCCAGGATAACATTAAACGCTACAACATTCAAATTATAGGAGTTCCAGAAGAAGAAGATAAAAAGAAAGACCATGAGGAAATACTTGCTATGCTATGCTATGCTAAGTCACTTCAGTCGTGTCCGACTCTGTGTGACCCCATAGACGGCAGCCCACCAGGCTTCCCCGTCCCTGGGATTCTCCAGGCAAGAACACTGGAGTGGGCTGCCATTTCCTTCTCCAATGCATGAAAGTGAAAAGAGAAAGTGAAGTCGCTCAGTCATGTCTGACTCTTAGCGACCCCATGGACTGCAGCCTACCAGGCTCCTCCGTCCGTGGGATTTTCCAGGCAAGAGTACTGGAGTGGGGTGCCATTGCCTTCTACTTGAGGAGATAATAGTTGAAAACTTCCCTAAAATGGAGAAGGAAATTACCACTCAAGTTCAAGAAATCCAGAGAGTCCCTAACAGGATAAACCCAAGGCGAAACACCCCAAGACACATATTAATCAAGTTAACAAAGATTAAATATAAAGAACAAATATTAAAAGCAGCAAGGGAAAAACATCAAATAACTCACAAGGGAATTCCCATAAGGATAACAGCTAATCTTTCAATAGAAACTCTCCAAGCCAGGAGGGAATGGCAAGACATAATGAAAGTGATGAAAGAAAATAACTTACAGCCTAGATTATTGTATCCAGCAAGGATCTCATTCAAATATGAAGGAGAAATCAAAAGCTTCACAGATAAGCAAAAGTTGAGAGAATTTAGCACCACTAAACCATTTCTCCAACAAAAACTAAAGGACATTCTTTAGATAGGAATCACTAAAAGGGTGTATAAATTCAAACCCAAAACAATAAAGTAAATCCTATTTATCAATAATTGCTTTAAACGTTAATGGGTTGAATGCCCTAATCAACAGACAAAAACTGGCCGAATCGATACAAAAACAAGACCCCTACATACCTTGTCTACGAGACAACCAAAAGACTAAAATGGGTCAAATGGATACAAAAACTAGACCCCTATATATGTTGTCTACAAGAGAACCACCTTAAAATAGGGGAAATATACTGACTGAAAATGAAGGGCTCGAAAAAGATTTTCTATGCAAATTTGGACCAAAAGAAAACAGGAGTAGTAATACTCATATCAGATAAAATTGACTTTAAAGATCCTGAAAAGGAGACAATCAAGGTTATACATAATGACTTAAAGGAACAATCCAAAAAGAAGTTATAACAATTATAAATATATATGCACCCAACATTGGAGCATTGATATATCTAAGACAAACATTAATTAATATGATAGAAGAAATATGCAACAATACAATAATAGTGGGAGACTTTAATACTATACTCATACAATTTGGCTGTAATAGACAAAGTAAAGAGGAAAACATATTCACTTATGAGCCTCAAAAAATTCAGTTCACTCTGGAGAGTTAAAAAAAAATAGACTTATTTGTTCACTCTGTAAAGGTTTATTGACTATTTTATGGGTCTGGTACCACTTTGGGTAGTAGGGAGGAAGAAGTGACAAATGTGATCCTGTCCTAAATAATATATTGTGGTAAAGATAGACCTACCAATACAAAATACCAAGATGTGCCTAAGATGAGGACACCCAAACTGGACTTTTAGTTTCCTGAACTTTTCATTCCCAGATCAAACCTCCTAATATAAGATGAATTCAACATGATTTTTTTTAAGTGTTCTTTGTGATTAAAAACAGAAAGCCATTGGTTAAGAAATTACATATACTCCTCCCCACCATCATTACCCTTCTTTCTTCCCATTTCCCTCCCACCCTCATTGATCCTTTCCTTTGTCCATTTTCCCCTGCAAAAATAAATAAATAAATAAATAAAATAAAATCTTAAAATTTTAATTCCAAAACTATTAGAACTAATAAATGAGTTAGGCAAGGTTGCAGGATACAAGATCAATATATAGAAATCTGCAGCATTTCTATACAATAACACTGAAATAGCAGAAACTTAAAAAAAACATTTAAAATTGCATCAAAAATAATAAAATAATAGGAATAAACTTAACCAAGGAGATCGAAGACCTATAATCTGAAAACTATAAAGCACTGATTAAGGAAATTGAAGGTGATAGAAAGAAATGGAAAGATATCCTGTGTTCTTAGATTGGAATAATTTTAATATTATTAAAATGAACATAACACTTGGCTGAGTCCCTTTGCTGTCCACCTGAAACTATCACAATATTGTTAATCGGCTATACTCCAATATAAAACAAAATGTTTAACAAAATAAATTTACCCATCTATAGTGGGGAAAAAAGACCATACTACTGAAGGTAATCTACAGATTCAATGCAATCCCTATCAAAATACCAACATCATTTTTCACAGAGCTAGAACAAATAATTTTAAGATTTGTATGGGAATACAAAAGACCCCAAATAGCCAAAACAATCTTGAGAAAGAAGAATGGACCTGAAGGAGCCATATTGCCTGACTTCAGACTATACGATAAAGCTACAGTCATCAGAATACTGTGGTACTGGCACAAAAACAGACATGTAGGTCAATGGCACAGAGTAGAAGAGTCCAAAGATAAATTCATGCACTTATGGTCAATTAATATATTACAAAGGAGGCACTAATACACAATGGAGAAAAAACAGTCTCTTCAATAAGCGGTGCTGGTAAAACCAGACAGCTACATGTAAAAGAATGAAATTAGAACAGTCTCTACCACCATATACAAAAGTAATCTCAAAAATGGATTAAAGACCTATCTCGATGTATAGTAAAAGTAATACAATATTGTAAAAAAAAGTAAAATAAAATAAAAGTCGATCCATTAAAAAAAAAAAAAAATAAAAATAAAAAAAAAAGACCTAAATATAAGACTGGAAACTATAAGACTACCAGAGAAAAACAAAATGGAACTCTCTTTGACATAAATTGCAGAATATTTTTTTGGATCAGTCTCCTAAAGTAAAGAAAATAAAAGAAAAATAAACAAATGGGATCTACTTAAACTTAAAAGCTTTTGTACAGCAAAGGAAACCATTGATTTAAAAAAAAAAAAAAAACTATGGACAGGGAGAAAGTATTTGCAAATGATGTGACTGACAAGGGATTAATATCTAAAATATATAAACAGCTCATACAACTCAATATCAAAGGGAAAAAACAAATAATCGAATCAAAAATTGGCAAAAAACTAAAATAATAAACATTTTCCAAAGATGGCTAACAGGCACATGAAAAAATGCTCAAAGTCACTAGATTATTAGAGAAATGCAAATCAAAACAACAGTAAGATATTACCTCACACCTGTCAGAATGACCATCATCAAAAAGTCTACAAATAACAAATGTTGGTGAAGATGTGGCAAAAGGAGAGCTCTTGTAACTGTTGATGAGAATGGAAACTGGTACATCTACCACCTGCAATGCTCAAGATATAGTTCAATCCCTTGGTCAGGAAGACCTGCCAAAGAAGGAAATGGCAACCCCCTCCAGTATTCTTGCCTGGGAAATGCCATGGACAGAGGAGCCTGGCAGGGTACAATCCATGGGGTCACAAAAATTGGATACTACTGAGCAACTAAACCACCACCATTGTGGAAAACAGTATGGAGTTTCCTCAAAAAACTAAACATAGAACCATCATATGACCCAGCAATTCCACTCTTGGGCATATATCTGGAAAAGATGAAAGCTCTAATTCAAAAATTATTAGCACCCCAATGTTCATAGCAGTGCTATTCACAGTGGCCAAAACATGGAAGCAACCCAAGAGCTCTTTAACAGATGAATGGATAAAGAAGATGCAGTACATTACATATACGCAACGGAATACTGTTTTCATTGTTCAGTCACTAAGTCGTATCTGATTCTTTGCAACCCCATGAACTGTAGCCCTCCAGGCTTCTTTGTCCATGGGATTTCCTAGGCGAGAAATACAGGAATGGATTGCCATCTCCTTCTCCACAGGATCTTCCTGACCCAGGAATTGAACCTACATCTCCTGCATTACAAGCAGATTTTTCACCACTGAGCCACCTTGGAAACCCCTAGATACTATTACAGATTATTTAGCTATGTAAGAACCACAAAAAACTCAGAAGAAATATGATAGATTTGGAAGAAATATTAGTAACAAGCATAGCAAATGGTAATTATTTTTAATATGTAAGTAGGGTTAAGAAAACAACAGAGTGGGAAAGACTAGAGATCTCTTCAAAAAAATTAGAGATATCAAGGGAACATTTCATGCAAAAATGGGCTCGATAAAGGACAGAAATGGGATGGATCTAACAGAAGCAGAAGATATTAAGAAGAGGTGGCAAGAATATACAGAAGAGCTGTACAAAAAAGATCTTCATAACCCAGATAATCACGATGCTGTGATCACTGACCTAGAGCCAGACATCTTGGAATGTGAAGTCAAGTGGGCCTTAGAAAGCATCACTACGAACAAAGCTAGTAGAGGTGATGGAATTCCAGTTGAAATCCTGAAATGATGCTGTGAAAGTGCTGCACTCAATATGCCAGCAAATTTAAAAAACTCACCAGTGGCCACAGGACTGGAAAAGGTCAGTTTTCATTCCAATCCCAAAGAAAGGCAATTCCAAAGAATGCTCAAACTACCACGCAATTGTACTCATCTCATATGCTAGTAAAGTAATGCTCAAAATTCTCCAAGCCAGACTTCAACAATATGTGAACCGTGAACTTCCTGATGTTCAAGCTGGTTTTAGAAAAGGCAGAGGAACCAGAGATCAAATTGCCAACATCCACTGGATTATCGAAAAAGAGAGAGTTCCATAAAAATATTTATTTCTGCTTTATTGACTATGCCAAAGCCTATGACTGTGTGGATCACAATAAACTGTGGAAAATTCTGAAAGAGATGGGAATACCAGACCACCTGACCTGCCTCTTGCGAAATCTGTATGCAGGTCAGGAAGCAACAGTTACAACTGGTCATGGAACAACAGACTGGTTCCAAATAGGAAAAGGAGTACGTCAAGTCTGTATATTGTCACCCTGTTTATTTAACTTATATGCAGAGTATATCATGAGAAACGCTGGGCTGGAAGAAGCATAGGCTGGAATCAAGATTGCTGAGAGAAATATCAATAACCTCAGATATGCAGATGACACCACCCTTATGGCAGAAAGTGAAGAGGAACTAAAAAGCCTCTTGATGAAAGTGAAATAGGAGAGTGAAACAGTTGGCTTAAAGCTCAACATTCAGAAAACGAAGATCATGGCATCTGGTCCCATCACTTCATGGGAAATAGATGGGGAAATAGTGAAAATAGTGTCAGACTTTATTTTTGGGGGCTCCAAAATCACTTCAGATGGTGACTGCAGCCATGAAATTAAAAGACACTTACTCCTTGGAACGCAAGCTATGACCAACCTAGATAGCATATTCAAAAGCAGACATTACTTTGCCAACTAAGGTCCATCTAATCAAGGCTATGGTTTTTCCTATGGTCATGTATGGATATGAGAATTGGACTATGAAGAAAGCTGAGTGCCAAAGAATTGATGCTTTTGAACTGTGGTGTTGGAGAAGACTCCTGAGAGTCCTTTGGACTGCAAGGAGATCCAACCAGTCCATTCTAAAGGAGATCAGCCCTGAGATTTCTTTGGGAGGAATGGTGCTGAAGCTGAAACTCCAGTACTTTGGCCACCTCATGTGAAGAGTTGACTCATTGGAAAAGACTCTGATGCTGGGAGGGATTGGGGGCCGGAGGGGAAGGGGATGACAGAGGATGAGATGGCTGGATGGCATCACTGACATGATGGACATGAGTCTGAGTGAACTCCGGGAGTTGGTGACAGACAGAGAGGCCTGGCGTGCTGCAATTCATGGGGTCGCAAAGAGTCGGACACGACTGAGCAGCTGAACTGAACTGAACTGAGGGTTAAGAAAGAATGACAAAAAACTCAAATGACTACTCC
Organism: Tragelaphus eurycerus; assembly: GCA_935064755.1. Lineage (NCBI taxonomy): Eukaryota > Metazoa > Chordata > Mammalia > Artiodactyla > Bovidae > Tragelaphus > Tragelaphus eurycerus. The sequence continues at coordinate 11,115,171 of CAKXYN010000024.1, read as the reverse complement.
CTCTCCCCACAACATTTGGCCAAGAATAGAAGGCAACTCACAGAAGAGTTCATCTGAAAGTCCAGTTAAGTAATAAATACAAATTGTTCAACTTTACCAGTGGTCAGAGAAAAGAAAATAAGGTAACAGTGATGTGTCATTACTACATGCTTCAGATTGGCAAAAGTTAGAAAAAGCAGTATCTATTGCTATCAAGTAGGCAGCAACAAGGAGTTTCTCATATTCTTCTGATGGAAATGTGAATTGTTAGTCTTTTTGGAAGCACCTTGGCAGCATCTTTGAAAATTATTTTTAAAGTGATACCTTTAAAACCACCACTCCAAGTACTGGAAACCCTATAGATATAATAACATCAAGATACAGATAAAAGAATGCTTATAGCAGTTCACATTGCAACAAATAAACAGGAGGCAAATTAAATGGGCATCAAAAGGGAAATGTTGAATTCATAATGGTCTATTTCTACTGTGAAATATTCAGTTCAGTTCAGTCGCTCAGTCGTGTCCGACTCTTTGCGACCCAATGAATCACAGCACGCCAGGCCTCCCTGACCAACCTAGATAGCATATTAAAAAGCATAGACTTATTTTGCCAACAAAGGTCTGTCTAGTCAAGGCTATGGTTTTTCCAGTGGTCACGTATGGATGTGAGAGCTGGACTGTGAAGAAAGCTGAGTGCTGAAGAATTTTTTTTTTTTTTTTTAATTTTTCTTAACTTTACAATATTGTATTACTTTTACTATACATCGAGATGGATCCGCCACCAGAATACACGTGTTCCCCATCCTGAACCCTCCTCCCTACCCCCTTCCCACACCATCCCTCCAGGTCATCCCAGTGCTCCAGTCCCAGGCATCTGTTATAGGGCATCGTACCTGGACTGACTCGTTTCAGATATGATATTATACATATTTCAATGCTATTCTCCCCAATCGTCCCACCCTCTCCCAGTCCCAGAGTCCAAAAGTCTGTTCTATACATCAGTGTCTCTTTTGCTGTCTCATAAGCAGGGTGATTGTTACCATCTTTCTAAATTCCATATATATGCGTTAGTATACTGTATTTGTGTTTTTCTTTCTGGCTTACTTCACTCTGTATAATAGGCTCCAGTTCCATCCACCTCATTAGAACTGATTCAAATGTATTCTTTTTAATGGCTGAGTAATACTCCATCGTGTATATGTACCACAGCTTGCTTATCCATTCATCTGTGGATGGACATCTAGGTTGCTTCCACATCCTGGCTATTGTAAACAGTGCTGCTATGAACATTGGGGTACACGTGCCTCTTTCAATTCTGGTTTTCTCAGTGTGTATGCCCAGCAGTGGGATTGCTGGGTCATAAGAGTGCCGAAGAATTGATGCTTTTGAACTATGGTGTTGGAGAAGACTCTTGAGGGTCCTGTGAAATATTACACAGCTGTTAAAATGGTTAGAGCCAACCAGGAGTTGATAGAGATTGCTATCCAAATAGGGAATTACAGAATACAAAGGACAAGACTGTGAGAGGTATACACAACATGGGAAATTTGGTAGGAATGAGAATGGGAAATGAGGAAGAGAAGAGGCAGGTGTGCACATGTGAGTGCATATGTGTGTGAGGGTGTACGTATCAACTAGTAAAGAATCCGCCCGCGGTACAGGAGACCTGGGCTCAATCCCTGGGTTGTGAAGATCCCCTGGAGAAGGGAAAGGCTACCCACTCCATTATTCTGGCCCGGAGAATTCCATGGACTGTATAGTCCATGGGGCCACAAAGAGTCAGACACAACTGAGCAACTTTCACTTTCATGTATAAAAGAAATTGGGGAAGAAATTAGAGTTTGAGCTACTTAAACTGACTTATAGGCATTTTGGAATTTAAGACTTTGGAGATAAAATAAGGACAAGGAGCAAGATGTGGCCATGGTCCAGAATGACTAAAGAAAAGCAGAAATGAAAGCTGTCAGATCCCAGGGGGTGAGGAAAAACACTGAGGCTTACAATCTCTGTGGATGTTGGAAGCAGTTCAGGCTTTTGCTGAGAGTCAGCACTGAACTTGTGAGTCAGACAGAGGCAAGTATAGGTGATGAAGGGCCAGAAGCTTACATAGTTCTTCAAGAAAATAGAACTCATATGATTACTATAAATTAGATACAAAGAACATTTAGAATGTGAAAAGAATACCATGTTGATTTTTAATATAGTGGTTTTGCTGAATTTCTTTTTTTTTCATACTTTTTTTTTAGCATTTCTTGAGCATTTACTTTTATACCTGACACTTGACTTGTTTCTATCCAATTAAAAGTTGTTTGAGAGTTTATTAGAATTATACTAAATTCACATAATCATTTTGGATGATTTGACCTTTTATGATATAATGTCTCCCTATCTAAGAAAGTAGTACGCCCTTCTATTTGTTCAGATTTATTACATATTTTTTCATATAGGTCCCTTATTTTTCTTGTCAACTTTATTTTTTAATATTTGGTAATTTTATGCCACTATTTTGAACAAAATACTTTGCCCACTTCCTTTTTTAGGTGTCACTGGGAAGAAAAAAGACTTTTTTTCAATTATTTATGGAATCCAGTCACTTACAAATATTTTATTAATTTTTACAAGTTTTACTGGGACCTACTGTTTTCTGAGTATACTATTATATCATCAGCCAAAAATAAATAAATAAATACATAAGTCATTTACCTCACTTTCTCTAGCACCAAGTAGTATCTTGTACTCAGCAAGCACTCTGTAAATGTTTTAGGAATGAACGAACCAATGCATAAATGGATGAACAAATGAAGTGGGCTAGAGATTATTCATGTGGTGCATTAAGGTTCTTTTCTATTGTAGCACCACTCTAATGAATTATTGATCTTCCTTTTAAATGCCACAGCCATTTCTTACCTAGAAACCACCTAAGTTTCCATATGTATTAAAAGAGAAGATGAATAAGTATGATGACCACAGGGAATAGGTTTCTGATTAGTGAAGGATCTTCCTAAGTGATTGAATGAGGGCAGGAGCTACCCAAAGTTTCACTTGCAGGAGAATTTCAGTGAAAGGTCCAGAAGCACAGACAAGAAAATAAAAGAAGCTTAGGAAACTTTCTAAATCTAGGAGGAGAGTCGAAGGAAAAGAAGTGCACAGATGATGACTGAGAGAAAGCCAAAGAGGTGCTAACTTATGTATGGGTATTGTTGTGCACTCAGCAGTGGTCCACAGTTATGGTTCCATAGTTATGCCTCACAAATATTGCATAATGGAATTGAAAGCATATGCTCACCTATCTAACCTCTGTAGGTCAACTGTACTTAAGAAGAGCTAAACCACTAGGTCTATCATCTTAACCACAGCCAATCACCTTATGGCAGCAATCAGAGTTGTAAGTGTAATTTATTACCGAGGAGATTAGCCATTATTGATGTTACAATCCCAAAATTCCAACTCAACTAAGTGTCAATCTGCATCATAATAAATAATAAATAGGCTTCAAATGCTAAAAGCTTCTGCTCTGCTGTTATAATAACATCACTTAATCCTGGAAGAGGTTTTTCAACAAACCACAGTAGCTCCCTGCTCTTTCACAAAATTAAAATATACATATACAAATGTATGAAAGCACATGAAGAATTTTTCACCACAAGAAATACTTTTGCTTTCAAAGACAGAAATGATGATCACCAGGCTAAAGAGCATGATACAAAGTGCTCCCCACAAATTACCAACAAGAACTCCAAGTACTAAGACAATGAGGAATAAAAGAGTATGTTCAAGCTGCAGAAATAAATATAAACTCTGGCACAGATTACAAGAGATGGTTATCCAAAGGGTGACCAAACTGTTCTTTAAGGGAAAACAAAATGTTTCTGTTAGAGAATCTAAAAGGAAATCTCTTGAGAGGCAGAGTACCAATGCAGTAATTGGCTAGATAATTCCAAGTACTGCATCTGAGCTAATGCCATGAAGCCGAATGAGAAGCATCAGCTTCTACACACACACCCCAGGCTACTGGGGAGGTCTGACACTTTGAAGCATCTCTTCACATTTTTAGCTGGTGGAAGGTTTATAAAGAAAATGTATCCCTCCAAACAAGCCTAGTCCTGCACACACACGAGTGCACTGGGGATATGGCTCAGGTCTCCAAATTTCTTTGTGTAGCAGCTGGCACCCTGAGGTTTGGCCTTTGCTCACAAGGTTAGTGCTGATTGAAGTGCCCTTGCCCTTCCTTTCTGAAGACCAGCATCCTTCTCATCTATTGTGTGCCTGCCAGACTCAGAATCACTTTCTTCCCTGGACCAGACCATGCTTCAATTATTTTGATCACAGTGACTTAGAATTTGAAAACACTAAGAGACAGACCTCTCAAAATGGGTCATATGACCTTAATTCCTTATCAAAGGCAATGCTAGGAAGAGCCCAGTTACCTGTATTGCTGCCTGGCCTCTGCCCAGCAGCAAGAACATTCAGTCATCCAAATGGTCTGGAGTTCTTGAGCTGGGCTTCTCTGTGCAGTAATTGGGAGACATAACAAAGGATCTTCCTTGCAGTTCAGAACAGCACTCCTGAAGATGACCAAGACAGTCCTCCAGCAAACTGAAGCGGTGATCATTACTTTCTCAGGGGCAGGACTGGGATTCAGATTAATGAAACACAATTAGAATTCCCTTCTCTGTGTAGACTCACCATCTCAACAATCCTGGTTTACACCTACTGTCTCTGAATAATTATTTATGGTGCACCTTTGATCTCTCAAAAGTGTTCCACTGAGGAAAATGAGTTATATTGTCGACCTACTTATTCAAGATATCAAGGACAAATACCTTCTTGACCCACACAAGGTAGCATAGCATCAACAAAGACAAACAGTGTTCCTAGGTGACCTGAAAGACCAGGGTGGGGACTGAGAAGTGGTGCTTATTCTTCTCTGGTGTAGACGTCAAGCTCATCTTTCTGTGAGACTGCACAGCACTGAAAAAGACTAATCTGGGAGAGCTCATATATTCCCATTGAAAGGAAAAGTGTCTGTAAGATCGTATTGGTCAGAGTCCCAACAGGAAACACCTAAACTAGGATCATTCAAAGAGAATTTATGACAGTGTGGTTATAGGGGGACCTCAAAGAGTAGTACCCTCCCTGGTGGCCCAGACGGTAAAGCATCTGCCTGCAATGTGGGAGACCTGCATACAATCCCTGGGTCAGGAAGATTCCACTGGAGAAGGAAATAGCAACCCACTCCAGTATCCCTGCCTGGAAAATCCCATGGACAGAGGAGCCTGGTAGGTTACAGTCCATGGGATCGCAAAGAGTCAGACACAACTGAGCGACTTCATTTTCACTTTCAAAGAATAGTACAGAAGTCTTGATGCTTCATGCTAACCAAGCTGATATCATCCCAGGAAGGAGAGAGAGAGAGAGCACCTTGTTAAAAAGGCTCCTTGAGAGGAGGAGAGACCCCTCAAGACACAGCTCAAGCCTCCTTCTCTTAGGACCCAATCGCACAAACAGGCTGGCCCATGAAGATACCACCCTGCAGGATCCATCCAGCACTCACACACACTGTGTTCTTACACACACTTTCACAGTACAAATATGTCCTGTCTTTTCATCTGGACCTTTAACTCTCGGAAGGCAGAGACCACATCTCTTACCTCTGTCTCGCAAGCATTGTAACATGAGTGGCTCTAAATCTGTTGTTTTCCCACCATAGCACATAATACCAATGACATTCACAGACAAGACCTTCCCCTAAGACAGTCCCCTGGGTCAGGCATAATTCCCACTGGGCTCCACCACTTCTCTCCATTCAAGGAAGCAGAGCAAAATAAAGATGAGCAAGGTCAGATCATTTCACAGATGGTCTTGAACCCACTCTGACTTTTTTTTCCAATGTAATATTTTTTTATTTTTTTAAATTAATTTTTATTGAAGTATAGTTGATTGAGCAAAGAATGTTCAAACTATCACACAATTACACTCATCTTATACGCTAGGAAAGTAATGCTCAAAATTCTCCAAGCCAGGCTTCAACATGAACCATGAACTTCCAGATGTTCAAGCTGGTTTTAGAAAAGGCAGAGGAACCAGAGATCAAATTGCCAACATCTGCTGGATCATGGAAAAAGCAAGAGAGTTCCAGAAAAACATCTATTTCTGCTTTATTGACTATGCCAAAGCCTTTGACTCTGTGGATCACAATCAACTGTGGAAAATTCTGAAAGAGATGGGAATACCAGACCACTTGACCTGCCTCTTGAGAAATCTGTATGCAGGTCAGGAAGCAACAGTTAGAACTGGACATTAAACAACAGACTGGTTCCAAATAGGAAAAGGAGTACGTCAAGGCTGTATATTGTCACCCTGCTTATTTAACTTATATGCAGAGGACATCATGAGAAACACTGGACTGGATGAAGCACAAGCTGGAATCAAGATTGCTGGGAGAAATATCAATAACCTCAGATATGCAGATAATACCACCCTTATGGCAGAAAACAAAGAAGAACTAAAGAGCCTCTTGATGAAAGTGAAAGAGGAGAGTGAAAAAGTTGGCTTAAAGCTCAACATTCCGAAAACGAAGATCATGGCATCTGGTCCCATCACTTCATGGCAAATAGAAGGGGAAATAATGGAAACAGTGTCAGAGACTTTATTTTTAGGGGCTCCAAAATCACTGCAGATGGTGACTGCAGCCATGAAATTAAAAGACACTTGCTCCTTGGAAGGAAAGTTATAACCAACCTAGATAGCATATTCAAAAGCAGAGACATTACTTTGCCAACAAAGATCCATCTAGTCAAGGCTATAGTTTTTCCAGTAGTCATGTATGGATGTTAGAGCTGGACTATAAAGAAAGCTGAGCACTGAAGAATTGATGCTTTGGAACTGTGGGTGTTGGAGAAGACTCTTGAGAGTCCCTTGGCCTGCAAGGAGATCCAACCTGTCCATCCTAAAGGAAATCAGTCCTGAAAAATTCATTGTAAGGACTGATGCTGAAGCTGAAACTCCAATACTTTGGCCACCTGTTGCTAAGAGCTGACTCATTGGAAAAGACCCTGATGCTGAGAAAGATTGAAGGCAGGAGAAGGGGACGACAGAGGATGAGATGGTTGGATGGCATCACCAACTCAATGGATGAGTTTGCATAAACTCTAGGAGTTGGTGATGGACAGGGAGGCCTGGTGTGCTGTAGTCCATGGGGTCACAAAGAGTTGGACACGACTGAGAGACTGAACTGAACTGATAGTTGATTTAACATTCTGACTTTTTAATGTAAATTACATACAAACTTGGATGATCTGTTACTATTGAGTGGTGTTTAGAAACATGTCACAACTGCTACTGCATGCTGTGTGCTGTAATAGCACAAGTACAGAATGTGCTTGATGGTGAGATGCAGGAAAGGGTCAGCAAGGGGATAGATATATGAAAGAAAAGCTGTCTCCATCACTTCAAGCACAGGTGCAGGACCAGAGAAGACACCCCAGCCCCAGTATGCTATTGTTGGATCACAGAAGAGATTCCACATTTACAAAACCAGAAAAGGGGGCTAAAACATGCCTAACACATGACCTAGTCCAATCTTGAATTTTACAGATGAAAAAAGCAGGTCATGTGATCTTCCTGTGATCACACAAGATACTCATCAAGACTACTGAAACCCTGAACTAAATTAAAGACGATTTAAGAAAAAACAAAATTCTTCTCTTGCCTGGGAACAAATAAATTCATTTGTACTTACCCAACGCAGATATTTACCAGGTGTCTGCCATGTGTAAGTAATGGAGGTACACAGTAAACAAAAACAGAGAAGGGCCTGCTCTCAGCTGGGGGTAGCATTTTATCTAGGTCAGCAAAGACTTTCTGATAAAGCGATATAGGAGCAGAGAGGTAAAAGGAGGGGGAGTCATGTGGGTCCCTAGGGCAAGAGTGTTCCAGGAAGTGGAGCACTGTGTGCTTGGCATGTTCCAGGTGAGAAGGCCATTGTGACCTGCCTGAAGGGGAAACAAGGGGCAATGGGCTAGAGATGAGATGAGAGATTCGAGGCGAGGTGGCCAGATCATGAAGGCTCTTGCATTTTGTGGCAAGTGAGATGGGACATCTCAGAGGGATTTTCAGCAGGAGTATAATCATATGTTTTTAAAATATCCACCTAAATAGTATGTGGAGAAGAGACTTGGCAGAGCAAGAGGAGAAGCAAGGGGGGAGCTGATGTGGTGATCTAGGAAAGAGAGGAGGCGGTTTGGACTTGGGTGATAGATTTGAGGCGATGAAAGTGGTCAGATGCTTAGCATGTTGTTACAAGACTGCTGACAGGATTTGAGGACTGACTGAATGTGAAATGTGAGAGAAAGAAGGGAATGACAGATGAGGTCCACGTTTTTGACCCGAGTAACTGAAAGATGGAAGTAGACATTTACCGAGAAAGATGAATGAGAGAAAGCAGGTTTGGAGAGGAAGGTCAAGAGTTTTTCTGAACACACTAGTTAGATCTGCCCTTTAGAAATCAAAGTGGATTGCCTAGCAGGCAAGGGGACACATGGGGGTGGGGGTCAGAAGAGAGGCCAGGGGGCATCAGCAGAGAGGTGGCAAACTGGGTCATCAAAGACTGTGCAGGGACAGAGAGGAGCCCAGGACCGAGCCCGGGTTCAAGCACCAGGCTGCCCCTCCCAAACCTCACATTTGAACTTTAACTGAGGCTTTTTGCAGAAATCAGCTCTTCTGTCTCCTTCACCATCAGCTGAAAGACAACTCCCCAGTAGAATGTCAATGAGCCTCTTCTGTCTACTTTGTGAAGCAACCCTCCACTTTCAGCCTGCTCACCAGCCTCAACAAATGGCCACAGCAGCAGGAAGAAGGGTGAAGGGCCCAAGGAACCAGCCCAGAGAATGGAAGCACTGCCCCTGTGGGATGGTACGTACAAGAATGGAGGGACACCTGCCGGACCCCTCCCAGACATCGATAACAATCCATCCCCAAAGAGCATGGTTGATAAGGGGAACAGGTGCAAACCAAGTCAGCAGGCAAGCAGACTTCTTGCTGAGGGGCACATGCAGAGGAGGGCGGGCATCTGATCACAGTTCTGAGTTGTGATGATCAAGTCGTTCACACTGTAAAGGACAATGGCTGGCAATAAGAACTGAGAGCTTCAGATACTGCAAGTTGAACCACTCTTGTTGCCAAGGACAGAAAAGAGCAGTGGGTCCTGATACTCAGCTGAGACCGGGGCTTCAGCTGGGCTCTGGGAAACCCCTTGTAGATCATTTAACTTCTCTGAGAGTTGGCTTTCCCTCCACTATGAGTTGGAAATGGTTAAATGGACTTTCTTCATGAAGAAAATTTTTTCAGAAATAACTTGTGAAGAATTAGTTTCTGAGTAAAAATAGCACTACCACATTAAGTTTTAGAGAGTTAAAAATAGGTAAACTCCCATTGTGATGAACTCAAGGAACTTGCCAATTATTTTAATGAACTAAAGTGGTGTAAAATTAACACATTGCTAGAAAACAGGTCCCACGTTGAGGAATCTGGAGGAGAGAGAATGCCAACATCCGGCTTCTGTTAATAAATCCACAAGCAAAAGGAACTAAACCCAGCTGGGGAAAGAAATGTCATGAATATACAAACACGTATATTCCCCCTTTCTCTCACTAGATGCTGGACTTTTGTTGTATGTGCCTTTTAAAATTAATTATTTGGAATATGAGTTGGCACCTAATTAGATGGCTAGCCCTTATAGGTGGAAAATGATTTGCTGAAGAAACTAACTCAATCAGCTGATTACTGCACACAATTGACTGAAGCTAGAACAAGAAAGCACTGTTTGTGGAGTATAACGAAATAGCCTAAGTAATCTTGTCAAGTCAGAGAGAGAGATATGTTCATATTTTATGCTCTACAGATTTCTAGCTATGTGACCTTGGACAAGTTGTTCCACTTCTGTGTGTCTTGGTTTCCACTTCTATAAATAGAAGATGTAGCACTTATTTCATAGGGTTATGAGAACTGAATATGATGATAAATGTACAGTACTTAACACATGCCTGAAAACATCTACTTTTACTTTATTGACTACGCCAAAGCCTTTGACTGTGTGGATCACAACAAACTTTGGAAAATTCTTAAAGAGATGGGACTACAAGACCACCTGACCTGCCTCCTGAGAAATCTGTACACAGGTCAAGAAGCAACAGTTAGAACTGGACATGGAACAACAGACTGGTTCCAAATAGGAAAAAGAGTACGTCAAGGCTGTATATTGTCCCCCTGCTTATTTAACTTATATGCAGAGTACTTCATGAGAAACACTGGGCTGGAGGAAGCACAAGCTAGAATCAAGATTGCTGGGAGAAATATCAATAACCTCAGATATGCAGATAATACCACCCTTATGGCAGAAAGCAAAGAAGGACCAAAGGGCCTCTTGATGAAAGAAAGTGAAAGAGGAGAGTGAAAAAGTTGGCTTAAAACTCAACATTCAGAAAACTAAAATCATGGCATCTGGTCCCATCACTTCATGGCAAATAAAGGGGAAAACAATGGAAATAGTGACAGACCTTATTTTGGGGGGCTCCAAAATCACTGCAGATGATGACTGCAACCATGAAATTAAAAGACACTTGCTCCTTGGAAGAAAAGCTATGACCAACCTAGACAGCATATGAAGAAGCAGAGACATTACTTTACCAAAAGGTCCATCTAGTCAAGGCTATGGTTTTTCCAGTAGTCATGTATGGATGTGAGAGTTGGACTATAAAGAAAACTGAGTGTCAAAGAATTGATGCCTTTGAACTGTGGTGTTGAAAAGACTCTTGAGAGTCCCTTGGACTGCAAGGAGATCCAAAACTGAAACTCCAATACTTTGGCCACCTGATGTGAAGAACCGACTCCTTAGAAAAGACCCTGATGCTGGGAAAGATTGAAGGCAGAAGAAGGCGATGACAGAGGATGAGATGGTTGGATGGCATCACCAATGCAGTGGACATGAGTTTGAATAGGCTCCAGGAGCTGGTGATGGACAGGGAGGCCTGGCGTGCTACAGTGCATGGGGTTGCAAGGAGTCAGACACAACTGAGCGACTGAACTGAAAGCAGCTATGAACCATTCATATAATGAATCATGAAAAACATGGATTTAGTTTTACTGTCTAGAAAGCTTTCTTATAATAGTACTTACTGTGTTGAGATTTAAATGAGAAGGACAAGCAAGAGACATCTGAAATGCCAATGGAGCTACCAAGACGCTCTCTGATAAGTTCAGATCCTAACAGGCATATATAAAAGAAGGAAAGAAGGATACAGAACCAAAGCAAGCTGTTTTTAGTAGCATAAACTAAGGACTTGGCAATAACATACAAAATGAACAGAGGCTTGCCTCATAGAAAAAGAGATCAGATTTCAGGTTACCAGAGGTGGAAGGGCAGGACAAGGGGATTGGATGAAGGTGGGAAAAAGGTATAAACTCATAATTTTAAGATAAATAAGTACTAGCGACAAAGACAAACATGTTTTCATTATCTCTTTAAGGAAACAGTATATTATATCAATGAAGGACTGTAAGACACCATCAATATTCCAATTAAAACTTGCAACTTGAAATTTCAAAGATGAAATTATACTTGACAAAAAGCAAGAATTGGGAAAATAGGTTCAATGGCCAAATTTAGATTAATTTGTCTTCAATGTCCTGGGGAGAGGGAGGACCTTTTGCACTGAAAAAGCAGTGATAACACTGTTTGTGCTAATAAGTCACTTCAGCGGTGTCCACCTCATTACAACCCTATGGACTGTAGCCCATCAGGCTTCTCTCTCCATGGGATTCTCCAGACAAGAAAACTGGAGTGGGTTGCCATTTCCTCCTCCAGGGTATCTTCCCAACAGAGGAATTGAACCAATGTCTCTGTGTCTCCTGCATTGTTAAGCAGGTTCTTTACCACACGTATCCACATTCCAGCAAGGAAGGATGGCTGGTTGCTAGAAAGCTGTACAGGTAAGCCCAGGGATTAATGTAGTATGATGCACATAACCAAAAAAGTGAGAAACTTTTGGTCAGTGTTTAGCAAAATCATTATGTTAGAGAATACATTCACTATTTTTTTTATGAATTATACACTGGCTAGGGTTGCCAGATTTAGAAAATAAAAATACAGGTCATCCAGTTAAATTTAAATTGCAGATAACAATAATTTTGAGCACAAATATGTTCCATGCTATATGTGGTAACCCAAACACTGGGCCATTAGTAACTTGTCACTTAAATAGGACCGGATGCAAGGAAGGAAGCAACTTCCTTTGATTTTGGCAGAGCGCACAAGTTCTGTGGGACATTCTGCATCCTGTTTCTGAGGAAGGCATTCAGCATTGATCACTTTCGTTGACTTTGTCCACTGGGTTCCAAACACACACGCACGTGCACACACATACAAAATTATGTAGAAAACAACTTTTGATAATAAAAAAATCCTAACACATTAAACAGTTTTCCCAAAGGAGGGTAAGGACCTCTGGTTGAATGGAGAAGTTAGGGGTATGATGAAGGAAGATGAAGGGTCTAAATCTCTGCTCATTTATCATCATCTCTGCCCTCAAAACAGCCCCTAACATATGTCCTTGGAACAAAGGGACTCTACAGAACAGATGGAGAACAGGAATCATTTATTTTGCAAGACCCACCAAATTTTACATAAAATTGAATGCCCAGATCCACTTAATGTAGGCCTTACTTGTACATGCCCTTGCCTATGCCAGAGTTTCTCTTTACTGCCAACAATAGCATTGAACTCCCACAAGAGAAACACTGGAGTTCTACTGAGTCATCTCAATCCTTCTTCTGCTATAATCATTCTGTTGCCTGAATCTGCTGTTTTTTGCTTTGCAACAACTGTGCCCCTGTGACATGAAAGAAGCAACTAAAAACAGAGTCCCCCCAACTTCACCTTATCCACATGTTAACAATAATCTAAAAACAGAAATAAATTTCCAGATGCTTTAAGTAAATTTTCTAGTCATCATCTACATACTTATTAGCACAAAAACATAGGCAACACTCTCCATGTTACCCATCCTCTCAGAGTTGGCGTAGAAGAATGTTCTCATCATGGGGACAAGAAGCACTGCTGTCATGTAGAAGTCTTTTCCTTCACCCACTCCTACAACCATCTGCAAGACTTCCATGCCATTTCCTGCAGACTTACATCCATTTGGTACATAAGGAATGTCCTTGTACAGAGTTTTTTTCAAGTATTTGTTGTTCTTATCCACCATAATCTATTTTTCACGTGCTTCCCCCTGACCCTTGTCTGGGAGCAATCATTCACTATGATTTTACCCCAACCCATTCCTCACAAAAGACCTTATCTTTTTGAAAGAAGCACCACAGAGCCATTCCCAGAGCACATGCAGAACATCCTGAAAGTTAAAGTGAAGTTGCTCAGTCGTGTCCGACTCCCCATGGACTGTAGCCTACCACGCTCCTCCCCATGGAATTTTACAAGCAAGAGTACTGGAGTGGGTTGTCATTTCCTTCTCCAGAGGATCTTCCCGAACCAGGGATCAAACCCAGGTCTCCTGCATTGTAGGCAGATGCTTTACCATCTGAGCCACCAGGGAAGTCTGGAGAACAACCCTGACCAGCTTAAAAGCCAACTTCAATTCAATGGACACTGCTGCTAAGTCACTTCAGTTGTGTCTGACTCTGTGCGACCCCATAGACGGCAGCCCACCAGGCTCCCCCATCCCTGGGATTCTCCAGGCAAGAACACTGGAGTGGGTTGCCATTTCCGTCTCCAACGCATGAAAGTGAAAAGTGCAAGTGAAGTCGCTCAGTCGTGTCCAACCCTCAGTGACCCCATGGACTGCCGCCTACCAGGCTCCTCTGTCCATGGGATTTTCCAGGCAAGAGTACTGGAATGGGGTCCAATGGACACTACCATTCATTTAAGGATATACGCCCATTCAGTTTGTTCATTAAAAGGTATTCACCTATTTTTAAAAAGCTACTGAAACTACTGTGAGTTTAACAGAGTTGTAAGATTCAAAATCAATACACAAAAATCAATTATATTTCTATATCCTAGCAACAGAGAATCACAGTGGGAAAAAAAAAATCACCATTTGAAATACCATTGCTAAAAACTCTGACAAAAGATTATGCAATATCCATAGTGAAACTGACAAAACAGTGCTAAGACCAATTTTTGAAGACCTAAATAAAACCATGTTCATGAATTAGAATTCTCAATGATGTTAAGATACTAATTTTCTACAAATTAATCTAGACACTAAATACAACTCCAATCAAATCCCAAAAATCAGCACACAGATTCTAAAATTCACATGAAAATTCAAAGGACAGAACAGCCAAAACAACTCTGACCAAAAAAGAACAAAGTTGGAGAACTAAGAGCACCTAATTTCAGGATTTATTATAAAGCTACAGTAATCAAGACACAAGGTATTGGTGGAAAGATAGACAAATAGATTGATGGAATAGAATAAAGAATTCATAAATGGAGTCATAAATATATATACTTTTGAAAAAGGTGAAAAGGCAATTAGTGGGAAAAGGATAATCTTTTCAACAAACAGTGCAGAAGCAATAAGGTTGCCACATACAAAGAAGAAGAAGGAGAAGAATTGGGGGGGAAGAATTTTAATCCATACTTCACACATGTATAATAAACTCAGAATGGTTCCTTGACTTAAAACTAAACTGAAACTATAAAACTAAACCTTAAACTATAAAACATTAAGAAGAAAACATATGATACAATCTTGGGTTAGACCAAGTTTCCTTAGATAATAACACCCAAATCCATAATTCACAAAGGAAAAATAAATCAATAAATTAGATTTCATCAAAATTAAAAACATACAATCTTTGAAAGACACCATTAGAGTAGTTAAAAGACAAACCACACACTGGAAAAAATATTGACAAATCAAATATTTGATAATATTTATATATATATTCTTGTATCCAGAATATATAAAGAACTCTTAAAATCAATAAGAATAAAAGAAACCCCATAAAAAATGATCAATTTGAACATACCCATCACCAAAATGTATATTTATGTGCAAATAAGCACATAAAGAGATGTTCAACATCATTAATCATTATGGAAATAAAAATTAAAACCATGATGGGATGCCACTATGTACATAGCTGAAATTAAAAAGAGTTACTATACCAAGGTGTGGTATGTGGAGAAAATAGAACATGTATATACTTCCAATAGGAATGTAAAATTGTTTTGGAAAATAGTTTGGCAGTTTCTTAAATAAATATATATCCACCATATATCCAACCACTACATTCCTAAGTATTTGCCCAAGAGAGCTTAAAGCACATATTAATACAAAGACAAGAACATGAATGCTCATAGTAGGTTTATTGCAATAGCCAAGAACTGGAAACAACTCAAACATCCATCAGCAGATGAATAGACTAACAGGCTGTGGTATATCCATTCAATGGACTACTAGTCAGCAATGAAAAAGGAATGATCTACTGTAATATGCAAAAACACAAATAAATATCAAAATAATTATTCTGAATGAAATTAGTCAGATTCCTCTCCCAAAAAAGGGTAGATGCTGTATGATTCCACTTAAGTTCCAGAAAATGCTAACCAATTAATAATGACAGAAAGTAGATCAGTGGTTGCCTAGGGACAGTGGAATAGGAAGGATTATAAAATGTTACAAGAAAACTTTTGAAAGTGATGGTTATATCCATCATCTTGATTATGGTGATTTCACATGTGTATACACATCAAAACACATCAACTTATATACTTTAAAGATGTGCAATTTACTGTGTGTCAATTAAACTTTGACAAAGCTGTCTGAATGAAAATAACTTTTTAGTGACATACCCTGATGACTCAGATGGTTAAGAATCTACCCGCAGTGTGGGAGACCCAGGTTCCCCTGGGTGGGGAAGATCCTCTGGAGAAGGAAATGGCAACACAGTCCAATATTCTTGCCTGGAGAATTCCATGAACAGAGGAGCCTGGTGGGCTATAGTCCATAGGGTTACAAAGAGTCAGACATGACTGAAGCTACTAAAACTTTCCCTATCACAGTTGATTTACAATGTTGTGTTAGTTTCTGATGTATAACAAAATGATTCAGCTATAAACATAAAGAGCATATATATATTCTCAGTTATATATATATTCTCATTATCAGTTATTACAAAATATTTAATATAATTCCCCATGCTTGTCATTTATGTATTTCATATACAGTAATTTGTACCTGCCAATCCTAAATTCCTAATTTATCACTCCTTCCCTTTCTTCTTTGATAACTATAAATCTGTTTTCTATGTCTGTGAGTCTCTTTGTTTTATAACTAAAATTATTTGCACCTATTTTTTGATTCTACATATAAGTGATATCACATAATATTTGTCTTTGTCTGATTTACTTCACTTAGTGTGATAAACCCTAGGTCCATCCAGATTGCTGCAAATTGCATTATTTCATTATTTCATGAGTAATATTCCATTGTATATATGTACCACACCTTTATCCATTCAACTGTCAATGGACATTTAGGTTGTTTATATATCTTGGTTGTTGTAAACGGTGCTGCTATAAACATTAGGGCATAAAAAAAATTTTAAGTGTTTAGGAAGAATTAACTCTATTTGGTCTGGTCTCTACAATGTCCTATTTCAACTGTTTGGCAGCCAAGAATTAAATGACAATAGTCTTAACCTTTAGTAAGGCTGTTGAAAACATCAAATGGAACCCAATTCATAACTGGCAGAAAACACTTTGATCATGCCCACTGCCTTATTTATCTTACCCAGATACCCAGAGCTGCCCACGAAGGCTCTCCTTCTCTATCTGAACTCCTTCACATCCTCTTTCTCAGTATTGCCCAAGAAACTAACTGTGGTCTTTTCCTCCATCCTTCCTTATCTGCCTGGATGTATTCTCCAGTCACTCTGCCATCCCTTCCACCAGTATTTTTATCTCTTCTCAATTCTAATCTCCTAAATGAAGTGAAGTGAAGTCGCTCAGTCATGTCCGACTCTTTGCCACCTCATGGACTGTAGCCTATCAGGCTCCTCCATCTATGGGATTTTCCAGGCAAGAGTGCTGGAGTGGATTGCCATTTCCTCCTCCAGGGGATCTTCCTGACCCAGGAATCGAACCCGGGTCTCCCACATTGTGGGCAGATGCTTTACTGTCTGAGCCACCAGTCCTTCTTTTAATAGTTCAGCATTTCTCTATTATCCAAAGCAGGATAAATAAAATCCCAGAAGCTGAAAAGTAAAAATCATCTTTCTTGGAAGCAGAATGAGTAGGGACAGAGAGGAATGCTCACACATTAATAACTTTTAAAAATTCTAACAGCTGGGGAGCAGAGGGGATATATTATTTTTAAAAGACCTAGGCTCTGGTCTACTCTGGGCATAGAGTCCCTCCTCCATACTGGCATACCATCCTCATTTATTCTCCCAGGCAAAGAGATTCAAGTTCACTTCACTCAGGCTTCACATTCTGACTCTAAAGTGCATCCCTATGCAGGAAAAAAAAAAAAAATTCCCCTTCCTAATTCACCCTTCCCATTACCTTTCCACAGCTGTGGCCAAAATAGCAACATGCCTCTTCTTTGAATCCCTCCTCAAGCCAATCAAAGAGAAATGGCCAATTTCATCCTTTCAAAACATCTTACTGTCACAATTCCTTCTTCTACATGTGTCTTTTGACTTGAATATAATGATGCAAATTCTTTATGAATTTAAAGGCTTTGTTTGTTAAATCTTTGTCTGTCTTCATACAATTAGTGTAATTAACCTGTATGCCCACACCACTGTTCTCTGTAGAAAACTGTAAGGTTTTAGAGAACCAGGGATCCATCTGTTTAATCACCTCTTGCCTCCTGCTTCATGTCCCAACAGTATCAAACCAATTACAGTGCCCAGCCCACATCCCCAGTACACGACCATCCTCTTTCATCCACCCAAGCATTAACCCTGCCTAAAGCAGAAGCTGGCAAGTTTTTCTGTAAAAGACCAAAGAGTAAATATTTCAGGCTATGGGAGCCATATGGTCTCTGTCACAGCTACTCAACTCTGCCATTATAGCACAAATGCATACACAATACATAAACAAATAAATGTGGCTGTGCTCCCATAAATTCTTATTTTGAAAAACAGACAACACGCCAGATTTGGCCTGTGGGCTGTAGTCTGCCAAACCCTGGTCTAAAGCATCCTGCCTTCCAACTTCCATCTGGCTAGCTCCTAGCTCTACAAGACTCAGCACTAGTTGTCTTCTGGAGAGCGCTTTCTCCTCTTCCTGGTTAGCTGCATCCTTTCTTTGAAGTCCCACAGGATACATACCAAAGTATTTTGTAGTGTAAGAAAAATTGCTTCCCTAAGCCTAATGTTCCCTTCCACATGGAGGGAGTTCCACATCCATGACACTATGGGCCCATATCTATTCCCATCAAGTCCTCCCAGGGGAGACAGAACAACATGGATAGTCTTACTCCTCTTCTTGGGGGGAGCAAACTGCCCCCAAAGGACACATTCCTCCCACCTCCTGACGCATGCTCTGTCACTTCTAGGAAAGGCCTGTCTGTCCAGGGCTGCTCTGCCTGAGTGCATAAATCTCTTTCCAGAGTTCTACATTATTGTTTCAATCAGTAACTGTAGTATCTTCATCACTATCTGACTTTTGAATTATCTCTTAACTGTTTCAGAATTCTAGAGGAAGTCAGGGGAGCTATTTACTAAGCCTCACTCACCACAACACAGACTACTTGCCACAGCACTCAGCATGTTATTTAAAGTTTCTTTGTACATTTTCTGTATGTTAGTCAATGATTTTCAGGAGGGCCCTTCCAATGAGCATGAGCAGACCCAGAGATGCAAATCTTTCAAACTGACAACAAATGGCACACTTTCTACTAGCTTTTATTTTTACCTACAACCTAATATTCCCTACTAATAGCCTACTGGTGAGTTATCTATACTTTCTACATTAGAGCTATGAATATAGTTCACTGAAGTTTTAAATTCAGTGTCGGGTTAAGATATCTGGTAGCTACTCATTTGAACATACTGCAAAACTTGTGCATGAGCACACAGGACAGAATCTCAGTAGTTTTCAGGAAACAATTTGAGAATCATGTATCATTAATGCTATCTACAATGGATCATGGTTTCCAACATTACTATTTGCATTTGGCTTTTGCATTGTACCTTACAGTCAGTATAACATCTTTATGAATTTATTGGGTGTCATTTGGGTAACTTGACAGTGTATATTAATGCATATTTGTCCATCTGGAGGACAGAATAGAGCACTAATTAGAGTACGGGCTCTAAAGTCAGACTGCTTGGTTTTATCCCAGCATCACCACATACTAGTCGTGTAACTTCAGGCAAGTGACCCAACCCCTTGCACTTCAGTTTCTTCACCATTAAAATAAGAAACTAGTTGTTGCTGTTGTTGTCGTTTAGTTGTTGTCATGTCTGACTCTTTACTACCCAGTGGACTGTAGCACACCAGGCCCCTCTGTTCTCCACTATCTCCCAGAGTTTGCTCAAATTCATGTCCATTGAGTCAGTGATGCTAGTACTTATTTCATAAAAATACTGGGAAGAGTAAATGAGATAATCCATAGCTTAAACTACATGCTGCTGCTGCTGCTAAGTCACTTCAGTCGTGTCCGACTCAGTGCGACCCCAGAGACGGCAGCCCACCAGGCTCCCTCATCCCTGGGATTCTCCAGGCAATAACACTGGAGCTATTATTATTACTATTTTAGTACTATGCACAGGAATAGGGCATTTGGCCTCTAATTTTCAGTAACTATACTTTAAGCTATATATAGATGTGGTTCAAATACAAATCATCCATAAATCTATTGCTAAAGGAGATATATCTGTAATCTTCCCAAAATTTGTTTACACTAAAGAATGCTCAAACTACCGCACAATTGCACTCATCTCACACGCTAGTAAAGTAATGCTCAAAATTCTCCAAGCCAGGCTTTAGCAATATGTGAACCGTGAACTTCCTGATGTTCAAGCTGGTTTTAGAAAAGGCAGAGGAACCAGAGATCAAATTGCCAACATCCGCTGGATCATCGAAAAAGCAAGAAAGTTCCATAAAAACATCTATTTCTGCTTTATTGACTATGCCAAAGCCTTTGACTGTGTGGATCACAATAAACTGTGGAAAATTCTGAAAGAGATGGGAATACCAGACCACCTGATCTGCCTCTTGAGAAATCTGTATGCAGGTCAGGAAGCAACAGTTAGAACTGGTCATGGAACAACAGACTGGTTCCAAATAGGAAAAGGAGTACGCCAAGGCTGTATATTGTCACCATGTTTATTTAACTTATATGCAGAGTACATCATGAGAAATGCTGGACTGGAAGAAACACAAGCTGGAATCAAGATTGCTGGGAGAAATATAAATAACCTCAGATATGCAGATGACACCACCTTTATGGCAGAAAGTGAAGAGGAACTAAAAAGCCTCTTGATGAAAGTGAAAGTGGAGAGTGAAAAGGTTGGCTTAAAGCTCAACATTCAGAAAATGAAGATCATGGCATCTGGTCCCATCACTTCATAGGAAATAGATGGGGAAACAGTGGAAACAGTGTCAGACTTTCTTTTTCTGGGCTCCAAAATCACTGCAGATGGTGACTGCAGCCATGAAATGAAAAGACGCTTACTCCTTGGAAGGAAAGTTATGACCAACCTAGATAGCATATTCAAAAGCAGAGACATTACTTTGCCAACAAAGGTTCGCCTAGTCAAGGCTATGGTTTTTCCTGTGGTCATGTATGGATGTGAGAGCTGGACTGTGAGGAAGGCTGAGCGCCGAAGAATTGATGCTTTTGAACTGTGGTGTTGGAGAAGACTCTTGAGAGTCCCTTGGACTGCAAGGAGATCCAACCAGTCCATTCTGAAGGAGATCAGCCCTGGGATTTCTTTGGAAGGAATGATGCTAAAGCTGAAACTCCAGTATTTTGGCCACCGCATGCGAAGAGTTGACTCATTGGAGAAGACTCTGATGCTGGGAGGGATTGGGGGCAGGAGGAGAAGGGGACGACAGAGGATGAGATGCCTGGATGGCATCACTGACTCGATGGATGTGAGTCTGAGTGACCTCCGGGAGTTGGTGATGGACAGGGAGGCCTGGCGTGCTACAGTTCATGGGGTCGCAAAGAGTGGGACACGACTGAGAGACTGATCTGATCTGATGTGTCTCATTGGTGGTATGTTTTATAGCACATATTTATTTGTTTGACATCTATTATCTATGTCTCTACTAGAACCTCATAAGGCCAGAGACCTTTCCTTATCTGTGGGTTCTATACTAGAGCCCCAGTGTCCAGAACAGTGTCTTCTGGCGCATAGTAGGTTCTCAGTAGTTTCTTTTAAAAAATTCTATGCTAACTATGAATTTATACCATGAATGTGTAATTACACTCCAGTATAATATTGAGTTTGTTATAATAAAATTACTAGATGATCAAGTTTTGGGCATATTTTTATTAAAACATGTTTAAGTTCATACTACCATTGTAATAAATAGATAATGAGTGCTTTGTCCATATGCTGCTTTAATTCTTTGCTATCAGTGATTATTTTCTACTAAGAACACATGTGATAGGTGACCAGCATTCTTTTGCAAGGTCCGAGTGGGCCACAGACAAATTAAGGACTGTGTTTTTCAATTCAACAATTCAAAAATATTTTAAATGATCCAGTAATTCCAGTTCTACATATATGCCCAAAATAATCAAGTAGAAAATTCCATCAAAAGACGTGTACAAGAATATTCAAAGGGCTTTGTTTATAACGGCTGAAAATTGGAAACAATCCAAATATCTATTATAGAATAATAAATTAATGGCATAATATTTATCCAATGGCAGAAAGCAAAGAAGAACTAAAGATCCTCTGGATGAAGTGAAAGAGGAAAGTTGAAAAAGTTGGCTTAAACTCAACATTCAGAAAACTAAGATCATGGCATCTGATCCCATCACTTCATGACAAATAGATGGGGAAATAATGGAAACAGTCAGAGATCTTATCTTATTTCCTTGGGCTCCAAAATCACTGCAGATGGTGAATGCAGCCATGAAATTAAAAGATGCTTGCTCCTTGGAAGAAAAACTATGACCAACATGGACAGCATATTAAAAAGCAGAGACATTACTTTGCCAACATGGGTCCATCTAGTCAAAGCTATGGTTTTTCCAGTAGTCATGTATGGATGTGAGAGTTGGACTACAAAGAAAGCTGAGCACCGAAGAACTGATGCTTTTGAACTGTGGTGTTGGAGAAGACTCTTAAGAGACCCTTGGACTACAAGCAGATCCAACCAGTCCATCCTAAAGGAAATCAGTCCTGAATATTCATTGGAAGGGATGCTGAAGCTTTGGCCACCTGATGGGAAGAACTGACTCATTGGAAAAGACTCTGATTCTAGAAAAGATTGAAGGTGGGAAGAGAAGGGGTTGACAGAGGATGAGATGGTTGGATGGCATCACTGACTCAATGGACATGAGTTTGAGTCAGCTCTGGGAGTTGGTGATGGACAGGAAAGCCTGGCATGCTATAGTCCATGGGGTTGCAAAGAGTCAGACATGACTGAGTGACTGAACTGATTTAACCAATGAAATATTGTGTAGCAATTAAAAACACCCGAATATAAAAAAAAATTAAAAAATAAAAATAAAAAAACAAAGTACATAGTCTTACATGTAGCAACATGGATGAATCTCACAGTAGTAAAGGTAAGAAAAGAAGCCAGACACCAAAGATAATGTAGTACATAATTCCTTTTATGTGAAAAGTGACTTATATGAATTTATATGAAGTACATTTATTATAGACAAAATCAACCTGTGGATAAAGTCAAAACAGTAGTTATCTTTGTTGGGGGAATGTGACGAGGCAAGACAAAGCCTTTTAGGATATGGAAAATGCTCTATATTTTAATTTGAGGCCTAGTTCATAGCTGTGCATGTGTGTGTTGCTCTGTGTATGCATATAAATTCATAGAGTTGTACAGTTAAGATCTATGCATTTTATAGTATTATGTTATACATGGATGCATGTGTATTTTTTTTAAGACAGAATATTCTGCATGCCCAACATTTAGCTGGTCCCTTGAGACATCCTGATGGAGAACACAAGCCTGGCCTTCCCCTCAGTACAGTGTATCTCTAGTGTTAGCTCAGTGTCTATGCTCAGTGCATTGGTGACCTGAACTGAACACTTTTTTGTACACTAACCAATTGAACTTAAAAAAAAAAAAATACTACTGTTTGCTGATGCTAATGGAAATTGCAGTGCTTCATATTTATTTGACAAACATATTCTGTAACATTTTATAGTCCGAGGTCATCATGATGCCTCATTATGGAAAAATCCCAGAACCTTCTCCCTCCAGCAAAAGGGCTCCACGCACTTTCATCTGCAGATTTCAGAACTGATTCTCTGTGCTGCTAGCATTCCCTATATCCCAGGGAGTTGTGCATTAAAATCCAGAGCAATGAACACACCTATGAAAAATGATGCTTTTGAGCCTGCCCCACAGTGCAGTAAATTTGAAAGTACTCTTAATAATAATCAGGATCAACATTGACTTTAATGGTCCTCAAATCCATCACGTAATTTCATTAGCCACCCAGCACAGATGCGAGCAGGGGTGATGTCATACTTTTTCCTCTTGCTCTGAAACCCGAGTCAGGCGCCAGAGATGGAAACTAGTTTTAGAGACTCTAATCGGATTAAAGCTTCTGGCAGCCACTGATCAATAGGTGGGAGCCGGAGGAATCCCAAAATGTGCAAAGCCCTCTGAGACCCCTTCAGGGACACAGCTTTGCTCAAGTTGAAGGAGTTTCAGGTCTGCAAGTGGGAAGGTCAGGATGCTGTGTCCCAAGGGATGGTGCTCTTTCCAGTTTTCCCCAGGACCCAGGTTCACATGGGAGAGAGGAGTTGTCACTTAGGCAGCAGCCTCCAATCCTACTCTCTGATCTAAGAGAATGGGAAAACAGCAGTTCCATGATATAGGAAACCAGCAGTTCAAAGCATGGGCTTTGGAGTCAGCCATGCTGCTGCTGCTGCTGCTAAGTCGCTTCAGTCACGTCCGACTCTGTGTGACCTCATAGACGGCAGCCCACCAGGCTCCCCCGTCCCTGGGATTCTCCAGGCAAGAACACTGGAGTGGGTTGCCATTTCCTCCTCCAATGCATGAAAGTGAAAAGGGCAAGTGAAGTCGCTCAGTCGTGGCCTACTCTTCGTGACACCATGGACTGCAGCCTATCAGGCTCCTCCATCCATGGGATTTTCCAGGCAAGAGTACTGGAGTGGGGTGCCATCACTTGATCTAAAACCTAGCTCTTCGACTGACTAGTTAACCCTGAGAAAGCAACCCTTTCTCTCTGAGACAAAGCTTCCTCATCTGCAAGGTGCAAATAATAACACCTGACTCACAGAGGTGTGGTGACAACAAAGAGGTCCTGTGTGTTAGATGTCCATGACAGTTCCTGGGCCTATGTATTTATCTGCTCAGTAAATTTCTGATGGCTCAGTGGGTAAAGAATCCACCTGCCATGCAGGAGAAAGAGGACACACGGGTTTGATCCCTAAGTCGGGAAGATCCCCTGGAGAAGAAAATGGCAACCCCCTCCAGTATTCTTGCCTGGGAAATTCCACGGACAGAGGGTCCTGGCGGGCTATAGTCCAAAGGATCTCAAAGAGTCGGACACAACTGAGCAAGAACAACAAAGCAAGAACGAAAAGAAGTGATCAGCTGTGATGAAGAGCTACCAACTATCATTCTAATTCATAAAAATCTGAAACATACCTCCCTCCCCGCATAACCAGAAAGGAGAAATTTTTTAGCCTCTATCATTTTATTTACCTCAACTTTCCCATCTCTCAAAATTTAGCTGGAACAAGAAGCCAGTGCCGGGATATGCTTTTAACATCCAAGTTGCTTTAATAAGAACTTCAATAACGTGGCAGAATACAATGACCTCATCATCCCAATGTTGCCGCAGAAAAAAAAAAAAATCAATGCTACTTAAAAAGCCTGACAATCAATCAAGGTCTAGCCAGATATCTGTAGAAGTCAAACAGGCCCATATAAAAACTGGTTCACCTAGGGATCTCATTAAAGGTCTGCAGCAGTATTTTCCTGATGTGAGCTGGGAGTTTTCATTTGGGTTGATTTTTTTTTCTTCCACTATGGAATCCCTGTGAGATCGGGGGTATACATGTCTCTTTGCAGCTGGCTTCAGAGTACTTTATTAGTTGAATGTCCTCACTCACATCACGAATGCAAATGGTTATTCATATGTCAATGTCATTCCTCTCTTCCTTGGTGACTGGAATGAGCTCCTACTGAAAGTACATTCTGCTATGGGCTGGAGGAAGTTCTTGAAAGAGTAATAAACACGTTTTATTTTTATTGTGTTATACAAAATAGTGTAGAAGTCATAGAAAGTATAATTTTAAGAGAATGCATTTCTATTCTATGTGCCTTTTTTTAAGCCTCATAATTCAAATATTAAAGTAAAACAACTTTCCTTCTTCTGAGCTCAGGTCATTTTAAGAAATAGCACCTCTTATGAGCCCAGCATTCTTCTAGGCACTAGAGATATCAGATGGATAAAGCACTTCTCCTCTCTGGGATTGTGTAAGACGAGTAAGCACAGACCCCACTAACTCCAGACCTAGCCCCTGCAAACAGAAAAGCGAAAGGCTGAGTGTGACACACACCACTTTTTCCCCCTCTAGCAGTGAAAAGGCTACTAAACTCCAGATAACCCACTCCAAAACCATTAACCTAGAGTGGAAACTTAAACTAGTATGAAAAATGGGTGAGCCAGAATGAGATGATCCACTGTTTCCAGCAGCTGCTGTTGCTGCTGCTGCTAAGTCGCTTCAGTAGTGTCCGACTCTGTGCGACCCCATAGACGGCAGCCCACCAGGCTCCGCCACCCATGGGATTTTCCAGGCAAGAGAACTGGAGTGGGGTGCCATTGCCTTGTCCAGTTTCCAGCAGCACTGGCAACCTATTCTTGGAGAAACTCAATAAAAGTCAATTCAGGACCCATTTTTTAGCCTACTCCACATCTCATGAATACACAGTGAGAAAAGGAATTAGTTTACACATTACTAATAACACATTCTTTAGTTCCTCAGAAACACATCTTAACTTCTTTAACTGCCGTGCCAATTTAAAGCTGTGCCAAGTCGCATTAGTTGTATCTGACTCCTTGCGAGGAGCCCACCAGGCTCCTCTGTCCATAGGAATTTCCAGGCAAGAATGCTGGAATTGGCTGCCGTGCCCTCCTCCAGAGGGTCTTCCCAACCCAAGGATCAAACCCACTTCTGTTATGTCTCCTGTATTTGCAGTCAGGTTCTTCACCACTAGTACCACATGAGAAATCCCAGTTTCTTAAATTAGTCTCCCTATCTATAAATATAATAATACCTATCTAGTAAGGTTGCTGTGAGAGTTAAATGAAACAACATATATAAAGTGTCTAGAAAAGCACTCAGCTTATATTAGGTACTCACTGGATGACAGCCATAAGAAACTTAGTTCCAAAATATTAAAAGGGTTGTGACCACAAATGCTATGCCTTCTAGCTAGCTTCTGCTTTTTCTTATTTTGAAGTAGGAAAAGCAGACTTTTCTCTAGTCACACCAGCCTAGAAGGATCTAAGCTTAGCTACTAGTACAAGGTCACTGGGGCAACAATTCAGTCTTGAAAAGAGATCTAGAAACAGTTCCAACAAGAAACATAAAGTTGATTAGAATATTAGTAATATCAGTAATCCCAACAATTCAAATAGGTTCCCTAAGTAAAAGGTAAGAACTTTCAACAGACAAGATATAGAAGCAATTTAAGTGCCCATCAACCTATGAGTGGGTAAAGATATGGTATGTATGTGTTTATACATACACTCAAACCACACACACACACACACACATATATATATATGTACACATACATGACATATATATATATATGTATATATATATATATCACATGAAATACTCAGTTCAGTTCAGTTGCTCAGTTGTGTTTGACTCTTTGCAACCCCATGTACTACAGCATGCCAGGCCTCCCTGTCCATCACCAACTCCCGGAGCTAACTCAAACTCATGTCCATTGAGTCAGTGATGCCATCCAACCATCTCATCCTCTGTCATCCCCTTCCCCTTGCCTTCAAATTTCCCAGCATCAGAGTCTTTTCTAATGAGTCAGTTCTTCACATCAGGTGGCCAAAGTATTGGAGTTTCAGCTTCAGCTTCAGTCCTTCCAGTGAATATTCAGGACTGATTTTCTTTAGAATTGACTGGTTGATCTCCTTGCAGCCCAAGGACTCTCAAGAGTCTTCTCCAACACCAACAGTTCAAAAGTATCAATTCTTCAGCACTCAGCTTTCTTTATGGTCAAACTCTCACATCCACACATGACTCCTGGAAAAACCATAGCTTTGACTAGACGGACCTTTGTTGACAAAGTAATGTC
The DNA here is from genome assembly GCA_935064755.1 of Tragelaphus eurycerus. Classification (NCBI taxonomy): domain Eukaryota; kingdom Metazoa; phylum Chordata; class Mammalia; order Artiodactyla; family Bovidae; genus Tragelaphus; species Tragelaphus eurycerus. The sequence goes on along the minus strand of CAKXYN010000024.1, from coordinate 11,087,643 downwards.
TCTGCTTTTTAATATGCTGTCTAGGTTGGTCATAACTTTTCTTCCAAGGATCAAGAATCTTTTAATTTCATGGCTGCAGTCACCATCTGCAATGATTTTGGAGCCCAAAAATATAGAGTCTGTCACTGTTTCCGTTGTTTCCCCATATCTATTTGTCATGAAGTGATGGGACCAGATGCCATGATCTTAGTTTTCTGAATGTTGAGCTTTAATCCAACTTTTTCACTCTCCTCTTTCACTTTCATCCAGAGGCTCTTTAGTTCCTCTTCACTTTCTGCCATAAGGGTGGTGTCATCTACATATCTGAGGTTATTGATATTTCTCCCAGCAATCTTGATTCCAGCTTGTGCTTCATCCAGTTCAGCATTTCTCATGATGTACTCTGCATATAAGTTAAATAAGCAGGGTGACAATATACAGCCTTGACGTACTCCTTTCCCAATTTGCAACCAGTCTGTTGTTCCATGTCCAGTTCTAACTATTGCTTCCTGATCTCTATACAGATTTCTCAGGTGGCAGGTCGGTCAGGTGGTCTGGTATTCCTATCTCTTGAAGGCAGGTTGGATTGTCTGGTATTCCCATCTCATGGAATATTATTCAGCTATAAAAAAAAAATAGATTGAAATCTTGTCCTTTTCAACAACATGGATGGACCTAGATGGTGTTATGCTAAGTGAAATAAATCAGACAAAGACAAATACGGTATGACTTGACTTGTATGTGGAATCTAAAAGACAAAACAAATGAATAAACAAAACAAAATAGGAACAGTCACAGATACAGAGACAAGACTACTGGTTGCCAGAGAAAAGAGGAGTGGGACTTGTGGGAAATAGGTGAAGGCGATTAAGTGGTACAAAATTCCAGTTATAAATTAAATAAGTCACAGGGATATAATGTACAGTATAGGAAATATAATCAACAATGCTAGAATAACTTTATTTGGTGACAGAAGACAACTAGGCTTATTGTGATGATCATTTTGTAGTGTATGTGAATATCAAATCACTATGTTCTACACTAGAATCTAATATAACATTGTATGTCAATTTTACTTCAGATAAAGAAAAATAATAACTTCAGACTGATTTTGGTGGGGAGGGAGCCACAAGTACATCATGAGGGATATTAGTTCCTTGACCAGGAATCGATCCTGGGTCCCAGCAGTGAAAGTTCCAAGTCCTAACCACTGGACCACCAGACTGATAAAAAAATTCCCCAGACTGATTAAAAAAAAAAAAGATAAGCTCCTTCTGCATGCTATTTAAAAGAGATTTGTGTGTGTTTGTGTTAATCACTCAGTTGTGTCCAACTCTTGGTGACTCCATAGATTCTGCTGCTGCTGCCGCTAAGTCGCTTCAGTCGTGTCCAACTCTGTGCAACCCCATAGACGGCAGCTCACCAGGCTCCCCTTCTAGCCCACTGTATATGGGCTCCTCTGTCCATGGGGTTTTCCAGGTAAGAATATTGGAGTGGGTGGCTATTTCCTTCTCCAGGGGACCTTCTCAACTCGGGGATCAAACCTGGGTCTCCTGCATTGCAGGCAGATTCTTTACCATCTGAGCCACCAGGGAAGCCCAAAAGAGAAATATCTAAAATAAAATAATACAGAAAAGTTACAAATTTACAGATCCCCAAGGACAGACCAAGCAAATATAAACAAAAAGAAAGCACTATAATAATGTTAACATTAGCTCATACAGAATTCAAGACAAAAAGCTCCATACAGAACAAAAAGTTGTTTAATACAGATAAACAATAGATTCATCAAAATGTATAGCAACCATGAAACTTTTTGCTCTCAATATCATGGCCACAGATATGTCAAGAGTAGTAGAGTGCTCACAGTCTGTCAGAGGAAGAGCTAGGCTCTTTACACATACTGACTCACATAATCTTCCCAAGTGCCCTATAAATAGATGATGTCACTTTACAGGTGAGGAAACGTGTCAAGGCCTGTGGGCTTGCGAGGGTAAGGCTCCAATCCAAACCAGGCAGATGGACCAGCGACAGCGCTCTTAACTTCCTACTATACTCTCTCCAAAAAGTAAAAAGAAGTATCAGAAATAGAAAAAGAAAAGTAAAACCCATTGGCAGAGGGGGAAAGGTTAACAAACCACTCCTAAATTTTGTCATGTCAAGATGACAAAAACTAAATAAAGCATTTGAATAGCATCTACTACAAGCGTCTCTTCATGGCAAATTATTCTCCCTCTCCAAAGGGAAACAAACACATTCTTTTCAAATGTCTATGGAACATTTATTTAGAATAAAGAAAGAATAACAACATTTAATAGGTCATAAAAAACTTTCTCAGTAAATTCTAAATTTCTAAAAGTGAACTCTTGTAAGATCCCCCTCACTGATTAAAATGGAATTAAATCTAAAATCTCACTTCTCTAAATAACTCTTGTGTCAGTGAGTAAATAAGTTAATTTATAAATTATTTGGAAATTAACATATGTTGAAACAGTCAATGGAAAATTCTATGTGATGTAGCCAAAATCTTACCCAGGAGAAAATTACATCCTTAAATAAGTTTTTTCCTAAAACAAGAAATGTCTAGAATAAATATTTTTGGAACATTAGACTCAGAAGCTAGAAAAATATCAACAAAATAAACAAAGGAAACCAATGAATTAGAAAACTTAAAACAATTAGAATTGCTGAGTAAAGCTGAAACTAGTTCTTTTTTAAAAAAGCATTAACAGATGTTTAACAAATCTAACAAAAGGAAAAAAGTTTGAGAACATATATATATAGGCAATGAAAAATTATAAAATACAACTACAGATAGAGATCATTCTTATTAAAATAATACTTATCACTTTATGCTAATAACATGAAAGCCAAAAAATAAAAAATTTTGAGAAATTGTTTGATTTTTTTTTTTAAGAATAGGAATTGAAAGAATTAGCAAACTCAAATCCCTAAAACAGTTCCAGATGCTGGCTTCATAAAAACACTAGTAAAGCTTTCAAGAACTCAATTCGCAAGGCTAGTTTAACTCTGACATCAAAATGGCCAAAATAGTAGGGAAAAAGTAACCTATAGTCAAATTCAGATGAACACACACACATATATATTATATATTATATTATGTATTACATATCCTAAAAATAGTATTAGCAAATATATAGAATCAACCACACATTTAAAAATAATACAGTGCCTGTAACCAAGATTTATTTCCAGAATTCAAGGATGGATCAAGACTAGAAAATCTATCAATATTATTCACAAGATTAACAAATTACAATAAAAAGCCAAAAGATCACTTTGATAAATCCAGAAAATGTAGTTGATAAAATTCTATATTCAACTCCAGGTTAAATCTATGGGTAAACTAAGAATGGAAGAACTTATGTAATATGATACAGAACATTTTTTTTAATCAACAACAGTCTCTAAAAAGTCAATAGTAACTGGAAAAAATTTTTGAGTGACTTGTTCTTTATTTGAAAGAAATGAAAGTTACCTATCACATATGAGTGAAATTGTATTGCGTCCTTGGTTTAAAAAATAATTATAAATAAAGGCAGCAATAAAATATATTTGGGGAAGAAAATATGTAACATACAGAGCAGTAAGAAGTTAGTATCTCTATTTTCTGAAGAATTCTTACATATCGATTTAAAGAGAGAAGTACTCTCCTCTTCCCTAAAAGTAAGTGAAGACTCATGAACAGCACAATTTCAAAAGAAGAAACAAACTGCCAAAGAAAACACATGAAAAGGTATTCAATCTGATTAGTAATCAAGAAATGAATATTAAAATAACAATGGGATATCATTTTCCACCCTGAGATTTGCAAAAGTTGGTGAAGGTACAAATACTCTACTTGTGAAGTATGCATTAACTTTGGGGAGGTAATAAGTGAGACAATGCATACCAAAAAAGGTGTTAATTGCTCAGTCATGTCAGACTCTGCGATCCCATGGACTGTAGCCCGCCAGGCTCCTCTGTCCAAGGAATTCTCCAGGCAAGAAGACTGGAGTGGCTAGCCATTCCCACCAACATTTTCCATAAATATTCCTTTTGACCTGATAAGCTTGTAGAAATAAACAAATGAACAAAAATTAATATCCATTATTTCTTTTTCCAGGTTAGCTTATTTTAAAAGTTTTAATTATATCCAAATGACAAATTAAATAAATTGTACTACAGCCATATAACTGCATAGTCTTAAGCACTGGAAAAGAAAAACAAAAAGAAGTCTATATGCAATAGCATAGAAAGATCTCCATGAAATATTTTAGGTGGAAAAAATTTAAAGAAGAGTGGGTCTAATGTGATGTATCTATAAGATTTATCTGTGCTAATATGTGTGTTTATTAGACACATCAAAAGACTTCTGGAAAACCATACATAAATTATAGCAATGGTCATGTCTGTGGGTTAAAATAATTTCACTTTCTGTAATTTATGTCTATGCTTAGCATTCTATAATCAGCATATCTTATGTTTATAATCAGAAAAATAATACTAGTACATTGTAGGAAGAGAGAAAGAGGGACCCTGTGTCCCCTGCTCCCTAATGAAGGCAGATTCCATGCCCCATCTCACTGGCTCCTCAAGGAGCCAAAGCCATGGGATTATAACAAAAACTAGATAGTTCTGTGCAAACCTTGCTTTGTAAAACTTCCACATGCCTGAGCCTTGAGTCACAGCACAGATTGGCCCCTCTTTAAGGTCACCTTTATTGCTACTGAATTAACTACTCCACATCTGGGAACAAGAAATACGTTTCCCTAAGGAAGCCCCTTTTTTCCCAGTCTCCACGCTGGTTTACCATCAGTTTCAGCTCTTGGCCTCTGATGGACCATCTGCTCAGCATGTCTCTATCTCCTGTTAACAGCCCTCATCATTTTTAAACTGTTTTTAAGCCCAGATTCAGAGGCAAGGGCAACCATGGCATCCCCTAAGTTCCTGAAATAAATCAGTCCCCGTAATCGGCTTCCATGTCCCCTCTGTGAACATGAGGATGATGGGGGTATTAAAATCATCATAACATCTTTGCCCTGAGAATCAATACTTTAAAGCAGGTACTTAGCTGAAGGTGCCTGACAGGTCAATACAAGCAGAGGTTAAGGGGGACGTTGCCAAAATGATTCCAAGGAGTACAGAGTACATCTGGGGCTTCACATAACCAAGGGTGATTCAGGAAACAAGATCTAAGATGCTGGATTAGCAAGGAAAGACAGGCTCCGGTTAATTACATTCATAGCTTGAATACTGTGTGTATGGGTGATTAATAATCTATAAATGTCCCGAATGAGTGCACATATTGAGTTATTCCATCATTAAAAACAGTGGCAGTGTTAATGTGGTTCCTCTGTAGGGTTCATTAACTGGACAGAGTGTCAAGTCAGGGTGGATTTATTTTTTTCCCCTCTCCATTTACTCTTTATTTTGTTCTCATCCATTGTTCATAAATAGAAGTGGCAATTATTGAAAGGAAAAAAAAAATTTCTCAATTCCTTTCACTAGATATCATACGGAGAGGTAGAAATTATTTACCTACAATCATCTTGCCTAGTCTGCAGAGAAGTAAGTGGAAAGAAACAAGTATGTAGAACATTTGGGAATTTAAAAGACTCCAAAAAGTATAAAGTTCTAAATATTAGTAAGCTGTTGTTTTTCATCTTACATTGTGTATATCTGACCTCGAAGTGATCTTCAGGCTAGGGAATCACTGGGTGGGGCAATTCAAAACTCCTAGCTTGCCCAACCATATATGACTCGAGAAAAGTTTTTCATACTTTGGTTCCACCTCAGAGTACTACAGACGTCCCCAGCATCCCTGGGGAAAAGCACTTAGAAGTAACTAAGAAATGAGTCTGGCTTCTAAGAAAAATTCAATAGATGAACAGGTGGGTGAGAGGACAGACGGATGAACAGATAAATGGATGAGCAGAAAGACTCAGATGGGGAAGGTAAGTGAGGGGGTAGGTAGCTAGGTCAGTCAGTCGTTTCCTCCCTCCCTCCCTCCCTCCCCACCTGCGAATCCAAGCCAGGACCAGTGATAACTCCTGCTTCAGATAAGAACCTTACCTCTCCCCAGGACTGGGACTTCCCTTGTCCTCTTAATCCCCCTTCCTACTGTCCCCTCCAAAATCTGTGCCAGCATCTATCCCCTCTCTACTGAATTTTAATCTCTCTCTCAACAAGAGCTTGAGCCTACAAACATCTTCAATTCTCCCATGTGCTACAGTGAAAGTGAAGTCACTCAGTCATGTCCAACTCTTTGTGACCCCATGGACTGTAGTCTACCCAGCTCCTCAGAACGTAGGATTTTCCAGGCAAGAATGCTGGAGTGGGTTCCCATTTCCTTCTCCAGGAGAGCTTCCCAACCCAGGGGTTGAACCCGGGTCTCCTGCATTGTAGGCAGACACTTTACAATCTGAGCCACCAGGGAAGTCCCTCCTGTGTACTAATATACACACAAAATTCCCCCAACCAATTTCCCCGCAGGCTAAATTCCATTTCACCCCCTCACAAGTTTCTTCTGGACAGAGTTCTCCACATCCTACAGCTCTCCTCAGTCACCTCCACCTCCCCCCTCATCCCCCAACAACCTGTCCTGCACCCTCCCTTCCACCACCCCTCAAAGGCCCATAACCCCTACCCCATCAAGCGCCATGGCTTACTCTGCCTTTAATATATGACTGCTTTACTTTGTCTTGAAACTCTCTCCTTCCCAATTTTCTATGTTAGCTTACTCCTCAAATCCTTTTTTCCTCGTCTCCAATGATCTTTCTGGATTCACTCATTATTTAATTTATTCAACAAACATTTATTGAGAATTTATACTGCACCAGGTACTGAATTGGATATATAGGGAACACAAAATGACCCAGATCTGGACCTTACTAAAGAGCCTAAGAGCGGTAAAGAATCCGCCTGCAATGCAGTAGACCTGGGTTCGATCCCTGGACTGGGAAGATCCCCTGGAGAAGGGAACAGCTACCCACTCCAATATTCTGGCATGGAGAATTCCATGAACTGTATAGTCCATGGGATTACAAAGAGTTGGACACAACTGAAAGAATTTCACTCACTCAAAGAGTCTAAAGACAGATATAGTTGTATGAACAGATGAATTACAATAAAACATGGCAAGTATCATCAATCATTCACTCATTGATTCAGAATAACATGGAACACTGACTACATGCCAAGTCCTGTTCTATGTGTCCGGGATACAACTGTGAACAAAACTGATAAAAGTTCTACATTTATGAAGTTTATATTAAGAGAGGAAAAAAACAAAATATATGAGTAAGAAATATACAGTAGGTCAAAATGATCGTGTTACGGAGAAAAATAAAACAGGAGGAAAATGGGATGGGAAGTGCTGGGGGAAAGGCAGGTTTACAGTTTTCAATGGAATGGTCAGGGAAAAGCTTACAGGGAAAGAGATGTTTGTATGAAGATTGAAGTTGATGAGGGACTAAATCATGGCTATCTGAGGGAAAGTATCCTAAGTAATGAGAACAGCAAATGCAAAGACCCTAAAGTGTGCTGAAGGGCAAACCATACATCCTATAATCTATTCAAGGACTTTGAGTGAGATAGGAAACCACCAGACAGACTGAACAAAGGAATAACATGATTTGCACTAGATGTCAAAAGAATTTCTCTAGCTACCATATATATAAAAGACTAGGGAACATGGGCGCAGAAACAGGGAAATCAGTTAGGAGGAGACCACTGCTGTAATCTAGGAGAGAGCTGATAGTGGCTTGGAGCACAGGGAGCAGTGGAAGAGACACTAATTGGTTAGACTTGGAATAGTTCTTGAAGGCAGAACAGATTTAATGATGGATTGCAAGTAAGAGCTTCCCAGAGGTAGATACTCAGAGAACACAGAAAGTGCCCAAAATCAAGTGGGCCCATCTGTGGAGTCAGCTGCCTTCTGATGACAGCACTCATCAAGTAAGACCTTTCCTGGCTCCACCCCGTTGTTCCCCAGCCCCTCCCACCTTCTACCTTGAAACTGATCTGAAATAGGGGATTTCATCTCAAAATAAGGAAGGAAGGGTATGATGCACATTAGAGAAAAAGAAGCAAAGCCAACCAAATCCCCTTTTGCTCAATGCCTCCAACCAGCCTTGAGCAGACCTGAGCTGCAGGAGGAGGGAAAATACTAACCTATAATGAAATAGACTGATTCTATTATACTTGCCTGACTTTGAGAGTCCCAAGGAGATCCAACCAGTCAATCCTCAAGGAAATCAGTCCTGAATATTCATTGGGAGGACTGATGCTGAAGCTGAAACTCCGATACTTTGGCCACCTGATGTGAAGAACTGACTCATTAGAAAAGACCCTGATGCTGGGAAGGATTGAAGGCAGGAGGAGAAGGGGATGACACAGGATGAGATGGTTGGATGGCATCAATGACTTGAAGGACATGAGTTTGCATGCTCCGGAAGTTGGTGATGGACAGGGAGACCTGGCAGCTGCAGTCCATGGGAGTCACAAAGAGTCGGACATGACTGAACGACTGAACTGACTGACTGACCTTCTGTTCATTGAAAGTGGCCGGAAAGCTACTAGGATTTGCCCTAAATTTTATCTTTCATCCAGGGGCAGAGAAAAGCTAGCACAGAATAAGTATAAAGGGCCAATAGAAGAAAAGCAATAAAGTTATTTCATTGTTATAAAATCATGTTTGCGCCATGGAACATTTGCTTTTGGAGTTTAAGACTTAAATGGTCAACAGCTGCCCTTTATGGCAAAGGCCAGTTACAGAAGTAAACTTATGTCCAATCAATGATCTATACCTCCAACCCTGAGCAAACCCTGTGGGAGCCCGTCTTTCAGGGTTTAATTTGCGATGAAAGGCAGGCCACTGAAAAAGTCTATCTCTAAGACACAAAACCATTAGAAGTTGGTTAGAAAACAAAGGGTTTTGCTGTTTTGTTTTGTTGTTGCTGCTTAAGGCTTTGTGAAGCAGAAATCCAGCACTAAATTTATGATGTAAATAGATTCTTCACAAGTAAAGATAATCCTTCATTTGACATTTCTTCACTCGGCTGTTTTTCCATATTTTTCATATTGAGCCTCGCCAGTTGATTTATTCTCACCATAATGCACTTGTACATTTGCTGTTTTGATTATTATCTCCTTTTAAAGCTGACTTGGCACTTTCTTCCTGGGCCCCGATTTCCAGCAGCTTATAAATTTTATGAACAAATTACTTTTTATTTATCAACCTCTTTCTCTGCCCAGCAGTGAATTTTTTGGAAGGTTGGCAGAGAAAACACAAATACTACTGTTTAAATGAGACAATCTAATGAAGAAAGCCCTTGTCTATGGCGGGGGGGAGGCAGAAGAATATCCAAGATGGTGCTTTCTTTAAAGAATCGCATTACTTATAAATAAAGAGATAAACACAGTTTAGGAAATAAAAAGCAAAATATATGTGGTAATCCTCCAAAAGATAAAATTAATTCCTTAGAAAATGTATTTTGCCAGAATTTCACTTCTGGTGTATAGCTTCTATGCTGGAATTCCTCCAGAATAGTCATAATTCTCTAGCCCTATCAGGTTATGCAAAAACGTATAATTTTGGAAAGTTCATTATGATTTCAGGATGATATTTAACTTACATCAGAGTGAGAGGCTGCCAAACCCTCAATTGATAGCATGCTCTACCAGCGATGCTATACAAAGATATTGAGGTCACCACAATGGGGGCGGGGTCCATGTACATAAACTCCATACAAGCAGGGATACATTTACTGAGTACATTATAAGTGGCAGCTTACCTTTTGATATCATTTAATCTTCACTGGCTATACAACACAAGTACTGTTATTCCTACTTTGCTGAGAAAAACACTGGAGATCAGAGAAGTTGAGTAATTTCCCCAAGTACACACAGTCAGTGTGGAGTCTGGGTCTGAACCAAATCTATTGCTCTGAAATATGTCATTTGCATTTTAGATAATACTTTTGAATGTCTCTTCCTTCCCATCAAACATCTACTACCACTGCTTCTAAAAATCATTGTTAAAAAATAGCTGATAGGCAGGTACAATAAATACAGAAAAGACTGGAAGTCAAGAGCTTGGGTAGCTGGATTTCTGGATTGTGGTTTTGGAGGTAGGAAGCATGGCCACAGTGTCCAGGAGTCAGGAGATTCCAGTTTCCTCCTCCATGTCTATCTCTCCTCTTTCCTCATCATCTCAACCACTCTCCCAACACCTAGGGGTCCAACCCAAGCAGGATCATGTCCACTCATAGAACAGTAGACTGAGACTCTCAATCATCTGGATTTACACAATGAATTCTATCCCAACTTCTTCATAACTAGACAACAGTAAACCTGAATTAACCTATATCTGAAACTCCAAACTTCATGATTATTGTTAACACTTGAACAACATGGTGGGGCAAGGGGCAGGGAGGTGTTGTTAGAGGTACCAGCCCTCCAATCAGTCAAAAAAACATATATATAACTCCTATGTCTACACTTCCTGCACATGCACAGTTCAGCAACCATGATTTCAACCCACCACAGATCATGTAGTACTGTAGTGGTACCTAGCGAAAAGAATCCACATATAAGTGGACCCATGTAGTTCAAACTTGTGTTGTTCAAGGGTCAACTGTATCTGGAACTAAAGAAATCCAGAAAACAGAGGACTTCCCTGGTGGTCCAGTGGTTAAGAATCCGCCTTCCAATGCAGGAGATTTGGGTTCTATTCCTGGTCAAGGAACTAAAATCCCAAATGCTGTGAGGCAGCTAAGTCCACATGTCACAACTATAGAAGCTCGTGCACTGCAACTATGACCCACTGCAGCCCAAATAAAAAATTTTGAAAAAAGAAATTCAGAAAATCGAATGTCCAACTATGTCTGCAGTTGCAAAAATGCTACCTGTCTTTAATAGACTAAGGGTAAAAATCCTGAAATTCTCAAAGATTGCCACCCCCCAAAAAAAGATTTCTGTGAAGCTAAAACAAATAGCTCTGGATGTTCCTTATTTTTAATAGTGCCAAAATAGCCACACTTCAATGATAAGAGTATTAAAGAATTTTACCGAGGACAAGAGAACACCTCAGAGGTTTTGATTTTGACACTTCAGAAAGAACTACCTTACGCTACAATTGCTCAGGCTGCCCTCAACTTTCTTAGAAAGAAACAAGGAATTGGGCTCATATCAGGGCAGATGCAAGGAAGTAGGTGCCAAGATTTGTCCTGGGATATTATGTGCTTAGGGGATTTCCTAGTGACTCAGAAGGTAAAGAATCTGCCTGCAACGCAGGAGATCTGGGTTGAATCTCTGAGTCAGGAAGATCCTGTGGAAAAAGGAATGGCAACCCACTCCAATATTAATGCCTGGAGAATTCCATGGACAGAGGAGCCTGGTGTCCCAGATCACAGGGTCCCGAAGAGTTGGACACGACTGAACTTAACCCTAAGTGGGGATTTGACATTTTATCTTAGCTTTCCTATAGGGAGCCCCTTCTCTTTGGGGGGAATGGCACACATTATGAGTGCTGGTGGATAACAGACAACCCCATAGAGGAGATGAAAATGTTAACTATCCCTCCCATAAGGGCACATCCATGAAGCAAAGCTTCAGAGCATCACTTCAGACTCAGTACCAAAATCTCCCTCACACTGAGCACTCTCAATCCTTCTTTCCCTCTTCTGCTCTCTCTTCTCCCTCTTCCTCTCCCTTTCTCACACACTGACAACAGCTGAAGCTGCAAGATGAAGTTCCCAGCACAGAAGTTACATTTAAAACTGTGCCACCCAATAGCTGCAATGGAGCTTCCCATACAGGGACAGGTCTTTGACCTCTGTTGCTGCTGCTGCTGCTGCTAAGTCGCTTCAGCCATGTCAGACTCTGTGCAACCCTATAGACAGAAGCCCACCAGGCTCCCCTGCCCCTGGAATTCTCCAGGCAAGAACACGGGAGTGGGTTGCCATTTCCTTCTTCAATGCATGAAAGTGAAAAGTGAAAAGGAAATCGCTCAGTCGTGTCCGATTCTTAGCGACCCCATGGACTGCAGCCTACTAGGCTCCTCCATCCATGGGATTTTCCAGGCAAGAGTACTGGAGAGGGGTGCCATTGCCTTCTCCGTGACCTCTCTTAAAGTATTATTAATATTTCTGGAAGCTTACCCTCAAGACTGGGTATCTCTTGTCAGAATGGCCATCAGCAAAAAGAACAGCTAATAAATGTTGGTGAGGATTTGGAGAAAAGGGAACCCTGATACATTGTTAATAGGAATGTAAATTGGTGCTGCCACTGTGAAAAACAGTATGCAGGTTCCTCAAAATACTAAAACCAGAACTACCATTTGACCCAGGAATTCCACTCCTGGGTATATATTTAGGGGAAAAAAACCACTAATTCAAAGAGACACATGAACCCCAGTGTTCATAGCAGCATTATTTACAATTGCCAAGATACAGAAGCAATCCGGAGAAGGCAATGGCAATCCACTCCAGTACTCTCACCCGGAAAATTCCATGGATGGAGGAGCCTCTTAGGCTGCAGTCCATGGGGTCGCTAAGAGTTGGACACGACTGAGCGACTTCACTTTCACTTTTCATTTTCATGCGTTGGAGAAGGAAATGGCAACCCACTCCAGTGTTCTTGCCTGGAGAATCCCAGGGACGGGAGAGCCTGGTGGGCTGCCGTCTGTGGGGTCGCACAGAGTTGGACACGACTGATGCGACTTAGCAGCAGCAGCAGCAGCAAGTGTCCATCAACAGATGACTGGATCAAGAAGATGTGGTATATACATATACAGTGGAATACTACTCATAAAAAAGAATGAAATAATACTGTCTGCAACAGCACGGATGGACTGGAGGTTATTATGCTCAGTGAAATAAGTCAAAGATAAATACTGTGTGATGTCACTTATTTGTAGAATCTACAACAGAAGTAGACTCATAGATTTAGAAAACAAACTAGTGGTTACCCATGGTGACTGGGGGGAGGAGCATTATGGCGGTGAGGAGGGAGAGGTAGGAACCACTGGGTATCAGTTAGCTACAAGAACGTACTATACAACACGGGGAATATGGCTTATTTTTATAATAACTGTAAATGAAATATAACTTTTAAAAATTGCATAAAATATAAAATTAAATTCATAATTTTAAAAAAAGACTGGATGTCTTCAGCCCTCTATACAACTGTTTGAGTACCCTCTAACCTTGATAAGCTAAAGTCCATTTCTGTTGCTTCCAACCAAGAATTCTGACTGAATCAAAATTCATCTCCAAAAACACTGCCTGTACAACCCACCAACTTTCTTTGATAGAAGGCCTACATCATGAAGTCTCAATTATATTTTATATACTCTAGTGACTAGGATATAGAGTCAGAATTTATTTTAGAAATTTTCCATTTAAAACAGAAAGTTGGGGGAAAAGGTTTCGTGAGTTAAATCAAGTTATCCATAATAACAATCATCCAAACACTTTATGCCAAGCCATACCAGGATCTCGAGGTTTTACTGTAATGTGATGTATAATACAAGATATAAGCCATATTCTATATGAAATAAATCCTCAGAGAGTATATATGTGACATGCATTTTGTGTATCTGTGTATGGGGGGAAGCAGGAATAGCAGAGGAAAGATATGAGAAGCAGGAAATGGCTATATACACCTCCATCATGGATTTGAGTTATTTGAAGAATTTCCAATACTTCCAAATTCAAAACTCTAAAATGGTACCCCAATGTGACTTGTGATTACTGATAACTAATATAAGGTCCATATTAGGCTGAGGGTTGGAGAAATGATTATAAAATATCTCTTATAATTTATATCCAGTTTTTAAAAAGAAAGAAAAAAGTTTATCAACAGTAAATCATGTAAGATTAACTGAATTATTTACCCCAATTTGATTATATCAAAACACCTAAAATTCAAAGACACAAAAAAAAGACAAGCATAAATTTTATGAAGTTATAGACAGACTTCTCTATAGCACATATAAACATACACACACACACACACACACACACACACACTTTTTCCTTGTTTTACCACTAGGCAGAGATTAAGAAATCCTTGCTGTCCCTTCAAGCAACAGGAGTCTGTAATAAAATAAAAAGCATAATCTGCTCCAATATTCACGAAAAGTCCATACCTTAAAAGGAACTCCAAGATCAGTTTAAGGCAAAAGGAAAGGGAAAACACTGAATAAAAAGGAAATGAAGGAAAGAGTGGAGAAAAAAGGAAGACAAGTCATTATTGTCATCAACGTTTGGACTGAATTCATTATTCAAATTGATCAGAGTTCAATGTTTGTTTTTTTTTTTTTTTTAAAAGGGATTTAATGTTTTTGATGAAACTGACTAGATAATTAATTAAATGGATGGTCAAGTCAGATAAAGGAGTTCAAGCATGTGGGCTACATGCAGCAAGAAAGCTCAAAAGATCCTAAAAGTAGCAGAAAAACCAATAGAATTCAGAATGAAAAACAAGGCAGAGGAAAAAGAAGACAGCAAGTGATGGAACAATTGCTCCTGGAGGGATGTGAATTGTGTCAGGCAAATGAAGACTTCTGATTAGCTCCTGGCTGTGCTGTTAATAAGGTAGAATTCTGCAGATTACCTATGATTGCAGCAATTTTCAAAGCATCAGAACATACACATGATAAGTGAAGGCTGGGTTTGAGGGAGTGAATGAAGAGAGCCTATATTTTTAACAAAAAATGAAGGTGAAAAACAGCCATGAAACAATGTCACTAAATTTTAAAATAGGGCGACAGAAGGGGTTTCCAAAAGGAAACACTCCAGGCAGCAACATGTAGGCCACCCAGAACAGAAGAGCTCCCCCACACCTTTTCCTAGCTATGTTTCTTTTTTTTTTTTTTTGATAATGATATTTTTTTAATTAAATTTTATTTTGCTTAACTTTACAATATTGTATTGCTTTTGCCATACATCAAGATGGATCCGCCACAGGTATACATGTGTTCCCCGTCCTGAACCCTCCTCCCTCCTCCCTCCCCATACCATCCCTCTGGGTCGTCCCAGTGCACCAGTCCCAGGCATCCGTTATCAGGCATCGTACCTGGACTGGTGACTCGTTTCAGATATTATATTATACATATTTCAATTCTATTCTCCCAAATCATCCCACCCTCTCCCTCTCCCAGAGTCCAAAAGACTGTTCTATACATCAGTGACTCTTTTGCTGTCTCGTAAACAGGGTTATTGTTACCATCTTTCTAAATTCCATATATATGCGTTAGTATACTGTATTTGTGTTTTTCTTTCTGGCTTACTTCACTCTGTATAATAGGCTCCAGTTCCATCCACCTCATTAGAACTGATTCAAATGTATTCTTTTTAATGGCTGAGTAATACTCCATTGTGTATATGTACCACAGCTTGCTTATCCATTCATCTGTGGATGGACATCTAGGTTGCTTCCATGTCCTAGCTATTGTAAACAGTGCTGCTATGAACATTGGGGTACACGTGTCTCTTTCAATTCTGGTTTTCTCAGTGTGTATGCCCAGCAGTGGGATTGCTGGATCATAAGGCAGTTCTATTCCCAGTTTTTAGAGGAATCTCCATACTGTTCTCCAAAGTGGCTGTACTAGTTTGCATTCCCACCAACAGTGTAAGAGGGTTCCCTTTTCTCCACACCCTCTCTAGCATTTATTGCTTGTGGACTTATGGATCGCAGCCATTCTGACTGGCGTGAAATGGTATCTCATAGTGGTTTTGATTTGAATTTCTCTGATAATGAGTGATGTTGAGCATCTTTTCATGTGTTTGTTAGCCATCTGTATATCTTCTTTGGAGAAATGTCTATTTAGTTCTTCGGCCCATTCTTTGATTGGGTCATTTATTTTTCTGGAATTGAGCTGTAGGAGTTGCTTGTATATTTTTGAGATTAGTTGTTTGTCTGTTGCTTCATTTGTTATTATTTTCTCCCATTATGAAACCTATCTTTTCACCTTGCTTATAGTTTCCTTTGTTGTGCAGAAGCTTTTAAGTTTAATTAGGTCCCATTTATTTATTTTTGATTTTATTTCCAATATTCTGGGAGGTGGGTCATAGAGGATCCTGCTGTGAGAGTGTTTTGCCTATGTTTTCCTCTAGGAGTTTTATGGTTTCTGGTCTTACATTTAGATCTTTAATCCATTTTGAGTTTATTTTTGTGTATGGTGTTAGAAAGTGTTCTAGTTTCATTCTTTTACAAGTGTTTGACCAGTTTTCCCAGCACCACTTGTTAAAGAGATTATCTTTAATCCATTGTATATTCTTGCCTCCTTTGTCAAAGATAAGGTGTCCATATGTGCTTGGATTTATCTCTGGGCTTTCTATTTTGTTCCATTGATCTATATTTCTGTCCTTGTGCCAGTACCATACTGTCTTGATGACTGTGGCTTTATAGTAGAGCCTGAAGTCAGGCAGGTTGATTCCTCCAGTTCCATTCTTCTTTCTCAAGATAGCTTTGGCTATTCGAGGTTTTTTATATTTCTGTACAAATTGAGAAATTATTTGTTCTAGCTCTGTGAAGAATACCATTGGTAGCTTGATGGGGATTGCATTGAATCTATAAATTGCTTTGGGTAGTATACTCATTTTCACTATATTGATTCTACCAATCCATGAACATGGTATATTTCTCCATCTATTAGTGTCCTCTTTGATTTCTTTCACCAGTGTTTTATAGTTTTCTATATATAGGTCTTTAGTTTCTCTAGGAAGATATATTCCTAAGTATTTTATTCTTTTCATTGCAATGGTGAATGGAATTGTTTCCTTAATTTCTCTTTCTATTTTCTCATTATTAGTGTATAGGAATGCAAGGGATTTCTGTGTGTTGATTTTATATCCTGCAACTTTACTATATTCATTGATTAGTTCTAATAATTTCCTGGTGGAATCTTTAGGGTTTTCTACGTAGAGGATCATGTCATCTGCAAACAGTGAGAGTTTTACTTCTTCTTTTCCAATTTGGATTCCTTTTATTTCTTTTTCTGCTCTGATTGCTGTGGCCAAAACTTCCAAAACTATGTTAAATAGTAATGGTTAAAGTGGGCACCCTTGTCTTGCTCCTGACTTTAGAGGAAATACTTTCAATTTTTCACCATTGAGGATAATGTTTGCTATGGGTTTGTCATATATAGCTTTTATTATGTTGAGGTATGTTCCTTCTATTCCTGCTTTCTGGAGAGTTTTTATCATAAATGGATGTTGAACTTTGTCAAAGGCTTTCTCTGCATCTATTGAGATAATCATATGGTTTTTATTCTTCAGTTTGTTAATGTGGTGTATTACGTTGATTGATTTGTGGATATTGAAGAATCCTTGCATTCCTGGGATAAAGCCCACTTGGTCATGGTGTATGATCTTTTTCATGTGTTGTTGGATTCTGATTGCTAGAATTTTGTTAAGGATTTTTGCATCTATGTTCATCAGTGATATTGGCCTGTAGTTTTCTTTTTTTGTGGCATCTTTGTCAGGTTTTGGTATTAGGGTGATGGTGGCCTCATAGAATGAGTTTGGAAGTTTGCCTTCCTCTGCAATTTTCTGGAACAGTTTGAGTAGGATAGGTGTTAGCTCTTCTCTAAATTTTTGGTAGAATTCAGCTGTGAAGCCGTCTGGACCTGGGCTTTTGTTTGCTGGAAGATTTCTGATTACAGTTTCAATTTCCGTGCTTGTGATGCGTCTGTTAAGATTTTCTATTTCTTCCTGATCCAGTTTTGGAAAGTTGTACTTTTCTAAGAATTTGTCCATTTCTTCCACGTTGTCCATTTTATTGCCATATAATTGCTGATAGTAGTCTCTTATGATCCTTTGTACTTCTGTGTTGTCTGTTGTGATCTCTCCATTTTCATTTCTAATTTTGCGGATTTGATTTTTCTCCCTTTGTTTCTTGATGAGTCTGGCTAATGGTTTGTCAATTTTATTTACCCTTTCAAAGAACCAGCTTTTGGCTTTGTTGATTTTTGCTATGGTCTCTTTTGTTTCTTTTGCATTTATTTCTGCCCTAATTTTTAAGATTTCTTTCCTTCTACTAACTTTGGGGTGCTTCATTTCTTCCTTTTCTAGTTGCTTTAGGTATAGAGTTAGGTTATTTATTTGGCTTTTTTCTTGTTTCTTGAGGTCCTAGCTATGTTTCAAAGCAAATGCTTTGAAATAATTAATCCTACTTCTTTTTAATGCAATGTGTCATGCAAAGATATTTTCTGGGGCGATGTCAAATTACATGACATGAAAAGATGGTGGCGTAACTGCTGCTCCCTTCCTCCGCCTGGCCATATACATTGCATGTTCCCCTGTCAGATCCATGCACAGCTCACCATTCAGCAGCCAATCAGCAAACACGTGTGGAGCACTACTCTACAAGCCCTATGACAGGGTCTGGGATGACAGCAGTGAACAGAACCAACATAAATCTTTGCTCCAGCGAAGCAAATATTCTAGATAAGCCAGGGAGAGACAGGCAGACAACACAGGCAGGAAGTCAGATGGTCCTAAACGCTGTGGGGAAGGAGAGAGCGGGAATGTGATGGCTAGGATTGTGGAGTAAGGAGTAGCTCTAAAGTCATATACGAGAATGGGGGTGAGCAACAAGGGGCTGAAAGATGACCCTGGGTCCTAGGAGTCTTTAATTTTTTAACTGTAGTAAATACACAGAACATAAAACTTACCATCTTCACCATTTTTAAGTGTACAGTTCAATTCAGTCGCTCAGTCTTGTCCAACTCTTTGCGACCCCATGAATTGCAGCTCGCCAGGCCTCCCTGTCCATCACTAACTCCCGGAGTTCACTCAGACTCACGTCCATTGAGTCAGTGATGCCATCCAGCCATCTCATCCTCTGTCATCCCTTTCTCCTCTTGCCCCCAATCCCTCCCAGCATCAGGGTATTTTCCAATGAGTCAACTCTTTGCATGAGGTGGCCAAAGTACTGGAGTGTACAGGTCAGTAGTATTAAGCACATTTAGTGTTGTGCAACCAATCACAAAAACTCTCTTTGTCTTGCAAACCTAAAACTCTCTTTCCCTTAAACAACTAGACCTCCATCCTCCCAGCCCCAGTGACCACCACTCTACCTTGTGTCAGCATGAACTTGATTACTCTAGATATCTCATATAAGAGAAATCATTTGGCATTCATTTGGTTCTGGGCTTCTTGTGATGACCAATGGAAACCATAGTAAAGTATGTGATGCGATTACTCCTGAGGTCTTCCAGAATAACAGTGGTGAGGTTCTGTGTTGGGTGGAGAGGTATCTGAGCGGTCTGCCAGGCACACACAGAACTCTGGTGCCCCTTTTCACAACTGCACATGTGGGAGCACCTTGAGTGCTCACATATCTTGGGCTCTCTTGGCTCCTACAGATGGAGATAGTCCATCTCTAAGGATGGATCCAAGAAAGTCCAAGGATCATCTTCTTACCAGCAGTAAGTGGAACTCTCAGGCTCCCTCTTGACTGCCCAGAAATGCAGCTATGAGAGGGCAGGCAAACTCTCACAGCGCCCACCACATGGAGACCCTCCTCCAGGACGTTACACAGAGCACTTGGTTTGGTTTGCCGGGAAATCACACTGCACTAGCAAGTAGATCAGGTTCGACTTCTGACTCCTATACTAGATTCCTTGTGTCCCTGAACACACCCCTTCACTTCATGGCCTAATTTTTCTCATCTTGAAAATGAGTTCTTTGTTCTTTGTCTATCTTCTCCACTAAAGTGTAAGCTCCTGGACTTCAGGGCCTCTATTTTGTGGACTGCTCTCTCCCTAGAAAGTAGAAGAGTACCTGATGCCTAAGATGACACTCAATAAATATTCCAGAAAAGAATTTATGAACAAATGAACCCTTGTTATCTGCTTAGCAAGCTGCAGGGCAACATGGTGAAAATATCTGGGACACTTGGAATATTTAGAAAACAAGGCATTGAGAGAGTAATATTGAAATATATGCACGCCATGTATAGACTGATGTGAAGTTGCTGTATAGTCCAGAGAGCTCAGCCTGGTGCTCTGCGACAAACTAGAGGAGTGGGATGGGGGGGATGGTGGGGGGAGGCTCGAGGGAAGGGATGTGTGTATACTTATGACTGATTCTAGCTGTTGCATGGCAGAAGCCAACACATTATAAAGCAATTATCCTCCAATTAAAAATAAATTTTAAAAAAATGCAATTCCAAACACCTGACTCATTGGAAAAGACCCTGATGCTGGGAAAGATTAAGGCAGAAGGAGAAGAGGGCAACAGAAGATGAGATGATTGGATGGCATCACTGATTCAATGAATATGAATTTGGGCAAACTCCATGAGATGGTGAGGGACAGGCAGGCCTGGTATGCTGCTGTCCATTGGGGTAGTGAAGAGTTGGATATGACTTGGTGACTGAACAACAGTCCAAACTAAATACTACTAACCACAGACCTTACTTAGGACCACCTGGAGTTGCTGTCATAGATAACAATCAGTAATTCAGATAATGGAGAGAGAAATGTGGCTATTTCATAAGATGACACCACAGAAAGGTAAAATTTAAGCTGGGTTCTAATGGGTGAGTAGGTTTTGAGTAAGAAAGAAGAGGGAGAAAGTTCTCTTGGGTTTTTAAAAATACATTCAAAAACGGCATGAACAAATGACAGGGAGAAATCCTCCCCAAAGTTCTTTCATTTCACTACACTCTCTTCCTAGGAGTTCTATTTGGCACATGTTGGATTTGAGGTGCCTGCAGGAGATGTCTAGCTTGCATTTAGAAATGTGAGTTTGGAGCTTGGCCTAAAGATCGAGAATTGGAAGTCATCCATCAAGAGGTAATAACTGCCATGGATGCCATCCAAGAAATCACAGCTTTCCTCAAAACTTATCCTAATACCCTACAGCTTTGGATCTTTCAAACAGAAGATGGTATTCATGTTGAGAAACAATCCACATATTCAATCTCAAACCAGCATGTAGCCATATTGCAAAACCAAGCAGATCCCGAGTGTTCCTCAGGTTTGTGCATGCCCCGTCTTACTCAAACACAGGCACCAGAGACCAGTCTGGACCAGGAGACAGGGAAGCAGGATGACCTTACATCACAGTTTGTTTTAGCATTGTTCTAGTTTATATCTATTGTTTCAGCACAATTATCAACCGTACCCCTTTCACTCTCAAAAGCGTCCCAGTTTAGATGATAAATTACAGTCACTCTACTAATTTTCCAAATAACCAGTTTCTTGAATGACCTGTTCCCCAAATGACCAATTTGCTTGATGTGATTGTTTTAACTTCGTAGTTCATAATACCACTTTAAGAAATGTTTAAACTGTCTCTTCCCCAGCTCTATAACACTTGAACTTGAAACTCACCTCTCTTAGTCTTTCTCTTTGTGCCTCAGTTTCCCCCATCTCCTTCTAATTCTGTCCCCATCTCCAGCAGCAACAGCAGGGAGCAGGCACAGAGAAAATTTAAAAGCATTCTTATGAATATATTCTCCTCATGAATATATTGTTTTAGGAATATATTCAAGGAAAATATTCTTTTATGAATATATTCTTTGTAAATGGTGCCTTCTTGCTTATATTCTTCAATGTGAGGAGTTCACAGTAATGTATCATCCTTATGAATAATAACAATGAAAAATGTATTTACAACAATACTTTCTTTGAAGAATGTATCCTTAGTAAAATGTTTTGTGGTCCTCAGCACCTCTCACCCACACCTCACAATTTCCCCTGCTTTCTGTACCTCAAGTTGTTGAAAACACCTTAAAATTCTGTTAGAAAATCAAAATGAGAACCAAAACTAAATAGTATTAATGACATAAATATGCTTGGTGAATTCGTCCTTCAGTGAAAATGGCCATGAAACAAATTAGTTTTAGGCAAATTAGCTTTCAATTAATTGACTTTTAGCCACCTGACCTATGACGTTCATGACCAGGCCATCTAAAATAGGTTGGCCCGTTATCCTTCCCATCACCTTCACACCACCAAAATTCTCTCTCAATGACTTGTTTCATCTCTTAATAGTCTTAGCAAAACAAAATATGATTGTGTTTGCTTATTATTTTCCATCATCCCCACTGAGAATATTCTCAGGAGGGCCAAGGCCCCTTTGATTTTGTTCCCTAGTGATTCTATAGCCCTATCACAATCCCCTGCACATATGTAGATGCTCAGTGAATGTGCTGCATAAACCGACAACGAATGTACAAGAGATCCCAAGAGAATCTCTAGATGCATGATAGAACCAAGAATGAATATAAACAGTGTGCTTATCCCTAATCTCAGTTCTAAACACCATCATCCCCAGCACCCTCCTTTTCTATCGAAAGCTAAAGAGACCCTATTAAGCAAAACTTTTAATTGGATATGAAAAGAAGGGGGAGGGAAAGCGATTCAAGAAATGAGATAACTTTAAACCAATTTTTAATCAGACAGAACCTGTTTGACCATCTGAAATCAGAACACACTGAAGAAACTGTCTACCCCAGATGTTACAACATTGCCCATTTAGTACAGTGCTCCTTGAGAGCAGATGGCGATGAGTCAGGACTTAACAAAGACCTTAATGGCTCTCCTGCCAGCCCTTGGGCCATCATTTGCATAGGAAGCAGATCTGGCTTGGCTGCTGATGGTGATCGCCTCTCACCCACTTGGACATGACCTCATTTTCATGTCTCCATTTTCCATCTTTGCCATATGCAGTCATAACGTTCTGGGAAATACTGTGCCACAAAAAATATAAAATAAAAGCAAGTCCTGATCATGGGAAGCACTATTTTAATTACAATTTTACTGACATATCTCCTCATCAGAAATTCATTTTTAATCAGCCTAACACATTTGAATTAGTGTGACATGGTTTCTTTTTCACTCATTTAATATCTCAAGTCAGAAGTTTATAGCATTGCATCAGGGCAATTATATGAAGGGAGGCCATTTTTAAAGATGCATATAATTTTATTGTGGATTCACACTGTTTATGAATTAGGTTTATAGCCTCACTTCGCCTCTAGATGCACTTATAATCACCAGAAGGAGAGAAAAAAAGATATTTCACAAATGAAAGCATAACCTCGTTCCCATTTGGAAACAAATCACCTCATCCTAATAAACACAAAGGCATTTATTTGCACTTAGATGATTTACCTGGGGGTGGGGGGTGCATGGGGACAGGAACAAGGTCTTCATTTATCTGCCATTTCAACTCACTGAGGTCCAGCCAACAACATATTTCCTCAGGAAAGGGCAGGAGACAGAGGGGCTGGAGAGTGATATTATTAAATGTACTTTCTGAGAGCAGAAGTTCAAGGGACACAGCAGGAATCTTGGAAAGTCTCACTTTCTTCCTCTCAAGTCCCTCGGAATTATCCAACCCAAAGTTCCAATAACCGAGTCCCACCACTTTCCAACTTTTAAATTCCTAGTGTTCCAAGCCACTACCTTAGTGTTCTAAGCTTTAGCCTGTCTCCTTCCTTGGTTCTAGAAGTCTTAATAGTTAATTAGTTTATCAAAGGAGGGAAAGTAAATCATATCATAAACATTTGAAAAGTCTATTTACTAGTACTGCTGCCTGTAAGGATGCAGACAGCTATACACAAGACACTATTTTTGAAAGTGTAATTCAAAATCCATTAGAGGATGCTGAATTATATGTTTTTAATGAAATAAACTAGAATAGTATAAATTAGAAAATACTAAATTGTGTTATACATAATCCATTTCTATTTCAGATATTATGTGTGTGGAAATATATGCTAATAATAATAAACTTATTATTAGCAAACACTCATATAATGCTTGATTTGTACCAGGGAGTATACCAGAGGAATTTACATGCATAAACTCATTTAATCTTCAAGATCATCAGATGAGATAGGACTATTTTTTACCCCAGTTTTACAGTTGAATAAACTAAGGCACAGAGAATTTAGGTGATGTACTCATGATGTTCCAGCTAGCAAGCAGCAGATAGGATTTGGACCTAGGTAACCCCACTCCAGTGTTCTTGCCTGGAGAATTCCAGGGAGGGGAGCCTGGTGGGCTGCCATCTATGGGGTCGCACAGAGTCGGACACGACTGAAGCGACTTAGCAACAGCAGCAGCAGCAGCAATCCCACCTTGGAGAAGGAAATGGCAGCCCACGCCAGTACTCTTACCTGGGGAAATCCTATTGACAGAGGAGCCTTGGTAGGCTACAGTTCATGGGGTTGCAAAAGAGTCAGATACAACTTAGCGGCTAAACAGCAACAACAGACCCTACCCTAGAGTCTTTGGCCTTAATACTGCCAGTGCAGTGGTAAAGAATTTGCCTGCCAAGGCAGGAGACAGAAGAGACACAGGTTCGTTCCCTGGATTGAAAAGATCCCCTGGAACAGGAAATGGCTACTCACTCCAGCATTCTTGCCTGGAAAATTCCAGGGACAGTGGAATCCAGGAGGCAACAGCCTATGGGGTTGCAAAGAGTCAGACATGACTGAACACTGCACGTGTGCGCACACACACACACACACACACACACAGGCATCAGCTGCCTCTCCTAAATATATTTCTTGATATAGGTTTTAGGTTTTTTTTTTAATTTGATAAACAACAGTTTAAGGGGATTGTGTATTATATATATCCTAGGTTAGTTCCAATTTCAAACATTCTATGCAATAGTCCTTATACCATAGGCCATATGATCTAATGCGTTGCTCAAGAAATTTGGTCTCCGTGTCATATATTCCAGTACCACAGATGACACCACCCTTGCCACCAATTAGAAACCAGAGAACTTCTGCCTTTGTTATACAGTCCCTGGGATAGCTCTTATGTTCAAACCCCATGGTTTTGAATATAACCAAACCCCATGGTTAATTTAAAAAAAAAAAAGAGAGAGAGAGAGAGAAAGAAAAAAAAAAGCTGTTTATATTCTGGCAAAGCTATTATAACATAAGCAGTAAAACTTAAAACTTTTGATAGGCACTCAGTCTTGGGGTGGAAGAAGCTATAGAATTAAGTCATTAAAGCTATAAAATTAAGTCAAAAAATAACCACTGCAAAGTTTATTTTCCTTGTCCTAGCTTACAGAGAACTAACGATAAGGGGACCATATAATCCAAGGAAAACATCCTTAAACTTCCTGTCACAAAATCTGACCTCTGATCCATCAATATTATATAATGCAGCCAAATCGCTGATTCACAACAGCCAACTTTATTTAGGATTTTCTACTCTCCAGAGGATTTTCTACTCTTTAGACTGAGACTGAAACTGAAACTCCAGTACCTTGGCCACTTGATGCAAAAAGCTGACTCATTAGAAAAGATCCCGATGCTGGGAAAGATTGAAGGCAGGAGGAGAAGGGGAAGACAGAGGATAAGATTGTGGGATGGCATCACCAACTCAATGGACATGAGTTTGAGCAAGCTCTGGGAGATGGTGATGGACAGGGAAGCCTGGCATGCTGCAGTCCATGGGGTTGCAAATTGTCAGGTACAACTGAGCGACTGAACAACTCTCCAGAGCTAGCAAGCACTCCCTGAGGAAGGCAGAAATGGCTGTTGTAGAGGGGCCTTCCACCCTCCTTCTTGATGCTTCTACCCTCTGCCAATCTCCCATCTTTCCCTCCCATCCATAGTGCTCCTTTCCCCAGAAGACAAGAAAGAGCAGGGCAATCACCAAGGATGTTTCACCAGCAGGGAGTGGGAGGTCGGCACCCTGTGAGAGACTCTCTCACTTCCTGCACCTGTGTGGGGAGCCCAGCTCAGTTTTTAGATCCTTAGTCATGTCCTTAAGTTTTGGGTTTTTAAAATATCCTCACCTCTCTTGCTCTCCAAGGAGATGCTATGAAAGCTCCACCCAGATCCCCTAGAAGCCCCTGTACCAGTTCTGTGCACCACCCTCCAGCTTCTGGGTGCTGCTTTGCCCCTCATGACCCAGTCTGGGTCCTTCTTCAGAGGATTAGCCAGTAACCACTTCACTTGGATGTACTTAGAGATGTGGGTGCCCAGGAGTTCTTGTCCCCTCCCTCTCCCCCCACCACAACCCCAACCTCAGGTGACTGAGGCATCAGCTTTACTTGGAGTACCCCACAATATCCGGAGTCTGGGGTCCTCCTGGAATGGTCCCCTCACTGGGCTCCATCTTCCCTGGTCTCTCTGCCCATTCCCTTACAGCTTCCCCTCAGGGCACTTCCGGAAGTGTTCACTGGCATCTGTTTAACAGCCTCAGGGTCTGCTTCTGGGAACCCAAACTGAACTCTCCCTGTTGTGGGCCCAGGCCTGTCTGAGGAGATGAGCCTGACCAGGTTTTTTCTCTCTCTCTGTGTGTGGGCTTCTCCTCACCTGACACTGGGCTGAGCCATGCCTGTTCCACAGAGTGGCAGCCATCTGGATTAAAGGAGGGCCTGGAAGCTTCACATCAATCACCAGGCCTTCACCGGATTCCCCAACTCAGTTTCTATCAGAGCCATGCTTGGGTGGTCAGTACTCGCTGGTCAGCTAATAATATCAATTTAGCTACTGTTCTTAAACTTCTCCCTCGGAGGAGTGGTAAGTGATTTAACTATTCCTGGTTCCCTAGCCCTAAAACCATCACAATAGCAGCAGAAACCTTACCTCCAGCTTCCTCCAACTATGTTAGCAGCCTTTTTAGACGGTAAAAATCAACTCATATAATTTAAACTGGAAGAAAACTTTGAGATCTATCCCTTAGTAAACAGATAAAAGAACTAAAGACAAGACCAGGCATTTTCCCAAGGTCACATCATTTACAGTAAAGCTTTTCAATGAATTTAAGTCTCTGGACTCAGAGTAGGGTGGTGGGTATTGAACCAGGCTGCAGAGTGAGAAAAGGGCAGGTTAGGTCAGTTGCCTGCTGTCTGCCCAAATCCCACCCTCTGAAAGAATCGCTGGATATCTCTAAACACATTCATGACAATTGATTGGTTTGAACTGCTTGATCTTTCCCCCATTAAGATAAACAGCATGAAATGTAGATTAACTATCCTCACCCACCTTGAAGAAAACATAATCAATAGTTCCTTAAGGAGACTCTTGGTCACATCATATTCCGTCTACCCAGATCAAGCACAATTCCTATCCTATAAAAAGCACTCAGATCATTTTTTTTAGGAAATTCATTGGACAAAAATTCATACTGAGCACTCAACTATGGTTACAGTAATCCTCAGATTTATTCATTAGGAGACCTGTGATAGAGTTACAGCAGTATATCATGAAAGATCGATATATTTAATTCTACCACACAAATTATAAATAATTTTACTAGCAGTAAAGTGTGGCTATAAGATGCATATTTATATTTCTGCATTCAAGAAACAATAACACCATAAACTTTTAAGATATTACTTTTCAGGTTTGAGTTTTCTACTCTGTTTTTGCTCACTTTACTCACAAGCTAGTCCTTATTACCAGTGAAGCAATATAATCCAATATTTAATTGAAAAAAAAATTTTTTAATTTTATTTTTGCTTAACTTTACAATATTGTATTGCTTTTGCCATACATCAAAATAAATCCGCCACAAGTATACATGTGTTCCCCATCCTTAACCCTCCGCCCTCCTACCTCCCCATACCATCCCTCTGGGTCGTCCCAGTGCACCAGCCCCAGGCATCCGTTATCAGGCATAGTACCTGGACTGGCAACTCTTTTCAAATATGATATTATACATATTTCAATGCTATTCTCCCAAACCCTCCCACCCTCTCCCTCTCCCTCTCCCAGAGTCCAAATGACTGTTCTATACATCAGTGTCTCTTTTGCTGTCTCGTAAACAGGGTTATTGTTACCATCTTTCTAAATTCCATATATATGCTTTCAGATCAGATCAGTCGCTCAGTCGTGTCTGACTCTTTGCCACCCCATGAACCGCAGCATGCCAGGCCTCCCTGTCCATCACCAGCTCCCAGAGGTCACTCAGACTCACACCCATCAAGTCAGTGATGCCATCCAGCCATCTCATCCTCTGTCGTCCCCTTCTCCTCCTGCCCTCAATCCCTCCCAGCATCAGAGTCTTCTCCAATGAGTCAATTCTTCGCATGAGGTGGCCAAAATACCGCAGTTTCAGCTTTAGCATCATTCCTTCCAAAGAAATTCCAGGATTGATCTCCTTCAGAATGGACTGGTTGGATCTTCTTGCAGTCCAACAGACTCTCAAGAGTCTTCTCCAACACCACAGTTCAAAAGCATCAATTCTTCGGCGCTCAGCCTTCTTCACAGTCCAGCTCTCACATCCATACATGACCACAGGAAAGACCATAGCCTTGACTAGGCGAACCTTTGTTGGTAAAGTAATGTCTCTGCTTTTGAATATGCTATCTAGGTTGGTCATAACTTTCCTTCCAAGAAGTAAGCGTCTTTTAATTTCATGGCTGCAGTCACCATCTGCAGTGATTTTGGAGCCCAGAAAAATAAAGTCTGACACTGTTTCCACTGTTTCTCCATCTATTTCCCATGTAGTGATGGGACCAGATGCCATGATCTTCATTTTCTAAATGTTGAGCTTTAAGCCAACCTTTTCACTCTCCACTTTCACTCTCATCAAGAGGCTTTTTAGCCCCTCTTCACTTTCTGCCATAAGAGTGGTGTCATCTGCATATCTGAGGCTATTGATATTTCTCCCAGCAATCTTGATTCCAACTTGTGTTTCTTCCAGTCCAGCATTTCTCATGATGTACTCTGCATATAAGTTAAATAAACATGGTGACAATATGCAGCCTTGATGTACTCCTTTTCCTATTTGGAACCAGTCTGTTGTTCCATGACCAGTTCTAACTGTTGCTTCCTGACCTGTATACAGATTTCTCAAGAGGCAGATCAGGTGGTCTGGTATTCCCATCTCTTTCAGAATTTTCCACAGTTTATTGTGATCTACACAGTCAAAGGCTTTGGCATAGTCAATAAAGCAGAAATAGATGTTTTTCTGGAACTCTCTTGCTTCTTCCATGATCCAGCGGATGTTGGCAATTTGATCTCTGGTTCCTCTGCCTTTTCTAAAACCAGCTTGAACATCAGGAAGTTCACGGTTCACATATTGCTGAAGCCTGGCTTGGAGAATTTTGAGCATTACTTTACTAGCGTGTGAGATGAGTGCAATTGTGTGGTAGTTTGAGCACTCTTTGGCATTGCCTTTCTTTGGGATTGGGATGAAAACTGACCTTTTCCAATCTTGTGGCCACTGCTGAGTTTTCCAAATTTGCTGGCATAATGAGTGCAGCACTTTCACAGCATCATCTTTCAGGATTTGGAACAGCTCCACTGGAATTCCATCACCTCCACTAGCTTTGTTCCTAGTGATGCTTTCTAAGGCCCACTTGACTTCACATTCCAAGAAGTCTGGCTCTAGGTCAGTGATCACACCATCATGATTATCTGGGTCGTGAAGCTCTTTTTTGTACAGTTCTTCTGTGTATTCTTGCCACCTCTTCTAAATATCTTCTGCTTCTGTTAGGTCCATACCATTTCTGTCCTTTATCGTGTCCATCTTTGCATGAAATGTTCCTTTGGTATCTCTGATTTTCTTGAAGAGATCCCTAGTCTTTCCCATTCTGTTGTTTTCCTCTATTTCTTTGCATTGATCATATGCTTTAGTATACTGTATTTGTGTTTTTCTTTCTGGCTTACTTACTCTGTATAATAGGCTCCAGTTTCATCCACCTCATTAGAACTGATTCAAATGTATTCTTTTTAATGGCTGAGTAATACTCCATTGTGTATATGTACCACAGCTTTCTTATCCATTCATCTGTGGATGGGCATCTAGGTTGCTTCCAAGTCCTGGCTATTGTAAACAGTGCTGCTATGAACACTGGGGTACACGTGTCTCTTTCAATTCTGGTTTTCTCAGTGTGTATGCCCAGCAGTGGGATTGCTCGATCATAAGACAGTTCTATTCCCAGTTTTTAGAGGAATCTCCATACTGTTCTCCATAGTGGCTGTACTAGTTTGCATTCCCACCAACAGTGTAAGAGGGTTCCCTTTTCTCCACACCCTCACCAGCATTAGGAAACTATAAGCAAGGTGAAAAGACAGCCTTCAGAATGGGAGAAAATAATAGCA
Organism: Tragelaphus eurycerus; assembly: GCA_935064755.1. Lineage (NCBI taxonomy): Eukaryota > Metazoa > Chordata > Mammalia > Artiodactyla > Bovidae > Tragelaphus > Tragelaphus eurycerus. Next base: position 11,057,610 of record CAKXYN010000024.1, on the reverse strand, counting down.
AATGAAGCAACAGACAAACAACTAATCTCAAAAATATACAAGCAACTCCTACAGCTCAATTCCAGAAAAATAAATGACCCAATCAAAAAATAGGCCAAAGAACTAAATAGACATTTCTCCAAAGAAGACATACAGATGGCTAACAAACACATGAAAAGATGCTCAACATCACTCATTATCAGAGAAATGCAAATCAAAACCACTATGAGGTACCATTTCACGCCAGTCAGAATGGCTGCGATCTAAAAGTCCACAAGCAATAACTGAAAATTTTTAATTGAAAAAATAATCCATTCATTAATTCACTTTTTCTTAAAAGTAGGAAAACGATCAGTATTATTTGACTTTTCCTTGAACCAATGGTCCTATTCATATAGCAACATTGTTCCTTAAGAACATTAGTTTGAAATTACCACAATAATGCAATCTTCCCAGGAATAAATTCCAGCGCAGATTAGAATTAAGCACTCTTAAAACAGACAACTGAATCAAGATCTGGCCCAGACACATTTAACTGTTATTGATTTCAAAGTAGGGAAATTTCCATAGTCATAAACACATGGAAATGTTGAAATAAGAAACACTAAGAACTCAAGCAATGTTGACAAATTCAGGAACAGTAGATTAGACTGAGTTCTCTGTAGACAATAAACTTGGGAAACTTTGAAAACAGGACCTACACAGTATATTCATGAATAGTGTGACTGATTACTCTTCAAGTGTTTTCAAACTTTAGATGTAATTCTATCTAAAATGTGTCAGGAGGAAAGCAAAGTGTCTAACAACACAAGTGAAGAGTTTAAAGGGAAGGAATTCTGGCATCTAGACCTTTCCCTTTATTGACATGGTGCCCAAGGTCAGGCATAGGACATTAGGAAGGGAAGAAGTCCAAGCTATGATACAATGGGAAGGTAACCCAACCCTGAGGGCAAGCTGTGTAGGGCCAACGAAGTTGATTCGAGTTCAGTAAGCAATAACTGTCTCCCTTGTGTCAAGCTGTGTGCTATGTGCCAAAGCTAAAGAGATGAATAAAACACTACCCCTGCCTTGATTTAAAACTAAATTGAATAATCATTAAAAGCACACTTAGAGGAGAGAAGGGCTAATAGAAGTATAATTGGGAGGCCCTTGAAAAGCTAGATGGGCATCCCTAGGTTTTATCTTGGTGGTTGGTTGGAAAGGAAGATGATCTGATTATGCTTCAACAAAAGACTCTAGTCCTCAAGCTCACTTGCGCCAGCTGACAGAGTCACTGCTTTCCATGGGCTTCTACTGTGAGTCCTTAATTAGCAGCCATTCCATGTAGCAGTGTGAGGATCAAGACCACCGGACAAAATCACAGGCTATAAGAAAGTACTGCACTTCTATGAATTATCTTCAGTTTCCTCTATCAATATTTTATAGTTCTCAGCATATAGATCTTTCACTTCCTTGGTTAGGTTTATTCCTAAGTTTTTTTATTTGTTGGTTTTTATGATGCAATCTTAAAAGGATGCTTTTTTTTTTTTTTTGCTTTCATTTTCTGGCATGTCATTGTTAATGTAAAGAAATGCAACTGATTTCTCTGTTAATCTTGTATTCTGCTACCTTGCTAAGTCCATTTATCAGTTTGAGTAGTTTCTGTGTGGAATCTTAAGAGTTTTATATATATAATATCATGTCATCTGAATATAATGACAATTTTATCTCTTCCTTTCCAATTTGGATACATTTTATTTCTTTTTCTTGTTTAATTGCTGTGGCGAGGAGTTCCAATACTATGTTGAATAGAAGCGGTGAGAGTGGGCATCGTTGTCTTTTTCAAGATTTTAGCAGAAAGGCTTTTAGCATTGGGTACTGTATTGGCTGTGAGTTTGTCATAAATAGCTTTTATTTGTTGAGCTATGTTCCCTCTATCCAGTTTGGTAAGCATTTTTATTATGAATGGATGTTGGATTTTATCAAATGCTTTTTTTTGCATCTATTAAGATGATCATGTCATTTTTTTTGTCTTTCCTTTTGTTAACGTGGTGTTAACAAAACATTGTTAACGTGGTGTTAACAACATTGATTGACTTGCATGTGTTGAACCATCCTTGTGACCCTGGGATGAATCCAGTTTAATCACAGTGTATGATCTCTTTTATGTGCTATTGAATTTGGTTTGCTAGTATTTTGTTGAGAATTTTTGCCTCATATTCATCAAAGATATTAGCCTGTAATTTTCTTTTTTTGGTAGAGTCTTTGTCTTCTTTTGGTATCCGGATGATGGTGGCTTCATAAAACGACTGAGAGTATTTCATCCTCTTCAAACTTTTGGAATCTCTGGGAAAATATCCCATGTTCTTGGACTAGAAGAACTAATATTATTTAAATGGTCATACTACCCAAAACAATCTACAAATTTAATGAGATCCCTATCAAATTATCTATGATATTTTTCACAGAACTAGAATAATTCTAAAATTTATATGGGACCAGAAAAGAGCCAGAATTGCCAAAGCAAACCTGCAGAAAAAGAACAAAGTTGGAGGTATTATCTTTCTAGACTTTAGACAATACTAAAAAGCTACAATTATCAATTTGCATGGTATTGGCACAAAAAGAGATATATGGATCAATGTAGCAGACTAAAGAGCCCAGAAATAAACCCACACACCTATGATCAATTAATCTTCAACAAAGAAGACAAGATGCAATGGAAAAAAGATAGTCTCTTTTAGCAAGTGGGAAAACTGGACAGCCACATGTAAATCAACGAAGTTAGAATGCATCCTCACACCATATACAAAAATAAATCCAAAATGGCTTAAAGACTTAGACCTGACACTATAAAACTCCAAGAACAGAACATAGGCAAAACATTCTTTGACATAAATCATAGCAACATTTTCTTACTTCAGTCTCCCAAGGCAATGGAAATAAAAGCAAAAATAAATGATACAAAAGCTTATATTCAAATATATAAGCTTTTGCACAGCAAAGGCAACCATAAGTAAAATGAAAAGACAACCTATGTACTGGGAGAAAATATTTACAAACAATTTTACTAACAAAAGCTTAATTTCTAAACTATACAGACAGCTCATATAATTCAATAACAACAAACAACCCAATCAAAAAATGGACAGAAAACCTAAACAGACATTTCTCCAAAGAAGACATACAGATGATCAAAGGACATATGAAAAGATGCTCAACTTCACTAATTACTGCTGCTGCTGCTGCTGCTAAGTTACTTCAGTCGTGTCCGACTCTGTGTGACCCCACAGATGGCAGCCCACCAGGCTCCCCTGTCCCTGGGATTCTCCAGGCAAGAACACTGGAATGGGTTGCCATTGCCTTCTCCAATGCGTGCAAGTGAAAAGTGAAAGTGAAGATGCTCAGTCATATCCGACTCTTAGTGACCCCACAGCCTACCAGGCTCCTCCATCCATGGGATTTTCCAGGCAAGAGTACTGGAGTGGGGTGCCATAATTACTAGAGAAATGCAAATCAAAACTATAATGAGGTACCACCTCATACCAGTCAGAATGGCCAACATTTTAGATTATAATATGAGCTAAGTATGTATTTTTACCCAAAAGAGTTCACTAATTGTCCCAGTATTCACTAAATATTTTTAAATATATACCAATAGCTATTTATATCAGATGTTAAATTCATTAACACCATAGAGTCTCTTGCATATCCATGTGGTCATGTTGGACTGAATACTAATCTTGAGCCATGATTCTGCTACTATAACTTTATAATATGGTTTGGGGATATTTTTTACTATAGTAAAATATGTGTAACATTATAAAATTTATTTTAACTATTTAAGTGTACCATTCAGTGGCATTAAGCACATTCACAATGTTGTACAACCCTAACCACCCTCCATCTCCAAAACGTTTTCATCTTCCCAAACTGAAATTCTGTACTCATTAAACTTCCTCTCCCTCCAGCTTCTGGCAATCACTGTTCTATTTTCTGCCTCTATGAGTGTGACAGTTCTAGGTACCTCATATTAAGTGGAATCATACAACATTTGTCCTTTTACATCCACCTTATTTTATCAAGGCTGATCCATATTGTATCATGTGTTGGAATTTCATTCCTTTTTTTTTTTTTTTTGGCTGATCTGGGTCTTAGTTGCAGCACACGGTATTTTTTGTTTGTTTGTTTCAGTTGCAGCATGCAAACTCTTAGCTGTAGCACATGGATCTAGTTCCCTGACCAACAGGGATAGAACCCCAGGCCCCCTGCCTTGGGAACATGGAGTCTTAGCTACTGGACCACTGAGGAAGTCCCTTCATTTCTTTTTAAGACTGAATGATATTCCCTTGGATGTATATACCACATTTTGCTCATTCCTTCATCTTCTGATAACATTTGGGTTGTCTTGACCTTTTGGCTATTATGAATAATGATGCTATGAACACTGGTGTACAAGTATTTGAGTCCCTGTGTTCAATTCTTTTGTGTATACATCCAGAAGTGAAATTGCTAGATCAAATGATAATTTTATGTTTAATCTTTGAGGAGCTGCCATATTGTTTTCCATAACTGCAACATCTGACATTCCCACCAGCAATCAACAAGGATTCTAATTTCTCTACAAGCATACTCTTGTTTTCTTTCTTGATACTAGCCACCCTCCTGATGTGAAGTATTGTATTACACTTTAATACACGATAGTACAAGTGTTCTCTCATTATGATTCTTTATCAAAGAAATCTTTGGCCATTCTTTATTTTCCCTTGCAGAACAATTTTGGAATAATTTCTATGCCCCCAAAATATCGTACATGAATATAATTAGAATTTTAGTGAACTCATTTCAAAAAAGCATAATTCATCTCTTTAAGATATTTAACCCCACCCCTACAAAGGAATAAAATCTCTTATTTCCCTTAAAAATTTTAATTTCCTTCATACTGAAACTAAACATTTCTTGTTAAGATTATCCCTATGTAATTCATACTTTTGTGCTATTATGAATGGAATAATCAGTCTCCTTTTAGGAGATAATTTTTAGAGGAAGAAGCAGCCCCATAATTGACAATAATACTCTCTTTTTAAATACCTACTATTTTAAGATCAGTAATAAAGGTCAACAGTGCCTGTCTTCTGCATGGAAACTTACTGTAACAGAAAAAGGAAACATTGGTTAAAACTACATTGGATTGCCTCTTTTAAAGGCCCAGAGCATCACTCCCAGGGAGGCATGTAAGTGAGTCCTACGTAGACGAGTGAAATTGTGGGGAATTTAATGTTTAATCAATGTTTGTAACAGCTATCTTTAATTTGGGGTCAAATTCATGATGCCTGAGTTGTTTCTGTGTTGTACATGTACTTTACATTCATTGGCTGCTCCTTGGGGATTTAAACCCATTTTATTACTTCATTAATTTGCTATTTAAATTATTTCTGAAGTTTACACCTGTGTCTCACCTCTACAATATACTTATATCTCTGTGATTTATTTGCTATCAACTCTTCAGTCAGAAAGATAATATTTAATATTACTATGGCTCCTAGGAGGAAATACGATATACTTTATAACAGTTTAAGACATTCTACTCTGCTATGCAGTTACCTGACTTATTGCATAGAGAAGCTTCTATTGATAAAATTCTTGCTAAGGGGAAAATTTCAACTCTGTTCTGGGTGCTGAGTGCACCTAATAATAATACACATCAAAAATACATGGTTTATGAAATTGAATATCCATAGCCTGATCCCCTAGAAATGCATGAGTTTTCCTGTCCCCTTTCAGAAAAGGCCTATAAAGAACAAAGGCACCACCTAATAAATCTTCCTCCCTGACATTTTTTCCTTGACAAGGGAAGAATTTTGTCAACAGAAGCAAACATCATTTGGCATCCTGATGAAGTAACACAGCAGCCTTGCGTACCCTCATCTTCCCCTCAGCATCACCATTTCATGGTCCATGGAAAGTACATGGTTTGTGGCTTCTCTAGTTTTTAAGATTCATACACTGGGCCAATAAAGAGGAACAAAGGGTGTTTTTATACTAGAGGAAATAAGAAAAGGAAACAGAAACCTATCCAGGTGAACAATGGACTTCAGTCAAACCCTCTGCCTCGTGATACCTATTTTAATATACCTGCTCTCCTTCCCCAACCAGTACTCTTCCCTCTTTCCAAGCCTTTATTTACACACACAAAAAGGTCAAGTCACATAACTACTGTGGATGATTCATAGCATTTTTTTCCATGCCGCTACTGGGTCTCTTCTGGAGAAGGCAATGGCACCCCACTCCAGTACTCTTGCCTGGAAAATCCCACGGATGGAGGAGCCTGGTAGGCTGCAGTCCATGGGGTTGCTAAGAGTCCGACATGATACAGCAACTTTCTCTTTTTACTTTCATGCATTGGAGAGGGAAATGGCAACCCACTCCAGTGTTCTTGCCTGGAGAGTCCCAGGGACGGGGAAGCCTGGTGGGCGGCCGTCTATGGGGTCGCACAGAGTCGGACACGACTGAAGCGACTTAGTAGTAGTAGTAGTACTGGGTCTCTTCTATTAAAACCTCCATCCTGGGGAATATATTCCAATTTAGGACTCTGGCATATATTTTATCAGATATAACAGTACTATTATTTATTGCTCTGAGGAAGCAGATAGTATCAGTTATTATTGATTAGGTCAAGGAAAAAAGATTCAAATTAACTATTAACTTGCTTTTAATGCTCAACTCTTTATAAAAATACCTACCAAAGTTTTATCTATTTTTGGCTTTGGGTTTGGAAAGGCAATCTCAAACTAAGGACTACTCAATGGACTAAACCAGAGAGAAAAGTCATCTAAAAGAAGTAAACCCATCTCCTCAATTTCCAACAATTCTAGTTAACAGAAAATCATGTCTCCACTAAATTGCCTCAATGCTCTGTTTTTGCAACATAAATCTAATCAGAGTATTTTCATGAAGTAATCTTAGCACTGTATAATTTGATTTGTCTAAAGCATTAATTCAGTTCAGTTCAGTTCAGTTCAGTTGCTCAGTCATGTCTGTCCAACTCTTTGTGACCCCATGAATCGCAGCATGCCAGGCCTCCCTGTCCATCACCAACTCCCGGAGTTCACTCAGACTCAAGTCCATCAAGTCAGTGATGCCATCCAGCCATCTCATCCTCTGTCATCCCCTTCTCCTCCTGCCCCCAATCCCTCCCAGCATCACGGTCTTTTCTAATGAGTCAACTCTTCACATGCCAAAAAAAAACCCAAAACCTTGAATTCTAAAGAGAGAATGGCTGTTGTATAAGGACTAGCAAACAGCATAAATAAAGCTTAAGGCCTAGGATCCCCCATGAGCTGTAACCACTTTTAAGTTAACATATCTCTTACTTAACATTTTACACAGCCAAGGCCTCTTTCAAGCATCTTGCACCATTTCTGTATCAAACAGGATAGTCTAAGATCTGCTGAGGTAACAAGTAATCCCACAATCTCAATGGCTGACAAAAATATAAATTAATTTCTTACTCGCACTGTACACCTATCATGGGTCAGCTGCAGCTCTGCTCCCGCTGTCTTCATAATGGGATCAAGGCTGACAGAACAGCCTTCACTTGAAACATTGTTTCTTGTTGGGGAAAAAGGCATTATAAAGGCATTACAAGGCATTATGCTACAAAGAGGGAAAGGAACTGGTTTTCAAAGCTTCTGCCCCATTTTTCATTGGCCAAGCAAGTCACATAATGTCACCTGGGTTAAAGAGGACAAGGATATATAACCATCTTCTTATGGACAGCTGGCTCCTTATCTCTAATCTGCTTCCCATCAAAGCCATCTCCCTCATTGTTCCCTGGAGCCCTCTTCCAATTTGCCATATTTCTCCTACGCCCAGAAATTTCTACAGCTGTGCTTCTCCTGTTGTTACGTGTATCAGTACTGGAGTGTGTGGCAACAGGTCCGGGGAGTTCTAGAGTGAATATGGTGACTTGTTCAGAATGCTAGTTTGACTTGTAGATTTAGAAATATATTTTTAATTAAAATAAACTTGAGCATATTATTGACAAAATAAAAATTAGTAAGAGTCTCAAAAATACTGGTGTTTGACCCAGTTAAAAAAATAGGCAGAAAACCAACGGAAGGAAAAAATAGGCAGAAGACCTATATAGACATTTCTCCAAAGAAGACATAAGACGTCCAAGAAGAACATGAAAAGATGTTCAACTTCACTAATTATTAGAGAAATGCATACCAAAACTACAATGAAGTCTCACCTCACACAAGTCAGGATGGACATTATGAAAAACTCTACAAATAATAAAAGCTGGAGAGGATGTGAAGAAAAGGTCTACACTGCTGGTGGGAATATAAATTGGTGCAACCGTTATAGGACACAGTAGGGAGGTTCCTTAAAAACCTAAAATTAGAGCTACCATGTGATCCAGAAATCCCACTTCTGGGCATATATTCAGAACAATTCAGGGCATATAATTCAAAAAGTTACACATACCCTGGGACTTTCCTGGTGGTTCAGTGTTTAAGAATCTGCCTTCCAAATGCAGGCGACACAGATTTGATCCCTGATCAGAGAAATAAAATTCCATATGTCATAGGGCAACTAGACAGCCTGTGCTCTACAACAAGAGAAGCCCAAACACTACACTAGAGAAGGCCCATGCGTCGCATCAAAGAGCAGACATGCCACAAGCAAAGACCCAGGACAGCCAAAAAAAAGGATACACACATCCCAAAGTTCACTGCAGCATTATTTACAATAGCCAAGGTATGAAAGCAACCTAAATGTCCATCAACAGATGAATAGATGAGGAAAATGTGGTACTGTACCCATAAACAATGGAATATTATTCAGCCATAGAAAGGATGAAATAATGCCATTTGCAGCAGATGGATGAACCTATAGCATCCTGGAATGTGAAGTCAAGTGGGCCTTAGAAAGCATAACTATGAACAAAGGTAGTGCAGGTGATGGAATTCCAGTCGAGCTATTTCAAATCCCGGAGATGAAGCTGTGAAAGTGCTGCCCTCAATAGGCCAGCAAATTTGGAAAACTCAGCAGTGGCCACAGGACTGGAAAAGGTCAGTTTTCATTCCAATCCCAAAGAAAAGCAATGCCAAAGAATGCTTGAACTACCGCACAATTGCACTCATTTCACACGCTAGTAAAGTAATGCTCAAAATTCTCCAAGCCAGGCTTCAGCAATACGAGAACCGTGAACTCCCAGAGGTTCAAGCTGGTTTTAGAAAAGGCAGAGGAACCAGAGATCAAATTGCCAACATCCACTGGATCATGGAAAAAGCAAGAGAGTTCCAGAAAAAACATCTATTTCTGCTTTATTGACTATGCTAAAGCCTTTGACTGTGTGGATCACAATAAACTGGAAAATTCTGGAAGAGATGGGAATACCAAACCACCTGACCTGCCTCTTGAGAAACCTATATGCAGGTCAGGAAGCAACAGTTAGAACTGGACATGGAACAACAGACTGGTTCCAAATAGGAAAAGGAGTACGTCAAGGCTGTATATTGTCACCCTGCTTATTTAACTTATATGCAGAGTACATCATGAGAAATGCTGGGCTGGAAGAAGCACAGCTGGAATCAAGATTGTTGGGAGAAATATCAATAACCTCAGATATGCAGATGACACCACCCTTATGGCAGAAAGTGAAGAGGAACTAAAAAGCCTCTTGATGAAAGTGAAAGAGGAGAGTGAAAAGGTTGGCTTAAAGCTCAACATTCAGAAAACGAAGATCATGGCATCTGGTCCCATAACTTTATGGGAAATAGATGGGGAAACAGTGGAAACAGTGTTAGACTATTTTTTTGGGTTCCAAAATCATTGCAGGTTGTGATTGCAGACATGAAATTAAAAGACGCTTACTCCTTGGAAGGCAAGCTATGACCAACCTAGATAGCATATTCAAAAGCAGAGACATTACTTTGCCAACAAAGGTCCATCTGATCAAGGCTGTGGTTTTTCCTGTGGTCATGTATGGATATGAGAGTTGGACTGTGAAGAAAGCTGAGTGCCGAAGAATTGGTGCTTTTGAACTGTGGTGTTGGAGAAGACTCTTGAGAGTCCCATGGACTGCAAGGAGATCCAACCAGTCCATCCTAAAGGAGATCAGTCCTGGATGTTCTTTGGAAGGACTGATGCTAAAGCTGAAACTCCAGTACTTTGGCCCCCTCATGCAAAGAGCTGACTCATTGGAAAAGACCCTGATGCTGGGAGGGATTGGGGGCAGGAGGAAAAGGGGACAACATAGAATGAGATGACTGGATGGCATTACCAACTCGATGGACATGAGTTTGGGTGAACTCCGGGAGTTGGTGATGGACAGGGAGGCCTGGTGTGCTGCGATTCATGGGGTCGCCAAGAGTAGGACATGACTGAGTGACTGAACTGAACTGAACTGAGAGCTTATCATACTCAGTGAAAGACAAATATCATATGGTATCACTTATATGTGGAATCTAAAAACTGACCCAAATGAAATTATTTACAAAATAGAAATAGACTCACAGACATAGAAAACAAATTTATGGTTACCAAAGGGGAAAGGGAGTTGTGAAGGGATAAATAGGAGTTTGGGATTAGCAGATCCAAACTATCATTTATAACATAGATTAACAGCAAGGGAACTATATTATATTCAATTTCTTAGTAAAAAAAAAAAAAACTATAATGAAAAAGAATGTGTTTGTGTGTGTGTGTGTGTGTATTGTTGGTATTGTTTAGTCAGTAAGTCATGTCCGACTCTTTGCAACCCCATGGACTATAGCTTGTCAGACTTCTCTGTTTATGGGATTTCCCAGGCAAGAATACTGGAGTGGGTTGCCATTTCCTTCTGCAGGGAATCTTTCCAACTCAGGGAGCCATCCCCCTTTATCTCTACTGGCAGGCAGGTTCTTTAGTGCTGAGTCACTAGGGAAGCCCATAAGTTATAACTTAATCATTTTGCTGTACACCAGAAACTAATACAGCATTGTAAATTAATTCCTCTGTCCATGGAATTCTTCAGGCAAGAATACTGGAGTGGATAGCCATTCCCTTCTCCAGGGGATCTTCCTGACCCAGGGATCGAGCCTGTGTCTCCCACACTGCAGGCAGAATCTTTATCATCTGAGCCACCAGAGAAGCCCCAAATTTACCATACTTCAATCAGTCAAATGAGAATAACGTTTTTTTTAGTGTTGGTATTTGACTTGGGTCTCATTGGGCTACTCCGCATCTCCTGTTCCATGGGTGCAGATTCATCCACTCACAAGTGTTCTTTAGTGGAAGAGGTTGAGAAGTACCAGGACCTACATTTGCTGGCACTTCCTGCCTCTCTAGAGTGGCACAGCCCATTATGCTAACCAATGACTACATGAAGCTTTTGAGAACTTGCCTCGCGGCTAACGTGACTGAGCAGGATGAGCAGGGCCCTTAGCAGGCAGCCGTTGCTGTGCCTCGTTACCCTGCACCCTGTTACTAGGCAACAGGTCCTGCTCAGCCGTTGCTCAGAGCCTCAGTGGGCCCCGCCCATAAGCAACAGTCAATGAGCGGCTGTTAGCTGTCCTGCTCAGCTACTGTTCAGCACCGCAGTAGGCCCTGCCCACAGGTAGCTGTCAGTGAGGGACCACTGGGGAAGTGATTCAGTCGAGGGTCGGTGGTATGGTAGTCATCAGGTGGAGAGGGAAGTAAGAGGCAGATTCAGGCCTTCCCCTGGAGGCCCTCCAGCTTACCCAGCCTTGGGCCAGTGGGTGAGCTAGAGGGACCAGGGACTATGTCCTGCAGGGCTTCAGAGCCCTCACTAAGGCCCTCTACTAGCCATGGCCCAGGCCTTGAGGAGCAGTGACCCTCTCCCCCATCCCTGTCCCTGCAACTCACTAGCAGTGGCTGGCTGTCTGGTCACAGTCTATGAAACCTGGTCTCCCCATTTGGGCAGTCTGAGGAGACTGAGGGCCAGCTGGGTTGGATGCCTGTCTCCCTTAGAGATGACTGAGCAGGATATGGGAACCTGGCCCTGAAAGGGCTGCCAGCCGAGATCTGCCTCGTCTTAGCCAGGACTGGGACCTTGGAGGGTGAAGTTGTACCTTGGGACTTGGCCCTTTCTGGTCAGGATAAAGAATAACATTCACCTGATAGAGATTTACAGGAACATCGTTACCTTTGACTGGACCTCAAGAACAAAGGATTCTGACCCCGAGAAGTCTGCAACAATTAACCATGCCCATCCCTCATCTTTTGCTTTTAAAGGGACTTGCTTTCAGTAACTTTGGGGGTTTTAGGGTGTGAGCTACCCATCTCTTGTATGAACCTGTAATAAATCTTTCTCTGTTCCAAACTGTAATGTTTGATGGACATCACTGTGTGTCAGGCACACAGACTTGTGATTTAGGTAACAGAACTAGACATTTTTCTTTTAATTAAATTTAAACAGCCATATGTGGCTACTGGCTGTGGGATTAGACAGCATTGACGTTGAACATTTCAATCATTGGTAGGCAGAATAATGGCCTTCCAAAGATGCCCATATCTGCATCCCCAGAACATGTGCCTATGGCAAATAATTAAGTTTGCTAATCAGTTGACCTGAAAATAGGAAAATAGTCCTGGATTACCCATATGAGCCCACTCTTCTCTGAGTCTGAGTCCAGAACCAATATTCTTTTCTTGTTTCCCTTAGTACAATGGAGGTAAGCAGTTGGATTCAAACAACATTTACTAAAAAAAAAAAAAAAAACTAAAGATCTGGGGGAAATGAGTAAAGAAAATGCACACAGGATCAATCAGTTATATAAAAGAATCTTACCCCAAGAATCTCAACAAAAGTATGAAGCCACATCTCCTCTCCTCCAGTTAACTGTTCTTGAACCACAGACCACTTAGTGCAATGTACCCTCATCTTACTTACTTAGGGTTCTTCTCTATGGATTTCCCTGCCCCTGGATCAAAATTACAGCTTATTAGTATTCTTCATAATATGAGGGCTGTCTGTATAGCTACATCCACGTACATCTGGGTTATAAACCTCAAGAACAAACCCAGTTCTGAGTTTCTCCCCCAGGATCTTTGCAACCTAAGGAATGATCCTATACCCTCTGGCCAGTTATTATCCCCACCTACTCACTCATTCGGCCCTCTGACTCACCCCTCAGGTCCTTACCACCCTCTGCCCCAATGGCCCCTGCTTCAGGAAACTGGTCTTTTATAATTAGAGTTTAATATTTTAAATTAGCTTATGCATTCAGTGACACATAACACAAACAGAATGCAGTAGGTTATGCTCTCCCAAGGCCTTTCCTGGGTATTTATACAAGTCTTCCTAATATAGCAGGCTATTGAATAAGAGTGATCCAAATATGTTTTAACTCTTTAGGACCTACAATTGTGCCTTATACAGCCAAATACACACTCTTACCCTTTATGTGTAGACACTCAACTGGCATTACTCCAAATAGAAAAAAAAAATCTTTAATGTCATTAAGAACTATTCTTATCCTTCATATAAAAATGTTTATTTAGCTTTTCTGTTCTAAATTGACTAATTTTCCTCCATAATGAAAAACATCAGACTATTAAATCATACAGATCTGACATGACTGGACTTAGAAAACATAATTTTTAAAGGAACTGATAATACATACTAACCCTTAATGTCAAAGTCAAAGATTGAAATTCCCTATGAACACATGTATCCATTAAGCAGCAGTCATTTTCAATTATTAAGAAGCAAAGATCTGTATTCTTTATAGAAATTAGAAATGGCAGCAAATAACATCAACATTCATAACTGCTACAATTAGGACCAATAAAATTTTTAAATCAAATTAAAATCAGAGTGATGATAATAAGAGTAATGAAATTTATGTAGCACCATGTGGCTCTCTGTCCTCAAAGAAACCCCTGAGTCCATAATTTTACAGGATGAAGAAATCAGTGGTTACTACTCACATTTTCCAGTACCACTAAAGATTCACGTGTACTAACAGGGAAACACATCAAATGTCATGGAATACCATGCCCTTGGCTACTGCCTCTCCAGCTCCACCAGAGCACCCAGCCCCTCAGTTTCACCCTAATTGTTTGGTTCTGCCAGGACAGGTTGAGCCCAGGAAATGCCTGCCTTGCTGCTGGTTCCTCATTTCCCTGCGTTCATCTGGCTCTCTTGGGTTCCTATTCTGAGTAACCTGACACCCAAGGGAACAAGAGTAGGAGGAGGCTTTAGAACCAGAGTCAACCTTCTATAGTTTAGCACTTCTGTGGTGGCTGCAAATATTTGTTTGTGAAGGCTTATGCGAAGGTCCCACTCTGTCCACATAATACACCTTTCTTATAATCCTAAATTCCAAAATCAATAATGATTACATTAGTGGGTTTCCCCGGAGAAGGCAATGGCAAGCCACTCCAGTACTCTTGCCTAGAAAATCCCATGGATGGAGGAGCCTGGTAGGCTGCAGTCCATGGGGTCGCTACAAGTCGGCCACGACTGAGCGACTTCACTTTCACTTTTCACTTTCACTTTTCACTTTCACACAATGGAGAAGGAAATGGCAACCCACTCCAGTGTTCTTGCCTGGAGAATCCCAGGGATGGCAGAACCTAGTGGGCTGCTGTCTATGGGGTCGCACAGAGTCGGACACGACTGAAGCGACTTAGCAGCAGCAGCAGCAGCAGTGGGTTTCCCAGGTGGCACTGATGGTAAAGAACCCACCTGCTAATGCAGGAGACATAAGAGACACAGGTTCGATCCCTGGGTCGGGAAGATCCCCTGGAGAAGGAAATGGCAACTCACTGTAATATTCTTGCCTGGAAAATTCCATGGACAGAGAAGCCTTGCGAGCTGCAGTCCAAACGGTCGCACAGAATCAGACATGACTGAAGTGATTTAGCATGCATGTGCACTTACCTTTACCCATTAACCCATTTAAGACCATAATCGGACTTCCCTGGTAGGTCAGCTGGTAAAGAGTGTGCAAAGTCTGCCTGCAATGCAAGAAACCCTGGTTCGAGTCCTGGGTTAGGAAGATCCCATGGAGAAGGGATAGTCTACCCATTCCAGTATTCTTGGGCTTCCCTGGTGGTTCAGTTGGTAAAGAATCCCCCCATAATGCGGGAGACCTGGGTTTGATCCCTGGGTTGGGAAGATCTCCCAGAGGAGGCCATTACAAGCTATTTCAGTATTCTTACTTGGAGAATCCCATGGACAGAGGAGCCTGGAAGGCTGCAGTCCATGGGGTTGCAAAGAGTCAGATATAACTGAGCAGCTAAGCACAGCACAAGGCCAGAATCACCACGAAAATCTAGTAGCTATCTCAAACCTTGTATCCAAAAAGCATGTTCAAAATTTGCTCTAATTTTTTTTTTCATTTAATTTCAAGAGGTATGCAAACCTATCAAAGCCCAGCCAGACCCTTAGCGGACCTACAAACTAATTTCAGACTAAGAAACCTGCTTTAAGGTATTTTTGCTTTTCCTTGATGCTCAAGATTAACATTAACTGGCTTCTCAGGAATACAAATACTGTATGAGCTCACATATATGTAGAATCTGAAATAGTTGAACTCATAGAAGCAGTGGATAGAAGGGTGGCTGCCAGGGGTTGGGGGAAGAGTAACAGGGAGGTGATGGTCAAAGGTACAAGTTTCATTTATACAAGATAAGTTCTAGAGACCTACTATTCAGCACAGTGCCTCTAGCTAACAATTCTGTATTGTATATTTAAAATTTTCTAAAAAGATTGATTTTATGTTAAGCATTCTTACTGCCAAAAAAACTAATAAAAAGTGGGAGGAAACGTTGGGAGGAGAGGGATATGTTTATGACCTTGAAGGTGGTGATGGTTTCCTGAGTATGATGAACCCCAAATTCCTGATGAACCTCAGATTCATCAGGTTGAATCCACTGGATACATATGGCTTTTCACATGTCAATCATATATCAATAAAATGTTTTTTTATTAAATTAACTAACTTCCCTTCCATAGTTTAAGTGCTAAATCAATATAGTGTGTTGCTTATTAATGTTACTGTGTATACTGGCCTCGGAGAAAGCAATGGCAACCCACTCCAGTACTCTTGCCTGGAAAATCTGATAGGTGGAGGAGCCTGGTAGGCTGCAGTCCATGGGGTCACTAAGAGTCAGATACGACTGAGTGACTTCACTTTGACTTTTCACTTTCATGCATTGGAGAAGGAAATGGCAACCCACTCCAGTGTTCTTGCCTGGAGAATCCCAGGGATGGGGGAGCCTGGTGGGCTTCTGTCTATGGGGTCGCACAGAGTCGGACATGACTGAAGTGACTTAGCAGCAGCAGCAGCATACTGGGCTATGCCAGGACAGATGGACAACTGGACCCTGGTCTGAGTATCATTCTTGGGCAGTTATGAGCTTGATAAGATATAATATAGTTCCATGGAATTATCACTAGTTCAGTTCAGTTCAGTCGCTCAGTCGTGTCCAACTCTTTGCGACCCCATGAATCGCAGCACGCCAGGCCTCCCTGTCCATCACCAACTCCCGGAGTTCACTCAAACTCATGTCCATTGAGTCGGTGATGCCATCCAGCCATATCATCCTCTGTCGTCCCCTTTTCCTCCTGCCCCCAATCCCTCCCAGCATCAGAGTCTTTTCCAGTGAGTCAACTCTTCGCATGAGGTGGCCAAAGTATTGGAGTTTCAGCTTCAGCATCAGTCCTTCCAAAGAACATCCAGGACTGATCTCCTTTAGGATGGACTGGTTGGATCTCCTTGCACTAGACTCCTTATCACTAGACTGGGCATCTAAGTCTTACTCGGATGAACTAGTCTGTTCTGTCTCCTGTCCCTGAGCTGATACGTGTCTTAAGCACAGCTGGGAGGGAGAGGCGACTCATATATCAAGAACCCAAGCTTTGGGTGCCCCTCTCCTAAGAACAGGGTGCATGGTTAGGGTATCTCCCCAAGGTTGTAGATGTCATAGGTGCTTAAACACATTTTTAAGCCATATCTAATTTGACTTTTTAAACAAAAAGGAATATGGGGTTTTTTAATTGCACCTGAGGGTCATGGAGTCAAAGTGTACTCATCACACAAGGTGAGACTTCGCACCTTTAACCTCCTTCAGCATCAAAAACAGTGGAAATCCATGAAAGGATTCTCCCTTCTTTATGGGCCTTTGTTTCAGACACTTTGTTTCAACTTTAAGCAGTTGACTTAGGTGTTTCTCCTCTTCCTGACATAGATTTAAGTCAAATATGAAGAAATCATGGGTGATGAGGTCAGAGAAGCATAGAGGAAGAATTTGGGACTATGGTGCCCATTCCCTACAGTGCTTTCTCGGCCTAGGATAAAGCCTTTATGAGAGGAGGATGACAGCTTCCTCAGGGAAAGCATCTGCACTGCACACTCAGTTGCTTCAGTCATGTCCAACTCTTTGCAATCCCACAGACCTCCGCCCACCAGGCTCTCCTGTCCATGGGATTCCCAGACAAGAATACTGGAGTGAATTACGATTTCCTTCTCCAGGGGATCTTCCTGACCCAGGAATTGAACCCACATCTCCTGCACTGCAGGCAGATTCTTCACCTTTGAGCCACTGGGGAAGCCCCAGGAAAATCATAGTTATCACCAACAAAATTCTTTGATATTATATCCACAGTAACATTTCCCTCCCACCTCTCTTTTTGGCTGTCAGAACTCTCTAATGACTCTGGTTATTTGCATTACATTATATTTTTATGGTATTTCAAGCCATTTTCAAGGAAACATTAGATATACAGTCAAGAAATGAGATCTAAGCATAGAACAAGAGAAAAGGGGCAATAAGGGAGCCTAAAGGAGACAAGAAAGTGAAACTAACAGGTGTGCTGGAAGCAACCTGTCCTCCTAAGTCCATGAAGCATCAGAAAGTCCTTCTGTGAATACTGCTTTGAGGGTGGAATTTAAAGTGAAGCCATTTGTGAAAATGTAAGGCTTTGATGAGTCCCTGCCCAGAATGGATAACCTTTATATATAAACTCCAATTATTTCAAGGTGTTATACTAAGTTTCACTCAAAATTATCTAACCTTAAAAATTCATTTAAAAAGCTTCACATACACTCCATTAGGTGGTTATCATAAAAAATAAACTAAAAGAGAGTTGCCACACCAAAAGATTTGAAAATCTCATCTATAAAGCAGTCAGCAGTTCTCAATCCTGACTGCAGTTGGAATCTCCTGGGATCTACTTTTCAAAAGTTTTATTTTGATGCCTGATACCCAGGCATCAGTATTATTTGTTTGAGAAACTCAGTTTGGGAAGTTTTGATAAAAAATGATTGCAGTCGTGAAATTAAAAGATGCTTGCTTCTTGGAAGGAAAATTATCACCAACCTAGTCAGCATGTTAAAAAGCAGAGACTTTACTTTGCCAACAAAGGTCTGTTTAGTCAAGGCTATGGTTTTTCCTGTAGTCATGTATGGATGTGAGACATTGATTATAAAAAAAACTGAGCGCAGAAGAATTGATGCTTTTGAACTGTGGTGTTGGAGAAGACTCTTGCGAGTCCCTTGGACTGCAAGGAGATCCAACCAGTCCATCCTAAAGGAAATCAGTCCCGAATATTCATTGGAAGGACTGATGCCAAGGCTGAAACTCCAATAGTTTGGCCACCTGATGCAAAGAACTGACTCATTGGAAAAAGACCCTGATGCTGGGAAAGATTGAAGGCGAGAGGAGAAGGGGACAACAGAGGATGAGATGGTTGTATGGCATCACTGACTCAATGGACATGAGTTTGAGTAAGCTCTGGGTGTTGGTGATGGACAGGGAGGCCTGGCATGCTGCAGTTCATGGCGTCACAGAGTCAGATACGACTGAGCGACTGAACTGAATGGATGTACATAAATGTATTCTTTTTTAATTTCCCAAGGACTGTTCCCACATCTCTTTGCTCTTGACTTCTAACTTAAGGTTTCTGCATCCTAGAGTGATCAGGACAAGAGAAAAAGTGAGTCTCTTGCTGGAGGCAGAATGTTTCCCAGAGTGGTAACAAGAGACCTCACTGAGGCAAGAATGAGACACAAAGTTTGATTCTTCCCCAAGCCCACATCCCTGCTCATATCTGCTCATAGTCTAAAAAAAAAAAAAAAAGGGATATGCGGAAACTCACTTACATCCCCATTATTCCTGCTTTATCACTGTTTGTAAATGCCATTTTTCTTTAATTACCTAAAAAGAGATGAAGACAAGAGAAGACTAAAAAGGCTAATGCAACATTCCAGAAGAATCACTAGAGCAAGGCACGGGATGGTCTTGTTAACTTCATTGTGGTTGATGTGTTATTGTATCAAATGCAAATTGCAGAAGGGGGCAGTAATTTGTTAATAAATATGCTAATTAGGCGGTGTAAATGCCATAATGCATGGAGCAGGGGGGAAAAAGTCACTGAATGTAAACTCCATGCACAGCAGATTTCAGAGGGCAAAATGTAGTTAATAAAACTACCTTTATGTTTTATATTGCTGCTCCTTAGCATAAATAGCTAATAACCAATTTCCATTAATGGTGTGGGCACAGATGTAAATTAGCCCCTTTTTGGTTTACATTACTGTGATGGAATCCTAATGCTAAAGTGTTGCATTTGGCGATTTCATTAAGGGGAACGATCTGAGAACCCGATACAGTCCTAAAGCCTGCTTCAAGGAATTTGAACATGAAACCAAAATTACACTGCACATCCTTGTTCACCACGTGGGAATTTCCAGAAAGGGCTCCGCTATCAAATATTTTCCCCATCCTCGTCTATGTCCACAACCCCGGGGCCCCTGTGGGTGTTCAAAGTGTCCTGCTTGCCAAGAAAGGCCTCCCGAGCCTGAGGCTGCAACAATATGGCCTTGTGCCACAGCAGCCTGGACTTCGGCTTGACTTGCTTTGCTTGCCGACCGGTAGCAGCCCTGACTTGACAACCAACAAAGAGCCCCTTGTATCAGATGGACTTTCACGGGTCCAGGTGGCTGGAGGAAGGAAGAGAAAGGGACCTTCAGGGCCTTCTGAGTCTCTGTTCCCACCAGCCACAAAGACGGAATGCAAATGCGAACAACACGCATTTGTGCTGCCTGCACCGGTGGAAGTTTTCCATTTCTAGCCTCATCCATCTGCGATCTCTCCTGCTCACAGGGTCCTTCTTCAGTCATGCTGTGCAAGCAGCTACTGTATAGACCCGAAGTTAATTTTACTACGCACTTCAGTGTGTCGCTGGAGGTGCAATAAATCACGAACCAATTTCCAATTTTGTTATGCCCTACTTGATAAGGACATGAAGCATTCTCTCCCCCAATATACATGTTTTTAAAACATAAGGATTAGAAGCAGGAACATGTCTCTTGATGCACGCTGAAACTATAACCTTCCTTTTCAAGAGAAGTTGACCCCAGCAGGTCCTATTAGAATAAAATATCAACTTAAGCTTTTTTGAGTTTGGATCTTGGGTCCAGAAGATACGAACGGGCCTTTCTGCTGCTGAACACCTCTGAAAATAAGTTTTTTTGTTTTTTTTTTTTAACAACTTCAGCAAATAAATTCTTTCGGATGAAAGAACAGTGTTATGCTGAATTACGCTGTGCTTTTTTTTTTAAGGTACAGAATAACAGACACACATCTTTAAATTCTCATAACAGTCATATTCTTTTTTTTTTAATTTTTTTTAATATTTTATTTTATTTTTTGCTTAACTTTACAATATTGTATTGCTTTTACTATACATTGAGATGGATCCGCCACCAGTATACATGCGTTCCCCATCCTGAACCCTCCTCCCTCCCCCCTTCCCACACCCTCCCTCCAGGTCATCCCAGTGCTCTAATCCCAGGCTTCCGTTATAGGGCATCATACCTGGACTCACTCATTTCAGATATGATATTATACATATTTCAATGCTATTCTCCCCAATCATCCCACCCTCTCCCGGTCCCAGAGTCCAAAAGTCTGTTCTATACATCAGTGTCTCTTTTGCTGTCTCGTAAATAGGGTTATTTTTACCATCTTTCTAAATTCCATATATATGTGTCAGTATACTGTATTTGTGTTTTTGTTTCTGGCTTACTTCACTCTGTATAATAGGCTCCAGTTCCATCCACCTCCTTAGCAGTCATATTCTTGAAGATGCAAAAAGAGACTTTAGTACCCCTTCTACAACTTTTAATCTTAATTTGAATATTTCCAGCATTAGCCCATTACAATGATGGATTACTCTAATTCCAGTAGATTGGGTTGTTTGATTTTAGGGATTTTTTTGTATATTGAGTCAGGATTCAGAAGTTAGATGATAACAACTAGCCCTACATGGTCATTAATTCCCCTTACTTTGTTTATTCTCACAATGTTAATAATAGAGTGCATTTCTCGAGGTCATTTCGAGGTCTACATAAGAGTTTACATCACTAACTGGCAACCACTGGAGTAATAGCTGTTTTAGGCGGGAATCATGGATGAGATTAAAACTAGCGGGCAATAGTTGGATGAGAAACAGAGTGTGCCATGGTCTCAAGGAACGTCTTCACAGGAACCTGGAAGGATGGCCACACGCATTTCGTGGTAGTTAGTCTGAGCTGCAAAATGAGTATGGGGTGCAAAGATTTGGATGGGGGAACCTGTATTACTTGAGCTTCCAAAAAATGGTATTAAGGTTTAGAAGGAGGAGGAGGAAAAGGAGGAAGAGAAGAAGAAACGTGACATTGCAGCAAAGACTAAAGGAAACCAAAGAACTTGGTTCTTCATTACCGCCCCATGAACAAAGGACAGCCCAAGCTACACACGGACTCACATTCACATTTAGGCTCAGATTTCTGCCACTGCAAGACACACGTGCATGGAGGTTAGGCACCTCAGGTAAAGAGGAGACAGGACATAAAGCAACAGGAAGTGCAGAGGTTTGACACAGAAGTCCTAGGTTTAAATCTCAGCCCATCCTCCTGCTGAAAACACACCTTCAGAAAAGAAATGGATGTCGATAAGTAAAGCAATACAATTCCAAAACCTATTGACTTCCCTGGTGGCTCAGATGGTAAAGCATCTGTCTACAATGCGGGAGACCCAGGTTCGATTCCTGGGTTGGGAAGATCCCCTGGAGAAGGAAATGGCAATTCACTCCAGGACTATTGCCTGGAAAATCCCATGGACAAAGGAGCCTGGTAGGGTACAGCCCATGGGGCCGCAAAGAGTCGGACATGACTGAGCGACTTCACTTCACTATAGGACCCTGGGACAAGTTCTTTTTATTATTTAAAAATAAATCTTAAAAGGATACATATAGCCACTTTGAAGAACTATCTGGCAATATTTAGAAAAATTTAAAATGTGCATTTCCCATGACTGAGCAGTTTCATGCCAGGATATACGTCAATGCCTTAGAGAAACTCACACAATTACATGAGGAGGCACATACAAGATTGCTAATGATAGTTTGTGGTGACAAAAACTGAAAACAATCTATACATCAGACAGAGAACTAATGTACACATTATGATATATTCATATAATGGAACATCAGACAGCTATGACAATGAATAAACTATAGTTATATGTATCCATATGAATGATTTTACAAAACTGAGTGAAAAATCATGACAGAAAAACATAGATGATATGATTTCACAAACATACTGTTTAAAATCATTACTGTGTCTTGCTTACAATACATAAATATAATCATAAATGTATAAAAAGTGAGCATGGGAACTAAATTTAGAAGAGCAGTTACCTCTTAGAAGGAGATGCAATCAGGAGGAAGTACTAAAAGGCTTGCATGACAAGAGTAGTAAGGGTAAAGATGCATAAGTATAAAGGGCATTTATCCTTATTCACTTTATTAAATTGAAGGGTGGGAACACATATGTTTGTGACATTATTCATAAATAACATACTTTTTGTATGTCTTAATAATTACCTAATTACTAATTGCTTAATTTTCAAACAAATGATCTACATATATACAAATATATGCATAGGAAATTTATGGGCAGAATCAACAGAAACTATTGACAGTATGTGACTTTGGAGAGAGGAATTGGGGGTGTGGGTGAGGGAGCAAGGTTTACCTTTCACTACTGTACAATTTCATTATTGCACAATTTCAACTGTACTGCTTGAAATTACACCATGCGTAAATGCCATTCTCAGAACATCTTTTCTAACAACTTAACAAATATGGGTGTGGTACTACCTACACACAGCTTTTGGAGCTTCCCTGGTAGCTCAGCTGGTAAAGAACCTGCCTGCAATGCAGGAGACCCTGGTTCAATTCCTGGGTCAGAAGATCCCCTGGAGAAGGGATAGGCTACCCACTCCAGTTTTCTGGGGCTTCCCTGGTGGCTGAGACAATAAAGAATCCACCTGCAATGCGGGAGACCTGGGTTCAATCCTTGGGTTGGGAAGATCCCCTGGAGGAGGGCATGGCAACCCACTCCAGTATTCTTGCCTGGAAAATCCCACAGACAGAGGAGCCTGGCAGGCTGCAGTCCATGAGGTCACAAAGAGTCGGACACGACTGAGCAACACAGCATAGCACACATAGTTTTTGCATTAACACTGGCCTAACTCATTGCTATGTGTGTTTAAGCAGTAGACAAGCTCAGCTCCCTCTCGCAGGAAATGTGACATTACCCCTGTAGCGTGATAAGGGCCACAGGTGTCATGAACTCAAGCCACACCATTACAGATTTCATTCTATGAGTGATGTTGTGTAATCCCTCCATTAAATCCTGTGTGTGATCTTATGAACCTTCAGGATAGTGGGAGAAATAGTCTCAGTATATCACTTTGTGATAATGGCAGTTGATATTTGGGGCCATGAAATAGAGCCTAGTGGCACTACAAATTCTGTTCAACTCAATTCAAGAAATGTTTATTGAATTCCTACTATGTTAGAGGTTACAGCAGAAATGGGAATAAGATGTAAGTTCACATTATTGAGGATAGAAACATATTATAATGAAGTACAACTGACTTCGTTGTTCAGTTGCTAGTTGTATCTGACATTTTTTGACTCCATGGACTGTAGCCCTCCAGGCTCCTCTGTCCATGGAGTTCTCCAGACAAGAATACTGGACTGGGTTGCCATTTTCTCCTCCAGGGGATTTTCCTGGACCAGGGATTGAACCGACATGTCTTACATCTAACCTGCATTGGCAGGCGGGTTCTTTACCATGGAGCCACCAGGGAAGCCCCACCATTGGCCTTAGTTTATCTTTAAAATGAATCGTCTAGATGTGTGGGGTTTGGGAGCAGATCCTAATCATCTTTGCTTACTTTCTCTCTTCCCTCAACCCATCAGTGACTCGCAAGTGTCTTACGATGGTAACTCCATTGTCCTCAAGATGTGAGGAAACGTCCATACTCTGTGAGCAACTCACAGAGACTCAGCAGATGTGAACAGTGATTAGTATTGAAATTGAATAAATCTTACAATCAAGTTGATCTGGCACATGTTTGATGATATGCATAATCATTTCTGCAGGCTGGTAATTAAGAATAATTGGTAAATAATTCATGTAAATTATTGTAATTGATACAGCTCTGCAGTTAAGCCAAGATTTTTAGGGTCAGCTAAGTGGAGAAAGAAGAATTAAGTTGGCCCAACTGAAAGCCCCCTAATCAGCTAGCATGGAGGAATCCCAGCCTTTTCTTGCCCTCTTGGAGTCACCCACTCTCTTTTGTTTCCCAGAAGCCCCAAGCAGACAGCCAAACTCACCCCAACCCCTGCAATGATTCCAGTTCTGACACTGCTGAGGTTTACCGTTGTACTTGGTTTCCTTCAGGGATTGGGGTTTTCTTCCATTTACAGAGGAAAATAACAAAAGTCAACAAAATTAGCTCAGGCCTCAGGCTTTGGACCAGAAGCTTGTGAAAGCGGAAGGAAGCAGGACTAACCCCTTCCTTCACCACTGAAGGGACCAGAAGTGGGTGTGTGAAGGACTGTGGCCTTAGCTGTCCTTTACCACTCCCGTCTTAAGGCCAGACCAAATTGAGGGAAAACATCAAGAGATGTGATTCCAGAAAAAGCCTCCTGCCTAAAGTTTCTTCTCTGAAATTCTCCTAATTAGAGGGGCATGCAGACTGGTGCCATGAGAGTGCAGCACAACCTCTGAACCCTTGGTATCTCCCGTCTCTGCACGGTTTTGTTTACTCAGCTTGGTTTCCCTTACCTGGCTGAGGATACAGCAGTAGTGGGAACTCTTATCAGGTAGGGATCATAAGTGAGAAATCATAAGTGGAACAAAGGAATATGGAGGAAAACAGAACCCAGGACTGGGCAATTGGTCACTGGGTACCTTAGCAGCAGAGAATCCAAAAGACAGAAGAGGAACTAAAACTTCACACAAGCTTCATTAACAGAATATACTGATACACACAGGCAGTGATAGAGCATGACTTCTGTCTTACTCTTGCAGCCCAAGCTCATTTCGCTTCTCAGTTCATTATGTAATAAAAAGTCCTATGAGTATCCTGAACTTAGAGCGTGAGTCCTTGATTTCTAGCAGTGATGAGGCTACTGTAGGTCTCTCGGGCCTATACTAGTGCTCAGCTCTAATCTTGGTTACTATCCCAGACTTGGTCAGTCTCTCTGTATGGGTGTAACAGTCATGTGCGCATTCAAGGAGTGCACTCTAGGAATAGACCTCACGTGCCTTTTGCCTCGGGGCTCCTTGCACTGATAATGCCAAGTGATTTGCCTATGTTCTTGATGCCTAAAGGAGGTATCAAAGTCACCCAGAAGTCCATGGGAAGCACTAAGGAAAGGATAACCATTTCAGGAACGTTGGAAAGCACAGTTCTGTAACATTAGAAAGGTTGTGGGGAATGGAGACACGGAAGAGTTAAGATCTATAGGACAGAAATCAGAATAGTCCCTCTGTGAGAAGTCACCAGAACCTGCTCTTATGATCTCCTAGACATGGACAATAATGGGTCCTCACAGAGCTACTAAAGATTTCCTCAAGCGCATCACCAGAATATGACTTCTGTGGACTCTTCGTAGAATCAGTGATCAAATAAATTTTGGACTCTTTGGTTTAAATAAATGCAAACGTATTCTCCTATTATAGGATTTCTCAGAGCCTTTGATATGTTACTATATACTGCAGAAATCCAAGAAAGTAACAGGATATTCAAATTTTCCCAAACTTAAAAGATGACTCTATAGAATGCAAGTTCATATTTTCTCTCTATCTTTTCTCTTTTCCCTTCTGCATCAGAGGGAAAAACAGGTTCCACTCTTTCCTGCCTCAGGAAAGAGCTGTGGCAGTGTTTCTTGATTCTATTTCCAAATCCAACAGGATTAGAGGAAAGAGAGGTTTAGGGATCCCAAGAGCTAGAACACATGATCACTATTCCCTCCCAGCCCCCAGTGTCAGACAGTTGAGTTTCCCACCCTTCCATGCCCCAAGCACAGTACAGTAGCATCCCGGACCCCACCTGAATGTGAAGGTTGGGGTAGCGGGCACCACTATTCCAGACATCACCCCAATGCCTAGACATCTGTGAGACTACAGAATCCTGATACAACTCCTGGAAAGGAGAAAAGGAAAGAACTCCTTTATTAATTAGTAAAGAACACCTTTATTAACTCCAAGTATTAATATGTCCAAGTTACAATTTCCTATCAATCTGGAGGGATGGCAGATAAGAGTTAAAATCAAATTGATTCACAGCAAGTAAGAAATTACAATTTATTTCCCCATACAACTAAGTATACACACTAAGATTCCTATCTGCAATATATGCTTGCTTTTGGAGCCTCTTTTTTTGTTGAGTATCTCACAGGGCTAGTTTTTGCAGAATACACATAAGAAGATACTACTGCTGCTACTAAGTCGCTTCTGTCGTGTCTGACTCTGTGCGACCCCATTGACGGCAGCCCACCAGGCTCCGCCGTCCCTGGGATTCTCCAAGCAAGAATATTGGAGTGGGTTGCCATTTCCTTCTCCAATGCATGAAAGTGAAAAGTGAAAGTGAGGTTGCTCAGTTGTGTCTGACTCTTTGCGACCCCATGGACTGCAGCCTACCAGGCTCCTCCATTCATGGGATTTTCCAGGCAAGAGTACTGGAGTGGGCTGCCATTGCCTTCTCTGTAAGAAGATACTAGGGTAGATTATCCCACATTATAAGAGAGAGTGAAAGTGTTAGTTGCTCACTTTTGTCCAACTCTTTGTGATCTCATGCACTGTAGCCCGCCAGGCTCCTCTGTCCATGGGATTCTCCAGGCAAGAATATTGGAACAGGTTGCCATTTCCTTCTCCAGGGGATCTTCCCGACCCAGAAATCAAACCCAGGTCTCCTGCATTGACAGGCGAATTCTTTACCATCTGACCCACCAGAGAAGCACCTTAGAAGAGATAAGCCCTGATCAATAATCCTGACTCAAGAACTGCTGGCTCTATGGTCTTCAAATATGTCCAGGAGAGAATCTTCAGACCCTTTCAGTTAATATCCAGAATGCTCAGAGAGCTATAAGCCCTTTCAAAAAATATATTTGTGGGAATGGTGATGTTCAAAACTCCATTCTTTGAAAAATAAGTCTGAATGGCTTGTGACCAGCTAGAATTTTTAGAAAAAATCCTAGGAACCCCCAAGCAGGTGCACACTAGAAGAGATGGAAATCTTCAGGGGCAAAAGCCGATTCCCTGAACAGCTCCCTGACCCAGCTCCCCTCCAGGCAATGAGCGACAACACAGGGAACAGAACCCGCCCCCTACATGCACTGGGAAGCTTGATTTTGGCTTCTCCCTCCCTCGGGAGTGTGGGAAGATCAAAGGAGATGAACCTCAGAAGGCATTTAGCAGGGGACCTGGCCTTGGCAAGCACATAGAGCCGTGGTGGCTGTGGTGGTGCTCATGGAACCATGTACAACTGAAAGGATAAATTTCCTCTTGTAGCAAAGTTCCTAGGGCAACCCAGTTGTAATTTAGGTACATTGAACTTGGAGTGCTGTTAAAGTTATAGGAAGAGAAGCAAGGCATATCTGGGCTGGCAGCTCACCAGCCCAATTCAGTTCCCTAACCACAGAAGGGAGTGCATCTAATTAAATTTCTATCTTCCAAGATGTGTTTCAGAGTGTTAGACTATCACTGCTAATGACGTTAGATATTATCACTCATTTGTCAGAAATAAATCTTCTTTGAGCACCTGGAAACTGCATATGGAGAAGAGATTCTAATGAGATGAATTCCTATGTTTTTGGATGACTTCTCAAGCCTGCATGAGATATGACAGCATAAACATCTCTGACCCAGTGGCTATAGAGCTGATACTATTTTCAAATTAATTTCTTGATCTTTAGCATCTCTCAAAAGTACGGCAATATCTTTCCCTTTTCCAGATTCAAATCACTCCTAGAAAATGACACTTTTATGACTATCAAACTACTTAGTATTAATATTTTTAATAGGCATAATCCCCAATTTTCCACCACCTACTCCCCACAATGGGTTTGTTCTTTTTCCTTTCTTTTATTTTGCCATAATGAACCACCGTTACTTACTCATTTCCACACAGGGCAGCCACCTGGAATGAAGCAGTGAAGAAAGATATTGCTCTTTCACAAATCTCCTTCCTGCACGAGGTAAGTGAATGCAGAACTGGTATTTTTTAGCCTTTAAGTCTTTTATCAGAAATCTCTCATTATCTAACTCATCTGTTCTAAGAGACATGCAGCCACATCAATAATTTTATGGCTTTTCCTTTGGAATTCAAAGTAAGTTTAAAACCCATTAATTTTCTACTATGACCACCTCTCCTCAAAGTTGACAGCCTGAGTCCCATACAAACTGTCTACAAAGCAGTTCAACTAATGACTCTTTCTTTGTACAGTATCTCAGCTACAGTGTTGGCTTTAATATCATCCAGTATTTGTCCCCTTGAATGATTGTTACTTGGTTGAAAATCAAACAAGTAAGTAGGTATTAGATGATCCTTTACCAAAAGGATACAAAGCGCTGTGGTCAAGAAATCAGACCAAGTCTGGTCATATCCCAGCTCTACCATCTACCAACCGGAAGATCTGACCAAGTTACCTTATTTCTTTTGTTTCTTTATCTATTAAAAAGCAATATCAAAGAACTCACTTCAAAGAGAACTTCCCAGGTGGTGCTAGTGGTAAAGAACTCATCTACAGTGCAAGAGACATAAGAGACATAGATTCAGTCCCTAGGTAGGGAAGATCCCCTGGAGGAGGGCATGGCAACCCACTCTAGTATTCCTTCCTGGAGAATCCCATGTGCAGAGAAGCCTGGCATGGGGTCGCAAAGAGTCTGATATGATTGAAGCGAGTTAGCAAGTACCTCAAAGAATTGCTATGTAGATTTTAAATGTGCTAAATAAAACACTTAAATCAATTCCTGACACATAGCAAACACTCATATTTTAACTCAAGTGTGGATTTAGAAAAGGCAGAGGAACTAGAGATCAAATTGCTAACATTTGTTACGTCATAGAAAAAGCAAAGGAAATTCCCCCAAATCCTCTACTTTTGCTTCATTGACTACACTAAAGCCTTTAACTGTGTGGATCACAACAAACTGTGGAAAATTCTTAAAGAGATGGGATACCAGATCACTTTATCTGCCTCCTGTGAAACCTGTATGCAAGATAAGAAGCAACAAGAATCAGACATGGAACAACAGACTGGTTCCAAATTGGGAAAGGAGTATGCCAAGCCTATATATTGTCACCCTGCTTATTTAACTTACACGCAGGATACATCATGCAAAATTCCAGGCTGGATAAAGCACAAGGTGGAATCAAGATTGCCGAGAGAAATATCAATAACCTCAGATATGCAGATGACACCACCCTTATGGCATAAGGCAAAGGGGAACTAAAGAGCCTCTTGATGAAAGTGAAAGAGGAGAATGAAAAAGCTGGCTTAAAACTCAACATTCAAAAGACTAAGATCATCACATCTGGTCCCATCACTTCACGGCAAATAGATGGGGAAACAGGGGAAACAGTGACAGACTTTATTTTCTTGGGCTCCAGACTCACTGCAGATAGTGACTGTAGCCATGAAATTAAAAGACACTTGCTCCTTGGAAGAAAAGCAATGACAAACCTAGACAGAGTATTAAAAAGCAGAGACATTACTAACGAATGTCCATACGCTTTTTGCTATGGTTTTTCCAGTAGTCAAATACAGATGGGAGAGTTAGACCATAAAGAAGGCTGAGCACCGAAGAACTGGTGCTTTCAAACTGTGGTGCTGGAGAAGACTCTTGAGAGTCCCTTGGACAGCAAGGAGATCAAACCAGTCAAACCTACAGGAAATCAACCCTAAATATTCATTCGAAGGACTGATGCTACAGCTGAAGCTCCTATACTTTGGCCTGTAGCATGCCAGGCCAGGCTCCTCTCTCTATGGGATTCTTGAGGCAAGAATACTGGGGTGGGTTGCCATTTCCTTCTCCAAATAGTTTGGCTACCTGATGCAAAGAGCACACTCATTGGAAAAGCCTCTGATGCTATGAAAGATTGAGGGCAGGAGCAGAAGGGGTGATAGAGGATGTGATGGTTGGACGGCATCATCGATTCAATGGACATGAGTTTGAGCAAATTCCAGGAAATAGTGAAGGACAGGGAAGCCTGGCATGCTGCAATCCATCGGGTCAGAGAGTCAGACATGACTGAGTAACTGAACACAGCAACATTAATATTAATGATATTGATTGTAGCTATAATAATACTGATTTCAATATTATTATCCCCCCAGAATGCACATAGCCAAAGGTATTTTATGGATGACTGTGAATCACTGTTATTCATACATACAGTTGCTAATTTTCATTATGTGTGTTGTTGCTGCACCACACATTGATTCTGCTTGAGAAATTCAAGAATACTGGAGTGGGTTGCCATTTCCTTCTCCAGGGAATCTTCCCAACCCAGGGATCGAACTCATGTCTCCTGCATTGGCAGGCAGGTTCTTTACCAGTGAGCCACCAGGGAAGTCCAGAGAAATGCCAGCACTTCAGATCTTCCACCTTTACCTATTTGCTTCTTGGTTTCCATCCACACAAACATACATGTGTGAACAGCAAATGCCAGTGCAGCTTTACGGTCATTCAGCACAGGTTTTGTCACTGGCTTTAGGATCCATTTCCTGAGGATGCATTGTCTCTCATAGCAGAGTTACTGTGCTTACTATTAATACAATATAACAATCAACACCATGGATGCACCTCTACGACATTCAGGCTGAGGCTGTCTAGTAGATTGCTTAGCATAATACAAAGGAAACCAATCTCAGTGGAGTTGACCTACTAGTCTTACATTTGAGAATAAGAAAATAATTCAAAGGTTTCCCTAGGGGCTCGGTGGTAAAGAATCTGCCTGCCAATGCAGGGGACACAGGTTTCATCCCTGGTCCGGGAAGATCCCACATGCTGGGGATCAACTAACCTGTGCACCACAGCTACGGAACCTGCACTCTAGGGCCCATGAGGCACAACTACGGAGTCCACCCGCCGCCGCCACTGAAGCCCACATGCCTAGAGCCCATGCTCCAAAGAATAGCCCCTACTTACGACAGCTAGAGAAAGCCTGAGAACAGCAACAAAGACCCAGAGCAGCCATAAATAAGAACATATTTTTAAAAAGGAGACAGGATAAACACACACATATCTATATAAACATATGTTGCCTATGCAACCAGCAATAGGGAGATAATTAGATAAATGATGATATATCAACTTAATAGAACAGTATGGTATAATTTAAAAATAATTATGACTGTATTGTCATAATGTATGACAATAACAATGTATGACATTGTTGCTGTGATTAGTCGCTCAGTCATATCCGACTCTTTGCAACCCCATGGACTGCAGCCTGCCAGGCTCCTCTGTCCATGGGATTCTCCAGGCATGAATACTGGAGTCAGTTGCCATGCCCTCCTCCAGGGGATCTTCCCAACCCAGGGATCGAACCCAGATCTCCCACATTGCAGGCAGATTCTTTATCATCTGAGCCACCAGGGAAGCCCAACAATACTGGAGTGGGTAGTCTATCCCTTCTCCAGGGAATCTTCCTGACCCAGGAATCCAATGGTGTCTCCTGCATTGCAGGCAGATTCTTTACCAGCTGAGCTACCACGGAAAGAAAAAACAGAACACAAAATGTTATCCAGTTCTTTACGGCCTGGTTTGTAAAAGAAACAATGGGAAATCTAAATGCTATCAGTAGTTAAATACATGATGATAAACACATGCTAGCAAAATTATGCAGCCCCATGAAAAAGAATAAGGAAGAATAAAATGCACTGACATGAGAAGGTCTCCAAGATATTTGTTAGGTAGAAAGTACAAGCCATAGAACAATATATGAAATAATACCCCATCAAATCCAGCTGGAGTATGTGTGTATGTGTGCATATATGAGTCTATATAGTGTGTATATGGAGGCAAAGGTCTGAAAGGTTACACATTTAACATGGATAGGGGTTCGGTCTGGGGAGGAGAAGAACATGAAGGTGAAGGAAAACTAAAGTCTGTTCTATATCCTTCTATGCTGTTAGAACCTTTCAAAATTAGCATTATTAACTTTATATTTTCAATGACTTTAAGACTTTATACCATTATTATACCTAGGTTTAAAAAATGATCACACATGGATTGGAGAAAAAGCAATTTATTAATTTTGGGGTGTGAGACTGTCAACAATTTTTTTCTAATTTGGCTTGTTTCCTTTATAGCTAATATATTATTGGGTGGGAAATAAATCAAAATTTGAGAATAGTAATGGCCTCTATTAATAGTATTTGCATACTGCAGGGGATGCTCCCATTTCCCCATTTCTATGACTGTCAGTAGAAATCTCACAGCTGTCTCCTTCTCCCAGGAGCTGCTTCAGTGTCTTCACACCACCCTAGGAGCAGAGCTCATGAACTGACTAACGGGAATATAAAGGCTAGCCCCTGACCTCAAGGTGGGGCCAACTCTGTGGTATAATTATGCTCCGGAGCTCCCCATGAGATCCTGCTGAGGCTGATGTCCACTGAGGCTACATCTTTGCTTAACCTTCCCCACAATGTATTAGTCAGGGTTCTCCAGGGAGCATAGAGAAAGGAATTTTTTACTATAAGGACTTGGCTCACACAACTGTGGAGGCTGAGATGTCCCAAGCTCTGCACTTGCCAAGCTGGAAAGCCAGCAGATCCAATGGTTCACTCAATAGATCCAAGTGCTGCACTCAACATGCCCGTACATTTGGAAAACTCAGCAGTGGCCACAGGGCTGGAAAAGGTCAGTTTTCATATCAATCTCAAAGAAGGGCAATGCCACAGAATGTTCAAACTACTGCATAATTGCATTCATTTCATATGCTAGCAAAGTAATGCTCAAAATTCTCCAAGCTAGGCTTCGATAGTATGTGAACCGAGATCTTCTAGATGTTCAAGCTGGATTTAGAAAAGGCAGAGGAACCAGAGATCAAATTGCCAACATCTGCTGGATCATACAAAAAGCAAGAGAACTCCAGAAAAACATCTACTTTTGCTTCTTTGACTACATCAAAGTCTTTGACTGTGTGGATCACAATAAACTATGGAAAATTCTTAAAGAAATGGGAATACCAGACTACCTTACTTGTCTCTTGTGAAACCTTTATGCAGATCAAGAAGCAACAGTTAGAACCAGACGTGGAACAATAGACTGGTTCCAGATTGGGAAAGGAGTGCATCCTTTCTTATGAATATTGTCACCTGTTTATCTAACTTATATGCAGAGTACATCATGTGAAATGCCAGGCTGGATGAAGCACAGCTGGAATCAAGAATGCTGGGAGAAATATCAATAACCTCAGATATGCAGATGACACCACCCTTATGGCAGAAAGAGAAGAACTAAAGAACCTCTTGATGAAAGTGAAAGAGGAGAGTGAAAAAGCTGGTTATAATTCAACATTCAGCAAACTAAGATCATGGCATCCAGTCCCATCACTTCATGACAAATAGATGGGGAAATAATGAATATAGAGACAGACTTTATTTTCTTGGGCTCCAAAAATCACTGCAGATAGGGACTGAAGCCATGAAATTGAAAAATTGCTCCTTGGAAGAAAAGCTATGACTAACCTAGACAGCATATTAAAAACCAGAGATATTACTATGCTGACAAAGGTCCATCTAATCAAAGCTATGGTTTTTCCAGTAGTCATGTATGGATGTGAGAGTTAGACCATAAAGAAAGCTGAGCGCCAAAGAATTGATGCTTTTGAACTGTGGTGTTGGAGAAGACTCTTGGGAGTCCCGTGGAAAGCAAGGAAATCCAACCAGTCAATCCTACAGGAAATCAATCCTGAATGTTCATTGGAAGGACTGATGCTGAAGCTGAAGTTCCAATACTTGGCCATCTGATCCTTAGAGCCACTTCATTAGAAAAGACCCTGATACTGGGAAAGATCGAAGGCAGAAGAAAGGGAGGACAGAGGATGAGATGGTTGGATGGCATCACCAACTCAATGGACATGAGTTTAAGCAAGCTCTGGGACAGGGAAGCCTGGCGTGCTGCAGTCCATGGGGTCACAAAGAGTCAGACGCGACTGAGCAACTGAACAGCAAAAACTTAATTGATTTGTTGGGAGGACTCAACTAGCCCCTCAATAAATATTTGTTGAGTGAATGGAAGGAGATAACGCATCACCATGTTCACACATCAGCCTCGGGTACAGAGTAAAAGCTTAATAAATATTGTCTACCACTAAGACCTATGAAAATCCAAAGTTCTCACCAGCTTTCTACAAGTTCCCAAGGGCTCCCATCCTCATCTGTCTTCTGGGCATCTGTGTCATCTCATTGGTCCAGACTCCCTCCACTTGCATAATATACCCACATCGTGCTGCTGCTGCTGCTAAGTCACTTCAGTCGTGTCCGACTCTGTGCGACCCCATAGACGGAAGCTCACCAGGCTCCCCTGTCCCTGGGATTCTCCAGGCAAGAACACTGGAGTGGGTTGCCATTTCCTTCTCCAATGCATGAAAGTGAAAAGTCAAAGTGAAGTCGCTCAGTCGTGTCCGACTCTTAGCGACCCCACGGACTGGAACCTACCAGGCTCCTCCATCCATGGGATTTTCCAGGCAAAAGTACTGGGGTGGGGTGCCATGGCCTTCCCCATACCCACATCCTAACTTCCATGAAACACTACTGAATATAGCCAACATTATCAAAAAGTGAGCCAGGAGCAGCGGAAGGCAAGTAAAACAGCTGAGGACACAGAAAATGGAGACTTTCAGAGCTTCACACACACACCAGCTTAATAAATCAGGGAGCATCCTGGTTCTTAACACAACCTCTGGCCCTCTACCCCCTGTGCCAGCACCCCCTTGCCACTTCACCAGCCTCATGGCCTTCCTGCCTCCCTCCTTCCTCTTGGCTCCTCTCACCTCTTGCCTTTCTTCTCTCCTCGCCCCATTCTTCCTCCTCTTTTGAAAACAAATCCTTCTTTCACTTCTCCCCCAATTCCAGTTCCTAGACTTTGACAACCTAAGGCACTAGCAAAACAAGGGGCTTCCCTTTAACCAGACTCGCCCTCCGTGGAAAGGCGCTTTCATTTAATAAATGAAATTTCAGTTCCTATAACACTACATGTATGAATCCCAGTGACAATGAATATTTAGCTTCATTTTATATATGAGGAATTGAGACTGAAAAAGACTAGATTCCTTGTCCAAGTCAAAGGGTAAAGCTAGGATTTGAACTCAGGTCTGCTTAATTTCATGGCCAGCCCTCTCAAACACGACTACCAAAAGAATGCCAGGAGGCTACCTGGCAATATTCAAGTCTGTGACAACAGTCTATGCTTTGACTTTAGCCAGCTGTCCCTCGGAGATACGCCAGTGCTTTCAAGGGGCTTGGGCAAAATAGCATGAATTATTCAGCACAAACTATCAGTCCCATTCTAGAAACAATGTAATAAACATAAATCTGCCATCTTCTATGAAGAGTGATTTTCATATTCATTTGAGGTGTGCTATTCTTTTATTTTGTTTCTATAGGCAAGTGGTTTCTGCATATAAGCTCTTGAAGTCTCATTTCCTTGGAATGATAGAACATAATCACCCAGTGAATAACAAAATATGTGTTTGATGCGTATTTGATGATTAACTAAATGAACAGCAGAAACAATGTTTTGGGAGTGTCCAGGACAGGCTGGGTGGAAGGAGGTGCTGATGTTGAAGGGATTTTATTCCCAATTTCACACAAGCCTGAAAGAAGTGAATTCATTCTTCATTACTTAATAATAATCCTATAGACCCAAATAGAAGCTCATTTCACCATAACTCTGTGAGGATTAATTTATTCCAACATACAAAACATTTTTCTTTCCTATTTTGTTAGTGAAATTTTTTAGTTACTGAGTTATTTCAGGCCCTAACCAAAAAAAGAAAAAAAAAAAAGGACTGCTCAAATGACAGTGAGCTAAAGGCTTCAACAGTGTTAACCTAAAATAAGATTTGAAAAAATAAAATAAGATCTGAGGGTCAACATCAATTTTTTACTTCACATCTGCATTCTGTTTCAGAGCAACCACCACAATCCTGCAAACATTTGCAAAGAGAGAACTACTCAGTGGTCAAATTTTTCATTTTGAGACTCCAGAGTGCAAAGGGACCTTCCTATAAGGCCAGTGGTCACTATATATCCTCACTGCTCATAGACCCTTTGGTGAATTTCCTGAGAAGCACAAGGACCTTTTAGATCGCTACTGGCTTTAAAGAATTTTCCCATGACGTTCAGCCCATTTTCATCTCAAATGTGCCACAGATCAGCAGTGCGGCTTTGACTAAGTCGTTAAATGCTGTAAGCCTTAGTCTCCTCCTGGGTGAAAGGAGAGACTGGCACTCGTGCTCTCTAGAGCTCATAGCGCTGATATGTCATGATCCAATCAAACTCAAGAGAAGGAGACGGCAAACTGCAATCACCCAGGAATGGCATTAGGTGTAAAGGCACATTTCTGGAAGCTAAAGCTGTTGGTTGTGGGGCCTCCAGACCCCCATCTCTAGACTCAGGTTTCCCCCTACGCTGTACAAGGTAGGTCCTATACATGAAGAGCAGAGGCTGCCATCCTCGCCTTGTGTGTGCCCAGAGGGTGCAGTCCCCCTCCCCCCATGCCCAGAGTGGCCTCTTCTTAATGCACTCAAAGAAATGATCTGGGCCCCTTTGAAAGGAAAAGCAAAGTTTAACAAAAATGTACCTTTGGGTACCAGCCTATCTGCTAAGAGAATGTCAAGCCCAGATACAAGAGGGTTTATAATTTCCTATTCATCTCTCTCATCTGAATGATAGCAGCAAAGCAAACTTCAACAAAAAGGAAAGAATTGTCCCCTTAGAAAGATTTTGCGAGAGAAATCAATGTAGGATGTAAAGGACAGTTATTGATGAACAGGACTCAGAAGATACTGAAAACAATTCAGATATACATCCATCATTTCAAGTTTTTCTGAGGTATGTCAGGTCTTCTGAATATCCAGCCCCCACAGTCTCCCAACGAGCCAGGGAGTCACCCTTTCCTCCTCCTGTTTTAACCCTCTGAACCTGGTGCCTCAGATAAGCCTGGGCACACTAAGGAGAAGCCCACACCACACAGTGAGTGAGCCAAGCCTAACACACCTTAGACTAGGGGTGTGGAGAAGCCAGGTAACCAAGGACGGGCAATGACTGGCGGTGGGGCAAAGCCATTACCTCCGTCACTGCACCGTGCAGCATCTCACAGCATTTGGGGCCACATCCGGGGGAGCCAGGACTCCCAGCTCTTTTCTGGGATGTGAGGGAAGGTCTCTTGAGGAGGTAATATCAAAGCTGAAGCCTAAGCAATGAGGAATCAGGCCTGGGACCTATAGGACAGCACATGCAAAGAAGCCCGGAATGTTTAGGAAACATAATGAAGAGTCGTGGGATCTGAAAACAGTTTGTGGGGTCTAGTGGCTCCAGAGGGAGAGGTGGGCAGAGACCAGAGCAAACAAGATCTTTGGCTCATGCTGGGTCCTCCTGAATCAGGCCATAGCAAGGATCTGAATGCAAGTTGTTTCGGGTAGGAATCACGCTCAGGGAGCAGGAAAGGGAGACAGAAAGGGAAGAGAGGCAGTATAGGGTGCCTGAGGGAGCAGTTTACTGCTGTGGGCAACCAGGCTCAGTCCCGGGGCTCGAGGGTAGGGGTAGTGAGGAATCGGGGCAGAGATCCTCCGAAGCCTGAAGAGCACACCTCAGAGTTCCACGAGCTGAGGACCAGGAGACTCGGGGTATTTATGCACCAACTCTTGTCCATCACCGGTTGAGACCTAAGGCATTAACTCCCAGGAGCATTCTGCCCAGCCAACTGCAGTCCAAAACAAAACCTCAAACAGAGTTGCAAGTGATTGCAGAAGAAAACTGCCCCAGTTCACAGATACAATGAGTCCCAAGGAGGTAAGGGCAAGGCACCAACAGTAACTGCTACAGCCTTGCAGACAAAGGTGAAGACTTCAGATTATATTTAAGTGTAATAAGAAACCCCTGAAAGGGATTAAAAGCCAGGCATTACCACTTTCCAGGGTACACTGAAGATGGCTGTTCTTGCTGCAGGAGAACAGGGGAAGCAGGGTACAGCACAGAGGGGAGGGGTCATTCATTCTAAAGCCCAACATAGTTCAAGTTAAATAATTCTCCCACACCCTGCTCATAGAGACTAACCCCAAGCACCTCCTGACCTTACCCTTTCAACAGTCCCTTCCTAAAGTCTCCCTTCCATTTTCTTTCCCACAGATGCTTAATCCCCTCAGCTCTGACCGTTCAGATTTAGGTTCTTCCAGAAAGACATTTGGCCCAAGCTTTTTCCTCACCTAACTGACCCACACTTTGTCATTTATACAAGGATTAGGTCCTACCTTGCCTTGTGGAGAAGGCAATGGCACCCCACTCCAGTACTCTTGCCTGGAAAATCCCATGGACGGAGGAGCCTGGTGGGCTGCAGTCCATGGGGTCACTAAGAGTCGGACACAACTGAGCGACTTCACCGCCTCGTGGCAACACTCTACACCCACCAGCAAGCAAGAACAAAAAGCAAAGATTAGACTTTCCAAAACAAGTGAAGCAGTATTAAGCCAGGTAGCCTGGGTTTGGAGAAGGCAATGGCACCCTAATCCAGTACTCTTGTCTGGAAAATCCCAAGGATGGAGGAGCCTGGTAGTCTGCAGTCTATGGGGTCGCTGGGAGTCAGACACGACTGAACAACTTCTCTTTCACTTTTCACTTTCGTGCATTGGAGAAGGCAATGGCAACCCACTCCAGTGTTCTTGCCTGGAGAATCCCAGGGATGGGGGAGCCTGGTGGGCTGCCGTCTATGGGGTCGCACAGAGTCGGACACGACTGAAGCGACTTAGCAGCAGCAGCAGCCTGGGTTTGAAGCCCAGCTCTCCTACTTACTCTCCACAGACACTGTGACAAACTACTTCACTGAGTCTGCAAAGTATGGATAAAATTTCTTCTACCAAGGGTGGTGAGAAATACATGAGATCTACAGACACAAGTGCATGCAAATCCTGGTACCTAGTAAGTGATCAGTAAGTGTTCAGTACCATCATTGTGTTAGCATATAGTGAACACTCAGTTGTATCCTCACCACAGTGTCAGAAAGAAAATAAAAGTGAAACATACACACACACACACACACACACACACACACACACTCCTTTTTTATTTTGATGATCCGTCTGGTTAGGAGGAACCCAGGCCAAGGTTTTCATCCATTATCCTGAAAAATTATGTATTTGGCTGTATGCACTGTTCCCTGAACATCTAAGAAATCACCTGACTTCTTATTGCCTGGGCACTTCAGAATGTCAGCATGAAGCACGCCAAGCAAAATTTAAGGAGTATTAAGTAAACACCTGATATTCCTAGTGCTGAAGGGAAAGAGAAGCACTTTGTTCCTATTTTAAAGCTACTTCAGAGGGAGAAAATAGGGATTGGGCCTGGAAACTCAAGTGTTATGAGCAAAACCTATAAATATGATGTGAAGGATAGGGTCCCACCCATTCTTCCCCCATGGAAGTGAAGAGCATGACTTTGGCAGCAATTAAAAGCTAAGGGCTTGCCAATGATGAGTTCTTCCATCAAAAAGATAAATTAGAGATTTTGTGGGGCTTGTTTGGTTTTGACTTCACCCATTCCCCAGTGACCACAATTAAAAATGGGCCAAACATCATGTTCCTCATTTATACAAACGAAGGTGGAAAATTACGGTATGACCAGTGTATAGATTGACCTTTTTAACAGGTATGATATTTGAAAAACTAGGGGTGGAGACAGAGCTTCCTATTTGATGCTTCCCCTTCTCCCTGCCAGGCCCCATGATTACTAAACTTGCAGACTGTGTGGAGACACATCCATCCATTAGGGAGTAGTTTAAAGAATCTTGAAGTTGGAGCCAGGCAGTTCCATCTTTGGACTTCAATTTTGTCATCTGTAAAATGAAAATGTTGCACTGCAGTATGCCAAGAGGTCTTAGGATTTAAATATTTTATGCTGTCAGGTGCTGCTAAGGGAACTCAACCAAGGCCATCCACCTAAAAGGTAAGGGGGGTTTCTAACCTTTTCTAGAATGGAATAAAAGTGATGGAGAAGGAGTAGGAGCAGGGCATGGAGGGAGAAGGCCACAGGAGCCATTCTCGGTATGAAGCTCTTGGGAAGTCACTATGAAGGAACTAGGCTTGATATTTTGCAATAACCTATTAGGAAAAAGAAGAATCTGGTAAGTCAACTATACTTCAACCAGAAAAAAAATCCAAAAAATTTTAATAAATACGTAAAAGAAGTTACACAGAATAAATGAGGAGTCACTCAAGTGACAGAGCCTCCTACCCTC
Organism: Tragelaphus eurycerus; assembly: GCA_935064755.1. Lineage (NCBI taxonomy): Eukaryota > Metazoa > Chordata > Mammalia > Artiodactyla > Bovidae > Tragelaphus > Tragelaphus eurycerus. The sequence goes on along the minus strand of CAKXYN010000024.1, from coordinate 11,016,820 downwards.
TACGGGAGAGATGAAGAGAAAGGTTCGTCTTCTCCACAACTCTAAAATATCCAAGCTTTACATCACAGATTCAAGTTTCAAAGTACTTTCAAAGTCATTTCAAAACTTGTCAACACCCTCAGATTCCTTCTGAGTATCTAATAAATTTTAGCATCTTCCTGCAGAGTTTATATGTTGGGCACAACACTTCCCTGAGTGTTTTATTTCAGTGTTCTGTGTCTGCACACTCCAACAATACAAGGGCTGTGGAGATTTGGGATTGTCCTTGACAATTTCTTCTTCTAGCTCCATGTTCATGCTAGAACATGTTAGACAGTTCATCACCAAACTGTCAATCCTATCCCCTGTACCAAATAACAAACACAAAAAGCAGAATGTTGTAAAAGTTCAGAAGGACGATCACCATTAGCTATTCTCATCTCAACAAATGGCCAAGGACAGAAGAGATGCAGAGGTATAACCAATAAATGCCTGAGCTCAAGCTGTCAGGCACACTGCAGAAACGATTGCGCCTGTTGCCCCACAAGTGTTTTATTCCTGGCACTGTGAAGTTAATACAGGGCAGTGGTTCTCAAACTTGAGTATGCATCCGAATCACCTGAAGACTTCTTAAAATATAGATTGCTGCCCTCCACTCACCCCCCAAGGTTTCTGATTTAGGATGGGGCCTGAGAAGGTGTACTTCTCACAGGTCTGTCTGCACCTCTGAGGCTCATGGTCCAGAAAGCACACTTTGAGAGTCACAGGCATGGGGAAACCTATGAGCATCGGTGAAGCTGGAGCCTGCTCATCCGTGAGATCGAAAGAAGTCAGAGAAGGAAATCTGGGCTTGTTTTACTTCTTTAATTCAGATCCACTTAGCATTTACTGAGTTATATGAGACGGGGGGGTTAAGTGCTTTCAAGCACTTTTAATTCTCCCAATGCCCTATGCTACTGTCATCCTCATTTTAAAGAGAAGCAAATTGAGAGATTTGCTGCAGAGGGATTAAGAAACTTGCCTGGCCTCAGAGCTAGTAAGCAGAAGAGCCAGAATTCAAGCTCAGGTCTTCTGCCTCCAAGTCTGTGGGGTGACCTTAGTGATGCTGTGCATTCTCGGTCTCTAGGAGGCTGCCAGAGGACTCGGGGCAGAGGTTGTGGACGAAACTGATGGAGGATTTTATAGGGACTCTTGGCATGCACATCTGGCTCAGTGGGCAGACAGACCAACTTTCTTCCCTGTATCTCAGCTCTGCCAACTGTGAAACCGAAGACCAAAATAGTTGCCACCTACCCCCCAGCTTGTTCCCAAGAATGAGATAAGAGCTCTCAGCTTTTATATAAGAAGCATTTTTTTTCTTTCCAATCCCTCTGCTTGCTGAGTAGCCTGAAAGACTCCAAATCTTATAAATGATGGAATTCACCTTTACTCTCTTGAACCCTTTGCAATGGTCACCCTGTTCTCCCATCCTGACTCCTACCTCCCCCATGGCCTTAACATCCACAAGCCAGGAACTCCAAGTTCAAAACATGTGCCTAAAATGACGTGCATTTCAGATGCTCCATTTGTTCCTGCAGAGTGACCGATGGAGAACTGTTCTGACAGCTCCGCTGGACACATTTTTAGGTGTTCCTCAGAGCCGCCCTCACACTGTACCTCATGGGTCCCTAAGACATATGCCATAGGCTCTGCCTGCTGAGACGCTGGCAGGAGATATGCTGCACCTACTTCGTAAGCTTAGAAGCACTGTGTCAAGAGCCTTATTCTCTTAGAATGAAGACTCCTTGGCGGTGCTTCGCTGGTCTCGTCTATTGAACTGAGAGAAACATCCGAATTCCACATTGAGAGTCAAAGGCTGAAAGAATACATAAGTATTCTGGAGCCCAAGTCAGGAAATAAAAGATTGATTTCTTTTCATTTTCTTGGCTTTGTGTCTCAAAAGGATGGCCAGCCTCCCTCTTCCTCAATCTCTTCTTGTGGGTGTCTGTTTATTAGTGGAGCAGAGTGAGATCCTGAAAGCCTTCCCCTTGCTCTGATGTTCTGCCTGTAATGGAAACAGTCTCCAGGGGGTGAAGTGTCACCGTGGTTATCTAATGATCAAGGACAGCATGCCTGAGAGAGAGAGAGCAGCCAGGGTCTCTGGCTGTCACCACACGGCTTATTCTCCCCCTCCTCTCTCTTGCCCTGCCAGTGACTAATTGATTTATGAAAGCCCTTGGAGGTACTCTGAGGGAGAAAGACACTTTATATCTGCTTACAACAAATCCTCAGAGGAACAAAAAATCCATTTCATGCACAAATTTCCCTGCTTGTCTCTTTCCTCCATTCAATTCCCTGTTAGCTAAATCTTCAGCACCTAAAGAATTCAGTAGACAAAAAGAAAAAAGAAATCCGATGGCTAGTTCCTGCCAAACAAAGAGATTCACACATGAAGGAGAGAAACCAGAGTCAATAATAAAAATAAGGGACAGAAAAGTCGGCAGTAAAGAAGGAAAGTAGTTCTGTGTCCTTGAGGCACTAATTTAAAACAATTAATAGATCCCGAAGTCAACAAGTTCTGTTTCTAACGCTGGCCACTAGTGAGGAGGACTCACAAAAAGCCAGAATCTTACAGTGCAGCCTCTTGGCAACTCCATTTATCATAAGTAAATTCTAATAGACTGATTCTTTTTTTAACCTCTGGCTCTATAGATAGACTCAAAAGTGCTGTCAACCTTTTGTATATCCATCCCACCAAAATGTACCAAAGGGTTGATTTGGGATGTCTTGCTGCCCAACTGGGACTGAAACTTGCATCCTGACTTTCTGATTCAGTTTCTGCCTATAGTGCATTTGCTTTTCAAAAGGAGATTGCCAGGGCTACAGAAAGAGTTGAAGGGATATTGATAAGAGAACTGAGCTTTTATCAAAAGCGGCTTCTTGTAAGTGAACTTGGCCCAAATTCAGAGTTCTTCCCCTGTTGCTGACTGATCCCAGGGACCCTTCGGTAAAAGCCAGAAAAGTCATTTGTGGAACTTTTTTCCATGCAGATGTTAAGCTCTTTGGACAGCTGGAATAACATTAAATTCATTCATTTATTCAGTGAGTGTTTATTAAGTACCTGAAATGTGCCTGACTGGTAAGTAGAATTTATTTTTTAATCATTAATTACAATGTTTGACCCGGATAAGGCAATGGCAACCCACTCCAGTACTCTTGCCTGGAAAATCCCATGGACAGAGGAGCCTGGAGGGCTGCAGTCCACGGGGTCGCAAAGAGTCGGACACGACTCAGCGACTTGACTTTCACTTTTCACTTTCATGCATTGGAGAAGGAAACGGCAACTCACTCCACTGTTCTTGCCTGGAGAATCCCAGGGACGGGGGACCCTGGTGGGCTGCCGTCTATGGGGTTGCACAGAATTGGACACGACGGAAGCGACTTAGCAGCAGCAGCAGCATAACATTTGATCTGCAGAAATAATCAGTCCAATGTTTGGAAGAAGTGCACCACGCGACAGTGGGTGGGGAGAGAAAAAAGAGGAAACTACTTTGCTCCCTTCTTCACAGCCCCTCAGATGACTTCCATGGGGAGGAGAGTTCTGAAGCACTGAGCCACTTTCAAATCGCGAGCTTCAGTGAATTACTTTGGCAAGATCTATTTCATTGGTTTAAATCTGGTATAACATAGAATAACACATAGCTTCCCAGAACTGTCTATACCCAGGACCCATGTCAGTTGCTTAGAACATTTTCTAAAATCCATCTACATGGAAGAAAAGTTTTTAAATGAATTTTAAACACACCCCAAGGTTATCCTTCCTCCACTGCAGGGTTTGCTCAATGGCTGCAGGCGACCAAGCAAATGCCAAATCAGACATCGACCAGAATAACATGGCTCCTCCTTTAATCTCTTGCAAATTCAGTCAAACAGCAATGATTCTTATTCTATAAAATGGGTATTTTTTTGTCCAGCTTCACAAGATTCAAACCTATCCTTCATTGCTGCATAGAAAAATAATGTAATTATAACTTTTTTAAAAGCTGCATTTGTACAGTCCTTACTAATTCATAAAACATTTTGTGGTTTATAAAAGCATTTTCTCATTTAATCAGATGATTTTAATATTCAGTCAGTGAACAATTATTGACCTAATAGATCTCCCTGGTGCCTAGCTTAGGGCTTAGTGGATAAAAAATAAAATGTGGTCTTTGCCCTTAAGAAATCTAGAGTCTAGTGGGTGAGAAAGAAAAGTTAGCAATAATCACAACATGTGCAATATAGAACATAAATGTGTAGGGGTAGGTAGAAGAACGGAGAAGGCAATGGCACCCGACTCCAGTACTCCTGCCTGGAGAATCCCATGGATGGAGGAGCCTGGAAGGCTGCAGTCCATGGGGTCGCTGAGGGTCTTCAGTCGCTTCACGACTGAGCGACTTCACTTTCACTTTTCATTTTCATGCACTGGAGAAGGAAATGGCAAGCCACTCCAGTGTTCTTGCCTGGAGAATCCCAGGGACGGGGGAGCCTGGTGGGCTGCCGTCTATGGGGTCGCACAGAGTCAGACACGACTGAAGTGACTTAGCAGCAGCAGCAGCAGGTAGAAGAAAACAGACATATTTAAGTATTCAAAATTAAAATTGGTACTTGGGGAAATTCTGTTTATTTATAAGCTCCTAGACACCAGGTATATCTAGGTATATTGCATAGACAGAAACAAAATATTTTTGATAGAAGTGCAAGACTGAGGATGGTAGCTATTGAAGTGGAAGATCTGGTGGTGGAAGAAGCGTAATGATGGCAGGTCTTGGAAGACTTGGGCATTTCTTGGTTGAAAGAATTGATGTCATATCCTGGTATAGTACCAACTCCCAACTATCCTGGAAACATCTCTCTTCCTAGCCAGACCGTCCATTGGTTCACCATAGAGCCAGTATACACACAACCACAGCAGACAACAACCACAAAATATTAGCAGACCAACTATGTGGTACAACTCATGTGCTAAAGAACTGACAGCCAGTGGCCATTCAGAGGCGTACCCCATGCCAAGAAAGCAAAAAGGAAACCCTTTGCTCACACCTGCCTTAGATTAGCTGAGCACCATCTGCATGAATAGGAGAGGCAACAATCATTTTGAGGAGGGTGAAAAAGCCAGGCAAGGAAGAAACCAAACACGGATTGAAAGCAGATGACACAAGCCCCTGGCTCGTGGAGCCTCACAAGAAAAAGCATGAAGTAGGTGTCTTGCAGAAGGGCGACTATCAGAAAGACAAAATGGTTATAATAGATCCTAACAAAAGCCAACAAAATAAAATGTTGGGCAGCTTGTTAGATAAATATTCAATAAGACTGATCCACCTCACTGCATTGTTGTAAAGGCCAGCTAATAAAAAAAAGATTGTCAAGGACCCTGCAAACACAGAATAATTAACCAATAATAAGAACATTAATAATAAGGGAGGGCCTAGGAATAAAACCAGTTCCATCAAGACCAAAGATGTTGAGCAACCAGCACAGAAATAAAGAAAACAGATACAACTGCCTGGAGGTTGTCCAAACAAACAAGAACCAAATACTTTTTTTGCTCTTAATTTTGAAAAAGAAGACAAGTTTACAGGGTATAAGACTATAAATAAATATTGGCCAATGGGCTCTTGCTTTTCCCTGGAGGCAGCTCCCTTTGAAATGACTTCCTGGACAGAAGGGGTGAGGGAGTGGAAGGCTCCTACCCTCCTCCCCAGAACTCACGGTCTGCGACAGGAAGCCTTCCCTCCCCAGTCTTGATGATTTGGGGTTGGAAAAAAAACACTGGAAGGGATCCAAAGCTGTGGTTCATTTCATTCTTTCATTTCCTGCCTTTGCCAAATGCTGACAATTACAAACAAATGTTGTCTTCACAACGACTTTCTTCTAGATGAACATTCTGCTTATTTCGGTTGCTTTTGTGTATGTGACTTGAGAAACACTTTCTAAATCCCCAAGGTGACAGGAGTTCCACCTAATGATAATGATTATTTAATGTCATCATCACAATGGGCTGCCTGGGCAAATGAAAAGCTGGCTGGGTCTAAAGCATTCACTCAAGTGAGGTAAATTAACACTTTCCAGGGTACCAGATTTCCCATCGGGACCCTACAGAAAGCAATTCATTACCCAGGCATTCTTCACCTTCAACATTGGTATCCACCAGCAAGTTCTTCCATTGCTTAAACTGTCAGACTTCTCAAACAGTGTGGGGAAGACCAGGAGAGATAAGAACACACTGAGAAGAGCCAGGCTGGGTGGATAATTTTAGTCATCTGAAGATAGTCCAGGGTTGATAATCATCACCATCGTCACAGCCCACCTGAATGCAGTCCATGTTACTTTTCAAAGCACTTTCATCACATAAATCACCCCTTTGATCCTCACAATAATCCCTGGGGTATGCAAAGTAGGTATTACATTCTGCACCTGGCTATGGCACCAAGATGTGCACAAGTGGCATGGAGATAAGCCTAGAAGACGCAGGGAAGAAAGAAAGGCCGTAGCAGGAAGAGGGGCAAAGCTCCCAAATCAGTAGCATCAAAAGCACAGAGGGTCTGGGACCAGGGGCCATGCAGTGAGGACCTAGCAGGGCACACACAAGCAGAAATGTGAAGGAGAGTGGGTGTCTGATTGGATAGACGAGGTTTAAAAGACTCCTGGTTATCTGCTGAGTCAAAGATCAGTATTTCTAAAGCCAAAATCAAGAAATATGAAAACTAAAATGAACAAAGTATCTAGTAATTCCCTTGCATTCAAGCCTTCAAGCTGTGAACTTCCAAGATGCAGAAGCTACACCAAGGAACCAGAACCTGTGCCATTAATGTCAAACGTGAGTGAAATTGCAGCTTGCCAAGCTGACAGTCCTTCAGCTCCACCGTCTCCCACTTCCTCTCCCTCCTCCAGTCAGTAACTCTTCTTGCCTGTTCACTCAATGCCAGCCCCTGTGTGCCAGCTGCTGTACTCTACTACTCTACTTTCCAAGGTACTATAAGATTAAAAACGTATAGTTTTCGTGTTTGTTTTTTATGTATTATTTGTGTGAAAAGTATTACAAACCTATTAAGTGAGAGTCGCTCAGTCGTGTCCAACTCTTTGCAACCTCATGGACTATGCAGTCCATGGAATTCTCTAGACCAGAATACTGGAGTGAGTAGCCTTTCCCTTACTCCAGGGGATCTTCCCATCCCAGGGATCGAACCCAGGTCTCCCGCATTGTGGGCAGATTCTTTACCAGCTGAGCCACAAGGGAAGCCCAAGAATACTGGAGTGAGTAGCCTATTCCTTCTCCAGGGGATCTTCCCAACCCAGGAATTGAACCGGGGTCTCCTGCATTGTAGGCAGATTCTTTACCAACTGAGCTATCAGGGAAGCCCATTACAGTTACAGCCCTGTATAGCCAATTGTGTTAGTTGGGTACCTAGTCTAACTTTGTTGGACTTAGAAATGAATTGGACTTATGAATGTGCTCTTGGAAGGAAACTCGTTCATATGTAGGGAACTTATTGTATTTGCCAATTGTGTTCCTGAAAGATATTAACAGATTTAACCTTCACAACCAATCTATGCAAGATAGACATCATCAACCCTTTATTTTTTTGACCATACTATGTACCTTTCAGGGTCTCAGTTCCCCAACCAGGGATTGAACTGGGATTAGGTTCAGGCTGGGGAAAGGACAGAGATGGTAGAAGCAGAATGGTCAGAGCCAATGGATTTAAGACAGGCTTGGGGAAGTGAAAAGGAACTCTATGACTTCTCTGCCGTGGAACCTGGGATGAAACACTTCTCTGAACATCAGTAAAAAAGAATCAACAAAATCCACCTCACAGTAATTCTATGAGGACTGAATTTTATACACACACACATATACATATATATGTACTTCTTAAGCATTTGCAAGATTTCATGTTGAGATAGATGGTCTCTGTGGAGGGTAAGGTGACAAGCAAGAATAGCATTTGGAACGATCCCTTCTTTGCATGTAATAAAATATTTCCATTGAAAACCTACTTTCCCCAATCCTCATGAATTCAAGCTACGTCGTAAGTGAGAATTTTTTTATTCTAAGAAGCACATAGAAAACCATTTCAGTGATCTTTTCCTTCTGCAAGACTTATTTAACATGTTTCTTATGACGAACTATGAACCCTTCCGGTTTAAGCAAAGAAGATTCTTCCTGGAGGAATCAAGGGCAATGACATCCTGCCTGACCCTGATTAGCATGTCAGAGTCACATCCAGTAACAGCACGTAGACTCAACCAAATTGCCCTCAGTTTCTCTAAAAGATTTGCCCAAGACAGCCCATCCACATTCAACTCTGCGGTGACTCTGGACATCAAAAACATTCCCAAGAAGGAGAGGTGGCAACAGTGAGTGATGTCATTTGTACAGTTCCCTGCAAAGGTGCTTAGAAATTTCAGATTTCAAATCCGGAATAATTCAGGGAATTTTAGAGTTTGCAAGAAACCCATTGCCCACCTGATCTCACCCCCAACTCTAAGCCACTCTAAGACACTGGTCAGTGTCTTCCTGTATAAGGAAGCTGACACAGGGCTTCCTTATACAGACCTGGTCTGGGGAAGTTATTTCTAGAAAGTGCCCAGAGGACAGTTGGATATAAACACAAGAGTATCAGGAGCCACAAAGTGGCTCATTCAGAATGTCTTCAGTTTCTCTAATCCTCTCATTCTATTATGACTTGTCAATGTCCACATTTTATATTAACGTACTCTTATAATATGCACACAACCAGAGCACGGTCATAAGCAGCTTCTCCCCCTGAACAGTCAGCAAACCCTCTTGTCCATCTCTCTCTCCACTGGGCCCTCTCCTCGAGCCAAAACACCAGCTCATCTTCAAGATACAAATGCATTGTGGGCTGAGGACACTGGCCACAGAGATGGCCTTTCCATGCCCGCCCCCGTCCCTCGCCAAGGGAGGACACGACCGGGCTGAAGTCTAAAACCAGACCAGCTGAACCTGAACTTAGCCCTGGCCCTGCCCTTCAGTCCCAGCACCCCAGCTGGAACTGGGCATTGCACATGGACATTAGTAGACTTTGAACTTGAGGTGGAAGGCCGCCTAGCTGCCGGGATCTAGGAGGAAAGAGGACCCCTCGCAGGTTGTGACCAGCCTGCAGCAAAGCCTGAGAGCCTGAAAGGGGCTACAGAAGGGAACTTTGACCTCCCGGCTTTCCAGTCAAACATGTGAAGCCTGGTGCTTCCATCATGAGGTTAAGAGAGCCTGTGTGACTCTGTTACAGTGAGAAACTGGTCATCTGATAGGTTAGCCAGGAAAATGTCATGAAAAACATTCAGTGGAATTTGTTTTAAGATTCCCAGTCAGCACCGCCAGCTATTAAAATGAAACAAAGTCATAGCTTGCTCTTTAGTAAGTCTTGTCTTTGTGTCATCTCAGGATTTCCCATGATAGGAGGCTAAGGCTTATGTAACATTGGCTTCAGGTGACTTAGTCATCATAACGAGTGAAGATGGGGTGGGGGAAACCTTACTGGGTTATCTCTGCCTAAATGCCCCAAAGCAGCCACCACTTGGCTGGACTTAACTAAAGCAGCAAGGGGTTTTTTTCTTTTCCTTTTTTTTCTTTCAGGAGGAGCTGCTCTTCACACTAGAAATGGGGAAGGACTACTAGAGAGTAGGGGTAGCACAGGCAGCTGAGAACTCTGCAGCAGAAGCCATCCTCCCGGGGCTTAGTCGCTCAGTTGTGTCCAACTCTTTGCAACCCCATGGACTGGAACCCACCAGGCTCCTCTGTCCATGGGATTTCCCAGGCAAGAACACTGGAGTGGGTAGCCATTCCCTTCTCCAGGGGATCTTCCCGACCCAGGGTTTGAACCCAGGTCTCCGGCATTGCAGGCAGATTCTTTACCATCTGAGAGCTACCGGGAAAGCCCATCCTCCCAGACTGCACCCCAGAAGAGAAGCGACACCACAGAACATCAGCACACAGCCTTACACAGAACAAACTGGGGACCTACAGGCTGCAGGCAGCTGGAGGCGTCGGCTGGAGGTCTCCCCGGCAGCCCGCGGGTCCGCGTGGGTCACCAGCGGTTCTCTCCTGCCCCCCAGTGCCCTTGACTGCCCAAAGTCCCTGACACCCTTCCTCCAAGTCAGCTTCTTCTGTGCCTTACTCCCTCAGGCAAAGCACTGCATTTTCCAAGGTAACACCTAGCTAATCTAATACAATCTAATCTGAAAGCGTTGGTGAGTATTATTGGATTAATGTGCTATTACTCCTAGAAAACACAATTTGCATTCCAGAGACATAGGGCCTCAAACCGAAGGAGTGGGAATTTCCATTACACTGGCAGGCTAGGAAGGAGCCTATTTTGCAAGGGGTGGGAATTTCAAGACCAAATTTAAAACCTTAAAAACAGCCTTGCCTATTCCTACAGCTGGGAAGGTTTGGAGTTTCATGTTTTAAAAGCTACCATGTAATCTCCCTTCTAACTTTTCCCCCACCTCCTCACTACTGATGTGCTCAGCAGCCTCAAACTTTATTTTAACCTCAGGTGATAACAGTGGTTGGTAATGCCTGGGCTCTACCTTAGCAGTGGGGGTTTCAATGCATCTTTAAAAAAAGAAAAGAAACCTACCTCCCCAGTTATTTAAAGTAATCATGCCTAATACTTCATTCTTTTTACTTTGGTCTATTCTTGGTAAACCTAATAAGGTACTTCAGAGATACACAAGAACTCTTAAAAAGAAGATCTACCATTTGGTATATACATGCTATATGTCTGCCTATGTTCTAAACCAATTATATACATTGTCTCCCTCCTCATAACAATCCAGTAAACTAGAAGCTATTACCCCCATTTTTAAAATGAGAAAACTGAAGTACATAAAATTTAAATAAATTAGCCAAGCTCACATAGTGGATACTGTTGTAGGAGGAATCCCAACAAGATTCTCTGAATCCAAAACTTGCCCTTTTAACCACTATCTTCTAGCAGATATAAAGCAACAATATTCCTACCATTTTGAGTTTTACCACCTCACAGTGCTGAGTAAGTCTTAACGCATGATCCCCAGACTAACAGCAGCATCATCCCTCAGGAAACTTGCTGAAAATCGCAAAATTGGGGTCTCACTCCAGACTTGAAAGAATCAGAAACTCTAGGGGTGGGGCCCAACAGTTATATTTTAACAAGCTCTCTGTGTGATTCCGGTGCACACTCAAGACTGAGAACCACCAAACCAAGCTATCAGCACAGATTCTTACAGTTTTGATAACAGGTCAGTAGTATCTGCTTGTTAATAACTTTCATTCCTGAAATAATTCCTTTTCAGTTAGAAACTTCCACGTGATTTCACTAATTCTAGGGAGATGTGGACATATGACCACTGTTGGCACATGCTTGACAGGTGGGCGACACTGTGAATGAAAATGAGGGAATCAGTGCAGGAGATAGTTTCTCAAAATCCTGTACAGGGCTGAGTGTAAAAGCCATGTAATGAGTATTTTTGAGTTTAAAATGTGGGGAGAAAGGTAGGTTATCTAAGCTGAGTCAGACACGACTGAAGCGACTTAGCAGCAGCAGCAGCATACCTAACCAGCGGCCACTCATCGGCTCCTAATGCATGCTTGCTTGCTCAGTCTCTTCAATTCAGTTCAGTTCAGTCACCCAGTCGTGTCTGACTCTTTGCGACCCCATGAATCGCAGCACGCCAGGCCTCCCTGTCCATCACCAACTCCCAGAGTTCACTCAGACTCATGTCCATCAAGTCAGTGATGCCATCCAGCTATCTCATCCTCTGTTGTCCCCTTCTCCTCTTGCCCCCAATTCCTCCCAGCATCAGGGTCTTTTCCAATGTGTCAACTCTTCACATGAGGTGGCCCAAGTACTAGAGTTTCAGCTTGAGCATCATTCCTTCCAAAGAAATCCCAGGGCTGATCTCCTTCAGAACGGACTGGTTGGATCTCCTTGCAGTCCAAGGGATTCTCAAGAGTCTTCTCCAACACCACAGTTCAAAAGCATCAATTCTTCGGCGCTCAGCCTTCTTCACAGTCCAGCTCTCACATCCATAGACAACCACTGGAAAAACCACAGCCTTGACTAGACAGACCTTTGTTGGCAGAGTAATGTCTCTGCTTTTGAATATGCTATCTAGGTTGGTCATAACTTTCCTTCCAAGGAGTAAGTGTCTTTTAATTTCATGGCTGCAGTCACCGTCTGCAGTGAGTCTCTTCAGTCACATCCAACTCTTTGCAACCCCATAGACTGTACCCCGCCAGGCTTCTTTGTCCATGGGAGTCTCCAGCCAGGAACACGGAGTGGGTTGCCATGCCCTTATCCAGGGGATCTTCCCAATCCAGGGATCGAACCCACGTCTCTTACATCTCCTGAACTAGCAGGCAGGTTCTTTATCACTAGAATCACCTGAGAAGCCTCCGTCCGCTCCATACTTGTGCAAAATTAGAGAATGCCACGAAAAGCCCCTGGGGGATTCACCTGACTGGCATCTGAACAGCTTGCCTCCCTTTTTTTTTTTTTTCATCCTATGCCACTAAACTTTCTTAAAACAAAATAAGACCGAGGCACCCAATTTGGCCTAGAAAAAGCCCATTAGGCTGAGGTTGCCCCACTCTCTCCAGCTGGAAAACCTGTGCCCGGAGGACAGGAACACAGCGGTGGGGACGTCTATACCTCAGGACTTAGGGCTGAGAATAGCCCGTTTTTCAGTAATCAAGTTCTAGCGCTCAGTTTCTCAAACCCCATGTGTCTTGGAGCTGGTTCAATATTAGCCCAGATGTGCCTACAGAAAAGAACAGAGAAACTCGTGGCCATCATTCTACCTTGATCTGAAGAAAATTTTCAAATGGGGCCAGAGGCTAGAAATAGGGGGAACCTTCCTCACTGAAGCTGGGTCAGGAAACTCAACCTTCTCAAACCAGACTGAAGCTGTTCCTGCAGGGCAGGCAGGGGGCTATTCTGGTGGAAAACAAAGCTTGGATTCTGTGTCACGCTGGTCCAGCTGAGCAGTCCTAGCCAGGGAACTTGCTAGCTCCTGCATGGCTGTTCCTAGCTGTGTGACTCTGGGAAGCACACCTCACCCTCTTGAGCCTTGGTTTCCTGAACTGCTTTGGGAAGAGGGGTGTGGAGAGTGCAAGAGGCAGGAATGATGACCATCAGGTGGGAATGAAGAGAAACCGGCCCTCGTAGCCTAACCAGGCTCCACCTACAACAGGAGCTGCTCAGTGAATGCAGGCTCTCTTCCTGGTCCCCTCTGAAGTGCCCAGGAGGATGCTCACCTGCCTGAAGGGGGCCTCAGCCTCCAAGAACCAACACCAGGGGTTATATAAACAGGGCTTGATACCCAGGGGTTACATGCCCTGTTAACAGGTCTCACAGGCATGGTCCAGAGATCCCCATAGCAGTGAGGGATTTCTAACCTTGAAATACAGAACAAGACTGGGCTGCCTCATATCCTAAAGCAGGAAAAAGCTATAATCCCCTAGTCTGGGTCAGATCACAGGCCTTCCCCTAAATCTCCTTGGGAACCCACTTCCTCCCCACAGCTCTTCACTCATAAACACACCCTGAAAACTGACAAAGGCAGATTCAGTTAATCCCTAAATATTCAGGGGTATGACACACCATTCAACTACAGAGCAGAGAAACACCGCACTGTGTCTGGGTATTAATTATGCTTAAAACCTTTCCCGCAGACATTTATTTTTCCCTAAAGGAGAGCGCCCTCTACTGGCGAATTAGCATGCTGCTGAGGAAGGGCATCTGTGTCAGAGGATGTTAGGGACTGTTGCCTCCTTTTAGGGTAGCAAACAGCTACTGCTAAGTCACTTTAGTCGTGTCCGACTCTGTGTGACCCCACAGACCGCAGCCCACCAGGCTCCCCTATCCATGGGATTCTCCAGGCAAGAACACTGGAGTGGCTTGCCATTTCCTTCTCCAGTGCATGAAAGTGAAAAGTGAATGAAGTTGCTCAGTCGTGTCCGACCCTCAGCGACCCCATGGACTGCAGCCTTCCAGGCTCCCCCATCCATGGGATTTTCCAGGCAAGAGCACTGGAGTGGGGTGCCATTGCCTTCTCCGTAGGGTAGCAAAAGGTGTCAGTTATTTTTAAATGGCTAAGTTTTCATCCTTGCTAGGAACAGATGCAGGTATGAACTGATGAAGTTTGATGTTATAAAACCCCAAACCCCTGAAACCCTCTCAGCTGGCCTGGTTACAGTTTACTACAGCAAACAGAGGGGCTAAAAAGAGGTATAAGAACCTTCTCTCCTTCTAGAAATATTTCACACAGAGACAGGGCTCCACCCAGTATTTAGGCTGTAAAAGGTATCCCATCAGACATTTTGAAAGTGATTGCAAATAACTGAAATATCCATCAAGAGCAGATGAGAAAATAAGTTACTGCACATTTAAACGATGGAATATTATGCAGCGTAAGAAAAGTGAGAAACCTTGTTCTATCCCTGTGTGGAAAGAGTTCCAAATCTTGTAGTTTAAGAGGAAAAGCAAAATACAAATGGACAGCCAACAAGAGCCTACTGGATAGCACATGGAACGCTGCTCAGTGATATGCAGCAGCCGGGAGAGGTGGCGAGTTTGGAGGAGAAAGGATACACGTGGGTCCCTTGGTGGTCCACCTGAAACTATCACAACATTGTTAACTGGCTATGTTCCAGTATAAAATAAAAAGTTTTTAAAAATCAAAAACAAAGCAAAGTATGGAAACCATATATATAATACACTACCATTTGTGTAAAATTAAAAATAGATTTATATTTGCTTCTACATGCAGAAAGTAAAATGTTTCTGGAAATCTGAACAATAAACTAGTAACAGTGGTCACACTTTATAGGAATGCAAGAACTATAGGAATGGTGGACAAGGACGAGGAGAAACTTTTCCTTTGCTACATATTTTGACCTCTGATGTGAATAAACCTTTTAACTGCTGCTGCTAAGTCGCTTCAGTCGTGTCCGACTCTGTGTGACCCAATAGACGGCAGCCCACCAGGCTCCTCTGTCCCCGGGATTCTCCAGGCAAGAACACTGGAGTGGGTTGCCATTTCCTTCTCCAATGCATGAAAGTGAAAAGGGAAAGTGAAGTCGCTCGGTCGTGTCCGACTCTTCGTGACCCCATGGACTGCAGCCTACCAGGCTCCTCCGTCCATGGGATTTTCCAGAAAAGAGTGCTGGAGTGGGGTGCCAGTCAGAACATAAAGTGGATGGTTTTTCAAGCAACAGCCTGAACAGGCATGCAGATTTCCTTTACTCAACATTTTAATACTAGTCATCTTTTATTTAACATTTATTATGTGCCATGCACTGTGCTAAACGTGTTACACGTATTAACTTATTTATTTAACCCTCCCAATCACTCTGTGCAGCCTTGTCATCCACATTCTAGAGGAGGGGAAACTAAGGAACGGAAAGGTTAAGATACTTTCCCAAGTTTACACAGAAAAGGTGCCAGCAGGGCTGATACCAGAGTTTCTGCACTTACCACTGCTGCTCAGCTGCGGGGAGAAAATTTCTCCAACACAGCCGAACTGGCAGCAGAGAAGGTTGTAAGTTAAAACCTTGGGAGCCCCAAGTAAAAGCCTGGAGAAGCCCTTTACTAGTGGTCTCAATGTGAGATTTTGACTGGACAAACACACACACTTTTACACACACACACTCACACCTTCTCATACATAGTCACACACACAAACATACACCTGTATTCTCAGTCACATATGTTCACATATTCTCACACACTCCTGTACATAGAATGTTCCATTCTCATAAACATATATTCCCACACACTGATAAACATTTTCACACATATTTTCACACTCATACACATATCAGTGGCTTTCTCTGGCTCCAGCCTGACTTCTCTGTGTTCTCTCTGGCACAGCCCCCAGTGTGGGCCCTGTGACACTCCAGCCAAGGATCCCTGGACCTGTCGGGCCTGCTCGCCCTTGCCCATTCACAGGACCTCCTCTCTAGGCACACACCTTTCCCAAATGAAATATGGGGACTTATATTTCTATCTCATCCAACCCATTCGTGCTCCTAAATATGCTCCACGCTGTCCAACTCAGTCTTTCACTGAGTCCCCCTCGTGACAAAGATTTTCTCTTCCTACAGACCTCAAGAAGGAAAGATTGTTTTTCCATTCTACTTATGCTTCCAGCCTCTCTGCTTACCCAGTGAATAAGGAATCTCATGCAATTTGATTTTTGACTAGAAAGAGGTATAATCTTCCATCTACCTAGGAGAGCAGGCACCCTCTAAGGATGAGTATAAGCATATTTCTTCATCAGCCCTGGAGGACACAGAACCACTGTAAGACTGACATTTGGAGCTGCCAACAAGACATTTAGTGTCCCTGGAGCTCTGACCTGCAAATATTCTTGATGAAAGACCATTTCAAACGGAGAGTGAGATGCAGTGTTTGACTTGCACTCTTCATTCCTTTTTGGGTCTGCCCCTACTTTAGAACACAACAGTTCTGAAATATTCTACTGCTGCCCCCCAACTCCTTGTTGCTGTAATGTTTCAAATACTGGGGGACAAGATACTTCTCTATCTATGAGGTAAATTATCAATAACTGTAAAATGAAATAAAAATTCCAGTCACTCTTCTAAAGTTTCCATTTGTAATAATAACATTAGAAAGTCCTTCATAGTCATTATTCCATTTAATCCTCAGTGACAGTGATACGATTCTTCTTCCCATTTTGCAGATGAGAAAACTGGCCTCATTAGAGTGCAAGTAACTGGTCCAAGTTTATATAGCTAGGAATTAGCAGAACTAGGAGCTGAAGCCAGATCTATTTCATTATAAATCCACACCACACTTAACTGCCCTTGGGGGCCCAACTCAACTTATATGTCCTCATTGGTCCAAGCTCTTGCAAACTGAAACAAAGCAATTGATATTTTTTAGAATCAGCTCTCTACACAGCATGACCGCGTGTGCAGCTGCTCATTCCATACCTCTGGGTTTGATTATTGCTTGGTATTATTACCTTTCATATATACTCACATAAACTGTAAATGTTAATCAAATTATTAACTATTTACAGTCAGAGCACGGCTTTTCCGTCTTTGTACCCAGGCCTAGAAGAGTTTTTTTGCACATTTCAGGCTTGCAGACAGTGGCTTTGTTATACTCTCTAGGTTTTTCTAGAAAATATCTGCCTCTCTGCCTATAAAATACATGGACGAAAATAAAATATGTTTCTCACAACATCCTCTATAAGAACGAATAGGAAGCAACCCAAATATCCCACAAGGGAAGAGTTACATAAACTATGGGGCACCTGCATGAGAGAATGTTACACAACTCTTAAAAATCACGTAGGATTGACTAATATAAGAAAATACTGACCAAATATTATGACATAGTTTACCTTTACAGCAAAGAAAAAACCTTAGAGAAGATTCACCAAAATGTCAATTTTTTTAATCTCTAGAAAAGGAGATGAAACTACAGAGAACTTTTATCTTTTCTTTCAGAACATCAACTCCTTTTCTGGTAATCCTAGGGGCCTCTCATTTCAATCTGGTGAGCTTCATTTTTATCTCTAATATAGAAGTAGTATCGGTTTCCTCACAAGGCTCTTATAAATAGTTAAAAATTTTCCAATAAGAAGTGCTTTATAAATGAATAACAACGGTATTAAATTATACAATAAATGATTATATGATCTTTATGCAGTTTTCATAGCAAAGATTTTAGAAGGAATGACACCTTGTCAACAAATAGTTGAAGTTTTAGTGGAATTTATATCTTTTAAAACTCTAAAAATCTTTCTTCAAAAAAAAAAAAACTAAACTCATGTTTATCTTATATTCAGTGAATTATTATGAAATGGTTCTCCATGGATGATTCAAGAAAAAAAGAAACCTATCTACATCAATAACTTAAATAGTCCAGCTTTTCTCTTTAAGTGAAATGAGAACTAAGTTTATCAAAATAATAACCTCAAGGTGCCTCGTGCTGCACTAGTTACTCAGTCACTGCGGCACAGAAGGGCAGGCATGACGAGGAACTCCTGACCTGGCTGCTGAGGTACCACTCCGGCTCTACGTGGGCAGGGGTAGGCCACACAGGCATGGTTAGTCTTCTTCACATGCAGCCAGTCTCCTTGCCTGCAGGAAGAACCTCTAGGGTCAAAATGCCACACGAAACCACCCTTACCAGGGCAGCGGGGGCTCCTGTGAACAAGTTCCATTTCAGAAACTCTTAGCTTAGAACCTGGTCCTGCCCAAGCTCCCCAGGCTGCCGTTTCCCCCTCCATCCTCAACCACTCTCCATCACACTCAGCTCCAGGTATGACAGCCAAACTGCTGGATGAAAGTCTGTCTTAAAAAGAAACTCCCTTCATTTCACACATATGTGTTCAACCCATTCCAAGCCCAGTACCAGGCCCCTCCACACTTCCTTTCAAATTGGAGTAATTTTTACATCTGGTTTCCCTACTCTCCACCTCACCTTCTTTCTCCTTTCCATCCAAACCAACGATGTCATTGTCAGGGGCCAATATCTGCATATCTCAGTACTTTTGCCTGGAAAGTCCCATGGACGGAAGAGCCTGGTAGGCTCCAGTCCATGGGGTCGCTAAGAGTCGGACACGACTGAGCGACTTCACTTTCGCTTTTCACTTTCATACGTTGGAGAAGGAAATGGCAACCCACTCCAGTATTCTTGCCTGGAGAATCCCAGGGACAGGGGAGCCTGGTGGGCTTCTGTCTGTGGGGTCGCACAGAGTCGGACACGACTGAAGCGACTTAGCAGCAGCAGCAGCACCAGATTTAAGCTCTGTAAACCAGGAGGAGAAGAACCAGTCTGACCTAGTAAGACTTCAGCCACTCAGAATCCCTTCAGAAAAGCCAAACTTGATACATAATTGCAAGTCCTAGTCCTTTAAGCTTCAGAACTTTTTAGGACACTCATGGTTTTGAATGGAAATCATTCTCCATTATAGTCTATGCTCTCTGCTTTCTTAAACAGATTACACTGAATTGAATATCTTCTTGATGACGCATCTACATGCACATCACTGCCTCCCTCCATGGGGACTGTTGCATTGCCACAGTTCTTTCTTCTGAGGTTTTAGTTTTTCTGTTTCTTTTATTTGAGGAGCTCAGTGTTTCTGCTTTCCTCCAGCCTTCCCAGATCCCTTTTCTAATCTGTTGCTACAGATCAAAATGTGTTAGCTTGGAAAATACTATGGACAGAGGAGCCTGGTAGGCTGCTGTCCATGGGGTCGCAAAGAGTCGGACACGACTGAGCGACTTCACTTTCCTTTTTCACTTTCATGCATTGGAGAAGGAAATGGCAACCCACTCCAGTGTTCTTGCCTGGAGAATCCCAGGGACAGGGTAGCCTGGTGGGCTGCTATCTATGGGGTCACACAGAGTCAGACACAACTGAAGCGACTTAGCAGCAGCAGGAGCAGTACCTTAGTAACCGTAGGGTTTGAGGGCTTCACCCATGAATAAAATGCCCACACCTCAGTTCCCCAATTTGCTGCTGCCTCTATTGGCTGCTCTGAGCTTTATGGGCCCCCTTCCTGGTTCTGTGTTCTGAACAGATGATTCAAAATAGACGTTTCAGAAAGTTGAAGCTTTCACTGCATTTCAATTCATACCTTGGAACTAAAATTAAATTAATAACTTTCCTAATAAATGCTGGAAAATGTGTAGAGAAAAGGGAACCCTCCTACACTGTTGGTTGGGATACAAATTGGTACAACCACTCTGGAGAACGATATGGAGACTCCTAAGACACTAAAACCAGAGTTGCCATATGATCCTGCAATCCCACTCGTGGACATACATCTGGAGAAAACTGTAACTTGAAAAGAAACATGCATCCCAATGTTCATAATGTTCATAACAGCACTATTTACAATAGCCAAGACATGGAAGCAATCTAAATATCCATCGATAGATGACTAAAGAAAATATCACACATACACACACACACACACACACACACACACACACACACACACTGGACTATTACTCAGCCATAAAAAAGAATGAAATAATACTATTTGCAGCCATATGGATGGACCTAGAGATTGTCATACTAAGTGAAGTTTGCCAAAGACAAAATATCATATGATATCACTTATATGTGAAATCTAAAACTGTTACAAATGAACTTATTTACAAGATAGACTCACAGACATAGAAAACAAACTTACGGTTAACACAGAGGATGGGGGAAAATAATTTAGGAGTTTGCAATTAACATATACACATCACTATATATAAAATAGATAAACAAGTTCCTATTGTATAACCCAGAGAACTATATTCAATATTTTATAATAACCTATAATGGAAGAGTCTGAAAATTTTTATATATAAATATATTGCTGTTGTTGCTAAGTCACTTCAGTCATGTCCGACTCTGTGTGACCCCACAGACGGCAGCCCACCAGGCTCCCTGTCCCTGGGATTCTCCAGGCGAGAACACTGGAGTCCAGGCAAGAGTACTGGAGTTGGGTGCCATCGCCTTCTCTGAGATATATATATATATATATATATATATCTGAATCACTTAGTGGTACATGTGAAACTAATGTCTTATAAATAAACTATACATCAATAAAAAATTAATAACCTTGCAATAACCTTTTGAGAAATAAGTAGGTGACTTGAGAGGACTGGAAATTTCTGTTAATAGAGAAAGAGAACAAGAGGAAGATTTTTATATTTTCTTGTCTTCCCTAGCTGACTGGTTGCTCTAAATTTTTAAGTATTTACCCCCTCATTTCAACCCTGTTCCATAACCTCAATCAGAGGGTAAAAAAAAAAAAAAAAGACTATCCAAGTACATAATGGAAAATTGGAAAAGTTCATTTGGAGCTAATGTAATAAAAGGAGATAAAGATGATTCCAGACATAAGAGTGGGCATAATGTATTCTGAACTCATTCAATCATAAAAATAAAATTTTATTTTGTTTCAGGGTTAAACTGAATAAAAGGGCAAGACTTGTTGCTATGAGACACGCTCCCAGGCTTTCAAGCTTTACAAACTCTTCTTTAGGGACAAAGTTGTGTTTCCCAGGTGTCTCCTCAGACTTCAGAGCTATTTGTTTTCCCTTCCATCTTAATAAAACGCCTGGCCCTTTGTTCATTTAGTGGTGCTCACCCACATTTACCAGGTCCTACTACCTGCCTGGTGTTTCCTGGGGTGTGGTCACAGCAGCCCTTCCCTCAGCTGTCTCTTTCTGACTGAAGATAATCAAAGGGTCTTTAGAAAGTTTCTTAAAATTTTTTCTGTTAGTTCACAAACTGGCCCCCATACACGGAGGGCAAGGAGAGACCAAAGAAATAGGCAGACCACTCCAGATTGGTAGGTGACAGATTTAATAGGCAAAGGAACTTGCTTAGAGGCTTGTCTTATAGGGGGCTGTAAGATAAGTAGATTTTCACGCCCACCTGCCAGGATCTTCAAAGTTTATAAAGAGGCCTTTATCAGGGTTCAGTCATGTATTCAGTCTAGATGGTCTCAACAATATCTACTCTCTCAAGCCTGAATCTGAAGCTATGGGAATGGTGGGCAGACAAGGGGACAGGGGAGGAGCCTCCAACTGTCTGGTTCCGGGTCAGGGGTCAACCAGTAGTCACATCCTCTCAATGACCTCCTCCAACACTAACAAATGAACAAAAACATATGTATAAGTGTGTTTACTTCAGTATCATTTGAAGGAGCAGAACAGAAAGAATCTAAAAACAGCTAGTTGATAGAAAGGCCCATAGTTATTGGGCCTTAATAACTGTTTCTGGGCCAGAAACAGATTCACCTTAAATTAATAAATGAGAAAAATAGGGACTTTCCCTGTGGCTCAGTGGTAAAGAATCTGCCTTGCAATGCAGAGGACACAGGTTTGATCCCTGGCTGGGGAACTAAGACCCTAGATGCTGCAGAGCACCTAAGCCCATGCACTACAACTACTGAGCCCACATCACAGCTAGAGAGCCCGGGAGCCACGACTACTGAAGTCCACGTGCTCCAGAGCCCGCATGCCAAAAGTGCTGAGCCCAACATGCCACAACTAGAGAGTCTGTGCTCTGCCTCAAAAAAAGAAAGATTCCATGTGATACAACAAAGATCTCACATATCCCAACTAAGACTCAACACAGCCAAATAATTTTTTTAAATAAATGAGAAATATACATACCTCACAGACTGATAACCACAGCATCACCACTTTTATAGTAGTATATCATTTACAAGCATATAGATACATTTGAGGACCTAAAAGAATATACACCAAAATGGGTGACAAAATTGTGAATTACTTTGCTTTCATTTTGCTTTGTCTGTATTTTCTGTTTTTCTAAATGATTATGGATATGTGAAATCAACAAAAAAATTGTTAAACAATTTTCCCTATCAAAAGAACCAATTCTGTTGTCTTATTAGTCACTGAAAATCTTACTAAAGTTTGAGAGCACCTCTTTCAAAAATCAAATACATGAAATCCAAGGGATAGAGACAGAGGTCCCAAGACTGAACAGTCTGTCCCTTTATACCACTAAGCTATACTGACACATAAAACATGAATGGTTGATGCATAGAGCCATCCAGATTTAAACAACCAAAGAAGGGTTTTTGGAGAGTGATTGCAAATGTTACCGGAGAGCAGACTATGAATCCACTGAATGATACCCTAAAGGGATTCAGCCATCAATTTCCAGCTGTAGAACAATGAGACCTCAAAAGACCAGAACCTCCCAGAGAAGATGACACCAGCTGAAAAGGATCTGCATTCTTCAGAAACCTCAGAAACACTAACTTAGAAAGTAAAGCACAGATAGGTGACTGAATGTAATTGACATCTATCAGATGACTGTTTCTGTCCTACCTCTTAAATATTTTGTCTGTATAAGTATACAAGTTACAAGAAAAAGTTATAAAGACTTCAGAGTAGTAGTTGGTAAATAAAATAATACTGACTTCTAGTCAAGATGGTGTAAAGAGTTTATGCTTTGATTAGCCCTTTTATGCTCCTGATAGTAATATGTGATAAAATATAAAAAGAGAAAAAAGTTTCAGATTTGAAAACAAGAGAAACATTTCCACTGAACAGAGAGGCAGGCTGAAGCTCTGTCTGTGCTAACCAGGAGCTCAGCTTTTCAGGAGTCAGAGTTTGAAAAGCTCCGCAGAAATTCTACACAACCATTTAAAGAAAGAACAAAATAATGCCATTTGTGGCAATATCGATGTGACTAGAGAGTATCATACCAACTGAGTCAGAAAGACAAATACCATGTGATGCCACTTAATGTGGAATCTAAAATATGACACAAACACACCCATCTATGAATTGGAAACAGACTCTCAGATGGTGGTTGCCAAGGGAGAGAGGTTTGGGGGAGGGATGGAGTGGGAAACTGGGGTTAGCAGTTGTGAGCTTTTATATATAGAATGGATAATCAACAAGGTCCTATTATAGGGCACAAAGAACTATATTCAACAACATATGATAAACCATAATGGAAAAGAATTTTTGAGAAAGAATGCATATATTGATATATACATATATGAACGTACAGCTGAATCACGCTGCTGTATATCAATAATCAATACAACACTGTAAATCAACTATACTTCAATAAGTAAATAAATAGCTCTATAGATGATAGGGAATAAGGCTCACTAAGAGCCTCAACAAAATGTAGCTGACTTCTGCCCAGAGCTGTAATCATGTTTGCCAACTTTTTTTTCATTATTATCCCCCCAATGGAAAAAATTGTTTTGTTTTGGTTTTGGTGGGGGAAGCACCTTGCAGCATGTGGGATCTAAGTTCCCCAACCAAGGATCAAGCCTGTGCCCCTGCAATGGAAGCACAGAGTCGCAATGGCTGGACTGCCAGGCAAGTCCCAAGAAAATGTGAATTTAAATTTTCCCTAAAGAGAAAAATGAAATGCTAAGAAATAAGGGTTGAGTTTTGAAGGGCCACTATACTATCTAAGATTTTTCACCCTCCACGAATCAGTTTTCACATTATTGAGGGCAAATGCATGAGCTGTAGTTTTAAAACCCACTGCCTTACCAACAAGAACTAAGCCATACTAACTGACCATTTGACTGGCTCTTGGTACTCCACCATCACTATGTGGGAGGAGCCCCAGCGAGCAACTTAAAGCCTGATTACGGATGAGGGATGTGAAGAATGGTTGGCGGTGGAGGGGACTGCCAAAATGCTGGACACAGAGGCACACGGAGAAAAATGGGAGAAAGAAAAATGAAAAACAAAAATGTCTCTTCTAAAATTGCTGGTAAAGCAAAATTCCAAAACAATAATTGGCTGCTAAGAAAGAAAATTAACACAAATAACAATCATGTATTCATTCTGGAAAATTAATTTCACAGACAGCTTCACAAAAACTTTAAGTTAGAAACATTGAGCTCTTCAAAAAAAGAGAAAGATAATGCAGCACAACCTCCACTTTTTAAAGTGGATGAATACAAAATTGCTCAACAAAAACACGTAAAAATGATAAAACAAACAGTAGGTGGCTATTTAAAGAAGCAACTAGAAATTAAGAAAGGAAATACAGAGTGATTGAGTTGAAATACAGTAAGCAGGACTGGATTGTTCTCCATTCTAGATAGAGATATTTAGTATTTCTTTGCAGGTAGTTTTGCCTTTTTGGTTGTTTTCTCAAGCTTTATATTGAGGTATAGTTGACAAATAAAATGTATATACTTAACGTATACAGTGTTATGATTTGATATACATGTACCTTGTGAAGGACTGCCACTATCAAGTTAATCAATACATCTACCATCTCACATAGTTACTGTGTGTGTGTGTATGTGTGTGTGTGGCTAGAACAGTTAATAATTACTTTTCTAGCAAATTTCAAGTTCACAGTACAGTACTGTTAACCATGTTGTAATAATCACCATGTTGTACTATTTTTAATTTCTAAAATATGTATTTCTCTTTTTAATTTTTTGAGGAAGCTCCATACCGTTTTCTATATGTTAAGTATATGAACTTAACCAAATAACTCACCTCTTTAGATCTCTTTTCCTTCATATGAAAAAGGAAGTAGATAAGATAATATCTAATTTCGATTCCAGCTCTAAATTCCTACTATTCTAATACTTATTAGACTAATCTAAATATAAGTCATTATGTTCAGAACGTGGCAAGAAGAGATAAAAACTCTTCTCTCAGTTTAAGTGGCTGATTTTGTTACATAAGCAAATCAGGCATAAAATCCATGAAATGACATATGTAGTAAAACTTATGAACTTGGACTAATTTCTTAGGGAGTACTCGATAAGTCAATGAAGAAGGAAATGGCAACCCACTCCAGTGTTCTTGCCTGGAGAATCCCAGGGATGGGGGAGCCTGGTGGGCTCCCGTCTATGGGGTTGCATAGAGTCGGACACGACTGAAGTGACTTATCCGCAGCAGATAAGTCAAAATTTGAGAGTTTTTAAAGCAGTGATATTTATTCCCTTCAAGGACATACCTGAGTTCAAAATAGAATGAGGAAAGCGATTATATGTAAATGAGTGCTTATATAAATGTTTGAAAGGGTTTTTCCCTTAAGAAAGTTGAACATACCTCCTCCCACTTCCTGAACACCATCCAAGAGCCTAGCGAAGTCTCTGAGGGGTGGGAAGAGCTGCAGGCCTTTCAGGCGTGGCACCCTCTCAAGCCCCATCGCTAAGAGCACCTTCAATGTAGGACAGAAATCCCTGCTTGGCCAGAAGTCAGTGCTTTCACAGGGGTAAGATTAATGTCATTTACTTAAGCAGGAGAGAATGGTTCTGTAAAATAACTCAAGCTCTCACAGGGCAATTCAAATTATCAGCAACCTCATAAATAAATGCAGTCATATCAATATTCAACTGGCAAACCATCAAAAAGTCATGTCTGAACTGATCTTATTATGCCATTAGGCTTCAGCTCTCAGCTTTATGTAAACAGAAACACATTAATTGGTTAATTAGTAATCTTTTAAGATGGAAGAGTCAATTTGCTATCAATATTAATTTTACTAAATTTTTATCATCCCTTCCATATACAGAAACAACTATATAAATTCAAACTATGAGTTACTAGTGGTTCTGGTAAAGAATAAGTTACTAGCTCACGTTGGTTTTTTTTTTTAATTCCTCTTCCTTCCTACAGTAAAAACATATCTAATATTGAACCCTTGAATCCATTGGGCCTCTTCCCTCTCCCTCTCCATATATCCATCAGTTCAATCATTCAGTCATGTCAAACTCTTTGTGACCCAATGGACTGCAGCATGCCAGGCCTCCCTGTCCATCACCAATTCCCAGAGCTTGCTCAAATTCATGACCATCGAGTCTGTGATGCCATCCAACCATCTCATCTTCTGTTGTCCTCTTCTCTTCCTGCCTTCAATCTTTCCCAGCATCAGAATCTTTTCTAATGAGTCAATTCTTTGCATAAGATGGCCAAAGTATTGCAGCTTCAGCATCAGTCCTTCCAATGAATATTCAGGACTGATTTCCTTTAGGGTTAACTGGTTGATCTCCTTGCAGTCCAAAGGACTCTCAAGAGTCTTCTCCAACACCACAGTTCAAAAGCATCAATTCTTCAGTGCTCAGCTTTCTTTATGGTCCAACTCTCACATCCATACATGACTACTGGAAAAACCATAGCCTTGACTAGACAGACCTTTGCTGACAAAGTACTGTCTCTGCTTTTAAATATGCTGTCTAGGTTGGTCATAGCTTTTCTTCCAAGGAAAAAGCGTCTTTGAATTTAATGGCTGTGGTCACCATCTGCGGTGATTTGGGGGCCCAAGAAAATAAAGTCTGTCACTGTTTCCATTGTTTCTCTATTTGCCATGAAGTGATGGGACCAGATGCCATGATGTTAGTTGTTTTTTTTTTTAATGATCTTAGTTTTTTGAATGTTGAGTTTTAAGCCAGCTTTTTCACTCTCTTCTTTCACTTTCATCAAGGCTCTTTAGTTCCTCTTCACTTTCTGCCATAAGGGTGGTATTATCTGCTTATCTGAGGTTACTGATATTTCTCCTGGCAATCTTGATTCCAGATTGTGCTTCATCCAGCCCGGCACTTTGTATGATGTACTCTGCATGTAAGTTAAATAAGCAGGGTGACAATATACAGCCTTGATGTACTCCTTTCCCAATTTGAAACCAGTCCATTGTTCCACGTCCGGTTCTAACTGTTGCTTTTTGATCTGCATACAGATTTCTCAGGAGGCAGGTCAGGTGGTCTGGTATTCCCATCTCTTTCAGAATTTTCCACAGTCTGTTGTGATCCACACAGTCAAAGGCTTTAGCATAGTCAATAAAGCAGAAGTAGATATATTTCTGGAATTCTCTTGCTTTTTCTATGATCCAACAGATGTTGGCAATTTGATCTCATCACATATAACCAGTCACTTATATAAGTCATAAAATCCTGCCACCACTTTCTTTTCAAATATGTCTGGATTCTAATACTTCACTCTCAAAACCACCACCCTAGGCCAGGCCCTCATCAACCCATGCTTGGTTTAGCACAATAGACACAGAGCATCTACTATGGTTCACCATGTCTTTTAAAACCTCCTAATCTCATGTGGTAACCATCTCTTCATCATCATATCACTGTAAGTCTGACCCAAATTCTTTCTACTCAAGAGGGTGTTTTTTAAAGCAGATTCATGAGACAGGGACAAGAACTAAAGCTTTCTCCTGCGAGCACGCATGCTAAGTCACTTCTTTGTGACCCCATGGACTGTAACCTGCCAGGCTCCTCTATCCATGGGATTCTCCAGGTAAGAATACTGGAGTGGGTAGCATGCCTTCCTCCAGGGGATCTTCCTACAGATCTTCAAATTCCCACTAATCCATTGCTTGACACTACTTTGGTACACACAGTCCTAACCCACCTACCTGTACCTCTCTCCAGCCCACATTCTCCCATATTCCATTTTTCCCATAGAAATGATTTTATGAAACTACTAGCTAAAGCTCAAGTAACCCAGGGACTTCCATGGTGGTCCAGTGGCCAAGACTCCACACTCCCAATGCAGGGGCCAAGGTCTGATCCCTGGTCAGGGAACTAGATCTCACATGCCACAAGGAAGGTCAAAGATCCTACATGCCACAACTAAAGACCCAGCACAGCCAAATAAATAAGTGTTTTCTTAAAAATTTGAGTAACCCATGTCTTCGGCACTTCCCACACCAACTACTGCTGAGTCTCATGTGCTAGCCCTTTCCTCTACTGACCTGTATAAAAGACGCATTACCCTAGACTCAGCTTTCTTCTCCTTTCTATAGTTACTCCATCTCTAGATGATCTCATCCAATCCCATAAATATCTTTATACTGACAACTCCATAATTTATATCTTCAGCCTCGCTCTTTCCTGAGTTCCTGACTCAAATAGCCAACTGTACACTCAGAATTTTTCTGGGCAATCAAATACAGCATGTCCAAAGGCTTACCCATCTCAATAGATGATTACTACCATCTGTCTAGTTATTTGAATCAAAAGCTTTGAACTCATTCTTTGCCCTTCCATCCCCTTCCTCCCAACATCCAATCCAATAATATATATCTCTTTCCGAAATACCTCCCAAATCCAACCTCTGGAACCATCTCTATGGCTGCCACCCTAGTTCATGTCATTAACATTTCTCATCTGGATTATTGTCATAGACGCCCAAATGACAATGAAATTCTGACATGCCTTTCGAATGATAAGCCTCATGAAAGAAGAAAAGGTTAGCTTGACATGCTGTACATTTAATGGAACTCTATTGCTGTTGGAAGTGACCATCTTGTTCCTTCCTTTCCTTATGCACTCTGAACTTTCCTCCTTGTGAATCTCCCTCATCTTCTAATTCCTTTTCCTTTACTCTCCCTCTTCTCAATATCTTGTCTCTCTTCCTTTCCGTCTTGCTTAACTGAACAGCTAGGCACACATTATAGTGGAAAATTCTAGCAGTTACTTGTAAGCATCCCTTCCTATTGTCTATCATGGTGAAGGACGTAATTATGACAGTCAGTCTATATTTCTGGCCCTCAGCTGCCTCATCTATTAAATAAAGAGATTATACTAGATGGTCTCTGAGGTCCCTTAAAGGTCTAGAAATCTATTCAAGTTATTTATTGAGTAAAGAGCTATGTTCCGTGTTCTTAAAAGTAGGTAGATTCAATATTTTATATTTCCCAGAAGGGAAAAAAGTAAATTAGTTTTTTAACAAAGCCTTCAATTGATCCTTTTCTATCAGGGGTCAATGTCTCTCAATAGAAAAAAAAATACACTTCTCCCTTGGTATAGTCTGAATATTCAATATCTCTGTAGTTAATTCTGTCTTTGGGCCCTTCTTGAGACAAGTGGTTTCCAAGAAGAGGCCAATAGGCCATTTAATATGAAAGTGAAGTTGCTTAGTCGTGTCTGACTCTTTGTGACCCCATGGACTGTAGCCCACCAGGCTCCCCTGTCCATGTGATTTTCCAGGCAAGAGTACTGGAGCGGGTTGCCATTTCCTTCTCCAGGGGATCTTCCCGACCCAGGGATTGAACCCAGGTCTCCCGCATTGTAAGCAGACGCTTTTACCATCTGAGCCACCAGGGAATGCTTTTAATATGAAGGCTAGCATTTATTAGGCACTTATTGTGTTCCAGGCTCTGTGCTAAGCCATTTTTAATTTAAATCTCAACACAAGTCTACATAAGGCAAGTACTTTATTATTACTCCTCTTTTACAAAATAAGAAGCTAAGGTGTGAAGAGGTTATCAAATTTGTGTAAGGGCACACAGCTAACAGATGGTGGAGCGAAAATTTGGACCCAGATCTATCTGACAGCAGAGGATGAGATGGTTAGATATCATCACTGACTCAGTGGACATGAACTTGAGCAAACTCCAGGAGATAGTGAAGGTCAGGGAAGCCTGATGTGCTGCAGTCCGTGGAATTACAAAGAGTCAGGCACAACTTAGAAACTGAACAACAACTATCTGCCTTAAAAGCCCATGCTCTGGAAAACATATACACTACCATATGTAAATAGGTAGTCAGTGGGGATTTGCTGTATGACTCAGGGAAATCAAGCTGGTGCTCTGTGACAACCTATGGGTAGGATGGGGTGGGAGGTGGGAGGGAGGTTCAAAAGGGAGGGGACATATGTATACCTATGGCTTATTTATGTTGATGTATGGCAGAAATCAACACAATATTATAAAGCAGTTATCCTTCAATTAAAAATAAATATTTTTAAAAAAGTCCATGCTCTGAAAGATTATAATACTATATACCTCCCTCCTGAAATGCTGGACCCCCGAAGTCTATCTTGCAGGTCTCTGTATACTCTTGTGACCTCTGATGTTCTGAGGGCAAAACCCTAGCCTCTACCTGACCCAACACGGTCAACCTCACTGCAGGATTTTAAGAGCAGAGACTCATAATTTCTTATGGTACAGATCTCAGTCATGTGGACACTCAATAAACACTCTTGACTGAGGAAGGCTATGGTGAGAAGCAATGGACAAAGCCAGGATGGCCTAATGCAAGTTCTGGTGATGCAAAGTAAAAGTTTAAGATGAGACTGTGCTGAAACTAGCAATATGGTCAGGCTTCCTATGAAGTTTAATTTCTGTGACCTCGTTATCATTTGCAGAAAGTAGAAAGAGCTATTGATACCCCTAGAGAACTGCTTTAGAAAATGGCTAAAAAATTGGTTTAATTAAGGCTCTAGATATTTAAGTGGAATATCAGGTCAGCACATTTGTGAAAGTATTTCCTTTTTAAAAATGCTTCCAAAGATCTCCAGAAATGGGGTTGCATTGGCATGACCACCTCCTGAGCAACATCAGAGCAGAATCAGCTCTCAGGGAGTCTTTTGTACCTGAAGAATTTATGGATTTCCCAGCCAAGAGGACCAACTGGCAGAATCTTTAAAACTCTGCCTTCATTTCTTCCCCCATCTCTAAGAGAACTGTGTTTGGGTAGGGAAATTCTCTTGCTGAAGCAGAGGGTTAAGAGGCACCTAGATGTCCTCCTGGGTCACTCAGATCAGATCAGTCGCTCAGTCGTGTCCGACTCTTTGCGACCCCATGAACTGCAGCACGCCAGGCCTCCCTATCCATCACCAGCTCTCGGAGGTCACTCAGACTCACATCCATCGAGTCAGTATGCCATCCAGCCATCTCATCCTCTGTCGTCCCCTTCTCCTCCTGCCCTCAATCCCTCCCAGCATCAGAGTCTTCTCCAATGAGTCAACTCTTCGCATGAGGTGACCAAAATACTGGAGTTTCAGTTTGAGCATCATTCCCTCCAAAGAAATCCCAGGTCTGATCTCCTTCAGAATGGACCGGTTGGATCTCCTTGCAGTCCAAGGGACTCTCAAGAGTCTTCTCCAACACCACAGTTCAAAAGCATCAATTCTTCGGCGCTCAGCCTTCTTCACAGTCCAGCTCTCACATCCATACATGACCACAGGAAAGACCATAGCCTTGACTAGGCGAACCTTTGTTGGCAAAGTGATGTCTCTGCTTTTGAATATGCTATCTAGGTTGGTCATAACCTTCCTTCCAAGGAGTAAGCGTCTTTTAATTTCATGGCTGCAGTCACCATCTACAGTGATTTTGGAGCCCAGAAAAATAAAGTCTGACACTGTTTCCACTGTTTCCCCATCTATTTCCCATGTAGTGATGGGACCAGATGCCATGATCTTCGTTTTCTGAATGTTGAGCTTTAAGCCAACCTTTTCACTCTCCACTTTCACTTTCATCAAGAGGCTTTTTAGTTCCTCTTCACTTTCTGCCATAAGGGTGGTATCATCTGCATATCTGAGGTTATTGATATTTCTCCCGGCAATCTTGATTTCAGCTTGTGTTTCCTCCAGCCCAGCATTTCTCATGATGTACTCTGCATATAAGTTAAATAAACATGGTGACAATATACAGCCTTGACGTACTCCTTTTCCTATTTGGAACCAGTCTGTTGTTCCATGACCAGTTCTAACTGTTGCTTCCTGACCTGCATACAGATTTCTCAAGAGGCAGATCAGGTGGTCTGGTATTCCCATCTCTCTCAGAATTTTCCAGAGTTTATTGTGATCCACACAGTCAAAGGCTTTGGCATAGTCAATAAAGCAGAAATAGATGTTTTTCTGGAACTCTCTTGCTTTTTCCATGATCCAGCGGATGTTGGCAATTTGATCTCTGGTTCCTCTGCCTTTTCTAAATCCAGCTTGAACATCAGGAAGTTCACGGTTCACATATTGCTGAAGCCTGGCTTGGAGAATTTTGAGCATTACTTTACTAGCGTGTGAGATGAGTGCAATTGTGCGGTAGTTTGAGCACTCCTTGGCATTGCCTTTCTTTGGGATTGGGATGGGTCACTGGTTTGATGCTAATAAAAAGATGACATTTTGTAGCACTGTGTGATGCCATTCAAATGTCCTTAACCGATCCTTGGGATTGGCTGTCTAAATTTCCTTAAAACCAAGAGTTTTAAGGGACTTCCCTGGTGGTCCAATGGTTAAGACTCCACACTTTCACTGCAGGGGGCTTGGGTTCCATCTCTGGTGGGGAAACTTGGATCCCGCATACCGCACAGCCCAAAAAAAAAAAAAAAACAAACCAAGAGTTTTAGAAGGACAGAAAGATCCAGACTACCCCTTGGGACGTTCTTCACTTAGAGAACTATAACATGGGTGAGGAAACAGAGGGAAAAGGGTGAGTAGGTAGGCACAAGGTCATGAAGGGGGTGGGCAGGAATTCCCAGGGGCAGCCCACCAGATCAGATCACATCAGATCAGTCGCTCAGTCGTGTCCGACTCTTTGCGACCCCATGAACTGCAGCACGCCAGGCCTCCCTATCCATCACCAGCTCTCGGAGGTCACTCAGACTCACATCCATCGAGTCAGTGATGCCATCCAGCCATCTCATCCTCTGTCATCCCCTTCTCCTCCTGCCCCCAATCCCTCCCAGCATCAGAGTCTTCTCCAATGAGTCAACTCTTCGCATGAGGTGGCCAAAATACTGGAGTTTCAGCTTTAGCATCATTCCTTCCAAAGAAATCCCAGGGCTGATCTCCTTCAGAATGGACTGGTTGGATCTCCTTGCAGTCCAAGGGACTCTCAAGAGTCTTCTCCAACACCACAGTTCAAAAGCATCAATTCTTTGGTGCTCAGCCTTCTTCACAGTCCAGCTCTCACATCCATACATGACCACAGGAAAGACCATAGCCTTGACTAGGCGAACCTTTGTTGGCAAAGTGATGTCTCTGCTTTTGAATATGCTATCTAGCCACCAACAAAGATCAGCAGGGGCAATAGCAGAACAGATGTCTGAGAGGCTGAGTGTCCACAGAGACCATGGGCATCAATCAGGACAAGGCCAAAGAAAGGGAGGGAGCTTGGAGAGAGGAAAAGCCAGGGAAAGGCCAGGGTCCTAATGATTCTGTCTGGTGAGTGTTCAAGGTCAAAATTATATGTGACCATCACCCTCACCTTGATGTTCCAAGCTGCTCCTTTCAGACTTCTGTGACCTGGGAAAAGAGAGTTAAAAAACATTGCCAAGTATCAGTACCATATCTACAGACGAAATTTTGATTCCAGGTATTTCTTCCTTTTGTTATGCTTTCTTGGTAAGAACATTTGCGCATTCTATCTAAGATATGGTACCAATGGAGCCTATTTCTGATTTATAGTCAACTTCAATACACAACTAAAATAAAAGAACTTGACAAAAAATAAGATAAATTAAACCAATGACATCAGGCACAGAATTCAGGTTAACAAACAGAGTTTTCTTCCTCTTTACTCAAGAAAAGTAATGTTATTGACTCTACACACCAAGAGAACATTAAATACTTTATCCATCCCACAGAACTCTTTTTTTTTCAGCCTTCTTTTTAAAACAAACTTTTAAATCCCTATTTTCTTGAAAGTGTATCAAAACATGACATTCTAAGCAATCACTGAAAAGTATAAAGGAGAATATAATCACTGTAATTAGCTCTGTTTATATACCAGACAGACTTATATTTCACTATAAATATTCCATATGAAAATCTTTGGAAGAGGACCAATTACGCTGAGAGGTTTATCTACAAGCCATTTGTCAAAAGAAAAGGAAAAATATGTCACAGTTCCTATTTGAAAAAAAATATTTCCTAGGATAATGCAACACGGTACACTTACCGAAAGGGGGGAAAATGAGGAGGAGTCTTGAGCTAAAATAATAAAGTACATCAACTTTAAGCTGCAAGCCTCTTCTCCTGCAACCCCTGTCCTACCAAAACACACAGAGGATGTGCAAGAGGGTTCTGGTTCATGTCATCTTAATTCTAACACCAGCACTGCTCACTGAGGGAACATCAGCCGGATAGAAAACCACCCTATCACACGTGCTCTGCGACAGGAAAAGTTCATTTTGTTCCTAACCTCACAGCTCAAAATGAAATTACTATTTGAAAACTAAAATCTGTCTTACCCTTAACATTCTTACTTAGAATGTGTTGCATCCATTTTGTTCCTCCTCTGCAACTTGTCCCATATTGTTCATCTTAATTTTTAAGGGAAGAAAAACAAAATTTTTCAGTGTTCCTATTTGCTTTTCTATCCTTTGTGCCCACAAGGCTCTTGAATACAAATGAGGCCCTCAATCAAAATTTAGCAGAAGAGTTTTGCATGAATTTTGATCATATATTAATGCATATATATGGAATCTATGCTTCCCTGGTGGTTCAATGGTAAAGAATCTGCCTGCAATTCAGGAGATGCAGGTTCGATCCCTGGGTCAGGAAGATCCCCTGGAGAAGGAAATGGTAACCCACTTCAGTATTCTTGCCTGGGAAATCCCATGGACAGAGGAGCCTGGCAGGCTACAGTCCATGGCATTACAAAAGAGTCAGACATGGCTCAGCGACTAAACCACCATGGAATCTAGAAAGATGGTACTGATGAACCCATTTGCAGAGTAGCAGTGGAAACACAGACATAGAGAATAGATTGTGGACAGAGTGCAGAAAGGAGAAGGTGGAATAAATTAAGAGAGTAGCAATGGCACCCCACTCCAGTACTCTTGCCTGGAAAATCCCATGGACGGAGGAGCCTGGTGGGCTGCAGTCCATGGGGTCGCTAAGAGTAGGACACGACTGAGTGACTTCACTTTCACTTTTCACTTTCATGCATTGGAGAAGGAAATGGCAACCCACTCCAGTGTTCTTGCTTGGAGAATCCCAGGGACGGGGGAGCTTGGTGGGCTGCTGTCTCTGGGGTCGCACAGAGTTGGATGCGACTGAAGCAACTTAGCAGCAGCAGCATTGAAATATATACATTATCATGTGTAGAATAGATAACCAGTGGGAACTTGCTGTATGAGGCAGGGAGCTCAAACTGGGTGCTCTGTGATGACCTAGAGTGGCGGAATAGGGTGGGAGGTGGGATGGAGATTCAAGAGAGAAGGGACATATGTATACCTATGGCTGATTCATGTTGATGTATGGCAGAATCCAACACAATATTGTGAAGCAGTTATCCTTCAATTAAAAATAATTTTTTTAAAAAAAAGAATTTTGCATACATTTTGCAATGCTAGTTATAATTTCTGTGATCTGGTCCTTCAGAGGCCCTATAGGTATTTCTGGAAAAAAAAAATCCATGTGCACATGGTAGGTTGTCCTTGGAAACAGGGACGGGACTGGTAATCATTGGTATAGTCTGACCAGTTGTTTTCAGCCAGCATCTGTTCTGATAGATTATAGCTTCTATCTTGATTTGTCACCTCAACTGTTACATATTTTTTAACACACTGAATATAAGTCAAAAAAAACTTTATCAAGTTCAGCTATCAAGTGTTTCAAGAATAAACACTTGATAAACTCATCTAAATATAACTCACCTAGAGCCAGACATCCTGGAATGCAAAGCCAAGTGGGCTTTAGGAAGCATCACTAAGAACAAATTTAGTGTAGGTGATAGAATACCAGTTGAGCTATTTCAAATCCTGAAGGCTGGTGCTGTGAAATGCTGCACTCAATATGCTGGCAAATTTGGAAAACTCAGCAGTGGCCACAGGACTGGAAAAGGCCAGTTTTCATTCCAATTCCAAAGAAAGGCAATGCCAAAGAATGTTCAAACTGCTGCACAATTGCACTCATCTCACACGCTAGCAAAGTAATGCTCAAGATTCTCCAAGTCAGACTTCAACAGTACGTGAACCGTGAACTTCCAGATGTTCAAGCTGTATTTAGAAAAGGCAGAAGAACCAGAGATCAAATTGCCAACATCTGTTGGATCATCGAAAAAGCAAGAGAGTTCCAGAAAAATATCTACTTCCTCTTTATTGACTATGCTAAAGCCTTTGACTGTTGTGGATCACAATAAACTGTGGAAAATTCTGAAAGAGATGGGAATACCAGACCACCTGACCTGCCTCCTGAGAAATCTGTATGCAGGTCAAAAAGCAACAGTTAGAACCAGACGTGGAACAATGGACTGGTTCCAAATTGGGAAAGGAGTACATCAAGGCTGTATATTGTCACCCTGCTTATTTAACTTATATGCAGAGTACATCACATGAAATGCTGGGCTGGATGAAGCACAATCTAGAATCAAGATTGCCAGGAGAAATATCAGTAACCTCAGATATACAGATGACAACACCCTTATGGTAGAAAGTGAAGAAGAACTAAAGAGCCTCTTGATGAAAGTGAAAGAGGAGAGTGAAAAAGCTGGCTTAAAACTCAACAATCAAAACACTAAGACCACAGCACCCAGCCCCATTACTTCATGGCAAATAGATGGGGAAACAGTGGAAACAGTGATAGACTTTATTTTCTTGTGCTCCAAATCACTGCAGATGGTAACTGGGTAACTGCAGTCTTGAAATTAAAAGATGCCTGCTCCTTAGAAGAAAAGCTATTACCAACCTGGACAGCATCTTAAAAAGTAAAGACATTACTTTGCCTACAAAAGTACATCTAGTCAAAGCTATGGTTTTTCCAGGAGTCATGTATGCATGTGAGAGTTGGACCATAAAAAAAGCTGACGGCTGAAGAATTGATGCTTTTGAACCGTGGTGTTGGAGAAGAATATTGAGAGTCCCTTGGACTGCAAGGAGATCCAACCAGTCCATCCTAAAGGAAATTAGTCCTGAATATTCATTGGAAGGACTGATGCTGAAGCTGAAACTCCAATACTTTGGCCACCTGATGTGAAGAACTGACTCATTTGAAAAGACCCTGATGCTGGGAAGGATTAAAGGCAGGAGGAGAAGGGGACGACAGAGGATGAGATGGTTGGATGGCATCATTGACTCAATGGACATGAGTTTCAGCAAGCTCTGGGAGTTGGTGATGGACAGGGGAAGCCTGGCGCGCTGCAGTTCATGGGTTCACAAAGAGTCGGACACGATTGAATGACTGACCTGAACTGAAACACAACAGCCAAGACATGGGAACAACCTAAATGTCCATCAACAGATGAATGGATAAAGAAGATGTGGTTATATATACACAATGGAATATTGCTCAGCCTCAAAAAACAGTGAAATAATGTCATTTGCAGCAACATGGATGGACTTAGAGATTATCATATTAAGTGAAGAAAGTCAGAAAGAGGAAGACATACCATACGATATCACTTATATGTGGAATTTAAATATGACACAAATGAACTTACCTACAAAACAGATTCACAGACAAAGAAAACAGAGTTATGGCTGATGGTTGGGGGTGAGGAAGGGATGGATTGGGAGTCTGGAATTAGCAGATGCAAACTATCATATAGAGAATGGATAAACAGCAAGTTCCTACTGTATAGCACAAGGAACTATATTCAATATCCTATGATAAACCATATGGAAAAGAATATGAAAAATAATGCATATATACATATAAATGAATCACTTCATTGTACAGCAGAAATTAACACAACACTGTAAATCAACTATATAATACTTCAATAAAATAAATTTTTTTTTTTTTAAGAATAAAACATACCTACCAGCTAGCTGACTGATTTGCTCTGGGGTTAACTTCAATAGCAGTGTTAGTCGCTCAGTCATGTCCAACTCTTTGCGATCCCATGGACTGTAGCCTTCCAGGCTCCCCCGTCCATAGGATTTTCCAGGCGAGAATACTGGAGTGGGTTGCCATGTCTTCCTCCAGGGGATCTTCCTGACTCAGGGATCGAGCCCACGTCTCTCACATCTCCTGCACTGGCAGGCAGGTCCTTACCACTGGCTCCGCCTGGGAAGCCCCTAACTTCAATAGAGCATCATTAAAAGCCTTACAATATTAACTCCATTAAATAAGAAATAAATAGCAGTTTTTCTGCTGTTTAAAAATATTTTTCACATATTTATTATTTATTAATTTAGCAGCACTTAGCTGTGGCATGCAGAATCTTTTAGTTGAAGATTCAGCTAGAACCCTGACCAGGGATTGAACCCAGGCCCTCTGCATTGAGAGCACGGAGTCTTAGCCACTGGACCACCAGGGGAGTCCTACTATGTACCTCTTTAGCTACCATCACACATCCACAGCATAGCTTTGGGCAAGATTTGTCTACATGGACTACCTTTACCACCTCAGCTTCCATTCACTCTTCCAACACCATCCCTCCCTATTGCGTCTCCTCTCCTACTAGCATCTACTCCTATTGCTCCCTTGAAAGTGCTCTCATAATTTCCAGATTGCTGAATTAGTGGACCCTTCTCTGTCTTTATCTCAATTGATTGCTCCGCAGTGTTTCACCCGGTTGGCCACTTCCTCTTTCTCGAAATTCTCTCCTCCCTGTGCCTTCTGGGATATTTTCTCTTGATTTTTCTCATACCTGCCTCAACCTTATAAACTTCTGCTTTCTCCACCAACCCCTGCAACATTGGTACGCCCCAGATCTTTGCTCTCTCCATACTCTCACTTAGGAATGCTTGTGTCTGCCTCTATATCAATATGTAGCACTGCAACTGTACAAAACTAAACTGAACTTTTATATCTTGTACTCCATCTACAACTCCTAGTTCAGACTTCTAATCCCCCTTTAATTCCCATACTCACGAGCTCAACAGATAATTCCAGTCTCTTCTACCTTCATTTTATGACCTTAATCTCCCATACCTATTCCCTTACCCTCTGTACAGCTTCATTCAGTCCCTAACATTTCTCTCCCATGGAAACATAGACCAGCTTCCTAATGGGTCTCTTTGCTTTCTCTTTATTCTCCCAAGTGATGCCATAGTGATCTTTCTGAAATGACTCCATACACACGTGCGCACACACACACAAATCTAGGGAATTCCCTGGCAGTCCAATGGTTAAGACCCTGTGCTTTCACTGCTGAGGTGAAACTAAGATTAACTAACACTGCAACTAAAGGCCTACAAGCTGTGTGGTATGGCAAAAAAGAAAAAAAAATTCTAGGAGTTGCTTTTTGCTATAGACTCTCACATTGCTCTGTGCATAGCATCATCCTGACACTTATCAGCCTGTATTCTAATAAGCTGAAAGTTATTCGTGTTTTCTCAACTAGACTATTAGTCAGTTGAAGGCAACTTCTAGCCTTAGTGAACTTTTTGATACCATGCCTGATATCGTAGGTGCTCACTTCACAATTGTTGAATGGATTAATGGAAAATGCTACTAATATTAAATGAGAAGATTTTAAGAAACGAAAAGGAAAAAGTTTGGAAAGGAATATAAACACAAAGTTGCCTCACTGAGACTTTGCCATGAAAAGTGGAAGAAAGACAACACAAGGCTTCGTCACATTTTTGGACCATGTATCCTTTCAAGAATCTGATAAACATTAAGGGCTCGCCTCACAGGATAAAATACATCTATACACATCACAGAGGATTCTGCATACAATTTCAGGGGTTCTCCCTACGGATGTCCCAAGGATCCCTAAATCTAAGGCAACACAGGGCCGTATGTGGGATGGATCAGAGCTGCGTATGTCTAGAATGAGAATTTGTTCCAGAAAAAAAGGAGTTTTCCTACCTCGCACATTACACCAAACGATATACTAAATTCACTAAAAAGATAAATAATTTTTCAACTATAAAATATTAGGGAAAATATTTTTATAATGTGCAATAGGTATAAAATTTATGAACCCATAAAAGAAAGGACTGGCAGATTCAACTATATAAACTTCTGAAAAATAAGACAACATGCTGCTGCTAAGTCGCTTCAGTTGTGTCCAACTCTGTGCGACCCCAGAGACGGCAGCCCGCCAGGCTCCCCCGTCCCTGGGGAGACACCATGGATAAAGGGAAAAAAGGCAAATTTCAAAATATGTAAAATATGTGAAATGTTTAAAATCCAAGTAATTTATATCCAGAAAATACATAAGAAGTGACTGTGAGAAAATAAAGTAACACCACCAGAGGGAAAAGAGAAGTGCAATGGAAAAGAACAGACATTTCACAGAACAAATGCAAATGATCAATTAGTACAGGAAAAAGTGCCCAACTTTTACTAATCAAGGAAATATAAATTAAAACAACTAAGTCATTCCTCTTCATCCACCACACTGGCAAAAATTAACAAGACTGATAATATACAGGTTGCCAAGGATATAGGAAAAATGAATATTCTCAAACACTGATGTTGGGAATGAAAATCAGTATTCTTTTAGGAAAGCAATTTGGCAACATCTGTCACTATGGTGAATACATATAAAATTCTACCCAGAAATTTTACCAGTAAGCCTCTCCTCTAGAGAAATGCTTGCAACTGTGCACAAGGAATCATAAACAAGGACATTCACCAAAGTATTGTTTATAGTAGAGAAAGCCAAATGTCCACCTAAGGGAAAATGACCCTACATTTTTTTAAAGTGTAGCTTATCTATTTATATTCTCTAAGACATAATTCTAAATGACAAGACAATGTATATAATATCCCATTTACTTAAAAAAAAGACACCGGGGTATAAAAGGGCTATACATTTTAAAATATACCAAACAGTGAGTACCTCTGGAAGATCAGATCAGATCAGTCGCTCAGTCGTGTCCGACTCTTTGCGACCCCATGAACCGCAGCACGCCAGGCCTCCCTGTCCATCACCAGCTCCCGGAGGTCACTCAGACTCGCATCCATCAAGTCAGTGATGCCATCCAGCCATCTCATCCTCTGTCGTCCCCTTCTCCTCCTGCCCTCAATCCCTCCCAGCATCAGAGTCTTCTCCAATGAGTCAACTCTTCGCATGAGGTGGCCAAAATACTGGAGTTTCAGCTTTAGCATCATTCCTTCCAAAGAAATTCCAGGATTGATCTCCTTCAGAATGGACTGGTTGGATCTTCTTGCAGTCCAAGGGACTCTCAAGAGTCTTCTCCAACACCACAGTTCAAAAGCATCAATTCTTCGGCGCTCAGCCTTCTTCACAGTCCAGCTCTCACATCCATACATGACCACAGGAAAGACCATAGCCTTGACTAGGCGAACCTTTGTTGGTAAAGTAATGTCTCTGCTTTTGAATATGCTATCTAGGTTGGTCATAACTTTCCTTCCAAGGAGCAAGCGTCTTTTAATTTCATGGCTGCAGTCACCATCTGCAGTGATTTTGGAGCCCAGAAAAACAAAGTCTGACACTGTTTCCACTGTTTCCCCATCTATTTCCCATGAAGTGATGGGACCAGATGCCATGATCTTCATTTTCTGAATGTTGAGCTTTAAGCGAACCTTTTCACTCTCCACTTTCACTTTCATCAAGAGGCTTTTTAGCCCCTCTTCACTTTCTGCCATAAGAGTGGTGTCATCTGCATATCTGAGGTTATTGATATTTCTCCCGGCAATCTTGATTCCAACTTGTGTTTCTTCCAGTCCAGCATTTCTCATGATGTACTCTGCATATAAGTTAAATAAACATGGTGACAATATGCAGCCTTGACGTACTCCTTTTCCTATTTGGAACCAGTCTGTTGTTCCATGACCAGTTCTAACTGTTGCTTCCTGACCTGCATACAGATTTCTTAAGAGGCAGATCAGGTGGTCTGGTATTCCCATCTCTTTCAGAATTTTCCATAGTTTATTGTGATCCACACAGTCAAAGGCTTTGGCATAGTCAATAAAGCAGAAATAGATGTTTTTCTGGAACTCTCTTGCTTTTTCCATGATCCAGCGGATGTTGGCAATTTGATCTCTGGTTCCTCTGCCTTTTCTAAATCCAGCTTGAACATCAGGAAGTTCACGGTTCACATATTGCTGAAGCCTGGCTTGGAGAATTTTGAGCATTACTTTACTAGCGTGTGAGATGAGTGCAATTGTGCGGTAGTTTGAGCACTCCTTGGCATTGCCTTTCTTTGGGATTGGGATGAAAACTGACCTTTTCCAATCTTGTGGCCACTGCTGAGTTTTCCAAATTTGCTGGCATATTGAGTGTAGCACTTTCACAGCATCATCATTCAGGACTTGGAATAGCTCCACTGGAATTCCATCACCTCCACTAGCTTTTTTTTCTCCTCTGGAAAGAGGAGTAAAAATCACAAGAAATGAGAAGTTAGGATTGTTGGGAGCCAATTTGAATTAGCGCTCCGCCCGTGGCAAAGGTCATGAGGTAGGAGGCTTGACA
The DNA here is from genome assembly GCA_935064755.1 of Tragelaphus eurycerus. Classification (NCBI taxonomy): domain Eukaryota; kingdom Metazoa; phylum Chordata; class Mammalia; order Artiodactyla; family Bovidae; genus Tragelaphus; species Tragelaphus eurycerus. The sequence continues at coordinate 10,974,275 of CAKXYN010000024.1, read as the reverse complement.
TACACAAAGGTGGGGTCGAGCCTCAGGAGCGTTTTGGAGGTTCTCGAGCATCTATCCCCAAAACCAGAGCCTGCCTGCTTTACTACTTGTGCTCTCACCTACACCTCTGACTTTACGGGGGGCTGTCCCCCACTACCTCTCTCTGAAAAAGAGTTAACTTAAAGCTTCAGTTAATAAAAATTCCTGGGTGTGACAGGAGTGTCTTGACCTACAAACTCCTCTGAAGGTTCTCTAGCCCACCTGACAGGCTTGTCCGGCCACATGTGCTTCTAAAAACAGGTTCTTTAGAGAAGTCAGAAAACTATTAGCATAAGTATAATGGGCTGATTAGAAATTGTATTGGTGAAGGGTTTTTTATTTGTTGAGCCAATGATTGCTGCTAAGTCTCCACTTCCCCTGCCCTTATATACATTAATGAATGAATAGAAGAGATAAGTATTAACCTTTGATACTAATCACGTTAAACCTTAGGCTAAGTAAATTCTTTCCCTGACTAAAACCCACTACACCCTCACCCTATAGGAATGTAAATTTATCTAGTGGAGTCTGTTTTAAGAATAATCACCCTGGCCAGAAGATGATGTAACACACCTAAAACCTCTGTATACATTTAAGCACCTGACTTTGATAAAAGTCAGGGCTGCTGACCCCGCGTAACTTTTGTATAACATCTCAGTGTATAAAAGTAAACCAGGGAAAATAAAGAATGGGGATCAGTTCCTGGAAAGACTGGTCTCCCCATGTCGCTCTCTCTCTCAAATTCTGGCTGAGTCTCCATCTGGGGCGCGGAACCCACCATGCTTACTAATTATGCCTGGGCTTCTAAGATCGGACCGGCGAGGCCTCAGTGTGTCCTCTCCTTCGGGAGAACGGAAAGACGCCTGCGGCCTACGTAAGTGGTGCAAACTTCTAGTCTTGAAGTTTTATTGGTCCCCCGCGTAAACCAAGCCACTCAGCCTCTTTTCTCCACTGAATTTTCCTACTGAGCTATCCTCGTTCTATTATTTTTTATATATCTCTAATTATAACTATTGTATCCTGATCCTCACCGAAGCCGTCTACACCTTGAACTCCCTGGATCAGCTGGGGCTGGTCCCCAGCATAGGATGTATCATTTTATTCTGTATTTTTTTTCATTGTTTGAACATTTTGGAACCAGGATAAATGGAAGTGGAGCACACTTTTAATGGACATATTCCATCGTACTACCCAATTTCCTCATTCATTCTGGCCTCTGGAATATCTCACAATTTTGCCTAATTTCTACCACTCACAAACATTTCATTTACTCCACAAATTGTATGCTCTCTCCTAGTCAACACCAAAGCCTGTGAGTCCATGTGGGCGGCCGTCACCAGCCTCGCCTCACCGGGGCGGGAGTCTCATTACTCACCAGATGCAAAGTCATGGCTGCCTCATACAGAAAGGAGGGACCTTGACCCTGTGTTCTGTTTATGCTATTTATTTTGTTCTGTTTGAGGATTTTGCAGAGGGAACCATGATTCTGTATAAATGGGTAATATTCAATGACAGGTCTATATTTGGTTGTAAGTTAAATGATATTGCTTTCAGAACTTGGTGTGTGGGCTGTGAAAGATGTAAGTTTATGAGAATGTTCTCGGAACCAAATGGGAAATAGAAATGATAAAATAAGCCAAACGGCTACTAGTAGAGATCACTATGCTAGTAGCGTTGCCCTTAATCCCTCTCCATTGCAGGAATTAGTCATTAACTTCCCCTCTGGACTTCCTCAGGACAATCAGGTCCAAATACATAAGAGTTCTTTTCCTCTCACTCCTATTCCTGTGTTCCTTTTGAAGTTCTTGGAAGGCATGTTCCTGACAGTGCTTTAAAATGTCTGGTCCACCCCACCCACTCTTCTATTCATACTGTGGCCTCTTAATAGTTGTTAAATAATACACACCCACATATACACACTTAGATAAGTGTTTCTGAGTTACTTGTCAATCAGACTGATTTCCCCACATACTAATGCTTCTATTAAGAAGATCTGATTAAAAATCCTTATGATGGGACTTCCCTGGGGGTCCAGTGGTTAGAAGTCCACCTTCCAGTGCAAAGGACACAGGTGCAACCCCTGGTTGGGGAACGAGGACCCCAAGTGCCGTGAAGCACTAACCCTACACCAGCAACTACAGACCCCACATGCTCTGGAGCCCGCATCCCACAGCTGGAGAGAAGTCCAGGCACAGCAACGAGAAATCTCACGTGCCACAGCAAAGAGCCTGTGTCCTGCAGCTGAGACCCAATGCAGTTAAATGAATAAATAGATATGAAAAAGAAACACAGACTTTATTTTTTAAAATCTTATTATTTTCAAAAACCTGAATATATGTCATGGAAACAAGAAGTATTGCAGTCATCTGTATGGGGATTATGTCTCAACATTAAGGGTACCATCATTGTTAGCATCTCCTTTTATGAGGAAAAAAAAAACAGAGACAGGTAAAGTCTTAGATCCCCAGAAATCACAGCAAAATCTGAACCTGGAAATATTAACCAGGTCCATTTTCCCCCTTCCTGCCCACACAGGGCCCCAGTGTAGTCCCACCTCCCTGATGGCCCACAGGCTCAAGCCTGCACTGACGCTCACCAAAATATTCACTGCTACTGCTGCTGCTAAGTCGCTTCAGTCGTGTCCGACTCTGTGCGACCCCATAGACGGAAACTCACCAGGCTCCCCTGTCCCTGGGATTCTCCAGGCAAGAACACTGGAGTGGGTTGCCATTTCCTTCTCCAATGCATGAGAGTGAAAAGTCAAAGTGAAGTCGCTCCGTCGTGTCCGACTCTTAGCGACCCCACGGACTGGAGCCTACCAGGCTCCTCCGTCCATGGGATTTTCCAGGCAAAAGTACTGGGGTGGGGTGCCATTGCCTTCCCCGAAATATTCACTGGGTCTTGGCAAAGCACAGCTAATGGCCCAGGAAAGGAAGAATAGAGAACCTTTGGCTTTTCACCTTTGTTTTGCTTTCTGGACCTGAGCCTTTTCAGGGCAGGACATTGGAGGCAAGTGCATTAATGTAAAGGCAAACAGAAACGTCCCTTTCTCTACACTTATTGCCAACTGATGGTTTGTTTTCCTAATCTACCCCATAAATACAGCTAAACCGTGCCCTGCCAAGAGGCACCTGGGAGAAGATGGGAGTCCTTAGTCATGTTTGCCCAGGCTGCAAAGCTACGATGATTCTAGTGAATCAGGATCAGACCCAGCTTGCCTAGTGCAGCTTTGTGCCCGCCTCATTTACACACATCATTCTGTGTGGTAAATGTTATTACAAGTAATGTACCCACCTGCCACAGATTGTAATGCATCCCAGAAAGCAAATTACTGTCAATGATAAGTTATATGACATTCCAGACCAAATTAGTCGGTTATTCATCTGAAGACCAACAAACGCAGCCTCTATTGAACCATGAAGGAAAGGGAAAAGCATTGAACGATTACAGAGATGTTCTGTAGTGAAGGGTTGGGACAAGACTGTATTGAAACCCTTTCTCAGCATGGCAAAGCTGACAAAGGTCTGGAGAGGTCATTCAGCACACCTCCTGCCTCAGCCTGCTGCAGACTCCAGGGATCTATTAGCATCGCCCAACAAAACAAAAAAGATATATACCAAGAAAAAGTGAGTCTTGTTACACATTTGACAGCTACATTTTTCCTAGGGCTACTCCACTGGAAGTAGAACAATATGTCAAGAATAACTTAGGAGAAGTTGGGAAAAAAAAAGTCCTAGGGATATGTAAGAAAGTTGGCAATGACATGAATAAATGAAGCAGTAAAAGACAAAAAGGCAGCTCTCAATAAGCTCAGATCACACCTCATCTGCCTCATATCACACAGGATACTCACCAGCTGATTCCCACACAGTAGCTGGCAGGTGAAGGAGAAACAGGATTTGGGAGCTTTTTTATCTATTTCCATACTTCTAATTGTTCTTAAGTCCCACTCCCTAGGTGGCTTAAACATTAACAGGCTAAAGCTATGCCCTAGCCTTACACTGGGGTGCTTATGCTCTTTGGCTTCCAAAGGACAGAAATAACTTCACTTAGGCTACCTAAAGTCGAGGGCTCACGATTCAGTTACACAGGGTAACGTGTGGCTTCTCCCTTTTTTTGACCTATCTGCCCCAACTCTTGGAGAAGGCAATGGCACCCCACTCCAGTACTCTTGCCTGGAAAATCCCATGAACGGAGGAGCCTGGTGGGCTGCAGTCCATGGGGTCGCTAAGAGTCAGACACGACTGAGCAACTTCACTTTCACTTTTCACTTTCATGCATTGGAGAAGGAAATGGCAACCCACTACAGTGTTCTTGCCTGGAGAATCCCAGGGATGGGGCCAGGGATGGGGGAGCCTGGTGGGCTGCCGTCTATGGGGTCGCACAGAGTCGGACACGACTGAAGCGACGCAGCAGCAGCAGCAGCAGCAGCCCCAACTCTCATCCTTAAACCCCAATCTGGCTGGCTGACCCTCTCCATATTCCTCAGATCAAATTCCAGACTCTGTTTCCCACTGTAATCACTTAACTCCTATTGGTCAGAAGCCTTGCCTGTCAGCCACCTACAAGCTCACCAGCCTATGAACTGGCTGCCTTTGAGTCAGGTGTCTACATCTGGTCCAATCATCAGGTGCCCACTGCACCAGATAAGGTTTAGAGTAGCTTCTTTGGTTAGGGGCTTTGGACCAAAGCAACTTTTTCCAGAAAAGAATGACTGGGGCTAGGGGTGAGGTCTCAAGCACATGTTTAGTCAAACTGCCACCAAAAGCTTAAGCAGAAATAAACCATTGATTTAGAGGCAGGGTCTTTAAAGGAGCAGGACCAGTTTCATGGGCTTACGCACAGGTACACAGGGTCCCTGCACTTACAAGGGCCCACACTTGGCTTAATGCTCCTTTGTAGATATCTTGACATTCTTAATAATCTTTGAATAGGGGGCTCTACATTTTCATTTTGTATGAGGCCTTGCAAATTATATAGCTATTCCTCTCTAAGAGCTTTTATTGTAACAAGTGAAGGGAGTTTCAAAGAACTAAAAAATTTTGGATTCAAAGATTCTTCAGAGATCATTCACTCAAAATACTCATTGACAAACAAGAAAACTGAGCTCAAAGAAAGGCTGATTGCTTAATCAAGATCCCACAGTGAGCACTGGCAGTGTCAGACTAGAAACAGATTCTTATCACAAAGTCCGATCGTCTCATTACTCCATGTGGCAGGCTTCCTGGCCGAGAGGACTGCTTGACAGTCAGTCTATTTTGCCAAAATATTTGGTAAACTATTTAGAAATCTCATTTTATGAGGCTGATATAAAAACACAAATATCCATCTTTCCTTGTTCAATCTTGCATCCTATTTCCTCACCTATGACCTCCAATGGAACAGATTCCATTGACAATCTCCAGAATCTAAAATGAGAGCTGGGTAGAGAAATATAAATTAATAGAAACTCCTGGAGAATTATCTGATAACAGATATAAAAATTACAGTGTCCATACCCCTCACTCCACAATTCCATTTCTACATACTGTCTCACATACGCACAAATATTATTGCACACCAGAAACTATTCATTGTGGTGTTGCTTATAATTGCAAAAGATTAACAATCTAAATATCTATCAATAGAAACTGGTTTAAATTTATATATATGCATATAATATGTATATAAATACATGTGCACATACACATATATATATGATACTATGTTCATGCAACGAAATATTATGTAGCTCTTAGGAAAAAGAGGTTAATTTATATTTACTAATATGGAACAATATCTAACATACTATTTCACAAAAAAGCAAGGTATAAAACAGTACACAGCACACTTCTGCTTGTGGGGGAGAAAAGATACAGGAGTCCCCCCCAGCCCCTGCCCCCGGCCACTATCTGTAAGAGATAAGGTCCAAATGGACGCCTAAAACCACAGATAATACCAGACCCTTTATATACTATGTTTTTCCTATGCATTCACGCCATACATACCATGGGTATGTATGTATAAGAACTATGATAAAGTTTAATTTATAAAGTAGGCACAGTAAGAGATTAACATGGAGAAGGCAATGGCAACCCACTCCAGTACTCTTGCCTGGAAAATCTCATGGACGGAGGAGCCTGGTGGGCTGCAATCCATGAGGTCACTAGGAGTCGGACATGACTGAGCAACTTCACTTTCACTTTTCACTTTCAGGCATTGGAGGAGGAAATGGCAACCCACTCCAGTGTTCTGGCCTGGAGAATCCCAGGGATGGGGCCAGGGATGGGGGAGCCTGGTGGGCTGCCGTCTCTGGGGTCGCACAGAGTCAGACACGACTGAAGTGACTTAGCAGCAGCAGCAAGAGATTAACAACAATAACTAATAATAAAGAGAATAATTATAACAACATATTGAAATAAGTTATGTGAATGTGGTCTGCCCTCTTTCTGTCTCTTTCTCTCTCAAAATATCTCATGGTACAAGTGTAATGCCTTAAAGGAAGCACTTTACAGCATACCCGAATTGTCGGCATCACTATCCTTGCACTCTGGGCCCATTATTAAGTGAAATAACAGGAGCAGTGCAATCCGACAACAGTTATTTCATATCAAGATGGCCACTAGAGTGGATGCAATGATTCACATCCCTCATGGAACAGAGGGGATAGCACAAGATTTCATCATGCTACACAGAACAGTGCACAATTTAAAACCTACAAATTGGGAGTTCCCTGGTGGTCCAGCAGTTAAGAATCCAGCTACCAATGCAGGGGACACAGGTTCAATCCTGTATCCCTGGTTTGTGAAGATCCCACACCCCACAGAGCAACTAAGCCCATGCACCCATGACCCCTAGAGCCCATGGTCTGCAACACGAGAAGCCACTGCAATGAGAGCCCTTTGCACCACAACTATAGTGTAGTCGCCTGGCTCTCCACACCTAGAGAAAGCCTGCATGCAGCAACGAAGGCCCGGGGCAGCCAAAAATAAATAAATAAATACATAAAACTTATGAATTGTCTATTTCTGGAACTTTCCATTTAATATTTTTGAACCTCTGTTGACCACAGGGAACTGAAACCTCAGAAATCAAAACCACTGATAAGGGGGGAAACACCACTGTATTTAGTTATACACCCTATGATTACACAAAAGTATGGTGGAGTATTTGTACTTGCACATAATCTATCTAGTAGTACATTCAAAACAGAATGACTGCCTTCAAGGAGACTCAGGCATAGGAAGATTTTCATTCTATGCCCTTTTGTTCCCTTAAAATGCGTGCTATTGGCATATCTTTTCAAAAATTAATTAGCTATAAATTAGGAGGTTGGGATTAACCCATACACACTATTGGATATAAACCAGATAGCCAATAAGGGCCTATTGTATATCACAGGGAACTGTAGTTAACATTTTGTCATAACCTATAAGGGAAAAGAATCTGAAAAAGAACATATATATATATGTATGTATATAACTGAGTCTGTGTTGTACATCTGAAACTAATATAACATTATAAATTAACTAAACTTCAATAAAATAAAATAATTAGTTCCATTAAATGGGTGTCGGAAGGAGGACCCCATGACACTGCCAGTATTGATTCATATCTACAATAGTGGCTTCTCTCGTAGCTCAGTCAGGAAAGAATCTGCCTGCAATGCAGGAGACCCGTGTTCAATTCCTTGGTTGGGAAGATCCCCTGGAGAAGGAAATGGAAACCCACTCCAGTACTCTTGCCTGGAGAATCCCATGAACAGAGGAGCCTGGAGGGCTACAGCCCATGGGGTCTCAAAGAGTCGGACACAACTGTGACTAAACCACCACAATAGTGAAAAGCACACTATTGCTATCTTGTTTACTAAGGCTTTTGCTAGGATCTTGTATTGAACTTATAGACAAAGGAAAATTATAAGTAGTTACTTCAAACTGGGGTGGGGGGGGGAACCACAATTCTCTCTTTTCCCCCTCCTCTGCTCTATATAAAAATAAAAATCTAAAAAGTTTTCAAAACCTGCTTAACCCATTGCTTGTTTAGTCATTGGCACAGCTGTGTGACACAGTGGAGAAAATGAGAAATGTTCCAACTCTTTCTTTGGAAATTTGCCAATATCCTCTCCAAAGTGTCCTTCAGAAGATCCACTTATGTTTCACCAATGTACCTACCAATCATGTTGCTGAGCACTTTCACAAGAGCTTTACTTTGAACCAAAAGCACAAATGGGGACACAAACATCAGTACCGCCCTCGTTCAGCAGAAGCACATTTTCCTCAAGTGGCAGCACAAATGGTGACTTCAGTTCTCCAAATGAGCCCAATTCCCTTGGGAAAACCGATTCCTAGTTAAGAGGCGAAGACAAGGGAGAGTCCCCCCTCACCCTCGTATGGTCTATTCTTCCACTTCACATGGTCTACATTTATGCAGCCCACATGTTGTAGATCAAGAATAGCCACAAATTCTTGACACACCTGTCCTTGGGAGGTAGGATCTGTTTCCACTCTTCTAGATTCTGGGTTGCCCTGTGACTTCTTCGACCAGTGGGATAGAGCAGAATTGGTGCCATACCAAGTCTGAGTCCAGTCTTTAAGAGACTGACTGCTTCCTCCTTTTCCTTTCAGAGTCCTAAGCAAGGCACTGTGTAAAAATTCAACTGCCTTCCTAAGGAGAGCAGGTGGAGATGCTAAAACAGCATGGAAAAGGAAAAAGGGCCAAAGCCATTCCTGTCAAGACATCAAGCATGTGGAGAAAATAATCTAAACCCTCAGCCCATACCAGCCACCAACTGAAGAGCACCAAGTAACCTCTGTCAATGCCGGGTGGAGCAGAAGAGTCACCCAGCCAAGCACTGCCCAAATTCCTGACCCACAAAATTATGAGATGTAATTAAATGCAGCAACACATAACCAGACTACCACACTAGCAGCTATTAAACACTGACATCTTCAAATAGTTCATGCTCAAAATTCAGTCTTTCCTAAATTACCTTAGCATAATGATAGAATTATCTCGTGCCAGGCAGCCACCACTACTGGGAGAAGGGGCCAGGTTTCAGTTGAGAAAATAGAAGGATCTCCTCCCCTAGCATCTCTTCCTATGATTGCTAGAGACGGATCTACATGGCCAAGGTGAAGGGCCATCATCTGTCACTGAGGACTCCAGAGATCACAGGCCACAGAGCCTGAAGTTTGCCAGCTCACACAGGATCCCCATCCCTGAGGGTATCCTTTGACCAACCCTATCCATGGTACTGCTCGACCAAACCCATGTCCACCACGTCATGGCGGTCACGTGTGGTTATTCTTGGAGGTGGAATGAGAACCAGTTCTCTTACTGCAGCCCTTGCCCTTCCAGGCTGAGCTGAGAGGAAAAGCCAAGTCTTGGAAGGAGAGATTCCTGGATTAACTTCCCCAAACCACGACTGGCAGCTGCCACCCACTCCCGTCCATGTGCCTGTCCTCACCCACCCACAGGGTTGCCAAGGCCTGACGGAGGTGGCTCTGTCAGAAACCATAATTAGGGATTTCATCATATACTTTAGCTCCCTGAGAACAAATTCTTCCCTACAGCATGCAAATCTATTGTTCAAATTTCAAACACCCAAATGACCTTTAACCACATTGTTGGGAATGCATTAGGTGGAAAAGTAAAGACACCACCTCGTCTGAATTACAGACATGGTCTCGAAATGCAGAAAAGGACATTTCTAAGGTTGAAGCAAGAACGAGAGACTTTAAAACATGATGAAGGAATACAGTGAGACTGACAAATATAACTTAGCAAGGTCCAGGTTGTACAGAGGAGAGCATGCACAGAGATGCCATGAGAGCAGAGAAAGGGGAGGTGAAAAGAGGGTCTTCTCCCCTCCTGGTTCCTGGCTTCAGAGGAATGAAGTCCCATTCAATGTCACTGAACACCTTCCCCCACTGTCTGTAGAGACAAATATAAATAGTGAGCTGACCATCTGAATAATCTATTATTCAGAAAGTCTGGATATTACTAGGGAAGAAAGGCGTTGGTTTAGAGGAAAGCTTTTTTTCCTCCAAAGGAAGAAATTTAGGACTTTTCTAAATGATCTCAATAATTTTCTCAATTTTTTACTTCAGATAATGACTCTTCCCAGAACACCCTTGGGTCGGGTCTATAGAGGCAGAGGAGGGAAGAGAGAAGGGGAAAGCCACCCAGGTTACCTCTCTGGTTGCTTAGACTGGTCCAATTCCACTAAGAATCACACAAACCTCTTCATTCCTTCTGCTGTGTTCACCTGACCTTTTTCAATTTCTTTTTCCTCTCTCCATTACCCTAAGGGAGTTATCTAGCCACTCCGACTTTCTTTGCATGCAAAATGTAACAGTCCTTTGTTTCTTCTTTCAGATAAAGGCCGTCATGGGGAGGGGAAGAGAAAAGAGCCTAGCTTCTTCAAATTAGCTCTGAAATAAAAGTCACTGCCAGATGTTATATAAAAGGTGACGTAATCCTAAAGTACTTCATTACATATGCAGCTCTGCTCTTCAGCCCAGGAGGAGTTTATTACATTTTGTCGATCCCATTTTCTAAACCCACATCATTTTTACATAATTTTTCCTGCCTGACAGACATCTTCACATTTTCACAGCAACCCATCAAGATAGCGTTGCAACAGCATAGGGAACTGGGTTGGCCATTTACAAATAAGGGCGCTAATAAGCCAGATTTGTCCCTGAGATACAATTCAGAGGTAAATGGTCTATCCATGCGTGTAAGAAGCACATCTATTTTAGAAAAATAGGGAAGAAAGCAGAGCATCATTCCAGCTGACACCGTGTTCTTTCAAAATAGGTACTGAATCTATTCTACAAGTAGGAAAATGGGGAAATGCCAATCTAAACTTATTCTTGCAATCCTCTTCGTTTCCCTAATAAATTCCTGAGTCCTAGTGGAATAAATAGCCATGGCAAATGCATTAAGATCAAACTTCCTGCCCTTTTGGATTGGCACAAAATTTAGATGAAAACACACATTTGTACCAAGGCAATATCTAGCTACCGGGATGCTTTAAGTGCAAACACTGCGAGACACTTCCTCCCACTCTCCAGGTGCTAAGCATCTTTCCCCCTCCTTTCCTGGGCACTTGGGGCCCTACTGCCCTCTGATGGTTATAAGCAGCAGTGCAAGCTGGACACTTCTTCCTTCCCAGGAGGATTAAGGACTAGCTGGGGTCCAGACCCACGCCGGTATTCTTGCCTGGAGAATCCCAGGGACAGAGGAGCCTAATGGGCTGCTGTCTATGGGGTCGCACAGAGTCAGACACGACTGAAGCGACTTAGCGGCAGCAGCAGGAGTCCAGAGCCGAGAGGACCACTGCCTTAAGATCACTATGAGAGGCCGAATACTCTCAGCTACTAGTTGGGAAAAAAATCGGACTCAGAATTCCGGTGGGAGAAGAAAATGCCTGTAACTCCCACTCCCAAGAAATGTATATACATATATGCCATTCATCTTGAGAATCTCCTTCAGTTTTAACGAAAGACCTCTGTTAAAATGAACTTTATGGCTCCAGACTGTAACTACAAACTCGGGGTAACAGATTTTCTCATTTCTTTTAAGCGCAGAATTTGAATATAGGACAAAGGGAGATGTGAAGGCTTTGTAAAAAGAACTCTGATGTTCCCCTGTGCCCTCCTCCCCCATTGCTGAGGAAACACATGTAGATGGATGGATCACTAGGCCCCAAAATACATGTATTATTTTCTACTTTTGCCCAAGGTCATCACATTCCTTAGTTCTAAACTATTTTGCTTTGTAGATTCAAATTTTCCTTTCCTTTTAAAGCAGTTTTTCTTCATATGAAGGTTATTCGTGCACATAGCCTAAAGAGTCAAATAGTTCTGCAAGTCTCATTCCAAAAACAGCAGTCCCCACAGCATCTACCTCTTGTTTCCTGCTCCTAAGAGGCAACTACTTTCAACTCTTTCAACTGAATCATTTACTCTCTGCCTCCACGTTTCTGAATGATGTGTGTATGTTGCTATTTCTTGATGTCTCAGTTTAGGCATTTTATACTGACTGTGTACTATGGAAGACAATTTCATGCACATATACACACAGACCCCACCACACAAATATCCTTTCCAGTATAATTTTGGTAAGATTAAAAATCAACATTTACAGTACTATGACTATTAAATTCTTAACAGCCAAGTCATGTAGGCTCTGGGAGCTGGTGATAGACAGGGAAGCCTGGCATGCTGCAGTCCATGGGATCGCAGAGTCGGACATGACTGAGTGACTGAACTGAAGTCATATAAAGTTTTTATTTTCCTTGGAGTTTTAAAAAAAAGTGCTTTTTTCCCACATGCTCATTTTTCTATTGTATTCATTCCCTGGAGGAGGTCATGGCAACCTACTCCATTTTCCTTGCCTGGAGAATCCCATGGACAGATGGAGGCTGGCAGGCTGCAATCTATGGGGTCACAAAAAGTCGGACATGACTGAAGCAACTTACCATGCATGCACCCAATGTATTAATTTCATAGAGCTGCCATAACAAAGTACCACAGTCTTGGTGGCTTTAAGCAAGAGAAACTGGGGATTCCCTAGAAGTTCATGGGTTAGGACTCTTGTGCTTTCACTGCAATAAATAAATTAATAAGTCCACTGCTGAGACCTACAGCTCAAGGAGGTGGGGGAGGGAGATTCTTTTAAAATATAATAAGAGAAATGTATTATCTCACTGTTTTGGAAATTTACTATTCACAGTCTGAAATCGAGGTGTTGGAAAGACCATGTTCCCTTTGAAGCCTCCAAGGAGGAGCCTTCTTTGCTCCTTCCTACCTTCTAGTGTTTGCCAACGACCCTGGCATTCCTTGGCTTGCAGAAACATTTACACCTTGATGGTCGCATGGCCTGTTTTCCTGTGTAGGCCTGTATCATCAAACAGCACACTCCTCTTCATATGGCATGGTCTCTCTATATTGTTTCTCCTCTTGCTATCAAGACATCAGTCATCTAAGACTAAGGGCCTACCCTGTTCCTGTCTGACCTCACCTTAATTTACATCCTCATTGCATCTGCAAAGACATTATTTCTGAATAAGGTCACATTCTCAGGTATCAAGTGTTGGAACCTCAACTTATGCTTCAGGGGTCATATTCTACCCACATCTATCTTCATCAGCTTATTCCCAAATTCTCTCCAATTGTCTAAATCTCCTCTGAGTATATGCAAATATTTTCTGTTTCCTATCAGGTTCCATCTTCTGTGTTGGTTCCCACTCAGGCTTTCCCTTTATGACTGATTATAGTTACAGTCCATAACCTTTCAAGTTCAAATGCAAAAACAGTGCATGGTCCTATCTCAATAGTGGCATTGGCTTACACAAGGTCACATGCCAATCTCAAACCAATAGTTACAAGAAAGAGAATGCTATGTGCGCAGTGGCTTAAGCCTGGGTCTTATGATCTATCCCTGGAGCTGAGAGTAAGACCAGTTTTATTTAACTGCATGATCTGAGCATGAGAAAGAGGTGATTCCTATATAAGAGCAGGATTTGAATATGAGACAAAGTGACATAGGAATATGGAACAAAAGGTGAACAGATGTCAAGCACCAAAAAACATTAATGTCCACTATATGCTGTCAACAAGACCTTTAAGAAGTATCACTTTCCCTAAACCAGAACACCAACTTTGGCTCTCTAGAGAATTTTATGATAATCGACTCACTCCAGAAAAGTTAAAAAAAAAAAAAAGAAACTGAACAAAAATACATTCACATCTACATTTTATCCTTTTTTTGCTTTTATAGGAATTAGTCTGGTAAGATCTAAAGGAAAAATACACATCACTTTAATACATTTTGACATCCTAAAATGTTTGGGGAGAAGGTATTATCCCAAATACAAAATGTCCTACAAATGCAAAGAAATACCCTCTGGTCAAGTCCTCATGATTTCAAACAGAAGGATGCAGAAAACAAAAATTCCAACCAAGCAGGCAATAACAATCCCACTGATATTAAAAATGTTCTCCTGCCGAGATGCCACAAGAAGTTTTCTTCAAGTGAATTTTCACACTTCACCCTAGTTGTCCAAAATCATCTGTTCCCATCTATGAAGAGTTTTGAGAACACCAGCCTCACTCCCTATCCAGCGTACAGCATCAAAGGAGTTCAGAAATGTTTAGCTTTGGGTTTCCTTTCTATTGACTTCTCTATTAATTTTTGACCTAATTTTTTGTACTTTGGAACAATAGATCCCAAACTTTAATAGTGATTTTATTCACTGAAACAGTTAGTGTTTGAGTCTAAGAATTAATGATCTTTCCCAACCTGAAGGCCTCTCTCAGGGCAAAACACAGGCTTAGAGACATAAGACCCAAGACAATAAAATCACAAAGAAAAATGGAGGAAATGGGAGAAGATGGTGTCATGGTTAATTTTACGTATTAGTTTGACTGGGGCCCAGGATGCCCAGATGTCTGGTTAGCTGTTATTACCTGGGTGTGTCTGTGGGAGTGTTTCAAGAAGAGATAGATGAGCATTTGAATTAGTGGACTGAGTAAGCAGAAAGCCGTTGTCAGTGTGGGCGGGTACCATCCAATCCATTGAGGACACAGATACTACAAAAAGGCAGAGCAAGGTTGCATTCTCTCTCTGCCTGAATACTTGAAGTGAGATATATATTTATATTTTGTGATCACAATGAACATTTCCATTTACTTTGCATTATATGTCATTATAAATGTTAACAAAACTTAAAAAGGATACCTTTGGGTCGGTCAGCAGAAAGTACAAAAGTCTCGTGTGGGGGCTGCAGTTTAAGGATGCTGTCTTCAGCCATTACACGATGGCAAAACAGTGGTAAGCAGTACCCAAGTCCGTATCAAAGACACTGTGCATTTCCTTATATATCTTATTGAATCTGTTTCTCTGGAGAACCCTGAATGATACAGATGGAATAGAGAGGAAAAGAAAAAATAATCAAATAAAAAACTAGGGGAAGAGAAGGCCAGGAAGAAAACAGAATAAAGAACGTGGAGAGAAGAATATAAGATGATAAGATGGGAAAAGCCCTAACTTGGGTATGAGGATCTGCTCTTTGTAACTCACTGCCTAACCCTGTGCGCCTGTCTGGGGTTACCCCTCTGGGCCCCAGTAAGAGGAGCAACCTGACAACACCTCTTGAATTCCTCTGGTCCAGCCACTCTCCAACTGTGATTCCTCCAGTCCACCCCCTCAGCTAACTCGTGCAATAGGTGCCTACCTGCCAGGGCCCTCACCTGGGTGGGGATGACAAGCAGCTCGCTGTAGGGCTGGTTTTAAGTGCTGCCTTTGTCAATAAAGAAAGCCCTTTTCGGCATTCTGAGCTCAGAGAGAGGATCCCGGTGGGATGGGCAGCTAAGTGCTGGATGTAAAGCTGCCAAACCATCAGGCCCAGGGGAGGTGCTCTGCGAAGAGCATTTCCTAAAAACTCAGCATTTAGAATGACACATCTCGACATCCCATTCCCAGAACCTATCACTTCACCTCCTATGGGGTTTTAATGGTTGAAAAAACAATAAGCTCTCTATCCCAGGTGATGTTAGCAAAAGACCTATTTCTCGGATCAATGCCCTCAACCAAATACCAGAGAAAATACACAGGCTCTTTTAGGTCTTATTCACCCTTCTATTTGCTGCTGCCCCTCCATGGAAAGAGATGAGATTTTATGGCATGATTAGTACTGAGAGTTCTGGGCGAGCAGTGATCTTCAACCAGAGGACATTCAAATCCCCTAGAGAGGTTGTTTTTAAAAATGGCTGTTGGGGCCCCTTTCCTAAAATTTTTCATTTAATTGGTCTAATAGAGGAATGCAGGCATCAGTCTTTTCTCTTTAAACACTCCCCAGGTGATGCTAATGTGAGGCCAGGATGAGAACTAGGAGGCTGAGGGCTACAGTGTTTCCACCGGGTGTGGAGCAGCAGGGAGCCCCTCAGACACACCTGCTTTACGTTTCCATTTGTTTTAGCCAAGAATCCTTTAACAGAAAGGAAGTTTCCCTCACAATAGCTATAGATGCTGTGTTTTGGTCTAGCTTTTCTCTTTCCCCTATTGAGCTACAGACATGGGGGAAGGCAATGGCACCCCACCCCAGTACTCTTGCCTGGGGAATCCCATGGACGGAGGAGCCTGGTAGGCTGCAGTCCATGGGGTCACTAGGAGTCGGATACGACTAAGAGACTTCACTTTCACTTTTCACTTTCATGCACTGGAGAAGGAAATGGCAACCCACTCCAGTGTTCTTGCCTGGAGAGTCCCAGGGACCGAGGAGCCTGGTGGGCTGCCGTCTTTGGGATCGCACAGAGTCGGACACGACTGAAGCGACTCAGCAGCAGCAGCAGCAGCTACAGACATACTCTAAGCAAGCAAGGGTCCTACCAAGGGTAAGAAAACCATCAAATTTTTGCCAAACTAGCGCCCTTCTAAATTTGGGGCTGACATCACTGTTTTAGTACTTACAAGAACAACTGATCTACCTCCATCTAAGGAAATGAGTTCCAATGCCAAGCAGTTCTGGTTCGATAATATGTTCATCATCAAAGCCATTTCTTAGGTCCTAGAGAAAGAGTCACTGGCCCTGTGTTCCTAAATCTTAAACTTTGTCCTGTATTCTGAAAAGTCTGTCCCTCCGCAGAGTTTAAAACAGCTATATCCATAGTTTGAGCAGTATCTCAGTTTGTCATGGATCTTCAAAGTAAACTATCTGGCTTCTGTGGCCATCAATTTTTACTTTTTGAAATTTGTCAATAACATTCCTCGCTCCAATGTTCCATTGATCAGTTTTCATTCCAATCCCAAAGAAGGGCAATGCCAAAGAATGTTCAAACTGCTGCATAGTTGCACTCATTTCATATGCTGACAAAGTAATGCTCAAAATTCTCCAAGCTAGGCTACAACAGTACATGAACCGAGAACTTCCAGATGTTCAAGCTGGATTTAGAAAAGGCAGAGGAACCAGAGATCAAATTGCCAACATCTGTTGGATCATCAAAAAAGCAAGAGAATTCCAGAAAAACATCTATTTTTGCTTCATTGACTATGCCAAAGCCTTTGACTGTGTGGATCACAGCAAACTGTGGAAAATTCTGAAAGAGATGGGAATACTAGACCACCTGACCTGCCTCCTGAGAAATCTGTATGCAGATCAAGAAGCAGCAGTTAGAACCAGACATGGAACAGTAGACTGGTTCCAAATTGGGAAAGGAGTACGTCAAGGCTGTATACTGTCACCCTGCTTATTTAACTTACGTGCAGAGTACATCATGTGAAATGCCAGGCTGGAAGAGGCACAAGCTGAAATCAAGATTGCCAGGAGAAATATCAATAACCTCAGATATGCAGATGACACCACCCCTACGGCAGAGAGTGAAGAGAAACTAAAGAACCTCTTGATGAAGGTGAAAGAGGAGAGTGAAAAAGCTGGCTTAAAACTCAACATTCAAAAAATTAAGATCATGGCATCCAGTCCCATCACTTCATGGCAAATAGATGGGGAAACAATGGAAACAGTGACAGACTTTATTTTCTTGGGCTCCAAAATCACTGCAGAAAAGACGCTTGCTCCTTAGAAGAAAAGCTGTGACAAATCTAGACAGCGTATTAAAAAGCAGAGACATTACTTTGCCGACAAAGGTCCATATTGTCAAAGTTAAGATTTTTCAGTAGTCATGTATGGATGTGTGAGTTGGACCTTCTGAGATTCTGAGATTACAATCTCAGAAAGCTGAGTGATGAAGAATTGATGCTTTCGAACTGTGGTGTTGGAGAAGACTTTTAAGAGTCCCTTGGACTGCAAAGTGATCAAACTAGTCAGTCCTAAAGGAAATCAATCCTGCATATTCACTGGAGGGACTGAAGCTGAAGCTCCAATACTTTGGCCACCTGATGGGAACAGCCAACTCATTAGAAAAGACCCTGATCTTGGGAAAGATTGAAGGCAGGAGGAGAAGGGGACTGCAGAGGATGAGATGGTTGCGTGGCTTCACCAAATCAATGGACATGAGTTTGAGTAAGCTCTGGGAGATGGCGAACGACGGGGAAGCCTGGCGTGCTGTAGTCCATGAGATCACAGAGAGTCAGACACAGCTTAGTGACTGAACAAAAACAACATGATGTTCCATATATTTAGCCCTTACAGTATATCAGTCACCATAATAGACACGAAATATATCTAATGCTCAGGACAAGCCTGAAAAACAAGCACTATTTTTCTAAGTTTACAGATGAGAGATCCCATGGCTGTTAACTATCAGACCAGAGATTCAAATTCAGGTCTATCTGGCTCCAAAAATAATCATCTTCCCACAGCACTCTACTTTCCACAGAAAATCTGTTGGAAGGTCAGTAGCTACAACAAAACAATAAAAGTAGATATGTGTATAGTAAAGAGCTGAATTACCCCCAGTGTTCTCTCCTTACTCCCTGAATTCTAAAAGGATCCTTAGCCCCAGATTTCCCATCCTCAACTACATCAAAGTCTTTAGAGCCTCCAAGTCCTCTGAAAATGCAAATACTTCCTGATTAATTCGTGAGATGCATTACACACTTCTAAACTCTATATAATCAGATCCTATAGATGTTTAATCAGTGTGGCTGGTAGAGTGGGAACTGGAAGCTCCAAAGGACAGACGGACATTTGTTTGAGTCGACTAGGAAAAGGACTTTCTAACAAGAATGCAAGTTCTTACACAGATCAGGCTCCTTGAGAGAGAAAGGCAACTTGGGGCAGACACCAGGAACACAGTCAACCACATTCAAAGACAAGCAAATTAGGATGCATGCCAGCTTTTTGAGAACAAAAGAAGGCCCCACTCCCCAACCTCTGGTGCTCTACAAACCAAGCAAATAGACTGCAATCCTAAAAGGTTTATCCAGCTACATTCCCCCAGGGTTGTCTTAAAGAAGATAGAAAGAGCCGGACCACAATAGAAAAGCCCCTGTCTCACTTGGTAGGTCATGCTGAAGTTGGAAGAATGTAATTGCTTGAATATATAGATCCCATCTGAGTTGGCCCTTCTCACTGAGACAATCTAGTCTTAAAGGACTGTCCCTTCCTCTCTCCTATTAGTAGGCAGCAGCCGCCTCGTCATCCCCTCCAGAGTCAGGAAAGCTATTATCTATCTCCTGGATTTAGTGAAGCAAATAGAAGTTTGATTTCTTTTCAGATAAAAGAGATGATGCAAATGAGAATTTTATCTTGCATGGAGGAGTGACAAAGTAGGAGAATGAATCCTTCTTGATTACAATCTTCCATCATTCTGATTTTATAATTACTGAATGGAATCAATCAGCTTTCAATTGTTACCTTGGTGAAAGATTAAAACATCATTACTTGTCCTACATATTTCACACTTTAGCAAATTTTAATAAACTGAATGCATGAGAAATGGTTATATTATTTCTCATGATATTGGGATGCTAATGACATTTGTATTGATTTTAATACACATTTGTTGGTCAAAAAGAGTCAGATTCCAACGAGGCATAGCATCCTATAATCAGCACTAACAAATGAAGACTACTGAACACTGAAATGGCCCAGATGAAGTCATTAATCAGAAATATCATAAAATAATTGCCAAAAAACTAGGGCGGTCTTATTTTCCTAATGAACATCTTTTATGGAATATTGATTCATTTATAACTCTTACACATTGTTGATTTCTCTATTAAAATATTTTAAGTAAGTATATGAAAAGCACTTTAAAAAGGCAACATTAGGAGAGAACTAACTTCTCAATAGAGGGGTTCATAGGTACCTCCCCAAAAGGTAAGAAAGAGTCCTGACGATCACAGAATATATACAACTCTTCCTTAAAGCAATTGAAGTCTGAAAATTTCTTAGCCTAAGAGTGGGAAAGAACTTACAGAGTTATGAATGACGTAAAACAGAATAATAAAGGTGATGTTTCCGTAGTTAAGACACCACAGCTTCAAGTAACTTTGGCTGCTTGACTTGTACTTCATTTCCCTCATCTGTAAAATGGGACATAATAATAACACTCACTCCACAGGGCTGGTGTCAAGATAAAATGCAAAACTAATATACATACAGCCAATATTAGCCTCCTCCGGTCAAACTGCATTTCCCCAGTTAAAACAGTGTGTTGTTGCTGTTCAGATGCTAAGCTGTGTCTGACTCTTTGTGATCCCATGAACTGCATATGCAGCACACCAGGCTTCCCTGTCCTTCACTATCTCGGAATTTGCACAAACTCATGTCTGTTGAGTCAGTGATGTCATCCAACCATCTCATCCTCTGAGACCCACTGCTCATCTTGCCCTCAGTCTTTCCCAGCATCAAGATCTTTTCCAATGAGTTGACTCTTTGCAGCAGGTGGCCAAAGTATCAGAGCTTCAGTATCTGTGCTTCCAATGAATATTCAAGGTTGGTTTCCTTTAGGATTGACTGGTTTGATTTCCTTGCTGTCCAAGGGACTCTCAAGAGTCTTCTTGAGTTTCATATATATGAAGACCTTATTTTGTTTTACCCAAATTCTCTCTGTTTGATTTTTTATGATTACTTACTCTAGCTGGTACATTGATCCATGCCTCCTAGGGGGCTAATCAAGTCTGGGAGGATCTGGAAACTAGAGTCCAGCCTTGCAGGTAATAAATAGTGAGGGGTGATGAGGAAGCCAGAGAATGAGGTCTTAAATGCTTCACAGTGTGAAACTTTACCAGCGCCAGCCTTTAATAGACCTATAAGAATCGAGATAAATGTCTTCTGTGGGATTCCATCTCTTCTAAATGCTGGAAAAAGCAATGTTTTTCTCCAAGAGAATATAAAAGATAAAATATAGATGGCCCTGGAAAGACATGTGAGTGGAAACGAGAGAGCCAGGCTTATAAGCAGCAGGACATGCGAAGAGTCACGGGAAGGGGGCTGGTGTGTCTGAGCCAAGTTCATCTGAATCTTCCAGAGATGAGAGTTAGAGGACTGGAAATGGGGGTCCTGGGTGACACCACTGGGTATTTCAAAATAAAATCAACTCTTTCAAAGCCCATTTTTTTCAATTTCAGATTCACTGGCCTTCCTTTCCATTTTGGTTTTTCAAAAACTTCATTGACACCAATTCAACATACTATTCTTCAGATCCAGTTAAATTCATTCTACCAACCTCTTTTATCAGCTTTTTATTATCCCACATCTTCCTTTAAGGTTATTTGAAATTTTAAAACAATACAATAATGAGCGTTTTTTAATCAAAGCAAGATACCCCTTATATCTGCTGTGGGAAAAAAAAAAATTATATAGGCCACTTATACCTTGACGACGACGGTGACTGCAGCAGCAGTTATTGTATATGGAGCGCTCACCATGAAGCAGGCATCATCCTGATTGTTTTACTTGGATTAATGTGTTTAAGTCTTACAACATCCCAACAAAAGCAGACTGTTATTACAGATGAGGAAACTTAAGGTCATAAAGTTGGTGGTAAAACAAGGATTGCTTCTTTCTTAAATAACTATTCACTAGGGGTAAAATACAACAAATAAACTACATTTTTAAATGTAGATTAAAGGAGAGAGAGGTGCAGTTATATTTTTAAGTACATTTATTCACAAAGGGTATAAAAAGCAACCTGAGAGCACTCGCAGATAAATAGTGCTTTACTTTAAGGCCCTTGAAAAAAGGTTTTGGTTTTCTAAACTAGTCATAACAGTAAGTCCCATGCTATGTACCTTTAGTGTGATTTTTAACTCTCCTTACTTTGTGATATGGGGGGTCTGGGTTCCTTCGCTTGAATCTAGGAGGGCTTATGACTAACAGTGGAGATGACACCATGTACTTTCAAGTTTAGCTCATAAATGCCTGTTTCTGATGGGATACTTGCTTTTGGAACCCAGCTACCATAGACTTGCATCTTAAAGGCCCAAGAAAAATACCAATTCCTTCTAGAGAGCTTAACTTAACCAATTACAGGAGGCTCACTCGGATACCATAGCAAAGTCCTTAGGGGCCATTGTTCTTCGGATCTCTTGGCAGCCCCCATTCAGCAAGGACAACCACCACAGGACCCCACAAACAAGTGGAGAGCCAACAGAAGGTTTTCCCCGCAACTTTCGGAATCACCTCCACAACTCTCAGGCCCCGCATGTCAGTGGATGGCCACCCTCCTATTACACCCACAGTTTTCGGGCCCCCATGCTGGTGGTCATCTCCCACCACTTTTCATTCCCTGTCCTGTATCTCCCAAAATCTCAGCATTCAGGGCACTTTCCTCCATCTCCAGGCGGTCCTGCCAATTGCTGGGCCGCATCCCTGCAAGGCCTGTGCTTGCCCAGCTTTAAGATGGAGCAAAGAACCCAAAGTCAGTAACAGAAGTTTAATGGATGGGGGGGATCTTACATGTCTGAAGCAAGGTCTTGGAGCGACATCCACCCTGTGCCGCTGAGGGCAAGCAGGACATGGCGGCTGTCTTTGCTGGGAGGGGGAGGGGATTACCAGTTACAGAGGAATTGGAGTCAGGTGATGCTAATGCAGATACTCCAGTACTTTGGCCACCTCATGTGAAGAGTTGACTCCTGATGCTGGGAGGGATTGGGGGCAGGAGGAGAAGGGGATGACAGAGGATGAGATGGCTGGATGGCATCACCGACTCGATGGACATGAGTTTGAGTGAACTCCGGGAGTTGGTGATGGACAGGGAGGCCTGACGTGCTGCGATTCATGGGGTCGCAAAGAGTTGGACACGACTGAGCGACTGAACTGACTGACTAGGCTCATTAGTTGCCAGGAAATCCCACAAAGGGGGCTTGCTCCTCACTACCCCTTTAATGAGAACAATCACCAGCTGGGGCCTGAGGCAAGTATGTAGAAAGGTCGGTCTGGTGGATAAGATACAGGTGAAACAGGCACTGGTCAGGCAGGAGGCTGGGCAGAGGGCAAGAGAGCAGCCATCTTGAGTGCCCTGGTCATACGGAGACCAAAGGAGTCAGCAGGGTTGGTTCCTTCTGCCATATGAGGAAGAATCTGTCCCAGTCCTCTACCCTGGCTTCTGGTAGTTTGCAGACAATCTTTGGTGCTCCTTATCTTGTAGATGTAGATCCCAACTTCTGCCTTGATGGTCACATGATGTTCTCCTTGTGTGCATATCTCTGTGTCCAAATTCCCCCTTTTTATAAGTAAATGAATCATATTGAATTAGGAAAGTGAAAAGAAACTAAAGAGAATCTTGATGAGGGTGAAAAGAGAGAGTGAAAAAGCTGGCTTAAAATTCAACATACAAAAAACAAAGATCATGGCATCCAGTCCCATCACTTCATGGCAAATAGAAGGGGAAAAAGTGGAAGCAGTGACAGATTTTGTTTTCTTAGGTTCCAAAATCACTGTAGACAGTGACGGCAGCCACGAAATTAAAATACACTTGCTCCTGGGAGGAAAGCAATGACAAACCTAGACAGTGTATTAAGAAGCAGAGACAAAAATAAATAAAAGCAGAGACTTGACTTTGCTGACAAAGTAGTCATGGTTAAATGTTAGGACTTAACTGTCCAATTTAGTCAAGTCAAAGCTATAGTTTTTCCAGTAGTCATGTACGGATATGAGAGTTGAACCATAAAGAAGGCTGAATGCCAAAGAATTGATGCTTTTGAACTGTGGTGCTGGAGAAGACTCTTGAGAATCCCTTGGACTGCAAGGAGATCAAACCAATCAAACAAGCCTGAATATTCATTGGAAGGACTGATGCCGCGAAGCTCCAATACTTTGGCCACTTGATACAAAGAGCTGACATTGAAAAAGACCCTGATGCTAGGAAAGGTTGAAGGCAAAAGGAGAAGGGGCGGCAGAGGATGAGATGATTAGGTGGCATCACCAACTCAATGGACATGAATTTTAGCAAACGCTGGGAGATGGTGAAGGACAGGGTAGCCTGGCATGCTGCAGTCTGTAGGGTTGCAAAGAGTCAGACATGCCTGAGTGACTGAACAACAGTGCAAACAAACAACTAGTGACCTCATTTTAATTAGGCTTTGATTATCTCTGTAAACCCTATCTCCAGTCTCCCTTTCTGAGGTTCTGGGGGTCAGAACTTCAACATATATCTCGGGAGTAAGGGGAGAGAGACACAATGCAACCCATAACATCAGTGAAGAAATACGACCTAAAATGGGTAGTTCCATCATTTTGAAAAAGCAAAACATAAATTCAGCAGACAGTGGCAGTTTGCTTGATGTGTATATAAAGAAATGTGCAAAACACTTCTTTTGAAATTCCAGACAAAAGCAACCCTGGCCGGCTCTTTTTATGAACCTCAAATTCGGCCCAGATTCATAAATCCTTGTAGAAAACCCAGGCCAATTTTGAAGTTTCCAACAAATTCCAGAGGCTGAATGGATCAGACAGAATTTCACTTGGTATTTAGGATTATTGCATTTAACCTAAAACTTAAGGCACATTCATGGAACACAAACTCCTTACAAATTGAATAGCAGCAGATACTAAGGGCTCATGAGCCATCTGGAATGTACATGCTGAATGTTGAGGTTTTCCCATGTCAGTAACATGGGACGAGGGTGGCAGGCAGGCTGGCAAGTTCTCACTGTTACCAACTCTATAATGGTGTGTTTGCATCTCATGTGCATTTGAATTATTTCAAGTAGTGCAGATACACAAATAATAATAAAGAACCTCTTTGTGAGTAAAATTTAAAACAATGTGTATCTCATTAAACGCAAAATTTGTCAAAACTTGCAAAATTTCAGAACAGGCAGGCTTATTGACTCACAAACTGTGGTTCTATTAATGCCATAGGAAGATGTCACTTTAACTGGTTATCGGAAACAACTGCCATCTTTGACCAGCAGGCATTAGTAACCATGTACATCTAAACTTCCACCAGTGGTTTCAGTAGCCATTGTGCTCTCATTTCAAATTTTACTGTGTTGACAAAGGATTAATCTACAAAATGGGCAACCAGCTCATGCAATTCAATACTAGAAAAACAAACAACCCAATCAAAAAGTGGGTAAGAGACCTAAACAGACATTTCCCTAAAGAAGACATACAGATGGCTAGTAAACACATGAAAAGATGTCGAACATTGATTGTTTTTAGAGAAATGCAAGTCAAAACTACAATGAGGTATCATTTCACACTGGTTGCTGCTGCTGCTGCTGCTAAGTCGCTTGAGTCGTGTCCAACTCTGTGCGACCCCATAGACGGCAGCCCACCAGGCTCCCCCCGTCCCTGGGATTCTCCAGGCAAGAACACTGGAGTGGGTTGCCATTTCCTTCTCCAATGCATGAAAGCGAAAAGTGAAAGTGAAGTCGCTCAGTCGTGTCCGACTCTTAGCGACCCCATGGACTGCAGCCCACCAGTCTCCTCCATCCATGGGATTTTCCAGGCAAGAGTACTGGAGTAGGGTGCCATCACCTTCTCTGGAAGAATAGTACAGAGATTCCTTAAAAAACTAGGAATGAAACTACCATGAGTGTGTACTAAGTCACTTCAGTCATATCCAACTCTTTGTGACTATGGATTGTAGCCCACCAGGCTCCTCTGTCCATGAGATTCTCCAGGCAAGAATACTGGAGTGAGTTGCCATGACCTCCTCCAAGGGATCTTCACAACCCATGGATCGAACCCACGTCTCCTGCGGCTCCTGCATCACAGCCAGATTCTTTACCACAGAGCCACTGCTAAAGCCCCAAAATTACCATGTGACCCAAAAATCCCAGTATTAGGCACGTATCCTGATAAAACCATTATTGAAAAAGACACATGTACCCCAGTGTTCTTTGCAGCACTATTTACAATAGTTATGACATGGAAGCAACCTCAATGTCCATCAACAGATGAATGGATAAATAAGCTGTGGTACTTATATACAATGGAATATTACTCAGCTATAAAAAGGAATACATCTGAGTTAGTTCTAATGACTGAACCTAAAGCCTATTATACAGAGTGAAGTACCTCAGAAAGAAAAACGCAAATATTGTATATTAACACAAATATATGGAACCTAGGAAAATGGTGCTGATGAACCTATTTGTAGGGCAGCAATGGAGATGCAGACATAGAGAACAGACTTATGGACACAGCAGGGGAAGGAGAGGAAAAAGTGGGATGAATGGAGAGTAGCATGGAAACATATACATCATCATATGCAAAATAGATAGCCAGTGGGAATTTGTTGTATGATGCAGGGAGCTCAAACCAGTGCTCTGTGACAACGCAGAGGGGTGGGATGGGGTGGGAGGTGGGAGAAAGGTTCAGGAGGAAGGGAGCATATGTATTCATGTTGATATACAGCAGAAACCAACACAATATTGTAAAGCAATCATTCTCCAATTAAAAATAAATATTTTTTTTGACAGTTGTTAAGATGAAAATCTTTGGAAAAACAGTGTCATCCAGGGGTTCATTTAAGTGATGGATCTACCACTGGAAAATCAGTAGCTTGGGACTAGGAATTAGGTGTAATGAAAAGCTGTGGAGGCAATCAAGATACCAACCTTGATATGCCCTACTGTGAAATATGAAGAGAGAACTGTGTAAAAGACTAAAGACCAATAACCCTATTTACGAGACAGCAAAAGAGACACTGATGTATAGAACAGACTTTTGGACTCTGGGACCGGGAGAGGGTGGGATGATTGGGGAGAATAGCATTGAAATATGTATAATATCATATCTGAAACGAGTCGTCAGTCCAGGTACGATGCCCGATAACAAATGCCTGCGGCTGGAGCACTGGGATGACCTGGAGGGATGGTGTGGGGAGGGGAGAGGGAGGAGGGTTCAGGATGGGGAACACGTGTATACTGGCAGCGGATCCATCTTGATGTATTGTAAAAGCAATACAATATTGTAAAGTTAAGCAAAAAAAAAAAAAAAGACTAAAGACCAAGAAACAAAAAGCAGTTCAAGCAAAAATAGGCCTCCATAGGTGTGGGGGTTTACACTTTGCAAATGTGTCCCCTCCATTTGTACTTATTCCCATGGGAAAATTAGTCTTAAATTGTGAAGATTTTAATTGTTCAAGGCCTTCAGGAATATTTCTGCTGAATTAAAAACCACCAATCCTGTATTTTCTTAACAGTTTTACTGAAATATAACCTACATATCCCCTTATTGTACAATTCAGTGATTTTTAATAAATTTACTGAATTGTGTAACCCTCACCATAATCTAGGCTTCCCAGGTGGCACCAGTGGTAAAGAATCCGCCTGCCAATGCAGAAGGCAGAAGAGACGCTAGTACAATCCATGGGTTGCAAGATCCCTTGGAGAAGGAAATGGCAACCCACTCCAGTACTCTTGCCTGGGAAAGCTCATGGACAGAGGAGCCTGGTGGGTTATAATCCATGGGGTCGCAAAGAGTCAAACACTGCTGAGCAGGGGCACACATGAGCACACACACACACATACACACACACACACACACCATAATCTAGTTTTAAAGCATTTTTATGAACCCAGTAAGATTTCTCATGACCATTGATGATTTTTTTAATCTTTATTGATTCATCCATTGGTTCATTTATCTGGCTGCACTGGGTCTTAGCTGCGGCATTCAGGACCTTTGATCTTCGTTGCTGCACGTATGATCTTTCAGTTGTGGCGTGCAGGATTTTTAGTTTTGACATGCAAACTATTAGTAGCAGCATGTGGGATCTAGTTCCCTGTCCAGGGATCAAACCCAGGTCCCCTGCATTGGGAGCACAGAGTCTCAGCCACTGGACCACCAAGAAAGTCCCCCCACTGACAGTTAATCCCTGTTCTTACCTCCATCCCCAGGCAACCACTGACTACTTTTTGTCTCCTTGGAGTTGCCTTTTCTGGACATTTTGTACAAATGGAATCATCCAATATATAATCATACAATATGTAGTCTTTGTGTCTGGCTTCTTTCATTCAGCATGATGTTTTTGAGGTTTATCCATATTGTAGCGTGTATCAGTATTCCATTCCGTTTATTGCTGAATATTCCATCATATGGATCCTGTAGTCATTTCTGGCTTTTTTGGTTTGTTTTGTTTGGGTCTTTCTTTGGTGGCACTATACAGCCAAAAAACTAAGCTTGCAGGATCTTTAGCTTCCCAATCAGGGACCAAACCTGGGGTCACGGCAGTGACAGCGCCAACCACTGGAGAACCAGGGACTTCTGTAGTTGTTTTTAGACTTAAGTTTAAATGTCCCAAAGGTATAGCTACTTCTTACTGTGTATGCCAGATGTGACTTTGAGTATGTGTAGGAGATAGTACCCCTCCCTTACACTGAGGGGTGGAGTCTATTTCCTCTCCTCCTCTCCCTAGCTTACCCTGACACTTGACTTGTTCAATAGACATAGGAGTATCATCCTGGGACATCTAAGCCCTGTTAAGAAAACTGGCATCTTCTGTATCCTTCTCTGAGAAGCCAGGCATCATGCTGTAAAGAAGTTAGGGCTAGACTACTCGATGAAGAGAGAGCATAAGGAGCTAGGCTTTCAACCACAAGAGACATCTCAGGTGTTCCAGCTCCAGCCAAACCTCCAGGTGAATGCAGCTGCATGAATGACTGCTGTCACATCATGCAGATCTGAGAGAACACTCAGCTTAGCCCAGGCAATCCATACAAGAACAGATCATAAATTATTGTCATTTTAAATCACTCAGTTTTGGAGTCATTCGTTATGCGGGAATTTTTGGTTACCTAACCAAAACATAATGATTAGTGGAAGTCTTTCTCTTCCATTTTAATTATTGTTGATTTTGCTCTTTCTTAGTTTCTATAGTTGTATTACAGAGAAGGCAATGGCACCCCACTCCAGTATTCTTGCCTGGAAAATCCCATGGATGGAGGAGACTGGTGGGCTGCAGTCCATGGGGTCGCTAAAGAGTCAGACACGACTGAGGGACTTCACTTTCACTTTTCACTTTCATGTGTTGGAGAAAGAACTGGCAACCCACTCCATTGTTCTTGCCTGGAGAGTCTCAGGGACGGGGGAGCCTGGTGGGCTGCTGTCTATGGGGTTGCACAGAGTTGGACACGACTGAAGCAACTTAGCATAGTTGTATTATATTCTGTATTATAGTATTGTATAGTCCATACATAATACAGTATACTCTACAGAGATTTCTAATGGGCCTTGACTTTAACATCACTTCCTTGGCTTTTTTTAGGGGGGGGAGGTACATTGAAGAATTTTATGTCAATCAACCTGTTTTCTGATATTCATATGCTGAAATACTGAGACAAAAATTTTTAAATGCTCTGAAGAGAACCACCTGGAGAGCTTTATAAAAATGAATTCTACAGCTCCATCTCCAGTTTCTCACTGTGATGGATAAGGAATCAGTATCCAGCTGTTCCCATAACAGTATACAAGTTAATTTAATAATCACACCAGGAAAGCTATTTTAATAACTCAATTAAGTATTTCCTGAAATTTGATTAAAGGAAGATCGGCATGTTAAACACTGTGCATAAGGACACAAAAAAGCATCAAAATATAACCCTTACCTTCAAGAAGTCTAGACACTGGGTGCCAAAAAAAAAAAAAAAATCAAGTCAGTATCAGATTAACTCTCAATCAGCATGCTTTCCAAGTTTCACAACTCTATGGGGCAACATTCACAGAGAAAATAATGTGAATGGTATCTCTTTGAAGCTATTTAACAGACTGTACTAGAGATAGAAAACTTAGTAATTGTTACATATCAATTCTGAAGGAGGACCCTCCCTACTCACTTCCCATGTATTCAGTCCATGAGTTATTGTTTCCAGGCTGGCTAATCAGAGGACAACATCCTTCTTGCTGTTACCAAGTCCAACCTCATACTGCTCACTGCACAACAGGCCGAAAAATCAAGAGACAAGTTGTTGGGGCAACAACAGAAAGCCAGCAGTCCAAGAAGACGGTGGACCTAGTGTCCCAAAGAACCATCATATCTGAGTTAGAATACAGGCTTCTTTTATACTAAAAGGGGAAAGGAGTGTTATTGGTTGTTGCAAACATCCATAGGAATTTTGCAGGAATACTTTATTCTTGCAACTGTCCACAGAGGTCTGGTCATACTATTCCTATAAACCTTCAACAAGACAAATGTTATTCTCTGTTCTGCAACTTTTTATCTCTATATTAATGGGAATCGTTATACCTTTAAAGGTCAGAGCCTTGAGATGGACTATTCTATATATTTTAGGCTATAGGCAACATTTTTTTTAAAGATTGATTGATTATTTATTTTTAAACTGGATCTTCAGTGATGCGCACAGGCCTCTCCAGCTGCGGTGAGTGAGGACCACTCTTTGATGCAATGCTGGGGTTTCTCACCACAGCAAACTCCTCCGTTGCAGAGCATGGGCTCCAGATGTGTAGGCTTCAATAGCTGCAGTGCCTGGGCTCAGTAGCAGAGGCTCTTGGGCTCTGAGAGTAGGGGTGAGAGGCTCAGTAGTTGCCCCGAGGCACGTGAGATCATCCCGAACCAGGGATCAAACCCACGTCCCCCGCATAGGCAGATGGACTCCTAAACACTAGACCACCAGGGAAGCCCTGTAGGCAACAATCTTAACTTGTAGCAGAAATAGTAGAATATAAAGGTTAAAAGAGATCAGCCCTGGGTGTTCTTTGGAAGGAATGGTGCTAAAGCTGAAACTCCAGTACTTTGGCCACCTCATGTGAAGAGTTGACTCATTGGAGAAGACTCTAATGCTGGGAGGGACTGGGGGCAGGAGGAGAAGGGGACGACAGAAGATGAGATGGCTGGATGGCATCACTGACTCGATGGACATGAGTTTGAGAGAACTCCGGGAGTTGGTGATGGACAGGGAGGCCTGGCATGCTGTGATTCATGGGGTTGCAGAGTCGGACACGACTGAGTGACTGAACTGAACTGAACTGACGGTTAAAAGAAAGGAAACAGAACCAGTGTGAAGTCAGATTTGTTCTTCCCTGTTACATGGCTCAGGGATGAACATGTGATGCAATTAGAGCCAATGAGACACAACATCTAGACTTCTGCTGGGACTGTGAGAAGGAGATACTCTCTTTCATCTAACTGGATTTAAAGCTGAGAGTGAAACCTTAGAGCTATTAACAACCATTTGTCACCTAACCAGGAAACAATGTCTTAGAAGAGAACAATACATTAGAAAAAAAGAACTGGGAACTGTCAAAAAAAATTGGACTCTCATGGTATCACCTGAACATTTCTTTCAAAACACATTGAAAGCCAATTCCTGTTCTGGACTTTTCAATTCTGTGAGCCAGAACAGGGACACAGAGAGAGACAAAGACATATATCTTTCATTATTTAAGTCAGCTCCAGTTGGAGTTTCTGTCACTTTGTAACTGTTTGGTTTCTTTTGGGGGGGGGGGGGGGGGAACGGCGGTTTTGGCCATGCATACACTTGTGGGATCTTAGTTTCCCAACCAGAGATCAAACCCAGGCCCATAGCAATGAAAGCTTGGCATCCTAACCACTGAACTGCCAGGGAATTCCCAATAACACATCTTTCTTAAAAGCATGTTTCTCACCACCAAAATGAAAATAGTACCTGTTACTGGGCTTTGGTGGAGTCTGAGTATTTTGGAAAGCATACAGCCTATTCACCTATGATGTATTATTCCTAATTCCTCTTTTTCCTCCTGCCTGAGTTCCTTGCAGGAGAACGTAATATATAATGCTATACCAAAAGAATATTTTCATTACCAAATATGCCCGTTCTGTGTTCAGGGACTTCTGATCCCCATCTGTTCCACAGGATTTTTCATATCATAGAATTCTTTGAAACCATATAAGCAAAGTTCTGTTTCAATGAACTGTTTGTTCCCTAAGCCACAAAAATAGCTTCTGCAAATGGGGTCCTATGTTAAAAATGATATTTCTGAAAACATTTTACCTGTGATATATGCCAACACACTTTGGAAATGAAATTGCCTAGTAAATTTGTTCCTGATGTTTAGTAAATTTTCATTACTGCTAATTAAAGTTTAAGTTCCTTCTAGTTTCTAGATCTTGGGACATGCTGCTCAAAAAAGACACAGCCATGTGAGAAACCAACGATAAAAACCATTTGGTCTTTACTCAAACAACAGATTTTCCTTTCAATAATCAACTGCTCATTTTAATTCTGTAATTCCCTTTTTCCTTCATTTCTGCTTCTCCTTTTTTGCCATGACTCTTAATCCAGCATTGAAATTTCATTTTTTGATTTGATCTGTCTCCAATATTTATTCCTCAAAGCCATCATCAATGCCTTTGTAGAAACTCATCTGATGCCCCTGAACATTAGAGGACAAAAAGATATTAGACGATAGGAAGACTTTAAAATTTAGGGAACAAAAACAATATTTTGGTATTTGAATTTTACCTCAATAACGCTGTTACTTAAAAAGAGACAAAACAGCAATGAGTTAATCCTGACCCAGCCCCCAGCAAAGAACCCATACACCGTCACATACTAACTGCTTCTCCCCAGAAACAAACTGTGCCTGGGTTTCACCAGCAAGGATGGTGACATTCTTCTCTCGGTACTCAAATTAAACCCAGCAAACTCTCCTTCAAGTGTTACGGTGAGGCATGTGGACTCACAGTGAATGGGTTGAACTGATTAAGGCGTTTTATCAACCAGCATTTAACGTGCCCCTTCAAGACTGAAATGCATTCCAGTGTCCCTCTTTATCCTCTGGTGCTACATGTGTATACAGAGCAAACCAGCCATTAAGAAAGAAGCTTTGGGACTTCCCTGGTGGCGCAGCGGATGGCAGTCTGCCTGCCAATGGAGGGGACAGGATTCTATCCCTGATTCGCAAAGATTCCACAGGTATGGGGGCGAGGGCGGGTGCAGCTCTGCCTCCGCGTTACAATTACTGAATCCGCCCTCTAGAGCTTCTGCTTCGCATCCGCAACGAAGGAGGCCGCCCGGCAAAAAGAGGCCCAAAGCACTGCAAAGAGTGGCCCCAGCTCGCCACAATTGGAGAAAGCCTTCACAAAGCCACCAGGACCCGGCGCAGCCAAAAAGAAAAGAAGAAGCTTTGCATCCTTCCACATAATCCAAAATGAGGGCAAATTATATGTGGTAATTAAATCAAAATCTCACACAAGAAAAAATAATCTATGGACTGGTATATTCAAAGCTACCTTCTTTTTAATTTTATTTTCTATTTTTTATGTTTTATTCCTCCGCCTTGCCGGTGCACGCTCCTTGTAATTCATTCTCCAGCTAAGCTGAACTTACTGCTGCAGACAGGACAACAAAAAGATGATGTCACCCTTTAGCCAAATTGCACTGTTATTTCAGGACCGCTCTCACTCATTTATCTCTGCCGACAACGCTCCACGGGAAGGTTTTCCAGGGCAGATGCGAGCTCCCTCGGCAACAAAAGTGGTGGAGAGTGCACATTCATTTTCAAATCCTGAGAGGCAGAATTTAGTAAATCTTGAGATTTGAGAAATATATTGTGAAAAGGAGTCATCTAATGGCCTTCAGTCTCTTCTGATTATTTAAAAACCTCAACGAATCTTAAGTATGAAACAACCCCCGGGTTTTTTCTCATTACAGAAATATTTTCACCTAAAAGCATGGTTTTGACCCACGAAAATATCGTGCAGACTGAAGGCAATGGAACCCCACTCCAGTACTCTTGCCTGGAAAATCCCATGGACAGAGGAGCCTGGTAGGCTGCAGTCCATGGGGTCGCTAAGAGTAGGATACAACTGAGCGACTTCACTTTCACTTTTCACTTTCATGCATTGGAGAAGGAAATGGCAACCCACTCCAGTGTTCTTGCCTGGAGAATCCCAGGGACGGGGGCGCCTGGTGGGCTGCCGTCTATGGGGTCACACAGAGTCGGACACAACTGAAGTGACTTAGCAGCAGCAGTCTCTTTTGTAAACATATGCATAGATGCTGCTGCTGCTAAGTCGCTTCAGTCGTGTCCGACTCTGTACGACCCCATAGACAGCAGCCCACCAGGCTCCTCCATCCATGAGATCTTCCAGGCAAGAGTACTGGAGTGGGATGCCATCACCTTCTTCGTGCATAGATGCTAAGACATGATTTTTCATTTTAGTAATCATTTGATTCAGAGTTGGGCAAAAATTAATAAAAGATAACTATGCAGGGTTCCATCAAGTCCACAGAAACAGCTTCAAGATCAAATGCAAGTGTCAGAAATAAAGGAATGACATGACTTTTTGAAGAGGAAATCTAGCAATCAGAGAGACAGTATAAAATTGAAAAAGCAACTCAGAAAATGAGAGTAAAAAAAGAACCTAAAATAAACTGGCTTCATTTGAGGGGTACTTTCTCCCGTATCTGCTCTTTTTCTTTCTTCCCCGATTCTTTAGAGCAATAGGTAATTTTTTAAGCTACATTTTCTGTTTTGTCTTATTAAAATATAATCCACACACATCTCACAAAAATTCCAATAGTACATAAAGACATACAAAGAATAGGAAATCTCTGGGACTTCCGTGGTGATCCAGGGGTTGGGACTCCATGCTTCCACTGCCAAGGGCTCAGGTTTGATCCCTGGTTGGGGAACTAAATTCCCACATGCCACACAGCATGGCCAATAATTTTTAAAAAGAAGAAGAATAGGACATCTCTCTCCCACTCCTGATTCCAGCTCCCTAGTACCTGCCTCTCTACTACCTCAAGAAGGCAAATACTGCCATAGACTCCTTAGCTATCTACTCAACACTATGGATGACCATTTCAGAGTAATGTTTGAAAGTAAGTAAAATGAAATGCAGACAATTACAAAGGAAACCAATCACACTGAAATATGATTCTGTCCAGGAAGCCTTTAGGCGTCTCTAGGCTCCAGGACAAGAGCCTCTGCCCTTATGGTTCCCAAGCATGTACAATGGTGTGTGTGTATGTATCTATGCTCTCCCTCAAATGGGAGCGGGCCTTCTGCAGTGGGTGCTGATGGAGCTCTGCCCAGATCCCCTGTACCGCCGGTGCATCGTTTCCCCACCTGCTGTCAGTGTTGGCCACTAATGACTCACAGTTCGCCCTTCTACAGGGAGTCTTCCTCCCCACCCCCACACTTTGGCATGACCAGCCAACACAGGGGAGCCAATGACTGGTTGACTCTGTGGTGCAATTCATGCTCCAAGGCCCCACATGGGATCAGGCTAAAGCTGATATCCATTGAGACCATCCCCATTTTTTTCCACCCTACCCCATTCCTCCTGCCCCTGGGAGCAATACCCCCTAAAAGCCCAAGCATCCCTGTCTCAGGCTTTGCTTTCAAAAATCCAGACTCAAGGCATTCACTCACCATCCCTTACCTTGATTTTTCCATTTATCAATTTCTTGAAAGAGATTCCACGCCTGTACATATGAATCTGCTGCATTCTTTTAACAGCCACATGCTAATCCATTCAATGGATTTACCATAATTAATATAGCACATTTCCAGCACAGTCATTTCCAACAGTTCCTCTCTGAGAACTTAACAATCTAATTTCTACATGTTTAAATGCAATTACCAACTTACCACATTTTAAGCACAAATGGTCCCTGACTTAAGATTTTTCGACTTTACAATGGTGAGAAAGTGATACACCATTCAGTAGAAATTGTGCTTGGAGTTTTTAATTTTAATCTTTTCCCAGGCTTGCTATATATGGCCCAATGCTCTCTCTGATGCTGGACAGTGACAGCAAACTCAGCTTCCAGTCAGCCACCTGATCAGAATCAACACACTTACAATCATTTCGTACCCATAAAACCATTCCACTTCTCACTTTCAGTACAGTACTTTATTCAATAAATTACATCAGATATTTACCACTTAATTATAAGAGAGGTTGGGCTTCCCAGGTGGCACTAGTAGTGAAGAACCCACCTGCCAATGCAGGAGAGGTAAGAGACTCGGGTTTACTTCCCCGCTGGGGAAGATCACCTGGAGAGGGGCATGGTGACCCACTCCAGTATTCTTGCCTGGACAATGTCCATGGACATAGGAGTCTGCAGGGCTATAGTCCATAGGGTCACAAAGAGTCAGACACAATTGAAGTGATGGACCATGCATACATACACAGGAGAGATTAAAGGATTTTGCCCAACTATAGGCTAATGGAAGTGTTCTAAACTCATTTAAGGTAGGCTACTCTTGCCTGGAAAACCCCATGGATGGAGGCGCCTGGAAGGCTGCAGTCCATGGGATCACTGAGGGTCAGACACGACTGAGCAACTTCACTTTCACTTTTCACTTTCATGCATTGGAGAAGGAAATGGTAACCCACTCCAGTGTTCTTGCCTGGAGAATCCCAGGGACGGGGGAACCTGGTCGGGTCACACACTCTATGGGGTCACACAGAGTCAGACACAACTGAAGTGACTTAGCAGCAGCAGCAGAATAAGCTGTACTGTTGAAAATGCATTGTCAACAAATGACATTTTCAACTTACGATGGATTCACTGGAACATAACCCCAGTGGAAGTTGAGGACGATCCGTTTCTAATTAGTTGCTGAGGAGTCTTTCTTCAACTTCATTAGCTACAAACTTTAGAACCTTGCTATCTTTGGAGAAGAAAGTTTTATTCTCAAAACAATTTATATTTCAATTTGACAAACTATAAAGACTCAGCTGGCTCCTAATCCATCCATCCCTCAATCCCCACAGCACCAGCCTCTTTAATACCAGATCAAGAAAAAATCTCCATTGTAAACAGGAGAAAAACCGGGACCTACAAATACTTCACTTGAACCCGCAAAGCTCTGGACTTCACCACTTGCCTCCTCACCAACACGAGTAGATGCTACTCGGGAATCTGGTAACAAGCTGCTGGATCCCATGCTCTCACAGACCCGTGCTCATGCTTGGTCATGTCTGACTCTTTGCAGCTCCATGGACTGTAGCCAGCCAGGCTTCTCTGCCCATGGGATTTCCCAGGCAAGAGTACTGGAGTGGGTTGCCATTTTTTCCTCCCAGAGATTTTCCCAACTTAGAGATCAAACCCACATCTCCTACATTGCAGGTGAATTCTTTACCACTGTGCCACGTGAGAAGTAGCAATATTCACGCATCCCAAGGACAGCACAGCCTAAACCACCAAGAGGAAGAGAAGCATTTCCTCTCTGCATCTCCCATTGATAGGGGCCCCGTCCCTGCCCCCAGGGTAGCACTTGTTGGAGGTGTTTATTTGCTGCTGAACTGCACCTTTCAAAGACCCTCACCTTACTGCAGGTAGGAATTTCCTATAGTGTAAATTCTACTATCCCAAGACAGAAACCAGAACTTGCTTTGCCTGCCTAGCACCTGCTCACAGTGTATGTGGAAATAAACCCAGAACAGAGCAATGCTAAGAAGCAGGTACTGCTCAAAACAATTATTTCTGGTCAAAATGAATGCAAGTATCTGAGAGCCGTGGAGACTCCCAGGAGGGCAGTGGCAGTAGGGTCTCTGCTGGATTCATTCAGTGGGGTAAGTTCTGTTGCTCACGTAAGAATTGAAGCTGATCATTTACTTCACATTGGTTTCTCTTTCCCTCATAAGCTCCTCCCTCCTCCAACCATAAAAAGATGCTTCAGATCAGATCAGATCAGTCGCTCAGTCGTGTCCGACTCTTTGCGACCCCATGAATCGCAGCATGCCAGGCCTCCCTGTCCATCACCAACTCCCGGAGGTCACTCAGACTCACATCCATTGAGTCAGTGATGCCATCCAGCCATCTCATCCTCTGTCGTCCCCTTCTCCTCCTGCCCCCAATCCCTCCCAGCATCAGAGTCTTCTCCAATGAGTCAACTCTTCGCATGAGGTGGCCAAAATACTGGAGTTTCAGCTTTAGCATCATTCCTTCCAAAGAAATCCCAGGGCTGATCTCCTTGCAGTCCAAGGGACTCTCAAGAGTCTTCTCCAACACCACACTTCAAAGGCATCAATTCTTCGGCACTCAGCCTTCTTCACAGTCCAGCTCTCACATCCATACATGACCACAGGAAAGACCATAGCCTTGACTAGACGGACCTTTGTTGGCAAAGTAATGTCTCTGCTTTTCAACATGCTATCTAGGTTGGTCATAACTTTCCTTCCAAGGAGCAAGCGTCTTTTAATTTCATGGCTGCAGTCACCATCTGCAGTGATTTTGGAGCCCAGAAAAACAAAGTCTGACACTGTTTTCACTGTTTCCCCATCTATTTCCCATGTAGTGATGGGACCAGATGCCATGATCTTCATTTTCTGAATGTTGAGCTTTAAGCCAACCTTTTCACTCTCCACTTTCACTTTCATCAAGAGGCTTTTTAGTTCCTCCTCACTCTGCCATAAGGGTGGTGTCATCTGCATATCTGAGGTTATTGATATTTCTCCCAGCAATCTTGATTCCAACTTCTGTTTCTTCCAGTCCAGCATTTCTCATGATGTACTCTGCATAGAAGTTAAATAAACATGGTGACAATATACAGCCTTGACATACTCCTTTTCCTATTTGGAACCAGTCTGTTGTTCCATGACCAGTTCTAACTGTTGCTTCCTGACCTGCATACAGATTTCTCAAGAGGCAGATCAGGTGGTCTGGTATTCCCATCTCTCTCAGAATTTTCCACAGTTTATTGTGATCTACACAGTCAAAGGCTTTGGCATAGTCAATAAAGCAGAAATAGATGTTTTTCTGGAACTCTCTTGCTTTTTTGATGATCCAGTGGATGTTGGCAATTTGATCTCTGGTTCCTCTGCCTTTTCTAAAACCAGCTTGAACATCAGGAAGTTCATAGTTCACATATTGCTGAAGCCTGGCTTGGGGAATTTTGAGCATTACTTTACTAGCGTGTGAGATGAGTGCAATTGTGCGGTAGTTTGAGCATTCTTTGGCATTGCCTTTCTTTGGGATTGGGATGAAAATTGACCTTTTCCAATCTTGTGGCCACTGCTGAGTTTTCCAAATTTGCTGGCATATTGAGTGCAGCCCTTTCACAGCATCGTCTTTCAGGATTTGGAATAGCTCAACTGGAATTCCATCACATCCACTAGCTTTGTTCGTAGTGATGCTTTCTAAGGCCCACTTGACTTCACATTCCAGGATGTCTGGCTCTAGGTCAGTGATCACACCATCATGATTATCTGGGTCATTAAGATCTTTTTTGTACAGTTCTTCTGTGTATTCTTCAAGACCTAGATAATCATGATGATGTGATCACTGACCTAGAGCCAGACATCTTGGAATGTGAAGTCAAATGGGCCTTAGAAAGCATCACTACGAACAAAGCTAGTGGAGGTGATGGAATTCCAGTGGAGCTATTCCAAGTCCTGAATGATGATGCTGTGAAAGTGCTACACTCAATATGCCAGCAAATTTGGAAAACTCAGCAGTGGCCACAAGATTGGAAAAGGTCAGTTTTCATCCCAATCCCAAAGAAAGGCAATGCCAAGGAGTGCTCAAACTACCGCACAATTGCACTCATCTCACACACTAGTAAAGTAATGCTCAAAATTCTCCAAGCCAGGCTTCAGCAATATGTGAACCGTGAACTTCCTGATGTTCAAGCTGGTTTTAGAAAAGGCAGAGGAACCAGAGACCAAATTGCCAACATCTGCTGGATCATGGAAGAAGCAAGAGAGTTCCAGAAAAACATCTATTTCTGCTTTATTGACTATGCCAAAGCCTTTGACTGTGTGGATCACAATAAACTATGGAAAATTCTTAAAGAGATGGGAATACCAGACCACCTGATCTGCCTCTTAAGAAATCTGTATGCAGGTCAGGAAGCAACAGTTAGAACTGGTCATGGAACAACAGACTGGTTCCAAATAGGAAAAGGAGTACGTCAAGGCTGCATATTGTCACCATGTTTATTTAACTTATATGCAGAGTACATCATGAGAAATGCTGGACTGGAAGAAACACAATTTGGAATCAAGATTGCCGGGAGAAATATCAATAACCTCAGATATGCAGATGACACCACTCTTATGGCAGAAAGTGAAGAGGGGCTAAAAAGCCTCTTGATGAAAGTGAAAGTGGAGAGTGAAAAGGTTGGCTTAAAGCTCAACATTCAGAAAACGAAGATCATGGCATCTGGTCCCATCACTGCATGGGAAATAGATGGGGAAACAGTGGAAACAGTGTCAGACTTTGTTTTTCTGGGCTCCAAAATCACTGCAGATGGTGACTGCAGCCATGAAATTAAAAGACGCTTGCTCCTTGGAAGGAAAGTTATGACCAACCTGGATAGCATATTCAAAAGCAGAGACATCACTTTACCAACAAAGGTTCGCCTAGTCAAGGCTATGGTCTTTCCTGTGGTCATGTATGGATGTGCGAGCTGGACTGTGAAGAAGGCTGAGCGCCGAAGAATTGATGCTTTTGAAGTGTGGTTGGAGAAGACTCCTGAGAGTCCCTTGGACTGCAAGAAGATCCAACCAGTCCATTCTGAAGGAGATCAGCCCTGGGATTTCTTTGGAAGGAATGATGCTAAAGCTGAAAGTCCAGTATTTTGGCCACCTCATGCGAAGAGTTGACTCATTGGAGAAGACTCTGATGCTGGGAGGAATTGAGGGCAGGAGGAGAAGGGGACGACAGAGGATGAGATGGCTGGATGGCATCACTGACTCGATGGATGCGAGTCTGAGTGACCTCCGGGAGCTGGTGATGGACAGGGAGGCCTGGCGTGCTGCGGTTCATGGGGTCGCAAAGAGTCGGACACGACTGAGCGACTGATCTGATCTGATCTGTGTATTCTTGCCACCTCTTCTTAATATCTTCTGCTTCTTTCACTCAAATCAAAGAAATGCAAAATTAATCAAAAGAAATATTGTTTTCTACCTACCAGATTGGCAAAGATGAAAAAATTCGATGAACTACCTTGGTATGAACATGGGAAAGCGTGCTGATGGTGGAGAGTAAACCAGAACAACCTTTACAAAGAGATATGGATTATGAACTAACAAGTGTGACAAAACCCTCGATCCAGCAATTTCACCAATAGGAATTTATCTTACAGATCAGGGGTGAACAGACTTTGTCTTTCAAGGACCAGGTAGTAAGTGGTTTAGGCCTCTGGGCCAGGTATCACTCAGCTCTTGCAGCATGAAAGCAGCCACAGACATTATGAAAATAAATGGGCATGGCTGTGTTTCAATAAAACTTTATTTACAAAAACAAATGGTACTTTGAATTTGGCCCACAGGCTGTGGCTTGCCAACCCCTGCTAGGTACTCTTGCACACAAAAAAACAAAAACATATTTACTATATTCTTCATAGCAATACTCCTAAGAATGGAAACCACCTTGATAACTATCAAGAGAGGACTGATAAGTAAATTGTAGTACATCCACTCAATAGAATACTTGCAGCCATTAAAGAGAAGGCAGCTCTATGTGCCCTGGTAAGGGTTAATATCCAAAATGTATCAGTAAAATTCTGTTAATTTATTTACTTATTTTGGCTGCACTGGGTCTTCGTTGCTGCAGGGGATTTTCTCTAGTTGCAGCAAGCAAGGAGCTCCTCTTCATTGCAGTGCACAGCCTTCTCGTTGCTGTGGCTTCTCTTGTTGGGACTCGGAGGCTCTGGAGCTTGGGCTTAGTAGTTGTGAACACGGTCTCAGTTGCCCTAAGGCATGCAGATCCTCTCAGACCAGGAATTGAACTGGTGTACCCTACATTGGCAGGCGGATTCCTATCCACTAGACCACCAGGGAAGTCCTCACAATTTTTAATATATTAAAACAATTTTTTTTTATATTTCATTACATTGAGTTTATTGGATGATACCATACTGAATATCTTTAATCCCAGAATCTGCTTATTCTTTTTGTACAATTGAAGTATAGCTGCTGTACAATATTATACAAGTTACAGGTGTATAACATAGTGCCTCACAATTTTTAAAGGTTATACTATAAGTTGTTATAAAATACTGACTATATTTCCCATGTTGTACAATACATCCTTGTTAATTACTTTATACCTAATGGTTCATACCTCTTACTCCTTGACCCCCATATTGCCCCTCTCCTTCAATTTTTTAAAAAATTTTTAAGTGGGGAGCAGGGTAGAATACACTTCCAATTTTTATAAAAATTATATACATATACATATATATATATATTTGCTCATCCAAGAATAGCACATATCTGATGAACACGAAAGAGAATGAGGAGGGAAACTAGATGGCTGGGGAACAGGAGCAGGAGGGAGACCTTTTTTCACCATATGCCCTTCTGTGCTCTTTGAATTTCATACCACATGCTTTACCAGTGAGGGACTGAATCCTGTCCTTCATTGAATGAATACCAAGAGTACTG
Organism: Tragelaphus eurycerus; assembly: GCA_935064755.1. Taxonomy (NCBI): domain Eukaryota; kingdom Metazoa; phylum Chordata; class Mammalia; order Artiodactyla; family Bovidae; genus Tragelaphus; species Tragelaphus eurycerus. The sequence goes on along the minus strand of CAKXYN010000024.1, from coordinate 10,932,060 downwards.
GGGTGGGTAGCCCCTCCCTTCTCCAGCAGATCTTCCCAACCCAGGAATCAATCTGGGGTCTCCTGCATTGCAGGCAGATTCTTTACCAACTGAGCTACCAGGGAAGCCCCACTAATGAAGGACAGATAAATACAAGTTAAATTTTTTTAATGCAAATGCTTTTTCAGTAGTATTTTGAATCATCAAGTACAGGCAGAAAAGTAAAACAGGGCTCCAGATAGCAGACCTAGCTATTTCCATAGTCCCTTCCAGTACCCAGAGGCTGCATGAAAAGACAGTGCAAGTCACTCAGTCGTGTCCACCTCTTTGCAGTCCGTGGAGTTCTCCAGGCCAGAATACTGGAGTGGGTAGCTGTTCCCTTCTCCAGGGCATCTTCCCAACCAAGGGATTGAATCTAGGTCTCCCACATTGCAGGCGGATTCTTACCAGCTGAGCCACCAGGGAAGCCCAAGGCTGCGTGGTGTCCCTCAAAGAGCATCCCAGTGGGAATCAGACTTGGGCGTCAAGTCCATCCTCTGTGACCAACTCCCTGTGCAGCCCTGGACAAGTCACCTCAACTCTCTGATCATCTCTTTTCCTCGTCAGTAAAACGGACACAATAGTACTTGCGAGCTACATAATAAAAAATAATGTTATTCTTATTGGAGAAATCTCTTAATGTCTCTGGGCCTCTTTCCTAATCTGCAAAATCAAAAAGTTGGACAAAATGAGCCTTTAACATTATTATTCTGTTATTAAACAAAGTTGTCATTTACAAGAATTCAGGCAGAATCATAGACTTGGCAAGCAAGTGAGGAACTCATTTATCTCAAGAGACTGACCTCCAAGTCCAAAAAAGAAAATAAGATATATGTTTATAGACTTAAAGGTCTCGGAGGTGGGAAAAGGCTCCTTTTACCAAGGATACCACCTCTTCACCTCTTCTATCCTTGATCCAGTCAACCATGCAGGTGTCAGCCAGGCAACTTTTTTTTCTACCTGCCAATGAGTACAAAAGAAGCCCTATTGGGGAAAAAAGGTTAGAAAATGTCACTCATAAAGTGGGATGGACACATTAATAATGTCAAATGATAGACTCTTGAGGGCTGACAAAGAAATGGAGGGGCCGTGCAGGAAGGCCCATCCTAACTTCTGTCTTCCACTAAGAGTTATCATTTGTGTTGTTTCAGGAACTCCAAGGAGATGACAGGGTGGCAACAAAGAAGAATACCATTGCACTACCTTATTTCTGAGAATTTCTGGTTATTGTTAAACAAGAGTTTGGAGAAGTTAAACTGACAGGAAATAACATACATATTGAGTTATAAGGTGGAAAATGTTGTGAAATTCGTTTTCAGAAAAGTTCAACTGGACAAGAGTGTGCTGATGTGATGAGGAGCAGAGCTCTCAACACCATCTCAGTGGGTGGAAGACTCTTTTCCTGTCCCTCCTCCTTTCCGTGGGCTTGGGATAACTACCTAGCCACTTTGAAAAGGCTCTTCATGTCTTTGGCTTCAAAAGAATGTTTTACTCTTGAATAAACCATGTTTGTCCTCTCAATCTTAGAACCAAGGCAGCCAACCCAATCTAAGGCATTTCAACAAATCACAGACTCTACCTGGACATGCAGAGAACCTGGGAGGGATGCATCCCCCAAAATGATGGTCTGAGACAAGAGAGAAGGAATATGGGCCTTAAGGCATCAGAGGAAAAGAGAGTGGGATTTCAAATTTGAGTTGAAGGATGGCACTTTCTCTGTCTCTGGGCACGTGGCTTCTGGACCAGGGATCAAATTGGCAGCCCCAGGAGTGGAAGCCTGGAGCTCCAACCACTGAACCACCAGGGAAGTCCCAGGATTGCACTATCTCTATGAGAGGTAGGAGGAAATATTATTACAAAAAAGATGCAGGACATAAGGGTTTGCTCAAAATTTCAGTGGGCTATGGAGCAACTAGAAATAGGATGGAACAAATGAACGTATTTATGAAACAGAAAGAAACAGAGAGTTTCACAGACATAGAGAACAGACTTCTGGTTGCCATGGGGGAGAAGAGGTAGGGGAGGGATGGACTGGGAGTTTAGGGTTAGTGGATGCAAGTATTATATATAGAATGAGTAAATAATAAGGTTCTCCTATATACAAAGGGAACTCTATTCAATATCCTGGGATAAACCATGATGGAAAAGAATATAAAAAAGAATGCGTATGTTGATCACTTTGCTGTACAGTGATATGAATACAACATTCAATCCTTGGGTCAGAAAGATCCCCTGGAGGGGGGAATGGCAACCCACTCCAGTATTTTTGCCTGGAGAATCCCATGGACAGAGGAGCCTGGTGGGCTAAAGTCCATAATGTCACAAAGCATCGAACATGACTGAGCAAATGAACACACGCACATGCAGGAAGGGTGGGAAGGAAGGACAGAAGGAAAGAATAAGATAGATGCATGCCTATGCTCAGAAACTGTACTAAATAGAAGTATATCAGCATATTAATAAGAAGTGAAACTATGGGAGTTTTTTTTCTTCTTATGGATTATCTGTGTTTTTTACAATGACCATATTTTATTTTCTGTTCATTTACCAGAAATGTCATCATGCAAATGAGAATTATGTCTGGTGACCCTATTATACTTACAAGTACTCTAAATAATTTTCATGGAGCTCAAAATAAAATAGAAGAGAGAAAAGAAATCTGTTTGGAGCAGAGAAAGGTTTATCACAAAGGCCAAGCCAAGGAGAACAGGTGATTCATGCTGTAAAGACCCAAACCCCCCAACTGGGCTTTCAGACAAGGGTTTTTAAAGACAACATTAGGGGAGAGGGTCCTAGGATGCATGCTCAGCTCGTGGAACTTCTTCTGATTAGTTGGTGATGACCTAACAGGGTGATATTTTCAGACTCTCAATCTTCTGCTTCCAGCTGCTGTCCATGTGTTTGTGGTCAGCATGTAGTCACCACCCACCACCTGGGTGAAGATCTTAGTGCCTACAAAACAGTTCAAAGAAATGCATCAGATTGTTATCAATACCCTTTCAGGAGGAAATATGGGTCCTGTCACTATCGTCCTAATCATTAACTGTTTGAGCCTGCCCTTTAACACTGGAGGAGAATTTTTCCCCCTATAAATAAGAAATAGGGGGAGAGGCACACAGAGGTGCTTTGTACCTGGGAGGACCACTCAGGGTCCTGTGGGGTTCCACTAAAACTTCTATCTCACTTGGCTATAAGTTGGAGCTTTCCGTGACCTCTTCCCTGGTGGCTCAGACTATAAAGAATCTGCCTGCAATGCAGGAGACTTGGTTTTGATCCCTGGATGGGGAAGATGCCCTGGAGAAAGGGAATGGCTACCCAATCCAGTATTCTTGCCTGGAGAATTCCATGGACAGAAGAGTCTGGTGGGCTACAGTCCATGGGGTTGCAAAGAGTAGGACATGAATGAGCGACTAATAGTAATGATCTCTTCTCCTTTAGATTGAGTTATTTCCTAGAACAGCTCACAGAACTCAGGAACACTCACTTATGTTTACCAGTGTATTAAAGGACATGATAAAAGATACAGATGAACAACCAGGTGAAGAGGTTCATTGTCAAGGCAAGGTCAGGAAGGGTTCTGAGCACAGGAACTTCTGTCCCCATGGAGCTGGCAGGCCTCACTCTCCCAGTAAGTGGATGTGTTCAATCTACCTGGAAACCCCCCAAACCCCACACTATTGGGATTTCGTGGATGTTTCATCACATCGTGTGTGTGTGTGTGCGTGCAGTCAGTCGTGTCCGACTCTTTGCGATCCCCTGGACTATAGCCCTTCAGACTCCTCTGTCCATGCAATTCTCCAGGCAAGAATACTGGAGCAAGTTACCATTTCCTTCTCCAGGGGATCTTCCTGACCCAGGGATCAAACCCGTGTCACTTGTGTCTCCTGCATTGGCAGGTGGATTGATGGGCATGAACAATTACTAACTTCATTTCTAGCCCCTCTCTCTTGTCTAGAGAATGGGAGTAGGGCTGAAAATTCCAAGATTTAATCATGGCTTGGCCTCTCCGGCGACCAGCCCCCATCCAGAAGTCTATTAGAACAGTAGACGCTCCAGGACTGCAACCCGCCAAGCTCCTCTGTCCTCCACTATCTCCCAGAGTTTGCTCAAGCTCATGTCCATAGAGTCAGTGATCCCATCCAACCATCTCATCCTCTGTTGTCCCCTTCTCCTCCTGCCCTCAACCTTTCCCAGAATCAGGGTCTTTTCCAATGAGTCAGTTCTTTGCATCAGGTGGCCAAAGTATTGGAGCTTTAGCTTCAGCATCAGTTTTTCCGATGAATATTCAGGATTGATTTCCTTGAGGAGTGACTGGTTTGATCTCCTTGTTGTCCAAGGGACTCTCAAGAGTTTTCTCCAGCACCACAATTCAAAAGCATCAATTCTTCAGTATTCTACCCTCTTTATGGTCCAACTCTCACATCCATACATGACCAGTGGAAAGACCATAGCTTTGACCATATGGACCTTTTTCAACAAAGCGATGTCCTATGTTTTAATACAGTGTCTAGCTTTCCTTCCAAAGAGCAAGCATGTTTTAAGTTTATGGCCGCAGTCACTGTCTGCGGTGACTTTGGAACCCAAGAAAACAAAATCTGTCAATTGCTTTCTCATAGGGGAGCCGTAAGAGATAGTAACAGTGGAGCTGTCACCAACCACAAAGGAGAATAAAGGGAAGGAAAACTTGCCTGAAGCTAGAGATGTTGCTAAACTCAGGCTCAGCTGCTCACCACTTGATGGAGCAAACTCCGGGCGATGGTGGAGGACAGAGGAGCCTGGAAGGCCACAGTCCATGGGGTCGCAAAGAGCTGGACACAACTTAGCAACTGAACAACAACAACTGTTTGTGTCTCTTCCTTGAGGAAGAACCGGAACCCTACTCTGAGGGTACTCTTGTTTCTTGACCGCTTTTCCTCTCTTTCTTCATTCCCTCCTTCCCCCGATAAGCAACTGTTTGAATCTGCCCTTTGGAATTCAGGGAAGGTCAAAGAGAGTAAATACAGTCTTTTTCCTACAAACAGGAAACAGGGGACATAGACAGGATCTGTATGCAGGAGGGCCCCACGGGGTCCTGATCCGTTTCAGAAAAAGAGTAGTTCAGAATGAGCCACCTAGACAGGAGTGATGATCACCTGCTGAGGAATGCAGCAGCCTCTGGCAACCTCCCAGGCAAGAACCAGAGAAATGAACCAGTGGAGCCTGACCCAGGCTCCACTCTCTCTCCTTCCCACCTCCTGCAGAAAGCCAAAGAACATAGGTGCCTCTGATGTAATTCACACAGGACAGCCTCACAGGAGAGAGAAGAGTACAGAGAAAGGTGGAGAATGGATCTAGAAGGGCACAGTGAAGAAATTCAACCCCTTTGCCCAGCTAAACAAGCTCAGATTCTATCCCATGTGTAGGAAAGGCAAAATGCTGTAATGAATTTTGAAACATTTTTCTTTCTTCCTGAATATGAGTTTAAATCATGAGTTGCTAAGCCAAAACCTCTACACTAAACCCTACAGAGCACAGACTATAATAATGCCAACCCAATAAAAAAGACATTTAATAAAGATCAGAAATGTTGAATAATTCACAGTTCTTAGTAAACCCAAGTGCCCTACTATAAACTTTCAAATGTTACAGATGACTTTTTGAGATTACATAGGAGTTATAAGGACAAGGAAAGCAAAAGAATGGTAATGGGGCATACTTAGCTCATGGAACATTTCTTCTATTTTCCGTCTTTCATCTCTGCCAAGAAGAAAGTTTATTGGACAGAAAATAGAAGAACAAGCATTCAAATGAGAGACCCAAAGTCCAAACTGGTTTAGAGATTCTAAGAGAGCACCTGGATTCACTACATCAGTGCAAACCTTCTCGTTCTGACAAACTACATCCCAGCCTAATACTGTAAGAACTTGGCAATAAAATGAGCTACTGTTTGTTGTCTCAAAAGAATCTTTGAAACTGGGGCAAGGATGGGTGATAAAATTCTAAACAAGTTATCAAACACAATCCTGAACACCGAGAGAGAAACGGAGGGGCACTCAAACATGCCTAGGTGTCAAGAAAGGCCAAGTCATGATTTAATGAATTCACAGCACTTCCCTCCTTCTCCAGATTGTGCCAGATTAGTAAATCAGAGAAATCTGTCGACACTCCACTTCAGCATTTGAGATCAGAATTTGATAAAGACCCTCACCTTATGAACAAGATGGACGGATATGGCTCGGATGATCACAAAGATAAATAATAATTATGAATCAATGTCAGCGCAGAGTCTTTGGTGCCACAGAATTCTGTCTTTAGCCTTGACCTATGCCTTGAGCAAACAGCTGAGTGTACAGCCAGCTTGCTTTTCTTCTTCTTCAATGGCTGGAAAGATAGCTAAATGTATTGAATGACAGTGTGGATCCAAAGGCCATAAAAACCAAAATTCAACAATAAAACTCTTAATTGGAATAAATGCAAAAGGCTACACTTACATTGTTTGATGCATAAGAACAGAATCAGAAAAACATGACTAGGCTTCCATATAAAAACAGTCATGTTTTACTTCTTACTTTTATTTCTTCTCTCTTCCAAAGCCAACCAAAATGACAGTAGGTAATTTTTTAAATAAAAGTATAAATCATAAGAACAAAAAGAATGAGAGGGCATAAATAGAGGACATGAGATGTGGGACTTCCCTGATGGTCCAGTGATTTACAATCCTGGACTTCCAACACAGGGGGCACCGGTTTGACCCCTGGTCAAGAAACTAAGATTCCCCCATGCCACAAAACCCTTAGAAAAAGCAAAACCCTTAGAAGGAAGGAGATGTGAGAAATAATTCAAAAAAGGGAACGCCTACAGTAACTGATTTGGCAGAGCCCACCACCAGATAGCTCAGTTGGCAAAGAATCTGCCTACATTGCAGGAGACCTGGATTCAATTCCTGGGTAGGGACGATCCCCCAGAGAAGGAAATGGCAACCCGCTTCAGTATTCTTGCCTGGAGAATTTCATGGACAGAGGAGTTTGGTGGGCTACCATTCATGGGGTCGCAAAGAGTCAGACATAACTGAGCAACTTCACTTTCTTTCACTTTCACCACCAAAGTACCTGCAAAAAGGGATGTCAGTGAGAAAGCAGCCAGTTCTACATGAAGAACCCTGGAAAGGCCTCGGACCAGGAGGCCCAATAGTGCAGAAGAGACTGGTGAAGCCCAGAGTGAGAAGTAAAAGTATATGAACATATGAATAGAATGAGCTGCTCCGTGAAAGTGTGTTTCCATTCATCGAGGAGGTTCAGGCAGAATTTAGACAGCCACTAATAAAACATATTATAAAAGTGATTCAAGATTTGGATAGAAACCTGCCTCTGACAACCTTTAAAATCCCATGACCTCTGAAATCCTGTGATTCTAATCCTGTGAACTGTGATGATGAAGACTCTTGAAAGTCCCTTGGACTGCAAGATCAAAACAGTTAATCCTAAGGAAATCAGTCCTGAAGATTCATTGGAAGGACTGATGCTGAAGCAAAAGCTCCAATACTTTGGCCACCTGATCCAAAGAATTGACTCATTGGAAAAGACCTTGATGCTAGGAAAGACTGGAGGCAGGAGGAGAAGGGGACAACAGAGGATGAGATGGTTGGATGGCATCACCAACTGGATAGACATGAGTCTGAGCAAGCTCCAGGAGTTGGTGATGGACAGGGAAGCCTGGGGTGCTGCAGTTCATGGGGTCGCAAAGAATCTGGCTGGACTGAGCGGCGGAACTGAACTGTAGTCAGGCCTCCAGCGGATTTGGTAACTTTATGCATGTAGTTCTGACAAGAGTTCTATAGGTGGCACTGTGGTTTACGACGAGAATCGGCAATGGCTCCTACCTGATTTTTCTGGGCTATTCTATTGACCGAAAAAAGCAGGTCCGTAGAGTCAAAGCTTTGGTTTTTCCAGTAGTCATGTATGGATGTGACAGATGGACCATAAAGAAGGCTACGCCCTGAAGAATGGATGCTTTTAAACTGTGGTGCTGGAGAAAATTCTTGAGAGTCCCTTGGACTACAAGATCAAACCAATCAATCCTAAAGGAAATCAAGCCTGAATATTCATCGGAAGGACTGATGCTGAAGCAATAGTTCTAGTGACGCATAAGCCTTTGAGTGTGTTACTTTGATCACCCTTCTCGGTTCAAGCCTTCTGCCTCATTCATATCGCAGTTGTGACACTTCACCATACTTGTCATTCAGGAACAACAAAATAAGTCATACACCAAAGCAACTGTTCTTTCACATCCCAAATGTCCTGCTTCACTGTCTGTCCTGCCCTTTATCTCAGGGCTCCTGGGAGTGAGGGCCTCTACAAGCTTTATCCCCCTTGTTTTAAAAAACAAGAGGAGGGGGAGGAGCTAAGATGGCGGACGAGTAAGACGGGGAGAATACTTTCTCCTCCACAAATCCATTAAAAGAACATTTGAATGCTGAATAAACTCGATAAAACAACTTCTGAATGCCGGCAGAGGACATCAGGCACTTAGAAAGACAGCTCATTGTCTTCAAAACGAGAAAACGAGCCCTGCGGTAACTCCTTTTGTGGAGAACTGGCGCGGACACCAGCATTTGCTATTGGCAAGTGGGGGCTGGGCTAGGAGGAGCGGCGAGGCCTGCATTGCTTTGAGAAAGGATTTGGCCTGGCTATCTCGGGCGCTATCTGAGCGAAATAACCAGACTGTCGGTCATCTACTACATCAAAAGCCAGCCCTAACTTAAGACACAACCAGGACTACCTACGGAACAAAGGGCTGCACAGAGTTGGCCGGCTGCAGGCCGTCCCACTCCGGTGACAGGCAGCCAGGGCCAGAGGCGGGCAATTATAGCCCAAGAGAAACACTGTCTAACGGAACTGTGAGTAGGTTTCTGTGCTGACTCACGCTTCTTGGGGCTCTGGATGGTCAACATCTGCCTGAGAGAGTGCGCTGTTTGTATACCCAGAAAACTGAGCGGCGGAGAGGCGATAAGTCGCAGCACCTGCGCTCGCTGAATATTTCATCACCTGTGCTACTCGGATCTGGGAAGGGCATAAAACGCAGACTCAACCAAGTCTGTGCTTCGGAGGATTATCTGAGTGCCTGAACCTGGCCGGTTTAGATTTGGGTGTTCATCTCCGCCCCCTCTGTAACAAGGCAGAGATCAGATATTGAAAAGACCTGTAAACCGCCTCAATAAAGAGAATTCAACAAACTACCAGACTATAGTAAGGACACTCTAAATTTGGCAATTTTAACAAAATGAAGAGACAAAAGAATACCCAGCAGCTAAAGGAACAGGATAGATGCCCACCAAACCAAACCAAAGAGGAAGAGATAGGGAATCTACCTGATAAAGAATTCCGAATAATGATAGCGAAATTAATTCAAAATCTCGAAATCAAAATAGAATCACAGTTCAAGAGTCTGGAGACAAGGATTGAGAAGATGCAAGAAAGGTTTAATAAGGACCTAGAAGAAATAAAAAAGAGTCAACACATAATGAATAATGCAATAAATGAGATCCAAAACACCCTGGAGGCAACAAATAGTAGAATAACAGAGGCAGAAGATAGGATTAGTGAACTAGAAGATAGAATCCTAGAAATAAATGAATCAGATGAGAAAAAAGAAAAACGTATCAAAAGAAATGAGGACAATTTCAGAAACCTCCAGGATAACATCAAACGCTACAACATTCGAATCATAGGAGTTCCAGAAGAAGAAGATAAAAAGAAAGATCATGAGGAAATACTTGAGGAGATAATAGTTGAAAACTTCCCTAAAATGGAGAAGGAAATTACCACTCAAGTTCAAGAAATCCAGAGAGTCCCTAACAGGATAAACCTAAGGCAAAACACCCCAAGACACATATTAATCAAATTAACAAAGATTAAATATAAAGAACAAATATTAAAAGCAGCAAGGGAAAAACATCAAATAACTCACAAGGGAATTCCCATAAGGATAACAGCTGATCTTTCAATAGAAACTCTCCAAGCCAGGAGGGAATGGCAAGACGTAATTAAAGTGATGAAGGAAAATAACTTACAGCCTAGATTATTGTATCCAGCAAGGATCTCATTCAAATATGAAGGAGAAATCAAAAGCTTCACAGATAAGCAAAAGTTGAGAGAATTTTGCACCACTAAACCATTTCTCCAACAAAAACTAAAGGACATTCTCTAGAGCAATACAATAATAGCAGGAGACTTTAATACCCCACTCATATAATCTGGCTGTAATAGACAAAGTAAAGAGGAAAACATATTTACTTATGAGCCTCAAAAAATTCAGTTCACTCAGGAGAGTTTTTAAAAAAAAAAAAAAAAGACTTATTTGTTCACTCTGTGGAGGTTTACTGACTATTTTGTGGGTTTTGGTACCACTTTGGGTAGTAGGGAGGAAGAGGTGACAAATGTGATCCTGTCCTAAATAATATATTGTGGTAAAGATAGACTTACCAATACAAAATACCAAGATGTGCCTAAAGATGAGGACACCCAAACTGGACTTTTTGTTTCCTGAACTTTTCATTTCGAGAACAAACCTCCTAATATAAGATGAATTCACCATGATTTTTTTTAAGTGTTCTTTGTGATTAAAAACAGAAAGCCATTGGTTAAGAAATTACATATACTCCTCCCCACCATCACTCCCCTTCTTTCTTCCCATTTCCCTCCCACCCTCATTGATCCTTTCCTTTGTCCATTTTCCCCTGCAAAAAAAATTTAAAAAAAAATAAAAAATAAAAAATAAATAAAAATAAAATAAAATAAAATAAAAAACAAGAGGAACAAAACAAACACCATATTTTTGCAGGTTTAAGTTTAGGCCAGTAACTCAAATATGATGTCTCTGCTCCTCTTCCCTTTTCCATAGCTAAAGATTTATACTCTGCTTTCTAAAAGCTATTTACTTAATATCCAGCTCTTCCTGACAAATTCTGCCACTCATCAATACTGTAAAATTTGGTTTATTTCTCTTATTGGCTTCAGATTTACAAGGTCTTTGGGGGAATTTCTGCTTCTCACCAAGGAACGTCTCCAACAACTCCATCAATTCCATAGATTCAAAAGGCTCCTCCATTCAGGTCTCAATTTCAGGAAAACTTCTTCCCATTTGGAATCTATAAAACTGTTAAATCCACTCACTTTTGGCAAAACTAGCCTCTTCCAACCCACTGATGGGGGTGATTGTTGCTGTTTAGTCACTAAGCAGTGTAGGGGAGTGCCAAACGTCATTAGTCTAACCAAAAGCCCAGACTACCTTCCTTTTTTATGTTGATCTAGTCTAGTGGAGTGAGAAAAAAAACTCACACTTCTTTTTTGTTATCTTCACTAGTTCGTTGTCTTTTTCAGATTCCAGATATAAGTGATAGGGGTAAGGGGGTAAGCAGTACAAACTATTACATGATATAAGCTATGAGAACATATTATACAACACAGGGAATATAGCCATATTATTATTTTAGCCAATAGTTATTTTTTTATTATTTTAATAACTATTCAGATCAGATCAGTCGCTCAGTCATGTCTGACTCTTTGCGACCCCATGAATCGCAGCACGCCAGGCCTCCCTGTCCATCGCCAACTCCCGGAGTTTACCCAAACTCATGTCCATTGAGTCGGAGTTTACCCAAACTCATGTCCATTGAGTCGGTGATGTCATCCAGCCATCTCATCCTCTGTCGTCCCCTTCTCCTCTTGCCCCCAATCCCTCCCAGCATCAGAGTCTTTTCCAATGAGTCAGCTCTTCGCATGAGGTGGCCAAAGTACTGGAGCTTCAGCTTAGCATCATTCCTTCCAAAGAAATCCCAGGGCTGATCTCCTTCAGAATGGACTGGTTGGATCTCCTTGCAGTTCAAGGGACTCTCAAGAGTCTTCTCCAATACCACAGTTCAAAAGCATCCATTCTTCAGCGCTCAGCCTTCTTCACAGTCCAGCTCTCACATCCATATATGACCACAGGAAAAATCATAGCCTTGACTAGACGAACCTTTGTCGGCAAAGTGATGTCTCTGCTTTTGAATGTGCTATCTGCTGCTGCTGCTGCTGCTAAGTAGCTTCAGTCATGTCCAACTCTGTGCGACCCCATAGACAGAAGCTCACCAGGCTCCCCCGTCCCTGGGATTCTCCAGGCAAGAACACTGGAGTGGTTGCCATTTCCTTCTCCAATGCATGAAAGTGAAAAGTGAAAGTGAAGTCGCTCAGTCGTGTCCGACTCTTAGCGACTCCATGGACTGGAGCCTACCAGGCTCCTCTGTCCATGGGATTTTCCAGGCAAAAGTACTGGGGTGGGGTGCCATTGCCTTCCCTGGAATATGCTATCTAGGTTGGTCATAACTTTCCTTCCAAGGAGTAAGCGTCTTTTAATTTCATGGCTGCAGTCACCATCTGCAGTGATTTTGGAGCCCAGAAAAATAAAGTCTGACACTGTTTCCACTGTTTCCCCATCTATTTTCCATGAAGTGATGGGACCAGATGCCATGATCTTCGTTTTCTGAATGTTGAGCTTTAAGCCAACCTTTTCACTCTCCACTTTCACTTTCATCAAGAGGCTTTTTAGTTCCTCTTCACTTTCTGCCATAAGGGTGGTGTCATCTGCATATCTGAGGTTACTGATATTTCTCCCGACAATCTTGATTCCAACTTGTGTTTCTTTCAGCCCAGCATTTCTCATGATGTACTCTGCATATAAGTTAAATAAGCAGGGTGACAATATACAGCCTTGACGAACTCCTTTTCCTATTTGGAACCAGTCTGTTGTTCCATGTCCAGTTCTAACTGTTGCTTCCTGACCTGCATACAAATTTCTCAAGAGACAGATCAGGTGGTCTGGTATTCCCATCTCTTTCAGAATTTTCCACAGTTTATTGTCATCCACACAGACCAAGGCTTTGGCATAGTCAATAAAGCAGAAATAGATGCTTTTCTGGAACTCTCTTGCTTTTTCCATGATCCAGCAGATGTTGGCAATTTGATCTCTGGTTCCTCTGCCTTTTCTTTTTCCATGATCCAGCAGATGTTAGCAATTTGATCTCTGGTTCCTCTGCCTTTTCTAAAACCAGCTTGAACATCAGGAAGTTCACGGTTCACATATTGCTGAAGCCTGGCTTGGAGAATTTTGAGCATTACTTTACTAGCATGTGAGATGAGTGCAATTGTGCGGTAGTTTGAGCATTCTTTGGCATTGCCTTTCTTATTGATATAAATGGAGTATAACCTTTAAAAGTAATCACTCTATTGGGGCTTCCCTGGTGGCTCAGTGCTAAAGAATCTGCCTGCCAATGCAGGAGACACAGGTTTGATCCCTGATCCAGGAAGATCCTACATCCTAGCCATGGAGGAAGATCCTACATCCTAGCCATGGAGGAAGATCCTACATCCTAGCCATGGAGCAACTAAGCCCATGTGCCACAACTACCGAGCCCACACACCTAGAGTGTGTGCGCCACAACAAGAGAAGCCACCGCAGTGAGAAGCCCACACACCACACCTAGAGAGCAGCCCCCACTCACTGCAATTAGAGAAAAGTCCGCTCCCAGCAACAAAGAACCAGCACAGCCAAAAATAAATAAGTAAAATACATTTTAAAACAGTGACTATATTGTATACCTATAAATTGTGTAAAATTTTATCCAACTATATTTCAATTAACAAAAAAAGATATGTGATCACCAAATGCAAAAAATAAAGAAACCTCAAACTCATTCCTTTATGACTAAATTTTCCATTGTAATGGCATCCTTGTCACCTATTCCAAGTATTTATCCTAATTACCTTGGTCCTTTATAGTCCCAGGCTCTCAATATCTGATTGACTCAGGTTGTTCTGTTTGTTTTCTGAACTGTCCTTTCTACTAATTTGATCTAAACCAAATTCTATGATGTAGTAGCTCATGTGGGGAAGGCAATGGCACCCCACCCCAGTACTCTTGCCTGGAAAATCCCATGGACGGAGGAGCCTGGTAGGCTCCAGTCCATGGGGTCGCTAAGAGTCAGACACGACTGAGAGACTTCACTTTTACTTTTACCTTTCATGCATTGGAGAAGGAAATGGCAACCCACTCCAGTGTTCTTGCCTGGAGAATCCGGGGGATGGAGGAGCCTGGTGGGCTGCCGTCTGTGGGATCACACAGAGTCGGACACGACTGAAGCAACTTAGCAGCAGCAGCAGCAGTAGCTCACGACATTCTCCATCTGTCCTAATTCTTATACCAACTTTCTAGACTTGATCTTTCTTTCTCTGAAGATAACAGAAATAATTTATGTCCTATTTAGAGCAATTAATAAGGACTTACAGAAACATTTGTGAATTGTTTGTCTCACAGAAGGAAGGGTAGCACCTGGTTAGTTAGTCCTCCAACTAAATCATTTCTATTGTTTCAAAAATATTTTTAGCATTGCCAGCATCATTTGTGCAAGTGAGTACCCCTCCACCTCTGTATCACAAAATGGAAAACTTTGAAAGGAGTGCTGTGCATTGGGGCATACTTTTAAAAATTATTTATTATATTTTGGCTGCTCTGGGTCCTCGGTGCTGTGCATGGGCTTTCTCTGGTTGCAGAGAGTGGGGGCTACTCTCTAGCTGTGCTGAGTGGGCTTCTCATTGCAGTGACTCCTTGTGGAGCATGGGCTATAGGCATGCAAGCTCAGCAGTTGTGGCGCACAGGACTTAACTGCATGTGGGATCTTCCAGACCAGGGATGGAACCTGTGTCCCCTTCATTGATAGGCAGATTCTTAACCACTAGACCACCAGGGACATCCAAGGCATACAAGTTTATTTTAAATTTCTTATGATCTTATCATGTTCATAGCTCATACTTAAGCCCTTAAATGGCTTACGAAGAGGGGTAGTGCTCTAATGATCCTTGTAATCTAGTGCTCCTTGTAATCTACTGCTATAAGGCAAATTACAGTGTATTGAAAAAAGAAGAATTTAAACTTTGTGGATTCAAATTAAGCATTCAAGTCCCCATTTGAGCCAAATTCATTAATGTTGTGCTAAAACTGTGTGCTGGGAGACCCTAAGGATGAAACAAACCAGCATCTCTGTGTGTAATTCATGCATTTCAAATATAGCTGTGGCTTGCATCAAACCAGGATGTGGGAGAAGCTTCTAAAGCTGATGAAAGAGCTGCTCAAGAAAACATAAAACATCTTAGTTTTAAAGGCAAAAAAAAAAAAAAAAATCAACAACTTGAGCCTATACTTGCTTCAAGAAAATCTGCAGTGAAAATTAAAATAAATAAATAACAAATAAAAACAGCTTAATAAATGCTCCAGAATTAGTTTCTCATTAGGGCACATGGAGGGGTACTAGGTCTCTAAAAGTCTACTCAAAAAAGCCAACAAAGATTCTCCACTCCGTGGCTGTTCTGGTGTTTGTCTCCTGATGTTTATAGCAAAAATAAGGCTAGAAATATGAAGATAAGAACTTTTGACTAGGGTTTTATAAGATTATCTCATGTGAAGTGTAATTTTATATACACTTGGCCTGCTTGATCAATTAAAAAATAATTTGGAAAGCATCTTTTAATATTTATTTGTTTGATTTGTTTAATAATTTGATTATTTGTTTAATATTTATTTGTTTGATTGCACTAGTTGGTGACATGCAGAACCTTCAGTTGTGGCATGTGAGATGTAGTCCCCCCCCACCCCCACCAGGGATAGAACCTGTGACCCCAGCATTGGGAGTGCAGAGTCTTAGCCAGTGAACCACCAGGGCAATCCCTGGAAAGCTTAATACTACGCAAAATCAGTTCCTCGAGTCACCTCTCTAAAAAGAAATCAAGCTCCAAAGCAAGAATATCACCTCCTTATTTCACTCTTGTTTCTATGAGAAGCCAAAATTCAGCTTGCTTTACTTCAATTTATAGAAGCTTTTCCATGTTCATACCCATCACGAGAAGGAACTGACTTATGAATGGTACATAAAGTTAGAACGTGCAAGGCGTATGAGAATGTCTGTATGTTTATGTGTGTTAGGGTTTTTGATGTCAAGGCAACTTGGGTTTGAGTACTAGGGGATTCACTGTGTGTTGCACACAGGATTAATAAAATAGGAATCTGGGCTGCATGGCCAGGCATCGTGGGGCTCGGTGGAGCAGGACAGTAGGTGCCACGGGGCCTGAAGGGCAGTTCCCAGAACTAAAAGGCACTGGTGCAGTGCCAGTGACGAGGGGCCCAGGCTGCCAGCCTCGGCCGCCGGGTTCTCTGCCTCTCCATCCTCACGGTGACTCAGCAACTCTCTTTCTTCAGTTTGTCAGGCTGAGACAACCTCCTCACTGCTAGAACCAACCACCCCACTCCAAACATCTTTTCTGTCCCTCAGGGCTTACATCACTCATGGCTTCTGCTAGTTCATGGCTCTGTGTCCTCTTGGCATCGATGGACTGCCTTCCATGGGGGAGTCCCTACCCGCTTCCATTATCACTTGGCTGTCTCTTGCCCTTTATTGCCAGCACAAATTCTTGAAAGGGAAAACTGCTTGACTTCGTAACTGTAAGCTACCTCAGGGCTTCCCTGGTGGCTCAGTAGTTCAAAAAAAAAAATCCACCTGCCAATGCAGGAGACGCAGTTTCAACCCCTGGGTCGGGAAGATCCCCTACAGAAGGAAATGGCAACCCACTCCAGTGTTCTTGCCTGGAGAATCCCATGGACAGAGGAGCCTGGCAGGCTACAACCCATGGGGTCACAAAACAGTTGGACATGACAAAACAACCAAACAACAACAAGCCACAACACAGGCCACCTCATAGGCCTCTAGCCCAGTGGTTCTCGAATTAGGGCATAAAATCACCAGGAGGATTTACTGAAACACAAATGGCCCGCCCCTAGAGTTTCTGATTCAGTAGATCTGTAGTGGGATCCAATAATTTGTATTTCTAACACAGCCCCCAGGTTACTCTGATGCTTCTGATCTAGAGATATCACTTTAATTAAAAGTCTCTGCTGTAGCTGCAGGTTGATGGTCCTTCATGTGTCGGCAGGGGATAAGTGATGTGATTTAGAATATATGGCCACCTACAAATAAGGACCTTACCAGTGCCAGTTTCCTCAGCAGGAGGCTCTGAACAGAAAAGCCTTAATATGGTCTGTGGATAGGCAAGCTCTGACATGTTCCCTGGCTGCACTTCTTCTAAGTGAGGTTCTGCAGCATTCAATGAGTGTCTTTTATGTGCCACACCTTTAACCTACTAAGCATTGGAAACACCAAACCAGATGATATTAAATTATCACCAGGGACTCAGCTAAAGCATTTTAATAACATAAAAATCAAGATGAATGTTGGCATTCTCTTTTGGATATAAAGACACATCAAAAGAAAACTACAGAAATCCTTGTTTCCTTTCCAATCATATTGTGATAGAAACAGAAAAAGTGCATAAGCAAGAAAAGCACACTCAAAAAAGTTAATTAAGATAGGGGGCTTCCTGGGCCTTCCCTGGTGGCTCAGTAGTAAAGAATCTGCCCTCCAGGGCAGGAGACTGGAGTTCGATCCCTGATCCAGGAAGATCCCACATGTTGTGGAGCAACTCAGCCCACCGGCCACAGTTATTGAGCCTGTGCTCTAGAGCTCAGGAACCACAATTATTGGGCCCACATGCCCCAACTACTGAAGCTCGGTGCCCTGGAGCCTGTGCTCGGCAACAGAAGAAGCCACTGCAATAAGCAGCCTGTGCAATGCAGTGATGGAGAAGGAACTGTCAACCCACTCCAGTGTTCTTGCCTGGAGAATCCCAGGGACGGGGGAGCCTGGTGGACTGCCGTCTATGGGGTTGCACAGAGTTGGACACGACTGAAGTGACTTAGCAGCAGCAGCAGCAGCAGCAATGCAATGAAAAGGAGCCCCCAGTCGCTGTAACTAGAGAAAAGCCAGCACAGCAACAAAGATGCAGCACAGCCAAAAATAAATAAATAAACAAGACTTATTTAAAAACAAAAAAAAAAGATAGGGGGCTTCCCTGTTAGTACAGTAGTTGAGAACCGCCTGCCAGTGCAGGGGACACGGGTTCAATCCCTGCTTTGGGAAAATCACACATGCCCTGGAGTGACTAAACCCATGAGCCACAACTAGAACTGGAGAGCTGCAACTGCTGAGCCCACATGCTGCAAATACTGAACCCCCCTTGCCTAGAGCCTGTTCTCTGCAGCAGAAGAAGCCACTGCAGTGAGAAGCCCGCACACCACAAAGCCCCTGATCACTACAACTAGAAAAGCCAGCACAGCCAAAAATAAATAAATCTTTTTTAAAAAAGAAAGAAAGAATAAGTTACAAGCGACTCAATTTCTAACGCTGAGTAAAACCAAAGTATATTTTGATGGGGACTTGCCTGGTCCGATGACTAAGACTCTGAGCTCCCAACACAGGGGGCCCAGAGTTCAATCCCTAGTCAGGGAATTAGATCCCTCATGTCACAACTAAGACCTAGAACAGCATCCAAATAGATAAATAATAAATAATTTTTGAAGTATATTATAATGTAAACAAATTAGGCTCTGTGCTTTCAAATCCGAGTTGCATGCAAAAGAGTCAAGTAAGCAGATGGTGACTGCAGCCATGAAATTAAAAGATGCTTACTCCTTGGAAGGCAAGTTATGACCAACCTAGATAGCATATTCAAAAGGAGAGACACTACTTTGCCAACAAAGGTCCATCTAGTCAAGGCTATGGTTTTTCCAGTGGTCTTGTATGGATGTGAGAGTTGGACTGTGAAGAAAGCTGAACGCCAAAGAATTGATGCTTTTGAACTGTGGTGTTGGAGAAGACTCTTGAGAGTCCCTTGGACTGCAAGGAGATCCAACCAGTCCATCCTAAAGGAGATTAGTCCTGGGTGTTCATTGGAAGGGCTGATGCTGAAGCTGAAATTCCAATACTTTGGCCACCTCATGAGAAGAGTTGACTCATTGGAAAAGACTCTGATGCTGGGCGGGATTGGGGACAGGAGGAGAAGGGGACGACAGAGGATGAGATTGTTGGATGGCATCACCGACTCAATGGACATGAGTTTGGGTAAACTCCAAGAGTAGGTGATGGACAGGGGGGCCTGGTGTGCTGCGATTCATGGGGTCGCAAACAATCAGACACGACTGAACTGAACTGAAGCACATCTTAAAAGGAGGAGATGTCCAGCAGATCTGCTTAGGGCAGGAAAAAGCCACATATACACAGGTTTTAGAAAAGGTCACATTTAACCACCCTAGAACGTGGGTGCTGTGAAGAATAGTTTGTACTATTTTTCCCTGACAGGAGAACCCCAGAAGATCAGGCAACAAACTTGTCTCCTCTACTCCAGGTTGCAGTGCCGTCTCTGCCCTTCTCTAACTTTCCTGAAGCATTCCCTGCCTAAATTCACCATGGATTGTGTTGTGTTATATCGTCCTCTAGTGGTTTCAAAAATTTCTTATCTCCCATTTTTAAGGACAGTATTTATCACAGGGCCATACACATACATGATGCTTAACATATATCTGTTAAATGGATGAAAATGATTAACAGAGATCCTACAGATGACTGCAAACAAATAAGACAACCTATCTTAGCATCCCTGGGAGAATGAGTATTCTCTCAAGCAGGAGTATTTCAGGCTAAGGTCACTTTTGCCATCCCAGGCTTTCCTTTAACTTACATAATGCTTGCATAGTTTCAAGAAATTCCCATGTAATTTTGGGGAGTACAACAGCCTGAGAGTACAAAAATTCCCAAAATGATAACTACAAGCGAAGTGCTTGAAGTTGGTCTCCATTCCAGAATATTGTGACCAGAGGGCACATTGGAGTGAAGCTTCACTTCTCAGTCATATCTGAGTAACACCTCACCGAATAAGGAAACCATATACGTTTATGGCTTATTAATTTTTTTTTAACCCAGCAAAATGAATTTGTTTGGAAATAGCAGAGAAATTGCAATTTGCAACATGCAAACCATAGACTAGTCCCTCCTTAATCTTTCTTTTGTGTCAGCTTGCCATATTGTGTGGTTGGGTTTGGTTTGTTTTGTTTGTACTTTATGTACCCATTCTGTAGGTGTCTGTTGTTCTGCTATGTGCAAGGCATCCTGATGTTAGTTCCGGGAGGAGCTAGAGATACAAATGAGATTCACCCTTGCTTTCAAACTGCTTACCGTGTAGAGAGAAAGCAGAATACACACTGAGAGAGACAGAAAAGGAGTTTTAGGAGTTCAAGGAAGGACGAGGTCCTCTCTGAAATAATTCTTTCTGAATGTCTGGCACATATCTTTCAATCCTGATTGAAGACCGCTCAAGAGCAAACAAACCACAGCAAATCAATAATGACCAAGAGCTGATATTATCATCTATATTGAAACTGTGACTAAGGACAAAAAAATCCCACTCCTGTTCTTCAAATAACAAAAAACCCCTGGATTTCAATCCAGGAGAAAATATTCACTCAGAAATTTCCAGCTTTAAAATACCTTACCAGGTACCAAAATGAAAACCAAAAAAAGCTAAGATATTGACTCTGCCCTGAGAGAATTCATCACATCGTGGGAAATCTGCTCAAGATAAATAGTTTCACAGTGTTGCAGAGCAGAGATCCTCTGAAGGACTCTCAAAGCTCAGCTCTTTTTTCCTTTGTTCTGTCAAAATATTTTGTATATAAAAAAATCAAATCAAATATAAAAGCATTTTATAAATATCCAGGGGTTAGTATTGAGATTTTTTTTTTAGGCTTATCTTTTTTGCTGGAAGAAAATACTGCAAAACATTTATTGACAAAGGAATGGTATAATCAGAATACAAAAAAATTCCTACAAGTCAGCTTAAAAATACAAATCACCCAATGAAAAATTGGGTGAAATACTCAAATAGACACTTCTCAACAGAAAAATGGCCAATAAGCAAATGAAAAGGCGCTCAACTTCTTATTAGTCATCGGGGAAATGTAAATTAAATGAGATATCACTATATACCCATCAGAATTGTAAACAGTTACAATTGAATGATTGATTCCACCAATCACAGTGAGGATGTGTAGCAACCAGAACTCATATGTTGCAGTAAGCCTGTAAAACAAAACAGCTACTTTGGAACAAAGGCTGGCATGTTCTTAATAAACTAGAACATACACCTACTCTATGACTTGGCAATTCTACTCCCAAGAAAAAAAAAAAAAACACCCTTCTATACAAAGACTTGTACAAGTATGTTTAAAGCAGTTTTATTCACCATATCCCAAAACTGGAACAACCCAGGTATCCATCAGTAAGAGAATGAATAAGCTGTGTTAATTCACACACTGAACCAAAAGTACCAAAACACACAGCAAGAAAAAATAATAAACTACCGATCTATGACGCAACTATGATGACTCTTAAAAACATTATGCTGAGTGAAGAAGCCTTTCTCAAAAGAGAACTGTGGCAGGATTCCACTTATGTGTAGTCTTAGAATAGGCTAATCTACTGTATGGTGGGATAAAAATGAAAGTAGCTGTTTCCTCTGTTGGAAGTCAGATTGATTGAGAAGGGACATGAAGGAATTTTGAGGGGTGATGGGAACAGCCCATAACTCCATAGAGGTGTGGGTTACAAATATTTGTCAAAACTCAGCAAATGTACAGTTAATATGTGTGCATTTCATTGTACATAAATTTTATATCAAAAGAAAAAACTGGTAAGCAAATATTGAAACATGCTGGGCTTCCCTGGTGATCTAGTGGTTAAGAATCCACCTTGCAACGCAGGGGTCACGGGTTCAGCCCCTGGCCTGGGAAGATCGTACATGCCACAAGGCAGTTAAGCCCATTAGCCGAAACTACTGAGCCCATACATCCCAGAGCCTGTGCTCCACAGCCAGAGAAGCCCCGGCAAATGAGAAGCCCCCACTTGCCACAACTAGAGAAAGTCCACACACAATAGCAAAGACTCAGCACAGCCATAAATAAACATAAAAATCTAAAGTAATAATAAACATGCTGAAGAATTTAGGAAAGGCGTAGATTTTCCCCTTTTAATTGCCAATGTGAATGTCTTAAAAGGGTCTGACGCAGGTTGGGTTCTCCAGGTGCAGACACTGGTTTGGAATTTGCACACAAAGTATTTATGAAGCATCGACACCTATGGAAAAGAGTGGGAGGGAAGTAGGACTGGGCAGAGAGACAAGTGGAACTTCAATCCAGCCTGCTAGGAACCTCAACCCCAGGACGTGCTCTGGGGTGCATATGATCGATCAGAGTTGAAGAGCACTGAGACACAATGACCAAGCCCTGGAACCCGGCCTCGGTCAGCATGATTGCAGACCACCCATGGAACGAGGGCACCCAAAAGGAGTCACAGCTGAGGACTGCAAGCTGCCAGCTGGACAGCACGTCCCGCCTTGAAGTGGGATCTGGGACACACATGTCTATGCCCGCCACAGCATATTTCCTGTTTTAATTTGCGCTTCTTTCATAATCGACGGTTTTTAAAATTGATTAAAGTGCAAATCTAACCATGCTCTAAGACATGTCCAAGCTAATGTGCAATCGTGTCTTCAAATAAGGAGCCACTGAAGGCTTTGGTGTCTTGAAGCACCTTCGAGCCCAGATGCAGTGGAACGGAAAAGATAGGGATGAAGTTGGATGGGAAAGGAAGGACAGAACCAAATTAAGGAGAGAGAAGGGAGGTTGAAACTTTACATCATCTGGGAACACAGGAGTCAGTCACTGAATGTTCCGGAATAGGGGAATGGTGTGATGACATGGTCATCTAGCACAGGGATTCTACCAGAATATGTCAGCACAGCTGACAACAGATGAGCTTTCTCCAGCCATCTTTCGAGTTTGACCTTTCTGACTTCTTCCTTCCCTAGTTTTCACCGGCCAATCGCCTACCCATCATGAATAAGGTAAGATCGAAGACTAATGTGGCATCAACAGGTGGTGGTTCAGAAAATACAGAAGACAGTGGAGAAATTATACCTCAACATGGCCCAGGCAAAGAATCCAAACTGGAATTAGAGTCAAAGGAATTTCCTTAGTGTATAAATTTATTTTTTTATATGAACAAAAGATAAGTCCCTTAAGATAAAAATGAGAAAGATCGGAAAACAATTTCCATACCCTTGAAAATGAAGCAGAAGAGTGTCAAGAAATATGTCAACAGATGTTCAAACTCAATGGTGAAAAAAAGTTTTGCTTTAATTAAAATACCAGTGATATACAATATTTTAACCCATAAAATTGTCCAAAATCTTTGCCCTTTTATTTTTCTTTGGGGGTATCCAAAAATGCAGGGAGTGTGAGCCTTAGGTTCGCATCACATTGTCTTGCCTCCTCCACCCCCAAATCCCATAGAGATAGTGCATGTTAGCCTAGATGGACGCTAACGTGCAAGTGAGGGTTAGGGAAACCCCTGTCTTTTAATAGAGCTGCTAGCCCAGCCTTGTCCTAGAGGGAAGCGGTATCTTTGTTATGTGTTAATCCTTCAGTCGTGTCCAACTCTATACGACCCCATGGACTGTAGCCTGACAAGCTCCTCTATTCATGGAATTCTCCAGGCAAGAATACTGGAGTGAGTTGCCATTCCATTCTCCAGGTATCTTCCCAACCCAGGGATCAAACCCAGGTCTCTTGCCTTGCAAGCAGATTCTTTACTCTCTGAGCCACCAGGTAGCAAACAAATCTTCCCTCTGTTTCAGAGGGAGATATTATCTCTATCTTCCAAGGTTGTTTGCTATACAAACATCCTTGAAAACAGTCTGGGGCAAAAGCTATCCATGCTCCTGCTCAGAAGACACGCAAAACACAACAGACCCATAAAGAATTGCCTTCTTTTTTTAAGTTTTTTTTCCACAGTGTGTTTCTACCAGTTAAATTTCCAATCAGTTTGAGAAGAAGGGTAACACCGTATTTTTCTCCATTCTGGGATATAATTGGTACTGGCACATAGGAGGCTTTGAGTGATTATTTCCTTTATGATTATTGGGTATATGTGTGGATGAATGGCAGGATAAATTCTTGAAAAACTTGGGACATAATTATGACGAAACTTCTAGATTCACTGTTCTGCTAGTTGAAAATGTCAAAATAGCAATTATTTCCCTCCGTCTCCTCATTTGCATCCTCCTGATCATTCCTATAGATAGTGTTTTTCATTTTTAGCTGCCCACATTTAATGTCTACTAAAGAGATTACACACTAATGTGCCTAATTGGTAGAATTTCAAACCCTTAAAAATATCCAGGGCTTCCTTCTATAGCTTAGCATTTGTATTGCAAGCTCAGTATCTCCCTTACAATTCCAGGGCACACACACACTTTCCTTCCTCTTTCTACCTGGTCAGGAAGGATAAGGAATTACTGAACATTGTCTTGTTTCCTTTTTCCCCTTTCAAATAGACGATAAGAATATGTTTGACATCAAATGACGTCATCTGATGAGTTTGAGGCAGCTTTCTCCACTATGGTGCAACATTTTAGGAGTTGATTTTTATAAGCATCATTGTGTTCCCCACTCACACTGTGAGTGAAATAAAATGCACTCACAAAATCTATGAGCTGATTACTGTTCTTAAAGGGTTGCTGCCATATCACCTGTACCATTCAGTGATTCAATTACCAACAGCAACCTCCATTCTGACTAGTTCAGGCAGGAATTTATTGAGGGGTATTGGGTAAATCACAGAACTTCTTGGAGGACCAGAGAGCCAGGCTTTGAAGCTAGGCAGCCAAAAACAAGGTCCAACCATATCATGAAGGCCATTCTGCCAAAAACACCAACGGCATGGCCACTTGGCACCAAGGACACCCAGAAATGGACTTCAGAAGCTCTGCCAGCTCTCTTCCAAAGTACTGGGTCTTTTTTTCCCATGTAGAACATCAGCTCTCGATTTCCAGCTTCCTCAGCTGAGGTCAAGTTATGCCTGGATAGTCTGATAGTGAAAAACTCGGGCCACATTCCCAAACCCCAGGTGGAAGGAAGTCTGGGAATGTGAGGTTTCTGATTTCAACCTTGAAAAAGTAGACCACATAATGTGGGAAATGATCAAAATATTTGTAGTCTTGCAGTGGACATTATCATCAATAAGTCCCTTGCCCATGCCCCCTTGATCCCTTTCCTACCCTTACACATGCCAGGAGCACTCCTAACAGCCAGCCAGCACCTTCCTCTCTTTGTCGGTGAACTACTCCTGAAATATCCTCATTCCAAATACTATGTTCTCAATGTTGTGTCTCCCTCAGAACACACACATTGAAATCCTAAACCCCAAGGTGATGGAATTGAGAGGTGGGCTTTAGGGAGGTTATTAGGTCATGATTTGGATTAATATCCTTGTAAAAAGGACCCTCCTTCCACCACTTGAGGACACAGTGAAAACGCACTGTCTATAAACGGGGAGGACAGCTTTCACCAGATACCAAATCTGCCAGCACCTTGATCTTGAAAATCCCAGCCTCCAGAACTGTGAGAAGTAAATTCCATTGTTTATTTATAAAACCACTGAGTTTACAGTGTTTTGTTACCGCAGTGCAGATGGACCAAGACACCTTACCCCAACCAGGACCCTCTGAAGCAGGACCTTCACAATATCCAAGCTTCCCAGTGGAAGTAACCTGTTGTCACTTCCTGCTCGTCTTTCTTTCCTGTCCCACCTTCCCACACTCCTCCCAGTTTTTCCTGGGAACACTTTCACAAATCCTCATTTCAGAGTGTGCTTCAGGGAAACCCAACAAGTACCTAGAATTGGACCTACACAAAGTAAGCACTCAACAAGTACTCATTAGAAGGAAGGAAGCAGCCACTAATTTGCTCCGCAGGACGATGGCCACCATATTCTTTGATCCGGATTCCTAGAGGTGGCTTACAAAAGAGGCCCTCCCTGCATCGGGTTCGTTTACATCACTGGAACAGTCGGAACGCGTGCAAGCAGAAGAGAGGAGCCAAAAGGCTGACAATAGAGTGCACTTTGCCCAGTTAGTGGGGAGTCTTGCCTTACCCGTTATATAATTTTGGACAGTTTACATAATCTTTTTTGGGAGCCAGGTTTTTTACCCTCAGGGAAGAGAGATACAGACGTAGAAAGGGGAAAGTCTAGGATAAAAACATCTAAGATTGGCTTGCACTTGGAAGTATCCATAAGAACTTTTGGTTTCTGGTGTATGATAAATAGAAAAATATATTTAGGTACACAAACACACACCTAGTTGTATACATATGTACATACGTAATTCCTAACTCTGTCCACTGAGAAGTCAAAGCAGCAGTGAGTGCACCAATAGCAACGTGATACCCAACACCTAGACCTTGGTCTTTGTTTTATTGAAGTATAGTGGGTTTATAATATTGTGTTAATTATTATTGTAAACTGACGCAGATATATATATGTACATATATTCTATTCTTGCATGCACACTCAGTCATGTCTGACTCTTTCCAACCCTCTGGACTGTAGTCCACCAAATTCATCTGACCATGAGATTTCCTAGGCAAGAATACTGGAGTGGGTTGCCATTTCCTCTTCCAGGGTATCTTTCCAACCTAGGGATCAAACCTGGGTTTCCTGCATTGCAGGTGGATTCTTAACCACCACACTCCCTGGTAAGCCCATATATTCTATATAGAGAGAATACATAAAATATATATTCTTTTCCATTAGAGTTTATTGCAGGACTTTGAATACAGTTCTCTGTGCTGTACAGTAGGACCTAATGTTTATCCATTCTATATACACTACTTTGCATCTGCTAACCCCTCCCGATCCATCCGTCTCCCTCCCTCATCCCCCGCGGCAACCACAGACGTATTCACCATGTGATTCTGTTTCCGTTTCACAGAGAGGTTCATTTGTGTCATATGTTAGATTCCACATATGATATCATATGGCATTTATCTTTCTCTTTGGAATCACTTCACACCTTGGTTTCTTTTTTTGGCCATGACTGCTGCTGCTAAGTCGCTTCAGTTGTGTCCAACTCTGTGCGACCCCAGAGACAGCAGCCCACCAGTCTCCCCCATCCCTGGGATTCTCCAGGCAAGAACACTGGAGTGGGTTGCCATTTCCTTCTCCAATGCATGAAAGTGAAAAGGGAAAGTGAAGTTGCTCAGTCGTATACGACTCTTAGCGACCCCATGGACTGCAGCCCACAAGGCTCCTCCGTCCATGGGATTTTCCAGGCAAGAGTACTGGAGTGGGGTGCCATTGGCCATGACATACTAAATCTTAGTTACCCAACCGGGGTTGGAACCCGCGCCCCCTGCAGTAGAAGCACTGAGTCTATGGGACTGCCAGGGAAGTCCCATACAGACCTTAGTTTCTAAATACCACTCTCCTCAAAAGGAACCAGAGCTCCTTGGAGGAATGGCTAATTGCAGAGCCAAATTAGGGAAAGTATATAATAAATCTGGAGCCTCATATACCAGAAAACATGGAAATTCTGAAAGATTAATAGGCATATTTCAAAACTGTACAAAAACCAGTGGCTTAATTTGGGACAACTTAGCATCAAAAGAGTCATAGCAATTGATTATAATCCATTTAATAAAACAGGAACCCATGAACTTAATAATACTAAGATAGATAAATACATTGGGGGCAGTACAGGAAATTTATACCTTACAGTAGAAGGTCAAATAATAAATGAAGACAAGATGATGGAACAGATGATTAGCATGTAGCAAACTTTATAGTAAAAACTGTTTTGATTGAGGAACAAAAAGGGATACTAACACAAATGACTGAAAGTGTGATCAGAAACAGAATTTTAACATGGTCTCGAAGTATCCTCCAGACAAAACACTCATTCAATAACATTACACTGAAAAATCTGGCAGATGTCTTCTTATCAAATGATAAAAGTTAACTTTTTACCAGTTAATGAGACAAATCAACACCATGTCCCTTCTGATGTAATGCAACAAGAGGAATACAGAATCACTTCTGTGCTATTCCTGCCAAAAAAGCATACCTAAAATCCAATCATGAAGAAACATCGGACAAACCCAAGCTGACAGACATTCTGCAAAGTAATTGTCCCATTCACTTCAAAAATGTCAAGGTCATGAAAAAAAGGAGAGACCAGGAACTGTTCCAGATAAAATAAAACTAATGAGACATGACAATTAAATGCAATTCATGATCTTGGATGAATCTTGAACCTATAAAAGACTTTATTCGGAAAACAAAAAACTGTAACGTATTTCTCAAGAACCATTTTAGCTCCAGACGTGTCCATGAGGTTTACTGTGGCTTTTGCTGGTGTGCACCACTTCTCAACTTCTCCTTCTGCCCAGCTGTGTCCTTTCCCTCCCCTTTACAGCTGTTGGCCCCCAAAGCACTCCTTAAAAAGTATCTTGCACACTAAACTCCATCTCTCAGAGTCTGTTTCGTAGAGAAACTCAACCTGAAGCAAAAGGAATGAGTAGGATCTTAACAATCAAAGGTTGAGATGGGGTGCATTCTACCCATGAAAATTGGTCTGAGAAAAGTCTTATATTAGAAAATAAACAGCACAACCGATGACTGGGATCTTGAGATTAGAGGGCAGCTTGAAATGAGATAAAGCTGAAAAGACCGATTAGGGCAAGCCCATACAGGATGTTGCTGGCCACGTTAATGGCTTGATTTTGTCTTAAACCCTGCGTGCTCAGTTGTGTCCAATTCTTTGAGACCCCATGGACTGTAGCCCACCAGGCTCCTCTGTCCTTGGAATTTTCCAGGCAAGAATACTGGAGTGGATTGCCATCTCCTCCCCCAGAGGATCTTCCCAACCCAGGGACTGAACCCGAACCTGGGTCTCCTGCATTGGCAGGCAGATTCTTTACCACTGAGCTTGTGTTAAGAGGGACAGAAAGTCACAATGGATAGGAATCCCTCTACCAATGCAGAGGACATTAGTTCCACCCCAGGTCCAGGAAGACCCCACATACCTCGGAGCAACTAAGCCCACGTGTCACAACTACTGAGGCTTAGGTGCCTAGAGCCTGTGCTCTGCAACAAGAGAAGCCACTGCAATGAGAAGCCTGTGTTCTGCAACAGAGTAGCCCCCACTCACCGCAACCAGAGAAAGCCTGCACAATGCAACAAAGACACAGCACAGTCTAAAATAAGCAAATACAATCCTCAAGGAAAGAGTAATGGGAAGCCACTGGAAGGCTGGAGAGTAGGGTTGGGTGGGGCAGGCAGTGCATAAGATTTGCAACTGGAAGAGATTGTTACTACTGTGGCAGAATGTGGAAAACAAAAGACTGTAGAAAAGGGAGAGGACTTGGAAAGACTAGTAAAGAGGTTATTGTAGTCGTCTAAATAAAATGCCATGGTCATTTAGACTAGAGGGTGGCGATGAGGATGGAAAATTTTGGATTGATTCAAGAAATACTAAGAAGGTAAAAAATGACACTTCAATGTTGGATACAGACCGTAAGGAAGGCGAGGTGTTAAGGATGATATCTGAGCTTTTGGTTTACTAAACTAAGTAAATGGTACCATTCCATGAGGGAGAAACAACAGAGGATCAGGTCTAGTGTAGAGACCATGAGTTTGGGAGAACATGAACTTCTGCTGACAACCAAATGCCAGGCTCTGGAAACCAAGGAAAGAGAATGTTTCCAGAAGATGGAGAGATCAACTATGTTGAAAGTTAGAGAGAGATAAGGTAATATGTAGCTCAAAAATACCCATGACAGAGCTGCTTCAAAGGAATGGTGAACGTAGAAGCCAGGTTGGACTGGGCTGAGAAGTGAGCAGGAGGAAAGAAAAGAGAGTCACTTTTCCTTCCACTACAGAAAAAAGAAAAACAAAAACAGAAACATATCAGCCTAAAAGAAAAGTGTCCTAATTCTAACCAAATCAAATATCAACTGATATCAAGCTCCGCTTGGGATAAAAATTAATCTTAATGTATACACGTCATTTTACCTAGTTCTCTGAACGCCAAAGGAATGGAATCAGCTCTAGAAAAACAAGATAGCTAGTTGTTACCACCCCCATCTGGATTAGAAAATAACAATTCTGCAAAGAAATTGCTACAAGAAAAAAAAAAATGCTACAAAAAAGTCATTTTAAGAAAGTGAAGCAAGAAAGTCATTCTTTGTTCAGCTTTACCTGATCTACTCCACTCTGAATCAATGATTATCACCAAACCCAGGTAAAAGATAGGGATGTTTTTGCACAAATTCAGTAAACAAGCATCTTGAATTTAAAACCCAATTCACGGATGGAGTATTGTATCTTTGCGCTCTTCTTTGCCTCAAATGGGAAAATATGCATCCTTAGCTTTTAAAGTTCGTGCCTTCCCCTCGCACCCTAGAGCCCACACTACGCAATGAGAGGCCACTGCAATGAGAAAGAAGCCCATTCACTGCAACCAGAAAACAGCCCCTGCTCTCCCCAGTGAGAGAAAAGTCTGCGCAGCAGTGAAGACCCAGCACAGCCATAAACAAACAAATAAATAGATAAAAATCAAAAGTAAAGTTCTTGCTTTCTTCTTTGTTCTATACTTAGGACATATCTTCCCACAATGTTTTTCTCACATATCCAAAACTTAGGTTCCAGATCAGCTTCTATCTGTGAGTCTTCTCTGGTTACACCCCTATTACACCTTTTTTGGGAACCCTTAGCATTTGTGCGTTTAAGGTGTAATATTGCCAACCAGGTCTTGCTCTCAAATTGCTAAATATGTTCCACAATAGATTATGAAGTCCAGCAGGCAGAGACTATGACTCCTCATTCTCTAAAAGGTTTCTAAGACTTTATGTATCAATATATTTGAATTAAGTGGAACATTGTAAACTAATCATAATTTACACTGCTCAAAACCCCATTTTTATCCCCATATCCCAGTCCTCAAATTTCCCTACAAATAATAGCTAACATTTACTGATTAATTGGAGAAGGAAATGGCAACCCACTCCAGTGTTCTTGCCTGGAGAATCCCAGGGACAGGGGAGCCTGGTGGGCTGCCGTCTATGGGGTCGCACAGAGTCGGACACGACTGAAGGGACTTAGCAGCAGCAGCAGCATATACCGTTCACTGTTACAGACACCACGTATTAACACTTAGAATCCTCCCAACAACCCTGTGACATAGATATTACTATTCTTGCTTTGCGGGTAAGAAAACTGAGGTACAGAAAGGCCAAGTGACACAGTAAGTGGCAGAGTTGACATTCAAAGACAGACACTGAAGCCCATTTTCTTTTTAGCAACAGAAAAATAACCTTAATAAAGCTTTGTCCTACCTTCCCAGGTTTACTGATGTGCCAGGATTAAGTAACAAGTTTAAAAGTCAGAATTTAAAAGAAATTCTAGTCTATTAATATTTCATCACAAGTGGGGCATTTTCTGTCTCTTCGCTGCAGGACTCGTTGTAGTTCTTACGGCCCATAGGTGGCGCTGCAGGGACAGGCATGTGCTCAGGCTTTATCTACGGGAGGGGCAGATGGGGGGGGCGAGAACTCCATTCAAAGCCCCGCGGTAGGAGGAGCCTTGGGGACGGGAGGGGGGATGGCGAGTGTTGTGCAGTGCGCAGGCGCAGGACCGGGCCCTCCCTCCCCGAGAGTGAGGGCTGCTGGGCCTGATGACGTGGCCTAGTGCCGTCCGCTCCGGCGAGCCTCCGGGAAAGCCGGCGCCCCCGGAACTGTCCGTGGCCTAGTCCCCACGCACGCGTGCTTGTGAGCCGGGGATAGCGGCAGCGGCGGCCGTCTGGCCTGCGGGGACCTGACGGGGCCGTTGCCATGGGGGAGTGACGCGCCCTCGCCCGCTGTTCCGCGGAGCGGAGAGACATGAGGAGACCCCGCCGCGGAGGTAGCGGCGGCGGCGGCGGCGGCTCCTGATCCCTGGGATGGAGGAGAAATACGGCGGGGACGTGCTAGCCGGCCACGGCGGCGGCGGCGGCAGCGGCCTCGGGCCGGTGGATGTGCCCAGCGCTCGGTAAGGGACCGATCGGGCTCCGACTTCCGGAGCCGCTCTCTCCCTGCGCCTGCCCGGCCGCTGCGCGGATCCTCCCCGGTGCACGCGGGGCCCGGCGGCCGACAGCCCGGAACGCCCGTCTCGGTGCAGTCCGCGCTCCTGCGGCAGCCCTCATTGGCTCCACAGTTCCCCGCTGCGGGATAAATGCTCTAGGACCCGGGAAGGTTCCGCCTGATTCTGGTGTTCAGAGCGGTCCGTTAACCTTAGAACTGCTGGCCAGTTCACGTGGGAGGTTTTTCTCACCTGTCAGAAGAATTTCTGTTGGCTGTTCCTCCCTCAAATAGTAATTTGGTGATATTTAACCTTTCTGACCTTTTAAAGGAAGGGTCACCATCATCTCTTCAGGCGAGGAAACCAAAGTACAAACAGATGAACTTTGAGGTTCAGGTTATAACCCCGCACATTAAGAATCCAGCCCGCCCTGTAGTTTTTCTTTTCCTTTCTTCGCCTAGTTTATCATTAAATAAGAAATGCGTGCGCATTGTCAAAAAGTTCAAACAGTACAGAAATTCATAGAGTGAAAAGGAAAAATTCCCCTTTCCCTCCCTCCCCGTAATGTTCCCACGAACGCCAGAAAGGTAAGTCAGTACAGTGACCACTTTCCAGCTTGTCTTTCTGGACCTGTGCTAATTTCTGAGGTAGTGTCGCAGGATGCACGAAATACGGCTCAACAGTTTGAACCTGATTTTCATCGCCTTTGTATTTAATAAGGTTAATGAAGTTAGGTGTTTCTTGTTCTTGGATATCTCCTTTGAGACTGGAAGATTGTTTTGCTAAATTCTTTGCAACTGTATAAATAGCATTACTAAAATAACTTTTTTTGTGAAATGCTGAGCAACTTAAATCAGCTGCATTTTTTGTAGTATAAGTTTAATTTTCTGATCTATTTTTGAACAGCTCGTTTTTGTAAAAAAAAAAAATATGGTTGTGGTGGTTTAGTCGCTAAGTCATGTCCAACTCTTTTGCAACCCCATGGACTGTAACCGGCTCCAGGCTCCTCTGTCCATGGGATTTCCCAGGCAAGAATACTGTAGTGGGTTGCCAGTTCCTTTTCCAAAAGGTCTTCCTGACCCAGGGATCAAACCTGGGTCTCCAGCATTGCAGGTGGATTTTTTCTACTGACTGAGCCACCAGGGAAGCTCAAAAAAAAAAAAAAAAAATCAAGTATTATTTACTGAGATGACAGCTAAATGCAAGAGGCAATTCTGGTGTAGATTTAATAATGGAGAAAATGTAGTAAAGGATAGTACTGGGCCAGTTGATAAAAGT
Organism: Tragelaphus eurycerus; assembly: GCA_935064755.1. Taxonomy (NCBI): domain Eukaryota; kingdom Metazoa; phylum Chordata; class Mammalia; order Artiodactyla; family Bovidae; genus Tragelaphus; species Tragelaphus eurycerus. The sequence continues at coordinate 10,898,861 of CAKXYN010000024.1, read as the reverse complement.
GGACTGTAGATGATCGATTAGATAAAAGTATATCCATGTTACATTTCCTATAGTTGATAACTGATTTCAGAAGAGAATGTTCATGGGTTTAGGAATACAAGTAATTACGGGTAGAGAAGCATAATATATGTAACTTACTTTTAAATAGTTCAGGAAAAAAAGTTTGCACGTGCCAATGCAGGAAATGTGGGTTCAGTTCCTGGGTGGAGAAGATCCCCTGGAGAAGGATGGCAACCCACTCCAGTATTCTTGCTCCCAAGGGCAGGAGGCCCAGGTCTGATCCCTACTCAGGGAACTAGATCCCCAGATGCCACAACTAAAAGGCCCAGCATGCTGTCAGGAAGGTTGGAGATCATGAGTGCCATAGCGGAGACTGGGAGCGGCCAAATACATAAAAGTAAATATTTTTTTAAAAAATAGTTCACTACAGAATCAAATACAAAGGACTGGTTGACTTTTGAATAGATTCCAGATTGAAAGAATTTTTCTTTATGTAGACTGAAAATCAAATTCTGATTATAATCTGCAAGAAAAGCTAATTGACAGATTCTTTGTGGATGTTTTTATGCTTGAATTCACAAATATGAATTGTTTTACATGTTTCTATGTTGGCATCAATAAATCCTCTTGGCAGGAGAGAGCAGAGGGTGACAGCCAACATTTGTTAAGCACTTGCTATGTTCCAGGGACTCGCATGCAGCATTTCACTTACAATAGCACTGCAGACTCATTAGTTGTGTCTTTGCCTCACAGATCAGGAAACTGGGACATAGAAAAATAATTTTTCTAAGTCACACACCTAGTAACTGAACTGGGAGTCAGTTCCCTCAGACTTCTTTTTTTTTTTTTTTTAAGCTAGAAGCTTCCTTTTTATTTATTTTTGGCTGTGCTGGGTCCTCTGTTGTGTGGACTCTTCTCTAGTTGCAGAGAGCAGGGGCTATTCACTAGTTCGGTGTGAAGGCTTATTGTGGTGGCTTCTCTCGTGGAGCTCAGGCTGCAGGGGGCACGGGCCTCAGTAGTGGTGACTCCCTGGCTCTAGAGCACAGACTCAGTACTGTTGTAGCACAACCACTGAGTGAGTTGCTCAATTAGTTGGTCCCCGGCATATGGGATCTTCCCAGACCAGGGTTCAAACCTGTGTCTCCTGAATCAATTGATAATTATTGATTGATAATTATTCGATGAACCCATGTCTCCTGCACAGACTGATAATTATTGAATTGATTTATAATTACTGCATTGATTGATAATTATTGAATGTCTGCTGCATTGCAGGCAAATTCTTTACCACTGAGCCACCAGTGAAGCCCCCACACTTCATTTACACTGCCCTCTACATAGTAGACATTTAAATATTGAATGAATCAAAATAGAATTACATACACTGATTCTGTCTTTTTAACCATGAGCTGCTACAGTGGGCAAATCCCGAAAGGCAGGTTTGAATCCAAACTCCAGTTTCAGTAATTTCAGATTTGAAGAATGTTTTTTTCTAACCCTTCACAGAAAATACCAGTGATACCTTTGATGAGGCTAGTTAATGGCAGATACTGATTTACAAGTCAGGAAGGTGGATTGGATCCTGATAAGTTGCCTGAAGGATCAGTGAGTGGCTCAGAAGCCACTGTCCCCATTTAAGAGCCTCCCTTCCTCACCCCTGAAAATTTCCCTCTTGGTATGTTTTCCTTTGCAACGTGAACTAGGGATTGTGTGCTTATTATTAATAGTGTATCGGAGAAGGCAATGGCACCCCACTCCAGTACTCTTGCCTGGAAAATCCCACAGACGGAGGAGCCTGGTAGGCTGCAGTCCATGGGGTCGCTAAGAGTCAGACATGACTGAGCGACTTCACTTTCTCTTTTCACTTTCATGCACTGGAGAAGGCAATGGCAACCCACTCCAGTGTTCTTGCCTGGAGAATCCCAGGGACGGGGAAGCCTGGTGGGCTGCCGTCTATGGGGTCACACAGAGTCGGACACGACTGAAGTGACTTAGCATAGCATAGCATGGCTACTTGGCCTTAGCTAGTGTTTTGTTGTTAGCCCCCCAGGAAGACTTCATTAGTTGACACTTTAAAAATCAAAGTATCTACCTTTCAGCTAAATATTAAAATAGTTTTCCTAATTAATAATGACAACAAAAAATCTTCAATATATATTACATGAAAAATCACATAAAAATATCAAAATATGTGTACAGTGGTAAATACATGAATGTATCTAAAATATGTGCTTGTCCATACATGGAGATGCGAAGGAAAAGGTTGGGAAGGATGTCCCCAGTTGGGCACCTGTGAGCAGAAAATTAGGAATGGTTTTATTTAAAACATTGATAACAAGCAACTACTCAGGAATTACTTTCACAATCTGTTTTTTTGTTTTGTTTTTTTAATTAAAAAGAAAAAGCATCCCTGGTGGCTCAGTGATAAAAATCCACCTGCCAGTGCAGGGGACACAGGTTCAATCCCTGATCCAGAAAGGTCTCACATGCTCCAGAGCAACTGAGCCCTCGAGCCACAACTGTTGAGCCCTCGAGCCACAACTGTTGAGCCTGTGCTCCACAGCTGGGGAACCGCAAGTACTGAAGCCCACTCACCCCAGAGCCCAAGCTCCACAACGAGAGAAACCACCGGAGTGAGAAGCCCACGCACCACGAACTAGAGAGTAGCAAGTATTATAGGGACTTCCCTGGCGGTCCAGCGGGTAAGAATCCACCTTGCAGTGCAGGGATGTGGGTTCAATCCCTGGTCGGGGAACATGCCTGGGAGCAACTAAGACTGTGTGGCACAACTAAAGAGTCCATGCGCTGCAACGAAAGACCCCTCATGCTGAAACTAAGATGCATGCAGCCAAATAAATATTTTCCAAAAGAAACACTATGTTTAATGTTCCATATGACTGAATCTTGTCATCAAAGTGCCAAATTTTTAAGTTTTGTTAGCAAAAGAAGGCAGTGGCACCCCACTCCAGTACTCTTGCCTGGAAAGTCCCACAGATGGAGGAGCCTGGTAGGCTGCAGTCCATGGGGTCACTAAGAGTCGGACATGACTGAGCGACTTCACTTTCTCTTTTCACTTTCATGCATTGGAGAGGGAAATGGCAACCCACTGCAGTGTTCTTGCCTGGAGAATCCCAGGGACGGGGAAGCCTGGTGGGCTGCCGTCTGTGGGGTCACACAGAGTCGGACACGCCTGAAGTGACTTAGCATAGCATAGCATAGCAAAAGAAAAATTATTTAGAAATGATTTTACATATTCCCTCATCATAAAACAAGTCTATTAAGTATAGTTTACCTTTTTCTTGATGACAAGACTTGATTTGTATCTGACTGTGACTGCATGGACTATAGCCCATCAGGCTCCTCTGTCCATGGAATTTTTCAGGCAAGAACACTGGAGTGGGTTACCATTCCCTGCTCCAGGGGATCTTCCCAACCCAGGGATGGAACTCAAATCTCTTGTGTCTCCTGCATTCTTTGCCACCGTGCCACCTGGGAAGCCCAGTTGCAGCATAGACTCTATAGTTGTGGCTCTTGGGCTTAGTTGTTCCATGGGATGTGGGATCTTAGTTCCCCCACCAGGGATCAGACCCACATTTTTTTATTGGGTTGTTTATTTTTTTCTACTTAGTCTTTAATACACACACACACCTGAGACTCTGAAGACTACTTTTGTTTCCCTAGTTCCAATTAGTTGCTTCCATATCTATTCCTTTAGATCTCTGCTAATTAACCTGGGTCACATAAACACTTGTTTCTTACCTGTCTTCTTTAGACCTCAAACTCCTTGAAGGGAGGGCCTCTATTACAAGTTTCTTGACTAGCACCTAGAAATATTAAGTAACCAAACTAATGGCACCCCACTCCAGTACTCTTGCCTGGAAAATCCCATGAATGGAGGAGCCTGGTAGGCTCTAGTCCATGGGGTCGCTAAGAGTCGGACACGACTGAGCGACTTCACTTTCACTTTTCACTTTCATGCATTGGAGAAGGAAATGGCAACCCACTCCAGTGTTCTTGCCTGGAGAATCCCAGGGACGGGGGAGCCTGGTGGGCTGCCATCTATGGGGTTGCACAGAGTCGGACACAACTGAAGCCACTTAGCAGCAGTAGCAGCAGCAGCAACCAAACTAAGAGAGCTTTAAACAAAGACGGATATATTCTTCTCACATAAAAGATGCCAGAGGCTGTCAGTGTTGGTTCAGCCCCTCAGTAGTACCATCTAGGAGCAGATTCTTGGCCTTTGCTCTCTGCCATTCCAAGTATGGCTCTCATATTCAGGCTTACTATCAAATGGATGACATTTTCTAAAGAATGTTAAGACTTTGATAACATTTTAAGATAAATTTTAGATAAAAGTCCTCCTTTGAAGTTAGAAAGAATGCAGAACTAGTTTCCAGGTGCATCAGGCCCTTTTATCAGGAGGAGGGAAGGCTGTCGTACCTGAAACCAACCTGTCAGACTGGTCTCGTTGGACTCCAGTGACACCTGGCACACAGTGAGTGAGCAGGGAATATTTGAAGAACGGCTTCACACCTCCCTGAGGGCTGTACAAGGCTCTCCGCTGGCATCAGAATTCCCAGATTGCCGGGGTTTTTAATGTCCATCCGTCTGTTTTTTCTGGTCTCTTGTTTTATCCTCCCTGTCTTGTTGACAGTGTCCGTCTTTGTGCCTTGCTTCTATCCTGCTGCCTTATTTTTACGTCTCGTCTCGTTAAGAGCTAAAGGAGTGAAGCGCTTGAGGCTTTGAGCTTCCCTCTCTCTTCGCTCATTCTGAATTCATGCCTAAGTGGATGACAGTTTAAATTGCCAGAAGCTTGACAGCCAGTTATGTACTGGATCACTGTGCTGTCTGTATTGCTGTGCTAGACATTGCCGCATCACACAAATGTTAACAGTAGAGTTAGCGTTCTTTCACTTAGGAAACATTTGCTGAGCACATATTATGTAAGTCCCCTTGTTAAGAACTGAATAAACAGAACTGAATAAACAAAACCAAGTAGTATTTTTATTGGCTAATTACAAATTGCTGCCATGATCATTAGCATTAATATAGTTAATTAACTTCAGTCTATCTGACTTTTTTCTCTAAGTGAAGTTGCTCAGTTGTATCCAACTCTGCAACCAGGTAGACTGTAGCCCGCTGGGCTCCTCTGTCCATGGGATTCTCTAGGCAAGAATACTGAAGTGGGTTGCCATTTCCTTCTCCAGAGGCTCTTCCCAACCCAGGGATCAAACCTGCACGTGTCCCACATTGCAGGCAGACTCTTTACCCTCTGAGCCACCAGGGAAGCCCTAGCTTAAATAGAGAAAATCTGCATTAATCTTGGGTTTTAATATGCATTTTGTTTATAATATTTAATGATTTTACCCTTTGCAAGGGCCACTGTGAATATATAATTGGAAACGGTTTAGAAGATGGGAACCCCCACAGCCTTCTGAACTTGGGTTTTCTGTGTGACCTAGGAAAAGAGCATACTTAAGAGTCAAGGGCTGGGCCCTCGCTAAGTCCATGGACTTCAACTTCCCAGTCTGTGACGGGGAGGAATTGGACTAGAGAATCCCCAAGGTGTTTTTCAGCTCTTAAATGTTAGTGTTTTGTTTTTTCTAGCGCATATACATTTACTTTCATACCTACATAATTGCTAGAAATTTGATGGATTTCTCATGTCGTACTGTGTTTTCAACCAGTCTGCAAACAATCCAAAAACAAAATACACTCAGTTTTTTGTGGTTGTTATAGCCATAATTTTATTATTTTCTCCAATACTCCTTTTCTCATTGAGATATAAATTACTGTAAAATGCATAGATTTTAAAGGTACCAGTTTGCATTTTTCGCAAATGCATATTCATCTTTCAGCACAATCAGGCTATAGGCTGTTTTTATCACCCCAGAAAATCTGCTTGATGTTTTAAACAGAAGTTTCAATATTTATACTATTCTATAGGCAGAAGGCAATGGCAAACCACTCCAGTACTCTTGCCTAGAAAATCCCATGGATGGAGGAGCCTGGTAGGCTGCAGTCCATGGGGTCGCTAGGAGTCGAACGCGACTGAGCGACTTCACTTTCACTTTTCACTTTCGTGCATTGGAGAAGGAAATGGCAACCCACTCCAGTGTTCTTGCCTGGAGAATCCCAAGGATGGCGGAGCCTGGTGGGCTGCCGTCCATGGGGTCGCACAGAGTTGGACACGACTGAAGCGACTTAGCATAGCATAGCATAGGCAGATTAAGTAGGAACCTCTGTGCTTTAGGATTTGAGTTACATCATTCTGCCTAATGTTTTTATTAGCTTCTTGGTGATAATTATCACATTGTTAAAATTCCCAAATGGCACCATTAAAAGGTCCTGCAGATTATGTTCATGAAAAGAAAAACTATTTTGTTCTAAATCTGATTTTCTTTAGTGTTATTTGGTCTAAAACAGAAAATGAGCTGTCGGTGAAGATGGTAGAATTGTTGAGATTCATACTTTCAAGGACTGAAATATATTTTCACAGTTGCATTAAAACTTCCACAAGTATATATATTGATGTCTTCTTAAGCAGATTACTGTTTGCTGATTAAGTGCCATGAGACTTAATGATTCACACTCAATGATTTTTTAGACCATCCTATGTACATTGGTATCATTGCAAATCAAACTGTTTTAGCACTACTATTTGAATGACTAAGGTTTCCTTTAAACCAACCTAGATAGCATATTCAAAAGCAGAGACATCACTTTGCCAACAAAGGTTCGCCTAGTCAAGGCTATGGTCTTTCCTGTGGTCATGTATGGATGTGAGAGCTGGACTGTGAAGAAGGCTGAGTGCCGAAGAATTGATGCTTTTGAACTGTGGGGTTGGAGAAGACTCTTAAGAGTCCCTTGGACTGCAAGGAGATCCAACCAGTCCATTCTGAAGGAGATCAGCCCTGGGATTTCTTTGGAAGGAATGATGCTAAAGCTGAAACTCCAGTACTTTGGCCACCTGATGCGAAGAGTTGACTCATTGGAGAAGACTCTGATGCTGGGAGGGATTGAGGGCAGGAGGAGAAGGGGTCGACAGAGGATGAGATGGCTGGATGGCATCACTGACTCGATGAATGTGAGTCTGAGTGACCTCCGAGAGCTGGTGATGGATAGGGAGGCCTGGCGTGCTGCAGTTCATGGGGTCGCAAAGAGTCGGACACGTCTGAGCGACTGATCTGATCTGATCTGATCTGATTTGAATGACTAAGATTTCCTTTAAACTTCTGTGTCTGCTTTTTTGTATTTTTCTCCCTCTGCTGTGCTGCTTTGCACATCCCCTACCTCCTTTTTAATGTATTAACTCCTGTTAGATGAAAACTTTGCAGGTAGTCTCCTGGGTGACTTGTGAAGACGATCTGTTAGAATTTCTCAAATTTTTATCTCATTCTTTTTCATTTCTAATTTGTGTGTGTTTTATAACATATAATAATATCAATGTAGTAGTACATGTTTGTAATATCTAGATAAATAATGGGTTTCAGGTGCTTTTTTTTTTTTAAATACTAGAGGTATATGATCAAAGAAGACTCAGTTCAGTTCAGTTTAGCTGCCAAGTTGTGTCCGACTCTTTGCGACCCCGTGGACTGCAGTACACCAGGCCTCCCTGTCCATCAGCAACTCCCAGAGTTTACTCAAACTCATGTCCATTGAGTTGGTGATACCATCAATCTCATCTTCTGTCGTCCCCTTTTCCTCCCGCCTTCAATCTTTCCGAGCATCAGGGTCTTTTCACATGAGTCAGTTCTTCTTCTAAGCTGGAAAACAGATAATTTCTTCACTGTTTTCTGATTGCTCTTTCGGGAGTTCCTTTTTCCTTTCTTTTTATGGCAGCACCAGGTTTTCATGGATGCACTGTTCTTTCTTGTCTGAAAATTTATAGTTCTTTGATATTCTCTACTATTCCGTATGCTCTCTGTATCTTTTAAATTTCTTTGTTATTTTAGTTTCGTCTCTCGTTATAGACTTATCATAAATGATTAATTATCCAGATTTGGCTTTTCATATTTGAGTGAGGCCTAAAAAGCTAGTCAGGAGACTTGTGTAGGGCTTGTCCCCTGGTGGGCTTCCCAGAGAAGGGTTCTCCTGCTGGGAGATTGAAGTCTGACAGGATGTTAGAGCTAAATGAGGGAAGACAGGTGTATTGGTAAAGAAGGGAAACTTCCTTTTAATCTCTGTGGTTTTAGTCCAACACTTCATCCTTTTTTTTTCCATTTGCCTTTTGTCTAGACCTCTCCAGAGGCTAAACTTCACTTGTTCTGTCCTCATTGAGGGAAAATGGTTGCCTGGCTATGCTGGGTGGGATTCTAGAGACCAAACTACTTGGCACATTTCTGTGTGTGTGTGTGTGTGTGTGTGGACTCATTTGTGTCCAACTCTTTGCAGCCCCATGGACTATAAACCCCCAGGCTCCTCTGTCCATGGCATTCTCCAGGCAAGAATACCAGAGTGGGGTTCCATTCCCTTCTCCACACCCTTTCTGAGGTGCTTCACATTCCTAAGCCTTTTGAAGACTGTAGGTCAGTTCACTTGACTTCAACTATGACTACTGCAGCCACTTAACGAAGCAGAGGAGAGGAAAACTTCAGGCATTTGTCATACTCTCCCTTCCTGTATTATGGTCTCATTTCATGACAGAGTTTGGTTTCTGTTTTTATTCTCTTTGTTTGGAGTAATTCTTTAAAAAATGCATTATAAAGTAGTCAAGGTGACTCAGGAAATCAAAAATGTTTATTTTTAGTTTGCCTTTTTTTTTTTTTTTTTTTTTTAATAGACTGTACCTATACATAATACACACTCCAGTACTCTTGCCTGGAAAATCCCATGGACAGAGGAGCCTGGTAGGCTGCAGTCCATGGAGTCGCTAAGGGCACAACTGAGCGACTTTACTTTCACTTTTCACTTTCGTGCATCGAGAAGGAAATGGCAACCCACTCCAGTATTCTTGCCTGGAGAATCCCAGGGACAGAGGAGCCTAGTGGGCTGCCTTCTATGGGGTTGCACAGAGTCAGACACGACTGAAGTGACTTAGCAGGAGCAGCAGCATACATAATACATTCATGTACATGAAAAGAATCTGAAAGTATATATACCATTGTTAGTACTAGTTATCACATGGGGGGTGAGTTGAGTTTTTGTTTGTTTCATCTTTTGTTTATATTTATGGTTTTTATAATGATCTCTATTGTATAATAAGAAAAAGATTTCAGAGTTACTTTTGATTTCATTGATAACTGAAACTTGTTTCTGTTTTTATTTTTCAGATTAACAAAATATATTGTGTTACTGTGTTTCACTAAATTTCTGAAGGCTGTTGGACTTTTTGAATCATATGATCTCCTAAAAGTAGTTCACATTGTTCAGTTCATTTTTATATTAAAACTTGGGTGAGTGTGTACAGTTCTTTTTTTCCTTAATGTTTTTTAATGTCTTTGAAAATTCTGTGTTAACTGAGTCTCTTTAGGAAGTTTTATGTAAAATATTTTGTGCGTTTTATTCCTCCTGAAAAGTATTTGAGATATATATATATATATATATATATATATATTTTAAGATAGACTACCTAAGGTTAGAGATAACAGGCTGGATTTAAAAAAAAAAAAAAAAAAGAATTGTCACACTCTATTAGCTTGCCAAAACATCAACTTTTACTTTAGTTTGTACTAATGTGTGAATAGGTACCCCACAACCAAGGTAAGAGAAACCCCAATAAGACAGTAGGCGCTGAGACAGGGCATCAGAGGGCAGACAGACTGGAACCACAATCACAGATAACCAGCGAATCTGATCACATGGACCACAGCCTTGTCTAACTCAATGAAACTAAGCCATGCCATGTAGGGCCACCGAAGACAGACGGGTCATGGTGGAGAGTTCTGACAAAATGTGGTCCACTGAAGAAGGGAATAGCAAGCCACTTCAGTATTCTTGCCTTGAGAACCCCATGAACAGTATGAAAAGGCAAAAAGATAGGAAACTAAAAGATGAACTCCCCAGGTTGGTAAGTGCCCAATATGCTACTGGAGATCAGTGGAGAAATAACTCCAGAAAGAATGAAGGGATGGAGCCGAAGCAAAAACACCCAGTTGTGGATATGACTGGTGATAGAAGCAAGGTCTGATGCTATAAAGAGCAATATTGCATAGGAACTTGGAATGTTAGGTCCATGAATCAAGGCAAATTGTAAGTGGTCAAACAGGAGATGGCAAGAGTGAATGTCGACATTCTAGGAATCAGCAAACTAAAATGGACTAGAATGGGTGAATTTAACTCAGATGACCATTATACCTACTACTGTGGACAGGAATCCCTTAGAAGAAATGGAGTAGCCATCATTGTCAACAAAAGAGTCCCAAATGCAGACTTGAATGCAATTTCAAAACAACAGAATGATCTCTGTTTGTTTCCAAGGCAAACCATTCAATATCACAGTAATCCAAGTCTGTGCCCCACCCAGTAATGTTGAAGAAGCTGAAGTTAAACGGTTCTATGAATACCTACAAGACCTTCTACAACTAACACCCAAAAAAAGATGTCCTTTTCATTATAGGGGCCTGGAATGCAAAAGTAGAAAGTCAAGGAACACCTGAAATAACAGGCAAATTTGGCCTTGGAGTACAGAATGAAGTAGGGCAAAGGCTAATAGACTTTTGCCAAGAGAACACACTGGTCATACAAAGCACCCTCTTCCAACAACACAAGAGAAGACTCTACACATGGAAATCACCAGATGGCCAACACGGAAATCAGATTGATTATATTCTTTGCAGCCAAAGATGGAGAAGCTGTATACAGTCAGCAAAAACAAGACCAGGAGTTGACTGTGGCTCAGATCATGAACTCCTTATTGCCCAATTCAGACTTAAATTGAAGAAAGTAGCGAAAACCACTAGGCCATTCAGGTATGACCTAAATCAAATCCTTTATGAAGAGTGGAAGTGACAAATAGATTTAAGGGACTAGATCTGATAGAGTGGCTGAAGAACTATGGACCGAGATTTGTGACATTGTACAAGAGACAGGAAACAAGACCATCCCCAAGAAAAAAGAAATGCAAAAAAGCAAAATGGCTGTCTGAGTCCTTACAAATAGCTATGAAAAGAAGAGAAGTGAAAGGCAAAGAAGAAAAGGAAAGATATACCCATGTGAAAGCAGAGTTCCAAAGAATAGCAAGGAGAGATAAGAAAGCCTTCTTCAGTGATCAGTGCAAAGAAATAGAGGAAAATAATAGAATGGGAAAGACTAGAGAGCTCTTCAAGAAAATTAGAGATACCAAGGTAACATTTCATGCAGAGATGGGCTCAATAAAGGACAGAAATGGTATGGACCTAACAGAAACAGAAGATATTAAGAAGAGGTGGCAAGAATACACAGAAGAACCGTACAAAAAATGTCTTCACAACCCAGATAATCATGATGGTGTGATCACTCACCTAGAGCCAGACATCCTGGAATGTGAAGTCAAGTGGGCCTTAGGAGGCATCAATACAAAGCTAGTGGAAGTGATGGAATTCCAGTTGAGCTATTTCAAATCCTAAAAGATGATGCTGTGAAAGTGCTGCACTCAATATGCCAGCACATTTGGAAAACTCAGCAGTGGCCACAGGACTGGAAAAGGTCAGTTTTCTTTCATTCCAATCCCAAAAAAAGGCAGTGCCAAAGAATGCTCAAACTACTGCATAATTCCACTCATCTCACATGCTAGCAAAGTAATGCTCAAAATTCTCCAAGCCAGGCTTCAGCAATATGTGAACCGTGAACTTCAGATGTTCAAGCTGGATTTAGAAAAGGCTGAGGAACCAGAGATCAAATTGCCAACATCCGCTGGATCATGGAAAAAGCAAGAGAGTTCCAGAAAAACATCTATTTCTGCTCTATTGACTATGCCAAAGCCTTTGACTGTGTGGATCACAATAAACTGTGGAAAATTCTGAAAGAGATGGGAATACCAGACCACCTGATCTGCCTCTTGAGAAATCTGTATGCAGATCAGGAAGCAACTGTCCGATTAGAACTGGACATGGAACAACAGACTGGTTCCAAATAGGAAATGGAGTACAGCAAGGCTGTATTTTGTCACCCTGCTTATTTAACTTGTATGCAGAGTACATCATGAGAAACACAGGGCTGGATGAAGCACAAGCTGGAATCAAGATTGCCGGGAGAAATATCAATAACCTCACATATGCAGATGACACCACCCATATGGCAGAAAGTGAAGAAGAACTAAAGAGCCTCTTGATGAAAGTGAAAGAGGAGAGTAATAAAGTTGGCTTAAAGCTCAACATTCAGAAAACTAAGATTATGGCATCTGGTCCCATCACTTTATGGCAAACAGATGGGGAAACAGTGGCTGATTTTATTTTTGGGGTCTCCAAAATCACTGCAAATGGTGACTGCAGCCATGAAATTAAAAGACACTTACTCCTTGGAAGGAAAGTTATGACCAACCTGCTGCTAAGTCGTTTCAGTCATGTCCAGCTCTATGCGACCCCATAGATGGCAGCCCATTGGGCTGCACCGTCCCTGGGATTCTCCAGGCAAGAACACTGGAGTGGGTTGCCATTTCCTCCTCCAATGCACGAAAGTGAAAAGTGAAAGTGAAGTCGTGTCCAACTCTTAGCGACCCCATGGACTGGAGCCTACCAGTCTCCTCCGTCCATGGGATTTTCCAGGCAAGAGTACTGGAGTGGGGTGCCATTGCCTTCTCAGATGACCCACCTAGACAGCATATTAAAAAGCAGAGACATTGCCAACAAAGGTCCATCTAGTCAAAGCTATGGTTTTTCCAGTAGTCATGTATGGACATGAGAGTTGAACTGTAAAGAAAGCTGAGTGCCAAAGAATTGATGGTTTTGAACTGTGGTATTGGAGAAGACTCTTGAGAGTCCCTTGGACTGCAAGGAGACCCAACCAGTCTATCCTAAAGGAGATCAGTCCTGGGTGTTCACTGGAAAGACTGATGTTGAAGCTGAAACTCCAATACTTTGGCCACCTGATGCGAAGAGCTGACTCATTTGAAAAAAATCTTGATGCTGGGAAAGTTTGAAGGCATGAGAAGTGGACGACGGGATGAGATTGTTGGATGGCACCACCAACTCTATGGACATGAGTTTGGGTAAACTCCAGGAGTTGGTGATGGACAGGGAGGCCTGGCGTGCTGCAGTCCATGGGGTCACAAAGAGTTGGGCACAGCTGAGCAACTGAACTGAACTGAACTGAATGCAGTTTTTACAAATTTAATGTCTGGCTTAATAGAACACAGCTGGATTCCCACATCTGAGTCAGCATTCATTTGGTTACCGTCAGCATTCAACTGCTTACGGTTGCAGTATCCCACATGAACTAGCCTCTGAAAAGCTGTCCTGTACAGCCCTGAGAGAATAAGAGTGTAAAGAATAAATAATATCTAAATACTTCTTTTAAAATAGTGTGACCTCACAGCTCCGTAAAAGGGCCTCAGGGGCCCTAGGGATTCCCAGACCATCCTACTGGGGTAGTCTAACCTTCCAGCTGGCATGGAATGTCACCGGAGCCTTGTCTGGGCACAGATGTTCCTCATTTTCCAAGTTGAACCACACTGGTCTGTGTTCACTGTATGTCCCTTCGTAATATAGGGTAGGCTTGAAAAGAAAGTGAAAGTGTTAGTTGCTCAGTCATTTCTGACTCTGCAACCTCATGGACTGTAGCCCACCAGGCTCCTCTGTCTATGGGATTTTCCAGGCAAGAATACTGCAGTGGGTTGCCATTTCCTCCTCCAGGGGATCTTCCTGACCCAGCAGTCTAACCTGGGTCTCCTGCATTGCAGCCAGACTCCTTACTATCGGAGCCACCAGGGAAGGGCCCGCTTATAGTATACCTTTTATGTTATTCTGCATGTAGTGAGAAATTCTTTCTAAAAGTTCTCAGGACCTTGGGACTGATGGTGACCAACCTCTGTGTTAATAGGAGTTTGTTACACTCCTGGCAGTATAATTTTAGTAATAATGTGAAGTGATTCTTGACTAGGAAATTTTAAGCACCAGTTATATGTATTTTTAATAACTATTTTGGATATGTGAAAGGTAGGGTATATAATTAGTACTTTCTTCAGTTCTATTTCAAGATTTGTAATAACTAAATTCTTGAGAACTTAGGAATTATTTTCTTTGGTATTTCAGAGTATTAAAAAAATATTGAGAGTTCTTTTGTGGCTTGTATACTGGGTTTTGAAGGCCATTACAAAAAAAAAAAGAAGAGTTCCCAAGACATCATGGCAGAAGCCTTATTAAAATAAGTGTTGTTCTCTAGTATAATTTCTTTAGAGGCTAACATACCCTTCAAGTTCTAGTATATTTAAGTGTCTTTACTTTAAACCATACCTTGTATATAAGATTAATATTAATTTGTTAATATTTCAATATTCACAGGACTGCATTTTTTATGGTTTTGTTTCAAAAGCCTTTTTCTTCTGGGAAAAGTATTACCAAACGCCAGGTAAGTCTTTCGCAGAATCCTTTTGTCCTAGCAGTAGACCAGGAGGCAGTGTTCTTTCCTTGATCAGGGTTACTTATTGAATGATTTTAGGTGCACAACAGAACATTTCTAGAGTTAACTTGCTCTTGACCTAGCTTTTCAGAACTGAGGCTTTAAGAGTAAACTCTAAAGTGCTAAGATAATGAAGTATTTAAAAATGTAGTATAGGGTAGAAAATGTCTCAAGCATGCATATAATTATTTTCTTTAACACACGATCCATATTTTGAAAAGATTTACAAATCAGGCATGTAGACATGCCCACAAGACTAGGATAGATGTCAGTGGGGAACAGGTGAAGCATAAGGGTTAATAACAAGGCATCTGGAGTCAGATTCTTGGCTGTTCTAGTTACTAACTCTTACTTAAAGTAAGTTATTTAATTTCTTTACCTTCAGTTTCTCACCTGAAAATGCAGATGGTAATGCTTTCCTAATGAAGCTATGAGGAATAAATGGATTAATACATGTAAAGTTCTTTAAATAGTGCTGGACATGTTGTGAGTGCTAAGTCGCTTCAGACTCTGCAACCCAGTGGACTGTAGCCTGCCAGGCTCCTCTGTCCATGGGGATTCTCCAGGGAAGAATACTGGAGTGGGTTGCCATGCTTTCCTCCAGGGGATCTTCCAAACCCAGGGATCAAGCCTGCATTTCTTACGTCTACTACATTGGCAGGCGGGTTCTTTACCACTAGTGCCACCTGGGAAAACCCAAGTAGTGAGTATGCAGTGCATACAAGCTGTCTCCCTTGTCATCACTATTATTTTCTTTAAGCATCTGAGGTTCAGGATGCATACCCAGAAATGTCCTACATTCTGCATAATCGTCTCACATTACCACCTCTTTGGACAGCACTTATACCCTACTACATATTTGCTTTATGCCACAACTTAGAAACCTGTGCTGTAATTTTTTATTAGAAAGAAATTTAAGTACCTCTGTTTTAGAGGACCAAGAACATTTTTTAAAACAGGATTAATTTTTAAACCCCATCTTAACGTTCTGCTCCCCCCCCCCCGCCCCACCCTCTTTTCAAATAATTGGAGAATTAACTATTCCTGCTGGAGAAGAATTTAAAGACTAAAACATTTTATGTTCCTGGCAAACTGGTGAGAACTAATGTAAAAAATGGAGAAAATTGTACTCTATAGAAAAAGATTTCAGGATCTAGCACCAGAGAAGAATATAGAAAATGCAAAACAGAGTAGTGTCTTGCAAATCTAGATTTAGTCAAGACATCTTAATAATTTCTGCTTAATTTCAAATTATGTAATTATTTGGCCTTTAAAATATTTGTGTTACCATTATCTTCCCCTGTGTGTTTTGTTTAAGATTTTGAGATATCTGGCTAAACTTAACTGAAATTTTTAATTTTTTATTTCCATTTTTAGTGGATCAAAATATTTAAACATGCAATTGCTGGGTGTATCATTTCACTCTTGTGGTTTTTTGGCCTTACACTTTGTGGACCACTAAGGTAAATAGAAATGCATGTTTTGAGTGTTTTTATTTCTTCATTTTGAATATTAGTTTTTTGCCATTATGTTTTATGTCAAATATTTTTGTCAGTTATACACAAATGCTTCTTTCACTTCGATAGCATTGGGTACAACTTAGTAAGTATACATATATATTGAGGACCTGTTTAGTCTGTGGACTAGTTCTTTGTTGAATAGCATTAATGTATTGTTCATGATCTGTCATAGACATTTTACTAGAGTCCATCAAACAGTTTCAGAAGAATTTTAGCATAAATGGATTTTTGTTATTCATTGATTAAATCCCTTTTAGCAACTGATTTTAGAAATGAAAAGTCTAAAATGGTAAATAAAATCAGCCGATAAGGAGGAGAGCAAAATCTTTTAAAAATGCTCCCTCCTCCCACTCTGAAAGTCCTGTAGTACCCACAGAAGATGTGTGAAAGGTATGGTCATAAACAAATGCTTTGGAAATAGTGTGCCAGTCGTCACATTTAAGATGCGTTAACTCACGTTTCATATTCCCTGAAGTCTATATAGATTCTTTTATGTAAACTGGTCAGCTCAGGGGGCAAAATGCTTTAGGGCCACTTAATTTAATAAGAATTATGACAGGTGCAGCTGTGTCTAAGTCTTAATGTTTCTCTCTCTCAAAATTATAAGAAAAAGTACCCTGCCATTGATGAGGGAGGAATATGGGGATAAGAAGCAAGGAGTAAACTGAAGGGTATTCTAAAGAAATTCACTCAGGGTGATGGAGTGGACAGAGTAGACAGTGATCAGTGGGACCTGCTTTGTGCAAAGGCTTTCTCCTCTCCCAGCGAATAAAGGAGCTCTGGGTTTGTCTCCCTTTGGCTTGTTTACCCTGTACTTTTCAAAAGAGGAATATATAGAACTCCAGTGTCACATCGCTGTCCATGACAGCAGTAGGATCCTGGAGTGCTGGGAAAGCTGGCTGGAATTTCTCCGCTTGGGGAAAGCCTTTTCAGTTTATGTTTAAATATGACTGACTGATAATTTCTTACTCCTAAAGTGATCCTGTGGTCTGTTTGTTACTAGATCACCATCACTGTGTGTCAGGGAAGGAAGGGGAAGTTGTTAATTCTTATTTGGCTCCTCACTTAGTCATCTGTTTCTGCCCTTAAACCCTCAGTACCACCAGCTCCTCTGCCAACGCTGCCCCTCCCATTCTTTTACTAAAATCGTCATTCAGCTTCTTGATCATAGACTTCTTTGGTGTTTCATAGCCTGTCTTATTTCAAGTTACTGTCATTCTGCTGATATATTTATTTTTTTAATTGTAATTTCTCAAATGTTAACAGAACTGAAATAATCACTGCCATGTTTTCATTACAGATTTTGAGTAAAGAGTAAAAATGAAAATTTCTTAATGAGAAGCTCAAGATCTGTAGATCCTATAAGCTCTCTTCAGCTGGCAATAATTTTTTAATATTTCATACATATGAAACAATAAATTAAATAAATATGAACATTCATGTTTTCCCCCAAATAAAACCTTACCAGTTCTTCTGGTGCCTTATGAATCCCCCTCCTGATTAAATCCCTGTCTCTGGCTACCATCAGATGTAACCAGTATTTCTTTTTTGCAGATTTTTTACTTGACAGGAATAGAATTACCTTGCGTGTACTTTGTGCAGCCTACTTTTACATTCAGTGTTATGTCTGAGATTTGCTCATTTTGATGCATGCAGTGTGCGTGTATGTATATACATATGTATATATAGTTCTTTGAGTTTTATGTTAGTTTTTTGAAATATAATTCATATACCATAAAATTCACTCTTTTTGTCTCAGTCCATTTGGGCTGCTGTAACAAAAATACCATGGGCTGGATGACTTTGTTTCTTAGGATTCTGGAGGCCAGGAAGGCCAGGATCAAGGTACAGGTGATTGGATGTGTGATGAGAGACCTCTCCCTGGTTCATAGAAAGCCGTCTTGTTTCTTCACTGTAACCTGACATAGCAGAAGGGGCAAGGGCGCTCCCTTTGGTCTCTTTTTATAAAGCTTTTAATCTCATTTTTGAAAGTTTCACCCTCATAACCGTTAAGCACCTCTCAAAGGTGTTCCTTACCTCCTAATGCCATCAGGTTGGGGATTGAGTTTAACCTTGGGGAAGGGAGAGGGACACAAACATTCAGTCTGCAGCACTTCTAAAGTATACAATTCTGTATTTCTTAGAATTTGTGTATATTAATGGAATTTCCTTCATTTTTACCACTGTGTAATAGTCCTTTGAATGGATACACTCTATATTATATTACCCATTCTCTCATCAGTGAGTAGTAAGGTTGTTTCCAGCTTAGGGATATTGCAAACAATGCTGGTATCTTATAAGTGTTTCCTGGTACATGTATATAAGAAATATGTATGATATAATCCTACAAGTAGTATTATTAGACATTTGTAGTTACAACCTTCTAAGATACATAATGCCAGAATGTTTTCCAAGGCAGCTGTGCATGTTTATTTTTTCCATAATGGTTTATGAAATCCAGGGGAAAGCTGTTTTTTCTTCTCCCTAATCCGGTTGAATTGCTGCTTCCTGATAAAGATCAGACAGACTTCATGAATCTCGGCATTTTATTCTGTAGGACCTTGCTGCTGTTCGAGCACAGTGACATTGTTGTCGTCTCACTGCTCAGCGTTTTGTTCACTAGCTCTGGAGGAGGACCAGCAAAGGTACAATTTTCCGTTATTTGAGAATTCAAAGTATACAAGTAAGATATTATCCAAGGCAATACAATAGTATATCCTTTCCCATTTAAAAGAATGCAGAGGCTTTTTGCTAATTATAAATTTTTCTCACAAGTGTTCTATTTTTTACTTTTTATTTTGAAATCATTATAAATTCCTGCATGTGTGTGTGTGTACTCAGTCATGTCTGACTCTTCAAGACCCCATGGGCTGCAGCCTGCCAGTCTGCTGTGTCCGTGGAATTTTCTAGGCGAGAATACTGGAGTGGGTTGTCACTTCCTCCTCCAAGGGATCTTCCTGACCCAGGGATTGAACCCGCATCTCCTGTGTCTCCTGCACTGCAGATTCTTTACCACTGAGCCACCTGGGAAGCCTAGGAGGCTGCAAATACAGTACAGAGAGGTCCTTGTGGCTTTACTCAGCGTCAGCAGTAGCTTCTTACCAGCTCAAGTACACTGTCAAAACCAGGAAACTGACATCGGTACAATCCATAGACAGTATTCAGATTTCACCAGTTTTATATACACTCGTGTGTATGTATGTGTTTAGATTTATTTAACCATCACCATAGTCAAAGATACAGAACTGATCGATCAATCACTGCAAACATCTCCTTCATGCTTTACCCGAGCCCTCCCCTATTTCATTCTTAACTCCTGTACATCATTTTTGGAAAAGATGTCCCTAAAAACTTGTTATATTTAAAGTTTGATGAACATTTGCCAAATAGGCCACCCTATTCATCTTATATAATTTAAGTATTAATCTATTTTTAGTAAATTTATCAATATGCAATTAAAAGTTCTTGCAGCTACAATACTTTTACTTACCAAATTAAATGCTTTCTGTGTTACACAGGAAAGGAGAAATAAAGGCAAATAAGGTATAATAGTCTTTTTTCTGAAAGGAACTTTCAGGCTCAGTAGTGAATAAAATAAAGTGACCAAAGCAATATGTCAAGTAAATCAAAGTGAGCCTGCCCAGCTTATACATTTCAGATTGGATCTATGGGTATTAAAGTATATGCTACTATTTAATCTTTTCCCTTCACTCACAGAGTATTCCAAAATAAATGTTAAGTGTACTCACAGCGTACTCCAAAATCAATGTCAAAAAATCACAAAAGAGAAAACCCATACTTGTGACTTCATAATGATTACAAACATCTACGTAACAGATACCATTATGCAGGGACTTCCCTGGCAGTCCTGTGGTTAAGACTCTGAGCTTCCACTGCAGGGGACGCTTCCCTGGGAGGAGAACTAGGATCCCACGTGGCACAGACAAAAGAATAAATAAATAAAAATATTTGAAAAATAATTGTGCAAACTAACAATGGTAACAAATTGCCACAAAATTTTACATTAAATATATATATATACTCAGATCACTCAAATAGTTTAAAAAAATGCTGAAGATCTTTAACATAAACGAGCTAAGGACAGACAACTCATGAATACAAATGACTTTAAAACATTAAAAATTTTATTGCACTAAAATGAGAGTATAGATCTTACATAGCCTCTCGTTAGTGTCGGTAATGAATCTGGGCATCTAACCAGAACTGTGATTTGTTTTTTTTAGTTCTGACTGTGAAGTACTACAGAATCCTCAGTGCCCTCTTTGCAACAAAAGTCTTAAGTTATAGTCTCCATGTTTGGGTATTGTTAATTTACCATGTCCTGATTCAATGAAAATTACGAAATTTTAAATTGTATGGCTGATGTATACTGACATTATCAAAATACCTACCACACTAATAGGGAATTTATCAAGTATAGTGGTTATCTTGTAATGAACAAAAATCCTCATTTTGCACTTAACATTTTTATTTTCTGAAAGTATTTGGTATTACACCTGTAAATTTGTAACTAGAGAATGTACAATAGTGCTATTTAGATTGCTTGTATATGAAAAATTCTGAAGTATTTGCATAAACCTGGATAGTATGTCCTTCCTTTAATTTTCTTTTGTCAAAATCCTTTCCTGGAATGAGAACTTAAGAAGTGTGTCAGCTTTTAAGTGCATTATACCTTTACTAGATATTAGAGATGACTGCTGATTTTCTTAACATGCCCTCTTAGTTCTTCCCTAGAATGATGAGTACTGACATTATTGTAAATCAGCTGTCTTCACTATTACTTGCATGTTATAGAATAAAATGTCACTACTAATTATTCCTTAGCTACTTGGGCTTTTTAGACAGAAGCAAAGTAACATTTAAGAAGATTAGTTCTTTGAACATATAACAGTTTGTGCATGGTAATATCCCTATTCATAGTAGCAAAGACACAACTGAAGTTGTCATTATTAAGTGTTTTAAAGTGCCCTGAAAACATACTGCAGAATTTATGGGAGCTCTTTACTTTTGCATCTTACTGTTAATACTATAAATTTACATTGTATAGTGTAAAGATTTTAATGTCAAATGTTATTTTATCTTTAAATAGGTATTTGAAAAAATTTTCTTTAGCATTTGTATAGCCTTGGTCTTAAAAATCAACACTTGAAAAAGCCACTCTTGGTATTATTCTCTTCATTTTCAGACAAGGGGGGCTGCTTTTTTCATTATTGCTGTGATTTGCCTGTTGCTTTTCGACAATGATGATCTCATGGCTAAAATGGCTGAACACCGTATCCTTTTGCAGAAGATGGGAGTTTTTAGTCTTACAGAAAAACAGAAGACTGGCAGAATGGGAAAGAAGGAGTAACTGAACTGAATTAAACTAATCAATTGCATAGATTAATGTAGGTATTCTAAGTCAGTATTCAAATAGTGAATAAATTCATTCTAAGTTAAATATCTCTTAAAGCACCCTAAGTTTTCAGCAATTTGGGGACAATGAAAGAATATTTTAGAATGTTGTGGTGCTACTCACTCAAAAAAATCAATCTGTTTGCTCCCGTGTAATTTAACAATTTAAATGCTCCCTTTAGAAGGCAGGCGCCAGTCAGTATGGCTGCTTCCAAGTCCACAGCAATAATGCTGGAGAGGGTGCGGGGGGGACCCTCTTGCACTGTTGGTGGGAAGCAAACTAGTACAGCCACTTTGGGACAGTTGGAGATTCCTCACTGCGAATGCTCCTGATCCAGCATCCCACTGCTGGGCTTCCGGCGGGGCACCGTCCCCTGTTCTGCAGCACTGTTGCATGCGACGTGGAGCACCTGGTCCATCCACAAATGAAGGATGCAGCTGTGGTACATTCACATGGATACTCAGCCATGTCTAGTTCTGGGTGGAGGACTGGAGCCTATTCAGAGTGAGTGCCAGCGCACAATCAGTTCTACGCATTTGGAATTGGTGGTACCCATGGAAACGAGCACTGAGTTGCCACTGACTCTGGGACAGGAGAGGGTGAGATGATTGGGGGAATAGCATGAATAGTATAAATCTGAAGTATATGTTCAACTAAACACATCAGTTACAATTTGTTCATACTGAGTTTGTAGTTTCGATTCAATAAAGAGATTCTTGAAAAAAAAAAACTGTATAATAAAGAAGCATGTGCATTTAGGGCTCCAAAAAAAAAAAAAAAAAAGAAGGCAGTGGCAGTTATTAAATACAAACTTTTTGAAATTAAATGAAAAAAACCTTTGGCATCTTCTTACTTGAAAGAAGTTTAAATTCCTTAATCTGGTATTCACTCTCTTGCTCTAAATTATTTCCAACTCAGCCCCCCACTCCTCTCTTATATTGACTAAACCCAACTTCCAATCAAATATATCTACTCATTTTCCTCTGCAGACATGCTTGTTCTTTCCTATCCACATACCCTTCAGTTCAGTTCAGTCGCTCAGTCATGTCCGACT
The DNA here is from genome assembly GCA_935064755.1 of Tragelaphus eurycerus. NCBI lineage: Eukaryota > Metazoa > Chordata > Mammalia > Artiodactyla > Bovidae > Tragelaphus > Tragelaphus eurycerus. Next base: position 10,876,336 of record CAKXYN010000024.1, on the reverse strand, counting down.
CTTTGCGACCCCATGAATTGCAGCACGCCAGGCCTCCCTGTCCATCACCAACTCCCAGAGTTCACCCAGACTCATGTCCATCAAGTCAGTGATGCCATCCAGCCATCTCATCCTCTGTTGTCCCCTTCTCCTCCTGCCCCTAATCCCTCCCACATACCCTTAGCCCTCTCCATTTAGCAGTGCTCAGAACACCAGTTTTGAATCTTCTGGTGATTGATACTGCCCTAAAACCTATTCATTAACTAAGACCAGTTTACTGTGTTACAGTGAAAGAGAATGGCATGACTTTTGCAAAACTTTGGGTTGACTGTTAAAGAACTGTTGCTCACCCTACCCTCTTTTGCTTGCTGCTTATTTTGCTGAGGCTTATGTTACCAGTGACTAAGAAGCAGATTTAGGACTGAGTTTTACATGGCATTCCAAAAGATCAACCTTAATTGAATCAGATAGAAGTGGTCAAAGGAGGTTCCTTGTTCTCATCACTTTGTTGTAGTATGTATGCATATGTCTTTTGGAGGTTATGTACTAAAATTTAACAACTATGCCTTAAGCACTATTATACTTGTCTTGGAGACAACAAAAAAGTATATACAAGCCATTCTAATTTACAAATCATGTTCCCTAAATTAATTTTTTCATTATTTTCTCTTGTTTTTAAGGGAAACAGTATTGAGGATAGTCAGGTTTGGGGCCCTCAGACTAATAAATAGTCAACCCAAAATAGTAGGTAAATTCCAGGAGGACTTCAGGATTCAAAGAGTTAAATTTTTTTCCTTTACTCCAACTCACTTAGCTGAAGGACATCATGACAGTGCTCTAACTCACATGCTTTACACAGCCATTGCCTTCTTAGGTGTGGCAGATCACAAGGTATGTTTTCTTTTCTTTGTTCTTAACATGAGAGATTCTGAAAAGTTAAAGCAACGATAACTTTAAAAATGCATTTAAAATTATTTACAATACTGCCAACCATTTGAGTAGTTCAGTAATTTGGGTTATGAAAAAAACATGCTAGCTCCACTTCTTTAAATACTATGTATTTAAGGCTTAAGTATTGAACTCTGTGTTTCTAATAAGACTTATCTACTTTTACTCACAGGGTGGAGTATTGTTGCTAGTACTGGCTTTGTGTTGTAAAGTTGGTTTTCATACAGCTTCCAGAAAGCTCTCTATAGATGTTGGTGGAGCCAAACGTCTTCAAGCTTTATCCCAGATTGTTTCTGTTCTTCTCTTATGCCCGTGGGTCATTGTTCTTTCTGTGACAACTGAGGTAAGACCAGGAATTTATTGGTAATAAGTAAAATAAATTACTATTATTTATAAATTTTAGTTCAGTACATTATATTTTATTTCAGTTTGATGTTGCAAGTGGCTTAAATTTCTTTGCATTTTCTTTATAGGTTTTGAAAATTTTTTAGAGTTAACTTTATTGTTTATCAGATCAGATCAGATCAGTCGCTCAGTCGTGTCCGACTCTTTGCGACCCCATGAACTGCAGCACGCCAGGCCTCCCTGTCCATCACCAACTCCCGGAGGTCACTCAGACTCACATCCATCGAGTCAGTGATGCCATCCAGCCATCTCATCCTCTGGCGTCCCCTTCTCCTCCTGCCCCCAATCCTTCCCAGCATCAGAGTCTTCTCCAATGAGTCAACTCTTCGCATGAGGTGGCCAAAATACTGGAGTTTCAGCTTTAGCATCATTCCCTCCAAAGAAATCCCAGGGTTGATCTCCTTCAGAATGGACTGGTTGGATCTCCTTGCAGTCCAAGGGACTCTCAAAAGTCTTCTCCAACACCACAGTTCAAAAGCATCAATTCTTCGGCGCTCAGCCTTCTTCACAGTCCAGCTCTCACATCCATACATGACCACAGGAAAGACCATAGCCTTGACTAGGCGAACCTTTGTTGGCAAAGTAATGTCTCTGCCTTCTAATATGCTATCTAGGTTGGTCATAACTTTCCTTCCAAGGAGTAAGCGTCTTTTAATTTCATGGCTGCAGTCACCATCTGCAGTGATTTTGGAGCCCAGAAAAATAAAGTCTGACACTGTTTCCACTGTTTCTCCATCTATTTCCCATGTAGTGATGGGACCAGATGCCATGATCTTCGTTTTCTGAATGTTGAGCTTTAAGCCAACCCTTTTACTCTCCACTTTCACTTTCATCAAGAGGCTTTTTAGTTCCTCTTCACTTTCTGCCATAAGGGTGGTGTCATCTGCATATCTGAGGTTATTGATATTTCTCCCAGCAATCTTGATTCCAACTTGTGTTTCTTCCAGTCCAGCATTTCTCATGATGCACTCTGCATATAAGTTAAATAAACATGGTGACAATATACAGCCTTGACGTACTCCTTTTCCTATTTGGAACCAGTCTGTTGTTCCATGACCAGTTCTAACTGTTGCTTCCTGACCTGCATACAGATTTCTCAAGAGGCAGATCAGGTGGTCTGGTATTCCCATCTCTTTCAGAATTTTCCACAGTTTATTGTGATCTACACAGTCAAAGGCTTTGGCATAGTCAATAAAGCAGAAATAGATGTTTTTCTGGAACTCTCTTGCTTTTTCTATGATCCAGCAGATGTTGGCAATTTGATCTCTGGTTCCTCTGCCTTTTCTAAAACCAGCTTGAACATCAGGAAGTTCACGGTTCACATATTGCTGAAGCCTGGCTTGGAAAATTTTGAGCATTACTTTACTAGTGTGTGAGATGAGTGCAATTGTGCGGTAGTTTGAGCATTCTTTGGCATTGCCTTTCTTTGGGATTGGGATGAAAACTGACTTTTTCCAATCTTGTGGCCACTGCTGAGTTTATTGTTTATAGAAAATACAAATCAAGTAGTATTACATTATATACCCCTCCGGTCCCTGTGGCCTGAAGGAATCAGTTAAATACTACCCAGAATAATTTAATACTTACCAAAAATCCAAGGACTGTACATCACCAAATATTTATAAAACTATTAAACCATAATGCTTCTTTTTTTAATACTTTGAGGAATACTAGGAAAATGTGCCAATATCTTATAACTCATATTTTAGCATTTTACAAGTTGTATTGAATCTTGGAAATACTTGTGTACACATAAATGGATTAACTAAAATATAAGATGTGAACTTTATACCCATATGGTATTAACAATTTTTTTTTTTAATTTCCAGAGTAAAGTTGATTCTTGGTTTTCTCTCATTATGCCTTTCTCAACGGTTATTTTTTTTGTCATGATCCTGGATTTCTATGTCGAGTCCATTTGTTCAGTCAAAATGGAAGTTTCCAAATGTGCCCGCTATGGATCCTTTCCCATTTTTGTCAGCGCTCTACTGTTTGGAAAGTTTTGGACACATCCGATAGCAGGCCAGCTCCGGGCTATGGACAGAGCAGCACGCCAGGAGGGCACGGAGCACGTGCTTTCTGGAGGAGTGGTGGTCAGCGCTGTGTTCTTCACCTTATGTGAGCATTTCCCCTAGCAAGCTCCTTCCTGTGGGTTCTGCGGCTCATTCACTCAACTGGGGAGTGTGTTCAGTGCTTACATAGTGCTGAGAGATACTGTTGGGTTCTGTAGGTTAAATTTTTTTAATTTTTGTAATATATGTATATATATATATTTTTTTCCTTTTTTTAGCTGCCAACATCTTATCATCTCCTTCTAAGAAAGGACAGAAAGGTACCCTCATTGGATATTCTCCTGAAGGAACACCTCTTTATAACTTCATGGGTGACGCTCTTCAGCATAGTTCCCAGTCCATCCCTAGGTTTATTAAGGAATCACTAAAACAGATTCTTGAGGAAAATGACTCTAGGCAGATCTTTTACTTCTTGTGTTTGAATCTGGTAAGAGTTTTAAATATTAATGGCATATCTTGAAAGCTTAATCTTTTTTTCTTTTTGAAGGCTTAATCTTTTAATTTTGATAAAGTTCTGGTATAATTTTTGTTATTCCCAAATAATTTTAATAGTTAGAGGTGGGCTAAAATATTTTCTGTAGTAGAAAGATTACAGGATCATATTCATATTGCTTAAACACTTTTGAGGTATTTTAAAGACATTGGTTTCGTGTGCCATTCAAATCAATAGAGTAGCTTATAAAGAATCTAATGTACTCCTTATGGGATCTCATTCCCAACCAGATGGCTAACATTTGCTAATCTAGTTTATTGAGTTCTACTGACATGTAGATAAAGCTGTCTCCTTTTAAATAATTTATAAGATGGACATATCTGATTTAGCATGATTTCTTACCATTTATATGAAATACAAGATTTCTTGTATGAGAATCAGTTAAGCAATGAAAGAGGCAGTATATCTTCAAGTAAGCTTTGGGTAATTAAGCGTTAAATTCCTTATGATCAAATTCTGATAAATTTATCTTAAAACAGTATTTCCCAATGGTTTTTTGGGGAAATAAAAACTATTCCCCGTTGTTGTTTTTGTTTTGTTTTGGAACATGTTTTAGCTTTTTACCTTTGTGGAATTGTTCTATGGCGTGTTGACCAATAGTCTGGGTCTGATCTCGGATGGATTTCACATGCTCTTCGACTGCTCTGCTTTGGTCATGGGACTTTTTGCAGCCCTGATGAGCAGATGGAAAGCAACTCGGATTTTCTCCTATGGGTAGGTAACACTGACTATCAAGGCTTGTGTTAATAGCAAATTCCATTTCATGGGATAAAATTCTACTACTATGAAAACAAATTTAATTTTTCAGAGCCTAATTTTTCTTTAAAGTAGATAAGGAAATAAACCAAGCATTTGATAAATACTGAATGGCAGTAAGCTCAAGACCATACTCCCTGACAAATCCTTCTCATAGATAGGTAGCAAAAATCAGTTAAATGGCGAGCTGTTTGGCCAGCGGTGTTTCTTTGCGGTCATGGAATGTGCATGATCATTCACATCTTTGCTGTTAGAAAGAGAATTCAGACTTTGAAGTGACTATGCACGCAGAATCCTTTCACTAACTGAATCATTCAGTGAATACTAGAATCCCTGATTTGTTCAGAGTATTTTGATAAAGACCTACTGTAAATAGGTTAATAAATTCAGCTTATTTTCAGCTATTTATATTTTGAAAGATGAATGAGCCAAAGATACAAAAAATGTTGACACAAGCTGAATCTGTGTGTTGTGACAGATACAGAGAACATCAAACTCTTGAAAGAGAGAAAAGTAACTTCTTGCTAAGAAATTAGGACATCTTTATATAAGAGGGGACACTGAAGAAGGACTTTGATAAGCACATAAAATCCCAACAAATATATAAACCTTCCAGCAGTAGTATGATATTTAAAATCTTGGTAATTTTCAAGTCTTACTGTTTGTGTAGTTGAAAATCTGGACTCATTTCCTCATTTATAACATAATAATGTTTGTATTTTAAAAATACTTGATTTGTCAATTTCCTTTTCTAAAAATATATTCTCCATTTTTAGGTATGGCCGAATAGAAATTCTCTCTGGATTTATTAACGGACTTTTTCTAGTGGTAATAGCTTTCTTTGTGTTTATGGAGTCAGTGGCTAGGTTAATTGATCCTCCGGAATTAGACACACACATGTTAACAGTAAGTCTTCTCATTTTACTATTTAGTTTCTACTCATACTCATACAGCTTTTTCCCTACTACTGTTTAACTACTTGTAATTATTGACCTAACAAGGTTGTTTTTTTTTTATTTAACTCAACATAACTTCCTATCTTGCTATTTACATTTACACTGCTGACTCTTAGAAATTAATTAATACACCTTTCTCCAATACACTGGTAGTCAGAATAGTAGATGACATTCTAAAACATAGATTTTTCTTCTGCCTTATTAAATGTTTTTGTTTGAAGATGTGTTTTTAGGTACCTGAGGAAGCTTGCAAAGACTTTATTACTCTAAATTAGTGCTCTGGTAACTTTTAATGCTCTCCCTGTGCCCCTTAACCTTTATATGTGCTTTTCCTTGTACTTCTCATACCTTTCCCACATTCTGCCCTTTTAGCCTTTACTTCTAATGTCTCCTCTGCTGGGATACCTTCCCTTCATCCCTCTCTTCGCACCACAAAGTATGTTAGATTTCCCTTTCTGAATATTCCCATTGTATCTGTGCAGTCTTCTTATAGCAACATTGACTTAAAGCTGTTGTTTAATTTGTCATTCTTAAAATACAATTAAGATGTATTTTGAGGACCTGAATTGTGTATATTAACTCTTAAATTTTAGCACCTGGCTTATAATAGAAAGCCAACTATTAATTGGTAGGGATTTTTTTTTGTAATTTAGTAGAATTTTTGTTATAATGTTATGTTAGTTTTAGATCTACCACAAAGTGATTCAGTTATTTATATATATATATATATACACACACATATATATATTCTTTTTTTTTACAGTCTGCTATTAATCATTATTGACTAAAAACAATTATGAATCTTGTTGATGGAAGCATATAGTAAATGTTTTTGAATTGTAGTTTGGATACATATTTTGGATTTTTAAATGCTTATATCTTTGACCTTTTAATATTTGCTACAGAAATATTCACACAAGGGTGTACAGGTGCAGCATTCATTGTACCATTGTTTATAATGGTACAATGGCAAGGAAAAAAGAAAAACAGTGTTCACCAATGAAAGGACTAGTTAAATAAATGGCACTCATACAATAGAATAATACACACCTAAAAAGAAAGGTATATCAATATATGCTGGCATGAAAAATATTTACAGTATGTACTAAGTGAAAAAAATGTATAAAATAGTATTGAATATGATCCTGTTAACTGATTTTTAAAAGGTATATATATATATGTATATTAGTATTGTGCATAGAATATACACCATCCTCTTGCTGCTGCTGCTGCTAAGTCGCTTCAGTCGTGTCCGACTCTGTGCAACCCCATAGACGGCAGCCCATCAGGCTCCGCCGTCCCCGGGATTCTCCAGGCAAGAACACTGGAGTGGGTTGCCATTTCCTTCTCCAATGTATAAAAGTGAAAAGTGAAAGTGAAGTCGCTCAGTTGTGTCCGACTCTTAGCGACCCCATGGACTGCGGCCCACCAGCGTCCTCCGTCCATGGGATTTTCCAAGCAAGAGTACTGGGGTGGGGTGCCATTGCCTTCCCCGACACCATCCTCTTAGGAGAGACTAACTCTTAGAGGGCAGAATTAGAGGGGCCTTTCACTTTGTTATTTTTTTTCATTCTGATGAAATACAGAAAAATGAAGTATTTCTCAACAGAGGAGAGTATTTATGATCTAATGAAGTCTCTGCAAGCAGTATTTTATTTCATTCAAAATTCATTAACACTCTTCAGGATCATAAAGCTGACTGAAGTTTTTAAATCTGACAGACAGATGGTCTGAATCATGAGAAGAAGTAAATAAGTTCTATACATGTTTACTATATACTACAAAGCTAGTCTCTTACTCGCTTTGAAAATTAATTATTCTGTGCCCTTAATCTTATATGTTCTTTTTATAAAACAAATGGATTTATCTAAAGGAGAAATTGTAGATATATGTAAATTAAATAGTGCCATGAGCTACTATTTCAAATCACCTTATAAGAGGTGTTAATGAAGGTAAGTAACTTTGTTTATCCTCTGAGGTGTTATTGTGGCACCATTAAGTCAAGATAATCCCACTTACTTTGTTTTTGAAAAAATGCTTTTTCATTACACTTTTTTTTATTTTAGGAAATCTTACTATAGTTAAGACACAATAAGACTGTTTATTTGGAGTCCACCTATTAGTAAATTACAGTCATTGTCTTTTAAAGTATTGAAATTTACCTAGTAATGTAAATAAGATTTCAGGTACGGTGTATACATGCTCTAGTTAAGCAGTACTTTCAAACTCTTATTTAAATAAACAAGACAAAACTTGAGCATCATTTACTTATACATAAACCCTGAATCAAATACACTTTTATTCTTAATCATTTAATTAAAGCAAACCTAAATCCTTTTACTTGTAAGCACTTTGGTATTTGAACCTTAAGTGCTGCTTTTAAAATATTCTAAAATTCACACTTGAAAATTTTTTCTTATTGAATTTAGTGAGGTTTTACTATATTTTCAAAACTGCAAACCAAAAAAAATATAGCTGTATAGTAAGTTTTTGATAACAAATTTGTTTTTTGTTTTTTTTTTAATTACAAATTTAAAGGTTTCTTTCCTCTTTTTTGCTAGCCAGTCTCAGTTGGAGGGCTGATAGTAAACCTTATTGGTATCTGTGCCTTTAGCCATGCCCATAACCATAGCCATGGAGCTTCTCAAGGAAGCTGTCACTCGTCTGATCACAGCCATTCACACCACGTACACGGACACAGTGACCATGGGCACGGCCACGGCCACAGCCACGGATCTGCAGGCAGAGGCATGAATGCTAACATGAGGGGTGAGTCCTGGCCAAAACCTGCCCTACCTTTCAACTGTTCTGAGTTGATACTCTACTAAGAAGTGGGCTTCTGGTACAATTTTATTTAAAAAAAAACAATCTGTAGCTAAGAAATCTAAAATCATCTGTTATAGAAAATGCCCACAAATGTTCATAAATGTCAATTTTTTAAAATGAATTATTGTAATTATAGAGTCCCTTTTATAGTAACACTTGAATAAATATTAGTTGCGAGGGAACCTGTGTTATTCTGCACTTTCATGTAAAAGAATTAGGAAATGTTTATTGTACTGTAAAAAAAAATACAGGGGAAGTATTTATCATTTATGTGATATTTATTCTGATATTTATTTGTTCGGACGTGCTGTGCAGCTTATGGGATCTTAGTTCCCCAACAAGTGACTGAACCTGCGCCCTTGACAGTGAAAGTGCAGAGTGCTAACTTCTGGGCTCCCAGAGAATTCCCCATTCTGATATTTTAATATAAATAATTTGAGTAATGCCAAAAGTTGGCACATGTATGATTTCTAGGAATCCTTCGCAGACAAACTACACCATCGTAAAACTCACCACATTGTTAATAGTTGCCCAAATCTTTACTTTCACCTCTATGCCATGAATTCCTTGATGGAGTGAGGAGGTCTAATCATTTGGAAGTACCAGTCCCTAGCAGAGTGCCTGGTGGATAACAGATACCCTGTGATATTTATAGAATGAATAAAAAACTAAATTAGATGTGCTTTAATTTTTAACATTTTATGTACCTTTACTTGTAGGTGTATTTCTACACGTTTTGGCAGACACGCTCGGCAGTATTGGTGTGATCGTATCCACTATTCTTATAGAGCAGTTTGGATGGTTCATTGCTGATCCCCTCTGTTCTTTCTTTTTATTGCTGTATTAATATTTCTCAGTGTTGTCCCACTGATTAAAGATGCCTGTCAGGTTCTACTTCTGAGGCTGCCACCAGAATATGAAAAAGAGCTACATATTGCCTTAGAAAAGGTACTGTGTATAATTTCCTTACTATTCTTCTTCCTTTTAAAATAGTATTTGAAATTAAGTTGGCCTAATGAGATGAAAATAAAAATGTCAGTCTTGTAGAAAATGAACTGAAAATATGGACAGGCAATTCATAGAAAAATCAGACACAGGATAGAATATATTTCAACTTGTAGTTTCCCATTTAATATTATCTGCTGATGAACAGTTGGCATCTTGAATATATAAGGTATAACATTTTAACCACACTGGTTTCATAAATAAAATTAGTAAAAGTTTTCTCACTTTCTCATAATTGGTATCCACTAAAAAAAAGTTTTTACTATGTCTTACTAAAAAAAGTATTTTACTTCAAAACTAATACACGTCCATTACAGAAAGTTTTAAAGTATAAAGAAAAAATATATATATAGTTCGTTTCACCACCTGGAGAGAAATACTTTTGAAGAGTTATTATTCTATGTAAAAATACTTTAAAAATAAAAATGGCCAAAAAGGTGTTTTGTACTGCTTTTAAATTTTTTCCCATTGAATTTAACCATCCTGTATTGTTGAACATGAAGGCTATCTTTTGAATGTGTTATCTCAAATATAAAATAATACTTGAATGCTTTTATCAGTATAAAGGAAAACAGGTAGTTCACTAAACATATCCAATGTTTAAAACAGGTAAAGTGCATGTTCTACAGGTAAAAATAGGTGTGCACCCATTGTGTATACAGGCGTGTGTGTAACCCTGTTCACGTCCTACCTCAGACTTCCTTCCCTGGCATCACTGCCAGGTCAGTACTGTAGACACCCTTGCTTGTAGTTGTCCCTCCTATTCCCTTCTAAATTCTAGGCTCTCCTTGTTATTGTTATTATTTTTAATCAGCTTAATAATGGTTCCTGGACCAGAAAGACTGCTTTGGGTTCAGTAAATTAGCCTTTCAAGTCCATTTATATCACTTCTCCTTTTATTTGACAGCTACAGAAAATTGAAGGATTAATATCATACCGAGACCCACATTTTTGGCGTCATTCTGCCAGTATTGTGGCAGGAACAGTTCATATACAGGTGACATCTGATGTGCTGGAACAAAGAATAGTACAGCAGGTAATCCTCTCTTAAGTTTTAAAAATAATTTCAGTTGAGGAAATTCATAAGTAAAATTGTACGCATTATGAGTTCTATACAGCTCGATAGTCACTTAATTTTTATAAAATATCAGCCTTACAGCTGACCAGAGACAGCTTTCTTTTTTACATTTAGATTTGTTTTATATCCAAAAATAGTAAAAATAAAGTCAATCTTTATTATGTGGAGGACAAGCTTAAGTTAATGTAAAAAAAAGTTCATTTGTAATCCACCTTGATTACCAACAGATGGTCAAGAAATAAGTTATTATAAATAGTCCTAAGTTAATAACAATAAAGTTGGCAGGGTGGCGATAGGGATGAAAACAGTTCCTGTATCCCTCTTCTGGACCTACTGAATTGAAAACAATCGCTGTTTTCCTTTACTCCTCTGAATGTCAATTCAGTGAGCTGCTGGCCTCCTAACAGATCCTATCTAATATTTGACCAGCTAAATAATAAATGTTACTTTAAGGACTTACCACTGACTATCTGGCTGTTTTTTAAAATGTGATATTCATTATTTAATCCATGTGCACTAAATTCATTAATCTAAATGCTTTTCAATGTATGGATTTTTATAACAGGTTACAGGAATACTTAAAGATGCTGGAGTAAATAATTTAACGATTCAAGTGGAAAAAGAAGCATACTTTCAACATATGTCTGGCTTGAGTACTGGATTTCATGATGTTCTGACTATGACAAAACAAATGGAGTCCATGAAATACTACAAAGATGGTACTTACATCATGTGAGATAACTTGGGAATTACCGCTGGGGTTTGAACAATGAAGATTAAAAGACTGGGTATTTATAATACCACCAAAAGGAAGAAAATTGCACATAATTGTACAGAAACATTTTGTTGCTTTTTAAAAAATTTTTAAAGCTCCCTACAGTTGGATCAAGGAATCTTTCTTAAAGGAAATTTAAATATAGAATGAAGCATTAATTGTACAAGTAAAATAATTGTTGAAATTATGTGTAAAATAGCAAACTTGAAATTTGAGTGAATGTGATGTAATATCACATCATCTTCAAAAATGAACATACAATGATGGATTCAAGTGAAGACCAAAATTACTTCTGTGTGTTTACTTTCCGCCAGAAAGCATCTCCACTGTAAATAATGTATGTAACATGTTTATTACAAAGACCCAAATGAAAAAAATTTAGTCACTTTTTTGCATAGCCCTAGGATAAAATAGGAATAAAAGATCTATATTTATGGACTTTCTGTATATAAAACTGGTTTCTAATTATAACTTAAATCCATTAAGTAAAACCTTGTTGCCACTTCAAATGTAAACTGAATTACTTGGGAGAGGCCTCAGCCACTGATAGGAACGGCAGTGGGCATGTGAAGGACAGCATGACAGATTTTGATGCATTACAGAAGTCAACCACTCTGTAAAATAAATTTTTTTTTACTTTTGGTAATATTTGCAAATGAATAATTGCTTAATTAGGGTAAAGAACTTAGACTAAGTTGTGTCCATGTTATTCACTCACTTGTCTTCTTCTAAAGTAGAATATTCCACTTCTTGTTACGCATCTGGCATTCCAAGTTGCTTATTAAGCTGGTGTTCAAGCAATGCTAGGCTTTTCATCTTTTCATTTAGCTCCATGTACTGTGGAAGAGCCAGTGGAGAGAGTCATAGGTAACTGTCAACTCAGAGTTGAATTTTCTGCCTAAAAATGTAGCTTTTAAAAAAAAATTTCTGAAACATGTCGCTATAAAAGAAATATCAAAGAATTAGGTGGTTATTTTAAAGTTTAATAAATAAATCTTGTTCATAAACCCGTGGGCACTATGAAATCAAAATACCCTATAAGTACTTTCTGTAGTAATATCTAATTTATATTTTTTCATTTCCGATTTAAACTGAATGTATGGTCTGAAAAGACTGTATGATAGATACATAATAATATATGCAGTTCTATGAACACCAAAGAATGTTGTCCAAAAGAAACTTCTGAATACCTATTTATAAGCCTCTGAATATTTTCACTCTTATACTAGGAATTTTGACGAGTAGGATGAATTAATTTTAGTATGGGTACTATTTTCTTATCTATACCATAATGGCAAACATGTATTGTAAATCATATTTTTGTCTTACAAATTTTAATATGTGAGAGGTTTTAGAAATTTGTTATAAGTTATTTTGATATTCCTTGTCTTCTCTTTACACATTTTCTGGTCCAGAATCTTCAATACATATTAAAATTTTTGAGTGGTGGGAAAATAATTGCATATGGATGTTTTAATGTAATTTTTATACATTAAAAATTTTAAGTAGATAGGTACAATAAATATTACATCATTTTTTTTAATTGTTATTTCCCTTTAAAAATAAAATTGTCATCTCCCTTAGAAGGCATAAAAATAGCAAGAAAATTAAGCTAATGTGATTGACAACTATCAAGATGAAAGAGAAGGCAGCATGAAGATATGACTTTAGGCAAATAAGCTTCTGGCTTGTTTCTTTTTTCTCATACATAAAATCAGAATACAGTCTGCTCAAATGCAGATATGGAGCAACTGGAACCCAGACACTAGTAGTAGGAATATGAAATGATACAGCCACTTTGGAGAACTGTTCAACAGTTTCTTTTAATGTTGAACATACATCTGTCCTGTGACCCAGCAGTTCCACTCCTGGGTCTTTACCCAAGAGAAGTGGAAACATGTCCATAAAAAGTGGAACAAGAATGTACATGTTTGTGAGAGCCAGAAACTAAAAGAATCTAAATGTCCATCCTCAATAGGTAAGTAAAGTATGATATATTTACTGTGGACTACTACTCAGCAGTTTTTAAATTACTGTTATAAATGATACAGGTGAATCTCAAAAACAAGTGAGGGACTTCCCTGAAAGTCCAGTGGTTATGACTGTGCTCTCAGTACAGGGGGTGAGGGTTCAGTCCCTCGTCCAGGAACTTAGATTCCTACATGCCACAGGGTGCGGCCAAAAAAAGAATAAGTGAAAGAAACCAGCTACAAAAGAGGTCTGGGCTTCCCTGGTGGCTCAGATGGTAAAGAATCCACTTGCAATGCAGGAGACCTGGGTTCGATCCCTGGGTTGGAAAGATCCCCTGAAGGCGGGCATGGCAACCTGCTCCAGTATTCTTGCCTGGAGAATCCCAGAGCAGCCTGGTGGGCTACAGTCCTTGGGGTGGCAAAGAGTCAGACACGACTGGGTGATGAAGCACAGCACAAAAGAGGTCTATATGGTTCCATGCATATAAAGTCCAAAAACAGAGAAGATTACTTAACACAAACTTATACTTCTGCAGTCAGAAGCTGAAGATGGGACTTACTGGGCTAAAATCAAGTTGCCACAAGGCTACATTTCTTTCTGAAGGCTCTCAGAATCCATTACCTCATTCATTTCAAGTTGCTGACTGAATTCAGTCCTATAGTTATGATTGAGGTCACTGTTTCTTTGCTGCTATTCCCAGATTGTAGAGACCACCTATATTTTTTGACCACCCCCTTCCTCCATTCTCAAAGCCAACAAGAGTAGGTCATGTGCTTCTTACACTTCAGATCTCTCCTGCCTCTTTTTTCACTGTAGCATCTTTCTCTGACCCACTCTTCTGTCTTCCTCTTCTATTTTTAAGGACTCTTGTGGTTACATTGGGCCCACCCAGGTAATCCAAAATAATCCCCTATCTCAAAGTCCCTTTTGCTATGTAACATGGTCACAGGTATATTCACATTCACAGGTTCTGGGCACGCGGACAAGGACATCTTTCGGGAGTTGTTATTTTGCCTGCCACATGGTTGCCTTGGAAAGACAGGGAATTGTTCCAAAAGGGCAGGAGTGGTGGAAGTGTTCTATAACTGAAGCACAGTGGTGGTTACACAGGTATATACAGTAGTCAGAATCTTAGTTATAATTTAACTTCTGTTACTGCATTTTTTTCAAGTGCTTTTATATTACTAATTTGCTAGTAATTAAGCAACTATATGGTAGGCACACAATTATCCATTTTTTCTCTTAGTACTCTAGTGTTACCATATACTAAGTTAGCTTTAACTGATCTAGTTCAATAACACTGTATAATGGACTAGATTCTTTTCCAGATACACTATTCCTCTTTGTGGCTATGTTCCTCTTGAATATAAAGGCCAAGGAGGTTTCCCCGAAACAAAGTACAGTACATAGATCTGTCAATATTCACACAGTTATGGAAAGCCCATTTAAGAAATAATACAATTCAGTAGTTTATTTGTGGTTTTTTAAACATTGAATAAATCCATTCATTCTTAACAAAGTTCACTGAAATTGTTTATAGCAAGACACTGCTCTAGGAGCTAGGAATAAAATCATCAATAAAACAGTCCTGCCCTAGAGAAGCTTACTTTTAAATGTAGAAGACAGACCAATATGTAAAAATGCCAGTTTGTGATAAGCACTATGAGGAAGAGCAATAACTTACTGAACCCTTGTTATGTACTATGTGGGCACTGTTCTAAGCAATCAATATGTCTACTTATTATCCACACTTTACTGATGGAACAAACTGAGGAAACAAAAGCTTAATTGCCCCAAATCATACACCTAATAAGTTGTAAAGCCAACTTTCTAAACCAGGCAGTCTGGTTTCACTCAAGAGAGGTACTAGAGATAGCCAAAGAGGATCTCTTGGGGGGCTGGGGGGGGGGGGGCGGTGGTGGGCACAGAACCAGATTTGAATAAGAAAGCAAACAAGAAACATGCTGAGAGAAAGATAAGTGTAACACTGCTCCGAGTTCAGAGGAGGAAGAGAACCCTTCCTCTTGGAAGATTGCAAAAACCTTTATGGAGGAGAGGACATACATTTTCAATAATCAGGGAAGATCAATGCACTTCGTTATGATTTTGAAGTTTGACTTGTCCATATCTTGGCTATGTAAAAATTTGAATCTGCTTAAACTCTGAGCCTCAGGTTCATCAGCTAGGATCACCAGTGAGTTCTGGTGTGATCAGTGGCACCTTTCACCTACTCCCACTTCTGACCTCATCAAACAGCCACTGTAAAGTATAGCTGGGCACCAACAAAAGACTATTAATTTGTGCTTTTAATTTTGCTCTGTACTGTACCCCATGTTACTCAGCCCTAGTCTTAAGAATCTCAGGCTACTCAGCCTTCTAGAAAGACTACTCACTGTGCAAAGACTCATTACTGTGCAAACAGAGTAAGGACAGATACAGCAGGAGTGATTTGCAGAAGAGAATCCTTTCTTCAGTTTCCAGGACCAGTAGACTGTCCTCTCATTCTCCATCTGCTTTTCCTTGGGCTTCTTTTATTACTTGCCTTTCTTCTTCATTCCCTTTTATTTCTCTCCATCTCCTTGAAAGTGAAAGTCGCTCAGTCATGTCTGACTTTTTGTGACTCCATGGACTATACGGTCCATGGAATTCTCCAGGCCAGAATACTGGAGTGGGTAGCCTTTCCCTTCTCTAGGGGATCTTCCCAACCCAGGGATCAAACCAGGCCTCCCACATTGCAGATGGATTCTTTACCAGCTGAGCCACAAGGGAAGCCCAAGAATACTGGAGTGACTAGCCTATCCCTTCTCCAGGGGATCTTGCCAACCTAGGAATCCAACCAGGGTCTCCTGCATTGCAGGTGGATTCTTTACCAACTGAGATATGAGGGAAGCCCATCTCCTTACTACGACTTAACCTAACAAACTGAAGGTCCTACGAGGTGTGAAGTTTGACTTTACAACAGAAGATTTCTCAAGTGTGTGAGACATTTAGTTGTAAAATACTTCACCTCACTTTGCTAGCTCTTCCCTTGTAGCTCAGTTAGTAAAGAATCTGCCTGCAATGCAGGAGACTTGGGTTTGATTCCTGGGTCGGGGAGATGCCCTGAAAAAGGAAATGGCAACCCACTCCAGTATTCTTGCCTGGAGAATCCCACGGACAGAGGACCCTGGCAGGCTACAGTTCACAGGGTCACAAGAGATTGACACAACTTAGCAACTAAACCACCACACAGGGCATAACTATTCCCAGAGTAATGTCTGTAGGAAAAAACAAATGTATTAATATTTCCCTTACTGGACACTGCTATAATTAATCACAAGTGTCAACAAAAATTCAATTAATAATCAAGAAGAAAAAAGGGAATGTTATTCAAGTCAAAACTAAGGATCATAACCTGGGAGATAGACTCTCAGCTCCTAGAACTGTTTCAAAGTTAGAAGTTGAAGGCATAGTCATATACACTTTCAGGACAACAGATTATACATCAAAATGACATACAGATATTTTGCACAAAGTTCACCAAAGATACATAGACTAGATAAGCCTGTACCAGGGCTTCCCTAGTGGCTCAGTTGGTAAAGAATCTGCCCACAATACGGGAGACCTGGGATCAATCCCTGGGTTGGGAAGATCCCTTGGAGGAGGGCATAGCAACCCACTCCAGTATTCTTGCCTGGAGAGTCCCCTGACATAGGGGCCTCGTGGGCTACAGTCCATGGGGTCACGAAGAGTCAGACACGACTGAGTGACTAAGTACACACACGTACAAACCTGTACAAAGTGAACAGCAAGTCACCGTGACCTCCTACAGAGTTGGGAAAGAATGCTGTTCATTTTTGACAGTACACTGCTAGCATCAGAAGAAAGAACAAATTGATCTTCACAGTTAAGCAGACACTTCTGTATTTAAGAAGGTCTAGTTAATGTGTAACGCAGATGAACACTGGATATTAGAGAAGGGGGAGACCCAGACAGACAGGAACGGAGACTTTTAAGTTTTCTTTCCCTGCCTTAAAATGTAAACACTATTTCATCACAATAAATAGAGCTTCAACTGTAACATGTTTTTGCATGAGACCAATTCAAGAAATATATATAGACCATATTCTAAATATAACAAATTATAGTCTAAATAAAACGTTTAAAAACAAGTTTTTCACTTCCTTCTCAAGTACCAATTCATTAACACCCTTACTTCCGTAAACCAATTTTTGTGTTCCCCATGCACACACACCCACATATCCACTGTGGGGTAGAAGCAGGAGCAGAAGTATCTTGCAGCTTTAAAATTTATGTACTTTTACATGGGACTTATCGGATGGTCTGGGTGGTTAGGACTCTGTGTTTCCCCTGCAGAGGGCAAAGGTTCAATCTCTGGTCGGAGAGCAAAGATTTCCCAAAAACCGATGTACTCTTGTATGTGCACAGAATATTCCTGAAGGATACCCAAGAACTTTTTAATATATTTTCCTTTGTGGAGGTGGACCAACTCTTTATTGTATAGCCTCCATGACTATTAAACACAGTATCCAAAACCTAAAATAACAAATTTAAGGGACAATGGCAAGGGGTTAAAGTATACATTGGCTTTACAAATCTATGGTCAATATACAACTGAAGAAAATTATTTTAGGGTGTTTTTCTGTATACAGTCTTTTTTTTTTTTTTTTGCCACATAGCTCGTGGGATCTTAGTTCCCTGATCAGGGATTGATCCCCAGCCCTCAGCAGTGACAATGCAGAGTCCTAACCACTGGACTGCCAGGGGATTCCCTATAGTGTCATCTTTTTCAACTCCTGTTTCTATCAACATTTTAGTGTGAATGTTCCTGATTTTCAGTCAATACATCAACCACTCTAACCTTAATTTTTTTTTCAGTTACACAGTGTATTGTTTTAAAAAGTCAAATAGTTCTTTAAAACTGATAACAAAATCATTACACCCCCGTCTAACATTCCTGCTCTCTAAAAAGAACCATATTCTATTTGTGTAACTGTGTGATTTGCTATTTACAGTCATAATTCTCAATAATGTCCTCATATTGTTATTTTTTGTAGTTTTTTTTATCAGTTTTAAAAATCATCCACTTCTAACAATGGAAGATGAGGGTTCAGCTCTTTTATACTATCAGCACACATACATACTCCCACCTAACACTCCCCTCCCCAACCTCCCAATAGAGTTGAACCATAATTTGGGGTTAAATCAGTCTTCAATGTTTTAATTATTTTATGACCATATGATTTACCAATCTGCACTAAGTCCCATATTATGATTACATTTTCCATTTTTCTTTTAACTAGCTTATTACAGATTTAATAGTGCCTTATTTATTTTCATTTGCCTAGTTTTTCTGTAGCTATTACTCATTCATCTCCAATTCCACCAGAAGTGTAAGTCTCTTCTCAGTAGATTCAAATACTTCAAGTAAGGTATTGATTTAATTTTTGGCTTGATTAATGATTTAATTTTTGGCTTGATTAATGAATTTTTGGCTTTCATTAATTGATTAATTAATGAAATTTAATTTTCATCCTTGTCATTCTATTCAAACGTATACTGACTGCTCTCCAGGCCTACTAAAAAGAGTCAGCTGAGGGTACCTAAAGTCTTGGGAATTCTCTTTGCCTTTGTCCTATGGTGGAACTACTGTTTGGTTTGGTTTGGTTTGATCCCACACCTTCCTCTCTTATTTTGGCCTTGCCACACCATGCAGGCTCTTAGTTCCCCAACCAGTGACCCAGGGAACCAACCCACGCCTGTGCAGGGAAGTGCAGAGTCCTGACCGCTGGACCACCAGGGAAGTCTCCTTCACCTTTTAAAATTTTCATCCGTGTTAGAAGACTACACACTCCAATAACTTTCTACAAATGCACATGTGGAAAATAATTTTTAGACTTTGCCAATCTAAAAATGTCTTTATTCTACTTCACGACTGTTTAATGGTCTGACTGGGTACAGAATTATGGATTGAAAATAATTTTCCTACAAAATCTTGTAGCTTTCAACATTGTTATTGAAAGCCTCATTCCATTCTGATTCTAGATCCTTTCTATCTGATTTTGTTTCCTTAAGGGTCTCCCCTTTGTTTTAAATGTCATATGCCAGCACAGTATGCCATGAGATGAGCTTACTGTGCAACTCTAAGACATGGATCCATGAAACTCATGTCCTTTAGTCCTGAGAGGTTTTCTTGTATTATCTCTTTAATATAATTTCCTCCTTTCATTTTCTTTTGTCTTTTTTTTTTCTAGAACTCCTCCATCTGTTGTATGTCAGATCTTATAGAATGAATTTCTTATATAAATAAATTTCTTATATTTGCTATAGTTTATCTCTTTGTCTTTTTGCCCTTTCTGGGGGAAATTTTCTTGACGTTCTTTTACAAACCTGCTACTGCATTTTTAATGTTTGTTACCATATTTTTATTTCCCTACAGTTCTTTCTAAAACTTGTTTGTGGGTACATTATTATCTTTTCTTTCTCTGATTATATAAATAACTTTTATACTCATCTTTTAACTTTCTTCTCCCTGAATTTTCTGTCCACTTGGGAGTTCTTTTTTTAAAAAATATTTATTTATTTGCTGTGCCAGGTCTTAGTTGAGGCACGAAGGGTCTAGTTCCCTGACCAGGAGTGGAACCCAGGTTCCCTGCACTGGGAGTGTGAAGTCTTAGCTACTAGACCACCAGCAAAGTTCTAGGAGTTTCTTTTTATGTATTCTTGTCAGGTCTCTTTGAAGTTGGAGGATTTCCTTGAATTGTCCAGTGCTCCTTGACCGGCTGTTAATAGTTAGGAGTAAGAAAGTAATATATTGATTAGAAACCCTTTGTCAGCATACAAGTAGGTCAAACGGTATCACTTTAAACATGTCCCATCCATTTCATTGATCATCCCTCCTAACCTTCTGTATTTTTAAGACTTCTCTTTCAGGCTCTTCACTTCTCAGAGAAGCACACTTTGATCTCACTTAGGAGGGCGTAAGTCCAGCTGCCTGCATTTAGGGGACTAAGTGGAAGAGGGAGCAGGAGGTCTCACTAATTGGGATGAAGAATTTCACTTCATCCCCTTTCAGCTTGCCTGGAGTCTGAAATCCCAAGTTTCATTAGTTCAGCCTCTAATTATCTGCCAGGACCAAGAAGATATTTCACTCTAACCACACTCCCAAGTTCAGGAGGTTATCAAGCAATCCTGCTCTCAACTCTACCCGTGTCACTAGTTTCATAGATTCCCGGTGCCTCCAATCCCCAAGACTAGCTGGAATCCACAGTATAAATCAATTTGCTTCTTTAATCTCCATTGCCAGCCTAGATTCTAATTTCCTTGGTCTGGTACTTCCATTATCACTTTTCAATGTGTTTCCTGCTTCTAAAATGATGTCATTATTGTTTCCTCACTTGTCTTTGACAGTTAATGCATTAAAAAAAAAAAAATCCCTCTATTACCTTCAGGAAGAAATATGTATATTCAATCTGCCATGTTAAACCACACTCGTTTTGTGAAACACCACCTTCTCTTTTGTGAGAAACCACTGTTTGGTGCCCTACCTGTTTGGTGTTCTTCCCTAGTCTTCCTCACTTCCTGACAGAGAAGGGCTCCCCTTCTCTGTTCAGTCTTTAAAATGGAGGGCCCTGGGGCTTGCTCCTGGGCATCTACTCTGCTTTACATTCTCTAGATGATCTCACCTGCATCACAGTTACAATACTATCTACAGGAAAAGAGGCTTTAGCTCCCACCCTGACATTTACCTAATAGACTTCTCTTGTACATCTCTAGACATTCCAAATGTAGCAGAATTCTTGATCTCCTATCCAAAACCTGCTATTCCCTAAAAAATGTTCATCTCTTAGTCTTCTGTTTCATTTACTAGTCAAAACCTAAGCGTCATCCTTGACTCCTTTTCCTTCACTCCAAGCATGTAAACCATCAAGACTCAGCAAGTCTACCTCCAAAATATATCCAGAATCTCTCTCTTTCTGTCTAACACTACTAGTACCATCAAAGTCATCATCTTTTATCTGGCCTCCTACAGTAGCCTCTTAAGGGCTCCCCTGCTTCTCTTCCCCTCCTCCTGCTTCCCCCTCTGCCGCCTCCCCACCTACACTGTGTAATCTCTCCACAGTCACTATCTTTCAAAAGGATAGATTATGCCACGCCTTGGCTTAAAACCCTCATAGCCTTCCACTGTACCTATCATAGCTTGGCTTAACGAGGCCTTATATAATTTTACCCTTTCCCATTTCTTTAATCTCATCTCTACTCCTACCTCCCCCCATGCTCTAACCATATGGGCTTTTCTTAACATGGCAAGCTCATGCCTATTTAAAAAATTAATAAACAGAAACCTCAATTAAAATAGAATAGGAGGTCAGAAAGGAGACATTTCATGCCCTATGACTGTTATTTAGCTGCTAAGTCATGTCCAACTCTTTTGTGACCATTTGGACTTTTCTGTCCATGGCCAGGCTCCTCTGTCCATGGAATTTTTCCAGCAAGAATACTGGAGTGGGCTGCCATTTCCTCCTCCAGGGGATCGTTCAACCCAGGGACCGAACCTGAGTCTCCTACACTGGCAGGCAGATTCTTTCCCACTGAGCCACCTGTGAAGCCCAGCTATAGCAGAGCCCAACAGGAAGAAGAAGGACTTCTTACTGGGCATGAATGCAGTCAATCAAAAGCCACAATACTTCAAATTCTCAGTTCCTTCAATGGACTCTGTTTACTATAACCCTTCCAACTTCCTTTTCCCCTCTCTGTAAGAGTCCTCTAGTGGCATGGAACTTGTATGGCTTGCCATGGTTACAGATCCCAAATTGCAAGTCTTTGTTGATTGTGAATAAACCCATTTTTGCTGGAGAAATAACTGGCAGTCTATTTTAGGGCAACATTATCACTGGGTTTTCACAGACTATTTCCTCTCTCTGGAATGTTTTCCTTCTTGTCATTTAAGCCTCAGCTTAAATGCCAACTTCTCAGACTATCTCTGACCCACCAAGTCTAAGCCAGCTACCAAATGGCTCTATTTGAATCACTTTCTTTTTAGTCTCTGCCTTGCACTTAGTACTATCTGATTTTTTCCTACTGTACTTATTTACTTAGTTTCTCTCCTAGAATGTACACTCTCCTGGAATATACACTTAATGAGAGTAGGGATCTTATCTGTTTTTTTCAGAGCTGTTTTCCTAGCACCTAGAACATTGCCTGATATGTGGCTGGCACTAAAAACCAGGGCAGGGGAGAGAACATGGAGTAGTTCACCCAGGAGAAAAATCAAATTTTTAAGTGTTATAAAGAAAGGAGATGATCCATGAAACTTGTGTTAATTAAGCATCACAAGTTAACATTCTGGTGATCCAGTGGTCAAGAATCTGCCCTACAACGAAGGGGCTCAATCCCTGGTCAGAGACCTAAGATCCCACATGCCTTGGGGCAAATAAGCCTGAGTGTCACAACTAGAAAGACTGTTTACTGAAAAAGATCCTGCATGATGCAACAAAGATCCTGAATGCTGCAACTAATGCAGCTAAATAAAAACAAACAAACACAGCTCCTAAAAACACATGTTAACATTCTGAATAGAAGTGACTCATAAAGTATGAACACAATTCGCAAAATTTCTCAAGCCTGTGCTCCTAAACTGTGTACATTCGCTGTGCTTAGTCATTCAGTTGGGTCCCACTCTCTGCAACCCCAGGTACTGCAGCCCCCCAGGTTCTTCTGTCCATGGGGATTCTCCAGGCAAGAATACTGGAGTGGGTTGCCATGCCCTCCTCCAAAGGATCTTCTCAACCCAGGAATCAAAGCCAAGTCTCCCGCATTGCAGGCAGATTCTTTACTGATTTGAGCCACCAGGAAAACCCAACTGACATTTGGGGCTGGATAATTATTTATGTGTGTGTGTGTGTGTGTGTGTGTGTGTGTGTTTAGGGGGTAAGGCTGTTTTATACATTGTAGGATGTTTAGAAACCTCTCTAATCTTCACCTACTAGATGGCAGTAGCACCTTGCCAGTTGTGACAATCAGAAATGCAAATCTCCCCCTCCCTGCAGCCTCTCCCACCCTGGGACAAAATGTTCACCAGTTAAGAACTACTGTGTTAAAAGAAGTTCCACTGTGCAATGTTCACAAAGGGGTTGTCACTTAGGTCTGCTAAAGGCCTGGCATCCTAGGATCATTCAAAGTATATGCTTTTTTTTTTTTTTTTTTTTAATCAGCTTCAGCTAGTAGGAGAGAGCCCATGGCACTGGAACAACAGTGTCAACATTTCCTAAGCAAGTGCTGCTGCTCGGGGAGGGGAAACCTAGGGAGAAATCTGATGAAAAGCATGGTTCTAAAGTCTCTTCCCATAGACATTTAATTAGTTGTAAGAAATAGACAACTAAATACAGTGGAGAAAGGAGGTAAAAGCGTAACCATGTGATCAAAATTAATCTCATTTATGGGGAACAGGTGAACACCATGTGTCTGCAGAGTTGATTCCCTGGGAAGAACATGATGTCACCTACGTGGCTTTACAGCCAAGAATGCAAATCACAGGGAACAATTATACAAACACAAAAATAAGAAAGTTCTCTTTTCTAAAAAGTGGCAGGGAGTACTGTATTCTTCAAAACCATCAGTGTTATAAAAGAAAAAGAAAAGCTGCAAGAATTGTTCCGGACTAAAGGAGACTACATGCAACATTGCCCCTAGCTGGATCCTGTACTGGAGAAAATAAAATGCTGGAAAGTACATTATTAGACCAACTGATGAAAATAGAATACAAACTAGGTTGAATACGATGTTGTGATAAAGTAAATGTATGAAGTTGAAAAGTGAAAGTGAAGTCACTCAGTCGTGTCCGACTCTTAGCGACCCCATGGACTGGAGCCTACCAGGATCCTCCATCCATGGGATTTTCCAGGCAAAAGTACTGGGGTGGGGTGCCATTGCCTTCCCTGATGAAGTTGATAACTGTTAGGAAATACACACTTAAGAACTAAGGGATAAAGGGCCATGATAACTGTAACTTACCCTCAAGTATTTCAGGAAAAAAAAATTTGTATACAATTATATAAGGGAGATGGAGAAGGCAATGGCACCCCACTCCAGTACTCTTGCCTGGAAAATTCCATGGACGGAGGAGCCTGGTAGGCTGCAGTCCATGGGGTCGCTAAGAGTTGGACACAACTGAGCAACTTCACTTTCACTTTTCACTTTCATGCATTGGAGGAGGAAATGGCAACCCACTCCAGTGTTCTTGCCTGGAGAATCCCATGGACAGAGGAGCCTGGTGGGCTGCTGTCTATGGGGTCGCACAGAGTCAGACACAGCTGAAGCGACTTAGCAGCATATAAGGGAGAACTATCGGGGAAGGCAATGGCACCCCACCCCAGTACTTTTGCCTGGAAAATCCCATGGACGGAAGATCCTGGTAGGCTCCAGTCCATGGGGTCGCTAAGAGTCGGACACGACTGAGAGACTTCACTTTCACTTTTCACTTTCATGCATTGGAGAAGGAAATGGCAACCCACTCCAGTGTTCTTGCCTGGAGAATCCCAGGGACAGGGGAGCCTGGTGAGCTTCGGTCTCTGGGGTCGCACAGAGTCGGACACGACTAAAGCGACTTGGCAGCAACTTAGCAGCAGCATCAATAACCTCAGATATGCAGATGACACCACCCTTAAGGCAGAAAGTGAAGAATTAAAGAGCCTCTGGATGAAAGTGAAACAAGAGAGAGAAAAAGGTGGCTTAAAACTCAACATTCAGAAAACTAAGATCATGGCATCTGGTCCCGTCACATCATGGCAAATAGATGGGGAGACAGTGATAGACTTTATTTTGGGGGACTCCAAAATCACTGCAGATGGTGATTGCAGCCATGAAATTAAAAGACGATTACTCCTTGGAAGAAAAGTTATGACCAACTTAGACAGCATATTAAAAAGCAGAGACATTACTTGTGCCAACAAAGGTCCATTTAGTCAAGACTATAGTTTATCCAGTAGTCATGTATGGATGTGCGAGTTGGACTATAAAGAAAGCTGAGCGCCGAAGAATTGATGCTTTTGAACTGTAGTGTTGGAGAAGACTCTTGAGAGTCCCTTGGACAGCAAGGAGATCTCACCAGTTTTAAAGATCAGTCCTGGGTGTTCATTGGAAGGACAAATTTTGAAGCTGAAACTCCAATACTTTGGCCACCTGATGCCAAGAGCTGACTCATTTGAAAAGACCCTGATGCTGGGAAAGATTGAGGGCGGGAGGAGAAGGGGACGACAGAGGATGAGATGATTGGATGGCATCACCGACTCAATGGACATGAGTTTGGGTAAACTCCAGGAGTTGGTGATGGACAGGGAGGCCTGGCGTGCTGCAGTTCATGGGGTGGTAGAATCAGACAGGACTGAGCGACAGAACTTAACTGATACATAGATGGGTAGTTACATACGTAAGAAAGAGATTAAGTAAATGAGAAATCAAATGGGATAAAAGGTTAAGGATGTTTGAATCTGGGTAAAGGGTATACGTGTGCATTCCTTGAGATATTTTTGCTTGCAACTTTTTTGTTTGAAATTATTTTCAAATCAAAAAGTAAAACATTATTTTCAAATCAAAAGATTGGCTTTGGGAAACAATCTGAAATAATCTGGCAGGTTAAGAGGCTGGCAATATTCTTAAGAGACTATTAGTGTTGTGGAGACATCATGGATCTAGAGAAATCTATGTTTAGTCCCGTGTTACTAACTTATGATCTTGAGAGTCACCCAAAGCCTCTCTAAGCTTCAGTTCCTCCACCTCAGAGAGCTGTTGGGATGATCAAACGAAAGAATGCATATATAAAATCTTTTCCCGCTACACTCCACTGCAGAAGAGGAAAGTTTGTTTAACAACAGGCAGGACTAAAGCCATAACTGCCTCTTACGGCAAACCAGCGGCTCCACCATGTCTTTTCCAAGGCCGTGAGACCAAGTACGGTGTTTAACAGTCTCACCTCTTCAAATGGCCACTTCCCTCTCCAGGTGGGTACAGCCGCTGCCCGAGGGCGCAGGCGCCGAGTCAGGCCACGTGACGGCCTGGCCCTGGCCCCGCCCCCGCCCGAACTTCTACGCGGGATCGCCTTGGAAATGCATTCTCAGAGGAACCAGCCGCCGCCAATGGGAAGCGAGCGAGTGCCATGAACAAGCCAATAAGGAGGGAGCGGTGCGGGGTTTAAACCTGAGGCGGGGCCCGATTCCTCCCGGCGTGCTGCGGAGGAACGGCTGTTGGCCTGTGGTTGATACAAGTTCCCGGCTGGTCTGGGGCTCCAGGGCTCTCCTCCTCGCTGAGCTGCTGCCTGGTGCACAAGAAGCCATGGCGCTCCGGATCACCAGGGTGAGCTGCGGATGGTGAACAAACGCGACTCTCGTTACTGGCTGCGCCTCCTCTCCCTGTCTCTCTTACCCGAGTTCCCCTGGCAGGAGCGGACCGGGACCGAAACTGGGGTGGAGGGTGTGGAGGATGGGGGTCGGCGGGCCCCTAAAGTGGTGGGAGAGTTTGGGGGGCGGACGGTCGGAGAGAAGATGAAAAAGGGTAGTGCATAAGCAGGGGAGGGGCAGATGGAGGGTAGACGCGAAACCTTTTGTAAAAGGTAATGGAGGACCCCTGAGCGAGCTCCCAACTGCGCAAGCACCCAGGGGAAGGTGCCTGCAACTGAAGGCTTTTTAGATTTCCTTTCAAATGTGAATGCATGGTATTTTACGTCCGGCAGGGACTAAGCAAGCAATCCCTCAATAGGTGAAATAAGGAAATTGGCTTGTCACAGCCTTAGCGTAGCCCCTGGAACCCTGGTTTTCCCTGGGAACCCATTTACAGTTAGCTTTCTTCCTGAAAGCTTCTGTTTTGCCCCCATTTTAACCCTTGATTACTCTAACCTGGCTGAGCCAGCTCTCAAAGTGGTCTTGATTCTTACAGAACACGAAGATTAATGCTGAAAATAAGGCGAAGATCAGTATGGCAGGGGCCAAGCGCGTGCCTGTGGCCGCTGTTGCAACATCTAAGCCCGGGCTGAGGCCCCGAACAGCTCTTGGAGACATCGGTAACAAAGTCAGTGAACAACCGCAGGCCAAACTGCCTCTGAAAAAGGTATAACTGTCTCCCTGATTCAACTGCTCTGTGAGTATGCCTTCCAGCTGTGACCCGTGATGGAGAAACATTCCATTCTCTCCTTTTCATCCACAGGAAGCAAAAACTTTAGCTGCTGGAAAAGTTACTGCTAAAAAAGTACCAAAACCTCTGGAAAAGGCTCCCGTACCTGTGCCGGAGCCCCAGCCGGAGCCAGAGCCGGAACCCGAACCTGTTAAGGAAGAGAAACTTTCCCCGGAGCCTATTTTGGTAAACTTGACTCTACTATTTGAGAACCTGTTGTTTCTTTTCCTTCATTTTACTAATGGATGGCACAGTATTTGAATAAATATAAATAATAGTAATAGTTACAGAGTGCTTAGGAGGTAGGCTCTGCTAAACACTTTGCATGAATTAGCTCACAGAATCTTACTCTCAGCCACTGGTATTGTCATCTCTAGCTTTGTAGATCGGAGAAGGCAATGGCACCCCACTCCAGTACTCCTGCCTGGAAAATCCCATGGATGGAGGAGCCTGGTGGGCTGCAGTCCATGGGGTCGCTAAGAGTCGGACACGACTGAGCGACTTCACTTTCACTTTTTCGCTTTCATGCATTGGAGAAGGAAATGGAATCCAGTTTTCTTGCCTGGAGACCCAGGGGCGGGGGAGCCTGGTGGGCTGACGTCTATGGGGTCACGCAGAGTCGGACACGACTGAAGTGACTTAGCAGCAGCAGCAGCTTTGTAGATAATGGTGTAGAGAAGTATTAAGTTTGAGCAAGGCAAAAATAGGGTCGTAAAAGGGTCGGACAGGACTTGGCCACTGAACAACAAACTCTTTTCTAGAGTCACTTCTCATCAGTGGCACAAAATTGGATTCAAACACAGACTATCTGGCTTCAGAATCTGTGCTTTTAATTGTCATACTGCCCCTCCTTTGTTTACTGTATTGAGCTGCTCGGACTAAAGATTTGACTGTCTTTGGGTATAAGTCATCTCTGAATTTTATTGATTGAAACAGATTGTTCTCGAGTCCTTTTTTTTTTTTTTAAACTCCATAACGTGGCCTTCAAACAATAAGCCTGTAACTTTGGAATTTATGTAAGGATGTAAAGCAGAAAACGGAGCTCTTCAGAGTAGGCAAGAAGATGAGTTAACACTTAGCCTCAAAACCAAGAACTTTTTTATTAAATATCGGGCATGTAAATGTATCTACTGTGAAGGGAGACTATACCATCTTTGAAAAGGTTGCTTTCCTGAAATCACAATGAACTCCATTCTTTTTTTTTTTGGAAACTAAACACATTTTAATAGAAAACAAAATACAAAATAACTCTTTTCAGAAAACAGAAATATTTAATCCTTTTCCCACAAATTAGAAGTCGCTTCATCCTCAGAGCATAGTTTTCGAGGCATGTGTTCATACTTAAGATTTGTTTCACAGATTGTTCATTAAACTGCTATTGCAAAGCAGGTGGGAGGGATGATCTCAGGAGGAAAAGATGCTGGAAAAGCCACACCTCAGAATTATTTGGAAATTCAACATTTTTTAATTCTTTGACTTTTCACTTATAATTACTTTCATTTCTTTACCACAATCCATCCTTTGGGGGAGAGAATTGTTAACAGAAGTGCAGCCACAAAAAGAATCTTTCTTTCCCACCATTGCTGCAAGAGCCCAAGACTTTCTCAGTCAAATCTGCCCACCCACTTCTAGAAACATGTCAGCTGGAGTGATCCAACTGTCACCCAGGAATTTTCCCTTTCTCCCAATACACTGTGCGACCAAGTTCTCTGAATTCCTTGAACCTCAAAATTCCAAGTATCACGGCCAGTGCCAGGAGTAAAACCTGAAAGATGAAAGCAGAGAAGGCCCCCTCTGCCAGTGCTAGGTTTCCTCTTCTCAATAATAATTATAATAACAATAATAAAAAATCCTGGTTCTCTGTAATCACAGAAAAGGAAAGACATTTGCCAGGATGACCCTGCCCCCTTTCCTAATTCTCACTCCCACTTTCCTACCTGGACAGAGTCCCTTCCACCCAGTGACCCTGCGGCACTGCTCCCGGGGAGGGTGCCTGGCAAACATCCTCAGGTCAAGTGTAGCCTCAGCGAGGCAAGGGCACCTTGGTGCCAGAGATAGGGAGGGGCCACACGAGGAAACAGTGGAATCTCCGTGATTCCTATCTCACGTTTGCTCCCCATCACCACCCTTCCTGCCCCTATCCTTCCACACTTTTTGAACTCCATTCTTAAGTTTTAATTTTGAAAACTTTATTAAAGCTGGTTGGGCAAATAGTCATTTTGCCTAGCTCTCTATATCTAAGGGAAGTGGATATGAGGCTATGGCTTTAGTATTGACCTTGTGAACATAGCACAGAAACCTGTGCACAATCTTTAATTGGCCACACTAAGCTTTTCATCAAAATCCCATACGGATTGTTGCCTTTGCTTTCCCACCCTCTTTCTTTTAACTGATAAGCATTTCATCCTTCAAAACAGCTCATGCATCAACATTTAAAGCTTTCCCTAATTTTCCAAATGCCATCCTAACTCTCCTCACCCCTACTTTTGTTCCTAGAATCAATTTCTTTTACTTCATTTACTTATTTCTTCTGAATCCAAATCCCCTTGAGGACACCATAAAGCATGTACTTAACACAAAGCTTGACTTGATGAACGTGCTCAATAACTGTTTGGACAATGGGGTTACTGGAGCTTGAAGAAAATGATTCATGATAATGAAGTCAATTAATCCTTAGTAGTCTGGATAGAACTTGTGTTCTTCTGTGCAGTGGGAAGCAGTCCCTGTTTTGAAATAAAGACTGAAAGCTAACTTGTCATTCACATGGATTAACTTTACATGACCTTGCTAAACAACGCATTACTAATCAGTTCCCTTTGGAGGAAGGTCTAGATATGAACTTGCTTCCTCTCTGTTTTACCTGTTAGCATGCTCCTGATTCTAAATTGGTTCAGTCTAAGTTGGCCTCTCACTTTTCATATTATTCACTTCCTGAAGACGAATAGATTTGAGAAGATGAAAATAAACTGCATGTCTATCTGGCAAATAGTCTCTTGAGTTGATACCAATAATCTGACCATTCTCAGACAGTATGCTCCTTTTTGCTATTATTTCAGAAAGTCTCTCTGTTTCCAGGTTGATACTCCCTCTCCAAGCCCCATGGAAACATCTGGCTGTGCCCCTGCAGAAGAGTATCTGTGTCAGGCTTTCTCAGATGTAATTCTTGCAGTGAGTGATGTGGATGCAGAAGATGGAGCGGATCCAAACCTTTGTAGTGAATATGTAAAAGATATCTATGCTTATCTAAGACAACTTGAGGTCAGTAGTAGTATTAAACTATTTTTTTTCTAAACTGCATCTAGCTTGGAGATTTTCCATTAACAGTTTTAAGAAGGATACAAGCAGCATTTCTTAACAGTAGATTCCACTTTGAACTTCTTTGCAAAATGTCCAAAGTGGCACAAAATGCCAAGAAGGTGGGGTTTTTTGCAGGGTTTTTTGGTGAAAGTCCTAACTGTTGGACTGCTAGGGAATTCCCAATGACAGCTTTATTTGCCATTTTGAGTGGGGGAAATTCAAAATGAAAGATATTACCATGGTTTTTCTAAAGGAAAGTCCACAGATTGAAAGATATTTTATATCCATCACAATTAGGAGCGTTCAGTTCAGTTCAGTCGCTCAGTCGTGTCCGACTCTTTGTGCCTCCACAGACTGCAGCACGCCAGGCCTCCATGTCCATCACCAACTCCCGAAGTTTACCCAAACTCATGTCCATTGAGTCAGTGATGCCATCCAACCATCTCCTCTGTCATCCCCTTCTCTAGCCCTCAATCTTTCCCAGCATCAGGGTCTTTTCAAATGAGTCAGTTCTTTGCATCAAGTGGCCAAAGTATTGGAGTTTCAGCTTCAACATCAGTCCTTTCAATGAATATTCAGGGCGGAACTCCTTTAGGATGAACTGGTTGGATCTCCTTACAGTCCAAGGAACTCTCAAGAGTCTTCTCCAACACCACAGTTCAAAAGCATCAGTTTTCTGTATAGTCCAACTCTCACATCCATACATGACTACTGGATAAATCATAGTTTTGACTAGACAGACTTTTGTTGGCAAAGTAATGTCTCTGGTTTTTAATATGCTATCTAAGTTGGTCATAACTTTTCTTCCAAGGAGTAAGCATCTTTTAATTTCATGGCTGCAGTCACCATCTGCAGTGATTTTGGAGCCTAGAAAAATAGTCTATCACTGTTTCCATACTTTCCCCATCTATTTGCCATGAAGTGATGGGACGAGATGCCATGATCTTAGTTTTCTGAATGTTGAGCTTTAAGCTAACTTTTCACTCTCCTGTTTCACTTTCATCAAGAGGCTCTTTAGTTCTTCTTTGTGCGGGAAGAGTGGTGTCATCTGCATATCTGAGGTTATTGATATTTCTCCCAGCAATCTTGATTCCACCTTGTGCTTCCTCCAGCCCAGCGTTTCTTACGATGTACTCTGCACATAAGTTAAATAAGCAGGGTGACAATATATAGCCTTGATGTACTCCTTTTCCTATTTGGAACCAGCCTGTTGTTCCATGTCCAGTTCTAACTGTTGTTTCTCGACCTGCATACAGGTTTCTCAGGAAGCAGGTCAGGTGGTCTGGTATTCCCATCTCTTTCAGAATTTTCCACAGTTTATTGTGATCCACACAATCAAAGGCTTTGGCATAGTCAATAAAGCAGAAGTTGATGTTTTTCTGGAACTATCTTTTTCTATGATCCAGCAGATGTTGGCAATTTGATCTCTAGATCCTCTGCCTTTGCTAAATCCAGCTTGAACATCTGGAAGTTCTCTGTTCATGTACTGGTGTAGTCTTGCTTTTGGAGAATTTTGAGCGTTACTTTGCTAGTGTATGAGATGAGTGCAATTATGTGGTAGTTTGAACATTCTTTGGGATTGGAATGAAAACTGACCTCTTCCAGTCCTGTGGCCACTGCTGAGTTTTCCAAATTTGCTTGCATATTGAGTGAAGCACTTTCACAGCATCATCTTTTAGGATTTAAAATAGCTCAACTGGAATTTCATCACCTCCACTAGTTTTGTTCATAGTGATGCTTCCTAAGACCCATTTAACTTCACATTCCAGGATGTCTGGCTCTAGGTGAGTGATCACACCATTGTGTGAGGATCTGGGTCGTGAAGATCTTTTTTGTACAGTTCTTTGTATTCTTGCCACCACTTCTTAATATCTTCTGCTTCTGTTAGGTCCATACCATTTCTGTCCTTTATCGTGCCCATCTTTGCATGAAATGTTCCCTTGGTATCTCTAATTTTCTTGAAGAGACCTCTAGTCTTTCCCATTCTGTTGTTTTCCTCTATTTCTTTGCATTGATCGCTGAGAAAAGGCTTTCTTATCTCGTCTTGCTATTCTTTGGAACTCTGCATTCAAGTGGGTATATCTTTCCTTTTCTCCCTTGCCTTTCACTTCTCTTCTTTTCACAGCTATTTGTAAGGCTTCCTCAGACAACCATCTTGCATTTTTACATTTCTTTTCCATGGGGATGGTCTTGATCCTTGTCTCCTGTACAATGTCACGAACCTCCATCCATAGTTCTTCAGGCACTCCATCAGATCTAATCCCTTGAATCAATTTGTTACTTCCACTGTATAATCGTAATGGATTTGATTTAGGTCATACCTGAATGGTCTAGTGGTTTTCTCTACTTTCTTCAATTTAAGTCTGAATTTGGCAATAAGGAATTCATGATCTGAGCCACAGTCAGCTCCCAGTTTGTTTTTGCTGACTGTATAGAGCTTCTCCATCTTTGGCTGCAAAGAATATAATCAGTCTGAATTCATTATTGACCATCTGGTGATGTTCATGTGTAGAGGAGAAGTAATGGAGAATGCTAATTATCCTTTGCTAGTTTTGTTTTGGGTCAGATAACTAGTCTATTTTAATTTTATGGGCACAATGATAGTATTTCTCTCAAGCAGGCAGGTCAGTAATCTTAAAAATCAAATTCGTGTATTGCCTTGCGTCAAGTATCTGATGTTAATTTTGCATAGTCTTACTCTGGCCTCCATCTTATTTATTTCATTACTCTTACTTCCCATTCTCATAATTCTTCCTTACTTTTAAATGGCTTTATTTTGTTCATACATTTATAAGCCACCATGAATCATTAAATGGCTTATAAACACACTTTGTTTTACTTTGGTAGCTCATTCTAAGTTCTAACAGCATTCTCTAATCACTAGGCTCTCCAACAAAAACTGATAAGTGCTACTGGTTTGTATTAATTGGAACCTTCAGTTCACCTCTGCTCATATCAGGGTTGGTTATAAATTATGTATAAATTATATATCATAGGGTTGTGTATGGAGAAGGTGGTAAAAAACCATAGCCAAAACAAGGCATTTTGGGTCAGTGTGGCTTATGAACATGTGATATCTGGGAAATTGCTTTTGTCCAATAAGAATATACTCAAAACTAAAACTTTTGGTCTACTTCCATTTCATCTCATTTCTGAAACTTTCTATTGGTGTCCTTTGCCCTTTCCCCCAAACATGGAGGCATTCTGTATGTTAACAACATAAGCAATACAGTTACCAAATTTACTCAGTTGCTTGTTTATAATGCATTCTGTTGTAGTGGCATCATTAATATCTTCAGCAGGCTGTTGCCCGGTTATTTTGGGCATCTCCATCTTCTACAGGATTGTCCTTTAAGACTTTCGCCAGAACCAGCCTTCTCTGAATTTTTTCTCCTTTGTTTTTGTTTTTTATTTATTTGGCTGCACCAGATCTTATTTATAGCACTCAGGACCTAGTTTCCTGACCAGGGATCAAACCCTGGCCCCCCGCATTGGGAGCAGAGTCCCCACCTCTCGGCCACCATTGAAGTCCCTTCTCCCTTATTTTTAAAGTTAGTGGTCTAACTTAGCAGATGTGTGTGCTGGATTTTGATGGTTGACTTTTCTTACCCATGCTGTTTGGGGGTTTAAACCTTGAAGCACGTGTGGTAGCATATTAGTTCCAACTGATCTCGGAGCTGCTACTATTATTTTCTCAACTCCGTGAAGCTCGGGGGCTTCCCAGGTGGTACAATGGTAAAGAATCTGCCTGCCAGTGCAGGAGGCACAAGAGATGCAGGTTCGATCCCTAGGTTGGGAGGATCCCCTGGACTAGGAAGTGGCAACCTGCTCCAGTATTCTTGGCTAGAAGATCCCATGGACAGAGGACCATGGTGAGTTACAGTCCGTGGGGTTGCAAAGAGTCTGACACAACTGAGCACGCACACATAAAGCTCAAGGTTCTGGGTTTAGAGTCTTAAAAAGATCTGAGGTGATAGTACGGTATCCTTATTTGTGAAGGACGGACAGGATGTGGGCCAGTAGTAGTGATGGTGAATTGGACATAGTAAGATTTGCCAGTATGAAAACCTGTCACACTGTCCTGTTTGATATGTGCTTTGTTTGTTTCTCGGTGATGGAGCTGTTTGCAATGACCAAATGATAATTAAGCTTAGAGCTATTAAAGATTCTAAATGTTCCAGAGCTATTTTGAGGTGACCAGTTATTTCTGGTCAGAAGTGTAACGTGGAATCTTTACTTCTTAGGATAATCAGCATTTCTTTTGCAGGAAGAGCAAGCAGTCAAACCAAAATACCTAATGGGTCGTGAAGTCACTGGAAACATGAGAGCCATCCTCATTGACTGGCTAGTGCAAGTTCAAATGAAATTCAGATTACTGCAGGAGACCATGTACATGACTGTTTCCATAATTGATCGGTTCATGCAGGTGAGTGTAATTCAGCAGTTGAGGGTTCTTCCTCTCAGGGTCCTCTCTGAGTCATAAGAAACGGACCTTTTCAGCTAAAATCTGTCTTGAGGCATGGGGTGTCTTTGAGATTTTGTTGTGGGAATGTGTTTTTCCTATCTCTCCTTCAAAGTTCTGTGCTTCCTTTTTCAAATACCTATAACTTATTCATCAACTTGATATTCCCACTGCAGGATAACTATGTGCCCAAGAAGATGCTGCAGCTGGTTGGAGTCACTGCCATGTTTGTTGCAAGCAAGTATGAGGAAATGTACCCTCCAGAAATCGGTGACTTTGCCTTTGTGACTGACAACACCTACACCAAGTTTCAAATCAGACAGATGGAAATGAAGATTCTAAGAGCTTTAAATTTTAGTCTGGGTCGCCCTCTACCCCTGCATTTCCTTCGGAGAGCATCTAAGATTGGAGAGGTACAGATTTCTTGAAATGTCTGGTATGGTACATTAGGGAATACTGCTGGCCATTGAGATCTAATTCAAGTGCATTATATTTATACCTAACTGCCTGAAGAAGGCATAAAGGTGGTCTTTATTTCCAGTCAGTCTGTGTGTTAATATTATTATTAAAGCCTTTCATGGGCAATTGCATTTGAGAATTTATAGGCAAACAATTGTAGGTACAGTGATGGGCATACTAGTTACTGCCAGTGCAGAATTCTCTGACAGAACCTGTGGGTTTTATTCCAGGTTGATGTTGAGCTACATACTCTGGCCAAATATTTGATGGAACTAACTATGCTGGACTACGATATGGTGCACTTTCCTCCTTCTCAGATTGCAGCGGGAGCTTTTTGCTTAGCACTGAAAATTCTTGATAATGGTGAATGGGTAAGCTCTGTCCCACAAATTGAGATTATCCTGAGCTTTGAAATTTCACTATTTGCTCAGGATAGAGCTGTTGTCATTAAAGGACAATTCATATAGCTCCTACATATGGTATTTTCTGAGGCAATGATTAGAATATCTTGTGATATTTTCTTAGAATGCTTCCATTTCATTGCCTAATCTCATCTTGCTATACCCCTTTGAGAAAGGCAGAGCAGCTGCTGCTGCTTAGAGAGAGAGTAGCTCAAGCAGGTCAAATAACATACCAGAAGTTCATTCATATTCTTTGAGACAATGAGTATTTCTTTTCTATGTTATTTGATAATACTATAGGCCCTAGAAATAGAGTTGTAAATGAGAAAGTCAGCTCCATAACTTGGTCTAGCTTTGGGGTGGAGAATTCAGCAATTACAAAAGTGTAATTAAGTTTGAGCACAGGATCCTAGAGAAACCACGAAAGAAGAGTAATTGGGGAAGAAAGGGTCTTAAGCTTGTCTTAAATTTCAGTTATAATCATAGAGTATCTACTACTCTACCTACTTTTGAAGAACATCTAGAAATTTTATGAAAACCCTTGGTGATGAGCATTTTCAACATTAACTTTTGTTTTCTTAGACACCAACTCTACAGCATTACCTGTCATACACTGAAGAATCCCTTGTTGTTGTTATGCAACACCTGGCAAAGAACGTGGTCATGGTGAACCGCGGGCTCACAAAGCACATGGTGAGCCAGTCAGTGGTACTGCAGGGTGTTGGGGAAAGTGGAAATCACTCAGACTGTATGCCTGCCTATAAATTCACAGCCTACTTTCTTAAGGAGTTGATTTTTAACTGAATATCTATATCATTGATTCTTATGTTTTCCTCTTTTCCATCATTAATTTCTGTACTTTTCTCTTCCAGACTATCAAGAACAAGTATGCCACATCTAAGCATGCTAAGATCAGCACTCTAGCACAGCTGAATTCTGCACTAGTTCAAGATTTAGCCAAGGCTGTGGCAAAGGTGTAACTTGTGAATACTGTCTGAAATAAAATTGGCACCATGTGCCATCTGTACATATTATATGTTACATTTATTTACTTTAATAAAGTTGTAGTTCTTTTTACTTATCCTTTAATTCATTTGAATGTGGCTACTTTCCACTTGAGGATAAAAGTTGTTTTAAAGGTATGGTGAGGATTGCTTAAAAACAGTTTTCAGTTACCTGGGGACCCAACTAATACATACAATTGGTTCTTCTTGGTTTTTGCTTTATATGCCTGGCTTTACTTAAGATGATTTACTAAGCTCTTGAAGGCATTTAAAATCTAGATGTACTTTACATGTCATACTGTATGTAAACCCAAGTCACCCTTAAGAGATTCTGCTGCCTAGTTCTACATAAGGAAAAATCTACCATCTCATTCCTAGTCCTCCTGATTCCTATTTACTCTGGTGGTTGCTGCCATAATTCTATGTAATCTACTAGTGCCACTTTCTTAAATTATCAACTTTAGCTAGTATCAGCATTTTCACTTGGAAAAATAAGAATTTTAATTTATATTCAAAGCCTAGTGTTTGTTCATTAGTTAAGAAAATAAAACACTCCTTAAATATGAAAGAATCTTAAAAACTTTATTTACCCACCCCTTCTTACTGTCCTGTCTCAGTCCCATCTGAAGGATATATCGATCCTTGGAGTTTGGAGTGTATCAATCCATGAATATGTGTATAGACCTGCGTATGTAATATTATGGGATGTATTTAAAATGGGGTCATTTTGTATACTTAGTAATTCATTTCAACATGGACAGGCCTTACCTGTATTTGGGCATTACAGTCCATTGTATGGATATATTATAATGTATTTAACCGTCCCTCTGTTTCCATTCAGATTGCTTTTTCTCTTTGTTCCTATAGACAATGCTGTTTAAATGTCATTATAGCCCATACTTTCCTTTATGTACGTTGACTGAGTTCTCCAAAGAATGTGTGTTCTAAGTTCTGGCCGGTGTAGCCAGCTGACATTCTCAATGTCATCAGCAATAAATGTACAAAAGTTCTGGTTTTCTCAGCATCTGTGCCTGAACTGAAGCTAATCATTCGCTTTAGTTTCTGTGACTTTTTTTGTGGCAAAAAATACCCTATTTTGTTACTGTCTTAATTTATACTTCTCATGACTAGTTGAATCAGTTTTTGTTGTCCAGTTAACAATTTGTAAAAGCTTTCCCACTTTGTCATTTGCCCTAAATCTGATTATGCTGTCTTTTTCCTTGCAGACAGTTTTAAACTTTGGTATTATCAGATATATATATTTTTTGTAGTTGCTTTTAGATTTTCAGTGTTAAGATCAACTTCCCAAACCATTAACATCTCTTAAATTTCTAAATTTTTCCTGTTAGGTGTATAAGCCCTCAAACTTTTTGTATGTGGTATGAGGTAGGACTCTGATGGATACCCACCTGTGCCAGTACCATATGTTTAAACCCTGCCTTGTACAATTGAAACACTAGTTTATTGTTCCCTGATCTACTTTTTCCCTGTGGTTAATATAGTTTTACATTAAGTTTATCTGGAAAGATGAGGCTACCACTATTTTTCAAATATTTGTGGGGAAAATTTCAAAGAGGAACTTTAAAGTTACTGATAAGCGTCTTTAGATTTTGAATGAATGTTGTATGCATACATATGTGTTAGCTCTGGGTAGACTGACATTGTCTTCCATTCAGAAACTTTTCTCCAGTAAGACTTGTTGCATGCCGTTCACTGCAATGTTAGAATTTAATTATGTAATTGCTACACTTTTCTTGTCAAGTTAATTGCTGGGTTTAGGCTCTGTTACCCACCCCTATTTTTTATTGCTTTTTGTATTTTTTCTTACCCAGTTGATAGTCAATTTTCTTCATTTTAATGGTTTTCTAGGTTTTAAATCCCCAAAATTTATTTTTTCAACTACATGGTTTTTAGGTTATTGTTTTAGAATCTCCAAAATAACATTGTGAATCGGTAGATCGCTATCTTATTCCTGGATTGTACATCTCCTCAGTATTTTTACCATCTAATATTTTGCTGTTAGTCTGTAAGTGGTCTTTATATTTTAGGTATTTTTCTCTTACTGTTGAGAAAGGCTGTGGAATTTTATTTACTCTTTCAGCTTTTGATAACTTTTTAAAATATTACCACACTAATTTGAGGTTAATGAATTCTTGCTTACTGTATACAGATTTAATCTGCTAGTATTTCATTTAGGAAGTTTTGCGTTTTGTGGGTAATTGGCTCAGTTTTTGTAACCGTTTTCTAATTTTTATCTCATCTGCCAGCTTTAAGGTGGATTAAAGAGGTTTTCATATTCAAGTGTTATAATTTGAAATCTTTATTCATTTGTTGAAAACTAGCTAAATCAATATATAAAGTCACCTGGCCTGTGCTTATAATGGTAGCTTTCTATGGTTGGTATTTTTTATGAATTTCCCTCCTCTATCGCCACCACTTTAAAAGAAAATCATCCATTCTAGATTTTCTTAATTATAGCTGTAGAGGTATAGGATATTAGTTAACCTCTTCTGTATTATAGTTAATCTTCTTAGTTCTGATGTTGAATACTTGTGTTTTCTAATCATGCTTGCCTAGAGGGTATTATTGGTGTTTTGAAAGAATCAGTTTTTGGTGTTATCATTTCTACCACCTCTGTTTGGTGGTTTTAGCTACCAAATGTTAATTCTCGCCGTCTGCTTTTCTTGGTTATTTTCTAGTTAAATACTTAATGTATTTTTAGTAATAAAAGCTTTTGTATATACATTTTCCTCTGAGATAACTCATTTCTAAAGTTCTCTTTTTCATCAATATGGTTGTTAGAATTTCTTTTGTAATGCTTTTTGATCTGGAGATTATTTTAAGTTTATTGTTTTTTGTCAGACACCTATATGTTGGTGTTTTCTTATTTCATTGGAGAAGTCCGTGTATTCAGTCGTGTCCAGCTCTTTGTGACCCCATGGACTGTACCCCGCCAGGCTCCTCTGTCCATGGGATTCTCCAGGCAAGAATACTGGGGTGGGTTGCATTGCCCTTCTCCAGGGGATCTTCCTGAACCAGGGATCTGAACCCATGTTTCCTGTGTCTCCTGCATTGCAGGCAGATTCTTTACCATTGAGCCACCCAGAGATGGTCTGTAAAAAGCCTTTTGAAACTTCTATGTGGATTAAGTATATGATTGACTTATATAGATAGTCCATGGACAAAAGAAAGGGTTTTATTTCCTAATAGACACAGTTTTAGTGATTGAGGATGATAGTCCCTTAAAATACTTCCATCGTGTGTCTAATGTCCTAAGAATTAGGATCCTCCAGAGCTGCAATCTTTTTGTCACTCTAAAAAAGTTAACTATTTGGCTGTACCTGGTCTTAGTTGCAGCATGTGGGCTCTTAGTTCCCTAACCAGGGATCAACCTCGGGCCCCTTGCATTGAGAGCAGAGTCTTAACCACTGGACCACCAGGGAATTCCCTGTTTCAATTTTTTTTTTTTTAATTTATTGTTATAATCCACCACTACAGTGGTTTTTTTTTTTTTTTTTTTTTTTTTTTGGGAAAATGGACAAAGGAAAGGATCAATAAGGGTGGGAGGGAAATGGGAAGAAAGAAGGGGAGTGATGGTGGGGAGGAGTATATGTAATTTCCTAACCAATGGCTTTCTGTTTTTAATCACAAAGAACACTTAAAAAAAAAATCATGTTGAATTCATTCTATATTAGGAGGTTTGTTCTCGAAATGAAAAGTTCAGGAAACAAAAAGTCCAGTTTGGGTGTCCTCATCTTTAGGCACATCTTGGTATTTTGTATTGGTAGGTCTATCTTTACCACAATATATTATTTAGGACAGGATCACATTTGTCACCTCTTCCTCCCTACTACCCAAAGTGGTACCAAACCCATAAAATAGTCAATAAACCTTTACAGAGTGAACAAATAAGTCTTTTTTTTTAAACTCTCCTGAGTGAACTGAATTTTTTGAGGGTCATAAGTAAATATGTTTTGCTCTTTACTTTGTCTATTACAGCCAGATTATATGAGTGGGGTATTAAAGTCTCCCACTATTATTGTATTGCTGCATATTTCTTCTATCATATTAATTAATGTTTGTCATAGATATATCAATGCTCCAATGTTGGGTGCATATATATTTATAATTGTTATAACTTCTTTTTCGATTGTTCCTTTAAGTCGTTATGTGTAACCTTCATTGTCTCCTTTTCAAGATCTTTAAAGTCAATTTTATCTGATATAAGTATTGCTACTCCTGTTTTCTTATGGTCCATATTTTTATAGAAAATCTTTTTCCAGGCCTTCATTTTCAGTCAGTATATATCCTGTATTTTAAGGTGGTTCTCTTGTAGACAACATATATAGGGGTCTAGTTTTTGTATCCATTTGATCCATTTTAGTCTTTTGGTTGTCTCTTGTAGACAAGGTATGTAGGGGTCTTGTTTTTGTATCAATTCAGCCAGTCTTTGTCTGTTGATTAGGGCATTCAGCCCATAAACGTTTAAAGCAATTATTGATAAATAAGATTTACTTTATTGTTTTGGGTTCGAGTTTATACACCCTTTTAGTGATTCCTATCTAGAGAATGTCCTTTAGTTTTTGTTGGAGAAATGGTTTAGTGGTGCAAAATTCTCTCAACTTTAGCTTATCTGTGAAGCTTTTGATTTCTCCTTCATATTTGAATGAGATCCTTGCTGGATACAATAATCTAGGCTGTAAGTTATTTTCTTTCATCACTTTAATTACGTCTTGCCTTCCCTCCTGGCTTGGAGGTTTCTATTGAAAGATCAGCTGTTATCCTTATGGGAATTCCCTTGTGAGTTATTTGATGTTTTTCCCTTGCTGCTTTTAATATCTGTTCTTTATATTTAATCTTTGTTAATTTGATTAATATGTGTCTTGGGGTGTTTCGCCTTGGGTTTATCCTGTTAGGGACTCTCTGAATTTCTTGAACTTGAGTGGTAATTTCCTTCTCCATTTTAGGGAAGTTTTCAACTATTATCTCCTCAAGTATTACCTCATGATCTTTCTTTTTATCTTCTTCTTCTGGAACTCCTATGATTCGAATGTTGTAACGTTTGATGTTATCCTGGAGGTTTCTGACATTGTCCTCATTTCTTTTGATGCGTTTTTCTTTTTTCTCGTCTGATTCATTTATTTCTAGGATTCTATCTTCTAGTTCACTAATCCTATCTTCTGCCTTTGTTATTCTACTATTTGTTGCCTCCAGGGTGTTTTGGATCTCATTTATTGCATTATTCATTATGTGTTGACTCTTTTTTATTTCTTCTAGGTCCTTGTTAAACCTTTCTTGCATCTTCTCAATCCTTGTCTCCAGACTCTTTAACTGTGATTCTATTTTGATTTCGAGATTTTGAATTAATTTTGCTATCATTATTCGAAATTCTTTATCAGGTAGATTCCCTATCTCTTCCTCTTTGGTTTGGTTTGGTGAGCATCTATCCTGTTCCTTTAGCTGCTGGGTATTCTTTTGTCGCTTCATTTTGTTAAAATTGCCAAGTTTAAAGTGTCCTTACTATATTCTGGTAGTTTGTTGCATTCTCTTTATTGAGGTGGTTTACAGGTCTTTTCAATATCTGATCTCTGCCTTGTTACAGAGGGGGCGGAGATGAACACACAAATCTAAACCGGCCAGGTTCAGGCACTCGGATAATCCTCAGAAGCACAGACTTGGTTGAGTCTGCGTTTTATGCCCTTCCCAGATCCGAGTAGCACAGGTGATGAAATGTTCAGCGAGCGCAGCTGCTGCGACTTATCGCCTCTCCGCCACTCAGTTTTCTGGGTATACAAACAGCGCACTTTCTCAGGCAGATGTTGACCATACAGAGCCCCAAGAAGCGTGAGTCAGCACAGAAACCTACTCACAGTTCCGTTAGACAGTGTCTCTCTAGGGCTGTAATTGCCTGCCTCCGGCCCTGGCTGCCTGTCACCGGAGTGGGACGGCCTGCAGCCGGCCAACTCTGTGCAGCCCTTTGTTCCGTAGGTAGTCCTGGTGGTGTCTTAAGTTAGGGCTGGCTTTTGATGTAGTAGATAACCGACAGTCTGGTTATTTCACTCAGATAGCACCCGAGATAGCCAGGCCAAATCCTTTCTCAAAGCAATGCAGGCCTCGCCGCTCCTCCTAGCCCAGCCCCCACTTGCCAATAGCAAATGCTGGTGTCCGCACCAGTTCTCCGCAAAAGGAGTTACCGCAGGGCTCGTTTTCTCATTTTGAAGACAATGAGTTGTCTTTCTAAGTGCCTGATGTCCTCTGCCGGCATTCAGAAGTTGTTTTATCGAGTTTATTCAGCATTCAAATGTTCTTTTAATGGATTTGTGGAGGAGAAAGTATTCTCCCCGTCTTACTCGTCCGCCATCTTAGCTCCTCCTCCCTACTACAGTGGTTCTTAAAGTGTCATCCTCAACCAGCAACAGCAATATCACTTGGGGACATGAAATGCAAATCAGAATCAGTAACGTGGAGAGGCACGTAGCTATCTGTTTTAACCAGTCCTTTCCATGATCCTCATGTATGCTCATAAGGAAAAGCACTGTATAACCTTTGGCCCAGACTTGGCCTGTGGACTCCTGTTGGGCAGCTGCTTAAAAGGATGAGGTTGATGTGAGATACCAGAAGACATGCCAGATAAATTAGTTCTGAAACATTGTAAAACATCCCCAACAAAGTAATTAAGTGAAAAAAGAAAACAGTAACTTTCTTCTAAAAGAAAAAAATGAAGCAAAATGTTCTTCCAGGAATTTGGGAGTAGTACAGGAGAAGGTAGTGACGCCCCACTCCAGTACTCTTGCCTGGAAAATCCCATGGATTGAGGAGCCTGGAAGGCTGCAGTCCCTGGGGTCGCTGAGGGTCACACGACTGAGCGACTTCACTTTCACTTTTCACTTTCATGCATTGGAGAAGGAAATGGCAACCCACTCCAGTGTTCTTGCCTGGAGCATCCCAGGGGCGGAGGAGCCTGGTGGGCTGCCATCTATGGGGTCGCACAAAGTCGGACACGACTGAAGTGACTCGGCAGCAGTGGTGAACTTAACATTTTACATCCTACCATGTCTTTTGAATCTTTTACCAGGAGCTGAATTACTTTGATAATAGGAAAAAGAGGGTATAGCAGCAGCATTGTGTGAACAAGTTTAACTCTGGAGAAACTAGAGACTCTCCTGCTCAAAGAGGCCCGAGCTGCTTGTGCCACAAAGATAGTGTCACTTATGGGACTGATCATAGTGAAAAACTACAAGCCAATCAGGCATTTATGCCCAGCGTTTTCTCCATTACCTGGTCACTGCTCAGCTAAGTACTGGAGCATTAAATTCAGCTGAGAAAGGTCGATTGTAATCTGTCGGATCAAAAAACTGACACTTGGGGCATGCAAACCTGTTGCAGCATGTGAGA
The DNA here is from genome assembly GCA_935064755.1 of Tragelaphus eurycerus. NCBI lineage: Eukaryota > Metazoa > Chordata > Mammalia > Artiodactyla > Bovidae > Tragelaphus > Tragelaphus eurycerus. The sequence continues at coordinate 10,831,891 of CAKXYN010000024.1, read as the reverse complement.
TCTTAGTTATTTAACCAGGGATCAACCGCCTTCCGCTGCAAAAAAGTGAAATGAAAAGTTTGAATCTTACAGCTGAATTTCACACTGAAAGTCTGCACTGTCTCCTAGAGGGCAGTGGGTATCTCTGAACTTGGGCCAAACGAGGGGCCTGGACTTACCGAGCTCAGAACAAAACTCTCAAATGCTTTTCTCTGCCAGCCTGCCCTCCACACCCATCTTCCAGGGCAGCAGATGCAAGGAGAATTCTAAAATGGATCAAGAATCGCTGCTACTGCTACTGCTAAGTCACTTCAGTCGTGTCCGACTCTGTGCGATCCCATAGACTGCAGCCCACCAAGCTCTCCCCCGTCCCTGGGATTCTCCAGGCAAGAATACTGGAGTGGGTTGCCATTTCCTTCTCCAATGCATGAAAATGAAAAGTGAAAGTGAAGTTGCTCAGTCGTGTCCGACTCCTAGCGACCCCATGAACCACAGCCTACCAGGCTCCTCCGTCCCTGGGATTTTCCAGGCAAGAGTACTGGAGTGGGGTGCCATTGCCTTCTCCACAAGAATCGCTATCCCAGTTCAAAGGCTGAAAGACCGTCGATGTCGGGGTTCTCCCCTCCAGGTCGCGGTGCCACAAGCCTGACAGTACCCCCTAAATGGCTGCAGCATAGCTCTTAGCCCAGATGGACAGAGCTGACGCTTAATTTTTACTAGTGGTCTGTAATTGATGCCTTCAAACTGTGGTGCTGGAGAAGACATGAAATTCTCTTGGACAGGAAGGAGATCAAACCAGTCAACTTGAAGAGAGATCAACCCTGAATCAGATCAGATCAGATCAGTCGCTCAGTCGTGTCCGACTCTTTGCGACCCCATGAACCGCAGCACGCCAGGCCTCCCTGTCCATCACCAGCTCCCGGAGGTCACCCAGACTCATACCCATCGAGTCAGTGATGCCATCCACCCATCTCATCCTCTGTCGTCCCCTTCTCCTCCTGCCCTCAATCCGTCCCAGCATCAGAGTCTTCTCCAATGAGTCAACTCTTCGCATGAGGTGGCCAAAATACTGGAGTTTCAGTTAGCATCATTCCTTCTAAAGAAATTCCAGGATTGATCTCCTTCAGAATGGACTGGTTGGATCTTCTTGCAGTCCAAGGGACTCTCAAGAGTCTTCTCCAACACCACAGTTCAAAAGCATCAATTCTTCGGTGCTCAGCCTTCTTCACAGTCCAGCTCTCACATCCATACATGACCACAGGAAAGACCATAGCCTTGACTAGGCGAACCTTTGTTGGCAAAGTAATGTCTCTGCTTTTGAATATGCTATCTAGGTTGGTCATAACTTTCCTTCCAAGGAGTAAGCGTCTTTTAATTTCATGACTGCAGTCACCATCTGCAGTGATTTTGGAGCCCAGAAAAACAACGTCTGACACTGTTTCCACTGTTTCCTCATCTATTTCCCATGAAGTGATGGGACCAGATGCCATGATCTTCGTTTTCTGAATGTTGAGCTTTAAGCCAACCTTTTCACTCTCCACTTTCACTTTCATCAAGAGGCTTTTTAGCCCCTCTTCACTTTCTGCCATAAGAGTGGTGTCATCTGCATATCTGAGGTTATTGATATTTCTCCCAGCAATCTTGATTCCAACTTGTGTTTCTTCCAGTCCAGCATTTCTCATGATGTACTCTGCATATAAGTTATTCACTGGAAATACTGATGCTGAAGCTGAAAGTGGAAAGTGAAAGTCGCTCAATCGTGTCCGACACTGTGAACCCACGGACTAAACATTCCATGGAATTCTCCAGGCCAGAATATTGGAGTGGGTAGCCTTTCTCCAGGGGATCTTCCCAACCCACAGATCCAGGGAATCCCGCATTGCAGGCGGATTCTTTACCGGCTGAGCCATAAGGAAAGCCCAAGGCCATCTGATGTGAACAGAAGACTCACTGGAAAACTCCCTGATGCTGGGAAAGGCTGAGGGCATAAGAAGAGGGCGTCAGAGGATGAGAAGGCTGGATGGCATCACCCAGGCAATGAACTTGAACTTGGGCAAATTCTGGGAGACGGTGGGGGACAGGGAGGCCTGGCGTGCTGCAGTCCACGTGGTCGCAAAGAGTCAGACACGACTGGGCGACTGAACAACTTTAATTACTAGAAGGGGAATAAAAGAAGGTACAGCCGCAACCATGGCAACCAGAGACGGGGGAGGAAAGGGCGGGGCCATGAGGCGGAAGGGGTGTGACCGCGCGCGAAGACCCTCCGGCTGGTTCCGGGTATCAATTTTGTGGCGGGAAAAACGGCCCTTTCTGTGGTAGAGTCCGCCAGTCCTGAGTGGTAGCTCTTCGCGCCAGGAATGGAGACGCAGTCCGAGGAGCAAGCCGTCTCCAAGCCTGCGGACTCCGGAGGGGAAGGCCGGCCACCGCAGGTCGCCGGCGCTCAGGCGGCGCGTCCGGAGGACCGCATGACCCTGCTGCTCAGGTTGTTCCCTCTGACCGACTGGGCAGGAGCCAAGTGGGCGTCTTCGCCAAGAGCTCCTCTCTTTGCCGAAAATGTCTAGGGTTCGAATTCAGTGTCGATCGCTTAATGGCTGGTGACTAGAGCATTCACGTAAGCTCTTTAAGCCCCTTTCTTCGTCTTGGAAAAGAGGGGAAATGACAGCTTCCTAGCTAAGTTGCTGTGGGAATTAAAAGAGATATTACGGAGCTATAATTAACATCGCCTTTCTTACCCACTCATGCCCTGCGGTCCTGATTTTCAAGCCCTTTGTGGGTTGCAGCCAAGCCCAGATTTATTCTGGAGGGAGGTTTCTCTGCCCTTCTCTGTTATAGCTATGACCCTTTTCAATCAAGAAGCTGCGTGTTTTGTATTTTCTACCAGGAAGCAATGTCTGTACGTTGCTAAGGAAAAGACTTACTGAGAAAGGACGTCAGTCTTCCACTCCAGTGGGCAACTATGGTCCTGGGCCTTATCAATCCTACTCTGTTTCTGTGTGACCCCTCAAGCTGAGATTAGTTTTCAGGTGTTTAAATGGTTGGGGGGAAAGTTACAAGATGTTAATAACAGGTGAAAATTATATGAAATTAAATTTCAGTCTCCTTATGTAATGCTTTATTGGAACACAACTTGCAAGGACAGAGTTGAGTAGTTACAGCAGATACCATGAGTGAGAGTGAGCGAAAGTTGTTAAAGTGTGTCTGACTCTTTGTAACCCTATGGGCTGTAGTCTGCCAGGCTCCTCTGTCCATGAAATTCTCCAGGCAAGAATACTGGAATGAGTAGCCATTCCCTTCTCCAGAAGTCTTCCTGACCCAGGGATAGAACCTGGGCCTCCTGCTTTGACAGGCAGATTCTTTATCGTCTGAGCCACCAGGGAAGCCCACAGTAGGAAGCCTATAGGATCTACTATAGGACTCACAAAGCCTAAAATATTTACTTTCTAGTCCTTTACAGAAAAAAATTTGCAGAACTAAATCGTAACAAGGGAATTTTTTTAAAAAATAAGCTTTGTAACTGTATGTATTTCAACTTCATCACTGCTTTGAAAGGCCTCACCTAATAATAAACCTCACAACCTCACCTTCAAAATTAACCCCCTACAAATGCACGACAGGTTCCTGCAAACATGGAATCTTATAGCCCAGGTCTTACCCTTCCTTCCCCATGCCCAGCTTTCCCCTTTCTCCTCACTCATGAAAGTTGCTAGGCAAATTTTTCACCTACAAGGGACTGAACATCTTCTATTAAAGACTGTGGGTATGGTTGGAAGTCTCCAGATAGTCAAGCTTTTACACATGCTTATACATGCTTTCCAACATCCAGCTCTGATTGGTACAAGACTTGGGTAGTTCTTACCCTCAGATTTCATCAAGTGATTGCTCTTAATTTCTTTGGCTTTGGCTTCACTGACAACCAGAGCCCAAACTATTCCATTTTGGGACAGGTCAGCTTCTTGGAGGCATTTTTGCAACCTCTGGCACTCCAGAACCACAGGATCAACCTTTGTCTCGTGATTATGGAGATATTGTTGCCCAGGAGCTGTTCTGTGGGTTCAAGTGGAATTGATCTGGCTGACTTACCATAAAGAGTCTGTCAAATGGAGTTATATTTACTAAGACTCACCGTCCTTTCCTTCAAAATTTTCTCATGGAGGCACGCTGTCACCCATCCTCATGTGACTGATGAACTTCTTTGTATTCTCTCAAAGTCTCACCCCAGTCTTTGGGCCATACACCCAACCCTCTGAGAGTGAGTTGTGGGACCTGTGGGCAGAGATAGGTGACAATGATGGGGATTTAGTTATCGATAGTCTCTTAAACTGGAGAAGGCAATGGCATCCCATTCCAGTACTCTTGCCTGGAAAATCCCATGGATGGAGGAGCCTGGTAGGCTGCAGTCCATGGGGTCGCTAGGAGTCGGCACGATTGAGCGACTTCACTTTCACTTTTCACTTTCATGCATTGGAGAAGGAAATGGCAACCCACTCCAGTATTCTTGCTTGGAGAATCCCAGGGACGGGGGAGCCTGGTGGGCTGCCGTCTATGGGGTCGCACCGAGTCGGACACAACTAAAGCGACTTAGCAGCAGCAGCAGCAGTCTCTTAAACAATATATATAGGAAGAAGTTTAGAAGACACTGAGCAAGAGTTCTTTGCTTTTAACTATTCCCATTCATTTTATCTATGGGCCATCGGATCTGGTGAATTCCTATCCAGAGTTCTCAGAGCTATATAGGAAGTGCTCGTGTAGTCCAGGGTCAATTCCAGATGACCATAATAGCCACTGTTCACAGCTAGAAGATCCCATGGGTTTCCTTGAAGGCATATAAGGGCTTCATCAGCTCCTGAACTGGAACGAGTAACTTTCCTATTTCCCCTATTCCTATCTGTTGTGTATTACACTTAGGAAGAAGGACCTAAAGAGGTCCTGGCCACCAGACACTATTCTCTCACAAAAGTTCACCTGACTCAACTGGTGAACAGCATTTAGTAAAAAAGGAGCAGGAACTCTGGGGGTGACATAATAGCCCACTTCCCAGACCTTTGACCAAGTGTATGGACTTGCCTTCATCTTTTTGTTCTCAGAAAACGCTGATGAACACTACTCACTGATGTGGAAAGACATTCTTTTGTGTAAAAATCTTTGAAATACTTCTAAAAAATGAATAAATTAAAAATCCCTTTCTACCTACAATATGAAATAATAAAATATTAAAGATATAACATCTCCTTTCCATCTCAGCTAAAAATGAATTATTGTTTCAGTGTGTCATAAAATGCTGTCTTAAAGTCTTAAGAAATTATCATTTGGAATTTTAAAACAGGGAACTTAAGCTGCGAAGCTTTAAAATTTTGTCTAATGTTCCTTAGCTGCTTAACTAGATCTCAGAGTCACCAAACAAACTCAGAACTGGTGAATTACCAGGTAAATGTGAAACATCTAATAAGTAGTTATCATTTTACCCATAGCTCTTCTACCCATTTTTTGTATGAATTTTAAGTAAGTAGAGTCATAGGATGACTAAGAAACTATATAAATTACTTATTTATCCAAGGATTAGTATCTTTGATATTTTTCTGTATCTCTTAAGAATGTTTCAATCTGTTTGTAACTCATTACTGTGGGAGTTTACCACTTTAATCTATTTCTTTGTGTAGTCTTCTCTTTAAGCTTTATTTCAGTGTGGCCCATTAAAAATAAATTTAAAAATCAAGTTTTTAACTTTTCCTTACAGATGCTGTTTTCCTACTGTGTTTCATTTTGTGTATTTTTCTGAGGCATAACATCTTGTATGCCTATTTTAAATAAAATGAGGCCAACCTGGAAGATCTGTTTTTTTAATATATATTTACTTATTTAGCTGTGCCAAGTCTTAGTTGCCGTGTGTGGGAGGGAGCTTTCATTGCAGCATGTGGGATCTAGTTTCCCAACATCCAGGGATTGAACTCTGGGCCCCTTGCATTGGGAGCACTGAGTCTTAACCTCTGGACCACCAGGGAAGTCCCTGGAAGATTTTAATGCTGTTTATTTATACTCATTTTGTTGCATCAGATTCCAAAAAAGATGAGTTGATTTATCATAGTAATGAATAAAACCTCAATAATTATATAACTCTCTTCTCCTTATCTGTTTTCAGGCTAAGAGCACAGACCAAACAACAACTCTTGGAATATAAGTCAATGGTTGATGCAAGTAAGGATTTCCATTTTCAAATAAGGTTTTGTGAGTTTGATGATGAACAGTACTGCAGGGAAAAGATCAATTTTACAATTATTTATCTAGGGAAGGGGGGTGTTAGGAATTCAGGAAAATTAAGTTCTATTGATTGGAAATTCCTACTGGCTTAGCTACCATCAACAACTTGAAGGTTAAATTAGGAGATTAGATGATTGTGGAACAAGTGATCTGAGACCTATACTTTGAGAAACACTGGATTAATCACATGAGAGCAGAAGGGAGATAGGCATAAAAGTGTGATTGACAATTTCCAATTCTATATAAAAAAATTTATCTTTTACAATTATTAATCCAAAAATCTCAGGGCCGAGAGAGTACTTAAATGATGGGTTTAGTTGTCTTAAGTAATAACCACCTAACACCACCTGATTGATTATAAGCCCTTGGGGTCACAAAGATAGATTTTGGTTACTTTTTCTTTCTCTATAAGCTTACAGAATAAAACCAAATAGTACACTGTGTTGAATCAAGAATTGTGGAAAAAGCCTAGGCACCTCATAGATGTTTTAGTTACTTCTCTGAGTCCGTGTTTGAACCTCGATAATTTTTGTGCTCTGTTCAAGCTCACTTTAAGGCCACAAATCAGAAGGCATTTCTGGTGTGTTTTCCATCCCCATTCTAGGGTTTCTAAAGTCATCTTATACAAAAAACAGAACGAAAGAAAACAAAAACTTAAAAAAAGATGAGCCCCCAGCCTTTCTTCTGCTTACTATAGCTAGTAACCATAGGCGTTAGGAAGTGAATCAGACCTTACTGGCTCTAAAGTCATGTCCCTTTTGTAACATCAATAATGCCTATATGCTATGCTATGCTAAGTCACTTCAGTCGTGTCCGACTCTGTGCGACCCCATAGACGGCAGCCCACCAGGCTCTGCCATCCCTGGGATTCTCCAGGCAAGAACACTGGAGTGGGTTGCCATTTCCTTCTCCAATGCATGAAAGTGAAAAGTGAAAGTGAAGTCGCTCAGTCATGTCCGACTCTTAGCGACCCCATGGACTGGAGCCTACCAGGCTCCTCTGTCCATGGAATTTTCCAGGCAAAAGTACTGGGGTGGGGTGCCATTGCCTTCCCCAATGCCTATATAAGAATATATATTATCTATAAAGTACTTATATTTTTATATATATATATATATAAGTATATATATATAACAATCACTTTGCTATATACCTGAAACTAACACAACATTGTAAATCAACTATAATTCAATTAAAAAATGCTTACCTCAGAGATGATCAGTAGGTCACTGTCCTTCCCCTGGAGGAATTAATGGTGTCCTTCTTTCCAAAGCCTGTGTTCCTTGTATTAAACAAATTATATTTATCTTAGACAAGGACTTGTCTAATCTTTGTCTAATCTAATGCCTACTGGCATGAGAGCCCACATAATACATAAAAAAGTATAACTGATCTTAGACGTTGAGGTATAGGGGAAAAGCTATTCAAAATTTGAACCATTGAGGAATTATCTCTAGAGGTAATCATGCAATCATAGTTGAATGAATGGATGCTAGGAATGGAGATATGGTGTTGAACAAGGCTGACTTTATCCTCATGGAGCTTAAATTCTATGTAGCAAAACAGGTAAGCAAAGAGACGTGAGATAATTATGAGGTGAAGTAAATGTGATGAAGGAAATAATGGTATGATAAGAGGGAAGGGCTACTTTAGATACAGTAATCAGAGATGGATTCTTCAAGAAGATGACCTTAGAGCTAAAATCCAAGTGATAAGAATCTGCCTCCTCTTGCAGTTCTTGTTTGCCCTGTATAGCTAATTTTAAAGGAGTTGTGACATCTGAAAACTTGAGTAGATTTAATAGTCTGCACTCTAGAATTTCTACAGCTAAAGGAGAGGACCGATTGTTATGGCTTCCTGGTGGCTCAGATGGTAAAGAATCTGTCTGCAATGCAGGAGACCTGGGTTCGAACCCTAGGTTGGGAAGATCCCATGGAGAAAGGAATGGCAACCCACTTCAGTGTTCTTGACTGGCGCATTCCATGGACAGAGGGCTTAGTCCATGGGGTCAAAAAGAATGGGACATGACTGAGCCCCTAACACACACATAAGAAGTTAGGTTTTAGTTTTGAAGAGAAGATACGTATCTAAAATTGATTAGTGTTTACCACTAAAAAATACTGAGACTTTATTGTTTGAAGGCTTTTTTTTTTTTTTTTTTTACAATAAGTGCTCTATTTTGAGGGTATAATTGGATGAGTTTTTGTTGTGATATGGTTTTAAAGATTTACTTATTTTTTGGCTGTGGTGAGTCTTCATTGCTGCACACCAACTTTCTCAAGTTGTGGCAAGTGGGGGCTCGTCTCTAGTTGTGGTGTGCAAGCTTCTCATTGCTGTGGCTTTTCTTGTTTCAAAGCATGGATTCTAGGTGCACGGGCTTCAGGAGTTGCAGCACATGGGCTCAGTTAGTTGTGGCTCCTGGGCTCTAGAGCATAGGCTCAATAATTGTGGCACAGGTTTAGTTGCTCCACATGTGGGATCCTCTCGAACCAGGGTTCAGACCGGTATCCCTTGCCTTATAAGGTGGATTCTTAACCACTGGATCACCAGGGAAGCCCAGTTTGATGAGTTTTGACAAATGTATACATCTCTTTAATCAAGATCACCACTAAAATCAAAGATGTAAACATTTCTACAGAAAGAGACTCACAGACTTAGAAGATGAACTTATTTGATATGTGACTAGTACAACTAACTAGTTTCACTTTGGTTTTACTTTAGTTGTACTACTCACATATCAAATGCTTCAGCCACATTGTGGCTGGTGGCTACCATATTGGACAGTGCATATATTAAGCATTTCATTTATCACAGAACAGTGCTTTTGGACAGCACTGTTCTAGAATTTGATGTAAATGTATTTATATGGTGGTTTTGTTTTTTTTCCAACATCTTTCTTTTGTGACTTAAGTCACGCAACAAAATTCACCATTTTAAAATGTACAATTCAGTAACTTTTAATATTATTTACAATGTTGTATAACAGTTCAGTTCAGTTCAGTTGCTCAGTCGTGTCCTACGCTTTGCGACCCCATGAATCACAGCACGCTAGGCTTCCCTGTCCATCACCAACTCCCAGAGGTCACTCAGACTCACATCCATCGAGTCAGTGATGCCATCCACCCATCTCATCCTCTGTCACCCCCTTCTCCTCCTGCCGCCAATCCCTCCCAGCATCAGAGTCCTTTTCCAATGAGTCAACTCTTTGCATGAGGTGGCCAAAATACTGGAGTTTCAGCTTTAGCATCATTCCTTCCAAAGAAATCCCAGGGCTGATCTCCTTAGAATAGACTGGTTGGATCTCCTTGCAGTCCAAGGGACTCTCAAGAGTCTTCAACACCACAGTTCAAAAGCATCAATTCTTTGGTGCTCAGCCTTCTTCACAGTCCAACTCTCACATCCATACATGACCACAGGAAAAACCATAGCCTTGACTAGACGGACTTTTGTTGGCAAAGTAATGTCTCTGCTTTTGAATATGCTATCTAGGTTGGTCATAACTTTCCTTCCAAGGAGTAAGTGTCTTTTAATTTCATGGCTGCAGTCACCATCTGCAGTGATTTTTACCACTATCTAATTGCAGAACATTTGCATTACTCTATAAAGAAACCCGAAACCTGTCAGTAGTCACTCCCAAAGAGTCTGGCTACTTTTTGCACAGTGTAGCATTTTTGTGATTCATCCATGCTCTTTTGTTTCAGTAATTCATTCCTTTGTATTGTGAAGTACATTTTATGATGACTGCACCACAATTTGTTAATCCATTTACCTGTTGATGAACATTTGAATTGTTTCCAGTGTTTGCCTCTCATAAATAAAAGCTGCTATGGACATGGGCGGAGGAGCCTGGTGGGCTGCAGTCCGTGGGGTCACTAGGAGTCAGACATGACTGAGCGACTTCACTTTCACTTTTCACTTTCATGCATTGGAGAAGGAAATGGCAACCCACTCCAGTGTTCTTGCCTGAAGAATCCCAGGGACCGGGGAGCCTGGTGGGCTGCCGTCTATGGGGTCGCACAGAGTCAGACATGATTGAAGCAACTAAGCAGCAGCACAGCAGCAGATCCAAATATTGTCACTTTAACATGTAAGCAATTTAGAATTACTGTTGAAATAGTTCACAATCTTTTCTTCTGTTTGTATTTTACATTTAGTCCTTCTCAATGAGGAATGACCATATTTCAAGTGTTCAGTGGTCACATGGAGCTAGTGACTAACATATTAGACAGCACAGATTAGAATGATACAAAAAGAGAGTAAAAAAATCAAGATCAATGTAAAAATATAGAAACTATGTCTATATATATATGGGTTAAATAAGCTAAATTAAAATTAATTTCACTCTCTTTACTTTAGTAATGTGGAAACTAGAAATTTTAAGTTACATATTTGGTTTGCATTTGTGGCTCATATTACATTTTTGTTGGACAATGCTTTTATGAAATATTACTAACTTCAAAAATTTATTTATTTGTAGATGAAGAAAAGACTCCAGAACAAATCATGCAGGAAAAGCAAATTGAAGCGTATGTCTTATTTTAAATTTTTAGTTGTGGTTTTTACAGATTTAATAATATTATCCATCTTATAATATTGTCTTTCTTTTTCCTTTCTTTGTTTTTCCACGTAATTTGTCATGCACATGTTGAGAAGTTACAGATGTGGGATGTCGACTTACATGCACATGAGTGAGCTACCACATTAGCACTCTCGGCATCAGCCCCACTTTAACAAGATATTTATCAAAGTAACTCAGTGGGAGTCAGGTTACCAAATCTGGAAATGTGTCAGTGTGGGATCCTGTAGGATACTATTATTTAGATAACAGGCATTTTACTTTCTTCAAAGATTTACTTCATACCTTTATTCCAGTAGTTACTTTATCTGACATTGCTGACACTCTGTGGTTCATGCTTCTTTGGCAGTAAAATTGAAGAACTAGAAAATGAAGTTGAAGAGGCAAAAACTGCTTTTGAAATGAAAAAGCTTGCGTTAGACAGGTAATTATTACATTTTAAGTATGCAAGATGGGTATGACTCAAGATGGGGTGTGTGTGTGCTAAGTTGGTTCAGTCATGTCCAGCTCTTTGCAACCCTATGGACTATAGCCCTCTAGGCTCCTCTGTCCATGGGATTTTCCAGGCAAGAATACTGGAGCAGGTTGTCATGCCCTCCTTCAGGGGATCTTCTCGAGCCAGGGATTGAACTGGAGTCTCTTATGTCTCCTGCTTTGGCAGGTGGATTCTTTACCACTAGTCTGAATTAATCAAAATGATGATTAGTTGATGGTCCCACAAATTTTGAGCCCTGAGAGAAAAGTTACCTCATTAATGTTTTCATTTGAAGAAGTTACTTAAGACAGTGTTAATAAGAAAATGTCAATCAAGACAATAGAAGTGTGAGGTTAAATCACATTTGGTGTTTGAAAGGATCATACGATTTATTTTTGGTTGTGCTAGGTCTTAGTTGTGGGATGAAGAATCTTTAGTTGCAGCATGTGGGATTTAGTTCCCCAGCCAGGAGTTGAACCCAGGCCCCTGCATTGGGAGCTTGTAATCTTAGCTACTGGGCCACCAGGGAAGTCTCATATTTATTCCAGTAACTCTTAATGGAGTAAAGGAATTGTCATTGAGTTTAAACGTATTTTTACTTTTAGACTTTGCATCTATATTTTAGAATCCATTCACCAAATATTTGAGTGCTTACTGTGTCAGAGCTTTGTGCTGGACGCTGGTATACAGCTGTCAGTAAGACAAACGTAGTCTCTATTAGAGACTTGTGATCTGAATTAATAATCTCAATTCAATGAATGCCTCTAATTGTTTTCCCCTTGTGTGTCTGACCTTCCCAGATACATTTACTTACATTTTATTGAAAATAGTTAAAGTCCTTTTAATTACTTCTAGCAGTGAACTTTTTTCCCTCATTTAATGTGCTGGCTCATTATATAGATGATATTTTTTGACTAAGATCAGAGCTATTAAGATATCCTCTTTAATGAAATAACTAATATTGCTGAGCTTATTGCCTTTTTATTATTACTTATTTACTAGCTATTGAATTTAAAAACAAATTATAGTGCTTGCTTATACATAGACATATTTTAAAGTTTATAGTCGAGTATGGTTTGTATTCTCTAACTCTACCAAATTTGAGCCTGCTGATCTGTATGCCTTTTTTTCTTCTTCCAGTTTTATTGAGATATAATTGACATATAGCAGTGTATAAGTTTGGGCTTCCCTGGAGCTCAGTGGCAAAGAATCTGGCAGCCAATGCAGAAGACATGGATTCGATCCCTGGGTCAGGAAGATCCCCTGGAGAAAGGAAATAGTAACCCACTCCAGTATTCTTGCCTGGAAAATCTCATAGACAGAGGAGCCTGGCAGGCTACAGTCCATGGGGTCACAAAAGAGTCGGACACAACTTAGCGGCTAAATAATAACTGTATAAGTTTAAGGTATAGAACGTGTTTTGACTTACATGCATCCTGAAATGATCATCACAGTAGGTTTAGTGAACATCAGCCATCTCATATGGATACAAAATTTTAAAAAAAAGAAAAAAAATTTTTTTTCTTGTGGTGAGAATTCTTATATTCTCTTAACTTTCATATGTAACTTATAGCAATGTTAATTGTATTTTATCATATTGTACATTACATTTTGTAGTGCCTTATTGCTTCCTCCCAGCCTGCACCTAGGTGGATGGTTTGGAGAGCAAGTTCAGGCAGGGTGTCAGGTCAGCTCAGCCCCTCTGCCTGGCCACGCACAGCCACATGTAACAGCCCCATCCCTCTTGGTGTTACTTTGTGTTTCTATGACTGACTTATCAAATTATTTCCCATATAATACTGTTTAAAAACCTACTTTTGTTTTATGTTACATTTAAATAGAAATCAATCTTTGTTGTATTTTTAAATATTCTTTTCACTGTACCATAAATGTTATCCATGTTTTATAATGGAGTTTTTTCCTCTATAGGATGCAACTTTCAACTGCACTTAAAAAACACCTGGAGAAGGTTGACATCAAGACTAGGTATGTTTTTTTTTACTTTATTTTATGTTTTCTGGATTTGGTAAGGATGGCAGTAAGGGAGATCGCATGATGATTAGTTGCATGAATTTTTTTAATTGTCTGTCACTGTTGACCACCTTTATCTGGGAAATAAGAAAAGTAGGCTCGTCTCATCATTACAAACTTTATAGTCCTACTGACATCCTGTTCCAAATGGATGGGACCCTGAGAATCAATGGAGGTTTTACCCAGATGATCTAGAATTTTGAAGGAAGCTTTTGAAAGTTAACTTTTGTTTGATACTTACTGTAAGACAAGAACAATGCTATCTCATTTAAGCCAACAATAACCCAATGAGATAGGAAATATACTCCTCATTTTTCATGGGCAGAAATGAGCAACTTATATAATTTGCCAAGGAATATAAAATAAAGACTCTGGCATTCAAGGTCATCTGTAATCCAATCCTAAGACGGGAAGCTGGCAACCCACATGTAACAAGCCTCCCAAGGGATGGTGGCACTAGGAAATATGAGAACCACTCTTCTTGCCCAGTCTTACTTCTGCCCTTTTACTCCGGCTGTACCAAACTGCTTGTTAGGTATTCTGCGTAATTACACTTGACCCTTGAACAGCATGGGTTTGAACTGCTTGAGTCTGCTTCTGTGCAGGTGTTTTGTGTTCTTTTTAAATAAATATAGTACCTGTATTTTCATTTTACAGATCTTTAAGTATGGGGGAAAGTTTGTATTTATTTAGAGGTCACAGTATGTGGAATCAATGAACTAGGGTTTGATCCAGACTGTTTCAGCTTTCTGTCCTCGGGTGAGCCATTTAATTCCTGTATTTTTGAGGCAGAGGTAGCAGTGCTGTGCACTGTGTGGACAGTTGGTAACTCTAACCACCCATTCTACCTGCATTGTTCAAGGGTCAACTGTACTTTTACATCCTTTAAGATTCAGGGTTTCCTTGTTCTACCCTTTCCACAACTCTTCCACAATCCATTACTGATTTTAATGAAGTCATAACGATGGTTGTGGATTTATTGTTTTCCCCCATAAGATTCTTTCCTCTTGGAAAACAGGTACTGTGTTTTATTCTATTTTATAATCTTGGTACCTGGCACAATCTTGACATGAGGTAGTCTCTCAGAAATACTTGTTGAAGAAATGGGGAATAAAAGCAGTTGATTCATTGAAACTGTTCTGTCTGATATAGTTAGATACATGTCATTATACATTTGTCAAAATGCATAGAATGTACACCACCAAGAGTGAACCCTAGTGTAAACTCTGGACTTTGGATGATAATGACATGTCAGTGTAGGTTCATCATTTATAACAGATGGGCTACTCTGGTGGGGGAGACTGAGCAAGTGTGGGGCCAGAGAGTGGATGGGTTTCCCTTCCACTTGGTTTTGCCCTGAACCTAAAACTGGTCTAAAAACTAACATCCAGGGACTTCCTAGTGGAACAGTGACTAAGAATTTGCACTCCCTATGCAGGGGGCCCGAGTTTGATCCTTGGTCAGGGACCTAGATCCCAGGTGCCTCAACTAAAGGTCCCACATGCTGCAATGAGGATGGGAGATCCTGTGTACCGAAACTAAGACCCAGCACAGCCAAATTAGTTAATTTTTAAAAAATCCTAAAGTCCGTTTCCAAAAAACCTATGTATTAGCAAGTTATTAGGGCTTTTTTCTCCCTTAAGTATGAGATTTTTAGAAATGTTCCTGGGGACTTCCTTTGCGGTCCAGTAGTTAAGACTCTATGTTTCCACTGCAGAAGACACTGGTTTGATCCTTGGTCAGGGAATTAAGATCCTGCATGCTATGGGGTATGGCCAAGAGAAAAAAAGAAATGTTCCTACATGCTTAAATTTGATATTTTTTGTTGTCTATGAGCAAAAATTTTTCTAGGGAAATGCATCAGAAATTTAGTTTATACCAAACTTTTCTAGACTTATTTTGTTAAACAGGGACTATATTGAAGTGTACATTGGATATAATGAAAGTATATATATACTGATTTCTTAATTAATGAAAAATTTTAAACTTAATAAATCATATTTTTTATTCCTTTTCAGTGTGCTCATGGATAACATGAAACAAATACTGAATCTGAATAAATTAATAATGAAATCACAGCAGGTAGTTTTGAACATAAAGCTGCTTATGCATTCTCATGATTTCAGTAACACATTCTTGCTGGTAACTGTATGTGACTAAATAGGATTGTCCAAAGACTTGTATGTTTGGAATTCGCTATCCTTAAGTTTTCTCTCTTTTCATAGTTCCATTATTTCTAATTATCTACTTATCATATAAGCTACTCTTTCTTTCCCTTTTGTTGTGTAAAAATAGAGGAATTGAAAACTGAAGCTCTAGAAAAAAATGAATAGATATAATTCAATGATTTAAATATTATAGGTGTGTCCTTAGGTTATGTGCCTTAATCTTTTTATTTCTAATAACAGGAAACTTGGGATTTGGAGGAAAAATTGCTTGATGTTAGAAAGAAGAGACTGCGTATGTAGAACACTTTTTGGCTCTTTTTTTCGAGAACACATTTTTCACTTAATAAGAAGATCTCCCAATCACTGAAAATTTTTTTAATTTTCAAATTTTCTTAAAACTTTGGACGTGGCAATTTAAAGAGTAGTATACAGAGTCCAATTTGCTTGATCCATTGTTTTAGAACTTTAAATCACAAAAATTAATACTTTCTCAGTGGGGGTAAAATATCAAGTAATACAGAAAAGTATAATGTGAAAGCCATACCTCCTTGTGTGACCACAATTAGATATACATCATTTCAGGCCTTTTTCCATACCCACATTAACATTTATAATTTATTTTAATTATTTATTTATTTTTTGGCTGCACTGGGTCTTTGCTGCTTTGCGAGGAGTTTTCACTAACTGTGGTGAGCAGAGGCTATATTCTTTGTTGCAGTACTTCACTTCTTATTGTGGTGGCTTCTCTTGTTGTGGAGCACAGGCTCTAGGTGTGAACCCTTCAGTAGCTGCAGCACACAGGTCAGTACTTGTGGCGCTAGGGCTTAGTTATCCCACGACATGTGGAATCCTCCCAGACCTGGGATCAAACCCATGTCCCCTGCATGGCAAGCAGATTCCTGGAGAAGTCCATACATAATTTTATTTTTTTGGTACATAATTTTTAAATGATCACTAGATACATATGGTTCTATAGTTTAACTTAACATGAGATGGCTTTTTGCATTGAAATTATTGAAATGTTTTATTGAAATCTATTTCAGAGAGAACTAAGGCTAGTTCTATATATTCTCTGTGAAGAATTTGAAAACAAACATACATAAGAAAAATTTATTTTATCAAGAGATAATCAATCTTCAGTGCTTTTTATTTATAAAATTGGCATAATTTTATTCTGTATTACTCTTTTAACAGTTATAGGCATGATTTATTATTTTAAAATACTATGTATATTTCCCTTTTAAATTATTGATTTATTTTTATTATTTTTGGCTGTGCTGGGTCTTCATTGCTGCACGGACTTTTCTCTAATTGTGGCAAGGGAGGGCTACTCCTAGTTGCCGTGCCAGGCTTCTCATTGCAGTGGCTTCTGTGGAGCAGAGCCTCTAGGGCACAGGGGCTCAGTAGTTTGGGCACATGGGCTCAGTAGTTGCAGTGCCTGGGCTCTAGAGCACAGATTCAATAGTTGTGGCACATGGACTTATTTTCTTCCATGGCACGTGGGATCTTCCTGGATCAGGGATTGAACTCTTGTCTCCTGCATTGGCAGGTGGATTCTTTACCACTGAGTCACCAGGGAAGCCCCGAGATTTGCCTTTTGTAAGTAATCTCAGGGTCAGAAGTAGTCCTGTCACCTGTCTAATCACTCTTTGGCTTTTTTTCCATTGCATTCCAACCTACTTTTGATACATCATTGTCAAGGAACTGAGCTCCTGAGATACACCCATTTATATTTTTAAATACTGTCTGTCCCCAACTTATGATGTTTCAACTTAAAATTTTTTTACTTTATGATGATATGCATTCAGTAGAAACTGAATTCAGATTTTGAATTTTGCTTTTTTCCTGGGCTCATTATAGTCTCTCATGTGATGCCAGGCAGCAGCAGCCAAGTGATCATGAGAGTAAACCACCAATACATTTACAACTATTTTTCACTTTTAGTATTCAATAAATTACATGAGACATTTAATATGTTGTTATAAAGCAGGCTTTGTGTTAAGTGGTTTTGCCCAATTGCAGGCTAATGTAAGTGTTCCAAGCATGTTTAAGGCAGGCTAGAGTAAGCTGTGATGTTTGGTGGATTAGGTACATTTTTGACTTAGGATATTTTTAACTGAAGATGAAAGGAAGACCTCTAGTGTAATTCTCAGAATATTTTAGGAACAACAAAAAAAATGGTTGATGATATTTATCCCTGGAGAAGAGGATCTTGTCTTTCCTTGAAAATTTATTAATATGTAATTTTTGTAAATTAAGGGGGGTAGTACTTCCTTACATATATCACCTTTTTTTTGGCAACCCAGAGGAAGTCCTCTGACATGATGCCATGGCAGACATCTGTAGACAGTATCGTTGTCATGCATGCACACTTGAACATCTCACAGAGGGCACTGCCAAGTATGAGATTAAAATATTGGTGTTTTGCACCAGAGAAATCATTTTCATGTCAGAATGGAACTGCAACCTAAAATGCATATTAAAATTTTTCCCTTGACTGAAATAATCAGGAACTGTTCTGCTTCATAAGCTTTCAAGATTCTTGTTTATAGGAGTTGTCGTATATAGTATATTGCTTTATTTTTAACCCAACAGAATTAAAACAAGCTTCAGAAAGAAAGCTTTTAGAAATACAGACTGAAAAGAACAAACAGAAAGATGATTTGGAT
Source organism: Tragelaphus eurycerus (assembly GCA_935064755.1). NCBI lineage: Eukaryota > Metazoa > Chordata > Mammalia > Artiodactyla > Bovidae > Tragelaphus > Tragelaphus eurycerus. Next base: position 10,813,738 of record CAKXYN010000024.1, on the reverse strand, counting down.
AGTATGGAAAATTCGGACAAAATAAAGGCCATACAACAAAACCTGGAGACAGAGATACAGATTACTACAGTTATTCAACATGTGTTCCAGGTAATGTTTATATAAAGTAGGAAGAAGGATAAAGAACTTTTAAAAAAGTGATTAATTCTATTATTTTCAGGCTTCATATTTTTATATATAACTGAATTAACTCAGTATCATTGGGATGCAGTTTTTCAAAGAATAATGACCAGAATTTTCACTAATTTTAACCCTAATTAGCCCTCCATTGCCTACCACAAAAATAATCTTCACCTTTGTCAAAGTCTTGGAACTTTGCAAGGGCTGAGAAGCTCTTTTACCCCTTGTAAAAATAATGCATATTACTTACAATTTAATTGTTTTTCACTGTAGAAATGCAAAATGAACTCTGAACCATAACTGTAATCTTTTTCCTTTAGGAAACACTGCAAATATCCTTCCTTAAGAGGTAAAAACTATTTACAAAAACTGGCAAAGCAGAAAAATTGTTATGAACATTGTAAATATTTCCCTAGCATTATGGCGATCAAAGTTGAAGCCTTATTGAAAATAGAAATAAAGATACAAGAATGCATTTACTATTTTTTCCCATCATCAAAGAGTAAATGTTCACACCTAGTCCTGTAAATATTTGATAAATCAAAGATGATGTTTAAAAAATCTTGATAAATTTTTAAAACTGCTGAGAACTTTAATTTTAAAACAATTTTTTTTTTTAATTACAGAACCTCATTTTGGGGAGTAAAGTCAACTGGGCAGAGGATCCTGTCCTCAAGGAAACTGTTCTGCAGCTTGAGAAGAATCTCACAATGATCTAACAGGAATTCTAGTTTGACATTTTTTGTTTCTGTTTTTAATGTCATTTAAATAGAAATTTCAAGTGAAATGCTTTTCAGTGTTTTTGGAACAATACTGCAATTGTTGTGTTTTTTTTAGCTTGAGTAAAGTGTTACATGGAATCTATTGTTTTAAATATAATAAAGTGACTGGCATAGTCTAAATCTGAAAATCTTAGCCTTGGAAGGGTCCCAACAGACACCTAGTCCAGCCTTCTACTGAATATGGACATTTTTTCTACAGCATTCCTGGAAATCTCAGCTCTCATTTGTAATACTTCTGTGTATTTGTTGATCAACAAAATATTAGAAAGTTAGAAAAGCATATCCACACACATGTTTTTTTCCAACTGTCAATTGTATTTTATTCAGATAAATCTCATTTTAGTTCAACTCACTACAGATTTTTTTTTTTTTTTCCTTTTTAAAAAAAATCGAGGGGTCTTCCCTGGTGGTCCAGTGGCTGAGACTCCATGCTCCCAGTGCAGGGGGCCGAGGTTCAGTTCCTGGCCAGGGAACTGCATCCCACATGGCTGCAGTGAAGACTGTGCATGCCACAGCTGAAGATCCCACATGTGGCTGCTAAGACCAGGTGCAGCCAGATAAGCAGTTTTTGTAAAAACATTTAAAATTGAGATATAACTGATACATAACACTGTGTAAGTTTAAGATGTACAACATTGTTGATCTGACCACCATTAGCTAACATCTTCATCATGTCACATAATTATCATTTCTTTATCATGGTGAGAATATTTAAGATTATCCTCTTAGTAACTTTGAAGTGTGTAATGTAGTATCGTTATCTAGAATCACAGTGTTGTACATTAGATCTCCAAAAGTTATTCATCTTCTAACTGCAAGTTTGTACCCTTTGACCACCATTTTCTCAGTTCTCTCACCCCTCCATCCACATTTTTAAACAGATACCCAAATAAAGCACCTCAGTTATGTAAAAAGAAGAAAAAGAAAAACATACTCTGATTATAGAAAAATTGTGACTTTATTTTGTATTTTTAGGTTTATTATGTATCACTTTTATTTAAAAAGTAATGTTATTCTATCTTATTAAAAAATAGAACTTGAAGCCTTTTATAGTATCCAATTTCATTTTTTGAAAACTCTGATTTGAGCTCTTTATTAATTTGGAGCTGTTGATAATTTTTATAGACACTAGTGTTTTCAATGTTATTTTAAGAAAGACTTTAAATTTGAAAAGATGCACTGCAATGGACAACAGTATTAGAAATCTGTTCTTTAGATCAGTAACAAAAATGATATTTGCCTAAATTTGAATTCTGAAAGCTTTTCTTTGGAATATTTATAGTTTGGCTTCATTTGTTTTGATAAATCATAATTTATGTGTAGCTTTTTATACGTAGTTACTCTTTTTTCCACAGTGTATTCTTGGAAATTGTCCATGTGAATTATAAAACAAGTTATATTTTTCTCATAGAAAAACTTTCTGGAAAATCTTTCCTGATCCAAAGATATGGCATTAAATGTTAGCATAGATGCACACTTTTATTAGTGAATCCCAACTCAAAGGATTATCACCATCCTCAGAAAAACTTCCTGCATTTTTCTAAGAGTTACTGTCCTGTAGTGTGCTCCCTCTTAAATCCCAGCTCTGAGAAAGAAATTGTATTAGTTATCTTTCTTGGAAATCACGCGGAATAACAACCTCAAATCTCAGTGACTTACAAGAAATACATTCTCTGTTGGATCCATGGTTTGGCTGATTATCCTAGGACCCAGGCTGAGGGAGCAGCCACTATCTGAAACATGCTCATGGCTTATGAGGCCAAGTCAAATTATGCAAGCACTTTTGATTTCTACTGAGAGCAAGTGTACATTATATCCGGCCAGGTTCCACTGACCAAGCTCAACACTGGGGCAGGAAAGTATATACCTCTCTCACAGCAGGAAGTGCTAAGTTTCAGAGCAGGGGAAAGCAAATGGATATTTGCTGAAAAGAATATAGTCTACCACAGCCTGCTACCTTGGTCTTAAATATTAATTTCCCTTCTGCATGTAAAAGATGCGCCTTTCCCCAAAGATGATAAGCTAACAATGTCACCCAAGCATACCAGTTTCAAAGAGTCTCCAGTTACGTTCAGATGGATTCTTCCTGATCTGGAGACCCTATGACCTGAAAAGACAAATGATGTTGCTTCACACAGTCAGCAAATAATGGTGACTGGGGCAATTCTGAAATACTGCTTGGCAAATGAAAAGAAGTGCCCCTTCTAAGGGGACAGGGAACAGCTTTGGATTTGGCTCTTGTTCTGCTGTCAGGAAGCAGTTCTTTATCTGTGGTCCTTCACTCTGCCCTTTGGGAGGTTCTCCCTGTCCATTACTAACTTGGACCATATCTGAAGAGGGCATCAGAGATTATGCCCATCTGAACAGCTTTCTCAATTGGGGACGGAAATATTTTACATCTCAAACACAGTCTTAAAATCCAGGCTAGTGGTGTCTTTGCTAATATACTTTTTCTCAAAAATGTGGGAGTGATGGTTGTTTTGGTTAGCTGTTTCCTCATATCTAACTGATTTACCAGCTGCCCGAGTTTGTAAATAAACTTTCATTGGAACAAAGCCACACCCACAGGTTTACATATTATCTATGGCTGCCTTTCTTCTACAATAGCATATGTTGGTCCCCTGCTTATGATGGTTCAACTTAGGATTTTTCAACTCTATGATGGTGTAAAAGCCATATGCATTCGGTAGAGACCATACTTCAAATTTTGATCTTTTCCTGGGCTAACACTCTCATGATCTATAGTAATGCTGGGCAGCAGCAGCAAGCCACATCTGTCAGCCACACAGTCACAGAGGCAAACACCAATATACTTAAAACCATTCTGTTTTTCACTTTCAGTACAGTAGACAGTAAGTTACATGACATACGCAGTACTTTATTATAAAATAGGCTGTGTTAGGTGATTTTGCCTAACTGTAGGTTAATGTAAATGTTCTGAGCACATTTAAGATTAGGTATATTAAATGCATTTTGACTTAGGACATTTTCAACTTAGGATGAGTTTATTAGGAAGTAACCCCCTCATAAGGAAGATCTGTAGTTGAACTGAACTGAGTAGCTGCAACAGATTATATCCTCCTTCCCCCACCCCCCGCCCCGCCCCGCCGACCCCCTACAAGTTCTTCTTAACAGTCATTGTCAAAGGAAGCGATTGCCCTGTAGAAAGGTCTCTTCTGACTTGTCTGATTGCTTCCTAGTGGTTTACATAGCTTGTTTCACCTCTGTTTTCTGGCAAACCAGAAGTTAGATCTAAGTGCTTTATTAAATGTAGTTTCAGATTTTTTTTTAATCAAAAAAAATCCACAAGTTGTTCTGGGCACTTTGTATTGCATCACATCAGGAAGCTGTCATGCATACTGAGTTCTGCCTCACAGATGAATAGCCAATGTCAGGAACAAGGTACATGGGACAAGAAAGGCGTCAAAGGCTAGGTAAGATAAGGATATTAAGAAGACACAATAGATGAGGTAGAACTGGGTGCTGTGCTCCACAGGTCCATGAAAACAGACAAAAAAATAGCATTCAGGGTATAGACTGTTGACTAAAGATGTACAGGGTATCAGCTGACAGTTTTAGTCAGTGTCTTACTGAGCACTAATAGCCTCTCGGATAGCTCTGAGGAGGTGCTTCCTCCCTCTGAGGAGGGAGGAAGAGGCCAGTATATATGAGATTTTGGCTACAAAGTATGTGCAATCCAGCATATATCTTAGCAGAAGTTTACTTTTAGTTAAGGGGAATAGATACATCAGTTTATAATATTTTAGTGCTTTTCTAAGTATCGGAGGATGCAAGAATCCAGATTGATAAAACATTTCCTAAAGTATATCTAAGGGCCGTTTCTGTTTGCCTGTTCCCCCAAAGCACTGAGTGCTCCTGTTCTTTGTCCTGAATTTTTACACAGCGTCCTAGAGGTTAGCAATCAATGACTTGATCATTGTAGAACTGGAACGTAGACAACATTCATTGTTTCATTAATACAAGACAAAAATCATGGGACCTGGACCTCCCTGGTGGCATAGTGTGTAATAATCCGCCTGTCAACGCAGGGGACACTGGTTCCATCCCTGATTGGAGAAGATTCCACATGCCACAGAGCAGTTGAGCCCATGCACCGCAACTACTGAAGTCTGCATGCTCCAGAGCCCATGACCCACAACTAATGAACTTCTGTGCCACAACTACCAAAGCCCAAATGCCCAGAGCCCGCCAGTCGCAACTACTAAAACCTATGCACCTAGAGCCTGTGCCCCGCAACAAGAGAAACCACCACACTGAGAAGCCCGTGCACCAGAGCTAAAGAGCGGCCCTCCACTCGCCACAACTAGAGAAAGGAAGACCGCACGCAGCAAGGAAGACCCCATGCAGCCAAAAATAAATAAAGCAGTGTATAATGTCAAAAAAAAGGAAAAAGGAATGGAATGAGTAATCAAATGGTATGATGACAGGAGGGTGATTAAAACTGAGCAGGAAAATAAAATAGAATTTGGGAATTGAGGCAGTTTGCTGTCTCAGGTTCAGCTCCTTTCGTCATTTCCATCCTAGAAAGCACTAATCAAGAAGGGGCCTGGATGAGAATTCTGTGGAGTATGAATGCCAACACATATTTAAAAAATCCACAAGTAGAGAAAAGTCAGAGCCTTTTTCTGGTAGTCCTCCCCAAATGAAACTCATACCAATATGACCAGTAATTTATCCTGCATTTGACATTTTCTAATCTCATCATCAGGTACTCTGGGGAAACTTCTTGGAATTAGAGGACTTGGAAAGTTTATATTTTGGTAAAATCTCTAAACCATGGGAATTCTTTGTCCATTTTCTTCATTTCTTTCTTAAATATAATCATAAAGGAAAATGAAAAATATTAGTAGAAAAGTAGCCAAAAAGTCTACCTGTGTCTCTCGAATGACTTCAGAATGAGAATCTAGCATTGTAGATTTTCACAGAGAAAGTTGCTGTTTCTCTAAATGTAAATGAAGTGTCTGTGTACTAGAAATCTAAGCTGCTGTTGCTTTTGAGCTTTCTTCCCCGCCAGCTTTACTGAAGATATGGGTGGCAGACTCTTTGCGACCTCATGGACTGTGGCTTGCCAGGCTCCTCTGATCAAGTGGTTCTCCAGGCAAGAATACTGGAGTGGGTTGCCGTTTGTCACTGACAAATAAAATGCAAAATATTTAAAGTTTACAATGTGATGACTTGATGTATGTGTACACTGTGAAAGGATTCCCACAATCTAGTTAACACATCCAGCACCTCAAATATTTACTTTTCCTTTTCTTGGTGAGAACATTTAAGTTCTATTCTCTTGGTAAATTTCAACTGTACAGTGCAATGTCATCAACTCTAGTCACCATTTTTTTAAAATAGGAGCTTTGGTTTTTTTTTTTCAACTAATTTATTTTAACTGGAGGATAATTACAGTATTGTGATGGTTTTTGCCATACATTAACATGCATCGGCCACAGGTATACATGTGTGCCCCGATCCTGAACCTCCCTCCCACCTCCCTCCCCACCTGATCCCTCTGGGTTGTCAAAACCCAGGGGTTTTGGGTGCCCTGCTTCATCCATTGAACTTGCACTGGTCCTCTATTTTATGCCTGGTTATATGCATGTTTCAGTGCTATTCTCAAATCATCCCACCCTCTCCTTCTCCCATTGAATCTAAAAGTCTGTTCTTTATATCTATGTCTCCTTTGCTGCCCTGCATGTAGGGTCATCCGTATTATCTTTCTAAATTTCATATATATGCATTAATATATAGTATTTGACTTTCTCTTCCTGACTTACTTCATTTTGTATAGTAGACTCCAGGTTAGTCACCATTTTTGAACTTCAAGAACACATTAGTTTTTCTGGTTACAGCAATGGTGACTTTAAAAAAATTTTTTTAATATACTTTATTTTTTAAATGCAGTTTTAGCTTCACAGCAAAATAGAGCAAAAAGTTCAGAGAGTTCCTATATACCTACTGCTCAGACACATGCACAACCTCCCCAACTGTCGTTCTCCACTACAGCGGTACGTTTGTTACAATTGAACCTTAACATTAACGTGTCCCTATCATCCAAAGGTTGCATATTCTATGAATTTTGATAAATATAATGACATGTCAGATCAGATCAGTCGCTCAGTCGTGTCCAACTCTTTGCGACCCCATGAATCGCAGCACGCCAGGCCTCCCTGTCCATCACTAACTCCCGGAGGTCACTCAGACTCACATCCATCGAGTCAGTGATGCCATCCAGCCATCTTATCCTCTGTCGTCCCCTTCTCCTCCTGCCCCCAATCCCTCCCAGCATCAGAGTCTTCTCCAATGAGTTAACTCTTCGCATGAGGTGGGCAAAATACTGGAGTTTCAGCTTTAGCATCATTCCTTCCAAAGAAATCCCAGGGTTGATCTCCTTCAGAATGGACTGGTTGGATCTCCTTGCAGTCCAAGGGACTCTCAAGAGCCTTCTCCAACACCACAGTTCAAAAGCATCAATTCTTCGGCGCTCAGCCTTCTTCACAGTCCAACTCTCACATCCATACATGACCACAGGAAAAACCATAGCCTTGACTAGACGAACCTTTGTTGGCAAAGTAATGTCTCTGCTTTTCAATATGCCATCTAGGTTGGTCATAACTTTCCTTCCAAGGAGTAAGCATCTTTTAATTTCATGGCTGCAGTCACCATCTGCAGTGATTTTGGAGCCCAGAAAAACAAAGTCTGACACTGTTTCCACTGTTTCCCCATCTATTTCCCATGAAGTGATGGGACCAGATGCCATGATCTTCGTTTTCTGAATGTTGAGCTTTAAGCCAACCTTTTCACTCTCCACTTTCACTTTCATCAAGAGGCTTTTGAGTCCCTCTTCACTTTCTGCCATAAGGGTGGTGTCATCTGCATATCTGAGGTTATTGATACTTCTCCCAGCAATCTTGATTCCAACTTGTGTTTCTTCCAGTCCAGCATTTCTCATGATGTACTCTGCATAGAAGTTAAATAAGCAGGATGACAATATACAGCCTTGACATACTCCTTTTCCTATTTGGAACCAGTCTGTTGTTCCATGTCCAGTCCTAACTGTTGCTTCCTGACCTGCATACAAATTTCTCAATAGGCAGATCAGGTGGTCTGGTATTCCCATCTCTTTCAGAATTGTCCACAGTTTATTGTGATCCACACAGTCAAAGGCTTTGGCATAGTCAAGAAAGCAGAAATAGATGTTTTTTTGGAACTCTCTTGCTTTTTCCATGATCCAGCGGATGTTGGCAATTTGATCTCTAGTTCCTCTGCCTTTTCTAAAACCAGCTTGAACATCAGGAAGTTCACGGTTCACATATTGCTGAAGCCTGGCTTGGAGAATTTTGAGCATTACTTTACTAGCGTGTGAGATGAGTGCAATTGTGCAGTAGTTTGAGCATTCTTTGGCATTGCCTTTCTTTGGGATTGGGATGAAAATTGACCTTTTCCAATCTTGTGGCCACTGCTGAGTTTTCCAAATTTGCTGGCATATTGAGTGCAGCACTTTCACAGCATCATTTTTCAGGATTTGGAATAGCTCAACTGGAATTCCATCACCTCCACTAGCTTTGTTCATAGTGATGCTTTCTAAGGCCCACTTGACTTCACATTCCAGGATGTCTGGCTCTAGGTCAGTGATCACACCATCATGATTATCTGGGTCGTGAAGATCTTTCTTGTACAGTTCTTCTGTGTATTCTTGCCACCTCTTCTTAATATCTTCTGCTTCTGTTAGGTCCATACCATTTCTGTCCTTTATCGAGCCCATCTTTGCATGAAATGTTCCTTTGGTATCTCTGATTTTCTTGAAGAGATCCCTGCTGCTGCTAAGTCACTTCAGTCGTGTCCGACTCTGTGCGACCCCATAGATGGAAGCCCACCAGGCTCCCCCGTCCCTGGGATTCTCCAGGCAAGAACACTGGAGTGGGTTGCCATTTCCTTCTCCAATGCAGGAAAGTGAAAAGTGAAAGTGAAGTCGCTCAGTCGTGTCCGACTCTTAGCGACCCCATGGACTGGAGCCCACCAGGCTCCTCCGTCCATGGGATTTTCCAGGCAAAAGTACTGGGGTGGGGTGCCATTGCCTTCCCCAGAAGAGATCCCTAGTCTTTCCCATTCTGTTGTTTTCCTCTATTTCTTTGCATTGATCACTGAAGAAGGCTTTCTTATCTGTTCTTGCTATTCTTTGGAATTCTGCATTCAGATGCTTATATCTTTCCTTTTCTCCTTTGCTTTTCGCTTCTCTTCTTTTCACAGCTATTTGTAAGGCCTCCCCAGACAGCCATTTTGCTTTTTTGCATTTCTTTTCCATGGGGATGGTCTTGATCCCTGTCTCCTGTACAATGTCACGAACCTCTTTCCATAATTCATCAGGCACTGTATCTATCAGATCTAGGCCCTTAAATCTATTTCTCACTTACACTGTATAATCATAAGGGATTTGATTTAGGTCATATCCAGCATTAATTGATACTATCATACAGAATAGTTTCCCTCTCCTAAAATTCCTGTGCTCAGCCTATTTGTCCCTCCCTCCCCCCAACCCTTGAGCACCACCTTTATTGTTTTCATAGTTTTGCCTTTTCCAGAATGTCATATAATTGGAGTCATTCAGTAGTTTTGTGTTTTTTTTTTTGAGTACCATCTTTTACTCCCACTGTTGATGAAAATTCAATGAACTACTGAATAGTTAAGGGCTGTGGGGGTGAGGGGGAATTTTATATAAACCAAACTGAAGATTATAATCAGGAAGCAGATTCTCAGAAAGCTCTGAGGATTGTTCTGCCTGTTAGAAGTCAAAGGCACAGTCATGTACCTTTTTGAGACAAAGGACTATATATCTAAATGACAAACTGACACTTCACATAAAGTCCACAAAGCATACTTAGTCCAGGTAAGCAGGTACAAACTGAGCGACAAGTCACTGTGACCCCTTACAGAACTGGAAAAGAACCCTATTGTTAGAAGAAGTTCCATTGCCAGCCTCAGAAGAAAGAAAGAAAAGGATCTTTATGGTTGAGCAGGTGCTTCCATCTTTGAGGAGCTGTGGTTAATGTGTAATGGAGATGCACACTGCATATTAACCCACAGAGAGAATTTTAATTTTTCTTGTCCTGCCTTAAACTAAAATTTAAATGATATACATCAGTGCCTCTTTCCCCACAGCCTCCCCAGATTATATTGTCCAAACTATGGCTGTTGGCCAATTTGATGGATTAAAAATAGTGTTTCAGTGTAGTTTAAATTTTTCTTAGAATAAGGGAGGTTGAATGTCTTTTAATATTTTTAAGGGAAATTTGTTTTTCTTTTTTTTTAATTTGCCAGTTCATGTGGTTTGCCCACCTAACCACTTTATCAATTTGATTTTAGAATATGCTGCTGCTGCTAAGTCACTTTAGTCGTGTCCGACTCTGTGTGATCCCATAGACGGCAGCACACCAGGCTCACCCGTCCCTGGGATTCTCCAGGCAAGAACACTGGAGTGGGTTGCCATTTCCTTCTCCAATGCATAAAAGTGAAAAGTGAAAGTGAAGTCACTCAGTCGTGTCCGACCCTCAGCGACCCCATGGACTGCAGCCTTCCAGGCTCTTCCACCCATGGGATTTTCCAGGCAGAAGTACTATGTGTTGCTAAAACAAGCTTTGAAAGCCTTAAAAAAAAAAAAAAAGACTCCTGGTCTCCTCCAGAAATTCTGAATCAGAAGGGCCCATATTTACGTTAAATAACTCTCCTAGATTTAGAAATCATTGACTTAGATCATCAAAACAAATTTGTTGCTCTAAATATTTACAATAATGTACGGTGTTACATTACCTACAAAATGGCTGCAACATTAACATTGTAAACATTAATACTTACCATAGAATTTAACATCAATACAACTTGGGGGAATGATGGATGGCTCATGTTTCAAAAAAAAAAACACTAGAACTTCTGAGTTTTCTCAAACTCGAAGCAGGCAGCAGTTTAATATCAGGAGTAATGGGAGAGAAAGGAATCAGAAAACCAAATCAAGCAATGTTAATAAGCAACGGGAATGAACACATTATAAAACAACTATGCTATGCTAAGTCACTTCAGTCGTGTCCGACTCTGTGTGACCCCATAGACAGCAGCCCACCAGGCTCCCCCGTCCCTGGGATTCTCCAGGCAAGAACACTGGAGTGGGTTGCCATTTCCTTCTCCAATGCATGAAAGTGAAAAGTTAAAGTGAAGTCGCTCAGTCGTGTCTGACTCTTAGCGACCCCATGGACTGCAGCCTACCAGGCTCCTCCATCCATGGGATTTTCCAAGCAAGAGTACTGGAGTGGGGTGCCATTGCCTTCTCTATAAAACAACTATACTTGAGTAAAAAAAAAAAAAAAAATTAACAAAGTTCTACAAAGCAACGTAATATGAGACCCATAGAACCTATAGAGTAGGAATTGGTCACCACTCTTTCTGAGTTTGCTTCTTACTCCCAAATTTTAACAAGATTTTTCGTTTTAGAACATCAGAATTTATATTATTTGGTTTCATATTACATTTTGGACTAGGCCGAAATTAAAAACTGACTAGCCGGAGAAGAAATGGTCCTAGGTCACTCACAGGCTGATGAACAAAATAAATCGAACGTCACAAGTCTTTACCTGCAAAACGAAAACAACGGGAAACACGTGGGTCAGCTCCCCAGCGGGGAGAGGCGGGGCGGTGTCAGGCACAAGGGGGTGGGGCTAGCTCCACAGTGGAGGAGGGTCCTGCCCGGGCGCCCGCTCCTCTTCCGTGACGTCACAGGCAGGGCCCGCCCCAGCCGCGCGGGACGCCTGTTAAAACCGCGGCTCGCCAGCGCCCCGGAAGCTGCCCCTTCTCTGGGGTCATGATGGGCAGCAAGATGGCGTCTGCCAGCAGGGTCGTCCAGGTAAGGAGACGCGGTCGCCTTTCTGCGCCGTGGGCTATAGGGAAGGTGCTCACTGTAGCACTCTCGCGCTGGGGAGGAAAGGCGGTGGTGGAGACTGTGAGGTAACCGCGGCCCTGCCTAGGGCCAGCAGCTGCTTCCCCGGGTGTATGTGAGAATTGGACCTTGCGCTTATTGGGACGGGAATTGAAGCCTGGGACGGAGCTGACGATTCGAGCCAGGCCGAGGGAGTGCATCACCGCACGTAGGCACTTGGCTGTTGCAAAGTCCCTGCACTGCCCTCCATCGAGACCTCCTTAGCCTCTTAGCAGGCTGCAGGCTTGGCTGCCCTGGCAATATCCTGGTCAATCAGCGACCAGTATTGTTTAGGTTTTCGCAAATCAGCCAATCAGAAGCAAGGCGGTAGAGGAGTGAAAGGAAGCGAACCTTCGCTCTGACCCAGTGTCCCTTCAAGGTCTTGGGAATGGACAGAGAACTGGCCCCGCGAGCTGCGTCTTCGCCGGATACTCTCCTCCACCAACCAGCCTGTGGTTATAGACCTGATGGGGGAGAATGGAAAAAATATATATTTAAGTTTTTCTGTAATGTTTTTTCCCTGAGTTTGGATTGGCGCTAGAGGGGCTTTATCAATACACTCATCATTTACGTACTCCTGACAGCTTTTGTTTTTGCTTCTCAACTGTGGTCTTTAGCTTAAGTAGGAAAATTAAACTTGTTCCATAAAGGGCTACAATCTCCACTTTTGTGGTTGTTTTACTCGAGTTTTTTTCCAACTCAAATTGCATTATTGTACAACTAAATTTTAACTTTGATATGAGAAGTGCATTTCCCTTTTCACAAGTACATCTCTTGAAAGACTTTTTCTTACAGTTATTTCGCTCTGGAATATAATCTTAGATCCCAGTCTTTGCTCCCATTGCAACGAATGATCCTCACTTATTCATTCAGTGCGTAGTTATTAAGCCTTAATTAAAGATTTTGTGAGGACAGGAGAACACCCGACAAAGGACTGGTATCCTTAATAGATATTATATATATCAATAATATATAGCCCAGTTTTTTAAATGGGTAAAAAAACTTGATATTGCACAAAGCAAGATATTTGAATGAGCACTAAGCCAGTGAAAAGATGTTCAACATGATTACTTTACAGCGAAATGCAAATTAAAACCAGGAAACCACCAAAATTATTAAAAAGACTGATACTGCCAAGTGATGATGAGAACACGAAGCACCCAAAACTCTCATATATTGCTGGTGGGAATATAAAAAGGTATAGTCACTTTGGAAAACTGTTTTGTGGGCCTTTACTACTAGTTAGACATACCTACCCTATGTCCTACAGTCTTACTCATAGGTTTATACCCCCAGAGAAATGAGTGCATATACCTATTTAAAAAACAAGATAACAATGTTCATAGTTGCTTTATTCATAATAACACCTAAACCAGAAAATATCCAAATATCCATAAGCAGTATAAAGTGTGGTAGACTTGTTAAAATGGAACAGCACACAGCAATAATAAGGAACTATTAATACATGCAACAAAAAAGATGCTGTGAGATACAGAATAAGGAATGGCCTGTCCACTTCTAACAGAGCTGCCAAAACTTATATTCACATTCATAATACAGAGCAGTACGTGCTGACAACATGTTAACGTTAGCAAAATGAATTGGGTACTTCTGTGCCAGGCCTGTACTCAGTGCTGGGACCACAGTGCCAACAGGATAATACATGGTGCTTCCACAGAGCTTAGAACTTGTTGATCAGTATCTGAAGAGAGTAGTATTTCAGCAGACTGGCACAAACTGATAGGAATTCACAAAGCATGGTGTCACCATTAAGTAGAGGAATTTGGCTGGATGCAGGGTATTTAAAAATACTTTTAGAAAAGTAAGTTATAAATGCTTGCTGAATGCCAAGCAATGTATATTTGATACGTTTGGGATGATGCAGTAGTAGAGAGGAGATAATCATGTAGGAAATCATTTAACTGTATAAGACACAGGGCAAGAAGGTAGGTAGTTGGGTTAATTCAGGGTTTGAGATTTACAGCAAGGCAATGAGAGTGCTAGGAGGTTGCTCAGTGGACTGTGGGTCTAGGCTAGATGAAAAAGGAAGTAAAGTCAAGATGGAACCACTTGACTGGGAGAAAAGGGAGAGATCAAGGAAATGAAGGGCTGGCTGAAACTGATAGTGGGAAATAACAAAGAAGAGAGTTAGAAGGCTGTAGTTGAGTTTGGATTTTAGGTTAAGACTTTAGGGATGGCACAGCTCTGAACTCAGTAAAGAATTAAGAATAAAAGAAAAGAACCTTTCAGGAATAGACACTAAACTGTAAAGAACACAAAGGTCGATGGGCAACTTAGAAGTTTTCCTAAAGTAAAAAGTAGAGGAAAGGAGAAAAAGGATTAAAAACACGCAGATAATGATTGAGGCCTGCGCAGGTCCCAACCTGTCCGTGGTTTGGAGTTGCTATCTGCCTCATAAAGCAAAGTAGAGGCTTGATCTTCTGAGAAGGCAAGAGTTGTCTTCTCCTCTGAAAAAGCCTCTAACATAGTCGACTTTGGCATCTTCCAGGAATCGTAGGGCAGGGATTGAGGCAGCATGAGACTGGGTTTTCAGTTGAGGTAGAAAGAGAAGACAGTAGTTCCAACCAGAAGGTCCAGAGTGGAGTGTCGTTTCCTCCAGAACGCGTCTCTTTTAACTTAGCCTGGGCTTCATGAATCATAGAAGTGGATTCCTTCATAAAATAAGTTTCCCCAAAAAGTCAAAGATAATGAAAAAAGATGACAGGGATTCAGAGAATGTCATAGAAGTAGATAAAGACAAGATGAAGCAACTTTTGTATAATAAGTCTCTGAAAAAGTGAAAGTAGAGTTGAACAAGTCTCAATACCTATAATTTAATAGAACTTGCCTGATAGAGAAAGAGACTTAAAGTTATACCTTGTAGTTGAGAGATTTGACCTAGTTTGTTGCCCAACTGGTATATTCTAGTAAAATCATTGACTTTAAAGAAAAGATTTGGTGATCCAAGCAACAAGACCAAGCACTTACTAAGTTATCAAAGTTTTCAACAATAATACTTCTTAAAGGAAAACATGTGGATACCACATTTAAGGTAGTTAAGGAAAGAAAATGTAAACCTAAGCTTTATCTAGCTGTACTGACCTTCAAATATAAAGGCCACAAACTCTTCTAAACCTTTAATAACTCAGGGAATACTGTTCCCCAAAGCTCTTCCTACTAGCTCCTCCAGGGAATGAGCATCAGACAACTAAGGAATACTTAGTTGTAGCTGTTTTAACACAGGAACTGGATATAATCACTGAGTGTATTTCACTGTAGAATTAAGGCTAGATAATGCAGAGAAGGGAGAAAGACTTGTTGGTAGTATTTGCTCTGACAGTATATATCTAGTAAGACTTTTTAAATGGAGGAAAAAGAGGAAGAGTATACAGAAAGTAGAATAAACTTGTAATTGCCTCTAGTTATTAACTGGTAGTAAAAGATGGGGAGGGGTGGCAGAGAAGAGATTACCATCAATTACCTTCATTCTTTCTAGTGATAGTGAACCAATAATTGTTTGTATCTCAGAAACAGGCAATTAAGAATAGTATCTAAAGGTAAGAGCATAATATAAGCATTATACAAAAGTACAGATCTTTCTAAATACCAAAAACCCACCAACCAGCCCACCAACCAACCCCACAAATGAAAGCAAAGAAAAAGATTGTAGGACAAAGAATGTTAAGTAATGATATGACCGAAAATATACCAAATTTAGGAGTTATAAATGTAAGTGGTCTCAGGTTGGCCAGCAAATGAATAGTCAGGGTTATATATTATGTAAGAGGCACAGCTGAAACTAAGAGACTTAGAAAGGTACAAATAAAAGGAGAGCCAACTGATCTGGAAGGGCATATTACTATGCTTTTAAGTGTACAAAAACTATGTTGAAATGGACTCTTTCTCTCTGGTATATGTACATATGTTTAAGTGTGTGTATACATATTCACAGGCCTGTACAGTTAACCCTGACTAGCAAATGGTCTGTTTGCTCATTTGTCTCATGGTTGCTGAGCATGTACTGTGTACTGGGTGCTGCTGCGGAAGTACTTCATTTTCCATCTCTGCCCTTCCAGGAACTCTGCTGTCCTGTAGTCATTGGCTCATTTAGGTGTCCTCTACACAGTATTCTCAAGATGTTCAGGTTGCTGTGGAAACATAGGAGCCCTTTTTAAACTGGATTTAGGGATGGGGAATCTTCCTAAGAGTGACAGTTGAGCTGTTTTACAAGATAGTCAGGTAAAAGCAGAGACATGGACGTAGGGTGGAACTAGGGAGACATGTCCTGGCAGAGCACGTGAGCTCTCAGTTGAATGAGGGTGGAAGTGGTATGATGAGTTAGGGAAATAAAAGGTACTTCAGAGTACCAGGAGTGAGTGGTACCATGGTGAGGAATGGGACTGGAGAGGTAGGGAGAGGCCGGATCATGATGGACCTGTCGGGGCCAAATGCCAGTTTGAAGTTTATCCTGAAAAACATCAGCCTGGAAGATGGATAGAACACTCTTTCAAGAAGCCTGGCTCTGAAAAGAAACAGTTACTAGACAGAGTGAGAAGTTATTTTTAGGGTTCTGTTTATTAGTCTTAGCATTTTATATATATTCAGATGATTTCATATTGAAAGTTCTGCTTAAGTTCCTCTATAGCATTATCTGGAATTTTTAGTGATAAAAAATTAATTCTCTTCAAATAGCTTATTAAAAAGTTATCTAAATACATGTATTTCTATGGGTATAGGAAAAAGAATAAAGAGTTATCAGATGTTTAAATCTATTTTATGTGTGTTTTGAGCTTATAGATGATATTTTTTTCTTTGTGCTTTTCTGTGTTTTTACCAGTTTTTTGTACATAGAACATGTGTTACTTTTGTTGTCAGAAAAAGTTTTTTTGATTACCTGATTTTCAGTATGCTTTTTATCCTATTCTAAACTGCTGCTGCTGCTGCTAAGTCGCTTCAGTTGTGTCTACTCTATGCAACCCCATAGATGGCAGCCCACCAGGCTCCCCCGTCCCTGGGATTCTCCAGGCAAGAACACTGGAGTGGGTTGCCATTTCCTTCTCCAATGCATGAAAGTGAAGTCGCTCAGTCGTGTTCGATTCTTAGCGACCCCATGGACTGCAGCCCACCAGGCTCCTCCATCCATGGGATTTTCCAGGCAAGAGTACTGGCGTGGGGTGCCATTGCCTTCTCCGATCCTAAACTACTAAGTATTAAAACATAGTACAGAAACAATAGTCAGTACAAGTCAAGGAAACTTCCAGTTCTTACCAGTCAGCAGGGTGATTTAGAAGTCATGCAATGTAAAATCCATGTCACCTTATAGGGTTGTTTTGAGGTCAGTTGGCAGTACAGTACAATGTTTTGTGATGTATAAAGTACAAATTTATTATGAATATCAAATAATACAAACAATGAATAATTCATAGACTAGCTATCCTTGTTGGGGAAGAGTAAAATGATTTATTCCTTTGTGGCTGTACTGGGTCTTCGTTGCAGCACAGGCGTGCTCTAGTTGCGGCGAGCAGGGGCTGCTCTTCCTTGTGGTGGGAGTGGGCTTCTCATTGCGGCGGCTTCGCTGGCTGTAGACCATAGGCTCTAGGCTCGTGGGCTTCGGTTGTTGCAGCTGATGGGCTCTAGAGCCCCAGGCTTTGTAGTTCTGGGGCTTAGGCTTAGTTGTTCTGCGTCATGTGGAAATTGCCTGGACCAGAGTGAACTGTGTCCGCTGCATGGGCAGGTGGATTCTGAATCTGTTGTGCCACCAGGGAAATACAAGAATAAAATTTTAATTTTTTTTTTAATGGAAAATTTAAAGTTGCTGTCAAGTACTAAGTTATTTTAACAAAGGTATCTGCTTGTGGGATTCAGTAGATGATTTGTGTAGTTAATGAGGTTATCTTAGTACTTCATTTCTTTCTCATGCATTATATTTTTCTTTTAGGTAGTCAAGCCACATACTCCATTAATAAGGTTCCCTGACAGAAGAGACAATCCTAAACCAAATGGTAAGCTGCAATTTATTTAGGCTAAAAAAATATGTACAATCAGATCCATACATGAATATTTTATTATAGACCATTTTTCATTTTAAAATCAGGTTGACAATTGTAGCTTAGGTCACAGTGGTATGTTAGGTTGCGTTAACTAACTTCTGTTACTTACTTTTAAAAAGTAGTAACTTAACAGTAGGTATTTCTGAAATTTTGATGATATTGAGTTTATATATGGGAATTTTTGTTCTACCTTTTTTCTGTCCTTCAGAAGAATCTCCGATGTTTATATCTGCAGACTTTATGATGATTAACCACCATTTCTATATCTTTCTCCCAGCTAACCTCTTTCTCATTCACTGATACATCTGTTCATTCAATCAGTAAATATTTCTTGGATTGCCTTAGAACTTAGTAGTCATTACCCATTAAAAGTAACTGAAGATTCTGAACAAGTTCTGTTTTTCTTTTACTCGTCTGTCACTGTCTTTATTATAAGATATCCAACCTTTAATTCAGGGAGAATTTTAACAAATTTATATGGATATTTTTAACTTACTGTAACTCTTGAAGAATTTATAGGTGACAGACAAGTCTGGAGAAAACAAATCTCATCTCCATTTTCCAACTTTTTTATTCTCCATTGTATGATACTACCTGTAATCTCTACCATAGGGCAAAACTTAAGTAATGTCAGTTATCCACATGGATTGAACTCCACTACCTAAAAATTTCATTATTTTATGAACGTACTCAATTTAGTAGTTCACTCACTTAAAACTACCTCATTTGCTTTAAAACAAACTTATGAAACTGTATAGCTACCCAACCAAGTTACTCTATAATACTTACATCTTGGAATTGTAATACTTACCATTTTAAGAATAACTTGATGATTCAATAATAACTCAAAATAGTATTTTAAGACCCTGAACAATCCCTCTAAGTTGGGTTTTTTTTTATTTCAGTATCAGAAGTTCTACGATCAGCAGGACTACCATCTCATACTTCTTCAATTTCACAGCATTCTAAGGGAAGTAAATCGCCAGACTGGCTGATGCATCAGGGTCCACCAGACACTGCAGAGATGATAAAAACTTTACCTCAGAAATACAGAAGGAAACTTGTGTCTCAAGAAGAAATTGAATTTATCCAAGTATGTTGTTGCTCTTTATCCCAATACTGTGGAAGACACCTTAGCATCATTAGCTTTGGAGTTTCAGATGCTGATTTACATGCTCCTCCAATTGTCTTGTCAGGTGTGTCCACACCTAAGACAGGGATGGTCAGGTAGGCCAGGACTTTGAGAAGTAGATGATGTTTGAGCCCTTGGCAAATGTGCTTGAAAGAATATATGTGTAGAAGTGTATAGTATGGTAAATAGCAAAATATATATACCCCATGCAAAAAAGCTCTTTACGGTCCTCATTAGTTTTTTAAAAATATTTAGTTTATTTTAAATTATTTATTTGGCTGCATCTGTTTGGTTTTTGTTGTTAATTGTTTTACTTGTAGGCATTCTGGATCTTCGATCATTGAGGCATGTGAGCTCTTTAGTTCCAGAATGCAGACTCTTAAGTTGTGGCATGTGGGATCTAGTTCCTGACCAGGGTCCTCATTAACTTTTTTATAGTGTAAAGGACCAAGAAATTCAAGGACCATTGACCTAGGTCAACCTTGAGTCCCTTTAAGATCTGAAATTCTTTATAATATTGATATGAGAGCCCAAAAGCTATGAAAAATCTGAAATTGGTTTTAAGACCTAAAGATCATTGCTCTAAAATGTCTCAGATTTGTATAGTTGCCATGAAAATTTTCTTTGTAAATCAAACACCTAATCTTATTGCTTTATTTCTTCCTTTTCAGCGTGGAGGTCCAGAGTAATCACTGATAATGTGGCTCCTATTTGTCATCAGATAAAGAAGAGTCTTTCTAAAAAAGGACTTCCAGAATGACAAATGAAAAATTGTATATTAAACAACTTTAATAAATATTCTGTAAAAAGGAAAAAAAAAGATGAAGTATAGAAAATTTAGATGGACACTTATATCTCCTAATTTATGTATCTTGGTCAGCTTCTCTATAAGCTTACCTGATTGTTTATATACTTTATACCTTAATTAAAGTATACATTTTAAAGTGTTAGCCTATTAATGTACTCTTGATTATCAAGCATAACAGTGTTGAACTATTGAAAGCACACAACATCTAGTGAACCGTCAAAGGCTTCCAGTAATTTCACTTCTCTTTCAGTTTCCGTTTAAACATAGAATATATTTGGCAGAATTACAGCTTTCTAGAAGTAATTTTCCTGAACTTGAATGAGAATCCGTGAAATAATAATTCCATTATTTGTTCTTACTTCTCAGTGTTTTTACATTCACAAAGTTACTGGAGTATAACTCGCTTATTAACAAGCATATCCCACTCTAAATGATAAAAATATACCCATGGTAAAACAGGTGACTTTGTGATATTAAGACTAGGGAGTTAACACATAATATTATATGTAACCTTATTCAGAAAAGAAATGCCAGAGTGTAAAATGGAAAATGAGATAAAAATAAATATAGCATAGGAATAACATTTGACCAGAAATTGTAATTTATTATGTTTTCACGGGGGTTAAGAAAGTCTTGTTCTTTGGTTTATCTCTTTCTTTTGATTGTGATCATGTATACAAATCCTGATAATCATAAACTTTCTCAAACTTAATTGTCTGAAAGCCTCATAAAATCAACCTATTTACCTTAAGTCAATCAATAGAATTTTGATAGGGTCTTCCTGTGCCAAGGGTATGTATAATTGTGAAACTAAAGCCTCACAAAGTGAAATAAATTCTCTTCCATACCTTTAATGATTTGTAGAATATGCTTTAAAGAAGTCATCCCTAATAGTAAGGGTAATTCATGAGTAATAGAGTAGAATTGTTGAGTACATTTTGTGTTTGCCCAGTTACATATGGATTAATCTTTATACTTATTTTGTTTTTTTCTACTGTTTCATAGTTGATCTGCTTTTTGTGTAAATTCTGTATTGTGGCCTATTATAAATGTTGCCCAACTCAAATGTGAGATAGGAATTTGGTGCTAGCAATAAGCTACTCTGGTAATGCATGAGAAATACATGACTCAGGATTTCTTCTTTATTATTTAAAAAATGTATTTGGAAAAATTTCTTAAAGACCAGTACTATTCTTTTTTCTCCTTAGCTTTCTTATTTCAGTAAAAAGAAGCTCATGGCAAGTTTTTTCTTCTTTCAGAAAGAGTAGGTTCAGGAGATGAAGAGTGGCTTAAATAATAGTGTGGGCCAGCAGTTAGAAACCTCAGCATTGGAACTGAGGGCCACCTTTACTGCAGCTGCTGCCATGAAAGTTCCAATGAAAAAATATATTACTTTTATATAATTTATGACTAGAGGCATGACAAAAGGATATTAGTGGGAACTGCTGTCATAGGATGAGCTCCCAAGGAGGACAGTGTCATAGACAGAATTTGAGTTTAGCTTTAATAGCTTGTATATTCATGTAGGAGTTAAACACTTAAGTATCTGTAACCATTAGTGAATTACTTAGTTTGTCCAACTTGCAGTTTTTTCTCCAGTACTATACAGTTTGATAGGCAAGATCAAATTAGTGTACTGACTGTTGCTGCTGCTGTTCAGTCCCTTAGTTATGTCCAACTCTGTGACCTCATGAAATACGGTACTCCAGGCTCCTCTGTCCTCTACCATCTCCCAGAGTTTGCTCAAGTTCATGTGCATTGAGTTGGTGATGCTAACACCTTCTGCTACCCCTTTCTCCTTTTGCCTTCAGTCTTTACCAGCATCACAGTCTTTTCCAATGAGTTGGTTCTTCACATGAAGTGGCCAAAGTATTGGAGCTTCAGCTTCAGCAGCAGTCCTTCCAATGGATATTCAGGGTTGGTTTTCTTTTGGACTGACTTGTTTTATCTCCTTGCTGTCCAAGGAACACTCAGGTCTTCTCAGTTCAGTTGAATCGCTCAGTCGTGTCTGACTCTTTGAGACCCCATGAATCGCAGCATGCCAGGCCTCCCTGTCCATCACCAACTCCCAGAGTTCACTCAAACTCACATCCATTGAGTCGGTGATGCCATCCAGCCATCTCATTCTCTGTCGTCCCATTCTCCTCCTGCCCCCATTCCCTCCCAGCATCAGAGTCTTCTCCAATGAATCAACTCTTCACGTGAGGTGGCCAAAGTAAACTGGAGTTTCAGCTTCAGCATCATTCCTTCCAAAGAACACCCAGGACTGATCTCCTTTAGAATGGACTGGTTGGATCTCCTTGCAGTCCAAGGGACTCTCAAGAGTCTTCTCCAACACCACAGTTCAAAAGCATCAATTCTTCGGTGCTCAGCTTTCTTCACAGTCCAACTCTCACATCCACACATGACTACTGGAAAAACCATAGCCTTGACTAGACGGAACTTTGTTGGCAAAGTAATGTCTCTGCTTTTGAATATGCCATCTAAGTTGGTCATAACTTTCCTTCCAAGGAGTAAGCGTCTTTTAATTTCATGGCTGCAGTCACCATCTGCAGTGATTTTGGAGCCCCAAAAAATAAAGTCTGACACTGTTTCCACTGTTTTCCCATTTATTTCCCATGAAGTGATGGGATCAGATGCCATGATCTTTGTTTTTTGAATGTTGAGTTTTAAGCCAGCTTTTTCACTCCCACCTTCATCAAGAGGCTCTTTAGTTCCTCTTCACTTTCTGCCGTTAGAGTGATATCATCTGCATATCAGAGGCTGTTGATATTTCTCCCAGCAATCTTGATTCCAGCTTGTGAGTCATCCAGCCCAGTGTTTCGTATGTTGTACTCTGCATATAAGTTAAATAAGCAGGGTGACAATATACAGCCTTGTCGTACACCTTTCCCAGTTTGGAACCAATCAGTTGTTCATGTCTGGGTCTAACTGTTGCTTCTTGACCCATATATAGACTTTCTCAGGAGACAGGTAAGGTGGTCTGGTACTCCCTTCTCTTTTTAAGAATTTTCCATTGTTTGTTGTGATCCACACAGTCAAAGGCTTCAGTGTACTCAATGGAGCAGAAGTAGATGTTTTTCTAGAACTCCCTTGCTTTCTCTGTGATTCAGCAAATGTTGGCAATTTGATCTCTGGTTCTTCTGCCTCTTTGAAACCGAGCTTCTACATCTGAAAGTACTTGGTTCATGTATTGTCTATTACTTTGTAACAAAGCACCCCAAAACTTAGTGGCTAAAAACAATATGATATCACTATACAGCTCATGGTTTCTCTGGGTCAGGAATTCTGGAACAGCTTGCCTGGGCAATTCTGCTCAGTGTCTCTCGTAAGGTTGCAGTCAATGCCACCTGGGGCTGGACCATCTAGCTCCAACAAGATAGCTAACTCACTTTGCTGGCAGGTTGATGCTGGCTGTTGGTAAGCCTCAATTCTCTACTTAGGCCTCTCCACAGGGCTGCCCAAATGAATTCACAACATGATGGCTGACGTCCCCAGAGGAAGTGATCTAAGTTAACAAGCAGAAACAGCAATACCTCTGATCTACACCCATTATACAAATTTATTTCTGCTATACTCTGTTAGTTACAGAAAACAGTCCATTTCATTGAGGAAACTACCCAAGTGCATTCATAGCAGAAGGCAAGAATCATTAGGACCATCTTGGAAGCTGGTTTCCACTGGTGTGTAAAAGTGCCTTATTAACTGTAAAATACTATACACATGCTTAATGGTATTTTATATTTATACAATGACCTAATGGACCCAGAACATCACTTATTTGTTACCCTATTTAAAAAGTTCCAAAATAGAAATTCACTTGTCTAAAGTATGGTTTAGTGGGCTTATCAATTCATATGCCATGACACACTTGGGAACCTCAAGCCTCAAATTTAGTTCACTATTTAGCTTGTTTCTACAAGCGAGAATAGATTACTGTTACAGTGATGTCTTTTAGAAGGAACTTTGACCTAAGTCACATAACCATATATCACTAGCTATGACTTGCCACAATTAAGAGAGTGATGGAGATGGTGTGTTTTCTGTGATGTAGGAGAATTTTGCTTAATGAATATATCAGCACCCAATAAAGACCCAGGTGGTGACAAAGAGTTGGAAGGTGACCAATAACAGTTATTGCTAACATAAACTGAGCACTGTTGGACAGTATCCTAAGGGTTTTTGAAGTGTGCAGTCATTTAAGCCTTGTAGCAGCCCAGTAAGCAGGTCCTATTACACAGGAGGAAACTAGCAACAGAAAGGTTAGATGATGTGCCTAAATCATAAATCTAGTAAATGAATATTTGTGGGTCCAGTATTCATATGCAGGTAGTCTAGATCCAGAGAAAGGACTCAACTTTTACACTATATTACCTTGAGTAAATTATCAGCTTTTGTATTCTGCTGCCTTCTTCAATATAACTCTGAAAATCAGGATTCTCAACTCTCAGAAACATTAAATCAGTTCAGTTGCTCAGTCATGTCCGACTCTTTGCAACCCCATGGACTGCAGCATGCCAGGCTTCCCTGTCCATCACCAACTCTGGAGCCAGCTCAAACTCATGTCCATTGAATCAATCGTGCCATCTGATCATTTCATGCTCTGTCATCCCCTTCTCCTCCTGCCTTCAGTCTTTCCCTGCATCAGTGTCTTTTCCAATGAGTCAGTCCTTCGCATCAGGTGGGCAAAGTTTTGGAGTTTCAGCTTCACTATCAGTCCTTCCAATGAATATCCAAGACTGATTTCCTTTAAGATTGACTGTTTTGATTTCCGTGCCGTCCAAGTGACTCTCAAGAGTCTTCCCCAATGCCACGGTTCAAAAGCATCAATTCTTCAGTGCTCAGCTTTCTTTATGGTCCAACTCTCACACCACAGTTCAAAAGCATCAGTTCTTCAGTGCTCAGCTTTCTTTATGGTCCAACTCTCACATCCATACATGACTACTGGAAGAACCATAGCTTTGACTGTATTTACCAACTTTGTTGGTAAAGTAATGTCTCTGCTTTTTAATATGCTGTCTAGGTAGGTCATAGCTTTTCTTCCATGGAGCAACCATCTTTTAATTTCATGGCTGCAGTCACCATCTTTAGCGATTTTGAAGCCCAAGAAAATAAAGTCTGTCAGGGTTTCCATTGTTTCACCATCTATTCACCATGAGGTGATGGGACCAGATACCATCATCTTTGTTTTTTTTTGAATGCTGAGTTTTAACCCAGCTTTTTCACTTACCTCTTTCATCAAGAGGCTCTTTAGTTCTTCTTTGCTTCCAGCTATAAGGGTGGTGTCATCTGCATATCTGAGGTTATTGATATTTCTCTTGGCAATCTTGATTTCGGCTTGTGCTTCATCCAGTCCAGCATTTTGCATGATGTACTCTGCATATAAGTTAAATAAGCAGCATGACAATATACAGCCTTGACGTACTCCTTTCCCAGTTTGGAACCAGTCCGTTTTTCCATGTCCATTTCTAACTGTTGCTTCGTGACCTGGACACAGACTTCTCAGGAGGCAGGTAAGGTAATCTATTTCCAGCTCTCTAAGAATGTTAAATTCTTAAAACATTAAATGCTCCAGCTCAAAATCTTAGAATTATCCTTTTCTTTTCCATAACCCATATTAAGTGTCAGCAAATCTATTGTCTAGAAGCTAAACTGGTACTCAATACAACCATCTGGATCACTGCAAAAATTCGTTAACTGGCCTTGCTTCTCCTTGCCTCTCTAAGTTTATAGTGTAATCGCTCACAACAAAGGGAGGCTTTTAAAACATTAAGTCAGATATCATTTATCTGCTCAAAACTTTGCAGTGGCTTTTCAGTAATATCTTTCTGGTAACACCCTATTTAAAATCACAAACCCTATTATCTATTCCCTTTCCCTGCTTTACTATCTTAGTAGCACTGGTCACTATCTATTACGGCGTATTTTAATTGTTTTGTTAGCTCCTCCCATTGGAAGGCGGGATCTCTGTTTCTCAGAGTCTGCAACAGAGCCCAACATACAGTAAGCACTAAATATATATTCGTTAAATATATGAATTAATGTGTTTGTTGATTTGTATGAAAAGCGAATAAAGTCGGGTACTGATTACAGTTAACCATTGAGCTCTATGCCTAAAACTTTGTGCAAGTACCATTTAATCCTCGCAACCGCCTACGATGAAATCTATTAGTTCCTTCCACCTTACAGGGTCAAAAACTGATCATCAGAAGTCTGTTCCATAGCACGAAATTGTTCAGCTTACTAGGAATTTGTTTGCCTGAATGTGCTTCTTCATGCCGGGAGAAATATCAATAACCTCAGATATGCAGATGACACCACTCTTATGGCAGAAAGTGAAGAGGGGCTAAAAAGCCTCTTGATGAAAGTGAAAGTGGAGAGTGAAAAGGTTGGCTTAAAGCTCAACATTCAGAAAACGAAGATCATGGCATCTGGTCCCATCACTGCATGGGAAATAGATGGGGAAACAGTGGAAACAGTGTCAGACTTTGTTTTTCTGGGCTCCAAAATCACTGCAGATGGTGACTGCAGCCATGAAATTAAAAGACGCTTGCTCCTTGGAAGGAAAGTTATGACCAACCTGGATAGCATATTCAAAAGCAGAGACATCACTTTACCAACAAAGGTTTGCCTAGTCAAGGCTATGGTCTTTCCTGTGGTCATGTATGGATGTGAGAGCTGGACTGTGAAGAAGGCTGAGCGCCGAAGAATTGATGCTTTTGAACTGTGGTGTTGGAGAAGACTCTTGAGAGTCCCTTGGACTGCAAGAAGATCCAACCAGTCCATTCTGAAGGAGATCAATCCTGGAATTTCTTTAGAAGGAATGATGCTAAAGCTGAAACTCCAGTATTTTGGCCACCTCATGCGAAGAGTTGACTCATTGGAGAAGACTCTGATGCTGGGAGGGATTGAGGGCAGGAGGAGAAGGGGACGACAGAGGATGAGTTGGCTGGATGGCATCACTGACTCGATGGATGCGAGTCTGAGTGACCTCCGGGAGCTGGTGATGGACAGGGAGGCCTGGCGTGCTGCGGTTCATGGGGTCGCAAAGAGTCGGACACGACTGAGCGACTGATCTGATCTGATCTGCTTCTTCATAAAGGACTAAGAATGCCTCTTGACCAGACCTTAAGAACTAGCACTCGCTTCAGTTCAGTTCAGTCACTCAGTCTTGTCTGACTCTGTGACCACATGGACTACAGCACGCCAGGCTTTCCTGTCCATCACCAGTTCCCGGAGCCTGCTCAAACTCATATCCATCCAGTCGGTGATACCATCCAACTCCGCTTAAGTAACTTGAAAGTGTCGGCTTGGGCGTCCATGGTAACCATGGTGACAGGATAGCCTTGAGCAAAAACCAGAGATCAGCGACAAGGCCAAGCCTTCCACACTCATACACACCTATTAAATCCTGAACTCAGAGCGCTGATCGGTCCTCAGTAGTGAAGAAAATACCTGTTAAAACGGTAACAGGGCGACACACTAGCTACCTGCAAGAGGACCGGTAGCTATCTGCGGTCACGTGAGCAGACGGGGCTGGGTTCAGGGAAGCCCGGGAGTCCCGTCTAGCCTAGCGCAGCTTCAGCAGGGACGGCTCTGGCCGGACCTACTTCACAGCATCCCCGCCCACCCCGGAAGTGGGGGCGGAGCGAGTGGAGTGTCGGCGCTCAGTGGGCGGAAGTGGCTGTTGGAGGCTTTAAGGTGGTTTTAAATTCCTGCTGTCTTGGCCGCTCACCCCTGTCAGCTGGAGACGGGCTCCTCGCGACGGATGGCAGTGGACGTGAAGTCGCGAGCGAAGCGTTATGAAAAACTGGACTTCCTCGGGGAGGGACAGGTGAGGCTCTCGGGCGGGGCTCGGAGGGCCTGAGCAGGGAGCGCCTGGCCGCCTCAGACTGTCAAAGGTTTTCTCGTGGAAGCCTGCGGACGGGCCACGCTGCTGGTTCTCCTCCGAGGAGGCTGCCCAGTCGCCCCTGCCGCCCGTTTGTCCCCCCTGGACCTGAGTCCCTGAGCGCTCTCTCCGCTCAGTGCACTGGAACGGGACGTGGACGACCTCACCACGTTGCCAGCCGCCGCGAATTTGCTCTGAAAACGCTGGGTTCCTTGCTTCCCCAAATCTAAAAAAGTGAAAAGACCAACACAAACCAAGAAGTTCTCACAAACTTAACATGACTCCTGTTTTTCTGTCTAGTTTGCCACGGTTTACAAGGCCAGAGACAAGAACACCAACCAAATTGTCGCCATTAAGAAAGTGAGTTACAGTTTGTTTTTCCTTGTGTCTTGAAGGTGTGTCTGTGTGTGCGTTAGAGCCGGTGACTCGCCTTGTTACTGGGGTGTGTGTGTGTGTTATCTGTGTGTGTGTTAGAGCCGGTGACTCTCCTTGTTACTGGTGCGTGGTGTGTGTGTCTCTGTGTGTGTGTGTGTGTGTTAGGGCCGGTGACTCTCCTTGTTACTGGTGCGTGGTGTGTGTGTTTCTGTGTGTTTGTGTGTGTGTTAGAGCCGGTGACTCTCCTTGTTACTGGTGCGTGTGTGTGTGTGTCTCTGTGTGTCTGTGAGTGTGTGTGTTAGAGCCGGTGACTCGCCTTGTTACTGGTGTGTGTGTGTGTGTCTCTGTGTGTGTTAGAGCCGGTGACTCGCCTTGTTACTCGTGTGTCTGTGTCTGTGTGTGTGTCTCTGTGTGTGTTAGAGCTGGTGACTCGCCTTGTTACTGGTGTGTGTGTGTGTGTCTGTGTGTGTGTGTGTTAGAGCTGGTGACTCGCCTTGTTACTACTCTTGACTGTGCTCTGCTAATGAGTTACTTCTGTCATTTTCAAAGAAAATAGAATATCTTAGTGTCTTGTGTTCCAGGGTGGAACTCAGGTTGAACTAGCGTTTTGTTCTATTCATTGAAATTGAGATGAAGAGGGGCTGTATCTTGTTTGTTTTATAAACGCAAACATTGGCAAAGGGGACAAATACTACTCTTCTCTTGGGCCCTCAGAACTTCTCATCTTTTCAGGTCCCTATTGCTTCCTCACCAGCATACACTCTATATCTGTATTTTCTGAATACATCAGATCAGATCAGATCAGTCGCTTAGTTGTGTCCGACTCTTTGCGACCCCATGAATCGCAGCACACAAGGCCTCCCTGTCCATCACCAACTACCGGAGTTCACTCAGACTCACATCCATCGAGTCGGTGATGCCATCCAGCCATCTCATCCTCTGTCGTCCCCTTCTCCTCTTGCCCCCAATCCCTTCCAGCATCAGAGTCTTCTCCAATGAGTCAACTCTTCACGTGAGGTGGCTTTAGCGTCAGCTTTAGCGTCATTCCTTCCAAAGAAATCCCAGGGCTGATCTCCTTCAGAATGGACTGGTTGGATCTCCTTGCAGTCCAAGGGACTCTCAAGAGTCTTCTCCAACACCACAGTTCAAAAGCATCAATTCTTTGACACTCAGCCTTCTTCACAGTCCAACTCTCACATCCATACATGACCACAGGAAAAACCATAGCCTTGACTAGACGGACCTTAGTTGGCAAAGTAACGTCTCTGCTTTTCAATATGCTCTCTAGGTTGGTCATAACTTTCCTTCCAAGCAGTAAGTGTCTTTTAATTTCATGGCTGCAGTCACCATCTGCAGTGATTTTGGGGCCCAGAAAAATAAAGTCTGACACTGTTTCCACTGTTTCCCCATCTATCTCCCATGAAGTGATGGGACCAGATGCCATGATCTTCGTTTTCTGAATGTTGAGCTTTAAGCCAACTTTTTCACTCTCCACTTTCACTTTCATCAAGAGGCTTTTGAGTTCCTCTTCACTTTCTGCCATAAGGGTGGTGTCTCTGCGTATCTGAGGTTATTGATATTTCTCCCAGCAGTCTTGATTCCAGCTTGTGTTTCTTCGAATCCAGCGTTTCTCATGATGTACTCTGCATATAAGTTAAATAAACAGGGTGACAATATACAGCCTTGACGTACTTCTTTTCCTATTTGGAACCAGTCTGTTGTTCCATGTCCAGTTCTAACTGTTGCTTCCTGACCTGCATACAAATTTCTCAATAGGCAGATCAGGTGGTCTGGTATTCCCATCTCTTTCAGAATTTTCCAGTTTATTGTGATCCACACAGTCAAAGGCTTTGGCATAGTCAATAAAGCAGAAATAGATGTTTTTCTGGAACTCTCTTGCTTTTTCGATGATCCACTGGATGTGGGCAATTTGATCTCTGGTTCCTCTGCCTTTTCTAAAACCAGCTTGAACATCAGGAAGTTCACGGTTCACATATTGTTGAAGCCTGGCTTGGAGAATTTTGAGCATTACTTTACTAGCATGTGAGATGAGTGCAATTGTGCGGTAGTTTGAGCATTCTTTGGCATTGCCTTTCTTTGGGATTGGAATGAAAACTGACCTTTTCCAGTCCTGTGGCCACTGCTGAGTTTTCCAAATTTGCTGGCATATTGAGTGCAGCACTTTGACGGCATCATCTTTCAGGATTTGGAATAGCTCAACTGGAATTCCATCACCTCCACTAGCTTTGCTCGTAGTGATGCTTTCTAAGGCCCACTTGACTTCACATTCCAGGATGTCTGGCTCTAGGTCAGTGATCACACCATCATGATTATCTGTGTCATGAAGCTCTTTTTTGTA
This sequence comes from Tragelaphus eurycerus, assembly GCA_935064755.1. NCBI lineage: Eukaryota > Metazoa > Chordata > Mammalia > Artiodactyla > Bovidae > Tragelaphus > Tragelaphus eurycerus. The sequence goes on along the minus strand of CAKXYN010000024.1, from coordinate 10,783,249 downwards.
CAGTTCTTCTGTGTATTCTTGCCATCTCTTCTTAATATCTTCTGCTTCTGTTAGGTCCACACCATTTCTATCCTTTATCGAGCCCATCTTTGCATGAAATGTTCCTTTGGTATCTCTGATTTTCTTGAAGAGATCCCTACCTAGTCTTTCCCATTCTGTTGTTTTCCTCTATTTCTTTGCATTGATCACTGAAGAAGTCTTTCTTATCACTTCTTGCTATTCTTTGGAACTCTGCATTCAGATGTTTATATCTTTCCTATTCTTCTTTGCTTTTCGCTTCTCTTTTTCACAGCTATTTGTAAGGCCTCCCCAAACAGCCATTTTGCTGTTTTGCATTTCTTTTCCATGGGGATGGTCTTGATCCCTGTCTCCTGTACATTGTCACGAACCTCATTCCATAGTTCATCAGGCACTCTATCAATCAGATCTAGGCCCTTAAATCTATTTCTCACTTCCACTGTATAATCATAAGGGATTTGATTTAGGTCATACCTGAATGGTCTAGTGGTTTTCCCTACTTTCTTCAATTTCAGTCTGAATTTGGCAATAAGGAGTTCATGGTCTGAGCCACAGTCAGCTCCTGGTCTTGTTTTTGCTGACTGTATAGAGCTTCTCCATCTTTGGCTGCAAAGAATATAATCGATCTGATTTCGGTGTTGACCATCTGGTGATGTCCATGTGTAGAGTCTTCTCTTGTGTTATTGAAAGAGGGTGTTTGTTATGACCAGTGCATTTTCTTGGCAAAACTCTGTTAGTCTTTGCCCTGCCTTTTCCGTATTCCAAGGCCAAATTTGCCTTTTACTCCAGGTGTTTCTCGACTTCCTACTTTTGCATTCCAGTCCCCTATAATGAAAAGGACATCTTTTTTGGGTGTTAGTTCTAAAAGGTGTTGTAGGTCTTCATAGAACCATTCAACTTCAGCTTCTTCAGCATTACTGGTTGGGGCATAGACTTGGATTACTGTGACATTGAATGGTTTGCCTTGGAAACGAACAGAGATAATTCTGTCGTTTTTGAGTACATATTTACCATTAAAGGCTTTTGCCAGCATTAATGACATTGATGGAGTGATTTTTTTTTAATGGTTTTAGTACCTTTTTTACTTACATTTCATTCAAAAAACTTAGGTTATATTTGGCTTTCTATATGCCAACACTCTCACCCTTGTTTTTTTCATTTAACGCTCATAAGAGCCAGGTGATGTAGGTAAGATATCTTTGTTTTATACTTGAGGTGCCTGAAGCTAAGGAAGATGAGGTGACTCATCAAGATGACACAGGTAGTAGTTGATAGAGCCAGGCTTTAGATCCAGGGATACTGCTTCCAGGATGATTGCCTTTCCCCATACTTCTGAAATCAGTAACTCTCTCAGGAGAGGTTGGCTTCTTCACACCTCATAGATGGAGGAACCTGGTGGGTCCACGGCGTTGCAAAGCGTCAAACATGGCTGAGTGACTGAGCGCACACAAGGCCTGTTGGTGGCTTAGGTAGCCACCCTCCCATTGTTCCTGTTGCTGCTTTGAACCTGTTTCTCCTTCAAAACCCGTAATTCCTTTGAAGCACATCCCTTTCATATTCTTAACACCTGCTCCCCATTTTTTTTCCTGCCATTGTTATCTTTTTTACTTTTTCTGATGTGTCTAATCTCCTTTTTCAGTTTGTGTTCTATAAGGCAGTGCTATTTATAGCTGCTGCTGCTGCTGCTAAGTCGCTTCAGTCGTGTCCGACTCTGTGCGACCCCATAGACGGAAGCTCACCAGGCTCCCCTGTCCCTGGGATTCTCCAGGCAAGAACACTGGAGTGGGTTGCCATTTCCTTCTCCAATGCATGAAAGAGAAAAATGAAAGTGAAATCGCTCAGTCGTGTCCGACTCTTAGCGACCCCATGGACTGGAGCCTACCAGGATCCTCCGTCCGTGGGATTTTCCAGGCAAAAGTACTGGGGTGGGGTGCCATTGCCTTCCCCTACTCCCTTGTAAAACCCTTAACTTTCCTAATCCTTTTTAAGTTATTTTTCTGATTCTGCCCCTGGTTCACTTTATTCTAGCCCCACTGACCTTTCTATCCCTTGAGTATATTAAATGCATCCCAGTCCCAGATTCATTGCATTTGCTCTGGCTTCCAGTTGGTGTATTTTTCCTCTAAAACTTGGCCTGGGTGGTTCCTTATCATTTAGATCTCAGTCAGATATCCTGTACATACAGACTTCTGCTGGACATTCTAGCTAAAACAGGTGTACCTGGCTTCTTCCCTAGTGTTCTTTTCCATATTTCTTTGTTATCTTCATAGCATTTATCAAAATCTTTTATATTTGAGTTTATTTTCTATTTACTACCACTTGAATTATATTTAGGACTGTGGCTAGTACATTTGCAGACACTCTTAAAAATGTATTGGCTTTACTAACTGATACGGTCTCTTCAAACTGTTGGCATATTGAGTTCTGTGGTTTTTCTGAAAATCCCAGTTGGTTTACGTACTTGCTTGCTTTTATCATAAATTAGGATTTAGAATTCATCCTATTTCTCAGTGATGGGCTTCCCAGGTGATGCTAGTGGTAAAGAACTTGCCTGACAATGCAGAAGACATAAGAGACGTGGGTTCGATCCCTGAGTCGGGAAGATTCCCTGGAGAAGGGCATGGCAACCCACTTGAGTATTGCCTGGAGAATTCTATGGACAGAGGAGCCTGGTGGGCTCTGGTCCATAAGGTCACAAAGAGTCGGACATGGCTGAAGCAACTTAGCACTATATTTCTCAGTGATAGACTGCTACCCCTTGAAAGTGACTCATTATGGAATATTCTTTTACACTTAATTTTTATTTCCAATAGTACATCTTTGTAGTTTTATGAAATACATAACCTTTAAATCCCTGTGTTGTACACCGGAAACTTAAATAATATTGTATGTCAACTGTACCTCAAAAAAAAAAAACAGTAATATTTCTCCTTTTACCAAACCCCATTAATTCTCAAAGCATTTTTTTTTTAAAGTCAGTTCTAGGCCAAGCATGCCTCTCTGCTCTACCCCTGGTTTTCACTCATTGGAGCAATGCCTTTCAACTCCAAAATTGTTTTCTCTGGTATTTACATCCTTTTTTTTTTTTTTAGATAGTATGCTTATGATTCCCTGAGTGGCCTCCTTCCTTAGTTCAGACATTTTCTAGATTTAAACTCTTAACCCTAGAGATTTGGTGCTTGTGCATCTTTCCCTCCCAACACTCAATTTCTACTCACACTCATTTATTGGCTTCCCTGGTGGCTCAGACAGTAAAGTATCTGCCTACAATGAGGGAGACCTGGATTGGGAAGATCCTCTGGAGAAGGGAAAGGCAACCCACTCCAGTACTTTTGCCTGGAAAATCCCATGGACAGAGGAGCGTGATAGGCTACAGTTTATGGGGTCGCAGAGTCAGACATGACTGAGCGACTTCACTTTCTTTCTTTCTTTTCTTGAATTTAACAGAAAAGGAGTAATAATTTACGTTTCCCAGTTTAACCAGTCCTCTGTGGTAGCTTTTTGGAGCAGTTTTCATTTTGCAGTATTTGTTTTATGTATCTCAACAATACACATTAGTGTATACTTCTAAGCTCTTTCTCTATTCCTACACACACACACACACACACACACACTCTTCTGCAACTTGTTTTTCTGAATCAGTATCATTTCTGAAATCTTCCAGATGGATACATGTAGCTCTGTTTATTCATGCTCTTTGATAATTAGATTCTATTCTATGACTACACTAAAATTGGTCGCTCCAAACTCTTGTTGATAAACATTTAAGCTGATTTTTTTTTTAATGTTTTACTCTAATACAGTCCTTCTACAGACATACATTTGTGCATTTCTCTAGAAAATGTATCTACAGTGGAAACTAATTGCCAGTTGTTGCTGCATAGAGAGTACTCTGATGTTGAGAAAGATTGAAGGCAGGAGGGGAAGGGGATAACATAGAACAAGATGGTCAATGGCATCACCAACTCAGTGGTCATTAGTTTAAGCAAACTCTGGGAGATGGTGAAGGACAGGGAAGCCTGGCATGCTGCAGTCCATGGGGTTGCAAAGATCTGGACATGACTGAGCACCTGAACAACAGCAAGAGAATACACATCAACATCCCCAGATCCTATCAAACTGCTTTCCAAAATGGTTGGCTCAGTTTAACCTCCCACCACATTTTCACCATGTTTGTATCATCCGACTTTATAACAGTTGTCAATCAAATGGATCAAAAGTGTTATGTGGATGTTTTTTCAGTTAATATTTCTCTGATTACCAGTGAGTTTGATTATCTTTTCCTAGATTTATTGGCTTTTTATACTTTTTATGTTAGGTTGCCTACATTTTTTTTCCTTTCCTGTTGACTTGGTGGAATTTCTTTTTTTTTTTTTTTTTTATTGCACTCCATTCCCACCCTGGAATCCCATCATATATAAAATAATATGCTCAAAAGTTAGTGGAAATAAACAACTGGTAAACTTGAAAATAAATCTTTCAATGAATGAACTCATATTCCAACAGAACACAGTACTACCTCATATTTGCAGATCTCATATTTGCAGAACAGCTTTTGTCACACTTAGGCCTTATCAAATACAAATATAAAAGGGGATTAAAACAAACTACTAAATCAAAATCTTTATGTAGAGTAGCAGCTTTCACAAAATAAAACTAACCTAGTTCCATACAATTGTATGCATATAGCCAATTTTATTCCCAGAGTCCCAGAGTCTTGCACTATCAAAATAAAAGTATCTTTGTCTTGAAAAAAGTCTGATGAAGGCACCAAAATCCTATTATTCATGTTCCTCCAATGATACTTAGAATGCTCTTATCATCCTTTCAAAATAACTTCAACTTATTAAGAGTTAACATTCTAAAAATATATAAGGAAGTGCCAGCTTCATCTGCATTAGCAAGGTCCTTTCTATTCACATAGCATGGGTTGGCCTTTCATTCACCTCTGACTCTTTGCAACCCCATGGACGGTAGCCCACCAGGCTCCCCAGTCCACAGAATTCTCCAGGCAAGAATACTGGAGTGGTTTGCCATTTCCTTCTCCATGTGGAATTTCTTATATATTTTGGATACTGAACCTTAGTCAGAAATAAACACTACAGATACCATCATCAATGTAAATCTATAATAAGAATAGAAGAGTGTTATTCGAGCCAATCTTGGGATTATAGCCCAGAAAGGCGGTCTCTCAGATAGCTCTGAGTTCTGAAGAAGTATGGTTTTCAGTGTGGTTTATATCTTGTCAGAACGGAAAACATCAAACATGACTGGGGTACATTCCTTTGAAGTTTAAAAAAAAAAAAAGATCAGAAGACAGATCGCTGTATATAGTGAGTCAGTATGACCTTGGCTCCTGGGAAGGGGACCTTATCAAAGGAGTGCTGCCTTTGAAGTCCCTGAAAGGGAGGTATTTATCCTTATCTTCAAAATAGGCATTCTTTACAGTGGCTCAGATGGTTAAGAATCCTCCTGCAATGTGGGAGAGGGAGACTGGGGTTCAGTCCCTGGGTTGGGAAGATCCCCTGGAGAAGGGAATGGCAGTCTACTCCAGTATTCTTGCCAGGAGAATCCCATGGACAGGGCAGCCTCTCAGGCTCCATGGGGTTGCAAACAGTCAGGCACAACTGTGTGATTTTCACTTTTGGTAGAGGACCCTTTTATTCCAATATTGAAAGCAGATAGTTTGTGTTTCATAGACCACAAAACAGGCTGTTCCAGTTAGCATAAAGTTTGTTAAATAAGCCAGAATGACTTCTTTGTACTTTAGTATGTGAAAATTTCTTCAATCATCATCTCTTAGACTTTGGGCTTTTAGTTTACTTATGGTATATTTTGAGGTACAGGTATTTAAAATGTTAGTCTGGTTAAATTTGTCTTTCTTTTCCCTTTTTTGGTTCCCTTTTTTTGTGTGCTTCCCTGCCTCCAGATTACAAAGAATTCTCCTATATTTTCATCTGAAAATTTTAAACTATCACTTTTCACATTTAGGTCTACATTCCATTTGGAGTTAAATTTTCTTTGTTGTGTAGTATGAAAATCTAGTATTTTTTCCCCAGCTCTCAACATTTTTTTTAGTACATCCTTTTCCTGGTAAGTTGTAATGCCAAGTTCCAATTTATACCTGGATTGGTTTCTGTGCATACTAGTCTTTTATTGCTTGATTTTCTTTTCCCCCCATTCCTGCTGCACTGCTCTAGGGTCTATAATAACTGTCGCCTTGTAAATTCTGGAGGGCTTTCTGTAGTTGTGGTATGGGGGCTTCTCATTGCAGTAGCTTCTCTTGTTGCAGAGCCTGGTCTCCAGGGTGTTGGGCTTCGGTAGCTTCAGTGTGTGGGCTCAGTCGTTGAGGTGCACAGGCTTAGTTCCCCTGTGGCTTAGTTGTGGGATCTTTCCAGACCAGGGATTGAACCCCTGTCCCCTGCACTGGGAGGCAGATTCTCAAGCACTGGACTTCCAGGGAAGCCCAACTATTCTTCTTCAAATTATCTTGGCTTACTCTATGAGTCAGTTGAGAAATTTGAACCAAATCAGAATTTGAATATGAACTAGTTATTACATGCTGTATGGCATTATTATTAATTTTATTAGGAGAATGGCATTATGGGTATATAAGAAAATGTCCATGTTTTAGAGATCCCTGTTGAAGTATATAGGGATGAAATAATACGAAGTCCAACTACAACATAAAAGTATGTTGTAGCCAACAAAAAAGAGGATGGATGAAGTAAATATGGCAAAATATTGGTAATTATTGAATCTGAGTGATGATGTAGATGGCTTCATGAAACTAGTCTATTACATTTTCTAAACACAGTAAAAAAATAATGTTTTAAGTTATCTGTTCTTAGCTCCTTACTTTTCTGTATAAAGTTTAGAATCTGTTTGTCAGTGTCCATGAAAAATGCTGTTGTACTTTACATCTAGTTTCATTAAAGAGAATTGATGTATTTATGATACTAAATCTTTCTATCCATGAACTTGCTGTCTGTGTTTATTTTGATCACATTTCTTGATCACGTGTTCAAGAGTCTTTTATAATGTTCTTGGAAAGCTTCATACATCTCTTGTTGGCTTTAATTCCTACATGCCTTATATTTTTTGGTGCTATAATAAATAGCCTGTGGAAGTGTTAGTCACTCAGTTGTGTCTGACTCTTTTCAACTCCATGGACTGTAACCCACCAGGCTCCTCTGTCCATGGGATTCTCCAGGCAAGAATATTGGAGTGGATTGCCATTCCCTTCTCCAGGGGATCTTCCTGACGCAGGAATTGAACCTGGGTCTCCTGTGTAACAAGCAGATTCTTTACTGTCTGAGCCACCAGGGAAGCCCAAGATAAAATAAATAGCCTACCTTTAAGTTAAAAGTTGTTTGTAGTATATAGGTGGGGAGTATTTTAAAAGGTAAAATAGCTGATTTTCTGGAGTAGGATTTTTTTTTTTTTTTTGTATTCTTGGCTACATTGTCATCGCATAAAGTAGTAAGGTCTTGTTCTTTAACCTAGTAGTTGGGTTTGTGTGAGACTGAACCTATTAATGCAGTTCAATGTGCTTGTATACAGTAGCAAAAGTTTAACTATTTTCTGTATCCATCACAATCTGTAATTTTCCTTCTTGGAAAATGTGGTCCCTGGGAGCATATTATGGAGCATATTAAGCATGTTATTTATATGTTACATATTTCCTCCCAGGTAGTCGTAACTTGAAGTGCTTGTTTTGTTTATTGGGCTTCCCTGGTGGCTCAGTCAGTAAAGAATCTGCCTACAGTGCAGGAGTCCTAGGTTCAGTCCCTGGCTTGGGAAGATCCCCTGGAGAAGGAAATGGCAACCCACTCCAGTATTCTTGCCTGGAAGATTCCATGGACAGAGGAGTTTGGTGGGCTACAGTTCATGGGGTTGCAAGAGTCAGATAGTGACTTAGTGACCAAACCACCACCACCCACCTAGATTTTCTCCCCAAGTTCTGTATCTATCACAATCTATAATTTTTCTTCTTGGAAAATGTGGTCCCTGGGAATATATTATTGGGCATATTAAGCCCAATTTTATATGTTACATATTTCCTCCCAAGTAGTCTAACTTGAAGTGCTTCTTTTATTAGCCTGTATACATTTAATTTATTCCACATTTAATCTTACAAAGTTGTGTAATTCAAAACTTAAGGGGAAAGGAATGATAGGTACTTGATCCTTTCTTATATTGTTAATTTTGCCTTTCTGATTCACGATTCCTGCTCCCTCCTTGCCTGCTAATACTAGCTACATATAAGTAGTTATGTATTTTTGCTTTAAGCATTTGAAATGTTTATGTGTTACGCATTTGTCTAAATGTTTAACACATTTTTATTGTGTTTTCCTCTACCAGATCAAACTTGGACATAGATCAGAAGCTAAAGATGGTAAGTAACTTATTTTATGTAATCTGACAGAACAGAAAAGGTGGTTCTTCTCACTAAGGAAAAGAACAAAGTATTAATTACAGTTAACGATGGTTCTGGGTAGAGTTATTGCACATCCCAGAAGAGTAACGATAGACTCAGGATAGAGATAGGATATTTGTACTTTTCACCATTTGAGTGTTCAGAGGATATTCAGATCACCTAAGCAGATGGAAAACAGCAAGGTTATTATTGACTTGTCTTAATGTCTTCATTACTGCTTTAGTTGTTTTCAAGCCACTGTTTTTCTGAGCTTCTGGTTACTTTGAAAATTCAGGATTCATGGAAGTATCCAAAGCTCACTATAGAATAAATGTATAGGGATGGGGGAGATTTTTGTATCCCTTCCGCTAAAGCTCTGTTTGAGTGCTAAGTCCTATTTAGTCATCAAAAAATAGCTTTTGTGTAAAAGATTCATCATCTCTCTCATACTAGTACCAGATCTTTTTTTTTTTTTTTTTAATATTTATTTGGCTATGCTGTGTCTTAGTTGCAGCATGCTGGATCTTTGATCTTCATTGCGGCATGCAGGATCTTTTAGTTGTGAGAAGCAAACTCTTAACTCGTGACATGTGGGATCTAGTTTCTTGACCAGGGGTCAAACCTGGGCCCCCTGCATTGGGTGCAAGGACCACAAGGGAAATCCCATCAGATCTTATTTTAAAATGTTGGGTTTTGTCCTTTGCATTGGGAAAGATGGTATTTCATCACTAGTTTTCTGTTAGCTTAAAGAATCTGCCTCTAATATTCATAAGGCAAGAGAAGAAAAGCTATTAACTTCTCACCTATAGGCTACATACTTGTGTACATATTATTCCAGGAGTCTTCAGATCTCATATTCTATAGATGAAGTGAATACTTTTTTCATCATTTATCATAATCTGTCCTAAACAAAGCAATATAAATTGGAAACAGGTATGTTATAAAAATTGTTTTTTTTTTTTCCAGAGGAATATTCATTGCTATTTCATCAGAGACTGACCTTTCCCAAAAAATATGTTTATAAGAAAGTTTGAGATTTAAGAATTCTTTTTCACCTTTTTCTTTGCCTTTTTATCTAGGTATAAATAGAACAGCCTTAAGAGAGATAAAATTATTACAGGAGCTAAGTCATCCAAATATAATTGGTGTGAGTATGATCTAAGTTTCTGGGATTTGGGACCCGGCCTTTCCGAATGTGGTAGATGTTGATTGAAGGCTCAGGAAGATGAGGTGTCCTAGGTGAGCCTTACAAAAAGGCTGAAATGTATTTTTTATCCTAATTATTATTATAGGCAGTGTTTTAAAAACTATACAGCTGATGAAATAAATTAAATATGGGCATACAGGCTGATTTTATCAGAAATTTTGAAGTCTAGCGAGCTCTAGCATGTGTCAGACCTTGAGCAGTTTCCCTTGAACTCTGCCTCATAGTCTCTACCTCATAGGGTTGTTATGAGACTGGCTCACTGAATACACATCTAGTAATGGTAACTCACTCCAGTATTCTTGCCTGGAGAATCCCATGGACAGAGGAGCCTGGTGGGCTACAGGCCATGGGGTTGCAAAGAGCCCGATATAACTGAGCAACTAACACCTACTTACCTGGGATAGTGTCTTGCGTAGGGAACACACTCATTCAGTGAATAATAGCTACTGCTGCTGTTTGTTGGATTTTCTTAAGTACCAAGGTTGGGAGTTTTTCTAGATTATAGAGACTTCATTGAGGTTCTCATTAATTCATTACTTAATTATAATTCCTAAAATTTGGAGGGAGAGGTTAAATATTGGTGTTTTTTTTTAATAGTAAGGCTTAATATCTTGTGCTTCAAAGTACTAATTCCTAGCTAAAAATGGATAAGTATTAAATTTAATAAAATTATTTAAACTTTACAGTCCAAATGCTTAAGTTTTTGAAGATTAAAAACTTAGGTATAATACTTAGGTATTTAATAAGAGTATCACATGTTGTTTTTTTTTTTAAATTTTGCTTTGTAGCTCCTTGATGCTTTTGGACATAAATCTAACATTAGTCTTGTCTTTGATTTTATGGAAACTGATCTAGAGGTAAGACTTAAGATTTCTGGAGGAATTTATTTTCCTGTTTATCAAAGGAGAATCTAAATGTTTATTTTCTACCTTTGAAGAAGGTAGTCAAAAGAATGCTTAAATTTTGTTGAAATCTAGATGTGGTCTTAAGTCAAAGATCTTCTGAATCATTTAGCCATATTCCCAGTGTTACATACAAGATTTGGATTTCGATAGCATTTGTGTCTGCCAAGTTCCCGATACCTTATTAACATTACTTTTTAGAAAAATAAGTGTTTGGCTTTGGAGGGTTTGGAACTTCCTTGTGATATTATCACAGACTGTCCTTTTGAAAACCAAGCTTCTTTTTGAGAAGGATAAGATTTTAGGCTTTTCATTAAGACTAATTGAATCTCAATAATGGACAGTCTGGAGATGTGGAACAAGTGGAATTCTTATACACTGCTGATGAGAATGCAAAGATACAGCCACTTTGGAAAAAACAGTTTGGCAGTTTCTTACACAGTTAAATATACCCTTAGGGTATGATCTAGAAATCCATCTATGTATTTATTTATCCAAAAGAAACAAAAACATGTCCACACAGATGTTTAGCTTTCTTCATAATTACTCAAACTGAAAACAACCCAAATGTCTTTTATCAAGTGAATGTATAAACAAACTGGTACATTTATTAAGTTGAGAATAAAAAGAAACAAACTATTAACATATGCAATAGTATAGGTGACTCTCAGATACATTATACTAAAGGAAAGAGGCCAGGCTCAAAAGCTACTGATGCTGTATGATTCATGTATGTTTTTTTTTTTTGGAAAAGGAAAAACTAAAGGAACAGAAATCAGATCTTTGGTTGCTGGGGTTAGAAATCCAGGGGAAGATTGAGCAGAGAGAGGCATGGGAGAGTTTAGGGGGCATTGTAAAACTATTTTTGGTTGTGGTAGTGATTACACAACTGATGTGTTAAAAACTGAGATTAAAAGTGTCTTTCACCTATTTATAAAAAAGAAAATTGCATTTTTAGCTCATATAACTAAACGTCTGGGAATAAACTGACTTGAATCATAGTTCACAAATAATGCTAGCAGAACACAATTTTTCACTTGCTCTCTGTTGCCTTGTTCATGGGTAAAATTTCTCAATATAGTGGCTCGGGTGCTTGTAGGCTTCTATCCTTAGAGTTTAATAATGCCTGAGGAGAGAAAGTATTTTGTTGCCTTTGATTCTAGCTCAAGTATTTGGCTTGGCTTGGCTCACATTTCCGTCCCTGAACTAGTCTGGAAAGCAGGCTGTAGAGTGGTGACAGAGCATGCTTGGATCATGTGTCTGCTACCTTGGAGGCCACAGGTAGTGCACAACATATAACCACGTGGACTAAGCTGGGAACCCGTGGTTTCCCAAAGGAATGTTCAATGCTGTTATCAGAAGGGGCTGTATATCCTGGGGCAAGTGAAGACGGCAGATGATTGCTCCATGGATGCCTAAAAACAAAGCAGTAGGAGACAGGGTACTGCTTTCCTTCTAAACTAAAGAGACTTTGCCTAACCACATAACTGGGAGTTCTGACAGTGCTTCCTAAGGAGAGTTAGGCAAGAATCTCCTTTCTTTCATAAAGAATCTCCTTTTTGAATAAATCCATCTTGTGTCTATAAATGATTTGATATAGTAGAGTTTATTTGGAATGATAAAAGCGTACCTGTATACTGTCTGCCTACTTAACAGGTTATAATAAAGGATAACAGTCTTGTGCTAACACCTTCACACATCAAAGCCTATATGTTGATGACTCTTCAAGGATTAGAATATTTACATCAACATTGGATTCTGCATAGGGTAAGGTTTTTAACCAAGTATGATTGCATCTTTATGTTGTAGTCAGACTTTCTGTTACCAGTTTATTAAACAAAAGGCCTGAGCATGCAAATTATTAAAGTAGAACTGGACCGTTTTATCCACCCTTCTTCCCTCTCTGCGCTCCTTCAGTTAAACCAGGTGGCGCTGTGAGAACTCTGTGTTACTAGGTGGAATTTAGAAATGCAAGAGGCCTATTCCTTCATTTTTTTCATACTTGAAGAGTTACTGACCCAAAAGTTACTTTTTTTTTTTTTTTTTGAGGTCAGCAGCTATACTGACTGACAAGAGTATTAGAACCTAGATATTTTGGCTTGAAGTTCAGTGTTCTTTGTGCTATACTGTTAAAATAGAAAACAACAACAGCGGGAGTCTGGATTAAATTATACAATGCAAAAATACTTCTGGAAAAATATTTCTGGTAGCTCTGAAACTCTGGGAAGTAATGAAGTAAAATTTCTGAAACCACTGAGTCATTGTTAGGAACATTCAGCTACTAGAACAAGGCTGATGATTTAGATAGGTAGATGTTCTTAGGCATCCTGTTTATTAGTAGATAAAATAGCTAAAAATGTATAATAGTAATCCTCATACTTTTAGGTTAAGGCTAATATCTTTTTAGCATTGATTGTGAAGACTATATTCTTCATCCTTTATAAACACATAATGTTGCTATGTGTTGGTGGCACTACTGGTGAAGAACCCATCTGCCAGTGCAGGAGACACCAGAGACATGGGTTCAGTCCCTGGGTCAGGAAGATCCCCTGGAGGAGGAAATGGCAACCCACTCCAGTCTTCTTGCCTGGAAAATCCTATGGACAGAGGAGCCTGGGGGGCTATAGTCCAGGAGGCTACAGAGAGTCAGACACGACTGGGCACACAGATGATACAGTCCTCACACTTAAGCTTGGGATTCTTTTTAGGTGATGGCTAATATCTTTTTAGCATAGATTGTGAAGACTATATTCTTCATCCTTTATAAACACATAATGTTTTTATTTACTGAAGTTCATATATTGTGGTGTTTATTGTTTTGGGCCTCACAGCTTGTGGGATCTTAGTTCCCCAACTAGGGGTCAAACTGGGGCCCTCAACAGTGACACACAGAGTCCTAACCACTGGACCACCAGGGAGTTCCCTGTATATATTGTTATTGAATTAATAGCAGCAGCTGTTTTTTGAATGCTTACTAGGAACCAATCATTACACTAGGCTTTTCACAGGAAATATTAAATTTAATCCTCACAGCAAACCTGTGAAGTATGTAAATTGAAGTTCAATGTAAGGAAGTACCTTGACCCAAGGCCTCACTAAGAAATATAGCTAATCTTATTTTGATTTTTAGGATTTTACATCAATGAAAAAAATTTTGGTGGTGGTTAAATTTGGAGTGTTACCTGTTTCTGCTAGATTTAAATATAACTAAATGTATTACTATGATGCTCTCCTTCACCCCGCTTATTTGTTGGTTTAAAATCTCCATTATATAGGACCTAAAACCAAACAACTTGTTGCTAGATGAAAATGGAGTTCTAAAACTGGCCGATTTTGGCCTGGCCAAATCATTTGGGAGCCCCAGTAGAGCTTATACACATCAGGTTGTAACCAGGTAAGGATTCCTTAACTAACTAACTAAAGCTTGTATTGTGTAGGATATTAATCACAAATGAGCCTCATGTGGCTTCTTTGAATTTTGGCTGAGTTCTTCAGGAGTTATTGTTGGTATCTTATTAAACAGTGAAAAAATATTCAGCCCGTCTTTCAAATGGAGTTGAATTAATTCAGTCCCCAGAGATTTACCTAGTAATTTGGGGGGACTAATTTATACTTCTTACACAGTGTAGTTAGGTAGGTTGGAACTGTAGTGGCTGTTCTTTTACATAACCACCTGATTTGGGGGGGCCTGTGTTTATTTTATTGGTCAGTCCTGATTCAATATTTTATATCCTTGAGTGTGAATGAAAATTCCATAAACAAAGCAGTGCTTTTATTTGGATTTTTCATTGCTTATATTTTCTGTTTATACATAAAAAGTATAAACAGAAAATAAAAACTAAAAATCAAATTATATAGATAGGGACAGTAGATTTTATAATTCTTGTCCAGATGGTATTTGTTAACTTCCCTGACTCTTAAGAATCTGAGACGATCTTCAGATTTTCTATCCTTTTAAATTACTTTGTCACCTTCTTCCAAGTAGATCTCATTGAGTGTCAATCACCTGATCCTTGAGTATAAAGTAAGGGATGTAAGTAGTTGTTCAGGTAATTTCTGGAAAAATTAAGCCGGTCATTCAGGAACTCTGGGAACTCAGGAAAACAAGGACCCACATACATGAGCGCCGCGTTTCACTGCTTTTCATCTGCCAATTTCTGACTTTCTCTACTTTGAAATCAGACACTACTAATAGGTCAAATTAAAATGAGGACTGAGAATTAACAATTTAGAGTAGTGATAAGGATATCTTGATAACCTAGACAAGATCAATTTTGGTGGAGTGGTGGGATGAAAACCTGACTGATGGAGTTAAGAGAAGAGTAAATGGAGACAGTAAGAACATACAGCCAGAGAATGAGGGGTGTTAGGGGAAGCAGGGTCCAGAGAAGTTTTTGTTGTTTGTTTCTTTGTTTTTTAGTTTATTTTTTTAAGGCTATGAAAACGGTGGTATGTTTAACATTGATAGTAATAAACCTAGTAAAGAACAAAAAGCTGACTGTTGTAGGAAGAAGAGAATTGCAGGAGCAATATCCTTGGAAACAGGCAAGAGTGTTGTATCCCGTGCCCAAGTTGAAGGACTGACTTTACAAACACTAAAGGCTAGTTATGTAGTTATGGATAGGAAGGTGGGTTGTGAGTGTGCAGATGAGTGTTGGTGAGTCTGTAGACATTTTTTTTCATTACTTGCATTATTTTAGTGAAGTAGGAATTAGGTTATCAGCTAAGAAGTAGGATGGTGTTTAGGGTTTTAGGAGAAGGAACATGTTCATTGTCTAAAAGTCAGAGGATGAATGGACTGAGGGTGAATTTCCTGGCAGCAGTAATGAACTTTTGATTTTATAGCCAATTTTTCTGAGTTAATTTATCCATAAAAGTGCATTTCATCAGTGCATGATGTTTTTCTGAGGAGTTTTCTCTAATAAGTACTTTACTAATTCCACTCTAAAATGACAGTGTTTATTTTTGTTCTCCAGGTGGTATCGGGCCCCTGAGCTACTGTTTGGAGCTAGAATGTATGGTGTAGGTGTGGACATGTGGGCTGTGGGCTGTATATTAGCAGAGTTGCTTCTAAGGGTAAGTCTTGAGTTGATGTACACTCTTCAGTATTGTTATAGGTATTTGTTCTTATAATTTGTGTAAACATTATCTTCTCAGAGATAATTCCCAGGGGTAATTACCATCCTTGAAATAAACCAACAAACAGGCCAATAAAAAAATCCTCCACCAAGTACAGCCTGTTTATTAACACCATTTAGGACAATAAAGGTTTATTATTGCTCATTCTGTGTTCTGAAATTCGACCGTCATAAAATTATTGAATTGTAATATGGTACTATCTCTAAAGTAACTAAAAGGGTTAGGATAAACGTCTGTATTTCTGGGATCACTGGGAAAGTCACACCCTTAGACTAAGTTTTTATTTTTGTTATTGTTTAATGTTTCTTATTAAATTTATCATATTATTTGTGTTAACAGCTATCACAGATCATCTTGAAATATCTGCTTCTTACTTTCTTTTAGGTTCCTTTTTTGCCAGGAGATTCAGACCTTGATCAACTAACAAGAATATTTGAAACTTTGGGCACACCAACTGACGAGCAGTGGCCTGTAAGCTTTCATACATGTTCTTTGAAATTTAGAGTAGTGTATAGTGCTGTAACGTGAATATTACTTAAACAAATGTATTGTCTTAATTTACTAGTAATAATTACTCTTTGCAAAATTTATACAAAGTAAAAGTTAAAATTGTGTTATACCATCCAGCCTCCTATATACATATAGCCCTCACCCATCCCAGTAATTTCTACCCCAGCGTTAATCATTATTATTTTGCTGTAAAGCCTTGCTGTGAGGACACACGCCCACATAAATACACATGACTTGCTTTTTCTTTTGTTCTTTAAAAATGTGATCACATCCTGTAATTTTTTTGCAACCAACTTGCTCTTAATATTGTTCACATTTTCCTTTTTAAGTTATATAGTATTTCATTTTGTGGCTGTTTCATGTTTATCAACATCTTGATGGATTTATTTATTGCATTTTCACTAACACAGTGAAGGTTTATTTTTGGTTTTGTTGTTCATTATTCCCCAACCAGAGATTGAAGTTGGTCCTCCAGGAAAGCCTGGAATCCCAGGCCAACAGGGAACTCCTTATTTATTTTTAACCTATTAAATTATCTCAAAAAAATAACTAAATCTGTGATAAAATTTATTACAGTTTAAGTTGCTAATTTTATATATTACAGTTCAGTGAAATTCTCACCTGTTCATTATAATTGTAGACCTTTTGATTTTCCTTTCTGTTATAACCTCATCTCCTGGGGAAAAAATAAATCCTAGACAAGAGATTTTAATCAGCCTCTTTACCTTCTGGTTAAAACTGTAATGAAATTATCTGAAACAAATTAAGAAGTTTATTTTGTGTTATTATTTCCTCAACTTTCTAACTGAAGGTTAGCTATATGTTCTAATTGTAAAACATGCTCTAACAGCATTCATTTATTGAACTTACTGTATGCCGTTAATGATAGGGTTTCATAAATTATATTTAATTCTCCCAACAATCCTGTTAAGGTAGGTGCTGTTATTCACACTTTATAGATGAGACAGCTGAGGTGGTGTGAGGTTAAGTAGCTTACCTGAAGCTACCTAATGTCAGCTGCTGCTGCTGCTGCTGCTGCTAAGTCGCTTCAGTTGTGTCCAACTCTGTGCGACCCCATAGATGGCAGCCCACCAGGCTCCCCTGTCCCTGGGATTCTCCAGGCAAGAACACTGGAGTGGGTTGCCATTTCCTAGGACTCTAATTTGAGTCTTTCTGACTCCAGAGCCATATTCATAGCATTTATCCAGTACTTTTCATTTGACATGATTTTCTATATAGTAGTTGCTTATGATGGTTGCCTTGGATTTTTAAAAATTCTTATTTTGATTTACATGCAGAAGGAAATAATACAGATATATCTCTTACTTCCTTTACTTAGCTTCTCACAAGGGTAATAACATCTTGCAAAATTAGGATAATATCACAGCCAGCATGCTGACATTGATACAATTAGTATACAGGACATCACCACAAAGAGCCCTTTTACCATCACACCCACTTTCCTTCCACTCTCACCCATTCCTTAACCCCTGGCAATCACTAATATGATTCCGTTTTTATAACTTTGTTATTTCAAGAATGTTATAAGTGGAATCATATAAAATGTAAGCTTTTGGAATATGATTTGTAAGCTTTTTCAATATAATTCTCTGGAGATTCATCCAAGTTGTCAGTAATTCATTCCTTTCCCTGTATTGCTGAGTGGTGTGAATGTGCCACAGTGTGTCTGACTGTTGACTCATTGAAGGACATCTGCGTTGTTTCCAGCTTGGGGCTATTACAAATAACACTGGTATTTGTAATAACAGTGCATCATGGCTTCCCTCATAGCTCAGTTGGTAAAGAATCCGCCTGCAATGCTGGAGACCCCTGTTCAATTCCTGGGTAGGGAAGATCCGCTAGAGAAGAGATAGGTTATCCACTCCGAATCTGCCTGCAATGCGGGTTGCCTGGGTTGGGAAGATTCCCTGGAAAAGGGAATGGCTACCGACTCCAGTATTCTGGCCTGGAGAATTCCATGGACTGTGTAGTCCTTGGAGTTGCAAAGAGTCGGACACGACTGAGCGACTTTCACTTTCATGTCCAAAGGCACTCTGGTGGTTAGAACTCTTATTCTCTTGCCAAGGGCCCAGTTTCCATCCTTAGGGAACTTAGATCCCACAAGCTACGTGGGCAAAGGAAAAAAAAAAATTCATGTACAGGCTTTTAGGTAAGCATACATCTTTATTTCTCTGGGACAGATGACCAGGAGTGCAGTTGTTAAGTCGTGATAGTTGCATATTTAGCCAGCAACTGCCAAAAGAAAGTGAAATTCGCTTAGTCTTGTCTCTTTGCAATCCTGTGGACTGTAGCCTGCCAGGCTCCTCTGTCCATGGAATTCTCCAGGCAAGAATACTGGAGTGGGTTGCCATTTCTTTCTCTAGGGGATCTTCCCAACCCAGGGATCAAACACAGGTCTCCTGTATTGAAGACAGATTCTCTACCATTTGAGCCCCCAGGGAAGCCCAGAAACTGCTGAACTGCTTTCCAGAGGGGCCTGTACTATTTTATATTCTCAGCAGCAAAGTAGAAGTAATCTGTTTTCTCTGCGTCCTCACTAGCATTTGGTGGTGTCGCTTTTTTATTTTAACCATTGTGAGAGATGTGTAGTGATAGCTCATTGTAGCTTTAAGTTTCTCTTCCCTGATGACTTATGGTGTTGAATATCTTTTCATGTACTTATTTGGCATCTATATAGCTTTAATGGAATGTCTCTTGCCTTGTTTTTTAATTGGATTGTTTGTACTTTGGCTGAGTATTGAGCACTTATATAAAGTACTCATCCTCTGATTGTATATGTGATTTGCAAATTTTCTGTTACTCCATAGTTTGTCTTTTCATCCTCTTCACAGAGTCTTCCCAGCATAAAAGTTTTTAATTTTGATTAAGTCTGTCTTATCAGTTTTTCTTTTTATGAATAATGCTTTTGACAGCAAGTCAAAGAACTCTTTGCCGAACACAGATATTCCTGATGATTTTCTTTTTCCTAAAAATTTTATATTTTAAGTCTGTGATCCTTTTTGAGCTAAATTTTACATGGGATGTGAGACTAAAAGTGTCTTTATGGCAGGAGTGGGGGCTGTTGTTTATGATACCTCTCCCTCTACCAGTACCATAGTCTTAATAAATTATATATTAAGTCTTTTTCCAAGTTGTTTATACTATTTTAGTTCCTTAGCCTTTCCATATAAATTTTAGAATAGCCTATCTATCTAATAACCTTGCCAGAATTTTGGTAAGAATTGCATTAAACCTGTTTACCAACTTGAGGAGAATTGTCAGACATCCTTACAGTGCTGAATCTTCCAATCCACAAACGTGGTAGGGCTCACCGTTGATTTAGAGCTTTGATTTATTTCATCAGTGTGGTACAGCTTTCAGTATACGAGTCCTGCGCACATTTTGTTAGATTTTCACCAAAGCTTTTCATTGTTGTTTTTGACAGTTTCTAAAGGGCGTTGTTTTTCATTTCAGTGTCCACATGTTCTTTGCTAATACGGAGAACTAAAGTTGACTTGTGTTTATCTTCTTGTAACCTTGTCTGCTCACTAGTGCTAGGATAGATCATCACATCATCAGTATGACAGTTTTATTTACTCATTTGAGATCTATATGCCTTTCAATCCTTTACTTAAGTTTGAATTATAAAAATATTTTTACAGGACATGTGTAGTCTTCCAGATTTCGTGACATTTAAGAGTTTTCCTGGAATCCCATTACAACATATCTTCAGTGCAGCAGGAGATGACTTGCTAGATCTTATACAAGGCTTATTCTTATTTAATCCATGTACTCGAATTACAGCCACACAGGTATGTTAGTATATTTTTTGAATTTCTTAAGATTTCCTAACATTCTTTAAATATTGAAAAGATGCTTTTGTTTTAAGAAATAACAAATGTTATTTTTTTTCCTGAGCTATAAGCACTATATGCCCATACAAATGCAAAAGAGTATAAAGATTGTTTCATAATTAGGTCATCTACTTGAAAGTAAATTAGAGAAGGAAGAAAAAAATGTTTTGTGTTTGTTAAGACACTGGAATATTTCAGTTAAACTCTTTTTTTTTTCAGTTAAACTCTTAAGTAACTTAAATCTTGTGCCAAAACCAATGCCAAAACTGTTTGGTGTTTTCGCCCATGAAATGCAGTCCAGATAATGCATTCTGGTCATTGTCACAGTCAGAAAGAGATAATGAGTAGAAAATGGTATAGCCTGATAACAACTGTACTACTTACAAGAGATTGAAAGATACTCTAAATAGAAAAACACTGAAACTGACAGTTACTTAAGGGAAATAATCAAACTCAAGAAAAATGTGGAATACCAAGAATATCTGCTCTTATAAAAGAAGAGAGAAGTGTTATCCAACATAAAAATATAAGATCTATAGACTTGAAAGTCTTTTTTTCTTTATTTTAAAAACAAGCACATATAGATAGATGGGTGGTCACAAACACTTACAGTTGGGGCAGGGAAATGCAGTGCCAAAATGCAACACATTACAGTGAATCCGCTTCATAAAGGAAGAGACGGAAATGTTGCACATCTTCATATCTGATGAAACGTCAGTGCACAAAATATCAGGGGTAAAAAGTGGATTTTTTTCACATAGGCTTATTATAGACTACCAGATCTTTGTTTAATGTATAAACCTTTACTTCATAGCGGTACATGCCACATTAATACATATATAACAGATATTTTACCATTGGAATCACTCTTCTAATTTCAAACAGTTAACTCATTTTTACCTTTTTATCCATGTATGTATACATCTTATCTCTGTCATAAGAACCTTGAGACCAGGTCAGATTGTCAAGAAGGTTGTTTTTATTAATAGTAAAGCTCAAAATTTATAGAAACATATTAGTTGTGATAACTTATTTGGGTTGTATTTTGATAGAATGGGGGTTTTTTTAGAATTAATTTTTTAATGGGTTTTGGCCTATGGATATTTAGAAGTTGGAATGAGGGACTTCCCTGATGGTGTGGTGGCTGAGACCCTGTGTTCCCAATGCAGGGAGCCCGAGTTCGATCCCTGGTGAGGGATCTAGATCCCACATGCCACAACTAAGAGTTTTCATGCCACAACTAAAGACACCACATGTTGCAACAAAGACCTGGCACAGCCAGCTAAATAAACATTTTAAAAACATAAAAGTTTAATGAGATACTCTTCTTAGATCTCTCTGTAGCTCAAAATTAGCTTAATTTACTTATGGAACTGCTGTGATTTGGAAGTAATATTTTATAAGTTCAACTCTTCTGAAGTAAGAATTCTCTATCTACATTATTACTGCAAATAATATGTTGGTGAGTAGGGAGAGTTGCTTGAAAAGTTTATACGACTTCTTTTGTTCCTAAGAGAATTATCCAGAAGGAAATACCTTATTAAATTATTTTGGTTGTTGAACAGTACTATGATGCAAATAAAGTATGAACTTCACAACTTTGTCACCTCAAATAAACTATTTTTATTGGAATTTTGGACCTAGGTAAAAATATAATATTATAGAACGCTGGACTAGTGGTAAATAGAAATAAACTTGGACAAGTCCTTCCAAGTAAGAATTCAATTAATTTCTAGTGGATTGTTGGACTTTAATCTGTCATTTCCAACCCATTGCATCTTTAAAAGCTTTATTTTTAAGAATTCATATGATTTGGAATTTGAACACACACAAATGTTGTGACAAATAAAATTGGAAGTTGTTTTTAAGCAAGTTTCTGTGTTTTCAGCTATAGAGCCTATAACGTGTAGAGAGATGAATTTTACAATATCTTATTAAGGATTTTTCATATTTTGTATAGGCTATCATGGAAAAATTCCATTCTTGTAGTAATACAGTAATGGAATTAGCAATCAATCTTAGGCTGCTAGATATTTGTAGTAATGTGCATATCCAAATACTCAAAATTAAGTTTGTTTGAGAGAGGGTATATTTGGTTAGTATATTTAATGCTCCTTACAACACAGTTCAGATATTCACATAAAAGCTCACTATCTCTGGTCTCTTTTCTTTGGAAAGGCGTTGAAAACTAAGTATTTCAGTAATCGGCCAGGGCCAACACCTGGATGTCAGCTGCCAAGACCAAACTGTCCAGCGGAAGCTCTAAAGGAGCAGTCCAATCCAGCCATGGCAACAAAACGGAAGAGAACAGAGGCCTTGGAACAAGGTAAAACTCTCATTTTCTTACACAAATTCCAAAAACTCCAGATAGCTAATGTACAGCTAGTGACTGGGCAGCCAAGAAATGCAGACTGTGAGCTGTTTACTTATTATCAATTTAAATTTTATAAAGTAGAATGTGTTATTTTACCTATATTTGCTTCCTTTGAGAATATGTAACATCATGCATACTTAAAATCATGCTTTTTTTAGGACATGAGCACTTTTGAGTATATCAGAGTTATGAGAACTATCCATGTGTACCCTATTTTTTTCATAAATTCCTAACAATACACTCTATGCTTAATGTTTAGCAAGTGTTACTGGAAAATCAAAGCAAGTATAAATATAGTTGGAATGCAATGATTGGTTAGAAGTACTATAAAATTAAATGTAATTTTATAGAATTACTATAGAATTAAATAACCTCATTTTTCCCCCCAGGAGGATTACCCAAGAAGTTAATTTTTTAGTTACAGAGAAAACTGGACAATATTCTACTACTGAAGGAAACAGTGAAAAAGGCACAATAGTAAAGATAAAGTAAATGCTTTACAAGATATTTGTAAATATTCTACACATGTAAAATATGTAAAACTGGGTTATTTTTATTAAATGTATTTTTAAAAAATTCAGGTTTTCTGATTAGAGTGCAGTAGTAATAAAATAAGTTTACTTCTCTGAAATGTAGAATTGAAAATGCATTAAGGAATCCTTAATAAAGATAATTATCAATTATTTTAATGATCTGGCCTATATAGCATTACAAATTTATAATAAAGGGGATAGTATTTAAAAATAGAAAATTGGTTTTGGTCTCAAAATTTTATGAGTGGTAAGTAGACTGTAACTCTCATAGAGCATTTTTATTTTTACTTAGAACTTTTAAGTTTCTTCTATGTTAATACCTGTAAATCTAGTTTCTGTTTTAGCTGCCATATAATTTATAGCATATATCACATCTTTGATATATCTTACACATGCTCTATATACAGACCATGTTATTTTTCTTCTACTACATAAAAGTTACCATAAATGCAACAGTTTAAAATAACACAAATTTATTAGCTCCTAGCCCTGTAGGTCAGATACCTCTCATTGATCAACTGTGATATTTTTTTTGTTTCTTTTGCATAAGCCAGTATCAGGATGTCAGTTGGACTTCGTGCTCTTATTTGAGGCTCTAAGGTAGAATCTGCTTCCTAATTAATACAGTTCATGTCATTTTAATGCACATGCCTCTTATCCTTGCTAATTGAAGGCAGTTCACTTGCCTTTTTGCATGTCATTCTCCATCTGCAAACCAGCAACAGTGTCAATCTATGGCTTCCTGATCTGCTGCCAGTAGAGAAAATTCTTCGTATTTTTTTTAAGGATTCATCTGATAAACTAATGTCAGCTCACCAAACTAATGTCAGCTCACCAAAGGCTTAATTATAAGTCTTAAAATTCCCTTCATAGCAGTTCCTAGATTGAATGCTTAAATAATCAGGACAGGAATCTTGAGAGGGCCATCTTTAGAATTCTGTCACATGGACGTTTAGATTATTTAAATTTTTTCACAGTTGTAAAAAAAATGTTTATATGTACATGCAGGAGTTGTACATATTTAGAATTGTAATTGTGAGGTCACAGTTACACAGTTGTATATTTTCAAGTAACATTGATATTGCCATACTTCTCCAAAGTAGCTGTATCAGTTTACACTCCCAGTAACTGTTCAGTAGTTCTTAAAAATGGAGAAGCCCCTTACCATACACTATATACAAAAGTTAACTCAGGAGTTCCCTTTGGTCCAGTGGTTAGGACTCTGCTTTCACTTCCAAGGGCACAGATTCAATCATTGGTTGGGGAACTAAGATCCTGAAAGCCACATGCTGCGACCGAAAAAGAAAAAAAAAATTAAAAGACCTAAACATGAGACCTAGAACTATAAAGATTCTTAAAAAATAACATAGGAGGAAAGCTTCATGACATCAGGTTTGGCAGGGGCTTCCTGGATATGACCCCAAAAGCAGCAGCAACAAAAGTTAAAACAGGACAGTTTGGACTGTATCAAAACTAAAAGCTTGTACGCCTCAAAGGAACATGATCAGTGGAATGAAAAGGCAACTCCTATGGATTGAAAATATTTGCAAATCATGTATCTAATAAGGTTCATAGCCAGAATATGTGAAGAATATATGTTGTTGTTATTGTGTGTGCTCAGTTGCTCAGTCATGTCCAACTTTTTGCAACCTCATGGACTGTAGCCCACCAGGCCCCTCTGTCCATGGGATTTTCAAGGTAAGAGTACTGGAACAGGTTGCCATGTCCTTCTCCAAGGGGATCTTTCCGAACCAGGGATCAAACCTGTATCTCTAGCATCTCTTGCATTGGCAGGCAGTTCTTTACTAATGCGCCACCCGGGAAGCTGTTGTTACAGCTCAACAACAACAACAAATCCAATTAAAAAATGGGCAAAGAACTTGAAATAGACATTTCATCAAAGATGATACAGAAATGGCTAAAAAGCATGTGAAAAGATGCCCAAATCACAAATCATTAGGGAAATGCAAGTTAAAACCACAATGAGATATCACTTTAAACTTACTAAGATGGCAGTCACCAAAAATAAGTATTAGTGAGCATGTGGAAAAATCAGGAAATCCTTGTACACCATTGGCGGGAATGTATAAAAACAGTGCAGCAGCTGTCGGAAACTTTTTGTTTCCTCAAAAAGTTTAAAATGGAATTACCATATGATCCAGCAGTTTCACTTCTGAGTATGTACCCCAAAAAGTTGAATGCAGGATCCCAAATGTATATTCATTAACTTTTATGTAGGAATCTAGTTCACCTCATCATCTCATCTCTAACACTCATAATCTTTCTTTTTTTAAAAACTTTTTATTTTTTAATGGAGTATAGCTGATTAACAACATGGTGACAGTTTCAGGTGAACAGCAAAGGGGCTCAGCCATACTTACACATGTATCCATTCTCCCCCAAACTCCCCTCCTGTCCACGCTGCCACATAACGTTGAGCAGAGTTCCATGTAGCACTTATAATCTTTGAGGTCTTTGCTAATTTGATATCTCATTCTAATTTATTTTTTATTTCTGTGTTGCTAATCATATATGATTCCGCCTTTGTGAACTGTTGATTCAGATTTTTTTATACAATCTTTAAAGGTTACCTTCCATTTAGTTACTACAAATGTTTATATATGTGTGTGCTGTATACGCGCTCAGTTACTCAGTTGTGTCCAGCTCTTTGTGACCTGAAGAACTGTAGCCCGCCAGGCTCCTCTGTCCATGGGGATTCTCCAGGCAAGAATACTGGAGTGGGTGGCCCCACCCTCCAGGGGATCTTCCCAACCCAGGGATCAAACCCAGGTCTCCCACATTGCAGGCGGATTCTTTACTGTCTGAGCCACCAGGGAAGCCCAGGTATTACAAAGTATTGGTTGTATTCCCATGTTGTACAGTCTATCCTTATGCCTGTCTCACACCCTGTAGTTTGTACCCCCACTCCCCTACCCCTGTATCCACCCCCATAACCACAATTTTGTTCTATTTGTGTCTGCTTTTTTGTTATATCCACTAGTTTATTTCACATATTAGTGATACCTTGCAGTATTTGTCTTTCTCTTACTTCAGTTAGCATAATGCCCTCTGAGTCTATCCATGTTGCTTCAAATGGGGAGATTCTTTTTTATGTATTCCATTGGTTTTCTAAGACAACTGTATACTGTTTTCCCCAGTGGCTGTACAAATTTACATTCTCACCAACAGTGTACAAGTGTTCCCTTTACTCCGCATCCTCACTGTTTGTTATGTGTGTTTTTGATGATGGCCCTTCTGACAGGTGTAAGGTGATATCTCATTGTGGTTTTGATTGGCATTTCCCTGATAATTAGTGATGTTGAGCATTTTTTCATGTGCCTGTTGGCCATCTGCATTTCTTCGAAAAAATGTCTGTTCGGGTCTTCTGCCCATTTTTAGATTGGATTGTTTTGTTTTGTTTTTTTGCTGTTGGGTTTTATATGAGCTGTTTATGTATGTTGGATATTAAACTCTTTGTCGTATCATTTGCAAGTATTTTCTCCTATTCAGCAAGTTGTTTCTTCATTTTGTCTGTGGTTTCCTTTGCTCTGCGAAAGCTTTTACATTTAATTAGGCCCCATTTGTTTATTTTTGCTTTTGTTTACTTGATGAAATTTAATTCTTTGTCCTTGATCAGTTGGAATATCACAAATTTTATCAATTTATGTGTTTGTTTTAAACACATTTAAAAAGAACCTTTCTAGTTTTTGCAATTTGATTTTTTTTTATGCTTCTCTTTTTGGTATTATTAAATAATCCCAGATCCTTCCTTTCCCTACCTTAAAAATTATTATATATACTAGACTGTGTATGGACTTTATCTTATTCTCACTGAGCTGCTGTTACCACACTGCTTTGAATAATGTAGCATTGTATTACTGTCAGGACAATATATTTTTTAATTCAATGTAATTTTTATTTTGGAGTATAGTTGATAAATATACTTTGATATCTGGTAACAGTAGATCCTCATTATTCTTCCCTTTCTCAAAATGTATTTGCCAATTTTTCAGCTTTTGTTAGTAATGACTACCAGTGTGGTTCCTGTAACACAACTATAAATGGTTTATATTGTTACCTTATTACCTTATTGTGTTCATCTATTTAAATAGTAGTATCTTTTCGTAACTGCTGAAAATGCAGTGCGTTTCCTGTGCCATCATTGTGATGCTTTGTGATTAATATAGTAATATTCCCAAAAGGTACTGAAAATTACTATGTAATATTTTTAGGAAGAGAACATTTTAAATGGCCTAAAATTCAGCATTAAGACCAAGAAGTTAATTTAGAGGTATTTATAAGTGCGAGAATTCTGTGTAGATCTGGCTATAAAATGTCACCATTCTGACAAAAAAATCAGCTATAAAGGAAAGTTGCTAGCAATGACTTTGAATATACTTATGCCAAATTCTACCATAATAACTTTTTTATTGCAGTTAAGGAAATTATTTTTAAGCTTTATATGGGAAATAAAAAACAGAACTAGAACAAGATAAATGTATTCCAAAAATTAACATAGAGTCATTCTTTTTGTTGCTTGAGCAAAGATCCCTATAGTCAACAATCTGTATAGTCAATCTAAATAAATATTTTTTCCTCAAAAATCACTATTTCTTTTAAGATTTTGGGAAATGATGAAAATCTCATATAACATAGTAATATAATTTATAAATAAAATGCATCAACACAGAATACTGATAAATTTCTTGCAGAAAAACATTTATTTAAGTTGCCTCCAAAAATTTAGAAATACCTAGAAAACATACAACTTCTGAAAATGTAGCAATATTTACAAGGCCCTTTTTCAAAGTCTCAATATAAACATCTCTCAGTTCTAATTTCATCTGATTTATCTTCAGTACATGATATTTGATGGCAAAGAATGGGACCTTTTAAGAGTTCTTGTGTACTTTTGGTCCATTTGAAAGTGCTGAATTGAGCAAATGCAGCCCACAGAATTAAAAATTTGAACACGTGAATGTACAGGATCACATGAAACAGGGAATTCTAAAATTTTCTGCCAGGGGTTTTTTAATGTAAAACTGTCTTTCATAGAATTTCTTTCTTTAATCTCTTTTGAAGTGGTGTCTTTGTCTTCCAAAGCCCGAGCAAGCATGTAACTCACTTTCCTTTGATGAGCCAAAGCTTCTTCTTTATCATTCAACTGCATGCAGAGAAATTAAAAGTGTACCAGTTAGTCAGTAAATCAGAATACAGAGCTGTAGTCAGGAGTATTTCATGAAAATTAAATTTAGTCTTCAATATGTCCAGTCAGTCAATATGAATAAATTAATTTAGGTCCACTAATTCTTCAGCATTGTGCTACATGTTATTGAAGATTTTCTTTTTTTTTAGGAAGAACAGAAAACAGCATTCCTTCTGCTGAAAAAAATGTTTAAGTCTTTTGGAGAGAAGTATATATTTACATGGGGTGTGTGTATATATGTACATATAATGCTAACATGTACTTACCTCTGAATGAAGTTATTTATAAAATTGTGTTATATATTTATATGCAATAAATAACTAATATTCTTCTATAGATACGTATGTTCATATAACATGAGTTTCTTAGTTTAGTCATCTATGAAATTGAGGATAAGAGGACTGATTACAGTGTTGTGGTAATGATTACAGGATATAAGGCATGATGATGTGCTTTGAACACTTAAAAAAATCCTAAATATATAAAAGTCTTGTTATGAACTGTACATAAGTGCTGATAATGGAGATTCCTGGACTTAATTACAGAGAGCCTCCTCTTTTTCAGAGGTGGAACTTTATTAAAGTTGCACTATTAAAGGTTACAGGAAGAACCGGGAAGGGGAATTGGAAAGCATGTGTAGGGTGTTCAAGAAGATAAAAATTACCAGAAAATGGTACCTTAACTGGGAAAAGAGCATAAAAATCAAGTATACTGCAATAAAGAGTTGAATTAATAGGAAGCAAAAAGATTAGCTCATCCACAACCTCTAACAACAAAGAAAGCAAAGATACTAACCAAGTCTATTAGCATTTTAAAGATTTCCTGAGGATCGTCCTGGTCATTGGTACTCTTAGAACTGTTTTCTGAAGGGAGCATACCCAACAATTTCTGCCCTAAGGTCTTCTTACTCCCTTGGGATAGTGACCCTAAAATAGAACATGAAAATCCAGTTGAGACATAAAAAGACACACACTGACATGCTTCCAGGAAGAGAGGTAAGTGTGAACCAAGGTTAATTCATTCCTAAATCAATCAGGACCTTGTCCTCTTCAGGGACCCTCCAGCATGAGTGAGGCAGGCAGCACAGTGCAGTGGGAAAAATGGACTTTAGAGCCAGCAGCAAACGCAGCTGAGAGACCACAGTTTGAGAACCCAGAGCAGTGCCCTGCACTCTCATTGCTCAGCCCATGGGAGAATGCAGCCCTTGCTACCCAACTCAAGTCCTCCAGAGGAACCAGCGATCCACATTTGTATGTGAAATCTTCTGATGTAAAGGTCAGCCACCTACTTACATTGAGAACACTCCCAGCAAAACATACCTGCAGACAAGTGGCCTCTGAACCATGCAAACTCTGCTTTAGAGCCAGAAAAAAGCCTGGACTTGAATCCCCATTTGGCCACTTCAGAAGGGTATCCTTTAGAATAAAGTTCTCTAAGCTACACGCCCTCAGCTCTAGAATGAGAATAATAGTTCCTATGCTCTATTGCCCGGGAAGGCAGTGGCACCCCACCCCAGTACTTTAGCCTGGAAAAATCCCATGGACGGAAGATCCTGGTAGGCTCCAGTCCATGGGGTCGCTAAGAGTCGGACAGGACTGAGCGACTTCACGTTCACTTTTCACTTTCATGCATTGGAGAAGGAAATGGCAGCCCACTCCAGTGTTCTTGCCTGGAGAATCCCAGGGACAGAGGAGCCTGGTGAGCTTCCGTCTGTGGGGTCGCACAGAGTCGGACACGACTGAAGCGACTTAGCAGCAGCAGCAGCAGCATGCTCTATTGCTGGGCTGCTGTGCCATTTAAATAATAGAGCACGGGCTGGGAGAGGGGACTGGTATTGAATGAGTACAGGGTTTCTGTTTGGGAAGATGAAAAAGTTCTGGAGATTGATGATGGTGATGATTATACAACAATGTGAATGGACTTAATGAGACTTTAAAATGGATTTATGTGTAATTATCATAATTAAACCACACAGTTGTGAAAGCACCTAGCCCGGGTACTGACATAATGCTTAAAAGTCCACATTTCTGCAGTATTTATGCTGATATTCTTCATCCATCAAAAGGATGCAGTTTGTAGCAGAAAATACGAAGTCATAGATTTATATACCAAGAAAGTTTCAGGTGAACTCCAAAGGGACAATTCCCTTTCCACCCATTCCTGATAAACCACAGTGACTGGGCCTCACACCTGACATTTGCCAGTGGCAACTATGGCAAAGGGGAAAAGCCAGACAAGCTGACTGGCTCATCAATCCTGAAAGTGAATGAATGTGTCTCTTTTTAATCTAAAAAAAGAAGAAATATGTTTGAGCTATCTCTCAGAACTTGTCTAAGCTGCCAAATCAAGAAAAGTTAATATACTGTTAACCACAAATTTAAAAAATGACCTGTAACAATCATTTTGCAGCAAATTATTGAAGTATATTAATAAAGTGAATCAAAGTCTTGTCACTAAGAAGGGCTTCCCCAGTGGCTCAGCAGGAAAGAATCCGCCTGCAGCACGGGAGCCGCAGGAGGCGTGGCTTCAGGCTGTGGGTGGAGAAGATTCCCCTGGAGAAGGGCATGGCAGCTCACTCCAGTATTCTTGCCTGGAGAATCCCGTGGACAGAGCCTGGCGGGCTGCAGTCCATAGGACCACAAAGAATCAGACACAACTGCAGTGACTTGGCACACATGCTTGTCTCTAAGAAACCAGAGCTAGTAAAGCTTTTATGAACTTGTAAAGACTTTTCAGAGACGAACCAACTTTAAATTCTGCTTCCACTGTCAGTACCTTATGGAAAACAAAGATTGTACCTCTCAAATCATGTTTTCAATGGAAAAGTTCCTGAATTCTGTAAATAGGCAAGGCAGGAATTCTGGAATATAAAATGAACACAAGCGCTGCAATGAATATGAATCTACCTCTGTGTTTCTCCTTTCTCCCTACTCCTCTCTCTGCATGTGTGTTCAGTTGTGTCCAACTCTTTTCGTCCCCATGGACTGTAGCCTGCCAGGCTCCTGTGTCCATGGGATTTTTCCAGGCAAGAATGCTGGAGTGGGTAGCCATTTCCTCCTCCAGGGGATCTTCCCAACCCAGGGATTGAACTCACGTCTCTTGCGTCTCCTGCATTGGCAGGTGGACTCTCTACCACCAAGCCACCTGGGTAGCCCATGCCCATGGAGGACTTAGCCATTATACTTGCTCATCAGCCTCTGTAAATCTCAGAAGAAACAACTTCAAAAGTTAGTTTCAGGATAAAGTGAAATGCTTGTTGAAGAATGAGAGTTGAGGAATATCATTTTCCCCCTTTTGCCCTGACTTCCACCTGGCTCTAAGTACATAGCTTTTTTTTTTTTTTTTTTAATCCTCTACTATATATTGCTTTATTGATACACATAAATGTAGTAGAAGTATAGAATATGAACATAAGAAATACTCTCAAAATTTACGATGAGAGGTGCCTCTAAGGAAGGAGCAAAGATACTATTTTATTTTGATTAAAAATAAAAAAGGAGATAAACCATAAATTTTAATAACAATATGTGACAAATTTTAAGAACAATATTTTAAGGTAGATATAAGGACTTATGTTATTCTCTGCAGCTTTTTGGATGTTGATATTTTTAAATAGTGTATCTTTGAAGACCTTTTATTTAAAAGTCATATATGTTCTCTAAAATCATTCAATTGCCCATTTACTCGTTTATTCAACAAATATTTGTTGAATGTGTCATTAATCCTGGGATATGAAGAACAAGAAAAGATCCTTGCTCCTGTAAGGCTCACACGAATGAACTAATCCTATTTGATAGGAATAGTATCACACTCCACCATGTGGGTTTCTATATACAATAAGGATTTCCATCAGGTTTGAACTTTCCCAAGAGTAACTGCAATGTACTTATTTACAGAATAGCACAGTACTACAGTTGAAATTGTCATAGTACTACAAATATAATTGTCAATATTTATCTTTAATTATCTTCTTGCCAAGAGTTTTTTAAAGGGCACTGAAGCAAATGAGTTTTGAAGATGTTCCAAAGTTATTATTAGACAGACAATCATAATGACAAAAAGACAAATCAGTTAATCTTTCTTTGAAAGTTTTCCAAAGAGACTGATTAATTGGTCAACCTGTCACTAACAAGGACAGCAGTATGTGATACAGCAAAACTTGAATTTGGCATAGTCACGGCAACACTACAATAGCACTTCCAACATCTTATGACTCAATTCTATAGAAATTCAAAACTCAAAGTCTTGTCTCTTCTATTTTCTCTAAAGTAACTATGTAATCTCTGTATAACAAACATACATCACCACCTACACTGAAAAAAATCTGGCCCAAATATTGTTGAGTAACTCCAATATTATTACTCTTGTCAAAATCAATACTACATTTCTCATTCAACTTTTTCACTTGATAAAGATGAGAAAAGTACCACTTTTTCAATCATCACCTGTCAGCCCTCACTCCTGTAGTCAGGCAACCCTATTATTTACTTTGAGAGAGGAACCAGGTCTAAGGGTGAGAAAAAGTCAGATACTGACCAATCACAGTTAGGATCAAGAATAAGGAATCCCAGAATGAACCCATGAAAGCAGGCATCGCTCAGGAACCAAGTGTGAGGACTGTGGGACAGAATTCTCTTCTCTCCAATGTCTTCTGAGACTGCTCATCTATCATGAGGGTTCATGGTAGAACCCATCAGATTAGATGCCTAGTTCAGATTACCCTCAGAAGAAATGAAGTAGCCATCATGGTCAACAAAAGAGTCTGAAATGCAGTACTTGGATGCAATCTCAAAAACAACAGAATGATCTCTGTTCATTTCCAAGGCAAACCATTCAATATCACAGTAATCCAAGTCTATGCCCCAACCAGTAATGCTGAAGTTGAACAGTTCTATAAAGACCTACAAGACCTTTTAGAACACCCAAAAAAGATGTCCTTTTCATTATAGGGGAGTGGAATGCAAAAGTAGGAAGTCAAGAAACACCTGGAGTAACAGGCACATTTGGCCTTGGAATACGGAATGAAGCAGGGCAAAGACTAATAGAGTTATGCCAAGAATATGCACTGGTCATAACAAACACCCTCTTCCAATAACACAAGAGAAGACTATACATGGACATCACCAGATGGTCAACACCGAAATCAGACTGATTATATTCTTTGCAGCCAAAGATGGAGAAGCTCTATACAGTCAGCAAAAACAAGACCAGGAGCTGACTGTGGCTCAGATCATGAACTCCTTATTGCCAAATTCAGACTTAAATTGAAGAAAGTAGGGAAAACCACTAGACCATTCACTGCTGCTGCTGCTGCTGCTGCTAAGTCGCTTCAGTCGTGTCCGACTCTGTGCGACCCCATAGACGGAAGCTCACCAGGCTCCCCTGTCCCTGGGATTCTCCAGGCAAGAACACTGGAGTGGGTTGCCATTTCCTTCTCCAGTACATAGCTTTTATAATCTGCTTTCACCCACTTTCACAATTCTTGTTTACCACTTCTATTTTTATTATCCCTTATTTCTTACCACTTCAGCAAACAGATGGGTAAAGTTTAATGAAGCTAAACTTCACAACACTTGACCCATATACTAATATACTAATATGCACTGTTTGAAAAGAAATATTTAAAACAAAATAAGTATTATAAATTAAAAGTTTCATATGTTAATACTATAAGATTCTTATTGGTCCTAAATTCATCTGAAAATGAGAGATACTGGAATTAGGATTATGGATTTTTACAAATAAAAAAGATTTAGAAACAGGGTCATTTCAGAATTTTAATAATAAAAATTTACACTTCTTAATAAACTTCACTTCAGTCATGACTGATAAATGGTTTCAAATTGGAATTTTAAATTGAAACAAAATGAGTTCTACTGAATAATACTTATAAATGAAAACTGACATTGACCATTAAGAGAAACTAATTTGTAAAAAGTAATACCCACTCCAGTATTCATGCCTGGAAAATCCCATGGACCGAGGAGCCTGGTGGGCTACAGTCCATGGGATCACAAAGAGTCGGACACGACTGAGCAATTTCATTTCATTTTCATTTCATTTCATTTGTTTATATTGGACAGTCTACATACGCCAATGACAATTTGATTCTCTCATGGCATCTTTATATATTTTGTTTACACTAATACCATAATGACTCAAAAATGGCCATGAGCTTTTTGACAGGCTTATAAACCAAAATCTAAACCTTAATTTGTTTCACTTTTTATAAGAATATTTTATTGATTTGTCCAATTTAAGTTTCCTCTACTTCTCAGTGCATCCTTCCAGAAACACACATTTTAATAAAGCTTACTTCAGATCAGATCAGATCAGTCGCTCAGTCATGTCCGACTCTTTGCAACCCCATGAACTGCAGCACGCCAGGCCTCCCTGTCCATCACCAACTCCCGGAGTTCACTCAAACTCACGTCCGAGTCAGTGATGCCATCCAGCCATCTCATCCTCTGTCGTCCCCTTCCCCTTTTGCCCCCAATCCCTCCCAGCATAAGAGTCTTTTCCAATGAGTCAACTCTTCGCATGAGGTGGCCAAAATACTGGAGTTTCAGCTTTAGCATCATTCCTTCCAAAGAAATCCCAGGGCTGATCTCCCTTTAGAATGGACTGGTTGGATCTCCTTGCAGTCCAAGGGACTCTCAAGAGTCTTAGGTAAGTTTAATGTTGGGTTTCACTCTCATTTTTCCCTTTAATAATCTAGCACTCATTATAAATTCTTCCCACTGAGCATGGTCTTGTTTAAATGAAATAGAAGAGTACTAAAGTAGAGTCTCCTGTTATTTTATGATTTCATTTGCATAGTAACATTCAGTGTCCCACTTCTTCCCCACAGTTGCTAAATTTTTAGATAAATCATAAGTATATCTGAAATTTCCATTATATTCACCATATTATGCTTAATTATAACTAAAAACAACTGAAACAACACCTGATTATTACCATTATAATTCATATTTACCATTTTCTTTAAGGTTCTTCCAACTTATCCATTTTGTTGCTTTCTTACACATTTTATCCATTTGTGTCAATCTTAGTGCCTGGTCATTTTTCCTCATTAATTGTTGCTCAAATGCAATTCTGAATGCATCTGCCATTATGTAGGCTTCTTCTTTACTTTTCTGCAGAAGTTCAATCTGGTTTTGAAAGAAAGTTTGAGAGGTGTTAGAGGCAAAGGCAATGGCACCCCACTCCAGTACTCTTGCCTGGAGAATCCCATGGATGGAGGAGCCTGGTGGGCTGCAGTCCATGGGGTCTCGAAGAGTCAAATATGACTGAGCGACCTCACTTTCACTTTTCATTTTCATGCATTGGAGAAGGAAATGGCAACCCACTCCAGTGTTCCTGCCTGGAGAATCCGAGGGACGGGGGAGCCTGGTGGGCTGCCGTCTCTGGGGTTGCAGAGTCGGACATGACTGAAGCGACTTAGCAGCAGCAGCAGCAGAGGCCAAACCAGAGTTTCCCAGGTGGCTCAGGGGTGAAGAACCTGCCTCCCAGTGCAGGAGCCACAGGAGACACATGTCAGCAGGTTCAACCCCAGCATCAGAAGATCCCTTGGAGTAGGAAATGGCAACCCACTCCAGTATTCTACCTGGGATAACCCCATGCAGCCTAGTGGGCTACAATCAATGGGGTCACTAAGAGTTGGACGCAAAACCAGAACAATTTTTTTTTACCTTATTACTTACTAAATGCTGAGTCAGATTAGCAGATGCAGTCTTACCACTGAGTGGAGTCGAGTGCATATCCGTGATCTATTGCATCTGTTTAATCTAATTAGTACTTGCCAACTAGATTACTGGACGTTTCCTTTATGCCTGTCAACTCCTTGTTAATCCAACTCTCAGACTTCATTATCAAGACAGGCCCTGTGTGTGCCCTTCCCAACAAGGAAGCAGGGAGGATGCCAAATGCCACATTTCAGTTCTGCCTTGGGCCATTCCAAACAATACCACGAAAATAATTATGAATACCATCTTTCAGATACCTCCCACTGGTCTTTGTAATCTTATGCTTTTCCTAATGAATTGATAATGTTTAGCTGCTTGCTTTCACATATATGCTGAAGACTAAATTCCATACCTTCAATAAAAATATTCTAAAAATTATGGTCCACATTGTATTTATTATTAAAGCCTAATCATAATGGCAGCTATCATTTGATTAAATGCCAGGCATGGCCATATGCTAAACATATATGTACTGTATTTCTTACAACAAACCTCCAAGCTAGTTATTACCCTCCATTTAAAATGCATCCAAAGCCACAAAGGTGGAAAGTGACGGAGCTGAGACTCAAACCTAGATCGGGCTGGCACAGAGGTTCCTTCCACTATACCTTGCAGCTTTTCTAAGAAGCTTCATGTTTATCTGTTAATCAGTGTTGTACATCCTGATGATTTTAAGCACTTTTCCTCCATGTATAGACAACAGAAAGAAGAACTTAGGCAATACTAACTAAAACATAGGCAAACAACTTCATGGTTACAATATCATGCCAAGTACGATTTGTATTTTGGAACCATGTAAACTTGTTTTTTATACATTAATGTTACTAATATCATTTAAAACTAAGGATAAGTTACATAGCCAGTGACTACCAATGAAGCTAATTACTGCATATACTTCCATTTATTCATCTTTATACAGTAAGTCCCCTACATACAAATGA
Organism: Tragelaphus eurycerus; assembly: GCA_935064755.1. Lineage (NCBI taxonomy): Eukaryota > Metazoa > Chordata > Mammalia > Artiodactyla > Bovidae > Tragelaphus > Tragelaphus eurycerus. Next base: position 10,746,401 of record CAKXYN010000024.1, on the reverse strand, counting down.
GTTCCATTCCAAGATCACATTCATAAGTGCAACAAAGTTAGCCTAGGTACCCAGATAATACAATCAGCTATATACCGCTGCTTTTACACTTGCTCCCAGACGTAAAGGGCTTGAAGTAAAGATCTGTACTCTGTACAGCACTGTACAGTAATGTACACAAAAGCACAAGCCCTTTTAGAGGATGCGTGCATGTGACTCTACAACAGACACATGTGAACTCAAGTGATTGGACGTGGGAAGGCACTTGCATCTCTCAAAGTTAGCAACTTGAAGGCTCGTATGTAGGGAACTTAGTGTATGAACAGAGAAACCACCAAAGCTTTCACTGTTTTTACCTCCTGTTTGAGCTGCAGGAGCATTTTCCGAGTGGACGCGGCCAGTTTGGCACAAGCACAGGGGCTCCCTCTGGGACGGTGACAAAGGCAAGCTCCCAGCACTGCAAGCTTCAAAGCCCAAAGAATTATCCATTACCAAGTGTAACACTGCTGACCCATACACAAACACGGGGCACACACAAACCCACTGCACATTTCAGACAAGCATCTGATTCAAAGAAACTACGAAGGAAAACAAAAATAGGAAGCTGAGACCATGATTTCAGGACCCAAGTGGAAATTAATTACAAACGAGCAGAGACTGGTATTAAAACCTAAAGGAATCTACATTCTTTTCAGTCTCCAAAACCTTTCACTTGGTATCAGTTTCCTATACCTCTCAGTCCTTGGCAGGAACGTGACCTAACGAAGTAAATAGAAACCTCTATCATATGGATTTCCTGTGACTGGGCTTGGCCCTGCCGCCCAGCATTGATTACTGTCAGGTCCTACAAAGAAAGATGCATGCCCAGAAATGGTGATTTTTAACATTGATGAGGAATACGATCATCCTGCCACTCCTAAAAAAGACGCCCTGTGATCACGTAATACATTCTTAAATACTTCCTGGCTCACCCAATGTTCTGGAATTGCATAAGGCCTGGATTCCTCAAAACCTGTCTTTGGATCACAGTGAAGAAACTAGTCCATCTGAGTCACTTAGAAGAAAAGTAAGAACTGTTGTACTTTTTCTTAAAACTCATTTTGACAACTAACCCCAAGTTGCTTTCCCAACACACTCCAATTTAATGGGGACAGTCTATGTAAGATATTGGACCATATCTTTTAAAGTTTCATGTGAAACTTACTACAAATTATTGTCGAAGCTTCCTGCTGCTGTAAATTTCATATGAACGGACTGGCTTAAAATAGAATCTTATTTTACAGACTGTTTAGAAAAGATTCCACTGTCTCTCTTAGGGTAAAGGCTATTTCAGAAAATTCCTTCTCGCATGGAAGATAACTGAAGTACATAGCTTTCGGCTGACTTGAGTGGTTATATGGCTGATTGGTATCTTCCTCTTCCCTTTCAACCTCCAACTGCTGAATATTGTTCCTGCGAAAGTTGCCAGCAACCAGTTTCAGACTGCAAGGTTTCTGCAAGGACCTCTCAATCCCAGATCTCTGTCCTTACCTCAGTGCCCCTCCATCAGCTGGCTCAGGGCCCTTGTTCCTGCCTGTTATAAGGTTACTTATGAGAGCCTACTCAGGATTATAATAAAGCACACTTATTCTGAACTCTGTCTCAGTCCAGTTTCTTCTATGTTTCTTTTTTTGCTAATACACTAGTTTTCCACCCAGGCAGTAGAGCATGGTGATCAAAATCACAGACTCTAAATTCTACCTGGGTGTAAATCCCAGTTCCACCACTTACCAGCTCTGTGACTGTGAGCAAATTACTGAACCCTTTTGTGCCTCTGTTAACCTCATTTGTAAAATAAGGATTTAATAGTACTCACCTTATTTGGTAGTTGTGAGAATTAAATGTATAAATCTATGCAAAGCACTCAGAACAGTATCTGGTGCTTACTAAGGACTACGTATTTACTATTATGAGTAGTAGTTACTTTATTTGAAGTTCTATAGTAAGTGAATGGCTACTCCCTCTCACTGATGTTTATTTCTCATGAGTCCCCAGGACCCTTTTTATCTTAGCCAAACTTCTACCTTGTAAGACATTTCACACCTCAGCAAGCAAACAGCAAGGCATCAGGAGATCTTGATCCTGAACCTGGTTCAGCCCCAGACTGACTGCATCACTTCAGGGAGGTAAATGAAACTATGTGAGCCCGAGTTTCCTCTGTAAAATGGGGCTGATACCTGCTTTGCAGCCTTCACAAGACCATTACAAAGATCAGATTTTAAAATGTGTGAGAAAGTACTCTGCCATGATAAGCCTCTACCCAGGGGAGATACTACTAACTAGTTTCTCCTGAAACTAGACAAAGGAAATAAAAGGAGCAAGCTCATCCTCTAATGCCCAAAGGGTACAGTGCCTGCAAGGTTGAAGAAGGGACTCAGGCCTCTCACCCTCAGGCTCAAGGTGCTAAGCATGTTGCTGTTGTAGACATGGAGGTGGTGATCACAGAAACAGAACACAAGTGAAAAATTTCCTCCTGCTAAATTTTCATAACTGCTTACCTACCTCAAGACCTGAAACCTCTGAAAAGCCACTTCTGTCCTGGCAGGTGTCTTCCTGAGCCATCTGCTGCTGCTGTTTGATATCAAGCATGGCGAGCACCTCCAAATACTGTTGATTCAAAACTGGGAGGGGCCGTGTAAGAAAGTGTTAGTCATGAGTTCCAACTCCAGCTTCACCTAATCCGATTAAACTAACATCATATACTTATTTCCTCTAAGCAAGGGATATACAGTTACCCACACAATCTGCCTCCAGCCAGAAGATCTACCTGAAATAATCAGATCAGATCAGATCAGTCGCTCAGTTGTGTCTGACTCTTTGCGACCTCATGGACTGTAGCCCACCAGGCTCCTCTCTCCACAGGATTTCCCAGGCAGGGATACTGGAGTAGGTTGTGATTTCCTCCTCCAGGGGATCTTCCCGAGCCAGGGACTGAACTCCAGTCTCCTGCATCAGCAGGCACATTCTTTACCACTGAGTCATGTAAATACACGTGTTGAGTTCAGTTCAGTCACTCAGTTGTGTCCAACTCTGCGACCCCATGAACCGCAGCACTGCAGGCCTCCCTGTCCATCACCAACTCCCGGAGTTCACCCAAACCCATGTCCATCGAGTCGGTGATGCCATCCAGCCATCTCATCCTCTGTCGTCCCCTTCTCCTCCTGCCCCCAATCCCTCTCAGCATCAGAGTCTTTTCCAATTAGTCAACTCTTCACATGAGGTGGCCAAAGTACTGGAGTTTCAGCTTTAGCATCATTCCTTCCAAAGAAATCCCAGGGCTAATCTCCTTCAGAATGGACTGGTTGGATCTCCTTGCAGTCCAAGGGACTCTCAGGAGTCTTCTCCAACACCACAGTTCAAAAGCATCAATTCTTCGGTGCTCAGCTTTCTTCACAGTCCAACCCTCACATCCATACATGACTACTGGAAAAACCATAGCCTTGACTAGACAGACGTGTAACACTAGATAAAAATGTTAATTTTAGAAAATAATTTTATTTATTTTTGGCCAGGCTGGGTCTTTGTTGCTGCGCAGGCTTTCCTCTGGTTGTGGCAAGCGAGGACTGTTCTCTAGTTTTGGCACACAGGCTTCTCACTGTGGTAGCTTCTCTTGCTCCGGAGCATGGGCTCCAGGGCACATGGGCTTCAGTAGTTGCAGCCCCCATGCTTGAGAGCACAAGCTCAGGAGCAGTGGGGCGCCAGCTTAGCTGCTCCAAGGTAGGTAGGATCATTCCCAGGCCAGAGACTGAACCTACGTCTCCTGCATTGGCAGGCAGATTCTTTACCACTGAGCCACCAGCGAAGGCCAAAATGTTATTTTTAATGTGGCAGGATCTTAACTGCAACTGAAGTCTGGTCGTCATTTGCTCAAAAAAAAACTGTAGGATTTTCAAAAAGAGACATACAGTATCCACAGTGTGAGACAATCAGACAATGAGATCATATATACTACATTAATGTACTGTCTGTATTGAATTAATGTACTGTACCAGCTGTCTAAACTCTATCAGACTTTTGTTTTAGTTAAGAGTTTTCATAAGAGGCTCTCAACCCAAATACTTAGAACAAGAGGGGTCCTGCTATTTACTGCAGAGCAGAAAACAGAGTAACTTTTCCTCTCTTCTTGCAGGGTAGAAGGATGGGGAGGAAGGGCAGGGTTAGTTGTTAGCAGTTTCTGTCCTGGCACAAACCCAACAAGAAGGAAATCACTATCTGCTCAGATCACTGGTGTGGAGAAGCAGGTCTGTGCATGCAGTTCTCACCCGGGGCATCGCCACACTTCACTTACAACACTGTAGAAAGTGCCACTCTTGGGCCCGTGACCCAGTTGAGTACTCATCCCTTTCAAGCCACCACTTTAAAAAATAGCTTCTGCTGGGAATTCCCTGGTGGTCAAGTGGTTAGGAATCCGGGCTCTCAGTGCCAAGAACTCAAGTTTGATCCCTGGTCAGGGAACTAACGGAGAAGGCAGTGGCACCCCACTCCAGTACTCTTGCCTGGCAAATCCCATGGACAGAGGAGCCTGGTGGGCTGCAGTCCATGGGGTCGCTAAGAGTCAGACATGACTGAGCGACTTCACTTTCACTTTTCACTTTCACGCATTGGAGAAGGAAATGGCAACCCACTCCAGTGTTCTTGCCTGGAGGATCCCAGGAACGGGGGAGCCTGGTGGGCTGCCGTCTGTGGGGTCACAGAGAGCTGTACACAACTGAAGTGACTTAGCAGCAGCAGCAGCAGCAGGGAACTAAGATCCCGTATGCCATGGGACAGCTAAGCCCGTGCACCACAACTGCAGAACCCTGTGTCTAGAGCCCGTGCTCTGCAACAGGAGAAGCCACTGCAATGAGGAGCCTCGAACAGCAACAGAGTAACCCCTGCTCAACGCATCTAGAGAAAGCCCTAGGGTAGCAAAGACACCGTGCAGCCAAAAATAAATTAAAAAAAAAAGAAAAAAACTAATTGATGCATTTCTTATTTTATTCTTAAAATATATTACTTCAAAATATTAGCACTTTGTCTATTCATATGTGTATTCTTAACACAGGACAACACTGATCTTTTAACATAGTATTTTTTAAAAATTATCAAAATACCATTCTACTTACTTGCATTTTCAGACTTGAGCATTTTAATTTCTTCTGTTTTTAGTTTCAGAGTTTCTTTGAGGACTGCATTTTCACAGTTTAGCCTGGAAAAGAGTACCCTCCAAATCATTAAAACATTAACATTTTGTAGTTGAATATTTAATCCCATAGTTAGAACATTAAAACCCACATATAATTTTTCTTACTTCAAAATTGTCTGTAATTTATATGTGTAACAAAAATTTAAAGGAATGTGGTAAGATTCTATACTTACTCTTAACACTTCTGTATATTTAGCTGAGAAAATCAGAACCAGAAGTAACTGTAAGGCATCTATCTTGAACACTCATATCTCTTTACTAAAGTTTCAATCAAGTTAATAACCATTTGAACACCAACTACATGCTTAGGACACCTTCTGAAATTTACATAAAAAGCTACATAGGAGGTACAAACTTTCAGTTATAAAATAAATAAGTCCTTGGGATGTAATACACAGTGTGGAGACTATAGCTAACAATTACTGTATGGTATTTGAAAGTTGCTAAGAAAGTAGATTTTAAAAGTTCTCAACATAAAAAAAATGTAATGATGTATGACAATGAATATTAACTAGATTTATTGTAATGATAATTTTGCAACATATGAAAATACTGAATCATTATCTTGTACACCTGAAATTAATACAATGTTATTTATATGTCAATAATACCTTAATTTAAGAAAAAGAGACATAGGGAGCTTTATCTATTGAATGAAAGTTAGAATTACTTACAGGAGTTCTTCAATTGCCCAACACCAGAGGCTTAAAAGAAAATTGCTTTTGTTATTAAAAACAGTAGCCAGATCATCTGGTCTAATTTGTAACTTTAAATAAAACACCTATCAAGATATGTTGTGATATTCCTAGGGAATATTATATCCTGTGCTTGGGATATAATATCATTTATCCCAAATGCTATAGGCCATAGGCCTTATATCATTAGAACAGTGGTCATGAAGTTCAAGTTTCTCAATTAAAAAGTGAAATGTGGTTCACATCACAAGAAAAAAAATTCTGTAACCATGTATGGTGACAGATATTGACTAGACTTACTGTGGTGAACATTTTGCAACATGAACAGGTGCTGAGTGCACTGTGTTGTACACCTAAACTAATGTAATATGTGGTTACATCTAAAAATAGGTAAACCTAAGGCATCCTCTTTCCATGAATTACCTAACAAATTAATAAAATGTGAAATCACTTTTTAAAGCAATGTCTATAGCCCTTGAACAAAGCAGAAAAATATTACCTCTATTTATATTTATGTATTTAACTACAAAGAGAGAGAAAGAAAGGTAAAAAGAATGATAAAGTAAATGTGGTAAAGAGTTAAAATTTGGAGAATCTTGGTGAAAGATATATAGGAATTATTTGTACTATTCTTACAACTTTTCTGTAAGTCTTCAATTATCTCAAAGTAAGAAGTTAATAAGTTAAAAAATTAGGTACTAAAGCCATCTATAACCCCAGGTATCAATTTCTCAATGACTAACCTTGTAAATATGCTATAAAGTTATTAAATAAATTCACACTGATAAAAAAGTTGTTCAGCAGACTGTAAAAAAATAGTGCCAATGCTAAAATAACTTCGGAAACATAATTCTTAAACAGTGTTTTAATACGCAATTTATACTGTATTTTTTAAAAAAGAAAACAGTAACAGTAAAATATGGAACTGGTAAGTAGATAAGCAACATGAATTTCATTTTTTATTTTTGGCCACACCACACACCTTGCAGGATCTTAGTCCTCTGAGCAGGGATTGAACCTGAGGCCCCAGCAATGAAAATGCTGGGTCCTAACCACCAGACTGCCAAGGAATTCCCTGAATTTTATGTTTACAATTAGGTCAAAGAAGAAGAAAGCTTAAGCTACACTTAAATTATACACAGTTTAAAAATTTCCAAAGAAAAATTATGGAATAATAATATACAAACCTGTCATATTTTTGGATCCAGGATTCCTCTATATTTTTAAATCTATTCTGATCAAATTCTATTTCCCACTGCAAGGCATTTATTTCCTATAGAAAAACATAGCACTTTCAAGCAAAATTACTACAATTAAACCATTTTATGACTTAACAAATAACTGAAATAAATCATTTAGTCATTTCACAGAACTAGGCTAAAGAGAAAACACTAATTATTGCTCAATAAGAGTCTGTGACATTTGTAAACATATATAACATGCCTCTTTAGCACTCAAAAAGCTTTACTGAAGGTTACTTATCATTAGAAAAATTTCAAATTGTCTAGCTTCAAATTCTGCTGGCTTGAGCCTAGATTTTTCATCACCTCCAATCCATGCAGACCCCAAAATACACTCTTGGAAGTCTGAGCCCAGGACACTCCCATCAAGAGAGAGTGAAACAGACACAGGAATGCGACCACCTAGAGTGATTCCTAACCACGATGGTTTATCACAGGACAGTGAGTTCCCTGTGCTATACAGTACGACCTTGCTGTTCATCCATTCTGTGTATAACGGTTTACACCTGCTAGGCCCAGACTCCCAGTCTGTCCTTCTCAAACCCCTCACCCCTTGGCAAACACAAGCCCGCTCTCTGTGTCTGTGAGTCTCAACTACAAGCCTGTTCTGTGTGTCTGTGAGTCTGTCTCTGTCTCGTAGACAGGTTCAGATCAGATCAGATCAGATCAGTCGCTCAGTCGTGTCCGACTCTTTGCGACCCCATGAACCGCAGCACGCCAGGCCTCCCTGTCCATCACCAGCTCCCGGAGGTCACTCAGACTCGCATCCATCAAGTCAGTGATGCCATCCAGCCATCTCATCCTCTGTCGTCCCCTTCTCCTCCTGCCCTCAATTCTTCCCAGCATCAGAGTCTTCTCCAATGAGTCAACTCTTCGCATGAGGTGGCCAAAATACTGGAGTTTCAGCTTTAGCATCATTCCTTCTAAAGAAATTCCAGGATTGATCTCCTTCAGAATGGACTGGTTGGAGCTCCTTGCAGTCCAAGGGACTCTCACAGGTTCATTCATGTCATATTTTAGATCCCACACATAAGTGATATCATCCGTTATTTGTCTTCCTCCCTCTGACTTACCTCACTTAGTATGATAATCTCAAGCTGCTTCCAATGCTGCTGCCTAATTACCTTTTTAGTGAAGATGAAATAGAAAGAGGCAAGCACTGCAGGGCAAATAGAGGAAGAAAAATAGAAAAAGAAGAGAAATAGAAGTGTCAATTTGGCAGGGTTGCCCATGTGACAATCTGTTTTGGATTATAAGATCCAAAAGGGAAGGGACTGTAGGAAGCTGAAGCACATCTGGTAGAAGCTAGGCACAAATGACATAACCATTGGTATGGGGATTTTTAAGGAAATTCTATTAGAAAGATTATTGAATTGAACAAGTCCATTGCCAACAAAAGTCCGTCTAGTCAAGGCTATCGTTTTTCCTGTGGTCATGTATGGATGTGAGAGTGGGACTGTGAAGACAGCTGAGCACCGAAGAATTGATGCTTTTGAACTGTGGTGTTGGAGAAGACTCTTGAGAGTCCCTTGGACTGCATGGAGATTCAACCAGTCCATTCTAAAGGAGATCAGTCCTGGGTGTTCATTGGAAGGATTGATGCTGAAGCTGAAACTCCAATACTTTGGCCACCTCATGCAGAGAGGTGACTCATTGGAAAAGACTCTGATGCTGGGAGGGATTGGGGGCAGGAGGAGAAGGGGACAACAGAGGATGAGATGGCTGGATGGTATCACTGACTCGATAGACGTGAGTATGAGTGAACTCTGGGAGTTGGTGATGGATAGGGAGGCCTGGTGTGCTGCGATTGATGGGGTCGCAAAGAGTCAGACATGACTGAGCGACTGAACTGAACTGATGCTACAAGTGGTCAAATACCTTCTCCAAGGATCTCTTTTGTTCCACAGTTTTTTGAAGCACTGCCTGGGTATGACTTGTGGCTTTGCCAAATATTGCCTAAGAAAAATAAAGACATATCAGTATAAATTAAATATCTGATCACCCTTATATACAAGGTGAAGTTCACATCTTTATTCTTCACATTTTTATTTTAAGACAGCAGAAAACGGCCTTGAGATGAGAAATCCCACAGGGACCACCTTTTGTATAGAGTTTGATAGCTCAAAATCAGAAGATCTTGGTTTGTTTCTTTCCCCATGAATGTGAGAATGAATGGATGGATGGATTTTCCACACAAAAATGAATCCATGAATATTCACAGCAGTATGATTTATAACAGCCAAAATGTATTAATATAACCGCATAAATGCCTATCAGCTGGTGAATGGGTAAGCAAAATGTGGCATATCTATACAATGGAATATTATTTGGTAATAAAAAAAGGAAGCAAGCATGACACATACTGCAACATGCATGAACCTTAAAAATATGTGAACTAAAAGAACTCGGAGGCACAAGAATCTACACACATATTGTAGGATTCTATTTATGAAACAGAAAAGGCAAAGCTGTAAAACAGACAGCAGATAGTGCTTGCTGGGGGATAGGAATAGGAGTAACTGCTAATGTGTAAGAGGTTCCTTTTGGCGGGTGATGGAAATGGTATAAATTAGGTTGTGATGATGGTTACACGAGTCTAAATTTAGTAAAAATAAATTGTAGGCTTAAAACAAGTGAAATTTATGACACATAAGTTTTATCTTAATAAAGCTGTTTTAAAAATCTGTAGCTAAAAAAAAAAACCACAACTGTATTAAGCATTGATGCTTTTATTTTAAAAGCTAAAACCAGGGAGTTCCTTGGTGATCTACTGGGTAGGATTCAGCACTTCCACTGCCATGGCCCAGGGTTCAGTCCCTGCTTGGGGAACTGAGATCCTGCAAGCTGTGCAACACAGCCAAAAATACAAAGATAAAGATAAATGAAAAACAAAAGCTAAAATCATACTACTTATCACTGGAATGCGTACCTGATGAAAGTTTGAAAATAACTTCTTACCATGCTTTGAAGAATTTTCAATGCTTCTTCTTTACCTTCAAGTTGTCTTTGAGATGCCTCAAGTTCAGTTTTCAAAATTTCTACCTCCTGAGGAAAAAAATATAATCAGTCTTCCTATCTGTAATATATGCAACCCCTAATGATCAACTTAGTATATATTTAAGCTCAACATTCACTTTGACTCAAAGCACTCTGACCTTACAAAATGAGGTTGGAAAATCCTCCAGGCTATATAAGTGGACCAGAGAGGCTAAAACTGAGATCATTACTATCAGGTATCAGTTATGTCTAAAAGCCCAAATTTTTTGCTTTTACTTATCTAGGCCACACAGTTTGTGTGTGTATGTGTGTGTTTGCTTCTGCTTTTTGGCCACACGTGAGGCTTGTGGGATTGTGTGTGTGTGTGTGAGTGTGTGTGTATTTGCTTCTGCTTTTTGGCCATACACGAGGCTTGTGGGATTGTGTGTGTGTGTGTTTGCTTCTGCTTTTCGGCCACATATGAGGCTTGTGGGATTGTAGTTAGTTCCCCAACCAGGGATTGAACCTGAGCTGCTGGCAGTGAGAGTGCAGAGTCCTAACCACTGAACCACCAGGGAATTCCCTAGGCTCCACAGTTAATAATTTGGAGAAAAATCTTTAGACCATGTAAATTAAGCACATGCTCATACATTCAGCTCCATGAGCTATTACTATTATGGCTTAGACTGTGCTCTCTATCCCAAAAGATATGTTCAAGCTTTAACCCCTGGTACCATAAATTCGACCTTATTTGGAAATAAAGTCTTTGCAAGTGTAATTAAAGTCATACTGGATTAGGGTAGGCCTCAATCCAGTGACTGGTGTGATGCAGCTACAAGTCTGAGACTGTTGGTGGCAACCACCAGAAGCTAGGAAGGTTGTAAAGGTCCCTCTAGATCTTTCAGAGGGTACATGGTCCACCAAAACCTTGATTTCGGGCCTCTGAAATTAAAAGATGCTTACTCCTTGGAAGGAAAGTTATAAGACCAACCTAGACAGCATATTAAAAAGTAGAGACATTACTTTGTCAACAAAGGTCCGTCTAGTTAAGGCTATGGTTTTTCCAGTAGTCATGCATGTATATGAGAGTTGGATTGTGAAGAAAGCTGAGCACCAAAGAATTGATTCTTTTGAACTGTGGTGTTGGAGAAGACTCTTGAGAGAGTCCCTTGGACTGCGAGGAGATCCAACCAGTCCATCCTAAAGGAAATCAGTCCTGGGTGTTCACTGGAAGGACTAACGTTGAAGCTGAAACTCCAATAATTGGGCCACCTTATGTGAAGAGCTGACTCATTTGAAAAGACCCTGATGCTGGGAAAGATTGAGGGCAGGAGGAGAAGGGGACGACAGAGGATGAGATGGCTGGATGGCATCACTGACTCAATGGACATGGGTTTGGGTAGACTCCGGCAGTTGGTGATGGACAAGGAGGCCTGGCGTGCTGCGGTTCATGGGGTCGCAAAGAGTCGGATGCGACTGAGTAACTGAACTGAACTGAGCCTCCATAACTGAAAAACAATCAGTCTGCTCTTTTAAGCCGCCCGTGTGTCAGAGCAGCTCTAGGAAAGCAGTAGAGCAGCTTTCACCAGAAGAGTCACAAATGCGCCTAAAGACAGCTTTCCTGTCCCTGAGAGGACAGCCACCCGCATTGGAACTCCTGTTCCCAAGCAAGATGGACAACCTCCGCAGACCCCCTGGGCGCTTTCTGGTCCTCTGACTTGAAAGAGGTTAAATTAAGTCAGGTTATTTCAAGCCACACGCTCTGGGTAGACAGATGAAAGGGAGTGACTACTATTTTCTCTAGGAGATTAGAGAAGTAAGGTGGAAAGGAGAAGAGGAGGGCATGTTTACATAAACAGCCTTTTTGAGAGATAAGGACACCAGTTGGAAGTTAGGAGCTTACCACCATGGCTCAAGAATGTCTGGAAAGCCAACAACCGCATTCCATGCCATGTTAGTATCACTTAAACAAAATGTCAGTGGTCGTCATTCACATGAAAATTTGTATATCAGCCTGAGTACCTACCTCTAAAGTTTCATGAAGACGTTGCCTTAATTCCGCATTTGACAACTCTGAATTAGAATCTATTAGAGGGAGAAAAAATTAAATATTTATTAAATATTTTCTTAAATTAGTTAGATATAGGACATTTGTTTGCAAGATATCAAATATAGGCTTTCCCTAAATTGAAAAGAGAAAATAATTGTAATAAAACAATGATGATAAAAACAGGTAGCTTAAAACATTCCACAAATGAAAAGACACATACTTTTGAATGAAAAGATTCTTTTAAAAAAAAAGGACTCTTAAATAAAACTGTTGTTAACAAATTGGTTAACTACTATAACCAAAATACAGTATCAGAAAACATGAATGTTCGTGAGTGAAATAAATGAATTTTGGTGTTTGGCTTAAGCCTATTCAATATCATGATATAAATATCTAAGAAATAACCTGAATTTAGTTTCTTTCTGAGGGGAATGACTAGAATTCTCTAGTAACTTCAGTTATTCTCTCCTTAACGTGATCTGCTGCTGCTGCTGCTAAATCGCTTCAGTCGTATCCGACTCTGTGCAACCCCATAGACGGCAGCCCACCAGACTCCCCCGTCCCTGGGATTCTCCAGGCAAGAACACTGGAGTGGGTTGCCATTTTTGAGACATTAAACTGAGTTTTCCAGGAACTTCATTTTCATCACAGTCTCACTGGCAACAGAAAAACACTGAACTGGTAAATTAGAGCAAGAGGGCAGGAAGTAAAAAGAAGCAAAACAATTAGAATATTTGGAAGTACATTAAAAATTTCTCAACGTTTTTTTGGCTATTCTGAACTTTCATGAACATGACAGTATCCAAGGGAAAACCTAAGTCATGTTTTTACTCTGATAATTCAGGGTTCCAAGGAGGGACAAAAGTGCCTCTGGGCTGACAGTGACAAGTTCTATGCTATTATACTTGTGGTGGCAGAATAATGGCCCCCAACAATGTCTACATCTTAATCCCAGAGCCTGTGAATACCTAGCAAAAGGGATTTTTGCAGATGTGATTGAGAACTTGGAGACAGGAGATTATTCTGGATTACGCAGCTGGGCCAGATGTAATCACAAAGGTCCTTACAAATGAAAAGAGGAGGCAGGGGAGTCAAATCAGAGTGATGATGCAGCGGGAGAAAGACTAGACCAGCAACTACAGGCTTCAAAGATAGAGGAAGGGGACCATGGACCAGGGGAACTCAGCCTCTACACCATGGAAAAGGCAAGGGACAGGATTCTCCCCTGGAGCCTCCAGAAAGAAGGGAGTCACACTAACACTATGGTGTTAGTAGAAACCTACTTTGGGCTTCTGACCTACAGAACTGTAAGAGAATAAAATTTGTGTTTCTTTAAACCACTACATTTCTGATCATTTGGAAACTGCCTATTAGCAAGAGGAAACGAATACCATATTCTTACCTAGAATCAAGTCAACTCTGATGAAAAGAAAAAAGTCCATAAACTCCCAAAATAGGAGCTCATACCATTACTATTTTCCTGGGTTGGGAAGATCCCCTGAAGAAGGAAATGGCAATCCACTCCAGTACCCTTGCCAGGAAAGTCCCATGGACAGAGAAGCCTGGGAGGCTATAGTCCATGGGGTCGCGAAGAGTCGGACACAGCTGAGGGACTTCACTTTCACCATTACTATTATTTCTTATTTATATCCCAGTAGTTTCCTAAAGTTTTTAATGCTCAGTTTTCACCATCTGTCTTGCAAAACAGTATCCATCCTCTATGCATGATAAAGAATTTGAAGAAAAATATGTAAATAATCTCATTTTAATTTCAAGAAGGATTCTGAAGGATAGAGATCAGTCCCTAGCTGCAACATGTTATTCGTACATCTGAAACCATGTTTCTTAAATAATTTTCATGCTGTTCCACTTTGGAGAGGAAGTTTTACAATGGTGGATTACAAAAGATTCAGCCACACCAGAGCTGTGCCCCAGTGCAGGCAGGGGCTCGCCCACCAGTTCCCAGTCACTTCAGAGATGTTAACATTCTATCACAAGGTGATTCTGAATGTTAGTCTCTCCTTAGTGTACAAGCAGAATTTATGTTTAGTTATGACAAATTAAGATTAATTTTATTTTGAGAATTTTATGATATCCCTAAACTAATCTGAAGCCTGTGTCCTACCTTGTAACACTCTTTCCCCAGATGAGCTCCAGGCTTGCAGTGCTCAAATGTCACCTCCTCAGGGAGGCCCTCCTAGATCTCTGCCTGAAACAGCAGCACCTCTGCCCTCCAATCACTTACTGTCTTTTTATTTACTACTGCCTAACGTTATATAGAGGATGAGATGGCTGGATGGCATCACTGACTCGATGGACATGGGTTTGGGTGAACGCCGGGAGTTGGTGATAGACAGGGAGGCCTGGCGTCCTGCGATTCACGGGGTTGCAAAGAGTCGGACAGGACTGAGTGACTGAACTGAACTGACCTGAATGTTATATAGTTGATCTGCAGGTTTATTTTCTGTGTCCTCTACCATGAATGTGACCTCCATGACCTTAGAGCCTTTGACTATTTTGTTCACTGATGTTATTCCCAGAACCTGGTACTGTCGTGGGCACCTAACAGGTACCCAGTAAACGTTTATCAAATAAGACCAAAAAAATGTAAAAATGAAATATATCACTACTTCTCAAGAAAAGTAAGGTAAGTAATCACTTATCGATATTACTAACATATATGTCAGCTAGTCAGTCCAGTCACTCAGTCGTGTCCGACTCTTTGTGACCCCATGGACTGCAGCAAGCCAGGCTTCCCTGTCCATCACCAACTCCTGGAGCTTGTATGTAACGACACAGAATAACTACTTCACAATTTGTATAATACTTGGAAACAGAAAGATCAATTACTTTTATACCATCACCAATCAATCTCTATGCTATACTATGCTAAGTCACTTCAGTCGTGTCCGACTCTGTGCGACCCCATAGACGGCAGCCCACCAGGCTCCCCCATCCCTAGGATTCTCCAGGCAAGAACACTGGAGTGGATTGCCATTTCCTTCTCCAATGCATGAAAGTGAAGTCGCTCAGTTGTGTCTGACTCTTCGCGACCCCATGGACTGCAGCCTACCAGGCTCCTCCGTCAATGGGATTTTCCAGGCAAGAGTACTGGAGTGGGGTGCCATTGCCTTCTCCAATCAATCTCTAGAGGTGAATAAAGATAAATTTCTAAAACCCATGATGGTGACCCATCTTGGTGACAGCCTTGATTGCACTCGTAGGGGAGAAAAGAAGAGGAGGACAGTAGGCATCCTTACCGGTGCTACTTTGTCGCTTGTGATAGGGAATTCGGGGCCCTTCCAGGTATGTATCTTGAAAGCTCTTCTGTCTGGAACACTGAAAAATGGCACCGTTTCTTTTGTCCCCGTTTCTTGAACAAAGGGGAGGACTAGAATTCTTTCCATCTGATCTTTTTCTAGATTTAAATAAATGTGAAACTGGCACTTCACCAATGCCGCCAGGCCTTCTTCCGAGGCCATAGCCTAGGTCGCCTTCTGCCGTGTCATCGTCCTCTGTTTCCCAGGCCTGCCCCTCCGCCTCACTCGGCAGCCTCACCACGCTGCTCATCAGTCACGTGCCTTCTTTACAGTGGGCTGCCCTGCTGGCACAGCAGTAAAGAATAATCTGCCTGCCAGTGCAGAAAACGCGGGTTCTGTCCCTGGGTCGGGAAGGTCCCCTGAAGCCTTCTTTACCTAGTTACCTGTAGTTAAGAAAAACAGCAGTTAAAATCCAATCAGTATAATCAGAGTTGGGGTTGCCAGGGAAGAAAAGGTCCTTTCTATACCATGCTGGCCGGGGAAGGCAATGGCACCCCACCCCAGTACTTTTGCCTGGAAAATCCCATGGACGGAGGAGCCTGGTAGGCTCCAGTCCATGGGGTCGCTAAGAGTCGGACACGACTGAGCGACTTCACTTTGACTTTTCACTTTTCTGCATTGGAGAAGGAAATGGCAACCCACTCCAGTATTCTTGCCTGGAGAATCCCAGGGACGGGGGAGCCTGGTGAGCTTCCGTCTATGGGGTCGCACAGAGTCGGACACGACTGAAGCGACTTAGCAGCATACCATGCTGGCAGAGCCAGCGACGCACAAACACACAGATGTCCCTGACAACCCAACTGAAGCTATTTAACATTTCAGGACTTTTTAAATAAGAAAAAGAAAAATCTGACTCTATATTTCTGAGGACACAGGACAAACTTTTAATGAATCCAATAATAACTGATCAGGATGAAGAGATCAGGCTTTGCCAAGGAAACAACAGTCTTGACAAATGAGCTTCCAAAGGAAAGCATTCAGTTTTCACAAGCCTAAGAGCTGTACAAAATTCAGCAGTCTTGGGAGTTCCCTGGTGGTCCAGTAGTTAAGATCCTGGTTGGGGAATAAGATCCAACAAGCTGAGAGGTGCACCCAAATATATATATATATATATATATATATATATATATATATATATATATATATATATTCCAAAAAGTGTCTGAAAAATCAGCTTCCAATGCCTAAGACCATCCTACCCGTCTTTGTGGTCCTTCATCTGCCTGAGATACTCAGGACTCTGACACTCTCTCCTACAGCTCTGCTTGGTTCATTGTCCATTTCTGCGCAGACACAATTAGGAGAGGTTTTGCTGGGTCAGTGACAGGTGGGAGGGAAGAAGGTTCCCTCTCCTGCCCCTACATCATCCCTCCCTCTCTTTTTTCTCAAACCAGGTCGCATGTGTGATCAAAACCCTCCACTGTTTCTCAGCACAGAGTAAACGTCAAAGCCCTTCCAATGGTGAGGGGCCCCAGGTTCATCTCTGCCTCGTACCCTCACCCTGGGCCAGCCGCCCTGACCTCCCTGGTGGTGTTGACTCAGCCAGGTATTCCTGCCCCAGAGCTTCGAGTTCCCCATGCCCTGAATACTCTTTCCCCAGCGGATGCACAGCTGGTCCCTTGCCTCTTTGGATCTTTCCTACAGTGTCTCCTTCTCACTGCTACCTTTCCTGGTACCCCACCTAAATTTGCCAACTCCTCCTCCCTCTCCTACTTCTCTGCCTGATTCTTCTCTTTGGCATTTATAACCTTCTAGCATGCCCTTCCATGTTTTACTCATTTTCAAAGCATACCTCCAAAAGGGAGCCTAGGGAAGACTATGGTTTTTCCAGTAGTAATGTCTGGATGTAAGAGGTAGACCACAAAGAAGGCTGAGCGCCAAAAATTGATGTTTCTGAACTGTGGTGTTAGAGAAGACTTAAGAATCCGAGGACAGCAAGAACATCAAACCAGTCAATCTGAAAGGAAATCAACCCTGAATATTGGAAGGACTGATGCTGAAGCTGAAGCTCCAGTACTTTGGCCACCTGATGCAAGGAGCCAACTCATTGGAAAAGACGCCAATGCTGGGAAAGACTGAAGGCAGGAGAAGAAGGGGGTGACAGAGGATGAGATGGTTGGATGGCATCATTGACTCAATGGACATGAGTTTGAGCAAACTCCGGGAGATAGTGAAGGATAGGGAAGCCTATGTGTTGCAGTCGATGGGGTCACAAAGAGTCGGACACAACTTAGCAGCGAACAACAATAAAAGGGAAGCAGAAGGTGGCTCTGGCTTGCCTGTGATGCTTCTTAAAAAGCAGGATGTCCTCAACATTTCCTCTGCCAGAGCCCAAACCTGCTCCTGAGGGCACCAAGTGGAATGCAAGCTCCACAGGGTAGAGACTGTTGTCTGAATCATACTGCAAGCCCAATGCCTAAACAGTTATCAGAAACATCATCTGTGCTCAACACGTACTTTTAAATAAATGGATAAAGGAAGGAAGAAATAAACAAACAAACTGAGGGACTTCCCTGGAGATACAGTGGTTAAGTCTCCATGCTTTCACTGCAGGGGGCATGGGTTCGATCCTGGTCAGCAAACTAAGATCCTGCATGCTGAACGGCACAATCAAAATACATAAATAGATATATAAATAGTAGTGTTAGTCACTCAGTCGTGTCAGACTCTTTGTGACCCTATGGACTGTAGCCTGCCAGGCTCCTCTGTCCATGGAATTCTCCAGGGAAGAATACTGGAGCGGGTTGCCATTCCCTTCTCCAGAGGATCTTCCTGACCCAGGGATCAAACCCAGGTCTCCTGCATTGTAGGCAGATTCTTTACCATTGGAGCTGCTGCTGCTGCTGCTAAGTCGCTTCAGTCGCGTTCGACTCTGTGAGACCCCATAGATGGCAGCCCACCAGGCTCCCCCATCCCTGGGATTCTCCAGGCAAGAACACTGGAGTGGGTGGCCATTTCCTTCTCCAATGCATGAAAGTGCAAAGTGAAAGTGAAGTCGCTCAGTCGTGTCCAACTCTTAGCGACCCCATGGACTGCAGCCTACCGGGCTCCTTCGTCCATGGGAGTTTCCAGGCAAGAGTACTGGAGTGGGATGCCATTGCCTTCACCATCGGAGCTATAGATGTATCAATAAAAGACAGATAAATAAACACACAAATTAAAAAACTGAAATACTTGCCCGGGGTAAAAAACTGAACAGTCACCTTGGTAAGGCTCCCCACTGGATAACATGGGACTAACTGCTGGTGAAAATGCCATACAGAGAAATGCCCATCACTGAGCCCTCCCACAAGGAGCCCACTGTGGCCACCTGCCTGATAACAATGGCCTACCCGTTGGCTGAAGAGCACCAGAAACGCCCGGCCTTGTCCCTCCAGTACCAGGGCAGTTAAGAGGGCCTTTCACCACCAGGCATTTCAAAACAGCTGCTGTGCTGAAGTTGTTTAGAAACATTTCATCCTTTTCTCAAGACTCATGTTTTTTAAAAAAGGAAAATAAACACATCTGACATCCTTTCTAAATATCCTGCTGTTTAAGTAGCTGCTTACCAGGACATTCAAAATGGTTAAATCTCAGTCTTGTGCTTTTGCTGAAGTTGCTCTCTTAGTTTGCTGCTATTAAAAGCACACTTAGATGCCAAATAAATCTATCATGTTTGAAGGGGATCCTGGTGCCTTTAGGGCCAAGGTACCATATATTTTTAGTGTTTAATAACAAAGGCCCTTAAAAATTTTTTAAAACAAAACAAAGGCCCTTAGAAAACTGGAAAAGATACATCATAAAAGAAGGTACGTAGATGGAAAGAGACTCAGCATCATTCATCATGAAAGAACTGGAGATTTAAACCACAGTGAGATTCCACCACCTACCACTGACAATTCCAGGTGCGCCGAGGATATGGACACCACATACACAGCAGGCAGGAGTGTAAGACAGTACAACCACTGAAAAAGTCTGAAGGCTTCTTTCAAACAAGTGACCCATCAGTTGCATTTACCCAAGAGGAATGAAAACACTGTGCATACAAAGATGTGTACATGAATGTTCAGTTCTTTGGGTAATATTCAAATTAGCCAAAAAAAACCCTGAAAACAACCCAAATGTTCAGCAACAGGAAAATGAACATACTGTGGTAGTCCACACAAAGAATATACTCAGAAATAAATAACAAACTTCAGACGCATGTGATAATATGAATCTTACATTATGCTAACAGAAGAACGGTATACTGTATGAAATCTGGACCAACAGACAACAGATCAATGGTTTCCTGCAGTGGGAAGGACGAGGGAACTTTTCTGGAGTGATGAAAAAGTCTTGGGTCTTGACTGGATGATGGTTTTTCAAATTCATTAAACCATATGTTTACAATGGTACCTTTTATTATATGTAAATTATACCTCAAAAATAAGCTGTTAAAAAAATTTTTTTTAAAGTAAAGGATCTTTTAACTGGACTAGGGGAAAAGATGAGAAGTGTGTTAAGTGGTTTTCTTGTCCTTGGTAAGAAAATCATTAAACTGGATGTCTTACGTTGGTAACAACTTTTAAACCATGATCTAATAATTGCCAGCACTTGTTGCTTCAGATCAGATCAGATCAGTCGCTCAGTAGTGTTCCGACTCTTTGTGACCCCATGAACTGCAGCACGCCAGGCCTCCCTATCCATCACCAGCTCTCGGAGGTCACTCAGACTCACATTCATCGAGTCAGTGATGCCATCCAGCCATCTCATCCTCTGTCGAACCCTTCTCCTCCTGCCCCCAATCCCTCCCAGCATCAGAGTCTTCTCCAATGAGAACTCTTCGCATGAGGTGGCCAAAATACTGGAGTTTCAGCTTTAGCATCATTCCTTCCAAAGAAATCCCAGGGCTGATCTTCAGAATGGACCGGTTGGATCTCCTTGCAGTCCAAGGGACTCTCAAGAGTCTTCTCCAACACCACAGTTCAAAAGCATCAATTCTTCGGCGCTCAGCCTTCTTCACAGTCCAGCTCTCACATCCATACATGACCACAGGAAAGACCATAGCCTTGACTAGGCGAACCTTTGTTGGCAAAGTGATGTCTCTGCTTTTCAATATGCTATCTAGGTTGGTCATAACTTTCCTTCCAAGGAGCAAGCGTCTTTTAATTTCATGGCTGCAGTCACCATCTGCAGTGATTTTGGAGCCCAGGAAAATAAAATCTGACACTGTTTCCACTGTTTCTCCATCTATTTCCCATGTAGTGATGGGACCAGATGCCATGATCTTCGTTTTCTGAATGTTGAGCTTTAAGCCAACCTTTTCACTCTCCACTTTCACTTTTATCAAGAGGCTTTTGAGTTCCTCTTCACTTTCTGCCATAAGGGTGGTATCATCTGCATATCTGAGGTTATTGATATTTCTCCCGGCAATCTTGATTCCAACTTGTGTTTCTTCCAGTCCAGCATTTCTCATGATGTACTCTGCATATAAGTTAAATAAACATGGTGACAATATGCAGCCTTGACGTACTCCTTTTCCTATTTGGAACCAGTCTGTTGTTCCATGTCCAGTTCTAACTGTTGCTTCCTGACCTGCATATAGATTTCTCAAGAGGCAGATCATGTGGTCTGGTATTCCCATCTCTCTCAGGATTTTCCACAGTTTATTGTGATCTACACAGTCAAAGGCTTTGGCATAGTCAATAAAGCAGAAATAGATGTTTTTCTGGAACTCTCTTGCTTTTTCCATGATCCAGCGGATGTTGGCAATTTGATCTCTGGTTCCTCTGCCTTTTCTAAATCCAGCTTGGACATCAGGAAGTTCACGGTTCACATATTGCTGAAGCCTGGCTTGGAGAATTTTGAGCATTACTTTACTAGCGTGTGAGATGAGTGCAATTGTGCGGTAGTTTGAGCACTCTTTGGCATTGCCTTTCTTTGGGATTGGGATGAAAACTGACCTTTTCCAATCTTGTGGCCACTGCTGAGTTTTCCAAATTTGCTGGCATATTGAGTGCAGCACTTTCACAGCATCATCTTTCAGGATTTGGAATAGCTCCACTGGAATTCCATCACCTCCACTAGCTTTGTTCATAGTGATGCTTTCTAAGGCCCACTTGACTTCACATTCCAGGATGTCTGGCTCTAGGTCAGTGATCACACCATCATGATAAGCACTTGTTGCTTACTAGACACTATTCTTACTTACTATTCTTACTTACTAGACACATCATGATCACACCATCACACCATCATGATAAGCACTTGTTGCTTACTAGACACTATTCTAAGTGCTCTACTTCGATTATTCTATTTAATCTACACAAACACTTTAAAAGACAATACTACTGCTGCTGCTAAGTCACTTCAGTTGTGACCGACTCTGCGCGACTCCATAGACGGCAGCCCACCAGGCTTCCCCATCCCTGGGATTCTCCAGGCAAGAACACTGGAGTGGGTTGCCATTTCCTTCTCCAATGCATGAAAATGAAAAGTGAAAGTGAAGTTGCTCAGTCGTATTCGACTCTTAGCGACCCTATGGACTGCAGCCTTCCAGGCTCCTCCGTCCATGGGATTTTCCAGGCAAGAGTACTAGAGTGGGATGGCACTGCCTTCTCCGAAAAGACAATACTACTATTGTTTAAGTCTACCTAGAACCATTACACTGAAGTACAGAGAGGTTAAATAACATAGCTAGAGTATAGCCAGATTCTGAATCTAGCCTCCTCATGTCAAAGATACTGCTAGACTCTTAGACATTGCTTTCTATCTTTCAGAGAATTTTAATGAGATTAATATCAGAGTAAACCAAGTTTCTATTACTTATGACATCAAATAAAACTGAGAGTGAAAGTCTAGCATAGTCAGTTTGGCCAACACTCAACACAGTATATTGGACCCATTTTCCCCCCAAAATTTTTATGAAATCCTTTTGGTTCCTTTATATGTTTATTCCCTAAACAAGTCTGTCTATTTTTATTTGTCAAGGTTGATAGGAAATTACTTATTGAATCAGAGACCAATCCCTAAGAGGCTGCACTAGAGCAGATTTCTGCTTATAAATTCAACCTCCTGCCTCTGTTAAGAAGGGTGTGGTCAGGGTCTGGCAGCCAGCAGTGAAGAAAATGGAATTGGTCAAGACAAAGGAAAAAAGCAGTAAGAGGAAAGAGTAAGCAATCACAAGATCAGCTAAGAATATTTTTCAAAGTGCCACATATATTCAGGTATCACAGGTATGCCTTGCCACTGTTCAGAGTTAAATATGAGATTTCACATGGTCTAATGCTCTAGTGTTTTTTAAAATGTAACTTTGGGACACTTTTATATACTAAGTCTAGAGTGACTTTTTCATCACTCCAGAAAAGTTCCGTCATGCCCTTTGAAGTTATCCTTCCCACCCCAGGCAACCATTGATAATAGTAATCTGTGATGCAGTCAAACTTGACTTTTAGAACACATTTCTTATAAGAAAGAAGAAAAGACTGAAGTTACATTCCATTCAACCACTTTTAAATGCATTCAAGGTTATCGACCAGGGAGGCAGCAGGAGGTGTGACGGAGAATGCCCTGATCCAGGAGGCCTGGGTTCAAATCTCACACCACCACTTGCTGCTCTGTGATTCTGGGCAAGTCATTTAACCTCTCAGAGCCTATGTCAGAATTTCCAAAATGGGTTTAAGCATAGCTACTTTATAGGCGGATTTGGGGCACTATTAATATACTTGAAGTCAATGTTGGTTGATATGAATTTGAGTTTTAGTGTCTTCATTTCTCAAGTCAGGGGACTGGACAAGACTCTCTTGTTCTTTAGACCTCTAAAGTTCTGATTCTATTGCAGCATTCTTCGAAGGTATGCCCCAGGGAACTCTGGCTCTCTGGACTATTCAGTGTTGCTAGGAATAAAAGAATCCTTTTGGTTTTATCAAGGGTGTAAAATTATACAGAAAATTACACGTCAGTGGCAGAGCCAGAACTAGAAACCACATCTCTGGCTCCCAGCCTACTTGCGAATGGCCCCTGGATGAACAGATGACGGACTGTGAGCAGACAAGCTCCTACTCTTTCGTTAAAACAACCCTGAATGGGACATGGGTCTTCCTAATTCCTAAATCTAAGACCTAGCCTCCTAATCCCTACATTTAAGACAGCCTCATCCCTCTGCACAAGCTATGATGCTGCTGACTCGCCATGTCCAAGGCCCCCTTGGCTCCTCAACCCCACAGGGGTCCCTGACTGCCTCCCACCTGCCCACTCAGACTCCTTTTCCTCTTCCTGTCCCTTTTGTATATATTTGGCATCCTCTCCTAAATACTTTAAATATACATCTCCAGCTGGTTATCCCCAGAGAAGGCGATGGCACCCCACTCCAGTACTCTTGCCTGGCAAATCTCATGGATGGAGGAGCCTGGTAGGCTGCAGTCCATGGGGTCGCTAAGAGTCGGACACGACTGAGCGACTTCCCTTTCACTTTTCATTTTCATGCACTGGGGAAGGAAATGGCAGCCCACTCCAGTGTTCTTGCCTGGAGAATCTCAGGGACGGCAGAGCCTGGTGGGCTGCCATCTATGGGGTCACACTGAGTCGGACACGACTGAAGTGACTTAGCAGCAGCAGCAGCAGCAGCTGGAGCAGCAGCAGCTGGTTATCCTGCTAGCAATTCAAACACAGGTTGTTCAAAAATACTTTCATTGCACTCCCCACCTCCACCCCAGGTCTTCTCCTGAGTCCCCCATTTCTGCAAATCCATCAACCATGCTTCAAAATATTCAGGGACAAAAACTCCAGGATTTAGGCTTTTTCCCTTTTTCTTACTTTCTAGCGTTTGGTTGCCAAGTTTTCCACAAAATTTCCCCAAGCCATGTCCTCCTTTGGGCTGCCCTGGTGGCTCAGTGGTAAAGAATCCGCCTGCAACGCAGGAACCACAGGAGAAGCAGCTTCAATCCCTGGGATGGGAAGAGCCCCTGGAGGAAGAAATGGCAACAAACTCCAGTATCCTTGCCTGGAGAATTCCACAGACAGAGTAGCCTGCAGTGCTACAGTCCATAGAGTTACAAAGAGTCAGACACGACTGAAGCAACTTGGCACGCACGTACACATATGTCCCTCTTTGCACATCAACGTCATAGCCCTGGATGAATTTCTTTAACCTCACCTGGGCTAAACCAATACTCCCCTAACTGCTGCCAAGTCAATCATCTCCAAGCACACATCCAATGATGCCCCTCTCCTGCCCTAAAACAAGCCACTGCTCCCGTGGCATATACAATGAAAGCAGGTGGCGCCCTTTTCTATAAGGTAACGGCAGCTCTCACTTCCTGTGCCACGTGAACTCCCTGAGCACGCTCTGTGCTTCCGTGTGAGAGGTGTTTTACCTGCTCCCAGGCCCCCGCAGCCTCATCTCCTTAAAGTCTCTGCTGGAGCCACTCTCCAGCCCAGGGATCCGTTCTCGTCTCAGGACCCCCTCAGTTCACAACAGCCACCCCTTTCAGTAGCCCTCCCGAGTCCCTGGGGCCAGAAGCGATTTCTCCCACCTCTGAGCCCTCCTCGCTCAGTGTTGTACCTTTCTAACAGTCCTTCCTTCCTTCCTGACTTGTGTTTTTATTGTACACGCCCCTAATGCGTGTGTCTCCTTTACTTGTGCATAACAGGTGTTCCAGAGACACTTTACAGATGGAAGAGAAAAAGAAAACAGATTCCTGCTTGGAAAACATGAACTAGAAAAACCCACACCCACAATTCTTTCCTTAGCAAACAAGTTGATCAAACAGACACTTAATTCCTGGCAAAAAGGAAGTGACTTCAGCCCTTTCTGTAAACAATGGTCTACTGCATACCACTGCAGAATTCTGTTTAAATTTTTATGTTAAAATAATTTTAGATATACAGTAAGTTGCAAAGATAGTACCGTGAACTCCTGTACACCCTTTACCCAAATTCTTTTAATGAAGTATTAGGGTACATTTATCAAAAATAAGAAATCAACAATGATACACACTTAACTAAACCATATATCTGTATGTGTGTTAGTAGCTCAGTCGTGTCTGACTCTTTGGGACCCCATAGACCATAGCCTTCCCGGCTCCTTTGTCCATGGAATTCTCCAAGCAAGAATATTGGAGTGGCTTGTCATTCCCTTCTTCAGGGGATCTTCCAGACCCAGGGATCAAACCCAGGTCTCCCACACTGTAGGCAGACTCTTTACCCACTGAGCTACCAGGGAAACCCTAACTAAACCATATACTTTATCAGAATTTCCCCTTTCCCGTTGTTATTGTTCAGTCCCTCAGGCCTGCCCAACTCTGCAACCCCATGGGCTGCAGCACACCAGGCTTCCCTGTCTTTCACTATCTCCCTGAGTTTGCTGAAACTCATGACCATTGAGTTGATGATGCCGTCCAACCATCTCATCCCCTGTCGTTCCCTTCTCCTCCAGCCCTCAGTCTTTCCTGCATCAAGGTCCTTTCCAGTTTCCCTACTTAAGTCCTTTGCTGTTCGAGGATCCAATCCAGGATATCACAATTCATTTAGTGAGATACAGTTTTAACGTTCATAATTAGTAGAAAAAATATAGAAAAAGTAATAAAGGAGGAGGGGACAGAGGCAGAAATAGAGTCTTTCGAACCTATTTCTTATTTCCATAATATCAGTCAAGGCCATTAACTAGCAGGAGGGAAAGGAGGAGCCCGTTTACCAGCTTGTCCACAACCTGTGGAGTTCCTCGAATTAGCGCAGCTGCGTCCTGGGGTCTGGCTCCACACCCTCCCCAGGATCCCTGGCGGGTGAAGAACCGAGAGTGGGGCACGGCGAGGGGCACCCTGGCCGACTCGCGCCGCCCGCTTCTCGCCCCGACGGCCCCCAAGCGTGCTCACCGGGCCCGAGCCTCCTCGCCGCGCGCGCCGCCGTCCCTCCCGCCACATGACCGCGCGGCGCGGCCCCGATCGGGAAGGCGGCGAGGAGCCCGCGTCCCTGGTCCCGCCCCCTACCTCGGGGCCACCGTCTGAGCTCTCCCGCCTAGGATGCGGGGACTAGGAGCTCTGTGCGACTTGGACACCCATAATGTCCCCAGATACAGCGCAACCGAGTTAGAAATAATAGCTCGAGACCTCGAGAAACGACGAGGCCGTGTGTGCGTCACTGAAGGTAAAATGAACTGGTTCAAAGCTTAAGCCTCTGCTGCTGCTGCTGCCAAGTCGCTTCAGTCGTGTCCGACTACGTGCGACCCCATAGATAGCAGCACACTAGGCTCCTCTGTCCCTGGGATTCTCCAGGCAAGAATACTGGAGTGAGTTGCCATTTCCTTCTCCAATGCAAGAAAGTGAAAGGTGAAAATGAAGTCGCTCAGTCGTGTCCGACTCTTAGCGACCCCATGGACTGCAACCTACCAGGCTCCTCCGTCCGTGGGATTTTCCAGGCAAGAGTGCTTAAACCTCTAGGCGTCGCTTAAGAGAGCTGAGCTGAAGCGGAGCGTTTGAAAAGGATTTCAGAGCCGAGGAATGAGGAAGCCTTGCAGGCCAAAGGAACTGCCAGGGCGAAGGCTAGGCAGTGGGAGGGAACCAGAGAGCAGGGCCTGGAGAACTGCTACTGAGGAGATCCATTCCTGTGAATTTCCTGAGAAAGACCCTACCTCCCTTCAACCCCACCCAAAACGTGCCAGTCCTTAGCTTCCTCACCTGGTGCAGTGATTTTGATATTTCCTAATACCTCATGCGAAGAGTTGACTCATTGGAGAAGACTCTGATGCTGGGAGAGATTGGGGGCAGAAGGAGAAGGGGACGACAGAGGATGAGATGGCTGGATGGCATCACCGACTCGATGGACGTGAGTTTGAGTGAACTCCGGGAGTTGGTGATGGACAGGGAGGCCTGGCGTGCTGCAGTCCATGGGGTCACAAAGAGTCAGGCACGACTGAGCGACTGAACTGAACTGAATACCCGACAGGGCTTCCCAGGTGGCTCAGTGATAAAGAATCTGCCTGTCAATGCAAGAAACGAGGGTTCAATCTCTGGGTCAGGAAAATCCCCTGGAGGAGGAAATGACAACCCACTCCAGTATTCTTACCTGGGAAATCCCATGAACAGAAGAGCGTGGCGGACTTCGCTCCATAGAGTCGCAAAGAATCAGACACGACTGAGCACACAGGCATGCCACCTTGTAGTAGGTGATGTGGACCTATCCGGGGGCCTGTCTCCTAGACACCATCTTGGTTAAGAGATGCATGCGCACACGTGGGAGGGCCCTACCACGAGGGCAAGACTCTCTGAGCCCTCCCATGTGTCTATTCACACATACCTTTTTCCTCCTGTAAACACTTGTTTCACTGTCTCTCCTGGGAATTCATTTCTACACAGGTGGCGAGCCAGGGCCTTGTCACTAGTCACAGGTTCCTGGTGGTCTAGAGACTAGGATTCAGTACTCTCACTCCCAGAGCCTGACTTTCAGTCTCTGGCCAGGGAATCGAAATCCTGCTTCAAGCTGCTGCAGTCCGAGGCCACCGTCGATCACATTGTTTGTGTTCATCCTTCCACTAATACCACACTGACTGACTTTACTCATTACGGCAAATGTTGAAATCATTACTTTAAGTCTTCTAATTTGGTTCTTCTTCATCATTGTCTGGTTATTCTAGTTTCTAGATTACAAATTTTAGATTCAACTTATCAATTTTTAAAGAGTATGTTGGAATTTAATTTATACATCAATTTGGAGAAAACTGACATACTAATAATATTGAGTCTTGAAATTCATGAACACGGTGTGTGCATGCTAAGTTGGTTTCAGTTCAGTTCAGTCGCTCAGTCATGTCTGACTCTTTGCGACCCCATGGACCGCAGCACGCCAGGCCTCCCTGTCCATCACCAACTCCCGGAGTTCACTCAAACTGAAGTCCATCGAGTCGGTGATGCCATCCAGCCATCTCATCCTCTGGCATCCCGTTCTCCTCCTGCCCCTAATTCCTCCCATCATCAGAGTCTTTTCCAATGAGTCAACTCTTCGCATGAGGTGGCCAAAGTACTGCAGTTTCAGCTTTAGCATCAGCCTTCCAAAGAACACCCAGGACTGATCTCCTTCAGAATGGACTGGATTAGTCATGTCTAACTCTTTACGACCCTGTGGACCGTAGCCCTCCCAGGCTCCTCTGTTCATGGGATCCTCCAGGCAAGAATACTAGAGTGGATTTCCATACCTCCTCCAGGGCATCTGGACACATCTCCTGCATTGGCAGGTGGGTTCTTTACCCCTACCACCACCTGGGAAGTCCACAAACGTGGTATATCCACCTATTTGGATCTTTTGATTTCTCATTTGAGTTTTCTGCATGCAGAGTTTGCTCATATTTTGTTAGATTTATACCTAAAGTATGTAATGCTTTTTGATACCATTTTAAATGGTATTGTTGTTTTAATTTCCAATAGTTTGTCATTCAGATCAGTCGCTCAGTTGTGTCCGACTCTTTGCGACCCCATGAACTGCAGCACGCCAGGCCTCCCTATCCATTACCAGCTCTCGGAGGTCACTCAGACTCACATCCATTGAGTCAGTGATGCCATCCAGCCATCTCATCCTCTGTCGTCCCCTTCTTCTCCTGCCCTCAGTCCCTCCCAGCATCAGAGTCTTCTCCAATGAGTCAACTCTTCGCATGAGGTGGCCAAAATACTGAAGTTTCAGCTTTAGCATCATTCCTTCCAAAGAAATCCCAGGGCTGATCTCCTTCAGAATGGACTGGTTGGATCTCCTTGCAGTCCAGGGGACTCTCAAGAGTCTTCTCCAACACCACAGTTCAAAAGCATCAATTCTTCGGCGCTCAGCCTTCTTCACAGTCCAGCTTTTACATCCATACATGACCACAGGAAAGACCATAGCCTTGACTAGGCAAACCTTTGTTGGCAAAGTGATGTCTCTGCTTTTCAATATGCTATCTAGGTTGGTCATAACTTTCCTTCCAAGGAGTAAGCGTCTTTTAATTTCATGGCTGCAGTCACCATCTGCAGTGATTTTGGAGCCCAGGAAAATAAAGTCTGACACTGTTTCCACTGTTTCTCCATCTATTTCCCATGTAGTGATGGGACCAGATGCCATGATCTTCGTTTTTTGAATGTTGAGCTTTAAGCCAACCTTTTCACTCTCCACTTTCACTTTCATCAAGAGGCTTTTGAGTTCCTCTTCACTTTCTGCCATAAGGGTGGTATCATCTGCATATCTGAGGTTATTGATATTTCTCCCGGCAATCTTGATTCCAACTTGTGTTTCTTCCAGTCCAGCATTTCTCATGATGTACTCTGAATATAAGTTAAATAAACATGGTGACAATATACAGCCTTGACATACTCCTTTTCCTATTTGGAACCAGTCTGTTGTTCCATGTCCAGTTCTAACTGTTGCTTCCTGACCTGCATACAGATTTCTTAAGAGGCAGATCAGGTGGTCTGGTATTCCCATCTCTTTCAGAATTTTCCACAGTTTATTGTGATCCACACAGTCAAAGGTTTTGGCATAGTCAATAAAGCAGAAATAGATGTTTTTCTGGAACTCTCTTGCTTTTTCCATGATCCAGCGGATGTGGGCAATTTGATCTCTGGTTCCTCTGCCTTTTCTAAATCCAGCTTGGACATCAGGAAGTTCACGGTTCACATATTGCTGAAGCCTGGCTTGGAGAATTTTGAGCATTACTTTACTAGCGTGTGAGATGAGTGCAATTGTGCGGTAGTTTGAGCACTCTTTGGCATTGCCTTTCTTTGGGATTGGGATGAAAACTGACCTTTTCCAATCTTGTGGCCACTGCTGAGTTTTCCAAATTTGCTGGCATATTGAGTGCAGCGCATTACTATATGAAAATGCATTGTCTTTTCTGTATTGGTCTTGTATCCTGTGGCCTTACTAACGTGACTTATTCAAGTAGCTTCTGTATGGATTCTCTTTGGAATTTCTGCATAAACAATGTTAACTGAGAATAGCTGATTTATTTCTTTCAGCTCTGTACATCTTTTATTTTCTTGCTTAATGAACTGCCTAGGACTTACAGGATGACCCATTTGCTTTTTATTCACTAGTCTCACTTATCAAATTATATTTTTCTAATCTCTCCTTCCATAAAAATAAACTCCTTAAAAAATAAACCTCTGGATGGATTTTAGGGGTCCATAAATCTTTTAAAAATATACCATTTTATGTTAGTATGTAGATCTGTATTTCCTTGACGGAAGTGGGTTCAGAGCTTACATGACTGTCAAAGGAATTTATATCATTGAAAGGATTACGGAACTAAAACTTTAGTAAAAGCACAGGTATAATTTCCATGATCTTGTTTTCCACATATGCAGCAACCAGAGTTATTAAGAACAGGGTTTGTTTTTCGGCTGTGCCATGTGGGATCTTAGTTCCACAACCAAGTATCAAACGCATGCCCCGGTGGTGGCAGCTCAGAGTTTTAACCACTGGACTGCCAGGGAAGTCCCCCAAGACAAGTGTTTTTTTCCACCTTGCCCTCTCCCCGCTCAAGTGGAAAGAATAAATAGATCTCTGCAGATCTGACTCTTGTGTTAAACACAAATTCAAATGTTGTTAGGCATTGATGGTAGGACATGCTTAGAATGCAGAAGAAATATAGCCCCACTAAGGCCAATACCTCATTTCAAAGCCCACAAAAATAAAAATATACCAAGAAGGGCATAAGGGGGGAAACTGACTGTTTATGCACATGTTAAAGCTTATTAAGACACTTTCAAACCTACGCTCCCTACAGTGCAAGCACAGAGTCTTAACTACTGGACCACAAGGGAAGTCCCAGGACACTTTTGAGAAACTGAATAAATCATGTTAGGAACTCTCATTCACAGAAATACAAAATGATTAAAAATTTGCCACACTTTTATCTCAAGTTTGGTTTACCTCATACTGCCTATTAAACAAAAAGTTTACAAGTAGGTTTGGATAAAACTGAGACAAACAATAAGTAGGTTTATTTTTAAGACTTTTTTTCCCCCAAACAACTATAAATGTTAAAGCATTGTGATGAAAGCATTACATGAAAATCTTGGCCTGAAATTAGTAAGCATATTTATATTTTTAAGAGTCTTATAATGTATATAGTTTGGTATTAGATTCCATTATTTCCTTTGTTGAAGGAACATCTTATTATGAGACAATGTTCGTGTTAGGATGAGTACCTCATTCCTTAATATGGAATAGCATATTAAGTAGCATATTGCTACTTAATAAGTAGTAGCAATCACTTGACAAGAGGATTTAGTGAATCCTAGTGAAAAAAGTCCTTTCTAAACAGATTAGTGGGAATTCCCTGGTAATCCAATGGTTAGGACTCCATGCTTCCACCACATGGCGCATGAGTGGGTTCGATCCCTGGTCAGGGAACTAAGATCCCACAAGCCACGTGAATTGGCTAAAACAAACAAACAAACAACAAAGTATTAGGGATCCAAAGGAAGATACACAAATAACTAACACATGGAAAGATGCTCAACAGCATTGGTCATTAGAGAAATGTATCAAAACCAAAATGAAGCTAAGACTGTGTATCTACAGGATGACTATTAGGTGAACAGTAGCAAGTGTTGGCAAGGATATGGAGAATTAGATCCCCGATACGTGGATGGTGAGAATAGAAAGTAATGCAACCACTTTGGAAAACATTTTGGCATATCCTCAAAATGCTGAACTCAGCTGCAATATGACCTAGCAATCTCCCTCTTTGCTATATCCAAGAGAGTTGAAAACATACATCCACATAAAAACTTGTGCACTCATGTTCATAAAACATAATACCCAAAATGGATACAATCCAACTATGCTGCTGATGGAATGGATAAACAAAATGTGGAATAGCCATATAGTGGAATATTATTCAACCATATTAAGGAATGAGGTACTCATTAAGGCTTCAACATGGATGATCGTGAAAACACTATGCTAAGTTAAAGAAGCCAGATAGGAAAAACCACATATTGTATGATTCTATTTATATAAAATCTCCAGGATATGCAAATCTATAGCAACAAAGTAGACTAGTAATAGCAACAAAGTAGACTAGTAATAGCAACAAAGTAGACTAGTAATAGCAAAGGGGCTGCTGCTGCTGCTGCTAAGTCGCTTCAGTCGTGTCCGACTCTGTGCGACCCCATAGACAGAAGCTCACCAGGCTCCCCCGTCCCTGGGATTCTCCAGGCAAGAACACTGGAGTGGGTTGCCATTTCCTTCTCCAATGCATGAAAGTGAAAAGTGAAAGTGAAGTCGCTCAGTTGTGTCCGACTCTTAGCGACCCCATGGACTGGAGCCTACCAGGCTCCTCCGTCCATGGGATTTTCCAGGCAAAAGTACTGGGGTGGGGTGCCAGGGGCTAGGAGAAGGCAATGGCACCCCACTCTAGTACTCTTGCTTGGAAAATCCCACGGATGGAGGAGCCTAGTAGGCTGCAGTCCATGGGGTCGCTAAGAGTCGGACACAACTGAGCAACTTCAGTTTCACTTTTCACTTTCATGGATTGGAGAAGGAAATGGCAACCCGCTCCAGTGTTCTTGCCTGGAGAATCCCAGGGACGGTGGAGCCTGATGGGCTGCTGTCTCTGGGGTCGCACATAGTCGGACACGACTGAAGCGACTTAGCAGCAGCAGCAGCAGAAGGGAAGAATGGGCAGTGACTGCTAATAGGTATGGGATGTCTTTTGGTTGGGGTGATGAAAGTGTTACAGAATGGGGTAGTTGCACAATCTTGTGAATATGATTTTTAAAATGGACTATACACTTTAAAATAGTGGATTTTATGATATGTGAGTTATAGCTTAATAAAGAATAGGAAGGTCTGTATGCTCTAAGATGGTATAATATATAAAATACATTAAATGAAAAAAAAAAAAGAAGTTGGCATGGTATGCTACCATATGCTTAAAAGAAAAAAAGCACACACAATGCTACCATATACTTAAAAAAGGCACACACACACACACACACATCCCAAACCAGTAACATTCTTTCCTAAAGGGAGGGAATCTAGCAGTGACTGAAGAACAGGGTGGCCTGAAAGGGAAGCCTACCTTTCTAGTACAGATCTTCCTTGACTTATGTTGGGGTTACATCATAAGTTGAAAATATCCTTAGTCAAAAATGTGCTTAATACACCTGACCTACCAAACATCACAGCTTAGCCTAGCCTGCCTTTTTTTTTGCTCCCCACACACTGTGGAATGTGAGATCCTAGTTCTGCAACCAGGGATGAACCCACACGCCTAGCAGTGGAAGCTCGGAGTCCTAACCACTGGACAATCAGGGAAGGTCTCATCCTAGCCTACCTTAAATATGCTACCTTAAATGTAAGAATACTTACATTAACTTACAATTGGGCAAAATCATCTTAACATAAAGCCTGTTTTATAATAATGTATTGACTGTCTCGAGTTACTGACCGCTGAACTGAAAAGTTAAGAGTAAACGGTTGTACAGTGCAGAGTGGCGGTGAAGTTTTGTCCGCTGTTTACCCTCGTTATCGACTGGGAGCTGCAGCCACCCCCACTCCCCCCATCACAGGTAACATGCTGCATGCAGATCGCTAGCCCAGGAAAACATCAAAATTCAAAGCATGATTTTGAGACAGTCAATTCCTAGGCAGATTGATAGTAAGTCCAGGGTCCCTGAGGAAAAGAGGGATCCGGGGCTCTCAAAAAGGGGATAAGGGTCTGTAATTCTCAAGGAGGAGGAAAGGACAAACTTTTTTTCTACATTCCTTAGTAAGGATTATATAAGAACAATGTATCTGGCTTGAGGACAGTTACTTCTTCCTGAAAACCTTCTGGCTAATCCTGTCACCTTAAAATATAAATTATGGGGGGGGGGGGTCTAGTAAGATCTTTACAACCTTGAGACATTCTTTTGATTTATTGTAATAACTAATTAAAAAAGCATATAACTCCCTTGCTTAGACTAGGAAGGGGGGCACTCTCTGTCCCCCTTCTGATGTCTGTGTCAGAAGCTTTCTCTGTCCTTTTTATGCTTTAATAACACTCTGCTACACAAAAGCTCTTGAGTGATCAAGCCTGGTCCCTGGTCTGCTACACAAAAGCTCTTCTCTTGAGTGATCAAGCCTGGTCCCTGGTCCCAAAGCTAAATCTTCTTCAGAGACCACGAATCAGACATCATTCACCATAAGCTATCAATTTCTAGTGTGTATGTTCTCGCTCCATCATAAAGTCAAAACATCCTAAGCTGAACCATTTTAAGTTGGATATCATCTGTATATGCTTTTGTACATTTTGAGTTCTATACAGAGTGCAAGTATTATCATTTTTTTTAAAGAAAGAAAAATGGAAAATTTATGCTTTATCTTTAACCTGTGTTTTATTTAAAAGATCATCTTGATTTTCTTCTGTAATAAACTTTTACAGTTTTAACTCTCAATCCTTAATAGTATTATTCATTATATTTGAGTTTAGCTTTCTCATAGAGAAAAAAACCCAAACATAAACCTTTATACTATCCACCTCTTAGTCTAACAGCATAATTTCAATAATAAAGTTTTATTGATAACTGAATAATTTACGTGACATCGGCAGAGAGATGTCAAGAGTGACTGTGCAGTGGTCATTCTTGTTAAGAACTGTGATCTTTGACCCACTGCTCAATCCATTTCAGTATCTGATTGATATTATCTTCTAGATCTTCTGGTTTATTGCTTGGCAGTTGAT
The DNA here is from genome assembly GCA_935064755.1 of Tragelaphus eurycerus. Classification (NCBI taxonomy): domain Eukaryota; kingdom Metazoa; phylum Chordata; class Mammalia; order Artiodactyla; family Bovidae; genus Tragelaphus; species Tragelaphus eurycerus. The sequence continues at coordinate 10,711,265 of CAKXYN010000024.1, read as the reverse complement.
GCACTATTTCTTCCTTGTAGGATGCTAAGGCTTCTTCATGAAGAACTTGAAAAATTTCACACTGAACATTATCTTTTAGTTTCTTCTCATTATAACCCCTAGAAGGCAAAGAAGAGATAATCTGAATGGCATTAACTAGAGTTTTAGGAACAAATTAGAAGTTGGACACTTCAGAATCTATACACTTTTTGAACACATGAAGAATCATACAAAAATACTTCTTCGTCTCTTTACCTAGAAATAATAGGTTGGCATTCCTCCCCCTACAATTTGTCAGCCATTCAATTAGCAAACATCTATTTACCTCAAGCCAGATGCCCAGCTATGAGATTAAACAGTCTATGGTTATGGTTCTAAATTTTAAAAGTTAGAGGAATTAAGATATAGACAGATAAAACAAATACATGGCATATAGTAAAATGCACATGGTAAAGAATATTGTATGCTAATTGGGTACTAGACCACATAGATGTATCTGTAGTTTACCAGTTCCAAAGACACTGAAAAAATTCACTTGTATAATCTTTAGGAAGATGTAGATTAGCCAGCTAGTTAGTGAAATGAGTAAGGAAAATTCAGACTCAAATTAATTCAATTTTCTAACAATAAAGATTAGATTGAACTACTCAAAAGGTGATTAACTTTATGAAAAGACAGCCCACAGAATGGGAGAAAGATTTTGCTAATCTTATATCTGATAAGGGACTTAGACATAAAGAAATCTTACAACTTAATAAAAAAGGCCAAATAATCCAATTAAAAATTGGGCAAAAGGTCTAAATGGATATTTTTCCAAAAGATATACAAATGGCCCATAAGCACATGAAAACGCACTCAATATCATTAGCCATCAAGGAAATGCAAATGAAAAGTACAATGTGATACTGCTTCATATCTACTAGGATGGCTACAATCAAAAAGATAGTAAGACTGTGAAAATAATGGAGGCTTCATATACTACTCTTGGGAATGTAAAGTGGTGCAGTCACTATGGAAAATGTCTGACAGTTTCTCAAAGGTTATACACAGCTATTTAACATGTGACCCAGAAGTCCTATTCCTAGAGAAACTTCAATACCCAAGATAAATGAATGAATGCACAATGTTCACAGAAAAACACATGCATGAATGTTCATGGCAGCATTATTCATAATTGCCAAAAAGTTCAAACAACCCAAATGTCTATAATCTGATAAACAGATAAATAAAATATGGCATATCCATATAATGGAATATTATTTGGCAATAAAAAGAAAAGAAGTACTGGTACATGCTACAACACAGATGAACCTTGAAAACATTATGCTAAATAAAAGAAGCCAGACACAAAAGATCACATTTTATATAATTTCATTTATATAAAAAGTCCTGAATAGGCAAATCCACAGAGATAGAAAGTAAATTACTGGTTGCCTGGGACTGGGGACTAAGGGGAGATGGGGAGTGACCACTAACGGGTATGGGTTTTTTTGAAGAGGGGAGGTGGTGAACATTTTAAAACATTGGTTATAATAATGGATATACAACCCTGTGAATACACTGAAAACCACTGAAGTGTATGCTTCAAATTGGTTGTACAATTCATATAGTATATGAATTTATTTCAATAAGGTTTTTTTACCTAGGTGATTACTCACTTAAAAAATTAAATAAGTGATTAATTTTTTCAATGGTTAAAAACAAGACTGCTTTTGTCATAATCTTTATCTAAAATTTTAATTTTTAATAAAAATGTTAAATGGTTTTTGAGAAAAGGCATATATACCATATTGTCTCTATTACTTCTCTGTTCAAATATTTTTAATGGCTTTTCCTGCCTAAAGAAAGATGATGAAAGCTTCAGGTATTATTCCCACCTAACTTTCTCTGTATATTTCATACTATACTTTTTTGTGCAAGGATTGACTTCCCTTGTAGCTCAGATGGTAAAGAATCTGCCTGCAATGCAGGAGACCCAAGTTTGATCCCTGGGTTGGGAAGATCCCCTGGAGAAGGAAATGTCAACCCACTCCTGTCTTCTTCTCTGGAGAATTCCATGGACAGAGGGAGCCTGGCAGGCTACAGTCCATGGGGTTGCAAAGAGTGCGACTCACACACACACACACACAATTCAATGGTGTTTAGTCAGAGCTGACTATGATCACTGAGAACACAAATTCTGAACCTGACCTTAGGCAAACTTCTGGAATTTTCCTTCCAGAAACTTCTTTCTAAATTCCTTTAAAACTCCCCCTTTGCCACAGCTTGAATCAAAAGACAGTGGGGAAATGTTTTCCATAAAACTTTCCTTTTTTGGTTATTCTAGATTAAGCCTGATGCTCTCTTGGAAAGGATGAACTCAAATATGTTGTGAAATGTTAATTTATCTTGTTAGTTTTTTGTAAGTTTTCTCTTTTCTGTTGTGAGGATGATTTAAGTGGGTAATTTTCATTCCATAGCAAAGAATATGCTATTGTCTTGGCTGTTTTCCTAGAGAAGCTTTACATTAGGGAAAAAGCATGACTAAATAGCATTGCTATATAGTACATTTTACTGAATCAGACTGTCAGCAGTTAGGTCAGAAACTACTGCTTGTGTTTTACAAATGCATCCTTTTCTCTTAGGTTCAGAATGTTGGTACTATACAGACTTGGTTTATAATGAGAACAAAATATAAAGCAGTCACAGTTTCAAATAGAACCTTCCTGATGTTAGTAGTTGCCAACTTCAGGAATCTGAATAAAAGTTTATATAATACTTTAAGAATTCAATGTTTTTCCTTTCTTACCTATTTTCAAGTCTTTTGTACAAAATACTGTTATCTGTTTTCAGGACAAATACTATATGAAACCAGCGTTCAGGGAAGAAATCACAACCATGGTAATCAACAATAACTCCACCTTCACTCATTTGGTTTTCTAGCTCATCAACTACCTGTAAGAAAGGAAAAAAATAAAGATGAATACTCTTTTAAAAACTGAGGTCTAAAAAATAAAAAAATAAATAAGCTAAAAAAATATTATCACCTCGGTATTCAATCAATTAAAAAAACCCTAAGGTCAACTTTCCTATTTTTTTTAATGTATATTTAAAATTTAAATATATATTTAAAATTTAAATATATATTTAAAATTTTTTAATGTATATTTTATTTAAAAATTGTACTTACTCTATCTTCATCTAAAATGGGACAGTCATACTCTTCATCATAGCCATCATATAACTGCCCTAAAAGAGATTTACATTGGAGTATTAAAGTAGTCTTTTCTTGATAACTTTTAGTAATTTTCAATTACTCTTTTAGAGATACGAGAGGGCACTAATACAACAGTATCACACGGACGCCAAATATAATGAGCAATGCTGATAAATTAGAATTTTGTCTAGAAGGAAATCTGGATAACAGTATATCTGCACCCGCTTTAGCCATTGATGGTTTCAAAACTGAAACCATCTACAGAGAACCAACTTCAGTATTTGTGGTCCTATAAGAAAACGTTAGTTTTGTTGAGCTACATATTGGTGGTGAAAGGGATACAAACACTCACATACATTAACAGCAGATTAAGTTCCAAACTTTATTAGGCCAAGGATATGAAACTTAATAAAAGCAACAACTGGCGCTTGATTCCACGAATGAACCCTTTGTCACCGAGGTCACATTCATGGGGTTTGGGGAAGGAAAGTCAGTATACAGATGCTCCTGAACGTCTAGATTTCCAGCATCCCCAAAAGCCAAGGGTTAAATTTCAGAAGGTAAAACAAGAATGATGGGGGCAGGCATAAAGAGGGCAAATGTAAATCTAACATAAAAACTTTCCAGTAATTCTCTTTCAAATGAAGTGTGTCATAAGGAGGCGAGACATACCAATCCCACCCTCACCCTGAACCCCTGGGAGGCATGTCCTCACGAAGCAGACTTAGATCATCCTTTAAGCCATCTCAAAACGCATGCTATAGTCTTCTCCCTCTTCCCCCTAATAATGTGGCACAGGTTGAAATAAGCTTAAAATGGGCGTAAGTTCTGAAGTGACAGAAGGGTAGTCCCCGAGGGTTAGTGGAAGGCAGAGGCAATTTTAACTGTCTTGCCTGGAGGGCCTGTGGACTGATTCTGAGCACATGAACCACTTCTCTAGCACCCTAGTGTGACCTCGGACTTCCTGGGTTACTGTTCAGCTACCAGAAACTCTTACCTGCTAAAAAGTTAAACTGTCTTGGTGTGGGGAAAACTGATTAACTATATAGAAAATAATCTAAACCCTTACTTTACACCACAAGTTCTAGATGGATTAAAAAGTTAATTATTACATTCCAAAGATAACTAATGGAAAACTAAACTCTACAAAGGAATGATTCATTTGAGTTTGTGAAAAAAATAACTGATTCAAATAAATAAAATGTTAAATCTCTTGAAGAATTTTTTTTTTTAATAGCAGGGAGAAATATTTATACTAGGACAAAGGACTGAAATGTAGATTATACAAATATCTCAAAAACAGGAACCTAAATAGCCAGGACATGGAAGCAACCTAGATGTCCATCAGCAGATGAATGGATAAGAAAGCTGTGGTACATATACACAATGGAGTATTACTCAGCCATTAAAAATTTAGAAGACATTTGAATCAGTTCTAATAAGGTGGATGAAACTGGAGCCTATTATACAGAGTGAAGTAAGCCAGAAAGAAAAACACCAATACAGTATACTAACGCATATATATGGAATTTAGAAAGATGGTAACAATAACCCTGTATACAAGACAGCAAAAGAGACATTGATGTATAGAACAGTCTTTTGGACTCTGGGAGAGGGAGAGGGTGGGATGATTTGGGAGAATGGCATTGAAATAAGTATAATATCATATATGAAATGAGTCGCCAGTCCAGGTTTGATGCCTGATACCGATGCCTGGGGCTGGTGCACTGGGACGACCCAGAGGGATGGTATGGGGAGGGGAGGAGGGAGGGAGGGTTCAGGATGGGGAACACATGTATACCTGTGGCAGATTCATTTTGATACATGGCAAAACCAATACAATATTGTAAAGTTAAATAAAATAAAATTAAAAAAAAAAAACAGTAACCTAATAATAAAAAAACAATTCACACATAATGGAAAAGATAATTAGTAAACAATACATGAAAAAAATGTTGGACTTTCCCAGCTACTAAAGAGATGCAAATTTAAATGAATCTTTTTATAACTGTTATATTATGTGTTTAGTAAATTGACTCTGAAAATGTGTAATTATTTTTTAGAGTCAACAGTACATTTTATTATACATCTTAGGTTCATACATTTCAAATATGCTTTTAAAGCTTAAGTTCAATACAAGATAAAATGTATATATAGCAGCGGTTCTCAGGAACAGAATTTAGAAGACTGGAGCAAGCTTTTTCCCTAGCACATTGTGAATAGTATGTTGCGAGCCATGTCAGTGGAATGTTTCCTTCTGACCTAAATGCCTTTTTTTTATTGGATTTTTATTACAGTGAACAGCTTTAGAAGGTGTAATATTGCTAGTAGAAAAGAAGACTTAAAATAAGTTAATAACCTGTATTTTCTTGAAGTCTTTAAGAGCTAAATGATCCCCTCTTCTCCTAATAGAGCTCCAAGATCATCTAATGAAAATAATATTGTCCATAAACTCTCTGGAGCATCATCAGCCTAAGAACCACTGTTCATGGTTATTCAGTGTCTTCTGGCTTCACAGGAAGAGGTAATGGTACGATGGATTTCTCAGTGTCCTTGATAGTGCTTTCCTCATATTGTAAAAAGTCCTCATCCGGCTCCCCATTGCATGCTGAATAAATGGTACTCCTGACTACCGTGTACATGCTGTAGCCTAGCTGCTTGTACATGTTGACAGCAACTGGGTTAGACACTCTTACAAAGAGATCAACAAAAAATCCACCCTTTCTTTCTGAAACCTCCTCTAATAACTCCATAAGTTTAGCAGCCAAACCACGGCACCGAAATTCCAGGGCAACGACAGAGCTGTGATGTGCCCATGCCATTCTTCCCTTGCCACTGAGCCTTCTGCTTTGCCCATGGTATAACCCATTAACTCTCCACCGGGGGCCTCTGCAATGAAGAAGGACTCTAGCCAGTGGGCAAGATACTCTAAGTAAAAAGGAATCCCATAAGTTTCTCTAAGTGGATCCAAGTTAAATGTTGTTGAAGCAAAACAGGTCGTTGCACCGCTGCACCCACGGGAACCAGCTTACCGCAATACCACACCCGGCTCGCCCTGAAATCTGTAATTTTTTCAAGAAAAATGTCCTCTCCAGACATTTATTTGACCTTTGAATTTCTAACCAGAAAAAAGTATAAAAGATGCTTTAAAATACTTAACAATAGTGAATTAGTTAAATCTTGTTTACCAACTGGCTGAAGTATGTAATTAAACTTAAGTAAATTAGGTTGTTATATTTCTCCATTATTTTTACATTACTTTCTATATATACATATACATATATATATATATATTACAATGCCACAAAATGAAGAATACCTACCGCTGATTTTGTACTATGTGGGAATCTGGGGTAGATAAATGTTCCTTCATATTTTAAGTCCAGACTAGTATATGTTGTCTAAAATACAACTTTTAATATATGTTGTCTAAAATACAACTATAGCAGTATTAACTTTATTATTAAAAGTCTTTATGTATTGCAATGCTGAAATGCAGGATTTCTTAAAATCATGTTAATACATTTTAATAAAATAGTGTAATCCAAGCTTTCAAACATTCATTTCAAAAAACATTTATCTAACACCATGTCCAGTAATTACAGAGGAAATGAAGATATAATAGTGAACAAATTGAACACCAAGACCAACTTAGTCCTTCCTTTCAACAGTTTATAGTAACGTGAGAGATGATAGACAAGTAACCTGGAAACTGTAATATTTAATGCTGTGGATCATGGTGCTTTGGGCAATAAGATGGGCATCTTTTAGGTGAGGAACATAAGCAGGATATTTGAGGAAGCTTCCTGGAGGAGGTAACTTCTAAGTAGAAACTTGAAGCTAAGGAAAAAAAAAGATAGGTAAGATGATCCTTCGTTCCCAGGTGGCTCAGGAAAGAATCAGCCTGCCAATGCAGGAGACTGAGGAGGCACAGGTTCAATCCCTGGGTTGGAAAGATCATCTGGAGTAGGAAACGGCAACTCGCTCTAGTATTCTTGCCTGGAAAATCCTATGGACAGAGGAGCCTGATGGGCTCCAGTCTGCAGGGTCACAAAACAGTCAGATACGACTCGGCAACTAAACGAGATACTGAGATTCAGCACTAATGGTCTTGAGGATGGTTTAGTCGTACCAGGGACACAGCATCAGTGGTCTTATGAATGGAATAGGGGTTTCAAACGGATTTTTTAAACTATCAAGATTAGAAGCCAAGTTCATCTAGCTAGCATGTGAATGCATTTGTGTGGTGGGACAGGAATCAGGAGTGGACAAGCAGTCAGGGAGGACTACAGAACATCTGAACATTCATTTGGAAATGTCCAGGACTATCCAGATGGTTACATCTAGTAGATGTCTAGAAATTGGGCTAAGTTTTAATTATAAATCTAAGAGTCACCAGCAAAAAGAACTGATCAGTCTGAGTCAATGAGATCACTAGACAGAGAGGCAAGATTACAAGATCACAGGGGAAAAGAGATATATGGTGGGAGAGCGAGAATCAGATGAAAGGATTGGGATAGCAGTGTTGGTGAGAGGACAAGGAATAAGTTAGTTTCAAAGTCTTCTAGTGGCAGGTGATTAAAGTGAGGAGAAAAATGAGATACACAAAGGTTAGAGTAGGGATGGCAAGCTTTTTCTATAAAGGGCCAGACAGTAAATATTTCAGAATTTACAGCCTACTCTTTACCTAGTGGCTCCTACAAAACCAGGAGCAGCTTGCCAACCCTTGGGTTAGAAATACACCAAGATTTTAAGTGTTGTGGGCCAGATATTTGAAATGCATCTAATGTCTAAGTCCACGAGCATGCTGGGGTTAGGGACAGAGGCTGAAGATTGATAAACTAGTGGCAGAAAAATTAAGCATGCTGATAACAAGTGTAATTAAATGACTGCACATGGGAAGGGACAGTGAGGAATGCAGACTGAATGAACAGGGATATGGAAAGCAGTCTTGGTCCCTCCACATTCAGGACTCTCTCTCGTTTTATTAATTCCCCACCTAATTTTTCCTGCTTTAGTTCTAAGCAACATAGATGTTCTCTTACAAATAATACAGAAATTTAACATGATTACCAGGATGGCAATAAACTCCACTCACACACATTCATTTAAAACCAGTTTTGTTTTAGTCTCATGACTTACAGCAGGTTTCTAAACCTGAAATACTACCGACATTTTGAGCTCGGCCACTTGCTCCTTGGAAGAAAAGCTGTGACCAACCTAGACAGCCTATTAAAAAGCAGAGACATTACTTTGCCAACAAAGGTCCATCTAGTCAAAGCTATGATTTTCCAGTATTCATATACAGATGTGAGAGTTAGAATATAAAGAAAGCTGAGTGCCAAAGAATTGATGCTTTTGAACGGTGGTGTTGGAGAAGACTCTTGAGAGTCCCTTGGACTGCAAGGAGATCCAACCAGTCAATCCTTAAGGAAATCAGTCCTGAATATTCACTGGAAGGACTGATGCTGAAGCTGACTCTCCAACACTTCGGCCACCTGATGCAAAGAACTGACTCATTGGAAAAGACCCTGATGCTGGGAAAGATTGAAGGCGGGAGGAGAAGGGAACGACAGAGGATGAGACGGTTGGATGGTATCAGTGACTCAATGGACAAGAGTTTGAGTAAGCTCCCAGAGTTGGTGATGGACAGGGAAGCCTGGGGTGCTGCAGTCCATGGGGTCGCAAAGAGTCGGACACGACAAGCGACTGAACTGAATTCATTATGGTGACAGAGGATTGTCCTGTGAACTGCAGGATGTTCAGCAGAATCCTTGGCATCGACCCCTTAGAGATCAGAAGAAAACCTCCCACTCCAGTTGTGACAAGCAAAAATGTCTCGGAATATCCCCTGAAGGACAAAATCACCCCATTGAGAAACAGTGCTTTGTAGAAGACTGAGTGGTTTCCCTTAAAACATATTACCATTTGGGAAAAAATGAGCCAGCTGAATGTCTCAGACTATCTCCTAGTTAGATTTTCAGGTATATTCAAATGGCATCTGTAGGGGCAAAAAATCTGGTACATTTTGAAAAATCTAATAAAGCACATCATCTAACATGTTAAATCAGACCAGAAATCCTTTATCTGGCATAATAGGAGGAAAAATGTCCCATTTATAAGGAAGATTCCATCTCATTAAATAACTCATCAATAAAATACAAACAGAACGGTCAAGACCATGCACCATCAAGGCACACAGCTAAAATGGTTTGTGTGTAAGGAGAGACTCAAGAGGAGAGTGTCTTACTATGGATTATCCTTGGTTCTGGTGTTAACTGTTGCTCTCAATGCTATTCATGACAGATTATAATTTCATTAAGTTTAGGAACATTACATTGAGTGGGTGAGAACTGGAAGACATGACTGAAATTGACTACTGTATGTAACTCTGAGAGGAGGAAATGGCAACCCACTCCAGTCTTCATGCTGGACAGAAGAGCTACCATGGACAGAAGAGACTGGCGGGCTGCAGTCTACTGGGTTGCAAAAGAGTCAGACATGATTTAGTGACAAGCACACGGGTGACTCTGAAATCACTTATCAAAAATAGCAAAGTTGCACAGGTAAAGGGACAAACCAGATTTCATATGGGTATAAAATGCAGAATGACAAGCTACACACAGTAGCAAATAAAGACCTAAGTTTTATCAACTATAATTTGAACACCAAACCTGGATTAAAAATATAAGCATGATACTAGCTTATAGTATCAAAAATATGATAAACAAAGATATATAACTGACCTGCAAAAAGGGAAGCTGGGAAAAAACTTAAAATTTTTAAGTAGTGAGATACTGAGAGACACACCAAGGATCCTTATATATAAGCAAAGGAATAGAAAAATGGGACCTAAGAAAAACTCTGGCAATTGAAAAAGGTAAATCTAAATGAATAAGTCATTCAGTCATGTCTGACTTTTTGCAACTCTATGGACTGCAGCCAGGCAGGCTCCTCTGTCCATGGCATTCTCCAGGCAAAAACACTGGAGTGGGTAGCCATTCCCTCTCCAGGGGATCTTCCCGACCCAGAGCTCAAACCCAGGTCTCCTGCACTGAAGGCAGATTCTTTACCATCTGAGCCGCCAGGGAAGCCCAAATGGATAAAGTTCACTATAAATAAAAATCCTGACCAACTGGTCTCTCTAAAAGGCAGACATGGTTATACTTCAGCAATTTGAAAGAATGGCCCCTAAGAGTGACTCAACACCAGAGATCATACTAGGATCTAAACATGTGAAAACACTAGAAGTGACTCTAATGGTAAGGAGTAGACTGCAGCAACTTCAAGTTTTCCCAACTGCTATTTCTGTTGGTGATGAGGTGGAAAACTGCAATTATAAAAAAAAAAAAAAAAAAAAACAACTAAGAACATAATTGCCAAAGTACCAACAATTAAATGCACGAATTGCAACTTTATTTTTTACACTTAAAGGCTGACGAGAAACCATTACTAATCCTATGAAAGAAAATCTAACACAACAGCTCAATCGAAAAGTATGGTAAGCATATTCACTCATTAAATACTATTTTTTCTAGAACACAACATGGAAACATCTAGCATGCATGTTTAATCTCAGTACAATAGAGTCAAAACCAAGTATACATGTTACATGCGTCAAGGCTAGATTACAAATTATCATAGTCATCATCATCGTCATCATCGTCATCATCATCATCATGTTTTCTTTTCAGTGCATTTGATGCTTCATTGGCAGTATTTTGTGATGAGACCATGTTAGTGGTAATAAGAATATTTTTGGACCCAATTAATGATGGATTAATTAGAACATTCTGAACTGCTGATGTTGCAGGAATTGAAGCTTTTACAGCTGGGGACTGTGAAGTGGGCATCTGTACTGTGAACCTTTGCCCTGTGAGGGACACTGGAGTCCCTACTTTAGTTGAAACGGACATGGCTTGTGGGGTTGGTGTGCCAAGCGTGGGAGTACTTGGTCTGCTAGTAACTGAACCAACACTTAACCGTGGAACTGTTATTCTTCCTGCAGAAGTAGATGCCTTTTTTTGTAAAGACTTGAGTCTATAATTTGGAGCAGTCAAGCAATACCTATCAGGTGGCAATCTAGGACCTGAGTATGGCTTGATCAATGGCAAAGGGGTTTGATTTCTTTGCCTTGCAATATCTAATAAAAAATCTCTTGGTGGAGGAGAGGTAAAAGACTGGTCAGCACGACACTGGATTGCCAATCGCACATCATCTGCATCAACAGTAGCTTTCTTAGCATGACTTGAATAAATTTTCGCATCATCTAGAATTGTGGTCACATATCGGAAGGCAAACTCCAACATCTGATTTATAACTCTTGGTTCATATTCTGTAATCCCCATATCCTTCAGGATTTGTGCCATCATCTGTGCATCTTTCGGCATGCTCTTGGGAGAAGCCATCTTGCCAGACTCCATGATATCCGGTGATCAAACTTTAGATCATTTGAAAAAAATATGCACATAAGATCAAATGGGAAAGTTACTTTAGTAGCAACTGTTAGGAACTTAAAAATTTTTAAATACAAGTTTTTAAAAATAGAAATTAAAAAATGTTACATCTTTTCAATTTTAATGAGGCACATTTAAGGTTCCCTTTACTTAAATTTATGGAGTTTCTACCCATTAGAGAATATAAAAAGATGAAGACACAAATAATGGAAGTGATCAAAGACTGGGAAAAACCAGGATAAAATAGGTAAAAACATATACTTTAAAAATATGTGCAGATGCTTGCAGGCATGCATCTATCAAACTATTCTAAGACCGTAGTACAGCCATATCCTACTGAGTTCAAAATTCTGTCCTTCCAGTAAGCTCATAGACTATCTTTCTCTCTATACATATATGCTTAGCGCAACTCAAAATACTCTTCCTCATATTCAAACGGTCCTACCTTTCTCGGCCAAACTTTTCGGTCTCTTTGACCATTTCATAACTCCTTGGGAATTAGAAGTACTAACCAATGGCACCCCACTCCAGTTACTCTTGCTTGGAAAATCCCATGGATGGAGGAGCCTGGTGGGCTGCAGTCCATGGGGTTGCTAAGAGTCGGACACAACTGAGCGACTTCCCTTTCACTTTTCACTTTCATGCACTGGAGAAGGAAATGGCAACGCGCTCCAGTGTTCTTGCCTGGAGAATCCCAGGGACAGGGGAGCCTGGTGGTCTGCCGTCTATGGGGTCGCACAGAGTCGGACACGACTGAAGCGACTTAGCAGCAGTAGCAGCATCTTCATGGAAGCTGTTCTAGTTATTACTGTCCACAAAAACTGCTAGCCAGTTGCAGAGGGGATGCAACAGTCAAAATAACCAGGACACAGCATGAGACAATATGTTCTATTTCTATGTCCCCAAAAGAGCATAAATTCCTTCATGGAAAATTTTCTCTTTCTCACAAATAAATACAGTGCTAATACTTCATTATTTGTCTCTCACTTTTTAAATAAACAAACCTAACACCAAAGTGTCCCTTACCTTCTCGAGCTAAATCACCCACATTAACGTATTTCAGTCCTGATCTTGATGCAAGTTCTTTGCCTAATGTAGTTTTTCCAACCCCTGGTGTACCTGTAAGACAAGCCACAGAAAAATACTGTTCATGAAATACTCATTAGACTTTAGCCACTCATCTGCCCTTAAGGTTCTCAACAACTGAAATGAAAAGTTTCCTAATTAGCAATCCTATACCAACACACACCATAACCTAATGAACTACCCAAAGCCTGCTGGATATCAGAATTTCACCCAGTGTATCTGATTTTACCAGAGCAAGTGGAGCTTGGGAGAATCTGATGCCAATCACAGACTGTTTGCCATCATGGAAATTCCCAGAATAAAATTAGCCACCTCAACTAAACTGCTACCATTTGTTTTAACGTGTATACATACATACATACACATTGCATGCATATATATCAATACATACACATACCATATATTTCCTTCTCCTACATAAATGGCAATACTGTACATTGTTCTTCACCTTCCCTTTTTCATATTGCTTCAAGATAAATAATCATACCCTTAATTTTCAGCTGTTCAGATTTAATGCCGCCAAAATTATAAAATCTGGTCATTATAATTAAAGACAAAAGGAATAATAAATTCAGGTCAACCTATAAGAAAAATAACATTTTACCTCCAGTCCACTAAAATACACCAAGTTTGAATCCTAAACTCACCATGTTTTCAATAAAATGCTCACATTTATATTTTTGACAATACGGTTTAATATTAAAAAACTAAGATACTGTCTGACACAAACAAGATGTTGTAAAACCTTGCTCTTAAAGACAGGCTAAATGTTAATTTGTTGAGGTTAATCTGCTGCTCTCAGAAACAGACAAGACTTATGTGAGGTCAGTATGCTTGTTTTGTTAAAAGATACAACTGCTTTGTTTCCACAAAGAGCGCCTCAATTTTGTATTGCAACAGCATCTACACCCATTAGATTTTGACATGAATGTCCCGTGATACTATTATCTACTACAATTTAACAGTTAAAACATTTTCAGAGTTAAACAAATTAGAAATAATATTCTTGAAGTCACTGTGCGGCATTTTAGGGCCCCTAATATATAACAGGCGCCTTGAGCATGGATCCAAAGACCCAGAAGAAACCCCACAATCATCCCGGGAATTTTACAGTATCTCTGGAAGAGAAACGACCAGAGATGCTCAGTCGATGCCTTCTGTTCTTAAAATTTAAAAAGGCCCTGAAGCAACCTCCGCCAGCGTATATAACAAATGAATCACCACAGCACAAACATCCGACTCCTTTCACATGACTCTCATTTACAAAGGAAAAATGAGAGGCAGCTCAAGAAGCCTCAAGACCTAATAATGGCATCCATCATTAACAGATCTACTAAGGGCCAGATACTGCTTTATGCTATTTAGCTAACAACCCAAAGACAACCCTACCCAAGTAAAGCAACAGCCATTTTACAAACAAAAACGTGATTAAGAAAGATGAGGCAGCTTGCCAGAAAAGGGAGCTGGATCTATCTACCTCTCTCCGCCTCACCGAGAAAGCCACCTCTCGCCAACAGAATTAACGTTCGTCGTCCCCTCCCCCCGCCTCCCGCAAAACCGCCGCGAGGGCCGGGTCCAGAGGCCCTGACGACCGACAACCCCGCCACGCGACCCTCCCCCCCCCCCCCCACAGAACACTAAGCGAACCCCTTCGGGCCAGGCCCCAGAGCTCTCGGCGTCGCGGGCCAGCCCACGCCCTCGACAGCACCCCACCGCGCGCCCTGACCGGTGAGCAGGATGTTCGGCAGCAACATGGTCCTCGCCGCGCTGGCTCCGCACGCCTCTGCACACGCGCTCTACACACTCCTGGGAGGGGCCGGCAGGGGCGGGCAACGGCAAGCGCCAGCGGCCCGGGATACTCGAGACCTGGAGGGGCACTCGAGACCCACCTCCGTCGCCTCGTCACCCACAGTTGGTTACCCGGCCCTCGAAGACACGCTTCCACCGCAGGCTCAGAGATACCGGCACCGGTCGGGCCGGCGCTTCGAGTCAGGCAATGCGCTGGATGCCTAAGACAGTCGCTCCTTAGGCGGCCCCGCCCCCCGGACCGGGTCGCGGAAGCGCCGACAGATCTGGAAGGTCCCCGAGGGGCGGGGCCTCTGAGAGGCTTCCGCGCTGAGCTCGGGCAGGGCCGGCTGGCTTGCCTTCCATCTGGAGCAGAACCTGGTCTCCACCGCTCCCCTCCGCCCGCGAGGGGATGCAGCTACCCGAAAGTAAGGCTGTCGTTGCTGCGGCTGTGGTGTATATATGTCCTCGAGACGCGAATCCATGTCTGCCTTCACGCCTCCCGGCCTCTCGTGGCTCCTCCTCCCGAACTGCCCATCCCATCTTGGGGTGAGAAGGTGGGGGTGCTGAGCTCTGGCCTGAAGCAGAGGCACGGGAGTTCGTCTTGGTTCTCGCCTGACTAGCAGCCTGACCTTGGACAAATATTTCAGCTTAGTTATCTCCAGTGCAGTGTGTAGGGTGGTGGTGGGTGTGCTAGAAATACTCTTCAAGGTCTCTTCTGTCGCTGACATCTCATTTCAGGAACCTGGTATCCTCAAGGACAGTTGCTTACTTTTTAAAGGAGGTAACTGTCAGCCTTATTTTCAAAGAGCAACTAGAATTCTGACCAGAACAAGAGTCTGTCATTTCGACCTACCAACTATGTTCACTCAAAGAGGTGCTTTTTCCACCTATGTACCTCTTTGAAACTGCAAAGCAGAGACGTTCCCAGTGGTGAAAAATTTGTGAGTGTGTATGATTTGGTTTTCTAGTGTGTGGAAGTGTTGACACATAAATTACGTGTTTCTCCAAACTATAAAGCTCAGTTTACAGGTTTTTAGACTTTAAAAAACTTTCCTTCTGGCAAACTTAAAATTGCTGAGTTCGCCAGTTTATGTAAACATTGAAGAACTACGAAATTCAGAAGGTGTTGCCAAAAAAATGTCTTGATGACGTGTTCAAAAAAGAACAGTTACAGAAAAGCTTTATAGTAAAATATAAAGTCTTTGTCTAAAGTCAGTGATAAGTCTGAATTCATTGTATGGTGCTTTTTTGGTTATTTGAAATTTGGGGGAAATTTTTGAAATTTAAAGTGTTGGGGGGGGGGGATTGATTTATTTATTTTTGGCTGCCCTGGGTCTTCCTTTCTGCTTGCAGGCTTTCCGTAGTTGCGGTGAGTAGGAGCTACGCTCTGGTGGCAGTGTGTGGATTTCTTCTTGTTGGGTACTCCCCACCTTTAGTGTGTGTGAGCTCAGTAGTTGCGGTGCGGGGGCTTAGTTCCTCTGGTATGCGGGATCTTTCCAGACCAGGAATGGAACTGATGTCCCCTCCTTTGCAGGGCACAGTTCTTAACCACTGGACTACCAGGGAGGCCCTGAAGTGTGGAAAATTTTAATTTTAATTTTCAGTATAAAAACTGCACAAAGAGAAGTGTTTAATTTTTCTTAACAACAAAACAGAAGCATTTCTGTGCTATCTAATGCATTACTGAGTTCATGTGAAAAATGTACTCTGTAGATAATTGACAGTTATAGTCATTAAAAATAAAATTCACTTTACCATTTTGCTTTCTTACTGCATATATATTTACAGTATTCTCTTGCACTAGTTCTTGAGCCTTTATTATGTTGTTGATTTTAGCAATATATATTACTGTACTTCTGTTTTACAGTTTTCTAAATTTGAGTTTTTTTCTTTTTTTGCCCCTAGGTGAATTATACTTTAATGTACTACAGGTGGTATACTACGGATGGGAACTATTGAAGTTTATAATGTCAAAAACTGTTTTTAGACCAAAGGTATCTTCCACAAAGGTATGATACACTAAAATGGCCATGTGATAGTTGCCCAAAAGGAGTTATAAATTTTTGAATATGTTCCTAATGACTTGTTACTGCAATCAAAGTAACGGTGCCCAGTATTTATTATAATTAGTGATCTAAATACTCTAATAATAAATTGTGAAACAACTGTGCACTGAAAACACAACCTTAATTTTTTAAATTAATTAATTTATTTTAATTGAAGTCTAATTACTTTACAGTATTGTAGTGGTTTTTGCCATACATTGACACAAATCAGCCATGGATGTACATGTGTCCCCCATCCTGAACCCCCCCCCCACCTCCCCTCCCCATCCCATCCCCCGGCGTTGTCCCAATACACCAGCTTTGAGTGCCCTGTTTCACACATTGAACTTGGACTGGTGATCTATTTCACATATGGTAAATACATATTTCAATGCTGTTCTCTCAGATCATCCCACTCTCGCCTTTCTCCCACAGAGTCCAAAAGTCTGTTCTTTATATCTGTATCTCTTTTGCTGTCTCACATATAGGGTCATCGTTACCATCTTTCTAAATTCCATATATATGCATTAATATACTGTATTGGTGTTTTTCTTTCTGACTTACTTCACTCTGTGTAATAGGCTCCAGTTTCATCCACCTCATTAGAACTGATTCGAATGTATTCTTTTTAATGGCTGAGTAGACCAAGACCATCCCCATGGAAAAGAAATGCAAAAAAGCAAAATGGCTGTCTGGGGAGGCCTTACAAATAGCTGTGAAAAGAAGAAAAGTAAAAAGCAAAGGAGAAAAGGAAAGATATAAACATCTGAATGCAGAGTTCCAAAGAATAGCAAGAAGAGATAAGAAAGCCTTCTTCAGTGACCAATGCAAAGAAACAGGAAAACAACAGAATGGGAAAGACTAGGATCTCTTCAAGAAAATCAGAGATACCAAAGGAACATTTCATGCAAAGATGGGCTTGATAAAGGACAGAAATGGTATGGACCTAACAGAAGCAGAAGATATTAAGAAGAGGTGGCAGGAATACACAGAAGAACTGTAGAAAAAAAAGCTTCAGGAGGGGGCGGGGAGGGGACACCGCGACACACCTATCCAGATAATCATGATGGTGTGATCACTGACCTAGAGCCAGACATTCTGGAATGTGAAGTCAAGTGGGCCTTAGAAAGCATCACTAGGAACAAAGCTAGTGGAGGTGATGGAATTCCAGTTGAGCTATTCCAAATCCTGAAAGATGATGCTGTGAAACTGCTGCATTCAGTATGCCAGCAAATTTGGAAAACTCAGCAGTGGCCACAGGACTGGAAAAGGTCAGTTTTCATTCCAATCCCAAAGAAAGGCAAGGCCAAAGAATGCCCAAACTACCGCACAATTGCACTCATCTCACACGCTAGTAAAGTAATGCTCAAAATTCTCCAAGCCAGGCTTCAACAATATGTGAACCGTGAACTTCCTGATGTACAAGCTAGTTTTAGAAAAGGCAGAGGAACCAGAGATCAAATTGCCCACATCCGCTGGATCATGGAAAAAGCAAGAGAGTTCCAGAAAAGCATCTATTTCTGCTTTATTGACTATGCCAAAGCCTTTGACTGTGTGGATCACAATCAACTGTGGAAAATTCTGAAAGAGATGGGAATACCAGACCACCTGACCTGCCTCTTGAGAAATTTGTATGCAGGTCAGGAAGCATCAGTTAGAACTGGACATGGAACAACAGACTGGTTCCAAATAGGAAAAGGAGTACGTCAAGGCTGTATATTGTCACCATGTTTATTTAACTTATATACAGAGTATATCATGAGGAACGCTGGACTGGAAGAAACACAAGTTGGAATCAAGATTGCCAGGAGAAATATCAATAACCTCAGATATGCAGATGACACCACCCTTATGGCAGAAAGTGAAGAGGAACTCAAAAGCCTCTTGATGAAAGTGAAAGTGGAGAGTGAAAAGGTTGGCTTAAAGCTCAACATTCAGAAAACGAAGATCATGGCATCTGGTCCCATCACTTCATGGGAAATAGATGGAGAAACAGTGGAAACAGTGTCACACTTTATTTTTCTGGGCTCCAAAATCACTGCAGATGGTGACTGCAGCCATGAAATTAAAAGACGCTTACTCCTTGGAAGGAAAGTTATGACCAACCTAGATAGCATATTCAAAAGCAGAGACATTACTTTGCCAACAAAGGTTTGTCTAGTCGAGGCTATGCTTTTTCCTGTGGTCATGTATGGATGTGAGAGCTGGACTGTGAAGAAGGCTGAGCGCTGAAGAATTGATGCTTTTGAACTGTGGTGTTGGAGAAGACTCTTGAGAGATCCAGCCAGTCCATTCTGAAGGAGATCAGCCCTGGGATTTCTTTGGAAGGAGTGATGCTAAAGCTGAAACTCCAGTACTTTGGCCACCTCATGCCAAGAGTTGACTCATCTGATACTGGGAGGGATTGGGGGCAAGAGGAGAAGGGGACGACAGAGGATGAGATGGCTGGATGGCATCACTGACTCGATGGATGTGAGTCTGAGTGAACTCTGGGAGTTGGTGATGGACAGGGAGGCCTGGCGTGCTGCAGTTCATGGTGTCGCAAAGAGTCGGACACGACTGAGCAACTGATGTGATCTGATCTGATCTGAATATTCCATTGTGTATATGTACCACAGCTTTCTCATCCATTCATCTACTGATGGACATCTAGGTTGCTTCCATGTCCTAGCTGCTGTAAACAGTGCTGTGATGAACATTGGGAATGAAAGAGCAATCGAAGAGAGAGAATATGTTGTATGTGGTATAACTTGAAAAGCCCCGCCTTTTAGAAATTATGTGTACCAGTTCCGTGTACCAATTCTCAGTAAAGCTGGTTGGTGAGTGGGATGGGTGTCAGACAGTGTACTGGAAGTTATCCATTTTCCTAGTGGTGGATCTGATTGTCCTCTGACTGTAAGTAAATTATTTAACTTTGCTGTTTCTCTTTCTTCTTTTTTTTTAAGGAAGTTAAACTCACATTTATGTAAGAAATAAAACTTTAAAATGTATGAGTAACATGCATATTGAAGTTGCTAGATGAGAATTGCTGTTAAGAGTTTTACTACTACTCATACTTTCATGTACTCTATTTTTATAAAGGAAGGGAGCCAAAATTGTAGTACCAGTGACAGTCTTTTAAAGAGGAGGAAATGAGAGGGGTAGCTATGACTGAAATTGTTTTCCCCAGAGGTCTTCCTTCTTTTACCCCCTGCTGATAATAATCCTAACCTCTGCCTTTATAAGAGGAATGAAGTGTGATTTTGCATTCATAAAATACCTGTAAGCTCTAACTTGCTTCTCCTGAGCCTACTTGCAGTGCCATTCTGTTTTTTCTTCCTTCCCAGCAAGAAGCATTGTGTAGTAAATGGTTCACAACTGTGGCTGAGCATTCTTTAAGGAAAATATATCTTGTTTCCCCCTTGTTAGCCAGGCAGGGAATTCCAAAAGTCAGGCACTGAACTAGATTTTTCTAGATTTATACAGTTGGAATGTTAAGAAAAATTCACTTTTAAATTAAAATTATTAAATATTTTTAATAATTAAAAAATCAAGTATTTTTAATACTCCTAAATATTTTTAGGTTAAAATACTTTGTTTTTGCATTTTTCTCTGTGTATCATTACGAAGGATTTTAAAGAAAAGGAAATGATGGAGGGAAACAGAGAGGTCAGGAGTTTCTATAGACCAGAGGACCGTGAAGTAGAACTCACTGACTTTCCTGCTCTATTAACCTAGTACTCTTTTTCCTGAACAAATCTGCAAGATCATCCTCTCTGGAAAGCCTGTTTCCCTTTCAGAAATATACTAGTTGCTTCATGAGCTGAAGAAAAATATAATCAAGTCATAAATACAGATTTTTCATAGCATCAGTATTCTTAGAGCTTATCCTCACAAATCTTAAGGTTGATAGGGATTATTTCAATGTATGAAATGGTTCTTAGTTTGTGAATATATTAATCTGGTCAAGGCAGAAATGTTCCTTTCCTTACTGCTCTACATGGTTGCCTTTTTCTTTATTCTGTTTTACTTCTTTTTTGATAGGTGATTTTAATATTTGTGTTTCAAGGCTACAAATGAGTTTTAAAAGAATCAGTCTCATCTTTATCCTGAAAGTGAAAGTCACTCAGTCGTGTCCAATTCTTTGCAACCCGACTGTAGCCGCCAGGCTCCTCTGTTCATGGGATTCACCAGGCAAAACTAAAGTGGATTGCCATTTCCTTCTCCAGGGTTCTTGCAACCCAGGGATTGAACCTGGGTCTCCTGCATTGCAGGCAGATTCTTTACTGTCTGAGTTACCAGGGAAGCCAACAATCTTTACCCTGGAAAGATTATTATTTATAAAAATAATTGTACTCTGTATTCATTTATATGGCATTTATCATTGCCATGATCAAGTAGATAAGCATGCATTTATACTTATTGTAAAGTAGAAAAGTAACATACATAGAGTCAATTTTATTTAAAGAACTAATTTGTGAGATTTATTGTCAATGTTGCTAATACAAGAATGTTTTTAATAGAGTAGTTACATAGGGAATAAATGCAAAAAAATATAACTTTATTTATATGGTTTCTTTTTTTCAGGTAACAAACTGGGTAGACCCATCATTTGATGGTTTTTCAGAGACTACAAGCATTTCTACTATTACTGCCACATCATTAAGTGTGAATAACGCAAGTCTTAAAAGAAAAAAGGTGCCTTCCACATTAGAAAGTAGCAGATTTCCAGCTAGCAAAGGAGGAAACCTATCTTCCTCTAAACAGATCTATGGTCTAGAAAATTCAAAAGAATATCTGTCAGAAAATGAACCATGGGTGGATAAATACAAACCAGAAACTCAGGTAATAATTAGCATACAAAGAAGTCTTCATAATTTAGTTTCAGGAAGGAGAGGGATGTGCATTTTTGTTATTATTCATAAAAACCTTTTTGCCTAAATGAATTAGAAAAAAATGATAACTTCTAAGTTTTTTTATATTTCCAGTCTCGAATTTTCCCAACAGTTATTCTGAAGATACACCATTGGTTATTTGTCTTTGATTTAATTTAACCCTTTGATTTATTTTCATTTAATCAACCCCTAACATTGACTTAATCTGTTTAATTTTTTGCGAAATGTAGAGACCCTCCCTATTTATTACCTTACTAAAATGTGTTTCAGGATTTTAAAATATTTTATAATTTCAGATGTGCTTCAGATATTCATGTTGTGGTCAGTTTAACAATAGAATTTTTCCATATGAATATAAAGAATTAAGTATAATCAAAAAGACTTTTTTAATATGTTACTCATTTGCTAGTTTTTTCATTAAAAATGTGTAGAATAATCTGCGATATATCAAAAATTTTTGAGTTAAAGTGTTTTTATTTTAAACTTGAAAATTTTAGCATGAACTTGCCGTGCATAAAAAGAAAATTGAAGAAGTTGAAACCTGGTTAAAAGCTCAAGTCTTAGAAAGGCAGCCAAAACAGGTAACTAAATAAGAAATGTTTTTGTTGTGTTTTTTTAAGCAGTTTTTATTTATTTATTTTTATTTCTTTGTTTATTAGTGTTTTTTTGGGCCATGCTGATTCTTTGTTGCTGTGTGGGAGTTTCTCTAGTTGCAATGAGCAGGGCTGCTCTGTAGTTGTAGTGAGAGGGCTTCTCATTGAAATGCCTGCTCTTGTTGCAGAGCACAGGCTATGTACAGGGCATGTGGGCTTCAGACCTCAGTAGTTGTGGCTCCTGGGCTGTAGATAGAGCACAAACTCAGTTGTAGTGGTGCATGGGCTTAGCTGCTCTGAAGCATATGGGATCTTCCCAACTCAGGGATCAAATCTGTGTCTCCTGCATTGTCAGGTGGATTCTTTACCACTGAGCCACGAGGGAAACCCCAAGGAATGTTTAGAAATAGTTGACCTCAGATGTTTCTCTGCCTTATAGTTGGCTGTAGGAAGTTAAAAACTTTCATGTTGACTTTGTACTCATGAGTCCGTCTCATCTGTGGTAGAAAGCTGTCTGACCTTACTACTTCTGCCTCATCAAAAGACTCAAGAGACTTTGAGTTTTCTCCTTTACTTTATCTCTTTTTCCCTCTTATGCATAAAGCATAGTAAACCATTTGGGTGCTAATATACTTAGCATATCAGATTATCTCACACTGAAGCAAGTAGGCAAATTACATACTAGTTTTTTACTAAATATAACCTAAAATAATCATTTATTTTACCCTGTAAAATGTTTTTTCTTTAACCTCCTAATTCCATAATTGCTCTTGACTCCCAAGCTAGAATATTCTTTCTTTCTTTTTAAACTTTTAAAATTTTGAGATTCTGCAAACATAAAGAAAAATAGAATAGTAAATGAATATCCACAAACCTGTAATATAGCCATCATTTTCCCCCATGAGTATTTTAACATAAAATGTAAACATTTGACATTTAATTCCCTAATATGATCTAGTGATCCATTCATATTCACATTTTTCCAGTTTTCCTCAAAATGTCTTCTATATCTGGTTTGTTACAACCAGTGCATGATCAAGGACCATTCATTACATTTGATTATTATATCTCTACAGATCAGATCAGATCAGTCACTCAGTCGTGTCCGACTCTTTGCGACCCCATGAACTGCAGCACGCCAGGCCTCCCTGTCCATTACCAACTCCCGGAGGTCACTCAGACTCATATTCATCGAGTCAGTGATGCCATCCAGCCATCTCATCCTCTGTCGTCCCCTTCTCCTCCTGCCCCCAATCCCTCCCAGCATCAGAGTCTTCTCCAGTGAGTCAACTCTTCGCATGAGGTGGCCAAAATACTGGAGTTTCAGCTGTAGCATCATTCCTTCCAAAGAAATCCCAGGGCTGATCTCCTTCAGAATGGACTGGTTGGATCTCCTTGCAGTCCAAGGGACTCTCAAGAGTCTTCTCCAACACCACAGTTCAAAAGCATCAATTCTTCGGTGCTCAGCCTTCTTCACAGTCCAGCTCTCACATCCATACATGACCACAGGAAAGACCATAGCCTTGACTAGGCAAACCTTTGTTGGCAAAGTGATGTCTCTGCTTTTGAATATGCTATCTAGGTTGGTCATAACTTTCCTTCCAAGGAGTAAGCGTCTTTTAATTTCATGGCTGCAGTCACCATCTGCAGTGATTTTGGAGCCCAGAAAAATAAAGTCTGACACTGTTTCCACTGTTTCTCCATCTATTTCCCATGTAGTGATGGGACCAGATGCCATGATCTTCGTTTTCTGAATGTTGAGCTTTAAGCCAAACTTTTCACTCTCCACTTTCACTTTCATCAAGAGGCTTTTTAGTTCCTCTTCACTTTCTGCCATAAGGGTGGTGTCATCTGCATATCTGAGGTTATTGATATTTCTCCTAGCAATCTTGATTCCAACTTGTGTTTCTTCCAGTCCAGCATTTCTCATGATGTACTCTGTATATAAGTTAAACAAACATGGTGACAATATACAGCCTTGACGTACTCCTTTTCCTATTTGGAACCAGTCTGTTGTTCCATGACCAGTTCTAACTGTTGCTTCCTGACCTGCATACAGATTTCTCAAGAGGCAGATCAGGTGGTCTGGTATTCCCATTTCTTTCAGAATTTTCCACAAAGTTTATTGTGATCTACATAGTCAAAGGCTTTGGCATAGTCAATAAAGCAGAAATAGATGTTTTTCTGGAACTCTCTTGCTTTTTCGATGATCCAGTGGATGTTGGCAATTTGATCTCTGGTTCCTCGGCCTTTTCTAAAACCAGCTTGAACATCAGGAAGTTCATGGTTCACATGTTGCTGAAGCCTGGCTTGGAGAATTTTGAGCATTACTTTACTAGCGTGTGAGATGAGTGCAATTGTGCGGTAGTTTGAGCACTCTTTGGCATTGCCTTTCTTTGGGATTGGGATGAAAACTGACCTTTTCCAATCTTGTGGCCACTGCTGAGTTTTCCAAATTTGCTGGCATATTGAGTGCAGCACTTTCACAGCATCATGGTATGGACCTAACAGAAGCAGAAGATATTAAGAAGAGGTGGCAAGAATACACAGAAGAACTGTACAGAAAAGAGCTTCACGACCCCGATAATCATGATGGTGTGATCACTGACCTAGAGCCAGACATCCTGGAATGTGAAGTCAAGTGGGCCTTAGAGAGCATCACTACGAACAAAGCTAGTGGAGGTGATGGAATTCCAGTGGAGCTATTCCAAATCCTGAAAGATGATGCTGTGAAAGTGCTGCACTCAATATGCCAGCAAATTTGGAAAACTCAGCAGTGGCCACAAGATTATATCTCTTAGGACTTTAAAATCTAGAACAGTTCCCTTCACCTTCTCTTTCTCTCTAGGACATTGACTTATTGAAGAGACCAGGGTCTTGTTATCCTGCTGTTTGAGGTTAAATTTGATCAGTAGATTAAGGAGGTGATAGTCAAACTCTTCATTGTAATTTCCTCTTGCATTTGGCACATAATCTATTGGAAGATGCTTTGGCAGCATATAGGATTTTTTGACAGTCTTTCACCTAAGAGATTTAGTGTCCATTTTCAGTCCTTGTCTGATTAGTAATTTTGTTAAGATTGTGAAATGGTGAATTTTCTACTTCTGTTATTGTTATTTCTATCATTGTTTGCTGGCATCTTTCTATAAAAGTAGATTTCCTCATCACTAACTGGGTTTGCGTAGTTATTAATACCTTTAAATACATTTCCAGCTGGAAAGACAGGATAAATTACTTTGAGATGAAGAGTTGGTATTTCAATTACCTCCAGTGGTAAACAGATCCTTTTTTGAATCAAGATTCTTTCTGTCTGGTTTGTCGATCTAACCTTTGGTGTAGAGTTAAGATAATGTACTCAAAATGAATCTTCATTTTCAGCATTGGTATTCCTCTGCTGGCTCATAGAAATCTCTTGTTTCTCTGAGTACCAATTCGATGGGCACTTTCTCAGAAAGCTTTTTCTCATTTGTTGTTTGGTCATCTCAACTAAATAGTCTTTATTTTTCAGTGACCACTGTGTTTTATCACTTATCAGTACTTTTTTTTTTTAAGTATAAGCATTATTGAGTCTTAAACCTACACAAGTGTTATTGTTTATTGTTTTACCAATAGGATGACTTAGGTATGTGTGCATGTATATAGGTATTAGCGAAAGTATTTCTTCTATAGTTTGAAAAGCTTCTTCCTCTAAGAAGTTGTACTTTAACCAGCCATATACTCTTTATTATATAAAACTTTCAATGTTTTAATTATAAGACATTTTGATTTTAACAATCCTGGATAATTTCTAGATTTCTCTATGGAAAAGCTAAAAAATTATTTATTCACTGAGTTTAATTTTTTTTTTTTTTTTTTGCTGAGTTTAATTTTGGAGGCCAACTTCTTTCCTTCAAAATATAGTAAATCTATTACAATGTAGGCATTGGGGGGATTAAAAAAGTATTTAGTGTTTCAGTAGGAGACTAGCTCCCATTTCTGTTGCTAGAAGCAAAACCTGGTATGGCTATATCATGTGTCAGGAAACATATGCAACTTTGTTCCATAGGAAAAATGCAGGGCTGCCTGTGTTTGAGCTTTCTCTTCTTTTGAAAAGAAGCAGTTTCCTTAGAAGTAATCAGTTCTCGTTAATTGCATTAGTTATGTTCTGTTAAAGTCGCTGCAAGCAAAGAATTAGCAAGTCCTGAACCATCGTTCCTATGGGAAATGCAAGATTGGTTCCTTCAAAACCTAATGATGAAAGAAAACGAAAAACCTAATTGCTCTGGTCACATTTTCATCACTTTCCCATCAATACATAACCTTGTTTTATATGTTTTTGTGTAAAGATACCTTATTTATTTAGTTCAGTTCAGTTCAGTTGCTCAGTTGTGTCCGACTCTTTGTGACCCCATGAATCTCAGCACGCCAGGCCTCCCTGTCCATCACCAACTCCCAGATTTCACTCAAACTCATGTCCATTGAGTCGGTGATGCCATCCAACCATCTCATCCTCTGTCGTCTCCTTCTCGTCCTGCCCTCAATCTTTCCCAGCATCAGGGTCTTTTCCAACGAGTCAGCTCCTCACATCAGGTGGCCAAAGTATTGGCGTTTCAGCTTCAGCATCAGTCCTTTCAATGAACACCCAGGACTGATCTCCTTTAGGATGGATCGTTGGATGGACTGGTTGGATCTCCTTGCAGTCCAAGGGACTCTCAGGAGTCTTCTCCACAACACCACAGTTCAAAAGCATCAATTCTTCGGTGCTCAGTTTTCTTTAAGTCCCAACTCTCACATCCATACATGACCACTGGAAAATTTTATTTATTTACTTATTTTTTGGCCTGAGGGATATTAGTTCCCTGCCCAGGGATCCAACCAGCATCCATCCGGCTGCAGTGGATACACAGAGTCTTATCCACTCGACCGCCAGGGAAGTCCTCAAGATACCTTATTTAATATGTATTATTAGATCATTAACATTAAATTCATGACCTGTAGAACTATAACTCATAAGGTCTTCCATTTTAAAAAAATAGAACAGGGGAATCCCCTGGTGGTCCACTAAGTTAAGACTTAGTGTTTTCACTGCCAGTGTCCAGGTTCAGTCACTGGTGGGGAAACTAAAATTCAGTAAGCTGCATGGCATGGCAAAAAAAAAATAGAATTAAATAAAATGAATAGTGTAACTGGCTCTTCTCTGGGTACAAGTACACATGCCCTTATTCACCATAGTTAATAAAGGTAAACAAGCAAGCAAGGATCACGGCCCACCATTACATGTAGGATATCTTCCCCTGATAATTTTTCAGTTTTAAACTTTTAAACTTTTTTTTTCAATGTGTGAGGGAATGTTACTGGGACCTATAACCTTTAGTCTGTCTTTAGAGTCCTGTCTCTGGTAAATACATTTCTTAGTATACATTTCTTAAAAAATCTGGTATCCAAACTGAGGCCATTCCATAATAATATAATACTTGTACAATATTGAACTATGTAATCCAAAGAGAGATTGATATTAAGATTGAATTTTCTTATTTCACGTAACCTCTAAAAATACTTGTGTCAGACATGACCTCTTTAATCTAGCTGAAGGTGTTTTAATTTGGCTGCTGAATAGTCCTTGGGAGGAACATAGTATAAAAATTGAGGATACAGTCCCCATTTAGGACAGTATGGAGATTGCTTAAAAAATTAGGAATAAAACTACCATTGTTCAGTTGCTCAGTCGTGTCCAGCTCTACCATAAGACCATATGGTTTTATGCTCATATGGTACCATAAAACTACCGTATGACCCAACAGTCCCACTACTAGGCATATACCCTGAGAAAACCATAATTGAAAAAGACACATGTACCCCATTGTTCATCACAGCACTACTTACAATAGCTATGACATGGAAGCAGCCCAGATGGCCATTGACAGATGAATGGATAAAGAAGCTGCGGTACATATATACAGTGGACTATTCAGTTCGGTTCAGTTCAGTCGCTCAGTTGTGTCCGACTCTTTGCGACCCCATGAATTGCAGCACGCCAGGCCTCCCTGTCCATCACCAACTCCTGGAGTTCACCCAGACTCACGTCCATTGAGTCAGTGATGCCATCCAGCCATCTCATCCTCTGTCGTCCCCTTCTCTTGCCCCCAGTCCCTCCCAGCATCAGAGTCTTTTCCAGTGAGTCAGCTCTTCGCATGAGATGGCCAAAGTACTGAAGTTTCAGCTTTAGCATCATTCCTTGCAACTCAGCCATAAAAACGGATGTGTTTCAATCATTCCTATTCTAATGAGGTGAATGAACTAGAGCCTATTATACACAGTGAAGTAAGTCAGAGAAAAATATCATATGTTAATGCATATTTAACCCCACTCCAGTACTCTTGCCTGGAAAATCCATGGATGGAGGAACCTGGAAGGCGGCAGTCCATGGGGTCACTAGGAGTCCAACACGACTGAGCGACTTCACTTTCACTTTTCACTTTCATGCACTGGAGAAGGAAATGGCAACCCACTCCAGTGTTCTTGCCTGGAGAATCCCAGGGATGGGGGAGCCTGGTGGGCTGCTGTCCATGGAGTAGCTAGGAATCAGACACGATTGAAGCGACTTAGCATAGCATAGCATAGCATAGACTCTAGAAAGATGGTACTGATGAACCTATCTGAGGGACACCAGTGGAGATGCAAACAGAGAACAGACTTGTGAGCACAGCAGGAGAAGAAGAATGTGGGACTAATTGAGAGAATAGCATTGAAATATAAACAGTACCATATGTAAAATCAGATAGCCAGTGGAAATTTGCTGTATGGCACAAGGAGTTCAAATCCAGTGCTCTGAGACAACCTAGAAGGATAGAAGGTGCTGGGAGGTGGGAGGGAGGTGCAACAGGGAGAGGGCATGTGTATACCTATGGCTGATTCATGTTATATATAGCAGAAACCAACAATATTGTCAAGCAATTGTCCTCTAATTAAAAAATTTTTTTATAAAGATATTAAGAAAAAATGGAAGTCCCCCCACCCCCCCAAAAAAAGAATGAGAAATTATCAGAAGCTGTGCTTAAAAGTTCAGGAAATAAGATTCTTTTATCTATAGCTGATTTATTCCAGCTAACATTGTGCAATTAAGTCTGCTTTTATGACTAAATATTTCTAGAGATAATATTTAAGAAGAATATTAAAATAATAATCTAACATTCCAATGATTTTTATTTTCTTTATTGATGTTTATATTTCATTTTAGGGTGGATCTATTTTATTAGTAACAGGACCTCCTGGATGTGGAAAAACAACAACTATAAAAATACTAGCAAAGGAGCATGGTATTCAAGTACAAGAGTGGATTAATCCAGTTTTACCAGAATTCCAAAAAGATGATTTCAAGGAGATATTGAGTCCTGGTAAGGTTTGTTGTGAAGGTAGTGGAAATAGTGGGAAAGTCTAGGTTTACAGAAGATTTGAAACAAGCCCCTCAGACCCTGCTGGGTATGTTTCTGAGAGGAAGGTTATGTATTGCTGCTCCTGTACTTGACCAGCATCTGCCCACTACCACCTGCTTCACAGTCAGAGAAGCAATCACATTAAACTTTATGGGTGCATTTAGGTTCAGAGAGAAGTAACTTTAGGAGAAGGAAGGAAAGGGTCCCTCCAATAAAAGAGGTGGTGTTCAGTCACCCAGTCATGTCTGACTCAGTGCAACCCCATGGACTGTATGTAGCCCGCCAGGCTCCTCTGTCCATGGGGATTCTCCAGGTAAGAATACTGGAATGGGTTGCCATGCTCTTCTCCAGGGGACCTTCCTGACCCAGGGATTGAACCCAGGTCTCCTGCATTGCAGGCAGATTCTTCACCATCTAAGCCACCAGAGAAAGCCTTATGTGATGTAATATAACTTCACATATATGCTCATAAACTCCAGCATGATCATTTTTAACTTGCATAGCTTTCCTATTGCTGCTTTAGAGTAACTAGGCTAGGCATATACAAATCACCTAGGCCATTTTGAAGTGCAAGAGTCCTTCTACACTTGAGTTCTTGCACTTCAAAATGGCCTAGGTGATTTGTATATGCCTAGCCTAGTTATTCTAAAGCAGCAATAGGAAAGTCTTCAAAATTCTATTTTTAGGTTCTTCTATAACATCTGTGCATATGCACACTCCTTTGCTGCTACTCCTGGAATTTTTACTACTTTCTAGTAGTAATGT
The DNA here is from genome assembly GCA_935064755.1 of Tragelaphus eurycerus. NCBI lineage: Eukaryota > Metazoa > Chordata > Mammalia > Artiodactyla > Bovidae > Tragelaphus > Tragelaphus eurycerus. The sequence continues at coordinate 10,681,071 of CAKXYN010000024.1, read as the reverse complement.
TACTTTTGACAATCTGGAAAGTCTTTATTTACAATCTTCTGTATAAAATATTACTTCTTGTAGTCCTAATAAGTTTACTAATCAGTCATTCTGTTTTTGTCATTAAAACTTATTAAGGTAAAACTTACTATTATTGAAAATAGTTCATTTATGATCACACACTTACTGGGAGAGTCTTCATTGTATAGACAAAGTCATAAATATTTGTACTACTTTTATGATTTTTATACTAATAGCTGTGTTCTGAAATCAAGTTAACTCCCTATTACATTTCTTGGTACAGAAGCATTATGCTGTTATTCATAGTGAGTTTGTCTTCTGAAATGAATATTCTGTTTTAAATTTGAACAGTTTTAAATTAAAAAGCAGTCTACAGTATTGTGTGCTACATTATCTTTATGTATATGTAAATATATTTGGTAACATTCATGTATGTTATATACTGCTACTGCTAAGTCGCTTCAGTCGTGTCCGACTCTGTGCGACCCCATGGACTGCAGCCTACCAGGCTCCTCCATCCATGGGATTTTCTAGGAAAGAGTATTGGAGTGGGTTGCCATTGCCTTCCCCGATGTTATGTACATATATGTAATATTGATATATACATAGTTTGTGGAAAATAAGTGTTAAGTATGTTTCTTTTCAGAATCAAGCTTCCATATATTTCCCTACCAGTCTCAGATAGCAGTTTTTAAAGAGTTTCTACTAAGAGCAACAAAATATAACCAACTACAAATGCTTGGAGATGATCTGAGAACTGATAAGAAGATAATTTTAGTTGAAGTAAGGATAACTTTTGAAATTCTGCCGTAACTATTGAATAAACAATCACAAGATATATGTTATGTGATAGTGACATTAACTCTGTCCATGGTACTAGTAGTGGTAAAATATAAAGTCTTTATGTAATAGAATAAACCTAAAGTTTCTTGCATTAAACTTGATAGAGTAACTATAGGTTACATGTATATATATATTATAGGTTAGTGAACTTTAAAAAATTAATGGCCTAAATGTAGAGAGGCAAAAAAATAATTGGAAAATGATGTTTTAGAATATTATAACTTGTAGTGACCTGAAGAAATTTGATCTGAAAGTTCCATAGACGCTTATTATTATTTAGGGAATCAGCTAGTTATGTTTTCAGCTAGTTGATGTTTAATTTCTACATAAGTTCTGATTATAGTACATTGAATACATAACATTTTTCCCATTTTGGTAAATATAAGTCTGAAAATAAATTTACATGGGAGTAAAACTGAGCTAATGTTTATCCTTTGTTTTTGGTAGGACTTACCTAACCAGTTTTATCGGGATTCTCATACTTTACATGAAGTTCTGAGGTGAGTTTCAGTGAAGTCTTCTAAAACTCCAAATTAAATGACAGGAGGTTTAAATTTCAGCCTTGCTTGCTATCTTCTGTTATTTTAGGAAGTATGTGCAGATTGGTCGGTGCCCTCTAATATTTATAATCTCTGACAGTCTCAGTGGAGATAATAGTCAAAGGTTACTGTTTCCCAAAGAAATTCAAGAAGAGTGTGCTATTTCAAATATTAGGTAAGAATGAAATTTCTGCCTAAAATTTCACGTACATACTGTATTTTTAATCACATAACGACTGTCTTTCTTTATAAAACTTCTGACAGTTTCAACCCTGTGGCCCCAACAATTATGATGAAGTTTCTTAATCGAATAGTGACAGTAGAAGCTAATAAGGTAAGTTTCTTAAGAACTGATTTTTTTGAACTTTACATTGTCATTATAGAAAGCCAAACTTAAGTGGTATTATATAAACTTGAGGAATTAGAGACATGAATTATCTCAGGTTTTAAAATTTTAAAAATTTAATTACACTCCTAAAGCATGTCATTTTAGAAAATGTAGGAAAGACTGATTTTCAAAACCCTTAACCTGGACTTTACAGGCCGTGCAGTGGTTAAGACTCCGTGCTTCCACTGCAGGGACTGCGGGTTCGATCCCTGGTTGGGGAGCCAAGATCCTACGTACCATGCAGTGTGGCCAAACAATAAAACATTTAAACATCCTTGACCTTTAATTTTCCTTTGCTTGCCTTAGTGTTCTAATTTGTGTCTATTGTTAAGAAACTATTTCCTACCATCTTGGTTCGTTAATCAGTTATAATCCAACTCTACTTTTGTCCTGTGTCATTTTCAAAGATTTAATAATTTTTTAAAATTATGGAAAAAAATACATCATAAGATTTACCATCTTAGACTTTTTTTTCCAGCGTTATTGAGATAAAACTGACATATAATATCATGTAAGTTTAAAGTGTATGACACATTGACGTGATAAAACTTGCATAATGTAAAATGATGGCCAGCATAGCATTTTCTAATACCTCCATCATGTCATGTAAATTACCTCTTCTTTTTTGTGATGAGAACATTTAAGATTTTTTTCTCTTAGCAACTTTCAAATATATAATACACACAGTACTGTTAACTGTATTTTATGTTTGAAATGTCTTAACCATTTTTAGCCATCCAGTTCAGTAGTGTTAAGTATACCATCATTGTTCTGAAATAGCTGTTACTTTTAATGCATCATTTTTTTTTATCTTTCAAATCAAGATGATGTTAAAGGTAAATTGATGAAACTTCTCTCAGCAGCATGGTTCTAGGTGGACCACCTGCTATCAATCAACTGGATTTTACATGAAACATAATTTGTTTTGCAATGCTGGATCACAGGAACTGAGGGAAATCTCCAGGGGAGAGGTTATGTTGAGGATTAAACAAAATAGCGCATGTATGTGGAGCACTTAGCTGAATAAATACAGCTATTAATAGTGAAACATTAGAAACACAGTGAATCCAGTTATAGAGGCAGCAACTGCTATGGTGAACTATTATGTCCTTAATTCATATTTTGAAAATATTTAGTGTTATGTGTGTGTGCTAAGTTGCCTCAGTTGTGTCCAACTCCTTGTGACCCTATGGACCGTAGCACACAGGCTCCTCTGTCCATGGGATTCTCCAGGCTAGAACGCTGAAGTGTTGCTGTGTCCTCCTCTAGGGGATCTTCCTGACCCAGTGTTTGAACCCATGACCCCGTGGAGTTTTTACCTGCTGAGCTACTAGGGAAGCCCATAATAAATGTGCTTTACCTTAAATAGTTGGCCTGTAAGACTGTTATCTCTTATGTCTCTTGCATTGGCAGGCAGGTTCTTTACCACTAGCGCCACCTGGGAAGTCCCATTTAGTGATAAAGGGAAATACAATTTAATGTCAAGTTAAAAATACAGGATGCAAAGTTACATGATAATGCTAACAATAGAAATGATGTTTTCAGCCTTTGCTATATGTCAGGCCCTATGCAAAGTATTTTTACATACCTGATCTTATTAAACCCTTACTACAACTATACAGAATTATCTCCATTTTATGGTAAAGAAACTGAACTTTGGAAGGAAATAACTTGAATGATATTCCATGACTATTAAGTGTCAGATGAGTTGGAAGTTTTGTTCTGACTCCAAATTACTGTGCTAAAACGAAACATAGATTTGTTAATGACGGCCCAATGCACATATATACATCAACCTATAGATACTAAAAGAAATCACATAAAAACACTAAGTGGGATTCTGGGTGGTTGAATTACTTATGGTTTTTTTCTACATTCTCTACTATAAGCATGATAACTATAAACTATAGTTTTAAATATTTATTAAAAAGTTGAAGAAATAATAAAAAGTCAGCTTCATGTTACTTTATCATGTGACTCACAATTTTTTAAGACTAAGTCATTAAATTGCAAATGGCATTTACTCTAGCAAGTTGTTTTCTACTAGTAAAAAGATCACCGTAACTTCTTTGTTACGTATTTAATGTGCTGTGCTTAGTCACTCAGCCATGTCCGACTCTCTGCCACCCCGTGGACTGCAGCCCACCAGGCTCCTCTCTCCATGGGCTTCTCCAGGCAAGAATGCTAGAGTCGGTTGCCATGCCCCTCTCCATAGGACCTTCCCAACCCAGGGATGGAACCCACGTCTCCTGCATTGCAGGCAGATTCTTTACCATCTGAGCCACCAGGGAAGCCCAAGAGTACTGGGCTTCTTGCTAAGCAAGAAGTGACTAAGCATAGCACATTAAATACGTAACAAAGAAGTTACAGTAATCTTTTTGCTAGTATAAAACAACTTGCTAGAGTAAATGCCATTTGCAATTTAATGATTTAGTCTTAAAAAAATTGTGAGTCACATGATAAAGTATGGATAACCTATCCCTTCTCCAGGGAATCTTCTCAGCCCAGCATCATACCGGAGTCTCCTACATTGCACGTGGAGTTTTTACCTGCTGAGCTACCAGGGAAGCCCATAGTAAATGTGGTTTACCTTAAATAGTTGACCTGTAAGAATGTTAGAACTAGTATACTTTTGAAATCATCATGATGTGTTATATCACAGGAGCAGCAGTAAGCCCAATATTTAAATATAAATCAAATGTAAATATAAAATCAAATGTTATGATACTGTCTCGGGTTGCCAAGGATGATAATGATAGTATAAGAAGATTTAAGTGAGTTTAATCTCTTTTATTCCATAGCTTAGTTAATTATCTTAAGAAAGAGTATAGACATTTTATGTGAATGAGTTACAATAAAGAGTGTTGACTGTCTTAAATGTTTCAAGTTTAAATAAATGTTTCTGTGTATTTATAGGAAAAAAGATCTTTAGTTTTTTCTGATGTCATTAGGTATATAAAGTGTGGAAAGAACTGCTGATCACACATTTCAGCCACATTTGTTATATTCATCATAGTTAACATCTGTAATATTTTCTTCAGCTCCAAGAATCATGATTTCAAATTATATTTCCTTGCTGGCAAATCTAAATTTTTTGAAAAACAAGCTACTCCTCCTAAAACAATTTTTAAAGTAAATATGTTCACAATATAAATGCAGTTAATCTGGAAGAGAGGGCATGAGCAAGAAAATTTTGTGAGTGATAGAGACTTGGTGTTTAGATATTGGAACATAATATGAGACTATAGAGAGTACAGCAGTGTGATATTAGTGTAGGAATAGACAAATGGAAGAATAAAATAAGAAGACAGCACAGAACTAGATCAGTATGTGTAAATGGAATTTCTTTAATACATTGAAAGTGGCATTTTACATCATGAGGGAAAGAGAGTAGACTTATGGTTAATAAGTGGTATTGGAACAATTGCATATTCAAACAGAAGAACATAAGATTGTCTCTTTGGTTCATACTATGCAGAAAAATAATTTAAACTTTGATTTAAAATTTAAATACCAAAATTAGAAGAGTGAGGAAAAAATACTTTGAGTTGGGGAAAAGTCTTCCTAAACAAACAAAAAAAAAACCTGAGAGCCATGGATTCACTTCAAAAAAATGGGAAACTTAGGAAATAACAGAAGACATGGTAAACAAAGATAAAAGACAAACATGGGAATGAAAGACAGATGGACAGTAAACATGAGAGGTGTTCAGGCCTGCTAGTAATCAGAGAAGAAGATTGACAAACAGCATTGCAAAGATAAGGGAAAATGGACACTCACCTACCACTGCTGGGAAAAATAAAACTGGTAAATGTTACAGACACTTTGAACAACACTCTACAGAAGCATTTATGCATGTTGACAAAGGTATATACAGTTGACTCTTGAACTACATGGGTCCACATATATATGCATTTTTTTCAGTAGTGAATACTATAGTACTACATGATCCATGATTGGTTCAATCCAAAGAATCAGAACTACAGCTGCAGAGGGTCAACTATAAGTTAGACTTAGATTTTTATCTCTGAGAGGGGCTCCTGTCACTAACCCCACACTATACAAGGATCAACTATATAGTATGTGTGTATTTCTATATATAGGTCTGGAATGGTTGAAAAAAATGGAAACATATAAATATCCCTTCATTGATAGAAGTATTAGTTTAATTACTATATATCCATAATTTTTTTTAATTATATAGATTTAAAGGAACTAACATAGATCATAAAGAATGGAATAATACATACGATCCCCACTTGTGTTTAAAAAATTAACTCTTTTTATATACTTATAGATACTATATATACTTACAGATGTATGAGCACAAAAAATTGTCTGGAAAGATTTCTACCAAAATGTTAGCAGTTGTGACAAAATTGGAATTGTGGAGACTAAAATTATACTAACTTGCATAAAGAACTTTTAAGACAGCTTTCGTTATTAATACAGTTAAAAATATATTGAAAATCATAGCACAGTACTGTTTTTCTGTTTTAAGCAATTTTTACAGGACCTGAAATGGGTTCACCTTTGAGCAATCACATGAATCCAGCTAAAGTCATATTGTCAGTAAACTAAGAATTTCTGAAGGAAAAGAGGATAAATTTCTCTTGCCTTATACTTGATATACCAAGGATGTGAAATGTGATTTATCATATACCTTAAATAACTATGAAATTTAGGCTTTAAGTATGAGTTGATGCAGTTGTGGTTTTTTAATACTCAACACTGTACTAATATGGTGAAGACTCCAGTGTAGGGATTTCATGTAAGTTTCAAATTTTCTTGTATATTTAGTTTTATTGCATTATATTGTATTCTGAGGTCTCTCTCTGTGTATATATGTATATGTGTGTATCTATACATTTGTATATGTGTGTGTGTGTGTGTGTGTATATATATATATAGTGAGAGAGAGAACTTCAAAATATTATATAGCCTAGTCCAAGTGAAAAAGTAAAACAGTGTTTTATAATCTTGAAATTTCTCTTTAAACTAAGGTGTCATTGACACTTGTATCTTCATAAGCAGACTATTATTTAATATGTAGGCTTTTTGGCATGCAAATTTGAAAGATTCTAATATACTTCCATTAAGTTTAGAAAATAGAGAGGTTTGGTTTTTGTTTTAGACAACATATTTTTAAAATTTTAATTGTTTCATTTTAGAATGGAGGAAAAATTGTTGTCCCTGATAAAACTTCTCTAGAGTTTCTTTGTCAAGGATGCTCTGGTGATATCAGAAGTGCAATAAATAGCCTCCAGTTTTCTTCCTCAACAGGTAATTGGGAAAGATACACTCATAGTATTAAATAGGTGACTAACTTTTTCTTGTTCATGAAATTAAATTAAACATACTTTAACTTGAAATTGATATATATCAACTTATATTTTTTATTGAGACAAAATAAAATTATGTATGTATGTGTACAAGACACACCCCTATGAACGTGTCACCATATATATTTGCATATCTGAGATAAAAGCTTATTTATTTACATAGTTTGCCACTTTACCTTTCAAAGTTAATTTGGAATGAGACTTTCTGGGAAAAAATTGTGGCTCTGCCACTTTTTAGTGACTTAACTGTGCAAGTTACTTAGTCTTTCCATGCCTTTATTTTTTCACCTCTTACATGAGCACCTGTCTCATCAAGTTGTGTGAAGAGTAAGAGAGGTAATACAGAGTGTTTATTCCAGGGCTTGACACATATTGAGTTCTCAAATGGCCAGCTGTTACTGAGTTTAATATTGGTTTATATATGATATGTTTAACAAATATATTTCCACTTATTAAGAAACAAAAGGAGTGCCTAGCCATGCTGAAGTAAAGAGATAGCCCCACTAATGGCAATGAATTAATTTTTATTCTTAATGATCATAATTTACTGCACACAGTCATCATCAGAAAACTTTTAATAGGTAACCTACTTGATGCTTAATATTGAGGGATTGACCTTAAAAAATTAATAGCTCTTTGGTGCTCTCAAAATCCACCTGAAATCTAGTTTCTATCCACAGGTGTTCACTTTGTTTTTCATAATAACTGTAAAGAATTAGACATTTTAACTCAACCAAAACCAAAATTCTGCTTCTTCCTATAGAAACATAAATGTAAATTATCCTTAGGTTCACTACTAGAATTAGGAGTAGGCCAGTTTGAGATCCTGACTACTGTTTATAATATTATTGCTCTGAACTCAGAAATTTCAGAAGGAAGAAAATAATTTTGGGGTGGGTTAGAAACTGTATTAGCAGTTGTATGTTTTTTCACCTAATTGTCAGATCAGATCAGTCGCTCAGTCGTGTCCGACTCTTTGTGACCCCATGAATCGCAGCACGCCAGGCCTCCCTGTCCATCACCAACTCCCGGAGATCACTCAGACTCACATCCATCGAGTCAGTGATGCCATCCAGCCATCTCATCCTCTGTCGTCCCCTTCTCCTCTTGCCCTCAGTCCCTCCCAGCATCAGAGTCTTCTCCAATGAGTCAACTCTTCACATGAGGTGGCCAAAATACTGGAGTTTCAGCTGTAGCATCATTCCTTCCAAAGAAATCCCAAGGCTGATCTCCTTCAGAATGGACTGGTTGGATCTCCTTGCAGTCCAAGGGACTCTCAAGAGTCTTCTCCAACACCACAGTTCAAAAGCATCAGTTCTTCGGTGCTCAGCCTTCTTCACAGTCCAGCTCTCACATCCATACATGACCACAGGAGATAGTACTAGGATTCAAACCCAGATCCTGTGTTTCTGCTCTTCAGGCTGGTTTTCTAAAATCATGCCTTCTGAATTTTTAAAAGTAGATTTCCCAGTGAAATTTAAACATGGGCATATTCAGAAGTTGGAGACTGCCCAAATCAGTAAAGAAGTAATGTAGAATCATTGTTAAGCAGGGTTTGCAGAACCAGACTGCCCAGATTCAAATCACTTGCTAGCTGATGACCTTAGCCATTTACTTAACCTCTTTATGTCTCATTTCTTCACTCTGTATAGTAAAGTTCTTCCTTCATAGAGTTATTGTGAGGACTGAATTGGTTAGTACATACCATGCGCCAAGAATAGTACCTTGCCTTTGTGAGAAACCAAGGTAATATAACTATATTAGAGACTATGTCATTGTGTATGTGAAAATTTGAAAAGTGTCAAGTCATATTTTTTTTATTTTTATTGTTGCAGTGTTTATTATGTATTTGACACACATACACAAAACTTAAGGAGAAAGATTAATTGTATAGATCAATCTTACTCGTGTAAATAGTTCTGGTGGGACTACATAATTTCAGTCACTAAAGATTAAATCTAGCTCATGACACTTTTAGATGACATTTTAAGTCATTTTAGTAGTTTAGTAACTGAAAGAGGACTCTGACTCAGTTTGTATACCTCATTATTTATTAGAAAAGCATTTAAAGTAGAATACTTAATGTAACTATATCTGAAATGTTCTGTTTCACTTTTCATGTTTTAATTTATTTTAAATATTGCTTCTCTGGTGTATATTATTTAGGAAAGAACAATTTACGGCCAAGGAAAAAAGGAGTGTCTTCCTTAAAATCAGATGCTGTGCTGTCAAAATCAAAACGAAGACAGAGAACTGATAGGACATTTGAAAATCAGGAGGTCCAAGCTATTGGTGGCAAAGATGTTTCCCTCTTTCTCTTCAGAGCTTTGGGGAAAATACTATATTGTAAACGTAAGAAAACAGTATTCCCTTTTTTTAATATCTTATTATCTTACAATTAAAATGTAAAAACCCCATTTTTCAGAATGTCATATAATTGATTCAGTTTCAAGAAAGAGCTAAGATAGGTCAGATACTATTTGGCACGACTTAAGGAAGACATAGCATGGAAATGTACTTAGAGTATTTTTGGATTATAAGTGGAATTAAACATAAAAATCAACTATTGAAAAAAATCAGCTGTTGAAAAATTGTCAAATGAGAGGTGCTATATAAAGATTGTGTTACTTTTTAATAATTCCAGACTTTTTTTTTTTTTGTAGGAGCCCCTGTAACAGAAGTAGACTCACCTCGACTACCTTCTCATTTATCAGAATATGACCGGGATACACTGCTTGTCCAACCTGAGGTAAAGTCATTAGTAACACCTAGTACTATTTACACAATACATACTATTTACATTTGTGTCCAGATAAATTTAACCAGTGAATTTTTACTAAAATTATGTATACTCTATTTTTTATAGGAAGTAGTAGAAATGTCACACATGCCAGGAGAGTTATTTAATTTATATCTTCACCAGAACTATGTAGATTTCTTCACGGAAGTGGATGATCTTGTGAGAGCCAGTGAATTTCTGAGTTTTGCGGATATCCTCAGTGGTGACTGGAATGTAAGACTTAAGTGTTTTTGTTAATGACTATTTCCTCAGAACTGAGAAAGAAAGTTTACTTTTATTCATACTTATGTGACATTACTTTAATTAACTTTTTAATAACTATGACAAAAATTAATTTCATGCAACCAGTGTTTGCACTGAAACTTCTGCAGTGAATCTGCTTTTTCTATGTTAATGTAGCACTAATTTTTTCTAAAGTTATTTTATGATAAAACTAATACATAGTTGTAAATTTGACAAATTGAAAAGCAGATTGAAGGGAAGGAATGTGCTCCTTTCTTTTCATCTTTCCTTTCGGCCATGCCATGTGGCATGTGGGGTCTTAGTTCCCTGGCCAGGTAAGGCCCTGTTCTACTTTCTGCGCTGTCTGATAGTTTTTACATTTATTTATTTAAAATTTGAAATTATTCATTATAAAGCTTGTAATTTTTCTTAACATTTTAACTTTGCTCTGACTGGTATAGTAGTCACTAGACACATATGGCTATTTAAGTGAAATTAAAAATTCAGTTCCCTGGTCATGCTAGCCATATTTCCAGCATTTAAACATTTATGATACAGTTTCTGCTATATACTTAGAGTTTCATTATTTAGCAGTTGCATTTGCTTAATTATTTTATTTTGCTTTTTTTATTTTAAAATTTTATAACTCTATTGACAAATAGAATATACAATGAATATCTGAATAACTTTAACTTTTGTTCATCAGTTTTCACATTTTTCCACATTTGCTTAGTCTATATTTTTACACACTTGTTTTGGCTGAATACTTGGAAAGTAATTGGAGCATCACAGCACTTACTTAAGCATGCGTAAGGACACTGCTCTATTACAACCACAATAGCATTATCACACCTAAAGAGAATTAACATAATCAGTATGTATTATAATTAACATAGATTCAGTAAAGATACTATCCTTCTTCTTGTTTCCCAGTTACTTCAAAAATGTATTTAAAGTTATTCCTACCACCCCCATCTGATACACAATTAATAGTCACACATAGCATTTGGTGGTTATGTCTCTGCTGAATTTTCTTCAGATAATTTTGTGGCACTATTATGTTTAGGGCTATGGTGAATGTGAAAAAAATGACTATGTAGTAAATAAATACGGTTAGCCTTTTTGGGGAGTCAGTAGTACCAATAAGTACTATCTTACAAATCTCTTATTTTCTTTACTTTACCTCTTGTCTCCTTTTTTAGACGCGCTCTTCACTCAGGGAATATAGTACATCTATAGCTACGAGAGGTGTCATACATTCCAACAAAGCCCGAGGATTTGCTCATTGCCAAGGAGGGGGATCAAGTTTTCGACCCTTGCACAAACCCCAGTGGTTTCTAATAAATAAAAAGGTAAAAAAGAGAAGGATACATTTTTAGTAAGTGAACTCCTTATGGTGTGTGAATTATATCCCAATAAATCTATTTTTTTTATTTAAGAGAAAAATGATCTTTCATTCTTAATAAGAAATAGTGGCTAAGGCTTATAGTTTGCTTAGCATTATGATAAAACATTAAAAGGACAGTCTTCTTAAATGCTTTTTTTAAAGAAAAAGCACTCAAAATTTGAAAGCATATGCCTGTTTTATTGGAATCAAAGTATATAGGCCTGCTTTGTTTCATTGCACTTTATTAAAGTGCTTTGCAGATAATGCGTTTCTTACAAATCGAAAGTTTGTGGCAATCCTGCATCACGCAAGTCTGTTAGAACCATTTTCCCAACAGCACTGCTTATTTTGTGTCTCTGTGTCATACTTTGATGCAATATTTTAAACTCTTCACCAGCAAAAAAAAAAAAAATCATGACTGGATGAAGGCTCAGGTGATGGTTAGCGTATTTTAAGCAATGAATTTTTTAATTAGTGGGCTTCCCAGGTGGCTCAGTTGTAAAGAATCCACCTGCTAAGCAGGAGACATGGGTTCATTCCCTAGGTGGGGAAGATCCCCTGAAGAAGGAAATGGCCATCCACTCCAGTATTCTTACCTGAGAAATCCCAAGAACAGAGGAGCCTGGTGGGCTACAGTCCTTAGGGTCACAAAGAATCAGACACAACTTAAGGACTAAACAGCAACAGAAATTTTTCATTAAAGTATGTTGCACACTTTAATAGACTATAGTCTAGTATGAGCATAACTTTTATATCCACTGGAAAACCACAGCATTTGTGTGACTTGCTTTATTGTGATATTCACTTGATTGAAGTGGTCTAGAACTGAACCCACAATACTCTGAGGTATGCCTGTAGTTATAATTATATTTTTGTTTCAGTTGAAAATAAATCCTGGCTTTACCTCTAACCATCTGGACAAGTTATTTCACCTAGTATCCCTCTAGATTCTGATTCCACAGCTATAAACATATAGGATTGGATTATTTAGAAGTCAAAAACAGGTGGCTCACAATTTGAATACAATACACAACACAAACAGATTTTTTTTTTTAATGAATTGCCCATGTTTAAAAACTAGTTTAATAGTTAAAACTCAGATAAGAAATTCTGGCTTCAGAATTTCTTTAGTGTCCTGGAAAAAAAAAAAAAAAAAAGAGGGCAACACTGGTCCATATTTTACATGGCCGTAATTGGCTCAAGCCAAGTATAACCTGCCCCTTGGTGGTGGGAGTGATCGGTGCCGCTGTCCCCAGCTGTTCTGCTGCACTGATTTCTATTACCTGCCTGACTCCTGTAGCATCTGACTTTCTGACCCCTGAACTAGGTCATCTCTAAGATGTCTTCCAGTTCTAAATTCATGTAGCTAAAATATGAAAGTATCATTCATTACTTGAGAAAAATCTTCCAGTGGATTTCTTGGAGCAACTGTAAGCAATTTATGTCCCTTATTGACTTGCTTTGCTCATTATAGCATGTGTATTAATTTTGCATTTGTTACATATAAGTGATCTACAACCATGGGCTCCCGAAACGCTAGAGATTATATTTCTCTTGCCATCACCATAACATTTCACCTCTCTTAACTGAAGAAAATACATTCTTCTATTGAGAAACAGTATCTTCACATAATTTGTGATATGTGTATGCTCATAAACAGAAATCCTTTAATTTTTTTAAGGACCTTTTACCTAAGGTCTTGTTCTTTCTGCTATTATATCAAATGTAAATTAGTTGTACAGATAAAGTGCTTTGTTAGATAATACTAGGACTTACTAGAAAAGACCTTGACGCTGGGAAAGACTGAGGGCAGGAGGAGAAGGAGGAGACAGAGGATGAGATGCTTGGATGGCATCACCTACTCAGTGGACATGAGTTTGAGCAAACTCTGGGAGACAGCGAAGCACAGGGAAACCTGGGGTGCTGCAGTCCATGAGGTCACAAAGAGTCAGAGACAGCTTAGCAGTTGAACAAGAGCAGGACAGTTAGAAAGGACTAATCAAGCTGCTTGATGCGGCCAGAAAAGAAGACTGATGAGATAAACTCTTAAAGTATCTAGTGTAGAAACCCACACATATTGTGACATAATGAACTTATGTGCAGGATAAATATCCATATTTAAATTTTTATTTTCATTTCACCTTTTTTTTTTCTTCTCTACAGTATCGGGAAAATTGCCTGGCAGCAAAAGCACTTTTTTCTGATTTCTGCTTACCAGCCTTGTGCCTCCAGACTCAGCTATTGCCATACCTCGCTTTGCTAACCATTCCAATGAGAAATCAAGGTAATAACATGGGTTTTTATTATTCCCAAGAAGTAGTGTTTTATAACATTATATTTTTGTGCATCAAGTCATTTCTGTGTACCACTGACACTCAGTTTTTCCCCTTTGTTTTTTGAATCAGAATTATTACTGCTTTTTGATTAAAAAGAAGAAAAAAAGAAGTATATAAAGTAAAAATCGAAAGTCCCCTATAAACCATGGGTAATTCCTTTTCACAGATTGGTGTAAATTCTTCTAGACTTTTTTCTGTGCAGATATAATAATGAAAGTGAGCTTTAATTTGCTTTTGTCACTTGTCATACATAGAGCTCCACATTTTATAAATTAGTGCAAAGGAGCTCTGGAGGCTGGGAAGTCCAGAATCAGGGTGCCAGCATACCCAGTGTCTGGTGAGGCCTACTTTCGATCTTGCAGATGCCCATCCTGTTGTATTCTGACATGGTAAAGAGAGGAGGAAGAAAGCTCTCTCTGGGGTCTCTTATATAAAGACACTAATCTCATTCATGAGGGCTCTACCCTCATGACCTAAGCACCTCCCAAAGCCTCATCTCCTAAAGGCGTTAGGATTCAAAATATGACTTTGAGGTGACAGAAACATTTAGTCTGTAATAGCAGCAGTGCTAAAGTATATTCAGATCTAACTCATTCAACCTTGTTGATAATGTATTTTGGTGATTCCGTATTACAAATAGTGTCCATTAATAGTATATTTACATTGTTTTTCCTAATTTTGAAATTATAAGTAATGCTTTAAAAAAAGTGAGAGACATCTCTGGTGGTCCAGTGGTTAAGACTTCACTGTCCAATGCAGGGGATATGGGTTCAAAGATCTCACACGCTGTGAAGCAGCTGAGCCCACCTGCTGCAACTCGAGAAAGCCTACACACTGCACAGAGACTCGGTGCCGCCAAAAACCCGGGTGATACCCACTTGCCCGATAAGTGTCTACTGAGGTTTGCCTTTCTTGAAGAGGACCAATTTTCCATCCGTTGTTTCTCTTTTTTAACGTGTATCTTAAGGGCCATATTTCATTAACAGTCTTAGGTCACATGTCTGTGGTGCTGATCTTCAAAGTAGAACAGAGAATTTGTGTAATATTGAAAATATAATTACTACATAACTCATCAAACTTCTCATAAGTTTTCTTTCTTTTTTTATTGTTTGGCCACATCCCATGGTATGGGGTGAACTTAGATCCCTGAACAAGAAATGAACCCACCCCCTGCATTGGAAGGCAGAATCTTAACCACTAGACTGCTAGAATATCCCAAAACTTCTCATAAATTTCAAAGATAGTGTTTGTCTTATGAATGATCAGAAGAGACGATTATTGAGTAAATGTCTACCTTCATACAAGAGTTTCATCTTTTAAGAATATTGATACATAAAAATTTTAAATATTCTATATTTATAGGCAGAAGTGAGATGACTTTTGAATAGTGTGCATGTTTAATCTGAGAGTCAGAATCCAGAGAGTTCCCTATGCTTGCCTATTAATTTTAGATTATACATGTATTTATTTATTTGGCTGTGCTGTGTGGCTTATGGGATAATAGTTCCCTGACCAGGGATTAGACCTGGGCCTTTAGCAGTGAAAATGTGAAGTCCTAACCACTGCCAGGGAATTCCCAGATTACGTTAGCTTTTAAACTTAGAAATTACAAGAATGGTACAAAGGAAATTCTTGTATATCCTTCACCAACATTCCTCAGTGTTTCATTTTTACCGTATTTTCCTTTTTTTCTTTGTCTTCATATACACATGTACACAAATATATGTATTTTTTCTGAACCATGTTTGAGGAAAGTACAGACATGATGCCCATTATTCTTAAACACTTCAGCATGTACTTCCTGAAACCAAGGATATTCTCCCACATCACCACAATATTTACATCAAAATCAGGAAATTAATTTTGATATATTACTGCTAATTCATAGTTTATTAGAATTTATAATTTATAGACCCCATTCAAATTTTGCCAATTGTCCTAATAATGCCCTTTGCAAAATAACAAAAACTTGTTCTCTTTCTTGTCCAAAAATCCAGTGCAAGATCAGATGATTCACTCAGCTATTCAGTTGCTATCTCTTTAGTCTCCTTGATTAGACTAGTACCTTGTTGTTTCTTTGTCCATTATGTCTTTTTTTGGCTGCACTGGGTCTTCCTTACAGCCTGCAGGCTTTTTCTGTTTGCGGCACACAAGGGCTTCTCTAGTTGCGGCTCACGGGCTTCTCTAGTTGGGCACTCTGGCTTCCGGCTGCGGAGCATTGGCTGTAGAGCACGTGGACTCGGGGGCTGCAGAGCACGTGGACTCGGGGGCTGCAGCACGTGGGCTTCTGTAGTTGTGGCACATGAACTTAGTTATTCTGTGGTATGTAGGATCCTAGATCTTGACCAGGGATCAAACTTGTGTCCTCTGCATTGGAAGGCAGATTCTTAACCACTGGCCCACCCCTGTCCAGTGCATTTTTGAAACATACAAGATTGTTACAAAATGGACTGTCCCTCAGTTTCGATTTATCTGAGGATTTGGGTTTATCTGTCTGAGTGGATACAGGTATGTATTTTTGTCAGGAACACCACAGAAGTGGTGCCATGTTCTTCTCAGTGCATCACATCAGGAGAGTACAGTGTCTGTTTATACCATGCTGATGGAGTTAACTTTAATTATTTTGTAAGGTAATTATCTCTGAGGTTCTCTAATGTAAAGTTATTAAGTGTTTTGTGGGGAGACACTTTGAGACTATGTAAATATTCCTGTTTCTCATTAAAATTTTACCCACTGGTCACAGCACCTTTTGATAATTATTTCCTGCATCTGTGTTAGTTGGCAAGCCATGATTTTCTAATGCCATTATTCCTTCTACATTCCTGTTAGTAAATTCTGCTGTAGGGTGTCACTTCACCCTCTTCCCCTTCGTTTATATTAGTATGGAGTCTGGATTCTTACTTTGTCAGCTGTTGTTTCACACTATCATTATTTATTTTGGTCCAGATTTGGCCAATGCAAGCTGCTTTAGGGTGACTCTGCCTTTACTCTTAGAGTAGTTGATGCAAATATTCCAGAATTATTTCATACTTTGCTGCAAAAAAAAAAAAAAAAAATCCTATTTTTGGACTTAGAAATCTCCAGGAGTTCTGGTTCCTTTTAGTGGATATGGACCCACCTCCCACTTTGCTAAATATATTTACTTAATTCCTCTGTCTATAACCTGTCTCCTAACCATGCAGGCTGTTCCTTCAGCTCCAGCCCCGTTGCCACCAACTCATGTTGGCACAGCTGGCCACATTCTTGGTCCCATTCCCAGCTGTGGGACAGTGAATTGGTTTGATTTAGTAAGAGTCCCCTTGGCCAAGACTTGTCAGTATCACCTGGAAGCTGGAGAAAAATGCAGAATCTCAGGCCTCAGTCAAGACCTGCTGAATTGATCCGCATTTTAATGAGATTCTCCAGGTGATTCTTATGCAGATGTTTGATAAGTATTGGTTTGGATTACTCATGCTGGAATCATCTGGAGAATCATTATATCCACTAGTTACAAGTTCAGATTCCAGGATCACAACTCAGGTTTTCCATATCAAAAAGCTGTTTTTGAAAATCCTAATGGTGTCATATATTGGATTTTTAAAAAGGTAAGTGTCCAAGAGCTCTCATAGAGTTTGTTTTGCAAACTTTAGAAGGTTCATAAATGTAGTCAAAAATAGGACGTTTTGGCTTTTCTTTTTATTCATCAATTTTTTTCTTTTTATTCATCAAATTTTATCCCATTTGTTTCATTTTATTTACTGTGTCCTTTCAGACATTATCACTATGTTTCTTCTTTCTGTCCATCCTCTTTTCTAGTCCTCCATTAGTGTTTGTTGGAAGGCTTTAAAAAAGCATTCTGTTTTCTCTTTCATTGCATAATCTCTGTCAGTCTGTGTTCAAGGTTACGGATTGTTTCTTCTCCTTGTTCAAACAAGTCCAGATTTCCATTTGGTTCTTTTTGCAATTTCCTTCTCTATTAAGGCCTTCCCTGGGGGCTCACACGGTCAAGAATCTGCCTGCAGTGCGGGAGACCTGGAGTCAATCCCTGGGTCGGAAGGTCCCCTGGAGAAGGGAATAGAAACCCACTCTAATATTCTTGCCTAGAGAATTCCACGGACAGAGGATCCTGGCGAGATATAGCCTGTGAGTCGGACACAATTGAGTGACTTAACACAGTTCTCTTTATTGATATTCCCTGTTTTATGAACCATTGTCATTATAGCTCTCATTACTTCTTTAAGTAAGGTTTCCTTTGGTTCTTTTAAAATCTTTATAATGGCTCCTGTCCATGAAGTCTTTTTCTGTTGAGTTTAATGTCTGGTCCCTCTCAGAGTTTCTGTTAACCTACCCTTCTCCTGTGGATGGATCACATTTTCTTGTTTCTTTGTATCCTCTCACAATGTTTTGTTGAAAACTGGGCTAATTTGGGTAATATATTGTAACTCCTCTGGATACTGAGTCACTGCCACTCTCTAGGGCTTGTTTTTTCTGTTTTTTTGTTAATTAATTGTTTAGGGATTTGGTTAAACTCTTGATGAAGTCTGTTTCCCCTATAGTGTGAAGCTTCTGTCACTTCCTCAGTGAGCTCAGCTTTGGACATGCCGACAATCACCATGAGATGACAGGAGGGCTCTTTGTAACTGTCTCTTTCCCTTATTTTTCTTAAATTGTCTGCCTCACACCCACCTGTTGTGTTTCACATTACTGGCAGATTGCTCCATTGTTTTCAATAGTGTCAAGGGGCATAAATTATTCCACAGTCTGATCCAGTTAAATGTGGGCAGATGTAGACCTTGAAGCCAGTGTCAAGTTTGATCTGACCCAGGGGAAGGGAAGGTAATCTTCTTACTTGTCTCTTTCCTAGTTCTTTTCTGGTAAACTAGCCGGCTTTTGCTCAGCTTGTTAGTCTTAATTAAGAGGAAATTAAAAGACGTTTACTCCTTGGAAGGAAAGTTATGACCAACCTAGATAGCATATTCAAAAGCAGAGACATTACTTTACCAACAAAGGTTCGCCTAGTCAAGGCTATGGTCTTTCCTGTGGTCATGTATGGATGTGAGAGCTGGACTGTGAAGAAGGCTGAGCGCTGAAGAATTGATGCTTTTGAACTGTGGTGTTGGAGAAGACTCTTGAGAGTCCCTTGGACTGCAAGAAGATCCAACCAGTCCATTCTGAAGGAGATCAATCCTGGAATTTCTTTGGAAGGAATGATGCTAAAGCTGAAACTCCAGTATTTTGGCCACCTCATGCGAAGAGTTGACTCATTGGAGAAGACTCTGATGCTGGGAGGGATTGAGGGCAGGAGGAGAAGGGGTTGACAGAGGATGAGATGGCTGGATGGCATCACTGACTCGATGGATGCGAGTCTGAGTGACCTCCGGGAGCTGGTGATGGACAGGGAGGCCTGGCGTGCTGCGGTTCATGGGGTCGCAAAGAGTTGGACACGACTGAGCGACTGATCTGATCTGATCTGATTGGTTCAAGAGGGCCCCTTGGCTTGAACTTCCCAACATTATGTTTCTTATAAAGCCAGTTCCTTTAGGCAGAGCTTCAGAGCGCTCTTTTCCTATAGAATGCCTCTGGGCAAAATCTCTGAACCACTCTTCTGCGTGTGTGCTCAGCTGAAGGGAGCCGCTGATGATCTTGGCTTGGGCTCTCCCATTGGGGACATTCTGCCCTACAAATGAGTTGGGGCGAGGGTGATTGCAGTTCAAAGAGGAGGCAGTGTTCTTGCACTGCTGTGCCCTGGGGTAGAGCCTCCATCCTTTGCTTGGGGCTGGGTGGAGAAAGGGAGCCCCAAACTCTCGGCTGGCGACACTCTCTAGGGGAAGCTCTGTGTTCTGGGCTGCGTCCATCTGGAGTGAAGTATCTCCCAAGTTGAGGAAGGGGAAGAACAGGTCATGACTCACATGCAAGACTCTTTGCTGTTAGACTTTCTTGAGTAAATGTTTCCTCGTAACATAACATTTACCATCTTAAACTATTTTATTTGTTTATTGACTTGACTGTGCTGGGTCTTTGTATCTGCACAGGCTTTTCTCTAGCTGTGGCAAGTGGGGGCTAGTCTCTCGTTGCGGTGCGCAAGCTTCTCGTTGCAGCGGCTTCTCTTGTTGTGGAGCACAGTCTCTGGAGTGTTCAGGCTTCAGTAGTTGGAACTCCCGGGTCTAGAGCACAGGCTGCTTGTGCTACTAATTGCGGCACACCGGCTTAGTTGTTCCACGGCACATATGATCGTCCTGGACCAGGGATCAAACCTGTCTCCCTCACTGGCAGGTGGATTCCCTTAGTAGGGAAGCACCCATCTTAAACTATCTTTAAGTATAAAGATCCCCTGGAGAAGGGAAAGGCTACCCAATCCAGTATTCTGGCCTGGAGAATTCCAAGTCCATGGGGTCACAAAGAGTTGGACACAATTGAGCGACTTTCACTTTTCAATAGTCTTAAGTGTATTTACTTTGTTGGGTGGCCGATCTCCAGAACTTTTACATCTTGAAAAATTGAAGCTACCCACATTAAACACTAACCACCTCCCTTCCACCCCCATGCTAGCTACCCCTTGAAAACACTGCCTACTCTCTATGAATTTGACCACCCTCAGTACCCCATTTTAGTGAGTCATACCATATTTGTCTTTTTATGACTGGCTTATTTCACTTAGCATGTCATCAGGGTTTATGCACATTATAGCATGTGTCAGAAATTCCTTCCTTTTTGAAGCTGGGTAATATGGCATTGTATATGTATTTAACACATTTTGTTTATCCATTCACCTTTGATGGACACAAGTTGCTTCCACTTTTTGACTATCACCAATAATGCTACTGTTATGCAAATGGATATACAGATGTTTCTTCAAGACCTTGCTTTCAGTTTCTTTCTTCCCTGGGCGTATAGCCAGACGTGGAATCGCTAGATCATATAGTTACTCTGTTTTTACGTTTTTGAGGCACTGCCTTACCGTTTTCCACAGCAGTCACACCATTTTATATTCCTACAGCTTGGTCCACATCCTTGTCACCTTGTTGGTTTCTGAGTCTTTTTTGTTAATAGTCATCCTAAGGTGTGTGATGTAGTATCTCATGGTTTTGGTTTGCATTTTCCTAACTATTTGTGACTTTAAGCAGTTTTTCATGTGATTTTTGGCCATTCTTCTTTGGAGAAATGTTTGTTTAAAACTTTTTTAAAATTTCCGTTTTAGCTCAGATTTCTTTTATCCAAGATATTGGAAGACTTCCTCTAAAGCGACACTTTGGAAGGTAAGCTGATCATTTTCATTTTCAAAGAGCTGTTACCTAAATAACCACCAAATACTTTATCTATTTATTCATTACACAGTCAATAAATGTTATCTGTAAAGGTTAAGAAATATGTGTTGTACCAGTGATCAAAGACTATATGATCACACTGTAGACCTATCTATTATATTTATTACATATAACAGCATTTTCCACCAGCTCAGAATCAGGTTAGATAGAATAATTGGATTACAAAGGCAGTGGAATCTTTAAAATCCTTGAGTTCAGCAAATTTTGCATAACTGAAAACCTCTTTGCTTAACGTGTTCTTAGCATATATTTGGAGTGTATGATAATCGGGAACTTTTTATTTCTTTATCATTGAAAATTCAGACAAGTGAAAAAAATATAAATATAGGGATAAATCTCCATCTATACTGTTCATTCTATTGCAGAATAGTTTCTATGCTAATATCAGTGATTAACACAGTGCTTGTAGTTCATTTCTACTTGGCTTATTTATAAGATCAAATTATGCACTCAGGCATTCTAAAAAAGGTTTAGAAAGTGCTCGCATCCTGGTTTTAAGGATAAAAGTAAATGATAGAAATGGCACCTATTACCCCTTCTACTAGTTCTCCTATTCCTGGTCCCAAATGGAAAACTTGCTTATCTGGGATTTTTCCCCTCTACCTTCATAGATTCAATAAAGGCCTTTGTTTAATGGTTTCTTCCGTTCAGTGACTTAGCTGTGGGGAGCACATCTTTCCTTTTACAGAAAGATAATAATGGATGGATTTTAGAGCATCATCCCAGTGGGATATGATCAGGGCTCAGACCTTTTACAAACTTTCCTTTTTTCTTCACTTCTCTCTTAATCAAAGAAGGACCAGCTATTCTCACTGGCTCCTTTCCCTCCAAGATTATGACACCAAAATCAAGGGAAGACAGTTGTCTTCTATTGTCTTTTTCCTCCTAAGATATAATTAAAAGAACGAGAGTCACTGTTTTATTATTGGTTCAAGTACTTGATCTGAATTGGGAGGCAGGATTTGTCGGTGCTACTTATCACAATGACTGATACTGTTGTCTTTCACTTACAGTGACCATATTTAACACTGTCTTTCATTTATATTTATAATGTTGAATATTCTGATACTTAAACTTGATATTTAATGTTTCTATTTAATAGCTGCATAGTTTCCTTTAATTGAACCTACACCTTGTTTTGTATTAATTCATTCAACTTGTTTCCAGCTTTTATTATTACAACCTTCCTTGAAGCTAAATCATCATGTATATCAAATACTATTTATGTAGGATGAATTCTGTGAAATAAAATTGTCAGATCAATGGATATACACCTTTGCTCTATATTGCCAGATTGCTTCCAAGAATGTTTTGCCAATCTTAATGCCTAATTTCCATTTTAAAATTACAAATTAGGTTAAGCAGTTTATTTAGTAACCATTCTTCTCCATAAGCTTTCTGTTCATGTTTTATATCTGTTTTTTATTTCATTTAATTTTTTATTTTCATAAGAGCTGTTTACTAAAGATTAATTTGTGTTATATAAATTGTAATGATTTATTCAGTTTGTCATTTACCTTTTAGTTTTGTTTATATTATTAAATAAACTGGAGTGCCTGGTTAAAAAGCACAAGGAAGGCAAATGAGAGACCACGGGAGATGGCTTTATAATCTTCAAACTCTTGATGTAATTTAGAAGAATCCTTTCCTTTGATTATTATTAGTGCCTGTGTTATGAATCTGGCAGGTTGAAAATGGAAGCCCTGACTGACAGGGAGAATGGAATGATAGAGGCAGACAGCGGAGATGAAGCCCAGCTTACTGGAGGGCAGTCTGCAGAGGAAGCACGGGGTGAACCCATTCAAAGCGCTGAACCTGAAACCTGGTCTCTTCCTTTGAGTCAGAATAGTGGGAATGAACTGCCGGCCAGCCAGCCTCAGCCCTTTTCAGCCCAGGGAGACGTGGAAGAAGAAGACATGATAATAGAAGACTATGAGAGCGATGGGACATAGAAAGCAGCCTGCCCATGAGACTGTTAACTGACAGGTTCACATGTTATTCAGTGGTGCTTGAATCGTGATAAGAGACTTGAGGTGAATTAGTTTGTTAATTCTTCTCCTAGTATTTCAGCACCGAGAACTGACCTCTGTTACGTTGAAGTAAATAGAAGCTCAAACCTTGAAATAATCTGTTTTTTCCTCTAGTATTTATTTAGACTTGTGAGTGGTGTTGGGAGAGGAGGTCAGTGTGTATGAAGTGCATTTGAACGTTATGCCAAATACCAGAAAATGTAAAGGAGTAATTCAGAACACAGAAACTGTATGGGCTGTAAATAAGAATTATAAATGAAATTATGAGTGTAAATAAACTTTGTGCCTTATTCACAATTTCTCTCTGGTCTCTAGCTTCTCAGATGCCATTTTTATATGTTGTACAGTGGAATATTTTAGATAACTTTCTGGAAACTATTTACATAATTTATATAAAAATTAAAATATTGAATTTCTGTTTCTTCTGTATTTCAATGTTTCCTAACATGCACTATCTGCCATGTATCATTGGACATAGGACACAAGTCTCCTTAATCCAGTGCCAAACTTTTTCAAAAATAGGAAAGGAAAGGAATGGCAAGTTTGAGAAGAAAACTGTCCGGAGGGTTTAATCCAGTGGCAACCCATTCCGGTATTCTTGCCTGGAAAATCTCATAGACTGAGGAGCCTCGTAGGCTACAGTCCATGGGGTCACAAAGAGTCGGACACGGCTGAGCGACTTCACTTTCTTTTCTTTTTAAAGACCTTTCCAGAGCTCTCCCAGAGGAGCCTGATCCGAAGCTATTGCTGTAAGGTGTGGTTGGCGCACCACACTGTAAGGTGTGGTGGGGGACACCGACCCGCCCAAGCCCCAGGCGTGGGTCTGGGCCTGACAAAGCCGGGCGGAGCGAAGCTCGAAGCTCGGCCCGGCCCCGCCCCAGGAGCCCGATCGGGGTTTCAGAGCCGCGGGCGGCGAGGGCGCTTTGGCAGGTGGCCGCTCAGGTGAGCTGGGCCCAAGGGGTGGGGCCCACGTGACCGGGACGCGGGCGGGGAGGGGGCCGGCGGACCCCAGGCAGGTGCCCGGTGTGGGGGTAGGCCCCTCGGAGTGTCCTGGGCGCGCGCTGTTGCTGCGCCGCCCGCCACTACCTTTGGCCGAGGCCGGCCGCCGCCGCGGTAAGGGGTGCGGGCCCCGGGGAGAGCTGGGGCCTGGGAAGCAGGGGGGCCCCTCGGCCCGCCAGGTTTCACGCGGCGGACACAGGTGCCGGGCGAGACGCGCCCCACCCCCGGCCGGGAAGCCGCGGTGCTTCCGGGCGCAGGGCTATTCCGACCTGGGCTGGTCCGGCCCAACTTAGTTCCGGCCGCTTTGGGCCGGAATCTTGAAAGACTGAAAATGCCTTTTCACTCCGACTCGGAGACGCGTACCTGGGTGGTGCTGAGCTAAAGACCGAACGAGATAGGTGGGGCGGGGGGCGGAGCGACGAGCCGCGGCCTGGCCAGAGACCCCGACAAGGATGCTTGCAACTGTTCCCAGTTCAAAGCGCAGTTCCCTTTCCACTGGAAACCAGTAGTGTGTAAAATCTGCCTGTGTCTGGGGCCCAGCGTAACTTTAAAAGCCAGCTAAGTGTTGATTCTGTGGTGTAAAGGTGACCAACTGGATTCCTGTAACACTTTCCTGGGGAGACGGTTTCTTCTAATCACCGGTATGGTGTGTGCAGACCGAAAGAAATCTGGGCCCGAATGAAGTCAGGGCCCGGGGGCTTGAACAAAACAAAAATTCGCCCTGCTTCAGCGTGCTGATTCTAACTGGACGCTCTATGAGACCCTGAAAGATGCTAGGGGTATCCAGATATCAGATCAGATCAGATCAGTCGCTCAGTCGTGTCCTACTCTTTGCGACCCCATGAACCGCAGCACGCCAGGCCTCCCTGTCCATCACTAACATAGAAATGTAAAAATACAACTGACTGGACCCTTCTAAAATCACATAATTTGCTGTTACACATTTCTTCAAATTTGGAATTTTGGCTTTTTAAGGTGATCTTAGGCTTCCTTTGTAGCTCAGTCAGTAAAGAATATGCCTGCAATGCAGGAGACCCGGGTTCGATTCCTGGGTCGGAAAGATCCCCTGGAGAAGGAAATAGCAACCCACTCCAGTATTCTTGCTTGGAGAATAGCAGGAACAGAGGAGCCTGGTGGGCTACAGTCCATGGGGCCACAGGAGTCGGGCACGACTTAGCGACTTAACTAAACCACCACCAAGGTGATCTAATTCAAATAAGCTACTTTTCACAAGTCTTGCTGTTGTTCAATATCTAAGTCGCGTCGCACTCTTTGCAACCCCATGTATGTAGCCCTCCCTGTTCTTCACTATCTCTTAGTTTGCTGAAACTCATGTCCATTGAGTCGGTGATGCCATTAGAAGTGAGCATAAATTAGATCCATTATGAGTGAGTGAAGTCGCTCGCTCAGTCGTGTCCGACTCTTTGCGACCCCATGGACTATAGCCTACCAGGCTCCTCTGTCCATGGGATTTTCCAGGCAGTAATACTGGAGTGTATTGCCATTTCCTTTTGCCAAACTGCTGCTGCTGCTGCTGCTGAGTCGCTTCAGTCCTGTCCGACTCTGTTCGACCCCAGAGACGGCAGCCCACCAGGCTTCCCCGTCCCTGGGATTCTCCAGGCAAGAACACTGGAATGGGTTGCCATTTCCTTCTCCAATGCATGAAAGTGAAAAGTGAAGTCGCTTAGTTGTGTCCGACTCCTAGCGACCCCATGGACTGCAGCCTACCAGGCTTCTCCACCCATGGGATTTTCCAGGCAAGAGTACTGGAGTAGGTTGCCATTGCCTTCTCTGTTTGCCAAACTGGTATCCCTTAAATGCCTGTATATCAAAGATATTGAAGGATATGTAAAACTTGTTAAAGTTATTTGTTGTGTTTTTGCCTCTACTTTTTTTAGGAAAATGTATTTCAAGAATTATACTAGTACTACGCATTCTTAGAATTTAATTGCTTGTAGGCAACAGATAAAGAGATAAAAGACCAAAAAAATACTGCTAATTGCTATCATTTTATATAAATTATTTTCTATACTAAATTTTTTCTCCTACATTTCATTGGGCACCATGTTGGGACTCACAGTTAATTCTTTAAAATTGGAGTGCCCCTTTAGAAAACCCCAGAATTTAGACCTCTCCAGCTCCACTCAATACCCAGGTGATTGTATTTAGTCTGTGGTAGTATATACCCTTCTGTGGGCGGCCTACCTACTTGTTAGCTTTGCCTGAACTTTTAACAGGTATCTTAGACTCTCTTTCGGAGAAGGCAATGGCACCCCACTCCAGTATTCTTGCCTGGAAAATCCCATGGATGGAGGAGCCTGGTCTATGGGGTCGGACACGACTGAAGCGACTTAGCAGTAGCAGCAGTTAGACTCTCTTTAGGCTGTTCCTCCAAGGACTAAGCTGGGCAGTGTAGAAATGTTGTAGATAAAATGATCTGATGTCTGGGATATGCTTTAATCTATTGACGAATAAGGGGGAAGGTATAGATGAAACAGTATTGATAAGTTGATAATTATTGAAGGTTGCTAATGGGCACATAAGGGCTCGTAATACTATTCTTTCCACTTTTTATTGTGTTTGGAAGTTTCTTTATTAAAAATTTCAATTCCCTGTACAGAGAGTTTGACCTCTTCTTGCTATCTTTGTTGCCACCACCATGGCCCATTGGAGTACAGTTGACCCTTGAACAACACAGCTTTGAACTTTGAGGGTCCATTGAGATACTTTTTTTTTTTTTTCCAATAAATATGTATTCCAGTACTGAGTGGTCTGCAGTTGGTTGAATCCCTGGATTTGGAATCACAACTACACCTTACCAACTCCTCCTGTGTTGGTCAAGGGTCAACTGTATTTCAGTGACCTCCTAGCCAGTCTCCCTCTTTGCACTCTTTTCTCCTGGAATGTACTATTAACACAGCATCCAGAGTGATCCTGTTTTAAAAAAATAATAACATCATGTCAGACCTATACTGAAAATTTTCCAGTGGCTTCTCATGTCACTTCCAATAGCAGCCTGAATCCTTTCTAATGATTTTTAAGTCCTAAGGATTCAGACAGCCTCAGTTCTACTGCACACCCTCTCATGCTGTTGCTGCCTCCATGCCTCAACAATGCTAGGCACTTCCACTTTAAGGCTTTTATGCTAGCTGTTACAGCTGCCCGAAACACTTCCCCTGATACCTGCCTGGCATCCTCTCTCATCTCCTTCGTTTCTATATTCAGATGTCATGTTCTCTCTGAAGAATTCCCTGGCCACTCTATTTAAAATTATAGCATCCTATCCACACTGCACTTCTTACCCTCTTTCCTGACTTTGTTCATTGGCATCTGTTTCACTTGCCTTATCTATCAACTGTCATCCCTGCTCCTCACCCCCAGAATTTAAGCTGCATGAAGGCAAGGATTTCCATCAACTTTTTTCACCGATATATCTTCAGGAAACCTTGCGTGTGACAAGTACTTGGTAAATAATTGTTTGAGTGATAGATCTCTGTTTGACAAAGTAAAAACAAAACCTTAGGAATTTCTAAATTGTTCAACATCGTAGAGGTGGGACTACCAGCTTTAATTCTGAGAACTTTACAGTGTCAAGTACAATACCATGTGCCCAGTGAGCCTTCAATAAATACTCATGAGCAGTTTGAGGGAGAAAAGCATTGTACCTTAAACATACTAGTTATAATAGCAAATAGTTTCCTTTTTGCATATGTGTTCAGGTCATTGATTTCTTGAAGGAAATCATCAAGTTTGATAAAAAGTATATTTTCTATTTTTCAGATGGATTAAATACTCTCTAAGATAGCTTTTTGGGCTTCCTTTGTGGCTCAGCTGGTAAATAATCCACCTGCAATGGCAGGAGACCTGGGTTTGATCCCTGAGTTGGGAAGATGCCCTGGAGAAGGGAAAGGCTACCTACTCCAGTATTCTGGCCTGGAGAATTCCATGGACGGTGTAGTCCATGGGGTTGCAAAGAGTCAGACACCACCTTCTAAAAAGATTTTTTTATTTATTTATGACTGCATTGGGTCTTTGTTGCTATGCACAGGCTTTCTCTGGTTGCAGTAAACAGGGGCTACTCTCTAGTTAACGGTGTGCGACTTATTGCAGAGCACGGGCTCTAGGTGCTTGGGCTCAGCGGCTCACAGGGTTAAAGCTTTGGGCGCAGTAGTTGTGGTCCACAGGCTTAGTAGCCCCGAGGCAGATGGAATCTTCACAGACCAGGGATTGAAGGCATGTCCCCTCCACTGGCATGCAAATCTTAATCACTGGACCACCAGGCAAGTCTTCTGAGATACTTTATGAGTCTTTCCATGGCTGCAGCAAATCACCTTTAAATAATTGCTCTGGAAAGAGTGATGTCCATGGGCATTGCTGTGGCTCTGAGAAGTCAATTTTCTAGTATCAAGCGTTATCCCATTAGAGTGGAAAAAGTGACTCCCAAAACATGACTTCGCAAGTTAGGAAGGAAAGGGGCTCTCCACTCCATGTGTTTACCAGACTGATTCTCGTGGGCTGTTCCAAAACAGACTTGAGTTAATGAAAGTGAGTATTTGCTGACCCATCAAATTTTGGTATGCTCAAACTCTTAAATACGTTTATTTAGATATTTGAGGAAAGGACTCTGCTTGGAATGTGTTAGCACCCTGCATTAAAATTTAGTCTCATTTTTGGTTTTTTACATTTTGTTGTTTATAGGGCTTGTAGGTAAATTTGACTTATAAATGTTGTAATCCCTAAGGTTTAAGATTTTAATTGCCCTTAAATCTCATAGAATGGTTCTGTATCCCTGGCTAATGTAATTGTTACACATGTTTAAAATGTATATATTTTGGACAAGGAAATGGCAACCCATTCTAGTATCCTTGCCTGGAGAATCCCATGGATGGAGGAGCCTGGTAGGCTATAGTCCACGGGGTCGCAAAGAGTTGGACACGACTGAGTGGCTTTTTACTTTTATTTTTTACTTAGTAACTGTATAACATCCAGCTAAAGACTGGCAGGCAGGTATTCTTTCTGCCCCCTTCTGATGTCTATGTCAGAAGCTTTCTCTATCTCCTTTATACTTTAATAAAACTTTATTACCCACAAAAAAATAAAATAAAATGTATATATTTGCTTTGTCATTTTCTATATCATGATGATTAGATATGATCATATTGGTTTCCTGAATATGATCATTTGCTACTAAGTGACTAAAACCAGCATCATTGAAGGGATATATAATTAAGCATAAGAGATAACTTTAATCCTGACCCCAGGTGTGAACATCACAAATGTCGTCCAGTGACAGAAGATCCAGGAATCGGGACAGACACTATGATGAGGTCCCAAGGGACTCAGACTATCCAGATGGCACCGTAAGAACCTTCCAGACTCTTCGAGACAGTGAGCTGGCCGTGAGCGCTGATCCATTGCCACCACCCCCTCTCCCGTTACAGCCTCCCTTCGGCCCAGAATTCTACTCAAGTGACACAGAGGAACCGGCCGTAGCGCCGGATCTCAAGCCTGTAAGACGCTTTGTCCCTGAGTCCTGGAAGAACTTCTTCAGAGGGAAGAAAAAGGACCCGGAGTGGGATAAGCCAGTGTCAGACATCAGATACATCTCCGATGGAGTGGAGTGTTCACCTCCAGCCTCGCCCACAAGATCAAACCATCGTTCACCCCCAAACTCCTGCAAAGATCCTCACGGCGAGTCCGAAGGCAGCTGGCATTCCCAGAAAGAGACTGAGGCCATGTTTCCTCACGATCCCTATGGATCCCTAGGCCGACACACGCACACAGCCCGAACCTACAGTGAGAAGGTAGAGGAGTATCATCTTAGGTATTCCTACATGAAGTCGTGGGCAGGCCTGCTGCGGATCCTGGGAGTGGCCGAGCTGCTGCTGGGGGCCGGCGTTTTCGCTTGTGTCACAGCGTACATTCACAAGGACAGCGAGTGGTATAACATGTTTGGGTATTCACAGCCCTACGGCATAGGAGGCATGGGTGGCCTGGGCAGTACCTATGGGGGCTATTACTACAGTGGCCCCAAAACTGCTTTTGTCCTTGTGGTTGCCGGCTTGGCCTGGGTGACCACCATCATCATCCTGGTGCTTGGCATGTCCATGTATTATCGGACCATCCTCTTGGACTCAAATTGGTGGCCCCTCACTGAATTTGGAATCAATGTGTCCTTGTTCATTTTGTACATGGCCGCAGCCATAGTCTACGTGAATGATACCAACCGAGGGGGACTCTGCTACTATCCGTTCTTTAACACGCCAGTGAACGCAGGATTCTGCCGGGTGGAAGGAGGGCAGATAGCAGCCATGATCTTCCTCTTTGTCACCATGATTGTTTATCTCATTGGTGCTTTGGTTTGCCTAAAGTTGTGGAGGCACGAGGCGGCTCGGAGACACAGGGAATACATTGAGCAGCAGGAGGTAAGGGATTTCACCGTCTTTGTTCTTTCTTTCTGCTATTAGCTCCCTCCTTAAATACCTATAGTTCTCAAAACAAAACTGTCGTTGTTGTTTTTAATAGTCTGAAGTTCCAAAGGCCTCACTCAGTATCTGACATGCTCTGACCAGATAACCCACTCTGGCGTGTCACTGTTGTGTAACGTTGCAAGTAGACCCCAGATGTGTAATGTAATATATAGTTCGTTGGTTGCACTATTGTCTGTCCAATACGTAAGAGAAGACACAGCTATTGAATTTCTATAAAGAAGAAGAATAACATATTCTGTAAAGTAAATGGCCCATCATTAAGTTTAACAATCTTGATTCCTTAGTATGGTAAGACTTAATAAAAAACATAATTGTTCAGTTGCAAGAGCAAAGTGCTCATTTAAATCTGTAATGAAATCTGAAACCCACTTTTCTTGGAGTTTATAAATTTATCTCAGTATTGTAAGCATATTTTTAAGTTTTACATCTGTGTATGCAAAGTACAGAATTTTAAATTCTAATCAGTGTAAAAAATCAGATAGTGAAACACATCCTTATAATTTTATGTAATTTAATAATAATGGAGTTCTTAATATCACTTCAAATTCTACGTTGTTATGGCTGTCATCCATATAATTCTGTTATTTCTTTTCCTTAACAGAAGCTTGTTTTTATAAGACTTTGCATAATGGTTGAGTAAACTTGAATGATGCCTGTTTATGTTGCTCTAACTTCCTAAATGTTAAGACATACTGGCGTGTAGTTTTTTTAATTATAAAATTAATAATGTAACCATTCCAAACTCTTTAATTGTGTGAGGCAGTGGGAGTCAAGAATAAATAAAATCTCTAGGTAGTTCAAGGCAACTCCATAATCGTCGCCACCATCTCCTTATTGCCAGCTCTGCTCTCTGCTCCTGATTGGCAGAGAGTCACACTCATTCTTCCTCCTCTGATTCTCCACTGGTCCATCAAAGCGTGGCCGGAAGAGTCAGGAATCCATCTGTAGAGAAGCAGTATCTATAAAATTGAAATTGGGCTATAAATACAAAGGGACGAAACTATTTGCTCAGTAGCTTCACACACCTCTAAAAAGTCATTTTAACTCTTTCTGTTCCAGATAAGTGAGCCATCATTGCCATCAAAAAGGAAAATGGTAAGAACAAAGTCCACATCATATTTTATCTCGATTTGCCAATTTTCCCCACATCATATTTTATCTCTGGATTTGCCAATTTTCTCTCTTGTCTGTTTGTAGATCACCTGTCTGTAAAACTGTATCTATTGCATTAGTTCGTAATAGGACTTTTTTAGCTTTTTTCTAATACTGCTGCTGCTGCTGCTAAGTCACTTCAGTCGTGTCCGACTCTGTGTGACCCCATAGACGGAAGCTCACCAGGCTCCCCTGTCCCTGGGATTCTCCAGGCAAGAACACTGGAGTGGGTTGCCATTTCCTTCTCCAATGCATGAAAGTGAAAAGTCAACGTGAAGTCGCTCAGTCGTGTCCGACTCTTAGCGACCCCACGGACTGGAGCCTACCAGGCTCCTCCTTCCATGGGATTTTCCAGGCAAAAGCACTGGGCTGGGGGTGCCATTGCCTTCCCCGTTTCTAATACTAAGAGTGCCAAATCTGGAGAAGGCAATGGCACCCCACTCCAGTACTCTTGCCTGGAAAATCCCATGGATGGAGGAGCCTGGAAGGCTGCAGTCCATGGGGTCGCTGAGGGTTGGACATGACTGAACGACTTCACTTTCACTTTTCACTTTCATGCATTGGAGAAGGAAATGGCAACCCACTCCAGTGTTCTTGCTTGGAGAATCCCAGGGACGGGGGAGCCTGGTGGGCTGCTGTCTATGGGGTCGCACAGAGTCGGACACGACTGAAGTGACTCAGCAGCAGCAAGAGGGCCAAATCAGACAAGGCTATTTGTAGTATCTTTTGTTAGCTGAAAGCTTCTGCAAGTGAACACAGTTGGTTCTTATTATATATTTAATTATTTTTTTAAATGAAGGCGATTCTCCCCGTTTTTTTCAGTGTCTTCAATTCTTCTCCATTCTTTTCTATTCTTGTCACGCTGCTTTCACATGCCAAATTTTGTCGTGTTGGGAAAGAAATCCCCATTCCACAGTTTACTGTGACGGTAGACAAGGTGCTTACCTTCCCATGCCTCAGTTTCTTCATCTGTAAAACTGAGATAATAATAATGTCTGCCTCACAAGTTTGCTTGAGAGGATTAACTGAAATGCTGTTATTATAATTATTATATATATAAAATAATATAATATATTTCAATCATAATTTTACCTCATTGAAAAGTTCTTTTTTTAAGATATTGGGCATTATTTTTTTTTTCCTTTTTTTTGGAGTGGGGGGAGGCCACATGGGATGCGGGATTTTAGTTCCTGGACTAGAAATTGAACCCGTGCCCCTATAGTGGAAGCATGGAGTCCTGCTCATTGGACCACTAGGAAAGTCCCTGGGCATTATTTCTAAGCAAAAAGTTAAGAATCCAGCCTTTGGATCTGTTTGTTTCTTTAAAAAGGAAGTGTATTCCCTTAATTCAAAATGCGAAAGGCTCTCACAAAGTCTTCTCTCGTCCCTGTACGGTGGCTTCCCAGTTCTCCCATGGGGGCAACCAGTGTTACCAGTATCCTGTGTTTCCTTTCAGAAGTGTGTTAGATAGATATCTATTTGCTTTACTCCTTCTTTTACACAAATGGTAGATACCATACCTACCGTTATATCCCTTATTTTTTTCTCTTAACAGTGTATTTCTAAGATTTTTCCTTATTAGTACATAGGAAACTTCTGCATTCTTGGTTTCTAACTACGGAGTATTGCATTTTGTGGTTAGACTGTAATTCATTTAGTCAGATATTACCATGTAAGTTGTTTCCAGCCTCTCACTATTAAAAATAGTGCTACAGTGAATAACCTTATACATACGACTACATACTTATACAGACTTCCTTTCATATATGTACAAGGACACTGAAATTCTGAGAAGAGAGTTTCTGGATCAAAAGACATGTACATTTTTGTTTTGACTGCCAGATTGCCCAATAGAAGGTCTACCAATTTCTATCCCAGCACACTACAGCTTCCTCACACCCTCACCACACAGTGTTAGGAAATTTGTTAACATCTTTCAACCTGGTAGGTGAAAAATATCACTAATGTATAAATTTGCATTTCTCGTATCAGGAGTGAGGTTGAGCCTTTTTCATATGTTTGCATTTTCTTCTCTATTAACTGTCTGTTTATATCTTGTCCAGTTTTTTTTAATTGGGTTGCTAATTTCTTTAAGTTCTTTTTTGTTAAGTGCGTTCATTTTGAAAATACCTTTGATGAGGTTCTTTTGCACTTTGTTCTCAATTATGTTGTAACATACAAATATTAATACTATTTGAAAACATCTTGTTCATGCTGAAATAAGGACGTTATTAAGTGGATGAGCAACAGCCTGTCTCAGCAATCATGATTAAAACTTCGGTGTCATCATTAATTCATTCATTGAACAAACATGTGACAGGTTGTGGGCCCGTGACATGGATACAACAAGGAACATTACCTCCATTTCCCAGGGGCTTACAAATCTAGTGAAAAACACAGACAAAAGATTAGTAGCGTGATTGTGTGTGAGTGTGAGAGCAAGCAAGCAAGAAGTACAAAACTAAATAACTCACAGATTTGTGTTTCTATATCATCTCCTCGGGAAATCAAGTTATGAATGATAGTATCTCAAATTCAACATTATTCATTGATCAAAGCAACTTTGAGGATCTGTAATTAGCCATGCTTTTTAATGGGTCAGTTGCATTAAATGATTGACACATATATGAAGTCATCTGAATTACAGCTGAGCCTTGCTGTGGTTTTCTTGGAGATCCATAAATCTGTAGACATCAAGGGATATCTGACCAGTCCTCACTGACCACGCCTGGGGATAAGTGAGACTGGTATTAATAGCTGATCTGTAGAATATTGAAGAGTTTCTCTCACAGAACAGTGTGGACCTAATGTTACAAACCTCTACAGTTTAAACATTGTTCATAGAATTAAAGCAATACTGCTTTGTGGAGGGGGAACATTTTGGTTGTTTTTTAATTGTACTTTGTTTTAACTTCATGATTCTCTTGTGTTTTAGTTCATTTTAAGTGTTCATTTATTTATTCAACATTAATTGCGTCAGGATATATACATTTCAGTCAGACTTGTGACTAACTCAGTGACTAACAGTCAGAGTAAGCTAAATGGATCATCAGTTTTCTACAGAAAGAAGTTCTAAGTCCTTAAGTGTTGAGCAGATTTCTAAACTAGAAAAGTTAAAATCTGACCTGGAGAAGTTCCCTGGTGGTCCAGTGGCTAAGACTCCACATTCCCAATTCAAGGGGTCTGGGTTCAATCCCTGGTCACAGAACTAGATCCCACATGCTGCAACTAAGATCTGATGCAGCCAAATAAGTAAATAATTTTTTCTAATCTAATCTAAAGTAATAGTGTGGGTTTGGGATTGGGGTCTGGGCATCATATCATCAACTTAGAGGGAGAGACAGTCAGAAATTGAACAAAAGCACCCTGAAACACATGTCTGACTCTCCCTATTTCTAACTTGACAATGTATTCCTCCAGCCCATTTTTTATTTGAAAAGCTTAGTAAGTATATCCATAACATTACTTACCCCAGGCTGAATTGCTTTCTCTTGCCTCACAGCAAAGCTTTTCTGTGACAAGGCTAGTTTTTGCTAGATGCAGAGAAAGGTCATGAAATCTGGGGCCATGTGTTTGTAATCTGGAGTACTGTTTGAGACTGGTGTGTCCCAGGGCTGGAGCCCAACAAAATTCCTTCCTGTGAAAGCCTGAAGAGGTTTTCATTTTTGTGTCATGTCTACTTCTAGATTTTTTTCCCCAGGAGATTTTTGAACTGATGATCAATGTGGTTCACCCAAAAAGTGAAAGAAAATGTTAAGAGCATAAAAACGGGGGTGGGAGGGGGGCAATGTAAAGCAGGTGAGATAGTCTGTGTGGAAGTATTATGATTTCTTAGAACTTCTTTTTATATTAAAAGGTGAATCTTGGAATTAGGGATGGGCAAGTAAGGAAAATGAATAGCTTTGGCTTGAAAAAACTTGGCAACTGCAGCCATGAAATTAAAAGACACTTGCTCCTTGGAAGAAAAGCTACGACCAACCTGCTGCTGCTGCTAAGTCACTTCAGTCGTGTCCGACTCTGTGTGATCCCATAGACGGCAGCCCACCAGGCTCACCCGTCCCTGGGATTCTCCAGGCAAGAACACTGGAGTGGGTTGCCATTTCCTTCTCCAATGCGTGAAAGTGAAAAAATAAAGTGAAGTCGCTCAGTCGTGTCCGACTCCTAGCGACGCCATGGATTGCAGCCCACCAGGCCCATCCGTCCATGGGATTTTCCAGGCAAGAGTACTGGAGTGGGTTGCCATTGCCTTCTCCGACGACCAACCTAGATAGCATATTAAAAAGCAGAGACATTACTTTGCCAACAAAGGTCTGTCTAGTCAAAGCTATGGTTTTTCCAGTAGTCATGTATGGATGTGAGAGTTGGACTATAAAGAAAGCTGAGCACCGAAAAATTGATGCTTTTGAACTGTGGTGTTGGAGGAGATTCTTGAGAGTCCATTGGGCTGCAAGGAGATCCAACCAGTCCATCATAAAGGAAATCAGTCTTGAATATTCATTGGAAGGACTGATGGTGAAACTGAAACTCCAATACTTTGGTCACCTGATGCAAAGAACCAACTCACTGGCAAAGACCCTGATGCTGGGAAAGATTGAAGGCACGAGGAGAAGGGGACCACAGAGGATGAGATGGCTGGATGGCATCACCGACTCGATGGACATGAGTTTGAGCAAGCTCCGGGAGTTGGTGATGGACAGGGAAGCCTGGCGTGCTGCAATTCATGGGGTCGCAGAGTCAGAAACAACTGAGCGACTGAACTGACTGACTGACTGAGGGGGAAGCCTCACATGGACTCTCCTGTCCAATGTAACTACCTGGGTAGAATTCGTGATTTTGACCATGTAATCTGAGCCTGCCCCAGGGCTGCTGACCAAGAGGGTCAGTGTGCTCCCTGGACACTTCTCAGGCAGTTGTGGGGGAAAACAGGTTGTTAAATATTTAGAAGCTAAAAAGGGATGCCGTGAAATGGAAATTCACTTACTTAAGCCAAAAAATTCCCACTGATTTTAATACCATGTTGGATTTTCAAGATTAAGCATTAAAGAATTCAATAGGATGAAGAAGTGGCCTTCTGACCAGCGAGGAACAAAGTGCAACAGATGCTAACCTCAGGATATGTTTCCTAAAATAGTCTTGTTTGATCCAGTTTCCTCTCGGTTTTCTGCTCTCCACTCGCGTTCCTGCTGTTTGGGGCCGTGGCTGGGCATAGTTTCTGCAGATGAGCCCTGGTTACCCTTCCGCCTAGCCCAGGTGCGGGCTTCCCCTCTCAGTAGCCCTCCCCCAGGGCGAGTCAGCAGCCTCCACGTCTAATCTGGGCTTATCCGTGGGCTGCACTATTTGGTGAGTTAACAGTTGGAGGTTTTTAACGTGAGCTAATGTTAAATGAGACCTCAAAGGCAGCCTCTGAGAGATAGAGAAATCAGGAAACAAAGGATTTGCAAAGCTGCCTGACCAGGTAAAGAGCAAGGTTTTAAATTCCTGTTTTATATTTTGTTTTCAATAGACTAGGGTCTCTCCCCAGCCACTCTCAATTAGTTCATGGAGGTTTATTCAGCAAGCACGGACTGAAGACCCAAGGGAGGAGTGGATGGAGCTTTCTTCTATGTCACGGAAAGCAGTATGCCTCTGCCCACCTCCGCCCATCACAGCCTCATTTCTAGTGTGCTACTTGGGCTTCCCTGGTGGCTCAGTAATTAAAGAATACGCCCACCATGTAAGAGAGCTGGGTTCGATCCCTGGATTGGGAAGATCCCCTGGAGTAGGAAATGACAACCCACTCCAGTGTTATTGCTTGGAGAATCCCCATGGGCAGAGGACCCTGGTGGGCTACAGTCCATGGGGTTGCAAAGAGTTGGACATGACTGAGCAATGAAGTACAGCGCCACAACCAGAACTTCAGGGAACTTTAGGATTGAGTGATACACATTTAGGAACACCAGGGCTTCCCTGGTGGCTCAGATGGTAAAACGTCTGCCTGCAATACGGGAGACCTGGGTTCAATTCCTGGGTTGGGAAGATCCCCTGGAGAAGGAAATGGCAATCCACTCCAGCACTCTTGCCTGGAAAATCCCATGGACGGAGGAGCCTGATAGGCTACAGTCCATGGGGTCGCAAAGAGTCGGACACGATATACATTTAAGCAAACTGATTTCCTCCTGTTATTCATTTAAAGAACCCAGAAGTCAAAAAGTGCTGTTTTTGAGGGGCTTTGGGTTTGTTTTTTTTTTTCCTTGGCTGTGCCATGCAACTCACAGGACCTGGGCTTTCAGCAGTGAGAGCGCAGTCTTAACTAGAAAGGCCTGGGTTTTCATTGTTGCTTTTCACTTCATAGCTGTGAGACCTTGAATTCACTGAATCTCTCTGAACCTTACTCCTTTATTTGTAATGTGGAAACCCCTCTCCTGGAATCCACCAGCCTGCTTGGTATTCTGGGCACTGCCCAATGGGGTCCCCAAGCACTCGATTCCTTTTTTTTTTTTTTTTTTTTTAATGAGACTAGATTTTTAATTATTATTATTTATTTATTTTTGGCTGGATGGCATCACTGACTCGATCGATGTGAGTCTGAGTGACCTCCGGGAGTTGGTGATGCACAGGGAGGCCTGGCGTGCTGCGATTCATGGGACTGAGAAGAGTCGGACACGACTGAGCGACTGATCTGATTTGATCTGATCCGATTTATTTTTGACTGTGCTGGGTCTTTATTCCTCTAAGAATGAAGTTGAGATTTTTTTGCTTTGTTTATAAATAAGTCCTCTTTTTCTCTCTAACTGTAGTGTGACATGGCCACCAGTTGTGAGAGACAGAGAGACCAAGAAGTTAATTTTAAAGAACTGAGAGCAACAAAAATGAAACCTGAACTCCTGAGTGGACCTATTCCCCCGGGCCACATCCCAAAACCCATCGTGATGCCAGACTACGTGGCGTGAGTATCTACCTTTCTTCAAGGTAGAGATAGCGAGGTTCCATTTGGAATTTCATTTTTTTGTTCATCTTCAAGTTAATACTCTGGTTAAAGTC
Organism: Tragelaphus eurycerus; assembly: GCA_935064755.1. Taxonomy (NCBI): domain Eukaryota; kingdom Metazoa; phylum Chordata; class Mammalia; order Artiodactyla; family Bovidae; genus Tragelaphus; species Tragelaphus eurycerus. Next base: position 10,642,218 of record CAKXYN010000024.1, on the reverse strand, counting down.
AATTATATTTGAACAGTTGTTTGTTTCCTGAGAGGTAGTATATTGAACTGAAGGTACAGTATGGTCACTGAGAAATAAGGTAATAAGCTGATTTCCTGTTCCTCTTGTTTTAATGAAAAAGTTATCACTTTGATTTTCTTTTCTTCCAATTTTGAGATATAAGTGACATACAGCACTGTTTATGTTTAGTGTGTACAGTGTAATGAAATCATGAACTTACATGCATCATAAAATGTTCATCACAGTAGGTTTAGTGAACATCCATCATCTCATATAGATACAAGAGTAAAGAAATGGAAAAAATTTTTTTCTTGTGATGAGAACTCTTAGGATTTGCTCTTTTAATAATTTTCATATATAACATACAGCAGTGTTAATTGTATTTATCATGTTGTACATTGCGTCTCTGATACTTATTTTTATCTCATAGCTGAAAGTTTATAGGTTTTGATGACTTTCATCCAATTTTCTCTCCCTAAACTTCCTCTTCCCCTACCCCCACCTCTGGTAACCACAAATCTGATCTCTTTTTCTCTGAGTTTGTTTTTGAAGCATAATTGACCTACAACAGTATATTAGTTCCTGGTATACAACATAATGATACAATATTTCTATACTTTTCAAAATCATACCCAGGATAAGTCTGTTATCATCTGTCATCAAACAAAGATACTACATAGTTATTGACTATGTTCCCCGCACTGGACATGTTGTACCTGTGACTCATTTATTTTGCAGCTGAAAGTTTTTACCTGTTAATCTCCTTTACCAATTTCTTTGTTTCCCCTACCTCTCTCCTCTCTGGCAACCACTACTTATAGATGACATAGATGGTTTTACGGCTTTTGCCTTTTAACCTTCCTACTAGCTTTATACGGGCTTCCCTGGTGGCTCAGAGGGTAAAGTGTCTGTCTGCAATGCAGGAGATCCGGGTTCAATTCCTGGGTTGGGAAGATCCCTTGGAGAAGGAAATGGAAACCCACTCCAGTACCCTTCCTAGAAAATCCCATGGACAGAGGTCTGGTAGGCTACAGTCCATGAGGTCGAAAAGAGTCGGACACGACTGAGTGATTTCACTTTCACTGGCTTTGTACAGGGCCGCTCTACTGTATATTTGCCTTTACCAATAAGATTTTTCTTTTTTTAATTTTCAGGTTTCTAGTTAATGGCCTTTTCTACTTAAAGAAGTTCCTTTAACATTTCTTGTAAAGCTAGTTTGGTCGTACTAAATCTTACCTTCTGCTTGTCCGTAAAACTTTTTGTTTGTTTGTTTTTGTTGATTTCTCCATCATATCTGAATGAAAGCCTTATCAGGTAGAGTATTTCTTGGTTGTAGATGTTCCCCTATCATCACTTTGAATATATTCTATCACTCCCTCCTGGCCTACAAAGTTGCTACTGAAATGTCATATGATGGCCTTATGCCAGTTCCCTTGTGATATATTGTTGCTTTTCCTTTGTTGCCCAGGCTAGGAAAGTTTTTAGCTATTAATGTGTCTAAATAGTTTCTCTGTCCCTTTCTCTGTCTGTTCTCCTGGGACCCCTATAATGTGAATGTTAGTGTTCATGATGTTGCCCCAGAGGTCTCCTAAACTGTTCTCACATTTTTTGTTAAATCTTTTTTTGGTTCAAGTGAATGATTTCCATTGCTCTGTCTTCCAGTTTGCTGATCTGTGGCTGTGTATCATCTTATCTACTACTGATTCTTTTTCGGTAGAGTTTTCGTTTCAGTTATTATATTCTTCAGCTGAGCTTGGCATCCTTTTTATTCTTTCACTCTTTGTTTAAACCTTCCAACTTCTCACCCTGTTCATCACTCTTCTCCTGAGTTCTTTGAACATCTTTATGAGTATAATCAGGTAGTTTGCTTATTTCCACTTTACTTGGTTTTCTTAAGTTTTTTCTTGTTTCTTCATTTGGAACATAATTTGCTGTAGCTTCATTTTGCCTAATTTGTTGTTTTCATTTCTGTGTGTTTGGTTGGCTGGTTTTATCCCTCGGCCTTGAAGTATGGCTTTTTGTAGACGATGTCCTGTATGTCCCCGTGGCGCGCGCCCTTCTCATCACCAGAGCTGCATGCTCTGACAGTGTCCCCTGTGTGGGCTGCATGGGCCCCCCTGTGCAGGCTGCATGGGCCCTGCCGTGGCGGCAGGCTGCCTACCGTGGGTGTCTGACCGGCGTGGCTGTCTCCCAGTCCTGCTGCCAGGCCCGGCCTTGCGTGGAGGTTGCTGGCCACTGGTGGGTGGAGCTGGGTCGTAAGGTTGATGTCTGTGAAGTCCTGGGGGGTCCTGAGGCTGGTGTTGGTCCACAGATGGGCAGAGTTGGTTTCCAGGGTTGGTGGTTGCAGGCCTGGGGAGCCCAGGTCTGGGGTCAGCCTGCTTGAATGAGGCTAGTTCCTGGCATGGCTGGCTGTGGGGTCCAGGGTGTCTCAAAGCTTGTGTCCGGTCCCAGGGCAGCTGCTTTGGGGCCCAAAGTGTCTCAGAGCTGAGCTTGGTCTTCTGGTGCTGGTGGGCATGCCAGGGTCTGGCCAGGGGAAAGGTGAACGGGGTGGGGGGAGGGGTTAGTGCCGTGACTTCAGCCTGTCAGTGGGAAAGCTTGGGCCCAAGTGATCCCAAGAGTAGTGCCAGTCAGCTGGTGGGGTGGCGCCAGGTCCTGGGGTCCTGGAGTTGGTGTGTGCCCACTAGTAGGGCCAGGTGCTGGGGCTAGCGCTGGCCCACAGGTAGGCAGAGCTGGGTCCTGGGGTCTCTGGCTACAGGGTCTAGGGGTCCCAGACCTGGTGTTGGTCTTCTGGTGGATTGGGCCCACCTGGCCCCCTAGTGAGTGGTACTGTGACCCCACCTGGCTAGCTGCTTGGCCCGAGGCATCCCAGTACTGGTGCTCACAGGCTCGTGGGCAGGGCCTGGTTCCTGTGCCAGTAAGCCAGAGGGAGGGTTCTAGAATGGCGCTCATGGTAGAACGAGCTCCACAGATTAGCTGCTGTCAGTATCTGTGTCCTCAGGGCGAGTTCCAGTTACCTTTTGCCTCTCTGGGAGGCTCTCCAGGATCAGCGATGGGTCTGACCCAGACATCTTTCAAATAACTGTATCTGCTCTGGATCCCGGAGTGTGTGAGATTTTGTGTGCATCTTTTAAGGATAGAGTCTATTTGCCACAGCCCTCAGAGTCTCCTGAAAGTAAGGCTTGCTAACCTTCAACACCAAATATTCTGGGGCCTTGTCTTCCCAGTACAGAGGAGCCCAGTGTGGGGCTCAGACACCTCACTCCTTGAGCAGACCTTCTGCAGTTGTAGTTAACCTCCCGTTGTGGGTTGCTCATCCAGGAGTATGGGTCTTGACTTTACTGCATCTCTGCCCTCCTACCCATCTTGTTGTGGTTGCTTCTTTAGTAAACATCTTTAGTTGTAGAAGATATCTTCTGCTAGTCTTCTGGTCTCTCAGCAATAATTGCTCTATAAATAGTTGTAATTTTGCTGTGACCATGGAAGGAGGTGAGCTCAGGATCTTCCTACTCCACCATCTTGGCCATGCTTCAACTTTGGTTTATTTTTTTTTCCTCAGGAAATACCCTATGATTCAGACAAGTGATGAGCGAGAACGCTATAAAGCTGTGTTCCAGGACCAGTTTGCAGAGTACAAAGAGCTCTCTGCAGAAGTCCAGGCCATCCTGAGGAAGTTCGATGAACTGGATGCCGTGATGAGCAGATTGCCTCATCGTTCAGAAAACCAGCAGGTGAGGGCCTACACTGCTGGGGAGGAGTTCCGATAGAGGAAGGATGAATTCTGACTTTGTCCGAAACATAGAGAAGGCATAACCATATATATCTGCTGTCTGGGGAAGTCACTTGAGATCTTCAGGGTGAAAATTCAGAATATATCATTTAATATCTTTTGCTTTCAATTGTTAAACTGCATTTTATTTTCCTACTTAAGTAAAATATAAATTTGCCTAAGGTACACACTGAGCCAACTAGGGTCCCAAAGGAGACAGACAGCACACTCAAGCTAAGATAATTTGAGGAGGGTTTATTCACAAATGGTGGACAGAGTGTAGAGGAGCCGCCAGTGGCCATGCACTCTCCAGGGTAAGTCACAGCTGAGCAGCCAGCACCCCAGGCCCAGAGAGCACAGCGGGTAAGGGCAGAAAGTGAATCTGAGGCTGCACATGTGAGCTGCGGGGCTCGCGGTTCAGACCGATGACCGTGGTCATGGCAGAAAGGAAAAGCAGGGTGGAAACGGCTGTCATAGGAGACTCATGCTTTTTCTCTAATGTTTGTCTTTTTCACATTTTAATATCTGGGAAATTAGGATGTCCTCATAATCAATGGCATCTTTTTACCTGACATGCATTTCTTTCATTGAAATATAATTCACATAACATAAATTCATTGCTTTTAAGTGTCAATTCAGTGGTTTCGTGGTTTTTTTGTTTGTTTGTTTTGGGTGTTTGTGGGGTTTTTTGGCTAGGCCATACAACCTGTGAGATCCCAGTTTCCCTGATCAGGGATTGAACCCACTCCCTCAGCAGTGAAAGCCTGGAGTCCTGACCACTGGCCTGTCAGTAAGCTCCCTGCTTTGCTTTAATATACTCACAAAGTTGTATAACCATTAGCACTCTAATTCCAGAACATTTTTATCACCCCTCCAAAAAAATATACCCCTTAGTACTAATTCCCCATTTCCCCTCTCTCCAACCACTAATGCTTTCTGTCTGTATGAATTTGCTTATTTTGAACACTTCATGTAAATGCAGTAATATAATGTGTGTGCACGCTCTGGCACTCAGTTGTGTCCAACTCTTTGTAACCCCATGGACTGTAGCCCACCAGGCTCCTCTGTCCACAGAATTTTTCAGGCAGATTTGCTGAAGTGGGTTGCCATTTCCTCCTCCAGGGGCTCTTCCCAACCCAGGGATCAAATGCACATCTCCTGCACTGGCAGACCCTTTACCGCTACGGCACCTGGGAATTGGCCTCGAATGTCTGGCTTCTTTTGTTTAGCCTCATGTTTTCAAGGTTCATCAATGTTGGGTCAGAAATCACTATTTCATTATTTTTTGTGATGGGATAATAATATTCCTTTGTATGAATTTCTTTATCCATTTATCAGACAGTGGATAGTGGATTATTTCCATGTTTTGGCTATTATAAATAATGCTGCTATACACATTTGTGTGTAAAGGAACACACACATGTAAAGAAACATTTATCCTTTATAAAAAGAATGTATTGATCTAATCTACCACTTGTGTCATTGAAATTTTTAAAACTCATACAGCTGCTGCTGCTAAGTCGCTTTAGTTGTGTCCGACTCTGTGCGACCCCATAGACAGCAGCCCACCAGGCTCCCCTGTCCCTGGGATTCTCCAGGCAAGAACACTGGAGTGGGTTGCCATTTCCTTCTCCAATGCATGAAAGTGAAAAGTGAAAGTGAAGTTGCTCAGTTGTGTCCAACTCTGAGCGACCCCATAGACTGCAGCCTACCAGGCTCCTCCATCCATGGGATTTTCCAGGCAAGAGTACTGGGGTGGGATGCCATTGCCTTCTCCAACACATACAACAGTTTTTAATAAATGTCAAATGTATGTATATAGAGTATATATCCATATTATATGGGGCTTCCCTGGTGGCGCCTGCCAAAGGAGGAGGCATAAGTGTCACAGCTTCAACCCCTGGGTCAGGAAGATCCCCTGGAGGAGGGCATGGGGAGGGCATGGCAACCCACTCCAGTATTCTTGCCTGGAGAATCCCATGGACAGAGGACCCTGGAGGGCTACAGTCCATAGGTTTGCAAAGAGTTGGACATGACTGAAGCAACTTAGCACACACATGCATATTTTATATGTAGATATGCATATTCTTCTCCTGAGACCTCTGTTAATTGGGCATCTTTGTTTTGACCAGACTTTTACACATACATTTAAATGAGTTATAATTATAAGCTCTCCAAGCCAAATGTGTAGAGTAGTGACATTTTCCCAGTCTTGGAGTGATGGAAAGGTGTTGGCTAAGAGACACCTGTTCCAGGAACCAGGAGGAGTCCAGCACATAAAGCAGGCCCAGGATCAGTTAGTACCATTTGGTGAACAGACAAGGTCCACAGTTCCAAGAAGAGTGACCAAGTTTAGATGAGGAAGGGAGGAGCAGGCACCAAGCATCTAGATCAGCGCAGGCTGAGAATAGCAGGCTGGTTGGCAAACAGATGTTAGAAACCCGACCGTCCTGTGTAGTCTCGAAGCCCAGGTCTGGTGGTCTTGGGTTTGTAGGCTTTGTATGAGTGAACAGGGCTCAGGCAGGTGGGTCTGCAGTTGGCGGGGTGGGAGGGTGGGAGGGTGGGAGGGTCCTGATTACAGCAGGCACGGAGAAGAGAGACTGAGTCCTCCAATGATAATCCCACAGGGTGTCGACAATATTCATCTCCTCTGGTTTTTACCACGGCTTGGCAAGTAAGTAGCCAAACGACAGGGCCGCAGTTGGTCTTGGTGTCTCCTCCAGGCCTTATCCAAAGTGGAGATAGTAATTGTATCACAAAAGTGAGCCTCTGGGCCTCAGGCTGAACTTTGCATGGGCAAGAGTCTGCCAGCCAGTCTTATTCGTATCCCAGTGTGTACTCAGTACTCAGTGGCCAGTGTACTATTGAGACATTCTTTTTTTTTTCCCCCTCGCTGTGCTGGATCTTGGTTGTTGTATGCGGGCTTTCTCTAGTTCCAGCGAGCGGGGGCTTACCCTGTAGTTGCGAAGCCCAGGCTTCTCCTTTCAGTGCCTTCTCTGGTTGCAGAGCACGGGCTCTGGGGCACCGGGCTTCAGTAGTCACAGCACTCAGGCTCAGTAGCTGTGGCACACCAGCTTAGTTGCTCTCTGCGGCATGTGGGGTCTTCCCAGACCAGGGATCGAACCCATGTCCCCCTGCATTGGTAGGCAGATTCTTAACCACTAGACCACCAGTGAAGTCCTCTTGAGATACAATCTGAGTAACTGGAAGTATTTTCATTCACGTATATGATATATTATTTTTAGGAACATGAGAGAATTTCAAGAATCCATCAAGAGTTTAAGAAAAAAAAGAATGTGAGTAAAACCATTTCCTTCTTATGGTATAGCCTTATCCAGGTACAGTGGTGACGGCTGACGGACTTCAGATTGTTGCAGCTAATGTAGTTCTTGTTTTGTGATTCTTAAGATACTACTTGTTAGGAACTGCGGGTGGCTGCTGGGCACCCTCTGTCCTCTCTGTCCTGATACATTCTGCTGTGTCCTGCTTTAGGAACCCAGGGAAATGAGCCCCCTGCCGGAGCTCTTCACCCACATTCATTCACAAAGATTTAAGTTCTTCTAGAGGTTTCTAATTCCATCCCTAACTCAATTGCACAAATCAGTAGAGGCTGGGGAGTGCTTTTAGTAATCCATGGTTTACTCTTTAATGTATTCTAAACTACTCAAGTTAAGGGCCCGTCAGCTCTCTACTTCTGACTCAGTTTTGCTGTGAACCAAAAGCTGTTCTAAAAAATAAAATCTACTGAAGTACATGTAGAGAACTTCCTATTATTCTAGTTGGGCAGATTTTGAAATCTGCTATGAAAGGCCATTTTCTGGGTGATAATGTGTGTTTCTATGGTTTTCACTGAGGAAGCCAGCGACTGGGATAACAGCTATGTTTCTTTTCCAGGACCCTACATTTCTAGAAAAAAAAGAACGCTGTGATTATCTGAAGAATAAACTTTCTCACATAAAGCAAAAGATTCAAGAATATGACAAAGTAATGAATTGGGATGTACAGGATTATTCTTAAAACTTATTTGAAGCCACTTTTTTATATCATGCTTAATATTTATTTACTATCTTTTTTATGCTGATGTCTGTGATAGAGAAGCAAATGCCTCATGAATAGGCTTCTGGTTGGTTTAGCTGGTATGTCGCGTTAAGACAGTTTGCAATTGCATTTCAGATATTTCAAAACAAATTCAAATTTACTAAGGGCCTTTACTGAGAGTGGAAGAAATTCTGGATTCATCTGTGTGCAAGTGATATTTATGTTGTTCAAATTGATTCAGATATTGTGTCCTTGTGGTGTGACGATCGAGTGAAGTCATCAGTCCTGGTGCTGCTCTTTCCTTTTTGACTTAGGCCGGTTCCTGGGACTTTTTAGGACAAATGTCTCATCCTAGCCAAAGATCTCATTTCTTCCCTTGAAAGGGGTTTGAATCCGAGATGAACATTTTCAAGCCTTATGATGATGGGCAAGTTGCTTAACCTGCCTGTGTCCATTTCCTCGTCTGTACAATGGGGCAAATTATAGTACCTACCTCACAGGGTTGTTATGAGGATTAAATGAGTTACTGTTTGTGAGCACTTAGAGCACACTGTAAGCACTGCACCAGTGTTTGTGAAATACAGATGTATTTGTGGAGTGAATAATCTACCCAGAATAAGTCTCAAAGAAAAGACCTTAATGAGCAAGTCTAGCCAGCTAACCCAAGGCCGTGGCCTGTAAATAACCCTTAAACACACGTTGCCTTAAATAGACGCTTCCCTGTGGCCCTGTGCCCACTGGGGTCCAATGCAGCCTTCTTCCCTTTCTTTAATCAACGTCACTGTGTACACACCTTCATGTTGCCACAGCCCAGCCATTCCTCTAAACCTCAAATAGAAAGACTGAGCTTTTACTATTTCTTTTTCTGTCCAGTTTAGAAGTCCATCCTAAGGCCCCGTGATGTTACGTCTTACTTAGAATCTCCCTTCGCTTTATTGGAATGCTTCATCATCCCAAGAATTAGCTTGACTTTAAGGCTTTATTCATGAGAAATGTTTTATTTTTGTTAATGTGAACAAGAGACTGCCTTAAAAATGTTTTTTAAAAAATCATTGTTATTGGATCCTATTCGGCAGCATCTATCTTATAGATAATTTCCCAGGTATAGAAGTACAAGTCACTGAGTTGTGCCTCACTCTTTTGACCCCCTGGACTGTAGCCCACCGGGCTCTTCTGTCCATGGAATTCTCCAGGCAAGAATACTGGAATGGGTTGCCATTTCCTTCTCCTGGTGAGAAAGAAGTAAGTAAGTAGTAGTAAGGAAGGGGTAGGAAGTAAGTAAGAAGTAGTAAGACATAAAACCAATGCTTTGCAAAGATAAAATTAAGGAGCAGCAAAAATGTTTAGAAAAAAGGAGACCAGGTGGGAGAATGCAGCAAATCAGAAATATAATGTTTGCTTCATATAGCTGCCATTCAAATAATTAATACTTGAGGAATTTTCTAAGGTGATAAAACCAAAGAAAAGCATGTGGAAAAACAAATTGGTTACCGAGTAAGGTTCCTGGTTCTTCTTTGTCATTGAAATCCCATTTAGTGTATATTGTTAATATTTTCAGTCCTCAGTTCTCAGACAATTCTTAGGGTGCTACGAGTCTTAAGAGGTGATGCTGAAGGAAGTGTGAGGCTCCCTCTGAAACCCTTCTAATGAACTAGGACAGCTTCACTTTCTGTTTTATATACTGGGGTCCCATGTTAACATTTCACTTAAGAAAAACACCTATGCTTTAAAAAAAAAAAGATGAAATAATACCACTTTGATAAACTATAAAGAGTTAGATTAATACTGAAATGAAGTGTCAGGGAAATTTAACTTTGTGCAACTATATTTTACTATAATTATAAATGTTAATCTTTGAAAACCCATGTTGTAATGTTGATTTTTGCAGTTTTTATGTAAATACATAGGTTTATTAAAATTTCAGTTACCTGTTGTTTTGTGTGGCCTTTATTGTTTACTTTGCTAGCATTCCTGAGTTGACTGGGCATGTTCTTGAAAATATTTTCCATTATCAGAAAATAAAGTGGAAAGTCATTGAAAGCTTGTAGGTCATAATGCTCAGGTGACTCCTCCCCCACTACTTGCAGGAATTCAAAGTCAAGGCCACTGTTGGTTTCCTTGGGCTGCCTGCCTTAACTAAGTACCTCAAGCTTAAAACAACAGAACTGTGAGAACAGGACTTCTCACAGTCCTGCAGGCTAGAAGTTGCAATCAGGGTGTCAGTAGGACCAAGCTCCCTTGAAGCGCGGAGGGGAAGCCTTCCAGCTTCGGATGCTTTTGGCTGGCTGTCTTTGACCTTCCTTGACTTGTGTACATATCCCCTCAATCCTCTGTCCTCACGTGTCCTTCTCCCTGTGCCTGTCTTCACATGGCCGTCATATTGGATCAGGGACTCACACTCTCTAGTTGCCTCATCTTAACTAATTATAAATGCAAAGACCCCGTGTCCAAATACTGTCACATTTTGAGGTCCCAGAGATTAGGACATCAACCTATCCTTTTTGGAGAGGACACAGTTCAACACATAACAGCCACCGTGAGCAAGCTGTGAGATTCAGAAAAAGTTTCCTGTATATTTTTTATTTTAGGTGACTTTTGACATGTATTCTATTTTGAAACAGTATGAGAGCATATCAGTATATCTAAAATTTGGAAGGAGAAAAGTATATATCCTTCACTCATTCATTTGCCAGTTATATGCCAAGTGTCTTCTTTGGCCAGATGTTCTAGTACTGAAGATTTAGTAGTCAGTAAAACAGGAGAGACCCTGTCTTAACAGGGGATACAAATGAGAAGACAAAGGGATGGTGATGAAGTATGCATTTTTCTTATATGCATTTCTAGAAATGGTCTGCATAGCTTGATACTGAGATGCCCCACTGTTTAAAAGATAGACTATATAGGGAAAAAATACAGTTTTTTCTGACTCGTATTTTTTTTAATTAAAAAATTTTAAAGGAGAAAAAAAAAAAACTAATAGATACAAAAGCTTAGAAAATGGAAGTCCTACCATGCTGTTTGGAATATATTCTTCTAGTCTTTTGATAATACACATAATCATTTTAAGTGGTCTCCTTTAATACCATAAGTCTGTGTTTAAAGAAGTGAATCTGGGAGGCTGCACCAGTGTGTGGTAAAGCAGCTCTCCTATGCTAGAGAAGATATGCTGAGTCAGAAGGAAGGCAAGAAGAGCCCAGCAGAAGGGGAAGGTGTGCTTCGAGCTGGCAGCAACCAAGGCTCCATTATTTCCTGTGTGATCTCAACAAAGGAACCTGAGCGTTAGCCTCCTTGCCTGTGATGGGATAATATTACTACCTGATGATACTGTTATAAAAATTAATGAAATACTGTTGGTAAAATTTCAAGAAGATGCTTCTTCAATTAGTGGTGGCTGCTGCTGCTGCTGCTGCTGCTAAGTCACTTCAGTCGTGTCCGACTCCACGTGACCCCATAGACGTCAGCCCACCAGGCTCTCCTGCCCCTGGGATTCTCCAGGCAAGAAAACTGGAGTGGGTTGCCATTTGCTTCTCCAATGCATGAAAGCGAAAAAGTGAAAGTGAAGTCGCTCAGTCGTGTCCGACTCTTAGCGACCCCATGGACTGCAGCCCACCAGGCTCCTCCATCCATGGGATTTTCCAGGCAAGAGTACTGGAGTGGGGTACCATTGCCTTCTCCGAGTGGTGGCTAGATACTCAAACTATACTTTTCATGGAGTTAGATAATGATCTGTCTGTTTTAAAGATAGAATATCAAAAATGACTAATAATAATGATAAAAGGTTTTTTCAGGAAGTATAGGTAATGTGTTAACTGTAGAAAATTTAGAAAATGATAATAAGCTTATGCACTTCCTCCCAAGCTCACACAAATAAAACTGCCCATAATTTTGACCCCTAAAGATAGTCACTGTTTACATTTGTGATCATATCCTTCCATTCTCATCTTAAACAAGTGTATGTATAAGCATGTAAAGAAAGAATTGTGGTATTTACAAAACAAGTTTATTACAAATAGCATGCTGTGTTTTGCATTTTACTTAATAAAACGTAATTTTTCTGAATTTAGAGTTTTTATGTTTTCTGTTTCATTTTAATGCAATGCAGTTATCATTGTTTCAAAGTGATTAATGCTCATATTGTGGGAAAATATGGGAAAATAAAGAATGGGAGTTAGTTCTAGATTCAATGGCCTCAGGCAAGTCCCTAAACTCTGAGCAATGGAATTAGATGAGACGAAAGTACCTGAAATAATTTTGTAAACCATACATCTCTGTGAAAATCCTGAATTTATTTTTCTGTATTTTTTGTGCTGATAATGTTATCAATAAGAGCTTTTCATTAGTAGTCTGCAGTGCACGTGTGCTCAGTCGTGTCAGACTCCACAATCTCATGGACTGTATAGACCACTAGATTCCTCTGTCCGTGGTATTCTCCAGGCAAGAATACTGGAATGGGTTGCCATTTCCTTCTTCAGGGGATCTTCCCAGCCCAGGAATCGAACCCACGTCTCCTGCACTTCCTGGATTGGCAGGAGCCACCTTGGGAAGCCCGATGAACGTATTTATTATATAATCAGGACTTCTTTGGAGGTCTATATATCCTGGTACAGCCAGAATGTCCTTCACATACACAAAGAACATTTCCATTTCAACTGATTGACTCTGAAGCCACAGCGCATGCCAAATAGGCAAAAAGCAGGGAATTGAGTAGGCATTTTCCAATTAAAAAGTGAAGAGGAACTTAAAAGCCTCTTGATGAAAGTGAAAGAGGAGAGTGGAAAAGTTGGCTTAAAGCTCAACATTCAGAAAACTAACATCATGGCATCTGGTCCCATCACTTCATGGGAAATAGATGGGAAACAGTGGAAACAGTGTCAGACTTTATTGTGGGCAGCTCCAAAATCACTGCAGATGGTGATTGCAGCCAGAAATTAAAAGACGCTTACTCCTTGGAAGGAAAGTTATGACCAACCTAGATAGCATGTTTAAAAGCAGAGACATTACTTTGCCAACAAAGGTCCGTCTAGTCAAGGCTATGGTTTTTCCAGTGGTCATGTATGGATGTGAGAGTTAGACTGTGAAGAAGGCTGAGCGCCAAAGAATTGATGCTTTTGAACTGTGGTGTTGGAGAAGACTCCTTGGACTGCAAGGAGATCCAACCAGTCCATTCTAAAGGAGATCAGTCCTGGGTGTTCATTGGAAGGACTGATGCTGAAGCTGAAACTCCAATACTTTGGCCACCTGATGCAAAGAGTTGACTCATTGGAAAAGACCCTGATGCTGGGAGTGATTGGGGGCAGGAGGAGAAGGGGACGACAGAGGATGAGATGGGTGGATAGCATCACTGACTCGATGGACATGAGTCTGAGTGAACTCCAGAAGTTGGTAATGGACAGGGAGGCCTGGTGTGCTGCGATTCATGGGGTTGCAAAGAGTCGGACACGACTGAGCGACTGAACTGAACTGACTTTCCAATTAATAGAGTACTGATTTGGCACCTTCCTTTTTTATTTATAAAGAGGGTAAAGGGGCCCTCAGATCTAAGAGGCTCATCACCCTACCTCCGGATATGTATTTAAAGACAATTCTGTTTGCCTTGTGATTTGTTTAATGGATAACTCTACCATTTAATTGCTTTGGAGAAACTAAAGTTATTATAAGATGTTAGACCCATAAAAGGCATTTATCAAGACAGTCTGAATTGTAAGTAGTGTACAAGATTTCGCTTTTTACATAGAGCACCATTTTGTTCTAACAGTTCATACAGTAAATAGTCATACTCATTATTTATGGGGCAGTTTTAGTAGGAGGATTTAACTGTCAATGTTCTTAGTTATAAGCGACAGAAAACAAAGCTGGCTGGTTGAAGTAGAAGAGGGATTTATTACCATCTACTGTCTAGCTTGGGCTTCCCAGGTGGCACTAGTGGTAAAGAACCCGCCTGCCAATGCAGGAAACGTGAGACGCAGGTTCGAGCCCTGGGTTAGGAAGATCTCCTGGAGGAGGGCATGGCAGCCCACTCCTGTGTTCTTGCCTGAAGAATCCCTTGGATGGAGGAGGCTGCCGGGCTATGGGCCATGGGGTCACAAAGAGTCTGACGCAACTTAAGCAACTTGGCACGCATGCATGCACTGTCTAGCTTACAGAACTGTTGGGAGACATGGAGAACTGAGTTGGAGGCTATACAACAGGAAAAAATCACACCTAAATGCCCAAAATCACACCTAAAATTCAATCTCGTGCAAACAGCTGTCTTGCTCCTGCTGCCCTCTGTGTGGCAAATGTGCCGCCAGCCCTGCCATCCTTGGATACATGACACAGATTCAGATGACTCAGAGTGAGAAACGAATTGGTGGGAGCTAGGTCCTTTGCCAGAGAAGGCAATGGCACCCCACTCCATTACTCTTGCCTGGGAAAATCCCATGGATGGAGGAGCCTGGTGGGCTGCAGTCCATGGGGTCGCTAAGGGTCAGACACAACTGAGTGACTTCACTTTCGCTTTTCTCTTTCATGCATTGGAGAAGGCCATGGCAACCCACTCCAGTATTCTTGCCTAGAGAATCCCAGGGACAGGGGAGCCTGATGGGCTGCCGTCTCTGGGGTCACACAGAGTCGGACACAACTGAAGCGACTTAGCAGCAGCAGCAGCAGCAGGTCCTTTGCTGTGCTCTAATTGCAAAGGAGACTGGGGCGGGGCCTTTTGAGCTTCAGCAGGAAGATCCGGCCTCCTACTGAGATTTATCACTTAGAGAATTCCCCAAAGTATGAAGGGATTTGGATGTTGACAGCGAAAAACAAAACAAATATTACCTACAGATTAATTGTCCTCATTGGGAGTGTAGTCAGGGATTTATCTTACTCATATATGAACAGGCCAGATACACACATTACAGCCAATGCCAGAATACCCTTTACTCATATATGAACAGGCCAAAAACACACATTCCAGCCAATGCCAGAATACCCTTAATCTTAATGCTTCCAGAGCTGAGGGAAAAGACAGAAAGGGTCCCCACTATGGACACATAGGAGATGAATCCCTGGCCTCCAGGTTTTTTGCGGGGTTTTTTGCATTACTGCTAGAGCCATGGAAACGGCAACCCACTCCAGTATTCTTGCCTGGAGAATCCCAGGGATGGGGGAGCCTGGTGGGCTGCCGTCTATGGGGTCGCACAGAGTCGAACACGACTGAAGTGACTTAGCAGCAGCAGCAGCAGAGCCATGAAATTTATTTATCTTATTTTATTTGGGTGTGCTGAGTCTTAGTGCGGTACACAGGATCTTTAGTTGCAGCCTGTGAATACTTGGGCTTCCCTGGTGGCTCAGCTGGTCAAGAATCTGCCTGTAATGCAGGAGACGTGGGTTCAAGTCCTAGGTTGGGAAGATCTCCTGGAGAAGGGAACAGCTACTCACTCCAGTATTCTGGCCTGGAGAATTCCAGGGACTACACAGTCCATGGGGTTGCAAAGAGTTGGACATGCAAAGAGTGAACTCTTGACTATGTGGCATGCTGGATCTAGTTCTCTAACCAGGGATGGAATCTGGGCCCCCTGCTTTGGGAACTCAGAGTCTTTGCCACAGACCAGGGAAGTCCCTGGCCTCCAGGTTTGAGATTCAGAAAAACATTATCGCCCAGAGAGCACTGCAGTGAAGTCATTTCCTGGCCTTTCCAGAGTAGGTCAAATCCTCCTACTGAATACTCTACTACACCTGTACCTCTTATTGAAATCAGCACAAGTGTTTACCAAACAAGAATCTTATAGCAACGTTGCTCACAGAAGCCCTGAACTGGCAACAACTCAAACATCCATCAACAGGATAGTAATAGAAATGAGAAATTATGGTATGGTCATAGAAGGTGTTGTTGTTTAGTTGCTAAGTCATGTCCAAGTCTTTGCAGCCAGGGACTGAAGCCCACCAGACTCTGTCCACAGGATTTCCCAGGCAAGGATACTGGAGTGGGTCGTCAGTTCCTCCTTCAGGGAATCTTCCCAACCCAGGGATCGAACTCAGGTCTCCTGCACTGCAGGCAGATTCTTTACCAGTTGAGCCACCAGGGAAGCCCTTACAAGGCTATATACATATTTAAATATTTATTTCCCTTTGCCCCTGAGTTTATTTTATACACTTAATATGTGTCTGTTCTATATCAATAAAAAAGCTGCTGTGTTATAAAAATCTAATCTCTGGTGGTAGAAGTCAGAATAGAGGATACCTCTGAAAGATGGTTATTGGCCAGGAATGGGGCACGAGGGAGCCTTCCAGGTGCTATCACTTGATCTGGTTGGTTGGTGGTTGTTCAGTTGCTAAGTCATGTCCGACTCTTGTCGGCCCCATGGACTGCAGCACGCCAGGCCTCCCTGTCCCTATTTCCTGAAGTTTGCCCAAGTTCATGTCCAGTGAGTTGGTGATGCTGTCCAACCATCTCATTCTCTGCTGCCCTTTCTCCTGTGGCCTTCAATCTCTCCCAGCATCAGGGTATATACCTGGGTATATAAATTACGTAAAAATTCATCAAGCTGAAGACTTAAAATTAGTGCCTTTTACTGCACATATGTAATACCTCAATTTTTAACAATAATATACATTTGAAGAAAAGCATATTCCCAGTTTAAAACAATCCAGATAAATTTGGGAACACAATCCATTCATAAATTGTGAACTGCCTACTGTCCTAGTGGTCTTTGGAGAACTCTACAGAGTTATAGCTGAGGCAACACAACAGTCTTACAACTGTTGATTTAATGAGTTATATTTGAAACCCAGGGTTGTGTGTGTTTGAGACTTTGAACCAACTTCCTGTCAGAGGTGGCAGATTATAACCATTTTCTTTCTTTTTTTCCTCTATGAGCAGTCCCAAAACAGTCTACACATGAATGAACCTGAAGATTATTTATACCTGTTTTCAATGCTTTTATTCTAACACTGAATTCATGATTATTAATTCTCTTGTGCATAGGCAAAAGGCTGATGGTTATATGACAGGTGAGGAAAATACTGTTTGTTAGTAATGTGTGAAAAAATGCAACCCTTCCCTATTTAAATCTCGTTTGTGATCAGGAAGCCTGCCAACGTTGTTAGTATTCAAGGGTACTCTGGGGATTGTTTTTGCCGAAGGGCAAATGCAGTTTAAACCGTGGGACAAAGTTATGCCCAACCACCATCTAAGTATTTGGAGGTGCCTGTCGTGTGATTCAGCCACCCAGGTGCAACAAGGTGGTGGAAACAGGCTGCTGCTCTTCATATAATTAGTGGTGATATCCAGGATTTTCTTAGAGAATGTTGTGGCAGGTGTCTGATGTCAGCATGCCGCATGTCAGTGAGCAACTATGAATCACTGTCATAGTTTCACTGTTTCCCCACAGGCTGTTCCTTGGTTTTCTCCTATTCCCTTGATGAGAAGTTGGTACTGAAATAGGTACCTCTAGGCTGGAAGAGCCACCTACATGGTCTTCCCATCTCCATTTTGTGGTGTTAGTTGAACAGGAATTGAGCTTCTCCCTGTACAAAGCAGATGCTTTGCTTATAGTGCTACTCATGAGATGTAACCATGGTTTTTCCTTTCATAGCAGTCATTGGCATATACCATAGGCCCATGAACTATGTTAGAAGCTGTATGAGTGGTTAAGAGTACTGGCTCTGGGGGACTTCCCTGGTGGTCTAGTGGTGAAGAATCTGCCTTGCAATGCAGCGTACAAGGGTTTAACCTCTGGTTGGAGAACTGAAAACACGCCACAGAGCAGCTAAGCCCGTGCATCACCGAGAGTCCACACACCACAGTGAAAGATCCCTCATGATGCAGCTAAGATCAGACACAACCAAATAAATAAATAAGACTCACTGACCTTCCAAGATTAAAAGTCATAATAATATGTTTGTGTGTTTGTTTGTTTTACGTGTGCTGACTCCTCTGGAAATAGAAGGCTGGTTTCAAAGCCTGACGGTATCACTTACTAGCTGTGTAACCTGAGGCAAGTTACTTCACCTCCCAGAGACTGGGACCATGACTCCAGCATCTGAGGGCCTCTGCCTGAAGTGGTTGGTCTGATTATCCAAGTCACCCAGCATGCTGTTACTAGTTTGCGTTCCTACTTCCCTCTCTGGCGTTTTCTGACCAGTCCAGAGTTGGTTCCAGGATTTGTATTTGTTATGTATTTGTGCTTAGTAAGCATTATGAGAGATGCCCAGGGCAGAGACCCAGGGAACAAAAACTCCAGCCTAATGTTTCTCCTCCTCCCAGGTCCTGCTGGTTCCTCCCACTAACCCAACCAGAAGGCAGAGACAAGGAGTCTGATGATGTGATCTACCTGGGTCAGCCTCTGGGGTCAGAGTGGAGAAGGGTGGAGAGTGAATTTGAAGGAAGACAGATAGTGTCTGTGCTAACTGACTGTATCTTCTGTAGAGAAATATCTATTCAACTTCTTTGACCATTTTTTAATTGGGTGTTTTTTGTTGTTGTTGAATTGTAGATCTGTTGCTAAAGCTGAAACTCCAGTATTTTGGCCACCTCATGCGGACAGCTGACTCATTGGAGAAGACTCTGATGCTGGGAGGGATTGGGGGCAGGAGAAGGGGACGACAGAGGATGAGATGGCTGGATGGCATCACTGACTCGATGGATGTGAGTCTGAGTGACCTCCGGGAGTTGGTGATGGACAGGGAGGCCTGGCGTGCTGCAGTTCATGGGGTCGCAAAGAGTTGGACATGACTGAGCGACTGATCTGATCTGATATACTCTGGATTTGGTTTATTTTGAGCTGGATTAAATTGTCTGTGCACCAGGAGACTTATAGACTCCAAAAAATATTCTTAACTAGATTATCTTTAGAAACAAAAATATAAAAAATAATATAATCTGGTGGGAACTTAATGGTGGTGGAGGGAACTTAACACAAAAATTGGTCAAACATTACTTCTGGACTGTTGGCTGGGCTGGCCAGTAATCTTAAAGACAATATTCAAAGTCGCTTCAGTCATGTCCGACTCCTTAGGTCACCAAAAAGTGAATGTCAAACAACAAAAGCCAAGACTCCTTTCATTCCTATGTTTTCTGTGTCACCTGGTACCCAAGCCTGCTGTTGCCTTCTCCTCCAGCCTGAGTGTCCATAAACTGGTGGGAAGTGGAAGGGACACATTTCTGAAGTGTGTTTTGCTTGTGGTGAGGGAAGGAATACTCCAGTGAATCATTCAGGATCTTCTAAGCTAAGAGATTCTGAAGAAAATGGAATATATACTTGGTGAGACAGAGAAATGAAATTAAAAGTACATTATGGGGGAGCAGTTTCAGAGACATTGAGAGAATGGGCATTAAATATAAATATTGAGTGAGAGAATATGAAAGCAGTTAATTCAGAAGTAAGTATTTGGGGCCAGGATTTTAAAATTAAAACTAACCACTCAATTATGCTTTTTATCCCCAGATGTGGTTTCAAAAACATTACTTTATGGGAATAAAGTTATTTTAAGAGGAAGCTGGGCCTTCCCTGATAGCTCAGTTGATAAAGAATCCTCCTGCAATGCAAGAGACCCTGGTTCGATTCCTGGCTTGGGAAGATCTGCTGGAGAAGGGATAGGCTACCCAACTCCAGTGTTCTTGGGCTTCCCTTGTGGCTCAACTGGTAAAGAATCTGTCTGCAATGTAGGAGACCTGGGTTCGATGCCTGAGTTGGGATCCCCTAGAGAAGGGAATCCCAGGGACGGGAGCCTGGTGGGCTGCCGTCTATGGGGTCTCCACAGAGTCAGACGTGACTGAAGCGACTTAGAAGCAGCAGAGAAGGGAAAGGCTACCCACTCCAGTATTCTGGCCCAGAGAATTCCATGGACTACATGGGGTCACACAGAGTTGGACACGACCAAGCAACTTTCACTTTCACGACAGGCAGCTGACAAGACTTATTTTAAAAGACAATCTAAATTTTTATTTTCACGCTATAACCTTTACCTTGTTTGTAGTTTAGTTTAAGCCTTTTGACTGAAGACAAAAGGATAAAAGAATCTAAGTTTTGAGATAATTCAGTTCAGTTCAGTCACTCAGTCGAGTCCGACTCTTTGCAACCACATGGACCCCAGAACACTAGGCCTCCCATGCCAGGCCTCCCACGCCAGGCCTCCCACGCCAGGCATCCCTGTCCATCACCAACCCCCAGAGTTTACCCAAACTCACGTCCATTGAGTCAGTGATGCCATCCAACCATCTCATCCTTTGTCGTCCCCTTTTCCTTCTTCTGCCCTCAATCTTTCCCAGCATCAGGCTCTTTTCAAATGAGTCAGTTCTTTGCATCAGGTGGCCAATGTATTGGAGTTTCAGCTTCAGCATCAGTCCTTCCAATGAACACCCAGGACTGATCTCCTTTAGGGTGGACTGGTTGGATCTTCTTGCAGTCCAAGGGACTCTCAAGAGCCTTCTCCAACACCACAGTTCAAAAGCTCAATTCTTTAGTGCTCAGCTTTCTTTATAGTCCAACTCTCACATCATACATGACTACTAGAAAAACCATAACCTTGACTAGATGAACCTTTGTTGACAAAGTAATGTCTCTGATTTTTAATATGCTGTCTAGGTTGGTCATAACTTTCCTTCCAAGGGGAAAGCGTCTTTTAATTTCATGGCTGCAATCACCATCTGCAGTGATTTTGGAGCCCAGAAAAATAAAGTCAGCCACTGTTTCCACTGTTTCCCCATCTGTTTGCCATGAAGTGATGGGACCAGATGCCATGATCTTAGTTTTCTGAATGTTGAGCTTTAAGCCAACTTTTTCACTCTCCTCTTTCACTTCCATCAGTAGGTTCTTTAGTTCCTCTTCACTTTCTGCCATAAGGGTGGTGTCATCTGCATATCTGAGTTATTGATATTGATTCCAGCCTGTGCTTCTTCCAGCCCAGCATTCCTCATGATGTACACTGCATATAATTTAAATAATTGAGATAACTGAGATAATTATATGAACATTATAAATAATTGAAGCCCCATACTAACAAAAAAATTGACCTTTTCAAATTAGCAACACAAAATTGGTTGTATCTAATTTAAACTATTTTTAATCTACCTATTTCATTATTATTTGATATATATTCCAAACTATTTAAAAATTCTACCAAAACCAGTTTAAAAGTTTTTAAAATAATATGAATGAATAAATAACTTTTAAATTTTTTCTAGGTTTTATTAATCTATCTAAAGAAGGTTTAAAGAAGGACCTAAATCATATCATATATTTAAAATCATGTATCTGTGTGTAGATATAAAAATATACATTAAATTAGTTAATTTTAAGATTTATTTTGATGTGGACCATTTTTAAAGTCTTCACTGAATTTGTTACAATATTGCTTCTGTTTTATGTCTTTTGATTTTTTGTCCCCGAGGAATGTGGGATCTTAGCTCTCCAACCAGGCATTGACCCAGCGCCCCCTGAATTGGAAGGCAAAGTCTTAACCATTGGACAGCCAGGGCAGTCCTATGATTTAATTGAGAAAAGTAGTATAGAGTTTTTTCTTGTTGAAAAATGGGGGAACGTCCCTGGTGGTCCAGTGGCTAAGCTCCCAATACAGGGGTCCCAAGTTTAATCCCTGCTCAGGGAACAAGATCTCATATGCTGCGACTAAGACCCGGTGCAGTCAAATAAATTTTTTTTTTTTTTTAAAGAAAAATGGGAGAGGGCAAAGGGTAATTTTTTTTTTAATTAAATGTTTGCCTAGAGGAGGCTGAGAAGTGGGAAAAGGGCTATAAATGTTTGTTTTTGTTTCCATTTAAAAAACCAAACTTTTGTTATTTTGCCAGCTTTGAAAGTCTACTTTTTCTTTTCTGAGGGTCTGAGTGGGAGGGGGAGTGGAAAAAGGAGGGGATGGCCCACCAGTTCAAAAGAACCGGAGGGGTGTTACTTCCTTTTCTTCACAAGTATAAAAGCTGTGGATGCCTGTGGCCAGTCCCCAAGGGTGGGGAAAGGATGTGGCTCTTGGTGACTCTGCAGGCAGGACCACATCAATGGAAGTCCTAGATTGAATTTGTTGATATTTTAAATCTGAGAGTGGGGAAGGTGAAGAATCTGTGGCTTTGTGACTCTCAGTTTCAAAGAATATGACTGACCAACGCTCTATCTTCCTTCATAATCTTTGTTTATTTCTGGCTGGCTTACAGCCACTGACTTCACCTGTTCTCTTCCCTGTCCGCTCTGGGATGCCCCTTACCAAGAAATGACTCGGTCTTAATTCCAAAGAAATACTGAAAGAGGAGAGTGCATTGGAAAAGCTAATTACTCCCTTAAATTAAAAAAAAAACTGGCGGGGGTGGGGGGGGCTTCCTTAATGATCCAGTGGTTAGGACTCTGTGCTTCCCATGTGGGAGGCATGGGTTCAATCCCTGATTAGGGAACTAAGATCTCACATGTGGCCCAGCACAGCCAAATTAAAAATGAAAAATTGGGGTAGGGTCAGATCTATGACTCTTATTCTAAGAAGCCTGCCTCTAGACCTCAGAACTGCCCTTCCAGAGAAAAATTTTAAAGTATGAAGGCCAGGTCAAAGGAGCCCCACCTATATGAACGAAACATTTGTTTTCATCTCAGATATTCTTCCTCTCTCCAATATCTAGTTTTTTTTTTTTTACCAGGTTTTACCTGTGAAATATCTCTCAAAACATTTGCCTTCCATTGATTTATTCAACACATTTATTGATCATCTCCTGTGTGTCAGGATCTGCTAGTGACTGAGGGTACCACACTAAAAAAAGTCTAGTGGAGAACCAGGAGAGCTTCTAGCCTGGTTGATTCCTCCCCCACTAAACCAAAAAACTAGGCCACCTCCCCATAGCTGGCCTGGGCTCCCCTGGTAGCTCAGCTGGTAAAGAGTGTGCAAAATCCACCCTCAAAGTAGGAGACCCAGGTTCAATCCCTAGGTTGGGAGGATCCCCTAGAGGAGAGCATGACAACCCACTCCAGTATTTTTGCCTGAAGAATCCCCATGGACAGAGGAGCCTGGCAGGCTGCAGTCCACGGGGTGACAAAGAGTCGGACATGACTGAGTGACTAAGCACAGCACTGGTCACTTTTTCCTCCTAACTCTTGGGGTATATACTTCTCCCCATTTTACAGATGAAAACACTGAGGGCTGGGACAACAATATGACATGCCCGAGGACACAGCTGGTAATCAGCTAGAATTCTGTAAGGATCTTATTCAATCATTGTACAAAAAGCATTGATCATTCATGTGTCCGGTGAGCCCTCAGGATACAGTAGTGAAGAAAAAAGAATGGGTCCCTGCTGTCATGCAGTTTATATTCTAGGGAAGGATACAAAGTAAATGAGAAAACAGGAATTATGTCAGAGAGCTGGATGGCTACTTACCTCTGGGTGGTCAGAGAAGACAACTTTTTAAATCTCTGGGCTACCTGGAGGCTCAGACAGTAAAGAATCTGCCTGCCATGCAGGAGACCTGGGTTCGATCCCTGGATCGGGAAGATCCCCTGGAGAAGGGAATGGCAACCCACTCCAGTGTTCTTGCCTAGAGTATTCCATGGACAGAGGAGCCTGGCAGCGGGCTACAGTCCATGGGGTCACAGAAGAGGAGGACATGAATGAGCAATTAACAACAACCTCTACAGATGTACCTTTGTCTTATACCTCTGTCCATTTTCCCAGAGTGGAAAAAATGTAAAATCTTTAGGAGTGTCAGGCTAGTTTTTAGGAGAACAGGAAGAGAGGAAGTCAACAGAAATTTAAAAAAACAAAAACGAAACAACAGAAGTGTATGCCTCATGGTTCTGGAGGCTACAAGTCTGAAATCAAGCTGCCAGCAGGCCATGTTCACTCTGAAACCTCAGGGGAGACTTCTTGCTTCTCTCCTAGCTTCTGGTGGTTTGTGGCAATCCTTGGTGGCCCTTAGCTTGCAACAACAATCTCTACCTCCTTTATCACATGATATTTGCTCTGCATCTGTCTCTGTCTCTGTGTTTCCGCTGTTATAAGGACATCAGTCACGTTGGATTGGGGTCCATGCTTCTCCAGTATAACCTCATAAAAAATTTGTTGCTGCACAGCAAAGTAACTCACATATATTATTTTTTGTATTCTTTTTCATTATGATTTATCACAGGATATTGAATCTAGTTCCCCATGCTATACAGTAGGATCTTGTTTATCCACCCTATACATACTAGTTTGCATCTGCTAATCCCAAATGCCCAATCCTTCTCTCCCCCATGCCTCCTCCCCTGGCACATCTGTTCTCTATGTCTGTGGGTCTCTGTGTTATAGATATGTTCACTTATGTGATATTTTAGATTCCACATGTAAGTGATGAAAAAAGTGAAAGTGTTAGTCACTCAGTCATGTCCATCTCTTCTCGACCCCATGGACTGTAGCCCACCAAGCTCCTCTGTCCGTGGAATTCTCCCGGCAAGAATACTGGAGTGGGTTGCCGTTCCCTTCTCCAGGGGATCTTCCTGACCCAGGAATTGAACCCCAGTCTCCTGCATTGCAGGCAGATTCTTTACCATCTGAGCTTCAGAGACTATATTACCAGTAGGTGTATAAAATGGTGCATCCTCTATAGTAAGCAATTTGGCAGTACCTATGAAAATTTAAAATAAACACATCCTTTGGCATATGCTCACTTCTAGGAGAAAGCTGCCTTCCTGGTACCAGAAAAGAGAGGGCATTTTTATTACTGGAGATAGAGACTTTTTATTTTATAATTTGTTTATTTTTGGTTGTGCTGGGTCTTTGTTGCTGCTCACAGGCTTTCTTTAGTTGCGGCCAGCGGGGGCTGCTCGTCCTTCTGGTGCAGGGGTATCTCATTGCAGAGTACAGCCTCCAGGGTGCCCAGGCTTCAGTAGTTGTAGCACATGAGTAGTTGCGGTTCCTGGGCTCCAGAGCACAGGCTCAGTAGTTGTGGCCCATGGACTTAGTTGCTCTGCGTCATGTGGAATCTTCCTGGACTAGGGATCGAACCTGTGTCCTCTACACTGGCTGGTGGATTCTTATCCACTGTGCCACCAGGGAAGTCCCTAAAGATGGGGAATTGATGCCAAGATAAGTCTGCACAAACCAACCTTACAAAAGTAATGCTTCTCTTCCATTATTTGCCCCCCTATATTTCCTAGGGCTTCCTTTGCAACTCAAACACTAAAGAATCTGCCTACAACGCAGGAGACAGGGGTTTGATCCCAGAGTCAGAAAGATCCACTGGAGAAGGAAATGGCTCCCCACTCCGGTATTCTTGCCAGGAGAATTCCATGGATGAAGAAACCTGGTGGGCTACGGTCCATGGGGTTCCAGAGAGTTGGACATAACTGACCGACTAACACTAGTCACTTTCCCAAAATTTACTACCCCTAAAAACCCAACCCCATATTTCATTTTTTTCATAGTCATTTCTCCACATTTTTGGTCCTTTGTTAAAATTTTAAGCCTCCAATAAGATATAAATATAAAATAGAAGCCCCAAAGTTTAATCACTTATTCGGGGTTCTCATTCCTTTTCCATGAAGCACCAAAAGCCACATAAAAATATTAACGTTAAAAAAAAAAAATGTATGCTCTTCTCCTGTTAATCTGTCTTTTGCCAGTGTAATTCAAGGCTCCAATAACAGAGCCTAAGAGGGGAGAAAAAACTGTTTCTTCTTCTATGTTGGATCATATGGTAATTCTATGCTTTAGTTTTCTACGGTGGCTGCATCAGCTTACGTTCTCACCAACAGAATACAGTGGTTCAATTTCTCCACATCTTTGTCAATATTTCTTTTCTGTCTTTTTTTTATTATTATTATTGCAGTCATTCTAAATGGATGTGAGGTGGTATCTCATAGTACATTTAATTTGCATTTCCCTAGTGATTAGTAATATTAACCATCTTTTTATTTGCTTATTGACCATTTATGTATGTTCATTGGGGAAACATCCACTCAAGTCCTTTGCTCATTTTTAATTGAGTTTTTTGGTATTTTTGTTGTTGAGTTCTAGGAATTCTTTATGTATTCTGGGTATCAGTCACTTATCAGATATATGATTTCCAAATATTTTCTCCCATTTCTTGGGTTGTCTTTTCACTCTATTGATAGAGTCCTTTGATGCACACAAATTTTCAGATTTGATGAAGTCCAACTTACCAATTTTTTCTTTTGTTTCCTGTGTCTTAGGTGTCATTTCTAAGAAATCATGATCAAATCTGATGTAGTGAAAACCCCTCTCCTCTATATTTCTTCTAAGTGTTTAACTGTTTTAATTCTTATTCTGGGTCTTTGGTCTGTTTGAGTCGGTTTTATTATGTGGTGTAAGGTAAGGGTCCTCCTTTGTTTCCTTACATATTATGGATATCCAGTTTTCCCAGCGCCACTTTTTGAAAAGACTATTCTTTCTTCATTGAATAGTCTTGGCTCTTTTTGTCTAAAATAGCAATATACTTTAAACAAAACAACAAATGTATTGTCAATATCACATCACAAAATGATACCACAATGTAGACTAAGGATGTCCTTAATATGTTTTTCCTTATAAACAAATTGAGATGGATATACAGCTGGATACATAATATAAAATCACTTTGTATTTACTTGATAACAGAAGAATATGAACTTGCCCACAGGATTTTGTATTATAAAACAATGCTTTATACATTTAAAAATAACCCATTGTTTCATTACACTTAACCTAGATTCCATGTTATAAGTTATATCAATAGCACAAATTCCTGAGAAACACATAACCAATGAAGTGCCAGTGCAAGGATATTTCTAGGGAGTGATAAAAATACCTGATTTAGCAATGAGAGTATAAGAGTCTCCTATTAGACTATCAACCCACACACATCTTAAAGTCTAGTTCCTTGAAAATTATGGTCCAAAAATACTACTGATGTAAGCTAGAATCACAAAAAACATACAATGAGCAAAGTAAAACACTAAATTGACAATAATGAAGCTAAACTAATAATGCTGCTGCTGCTGCTGCTGCTAGGTCGCTTCAGTCGTGTCCCAACTCTGTGCGACCTCCCATAGACGGCAGCCCACGAGGCTCCCCCGTCCCTGGGATTCTCCAGGCAAGAACACTGGAGTGGGTTGCCATTTCCTTCTCCAATGCATGAAAGTGAAAAGTGAAAGTGAAGTCGCTCAGTCGTGTCTGACCCTCAGCGACCCCATGGACTGCAGCCTACCAGGCTCCTCCGTCCATGGGATTCTCCAGGCAAGAACACTGGAGTGGGGTGCCACTGCCTTCTCCAAACTAACAATAATTGACATTTAAAGGAAACACTAAGCCAACTTAATACTTAAGAACCAACCTGAGTCAACATTGACAGAATTCCCTTAAAAAAGCCTTCTATCTAGAAAAGCAAAGAATTCCAGCTGAGTGATTGCATCCTGGGGTCTTTGCAAAGCTGTTGACAGCTCAAGTTCTCAATACAATGCTGAATCAATTCCTGTGTAAACATGAGTTAAGAGCCAATACTCTGGTTTATAAATAGCAAAGATGAGTTAGCTTTAACAGCTTCTGTAGGTCATTAATAATGTTTAGTGTTACATAAAACTTCACCCCTTAAAAATTAAAGAAAGAACTCATGAATTTTTTGAACGTAGGAGCCCAGGAAAGGGCTTTGACATTTTGGGTTAGTGGACAGCCCCTTAGGAGGTGCATTCAGAGAATAAATCTAATGCCAAGAAGGGTGTGTTAAATGAGGGGAGGGGAGGGAGTGGAGGGTTAGAGAACAAAGTTGACTCCAGAGACCCTTGGAGAAAGATAAAAGTGGCCAAGATTTTCTCAGTAAAAAAGGAGAACTCTCTTGAGCTAAGCTGGAAAGAATGTGAAGGCTAGGCGAGCCTGAGAATTCTAAAGAGCCCTGTGCTAATAAGTGTTCTGTTCTTTAGAATTCAGAGAAGTTGGAAAAGGATTTTTGGTCCTTTAGGAATTTTCCCAGAGCTGACGGTGAAGGGATTGGTTTATGTTTAAAGGCAATTCAAGTGATAGTATAGTTTTACATTTATTCTTTAACCTTTATTCTTTCTTAAGCCCTTTTACATAACTGATCTCAGGACTGACAGCCCCCAACAGTGTTAGGAATTTTGGAGAGAGGCATTTCTGGAGAGACCTCAGTAGGCTGGAGTGGCCAGAAAGTGTTTGGATGAAGTAAGGCTGCAGTTGAGCCCTGAGCTGGGTTTACAAAATAGGTAGAGTATGTTAAGAGGCTCTGAGATGTAAAGAATTTTTTCTCCAATTACAAAATAAATTTAAAAAAAACAAAAAGAGTCTTTGAGAGGGTGAAACTGACTGAATTGGAGGTGAGTCCCAAAGAAGGTACAGATGCAGGTGGAAGAAGGTGTGGCAAGCTCAACTTTAGGTTCTTTAGAACTCAGAATCCTTGAGAGTTTGAGAGGACAGGAAAGTGCTGGGTTTTGAAAAGACCACACATTAGCAACCATCACTCTCAACTTCAGTCTCCTCTTATCCATTCTTTCCACAGTTCCAAGCAATCTTTGTCCTAACACGATTTCATTTGTGAAGCTTCCTTCAAAAGCTCCCTCTGCATGCCTACATCATGAAATTGAAAAATTCCAGCATACACAGCACACCGCATGGTCTGCTTTGTACCTCATCCCAATGGTGTAAGAGTGGGGTGGCATGAGAGGCTGTCCACTTCAGGGAGGCAGGCTTTTGTATATGTTCTCCCTTATTTCTAGAATACCCCTTTAATACCCTAGCTAGGGTTCTTTCAATACTCAAATATGTTTGCCTTTTAGGTGCCAGGCATTCTGCTCAACCATGGAAATACAAGGACATATACCATGTCAAAATTATATGACTTAAAAGCCAAATGATCCTAAACATAAAGGTAATTAAATGTTTCTTAAGTGGACTCTATCACTTAATATATGAATCATCTTGAAATTTTTTTCAGAAAATAAATGTAAAAACATGGATTTTTATGATTGAAATGAATATTCCAACCCATAAGTAAGTTTGTACCTCCTATTGCTAATTTTATATATATAAATTAAATATTATATACACTGATGAAATATGATGAACTCCCCAAAGAGAGATGTTCATATGAAAAGAAAGTTAATTGTTAAAAGACTCAAGAAAGATGTTGCTTGAAAACATTTGTTGTCAAGTTAGACATGGTAGAGACAAATGTAAAAGCTTTGAAGGAAAAAATACAAAAACCCAAAAGGCTTCTATTCTCAGATTGCTTCCCAATTACCTTTAATTTCTCACTCAATTTTAAGGAAACTAAAACTAGAAATCATAGATAGTTTATGAAACAGTACAAGTGGCAATAGCAAGTTTGGATATAACACAAAGTTTGCCACCACCAATTCCACTGTTGGGAGGAATTAGGACAGTTCACTAGAAACTTGCCTTCCAGCTGTGAGATTCCAAGGTGCTGAGGGCATTTCAAGGTACTTAAACTCAACAGGTATGTTACAAAATTAGCAGGAGATATAAGAGACGTGGGTTTGATCCCTGGGTTGGAAAGATCCCCTAGAGTAGGAAACGACAATCCACTCCAGTATTCTTGCTTGGAAATCCCATGGGCAGAGGAGCCTGGTGGGCAAAGAGTTGGATGTGACTGAGTGACTAAGCACATACACACATCTTTTATTAAGTAGTTATATGATTTATGAGTTATTTGAGGATTGAGACTATCAGTCAGAACATCCTTGGTTGCAAGTAACAGAAACTGAACTCAAGCTAACTCATGTATAAAAGGGAATCTAGTGACTCAGAGAAGTGAAAAGTCCAGAAGTTGACTAGGCCTCAGGGCTCCATCTTGGCCCATCTCTCCTATCTGCTCTCCTTCTCACAGCATATTAGTCTCAAGTTTTCATTCTTACACTCCCTCTATGTAACTGAGGAAGAAGGCGCCACTCCAGCGTGCAGCCTGGTTATATCTAGGGACACAAGAAGAGGCTGTCTACCAGCAGTCTTCTATTGCATGTCTGGGAAGCCTCTGACAGGTTGTGATTTAGGTCATGTGTCCACTGCTGAGCCAATCACCACATCTAGCCAGCTAGCCTGGACTTCATCCCCACCGTTGTGGGGATGGGAGGGCATTGTGACTGACAACCCCATCGGACCTCATGAAGTTGGGGAAAGGACAAGTCTTCAAAGCAAAAGCTGTGTGCTCTTAATAGAAGTTAGACATGCAAAAGCAACAGATGCCCACAGTATAGACCATGCCGTAATTACTCTTGTGTTTTCCCTAAGACCAAGCACACAGATGGACATGAGTTTGAGTGAGCTCTGGGAGTTGGTGAAGAACAGGGAAGCCTGGTGTGCTGCCGTCTATGGGGTTACAAGGAGTTGGACACAAATGAGCTACTGAACTGAACTGAAGCACACAGAAGAGGCTTGGCTTTAAATATTGAGTGAATACTGATAGCAAAGCATTTCCACAGACATTACTTTATTGTCAGTGGTAACAACAGATTAAATAACTTGCTTAAAGTTACACAACTAGTCTGATAGAGTGGAGTTTATAACTGCATCTCCCTGCTTTCAGTCCAATTCCCTTAGGAAGTCTTCCTTTTTTTCTTCTCTCTTGATGTGGTATTGGAGAAGACTCTTGAGAGTCCCTTGGACTACAGGGATATCCAACCAGTCCATCTAAAGGAGATCAGTCCTGGGTGTTCATTGGAAGGACAGATGTTGAAGCTGAAACTCCAATACTTTGGCCACCTGATGCCAAGAGCTGACTCATTTGAAAAGACCGTGCTGGGAATCTTTCCCTGCTGGGAAAGATTGAGGGCAGGAGGAGAAGGGGACGACAGAAGATGAGATGGTTGGATGGCATCACTGACTCAGTGGACATGGATTTGGGTAGATTCTGGCAGTTGGTGATGGACAGGGAGGGCTAGTGTGCTACAGTTCATGGGGTCACAAAGAGTCGGACACGACTGAGCGACTGAACTGAACTGAACTGATGCCAGGACTGAGGTCAAAGTGGAAGGAAGGAGGGAGTTTCATGGTGGCCCAATGGTTAAGATGAGGGCTTTCACTGCTGTGGACCCGGGCTCTATCTCTGGTCGGGGAATGATTTAGTAAGATCCCACAACCTGCACATTTCGCCACCGTGTCCTCCCCCACACCCGCCACCCCACACAAAAAAAAAAAAAAAATCAGAAGGAAAGAAGAAAGAGACATTTTAGTTATGATTTTACTACTTCTCAGAAGATTTGATAGAGTTTTGTCCCTAGAAGGCTATGATGGTGGTGGGTGACTAGTAGGTTGCCTCTGTCTTTCCGACTCATTACAGGTATATGTATGCATGGCTGTCATCACTATTTGGACTTAATTCACGTAGTTGTGGAATTTACCAGGGAAACCTCACGTGTCTTTGTTTTTAAAGCTAATATTTGCCCATGTGTTTGACAATACTTTAATGTGCTAATAGTCACGAGATGAAGATGGTTCTTAAAGGTAGTGTAGCGGGGAAGGCAATAGCACCCCACCCCAGTACTTTTGCCTGGAAAATCCCATGGACGGAGGAGCCTGGTAGGCTCTAGTCCATGGGGTCGCTAAGAGTCGGACACGACTGAGCGACTTCACTTTCACTTTTCACTTCCATGCACTGGAGAAGGTAACGGCAACCCACTCCAGTGTTCTTGCCTGGAGAATCCCAGGGACAGGGGCGCCTGGTGAGTTTCCGTCTATAGGGTCGCACAGAGTCGGACACGACTGAAGCGACTTTAGCAGCAGCAGTATACCACAGGTCATGTAGGATGTACAGGCAAACTGTTTGAATTTCGGGTCTGTTACTTGTAACCCTGGGCAACCTGGATAACCTCCTTAGTCTCCTACAAACTAGGGTGATATTAACACATGTCTACTATACCTGATCCACGGGGTTGTAGTGAAGATTAAATACAGTCATATTTGTAAAAGTACCTTGGTAAAGTGTCCTTAAGGGTTCCATGAAATTTATAAGCTATCAATTTTACACTATTATGTCTTATTTTAAGAGTAAACATTAATGCAGGCATTCTCTCCTACCTGTATATCCAGCTTGTGGTCACAGAAAAAATACACAGTCTTCTTCCCCTTCCAGGCACATGGAAGACTGGCTGGGTGAAACTATATGTCTAGTTTTGGCAATATGTTCTTCATGGAAGTGACCTGCATCACTTGCCAGTCAGAACATGTAATTGCCAGTGTGAGACCCTCCAGAACTTTCTTTTCCCTTACTGTGTCTGGTGATAAGAGAAATGGTGGCTTCTCTGACTCCTGGTTCCTAGAGTAAGAAAATTGTGAAGCAAAGTCCCTACCTACCTCTCTTTAGACATGCAGCATGAGCAAAAACAAACCTATGTTGTTATAAATACACTACAATTTTTTGAGGTTTTTGTTATGTTGGCATAATCTAGCTCAGCTAGATCTCCATGATTGGCCTGGCCATTTTAGACATGGATGTTTTCATTTATGTCACTGAAGCTTTCTGGCAATATCTCTTTAGTAAAAGAGGGAGAAGAAATGAATCTTGCAAAGTAATGATTTTAAAACTTCCCATTGATTGAGTTCTTCCTTAATTGAAAATGAGGACCTTCATCCTCTCATTGATATGGAAGGCAACAGAGCCATGGTGTCAAAAGACCCTAGTTTGGGAACTTCCCTGGGGGCCCAGTGGTTAAGAATCCTCCTGCCCCTGCAGAGGACACAGGTTGGAACCCTTATCCAGGAAGACCCCACATACTGCGGAGCTGAGGCTCTGCGCCGCAACTACAGAAGCCCACGAGCCTAGAGCTGCTGCTCTGCAACCACAGAAGCTACTGGATTGAGAAGGCTGAGCACCGCAGCTAGAGAGTAGCTTCCCACTTGCTGCAACTAGAGAAACCTCACGAGGAGCAACAAAGACCCAGCACAGCCAAAAAGAAAGAAGGAAAGAAAGAAAAAGTCCTTAAAAAAAAAAATTTTTTTTTGTTTGATTCCCAAATTCGGTATTGACCAGATCTGTGACTTTTAACAAGTCACTCAACCAAATGAAGCTTAATTTTCTTATTTATAAAATGGGGGTGATGATTATACCCATCTTGAAAGGGTTGTTTATAAAGTGACTAGCCTTTATCCCATCACTAAAGAAATTTTATTCAGTGGACATTTACTAAATTAGTATAATTTCTATGTCAGGATGATTCTAGCTTAATGCAGAAAAAAAAAAAGAGTTTAAAGTAGCATATATAATAAGGCAATGTATATCTCACATAAGTGGAAGTCCAGAGTGTGCTCCAGTCCCTGGCTTTCCTTACTTCTCTTGGCTCTGCCTCCTCTGTGTGTAAACTTGACCTGTGGGCTGGATCCCCCTGTGACCGTAAGGTGGCCACCACCAACAATGAGGCAATGTGTTCAGCTACATAAGTGCTGATTAGGTTTAGGTATGAGTCCCAGGCCAATCACTGGCAAGGGGACTAGAGGAATCTTTTTTTAAAATTATTTTCACTTTTTACATAATTTTTTTTTTTACCAATTTTTAGTAGAAATAATTCACCATTTTCAGTCCATTTTAGTTCACTGATTCCTAAAATGTCGATGTTCACTCTTGCCATCTCTTGTTTGACCACTTCCAATTTGTTTTGATTCATGGACATAACATTCCAGGTTCCTATGCAATATTGCTCTTTACTGCATCGGACTTTACTTCCATCACCTGTCACATCCACAGCTGGGTGTTGTTTTTGCTTTGGCTTCATCTCTTCATCCTTTCTGGAATTATTTCTCCACTCTTCTCTAGTAGCTTATTGGGCACCTACCGACCTAGGGAGTTCATCTTTCAGTGTCCTATCTTTTTGCCTTTTCATATTGTTCATGGGGCTAGAATTGTTTGAGGCTAGAATACTGAAGTGGTTTGCCATTCCCTTCTCCAGTGGACCACGTTCTGTCAGAACTCTCTGCCATGACCCGTCCGTCTTGGGTGGCCCTACACTGCATGGCTCATGGTTTCATTGAGCTAGACAAGGATGTGCTCCATGTGATCAGTTTGGTTAGTTTTCTGTGATTGTGCTTTTCATTGTGCCTGCCCTCTGATGGATAAGGATAAGAGGCTTATGGGAGGGGGAAACTGGGTTTTGTTCTGATGGGTGGGGCCATGTTCAGTAAATCTTTAATCCAGTTTTCTGTTGATGGGCGGGGCTGTGTTCCCTCCCTGAATCTGGAAAACTCAGCAGTGGCCACAGGACTGGGAAAGGTCACTTTTCTTTCCAATCCTAAAGAAAGACAATGCCAAAGAATGTTCAAACTACTGCACAACTGTGCTCATCTCACACACTAGCAAAGTAATGCTCAAAATTCTCCAAGCCAGGTTTCAACAGTACGTGAACCATGAAATTCCAGATGTTCCAGCTGGATTTAGAAAAGGTAGAGGAACCAGAGATCAAATTGCCAACATCCGCTGGATCATAGTGTCACACGAGTGTATGTTCCTCCGTTCTTTGTCTCGTCACAACAAAGATTTGGAGTGACGGCCATTAAAGCCCTTGGCGCATCACAGCTCTCGGGTCTTGGACAAACCATGCTACAGCTCTTAAGCAAATCAGTGTTACAGCTCTATTTTATTTAGAAGATAGCAGGAGAGAGAGAGAGAAAGAGAGAGAGAGCGCACACAAGCACACGGGAGAGAAAGAGAGAGTGTCTGTGAGAAAGCACCTTGGCTCTTCCTTTTATATGTTTTTTCCTCCCCCTGGGCCTGCCCTATGCAAATTGGGCTTAGCCAGGAGTGCTGTTTGTTCTGCCTGAAGTCTTCACTCTGGTCCTCGGACCTTCCTTTGACCTTCCTTGTCTTTTAGCCACTGCCATTTTGGACTCCTTTTCCCTATTCTATCTACCTAACAATAGAAAAAGCAAGAGAGCTCCAGAAAAACATCTACTTTTGTTTTATTGACTACACCAAAGCCTTTGACTATTGTGGATCACACTAAACTGTGAAAAATTCTGAAAGAGATGGGCATACCAGGCCACCTGACCTGCCTCTTGAGAAATTTGTATGCAGGTCAAGAAGCAACAGTTAGAACTGGACATGGAACAACAGACTGGTTCCAGATCGGAAAAGGAGTATGTCAAGGCTGTATATTGTCACCCTGCTTATTTAAAGTATATGCAGAGTACATCATGAGAAATGCTGGACTGGATGAAGCACAAGCTGGAATCAAGATTGCCGGGAGAAATATCAATATCAATAACCTCAGATATGCAGATGACACCACCCTTATGGCAGAAAGTGAAGAAGAACTAAAGAGCCTCTTGATGAAAGTGAAAGTGGAGAGTGAAAAAGTTGGCTTAAAACTCAACATTCAGAAAACGTAAGATTATGGCAAACAGATGGGGAAACAATGGAAACAGTGAGAGACTTTATTTTGGGGGACTCCAAAATCACTGCAGATGGGGACTGCAGCCATGAAATTAAAAGATGCTTGCTCTTTTAAATTAAAAGATTAAATTAATTAAAGATGCTCTTTTAAATTAAAAGATGCTTGGAAGAAAAGCTATGACCAACCTAGATAGCATATCAAAAAGCAGAGAAGTTACTTTACCAACAAATGTCCGTCTAGTCAAAGCTATGGTTTTTCCAGTAGTCATGTATGGATGTGAGAATTGGACTATAAAGAGCTGAGTGCCAAAGAATTAATGCTTTTGAACTGTGGTGTTGGAGAAGACTCTTGAGAGTTCCTGGGAATGCAAGGAGATCCAGCCAGTCCATCCTAAAGGAAATCAGTCCTGAATATTCATTGGAAGGACTGATGCTGAAGCTGAAACTCCAATACTTTGGCCACCTGATGTGAAGAACTGACTCATTCGAAAAGACCCTGATGCTGGGAAAGAATGAAGGCATGAGGAGAAGGGGATGACAGAGGATGAGATGGTTGGATGGCATCACCAACACGATGGACATGAGTTCGAGCAGGCTCTGGGAGTTGGTGACAGACAGAGAAGTCTGGCATGCTGTAGTCCATGGGATTGCAAAGAGTTGGACACGACTAAACGACTGAACTTAGAACCTATTAGAAATAACTGAGGGACTCCCCTGGTGGTCCAGTGGCTAAGACTCCATGCTCTCAGTGCAGGAGGCTGGAGTTCGATCCCTGGTCAGGAAACTAGATTCCCCATGCTGCAACCAAGAAGTTGCGTGCCACAACTAAAGAACCCACATGCCACAGTGAAGACCTGTTGTAGCCAAATATATAAATAAAAAATTAAAAAAGAAGACATAATTCACATACATCACTGTGCAAGTCTAAGGCACACAGCATAATGGTTTGATTTATGTGTATTGTTAAACAGTTACCTACCACAATAGGATGCGTTAACTAACATTCATCTTCTCATACAGAGAAAATAAAAAGAAAGAGGAAAGGAAAAAAATTGTATTCTTGTGGTGAGAACCCAGAATTTATTCCCAACATTCCCATCCATCATAGAGCAGTGTTAGCAATAGTCATCATGCTATACATTTCATCCCTAATACTTATTACCTTATACCTAGGAGATTGTACCTTTTTTGTCTTCCTCTAATTCCCCCTACTCTTCCTCTCCACCTCTGGAAACCACAAATCTGATATTTTTTTCTATGAGGTGTTTTTTTTTTTTTTAACTTTTCCTTAGACTCTACAAATAAGTGAAATCATGTAGTATTTGTCTTTCTCTGACTTATTTCACTTAGCATAATGTCTTCAAGCCTCATCCATATTGTTGGAAATGATAGGATTTTATGGCTGAATGATATTCCACTGTGTATATACCCCACATTTTCTTTATCTATTCATCAGTTGATGGATACTTAGGTTGTTTTGTTTTTCTTTTAATTAATTTATTTTAATTGGAGGCTAATTACTTTACAATATTGTAGTGGTTTTGCCATACATTGACATGAATCAGCCACGGGTGTACATGTGTTCCCTATCCTGAATCCCCTCCCACCTCCTTCCCCATCCCATCCCTCTGGGTCATCCCAGTGCACCAGCCCTGAGCACCCTGTCTCATGCATTGAGCCTGGACTGGTGATCTCTTTCACATATGGTAATATACACGTTTCAGTGCTATTCTCTCAGATCATCCCACCCTCGCCTTCTCCCACAGAGCCCAAAAGTCTGTTCTTTACATCTGTGTCTTTTTTGCTGTCTCGTATACAGGGTTATTGTTACCATCTTTCTAAATTCCATATGTATGCATTAGTATACTAATACTTAGGTTTTGTCTATGTCTTTGGCCATTGTGAAGAATGCTAGTATGAATTTGGAGGTACAGATATCTATTTAAATTAGTGTTTTTGTTTCTTTTGAATAAATCCCCAGAAGTGGAATTGCTAGATCATATGGTAGTTCTTAGGATTTCCTGGTCGGAGAAGGCAATGGCACCCTACTCCAGTACTCTTGCCTGGAAAATCCATGGATGGAGGAGCCTGGTAGGCTGTAGTCCATGGGGTCACTAGGAGTTGGACACGACTGAGTGACTTCACTTTCACTTTGAACTTTCATGCATTGGAGAAGGAAATGGCAGCCCACTCTAGTGTTCTTGCCTGGAGAATCCCAGGGACGGGGGAGCCTGGTGGGCTGCCATCTATGGGGTCGCACAGAGTCGGACACGACTGAAGCGACTTAGCAGCAGCAGCAGGATTTCCTGGTGGCTCAGATGGTAAAGAATCTGCCTGCACAACTTAGCAACTGAACAACAACAGCTGTGTATTTGTAGCAAGATTGTTGTTGTTGCTTTATCATCTATAAAACCCAGTTTTCTTACCTATAAAATGTATATACTCTTTAACATGTAGTATTTTAGTGACAGAGAAGTTACTCAACAAATATATGTTCTATTTCTTTTTTTTTTTAACAATGTACAAAGTGTACAGGAGCACAGAAAGGAAGCAAATTATCTGCTTGCAGCATCAGACTAGTTTCCTGAATCACAAATTTGATAACAAACGCAGTTTTCGGATGATTATGGATATTTGGAATAAAATCTACTTATTTCTGTTAAAGGCTGGATTATATTTACTTCCTTTAGATGAAAACAGAATTTCTATTGGAAATTCTTAAAGCTCAAAGCAACTTTGATTCTTTCAAGAGCAACTACAATGACCTAGTATCATGCATAACTCCTCTTATACAGAAAGGAACAAATATTTGATATTCATCTTCATTGTTTGCAGTGGGTTGGTTTCCTGTTATTTTTTTCCCTCTGTCTAGAGGAAGGGAGTAAAGGAAACTTCCTTATTAACCTACTACTGTAAGGAACATGTTTGAAAAACTTAAGCACAGGCAGCAAGAGCAGAGTTTCTCATCAAGATTATGACCAGCATAATTCAACTCCAATATACTTAAGTATAGTTTATTGAGACACTGACTGTTGTTCATTTACTCAATTAAAAGTAACAGAGGTTCAAAGTACCAGAAGGAGGGGCTTACAAGGAGCCCAGGCGAATCACAAGGAGAGCTCACCCTCAGAGAGCATTTAGTCTAGAAGGGCCCACACACTTAAGTAACCCGAGTTAGACAATGATTTAACATTGGACAGTCAAAAGATTGGAGCAAATTGTTTTTGGAATATGTAAGGAACTGGGAGAAGTCACTTCTTAGAGAAGAAGTTAAAGACGCTTTTAATAGAAGAGTTCACTCTTGAACTACTGGTAATATTTTAGTAATGAACCTGCAGACACAAGGCTGGATGGGGAACATTCTAGGCTTAGGAATTAGTGTGAGCAAAGGGCAAGCCACAGAGACAAGGGTGGGAGGGGCATATGGGTGGCCAGGGGAGCAGTTCCACCTGGCTGGCAAAGAAAGTATCCTTATCTCTACCACTCGTCCAGCGCTTATCTGTCCTCTTATTATTTTTGTTTGCACAAGTATACACTTCATCTCCTAGACTACGTGAGGGAAGACTGCCCTACAACAGCGTGCCTTGATTTCTTCCCACATCACCTACCTTCCTTAATAAAAAAACAAGCAATACATACATTGTGCAGGTGAGGACGTGAACCAGAAAGAAATCACATCACAAAATTCTTTTCTAATGTAAGGTCAATATTTTAATGAATTATAATGTTTTACACCTTCTTTTTGACCATATTCTTGGGCTTTTGTTTTTTTTCTTCAGAGTACTAGATGTTGTTTGTGGGGTTTTGATGTTGTTGTTTCTTTGGCCACGTTGCCCGCATGTGGGATCTGAATTCCGCAACCAGATTTCAAACCCATGCCCCATACAGCCACTGGACCACCAGGGAATTCTCTAGATCGTACTGACACTAGTATTTGATATTACTAGAAAAAATATTATGCACCAACTGATGCAGTACCTGAGTCAAGCAAGAATCAGCAATGGGCACTAAAAGCTTTCAATGGATAAAACGTTGTTGGAGAGTAAGACACGAAGGACCAAAGTATTCACCCCTCCCCCACATACAGAATACTTACAAATTATAAAGGGAAAATGGAGATATGGAAGGTACTACCTGATTCAAACTGAGCATCACTCATCCTGGAACAGCTTGATAGTATCAGTCTCTGGACATAATGAACTATGAACTCCACAGCATTGCCGAGATGGTATACTTGCCAACAGTGCTTCTTCCAAATCCAATAGTGATAGGAGAGCCCACAAATCCAAACTGTAAGACATTCAACAGGACAAATGGACCACATTCTTTTTAAAAAGACAAGGTCATGAAAGATAAAAATGGCATTGATACTGTTCAAGAATTAAGGAGACTAAAGAGACATGACAGTGAAATGCAAGAAATGATCCGTGGTGGGCTCCTGGATTAAAATAAAATGACAAACCATAAAAGACATTTTTGGTACAGCTGGAGCAATGTGAATATGCTCTGCATATTAGATAAGATTATGTATTAATGTTCATTTGTGGGTATATGTTAATTGTATGATAGTTGTTACAGAGTGAATGTTTGTATCCCTCCCCAAAATTCATATGTTGAAATCTTAACCCCCAATGCAATAGTGTTAGGAGATGGAGCCTTTGGGGCGGTGATAAGGTCATGCAGGTGGAGCCCTCCTGAACGGGAAAAGCACTCTAACATAAGATAGCCTTCTTGTCCTCTCCTCTATATAAAAAGGGGGTTCTCACCAGAACCTGACCATGCTGGCTGGCATCCTGATCTCAGACTTCTAACCTCCAGTACTGTGAGAAATACATTTCTGTTGTTTATAGACCACCTGGTTTATAGTACTCGGTTGAAGCAGCACAAACCAAGACAGCTGTTGAATCGGAAAATGGCTTTGTTCTTAGGAGACAGGTGCTGAAGTATGTAGGGGTGAAGTGTCATTAAGTCTGCAAATTACTTTATTTATTTATTCTTGGTTACGCTGGCTCTTCATTGCTGAGCCAGTGCCTTTCTCTGGTTATGGGGGCTGCTCTTCACTGTGGTGCTCAGGTTTCTAAGTGTGGTGGCTTCTCTTACTGCAGAGCCAGGTTCTAGGCACACGGGCTTCAGGAGTTGCAGCTCATGGGCTCCAGAGCCTGGGCTCAGTAGTTGTGGCACACAGGTTTTAGTTGCTTCTCAGCACACGGAATCCTCCTGGACCAGGGATCAAACTGTGCCCCCTGCATCGGCAGGTGGATTCTTACCCACTTCCCCCACCAGGGAAGTCCTGCAAATTAGCTTTAAATGGTCAAACCAAATATAAAAGTATAAATGTTATGTATGAATGGTTGAGCAAATATATGTATATATATATACACACACACATATATATTATGTACTCATTTGGTGTCTGTGTTGTGTCTGTGGGGGAAGCAAGCAAACAAATATGAACAATGTTAACAATCTGTGAATTTAAGGGAAGAATATAATTCAGTGTGCCATTTTCTCAACTTTTCTACAGGTTGAAAATTTCCAACATAGTAAGTTAGGGGAAAATGAAATATCTTTTCCTTAATTGTCAAAAATAATACAGGCTTTGTATAAACAACAAGATTCTACTGTATAGCACAGGGAACTATATTCATTACCTTGTGATAAATTATAATAGAAAAGAATATGAAAAAGAATGTATGTATATATGTAAAACTAAGTCACTTTGCTGTACAGCAGTAATTAACACAACATTGTAATTCAATTAGTGTTCTTGTTCAGTCACTAAACGGTGTCCAACACTTTGAGACCCCATGGACAGTAATCTGCCAGTCTCCTCTGCCTGTGGGATTTTCCAGGCAAGAATCTTCAATGGGTCACCATTTCTTTCTCCAGGGTCCCTTCTCAATCCAGAGATCGAACCTGAGTCTCCTACATTGGCAGGCAGATTCTTTACCGCTGAGTCACCAGGGAAGCCCAGTTCAACTATACGTCAATAAAAAAATAAATTAAAAAAATATAAGCTTGTCCAATAAGAAATTCTTTAAAAATAAATAGAAAAAGCAAGAAAAATAAGTAATCGCATGATTGTAGTAGTACTTCTTTAACCCTCTCCTTTTCAGTCCCTCTGCATCTGGAACTTCTTAGGTACAGAGGCCAACCTTTCTAATTAAGATTCATGTAGGAAGAGGAATAGGAGTGGTTTACATTTCTCAAAGATCGTATCAATTGAGTTTCAGATCACCCTGGCTCTCTTTCTCAGGTTTAATCCTTTCCATTTAGAAACTACAAACTTGAAAGACAAATACTCAAGAGTTACCAAAAATTATTTTAAAAAACAGGAAAATGCTGAGTTGACACACAATCCTATGGGATTCAAAATATAAATTTGTCACCATAGAATGCCTAAAACCCTCCACAGCCTTCTGGCTGCATTTAGAAGAAAACGAACACTCAGGTGGTGTGGCATCCAGGATCTGACTTCTGTCTTTCTCAGGCTTCATCTCCCCACTCTCTCCCCTTCTTCTGGCCTCTGGTGATTTGAAACTCCAAAACAGCCCTAGATTTTGCCCTAGGATATTCTTGGCCCAGATCTCCACATGGCTGGCCCCTTCTCATCATTCAAGTCTCAGCTCAAATGTCACTTCTTCAGAGCAGTGGCCCAGAACCACTCTGTCTTGGGCAGCTTCTCCCCGCTGCCTCTCCCAGCTCTCTCTGTCCCCTTATCCTGTTTCATTTCCTCAGGCCACTCATCACCACCTAACCTTATCTTGTTCATTTCCAGTTTAGTCATCATCATTGCATGTCTTTTCCCAACTAGAGTATAAACGTCCACACGGGACTCTGTCTGTCCTGAGTCCACTGTATT
Organism: Tragelaphus eurycerus; assembly: GCA_935064755.1. Taxonomy (NCBI): domain Eukaryota; kingdom Metazoa; phylum Chordata; class Mammalia; order Artiodactyla; family Bovidae; genus Tragelaphus; species Tragelaphus eurycerus. The sequence continues at coordinate 10,600,268 of CAKXYN010000024.1, read as the reverse complement.
TCCAAGGCTTAGAGCAGGATCCGGTACATAGGAGATATTGAGTAAATATATTTAAATATATATATTTATTTATTTTTGGTGGCACTGGGTCTTTGTTGCTCCACATGGGCTTTATCTAGTTGTCCTAACTGGGGGTTGTTGCTATGCGTGGGCCCTAGAGTGCGGGCTCAGCTGTGGTACGGGCTTAGTCTCCCCACAGCATGAGGAATCTTCCCTGGCCAAGGTTCAAACCCATGTCCCCTGCACTGGCAGGTGGATTCTAAACCATTGGGCCACCAGGAAAGTCCAAATAAATATTTTTTGACTGAATAAATATTTCTTTAGGTATACAGTTGACAAATGTGCCCCATAGACCACACCCTATGTGTGTAGCATCAACATTTTAGGAGCTATAGTGAGTCCCCTTGGAGAAGGCAATGGCACCCCACTCCAGCACTCTTGCCTGGAAAATCCCATGGGCGGAGGCACCTGGTAGGCTGCAGTCCAGGGGATCGCTAAGAGTCGGACACGACTGAGCGACTTCACTTTCACTTTTCACTTTCATACACTGGAGAAGGAAATGGAAACTCACTCCAGTGTTCTTGCCTGGAGAATCCCAGGGACAGCAGAGCCTGGTGGGCTGCTGTCTATGGGATCACACAGAATTGGACACAACTGAAGTGACACAGCAGCAGCAGCAGTGAGTCCCCTTTACAGGCTCCAGAAATTTCTCCTAAAGAAGTTTCAAATAAAGGGAGTTCCCTGGTGGTCCTGATGTTTAGGACTCAGTAAGTGCTGTGGCCTAGGTTCAATCTCCAGTCCGGGAACTAAGATCCTGCAAGCTGCTCAGTGAAGCCAAAAAAAATAAAATAAATTTAAGAAAAATAAAGTAAGAAATTCCAATTAACAGTAGAAAAGCTGTCATGTGGAAGACATGGTAGAAGACAAGAGAACTGTGTCTTATAATCAACAGAATGTCATGGGACGTTATTTGTCCACTTAGAGTATATCTGCTTCATACCGATCCAACTCAGGTGACTTTCCTAGGGTTAGAATTCCTTGTTGTAAATTACAAGTTCATTTCTAAAGTTTGGGAACACAAGAGGTAAATAGCCCCAGGAAGTTAAAATTGGATGTGAGAACACAACATTCACACTATTTGGTTAATGTTTACTTTTCCCACTTTCTATTTTTGAGCTGAAAATATTCAAGAAGGCAAGTTCCTGAAAAAGCTTTGTGAGGCCAATTTTCCACTGCAACGGATGACTGATAAAACCCCAAAACACCCAGCTCTCAAATCTTTTTCTCTGCATCATCCATAGAATTCTGGATCAAGACCCTCTCTGTCCCTCTTTAGAGGATAAGCTCTACTTACTCTGATCCCATAGAGTAATCTTCTATTAGTGTTTGAGGAATATTACACACAAAGCAAAAAGCCTAGAGATGGATATCCAACCACCTTTTAAGAAAGTCCCTAAACTCTATTATACTTTTAAATAAAGTTTTTATTATAAAATAGAAAATTCTTACCCCAAAGTGTATAAACCATAATTGTACAGTTTAATAACTTAATAACTTGTTGTAAGGCTCACAGCCCTGTAACCTGCAAACAGGTAAAGGGACAGGCTATTAGCAGCTCACCCTAGGAGCATCTCCACTCCTGCTTTCCCATCCTTACCTGCCCTTTTCGTCCACAGGTAACCACTCTCTCGGCTTTTATTGTAACAATTTCTTTGCTTTCCTTTGTTGCTTTGCTACTTACGTTTGAATCCCCAAGTGATGCAGTTTAGTTTTGCCTGTTTTTGAACTTTATACACATGGAACCACACTGTATGGGGGGCAGCGGGGAGGCTGCGTGCATGCTCAGTTGTGTGTGAGTCTTTTGCGACCTCATGGACTGTAGCCCACCAGGCTCCTCTGTCTATGGGATCTTCCAGGCAAGAATACTGGAGTGAGTTGCCATTTCTTCCTCCAGAGGATCTTCCTAACCCAGAGATCGAACCTCGTCTCCTGTGTCTCCTGCATTGCAGGCAGATTCTTTACCACGGAGCCACCTGGGAAGCCTGTATGGGAAGGATGGGGACTTCTTTATTGTGTTCAGCTTTATCTTTGAAAGATTCACCCTGTTGTTGGGAGTAGCTCTAATTGGTTCCTTCACATCTATAACACTCAGTTTTACTCAATAATTTTTTATTTTAAAATTTTATTTATTTACCTAATTTTGGTGGCTTCTGTTATTGTGGAATATGGGCTCTAGAGCACAGGCTCAGTAGTTGAGGTGCTCAGGCTTAGTTGCTCCACAACATGTGGGATCCTCCCGGACCAGGGATTGAACCCATGCCCTCTGCACTGGCAGGCAGATTCCCACCCACTATGCCAACAGGGAAGCTCCTCAATTATTTTTTATTATTATTATTTTATTTATTTATTTATTTGTTGGCTATGCTGGATCTTCCTTGCTTCCCCAGGTTTTTTCTCCAGTTGCCATGAGTGAGTAGGGGCTACTCTCTAGCTGCAGTGCTCAGGCTTCTCATTTCAGTGACCACGGTTTTATTGCGGAACATGGGCTCCAGGCTCACAGGTTTCAGGAGCTGCAGCACGTGGTTTCAGTTGTGTGACTCCCAGGCTCTAGAGCACAGGCTCGTTGATTGTGGCGCACGAGCTTAGTTGCTCTGAGGCATGTAGAATCTTCGCAGACCAGGGATCGAACCCATGTCACCTGCATTGGCAGGTGGATTCTCATCCACTGTACCTGGAAGTCCTTGATTATTTTTTTAGTTGTATTCAATTATTTGTTTATATAGGTACACCGTGAACTATCTCTATGGGTAATTTTTTTTTTAAGTTTAAGTGTTTTTAAAGACAAAAAAAATGATGCTAAACTATAGTAAAACTGTTAAGAACATTAGTTCTGGAAGTAGATGACCTGTGTTTGAATCCTGACTATAATTTAGCAGAAATCTTGAGTGATCAAAAGTTTCTGAGCTTTCGAAAGTGGGGGAAATAATAACACTTCATGCTGCTGCTGCTAAGTCGCTTTAGTCGTGTCCGACTCTGGCGACCCCATAGACAGAAGCTCACCAGGCTCCCCCGTCCCTGGGATTCTCCAGGCAAGAATACTGGAGTGGGTTGCCATTTCCTTCTCCAATGAATGAAAGTGAAAAGTGAAAGTGAAGTCGCTTAGTCGGGTCCGACTCTTAGCGACCCCATGGAGTGGAGCCTACCAGGATCCTCCGTCCATGGGATTTTCCCGGCAAAAGTACTGGGGTGGGGTGCCATTGCCTTCCCCGAGTAACACTTCATAAAATTGTTATAAACAAAAAGCAGAGTCCGTAAAGCACATCGAACAGTGCCTGGCGGAGGGACATCTTTTCTCCTCTAAGACTGCGCACTAGGGGGGCTCGGGGTGATCTAGTGGTTTCAGCGCTTTCACTGACCTGGCCTAGGTTCAGTCCCTTGTTGGGGAACTGAGATCCTACAGTCTGAGTGGTGCAACCAAATCCAGAATGAATGGTAGTTATTATTTTTCCACTTGTTGAAGTTCCAGTTCAAGTGCTGACTTTATTTAACTTTAGATTCTTCCAGCAGGATCTTACTTTAGTCAGTTCAGTTCAGTTCAGTTCAGTTCAGTCCAGTCGCTTAGTCCTGTTCGACTCCTTGCAACCCCATGAATAGCAGCATGCCAGGCCTCCCTGTCCATCACCAACTCCCGGAGGTCACTCAGACTCACATCCATCGAGTCAGTGATGCCATCCAACCATCTCATCCTCTGTCGTCCCCTTCTCCTCCTGCCCCCAATCCCTCCCAGCATCAGAGTCTTTTCCAATGAGTCAACTCTTCGCATGAGGTGGCCAGAGTACTGGAGTTTCAGCTTTAGCATCATTCCTTCCAAAGAAATCCTAGGGCTGATCTCCTTCAGAATGGACTGGTTGGATCTCCTTACAGTCCAAGGGATTCTCAAGGGTCTTCTCCCAACATCACAGTTCAAAAGTATCAATTCTTCGGTGCTCAGCCTTCTTCACAGTCCAACTCTCACATCCATACACGACCACAGGAAAGACCATAGCCTTGACTAGACGGACCTTGGTTGGCAAAGTAATGTCTCTGCTTTTGAATATGCTATCTAGATTGGTCATAACTTTCCTTCCAAGGAGTAAGCATCTTTTAATTTCATGGCTGCAGTCACCATCTGCAGTGATTTTGGAGCCCCCCAAAATAAAGTCTGACACTGTTTCCACTGTTTCCCCATCTATTTCCCATGAAGTGATGGGACTGGATGCCATGATCTTAGTTTTCTGAATGTTGAGCTTTAAGCCAACTTTTTCACTCTCCACTTTCACTTTCATCAAGAGGCTTTTTAGTTCCTCTTCACTTTCTGCCACAAGGGTGGTGTCATCTGCATACCTGAGGTTATTGATATTTTTCCCGGCACTGAGGAGATAGAGCTTTATTCACCAAGTGTCACCATCCTCTCAGAAATTGCCTTCCTGGTAACTTTCCCATAAATTCCTCCATAAATCCATCAAGGAAAATGTAGTATGTCAAGTGGGAGCCTCCCATCTAAAGAATGGGTGGGGAATTTATAGCCTTCAAGCAACTCGGAACTGAGTTGCCTTTGAACAAATGTCAATCATTGAATTCATCCAGGAAGCAGGTGAGGCAGAGTAGAAATATTCTAATCCCCCATATGTTCTCCTCTAAGACTGCGTACTAGGGAGTTCCCTGGTGGTCTAGTGGTTAGCATACAGCGCTCTCACTGTCATGGCCTAGGTTCAATCCCTTGTCAGGAAACTGAGATCCTACAATCTGAGAGGTACAACCAACCAAACAAATAAGCTAAAAAAAAAAAAAAGACCACAAGCTAGAGATGTTACCCTTGACATGCTATTAAGAATGTGCTGTTTTCACAGTGGCAGCAGGCTATCTGAGAGATGCACACAATTCCACAGGCATGATGGATGTAGGAATCAGGGTTCAATACATTAATTCATTCAACAAATATATATAGAATAACTGTGTGACACGACAGGGACTATTTCAGGCAGATGGGATACAGCAATGATTGATTAAACGTATCAAAATGTTTTCTTGCCCAGCGTATGATTTATCTTGGTGAATGGTCCAGGTGCCTGCCAACAATCTTATGATGAGTATTACTCATTGTCATCCCAAATTCACAGTGGAGAAAAATCAAATTTGTACATTTAGATTCCCTTCCAGATAATAGGTGGCAACACTGAGATTTTTTTTTTTACTGAGCTTTTTTTTTTGTAAATTAATTTAATTGGAGGCTAATGACTTTACAATATTGTAGCGGTTTTTGCCATACATTGACATCAATTAGCCATGGGTGTACATGTATTCCCCATCTTGAACCCCCCTCCCACTTCCCTCCCCATCCCATCCCTCAGGGTCATCCCAGTGCACCAGCCGCAAGCACCCTGTCTCATGTATCGAACCTGGACTGGTGATCTGTTCACATATGATAATATACAGGTTTCAATGCTATTCTCTCAAATCATCCCATCCTCGCCTTTTCCCACTGAGTCCAAAAGTCTGTTCTTTACATCTGTGTCTCTTTTGCTCTCTCGCACATAGGGTCATCGTTACCATCTTTCTAAATTCCATATATATGCATTAATATACTGTATTGGTGTTTTCCTTTCTGACTTACTTCACTCTGTATAATAGGCTCCAGTTTCATCCACCTCATTAGAACTGATTCAAATGCATTCTTTTTAATAACTGAGCAATGTTCCCTTGTGTATATGTACCACAGCTTTCCTATCCATTCATCTGCTGATGGACATCTAGGTTGCCTCCATGTCCTAGCTATTGTAATCAGTGCTGTGATGAACATTGGGGTACACATGTCTCTTTCAATTCTGGTTTCCTCAGTGTGTATGCCCAGCAGTGGGATTGTTGGGTCGTATGGCAGTTCTATTTCCAGTTTTTTAAGGACTCTCCACACTGTTCTCCATAGTGGCTGTACTAGTCTGCATTCCCACTAACAGTAACACTGAGATTTTGAACCCAAATTCTGACACCATAATCTAAGCTCTTAACTTTCTCTTTTACATATGTAAAGGAATATAAGAATTATTTTTTAAATCTTATTCATTTTACTTCAGGTAAAGTCAACAAATTTCTAATCATGGGTCCTTTGATAATAATATTTACTTTGTTTCTGAGTCATAAAGATTTTCATTAAATAATGCTCATTAGTGGATAATAGTGATTAATACTACAATGAGTTGCCAAGAAGGAATATTTGACTAATTAAAATTTTGTTACAATTTATGATTATGTAAAGTAATTACAGTCAGCATTACATCATTTACCATCTAACAAATTTAATTTGGCTACTGGTGTGTTTAGGTTTTAAGGCTGTATTTTCTTTCTGAACATTTTCAACTACTACCTAAATAGGTACACTATTAGGTAACTGTTAAAAGAGCACAGTTTTTAGATTTCCTAATGTTATGAGCATTGTTTGGAAAATATACCTAAATTGAACAAAAATTTTACACAATATTCCAATAGAAATTTAGTTTAGTATTAAGTTAAACCACATTAAGTTGCTTTTATAGTTTAAGATGATCAACTATTACCAGTTTCATATAGCTGAAGTTTAACAAAAATCCTGCTATTCCATATGCCTGAATGCAGAAGCAACTAGAGTGTAATCTACCTGAAGACAGGGATTTGGGAGTTTTGTTTACTATTATTCACATGGAAGGCACTTAGAAAATGGCTGTTGAATGAATGAATTAGGAAAGCAAACAAAACATAGTAACTCATCTTCTATCCTAACGTCTTTGAGTTTAGGTTTAAAATGGGAATAAGAAAAATAACACAGGTATTTTAAGTTAGTCTCTTAGAATGATGAAAAGTTTAAATAGTTAATTTATGTCTTCAGTGAAATGAAGACATATTCACACAAAAACTTGAAGGTTTATAATATTATTTAAAATGACAAAAAGTGGAAATAACTGAAATGTCCATTGACTGATGAAGGTTTAAATAAAATGTGGTACATCCATGCAATGGAATATTTATTGAGTCATAAAAAGGAATGATGTACCAGTAGGAACTACAACATGAATAAGACTTGAAAATATTATGCTGAGTGAAAGAATTCAGACAGAAAAGGTCACATATTATACTAACAGTTCATATAAAATATCCAGAATGGGCAAATCAAAAGAGACAGAAAGTGTCAATAGATCAGTGGATGTCAGGGTTTAGAGACAAGAAGAAATGAAAAGTGATAGACTCAGGTTTCTTTTTGGGTGATGAAAACATTCTGGAACCAGTGGTGATAATTGTACAACATTACAAATATACTGAATCCACTGAATTGTACATATGCGTTAAAATTAAGGGTGAATTTTACAGTATGTAAAATATATTTTAATTTTTTTAAAGTGGGGGAAAAAAGTCTTAAGTTCTTCTCTTTCAGTTCAGTTCAGTTCAGTCGCTCAGTCGTGTCCGACTCTTTGCAACCCCATGAATCGCAGCATGCCAGGCCTCCCTGTCCATCACTATCTCCCAGAGTTCACTCAGACTCACGTCCATCAAGTCGGTGATGCCATCTCATCCTCTGTGGTCCCCTTCTCCTCCTGCTCCCAATCCCTCCCAGCATCAGAGTCTTTTCCAATGAGTCAACTCTTCGCATGAGGTGGCCAAAGTACTGGAATTTCAGCTTTAGCATCATTCCTTCCAAAGAACACCCAGGGCTGATCTCCTTCAGAATGGACTGGTTGGATCTCCTTGTAGTCCAAGTCCAAGGGACTCTCAAGAGTCTTCTCCAACACCACAGTTCAAAAGCATCAATTCTTTGGTGCTCAGCTTTCTTCACAGTCCACCTCTCACATCCATACATGACCACTGGAAAAACCATAGCCTTGACTAGACGGACCTTTGTTGGCAAAGTAATGTCTCTGCTTTTCAATATGCTATCTAGGTTGGTCATAACTTTTCTTCCAAGGAGTAAGCGTCTTTTAATTTCATGGCAAAAGTACACTATAAAATAATAGACGTGTTTATAAATGTAAGAGTATTAGGAAATGTTCCCTTGTTTAATTATAAACCAAGTGGAATGTTTAGAGATTTCAGTAATCTGACAGGGAACCTTAAGAGGATTAACCTGACTTCCTCAGTGTTAACAATACTAATTTAAACTGCATCATTCAAAAGCTACCTAGTCATACAGTAGTAATTGTAGCAATGACTTCCACAAAACACACCAATTAGATTAATTACTCATTAAGGCTGTCATTTTTTAATACCTTATATTTATACAACCCTTTTACTTCCTTATTGAACTGTGCCTTAAGATTTAATGAATGGGAGAGTCACATCTCTAACCATTTAATTAGAGGCAGGAAAGTGGGTGGAATTGGACTGAAATTTATTAGCAATGCTGACATTTCAGGTTGGAACACAAAGTGAAGCAGGACTTAAGAACTGTAAATTCTAGCCTTCTATACGAACTCAAAGGCTTTGGCATAGTCAATAAAGCAGAAATAGATGTTTTTCTGGAACTCTCTTGCTTTTTCCGTGATCCAGTGGATGTTCGCAATTTGATCTCTGGTTCCTCTGCCTTTCCTAAAACCAGCTTGAACATCTGGAAGTTCATGGTTCACGTATTGCTAAAAGCCTGGCTTGGAGAATTTTGAGCATTACTTTACTAGCGTGTGAGATAAGTGCAATTGTGCAGTAGTTTGAGCATTCTTTGGCATTGCCTGTCTTTGGGACTGGAATGAAAACTGACCTTTTCCAGTCCTGTGGCCACTGCTGAGTTTTCCAAATTTGCTGGCATATTGAGTGCAGCACTTTCACAGCATCATCTTTCAGGATTTGAAATAGCTCAACTGGAATTCCATCACCTCCACTAGCTTTGTTCATAGTGATGCTTTCTAAGGCCCACTTGACTTCACATTCCAGGATGTCTGGCTCTAGGTGAGTGATCACACCATTGTGATTATCTTGGTCATGAAACTCTTTTTTGTACAGTTCTTCTGTGTATTCTTGCCACCTCTTCTTAATATCTTCTGCTTCGGTTAGGTCCCTACCATTTCCGTCCCTTTATCAAGCCCATCTTTGCATGATATGTTCCCTTGGTATCTCTAATTTTCTTGAAGAGATCTCTAGTCTTTCCCATTCTGTTGTTTTCCTCTGTTTCTTTGCATTGACTGCTGAGGAAGGCTTTCTTATATCTCCTTGCTATTCTTTGGAATTCTGCATTCAGATACTTATATCTTTCCTTTTCTCCTTTGCTTTTCACTTCTTTTCTTTTCACAGCTATTTGTAAGGCCTCCTCAGACAGCCATTTTGCTTTTTTGCATTTCTTTTCCATGGGAATGGTCTTACTCCCTCTCTCCTGTACAATGTCAAGAACCTCCGTCCATAGTTCATCAGGCACTCTATCAGATCTAGTCCTTTAAATCTATTTCTCACTTCTACTGTATAATCATAAGGGATTTGATTTAGGTCATACTGAATGGTCAATTTCTGCTTTATTGACTATGCCAAAGCCTTTGACTGTGTGGATCACAATAAACTGTGGAAAATTCTGAAAGAGATGGGAATAACAGACCACCTGAGCTGCCTCTTGAGAAACCTATATGCAGGTCAGGACGCAACAGTTAGAACTGGACATGGAACAACAGCCTGGTTCCAAATAGGAAAAGGATTATGTCAAGGCTGTATATTGTCACCCTGCTTATTTAACTTATATGCTGAGTACATCAGGAGAAATGCTGGGCTGGAAGAAGCACAAGCTGGAATCAAGATTGCTGGGAGAAATATCAATAACTTCAGATATGCAGATAATACCACCCTTAGGGCAGAAAGTGAAGAGGAACTAAAAGCCTCTTGATGAAAGTGAAAGAGGAGAGTGGAAAAGTTGGCTTAAAGCTCAACATTCAGAAAACTAAGATCATGGCATCTGGTCCCATCAATTCATGGGAAACAGTGTCACACTTTATTTTGGGGGGCTCCAAAATCACTGCAGATGGTGATTGCAGCCATGAAATTAAAAGACGCTTACTCCTTGGAAGGAAAGTTATTACCAACCTAGATAGCATATTGAAATGCAGAGACATTACTTTGCCAACAAAGGTCAGTCTAGTCAAGGCTATGGTTTTTCTAGTGGTCATGTATGGATGTGAGAGTTGGACTGTGAAGAAAGCTGAGCACCAAAGAATTGATGCTGTTGAACTGTGGTGTTGGAGAACCAACCAGTCCATCCCAAAGGAGATCAGTCCTGGGTGGTCATTGGAAGGACTGATGCTGAAGCTGAGACTTCAATACTTTGGCCACCTCATGCAAAGAGTTGACTCTCTGGAAAAGACCCTGATGCTGGGAGGGATTAGAGGCAGGAGGAGAAGGGGATGACAGAAGATGAGATGGCTGGATGGCATCACCGACTCGATGGACACGAGTCTGAGTGAACTCCAGGAGTTGGTGATGGACAGGGCGGCCTGGCGTTCTGGGATTCATGGGGTCGCAGAGTCAGACACGACTGAGCGACTGAACTGAACTGATACGAACTCAAATAGCAAGAACTGAAACTGCCCTATTTAGCAGTGCATTAAAAAAAAATTGAAATACAACATATAGATAAGTGTACACATCGTTCAGTGTAGACTCTTGAGTTTTCCTAAATATAACACTCCTTTGGGAACAGCCCCCAGAAGAAATGGAACAGAGACACAGAACTAGGGCTTTTTTTTTTTTTAAACCCCTTAAACCAAAGAGAATATTCAAATCGTTTAAAACCCCTGAAAAGCAGACTCTCGGTCCTGTCATAGTTAAACGTGGGGAGGAGGGGCAGAGGGTCCTGAAATGGTAATAATGTAAATCGTAGTATACCCTTAATTTTGATGGCAAATTTACCATCTCCAGTATCTACAATACTTTCAACCTCACTGAACCAGTCTTCAGTGACAGTCTTTTTAGCAATCTAGAGATTTAGAAGCAGTTCCTAAATTTACGCATGACATGTGAAAATCTCCCACATCTAGCTGCTTCTTTCCAACAAAAGTTTAATCAAATTTTTGAAGCAGGAAACTTTTGTGTCAGGTTGTGCCTTTCTTGCCGAAGTGCTGAGCACCCTAGAACACTCGAGGAGGAACAGTCTCTCCAGATTTCACTCTCCAAACATTCCGTAGTTGTGCCCGAAGAGCTCCGAGAGCTTTCTAGGGTGGCCCGGGACCACTCTCCCCCAGCTGGGAGCCCGAGCCCCTACCTCCCGCCACCCTTCTGCTCTCCGTCCCCGCCCACTTGGACCGGAACGCCGCGCTGTTCCTTTAAGGCCGGACGCCGCAAGGGTGTGCGGAGAAGGGCCGGTTCTTCCCGCCTCCTTTTGTACCGCTCCCTTCCCCCTCCCATCGGAGTTTCAGGTGAATGGGTCACGGAGGGTGGAGGCCGCCATACCACTCCTCCTCCCTAGCGTCCACCTCTCCCTTTCTGCTTCTTCAGGCGGAGGCGGCGGGACTCCGGGGAGAGCTGGCCGGAACGCCGAGGAGCCCGCGCGGGGAGCCGCAGGTGGGGCTTGCAGGCGCCCGGCCGCGGACTTTCCGCACCCGGGCTGGGGGTTGGTGCGCATGCCCGGGGGGCAGGCGGGCAGGTTGGGTTGGGGGAGGAGGGGAGAGAGGAGGTGGAGGGCTCAGTCCCCAGCTGAGTCCCGGCTACGCGCAGCCTCTCTGCAAGGCTGCAGGTGCGCCCTCCAGGTGAGCGCACGCCCGGGCTCCCGCCGTGTTTGGTTCGCTGAAGGAAGGTGAGAGCTGGGCGCGGCGCCGGGGGCCCCTAAGCCCCTCCGTGCACTGTATGGTAGGGGAGGCGCGGGGAGAGGACGCCCCGTGGTGGTTTCGGTGGCGGTTTCGCTCCAGGCTTGGGACTCGCGGCAGCCGGAGAGGCTCGGGGCGGCGAAGAGAGCCGCACCCGGCCAACTTGGAGCCGGCCTCCTGGGTCGAGGGGCTGCTTGGAGCCGCCCATCTGTTCCTTCCGCTGAAACGATTCAAGTCACCACCAGTGTCTAGGCGGCGTGGGCAACTTTTCGCTTTCTTAGGGGCCGGTGGATGATTGGTGACCAGCCAGAATCAAGGGACCGGCTCTTCAGGCTGCAGTTTTTTTCTTTTTTTGTTTTGGTTGGGGGGGTGTCTCTGAGGAGAGAGCCTGAGCTTGAGGGCTGAAACTAGAGGGGCCGCTTGCTGGCCCGGGCGGGGCGGCTCGGACTCTGGGATGAATGTGTTGTTATCCGCCCCCATCTCACCCCTCTGGGTATTCCAGGTGGAGAAGGGGTGGCCGGGTTTAATCCGTGCAGTATTCCTGGAGTCCTGGGGTGGGCCGAAGGGCTGTTTTCAACCCCCTTGGTGGGGAGTTGTTACGAGCCCGCGTCGATTTAAGTTGCCGGGGCGGGGATTTAATTTCGAATGAAGCTGTATTTCCAGGGAAGCCACTCATGCTTGGGCTTCTCACCCTTGACCTAAAGGCCACCGCCAGGTGGGCGGACCTGCCTCGGGCCGTCCCTGCTCACCCAGCTAGGACTTGTACTGCCCGGTGTGCTCCTGGACACCGGCACGTGCTCCTAGCCACAGCGCCGGCCCCGCGCGCCGCCGACTCGTTGCCTGCGTTGGAGGAATTGTGCCGGGCAGGTGGGATGAGGGGTCAAGATGCCCCTTGCAGTTGGGAGAGCAGCCCCGAGCCCCTCATCTCGTGTCCCAAATGAAGCGACAGATTTGGGGGAGAGGGGCGGCATCTTGAAGCTGGCCGGGCAACCTACCTGCCTGGAAAATGACCCGGGACGGGGAGGAGGCAGCCTTCCAGGTTAGTGTGTGGCCCTCACGCATAACAGGTGTATTATTGAGATCCCGGGAAAAGAGAAACCCTTCCCCATTAAGGGACTGGTCCCTATTTTGTGATTGAAAACTACTTCTTCCCAGATGGAGGTCGATTTCTCAAACTTTTTATGTATTCCCTAGTGTAGCACTGTTTCTTTTGCACTGTACACATTTAATATTTTCTCTTCTTGGTGTTTTAAAATAGACATTTTAAAAGGTGGCACCACAGTAATTGATGTCTCCACAGACAGCTGCAGCACTTGTTTTTTGTCGTTTTGCATTTATTTGGTTACTCGGCGTGTCTTTTGTTAGAGTGTGGAGGCGAGGAGAGGGAGATTTCCACAACTTCTAGGAAATTTAGGAAATTGATGAGCATTACCTCCTGTGTGTAAGGCACTGTGATAAAAGCCTTTTGTACTTTATATCGTTTAATCATTCCAGCATCTCTAAAAGCTAGGTCTTATTAAGTCGCGGAGTCCTATCCGACTCTTTGCGACCCCATGGACTGTAGTCTACCAGGCTCCCCTGTCCAGGCAATAGTACTGGAGTGGATTGCCATTTCCATCTCCAGGGGATCTTCCCAACCCAGGGCTCGAACCCGGGTCTCCCGCATTGTAGACAGACGCCTTTACCGTCTGAGCCACCAGGGAAGTCCTGAGTAAACACCAGGGAGAGTAAATATATATATATTTAAATATTTACTTGGCTGCACTGGGTCTTAGTTGTGGCAGGCATCTAGTTCCCTGCCCAGGGATGGAACCCAGGGAGGGTTAGCCACTGGACTACCAGAGAGGTTCTGGGTCGGTATGTTATTAAAGGGACAGTTCTTGATATTGCAGTGGAGAACCAGATTTGGGGAGTTTTTCTGGAATTCTCTACTTTTGACTAGTCCGTATGGCCTCATATAAGTGTTCCCATCTTGCTTGATGTAGGTGTAAAACTTTGTTTTCTTCTAAAGATAATGCTGTAATTGCTTATGTTTCAAAATGATGGAAGATTGCTTTCAGCCACATAAAGTAACTGATCCTATGTCCTTCACCTTCCCAAGGAGAGACCTCCCAGAAGACAGTTTTCTTTAGCTGCATTTCAAGGCTTACGTGATTAGAATATTTATTGGATTTTTTTCATCCATATTACTATTTATAGAACTAACGGAGTAAAAAGACCATGGTTACACCTTTTTAAAAAATTTGCCCCCAGGGTTGCAGCTGTTCTGTAATTTAGTGCTTTCCAGTCTTGAATGTGGTGTGAATCACATTGAGGATCTTATGAAAATACAGATTCTGATTCATAGGTCAAAAGTGGAGCCTGGAATTCTGCTTTTCTAACAAATACCTGGGTGATGCCTGTACAGTTTTTTCTCCCTTTCCCTCACACTGTAAGGACTTAACTACTTTTGTGGAACTTAACTTGAAGGATTCTATTTCCTGGGTGTTATGTGAAGAACTTCAAGGCATTCACTGCTGGATTGAAATCCCAACTCTAATATGGGCTATTGTTTTCTAAATCAAATTTTGATTGCACATCTCTGTACCAGGGAGTAGATCTAGGGATCAGGAATAAGAGTGACAATCAAGACAGACATTTAAGTGCTTGGGAAGGTGGGATTCCTTTTGGACTGGAGAATGTAGTTTTAAAAAAGAAAAAAATAATTAAAAGGGAAATTTGCTCTGAAAATAAATTGGTGGGTGGGGTGAGATACTGGGAGGACATCTCTGAGGAGGTGAAATTTGAGCTGAGAACTGGTGGGGAAATGCCTGCTATGTAGAGATATGGGTGTTCTAAACAGGAAACCCTCAAGATCAAGGCCCTCCTTGAGTTGACACCTTTATTCTAGGCAGTGATTTTCACAGCATATGGTGTGGTTAAAAAGTCATCTAGAGAGCCTATTTAAAATGTGGTTTCTGACACAGAGCTAGTGTATTTCAAAATCTAATTTCAAAATTTTAGATCCTTTACTAATGATATGCCTATAACCTAAATAGAATCATTTAATATCAACTTTAAAAACACCTTAGACGCAGATTCATGAAAGGAATGTGATGGAAAAGGAACAGACTGCCCTTAAATACAATGTTTATTTATTTTTACTTATTGACAGTTTGCTTTAAATAATAATTTGGAAGCACAGCATTTTCAGGTCTTTTTATCTTAGCTCAGTAATTACTGAGATTATTTTGGCTAGTAAACATTTTAAAAGAGAGAACTTTTTATTTTTTTTTTGTCATCAGCTGGCTTTAAGTTTAACATACTCAGTAAGGGTCAACTCCAAACTGGCCCAGACTCTGTCCAGTTCAGCTGTTTGCCAGAGCCTATGGCTTTTCATTTCTCATTTTACTTTTTCCTTCACTCAGCATACACTTATTGTCCAGATACTGTTAATGTTGCTGTGCTGGGCATTGGGCAACATTCTTGGACCTCTTTTTCCTGTTGTCACAGCCTTAGAACTTAGTCATGGGCTGCCTTGCAAAAGCCCTTAGAAGTCAGTCCTGCAGTCCCATGTTCTGCCTCTCGTCCTCGCCAAATACCAAACAAGCTTTGCAGAAACAGCATGAGGTCAAATTGTTATTTGTTGTTTTGGGAGGGTGTGTGGAGAAACTTCCTAACGTTGAAATGAAATCTGACCCTCTGGAGGTTTTTGTTTTTTCTCTTAAGGAACTCTTTCTAGGGCTACAAAGACAGCTCTTCAGCTCTTTGAAGGCTGCCATAGTGGTTCCTAATGTTGAGTGCTCCAGGCCAAACATTTCCTGTTTTTCCAGTCATTTGTCTTAAAACATGGTTTTTCTAGATCTTTAACAATCCTAGTCTACCTCCTGAAGAGGTACCCAGTTGGAACATGATGTTCAAATTTCAGGGTTCTGCAGGGGTTTGTTTCTTTTTAATAGCTGTATCATATGTAGATCTAAGCACTAACTCTGTAAATAATGCCTGAGATTGGAATAACTTGTTAGCTTTGTTGAAATTCTGATCAAGGAAATGTACTTGTTTCCTGTACCGAGTCTTGGTTGGTGCATGTGGGATCTAGTTCCCTGACCAGAGATCTAACCCCAGCAGCCCTCTGCTTTGGGCGTATGGAGTCCTAACCACTGGACTGCCAGGGAAGAAAGTGAAAGAGGCTCAGTTGTGTCCAACTCTTTGTGACCCTATGGACATTGCAGGCGGATTCTTCACCTTCTGAGCCACCAGGGAAGCCCAGACTGCCAGGGAAGACCCAAGGAAATGCACTTTTAAAAATAAATAGTTACTAAGCCAGATTTCCCTTATCTAGTACTCATACTATTTTTTAAAATTGAGTTTTATATTTTTAAAATGATTTATTCCTGCCGCCAATATTTGAAAATGAATATAGTACACATAAGTGCCTAAACACTTAAATTTCTCACTTTCAGAATAATCATCTTGCTGAAAATGCTTTTTGCTCATCTCCTTTAATACATTATCTTATCTACTACCCCATCCCAAAGAGGATTATCTCCCTCTTTGACTCAGGAAGTTAGCGTTGTTCACAGAAGTGAAGAAGGATTTGTCCCCTCAGATTGTGAGCTTTTTGAAACCACTTGGTTTGTTTCAGTCCATCATTCCAGCCTTAGGGAGACCTTGATCAATATTGATGTACTTGGAGCCAATGAGTTACTTATCCTTTCCAGTGTCTTGTAAACTGCAAATTTGGATACACTTGTCCATGTTGTCTGGGGTCATGACTAGAGACCTCCCTCCAGGTGGACATAAGTGGTGCATTCATTCATCCTAATTAGGCTCCATTATTCAGCCCAGTAGGAATCTGCCCACCCACCCTCTGTACCAGAGGGTGTGTCCAAGAGGCTCAGGATTCTCTCTGCATTCCCCTCATCTGCCAGTCTGGTAACCTTCTCAAAAAAGAAAATGAAGTTAGTGTGCCATGACTTGTTGTTCTTAATGAACTTTCTTAAAGTATTCACTTCACAATTTGAAATCTCCGTTCTTAGGGGAGACATGACAGCTAAGCTCTGAATCCAGGCAATGGTTTGGAAAGCAAAATTGTCTGGAATTTTGGTGAAGTGTAAAACTGTAGCCTGAGTCTGGATTTAGAATTTTCAAAAGCTACCATTGAGCCTGGAATTTTTGGCATAATCTTGAATGAGGGGTACCTAGCTAAAGAACAGATAAGATTCCTCTAAGGTCAGTGTGTTAGTGTTTGATGTTCAGCTTCAGAAATAGGGTGCCATATTTAATAGTATTTAAATTCAGTTTTCCTTAGTTCTTTTTCTAAGCATCAATTAGGAAGACAGTAAATCTGGACTTTTCCTCTTTGATAGCACTGTAATATTTTGGGTTAAATTGCTTGTCTGTGTGTGTGTGTTTGGGTGCTAGTTACAGAGCTGTATACACTTATATGATTTGTGTATTTTTCTGTATGTGATACATCAATTGGAGAAGGCAATGGCACCCCACTCCAGTACTCTTGCCTGGAAAATCCTATGGATGGAGGAGCCTCCGTGGGCTGCATTCCATGGGGTTGCCAAGAGTCCGACACGACTGAGCGACTTCGCTTTCACTTTTCACTTTCATGCATTGGAGAAGGAAATGGCAACCCACTCCAGTGTTCTTGCCTGGAGAATCCCAGCGATGGGGAAGCCTGGTGGACTGCCATCTATGGGGTCGCACAGAGTTGGACACGACTGAAGTGACTTAGCAGTAGCAATATACATCAATAAAGCAGTTTTTAGAAATAAAAGAATGTGAAGAAGTTGTCTTTCACTGTGTTTGGAAAATTATGCTAATCGTGTTGGTGTTACTAACATTTAATATACTTCATCTTTGAGGTTTTGCAGAAATACATTTGGGCAATATTTTATTGAGAAATTTGTGATTGACTGTTCTTAAGGGCGGGGAAGGCAATGGCACCCCACCCCAGTACTTTTGCCTGGAAAATCCCATGGACAGAGGAGCCTGGTAGGCTCCAGTCCGTGGGGTCGCTAAGAGTCGGACACGACTGAGCGACTTCACTTTGATTTTTCACTTTCATGCATTGGAGAAGGAAATGGCAACCCACTCCAGTGTTCTTGCCTGGAGAATCCCAGGGACAGGGGAGCTTGGTGAGCTTCCGTCTATGGGGTCGCACAGAGTCGGACACGACTGAAGCGACTTAGCAGTAGCAGTTCTTAAGGGTGTGGAGGATACTTGTTGTTGATTTTAAAGAGCAAAGTTTAAAGAGTTGGAATTGATATACTATTCTTAACAATGTAACATATGATTACACAACCCTTTTGTTTGAAACAGAAAAAATATTAAAGACTTTACTCAGGTTATAGATCTTGCTCATGTCCTTCCTCCTGTCTGCCCCCAGGCCTCTGATTCTTTCTTGCTAAGTCTTCCCTGTTATCTCCAAACTGCGCTTAGTCACATAGTCCTAAATAACGCCTGTTGCAGTTGCTGTTTTCTTGGTGCGTTACCTTCGGGAGAACTTGGTCTCATACTTAACTTCCACCCGCGCCTGTGGTGCTGTGTAGGTACTTAATAAACACTTGTTGATTAGGAGAAATTGCCTCTCAGGTGTTCAGGGACTTTTGCTTTGAGGGATTTTTAGAACAAAATTATTCTGCTTTTCTCTTGAACAGGACTCTAATACAGTGTATGTTTGATGTTTTTTCTTTTTTGAAAATTATATTCCATTTTGAAGACTAGGAAAAGGAGATAAGCAGAAAATGTCCACAATCCTAGATTCTTAGGTGCTTTTGTAACCCTTTTAAATGACAGAAGAAGCATACTTTTAAACCAGTCTATGCTTTAGTTAACATTGAAGGGCTAGAATATGCTAGACACAGCTGTATTTGCATTTTCCTATGCATTCTCATTTTCTATGAACTTTGAAAAGTAATGAGATAGAATAAATGTCTTTTAAGAAATTTATGTTTATACGTCTTTGTGTTCTTCGATGACTGTTTTTTAAAAATACCATTTTTACCTATTACTATCAAGAGCTTTGTGAAGTTTTTCATTGCTGGAACTTATAATTTCAAGTTTACACTATATTCGTATGGCAGTGATGTGCAGAGCATAATGTTGGGTGCTCTGAGGACTATCAGGCCAAATGATGCCTTGAGATTGTTGTTCAGTTGCTCAGTCGTGTCTGACTCTTTGTGACCCCATGGACTGTAGTTTACCAGGCTCCTCTGTCCATGGGATTTCCCAGGTAAGAGTGCTGGAGTGGGCTGCCATGTCCTCGTCTAGGGAATCTTCCTGACCTGGGGATCAGACCTGTGTCTCTTGCATTGGCAGGCAGATTCTTTACCACTGAGCCACCAGGGAAGCCCAAATGATTCCTACCCTCAATGATTTCTTATGCTCAAAGAATTCATGATCTAATGTGCAGAAATGACAGTGGGAAGGACAAGAGAAACAAGCACGGAGTGAGACGTCCTTTGAGATTGCTCTCATTCGTTTTCTTAGCAATGCAGGGAAACCGAGCACAGTAGTAATGTCATTACCCTACTTCTGTTGCTTAGATTGGCTGATCTCAGGAGGCTCCCGGCAGTGCTCATCCTGAAGATCAAGTGACCACCGACACCAGCCATGTCCTCCAGACCTTTTGAAAGTCCACCTCCTTATAGACCTGATGAATTGTAAGTAAATATGTAATTCTTTCGTTTCTTTTTTTTTTTTTTTAACACCTTGCTTGTGAGATTTCATTAATAGTTTCCCAACCAGGAATTGAACTCGGGCCCTTGGCAGGAACTGAAAGCGCAGTCCTAACTGCTGAATAGCCAGGGAGTTCCTCCTTTTTCTTTTTTAAAAGTCTATTACATGTTAAAAAAAAAAAGTGTGTAGTTGAAACTTTCATCTGTTACGTGTTTGCTTTAAAAACAAAATGACGTGCATTTGTAAAATCAAATTGAACCAAAGGATATTGAGTGAAGAGTGAGCTCCCCTCTTACCTTCAACTTCCAAGATGACAGTTTTTTCCTGCAGTGGGAGCTGTTGTCACTTGTTTTTTCACTGTTGCCACAATATAGTCTGAGCTTACATTTGTGTGTATATTTGTTTTTAAAAAATGGTGTGAAGCTTCCATAGTAATGCCGTATTTATTTATTTTTGTCTGTGCTGGGTCTTCACTGCTGAGAGGGCTTTTCTCTGGTCGCAGCAAGCAGGGGCTGCTGTCTGGTTGTGGCAAGCAGGCTTCTCATGGTGGCGGTTTCTCTTGTTGTGGAGCGCGGACTCTAGGGTGTTCGGGTTTCAGTAGTGGAGGCCCGTGGGCTCAGTAGTCGGGGCTCCCAGGCTTAGAGCACAGGCACAGTGGTTGTGGAGCGGCTTGTTGCCGCATGCCATGTGGGAGCTTCCCAGATCAGGGATGCCCATGGCTCCTGCGTTGGCAGTGGATTCTGTGCCACTGAGCCACCAGGGAGGTCCTTCAGCGCCTTATTTAGATGGCTGTTGGCAACAGTCGGTTTTTCAAACAGCATGTTTATTGAGATATAATTCACCCTCTATACAGCTCACCCATTTAGAATGGGCAGTTCATTGGTTTTAGTGTATCCCTTCACCACAGTCAGTTTTAGCACCTTTTCATCATCCCCTTCCCAAAGAAACCCCTCTCTCCAGTAGCACTCTCTGGTTCCCCCCAGTACTAGGCAACCACCAAGCCCACTTTGTTTCTGGATATGTCCATTGTGGACATTTCATATAAACGGAATCTTACAATGTTTGGTCTTTGTGACTGAATTCTTTCACTTGGTATGTTTTCCATGTCCTCATAATCTTTATTTTTTGGAGCAGTTCTGGGTTCACAGCAAAATTGAGAGGAAGGCATAGAGATTTCCCTGCCCTCACACATGCACAGCCTGCCCCACTATTAATATTTCCCACCAGAGTGGTGTGTTTGTTACAGCTGATGAACCTCCATTGACACATCGCCCGAGGTACATAGTCGATACTGGGGTTTTCTCTTGCCAATGTCAGATTCTTCACAGGATGAGCACTTTGTGTTTTGCCCTTCACAGCACATCTCAGTTTGGACCAGCCACACTTCAAGTGTCCCATCTGTCTGTTGGGCTAGTGGCTGCCATATTAGCACAGCTCTGTAGCATTCCAACCCACTCCAGTGTTCTTGCCTGGAGAATCCCGGGGGCGGCGGAGCTTGTTGGGCTGCCGTCTATGGGCTCGCACGGAGTCGGACATGACTGAAGCAACTTCTCAGCAGCAGCAGCAGCAGTAGCATTCCATCATGAGGCTCTATCACAGTCCTCCATGGACTCTGGGTAGATGTCTGGACTGTTTCCAATTTGAGATTATCATAAGCAATGTTTCTGTGAACGTTACACAGTTAATGGAATTATAAGTGATACAGTCATTTTGGAAAACAGTTTGACATTATCTAGTAGAGCTGAAAATTTTAAAAGTTTGATCCAGAAATTCTGCTCCTGGGTATATACCCTAAAAAATGTGCCTTTGTGTACCAGGGTATAAGTAAGAGATTGTGTTAGAGCTGTGGTGCTCATGACAGCCCTAAATGGACACTACTTGAATACCCAAGTAGAATGGGGGACAGGATTTTCTTCCTTCACATTTTCAGTATTCTCCAGTTTCTCCATTTCCTTTTCATTCTCATATACTCAAGTAATTCATCTAATTCTCATGGTTAGCAGCCTCTAGTACAGCCTCCTACTCAAAGGAGTAGGAAGATGGTTTGTGGAAATAAGGGCAAAAACAAAAGGGGCTTTAGTCATTTTAGGAATTGAATTTTACCTCCCCAGGGCCCACAGTTTTTAGATTCAGTTGTCCACACGTTAGTGTGTCTGTTACAGGCTATGTGTTTATGCTTAAATTACTGGAGTTTGCAGGGTATTTTTATAAAAAAAGATTCAAGATCTCATTAGCCATCATCTTAATGAGCCCTCATTAACGTTTCATCTACTTTGTAGGTCTTGCCTTAACTGGCAGTAGCTTATGTAGTGATTTGTTTAATGTCTTACTGCCCTGCCAATGAGGGGCAGGGCAGTAAGACATTAAACTCGGTGAGGGGCCTGGACTGAGGCTTTCCTGTCTGTTGTTTTGTTTCCAGTGCCTGGCACAGAGCCCAAGACGTGTTGGCCTGGTGGCTCCAGTAAATAGCTGCTAAAATGATTAAGTGAATAAATATGCTTTCTTAAGTAAGAGAGCTAGGCAGCCAGAAATTGCACCAGTGTAGACCAGTGCAGGTGTCATGTCTAAAGGAATTGGTCTCCATTCACAAAGGAAAAGGATTGATGCCATTGTTCTCAACTGCCTAGGTCCCATCCCCAATGATTATGATTTAACTGGTCTGGAGTGCTCTGTCTGGGGATTTTATACATTCCCTGGGTGATTCTAATATGCTGTAGAACTTGAGAACCTCTGCTGCATAGAAACTAAGCAGTCATTCTCAAAGTAGCATCAGCAGCATCTGGAAACTTCTACTCCAGACCTGCAGACTAAGCAACTCTGGGGATGAGGTCCAGCAAACCCTCCAGGTGATACTGATGTGTCTACAAAGATACCTTTACTGTTCAGTGGGTGTCTGAGTCTGCTGGGGATATCTGTAGTAGAGTATCATAGACTGGGTGGCAACAGAAATTTATTCTCACCGTTCAGAGGCTGGAAGTCCAAGACAAGTGCTGGTGGAGGCCCTCTTCCAGATTGTAGACTGCCAACTTCTTGAATCCTCACATTGTAGAAGGGGTGAGCAGGCTCTCTAGGGCCCTTTTTATAAGGGCGCTAATCCCATTCATGAGAGCTCCACCCTCATGACCTAATTACTTCCCAAAGACCCCACCTTCTAACACCATTACATTGAGTGTTAGGATTTTGATACTTGATTTGGGAAGGGCAGGGAGACACAAATTGCCCCATTGCAGTGGGGCAGTACAAATAATAGTTTCCTTTGCCAATGGTTTGTTTAAATTATTCCAGGTACTTTTATATGTTCTTTCTGCTTACCACTAAAAAAGTGCTAACTTAAAATTGTTTTTGTGTGCATTTCAGCAAACCTAATCACTACACACCAAGCAATGACATATATAGTGGAGAGATGCACGTTCGACCAATGCTGTCTCAGCCAGCTTATTCTTTCTACCCGGAAGATGAAATTCTCCACTTCTACAAATGGACCTCTCCTCCCGGAGTAATTCGGATCCTGGCTATGCTTGTTATCGTGATGTGCATCGCCATTTTTGCCTGTGTTGCCTCCACTCTTGCCTGGGACAGAGGCTATGGAACCTTAATGGGAGGTGGTGTTAACTACCCTTATGCAGGAAGTGCCTTTGGTAGCTACGGAAGTGGCTATGGCTATGGTTATGGCTACGGTTATGGCTATGGAACAGGCTATACAGATCCAAGAGCGGCAAAGGGATTCCTGCTGGCCATGGCTGCGTTTTGTTTCATTGCTGCATTGGTGATATTTGTTACCAGCGTTGTAAGGTCAGGCATATCTAGAACAAGAAGGTATTATTTGACTGTGATAATAGTGAGCGCCGTCTTGGGCATTATGATGTTTATTGCCACAATTGTCTATATAATGGGAGTCAACCCAACTGCCCAGGCCTCTGGGTCTCTCTACAGTTCACAGATATATGCCCTCTGCAACCAATTTTATACACCTGCAGCTACTGGACTCTACGTGGATCAATATTTATATCACTACTGTGTGGTGGATCCCCAGGAGGTAGGAATAGTTTTGTTTTTTTTTCCTTCTCTCTTTCCTTGGGTCAGAGGTTCTCATCTTGGGATGCTTAATAGATTCACTTGGGAATGTTTAAACAAATAGTGATGGCATGGCCCCACTACTATTTAAATCAGAATCTGAGAGAAGGGCTGTGAGTCCTTTAAGGTATAACTAACATACCATCTAATTCTTCCACTTAAAGTACAGTTCATTTGTTTTTAGTATATTCACAGAGTTGTGCACCTGTCACCACAGTTCATCTTAGAACATTTTCCCTGCCCTAGAAAGAGACCCCGTCCTCATTGGCAGGCACTCCTCATTTCCCTAACCGTCCCCAGATCCAAAAACCACTAGTCCTCTTCTAGAGATTTGCCTGTTCTGGATATTTCATATAAGCAGAATCATACAGTATGTGTTTTCTTTATGACTGGCTTCTTTCACTCAGCAATAATGTTCTAATGTTCATCCATATTATAGTATATAGCAGTGCTTCATTCCTTTTTATTGCTGAATGCTATTCCATTGTGTGCATATACCATATTTTCTTTATTGTTGGCTGATAGGCATTTGGCTGTATTTCAGCTGTTATGAATAATGCTCTGAACTTTTGTGTGAAACCTGTTTTAATGTGACTTGAGTTTAGTATATACTTAGGGGCAGAATTGGTGGGTCTTATGGAAACTCTTCATTTAAACTTTTGAGAAGCTATCACATTTCTTCTCCAAAGAGGTTGCATGATTACACATTTACCAGAAATGTATGAAGATTCCAGTTTCTCCACAGCCTCAGCAGCATTGTTTTTCTGTTTGATTCTAACCATGCTAACCCTCCCAGCATCAGGGTCTTTTCCAATGAGTCTTTTCCTTTGGGCACTGATGCGAATAACTAACTCATTGGAAGAGACCCTGATGCTGAGAAAGATTGAAGGCAGGAGGAGAAGGTGCCAACAGAGGATGAGATGGTTGGATGGCATCACCAACTTGATGGACATGAGTTTGAGCTGGGAGTTGGTGATGGACAGGGAAGTCTGGCGTGCTGCAGTCCATGGGGTTGCAAAGAGACATGACTGAGCAGCTGAACTGAACTGATGCTAATGAGTGTGAAGTGATACTGGTTTTGATTTGCATTTCCTTGATAGCTAATAATATTTTCTTGGGCTTATTGGCCATTAGTATATCTTCTTTGGAGACATGGTAATTCAGAATCTTTGTTTTTTAGTGGGGGTATTTGAATTTTTATTATTGAGTTGTGAGAAATTTTATTTATTTGGTTATGAGTCCCTTATAATTTTTTTCTCTCCATTTTACATCTAGATGATGCTCTTTGCACAAAAGTTTTTCATTTTGATGAGATCTGATTTTTCTTTGTTGCTTGTGCTTTTGGTGTTGTCTAAAAACACTTTGCCTAATTCAAGGTCACAAAGATTTACTGTGATGTTTTCTTCCAAGAGTTTTATAATTTGAGTTAATGTGGGTCACATAGTAAGGAAGGGGTCCAGCATTTCTTGCATGTGGATATCCAGTTGTTTTAGTATTATTTATTGAAATAATTCTCCATTGAGTTATTTTTATGCCTTTGTCAAAAATGAATTGACCATAAATGTGATGATTTATTTCTCTCAACTTGTTTATATTAACCTGTGTTTCTGTTCTTGAGTCAGTACCACACTCCTTGATTGCTACAGCTTTGTCATCAATTTTGAAGTGGTGGTCCCCAAATTTGTCCTTATTTTTCATGATTTTGTGGTTTAGATTCTAGGTCTCTTGTATTTTCATATGTGTTTTAGGATCACCCTGCCCATTTCTGCAAAAAAAAGCCAGCTAGGATTTTGAAAGATTGCTTTGAATTTGTAGATCAACGCAATTCTTCAAAATCTTAGCTGGGAGAAGAATTGTCATCTTTCTAATGTCTTCTGCTTTGTGAACATAGGGTGTCTTTCCATTTACTTGGGTCTTCTTTACTCTCATTTAAAACTGCTAATTTTCCTTGTGTAAGTCAGTATTTCAAAAAGCTGTTAGGTGATTCAAATGTACAGGTGCGGTTTCGAAGCCTGCCCTCTATAACCATGCGTCATTCTAATTAAAGTGTTTCTAAGTTACTAACCTTTTTTGCTTTGTTTTCTCCTTACACTGACCCAGGAGTTTTCGTTCTTTACCTCAATGAGTCACTTCTCGGGGTTAGACCTTCTCCAATGGCTACCATTATTTTGAAGACTGAAATGTAGGTTTCAGAGTATTTGTTGTTGACATTTGGTAAATAGGGCTGAGGGTCTTACCATACTGTCATCCTTCTTAGTCCTCTGACTACCTGAAACCTCTATTCTTTGAAAAAGGTTATGACTGTTAGACTAGCTACAGAGAGAGCTTCCTCTTAGCAGACATTCAGGCCAGAGTTCTGGTACCTGTTCAACTCTAAGTGCCTCCAGGCCAGTGTACCATGTAACATACCTGTCAGACACTAGAACTGTCAGGGGTCCTTCTAGTAACTACACAAAAGACACCCCAAACAGAAAACTAACAGCCTAAATGAATTATCAGCCCATTTTCTTTGATTTATAGCTTGGTTAGATTATGTCTGCATCATTTATGGTAAGGCAGATTCTCTTTGGACTGAAGTTTACATTCAGTGTAAAAAGTTGAGCCAAGCATGTGTTACAAAGAAAACTAAGCATGATTGGGTATTTGAAACAACGTCTGTGAATAACATTTTTCAAAACCCTTTAGAAGTATGCCAGGGATTGAGTTAATTTATTGGCCGTTATCCTCTATTTATGAAAGTACGGCCCCTAGTTCTCAGACTTTAAAACTAGTTTTCTATAATTCTAAAACAGGGATCATTATTCCAAGGATTGACTCATGGTTGACGTGTGTGCGTGTCTCTGTGTGTATGTGTGTCTTTGTATGTTTTGGTAGCCTTAACCCATGTGGCTTGGGCTAGGTTTTACAGTCTTACAATGTAACCATTTGTATCAGTTTTAGAGCGGTTAAGCTAGTTAGTAGGGCCTTAGGTATTTGTAGAGTTGGATTGGAATAAAGTAAACAATTAAAAGCTAAATATCTCAATATCTTTCATCTCTTTTTAGGCCATTGCCATTGTACTGGGGTTCATGGTTATTGTGGCTTTTGCTCTAATAATTTTCTTTGCTGTGAAAACTCGAAGAAAGATGAACCGGTATGACAAGACAAATATTCTGTGGGACAAGGAACGTATTTATGATGAGCAGCCTCCCAATGTTGAAGAGTGGGTAAGTGTTTTATGAAAGCCAGTAAACATCTAGTTTTGCTTTTTTTTTTTTCTATGAACACCCCAGATCTGCCTTTAAATTTGATTTAGTGTGCTTTGTGAAACTTTATTCTTAGAATTATTGTCTTCATATATTGCAAAAGTTGAGGCCTCAGGTTTTACTTTGAACATTAATAAAGTGGGGTGAATGGACATGGATTTACTCTGAGGTAAAAAACCAGATTTCTGTTTCTAAGAAGTGGATCTAGGCCCTGAGCAGAAATGGCTTTTAAAGGAATCACGATGGACAAAACAAGTACGTGGCTTTGAAGAACAAAAACAACTCCTCTCCGCTTCGCTTTTATTTTCCTGCTACTGCTACTGTCTTGGGTCAAGATCTGCAAGGGTGTTTTTAGGGTGGTGGCAGGTGGGAGATCTTTAAACCTTTTACATGGAGAACAGCCTGGTGACTCACAAGCACTAACATAGATATGTGAAATATTTTAGTGAAGGCAGAGATTAGGGCAGGTTCTTTTTTTTTTTTTTTTTTTGCGTATACTGTTACTGCTACCAGTAGGTGGCTTCATAAGTGATGTGAAAGTATAGAAAGTCCCTCTTACCAAAAATACCTCCCAAATGCATGTTACTGATGAGATAAACTGGGACTTGGGGCCCTGTGCTGCAGTGCTTGCACCTGGACACACCTCTCCTGGAGCAACAAAATACAAATTATCTGGGACTAAAAATAACTACATGGGAAATAGATGGAGAAACAGTGGAAACAGTGTCAGACTTTATTTTTCTGGGCTCCAAAATCACTGCAGATGGTGACTGCAGCCATGAAATTAAAAGACGCTTGCTCCTTGGAAGGAAAGTTATGACCAACCTAGATAGCATATTCAAAAGCAGAGACATCACTTTGCCAACAAAGGTTCATCTAGTCAAGGCTATGGTCTTTCCTGTGGTCATGTATGGATGTGAGAGCTGGACTGTGAAGAAGGCTGAGCGCCAAAGAATTGATGCTTTTGAACTGTGGTGTTGGAGAAGACTCTTGAGAGTCTCTTGGACTGCAAGGAGATCCAACCAGTCCATTCTGAAGGAGATCAGCCCTGGGATTTCTTTGGAAGGAATGATGCTAAAGCTGAAACTCCAGTATTTTGGCCACCTCATGCGAAGAGTTGACTCATTGGAGAAGACTCTGATGCTGGGAGGGATTGAGGGCAGGAGGAGAAGGGGACGACGGAGGATGAGATGGCTGGATGGCATCACTGACTCGATGAATGTGAGTCTAAGTGACCTCCGAGAGCTGGTGATGGATAGGGAGGCCTGGCGTGCTGCAGTTCATGGGGTCGCAAAGAGTTGGACACGACTGAGCGACTGATCTGATCTGATCTGAAAAATAACTCCATGCATGCACAGCTGGGGCAGATTCTGGACAATGGATACAAAGAGACCAAAAAACCCAACTGTTATTTTTGAAGAGCCTGGAACAAAAGCAGATGGTCGGGAGCAAAAGCAGAGGGTCGGGAGCAAAAGCAGAGGGGTCGGGAGCAAAAGCGGGTTTTTGCACAGGCCCCTGCACACAGCACCACCTAAGCTGTGGGCAAGCCACCTCGGCAACCCCTCTGACCCGACCCTGGGATACACCCTACCCTCACTCCATTTGAAGATGAAGCCCACCACCCCCTCAAGAATCAGGCAAGCAAGGGAACCAGTTGTTTGTTCTTGCCCCCCTCCTGTAGCAGGGGCCCCAGTAAAGCCTTGTCTGAATTTCTTGTCTGGTTTGTGATCTTTTTTTTTTAGTTGAGGAGCCTAAGACCCCTGGTCGGTAACACTGATAGCTAACTAACCTGTTTTTAGGGATGTTCCAAGCTTTGTTTCTTGGAAATGCTGTGTTATGATGTTCTTGAGAGAGCAGCCTCAGAAACTGCCTTCCTCGGTTTCTTTGAGCAGATTGGTTTCTTGCCATGAAGGTTAGTCGAGACTCCTGGATTCTGGTTCCAGGATAGGTTGGTTTTGGCCAGTGGGAGCAGAGTGGAGCGGGTTGAGGGTGCATCCTGCTGGTCAGGTCGGGGGTGGAGATAGTGATCATCTGGAAGGCTCCTAGCCCTTGCATGCTGTGCACCTGATATTTGAAGAAATTTAGGAATGTATATGAAATTTTCCTAGTGGAGGTACTAAGACAAAGCAGTCAGGAAAATCAGAAAGTATGGTCTGTGGATGCCTGTGTTCCTGACCTCTCCTGGAAGCTTGCTGCTTGTTTTTCTCCATTTTCCCCCCATGACATGTGAGGGTGTTGGCGATTGTTTTCTTTTGACCTTTAGCTCCAGGCAAAGCCACCTGTAGAGAGACTAAGACAGTCTGTTGTGAACTGTGAAGTCAGGGTTTCGCTGAGAGTTTCTGGGTGTGTCAGTTTTCACTGGCTGTTGGATTTGTTTACTTAAGGTTTCAAGAGCCTAAAAAGTGACTCAGGAGAGACCAGGGCCAGAGATATTACGGTCCCAGGGAACTTTGACTTCTCATCTGACTTTACTGTCGTGAAAGTTTACTCAGTTCTAGGTGCTTTTGATAATTTGACAGAAGATAGCCATAGTAACTTAGGGAGGTGGTGATGATGACGAAGTGAAGGGACTTCTAATTTTTAAAAAGGCATTATTTTTATAATGCTTCCTCACTGAATCTCTAGAAATTTGATAGCTAGCCTATAGATTGTTTCAGGTGAACTTCATAGTTTGTCTGTGGTAATAAATGTTTAATCATATGAAAGTAGATAATCATCTGTTGAATAGCAGATGTGAGACTTTGAACACACTAATGTTTCATGCAAAACTTAATCACTTAAATTCCTCATTTCCTTTTCCCTTGTTTTCCCAACTGATACGTCTAAGAAAGGCTGTTTGAAATAAGGCCTTGGTTTAAGCTACAGTTATTGTGTTTTTCCTTCCATTTTTCTCTCTCCCCTCACCTGCTCTGGTGTGCTTTGCCGAACTCAACCCCTCATTTTCATTTTTGCCTGATTTACTTCCACAACCAGATGCAGACAGTTACTCTTTTCTCCACTCTTCTGCAATAATTCTGCTCCAGTGGGTTTCACTCCGATAACATAGCTGCCCAAGTGGAAATGTTTGATGCTGCATCTAAAGTGCCTGACAGTGGAGTGGACTAGTATTTTTTCTTTTTGGTTATTAAAAATTAGTATCATAAAAATAACCTCCACTTGAAATAATGGAAGAGAATCTAAATTAATAACTTGTACTAAGTGAGAATTAAAATTTGAATTCTAATTATGGATAAGTAAGACGTATATATATAAGTAAGACATATAGTAAAGTAGTGCTCAAAATTCTCCAAGCCAGGCTTCAGCAGTACGTGAACCGTGAACTTCCAGATGTTCAAGCTGGTTTTAGAAAAGGCAGAGGAACCAGAGATCAAATTGCCAACATCCACTGGATCATGGAAAAAGCAAGAGAGTTCCAGAAAAACATCTGTTTCTGCTTTATTGACTATGCCAAAGCCTTTGACTGTGTGGATCACAATAAACTGGAAAATTCTGAAAGAGATGGGCATACCAGACCACCTGACCTGCCTCTTAAGAAACCTATATGCAGGTCAGGAAGCAATAGTTAGAACTGGACATGGAACAACAGACTGGTTCCAAATAGGGAAAGGAGTACGTCAATACTATATATTGTCGCCCTGCTTATTTAACTTATATGCAGAGTACATCATGAGAAACGCTGGGCTGGGAGAAGCGCAAGCTGGAATCAAGATTCCCAGGAGAAATATCAATAACCTCAGATATGCAGCTGACACCACCCTTAGGGCAGAAAATGAAGAGGAACTAAAAAGCCTCTTGATGAAAGTGAAAGAGGAGAGTGAAAAGGTTGGCTTGAAGCTCAACATTCAGAAAATGAAGATCATGGCATCTGGTCCCATCACTTCATGGGAAATAGATGGGGAAACAGTGGAAACAGTGTCAGACTTTATTTTTGGGGGCTCCAAAATCACTGCAGATGGTGACTGCAGCCATGAAATTAAAAGACGCTTACTCCTTGGAAGGAAAGTTATGACCAACCTAGATAGCATATTCAAAAGCAGAGACATTACTTTGCCAACAAAGGTTCATCTAGTCAAGGCTATGGTTTTTCCTGTGGTCATGTATGGATATGAGAGTTGGACTGTGATGAAGGCTGAGCGCCAAAGAATTGATGTTTTTGAATTATGGTATAGGAGAAGACTTTTGAGAGTCCCTTGGACGGCAAGGAGATCCAACCAGTCCATTCTGAAGGAGATCAGCCCTGGGATTTCTTTGGAAGGAATGATGCTAAAGCTGAAACTCCAGTACTTTGGCCACCTCATGCGAAGAGTTGACTCATTGGAAAAGACTCTGATGCTGGGAGGGATTGGGGGCAGGAGGAAAAGGGGATGACAGAGGATGAGATGGCTGGAAGGCATCACCGACTCGATGGACATGAGTTTGGGTAAACGCTGGGAGTTGGTGATGGACAGGGAGGCCTGGCGTGCTGCAATTCATGGGGTCGCAAAGAGTCGGACACGACTGAGCAACTGAACTGAACTGAAGACGTATATAAGGGCTTCCCAGGTGGTACAGTGGTAAAGAGTCCACCTACCAATGCAGGAGTTGTAAGAGATGTGAATTCCTAATAATGGGTAGTTTGGGGTAAGAGTGGGTATCTTACTAAACTTATTGAAGGAACAGTTACCTGTTTACTCCTTCTCTACACATTGGGCTATGTCTAGAAATTCATTATTAAATCTTACTGCCTTTCTTAGATTTTTAAAATCTTTAGGTTAAGAGAGCAAAGCATCAGCTCAACAAGCTGAGCCTTCAGAGTTTTTTAAGCAGGTTTCAACCCATTTGTATTATCTGTGAGAAAACCTGCAGCTTTCTAATTTACTGTCTCTCAATCTCCACCACAATAGTTTCTCTGCCTTCTTAGGAATCTTAGGGCTGTTTTTTTTTTTTTTCCTCCCCTTTCTGGATATCTTATACTTTGTAAAAATAAACAGGCCATGTTTGCACACTGGATGTTTTGTAGTCAGTTAAGTTTGTACCAACATTGTATTTTAAATGCTTAAAGGCTCTGTTAGTTAAACTTCTAAATCTTAATTTTTTTCTATTATGTCCTCAAACCGCAGATTGTTACTTTTTCTGAATTAAAAAGTATATATATGATTATTTATCTGATTGGTAACTGTGAATAATTTTTCAGATACTGTGAAGTATGAAGAAAATTCTACCATCTAGAGTTACCTTTTTTGTGTATTTTCTTTAATCCTTTTCCTCTCCTATTGCTTATTCTAATTCAGAAGTATGATTATAGTCCTTATCAGTGTCAAATTCTACCTTTTTTAACATGCTCCATTAAATATTCCTCAAAAAATTTTTTTTTAAGATTTTTTTTTTTAATGTAGACCATGTTTAAAAGTCTTTATTGACTTTGTTCGGAGAAGGCGATGGCACCCCACTTCAGTACTCTTGCCTGGAAAATCCCATGGACGGAGAAGCCTGGTAGGCTGCAGTCCATGGGGTCGCATGGAGTCGGACATGACTAAGCGACTTCACTTTCCCTTTTCCCTTTCATGCATTGGAAAAGGAAATGGCAACCCATTCCAGTGTTCTTGCCTGGAGAATCCCAGGGACAGGGGAGCCTGGTGGGCTGCCGTCTATGGGGTCGCACAGAGTCGGACATGACTGAAGCTTACAGTGTTGCTTCTGTTTTAAGTTTTGATTTTTTGGCCTCGAGGGATGTGGATCTTAGCTCCCTGACCAGGGATCGAACTCCCACCCTTGCTTTGGAAGGTGAAGTCTTAACCGCTGTACTGCCAGGGAAGTCCCCTCCTCAAAAAGAGTTTCAATACTGTTAAAAACTTTTACTGAAGTGTAACGTATATATCCATATACACAGAGAATAAAGGACATTAAGTACACTAAATTTAATTGTATGGCTTGATGAAGTTTTACACATGTAAGCCCATTTGCAATCAGCAGCTAAATCAAGATACAGTACATTCCAGTGTCCAGGGTTTCCTCATGCCTCTTCGTCAGTATCCCCTAGGGGGTGGTGACTCCTCTTATTTCTCTCATATCAGTTAGATTCGCCTATTCTTTAACTTCACATAAATGGAATTAAGTGCTGTGTGCTTTTGTGTCCACTCAACATCATGCTATGAGATTCATATATGTTGTTCCATTGGTCGGTGTGATACTTTTTATTTATTTTTGTATGTTTGGGCAAGATAAAAGCTTTCTAATTACTCCTTTTTTTAAAAAAAATCCATGGCCAGAATTATAATTTTTCAAAAAAAAAAACCCAAACAGAAAACCACAAAACAGGGCAGCCTGCCTCCCGTCCTTGTGTTTCCGTTTGTCTATTTCCGGGTATCTCTCACACCCTCTCCCACACTCCTAAGTGCTCTTCTTGGTGTCTTATAATTCCTTTCAGCGCTTTATTTCCTGAAAACAAAATTTAAAAAAAATACACTCCCTGCTTGTTTATGCAGAAGTTAACTTATTGATCATACCATTCTGTTTGCACCTCACCCTTTTGCTTGACAGTGTGTCTTTTTTTAAAAAAATAAAATATTTATTCAGCTGGGTCTTCATTGTGCCATGTGGACTCTCTACTTGTGGTGTGTGGGCTTATTTGCTCTGCAGCGTGTGGGACCTTAGTTCTTTGACCAGGGAGCAACCCCGAGGCCCCTGTATTGCACGACAGATTCTTAACTATTGGACCACCAGGGAATTCCCAACAGGGTCTTTTTTTGTAAAATCATTTTATGTGTTTATTCATTTCTTTTTGGCTGAGCTGGGTCTTTGTTGCTGCTCCCGGGCTTTCTCTGCTTGCAGCAGGCAGGCTCAGTAGCTGTGGCAGGTGGGCTTAGTTGCCCCACAGCGTGTGGCATCTTCCCGGGTCAGGGGTCAGACCCGTGTCCCCTGCACTGGCAGGCGGAGTCTTAACCCCTGGACCATTAGGAAAGTCCCACGGTGTGTCTTGGTGATCTTTCCTCACCACCTGATAGTCTCTTCGTGGTATGGATGTACCATGGTTTATGTAATCATTCCCATTGGTGGGTGCGTTTGTTGTTTAATGTTACAGACAGTGATAGGATTTTTATTTATTTATTTATTTTTATTTTTGCAGGGGAAAATGGACAAGGGAAAGGATCAATGAGGGTGGGAGGGGAAATGGGAAGAAAGAAGGGGAGTGAGGGGGAGGAGTATATGTAATTTCTTAACAAGGCTCGCCCCCCCCCCCCAAAAAGAGATTAAAAAAAGAAAGCTTGGTATGCCTTGTAAACATGTTTGTCCATGTATATACTTCTGTAGGCTGACTTTCCTATAGTATTACTGAGTTAAGGGGTATATATACACACACGTCTGTAATTTTGATAGTGAGAAATTGCCCTTCGGAGGAGATGTACCAATTGATACAGCTATTGGCAATGTGTGAAATTCTGGTTCTACACACCTTTTCTAGTAACATTCCACTGGAGAGATGTATTTGACCAATCTGTATTGTTGTGTATTAGGTTTTTTTCCAATTTTTGACCAGAATAATTATGTAATAATAAGGTCATTTTCTTACAGTAAGTATGTGTGATGTTTTTTGAAAATGGAGAAAATTGATGTTGAGGGTAACTTTGCTATTATTTAAACAGAAAGCATTTTTTTTTAAATATTTATTTTCAACTGGAGGACAGCTGTTCTACAGTATTGTACTGGCTTCTGCCACACATCAAGGTGAATCAGCCATAGGCACACACACGTCTCCTTTCTCCGGAACCTCCCTCCCACTTCCCACCCGATCCCACCCGTCTAGGTAGTCACAGAGCCGTGTGTGTCTGTGGGCTCCCTGAGTCATGCAGCCAGTTCCCACGGGCCACCCATATGTTTCAATGTCAGTCTCTCCATTCATCCCACCTTCCCCTTCCCCCACTATGTGCCTGGGCTCACGTCATGTGACAAAACCAGGGTTGGAGCCCTAGTTGAGCATTTCGATGCCAAAGTGCTTTTAGGGAAAGCCTTAATGATTATATATTCTCTCTCTTTAATTGGACTCAAGTGCACAGAAATTGCTTTTTCCCCATTCTTTGTTCATGACCTGGTCGTCTTTGGTCCATTCATAACCTTCTTGTATTTGTTGGTTTGTTTCATCATGAACGCCCATCGTCCTGCCACACATCCTGCATTACTAGGTCTCAGTTACATTACCCTTGTTTTTCACTCTCCCTCCACCTGCTTTTTCCTGCTCGCGGAGGTGACCTGTCCTGGTGGGCCTCCCCTGCTTTCATTAGAAAAGACCACGATGTGTTCCTTTCCGTTTCTGTTGTCTTGATCACATGGCTGAAGTGCTTCTCGGTGCTAGGAAAGGAGCTCGTGGTTCCACTGTGATCAGAGTAGATCCTCAGATGTTCTCACACTGAGCAGACTTCCTTGCCGTGCCCTAAATACACTTACCAGCTCTGCAGGGTAGCATTGCTTTAGAGGACACCTTTTGTTTAGTCTCAGGTGAACAGCCCTGGAGGACTGGTAGTCTTCCCCTTTCCTCCACTCTTGCTGTGTGTGCTGGCTTCTCTACCTAGAAGCAGTGTATCAGGGAGGTAAGATACCAGGCTTTGAATTCCAGCTTCCCTGCTTTCGCTGTGACTCTTAAGATCAGTTCTGTTCTTTTTAACCTAGTGTATGTCAGGGAAGCCTTGTTTGGAGACAATTCCTGGTAGACAAACAGTGGTGGACCCTAAAGCTCTGGGTTTGAGTCCTGATTCCAGCACTCTTTGGTAAACAGATTAACCCTTCTGATCCTCAGTTTTCTTATCTATGAAATTGGCTGTGTTATTTGGTCTGCCTCTCAAGACGAATGTGAGATGCCTATGGGAAAATGAAGAAGACCAGTAAAATATGGCTGGCTGCCTTACAGGGAGAGTGAAAGGAAAACAGCTGATTGTGCAGGAAAGAATTTTGCATGAGTTGCATGAGTACCAGTTATAGTTGACAAAAACAGCTTAAATTAGGAGAGGTAAAAAGGGATTTATCTGCAACATTTCAGATGGTAATTTATGAAACCTAGAAAGAGTTGAAACAGCCACAGAGGCAAGGATGTGGCTGTGTGTCAGGAACAGCTAGAGTCAGGACTTCAAGGCCATTCAGGACTTCAAGAAAGGGATCTACTTTCTCATCTCGATTCCCTCCTGCCTGGTAGGCTTCATTTTCTCACGTAGAAGGCGAGCAGAAAGCAGCTACTTAGAACTCTTGAGTTTTTCGTATCATTGCTTCACCTAAGACTGGCCGGGAGAGGAGGCGCTGATGAATGAGTAGGCCTGGGTCAGGTGGCCATTCTCACTGTGCCCGGGACAGGGCCCTTTGCACATCATCTGGCTTGTGGCGGTTGCCACAGTTACTGTGTGGAATGGGGAGATGGTTTCTACGGAAACTACTCTGTAGATGATACTTAATACCTGAATATGTGCTACATGGATTTTTTTTTTAATATTTACTAATTTTATTTTTGTTTATTTATTCGATTTGCTGGGTCTAAGCTTCAGAGTGTGGGATCTTTATTGGGGCATGCGACCTCTTAGTTGCAGCATGTGGGATCCAGTGCTCTGACCAGGGATGGAACCCAGGCCCCCTGCACTGGGAGCTCGGCGTCTTAGCCACTAGCCCACCAGGGAAGTCCTTGCACTACATGGATTAATTGTAATTGCCCTTTTATTTTTTATGTCTGTGTCATCCGAGCAGGTTTAAATGTAAAGTGCGACTTGAGTAGCTGCAGCTGAGTTTCTGAGAAGCTCTGAATGTGCCTGCTTCACCCCAGTGCCCCTTAGGACTCTGCTGGCTCTGTCTCACCTCAGTGCCCTTCAGTGCTTATTGGCTGCTCCTGGAGGGTGTCACACTGCTCAGATCCCTTTCTGGCCCTTCCAGCTTGGTCTCACACAAGGACAGGGGACTGTGGTCTGAGGATCTGTGTCCCACCAGCACAATGAGAATGCTGGTACACGGACTGTTCAGCCAGGGGTGGTGGAGCTGAGGTTGGAGGGGCTGATACCCTTATACCCATGAATATGAGTGGTACATGTTAATCTTTGTGTTCAAATCTCTTCCCCCTACCTGCATTTTCAGAAGGTCATAAATAGAAATACCAGTACATACATCTTCATTTTCTGTAAATTCTTAGAACTTGGGATCTGGCTTTGGAAAAGCACACACCTATAGTAAGTATTAAAGAACTGATTGTAAGATGTGTGTACTTGAAATTAAGTTTTAGTTGATAGTTGATACCTGCGGTATTCTGGCGAAATAGTTACTAGAAGTTAAGCACTTCATTTTCAGGTGTTCCTGTGAATAACTTTTGGTTTTGCTTTGGTAAAGTAAAGGAAAACAGAATCTAAGAGCAGCATGGGACCTTAGGTCATCCAGTCTGTCTCAGTGAACTTAATCAAAGGAAGCTGAAGACCTGCGAGGTGGACACAGTAGTAAATGGAGACTTAGTGGAGACTCGGTGCATGGGGGCCAGAGGTTTAGACTCTGCTTTCTCAGTACAGTACATCAGGCTGACTTGGGAGGTGAGCTCCACGGTCTTCATTTTGGCAAGAAAGTTTTTTTAAAAAGTCACAATAGCTACTGCCCTGGAGATCCAGTGCTAGGACTCTGAGCTCCCACCGCAGCGGGGCATGGGTTCAGTCACTGGTTGGGAAGCTGAGATCCCAAGCATGTTGCATGGTGCAGCCAAAAAAAAATTTTTTTTTAAAGTCACAGTAAAAGCAAGGTAGGAACCACCATTTCCAAAATGGCCATTATAGGTGTAGCCACTCTACATTATTCTTATAATCCTAAGTGCAGTCTTTACAGTGTGGATACTCTTCTTACACGAGGGGACACTGAGGTTTGCAGAGGGCTTCACTAATTTGTCTCAAGCCTGACATACCTACCAGCAGGATAAATCTTATGTTTGCCTTTATAACTTGTATTTTTTGGCGTGTTTGCCTCTCAGATCTCCAGGCCTCTGTTTTCTTTGCCAGTAGAATTGGGGGAAATAGTTCAGTTAATAGCACCAACATTAAAATGAGGTAATATGTGTGTAAAGTGCTTTTCTCTACCACAAATCAGCATGCCAGTTTTCAGGGAGTGTTTTCTGCCTGTCTCCTAAGTTGCACATTTTCTTGTTATGCCACATGATTTATGTCAGAAGCAAGCACAGACTATGTTTGGAGAAAACATCCCATAAACTGTTTCTCCATTGTTACCAAGTAGTAAATGAAGGTTGTTAAACACGAGCCTATTTTTAAGTAGGAAATGCTCAGATCTAAAAGTTAACAAGAGTGATAGTTACCCTTATTTCTAGAAGTTTCTAAGGCTTTGACACTGTGATGCAGGACTGTTATAATGTTGTTCCCAGCACTTACCTGTTAAGGTAGGAGCTAGTGGGGAGGATCTGGCTGGGTGTAGAGAAGAGGCAGGGTCCTGAACACTGTCCTTTGTGGTTAGCCTTGGCTAGTTTTTGGTTTCTTTGGACTCCAGTGAAGATAATCACTTTGCCTGTTCATTTAGTAGGTTCTTCTGTGTACATCGGGAAAATAGAAGTTCCATCCACAGAATATGCTGATCCTGTAACAATTAAAGGGCTTAGGTCTGGGCCAACACATAATTTATTAATTCCCAATCAATTTTAGCTAGAGGAATAATTGTGTTAGTATTTGCAGTGATGGCATGGAATAAAGGAGCTTGGGTAAGAATACCCAAAATATAAATACATTTCATGGTTGCAGTTGTTAAACTGTTGTTCTTCCTCTTACTTGAAAGGTTGCTGTGAGATAAGAACAGATGTTTCTCTGAAAGGTGTAGGCAGGCCCTGCATCTCATCTCCTTCCACCCAGGCAGAGCAGGTGACTAGGATGGAGCAGTGGCAGCAGTCAGAGTCAGACAGCTGAAGAGACTCTAATATTACTTTTATTTTCAGCCAGTTAAGTCCAAGCATTCTTTAACGTGAAAG
This sequence comes from Tragelaphus eurycerus, assembly GCA_935064755.1. NCBI lineage: Eukaryota > Metazoa > Chordata > Mammalia > Artiodactyla > Bovidae > Tragelaphus > Tragelaphus eurycerus. Next base: position 10,561,551 of record CAKXYN010000024.1, on the reverse strand, counting down.
CAGTCCTATGGGCTGCCGACAGCTGGTATACCGGGCTCTCCCCCTGGCAAAGGTTTTGCTGTTATCTGTGGCTTCGGGTGGGGTGAAATGGAATGAGAGTGCAAATGTCCTATCTCGGGACTGACCTTCAGAACCCAGCAGCGTGGAGGACAGAGGCCCTGTCTGTCCAGGGCATCCTGGGGAGCTGGCGTAGGCGGTTGTGATGGAAAGTGAGCAGTACTGGAGCTGCTGAGTGTCTCTGGGGCTCTGAACACAGGGATTCCTAGATTTCCAGCACTCAATATGGTTACATATAGTTTAGCCACTCAGTCGTGTCCTACTCTTTATGACCCCATGGACTGTAGCCTACCACCAGGCTCCTCTGTCCACAGGATTTTCCAAGCAAGAGTACTGGAGTGGGTTGCCATTTCCTTCTCCAGAGGATCTTCCTGACGCAGGGATCAAATCCGGGTCTCCCACATTGTAGGCAGATGCTTTACCGTCTGAGCCACCAGGGAATTCCAGCACTTAATAATTGAGTCAATTCTAAATATAGGTATAGTGGTCTAAACAGGGCAATTGTCTGTGACATAGAGGAAAACCTCCCCCCAGCCACCTCTGTTTCTCCTGCAGCAGATCTGAAATGGGGCCTGAAAACTTGCATCTCTGAGTTCGTAGGTGACGTTGATGCTGCTGATCTGGGGACCACACTGTTCCGTGGAGCCAGACTGCAGCCCTAGTCCTGCCAGCCCAGGGGTTTTGAGTGAAGGTATGCGCGTGGGCTTTTCTAGGCAGGGCAAACTCAGAACACGCTGAGGTTATAGGGAGTGCTGTCATAAACCAAAGGGGATTTGGAAGGCCAGGTGGTGACTGGCATCAGCTCAGAGAACCAAGGTGTGCCGTGCCTGTGACACAGCTGCTGGGGAGGCTGGCACAAGACGCACGAGTGTAAAACGCAGTCTGCTCCACGGTCTCCCTTTCTAGAGCCAGGGACCTCGAATGGGATCCCTCACTGAGTGTAAGCTTCTCCACCTCACCCCTTCCAAAGCTCTAGCAATTCATTGACTCTTTCAGAGCTTCAGAATTCCCCTTTGCTGGTGTATGTCACCTATGGGCAGCCTGCGTTTGGACGGGGAGCGTTGTGTTTGCTAAATCCCCAGGGCCAACTGATCAACGTAAATCAATCAGACTCTCAAGCCTGGTCCATAATCTCTTCCTTTGTGGGATTAGTGTATTAGGGAGCGTTTGCCTTCAAGCCACCGAGGGTGGAGAAAAGTCTGAGGGAACTTTCAAGGGGCAGAGCCTTTCCAGAGGCTCTTGTTGGGGGAGCCTCTGTGAATGTAAAATATCAGAAAACAGGAAAAACGAGTTGGGCCACTTCATGTTTTGAAAACCTGTAGTGCCAGGACACATGGCGGGGAAGGTGGACCTCACATTGTAAAACTGGAGTACAAAACCTCAGGTTGTAAAACTGGACTTGAAGGCGCTCCTCCCCCTGACGTCAGGTTTATTTCTCACTGTAACTACCAAGCAGGAAAAGCCCCCCGGTTCCATTTTTGAGGGTGGTGTTCCTACACTGAAGTAAACAAAGGTAAGATGACTGGAGCACATATTCATAGTAATTTTGTGTCCAAAGCTGCTCTCAGAACCATAGTCTGGTAGGCAAATAAGACTCTTCAAAATGAATTCACATTGTATCTCATTCGGGTGTGGCGAGGAGGTGAGGCTGTGAGGATGGTTCCTTTTCTTACAGGGAATAGTCCGTGCCCAGATGAGATGAGTACTTCATGCCGTATTTAAATTACTGAGGTATCATTTGTTACGGCAGAAATCGCTGAGCCCGGGACGCAGGTGGGCCGCGTTTACATCCCCCTTCTACCCTGTCACCTTCTGTGTGACCTGGAGCAAGTTAACTGAAGCTTAGAGACTGAATTTCCCCATCTGAGTGTGAAGATAGTCGTATCTTACGCGGCAGGGGTGAGGAACAAATGGGGCCAGGTTTTGCCTGGCATGTGAACTCCTCTCCTCCTTGGAGGTGGATGGCTTCTATCAGATCGCTGCACCAGTGGGGTGCAGGGCCAGTCTGACTTTCTTCCTGTGTTGTGTGAGCAGTTTGCAATGTAGATGGGACCAAGAGCAAAACGGGGCATGGCTTTTGTTGGTCCTTTCTACTTGTTCTTCCCTGGTCTTAGACTTCCCTGGTGGCTCAGAGGTTAAGCGTCTGCCTCCAATGCCTCCAATGCGGAGACCCGGGTTCGATCCCTGGGTTGGGAAGATCCCCTGGAGAAGGAAATGGCAACCCACTCCAGTATTCTGCCTGGAGAATCCCATGGACAGAGGAGTCTGGTAGGCTACAGTCCACAGGATCGCAAAGAGTCGGAGACGACTGAGCGACTTCACTTCACTTCTATTTGTTCTAATTCTAGCTGATTTGTGTGGAGAGAAAAGTTTTTCCCCAACTTTCTTTTAGAGGAGAGAATTGATCTAAAACACCCTTGACCTTTTCAATCAATTCCACCCCTGACTTCAAGGTGGAGAGGCTTGCCTGTGCACCAGAAATGTTGATCTGCCTGGTTTGGCAGCTCCGTCCTCATCCCGGGGAGGAGGGCTCGGTGCCAGCAGGTCCTGGGAGGAGAGCGGCGCTGAGCCGCCCCGTGTGCCCCACCCTTGGCACCCAACAGGGATGTGGGATGCTTTCATTAATTCTCCAAGGACTGTTGGATGTTACGTGTTACAAAGATTTTTTTTTTTTTCACAAATGGCATAGACCACTTCTAATGAGTATAATTCTGAACAGAATGTTGTCCTCGATATAACTGCCTCTTGTGAAGATCTTTTGAAATTATTTCACAGGAATTTATTTCATTTTGACATTTTAGAAATGTCTTTCTTGATTGGAGTGTGACTCCTAGTAAAACTTGCTGTCATTTTAAGTTAATAACTCTTTTTCCTAAACATGGTCGGTGAGAGTGCTTGTCCTTTTGGAATTTAGCCTCTGTAGTGTGCCTGTGTGGGGCTCTGGTTGGTTAGGGATCTATTTCCTCCTCTTTTCTTTCCCTTTTATATGAAAAAAACTCTGCCTGTGGGGTAGGGGTCCCACTTGGACCAGGATCCCTCCAGGCAGATCCTAGTGAAGAGCGGCCAGCTGGGCGCTGCCCTGTGAATTTTTGGGCCGGCAACACCCTTTCCTCTCACACCCCACCTTCCCAGAGAGCCTGGGGGTGGATCACCCTCAGGCCCAAGGCTCCTCTTAGCCTCACAGCAGCAAATTCCGGCGTTTGCTTGACTCTCAAACATTTCTTTCCCCTCAGTACTTAGGAGAAGACAAACCTTGCAGAATTTTGTTTTCACCCTGCTTTCTTTTGCCCCTAGTTTCTTAGACCTGCTCTGAAGTTCCTTGAGGAAGACTTCACCATTTACCGTTTAGAATTAAGCCAAATTTTTCTCAGGTTCTAAATCTTTATAAAAACTTCCTATAGTTACGAAAATGATAGGGTTGTTTTGTTGTTATTTGTTTAAAGAACTTTAGCTACCTCTAAAGGTAGAGGTATTGTGGGCTGGCTTGGGATCCTATCAATAACAACAGTGAGTCTCGGAAATCTCTGTTCTCACCATAGTACACATAGGTTGAGGACTCATATAATGACTGATACAGGTGGCTTCCCCTCCTCCCACTGTCCTTTGAAAGCAGAGGTTTATACTCACTTCGCGTTGGTACCGTGAGAAAAAGTCATATTTTAGCTTCTTTGGGGAAACGTGAAGCATAAAAAGGAAAAAAAAAATGACCTTACTCCTTGTTTTACAAACACATTTTGCATCTGCCTCTAGACATTTAACTCCTTTCAAGGACAAGGTACTTCTTACTCATCTTTAAGTCTGGCTGGGCATTTTTGTCAGAAATACTTATCACATCACATGTTTGCATGTCATCCTTGCCCAAAAGTGAAGTCACTCAGTCATGTCCAACTCTTTGCGACCCTGTGGACTGTAGCCCACCAGGCTCCTCCATCCATGGGATTCTCCAGGCAAGAATGCTGGAGTGGGTTGCCATTTCCTTCTCCAGGGGATCTTCCCAACCAAGGGATCAAACCCAGGTCTCCTCTATTGCAAGCAGACGCTTTAACCTCTGAGCCACCACGGAAGCCCATCCTTGGCCAGGGATCATGCTAATAATCTTCTCTGTATTGTTCTAATTTTAGTGTAAGTAAGTAAGTGTTAGTCACTCAGTTTTATCTGACTCTTTGTGACCCCATGGACTGTAGCCCACCAGACTCCTCTGTCCATGGGATTCTCCGGGCAGAACACTGGAGTGGGTCACCATTCCCTTTTCCAGGGGACCTTCCTGACCCAGGGATTAAACCCTGGTCTCTTGCATTGCAGCTACCAGAATATTGTTCTACCAAAGCGAGCACAGCCTGGAAATTTTTTGTGCATACGTATGAAAAAGGTTGAAGTAACAAAAGTTTTGTACTGGAGGGTAAAGTCAGTGGTCAGGCTCTGCAGTTCTGCTGACTCTAGTAGGAGATAAAAGAGTTCAGCCCAGAACAGCTCATCTGATAAGGCAATAGAGCAGAGGTTTATGGAGCAGACTCCAGGCTCCTGCTCTTCGCCAGGTCCTGGGCTGGGCAGGACCCAAAGAGGAAGACAGGCAGACAACTGTCCAGGGAGAGGCAGTGGATTGAAGCTGAGGCTTTCAATTATTTAAATCCCACTTTTCCATTTACTAGGTGTAGGTCCTTGGGAAGGTTGTCGTGGCACCCTGAGCCCTTGCTTCCTCCTTCAGGGAGTAACTTAGTATTGTTACCTGAAAATTGGGTTCACCTCTTGGTGGGTGTTGAGCTAATAGACACAACCAAGCCATTGATAGGGAGAAGGAAGAATTTACTGTTACTTGTAGCGATTAAGGAGAATACTGGGGATCTTTTCCGAAGCAGCATCTTTCCAAACAGTGAAATTGAGGCAGTTTTAAGAATAAGTTTTAAGCAAAGGGTACCTGTGTATTTGTGAAGGGGCTTGAGCAGCGGAGAATTCAGTATGGAATATGGGGCAGAGGTTGACAGAGTCCAGGCATTAGCTGATTGAAGTCAGGAGTGTCGATATCATTCCATTCTCCACCTGGCTGGGAGCCTTAGTTCATGTGAACCTCACAGATATATGTTGCGTATCCTTTGAGGAGGAGCTAGGAGAAACTCAGAGATATGCTGTGTATCCCTTGAGGAGGAACTAGAACCCTGCTTTATCACTGCAGTGTCGTTTGAGTGTCTTTTTTCTGTTCCTGCATGCCTTGGTTCCCTCAAGATGGTTAATTACTGAGATCTGTCCGAGGATGAGCATTGTGGCCACGCTTAGATCACAAATGGCCTCTCTTACGTCAGGAAAACCAGTCCTGGTTCTTTTTCTCCAGGGATTCCCTCACTTACCTGCTTACAGATGGAGTGTTAGGTAAAGATCACTTTACAGGTAGAGGGACCCCCTCACTTTACCTGTAAAGGTGTACCTACTGAATGATCCCTCAGTTCAGTGTGTGGCATGCCGTAAGCAAGCAGACAATGGTGGCGTAAAGAGCGGTCCACTGCCTGTTGCAATTAGACGCGTGGGAGCAGTGGCACTCTCTGCGTAAACAATTCTGTCTTCATTACACACGTGCTCTGGTGGGAGGTGTGTGTGCACAGGTGCTGATGGGACAGGAGGAGAGGGAGGTGCCTCTCCCAGCGGCGACACGTGGGGAAGGCCCCAGGAGGTGGGGGCATGACTGCTACTTGGTAGTGAGTCAGGACTTGAAGTCCAGTCAAGGATTAGCTGGCAAAGAAAGGAGGAAGGGTGTTCCCTCCTGGGCAGTGAGAAGTCTCTGCAGAGACACCCAGCCACCTCTTTGGGGAGGTTTTGGTTTCCGGTTTGCCACGATCAGTAGGAAATCCATGAGCTCTGCACCCTCTGCTAAATTTGTAGAGAGGAAAGAAACCTGTAGAAGAGTTAAATGGTTTTTTGAGAAAAGGACATCTTTTTAAACCTAATATGCCTTTGGGTTGGCTGGGCCTCTGCCTGTGAAGCTTGGTGATGCTGTCGAGTCCTCAAGAATTCAGTGGGCGCCAGGAATGGTTCCCACCCGACCCCCTGTGGTGGGATCTGAGCACACTCCCTGGTAATCCACCCACTGGTTTCCCAGTTGCTGCCAAACTCCACTTTCAGAAGGAAATGATTCCATTCCTCTCTGACTCATGAGAATACTAAACAATCAAGAATAAATACCTCTGTGTACTTCAAGGGGTAGATAAATAAATACCTTGTGATGGGTGATAGAGCAGAGATAGGAAAGAAGCAGGTCAAGTTTTAATGCTGTGCTTTGTGGACAGGAGGATGTAAAGTGTGTGCGGGTGGCAGGGAACTGCACTGTGTTGATGCCGAATCTTGTTGCAAAGACTTACATAGCAAAACAGCCCATTAAAAGTCTGTCGTTCCCTTCAAATACTTGTAAAACATCTTTGCTCAGTTCCAACAGCTTTGATTCCAGAAACCAGCATCTCCTGAGTTTTTATTGTGGTCACAAAGGCCCATGCTGTGATACCTTGTCATCTTATTAAATTGTCAGAACAACTTTATGAAGCAAGTAGCTTCCCCATGTCTTGCAGATGAAGTGATTGAGGCTTTCTAGAACTTGTACTCAGCAGATCTGGAGTGAACCGAGGTATTATAATTGGATGCTGCTGTTCTCATCACCAAGCTAAAAGAGTCCCACCAGCCCTATTTTTGAAAAAATTGACCTTTTTCATGGAAATAATTTTTTGAGTTATCGCCCCCCCCACCACCACCTTAGTTTTATTCCTTTACTTTGAAATACAACACTGACTTGTCTGGGCTTAGCAGTTATTTTTTATAGCAGAGTAATTATTATGTGAAGATTTTTAGGTGAAATTTAAAGTCTTAGATCTACTGCATGAAATCTAAGAGACAATGTTAAAACTCTGATTGGCTATGATTACTATATATAGATTTTCTCCCAAAGGTTCTCTGGGAAACCTTTCATGTTAACAAGGCATGATCTCCAACGTGTATTAGTTCTTAGGACAGATTCACTCACACGTCGGCATGGAATAGGAGGGAAGGTAGAGAAGGCAGTGATGCTCTGACTATTCCGTATAGACTAGTAGTGGTAGAGCCATTGAAAACGTAGAGGGAGAATAAACAGATCTTCTATGACTAACTCAGAAATCAGTTCGGGCTTCTTTTTCTAAATTTTTATGTGTTTTTGTTTGTGCTGAGTCTTTGTTGCTTTAAAAGTTTTTCTCTAGTTTTGGAGAGCGGGGGCTACGTTCTAGTTCTCAGTGTTGTGGGCTGCTCTCTAGCTCCCGCTCATTGTGAAGCATGGGCTCAGTAGTGTGGCACACCCGGGCTTAGTTGCTCTGGAGCCTGTGGGATCTTCTCAGATCAGGGATCAAGCCCAGTCTCCTGTTATTGGCAGGAACTGAGCCACCAGGGAAGCTCCTGGGCTTCTTAATGTGGTTTTAAAATGCCATACTCAGGGTGAATGGATTAAGAAGAACCAGTATTCTGTGCCCTGGATTAGTGGTTTTCCAAGAGTGGTGCTCAGACAGCAGCATCAGCATTACTTAGAACTTGCTAGAAATGAAAATTCTCACTGTAACTCTAGGGCCAGATAAAATGAGATTAGTCTTCCTAAGATGGGGTGGATAATTATTCCGTCTCAACGTTCAGAAAACGAAGATCATGGCATCTGGTCCCATCACTACATGGGAAATAGATGGGGAAACAGTGGAAACAGTGTCAGACTTTGTTTTTCTGGGCTCCAAAATCACTGCAGATGGTGACTGCAGCCATGAAATTAAAAGACGCTTACTCCTTGGAAGGAAAGTTATGACCAACCTAGATAGCATATTCAAAAGCAGAGACATTACTTTACCAACAAAGGTTCGCCTAGTCAAGGCTATGGTCTTTCCTGTGGTCATGTATGGATGCGAGAGCTGGACTGTGAAGAAGGCTGAGTGCCGAAGAATTGATGCTTTTGAACTGTGGTGTTGGAGAAGACTCTTGAGAGTCCCTTGGACTGCAAGAAGATCCAACCAGTCCATTTTGAAGGAGATCAATCCTGGAATTTCTTTAGAAGGAATGATGCTAAAGCTGAAACTCCAGTATTTTGGCCACCTCATGCGAAGAGTTGACTCATTGGAGAAGACTCTGATGCTGGGAGGGATTGAGGGCAGGAGGAGAAGGGGACGACGGAGGATGAGATGGCTGGATGGCATCACTGACTCGATGGATGCGAGTCTGAGTGACCTCCGGGAGCTGGTGATGGACAGGGAGGCCTGGCGTGCTGCGGTTCATGGGGTCGCAAAGAGTCGGACACGACTGAGCGACTGATCTGATCTGAATCACATCAGGATGAGAATCAGATAATTAGGATTTCTTTTTCTTCTTTGTAATTGATTCTGGATTTGTTAAACTAACAATAGCACCATTTCTGTGCTGATTTAACTATTAACACTATATAATAACAAGGTCATCAGATAGGTTAATAGTGTTAATAGTATTAATGAGCCTGGTAAACATTTGATAATTTTATACATGATATTTTTCTTCTATTTCTTTCCCCCTTTAAGTTGCAGGCCAAGTAATAACTGAGTCTCTTGGAACTGTTTCCTTAGGTTAAAAACGTTTCTGCAGGTACACAAGACATGCCTCCTCCCCTCTCAGACTACGTGGAGAGAGTGGACAGCCCGGTGGCCTACTCCTCCAATGGTAAAGTGAACGAGAAGCGACAGTATCCAGAGTCTTCCTATAAATCAACCCCGTAAGTAATGTCTTCCTTCTTTTGCTAGAATGAGTCTGAAAAAATGAGATTTGCATGTATTTATAGATCGGTTGCTATTTTGTGCTGTTAAGCTTGAAGAAAAAAGAAACATCCAACAGTTTTCACAAAGGCTGAAGACTGATCTCTGCCTTACAGGTGCAGAAAATTCTTTCTTATTTCTGATTTTGAAGTTTAGATAAGGGTGGAAGGGTGTTGTGGATTGATAGCAGAGCTAAATGTGGTTCTCAGTCTCTCTCCCTGCCTGTAATTATTATATCTCTTTAATAGAAGGAGAAGATTACTCATGGTCAACACTGTCCATATACATTTTCATTAAATTAGAACACTTCATTTGCATTCCAGAATTCTGAGACTCCTTTGCTCTGCTGTGGTGATGGTGGTTTAGTTGCTAATTTGTGTCCGACTCTTCCAACCCTATGGGCTATAGCCCACCAGGCTCTTCTGTCCATGGGATTCCCCAGGCAAGAATATTGGAGTGGGTTGCTATTTCCTTCTCCAGGAGATTCTCCTGACTCAGGGATTGAATCCAGGTTTCCTGCAGTGCAGGCAGATTCTTTACTGATTGTGTCACTGGGGAAGCCCCTTTGCTGTGCTAGATCCTTCATCTTGCTTGGAGGACGTGAAGCTGATAAAGCCTCTAGATTTTGTTTTACATGTTAAAACAAAGAAAGCCTCACAGTGAGTTTCTGGCCTAGACGGGGTGCCATTCAGGTTATTGAAATGGTATTCTGTTGTGGTTCTAGGTTACCCTGAAGCCGAATTCTAATTTACTTTAATGATAAGAGAGAGACATTGAGAATGTTGTTAAGGACTTGAATGTAGTTTTTGCCTAAGGATGATAAACTAGTGTTCCTGTATATAATTCTAGAACCCCAAGTTCCTTCATAGACCAAAAAAATTAAACCTTCTCTTTAGCTAATTGTGTCCTTCTACATTAAAGGTTTATCCACTAGTGTTCAAAGTTTTATTTCCAGCTGCCACTAGTGGGCCAAGTTTGTTAAGATCTGCTCTGCATGTACGGAGAAGGCAATGGCACCCCACTCCAGTACTCTTGCCTGGAAGATCCCACGGCCGGAGGAGCCTGGTAGGCTGCGGTCCATGGCGTCTCGAAGAGTCAGACACGACTGAGTGACTTGACTTTCACTTTTCACTTTCATGCATTGGAGAAGGAAATGGCAACCCACTCCAGTGTTCTTGCCTGGAGAATCCCACGGATGGGGGAGCCTGATTGGCTGCCATCTGTGGGGTTGCACAGAGCCGGACACGACTGAAGCGACTTAGCAGCAGCAGCTCTGCGTGTACAATAGTTTGTGTGCCTGGAACCCTATGGGATGACACTAGCAGCTGAGTTAAGTCTGGGATCAGTTTGAGAATGCTTTATTAGTACCCTGGAGTGGAATTTGTAAGTAGACTGGCTTTCTGCCTTACCCTCCAGATACTTTGTTTGGTTCTTCAGATTCTACCTTGCTTTTGATTTCAGTTGTGAGTGAGGAGTGAGGAAGAACATTTTCTCTATTCTCCTTCCTCTCTTTGGATTTTGACAAAAACCAAATCATATAAGGCTGTGAGAAGAGGTGCGCAGTAGAGATGCAGTCCTTGTAAAAGTTTCAAGCTAGGGCTTGCACAACTTCCATGCATACAAAATAAATATCTCTAATTCTTCTTGTGACCAGCTGTGCCTCCCAATTAATTGTAAGGCTTGCAGGGCTCCACAACATTCCCACACACTGTCCTTTTTCATGAGAATGAAGATATTGTCACAGATTCATTTGGAGCAATTTAAATATCTCACTTAGGGACTTCCCTGGTGGGCCAGTGGTTGAGAATCCGCCTGCTAATGCAGGGGACACAGGTTCGATCCCACACACCTCGGAGCAACTGAGCCCGGGTCCCACGAGCCCAGGAACTGCAACAAGAGAAGCCACTGCAAAGAGAAGCCCGTGCACCCCAATGAAGAGTAGCTCCCACTCTCTGCAACTAAAGAAAACCCTCAAGCAGCCATGAAGACCCAGCACAACCAAAAATAAAATAAATTTTAAATAAATAAGTATCTTACCTTTTCTTGAATAAATCAGCACATTCATGATGTAAAATTTAAGAGGAGCAAAAGGGGATCCCTTTGTCCCCAGCTATCTAGTTCCTCTCCCCAGGAACAGCTAGTGTTACCAGTGTCTTTTGTGTCCTTCCAGAGGTTATTTTAAATGAATATGCTGGCCAAGTACATATATTGGTTATTTTTTCCTTTTAAAAAGTAATAACATATTAAATGCACTGTTAGCAGTGTATCTTAGTGATTGTGCATATCAGTATACAAAGTTTGCTCATCTGTTTTATGTTTGCATAATATTGTATCAGATGGGTAGACTAAGATCTGTTTTATTAATCCCACATTGATACACACTTTTCCCTAATGTTTTGTTATTATAAACCTCAGCAGAGAATAAACTTGCACATTGCACCTTTATCAGTTTGCAAGTATGCGGATATATCTGGAGAAAAAATATTAAAAGCAGAATTGCAAGATTAAAGGAAATTGCATATATGATTTTGATGGGTGTAGTCAAACTGTAGTCCATAAGGGTTGTACCAGTTGGTACTTCCAGCATACACCCCAGTACTTTTTTGAAGATCTGGAAAATCCAAATATGATTCTTAGTGTTCAGTTAGTCAATTCAGTTGCCCAGTCGTGTCCGACTCTTTGCGACCCCATGAATTGCAGCACGCCAGGCCTCCCTGTCTACCACCAACTCCCGGAGTTTACCCAAACTCATGTCCATCAAATTGGTGATGCCATCCAGCCATCTCATCCTCTGTCATCCCCTTCTCCTCCTGCCCCCAATCCCTTCCAGCATCAGGGTCTTTTCCAATGAGTCAACTCTTTGCATCAGATGACCAAAGTATTGGAGTTTCAGCTTCAGCATCAGTCCTTCCAATGAACACCCAGGACTGATCTCCCTTGGAATGGGCTGGTTGGATATCCTTGACGTCCATGGGACTCTCAAGGGTCTTCTCCAACACCACAGTTCAAAAGCATCAATTCTTCAGCGCTCAGCCTTCTTCACAGTCCAACTCTCACATCCATACATGACCACTGGAAAAACCATAGCCTTGACTAGACAGACGTTACTTTGTTGGCAAAGTAACGTCTCTGCTTTTAAACATGCTGTCTAGGTTGGTCATAACTTTCCTTCCTAGGAGTAAGCATCTTTTAATTTCATTAACCCTGCAGAAGGGCAGGATGGGGGTGGTACTAAGGGATATGAATGAAACAGTGTGTTATAGTGACGAACTTGCAGCCTCTGGGGGGTAATAGACATTGTTGACTGTTGTCCATGGCAGAGCACTGAGTGCTGTGGAGGATTCAGTGCACATCTTCCTGCCGACAATAGGGGATGCACATTGAAGTCATAACCTGCCTTTCCTCAGGTGTTTCCTGAAGGTGTTTAGTAACCCACAGGCGCCTCTCCTCACTATTATAGTGGGTAGAGAAGGAATTAGAATTGGGAACATTGTCTGAGGTCCAGGTTAAGAATGAGGTACCTCAATATAAGATATTTTCCCCCTAAAGCATAACATACATTCAGTCAAGAACACTAATCTTGATATAAGCTTGATGAGATTTCACGCATGTGAACACTGAAGTAACTACCACATCAAGAGAGGCATTTCAAATGTTCTGAAACATTCTTTTCTTCATGGATACTCTCCTTTCCCCATCACCACTATTTTGATACCTGTCACCATATCGGAATTCTTATAAAATGGAATCATATGGTAATGACTTTAGTGTCTGGTTCTTCTCGCTCACCATAATGTCCTGACCTTAGAATATTAAGACAGTTAGAATTAATCCTGGATTAGGAAACAGCAGAATGCAGCTGAAGATAGTTGCTTCTCTGCCCTTTGTCAGTGGATCTGGGAGATAGCGGGTACACTCCCTGCCATCCTGTTCGCACCCAGGACAGGTTATGTGTGTGCTAAGTCGATTCAGTCCTTCCAACTCTCTGCAACCCCGTGGACTGTAGTCCCCCAGATTCCTCTGTCCATGGAATTCTTCAGGCAATAATACTGGAGTTGCTGTGCCTTCCCCCAGGGGATCTTCCTGACCCGAGGAATGAACCCAGGATGAATTAACCTTTGTAAGTCAAAGAAGTAGAGTGTTGATGCAATGCAGAGCTTTCAAGGCAGGCTGACAGAGAGCCAAATGAGATCATTGTCTAGTAGCTGTATTTAGGCTGGTAGGATAATCTCTTAGGACATTTATGCAAGTTGTAGGAATTTGATGATTCACATGAGGCCCAGAGATGGTACCAACTTCCGGCATAGCATGATCCAGGGACTCAAAAAATGTCAGGGCTCTTGATACTTTAGTAGTTTTATTCTCAGTACAACTTTTGTAAGCAGTCTGGCCATGCACATTCCTCAGGCTGCCCTGATCTGATACCCCTGGATTCAGAGTGAAATTTCCTTTCCCAAAACTTACCTGTCAAATCCTAGTGAAAGGGCCATTCTCATTGGCCCTTTTTTGGGTCCAGGAAGATGGAGTTGTCTGGTTGACAAGGCTTGGATAGTACCCTCAATGATATATGGCGGTTTTAAAATACTCTATATAGTATGGACATCATTCCTACAGTCATGGCAATGATGCGATCAAGTATTTTGTTTCTCTCTCTCCCGGATACTGGATGTCCTCAGAAAAGAGGATTCTTGTGAATGTCTTTTCAGTTTAGTAATTAGCTTGAACCTCTGCCATCTACTGGGCCAGGTACTCCTGGAAATATGGAGTTCGTGTTCCTATGGAGGTTGCAGTCTAACGTGAGTGGGAAAAAGTGCACGATAACTACACTGTCGGGGTGAGTTAGAGCAGGAAAGGCATGTGTGTGTGAGAGAGAGAATAAAACAAGTGTAAAAAAGAAGGAAATAAAAAACTACAAAAGAGCAGATTTCCACACTAGGAGACTAAATCAGATACTAAGGAAGTGTACAGGTGTTTGTTTCTGGGTTGTGCAGATTTTTGACGAATAATTGGACTTGGGTCTAAAAGCAGGTTTGTAGATGACTAAGAGTGCACCCATTCCCTAACTCTTAAATTTATATATACTACTTTTCTTGCCAAGCATTTTGTTTTCAGCTTTTATGCTCTATCAAGTTACTCTTTAGTGTTTGAAAGGGTATAGGAAGAGGGGAGATGGAAGATTTCTAAGATGAAGATTTATAATATCAATTTTTAATATAAAATTATGGGAGGAGGCCTGCCTTAAAATTTTGGGTTTTTTTTTTTTCAATTTCCTTTGCCCTGTAGCATCCCCCCACCCCCACTAGCCCCCAACCCCTCAGACAAACCCACTGCATTCTAAAGGTTTGCCACCTCAAAGCTAGAAGCATAGTAGCTGGCAGAGTGTCTAGGAACTTGTTAATCATTTACTCACAGAGAAAGTCACATTTTCCTTTCTTTAGAGGTAGTGTTAACAGAGCACTTAAAGCCATGTTAACCTGGATAGAATTTAGAAAGAAAAACTCAATACCATGATCACCTCCAACTACCGCCCCCCCTTTCCCCATCACCCACCAAAGCTTTAGGCATCTGCAAGAAATTAGTGTGATTAAAAGTCTTAAGACTTTGGCAACAGAACCAAGCAGTTTTGGATCACCTAGAAAACAGTCCACCTTGTGGGTAAAACTCTAGATGACAGTTTCTGTAAGTTGACAGCAAGAACAAAAAAAAAAAAAAATTCTTCTTTTAACTAGTTGACTTGAATAGCAAGGCTGATGTTGGGAAGTCTCAGGTGCCTTGTTTCTCCTCTTGCCCTTCTCCAGCTCTGCTGCAGGGGAAAGTGCAGCTTTGATTTCTATTACTCAGAAGCAGTAACCACAGCTCTTGGTCTTTTATTCCTTTTTAGGTTTTGTTTTTTGATGCTTGTGGCAGAAACTATGAGATTAAAAATCTGATGCAATATTAAATAATTGGCATTAGAAAAATAAGTGTAATGGTAACTCTTCCATTTCAATCATTCTTCAAGGCTTCAGGCTTAACAGTGCAATTTAAAGAGGTCTTGGCTGAGCCCCTTTACTGTGCACTGGATATTATCACAAGATTGTTAGCTATTTTCCAGTATAAAATAAAATGTTTAAAAAAATAGGTGTTAATAAGCCCTTTCATCTATTACAGTATAAAATGCTTTTTAGGTTCTTTGTTTGCTTTTAGTTTTTTTAGTTTAAATTTTCAGTTTGTTTCATTTTTCATCATTGTATCTTGAAGAGAGAAGTGATATAAAGGAGTCTAAAATGAGTACTATGGAGAGCTTATCTCAGGGAGTTGGCCCCAAAGGGAAAATAGATGTGCATTCCTCTCTCCACTCAGCATTCCATGGAACTGGAAGAACCTGTAGAAAAGAAAGGCGATTGTTATCTTCCTAACAGCCTTTTGTGGAGTATGTCCTGGGCACAGGTCAGGTCAACACCTCTTCCAGGTCTGTGGGAGTTTCCTAAAGTGAAGTCTTATATCCATTTTACATAGAAGGTTGACTAACGGGCTCCCCTTACATGAGAGCCTTAAAGGGGCTCGTGTCTATTAGAGGAGCTGCGCTGGTGCCGAGCTGAGCACGGGGAGCTGGGGATGGGCTCGGCGCTGGGCAGGTGGCTGCTTGAGCGCGGGCCCACGCGCAGGTGCCGCCGCCCTCTTTGGTCGCAGTGCTCTGACAAAGGACGGTAATGCTCACGGACAGATGATTCCTGTTTTGTTAGGGTGCCGGAAGTGGCTCAGGAGCTGCCATTGACTTCACCTGTGGAGGACTTCCGGCAGCCTTATTACAGCAGCAGTGGTAACTTGGAGACGCTTTCAAAAAGGGCTCCCGCGAAGGGCAGAGCAGGGAAGTCAAGGCGGGCAGAGCAAGACCACTATGAAACAGACTACACGACGGGAGGCGAGTCCTGCGATGAGCTGGAGGACGACTGGATCAGGTACCAGAGCATCTCTCGCTGGAAGCCCTGCAAAATCCCATGGTTTTGGTGGTGTTGCCTCCTTGCCTAGGGTGGGTGGTGTAACCTCATTCTTTGCCAACCAGGCTGGTTTTTGTTACATTTTTCCCCCCTTAGTACCCTTTTGTAATAAAAATTGATGTGGAGGGAATGTGTTTATCTTTAAAACACTTTCCATGCACCCCCACAAAATGACAAACTTGGCCCGTGCTGTATACTTTTACCAGTAGCCACCCAAGAAAGGTTTGTCAAATAAGTAAAATACACATATAGAAGAACTTTGTTTTATTAATTAGAAAATTCCAGACTAGCGTTATGGCTCTTTCTTTTGACGTTTACTTTTAAGTTAAGCTTTCATGATGAGACCAGAGATTCTTTTAAAAGTTTAATCCAAAGGACTTTGGCAAACAGATTTGTAAACAATTGAGTTAACATTTTAGTGTTGTGGTTAAGTTACTTTTTGTGTCAGTGGTTTGGTAATAGTCCAGCATTGATCCCCAGCTCTACTTGGGTATGACTTATAGCCTTTTGGCCCAAGTATTCTGAGGACTGGGACACAGATCAGAAATATTTGCTGTGTGAATTGTGGTGAATCAAAACATTGCTTCCCAAGCTGTTAGGAGGGATGGATAGGGCAAATAGAGCTGGAAATCTCTTACTCACTGGTGGCTCTCATATTTCATCCCACCTTGCCCCTCGAGAATTTTGGTCTCATTTAGCCACCTGTCTATAAAATGTTTGCCTATCTTGTATCATGCAATATTTAAATGCAAACTTTCAGAAATTCTGAATACTCATTTCCCTTCTGAGCAAATCATTTAATTTCTCCTCTCTTTAAAATGAAGATACTTAGACTGTCTTCGATAAAACATTTAAAATTCCATATTGCTATGAAGCACCTAACCCTAACCCTGTGGAACAACTCAGTATTTCCTCAGTGGATTATGGGTGGTTAACAGCATCACCATCATATGTAAGGAATAGCTGACATATTGAGAGATACAAGTGATAAGAATTTCAGAATTTTTTTCATAGTTTAACACATTGTCAGATTATTTTTGCAGTGAGCATGCATTTTCATACATGTACCTTTTCATATCTGCTTTTACAATCAAAACTATTTCTGTTAAAGGAAAACAAGACCCGCCCTCCCATTTTCTCACCAAAAAAATGCTCAAAACCATCTGAAAACTACAGATAGTAGCAGAAAACAGCCACCTGTCAATCAGCTGCTCTGCCACTGAAGGGATGAAAATATTCTTTGTGTTCATAATTCCAGTTTTAAGACTAAATATAAGTGTCCATTCTCCTGTCGTGTTGTATATTTAGAACAAATGAGTTCCTAAGACCACTCTGAAATTTCATAAATGATTTTCAACACTTATTTCTAAAAATCAATAGGCAGAGTTTTTAAAAAAACAACAGATGAGCATCAGTGTAAGAAGCATAATCATTCTTAAAAGAACTTCTTTGTATCCCAACTTCCTCTATCCATAAGCAATAGCAACAAGAAGAAAACCAAGAGAATGTCATTCTCCACATGCCACCAGCTTTATTATCTTTGTGGAACTTAAGTCTGCTCAGGATATATAAAAGACCATTTTCTCTCTGAATTTTTAGGGAATATCCACCTATCACTTCAGATCAACAAAGACAACTCTACAAGAGAAGTTTTGACACTGGCCTACAGGAATACAAGAGCCTACAAGCAGAACTTGATGAGGTCAATAAAGAACTCTCTCGTCTGGATAAAGAACTGGATGACTATAGAGAAGAAAGTGAAGAGTACATGGTAAATTCAAACCTGATAATTAGATATTACATAGAATTTTATTCTAGTCTATGGAGCTACATTATCCTTTATACTAGTATTGATACAGATTTTGCTAGTAATTACCAAACTGTAATTTCATTGAATACTAATTGAAATCCAGTCTTAAAGTCTTTTTGAAATAGAAGAGTATACTAATGTAGTTAAGATTTATAAAAAAATAATCTGTACATATATCCCTTCCTGTTTAAAATAAAATAGCTACATTACTTTTCTATTTATAAACCGAAAAGAGTTTACTCTTTCTGTAAAAAAGAGTTCACTCTTTCTGTAAAAAAAATTCAAATAATTCAGAGTGGAAGACAGAAAAATAGATTGCCTTAAATTTTTTCAACCAAAATATTAGTTGTTAAAATGTACCCTCCCTGCAGAAGTGTACCTAGAAGTAATCTTTGATAAAGAATCATAAGTTCTACTTGTATCTTTCCTGCTTTTTTTTTTTTTTTTTTAACTCAACAGTAGTTTGTGGCTTGTCTTTATTTGTTTCCCTTGATCACCTGTCTGGGGTCTTGTTTGTCCATGTAAAGTTACTCTTTACTTCTTAAGTCCCCTCTCCGTGTTGTGCTCTTTGGAAGGAAGTCACTCTGCATAGATCACACTTAAGAAATCATGGAATTATGCTCCAGCTCTTTAAAGGCAGTATACCTACACAAGTTACTTGGAATTTGTCTGCACAGGAAATTTGTCACGTCCATTTATTTAATTATTTATATCAGTGTAGATGCGGAGCTATCTGTTCTAAACTTTAGCTTACAATCCAGCACTGCTTAGTTTTGTTGCTTGAGTTGCTTTAGCGAGGACCACTAGGAACCCTTTCAGTTGCCTCTTGTGTTTCTTTGACCTACTCCCATCTTTGTGAAGGTTTCTCTTTTTAAATATTTTATGACATTGCTTATATTCTGCTGTTTTATTCAACAGCAGTTTATGATTATCAACAACAGTTTATGGAACACAATGGAGATCTGAAAGCATTAATGTGCTTAATTTTTTTTTAATGAATCTTTATCAATAATAAAGATCTACTTGCTGAGAAAATATTTTTATCTGTTAAAAAAAAACTTCATTATTTTCAATTTTGTGATCATACCATAATTTACTTAATAGTCATTCTCTATGAATAGACTTTTAAGTATATCTCCCTCCCCATTCCCCCCACCTGCCTCTACTTGTAAAACTACACTGGTGAAGCTCTCCAGCCTTGTGTACTTACTTGCTTATCTGCTGGGACAAATTCCAGTATGTGAAATTGCTGAGTGAGAGGTTATGTACCTGTAAACTTTTGTTGCAAAACTGCCCTCCAGAAAGATTATATCAACTGTATTCCCCACTAGTAATGCTCTAGAGGGCTTCTGTGACCCACATCTCACTAACATTTTATGCCTGAAAAATGACTGCCTTGTGTCTTAGATACCAGCATTTAACCTTTTTTTTTAAATCACATCATGTACTTATTGGAACTTTATAGTCCTTTTATGAAATACCTTTTGCCATTTTTAACTGCGATGATCTGCTTGCTGGTTTTGAAGTATTTGCTTCTTATATAGTTTGTTTATTGCTTTCTTTTCTGTCTTCTCCGTGGTACTGTAAACCTTTCTCAATCTATTTAATGCTTATTCACTGTTACTGTGTGCTTGATGTGGAAGTGCTGAGGTTAGAAAGGTAAATCATGTTTCTACCTTCAAAGAACTCATGTTTAAAAAAAAGAGAGAAACCGACACCTAACAAGTTAAACAGTGGTACTAATGTCATATTTACAGTATGTATAGAAAGTACTGTAACTAAGTGCTCCGAGAAGGGATGAAGTCTGTTGAGGGGAGGCTTCACTGAGAGGTAACTATGGCAGATTCTCCAGACAGCAGGGGAGGTACATGAGAACCTCATGAGTACAGCTATAAGGGGAACACAATGGGAATCTGAAAGCGTTAATGTGCTTAATTTTTTTTGAAGGAATTACAAGTGCGGGGCACTGGAATGATAGGAGACTACATCAGTAGAGAATTTAATGGGGTGCTTGCACCAATTTTATCATGGTAATGGGATCAGAGCTGTGCTTTTTGGGGTCCACATGGTGCGTGGACTGCCATGGGGAGAGACGAGAGTCACAGGGAGTTACCCGCTGATGTGAATGCAACGTGAGAAGCATCTCAATGTCATAAATTTCCCATAACTGGGTTCCTTCAGGCCCTCCCACTGACCATAAAAGTTTTGAGAACTTTAAGACTTCTTTATTTTAACTCCTTATATTCTTGTCATAAGCTGACAGTTTTTGCTCCAAAGTATAACAGCAGGAGTGTTACTTTTGAAAGAGAAAATGCCCCACTAAACACATTCCTTTGTTTCTTAATAGGCTGCTGCCGACGAGTACAATAGACTGAAACAAGTTAAGGGAGTAAGTATCCTAGATTGTAAGATTCTTTTAGGAAGACCTTTTCTAGTATGTGTCTTTCATTTAACCTTTAGAATGACTCTGGATACCTTTAGAGAACTTCGGATACTCTGATACCTTGTCACACATACAACGATTGTAGACAAAAGGCCCTATAATTGCAAGATGAAAACTATAAGAAGTTGGAACTTAAAAAAATAAAACAAACAAGTAAAAAAGGAAGTTAAAAATACACAGATCATAAGTATACAGCTTGGCAAACTTTCACAAAGCAGCCACACACCTTTGTACCGGCACCCCCTTGAAACACATTTCCTGGGTAACCACCATCCTAATTTATAACATCATGGATTAGTATTGCCTATTTTGAACTTTGCATAAATGAAATCATAGAGTATGTAACTTGTGTGTGATTTTTTAAAGTATCTATGCACATGGGCACATATTTGCTAGCTATATACATAGGCATGAAATTGAAGGGTCATTGAGCAATGGGGATCCAGCCTTGGGTAGGGATTGTCAGCAGTGTCCCTGGTTTGTACCAGTTTATAGAGTCCTGTTGCTCCATATTCTTGTCAACACTTGGCATCATCAGTCTTTTTCTTTTTATCACAATACACAGCCTGTGGGATCTTATTTCCCCAACCAGGGATTGAACCTGGGTCCTCAGCAGTTAAAGTGCAGAGTCCTAACCTCTAGACAACTAAGGAATTCCTAGAAATTTCATGAATTTAAATTAAAGACTTCAGGGATTTCCCTGGTGGTCCAATGGCCAAGTTTCTGAGCTTACAATGCAGGGGACCCAGGTTCAATCCCTGGTTAGGGAACTAGATCCCACATGCCACAGCTAAGAGTTCACTTGCCTCAACTAAAACTTGCACATGCCACAACTAAGACCTGATGCAGCTAGATAATTTTTTTTTTTAATTCAAGAGTTTAAAGGTGTATATAGTAAAATTTCTTGTCTCATTCCCCATTTATCTAGTTTCCTTATTCTAAGTCAATCCGTATAACCAGTTTCTTGCTTTACTGATTTTTTTTTTTCCAAGATCTTGTGTTAGCCAAAAAGGCCAATACGTTTTCTTGATGACTTTCCAAATCATTAGAAATGAGTGTATCCTTTGTAAAACTCGTGTTAGAAGATATGACTGAGCAGAGAGAATCAGCTGCTCGTGTGGTTAGAAATGCTGCCAGGTGCCTTGTGCGTGTCACTTCATTTAACACTCCTTGCAATTCTGTATGACTAATATTCCCTTTTTGTTGTTGCTGTTCACCTCTGCCGTCCCAGCAGCTAATACATAACTCGTTTTTATTTTATTAAACTTACTCGTTTCTTTTCCCCCCACTTTTTTTTAGTCAGCAGATTACAAAAGTAAGAGGAATTACTGTAAACAGTTGAAGAGCAAATTGTCACACATTAAGAAGATGGTTGGAGATTACGACCGACGGAAAACATAGACGGCAGACGCCACATTGTTGGAGAGGTTAAGAAGTATCTGACTGACATCTCTGCAATGTTGTCAGGAGTCAAAATGACTTTGGGCTCTAACCCGGGAGGCCAAATCTCTGTGATCATTACAGAGTTTTGGTAGCTTTAATATCATCAGTGTTGAAGCAGTTTATAAATAGCTTTTGATAATCAACTGGGCTGAACACTCCAACTAAGGATTTTATGCTTCAAACATTGGTTCTTGTGTTAAGAACTGTTATTTGAGGTTTTTAAACTTTTCAGGAAGGTCCTGGAGTGGACTGTGCTATGAACTTTCACATCCTGGGCAATCAGGTCTTAATACCTAAGTGTGCTCATTGGGTCTTGTAGGGGGTAGTTTAATCCTCCCAGAATTCTCCCTTCAGATAACTGTTACTTATAAATAAATAATCATTCATTTTCAGATAAGGAAACTGGGCCCATGCAATAAAGTCTGAAGTGAAACTGCTTGTTGGCTAGCTTGCAGTTTTGGTTAAATCTATCTTATGACTCCATTGATAAAGTCCCTGGCCTTTTCTTATTTTAGCTACTATGAATACTGAATTCTACCAACCGCCCTATTGATTGTTTTTTTTTTTCTGTATATAAATGCTTAAGAGCTTTTTATTTCATGTTATCCTGGTAATAAAGATCATGTAAAAGTAACAAATGTATGAAATTTGAAGATTGTAAATACATGTTTACTTTTGAAAAATCAAAGTTTAAACCTACTGGTTAGAATTTTGTTGTGTATTTTTAAATGCTTTTTATCTTTTATGGTTTACATACTTTTTTAAAGCCAACTAGGCATTTACTTTTTATCAAAGTACCTAATTACATTTATAATTCAATTCTGACTTGAACTGTATTTTTTGGGAATGTTCAAGTTTTGTACATATTTTATAATTATTAAACCTGGTGTTTTCTTTCCATAATATACCTTTTTGACATCGTTAGTGCTGTTAATATTAAGCTGTGGAAAACTACACTCAGAAGTTGTATCTGTTGTTGTTTTAAATTATTTTGGGTGCTGTGCTGGTTGGTAATATCCTAAATCCTTTGGCTAACAGAAGGCTGACTTGTCTGGAAATGGAATCCAATATTGTTAAGCACCAAATTATTTCAAATGGTGCCCTTTAATTCTCAGCATTTTTTTTTAATTCAAAATTTTCCTGGTAAAGTAAAATTAGCTAATACTGGATATATAGCTAACCAAATTGACTGTGATTATCCCCTCAGTTTAGAACTCTCATTTAAATATATTGTTTTTAATATATTAGTCTGAATCATTTTCCAAAGATAAACTTTTAAATAAGGTTTCCATTGTAACACTGACTTAGTTTCAAGTTGGAAAAATTCTTACTTTTCTGTGTATTGCACATGCTGACTACAGAAGGTAATGGTTTGTTTTTCGTGCCTTTTGGAGTCATGCCAAATAGTGAGGACTCTCTTGAGCAACATAATTGATTTTGTGTGTGTGTTAAAATTTAAACTCTATTCTAGGAAGTCAGCATAGTTTATGAAGGCATGTTTGCCAGTTTTGTGATGAAACAAAGCTATTCAGCTGAATGCAGAAAATCAAGTAGCATGAGTTTGCGTTATAAAATTGTGCCATAAAATTGGACTTTGAAAGTTTAAAAAATCATTTTCCAAATGTGGTACTTACACTATTGACCACTCCAGGAGTCAGGATCAGGATGGAGGGAAGTGTTGGCTTTCCCAGCCAAGGGTAGAACCTGTGCCCCCTGCAGTGGAAGTGCAGAGTCCTAACCATCGGTGGTGGTGGTGGTTTAGTTGTTAAACTGTGTCCAGCTCTTTTCAATTCTATGGACTGTAGCCTGCCAGGGTCCTCAGTCCATGAGATTTCCCAGGCAAGAATACTGAAGGGGGTTGCCATGCCCTTGTCCAGGGCATCTTCCTGGTCCAGGGATTGAACCCAGGTCTCCTGCATTGCAGGTGGATTCTTTACCAACTGAGCCACCAAGGAAGCCCTCCTAACCACAGGACTGCCAGGGAATTCCCCTGGGGGATTGGCATTAACCAGTGGGATATAATTTTGAAAGACTACTCAGGCAGTTTTCTAGTCTGAAAGTTGAAAGTTTAGATTAGATTTCAGAGATCTCTTCCATCTTTGATCTTCTGTGGTTATGTTTGCATTCTGCTTTCTGCTATAAACCACTGTTCCAAAGAGTTTGTTGAAAAAGCACATAGTTTGTCTGATAAGAATTTACAACATAAAGTGATTCCCTTACATGTGTGATTCTGGATTACAAGTAGATAAGATCAATATTTTAATTTCTTTTTATTTGGAAAAATTTAAAGAAACACAGAAAACTATACCCAGAAATAACAAGTGTTAATATTTTGTCATATGTGCTTTGTATTTTTTGAAATAAATTTAAAACTATTAAGTATTTGTAGTAACAGTTACATCAGATCAGATCAGATCATATATGGAATCTAATTTAATCTTTATGATAGCCTCCTGATATAACCATTTCTCATTCTCATTTTACAGATAAACTAATGATTTGATAGGTCCAATGTCAATTGGTCCATTGTCTCATTGGTCCAATGAGACAATTGGTCCATTGTCTCATTAGCAAGTGATGGAGGGATTGGGGGCAGGAGGAGAAGGGGACGACAGAGGATGAGATGGCTGGATAGCATCACTGACTCGATGGATGTGAGTCTGAGTGACCTCCGGGAGTTAGTGATGGACAGGGAGGCCTGGCGTGCTGCGATTCATGGGGTCGCAAAGAGTAGGACACGATTGAGCAACTGATCTGATCTGATCTGAAACTAGGATTGGGATGATCTGTTGGAATATTACCTTCTATATTCCTATTCTAGGTTGACTTTGTTAATAAATCAGTGGGTTGGATAAGGTTGGATTGTTCTGTCTGCTGTTATTAATCCTGTTATAAATTTGAGTGCATTTGACCCTGGACCCTTGAACAACTTGGGTTTGAACTGCGTGGGTCTATTTATGTATGGATTTTTTTTTTTTCATTGAACACATACTATATGATCCACGAATGCAGAGGGCCAACTGTAACGTTATATGTGGATTTTTGACTGCTTGGAGGATCCGCACCCCCAACTCCCTCATTGTTCAATAGTTATCTGTACTTTTAATTAGCATAAGGTGCTTCATGTAGAAGATCTGCAGTATCTGTGAATGCCTGAATGGGTATGCCTGTGTAAAGAAGAGTCAGGGTAGAAAACTGCTTTAACCATGACTTCAGGGATCTTAAGTTGAGGTTGAAGCAATCTCCCTGCTTCAGAGTTGGGACAGAAGTGTCTCCCATCTGTTGTTCAGTCACTCAATCGTGTCCGACTCTTTGTGACCCCTTGGACTGCATGCAGCACACCAGGCTTTCCTGTCCTTCACTGTCTCCCAGAATTTGCTCAAACTCGTGCATTGAGTCAGTGATGCCATCCAACCATCTCATCCTCTATTGCCCCCTTCTCCTTTTGCCTTCAGTCTTTGCCAGCATCAGGGTCTTTTCCAATGAGTTGGCTCTTTGCATCAGGTGGCCAAAGTATTGGAGCTTCAGCTTCAGCATCAGTCCTTCCAATGAATATTCAGGCTTGATTTCCTTGAGGATTGACTGATTTGATCTCCTTGCTGTCCAAGGGAATTTCAAGAATCTTTTCCAGAACCACAATACAAAAGCATCAGTTCTTTGGCTCTCAGCCTTCTTTATGGTCTAAATCTCACATCCATATGTGACTACTAGAAAAACATAGCTTTGACTATACAGACCTGTTTCAGCGAGGTGATGTCTCTGCTTTTTGATATGCTATCTCCGTTGGTTATAGCTTTTCTTCCAAGGGGTAAGCGTCTTAATTTTGTGGCTGAAGTTACTGTCCACAGTGATTTTGGAGCCCAAGGAAAAAAAATCTGTCACTGTTACCACTTTTTCTCCATCTGTTTGCCATGAAGTGATGGAACTGGATTCCATGATTTTAGTTTTTTGAATTGAGTTTTAAGCCAGCCTTGTCATGCTCCTCTTTCACCTTCATCAGCAGCTCTTTAGTTTCTCTTTGCTTTCTGCCATTAGAGTGGTATCATCTGCATATCTGAAGTGGTTGATATTTCTCTGGGCAATCTTAATTCCAGTTTGTGTTTCATCCAGCCCGGCATTTCACTTGATGTACTCTGCATAGAAGTTAAATATACAGCCTTGACGTACTCCTTTCCCAATTTCGAACTGACCCATTGTTCCATGTTCCAATAGTTCTAACTATTGCTTCTTGGCCTGCACACAGGTTTCCTTGGAGACAGGTTAAGGTGATCTGGTATTCCTCTCTCTTTAAGAATTTTCCACAATTTCTTGTGATCCACACAGTCAAAGGCTTTAGGGTGGTCAATGAAGCAGAAGTAGATGTTTTTCTGAAATTCCCTTGCTTTTTCTGTGATCCAGCAGATGTTGGCTATTTGATCTCTGGTTCCTCTGCCTTTTCTAAATCCACCTTGTACATCTGGAAATTTTCAAAGACTCAGCTGGAGGAATTTAAACTCAATCTGCTGGCAACTCATGGTTTTAATAAATTAAATGAAGGACATATATGACATCTTTTTCTAGATGAAGGACATGTATGACATCTTTTTCTAGTGTGAATAGTTTTCATAAACAAAAGTAAGTAACTTGGGTAGTTTTTAGAAAATGTGTGAAAATAACCCCACTTTGGAGTTAGAAAAAGAACATGGACACACAACTAGGATGATTTTTGTGACTGCAAAACATGGAAGGGTGTCTCCCCAAAATTCCAGTTGCTGCCACGGGACCGCTTGCTGTTCCTGCATATGTTGTCCTGTTCTTGTTGCTTTGTTGTTCAGTCGATAAATTGTGTCTGACTCTTTGCAACCCCATGCAGCACGCCGGGCTTCCCTGTCCTTCACTACCTCCGGAGTTTGCTCAGACTTATGTCCGTTGAGTTGCCAGGTGACCTTGGACAAATTACTTATCCTTCCTATACCTAGTTTGCTTTCTGTACAAAAGACACTTGTACCTAAATCATGGTTGTTATGAAGGTAGTTAATGTGTGACTTAGAACAGTCCTTGTCAGAAAGTAAATAATAAATATGGCCAGTTACCCCTATTTTTCAAAGCCAAATGGTGAAACTTTAAACAAGTTTTTAAAAGTAAACTGGGTTTTAAAAGTACATGTATCAACCCCATTCCACATACTTGGTGTGTGCTGAATACAGCTCTACAGTGTAAATTCTTTTTAATTTTAGGCAGATAACTGGCATTAGGTTTGGCATTGTGACCATTCACAGGTAATGAACAAATGCTTTAAAAGATGGTATAGAGTTAACATCAAGATAAAGATTGTTAGATACTTAAGCAATTCTGGAGGTTTTTAACGAGTCTGAATGATTGAGGTTCCATCTAAAGGTATTGCCTTAGGCAGATTCACCTCTCCCAGTCTTGGTACACTTTGAATTTCAGCTTGATCCATTCAGCTGAGCCATTTACAAATTTCCTAACTCTGTGGATTGTGTCCAGCCACCCATGGGCAGAGAACGGATTGTTTCTTTATTTAAAGTTGCTCCTTAGTTTTACAAATTGAAATGTTTGGCTAGGTTATATTGTTTCTTTTTTCTACCACTTTGTACACAAAATATTATGTTGGTCATAATAATGGCAAAAGATTACCATGGATTTATGCATTTTTGTTTTGCCTTAATACCATTCCTACTTGAGCTAAGATCTGAGACTGAAACATATTTAGAGGAGAGTGAACTTCACAGTTGGGAAAAGCTTGAATAATTCAGCCTCCTGTCCACAAATATGCTTTAATTTAAATCTATTGGCAAACCCTCTGTCCTTTTCCTGGTTTTCCACAGTCTTCCCAGTCAACTGGATGGTAAACACAAATGAGAAGCTTGGGGCTTGGGTGGCAGCTGGCTGTCCTGTAGGTTTGTATCCCATCTTGGAACAGACTAGCCATTCAGAACAGAGAGGGAGACGGGGAGACAGGAGGAGTGTGGAGATTGTGGAAGGAAAGGAGGGAGGAGATAAGGAAAAGGAAAGGGGTGGAGTCTATATAGAGTGTTGGAGTCAAAGATGTGGAGGAAGGCAACGATGGAAGCCAACTGGCACTGGGAATCAGTAATGCTAACTTCCTCTAAAGACAACAATACAACTAGACAATAAGACCTTTTCTTCTGGGGATAAATAAAAGGAGCTGCTGATGGACGGCAGTTCCCTGAGCACCTATTGTAAACTGAAACCTTTTTCCGCTTCCCTGGTGGCTTTGATGGTAAATAATCCGCCTGCAATGCGGGAGATCTGAGTTGGATCCCTAGATAGGGAGAGCCCCCAGCGAAGGCAATGGCTACCCACTCCAGGATTCTTGCCTGGAGAATTCCATGGACAGAGGAGCCTGGCGGTCTACAAACCATGGAGTCGAAAGAGTCGGACACTACCGAGCGATAACACTTTCACTTTTCACTTTACTCTTCCTTGCTTAATTTTTCTCTATGTCACCATCACCATTTAATACAGTATATTTTTCTTCATAATGTCATGAAGGCACGGATTTTTGTCAGTTTTTCTCTGCTGTTTCCTCAGTACTTAGAACTGTATCAGTCCCAAAGTAAGTACTCAATAAGTATTTGTGACTTTAAGCACGGGCAGCAGAGGAGTTGGCTCAGCTGAGACTGCCGCTGTGGTCATCCAGTCCTCAGATCCTGTGTGGACGGCTACCAGGCCTCTGAATTTCCAAGAGCGAATGGCCACCGCCCTTCCCCGCCTCTTCGTGAATAGCGGGAAGGGTGCAGGAGATGCTTCCGGCACCCAAAGTCAGTACAAGGTTGCCGGGCCAGTGAGCGCCCGGCTCGAGCAAGCGCCACTCCCAGCAGTCGGAACGTTTGCGCGTCAGTACCGCGCGCAGCGGAAGGACTTCGGCGGAGCCCTTAAGACGGATTGAGCAGAACTTCCGGGAGAACAGAGCTCGACGGGACAGGTAAGTAGTAGAGGATTTCCCGGAGCACCGGTGGAGAACCGCCGCCTAGGAAGCAAGGCAGCGGGAGGGCCTTCGCGGCTGGGAGCGGAGGCTGAATGACCCCGAAACGCCTCATAGGGAAGAAGGGTGTGTGGGAGCGTGTGGAGGAGGAGGAGAATTTCCGCCTCTGAAGCTGCATAGAAGCATCTATCTAGGGCAGCAGTTTGGAGAGTGACTCTCTTTCCCTAAAGCAGGACGCAAGTTTGGTCCTTGTGGCCCTGGGTTTAGCTTGTGACCAGACTCCATCTGTGTGGCTTCAATAGAATTACCAACCTCTGAGCCATAAGTTTCACACCTGAAAAGCAGGACTGTTATCACCCTTGCCTCTCTCAAAGCGCTTGGCAAGCTTAGCTGTGAGGGAAAGCTTCATAAATTGCGATGTTTGGTGCAAATTTCATTGTTTACATGTAACATTCTGAGCTCATGTGAAGGAATCACACCGCCAGGCTTCTCCTGAGGGCAGTGGCTTTTCTGGAGTGGATTCCCAGCGGTATTTGTAAGAAGGTGGACTATTCAGTCATAGGCAGTTGAAGATGCTGCTTAAGAGGTTACCAAGTACATCTTTCTCCAGGCGGCATAAATCCTTTCTCTATTAACTGCTTGCATTGTAAACATCCAGCTTCCCTTTGAACAGCTGCAGTTATGAGGATCTTATTACCTCTCTCCTATCCCTGTAATTTCCCATTGCAGTCAGTTCGAATTAAGAAATTCTTGTATGCAGTGAGCCAGAGGTGTTCCTGATTGCAGCTCCTGCTCATTGGTTCTCAGCGTTGTTCCTGAACTTTCAGGGAATTAAAAGTCATAAACTAAAAATACTTTAAATATTGATGTGATGAACAGCAGTAACCACATCTTTAAGAATTTAAGCTTTTGATTTTTTATATTCACGATAAATACAAACACACCTCCATGGAAGAGCAAAATGTTCAGTTTCGTCGCTGCATGCTGTGTTACTACACTCATCATTAAGCCTATAAGGCACCAACATAAGTGTGTTGAGAAAGCACAGATGTCAAAATTAAGTCATTTCTTGTTATTTCAGGATACTAAAGTGGAACACCTGATTTCCTGAAACAATTGAATCCTCAGAAGTTTAGTAAACAATATCTGATTGTAGCAGGTGCCAAGAAAGCAGTGATGCCATAAAGGCAGTTTTCAATTTATTAATAGATTTTAATTCCAGAAGTTCATTTATGAAAGTCTACGTTTATTTGGATTTTTAAGTATATTTTTCTATAGAACAATGAATGAGTAGTGTGAAAATGAAAATGTTAGTCACTCAGTCACGTCCAGCTCTTTGTGACCTCATGGACTGTAATCCACCAGGCAAGAATACTGTAGTGGGTAGTCATTTGCTTCTCCATGGGATCTTCCCAACCAAGAGATTGAGCATGGGTCTCCTACATTGCAAGCAGATTTTTTACCATCTGAGCCACCAGGGAAGGCCAGTGGAGAATGGGTCTTGGTTATTGTCCTTATCACAAAAATTAATCTTTTTCCCTGCCACTGATGGGATTTGTTTTGTCCTTAATGTCTTGGCACTTAAGATTCCTTTGATCCTTCATTTATGAAAGAAGGAAGTTGAAAGTGAGAATGTAAGATGGAGAGGGAGATTCCATTGGGGAAGGTGGAGGTGTGAATGTGATGGGGTGTTTATTACTTGGTTATGGTTAATAGAGCAGCTTCCTAGGTGGCTCAGTGATAAAGAACCTGCCTGCCAACGCAAGAGGTGTGGGTTCAGTCCCTTGGTGGGGAAGATCCTCTGGAGAAGGAAATAGCAACCCACTCCAGTATTCTTGCCTGGGAAACACCATGGACAGAGAAGCCTGGTGGGCTATGTATAGTCCATGGGAATGCAGAGTCCAATGTGACTTAGAGTTTAAACAGCAACAAATGGTTAATAGATGCCTCTCAACACCAATTTTGTCCCTGATTATTAAAAAAAATACACATTTATATTGAAAATATGAAAATACAGAAAAGAATAAACAAAAACCCAATCATCCTTAATCCTAACATCCACTCAAAACCATTTGTCCTATTTACTGAATTACTAAATAGTTCCGTTTTCTTTTAATAGTTGGGATTATAGTGTAGGTTTGCCATTGTATTGTTTTAAAAAATGATCCTGGCTGTCCAGTGGTTAAGACTCTGCCTTTCAGTGCAGTGGGTGTGGGTTTGATTCCTGGTGGGACAGCTAAGGTCCCATGTGCCATGGGGAGTGACCAAAAAATTTAAAGTAAATTTTTAAAAATTATGAGCCATAAACATTTATCATTTATGAGTCAAGTAAATTTTATTAAAGAAGCTTGATTATGAAAAAATTCACACAGACACAAAGATGGAGAGGCAGTAAATGAATCACCCTGTATCTATCACTCAGTGATAAGAAGCAGCAGTTGTAGCTCGTGTTGTTTCGTCTATACTTGTACCCACTTCTCATAATTCTGTGGTTCTGTCCTGTGACACATCTTTAATGCATTTTTATTTTTTATTAATTGTAAAGAGAAGCTCATTTATATTGGTGCCAAATTTGAGCATAAATATTCACATTCTTTCTTTCTTGGGGATATGAAGAAGTTCCATGAGGATTTAAACATATTTGCATTCAACTACAATTATTGAATAAATGGCAAAGAATAATATGACTTTGCAGTCCGGGTTTTCTTTTTTTTTGCTTTGTATGTTTATTTCCCTCTCTTTACTTTTCAAATTTAATTATATACATTTGGTGACTATCATCTTGAATAAATTCACAGTCTAATGACTTTTTTACAATATGTAAGGAACAAAATGGATGAAGAGCCTGAAAGAACTAAGCGATGGGAAGGAGGCTATGAAAGAACATGGTAAGTAGGGCATTATTACTCTCTCTTCCCTTTTAGACATTGTTTTAGGTGTTTTTTTTCCCTCAACAACACTTTTGAAGTATATTTTACACATGTTAAAATTCATCTGTTTCTTATGTATAATTCAGCGATTTTTAGAAATCTTCAGGGCTGTGAAAACATCAACATAAACCAGTTTTAGAACATTTTTACCATTCCAATAATATCCCTCATGTCCATATACAATTAATTCCATTTCTGCCTGTAGTCCTAGGCAACCATTGATCTATGTACTTTCTGTCTTTTTAGATTTGCCCTTTGTGGACATTTCATGTAAATGTAATCATATAATATGTGGTCAGTTTTGTCTGACTTCTTTAACTGAACATGCTGTTTTTAAGTTCATCCATATTGTAGCATGTATAAGTAATTCATCCCTTTTTATTGCTGAATGGTATTCTGTTATATGTTTATGCCATATTTTTTATTCATCCTTTCTCCATTTGATGGACATTTAGATATAATTTTTGACTGTTATGAATAATGTAGCTGTGAATATTCAGCTGCAGTTCTTTGTGTGGACATATTTTCATTTCTTTTGGGTTAATAAAATTTTAGCTTATCTTTTAAAACAATTAAATATTCCCTATAGGGAGATTCTTAAAGAAGATGAATCAGGATCACTTAAAGCTACAATTGAAGACATTCTCTTCAAAGCGAAGAGAAAAAAAGGTATGTAACCTTTGTGTGTGTTACAGAGGTAAAATTCCTTTAAGGGTTTTTGTCCACCTCTGCCCACTCCTCAGTACTTCATTTGAGCTGTGTTTCAGAGGAGCTGACTTACAGCCTTTTAAATAGCGAGGGTAGACCCAGCAACCTAGAGCCTCATCAGGGAAATTAATCTTCAGCGTTTTATCTCAAATACACATAATTATATGCATCCCATAAGTTAATAATTTACTTCCCTAGAAAAGTGCACTTTAGTTGAAAAGTTGTAATGATCTTTTAGGTAGTATATGTTATTTCCTTAAAACCTTTGCATAATTTTAACAGGGTATTTGAGCACCATGGACAAGTTCGACTTGGAATGGTATGATGTTATTCTTTTTCCCTTTACTGCTGCAGAACTAGTTTGAATTACACAAATATTCTGGCTCAAATAGAATAAACTTTTTAAAGGAATATGTTAAAAATATACATGTAGAATATGTAAATACTAAGTGCCATTTTTACTTGTTGGTCAAAAATGTATTTGAAAATTGTTCTTATTTATGTGTTTTGTTTATTTATGGGATTTTATTTTTGGTAGATGCGCCATCTGTATGTGGTAGTAGATGGATCAAGAACAATGGAAGACCAAGATTTAAAGCCCAATAGACTGACATGTACATTAAAGGTATACTAAAATTATTCTGATTTGTATTACATGTGAAGAAGACTGCTGAATTCCAAAAGAAATGTTTTTAAAGAATGCAGTCTTTTTTTTTTTTTTTTTTTTTTTTATTGAGGTAGTTCAAACTATAGCTAAGTAGAAGTGCTACTCTGGATTACTTACCAAAATCACTAATTATTTATGCTCTTAACTTCCACTCCATGTTAGGATCTTGCTTCGTCAGTTATTCCTTTTCTTTATTGAATCTTCATTCTCCTTTGACTTACTTGAATTAATCTCCTCAGCTTATAAATACATTCAGATTATTCCTAACTTATTCAAGCCCAACTTGTGTTTTGCTCATTTTCCTGTTTGTCGTTTTTGGATCTTTTTCTTATTTAGATTCTTTCTGTCTTACGTGTCCGAATGGTTCCATTTTTTAAGGCTGAGCTTAAACCTGTCTCATCACTTACCATTTCAAATTCAATTTTATTTACTATTTTAATTTTTATATTTATTTAATATTTTTAAATGTATTATTTTATTTATTAATATCTTTACCACTTAACATTTTTAAAAATTTTATAAGCTTAAAAATCATAAGAAATAGTGCTTGATAAATAGATTTCACAAAACCTGTTCTCTGCGTTACTATTTTGCTGTTATCTAGTTTTTTCTTTTTGTTTTCTTTAAACAGTTGCTGGAATACTTCGTAGAGGAATATTTTGATCAAAATCCTATTAGTCAGGTATGTAGATAAGTGATATAATTCAGACTTAGCATCCTGATATTATTGCCAAATATAATGTATTTTTTAAAACATTGGATATAAAAAATAAAATAAAACATTGGACATATATTCTATCACTTAAGTGATTCAGATTGTGTACAAGTTACTGTGACACTTGTCAATGAAAAGCAAGATAACTCTAGAAGTTAAACAATATACAGTGAACTCATAGCTAAATTTATGTCAAAAGTTTTTCATGTTACTTATTCCTTTTTAACTAGTCATTTATTTTAGTTACATATTCTTATCAAGAAGAAGTAATTTAAGTTAATAATCATTTTTGTTTTTATTTTGAGATTGGAATAATTGTAACAAAGAGTAAAAGAGCTGAAAAACTGACTGAACTTTCAGGTATGCATAAAATTACCTTTTTTGCACTCAAGGACTTTGCTTTGTTTATCTAACCTTGTAACCCTGTTCATGAGGTTGCCTAATAAGCAAAATGAAACCTTCCTGCAAGCTGTCTAGATAAAACACTTTAAAAAAAACTTCTATTAAACTCTCTGTCTCTAAAATGGCCTGTTTTTTTAAAAATTTTAGTTCCCCGACTAAGGATCAAACTTGTGCCCCCTGCATTGGAAAAGCAGTCTTAATTACTGGACCATCAGAGAGGTCCCTAAAATGATCTGTTTTAAAGTGAGTTCTGCACAGTGATGAATAGTATTATAGTGGATGTAAATGTTTATTCAATCATAAAAGTATTAGGATTAAATTATTGTAACCATTTGCAAGAGCCACTTAATCTTTTTTTAAAAATTATTTGTTTATTTTTGGCTCTGCAGGGTCTTCATTGCTGTGCACAGGCTTTCTCTAGTTGTGGCGAGCAGGGGCTACTTTATAGTTGCAGTGTGTAAGCTTATCATTGAGGTGGCTTCTCTTGTGGAACAAGGGCCCTAGGGCACAAGGGCTTAGTTGCCTGGAGGCCTGTGGGATCTTTCCAGGCCAGGGATGGAATGCTTGTCCCCTGTATAGCAAGCCAGACACAACCACTGGACCACCAGGGAAGTCCCTAAGTAAGATGTCTATCAAGTCTACATGATCCTCCTAGTTTGTAGTCTCAGCACAAGCTCCAGAGAGTTTTATTGACCCTGATTAAGATCTGCCCATCCATGAGCAGTCAAGTGGCTAAGGGAATGAAGTATTTTGTTGGTAGGTCTGGATTACATGTCTCTGCTTGAAGTAGGATAGAAGCAGGATAAATTCCACCTGTACCATGTCTTCTAAACTGGATTATTATATAATGAGGGAAGGATGGTTCCCCTAAGGAAAGGATGTAGGGCCAACCCTCCCGCATGTTCCCTGCCCCTAGTTAATAATAGTATTCTGTGGCTGCCTGGGAGGTAATATGTACAGAGAGGAAAAATCCTCTGGAGATTCTTATAGGCCTCTTGAGAATACAAGAGGCCTATAACCCTCTTTTCCCCTGAACATAATCACTGCTATAAACCACACTGAGAGTAATGTAAATATACTTTTTTCTTATATTCATAACACAATAGGAGATTAAAAATTTTTTGTATGGTGTGGTAGAAAGAAAAGTGGATAGAGAGCCATACAATCAAGGTTTGACTACTGGTCCTGCCATTGGGTAGGCATATGTCTTTCAGCAAATTATTTAACTTGTTAGATTTGTTTCTCAGTTATGAAATGAAGGATTTGGACTTAGGTACTTTTCATTTCTAAAATTTATGGTTCTGAAAATAAATACTTGCAATATATAGCTGACCCTTGAACAAGTTGAGCATTAGGAATGCTGACCCTCTGTATAGTTGAAAATCTGCTTATAACTTTATAGTTGGTCCTCTGTTTCCTTGGTTCCACATCTGAGAATTCAACCATCTGCACATCATGTAGTACTGTAGTATGTACTTAGTGAAAAAAATCTGTATATAAGTAGACGTACATAGTTCAAACACTTACTGTTCAAGGGTCCACAGTATATTAACTGTGGCAAACAGTTAATATTTTAAAACTTACTCAAGTAAATAACACCAAGAAGTTCCAAATGAATGAATGGGCAAAAAATGCACAATTCATACCAGAATAAAAAGGAATTAAACACCTGTTAAAAAAGAAAATTTAAACAAACTAGTATTCAAAATACCAGTTTTGAATCCAAGTGTATGCCCCAACCAATAATGTTGAAGACACTGAAGTTCAGCGGTTCTATGAAGACCTACAAGACCTTCTAGAACTAACACCCAGAAAAGATGTCCTTTTCATTATGAGGGACTGGAATGCAAAAGTAGAAAGTCAAGAAACACCTGGAGTAACAGGCAGATTTGGCCTTGGAGTACAGATGAAGCAGGGCAAAGGCTAATAGAGTTTTGTCAAGAGAACACTCTGGTCATAGCAAACACCCTCTTCCAACAACACAAGAGAAGCTTCTACACATGGATATCACCAGATGGTAAACACTGAAATCAGATTGATTCTGTTCTTTGCAGCCAAAAATGGAAAAGCTCTATACAGTCAGCAAAAAACAAGACCAGGAGCTGACTGTGGCTCATATCATAAACTACTTATTGCCAAATTCAGACTTAAATAAAAAACAAGTAGGGAAAACCACTAGACCATTCAGGTATAACCTAAATCAAATTCCTTATGATTATACAGTAGAAGTGACAAATAGATTTAAGGGACTAGATCTGATAGAGTGCCTGATAATCTATGGATGGAGGTTCGTGACATTGTACAGGAGGCAGGGATCAAGACCATCCCCAAGAAGAAGAAATGCGAAAAAGCAAAGTGGCTGTCTGAGGAGGCTTTACAAATAGCTGTGAATAGAAAAGAAGCGAAAGGCAAAGGAGAAAAGGAAAGATATACCCATTTGAATGCAGAGTTCCAAAGAATAGCAAGGAGATAGGAGAGATAAGAAAGCCTTCCTCAGCAATCAATGCAAAGAAATAGAGGAAAACAATAGAATGGAAAAAATTATTTTCAAGAAAATTGGGAGAAGGCAATGGCAGCCCACTCCAGTACTCTTGCCTGGAAAATCCCATGGAAGGAGGAGACTGGTAGGCTGCAGTCCATGGGGTCACTAGGAGTCAGACGACTGAGCAACTTCACTTTCACTTTTCACTTTCATACACTGGAGAAGGAAATGGCAACCTACTCTAGTGTTCTTGCCTGCAGAATCCCAGGGACGGGGACCCTGGTGGGCTGCCATCTATGGGGTCGCACAGTTGGACACAACTGAAGCGACTTAGCAGCAGCAGCAAAAAAATTAGAGATACCAAGGGAACATTTCATGCAAAGATGGACTCAGTAAAGGACAGAAATGGTATGGACCTAACAGAAGCAGAAGATATTAAGAAGAGGTGCCAAGAATGCACAGAAGATCTGTACAAAAAAGATCTTTGGGACCCAGATAATCACGATGGTATGATCACTCACTTAGAGCCAGACATCCTGGAATGCGAAGTCAAGTGGGCCTTAGGAACCATCACTACAAACAAAGCTAGTGGGGGTGATGGAATTCAAGTTGAGCTATTTCAAATCCTAAAAATGATGCTGTGAAAGTGCTGCACTCAATATGCCAGCATATTTGGAAAACTCAGCAGTGGCCACAGGACTGGGAAAGGTCAATTTTCATTCCAATCTCAAAGAAAGGCAATGCCAAAGAATGCTCAAACTACCGCACAATTGCACTCATCTCACACACTAGTAAAGTAATGCTCAAAATTCTCCAAGCCAGGCTTCAGCAATACGTGAACCGTGAACTTCCAGATGTTCAAGCTGGTTTAGAAAAGGCAGAGGAACCAGAGATCAAATATCCAACATCTACTGTATCATCGAAAACGCAAGAGAGTTCTAGAAAAACATCTCTTTCTGCTTTATTGACTATGTCAAAGCCTTTGACTATGTGAATCACAACAAACTGTGGAAAATTCTGAAAGAAATAGGAATACCTGACCACCTGACCTGCCTTTTGAGAAATCTGTATGCAGATCAAGAAGCAGCAGTTAGAAGTGGACATAGAACA
The DNA here is from genome assembly GCA_935064755.1 of Tragelaphus eurycerus. Taxonomy (NCBI): domain Eukaryota; kingdom Metazoa; phylum Chordata; class Mammalia; order Artiodactyla; family Bovidae; genus Tragelaphus; species Tragelaphus eurycerus. The sequence continues at coordinate 10,524,087 of CAKXYN010000024.1, read as the reverse complement.
ACAGACTGTTTCCAAATAGGAAAAGGAGTACGTCAAGGCTGTATATTGTCACCTTGCTTATTTAACTTATATGCAGAGTACATCATGAGAAACGCTGGGCTGGATGAAGCACAAGCTGTAATCAAGATTGCCAGGAAATATATCAATAACCTCAGATATGCAGATGATACCACTCTATGGCAGAAAATGAAGAAGAACTAAAGAGCCTCTGTATGAAAGTGAAAGAGGAGAATGAAAAGGTTGGCTTAAAGCTCAACATTCAGAAAACTAAGATCATGGCATCCAGTCCCATCACTTCATGACAAATAGATAGGGAAACAGTGGAAACAATATCAGACTTTATTTTGGGGGGCTCCAAAATCACTGCAGATGGTGACTACAGCCATGAAATTAAAAGACGCTTGCTCTTTGGAAGAAAAGTTATGACCAACCTAGACAGCATATTAAAAATCAGAGACATTACTTTGTCAACAAAGATCCATCTAGTCAAGGCTATGGTTTTTCCAGTAGTCATGTATGGATGTGAGAGTTGGACTATAAAGAAAGCTGAGCACCGAAGAATTGATGCTTTTGAACTGTGGTGTTGGAAAAGACTCTTGAGTCCCTTGGACTGCAAGGAGATCAAGCCAGTCAATCCTAAAGGAAATCAGTCCTGAATATTCATTGGAAGGACTGATGCTGAAGCTGAAACTCTAATACTTTGGCCACCTGATTCGAAGAACTGACTCATTGGAAAAGATTCTGATGCTGGGAAAGATTGAAGGCGGGAAGAAAAGGGGACGACAGAGGATGAGATGATTGGATGGCATCACCGACTCAATGGACGTGAATTTGAGTAAACTCCAGGATTTGGTGATGGACAGGGTGGCCTGGTGCGCTTCTGTCCATGCCGTCGCAGAGTTGGACATGACTGAACAACTGAACTGAGTATTCAAACAAAGGGCACACTCAACAACATTTTCCATGTTTTAAATGAGCACAGTGAAGTTTCAAAAGCAATATATGGCTTGTTGAACCATGGAGAAACTGATACTTTTAGTGCTGATAGTCTGGTTAATTTGTTCAACATTTTCTGGAAAAGAGCCATAAAAATGTTCCATAAGAGAATTACCTGATGATCCTGTTGTTAGGATCCTGCACTCTGGCTGCCAAGGGCCTGGGTTCAGTTCCTGGTCAAGGGATTAGGATGGCTAAAGCCTTGAGGCACAGCCAAAGGGAAAAAATAATGTTCCTTGGAGTAAGCTTAGGAAATGTTATGAAAGAAGAAAAATTGTCAGTCTACAAATATTCTGTTTGCAACAGTATGTATAATAGTGACAAGTTGAAACTAATTTAAATGTTGCGTGGTATGAGAATAATTTGTTGTATGATAAACTCGATGTTTTCGTTATCGTTAAGTAATACGGAAACAGTGATGAAATAGGAGAAAAGGTCTGAAGAATACCATATTTTATTGAACCTCAGATTTTATTGTTTGTAAGATACCTTTATTTTATGAGCCCTCAAGAAGGAAACACTCTGGCATTTAACCTTTGACACAGTGTCAAATGACATGTGAATTGTTCATACCAGTTTCTTGGTGGTTTGACAGGTCTCAATTTTTGGCGGTTTCTCTTCCCTTCATTTATATTGCTTAGCATGAATGAAGACAGTCTTTTCAGAGGCTCTTTCAATAACAACATAACACAGTTTTATCTCTTTGTGGAAATCCTCCTTTCTTAGGTCTTATAAAGTGGTTGTTTTCTCCCCCTGCAGAAAAACATGGAAGTGTAGGCATTCTCCCATCAATGAGTTTTTGCTTCCACTAATAACAAATTTGTGCCTTACTGTTCTGTTCCATGCCTTTCTACATAAAAGTATAACTTTTGTATAAACTTAAAAAAAAACACTTTAAATAGAAATTAATATGAACAGCACAAACTGCACGTGTTGTGGTTGGACCAGCAACGTAGCAATAGCATTCACATGAGCAGGTAGTGGCAGCCATGTCACTGGCTGCCAGTGGTTGGAAGACACATTGTGATTTGATTTCAGAGATGTTAAATGTGAACATATGTTAGTATTAAAAATGATGAAATAGGAAATATGAAGAGTAAAATGTTTTACATTCTAGATTAATATTATTAAAATGTGTTGCTAATAGACAAAAAGATTATTTGTATTTGAGTTTTTCAATATGAGTGAGACTTTATAATGTTTCTGGTAAAAGTGCATCTTGCTAAAACTGTAAATCAAAGGGATTCTGTTTAACATCATAAATATGTAAGTTTGCGAGAAAGGTAAATTTCCATAGTGTATATATACATTTTATTAAAAGATATTTTCCATTTATATTTTAGGAAACCCACGGAAACATATAACATCTTTGAAGAAAGCTGTAGATATGACTTGCCATGGAGAACCATCTCTTTATAACTCCTTAAGCATGGCTATGCAGACTCTAAAGTCAGTGTTTTACACTTATTGTTTATAATTTATTTCAACATTTTTTGAATGAGTTAAGTTGAAATGATAATGTTAATATGCATCTCCGTAAACCTAACTATAATGAAATTGTTATTAAGAGAAATACTTAACATTATTTATAGTGTATAGAATGATGTTGGTTAATAATTTTGATTTTACATTTTAGTTGCTGAGGTATATCCTTAAAGATTTTGGAAAAATATAATTAAAGCTGTAGCAATATTACTAGTGGAGAAGAAATAAGATGAAAAAATTTTTTATTGAAAATTGATTATATGTGGAAGTTAATATGGTATAATAACTGAGTTTGTTGTTTACTGGTTTTTGTTAACTTATTTTGTAATACATCTGTAAATTAATAATAGCACTTTTCTAGCAGTTTTAATTATGTAGAATATAGCTAAAACCCCAAAGAAAGTATTCAGTATAGTTAAAGCTTATATATTTTATCCTTAGATAGTCTATCCTGACCCACTCCAGTACTCTTGCCTGGAAAATCCCATGGAGGAGCCTGGAAGGCTGCAGTCCATGGGGTCGCTGAGGGTTGGACACGACTGAGCGACTTCGCTTTCACTTTTCACTTTCATGCATTGGAGAAGGAAATGGCAACCCACTCTAGTGTTATTGCCTGGAGAATCCCAGGGACGGGGGAGCCGGGTGGGCTGCCGTCTCTGGGGTCGCACAGAGTTAGACACGACTGAGGTGACTTACCAGTACCAGTAGTCTATCCTGACTCAAATTTTTATACCTTTAAATAATAGATTTTTTTTTTTAGTTTTGAAGTAGTTGAGGAGGTAACACACACAATGAAGGTAGATACAATAGCAATATCCACAGTGAAAATTGAGCCTAACAATGAAAATTAAATCAGGAAAGCTATAAATAATTGATAACATTGCACCAAAAAGCATAGATATCTCTATTTAGTTTAGAGGAGAACAGTTCATCATATCTTAAAATCCTGTAAGCCATCATTTAATTAAACGGTGGTGGTGGTGCTCAGTCATGTCCACCTGTTTGTAACTCTGTGAACTGTAGCCCAACAGGCTCCTCTATCCTTGGAATAGTCCAGGCAAGAGTACCGAGTGGGTTATTTCCTCCTCCAGACGATCTTCCCAGCCCAGGGATCGAACCCGTGTCTCTTGAATCTCCTGCTTGGCAGGTGAATTCTTTACCAATGTGCCACCTAAATGGTACACAATCATTAATGTTTATGAGTATTATGACAATCACCATGAGCTTAAATTGTAGTCTTTAAAAAAGAAGTATGTTACTATTTTCAGGCCACATATATGTACCTTAATGTTGATTCATATGGTATTGTCATACTTTCCAATGTATACCTTAGACTTTGTATGAAACCAACCTGTTAGAATGTAAGCTGCATGATGTTAGGAACCTCATTGATCTTATCACTTTATCCTTAGAACTTGAAAGAGTATTCAATAAATATTTATTGAATGAATAAATGAATCAGTGAATTATTTTTGTGTGTAGCTAATTTTAGAAAAACTGGTGTTAAGGTTTTTAAAGTATACTCACAGTTCATTCCTTTGTAATGTTGAAACAGACGGGGTTGTTCTGTAGTCTAAGTTTGTAAACCATGTGTACTTTTTTTTATGTGTACTAGTCTTAAGTTTTTTTTAATTAATGTAATTTATTATACTTAATTGGAGTGGTTTTTTTTTTTTTTTTTTTTTTTTTAGACACATGCCTGGACATACAAGTAGAGAAGTCCTAATCATCTTTAGCAGCCTCACAACCTGTGATCCCTCTAACATCTATGATTTAATCAAGGTAGAACCAATAATTTCTTCATAAAACCAGTTATAGCTCTAAAGAGAATTCTTTAGAGTTCTCTAAATTTATTACTAGAATTCTCAGAGTTTATTACTAGTTTTCAGAACATTCTATTTATCAAGCATATTAATTATTCTTTTTTTTCTTCCCTGAAAACTCCATTTACTTGGATTTTATGAAGAGTCTAAAGGCGGCTAAAATCAGAGTGTCTATTATTGGATTGTCTGCAGAGGTTCGCGTATGCACTGCACTTGCTCGTGAAACTGGTGGTATATATCTAGAATCTTCAATATTCACTAATAATCACTATGTGAAAAGTAACAATTTATTAGTTAAAATACTTTTATTGGTTTTTTTAAGCTGCTAAATTTAAATTAGTGTGTGTCCCAAAGTCCAAAATGTGGGTAGTCATATTAAATATATCACCAGTTCTATAACCTGTCATCTCAAAACGCAAGAAATTTTTAGTAGTTATGCCAGTGTTTAGAGGAACCATTATAACTACTGGAAAGCTAGAAATTTTACTATGTGTAATACTTAGTGAAATCTTGTTAATTGGCTTTAATTAAATTGAAAATTACAGTTATTGTCAGTGAAGTCAGTTTAGAGATGTTATTTAAATAAATATTTTGAAAAATGGTAATTTAACATAAGCATTTATTTTGAAAATGAACGTTTTTAGATGGTAAAACATTTACAGAATCATATAGAAATTACAGATCATTCTTATGTCTGGAAAGCTCATGTTTCTTTTCTTTTATTATTGTCTTACTAGGCACATACCATGTTATTTTAGATGAAAGCCATTACAAAGAATTGTTAACACATCATGTTAGTCCTCCTCCTGCTAGCTCAAATTCTGAATGCTCACTTATTCGTATGGGTAAGTGTTTATTTTGTGTTATTTAATTAAATTAAATAAAAATATATATGAAAAATAAACTACATAGGTTTGGACATTCCAAAATTTTAAACAGAAGTATGTTCTTATATAAAGTGAAAGTAAACTATGTAATGGACTCCTCTGTTGTGTCAGAAAGTATTTAAGAATTGCATTTTCTTTTTAAAATGTAGTATGTGTTATGTATTAAGTATTGTTAAGTTAGAAAATATGCATATGAAACTTTAGAATCTGAGACCATATGTATAGACATATGGTCCTCCACTTCCCTCATTTTACTCCACTATTAATTTTTCTTCTAACTGGAAATTGCTGTCAGTTTGACCGTGCTCTAATAAATGTACAAAAGACAGGAAAGAGAACTTTTGGAGAACTTTGTGAGCTTTCTGGTAGGAACATTTTTAGGTTTCTATTACTAGAATTTTTCTATTTCCTTGGGGGAGAAAAAGTAATATATTTTCTTCCATAAAGGATTTCCTCAGCATACCATTGCCTCTCTGTCTGACCAAGATGCAAAACCCTCTTTCAGCATGGCGTAAGTAAAAACCTTAAAACTGTTTATGATAATGTTTTTACATTGTTAATTCCTTCCTATAAGTTATGAATTAAAAAGATAGGCTTGAAATGCAATGACTTTTGTAGACAATTACTTATTATGTAGCTGTAAAAAGGAGAGAGAACTATATATACTCCTGTAATATTACTAGCTAAAACAGCAAGGTAGAGAAAAGTGTGTCATATACTACCGATCATCTAACAAACTGTGGAAAATTCATAAAGAGATGGGAATACCAGATCACCTTACCTGCTTCCTGAGAAATCTGTTTACAGGTCAAGAAGCAACAGTTAGAACCAGACATGAAACAATGGATTGGTTCAAAAGGAGTATGAAAAAGGAGTATGTCAAGGCTGTATATTGTCATCCTGCTTATTTAACTTATATGCAGAGTACATCATGCGAAATGCTGGACTAGATGAAGCACAATCTGGAATCAAGATTTCTGGGAGAATTATCAACCACCTCGAATCATTAGCTGAGTGTTGATGTGTACATTCCTATCAGGACACTCCCGGAGGCCAGAGAAAGAAGCACTGGAGTAGAGCAGCAGAACAATCCTAGAGCTCACATGGGCAGGGAACGGCTCATTCCCACCAGTCAGTGTGGAAAGGCCTCTTCATGTCACAGGCATTGAATGGCATCCACAGTATGAAACTGAATTTACCCTAGACTAGCAGCTGTTCTGGACAGCCAGCAAACTTAAAAACAAGTTTTGGCATCAAATTATTTGCTTAAGTGTATTTTGGAAAAAGAAACACAACATATTTAAATCATACAAAAAAAAATCCATCACCAAAAGCAGAGCAAAATTCACAGTATCTGGCTGCCAATCAAAAATTACCAGTCATGCCTTATAGACTTAGAGAATGAACTCATGGTTGCCAGGGGGAAGGATGGGGAGAAGAGATAGGAAGTTTGAGATCAACGTGTACACACTGCTATATTTAAAATGGATAACCTACGAGGACCTACTGTATATAGCACAGAGAAGTCTACTTAGTGTTATGTGGCAGCCTGGATGGGAGGGGAGTTTAGGGGAAAATGGATATGTGTATATGTATGGCTGAGTCTCTTGGCTGTCCAGTTGAATCTATCACAACATTGTTAATCAACTATGATATAAAATAAAAAGTTTTAAAAAAAGTTTACCAGTCATGCAAAGAAGTAAGAAGGTATGACCCATAGCAAGAAGAAAAATCATAGAATGGGAACATATTCAGAAATAACACAGTTGATAGAATTAGTAGGTAAGGTGTTAAAATTATTGTAAATGTATTCTGTGTGCTCAGGAAAATTAAAGAGTACATGAATTTGATAAGAGATAGGATAGAATAAAGACCCCAATCACATTTCTAGAGATGAACAATACAGTGTCTTAGGTGAAAAATACACTAGATTAAGATTAATGGCAGTGAAGGGAAGGGAAGTGGAAGTTGCTCAGGACTCTTTGCGACCCCATGAACTATACAGTCCATGAAATTCTCCAGACCAGAATACTGGAGTGGGTAGCCTTTCCCTTCTCCAGGGGATCTTTCCAGCCCAGTGATCGAACTCAGGGTTCCTGCATTTCAGGCAGATTCTTTACCAGCTGAGCCACAAAGATTAATGGCAGAATAGTCATTAAAGAAGAGAAGTGAATTCAAAGACATTAATAGAAGCTATTCAAAACAAAACACAGGAAAAAAAAGACAAACATGAACAGAGCATAAGTGAGCTGTGAAACAACTTAAAGGTTTTAAAGTTACAGTGGCATCCCTTCTTTTGCTTTAACTGCTCAAATCTTTGTATATCACTTTTTAAAAAGTAGTATTTCCTTCCCTCCGCCCCCCGACAGGCATCTGGATAGCAACACTGAGCCAGGACTTACATTAGGAGGCTATTTCTGCCCCCAGTGTCGGGCAAAGTACTGTGAGCTTCCTGTTGAATGTAAAGTCTGTGGTAAGAAACCAACTGTTCATTTTCTAGTAAATTAATCTTGGATAACTTCTTACCTATATTGTTATTAAATATAAATATTAAGCTCTGCTTATCTTTCTGGATTTGATCTGTTAAAAGAAACATAGGCTGTTTTTTTTTTCATTGTGTGCGTAGTACTTCATTTTTAAGAATAAACATGGCATTATGGATGTTTTCTGGTTCTCTTTCCAGAAAAACTATGTTCTTTAAAGACAGTGCAGTAGATCTAATTGACGTTTTTGTTTCTCTTCATGAAATAAATACATATGAGGAGAATGAAGAATTAAAATAATAGAGTTGTAGAATTTTATTTCATTTACAAGTAAGCAAATGGGCCAAGAGAGATCACGTACTTAGTGACAGAGCTAAGACTCCATCTTGGGGTCTCCTTTTATGGCCACTGATAAACTAAGAAATGAGTAACTGCAATCCTAGAAAAAAACAAACTTGAAAATACTTAGCCTAAGTTATATCATCTGACATTTCAGCCATCATCTTTGTGACGTTTGGGTTACTAAATATGTCTTTCTGCTTTGTATGTTAGGTCTTACTTTGGTGTCTGCTCCCCACTTAGCCCGGTCTTACCATCATTTATTTCCTTTGGATGCTTTTCAAGAAATTCCCCTAGAAGAACATAATGGAGAAAGGTATATGAGTTTTGATTAATTTATACCTGTTTCAAGTGGTAAAGTTATATCCAAATATGTTGTTATTAACACTACATAAAAAAGTGTCATTCACTTGGGCAATATTATTGCTACTATAGAAAATGAGATGTAGAATGCCTTGTTTATGACTGAAATGATTGATTGAACAGACCTGGATCTCCAGAAACCTATTTCCCTGACCCCAGCTATATGTAGCTAGAGTGGTAGTGTGTTGGTAAATCAGCTCTCCAAAAAGAAAAAAAAAGGCCCTCACTTGTAGCATTTGTTGATTTCTGTCGTATAAAACTGGAAGATTTATCCAGGGAGCCTAATATCAAAATAATGTAAGAAATAAAAGATATAAGATGGGAAAGAAATATTCAAGGATAATTTCTACTATTGAAGGAGAGAATTTTCTGGATTGAAAGGAGCTGTCAAGTGCTTGACATATTGAAGGCAGACAGACTTGCACTAACATGTATCACTTTGAAATTTCAGAGTACGCTGCAGCAGAACATTAGTCCTAAACATTTCTGTAGAGGGAGAATGGGGTCACGTGACCTGGAATTAAAATTGTTTGGCTTCTGGGACTTCATTGATGTTCTTGCAGTTAAGATTCCACGCTTCCACTGAGTGGGGTGCAGGATTGATCTCTGGTCAGGGAACTAAGATCCCACATGCTGTGTGGTGCAGCAAAAAAAAAAAAAAAACATTGTTTGACATCTCGTGAACAGCACTGGATGCTGACATGGAGCAATTTCCTTCAAAATTTGGAGTGAAAATTATTGCCAACTAAATTGTATACCCAGCCAAGCTATTGTTTAAATGTAGATAGAGTAGAGACTTCCTTGGCAGTCCAGTGGTTAACACGCCACGCTTCCGGTGCAGGGAGCATGGGTTCGCTCTCTGGTCAGGGAACTAAATTCCTACGTGCTGCATGGTTCGGCCAAAAAATATATATATACAGGTAGAATAAAGGTATTTTCAGATTTATAAGGTCTCACAAAGAGACCTTGCTTGGCAAGCTGTGGAAGAGATGACTCAAAGGAACTGAGAATGAGAATGAATGAAAGAGAATAGGAATATTTATCTAATTCAAAAGTGGCTAAAGCACACTTGTAAGATGAAGTCCCAGAATGACACTTATTTGTCCGATACGGAGAATAGTCAGTCCAGTTTGGAAAACGTCACAATGCTCCAGGAGAGATGTCACCAGAAGATGGAAACTATAGAATTCTTGATGTAGCCGAACATAACATTAGGGTATTTAGACTTCTCAGGAAATGGTTGGGGCTGAGTTAGTGGTAATTAGACAACTAAGCTTATGAATAACATAGTTATTAACTCCAGGAAAAAATGTATTTTACAGAGAGGAAAAGTTGTATGGCATGGCTCAGCTGAATACGTCTATACAGTGATGATAAACTAAATATTTAATATTGTTTCATCTGGAATGATTTACTACATAGAAAGAATTTGAGAATGGGATTTGTTATGTGTGTACTGTATTGTATTGGTTCAAGATGGTTGAAAGAGAATTAAAATCTCACCTTCAATAGTGGAAAGTTCATAGCCAATACCTATGAAAAGACCAAGAGCTGTAAGCATAGGTAACTGTCAAACAGTTAAAATTTTTGAAAGGATTTGCTCTGTAAATGAAGTAGTGGGGTGGTGGGTAGGGAGGGAACTGCTCTTTTTTGTATTAAGTTTGGAGAACTTTTAATTTTTTAAACCATTCCTTGAAAATTAAGCCCTTAGGCATCCATTTTTGCCATAGATTAACCCCTCTCTGTTCATATGGACTTATTTCTGCTGTCTTTGGGAAAGTTGAAAAATAGTCATGAAAATTGTTTTCTCTAGAATCATAGTTGAGAAAGCATACTCATATTTAACCTTGATGTAAATAAAATTAGTTTAAGGAAAATTTTAAGCTATCAGATAACCTTGGGTTATAGTGTGAAATTTTCTTAAATTACTGGTATTCTTAATTATTTCTGCTAAAAGTCATGCCTAAAGATAATTACAGTTGACCCTTGAAGAACATGGATTTGAAATGCAAGGGTCCACTTACATGCAGTTTTTTTCTGTAAATACATACTACAGTACTACGTGTTCCATAGCTGGTTGGATCCTCTAATGTGGAACTGCAGCTATGAGGGGTCAGAGGGCCAGAGAGTCAACTGTAAAGTTATACTCAGATTTTTAACCTTGGGGGTTGACAGCCCTAAACTGCCTGTTGTTCAAGGGCCAACTGTACTTACTAATTAGAGAATTCTTGTTATTGAGATTTTCCTGAGCTATTTTAATGAGTAAATTCTTAACAAAATAATTCTTAAACTTTCTTTTTCAGGTTTTGTTATGCCTGTCAGGGGGAATTGAAAGACCAACATGTAAGTTCATGTGCTTTGTGAATATTAAGTATTGTACAATAAATATTGAGGAAATGGTATTTTAAGTTTTCAATAGATTGTTGAAGACCAAGCTCAAATCAGGTTATTCCTCAGAAGTATAGCAGTAGGTGGAGATTAAATGGGAGCTATTACAAACAGTTGTTTTACTTTGTCTTCAGTTTGCAAGCTAAACTGCATTTAGTTTGGAAGTACTAAAAGTTTTTCTCTTTTTTTTAACTTTAGGGTCTCATTTTTTACTTGGTACTTTATTTTACTTTAGGTGCTCATAACTTATTTTGAAGTTACCATTTATGGTGGCCTCAGATCTTAAGGATAGTCTCCCCATTGAGGAACTGAGAAAATATTTTTTAAAATGTTAACGGGGGCCAATTTGAACATATCAACTTATATAAAGTTGCAAATAAGATAGGTCACTATTTAGTTTTAATTTAGTTACATGTCCATATTTAAAACTATACTTTATAAACTATATAAAATACTAGTAGAAAGGATTGCTTGTTTTATTTTACTCTCAGCATTTCGTAAAACAGTTTTATCTGGAATTCTCTGGTGGTCTGGTGGTTGGTAGTCGGTGCTCTCACTGCCGCAGCCCATCTGCAGTTCCTGGTCAGGGAAATGAGATTCCCATGAGCTGTGAGGCATGGCTGAAAGAAAGCCAGTTAAAAAGACAATTTCATGAAGCTTTACATGCCTCTTTGACATCATTAGCTACATCCTCACTAGAATCACTGTTTGACTCAGTTGATAGATTTTTAAGAATATAGCATCATTATTTCTGTGCTGTTGGAGATTTGATGATTTTTTAATCTGTGTATGATGTTGCCCTGGAAATTTCACCCCAAGGCACTAGTATTTATATATATATTATTGATAGAATGTTATTATTCTTTTTTCTTATTATTATTTTATTTTATTATTTATTATATGACAATAAGAATAAAAAATAAAATTATATATTATATATATATTTGTCTTTTGCCTTATTCTTTAGTGGTTTAATTAAAAGAGGAATATAACTTTTATAATTCCCTAGGTATAACAAATTTCTGTTAAAACTTTTGTGCTTCTGTTTTTAATTGAATCACTCCAGTAACCTATTGAAGTATTCAAAACTAGCACTAATTTCAAGCTCATGTGTCTTCCCCAAATAATTACTTAAAATGAAGTAATTAAGAGTATCCTATAATTCAGGGGACTTTAAGGACTCAGAAACAAAATTATCCCCTCATTTCTAAGGAATAATTTTTTGGAAAGAATTAATTTCCATAGATTTGAGAATATATAGTATATTGGAACTAATAAAGCAGGTAGGTGAGTGGGGAAAAAGTGATACGTATATGAAAGAGCAAAGCAACTTGCAAGTCTTCTAGCTATGCTGTGCTTAACTTTTGGAAACTACTTTTTAAATTCAGGTTTTCTTCTTTTTATTGCAGGTCTATGTTTGCAGTGTGTGCCAGAATGTATTCTGTGTGGACTGTGATGTTTTTGTTCATGACTCTCTTCATTGTTGTCCTGGCTGTATTCATAAGATTCCAGTTCCTTCAGGTATTTGATTCCAGCATGTAATACACATTGAATGTGTTAAAAAGAAATTTGCAACTGTAAATAAAATGATTCTTTAGTAGAAACTCCAGTTAAAATATGAAGAACAGTTTGAAAGGAAAATCTGATTTCAGAAACCTGTTGCTTTACAGCATCCTCTATAATGATTGGTTAAGTTTTCACTTAATGAAGTATATCTAATACCACCATTTTGGTGGTTTGTTATCTGATTTACCTTATAGTTCAGGTTAATGAACTATCCTTGTTAGCCTCACTAAGGTTCATACCCAAGGACTGTTTAACTTAATCCTCCTCAACTTTCCTACTCTGGGTCATCAGAAGAATGTAGGTGTGAAGGTATGATGAGGTCTGTGTTTCAGGTTCAATGAAGGTATACTGTTGTAGGCAGAAAGGCAGAACTCTTTTAGGGTGTACCCTTTTGAGAGTGAATCAAATTTCCATAGCAAAGTATGTTTATTTTACATTTACAAACTTTGGTCACTCTAGATTGAGTTTCACTATGATATTCATGATTTTATAAATAATAAGTCTTAGTGAAGAACATTATCAGTAAATACAGTGTAATCCCATCCTGAAGAGTCTATTCAATAAGTCTTGGGGGAGCCCAGGAATATGCTTTTTTTTTTTTTTCCAGTTATACATACATACATATATATATATATTATTTTTCAGATTCTTTTCCCTTATAGGCTATTAGAAGAAATATGCATTTTTAACAGCACATGTGTGCACACACTTACTAATAGACATAAGTACAGATCTTTCTCCCAAGAGTCATACTCTCTGCCTAGACCCAAATGGTTCTTTACTAGCAAACAGATTTCAGCTGTAGGTAACCAGGTAACTGCCAGCTTCCTTCCTTCTGCTCTGTCCACAAGAGGTATCAGTGGCTTGAAAGAGATGCCTTTAACATAATCAGAGTATCCTATCTCCCTCTGCTTGAATTAAAAGAAAGGGTATGAGTAGGTACCTCTTGAAGAGTTACTTGGAAATACATTAGACACACACCCACACTACTCCATAGTGTTTATAAAAGGGATATTGAGTGCCTTTTGGGCCAGTTTTATCTCTTATCTCTTTATCTCTTTTGGTTTTTATTTTTATGATTGACATGGTTAAGGTGAATATTTTAGTTAGGCTTAAGGAGGAATTTTCAGTCTGAAAATTATAGAGAAAATCCTAGCTTGTTTAAGATTATAGGAATAAAAATGACGATCTGATAACACTGTTAGCTCTGGCCTTAATTTCCCTCGTGGAACACCACAATATACTATAAAAATGAAGGAAACTATTCAGCATTAGAGACCTTTGTGAGCAGTATGTCTTTCTGAGTTCTATTGTTTGATTAGAAAACTCCTTAAGACTTAAAATTAATCATGAAAATTAGACTTATTTTAAATACTTGAGAATGCATACATTTTGCTTCATATTCTTTTTTATTATGCCTGACAATCTTTTATCTTTTAACTGAAGCATTCAATCCCTTTATATTTAATATGCCTACTGATATATTTTGGTTTAAATCTACCCTCCTACTTCGTGCTATTTGCTTCAGTTATTCTGTCTTCATTTTTCTCTTATTTTTTTGCGTTTTTTTTTTTTTGGATTGCTTGTTTTTCACCATTCTGTGTTTTCCTAAACTAGTTTGGAAATTGTATACTTTATTTTTATCCTTTTAGAAATTACAGTATACATAAATCCTCAACCTGCGTCCTCTAGAAAGTAGAACCTGCAGCAAAGGTGAAAGTATTGTTACTTTATTTGAGAGGTGTAGCTCAGGGATATAAAGATAAGGAAAAAAAAGGAAAAGTGAGACAAGGAAAGACAATATGTGATCATGGTGGCCAGACTTGATGACGAGCTGCGAAAAATCATAGGAGTCTCCAGCAAGTGTGTTCACTTGAGTCTGGGACATCTCCAGAAGATGTATAGTGAGGAGCCGCCCCTCTGTGCAGTCCATCAAAGGGAGGGAGGAAGAGTAATGCAGTTTCCTAACTTCTCCCACTTCCCATTGGCCAAGGCCTGCCGCACAGTGCAGTGTCATCTGGTCCTTTGCGCTTAGTCGCTCGGTTGTATCTGACTCTTCGCAACCCCATGGACTGCAGCCCACCAGGCTTCTCTATCCATGGGGATTCTCCAGGCAAGAATACTAGAGTAGGTTGCCATTTCCTACTCCAGGGGATTTTCCCAACCCAGGGATTGAACCCAGGTTTGCCACATTGCAGGCAGATTCTTTGTCCTTTGGTAATTGCTAAGGAAGTCAGTTTGGAGAAGGAAATGGCAACTCACTCCAGCGAGTATTCTTGCCTGAAGAATCCCATGGACAGAAGAGCCTGGCGGGCTATACTCCATGGGGTCGCAAAGAGTTGGACACGACTTAGTGACTAAACCACCACCACCAAGGAAGTCAGTCAGCCCCACCCATCAACAGAAAATTAAAGAGTTACTGAGCATGATTGAAGGCAGGAGGAGAAGGGGACAACAGAGGATGAGATGGTTGGATGGCACCACCAACTCGATGGACATGAGTTTGAGCAACCTCCAGGAGTTGGTGATGGACAGGGCGGCCTGACGTGCTACAGTCCCTGGGGTTGCAAAGAGTTGGACCTGACTGGGCGACTGAATTAAACTGAACTGAGCATCAGTGCCCTGCCCATCAGAGCAAGACTCAGATTCCCCCACAGCCAGTCCCTCTCATCAGGAAGCTTCCACAAGCCTCTTATCCTTATCCTTCAGAAGGCAGACAGAATGAAAACCACAATCAGAAAACTAAGCAAACTGATCACATAGACCACAGCCTTGTCTGACTCAATAAAATGATGAGCCATGCTGTGTAAGGCCACCCAAGACAGACAGGTCATAGTGGACAGTTCTGAAAAAACATGGTCCACTGGAGAAGGGAATGGCAAAGCACTTCAGTATTCTTGCCTTGAGAACCCCATGAACAGTATGAAAAGGCAAAAAGATAGGACATTGAAAGATGAACTCCCTAGGTCAGTAGCTCAGGAAAGAATGAAGAGGCTGAGGCAAAGCGAAAACACCACCCACTTGTGGATGTGCCTGGTGATGCAAGTAAAGTCTGATGCTGTAAAGAACAGTGTTGCAAAGGAACCTGGAATGTTCGGCCCATAAATCAAGGTAAATTGGAAGTGGTCAAACAGGAGATGGCAAGAGTGAACATTGACATTTTAGGAATCAGCGAACTAAAATGGACTGGAAGGGGCAAATTTAATTCAGATGACCGTTACATCTCCTACTGTGGGCAAGAATCCCTTAGAAGAAATGGAGTAGCCCTTATAGTCAACAAAGGAGTCTGAAATGCAGTACTTGGGTGTCATCTCAAAAAAAACAGAATGATCTCTTTGTTTCCAAGGCAAACCATTCAATATCACAGTAATCCAAGACTATGCCTCAACCACTAATGCCAAAGAAGCTGAAGTTGAATGGTTCTATGAAGACCTACAAGACCTTCTAGAACTAACACCAAAAAAAGATGTCCTTTTCATCATAGGGGACTGGAATGCAAAGGTAGGAAGTCAAGAGATACCTGGAATAACAGGCATGTTTGGCCTTGGAGTACAAAATGAAGCAGAACAAAGGCTAACAGAGTTTTGCAAAGAGAACTCACTGGTCATAGCAAACACCCTCTTCCAACAACACAAGAGAAGACTCTACACATAGACGTCACCAGATGGTCAATACTGAAATCAGATTGATTCTATTCTTTGCAGCCAAAGATGGAGAAGCTCTATAGAGTCAGCAAAAAAAGACCAAGAACTGACTGAGGCGCAGATCATGAACTCCTTATTGCCAAATTCAGACTGAAATTGAAGAAAGTAGGGAAAACCACTAGACCATTCAGGTATGACCTGAATCAAATCCCTTACAATTGTACAGTGGAAGTGACAAATAGTTTCAAGGGATTAGATCTGATAGAGTGTCTGAAGAACTATGGAAGAAGGTTCCTGACAATGTACAGGAGGCTGTGATCAAAGTCATCCCCAAGAAAAAGAAATGGAAAAAGGCAAAATGGTTGTCTGAGGAGGCATTACAAATAGCTGAGAAAAAAAGAGAAGTGAAAGGCAAAAGAAAAGGAAAGATATATCCGTCAGAATGCAGAGTTCCAAAGAATAGCAAGGAGAGATAAGAAAGCCTTCCTAAGTGATCAGTGTGAAGAAATAGAGGAAAACAATAGAATGGGAAAGACTAGCTATCTCTTTAAGAAAATTAGAGATACCAAGGGAACATTTCATGCAAAGATGGGCACAATAAAGGACAGAAATGGTATGGACCTAACAGAAGCAGAAGATATTAAGAAGAAAACTGTACAAAAAAGATCTTCATGACCCAGATAATCATGATGGTGTGATCACTCACCTAGAGCCAGACATCCTGGAATGTGAAGTCAAGTGGGCCTTAGGAAGCATCACTGCAAACAAAGCTACTGAAAGTGATGGAATTACAGTTGAACTATTTCAAATCCTAAAAGATGATGCTGTGAAAGTGCTGCACTCAATATGCCAGCATATTTGAAAACTCAGCAGTGGCCACAGGACTGGAAAAGTCAGTTTTCCTTCCAATCCCAAAGAAAGGCAATCCCAAAGAATATTCAAACCACCACACAATTGCACTCATCTTACACGCTAGCAAAGTAATGCTCAAAATTCTCCAGGCCAGGCTTCAGCAATATGTGAACCGTGAACTTCCTGATGTTCAAGCTGGATTTAGAAAAGGCAGAAGAACCAGAGATCAAATTGCCAACATCTGTTTGATCATAGAAAAAGCAAGAGAATTCCAGAAGAACTTCTGCTTCATTGACTACGCCAAAGCCTTTTACTGTGTGGATCACAACAAACTGTGGAAAATTCTGAAAAAGATTGGAATACCAGACCACCTGACCTGCCTCCTGAGAAATCTGTATACAGGTTAGGAAGCAATAGTTAGAACCAGATATGGAACAGACTGGTTCCAAATTGGGAAAGGAGTACGTCAAGGTTGTATATTGTCACCCTGCTTATTTAACTTATTTGTAGAGTATATCATGAGAAACACTGGGCTGGAGGTTGCACAAGCTGGAATCAAGATTGCCAGGAGAAATATCAATAACCTCAGATATGCAGATGACACCACCCTTATGGCAGAAAGAGAAGAAGGTCTAAAGAGCCTCTTGATGAAAGTGAAAGAGGAGAGTGAAAAAAGCTGGCTTAAAACTCAGCATTCAAAAAACAAAGATCATGGCATCTGGTCCCATCACTCCACAGCAATAGATGGGGAAACAGTGGAAAGAGCTACAGACTTTATATTTGTGGGCTTCAAAATCACTGCATATGGTGACTGCAGCCATGAAATTAAGAGGCTTGCTCCTTGGAAGAAAAGCTATGACCAACCTAGACAGCATATTTAAAAGCAGAGACATTACTTTGCTAACAAAGGTCCATATAGTTAAAGCTATGGTTTTTCCAGTAGTCATGTATGGATGTGAGAGTTGGACCATAAAGAAAGTTGAGCGTCGAAGATTTGATGCTTTTGAACTGTGGTTTTGGAGAAAACTCTTGAGTTCCTTGGACTGAAAAGAGATCAAACCAGTCCATCCTAAAGGAAATCAGTCCTGAATATTCATTGGATGCTGAAGCTGAAGCTCCAATACTTTGGCCACCTGATGCAGAGAACTGATTCATTTGAAAAGACCCTGATGCTGGGAAGGATTGAAGGCAGGAGGAGAAGGGGACGACAGAGGATAAGATGGTCAAATGACATCACTGACTCAATGAACATGAGTTTGAGCAAGCTTCCGGAGTTGGTGATGGACAAGGAAGCCTGGCGTGCTGCAGTCCATGGGGTTGCAAAGAGTTGGACATGACTGAGCGAGTGAACCGAGCTGAACTAAAGTCAATGGTATGGTATTGCAGCCAATTCTGTAAAGTCAGATAGGCTTGGTGCACTTCAGTTTGGACTCCAGCCAGCTCAGGAAGCTGGGCAAAGACAACAGCAGTGCAGAGGTGGAGGCAGGAGCACCTTGGAAAGAAAGAAGTGGCCAGGAGAATCTGAGGAAGCATTGCTTCCAATACTCCTACATAACATCAGACCTAAAGTTAACTTGTACCTTTGCCCTCCCCACAGATAATTTAACCTCATTTACCTCCTTCCTTCCTTATATAATATTATTACCATTGTATATTTCTTTTGGTGTTTCACTAGACATTTATATTTGTTTTTAACAAGTTAGTGTTTTTTATGATTTTATCACATATTTACCACTTTCTTGGCTCTTGATTTATTCTTATAGCTTAGATCTATTGAGGCTCATTATCCTTCTACTAAAAGTATACGCTTCAGAATATACTAGTGTTCAGGATATATAATATGCTACCTGCTATGTAAGGAAGAAAGAAAAATAAGAGTATATATTTGTATTTGAAAGAAGAAGCAGTGGAAAGCAATAGAGGAAATCAGTGAAACCACAAGTTAGTCCAGCCACTTGACAAATATTTCGCTAAGCTGACCAAGAGAAAAAGAGGACTCAAATTACTGAAATCAAGAGTGAAAGAGGAAACATCACTTTGGACCTCACAGAAATAAAGATCACAGGGGAATACTATAGACAGCTAGGGGCAAAAGTGAGTGTTAGTGAGTATGGAGTTTGTTTTTGGACTGATGAAAATGTTATAAGATTCATTGGTAATGATTGTTCAACTCTGTGAATGTACTAAAAACCACTGAATTAAACACTTTGAATAGGTTAAGTTGTATGGTGTGTGAAGTGTATGTCACGAAAGCTGTTTTTTGTGTTTTGTTTTTTTTTAATGAGGGAATTTGGGGGCCTCCCTGGTGGTGTAATGGTTAAGAATCAGTCTTGGAACATAAAGGACACCTGTTCAATCCGTGGTCCAGAAAGATCCCACATGCCTTGGAGCAGCTGAGCCCGTGCACCACAACTGCTGAGCCTGCACTCCAGAGCCCAGGAGCGCAGCTACTGCCGCCCACAGGCCTGGAGCCTGTGCTCCTCCACCGGAGAAGCCAGCACAAGGAAAAGCCTGCACCCAGCAACTAGAGAAAGCCTGTGCACAGCAGCCAAGAGCTACAACAGCCAAAAAATAAATAAAGCTTAAAAAAAAACCCAAAAACGGAATTCCTTGGTGGCCCAGTGGTTAGGGCCCTGTGCCTCCAGTGCAGCGGGCACAGGTTCAACCCCCGACTGGGGAACTAAGATCTCACAAGCTACACCATGCAGCCAAAAAAATACAGTTTAAAAATAAATAAAAGGAAACACTGGAAGAATACATAGGAAACTATAGAACAATGGATGAGAGTACGAATTATTTTAAGTAACTAATGTTAGTTATCAGTTAAGGACCTGAAAGCAATCATGTTCATCAAATAAAGCCATGGGTATGGAGCTGGAGGTTGAAGATGAACTGTAATAAAATTGCTTTTTCATTTATTTGGATACATACATTCCAGCTGTATGTGGCAGTATGTGCACTGTTTGTATTTTGTCGTGACCGTGTTTGCCCTAGAGTAACTACAACATGAAGATGGCAGTACTGTGTGGAGGCCAAAGAAGATAAGTAGTTAGATTAAAAGCATGTTAGGTCTTGTATCTGAGGCTTACAAGTTGACCCACTGTATATCTGAGTACACGTCACAATTGAAACACTAACTTATGTTGACACAGTGAGGGAAAAACAGGGATTCTGCTGCTCAGAGGTGGCTTCCCTGAGAGCTCAGTTGGTAAAGAATCCACCTACAATGCAGGAGACCCCAGTTTGATTCCTGGATCAGGAAGATCCCCTGGAGAAGGGATAGGCTACCCGCTCCAGTATTCTTGGGCTTCCCTTGTGGCTCAGCTGGTAAAGAATCCACCTGCAATGTGGGAGACCTGGGTTCGATCCCTGGGTTGGGAAGATCCCCTGGAGGAAGGCATGGCAACCCACTCCAATATTCTGGCCTGGAAAATTCCATGGACTGTAGTCCATGGGGTCACAAAGAGTCAGACATGACTGAGTGATTTTCACTTTCACTGTTGCTCAGAGTGGCAATAGGGAAGATGAACTGTAAACATTTTGTAAGATTTCTCGATTTGTGAAATTCCTCATTTGTGGTCCTCTCTGTGTTCAGCTGTCTATATCTCTGTAACAGTCAGCACACTTATGATGTGAAATGCCTTCATGAATGGTGAAAAAAAGGGTGGTACAACCAGCCCTTGGGAAGTGGGGCAGTAGAATTCCCCTGTCTGTAGTGGGTGAGAGTTTAGGAGAAAGGGCAAGAACCATGAGTCCCTAGGGCCGATAGTAAGGAAGGAAAGAGCATAGGAGATTGTCATGCATCTGAGAAGTAGCCTCAGAGTGTCCTGATACCCCTTTGGGTCCAGTTCTGTAAGAACAGGAGAGTCATTGTTTTCTTTCCATGTGTTCCACTTCGGTTCTATGGAGACCTGTTACACGGTGGGCTGGGGACATAGATGGAGTCCTTATGGGATATAAATTCTTGATTTCACCTGACTAAATTGTTACTTGAGTCGTACCTCAGGCCAGGGCACAGGAAGTAATGCACAATTTGTTCATTTATCCATTAGTTCACTCAACAAACCCTGTACATCTGCTGTGTGTCTGATGAGACCCTAGGTGTCTGGACATAGATACCAAGAAGAGGAAACAAACCCTGACCTTGCGGCCCTTTGACCCTCCCAGCCTAAGAGGCAGACCTGTGAAGAGGTCCATGTGACAGTGCTGACAATTTGCCAAGTGTGTGGGAATGCAGAAGAGAGGCTGTGAAATGGGCTCCGGTGCAAATTCAAATGCCCGAGGGGACTGGGCAGGTTATGCAAAGTGGTAAGCACCTGAAAAGTACTGGTTCCATCTGCAGGAGGCAGCCTCTGGATGGAGCAGGGGTAGAGAGATGTAGTCTTCTCGGTACACCCTTTTCTACCTTTTGAATTTTATACATGGGCATGTGTTACCTAGTCCAGAAGAAAACAGTTTTTTCAAAGGAGGTAACTATTACTCAACTCCAACCTATTTTTTATTTCTGAAAATGTAGTTTCCCTCAGACTGTATATTTTAATATTTAAATAGAAACTGAAAATCTGGACTTTTAAGTGAATTAACTGAAAATCTGGACTTTTTACGTTTTCAATGTTGACATCTAATTTTTTAAAACCACACAAATGTTAATTTTTAGAGCATCATCACAACCTTAAGAGTATGTGATGATTTCTTAGGACACAAAAAGCATCTATCTTAAAAGGAGAAAATTAAAGTCAGACTTCATCAAAATTTAAAACATCTGTTTTGGAATACTCCATTAAGAAAGCAAAAAGAATTCATAGATGGGGAGAACATGTTGGCAGTGCAAACATATAACAGAGGACTGGTGTCTAAAAATATATAAACAATTCTTGCAGCTCAATAATAGAAGGTAAATGACCAATTTATCTTGTTTTTACTGTTTTTTCTGACTGCACACGTCCCAGGTTTTTTTAAATTGAAAGACAGTACAGAATCATGAAATGATGTCTAAGGGTCCTCAATATATGCTGCAATGACCAAGGTCCCCAATGCAATGACATAAAGTCTGGCATTAGCACCTGCAGGCTTTGTTAGACCTCCTTTCTTGATTGTTGCATAAATATTTGATATTTTTGTCATGATGTCTTTTATCCTCTCATCTGAAAAGCACAGCTTTCCCAACTTGTCTCATTCTTTGCCATGGCCTCCGTACAGAAGTGAAACACTCTGAGGCACAAGCTCTCAGACTAGCAGCACCCACAAGGACAGATTCCACCTCTTGTGACAGGACCGCAGGCCTGCCAGTAATGTCTGTACACATTTGCACAGACAAGGGATTCTTGCTCAGGCCCCCACACAAGTAGAGAGTGCTGACAGGGTGCCCAGCTGCCTGCCTGGCTTCTGTACTGATGCGCTTGAAAGCAGGTTGTCAAGGTCCAGAGGCTTTAAAAAATATATATATATATGAATTGCCAATTAAATATATGAATAGCCAATTAAGTCATTAAATTAAATCCACAATGAGATACATGCCTGTGCCCTAAAATGGCAAAATGATACTGCTCTCTAGGTGTGTATGCATGTTTTGGTTAAAAAAAGGCATTGAAAATAGTATTACTTTAAAACTTAAAACATTTCAATGCAGAGGCCATGCCCTTTGGTGTCAGATCTGCTGAAGGGGACTGGTTGCTGTGGAAATCTCACCAAACATGTAAACCAACAATGAGGAACCCCACAAGCTAAGAACCCACTCAGATCCAGGTGACTGCTTAAATAGCATATATACTTGGCATCTGCAAAGTTGGCATGACCCTGTCCCATGTGGTCTATCAGTTTTCCACCAACACTGACCACTTTCATTCAGCCAAGACCCAGGGACCATGGCTAAAAACAAGTGCCCAGATGCTTGGTAGAAAAATTCAGTTTTGTGCCTATCCCCACATGACAAGATGTTCCACAGACTACAGCCAGCCTTGACGTTACTGGCTTTCCCTCACAGGTGTGGCTGTGCACACTCACATCTCCAGTCACTCCCTGGGGACAGAGATGCTGGTGGCAGCTACTTTGGCGAGCTCATTCTACCATGAGGACAGCAGTACTGTCAGGCACCACCCCAGAATCCTACTAAACAACCCAACTTAAAAATGGACAAGGACTTCCCTGGTGGTACAGTGGATGAGAATCCGTCTGCCAGTGGAGGAGACTCAGGTTCAATCCCTGGTCCAGGAAGATCCCACATGCCACTGAGCAACTAAGCTCATGTGCCACAACTCCTGAAGCCTGTGCACCTAGAGCCTGTACTCCACAATGAGAGAAACCAGTTCTTAAGCCACAATTAAGAAGCCAGCATACCACAACTAGAGAGTAGCCCCAACTCTCTGCAACTAGAAAAAGCCCACGAGCAGCAAGGAAGACCTGATGCAACCAAAAAGTAATTAAGAAATGGGCAAGAGATTTGATCACCTTACCAAAAGAAATATGCAAATAGGCAATTAAGTCATTAAGTTAAAGCCACAGTGAGATACATACCTATGCCCTAAAATGGCTAAATGATACTGCTCTCTAGATGTGTTTGCATGTTTTGGTTAAAAAAAGGCACTGACAATAGTATTATTTTAAAACTCAAAATGTCAGATTCTCTCTTCTGATTGTGTTGTGGGCATTTGTGTCTCTTTTTTGGCTACCCACATTTTCTTTCTTCATAGATTTTTTTCCCCTTTCTGCTATATAAAGGTGGTATGTATATCTTTTTCCAGTTAACACTGTGCAGATGTTTTTCCTGTCACTAGGTGTAAAAGAGAAGCTCTTTCAACTGATAAAGGATATCTACTAGATATCTTCAAATTGCCGAAGTCAAGATATCTATTATTGCTGTTATTAAGCAACATTGTATTAAAGGATATACTTGATTCAAAAAGAAAACAAAATGATGCTAAAGACAAAACCATCATAATATTCAGATAATACAAATATCTACTTAGAAAATTCAAAAATATTTACAATCAGATGCTAAAAGTAGACCAGGAGTCCTATATATCATCAAACATTTAGAAAATAGAATAGTAAAAAAAAAAAATTCAACTTATAAGAGTAACAAAATCTACAAGGCGCTAAAATAAATGTAGTGTGCATTGGTGTATATAATATTATAGGTGAGAAGTAAGTTGATGGGGCAGAATTTTATCAGCAGAAGGGTCAGCAATGTAGAGAGTTCCCCCTGACCTCTGAATTTCCTGTAGAAAGAATTGTTGGTCCTTAAGCAGCTGGATGTACCAGGTAAAGTGTCCTAAAAAACACTGTCATTGTAATGTTATATGTGTTAATACCAAAGTTAGGAGGAGTCAACTATTTAACAATGATTGCTTCTAGGCTGAGTAGATGGCCTTGTGGAAACAGGGCTTGGCCAGAAGAGTTTATGTGCCAGTGAGGCTGGTAACAGTTTGCCTCTAGCTTAGCAACTGGCTGAACTACCAAAATGGAGAGGGACACCTGTTTTTGCCTTTTCTTAATATGTAGTAGGCTTTATGGCACAGTGGCTAAAAGTGTAAACTCCATTGCCAGACTGATTAATCAGAACCCCTGTATGCCTGGGTTTCCTCATCTATAAAATGGAGATAATAAAAATAGCTACTTCATTTGGACTGTTAAAGGGATTAAATGGACATATCTAAGGTGCTTAGAACTGTGCCTGGCAAGTAGTAGGCACTAAACAAATTTTTTAGTTATTATGCATAATATTATTGAAATGATTTTTGAAATTATAAACCCAGAAAAATTAAGAAAGCAAGAGGGGACCATCACACAGAATGTTTTAACAAATTTTTGGAAGACGGAAACTCAAATAGAATAATAGTAAACAGTGAAGCAGACTGACAGAGCCCGCAGCCTGAATACACATGTAACTCCTGGGAGACTGTGTACCTTGTACAGAACCCTGGAGCAGCAGGTGGCCCAGAATGCCAGCTAAGAAGGGGGGCAGGAAAACCAAGGGACTAACTGAAAAATCTCCGAGAGACTGCCAGCTCCGTCTGCCCCACCATCAGACTGTTTACTATGCAGGTGTTATCACTAAGGCAAAACATTAGTGGATTCTTCTCTTCTTACAAAAAAAAAAAAAAAAAATGGAATAAATTGACTTAGAGGAGCTAGTGTGGGTCCTGGGCATCCCCAAAGAATCCTTCAAGAATTGGTCTTTTTATGTTCCTCAGATGAGTTTTTAGCTGCTATCTCTGACTTTACAACTGACTGAAATCATTTTCTGAGGTGTTTCTCTAAAGTTGAGGGCTTCTCCTGGGCAAGTATTAGCTCCCCAATCTTCCTCCATAAAGTTCAGATCACACTCATGTGGCTTTTAATCAGACTCTTTAACCAGAATTTTGATCAGTCAGCTTTGCAGTCACTTAATTTTCAAACATGAATTGAAAACCCTGGGTCTGTACACATTGGAGGAAAGCTGGTAATGTGAAAAATCTCAACATAAAGGTAAATAGGAATTAGCCTTGGAGGAAACAGATCATTCAGGAAACAGGTGAACGCTATTTGTATTAGTACTGATAAAGATAGTTTGTACATCACACCCACAAAATGAGGACAACCTCAGTGACCTGGCCCAAGTCACAAATCTAAATTCAAATCAGCCAGCACTTACAGGAAACACCTGATATCAACGAAACCTAGTATACACCAATCACAATCACCCCAACTCAGCTTTACCTAGTTTGCCTGACCCTAGAAAACAGGACATGCTACCCTTTAAAGAATCCCTTACCTCCTGGCCAATCATGCCTCTTCCCTATAAAACCCATCTTCACTGTCCCCCCCGCCCCCTGCCCTTCCCTTTGGAGCAGCACTCCATTCCTGTGAGATGCTGTGCTCCTCCAGTCCACAGATTGTTCTCCCTTGACTAAAGAGCAACAAATTTGTTGTTTTAGTTTTGTCATTTGACAGTATTGCAGTAGAGATTTTTAAAAATTACGTTGGCTAAGAAAATTAGATCTCGTGAAAGAAATAGACAACAAAAAAGAGCTGTGGGAAATTGAAAGTATAATTGCTGAATTTAGAATTACTATTGGAAAGTTGGAAGATGCTGAAGAGGAAGTCTCCCAGAAGGTACAGCCATAGGACGGAAAGAATATATGAGCAAAAAAAAAAAAACTTTGGTGATAAATTCCCGTCTGAATAATGGAAATAGCAGAAAGAATGAAAATAGAATAGTAGGCAGTAGGAAATTACCAAAGAAATTACAGAAGATAATTTCCCGGGACTGATGGGAGGTCCACATGTTCTGCTTGAAACAAGTCCACTGGGTTCAGTAAATGTACAAAGACCCACACCAAGACACAATCACTTTGAGATTTTATAACCCATGGATAAAAGAGAAAACTCTAAAAAGATACAGGAAAGATGGAAGCTAACACCAAAGTAATAAAGACATGTATATTCTAGCAGCTGGGGAAGGCAATGGCACCCCACCCCAGTACTTTTGCCTGGAAAAATCCCATGGACGGAGGAGCCTGGTAGGCTCCAGTCCATGGGGTCACTAAGAGTCGGACACAACTGAGCGACTTCCCTTTCACTTTTCACTTTCATGCATTGGAGAAGGAAATGGCAACCCACTCCAGTGTTCTTGCCTGGAGAATCCCAGGGACAGGGGAGCCTGGTGGGCTTCCGTCTATGGGGTCGCACAGAGTCGGACACGACTGAGGCGACTTAGCAGCAGCAGCAGTAGCATGTACTAGCAGCGGAAACATTAATCAGTCTTAAATTATTTAGAATAAAATACTTCTGTTGTGGGACTTGGTTTTGTGAGTCCTTTGGAGTCCTGACTAACCCTGATGACTCAGTACCCTAGAGAAGTTACTGGTGATTTCTCAGGAAATTGCAACTTGTTCTGGGTGTTAGTTCCTCAAATTGTTCTCACTGCTTCCCATTAAAAGGACAAAGAGAACAGTTGTATTTACTATCTACATTCTCCTTCCATTCAGCTGGGACTCTGGATTAACTTCGAGGTAAGTAAATTACCACCTCTGGCAAAAGTACTTTTCCACTTATGACCCTCTTATTTCTCTTACTCTTGTTTCTCTCTTTGGAGGCAGATGGACAGGCACTGGAGTCATACAGAGGTGGACTTAAATCCTTTGCATGACGCAGCAGCAGCACTGGTACTGTTAGTACTGCAGTTAAAGAGCATGAAACCTGGAGAGGGCCTTGGAGATCTCCCCAGAAAGGCCCTGGGACTAGCAAAACTGAGCACTGAACTTCGTAGACCTGCCAGAGGGATTCCAGGGAGTTTGTTGCCACCCGGTGCTTATTTATCTCCAGGGAGGCCTGGAGCTATGGTATTGCCTATTGGCCAAACCTAAGTGAAACATACTAACTAGCGATGAATGTAGCCCTGTGCTAGAATCTGAGAGGACAGGGGCAGCCCATTCCAGTTTGCTTGAGACAAGTTAGGTGTCCTACTTTGGGCTGCATGACCGAAGTGGCATAGAATATCCCTCCTTAGGTGAGAGAGTGATTTCCCCGAGACAAAGGTACCTAGCACGTATCTAGGTTCATTACCTAAAATGAAGCATGGACTGTATAGTGGAGGAAGGCTCCTAGAAGCTGGGCCCAGAGTCTGAGACCACGCTGATGTTTGCCTGTCTTTTGTTTTTATTTTTGTATCATATCTTTTAACTTTATTAAAGTCTGAAGTAAGTATACTATATAGAGGCTTGTGAATTTCTTCTATTATCTGACCCTGTGTACATGCTGAAGTTGGCACTATGAATGGGATTAAGGGAACAGTTTTTGACTTGATTATTTACATGCTGGCTCAGGCTTTGTTTAGGAGAAAAAAAAGTGGGGAGAACTACCTAGAACCATTGATGCCAGGTTGGCTGATGAAGGCATCCTGATTTCAATTCACTCTAGTACTATAATTATTCATGGGGGGGAAGCATACCAATAGATTTTTTTCTTTTTGCTATTTTTAAAAATTGAAGTATAGTTGATTTATGGGCTTTCCTGATAGCTCAGCTGGTAAAGAATCTGCTTGCAATGTAGAAGACCTCAGTTCGATTCCTGGGTTGGAAAGATCCCCTGGTGAAGGGAGAGGCTACCCACTCCCATTTTCTTGGACTTTCCTGGTGGCTCAAGACAGTAAAGAATTAACCTGCAATGTGGGAGACCTGGGTTTGATCCCTGGGTCAGGAAGATCCCCTGGAGGAGGGAATGGCAACCCACTCCAGTATTCTTGTCTGGAGAATCCCATGGACAGAGGAACCTGGTGGGCTGCCGTCCATGGGGTCACAAAGAGTCAGACATGACTGAGTGACTGACCACAACACAGCACTTTCCCCTCTCCTCCCCACCACCCCCCAGCAATGGAATTTAAAGGTGGTAGATCCAGAGCCAGTGGAAGCATTCAAATAGGTTAAAACAGAAATTCAGAGAGAGGGAATTCAGTCAAAAACAGTGAGGCAAACAAGGCAGGCCTCAGCAGCCAGCCTGGTATCAATTCTAAAGCTTTCTCCCCCTTTTCATGGTCTGGGCTGCTTTGGCAAAAATGAAAGTACTAAGAAAGTACTAATGAATGTACTAGGAAGAGCCCTAGGCTGCCAAGTCCACCAGGCTTTGGCTGGTTTCTTCTGTAAAGGGAAGGAACTTGAAACCAAAGGGAGAGTTGAGCAAATACTTCTTTTGGCCAGAATGTAGCCCTTATCTGCTAACTGCTAAAGGAATTCTACGGGGAGAGCGCATAAAGACACAAACTGAAATGAAGGTTCTCTTCAGTCAAAAAGCCCAGTAACCTTGTGAACTGATGAGAGCTTCCCGAGGAACCACTGCTGAAATGGACTTAACATCTTAGAGACAAAGGAGTTCTTTTCTTTACACTGAGTACTGCCAGATAAAGGGCATGCTACTGCTAAGTCGCTTCAGTCGTGTCCGACTCTGCAACCCCATAGACGGCAGCCCACCAGGCTCCCCCGTCCCTGGGATTCTCCAGGCAAGAACACCGGAGTGGGTTGCCATTTCCTTCTCCAATGCATGAAAGTGAAAAGTGAAAGTGAAGTCGTTCAGTCGTGTCCGACTCTCAGCGACCCCATGGACTGGAGCCTACCAGACTCCTACGTCCATGGGATTTTCCAGGCAAAAGTACTGGGGTGGGGTGCCATTGCCTTCCCCGGATAAAGGGCATGCTTGGGCTTAAATAAGATCTTCAGTGAGCTGCAACTTGTGCAGAAATGCAGGTAGATGGGCAAATTCCAAATCAGCTGAGCCTGATTAAGGCGGGGCACACAGAG
Organism: Tragelaphus eurycerus; assembly: GCA_935064755.1. Taxonomy (NCBI): domain Eukaryota; kingdom Metazoa; phylum Chordata; class Mammalia; order Artiodactyla; family Bovidae; genus Tragelaphus; species Tragelaphus eurycerus. The sequence goes on along the minus strand of CAKXYN010000024.1, from coordinate 10,494,989 downwards.
CAAAGTTGGTCACATGGAACTATCCAACTCCACCTGTAGGCATTAAACGAAATACTTTGTTGATTCCTGAAATGTTGAGAATGCAAACATGTGTCTTTGAACTTGTTATATGATGATACAGATTTCCCCTAATCTATCCTTTTATCTACTTCCCTGGTGGCTCAGATGGTAAAGCGTCTGCCTACAATGTGGGAGACTGGGATTCAATCCCTGGGTCGGGAAGATCCCCCAACAATGGTCCATCTAGTCAAGGCTATGGTTTTTCCAGTGGTCATGTATGGATGTGAGAGTTGGACTGTGAAGAAAGCTGAACGCTAAAGAATTGATGCTTTTGAACTGTGGTGTTGGAGAAGACTCTTGAGAGTCCCTTGTACTGCAAGGAGATCCAACCAGTCCATCCTAAAGGAGACCAATCCTGGGTGTTCAGTGGAAGGACTGATGCTAAAGCTGAAACTCCTGTACTTTGGCCACCTGATGTGAAGAGTTGACTCATTGGAAAAGACTCTGATGCTGGGAGGGATTGAGGGCAGGAGGAGAAGGGGATGACAGAGGATGAGATGGCTGGATGGCATCACTAACTCGATGGACATCAGTTTGAGTAAACTCCAGGAGTTGGTGATAGACAGGGAGGCCTGGCATGCTGCAATTCATGGGGTTGCAAAGAGTCAGACACGACTGAGTGACTGAACTGAACTGATCCTTTTATCTTAAGTGACGATTGATACTATGATACTACTTGGACTCCATAGGCGACCTTACTGTTGAAGGCAAGATAAAGGTCCCCTGTTACAGACCTACTAGCAAATTTTCTCTGAATTAGACTAAGTTATAAGCAGAAGAGCACTGTAATTCAGAAGAAAAGAGTAAAGGGTTGAAACACAGCAGGGTAAGGAGAGGGTGGGACGAACTGAGAGTAGCATTGACATACATGTGCTGCCATGTGTAAAGCAGGCAGCTGTTGAGCAGCTGCTGTAGAGCGCAGGGAGCTCAGCTTGGCGCTCTGTAATGACCTAGAGGGACGGGATGGAGCGGGGAGTGGAAGGGAAGCTCTAGAGGGAGGGGATATATCCACATTGTTGTATGGGCTTCCCTGGTGGCTTAGATGGCAAAGAATCTGCCTGCAATGCAGGAGACCCAGGATTGATCCCTGGGTCAGGAAGATCCCCTGGAGAAGGAAATGGCAATCCACTCTAGTATTCTTGCCTGGAAATCCCATGGACAGAAGAGACTGGTGGACTACAGTCTGTTGTTGTACATCAGAAACTAACACACCATTGTAAACCAATTATCCTCCAATTAAAAAGAAATATTGTATAACCAGCAGAACAAAAAAAGACAGGGTTTAAACAAATCTCAGGACTAGTAAACCAAGTGACGATGTTCACGAACCTCTTTTTTTCCCTTTTCAGAAAATGGCCACCCAGGAGAAAGCCCCTGAGGGGAGGATTTCACAGTTTGATTATGCTTTGCTCCCAGAGATGTCTGCTCTTCTAGGTGTAAATGCACTTCAATTTGTAAAGGAAATAGAAGAAGAAGAGCACAGAGACAGAGAAAAAATGCAAAAAGGCTTTAGTTCACAAATGCGTAGTGAAGCAAAAAGGTTAAAGACTTTTGTGACCTATAACACCTTCAGCTCGTGGACGCCCCAGGAGATGGCAGAGGCTGGGTTTTATTTCACTGGCACAAAATCTGGCATTCAGTGCTTCTGCTGTAGCTTAATCCTCTTCGGTACTAGCCTCCAGAATACCCCCATGCAACACCACAAGAAGTTCCATCCAGACTGTGAGTTCCTTCTGGGTAAAGATGTTGGTAACATTGCCAAGTATGATATAAGAGTTCAGAATCCAGAGAACACGTTGAGGAGGGACGACAAAGCAAGGTACCAAGAAGAGAAGGCCAGACTCGAATCCTTCAAGAACTGGCCATTTTATGCCCAAGGGATGTCCCCAAGGGAGCTCTCAGCTGCTGGCTTTGTCTTTACAGGTAATTTGAAATCATTTTCTGAAATATTTCACTGGAATTAAGTTTAGGTTCGGTTGCAATATTTTGTTCCGTTGCAGTATTTTGTAAATCTTTCCTCACTTGATCAACATGTTATACTAGGAACATCTATTTTCTCAAGATTCAACTTCAGTAATTTTACTTTAGCTTTAATACAACATGTCAGTTTACCAAAAATATATGCAAAATAAGAAAGTGACTTTTTCTAAAATTTTGGACGTTAGAGAATACTTGACTGGGTTTCTAAGGCCCTGAAAATAAACTGTGAGGTCAGCCTGACCCTAGTCTCCTTCTTACCCATCCACCTTTTACTGCTCTTAAATGATTGTTCTCTGATTCTTTTAAATGATTCTTTTAAATTCTTAAGTGATTGATTGTTCTTTTAATTGCTGCAGTATTGGAGGGTTTTGGTGTGTGTGTGTTTAACCTTAAGTTTAATTATAACATATAGGTCAAGTTGCATTTCAGAAAACTGGGTGTGCTCAGTCACTCAGTCATGTCCACCTCTTTGTGACCCTGTGGACAGGGGCCCTCCAGTCTCCTCTATCCACGGAGTTCTCCAGGCAAGAATTCTGAAGTAAACTGTACGTTGTTTGAGTTGTCCTAGCCATGCCATAAATGTCATGACAGATCTGAGTGAAAATCCTGATTAATACATACGGCTATCATTTACTGAGCACCTACTCGATGCTAGGCCCACCACCACCACCAGGCACGGATTAAGCACTTACACTGATCCAACAAACTTGTCCTTTCCCCCCATTTCCCAGCTAATGTCACTGAGGCCCAAAGAGTTTAAGAAATGTGCCTAAGGATAGCCAACAAAGACCTGCTGTATAGCACAGGGAACTCTGCTCAGTGTTCTGTGGCAGCCTGGATGGGAGGGCAGTTTGGGGAAGAATGAACACGTATACATGTATGGCCGAGTCCCTTTGCTCTCCACCTGAAACTCACAACATTGTCAGTAGACTCTGTGCTGTGCTTAGTCACTCAGGTGTGTCTGCCTCTTTGCGACCCCATGGACTGTAGCCCGCCAGGCTCCTCTGTCCATGGGATTCTCCAGGCAAGAATGCTGGAGTGGGTTGCCATACCCTCCTTCAGGGGATCTTCTCAACCCAGGGATCAAACCCAGGTCTCCTGCATTGCAGGCGGATTCTTCACCATCTGAGCCACCAGGGAGCGACTGTACTCCAATATAAAATGAAGTTTAAAAAAAAGAAACAAATGTTTAAATTCCACCTCAGGTACACTGCACAGTGCTTGACACACAGTACATGCTTCCCCGGTGGCTCCGCGGTAGAGTCTGCCTGCAATACGGGAGACCCAGATTCGACTCCTGGGTCAGGAAGATCCCCTGGAGAAGGAAATGGCAACCTACTCCAGTATTCTTGCCTGGAGAATTCCATGGACAGAGGAGCCTGGGGTGGGGGGGGCTACAGTCCATGAGGTCACAAAGACTTGGACATGACTGAGCAACCAACTTTCATATGTTGGATATATGATATGTTAATTGTTACTATTATTGTTAATTAATAGCAGAAGCTTGAAGAAATTCATATTGATAGTGTTACCCAAGTTGGATGTAAAGAAGAAAATTTAAAAGATTTTTAGTATAGGATTCCCCAATGTCACAGTGTGCTTATCACATATTTCTTCAAGATATTATAGTTAATGTCCTAATTGACCAAGAGACTGAAGCAGAGAAAATGCAGAAAAACCACCTCTTTCTGTCATGTTCACAGTGGTTGGAGTTTGTAGTTTGACTTTAATTTGCCTACCAGTTTGTGTACCATTTACATCTCAAAATGCCTAAACCGCAAGTTGGTTTTCTTCTTAGTTTTGAAAGCTGATCCTTTTGTAATTCCCCTAAAAACAGTTGTCAAAAAAGAAAAATATACTTGTCGAACATACATCTCAAAAGTGGAGAAAACTATGCCCAAGTTTCCACAGAAATTTCATAGCAATGCTGCAGCTTAAGTCTTCCGTGCTTTACTTCGTGAGTGCGGGCTTCCTCTGCTTTCCCATTGCTTCGATGGGCATGTTGAGTTCAACAGCTTGGAGTGTGTGTCAAGTATGGCCACCGCTAAGAGGTGAGATTCAGGCTTCAAAAATGGTCACTGAGGGCAGTGGGACTGTGGATGGGGATTCAACCAGATGAGAGTATGAATGCGCAGACATGATGGAGCATGTCTCATCTATGCCCAGGGCAGTCAGCTTGCAGAGACACCCCTTCTGGACGATCCCATGGTGCTATTGCCAGGCCATCTAAGTGTCTTGCTTCCTATGTAGGTAAACGTGACACTGTCCAGTGCTTTTCCTGTGGTGGATGTTTAGGAAATTGGGAAGACGATGATGATCCCTGGAAGGAACATGCCAAGTGGTTCCCTAAGTAAGTAGATAAATATTTTTTTGCTTGTAATTTTTTTTAAGACAAAGCAAAACTAAAGCATCACCTTCCCAGAGCAGAACCTTCAGTTTTGACCTTTCTCCTTCCTAAATAAGAATGCTCCAGAATTTATTCAAGCAAGAAAGCCCTGATGACATTGTGAAATTTTTTAATTATATAATTTTAAAATAATTTCTTAATATTGTTTTATTATCCAAAATACTAAGATATGATTTGCCAAGTAGAAGTTTCAGAATCTGCCTTAATAAATATGGATAATTTGTATTGTGATGATGTAAAATTGTATAAAACAATATTTAAAACAGCATTACAAATGGTTTCATGTACTGCTGAATATATACCAAATGTAAGCATTGTATTTCAAAAACTCAGTAAGAGTTTTGATTATTACAGTGGTCTTGAGTTCTCTGTTTAGAAAGCAACATGTTTTAGAAATTATTTCTAATGTTACATTTACTAGTATTTTCTACATGACTGTATCTACCAAATATACATTCATTCCTTTAAAATTTTAAAAGCTTTCATTCTGGAAAATTTCATATGCAAGTATAGAGACCACTTATCAACACATAGCCAAATCATATTTCATTCATCTCTCACATACCTTTCCCCAGAAATAAAAATAACTAGATTATTTTAAAACAAATATCAGATATTATATAATGTCACTTGTTGATATTTTAGCATATAACTCTAAAATGCAAGAATATTTTTTAAAAACATAACCATAGTATTATTCTGCCTCCTAAAGAGGATTAGCAGTAATTCCTCAATCACATCAAATATCTGAGGCAGTGTTCAAATGTCCACATCCCTTTTCTCTTTACTGTTTACTTTCTTTACTGATTTGAAGTAGGATGCAAACAGGGTCCATACATTACATTTGGTTGATATCTCAAGATTTTTAGTTTACAGATTTCCTCCTCCCTGAATTTTTCTTGTCACTTTCTCATGAAAGGAGCTGTGTAGTCTGTCCTGTAAAACTTCCTCCCCTGGGTTTGGTTGAATGTTTTTCTGGTGTCATTTAACATGTTTCTCTACTTCCTGTATTTCCTGTAATCTAATAATTGGATCTGCAGTGTGCTTTGGCTCATTTTATTTAACATACTTGTCATGTACCTACCACATGCAAAGAAGTTGCTGGTTAGATCTTAGGTCCACCACAAAAAAACTGGGCTATTGTTTAGGATTATATGTCATCTTTCACACAGACAGCCAGGCTCACAAAAATGGAAGGATGTCTGATCTGTTCAGTAAGAAAAAAAGCAATATGAATGTGTAGTGTATGGACTTGTTTGAAATATATAGAGTAAAAAATTAAAATATACAAATCAAACAATTGATATCTTAAGGTTTGGGTTTGTCAGGAGATGAGGGGGAGAGGGATTTTTCACATTTTACTTGGTTTGCTTCTATCTTGTTTAAATTCCGGGAAACAAATGTATTTCTTTTAAAGTTGTAGAGAAAGTGAGGGGGTGGGAGGGAGGAAGAGAACAAAGAAGGGAAGGGATTCGGGGAGAGAGAGATGGAGAGGAAAGAGAAAGGGAGGGGAGCTCTTCCTGACAAGCAGATGGAACAGTTATAGGGATGCATGAAGCCAGATGGTTAAATATTGATTACTTTTTGGCCATGCTTCACGGCTTCTGGGGTCTTAGTTCCCTGATCAGGGATCAAACCCCCATCCTCTGCAGTGAAAACAGAGAATCTTAACCGCTGGACCACCAGGGAGCTCCTCAAATGGTTAAATACTTTGAATGTCATTCTGGTTCGTTGACGAATCAAAACCAGACACCCAGCCAATCATACTTAGCGTTGGCAGTGCCCCACGTGGATATGTGCCGAGTGAACACCAATCCTGGCTCTGGGGCACCTGTCTCAGCTCTGGCCTCAGCCAGTGCTTCACTTATCCTTAGGGCCCTGGGCTATAAACTGGGCGACTCGCAGCAACACCGTTCACACAGACCCTCATGCGGTGGTCGAGCACCCACCAGAGCTGCACATTCTGTGTCAGGTGGCCCTCATACACCTTCTCTCACGTGCAGCCTAGGGAAAGGTGAGAAGCATCGGGGGGAGATGTGAGGCCTGTGCTCAGCCCCAGATCAGGAGGAAGCTAAGGTCTGCTGCTGCAAAGAGGAGGGCAGCGCGCAGAGGCTCGGAGGTGCACAACGCTGCTTCCTAACACCCAGACCCTAGCCATGTTACTGAACCTCTGCATCTCGTGTGCAAAAAAAAAAAATGATAATCCATAGATGGTTGGTTGTTGTAAGCATTATAAACAAAGTATATGGAGCAAATGCCTTGTAAAAACTACCATGTATTATATGACCATTTCACCTTTCACCTGTTTGTCATCATGAGTATGTGGTTGGCCAGTGTATTTCAGAGCTGGAATTAGAACTAAGACTCCTCCAGTTTCTTGTTGATTGTGCCCTAACCTTAACTGTTTGGGCATTATTTAAAAATATATATATTTATCTATTGGCTGCTTCGGGTCTTAGTTGTGGCACATGTTATCTTTGTTACGTCATTCCAGATCTTTCCTTTGCCCATGGACTCTCTAGTTTTGGTGCATGGGCTCAGTAGTTGAGGTGCTTGGGCTCAGTAGTTGAGGTGCTTGGGCTCAGTAGTTGAGGTGCTTGGGCTTTGTTGCTCTGCAGCGTATGAGATGTTAGCTCCCTGACCCGGGACAGAAGCTGTGTCCCCTGCACTGCAAGGTGGATCCTTAACCACTGGACCATTAGGAAGTCTCTGGGCATCAGGTTTTGCTTTGTTGCTGCTTTTATAAACTATGGACACAATGTCTGGGTATATTCCTACAATTTAAAATGTTAGTACTCAGTGTACTGTGTGTGTGTTAGTTGCTCAGTCCTGCCCACCTCTTTTCAACCCCATCAACTGTAGCCTGCCAGGTTCCACTGTCCATGGGATTTCCCAGGCAAGAATACTAGAGTGGGTTGCCATTCCCTTCTCCAGAGGAGCTTCCCAACCCAGGGATCGAACCCAGGTCTTCCACATTGCGGGCAGATTCTTTACTGTCTGAGCTACCAGGAAAGCCCACTCGGTGTACTAAATCATTGTAAATAAATAAAATGGTTTTATTGTGTTTTTAAAAGAAGTAGTATGTATTGAGCTCCTTCTCAACCCACTCTAAGCATGTGGGGAGGCCCCATCCCTCATGTGCTATGTGGATTGTGTGCAGATTCGGGTTATGTATGGATTTGAGTTGTGTGGGGACTTGGGGCACTCCTTGGAAACATCTGTACACCAAAAACTGGGGACCTCAGTGGCCCAGGGAGATGGCCCTAGAGCGATGTATGACTCATCTAATGGAGTTCACTTTCTCACATCTGTTCAAGAGAACACTGGTGAGACTGACCGCTTTGGCAGGGGAGGTGGTATGACAGAAAAAATAAAAAGGTTCATCTCTTCCCCATGAGTGGCAGAAGTGGAACTAACACTCTAGCCTCTTGACTCTCAGCCCTCTTGTTACTCTGACATCACTAGAAAGGAAGCTTAAATTTGTAAGAGAGATTTTTTTAAAAGTTAACTTAAAATTGCTTCTGTTTTGTGGAAAGGAATGTGTTTTTTAAGTGTATTCAATATGCTCTTTTTAAAAAATTCTATCAATTTCCATTGTATATTTCTAAGGAGTAGTATATATGTTTTTCAATAGATGAAATTTATTATCATTTGTTACCTTTACCGCCAGTAACTTTTATGTAAGCATAGGAACTAGTTCGTCTGTTAAACTGTAGTTTAACTTAACAAAAACAGCTACAACCTATATACTGTTATAGATCCATCTCTTTGATTGTATTATGTTTTGTTTCAGGAGAAAAGATAATCTGAAGATTTCGTTTTGCATTATTACACATGTTGTCATTAATGGAAATAGTAATTATATGATAATAAAGATAACTGTCATAAGTTTTGGGGTAACTTTTTTGACAGTTTTATCAAAGTAAAAAAGAATGTAAAGTACACAATGCAGTAAGTTTTAACAGATATTTTTTGTGTCACTGCAGTTATAAAGATACAGAATATCTCTATCACAGTATCAGGGGTACACTTTAATTTTGTTTATTTGTTAATTATAGATGTGAATTTCTTCAAAGTAAGAAATCCTTAGAGGAAATTACCCAGTATATTCAAAGCTACAAGGGATTTGTTGACGTCACGGTAATTTATTATTCTTTTTAATTAATTTTTATTGGCGTGTCCTTGCTTTACACCGTTGTGTTTGTTACTGCTGTACAGCAAAGTGAGTCAGCTGTATGTATACGTATGCTGTGAGCTAAGTCGCTTAGTCGTGGACAACTCTTTGCGACCCATGGACTGTAGCCCATCAGGCTCCTCTGTTCATGGGATTCTCCAGGCAAGAATACTGGAGTGGGTTGCCATTTCCTTCTCTAGGGGATATTCCCGAGCCAGGAATCGAACCCACATCTCTAATATCTCCTGCATTGGCAGGTGGGTTCTTTACCACTAGTACCATGTGGGAAGCACTGTACATATAACCCCTCCTTTTTGTATTTCCTTTCCATTTAGGTCACCACGGAGCATTGAGTAGAGTTCCCTGAGCTATACAGTAGGTTCTCATTAGTTATCTATTTGGCATCATGGTAATTTATAAAAATTTTATAAATTAATTAGAATGAGGAGCGTACATCCCTCTTTTGTCATGGCCTCTCCTTCTTTCTTCTTCCTTTATTCCATTCCCCTACCTCTCATTGGGCAGGGGGAAGAAAAACATGTTCTTTTGGTCAACTAGAGTCCTTAGAATGGTCTGCCTTCCTGGCAGTTCTCTCCTCTTTGACTAAGGTCAGTTCCTCCAGCTTCCAGTGTCCTTATGAGACATTCAGACCACAGGACGCTACCCACAGTAAGCCTCAGAGATTGGTTACGCTATGCTCTATCATATGACTTCCCTAGTGGCAGGTGTTGGGAAAACCCATCTTACACAGGCTTATGTAAAAAAAAAAAAAAAAAAGGCGCAGAGGGCTGGATTTATTGGCTAAGATGACTCAGATGAGAACCCTGCAGGGGTAGAAGTGTTTCTTCAGAGAGAAATCTGGGTGCAATTTTCAGAGAAGAATTAGTTACTCAACACTTAACCATCCTTCTGAATCCAGTTTCTTTCCTATATCTCATACCTTCCTCATTACTCAAAGGACCTCTGTGATATCTTATTGTAACTTAGCTTTTGAGTTGGATCTCTGGAAAAACTGACACAGAAAAGGCTTCTTGTTGAGTATAAATATTCACAGGTTTTCTTTTCCCATTACACTGTGTAAAAAATGTCAATATTAATAGAAATAATAATTAAAGGAATAATTCTCTAACAACTCTGCCATTCAATTCAATTAAACTCTTAATTTAGAGGCAGGGGAGGGAGTTCTTTTAATTTTTGTTCATAGATAGTTGTATACTTCAAATCAGTAACTTGAATTTTTTTAGATTCAGGTACAGTCGATCTATGCTCAGAGAGTAAAGTGTCTGTCTGCAGTGCAGGAGACCCGGGTTCGATCCCTGGGTTGGGAAGATCCCCTGGAGAAGGAAATGACAGCTCACTCCAGTTTTCTTGCCTGGAAAATCCCATGGATGGCAGAGCCTGGTAGGCTACTGTCCATGGGGTTGCAAAGAGTCGGACACGACTGAGCGACTGAACTGAACTAATAGTGAATATATCCAATGTATATATAATTTTATTGGATATATTCACTATAGAATATTGGATATGTACGTTAGATACTTGTGGCTTATTTATTTTATGCACAGTAGTTTATATAATACATTGAATTTTCATTTTCTTCAGGGAGAACATTTTCTGAATTCCTGGGTCAAGAGAGATTTATCTGTGGCATCAGGTAAAGACTCAGACATATTTAGAAAAGCTATAGTTGTTTATTTCTTTTGCTTTTTTCCCCCTAACTTTTCCATTTTCCTCCTAATTTTGTGGTGCCATGGTAATTTTTTAAAAAACCATTTCATTAGAGTTTCTTGGTCTCCTGGGGTGACTTAATTTTTTAACATAAATGAACATAGGGAAATATATCAGGGTTGGGTCCTTAATTGAATTTCCCTTAAAACAAGGTTTCTGGATAAAATGGTTTTGAAAACATACTTAAATGGATCAGTGTCTATTAAGAAATTAAATGTGAAATAATAGAAAATAAATGTTGATCTCTGCCCCCAATTCCTGGCACAGAGCTCCTCAGTTCAGTTCAGTTCAGTCACTCAGTCATGTCCAAGTCTTTGAGACTCCATGGACTGCAGCATGCCAGGCCTCCCTGTCCCTCACCAACTCCTGGAGTTTACTCAAACTCATGTCCATTGAGTCAGTGAGGCTATCCAACCATCTCATCCTCTGTTGTCCTCTTCTCCTCCCACCTTCAATCTTTCCCAGCATCAGGGTCTTTTCCAATGAGTCAGCTCTTCGCATCAGGTGGCCAAAGTATTGGAGTTTCAGCTTCAGCATCAGTCCTTCCAATTAATATTCAGGACTGATATCCTTTAGGATGGACTAGTTGGATCTTATTGCAGTCCAAGGGACTCTCAAGAGTCTTCTCCAACACCACAGTTCAAAAGCATCAATTCTTCGGCGCTCAGCTTTCTTTATATTCCAATTCTCACATCCATAGATGACTACTGGAAAAACCATAGCTTTGACTAGACGGACCTTTGTTGGCAAAGTAATGTCTCTGCTTTTAAACATGCTGTCTAGGTTGGTCATAACTTTTCTTCCAAAGAGCAAGCGTCTTTTAATTTCATGGCTGTAGTCACCATCTGCAGTGATTTTGGAGCCTAGAAAAATAAAGTCTGTCACTGTTTCCATTGTCTCCCCATCTATTTGCCATCAAGTGATGGGACTGGATGCCATGGTCTTAAGTTTTCTGAATGTTGAGTTTTAAGCCAACTTTTTCACAGAGCTTCTAAAACCCATGTAATTGCCTAAGTGATAAGATCATGAGGAGCATCTCGGGCATCCTCACATAGGCATGATCAATCATTAACTTAATTTATATCCCCTTTCCCCACTATGAAGAAAAGGGGGTAGGGCTGAAAATTCCAAGCTTCTAATCATAAATTGTTCCTCCCAGTGACCAACCCCCAACCAAGAGCCCACCCAGAGTCACCACATCAGAAAACAAAAGTGCTCTTAGTGCTCTTATCATTTAGGGATTTACAAGGGTTTTAGGAGCCCTGTATCAGGGACAGTGTCAAAGATCAAATATTAGAACAAAAGATGCTCCTCATGATCTTATCATTTAGGAAATTACATGGTGATAGAAGCAAGGTCGGATGCTGTAAAGAGCAATATTGCATAGGAACCTGGAATGTCAGGTCCATGAATCAAGGCAAATTGGAAGTGGTCAAACAAGAGATGGCCAGAGTGAATGTCGACATTCTAGGAATCAGCGAACTCAAATGGACTGGAATGGGTGAATTTAACTCAGATGACCATTATATCTACTACTGCGGGCAGGAATCCCTCAGAAGAAATGGAGTGGCCATCATGGTCAACAAAAGAGTCCGAAATGCAGTACTTGGATGCAATCTCAAAAACGACAGAATGATCTCTGTTTGTTTCCAAGGCAAACTATTGAATATCACAGTAATCCAAGTCTATGCCCCAACCAGTAACGCTGAAGAAGCTGAAGTCGAACGGTTCTATGAAGACCTACAAGACCTTTTAGAACTAACACCCTAAAAAGATGTCCTTTTCATTATAGGGGACTTGAATGCAAAAGTAGGAAGTCAAGAAACACCTGGAGTAACAGGCAAATTTGGCCTTGGAATACAGAATGAAGCAGGGCAAAGACTAATAGAGTTTTGCCAAGAAAATGCACTGGTCATAGCAAATACCCTCTTCCAACAACACAAGAGAAGACTCTATACATGGACATCACCAGATGGTCAACACTGAAATCAGATCGATTATATTCTTTGCAGCCAAAATGGAGAAGCTCTGTACAGTCAGCAAAAACAAGACCAGGAGCTGACTGTGGCTCAGACCATGAACTCCTTATTGCCAAATTCAGACTTAAATTGAAGAAAGTAGGGAAAACCACTAGACCATTCAGGTATGACCTAAATCAAATCCCTTATGATTATACAGTGGAAGTGAGAAATAGATTTAAGGGCCTAGATCTGATAGAGTGCCTGATGAACTATGGAATGAGGTTCGTGACATTGTACAGGAGACAGGGATCAAGACCATCCCCATGGAAAAGAAATGCAAAAAAGCAAAATGTCTGTCTGGGGAGGCCTTACAAATAGCTGTGAAAAGAAGAGAAGCGAAAAGCAAAGGAGAAAAGAAAAGATATAAACATCTGAATGCAGAGTTCCAAAGAATAGCAGAGAGAGATAAGAAAGCATTCTTCAGCGATCAGTGCAAAGAAACAGAGGAAAACAACAGAATGGGAAAGACTAGGGATCTCTTCAAGAAAATCAGAGATACCAAAGGAACATTTCATGCAAAGATGGGCTCGATAAAGGATAGAAATGGTATGGACCTAACTGAAGCAGAAGATATTAAGAAGAGGTGACAAGAATACACAGAAGAACTGTACAAAAAAGAGCTTCACAACCCAGATAATCATGATGGTGTGATCACTCACCTAGAGCCAGACATCCTGGAATGTGAAGTCAAGTGGGCCTTAGAAAGCATCACTACGAACAAAGCTAGTGGAGGTGATGGAATTCCAGTGGAGCTATTCCAAATCCTGAAAGATGATGCTGTGAAAGTGCTGCACTCAATATGCCAGCAAATTTGGAAAACTCAGCAGTGGCCACAGGACTGGAAGAGGTCAGTTTTCATTCCAATCCCAAAGAAAGGCAATGCCAAAGAATGCTCAAACTACCACACAATTGCACTCATCTCACACGCCAGTAAAGTAATGCTCAAAATTCTCCAAGCCAGGCTTCAACAATATGTGAACCATGAACTTCCTGATGTTCAAGCTGATTTTAGAAAAGGCAGAGGAACCAGAGATCAAATTGTCAACATCCGCTGCATCATGGAAAAAGCAAGAGAGTTCCAGAAAAACATCTATTTCTGCTTTATTGACTATGCCAAAGCCTTTGACTGTGTGGATCACAATCAACTGTGGAAAATTCTGAAACAGATGGGAATACCAGACCACCTGATCTGCCTCTTGAGAAATTTGTATGCAGGTCAGGAAGCAACAGTTAGAACTGAACATGGAACAACAGACTGGTTCCAAATAGGAAAAGGAGTACATCAAGGCTGTATATTGTCACCCTGTTTATTTAACTTCTATGCAGAGTACATCATGAGAAACGTTGGACTGGAAGAAACACAAGTTGGAATCAAGATTGCTGGGAGAAATATCAATAACCTCAGATATGCAGATGATACCACCCTTATGGCAGAAAGTGAAGAGGAACTCAAAAGCCTCTTGATGAAAGTGAAAGTGGAGAGTGAAAAAGTTGGCTTAAAGCTCAACATTCAAAAAACAAAGATCATGGCATCCGGTCCCATCACTTCATGGGAAATAGATGGGGAAACAGTGGAAACAGTGTCAGACTTTGTTTTTCTGGGCTCCAAAATCACTACAGATGGTGACTGCAGCCATGAAATTAAAAGATACTTACTCCTTGGAAGGAAAGTTATGACCAACCTAGATCACATATTCAAAAGCAGAGACATTACTTTACCAACAAAGGTTCATCTAGTCAAGGCTATGGTTTTTCCTGTGATCATGTATGGATGTGAGAGTTGGACTGTGAAGAAGGCTGAGCACCAAAGAATTGATGCTTTTGAACTGTGGTGTTGGAGAAGACTCTTGAGAGTCCCTTGGACTGCAAGGAGATCCAACCAGTCAATTCTGAAGGAGATCAGCCCTGGGATTTCTTTGGAAGGAATGATGCTAAAGCTGAAACTCCAGTACTTTGGCCACCTCATGCGAAGAGTTGACTCATTGGAGAAGACTCTGATGCTGGAAGGGATTGGGGGCAGGAGGAGAAGGGGACGACAGAGGATGAGATGGCTGGATGGCATCACTGACTTGATGGATGTGAGTCTCAGTGACCTCTGGGAGTTGGTGATGGACAGGGAAGCCTGGCGTGCTGGGATTCATGGGGTCGCAAAGAGTCGGACACGACTGAGCGACTGATCTAATCTGATGTGAGGACGCCTCCATAAAAATCCCAGTAGTTTGTGGATCCAGGAGCCTTTGGGTGTGTGAACACAACCACACTGTAAATGTGACACATCCCAACTCTATGGGGAGGGAAGCTCCCAGATCTCACTCTGTGAGCCAGTTCATCTGCGCGTGTGTGCATGCCAAGTCGCTTCAGTGATGTCTGCGTCTTTGCCATGCTAAGGGCTGTAGCCCACCAGGCTCCTCTGTCCATGAGATTCTCCAGGCAGGAATACCAGAGTAGGTTGCCATGCCCTCCTCTAGGGGATCTTCCTGACCCAGGGATCGAACCTGCATCTTTTACGTCTCCAGCATTGACAGGTATGTTCTTTACTAGTAGCACCACCTAGATAGCCCCCAGCTCATCTGTATCCTTGATCACATTCTTGGCTAAACAAATATAAATGTTTCCCTGGGTTCTGTGAGCCACTCCTTCAAATGAAGTGGAGTGGGAGCAGTCTTATGGGATTGAGCCTTTAATCTGTAGGATCTGGTACTACTAAGTAGATAGTGTCAGAGTAAATTGTAGGACACCCAGCTGGTGGTGCAGAAAATAGCTGGGTGGGGAAAGTATCAGAAGTATTGTGAACGTGATGGTAGTGTGAGAGTAAAGGAGACACACTGGAGGAGAAGACTGAGGTTTTTCCAGCACAGTAAGTCATATTCCAATTAAATTAAGTGAAAGCCGGAATCCTGGGATTAGATGTCATACTGAAACAAGCTTTCATCTTAAGGAATTTTGCAGTATCTACTTTTGTTACCATATTTAATAGACACATAAGTTGGTTTTCAAATCCTCAAGGGGTGCAAAAGACTAGAACCAAACTCTAGGACCAATGTGGAAAGTCTAATGAAGACCACCCCCATACAGCTGACACCCAAAGGGCAAGAAATAAATCTGCCTCCTTTTTAGGGGGCTTCAAGCAAGATTTGCCTTTCTCAAGTTTTGATACTAACTTGGGAAGGAAGAGAAGCTGCTCTAGCTTACTCTTGCTTTATTCCGATGCTCTACAATGAAAAGATAATTTGAAAATATTTTATTATAAAAAAATGTATACAGAAATAAGACCATTGCAAATCCCCACCACGTATCCACCATTCTGTTTCATCAATTTAACACGTGGTCAGTCTGGTTTTGTTTCTCCTTTTCTAACCCCCTCCTTCAATTGTATTGAAACAAGCTCAAACATACTGTTCTATCTGTAAACACAAAGAAAGAAAGAAAGAAAGTGAAGTCGCTCAGTTGTGTCCGACTCTTTGCGACCCCATGGACACCAGGCTCCCTCGTACATGAGATTTTCTAGGCAAGAGTACTAGAATGAGTTGCCATTAAGGATAACGGAAACACTGATAGTGGCAGTATCAAAGCTTGCTAGTCTCACCATCTGTCTTTTATTCCAGTCTGTTGCAATGGCATCAACAGATCTTCATTTGTTAATGAAGAACTCCTCCTGCAGTCTTTCAAGTCCTGGCACCCGTCGTTCCCAGTGGGAGCAGCAGCTCTGGCCAAAGCAGGTTTTTTCTACACAGGTGAGCCAGCAGTTTGCCCCAAGCTCTTGCCTTGCTGCCCACTGAAGCCCCACATGCACTTCATGATCCTGGGCTTGTATTTAACTAGGCTCAACAATCCCTACTTCTCATTATTCCTCACATATTCTTTTTCCTTTCTGTGTCATAAATCCTCTCCCAATTCTCCACACCTCCTTTAGGTAGTAAAGCCCCAGGCTTGAAAACTTAAGGTCTGGGCTAACAACAAATACAAGTATTCTGTTGGGAATAATTATCATGCCTTGGTACACTTTACTCTCGACCCCCACCCCTCTGGAAACTGTCACATGACTCTGAGTCCCTCACTCTTGAACCAGAGCCCAGCAGTCAGATGTCCATACCTACATAGCAGAGGAGCTGGGACGTTCAATTTTTTTTTTTTCTTCCAGGTAGCAATGTGCCCAGCTGAAAATTGGAGTTTCTGTTACTAAGGAAGATTGAGAGATATCTAGGAGTGTGGATAGTGGTCTTTTAAAAAATATTTATTTGACTGTGGGATCTTGGCTCTTTGTTGTGGCCTGCAGTATCTTTAGCTGCAGCACAGGAGCTCTTTAGATGAGGCATGTGGGACCTAGGTCCCTGACCAGGCCCTCTGCATTGGGAGCACGTGGTCTTAGCCACTGGACCAGCGGAGAATTCCCCTGGATAGAGGGTCTTTGCCGCACTCTCCTTGGAAGAGAAAGTCAGAACGTTTCTTCTTATAATTCCTAAGCATGGAGAATCTGCCATTGGTTCATAGTATTTTCTCTTTAGCTACTGGTCGTCAGGAGCCCCACTTTGTCATGTGCAAAGAAAGGGAGGGGTTCCCCTCAACTTCACCTCTGCCTGAGGTATAGAAAGGTGAAATGATACTGTATCCTTTCTGGGGAGCTTGCTGACTTTCTCCAGACCAAACACACATGCTCAATTAGACTGAAGGTCCGTGAGGGAACTTCTGTGCTGGGGTCAAGTCATGAATACCACAGAGTAGTACAGAGCAGGGGAGGGTAGTGTTCACTTGAACTAACAGACGTGTTCCATTGGTACAAAAATCTTAATGGCTCCGTATCTTAAGCACTTGGAGAGTTAGTGCTCCCCCCTTTCTTCTTGCTCTCTCTGTTCTCTCTTCCCCGTGGCAGCCTTGCTCAAGGACCTTCTGCCCAGCAGTGTCCTCACCTTCTTCCTTTTGAACTCCTCCTCACCCACAAGTCCTAGTCATCTCGCCCTTTGGGGATCTCGCAAGCTCTAGGACCTCCTATTTCTGTACAGACACAAAGGGAGATTTTCCTATGCTCTGGCTTTATAATGACTGCAGGAGTCCAAGAGAAGGAAGATGAGGAATGTTCCATCATCTTACTAGTGTGGGTAGCTGTTCCCTTCTCCAGGGGATCTTCTCAACCCAGGAATCGAACCCTGGTCTCCCACCTTGCAGGCGGATTCTTTACTGAGTGGATTCCCAGCTGAGCCACCAGGAAAGCCCAGGACTACTGGAGTGGGTAGCCTGTCCCTTCTCCAGTGGCTCTTCCTGACCCGGGAATCCAACCAGGGTCTAATGCATTGCAGGCGGATTCTTTATCACCTGAGCTACCACGGAAGCCCTCTTAGAAATTAGGATGTTTCTAGTTCAGTGCTTTGGTAGATCCAAATGCTAATTTCCTTCCAAAAATAGAATCTCACACGAAGACTTGATCCTATTTCTAGTGGAATAAACCTATAGTAAGAGGTGTCTGATTCTTCACGATCTTACTTACATGAGAGTGGCTATATTTGCTCATATATATTTTCCTGAGCTCCAAATATATTCTTTCTGATTTATTCATTGAACAGATAACTTATTAAGTGCATAATAAGTGCTAATCACTGTTCTAGGTCCATGAGCTTCATTGGGGGAGCAAAACAGACAAAAACCTCCTCCTTCATGGAGCTTCAATTCCACATTCTGATTTGCAAATCTCTTGCCCCATTGAATGAAGAGGGGACAGGGACAGGGTTTGATCAGTGTGCATGGTACATAGGAACATTCAGTGGTACTTGCTCATGACCCCACTGGTGCAAGAAGAGCCCTAGTTAGAATGTTTCCTCACTGGTGACACAAAGTTGTGACTTTGTCACAAAATCTGATAGAAAGTGTAAGTTGGGTTTTGCTAATATGGTTGTTATCTGTGTCACTTGACAAATACATTGGCCTGTGGCACTGATCGAATTTCCTTACTTCTAGGTAAATCGGACATTGTCCAGTGTTTTTCCTGTGGAGGATGTTTGCATGAATGGAAGGAAGGTGATGACCCATTAGAAGAACATGCCAAGTTTTATCCCAAGTAAGTGAAATGATTGCTTAGTATCTACGAATCTGGATGTATTTTAGCAATTTCCCCCTCGTTTTATATTCTGATTAAGTCTTTGCCCACCTGTCTCATTCTTACAATAAGGGATGAGTCTTCCTTTCTTTCATTCCATTGCTTTCACAACCCCCTTCCCATCTGGCCTTCCTCTCACAATAGTTACAGTACAGTTTTGGTTCAGTCATTATTTTCACATTATTGTCTATGTTATCATGACTTCATAAATGGAGCTTTGTAGTAAATAATTTTTTTCTCTCCCTGTACAACTTCCAGTTTTTGTAGGGAGTGATAACTGTTTTATCAGTATGTTTGCTCACTTTTTTTCCCTTAATTCACACATGAACTATTTTAAAGTGCACAATCCAGTAGCATTTAGTACATGAACAGTGTTGTGCAATTACCTCCACTAAATCCAAAACATTTCGTTATTCCAAAAGAGAACTCTGTACCCATGAAGCAGTCATTCCTTGTCTCCCCCAGTATACCCTATTTCCTGAGAGCTACCAGTTAGCTTTCTGTTGCTACAGATTTACTCTCTTGGATATTTTATGTAAATGGAAGTGTATAATATCTTTTGTCTCTGACTTTACTTAGCAGTGTTTTGAGGTTCATTCATGGTGTAGCATGTATCAGTACTTCATTCTTTTTTATGACTGAGATATATGTAATTGTACATGTGTATATATATGTGTGTATTTCAGTTTCCCCATCTCCTCACCAATACCTGTTATTTTCCTTTTTAAAAAATATAGTCATTTGCCTAGTTTTTAAAATGTATTTAGCACCAGTTCATCTTCAAATTCTCCCAAATGTTTAAATCTCCTCTCCGATCATTCATACTTATAATACAGCCCACTATTTTCATTTTCTTAAAGAGACTGTCATGAAGTCTCTGACCTGCTTCAATATGAACTCTTTGTCCTGAAGTTACCCTAGGATCCTAGGATTGTTCTTCAAGTCATCCTAGAGATTCCTATTGCCTCTCTCCTATGTTTCCTGGATCTGTTGTCATCCTTTTCTTGACTTATTCACTCACTTTGAAATACTCCCCCACAGATCCCTGGGAAAGACTGCATAAGAAATGCATGTTTTAGCTTCCACTTAATGCATATATCTGAATATTTATATATATTTTCTCATGCTCATTTGGTAGTTTAGCTAGGTATGGAATTCGAGGTTGGAAATCATTTTAATTCCAAATTGTAGAGACATTGCTGCCTTTCCTAATAACTTCTAGTATTGCTGTTGAAGTTCCATGTCTTTCTGATTCTTAACCTTTTTATTACTTCTTCCCATTCTGGAGGCATTTAGGATTTTCTCTTTGTTTCCAGTATTCTAAAATTTCATGAAGAAATGGCTATTTTTAAATATTGGTTTTCTATAGCTCTTTAACATTTTGGAGGGCTTATTTCTCACTCACCAAACTCTTCAGAAATGTTCAACTATAAGAGGACATTTTGTTGTTTTCACTTTGTGATTAGTAAATGCTCTTCTAGAAATAAATATTAATACAAATAGGTCTTAAATGCTACTGTCTAAGATTCTCAAGAAATATGGTTTTGAAGGTATTTTCACAGAAGTAGTTGCATTTTTCTTTATTTGGATTTAGTATTTAGTAAATTGTTCAACAGTGGAGATGGTCTTCTTAGTTTTTGGAAAAATAAACTAGGATACAGTCTGATTGTATTTAGGACCTTTTCTTGACTCTGTCATTTCCTTTTTTGTGAAGCTTTTTATTTCTCCTCTGCCTTTTTTGTTTGTTTTGTTATTGTTTTTGTTTTTTGGTCCTCTGAGTGAGGCTTGACTCTTTTGCCTCTCTTTTAAAATTGCAAACTAGGATGCCCTTAAATAAGCATGTGTGACTTAAAGGAAAATTAAAGAAACCAATGAACCTACCACTAAAGTTAAGAAACTGAATATTATCAAGTCCTTAGCAGGCTAGTGTGTGCCTATCTTCCAAGTTGTGATTATATCCTTGCCCCTCTAATCCAGAAGGCTTCCCTGTTGCCTCAGTTCTGCCTGCAATGCAGGAGACCCAGGTTCGATCCCTGGGTTGGGAAGATCCCCTGGAGAAGGAAAAGGCAACCCACTCCAGTATTCTTGCCTGGAAAAGCCTGCCAGGCTCCACTGTCCATGGGATTGCAAGAGTCAGACACGACTTAGTGATGAAACCACCACCAATTCTGAAATTTGTGTTAATTGTTCCTTCTACTCCGAATGGTTCCACCAGCTACATATGTATCATTAAACATACTTAACTTTGCCTGTTCTATAAATTCAAATAAATGGAAGGATACTGCATGGTTCTTCTGTAATGACTGACTTGTTTTACTCCATAACGTTTTTGAGACTCATTCATAATTATGTTAGAGTTGCAATGTACTTGTTCTCATTGCTATATAGTATATTGTTTTATGAATATAAAATTTATCCTTCTAGATTCAACATCTGGGTTGTTCTCAGAATGTTGCAATTCAAATAATGCCTCTATGAACCTTCTTGGACATAATTTCCAGTGCTCATATTCCTCTAGGATACATAACTAGCCATGGGATTGCAAAGTAATACAATGTACACATTCAACTTTACTCTTTTATGCAAAACTTTTTCCAAAGTGGCTGTACTGATTTATATCCTCACTGGTATAGATGTTTCCATTCTGTCTGCTCCCTCACTAACTTAGTATTGCCCCAATTTTTGTCAATCTAATTACTAATAATGTTGAACATATTTTCATATTTTTCCACATAGTTTCCTTGCTCTTTTTCTTCAGAAACATATCTTGTATATTCTTTACCCTTTCTTCTTTCTTATTCAGAGAGTATATGAAATATCCTCTTTATCTCTCTTGGTACTCCTTGTTCTTGAGTCTTTATCTGATGTTAATATTCTGTAGCCACTCCAGCTTTTAGTTTTTGCATGATTCCATATTTTTTGAAAATTTTTTTTTTTTTTTTTTTGGCTGCAGAGTACAATGTGAGGGATCTTAGTTACCAGACCAGAGATCAAACCACTGGACCACCAAGGAATTCCCAAAATAATTTTACTTTTAACCTGTAACTTTAAAGTGAATTTCTTGTAGACAGCATAGGTGGGTCTTCCTTTTTTAACAGTCTGACAATATCTGCTTTCTTTTTTTGTTGTTATTGTTGTTTGTTTGAGTTTTTTGGCTGTGCTGTACAGCTTGTGGGATCATAGTTCCCTAACCAGGGCCCTGGCAGTGAGAGCAAGGAGTCCTAACCACCGGAGCACCAAGAGATTCCCCAATATCTGCTCCCTACTGGGAGTGTGTAGAGCATTTACATTTAATAGAATCATTGATGGAGAAGGCAATGGCACCCCACTCCAGTACTCTTGCCTCGAAAATCCCATGGATGGAGGAGCCTAGAAGGCTGCAGTCCATGGGATTGCTGAGGGTTGGACATGACTGAATGACTTCCCTTTCACTTTTCACTTTCATGCATTGGAGAAGGAAATGGCAACCCACTCCAGTGTTCTTGCCTGGAGAATCCCAGGGACAGGGGAGTCTGGTGGGCTGCCGTCTATGGGGTCTCACAGAGTCGGACACAACTGAAGCGACTTAGCAGCAATAGCAGCAGCAGAATCATTGATATGGTTGGATTTTAATCTACTATTTTGCTATTTGTTTTCTATTTATCCATCTCTTGTTTGTTTCTTCTTTTCCTGACTTGCATTTGAGTATTTTTCAATATTCCATTTTATCTCTATAGCTGGCTTTTTAGCTGTACAACTTTATCTTTTTAGTGCCTGCTCTATAACCTACATAATGCACGTTTAACAAATCAATCATCTTCAAATAATTTTAGAACAATTGACATATAATGTGTGAACCAATGTAACAGTACACTTCTATTTTCCCCTTCCTATTCTCTGTACTATTGTTACCATACATTTTACTTCACATGTATTCTAAATCTCACAATGTAGTGTTATATCTTTGTTGTAAACAATTATCTTTTAAATACATTTTTGAAAGAGAGCAAGCATATTCCATATTTACCCAATGAGTTACCATTCCTGGAACACTTCATTCCTTTGGGTAAAACCAAGTTTCCATCTGTTATAATTTTCCTTTTAAGAAGAAACTTAAGAAGAACTTCCTTTAACATTTCTTGTAGTACTAGTCTGCTGGCAGCTAAATTCATTGGCTTTATTTGTACAGAAAAGTCTGCATTTTACCTTCCTTCAGAGTGCTTTCCCTTGATGGGTTTATCTGCACGGTCACCTTGGACAGAAGCATTTAAAGTCCTACTAGCTTTTCCTATAGCTGCCCTTCTATTCCTGGGCTCACCTCCAAGTCATTCATCTAGGGAAATAGAAATGATGTGTCCTCTTGCTTTATCTCCTTCTTTCCTGTAATTCAGCAGCATAAAAATAAGCGGAGAGAGTTGTTTCTAGTTTTACCATTTACCTACTCACATTTATAGTTCTCATTTATCCAAGTTAATGATTGTGAATAGAGCTCTGTAGGATTTTCTTCCTGGGTTCTTCAGGCAAACATCATAACTGAATTTAGAAAGTATCGTATGTTCCAATTTCATGATGTCTAGCAAATTGTTTTTAGGGCCATTCTCTAGTCTTCATATTGATGCAGGTTTTTGTTTTTTTTTTCTGAAATAAACTTTTTATTTGGGGGTATTTTTAGATTTAGAGAAAAGGTGAAAAGATAATACTGAGTATTCCCATACTCAGTTTCCTCTAGGACTAACATCTTACATTACCCTGGTACATTTGTTAAAATATAAAAAAAAAAAAAAAAACAAAAAAAACACTGGGACATTACAGTCAAATCCAGATGTTTACATGTGTTTCACCATTTTCCCCTGGTCATGTCCTTTTTGTTGTCGTTGTCCCAGAATCCATAGATGGAGTTGTTGTCTCTATTTTCTTTCCACTAGGTTCATTTTAATTGGTTTCATGAATGAGTGTTAAATATGCTCCCACTCCACCAAATTGGCTGGTTATCCCCACCATTACTTTATGAGCCATTTACACCTCTGCTCCCAGGAGCCACAGTCTACATGCCTGGTCTTGATAAAGACACTGACCAACTCACAGGAAATGTTAATTTTATACTTAATCTTTGCCACTAAAACTCTGACAGTGTTTTTGAAAACCTAAAGCCAAGGTTTAATTGCATACAACTATCTCTGTAGCTTGTAACTTGTGTGCTTAGTTGTCAGTTTCTCCAGAGTGTGAAGTCCTCTGCAGAAGCGATTCCAGACCTTCGGAGCCATGATGAACTTTCTGAGTTAACGGTATCGAATGCCACCTTGTTTATTTTCAGAGTGTGTGATCCTGTGATTAAGAACAGTTTTGAGCAGGAACTACTCATCATAAATAAGTAGTGTCAGTCGCTCAGTTATGTCCAACTCTTTGTGACCCCACGAATTGTAGCCTGCCAGTCTCCTCTGTCCATGGGATTCTCCAGGCAAGAATACGGATTGCCATTCCCTTCTCCAGAGAATCTTTCTGACCCAGGGATTAATCTGGGTCTTCTGCATTGCAGGCAAATTCTTTACCATCTGAGCTACAGGGACGATCCCTCATAAATAAATCAGTCAATAAATTCTGCCAATATCTGTTAAGCATCTATTAAGAGCTACTTTCAGATGGGGATACTACATTAAACACAACATAATGCCTAGCTTCATGAAATGTAGAGTCAGTCCCTTCTACTTTGGTGCCCAGACTTGTTTGGACCTAAGAGTTGATTAGCATCCAGGCTACCTAGATCCCATCAGTGATCTTCATTTGGAGGGCAGTAAGGTCTGACTTGCTAGTTGGCTTTTCTCAAAGCTGAGAAGATATGTTTCTTTTACAAAAGCAAATGACCAACCAATCTGACAATTAATGGTCTGATTAATAGGTTGACCCCTTTAAACTAAGAAATTCTATATATTTCTCTGGAATATTAGCCACTACCAATTTAACACACACACACACACACACACACACACCCCTTATTTGAAGCTGTATATTAAGTATATTGTCATCCCATGAAAAAGAAAACAGAGTAATTTGCCATTCATTTGACTCATCTTTTACATTTGTGAACCGAAAACGAAATTGGAGGAAAACATTTGGAGGTATAGAAATAGCTGTTTTTATTTTATTGATGTATATGTGACTTACAATATTAATTCCAGGTATACTACAGAGTATTAGATATTTCTGTACATTACAAAATGGTTACTACCATAAGTCTAATTACTGCATCATAAAAAGTTATTATAGTATTATTGACTATTTTCCCCTTGTTGTACATTCCATCTCTGTGACTTACTTATTTTATAACTGGAAGTTTTTAATCTCTTACGGCTTCTCTGGTGGCTCAGATGTTAAAGTGTCTGCCTGCAATGCGGGAGACCTGGGTTTGATCCCTGGGTCGGGAAGATCCCCTGGAGAAGGAAATGGCAACCCACTCCAGTATTCTTGCCTGGAGAATCCCATGGACAGACGAGCCTGGTGGGCTACAGTCCACGGGGTCGCAAAGAGTCGGATACGACTAAGGGACTTCACTTTCACTTTTGTACCTCTTAATCCCTTCCACCAATTTTGCTTATCTCCCCCCACCTCCCTTAAAGAACTTATTTTTAAAAGAAGAAACTTAATCTCCCTATATCCCAGGTATGTAATATTTAAAATACTTTTAATAACTGAGATCAGAAGCTACACGGAATAGTTTCTGGAGGGTCCATCTCGCTCTTGACACTGTGATTCTAATCACCTGGTCAGTAATCACTGCTCATGTCACCCAAGGAATGCACTGTTAGGGTACCATACAGAAGCGTACATTGCATGTGTTTGCAGATCACTTATTATTTCGTATTTGTAGCACTCCTCCCTGCAACTGGCATAAACACGTGAGGGTGGCTTGTGTTTAGAAAATGTCTGGTTTCTGATTGCAAGTTGAGGCCCCACCCACTTATACAGATGTTAACTTAATAGAGAATTTTCTTTTCAAAGGAAGCCACAAGTGAAAGCAATCTCGAAGAGTCGACAGAAGTTAGTTCTATCGTGCCAGGTAAGGATTTGGAGGTAGCACGTAGGATTATATGAATGTGTGCATATCTCTGTATGTAGAGGATTATATTATATTATTTATTTATTTATGGCCAAACCACACAGCATGTGGGATATTAGTTCCCCAACCAGGGGTTGAACCTGCACCCCCTGCAGTGGAAGCACGGAGGCTTAACCACTAGACTGCCAGGGAAGTCCCGTAGGTAGGGGATAATAGGAATATTTGCTTATAACTGTGCCTCCTTGCTTTTCTCCACAGAGGTGGCCCAGGGTGAAGCCCAGTGGTTTCAGGAGGCAGAGAGCCTGAGTGAGCGCCTGAGAAAAGTCTATACCAGTGCTCTTTTCTGCCACATGTCTTTGCTTGAGATCTCTTCCTGTCTAGCCACTGACCAGTGGCTGGATTGTGATCTGTCCTTTGCCTTAAAACACATCACCAATCCTGTGCAAGAGCCTGTGGTGTTGCCTGAAGTCTTTGCTAACTTGAACTCTGCCATGTGTGTGGAGGGTGAAGCTGGAAGTGGAAAGACCATCCTCCTGAAGAAAATAGCTTGTCTGTGGGCATCAGGACGTTGTCCCTTGTTAAACAGGTTCCAGCTGGTTTTCTTTCTCTCTCTTGGCTCTACCAGACCGGAGCAGGGGCTGGCCAGTGTCATCCGTGACCAACTCTTAGAGACAAATGTATCTGTTACTGAAATGGGCCTAAGGAACATCATCCAGCAGTTAAAGAACCAGGTGTTATTCCTTTTGGATGACTACAAAGAAATGTGCTCAGTTCCCCAAGTCATAGCAAGGATGATTCAAAAGAAACATTTGTCAAGGACCTGCTTGGTGATCACTGTCCGTACAAATAGGGCCAAGAACATCCGCCGATACCTAGATACAATCATAGAGATTAAGGCGTTTCCTTTCTATAATACTATTTATATATTACAGAAGCTCTTTCCAGGTGATTTGACCCGTCTGCGAAAGTTGATGGTTGACTTTGGAATGAATCAAACTTGGCAGGGAATTCAGAAAACTCCCTTGTTTGTAGCAGCAGTCTGTGCTAGTTGGCTTCAGAATGGTTTTCATCGGTCCTTTGATAGTGTGGCTGTTTTTGAGTCCTATATGGAATGCCTTTTCTTAAAGCACAAAACTGAAGCTGACCTTCTCAAAGCAACTGTGTCCTCCTGCGGTGATCTAGCCTTGAAAGGGTTTTTTTCATCTTGCTTTGAGTTTAGTGATGAGGACCTCATGGAAGCAGGGATTGGTGAAGAGGAAGATCTAGCCATGTACCTGATGAGCAAATTCACAGCCCAGAGACTGAGGCCAGTCTATCAGTTTTTAAATCCTGCATTTCAAGAATTCCTTGCTGGAATGAGGCTGACCGAACTCCTGGATTCTGATAGGCAAGAAGACCAAGATTTGGGACTTCATTATTTGAAACGAATCAACTCAACCTTGATGGTTATCTATCCCTATGCCAATTTTTTGAACTGTGTCTCCCGCCATCCTTCAACAAAGGCAGGGCCAAAAATTGTATCCCATTTGCTTCTCTTGGTGGATAATAAAGAGACACTGGAGAATATATCTGAAAATGATGACTATCTGAAGCATCATCCAGAAATTTCAGACATGATGCAATATTTCAGGTTGGTGTGGCAATTATCCCCACAAAATTACCTTTCACTGGCTTCAAAACATTTGCTAGCTCTGGCTATAAAGATTGCGTATCAAAGCAACACTGTTGCTGCATGTTCTCCTTTCATTTTGCAGTTCCTTCGTGGGAGAACCCTGTGTTTGGATGTGCTTAAGTTACAGTATTTTTTTGACCACCCAGAAAGCCTGTTATTGTTGAAGAGCATCCAGGTCTCCATATGTGGAAATACATTATTCAAAACAGATATGTCCTTGGAAAGAATTTTAGACAAATCCCAGGCACCAACTATAGATCAGGACTATGCTTCTGCCTTTGAACTTGAGAGTGAATGGAAGCAGAGTTTAGCTGAAAAACATGAAATCATTCAGCATTTTCAGAACATGCGACTCAATGCACCACCAGCCATCAGCACTGGCTATTGGAACCTTCCTTCAAAGCAGTACAAGATTCCCCTTCTGGAAGTTCATGTGACTAATACCAATGCTGTGGATCAGGAGATGCTAAGGTTTCTAACAGAGGTTTTCTCAGCTGCACAGCACATTGAACTCCACTTGGATCAGAGCAGGGGTTTTATTGAAAACATCCGCCCAGCTCTTGAGCAGTTCAGGGCCTCTTTCACCAAGTGCTGCATAAGCCAGTGTGAGCTGAGTGCAATAGAACAGGAATTGCTTCTCACTCTAACTTCCCTAGAATCTCTCGAAATCTCAGAGACAACCCATCTACAAGGTAAGCTTGAACCTATTTTAGATGACTGTTACATGTGTACTTCCACTTTTTCACTCTTAGTTTTAAATGGATAAAAACTTTTGAAAGCATGGGACTGTAAATCCTTGCTGATTGGACAATTTAAATTTTACTAATATATTTCTCTTAGTAATATGAATTCGTGAAAAGCCTCCAAATAATAGAATGACTTTCAAACTCTAATATAAATAATAAAATGACTAATGAAGGCTCTTAGTAAACAAATGACTGCTAAGTCACTACAGTCGTGTCCGACTCTGTGCGACCCCAGAGACGGCAGCCCTTCAGGCTCCCCGAATCCCTGGGATTCTCCAGGCAAGAACACTGGAGTGGGTTGCCATTTCCTTCTCCAATGCATGAAAGTGAAAAGTGAAAGTGAAGTCGCTCAGTCGTGTCCAACTCTGCGTGACCCCATAGACGGCGGCCCACCAGGCTCCTCCATCCATGGGATTTTCCAGGCAAGAGTACTGGAGTGGGGTGCCATTGCCTATGTAAATAATGCTTGAGAACTACTCTCACCTCACCTGCTTCATGGAAGAAAGGGCTTGTACTCTGGGAAATAAACAAGTGGGCAGTAATACCTCCCAGTTATTTTTGTCTCCTTTCACTTGTCTAAGCAGTGTTTTAGAGTTTTTGGTATAGACTGTATCATTTTTCATTAAATTTATTCCCAGATACTTATGTTTTTGATACTCTTGTAAATGATACTAAATTTTTCATTTTCTGATTGTTGCTAGTATGGGTTTGATTTTCAGCGGTTTGTTAAATGCCTAGCAGTGCTTTGCTTTATATCTTACTTGAGGGACACAAGATTTTTTGAATCTATGTGTTATATTTATCTTCAAAGTTAGAAACAATGTGTTCATTTTTTTCAAATATTTTTATTATGATAGAACACATTTTTCAGTATACAGTTTAGTGGCAGTAAGTAGAATTAGAGTGCTGTGAACCATCATCACTATTCACTTCCACAACCTTTTCATCATCCCAAACTTTGTACCTATTAAATAACTTCTTCCTCTTCCCAGCCACTGAGGTCTCTGTGAATTTGTCTATTCTGCTTCATATAAATGCTGCTGCTGCTGCTGCTAAGTTGCTTCAGTCATGTCCGACTCTGTGCGACCCCAGAGACGGCAGCCCACCAGGCTCCCCCATCCCTGGGATTCTCCAGGCAAGAACACTGGAGTGGGTTGCCATTTCCTTCTCCAATGCAGGAAAGTGAAAAGTAAAAGTGAAGTCACTCAGTTGTGTCCGACTCTTAGCGATCCCATGGACTGCAGCCCACCAGGCCCCTCTGTCCATGGGATTTTCCAGGCAAGAGTACCAGAGTGGGGTGCCATTGCCTTCTCCTTCATATAAATGAATACATATGATATTTTGTCCTTGTGTGTCTGACTTCTTTCATTTAGCATTATGTTTTTAAGGTTCATCCACGTTGTAGCCTGTGTCAGAACTTCACTCCTCTTATAGCTAGAATAATACTGCATTGTATGTATATATACAATGGCTTTCCTGGTGGCTCAATGGCAAAGAATCCACCATCCAATATTAGAGACATGGGTCCTATCCCTGGGTTGAGAAGATTCCCTGGAGAAGAAAACGGCAACCCCCTCCAGTGTTCTTGCCTGGGAAATCCCACGGACAAAGGAGCCTGGGGGGCTATGGTCCACAAAGTCGGACA
This sequence comes from Tragelaphus eurycerus, assembly GCA_935064755.1. Taxonomy (NCBI): domain Eukaryota; kingdom Metazoa; phylum Chordata; class Mammalia; order Artiodactyla; family Bovidae; genus Tragelaphus; species Tragelaphus eurycerus. The sequence continues at coordinate 10,465,435 of CAKXYN010000024.1, read as the reverse complement.
CGGCTCAGTGACTAAACAACAAATATATCCTGCTCTGTTAATCAGTTCATCAGTTGATGGACACTTGCACTGTTTATTCTGGCTAAAGCTGCTGTGAACATGGATGCACAAATGTTACTTTAAGACTTTGCTTTCTTTTTGATTTATACCTAGAAATTATTGGATCATATTAATGATGCTATGCTATGCTAAGTCACTTCAGTCGTGTCCAACTCTGTGTGACCCCACAGATGGCAGCCCACCAGGCTTCCCTGTCCCTGAGATTCTCCAGGCAAGAACACTGGAGTGGGTTGCAATTTCCTTCTCCAATGCATGAAAGTGAAAAGAGAAAGTGAAGTCAGTCACTCAGTCATGTCAGACTCTTAACGACTCCATGGACTGCAGCCTACTAGGCTCCTCCGTCCGTGGGATTTTCCAGGCAAGAGTACTGGAGTGGGGTGCCATTGCCTTCTCCATATTAATGATAGTAATTCTATTTTAATATTCAAGGAACCTCCAAACTGTTTTCCACACTGGCTGCAGCATTTTACATCTCTACAAACAATGTACCAGGGTTCCAGTTTCTTCATATCTCCAAGCTTTTTTGTTTTTTTTAAAATCAGAGACATCCTAGTAGGTGTGAAATTATATCTTATTGTGGTTTTGCTTTTCATTTTCCTGATGACTAAAATGCTACTGAGCATCTTTTCATGTGCTTATTGGCTGTTAGTATATCTTTTTTGAAGAGTCTATTAAATCATTTTGTCCATTAAAAAAAAATGAAAGTGTGGTTTATTTACCATGTTGTTAGTTTCTGGAGTACAGCAAAGTGATTCAGATGGTGTGTGTGTGTATATACACATATGTATGTATATTTAAGATTCTTTTCCACTATAGATCACTACAAGATACTGAATATAGTTCCCTGTGCTATACTGTAGGTGCTTGCTTATTTTATAGACAGTGTGTATCTATTAATCTCAAACTCCTAATTTATTCCTCCCTCCTTCCTCTTTCCCCTTTGGTAACCATAAATTTATTTTCTATGTCAATGAGTGTATTTCAGTTTAGTAAATAAATTCATTTATATTACTTTTTTAGAGCCCACATATAAATGGTGTCATATATTCGTTTTTCTGACTTACGTCACTTAATATGACAATCTCTAGGTCCATCTGTGTAGCTGCAAATGGCATTATTTCATTCTTTTTTATGGCTGAGTAATATCTCATTGTGTGTATGTATATCACATCTTCTTTATCTAGTCATCCTTGATGGACATTTAGGGAACATTTAGGTTGCTTCCACGTCATGGTTATTATAAATAGTGCTGCTATGGATATTGGGGTGTATGTATCTTTTCAAAATAAGAGTTTTCTCTAGACGTGTGGTCAAGAGTGGGATTGCTGGATTGTAGCTCTATTTTTAGTTTTTTAGGGAACCTCCAAACTGTTCTCCCTGGTGGCTATACCAATTTACATTCCCATCAACAGTGCAGAAGGGTTCCCTTTTCTCCACATCCTCTCCAGTATTTATTGTCTGTAGACGTTTTTTGTTTTGTTGTCTATTTGTAGACTTTTTGATGATAGTCATTCTGACCACTGTGAGGTGATACCTCATTATAGCTTTAATTCGTATTTCTCTAATGATTAGTGATTTTGAGCATCTTATGTGCTTGTTAGCTATCTATATGTCTTCTTTGGAGAAATGTCACTTGAGGTCTCCTGCCCATTTTCAGGTTGGGTTGTTTGTTCCTTTGCCCATTTTTAAAAGTGTGTTATCTTTTTGTTTTGAATTATATAAGTTCACTGTATAATTGTATATTCATAATGTGCTTTGAATATATCAGTTCAGTTCAGTCGCTCAGTCATGTCCAACTCTTTGCAACCCCATGGACTGCCGCACGCCAGGCCTCCCTGTCCATCACCAACTCCCAGAGCTTACTCAAACTCATGTCCATTGAGTTGGTGATGCCATCCAACCATCTCATCTTCTGTTGTCCCCTTCTTCTCCCGCCTTCAATCTTTCCCAGCATCAGGGTCTTTTCGAATGAGTCAGTTCTTCACATCAGATGGCCCAAGTATTGGAGTTTCAGCTTCAGCATCAGTCCTTCCAATGAATATTCAGGACTGATGTCCTTTAGGATGAACTGGTTGGATCTCCTTGTAGTCCAAGGGACTCTTAAGAGTCTTCTCCAACACCACAGTTCAAAAGCATCAATTCTGCAGTGCTCAGTTTTCTTTATAGTCCAACTCTCACATCCATACATGACCACTGAAAAAACCATAGCCTTGACTAGGTGGCTAGAGAAGCCTCAGGAAGATAGTAGTCGCTAGAGTGGCGGCTGCGCGGCAGCTGTGTGGGGCCACTGGAGCAGCTCTGAGGAGATACCCCATGTCCAAGAGCAAAGGAGAAGCCCCAGCAAGAGGGTGGGAGGGGTGAAATCACGTTTAGAATCAAACCCCATTGCGCCATAAACACTCCCAGGGCTCAAACAAACCTCGTGCGCACCTGCAACCCCATGGACTGCAGCACGCCAGAGAAGGAGAAGGAGGCGATAGAGGATGAGATGGTTCGATGGCATCACCGACTCAATGGACTTGAGTTTGAATAAACTCTGGGAGTTGGCGATGGACGGGGAGGCCTGGCATGCTGGAGTTCATGGGTTCCCAAAGAGTCGGACATGACTGAGCGACTGAAATGAACTGACTAGACAGATCTTTGTTGGCAAAGTAATGTCTCTGCTTTTTAATATGCTGTCTAGGTTGGTCATAACTTTCCTTCCAAGGAGCATCCCTCTTTTAATTTCATGGCTGCAGTCCCCATCTGTGGTGATTTTAGAGCCCCCCCCAAAAATAAAGTCCCTCACTGTTTCCACTGTTTTCCCTTCTATTTGCCATGAAGTGATGGGAACAGATGCCTTGGTTTTAGTTTTCTGAATGTTGTGTTTTAAGCCAACTTTTCACTCTCCTCTTTCACTTTCATCAAGAGGCTCTTTAGATCTTCTTCACTTTCTGCCATAAGGGTGGTGTCATCTGCATATCTGAGGTTATTGATAGTTCTCCCAGCAATCTTGATTCCAGCTTGTGCTTCATCCAGCCCAGCGTTTCTCATGATATACTCTGCATATAAGTTAAATAAGCAGGGTGACAATATACAGCCTTGATGTACTCCTTTCCCAATTTGGAACCAGTCTGTTGTTCTAGTTCTAATTGTTGCTTCCTGATCTGCATACAGATTTCTCAAGAGGCAGGTCAGGTGGTCTGGTATTCCCATCTCTTTAAGAGTTTTCCACAGTTTGTTGTGATCCACACAGTCAAATGACTGTGCTTTGGCATAGTCATTAAAGCAGAAATAGATGTTTTCCTGGAACTCTCTTGCTTTTTCAATAATCCAACGGATGTTGGCAATTTGATCTCTGGTTCCTCTGCCTTTTCTAAATCTAGCTTGAACATCTGGAAATTCACGGTTCAACATGCTGTTCAACATACTGTTGAAGCCTGGCTTGGAGAATTTTGAGCATTACTTTACAAGCATGTTAGATGAGTGCAATTGTGCGGTAGTTTGAGCATTCTTTGGCATTGCCTTTCTTTGGGAAAGAATATATTCATTATATGAATATATAATTATATATTATATAATCATAGTGTAATTACATATAATTTTTCTTGTCATGTGGCGTATAAAATATTTTCTCCTGTAAATTTCCCTTTTCACTGTCTTGGTAATGTCCTTCAATCTGTAAAGTTTCAAATTCCAACTAAGTCCAATTTGTCTATTTTTCTTTTGTGCAAATGCTCTTGGTAGCATATCAAGAATCCACTGTCAGGGTGGGGGCAAAAAAAAAAAAAAAAGAATCCACTGTCAAATCCAAAGTCATCTTTTCTTCTAAAGTGTTATACAGTGTTAGCTCTTAAATTTAGGTAGTTGATTCATTTTGAGCTAATTTCATATATGGCGGTGGTCAAACTTCTTTTGCATGGAGAAATTCAGTTGTCTGAGCCCCATTCATTGAGATGTCTCAGTTTTCTGAATCCAGAGCGTAATACAGGATTTTTATATAGTAGATGAGAAAGAAAATATTGCCTGCCGTTATCAGTAAACAAAGGATGTTATAGTCATCAGCAATTGCAATTACACCCATGAGGGTGAGCCCTGAGGAAACTTAGGAAGGAAACAAAGAATACTTATTATCTAGCAGGCATTAGGCTGCAGCCACCCCAAGGGTGCAGCTTGAGGAAACTCAGGATGGGAAAACACAGGATACTGGCTCCAGATAGCCAAGGCGCATAATCAAAGGAATGATTTCAGTGAGCCCGGACTCTTGCATCTTCCCATACAAAGAAAAGCACTAAATTCCTTGAGACATCTGGTTTTCTTTTATTGACAGTAATCTTTTGCCCTTTGTTGCAAAACTGCTTCCCCCTAATCTCCTTGGAGCAATTTTCTTAGGCTTACTTGAGATGTTGCCCCCCAGACTTGAAGTCCTAAGAACGTCCAGTGGATAAAATAATTCTCAGACTTTTAGTTTGTGCATATATTTTTTTAGTCAACATACTAGTAAATGCTACAAAAAGCATTATTTTCATATATGTACTTCCTAAAAAAGAATGTCTTATGGTATGTGAAAAGTTTTCATTTGAAAATATGAAAAAATAGCTTGATGAATCAAAATGACTGTTTGAAAATTTCCATTTGGAACTCTTTAAATTAATAACGGGAAACTGTGTGCTGCTTTCTAGACCAACTCTTTCTTAGTTTGGACAAATTCTTGTGCCTGAAAGAACTGTCTGTGAATCTGAAACAAGATGTTTTTTCAGTCATCTCTGAAGAATTCCTAAATCTCCACCATATGGAGAAATTATTGATCCAAATTTCATCTAAGTGCAGTCCTTTCAAATTAGGTAAGTGTGGCACTTTGATTTACTTGCTTTTACATCATCTGGAAAAGCTACCTGGCCAATAATTAAGAGTTGAAGATCTGAGGGTATAACCTATAACCCAGGTAAATTGTGGGAACAGCACTCATTGTTATTAAAAAAGCAGAGAGCTATTTGTAATTGAGCCTTTACTACATGCTATGAATTATTCTAGCACTTTATAAATATTAACTCATTTAACCTTCATACCCATTCTACAAGGTAAACTAATCATTTTACATAGGAAAACGGAGTTATAGAAATTAATTAATTAGCTCAAGGTCACCCAGAAAAGGAAATGGTAAATTTGCAATTCAAACACAGGAATTCTAACTCTTAAGTCTGAGCCCTTAAGCAGAGTATACTGCCTCTCCAAAAGTAGTTTGTAGAGTCCTCTCACTCTGTTTTCAAGTTGCTCTTACATTGCCACTTAGCGATCTACCAGATCAGAAGGAAGGAAATGGGCTGATTAGCAGTAATCAGAGGCACTTCCCTGTTTCTCACCAGCCTATTCTCTCGGTTAATGAACAACCTGTGCAGCTGTCTTTCTTAAATGTCATGTAGCAAGGTAACGTAAGCATCATCAGTTCCTTAAACACCAAGTTTAAACACTTAGACTAAACACTAGAGACTGAGTGAAAAAGACCAACCTCCAGTGAACTGCTGTGCAGATCTGCGTGCAGAGAAACCTTGCAGCTGAGGCTGGAGGAGGAGTTTTCTTATATTTCTCAGCAATTTTTTCATCAAATTTAGGTTTTGCTTCAGAGTTGTCACTGACTTGATGTTTCCTTGCATAGTGTTTCTATAGTGTAAACGTCACGTGCAAACTAGAGACATTAGGATATTAGGATATTAAAGCTGAGTCAATGCCATTATTATATGGAGGAGAAAATGGATCCCCAGAGAGGGTCAGTTCACAGAGCACATCAGTTAGTTACAGAACCTGAACCTAAGCCCGAGTCATTACATTATGATGCCTTATTTCGATTCACTATTGCTGAAACAAATTAATAAATTAATTTTATTAATTTTATATGGTTAATTCAGATAGAACTTTTCAATCTCTGATTTCTGAAATCTGATATTTTATCTGACAGTCAGATTAGTTCAGAATTCTCCAAACCTTCAAGTGTTCCATCTGAAATGTAATAGCTTTTCGGATTTTGAATCTCTTGTGACTGCACTTGCTTCCCGCAAGAAACTTGAAGAAATTAAGTTTTCTGGACAATTTTTTCAAGTCAACCCATTTGGTAAGAGCTATAATTGTAAAATTTTGGTTTAAGATGCTTTTGTGGACAGAATCATTTTTTAATAGTCAAATTTTAAAACATGTTTTTGATGGCAGAGAACAAAACCATTGCAATAGATATCTGATCGTAAATGAATTTTCAAATAAGGTATATTTGTTTCCTTAATAGATGTTTAAACATTTCTAGTTATGAGAACTGTTTCCTGAGTAAAGATTTGTGTTATCTAGTTAAGCCGTACTAATCAATTCAATCTGAATGACAGTAATTTCTATCACCTTTGAAATACTCTTTGCTGTGCTTAGTCGCTCAGTCGTGTCTAACTCTTTGTGACCCCATGGGCTGCAGCCTGCCAAGCTCCTCTGTCCATGGGGATTCTCCAGGCTAGAGTACTGGGGCAGGTTGCCATGCCCTCCTTCCGGGGATCTTTTCAACCTAGGGATCGAACCCAGATTTCCCACATTGCAGGTGGATTCTTTACCAACTGAGCTACTAGGGAAGCCCCTTTATACTCTTTATAAATACATTACTTTTTGGTATAAGAAATGTAACTGACATAACTAAATTTTAATTTTCCCTTTTACAGTCATTGTCTTGCCAAATTTTATTTCTCTGAAGATATTAAACCTTGGGTTCCAATGTATTCCAGATAAGGAAACAGCTGAAAAATTTGGTATGTTTATAACACAGTGCCTTTTACTTACTCTTGATTCTTTCCCTCCGCAAAACCCTCTTTTGCATTAGCTATAATAAATCACAATATGTTTTAGCTGCCCTTGCTCACGAGAAGGGAGGGATAGTGCTGCTCAACTTTACCCTCCAAATGCTTTGATTTCACTTTATGTCTTTCAAAGCAATGTTCTTAAAGCAGTTCATTTCTTAGAATATTTGTTATCAGTTCAGTCGCTCAGTCGTGTCCGACTCTTTGAGGCCCCATGAACCGCAGCATGCCAGGCCTCCCTGTCCATCACCAACTCCCAGAGTTCACCCAAACCCATGTCCATGGAGTTGGTGATGCCACCCAACCATCTCATCCTCTGTCGTCCCCTTCTCCTCCTGCCCTCAATCTTTCCCAGCATCAGAGTCTTTTCAAATGAGTCAGCTCTTCACATCAGGTGGCCAGAGTATTGGAGTTTTAGCTTCAACATCAGTCCTTCCAATGAACAAGCAGTGAAGTGAAGTCGCTCAGTCGTGTCTGACTCTTTGCGACCCTATGGACTGCAGCCTACCAGGTTCCTCTGTCCATGGGATTTTCCAGGCAAGAGCACTGGAGTGGATTGCCATTTCCTTCTCCAGGGGATCTTCCCAACCCAGGGATTGAACCCAGGTCTCCCGCATTGTAGACAGACGCTTTACCGTATGCTGCTGCTGCTGCTGCTAAGTCGCTTCAGTCGTGTCCGACTCTGGGCGACCCCATAGACGGAAACCCACCAGGCTCCCCCGTCCCTGGGATTCTCCAGGCAAGAACACTGGAGTGGGTTGCCATTTCCTTCTCCAATGCATGAAAGTGAAAAGTGAAAGTGAAGTCGCTCAGTCATGTCCGACTCTTAGTGACCCCATGGACTGCAACCTACCAGGCTCCTCCATCCATGGGATTTTCCAGGCAAAAGCACTGGGGTGGGGTGCCATTGCCTTCCCCGCTTTACCGTCTGAGCCACCAGGGAAGTCAATGAACAACCAGAGCACTATGCAATTTCATTGCCAGGTATCCATCCCAAACAAGTTAAATGCCTGTTGTTTCAAAGTTTTCCAGAATATGGGGAAAACTACCTTTTAAAGTTATGAACACTCTATGTGAACACCTAGACTTAACAAAATGATAACTATAGAAACTACCTTTTCTACTTATTTTTTTATGATTATAATAACCATGTATGTGCTGGAAAAATTTCTAACAGGTCTTAGAAGATAAGCGTATTTTTAAAAATTAAGAATTTTTTTTAAACAAAAATGTTTCTGAATCAGACAGCCTTCACTCTAGGAGACAGAAGGGAGCTCTGAGGAGCTATACAAAATGAAAGACTTTTATAGGCAGAAGGGAGCAGTGATAAGTGATTTAAAGTAGGCAAAAATGCCTGTCAGTCATCCCAAGGTTACTTTCCTTTAGGCGATGGGGATGGCAGATGCTGATTGGTCCATTCCTGATGGACTAGTTTAAGGTTCCATTTCTGGGGACCCAGAACTGTAATCAGAGTCATAGTTTGGTGACATGGAGCTTGTTGTCTTATTTTTAACACAGGAAAATATAAGGATAGTCAGTAGAGATGAGACGCATATAGCAGTAGTGCTATCAAACTTTAGCACACTTAAGGAGCACCTGGATCTCTTCCTTTTCCTTTGTCCATCTTTTGGAGGCATCTGTGTGTGTAGGGGAGGGGTGTGGGGGCTAGGGCCGAAGAGGCCAGACCAGGGGCCGAGGGGGTGGCCATTTTCTTCTCCAGGGGGTCTTCCCCAACCCCGGGATTGAACCTGGGTCTCCTGCATTGCAGGCGGATTCTTTACTCTCTGAGCAAATAGGGACACCCACAAATATTGAAAGGTGAGGCTAGAAGGAACTTTCAGGTCTTAAATTAGAATTGGAAATACTGGTGTGGACTCGTGGTTTTTAACCTATATAGGTAGATATGGGCATATCTGTATATCTCACTATACATACGTATATATACATCTCTCAGCTCAGTCAACAGAGACTCCAAAGTACCCTAGTAGTAATGAGCATACCAACTACCCAGATCTTGACTTCTAAATACTGGCCTCCCTAAAAGGAACCAGGGTCCTTGGAGAAATGGCTGATGTTAAGAACTGGGATGAAAAGGAAAGGAAAGGAAAAGCCTGCTCCATGGTTTTATGCTAGAAAGTGTTCAAAACATGTCCAGGTATGAGGCTGCAGAAGTAGAGAACTTTCTGGGGATCAAGTGATCTAAACTGTATCACACTTCGGAGGGATCACAGTGAAAAGGCAAGTTATCAGAGTGGTAGATTGTGAAGTTAGTGCTAGAAATCACTGAGGATGACAGCATCACAGAAGGGAAGGGGGCTAAAAGCATTGAGGAGCTAGCATTAACGGAGAGTCCAGTAGAAGCTTTGGTCTCAAAGAGGAGATAGCTGGGAATTCTCTGACGGTTCAGTGGTTTAAAAAAAAAAAAAAAGGAAATGGGGATGTGAAGTCCATTCTACTTCTGGACTTCAGGGCAGGAGGCTGACTGGGGAAGGATGGAAGATTGGTTGTCTAGAGGCAGCAATGAAGATCAAAGTGTAGGCTGACCCCTTTCTCCAGCCTCTATGCTACATGGAACCTCCTAGAACGTATGGGATTTGGACACTTTGGATTACAATTATTTGGAAACACAGAACATAGTTTTTTCTCTTTTTTGTCTCTTCTGATTAGCCTATGCTTTAGGTTCTTTAAATAACCTGGAAGAACTGATCCTTCCCACCGGGGATGGAATTCATCAAATGGCCAAACTGATCGTCCAGCAGTGTCAGCATCTTCAGTGTCTCCAAGTTCTCCAGTTTTTCGAGACTTTGGATGATGACAGCGTGGTAGACATTGGTGAGCTACCCTCAGATAAACTCAGCTCACATGACAGCCAGTGGTACTACTCAAGCTTTCTGCTGCAAAATGTCCATAAAAACATTTTCCTCTCTAAAAATGTTCAACCCATTTCCCACTTCCTCATTTTCTCTATCATAATGTTCCCTCTAATGTTCTGTGGATTTTTGGTTCATTCTGCTCAGATGTGGGAGTAAAAGATAGCCTCCTGTTTGAGACTATACAAACCTTCAAGTCCACTCTGAACCCGCAGTGTTTCAGACAGCTGGCCACATGCCCTCCATAACTCCTTTTTATCAGTCAGTCAGTTCAGTTGCTCAGTCGCATCCAACTCTTTGTGAACCCATGAACTGCCGCACTCCATGCCTCCCTGTCAATCGCCAACTCCCGGAGTTCACTAAGACTCATGTCCATCGAGTTGGTGATGCCATCCAGCGATCTCATCCTCTGTTGTCCCCTTCTCCTCCCGCCTTCAATCATTCCCAGCATCAGGGTCTTTTCCAATGAGTCAGTTCTTTGCATCAGGTGGCCAAAGTATTGGAGTTTCAGCTTCAGCCATCAGTCCTTCCAATGAATATTCAGGACTGATTTTCTTTAGGACTGACTGGTTGGATCTCCTTGCAGTCCAAGGGACTTTCAAGAGTCTTCTCCAATACCACATTTCAAAAGCATCAAATTCCTCGGTGCTCAGCTTTCTTTATAGTCCAACTCTCACATCCATACATGACTACTGGAAAAACCATAGCCTTGACTAGACGGACCTTTGTTGGCAAAGTAATGTCTCTGCTTTTGAATATGCTGTCTAGGTTTGTCATAACTTTTCTTCCAAGGAGCAAGCCTCTTTTAATTTCATGGTTGCAATCCCCATCAGCAGTGATTTTGGAGCCCAGAAAAATTAAGTCCCTCACTGTTTCCACATCTATTTGCCATGAAGTGATGGGACCGGATGCCATGATCTTAGTTTTCTGAATGTTGAGTTTTAAACTGACTTTTTCAACTCTCCTCTTTCACTTTCAAGAGGCTCTTTAGTTCTTCTTCACTTTCTGCCATAAGGGTGGTGTCATCTGTATCTAAGGTTATTGATATTTCTCCTGGCAATCTTGATCCCAGCTTGTGCTTCATCTAGCCCAGCATATACTTTTTAATTGAAAATTAATACACATAAAGAAAAGTACAAAATCTAAGTATACAGCTTAATGGATTTTCAAGTGAACAGTCTTGTTACTTATACTTGGGTAACAGTTACTCTTTAGATTACAGTGTAGATTATTACATTACAGAAGCTTCCTTTGTGTCCCTTCTGACACTACTACATTCCCCCCTTCTCAAAGGTGACCACTATACTGCTTTATTTCACCATAGATTAATTTTACCCGTTTTGAAAATATGTCACGGAATCCTATGCAGGATGTTCTCCTGTGCTTTGCCCTACACATTTTTCATTTATCTCTGCCTTTACCTGTATTATCCCCTGGTACTTTCTTTGGATATAATTTGCTTTTTATTTTTGTTCTAAATTCATTCTTTCTTCTTTCATTCCTTTTAATGTCCTAATGTCCTGAGGTGGACAGTTAGAGCACTAACTTTGGCTTTAGCTCTCTCTCACAAGTTTTAGTGTCATATTTTCATTCAGTTCAAAATATTTTCTAATTTTAGTTGTTCATTTTTTTGCCACACCAGTTATTTAGAGATGTATCACTTTTGTTTTTAATCTTTCTATGTTCTTATATTTACTGTGTCTCTTATAAAAACATAGTTTTTAAACACATAATTTATTAATCTTTACTACTTCAGTTAGAAGAAGTAAATCTAATGTATTATTAAATTTATATATTTTTATTAAAATTGGGCATTTTCTATTTCAAGTGATGGTGGGAGAAAAGGTATGTTCAAATAATCTAGCCTACCAGTATTAAAATTGAAGTCCCTATGATTCTGTTCTCATAAATATTTTGCTTTTATATTTATAGCCAAGGTAGCAATCAATGGAGGTTTCCAGAAACTCAAGCATCTTAATTTTTCAATGAACCACAAGATTACAGAGGAAGGATACAGAAGCTTCTTTCAAACACTGGACAACCTGCCTAACTTGCAAGAGTTAACTATTTGCAGGCATTTCAAAGAATGTATCAAAGTTCAGGCTGCAACAGTCAAGGCTTTGTGTCAATGTGTGTTACGGCTGCCAAACCTCCTGAGACTTAAAATGTTAAGTTGGCTCCTGGATGCAGAAGACATCGCACTGCTTACTGCCACGATAAAGAAGCACCCTCAGTCTAAACATTTCATCCTTTCCTGGAAATGGGTACTGCCATTCTCTCCAATCATTCAGGAGCCTATTAGCTAAAATCTACTAAATCAAGAAAATTTTTGTCAATAATTCTAAAAACTGTTGGATAAAATTTTGGATATTAATTATCCAAAAACTTATTAAATGCTGCATACAAGAGAGTAAAATGCATAAAGCATGTAATATAAAAAACCCCAAACAGCCTGCTTACCCATTACTGAGCTTAAGAAACAGAGTATTACCAGTGACTCTTAAGTCCCTAAATGATCCTCCCCAATCAAAGATCAGCCCTTTAATCAAATTTACACATCCAACTCTTCATTACTCAGGTCATATAGGGCTTTCAGGCTAACTTCGGTAAAGGGTAACAAAGCCACAGGGAGGGGTGGGGAGAATGGTGTATCCATCGTAAAGCCACAATATGAAAGGAGTATTCAGTTATTACAAAATGGCTAATTTAAGGACTGCATCAGTTTCACACACAGGTGCGACAAGAGATATTCCTTAATCCTTGTAGTGTCTGTTTTTGTACATTTAGTGTGGCAGGGAAGAGACATTCCTTAATCCTCGTAGCGTCTGTTTTGTACATTTAGTGTGGCAGCGTTTATGTGTACCTTCCTTTTATCTACTGCAGAAGAAATAGGATTAAAGACAAATGCTCATATTCTAGAGGCCTTTGATTCAGTGCTTATTGTAGAAGCAGAAAGTAGTTTGGAATTTAGCATTATTGGAAATTAGCTAAATCTGTGGTTTTAAAAATATTGAGTATCAATGTTTTTTTAGATGTTTGAGAATCCAATGTATACATTTATAATGGCCTTAAAATCTTATGTATCCACTTTGCTCAAGAACATATTTTGTCAGTGACTTTATATTGTTCAAGGTATTCCATCTGATGTCAATGTCTACATCTGTGCCTGTGTCCAAAATTTCACTATTAGTTAATCAGTGGAGTGTTCTGAATGGCTAGAAGGTCATTCCAAATTCACAATGGTGTAAGCTGGAAAACAACCATTCTTTTATACTAATTTTTATTTTTACCACAAGACATAGGGACTGTATATATGGTTATGATTCTATTTGTTTAAAAAATGTACTCTCATGTTTCTAGATGCATTAAGAATTTCTGCAAAGAGTATACAAGAAAAATTTTAACAGTGGTAACTATTTTAAATGATTAGAAAAGGGATAGGAAGGCATTCCTTTTTCCACTGTTGTTTTACAAGCGCCTGTTTTGTATTTAAAATATAAAGTTAGTTTAGCATTACCACATGAATAATTGCTCTGTAGAGTGAGATTACTGGAAGCTGAGAAGGGCTATCTTCTTGTCTGATTTTATATCTAATACTTTTGTAATCAGAAAGGTTTTAAGTACTGTATCAGAGTCCGAGTGGGAGACAGAAACCACCTAGTAACTTGGGGAGTTTACTATTAAGAGTTATTTACTGTGATAGGCAATTGGAGTAACAAGGATTACTTGTTACTCCAAGCATCGACATAGGGGATAGCCTACTGGCTTTTCACATTAGGGTGCGACAGAGCACCCAAAGGCCCGACCCCCGGACTGAGATCTGGACCTCGAGAGAGAAGGCACAGCCATGGACAACAAAGGTTGGCTAAATTAAAGAGCTGCAGCCCAAGAAGGTGTAAGCTTGGTGCCCTTAGCTTAGAAACTCTGGGGGTGCCAGGGGAAGCCTTCTGTATGGGGGTACTAAGTGCTGCTGGCCACTAGGTACTGCTGAAGCCAGGTGCTGCACAAAGGCGCAGAGACCGTGAGCTCCTAGGACTGCTGGAGGGGTACACTGGACCCAGAAGTAGGCCCGTGCCCCGCCTGTGTCAACAGCACCCCCTACTGACAAAGCTTTTCACTGCACCTGCTGACGAGGCAGGGGTATTTACAAGGTCCAGATCCACTACTGCAGAGCAGGCAGTGAAGGCTGGATTTGGACACGAAGGCAGTAACGTCGAAGTGGTACAAGTATTACTTATTACATCTCATAGTTCTGACCTAAAGGAAAAAGAACCTAGTTAAATTTAAGATTGAGAGCATACGTACATTCAGGTTCATCCTGTCATAGAAAAACTTCCTAAATACACAAGAAACTGGTATTAATGATGCATTTCAGGGAGGGGGCAGGATAGTGGGCAGGGTAGGGAGGTTTACTTTACATACAATCATCTGAATTCTGCACTATATACATGTGCTATTAAAAATGATACTTTAAAAAAATAACAGGACTCCATGCAAATTATTTTTCCAGAGCTTCTGCTAAGGACTTCCAGTATAAAGCAGGGGGCAGTGGCAATTCCTGGCAGTCCAGTAGTTAGGACTGCTTTCACCGTCAAGGGCCCAAGTTCAATCCCTGCTCCAGGAACTAAGATCTCACAGGACACACAGCAAACCCCTCCACCCTGGAAAGCAAGGAGCCGCAAAGTACGATCACAGACTACAGACTACGAGCTAAGAGTATTTCTTACATTTTTAGAGGCCCACAAAACTGTCTCCTGTTACCCTGTTTGTTTAACCTATATGCTGAGCACATCATGAGAGATGCTGGGCTGGATGAGTTACAAGCTAGAATCAAGATAGGCAGGAGAAACATCAGCAGCCTCAGAAATGTGGATGATACCCCTCTAATGGCAGAAAGTGAAGAGGAACTAAAGAGACTCTTGATGAGAGTGAAGGAGGAGAGTGAAAGAGCCTGCTTAAGATTAAATATTAAAAAAATTATGATCATGGCATCTGGCCCCACCACTGCATGGCAAATTCAAGGGGAAAAGGTAGAAATTGTGATAGGTTTCCTCTTCTTGGGCTCCAAAATCACTGCGGATGGTGACTGCAGCCATGAGATCAGAAAACGATTGCTTTTTGGCAGGAAAGTGATGACAAACCGAGACAGCATGTTGAAAAGCAGAGACATCACTCTGCCGACAAAGGTCCATATAGTCAAGGCTGTGGTCTGCTCAGTGGTCACATTTGGTTGTGAGAGCTGGACTGTAAGGAAGGCAGAACACCAAAGAATTGGTGCCTTCGAACTGTGGTGCTGGAGAATTCTCCCACTTGCTCAGGTGAAAAACCTTGGGAGTCATCCTGGACTCCTCTCTTTCCAGCTCCACATGGACTCTATTGGCAAACCCTGAGCTCTACTTGGAAAATACACTCAGATCCAAGTCCTACTCAGCCTGCTCTTTCTTGAAACTTCTCATCTATTTTCAACAAAGCAGTCAGAAGCTTTTTTTAAATTATTTTTTTGGCCACACCACTCTGCATATGGGATCTTAGTTCCCCAACCAGGGATCAAACCCGTGCCCCTATAATGGAAGTGCAGAGTCCTAACCACTGGACCACCAAGGAACTCACCAAGAAGCCTCTTCTTATGCATCTGATCACACAATACTTTTGGTTCAAAAACTTCCCAATGAATTCCTAGCTCCAAGAAATGTTGAAGATGTTGCAATGGTCTACATATGACCTGACCCCAGCTACCTCTCTCTTACCTCCATTTCTTTCATCTCTCCTTGCTTACTTCCACCCCAGCCAAGCTGGTTTCTTTGCTGTTCCCTGAACATGGTAAACACTCTTGTCTTAGGGCCTCTGCACCTGTTATTTTCTTTGGGAAGTTCTTTCTCTATATACATGAATGGCTCTCATTTTCTTTAGATCTCTATTCAAATGTCACCTCAGTTAGGAATTCCCTGTTCTTTCTTTAAAACAAGTGTCCCTGCTTCCAATCCCAATCTGCCCAACCCCCTTTGCTATTTTCCTTTCCTCTATGACATGAATCACTACATGCTACTTTATAAATTTCACTTGCTTACTAGCTAGTTCCCACAACTGTAAGCAGGAACATTCATCTGTGTTGTTCCCAAGCATGTACAAGAGTGCCTCACACAAAGTCAAATAACTATTTGCTGAAATGAATGACTTTCCTGAACGTATAACTACTCTCCAACGGTATTAGGTATTAAGGAAGGTAACATCCGAAACTCTTACAAGGCAAATAAGCTACTTTCAGAACTAAATTTAACCTGGCACATTTTAGGCAAATATATTAGGTGCTTGTTATGGAAAATGATGAAACTCTATTTACCCTGTACAAAAAATTCTGTAAAGCTTCCTGATCAATCACTTGAATATTATTCACTTATGTATTCAGTAAATACTACTATGCTTGGCATATGCAGTTTGCCCAAGCAAAACCTCTGAAAGAAGTAGCACTTATCATATTAACATCTCCCACAGCTAAATGGACTAGGGAGAATCTCAGGCTATGGACACCAGTGCTTTAGACTGAACTAAACCAGTATTATGTTCTACCTCTCTAGAGAATTTGGAGAGACAGACTCACATAGATACAGTCAAACGGATGGCAGATGGAACTGCAAGGCGGTGGTGAAGACAAGGGCATGGGCAATCCCGTCAGGCAGGGTGCGTGAGGAAGGTGTGGAGGAGGCTGGGAGAGGCCGGCAGGCGAGAAGAGGTGCTGCAGGAGAGTGACAGTATGACTTCGGCGACAGAACACAGGCTTAGCCCCAAGCAGCCAGGCCCGGGCCTCTGACACTCGGCCTCAGACAGGCTTTCTGCCCTAACCTTGATTATCAGCAACACTGTTTTACAGTTGGTTGTATCTTTACAATACTATCCTTTACCCAAAAATGCCTGAGTTGTTCTTTTTACATCTTTCCATAGGCTCCAACTTACCATATATATTCCAAAGAAAAGCAATCAGATAGTCAAGTTTTTTTAAAAAGTTATTTATTTTTAAAGGCATTAATAAAAAGCTTAACATACTTACTAACAAAGTTACAATATACAAATGGGCTCAGCTGCAATTTTGATGGATTGACTTTCTGCACTGTGTGTGACCTTGAGTTTCTTTTAATCATATTTCTGTTGTTCAGTTATTCAAACTGATTATTCCCTTAAAATATCTGTTTATTTAAGCGTGAGTCACATGCAACAAGGGGAAATGCAGATGACATGCACCCATCCAAGTGTGCATGAAGAAAATGAGGAAGCCTTTGTTCACTTCAACCAGGGCACATCAAAATACCATCTCCTTGGGAGAGAGCTACACCTGAATCTGAAAGATAAAAAACCTAAATACAATCATGAATCTAAACAAAACCTATTTTCATATAAAATCATGAAGAAGAGAGAAAACAGCAACACCATCATCAGGGTAAATAAAACTAGAATAAAAATGTGCTAATGTAAAAGACAATGTAATACTAATTTCGATCTTTATGGGATAGTTAGGTATTTAGACAAACTGCGAGATTCATTTGAAGGAATAAATAGACAAGAGTATTCTTTAAAAAAATCTTAAGGACAACTGGTATTTGATTTGTCCTAACAGAATTTAAGACATAGTAAAAATAATGATCAAACTTATGTGTTAAAAAGAACAGTAATTAGACCAACACAAATGACATTCTATAATTATAATAACAATAAAACCAGAAATTAAACCTAACTACCTAAAATTAAAATTTACTAAAAATTTCTAGAATTAAAAACAATTTTGAAATTTGGAATATCTAGAAAATAAGAATTCTACAGAATGAACTAAATTTTCAGAGAAAAACTTATGGTCCTGAAATGTCCATTTTAATAAATAACAGGAAGACATTTTTAAAAATGTCTATGGAAAGCAGAGAGTGGAAATCAATCCTGAGTATATCATCTGGGTCCAATTTTAATTTTTGTGTTTGTTTTTCTTTCTTTTTTTATCGGCTGAGTCTTGCCTTGGTTCCCTGATTAGGGACTAAACCCAAGCCACAGCAGTGAAAGCACCAAATGCTAATCACCGGACCGCCAGGGAATTCCCATTTTTGAGTTTCTTATTCAAGCAGTTCTAACTATTTATAAGGATTCAGGACTCACTCTGAGCAATCTGCCAAAGAACAAAGATTAAAAAAATAAATAAAAAGCTTTGATTTATTAAAAAAAATAGAACTATCTTGCAATTAAGCTGTAACTCCACTGGACTCTTTCATAAATCTACAGTGTAGAATCTTAGTGGTTTTATTATCCCTTACTTGAAACATTCTGTTAGTCTTGATCTCAGGATTTAACTCACTGTGGTAGCCAGCCTTCAAGAGAGTCCCCAGTGATTCCTGCCCTTATCTAATGCCCTCCCTTTGGCTGTGGGCTGCACTTCTTCAAAAGGATAGAAAAAGGTGAAAGTGATGATGTGTGATTCAGAGACTAAGTCATAAAGTGTATGGGGTGCTGATCACTCTGCACTGGATCACTCACTCTGGAGAAGCCGACTATTATCTGCTTGTGAGGACTCCCAAAGAGCAAGAGAGCCTCCTGACAACAACCATGCGGGTGGGCTTGAAGCAGCCGCTCCAGCCCCAGAACTCTGAGATGATTATTGCCTTGAGGCTGATGCCTTGCAGTCTTAAAACTACCCACCTCAGTTGCCCTTGCATTTCTGATCCATAGAAACTAGAGATAAATAAATAAATATCTGCTGTTTCAAGGTGCTAAATTTTAGGATGATTTGTTATGGAGCAACAGATAACACATTCACCAATGATCTCGAGCTGTGCTTTAAAAAAAAAAAAAAGACTAACAATGAGAATATGAAAGGATGGAATCACCAAAAAGGATGATGAAATAAATCATTAGCAGTGAAATAAACATCACTGTTATACCATCCTTCAGTATTTTTATTCTGTTGTCCAAAATATCGGATTATCTTTCAAGAAGTGTTAATGGAAGTCTAGAGACACCATCCTTGTAATCTTTTTTTTTCTATAAGCTTTTTTTGATCACAGTTGAAAATTCAGACCTTTTCATTTTTCTGTCCATAAAAGCAAAGAGAACAAAATCGACAGAGTCAGTTCAAAATTATTAAAATGAGGACTTCCCTGGTGGTCCAGCGCTTAAGAATCAGCCTTCCAACGCAGGGGACGTGAGTCCCATCCCTGGTCTGAGAGCTCAGATCCCACGTGCCACAGGGCAACTAAGCCCACACGGCGCAGCAGCTGAGCCCACACGCCACGACTAAGACTCGACGCAGCCGAAACAAAGAAATGAAATGAAAAAAGAAGAACCCGCCTTCCAATTCAGGGTATATGGGTTTGATCCTTGGTCTCGAGAGACCCCATGCTGCAGAGCAACTAGGCTCATGGGCCACAACTACCGAGCCTGTGTGCTCTAGGGCCCATGCATCCCAAGAGGGTAAGTCACTGCAATGAGAAGTCGGCACACTGCTGTGAAGGGTGGCCTCTGCTCGCCACAACTAGAGAAAGCCTGCCTGCAACAGACCCAACACAGCCAAGAAAAAGATGAAACAAACAGAACTGATGCCTAACCTTTCATGACGGGGTCAAAAAATCTGACCTGAAAGAACTCTGAAATCTCACTTCCATTCACTACTTTCTCTCTCCTTTGACATTCCATCCGGTCTATGCTCTAAGCCCATCCTAGACTTCAAAACACTGTGCCAGATACTGAAGACATGATGGAGAATGGGATCTAGTGCCGTATCTCTAACGATGGAGCAAAGACAAACACATAATAAAGATAATATACAGTGACAAATAAGCAGAAGACGGAAGAGGGGAACTAACACAGATGGAGAACACATAAGAAAGCTGAGTAGCATCAGAGACAGGGGCATCACCTGGGCTAACGCAGGCCTTGAAACACACCGTCCTAATGCTCCAGTTTGCATGTTATCTGACTGGAACACTTCAACCCAATTCACCCCTTGCCTAATCCTTCTATTCACCTTTTTAGACTTAGCACTTAGCTAAAGAACTTCAATTGAATAAAAACGACTTTAATCGAAGAATGAAATATAGGCAACTACACAGTTAAGTGTGAGGATTTATATTATTTTAAAAATAGCCCTCGCAGGAATGCATCGATTTGGAAAAGATGTTTTTTGAAATTTGCTTTTCAAGGTAACATAGAAATATCCACCAAGAATCATGATGTCCATATTCTTTATTAAGAGTCACAGCACAGAAAGTTACCTTAAGGCTAAGACAGAAGAGAATCAAGCACTGTATAAAAGAAGGTATTTACTAATGTTATCAAGACACCCAAAGGTTACTGAACTAAAGGAACAGTGACATAGCATACAAACAATCTAACAGAATGTATCAAAATATTAAAAATGTGATGTTAAGTGCGGATATGTCCACCCACACACAGGCACAAAATACTGATGACAAATGTATCAAAATATAGATGAATATGGACCAAAAGTATAAAATAAAGGCAAAATGGTTGTCTGAGGAGGCCCTACAAACAGGTGAGCAAAGAGAAGTGAAAGGCAAAGGAGAAAAGGAAAGATATATACCCATCTGAATGTAGAGTTTCAAAGAACAGCAACAAGAGTTAAGAAAGCCCTCTTAAGTGATCAATGCAAAAAAACAGAGTAAAACAATAAAATGGGAAAAACTAGAGATTTCTTCAAGAAAATCAGAGATACTAAGGGAACATTTAATGCAAAGATAGGTACAATAAAGGACAGAAACAGTAGATGGGAAAAACTAGAGATTTCTTCAAGAAAATCAGAGATACTAAGGGAACATTTCATGCAAAGATAGGTACAATAAAGGACAGAAACAGTATGGACCTAACAGAAGCAGAAAGCTGAGTGCCGAAGAACTGATGCTTTTGAACTGTGGTGTTGGAGAAGACTCTTGAGAGTCCCTTGGACTGCAAGGAGATCCAACCAGTCAATCCTAAAGGAAATCAGTCCTAAACATTCACTGGAAGGACTGATGCTGAAGCTCCAATACTTTGGCCACCTGATGTGAAGAACTGACTCACTGAAAAAGACCCTGATGCTGGGAAAGATTGAAGGCCGAAGAAGAACGGGACGACAGAGGATGAGATGGTTGGATGGGATCACTGACTCGACGGACATGAGTCTGAGCAAGCTCCGGGAGTTTGTGATTGACAGGGAAACCTGGTGTGCTACAGTCCATGGATCACAAAGAGTCAGACACTACTGAGCGACTGAACTAAACTGATCCTATACCGTATCACAAATCAAAAAGCAAGTCTGATTGTCTACAGTGATACAAAGTTTCATTTCTGATTCTAAGGATATCTCTTATAAAAAAATTTATTTTTAAATTTATTTACTTATTTTTGGCTGCGTCGGGTCTCAGAGCTTACCTGCCCTGTGGCATGAGGGATCTTAAGTTCCCTGACCAGGGGCTGAACCCATATCCCCTGCATTGGAAGGTGGATTCTTAACCACTGGACCACCAGGGAAGTCTCTTAAGGATCTCTTTATTGTAAAGGTATGTTTTCCTTTCCACACCACCAACCAACAAGTATTTGCTGAAAAGATACTTTGACATCATGAGGATTCTAGAGGGGATATAGATCTACCTTATATCAAATAGTTTTGCATCAAAATGTCTTTAATATTATTTTACATTAACTTTTTTACATTTCAACATTTTAATTTTCAAACATATATTTGCCACAAACTATAAAATTCATATAAAAGTAAGATTCTCTTTTAAAATGATGGCAGACTTACTCCTTAATTGAAATGTGAGTACCTTCCTTCTTTTTGACTTTGTTTGAAACCCTGTAAGGAAAATAAAGGAATTTAGAAGAACAGAATACACATTTTATATAGAAGTAAACACTGTTTTACATATTTCATTAATTCTCTTTAACAAAATATCATCAGAAAATAAGTTTATAGCCTTCAAATGTGTTTTTTTTTTTAAAGATTTTTTTTTTTTGGATGTGGACCATTTTTAAAGACTTTACTGAAGTTGTTACAATATTGCTTCTGTTTTTGTTTTGCCTTTTTTTGGCCCCTAAGCATGTGGAAACTTAGCTCTCCCACCAAGGATCAAAGCTGCACCCCTTAATTGGAAGGAGAAGTCTTAACCATTGGACATCTGGGGAAGTCTCTGAAAGGTGCTTTAAAGTAAACAATTTCCTCAAGATGTCACTAAGTCTAAAATATACATACAATGTGTCATACTCATTTATTAAATCCATTAAAATATTTTGGCACTAGTCAGAAGCACTTTACAGGTGAAGACTGAAATGTTTGCCGCTTTTCCTGATCTCAAAGCAGAGTCCTGCTCCTGGCTTCTGGCCTCGGTGCCTGCTACCTTCCCCCACACATACATTAACTTTCTAGTTCGCTGCTACTGCTACTGCTGCTAAGTCGCTTCAGTCGTGTCTGACTCTGTGCGACCCCATAGACGGCAGCCCACCAGGCTTCCCCGTCCCTGGGATTCTCCAGGCAAGAACACTGGAGTGGGTTGCCATTTCCTTCTCCAGTGTGTGAAAGTGAAAAGTGAAAGTGAAGTCGCTCAGTGGCGACCGACTGGTAGCAACCCCAGGGAATGCAGCCCACCAGGCTCCTCCATCCATGGGATTTTCCAGGCAAGAGTACTGGAGTGGCTTGCCATTGCCTTCTAGTTTTGCTACTAATCTCTATCTTTGAGGCCATAAGATGGATTTAAAAGTGATTTGTTAGTACTAAGTACCGAAGTTAGAGCCTATGCTATGTTATTTTAACAATATTACCCACATTTATTTGCATTCTGTTAGGATTTCTAGAAAAAGAAAAAGGTATAGGTTAAGAGCTAGACCCAAACCTCTGTTGCTCATATGGGAACAGATTAGCAATGGAAAAGTTGTCAAACATGTATGCTTCTGTGGAGCAACAGTTAAGAACTGCAAGCTGAAGGCAACAGTCTCTAAAACACATGTAAGCCATTGGAAAACATGACAATGAATAGTAGCTTCTTCTGTTTAATGGTAACAATTTCCAAGAGAAAAAAAATGCAAGACCTAGGAAATGGGAATTTGTTTCTGAATATGAACCTACATTTATATTTTAATTTATACAGATACACAAGTAATGCCTCTAAAAGTAAAGATTATTTTTTTCTAAAACAAGCTAGTCATAGCTTAGTACTGAATTTGTGGCAAATATATCAGACAAGGCCCCTTTCCCAGGAACTGTTGCTTGAACTATGGAAAGAAACAGAAACAGCTGCAGTTTGCTGATCAGGACCAGCGTTCAGTCTGTTTAGGACTTCCCTGGTGGTCTAGTTGTTAAGAATTCACCTTGCAATACAGGGACACAGGTTCAATCCCTGGTCTGGAAACTAAGACCTTCCATGGCGAGGAGCAACTAAGCCTGCGAGCTGCAGCTACTGAAGCCTGCATGCTATGGAGCGGGCAGGCTGCAATTACTGACCTACACACCGTCTGTGCACCACAACGGAAGATCCTGCACGCTGCAGCTAAGACCCAACAGAGCCAAATAAATAAATATTTTAAAAAATATTTATAAACAACAAAGTCTATGGAAAATCTGCTAGGTTTTAACAACAGTTCAATCAAGTACATGAAATATGAATATTTGAGCACAGTTAACTCACTGTATTCATTTTATCAACTCTAATTTTCATCTATGTCATCTTTCAAATCAAATATATTCTAACGCATTAGAATATCCCTCTTTTAAAAAAATACGCTTATTTATTTGGCTGTACTGGGTCTTCATTGTGGCAGGAGGGATCGCAGCTGTGGCATGTGAACTCTTAATTGCTGTGTGGGGGATCTAGTTCCCCAAACAGGGATCGAATCTGGGCCCCCTGAATTGGGGGCATGGAGGATTAGCCACTAGACCACCAGGGAAGTCCAAGAACATGCATATTTGTAACTGCTCTTCAGAGATAAAAGATGCAAGCAATACGGTGTATAACTACTTTAAGGCTGTGGCAAAACAGACGTTTTCAAGTTGCACTCATGGCAATACACGTGAAAAGAATTGTGAAAGTCAGTCAATAGTATCAAAAGTTATTAAAATGTTTGTTTAATTAAAAGTTTATACTTTTTGACCCAATAATGGTACTTCCAGATATCATACGAAACTAATCTGCAAGAAGCTTTATATATCAAAAGTTATGTGATTACCAGACAAAAAACTTGCTAATGTTTAACATTTAGCAAATGATGAACTT
Organism: Tragelaphus eurycerus; assembly: GCA_935064755.1. Taxonomy (NCBI): domain Eukaryota; kingdom Metazoa; phylum Chordata; class Mammalia; order Artiodactyla; family Bovidae; genus Tragelaphus; species Tragelaphus eurycerus. The sequence continues at coordinate 10,441,465 of CAKXYN010000024.1, read as the reverse complement.
ACTCTGAACCAGACACTATTCCCGATTCTAGAGATCCAAGGGTTACAAGACAGACAAGGTCTCTGCTCCCATGGAGCTTACATTCTACTGGAGGGAGATAGTTAAACAGGTAACGAAAATCATACCAGAAACGGTAATTGCCACACAGAGAATCTAAGTGGGGTGATAACAATAGATAGGAAGGGTGGATCTCTTCTAGCTTAAATATTTCTAGGCAAGATGGAATTTCAGTTGAGATCTGAATAACAAGTCAAACAAGTAAAATATAGGATAACAGCTTTCCAAACTAAAGAAAAATGAGTGCAAAGGTCTAGAAGAAGGTATAAAGCTGGACGTGAGCAAAAAGAGAGGCCAGGGTGGCAGGAGTAGAGTGAGTAAGAAGAGCAGGGAATAAACTGTGGGCAAAGAACCTGACAGGATATGGTGCATCATCTTTGCAAACCACAACGAGGGTTTTGGAGTTTAACCTGTGACTGGAAGCTATCAGAGGGTCTTAAAGAGAAAGACACGATATGCTTTACATTTTAAAATATCGCTCTAGCTGCTGTATGCAGAATGGATTTGGCAGGATGGGACGTGAGATTTCATAAGCAAAAAGAATACTTGGGATCTGGTGCAGTTAGGTGAGAGATGTTGTCTTATCCAAAATATATACAGAGCTATCTTGCCTGGAGAATCCCAGGGACAGGGAGCCTGGTGAGCTTCCGTCTATGGGGTCGCACAGAGTCGGACACGACTGAAGCGACTTAGCAGCAGCAGCAGCAGCATTTCAACTCATCAACCAAAAAGACAGGTAAGGGTTTGAACAGACAGCTCTCCAAAAATATATATATATATATATATAAATGGCCAATAAGCACATGAAAAGATGCTGAACGTCATCAGTCAATCAGATCAGATCAGATCAGTCGCTCAGTCGTGTCCGACTCTTTGCGACCCCATGAACTGCAGCACGCCAGGCCTCCCTATCCATCACCAGCTCTCGGAGGTCACTCAGACTCACATTCATCGAGTCAGTGATGCCATTCAGCCATCTCATCCTCTGTCGTCCCCTTCTCCTCCTGCCCTCAATCCCTCCCAGCATCACAGTCTTCTCCAATGAGTCAACTCTTCGCATGAGGTGGCCAAAGTACTGGAGTTTCAGCTTTAGCATCATTCCTTCCAAAGAAATCCCAGGGCTGATCTCCTTCAGAATGGACCAGTTGGATCTCCTTGCAGTCCAAGGGGCTCTCAAGAGTCTTCTCCAACACCACAGTTCAAAAGCATCAATTCTTCGGCGCTCAGCCTTCTTCACAGTCCAGCTCTCACATCCATACATGACCACAGGAAAGACCATAGCCTTGACTAGGCAAACCTTTGTTGGCAAAGTGATGTCTCTGCTTTTGAATATGCTATCTAGGTTGGTCATAACTTTCCTTCCAAGGAGTAAGCGTCTTTTAATTTCATGGCTGCAGTCACCATCTGCAGTGATTTTGGAGCCCAGAGAAAGAAAGTCTGACACTGTTTCCACTGTTTCTCCATCTATTTCCCATGTAGTGATGGGACCAGATGCCATGATCTTCGTTTTCTGAATGTTGAGCTTTAAGCCAACCTTTTCACTCTCCACTTTCACTTTCATCAAGAGGCTTTTGAGTTCCTCTTCACTTTCTGCCATAAGGGTGGTATCATCTGCATATCTGAGGTTATTGATATTTCTCCCGGCAATCTTGATTCCAGCTTGTGTTTCCTCCAGTCCAGCATTTCTCATGATGTACTCTGCATATAAGTTAAATAAACATGGTGACAATATACAGCCTTGACGTACTCCTTTTCCTATTTGGAACCAGTCTGTTGTTCCATGACCAGTTCTAACTGTTGCTTCCTGACCTGCATACAGATTTCTCAAGAGGCAGATCAAGTGGTCTGGTATTCCCATCTCTCTCAGAATTTTCCAGTCTATTGTGATCTACACAGTCAAAGGCTTTGGCATAGTCAATAAAGCAGAAATAGATGTTTTTCTGGAACTCTCTTGCTTTTTCGATGATCCAGCGGATGTTGGCAATTTGATCTCTGGTTCCTCTGCCTTTTCTAAATCCAGCTTGAACATCAGGAAGTTCACGGTTCACATATTGCTGAAGCCTGGCTTGGAGAATTTTGAGCATTACTTTACTAGCGTGTGAGATGAGTGCAATTGTTCGGTAGTTTGAGCACTCTTTGCTATTGCCTTTCTTTGGGATTGGGATGAAAACTGACCTTTTCCAATCTTGTGGCCACTGCTGAGTTTTCCAGATTTGCTGGCATATTGAGTGCAGCACTTTCACAGCATCATCTTTCAGGATTTGGAACAGCTCCACTGGAATTCCGTCACCTCCACTAGCTTTGTTCGTAGTGATGCTTTCTAAGGCCCACTTGACTTCACATTCCAGGATGTCTGGCTCTAGGTCAGTGATCACACCATCATGATTATCTGGGTCGTGAAGCTCTTTTTTGTACAGTTCTTCTGTGTATTCTTGCCACCTCTTCTTAATATCTTCTGCTTCTGTTAGGTCCATACCATTTCTGTCCTTTATCGAGCCCATTTTTGCATGAAATGTTCCTTTGGTATCTCTGATTTTCTTGAATAAATCCTTAGTCTTTCCCATTCTGTTGTTTTCCTCTATTTCTTTGCATTGATCGCTGAAGAAGGCTTTCTTATCTCTTCTTGCTATTCTTTGGAACTCTGCATTCAGATGTTTATATCTTTCCTTTTCTCCTTTGCTTTTCGCTTCTCTTCTTTTTGCAGCTATTTGCAAGGCCTCCCCAGACAGCCATTTTGCTTTTTTGCATTTCTTTTCCATGGGAATGGTCTTGATCCCTGTCTCCTGTACAATGTCATGAACCTCATTCCATAGTTCATCAGGCACTCTAGCTATCAGTCAATAGGGAAATACAAATAAAAATCATAATAAGATATCACTTCACACCCACTAGAATGGCTATGATCCAACAAGGAGACAATACATGTTGGTGAGGATGTGGAGAAACAGGACCCCTCACACACTGTGAGAAGTTACACAGGATGATACAGTCACTCAGAAAACAGCACAATGGTTCCACTACAGCAGCCTTTTGAGCCAGCAATTCCATTCCTACATATATATCCAAGAAAATGGAAAACCACTGTGTCCATACAAAATTTGTAGACAAATGTAGAGAACAGAATTATTCATTGTAGCCAAAAAGAGGAGACGACCCAAACGTCCATCAACTGATGAACGGGTAAACACAATGTGGTACCATCCATACAATGGAATATCATTCAGCAGTGAAATGAAGCATTAATACATGCTAAAACACAGAGGAACAGTAAGAAATATAGGTTAAGTGAAAGAAGCCAGGGACAAAAAGCCATGTATTGTATGATTTCATTTATATGAAATGTTCAGAATAAGCAAATCCTTAGAAAGCAGATTAGCAGTTGCCAGGAGGTGGGTGCAGAGGATATTACTAGTGACTATTACCAGGTATGGCTTTTTTACAATGCAAGATAAAAATATTCTGGAATTAGGTAATGAGAGTGGTTGTACCTTTTGAATTATTGTACTTTTTTTAAGAGTGAATTATGAGACTTCCCTGATGGTCTAGTGGCTGACTCTGCACTCCCAGAGCAGGGTGTCTGGGTTCAATCCCTGGTCAGGGAACTAGATCCCACATGCCACAACCAAGATCGGAGATCCTGAGGGCCACAATTAAGACCCTGTGAGGCAAAGCAGTGCATAAACATTTTACATAATACATAAAATAGTGATTATGTCTCAGTTAAGAGACGATAGTATCCTGAATGGGTATAACAGCAGGGGAGTGAAAGCAAAGTGCACTGATTCAAGATCTGTATGGACATAAGTCAACAGAATTTTCTTACAAATTGGTTGAAGAAGTGAAGGAAAGTGAGGAATCAATTGATGCTAATTCTACGCCTGCCTGAGAGCGTGGTGCTGCTAGTGCACCAACGTCACTGCCTTCTGCGATGTCAGAGGCTGTGCGAACAGCGGCGTATGAGACGACGCTCGTCGTCTGGTGCTGGTGAGACGTGTTTGAGGTGCGCCTAACAGCCAGCCGGGTGGTGGGGGAAAACGGCCAGCTGGATAAACCAGTCTGATGTTCAGAACTAGACAGCTGAGAATTTAAGAGTACAAACATGGCATTTTAAGTCCTGGAGTAGATGAGGTCACCTCGTGAGTTTATAGTTCGAGAAGGGGGCTATACGTTGGGCATGAGGGATCTCACACAGATACTGGGTGGAGGAGGAAAAGCTGTCTACGGAGTCTAGAAGGAGCAGCCGAGAAGGAAGACTTAGGACTAGCAGACTACAACATGTTATTGAAGGCAGGAGAAAAAAGTGTAGTCAAATAGATTAAAATGTTGCTGAGAGGTAAGAGATGAAGCAGAGAACTGACCACGGAGTCAGCAATCTGGAGGTAAAAATCTGAATACAGCGGGGAAGACAGAAGTCTACCCGATAGGCCTGAAGAAACAATGGAAGGTAAGGAAGCAAAGAGAACAATCAGACGTAACTTTTTAAAGAAGTCTGTCTATAAAGGGGAGAAAGAAACAATGTGACAACCAACGAGGGAAGTTAGAAAGAATATAGTTGAAGTAAAGGGTCACTCAGTTTAGTGAAACTGGTCACCAAAGGACTGATGAATAAGAAAAGCAAATTTCGCTATTTTTCTGTGGTGGCTGCACTTTGTTGCATGCAGAATCTTAGTTTGCCAACCAGGGATCAAACCTTTGCTCCCTGCAGCTTTAAACAGCTATACTGTTCAAACAAACTGAAGGTTTTGTGGCCTTATCTGACCGTGTTGTCAGATAGTAGTTAGCACTTTTAGCAATAACGTACTTTAAAATTAAGGTTTGTACCCTGTTTTTAAGACATTATGCTATTATATACATTCTAGAATACAGTATAATGTAAACATAATTTTATATGTACTAGGAAACCAAAAGAGTCATATGCCTTGCTTCATTGAGGTATGCCTATAGTTTTTAACTCTAAGGATCTACCTAACATAAGAAACCACTTTTTAGTTACAAGCAAAACAAAGTCACAAAACCACAAAGTGACTGTCAGGGAAGATGCTGAGTGATCACTTACCATGTAATAACCAGTATGATAACCACTCATGTACCAAGAGATTAACATACTTCCCAAAGCATCAGCATCATCCAGGGAATCTGGACATATGGGAGGTGGTGGGGGAATCATCTGGAAACAGAAAGATATACCTTAAAGTCAGTAGACAAAAATACAAAGTATAGAAATCTATTTTATGTACAGAATGCTGTTAGTTGTATCTTTCCTGATATCCCATGTCATCTCTTGGTTAAATTTCTTTTTTTTTTTTAATCTAGGATTTGGAGAAAGCTAACCAGTAATGAATAACAAAAAAAGACCAATAAAATTAAACTGAACAAGAACCAAAAGACAACAGGTCCCATAAAATATTTAAACATTTTGCTTTCATTAGACCTATTTATCTGTTCCATTATGAATCTATAGTAACAAACCAAGGATAGATACTTCTATGATTTTCCTCAAAGAACACCAACAAAGCACTTCAAGTAAAGGTTCTGGCTAGAACATCTACACTGCCCCCACACCAACACAGTTTGCCCAAACAACTGTCTTTGTATTTCACCTATTACTGATATTTAGAAGTCTACCATTAGATATCCATAGTCTACATGCCTTGAAAGGTGAAACAGTGACCTCTAAGCATTGTGTCATTAGATCCTTCTAGACAGGAGCTACTTCCCTTAGAACCAGACACTTCTGCCAGGAAGGAAACACGCAAAGCAGGGCTCAGAGCTGGGTCCCTAAGAGGACTGGGTCTGGGCATTAAAAAGAAAAACCCGAAGGTTTAGCCTGAACTTTTATCCATCAGAACCTGGCCACAGGGATGGTATACAATGACATTTGCAAACCACCTGTGTTCTGGCTAAATCCCAAACTCTGTATGAAAGTACAGTTTAATCCGAATTCTTTTGCACTTACTGGTGGTCCAGCAGGAAATGGAGGCAGCCAGCGTGACAGGAAATGCGGTGGGGGTGGGGGTGGCGGTGGTGGGCCACTGAAGTTTAGACCTGACTATAAAGAGTATTTCAAAGGAAGATTTATTTACCAGTTTTAAAATGTAAAAAGCAAAAAAAACAAAAACAAAAAACCCAAGGTCAAAAGATTCAAAATAGCTGCCCAGAATAACATCTATATTATTCATATCAAAAAGGTTAGATAGAATTTCACATACCAAATGCTGACATCATACAGATTCTTTTTTTTGGGTGGGGGGGTGGGGTGGGGAGGGATGTAGGGTCATGCTGTAGGGCATGTAGAATCTCAGTTCCCTGACAAGAGACCCTCACCCTCTGCATTAGAAACACAGTCTTAACTGCTGCACTGACAGGGAAGACCCTAGACTCCCAAATTTAGATTTTTCTCACTTCCTTTCTATATAGACAGTCAGGAAGTAAAAGCAAAGTAAGGAAAAATTTTCATTATCTAGTAAACAAGAGATCAAATTTTCAGCAAGATGTTTCAATCGTATAAGACTATATCATTTCATAGTCTTCACAATTTCATAAACTAAACTGTTATCATCTATTGGATGTCCTTTCAGTTACATATGCTAACTTAAGAGTATGTATTATAAAAATACATATTATAAACTATAAACCTCTTCCTTAACAAGGAAATCAGCCCCCTGAGACCAACAAAGCATTATGTATATAAACTAAGAGGTCTGATCATTCTGAAAAATGTAATATAATACAAATCTCAATAAGGAGCTCTCAACAGGAAATTCTAAGAAAAAGTTTTAATGTCATGCTCGATTAAATAAAAATGTTTAGTATTATTACTGCTTGAAGAAATCAATGCTTTAACAAGACAACTGGATAGGGATTTGGATTCCATGACAAAGGTTAAAACCTTTTTTATTTGTTACTGATAACCAAAAAAAACATAAGTAAAAACAGCATTTACATTTTACTCTACAAAACAATCTGGGAGCTTCTTTGGATTTCACCTGTACCAGATGTAAATATCGGGTTCTCTTTCAATTTTTATATATGTTATACAAGTGTCATAGGGAACTGTAGCACAACATCCAGCTGAAATAAAATATTTTCAAACTTAAGTTTGTTAAATTATTACTCTAACACCTAATACTCAATAAAAATTGTTGGGAAAGGCATTCCTATCTTATTTCCTTTTCAGAGAATTCTTGGTATCTATTTACAACATCTGTAGAAAGCTACAAAAGTTTCATGAGGGAAAGCTCTGGTGGCCTGGGTGGCCCGGGTTCAGCCGCTGGTCAGGGAACTGAGATCCTGTGAACTGCATACCACAGCCAAAAAAACACCCTAACAGTTTAATGAGAAAAGCTGCAATTCACTTAATGCTGGGGCTGAAGGTTCCAATACTGTTAACCACGTCCTGGGAAACCTTTTCTGGATTGAAGTTTACCTTTCCTGGTCCCAGGCCTGATCTTGGCATATGGGGTGGTGGAGGCAGAAAAGAGTTCCATGGAGCAGCTCTCGACCTGATGTCATTTGGCTTATTTAGAGGAGACCTGGAGGAGTTCTCACTTTCATCTGTTGAAATTTGACTTTCATTTTCATTCTTTTAAGAGAAAGAAATATATGTATTTTTGTTATAAAGGCATCATTGAGAAAAATTTAAAGCTTCAGTGGATCAAAGTTTCTCATCTAGTCTCTGCTTCTAAGAATTCTTTTTATCCTTACCTCCTGAGCACTTTGCTCTATATTAGCTACTTCAGAGGTTGGGGAAAGTAGGTCAGACAGATTTTGCTCCTCTCTATTTCCATATCCAGTGTAAACCACAACACAGGTTTCTCTCTTAAAATCAATTGAAGCGATAGTAGCTGGGTAAATGCACCCGTCTTCTGACCAAATGGCACAACATCTGTCACCAACTTTCCACTGTAAAAGAAACCAAAGACACACAAACACATTTCTGAAAAAAAGTACACTGTAATCCTGTTTGAGTGGGGTGGAGTTGGGGGTGGAGTTAACTGTTCTGGGAGACAATGGTACAGAAAAAAAGATTTGGGGCCCAAAACACAGACGTCTGAATTCTAATCAAAATACCAACTAATTCCATCATTTATATAATCATGGACAAGTTTCTTAATTACTCTGAGCCGTGTTTTCCTCATCTGTTAAGTGGTTGTAGTATAATCTGCCTCACCCATGTGCTGTGAAGAACAGAGAGGATGGGAAGCATGTCAAGTGTCCAGTATCCTGGCCCAGCGCACAGCAAGTTCCCATCACACATCAGTTCTCTTCTCCCTTGGTAAAGTGAAAGTAAAGTTGCTCAGTTGTGTCTGACTCTTTGCGACCTCATAGACTGTAGCCTATCAGGCTTCTCCATCCATGGGATTTTCCAGGCAAGAATACTGGAGTGGGTTGTGATTTCCTTCTCCAGAGAATCTTCCTGATCCAGGGCAGACGCTTTAACCTCTGAGCCACCAGGGAAGAGTTTAGCCCCCCTTGGTAAAGAGGACACTAAAGATACTAGTGAGACGCCAAAATAATTACCTTCTAGGTTGACTGTTTAAATAGAAGAAGCGACTCTACCCAGAATATTTAGTCCCTGGGTATTAACAGTTTTAGGATTTTGAAGGAAAAGGAGGACACCTCTCTCAGTTTTAGGAAAGTCAAACAATGCCAATTCAGTGTAAGCCCTCAGGTACCCTCCCATGAAGCACCACCTTCTTCCCCGCTACCCCAACATACAGTAGACACTGTCCTGAATTTAGCATGTGTCATTTCCTCCTAATCCCTTATGGTTTTATTAACATGCATATTTCTGAACAATAGAAAGTTGAGGTGCTTCAGAAATTTTATGATTACATGTCAATGGAAAACACTGTACTAATCATTTAATTAAAGATATTTTATATACTATTTAATAAGGACAGTAACAAGAAATGCTTAGAAGTTAAATCTTGTGGTTTTGAAATAACCTGCTTTGAAGGACTTGTGGTGTTCTTTCTTTGGCTTTTATTCTTAGCAGATTTTCTTTTAGGTGTGCCCTTTGGTTTTTCTGAGGCTTCAGAAATGTCACCGTTCTTCAGAGCATGCTATGAAAATGGGAATAGAAATGTATGTGTTACAGAGTGATATATTATGAAAAAGTCACAATGTAACTCAGCCCCTGTAAAGTGGCCTCCAGGCCCTACCACCTCAGAGAGGCTCTTGGTCACCATCCCATAGGCTACAGAAACTGCTCTTGAAGATATCATATACTGATCACCGGCTCTAAGGACCCTTTCAAGCAAGTCTCCTCACTCTCAGCCTCTCTGTCAATCATTTTTCTTGATAGTCACAGCATTTTTGATGACATAGAAATGCAGAACCCTAATGCTTTTATTACTTCTCTCATCGAGTTTTAAACTTGGGCATTCCCAGGAAGAACTGCCATCTTTACCTGCTTATGATCATCTATTCCTGTTACTTCAATTATGCTTACTATGCTAACAAACTTCCAAAACTATTATCTAGTTCTGGCTTTTCTCCTTAGTTCAGTATTTCTGACCACCAATTTCATATCTTCACATTTATCCCACCACTAAAAGGAAACTATCTCTTGCCCACATCAGTTCTTTTTCTTTACTCAGTCTACTTCCCCCTTCAATATCACCAACCCATCCCACATTCAGCCCTATTTTGATCTGCATTTCACAGCACTCTCTTGGTAACTCTGATTGGTGTATTTCTAGTCTAAATGTATGTTGGAAAGCATGTTATTGGTCAATTTAGAGTTCATCCATGTTATCAAGGATGACATGCAGATCTCCTCTTTCCTTCATGCTACAGGAGTGACCAGGAAAGGAAGCAGACTCTGCACTTGGTGCTCTGCAGGAGTGTATGCTGTGCCCGGACTACTGATGGGCCAGGCATGATGCTCAATGAGACTAAGCACCTCCGACAGCAGAGAAAATGATCATACTGGACAACTGTGTAAAAGTCTTGTTTGGGTTGCAAAAAAACAGGCTTCACCCCGCAAATGAACTGTGTCTTCCTTGACATTCATCACTGTCAGGAACACTTGATACCTCATAGGATTTGGGGAGGAAATTAAATTAAATTAATGTATGTAAAGCACATGGAACAGTGCCAAGAACACTGTAAACACCCTGCAAATATTCATTACTGCACTACGGCTATTTATCATCAATATTATTTCAATAAGGGCTTGTTAAATATTTTAAAAGTATAATTCAGACTGTCCTTCCACTAATCTGAAATAGAAGACCTCAATAGTTTGATATAGTGTAAACATATTCAAAATAATGTTTGAAAACTACTTAAATTGCCTCTGTTAAAGAGATGACATATAGTCTCAGGTTACCAACTTCTGAAGGAAGCTAATTAATTTATCTGTTATCTTTTAATCTTCAAAATTAGAACTGAATAATATGTACTATAACACTTTGGTGTATGTTATCAATTTCTTCCCAAATGAGTATACATGAGGAAATACGGAAAAGAATACATAAACATTTCATACCTTAAATGAAGCCACAGCTTTATCATATGCTTTTATCAATGCTGTATCATCCCAAACATCAGAATCATCACTCTGGGAAAGGTAAAGAATAAAAATAATTCATGTTTAGTTGTGTTTCATCAAAAATGTGTGTGAGGAACAAGAGTTAATCCAGACATAATGTCACACTAAAAAGGGGTATTTTGTAACCCAAATAAATCACAAGTAGCCCATTTGCTTATAAATTATGTGACATTACCCCCAAAGCTAGACACAAGTAAATGTTCTAGGAGTGCCATGATGTAAATACTGTACAATGTAATTCTTATCCACCAACCATAAGTGGATCTGTTCAGGGGTAACCCAAGTTTCAGTCTTTTCTAAGAGCAGATGAAGGGGTTCAGTTTGGCAGAAAGGGAAAACATCTGGCCATCAGCTCAGCTGTACCCGGACTATGGGAAGGCCGTTCTAACCACTGACTCTGGTCCAAAGAATGTTTTTTCCTCTTGACCTTACAATGTGTTTAGATTGTTCAAAAAAAAAAGAATTCTCAAAATGTTTAAAGATATAAACCATTAAAAGTGATTTATCAATTAATTTTAATTTTAAAAGGCAGTGATATTAAATAATCAAGAAAATACCTAAAATAATTAAGCTATTTCATCTTATTTATATTTAATCCAATCCAAAAAGAAACATTTTTGAGCGCCCACCATGTACTAAGCACTTTTCACTGACAGGCACATGAAGTCATGTTCTCAGGAGAGATGGTCTAATCAGGGACATGAGACATATGGTCACACAAAACAAAAGAATGATATAAAACAAATACAATAAAATATTAAAATGTGAAGTCAAACAATAAGCATTTTAATGCAAAAGTGGGAAGGAAAGGCTGACAAAGAATTTTACTATAAACTCCACTCCTGGCATGGCGACCCACAATCAGGAGGAAATGCAAAAGCCTGCCTCTTCTTCCTGAGGAGGAAAAGGTCTGAACCCCGAATTAGGTATCCCAAGTTTTAAGACCAGTAACTGAGAGATGAGTCACCAAAACATCTAACTTAAAAAACAAAGGAGGACGTCCCTGGTGGTGTGGCTAAGAATCCACTTGCCAATGCAGGGGACACGGGTTCAATCCCTGCCCTGGGAAGACCCGCCATGCTGTGGGGCAACTAAGCCCGTGTGCCACAACCACTGAGCTTGCGCTCCAGAGCCCGGGAACCACAACTAGAGAAACCTGTGCGCCCCGCAAGTCCGTGCTCCACAACAAGAGAGGCCACTGCAACGAGAAGTCCATGCCCTGCAACTAGAGAGCAGCTCCTGTTCTTTGCAACTAGAGAGAGCCCTCATGTAGCGACCAAGACCCAAATCAATTTTAACTTATTAAAAAGTAATTAATTAAAAATAAAATGGGTTACTATTAAAAAACAACAACAATAAAACAAGGGGTTTTCTGTCTACAAGCCACACAAAGGAACGGAACAGAGGACTGGCTCTGAAAGGGTTCCCATGCTGGGAAGCCCTCCTCCCCCATGACACGGGTGCGGAAGCAGCTGGCTGAGAGGTGCCCAGACTTTCTGTAAGAGGCTCACGTGCTTATCTTAAAGGGGTGGTCTGCAGGATACACATGCATGCTAGCCGCTTCAGTCGGATCCCACTCTGTGTGACCCTATGGACTGTGGCCTGCCTGGCTCCTCTGCCCATGGGATTCTGCAGGCAAGAATACTGGAGTGGATTGCCATGCGCTCCTCCAGGGGATCTTCCTGACCCAGGGATGGAATCCAAGACTCTTACTTCTCCTGCACTGGCAGGCAGGTTCTTTACCGAGAGCCCCACCTGGGAAGCCCAGGCATTTATCATCCATTTGGTGACCAGCTAGGACACTGAGACCAGCGGCGAGGAGCACCGTCTTTATGCTGTCTGCCTTACTCCAGCCTACAAGGGCCATCTTTGCCCTCCACAGCACCAGTTATCTCCCACAGGGGACGTATGCACATCTGATGTCCTAGTAATTTACGTCTGGTGTACCGGTTTTTACAGGTGTAGCCCAAGGTGGGCGCATGTTCTTGGGTCCCACAGGACCAACAGTCAAAGAAATGGTCCTTGGCAAGCTACTGCCCCCAGGGGACTGCACCAATAACAGACTGAAACACACCCCAGTCTTTCTGTGAAACAGGCCCATTGCTTGTCCAGAAAATTAGGCTGGAGGAGAAGGCTTCTAGTTTGGTGCATATCAGGGATCTTTGGAGATGCTCAGAGGCTGCCGGATGCAACATTTTCACCCTCTCTGTCTGGCTCAAGCTCACTGTACTCTCTGAATGAAGCTTAATGTAACATGTGACATCAAAGGCACAATGTGGAGGGGAATAAAAATGCAGAGCCCTAGAACCAATTCAAATTCAACTCATTATCAACTTAAAATAGATGATTGTAAATATAAGTTATTATATGTAAGACTCCTGGTAACCACAAAGCATAAATCAAAAATCTATAGGAAATACTCAAAAGATAAAGACAAAAACATCTAAGCATACCATTAGATAAAATGATCAAACTACAAAGGGAGAGGAAATAAGGAAAGAGAAGAACTATATGAGACCTCCAGAAGTTTAACAAAATGGCAGTAAGAAACCCATGTAACAATTACTTAAAATAAATGAACTAAATTCTCCAATCAAAAGACAGTCTGGTTGAATGGATTAAAAAAAGACAAAACACCCATATGCTACCTATAAGGGACTCACTTCAGTGTTTACATTATTTTAGGTATCACCTATAATAAAGTAAGCAGGAATGTGTATGTCCAAAGACATACAGAAGGCCAACAGGTACATGGAAAGATGCTCAACATCACCAATTATTCAGTTCAGTTCAGTCGCTCAGTCGTGTCCGACTCTTTGCGACCCCATGAACCGCAGCACATCAGGCCTCCCTGTCCATCACCAACTCCCAGAGTTCACTCAAACTCATGTCCATTGAGTTGGTGATGCCATCCAGCCATTTCATCCTCTGTTGTCCCCTTCTCCTGCCCCCAATCCCCCCAGCATCAGAGTCTTTTCCAATGAGTCAACTCTTCACATGAGGTGGCCAAAGAACTGGAGTTTCAGCTTTAGCATCATTCCTTCCAAAGAAATCCCAGGGCTAATCTCCTTTAGAATGGACTGGCTGGATCTCCTTGCAGTCCAAAGGACTCTCAAGAGTCTTCTCCAACACCACAGTTCAAAAGTATCAATTCTTCAGCACTCAGCTTTCTTCACAGTCCAACTCTCACATCCATACATGACCACTGGAAAAACCACAGCCTTGACTGGACGGATCTTTGTTGGCAAAGTAATGTCTCTGCTTTTGAATATGCTATCTAGGTTGGTCATAACTTTCCTTCCAAGGAGTAAGCGTCTTTTAATTTCATGGCTGCAGTCACCATCTACAGTGATTTTGGAGCTCAAAAAAATAAAGTCTGCCACTGTTTCCCCATCTATTTGCCATAAAGTGATGGGACCAGATGCCATGATCTTCGTTTTCTGAATGTTGAGCTTTAAGCCAACTTTTTCACTCTCCTTTTTCATCAAGAGGCTTTTTAGTTCCTCTTCACTTCTGCCATAAGGGTGGTGTCATCTGCATATCTGAGGCTATTGATATTTCTCCCAGTAACCTTGATTCCAGCTTGTGCTTCTTCCAGTCCAGCATTTCTCATGATGTACTCTGCATATAAGTTAGATAAGCAGGGTGACAATATACAGCCTTGACGTATGCCTTTTCCTATTTGGGACCAGTCTGTTGTCCCATGTCCAGTTCTAACTATTGCTTCCTCATCTGCATACAGGTTTCTCAAGAGGCAGGTCAGGTGGTCTGGTATTCCCATGTCTTTAAGAGTTTTCCACAGTTTGTTGTGATCCACACAGTCAAAGACTTTGGCATAGTCAATAAAGCAGAAATAGATGTTCTTCTGGAACTCTCTTGCTTTTTCCATGATCCAGAGGATGTTGTCAATTTGATCTCTGGTTCCTCTGCCTTTTCTAAAACCAGCCTGAACATCATTGCTGCTGCTAAGTCACTTCAGTCGTGTCTGACTCTGTGACCCCATAGACGGCAACCCACCAGGCTCCCCTGTCCCTGGGATTCTCCAGGCAAGAAAACTGGAGTGGATTGCCATTTCCTTCTCCAATGGATGAATGTGAAAAGTGAAAGGTAAGTCGCTCAGTTGTGTCCGACTCTCAGCGACCCCATGGACTGCAGCCTACCAGGCTCCTCCGTCCACGGGATTTTCCAGGCAAGAGTACTGGAGTGGGGTGCCATCGCCTTCTCTGGAACATCATTAGGTAAGTGCAAATCAAAACCACAATGATACATCACCTTACACCTGCTAGAATGGCTATTATGAAAAAGGCAATAACGGGTGGGAAGGAGGCTTAAAGGGAGGGGCTCTATGTATACTTGTGGCTGATTCACTTTGTTGTACAGCAGAAACCAACACAACATTGTAAAGTAATTATCCTCCAATTAAAAATAAATTTGAAAAAATAAAATAAAATATATACACATTAAAAAAAAAGATAACAAGTGTTGATGAGGGTGGAGACATAAGGGACAACAGTACACTCCTGGTGGGAATGTAAACCAGCAAAGCCACTTCGGAAAATAGTATTTAGTTTCCTCGTAAAACAGAGCTACCACATGATCCAGCAGATTCCACTAATGGAATCTAACCACATAAAACAAAAGCACTAACTTGAAAAGATACATGCACCATCCCCCCCACATTCACTGCATTATCACTTACAAAAGACAAGAGATGGAAATAAGCTAAGTGTCCAACAACGGGAAAATGGAAACAGAAAATGTATACAGGTTTTGCCTGCCACCTGAAAAATCCAAAAGTAGAATATTCCTATGAAATCTTTTATAAATGGAGACAGAATAAAGCAAAGAATCAATGATGTTAGAATATAACCTGCTAATGGATTAAAAAAAAAAAATCAGGATAAAGCACCGATGCTCACAGGCACAGTTCAAAGCTATGCTGGCTTGATGCTGAGTTAGCTCCTGGGGAAGGAGCTTGGTGGTGCCACTCTTGCTGCTTGGGTGGCATGCGGCCTCTATCATGCCTTGCGGCAAGACAAAACAGTGTTATCTTTACTTTTCATTTTTTTTTTTTTATAAAAGTGAAAATCGTCTCTGGATTTCTTTCAGTTAAAACACATATTAATGTAGATCTTTTATGAAACCAAAGTGGCAGAAAGTCAACTTAAAAAAGCAGGGGATACCTGTTCATACACAATAGAATATTATTCAGCCATAAGAAAGAATGAAATCTTGTCATTTGGAGACTACAAGAATAGTCCTTGAGGGCATTACACTAAGGGAAATGAGAAAGACAGATACATACCGTGTGATCTTACTTTTATGTGGAATTTAGAAACAAGAACAAAACAACCAGACAACAAAAAGCCCAACCTCAAAGACTCAGAGAACAGACTGGCAGTTTCCAGGGACAGGGGTGGAGGGGTTGGGGGAGGGGTTGGAAAGGGCACCAGGAGTCAAAACGTACGAACTTCAAGTTATAAAGTCAGTCAGTCATGGGGGTGTAACGTGCAGCATGCTGACTATAGTTAATAACACTGTACTACACATTTCAAAATACAAAAACTTAAAAATCTCAACACAAGGAAAAAACCAATTGTAACCATGGTTGGTGACAGATATAACAACAGATACACCCATTTGAATGCAGAGTTGCAAAGAACAGCAAGGATATAAGAAAGCCTTCCCCAGTGATTAATGCAAAGAAATAGAAGAAACAATAGAATGAGAAACACTACAGATCTCTTCAAGAAAACTGGAGATACCAAAGGAACATTTCATGCAAAGATGGGCACAACAAAGGACAGAAATGGTATGAACCTAACAGAAGCAGAAGATATTAAGAAGAGGTGGCAAGAATACACAAAAGAACTCTACAAAAAAGATCTTCATGACCTAGATAATCACGATGGTGTGATCATTGACCTAGAGCCAGACATCCTGGAATGCGAAGTCAAGTGGGCCTTAGGAAGCATCACTATGAACAAAACTAGTGGAGGAGATGGAATTCCAGTTGAGCTATTTCAAATCCTGAAAGATGATGCTGTGAAAGTGCTGCACTCAATATGCCACCAAATTTGGAAAGCTCAGCAGTGACCACAGGACTGGAAGAGGTCAGTTTTCATTCCAATCCCAAAGAAAGGCAATGCCAAAGATGCTCAAACTACTGCACAATTGCACTCATCTCACACACTAGTAAAGTGATGCTCAAAATTCTCCAAGCCAGGCTTCAGCAATATGTGAACCGGGAACTTTCTGATGTTTAGCTAATGAAAAACACCCAGTTGTGGATGTGACTGGTGATTTTCATTAGCTAAATTCAAATCCAGGTGTGTGAGGGCAGACAAAGTCAATGAATAGTGAAAATTAATAGGGTTATAGTTTTAACCTAGTATGAAGTGAGGGGGCCAGTACAGAGAGTTATCTTCTTGACTGAAGGTGGAATTTAAGCTGGCTAAGAAAGGGAGGACATTAGGATGGTGAGAAACTGTTTAAAAAGTGGGAAGGTCACAGTTTCACCAGCCCCAGGGAGGTGAGATGACTGTCATCATCAACCTACTAGGAGTAAGTTGGAGAGCCTGGCAGGTGGTAGCTGGAGAGTAGGATTCTTAGTTGAGTTTATAGGGAGGTTGTAGTTAATGGTTATATTAAAAGCTATAGAAGTAGGTAGCTGAGACTGGGCACTCTAAAAGGTCATTGGTAGTGAAGCATTTAAAGAACTAACAAGGATAGGGTATTGGAAGGATCATGTACATGGGTTTTTAAATAACCAAAACTTATGACAGGAGTAGTGTTGGAGAGAGTACTGGGATATAAACCTCAGGGAATGAAGCAGGGTGACCCAGGAGGCTGTAGGTGACTGCTGTGAGAAGGGATAGTGGACAGTGGAGTTTGGTGACAGAATTTTCAAACCTGGGAGTTTTAGGGAGGAAGAATCATCTGGAAGTGGAGGTGAGGAACAAGGATGCTGTAAAGAGCAATACTGCATAGGAACCTGGAATGACAGGTCCATGAATCAAGGCAAATTGGAAGTGGTCAAACAAGAGATGGCAAGAATGAACGTCGACATTCTACTAATCAGTGAACTAAAATGGACTGGCATGGGTGAATTTAACTCAGATGACCATATCTACTATTGCGGGCAGTAATCCCTCAGAAGAAATGAAGTAGCCATCATGGTCCACAAAAGAGTTCGAAATGCAGTACTTGGATGCAATCTCAAAAACAACAGAATGATCTCTGTTCGTTCCCAAGGCAAACCATCCAATATCACAGTAATCCAAGTCTATGCCCCAACCAGTAATGCTGAAGAAGCTGAAGTTGAACGGTTCTATGAAGACCTACAAGACCTTTTAGAACTAACACCCAAAAAAGATGTCCTTTACATTATAGGGGACTGGAATGCAAAAGTAGGAAGTCAAGAAACACCTGGAATAACGGGTAAATTTGGCCTTGGAGTACAGACTGAAGCAGGGCAAAGACTAACAGAGTTTTGCCAAGAAAATGCACTGGTCATAGCAAATACCCTCTTCCAACAACACAAGAGAAGACTCTACACATGGACATCACCAGATGGTCAACAGAAAAATCAGACTGATTATATTCTTTGCAGCCAAAGATGGAGAAGCTCTATACAGTCAAAAAAAAAGGCCGGGAACTGACTACGGCTCAGATCATGAATTCCTTATTGCCAAATTCAGACTTAAATTGAAGAAAGTAGGGAAAACCACTAGACCATTCAGGTATGACCTAAATCAAATCCCTTATGATTATACAGTGGAAGTGAGAAATAGATTTAAGGGCCTAGATCTGATAGATAGAGTGCCTGATGAACTATGGACTGAGGTTCATGACACTGTACAGGAGACTGGGATCAAGACCACCCCCATGGAAAAGAAATGTAAAAAAGCAAAATGGCTGTCTGGGGAGGCCTTACAAATAGCTGTGAAAAGAAGAGAAGCAAAAAGCAAAGGAGAAAAGGAAAGATATAAGCATCTGAATGCAGAGTTCCAAAGAATAGCAAGAAGAGATAAGAAAGCCTTCCTCAGCGATCAATGCAAAGAAATAGAGGAAAACAACAGAATGGGAAAGACTAGAGATCTCTTCAAGAAAATTAGAGATACCACATGGGAAATAGATGGAGAAACAGTGGAAACAGTGTCAGACTTTATTTTTCTGGGCTCCAAAATCACTGCAGATGGTGACTGCAGCCATGAAATTAAAAGATGCTTACTCCTTGGAAGGAAAGTTATGACCAACCTAGATAGCATATTCAAAAGCAGAGACATTACTTTGCCAACAAAGGTTCGTCTAGTCAAGGCTATAGTCTTTCCTGTGGTCATGTATGGTTGTGAGAGCTGGACTGTGAAGAAGGCTGAGCGCCGAAGAATTGATGCTTTTGAACTGTGGTGTTGGAGAAGACTCTTGAAAGTCCCTTGGACTGCAAGGAGAGCCAACCAGTCCATTCTGAAGGAGATCAACCCCGGGATTTCTTTGGAAGGAATGATGCTAAAGCTGAAACTCCGGTATTTTGGCCACCTCATGCAAAGAGTTGACTCATTGGAGAAGACTCTGATGCTGGGAGGGATTGGGGGCAGGAGGAGAAGGGGACGACAGAGGATGAGATGGCTGGATGGCATCACTGACTCGATGAATATGAGTCTGAGTGAACTCCAGGAGTTGGTAATGGACAGGGAGGCCTGGCGTGCTGCAGTTCATGGGGTCGCAAAGAGTCGGACACGACTGAGCGACTGATCTGATCTGATCTGAAGGGAACATTTCATGCCAAGATGGGCACGATAAAGGACAGAAATGGTATGGACCTAACAGAAGCAGAAGATATTAAGATATTAAGAAGAGGTGGAAAGAATACACAGAACTGTACAAAAAAGATCTTCACGACCCAGATAATCACGATGGTGTGATCACTGACCTAGAGCCAGACATCCTGGAATGTGAAGTCAAGTAAGTGGGCCTTAGAAAGCATCACTACGAACAAAGCCAGTGGAGGTGATGGAATTCCAGTTGAGCTATTCCAAATCCTGAAAGATGATGCCGTGAAAGTCTGCACTCAATACGCCAACAAATTTGGAACGTTCAGCAGTGGCCACAGGACTGGAAAAGGTCAGTTTTCATTCCAATCCCAAAGAATGCTCAAGTGAAAGTGAAAGTGAAGTCGCTCAGTTGTATCCGACTCTTTGCGATCCCACGGACTGTAGCCTATCTGGCTCCTCCATCCATGGGATTTTCCAGGCAAGAGTGCTGGAATGGATTGCCATTTCCTTCTCCAGGGGATCTTCCCGACCCAGGAATTGAACCTGGGTCTCCCGCGTTGCGGGCAGATGTTTTACCGTCTGAGCCACCAGGGAAGCCCCAAACTACCGCACAATTGCACTCATCTCACACGCTAATAAAGTAATGCTCAAAATTCTCCAAGCCAGGCTTCAGCAATACGTGAACCGTGAACTTTCAGTTGTTCGAGCTGGTTTTAGAAAAGGACGAGGAACCAGAGATCAAATTGCCAATATCCGCTGGATCACTGAAAAAGCGAGAGAGTTCCAGAAAAACATCTATTTCTGCTTTATTGACTATGACAAAGCCTTTGACTGTGTGGATCACAATAAACTGTGGAAAATCCTGAAAGAGGTGGGAATACCAGACCACCTGACCTGCCTCTTGAGAAATTTGTATGCAGGTCAGGAAGCAACAGTTAGAACTGGACATGGAACAACAGACTGGTTCCAAATAGGAAAAGGAGTCTCTATATTGTCACCCTGCTTATTTAACTTATATGCAGAGTACATCATGAGAAATGCTGGACTGGAAGAAACACAAGCTGGAATCAAGATTGCCAGTAGAAATATTAATAACCTCAGATATGCAGATGACACCATCCTTAGGGCAGAAAGTGAAGAGGAACTAGAAAGCCTCTTGATGAAAGTGAAAGTGGAGAGTGAAAAGTTGGCTTAAAGCCCAACATTCAGAAAACGAAGATCACGGCATCTGGTCCCATCACTTCATGGGAAATAGATGGGGAAACTGTGGAAACAGTGTCAGACTTTATTTTTCTGGGCTCCAAAATCACTGCAGATGGTGACTGTGGCCATGAAATTAAAAGACGCTTACTCCTTGGAAGGAAAGTTATGACCAACCTAGATAGCATATTCAAAAGCAGAGACATTACTTTGCCAACAAAGGTTCGTCTAGTCAAGGCTATGGTTTTTCCAGTGGTCATGTATGGATGTGAGAGTTGGACTGTGAAGAAGGCTGAGCCCCGAAGAATTGATGCTTTTGAACTGTGGTGTTGGAGAAGACTCTTGAAAGTCCCTTGGACTGCAAGGAGAGCCAACCAGTCCATTCTGAAGGAGATCAACCCTGGGATTTCTTTGGAAGGAATGATGCTAAAGCTGAAACTCCAGTACTTTGGCCACCTCATGCGAAGAGTTGACTCATTGGAGAAGACTCTGATGCTGGGAGGGATTGGGGGCAAGAGGAGAAGGGAATGACAGAGGATGAGATGGCTGGATGGCATCACTGACTCGATGGACGTTGAGTCTGAGTGAACTCTGGGAGTTGGTGATGGACAGGCAGGCCTGGTGTGCTGCGATTCATGGGGTCGCAAAGAGTCGGACACGACTGAGCGACTGAACTGAACTGAATGAAAAACATGATCATGCTATCTAGTCTCCTTTAAATCCATAACCACAAATCTGAAGTAGGCCTTGAATGTTGCCTAGCAACAATTCCACTATGTTTAATCCAACACTCACCCAGTCTCCTAGAGGCTCACTTCCTACCTTCTCTCTTCCCTAACCTCCAACTCCTGACCCCTGCTCCCTCCTCACTACTGATGACTTGCTTCTTGTACTGAGAGAATAGCAACAATCAAAACAGAATTTTCATAATCTCCTGCCACTCTATCTGCCCATCCACACAAATCTGTACCCATATAACTGAACTGCCAATATTTCTAACAAAGGCCAAATCCATTCCCTCCTACCTACTCTACATTGCTGCCGCAATCCTCTTCTTTCTTCTGTGAAATCAATTATATTGTCCTTATTGGATCTTTCCTATTAGCCCACAAACATGCTGAAACATTGTTCCCATCTTCAAAATAAAAAACCAATTAAGAATCCTCTTTATCTCACTCCCTCTCCATCTGATTTCTCTATCTTCCAGTACCCACAATAAAACTTGAAATATTTGCTTATATGTGTTGCCTTGAATTTCTCCTCTCCGACTCTAGAACTCGCTCCAATCACATTTCACTCAAGAATGAGTTCTGAACTACCACAACATTGTTAATCGGCTATGCTGCTGCTGCTGCTGCTAAGTCGCTTCAGTCGTGTCCGACTCTGTGTGACCCCATAGACGGCAGTCCACCAGGCTCCCCCGTCCCTGGGATTCTACAGGCAAGAACACTGGAGTGGGTTGCCATTTCTTTCTCCAATACATAAAAGTGAAAAGTGAAAGTGAAGTCGCGCAGTCGTATCCAACTATTCGCGATCCCATGGACTGCAGCCTACCAGGCTCTTCCGTCCATGGGATTTTCCAGGCAAGAGTACTGGAGTGGGGTGCCGTATCCCAATACAAAAGTTAAAAAAAAAAATTTTTTTTTAAAGAATGAGTTCTAATCTTACCCCCTTATAAACCTGCTCTACCTGTAGTCTTCCCCATCTTAGTATAAGGCAACTTAATCTTTTCAGTTCTTCAGAATAATCTTGGGAGTTATCCTTCACTTTCCTCTCTCAAGCCTCTATTATTGTATCCACGTGCACAACCTGTTGCCTCCGATTTCAAAATATATCCAGAATCCAAGTGATTTTGCTCTTCACGGCTTAACAATTGGATCATTTCAATAAACACCTAACTAGTTTCTCTGCTTCGCCCTGGCCTGTCCCCACACAGCTCCCACCCCCTCTCAGAGCTAGGAGGTGGACAGCCAAGGTACAGTCAAGTGGCGGCAGCGCTCAAAGTCGTTACGGAGCCCAAACTGGGCGAAGAAGGAGTCTGAGGCGGAGGTTCCCAGGTGGGGAAAGATGTAGAAACATGCGGATCACGGCCGCGCAGTGAGCGGACCGGCCGGGGAAGGAGCGCGAGGGCTGGTCGGCGACAGCGGGGGTCGGCGACAGCGGGGCCTCAACCTCACCTCGCCAGTGCCGCGCCGGAACAGTACAGTCTCCTCTGCCTCCGGGAAGCCGCCGCCGCCTCCGCCCATCGCCATGGCTAGTCTGCCGCCGGGTGCGCGGCGTGGGCTCCGTCCCTCGGCGAGTGACGACTTCCGCCGCCCGGGCTCTGGGACCGGAAGAGCATGGCGGCCGGTGGCTGCTGGCCGGCGTCAGGGGTGCTCCGCGTGCTTTCCGCCCGCTGGCGCCACCTGCCTCCGTCGGGTTCCATCGGGCGCGTTGGTGTGCTCTCTCTGTATCCTCTAAGTTCTTTGATTTCACTCTTTTGTCTGCTCGTAGAGTGTTTTGACCCGTTTTTTGTTTTAAACAATAAGTCCTCTTAGAAAAATGGTGTTCCTTGCAGGTCACTTAGAAAATATGGGTAAGCAAGAAGTAAAAATTAGTCCGTTAACCGATAATTATATAGCTGCCATTTTTTAAAGTGCTTTTAAGACATTCATGTACTTGTGCTAAGTTGCTTCAGTCGTGTCCGACTTTGTGTGACCCTATGGACTGTAGTAGTGCACTTCGGACTCTTTTGTTGACCATGATGGCCACTCCATTTCTTCTGAGGGATTCCTGCCCGCAGTAGTAGATATAATGGTCATCTGAGTTAAATTCACCCATTCCAGTCCATTTTAGTTCGCTAATTCCTAGAATGTCGACATTCACTCTGCCATCTCTTGTTTGACCACTTCCAATTTGCCTTGATTCATGGACCTGACATTCCAGGTTCCTATGCAGTATTGCTCTTTACAGCATTGGACTTTGCTTCTATCACCAGACACATCCACAGCTGGGTATTCTTTTTGTTTTGGCTCCATCCCTTCATTCTTTCTGGAGTTATTCCTCCACTGATCTCCAGTAGCATATTGTGCCCCTACTGACCTGGAGAGTTTCTCTTTCAGTATCCTATCATTTTGCCTTTTCATACTGTTCATGGAACAACAGACTGGTTCCAAATAGGAAAAGGAGTATGTCAAGGCTGTATATTGTCACTATGTTTATTTAACTTATTTGCAGAGTACATCATGAGAAATGCTGGACTGGAAGAAACATAAGTTGGAATCAAGATTGCCGGGAGAAATATCAATAACCTCAGATATGCAGATGACACCACCCTGAGGGCAGAAAGTGAAGAGGGGCTAAAAAGCCTCTTGATGAAAGTGAAAGTGGAGAGTGAAAAGGTTGGCTTAAAGCTCAACATTCAGAAAACAAAGATCATGGCATCTGGTCCCATCACTGCATGGGAAATAGATGGGGAAACAGTGGAAACAGTGTCAGACTTTATTTTTCTGGGCTCCAAAATCACTGCAGATGGTGACTGCAGCCATGAAATTAAAAGACGCTTACTCCTTGAAAGGAAAGTTATGACCAACCTAGATCGCATATTCAAAAGCAGAGACATTACTTTGCCAACAAAGGTTCGCCTAGTCAAGGCTATGGTCTTTCTTGTGGTCATGTATGGATGTGAGAGCTGGACTGTGAAGAAGGTTGAGTGCCAAAGAATTGATGCTTTTGAACTGTGGTGTTGGAGAAGACTCTTGAGAGTCCCTTGGACTGCAAGAAGATCCAACCAGTCCATTCTGAAGGAGATCAATCCTGGAATTTCTTTGGAAGGAATGATGCTAAAGCTGAAACTCCAGTATTTTGGCCACCTCATGCGAAGAGTTGACTCATTGGAGAAGACTCTGATGCTGGGAGGGATTGAGGGCAGGAGGAGAAGGGGACGACAGAGGATGAGATGGCTGGATGGCATCACTGACTCGATGGATGCGAGTCTGAGTGACCTCCGGGAGCTGGTGATGGACAGGGAGGCCTGGCGTGCTGCGGTTCATGGGGTCGCAAAGAGTCAGACACGACTGAGCGACTGATCTGATCTGATCTGATCTGATATACTTCAATTAAAAAAACAGCATTTGATAAGGTAAATAACAACTGACAAAAATGACATAAGTAAAATGAAAGGACAATAATTTACAAAATATTTGTAACAAGAAAAGTGAATACTTTTTAATATATATATAAAAAGCTTTGTCAAATACAAATAACAGCAAAGTAAACTAGTCATAGAAGAAAAAACCAAAAGAGCCAATAAATATTGAACAAATGTCCAAACTCTGGAAGCTATGAATTCAGTCTGCTTGGATTCATATTCTTAACCTGCCACTAACTAGATGGGTGACCTTGGGGAAAGTTCTTAATCAAAACCTCAGTTTTCGGGGGAGGGGCGGGAAAAAGAAAACCACCTCAGTTTCCATAAAATCTATAAAAATGAACATAACAGGACTTCCCTGGTGGTACAGTGGATAAGAATCTGCCTGCCAATACAGAGGACATGGGTTCGATGCCTCAGTTCAGTTCAGCCACTCAGTTGTGTCAGACTCTTTGCGACCCCATGGACTGCAGCACACTGGGCTTCCCTGTCCATCACCAATTCCTGAAACTTGCTCAAACTCATGTCCATCAAGTCGGTGATGCCATTCAACCATCTCATCCTCTGTTGTCCCCTTCTCCTCCCGCCTTCAATCTTTCCCAGCATCAGGGTCTTTTCAAATGAGTCTGTTCTTTGCCATCAGGTAGCCAAAGTATTGGAGTTTCAACTTCAGCATCAGTCCTTCCAATGAATATTCAAGACAGATATCCTTTAGGATGAACTGGTGGATGGTTGGATCTCCTTGCAGTCCAAGGGACTCTCAAGAATCTTCTCCAACACCACAGTTGAAAAGCCTCAATTCTTCGGTCCTCAGCTTTCTTTACAGTTCAACTCTCACATCCATACATGACCACTGGAAAAACCATAGCCTTGACTAGACAGACCTTTATTGGTAAAGTAATATCTCTGCTTTTTAATATGCTGTCTAGGTTGGTCATAGCTTTTTTTCCAAGCAGCAAGCTTCTTTTAATTTTATGGTTGCAGTCACCATCTGCAGTGATTTTGGAGCCCCCCAAAATAAAGTCTCTCACTGTTTTCATTGTTTCCCCATCTATATGCCATGAAATGATGGGACTGGATGCCATAATCTTAATTTTCTGAATGTTGAGCTTTAAGCCAACTTTTTCACTCTCTTCTTTCACTTTCATCAAGAGGCTCTTTAGTTCTTTGCTTTCTGCCATAAGAGTAGTGTCATCTGCATATCTGAGGTTATTGATATTTCTCCCAGCAATCTTGGTTCCAGGTTGTGCTTCATCTAGCCCAGCATTTCACATGATGTACTCTGCATATAAGTTAAATAAGCAGGGTGATAATACACAAGCTTGATGTACTCCTTTCCCTATTTGGAACCAGTCTGTTGTTCCATGTCCATTTTTAAGTGTTGCTTCTTGACCTGCATACAGATTTCTCAGGAAGCAGGTAAGGTGGTCTGGTATTCCCATCTCTTGAAGAATTTTCCAGTTTGTTGTGATCCACACAGTCAAAGGCTTTGGCATAGTCAATAAAACAGAAGTAGATGTTTTTCTGAACTCTTGCTTTTTAGATGAGCCAACCGATGTTGACAATTTGATCTCTGGTTCCTCTGCCTTTTCTAAATCCAGCTGAAATATTTGGAAGTTCGTGGTTCACATACTTTTGAAGCATGGCTTGGAGGATTTTGAGCATTACTTTACTAGCATGTGAGATGAGTGCAATTATGCGGTAGTTTGAGCATTCTTTGGCATTGCCTTTCTTTGGGGGTGGAATGAAAACTGACCTTTTCCAGTCCTGTGGCCACTGCTGAGTTTTCCAAATTTGCTGGCATATTGAGTGCAGCATCATCTTTTAGGATTTGAAATAGCTCAATTGGAATTCCATCACCTTCACTAGTTTTGTTTGTAGTGATGCTTCCTAAGGCCCACTTGACTTCGCATTCCAGGATGTCTGGGTCTAGGTGAGTGATCACACCATCATGGTTTTGTCATGAAGATCTTTTTTGTACAGTTCTTCTGTGTATTCTTGCCAGCTCTTAATATCTTCCGCTTCTGTTATGTCCATACCGTTTCTGTCCTTTATTGTGCCCATCTTTCCATGAAATGTTCCCTTGGTATCTCTAGTACTTGATGCCTGGCCTGGGAAGATTCCACATGCTGCAGAGCAACTAAGCCTGTGCGCCACAAATACTTGAAGCCCTAGAGCCCATGCTCAGCAACAAGAGAAGCCACCACAATGAGAAGCCTGCACACCACAACTAGAGAGCAACCCCTGTGCACCACAACTAGACAAAAGCCTGCACAGCAACAAAACCCCAGAAGAACCAAAAATAAAGTATATACATACTTATATAATTATAAAATCAGTACAGATGGTGACTGCAGCCATGAAATTAAAAGACGCTTACTCCTTGGAAGGAAAGTTATGAGCAATCTAGATCACATATTCAAAAGCAGAGTCATTACTTTGCCAACAAAGGTTCGCCTAGTCAAGGCTATGGTTTTTCCTGTGGTCATGTGTGGATGTGAGAGCTGGACTGTGAAGAAGGCTGAGCGCCGAAGAATTGATGCTTTTGAACTGTGGTATTGGAGAAGACTCTTGAGAGTCCCTTTGACTGCAAAGAGATCCAACCAGTCCATTCTGAAAGAGATCAGCCCTGGGATTTCTTTGGAAGGAATGATGCTAAAGCTGAAACTCCAGTACTTTGGCCACCTCATGCAAAGAGTTGACTCATTGGAGAAGACTCTGATGCTGGGAGGGATTGAGGGCAAGAGGAGAAGGGGATGACAGAGGATGAGATGGCTGGATGGTATCACTGACTCGATGGATGTGAGTCTCAGTTACCTCCAGGAGTTGATGGACAGGGAGGCCTGGCGTGCTGCGATTCATGGGGTCGCAAAGAGTCGGACACAACTGAGCGACTGATCTGATCTGATATATATATAAATATGTATATATATGTGTATATAAATGATCCCACAGGCCACAAGGCATGGTAAAAAACAATACACAGGATTTCTCTTATTCTTTATGAAGAATTTTATATGAATTTATAATTACCTCAAATTTTTAAAAAGATTAAAAAGATCAAGTACTTTATTTTTACAATGAATTCATTCAAGTAAGTGCCATAAAAATTAATCAATAAATATTGTTTTGGATTTAAATTTTAATGATTAGTTACAACCTAGAAATCTTCCTTATCAATATCTATAGTCTTTTGAAGATGGAAATTTTCTCTAGATTGAGAATTAACATTTAATTATTTATTTATTGCCATGCCTTGGGGGCCTGTAGGATCTTAGTTCCCTGAAGTGATGTGTTAGTCACTCAGTCATGTCCAGCTCTTTGTGACCCCGTGAACTGTAGCCTACCAGGCTTCTCTGTCCATGGAATTCTCCAGGCAAGAATACTGGAGTGGGTTGCTATTCCCTTCTCCAGAGAATCTTCCTGACCCAGGAATCGAACTGGTGTCTCCTGTATTGCAGGCAGATTCTTTACTGTTTGTTTACTAGTTCCCCAACCAGGGGTCAAACCATCCCTACCCTCCACCCCTGCCCACTTTGGAAGCTCAGTCTTAACCACTGCACCAGCAAGGAAGTCTCAAGAATGAACTTTTGAAAAGTCCAAAGTCATTCCTCTCCATAGGATATTTTAGACATGAAAATTATTCATCTTTTAAAAAAGGAAATAAAGGGGGACTTCCCTGGGGGTCTGGCGGTTGGGACTCTGCCCTTCCACTGCAGAGGGAGTGGGTATGATTCCTGGTCAGGGAACCAGGATCCTGCTGCATGCCACACAGTTTGGCCACATAAAAAAAAGAAAGGATGTGGCTTCAAGCAGAATAAGCTCTTTGTACTCAAGGCTTATCACTCTGTAAAGAAATTCTGGAGATAAAATTACAGAAATCAGACTCATAAAGAATCTTTGTGGTACAATCAGTCTTCTTCATTATATCTTTCATTGGAATGTAACTTAAGCTGTTGTAGTCCTTTTGACCTTGTGAGCATCATCAAATAAAGTTTTTTGTGTTTTTTTTTTTGCCATGTGGTATGTGGGATCTTAGTTTCCTGGCCAGGATCAAACCCATGCCCCTGGCATTGGAAGTGCAGACCTCTAACCACTGGACCACTAGGGAAGTTCCACCATCATATAAAGTTTTGAAGATGAAAGGTAACCCCCACAATAGAACACAGCTTTATTTTAACTGAAAATCTGTGTTAATATGAAGATAACTCAAGCTAAAAAACATATTTGCCTTATTCGTATTAGAGACACTTAGGATTCCATCCTGTTTATGGTTGGTACCATTGGTAAGTGACCTATCACAAGATCACTAGAACCATCATTAAGATGTTAGGTGAACTCTTCAAGATCTGTCCATTCATGTAGTGGTAGATGTAATAGATGATTAGTAAAAACCTGAATTGTATGATGTGAAAAATCAAATATTTGAGTAATACTTTAAAGTTATTCATCACTTAATGATATTTTTATTCTTCTTGCAATAAATATGCATGTTTACTTCAGAACAGAATGAGGTTTCAAACGTCAGTTTCTCTACGTTAATGTATTTCCAAATTTAAAATCAAGTTACAAATTTTTGAAGAGTCTCAGAACAGATTAAAATTGGTAAATATAGATAATAAAGGCAGTGGATCAGCCAGTAAAAAGCTAGTATGAAGGTTAAAAGACAAAAGCAACTAAAACTACAATTAGATGTTAAGTAATACATAAAATAAAAAGATATAAAATGTATAAAAAACATAAAACATAGGATGTGGAGAAAAGGGAACACTTGTACACTGTTGGTGGGTATGTAAATTGGTGTAGCCACTATGGAAAACAGCATGGAGGATCCTTAAAACACTAAAAAGAGAACCACCATATGATCCAGCAATAACACTCTTTAGAGTATCTGAAGAAAATGAAAACACTAATTTGAAAAGATGCATGCACCCCAGTGTGCATAGCAGCATTATTTACAATAGCTAAGATATGGAAGCAATCTAGTGTCCAATCAACAGATTGATAAAGAAGATGTGATATATATGTGTGTGCAGATTCACACATACACACAAATATTACTCAGTGATTAAAAAAATGAAATTTTGCCAATTCCAACGGTGGGAATTATGCTTAGTGAAGTAAGTGAGACAAAGACAAATACCATACAGTTTCACTTACATGTGTAAACAATTAGACTGCAATAAAAAAATATTAACATATCCATAAAAAAAGAGGCACTCTTAGAACACTAAGAGTGAATCCTAATGTAAACTATGTACTTTGGGTAATAATGATGTGTCAATGTAGGTTCATTAGTTATAACAAAGGTATCACTCTGGCTGGGGATGTTCATAATGGGGAGGCTATGCATGAGTAAGGCCAGGGGGTATACCAGAAATCTAATAAATTTTGCTGTGACCCTAATTTTGCTCTAAAAAAATAAAGCCTATTAAGAAAGGCACTTATTTCAGAAAATTTTAAAGCTGTAAGTTCTTACTGAGACTTCATTTAGTTTACCTTCTTTTAGTTGTTGTTCCAAGTGGTTTGCACTTTTTGTAAATTCTTCAAGCAAACTAGTTGATTACAAAGCAATATTAGATAAATGTATCTTAAATTCTGCTACACTATGTTATATATGTTATATTAGGATATGCTATATATAAACTATTATACTATTATATATTATAAAGTAGACTTTAAAGATCTACTTTAACAAAGTTTATGGCAAAGATTCTAGATTTGTATACATGATCCTATTACCTGATCATATTACCTTTCTAATAAATTATATAAATGCTCACTGCTGATAAAAAAAAAATGATGTTCACCAATATGTCATATGCATGGTTAGTGTTTTATTCTTTGAAGAATGGTTCTGAAACATCACACTAAGGTTGAAAGGAAAAGTTTAAAATAGTTTTATAAGGATATAACATATGCACTGACTGTTCACTCTACAAAATCTTGATCATAGAGCTTATGATACACCTAGTTAGCAGTAGCACCCAGGTTTTCCAGATAGTCATTATTTCTCTCTTGTTTGCATAGACTTCCTCTCATTGGCTGCCTTCTGCTTTTGTTGCATGATCTCAGAGTCCCTATAATGGGGAAAAAGGCTGTAAGTCATTACAGAAAACTTATGTTCTCCCTTGTATTCTATAATAATCCATTCAGTATCACAGAAGACAATTTAAAAGAAGATACACAATTTCATGTCTTTCCATTTTCATGGATGGAGATGGAATGAATGAGAAGGCAAAGAACGGAAATGCTTTGAAGTCAGGTCTTATTTTGAATACAATTTGTGTTCAGGTATGTGTGTGTGTGTCCTTATGTTTCATATATACCACACATACACACATCATTTGACATGAGGCAGTTATATGCAGAAATAATGGCAATTATTCTTGGTTGTCAACACAGTTAATTCACTCTAAATTTTTTCATGAAAGGGGCATTTCAGAAGTGTTCTAGGTATCTTAAATGATACCTAGGATTAGGACATAGATGTCATTATATTAAGCAATTCAGTTTCTCAAAAGCCAAATAGCTAGTGATGAAAAATGGATTACACTCAAGCAGGATATTCAGGGCATTTTCTTAACCCTTTGTGTCTCTGGTTGAACCTGCAAGTACTAAGAACTAAGACCAAACTACCTGGGCTGGATGGTCCATGAGTCCATATTAAAAATATATTAAACCACTATATCTTCAACAGCTCCAATGTGCCAGGCACTTTGCTGGCTCTGAATTAAATCCCACAACAACTTTGAGTTATTGTCTTTATGTTTCAGGTTAAAAAGTTAAAGGCTTAGAGCTAACTCATCTGCTTCAAATCACATAAAAACCAAGGTTTGTCCAGTTTCAAAGTCTAGGCTCTTTCCTATATTGTCACTGCATATTTCATATTAGGATTTAATTCAGGATGAGTAGCTGTGTCCATGTCATTAAGACATTTCTGTAAAGCCAATAGCAAAAATAAAGAATGAGAAGGAAGGAAAAACAAGACAGTTACCCAAAAAAATGAGGTATCCTGAATAAAAACAGTTACTTTTCTGTTTGTAACCAAACTCTGCTGTGTTTGCTGTATGACAGTAGTAGTGTTTTTGAAGTTGAGAGCCTCACTCTCATTGCATGCATTGAGGCTAATACTGCCTTTCAGGATTGTAATGAATAGAGGTTATTGATACAGAGCACCTGGCACAGAGCTTTGTCAATAGTGGGTAGTCATTAAGCAGTGGCTATCACTAAGCCAGGCTGTACTAAGTTTCCCAATAAAAATATGATTTCAGGGTTACTGACCTGTACCACTCCATTGATTAGTTCACCTCTACTCCTATCTAAGCAAATTTAAAGCAAAGCTTATCACTTTAACAATAAATGTCAGAGAAAGTGTGAAGTGGTAATTAAAGGATTCAACCTCATTAAACTCTGGCTGTATATTAGAATCACCTAGGGAACTTTTAAAATCAGGTTTAACTTAAGTATAATAAAATGTACTACCTAGAGCACCTTTCTGGGGGCTATGTAGCATGGTGGCATATGGGATCTTAATTCCAGGACCAGCACAGAGTCTTAGCCACTGGACCACCAAGGTAGACTCCCTAAAGCACCTTTTAATATCCAACCCCAGACCAATTAAATCAGGACTGGATGTAAGGCATAGGTTTGAGCAGATGTCAAAGGTTCCCAGGTGGTTCTAATGTGTAGCCAGGCTTGAGGACCGCAGAGAAGCCATAATCAAGCCTGTGTCATCAATTATTCACCTGATCTCCAAGTTTCACATGGACAACAAAATTTGATTTTAGAAAAAAGTTAAATTTTGCTAACTTTTTTAAGAAAAATGAATGATTTTCCTAAACTAAAGTATTTCTGTAGCAACTCTATATTGTCATTTATAGTCATATATCAAGGCTGTACATCTGCAGTCTCTCCAGTGGCTTCTGAAGATATAACTACATATACTTTGTGTCTCTTTCAAAAGAGTTATCAATATAATTGGTGACCTGTCAAACAGACAAGTATAGGTAGGTAGTCTGCTTTGAAAATCTTTATCCTTAGCACCTAACAATGCTTTGCACACAGAAGCTAAATCAAATTCTTACGGTTGTTGTGGAGTTGAATGAAATTCTCTGCAAGACAAATTATAGCTTGAGAGCTTCAAACTCTTCATCCATGAGTTGGGATAATGACTACCCCACATAGTTTTAGTATGACTGGCACATAACCGATAGGCAGCTGTTACCTGTTCCTGCAGGTTAGGCCTCATTCTACTAAGGACTTAAAAAATGCTTTCCATTCTTCAAAATGAAAACTTCTGTGACTCGAGAATTCCTTCACTATCACTTACCGCTGCTTCCTCTGAGAGGTAGTCAGGCTATCCTCTTTTCTTTTTCCCTTACTAATTTCCTGGGATTTCTTCATGTTCTTCTGGCGGGCAAGTTCTCGTTGATTTCCACCTACAAAGAGAAACAGCCATGTTATTTTTCCATCTCCAAAATTGATAATTCCATTCTAGGGCTCTTATTTAAAAGGATTTGAAGTTTGCCTTTGAAGAGATGAGCCAGAAGGGTACTTCATGGAAAGGTGTTTAGGGATCTGACGACAAGAAGGAAGCTTAAAGGTAAATACTTAAGGTCTTAATAATATTATGGTACCCGTTAAGGTGCTCCCTGACTATGAATACCAGACCTCTTAAAAGAGGCATTCCAATGGTCTATGTGGGCCAGTATCCTAAAATAAGGTCTGGCTTTTTGAGATGAAGAGACAAAGATCCATACCACAGATCCTATCTCGCACACATTTTGTTTTTAGTCGCTCAGTTGTGTCCAACTCTTTTGCGACGACTGTAGCCCGCCAGGCTCCTCGGTTCATGGTATTTCCCAGGCAAGAATACTGGAGTGAGTTGCCATTTCCTTCTCCAGGGGATCTTCCAGACCTAGGGATCGAGCCTGTATCTCCTGAATTGGCAGGCGGGTTCTTTACCGCTGAGCCACCGGAGAAGCCCTCGCGTAAGTTGGCCCACTGTAATTCAACCGTTAAGCGAGCAAATACAGCTGCCTCCAAGACAGTACCTTCCAGGGCCAAACAAAGAACTAGGGAGGAAACCCAGTAAGTATTAAGTACCAGTATAAACCACCTCCAGACCTAGGACCTCGCTCCCTGGGATGTCCACACATCTCACCTCCGGGGAGGGGGTTCCTTACGTGTCCACTCGCACCTGTGAGACAGACACCTACCTGCCGGACCTTTCAGGTCGGAACAGACTCAATCGGCCCTCTCCCTCCGCGGACTAAAAACCTGGTCCGCGGAGTTGCTAGACCGAAGGGGTTTCACCAGCCCGCCCCTGCCTCCTCGCCCGCCACGCCGCGGAGCTCGACTTCCTCGCAGGACACTCTACGCCGCTTTCCCTACCGGTCCGCACACTCACGGGCCATGATGACAACCCGGACCGAGCCTGGAAGAGAGCGACTCGGAAAAGCAACGACCGCCTCGCAAGCTCAGCCGCCGTCCCCACCCGTTGATCTGGAAGACTGAGCGAGCCCCCGCCGGCCCCCTGCCGGGATACGCCTTTGCTCTGCCGGCGGCCCCGCCCACCGAGACCCGACAACAGCCGCCGGCGTGGCCGGCGAGCGACTGCGCGAGCGCGGCCAGGAGGGCTGGGCCGTGCTCTGCTGGTGCTCTGAAGCCGCCGCTGCAGGAGGAGCGCTGTAGGTCGGTCTCAGGGGTCCTTTTGGCCGTGCAAGTTCGGTAGTGTCCTGAAAGCGGGTCCTTGAGTCTGAGAGAGGTGTAGGCGTGTGCGGATTTTCCCCTCTGTATCCGGGGCACTGGGGCTTCACTAGCCCCCATATTTTTGGTAAAGTCGTAAACACAACAGTATCTATAACTTTTTCGACAAAGAACGTTAGTTTTCTGTTGTTTCCCGCATCCCATTGTAGAGGCCGAACGAAGATAAGGGGGACAGAACAGGTTGAAGGTTAATTGTGAAAGGCAGTGTTGGCCCTTTACATATTTTCCTTCTTTATTCACGCACCAAGCCTGCAAGGTAGGCTTGTGCTGTGCTGTGCTTAGTTGTTAGTCGTGTCCGACTCTGCGACCTCAGGGACTGCCGTGGGATCCTCGGGGCAAGAACACTGGAGTGGGTTGCCATGCCCTCCTCCAGGGGATCTTCCCAACCCAGGGATCGAATCCAGATCTCCCACATTTCAGGCAGATTCTTTATCATCTGAGCCACCAGGGAAGTCCAGATCAGATCAGATCAGATCAGTCGCTCAGTCGTGTTCGACTCTTTGCAACCCCATGAATCGCAGCACGCCAGGCCTCCCTGTCCATCACCAACTCCCGGAGGTCACCCAAACCCACGTCCATCGAGTCAGTGATGCCATCCAGCCATCTCATCCTCTGTCATCCCCGTCTCCTCCTGCCCCCAATCCCTCCCAGCATCAGAGTCTTCCAGTGAGTCAACTCTTCGCATGAGGTGGTCAAAGTACTGGAGTTTCAGCTTTAGCATCATCCCTTCCAAAGAAATTCCAGGATTGATCTCCTTCAGAATGGACTGGTTGGATCTTCTTGCAGTCCAAGGGACTCTCAAGAGTCTTCTCCAACACCACAGTTCAAAAGCATCAAGTCTTCAGTGTTCAGCCTTCTTCACAGTCCAACTCTCACATCCATACATGACCACAGGAAAAACCATAGCCTTGACTAGACAGACCTTTGTTGGTAAAGTAATGTCTCTGCTTTTGAATATGCTATCTAGGTTGGTCATAACTTTCCTTCCAAGGAGTAAACGTCTTTTAATTTCATGGCTGCAGTCACCATCTGCAGTGATTTTGGAGCCCAGAAAAATTAAGTCTGACACTGTTTCCACTGTTTCCCCATCTATTTCCCATGAAGTGATGGGACCGGATGCCATGATCTTCGTTTTCTGAATGTTGAGCTTTAAGCCAACTTTTTCACTCTCCACTTTCACTTTCATCAAGAGGCTTTTTAGTTCCTCTTCACTTTCTGCCATAAGGGTGGTGTCATCTGCATATCTGAGGTTATTGATATTTCTCCTGGCAATCTTGATTCCAGCTTGTGTTTCTTCCAGTCCAGCATTTCTCATGATGTACTCTGCATAGGCTTAATTCTCATTTTAGGAAAGAGGAGCCTGAGACTCTGAGACCAGAAGCGCAGACCTAATAAGTAGGGACTGGTAGAAGTGAGATTCAAATTTAAAAATGACTCTAAAGTCTCTTCATTTCCCATTTGATCCCAATGTGCTTGTCACAGTGGATAGTACTTTAGAGTTCTGTGAATCTGTGCTTGGGTTGTGTGATGGGGAGAGAGTGCTAGGGAATGCAGTCTTACCACAAATTCAAAATAGCCGAGATAAAAGTTATGACCAACCTAGACAGCATATTAAAAAGCAGAGACATTGCTTTGCCAACAAAGGTTCATCTCAGATCAGATCAGTCGCTCAGTCGTGTCCGACTCTTTGCGACCCCATGAACCGCAGCACGCCAGGCCTCCCTGTCCATCACCAGCTCCCGGAGGTGCATCTAGTCAAGACTAAATTCTGAAAGAGATGGGAATACCAGACCACCTGATCTGCCTCTTAAGAAATCTGTATGCAGGTCAGGAAGCAACAGTTAGAACTGGTCATGGAACAACAGACTGGTTCCAAATAGGAAAAGGAGTATGTGAAGGCTGCATATTGTCACCATGTTTATTTAACTTATATGCAGAGTACATCATGAGAAATGCTGGACTGGAAGAAACACAAGTTGGAATCAAGATTGCTGGGAGAAATATCAATAACCTCAGATATGCAGATGACACCACTCTTATGGCAGAAAGTGAAGAGGGGCTAAAAAGCCTCTTGATGAAAGTGAAAGTGGAGAGTGAAAAAGTTGGCTTAAAGCTCAACATTCAGAAAACAAAGATCATGGCATCTGGTCCCATCACTACATGGGAAATAGATGGAGAAACAGTGGAAACAGTGTCAGACTTTCTTTTTCTGGGCTCCAAAATCACTGCAGATGGTGACTGTAGCCATGAAATTAAAAGACGCTTACTCCTTGGAAGGAAAGTTATGACCAACCTAGATCACATATTCAAAAGCAGAGACATTACTTTACCAACAAAGGTTCACCTAGTCAAGGCTATGGTCTTTCCTGTGGTCATGTATGGATGTGAGAGCTGGACTGTGAAGAAGGCTGAGCGCCGAAGACTTGATGCTTTTGAACTGTGGTGTTGGAGAAGACTCTTGAGAGTCCCTTGGACTGCAAGAAGATCCAACCAGTCCATTCTGAAGGAGATCAATCCTGGAATTTCTTTGGAAGGAATGATGCTAAAGCTGATACTCCAGTATTTTGGCCACCTCATGCGAAGAGTTGACTCATTGGAGAAGACTGTGATGCTGGGAGGGATTGAGGGCAGGAGGAGAAGGGGACACCAGAGGATGAGATGGCTGGATGGCATCACTGACTTGATGGGTGTGAGTCTGAGTGACCTCCGGGAGCTGGTGATGGACAGGGAGGCCTGGTGTGTTGCGGTTCATGGGGTCGCAAAGAGTCGGACACGACTGAGCGACTGATCTGATCTGATGGTTTTTCTAGTAGTCATGTATGGATGTGAGAGTTGGACTATAAAGAAAGCTGACCGCCAAAGAATTGATGCTTTTGAACTGTGGTGTTGGAGAAGACTTTTGACCGTCACTTGGACTGCAAGGAGATCCAACCAGTCCATCCTAAAGGAGTTCAGTCCTGAGTGTTCATTGGAAGGATTGAAGTTGAAGCTGAAACTCTAATACTTTGGTCACCTGATTCGAAGAACTGACTCATTTGAAAAGATCCTGATGCTGGGAAAGATTGAAGGTGGGAGGAGAAGGGGACCACAGAGGATCACCTACTCAATGGACATAAGTTTGGGTAAACTCTGGGAGTTGGTGATGGACAGGGAAGCCTGGCGTGCTGCAGTCCATGGGGTTGCAAAGAGTTGGACACAACTGAGAGACTGAACTGAACCTATGCTATGCTATGCTAAGTCACTTCAGTCGTGTCCGACTCTGTGTGACCCCACAGACGGCAGCCCACCAGGCTTCCCTGTCCCTGGGATTCTCCAGGCAAGAACACTGGAGTGGGTTGCCATTTCCTTCTCCAATGCATGAAAGTGAAAAGAGAAAGTGAAGTCTCTCAGTCATGTCCGACTCTCAGCGACCCCATGGACTGCAGCCCACCAGGCTCCTCCATCTGTGGGACTCTCCAGGCAAGAGTACTGGAGTGGGGTGCCATTGCCTTCTTCGGAACTGAACCTAAACTTACATAAAAGCTGTGGAGCATTTGCCATTGCTAGAAACAGACATGTAGATGCTTGGTGCTTATTTTCTTTGTCTATTCCTCTATTACAAACTGAGAAATGTGTAGAGTTTGTCTGGACACCCTAAAATCACCCTATTTTTTAAAAAAGTTTTTAATTTGGAAGGTTTCATATATATATACAAAAGTATAGAACATACCGTGATGGACCTCTAAGTATATACGACCAAGCTTCAACAATTTTTATTTCACCTCATAAAAACTACCTGAGGGTTCTGGATGTGGAATATCTGGATATTGAAAGCCCGGCTTTCCCAATGAGTAGGCGTGTGAACTTGGGAATGTCATTTCATTGCATTAAAGCTTTCTTACCTAGAAATCGGAGAGGTAATTGTACCTACCTCCTTCACTCATCGAATGAGTATATGTGAAATGCTCAGTGCCCAGCACAGGAACACACTCACATGTTAGTTATATTTGTCATCATTCTTTCAACCTCCCAGAGTCTTTCCTGCTTACTATTATCCCTGAATCCCACTCGTCCTCCTCAGTACTCCTCACGGGCCAGGTGTCTGTTTCCACTTAGAGTCCTCTTGTGCAGTAACTTGAGCAGGGGGAAAGATTGATTTTTCTGGTGCTTTATAGAGATAAAGAGATCATCTGAAGAAAAAGGGAGGGGAGTTTGGGATTAAAGTTAAGTGGTAGAGTTGTTTCTGTGTGTGGTCTTAAGAGTCTAATTGAGTTTTTTCTTTGTAGCTACAACTATAGTTATTGAGTTGCAGGGATACACATGATATATACTATGTATACAAGTAATATGTGTGTCTACCAGAGAAACCTGGGGACTTTTAATATTATAATACTGTTAAGACTGTACCAACTTCGATATGTAAAAATATCTTATGATTTTATCTTAAATAGTAAAATTGAATCTGACTCTAGTCCCATCCCTCTACAAATGGGAAATTAAATCCTAGTCATTATTTACTTCTTTACCTGCAGAATTGTGTGAATACCATAGACTCTTAGGTCAAACAGAACATTTGGGGAAAGGTCTGGTGTTTTCAGTGTATACCATAATATGCTGTCCAAAGCTGTATGGTTCTGGCAGTAGCTCTGAGATTCTTGAGATATCTTCAGCAGGGGTTATTTTTGTCAAGTCCTTGAGCTCTCTTTCAGAATTTTCCAGTTTTTTTGTGATCCACACAGTCAAAGGCTTTGGCATAGTCAATAAAGCAGAAATAGATGTTTTCTGGAACTCTCTTGCTTTTTCCATGATCCAGTAGATGTTGGCAATTTGATCTCTGGTTCCTCTGCCTTTTCTAAAACCAGCTTGAACATCTGGAAATTCACTGTTCATGCATTGCTGAAACCTGGCTTGGAGAATTTTGAGCATTACTTCACTAGCGTGCAGGATGAGTGCAATTGTGCAGTAGTTTGAGCATTCTTTGGCATTGCCTTTCTTTGGGTTTGGAATGAAAACTGACCTTTTCCAGTCCTGTGGCCACTGCTGAGTTTTCCAAATTTGCTGGCATATTGAGTGCAGCACTTTCACAGCATCATCCTTCAGGATTTGAAATAGCTCAACTGGAATTCCATCACCTCCACTAGCTTTGTTCGTAGTGATGCTAAGGCCCACTTGACTTTACATTCTAGGATGTCTGACTCTAGGTGAGTGATCACACCATTGTGATTATCTGGGTCGTGAAGATCTTTTTGTACAGTTCTGTATATTCTTGCCACCTCTTCGTAATATCTGTGGAAAATCCTGAAAGAGATGGGAATACCAGACCACCTGACCTGCCTCTTGAGAAATTTGTATGCAGGTCAGGAAGCAACAGTTAGAACTGGACATGGGACAACAGACTGATTCCAAATACAAAAAGGAGTACGTCAAGGCTGTAAATTGTCACCCAGCTTATTTAACTTATATGCAGAGTATATCATGAGAAACACTGAACTAGAAGAAACACAAGCTGGAATCAAGATTTCTGGGAGAAATATCAATCAGCTCAGATATGCAGATGACACCACCCTTACGGCAGAAAGTGAAGAGGAACTAGAAACCTTCTTGATGAAAGTGAAAGTGGAGAAGTGATTCCCACTTCGTGGGAAATAGATGGGGAAACAGTGGAAACAGTGTCAGACTTTATTTTCTGGGCTCCAAAATCACTGCAGATGGTGACTGCAGCCATGAAATTAAAAGACTTTTACTCCTTGGAAGAAAAGTTATGATCAACCTAGATAGCATATTCAAAAGCAGAGACATTACTTTGCCAACAAAGGTCTGTCTAGTCAAGGCTATGGTTTTTCCTGTGGTCATGTATGGATGTGAGAGTTGGACTGTGAAGAAAGTTGAGCGCTGAAGAATTGATGCTTTTGCACTGTGGTGTTGGAGAAGACTCTTGAGAGTCCCTTGGACTGCAAGGAGATCCAACCAGTCCATTCTGAAGGAGATCAGCCCTGGGATTTCTTTGGAAGGAATGATGGTAAAGCTCAAACTCCAGTATTTTGACCACCTCATGCAAAGAGTTGACTCATTGGAGAAGACTCTGATGCTGGGAGGGATTAGGGGCAAGAGGAGAAGGGGTCGACAGAGAATGAGATGGCTGGATGGCATCACTGACTCGATGGATGTGAGTCTGAGTGAACCCCAGGAGTTGGTAATGGACAGGGAGGCCTGGAGTGCTGGAATTCATGGGGTCGCAAAGAGTCAGACATGACTGAATGACTGAACTGAACTGAGCTCTCTTAGGTGTGTTTGAGATCTTGTTCCCTCTCCAGAGTACTGGAGGGAGACCACGTCAGACCTTCATTTCCTTCCCAGTCTTAAAGGAATCTCTTCTGATTTTTCAGCCTTGTTTTCCTACTCTTAAAAACACTTGTCTCTTTTCTTTCTGTTTCTGGATGAACTAGCGATCTCTTTAATCAGTTCAGGATTTTATTCCTTTGACATTTTGTTCTTAATGTAGTAAGATGTTCTTGTAGAATTTTCTTCTCCTTCTAAGAAGGAAGTCAGGCCTTTGTTTTCCACCTATGAGTCAGGGGACTTGTATAACCAGTTCAAAAACAGGCCCACAATCTACAGAGTCAGTCTGTTCTCTGGACATTTTCCTTCTCATCATAGAGTACTTCCCTAACCACACTGCATAAGGTAAGCCAGCCTCCCATTAATCTCTGTCATAATTTCCTTTAAATTTGTTTCATGGCATTTAATAATTCTTAAATTATCTTGTTCACTTGTTGAATTTTTTTCTCCCACCCAGTATTCCTTGCTTATTGCTCTATTGCTCCCTCTTGAAGCATATTAAGAATGCTCACATTAATTGACAAAGTTTAATTGTAGTAACTTTTAAATTTCTTTTAATTTTTGACTGTGTCACAAGGTTTGTGGGTCTTAGTTCCGTGATCAAACCACTGCCCTTGGCAGTGAAAGTGCAGAGTGCTAACCACTGGACCTCCAGGGAATTCCCATTAACTGTAATAATTTTTGAACAGAGATTATATTCACGTTTAACAGTAAACAAGGTATACAATGAATGTTGTTCTTCCCATGACTTACTTCCCAGAAACACAGTTCCCTTCCTGGAAATTAACTATTACCACCTTCTTCACACTTGAATTTCTAATCTACATTCTACTCAATTTAGAATTTTTTTGAGCACTTTATTTTTTACCTTATTTGTTTATTTATTTATAGCTGTGCTGGTCTTTGTTGCAGCTGGTGGGCTTTTTCTCTAGTTGTGGTGAGGCAGGGCTACTCTAGTTGCTGTGCACGGACTCATTGTGGTGGTTTCTCTTGTTACTGAGCACAGACTCTAGGACCCAAGGGCTTCAGTAGTTCAGCTTGTGGGCTCTAGAGTTTGGGCTCAATAGATCTGGTGCAGGGGCTTAGTTGCCCCTTGGCGTGTGGAATCTTAGTTCCTGGACTAGGGATCAGACCCATGTACCTTGCATTGGATCAAGGATTCTTAACCACTAGACCACCAGAGCAGTCCCTTCAATTTAGAATTTTTAAGCCTTAGGATGTGCTGACGAACGGACAGTGTTCTACAGGACCCTCTAAAAGTGGCCGGTGGCTCAGAGAATAAAGCATCTGCCTGCAATGTGGGAGACCCGGTTTCAATTCCTGGGTTGGGAAGATCCCCTGGAGAAGGAAATGGCAACCCACTCCAGTACCCTTGCCGGGAAAGTCCCATGGACAGAGAAGCCTGGTAGGCTACAGTCCATGGGATCGCAAAGAGTCGGACACGACTGAGCGACTTCACTTTCACTAAAAATGGCCAGTAGTTTAAAAATAATTTTTTTGGTCACACTACCTGGCGGGTGGGATCTTATTTGCCGAACCAGGGATGGAACCAGTGCCCTTTGCAATGGAATCACTGGATCATCAGGGAAGTCCCAAGGCCAGCAGTTTTAATAATTTCCATAAAAGTGTGGGCTGAGAGATTTACTACTTCCTTCACCTCTTTTGAATCGCTCCTAAGGCCCCCCTGGAGAGAGAAGAGCACACTGCCACAAGTCTTTCTTTCAGTATTTCCGGTTCCCGGGTAACCCAGGCTCCCTAGCTTGACAGTTACCATGGCTCCGGTCGCTGTACGTCATTCTCCGGCGCTGGATGATGACGTAATCAGTTCCGGCGCTCTCCGAGGGCGGGGGAGCAAGGTATAGGAGAAAACTTAGCTATTAGTGTAGCAGGGTCATGAAGAGGAGGCGGCGGCGGGAGATCCCGGGCGGTGGCGGGGGCGCGAAATTGC
Source organism: Tragelaphus eurycerus (assembly GCA_935064755.1). NCBI lineage: Eukaryota > Metazoa > Chordata > Mammalia > Artiodactyla > Bovidae > Tragelaphus > Tragelaphus eurycerus. The sequence continues at coordinate 10,398,710 of CAKXYN010000024.1, read as the reverse complement.
GGTAGCTGGCCGCTGGGCTGGTGGTGTGGCTTTGTGAGAAGGGCGTTGTTCTTAAAGCCCTCTCCGGGCAGCGGCCGGGGCTCGGGGCTGCGAGCGGCCCTGGGGCCGCCTCCCCGGGCCCCCTGGCTCCGCCATGTTCCGCAGGGCACGCCTTAGCGTGAAGCCGAATGTCAGGCCCGGAGCAGGCGCCAGGGCCTCCACCGCCCCCAGTTCCCAGCGTGAACAAGAGGTTCCAAGGCCGCAGGAGCCTGCCGCGGCCTCTGCTCCGAAGCCGGCGGAATCCACAGATGTGCCCCCAGTGGATTTCGGGGAAGCGGAACCCCAAGAAAAGACTCCCAAGAGCAGGTAAGTGCTCGCAGAGGGGAGCATTTTCATTTGTCCCCGCCTCTCCGGGCGCGTCACCTGGAAGCTGAGCAAAGAAAGTTTACCGTAGAAGTACTCCCTCGCTTGCACTAAGCCTGACAGTTGAGGCCCACGAACACGCTGCCAAGTGCACTTGGTCCCTCTGACCACAGTGTGGCAGGTGTGGGTTTTGTTACAGGGGATAGATTCTCGGGGAGAGGACCATGTCTTCAAGTGGTGGTGGGAGGAATCCCGGTCTAACAGTCTTCGGGAAAACTCACACGTGGTACTATTCTTTAGAGCACTTAGGTTACCACTGTTTTCATCCTTTTGAAGTACATTGTAAGAGTAAGGTTTTTTTTTTATCTTGAAAACATTTATTTTTAAAAGAAAAGCAGTGTTATTTTGATTCTGCTGTTTTATGTCAGTGGAAAGGAGGTCTGGTTACTTGTTTTGATTTGTGGGTGTGCCCCTTTAACTACGGTGAACCTGTTTTCTGAACAGAAAAGCATGTATCATGTACCACATTTGGATTCAGGATTCTTCTACTTAATTTTACAGTTTATAGACTTTGCTCAGGCAGAATTTACTCATCTGTAAAATGGGAATAACTCTCACTTCAAGAGTTATTGTGGAGAGTAGATATAACTGATATAAACTATTTTGCACAGGACATGCGGAATAGTTGCGTATCTTTCTAGGTGTTTAAAGGTGAGGCAACAAAGTAATTAAAGTTAAGATATGTTAAGCTAATAATGACCTCTGAATCTATACTATAAATGTGAGGGGACCAATGAAAATCAACCCTATTAAATAACAGTGAGATGGCATAAATTTCTTTTATATTGTGACAGGAAGGTGACAATTTCTTTTTATTCCTTTTTTTGGCTTGACTTCTTCTGTTGATCTCAAACTGGTACTTAGTAATTTCCAAGTTTTTTATATGAATTTGTTTCAGAATTTCTCCCACCAATGGAATATAAATAGCAGTTACTGTAGTGTTGAGACCAGCCGCAGTTGGCAGTGTTCCTGGGCTTCAGCTGTTAAATTAATAAAGTTCACAGAGATAATGTTAAGTACATGTGATACATGATTATTGATAATTTACAAAATTACTCATTCTGTAGTCTTGATCTGTTTAAGTTCAAGAATACAGCTTTCTTAGACTTGACATTTTGGGAATATGTGGTTTTTTTTTTATCATATATTTCCTATTTTTTGGGCGGGTCTTTGCTCATTGTAAGAGCCCATAGATTGTATGTTCTTCTTACTGCAATCTCTGCTTAAGTCATTGATTTTTAAAAATTGATTATGATTTTAATAATCCAAAAGGCTTTGCTGTTTTGGATTTTTGTTAGACTAGTACTAGAATGTTTCAAAGAAGATCCATAATGCCATTTTTTTTTTTTTTTTTCTTTTTAAATATCAACAGTGTTGAAAAGACTGATGATGGGAAGGATGTTGAAGAATCCAGTAAGCCTTCCTCTACTGGTTCACAGAGAAGAAAGCGAATACCAAGTACTTCTAGTCTGGTCAAGCCTAGTGTCAGTGTTGCTTCAGAACCTCCTCCTTTATCTACAGTTAATCAAGAAGCTCCACAGCCTAACCCTGTTCCAACAAAAGAGAAACAGCCATGTTCAGACAGATACCGAATATACAAAGCCCAGAAACTGAGGGAAATGTTAAAAGAAGAATTGAGGAAAGAGAAGGTATGAGAGAAAAATCAGAATTTTGACTGTTGCCTGCTAGGCTTCTGTTTTTATGTTAGTCGACTGTCATTTGGAGGAAAAACAAGCATCTGTAACATTAAAAATTTTTTTTTTATTTGGCTGTGGTGAACCTTGGTTTGATCTTCGCTGCAACTTACGGGATCTTTAGTTGCGGCATGTGGACTCAGTTGTAGCATGTGGGATCTAGTTTCCTGACCAGGGATGGGACCCCAGGCCCTTTTCCTTGGGAGCAGAGTCTTATCCACTGGACCACCAGGGAAGTCCCAAGCATCTATAGCATTTTGATGTGGGAAACAAAACCAAATAAGATCCCTCGTATTAATAGAGGATCTCCCTTTGTTAAGAGAATGATTGAGAAGCACAGTGGAGTTATAAGCTATTTTTGCCCCTGTATTAATTTTTCTGTATTTTATTCATCTATATCTTTCATTCTTTTTGGTGGAGGCCACAGATAGAAGTTTCACATTTGCACACACACATATACAGATATACAAACAAATGTATTTATAAACTAATCCTTCAGTGAGATTTTTGCAAGGATGTCCAATTGAGTTACGTTCATTTGAATTATGACACGTGTAGTTGAGCAAAATGAATTGGTAATATTTTCTAAACTACTGCTGCTAAGTTGCTTCAGTCGTGTCCGACTCTGTGCGACCCCATAGACGGCAGCCCACAAGGCTCCCCCATCTCTGGGATTCTCCGGGCAAGAACACTGGAGTGGGTTGCCATTTCCATCTCTAGTGCATGAAAGTGAAAAGTGAAAGTGAAGTTGCTTAGTCATGTCCGACTCTCAGCGACCCCATGGACTGCAGCCCACCAGGCTCCTCCGTCCATGGGATTTTCCAGGCGAGAGTACTGGAGTGGGGTGCCATTGCCTTCTCCGTTTCTAAACTGACAATATGGGAAATCATGAATGGGGGAAATATTTGTGTATACATATGATAGAGTCTGCTTTCTTTTTCTGAGAGTGCAGTGTGACAGAGTAGTGAAATATGTAACCTTTGCCTTCTCCGTTTCTAAACTGACAATATGGGAAATCATGAATGGGGGAAATATTTGTGTATACATATGATAGAGTCTGCTTTCTTTTTCTGAGAGTGCAGTGTAACAGAGTAGTGAAATATGTAACCTTTAGAGTTTGATACTTAAGGGCTGAACTTTAGAGTCCTCCCTTACTATTAAAATGTGATGTTGAACAATTTAAGTAATCTTCCATGTCTGTTTTCTCATTTGTAAAATAGACTAGTAATAGTATCCATCTCATTGGAAGGTTGTGAAGCCTAAATGAGTTAATGTGGGTAGAACACATTTAGACTAGTGTCTACCAATTAGTAAGCCCCGCAAATGTCAACTTTTGTTGTGAGTTTATAGAGTGCCTCCCTTTTTAACTAAGAGAAAGGCCCTTATCTTGGTGCTTTTTTTTTTTTTGGCCATGCCTTGAGGCTTGCAGGATCTTAGTTCCCTATCCAGGGATTGAACCTTCGCTCTGGGCAATGAAGTGTGGAGTCCTAACCACTGGCCCTCCAGGGAAGTCCTTCCTCGTGCTTTGTGTCTATCTCACTGAAATATCTCAACTGTCTGAGGTGGCTGTCACTATTTATATAGGAGGAAATAAGCTCCGAGAGGTTTTACGTGCTACAATGTTTTAATCAGTTTATAAAATTTTTCCTAAAATTAGGCATAATTGTTATGGGAATAATACACTCAATAATACACTTGCAATGAATGTAGTAATGGGCTTATACTTAAATATATATTTAAATATATACTTAAATATATATAAAAATCTCTTTTTAAAATTTTTAAAAATTTATGTATTTTTTTTGGCCCCCACCAGGAATCGAACCATGTCTCCTGCAGTGGAAGCACGGAGTCTTAACCACTGGACTGCCAGGGAATTCCCCTAAAGTTCTTCTATATTTGTCAAATAACAGTGCATCTTTGTGTGTTTGTGTATCTAGAAGCAATGGAAAAACAAGTATGCCATAAATGAAACTCAGAGGCCACCGGATCGTTCCAAAATGACCATGAGAGACTTCATATATTATCTACCAGAAAGCAATCCGATGACGTAAGTAATCTTTATTTCTATTTTACTTTCTTTGAGTACGTAGTGATTTAAGTATCACTTTTAGAGTTCATGTTTTCCAAAAACATGTTGATGAAATGCTTAGCACATGTGATGTCCATTTGGATAAGAATTTTATAACAAAAATTAGTGTTATTTCAGGTAACTGTTTTCTTGGGATGGTAAATGATGACCTTTACCTCTGAGATTAAAAATAAATTTCCTTTGTTATATTACCAAGATGCAGTAAAAACCAACTAAATAGCTTTTCTCTAATCTGGATTGCCATTTATATTTCTTACATACTATAATGTGGTCTAAAGGGGTGATCTAACTTTTATACCCTATCTCCTAATTAAATATAGCAACATCTGATTAACCAGTCCTACAAGAGCAAAACTTCTTTGATCAAAGTTAGTCTGGGGAGGCAGAGAGATTATAATCAATCTGCTCACTGTTGTGTTGTTGATGGGGTGGAAGGTGAATGTAGGAGTAGTGGCATATTTTCAGTGTAGCCTGTTTCACATTCAGCAGGTCTTTGGCCTACTTGAGGGAAGGGCCGGAAACTGAGATTTTGAGTTGTTTGACATCTAGGAGTTGGAAACAAGCCACTGAGTTTGCTTCATGCTTTTGCTGAAGAATTGAGGGAAGAGTGTTTCCTTCTTAAGGCCTAACAAATTATTTATATTGATAACAAAAGTTTCTGAGTGAAAAATTGAGTGTAGGACCACACCATCTTTAGTGGTAGTGTTATGGTATATCATAAAAACAATTGCAAGTTAAAATTATTTGCTTCTTGCCTCAGATGGAATTGACAAACTGTAAATTACTTGTTTATTAAAAGGTATGTTTTTATTTGTGTTTGATAGTTCTTCACTGGAGCAGGAAAAGAAAACTGAAAAATCATCGACACCAGTCCGAACACGAGAGTAAGCATCTCATCTGTTTTGAGTATATTCTGTTATGGGTACATTTAAAAAGAACTGAAATCAAATGATTCTTCCTATTTTAGTTAAATTACACATGATAGGAATTTTTAGACCCACAATAAGAATAAAAGCTGCTTGATTTAAATCAATATGGAAGCCTCACACTATGATTTGTACTTTATGTGTTACATATATAAATAGTATTATGATTTTAAAGTTTTTAGACTTAAAAAGGTTTTCTTTTAGAATAATGATATTCATATGGTACAACATTCAAAAGGAACTAAAGTACTGAGAAAAACTTTCTTTGTTTTCTGCCACCTAATCCTTCTTCCTGAAGGCAACAAATGTTCAGTTCAGTTCAGTTCAGTCGCTCAGTTGTGTCCGACTCTTTGTGACCCCATGAATTGCTGCACACCAGGCCTCCCCGTCCATCACCAACTACCACACTTTAAATGTATCTTTTTAGTCTAGACTGTGTCTCTCCAAGCAAACCTATTTTTTTTTCTATTTCCTTTTCTTTGTTTTCCATTTTCTCCTTTTGCCTTTTCTTTTTCTATCTTTCCATTATTTTCTTAGCATTCTGTATATACCATCCTTCAATAGGTATAGTTTTGACACCACTACAGAGTCCCTTTTTGCATACAAGCTTTCACTGTCATATATATTAGTTTATTCCTAAGAAATGTCTGCAAAAGGACTTGCCTGGTGGTCCAGTGGGTTAGACCCTGTGCTTCCACTGCAGGGGGTGTGGGTTCAATCCCTTGTCAAGGAACTAAGATCCCACGTGCCACACGGCTTGGCCCAAAAATAAAGAAGAAATCCCTCCAAGACACTGGAAGTTATTGTGGGCTTGTAATTGTGGAAAAATAGCAGAAACATTGGGATTTTCTGGTTATTATTTCAAGTAAGAATCCTTAAGTAATGATTACTTTTTTTTTGGAGTGGGGGATCATACCACACAGCTTGTGGGATCTTAGGTCTGTGACCAGGGATTGAACACAGGCCAGGGCAGTGAAATGTACCGAGTCCTAACCACTGGGCTGCCAGGGAATTCCCTGTAATGACCAGTCTTTTTCTTAGAATCTGCATTGTTTTATTTTTTTAAATTAATTAATTATTTGGCTTCCCTGGGTCTTTGTTTCTCCTTGGACTTTCTCTAGTTGCAGTTGAACAGGGGCTACTGTTCAGTGCAGTGTGTGGGCTTTCTCTTCGTGGTGACTTGTCTTGTGGAGCACAGGCTAGGCGGACAGGCTTCAGTAGTTGCAGCCTGCAGGCTTAGTAGTTGGGGCTCATGGGCTTAGCTACTCTGTGACATGTGGAATCTTCCTGGACTAGAAGTTGAACTCCCGTCCCTTGCATTGGCAGGTGGATTCTTATCCACTGTAGGGAAGTCCAGAAATAAGTTTTGTTTTTACAGATTTATAGGTTATGCTTCTTTTAGTAAGTCCTTAAAGTGATAATCTAATTGAATGGAAAGTATATGGAATTTGGAACCATTATTTGGAAAACTGTTTTGGCTTCTTGGTCTACTCTTATTGTGTAGTCAAGAGCAACAGTAATTTATCTTCTCCAAGCATCAAATGGGTGTGAAAATCTAACCTCCAGGGATTGTTCTGAAGAGGTTATAAAATGATCTGGAAATTAATACTGTATGGGTTATTTTTTATTAATTTTATAATATCTGGTTTACTCCAGTGCTCTATTGAGATAGAATAGATGAACATTTCTCTTTTCAAAGAGAGTAAAGACTCCTATGAAATGCTACTAGATAAAATTTGAGGAAATCTTATAGCCATGGTCTCAGTAACACATAGTATTTTCAGTCAGGTTGTAGCGAAAGTGGGAAATAGCTATTAACAGAAGGTTGAAGGTGCAATAGTTTGTTTTAGAAGTTCACAGTATTCAGGGGACGTTTCTGATGGCTGTATGAACTAACCTACCTTGACATTTGGTAGGCAAGAAAGCAAGACTACTCCTGATGGTGAAGATAACGAAGAAATAGAAGAAGAGTTGGATGATGGGCCCTTGCTGGTTCCTCGAGTAAAAGTGGCAGAAGATGGTTCTATTATTTTGGATGAAGAAAGGTAAGTTAAGAGAGAGAGATTGTGGTTTTGAGAACAAATGAGTTTTGTCTAATGAGCGAGATTGAATTTCCGTACTTCTCGCTGTCACATTGACTGATGTTTATGTTTGCGTAATAAATGTTATAAATAGAAGGGTGGGTTAGATTTGTTTATAATTTTTGGCAATTTTTTATAATTGTGTCCTTTACATGAGAAGATGGAACTGCTGACCTGCCACCCACTAACCTACTACCATTGTTTACTAATTTTACTGATAGTTGAAATGAGCTATTGAACTAATCGCATGCTATCCACAACTAAGAATACATCTCAAAGATTAATTTGGCCTTGATGTCAATATTTATTAACTATTACCATATTCTGGTGTGTGGTGTTAACTGTTGAAAATTCAGTGAAACATATTTTATGCTTTTTAATTAACTTTCTGGCTTAATTTCTTAGTTATAACATTAAATTTCTCAGATTTGGCAGTGTGAAACTTACTTGTCTTTCCAATGTGTTTCTTAAAAAAGAAGATAAACTAGGAAGGAAAAAAAAAAAAGAAGAAAGATGGAAAGTCTCCTTACAGTTTAATTAATAATAAATTGGTTTACAGGATATAAATTCTATGATAAATGAAAATATAATGCTGTTAATAATAATTGTTTATGCATGTTGTTTTCCACTATTTTGTGATGATGATTTTATTAAATTGTTAAAAGCATACTTAACTGCTTTGTGTGCAGGAATATAAAATATAAATATAAAATGCTTATATTTCTCAATATCCCCTATTGGGTATTGCATGATAAGCTATGTTAAATGTAGGAGACATGCAGAAGTCAGTAAAAAACAGTTATTTAGGTGCCCAAAGATATTTTACAGATTTTATATTACAATTAAGGATTTTGAAAACAAGTTGGCATTAATTTTTGCTCCCTAGCAATCACATTTTAAGTGAAAATTGGCAGATTCTTAGAAAATATGCATACTTCAAATGTATATTACTTTTTGGTTTTGTGTATTATACTTTTGACGTGGTTTTTGGCATGATAAATTTCAGAATATAACTATTAAATCTCATTTACTGTTTGTTTCCTTACATGTTTAGTGTGGATCTATTTAAAAATGTTTCTTTCAGTTTAACAGTAGAAGTTTTAAGGACAAAAGGTCCCTGTGTTGTTGAGGAAAATGACCCCATATTTGAGCGTGGTTCTACAACTACATATTCCAGCTTTAGGAAAAGCTACTACTCTAAACCATGGTCAAATAAAGGTAACTGATTTTCATTTTAAATTATGTAGATTATTTATTGGAAATGAAATGAATTTGTTTCTTGGTTTCTGTGTTATACCAGGTATCCCCTGAGTAAAAAATAAATAAAATGCAAGCCAGCTAGTTTTTTTCTCTAGCTAATTTTATTGGCACCTTTCCCCTGTCCCCCACCATAGAACTATGCCTCTGACTTTATCTTTGACATCTTTTTAGGGGTTAGCCTTATGATCATTTCAGCTGGAATATTCTTCACTGTCAAATCCTTGTACAGCAAATATCATTTTAATGAAAAATTACCAATATTTTTGATGCTTATAATAATATTCTACCTCATTATTGTATAATACAGTCTCTAATGATAAAAAGTACATGTAAAAAGTATATATTACCTACTGCATGCTATTGTTTGTTTTACTTACTTTTTATTATAGTAAAATAGTACAGTTTGTTTTGGGAAAAAGTTCAGACAGAACACAGTAATACAGAATGAATTTCTGACTTCGTCAACCTTGTTCTCTTGAGGCTAGTTCTGTTCCCTGAGTATTTTTCTAGCTACTTTCCTTTTATGTACTACTTAGCACATCTTAGTTGTTTACATAGCAGCAATATACTGGTTCTTTTTTTTTTTTTTTTTAAATATACTGGTTCTGACTGAAAGTTTTCTTCAAAGCGCTTGAGACCAGATAGGCAGAATGTCTTTTTAAAAATTCCAGCTACTTTAGTATGAACATGCAAATTTCTTAAACCATATTTTTTTTATAAAAGTTTAAAGAAGATGTTTTTAGATCCATGAGGCTCCTTGCAGTAAAATTGAACTTGTCTGTGTTCATAAGTATATTTCTGTGATTAAAGATTTGATGGACTTTAATAAAAACTTCAATATTGTCAAGTTTACTTTTAACTTGAAATATATACTTACGTAGGGCTTCCCTAGTGGCTCAGATGGTAAAAAAAATCTACCTGTGATGCAGGAGACCCAAGTTTGATCCCTGGGTCGGGAGGATCCCCTGGAGAAGGAAATTGCAACCCAATCCAGTATTCTTGCCTGGGAAATCCCATGGACAGAGGAGCTTGGTGGGCTACAGTCCATGGGATTGCAAAAACTCGGACACAACTGAGCGACTTAACACTTTTATATACTTATGTAAGATTTTTTTCCTCTGAAATATTTATAAGATTAATTCTCAGTCTTTCTAAATCTTTTGTTTTTACAGAGACAGATATGTTTTTTTTAGCCATCAGCATGGTAGGAACTGACTTTTCTATGATTGGACAGCTTTTTCCTCACAGAGCAAGAATAGAAATTAAGGTAAAGTAAACCCATTACATTTGTTGATTGAAAAGAGATTAAAAATTACTGTCTTTTAAACCTTTGGTTGAAATCTTAGTCCATCCTTTTTTGCTACTGTGCTTTTGGTACATCTGTCCTTCTTTATCACTCAAAAAGTAGTGTAATATAATATTTCTCAGTTCTAAAATGAATATTGTCTCTTTAACCCTCAGTATTATATGTTCTTATTTATATCTTTCCACTTCTATAATGGATTTGAGGGCATACAAACAAAGCCAAAGAAACTGAGGTAAAAGTAGGGTTAGATAATGAAGAGGAATAAATGTACCAGAATTTTTGGGTTAAGGATAGATTTTGAACACAAAATGTATCTTTGAATTTTCTAGGAAAAGAACATGCTGAGTTATGTAGTTCTCTAATTTTTGCTTTCCTAGGCCACTTTAACTTTGAGGACAACCAGTGATACTATTTTTTGTCTTTTTTTAAGTGATACTATTAACAACAGCAATGATGTTTATCAATTAGTGCTTAAATATGCCTAAAAGAATGATCTTTCTCTGTCTTATAGTTTTTTTTGTTGAGAAACCTCATCATAAGTTTCCTGGGTTGGAGTGCATTTGAGTGCACACTATGTTGCTATAATGCATTTCTAATTCATAGTGAGATTTTTATGCAACCATGGGCTTTCTTTTTCATTAATTAAAGGGACCATTACGAAAGTTAGGTTTTTTTTTTTTAAAAAATAGATCAGGCATAGACTGATTTACTGGGAACCATTGTATAGCGTAATGGTCTTTCTATTTCTGTAAAAGATGAGGGATCTTTTATACTCTTTATGTTCCTTTTTGAAAATTGATCTCTGATACAATGAGAACAAAATGTTAAAGTGTTTGAAGGCTAGAAGTTGATTGTTTAGAGGAGCTCTTAGAGCTGAGTAATTAATGATAAATTTGACACTAGACTGTTCATGGGGTTGCAAAGAGTCGGATACGACTGAGCGACTGAACTGAACTGAGACTGTTTCTCTTAAAAATAGTTTAGATTCTTCCCTTAAAAATTCAGTGTGAAAAAAAAAAAAATTTAGTGTGGTCCCAGCAAGACTTTGGGCAAAGTACAGAAAAGTAAAAATGAACTAGTAAATTATATTGAGTTTCAAATTTTGAACCAACCTTGTATTGCTGTGATAAATCCCAGTTAGTCATACTGTATTCTTTTTATATGTTGCTGATTTTTAATATATTTTCTTGAGGATTTTTTGTATCTTTTGTTCATGACAGTATTGGTCTGTAATTTTCTTTTAGTGCCTTTGTGGTTTTGGTACCAGCATTTTGGTGGTCATGGAAAATGAGTTGGAAAGTGTTCGCATCCTGAAATCTGAGAAACTTTATTTAGGATTAGTATTTCTCCTCTTAATGTTTGATATAATTTACCAGTGAAATCATTTGGGCCAGATTTCCTTTGGAGGAAGGGTTTTCATTATAAATTCAATTTCTTTAATAGAGATCTGGGTATTTATATTTTGAGTTTCTTGTGTCAGTTTAGATGCTAAGCTGTTGAATTTATAGGCATAAAAATTTCATGCTATTCACTTACCATTTTAATGCTTGTAGGATTTTTTGTAGAATATATCTCACTGATGGATGATTTTTCTTTCTCTATTTTTTTTCCCTTGTCTTGCTAAAGGTTTTTGACTTCAAAAGTCTTTTAATGAACCAAGTTTTAGCTATGTTATCAATTGTATGTATGTTTTCATTTTTTTTTTTTAAAGTCTAGCATTTCCTTCCTTTTTCAGGCATACCTCATTGCACTTCACACTATACTGCAATTTTTTTTTTTTTAATTAAAGGTTTGATGATGCTTTGTATTTTTTTTTTGTATTTTTTAACAATAAAGAATTTTAAAATTAAGTATATATGTTGTTTTTCTAGACATAATGCTATTGCACCCCAACAGACTACCTCAGTGTAATGTAAATGTAAACAACTGTTTTGTGCACTGAGAAACAAGCAAAAATCTGTGATTCGCTTTATTGCAGTATTCACATTATTGTAGTGGTCTGGAACTGAACCTGCAATATCTTCAAGGTTTATGCCTATAGTTACTTTGGGTTTAATCTTCTCATTTTTTTTCCTTAGCTTACTTAGATGAAAACGTAGAATGTAGATTTTAAACTGTTCTTTTTTTAATTGAAGACATTTAAAGCCATATAGTTTCATATAAACTGTAGATTAGCCTATAATATCAATAAGCTTTTTTATTGTCATTCAGTTCAAACTATTGTCTAGTTTCCCTTATGATTTCTTCCATGACATACCAGTTGTTTAGAAGTGTGTTTAATTTCCAACATTGGGGCATGTCTTAAATATCTTACTGTTACTGTTTTCTTTGACACTGTGAAAGTCACAGGACATAATCTGTAAGATTTCAGTCTTTTTGAAATTTGTTGAGATTTATTTTAAAACCTGTTGTACTCTCATCTCGATGAGCATGGACTTGAAATGAACATGTATTCTGCAGTTGTTGGGTGTGGTGTTGTCTGAGAGAAGAGTTGATGCCTCTACTCACAGTTATAGGTTTGTGTTTTTGGTGTGATTTGAACTTCATGTGTATTGAAGTTCTTTTCTTGGTTGCATTCACATTTTAGCTTGCTTTTGAATTGATCCTTTTATTAGGAAATGTCCCTATTTATCTTTGCTATCATTCCTTGTCCTAAAACAGGGGTTAGGAGTCTTGATCCTCCTTACAGTCAAGAATATAACTTCTGGTTGGCCTTTTGTATCTGTGTTCCTTATTTCTGGTACTCCACTTATATGAGTTAGTTTGCGAGACATTGTACTACAGATTACTAATGCTCTGTCCATTTTTTTCCCAGTCTTCTTTATTTCAATTGGTTAGTTTCTGTTATCATGTTTATAGGCTCACTGATCTTGTGTTCGGCTGTCTTCAGTCTGCTGTTAAGTCCATTCGGTGATGGTTTCATTTATGGGATTTCAGCTTGGTTAGTTTTCTTAGTTTCCATTCCTCTGCTGAGATTTCTGTATCTGATCATTCCATATTTTCCCTTGAATTCTTGAACATATTTATAACAGCTGCTTAACTTTCTTGTCAGCTAATTTAATCATCTGAAATCTGTTTCTGTTGACTCTGTTTCCTTGACCATGCAGCACCTTTTCCTATCTTTTCTCATGTTTTTTTGTGGATTTTTTTTTTTTTTTAATTGTAGGCTGGACATGGTGGATACTGTGTTACATAGTGTTTGGATTATGTTTGTTTTTATTTTTTCCTTCAGAGTGTTTATTTCTGTATTGTCAGCTCTCCTTATTCTTATGAAGTCTTGGTTTTAGGCTTTTTTAAGACTGATCCTTACTCTAGGTTTCTCATCTGAATTACAGAAGATAATTTGAGTTATTGTTTTCTGATTTTTCCAAGAACGGTCATGTTATACCATTCTAGATATATAGGGAAGAAGATAATTCATTACATATAGTAGATCCCTTGGGGCACTGGAGCTTAAGTGTCATGCTACAACCCTGTCTGAGAAAGGCTGCTCTAAAGTGTGACCCTGTCTCTAACTGGTGCTTGTTCTGATGTCTGAGGTGAATGTGTGGGTGTTAAACAAAATCTTTGCGTTCAGGTATGATGAAGCCTGTCATCTCCCCATGTTACGTGGCTTCTAAGATCTTCTTTCTGCTCCCATCCCTGTAGTAGCTATTCTCTACTAGACTTCATGCTCAGGGCATACGGAACCCAGATGTGGACCAAACACCTATGGGATACCTCTACCAGATTCGTGAGGTTCCTCTTTAAATAGCTCTCTTTTCTGTAGAACCTACCTCTGAAGGTGCTTTACTTCCTCAGCTCAGTGGGATCTCTGGGCTCTGTTTGGCCTTTCTTCTTGGTTAGGAAATTTAGCCCAGGCAGAGAGTCAGGGAGAAAGTTGGTGTATCTTTAGTGTTTCCCTTCTTTCTGGGATTGTGAAATTGTGGTCTTGCTCTCCCAAGATTGTAGTCTTGTCCAGTGCTTAAAAATAGCTGATGCGTTTATTTTGTTCCGTTTTAAAGGTATTTATGATGGGTTGGATGTGTGGAACAAGTCCATTACCAGTTACTTTGTCAAGGCCAGAAGTGGAAGTTATGGGATTTATTTTATGATCATGGAATTTGGCTTACAATGATTCCTGCATGGATTCAGTGACTAATATCAGGGAATTCCCTGGTGGTCCAGTGGTTGGAACTCTGTGCTTTCACTGCTGGGGCCCAGGTTCGATCCCTGGTCAGGGAACTAAGATCTCAAAAGCATGTTGAGGCCTAAAAAAGAATGGTTAATATCAATACATTCTTAAAAGTTTTAAATTGTTCTGGACTATATTCTCAATTAGATAAAATATGTTGTAGCCATGTTTTAGAATTGAATAATGCCTAAAGCCTATTGGCATTCTTCAGGATGTTTAGTGATTGTAGCCTGGCACTTTATGTGACTTCTGTTATGTGTAGATATGACTTTTGTTAACTTTTGAGGAAATGTTTAAAGAATAATATGATCTTTAAGGGAGAAAGAAGATTTGCTTTGGAAACTTCTATTTTACTTGGTAGTAAGGGTTAGGAAGAATGGAAAAGAGGAATAATCTGTAGATTGAAAAATGTTAGTCATATAAAAAAATTGTGTCCAACTCTTTGCGACTCCATGGAGTGTGACATGCCAGGCCTCTCTGTCCCTTACCATCTCCCTAAGTTTGCCCAAGGTCATGTCCATTGCATCAGTGATGCCATCTAGCTATCTCATCCTCTGACGCCCTCTTCTTCTTCTGCCCTCAGTCTTTGCCAGCATCAGGGACTTTGCCAGTGAGTCAGCTGTTCATATCAGATGACCAAAATACTGGAAAATGTAGGAAAGGTTAAACTATAGAGCCTGATGATGTACCCTTGGATGATAAACAGTAAGGAAGTGCAAGAAAGTGATTGCTTTAAAGTCGGGTTAGTGGATAGTTTCTTTTGGAGGGAAGAAGGGGTCAGTAAAGAGGTTACTGTGTGTGATTTCTCTCTCTTTTTTCAATAATACGATTTTTGTATTCTTAATAAAAGCTTTTAGGGCACTGATCTGTAAAGGGAGAGACTGGCTAATCATTCCCTCCCCTAGGATGTGTATGTGTGTGCCCTCAGACTTGCTGAAGGTCTTGGGATGCATTGAGCCTTAAACCTTAACCATCTCCATCTTAAAGGAGGTTATTTGGAATAGAATTGGATCTTAGGATGCATAGAGCCTTAAACCTTAACCATCTCCAACTTAAAGGAGGTAATCTGTAGTAAAATTGGGAATGGGGCTCTTTGGTGCTCAGGAAAGCATTAGGGAATAAAGAAGGTTCTAAAGATAAACTTGGCCAGCTTCAAAGTTTTTCTCAGCTGTTTCTGTACAGTCTCCCCTTCATGCTGTTAAAAACATATTAGAATAATAATGTAAGAAGTTAAACTTGATATAAGTATATTAGTTTTTAAAGAGTTAATACTAGTTAGCTTAATTGATCACAGTTTGATCTGTTTCCATGCCAGTCAACTTTATTTTTTATTTTCTGTCCTCGTAAATCCAGCTTCCATTGCTAATTCATGTTATTGATCTTGAGGAACACAGAGCTTAGTAGAAATCTTTCATCTCTATTTTTTAAAAGTTAAGGGTTTAAGTAATTTGCCTATTAGCAAGTTATTTATTATTCTCTATTAGAGAATCATATGTTATAAGAATTTTACTTTGATGTAATTTTTTAAACATAATCTTCACTTGTTTAACAGGAGAAAATTACCATAGGGTTTGTTTTGTTTTGTTAACAGAATAAATTTAAACGTGAAGAGAAAACAAATGGATGGAGAATAGACAAAGCATTCCGTAAGTATTAACGCCTCTTTAAGAATGAATGGTTTGAAGAGCCCGGCAAATGACCAATATTTTGTCTTTGGTTTCAGTGTGTTTTAGATTTATTTTATCTCCCTATATTGTCATAGGAAGAGTAGCACTGGAAATTTTTCTCTTTAGCAGTTCAGGTCTGGCAGTTGATATAGTTTGTAGGGAAGGGAGTAACTAAAACATCAAGAACTAATTGAGCAGGTTTCTGAGTCCCAAGAAATTAGAGGGACTGAGGAAACCATTTCTATATGCTGTTTATTCTGGCGGAATTGTATTGAAGAAGAAGTTCCTTGTTTCTGGAAGACACTATTAAACAATTCCTTACAATTGTAAGTCCGTTATTCAGTTGGTAATGCAGACCACCTGCCCTGTTCAGTTACTGTTGTAGGCTCTGAGAATATCATGGTGAACAGGACAGATGAGAATCCTGCTTTTAGAGCCTTAAGTCTAAGTGGGTGGGGGAGGAATATAATTGGTAAGCAGGATAATTTCAGATAGTGATTAACTTCTAAGAATCAAAAAAGAGGGAGTTTGGATATTCAGGGAAGGTCTGTCTAAAGGTGTGACATTTGATTTTAGACCTGATTTGAAGAAATGATGTACCTTTCAGTTTTTAACTAATAACCTCATTAAAATGAGGCTGTTAGTTTCTCTTTAAGTCCAGAGAAATACATCAAGGGATCTGTAAAGAAAAACAGAATTAAATGTACTGTTTGAAGTAGTTCCTGTATTCTTTCTTTGGAAGATAATCACCAACATTTCATGATAAATGTGTTGTATGATCATTTGCTGTAGTGCTAATCTTAGAAGAAAATTCTAAAGAGAAGTACTTAGATTGTGTAGCTCTGTACGTTTATTTTCTGAGTATAGACACAAAGGTAGATGAGTGGACATTGCACCTTGTCAATGTGGTATTGAGTCCTCAGAAAAACCATTTGCAGGAATGGCTCCTGGAGGATCTGGAATGTTGTAGTCCTCAACTCTTTCCATTTTAGAGAACTGGTCTTGAAACTTTTCATTATATTTAATCAGAAAAGAATCCATAAATCTATGAACAGTCTTTATGGGGTGTGGAGTCATTGTTAGACCATTCTAAAACCTTTAAAATCCACTGTTTGGTCCTTTATAGTAGAAATTATTTTACTGTTAATGGGTATTTAGTGGAAAGGTCCTAATTAATGTTCATTTACTTCCTCCTTTGCTGATATTTGAAAGAGTTAATAGTGAAAGGTGGTAATAAAGTGAGGACATGAAGTGGGTGGTAGGCTTTTGAGAACTTCTTAGTCATTCCATTGTTTTAAAAAAGTATATTTATAACTATGCACAGTGCAATTTATAGTTTGACTTTTGATAAATAATTCACCTGTGTAACCACCACTCTACATAAGCCGTGAAACATTGTCATCACTCCAGAAAGGCCCCTCTTTTCCATTTCTAATCAGTCTCCATTCCTAATCCCAACCCAGGCAACCACGTTTTTCATTTGAATCATCATAGGTTAGTTTCTCTTGTTCTAGAATGTCTTATTTTATTGCTCAGTGGGATTCTGTTATGTGACTGTACTATAGTGATTAAAGTTGTTTGTTCTCTTGCTGATAAGATCATTTGCTTTTGATGTTATGATACTTAAGAAAAATTAAAACTTGGAAGTTCTTTTCCTTTTTTTAAAATAAAAACTTGAAGGTTCTTTTTTTTTTTAAACAGAGGAAAAGCGCCCTTTTGACTTCGATTTTTTTGCTCATTTGCTTCAGAAAGTTCTTGCCGAAGAAGAGAAAAGAAAACAAAAATCTGTTAAAAATCAGAGTTCAAAGGAGAAGAAGTCGTCTAAATCATGGAAAAATGTAAAAGGTATTTATTGAAAAGAGTTATTTCACTTAGTAAGAATAGACTTACTGTATTGTCCCTAAAGTCTTAGGGCGTTCACATAGTTCAGGTAGTTGAGGTCATTAAGGCATCTGCTTGGAGGGCATTGGTTTTTCTTCAGTCTTCTAGTTAACTGGCCACGAACAGCAGCTCCCTTTGTGATTTTATAACTGGCGTAACTGGGCTGTTGGCATCTTTCTTGCATCTAGGGCATAGTTGTAGCTAATAAAAGAGAGTCAGAATTGTGAGCTGTCATGTTTGCTTACTTATTATTTTTCTCTGTAAATCAAATCTGGCTCAAAAGTATAATGAGTATACTTTTGTATAATGAAAAATGGAAGTCTAATACTTTGAGCTTGTGACTAAATTGTATTGTTTGAGCACAACTTATTTCTGAGGGACTTATACCAGGTAGGAAGTTTTTTATATGTGGGTATTTCTATTTTTAGGCTTATATTTTCTTAACTATTTGAATTTTGATCTGAAGACAATGTTTAGCTATAATATCATTTAAGGGGTCTTTGAACTATAGGGAACCTCATGTGTTAGCTGTACATCCAGCCCCTTTCCTTTTGTTTTAATAACCCAGAAATAACCTCAGAGATCCTGTCATTTTTTTCTTAACATATCGAAGTGTTAGTAGTGACAGCAGCAGAACTCAACCTAGGACTGTGAGAGTCTGTGATGGGGGACCCCAAGAGGACCCCCAGATTTAATTATTTCCTAAGACTCACAGGATTCAGCATATAGTTGTACAAATAGCTGAGATTTATTACAGTGAAAGAATGCAGAGCAAAATTGGCAAAGAGAGATGGCACAAAGGCCAAAGTCTGGGGGAACCAGGTGCAGGTGTCTATGAGCCACACGGGAGGCGTTTAATTTCCCAACATCATGCAGGAATGAGATGTGTAAGGGGGTCCTGTGCTTAAGACTCCACCCTTCCAATGCAGGGAGCATGAGTTTGATCACAGGGTGCGGGCTCAGATTAGAGAATCTGCCTGCAGTGCAGGAGACCTGGGTTCGATCCCTGGGTTGGGAAGTTTCCTTGGAGAAGGGAATGGCTACCCACTTCAGTATTCTTGCCTGGGAAATTTCATGGACAGAGGAGCCTGGTGTACTACAGTCTATGGGGTCACAGAGTCAGACATGACTGAATGGCTGACACACTTGGGGGAAATAAGATCCCACATACTGTGTGGTACAGCCAAAAAATAAAAAGTAAAGACTTTACCAAAAAAATTAAAAAAAATAAAAATTGTGTACCAGGGAAGCTTGTTACCAAGTTAGCATCCAGGGTTTTTATTTAGAGGTTGGTAATGTAGACACCATCTTCCTGTCATGTACCAGAATTCAAAATGACCAGAAGGAAAGCGGTTGTTCAGCATAAACCACATTGTTTGTTTAAACAGATTAGGTACAGTGAGCCACTTTTGTCAATTAGGCTGATGGAACTCTTCCCCAGACCCAAGTTTCCAGACACAGCCCATGGGCCAACCTTTTATGCAGGCCTTTGAAAGGAGTGCAGTGAGCCCTGCTTTGTTAACTCTTTTCTGCACAGAGCTGATATAGAACTTCTTTCTCTAGAGCACAGTTCCCTGTCTTTTTAAACGTAGTGTTAAAGACTGCAAAGTTGTTTCATTCTTTAGTCAATTTTTTAACTTATTTAGCCCTGGGAAACTAAAATAAATATACTAATCTATCAATAATCTTGCGATTACTGTGTTACTGCTGAGTCGCTTCAGTCGTGTCCGACTCTGTGTGACCCCAGAGACGGCAGCCCACCAGGCTCCCCTGTCCCTGGGATTCTCCAGGCAAGAACACTGGAGTGGGTTGCCATTTCCTTCTCCAATGCATGAAAGTGAAAAAATAAAGTGAACTCGCTCAGTCCTGTGCGACTCCTAGTGACCCCATGGACTGTAGCCCACCAGGCCCCTCCATCCATGGGATTTTCCAGGCAAGAGTACTGGAGTGGGGTGCCATTGCCTTCTCCATACTGTGTTACAGATGATAGCATAAGTACCCCACTGTAACTTACTTAATGTGAGAACTTTTCAGGTATTTTGTTACAGGTCAGACTTTAAAAATTGCGGATTATTATTCTGATAAATAAATCCAGAATATTTTCTTAATTTTAAAATCTTGTTTGACTTTTTTTGAATAAAAGTAGGGGACCTGGGTTCAATCCCTGGGTTGGAAAGATCCCCTGGAGAAGGGAAAGGCTACCCATTCCAGTGGAAGATCCCCTGGAGAAGGGAAAGGCTACCCATTCCAGTGGAAGATCCCTTGGAGAAGGGAAAGGCTACCCACTCCAGTGCAAGGAGATCTAATCGGTCCATCCTAAAGGAAATCAGTCCTGAATATTCATTGATGCTGAAGCTGAAATTTCGATACTTTGGGCACCTGATGCAAAGAACTGATTCATTTGAAAAGACCCTGATGCTGGGAAAGATTGAGGGCGGGAGGAGAAGGGGACGACAGAGGATGAGGTGGTTGGATGGCATTACCAACTCAATGGACATGAGTTTGAGTAAACTCTGGGAGTTGGTGATGGACAGACAGGGAGGCCTGGCGTGTTGCAGTCCATGGGGTTGCAGAGTTGGACATGACTGAACTGAACTGAACCCACTCCAGTATTTGGCCTGGAGAATTCCATGAACTGTATAGTCCATGGGGTCGCAAAGAGTCGGACACGACTGAGTGACTTTCACTTTCACAAATGACATTGAATTTTATTGTTTTTTTTTTTTAAATGTAATTTATTATTTTATCTTTTTTTAATATTCATTTTCATTTATTTATTTGGCTGTGCTGGGTTTTAGTTGTGGCACTCAGATCTCCTTAGATCTTTAGTTGCAGCATATGGGATCTAGTTCCCTGATCATGGATCAAACCTGGGCCCCCTGCATTGGGAGTGTGAAGTCTTAGCCACTAGATGACCAGGGAAGTCCCCATTATTTTACCTTTTTGATATAGTTAACTGTTAATATGTCTTCAAAGAAAAGCACTAGAAATTGTTTAAAAATCTTTGCTAATAAGGTTGTTCATTGAAAAAAAATACAGAAAATGAAATTCTTAAACTCTCTCTCCTACCTGGCCCTCAAGTCAAATTCTTCAGCTTTCTTCGGGATAATTATTAGTAAATTATGAGTTAGCATGAAAGTGAAAAATGCTCAGTTGTGTCTGACCCTTTGTGACCACGTAGACTGTAGCCCTCAGATTCCTCTGTCCGTGGGATTCTCCAGGCAGGAATACTGGAGGGGATTGTCATTCCCTTCTCCAGGAGATCTTCCTGGCCCAGGGATCGAACCCAGGTCTCCTGCATTGCCGGAAGATTCTTAACCATCTGATCCACCAGAGAAGCCTTTTAGTTAGTACAGTAACTCTTTTCTATAATATGCCTGTATATGTTTGTGTCTTGGAATATATGTAATTTTTTTCCTTAAAATAAAAATGAGATGATACTGTGTATATTGTTCGGCAACTTGATTTTTAAGTGCAACAATTATTTTTGAAGTCTTATACATTACTGTATATAAAGCTACCTCATTATTTACTGCCTAGATTTCTATAGCATAAATGTATTATAACTTACTTAGTCATTCTCTATTGGACAGTTTAAGTTGTCTTTAAATTTTTGCTAAGACATCCTTAAGTATTTATCTTCTTCACCTTTAAGCATTTTTCTATAGGTTGTTTTTGTAGTTATAACAGTTTCTCTTACTTTCAGTGAAAAAAGTTGCTAATGATGATCGAGATGAGTCTGTGAGCACTAAAATTTCAAACCCAGGAAGGTCGCAAAAGGATGCTCAGACAGTTGAAGAACTGCAGTCTCTGACTTTATCTGAACAGGATTCAGAACAGAATGCATTAGAACTAGACGTAAATCAAAAGAAAAGAAGAAGAAAGAATCAGAGTGAAGGTAGTGAACAAGAAGTGCATCTTTCAGGAAGTGTCACTGTTCAGCCAGGCTCTTCTAAAGGAGAAACACACAGAAGTAAGTTTATTACATATTTTAACAGCCCCTATATTACTTGTGAAGATGTGTATAACTTAACTATGCTCCTTCTGATAATAGCAACTAATGATGAGTATTCATTGGTTCCGTATTCATGGTACTGTGTTAAACCCTTTTAATTTAAAGAAAAAATAGTTTATTGTTTAAAAAAATGAAGTGAAATGAATTTTTTCCTCTAAATTTGTCTTTGAGAAGTGTTACCTCTTAGGTACTCCTATTAACAAGGTTCCAAGTCACGTGTATATAGTTAAATGTGTACTGTATCTGTTAATAAATCACGGTTTTCATGTCCTACCTCTACAGAGCCCCTCTGTGAACCCAAAGTAAGTTGTTTAATTTGTGTAAAAGGGATGTGTGTGTGTGTGTGTGTGTGTGTGTGTGTGTGTGTATGTTAAGTCGCTTCAGTTGCTCCAGGTCTTTGCGACCCTATGGACCGTATAGCCTGCCAGGTTCCTCTGTGCACGGGATTCTCCAGGCAAGAATACCGGAGTGAGTGGCCATGCCCTCCTCTAGGAGATCTTCCTGGACCTCAGGGATTGAACCTGTGTCCCTTACGTCTCCTGCATTTGCAGGCAGTTTCTTTACCACTAATGCCACCTGGGAAGCTCTACTGAAATAAATATTCCTCCATTTTTTCTTTTGTTGAACTCCCTAGAATGTAGACATTTTGACACTTCTGAGTTCCTGGGGAATGAGAGCTAAGAGTTAAGGGACATCTTAGTCTCTTTCTTTTAAGAGTTCATATATAGATTACTATATATGTAAATACATATATATATAGAGTTCTATATCTAAGTAATATAGATTACTTAAAGCAGATAACCAGGTGAAGGGAGGAGGAAAAGATAGTAGCAGACCAGAACAATCTTTCTGTAGAATTTAAATTTTATGTGGTTTGGCTTCACCAAGATTTTAAGTGAATCCTGATAGGTAACATAGTGTAATTTATAGGCATCATAATATTATGCTCTTTTGTGGCTTACAGTGAAAGCTATTACATATAAAGGAGGCTAGCTCAACTGTTGGAGAAGGCAATGGCACCCCACTCCAGTACTCTTGCCTGGAAAATCCCATGGATGGAGGAGCCTGGCAGGCTGCAGTCCATGGGGTTGCTAAGAGTCGGACACGACTGAGCGATTTCACTTTCACTTTTCACTTTTAGGCATTGGAGGAGGAAATGGCAACCCACTCCAGTGTTCTTGCCTGGAGAATCCCAGGGACGGTGGGGCCTGGTGGGCTGCCGTCTATGGGGTTGCACAGAGTTGGACACGACTGAAGTGACTTAGCAGCAGCAGCAGCAGCTCAACTATTAAGACATTGCACTTTGGGCCAGTTTCATAATCCTTACTTTATAGGGTTGTATGTGAATTCCTTTGTGCTTTTTGAAATATTTTTGCTATCATTTTTATAATAATATGCATTTTGTATTAACAGATAAAGGCCTGTCTTTAAGTCCTGAGATTAATGAAGATGAATCCAGTAAAGAACAAGAGCTTCCCTGTGTACAGGACACAGATGACCTTGTGGGTTTATCCTCTAGTGAAGACGCTGAGCCAAGAACTAACCCTGTTCTTTCACCAAGGTATTTTTTGTATGGTTACTCACTTTGTCTACATCTTCTCAGAGATGCTGAAGGAGGAGTGTGAAATCCCCACCTGCAATTACAGATTTGCCAATTTCTCTTTCTAGTTCCGGTTGCTTTTTCACGTCTTTTGCAGCTCCTTTGTTAGGTGTGTACATTTCTAGGAGTGCTGAGTCTCCTTGGTGAAGTCGCCCTTGCATCACTTGTGTGGCCATCCTGGTCTTGCTCTTTGTTCTGATGCTTGGTGTGCCACTACAGCGTTTGTGTGGGTAATCTTTGCATAGATTTATCGTTTTCTATACGTATTTTCTCTTAACTTTGGTTTTCAGCTGTTTGAATGTGATATATCCTGCTGAGAGTCTTTTGTTTGTTTTTACTCCCAGTAAAAAACACATGAGATCTACTCTTCTAAATGAGGTTTTAAAATGCGCAGTGTTGTTAACTATGAGCGGTGTTGTACAGCATGACTGAAACTGTCTATTGAACAGTAACTCTGTTTCCTCCCCATCTCTGGCCCGGGTAACTACCATTCTACTTTCTGTTTCTGTGAGTTACTTTAGATACTTCAAATACGTGGAATCACATAATATCTGTCCTTTTATGAGTGGCTTATTTCACCTAGCATAATGTTTTCAGGATTCATCCATATTAAAGCATATGACAAGATTTCTGTTTTTTGTGGTCAAATAATATTCCTTTGTAGGTATATATCACATTTTCTTTATTTGTTGGTCTGTCAGTGAATATTTACAGTGTTCCCATCTTTTGGTTATAATGAATAATGCTACAATAAAGATGAAATTGAAGAAAATTCTAAGAGCTCTGTTTTCAGTTCTTCTGGATAAATACTCAGAAGGAGAATTGCTGGATCATATGATAATTCTTCTGCTTTAAATTTTTTGAGGCGCCTTCATACTGTTTTTATTGTGGCTGCATTTTACATTCCCACCCACAATTCATAAGTATTCCAGTTTTTCCACATTCTTACCTGCATTATTTTATTTTTAAAAAATATATATTTAATTAATATATTTTAATTACATTTTAAAAATTAATACAATAGCTCCTAATAGGTGTGAGATGATAACTTATGGATTTGATTTGTATTTTCCTGATTATTGTGATGTTGAGCTCTTTAAATGCTTAAATACTTGTTGGCCATTTGTATATCTTCTGTGGAGAAATGTGTATTCAATTCCTTTTTCAGTTTTTAAAAAAATTTTATTTTATTTCTTTTTTGTTTGTACGTTGCAGCCTCCTGTGGGGTCTTAAGTCCCTGGCATTGAACCCCTGCCCCTGCAGTGGAAGGGCGGAGCCTTAACTTCTGCCAGGGAAGCACCCTTTTCCAGTTTTTTAATGGGGCTATTTGTTTTTCTGTTACTAAGTTGTAGAAGTGTCTTATCTATTTTGAGTATTAAGCCCGTGTCTGATACATAGTTTGCATATCTTTTCTCCCATTCAACGGTTTGCCTTTGACTTGTGATTGTTTCCTTTGCTGTACAGCAGGTTTTTAATTTGACAAAGTCCCACTTGTCTGTTTTGCTTTTCTCACCCGTGCCTTTTGTGTCATGTCCAAGAAATCATTGCCAGTACCAATCTTGTGAAGCTTTCCCCCTGTTTTCCTTTAGTTTTATCCTTTAAGGTGTTTTATCAGGGTTCTTTAAGGTTTAAGCACCTTAAAGCATCTTAAAAGGTGTTTAAAGGTTTTAGTTTTATCCTTTAACGCAGCAGACCTGGGTTCAGTCCCTAGTGCAGGGACTAAAATCCCTCAAGTTGTGTAGCACAGCTGAGAAAGGGGAAGAAAAAATGTTACCTTTAAATCTTTATTACATTTTGAGTTAATTTTTGTGTGTAAGATAAAGGTCCAGTTTCGTGTGTGTGTGTGTGTGTGTGTGTGTGTGTATTTCTAGCTTTCCCAACATAATTTGTTGAAGAGATTATCCTTTTCCTATTGTGTAGTTTTGGCACTCTGTCAAAGATCATTTAATCATATACGTATGGGTATATTTCTGGGCTGTTTTTTCTGATCCATTGGTCTCTGTATACCCTTTTTGAAAAATCTGATGAAAACCACTTACTGTCATGTAAAATACATGTATGCACATGTGCCAATTTATTCACACAATTCAGAAGATTAATGGTTTCTTTGAAGACAAGCCATAGACTTCAGGTCTTTAACTCGCTGGGTGACAGATGCCTAAGTTTTCACCTGAGACACGCAACTAACTTCATAGACTATGCACAAAACAATTCTGATGACTTTTTTTAAGGGGGGAAAACAATCCTGTTATGACTGTTTAAATCCCATTGGTTTTGCAAAACAGTGAGCTGATTCTATAATTATTATGTCTGTAAGAGTGAAGGGTCATGAATGGTAAAGACGATTTTGGAAAACAACTCTGGAGATGAAATGTATTGGCTTATTCTAAAGCTAGAGTAATCAAAAGTGTGGTACTGGAAAAGGAGAAGTTGACTGAGAGGAACTGCATGTAGAATCTAGGAAGAGAAATTTAGGAATCTGATAGATGGCAGAGGTAGCATTAGCAGTTATCTCCCATATGCTATGATAAACCATAATGGAAAAGAATATTAAAAAAAGAATATGTGTGTGTGTGTGTGTAACCAGATCACTTTGCTGAGTAACAGGAATTAACAATATTATAAGTCAGCTATACTTCAATAAAAATAGAATAGAAAAAAAAATGTATGGTAAAAGAGATTAGCAGGTAAAGATTGAATTAATCATTCATTAAATGGTGTTTGGATATGAAAAAAATGATAGTAGATCCCTATTTTACCCTATGCAGTAACTTTCATAGATTAAAGATGACATATATAAAGCAAATCTTTAAAATTTTTAAGAGAAACTGTAGAAAAATATTTTTGTGATGTCAAGGATTTCTTAAGACATAAAAAGCACAGAGTTTAAAGGATAAAACTGATAAATTCAACAGCTGCTACTGCTACTCCTACTAAGTCGCTTCAGTTGTGTCTGACTCTGTGCGACCCCATAGATGGCAGCCCACCAGGCTCCGCCGTCCCTGGGATCCTCCAGGCAGAAGTACTGGAGTGGGGTGCCATTTCCTTCTCCAGCAGTAACGTTAAATACTTCTATGGACAAAAGACTCCATGAAGTAAAACACAAGTTGCTGATTATGAAGTTTTACATGTAACATCTAACCTGAAAAAGAATATACAAGGAGCACTGGGAAAAGAAACACCCAGTAGGAAAAAAAAGCAGCAAAAATAAAGCATGGTTAAATGTGAATTTGTGTTGAAATTGAATGCGGGCCACTAGCTAGTCATTGTCTATATTACTGTTAGTTGAAATGTTTCACGATGCAGCAGTCCTCTCCTTCTGTGGTGCTCCGTGAACTGCAGCTTGGTATTGGAACTGCGTCCTTGATCTCCACGACTCTTGGGTAATGTGGTAGTACTGTGTGAAAGACTGCCGGTAATAAATTTTAATGAGATAATTCCCAAACTTTACACATACATTTGGTTTGTGAACCCCGTGTAGTTAAGAGTTTTTCATTTTGTAACTTCTTTTTTTTTTTTATTTTTTTATTTTTTATTTTTTTTGCAGGGGAAAATGGACAAAGGAAAGGATCAATGAGGGTGGAAGGGAAATGGGAAGAAAGAAGGGGAGTGATGGTGGGGAGGAGTATATGTAATTTCTTAACCAATGGCTTTCTGTTTTTAATCACAAAGAACACTTAAAAAAAAATCATGGTGAATTCATCTTATATTAGGAGGTTTGTTCTCGAAATGAAAAGTTCAGGAAACAAAAAGTCCAGTTTGGGTGTCCTCGTCTTTAGGCACATCTTGGTATTTTGTATTGATAAGTCTATCTTTACCACAATATATTATTTAGGACAGGATCACATTTGTCACCTCTTCCTCCCTACTACCCAAAGTGGTACCAAACCCACAAAATAGTCAATAAACCTCCACAGAGTAAACAAATAAGTCTTTTTTTTTTTTTTTTAAACTCTCCTGAGTGAACTGAATTTTTTGAGGCTCATAAGTAAATATGTTTTCCTCTTTACTTTGTCTATTACAGCCAGATTATATGAGTGGGGTATTAAAGTCTCCCACTATTATTGTATTGCTCTAGAGAATGTCCTTTAGTCTTTGTTGGAGAAATGGTTTAGTGGTGCAAAATTCTCTCAACTTTTGCTTATCTGTGAAGCTTTTGATTTCTCCTTCATATTTGAATGAGATCCTTGCTGGATACAATAATCTAGGCTGTAAGTTATTTTCCTTCATCACTTTAATTACGTCTTGCCATTCCCTCCTGGCTTGGAGAGTTTCTATTGAAAGATCAGCTGTTATCCTTATGGGAATTCCCTTGTGAGTTATTTGATGTTTTTCCCTTGCTGCTTTTAATATTTGTTCTTTATATTTAATCTTTGTTAATTTGATTAATATGTGTCTTGGGGTGTTTCGCCTTGGGTTTATCCTGTTAGGGACTCTCTGGATTTCTTGAACTTGAGTGGTTATTTCCTTCTCCATTTTAGGGAAGTTTTCAACTATTATCTCGTCAAGTATTTCCTCATGATCTTTCTTTTTATCTTCTTCTTCTGGAACTCCTATGATTCGAATGTTGTAGCGTTTGATGTTATCCTGGAGGTTTCTGAAATTGTCCTCATTTCTTTTGATACGTTTTTCTTTTTTCTCATCTGATTCATTTATTTCTAGGATTCTATCTTCTAGTTCACTAATCCTATCTTCTGCCTCTGTTATTCTACTATTTGTTGCCTCCAGGATGTTTTGGATCTCACTTATTGCATTATTCATTATGTGTTGACTCTTTTTTATTTCTTCTAGGTCCTTGTTAAACCTTTCTTGCATCTTCTCAATCCTTGTCTCCAGACTCTTTAACTGTGATTCTATTTTGATTTCGAGATTTTGAATTAATTTCGCTATCATTATTCGGAATTCTTTATCAGGTAGATTCCCTGTCTCTTCCTCTTTGGTTTGGTTTGGTGGGCATCTATCCTGTTCCTTTAGCTGCTGGGTATTCTTTTGTCTCTTCATTTTGTTAAAATTGCCAAATTTAGAGTGTCCTTACTATATTCTGGTAGTTTGTTGAATTCTCTTTATTGAGGCGGTTTACAGGTCTTTTCAATATCTGATCTCTGCCTTGTTACAGAGGGGGCGGAGATGAACACCCAAATCTAAACCGGCCAGGTTCAGGCACTCAGATAATCCTCAGAAGCACAGACTTGGTTGAGTCCGCGTTTTATGCCCTTTCCAGATCCGAGTAGCGCAGGTGATGAAATGTTCAGCGAGCGCAGGTGCTGCAACTTATCGCCTCTCCGCCGCTCAGTTTTCTGGGTATACAAACAGCGCACTTTCTCAGGCAGATGTTGACCATCCAGAGCCCCAAGAAGCGTGAGTCAGCACAGAAACCTACTCACAGTTCCGTTAGACAGTGTCTCTCTAGGGCTGTAATTGCCCGCCTCTGGCCCTGGCTGCCTGTCACCGGAGTGGGATGGCCTGCCCTGCAGCCGGCCAACTCTGTGCAGCCCTTTGTTCCGTAGGTAGTCCTGGTGGTGTCTTAAGTTAGGGCTGGCTTTTGATGTAGTAGATAACCGACAGTCTGGTTATTTCGCTCAGATAGCGCCCGAGATAGCCGGGCCAAATCCTTTCTCAAAGCAATGCAGGCCTCGCCGCTCCTCCTAGCCCAGCCCCCGCTTGCCAATAGCAAATGCTGGTGTCCGCACCAGTTCTCCGCAAAAGGAGTTACCGCAGGGCTCTTTTTCTCGTCCTGAAGACAATAAGCTGTCTTTCTAAGTGCCTGATGTCCTCTGCCGGCATTCAGAAGTTGTTTTATCGAGTTTATTCAGCATTCAAATGTTCTTTTAATGGATTTGTGGAGGACAAAGTATTCTCCCCGTCTTACTCGTCTGCCATCTTAGCTCCTCCCCCATTTTGTAACTTCTTGAGTGCTTACCCTGTTCATTGTGGCTGCTAACTTTCTCCTAAGGTACAGTAAGAAAGGATGGTGCAAGGAAGGATCTCAGAGAAACCAAAATACCCGTTTTGTTTATTCCATGATATGAAGGATCACCTTCCAGAATTTTGACTTTGTATATTTTAAAAAATCTTTTAAATGTTTAGTAGAAGATGTAAATTACTAAAAGATTCTTTTCCCAATGTATTTTCATTTCCTTCATAGTCAACAAGATGTCGTATCAGTAGCAGCTGAGACTATAGGATCAAACACTTCAGACTTGCCTTCAGTAGAAGGTGGAGCTGGAGCATTGTGTGAGGTGAACAGTGCTGAGAGTAGTTGTACAGAAGAAAGAGATGCTGACCTAAAAGATAAATCACTGTAAGTATTTTACATGGTAGGATTTTAAAATTTGTTTTTAAAATTTTGAGAATTTGTCATTAAAAAATGATGATAATGTTGTTTTCTTAAGGGATTAGTAGGGTGCTATAGACCATTTAGTATGTAATTGTACTGTGGCCTGAGAGACATCAAAGTTTTTTACTTTTATATTTTATTACAGAAAGATTATCTTTTATATCTGATATATAGTAGTGATAGGAGTTATAGCAAAGTGGTAACTTACAATGAAATTCTAAAATAATTTAGAAACCTAAATATTTGCTATGCAATTTAACTTTTACTTGATCTGAGTTATTTTTCATCCCTGTTGTCAAAGTAGTAGATTTTGATATTTTTAAGAGATTATATGTTATGCTTGCTAGTGTGAAAATAGTGGTTAAATTAATACCTTCAGTAAAAACAATAAAAGCACTGCAAGACTCTTCCTTTGAAAAGATATCTCAAAAATTCATATTTCCTTTTTGTCTCCTTTATAACTCCTCTGATGGGCTTAAAATCTGTTTAGTTTATGAATTTTTATTTTCAGTAAAGCGTGGTCACATTGAGAATCAAATTTATTTATTTTTTTAAATTGTTTTTGGCTGAGTGGCTTGTGGGATCTAAGTTCCCCAGCCAGGGATCAAACCTGTGCCCTCCAAGGTGAAAGTGCAAAGTCCTAACTACTAGACTGCAGGTAATCCCCAAGACTTTTTTTTTTTTTCAATAAAAATAGAAACTAGTCTTTGGAATAGGCAGTATATTCCTGGGGTTCAAACATTCAAAAGTACAAGAAGTTACACAGTGAAGTCTCTCTTCTACCATGGCCCCATTTACCCTAACAAGTAAACAGTGTTACTTATTTCTGACATTCTTTCAGAGATTAAAAAATTAAAACACAACAAAAAAACCCAAAAACAGACATTAAAGCTAATACAAATACACAGAGTACATATTGTTTTTTTTACTCTTTTCCAAAACTTAGTGGTAGCATAGTATACTTGCTGTTTTGCAAGTTTTTATCTTATATCCTCATATCTTTACGTAAAGGCCTTCTTTATTCTTTTTATAGTTGCATACTGTTCTGTTGTATGGATGAATTACAGTTTACATTATCCGTGTCCTGCTGATGACGCTATATGTTGTTTTTACAGGCAGTGCTTAGACACTTATACCTCTGCCCTTTCACCTTTGTGCAGTGTATTTGTAGGTTGAGTTTCAAACAAGAAATTGCTAGCTAAAAGGATATATTTGTATGTGAGTGTGTATACATTTATATATGTTTGTGTTTTAATCAGATCAGATCAGATCAGTCGCTCAGTTGTGTCCGACTCTTTGCGAACCCATGAATCGCAACACGCCAGGCCTCCCTGTCCATCACCAACTCCCGGAGCTCACTGAGACTCACATCCATCGAGTCAGTGATGCCATCCAGCCATCTCATCCTCTGTCGTCCCCTTCTCCTCTTGTCCTCAATCCCTCCCAGCATCAGAGTCTTCTCCAATGAGTTGATTCTTCACATGAGGTGGCCAAAGTACTGGAGTTTCAGCTTTAGCATCATTCCTTCCAAAGAAATCCCAGGGCTGATCTCCTTCAGAATGGACTGGTTGGATCTCCTTGCAGTCCAAGGGACTCTCAAGAGTCTTCTCGAACACCACAGTTCAAAAGCATGAATTCTTTGGCGCTCAGCCTTAGTCCAACTCTCACATCCATACATGACCACAGGAAAAACCATAGCCTTGACTAGACGAACCTTTGTTGGCAAAGTGATGTCCCTGCTTTTGAATATGCTATCTATGTTGGTCATAACCTTCCTTCCAAGGAGCAAGCGTCTTTTAATTTCATGGCCCCAGTCACCATCTGTAGTGATTTTAGAGCCCAGAAAAATAAAGGCTGACACTGTTTCCCATCTATTTCCCATGAAGTGATAGGACCAGATGCCATCATCTTTGTTTTCTGAATGTTGAGCTTTAAGCCAACTTTTTCACTCTCCATTTTCACCTTCATCAAGAGGCTTTTTAGTTCTTTTTCACTTTCTGCCATAAGGGTGGTGTCATCTGCATATCTGAGGTGATTGATATTTCTCCCAGCAATCTTGATTCCAACTTGTGTTTCTTCCAGTCCAGCGTTTCTCATGATGTACTCTGCATAGAAGTTAAATAAGCAGGGTGAAAATATACAGCCTTGATGTACTCCTTTTCCTATTTGGAACCAGTCTGTTGTTCCATGTCCAGTTCTAACTGTTGCTTCCTGACCTGCATACAAATTTCTCAAGAGGCAGATCAGGTGGTCTGGTATTTCCATCTCTTTCAGAATTTTCCACAGTGTATTGTGATCCACACAGTCAAAGGCTTTGGCATAGTCAATAAAGCAGAAATAGATGTTTTTCTGGAACTCTCTTGCTTTTTCCATGATCCAGCAGATGTTGACAATTTGATCTCTGGTTCCTCTGCCTTTTCTAAAACCAGCTTGAACATCAGGAAGTTCACGGTTCACATATTGCTGAAGCCCGGCTTGGAGAATTTTGAGCGTTACTTTACTAGCGTGTGAGATGAGTGCAATTGTGCGATAGTTTGAGCATTCTTTGGCATTGTCTTTCTTTGGGATTGGGATGAAAACTGACCTTTTCCAGTCCTGTGGCCACTGCTGAGTTTTCCAAATTTGCTGGCATATTGAGTGCAGCACTTTCACAGTATCATCTTTCAGGATTTGGAATAGCTCCACTGGAATTCCATCACCTCCACTAGCTTTGTTTGTAGTGATTTTTTCTAAGGCCCACTTGACTTCACATTCCAGGATGTCTGGCTCTAGGTGAATGATCACACCATCGTGATTATCTGGGTCGTGAAGATCTTTTTTGAACAGTTCTTCTGTGTATTCTTGCCACCTCTTCTTAATGCTCTTTCTAGGAGTTATTCTAGTTTATTTTTCCCCTAACAACAAAGGAAATGTCTCTCTTACCAACAGTGTTACAAACTGTTTTGCCAGTCTTGATAGATTGTAAAAGAAAATAGTATCTCAGTATGATATATCTACCTCCTCCTCCTTTTTGGCCAGGCATATGTAATTCTGTTATTCTTTTCCCCTTCAGTTGCTTATTTAAAATTTTTCTGTACCTAACGAAAAGTCAAAAGCATGGAATAATGAACATTTGTATATGATTCTCCTTAGAGTCTCTGATTCTTAATATCTTTGCACATTTGTGCTTACTTGCTCTACTTTTAATTGGTATTCAATACATTTCTCATTGGGAGTGAAATTGAGCATCTCTTCACATTTCAAACCTATCTTTATTTTTATTTTTTTTGTGAGTTCATACCCTTTGTCCAGTTTTCTGATGAGTTATTATTGGTGTTATTTTGTAGGAGGGCTTTACATTTTAGAGAAGTTAGTCTTGTTGTATGAGTTGTAAAACATGCCTTGGTTTGTAGTTTGACTTACAACATATCTTTTGGCCATGTAAAAGCTTTTTATTTTTATATTGTCAGAGTTCTTTCTCTCTTTCTCCTTCTTTTCTTTTTTTTCCTTTTATGGCTCCTGATTTTTTAATCAAGTTTTAGAAAGGCTTATCCTATTTCAAATTTATAAAATAATTGATTCATGTTTTCTCTGTGGTTTCACTTAAATCTTTGATTCATTTGGAATATATTGCAAGTACAATGCAAGGGATGAAACTTATTTTATTTTATTCTCAGTATTACTAGTTTTCCTGTCACCATTTAATTAAATATTTATTAAAAAGATATATTACTTCTGTGTTCATGTCATTCTATTTTGAAATGTTAACTTTATTGTATACTAAAATCATACGTATTTTCAAGTTATCTCAGGTTTTTTTTTGTTTTGGTTATCTGTTATTCATGTATTAGTACCACAGTATTTTAATTATCGATGCTGAGTATTGTAAATATCTGATAAAATAAATTAGTAATCCTTCATTGCTCTTCTTGTTCAGTTTTCTTTGCTACTTTTATTGAAAGTAAGCTTAAAAGGGTTCTTTTCTAGCTCTAAATGAATTTTTAAAGAATTTTCCAGAATTTCTTTTGAATATGTCTGCATGTTGGTAAAATTTGAAGGATGTTAATTTTCTAGGGAAACTGATCAAACAGAAACTATTAAACCAATGACAAGAGGACGACTCCAGAGACCTAAACCCAGTTTATCAAGGGCAGTTGGGAAGAAATCAGTTCTTTCACGAGGTAAAACAGATGCAGAGGACAAGAGTTTGCATAAAGAAACTCCTGTTGAAAAGGTATGGAGTAAGAGGCATAATGGAAATTAAAATTATAAAGTTTTTTTCCTAAGTTGGGAATAAAAATGTTTAACTTGTAATTATAAAGTAAATGATAATAAAGCCAAGATATAAGAAATCCACATATTAATAAAGTGTCTTACGACCTCATACATTTTCTTTAGAATATCGGATATATCATTTTGAACTTAGTAG
The DNA here is from genome assembly GCA_935064755.1 of Tragelaphus eurycerus. NCBI lineage: Eukaryota > Metazoa > Chordata > Mammalia > Artiodactyla > Bovidae > Tragelaphus > Tragelaphus eurycerus. Next base: position 10,364,867 of record CAKXYN010000024.1, on the reverse strand, counting down.
TGATAAAACTATCTTTTATTAAAAGTATTTTTTAAACCAGCTATAGTGAAATTATACCCACAACTCTCTTTTCTAAACACAGATATATTCCTCTCTTTCCTTTATAGATTTTCTCTTCTTATGAAAATAAACATTTCTGTATTTTTTAGTTATAACATATATTACATTTAAAACTTTTTTCTCTGAAACTATTAATTTATACTGTCTTGGGGGTTAGTTAATCTTTTTAATAGCTGCTTTAGATGAACATTATTATTACTTTACCTGCCATTTCTCTGATGTTTAGGTTGTTTCCATATTTTTTTTTAACTCTATAAGTAAAAGCAGTTTTGTAAATAGCAAAGAATAAATTTCTAGAGGTGGTAGGGACTACTGGGCTACAGTTGTATTTTTGGCTCTTATTATGTATTATCAAACTGACAGTCAAAAAAGAAAAATGAGAATCTTAGGAACTCGCTGGCAGTTCAGTGGTTAGAACTCTGCTTTCACTGCCTGGCTCTGGATTCAGTCCCAGGTCAGGAGATTAAGAACCCACAAGCCATGCAGCACCCTTCCCAACCCCCCACCAAAAAAAAATGTATTTACATTTCTATAAGCGTTATGAATGTTTGCTTCATTATATCTTTGCCAGTATTATATTATTAAAAACGTTTTATTTTTGCTAGAGTAATTCTTTGAATTTTAGTCTGCTTTTCTCCTCTTATGTGAAATCTTTGCATACTTTTTGTAATGTAGTTATTATATTCTCAAAGATGTTTTTAAATTCTAGAAAATTGGGAAAATACAGACTTATGTAAAAATTAAAATAGAAATTAATTGTTTAATCCACATGCAACCAACTGTTTTAGGATATATCCTTCCAACTTTTTTTTTTTTACAGAGTTGAGTAGTATTGTTAATTCAGTTTTGTATACTTTGGTATTTTATTTATTTTTCCTTCAGTACTTATAAATTTTATTTATTTTTTTAAATTTTATTTTGCTTAACTTTACAATGTTGTATTGCTTTTGCCATACATCAAAATGAATCCGCCAGAAGTATACATGTGTTCCCCATCCTGAACCCTTGTCCCTCCTCCCTCCCCATACCATCCCTCTGGGTCGTCCCAGTGCACCAGCCCCAGACATCCGTTATCAGGCATCGTACCTGGACTGGTGACTCATTTCAGATATGATATTATACATATTTCAATGTTATTCTCCCAAATCATCCCACCCTCTCCCTCTCCCACAGAGTCCAAAAGACTGTTCTATACATCAGTGTCTCTTTTGCTGTCTCGTAAACAGGGTTATTGTTACCATCTTTCTAAATTCCATATATATGCATTAGTATACTGTATTTGTGTTTTTCTTTCTGGTTTACTTCACTCTGTATAATAGGCTCCAGTTCCATCCACCTTATTAGAACTGATTCAAATGTATTCTTTTTAATGGCTGAGTAATACTCCATTGTGCATATGTAGCACAGCTTTCTTATCCATTCATCTGCAGATGGACATCTAGGTTGCTTCCAAGTCCTGGCTATTGTAAACAGTGCTGCTATGAACATTGGGGTACACGTGTCTCTTTCAATTCTGGTTTTCTCAGTGTGTATGCCCAGCAGTGGGATTGCTGGATCATAAGTTAGTTCTATTCCCAGTTTTTTGAGGAGTCTCCATACTGTTCTCCATAGTGGCTGTACTAGTTTGCATTCCCACCAACAGTGTAAGAGGGTTCCCTTTTCTCCACACCCTCTCCAGCATTTATTGCTTGTGGACTTTTGGATCGCAGCCATTCTGACTGGCGTGAAATGGTACCTCATAGTGGTTTTGATTTGCATTTCTCTGATAATAAGTGATGTTGAGCATCTTTTCATGTGTTTGTTAGCCATCTGTATGTCTTCTTTGGAGAAATGTCTATTTAGTTCTTTGGCCCATTTTTTGATTGGGTCATTTATTTTTCTGGAATTGAGCTGTAGGAGTTGCTTGTATATTTTTGAGATTAGTTGTTTGTTGCTTCATTTGCTATTACTTTGGTATTTTAATGTTTCATAAATTTTTTTTCACATCATTAAATGTCTTTTGAAAACATGATTTTTAGTGACTTCATAATTTCATAATATTCTACCAGTGAGTGTAACTAAATTTATTTAACCATTTATTCATTGTTGGATATTTGTCAGTTTATAGTATATGCTGTTTTGCATAATGTTTCAGTGACCATCCTTGTACTTAAGTCTTTGTCTAAATATTTTCTTAGAATAGCATCTAAGAAATGATATTACTGGGTCAAAGAATATAAACATTATTAAAGCTCTTGATAGGTACTGGTAAGGATATATCAATTTGTGCTTCTATTAGTAATGTATGAGATTTAACATTTAAAATGTTCTCATCTGTGTTTATGATTTTAACAACTCTCTTCTAATAATTAGTTAAGTACAAAAGAGAAATTTTATTATTTCTACTTATTTATCATAAAGTTTTTATGTTAAGTAGATTAAATATAAAAAATTAAATTTGTAGAATCCCATGGAAAAGGATGGTATTTCTGGAATGGAGAATACAGAGAAAGGGAACCCAGAACCTGAGACTGTATCTAAGTAAGTATTTAGAAAATAGAATAAAAATAGTAACTCTTAGGAATGATTGTAATGGATTGTTTTCTACTTGCTAATGTCTGAATTTTATTTTCAGCTAGTGTAATTAAGTCCATTTTTAATTATAAGGATTGTTTAAACATTCAATAATGCTATTTATACTTGGTATTACAAGCATAATAAATACGCTTAAATAAATTATGGTGTGGGTCCACTAGTTAACCAAATCTTGTTAGATAAATTAGTGGTCAAGATGTATGATGATGGATAATTTTATTTATAGCAAGGGGTTTCAGAAGGGCATATTTAGGGGAACTCCCTGGTAGTCCAGTGGTTCGGGCTCTGTGCTTCCCCTGCAAGGTCACACATTCAGTCCCTGGTTGGGGATCTGAGATCCTACATGCTGCTCAGTGTGGCCAAAAACAAAAAAAACAACAGAATATTTAACATGGAGTGAGAACTAGAACAGGTCTTGGTCCAATATAAACCTGAACCACTGAATTCAGGACTGTATATTTAAGCCATAATCTGTGTCTAGTGCCCTGAAGATGTATGTTACACAGTGCTATCCTGAGTGGGTAATAATATTCCATACTTGTTGGGTATAGGTTTTTTCCAATTTTGTGGTGAAAATTTGATTTAAAAATGTTTTTTTTATAGTCATGCTTCTAGGACTGTGTCTGTTCTAGAGAGTTAACGTATTAAGAGGTATGTGTATCTTTGCAGGTCTTCTTGACACTTGTGAATTATTTTGTATTTCCAAATGGTTTACTTATTTATACCTAGGAGAAGGGAGTACTGAAAATAAGTCTCTCTGTGATATATGAGTAATTATGTGACTTCAGAATAACCATTGGTTTTATTCCTTTGTAATTACTTTAGTTTGAATAAAAAAGCTTGTCTGCAGGAAGATGATCAACCAAAGGCTTTCAGACCTGCACGACTAATGCGGGGCTTATTACAAAGGCCAAAACCAAATGTAGGTAAAGCTGCTGAAAGAAAAGAAACTCTTACATCACAGGCAAAACCTGGTGCCAGTATAGAAAAGAATGAAAACGAATCCTGTATCAACAGAGATGTAAGTACTCTGATGCCCTCCAGTTTTTTGTTAAACAAAACATAAGCCTCCTTTCATCTCCCGTTTTAAAACATCAATATTATACAATTATCTACACTGTTCTTTGAATTTAATGCCCGTATGTCATATGTGAACCGTGAACTTCTTGATGTTCAAGCTGGTTTTAGAAAAGGCAGAAGAACCAGAGATCAAATTGCCAATATCCGCTGGATCATGGAAAAAGCAAGAGAGTTCCAGAAAAACATCTATTTCTGCTTTATTGACTATGCCAAGGCCTTTGACTGTGTAGATCACAATAAACTATGGAAAATTCTGAAAGAGATGGGAATACCAGACCACCTGATCTGCCTCTTAAGAAATCTGTATGCAGGTCAGGAAGCAACAGTTAGAACTGGTCATGGAACAACAGACTGGTTCCAAATAGGAAAAGGAGTACATCAAGGCTGCATATTGTCACCATGTTTATTTAACTTATATGCAGAGTACATCATGAGAAATGCTGGACTGGAAGAAACACAAGTTGAAATCAAGATTGCCGGGAGAAATATCAATAACCTCAGATATGCAGATGACACCACTCTTATGGCAGAAAGTGAAGAGGGGCTAAAAAGCCTCTTGATGAAAGTGAAAGTGGAGAGTGAAAAGGTTGGCTTAAAGCTCAACATTCAGAAAACGAAGATCATGGCATCTGGTCCCATCACTGCATGGGAAATAGATGGGGAAACAGTGGAAACAGTGTCAGACTTTGTTTTTCTGGGCTCCAAAATCACTGCAGATGGTGACTGCAGCCATGAAATTAAAAGACGCTTACTCCTTGGAAGGAAAGTTATGACCAACCTAGATAGCATATTCAAAAGCAGAGACATTACTTTACCAACAAAGGTTCGCCTAGTCAAGGCTATGGTCTTTCCTGTGGTCATGTATGGATGTGAGAGCTGGACTGTGAAGAAGACTGAGCGCCGAAGAATTGACGCTTTTGAACTCTGGTGTTGGAGAAGACTCTTGAGAGTCCCTTGGACTGCAAGGAGATCCAACCGGTCCATTCTGAAGGAGATCAGCCCTGGAATTTCTTTGGAAGGAATGATGCTAAAGCTGAAACTCCAGTATTTTGGCCAACTCATGCGAAGAGTTGACTCACTGGAGAAGACTCTGATGCTGGGAGGGATTGGGGGCAGGAGGAGAAGGGGACGACAGAGGATGAGATGGCTGGATGGCATCACCGACTTGATGGGTGTGAGTCTGGGTGACCTCCGGGAACTGGTGATGGACAGGGAGGCCTGGCGTGCTGCAGTTCATGGGGTTGCAAAGAGTCGGACACGACTGAGCGACTGATCTGATCTGATGTCATAGCCAGAAGCTTTGCTAATTGTCAAATCACTTAGCTCTCAGCTCTGTGGATTTTAAGCATTTATATGATGAATCATCTGCTTTTACCTTATGCATGTTTGGACTTGCCTTCTTCCCCCATCACTCAGCAGGTATGATTACACTTCCCTTTTGAAGGGAATTAACAGGATTATACTTCTCTTTCGAAAATATAGGTAGGTGTCTGAATTTTAACACTGATTTAAACAAATAGAATGTTAAAAGCTCCCTACTATAATATTCCTTCAACAAACATTATAAACTTTAGATATTTACATAATAACTGGTCTTTGTGCTAAGAGTAAAAATTGGTGTGGTTTGAGATTGGAATTTCTTTTGTAGTAATTCCCCAGGTCTATAATGTGATTATAATAATCCAAAAGATTTAGAAAGACAGAACCCAAGGAATAATTTTAACAGATTACTTGCTTTCTGACTGGGAAGGAAAGAATAAGGGCTTTGAGATGAGATAAAAGGTGTGGCTTATGAAATTTTTTATATCTTAAGAAAAAACATTAAAAAGTGCCTCTTAGGAAATTCCCTGATGATCCAGTGGTTAGGATTCTGTGCTTCTGCTGCTGGGGGCCTGGGTAAGATCTGTTAGCTGTACAGCCCAGCCCAAAAAGAAAAGTGCCCCTTGAATATCACTTTACAGTTTTGAAATGTTTACCATTTTCCTTGTACTCAAATTGTACGTAATGAATGAAATCTTTTATAAATGGGTGTTTCATTCTAAGACCTAAAACTTTTTAAAAAATGTGTTTGTTTTATTAAGACTCCTGAACAGCTAGAAGATCAATCATGTGAAAATTTTGAGTGTGAAGACATTGCATCACTATCTGAAAAAAAAGACAGTTCCTTTCAAAATGTGCAGTCAGATGACCCCAAGGCTGTTAATGAATGTCTGAGGTAGGCATTGTCTTATTGATGATATAATATTTGAATTATATATAAAGTTTTAGAAATTATCAAACATTTTTTAAAAACAATAGCAAATCGGATTGATTTGTTATCTGTTTATCAAGTTACATAGTATTTGCAAACATGCATTCACCTTTCAAGGCAATTTATCTCACTGCCTTCATGTTGATTTCTCACTTATTGGTATTTTGATGAATTTTACCCATCGCAAATTAGACCTTGAGTTATTAATAACATGCATAGTTATTAATATCACTTGACAAGCATATTAAATTATATGTCTCTATCCAAATGTGAAAATACTACTTACTTTAGTATTTGTTTCTTTAGGCTTAGATTGATCACACATATGTAGAGCGTATGTAATACTTATATGTATAAATTAATACCTTTTTACTGCCAGAGTTCTTTGTATTTGTTATTTCCCCTTTGGAGAATACCAAACTAGATTGACAGAACTATTAGTATGCTTTAAATTTTTTTTTCCTTTTGGGAATATTCAGTGCACAAAAGTAGTGAGAACAGAATAACAGATTCCTGTGTACCTACTATATAGTTTCAGCAGTTATTCATATTTTACCAATCTTTGCATTCATAGTCTGGCCTATTGTATATTAAAGCTATATGAACCCATTTAAATACTACTAACCTATGAGTGAAAGCTGGGTTTCCTGAACTACTCAAAAGGTCTCTGTTAGAAGACAAAAAAATTCCTTTATTCCTCTCTTCTTTCTTTCTTCCTTTGCTTCTTAACTTCCCTCTCTGTATCCTCTCCCTATGCCCCCAATCTATTTCTCTTCTTTGCCATAGAAATTCTGGGTAGAACCCTATACATATAACTGAATTGCTGTTGCTGTTTAGTTGCTAAGTTGTGCCTGACTCTGTGACTCCATGGACTATATCCCACCAGGCTTCTCTGTCCATGGGATTTCCCAGGCAAAAATACTGGAGTGGGTTGCCATTTTCTTCTCCGGGAATCTTACTGACCCAGGAATTGAATCTGTGTCTCCAGCACTGGCAGGCGGATTCTTTACCACTGAGCCACCTGAGAAGGCTGTACAATTGCATTATTACATATCTCTGATACAAATATTAATTACAGCCTGACACTGTTGAAAAAAAATCTAGGGACTGAAAAAAGAGAATTATCCCTACAGGCAAATGCCCGAGGAAAGGGCAAAAATGTAGGTGAAGTGGAAACAGATTTGAAAGTGGAAGAGAGATTTCTCCAAGGGAGAGGATGCTGGAGTTTATTGATGCCACTGAGGAAGTAGATTTAGAAGAGACTGAAAGAAGAGAAATATCTACACCAGAAAAGGCCTAGGAGATCAAAATATTAACCAGTCACTAGGTGATTTTTCATTCAGTTATATTTTTATTGGTTTTACCACCAGTATTATGATAAAGTACAAAACAGTGTGTGCTGCTGCTTTTTTGGAAAATAAGGTACTTGTAGTAGATAGTGATTGTTATGTGCCCAATAGCATTCAGCAGACTGCAAGATGTTGTTTATTTTCTCTTTTGTTTCATTCCCAGTTTATGTTATGAAATCACAAGCTTTTAGAGAAATGACTGTACAGGAAATCTCAGTTTGAATTGTTTTTAAAAAGTGAGGAGGGATAGACTTAGTTTTTAGTCATAAGACTGTATCTTATTCAAACTATACCTCCATCCAGCTATTTTAGATCTTGGTTAGTTCTGGCCATATAAATGAGTTCTTTAACTCTTATCCAGGCATGTGTCTGGATAAAGGATAGTAAGGGTGAAAAGGTAGAGATAGCAGATACAAATTGATTTAACTCCAAGTAGAGAATGGAAGCGGAGAAGGCAATGGCACCCCACTCCAGTACTTTTGCCTGGAAAATCTCAAGGATGGAGGAGCCTGGTGGGCTGCAGTCCATGGGGTCACTAAAAGTTGGATATGACTGAGTGTCTTCACTTTCACTTTTCACTTTCATGCATTGGAGAAGGAAATAGCAACCCACTCCAGTGTTCTTGCCTGTAGAATCCCAGGGATGGGGGAGCCTGGTGAGCTGCCGTCTATGGGGTCGCACATAGTCGGACATGACTGAAGTGACTTAGCAGCAGAGAATGGAAGAGTCTTTCTCAGTAGGTATTTGCCAACACTGATGTGGATGACAGTTAGCGAGAGACTATTCAGGCCCAATTTGCTATTATTCTAATTGATCTAGGGCTTCTGTGGTGACTCAGACAGTAAAGAATCTGCCTGCGAAGCACCTGGGTTCAATCCCTCTGTTAGAAAGATCACATGGAGAAGGGAATGGCTGCCCACTCCAGTCTTCCGGTCTGGAGAATTCCATGGACAGAGGAGTTTGGCGGGCTGTAGTCCATGGGGTTGCATAGAGTTGTACAGGACTGAGTGACTAACACACTTTCACTCATTGACCTTATTGATAGATTTAATTAGTTTTAAAATTTACTGTAATTTCCAAGGATGGAATTTTTTTTCTCTCCTTTAATTTTTAAATTTGGCCCGAAGAGTCCTGGTGCTTCATTAATTTTTTTTGTCAATTTGAGAGTTCCTGATTTTTCAGTAGTTATTTCTTAATGATCACATCTTCAATTAACAGGTTTAAAATTTGATTGTGTGTGTGTTTTCTTTCTTTTTTTTTTTTAGTATTCAGGAGGATAATAGAGCAAATAAAGATGTTCGAATTCCAAAGACTCGATTTCAGAAACCAAAGCCAAATATAGGAAGGAGAACTGGAAGAAGAGGAATTTCCTCAAAGGAAGAGGTACCAAAGGAGGTGATTGCCTCTCAGTCGACGACAGCAGCTTTGAGAGAAACTGCAACACTGGAAACCTCACTAAGGGAGAAGGAATCTGTGGAGACTAATGCTACTAAGGAAATGGAGTCAGATTTAAGAGAAATTGGAAGAAAAGACATCTCTTCCAGGGATATAATGCCAGAAACGAGTGATGTCGCTGTGGAAATGGAGACAGATTTGAAAGAAACTGAAGAAAATGACATCTCTCCCAGGGAAAAAATGCCAGAAATAAGTGATGTCACTGTGGAAATGAAGACTGATTTGAAAGAAACTGAAAAAAATGACATCTCTCCCATGGAGAAGATACCAGAAATGATTGATGTCATTGCAGAAATGGAAACAGATTTGAAAGAAACTGGAAAAAACAACATCTCTCTCAGGGAGAAAATGCCAGAAATGAGTGATGTCACTGCAGAAATGGAGACAGATTTGAAAGAAATTGAAAAAAATGACGTCTCTCCCAGCGAGAAAATGCCAGAAATGAGTGATATCATTGCAGAAATGGAGACAGATTTGAAAGAAACCGGGAAAAATGACATCTCTCCCAGGGAGACAGTACCAGAAATGATTGATGCCACTGCAGAAATGGGGACAGATTTGAAAGAAACCAGAAAAAATGACATCTCTCCCATGGAGAAAATACCAGAAATGAGTGATGTCACAGTGGAAATGAAGACTGATTTGAAAGAAGTTGAAAAAAATGACATCTCTCCCACGGAGAAAATGCCAGAAACGAGTGATGTCATTGCAGATTTGAAGGAAACTGGGAAAAATGACATTTCTCCCAGAGAGAAAATACCAGAAATGATTGATGTCTCTGTGGAAATAGAGACGGATTCGAAAGAAACTGGAAAAAATGACATTTCTCCCGGGGAGAAAATGCCAGAAATGAATGATGTCACTGAGGAAATGGGGACAGATATGAAAGAAACAGAAAAAAATGACATCTCTTCCAGTGAGAAAATACCAGAAAAGATTGATGTCACTGCGGAAATGGAGACAGATTTGAAGGAAGCTGGAAAAAATGACAACTCTCCAAGGGAGAAAATACCAGAAACAAATGTTGTCAGTGTGGAAATGGAAACAGATTTGAAAGAAAATGGAAAAAATGACATCTATCCCAGGGAGAAAATGCCAGAAATGATTGATGTCGCTGCAGAAATGGAGACAGATTTGAAAGAAACCAGAAAACATGACATCTTTCCCAAGGAGAAAATGCCAGACATGCTTGATGTTGCTGCAGAAATGGAGACAGATTTGAAAGAAACTGGAAAAGATGACATCTCTCCCATGGAGAAAATGCCAGAAATGGATGTTGTCATTGTAGAAATGGAGGCAGATTTGAAAGGAACTGGAAAAAATGACATCTCTCCCAGGGAGAAAATGCCAGAAATAAATGATGTCACTGCAGAAATGGAGACAGATTTGAAAGAAACCAGAAGAGAGAATTTCCCAAGGGAGGAGATAACAGTGGTGACTGATGCCACTGAGGAAAGAGAGACAGATTTGGAAGAGACTGAAAGAAGAGAAATGTCCCTACAGGAAAATGCCCCAGAGGAGGTTGATACTATTGGGGAAGTAGAAACAGATTTGAAAAAAACTGAAAGAGAAATTTCCCCAAGTGAGGAGATACCAGAGATGCCTGATGCTGCTGAGGAAGTACAGACAGATCTAGAAGAAACTGATAGAAGAGAAATATCTACACAAGAAAATGCCTCAGAGGTCAAAACTGTAGGTGATGAAATGGAGATAGATTTGAAAGAAATTGGAATAGAAATTTCCCCAAGGGAAAAGGTATTAGTGGGGATCAGTGCCACAGGGGAAAGAGAGACTGACTTGGAAGAAACTGGGCAGAAAGACGTTTTCCTGATGCAGAAAGCATCCGCAAAGGTGGCTGAAGTTGAGGAAATAGAGGCAGATTTGAAAGACACTGGAAAAGAAATTTCCTTGACGAAAAGCAGATCAGAAGAGATCGAGAAAAGCGTGGCAAATTTGGAAAACATAGAAAAAATAGACATTTCTCTAAGGGAAAAAGATCTAGAGGACACTGGGACCTCAAGTCGAGCTGAGGCAGATCCCTTGCAGACCAGTAGTGATGACTCCAGCACTGTGCCTTCACTGACTAATAGAGTATGTATTTTTCTGTCCTTTAAAATATCTTTTGAATAGTTTTTTTGGAGAAAAGTTATCAAAGTAATCCCAGGATTATTGGCCTTAAATCCAATAACATAAAATCACTAAAATTTTTAAATTGTGGAAAAGTTACTGTTCTTAATGTCAGTTTAAAGTTATTCTTAGATAAAAGGACTATAGGAAATTGGACTGAATTTGTGCTAATGCTAATATGAACATACAGTGGAATTGTTTCTTTTGACTGTACCTGTATCAGTTTTTCTCTTTATTTTCTGCCCCACCTCTTTTCACTTTACTTTTAAAAGTTCCTTTTATTAAAAGTTTCCAGTTCACTGAAGTTGAAGATATTCTAACATTTTCTAGTTTTCTAACTTTTTTTGGATAGGTAGTGGAGAAGTCACCCTACTCCGCTACTGTTGCCTGGAAAATCCCATGGACGGAGGAGCCTGGTGGGCTCCAGTCCATGGGGTCGCTAAGAGTCGGACACGACTGAGCGACTTCACTTTCAATTTTCACTTTCATGCATTGGAGGAGGAAATGGCAACCCACGCGTGTTCTTGCCTAGAGAATCCCAGGGACGGCGGGGCCTTGTGGGCTACCGTCTATGGGGTTGCACAGAGCCGGACACAACTGAAGTGACTTAGCAGCAGCAGCAGCAGCAATGGTGTTTGAGGTTTGGAAAAAACATAATGTGCAATATATAGAAAGACTTTCCTAAATTCTGTGTGTCACCATTTGTAAATTAAATTTCATTTTATTTAAAAATGAAAAACCTCCAAACTTCTATATTTTTAAAGACAACAGACTATATAGGCTTTTGTTTGAAATGTATGACATGGCCAAGAAGATGATTTCGATTTTACCATAAGCTCTTTTCGCATAGAAAAATCTGAACGAACTTTTTGGCCAACCCAGTATATGTGCCGATTTATTTTCAGGACTTGGGCAGGGAAGTGCTTTCCGTGGTTCATACATCTGTAGAAGAAAAGAATTCTGAAAAGGAAGTGTCAAGTCAGTTGAGTCATTTGAACATTTCTTCACAGTCTTCGGAACTTGATAAAATAGAAGACCAGAGGATGCGACCTCCAAGTGTTCCAGAGCAGTTTTCAGATATTAATTTAAGGTACAAGTATATAGGTCTGTGTGCTTTTGAAGAGAAAGATATAAAGTTATATTTGCAGATTATGTTAAACCAAGGTTTTAAGACATACCATCTGTAGCACAGTGTTGAAAATTTTAAGCTGGTTTGGGGGAAAACTGGGAGAGGTTTGAGGTCATTTTGACAGTAGATTGTGAGAATCACCAACATACAAAATTGTGTGCAACACATACTTTTAAGTCATTACAGGTGAGACAAACCTGTATTTTCTTTGTGCAAAGATGATATAATTCCTGGGCTTATTCCTAGATTGTACCACTCATGTTTTTCAGGATCTACCAAATAGTCCAATTTGTTTTCCTGTTAAGACTTAGAATTAAGTATTTTACTGCCAGTCTCTAAGGTTGTCCTAAGACTCCACTCCCACTGCCCCTTCATTTCATCCTAAAGCTTAATAATCCTTGTTCCAAAAGCAAATCTCTTCCTCAAGAACAGACGCCATGTGAAGTTAAGCTGACACCTTTTGTGAGAAGTAGATTCAAAAGACCTAAACCAAACTTAGCAAGAGCAGCTTCAAAAAGAGAGACTACGAAAGCAGAAAAGCATGCACCTGAGAAGGAGGCGGAAGCTGATAAAACAGAGACGTTTGTGATACAGCAGAACTGTGAACAAATGAGTACTCTCCCTTCTCAACATGTGAGTGTTATTTAAAATGGAGGTTTTCTGTCTTAGTTATTACAATTATTAAAGTAAAACATTTGGAATGAAAGTTTGCAAATATTTTCTCATGTTATTTTAAAAAATGTATTTGTTTGACTGCATTGGGTCTTAGTTGTAGCAGGTGAGATTTTTGTGGGCTTCTCTCTAGTTACAGTGCATGGGCTTAGTTGCATCGAGGCATACAAGGTCTTGGCTCCCTGATCAGGAATCGAATCTTGAGTTCCCTGCACTGGATGGTGGACTTGTACCAACTGGACCACCAGGAAAGTCCTTCTCCTGTAATTTTTACTGTGTTTGATATTATTGTTGCTATACTTAATGTATATTAATGTATACACTTAATGTATATACTAACTCATTATTCCACATGGTTTTTGTAAGAATCTCAAATCTCTGATGATGGACAAATATCAGGGCAAGGATTTTAAGAGGCCCCAGCTGTAGTTCAAGTTATTGAGCTACATTATGTGACCTAAAGTTCATTATGTGACCATAAGCCATATAATGCAGCCACTTTCTTCACAGGGAGATTGAGAATGACAGTCCGTCTTTATTTCACTCTGTTGTGAAAGTGAAATGAAAAGTTAAAGCTTGATATGAGTTAAAGGAGATGATTTTTATTTACTTGATTAACGTAGTCTATAAGAGATCAAGAAGTATGATACAGCATCAGAAACCTTGAAATGAAACATTCATACTAATAAGTTGAGTGCTGTAAAAGTAAAAAGTACTTTTTTGAATTAAAGTTCTTTTACAGCTTAACTTAATTCTTATTATACTTGAATATTTGTGCTTTTTCCTCCTAATCTTATATTTAAAAAAGATAAATCATGGAAATTCCCTGGCAGTCCAGTGGTTAGGATTCTGTGCTTTCATAGCTGAGGGTCTAGGTTCAGTCTCTGGGGAACTAAAATTCCATAAGCTACATGGCATGGCCCCCTCCTCAACCCTCTAAATCACTTTTTGTTGATTATTTTATCCAATTATAAAAATTTCAAGTTAAAAAAAAATCATCTAAAAAGTTAGTCCTTTATAATGTTCTGTCTCTTCCTCCCAAGTTAATCCCAAGTAGCAATTTAAAATGTATCTACCTAAACTTTTCTGTATAGATACTTATTTATATCAATAATAGAATGTGTTGGTATTTTCATTGTTTTCCAAAAATAGCATCATATCTTATAACTTTTTTCATGTAAAATATTGTGAATATCTTTTTGGATCAGTATATACAAGTTAAACTTCTTTTAAGTGACTGTATTATTACATTGTAAAGAAATTATAATTTATTTATTCAGTTGCCTGCTGATTTGTCTTATTTCCAGTTTTTTTTTGGGGGGGAGCTATTATATTGCTACAATAAATATCCTTGTTATAATTTATTAGATCCTTATTTGAGTACTTTTAATCTGGTCCCATCACTACATGGGAAATAGATGGAGAAACAGTGGAAACAGTGTCAGACTTTATTTTGGGGGGCTCCAAAATCACTGCAGATGGTGACTGCAGCCATGAAATTAAAAGACGCTTGCTCCTTGGAAGGAAAGTTATGACCAACCTAGATAGCATATTCAAAAGCAGAGACATTACTTTGCCAACAAAGGTTCGCCTAGTCAAGGCTATGGTCTTTCCTGTGGTCATGTATGGATGTGAGAGCTGGACTGTGAAGAAGGCTGAGCGCCAAAGAATTGATGCTTTTGAACTGTGGTGTTGGAGAAGACTCTTGAGAGTCCCTTGGACTGCAAGGAGATCCAACCAGTCCATTCTGAAGGAGATCAGCCCTGGGATTTCTTTGGAAGGAATGATGCTAAAGCTGGAACTCCAGTATTTTGGCCACCTCATGTGAAGAGTTGACTCATTGGAGAAGACTCTGATGCTGGGAGGGATTGGGGGCAGGAGGAGAAGGGGACGACAGAGGATGAGATGGCTGGATGGCATCACTGACTTGATGGATATGAGTCTGAGTGGCCTCCGAGAGCTGGTGATGGACAGGGAGGCCTGGCGTGCTGCAGTTCATGGGGTCGCAAAGAGTCGGACACGAGCGACTGATCTGATCTGATCTGATAAGATACATTTCTAGAAGTAGAATTGCTGGGAATTAAAATTATTGATTGATATTGCCCTATTGTCTGCAAAGACTGTATCAATTTATTCTTCTAATTGTTTATTAAAATTCTTATTTCCCTATACTTTTACCAACCCTCAATGAAATGTTTTTATCTACCTTCTAGGATGTGGCTTCTCTAGTGACATCAAGAGAAAAAGACAAATTAGATCACGGTCCCAAGGAGACTATGATATTACCATGTGTGCAGACTGAAAAGGATCTTTCACCTTTGAGTTCTTGTAAATCTAAAGAGGAGTCTCAGTCTATACAAACCCAGGAAAAGGAATTACTTGTCTCTATGGGGTAAAAAGTGGTAGTTTTTTAAAAATCTAAAATAGAATCATTTCAAGTATTCATTTTTTTTTAAGATGTGTTAGTGTAGTTTAAAAGTGAGTATCAAGAGTAGTTGGTTTATTTTTTATTCATGTGGCAGACTGCCTAAAATAGAAAATCAGTTTTACTTCAACATGTTTTAACACTTGCCTGCTTATATTCACTGTTAGCTGCTTAGAATCTTATGCAAAGCAATGAATTTTAAAATATGTGTGTATAAGGTATGTATTGATTACCTCTTTAAAAATTTTAGTAAGGTACATATGGGCTTCACCAGTGGCTCTGGTAAAGAATCCGCCTGCCAATGCAGGAGATGCGGGTTTGATCCCTCAGTTGGGAAGATCCCCTGGAGAAGGAAATGGGCAGCCCACTCCAGTATTCTTGCCTGGAAAATCCCATGGACAGAGGAGTCTGGCGTGCTCCCATCGCGTCAGGGAAGAAACACGACTTGGTGACTAAACAACAACAAAGATACATATAAAATTTACTATCTAACCATTTTTAAGTATATTGTCCAGGGGCATTAAGTACATTATCAATGTATTGTACACCATCACCACCATTTATCTCCAGAACATTTTCTTCCCAAACTGAAACTCTATACCCAGTAAAGAGGAACTTCCCATTGCCCCTTTCTCCAATCCCTGGCAGCCACCATCGTACTTTCTATTACTATGAATTTGGATATTGTAGGTAACCTCATTACCTTTTGAGAATTGAAATAACTTTTTTTTAATAAAATGAGTTGTAGTCAGAAAGTAATTTAATTTTCGTTTACTGTACAAAATGTTTTTATAGTTTTATTAGATTCAAATTTTTTATTTTTACAGTAATTTTCATTTTTTACAATCAAGCTTTCTCTCTTTTCTCCTGTCCCCTTTTCTAGGGCTCATAATATAAACACTTTTGAACAAGGAATAAAGGAAAAGGTTATCCAAACTGCTCCACTAGTAAGGGGTCGACTTCAGAGACCCAGACCAAACTTAAGAAAGGCTGGCCAGAGGCAAGTAATAGAAAAAAGTGAAACCAGAGAAACAACTAAGGAAGAAAAGATGCTACAAAAAGATGAAACTGGAGAGAAATTCCTGACTGTGGTAAGATATTGCTGTGTAATTAAATCAAGCCCTTTAATGCATATGAGAATATCAAATGGTAGCTCAGACTTGGCTTAGAATATAAGCACCTGATGTTTACTCTAGTTAATTAATATATAACGTATTTACTTTTGTTTCAGATTTACTATTGTGGACTTTTTTTTTTTTCTAATGGAAATAGATTCCCCCTCCCCTCTACTAAGAAACCTATTAATTACAAAAATGTTCAATCAATACAAAATAATGCAATAATTACCCCATAGTCTCACCACTCTTGAGGCAAATACTGAAAACCTTTTGATATGCATGTGTGTGTGCATACTTACATAAATTTATATAATAAAATCATTGTATGCATATTATTTTGTGACTTACTAGTTTTCACTTGTTATACTAAGTGGTTTTCCATGTCATGAAATAGGACGTTAAATAATTTTTAACTACTGGGTAACATTCTGCTATTTTGAATGACAATTTAATCAATCTCTTATTAATGGAGCTTTTGATGTTAGAAAGAAATGTTAAGGAGTTTAATGCCCCATTTCAACAGATCTTGTTTTTCTGTTCTTTTTTTCTCTGCTAAAGGAAAATCTACATTTGAAATAAAGTGACTATAATCCTTATTTGCTCCCTCCCCCAATTAAAACCAAACGTATTGAACTCTTTGGGAAGGAGATTCACAATAGTTGGTTATTGTAGTTTTTGAAGCATTACACGAATGTATTACTGCAATAATTGAAAATTTCTCTGTGAATTGGCAGTTTTGTTTTGGGCAGCAAAACGTGAACATTGCATACACAAGTTTGAGATTTCATTTTAAAAACCTAAATACCTTTCTTAATGATGGAAATATTTTAGGAAGTATGTTCTGTTACTAAAAAAAAAAAACCCCAAAACAACTAATATAGTTTTGTCATTTCAGCCAAATTCTCAAATTGCAACCGAAATTGAAGTTGTATCCTCTGAAGTGTCAGAAGGCAGAATGTCTGAAAACCAGAGCCACGTTCTTTTAGAAAACCTTCATATTAACAAAGTAGATGTTTTAGGTGAAAAGATGAGGTGAGTTTGCTTTTAATCAGAAAATCGTAAAACCTTTCAAAGATAAAGGTTGGATATTTGAATATATTTCACGTTTCATAAGTTTTATGAAAGAAAAATAATTATGAAATTAGAATATTTTAAATCTACTTCTTGGGATTTCCCTGGTGGTCCAGTGGTTAAGAATCCTCCTGCCAAGGCAGGGACACAGGTTCGATCCCTGGGTCTGGATCCACATGGTGCAGGGCGGCTAAGTCTGTGCACCACAAGTGCCAAGCCTGTGCTCTAAAGCCCACGTGCCCTGGAGCCCGTGCTCCCCAACAGGAGAAGCCAGTGCATTGAGAAGCCTGTGCAGTGCAACTAGAGAGTAGCCCCTGCTCCCTGCAACTAGAGAAAGCCCATGCACAGCAGTGAAGACCCAGCACAGCCAAAAGTAAAAAAAAAAAAAATCTGCTTCGAATACCCTTAAGAATTGCGTGACTGGTGTTCTCTTAGTTTATAACTTAGCTGAGAAATTTGGCAGTCATCCTCACTTTTAAAGTAAACTTTTATGGGAGAGGTTCTTAAGATCTTTGCATCTTTAGAAATTTACAGCCTACTGGTAAAATTCATAAATAGGAAGTGCTGTAAAATACTTACTATGTGCTGTCCTTAGAGTTGTGTCCCATGCCAAATGATAAGAATGTTATCTTTTAGATGGAACACTAGATGGTTGAAGATATTTTAGCACTACTCCTTTTATTTATTACTTGCAATCTACTTTATTATTGATACAGGAGCCCCTGGTGGCTCAGACGGTAAAGAATCTGCCTGCAGTGCGGGAGACCTGGGTTCGATCCCTGGGTTGGAAAGATCCCCTGGAGAAGGAAATGGTAACCCACTCCAGTATTCTTGCCTGGAAAATCCCATTGACAGAGGAGCCTGGCAAGCTACAGTCCATGGCGTCGCAGAGTTGGACACAACTGAGCGACTTCACTTTCACTTTCATTACTGATGATGTTAAATTAGGATTTGTTAGTTTCTTCTTTTTTAATGTGTAAGGAAAATTTTAAAATCTTCCCTTTCTGGATATGGTTCATGGTCCATCTAATTGTAGTTTATGACACTATTTTTGTAACTAGGTCATGTTGTAGTGAATATTTGTTAGTTTTCCTCCAGAATGTCTTCAGCACTTGCATATTGACTTTTGAACATTCTAGCTTTAATTATATGGAATTAACTTGATTTTGGGGAAATGAGAAAGAGATGGTGCTGTATCATTTTTTCACTCTCTGTGAAGCTGTAAGAGTAGGATTTGGGCATAATGTCATCTGTTTGAACAAGTTATGCTGTTGATTTAGCTTAACTTTATACAGTCTACCTTTATTAAGGCAGACTTCTTACATGAAGCACTTACTGTTTTAGTATGAATTTCTGTCATTTCTTTTGTTTCCCTTTGTGTGTGTGTGTGTATCTTGAAAAGCCTTTTTATATTTGTTTTTCTTTTAAGACTAAGTCTTTAATTAGCAAGTGATAAGAGAATGCTTCGTTGCAAGAGTCCCCTCGGGGAAAAGCCCTAAATGAAGTGCAGGAGCAAGTCAAGGGATTTGTGGGGAAAGAGGGAACAGCAGTTGAGAAGTACTTCAGGGAAAATCATATCTGACATGTTTGAGGGCCAGCAAAGGGGGCCAGTGTGAAACGGGACGAGAAAAGAGCAGCTACATGAAAGGTAAAGACTGAGTGGGAGAAGCACAGGTTATGTGGGGCCACTGTCAGGATTTTGATTTTTACTCTAAATGAGCCTTTAAACTCTAGCGACCTTTGAGTTCAGCCTTCCCTAATACCTCATTTATGACTGACTGTAATGTATAATAGATCCAGAGGACTTAAATGGCTTGCTCAAAGTACATTGGCAAGTTAGTTTTTAAACTTAATGTTTTTAGAATTTATCACTTTTAGACTAGCAGATTCCTTTTTACACTCAGCCTTCATATTTTTTAATGAGCGAGACCAAACTTTCAAATTTCTATATGGAAACCCCTTACTCACCTGCCCCTTTTAGTTTATTTATCTAGTTTTGGCTGCGCTGGGTCTTTATTGTTGCCGAGAAGGCTTCCTCTGGTTGTGATGAGTGGGGGTCACCCTTCATTGCGGTGCTTGGGCTTCTCATTGCGGTGACTTCTCTCGCTGCAGAGAACAGGTTTTAGGCTCACAGGCCTCAAGCACCTAAGCTATGGTGCATGGGCTTAGTTGCTCTTCAGCATGTGGAATCTTCCCAGACCAGGTATTGAACCCAAGTCCCATGCGTTGGCAAGTGAATTCCTATCCACTGTAATGCCAGGGTTTCCAGCTTTTAGCTTTACCATTACTGATGCTTTCTTCAGAGTATATATTCAGTCTAGTTTTAAAGTTAGCATATTCTTATGTCTAGCAGTTTTTTACTTCTTTTAACCCCAGTAGCAGATTGAGCTTATATATATATTTAATAATTAAGTACCTTTGTAGAATCACATTTGATTGTAAGTTACTTATACTTGAATGTAACATGTTTTCCCAAATACATTAGCCTACACTGGAATGTATTCAGTTCAGTTCAGTTCAGTTCAGTCACTCAGTCGTGTCCGACTCTTTGCGACCCCATGAATCATAGCACGCCAGGCCTCCCTGTCCATCACAAAGTTCAGGGTTTCACTCAGACTCAAGTCCATCGAGTCAGTGATGCCATCCAGCCATCTCATCCTCTGGTGTACCCTTTTCTTCCTGCCCCCAATCCCTCCCACCATCAGAGTCTTTTCCAAGGAGTCAGCTCTTCACATGAGGTGGCCAAAGTACTGGAGTTTCAGCTTCAGCATCATTCCCTCCAAAGAAATCCCAGGGCTGATCTCCTTCAGAATGGACTGGTTGCATCATAACCTTGTTAGAACGTCTTATGATCTTCCTTGGTGTTTCACTGCTGGATGAATTTAGCAGGATTGGAACATTTAGAAATGTAACTACTTTGTCTTCTAGGTAATTTATTAGAAATATTAAGTCTTAAAGACTTAAGATTAGTCTTTAATGCAGCTCTTTCAGAGAACTCACGATTGATACTTACATATCCAGTTTTTCTTTATCCAGATTATATTAGTTTTAAACTTCTTAATTTACATCGTTGCCAGTTATTAAATATTTCCCAGGAAACTTTAGGATAGCTGTTTGTGTTGCCTTGGGAGCTATGGCTACTGTATTGAATGTGAAAACCTTGTCTTTCTCTGACTTGGCAGATACATATGGGTTTATTTTGATCTTTATGATATTAGCTGTCAATAAACCCTTTTCTATGAGCTGACAGGCATGTGGTGGGAGAACAGACTCTAGCTTTCAAATCTGCTTTTGAACTAGAAGAATCAAGGTTGTTGGGACCAGTGTATATTTGTTCATGCTTCAGAGCCCAGTTGAGGGTTTGTTTAAAGTATCATTATGAAGTCCATCTTCAATTACTGGCATTTTTGCTTTGTATCTAGTTATTTCTCTGAAAATTAGTTAAAGTAGCATGGAATCACACTCTAGAATAAATGAATGAAAATTAAAAAAGATTGAATATCAATATATTAATGTGAAACTATTCTTCAAGCTAAGTGGAAGTTATAAAAGCTTTTAATGTTCTTTCATATCAGCACATGAGGTTTCGTTTTATATGTTTAGTTTTATAGCCTATTTATGTCCTTTGAACATAGAATTGGTTTGTACCCAGAATTGTTTAACTGCAGTCACATCAACAGGAATTCTGATTTTGGTTCTTCAACATGATTTGTATTTCATTCTAGACATGGACATGAAACGTGTGTTCCTAGTCCACCACAAATGATAAGAAGACAGTTCCAAAGGGCTAAGCCAAATTTGGGAAGAGCACAAAGTAAGAAAGAAGCATCAGACATAGAAGAAGACAGAGCAGATCAGAGGAAGGCAGGGAAGCCAGAATACAGTTGGTCACAGCATGAAGATTCTGACAGCCAGCTTCTTCAAAAAGTAAGTTTGAAAAAAAATTTATTAGTGGGCTGTGTTTTATCTATATCATGAAAGAGAACATTTAAAAATAATTTTGCTTTTTGTATTACAACTATTTTCATGAAAGCTGATTGACTCTCCTAATATTTTGATAGTTTAGAAACCAATTAGTTGTGTGTACATGTGTAAGCGTAGCGCTTTAAGCCAAACTACCAAACCAAATTACCATACAGATTGTTTCCATGATAATATCAGCTGTTTATTCTTAAATTTAAGGGAAAACCTGAGTTTCTGACATCTCTGGAGGTTTCAGCAAGAAAAGATTCTGTAGGTTCCAAGGAGACTAAATTGGCAAAAAATGATGCTCAATCAGAAGTTGAACCATCAGGAAGTGTTGGAGAGAAGACTGGAGAGGATAATTCTGTCTGTGCAGTTGTTGAAAAACAGTGTATCAGTAAACCAAGGTAAAGTTTTATTTAACAAGTGCTTGCAGGATAGTAAATACAAATAATATTCCTTATGGATGTCCTACTCTAATTTATTGATAAGAGTAAAAAAGATTTGTTAACAGAAGTGTGGGTTGTTTTTTACTGACAGGTCTGTTTCTTTCCCACTTTTGATTTTTATTTACTTTTTAAAAATAATTTCTGAAAGATTTTTCTTTCCTACATTTAAAATTTCTGGGTATTGAGTATATTAGGCATGAGCAGGAACCTGACTAAAGAGTAGTATGTATTGCCTCAATAACTAGGATGCTAATTTGAATGGAGTCACAAACACAAGTAAAGGGGATCCTTTTCCCATAGTTTTCAAGGAGAGTGGAAGGGAGCCTGCGTTCTAAAAAAATAATTGCTATGATGGATTTCCATCTTTTTTATTTTAACCTAATCTGTTTACCTAGTAAGATAAACCATATGACTTTTTGATCTCTTATTTTGTATTTATTGGCCCAGTGTTCTTTATCTTTTTTCCTTCTAATAATTTCCAGTCTTGTATTTCATCATCACTTAAACAACAAGGGGAAAAATGGCTCACAATTAAAAACTTCCTGTGAAAAATTTATAGGTAGATAACTAAGATTTAACTCTTGAGTGAGAAACTAGTAACTGTAAATTCCTCTCATTCTCTTCACAGCATGTGTTGACAGAATGGGTGGTGAGCATTTTATATTAATGGCTTGAATTGAGATTTCACTTTAAAAGTTGAGATTTCATTATAATCATCCTTGTGCACGTAATGACTATGTTGCTATTTTGATTAAACATCCAGCTCCCCTCAATTGTTAAAAGAACCAGATAATTCTAAAATTGCTCTGGATCGAAGAAGAGCGCTCTCTTCTGCCTCTGAGCGTGAGATAGATCATAGTAGAAGGAGAGTACGTCGAAAGGGAAGCATCCCCAAAGGGCGTGGCTCAAAACGAAGTCGGAGTAAGACCTCGAAGAAGGAGCCCAGAGCTTCCAGGTCTGTGCTGGTGACTCTTCGAGCTTCCCAGGAAGAAGACGAAGATGATGGTGAAGACTTTGACTATGAAGAAGAAAGCTATCATCTTGCTCCCGAAGAAGTAAACAAGGCTCCAGTGTTTGTACCTATTGGTCTCAGATCTCCCGAACCTGTTCCTGTTCAGATTGAGGAAACTATGGAAGAGGTAGTTTGACTTTAAAATCCTTGGAACTTTATCTTACTTGTTTTTTGCTTTTGGTGGATCATTATCTCTTCTCTTAGCCATATTAGAATCTGAGGATTACTGGTGTAATTTGTTTGGGGCCTAAATTAGTAGAAATAGACTTGTGTGACCTCCTGTGTTTGCTCAGCCCCTGCAGCTCAGGCCCAGCTCAAGGTAGTGAGTATAACAGCACTAAGACAAATTAATTTCACTTGCAGGCAGGGACCAGCTTGTCTTATTGAGCTATGTATTTTGTACCTATAGCCTTCTCGTTTTTAGGAAGCATTTCATAAGTGTTGACAGACTGATGAGAGAACTTGTGGGAAAGTAGGGACAAGTTGGGGATCATGGAAAGTAAAGTGCTGGTTACTAAGAAAACTAGCTCTGGATGTTTTGCTTACCGTTCGTCAGAATCACAGACCCTTCAAAACCCTTAAATGTTTCATTTTTGCCAAGATGATGTCAATCAATAACAATTACTGTATTTTAGGTTTTTAAATTGTGTATGAATGTGAATTATCTCTTCAGTTTAATATTTTATGATTCATTTTGTTTTCCTGTGATGGCATGCCAAAATGAAATAATGAAACTTTTCATGTTGGCAGCTTGTAATCCCCACGAATGTCACAGATGTAGGATGCATAACTGTTGTTGAACATCAGCTTTCATCAAACATAGATGTGATTCCTCAAGAAATGAGACAAGAAGAAAATTTGAATACATTATCAGTTGTAAGCATCTGTTTTATTATGTTTTACCTCTGATTCTTTGTTTACTTTCAAACGACTCAGAGTTTATTTTGAAAGCTGTAGGTTTATAGTTAGTTCCTAACTTGTATGATTGGCATTATTATTTCTAGGAGCTGAAAGTATAAATGGTAGAAACTAGTGAATAATTTATAGATTTTATATTTGACTTGAAAAGTATAGATTTTTGTGTATGGGAATAGCTCTTAATATCTTCTTAGACTTATGTTAAAATTCTAATGCATTAAATATAAACTAAATTTCAATTATCTAAAACATACTTAGTTGCCTTTTCTTGGCACACTCTTGCTCACTTGATTGGTATTTATCTTGTTTTTATAAATGAAGTCTTATAACTTTTTAAAAAAACAGCTTTATTAAGATACAGTTCATGCACCATTCAGTTCATCCATTTAAAGTATCCATTTCATTGGTCTTTAGATATTGGCACAGTCAACTTTAGAACGTTTTTGTCACCTCAAGAAGAAGTCTTGTGCCCATTGATAGTTGCTCCTCATTTCCTTCCAACCTTCCCCAGACCTAGGTGACCAGTGACCAATTTTTTGTTTCTATAGATTTCTCATTCTGGATGTAAACACACAGTATGGTCTTTATTCATTCATCTGTTCATGGACATATAGATTGTTTCCATCTTTTGGCCATTATAAATAATGCTGCTATGACCATTCGCATCCAAGTTTCTGTATGGACATATTTTTCGTTTCTCTTGGGTACATTCATGGGAGTATAATTGCTGTGTCATATGGTAACTTTGTTTAATCATTTGAGGAACTAGTAGACTGTTTTTCAAAGTTACTGCATCATTTTATATTCCTACCGATGATGTATGAGAATTCCAGTTTCTTCACATCCTGACTTTTTTATTTTACTTTTTGGATCTAACCGTCCTAGTAGATGTGAAATGATACCTATCATTATGGTTTTAATTTGTATTCCCTAATGATTAATGATGTGTTGAGCATCTTTTCATGTGCTTTTCTTGGCCATTTTTATATCTTCTTTGGAGGAAATGTCTGTTTGGAGCCTTTGCCTATTTAAAATTTATTTTGGTCTATTTGTCTTTTTTTTTGAGTTGTAAGCATTTTTTTATATTCTTGATACAAGTTCCTAATTGTATATATGGTTCTCAAACTTTTTACCTCATTCTGTGGGTTGTTTTATTATTTTCTTGACAAGTTTTTAGAGTACTTGGAGTTCCATTTATCTGTTTTTGTTGTTGTTGTTGCTCATGCTTTTACTGTCACATCTAAGAATACTTTACCAAAGCTAAGGTCTTAAAGATTTACTCCTGTTTTACATTTAAGTCTTTAATCCATTTTGAGTTTTTTTTTTTTTGGCCATACCATGTGTCTTGTGGGATCTTAGTTCCTTGACCAGAGCTTGAACGCGGGTCCTCAGCAGTGGAAGCACCAACTACTAACCACTGAATTGCCAGGGAGTTTCCCTCATTATGACTTAATTTTTATATGGTGTGAGATTAGAGTTCCAGTTCGTTCTTTTGCATATGACTGTCTAATGGTTGCATCATTTCTTTGAAAAAACTGTTCTTTCCCCTTTGAAGTTTTTTTATTTTTGTCAAAAATTAGTTGGCTGCAGATACGTGGACTCTCAATTCTATTCCGTGGACTTATTTGTCTGCTTTAATGCTGGAGAGGCTCTGTTGTTTTTTGTTGCTCTGTAATAAGTTTGGGAATTTAGAATAGGATGACTTATACTTTTTTTCTGTTTTTAGGATTGTTTTGGCTATTGTGGGTCTGTTGGAATTCATATGAATTTTAAAATCAACTTAACAGTTTCTATAAACATGTCAGTTGAGATTCTGATTGGGATTGCATTGAATTTGTAGATCAGTTGGAGGAACAGTTATTGCCTTCATAACAATGTTGAGTCTTTCAGTCAATGGACATGGAATATATTCTCATTTACTTAACTCTTCTTTGATTTCTTTTGACAATGTTTTGTAGTTTTCAGAGTATGAGCTTTGCGCTTCCTTCATTTGCAAGTATATTTTTATTTTTCATGCTATCGTGAATGGAATTGTTTTCTTTAATTTCAAATTTGGCTTGTTTATTACCAATTTATAGGACTGCATTTGATTTTTGTATATTGATCTTGTATCCTGCAACTTTGCTGGACTCATTTATTCTAACAGTTTTTCAGTGGAGTCCTTAGGATTTTCTACCTACAAGATCATGGTATATATGAATAGAGGTAGTTTTACTTCTGCCTTTTTGTATTACTTTTGTAGGTCTACTGTAACAAAGTACCATGATCTGAGTGGCTTATTCTCTCATAGTTCTAGAGGCTAGAATTCCAAAATCAAGGTGCTGCTGGTGATGGCAGTTGCTGGCAGTCCATGTCATTCCTTGGCTTGTGGCAGCACAGTCCAGCCCTGCCTCTTTCCCATGATGTTGTTCTCCCTGTATGTGTGTCTGCTTTTCTTATGAGGACAGCAGTCTGACTAGATTAGGGCTAACCCTAACCCACTATAACGTCATCTTCACTTGATTATATGTAGGAAGACCCTGTTTCAAAATAAGGTCACATTCACAATACTGGGGGTTAAGACTTAGGTGTGTCTTTCTGGGGAATATAATTCAGTTTATCACACATTCCAGTCTGGATGTTATATTTCTTTTCTTGCTTTAATTACCATGTCTAGAATTCCAATACAGTCTGAATATAGGAAGGGAAAAGCATCCAGTCTTTCACCATTAAGTTCGATGTTCAGTTCAGTTCAGTTACTCAGTTGTGTCCAACTCTTTGCGACCCCATGAATCATCTCACGCTAGGCCTCCCTGTCCATCACCAACTCCCGGAGTTCACTCAAACTCACATCCATCGAGTCAGTGATGCCATCCAGCCATCTCATCCTCTGTCGTCCCCTTCTCCTCCTGCCCCCAATCCCTCCCAGCAT
This sequence comes from Tragelaphus eurycerus, assembly GCA_935064755.1. Taxonomy (NCBI): domain Eukaryota; kingdom Metazoa; phylum Chordata; class Mammalia; order Artiodactyla; family Bovidae; genus Tragelaphus; species Tragelaphus eurycerus. The sequence goes on along the minus strand of CAKXYN010000024.1, from coordinate 10,338,303 downwards.
CAGTCTTTTCCAATGAGTCAGCTCTTTGCATGAGGTGGCCAGAGTATTGGAGTTTCAGCTTTAGCATCATTCCTTCCAAAGAACACCCAGGGCTGATCTCCTTTAGAATGAACTGGTTGGATCTCCTTGCAGACCAAGGGACTCTCAAGAGTCTTCTCCAACACCACAGTTCAAAAGCATCGATTCTTCGGTGCTCAGCTTTCTTTACAGTCCAACTCTCACATTCATACATGACCTCAGGAAAAACCATAGTCTTGGCTAGACGGACCTTTGTTGGCAAAGTAATGTCTCTGCTTTTGAATATGCTATCTAGGTTAGTCATAACTTTCCTTCCAAGGAGTAAGCGTCTTTTAATTTCATGGCTGCAGTCACCATCTGCAGTGATTTTGGAGCCCCCAAAAATAAAGTCTGACACTGTTTCCACTGTTTCCTCATCTATTTGCCATGAAATGATGGGACCAGATGCCATGATCTTCGTTTTCTGAATGTTGAGCTTTAAGCCAACTTTTTCTCTCTCCTCTTTCACTTTCATCAAGAGGCTTTTTAGTTTCTCTTCATTTTCTGCCCTAAGGGTGGTGTCATCTGCATATTTGAGGTTATTGATATTTCTCCTGGCAGTTTTGATTCCAGCTTGTGCTTCTTCCAGTCCAGCATTTCTCATGATGTACTCTGCATATAAGTTAAATAAGCAGGGTGACAATATACAGCCTTGACGTACTCCTTTTCCTATTTGGAACCAGGCTGTTGTTCCATGTCCAGTTTGATGTTAGCTGTGGATTATTCAGAGATGCCCTTTTCCAAATTGAAAAGTTCCATTCTGTTCGTACTTTGTGTTAAGTGTTTTATCATGAAAGACTGTTGAAATTTGTCATATGCTCTTTCTGCACCTCTTGAGATGATCATCTAATTGTTGTCTTTTATTGTATTGATATGATGTAACACATTGATTTGAATTTTGGATGTTAAACCAAAACATTGCATCCCTGGGATAAATTCTTCTTAGTCATGGCATATAATTTTTTTATGTTGTTGGATTCAATTTGCTAGTATTTTATGGAGGATTTTTTTGGGTCCATATTCATAATAGATACTAATCTATTATCTATGATAATCTGGTACCAAATTTTTTGTGACATCAGGAACTGAAAGCCCTCCAGCTACGGCCTGCAGGGAGAAGGAGCGCAGTTTTCTTGGCTGCAGCAGTCTGAGGTAGAGTTTCTGCCTCACTGAGCTGAAAGGAGGGAGAGAACAGTCTTAGTTCAAATACCAGGGACTTTCACCTTTGTTACTGTATCTTCAGCAGTTTTTCAAACATATGCGTATCTTATGCCCTTAAGATCTAGAGGCTTTAAATGGTTGCTCTTTAATAAAATGTTGCCAGTTTCATTGGAGAGAGGGCCAGCAGAGCTCCTCATGTTGTCATGCTGGGCATAGATCCTGTAACTACTTCTCTCTCTCTCTCTTTTTTTTTAAATTAACTTTTAATACATTATTTATTTATTAATAATTATTTATTTTGGCTGTGCTAGGTCTTCGTTGCTGCACTGGCTTTTCTCTAGTTGCAGACAGCAGGGCCTACTCTTTAGTTGCGGTGTGCGGATTTCTTATTTTGGTGGCTTCTCTTGTTGCAGAGTAGGGGCTCTGGGGCCTCCGGGCTTCAGTGATTGCAGAATGTGGGCTCAATAATTGTGGCTCCCAGGCTCTGCAGCACAGGCTCAATAGTTGCAGGGCACAGGCTTAGTTGTTCACGGCCTGTGGGATCTTCCTGGATCAGGGATTGAATCCAAGTCTCCTACGTTGGCAGATTGATTCTTTACTACTGAGCCATCAGAGAAGCCCCTATACATTGTTAATTTGCTGAAATTTTTTTAAGTTTGAAGCCAACTAGTAGTGTAAAGAATTCATGATATTCTTCAGACCTTGGTTTTCATTGGGTCAAAACTAGTAGCAGGTATGACTGAAGTTGAAGGATTATGAAAGTGAATAAGAAAGGCAGATGCTTGTTACATATGACTACAGTTAAAATTTGCATATAACAAAAGGTAAAAGAAGGAGCAAGAGTTGAAAATATTTGACTGTTAAACTCTATTTCTGTTATAAAATGTTATAAATAATTATAAATTTCCACTCCATTGTAACGACAGGCACTTAAAGACCTGTAAAATGTAGTGCTTTTTGATATACAGAACATGTATTTGGGAAAATACATAAGATATTATTAATACTTTTCTTTTGCTGTTTTAGGAAATGACCATAGGTGAACATTCCCAAGCTGAAACAGGTAACTGTTAATAAGGAAACTGCTAAAAATTCTTGGTTAACCCCAACAAGCACAGTGATTTAGCATTGGTGATAGTAAATGAGTCAGTTTGCTGAAAAGTTGAAGGAGAAGATTTAGCAGGTGAATGTATTATTTCTAGGAGAAACTTGGATTCTTGGAATGCTGCTTTAGAGAGTGATTAACTGTTTAATAAAGAAGTGTGTATTTTCTCTGATAATGCACAGATGTGAATATTTCCTTTGAACGTATTGAGTTATTTAATGGGAAGGAGGCACTTTTAGTGGGTTAAAGTCAACAGTTGTTACTTTCTTTATTGGTAGTATATAAACTGAATGAAACACTACCCTAGTAAGGGGTTAGTGGTATGGAAACTTGTTAATAGAGGGTAAACATCTACATTGAAATTCTTTTCTAAAGAAACAAACTTAATTTTCCAGATTCATTCTTCTATTAATGTTGGTTTGGTTTTTCAGAAAGTACCAACGATGGGAGCACTGAAGCTGCCATAACTCTACTGACTATGGGAGATCTGGTGTTGCAGTCAGAGATTAGCCCAGAACAGAGTGATGGTAAGAAGAAAAGAGAAGTCCTAACAAAAGAAGAAACCTTTAAAATCCAATGTTTAAGAGATTATACTCATATTTGAATATTAAGTGACTATCTGCCTTTTTATATTAGAAGTTAATGTCACTTTGTTATTTTTCTAGAAAAGGTAATATGTATGTATATTATCCCTGGGTTGGGAAGCTCCCCTGGAGGAGGGCATGGCAGCCGGTTCCAGTATTTTTGCCTGGAGAATCCCCATGGGCAGAGGAGCCTGGCAGGCTACAGTCCATGGAGTTGCAAAGAGTCAGACACAACTGAGCGATTAAACACACACAAGCACACACACACGTATTGATCCATCCTACTTACTTGGCCCTCCAAATGTAGTGGCCTCTGTTTTCACAGAGTGCACTGGGTTTACTAAGGATAATAGGTATTTGTGGAATAGTTAATCTACTGAATCCTCTACCTTTATCATCATAGATATCATTGGTCAGCTAAGTTCATTGATTACTGATCACTCTGTGCATGTTTCTTTGGCACAGGAGCTGCTGCTTTAGATAGACTTCTCAATTCCATGACAGTCAAATAGTGTGGAGGATAGTAGCAATCATTGAGATTATTTAGACTATTATGTTAGTCTAAATACGTGTCAGCCAAGACTTTTAGTATTTTATTTTAGCCTGTGGTCTTTACTATCAAAGTACCTTCTACTTTGTGTGTGTGTGTGTGTGTGTGTGTGTGTGTGCGCGCGCGCGCACATGTGTGTGCACGCTCAGTCATGTCTAACTCTTTGTGACTCTTTGCTGAGCCCTCCAGGCTCCTATGCCCATGGAATTTTCCAGGGAAGAATACTGGAGTAGGTAGCCATTTCCTACTTCCCAGGAATCTAATCTGCATCTCTTGGATTGACAGGTGGATTCTTTTCCCCTGTGCCCCCTGGGAAGCCTACCTTCTACTTTAAGTATATTAAATGAATAATTATGTTAATTATGCTCTGTTAATTATTTTAACTGTTGGCGAGTAACCTGCCATTGAATTGTCAGCCTTCTAGGCCCATAACTATATAATTATCAGGGAAGTCTCTTGATTTGTGTTCCCTGTAGGACCCCTTTTTCAATGGGAAAGTATTGCATTGCAACCTGTCACAAATGTCTAGCACATAAAATACTGGTTTTAAAAAATCATAAATGAAGATAATCCTGTCTCTAAATTCATCTGAGGTTATATAGTTACTGAAAGTAACAAAAAGATTTATTTATAATAACAAAGTTTCAGTCCGTAAGAATTATTAAACTTAGAACATGTTAAATTGCTAGCATGAGCTATGAGGTCATAAATTTAAACTTGGAACCAGAAAGAACATACTTTAAAAATAATATATATATTTAGTTTCTCAAATGTGTTTTACCCATTTTATCATTCCTTCGGTCCTATCCTTAATGAATTTAATAAATCTTTAACACATTGTTTACTCAAAAAAAAAAATTAGGGACTTCCTTGGTGGTCCAGTGATTAAAACTGTGCTTCCACTGCAGGAGATATGGATTTAGTCCCTGGTTAGGGAACTAAGATCCAATATGTTTTGCAGTGTGGTGGTGGCCGCACTCCCCCGCAAAAAAAAAAAAAAAAAAAAATGGCCGTGGCTGCATGTTGAAGGATTTATTTGGACATCTATTTGTGTCAATTTTAATTTTCTGTTTTTTTCTGCAATAGGAATATGTATACCTCCTGATGCTCATTCAGTCGATCAAAGCCATATTCCTTTTAGCCCAGATAATGTAAATCTCGAAATTGTTCATGAATGTCAGGAACCTTCTTCATCTGTTCATAGTACATCTCCATCAGTAGAAGAAAACAAGATTGTATTGGATGTGGATAAACAGAATACTAAAGAAGAAATTGGTTTGACAGAAGAAGTAAAGGAAAATACTACATCATCCAGGTTTATTTTGCTTTATTAAACTATTACTGTTTTTTGAGCTTTACAAAATAAATTACAGTGTTCAATTGATAAATATATATAAACCAACCATCAACTTGACTAATGCCTTTGAGTAATAATTAATTAAATGTAAAGTGGGCAGTGTTAGTTTTTCACCCTTTAAAAGTAAGGATTAGCTGATTTTGATTTTAGTTTAATGGTTTACATATTAAAATTAACCACAGTGCATGTTTTAAGCTTCAAAGAAACAGTCCTATGTAAATATAGTCCCCATTTTACAGACCTGGTCCAGATTCTCTTCTTTTCTCAAAGCTTTTAGATATTTCTACCATGTAATAATTTTAACATTAAGAAATAAACACCCTAGATGATGTAGCTCCTGAGAAGATGGCATTTAACTGTAGCAGTGCTGGTTAGAGGGAATCAGTGTGAGAGAGAGACTTTTTCCACAGTTGATCAGTTTCTCTTCTCACCTGTTTCTAGGACTACAACTTCTGAAGTGACCAATAATTTGAGAAAGAGAAGTAGATTTGCCAAACCCAAGCCAAATCTTAAGAAGATTTTAGGGACCAAGAGATATGGTGCTCATCCAAAAGTTCCTAGTTTGTTTGTAACTAAAGGAGAAGAAGTGGAAATTCAAAGAGGTAAACTTTATTGTTCCCTTAAAAGTTACAAAATTACTTTGTCACAAGAAATTTTGTTGTCATTTCAAATGGGATATTCAGTTGTTGCAATTATTTTAACCTAACTATTAAAATGTTAAAACATACAGAAAGTAGACTGTGCTATAAAATACCCATAAATCCACCAATTAGTTTCAGTAATTATTACCCTTTCACTATATTTACTTGATCAGACTTTCTCTTTGTGTATATATGTATGTATGTGTGTGTATATATATATATTTCTCTGTGTCTATTTATATGTCAATACTCAAGCATACATCTCTTAGGCATACATACATGTGGCAGAAAACAAGACAGTACCCAAAAGAGAAAAATTCTTTAAACTCCCTCCTTTCTTAGTTCCCAGTCCCCTAATCCCATTTCCAGTATCAGTTTTTATTATGGACTTCTAGGAATGTTTTATCCACATGAGCATCTAAATAAGGGTGTATGTATATACACACATACACACATATATGTACACACATGTATATTCCTTTCAGCAAGAACAAAAATATATGCATATTGTATCTACTGTCCAGCATTTCTTGAAGGTGGCGGTTTTGTTGAGATAACTCACATACCATAGCATTCACCATTTAAAGTGTACAATTTGGGAATCCCCTGGCAGTCCAGTGGTTAGGACTACATGCTTCTGCTGCAGGGGCGTGGGTTCAATCCCTGGTTAGGGAATTAAAATCCCACAAGTTGCACTGCGTGTACCCCCCAACCCCCTGCCCCCCAAAAAAGTACAGTTCAGTGGTTAGTATTTTCACCCTTTGGATTTTATAAATAATGCTGCTAAGAACATTCATTTATGTTTTTGTGTGGACTTGTGTTTTTATTTCTCTTGGGTTTATGCCTACAAGTGGAATTGTTGGGTCATGTGGTAATTCTCTGTTTTATCTTTTGAGATATTGCCAAACTGTTTCAAATACAGCTACACTATTTTATATTTCCGCCAACATTCAGTGAGGGTATCAGTTTCTTTGCATCCACCCAAACCTTTGTTAGTATTTGTCTCTTTGAGTATAGCTATCTTAGTGGGTGTAAAGTCCTATCTTGGTGGTTTTGATTTGCATTTTATTTTCCTTTTGACTCATGATGTTGAGTATCTTTTTATGTACTTATTTGAATATCCTTTAGAGAAACGTCTCCCAAGATTCATGCTCATTTTAGAATTGAGTTGTTTTTCATTACTGAGTTCTTTGTGTTAGGTGCATTCCATTTTTAAAGATTGAAAAAAATATTTAAATTTTAATTTTTAATTATTTAAATTTTAAATAATGAAAAAAATCTTTTCTTATGATTGCATAGTGCTCTTGTTCCATTTTGTTTATTTCATTTATTCTGTTTTTTAATGGCCTCACTATATTGTGACTTACATGTTGAACCCTAGTTCTACTTCCTTTTCCATCTGCCCTTCCTGCCAAGGTCACAACCCCTTAGGGTACTAGTGGGAGCAGGAAAAGCAGTAGTAGGCTGCCTAGATTGTATTCAGTCCTCACCATATGTAGAGGATCTGAGTATTTAGCATCATTTTCCGCCTGTTTTGGGGTTCCTGGTTTCTGATATTTCCTTTGAGCCATCGGTGCCTGTGATTCAGTTAGTAAATTCATTTCTTTGGCTTGAGCAGTACCCAGATCTCTCAGTGTGCAGGGTCCAGTTACCTCTTTATATTGACATCATTGTCTTCCTGTTTGTGACATTATTCTTTATAGATCAGCTCCCTCCCCAACCCTTCCCCTAGGGTGGACAGCCAGACTTCATGAGTACCGACCTCTAAATCTCTTTGTATGGGTGTTTCTGATTATACTTCTGTTATGATAAAGTAGAAATATAGTTGTTGGTGAAGGACAGGGAAGCCTGGCATGCTGCAGTCCATGGGGTCTCAAAGAGTCGGACACTACTGAGTGACTGAACTGAACTGACAATTGTTGTGGCCGCCAGGAGTGAAATAGGTGCAATGCAGATTCATCAGTTATCTCATTTACAATAAAAAGTGTAAATGGCCCAGACCACCTTTCTGCCACGTGAAAAAGCTTGCTTTTTGGATTAAGAGAAGTTTGGAAGAGCCACTGTATAGTAATCTTTGAAAAAAGAATGTATTTCTAATGTGGAGATTTTGACTTTACTGTTTTGTAAAGTGTATGTTTTAAATGTGTTTTTTATTTAAGAAACTGAGAAAAATGCATCTCAAGAAACAGAATTAGAAGATAAAAACCTTGGGTCGGTTACAGCAACAGAGAATGCAGAGCAGAGCAAAGTGGCATCTGTACATGATGTTGAAGAGACCAGTGTTTCACAAGAAACACACCTAACTGAAAGGTAAGAGGGGAAAGGTGTTCTGGGTTTGCTTCATATTCTGGGTCAACTGTGACCATAAGCGGTAGGTGTAAAAATTTGTTCTGTTGCATTTAGTATGTCTTGAAAGTTGGAAAACCATTAAATGAGATGAACCTTGACATACCAGCTCTAAATATTATTCTGTGGCTGTCTCCTTGATTTCAGATATATACTAACCTATCTTTCAGAGATGAAGATCAAGAAGGGAGATCTGAAGAAGTTCCGATATCATCAGTTGCTCCAGCTGTTTCTTCTGAGTCAGGGCCCCACACACGCGGTTTGGGCATGGGTCTTGGTGAGAGTTCTGTTGAAGAGCCTCTGGGAAAGGACTTTAATGGAGACCCTGTGCTTACACTAAATGTGCCAAAGGTAAAAGGATGTAAAATATAACAGGGAGTGCTAGCTAGTTCTAATTTACACACAATAAACTTCACCCTTTTTAGAGTATAATTTAACAAATTTGATAAACATATATCATTATATAACTGATACACAAACAATTCCATCACTTTCAAAATTTTCCAGTGTCCTTTTTTAGTCACTCCTCCTCTCCACCCCCAGCTTCTGACAGCGACTAATCTTTTCTTCTTTCCCTATAATTTTACTTTTGTGAGAATGTATGTGGTAGAATTTTTATTGAGTGTGTTTTTAGTCTCTGGAACATAGAGCTAAAATGACCAATGGCTAGCTTTGTGTACAAGTTTTTAAAAAGGAAGTGTTTTGTACAGAGAGAACTTTTGCTTCAAGTTCCTGTAGTTATTTTAATGTGCATCCAGTCCTGAGCAAATCCTTAATCTGGAAGAACAAGTATGAATTAGCCTGGTGAAGGGAGTGGAACATGGGCGAAGAACAAGCGTGAAACAGCATGACCTGCTCCAGGGCTATGTAAATAGTTGTGAGTGGGCTATAAATGGAAAAAGGGCTTCGAGATGAAGTTAGGCAGCCTGGGCACATATCATACAAGGAGTTTTTATGGCTTGCTAAGGAGTTTGGGTTATATCCAAAGGTACTGAATTTTCCCCTACTGCCCAATTTTTAAAATTTTTACTTCTTATTTGGAAATAATTTCAAGTTTAGAGAACAGTTGCCAGAATATGACATAGAAATCTGTTAACATTTTGCCTCATTTGCATGCATTCCTGGCTGTAAACATTACTTTCTCTGTGTGTTGCCGTCCATCTTGGTAGATACTTTAAAAAAAACTAAACCATTTGAAAGCAAGCTGTAGATGTGAGCCTTCACCCATAAATACTCCACAGTTTCTGTAAGACCAGGGACGTTTCCTTACAGAGAAATGATAGTACTTTTATCACACTCAGTTGCAGTCAAGCCTTTTACGTTGCATTTAGCCATCATTTCTTCTTACTCTTATAATCTAGAGTTGTCCTCCTGCTCTTTTTCCTCTTTTGTGTACTTGACATTTTATAAGAGTCCAAGCTAGTTTGCAATCTGGATTTCTTTTATTGCCTCCTCATTATAGATTCAAGTTATGTGTCTTTTGGCAAGAGTTACTATAGAGGTGATGTTTTACTCTTGTGTTGCAGTCCATGGGGTTTCTAAGAGTCAGACACGACTGGGCGACTGAACTGAACTGAACTGATCATATCAGGGGACACATAATGTCAGTTTATCCCATTATTGGTTTCATATTGGTGATACTAATTGATCTCTGGGGTAGAATGGTACCCACCAGATTTCTCTGTTAAAATAGCACCTTTTCCATTTAGTAACTTAGTTTGCTTTGATGATTGTTGCCCAAATCAATTAACTGACATTGTTGCTTGCAAAATGAAAGTTTTAAGATCTTAAGCAGTGGAGAATTATAATTGGAACTGTATTTTAGAGAAAACGGTGTTTACAGTTTTGTGGAAAACAGATTGGATGTAGCCATGCTGGAGGCAAAGACAGCAGTTTGCTTCCATATACACATCACCTCCTAATGGTGTGGTAGCTGCTGAGATGGGGATGGAGAGAAGGTTGAGGGGTTTGTGTCTCCCTTTTCTGTTACTTAAAAAATCGTTTCATATTCTACACATACTTAACAATTTATTCATAATTCCTTTGTGTATATATGTGTATTTATTTAAATGAATCAACATTTTATTGGTACATCTGGAAGTTTCAAAACACCTGAAAAATTCTCTACTTAGGTTAGCTAAATTGTTGAGTTTTAAAACAATAACTGTTTACATTGCCAGGAAATCTTTTTAAAACTTAGATTTGGTTAACCTTACTCTTTTATTTTAATTTTTTATGGCAGTGTATACCAACTAGTATTCCAGAAGTCCAGCAAGAGAATGTAAACAATCTTCAAGACCTAACAGGTATGATAATCTGCTTCATTGGTATCGTAGAACTTAATAGTATGTTTATTACTTACTCCCCATTTGACTATAGAAAAAAAAGCAATTTTGTTGGTCTATGACGACCTTAAATTTTTTTTTTTAAAGACATTTGAAATATTTTGTATGTAAGCTTTGTTATTCAGAATTATAAATCTTATAAAAAAGGAATTGTAAATCTTCTTCTCAATAGAGAATCATCTTTACCCTTTACAAAAATTATTTTTTATTTACTTATTTCATGAGGGGTGTAATTTAGTTTTTTTATCCTTTGGGATAAATTGTCATGAGACTTTTTAGAAATGAAATAAATTAGTGATTTTCTGTCACTTCATGGTTCAGCTTTTCATTTCTAACTTTTAAACTTTGATAGTCAATCTAGTTAATGTACATCAGGATGGTGAGGATGAACAAGCTTTCATTTTAACTCTGGTGGAAATCCCAACTCATTCAGTAGAAGAATATGCCGATAGCACTATGCAGTTAATGCCAAATCCTGTACTGCCGGCGCCCATATTGGTCAAATCAGTGAATACAAAAGAAAGAGAAGACACAAGGTAATGAATCATCTGACCTGTTTTTGCTAGGAGGACGGGGTGCTTTATGAATTGAACAAAACTGATTGAATAAGCCATTCACCAACCTTATTTGTAATTGTCATGGAGATCTTATTTAGTAATTATGTGATAAGTTAGAGAAAAATTACTGATTTAATATGATAAAGTTGCCATTTAAACGTATAATACTTTGTGTGAAACTTTGTTAGTATTTTAAGTATTTTGAAAGCTAAAAAAAATTAGCAATGTGGATCATAAAATATCATCTGTTAAAGATGTGGCTACATTATATACCTTTATGTATATTTTTAATTCTAAAATAAATATACATTGACAGAAATTTATAAAAATAGTACAAAGAAGATGCACTTTAAAATATTTGTGATACTCATTTTCTTTGCTGTAAAATTCTTAAGTTGTATTTTAATAGTCATTGGTTAAGATGCTTAATTGTCTATCAAGTAACATCTGAAATTGAAGCCTTTCATATTAGGAAGAAATACTTTAGACTAAAATTTAACTTTACTAACAAAACATTTTTATGCCTCAGATTTAATTCAGTATTATGAAATTTAAGTTGTGAGATCTTAAGTGTGAATGGAGCCAAAAACTAACATTTTTGTGACCGTGGCCGTGTATATATTAGTTATTTAGAAGTTTCTTTGGTAATTTTCTTGAGAGTAGCTCAGCCTTTAACATCATTAAGTAAGTAATCTACTGTGTGTGTATTTTCTATGCAGTATCAGTTTTCCAGTAACTTCAGTTGGTCAAGATGACGTGTGTTTATCTAATTCTGATGATTCAGAAAAGTCTGCTGCTAATTTGGATCTTGTATCTAGGAAGAGATATCATTGTAGCCTTGATGAAAGTGACCATGTCCCTCCTGCCAAAAAAACTTCACTCACTTCAATAGATGATTGTCAAAAATATACCTCTGAGGTAAGATGAAATCATTAAACAAGTAAGATGGCCATATCAATGGACCTATTTCTGTTCTTCGTTTAGAATATATATAAACATAGTTCTAATAGTTTCTACCATAAATAATCCAGATAAAACTGGTTTTGGACTTTGACTTTCTACTAGTTCTAGGTGGAAATTGATGGATGTTACTCAGGAAACCCATTCCCAGTTCATTGTCATTGGCTAAAGATAAGACTGAAAGCATCATACAGATGTGGATTTTGGCTGTACCAGTTAAAAGCTGTGGGGTCTTAGGAACGATACTGAATGAGTTCCCTATTGTGTAAGATGGTAATAGTGACATCATTACGTGTGTGCGTGCACACGCGCTCAGTCGTGTCCGACTCTGTGCAACCCCTTGGACTGTAGTCTGCCAGGCTCCTCTGTCCATGGGATTTTCTAGGCAAGAATACTGTAGTGGGTTTCCATTTCCTTCTCAAGGGTATCTTCCAGTCCCAGGGATCAAACCCACGACTCTTGAATTCCTGAATTGGCAGGCAGGTTCTTTACTACTAGCGCCACCTGGGAATATCATCACTACGATTATCAGAATGCTTAAAGCTTCCCGTTGCTCTTAGGAATAAAGCCAGAACCTCTAAGGCCCTGTTGGTTCATTTGGTTGTTTTCTGTGTCTAATCTCATCTTGTGCTGGTCTCTGCCTTACTTTGGCCATTTTTCAGTTTCTGGAGTACACCATATTTCTTCATGTTCCAGGGCATTTCTTTTGCTCTCTCTCTCTTTTTGAAATGTTTCCTTGCAAAATACAGACTTCTTGAGCTCAGTCATAAACCTCAGGTATGCCTGACAGTACTGTGCAGATTCAGTTACTGGCCTCTGTGTGGTAGGTTTGTTAAGCATCCTCTCTGTTTTTGTTTCTGGTATTCATCATAAGGTACTACAGTATGGAAAGATTAGAATCTATATTCTCAAAAGGACGGTTAAACACCAATAGTCCTTAGATTGGGAAAAGGCAATGGCACCCCACTCCAGTACTCTTGCCTGGAAACTCCCATGGATGGAGGAGCCTGGTGGGCTGCAGTCCATGGGGTCGCTAAAAGTCGGACATGATTGAGCGACCTCACTTTCACTTTTCACTTTCATGCATTGGAGAAGGAAATGGCAACCCACTCCAGTGTTCTTGCCTGGAGAATCAGAGGAACGGGGGAGCCTGGTGGGCTGCCGTCTGTGGGGTCGCACAGAGTCGGACACGACTGAAGCGACTTAGCAGCAGCAGCAGTCCTTAGATTGTAGCAGACAACAGAAGTGGTGTAGTCTTCTATATCTAATAGTTTAAAAAATGATATTCCAGAATAATTTTTAATTTCTCTTAGTATGTGTAAAGTTGAACATCTTTTCATATTCTTAGGGCTTCCCTTGTGGCTCAGCTGGTAAAAAATTTGCCTGCAATGCAGACCTGGGTTCGATACCTGTGTTGGGAAGATCCGCTGGAGAAGGGAAAAGCTACCCACTCCAGTATTCTGGCCCGGAGAAGTCCATGGACTGTATAGTCCATGAGGTCGCAGAGAGTCGGACACAACTGAGTGACTTTCACTTCACTTCATATGCTTAAGTGAAAGTGAAGTTGCTCAGTCGTTTGCGACTCTTAGAGACCCCATGGACTATAGCCTACCAGACTCCTCCATCCGTGGGATTCTCTAGGCAAGAATACTGGAGTGGGTTGCCATTTCCTTCTCCAGGAGATCTTCCCAACACAGGGATCGAACCCTGGTTTCCCGCATTGCAGGCATACGCTTTACCATCTGAGCCACCAGGGAAGATCATAGGCTTAAGATCCAGTTTTATTTCCTTTCCTGTGACATGACTATATTCTGTACCCTTTTTTTCAGTTTGGTTTGTTGATCTTTATAGATTTAGAGGAACTGTCTATTTTGAATATTTGTGATATGAGTTGTAATTTTTTTTTCTTAGGTTGCTGTCTTTTTTTTTTTTGGCTGTGCTGGGTCTTTGTTGCAGTGAGGGGGCTTTTTCTAATTGCAGCTTGTGTAGGGCTTCTCTGGTTGTGGTGTGCGGGCTGAGTTGCCCTGCACGTGTGTGTCCTGTGGGATCTTAGTTCCCTGACCAGGGATCAAATCCTCAGCCCTTGCACTGGAAGGCAGATTCTTAACCACTGGACCACCAGGGAAGTTCCTTCAGGTTGTTGTCTTTTAATTCTACTTTTTGTGATTTTCTTCTGGAGACTTTTTTGCTTTTTAATGTGACAGTTGAAACATTTAAAAAGGTAGTTGTTGTCCAGTTGCTAAGTCATGTCCTGCTCTTTGCGACCCCATGGACTGCAGCACACCAGGCTTCCGTGTCCTTCACTATCTCCCAGAGTTTGCTCAGACTCATGTCCATTGAGTCGGTGATGCCATCCAACCATCTCATCCTCTGTCGTCCCCTTCTCCTTTTGCCTTCAGTCTTTCCCAGCATCAGGGTCTTTTACAATGAGTCGGCTGTTCACATCAGGTGGCCAGAGTATTGGAGCTTCAGCTTCGGCATCAGTCCTTCCGATGAATGTTCAGAGTTGATTTTCTTTGGGATTGACTGGTTTGATCTCTTTGCAGTTCAAGGGACTCTCAAGAGTCTTCTACGGCACTGACAGGTCGAAGGCATCAATTCTTTGGTGCTTAGCCTTTGTATCCCTGTGTATCTGTCATCCAGTTTCAACATTTTGTCAGCATTCTATGCAGACATTGTTTCACTTTATTTTAAAAGTATATTTAATGACATGGAAAAAAGACCATAGCATATCATTATATGCAAAATTATGCCACCAGTTTATAATATTCCATTTAACAAATGACAGGCTTCCCGGGTGGCTCAGTGGTAAAGAACCTGCTGCCAATGCAGGAGACATGAGAGACTTGGGTTCTGTTGCTGGGTTGGCAAGATCCCTGGAGAAGGAAATGGCAACCCATTCTAGTATTCTTGCCTGGAAAATTCCATGAACAGAGAGGAGCCTGGCAGGTTATAGTCTATGTAGTTGCAGAGAGTCAGACATGACTGACCATAGCACACATGTTAAAAAATGATAGCTGTACTTTGGAGTGACTAAATGTTAAAAAAAAAAAAGGATGTTCAGTGTCTGCTGGGCCTATTTGAGAGTTTTTTTTTCTGAAAAGTCGAAGTTATAATTTCAAATTCTAGAATGTATATACATTGCACTTAGATATACAAACAATTTTTATTTTTCTGTGATCAAATTTATTAGCCTTTTGGGCTATTCCCTGATGATCCAATGGTTAAAACTTGGCGCTCTCACTGCTAGGACCCAGGTTCAATCCCTGGTAGGGGAACTGAAATCCCACAAGCTCAAAACATTTTTTTTTCTTTTAATTAGTCTTTTTTGTATGCCTGTGGAGATTACGTTATACACTAAAAGTCTACCTTGAAATTAATATAAATTCTTCTAATTAATATCATTGATTTGTTTAGAATTTATTTTGGTTTTAAGAACAGTGGAACCAACTTAATTTTCCCCAGATACCTATCTGTTTGTCCGAGCATCATTTATTGAAGAGTTCATCTTTTCTCCACATATTTAAAATTCCACTTTTGGGGACTTGCCTGGTGGTCTGGTGGTTAAAACTCTATGCTGCCATTGCAGGGGCATAGGTTCAGTACCTGGTTGGGGAAATTAGATCCTGTGTGCTGCACTGTGAGACCAAAAAATAAAATAAAGATGTAGTTTTTGAGGAAAAAAACATTAAAAATTAAATCAAATACCCATAAATATTTGGGTATATTCCTAAATTTTCCTTTCTTCTGCATTAATTTACCTATTTGTTCTGGGGCCAGTTTCACACAGTTTTAAAATCATTGTAGCTTTTAAATGCTTTAATATCTTAAAGGGACAGTCTGTTCTCCTCCCTGACCCCCAGTACAATTTTCTTCTTTTTCCAAGATCTCCCTAGTTGCTTATTATGTTTTAAAGTTTATATTAATTTTAGCATGTGCTTATCTGGAGCGTAAAAAAAAAAACCCGTTGGTACTTGTGTTAGGATCGTACTACCTTGACAGATTAACACAGAGAAAACTGACATCGTAAATGTGATGCTGAATGTACCTATCCAGAAACACTGTTGTGTCTTTCCATTTCTTTAAGACTTCTTTTGTGTCTGTCTCTTAATGCTGTTTTAAGTTCTTCTTCATATAAATCTGGTTTCTTTCTTACTGGGCTGTATCTAAGAATTTTATCTTTTTTTGTTGTTGTTACTGTTATCATTAAGTTCTTTGAATTTAGAACGCTTTACAGAACTCCCCTCATTGTGTGTAATATTTTTTCAGTTGGTTCTCTAGAGTTTTCTATGTAAACAGTTATATCTGCAAATATAATTTTAATTCTTGTCTTCTACATTTTACACCTTGACTTTCTTTCTCTTTTTCTAATTATATTGGCTAATATAACTTTAAAAAAGTCAGAAAACAGCCCTGATATTGGACATCTTTTTCTTACTCCTGACTTCAATGGGAATATGTCCAGTGTTTATGAAATGGGATGCCGGCTTTTGGACTGCAATAGTTAATATTTTATATTGTTAACAAAATACCTGTCTATTCAATTTTAGGGTTTTTTTTCCAAGAATGAATACCATTTCATACTTTTCCTGCAAATAGAGAGATGAGACTATTTTTCTCTTCAGATCAGTTGATTTGTATTAATGTTTTAAAATACTGAATCATCTTTACATTCCTGAAATAAACTTTTTCGCTGTGCCAAATAGATTATGCGATGTTGGTCCCCCAACCAGGGATTGAACCCATGCCCTAGGCAGTGAAAATGTGAAGTCCTAACGGGCTGCCAGGAAATTCTCAAACTCTGTTTGATTATGATGTTTTAGTCTTTTGATGTGCTGCTAAATTATGCTAGTAATACTTCATTTGATGTTTTTGCACTGATGTAAAACTGCTTAGTTGGATCAATATTACACTTGATTTGTAAAAGGCATTTGGAAGCTTTTCTGTTATGCTACAGAATAATTTAAATAGTAGCTGCAGTGTTTTATAGAAGCATCTATCATAATGATTTCATAGTGTTTGATAGAAATCCTGTGAAACATGTCTGATCCTAGTGCTTTGTAGGAGATAACCAATTTTCTTTACTTAAGAAAGAAAGAAGGAGGACTTCCCTGGTAGTTTAGGGGTTAAGACTCTGCACTTGCACTGCGGGAGGTGATGGTTCATTCCCTGGTCCAGAAAGTTCTACATGCCTTGCAGTGCAGCCAAAACAGTAAAAAAAAAAAAAAAAAAAAAATTGAGTTTTTTTTTTAAAGGAAGGAAATAAAATTAATTTTGACAACTATAATATTTTTTTGTAAATTTTCTTGAAACAGGTGTGTTCAAAGGAATTAACAAATGTTTTGGAGGAAACAGGTGAGTGAAATGATTGCATTTTGCTTAGTACCCCTCATAACTATTGTTTAAATTTGGGATAGAAGATGAGTCTTGCTCATTTTTCTCTAAGAATCAAGTCTTTATTATTAGAGGGTGTTTTGTTTTGTTTTCTTTTTGGTCCCTTCTGAGATCTTAGGTTTAGCACTTTGATAGTCCTAAAAAGCTACTTTCATCCTGTACTTAATAAAAAACCATATAACTCCAAGATTTCCTGTAAAAGCTCAACAGTTACATTTAGGGAATTAGGAAGCTGTGTATAAGGGAGTTTTTATAGATCCTTAGTTAACTTTACCCTTTTTTGTGTTTAATTAATTTTTATTGAAGTATAGTTGATTTACAGTGTTGTGTTACTTTCTGTTATACAGCAAAGTGAATCTATTATGCGTATACATATATCCACTTTTAGATTTTATTCCCATATAGATCATTACAGAGTATTGAGTAGTGTTCCCTGTCCTATACAGTAGGTTATTATTAGTTATCTACTTTTGTGTATACTAGTATGTATATGTCAGTCCCAGTCTCCCAATTTATCCCACCCCCATTCCTCCTTGGTAAGTATAGGTTTGTTTTCTGTATCTGTGACTTTTACTTCTGTTTTGTAAATAGGTGCATTTGTAGATTCCACATATAAGTGACACCATGTGATGTTTGTCTTTCTGTGTCTGACTTGCTTCACTAAGTATGACACCCCTAGGTCCATCCATTTTGTGGCAAGTGGCATTATTTCATTCCTTTTAATGGCAGAGTAATATTCCATTGAATATAGGTACCATATCTTTGTCCGTTCCTCCTTCGATGGACATTTAGGTTGCTTCCGTTGCCTGGCTATTGTAAATAATGCTGCAGTGAACACTGGGGTACACATATCTTTTCAAATTACAGTTCTCTCTGGATATATGTCCAGAAGTGGGATTGCTGAATCGTATGGTATCTCTATATTTTGTTTTTTAAGGAACCTCCATACTGTTCTCCATAGTGGCTGTACCAGTTTACATTCCTACCAACAGTATAGAAGGTTTCCCTTTTCTCCACCCCCTCTCCAACATTTATTATGTGTAGATTTTTGTGGTGATGGCCATTCTGACCTTAGCTTTACCCTTTGATTAGAAAGTGATACTTTTTCATTTTACTAGTTCAAGAAATATTTATGTAGAAAGCTTTTCTAAGTCAAAATATTGATATATTGATATAACTATTTTATATCTGAACATAGAGGCTGTTCCACAGCTTTGACCTATTATAATATGCCTGGGACTTCCCTGGTGGTCCAGTGGTTGGGAATCTGCCTGCTGGTACAGGGGACACAGGTTCGATCCCTGGTCTAGGAGGATCCCACATGCTGAAGGGCAGCTAAGCCTTGCATCACAACTGCTGAAATCCAGGCACTCTAGGGCTTGCACGTGACATCTGCTAAGCCCAAGTGCCCTAGAGCTTGTGCTCGGCATTGAGAGGCCACCGCAGTGAGAAACCTGTGTACTGCGAGTAGATAGTAGCCTCTGCTTGCCACAACTAGAGAAAGCCTGCATGCAGCAACAAAGACCCAGCACAGCGAAAAATAAAATACGTAAAATTTAAAAAAACTCCCAGTAGTCCAAGTAACTTGACTAATTTTTAATTTAGCTTATCAAAGTAGGTTCACGATAGAATAATCATGGGTTTTCTTCTTCAGATATTACAGTATAATTGAATATTAATTTCAGCATATGTGCTTACCATTTTTTTTCTTTTTTGAAGGGGAGTCTTACAAGGGACAGGATATCTTCCCTACCTCAGAAAACATGCAGACAATTTCAGAACCTCAGAAAGAGCAACTTGAACCAGCTTCTCAGAGTATCAGATCTGGATCTCTTGATAAAATAACAGATACACAAGAACAGAATGCATCTCAGTTACCTCAGGATGAGACAATGGTGTCTGATAAGGAAGAAAGAACTTGTGCTGCTTCTGAGTCTGAACAAATGGGTAGCATCACATCGTCTTCAAAACCCTCCCTAACCAGGTATCATGAGAAAGTCTTTGATGTTTCTTTTCTCTCCACATTTTGTTCTCAGTGGATAAATTAAACCCATATGGAATAGGTGTAACATGTATAAACACTAAGTCCAATATTAAGGATGGTGTTTTGTGAACATACCCCTCTGTCATTAATATAAAGAGATTGGGTGTCATCAAAGGAAATAGAGTTAATGCCACACACTTTCAGAGGACATTCCATATGACAAGACCTCAACTTTAAGGTCAGGGTGTCCCTCATAGCTCAGTCAGTAAAGAATCTGCCTGCAATGCAGGAGACCCAGGTTTGGTTCCTTGGTTGTGAAAGATCTGGAGAAGTAAATGACAACCCACCCCAGTATTCTTGCCTGGAGAATCCCATGGACAGAGGTGCCTGGCAGGCCACAGTCCATGGGGTTGCAAGAGTTGCACATGACTTAGCAACTAAAGGATGACGATGGATTTTCAGTACTGAAACTTTGACTTGTAGATAGAAAATCTTTAGAATTTAGGATTGCATACTTTCTTTTTCAGATTGTTCATGGTTATTATTTTGATAATTATTTGTTCTACCACATAGTAGCTCCCAGTGCAGATGTAGATGGTGTGAGACATAGGGCTGACATCAGAAGTAGTCATCTGCTGCTGCTGCTGCTAAGTCACTTCAGTGGTGTCTGACTCTGTGTGACCCCACAGATGGCAGCCCATCAAGCTCCCCTGTCCCTGGGATTCTCCAGGCAAGAACACTGGAGTGGGTTGCCATTTCCTTCTCCAATGCATGAAAGTGAAAAGTGATAGTGAAGTCGCTCAGTCGTATCCTACTCTTAGTGACCCCATGGACTGCAGCCTACCAGGCTCCTCTGTCCATAGGATTTTCCAGGCAAGAGTACTGAAGTGTCACTGAAGTGACACAGTACTGAAGAGTACTTCTCTGTCAGAAGTAGTCTGGAAGTTTTATTGAAATCCCAGATAATGTGTGCATTTCTGTCTCTCTTGTGGCATACCAAAGAGGTCAGCTCTGGCTTTCTCCCTGTAAGAGTAAGTGTGGAATTTAAGCCCCAACCAGCTTCTCCCACACTGTGTCCTAGTACTAGAAACAAGTCTGCTGGGTTATGGATGTCTGTTGGCTTAGCAGCAGCATTCAGATCATTAATGTGATGTTGGTGAATTGAAGAGGGGAGGATATGTACCAGTCTCCACTAAAGGAAAGTGGGAGGAAGGACAGATATAACTTGAAAAAGCATATTTAACAAACCTGTTCTTTTAGTTATATAAACTACGTCTTTTCTGGAATTAGGAATGTGCTTAAAATAGAAGGAAATGGCAACCCACTCCAGTATTCTTGCCTGGAAAATTGCATGGACTGAGGAGCCTGGTGGGCTACAGTCCATGGGGTTGCAAAGAGTTGGACATGACTGAGCGACTTCACTTAAAATAGAATGAAGGCCATGTCATGGGAGTTTGGGTTAAAGCAGTTGAGAAGCAGTGTTTTAGCACAAGGGTTCTATAGAACATTATATATTACATTGTGATTATATAATCATATATATAAACAAATAAGCATGCTCTGTTCCAGTGAACTTATAGAATCGGTTGGTGGACTGCATTTGGCATGTGGATCATAGCTTGTTGGACCCCTACTCTGGAGTCTTCCTACTTAAAATGTGGTCCTGGGACCAACAGCAGGGACATCATTTGAGAACTCAATAGAAATACAGAACTCAGGCCCCATTCCTCGTCAACTCAGTCAGAATCCTCATTTTAATAAGCTCCTCAGGCAATTTGTATGTACTTTTAAGCTTGATAAGTACTACTCTAGAGAAAGCTTTGACCTTCATCACAAGTATGTGTCATGGCTTGGTGATATTGAATACCTAGTGGTATCAGTACTTAGAAGATGTGCCACTCATGTGGTATCACACATACCAGTTTAGCATTCATGGAAAGAAGTTGGCATTAAGAATGTGTCTTCTTGGGACTTCCCTGGCATCCAGTGGTTAAGACTCCAAGCTTCCAATGTAGGGAGCGTGAGTTTGATCCCTGGTGCAGGAACTAAGATCCCAATGGCTGGGCAGCAGGGCAAGAGAAAAAAGTTTAATTATACAGGTATTGATGTTGTCCTATAAAATTTTATACATTCTTGCTTTTAGCTGCTTTACTATAATGATCTGCCTATGAAAAATTTAGTGACTATATAAAAAAAAAAGAATGTGTCTTTCTGGATATTCTTGAATATCTTTACATTTGCATTTCTAGACCTGGCAGAAGACCCCTGGGATTTTTGTCTTTAATATGTTCAAAGAATAGCTTGGACTCTGATGAACCTACACAGGTTCATAGTAAGAAACGCCTAAAACCTGTTATACCTGTATCAAGACAAAATTTGAAAAGATCTAATCTGCCTGGTGTAAGCCAGAAAAAAACTGAAGAGTCCCCTGATGTTCCATCTCCAAGTGTTGTTGACAATACTCAACCTACGAATAATGATAGTTCAGCAACTCAGGTATGTGATAACTGTTCTTGTTTATTTGTATAGAATGGATTGGTTATCAGGCTCAACTAGGACAGACATGGTAATTGCTTTCTTCATCTGGATGTCAGAAATTATTACAGAGCAACTCCTGTCCATCTCCTCGCTATCCTACCCTACTTATTAGAAGAATATAAGGTGCTGAATTAGAAAGTTACAGCTAGTTTAGTACAGAGCCATTGAACTAACCATAAATGAACACTTAATTGCCAGTCCTTTGCTGCAGAGATCCTTCTGACCTTTTTGCTTCTTTTGTGGAAGCAAAACAAAGCAGTGCTTGCATTTTATTTCCTTTAGGAAAAACGTCCTGACACCTACAGGAATTCAAGGAATGGTAAAATTAGAATTTGCTTGCATGTTTCATTTCTGTGCATTCTAAACCTGTCATAGTCAGTACTAGGGCAGAAAAATCTGGGAACTTATATCAAAGACTTTGGAAGAGTATTGGGGTGACTTATCTCAACAAAAAAGAGGCTGGTGACTATTATTGGATAGCATGGAGCCTCAAAGGAAAGAGTATTTTTGTAAAGAACATTTTTAACATTTTAAAAGTATTTTATTTCCTACAATTATATTCTGAGGCCAGAATTTTATGAGTCTTTATTATTGTCGCCAAATTACTTTGGAGAATAGTAATTACCAAGTGTAACCGTGCCAGTTTGGTCCCATCCTTACCAGCCTGAGATATTACTTTTCAAAATACCTTGTTTTTCTTATTTAATATAGTGGTGGAGGAGTGGAAATGTAATTTCATTTTCTAAAAATTATGTATGTATTTATTTCTGGCTCTGCTGAGTCTTTGCTGCAGTGTGAGAGCTTTCTCTTGGAGGCAGGCAGGGGCTACTCTGTGGTTGCCGTGTGTGGGCCCCTCTGGTCTGGCCTGGGCTCCAAATGGTTGGCTCAGTAGTTATAACACATGGGCTTAGTTGCCCCAAGGCATTTAGGATCTTCCCAGACCAGGGATTGAATCCATGTCTCCTACATTGGCGGGCCGATTCTTAACCACTGGACCAACAGGGAACTCCTGTCATTTCACTTTTAAAATTTGCATTTCTTCAGTTATTAGTGAGTTGGTTTTTTCCCCCCTTATATTTACTAGATTCTGTTGCTGTCTTTTTTAAAATTGCTGTGTTGTTTTTGTTTGTTGATTTATAGCTTTCTGAATCTTTTCTTTTGTATGAGTTCTTTATGCATGTAAATAAGCCACATACCTTTTAGCTCTTTACTACAAGTATTTTTTCCAAGTTTATTTATTTTTAAAAATTTTGTTACACATAACTTTTAAATGTTTAGTTAAATCTATTACTCGTTTCTTTGTAAGTTATTAAATTACTTTTATGATTTTAGTTTTTCGCCACAGGTATAAAATTTTGAATAATCAGTTTAAAACTTTAACTTTATTCATGGTTATTGATGTTGGTATATAGTGTGAGGTGAAAATTTCATCTAAATATTATCCTCAACTTTCTGCTTTGTTTTGACTAACATATTCCACATGTTTTAAAATGCATAACCTACAAAGAGAGTGTATAGTAAAATGTTTCCCACATCTGTCGTTTAGCTTTGTAATTCCTCCTTTCTGCAGGTATATCATATTATCAGATTTTGGTTTACTTTTCCAGAGACATTTTAATATACACAAATAGAAACATTTTTCTTCTTTTTTTACATAAATAATGGCATATCACCTCTTCTTTGCTTTTCATGTGTAGCAGTGTGGCTTGGAAACATTACAAAACAGTAGATAAAAGGCTTCCTTCTCTCTCTTGCTCTCTTTCTTTTTTTAAAAAAAAATATTTATTTTTACTTATGTATTTATTTGGCTGCACCAGATCTTTGTTGCAGCACGCAGGATCTTTAGTTGTATGTAGCATGCAAACTTTTAGTTTAGCATGTAGGAACTAATTCCCTGACCAGGAATCGGACCTGGGCCCCTGCATTGGGAGCACAGAGTCCCAGCCACTGGACCACCAGGGAAGTCCTTTGCTCTCTTTTAAAAAAATTGAATTATTAACTTTTTATTTTGAGATAATTATAGATTATCATGGAGTTATAAACAACCATATGGAGGGATCTCATCTATCCTTCACTCAGTTCTCCCCAGTGGTAACATCTTATGAAACCCTCCTCCAGTATCACAACCGCTGTACTGACATTACGACAGTCATGATACAGAACACTTCTGTCACTAGAGGGATCTTTTGTTTAGCGCTTTTATAGGCACACCACTTCCCTGCCACCCCCACTGTCTCCTTATTTTCTGGCAACCTGGTTTCCAGTAAATGTGTCTTTTTGGAACTTAACCTGGTGGTCCAGTGGCTAAGACTCTGTGCTTGCAGTGCTGGGGGCCCTGGTGCGATCCCTGGTCAGGGTCCTAGATCCCACGTGGCACAATTAGGAGTTCACCTGCTGCAATTGAAGATCCCGAGCGCCGTAACTCAGACTGCTGCTACTGCTGCTAAGTCACTTCAGTCGTGTCCGACTCTGTGCGACCCCATAGACGGCAGCCCACCAGGCTCCCCCATCCCTAGGATTCTCCACGCAAGAACACTCCGAGTGGGTTGCCATTTCCTTCTCAAATGCATGAAAGTGAAGTTGCTCAGTTGTGTCTGACTCTTCGAGACCCCATGGACTGCAGCCTACTAGGCTCCTCCATCCATGGGATTTTCCAGGCAAGAGTACTGGAGTGGTTTGCCATTGCCTTCTCCAATAACTCAGACTGGGTGCAGCCAAATAAATAAGTAAAATAATTGTATATTTCTTTTTTAAAAAGTGTGTCATCCCAAGAATGTTTTATAAATGGAATCATGTATTTAGGGTTAGTGTCTCTTCAGTTGTGAGTCATCCAGATGGTTTTACTGTCAGTAGTTTGTTCCTTTTTATTGCTGGATAGTATTTCCTAGTATGGATGTGCCAGCTTTCTTTATCCATTTACCCACCAAAGGCCATCTAGGTGGTTTTCAGAGTTTGTTATTATAAATAAAGCTGTGAGCTTCTGCATGCAGCTTTTTGTGTGGACATAAATTTTCCTTTTTTTTTTTTTTTTTTTTTCAGGAATAAGTGCCCTCATTGTTTTTAATGATTCTGTAATATTCCATTGTTTGGGGGTACCATAGAGTGATAACTGGTCTCACACAGGCATTTAAGTCACTCCTAATTGTTTGCTATTTCAAACAGTATAGTAACAACTCATGTATAAATAGACCATTTTTCACATTTATAGGTTAAATTCCTAGAAATAGAATTGCTGGTCTCAAGAAATGATTTTTCTTTTGACAGACACTGCCTGAGTATCCTCCATAGGGACTGTATCAATGTCAGTTCATAACAGCAACGTATGAGAGAGCCTTTCCCCTCACAGTAGTAGATTATTAATGTTGTTCATTTTTTATCTTCTTCATAGATTTAATGAACACATGTGTTTGTGATACAGGTTGCAGTTTTTTGTCCCTCTGTGACATTTATCTTTTGATTTGTATATGGTGGTTTGTGCCATGCAGATATATATTTTTTTATGTACATGAATTATTAATCTGCTATGGTTTCTGGCTTTCATGTCATTCCTTCACACTCTGCCCCTCATCCTAAGATTATAAACCATTTTCCTATGGTATTTTACAGTAGATTGTTGTAAAACTCAATTTTATTTTTGGCTAGGCTGACCCTTTGTTGCCGCACAGGATTTTCTCTAGTTGCGGCGAGCGGGGGCTGCTCTCTAGTTGTGGTGTGCGGGCCTCTCACTGTGGTGGCCCTTGTTGCAGGGCACGGGCTTAGAGTGCATGGGCTCTCGTGGTGGTGGTGCGTGGGCTCAGCGGTTGTGGCCTACGGGCTTAGCTGTCCCACGGCATGTAGGATCTTACTGGACCAGGGATTGAACCTGTGTCTCGGGCATTGGCAGGTGGATTCTCTACCACTGAGCCACCAGGGAAGCCCCTATAGTCCATTTTAAAAAATGTTTTTACATTTAAGTTTATTGATCCACCTAGAACTTGTAATGGTGAAGTATAACAGGTCGGATTTCCTTTTTGTGAGATAGTTATACAGTTGTCCAATATTATTTATTGGATTATCCACCTTGTCACAATTTTTTTTGGAAATAACACTTTTATCAGGTGCTAAATTTCCATCCATATGTGTTAGGGATATTTCTAGTCTATTTCGTTGATATGCATGTCTGTTCCTGTACCAGTACCATGCTGTCTTAATTTTTCTAGATTTATAAGTATGCTAATTTTTGATTTGTGATATTTCCTTATGTACCATTCTGTTTCATGGGTCTTATTTTGGTCATTAAAATGTTTTCATTTAGATTTAATAGTGTTGTATTTTCTGTGTTATTAATTTTTTTCACAGAAATTTGAATGAAGTAATAAACATGTACATTAGAGTTAATCTAGTTATGTCTAGTATTGTATATTTGCTGATTTTAATTTTATTATTATAACTAATTCTGCAAAGGCTATCTCTTACTATGTTTAGGATTATTTCCTATATAACAGCACAGAAATTAAATTATTGGGTCAGTGTGTATAAACATATTTAAAGCTCTTATAGTGATAAAAGAATCTGCCTGCCAGTGCAGGAGACACAGGTTCTATTCCTGTGTCAGGAAGATCCCCTGAGTAGGAAATGGCAACCCATTCCAGTATTCTTGCCTGGAAAATTTCACGGACAGTGGAGCCTGGTGGGCTACAGTCCGTAGGGTCGCAAAGAGTAATACATTGCTGAGAGACTGAGTGAGTGAGTACTTATTGCTATATTGTTTTTCAAACAGGTATCAATTTAGACTACCACTATCAATATAAATGTTATACTGCATACTTAATTTT
The DNA here is from genome assembly GCA_935064755.1 of Tragelaphus eurycerus. Classification (NCBI taxonomy): domain Eukaryota; kingdom Metazoa; phylum Chordata; class Mammalia; order Artiodactyla; family Bovidae; genus Tragelaphus; species Tragelaphus eurycerus. Next base: position 10,311,910 of record CAKXYN010000024.1, on the reverse strand, counting down.
ATTATTATTAGGTTTTATAATTTTTAAAATACAAAAAAGTATTTATATTATTATAAAAAGTTTTATATTATTTTAAAATAATAATTTTATTATTTTTAGGTTTCTCATAATCGTCCCTTACCGAAAGGAGAATGTAAAGGTGGCCAAAACCGGGTGCCTGAAGACGAGCCAACCACAGTCTCTGAATATTTCTTTAACGATATCTTTATTGAAGTGGATGAAACAGAATAGAAAATCGCCTTTTTTATTTTTTTTTAAGTCTAGGATTTCCAGAATCAGTTATATCAACAAAGCAGTATTTAGAAAGAAGCATCACTGGCAGTTTTTCTTTAGGTTGATTTTGAGTATTTATTCAGCTTGATTTGAAGCTTTTATAATCAGTGAAAAACGTTGCTGGGGTCCTTTTCATTCTGATTGGCTCAGCATGTTGGAAATATCAACCAGTTAAGACTGCTTTCTCAGACAGAAATAACAGGTCTTGTTTACATTTTGACTTTTTCTGTATTGAACACACATGAACATCCTCGAATGTTGTGGATAATGTCTGTATAAGTCACAGTGCTGATGTATTTGGAAGTGGATTGTATTTAATGTTTAGCGAACCTTTTGTGAAGGTTTTTTTATGTTTGCTTAAGGTTTTTGTTTTAGGATTTTGGGGGGGTTGGGTGGTTTTTTTTTTTTAATTTTGGTTTTTTAGTATGGTGAAAGCCTTTTCATTTGCCTCTAAATATATGAAAGGAAATTGTGAAACTCCAGTTTAGTATGGTAACTGTTAAAAACTTTTCTATTATCATCTATTTGACTGAAAAAATGTGTATTTTTCTAATTCATATTGATGTAACATTAGTCCTAATTGAAGAACTAGTATTTAAACTTACTATTTATAAAGATAAAACATCAAAAAGCTTATTTATTTTTAAATTTTTTATTTAAAAGAATATTCAGTTTTAATTTTTTACCCCTGAGATTATGGGTAAAGAAGGCATTAACAAATTTATGTTTGTCTCCTTTCCCGCTTTAATTTTAAAGATATTTAAAGTGATATAACTAAAGTATTTGAATAGTATATATGTTTGAATACATTTTTTTCTCATAGTTCAGTATATTGACTTTGTACTGTGAATTTTTTGTTTTTCTTATTTCTTAGATAATCTCAGGATTTGTATGGGAAAAAAAAAACCCTTAACCTTATTTATGAGGCAAATTTCCATACAAAACTCAGTCTCCATTACATAAACATATGCTCACATACACACATTCCTTTTTTAAAAAACAATTTCTTGTTTTCTTTCCCCCATTAAATTCTCCTTAAGGACCTAAGTATGTAGGTCTTTACGGACAGAACATAATTGAGATGTTAAAAACAGAAAATAAGATAACAATAAGCGTTTATTAAGTCAGTGATTATCATCAATATGAATTTATGGGTTGGGTTTAAATTTTGAGATTTTGTGATTTACATAGGTAATTCCTTTATCCACCCAAGCAAATCTTTGTGGTTCAAATTAAACTTCTGAAAAAACAGAATTATTCTTTTATATGAAAAGCCCTCTGGATTGATAATACCTTGGATCAAGAATCAGAAACATTTTCTGCAAAAATATTTTCGAATCCGTGGGCCAGATGCCTTCTGTGGTAATTACTCAACTCTGCCATTTCAGTATGAAAACAGCCACAGATAATACTTATATGATGGGCATAGATGGATTGACCCCTATATGAGACACTAGTTTTCTTACCTTAAGGTGCTCATGAAATCAGTATTTCAGTTGGGAAGATATTTTAATGTCTGATTATGTTTGTAAATTGAAAAAAATGGTGACCAGTTTTCAGATTCACTAGTAAAATTGGATTTGGCTTGGCAAGTATAACAGTAATCCTAATTTATTAAAACAATTGATATTAGAACATTTCTTATTCATTGCCTTATAGTGAAATTTACAGTTTAAACTTTTTTGTCATAAAGGAGGATTTAGAAGGAAATTCTGTATAGATACGCATTTATTTATTTCATGTGATTAATATGTTACAAAAATCATGGTTGTAAATCACATTGCTATTTTAAATGCCATTTTTATACATTTTGAAAGTCTCATTCTGAAAAGGTTTCTTTAGTTCATGTTAGTTTAGGTATTAGGTTGTCATAGCTAAACTATGATTTTATCCCTTGTTTAATATCACTTTAAATTTGTTAACATCTGTCTCTTGTTCATCTACAATGAGTCAGTTTTGTGGAAGATGTAACTTCTTACTGTATAAAGGATAATTTTATCTTTGAGCATTCATTGCATTAGAGAATCAAGTCAGCTAAATTCTCTTACTGTTATATCCTTAAAACCACTCTTAGAAAAAGAAAATCAGTGTATTTACCTTACAAGGGGGAAAGACTTGTTCACACCTGTGTTAATCTGACATATAAAGATCATGTGAAGAATTTGTGTTTTATAAATTTTCAGAGATATGATTAAAGATCTTTATTTCTTCTTGTCTTTTCCTCCTGAACACTTATATCTTAGCAAGTGATGAACATGATGACTTAAAAGCCTAATTGTTGGTAAATGATTGAGGCACAGATAAAAATACGATATCCACTGCTTACCACCATGTTTTTTGAAATATAGGTCACCATGTACTATCTTGCTTAAAGAAGTCTTTGACAAAAAGCAATATCTGTCATTGTAAATTTTCTTGTTCTAAAGAAAGCAGTTATATTCTGTAGATGTAAATTATGTAAATAAAAGTTATTTTATATTATTTGTTGTGTCCTTTTTTTCAAATGACAATAAAGACATTAATGTGTTAGTGAACGAAAAATAGTCTTAGAAGTACAGTTTATACTTCCACAAAGATACAGTATAATTGGAAGAGTTAATTTTTTCTTTCATTTATGCTATGAAGGATATTATTTTGATTTCGTAAGAATAAAGAATAGACTTTCCCCATATTTGGGACATATGAAAAGTTGCTTACTTTTTTGTTTATTTGCTCCTCATGCAATGAAATTTTAGATAAAAGAACTCAATGTCTTTTACTTTTTTTTTTTTTTTCTGGAGAGAAAAGCAAATGGGAAACTTCAGTTATGGATATAAACCTAGATTTCTGACATAGTCTGACCAGACTTTTAAACTTTTTGTCTTGTATAAAAGAATTTTTTATTTTCTTAAAACTCCTCCCCACTCTTTTCCTTCTTTCTCCCAGTATATTAATCACAATTTGGGTTTTCATATTCAGTATTTGTATGGTATTAATGGTAATTATTCACTGCTCTACCACCTGATGAACTAAGATGACATTTCCTTTCTGGTACAGCTCTTTGTTTTTCTTGGAGTTAAGAATTACTTCACTTTTTCATTTGCTTTGGGTTTGTTTTTGAACCTGTAACTTAACCTTCCATACCCTCCAGCAAGTCTGTTTATACTTTATATATAAGTTTATACTTTTTGACATGGTCAAGTTGTCAGATAAATTATTTCCTTCTTCTTCCCCCTCCTCCCCCACCCCGCTACCTCCCCGCTCCTGGAAAACTTATGAAAATCTTCCTTCCTGCTTTCATCTCGACTGAATCTTCACAGGTCTCCATGTGCAGCACAGTTGCATGCTGGGACTTCTCTTGTGAGTCCCCTACCCTTCTTTTCTGGTTTGGACTCCCTATTTCTGGAGCCCATGTCATTGTTTTTCTTGATTTGATTTGGAGAAGTATATCTTCCCCTATTTACTGCAGAAGGGTATGTGGATGATACAGTAATTTGAGACTTTACATGTCTGAGAGTTTCTTTTTTCTATTCTCTCACTTAGTTGGGCTGTATGTTGAATTCTTGAGTAATTTGAAAATAGTTTCCACTTCATTTCAGAATCATCCTCTGATTATATTCTGGTCTTCAGTGTTCAAAAAAGTCTGCTGCTATTCTGATTCCCTATCCTTTGAATGTGGGCCGCTCTTTACATGTTTTTTGACCCTGGTACTCTGCATAGTGCGCTTCCCTGTGACTCAGTGGTACAGAATCTGCCTTCCAAGCAGGAGACTTGGGTTCAGTGCCTGGGTCAGGAAGATGCCCTAGAGAAGGAAATGGCTACCCATTCCAGTATTCTTGCCTGGAAAATCCTATGGACAGAGGAGCCTAGTGGGCTAGTCCCTGGGGTCCTAAAAGAGTCAGATATAACTTACCAACTGCACTACCACCATTGTGCATGATAATGTGCCACTCCCATTACTTCCTGCCCCCATACGTCATGGGCCTCTTTAATATGGAAACCCATTTCCTTCCCTTCTGGCAAAAGTTCTTGTATTATTACTTTGATAATTTCTCTCTTCCATTTTCACTGTTCTGCTACCTGAAATTCCTATAAATCAGATTTTTAAATCTCCTTTCAGTCAGTTCAGTTGCTCAGTCGTGTCTGACTCTTTGCGACCCCATGAATCGCAGCACACCAGGCCTCCCTGTCCATCACCAACTCCTGGGGTTCACTCAAACTCATGTCCATCAAGTCGGTGATGCCATCCAGCCATCTCATCGTCTGTCGTCCCCTTCTCCTCCTGCCCCCAATCCTTCCCAGCATCAGAGTCTTTTCCAATGAGTTAACTCTTTGCATGAAGTGGCCCAAGTGTTGGAGTTTGAGCTTTAGCATCATTCCTTCCAAAGAACACCCAGGGCTGATCTTTAAAATGGACTGGTTGGATCTCCTTGCAGTCCAAGGGATGCCCAAGAATCTTCTCTAACACCACAGTTCAAAAGCATCAATTCTTCGGTGCTCATACTTACATAATTATAAAATCACTACAGATGGTGACGGCAGCCATGAAATTAAAAGACACTCCTTGGAAGGAAAGTTATGACCAACCTAGATAGCATATTCAAAAGCAGAGACATTACTTTGCGTCTTTTAATTTCATGGCTGCAATCACCATCTGCAGTGATTTTGGAGCCCCCCAAAATAAAGTCTGACACTGTTTCCACTGTTTCCCCATCTATTTGCCATAAAGTGATGGGACCAGATATGATCTTCGTTTTCTGAATGTTGAGCTTTAAGCCAACTTTTCACTCTTCTCTTTCAATGTCGTCAAGAGACTTTTTAGTTCCTCTTCATTTTCTGCCATAAGGGTGGTGTCATCTGCATATATGAAGTTACTGATATTTCTCCCAGCAATCTTGATTCCAACTTGTGCTTCTTCCAGCTCAGCGTTTCTCATGATGTACTCTGCATGTATGTTAAATAGGCAGGGTGACAATATACACCCTTGACGTACTCCTTTTCCTATTTGGAACCAGTCTGTTGTTCCATGTCCAGTTCTAACTGTTGCTTCCTGAACTGCATATAGGTTTCTCAGGAGGCAGGTCAGGTGGTCTGGTATTCCCATCTCTTTCAGAATTTTCCACAGTTTGTTGTGGTCCACACAGTCAAAGGCTTTGGCATAGTCAATAAAGCAGAAATAGATGTTTTTCTGGAACACTCTAGGGGTGAATTGTCTATAATGCGAGAGATCTGGGTTCAATCCCTGGGTTGGGAAGATTCCCTAGAGAAGGAAATGGCAAGCCACTCCAGTACTCTTGCCTTGAAAATCTCATGGATGGAGGAGCTTGGTGCAGGCTACTGTCCATGGGGTCGCAAAGAGTCAGGTACAATTGAGCGACTTCACTTTCTTTCTGGAACTCTCTTGCTTTTTCTATGATCCAGCAGATGTTGGCAATTTGATCTCTGGTTCCTCTGCCTTTTCTAAAACCAGCTTGAACATCCTAGAAGTGACTTTGTTGATCACAAAACCCATAGAAGGCCAAAAGTTGATGCTTCAGACTAACAAATGTGCACAATTAAGTCAAAATCTGAGTCCTCCTTTGACCTCATAATTTTGAATCAACAGTTTTTTCCAATGAACATTTTTAGGGCATAATTTGCATTTAATAAAGTACATAGAACTTTAAGTATTCAGTTTGAATACTGACAACGTATACAGCTGTGTTCAGTTTAGTTCAGTCGCTCAGTTGTGTCCAACTGTTTTCGACCCCATGCATTGCAGCATGCTAGGCCTCCCTGTCCATCCTCCCTGTCCAACTCCCGGAGTTTACCCAAACTCACATCCATTGAGTCGGTGATGCCATCCAGCCATCTCATCCTCTGTCGTCCCCATCTCCTCCTACCCTCAATCCCTCCCAGCATCAGGGTCTTTTCCAATGAGTCAACTCCTCGCATGAGGTGGCCAAAGTATTGGAGTTTCAGCAAAACAGACAATGTTTTCATCCTCCCAGGAAGTTCCTTTAAGCTCTTTCCCTACTGCCACCCACCCAGATTACTTCTGCCTGATCTTGAACTTTATATTATGCATTCCTTTGTATTTGGTTACTCTTGCTCAACCTGTTTTTGGGACTCACTAATTTTGTAGTGTGTTAGCAGCTCCCTGTTGTTGCTAAGTTGTATTCCATTTTATGCCTGTTCCACATATGAATATACCATAATTATCTATCCATTTTCCTACTGATTGTTTCTGAATTTTACCTCTTTAATAAAGCTACTATAAATATTCTTGTATAAATCTTTTGGTAGACACGTTTTTATTTTTCGTGTGTAAAAACCTAGATTTATTTTTCTAAGTACTTGATGTTCTTTGATGTGTTTATAAATGGTATTTTTAAATGCCTACTTTTATTTCTATGTTTATTGCTGGAACTTAGAGAAACAGTTGATTTTTTGTATTGCAATTAAGATTTTAGCAAATGAGGATTCCCTGGCAGTCCAGTGGTTGTGCCTGTGAAAGTTCACTGTTAAGGCCATGTGGCAAGGCCAAAAAAAAAAATGTTAGGAAATGTATTTTCTATACGTCCATTCACAGTCTTACCTAGCCTTTGGAACTATTAAAACAAACCTTTTAAAATATATGGTCATGTATGATGGAGGCGCGGGGCGGCGGGGCGGTAGGATATATATATATATATATATATATATAGAGGTGCTCTGATCTGATATATATATTCCTGTGGTCATGTATGGATGTGAGAGCTGGACTGTGAAGAAGGCTGAGCGCCGAAGAATTGATGCTTTTGAACTGTGGTGTTGGAGAAGACTCTTGAGAGTCCCTTGGACTGCAAGAAGATCCAACCAGTCCATTCTGAAGGAGATCAATCCTGGAATTTCTTTGGAAGGAATGATGCTAAAGCTGAAACTCCAGTATTTTGGCCACCTCATGCGAAGAGTTGACTCATTGGAGAAGACTCTGATGCTGGGGGGGATTGAGGGCAGGAGGAGAAGGGGACGACAGAGGATGAGATGGCTGGATGGCATCACTGACTTGATGGGTGTGAGTCTGAGTGACCTCCGGGAGCTGGTGATGGACAGGGAGGCCTGGTGTGCTGCGGTTCATGGGGTTGCAAAGAGTCGGATACGACTGAGCGACTGATCTGATCTGATCTGAATGCTATTTGTTCTTAAAAAACAGACTTAGAAACTCAGTTATTGGAACTTCGCTGGTGGTCTAGCGGCTAAGACTCCTAGCTCCCGCTGCAGGGGGCTTGGGTTTCATCCTTGGTCAGGGAGCTAGATCCCACATACCACAGCCAAAAATCCTGAGTGCTGCAACCAAAAATCCTATATGTCCCAACAAAGATAGAAGATCCTGTGTGCTGCAGCTAGGACCTGGTGCTGTCAAATAAATAAATGAAATTCGCTTATAATAAGATAAACAGAATAAAGTAAAATTTTAAGTGACAAAATTTAATGTTGCTGGGAAACATTTGCTAACTTCTCATTTATTTAGTAAATTTAAAGGGTGACAGAGTATCTTGTCTCTTTAAAACCTTGTTTTCCCATCCTTTTAGTAATTTCTCATTAGGGAATTCCCTGGCAGTCCAGTGGTTAGGACTCTGTGCTTCCACTACAGGGGGTACGAATTTGATTCCTGGTCGGGGAACTAAGACCCCACGTGCTGTGGGGGCAACTAAGCCCGTGCTTGCAACTACTCTGGAGCCTGTGCGCCACAACTAGAGAAGCTCATGCACCACGAGGAAGAGCCCAGGAGCCCTGCACACTGGGACAAAAGACTCTGCGTGCCACAGGGAAGGTCCCATGTGCCACAACTAAGATACGATGCAGCCAAATATTTTTTAAAAATCAGTTGCATTTCTATGTGCTAATAATACACAAACTGAAAAGGAAATTACAAAAGTAACTCTGTTTACAGTAGCCACAAAAATAACAAAATGGAAATTAACCAAGGAGGTAAAAGACTTGCACAATGAAAACTAAAAAACAGTGCTGAAAGAGATTAAAGAAGACATAAATAAATGGAAACATCCCATTTTCATAGATTGGCAGACTTTAATACTGTTAAGATGTCAGTGCTACCCAGTGTGATCAATAGATTCAGTGCAGTTCCTATCAAAATTCTGAGATTTTTTTTTGACATAAATAGAAAAATATACCTCTAAAGTTAATATGGAATGTAAAGGATCTCAGATAGTCAAATAAATCTTGAACAAGAATAAAGCTAGAAGACTTACATTTAATGATTTCAAAACTTACTACAAAGCTACAGAAAAAAAAAAGTGGTTTTAACATAAAATACAGACATATAGGACCTAGAATATAATACAAAGTCAGAGATAAACCACTGTGTATGAAATAATTTCTGACAAGCGTGCCAAGACTATTTAATGGAGAATGGACAGTTTTTATGACAAAAGATGTTGGGAACACTGGATATCCACATACCAAAGAATGAAGCTAACATTGTATACAAAAATTATCTCAAATCTAAGACTAAGTGGACTAAGGAAGATAATTGTTTTCCTCATTGTCCAGTGTGTGAGAAATTGTGAGGAAGCTCAGATTGTTGTTGTTTCTCAGCCACTCAGTTGTGTCTGACTCTTTGCGACCCCATGGACTGCAGCACACCAGGCTTCCCTGTCCTCTGTTTCCTGGAGTTTGCTCAAACTCATCCACTGAGTCGATGATGCCATCCAACCATCTCATCCTCTGTCTTCCCCTTCTCCTTCTGCCCTCAATCTTTCACAGCATCAGGTCTTTTCCAATGAGTCAGCTCTTCACATCAGGTGGCCAAAGTATTGGAGCTTCAGTATCAGTCCTTCCATTGAATACTCAGGTTTGATTTCCTTTAGGATTAACTGGTTTGATCTCCTTGCTGTCCAAGGGACTCTCAAGAGTGTTCTCCAACACTACAGTTTGAAAGTTCTTTGGTGCTCAGCCTTCTTTATGATCCAACTTTAACATCTGTACATGACTTGGAAAAACCAATTTTTACTAGATTGACTTTTGTCAGCAAAGTGATGGCTCTGCTTTTTAATATGCTGTCTAAGTTTATCATACCGTTTCTTCCAAAGACCCAAGCATCTTTTAATTTCATGGCTTCAGTCACCATCCACAGTGATTTTAGAGCCCAAGAAAATAAAATCTGTCACTGTTTCCATTTTTTCCCCATTTATTTGTCATGAAGTGATAGGACTGGATGCCATGATCTTAGTTTTTTTGAATGTTGAATGTAAGGTGAGTGCGGAGAAAAAGAAAATGAACTGGCCAGCCAAGCAAAGAAAAGAAACTTTATTAAAGGGAAACAAGAGAGTGACTGGCCCTTGAGAAGAACCAGCCCCTTCCCTTCTGGTGAGTCCCTCTTACACCCTCCAGGCAGGAAACTGGGTCCCCTCAGGGGGTGGTTAGTTTATCTTTAGTCTGCAGATGGAGTTTGGCGGTGGGTAGTCTTGAGAAAGCCGAAGGTATTCAATGGTAGGGTGGTCACTTAGTCTTGGCAAAGAGTGCCAGTGGCTAAAGCAGGATGTCACTTGAGCAATGTGGTCAATTTCATGGATCACTGTGACTTTATATTTTATTTGCGAGCCATTTTTAACAATGAGATCCCATGTAGGCCTTATCATTGAATTTTAAGCTAGCTTTTTCACTTTTTCACTCAGATCTGTTATAGGCAACTTTGCCTTACTTTGCCAACAAAGGTCCGTCCAGTCAAAGCTATGGTTCTTCCAGGAGTCATATATGGATGTGAGAGTTGGACCATAAAGAAAGCTGAGCGCTGAAGAATTGATGCTTTTGAACTGTGGTGTTGGAGAAGACTCTTGAGAGTCTCTTGGACTGCAAGGAGATCCAACCAGTCCATCCTACAGGAGATCAGTCCTAAATATTCATTAGAAAGACTGATGCTGAAGCTGAAGCTCCAATACTTTGGCCACCTGATGTGAAGAACTGACTCATTGGAAAAGACCCTAATGCTGGGAGATTGAGGGCAGGAGGAGAAGGGGAAGACAGAGGATGAGATGATTAGATGGCATCACCGACTCGATGGACATGAATTGGAACAAGCTCTGGGAGTTGGTGATGGACAGGGAAGCCTGGCGTGCTGCAGTCCATGGGGTCGCAAAGAGTCGGACACAACTGAGCGCCTGAACTGAACTGACTTGTTATAGGCTAGGTTTTAGAAGTACGTTATAATAGTACATCTAAGATGTACTTTATCACTACCAGAATTTTAAATTTATATTCTCTCCGCTTTATAAAAGGGTACGTTTGGCCTGTTCTCCATTGTATCCCTAGATCCAAAAGAGCACCTGATACGGGACACTGAAGAAATATTTGTTGAACGGATGGTTATCGCCTTTAAAGAGTTTAATTTCTTAGGACAGTTTTATAAGCCTGTTCGGTTTCCAGCTCTCATATAAGAATAAGCTTTTTCAAGTCCCGGAATACCCTTTCTAGCAGTAGGGGGAAAAGAAAACAGCACGTAGAAGAAGCACCCAGACAGGCAAAGAAATTCAGCCGCAGCTCCACAGCTCGGTCCTGGGATTCGCAACGCTCAAGGGCTCGGGAACTGACCAGCCTCGCGAGGCTGCATCTCTGTCCATCATTGGCTGAGTTCGGGGGGCGTGGTGTCAACATCGACCAATCAGGGGCCGCGTTCGCCGACACTTGCCTAGGCTGACCAGAGAATCTCGGAGGTTTCCGGCGAGTTGGGACAGCAAGGATCTGTCTGGGCAGAGGTGTATCCCAAAGCCGGGGAGTTGGCGGGGAAAGCTTCGGCTCCTAATCGGTGCAGGCCGCTCTCTCACGCAGCTTCCTGCCTCTGTGCCTGCTGCCATGTGGGCCGCTCTGAGATTAGCCCTGCGGCCGTGCGCCCGCGCCGCTGCCCCAGCGCTGCGTTCCTATCATGGGGACTCGGTGGCTACCCTGGGCACCCAACCGGACTCGAGCTCTGCCATCTACCAGGTAGGGTGGGTGAGCGGCCCGGGTCAGTGATTCCTCTTCACCGACGGGACAAAGTGTTGGCCGGACTGGGAAGCATAGAGGGTAGGCTACTTTTAACAGTAGCTCCTCTTTTCTCTGGATCCGCAATCAGGATTCTGGGACGCACTAGGAGGTCGTGAAGTTTGAAAAAGAAAATAAATGAGATACATTTTAGTTCACTTTTATCACTGGCACTGGCCTTTTTATCTTTAAAATCAGTGGTTCTCAAAGCCAGTGGTTCTCCGGGAACTTATTCAAGTTACAGCCGTCTTAAGCCTCACCCTGGGCTGTTTTGGTCTTCCAGGGTGGGGTCCTGGTGTTTGCATGGTTAATTAGGTTGGGGGTGAGGAGAGGCAAAGGCCTTGGAGGCAGCTAGCTTTGGGAACCACTCACCGAACACAGCTAACCCTGGTCTGTGGTTACTAGATTTGAGATAGTTGGTTATGTTAACGGGAAATACTTGTATTTAAATAGCTTTTCTTGGAATTTGGAGGTGCCACAGGTCACACAATCAACTCCTGGTTTATGAAATATCAGCTGGAAATTTTCAGTCTATCCCATGGTTTCTAAGCCTATACAGATGACGTTTAAGTTGTGCAGATAACTTTCAGGAGATACATTTTATTTTATTTATTTTTTAAAAAATTGTTTTATATTTGGTGGTGCTGAGGCTTCCTTGTTGCTAGTGGGCTTTCTCTAGTTGAAGTGTGTGGGCTTCTCCTTGCGGTGGCTTCTTTTTTTGCGGAGCACAGGCTCTGGGCCCGGCACACCGGCTTAGTAGCCCCTCAGCATGTGATATCTTCCCGGACCAGGGATCAAACCTGTGTCCCTTGAATTGGCAGGCAGATTCTTAACCTCTGGACCACCAGGGAAGTCCCCAGAAAAGATATATTAAATAACTCCTCTCTTTGGAAAAGCAAATAGGTTGAAAGAAAATCAGACTGAGGCAGAAACAATATCCAGTGAGAGACTTCAAGAAGTTTTTAGATTTCCTGGGATCAAGAGAGAATGTTTCATTCAGAAACATTAAATGGTTATTGTGATTTAGACACTATGTGAAAGTGAAAGTCATTCAGTAGTGTTCCACTCTTTACCACGCATGGACTATTCTGTCCATGGAATCCTCCAGGCCAGAATACTGGAGTGGGTAGCCTTTCCCTTCTCCAGGGGATCTTCCCAACCCAGGGATCGAACCCCAGTCTCCCTCACTGCAGGCGGAGTCTTTACCAGTTGAGCCGCAAGGGAAGCCCAAGAATACTGGAGTTGGTAGCCTATCCCTTCTCCAGCAGATCTTCCCGACCCAGGAATTGAACCGGGGTCTCCTGCATTGCAGGCAGATTCTTTATCAGCTGAGCTATCAGGGAAGCCACTATTTAGGTACTTGGAATAGATGTGCAGGAATTGAATCATATTTTGTCAGGGAGACAGACAAGAAAGCAGTGCATTGTGATGAGGGGTGTCTAAAGCTTAGAAAGTGGTTGCAGAAAGATAGGAAGTAATGAGTGAGTTGGCTCTTGAGTGGAGTAAGAACTCTCCAGGTTCAAGGTGGAGAATGGGCCTATACAACCGAAAGAAGTCATGAGAACACAGGTTCTAAATTATGAAAGCAGTTATGACCAACCTAGATAGCATACTGAAAAGCAGAGACATTACTTTGCCAACAAAGGTCCATCTAGTCAAGGCTATGGTTTTAGAAAAGGCAGAGGAACCAGAGATCAAATTGCCAACATCTGCTGGATCATGGAAAAAGCAAGAGAGTTCCAGAAAAACATCTATTTCTGCTTTATTGACTATGCCAAAGCCTTTGACTGTGTAGATCACAATAAACTATGGAAAATTCTGAAAGAGATGGGAATACTAGACCACCTGATCTGCCTCTTAAGAAATCTGTATGCAGGTCAGGAAGCAACAGTTAGAACTGGTCATGGAACAACAGACTGGTTCCAAATAGGAAAAGGAGTACGTCAAGGCTGCATACTGTCACCATGTTTATTTAACTTATATGCAGAGTACATCATGAGAAATGCTGGACTGGAAGAAACAGAAGTTGGAATCAAGATTGCTGGGAGAAATATCAATAACCTCAGATATGCAGATGACACCACTCTTATGGCAGAAAGTGAAGAGGGGCTAAAAAGCCTCTTGATGAAAGTGAAAGTGGAGAGTGAAAAGGTTGGCTTAAAGCTCAACATTCAGAAAACGAAGATCATGGCATCTGGTCCCATCACTACATGGGAAATAGATGGAGAAACAGTGGAAACAGTGTCAGACTTTGTTTTTCTGGGCTCCAAAATCACTGCAGATGGTGACTGTAGCCATGAAATTAAAAGACGCTTACTCCTTGGAAGGAAAGTTATGACCAACCTAGATAGCATATTCAAAAGCAGAGACATTACTTTACCAACAAAGGTTCGCCTAGTCAAGGCTATGGTCTTTCCTATGGTCATGTATGGATGTGAGAGCTGGACTGTGAAGAAGGCTGAGCGCCGAAGAATTGATGCTTTTGAACTGTGGTGTTGGAGAAGACTCTTGAGAGTCCCTTGGACTGCAAGAAGATCCAACCAGTCCATTCTGAAGGAGATCAATCCTGGAATTTCTTTGGAAGGAATGATGCTAAAGCTGAAACTCCAGTATTTTGGCCACCTCATGCGAAGAGTTGACTCATTTGAGAAGACTCTGATGCTGGGAGGGATTGAGGGCAGGAGGAGAAGAGGACGACAGAGGATGAGATGGCTGGATGGCATCACCGACTCGATGGACGTGAGTCTGAGTGAACTCTGGGAGTTGGCGATGGACAGGGAGGCCTGGTGTGCTGCGATTCATGGGGTCGCAAAGAGTCGGACACGACTGAGCGACTGAACTGAACTGAACTGAACTGAGTGGGAGTGAGAACTTGGAAGTCCTGGCCAGGGTGTGGAGTTCATGGGGTAGATGGGATTGCTTATGTGGCCAGGTAGAGGAGGGAAACCACGTGTAGGAGCCACGTTTTGATGTCCCATTGTAGTCTGTTTGCTGGTATTTAAATAGAGAAGTGGCATGATGCTGTCAACATGGCAGAATAATCGGCAGGGCAGCAGGGTAGAGAATGGGTTTCCCGCCGCATCGAATGTGACTTCTTTGTGGTGTGTGCTCTTGATTGCTGTAGACCTCTGAGTGTTCTCCAGAGCTCCTGTAAGGTTATGCTAGTCCGTTTGGGGTTGTTCTGTGATGTCTCTGTGAGGGAATGAGCTCCTGGACCTTATTGGTCTGCCGTCTTTATGAGGTCAGGTCTGGGCTGATGTCTTTGATAAGCGGCTGCTAGTCAGGGGTTAGGGAGTGTGAGCCTGAGATTATAATTTCTTTCTCTGTGTAGAATGTTTTATGTTCTGGTTTAGTCTGTGCGCTAGTAATTAGAATAGGGAAGTAATTGCGCTGTGGTGGAAACCACTGGTTTAGTATTTCACATATATTTAAAAGTAAACAAGGAACATTTTTCTATAGAGGGGGAAAACCTGGAAGAAATGTTAACAGTGGCCCTTTCAGTGGGCAGAAGAGGCATTGTGCTTTAAGAACAAGATTCTAGAGCTAGTGAGCTGTGGTTTAAAATCCTAATTCTACTGCTTGTTAGCTGAGTGATCTTGGACAAATTACTTCTCTGTGCCTCAGTTGTGTTGTGGCATTAATGATTAGGTGTATTTTCATTTATCAAGACAGTTAGTGACCATGCCTGAAGTACAATAAACCCTCAAGAAGTATTAGCTCTTGCTACTTTGCCTCCTCTTCTCAAGGTCATCTTGTGATCTGTTTTAGCTAGATGTTACTTCAGTAATGCTGAGTAGTGACCAGTCCCAAGATTTCAGTGTTCAAAAGAACAAGCATTTAGTTTTCACACTTGGGGCGGTGGTGGCAGCTGTGCTCCATGGCTGTGTTAGATTCAGGTACACACTGTGGCTTTTCTTTTTATTTATTTTTTTGTTTAATAGACATTTATTCTGTTATTATGTAGTTGAACAACCTCCACACACAAAATAATATGGTTTAAGATTTTTTTGAGTTGGAAGGAATTTGGGGTCTTAAAGGGTTTTGCAAGCCTGTTTTCTGGAAATCACTTAAGTGGGCCTTTTTAAAGACCCTTGAAGGAAAAAATTTGGTTCAAGAAAACCAGCAGTTAAATTTCAAAATCAAACTATTTATGAAGATAGCAAGCCAAGAATTGGAGTAATTCCTCTTCTGTACTTCCTACACTCAAATCCACCCTGGGAAACAGAAGCCTAGTCTATGGGAGGACATGATGGAACAAGCAGAATGAGGTGGTAAGGGCAACCACAGCTGGTGGCCCAGCAAGTCTGGAACTGTGAGGCTGGTTTGAGCAGGGATGGGAACTGTAGACAACATGAAGTTGGAGGCTAATTGAACTTGCACTGACACCATCAATGAGTTTTCTCAACAGCCTTTTCAAGAATGGAGTGACTTGACCATTACGTATATTAGCAGTAGTGGTGGAGCTGGAGGGTATTGTGTCTTCTCCACGCTGCACGCGAGAACCACCAATAGTGTGGTGGAACTTGTGGCCCTTGCCCAGGCCGCGGCTCTTTTTGCCTGCAGATGTCAGCCCCTGTATTTCCCTGTGCTTGTGGACTGGTTTGGAGATCCACTGGGTGTCAGGATTTCTTCTGATAGCTTTATGGAATGGATCAATGATAACCTCAAAGAATTTGTACGTGGAATCTTCACCAACCCAGTAGGAATTCAGGACCCTCAGGGCCCCACAGTGGCGGCCAGCATGCACCTCCGCAACCGACTGCAGGCTTCGAGCAAACTTGAGCTGGTTGACACTATGGTGGACAGGCTTGCCGTAGGTGGCACCCTTAGGAACTGGGCGTTTGCGGCCCCTGCGGCGCACACGGATCCGGTATATGACATAGCCTTGTTTGGCCTTGTAGCCCAGCCTGTGCGCCTTGTCGGGCCCCACTCGGCCCGGGGCGCGGGGCGCCGTGCAGCGCCGGAGAGCTGGCGGTACTGCCAGCAGCGCACCCGCAGCAGGAAGCGCATGACGTCCGACTGCTCCTTCCTCCACAGCTCCTGGATGTACTCGTAGGCGCCCATGTCGGCTCATCCTGATGGCTGCCCTTTTTTCTTTTTTTAAAATTCTGGCTGCATTGTGTCTTCACTGGTATGTACTGGTATAGTTGTCCTGTGGCATGTGGGATCTTAGTTCTCCAACCAAAGATCGCACCCACATCCCCTGCTTTGCAAAGCTGATTCTTAACCACTAGAGTACCAGGGAAGTCCCTGCTCCACTTGTTTCTTATTCCAGGACTCAGAATGACGGGGCAGTGGCTGCTGTGGGATGCTCCTCTCACTATGGAACTCTGGCGCACAAGAGGAGAGTGTGAAAGTACCTTGTCCCTCTTAAAGCCTCTGCTTGCAGTTGGTACACTGTCCCTTTTGCCTACATTCCACTTGTCAAATCACATAATGTGGACAAATTCAGAGATTGTGGGGTAGGAAAGTATAATCTCACAGTGAGCCTTGGCAAGGATGGGAGGGAAGGATGACTTTTAAATAAGTAGTACAGTCTACCTTAAGGCTACGAAGGTCCAGCTGTGAGGTCTAAATCCCATGTGCAGGGGAGGAGAAAGAGTGAATAGGCAAAAAGACCCCCTCACCTGCTTGTCCTTTTTAAGGAGTCATTCTGGAAGTCATACCTGACAACTTTTGCTTCTGACACATTGGTTAGACTTTAGTCACAGTGCCACACTTGTCTGGAAAAGCAGGCTAGGATTGTTTTAATTTTTTTTCTAGTTTTTGGTGGTGTCTCATGGCTTGTGCAGAGAAGGCAATGGCACCTCACTCCAGTACTCTTTCCTGGAAAATCCCATGGATGAAGGAGCCTGGTAGGCTGCAGTCCATGGGGTCGCTAAGTGTCGGACATGACTGAGCGACTTCACTTTGACTTTTCACTTTCATGCATTAGAGAAGGAAATGGCAACCCACTCCAGTGTTCTTGCCTGGAGAATCCTAGGGATGGGGGAGCCTGGTGGGCTGCCATCTATGGGGTCATACAGAGTTGGACACAACTGAAGCAACTTAGCAATAGCAGCAGCAGCAGCATGGTTTGTGGGATCCTAGCTCCTTAACCAGGGATTGAATCCATGCCCTTGGCAGGACAGTGAAAGCCTGTAATCCTAAGTACTGGACCACCAGGGAATTTCCCTCTGATCCTTTTAAAACATAAAATAGGATCCGTTTCCCCCTGGGCTTTGTTTTTAAGTGTAAATTGTCAGTAAGTGTAAAAGTAAGTATTTCTGAATTGGTTGGTGTCTCCTCACAATAGTATTTGATAGGACAGAAAAAGAAGACGGCATTGTAACCCTCAAAGAATTTATATTCCCGAACAAAGTAAAACAAATAGAGGTAAGCTCAGTAGACGTGTAAGGAAGGAAGTGGTTAAAATGAGTGGCAGTAGCTAAAAATGAAGTTGGAGATGAGATGGAATATGAATTAGGCTTTAAAAGGGGATGGTGAGGGACTTCTCTGGCAGTCCAGTGGTTAAGACTCAGAGTTTCCACGCATGCCAGGGGCATGAGTTTCATCTCTGATCAGGGAACTAAGCTTCCATATGCCTTGAGGGGTGGCCAATAAATAGATAAATAAATAAATAGAGGGTGAGATTTATATAGATGGACTAGAGAGGGGTCGTGGTAGTGCAGAAGACATTGAGGAAAGACACAGAGGCATGAACTAATCTTTTTTATATGTTGGAGTTGGCTCAGTACAGAAGTGGCCCAGTGTGGAGGCCACGTACAGTTGGCATCTAAAGCTGTGCTCCTTAACCCTCGTTATGGTAAAAAAAAAAACTTCACTGGTTTCCTAGAATACTCTCCCTCTTTTTCCTTGCTTCTGTTTTAGGAAAACTATGAACAGATGAAAGCACTAGTAAATCAACTCCATGAGCGAGCACAGAACATCAGACTAGGTAAGCGCTCAGTTACTCTTCAGTTTATGCTTTTGACTAAGATGTCCCTTTATTTGTTTTAGAAAAACTAGTAGCATCAACGCTTTGACTCTTGGAGACTGTGCATTTGCTGTTGGTGGGAATGTAAATTGGGGCAGCCACTATGTAAGACAGTATGTTATTGTTGTTGCCAACTCGTGTCCGATTCTTTTATGATCCCATGGACTGTAGCCCACCAGGCTCCCCTGTCTATAGGATTTCCCAGGCAAGAATACTGGAGTGGGTTGCCATTTCCTTCTCCAGGGAATCTTCTGCATCTAGGGATTGAAGCTGCGTCTCCTGCATTGGCAGGTGGATTCTTCCCTGAGCCATCAGAGAAACCATGTAACACAGTGTGGAGGTTCTTAAAAAGTAAAAATCGAGTTACCATATGATCCAGTAATCCCACTCCTAGGCTTATATCTGGAAAAGATGAAAACTCTTAATTCCCCAGTGTTCATAGCAGCATGGTTTACAAGAGCCAAAGACATGGAAACAACCCAGATACCCATCAACAGGTGATTGGTTTAAGATGTGAGATATATATATATATATATATATATATAACACACATACATACATACATGTGGATATATACTCAGTCATAAAAACAGAATGGAATATTGCCATTTCTAGCAATATGGATGGACCTAGAGAATATCATACTAAATGAAGTCAGGAAGAGAAAGACAAATATTATATAATATCACTTATATATGGAATCTAAAAAATAATGCAAATGAATCTATATACAAAGCAGAAACAGACATGAAGGTATAGCTCAGTGGTGGAGCATTTGACTGCAGGAACAGGCACAAAGACATAAGAAACAAACTTCAGGGAAAGGAAAGGGGGGAGAGATAAATTAGGAGTATGTGATTAACAGATAAAAAGTTAATATGCATAAAATAGATAAGCAACATGGATTTACTAAACATGGAGAACAGTATTTACTATCTTGTGATAACTGGTAATGGAAAGTAAACTGAAAAAATATATATAAATGAATCACTTTGCTGCACACCTGAAACTAACACAATATTGTTATTTACCTATATTTCAATTTAAAAAAGCCTGCATTTGTCGGCATGCAGACATTTTATTTTTTCCTAGTATTTGGTCAGTTTTTCTGCTCATGTAGCATTGCCGTTATTTCAGGGAAAGTAGAAATTCAGATTCATCTTTTTTTTTTTTTTTTTGTCCACACTTTGTGGCCCGTGGGACCTCAGTTTCTCAACCAGGGATTGAACCTGGGCCATGGCAGTGAAAGCACCAAATCCTAGCCACTAGAGCACCAGAGAACTTCCTCATCAGTATTTTAAACTATTTCTTCTTAAGGTTTTTATTTCAGTCACAGGATCACATTGAAATTTTTGTTTTACTTGAAGCAACTAAAAATATTTTCTGTTCATTCGTCATATTCATATTATATACTGTATTTTGCATAATTGTGCTTTTTCTGCTGTGTTGTATAATTTGGAAATAATTTCTGTGTGGGTTTATTGCTAATTAAATAAATTTCCTAAAAACTTTGTAAATTGTCAGTTTTTATTGTTCAATTGTGGACATAATAGACATTCTTTTTCTTGGAAGAAATTGTATCATAGGAATATAAAATGCTAATGTTTAAATAAGTACTACTTTAACTTCTCTTGTGCCTTTATTGGTATATATGTAATTTACTTTAGAAGGCTCTGTGACTTGAAATAATAGCCATTTCCAAAGTAAAGAGTCCTCATATTAAAGTACCTGAGAAGGAGCTATTTTAATTTTATGACCTTCATTTAAAAAGAGTTCTCTGACTCCGGGGGCACGGCAGGAGAGAGATGAGGCTGAGCTGGGTCTTGACAGTACTGTCCATCTGCCTGAGCGCTGTGGTCATGGCCACAGGAGCCAAGGGCAAACGGAAGCTGCAGGTGGGAGTCGAGAAGGGTAGACCACTGTCCCATCAAATCGTGCAAAGGGGATGTCCTGCGCACTGCACGGGGAAGCTACAAGACAGGACAGAGTTTGACAGCAGCCTGCCCCAGAACCAGCCCTTTGTCTTCTCCTTGGGCATAGGCCAGGTCATCCAGGGCCGGGACCAGGGGCTGCTAGGGATGTGTGAGCAGGGGAAGCGGAAGCTGGTGAGTCCATCAGAGCTGGGGTATGGAGATCGGGGAGTTCCCCCAAAGATTCCAGGTGGTGCAACCTTGGTGTTTGAGGTGGAGCTGCTCAAAATTGAGTGACGTTTAGAATTGTAGCCAAACTGGAGAGGGGCGGTGAAGAGGTCCCCATCAGGGACAAGATTGTTTAAAGAAAGAAAAAAAAAAAACCTTAAGAGCCCCCAAAAAAGCCAAAAAAAAAGAATTATCTTCAATATCCTCATAGATAGAATCTGTTTGGTCTATCAACCTGTAGTTTAAGGGTGTTGTATTCCTGGACATGATCTTATCACATTCAGAGGACACACTTTGAGTAGAAGTCATTAGTGAAATAATTTGGCAAAATCTTGATGGATTTCTGTTTAAATTAAAATATTTTTTATGTTTTTTTCTTCTGAGCACTGTAAGGATGGGGACAAGGTAACTGATTAATGGCAGATGGACAGAAAGATCATCTAAAATTGTGTATTCATTTGTGTAGGTATTAGGGAAGAAATAAGCTCAGTATTTTCATCCTTTGTAGAATTTTGAGGGTGGTAGTTACTCTAATAAGTAAGCCACTTTGGTCCAGTTATTTAATCCCTCTTGAACATTTTCAGTACCTCATTTGTAACTTGAGACTCCAGAGTGGGTCTGTGAATTACAGGCATTATTTACTCCAAGCACACATTTCTGTCTTCTTTTAACTTAATAGATTAATCAAAGTTAATTGAAAAAAACCATAAAGGAAATCCATTTGGAATACATTGGTCTCTGCCTTTTGTACTGTAGGAGTTTCATGTCACGGAGAAGGCGATGGCACCCCACTCCAGTGTTCTTGCCTGGAGAATCCTAGGGACAAGGGAGCTTGTTGGGCTGCCGTCTGTGGGGTCACACAGAGTCGGATACGACTGAAGCAACTTAGCAGCAGCAGCAGTTTAGTGTCAAAATCAATTAAATCCTCTAAAAGTTACCATGACATGAACAAGCAGATATGAAACTCAGTGTGGGGCCAGGTGAAGCAAAGACCTCATTCAGGTGGCAGTAATTGCTCCCATTCTGTCTATAAGGGTATAGGGGAGAATTAAAAAACAAACAGGCAAAGAGGGTAAACCTCATATAGGTCCTTCTGTATTCTGTGTTCTCAGTCGTATCTGACTCTTTGTGGCCCCATGGATTGTAGTCCACTGGGCTCCTCTTTCCATGGAGTTTTCCAGGCAAGAATACTGGAGTGGGTTGCCATTTCCTACTCCAGTGGATCTTTCTGACCCAGGGATTGAACCTATGTCTCTTGTGTCTCCTGTATTGGTAGGCAGATTCTTTACCCCTGTGCCACCTGGGAAGCCATTTCTTCTAGGTTAGGTACTTGTAATATAAGAAGAATATTATTTTGATAATGGCTGTATCCAGTCCCTTTGGTTGTAAGTCACAAAGATCAAACTTATTTAATCCAGAAGCCAACAACCAAACCATGGAAAGGAAGTGCTGAATGGACGAGGGGACTCCAAGCCCTCCAGGACTCACTGTCTCTGCCCATTTTCTCTCATTTCAGGATGTGTATGTATGTTGGACCACGTTCTCTTTCTCCATGAGGTGGGGAGCTAGGTTGCTTGGAGGCCAGCAACAATCTGAAGTAAATTGTAAACAATCAGTTTATAATCGGAAGGAAAGATGTAGTCATCCTTTCACCTCCAATTTGGAAAACTTGGATGGGTTCTCTGGGGTCCCGTGTTCTCTCCTTAGCCCAGTCACTGTATCCAGTGGGGTGTGGGACTTCACAGTGCCAGCCTGGACCCATGTCTACCAGGACTCCAAGATAGTGTACAGCTGGCAGCTCCTGAAATTTCATGGAGGTAGCAGTGGTTTTCAGGAAACGGGGAAAGGAAAGCAGGCAGGCAAAAAGCAAAGAATGTCAATTACTCTGTCTCCAGACCACCCTGAGCTTCCTTGGTGGCTCAGTGGGAAAGAATCCACCTGCAGTGTGAGAGAGAAGGGTTCTGTCCCTGAGTGGGGAAGGTCCCCTGGAGAAGGAAATGGCAACCCGCTCCAGTATTCTTGCCTGAGAAATCCCATGGACAGAGGAACCTGGAGGGCTACAGTCCATGGGGTTGCAAAGGAGTCGGACACGACTTCGTGACTAAGCAACAACAGACCACCCTAATTTCTGTCTAGGAGGAGAGGGGTGTGTAAATAGGAGGGTGAGGTGTAAAAACAGGGGTAGTGGACATTTGTCATTCTTTTTGACCAGGTAGCTCCTGAACCCCTGTTCTAAGTGTGAGGAAATGGTGTTAAAAAATGACATGAGTTTTTGTCTATTGGATATGATTTGAGAGGCAAGATATCCTGCTGGTACGCTTTTCAGAAAGATGACTAGAATCATAGTCTTGAAGTCATCTTGGAATAAGGCATTGTCTCCTGAAAAAGAATCAGAACCCTTGCGGAAATGAAAGTATGTTTTGTTGGGAGCAGAACTGAAGAGTTAATTATTCCCTTTGGATGTTAAGCCTAATAGGTCTGACTAAGAAGCAGTAGAGGCCTCCAGCGCTGGGCCTCTGCTGGGGATGGCAGGTTCTGACCCTCTGGCGGTCTGATTTCTGCAGGAGAGCAGAGCATTGAGCGGGGGCTCCTTGGGAGGGAAGCCAGGGAAGGACAGACAGCCATCCTCATGGTGTTGCCTGGCGTTAGCACTGTTATGCCAGGAAAGTGGATATTACACAGGTACATATAATGTACAAGTGATAACACACTTCTGTCCATGGGATTCTGTAGGCAAGAATACTGGAGTGGGTTGCCATGCCCTCCTCCAGGGCATCTTACCTGCTCAGGGATCAAACCCACATCTCTTACATCTCTTGCATTGGCTGGCAGGTTCTTTACCACCAGTACCATCTGCGAAGCCCTATGTTATTCATATGTAACATATCAGTAATGCCTCTAAAGACACATTAAAAAAATATATTTTATTGAAGTATAGTTGATTTACTGTGTTATGTTGATTTCTGCTATATAGCAAAGTTCAGTGATTCTTGCTCATACTCTCTTCCATTATGGTTTATCACAGGATATTCAATATAGTTCCCTGTGCTATGCAGTAGGATCTTTTCTTTTATCCTATATATAATAGTTTGCATCTGCTAATCCCAAACTCCCTGTCCATCCCTCTGTGACCCCCTCTCCCTCTTGGCAACTACAAGTCTATTCTCTACGTATGTGAGTTTGTTTCATCAGTTCAGTTCAGTCGCTCAGTTGTGACCCAGTCTTTGTAACCTCATGGACTGCAGCACGCCAGGCTTCCCTGTCCATCATCAACTCCTGGAGTCTATTCAAGCTCATATCCGTTGACGCGGTAATGCCATCCAACTATCTCATCCTCTGTCGTCCCCTTCTCCTCCTGCCTTCAATCTTTCCCAGCATCAGGGTCTTTTCAAATGAGTCAGCTCTTTGCATCAGGTGGCCAAAGTATTAGAGTTTCTGCTTCAGCATCAGTCCTTCCAAAGAATGTTCAGGCTTGATCTCCTTTAGGATGGACTGGTTGGATCTCCTTGCAGTCCAAGGGACTCTCAAGAGTCTTCTCCAACACCACACAGTTCAAAAGCATCAATTCTTCGGTGCTCAGCTTTCTTTATAGTCCAACTCTCACATCCATACATGACTACTGGAAAAACCATAGCCTTGACTAGACAGACCTTTGTTGGCAAAGTAATGTCTCTGCTTTTTAATATGCTATCTAGGTTGGTCATAACTTTTCTTTTAAGGAGTAAGCGTCTTTTCATTTCATAGCTGCAGTCACCATCTGCAGTGATTTTGGAGTCCCCCAAAATAAAGTCTGTCACTGTTTCCCCATCTATTTGCTATGAAGTATGGGACCAGATGCCATGATCTTCGTTTTCTGAATGTTGAGCTTTAAGCCAACCTTTTCACTCTCCACTTTCACTTTCATCAAGAGGCTTTTTAGCCCCTCTTCACTTTCTGCCATAAAGGTGGTGTCATCTGCATGTCTGAGGTTATTGATATTTCTCCCAGCAATCTTGATTCCAGCTTGTGCTTCTTCCAGCCCAGCATTTCTCATGATGCACTCTGCATACAAGTTAAATAAGCAGGGTGACAATATACAGCCTTGACGTACTCCTTTTCCTATTTGGAACCAGTCCGTTGTTCCATGTCCAGTTCTAACTGTTGCTTCCTGACCTGCATACAGATTTCTCAAGAGGCAGATCAGGTGGTCTGGTATTCCCATCTCTTGAAGAATTTTCCACAGTTTATTGTGATCTACACAGTCAAAGGCTTTGGCATAGTCAATAAAGCAGAAATAGATGTTTTTTCTGGAACTCTTGCTTTTTCCATGATCCAGCGGATGTTGGCAATTTGATTTCTGGTTCCCCTGCCTTTTCTAAAACCAGCTTGAACATCTGGATGTTCACGGTTCATGTATTGCTGAAGCCTGGCTTGGAGAATTTTGAGCGTTACTTTACTAGCG
This sequence comes from Tragelaphus eurycerus, assembly GCA_935064755.1. Classification (NCBI taxonomy): domain Eukaryota; kingdom Metazoa; phylum Chordata; class Mammalia; order Artiodactyla; family Bovidae; genus Tragelaphus; species Tragelaphus eurycerus. The sequence continues at coordinate 10,287,102 of CAKXYN010000024.1, read as the reverse complement.
TGTGAGATGAGTGCAGTTGTGCGGTAGCTTTTGTTTCATAGATAAGTTCATTTGTGTCATATTTTAGATTCTGCATATAAGTGATATCGTATGGTATTTGTCTTTCTAATTTACTTCCCTTAGTGAGGCAGTCTGTAGGTCACTCCCTTTTTCTGCAGATGGCATTGTTTCATTCTCTTCTATGGCCGAGTAGTGCTCTGTTGTGTGTGTGTATGTATGTGTGTGTATGTATGTGTACGTATGTATCCATCACATCTTCTTCATTCATCTGTCAGTGGGCATCTCGGTTGTTTCCATCTCTTGGCTGTTGTGAATAGTATTGCTATGAACAGAGGGGTTCATGTATCTTTTCGAATTATGATTTTGTCCGAGTATGTGCCCAGGAGTGGGATGGCTAGTTCACGTGGCAACTCTATTTTTAGTTTTCTGAGGAACCTCCATACTGTTTTCCATAGTGGCTGTACCAATTTACATTCCCACCCACAGTGCAGGCATTTTCTCCGCAGCTTCTCCAGCATTTGTTAAGTGTAGACTGTTTACTGATGGACATTCTGACTGCTATGAGGTGGCAGTTCATTGTAGTTTCGTTTTGCATTTCTCTAATCATTATTGATGTTGAACATCTTTTTATGTCCCTGTTGATCTCATGTATAGATATCCTGAGTTTTGAATTCATAACATTTCCTAAGTAATTTTCAGGTAAGAGGAAGTGATAGTGTTTCAAGTTGCTTCGGAGGTTAACCCTCGAAGTTTTCATCTAAGAGAACTTGTGATAAGTAAAAAGGTTGGCAATAATGGATGGGTTCTCATCCTCCGTTTTGTGTCTTCTTTTCCTCCGTCTCACTGCTACAGTTATTCAGATTTCTTCTCAGGGCACCATGTTTGCCGTCCCCTTTGGTTCCCATAGGGTGTGTAGGGGGCTTCCCTGGTGGCTCAGCAGTAAAGAATACACCTGCAAGGTGGGAGGCACAGGTTATATCCCTCTGTTGGGAAGATCCCCTGGAGGGTGGCAGGGCAACCAACTGCAGTATTCTTGCTGGGACAATTCCATGGACAGAGGATCCTGGTGGGCTGCACAGTCCATGGGGTCACAAAAAGTCAGGCACGACCGCAATGGCTAAGCACACCTAGCTTACGTAGCATATAGGATGGCTAGGAGCGACTTAATCGTTTTTATAGATGGAACGAGGGTTACCGCAGCTGTGTGATTTGTGCTAGCCAGAACTCAAGTATTTTGATTAACAAGTTAACTGAAGGCCTGTGAGTGTTTTGATAGATTCAGAAGTGCTTAGTTTTTCTAAAACTGGGTAATAACTTTGTTAGTTATTAGATATAGAAAAATGTAAATAGCTTCTCGTGGTTGAAACAAGAGCCTCTTAATGACCTTAAGATAAGGCTTATGTATGGTTTTTAAAATATTATTTTATTAATAGTTGATTTACAGTGTCATTTTAACTTCTGTATAGCAAAGTGATTCAATTATACATATATACACATTTTTCATATTCTGAATTATGATTTATTACAGGACGTTGAATATAGTTCCCTGTACTATACAGTAGGTCTTTGTTGTTTAAGGACTTTGTGTAGTTTTAAATGCGCCTTGGAGTGGAAGTTAAACTGCATGTTTGTAGCCCCAGCAGTGCATATAGCTTCATTGAAGTGACCACAGTTAAGCATTTGTGCTGAGCACGTAGAGGCTGACTGCTGTGTCTCAACTGCCCCCTGGTGACAGCAATGAAAAGATGCTATAAACTGTAAAATCCTTCCTGATTTTAAGAGTGTTAAAAGGTGAACAAAATGCGTGTTTTAGAATCAGTGCAATATGGTAAATGAGATTGAAGGAAAACATGGCTTTTCCAGCTCTGAGTCTGTGGGAGTGGAGATAATTAATGCAAAAATCCTTAAGAGTTAATGTTTAGAAAACTAAGGTACTGTCTTTTTGTGGTCTACATGAATTCTGTGACCTGAGAATTTATATCAAGGATAGCACTCTTTCTGGTTTTTCCTAATAAAATCTGAATTCACTCAGATCAGATCAGATCAGTCGCTCAGTCGTGTCCGACTCTTTGCGACCCCATGAACCGCAGCACGCCAGGCCTCCCTGTCCATCACCAACTCCCCGGAGGTCACTCAGACTCGCATCCATCGAGTCAGTGATGCCATCCAGCCATCTCATCCTCTGTCGTCCCCTTCTCCTCCTGCCCTCAATCCCTCCCCAGCATCAGAGTCTTCTCCAATGAGTCAACTCTTCGCATGAGGTGGCCAAAATACTGGAGTTTCAGCTTTAGCATCATTCCTTCTAAAGAAATTCCAGGATTGATCTCCTTCAGAATGGACTGGTTGGATCTTCTTGCAGTCCAAGGGACTCTCAAGAGTCTTCTCCAACACCACAGTTCAAAAGCATCAATTCTTCGGCGCTCAGCCTTCTTCACAGTCCAGCTCTCACATCCATACATGACCACAGGAAAGACCATAGCCTTGACTAGGCGAACCTTTGTTGGTAAAGTAATGTCTCTGCTTTTGAATATGCTATCAAGGTTGGTCATAACTTTCCTTCCAAGGAGTAAGCGTCTTTTAATTTCATGGCTGCAGTCACCATCTGCAGTGATTTTGGAGCCCAGAAAAACAAAGTCTGACACTGTTTCCGCTGTTTCCCCATCTATTTCCCATGCAGTGATGGGACCAGATGCCATGATCTTCGTTTTCTGAATGTTGAGCTTTAAGCCAACCTTTTCACTCTCCACTTTCACTTTCATCAAGAGGCTTTTTAGCCCCTCTTCACTTTCTGCCATAAGGGTGGTGTCATCTGCATATCTGAGGTTATTGATATTTCTCCCAGCAATCTTGATTCCAACTTGTGTTTCTTCCAGTCCAGCATTTCTCATGATGTACTCTGCATATAAGTTAAATAAACATGGTGACAATATGAATTCACTAGATGCTCTGAATAGCAAAGTCAAGGTTTAGGCAGAAGAATAATATTGGTCTAAGTACTTTAAAAACAAACCACAAGTCAATTTTCTTACCTCTTTTTCATCTCACCCTCCCCTGCTGCCCTTGTTCCTGTTAGTGGACCCTTGTGTCCCTCAGCTCTCCAAAGATCCTCACCCAAGCCTGGTCTTCTTGGTAGTGCCTTAGGTTCACTTTTCTTTAATATTTATTTTTAAACAGCTTTATTAAGGTATAATTGGCATGTCATAAACTGCATTATTTTAAGTGTACAGTTTGATGAGTTTTGACATATGTATATACCCATGAAACTGTCCCTGCCATCAAGATGATGATGAAAATGTCACTCTCAGAAGTTTGCTCTGCCCTCTGTCACCCTCCTGTTCCTGCTCTCTCCAATTCCCTGGGGCTGGGAGAAAGGAGGGAAAGCCTTTTGATTTAATTCATACTATCTTGTAAGTCTTTCCCTCCCAGAATTATTCTCTTTAAAAGATTAGATGTATGATATGTTCTTCTTGGTTACCTTAAGGCAGGCTTAGTCTTAAAAATAAGCCCTCTACCTCTTCAGAAAAAAATAAAACATTCCCTTAGATACAAGAAAAGTCTTGATTTGAAAATAAAGTTGTGCTACCTGGAGGCTTCTTTGAAATCTGTATGAATGTATTTTCTCACCTAAAAAAACAAATCATTTTTAAAATAGCTAAACATTTCAGTGGACAAGGAGTTTATTAAGATGAAATTCTTAGGCAGCAGTGAAGGTAAAGATATTAAGGTGCAGTATGATGGTCTGTTCTGCTGGGTTACTGTGGTTTGCTGAGGGTGGGGTGTGGCTGTTCCCTAGGTGCTGAGCCTGGCAGCTCTCAGGCTGGGTGAGGCTCGGTGCCCTCCTCCCCTCAAACGGCCTCATGGGCTGGTTACCCCAGCGACCTCTTCAGTCACTGTGATTTCCTTTTGTCTGGGGCAAAGTCAGGAAACACTGAAGACAATCTCTGAGTCAGGACAGTAACAAGAGGGGACTTTTTTTTTTTCTTTCTGGCCCCACTACTGTGGCATGCACAGTCTTAGTTCCCCCAACCAGGAATCCAACCTATGCCCCCTGCAGTGGAAGCACAAAGTCTGAACCACAGAACCGCAGGGAAGTCCCCAAAGGGGCTGTTTTAATTATTATATAATGTGTTCAACTCTCTCCTGTTTGAGGGCCTTAATAGTGATGGGTCACTAGTGGCACTTTGGCTTCCCAGGTGGCGCTAGTGATAACGCACCCACCTACCAATGCAGGAGACATAAGAGACTCAGTTTCGATCCCTGGATCAGGAAGATCCCCTGGAGGAGGAAATGGCAACCCACTCCAGTGTTCCTGCCTGGAGAATCCCATGGAACTAGGAGCCTGGCAGGCTATCGTCCATGGCGTCGCAGAGTCGGACACAACTGAAGCGACTTAGCATGCACACAGTGGCACCTTTAGCTAAGATTTGTTGTGTATATTATGGAAGTCAGAAAATGCTTATTACCTGGTACAGATGATGTTATAAACATTTCAAATTTCATAGAGCATATAGTATAGTGCTAGATATTTATAATGGGTGTAGTAAGTGTGGTGGAGATGAGACAGTATTTGCAGTATGTGAAATGCAGAGAAACGTATTGCATTATTTCCTTAAGTAATTAATTACTGCTGAATTTAGAAAATGTATAATATACTGTGGGCTTATAATATACTGATTTTTTTTTAAAAAAATTCCAGTTTGAATGATCTGAAAAATTACCTGTTTTTCATAGGATTTGTTAATTTTTTTTTTTTTTTGCATTAAGTGTTATATGTTTTTCTGGTATTCAGTTGAATGGAAACCTTATATTAAATTCATCTCATTTATCATGTTTTTTTTTTTTTTATCACAGGAGGTGGTGAGAAAGCCAGAGCACGTCACATATCAAGAGGAAAACTGTTACCCAGAGAAAGAATTGACAATCTTATAGACCCAGGGTTGGTACATACCCAGGTGTTGGCTCAGGGTGTCCTCTGTTCCATGGTACTTTCTTAGTTGTTTTTTTTTTTTCTTTTTTGGCTGTGCTGTGCAGCTCTCGGGATCTTGGTTCCCCAACCAGGGATTGAACCCAGGCCCTCAGCAGTGAGGTGCAGAGTCCTAACCGTCGGACCACCAGGAAATTCCCATCTTAGAAAGTTTTGTGAAATAAGTGGTTTTACGTTCTGGTTCTTACCTAAGCTTCAGCAACAAGTGTTTGTTGTGAGGCTGCTTTATGTCAGGTACTATTCTAGGTGCTAGCGATGCATCACTGGGCAAAGCAGACCAAGTTCCTTGCCCTACTGGAGTTTACAGGGAAGCAGGAAGAGACAGAAAATAATTGATAAATGTCACAAATTATATAGTATGTTAGAAGGTGATACATGTCATGGGAAAAAAAAGAAAAGGTGGGCCAGCGTTACAAGAGAGAAAGATGAAAATCAAGTTGCAGTTTCAAATGAGGTGGTTAGGATCGGCCTCGCTGAGGTGGTGACATTTGAGCAAAGATTGGAAGGAGCGGAGAGAGATGGGCTGTATATGTCTGGGGAGAGGGGGTTACAGGTGGACGGAGCGGCCAGTGCAAAGTTTCTGTGGTGGGAGCTGGGAGTGAGTCACAGATGCCAGTATGCCAAAGGGCCTGGGAGGCCGTCTCATGAGAGCGGAGGTTCGGTGAAGTGGGGAGTAGCAGAAGATGGGGTCAAATTCATAACGCATTTGTGGGTCAGTGTCAGAGTTTGGAATTTTACTCTGAAAGAAACGGGGAGACTTGGTAGGACTTACCTGACTTATGTTTTAAAAAGGTATTCTGGCCACGTGTGTGAGTAGACTATGGGGCTCGAGGGCGGAAGGTCCAGGACCAGTTAGAGAAATGAAGATTCAGAAGTATCGTTTCTGCGGACATGCACACATGTGCCCAGCCTGGAGACAAACAGCATTAACACCTGGTGTGCATTAACACACTAGTGTATATACCGATAACACCTACACTATTTTCATGCAAATGTGGATCAGACACACTTTTTTGTTTGTTTGTTTTAGAAAAATGGAATCTTGTGTTTTATAACCCCCATCTCCCCCTCCCCCACCGCCCTTAATGTATCTTGAACATTTAAGTGAGAGAATAATAACAGCGGCTAAGAGCCTGGTCCCCTATTAAAGAGCTTATCAAAACAGCTCTGCCACGTACTGGTAGTTGTGTGACCGCAGACAACTGACCTCATCGCTGTGTTCCAGTTTCCTTATCGGTCAGTGGGGATCCTAGTAGGATCTACAGCAGAAGGTAGTCCTGAGGACTGAATGAGTTAGCATTTCTGAAGCTCCTAGGAGAGGCTGGCACGTGGTTAAGTGCTACATAAGTGTTAGCTGCTGTTCTCTTTCTATATCAATAAGTACATCTGTACAGTATCTTCAAAGATAAATGTGTTCCTTTGTGTGGCTGTATTGTGTCAATCCCCAAAGTGTTCACACTAGACTTTGTTTTAGACATTCTTCCTTTTGTAGACTTTATATCCAACACACGTATTTGAAATGTTGACCCATTAAAGAAGAAAAAATCCTTTCCTTTTCCATGTGTAACTATTCACATATGATTAAAAAAAAAAACAACATTAATTCAAGCAGCATTCTTTCTTCCATTCAGGTCTCCATTCCTGGAATTATCACAGTTTGCAGGTTACCAGTTGTACGGTGATGAGGAGGTCCCCGCAGGTGGCATTATTACGGGCATTGGGAGAGTGTCAGGGTGAGTATTCTGACCGTGCTCAGCCCCGTGGGTCAGGAAGCAGACCGACAGGGCAGGGCATCCAGCACTCACTGCTTTGCATGTGAGTGTGTGAGTGTCATGCTAGTGATATTATTTAGATCTGAGGCTTCTTACCCAAGTGTGTTAAATTCATCTGTGGAGCTTCAGGGATGGAAATTGAAGGGAAAAACCCCAAGCAGTGATCCTGGGGACCCAATCCAAACTTTCAAACTTAATCAGAATCTCCAGGGTTTGGACTTGGCATGGGTAGTTTTCCAAGGCTCTGCAGGTGATCTCTTGCACATCTAGAGCAAAAAACCGCTGTCTTAGAGGAGTAGTTCTCAGAGTGTGGTCCCCAGGGAACATTAGCCTCACATGAGAACTTGTTAGAAGTGTCAATGGTCAGGTCTTCCCCAAAAGTACTAAGTCATATTCAGGGACAGCATTTAAACAAGCTGTCCGGATTCTCCAGTGCTATCCTTTGAGAACCGCTATAGACTTAGGGCATCTTGATCGCTAGATATTACATTTGTTTGTGTGTATTTTGTATGCTCTCACACTGACCGTGCAGTCACCGTTCCTCGTACTGCAATAAACACTCCCCACTGCCTAGTTGTCTTAATCTCCACCACAATCCTGTGAGAAGGGGTGCTCTTATAATCATCACCATTCTGCAGGTAAGGAAACTGCCTTGGAGTGTTAAAATAACTTGCCGAAGACAAGCCACTGGCAAAACTTGACTTTGGGATCAGGCAGCCTGATACAGTTGCATTTGACTCGGATTCTGATTTACATATGTGTCCTTCCACCTTCACCCCATGATTTGTGCCTTCATGCTTCATGGGAGGTGTGACTGTAGTCGTTCACCACTGTTGCTTCTTTCTCGCTTCCTTCTTTAACTCCTAAACCTTATGCCCCAGTCATAAATCAGAGAGACAGAGGGGTAGGGACCAGAACACAGCCTTGCTTCATTCCACTGAAGATTTTAAACTTTGTATCAGTGCTCTTCTCAGACACCCATTCTCTGAGGCCCTCTATGAACATCAGTAGCCAGGGCTCAATATTGAGTGTATGCACTTTAGCTCACAAGATTCCATGGAGGCAGGGGCCAAGGCCAGACAGATTTTGTCTTTTCCCTGAAGCTGCTCTGGTGTTGAATAGTATGACTGGAAAAGAATTCACTTATTCAAAGCGTCTAAAGTAGTACTTCGCTATAATTAAAGTGACCTTTCTTACATAATCATATGGTTGAATATGGTTAGCACCCTTTCTCTAGCAGATGATAGATGTTTAAGCTAGTTTATATAAAAAAAGATTTGTTGACTCTTAACTGATTTTGGGCCAAGCCAGATCTAGGAGTTCAAACAGCATCACCAGGCCACCAGGCTGGTTTTCGGTTTTGTTCCTAACAGTCTGTTCAAGCCTTGAGCCAGAGCTGGCCGTAGGCTTCCCCGGTTTCTGCTCTATGAGCTTAGCAGCTGCGGTAAGAGGAGAGTTCCTGAGGGCACAGACCCAGGGCCAGGGCCCATCACTGAACCCGCCACATGGACACTGAGTAGACAGGCCTGGTCCTTATACTCACCTCTGAAGACTGATGGACTTTGGGGTCAGTCCTGCTAGAACCACATGGATTAAAAATAGAGAAGAAGCAGTTTCTGAAAGAAAGTTTAGTTTTGTTGCCAATGTAATAGATGGTGGATAGGCAAAATCAATAGATGTCTAATATAATGTATGTATTTTCGTTTTAGCCATTATTTGTGGCATGCGAGATCTTACTTCCCCAAGCAGGGATCGAATCCATGCCCCATGCAGTGGAGGCATGGCTTCTTAACCACTGGACCACCAGAGGAGTTTCTAATATGATATTCTGTGGCCTTATTTTACTTCTTATTCTGTACTGTGTCTGTGCTTTTGTTCTGTTTTTTTTTTTGGGCGGGCTGCACTAGGTCTTCACTGCTGCACGTGCTCTTTCTCTAGTTGCAGTGAGCAGGGGTTATTTTCTCCAGTTGTGATGCATGGGTTTCTTATTGCGATGGGTTCTCTATTGCAGAACACAGTCTCTAGGATGTGTAGGCTTCAGTAGTTGTGGCACTGGGGCTCAACAGTTGTGATTTGCATGCCCTAGAGCACGGGTTTAGTAGTTGTGGCACACGAATTTAGTTATCCCAGGGCACATGGAATCCTCCCGGACCAGGGATCGAACCAACGTCCCCTGCATTGGAAGATGGTTTTTAAACCATTGGGCCACAAGGGAAATCCTGTGATGTTTCTATGAAACAAGTGAAAGTTACTAGCAATGTCTCTTGTCCAAGGTTGATAGAGGCAAGTGGCAGTCAGAAGTTCAGCCTCCCTTTGCCTGACTTCATAGCCTGGGCTCTTTCCTGCCCCAGAACGTCTTAAGCTTTTCTGATGTTGCATCCCCAGGAAAGGGAAGAGTGACCATACTCTGGAGGTGTGGGGTTATGGCCCAGCAGCCTGCCAAGAGCCTCAGTTCCTTTTGAAGTGATTTATTTAATATTAAAGTCATTAAAAATGTACTTCCCACTCTATGAAATGTTAATTATAATGTGGAAAAATGCTTGCTATAACCTAGTGAATAAAACTGATACTCAGAGGAGAGGAACCACTTACCCTAATAAAAGAAATTTAACATTACCTAAGGTCGTAGGCTCAGTTGCTATTCTCTAGTTCATGTTCAACAAGAACTCAGTAAGTTATTTTTTAGAATTCTAGAGAATATAAAGTGGGGTAACGAAAACATCATAGATATAAAGAAGATTAAATTTTGTGAAGACCACACTTCTCCCAAGTTTCGAGTGAGCCTCCAGCCCTTGGTTTTCCTGGCAGCACTCAGCAGGCTCTCTCCCAGCCCTCTTCATTCACTTTCCTGCTTCTTCTAGTTGCCTGGGGGCTGTGGTACCTGACAAACTGGTTTTGGTGAGAAAGGGCCCCACTAATGACTCATAGGATATGCTTTCAAAAATACTATTTTATTTATTTATTTATTTTTTGAACTGTCCTCTCATTTCCTGATTCTTTTTTTTTTTTTACTGAAAATGGAAATAAGTCCTTTGAGGTGAGTCCATTCTCTCAAGTCTCTGAGGTACCTCAACTTTTATTTATTTATTCATTTATTTTTACATGTACAGGGATTTTTTTTTTTAATTTTTTTTTTTTTTTGCAGGGGAAAATGGAGAAAGGAAAGGATCAATGAGGGTGAGAGGGAAATGGGAAGAAAGAAGGGGAGTGATAGTGGGGAGGAGTATATGTAATTTCTTAACTAATGGCTTTCTGTTTTTAATCACAAAGAACACTTAAAAAAAAATGTTGAATTCATCCTATATTAGGAGGTTTGATCTGAAAATGAAAAGTTCAGGAAAATAAAAGTCCAGTTTGGGTGTCCTCATCTTAGGCACATCTTGGTATTTTGTATTGGTAGGTCTGTCTATACCACAATACATTATTTAGGACAGGATCACATTTGTCACTTCTTCCTCCTTACTACCCAAAGTGGTACCAGTCCCATAAAATAGTTAATAAAGCTTTACAGAGTGAACAACTAAGTCAAAATATTTTTTTAAACTCTCCTGAGTGAACTGAATTTTTTGAGGCTCGTAAGTGAATATGCTTTCCTCTTTACTTTGTCTATTACAGCCAGATTGTATGAGTGGGGTATTAAAGTCTCCCACTATTATTGTATTGTTGCATATTTCTTCTATCATATTAATTAATGTTTGTCTTAGATATATCAGTGCTCCAATGTTGGGTGCATGTATATTTATAATTGTTATAACTTCTTTTTGGATTGTTCCTTTAAGTCGTTGTGTATAACCTTGATTGTCTCCTTTTCAGGATCTTTAAAGTCAATTTTTTCTGATATGAGTATTGCTACTCCTGTTTTCTTTTGGTCCATAATTGCATAGAAAATCTTTTTCGAGCCCTTCATTTTCAGTCAGTATATCTCCCCTATTTTAAGGTGGTTCTCTTGTAGACAACCTATATAGGGGTCTAGTTTTTGTATCCATTTAACGAATTTTAGTCTTTTGGTTATCTCTTGTAGACAAGGTATTTAGGTGTCTTGTTTTTGTATCGATTCGGCCAGTCCCTGTCTGTTGATTAGGGCATTCAGCCCATTAATGTTTAAAGCAATTATTGATAAATAGGATTTACTTTATTGTTTTGGGTTCGAATTCATACACCCTTTTAATGATTCCTATCTAGAGAATGTCCTTTAGTTTTTGTTGGAGAAATGGTTTAGTGGTGCTAAATTCTCTCAACTTTTGCTTATCTGTGAAGCTTTTGATTTCTCCTTCATATTTGAATGAGATCCTTGCTGGATACAGTAATCTAGGCTGTAAGTTATTTTCTTTCATCACTTTAATTATGTCTTGCCATTCCCTCCTGGCTTGGAGAGTTTCTATTGAAAGATCAGCTGTTATCCTTATGGGAATTCCCTTGTGAGTTATTTGATGTTTTTCCCTTGCTGCTCTTAATATTTGTTCTTTATATTTAATCTTTGTTAATTTGATCAATATGTGTCTTGGGGTGTTTCGCCTTGGGTTTATCCTGTTAGGGACTCTCTGGATTTCTTGAACTTGAGTGGTAATTTCCTTCTCCAATTTAGGGAAGTTTTCAACTATTATCTCCTCAAGTATTTCCTTATGGTCTTTCTTTTTATCTTCTTCTTCTGGAACTCCTATGATTCGAATATTGCAGCGTTTAATGTTATCCTGGAGGTCTCTGAGATTGTCCTCATTTCTTTTGATTCGTTTTTCTTTTTTCTCCTCTGATTCATTTATTTCTAGGATTCTATCTTCTAATTCACTAATCCTATCTTCTGCCTCTGTTATTCTACTATTTGTTGCCTCCAGGGTGTTTTGAATCTCATTTATTGCATTATTCATTATGTGTTGACTCTTTTTTATTTCTTCTAGATCCTTGTTAAACCTTTCTTGCATCTTCTCAATCCTTGTCTCCAGACTCTTTAACTGTGCTTCCACTTTGATTTTTCGAGATTTTGGATTAATTTCACTATCATTATTCAGAATTCTTTATCAGGTAGATTCCCTATCTCTTCCTCTTTGGTTTGGTTTGGTGGGCATTTATCCTGCTCCTTTAGCTGCTGGGAATTCTTCTGTCTCTTCATCTTGTTAAAATTGCCAAGTTTAAAGTGTCCTTACTATATTCTGGTAGTTTGTTGAATTTTCTTTCTTGAGGCGGTTTACTAGTCTTTTCAATATCTGATCTCTGCCCTGTTACAGAGGGGGTGGAGATAACACCCAAATTTAAGCCGGCCAAGTTCAGGCACTCGGATAATCCTCAGAAGCACAGACTCGGTTGAGTCTGCATTTTATGCCCTTCCCAGATTCGAGTAGCGCAGGTGATGACATGTTCAGTGAGCACAGCTGCTGCGACTTATGGCCTCTCCGCCGCTCAGTTTTCTGGGTATACAACTGGCGCACTTTCTCAGGCAGATGTTGACCATCCAGAGCCCCAGGAAGCGTGAGTCAGCACAGAAACCTACCTACCGTTCTGTAGACAATGTCTCTCTAGGGCTGTGATTACCCACCTCCGGCCCTGGCTGCCTGTCACCGGAGTGGGACGGCCTGCAGCCGGCTATCTCCGTGTAGTCCTTTGTTCCGTAGGTAGTCCTGCTGGTGTCTTAAGTTAGGGCTGGCTTTTGATGTAGTAGATAACAGTCTGGTTATTTCGCTCAGATAGCCCTTGAGATAGCCAGGCCAAATCCTTTCTCAAAGCAATGCAGGCCCCGCTGCTCCTCCTAGCCCAGCCCCTGCTTGCCAATAGCAAATGCTCGTTACCGCGCCACTTCTCCACAAAAGGAGTTACCGAAGGGCTCGTTTTCTTGTCTTGACGACAATGAATTGTCTTTCCAAGTGCCTGATGACCTCTGCGGGCATTCAGAAGTTGCTTTGTAAAATCCATTCAGCATTCAAATGTTCTTTCAATGGATTTGTGGAGGAGAAAGTATATCTCTACTCGTCCGCCATCTTAGCTCCTCCCCCATGTCATTTCCTGCTCAAAAATACTATTTTAAAATTTGCACCTATTGTTACTTTAAGCAGGATAAATGTTGTATTTTTTTCTTTTAGTTTTATAGAAAAGCATATGGCAGTAACATCAAGAACTTTTGAAAATATGAAACGTAAATACTTTCGATGGCTCGGTTTTCCTTTTTGAAAATTACCTTCCTAAAAGGAAACTCTGAAGTTTGTCATGAGGGATTTTCTCATCTCGAAACTTGGGTTTGTCGTTGTTGTCATCTTATCATGTTAGGACTGCTTCATTCAAAGAACACTGCAAAATGTGGCTTAGGTTGTCAGTTTTTCTCTGCTAACGTGGGGTGATGATTCTTTAAAAAAATCAGATATGAGTGTGTAAACTAATTAAAAGTGATTCATTTTATATAAATGAATATATGAACAGTGATTAAAGCTCCTATACCGTAAGATTGCCTACTAATGGCTATCATTAGTGATATGTGCTAATCCTGGAAATTGCCAGGTTGTATTGGGAGTGTCTTATAATGAGATGCAGTTGGTCTTTACTTGTAAAAAATCTCTCATATTTTCTCTCCAATGCAATTTCTGCCTTTCAGAGTAGAATGCATGATTGTTGCCAATGATGCCACAGTCAAAGGAGGTACCTACTATCCAGTCACTGTGAAGAAACACTTACGAGCACAAGAAATTGCAATGCAGAACAGGCTCCCCTGCATTTACTTGGGCAAGTTATAAGAACTGTAAAATAAACTGTTATTTAGCTACAGAAGTAAAAGATTATTTAGAAAGAGATATATATATATATATATATATATATATATATGACATTATCAGTGGGCATTTCAAGAATAACTATTGGTTTCTCTCATAATTTCAAAAGAAACACTTACTCTTGTTAAAACCCCTGGGAGGAAAAGTCAATAAGAACTACCCATTATAACATCACTGAGGAGGAATCCCTGACACTCTTTTGGGGTGTGCTGCTTTTTCCTCTACATGAGTGGTGTTTTTTTCCTTCTATATATTTTTGTTTTTCTATTCATCATAATGGATTCAAACTATGAAAAAATAATAGCTAATATTTATGAGTCTCTTGAGTGTCAAGTACTAGGTTAAATGCTTGAGTATGTACATAATTTGGGCAAACATAATTTAAAGAAATTTAATTTTCAGTGAAAGTAAATTTATATTTGGAATTAAAATACATTAATCATTAAATCTAAGGATATTTTTAAAAGAACATAAAAGCAAAGCAGTTTAAAATGGGCACTTCCTGGATATTAGCTTAGTTTGTAAAAATACCAGTATCTGTTCATTTCTATGAGTATTTGAACATGTACAGATGAGATTTCTTTTTCCTATGAAAGTGAATTTACCTGATTGACTTAGAGTGTGAGCTGCTTTGCACATATAGAAAACAACAAATGGGACCCTACAGCTTGCAACTGCTGTGCCCAATGCTGTAGGGAATGCAGTTAAGGGTGTTGTGTTGTCTGTCTTCCTCATAGTGAATTGGAGACAGGATATAATTTATTAAACATCAATAGAAGACTCATACTGATAGGTATAAGACTAGCCAGCTTTCTGTAACGTTGACTCTGTACACTCACAGTATGTGCTGAACTAAGTGCTTTGCATACACTATTTCATGTCATCCTGATAACGACCCTGTGGTACACTGCTGTTACCTTCATTTCACAGGTGGAGAAACTGAGGCATAGAATGGCTCAGAAATGCTTCTATGGTCACACAGCTGTGAAGTAATGAAATTCTGTTTTGAATTTAGCTGACATTCTTATCCACCACTGTTATCACAGTAAAAAGAGAAACAAGGCGATGTGTGATAAAATTATCCCATGAATTCGGTAGATGATTTTTCGATTGTTTTTAAAGAGAGAGAGAGATCCACTTTCAGCTGAACTGGTTAAGGATTTTTTGCGATTTCTGGGGCTAATCCTCAAAGCAGAGAATGTCCTAAATATTTCAAGTGGAATTTTGCATAGGGGTAGGAGAGCCTAATATGTTTGAAGAAAGCAATACAATTTAGGGGGCTGTGTGGGAGGATTGGAGAAAGAGGCTTCAGAAGAGTTTAGAAAGATAGAACAAATTTTTTTTGTGAATGTAATTAAGAACTGGTGCTATTATCATTGAGACAAGTCTTCCTGTGTATAGGATGTTTTGTTCATTGACATGTACTTATATCTGTTATTTCCCCTGTCTTCAGTTGACTCAGGAGGGGCAAACTTACCTCGACAAGCAGAGGTATTTCCAGATCGAGATCACTTTGGCCGCATATTCTACAATCAGGCAGTTATGTCTTCTAAAAGTATTACACAGGTAATTTCTTATTAATGAGATATGTTGCTTTTTGCATCAAATGTCTTTGCTAACCAGGTATTTTGAGATGACTTAAAAGAGAATTTTACTTTTTTTTTTGGCTGTGCCATGCCACTTGTGGGATCTTAGTTCCCTGACTGGGGATTGAACCTATGCCCTAGGCATTGAGAGCATGGAATCCAAACCACTGGAATGCCAGGGGAGTTCCAAAAGAGAATTTAATATACAATTTAGTCTTCAAGAAATCAACTGATAACCTTATGAGATTTCCCTTGTATGTTGTCTTTTTTCCCTTGTTGCTTTTAATATTTTATCTTTGTCTTTAATTTTTGTTCATTTGATTACTATGTGTCTTGGTGTGTTTCTCCTTTGGTTTATCCTGCCTGGGACTCTCTGTGCTTCTTGGACGTGGTTGACTATTTCCTTTTCCATGTTGGGGAGGTTTTCAGCTATTATCTCTTAAAATATTTTCTCAGGTGCTTTCTCTTTCTCTTCTGGGACCCATATAATATGAATGTTGGTGCATTTGATGTTGTCCCAGAGGTCTCTTAGGTTGTCTTCATGTCTTTTCATTCTTTTTTCTATGTTCTGTTTTGCAGCATTGATTTCTACCATTCTGTCTTCAGGCCACTTATCCATTCATCTGTCTTCAGTTATTCTGCTATTGATTCCTTCTAGTATATTGTTCATCTCTGTTCTTTAGTTCTTCTGGGTCTGTGGAAACATTTCTTGCATCTTCTCCATTCTTGCTTCAAGATCCTGTATCATCTTCACTATCATTATTCTGAATTCTTTTCCTGGGAGGTTGCCTATTTCTACTTTGTTTTGTTGTTTTTCTGGGGATTTATCTTGTTCCTTCATCTGGGACATAAACCTATTTCTTTTCATTTTAGTTAGCCTTCTGTGATTGTGGTATTAGTTCTGAGGCTGCTAGGATTGTAGTTCTTATTTCTTCTGTCTGCCCTCTGGTGGATGAGGATAAGAGGCTTATACAGGCTTCCTGATGGGAGGGACTGGCTGTGGGCAAAACTGTCTCTTACTCTGG
Source organism: Tragelaphus eurycerus (assembly GCA_935064755.1). Taxonomy (NCBI): domain Eukaryota; kingdom Metazoa; phylum Chordata; class Mammalia; order Artiodactyla; family Bovidae; genus Tragelaphus; species Tragelaphus eurycerus. The sequence continues at coordinate 10,270,983 of CAKXYN010000024.1, read as the reverse complement.
TGGGCAGGGCCATGCTCAGTAAAACTTTAATACAGTTATCTGCTGATGGGTGGGGCTGTGCTCCCTCCCTGTTAGTTGTTTGGCTTGGAACTGACCAAGTCCTAGAGTCTAGAGGCTCTGTGCTGTGTGTGCTAAGTCACTTTAGTCATATCCGACTCTTTGCGAGACTATGGACTTTGTCCGCCAGGCTCCTCTGTCCGTGGGATTCTCCAGGCAAGAGTACCGGAGTGGGTTGCCATTTCCTCCTCCAGGAGATCTTCCACCCAGGGATCGAACTGGTGTCTCTTATATCTCCTGCATAGACAGATGGACTTTTACCACTAGCGCCACCTGGGAAGCCAGCCCCTTGAGGCTCTGTGATAGGGCTGTTGGCATCCTCCAAGAGAACTTATGCTGAGACCCATCGCCCAGGGCTGCTGCTACCAGTGCCCTTCTCCCTGTGGCAGGCCACTGCCCACCCACGCCTCTGCAGGAGACCCTCACACACTCACGGGTAGGTCTGACTCAGTCTCCTGTAGGGTCAGTGTTCCTTTCCCCTGGGACCTGGTGCACACATCGTTTTGTTTCTGTTTCCCCCAGTCCTGTGGAGGTCCTGTAATCAAGTCCCGCTGGCCTTCAAAGTCAGATTCCCTAGTGAGTCCCAGTCCCTTGGCAAGATCCCCAGGCTGGAGAGCCTGATGTGGGGTCTAGAACCTTCACAACTGTGCAAGAACTTCTTTGGTATTATTATTCTCCAGTTTGTGGTTCACCCACCCAGCAAGATTAGCATTTGATTTTATGGTGATTGTGCCCTTCCTACCATTTCATTGCAGCTTCTCCTTTGTCCTTAGATGTGGGGTATCTTTTTTTGGTGGGTTCCGATGTCTTCCTGTTGATGGTTATTCAACAGCCAGTTGCTATTTTGCTGCTCTGGCAGAAGATGAGCACAGTCCTTGTATTCTGCCATCTTGAACCGATCTCAAGTACATGATAATTTCAAACTGTGATAAGTTTTATAAAGAAAAACAGAACTAGATAAAGAGACAAAGGATGAGCAATACACAATTTAGTCTTTTTCCACAGAAAGCCTAGTCAGATTAATCTACTAAATATGGGAATATTGTTATGCTGTAGTAAAGGTTAGTTCCAAAGGAAATGAGTTTTTAAAAAGGAAGGACACAGAGTAATTACTATTTTAGGATGATACTCTGGAGCAATTCTAGTATGTGTATGAGGAGACATCCATAAGAATGTTGCATTCTTTTAATATGTAGCATTATTTTTTATAACAAAGGTTAAAGAACACAGTAAATGACTGTTCGTGGGAGAGTTATAATCTTCAGCTGTTAAAATGAATGGACTATGGATTAAAGACCTAAATGTAAGATCAGAAACTATAAAACTCTTAGAGGAAAGCATAGGCAGAACACTCTGACATAAATCACATCAAGACCCTCTCTGACCCACCTCCTAAAGTAATGGAAATAAAAACAAAAATAAACAAGTGGGAACTAATTAAACTTAAAAGCTTTTGCACAGTGAAGGAGACTATATAAACAAAGTGAAAATACAACCCTCAGTAGGAGAAAATAATAGCAAATGAAACAACTGACAAAGGATTAATTTCTAAAATATATGAGCAGCTCATTCAACTCAATACCAGAAAAACAAACAACACAATCAAAAAGTGGACAGAGGACCTAAACAGATATTTCTCCAAAGAAGACATACAGGTGGCTAATAAACACATGAGGAGATACTCAATATCACTCATTATTAAAGAAATTCAAGTCAAAACTACAATAAGATATCACCTCACACCACTTAGAATGGCCAGCATCAAAAAATCACAAACAATAAATGCTGGAGAAGATGTGGAGAAAAGGGAACCCTCTTGCACTGTTGGTGGGAATGCAAATTAATATAGCTGCTATGGTGAACAATATGGAAATTTCTTAAAAAAATCAGGAATAAAACTACCAGCAATCCCACTACTGGGCATATATACCCTGAAAACCATAATTGAAAAAGGCATGTGTACTCCAATGTTCATCACAGCACTATTTACAATAGCTAGAAAATGGAAACAACCTAGATGTTCATCGACAGATGAATATATAAAGAAGTTGTGGTGCATATATATAGTGAAATATTACTCTGCCATAGAAGAAACGCATTTGAGTCAGTTTTAATGAGGGGGATGAACCTAGAGCCTATTACACAGAGTGAAGTAATTCAGAAAGAGAAAGACAAATATCGTATTTTAACATATGGATATGGAATCTAGAAAGTGGTACTGATGAACCTGTCAGCAAGACGGCGGTGGAGATGCAGACACAGAGAACACACTTGTGTACACAGTGGGAAGTCAGCAAGACGGCGATGGAGATGCAGACACAGAGAACACACTTGTGGACACAGTGGGAAGTCAGCAAGACGGCGATGGAGATGCAGACACAGAGAACACACTTGTGTACACAGTGGGAAGTCAGCAAGACGGCGATGGAGATGCAGACACAGAGAACACACTTGTGTACACAGTGGGAAGTCAGCAAGACGGCGATGGAGATGCAGACACAGAGAACACACTTGTGTACACAGTGGAAAGTCAGCAAGACGGCGATGGAGATGCAGACACAGAGAACACACTTGTGTACACAGTGGGAAGTCAGCAAGACGGCGATGGAGATGCAGACACAGAGAACACACTTGTGTACACAGTGGGAAGTCAGCAAGACGGCGATGGAGATGCAGACACAGAACACACTTGTGGACACAGTGGAAAGTCAGCAAGACGGCGATGGAGATGCAGACACAGAGAACACACTTGTGGACACAGTGGAAAGTCAGCAAGATGGCGATGGAGATGCAGACACAGAGAACACACTTGTGTACACAGTGGGAAGTCAGCAAGACGGCGATGGAGATGCAGACACAGAACACACTTGTGGACACAGTGGAAAGTCAGCAAGACGGCGATGGAGATGCAGACATAGAGAACACACTTGTGGACACAGTGAAAGTCAGCAAGATGGCGATGGAGATGCAGACACAGAACACACTTGTGGACACAGTGGGAAGTCAGCAAGACGGCGATGGAGATGCAGACATAGAGAACACACTTGTGGACACAGTGGAAAGTCAGCAAGACGGCGATGGAGATGCAGACATAGAGAACACACTTGTGGACACAGTGGAAAGTCAGCAAGACGGCGATGGAGATGCAGACACAGAGAACATACTTGTGGACACAGTGGGGAAAGGAGAGGGTGGGGCAAATTGAGAGAGTAGCATTGAAACATATGCATTACCACATATAAAATCAGATAGCCACTGAAAATCTGTTGTATGATGTAGGGAGCTCAGTCCAATGCTCTGTGACAACCTAGAGGGGTGGGGTGGGGTGGGAGGTAGGAGGGAGGTTCAAAAAGGAGAGAACATATGTATACCTATGCCTGATTCATGTTGATGTATTACAGAAACCATCACAATATTGTAAAGCAAGTATCCTCCAACTAAAAATAAATTAAAAAAAAATAAAATGAACAAACTAGAATTTTTTGCATCAATAGAAATGTCTCAAAGAATATGTTGGGTTAAAAAAAAGTAAATGTATAACCAGTTGCTCTGTATGCTAAATGTTAAATATATCAAATAATCTATTATTTGTGAATAAACAGGTACATGGGAAAGATACACTCAACTTTAGAACAGTGGTTACTTTTGAGGTGGGAGAGAGGAGAAAAAGGCCAGTAGGAGGTCTGTAGAGCCTTCAACTGTATCTGAAATATTTTATTCTTTTAAAAAAATTCAGAAGTAAAGTTAGCTAAATGTCAAGATTTATTGAGACTGGGTATTAGGTAAAGATTTAACTTATATGCAGAGTACATCATGAGAAACGCTGGACTGGAAGAAACACAAGTTGGAATCAAGATTGCTGGGAGAAATATCAATAACCTCAGATATGCAGATGACACCACCCTTATGGCAGAAGGTGAAGAGGGACTAAAAAGCCTCTTGATTAAAGTGAAAGAGGAGAGTGAAAAAGTTGGCTTAAAGCTCAATATTCAGAAAATGAAGATCATGGCATCTGGTCCCATCACTTCATGGCAAATAGATGGGGAAACAGTGGAAACAGTGTCAGACTTTATTTTTGGGGACTGCAAAATCACTGCAGATGGTGATTGCAGCCATGAAATTAAAAGACGCTTACTCCTTGGAAGGAAAGTTATGACCAACCTAGATAGCATATTCAAAAGCAGAGACATTACTTTGCCAACAAAGATCCGTCTAGTCAAGGCTATGATTTTTCCAGTTGTCATGTATGGATGTGAGAGTTGGACTGTGAAGAAAGCTGAGTGCTGAAGAATTGATGCTTTCGAACTGTGGTGTTGGAGAAGACTCTTGAGAGTCCCTTGGACTGCAAGGAGATCCAGCCAGTCCATTCTGAAGGAGATCAGCCCTGGGATTTCTTTGGAAGGAATGATGCTAAAGCTGAAACTCCAGTATTTTGGCCACCTCATGCGAAGAGTTGACTCATTGGAGAAGACTCTGATGCTGGGAGGGATTGAGGGCAAGAGGACAAGGGGACGCCAGAGGATGAGATGGCTGGATGGCATCACTGACTCGATGGACGTGAGTCTGAGTGAACTCCGGGATTTGGTGATGGACAGGGAGGCCTGGTGTGCTGTGATTCATGGGGTCGCAAAGAGTCGGACACGACTGAGCGACTGATCTGATCTGATCTGATTAGGTAAAGAATATTTATTTTATTCTAATCTTTTTGTATGTTTGAAATATTTAATAATACTGCTGCCATTCCTTTGGGTCTTTTGTTGTTGTTATTGAATTTCTTTTTTATTTTTTTATTTAATTTAATTTAAATTAATTTAAATAATTTATTTCATTTATTTAATTTATTTAATTATTTTATTTAAAAAAGTTTTTAGTATTTTTATTAATACTCTAATTAATCAGTCATCACCTGCAATTATTATATCTCTTCTTTATATTCTACCAATACAATGTATTGTTATTTTTATTCTATATTTTACTGTTACTGTTATGTGAGCTTCCCAGGTGGCACTGGTGGTAAAGAACCCTCTTGCCAATGTAGGAGACCTAAGAGATGCAAGTTCCATCCCTGGGGCCGGGAAGATCCCCTGGAGAAGGAAATGGCAGTCCACTCCATTGGATTGGAGTTTTCCATGGACAGAGGAGCCTGGAAAACTCCATGGACAGAGGAGCCTGGTGGGCTGCAGTCCATGGGGTCGCAAAGAGTCAGACACGGCTAAGTGACTTAGCAGATTACTGTTATGTGACGACCTTGCCTATCTTTGCTTCGTTTATCTAAACAGAAACTTCAGCTTTGTTCACTTTTGCACAGTCAGCCCTTCCATCCATTATCTTATTGTAAGAATTTCTTACAATAAGAAATTCTTATTGTGATCTTTTGTCTTTTAGGAGAAATTTCTGGAGGCTAGATGTCTGAAATCAAGGTAGCACCAGGGCCACGCTGCTTCACAAGGCTCTAAGAAAGACTGTTCATCTCCTTGGGTTTCCGATGACTCCCGGGGTTCCCTTGGCATGTGGCTGCATGACTCCAGTCTCTGTCTCAGTCTTCACATGGCCTTCTGCTCTGCGTCCTATCTCCTCCTCATAAGGACTCTTGTCACTGGATTACCCTTGGATAATCCAGAATGACCTTATCTCAAGATCCTTAACATAATTACATCAGCAAAGACCTGCCCCCCTACCTCACGCCTACCCCCTTTTCACCCCCCAGTAAGATCACATTCACAGGTTCCAGAGATTCGAGTGTGGACATTCAACCCACTGTAAACTTCTGCCACCTTGCATGCTTCTTCTGTGCTCTGGCTTTCGGTTCATGTAGCTTCTGTAGAAACCACATAATATGTCAACCAACATCCAGCAAATATTTATGGAGAAGCTACTCTAAGCCAGGCCCTGCACTGGTGAGTAAAACTAGGTAGAGTCTTTGCTCCTGTGGAACCTGAAGCTTAAAGAGTGTTTTAAAAACTGAGTCTTTTTACAATTAAAAGTGTCCTATATTTTTAATAAGCAATTATCTGCTTATCATAAAATAATATGTCTGAGGCATTTGACTGAATGCCTTCAGTTTGCATATTTAATTTTTGTTTCCTAAAACATTTTAAAAATTTTATTCATTTATTTATTTTTGACTGCACTGGGTCTTCACTGCTGTGTGGGCGTTCTCTAGTTGCGGCAGGCGGGGACTCTTCTCTAGTTGGGCTGTGCTGTGCCAGGGCCTCTTGCTGTAGCTTCTCTCCTTGTGGAGCACAGGCTCTAGAGTGCGGACTCAGTCGTTGTGGCGCATGGGCTTAGCTGATCCACGGCTTATGAAATCTTTGCGACCAGGGATCAAACCCACGTTCCCTCTATTGGCAGGTGGATTCTTAACCACTGGGCCACGAGAAAAGTCTGTATTTCCTAAAAATTTTAACATCAGTATTTCCTTAATTGAACTCCTTCTCTTACATTTGTTTTTTTGTATTTCATGCCAGTAGGATGTTTGTGGTTAAGGTTTGCCTTCCTGTATTCTTTTTTTTTAAAATAAATATTTATTTATTTGACTACGTGGGTCTTAGTTGCAGCATACAGGATCTTTTAGTTGTGGCGTGTGGGATCTGGTTCCCTGACCAGGGATCTAATTCAGGCACCCCGTATTAACAACATGGAATCTTAGCCAATGGACCACTAGGGAGGTACCCCTATATTCTATGAACCTTGTCAAACTAAAAAAAATCTAATTGTTATCATACACTAGCATCTGTGGTGCCGCTTCTAGTCTTTTCCCCAATATATGAATGCTAAACTGGTTATCTGCACTGAAGCTCTACTGAAAAACTCAAGAGATTTGTGAGCACTGTTCTATCTTGTTGACTTCCCCTCCATTTTTTTTTTAAAAGAACAAGTACCCCAAAAATAAGGCCCAAAGAAAAGGACCTTTTCTAACTTCTGCTGTTGCATGAAGCTTTTCTTCCTCCCTGGGTTACCAGACTTCTTACGATTTGGCCCAGTATCTTCATTCCTGACTGCTTAGTCTCCTTAAAACCTTGTTGCCCTCACAGGTTCCTGCTAACGTTAACTTCCTGGAGACCACACAGATTGTTCGTTGTGTCATTTTTCCCTTTCCTAAAGTTCTCCGTGTGTGTGTTTGTGTTAGTTGCTCAGTTGTGTCCAACTCTTTGTGACCACGTGGACTGTGGGTCCCCACGTGACCCACCAGGCTGCTCTGCCCATGGGTTTCTCCAGGAAAGAATACTGGAGTGGGTTGCCATTTCCTTATCCAGGGGATCTCCCCTGGACCAGGGATTGAACATGGGTCTCGCTCATTGCAGGCAGATTCTTTACTGACTGAGCCACCAGTGAAGAAGTTCTCTTTAGGCCACTGGTTTCGTCCTCCCCCTCTCTTCATTTAATCCTCCGGCCCTACCTAAGAGCTTGTCCTTAGTGGTATATAAAATTTTATGACCTGCTTGCCCTCCACCCCCACTTATTTATCCTTAAGGTTCTGTTGTTTGGATGGATTTCCTGCTGGTACCCTAGGCCCCAACTAGACACTGTGCACTTAGCTCTCCCTGCTGATTTATGTCCCTTCACTGGTGTTCTGTGCGCTCTTGATGGTGCTTTCTTCCTGCTCTTTTCCCTACAGTTGAAATGATGTCAGCTTTGACTCTTCTTTGCTTTTTCCCCTGCTTAATCTGTTTAGGTAAATCTTTCTTACTTTTGTACCCCTAGGTACTCCTTTGATGCTGGGCAGATAACACATTCAGTTCAGTTCAGTACAGTTGCTCAATCGTGTCTGACTCTTTGCAACCCCATGAATTGCAGCACGCCAGGCCTCCCTGTCCATCACCAACTCCCGGAGTTCACTCAAACTTATGTCCATCGAGTCTGTGATGCCATCCAGCCATCTTATCCTCTGTTGTCCCCTTCTCCTCCTGCCCCTAATCCCTCCCAGCATCGGGGTCTTCTCCAGTGAGTCAACTCTTCGCATCAGGTGGCCAAAGTATTGGAGTTTCAACTTCAGCATCAGTCCTTCCAATGAACACCCAGGATGGGTCTCCTTTAGGATGGACTGGTTGGATCTCCTTGCAGTCCAAGGGACTCTCAAGGGTCTTCTCCAACACCACAGTTCAAAAGCATCAATTCTTCTGCGCTCAGCTTTCTTTACAGTCCAACTCTCACATCCATACATGACCACTGGAAAAACCATAGCCTTGACTAGATGGACCATTGTTGGCACAGCAATGTCTCTGCTTTTGAATATGCTATCTAGGTTGGTCATAACTTTGCTTCAAAGGAGTAAGTGTCTTTTAATTTCATGGCTGCAGTCACCATCTGCAGTGATTTTGCAACCCCCAAAAATAAAGTCTGACACTTTCTCCACTGTTTCCCCATCTATTTGCCATGAAGTGATGGGACCAGATGCCATGATCTTCGTTTTCTGAATGTTGAGCTTTAAGCCAACCTTTTCACTCTCCTCTTTCACTTTCATCAAGAGGCTTTTGAGTTCCTCTTCACTTTCTGCCATAAAGGTGGTGTCATCTGCATATCTGAGGTTATTGAGATTTCTCCTGGCAATCTTGATTCCAGCTTATGCTTCTTCCAGTCCAGCGTTTCTCATGATGTACTCTGCATAGAAATTAAATAAGCAGGGTGACAATATACAGCCTGGACATACTCCTTTTCCTATTTGCAACCAGTCTGTTGTTCCATGTCCAGTTCTAACTGTTGCTTCCTGACCTGCATATAGGTTTCTCAAGAGGCAGGTCAGGTGGTCTGGTATTCCCATCTCTTTCAGAATTTTCCATAGTTTATTGTGATCCACACAGTCAGAGGCTTTGACATAGTCAATAAAGCAGAAATAGATGTTTTTCTTGAACTCTCTGGTCGTAAATTGTCTATAATGCGAGAGACCTGGGTTTGATCCCTGGGTTAGGAAGATTCCCTAGAGAAGGAGATGGCAACCCACTCCAGTACTCTTTCCTTGAAAATTTCATGGACGGAGGAGCTTGGTGCAGACTGTTGTCCATGGGGTCGCAATGGACAGTAGCCTGCACCAAGCTCCTCCGTGACTTCACTTTCTTTCTTTCTGGAATCCTCTTGCTTTTTCAATGATCCAGAGGGTGTTGGCAATTTGATCTCTGGTTCCTCTACCTTTTCTAAAACCAGCTTGAACATCTGGAAGTTCATGGTTCACGTATTGCTGAAGCCTGGCTTGGAGAATTTTGAGCATTACTTTACTAGCGTGTGAGATGAGTGCAATTGTGCAGTAGTTTGAGCATTCTTTGGCATTGCCTTTCTTTGGGATTGGAACGAAAACTGACCTTTTCCAGTCCTGTGGCCACTGCTGAGTTTTCCAAATTTGCTGGCACATTGAGTGCACACTTTCACACCATCATCTTTCAGGATTTGAAATAGCTCAACTGGAATGCCATCACCTCCACTAGCTTTGTTTGTAGTGATGCTTTCTAAGTCCCACTTGACTTCACACACCAGGATGTCTGGCTCTAGGTGAGTGATCACACCATCCTGATTATCTGGGTTGTGAAGCTCTTTTTTGTACAGTTCTTCTGTGTATTTTTGCCACCTCTTCTTAATATTTTCTGCTTCTGTTAGGTCCATACCATTTCTGTCCTTTATCGAGCCCATCTTTGCATGAAATGTTCCTTTGGTATCTCTGATTTTCTTGAAGAGATCCCTAGTCTTTCCCATTTTGTTGTTTTCCTCTATTTCTTTGCATTGATCGCTGAGGAAGGCTTTCTTATCTCTTCTTGCTATTCTTTGGAACTCTGCATTCAGATGCTTATATCTTTCCTTTTCTCCTTTGCTTTTTGCTTCTCTTCTTTTCACAGTGCCTTTTGCTTCTCTTCTTTTCACAGCTATTTGTAAGGCCTCCCCAGACAGCCATTTTGCTTTTTTGCATTTCTTTTCCATGGGGATGGTCTTGATCCCTGTCTCCTGTACAATGTCATGAACCTCCGTCCATAGTTCATCAGGCACTCTGTCTATCAGATCTAGTCCCTTAAATCTATTTCTCACTTCCACTGTATAATCATAAGGGATTTGATTTAGGTCATACCTGAATGGTCTAGTAGTTTTCCCTACTTTCTTCAATTTCAGTCTGAATTTGGCAATAAGGAGTTCATGGTCCGAGCCACAGTCAGCTCCTGGTCTTGTTTTTGCTGATTGTATAGAGCTTCTCCATCTTTGGCTGCAAAGAATATAATCGATCTGATTTCGGTGTTGACCATCTGGTGATGTCCATGTATAGAGTTTTCTCTTGTGTTGTTGGAAGAGGGTGTTTGCTATGACCAGTGCATTCTGCCTTTACCATAGATACTTCAGGCCTTTTCTGTCTGTATACAAATGTTGTTCAGTTGCTCAGTTGTGTCAGACTCTTTGTGTCCCCATGGACTGCAGCACGCCAGGGTTCCTTGACCTTCACCATCCGGAGCGTGCTCAAACTCATGTCCATTGAGTTGGTGATGCCATACAACTATCTCGTACTCTGCCATCCCCTTCTCCTCATGGCTTCAGTCTTTCCCAGAATCAGGGTCTTTTCTAATGAGTCAGCTCTTGGCATCAGGTGGCCAAAGTACTAGAGCTTCAGTTTCAGCATCCATCCTGCCATTGAATATTCAGAACTGATTTCCTTTAGGATTGACTAGTTTGATCTTCTTGCTGTCCAAGAGACACTCAAGAGTCTTCCTCAACATCCAGTTCAAAAGCATCAATCCTTCGGTGCTCAGCCTTTCTTATGGTCCAACTCTCACATCCATACATGACTACTGGAAAAACCATAGCTTTGACTACACAGACTTTTGTTGACAAAGAAATGTTTCTGCTTTTTAACATGCTGTATAGGTTTGTCATAGCTTTTCCTCCAAGGAGTAAGCGTCTTTTAATTTCATGGCTACAGTCACCATCTGCAGTGATTTTAGAGCCCAAGAAAATAAACTATCACAGTTTCCATTGTTTCCCCATCTATTTGCCATGAAGTGATGGGACCAGATGCGATGATCTTAGTTTTTTGAATGTTGAGCTTTAAGCCAGCTTTTTCACTCTCCTCTTTCACTTTCATCAAGAGGCTCTTTAGTTACTCTTCATTTTCTACCATAAGGGTGGTGTCATCTGCATATCTGAGGCTATTGATATTTCTCCTGGCAATCTTGATTCCAGCTTGTCCTTCATCCAGCCCGGCATTTTGCATGATATACTCTCCATATAGGTTAAATAAGCAGAATGACAGTACAAAGCCTTGACATACTCCTTTTCCAATTTGGAACCAGTCCACTGTCCCATGTCCAGTTCTAACTGTTGCTTCTTGACCTGCATATAGGTTTCTCAGGATGCAGGTAAGGTCGTCTGGTATTCCCATCTCTTTAAGAATTTTCTAGTTTGTTGTGATCCACACAATCAAAGGCTTTGGTGTAGTCAGTGAAGCAAAAGTAGATGTTTTTCTGGAATTCTTTCCCTTTTTCGATAATCCAGAGGATGTTGACAATTTGATCTCTGGTTCCTCTGCCTTTTCTAAAACCAGCTTGAACATCTGGAAGTTGTCAGTTCACATACTGTTGAAGCCTGGATTGGAGAATTTTGAGCATTACTTTGCTGGCGTGTGAGATGAGTGCAATTGTGTGGTAGTTTGAACATTCTTTGGCATTGCCCTTCTTTGGGATTGGAATGAAAGCTGACCTTTTCTAGTCCTGTGGCCCCTGTTGAGTTTTCCAAATTTGCTGGCATATTGAATGCAGCACTTTCACAGCATCATCTTTAAGGATTTGAAATAGCTCAACTGAAATTCCATCACCTTCATTAGCTTTGTTTGTAATGATGCTTCCTAAGGCCCACTTGACTTTACACACCAGGATGTCTGGCTCTAGGTGAGTGATCACACCATTGTGGTTATCTGGAACGTGAAGATCTGTTTTGTATAGTTCTTCTGTGTATTCTTGCCACCTCTTCTTAATATCTTCTGCTTCTACCAAAGTGGAAACAGTGCCCAGTTGTGGGTGTGTCTGGTGGTCAAAGTAAAGTCCGATAGTGTAAAGAACAATATGGCATAGGGACCTGGAATGTTGGGTCCATGAATTAAGTTAAATTGGAAGTGGTCAAACAAGAGATGGCAGGAATGAACATCTACATTTTAGAAATCAGTGAACTAAAATGGACTGGAATGGGAAAATTTAATTCAGATGACCATTATATCTACTACTATGGGCAAGAATCCCTTATAAGAAATGGAATAGCCCTCATAGTCGACAAAGGAGTCCGAAATGCAGTACTTGGGTGCAATCTCAAAAACAAGAGTGAAAAAAAACAAAAACAAAAACAGAGTGATCTCTGTTTCCAAGGCAAACCATTCAATATTACAGTAATCCAAGTCTATGCCCCAACCACTAATGCCAAAGAAGCTGAACCAAGAAGGTTCTTTGAAGACCTACAAGACCTTCTAGAATTAACACCAAAAAAAAAAAAAAATGTCGTTTTCATCATATGGGACTGGAATGCAAAAGTAGGAAATCACAAGATACCTGGAGTAATGAGTGAGTTTGGTCTTGGAGTACAAAATGAAGCAGGACAAAGGCTAACAGAGTTTTGCCAAGAGAACGTACTGGTGATAGCAAACACCCTCTTCCAACAACACAAGAGATAACTCTGCACATGAACATCACCAGATGGTCAACACTGAAATCAGATTGATTATATTCTTTGCAGCTGAAGATGGAGAAGCTCTGTACAGTCAACAAAACAAGACTGGGAGCTGACTATGGCTCAGATCATGAATTTCTTGTTGCCAAATTCAGACTTAAATTAAAGAAAGTAGGGAAAGCCGTTAGGCCATTTAGGTGTGACCTAAATTAAATACTTTGCGATTACACAGTGAAATTACACATGACTACAGGGTTATTGTTTTATCTTGTTCCCTTTTTTCAGACCAAACTTTGTAGCCTGATACTTATGACCTTGTGTGATCTGGTTCCAGCCTAACTTGCTAGCTTTATGGCTCATGCAGTGTAAACTGCCATGAATCTGAACCGCTGACTGTTTTTCATATGTACCATGGTCTTTATGAGTTTCTGCTCAGATCCACTGAGCCCTCTTTCCCCTAATCCAAGTGGATTGATCTGTCTCTAACCCATTTTTACAAAGTCCATCTTAGATGCCACCTTTTCCAGGAAAACTTCCAAGAATCCCTTACTGGAGGTAATCTTTTCTTCAACAACTCCCATAATTCTTGCACTTTCCCTCCTAGTGGTATTTATCCCTTTTATCTAGACATATCCTGACTAATTTCCCTTAGTAAACTCTATGCCACTTGGGATTAGAGACAATATTGGATTATTTACATCCCAACACATTTATTTGCCTACTTAATAATTTATTAAAAGGGTGAAGCTCTTTATGGCTACAAAGTGGTTCTGTTTCCTGCGTTTTAATCATTGGCAGGCAGATTCTTTTACCACTGTGCCATCTGGAAAATCCCATGTTTTATTATTTACTGTATTTAAGATGTTAGCTTAGATGGATTGTTAAAGACAACCTTTTTTTTTTTGTATTTTACTGCATAAGGCAATCACATAATTGCAGTTATGTTATATACGTGCATAGTGAGCACTATGTGCTCTGCTGTGTCTGACTCTTTGTGACCCCGTGAACTGAAGCCCGCCAGGGTCCTCTGTCCATGGGATTCTCCAGGCAAGAATACTGGAGTGGGTTGCCATTTCCTTCTCCAGGGGATCTTCCCAACAGAGGAATCGACCCACATCTCCTGTGTCTCCTGTATTGGCAGGTAGATTCTTTACCACTGAGCCACCTGGGAAGCCCAGTGAGCACTAACTTTCTGTATTGGTTCAATTCCTGTTTTCTTCCCCAAGATTGGTTTTTATTTAATATTATTAACCTTGACCATTTTAAATCCATTTATCCATTTCTAAGAAGTATGTCTCTGTACAACGATATTTCTGTTATGTCCTGTATTTTGCAGCTGTAAAGATGTGACTAGATTCCTATAGATCTTCCACGTCCAATAATTTTGTTTTTGCACTTGAGAAAAAACAGTTAACTAGATACATTCTGTATTCTCTCCTGTTTCATTTTTCCTTACTTTCTCATAGGTTTTAGGACCCCTGATTTGTTTTTGAAGTTTAAAGACTTGGCATATTGGTGTCCATTAGCCACTTTTTCTTCTGTGGCTCCTGCGTTGCTGACTTTTTAAGTGTGAGACTTACAGTTCTCTTCAGAAGTGGGATCTTGGTGTTTCTTTTCTTCAGATCTTACATTACCATTCATTTTTATAGTCTAGTGAGAGTCTAGTCTGGACTCTCTGGACGTTGCTCTGATGCATTAATTCTCTTCCTTGTTTTACTGTGATCCTTACTACACCAGCAACAAGTGTTTCTGTTTTTATTAAAGGTTTATTTCTTCTGATACAGGCGTTATTCACCTAGCCATGCTAGTTGCAGCTCCTCAGGCCTTTCTTCCTTTTTTCTTCTTTGTATTTCTGCCCATTCTTCTTTTTGGAGATGTACCTGAAATTATTCTCAAGTGTCCTTACTTTCCTCTTTTTCTTACCATTTCCTTCTTATCCCCTTTGGCTTAGCTTATTATTTTTGTAATTTATTTTCTTTGGTTCAGACCTTGGTAAATGTTTTGAAGGTCTTAGGATAAACACTGAGTAATATTTTTTAAATGCACTTGAACCTGCTCATGAAACCAGACAGGATCAGGGGTAGAAGAAACCACTCTGTCTGACTGTTTTGAAGTTCTCTGATAAAAAGCTTGGGGAAGAGCAGAATGTTCTGGGTAAGGTGGATTTTTTGTTTTCTGTGTACATTTCATCCTATCCACTGGGCACAGATAAGCATGCATGTTCTAGGATCAACAGTGTGATCAGATGGTTTAGTTGATAATATTCTTAAATTCTAGACAGCTATTGACTTGATGTGTGTATATTATGGCTTTTCTTTTTTTAATGGTAACTCTTTAGGTGCCTTGTGCTCAGTCCTGTCCTACTGTTTGTGACTCCATGAACTGTAGCCTGCCAGGCTCCTCTGTCCATGGGATTTTCCAGGCAAACATACTCGAGTGTGTAGCCATTTCCTTCTCCAGGGGATCTTCCCCACCCAAGGACAGAAGCAAATAGTGTGATACAGGCAGTATTTGCTTTCTACATTACTTTGAAAGGAAGAAGGAATAAGATGAGAGATTAAAAAAAAAATTATAGTTTAATGGCTTTTCCATCAAGCAGCTGAAAATCTCTGTCCCCAAGTTCTGTTACATTTAGCAGAGAGAGCCTTTGAACTGCATGTCTTCTGCAATTTTTCAGTGGAAAGATGGAGGTCTAGGGTTCACACAGCTTCTCAGAGTTAGATATAAAACCTCTTGACTTCATCTCAGAGACCCTGTCCACAGGGCAGGCTGCTGACCTACAATATGTAATTTGTTTTTGGTGCAATGACAACCAGTCTCTGTCCAGGCAAGACCTGGAGGGTAATGCAGGTTTGTCTAAAGTTTTTCCAGCCTCTTCCCTCTGTTCTTTAGCCCCTCGTTTCCTTTCACTGACAGCTTTTGCTGTGCTGCCTGCGGAGGTGATGACCAGGATTGTTACTGTCAGTTACACATCATTCTTAGCCTCCTTGCTGTTTTGTTGCTCTGGTTTCAAGTTTTTGAGTCGCCATGGCCCTGCTGCCCCTGCAAGAGGGATCTCTTGGTTTGTCTGTGTTACAGAGCAGGCCCACCTCAAAGGTGAGGGAGTGGACAGTGGCCTCTCAGTGGAGCTGGTGGGAGGTCTCGTGTTCTGATGCAGATGAGGGGCGCTGTGATGCCTCTGCTGACACAGTGCCTGGGCCGTGTCACCCACACAGCCAAAGCTATGCTGAGTGTGGCCCGAACGGTTTATGGCCACAGAGCTTCCTTATGTCCTTTTAGTGTCCTCTTAGTAGAGAAAGCAGCAGAATCTCCTTTCTGGGGTTCAGGATCCTTTGTTCAGAGTGGCCCAGTGTCAGGTCTTCACTGTACTCTGGACAAGTGCTTCGGGGCCTGGGAAGTCCTTGGGGCTGTTTGGGCCCTGGGGTCCCCACGCTCTGTGAGAAATAGCGGTAGGCACAGAGGCAGAGCTCTCGGTGCACACTCACTCTATTTGTGAGTGAGTGAAGGACTCAGAATTAAATACAGAAGAGGAGATTGTGTGACAGTGGTGACTTCGCTGTGTTCTTTTATTTCTATTTTCAGAATTTGCTTTAGCAATGTTAAGTTTTATGTTGGATGCTTAGAACTAGAATAGCCTCTCTTTGTTATTGATGAAAAATGTGAGAATATTGATTCTTATATACTTAGTAACTCTAACTCTTGTGTTTTGTTTTAATTTTATAAGTTTAATAGAAAAGTAATTTATTGAGATATATTTCACATACTATACAATTTACTCATTTAATATGTAAATTCAGTGGTTTTTAGGATATTTACAGGGTTGAATCAATTTTAGACTACTTTATGACTCCAGAAGGAAATACCACATCCATTGGCAGTTAATCTCATTTTTTAACTCAGTCCCTCCAGGTAACCTATGGATGTGTCTCTTCTGGACATTTTGTATAGATGGAATTGCACAGTAAGTGGTCTTTTGTGACTGGTTTCTTTCACTTAGCATAATGGCTTCACAGTTTATCCCTGTCTTTCCCTTGATTTCTCATCACTCTCTGGGGTGGTACAGGGTGCTATTGCTGGTCTGGCTCCCGCCTCTGGACTAGAGGAACAGTTCACAGATACTTAAAGAGCCACAGCAACAAAGCACTTCAAACACGGATTATCCCAGGTCTTCAGATGTGCCTCAGTTGCAGTCATCTGAGGGAGATGGTACTGCAGAACAAATTATCTCCAAACATAGCAGTTTAAAATAACAATGCTTATTGTCTTACAGTTTCTATGGATTCAAGGTCTGAGCCCAGCCTAGCTGGATCTTGGAGCTCTGCTCTTAGCTGGATCACGTGACTGACTGCATCCTCCCAAGGCTCCACCCCGTATCACTGGCTGATGGCAGGATTCAGTCCTCTGCAGGCCTTTCTTAGTTCCTTTTGAGCTGTTGTAGGTTCTTTCCTATTGTGGGCCTCTCCATACAGCACATCACAGCATGTCAGCTGCTGCATTAGAGTGTACAAGCAGGTGGGCAAGAGAGAGGGCCAGCAAGACAGAAGACATGGTCTCTCATACCCTGGGCACAGCAGTGATGTCCCATCACTTGCCATATTCCATTTATTAGAGGCATATCACCAGATCCACCACACACTCAAGGCAATGGGATCATACAGGACGTGAATACCAAGAGTCTAGGATGATGAAGCAGGGTGGGGGGCGTTTTAGAAGCTGCCTGTGACAGTATCCCACTCATTACTAAGCAAAGGTCTTCTCTATATGTTTGTGATGTCTTCTCAGGCTTTGGAGAAGTGGACTGTTGATTTCCTTGATTATAGAGCTTCTGCAGAGAAAAGGCATCTGAAGTGTTCTTTGTTGTCATTTTTTCAGTCTCTCAGTCGTGTCTGACTCTTTGTGACCCCATGGACTACAGCACGCCAGGCTTTCCTGTCCTTCCCTATCTCTCAGTTTGCTCAAACTCATGTCCATCGAGTTGCTGATGCCATCTAACCATCTTATCTTCTGTCGCCCCCTTCTCCTCCTGCCCTCAATCTTTCCAGCATCAAGGTGTTTTCCAACAAGTTGGCTCTTCACATCAGATGGTCAAAATATTGGAGCTTCAGCTTCAGCATCAGTCCTTCCAATGAATAGTCAGGGTTGATTTCCTTTAGGATTGACTGGTTGGATCTCCTTGCAGTCCAAGGGACTCTCAAGAGTCTTCTCCAACACCACAGTTTAAAAGCATCAATTCTTCGGCGCTCAGCCTTCTTCACAGTCCAGGTCTCACATCCATACATGACCACAGGAAAGACCATAGCCTTGACTAGGTGGACCTTTGTTGGCAAAGTAATGTCTGCTTTTGAATATGCTATCTAGGTTGGTCATAACTTTCCTTCCAAGGAGTAAGCGTCTTTTAATTTCATGGCTGCAGTCACCATCTGCAGTGATTTTGGAGCCCCCCCCCCCAAAATAAAGTCTGACACTGTTTCCACTGTTTCCCCATCTATTTCCCATGAAGGGATGGGACAGATGCTGTGATCTTAGTTATATGTGTACATATATCTCCTCCTTCGTAGCCTCCCTCCCACACCCCCCGTCCCACTCCTCTAGGTCATCACAGCGCTCAGCTGAGTTCCCTGTGCTTCCCACTAGCTTTTTTGTACCACTTTACGCATGGTAGTGTGTCGATGCTACTCTATCGATTCGTCCCACCCTCCCCTCTCCTCCACCCCCCATGTCTGTTTTATCTGCATTTCTATTCCTTCCCTGCAAATAGGTTCATTAGTACCATTTGCCTCAGATTTTTAAAGAATTTCTTTATCTACAATATCCCTTTCAAAATACTGTATTGATAGACCTGTTGGTTATTTTCATGTTTTTGCTATTATAAACATTGCTATGATGCATATTTCTTTGTACTCATGGGCAAGAGTTTTTCTAGCCATAGATATTTTAAAACAAACTTCTTCGGGGAGGTGGGGCAGGGGGAGAAATAGGTGAGGGAGATTAAGAGGTACAAACTTCCAGTTGTAAAATGAGTTATGGGTATGAAATGTACAGTGTGGGGAATACAGTCGGGAATTATGTGCTATCTTTATATGGTGACAGACTGTGGCTAGACTTATTGTGGTGATCATTTTGACATATATAGTGATATCAAATCCCTCTGTCATATTACAGTAACTAACATAGTGTTTAGGTTGATTATACTTCAAAACCAACCAACCAAACAAACAAACCCATAGAAAAAGAGATCAGATTTATAGTTACCAGAGACAAGGGATTGGGCAGAAAGGGAACTGGATGACAGTGGTCAAAAAGTACAAACTTATAAGATAAATAAGTAATGTGATATAATGTGCAATATGAATAATATAATTAATGCTATTCTATGTTATGTGTGAAAGCTGTTCAGAGTAAATCCTAAGAGGTTTTTTTCATCATAAGAAAAACATTTTTCTCTCATTTTGAAAATTTTAGGAATTTCCCTGGCAGTCCCTGGCTCAGACTCCACGCTTCCATTGCAGGGGGCATGGGTTTGTTCCCTGGTCAGGGAACTAAGAGTCCCATACACTGCATGGTGCAGCAAAAAAAAATTATATCTAAATGAGATGGTGGATATTTTCTAAACCTACTAAGATAATCATTTCATGATACATGTAAATCAAATCATTATGCTGTACACCTTAAACTTAGGCAGCACTGTATGTCAATTATATTCCAATAAAACTGAAAGAAAAAGACTTCTCAGTGACTGATAAGCAAACAAGCAAAACAGTAAGTGATAAACATTTCTGGTATATATTGACAAAGAAATGTTACAGCTATTTTTAATAACATTACATGAAATAGGAGAAAATGCCTTTTGTGACAGCCATCTAAATAGAAGGCAGCACATGAGTTAACATGACAGCCATCTACATAGAAAATGTTAACTCATGCTGCCTTTTGCTTTTGGATTAATAGTAGTGTGGCTTTTTTCTTTTCCAAAGTAGGTATTTATATGACTAGAAGGAAAACTGATGGAATATTGGAATTAGTAAAACTACTTTCATATGGTAATTTAAGAAAATATTCGCTATATACTTCTCTTATTTTTCTTTGTGGTAATATTTATTCCTATCTAGGACTAATCAGCAAAATCTATATTTATTATTTTATCATACTAATCTCTAAGCAAGAATTTTTTAAAAACTTTTATCATGGAAAATTTCAAGCACCCGCAAAAGTAGAAAAATAGTACTGTGAACCCTCAAGTATGCATCACCCAGCTTCAACACAACTGACTTTCTTTTGAGCAAGATTTTCAATTGTGATGCTAACATTAGTTTTATATTTAGAAAGTCTTATATTCAGGGTAACACAAAATTAACAGTGCTCGTTTGGAGAATTATTTCAGTATTCCTATGAGGTAAGTGGCAATTGTTTAGAGAACTTATTATTGCTATTATTATTATTAGATATAAAAGTTGTCCTTTTTATTTCTGGGTTGATTATGAGTTTCTTCTCTCCATTAGTTGCTCAGTGTAATGGTGTGTTTGGCCAGTCGTCCATTTGACAGGGAGGTTGTCCACAAGCTTTATAAAAGTGTGACCTAAGCCCTTCAAAATGTTTTGATACAAAAGTTAGGAAACAGTTCTAAACACTTAGAGAACTCCATTTTAAAAATGAAACACAGGGAGTTCCCTGGTCACCTAGTGGTTAAGATTCCAAGCTTTTCTGCCATGACCTGGATTTAATCCCTGGTCAGGAACTGAGATCCTGCAAGCCACACAGCGCAGACAAAAAAAAAACCCCAAAAAACCAAAAAACAAAGACAATACAGGGACAAGCTAGTAACATGCCCTCGTATCATTTGTGGAATGTAGATCCAGAGACTGTGTAATTCACTGTTCGAGCTATACGGCATGAGTTTCCTGTGTGCTTGGATTCCAGATAGCAGTGGTCATGGGCTCCTGCACAGCAGGAGGAGCTTACGTGCCTGCAATGGCTGATGAAAACATCATCGTCCGCAAGCAGGGTACCATTTTCTTGGGTGGACCTCCCTTGGTAAGAACCTGCCTGTTCGTTTCTTTTTGGTAAGAACATAGTCTTGCTTGCTTGCTTGAAGTAAAATATACATAATGTAAAATATACCATTTTGGCCATGTTTAAGTATACAGTGCTCTGGCATTAAGTACAGTCACTTTGTTGTACAGCTGTCACTACCATCCATCTCCGGAATGTTCTCATCTTCCCCAGGTGAAACTCTGTACCGATTAAACACTAACTCCCTATTCCCTGCCTTCTTCACTACCCCGGAAACCATGATTCTACTTTGTCTATGCATTTGACTGCTTTCGGAGCCTCATTTAAATGAATCCTATAATATCTGTCCTTCTGTGTTTGCCATATTTCATTTAGGAAAATGTCTTCAAGATTTTTCCATGTGGTAACATGTGTCAGAATTTCCTTCCTTGTAAAGGCTGAATAATATTCCAGTGTACATGTATATACCACATTTTGTCTATTTATCCTTCAATAGACTTTTGGGTTGCTTCCACTTTGGGGCTATTTGGAATAATGCTGCTGTGACCATGTGTGTGCAGATATCTGTGTGAGTCCCTGCTTTCATTTCTTCTTTCATTTCTTATATGTTCAGAAGTGGGATTGCTGAGCCATGTGGTAACTCTGTATCTAAAGTTTTGAGGAATTACTTCATTCCTCTTTATAGCTGAGTAATATTTCATTGTATGGATAGGTTGTATTTTGTTTATCCATTTATTGGTTGATAGACATTTGGGTTGTTTCCACTGTCAAAGGTACTAAAATATAAAACATTTTCCTTCCTTTTGTGATCTGTCTAGCAGTTGTGTTTTTATTTGCTGTTTCATGACATTGCACCCCCCACCCCCACCCCAGGAATCTCTGCTTCCCATGGGCCCACTATGACCCCAAAGTTGTGCCATCTCCATGTGAAAATGTGCTTGGTACCCAGATGGGGATGGGCAAAAGGCTAGCCCTTAGCCTCCCTCCTCCCCTCAAGTGGCCTGTTGGGAGCACATCTGAGCACTGCCTAGCCCAGGTCTGTGATGGGCTACCATGATCCTCCCAGAGACACCATGGGGTGCGCGCCTGACCTATGACCCTGCTCCTGAGCCAGAGCCCCACTGGGGACAGATGGAACAGTCGCTGGTCATGGGCAGGGAAGAGAAGGTAGGGCAAGACCCAGGGCACAGGCGCCAGTCAGCCCGGAAGCAGGGAGCAGAGGGGAGGAGGACTGCACAAGAGCAGAGGCTGTAAACCTTAACACATATGCTCCATTGTCCCATCAGACTTCATTACAGAAAACAGCTTCAGATATAAAATTGTTTAGACTTGCACCAGGGTAACCAGTGAGCATTAAACTCCGAGCACAGGACTCTTCTGAGAGTGGGACCCTGTGTACCCTCACTGGCCACCTGCCTGTGAAGTGGGCACTGGGGACTGGGTTATGTTATCTCTAGTTTCCTCACTTCCCATTTGACCATCTCCATTACTGTGAGTGCCGCATCCAGCATGGCAGGTGAGAAAGACCTGCGACAGGGGCAGGCGCATAATGAAAAAACAGACACATATCATTTGGCAAGCGGGGAATCGGGGGTCCTCCTGCTCTCCATGACAGGAAGACAAAATGGCTCCTTTCAGCCTGCACTTTTATTGATAGAAGTCACATGAGATCATTAGGGAATAGCTATACTGGGGAGTTTGATCAGCGCACCATAACGAGGGAGTCAAGTTAAAGCTTTGCTTTTGATCAGGAATGACTTGTTTTGTTTCCATGGGGACGGACGCAGGGGCAGGCAGTGAAGGGGAGGAGGGAGCACGTTCCGCCCCAAGTATGTCTGTTCAGCGTGCTTACTAGGACAATCACGAGGGCGCAGTTTGCTGCACCCTCGAGTCGTGGGGCAGGTTCTGGTCTCTGCTCTGCTAGGCTGCAACATCTCCCCCTTTTTGTTTTGATTGCAGGACTATCATGGTCAGTCCAGAATAATAATATAGGGCTCTTTTTGTGTTAAATTTGGGGGTACCCCTTTAGGTTCTGGGAACCAATGGGAATCGTTGGTCCAAACTGTAGGGGAAGTGTCAATCCACGTTAAGGGTCTAGCTAATGGAGGGTCTGGAACATAAGTCCAATACAAATCAGCATCTGCCCCAGTTACTGGAGAAGGCGATGGCACCCCACTCCAGTACTCTTGCCTGGAATATCCCATGGACAGAGGAGTCTGGTGGGCTGCAGTCCATGGGGTCACGAAGAGTCAGGCACAACTGAGCGACTTCCCTTTCACTTTTCACTTTCATCCATTGGAGAAGGAAACGGCAACCCACTCCAGTGTTCTTGCCTGGAGAATCCCAGGGATGAGGGAGCCTGGTGGGCTGCCATCTATGGGGTCACACAGAGTCGGACACGACTGAAGTGACTTAGCAGCAGCAGCCCCAGTTACAGCACAGGAGACCAATGCCACCGTAGCCAGCAGCATGGTCTCGGGGGTCTTAGCTGTTTAAGTGTGCAAGAGCATCTGTTCGCTCTTTTGACTGTGGCTCTTCAGTTGTCTGCAAGTCATAGGAGGTACCTGATGAGTGCGTGGTTGTCCTTGCTTGGGGCGGTGGTGGTGGGGAGGGGGGTGCAGTCCGCCAGGCGCAGCCTCTGGACTTTTTGTTTCACCATTGCCATGCTCTTCGTGGGATCCCACATCTCCCATGGTGCAAATGGGGGATCCATGGTAAAGCTTAATCCACCTGCTTGGTATCTAACCCAGGTGTTGAGACATAACCACATCCTCCTCCCCATGTTAGTAGAGGGGTTGGTCCTTCCCATGGACCACCTTCTGGCACCTTCCACCAGACTTGTGGGTGTTGCACTGAAGGAGTATGTGAATGGTGCTTCTCATGTGGGGTTGATTTTTGGTCATCTATTGTGAAAAAATTTAAGGTTAGGAGAGCTAGATGCAGATGTGCAGGTGGAGATTTTCCTGCTATTCCTCCTTTTTGTTTTAAAAGTTGACTTTTAAGAGCATAATGTGCTCATTCAACAATAACTTGGCCAGTTGGATTATATGGGATGCCTGTAGAATGACTAATAGACCAGGGAGAACAACAGGCTGTAAAAGCTTTACGGGTGTGAGTTGGCCCGTTGTCAGTTTTAAGTTTCTTTGGGATGACCATATAGCAGCTAATAAATGGCACTGGGCGTGAATGGTGGTTTCACCGGGATGAGCAGAAGCCCAAAACATATGAGCATAAGTATCGATAGAAACGAAGGTAGCTAAGGTGTCCAAACTCAGGAAAATGGGTTACATCCATCTGCCAGATTTCATTTGGAGTAACCCCTCCAGGTGATGGAGGTTGGTAAGCACTGACTTGTTAACAGGAAGGACAGGCTTGAGTAATTTGTGTTGCTTGGGATTTAGTAATGTTAAACTGATGTCTAAGGGAATGGCAGATTGACGAAGAAGTTGATGAAACTAGTAAGCCTGCTTAAAAATGGGCATTGTTAGAAGGTCAGCCTGAGAATTGCCAAAGGTGAGAGGCCCCAGGAGAGGGGAGTGAGCTTGAATATGTGTAGTAAAGAAAGGAAAGGAATGGGAGCGAATGGCTTTTTGAAGTTGGAGAAATAGGAGGAATAAGTTCTCAGAACTAACATGTTTAATTTTTGCAGTCTCAATAGACTTGGTCATTCCAACCACATAGGCAGAGTCACTAACAATGTTAATAGAGGTCTTTAGAAACAAGTACTGTAATTTCTGTTACTAGTTCCACGCGCTGAGCCGAGGTGTGGGGAGTTACTAGAGTTTCTCACTCCTCAGGGTCGGTAATGCCTGCTTTGCCATTGTGAGAGCCATCTGTAAAATAAGTAGGAGTGCCTGGGATAGGCGTGGCCTTGGTGACTCTGGGCTACACAAAGGGAGTTAGGGAAATAAATTGTAATAATTTACATGCAAGAGAGTGATTGTCTAAAATGCCCACAAAAGCAGCGAGGGCAACCTGCCATGATAAGCAAGTCTGTCAAAGATGCTGTTGATGAGTTTTGTCAAATGGAACATGAATAGTTTGAGGATCAAAGCCAGTTAACTGGCAAGTATGCTTTCTTTCGGGGAAGGCAATGGCACCCCACCCCAGTACTTTTGCCTGAAAAATCCCATGGATGGAGGAGCCTCATAGGCTCCAGTCCATGGGGTCGCTAAGAGTCTGACACGACTGAGCAACCTCACTTTCACTTTTTACTTTCATGCGTTGGAGAAGGAAATGGCAGCCCACTCCAGTGTTCTTGCCTGGAGAATCCCAGGGACGGGGGAGCCTGGTGGGCTTCCGTCTATGGGATCGCACAGAGTCGGACACGACTGAAGCGACTTAGCAGCAGCAGCAGCAGCATGCTTTCTTTCTTGTATAATTAAATTAGACACAAGGGTAACGTATGTCATCAGAGTTTTACCCTCCTGAGAATGTGCCAGCAGCCATTCTATGATGCCAAAGGTGGGCTGTTCTTGAAATAGAACTCCCATAGGGGCTTCTGAAGAAGCTACGACAATGAAGAGAATAGGATGATCATAATGAATAAAGTTGAGCATTTTGAATGGCAATATTTACTATATCAAGTTCCTTTTTAGCTTGTGGAGTCAGAGTCTGAGGAGAAGAAAGGGCTGAGTCCCCTTTAAGGGTCTCAAAGAGGTGTGTAAGTGAACTGGTAGCAACGCACAAAGCAGGGCACAGCCAACGAATATCTCCTAAAAGCTTCTGAAAATCATTGAATGTTTTGAGATTGTCACATCTAATGGATACCTTTTGGGGTATAATGGTATGTTCTGAAACCCAATAACCTAAATAGGAAAAGGGAGCTGTTTTTAAATTTTGAGGGGGCTACATGTAGTCCTCATCATATAAGATCGTGTTGAACTTGGTGAAAAAGTGGGTTTAGGAGAGACTTCTGGGGCAGCTAAGAGTATGTCATCCATATAGTGAATGATGGAGGCTTGAGGGCAGAGGGCTCGAGCTTATTCCAGAGTGCTAGCCACGTATTGTTGCCATAGCATCATCATCCCCTGAGGCAACATTTTCTATTGGTACCATTTCATGGGGGCTGGTTGGTTAATATTAGGTACTGAAAAGGCAAATTTTTCTTTGTCTCGTGGAGCTAAGAGGATTATATAAAAACAGTCTTTAAGATCCAGAACTACAATTGGCCAATCTTGAGGTATGGCCAAAGGGGATGGAAGTCTGGGCTGCAAGGCCTCCGTGGGTCGCATTACTGCATTAATAGCTCGAAGATCATGAAGCAGCCTCCATTTGCCTGATGTTTTTAGGAACTGTGAAGACTGGAGTATTCCAAGGACTAGTACTTTCCTCTATGTGTCCTGCTTGAAACTGTTCTTCTACCAAGGCTTGTAAATGCATAAGTTTCTCCTTTGCTAGAGGCCGTTGATCCACCCAAACAGGTTTAGATGTAAGCCACGTTAGAGGTGTGGCGTGTAGTGGTGGAGAAATGTCAGTGACCATCATTAAAAATTTTTATATAGTAGCTCTTTTCTTTCCAGTTTGGGTTGACTAGGTAAAGGAGAAGGATCTCCCTGTAAATTTCTTTCTAGCCCTTTTCTTAGTTGTTACCCCATTCTCACCATCATATGATCTGCCTTTCCCTTGTTGGAGAGAACTAGGTGCCATTGGGCAAGCAGATCTCTGCCCCATAAATTGCAGGGAATGTCTGCAATAAAAGGTTGGACATGGGCAAGTTGTTTGTCAGGACCTAACAGAAGCAGAAGATATTAAGAAGAGGTGGCAAGAATACACAGAAGAACTGTACAAAAAAGAGCTTCACGACCCAGATAATCATGATGGTGTGATCACTGACCTAGAGCCAGACATCCTGGAATGTGAAGTCAAGTGGGCCTTAGAAAGCATCACTACAAACAAAGCTAGTGAAGGTGATGGCATTCCAGTTGAGCTATTCCAAATCCTGAAAGCTGATGCTGTGAAAGTGCTGCACTCAATGTGCCAGCAAATTTGGAAAACTCAGCAGTGGCCACAGGACTGGAAAAGGTCAGTTTTCATTCCAATCCCAAAGAAACACAATACCAAAGAATGCTCAAACTACTGCACAATTGCACTCATCTCACACGCTAGTAAAGTAATGCTCAAAATTCTCCAAGCCAGGCTTCAGCAATATGTGAACCGTGAACTTCCTGATGTTCAAGCTGATTTTAGAAAAGGCAGAGGAACCAGAGATCAAATTGCCAACATCCGCTGGATCATGGAAAAAGCAAGAGAGTTCCAGAAAAACATCTATTTCTGCTTTATTGACTATGCCAAAGCCTTTGACTGTGTGGATCACAATAACCTGGAAAATTCTAAAAGAGATGGGAATACCAGACCTCCTGATTTGCCTCTTGAGAAATTTGTATGCAAGTCAAGAAGCAACAGTTAGAACTGGACATGGAACAACAGACTGGTTCCAAATAGGAAAAGGAGTACATCAAGGCTGTATATTGTCACCCTATTTATTTAACTTCTATGCAGAGTACATCATGAGAAATGCTAGACTGGAAGAAACACAAGTTGGAGTCAAGATTGCTGGGAGAAATACCAATAACTTCAGACATGCAGATGACACCACCCTTATGGCAGAAAGTGAAGAGGAACTAAAAAGCCTCTTGATGAAAGTGAAAGTGGAGAGTGAAAAAGTTGGCTTAAAGCTCAACATTCAGAAAACGAAGATCATGGCATCAGTCCTATCACTTCATGGGAAATAGATGGGGAAATAGTGGAAACAGTGTCAGACTTTATTTTTCTGGGCTCCAAAATCACTGCAGATGGTGACTGCAGCCATGAAATTAAAAGACGCTTGCTCCTTGGAAGGAAAGTTATGACCAACCTTGATAGCATATTCAAAAGCAGAGACATTGCTTTGCCAACAAAGGTTCATCTAGTCAAGGCTATGGTTTTTCCTCTGGTCATGTATGGATGTGAGAGTTGGACTGTGAAGAAGGCTGAGCGCCGAAGAATTGATGCTTTTGAACTGTGGTGTTGGAGAAGACTCTTGAGGGTCCCTTGGACTGCAAGGAGATCCAGCCAGTCCATTCTGAAGGAGATCAGCCCTGGGATTTCTTTGGAAGGAATGATGCTGAAGCTGAAACTCCAGTACTTTGGCCACCCCATGCGAAGAGTTGACTCATTGGAAAAGACTCTGATGCTGGGAGGGATTGGGGGCAAGAGGAGAAGGGGACGACAGAGGATGAGATGGCTGGATGGCATCACTGACTCGATGGATGTGAGTCTGAGTGAATTCCGGGAGTTGGTGATGGACAGGGAGGCCTGGCGTGCTGCAATTCATGGGGTCGCAAAGAGTCGGACACGACTGAGCAACTGATCTGATCTGATCTGCGGCAAGGAAGGATTGCTGAACTCTGAGCAAGTTTTTATGGTTCTTCCAAGCCTGAGATTTTTTCCTGGGGTTCAGTCAAGGGCCAGTCCTCTGGCCATTGATGAGAAGTAATGATGGAAAAGTCAGCTCCAGTATCTAAGAGACCAGAGAAGGTTTTCCCTTCAATTTTATCCTTACAAGTGGGCTGATCTGAGAGTATTTGTTGAGTAAAGCACACTACTTGATCACCTGTGCTCCCAAATCCTTGTTTTCCTCTGATGATAGGATTATAATTGTTAGGGCATGGTAAGGCAAGAGAAGGAGCTGAGCAGTTCATTGACCTTGAAGAATGACATGGGATGAGCGAGAAAGAGCCATTACTTTAATTTATCTCTAATAGTCTAGGTCAATAAGGCCAGGAAGAATTTGGAGGCCCTTGAGAGTAAGGCCACTTCTTGGATCCCAGAAGGGATTGCTACAGGGGGTCCAATTCATTAATATGAACAGTTACTCTGGTTGGGAGGTCCAACGCAGCACTTCCGCTGGTAGTGGCTGGGAGACTGGAGGTAGGCTGCAGGGTGTGCTGGAGATCCTCACCAGCTATGTCCCATTGTTTGTGGGGCCTGGGGCTGGCCCCGTTGGCTGTTTCCTAGCTGTTAAAGGGGAACTGTTCTTAGGAAATTTTGATCTGTATTAATTAGCCCAGTGATTGCCTTTCTGGCATTGAGGACACAGTCCCGGTATTTTATTGTTACAAGTGGGTGGAGGTAGTGTAATACCTGTTTTAGATCGGGAACCGCAATCCTTTTTCATGTGTCCAGGCTTTTCACATTGAAAACATTTGGCAGGGGAAGAGCTAAAATTATTTTTAAAGGCAACACAAATTGCTTGAGCTAGCGTGGTTTGTTTGTGAGCCTGTGTACCAATATTCTGACATGTTTAAACAAAATCTGCAAGGCTGCCATTTTGACGAATACGGTTAAGGGCAGCCTTGCAATCTTCATTGGCATTTTCATGGGCTAATTGTTTTAACCAAAAGTCCTCCACTGTAGTACTATTAATTAGACAGTGGAGAGCAGATGAGAGCCAGTCTACAAATTCAGTGAGTCTTCTCCAGGTCTCTGTAATATTTTAACAAATGAACCGGTAGGCTTGTCAGGGTCTGATACTGTCTGTCATGCCCTTTGGCAACATTTGGTGATCTGTTCATCCGCCCTCACCAGGGTACCTTCATAAGTCAGTTGGGCTGTTGGACGGGTGTATTGCCCTGTGCCTATGAGCATTTCAAAAGTAAGATTATGTCCAGTGGCCAAATTAGTATGGGCTTGCTCTTGGCACAACTCAGTACAAGAGGCAAAAAACTGTAAATATTGGGGACCACTTAAAGCTGCTTGGGCTAACATTTTAACATTGTAAGGAGAACTTCTTCCAGGGAAACAAATTTCCAACAGTTCCTGTGTTAAGGGGAATTAGCCCCGTTCAACCTAACACTAGATTTTAGTTCCTTTAAAACATTGATGTCAAAAGTTTCATGGGTTGCAATAACCTGAGTGGGATTATTGGCATCAGGTCTGTAATCAATAGGGAAAACAAGATGGTCCTCAGTGTTTAAAGCACACATACGAAGGGTGGAGGCCATGGTAGGCTGAAATTGAGTTAGCGGCTTATCCTCCCAAGACATTTCTGGATCCAGAGGAGGTGGCGGTGGTGGAGAATCACCCTCAAGTTTAGGTGGCAAAGGGGCAGAAGTGTTCTGGGGACACTGCCTTCTGGCATGATTTCTCAGTCTGAAAAGGGTATAGGACCGATCGCACTAGCCCCAGGTCACAAATACCATCATGAGTGTGCGATCCCCTCTCCTGTGTGCTGGTTTCAAATTTTCTCCCACTCAATCCCAATTTTCAATATCTAGAGTACCTTCTTCCAGAAATCAAGGATTTTTTTTTTTTAAGTCTTTACTGAATTTGTTACAATACTGTTTCTGTTTTACGTTGGTCATGAGGCATGTGGGATCATAGCTCCCTGACCGGGGATCGAACCTGCACCCCAGGCATTGGAAGGCAAAATGTTAACCACTGAACCACCAGGGAAGTCCCCAAAACCAAGGATTATATTTAACCACCTCTGACTTCCCTGGTGGCTCAGACGGTAAAGCATCTGCCTACAATGCGGGAGACCGGGGTTTAGTCCTTGGGTTGGGAAGATCTCTTGGAGAATGAGATGGCAACCCACTCCAGTATTCTTGCCTGGAAAATCCCATGGACAGAGGAGCCAGGTAGACTACACTCCATGGGGTCACAAAGAGTCGGACACAACTGAGTGACTTTACTTTCACTTTCACTTAGCAATTGTGTCAATTGCTCCTCTTTCACCTGTGCTCTAGCAGTCTGGAGGAGGTACCCCCAAAGCTGGAGATACTGTTTTTCAGCTTTACTCAAATCATTCTCCTTTGTTATCCTGACTTTGTAAGACAACAAGGGACTTTCCACCCTTAGAGTCTGAGGGCCTGGTCGTGATCCAGGCGTCTCACTTACCTCTCTGTCTTCACTTTCAGTTTTTTCCTTCGGGGGAATTCTTCCCAATTTCAGGTCCCTGTTTGGGCACCACCTGCCACGTCCAGCACAGCGGGTGAGAAAGGCCTGAAATGGGGGCGGGTGCATAATGAAAAGTCAGATACATAATTGGGCAAGCAGGAATCAGGGGGTCCTCCTGCTCTCCATGGCAGGAAGACAAAATGTCTCCTTTCAGCCTGCACTTTTATTGGTAGAAGTCACATGAAATCATTGCTGCTGCTGCTAAGTCGCTTTAGTTGTGTCCGACTCTGCAACCCCAGAGACGGCAGCACACCAGGCTCCCCCATCCCTGGGATTCTCCAGGCAAGGACACTGGAGTGGGTTGCCATTCCCTTTTCCAATGCATGAAAGTGAAAAGTGAAAGGGAAGTCGCTCAGTCGTGTGTCATTAGGGAATAGCTATACTGGGGAGTTTGATCAGTGCACCATAAAGAGGGAGTCAAGTTAAGGCTCTGCTGTTGATCAGGAACATCTTGTTTTGTTTCCATGGGGATGGACACAGGGGCAGGCAGTGAAGCGGAGCAGCGAGCATGTCCTGCCCCAAGTATGTGCATTTGGTATGCTTACTAGGACAATCATGAGGGTGCAGTTTGCCGCACCCTCAAGGCATGGGGCAGTTTCTGGTCTGTGCTCTACCAGGCTGCAATAGCGAGTTTAAGGAAAGCAGCGGTCACCCTGCAGTGTTTATGCCTCAACTTGATTCTAGATTTCAGAGGATAAACAGAGGGTGGGTAAAGACACAGGTAGGTAGTACAGATTACAAGGAAACGTCCCACTGTGTATGTATAATCCAAGAATATTAAAGAGGTAAACAGAATAATGCCAAGGAAATTCTAAAGGTACAGTAAACCCACAGTGGAGTATTATTCAGCCGTAAAAAGGAATGAAGTTCTGACACATCCTACAACGTGGATAAACCTTGAAAACACTGAGCCAGACACAAAAGGACAAATATTGCATGGTTCCACTTCTATGAAATATGTAGAATAGGCAGATTCATAGAGGCAGAAGATAGGTTAGTGGTTGCCAAGGTCTAGGGTGGGGGTGTATGGGTAGGAATGCTTCTTTTGAGAGTGATAGAATGTTCTCGGATTAGGTGGTGGTGATGATTACACAACCTTGTTAATATAATAATGAATACTCAATTGTATTCTTTTAAATGGCGAATTTTCTGGTACATGAATTATATCTTACAAAGAAAGTTTATTGCTTCAAAAGTTTGGTTTTGGAATACTAACACAAGTTTATTAAAAAGAATATGTTAAAAGATCTTATGCTTTGCGTTAATTTTCAATAACTTTTTTATGGAGGATCAGGTAAGCCTGAAAAACTACCATTTCAGATGTAGTAAAAGTCTCAAGGCTTCATTCCAAAAGCCTGCAAAATAATACTAAATATTATTCTTTAATATCTCTCTAGCTATATTCATAGTGATTGTTGGTTAATTTACTATATATAGTAAATTTTCCTGGGTATTCTTGTTTATTTTTCATTAGAGAATGAGTACAGATATGACTAGAATTTAAAACATCTTTTTGGGAATAAGGCATTATCATAATTTGGATATAATGCTGTTTTTGAGAGAGGATTTTGTCAGCGTCAGGATAAAGAGGATAAAGGTCAACATCACAGTGTCTGTTCAGTGCCTTCATATTTAACTTATACCTTAGAAAGAAGCAACCTGGCCACTGAAGTCTGCAGTTCTGTTAGAGAACTGAACCCTGTTCCGTAGTCTGCCATCAAAAGGCTATGTTAGGTAGAAAAAAAGCAGCAGCAGCCTCAGCTGTTGGAGAATTCTAAATTTTGATGCTTGTTTTACTGAAAATTGAGAAAAGGCTTTGCAGATTTCACGTATAATGTAAGGTCGAGTTGCCATAGCTTTGCATAGCTTAAAGTGGTTGAAAAAAAATGCACAGTAATAAGGTTTTGAAGGAGCTGTTTTGTTGTCCTATCTTATATTGTCCAAGCTTGTTATTTAATAGAATGAGCCATCTTCTTTTTCTCTTAAACTTTTATCAAATTTTTATATATGGCACAGTTTCAGTCATGTTTAAGTGTTTCAGTAAATATTAACTGATGACAAATTTTATTTTTTCAGTTGGTATTAGTTCCCTGAAAATGAATATCATTTATCAGTGTTTTATTAGTTTTTACAATTTTAAATATCCAGATACCTTTGTAACTAGTTATTGTCTGGACTGAATGTTATTTTACACTGAATTTTTTGGGAAGAAGAGAATCAAGAATTTAGTTCTGGGGGTGGAATATTTGGAGGTAAAAAATTTAATTACTTCTCCCTGTAGAATAATATTTAAGACAGAGCTTTTGATGTAGTGAATAAGTCATTCCTATGCTGTATTTTAGATTAATGTTCATTATTCTAATGAAAGCCTTTTAAAAAATTACTTGGAGAAAAAGAAATCAACCAACTCAAAGAAGTAGGAACCAATAACCGATTCCTAAGGGACCAGGTTGGCATTTAGCCTTAAATCATTTTTCTTGTTAAAACTTCTCAGACTATAATTAAGACATTCTTAATTTATTACTTAACGTTTCTTTCTTTTTGGTCATCTTCTCATGAATCTTAGATGTGGGTAATCGTGGAGATTTTTTTCCTCCATCTTAAAGATACTATACCTTTAAGAGTTTGTTTTTGATACTCACTGGAATTATTTAGCAAAGGTGAAAAAAAATAATGTAACTCCAGTACATTTATTGCATGTCCAAAGATGAATAAATCACAGTTTCTGCCATCCAGGAACTCACAGTATAGAAAAGATGAGAGAGCCACACGCAAATTAGTGAAATATGGTCTGGCAAGTGCCATTGGAGGTGTAAGTGGGATATACTTGAACCACAGATGAGCAAGGATTGCTCTGTTAATACCATGGAGTGTCATTAATGGTTTAAAGGCCTGGGCAGATCAGGGAAAGCCACATAGAGCAGGTAGGGCTTGAACAGTAAGTGGGGATTCATTGGGTGGATGAGAGGAGGAAGGGAGCCCAGGTAGTGGGAGCAACATATGCACAGATACGAAGGCTTTAAGGTGCATGTGGAGGCAGAATACTGTAGGGGAAAGAGTGTGCTTTCAAGCCAGGGATGTCTGGGTTCAAGTCAGTTTCTGTCCCTTGCTTGGGGGCTATGGGCAAGTTCCTTACTGACTCTGGGTTCACATTTCTTGTCTGTAGACTAGAGACAATATTATCCAGGTGGGTTAAATGAGAAAATATGTAGTTCTGTGAAAGAAAGAATGGTAAATATAGCTAGGTTATGGAATGTATGGGAAGGCATTTTAATAACTCTGATGGACACAACTCACCTTTGACTTTTATCTTTGTTGTAGGTTAAAGCAGCCACTGGAGAAGAGGTGTCAGCTGAGGATCTTGGAGGGGCTGATCTTCACTGCAGGTGAAACAGAAGCAGTTGTTTCTTCCCAGGATTGACTGTCATTTATCTGTTTAAAAGAAATTTTAAATTATTTTTTCCAAGTGTTAAACTTGCCAGATCAAACCAGTTTACTTATTCTAGATCTGCAGTTTTGGGGTTCAGTTCTTTAGTGTTCCATTTCTAAGCAAGAACATCAGCTTTTTATTATAGCCTAGAAAGACTGGAGAGACAGATTTATCATTTATTTAACAAATACTCATTGAACACCTGTTACATACCAGGCACTGTTTAGGTATTCAAGGTAGTAAGATAGACATTGTCTTTGATTTCAAGCTTATAGTCTAGTCAGGGAGGTTTGTTTCACCTCCTTCAAAATAGTACATAAATGTGTATACATGATAAGGGCCACAAAAAAAGAAGTATAGGGAAGGCATATAGAAGGTAGAGCTAAGCCAGTGGCGTGCAGGCATTATGACATTGCTTAATTAACACTTGTTAAGTGGAGGACAGGGTGCTGGATGGTGAGCCATGATTCAACAATAGACCATAAGAGAATCTGAAATAGAGAAGTTTATTAGTCATAGGTCCTGGAGAAATTACACAGCATACCTTGAGGGACCACATGAGGTGGTCAAGCCAGAGTGCCCAGAGATGAGACAGGATCTGGGGTACATGTTTTTATTAGGGTTGATGATTGGAGTGCTTTGGGGTCCCCTGACTAGGGCTGGATTGGTCAATCAAACCAGAAGATTGGGGGTAGTGTTAAGTTCCTTGGAGACTGTATATAAGCATGCAGGCCATGAGAGGCAGTGCAGACTGTTGATCATAAGGGTTGTTGGGGAAGTCATTGAGAACTTACATTTGCTCGTGACTGAGCTGCTACCTAGGTCTTGCTTGAGGAGCCTGTGTCCAGTCAAGGTCCCTGCAGGCTGCTTGGAATGCTGAGGAATAGCTTAGCTAAATGCTCAATAAGAGGTAAACACTTAGGTTGTTCTCTGAGAAGGGAAAATATCCTGCTTTGTGGCATCTGTCAATCCGTATATGTGGTATAATTTATCCCACTATGCCTGATTTTAGCTACCAATGGGACAACACTAATCATGGCATCAGGAAGAGATACATGCAGTTGGCTCTTGTGAGTCAGGCGTGAGCCAGCTCCATTACGTCACTGGTTGGCCCATTTCAGGTTAAAGTTCAGGAGTAAATACCACCATCTACCTCCTAGAATTTCATGAGGATTAAGTGAGATTTTATGTGTAAATTGCTTGAAACAATACCTACTTTAAACTAAGTACCTATAAATGTTAACTGCCATTATTATCATGTTTATCATCATCATAATCAGTATTCTTATGAGCAATTAGGAAATCATTGAAGAGTATTAAGGAGAGATGTACTATTATCAAATCTTTCATTAGAAAAATCCCTCTGGTTGCTAGATGGAAGATGCTTAGTAGGTTGGCAAGAGTGTATGAGGGACCAGTTGGATGGTTGTATCAACGGCATAGGTGCTGCTGGCTTAGATGGTGGTGGTGAAGGTAGGAAGGGAGTAATCACATTTGTGCTCTATTTTAGAGGTAGAATTGAGGGATTTGTTGATGGATTTCATATATGGGGCACAGGGAAGTGAGGTAATGAAGATAATGACATGAAATGGTTTTATTCCCTGAGTCTGGGAGGACCGGAGGAGGGGCAGAGTTTGAGATGCAACAGGGGGGTCAAGTGTTGCTAAGTTAGAGATGCTCCAGGCATCCAAGTAGAGATGCTGAGTAGGCAGTTGACTATAAGTGTCTGGAGCCCAAATCAGTGCTCGAGAACCATCAGCACAGAGGTGGAATTTAAACCATGGCACTAGAAAAGTCCACCTCGAGCTGAGTGTAGATGAGGAACAGGGCCCAGGACTAGACTTTAAAGAACCCAGACACAAATGGCAGGTAGATTTGATCATTGAGCTCAGTGTCCTGGGAGGGGCAGTGA
Organism: Tragelaphus eurycerus; assembly: GCA_935064755.1. NCBI lineage: Eukaryota > Metazoa > Chordata > Mammalia > Artiodactyla > Bovidae > Tragelaphus > Tragelaphus eurycerus. The sequence goes on along the minus strand of CAKXYN010000024.1, from coordinate 10,235,011 downwards.
ACCTTTCTTTGCTCTGCCATACCACAAACCAGCAGGTGGCTGTGGGAATTCAGTCTAGTGAGTGGGAGAAGGAAAATAGGTACAACATTTCCTCTATCCTATGAAAGAACACTGCCATGCCTTTTGAAGAGCTGGCTAAGGGACCTACCTCTGCCTCAGTTTTCCATTCACTCCTTTCTCACTGGGCCCTTATTGTGGATAGATGGATTATACTAAGTGTTATGAGTAATGCAGAAGAATTTCAGGCCTAGTCCTTGCCCTCAAGGATTTATAATTAGGCGGATAAATGAATGAACTAAAAAACAATTACAGGGCGAATATGGTAGCTTGCGTCCAGTTAGGGAGTTTGGGATTGATGTGCACGCACTGCTATATTTAAAATGGATAACCAGTAAGGACCTACTATGTAGCACAGGGAACTCAGCTCAATGTTATGTAACAACCTAAATGGGAAAAGAATTTGAAAAAGAATCGATACATACATGTGTATAACTGAGTCACTTTGTTGTATACCTGAAACTAACACAACCTGTTAATCAGCTACTCCAATATAAAATCAAAAGGTGAAAAAGTTAGGGCTGTAGATTCTAGGATTCATCTTCCATTTGCCTCACTTGTTACCCTTGTGACTAGACAAATTACTAAACTTTCCGGAGCCTCATTTCCTCATGAGTGAAATGGAGATGTGAATTGCTTCTGCCTCACAGCACACTGTCTGTGGCATCCTAAGCGCTCTATTACTGCCAGCTATTATCATTAATAATAGCTTGTTTAAAGTCATGTGGATTAGGTGGTGATGGCTTTTTTTGGGAACAGTGTCATAAAATTTACTAGTCACAAGTTGCTTTGATTCTGTTATTATAAATAAATACATGTACATCTCTGATTTGTCATCCTTAGTAGTTAATTTGACACAAAGCTTTACATAATAGAATGTCTCATCAAAGTTTCTCTTTCCTACTATTTTGGTAAATACTAGGAAGTTTTTAAAAGAAGACATTTTATTTTAAATATTTACTGATTGGGAAGCAATCTCTTCTATTTCTCTTTGTTTACTGAGTTGCTATAGTGTAGATAGAAGTCAGCAAATGCAGCTGGTATTATGTGTGAAGTGTTTGAAAGATATGGTCAGTTGTAAAATGCCTTATTAGGTTGATGAAACTGAAGGGTCTACCATTTGCAAAGGTATTGGAGGACACATGGTCCCTGCTCTTACTGAGGAACGCCCAAGCCCAAAGTGGATGGGACATGAGACCACCGTGAGAGTCCTACTCTGGACATAGCTCCCAAGGACTTGGTGTTTTCCTTAGACAAGGCGTCAAAATTTAGACTATGGCAGCTTAGTCTTTGCTTGTTTGTTGTTTAGTCACTTAGTCGTGTCTGACTCTTCGCTGCCCCATGGAGTAGCCCACAAGTCTCCTCAGTCCATGGAATTCTCCAGGCAAGAATACTGGAGTGGGTTGCCGTTTCCTTCTCCAAATCTTTGCTCATAAAATAAACTGAAATTCTGTTCTTTTCAGGTATATATTTTTGCCTAACTTTATAGTTCTTCTTAAAATATTTCATTAGAAAGTCATAGCCATACATCTACAAGTGAAATAACAAGCCATCTAAGAACCAGAGTATGCCCAGGCTTCATTCACATTGAACCTGAAATGAGAAGGACTTCCATGGCCCTTACCACAGTGCCATGTTATCAGTTATTTTCACCATTGATCTGAGGGACAGGGTCTTCAAGCCTGTGTATGTGCTACCTGCGACAGCTGACTCTGGGGGTGTAACTTGATAAGGGAGGCCTCAGCAGTCTCTCAGAAATGAGAAGTCACAGTTGGCGTCTGCACAGTTGATGAAGATAATGAAATTGTGATCATCTTTGCAGTTGATGAAGGTACACAGTTTGTACCTCAGTGAGTCTTGTCGTTGTTACCAACTACATCACGAAAGTGGGCCAGCTGAGGTTGAAATGTATCATATGCAGTTTTGTTTGTGGTGTATGGGATGAGCATCAAATAGAAGTTCTTGCCAGTAAGGCCCTGTGGTCTACTAGAAGAAAGTCAGGATTGAGAAATATAAGGTGAGGGTTCTTACGCAGCTACTGGCGGTCCTAGGGCAAGGTATGTAACTTCTGTGTACCTCAGTCTTCCCTGTTTGTAAATCAAGATTAATAATACTGTTTTGCCATGGATGTTATGAAGATCAAATTAGATGACAGTTATTAAAGTGTTTTAGAAGCAAAAAGATGTCATCCTTAGATGAGAGAAGATTCTTGGGAAATAATTCTTAATTATTTTCCTTTCCCCTGTTCTGATTATTTTAGTGTGCTTTCCTCTGTAGAAAGTCTGGAGTAAGTGACTACTACGCTTTGGATGATAATCATGCCCTTCACTTAGCTAGGAAGATTGTGAGGAGTCTAAATTATCAGAAGAAAATGGATGTGAGTTGAATTTGTTTTTATATTTTTTAATTTTTTCAATGCATTTTGGCTTATGTCACCTTGAAATAATATCTTTAAACAGGCTAATGTTGTTATTCTGCATTTCTGCAGGTTACCATTGAACCTTCTGAAGATCCTTTATTTCCTGCTGATGAATTGTATGGAATAGTTGGTGCCAACCTTAAGAGGAACTTTGATGTCCGCGAGGTGTGTAAAGTGGAACTGTGAGCTATAAGTTATGCTGTCATAGTTTGCGGCATGTGTTTAAACTTCGTGTGAACTAGTAAGCTGTATGTATCCATTTTCAAAGCTGAAGTCTGTTTTATATATGGGACATAAAAGGGAAAGATATCTTACTAAAAGAAAAAAGGGGGAACACCTCTTAATTACCAGCAAGTTTTCCCTGCGTGATGCCTAAGCTTGCTTTGTTCCTATTTAGTGCTCTGTATTCCTGTGGACACGAGGAAAGATGCAGGGCAGCTTTTCCAGCTATTTCTTTTTTGGGTTCTTATTTCGGGAAATGGATGGAATGTCAGTAAGTTGTTGAAAGAAAAAACATACCCTTTTAGATCAATAGGACAGGAACAAAGGATTAGACTTTTGATTACAGTTGAAGATGTTGCTATGGTTACAGATGGTCTTCCATGGTCTAGGTCAACAGTTTTTAGTGCTTGCATACAGCATGTAATCTTTTCTGGCAGAATACTTGTTAAATTAGGAAATTTATCAGATTTCTAATATCAGATTCTGTGCCTTTAATATTTTGTTATGTTTCCACTTGACTGTAAAACTATTATGTACTAATTGTGAAAAATATAGAAAATACAGAAAAACAAAAATTGCTTGTAATTCCACCATCTAGAGAAAGCAGCCAATATTTTGGTGTTTTGGCTTAATGTGTGTGTATATATTTTTATGTAGTTCAGATAGTATATACATGTATACTAGGAGTGGAAATCAATACTTAAATTATAAACATTTCCCCATTATTTAAAAGTTATTCATGGAACATTTTTTTGTAGCTAGGTCCTCATTCTTATGTTAGTACTTGGTAAATATATTTTTGGAAGAATTGATGAATGTAATATCCAACTTATGGATGTGAGCAATTATTTATTTAGGAAATACTCTATTATTGTTAGAGAGTCTTAAATCCTGGATTTTAATGGAGCTTCCACTGGTACTTCACTTTGGCAAGGTAACTTAGTTAACTATACATTTTAAAATTAGGCTTTTGATTTGACTTCTCAGTTAATTACAGGCATAGAGAAAAAACGGTACTTATAGGGATGCTGTCCCTGAAAAATGAGTTGTTCTAATAGTCAAATTTTCTAGATGGTTAAAGATTCATTCTTTCAAGCCTAATCACTTTTTTCATATATTCGACAGTATTTATTGCATGCTTTTTCTGTGAAGATATTATTTCAGGAACCAGGGGTAGAGAAATAAGCAAAACAGATGTAAATCCATGCCTTCATGGTAGTTCATCTTTTTTTTTTTTTTTAAGACAGTATTTCAATTTCATCTTAATTGGTATCTTTTTATAAACATAGACCTCTGCCTTCTTAAATTGTATTCTAGCTTCTTCATGTTCATCACTGTGATGATAATTTATTATATTTTTCTGTAATAGCAAATAAGCCTTGTTTGGAGATATTACTATATGGAGCTGTGGGACTGCATTGGGATATTAACTGAAAAACCCAGTTCTGGTCCTTGTTTCCCTAGTCAGTGGTATTGGGATTGAACCTCTGAGCATTGATTTCCACTCCTACAAATAGGAATAATATCATGTGATATGTCTGCTTCCTAAAGTTTACTTCTTTGGGAAGATGAGTTAGTATATTTTATGTGGTTAAATGTCCTTCATCATAAAGGAGATAGAAGGGAGTTTCACAGTAAGTGGCCCCAGGTCTCTCTGACCTTGAGTGATTTTACTTTTGTATGGAAGAATGGTCATTGTTACATGTTTGTTTTTCAAAAGGTGTAATTTTAGAGCTCCATAGCACTTAGACACTGTTATATCCCCATTATATTATTGGACCTTTTAAGGAAAATAACTAAAACATAATTCAGAGTAAGTGATTCACTCATTTTTCAGCCTTTGCATCTTGTGAGATTCGTCTTTGACATGGTAAGCAGGGAAAAGGAAGTTTGAACTGGGCTGAAAAAATGATGCATAGCATCTAAAATAGTTTCTGAAAAAATTTGGAATATGCTTCACGTTTAGAACACTTTGAAATAGTCCTGATGTTTAATGCTGAGCATTGAGGATTATTTGGTAACTTTAATCTCTTATTGATTAATGACATGTGTATATACATGTGTGTATGTAGAAACATCGGTCAGATTCAGAATCAGTGAACCTTTATTGAAGACAATAACAGCTGCCTTTCAGTGAGTGCCAGGCAGTGTGCTTTGTTATTAGCACTTAAGTATTATTATCATTAAACAGATGAGGAAAGAGGTTTTGAGGTTTTAGGTAACCAGCCTATGACTCCAGTGTCTTGGTGGTGGAGCTGGGAGACGTGGGAGTCAGAGCTGGTTCTTCATGTCAGCATTATTTTCTTAGGTCCCTTTGTTACTAGTTCATCACATCTTCACAACTTTGTTCTGTTTCTGCAAAAGTGAGAACTGACACTCAGAGGGGCCAATTGACTTACCAGGACACACAAATGGCCCACAAATTATATGTGATACCTTAGGTTGGAGCCTAAGTCTTCTGACTCTAAGGCTGGCCCTTTCTTTCTTTCTTTCTTCTTTTTCTTGTTTTAATATTTTCTCTTAATTGAAGTATAGTTGATTTACAATGTTGTGTTAGTTTCAGGTGTACAGTACAGTGATTCAGTTTTACATATATGTGAAATATACATATATATATGTGTGTGTGTATATATATATTCTTTTTCAGATTCTTTGGCCTTTAGGTTATTACAAAATATTGAGTATGCTTCCCTGTTCTATACATTGGGTCCATGCTTTCTGATTGAATCTCTGACCCTCAGCTAATACAGCCCCTGAAGCGCTGAGTCCAGTAACCAGCCCTTGTAGTCTCTGCTTCTCAGCCCTTGTAGGATGCCGTGTGGTTCAGTTCAGTTCAGTCGCTCAGTTGGGTCTGACTCTTTGTGACCCCATGGACTGCAGCAGTCAGTCCCTGCCCATCACCAGCTCCTGGAGCTTCCTCAAGCCCATGTCCATGAGCTCAGGTCTGGTGATGCCATCCAACCATCTCATCCTCTGTCGTCCCCTTCTCCTGCCTTCAATCTTTCCCAGCATCAGGGTCTTTTCCAGTGAGTCAGTTCTTCCCCTCAGGTGGCCAAAGTATTAGAGTTTCAGCTTCAGCATCAGTCCTTCCAGTGAATATTGAGGACTGACTTCCTTTAGGATTGACTGATTGGATCTCCTTGCAGTCCAAGGGACTCTCAAGAGTCTTTAACACCACAGTTCAAAAGCATCAGTTCTTTGGCCCTTAGCTTTCCTTATAGTCCAACTCTCACATCCATACGTGACTACTGGAAAAACCATAACTTTGACTAGATGGACCTTTATCAGCAAAGTAATGTCCCTACTTTTTAACGTGCTGCCTAGGTTGGTCTAGGTTGACCATGTGGTACTGTTGCTTTCATAGTGAAGTGTAATATCAGGACTCAGAATGACTTCAGGGCATTAACCATACAAGTCAAGTGAAATTCTACTGAGATTTTCTGAACAGGGTGAAATTTTGCGTAAGTGACAACTTCATTAAGAATTTGTTTTCCTTATGAATAACTTGAATGCACAAAGCCTTTTGTAATATAATTCCTCAGGGACATTGTTATTTTTTCCTCTTAGGTCATTGCTAGAATCGTGGATGGAAGCAGATTCAGTGAGTTCAAAGCCTTGTATGGAGACACATTAGTTACAGGTATAAAGGTGAAGAATTGAAAATGCGAACATTTTATGATGCTTTGAAAACAAATGATCTCTTGTCTCACGCCTCTGATGCACTTGGCATGAGCTTTGTTATTTAGAGCAGTACAAATGTGAGTCAGTATTCAAGAGGAAGTGTTTTGAAGGATCATTTGTAGCTGAATAGCTTTATGGATCCAGAGTTTAAAATCACAAGGGCAAAATGCTATGGTCCAGGCCCTTATTCTGTGACTTTGTAGCTTTAGCTGTATAAAAAGATTCTTATGATCATAAAATTAACAGAACTATTTGTAGTTCTTTTTATTTCTCTGGATAGCTATAATTGTTTTGAAAATTTCAGCACAATCTTCTTCATTCTTTAGTCTTCAATTCAACTGTGAAGTTTCATGTGATGTTTTCATTTCCCAGAAAACTGTAGACTGAGTTAACCTTCTCACTGTCTCTGTGTAGATCTTATGTTGACCCACACAAATACAGGACAGAATACAGGACAGAATATCAAGTCTGAAAAAGCAAAATAAGAATATTTATAAAAGTTAATTCATTTACCTAAAGTGTTGTTTGTAGGCCTTTGGAAAAAAAATATTTGAAATATAGATACCAGATCCATAATAATCTGTCTTGGACAAACAGCAAAACAAATTTGGGCATTTTATTTGGTCTTGTAGAAGCTCTAAAATGTAGTAGTTAATCTGAAGGTAACATATCAGAGTAGAGAAAACAACTAGCTGCAAAAATCCAAATTGCAAATATACACTGAGGTTTAAGGATAAGTCACAGCACTTTCTTCTGGTCTGATTTATGAGCAAGAGAAGGGTTCATACTAGGAGTGGAATTTATGTGTTTGTATGTAGGTGTTTAAGTGATTAAGAGCCTTTTGTTTGATATATAGACAGGATTTGTCACCAAATAGTTCAGCATGTAACCCGCATTGTGCAGCAATTTAAAACAAGTCAGAACTGTTTCAGCTTCTTTCTTGAAGATGGATGGACTGTCTTTGTCATCTCTTTTTATGTATTTGCCCTGGACTTGCTAAAAGACTTATGGTACCTTTGCCTCCTAAAATACCAGGGTTATATCCACTTTCCTCCATTTCTTTTAGTCTGTATTGGAATTCAAATAAGGTTGAGGGGAGGGGAGGGGAGTAAGAGGAAGAAGAGAGGAATGAGAGGTGGGGGGAGGAGGGAGTGAGTGGGTGAGGGAGGAGGGAGAGAGGAGGAGGTGGGGAATGAGAGGGGAGGGGGCCGGCGGGGAGGGTGGTTTGATAGGAAGTGGAGCAGTAAGAGATGGGGAGGGGAAATGAGAGGGGCAGGAGTGGGGGTGATGATCAGGGGGCCCTGAGAGGGGGCCCTGAGTGGGAGCAAGGAGGGACAAGGGACAGATTTCTCCAAGGATCTGGTGCTGTTGGCAGTTCTTACAGCTTTCTTTCTGCCCCTGCACTTAACCATAGGGGTTTCATAGACATTTCACTGTTTTGTTTGACCCATAGGAAGTTGGTGAAGATGTTCCCTTCATGGGTGGGTGACCCTAATATATCGAGAGATGCACCTACTCAATAGATGGAAAGTCTAAATTGTTAACAGGGCAGAACACCTTCAGGGTTAGCACCTTACTGCTGAGACAGGGGCCAGATTCCCAGCTCTTTTTGTGGGACAGGCAAGGACTCAGAGTGGACTGCTAGAGCCCTGGGCAAGTTTGCCCCTCCCTGAACTGCCTCTGTGGCTTTTAGGGTGTGCAGCATAGGGTTTGGCTGAGATTTTAGGTCTGAAAGACCAGAAGAAATACAGGTGACCATTAAGTCTGTGTTTCACTTCATCACAGTAAATAACCATCAGTTCACTTCAGTCACTCAGTTGTGTCCGGATCTTTGCAGCCCCATGGACTGCAGCACGCCAGGCCTCCCTGTCCATCACCAACTCCTGGAGCTTGCTCAAACTCATGTCCATTGAGCAGGTGATGCCATCCAACCGTCTTATTCTCTTTTAGTTATTCTTAAATAACCATAAGAATTTTTAAAAATAAATCAAGACAAAGCCAGAGAAAAGAACAAAAATAAGTCTTAAGGTTGACATTCTCTCTTATCCATTCACTTTTTGAGCACCTGCTTTTTGTTGGGCCCCCCTGCACTGGGGGTTGTAGTGGCAGCCTGTGCAGCTTGAGCTTGGAGACGGAGCCCGTCCAGGAACTGGTAGCATACTTCCTGTGACTCACTCTAACAAGCAGTTTGTTGATACTTGGCTTCCAACTACTTGACACCTGTTTATAATCCAGTAGGTTTGGAAATGTCTCTAGTCACATCCTTCATATTTACAAAATAGCATCCTAGAATCACCCGAAGTATCTACTTCACAAAATAACAGAGTTTTCTTCACGATTTTTCTTCTCTCTTACTTCTGGTGTGTGTGTGTGTGTGCCTGTGTGTGTAGTGGGTATTTGGAGTGGTGGTGAAAGTGGTGGTGAGACAAAAACAAAACTTGTGAAAGGGAGGAAAAAAAGATGCCAGCACAGAGGAAAGGAAAGTGGAGTGATACACTCTTCTAAGTTTAACTGTATTTCTTACCTTCAACCCGGTTACCACCGGGCTTGATTGTTCCTGCTTTTTAAAAAGATTTGTCTTTGCTGAGTTTATCCCCTCTATTTCAAAGGAGTATCATTAACACAGGCATTTTAAGGCAAGCTGGTCACTTGAAACTGGCTGATGACTCTGGACACTGACCTTTTAAGGGATCCATGTCTCTGATTTGTTCTAGTTCAGAATACTCTGTGTGAGGTACACAGTGGATGCTCTTACATACATGTTATGTGAGTGAATGGATGACACACTGACCTGATCATCTAACCAAACCAGTCGATCAAACGAGTGGATAATTTACTTTGTATGTGACACAACCCTTTCAAGAAAGCATAAATCCCAGACTTCAGTGCTTTAGAAATAAATCGTGCCCTGAGCTGTTTGTACCATAGATGAAATCTGTACCTTTTTTAACATTGATTTGGAATTAAACAATGTATAAATATATCTGCTTGTGATGGATTAAAAGCCCTCTGAAATACATACATCTTTTTCTCTTTTTTCAATTTTCTTTTGAGGATTTGCTAGAATATTTGGATACCCAATAGGTATCGTTGGAAATAATGGCGTTCTCTTTTCTGAATCGGCAAAAAAGGCAAGTACTGTTAAAAATGTTCCAAATGTTACAGGTATAAACATTTCCTGTTTTAATTTAAACATTTCAAATAATGAGTGAAAATTTATTGCATGAAAGCTTTCAAATATTTAACCAGATGCCTTAGCAAACAGAACAGTGTGTGTGTGTGTGTGAGCGTGTGACCATGTGTGTGCGTGCATGTTTGATTGAAACAGCTTTATGGAGGTTTACATAAACATGATGAACTGTCTTGAGCACTATTAAGATACAAACGATTGTTTTAGGAAAGTTCTAATACTTGAATTATAACTGCTATGGATTGTGTGTATATATTCTAAGAATATGGAAATACTTGTCTTGGTAGTATTTCATGCACTTGAGGGATTCAAAGATATTAATACTATTCTTATAGTTCTGAGACATCATCTGCTCTGTTCTATTCTGTCATCATTTTAACCTGATGGTATTTTCACTTTCTGGAACAGGAAGATAGTGAAAAGTGTTACTAAAGCTCTGATTTTAAGAGAGGAAATTAATGAATACCTTTTGGGTTCAGTATTCAGTTTTATACATCATTGTTTCAGATTTACCTAAACTTGGATAAATGTAATTCATGTACTTATTTGATAAAATGTTTTCTTAAGAAAATAAAAATGTTTAGTGTTTTGTTTTTCCTGTTCATAAGGTAGGTAAATAATAAGGTGAAGCATCTCTTACTGAGGCAGGTAGTAGGCAGTTAAGCACTTTCATACCTCAATTAGGAAGAGTTTGTCTTTGGTGGAATGTTTTACCCGTAAAGTTGGTTTCTGGATTCTGTATTCCTTGTCATTTCCCCACTGTGATTATTGATGAAAGTAAAGTAAAAATAAAGAACAGGGAAAAAAAAATAAATAAATAAAGAACAGGAAAGTTGGCTACACCTTTACCAGAAACGACCTTGGGTAGCATTTTGTTATATTCCTTAGTTTTTTTTTTTTTTAATTCCCTGTCTTTAAAACACAAAAAACAAAAACCAAAATGGGTTCTGCCATATATAGAGAGATTTTGCTTACTTTCATTTAATAATATGTATAGTGAGTGTTTCCTAAAATACTAAATATTCCTCATACACTGACTTTTAGTAACTATAGAATATGCATATTTCAGTAGAGGATATGTCAGACTGGGGTCAGCAAACTCCACCTCATTTTATTTGCTGGCTTGTCACAGATAAGCCCAGGAGAAGAACTATGTTTGGCCCCAGTCTGACATTTCATTTTTTGAAGTTAAGCCACACAAGTCTTTGTGATTTCTTCATCCTCGTATTTGAGGTTGAGCAATTGCTTTAACATCTTGTACTTGCCAAGGCATTTTCAGCTAAATTAAGGGCATCTGTGAATAGAGTAAAATATGAAACAAATGGTTTAATTGTTCTTTTACTCATATAATCTTTAGAAAAATAGGGAAAGGAATATTTTTGTGTCATTAATTAATTTCCTTAGCTTAAGGTTAAAGGGTCTCTAGCACTTATCTAAAATCCCATTTATTTGAAACACGTTGGTAGGAAAGATATATTTTACTATAATTTTGGTGCATGAAAGAATTTCAGATGATCATCAAAACATAGATATCCTAGAAGGATTTATATTCTATCCTTTTAAAAGTGGAGAACCAGAGAATGCCTTATAGTGAGATTCAGAAATTCTCATTGACAAGCAATTCTTCCTTCCCTGTTCCTTAAATTTTCCTTGTTGTTTGGCATGTTAGTGATTGGTGTCATCTCTGACACAGGAGCTGTGCTATGGCCGTATGCCAGTGATCTACAGGTGCCTGGCCTGGGCAACACAAGTTCAGTGCAAACCACAGTCAAGTGTTCCATTGACAGTGGGTCTGCGCTGTGGTATCACCATTACTGTTACCGCAAGGTCAGACTAGGCGAGCAGAGGATACTCTTGCTTTGACCCCAGTGTGGCGTTTGCAGGATGCATGGTGATTACAGATTTGTTAACCTCCTCTGAAAAGATTTGTTTCTTATTTGGTTATAGGGGTCTCATTTTATCCAGTTATGCTGCCAAAGGAATATTCCTCTTCTCTTCCTTCAAAATATTACTGGTAAGAAAATGGTTTCACCAGTTTGGTTGCATTTATTTCAGAGCTGCACTGTCCAATATGTCTCATGTATTGGGCAATGCCAACATAGAACACTTCCATCATAACAGAAAACTTGATTGGACTTCCTCTCTCTAGATTATCTTCAAAGGTTACTGCTTCATGAATCTTAAAGATTTCGAGTTTATGCATATTTTTTACCAAAGCAGTTTTTGAGTTTCATGCACCACATTCAAGTGACCTCCTTTTACGCCTGTGTATCCGCACCCTGTGTATCCGCACCCACCCAGAAAGCAGCAGTATCCTGAGCTAGTACCACCTTCATCAGTGGCAGAGGATGCTGTCTGACTCCTGGTCTCTTTCCCGTAATTTGTTGCCCTTAAAAGATTTCAAGCACATGCTCTGGTCTTCCCTTTCCGTCATCTTTCATTGTGTAATTTTCCCTGAAGCAACATCTTTTTTAAATGGACACGTACATCCTGAACCAAAGTCTGGAATTGGAGTTTTGACTCCAAAGAACAATATGCCTGATGTCACCTGTCCAATTTCATGATCCACATCCTAATGTGGTGGATAAAATGATTTTCTAAGGGCTCTTATGATTCTAGAGTTCTTTTTCCTGGAATTCTCTGACTTTCCTATTTATACTTTTTATGTGTTGCCTGGTGTTTGACATATAGGAAGCACTCTAATATGTAGCTGAGCTGAAAACTTTTTCTACCTCTAAGTCAGGCATGGTCATCTCAGGTTCAAAGGAAGGAGAGGCGCCTTAATTAGTTGCTGGGATCAGGCATGCCTTTATGAGAAGGAGTTTGGCCTTTGACAGTTAGCAGGGCTTTACACAGTGCTGGTACTAAAACATCTTCATCTGGTGCTGTTCTTGAGCTGAAGATCCTTGGTTAGATGACTCTTGAGAGAAGTTGTATCCAGCTGCGGCCAGAGAGGACCCTGTGTGGCAGACCTTCTAAGAGGTCATGTAAAAGTCTTCTGAAGCTTTGCTAGTCCAGAGACCTTGTTTCTAATAATGATTCATGGTTTATTAACCACCAGTAAGTTAAAGTGTATGCTTAGAAGATTCCTACAGTTTTGTTGTATTTTATTTTTAGGTGTGTTGGGGACAGAGAGTGGAGTTTGGTTTACAACACTGTATTTGAGGGGCCTGTGGGACACCCATCTGGAGATGCATTGAACAGTTTTGAGCTGTTCAAGATGGAGATGGGCAGTTGAACAGTCTTGAGCACAGACGCTGTGTTAGCTGGAGGGGAACATGGAGACGTCCATGGAGATGGGAAAACACCCAGGGAGAAGAGAAAGGGACAATCTTTGAGTAATTTCTTCCAGGAGATAAGAGTAAAGGAAGAAAGGCAGCATGATTATGTTGTTCTTTATGGTGAAAGAAAGAAGGGTCAGAGAAGGCCAGGTGAAATGGCTTGTCATCTTTTTCAAGGTAAAATCATTCACAGGGACTAGAGGAGCAGTGGAGTGGTGGGTAGAGGGTGAGAACTTTTAAAGAGTCGATATTTGAGATAGCTGTTATGGAAATGTTACAGGGAGTCTGGATAAAATGGATAAAGGAGTTTCTGAGCTGTTCTGAGGGCCCAATTCAGAGGGTTGGGGTGGGTAACCAGAGGAAGCAGATGGTGCCTGCTGAGGGCAAGGGTTATTGTATCCGTATTGTTGTAGCCACAGCAAGTACAGGTGATCCAGAAAAAGGGGTTGAATTGAATTACCCTATGCAGGAGATGTGCAAAGCAAGAAGAGCAGCTATCAAGTAGGCATGTGAATCTGCATATGGGAAGGGAGACAGATGAAGCCTGACTTGGGGTCTGTAAGGTGAAGAGGAAAAGGACCCCAAGGCCTGGAAGGCCCAGTGAGGCTGCAGGTCAGTTTCAACAGAGCTGGGAGCTTGGAGAAGTAGAAGGATCCTGTGATGATAATGAGAATTCTTTTATCTTGCTATTGAGTCACTGACAAGGACTCTGAGCATCTCTCTGAAACATTAATTTTATTTCCTCAAAGTTTTAAAGCAGCAGTTCAGAAGGAATAATCTATATTGTGAACCAGGTCAGTGGACCTAGAAACCTACAGTTTCACAGTTGGACTTGCCCCAGTACTTTTTCCTTAGCTTGCCTCACCCTGTTCTTTCCTCACCAAGCTATAGTTTTGAGATTAATTTCTTGAAGATATGTGGTGTCGTTATCTTGTCTGAAGATCTCTGTGTGTATCCAGATGAAACATTTAAACAATTTTTTAAATGATTAGAGAAAATTTTATTTTACCCTTAAAAGTAAATTGGCGGGGGGGGGGGGGGGGGGCGCGCGTATTTCACATATAAATATTTTATTAGGGTGAGAGACCTCTGGTAAAATATATATAGTTTGACAAGATGTCCTTCCAGTGCCTTGGTAAAAATGACTGCACATTAATCTCATCACCCTGAGGCCCTCTTTCTGTTCTTTCCTGTAGGATTTATGGTTGGTCGAGACTATGAAGCTGAAGGAATTGCCAAGGATGGTGCCAAGATGGTGACTGCCGTAGCCTGTGCCAACGTGCCGAAGATAACTGTCATCATTGGGGGGTCTTACGGGGCTGGAAACTACGGGATGTGTGGCAGAGCCTATAGGTAGGTGCTTGTCATGACTTTCTCTGAAGGAATGAATCATACTTCAGGTATAATTATGAATAGTTAGTTTATTTCAAGTTTATTTGAAACATAGAATGATATTCACATATCCTATTCAATTAGGCCATAATTTGCATCCTCTGGAGGGGTGAAATGAAATTTAATGCTAAAGGTACCACTTGGAAGAAAGCCAAAGTGGGAAATTAGGAAATAATTTGAGATGGCTGATAATGAAAATACTATATATCGTATCATATCTTGTGCGATGCAGCTAAAGTCTTGTTTTGAAGAAGGTGTGTAGACTTTATATATATATATATCTATCCTGGAAAAGAGGTAAGGCTGAAAGTCACTGACCAAGCAGCTAGCCCAAGAAGTTCAAAGAAGAGCCGGATATTAAAACAAGAAAAATAGAGACAGGACATAATAAAGCACAAACGTTATAAAGATAGAAGAATCAGGAAAGCCCAAAGTTGCTATGTTTAAAAGGGTTACAAACTTGAGAGTCCTCTGTTAAAACTAAAAAATAAAGGGAGAAGGCGATGTATCACCAGTTTTAGGAATGGAAAATAGCATATAACCATACATAATAAGAAGATCTTTTGAATACATTTTTGCCCAGTAAATTTGGATAAAATGGAAAAACATAATTCATCAAAACAGACATTGGAATCACTTGAAGAACTAGAAATTCTCCCACGCTGAAGCCCCACTGCTGATTAGTCTGTGGTAGGTTCTGGGCATTGTCTTTGTTTTTCTTAATCTTCAGATAATTATAGCATGCGACCAGAATGAAGAACCACTAATTTAAAAGGTAAACATGAGCCTCTGAAAATCTCTGTGTTGTACAGTGAATTCATTTGATCATTCTTTCATTTCTCCCTGCATAGCCCAAGATTTCTCTACCTGTGGCCAAATGCTCGCATCTCGGTGATGGGAGGAGAGCAGGCGGCTAACGTGTTGGCCACAGTAGCAAAGGACCAGCGAGCGCGGGAAGGGAAGCAGGTGAAGTACCGTTTGAGGTTGGCCGGGCACTGGAGCCGGGAGCAGCACGCCGGAATCCCGCCAAGTTCACGGCACGGTTCCAACGTGCAGGGCCCGGCTTTGTCTGGAAGATGCTGGCCCGGAAGTTGCTTTAGCAACTTAGACCTCCACATTCTCCATCTCTCTTTTTAAAGCCATTTCATTTGAAGTAACTTCTTGTAGTAATTTATACATTTTTAAGAATCTCTAAGAAAACACTTCAGAAACTCTTGTCTGTGAGTGCCTGAGGCATAAAGATGTTTGATTCTTAGTTATTTGCAGTGAAAGAGATTTAAATAAACCTGACTTACGTCCGTAGAATTTTGTTATCTATTTTACTTGTAGATTGTTGTTAAGGATACCTTGAATGGGAGGCCCTGTCATATAATGAGAATTGAATACTATTATTACCCTTTGAAAGTATCAGTGAAGAAGGCTGGAAAGGGCTCTGGTAGCTTAACGAAAGGCAGGATCAGCAAATGACTGCTTTTAGATGGAGTCTTTTGTTTGTGTCTGTTAGAGATCCATCTGAAATTTTACATTGTAACTTATTATAACTTACAACTATTTCATGATTGGTGAATGTTCCTGAAGTTGCTTGGATGCACTGTTTCATCATTGTAAGGCATAGCATAGAGGAGGCCCTGCCTTTTCAGGCTCTCAGTTCTGTCATTTAGAGGTTGATCATCTGGTCAACTGCCCAGTGTGTAGCGTGAGGATAGTATAAAGCCAGAGGTGGTTGCTGTCTCCCTGAATGCATCTCATCCATGCCTCTCATCCCAAGCGACAGGAATTCTGCGGAATTGAGGTTTCAGATTCACTTTAGTGCTGACTAGTATCCAAGCAAAAGGAAAGCCTCATTTTTGTGTGTGCAGAGGGGCATGTGTGTGCAGTGGGGTCTATGAAATTCTACCTGATGTTTTGAAGACATGTCTTAAATACTAGCCCAGCACAGTGATACCTTATTAAATAGTTATTTGATTAATTGGTATACAGATATATGAATTCACCTATTTTTATATGTTAAAGGAAAGTGTAGGATTTTAGTGGTTTTCCCTTTAAATTCTTGAGTTATAAATGACATTAGCCAATGAAAGTACATAAAAAAAACTTGGATTTATTTGAAAAAATAATCTTTAAGTTGAAAATACTTTTCAGGATTTCAAAATTAATTTGCATAAAGAGTTTGCAGTCCAAATTAATTATCACTTGTTTCTGGCAATATGGATGGGCCAGCCCTTAAGTATTAATTAGAGAAAAATCTCAGTTATCTGGGAAATTGCAGAGGTTATTTAAAATATGGTTTATTGTCTTATCCCTTTAAAATCTTAAAATTTTGGCTATTTTGAATGAAAATCCCTAACTTCTCCACCTCCTTAAACAGAAGCTGTTAAATGTAATATAATATAGCCCTTTTGTTATGTTGTAAAGTTCACATCCAGTTGCTCTACCCTGCTGAAGTATGTGATAACCTTGGTGTTGATCTTGTGTTAAGCAACTTCAGGATGTTGGCTCTGATGAAGGAGATGTAATAGTGCACTAATTTATTAGATACTCAAGTCTCAGGTCACAGGTAATCTACACCTCACTGTTTAGATGTTGGTTGTAACATTGTCATTCATGAAATCTGTTGCCCCCTTTTCCCTTAAGATTCTCTTGAGTGGATCCGTGTTCCCCTGCAGGAGGACTTACTCATGGTCCCTTTTCTTTCAGTTCTCCAGTGCTGATGAAGCAGCTTTAAAAGAGCCCATCATTAAGAGGTTTGAAGAGGAAGGAAACCCTTACTATTCCAGTGCAAGGTGGGAGCCAGAGAATAACTGACTCTTTGATGGGCACATCTTGACAGTCAGAGCAATAGCTTTATGAGATCTGAGCAGTTGGCATCATCCAGCCCTCGTGGGAAGCAAAAAATAATTTTTGGACACAATTTTGTACTGTTGTTTCTCTAATGGGAATGCCTGCTGCTGACATGCTGGCTCTTCTTCCAGGTTGGACTTTGGATCCATCCCTATTGGTCTGACCCTGCCACTCTCCCCGCCTCTTCCCTTAGCCCACTCCTAGTGGAGTGGTCCACGGCCTGGACCACCCTGGGGCCAGAGGTGGACCACACTGGGGCTGGGAAGTTGAGTTATAATCCTGGCTATATCACTTTCAGGAATTAGTTCTGCAATAATTTTTGCTTGGACATATGAATCCCAGTCATCCCCCTCTCTGATTATTTTGCTTTTACCCCATTTAAACATGAAAATGGTTAAACACTTAGTGACACTTCTTAACAAGTGAGCCTGGTGCATTCAGAAGGTGATTATTCACAGCCAGGGTCCACATGTTGACATTAAGCAATATCCTCACATACCACTGTGGTTCTTATTCTGTTTGTTTCTTACACCACTTAAATGAGGTAATAAATTATCCCAGCTGTCCCCATTGGAGATATGTGTGTGCTTTCAGACCTTTTTTTCAACAACTTTAATGTTCTGCATTTGAAGAATAATTTAAGCTTCATGTCTTCCTTTTATCCTTTGGGCAGATGGAAAAAAGAAAATGACTATTTGTGTCTTTTAAAATTAGATTATGCTGTGATTTGTGTCATTTACTGGAGAAACCAGAGAGAAGGGAGAAAGGAAAATCAAAAAGTAGAATCCATGTCAGTTACTTGAATGCATCCTTTGTGGCAGACTCTGCTCCTGATGTTGGGGGCTGCAAAGGCTGAACATACTTATCTCCCAGAGCATCATTAGTTTTAAATTTTAAATTAATACCATTTGGGATTTTTGAAAAGCCTGTTTCTCTTCTTGTTAATATGTATTTCTGAAAGCGAATGTCCAAGTGTATTTTGTCATGGCAGGTCATTGATTTCACTTAATTAAGAACAGAATATTTTATATAGTCTTTGGTTTGAGAAATTGTATGTTATTTTTTACCCTCACTGAAACAGGCTTACATAGTAGCCAGTAGAAACAAAGAGGGAATAGAAAATCATATAAAAAGTTGAAGAGAAAACATAGATTATAAGCTCACCTATAATTTGTTTTTACATAAGACTTTGAAATTTACAAGGACAGTAAAATATTAAACTTTGAAAAATAGCATATTTTGTGTGAGCCGTTAATTTGTTTTTCGGCCCTAGCTAGACTGAATCCCTTATTGTTTTCATACTTAACATTATTATTATTTTTAATGGATTATATTCAAGATAGGAGAGCATATGGCCCAGCTAGACTTATCTCTGGGATTTAATATTGAAAGACTAAGGTTTTTCTGTTAATTTGTAGATGTTTGATCTGTTAAAACAATTGGCGGCATGGATATACCAACTTAGTTTCAAAGATGAAAGGATTTTCAAGCCAGTTTATGGCACCTTCCTTCAGTTTGATAAATCTCAGTTTAATAATAAATTTCCTCATCTGTTTAGGCTTTAATGTGGCTAGGTGTGTCTTTTCAGAGAGCTCTGTCATCATCTACACTGTAACCTCCTGTGTTTTTCTTAATCCTTACAGGTTACATGTACAGCATGCCAATTTTCTTCTTCTCAGTTGTTTTTATATCCAAACTTACCCAGACATTTGATTAAGGACCTCCTACCTGGAGCGACCTTGATATCATTGTGCTTGCTATATTACTCAGCTGTAGGTTCCAGAAGGGCTCCCCGGGTGGCTCAGTGGTAAAGAATCCGCCTGCCGATGCAGGAGATGCGGGTTCAATCCCTGGGTCAGGAAGATCCCCCGGAGAAGGAAATGGCAACCCACTCCAGTACTCTTGCCTGGAAAATTCCATGGACAGAGGAGCCCAGTGAGGGGCTACGGTTCATGTTGTTGCTAAGAGCTGGACATGACTGAGCACACAGGCATGCAGGCTTCAGAGGGAGTGTATAGTCAATTGAACAGGTTACAAAAATAATTTTTTTATTGCCTGTTGATACTTTAGGGTACTTATTATGAATGTTTTATGAGCAGAGATTTGATTCATGGTCTGTCAATGCAAGTATGGTTTAATAATTGATGCTATGTCTAGATACTGAAGGCAGTTTGTTTACAAAAAGCAAAACTGACACCCACAAATGACCTTTAAAAAATATTATTTCTTATTCATTTTTCTGTATAAATATGAGGTTACCATGAATAGCAACCTAGGATATCTACTTGTAAATTTTTTCTGAAATCACTTTAAAACCATTACTTGCTTTTCCTATTGTAGCAAAAAATAAAGAACTACATATGAAGATATTTATTTTATTAATAAAATGGACTGAAGTCTATTTAATAATTTTCATAGTTTCTTAGGAGTTTGGGGGACTATACCTTTTTCAGTGGGGACTTTGGTTGGAGACTCTTACCTTGGCTCATATGGATCTCCATAATAATAGCAGTAATATATCATTTTGGTTAGTATGTTTGAGTGGGCAGAGGAGGGATGGGAAAGCTTTTCATGAAATAAAGTATTGTAAAACCAGGGTTTATTTTGAGGTTCCTTGTAGTAAGCTGCTCCTAAAGCCTCAAGTTCAACTTGACATTCTGTGGGGACTGAGACAAGTCACTTTTCTTTCCTTCCTCTCTCCTGTTCCTGATCATGGTTTCTATTGTAAGATTATAATACACAGAAGTTCATCAGGGGATCCATATATTACCTGCAAAAAGACCTCCTTGGCAGTTTTAGGCAGTGAGTATAACTGGGTGTTTGGTGCACGATTCATAATCACTCATTTTTTGGTCTTTTTTCAGGCTGTGGGATGATGGGATTATCGATCCAGTGGACACCAGGCTGGTCCTGGGTCTCAGTCTTAGTGCCGCCCTCAACGCACCCATCCAGAAAACTAACTTCGGCATCTTGAGGATGTGATTGGAATATAAAGCATCTTCTATTGGACGTGTACTGAAATTTAATATATTTGTAGCCTCAAAATTTTAGACTTTTTCAACATGTCGCTGTTAATAGTAAAACTGTTTGCTTAACACAGTGCATTGTACTTTTCTACCTTTAAAAAAAAAATCAGTGAAGATATTTATCTGATGAAGCGCTATTCCTTGTAAATTCTCTTAGAAAAAGCATTCTATGGCTCAACTCTGCCATGCTTAGAAAGAAGGAAATAATTTAGAGTTATCCTTTCTAAGCCCTAAGGAAGTATGAGAAGTTCTGTTATCTGTAAATTCCAGGTATTATTGAGATATTTTAAACAGAAAATTGTATTTCCCCTGAAGTGATTGCTTTGCCAATTATGCATGGTGATATGTTAATATACTTTTTTAAAAAAAAGCATCTATTACTTTCCCCTGCAGCCACCGTCCTCCTCCTCTCCACAGCATCGGCCTTCTCACCGTCTGCACTGTGGCTTCTGTTTCCTACCCATTCTTGCCTCTCTGGTTTCTACTGTCAGCAGCCCTCCTCTCCAAGGTCACCACTGACCTCCACGTTCCCGAAACCAGTGGGTCTTTTCCCAGCTTTACCTGATTCAGTTTCCTGGGGCATTCACATCGGTCAGACACTTCCTTCCAGCAGCGCTGTTCCGAGCTTCTGCGCTGTAACCTCCCAGCCTCCTTGCTGGTCCTCGTCCGGTTCCCTTGCAGGCCCCGCTTCCTCTGCTCCTTCCTCCTCCCCTTCACCTTTGTCTTGATTTTTCATTAGCAATATGTGAATACATTCTTACTCTGAAGGATACAAATAGCACAAAAGTGTCTCTTTTTTTCTTTTAATTGTGGCAAAATACACCTAACATAAAGTTTACCATTTTAACCATTTTTAAGCCTGCGGTTCTGTGATGTTAAGAACATCACGTTGTTGGTAATCATCACCACCATCCATCTCCAGCACTTTTCATCATCCCAAATTGAAGCTCTGTTATTAAATAATAACTCCCCATTCCCTCTTCTCCCTGCCCCTGGCACATTTCCTTTTTCTTTTTTTAACTTGAGATATAATTGAATGTAACATTATATTAATTTCAGGTGTACAGCATAATGATGGGATATTTCTGTACACTACAAAATGATCACCAAAATAAGTCTAATCATCATCCATCATCGTGAACAGTTACAAAATTTTTTTTTTCTTGTGATGAGGACTTTTAAGATTTACTTGTTGAGCAAATTTCAAATATGCAATATAGCATTATTAACTGTAGTCCCATGCCATATATTACATCCCCAGGACTTACGTATTTTATAGCTGGACCTAAGAGTCAGACATGACTGAACGACTTCACTTCTCTTTTCACTTTCATGCATTGGAGAAGGAAACGGCAACCCACTCCAGTGTTCTTGCCTGGAGAATCCCAGGGACGGGGAAGCCTGGTGGGCTGCCGTCTATGGGGTCACACAGAGTCGGACACGACTGAAGTGACTTAGCATAGCGTAGCATAGCATGCTACCTTTTGACCCTCTTCAGTCATTGTGTCCACCCTCACCCCTCTCCCTTCTCATAAATACTAATCAGTTCTGTATAAGCTTGTTTTGTTGTTTAGATTGCACATACCAGTTAGATATGGTGTTCCTCTTTCACTGACTTATATCACTTAGCGTAGTGGACCTCAGGGTGCACTCGTGTTGTTGCAAATGGCAAGATCTTATTCTTTTTATGGCTGAATATTATTCCTCCTCATTCTTAAATGTATGTGTTTTTCATGGCTTCATTTATGCTGTTTGGCCATTCCAGCCCTTCTTATGGCTTTAGTTACCGTCTAAATGGGGATGATTCCTGTGTTGACAGTTCTTAACACAGCTCTCCCCTGAGCTCCTGACCTCTGTGTCAAACAGGTTTAGGGAACCTCAGAATTCGATCCTCATGTTCAATTGATTTTGCCTCCTGACCATCTCTTGAATTCCTCCACTACTTTTATCCTTTACTGCAAAGCTTAAAAGGAGTTTGCCTGCATCTAGTATTACCTATCTCTGCCTCACTCTGGAATTAGAATGGCCATTCTAAGGCTCACATCTGGCATGTTGCTTCCTTACTTACATCTTTCACTGGTTCCCCTTAGAAGTGCCAAACCCCTAATGCCCTCCATGGGTCTTGATCATCACTTCTTAAGTTTAATCTCCTTGACTCCTCTTTTCACATTGGGTACTCCTCCCATTCTAGACTTTTTCCAATTCCTTGAACCTCAAAAGTCCTTCCCCTCTTAGAGTCTATGAGGTCCTCTCTGCCTGAACTCTTCTCCCTTCTACTTAAACACTTATCTTTTATCTCTGTGGTTTCCCTGGGCTGGGCTAGACACCTGTTATGTGCTCTTGTAGAACACCATTTTCTTCCTTTGTCTTACATGTTTATAAGAAATATAAGCATTTAAAAAAAATATTGCCCTCCTGTTAGAATGTAAGCTCCGTGAGAGCAGGGATCCTCCTGCTTGACCTGTGTCCCCAATGGCTGGCACTGGTAGGTGCCCAGATATATGTCAAATGAATGAAAAGTTCGTATTTTAATTGTATTTAAAATGAAGTGACTGATGATATGATCTGATACTACTATGAAATGCTTTCCTAATAAAGTTAATATTTCAAACATTTGTGCGTGATGTTCAGTTTAGGCTGCATTGTGTATCTGAAGTCAGTTTAGTTCTTTGAGATGTGTACAGATAGAGGATCACAATTCAGAGGTAAGTTGCATTTTCAGATGAATGTTTTGAGGAGGTCCTGTGGAAGAGGAGACCACCAGTTGACCCCTGACCTTGAACAGGGCAATCATTGGCTCCTCCCCACTCCCCTGACCACCCACCATTCCCATAGTTTGCTGAAAGCAGCATGGAGAAAGTAAGGTGTTGCTGAGGCCATGTGGCCTAAATACATGAACTGAACTCAGATAAGGACTCTATATAATAAACTTTTAAGATTCTGGCGAGCGGGTGGGAGACTCCTGGTATGGCCCAGCCACCACGCTGGTCTGTGAGTTCCCTCCCTGCCTTAATAAACCTGCTTCTTCCCAGTCTGGAGTGGCTGCGTCTCCTCCTCTCTCCTTGCCCTCTGTGTGTGGCAGCGAGGAAAGGAAAAGAAACCAGCAAAGGAACACAGTGAGTGTTTTTAAATAGTAAATTATATTAAATTTTCCGTTGAAATTTACATCCTTATCAGAAAACAGTGATTTTTATTTTTTTAAATCAAGACTAGTTGATATTTCATTGTAGGAACCATCAACAAGGCAAAGAAAGATTCATGCTATTTTAGGAGTGTTTTTAACGTTTCTTTAGGAAGATCATGGTCACCACTAACACCATACTTAAAATAATTATTTTGTTCATTGTATCAGATAAAAAGCATTTATAATGCTTTGCCAAAATAGGCAGCAGTTTTTGCCTGCCCCTTGGGCTTTATTTAGGTATAATTGACATACATTATGTAAGTGTAAGTACGCAATGTGATGATTTGATGCATTTGCATATTATGAAATGATTACCACAATGTGGTTACTTAGCACATCCACCAACATACATAAAGACTACTTTTTTGTAATGAGAATTTAAACATTTTGGTTATTAAAATATGAATTTCACCTAGGATAATATGAGTATCTTAGAATTGTATTTCTTAGAATTTTAAGAAATACACAGTTCTCAAGTAGGCTTTCTGGGCACTTACAGAATGAAAAAGAGAAAATTTCTTCTCTTTTTCAGTTTTCAAGTGAGGATTTGTCATGCTAGCGGAAGGCACTGGTGAATGTGCAAGTGAAAAATTGATCATTTACCAAACGTGCATGGCTGCATGCAAGGCATGACTAGAGAGAGGGTGTATATTACCTTTACAGGGGCAGTAACAGGTTTCTGAATGATATCATTAATAAGACTTTTAGGATGGTGCTGGAGGATCTCATAGTTCTTGTTAGTTGTAAAGTGTATTGATGATGGTGTTCTGGAAGGATGATTGTTGTTGAGTGCTCTGGCCAAAGCTGGACCTTTTAATGATTGGCTCTGAAATTCAATATTTAGAAATGAAAGAAATGAACTAGATACTAATGATCTCCTGTCATTTATAACATTTGTCTGTAAATGGTACAATTAAATACAACTAATATTTAATGATGACGTTGGTTTTCATCATTTTCACAAAATACTAAAATAACTTTTTATTTAATGTGCCTTGAATTTTCTTGTGTCTGGAGTCAAGATGCTAAGGATTAAGTTATTCTTGGAGCCGAATAAAGTTTCTGTCTGCCTTTGACCTTTGTAGTCAAGGGTGCGTTCCAGGTGAGGAGGCTTATAATCAAGGTGACTGTATAATTGGTCAGCCACTCTGAGCCCTACTGCTAATAATTCCATGAGAAACAGATGTGAGCCAGGACCAACCAGGCCGACTTCAGCATGTGGTTGCTCTCTAACTCACTGTTGTGGACAGAGTGCTGATGTTTACACATCAGGTGTTGATAATTCTTGCAAACTAGTATTCTAGATAGCTGCTGTAGCTTTGTAGTAGCTTGAAAAACACAGAATTAGTCTCTTAAAGTTCTAGAGGTCAGAAGTCTAATCAAAATGGCAGGGCTGTATTCCTTCTGAGGCTTTGAGGGGAAATCCAACTCCTTGCTGATTTCAGCTTCCAGAGGCCATCTGCCTAATGTGTAAATTTTAAGGTAGATTTCCATATGATATCAAACACATGACATGTGTTAGTATTCTAGAGAGCTGTGTAATTGACTCAGGAGGGGACTTTACCATAGGGCAGGGGCAATTTGGTTTTCTGTGGCAGCCAGCATTTCAGCATGTCTGGAAGCTTTTTCTTTCACAAAGGTGACCCACGTCACAGGTTTGAGCTGCTCCTTATGTTAAGGGAGAGAAGTGTCTGAGGGAGAACAAGGTCTTAGAAGGTGGGGATTTAGTGGAGAACTTACTGAAGAGAAAATGTGGCCAGAACTACTTGTCAGAAGTACACTAGAGAAAATGAATTCTTTTAAATGTGTTATTGGGTTATTGTGTTATTAACTAAAATGTGAACAAGTAGAATTTTGGAGAACTTGGACCAATATAGAGATTTCTATAGAAGAT
The DNA here is from genome assembly GCA_935064755.1 of Tragelaphus eurycerus. NCBI lineage: Eukaryota > Metazoa > Chordata > Mammalia > Artiodactyla > Bovidae > Tragelaphus > Tragelaphus eurycerus. Next base: position 10,209,824 of record CAKXYN010000024.1, on the reverse strand, counting down.
AACATTTTCAACCATATCTCTATTCATCACATTCCTATGATAATTAACTTTTCTTATAAAATGATTTATAATTAAAAACCCAACAATGTTATTTGTAGAAAACTTTGAGACAAGTGAAGAAAATAAGTGAAAGGTCTCTGTAATTTCACCACCCAGAGATAACTGCTATTCATAATTTCCTGTATACTATTCTTTTTTCTATCTGTAGGAATTTTTTTCACAGAAAAACTTATTCTGCAAACTGCATTTTCACTTAATGTAATGTGACCCTGTTGACATGTTTTTATGTCATTTATTATCTCCTCTGCAATAATCTTGAGGCTTCCTGATACTACTTTGTATAGACGCCCTGTTTGACTTAACCACTGCCGTATTGTTGGCACTTAGGTTGTTTCTGGATGCCCTCTATTATAGATGATGCTGCAACAAGTATCTTGTAGTTTCTTTATATGACTATGATTATTAGTACAAATTCCTAGTAGTGGAATTGTTAGATCAAGCTTTTTAAGGCATGTTCCTAAACTGTGCTCTATAAATGTACATTTAGGGTACAAGTATTGCTGGATATAATGATGTCCCTGGGACTTTCAGATGCTGAAATAGCTTCCAGTAGAATCAAATGGTTTACAAAATGAGTGTGTCCTTTAATTCTTAAAAGTTGTGTGTAGCTGACAGTGTCACATCAGTAACAAGTTGTGAAGACAGCATAAATGCATGGGAGGTATCATGCTTGTGGAGAGAACACTAGGCTGAAAAGGACTGGGAGAAGACCAGTTCAGTCCTAGTTCTGCTACTAAAAAATTCTGGGAACTTGGGGAAGATCACAGGGGATCACAATCAGCCTCTCTGGCCTAGGACTAGTTGTTTTCCTGTCTTTTCCAGAGGCCCGTTTTCTTTCCCCCTCCCCAGGTGCCCCATATCTCTGCAGTACTAGGACAAGTGGGCCGAGAAGGCAAGGTCTGGAAGGGAAGGTCTGGGAAGGTGCAGGAGGAGCTGGAGGGGTACTGAGCAGGAGGAAAGACCCTCCCATGTCATAGTCTCACTGCTGCACAAGAATGGGGCCTTGCTGTACTTATTTTTGCTAGAAATTTTTGCGAGAAACTCCAGGCTACATTCCCTGGGGTTGCAGAGTTGGGCAGGACCGAGTGAGTAACACTTTCACTTCACAAAGAGACAAAGTAACTTCTTAGGTAGGCTTAAGTGACGGAGGAGCCTGGTAGGCTCCAGTCCATGGGGTCGCTAAGAGTCGGACACGACTGAGCGACTTCACTTTCACTTTTCACTTTCATGCATTGGAGAAGGAAATGGCAACCCACTCCAGTGTTCTTGCCTGGAGAATCCCAGGGACAGGGGAGCCTGGTGAGCTTCCGTCTATGGGGTCGCACAGAGTCGGACACGACTGAAGCGACTTAGCAGCAGCAGCAGCAAGTGGACTTTTGGTAGCCTGAAGATCAGTGTACTGGTCTTATATGAATGGTAAATAGATTTTCCATAATCCATTTTGAAATGTAAACACTTTTCATTTATTATATGCTTGTTTGCAAGTATTTGTAAGGTTCCTGTTTTTATTTTGGAGCAATCATGGTAAAGAACTTGCCTGCCAATGCAGGAGATGTAAGGTTTGATCCTTTGGCCAATTCCTGGGTCAGGAAGATCCCCTGGAGGAGGAAATGGCAACCCACTCCAGTATTCTTGCCTGGAGAATCCCATGGACAGAGAAGCCTGGCAGGCTTCAGTCCGTAGGGTCGCAAAGACTTGAACACGACTGAAGCAACTTAGCATACATGCACGCACTCATTGGTATTTTAATTTTATTTTTCCCCTACTTTGTGTTGATTTTAACATGGCCTAACCTTCATTTTCCATCATGAGGGATATAAAACAGTAACCAGATCAGTTTCCTAGAACTGAGTCCTGTGAGGGACAATGAAGTCTTCAAACTGAGTCACAGCTTAAATCTATACCAGACAGGATCTAGCATCCTGAGTAGAAGAACCTAAATTGGCTGCTAGACAGAGAGCTCAATTTGGAATCAAAAGATTTGTGTTCTTTTCCAGGTGGTGGTACTAACTAGCAGTCTCATCTTGGGTTAGTTTTTCCTTATCTCTTAATACAGGGGCGGGACTAAAGGGAGTGGTTTTCTATCCCAGTTTCACAGTGAAATCAGTTGAGGTTCAAAAAGAAAAACCCCTTGTATCAGAATCTTTGAAGTGTGATGGGATATTGTTTAAAATTCCCGATAACTGCTCTTGAACAATGGTTCTCAATTTCAGTTGATAGCTGAATGGCCTTGAGGGCCTCTTCAAACTCAGGTAGCTGGGCTCCTCCGCCTTAGATTTTTATTCCACAGGTCTGGAGTGGGTCCTGTAATGTGCTTTTTCTAACACATTTCCTGCGGCTGCAGATGTTGCTGGTCTGGGTATCCCATTTTGAGACCCACTGACCACCTAGACTATCTTGAGTGCATGCACGCTCAGTCGTGCTGACTCCTTGTGACCCTATGGACTGTAGCTTGCCAGGCTCCTCTGTCCATGGGATTCTCCAGGCAAGAATACTGGAGTGTGTTGCCTTTACCTACTCCAAGACTATCTTGAAGTTCCTTCTAAAGTTTTAGGATTCTTTTTTATTTTTATTTTTTAAATTTTATTTTATTTTTTAACTTTACAATATTGTATTGGTTTTGCCATATATTGAAATGAATCCACTACAGGTACACATGTGTTCCCCATCCTGAACCCTCCTTCCCCCCTCCCTCCCCATACCATCCCTCTGGGTCGTCCCAGTGCACCAGCCCCAAGCATCCAGTATCGTGTATCGAACCTGGACTGGCAACTCATTTCATATATGATATTATACATATTTCAATGCCATTCTCCCAAATCATCCCACCCTCTCCCTCTCCCACAGAGTCCAAAAGACTGTTCTATATATCCGTGTCTCTTTTGCTGTCTTGTATACAGGGTTATTGTTACCATCTTTCTAAATTCCATATATATGCATTAGTATACTGTATTGGTGTTTTTCTTTCTGGCTTACTTCACTCTGTATAATAGGCTCCAGTTTCATCCACCTCATTAGAACTCATTCAAATGTGTTCTTTTTAATGGCTGAGTAATACTCCATTGTGTATAAGTACCACAGCTTTCTTATCTATTCATCTGCTGATGGACATCTAGGTTGCTTCCATGTCCTGGCTATAATAAACAGTGCTGCGATGAACATTGGGGTACAGATGTCTCTTTCAATTCTGGTTTCCTCAGTGTTTATGCCCAGCAGTGGGATTGCTGGATCATAAGGCAGTTCTATTTCCAGTTTTTTAAGAAATCTCCACACTGTTCTCCATAGTGGCTGTACTAGTTTGCATCAATTTCTACTTTGATGATATGATCACTCTCACAGGTTTTTAGTTAGATACATTTCTCTCCATCTCTCATTTTCCAGGATACAGGGAATTTGTCTTACTTTCTAAGCCAGTGGCTGAATATAATCACCCAAGGAGCTCAGGTCATAAAAATTCTGATACACAGGCTGGACTCCAGATAACTAAATCTTTCAGGTTCCGATGCAGGTATTGGCAATTTGTAAAACTCCCTCAAATGATTCCAGTGTGTGACCCAGGCTGAGAGTTACTTCACAGGGCTAGATTAGGAGATTACCAAAGGAGCCACTGTTTATCTCAAGACACTTCCATAAATTTAAAGTCTGAAATTTCAGATTGTATATACATTTTTTGTTAGGTATTTACTTACAATCCAGATAAAAACTTGCCTTATTTTGACTTCTATATGTACCTCATTTCAGGCTATTTGCTGAAAGTGTTTCAGTTCAGTTAATCAGTCATGTCCAACTCTTTGCAACCCAATGGACTGCAGCACACCAGGCCTCCCTGTTCACCACCAACTCCTGGAGTCCACCCAAACTCATGCCCATCGAGTCAGTGATGCCATCCAACCATCTCATCCTCTGCCGTCCCCTTCTCCTCCCACCCTCAATCATTCCCAGCATCAGGGTCTTTTCAAATGAGTCAGTTCTTCATATCAGGTGGCCAAAGTATTGGAGTTTCAGCTTCAGCATCAGTCTTCCCAGTGAATATTCAGGACTGATTTCCTTTAGGACTGACTGGTTGGATCCCCTTGCAGTCCAAGAGACTCTCAAGAGTCTTCTCCAACACCACAGTTCAAAAGCATCAATTCTTCGGTGCTCAGCTTTCTTTATAGTCCAACTCTCACATCCATACATGACTACTGGAAAAACCAAAGCTTTGACTAGAGGGACCTTTGTTGGCAAAGTAATATTTCTGCTGTTTAATATGCTGTCTAGGTTGGTCATAACTTTTCTTCCAAGGAGCAAGCGTCTTTTAATTTCATGGCTGCAGTCACCATCTGGAGTGATTTTGGAGCCCCCCAAATAAAGTCTCTCATTGTTTCCCCATCTATTTGCCATGAAGTGATGGGATCAGATGCCATGATCTTAGTTTTTTGAATGTTGAGTTTTAAGCCGGTTTTTTCACTCTCCTCTCATCAAGAGGCTCTTTAGTTCTTCACTTTCTGGCATAAGGGTGGTGTCATCTGCATATCTGAGGTTATTGATATTTCTCCTGGCAATCTTGATTCCAGCTTGTGCTTCATCCAGCCCAGTATTTCTCGTGATGTACTCTGCATATAAGTTAAATAAGCAGGGTGACAGTATACAGCCTTGATGAACTCCTTTTCCTATTTGGAACCAGTCTGTTGTTCCATGTCCAGTTCTAACTTGCTTCTTGACCTGCATACAGGTTTCTCAGGAGGCAGGTCAGGTGGTCTGGTATTTGCATTTCTTTCAGAATTTTCCACAGTGTGTTGTGATCCACACAGTCAAAGGATTTGGCATAGTCAATAAAGCAGTAGATTTTTTTTTTTGGAACTCTCTCACTTTTTTGATGATCCAACGGATATTGGCAGTTTGATCTCTGGTTCCTCTGCCTTTTCTAAATCCAGCTTGAACTTCTGGAAGTTCATGTTTCATGTACTGTTGGGGCCTGGCTTGGAGAATTTTGAGCATTACTTTGCTAATGCGTGCTGCTGCTGCTAAGTTGCTAAAGTCGTTTCCGACTCTGTGCGACCCCATGGACAGCAGCCAACCAGGCTCCTGCGTTCCTGGGATTCTCCAGGCAAGAACACTGGAGTGGGTTGCCATTTCCTTCTCCAATGCATGCATGCATGCTAAGTCACTTCAGTCATGTCCTACTCTGTGCAACCCCATGGACAGCAGTCCACCAGGCTCCTCTGTCTACAGGATTCTCCAAGCAAGAATACTGGAGTGGGTTGCCACTTCCTTCTCCAAGATAAAGACTGCTGCTGCTGCTAAGTCACTTCAGTCATGTCCGACTCTGTGCGACTCTATAGAAGGCAGCCCACCAGGCTCCTCCGTCCCTGGGATTTCCCAGGCAAGAGTACTTGTGATGAGTGCAATTGTGCAATAGTTTGACCATTCTTTGGCATTGCCTTTCTTTGGGATTGGAATGAAAACTGATCTTTTCCAGTCCTGTGGCCACTGTTGAGTTTTCCAAATTTGCTGGCATATTGAGTGTAGCACTTTCACAGCATCATCTTTTAGGATTTGAAATAGCTCAAGTAGAATTCTATCACCTCCACTAGCTTTGTTTGTAGTGATGCTTCCTAAGGCCTACTTGACCTCTATATGTACCTCATTTCAGGCTATTTGCCAAAAGTGTTTATCAGTAGGTAAAAGTTGCTAATGAGATTTATTCAAAGTGATGGAAAGAAGTGAGATCAGAACAAAACCCAGTAAAAACAGAAGTATTCTACATCACGGGCCATCACAGCAGCTGAAAGTTTACTTCCACGGAGTTGGTCCTTTATGCCTTGGTGCCTTTGCTGGAACTTCTCAGTGAATTGTTTTCTGAGTTGGTCCTTTATGCCTTAGTGCCTTTGTTGTAACTTCACAGTAAATTAAGCAGAAGGTTTAAGTCTCTTAGGACTTTTGTCAGTTCTTCACTCCCAACCAACCGTAACTAGAAAAAAAGTGGAATGTTCATCCACATCAGTGGTTGATAACTTGAGGTACGTTTAACACATCTTTCATTGCAGCAAAATATACATCAAAACTTTTCCATTGTCACTATGCTTAGGTGTGCAATTCAGTGGAATTAGTTTATTTACATTGTTGTGCTGCCACCACCACCACTGTGCAATTCCAGAACTTCTTCATCACCCCAAACTGAGGCTCTGTATTCATTAAAAAATAATTGCCATTCTTCCCTTTCCCCCAGGCCCTTCTATCTTCTGTCTCTATGAATTTGCCTGTTTTAGGTATCTTATGTAAGTGGAGTCATACAGTATCTGTTCCTTTGTGTCTGGTTTATTTCACTTAGCATAAGGTCTTCAAGGTTATCCGGAGATTATTTTTAATCAATTCTGTCTGTGTCACAATCGAGTTAGGTCCATAAAGTCATCAGCCCCATTTCAATTAAACACACGCACAGGTGATAGGGAACATTTCTATTTCCCTGGAGCCTTTAGGCAATCATGTGGGGGCGGCAGAGGTAGGATGTGGGTTGGTCTTGGGCCAGGCACCAGCCTCTTCCTAGTTGCTCAGTTTAGACGCATGGGTCATTGTGATTCTTCCCTCTTCCTTACGCTGACATTCTTATTCTTGTCCAATAAATATTATTGATTATACCTCTCCATAGCTCCCTAAATCATCCTTGTTTATCACTGAACCAATCTCAATTCAGACCATCCATTCATATTTAAATCAGTACAAGAGCCTCCTAACCAGTGTCCCTGGTTATCCCTGCTATCAGTCATTACATCATTAATTCATCCAACAAATTTAGCACATGAACATGTCTTGTCAGGACTTGTGCTGAGCTATTTGAGTCATTTGTCTCAATAAAATAAAACTGATTGTACCTAAGCATGTCTAATGCTAGAGTCCAACTCTTCACAGTCCATTCATTGCCATCTAATAAAGGATGGACTGAAGATTTAGGACTCCTGGCAGGTGAAATTAAGGGGTTAAAACAACAGGAGGAAATCTAAGAGTAAAAAGTACATAGCCCTACATCTAATTCTAACGGAGAATAAAAAGCTGATGTGTACAACTGGGGAAATCTGACTTTGTAGCAGTTCATAGGGGAAAAAAGGCCTGGAGGTTTTGGTTATCAACAGACTTGATAAGGGTTAATAGTGTGATGAGACCCCTTACAAGAGCTGATCACACTTCAAGCTGCTCTCATTATGGGCATAATAATGCCTATATTTAAGACAAATTATTGTCTTCAGCTCTGTAAGCTGTATTCTAGGGAGAATATTATCAATAAGATACTGGAGGGCATGTAAGGCAGTGGTTGGCTGAACTTGGGGAGTATGTAGAAAGCACAGATGCTGAGAATCTACTTCTGGGTATTTTCAGGTGATTCAATACACATATCAGATCAGGGACCACTGATATGAAGGAAATGAACAGTGTGACCTGGACAACATTGAAGGCACTTAGAGAGGGAGGACCATGGCAAGATGTAATATGTATTTCTAAAATTTGAAGAGTTCCCATTTGTAAGTTGAGATGGCAGACTGGGGGAAGGAGTAGAATGATCAGAGAAACTTTAGTAAGAATTTAATAATAATGGGAGCTGTGTTGTTATGGAATTAGCTGTCCCCAGGAAAAATTAGAGGAGCCCAGATATCAGGGATGCTATAGAGCAGCAATTCAAACTTTAATGTGCATGTAAATTGCCCGAGTGAGCAAAGTTGCTCAGTCGTGTCCGACTCTTTGCGACTCCGTGGACTACAGTCTATGGAATTCTCCAGGCCAGAATACTGGAGTGGGTAGCTGTTCCCTTCTCCAGGGGGTCTTCCCAACCCAGGGATGGAACCCAGGCCTCCCACATGAATTGCCCAAGGATCTTATTAAAATACAGTTCTAGTCTACTAAGTTAGGGGTAGGGTCTGTGACTCTGCATTTCTATTGAGTTTTTACTGATGCCAAGACTTCTGATCTGTGGACCACACTTTAGTAGAAGACAGTAGGGAATGCTCGTACTGGTCAGCTGGGTGACCTAGGTGATTTTTAAGGGCAGAGTGGGTATTTAGGAAAGGTTACTTAAGTGAAAATGGATTAAAAAAAAAAAAAGTCACTCGGTCGTGTCTGACTCTTGGTGATCCCATGGACTATAGCCTACTATGCTCCTCCATTCATGGGATTTTCCAGGCAAGAGTACTGGAGTGGGTTGCCATTTCCTTCTCCAAATGGATAAAGCCTGCTACCAAAACTACATTAGACTTCTTCAGAACTTTTGGTATAGACCACGGTTTAACTTGTTTAGTTTAAATTCTTCCATTTTTCTAGAAACTATTGTAGATGAATGACTAAGAGCATGAGCTTCAGAATCAAATAAATTCGAGTTTGTGTCTTGTCTTTCTCATTACTAGGATTATGAAGCTGAGCAAGTAACAACCTACCTGAGCTTCATTTCCTTCATCTTTGATAACTCCTCATTGAGTTTTTATGGGCATTTTGTGTGTTAATGCATATAAAGTGCTTAATGTAGAGCAAGTGCTTGATACATGCTATGCTATGCTATGCTATGCTATGCTATGTAATTATTCATTCAGACATCCTGCATCGGTACCTTCCTGTGCCTCCTGTATTCTTGGAGGCTTCTTGAGAGCTGAGATCTCGGAGGCCAAGTGTTCTCCCAGATTTCTGTGAGATTATTAGAAATACTTTGTTGTGGGTCTTATGTCCTTACTGTTAGCATTTTCTTTCCTTTACTTTCAGAAATCAGGATATTTTCTCTACTGATTTTGAACAAAATTACCAGTTAGTATAGTTTGATTTCCTGACCCCATAAGCCAGTTTTCCCATGTAGATGTGGTAATGGATGCTAGTGGATATCTGCCCAGTGTCCAGGCTACTCTCTTCTCTCCTGTACAACTCTATTTGTTTTTTCTTCAATTATTCATACTGATGAATGTATCCATATCCCTCAGGCAAGCCCTATCAACCCTTGGCTCCAGGTGGGCTTGTCTGGTTTAAAGGGTTTCCCAGTCTCTTTCTCAGTGATTGGCCCAGGAATTGGCATGGGAGGAAGTCTGGAGAGAGGTGGTTCTAGAAAATGTTTCTCTGCTCCAGAGAAAGGTCAGAAATTTGATCTCTTTCTTCTGGATCTTGTCTTGTGGGGACGTGGCTCTGGGATTGGAGACTGGTTGCTTCCCATTAGAGGAAGAAGCTGATGTTGAGTGTGGCAGAGCAGGTTGAAAGGATCCTTGGTCTGAATCCTTTGTCACATCACTGAGCCACAGAATCACCATTTTGAAGCTCTTCCCTCCTCTCTTCATCCATCCATACTCTCTCTCTCTATATATATATATTTGGGTTACAATTTGATGGGTAGTATTTTCAAATATTTGCAAATTCAGGATCAGTTTAAAGACTGAGTACATTAACTTTGGGTTATCTCCCTCTCCAAGTCTCACTCACATATGCCAGCAGGGAAGTGAGTGTGCATGGGAGTACCTGGGGCATCTAAAGCATGCCATTCATATCCTTGTTCTGTCACACCTTTATCCCATGGCCATCAAATCCCAGGCATCCACCTCTTTGGTTCTTAGTGGAAGGCTTTTTCTGCTAACCCTCTAGACTGGGCCTCAGTACAATATGAGGCCATGTATCGCTCTTTATGTTGTTATTCAGTTGCTCAGTCGTGTCCGACTCTTTGTGACCCCGTGGACTCCAGCACACCAGGCCTCCCTGTCCATCACCAGCTCCTGGAGCTTGCTCAAACTCATGTCCATCAAATCAGTGATGCCATCCAACATCTCATCCTCTGTTGTCCCCTTCTTGTCCTGCCCTCAATCTTTCCCAGGATCAAGGTCTTTCCTAATGAGTTGGCTCTTTGCATCAGGTGGCCAAAGTATTGAAGCTTCAGCTTCAGCATGAATCCTTCCAGTGAATATTCAGGGTTGATTAACTCTTTATACTCTAAGGTAGTAATATACCCCAACGTAATAATGATAACTAATAGAATAGATAAAAAAACAGCCTTCATCGGTGTGCTGTCTGACCATATGAGAGCTGTATGAGGATGAGCTTAAATATTCTCACAGCTGGAACTTGGAATTGCAAGTGAAATACATTCTGAACTATTCAGCTATGAGAACTATGGGTGTGGAAAGTTCCCCTCTGACTAGTCTTGATACACTCCTGTGCTCCACCTTCCTATAGGCCTCTGATACGATCTTTTTTTTTTTTTACATTAAAATATACATTTTTTAGTTTTATTGTGTACAACTGACAAAAGTTATATATATTTAAAGAGCTTCCCTGTACTCAAATGGTAAAGAATCTGCCTGCAATGCAGGAGACCTGGGTTTGATCCCTGGGTGAGGAAGAGCCTCTGGAGAAGGGAATGGCAACCCACTCCAGTATTCTTGCCTGGAGAATCCCATGGATGGAGGAGCCTGGAGGGCTACAGTTCGTGGGGTTGCACAGAGTCAGACACGGCTGAGCAACTGACACTGCTACTGCTGCTGCTGCTGCTGCTGCTGCTAAGTCACTTCAGGCGTGTCTGACTCAGTGTGACCCCATAGACGGCAGCCCACCAGGCTCCCCGGTCCCTGGGATTCTCCAGGCAAGAGTACTGGAGTAGGTTGCCATTTCCTTCTCCAATGCATGAAAGTGAAAAGTGAAAGTGAAGTTGCTCAGTCATGTCCGAATCTTAGCGACCCCATGGACTGCAGCCTACCAGGCTCCTCCGTCCGTGGGATTTTCCAGGCAAGAGTACTGGAGTGGGGTGCCATTGCCTTCTCCAGACACTGCTACTACTATATATATTTACGTTGTACAGCATGATGTTCCTACACACATATACATTGTTGAAATAGTTACCACAATGGAGCTAATATACCCACCACCTCAGAGTTACCATTTGTGTTTGTGCATATGTGTGCATGTGTCTGTGTGTGTGTGTGTTGAAAACACTAAAGATCTAGTCTCCTAGGAAATTTCAAGAATACAACATATTATTATTAACAATCATCACAGGCCATACATTTGGTCTCCAGAATGTAGTTATTTCTAATGAAGTTGTGTGCCCTTTCACTAACACGTCCCCGTTTCTCCCACCATTCAGCCCCTGGTCACCACTGTTCTATTGATCCTTGCTGCTTTTACGAGTTTGACTTTTTTAGAGTCCATATGTAAGTGAGATCATATGGTACACTCCTTACACTGCAGACCCCTCGCCCTTTTTTAAAACATTTTTTGATCATGCTGTTCTCTTGCTTAAATACTTTTGTTGATTCCCTATCACTTAGGGATAAAACTTAACATGACTTTCCTTGGCATCCCTGACTGATCTGGGCTTGGCTTAAATTCTTTGAACTTAAAAAAAAAAAATCAAATGATACTTACAAATGGTTGAAATAAATAGAACAAGCAGGTACATAACAGTCCCCTGGATCCACCTTTCTCATCCATCCTTTATCCGTAGGAGTAATCACTGTAAAACATTTCTGTTTTGTTCCTTAGATGTATCCCTATTTAAAAGATTATTAATAGTTTCTTTGCTTTTTAGCTTTAGAAATAATCTGTTTAATTCTTGCTAGAATAAACTTTTAGCTCATCTACACAGCCATCCCCATCTCCTCTTCTTTCTCCTCCCAGTATAGTTTTATTATCACAGGTTCATCATCTCTTGTCTACAGTTTTAAAACTCAAAAATCTATGAAATTGAAAAGATTAAAAAAAAAATCTTGGTGTTGAAACCCATTTGCTGGCAAATTCAACCTCTGAACGATCTCATGTGCGGCTAATTGGAAGCAAACGTCCGTGGGAACAAGTGGCCGTTGCACTTGACCAGCGTGGCAGCAACGATGGCTACAGAGGACAATAGCCTGGGATGCAGTCTCCTGGGAACTCGGGAGAAAGTGACAAGCTTAGATGTTTGCATTCTCAGTTCTAGTTATAGAGAACCAGAGAGCTTCTAGGGCAGCCCTAAAATAATCTCTTGTTATAGCCACAGAGCCAATCTTGTTGAAAGTGAAATACAGAATTTAACTGAATTCACAGCTTTGCATGACAAAGCTGTCTTTCTTGTGAGAGTGAAACCATTGAGAAGGAATGAAATATTTAGACTTGGAATGGGGAATTTCCCTGGTGGTCCAGTGGTTAAGAATTCACCTTCCAATGCAGGGGATGTGGGTTCAATCCATGGTCTTGGAACTAAGATCCCACACACTGCATGACAACGAAGCCCATGCAACACAAGCATAAAGCCCATGCACTGCAACTGCTGAGCTCAGCAATAAGAAAAACCCGAATGCTCCAATTAAGACCCAGCACAGTATCCTCACCCCCCCAAAAAAAGACTTGGAATGGGCATATCTTATGGACTCAGGTAGAGTTGAGAATCTCAAATCCCCAAGTCTTTTCAAGGTTCCCTTGTTGGAGGAAGCAGGCTACCCTGCATTTGAGAAGACAAGCATTCTCTAGCTTGAAGATGGTAATAATTTTACTCAAGGAAGTTGCCTTACAAGAGGATGCCTGTTGTCATCAAGACCCACCCCAGTTTCTCCTTGTTGTCACGAGATCCATAATTAGGGTGACAAGCACACAGTCTGATGTGGGAGGAAATAGCTGGTATGCAGAAGAATTGCAGAGCTGCTGTCAAATATGTGAAAGATGTGAGCTGCTGATACTTCCTGCATCCTCGTTTCACCTTCCTATTTAGCCTTTTGGGGCTTCCCTGGTGGCTCAGATGGTAAAGGGTCTGCCTGCAGTGCAGGAGACCCAGGTTCAATCCCTGGGTCACGAATATTCCCTGAAGAAGGAAATGGCAACCCACTCTAGTATTCTTGCCTGGAGAATCTCATGGACAGAGGAGCCAGGAAAGTTACAGTGCGTGGGGTCGCACAGAGTCAGATAGACCTGAAACGACTTAGCACACAGGCATCTGGTATTCAGATTTTGACCCAGAAAATGCCCTTTTCTCCTTATGAATTTCTGAGTATCGCCAGAAGCAATTTTTCTTTTACCTGAAAGAACCAACAGTGTGTTTTCCCAGTCTTACCTCAGGTCTACACGACCTGTTCTGCCCTCTATTATAACACAGTCCACCAAAGCCTTGGTCCTTTTGACTTTCCATACAGTGTTATAATTCACCACTATTTTGATGTCAAGTTAATTAGATTTGGTGAGCAGGAAGTAGCAGATACTTAAGATGCCTTAGTGAGACATATGTGAACTTAAAGCCTGTGAACATTTAGGGGTCTGTCTCCCTAGTGAAGTTTCTGGGGGTCCAGTTGAAATAGTGCCTGCAGGGGTAGAGACAAGTTAGTTGCTCTATCTTTCATTGTCCACCAGTAAAATGAGGTCCAGAACTTGGCAGGCCTTTTTGGATTTTGGAGGAAGCATGCTTGAGTCTGGTGGTATCACCACTCTTCATAACCTTTCAGTTTTGGATGAATAATAGAGCAGGAGAAGGGTAATGATCTGACTGCAGAGCCTACCACACATGGTATTGTGAGAGAACATTTGCTTGGTGAGCTGAGTTTCAACTAGTTTCCAGCTAATACCTGCCCCATTCCTGCTGCCCTTCACACATTCTGAGTCTGGAGCCTATTGTACATAGCAGAAGCTGCTGAAACCTGGCACCACATCCCTGCAGATCGCTTCTGAATTTACGTGCAGTCCCAGTGCCTGCTGTTGTTCAGTCGCTCAGTCGTGTCCAACTCTTTGCAACCCCATGGACTGCAGCATGCCAGGCTTCCCTACTCTTCACCATCTTCCAGAGCTTGCTCAAACTCATCTCCATTGAGTCGGTGATGTCATCCAACCATCTTGTCCTCTGTCGTCCCCTTCTCCTGCCTTCAATCTTTCCCAACATCAGGGTCTTTTCCAGTGAGTTGGCTCTTCATATCAGGTGGCCAAAGTATTGGAGTTTCAGCTTCAGCATCAGTCCTTCCAATGAATATCCAGGACTGATTGTCTTTAGGACTGACTGGTTGGATCTCCTTGCAGTCCAAGGGACTCTCAAGAGTCTTCTCCAACACCACAGCTCAAAAGCATCAGTTCTTCAGTGCTCAGCTTTCTTTATAGTTCAACTCTCACATCCATACATAATTACTGGAAAAACCATAGCTTTGACTAGACAGACTCTTGTCAGCAAAGTAATGTCTTTGCTTTTTAATATGCTGTCTAGGTTTGTCATAGCTTTCCTTCCAAGGAGCAAGCATCTTTTAATTTTGTGGCTGTAATCACCATCTGCAGTGATTTTGGAGCTCAAGAAAATAAAATCTGTCACTGTAGATACCACCAACTTTCTACTTCAGGTACCTGCCTCTCCCTGTGTGTAGGCTTTCTCCTAGGCCAGGAGGGCTTGGCTCAGCATACAGGGCAGCCTGAAAGTGCTGGAGTTTTAAGCTTCCAGGGACAACCTTTAACCAGTGAGGGATGGAATTTGTTGGATAAATACTCCAATTCTGAGGTCCATTACATCCCCACCAGGATGGATCCCTAGTTAGTACTAATAACCTTCAAACTGGGCTTCCCTGGTGGTTCAGATGATAAAGAATCTGCCTGCAATGCAGGAGATCCAAGTTTGATCCCTGGGTTGGAAAGATCCCCTGGAGAAGGAAATGGCAACCCACTCCAGTATTCTTGCCTGGATAATTCCATGGACAGAGGAGCCTGGTGGGCCACAGGTCATGGGGTTGCAAAGAGTAGAACACAACTGACTGACTAAGACACACACAAAACCTTCAAATTAACATGCACTTTATTGAATTTTTCACCCTTTCTTTGGAATTTGCCTCCTTATGCTTTTTAGGGATCACCTCCCAAATAAACTAACTGTACACAAGTCTTTGTCTCAGGATCTGCTTTTGGGAAGCCTCAAATTTGGATGTCTGTTATCTACTCTGCTTTATGAATCACCACCATTTCTTGTGCTTTCTACCTTGATACATCCACTGAGGAGCCCCTTCCTATATCTTTGCTGCTGTCAGCTTATTCCTCTTGTGCTGCTTCCTGTCATTTTTCCTGGTGTGTAAAGGGGGTGAGGAGACACACATCCTTGCTTAGTTTACCTTCTTCAGTCAAAGGCTGCCTAATCTCTTTCACCTGACTTCCTGTCCTGCCATCATTTGCACATAATCCCATAGTCATGGAACCCTCCAATCTCTTTCCTTCTTTTTAAAAAAATTTATTGAAGTATAGTTGATTTACAATGTTGTGTTAATTTCTGCTGTACAGCTAAGTGACTCACTTATACAAATATATACTCTTTTTCATATTCTTTTCCATTCTGATTTATCACAGGATATTGAATGTAGTTTTCCTGTGCTATACAGTAGGGCCTTATTGTTTATCCATCTTATATATAATACTTTGTCTCTACTAATCCCAAATTCCCAATCCATCCCTCCTCTTCCCCTACTCCACTGGCAATCACAAGTCTGTTCTCTATGTCTGTGAATCTGTTTCTGTTTGTAGATCAGTTCTTTTGTGTCATATTTTTAAAAATTTTAGTTTGAACTAGGGTATTCAGTTCGGTTCAGTTCAGTCGCTCAGTTGTGTCCGACTCATGAATCACAGCACGCCAGGTGTCCCTGTCCATCACCAACTCCAGAGTCTACTCAAACTCATGTCCATCACCAACTCCAGAGTCTGCTCAAAGTCATGTCCATCAAGTCGGTAATGCCATCCAGCCATCTCATCCTCTGTCGTCCCTTTCTCCTCCTGCCCCCAATCCCTCCCAGCATCAGCGTCTTTTCCAATGAGTCAACTCTTCGCATGAGGTGGCCAAAGTATTGGAGTTTCAGCTTTAGCATCAGTCCTTCCAGTGAACACCCAGGACTGATCTCCTTTAGGATGGACTGGTTGGACCTTCTTGCAGTCCAAGGGACTCTCAAGAGTCTTCTCCAACACCACAGTTCAAAAGCATCAGTTGGGGTATCAGATCAGATCAGTCGCTCAGTCGTGTCTGACTCTTTGCGACCCCATGAACCGCAGCACGCCAGGCCTCCCTGTCCATCACAAGCTCTCGGAGGTCACTCAGACTCACATCCATCGAGTCAGTGATGCTATCCAGCCATCTCATCCTCTGTCGTCCCCTTCTCCTCCTGCCCTCAATCCCTCCCAGCATCAGAGTCTTCTCCAATGAGTCAACTCTTCGCATGAGGTGGCCAAAATACTGGAGTTTTAGCTTTAGCATCATTCCTTCCAAAGAAATCCCAGGGCTGATCTCCTTCAGAATGGACCAGTTGGATCTCCTTGCAGTCCAAGGGACTCTCAAGAGTCTTCTCCAACACCACAGTTCAAAAGCATCAATTCTTCGGCGCTCAGCCTTCTTCACAGTCCAGCTCTCACATCCATACATGACCACAGGAAAGACCATAGCCTTGACTAGGCGAACCTTTGTTGGCAAAGTGATGTCTCTGCTTTTGAGTATGCTATCTAGGTTGGTCATAGGTTTCCTTCCAAGGAGTAAGCGTCTTTTAATTTCCTGGCTGCAGTCACCATCTGCAGTGACTTGGAGCCCAGAAAAATAAAGTCTGACACTGTTTCCACTGTTTCTCCATCTATTTCCCATGTAGTGATGGGACCAGATGCCATGATCTTTGTTTTCTGAATGTTGAGCTTTAAGCCAACCTTTTCACTCTCCACTTTCACTTTCATCAAGAGGCTTTTTAGTTCCTCTTCACTTTCTGCCATAAGGGTGGTATCATCTGCAATTGGGGTATAGCCAATTAATAAAAAATGTGATAGTTTCAGGTGAACCAAGAAGGGACCCAGTCATACATATACATTTATCTATTCTCCCTGAAACCCCCCTCCCATCTGGTCTGCCACATAACATTGAGCAGAGTTCCATGTGCTCTCCAGAAGGTTATCTATTTTAAATATAGCCATGTGTACATGCCCATCCCAAACTCCCTAACTATTCCTTCCTCTCATCTTTCCCCCATCACCTGGCAACCGTAAGCTCGTTCTTGAAGTCTGTGGGTCTGTTTCTGTTTTGTAAATAAGTTCATTTGTGTCATTTCCTTGTAAATTCCACCTATACGGGATGTCATATGGTATTTCTCCTTCTCTGTCTGACTTCATTCAAGGTATTTGTGTCATATTTTAGATTCCTCATATAAGTGATATCACATGGTGTTTATCTTTGACTTACTTCACTTAGTGTGATAATCTCTTGGTCCATCCATATTGCAGCAAATGGCATTATTTCATTCTTTTGAATGGCTGGGTAATATTCTATTATATATATTCCATATATATATGTATCACATTATCTTCTCTATCCATTCAGCTGTTGATGAACATTAAGGTTGCTTCCAAGTCTTGGCTATTGTAAATACTGCTGCTGTGGACATTGGGCTGCATGTATCTTTTTGAATTATAGTTTTGTCTGGGTCTATGCCCAGGGATGGAACTGCTAGATCATACGGCAACTCTAATTTTGGATTTTAAGGAACTTCTGTACTGTTCTCCAAAGTTCACAGTGGCTGTACCAGTTTCATTCCCACCAACAGTGTATTTTCATGCCTTTGCATGTGCTTGCCCTCAACTTGGAATTTTATTCTGCTTGTTTGCCTGGCCAACTCCCACAAAACCCTCCAATTTCCGCTCAAATGTCAGCTCTTCTGTTACATTTCCCTATTTTCTCTTCCTCTTCAAACTGTTAATTATGAGTTCACTGTCTGTCTTCTTTACTCGGTTGTATATTCTTCACAGGCACAGGTTATTCTTGTTTATCTAGCTCTGTATTCCCAGGTTCTGGCACAGTGCCCAGGCTGACACAAAATAGGTGCTTGATAAATACTGGTGGGATGAACAAATGAATGCATTCCTTAAGGGTAAGAAAGCCAACTTGGCTTGAGGTGCCAGCACTAGAAGAGACCCGTACATAGACGGACCCTCTGCAGTGACCACAGAGGGCTGTCTCTCACTCTTGGGGGAGGTGCTTACATGACAGACGTTTGGAGGAGTCTAGGGGAGGCTGTCGGGGAAGGCAATGGCACCCCACTCCAGTACTTTTGCCTGGAAAATCCCATGGACGGAGGATCCTGGTAGGCTCCAGTCCATGGGGTCGCTAAGAGTCGGACACGACTGAGTGACTTCACTTTCACTTTTCATTTTCATGCATTGGAGAAGGAAATGGCAACCCACTCCAGTGTTCTTGCCTGGAGAATCCCAGGGAAGGGGGAGCTTGGTGAGCTTCCGTCTATGGGGTCACACAGAGTCGGACACGACTGAAGCGACTTAGCAGCAGCAGCAGGGGAGGCTGTGGGGGCAGCAAATTAGCAGCAGGGACATGAGTAAGAAGCAAGGTTACTGCGTTCTGTCCCAGTGTTCGGCTAAGCCCCTGGAAGCTGGGGCTAAAAATGAGTTGGTTTTGTATTGACTCAGTCTTTCACCTTCCTTGACCAGAGGCTGTGTGGGATGGAGGTGAAGAGCGGGAGCCAAGTCTTGGCTTTGAAGCCTCAGCTCTGCCACTTTCTGGTTTTTAGTTTAAGGGCAAGTTACTTAAGTTTTCTCTGTCCCAATTTCATCATCTATTGTGAGGATTAAGTGCATATATATTATTTATCTATAATATATGTATTAAATTGTACATATGTATCATATATTATAGATGTGTATAATATAGTCACTTAGTGCTCATTCAGGGCATATATTAAGGCCCAAGTGCTCAGTTTAATTAATATAATAGTTACCAGTGACAAATGCAAGATTCTAGGAGGTCCGGTGTTTTGCCCATAGCCACAAAGGAAGTCCAGGATGGGTCGAGTGTAATATATTTTGAGATATTCCTAACAGCAGAGCCTGGCTGCTCTGCCCGAGGACTTGTCGGCGTGAGAGCTGTGCCTGCGCAAAAAACGGGAGAGAGTCTGCCTCGTTCAGGGCCAAATTGCTGTGTTTTGTTTCTGTGTCCTTTTGTGGATGTAAAAAGGAACTGAATCTTAGAAAAATTGATCCCTTGATATTGAAAAATGCCAGCAGACGTCCACTTTGGTTATCATACCTGAAACTGTATTAAAAAGTGAATCTAAAATGTCTTCAGTGGAGATAAACTGTTGAAATAGAAAAAAGGTGATTAGTGTCAAAGCTTCAGGACCCAAGCTTCTCTGGTTAATCTTACTCTCAGTAGTTTGTACACCTGTTTCCCAACCCCTATAGGCCCTTCCTCCCCTTCTCCACACTGGTAACTACTATTTTGTCCTCTATGAGTCTGCTGCTTTTTTGTTATATCTGCTAGTTTGTTGTATTTTTTAAGATTCCCCATGTAAGTGATAACATGTAGTATGTGTCTGACTATGTCTGACTTATTTCACTTTGCATAATGCCCTCTAAGTCCATCCACACTGCTGCAAAAGGCAAGACTTTGTTCCTTCTTACGACTGAGTAGGATTCCATCGTATGTGTGTGTGCCACATCTTCTTTATACATTCATCTGCCGATGGACGCTTAGGTTGCTTCTATATCTTGGCAGTTATAAATAATGCTTCTGTGAACACTGGGGACTATATATCTTTTTGAATTAGTGTTTTTGTTTTTTCTCAGATACATACCCAGGAGTGGAATTGCTGGGTCACATGGTAGTTCTATTTCTAGTTTTCTGAAAAATCTCCATACTGTTTACGATAGTGGCCGCACCCGTTTACCGTCCCATCAAGTGTACGAGGGTTCTTTTCTCTATATCCTTGTCAACATTTGTATTTGTGTGTTTTTTTCCACTTTATCTTTTTAATTGAAGGATAATTGCTTCACAGAATTTTGTGGCTTTCTGTCAAACATCAAGAAGTTCAGCCATAGGTACGCCCACGTCCCCTCCCTCCCAACTCCATCCCACCCTTCCAGATTGTCATAGAGCCCCTGCTTGAGTTCCCTGAGTCATACAGCAAATTCTGATTGGCTATCAAGCCATTCTGACAGGTGTGCAGTGATAAACCACGTGGTCTTATAAAATAATTTTTATTCTCTTTTCATTGTGGTTTTGATTGGCGTTTCCCTGATGTTGAGATGTTGAGCATCTTCTCACGTGCCTATTGGCCATCTGCATGCCTGCTTTGGAAAAATATCTGTTCAGGTTTTCTGCCTATTTTTTAATCAGGTTGTTTGATTTTTTGATGTTGAATTGTATAAGCTGTTTATATATATTGACTATTAATTCATTATGGGTCATATCATTCACAAGTATTTTATTCCCCTCAGTGGGTTGTCTTTTCATTTTTTTTTTTTTTTTTGCTATGTAAAAGCTTTTAATTTTAATAAAGTTCTCTCCTTCTTTAAATATCAGTTATTGGAATCATATAATTGCTGTCTTATTTCATACTTGTGTTTTAATTATATAACAGTTGCTGTCAGGTCTACAATGTACCTCTTATCACATCTACAATGTACCTCTTATCACATATCACATTCAAATAATATTGTACCACTTCCTGAATAATGTAAGAACCTACCAGAGCTTGCTTCCATCTTTTCCTGCCACCTTTTGTGCTGTTATTGTCTTATCTTCCGATTTTACTCCTGTTACAAAACCTGGGATACAGTGTCACTCCTTTTTGTTTTAAATTTTGAATTATATTTTATAGACATGTAAAAAAAACAACAAAAAGTTGTTTACTCACGTATTTACCATCTGATGCACTTTATTCCTTTGTGTATGTATAAGTTTCTGTCTGGAATGATTTTCCTTCCGTCATAGGAACTTCTTTTCACACTTGTTCATGGCGTAGATCTGCTAGTAGTAAATTCTTTTAGCTTTCATTATTCCAAAAATGTCTTTATCTAACCTTCCTATTTTTGAGAGGTGGTAATAACAGTTGTTAAATATGTACATCCGTATAATCAAACATATGTAGCTGCTTAATGCAGAAATACATTTAAAGACATTTCCTGTGTCATTAGTGGACAATAATAGTTTATGGAAATGGATATACAATATATTGTTATTTTATATAAAAATTATGTATGTATGTTGAGTCACAGAATATCCTTGGAACACTATACATGGGACTGTAAACAGTGGTATTTCAATGAAGTGTCATTTTGCATATTAAAACTTTCTAAGTTTCTAAAATGAATCTGTAACACTTTTATCATAAGAAAGTAAAGTTTGTTTAACCTATTTGGTTTTTCTTTCAAATCTTTTCATATTACTAAAATGCATAACTCAATAAAAGTAAATGTCATTTAAACTGTCTCCTAATAATACAAGTATTAATTGGTAGGATTAAATTGAAAGCATGTTTATGGATTCTGGGCTTTGCAAATACCATAGGGAAAAATGAGACATTTCGTAAGAGTACTGGGAAAACTAAAAGAGCAGTGTGTTGACTTCACATACTCACTGAAGCTGAATAAACCTTTTTAAAGAGATAAAATATTAGGGATACAGCTCTGCTCAGTTTTTTCCTCACCTCCCCATCTTTTACCCCCTCTTTCCCTAATGAACCACATAGAAATACTTTTACATAATACATTTATATGCTAGTAGCTAACACGTGGTATTATTATAATATATATGTGTTCTTAAAGTTCCCATAAATTATGTCTTGTATAAAATTCTGCATCCTTTTTTTCCCATTCTCATTTTATTTTGACATCTATCATTTTGATTCCATTAGAGATATAGATAACAACGTGGTTAGAACCACAGGGCCTGAAGTCAGACGGTCTGGATTGAATTCCAGTCCTGCCATTACTAGTGTGTGACCTTGGGAAACTCCCTATTTTCTTTGTGCCTTAGTTTCTTTGTCTGTGACATGCAGGTTCTTGTAGTCTTTATTGTGTTGTTGAAGCAGAAATTGAGTTAACCATGTAAAGTGTGCACAACAGTGCCTGACCCAGAAAGAGCTCAGTAACTGCTGTTCATTTTTGCTGCTGTTTATTAAAGACGCCCCTGGCGGTCCATCACGAAGACAAAGTTGTTGAATTGTTTATTTCTATCACTGATACAGATTTCCTCCGAATCCCTCTTGTGTCCTCAAACAAGCATTACCAACATTACTACATGGGAGGTGGATTTGGAATCTTTGGTCATAGAACAGAAATTTGTCCAGTTATTCCACTGTAAGCACTTGATAAACATAAGCTGTTGTAAACAGCTAGATCACTTCTTCTAACTCTTGTAGAGTATTCCAGCATAGCAGTGCATTTCCTTAGGGTGGACGTTTAGGTTGCTTTCTTTGTTTTTCTGCTAAACACAGTGCTACAGTATTCATCTATGTCCATAATTCGTTATGCACATAGGGGAGGATGGAATTGCTGGGCTAGGTTTTAACCCAGGCACGTTTAATGCCAAAGTACTCAGTTAAGTTTCTCTCACTTACAGGGTCATGTGTAGCCACAAACTTATTACATTTTGAGAATGGTGATGACCCATGACTAATGGAAAAATCCTCCAGAGGTGAACATTGTCGCTGAAAGGCAGTGGCAGCAGTCATCCAGAAGAGCCTTTGGCTAGGGAGCTATTAAAAGTCTCCTTGATCTGTAAATGAATTCATGTTGAGCCTTTAGCTGAAAGTGAACACATGAGACCAATAGAAAACAAAAAAGATTTACAGGGAAATTGTCATACAAACTGTTTTTATTGCTCTACGAATTAAGGTTTATTAGAAAGCAGCATTTTAATTTTTTTTATTCACTTGATAATTGTAGATATCTATTGCAGACTTGAAAGAGCAGTGACTTGTGGGCCAAGATATTTTAAATGTTCTTTCCTTTTCAGTCTGACATAAGTCTTATTACTGAGCCCCAAACTATTTAGTTGTCTAGATATCAAGGAGGTCAAGAAATTATTGGATGGTATGACTAAGTTTTGGACAAGAAGTAAAGTGTTTCAGACTGTCAAATTAGTGAAGACTTACAGAGAGGGAGAAAGAAAAGGGCAGAAAGAAGAAGAGAAAAGAGGATTTCACTGGGGTGGGGGTGGGACAATAGCAAAATGTCCTGGTCTGATGGAAGGACATTCAGCATGCAGCCGAGGGGACTGTCCATCCTGTTGTAAAGTTCAGGGACAGTCTCTACAGTCTCCCTCAAAAAGACTTCTCTTAGCTTTTCAGTTCAGTTCAGTTCAGTTCAGTTGCTCAGCCATGTCCGACTCTTTGCGACCCCATGAATCACTGCACGCAAGGCCTCCCTGTCCATCACCAACTCCCGGAGGTCACTCAGACTCATGTCAAACTCGAGTCGGTGATGCCATCCAGCCATCTCATCCTCTGTCGTCCCCTTCTCCTCCTGCCCCTAAACCCTCCCAGCATCAGAGTCTTTTCCAATGAGTCAACTCTTCGCATGAGGTGGCCAAAGTACTGGAGTTTCAGCTTTAGCATCATTCCTTCCAAAGAAATCCCAGGGCTGATCTCCTTCAGAATGGACTGGTTGGATCTCTTTGCAGTCCAAGGGACTCTCAAGAGTCTTCTCCAACACCACAGTTCAAAAGCATCAATTCTTTGGCGCTCAGCTTTCTTCACAGTCCAACTCTCACATCCATACATGACTATTGGAAAAAACATAGCCTTGACTAGACGGACCATAGGCTCAAAAATTTTTTTTGAAAATTCATGTGTTGCCTCATTTCCTCTCCTTCAGGCCTCTGAGGACTGCAATGGCAGCCCTAAGATGGGTCTGGAAGCTTATGCTCTCTCACCAGGTCCAGGGGGTGGAGGGCATGATGCAGATGGTGAGGCTTTCCCCTGGTGCTCAAACCCCTGCTCTGGGCTTACCTTTCTCTTCCCAAGACACCTGCAGGGGTGCTGGGGTGCCCCACTGGCAGAGTTGTGGTCCTTGGTAGTGGGCTCTGGAGCCAGCTTGCTGGGTTTTGTAGTCCCAGCTGGTACTTCGCTATCCCCTTCTGGGCAAGGATGCGGATGGTAGCACTCACTCCGTAGGGCTGCTGTGTATGGGGGTCAGGCTCAGCACATTGTCTGGGAAACGCTGTGCCTTTATGGTTGCTCAGGACACGGGAAGAGTACTTCAGTGAGGAAGAGGGGAGGAGCCGCAGCCTGTGGATATTCAGGGCTTTGCTTTGGCTCATGCCTGTCTCCAGCTCTAACCTTAACCCAGTCTCTCAAGTGGTTGAGAGACATACAGGCAACAGGCCTTAAGTGGACCACTTACTTCTTGGAGTTGGTGGGGGGCTGAGGTAGCTGGACTCCCACACCAGGCAGTTCTGATAGGAGCAGCCTGAGTCTTAACCCCTCCAGCCACGATCCTTTCCTGTGTGCCCCTGACATTTAGGAAGTCATCTCGCATGACCTTAGGGTTGGCTAGCTAGTTGAAGCGAAGCGAAGGGTAGAAACATGCCTCAGAGATGAAGTCAAAGGCAAAAAAGATCAAATGGTGTTTTTGAAATGAAGCAGTTGAAAAAAAAAAAAACAAAAACCAGCTTACAGGCATTTTGTTCTGTGTGCCTGATCCAGCTGTGATGAGGTCTGACCATTTTTCTCATTTCTTCCCTTTTTTTCTCACCTGCTTTGTAGACAATATATTATCCGGAATTCTCTTGTCTGTCATCATTGTGATAAGGATTCATGATTTCAGTGAGTAACAAGAGAGAGGACAAAATGATAACAATACGCACAAATTTGTCTCCCATGAAATCCTTTGGTTTCTGTTGCTATTTTTTGGGTTAAAATTAGTCATTTAGAAAAAGGAAGGAAGGAACAATTTTAGTTTATGGTACATTAAAAAGAAATACTGTAAAACATGAATTCCAAGCATTTAGCAAACCTACTTCACAGAATTTTTAAGTAAAAACAATCAATTAAATAGATAATCTTTTTAATGACAACCAATATGATTTATGAAAGACCTTGGGGATACATAACTTACAGAAGATAGAAAATAAATAGATCAAAGAATGGCAGATAAATCATACTTTATGAGTGTTAGTGATAAATCATACTTTATCTCCTCTTGATGAATAACTTTTAACATAAATTCAAGGTTTTTATAGAAAAACATAGCTGAAACCTCTTGTCATTCTTTTTTTTTTCAGAAAGGCAGTGTAGTAAGTAGTGAACACGTTACGTATTCTACCTGAGTGTCCTGTTCCTACCAATAAACCTTGCAGGCTACTGTCTGTTACACACACACACACACACACACACACACACACCTGATTAAGTATGTTTCCCCAAGATTCATCTGTATGTGGGTTGTAGCTGAGTATCCACTGAGGGCATGAATATCCAGTGAGTATATTACATGTGGTTCCTGTTGATTTATAAATGGAGACACTAACAAATTACAGTTAGAAATGCTAACATATGTATACCTGTGGCAGATTCATGTTGATGTATGGCAAAACCAATACAATATTATAAAGTAATTAACCTTCAATTAAAATAAATAAATTTATATTAAAAAAGAGAAATGCTAATAAGTATTATAAGCACTTCTAAGTCTTTATTTACTTAATCTTAAAAGATTAGGATCTCTGTAGTGTGCAACATTAAACACTTACTTTTTTTTTTAATCTCAAGTGTGTAAAAGACTTCCCTTGTGGCTCAGATGGTAAAGAATCGCCTGCGATGCAGAAGACCTGGGTTCAGTCCCTGAAAAAGGGAATGGCTACCCACTCCAGTATTCTTGCCTGGAGAATTCCATAGGCAGAGGAGCCTGGTGGGCTACAGTTCGTGGGGTTGCAAAGAGTTGACACAACTGAGCAACTAACACTTTCAGTATGTAAAAGTGTTCCTATGAGATGTATGTGATTCTGACTGTCAGAGGATGGACTTGTCTGAATCTGCTAATCTTTTTTTTTTTTTATATATATATACAATCATTAGCTGTATGCAGTTATCCTTTGCCTTCTCAAGCAGTTAGCCGTTGGAATCATTTGTAGCAGCAAAGTGAAGAGGCCATAAGCTTGGACTCTGAAATCAGATTGGTAGGGTTCAAATCTCCATTAGGCTATCAATTTGCTGTGTGACCCTGGGCAAATTACTTACTCTCTCTGGATCTCAGTGTCCTTATCTGCAAAAAAAAAAAAAGGATAATAATGTAGTGTTGTTGTATACCCCAATGTTCATCACAGCACTGTTTATAATAGCCAGGACATGGAAGCAACCTAGATGTCCATCAGCAGATGAATGGATGAGAAAGCCGTGGTACATATACACAATGGAGTATTACTCAGCCATTAAAAAGAATACATTTGAATCAGTTCTAATGAGGTGGATGAGCCTCATTAGAGAGAACCTATTATACAGAGTGAAGTAAGCCAGAAAGAAAAACACCAATACAGTATACTAATGCATATATATGGAATTTAGAAAGATGGTAATGATAACGCTACATGTGAGACAGCAAAAGAGACACAGATGTATAGAATAGTCTTTTGGACTCTGTGGGAGAGGGCAAGGGTAGGATGGTTTGGGAGAATGGCATTGAAATATGTATAGTATCATATGTGAAACAGACCGCCCGTCCAGGTTCGATGCATGAGACAGGGTGCTCTGTGCATGGGACAGGGTGCCTGGCCCAGAGTAAGGGCTCCGTTAGCGTCCCTGGTGGGGTTCTGATGTCAGAGTCTATTGAGCGTATCCCCTAAGACACTGCTGCTGCTGCTGCTGCTCCTGCTAAGTCGCTTTAGTCGTGTCTGACTCTGTGTAACCCCATAGACGGCGGCCTACCAGGCTCCCCTGTCCCTGGGATTCTCCAGGCAAGAACACTGGAGTGGGTTGCCATTTCCTTCTCCAATGCATGAAAGTGAAAAGTGAAAGTGAAGTCGCTCAGTCGTGTCCGACTCTATTGACCCCATGGACTGCAGCCTACTAGGCTCCTCGTCCATGGGATTTTCCAGGCAAAAGTACTGGAGTGGGGTGCCATTGCCTTCTCCGCCTAAGACACTAATGCATCTTTTCTTCATCGCTGCCCTTCAATAAGCTCTATGGTATCCTAAAATTTAATTAGGTTATTATGAAACTGTCTTCACTATACAGTCTTAAAAGGTTTTTTCCATTTCTCTAATGCTGTATATTTTAGAGCTAAAATGTTCCCAGTAGATGTAGCTCTAAAGGAATAAACTCTCTGATGACAAGACCCAGGCTTCGTTCAGGGGAATGGCCCTTGAGATGCAATCAGTGGGTATTATCAACACCCATTTCAGCATGATCTGTCTGATCCCTAGGAAATGAGATCTTAGCCATCTCTTTCTGGAGGCATCAAATCTATATTTTCTGGTTCTTGTGATGAAGTTCATGCTGTGCCGTGTTGAAAGTCCAGTGCTAGGTCATGTATGATGTCCTCTGGTGCCCACAGTCATGCACTGACGTCGCTGAAAACTCTGGTCACACTGGATGTTCTGGGCGGCAGTGGCCCGGCCTTCCCTGAGGCTGACTTAGGAGGGTTTTGGCAGGAGCTCCAGAGCAAGGGCCCAGCACAGACTCCCGTGGGAAACAGCTTGGGAAGGAGGGACCAGAAGCTGAAGATCTCAGAATAAAGCCAGAATTGTACCTGTTGGGTAGTTTGTGTCTCCATTTGTGGAAGCCCAGCCATGCTTCCCTGATGTGTGTGTGTGTGTGTGTGTGTGTGTGTGTGTGCACACGTGTGCCTGTAAGGGAGGTGCGATGAGGAGGGAGAGGAAGGAACAGGTTTCTCTTTGCATCCAGTCCATTTTCCAAAGGCTTGCCTGGAGGCTGGGTGGGGAAAGAACTCAGGAATAGGAATGCAACTGCAAAGGGGCCCTGAGATGCTGCTGGACATACCTGGTATGTGGGAGAACCTGCTCCTGCTCAGCTGTGGCCAGGTGAGGGGTGACTGGCTTCGGCAGCACAAGCTCCAGACATCAGGGGAGTGGGTGATGGATGGGGGCATGGAGGAGGGCTGCTGTCCTGAAGGCTGACCTTCTGACTCCATTCATCATTCAGGACCATTGATTCTTGAGAGGCTCTGTGTGCAGTGCTCTTCCACTCAGACCAGAACCCGGTCGTCATTGAGTCTGCAATCTAAGGAGGAAGATAAACCTTTGACAAGGAGACAGGTTAATCCATTTCAGACAGTGATAAGTGCTCTGAAGGAAATGGCGTTCTGTAATTGAGAGCAACAGAGGGCAGCTATTTTTAAGTGGCCATCGAGGTGACATTAGAACAAAAGACACAGAGGAGGAGAAGAAACCACTCAGGAGTAAGTGAGGGTCAAGGGGTGAAGTGAGATGAGTGGAGGCCTGCAGCCTGTAGATGCTCAAAGGACCAGTAAATGTGGGTGGAGAGGGCAGCAAGGAACAGATCACTCTGTGTCTTTTTTTCCCCCATATTTGAATTTCTCATCGTCCTTATTTTACTTTTTAAGAATTTTATTGGAGTATAGCCGTCTGTGGGGTCACACAGAGTCGGACACGACTGAAGTGACTTAGCATAGCATAGCATAGCATAGTTGTGTTAGTTTCTAGTGTATGGCAAAATGAATCAGCCATACATACATATTTGGGTGTGTGTGCGCTCAGTTGCTCAGTCATGTTTGACTCTTTGAGACCCTATGAACTGTAGCCAGCCGGTTTCCTCATCCTTGGGATTCTCCAGGCAAGAGTACTGGAGTGGGTTGTCATTTCCTCTTCCAACATATACATACATCCCCTTCCTTCCCGACTTCCTCCCCAATCAGGTCACCACAGTACATCAAGTAGAGTTCTCTGCGCTGTACAGCATGTTCCCAACAGTGGTCTATTTTATAACAGCTATTCTATTTTATAGCTTCCCTGGTGCTCAGGCGGTAAAGAATCTTCCTGCAATGCAGGAAACCTGGGTCTGATACCTGGATCGGAAAGATCCTTTGGAGAAGGGAATGGCAACTCACTCCAGTCTTCTTGCCTGGAGAATTCCACGGACAGAGGGGCCTGGCAGGCCACAGTTTACGGGGTTGCAAGGAGTCGGACACAACTGAGCGACTAACTCTTTCACTTTTTCATCAATAACAGTGTGTACGTGTCAATCCCAATCTCTCAATTCCTCCCACCCTCCTCCCTTTCCCCCTTGGTATCCATATATTTGTTCTCTATGTCTCCATTTCTGCTTTGCAAATAAAATCATTTATACACTCCATGTCTTGTAGACTGTGAAAAGAATTAGGAATTCATTCTAAATGCAAAGTCAGCCTTCAAGGGATCTGAGCAGGGGTAAAATAAGACTCAGCTTATGTTTAAAAAGGACCGCCACGGCTGCTCTGCGGGAGCACGGAATCTGAGCTAGAAGCGCAGCTATCGAGGTCCAGTTTGTAGCATTCCGTTCTTTCCTTTTTTACAGCTCATCTCACACTGCTCTGAAATTGTTTAATGTATCCTCATCCTATCTCCAGTAGTTTAGCCATGGCTTCAGGGCAAATAAGTGTTTATAATTCTCCACCAGCAGCCTTGCATGCATGAGGGCTCAATAATTGTTTCCTAATTAAATAAACTACAATGAATCTTCCAAGAAGGGGGTGCAGGTCCTTAGGTTTAGAGAATAAGAATACTGTCTCCAAGAATGTCTGCTTTGAAGGAAATTGTTTGGTAAAAAAAGATTTTACCTGTTAGATTCAGTGGTTGGGTGTCTGCAAGTCTGACTGACATTAGACATATCAATACGATTAAAAACACACATTTTTATTAATATTTACATGCATGGGAGTTCACAGAAAGAAGTGAAACTCAGAGAAGCAAGTAGACGTGGTAGCTTATATGCCTTTTTTAACAGAGGAAAGAGGGTCTGGGCTTCAGGGGACAATAAATTTTAAGAAAGTGACTAGGAAATACATGGGGAAAACTTACAGAAGATGAGGGCCGTTTGAGTGAGTTTGTTTCTGCAGACTCATTTGGGGCTGTCTCTCAGTCTTCAGTGAAAAGGCTCACTCTTCTCTTCTAGTACAGAAAAATTTATTTTCTGCTTATAGGACAGAGAATTCTTTCTGTGTCTGTTGATTATCTTCAGCTCACATTCTTATTGAAATAAACCTTAGGCTAAGGTACTTATTTTGGGGGCAGCATAAGCTGATCTCCTTTCAGGTGTATTTGCACACAAAAGCTTTACTTTTAAACAGTCAGTTATAGCTAACTCAAAAAGACATATACACCCCAGTGATCATAGCAGCATTATTTATAATGGTCAAGATATGGAAACAACCTATATAACCATCAATGGATGAATGGATAAAGAAGAGATGATATATTCAGAAATAGAATATTACTTAGCCATAAAAAAGATGAAATCTTCCATCTGCCACAACATGGATGGACCCTGAGGGTGTTATGCTAAAGTGAAATAAGTCAGACAGAGAAAGACATACATTGTATTATTTTACTCACATGTGGAATATAAAAGCAAACAAATAAATGAATAAACCAAACCAAACAAAAAAAATGCAGATATAGAGAATAGAGTAGTGGTTATCAGAGCAGGAAAAGGTGGAGGGTTGGGAGGGCAAAAGAGCTAAAGGGTTTCAACTGTATGGTGGTGGATGGAAACTAAATTTTTGGTGGTGAACATGCTGTAGTGTATAGAGTAGAAATATAATGTTGTACCCATGAAACTTATATAATGTTGTAAATCAGTACTACCTTGATAAAAATAACAAAAAAATCAGTTATCTTAGTTAATAGTCATACCCCTCCACTTCTGGGCCAGGGAATCTGAATCAGAGGTGGGTGTCTTGGTAAAGAGATACAGAGTAGAGAAGTATTAGTAAAAAGTTGCCTAACCACATATGGGATGTCATCCCCTCAAGAAAACTTGTTCTATAATGTGGGAACTCAGATTAAGGACGCTGCACTGTTTAGCTTGTCCAGAACAGAATGGCAACCCACTCCAGTATTCTTGCCTGGAGAATTCCATAGACAGAGGAGCCTGGAGGGCTACAGTCAATAGGGCTGCAAAGAGTCAGACATGATTGAGGGACTAACACCGTCACTAACCTCAAGGCCTTAAATAGAGTGGCTGGAGGTAGAAGTCACCACCTGTTTGCAAATTAAACTGCATGTAAATAGATGTTCTGGAAGACGGTGAGCCGTGACTGGGGCTGCTCTGTCGAATGCAGAGTCCACCAAGATGGAAAATATAATTTCAGAATTGGCTGTGGGTGCTGGAGGCAAGATAGGGCTTTGTGGAGAGAGGCTGGGAGAAAGTGCCTTGGGTGACACTTTTGGTCTTCGGGGTGATGTTTTGTATCTGAAGAGGATGAATAGATAAATGACACACAGTCTCTTCCCTGAGGGTGATTCTGTCTGGAGACTTGATGCAGACTGCTAGGGTGTGGTGTTTTCACAGCCTCATCAGTTGAGTGGCAGATGATACAGTAGATTCAGTAATACACGGTGTACCTCAGGTACGTGGGAAGAGAAAAGATTCAGAGGCAACAGGAAGCACTGCATCTTCGGAAAATGCTGGAGGAAAGGGCTATAATGGGAGGAGTCTTTTTTAAAATCTGTGCTCAATATGTGGAAAGAACATGTATTTGCCAGTTGTTGCAGATAAAAAGGATTTAGAATTAAGTTAGATATTTGGAAGAACTCTCCAATTGTAAGTGTTCTGAGATGATTTAATTCAGTTACAAAGGAGTGCAAATGGTTGTCTTTTCTGATTGAGAATTTATGGAGTGCCTTGTATGTACCACAGACAGAGGAGCCTGGAAGGCTGCAGTCCATGGGGTCGCTGGGAGTCGGACACAACTGAGCGACTTCACTCTTCACTTTTCTCTTTCATGCATTGGAGAAGGAAATGGCAACCCACTCCAGTGTTTTTGCCTGGAGAATCCCAGGGACGGGGGAGCCTGGTGGGCTGCCGTCTATGGGGTCGCACAGAGTCGGACACGACTCAAGCGACTTAGCATCAGCATAGCATTGTATGTACCAGGCACTGCGCAAGTGCTCTGTACACGTTATGTTGTCATTGTAACTCTTGGGGGGAGCTCTTTTTATGTCCCTTTTATGGATGTGGAGTCTGGGGACACTCTGGTTTGTCTGGTGTCATACTAGACTCTAGGTAAGTGTCTGGCTTTAGTTCCTGTGCTTTCCCCTATACACCACATGCTCTTATTGGTGATCTTAATAAATAGGCTCAACAGTGATCTTTCGGGGTTCAGTTACTCCCCTTCTTATTTTTGTTGGGTTTCTTCTGAAGTCCTGGACCCAGAAGCAGCACATCCTTGTGTAAGACATGGGCTCAGAGTTACACTAGGGTTGGCCTCAGACCCAGCGTTACCCATTTTGGTGATGGGGATATACCTGTGCCTTCCCTGTAACCACAGTCTTATTAAATGCAATTAAAGACACATGAGTAGGGACTTCTGGTGGTACAGTGGATAAGAATCCACCTGCCAAGACAGGGGACACGGATGTGATCCCTGGTCCGGGAAGATTCCACATGCCCCAGAGCCACTAAACCCGTGTGCCACAACTACTGAGCCTGTGCTCTGGAGCCTTGAGCCGCAATTACTGAGGCCCGCCTGCCACAGAGACTGTGCCCCGTGCCCTCCTGTGCAACAAGAGAAGCCGTTGCAATGAGAAGTCTGTGTACTGCAACTAGAGAAATGCCTGAGCAGCAACGAAGACCCAGCTCAATGAATGAATGAAAGAATGACAGAAAGGTATATATGAGAACTCACCTCTCTGCCCCATATTGACGTGGGCCTGTGTTAACCAGGTGATGCACTCAAGCTCTGTTGACCTGTTTGCTCTTTCCTTAATTTTTCTAGTTTATCCATGAAAGAAAGACATAACCAGGTCATCTGAGGACCCATTGTAGGAAATGGTATGAATGGGAACCAAGGCTGTTGCCTCGTGTACCTTCAAAGAGTTTCATGTTAAATAAATTGTCAGCACTTTAATATCAGTGAGTTTCTTGTAAAAATCCAAATTTCCACCTCTATTGAAAACCCAGAAGTTCTACCTCTCTCTGTTGTCTTATATATGGCTCTCTTCATGCCTTACCTTACTGGCCATCTTAGATATCTGAGTTTGTAACCCCAAGGCTGCTACTGCTGCTGCTAAGTCGCTTCAGTCGTGTCCGACTCTGTGTGACCCCATAGACGGCAGCCCACCAGGCTTCCCCATCCCTGGGATTCTCCAGGCAAGAACACTGGAGTGGGTTGCCATTTCCTTCTCCAATGCATGAAAGTGAAGTCGCTCAGTCGTGTCCGACTCTAGTGACCCGAAGGACTGCAGCCCACCAGGCTCCTCTGTCCACGGGATTTTCCAGGCAAAAGTACTGGAGTGGGGTGCCATGAACAAAGCTAATTGACCCCAAGCATAGTTTAGTGCGTAGGCCACTTGATCATTGGAAGAGTGAGACACATTTGCTTTCCGCCTGGGGAGCTTGCATTTATTTATTTGTCTTGAAGTATAGTTGAAATAGATGGGGAAACAGTGGAAACAGTGTCAGACTTTATTTTTCTGGGCTCCAAAATCACTGCAGATGGTGACTGCAGCCATGAAATTAAAAGACGCTTACTCCTTGGAAGGAAAGTTATGACCAACCTAGATAGCATATTCGAAAGCACAGACATTACTTTGCCAACAAAGGTTTGCCTAGTCAAGGCTATGGTCTTTCCTGTGGTCATGTATGGATGTGAGAGCTGGACTGTGAAGAAGGCTGAGTGCTGAAGAATTGATGCTTTTGAACTGTGCTGTTGGAGAAGACTCTTGAGAGTCCCTTGGACTGCGAGAAGATCCAACCAGTCCATTCTGAAGGAGATCAGCCCTGGGATTTCTTTGGAAGGAATGCTGCTAAAGCTGAAACTCCAGTACTTTGGCCACCTCATGCGAAGAGTTGACTCATTGGAAAGGACTCTGATGCTGGGAGGGATTGGGGGCAGGAGGAGAAGGGGACGACAGAGGATGAGATGGTTGGATGGCATCACTGACTCAATGGATGTGAGTCTGAGTGACCTCCGGGAGTTGGTGATGGACAGGGAGGCCTGGCATGCTGCGATTCATGGGGTTGAAAAGAGTCGGACACGACTGAGTGACTGATCTGATCTGATCTGATAGTTGATTTACAATTTTATTAGAGAAATGCAAATCAAAACTACAGTCAGGTACCGTCTCACCCAGTCAGGATGTCCACCATTAAAAATAACAAATGCTGGAGAGGGTATGGGGAAAAGGGAACCCTCCTATACTGTTGGTGGGAATGTAATTTCTTGCAACCACTATGGGAAACAGTATGAAGCTTCCTCAGAAAACTAAAAATACAGTTACCATGTGATCCAGCAATCTCACTCCTGGGCATATATCCAGACAAAACTATAATTCAGAAAGATACACATACCTCTTTCTTCATAGCAGCACTCTTCACAACAGCCAAAAACACGGAAACAACCTAAATATCCATTGACAGATGTTTGGGGAGCTTTTAAATGGCCCTTGCCTGGGCACCATCCCAGGCTGATTGAATCAGAGTCTGAGGATAGATAAGTATTGCTCTAAAAGCTCCCCAGGGGGTTCTAATCCCTAGCGAGGTTAAAAATCTCCATTTAGGGTTTGCCCCTAAGCAGTACTCCAGGCTCAGGTCTCTATGTCAGACAAATGGGCTCATGAAGTCTTGCATCAAAGTTGGTGTTTTTACCTGTCTCCCAGGGATGGAGGATCCTGGTAGGCTCCAGTCCATGGGGTCGCTAAGAGTCGGACACGACTGAGCGACTTCACTTTCACTTTTCACTTTCATGCATTGGAGAAGGAAATGGCAACCCACTCCAGTATTCTTGCCTGGAGAATCCCAGGGACGGGGGAGCCTGGTGAGCTTCCGTCTATGGGGCCGCACAGAGTCGGACACGACTGAAGCGACTTAGCAGCAGCAGCACCTCTGGGTTAGCCCCGTTCACCTCATCCTGATTTACTGATGTATAATTGGGCCTTTTAGACTTTAAATTTTTTTTTTTTTAATTTATTTGTCTGCGGCTGGGTCTTAGTTGTGGCATGTGAGATCTGCCTGACCCCTGCAGGGATCGAACCCAGGCCCCTGCTTTGGGAGCTGACAGAACCTTGGCTACTGGATCACCAGAGAAGTCCTGGGCACTTTTGACTTTTATGTTTGCATCTCCAGAG
Source organism: Tragelaphus eurycerus (assembly GCA_935064755.1). Taxonomy (NCBI): domain Eukaryota; kingdom Metazoa; phylum Chordata; class Mammalia; order Artiodactyla; family Bovidae; genus Tragelaphus; species Tragelaphus eurycerus. The sequence goes on along the minus strand of CAKXYN010000024.1, from coordinate 10,174,792 downwards.
CTAAGATTTTATAGAATTCTGGAGAAAGAGAGAAGATGAGAAAAGAACAAAGAATTATTTCAGTCTTCCTTTGAAATGCTTGAACATCAAGACTGTTGTATGTCAAATATTAAGATTCCTAGGAAACAGGATACATTTTGAAGCTATTTGCTGTTTTATGTTCAGCTTTGCTTCAGAAGTAAAACATAATAAAAAATACAATAAACTGGACAGGTTTCACTGAAGTCCTTTTAATTCCTGAAGGAGAAATATTGTTAGCAAACCCTGGAGGACATAGGTTTCTGTGCGTATCTTGTGGCTGCTGTGGGCAAAGCTACAGCTATCGTCTATTCCAAACCCCACTGCAGGGCGCTGGACAAAGGCCATGTCCATCAGTAATGTCTTCATCCACGGCGACCCAGGCCAAGAGTGCAAATGTCAGAAGATGACATTTGCGTCTGGGTTTAAAGCATCTCAAATGCCCATCACTGTGGCTCCACAGGGTCCCTCCTCAGTCAGGCGTGGGGTGGGGGTGGTGTTTGTGTCTGTATAGGCTGAGATCTTTACTGTTCCATCAGCTAAAAGGCCCTAAAGGCCTCTCCCTTCTACCCGGCGTTAAGGTCTCTGTCATAACCCGGCCAGTCCCAGTTCATGTTTGGAAAGTCAAAGCTTGCACTTGGACGCTTAATCGGCTATCTTTGTAGCTTTCAATGGAAAAATGACATGGTTTCTCAGGGAGCAAAGGGGATCTTGACCATTAGGGACTATCTTTTAACAAATTTAAAAATTATTTTAGAATTCAAATTTTACTTTCTCTTTTGCTCTCTTTTTTCCCCCAATCTCCTTAAAAAAAAAAAAAAGATCAAGTTGATAAAACAAGATGATAAAACAAGATGAAAAAGAGATGTAAATAAGAAAACACTAGATCAAGTTGATAAAACAAGATGATAAAACAAGATGAAAAAGAGATGTAAAAAGAAAACATAGCTTTTCCAGATGATTTGGGTCCAGCTTCCTTCCCACTTGACTGGGGACTTGGATCCAATTGCTTTAACTATCAACGGTATCACCTGCAGAATTGGGAACACAGTATCAGCTCAAGGTAAATATAAATAAGTCTTTCTTCAAGGTTTAATGACTTATTATATCTTGGGGGCTTATCTCTGCATGTCAGGTGCTCTTGGAGGCCCTTTGGTTGTGTTCATGACCCTTTAGATGAGGAGACCATGGAAGTCTTTGCTGAACTGGCAGTAACTTGACTCTATCCATCAATACTGGGGAGTGTCTATATAGCTATTGAGCTATTCTTGTATGAGGAAAGCATATTGGAATCCTGAAAATACTTGGCCTTGGAGGTCTTTGTAGGGCAAAGCATGCTCCCTGACACCTCACTAGATGATGCAAAGATCCTCTGAGCAGTGCTCCTCAACCAGGGGATTGTAACAGGTTGTATCAGAGTCACTTGGGGGAACTTTTCCCAATGACACTAACATTCCCTAAAGAAGCCTCAGTTTGGCCAATCCTAAAAACACTTTCCTCTTCTTTTCTGCTCAAATATTACACCCTGCAAAGCCTAGCTCATATCATGACCCACCTTTCCAATTGCTCCAGCCTAAAGAGCTTGCTTTCTCTGCACATTTTGTACACTCGTTGTCTAGATGATTTATTTGGCAATTCAAATAGCAATTGATGGCTAGCTTCTCTTTCAGTTGAATGCAAATTTGTCTTATATTGTTATTTAATTTTTAACTTATCTCTAGTGGAAATAATACTGATCTAAATTTAATTTTTTTAATTTTTAAGATGTTCTGGGAATTATTGGTACATACTCAACATTATATATGAAAGGATACTATAACTCATGAATTAATATGATCATCTCAGATAGAATTTTCCAAACTAGCTTTAGAAAACTGAAACAATTCTTTTTGTTTTTGGTGTGTGTTTTTTGGCTGCAAGTGGTTTTTTTTCTCTAGTTGTAGCATATAGAAGCATAACCAGCTTCTCTGGTTACAGTGCTCAAGCTTAGTTGCCCCGAGACATGTGGGATCTTATTTCCCCCAACCAGAGACCCAGTTTGTGTCCCATTAGAATGTGGATTCATAACCATTGGACTACCGGGGAAGTCTCTGACCTGAATTTTAATCCTGGCTTGACTTCTGACTGTATATTCTAGACGAGGTATTTAGACTTCTTGGGCTTCAGAACCCAGTTGTAAAATCTGCAATTTTCTTTTTTACCTCACCAGACAAGCCTAGGTTCTTGCACAATTTGTGTTAATTTTTTTTGGACAGATAATTGTGGTAGACAGTTTATAACATGGTTGCCAGTGGTCCCTGCCTCTTAAGAGTCACACATTTATGTAACCCCTGCCCTTGAGTGTGGGCAGCACCCAGTAAATAGAATTTGACATTTGATAGAATGGAAAAATGATGGAATGTCATATCTGCGGTTAGGTTAGGACACACTGAGCCTGTTCTTTTGCTGGCATTCTCTCTCTCAGGCTCTTCTCTCGTGTTCATTCTGATGGAGAGGGCTACCTCGAGAGACTTGAGAGTGGCCCCGGGTCAAAAGCCAGCAAGTAATTGAGACCTCAGTGCAACAGCCTGTGAGGAAGTGAATCTTGCCAGCATCCACTGAGTTATCTTGGAAGTGGATCCTGCTCTAGTTTAGCTTTGAGATGACTTCCACCCCAGTCAACTTCTTGTGATTTCAGCCTTCTGAGAGACCCTGGGCTGTATTCCCTAATACAGGCTCTGTATTCCCTAGGCTGACGATCTTGCTAAGCCACACCTGTGATCCTGATCCACGAACATGGTGACATAATAAACATGGATTCTTTTAAGCCGCTAAGCTTTGGGCTCATAAGCAAATTACTTTGCTTATAGTGATAGACAACTAATACCGTCTATGAGATATTTTGATGGGTATGGTAGTCTATCTGAACTGATCAGACTAAGCTAAATTATGCTGTAACAACAAATAATCCTCAAAGTTCAGTGTCTCATATCTATAAAAGTTTATTTCCTTAAACACACTACATGTCCATGGAAGGTTGATTATAGCTGTACTCAACATTTCCCCTCCTTCCAAAACCCTCCATAACCCAGGCTGACAGAGCCACTCCATTTTGGAACATTGCTAATCACCATGGAAGAGGAAAATGAGGCCAAGTATACCCTGACTTTTAAAACTTTCCCATGAAAACAACCCAACATACTTCTGCTTAGTGTTTTGCTGGCCAAGAGGGAGTCATGTGGCCACGTATGAGCTCACCAGGACCCAAAGTATAATCCTTTCCCGCAGTGGGGCACTAAATAGTCGTGAACTGAAGCACAGTGCATAGTATACCATCAGAGGGAGTGGTAGCCACAGACTGCTGTGATAAAGAAGGGAAGTAATAGCTCACATCCTCAGATGAACTGGAGTAGAGGCCCCAGGGCCTAAGAGAGGAAAAGACTATTAAAAAGCTTTCTTTCTCAGAGAAGGTTGGAAAATTAGGGGAATACAGGGCACTGAAAAAAACTGAGAATTTTTAAAAGCATGTCCATAATCTTCATTGTTGTCTGTCTAACATCTTCCTAAAACAGTGAACTCTCTGGCAAGTTCAACTTTAAGACATGCCCTTCTGGCACAATTCTTCTCATTGGATTGCCTTCCCTAAAGTCCCTAAGCTTCCTTTGTATAGAAATTTAAGAACCTGCCTTGTCTATAATCCTGTTCATCTGGATTTTTAAGCAACTATCTTCCAGCAATCATTAACAGGAGAGGAAAACTTTGACATGTTACCTTGGGCAAGCTCACAGTTCTCTGGATTTCAGTCTTTTCAAAGCCCACTCTAATCTCCCCTTCCTGAGTAATAAGCGTAATCCCCGTGGACATCCTGCAAGTGATGGGGGAGCTTAAGAAATGATCGCTAGCCCATCCATCTCAGAGGCTGCCAGACTGGCTTTAGAGAGGCAGTTTGAGGGGAAAAACAGAGGCCTGATGGTCGATACATCTAGCTTGCAGAGCAGGGGAAGTGGGTCTGACTTAGTTGGTAAGCCAAGCCAACATGATGAATCTACTTTTCAAACCAGAGCCAGATTAAACTTCTGTTGATGTAGAGAAATGTCAGGACCAGAGAACTTCTAAAAAGGAGAGGAGAAACTTGTTGAAGATCTTTCTTCCTATAAAATATACTTTTGCCCTCAGGCCCTGCCTCTTTGGATCATGCTAGATGGTATCCTATTTCTCCTGAGGTTATAGTTTATGTCAAAAGACATAGACTTCACTTCGATGAGTTTTGAAGGAGGCAAAGAAGAGTGCCAGAACAGTGGTTTTGAAAGTGACCTTAGATGCCATCTAAGCCAAACCCCTGTCCAGCACAGGAGTCACATATTCACATCTCCATGATTTGTAGACTGATGATCAGGGGCAGGTTTTAAACTTCTCAAGAATTTTTTTTTAGGATTGATCCTATCCCAGTTCTCTTTCCATATTGCACCATGGAGAGTGTGAGGGGAGAGTAATGAAGTCCATAAGAAAAGCATGGAGTTGATAGCCTTCTCCCTAGTGACACGGCCAGTTTTGCATCTGGGGAAAAATTTGCCATTTTGCAACTGAAATACCTTTAGTTGTAGGGAGGTAATGTTGAGAGGCCATGGTCTGAACCTTAGAAATCCTATTTCTGAAACTGACGACTATGGAACAATTTTACCTCCTCTGGCACATTTTTTCTCCTTACACAAGGGTAAAAATGGTGTTTCTGGATAGTAAACTGATAGTACTTTTATGCTGCTTGGATGAACCTATTCTGTAATAGATTGTGTATCATACTTTATTGGATGGTCATCTTGTTAGTGTCTAAAGGTAATCTTTCATTGCATAGCATTTCCTCTCCTCATCTGTGTATCAGGCACCATGCTACATACTGAGAACACACAGGTGATTAGATAAATTCTCTGCCCTCAAACATCTTGTCTAGCAATTAAGATAGATGCTTTAATAAGTATATGTAGAGAACTCCATGGAAACAAAGGCAAGGCAAGCCTGGTGGTGTGATGGAGCAGTGGATGAGGAAGGCTTCAGGTGGGGTATATCTCAAAGCATGAGCTTTTTAGATGTTCAAGGTGTGGTCCATAGGGAAGGACATGGACAGAGGCAGAGGCACAAACATGAGAGTGTGTGGTAGTCACTAATGCATTCTAGGTACCTGGGGACATTGCATCTCTTATTTTGTCCCTTTTACTTTGGTGGAGCCACGTGACTAGTTTAGGGTAGTCAGTGGGAAACAAAAGTGAAATATATCACTTCTGGGCCAAAGCTTTTCATGGCTTGTTCGAGACTGTCCAAAGCTCTTTTGTCCTTCTGGAACACACTGGCAACATCAGAAATGATGACTGTTCAGTCAGTCTGGGTCCTTGAGTGACCATGGTGAACACAGCACTCCATCAACTCTTGATGCACATGGACAAGAGTGAGAAATATACCTGCTTTTTTCAGGTCACTGAGATTTTAGATTGCTTGTTACTTATATAGCCTAGTCTATTTCTCTAATTCAGTGCAAAATTAAGAAGTAAATATGGTGTGCCTACAATATACGATACAGGATATCTGATGGACTTGTTGGGAATGGAGGAAAATGAGATTGAAAATATGGGCAGGACCAAATTATGAGAAACTTTGTTACTATTGCTGTGAAGTTAACTAGATTCAAATTGCTCCAGTAAGTCAGTCTGCTGCTTTAGTGCTAACCCTATACTCTCTGTTGGGAGTTTCTGTGGTGGCTCAGTGGGTAAAGAATCCACCTGCCAATGCAGGGGACTTGGATTTGATCCCTGAGTCAGGAAGATTGCCTGGAGAAGGAAATGGCAACCCACTCCAGTATTCTTGCCTGGGAAATCTCAGGGACAGAGGAGCCTGGCAGACTACAGTCCCTAGGGTGGCAAAGAGTCAGACATGGCTTAGTGACTAAACAACAACAACAACAAGCTATCTTTCCTGTAAGCTTGAGAGGTCTGGATGCAGAAGAGCTAGAGGAGACGCTGGGATGGATGTGGCCCTGGGAGTGTAGACTGGGTGTGGCACTCTATCTGTTGCATTCCAGGTGTGCTGTGCAAAAGAGGCAGAGAAAGATGGGTTTGTCCTGGGGCAAGTATCTCTTAATCAGTGATTCCTTCCCATATCCTACTTAAGCTAGACCTTTCAGATCCGGAAGCTTGTGTTTGTGTTGGCATTTTAAAAATTTGAATTATTTGAGTTCACCCATTCTCCTGCTTCCTGTTCATTGGATCCAAATCTGGAACTGTTTATTGCTGCTTTGGATTTTCTTTTTTTGCTCTACTGTTCCTTTTTAGTCTTGTTTCCCATCACACATTGCCACCTCTCACATTCTCCATGCAGCCTACTCACCAGCAAAGCAGATTGGCCAGTATCCCCCGAGATGTCCTCGCCTCTGTGACTTCATTTACACAGCCCCCTTGCGTCCAAGGCCTCAGAGTGGGATGTTTATTATTGCTGAAATTCTATCCACCCTCTAGGATCCAGCAGTTCATTTGCCATTTTTTTTTTTTTTCATAAAGCTTCCCATCTTTAGAGGAAATTAATCCCTGACTTCTCTGGGCTTCTCCTTCTCTGTTAGGACCCTGACTTCACTGAGATGTTGTATTAGGGGTACTTGTGGGCATGACCAGACCCAAAGGTCAAGGGCAAGAACTTTGTCTTGATTTTCTTAGCAGTCCCCCTAGGACTCAGCAGTGCTGTGAACATGTTGGGCATTCATATTTTAAAAAATTGGAAACCTTGAAATTGGAGGCCTTTTAACTGAAAGCATAAAAAAATTAATGGAAAGCTTTGTCTAATTTCTTCTGCTTTATTTCTTTGGAGGCTGTCTGTTAGGCACATCTTCTTCCCTACTACACCTCCCAATTTAGCACCAACACCAAATGCCCTTCTCTGAGAGATTATTTTCTTTCAGATAGTGATAAAGATGTTTAGTCAGAACAGAGTGAACATCAGCTCCTTTGGAAGAAAGGCTATGCACTGAAAGTCAGTAAACAGAAGATGAACATTAGTGGAAAGTAATCTCCCTTCTGGGGGCAGGGAGGGTGGACAGCAGACAATATAGAGAAGCAAGTGTGCCCCCCAACCCCCCAAGAGATTATAAATGCGTACAAAAAACAATAGAGTGATGTTTAACTTGAGGGAGGGGAGTTGCAGCAAACTCAGGTTAAAAAAAAATCTTAAATACAAATATTTAAGAATTTAAGGTAGCATGTAAATGAGGCATTCTAAGCTTTAGAATGAAAACATTGGCTTAAAGCTCAACATTCAGAAAACAAAGATCATGGCATCCGGTCCCATCACTTCATGGGAAATAGATGGGAAAACAGTGGAAACAGTGTCAGACTTTCTTTTTCTGGGCTCCAAAATCACCGCACATGGTGACTGCAGCCATGAAATTAAAAGACGCTTACTCCTTGGAAGGAAAGTTATGACCAACCTAGATAGCATATTCAAAAGCAGAGACATCACTTTGCCAACAAAGGTTCATCTAGTCAACGCTATGGTCTTTCCTATGGTCATGTATGGATGTGAGAGCTGGACTGTGAAGAAGGCTGAGCGCCGAAGGATTGATGCTTTTGAACTGTGGTGTTGGAGAAGACTCTTGAGAGTCCCTTGGACTGCAAGGACATCCAACCAATCCATTCTGAAGGAGGTCAGCCCTGGGATTTCTTTGGAAAGAATGATGCTAAAGCTGAAACTCCAGCACTTTGGCCACCTCATGTGAAGAGTTGACTCATTGGAGAAGACTGATGCTGGGAGGGATTGAGGGCAGGAGGAGAAGGGGATGACAGAGGATGAGATGGCTGAATGGCATCACTGACTCGATGGACGTGAGTCTGAGTGAACTCTGGGAGTTGGTGATGGACAGGGAGGCCTGGTGTGCTGCGATTCATGGGGTTGCAAAGAATCGGACACGACTGAGCGACTGATCTGATCTGATCTGAAGCTTTAGAGGAAAAATAGTCCCAGATAAGATTGTAGCCCATCCTTCTGCGAAGATGGGGATATTCCCTATGTAGTACTTTCTCTCTATCTGGACACAAACAATAGCTTTTCCTTTGTGCCACTCCTGTTGGAAAGCTAGCTCAAAAGTTCAAGCCCTGCTGATATTGGGTTGGTGCTATCCTCTTCATGTAAGAACGTGCTGCTGCTGCTGCTGCTAAGACGCTTCAGTAGTGTCCAACTCTGTGCGACCCCATAGACGGTAGCCCATCAGGGTTCCCTGTCCCTGGGATTCTCCAGGCAAGAACACTGGAGTGGGTTGCTATTTCCTTCTCCAATGTGTGAAAGTGAAAAGTGAAGTTGCTCAGTTGTGTCCGACTCTGTGCGACCCCATAGACAGCAGCCCACCAGGCTCCTCCATCCATGGGGTTTTCCAGGCAAGAGTACTGGAGTGGGGTGCCATTGGGAATATCCCATCTTTGCAGAAGGATGGGCTAAAATCTTATCTGGGACTATTTTTCCTCTAAAGCCTAGAATAACTTTATCACTGGAGATGGGTTTTGCAATGAGTGTCAATATGTGTCTGTAAGGTATGAATGGCAATATGTGGTGCTACTGAAGTTTTATTGTGTAGAATTGCAAGTATGTGTGAAAGGTAGAGCTAGGAGAGGTGTTAGATTAATTTTCAAGTTGTGTTTATCCCAAAGGGAGGTATTTTGATACTGTTAATACGTGTGCTACTTATTAGGGAAGATATTACTTTTTAAAAATTATCATTTATTTAGCTGCATCAGGTCTTAGTTGCAGCATGCGGGATCTTTTTTAGTTGTGGCATGCAGGATCTTTAGTTTGTGGCATGTGAACTCTTAGTTGCTGCACATGGGATCTAGTTCTCTGACCAGGGATGAAACCTGGGCCCCCTGCCTTGGATGTGTGGAGTCTTAAGCACTGGACCACCAGGGAAGTCCTCAGATATTACTTCTTGAATTGCTTTCCAGTGTGCATTTGAGTAGCCATTAAATAACTTGATAAATGAAACAACGTATTATGTATTAACTAGCCTAATGACACAGATCATCTGCTAAATGATAAATCTGTGGGAGAATAAATTGGTAGATACATTAGATGGGGTGATCAAGGACATTTAAACTGAGATTTTAATGACAGGAAATAGTCATTTGGGGATGAAGGAAGAACTTTCTAGGCAAGGTAAGTGTAAAGGCCTCAAAGTGGAAATGAGCTTGGCCTGTGAGAAGACCAAAAAGAAGGCTACTGAGGCTGGAGAGGAGGGGCCTGTGCCCCTCCGGTAAGACATGTGGTTGGAGAGGGGTACAGATCAAGTAGTACTTTGTAAGTCAGAATAAAGAATTTAGATTCAGTGCTTTGTATGAGGGGGCTTTCCAGGTGGCACTAGTGGTAAAGAATCTGCCTGCCAACACAGGAGACATAAGAGATGCAGGTTTGAACCCTGGGTGGGGAAGATGCCCTGGAGAAGGGCGTGGTAACCCACTCTAGCATCCCTGCCTGGAGAATCCCATGAACAGAAGAACCTCATGGGCTCCAGTCCATAGGGTCGAAAAGAGTTGGACACGACTGAAGTGACTTAGCACGCACACTTAGGATGGAAAGTAATGGGAAGCCATTAGTGAACTTTAAGGGGAAGAACACTCTGCTTAGGGGTGACTTATGGATTAGAGAAAATCAAGAGAAGATGGGGTGGCAGCTGGGGGTAAGCACGAAGTAGGTTGGGACAGCTGTCCAGAACTGGGGTGGTAGCAACGGGGCTGGGCAAGAGTGGATAGATTCGGGAGCAGTTAAGAGAAAGTGGGTGTGGTGAAAGAAAAAGCCAGATGGGCAGACAGGTGGGATAAGCCTCTAGGTAAGTGGGAAAACTTCTCCTATGGGAATTTCATTTCCATTTATACTGTAGGAACTCCAATCTCTGAAAAAATTGTCTTCTGCAGTCACTGAGGACCTGGCTCACCATTGGCTTTTGATCTTTGAGGATAATTCCATAATTAGGTTCTTGCATTTTCCCCATCCTCTTTGCTTTCTCTCTAGTCAGACTTCTTAGATTTCAGGGGTGGGCAGTGGGTACGAGGGGTTCCGAGGATGGCTGCATTTGACCTGAGGAAAAACTGAGATACTGCCCACAGTCACTTATGTGGTCAGCCTCAAATTTCAAAGGAAAGGCTTGGCGCTAATTGTGCTAAGGGCCAGGGGTTTTAAATATCTAATCTATCATTCTATTCTCTTGAAAACATTGTGAGGTGCATTTAAAAATTCCACTTTTCTAAAACAAAACAAAAAACGGGTGAGGATCAGATATGTTTTTCATTTTGCCTGAAGTCACACAGTTTGTAAGGGTAGAGCCAGGACTGAAGCCAGAATCTGGCTCCCTACATTCTCCACGCAGCTGCTGAGTTGGGGTTACTCTATTTTCCTTTTCTTCTCATTACCACACAGACTCCATCAAAGAACCCAGTAGGAGGAAGGCCGTGATTTCTCTCTCTCTCTCTCTCTCTTTTTTTATGGACTGTATTTGCCTCCCCTCCACCACAGAGTGCCTAGTAAGGTGCTCAGCAAATGTTCGTGCCAGGAGGCAACACCGTCTTCCTGGTGCCGCAAACGGGGCTGGGGCAAGGAGTAAGGCAGTGCTGTGAGGTGGATTCTGCTACTGCCACGGCTGCTAGGTGATGGGGAGGGATGCTTCAGTCTGTGCCTCAACTCGAAGGCATTTTCCATTTCCTAGTCCCCTCCCGCTCTCCATCCCTCACCTCTCGCCCCTGGTCTTCAGCTCAGGCCCCTAGGGGAGCGTCCCTTGCCGCGGGGCTGACAGCACTTGGGGGCGCAGGGTCCCGGTTCTCCGAGCTCTTGCCATCTGTGCGCAGAACCTCGTTCCGGGGCGCCTGGAGCCCGGCGGGCATTGACGTCAAGCGGCGGCGAAGCGCTGCCTACAGACGGTTGACCCGGACCCTCCTCCACACCCCCTTCCTTCCTTCATCGCCCCCTCCTTCTTCCCTGCGCCCTGGCTCAGGCTCGCTATAAAAGGTGGGAGCGCAGGGTGCCCGAGTAGCGCCGAGTTTCAGCACCATGGAGAGCCCCCGTCTGCGCCTGCTGCCCCTCCTGGGTGCCGCCCTGCTGCTGCTGCTACCTTTGCTGGGCGCCTTAGCCCAGGAGGACGCTGAGCTCCAGCCGCGAGCCCTGGACATCTACTCCGCCGTGGAGGATGCCTCCCATGAGAAGGAGCTGGTCGGTACCCCCTCGCCCCGAACTCCCCTGGCTGCAGCGAGGTTTCTTGCTTTGTACGCGTCTCTCTCTCTCTCTCTCTCCCTGCCTCCCCAGCCCAATTCTTAGATTCAGGGTCCGGGGAGGTGGGCACAAATCCCCGGCTCCCGCTGTCACCCGAAGAACGTCTTGAGCCCATGGGCTCCAGATAGTCTTTGGAGCAAATCCCTGATCCCGGCGCCTCGGAGCAACAGGAGTCTCCGCGGCTCCTGGCCCTGTGGTCAGTACGTGGGACAGCGCTCGCTAAGTTTCCACCCCTCGAACGTCCTTCTTTGCAGAGTCCAGGGGAGGAGTGTGTGGTGCCCAGGTTCCTTATAACTAGGGCTGGAAGTGAGCACTTGGGCTGGGCGCACAGCCAAGGCGGCAACTTGGGGATCTGGGGGGCGGTGTGTTGCAGATTGAAGCGCTGCAGGAAGTTCTGAAGAAGCTCAAGAGTAAACGTATTCCAATTTATGAGAAGAAATATGGCCAAGTCCCCATGGTAAGGCTTTGGGGTCACCCCTCCCCATGCTTTTCTACCAGGAAATGCACCCCCTTGAACCTTAGACACCAGCTTCTTCCCAGGTTGTGGCTATTCATTCAGATAATGGGTTTGCAGAGTTCGTGGGCTCCCCTTTGCTTCCACCGTGTCAACCCTTTTCTCTTGGTCTCTAAAGTTAAAGAGTAGATTGGCCATTCTGGAACATCGAACAACTGATACCAGGAATCTGCCCTTGGGTTTCTGTGGAAAGCAGTATTTCCTGAAAATATGCTTTTTTCTTTTTTTTAACCTCCCAAAGAATTCTGAGTGGAAGAGTCCTTGAATCTAGTCAGTTCTTGTTCCTCTAATTTACTTCCTGCCTTCTGAAACACTGCCAGTTTTCAAAAACCTAAGTTCAAGTAAAAAATCTTGATTCCTGTCTGTTCACCTTCCTTGAATCACACACACACACACACACACACACACACATTTTAATCTTTTTTCTTGGGATGAGAAGGTGGACACAGGGAGCAAGGATTGCGAGGTCTGTTGTTTATTTCTTAGATGAAAAGGTCTGGTTGACTTTTTTTTTGATGAGCAATTGAAGGACCCAGGAAAGGTAACTTCCCTGAAAAAGGTAGAACATGGTAGGAGCAGTTCAATAATTTAAATTTCTTTATTTTTATGTTTTCTCTCTCTCAAATAATAAGCACCAGGCTCTCCTTGTTTCAAGCCTGACTATACTTAGACCCACGGTGGTGGTGGTAGGGTTCATCTGTCCCTCCCCAGAGGCAGACTCTGTGTTGATGGGGAGACACGCCTGTTGGGAGCACAGGTGTGCTTGTGCGGTATGACTACACATTGTGTTGTTTGCAGTGTGACGCAGGAGAGCAGTGCGCCGTGCGGAAAGGAGCTAGGATTGGGAAGCTGTGTGACTGTCCCCGAGGAACCTCCTGCAATTCCTTCCTCCTGAAGTGCTTATGAGGCACCCACGCTTCTCCATAAGCCCCCTCCCCACTTTCCCCAGGGGACCACACCTTCATCCCTGGAGTCTGGCTTTAGCAACAAAGTTTGCATTTCCCTCTAACGAAAAGGGGGCTCTCTTCCTGCTGTTTCCAAATAAAAAGAACACATTAGATGTTACTGTGTGAAGGGTAATGCCTTGTATGGTGTGGCTATGTGTACAAAGTATTCTATTCTTATTTTCTCTGTCTGACAAACTTTTAAAAGTGGATATTTAAGCAAAGAGGAAGAACTTCACTTTAAAAATTGTATTTTTGTAGGTGGCATGACAGGATGAAAATTAGATCAGGTAAAATCTTGACAGATGACATCACAAGCTGGAAAATAAATCACCCAAGCATCACAAATTGAAGCATGTACAAATTATACATAATAAAGTGTTTTTCATAATTGCTCATAGTGCATTGTTGTTTCTGCATAAGTAATTTAAATAGGAATGGTGGGATTAATCATGCTGTTGTTTTCAAGGAAAAATGTTTTCAAAATAGAGGCCTACTGGGAAAACAGCACCAGGACTCAGAGGAGCTTTCATCATTAATTAGGAGTTTGCTGCACAAACTTTGGTACATTTTTTTTCCTTTGATTGCAATGGTGTGTGACGTATGTGTGTTTGTGTGTATGGATGTGTGTGTGGGTGCTGTGTGTGTGAGAGAGACAAGAGAGAGAGAGATGAAATGAAGATAATTGGAGTAGAGTTGATACATTTTATTAAAACCTTCAGCTAGTACCCTTAAACAGGGAGAACAATAGAACAGAAATTATTTCAGCCTTTAGTCACATTAAGAGCAATTTGAAAAATTAAGAATTTTGTTTTGACAGTTCCTTTATTAGAAGTTATGCATTGGTTAAAAAAGTAGACTCTTTGGGGGTTGTTTTATGTCCAGAGGAAGGTAAATAGCCATTTTAGCTCTAAGAGTGTGAGACCCAATAATTACCACTGTTTAATACACAATCTTGGAAATATTCTTAGTTCAAAGGGCAAAATGGTCATTTCAGTAAACAGTTTTGAAAGGAACAAGTGAAAATCGATGAGGGCAGGTTCAACTCGAGAAATACAAAAATCTTAAATGTAAAGTTTAGGAGCCATTAAAAGTTTCTGAGTGCTTACCTGAGGTCACATTTCTGGGACTGTAAATCAAACTAAATAATATTTAGGAAGAAGCATCTTGAGAGGAACAGTGGCTTTTTCCTAATGCAAACTCAGGAGGCCCCTGCATAAAAATAGAATTTAAAAATAAAGTCCCTCTACTGATTCTTAGGGATCTAGAATATGGTGTTTAAAATATTGCCATACACAATTGCCCTTTACTCTTATTATTACTGTTAGCATGACTGGTCCTCTTAATTATCTTGCAAGATACTATTATCAATTTTTTTTTTCCCCAGAGGAGGGAGCAGACACCAAGAGAGAAGACAGGACTAGCTCAATCAATCCTAAATCATGATTTCAGCTCTAATTTCTCCAAAGATTTGTCTTTTCTCTCTGTGTCACCCCAGGCAATTGAGCAGGCTGTATGGACTCTCAAATTCCCCAGAAAGCACTTCTTTCTTTAATAGAAATTAGATCAATGTATTTTAGGGGAGTCACATTTCCATTTGAATACCAGGCTTAGTTGTGATTGAAATGTGTTGCATTTTAATTTTTAAAAACTGAAAAGAGTGATTAAGTAATTTCGTAGTCCACTGCTTTTCCAGAAAGCAGTTCAATTGAAATTCTAATCTTCTTCTTGAGTACCTTAACTTTTCCTATTCATGTCAGTCCTAAGTAAGTGAGATGAGGAAACTGTTTTAATCCTTGGTTACTGCATAGACAAGACCCTCAGGGATAACTCTTAGGACTGCTTCCTATTTTACCCTGCAGTGTTTCTCCCCCAAAGCAAGAAGTGTTGGAAGAATTTGCAGTTCAAAAAAAAGAATATTTTAAGAATATTGTTCCAAACCCCTTTAATTTGTATCTCTCACCATTACCCCTACTATATCATCCCTCCTTTCTTATTTAATACAACTAAAGGGTGTGGACTTACGGGAGACTGATGATGGAGAATCTGTGGGCTGGATATGAAATAACTTTTTCTGAAAATTTTTTGGAGGGGCCCAGATTTTAAGTTCACAGTGCTAATAACATTTTACATTGGTGATGGCAACACTTAATCTTAAGTGGCTTGTTAGAAGTAACTTTGCCTTCTCGTTTTATCAGTATAAGAGCGCCTCTTCAAATAGAATGCTTAAATATGTTTAATGATTGAAGGTCCCTGTGGAGAGAACAAGAATGTTAAAGATCAAGAAAGTTGAAATGATCAAAGTTGTCACCCATATGGAAGCTTCCATATATATACCCTAGAGACTTTTTGTGTGTAAATAGTGGGTGCTTGCTCAGTTGTTTCTGACTCTTTGTGACTCCGTGGATTGTAGCCTGCCAGTCTCCTCTGTCCATGGGATTTCCCAGGCAAGAATACTGGAGTGGGTTGCCATTTCCTCCTTCTGAGATTGGCTGAAAGATCGAAGGTCTGGGAATTGACAATCTCCTCCATCTAAAGATCTGAGGAATAATAAAGTGTAGGAATGGAGCAGTGATTCTCACAGGAGCCTGGGATGACGTGTGAAGATTGATGGATGACTTTTCTCAATTGCACACAACCATTCCTCTTCCTGTGATGATTACTGATATCATATCCCTTAAGCTATGCCAGAATCTGGAGGGATATGAGGGACCCATATTCTATTTATATACCAATACCCTCTTCCAATCCAGAAAATGGCACATCTGACTCTAGGTATTGGCAGAGATTCTTTGCTTGACCCAACTTTAGTTGGGCTCCTGAACCTTGTCCTAGACCCATCTGTGTACTCCCTTGCAAAATATAATATTACTGAGAGCCCTGCTAAGTCAGTTATCAAAAAACAACCCTACCCTGGACATCTGATCACTCTCCAAATATGATCAAGTTCCTTACCCTCACCACCCCCTAGGTGATGTCTGATCACCCTGGCCCCACCTTCACTAAAGAGCTTGTTAGGTCAGTTTAGCCAGAGTCTCCTCTTTTACCTCTAAGTAACTTTCCATTCATAGACCTCCCACCTGTCCCTTGACCATAAGTTATTACTTGCTCATTTGGACTTGCATCCCCTTCTGTGCCTAAGTCTCTTTTCCCTTATTGCAATAGTCCTGAATAAAATTCATTTTTGTGGCTTTAACAACTGTCCAGCTATAGCTTTTTTTTTTTTTTTTTTTTTGACAGTTTGAAGTGTAGTTAGGGAAGGGGGTTTAGGATTGTTTAGTTTAAATAAGAACCTCAGGTGGTTCTGCTAAGCTTCCTTTTCCAGAACCACTATAACGCTGAGCTAATTTTTAATATAGTTCATTCATTCCACACTTTTTCAAGTATTTCCATGTGCTAGGTACTGAAAACATAATGGTAAGTAAGATAGATATAATTCCTGTTCTCATAGAGTTTATAGTCTAGTGATTGACAATCTAGTGGCAAGAAAATAACAAAAACTATAAGCCATGAGAAATTCTATGAAGGACATGGTGATATCAAATGAGCAGTCAGAAAAGGTGATATTTGAGCTCAGTAAGGAGCCAGTCGTGTCAAAGACAGAGTGGTTGGAAGGAGAAGAAATGACAAAGGGCTTCAGGCAGAGGTTATGACATATTCAAAGGCAGGATAGATGTCGACACGCTTGAGGAACTGAAAGAAGACTCAGGACTCTTAGCAGATGAATGCCAGATGAGGAGAGGCACAAGGGCTACCCCTGTGGATAGTTCTTTGGGTTCCCTTGGGTGTACACAGTTGCCTCGATCAGGTGCCAGGTGATGTTAATGAACATTCACAGGTCACGGATATTTCATGGGAAAGTAGGACTGTGAGTAAGGAGCGGGTTGTCCTGGCATCAGCTTTCAGTTTTCTTTGTCTCAGTGATGGATGAATAGAATTCTGCTGCATGCTAAGTCGCTTCAGTCGTGTCCAACTCTGTGCAACCCCATGGACAGCAGCCCACCAGGCTCCTCTGTCCACAGGATTCTCCAGGCAAGAGCACTGGAATAGGTTGCCATTTCCTTCTCCAGAATAGGATTCTCTTACCTGGCTAATGTGTCTACAGTTTGTTTCCTTTACCTTCCTAAGCATATGTGTGCTCTTCAAGGTATCTAGCCTTGAGGATCTGTCAGCAAAATTATTTTGACTTGAAAATAATTTGTGTGAATATTTCTAGCTGGTGTTCCTAGCACTATTGAGAAGAAGAATCAGCAGAAAGGAAGAGGTTAAAAATTTAGAAGAAAGGAGAGATAATTGATGAAGCAAGCTCTTGGTCAGGGATGAGGGGATAGGATTCAGAGCCAAGAAAAAGATTAGTTTGTAGGAAGAGTGGGAAGGTGGGAGAACATGGTGTGGACAGATACAGGTGACTTTGTAGATGTGATGGCAAGAAGTTGGGGTGGTTATTTATGGCTTCTGTTTTCCAAGGGAAGAAGGATGTAAAGTCTTCTGCTAGGAGAAGATGAAGCAAGCCTGTTCAGTAATTATATGTACACAATATAGAAATTGATACTAGCCAGGTCTCTGCCATAATGTAAGAGATTCACCATATGATGTGATACGTTAAATGCTAGACAGAGAAAAATGAATTTAGAAGACACGAGTGGTATTCGAATATTCTTTGAAGAATGTATATTTCAAAAGGTGCCGATTGGAAAAGCTTATTTAAGGCATGGGAAATAGTGTGAATGAAAGTACATCAGGAAGAGGGAACACAGTAAGAAATAACTTGAGTGCTGAGTCCATGTGGTGTCCACATGGTGTGAACTGGTGAAGGAGGAGACAAGGGGGTTCAGGCTGTGGGGTAAGGGCCCAAGGCTTTATTCCTGGTAGCAGAACGACATGATTAGGGCTGTG
Organism: Tragelaphus eurycerus; assembly: GCA_935064755.1. Lineage (NCBI taxonomy): Eukaryota > Metazoa > Chordata > Mammalia > Artiodactyla > Bovidae > Tragelaphus > Tragelaphus eurycerus. The sequence goes on along the minus strand of CAKXYN010000024.1, from coordinate 10,157,158 downwards.
TTTCAGAAAGCTCTCTGATTGCACACTAGGAGAGGGACCAGAGAGGGAGACATGAGCACAGAAAGGGCAGGCAGGAGGCTATCACAGAAGTCTAGGAAAGGAGTGATGAGGGCTTGGGTAGATAAGAGCGGTAAGAATGGACAGGAGTGACAAAAAAAGACATCATTCAGGGGAAAGTCCAAAGCAGTAGTTTCCCCAATGGGAAATTAATGTTTTTTTTTTTTATAATGGTGTTTTCTCTTGTAGTAAAATAGTGTGGAGGTGGGGGTGCCAAAGCTAGATATATCCGATTTTTAATTGTTATAATTCAAAGTTTAGCATACTTGCATTTAAAAAGGCAGGTTCATTTAGATATAATTTGTATGTAATAAAATTCATCCTTTTGAAATGTACATTTCCTATGTTTTCAATGTTCATTTTTAAAATGTTTTAATTTTTATTTTTGGCTATACCACACAGCATGTGGGATCTTATTTCCCCAAGCAGGGATCAAACACATGGCCCTTATATTGGAAGCGTGGCATCTTAATCACTTGACTGTCAGAAAAGTCCCCAGTTTTAGTGTTAAAATATTCTTTCTTTAATGAAATGATTGTGAAAATAGATGGTGGTTGTTTTCCTAATGATTCCGTTAACAAAACAGAATTTGGCATCTCTATTTTCAAATGCCAGAATTTGAGAAGAAATTTGACTGGTCTAGAAAATCTGGAAATCTGGAAGCCATTGAACTCATGGAGGCTTATAAAATGAGGAGTCTACAAGGCTGGGAGGATGGTAGATGCCTGAGAAAGGAAACATGGAGAGAGATGCTTGTTGGGGGAGAGGACTGAAGTCTTGAAGGAACCTGGAGCTTCTCTAGATTTGCTCCAGACTCCAATTCAGGCGTGGTTTCACCAGAACAGAGGTAAGTGCAGGGTTGCCTTGCAGGGGAAGCAGGAAGCCTGGCTTCCAATCATGGCTCTGCCCCCATGAGTTGGGCAGCCTTGCAGGGCTTCCAACAGGCAGACATCTAAGACTCTCCCTCCAGTTGAGATATTTGGACACTGAACTCGACTTTATTTGATCACATCTAATATTCTATGTTTGAGCAACTGGGAAATAAAGCAAATAAGCTTCAATCCAAATTGGCTTCAACTTTACTTGAACCATGGGCTTCCCTTGATAGCTCAGTTGGTAAAGAATCTGTCTGCAGTGCAGAAGACCCTGGTTTGATTCCTGGGTAAGGAAGATCCTCTGGAGAAGGGATGGGTTACCTACTCCAGTATTCTTGGGCTTCCCCTGTGGATCAGCTGGTAAAGAATCTGCCTGCAATGCGGGAGACCTGGGTTTGGTCCCTGAGTTGGGGAGACCCCCTGGAGAAAGAAAAGGCTACCCACTTCAGTATTCTTGCCTGGAGAATTCCATGGACTGTATAGTCCATGGGGTTGCAAAGAGTTGGACATGACTGAGCAACTTTCACTTAACTTGAACCACAGGCTTTAACAAGCAAGAATGAACCTGAAATCACCTCAATTTAAGTTTGAGTTTTAGTTTATTTTATTTAATTTTTTGGCTGCACCATGCAGCATGGATGGGGGACTTTCCAACAAGGAATGGAACCTATGCCCTTTGCAGTGGGAAGTGTGGGGTCTTAACCACTGCACCACCAGGGGAACTCTAAGTTTGAATTTTAAAATAACTAATAATTTTCTTCAGATAGGTTTTGGATTTATTATTTAGAATTTTTTTAAAGTTTTAGATTTATTATTTAGTATTTTTTGGTGCTATTATGTATGCTTTTTAGTTCAATCACATTCCATAATTGGTTGATTTGTGTATGGGAATATTCCATACTATGTTTATAGACTGGCAAGATCCAGCAATGTTCCTGAACTTTCCCATTTGTTAGCTTTAAATATTGTTTATATATTCTCTTTCCCATTCTGTTGTTTTCCTCTATTTCTTTGCATTGATCACTGAAGAAGGCTTTCTTATCTCTTCTTGCTATTCTTTGGAACTCTGCATTCAGATGTTTATATCTTTCCTTTTCTCCTTTGCTTTTCACTTCTCTTCTTTTCACAGCTATTTGTAAGGCCTCCCCAGACAGCCATTTTGCTTTTTTGCATTTCTTTTCCATGGGGATGGTCTTGATCCCTGTCTCCTGTACAATGTCACGAACCTCATTCCATAGTTCATCAGGCACTCTATCTATCAGATCTAGGCCTTTAAATCTATTTCTCACCTCCACTGTATAATCATAAGGGATTTGATTTAGGTCATACCTGAATGGTCTAGTAGTTTTCCCTACTTTCTTCAATTTCAGTCTGAATTTGGCAATAAGGAGTTCATGGTCCAAGCCACAGTCAGCTCCTGGTCTTGTTTTTGCTGATTGTATAGAGCTTCTCCATCTTTGGCTGCAAAGAATATAATCGATCTGATTTCGGTGTTGACCATCTGGTGATGTCCATGTATAGAGTCTTCTCTTGTGTTGTTGGAAGAGGGTATTTGCTATGACCAGTGCATTTTCTTGGCAAAACTCTATTAGTCTTTGCCCTGCTTCATTCCGTATTCCAAGGCCAAATTTGCCTGTTACTCCAGGTGTTTCTTGACTTCCTACTTTTGCATTCCAGTCCCCTATAATGAAAAGGACATCTTTTTTGGGTGTTAGTTCTAAAAGGTCTTAATAGAGGAAAACAACAGAATGGGAAAGACTAGGGATCTCTTCAAGAAAATCAGAGATACCAAAGGAACATTTCATGCAAAGATGGGCACAATAAAGGACAGAGATGGTGTGGACCTAACAGAAGCAGAAGATATTAAGAAGAGGTGGCAAGAATACACAGAAGAACTGTACAAAAAAGAGCTTCAAGACCCAGATAATCATGATGATGTGATCACTGACCTAGAGCCAGACATCCTGGAATGTGAAGTCAAATGGGCCTTAGAAAGCATCACTACGAACAAAGCTAGTGGAGGTGATGGAATTCCAGTGGAGCTATTCCAAGTCCTGAATGATGATGCTGTGAAAGTACTACACTCAATATGCCAGCAAATTTGGAAAACTCAGCAGTGGCCACAAGATTGGAAAAGGTCAGTTTTCATCCCAATCCCAAAGAAAGGCAATGCCAAGGAGTGCTCAAACTACCGAACAATTGCACTCATCTCACACGCTAGTAAAGTAATGCTCAAAATTCTCCAAGCCAGGCTTCAGCAATATGTGAACCGTGAACTTCCTGATGTTCAAGCTGGTTTTAGAAAAGGCAGAGGAACCAGAGATCAAATTGCCAACATCCGCTGGATCATGGAAAAAGCAAGAGAGTTCCAGAAAAACATCTATTTCTGCTTTATTGACTATGCCAAAGCCTTTGACTGTGTGGATCACAATAAACTATGGAAAATTCTGAAAGAGATGGGAATACTAGACCACCTGATCTGCCTCTTAAGAAATCTGTATGCAGGTCAGGAAGCAACAGTTAGAACTGGTCATGGAACAACAGACTGGTTCCAAATAGGAAAAGGAGTACGTCAAGGCTGCATATTGTCACCATGTTTATTTAACTTATATGCAGAGTACATCATGAGAAATGCTGGACTGGAAGAAACACAAGTTGGAATCAAGATTGCCGGGAGAAATATCAATAACCTCAGATATGCAGATGACACGACTCTTATGGCAGAAAGTGAAGAGGGGCTAAAAAGCCTCTTGATGAAAGTGAAAGTGGAGAGTGAAAAGGTTGGCTTAAAGCTCAACATTCAGAAAACGAAGATCATGGCATCTGGTCCCATCACTGCATGGGAAATAGATGGGGAAACAGTGGAAACAGTGTCAGACTTTGTTTTTCTGGGCTCCAAAATCACTGCAGATGGTGACTGCAGCCATGAAATTAAAAGACGCTTGCTCCTTGGAAGGAAAGTTATGACCAACCTAGATAGCATATTCAAAAGCAGAGACATCACTTTGCCAACAAAGGTTCACCTAGTCAAGGCTATGGTCTTTCCTGTGGTCATGTATGGATGTGAGAGCTGGACTGTGAAGAAGGCTGAGCGCCGAAGAATTGATGCTTTTGAACTGTGGTGTTGGAGAAGACTCTTGAGAGTCCCTTGGACTGCGAGAAGATCCAACCAGTCCATTCTGAAGGAGATCAATCCTGGAATTTCTTTAGAAGGAATGATGCTAAAGCTGAAACTCCAGTATTTTGGCCACCTCATGCGAAGAGTTGACTCATTGGAGAAGACTCTGATGCTGGGAGGGATTGAGGGCAGGAGGAGAAGGGGACGACAGAGGATGAGATGGCTGGATGGCATCACTGACTCGATGGATGCGAGTCTGAGTGACCTCCGGGAGCTGGTGATGGACAGGGAGGCCTGGTGTGCTGCGGTTCATGGGGTCGCAAAGAGTCGGACACGACTGAGCGACTGATCTGATCTGATCTGATCTCTGATATATTCTCTTAGATGTTCTATGTAGATGATTGTGTTATCTGAAAATAAGGGTAGTTTTCGATTCCCTTCTAATTCTTATACTTTCACTTACTACTTTATTACATTGACTAGGTCTATCAGTGTAATGCCAATGTATGGAGGTGGCAGCCCGCATTTTAGTGACGCCTGACTTCAGTGACAGTGCTTCTAAAGTTTCACAGGGAGTGTGAGTGTGTGTGTGTGTGTATGTATGTGTGTGTTAAAAAAAATACATACCCTTTCTTAGGTTAAGGGATTTTACTTTGTTTTTGTTTTTTTCAAAAATGGGGTGGGAGGTGAGAGAGAGGAACAAGAGGGAGGGGACACATGTATACCTATGGCCGATTCATGTTGATGTACGGCAGAGACCAACACAGTATTGTAAAGCAACCATCCTTCAATTTAAAAAGTTTTAAAAAACCTATTCAGATGGTATATATGGAATGGGCAAACAAGTTCCTACTGTACAGAACAGGGAACTATATTCAATATCCTGTGACAAACCACAGTGGAAAAGAATATGAAAAAGAACACGTATATATGTATATCTGAGTTACTTTGTTGTACGGCAGTCATTAACACAATGTTGTAATTCAACTATACTTCAATAAAAAATAAAAATAAATGAGTATAAAGTGTCAAAGAATTTTTCTGTATTTATTGAAATAATCATTTTATGTTAATCTATTAGTTTTATTAATATTTTACTTAATTTTACTTACCTTTTAATGATCTGACTTAATCTGCCTCCCAGAGAAGTAGGCAGCCTCTAGTTGATTCCATGGCTACAAGCTAGTGGTTGAGCAGTCAATCTTGGAGGAATTCCGAGGTGGAAAGATCAGGACTGGAGTCTAAGATTCTGCCATTTTCTACAGCGATAGCCCTTGATCCTGCCACGTGAGCGGCTAATACATCTCACAGCCAAGGGCCTGGATCCCTTTCTGAGAGGCTACCATTTGGTTCTGAGCAGCCACTGGAAAAACCACACACCTGCTCCTGCCTTTGTGCCCATCACAAACTTCCCCCAACAGAGCTGCTCTGGTCCTGCTGATTGTGCTGCCTGGTCCCTCTCTTTGTCAGCTTGACGTGGTGAATTTATGGATAGATTTTCTAATGTACTGATCACTTCTAACCAGGGACTGAACTTGGGCTCCGGCAGTGAAAGTGTGGCATCCTTAACCATTAGACTGCCAGGGAATTCTTTTTTTAAAAAATCTTATATAATTTTATTTATTTGTGGCTGTGCTGGGTCTTCGTTGCTGCATGGGCTTTTCTCTGGTTGTAGCAGGTGCAGGCTACTCTCCAGTTGGCTGTGCACAGACTTCTCATTGTGGTAGCTTCTCATGCTGGGAAGCATGGGCTCTGGGGTGTGCAGCTTTCAGTAGCTGGGGCACAGGGGACCCATAGTTGCTGCTCCCCTGCCCTAGAACATAGGTTCAGTACTGTGGCACACGGGCTTAGTAGCCCTGCGGCAGGGTGGGATCCTCCCAGACCAGGAGTTGAATCCATGTCTCCTGCATTGGCAGGTGGACCCTCCACTGGGCCACCAATGAAGCTCCTACAGTAGAATCTTAAACTTGTATCTTCCACGGTCCTTTCTAGTCTCTTTTTAAGTAATTGAAACACTTAATTTTTTCTACCTTTCTCATCTTAGCAATAATATACTAACATTTGCATTAAACTTCCCAACCAATAGCAAACACTTTCTGGACTTCATTCTAAGTTTTACTGGTATTGCTCATCATTGATTCTTCTTAACATTGTCTCAGTTCTTGAGTTATTTATTCCAGTTCACGAGAATCTTTCTTTTAGTGACTTTCGGAGTTCTGGGTACTGGGTATTGTATTTCTCATTCCTTGCATGCTTGAATCTGTGTTTATTTTGCTTTTTCAGGGAACAGGCTTTTAAAAATTGATGTAGATGCTTCCTGTCATGCCATTAATCTATTTTTTTCTGGCATTAGGGTAAGGGAAATCTTTCACTGTAATAATCATTTTTGGGGGGTAGGAGTCTTATCTCTTCCTCAATCTCTGAGTAGAAATCATTTCATATACTTGAACTTCAGAAATATCACTCAGGGTATCTTGGTCTATATCTTTCTCCGTAAGCTAGCTTGAATCTTGTTAAGCCCCTTCAATGGCAAGATTCAAGATTTTTTTTTGATTAAGAGACAGGTATTTTTCTCATTTCTTTGATTATTGTTTCTCTGCTGTATGTTTAGTTCTCTTTCTGGGATTCCTTTTATATAAATATAGAATCTCTTATATCTATATTTATGTAAACTATATCTTTTCTCCTTTTCACCTTGATGGTTTCCCTCTGAGTCCTGGGGAAAACTTTTGAGGTGGTTCTCTAATTCAAAGATTTGGTTTTATTCAGGTACTCACTTTCTGTTCACTAGATCAGTCCCCACAAAAGACATTTCCCCAAATTCCCATTGTTTGTGGTTCTGATGTAAAAAGCAAATACTCCTGAAAGGCCCAGACCACCCAATTACTCATGCTTTATTAGGGTGGGTGTCCCACAGCCTCTTTTTTTTGGTGATGACAGAAAGACTGAGGTGTTAGGGCACTGTAGGGACACACTGGGACCAGCCTTATCTACTTCATACTTTGCTAGATCCTGTCTCTGGCTGGGGATCTCAAAGGCTCAGCACACACCTGCAAAGGGAGAAAGAATATCAAGCGTTCTTGAGATGGCATGTGGGAATGACATCTCTCATTCCTCAAATCACATCATGATTGGAGGAGTGGTTTTCTTAAACACATGCAGTAGGGAAAGAACTGTTTGTTTTTATTTTGCACTTAGGGTAGGAGAGAGAGAGTGAGAGAGTGTTTGTGTACTGTGTTGAGGAACAAGGAGACATTTGGAAAAGGAACTTATAGGAAGAACATAAATATCTAATGAGCATTTATCTAGTTACTTGCTGTATGCTTATGTATATTAGAAACCTTCTTTCCCAACTCACTGATGAATTCTTCAGTAAATTCTTAGTTGCTCAAAGTAACAATGGATGTGATTTCATTGAAAAAAATGCTTATCAACATTTCTTCCCTTAGACAGTATCTACGTGGTAAGATAGCTTGTATCCATTCATCTGTCCCTTTATTTAACATTTTTTAACTGTAGCACAGTTGATTTACAATATCATATTAGTTTCAGGTGTACAATATAGTGACTCAATATTTTATAGATTATACTCCATTTAAAGTTTCTATGAAATCTTGGCTGTGTTCTCTGGGCTCTATAGTATATCCTTGTTTTTTGATTATTTTATACATAGTAGTTTGTATTCCTTGATCCCTACCCCTGTCTTGCTCCTCCCCCTCTTCCTCTCGGGAACCCCTGATTCTCTATATCTGTAAGTCTATTTTAACAAACGTTTTTGAGCACCTCCCTATGCCAGGCACAGTGATGGGCTCCAGAGATGAGCAGAGAAGACAGTCAAGGTGCCACCCTCCAGGAGCTTACGATCTTATGTAACAAAAGGGCACTGCTTAAGTGGGACCCGTGCAGGTGGACTAGGGAGGAAGGAAGATTCCCGCTAGGGATTGAGTCCGTGTCCCCTGGGATGTGTCTTCGATCATCTTTCTTTCACCTGTTCCTCTTTACCATCATTTCCGCAGGTTGCCTGTAGTTCCTCTTGTCTGTGTATCTCAGATCCTGACATTTGTTTCCAACCTGTTGACTCTAATAACACTTTGATTTAAAAAGCTTTTTATTCTATATTGGGATATAGCCAATTAACAGACAATGCTGTGGTAGTTTCAGGTGAACAGCAAAGAGATTCAGCCATATATACACGTTCTGCTAACTCTTTGTGAAACACCCTTCAGCTACAGTTTGACACTGATTTCCTAGTGCAGTTCCTAGTGCAGTTAGAACCCTCCCTGTAGGGTTCTAACAGGTCCTTGAGACCAGGCCTAATTCCCACTTGGCCCATTTTATGGGGAGAATCTGATAGTATCCACCATCTGCCAGAGGGACCTGCTCCAGTCTTAATCTTGGAACACTTCTGTAACCGGTGGCACTAGTGGTAAAGAACCAGCCTGCCAGTGCAGGAGATGCAAGAGATGCGGGTTTGATTCCCAGGTTGGGAAAATCCCCTGGAGCAGGGCATGGCAACCCACTCCAGTATTCTTGCCTGGAGAATACCATGGACAGAAGGGCCTGGAAGGCTACAGTCCATAGGGTCACAAAAAGCTGGACAAGACTAAAGTGACTTAGCACGCACGCATGTGTGAAAACCCAGTCTGCCTGGATGGGAAAGGCTGAGTCTGTGTGTACAGACTCTGGGAGGCAGAGCTACACACACGGCTCTGGTTCTCTGTCCACCACCCCCGTTTGCCCAGAGCTCTTCACACCATCGCCAAGGACAACTGCACACAGTGGCTGTCTGCCGTCTGGATGATTGAAACCATTAATCATTTACCAAACCCTGGCTGCAGCCTTTCATTAATTATCACTCTGGACATCACTCTGCTAATGATGTCCCTCAGGAAAAGGGAAAAGTAATTCCCATTCCAATGCAGACTTGGTGCAAACAGACCATACTTCATAAATGAATCAGGAGTGGGCGTTTTGCCTTGAGTTCCTTTGAACTCTTGCTTCACAGAGAGAGAGAAGAGCTGAAAGTAGGCGTAATTGGATAAAATGAAGCAGGTGAAGATTCTGTTTGAGTACCAGTGTTAATGTGCTGTTGTTCAGTCTATTGTTTTAGCTAGGAGTTGGGGGGTCACCTTTACTGAGATGTCTTCTCAGTCCAGGTGCTTGTTGCAGTTTAGTCCTGAGTCGTATCTGACTCCTTTGCCACCGCATGGACTGTAGCCCACCAAACTCCTGTCTGTGGGATTTCCCAGGCAAGAATACTGGAGTGGGTTGCCATTTCCTTCTCTAGGGGATCTTCCCCACCAGGATCTTCCTGAACACGTCTCCTGCATTGGCAGAGGATTCTTTACCACTGAGCCACCTGGGAAGCCCCCAGTACAGGTGGAGACTTTCTTAAATATGAAACCAGGAACTGGACACAGCTCTCTTTAAATGAGACAGTCTCATAAAGCCACTGATGTCCTTCTCAGACCATGATACCCACTCTTTAAGAAGGCAGCTTATTTTTCCCTATTTGATCTGATCTTGTTGACCCAAGGAGGACTAAATGAGTTTAAATATATGAACAGTACCTGAACACAGTAAGCATTCAATGCTCCAAAGAATAAAGGAAAGTCTTTATCATTTTCTGTGCTCTGAAATTGTGGCTGGCTTCTATAGGATTTGTTTCAGACATTGTGGGACACAACAGAGGAGTTTCACTATTATATCCAAGCAACTGTTGAGTCCATTCCTACCCACACAGCAAGAAGGTGTCTGGAAGCATCTGGAAGTAGACTCCCAAATGATATCTCACATCAAAACAAGCAGGGGGGCTTGAGGCTAAACATGTCAAAATTTTATCAGCCTTTTGGATCCAGTGTGGCTTATAGAATCCTGGACCTGTTTTGGAAGTCTGGCAATTTTTCTGGGTAGGGAGTAGCGAGTATGCATTCACCCAACAAATGTCGATATTTGAATAGTAAGCACTGTCCTAGGTGCTAAAATTTTTAAAAGTTTTTCATTTCTAACTTTATTACTATTTTTCATGACAATTAGGTAAAATAGAAAATAAGGAGCATGATATCACTCCTGTTTCTTGTTCAAGACTTTTTGGTGATGGTGATGGGGGTTTCCTTCCTGAATCTTCCCCCAGGAGACTGAGTCCTGTTCTCCCCCGTGTGTGTTCTAGCTGGGGCTGTCTCCTTTTGAATGCTCCCTCTGCTAATGCAATGAGAAAGTCTGGACCCTTCTGTCCCTGGGAGGCTTGTTCCTCCTCTCTCTCCTAGGTAGATAGCTTTAGGCCAATCCTGGGACCCTTGAGGGAAAGACTGCCCTCTTTGGGGTGTGTTTTCCCACAGATTTATCTTTCCGTGGTGATATCTCCAGGACTAAGAGAGGGTATGGATCTAGAGACAGTGGGACAAGAAAGCCACTCAGATGGGTTTTAAATCAGTCGTTGTTGTCTCTTTGGTCATGTTCGATCCTGTGTACTGGGGCCCACCAGGCTCCTCTGTTCATGGGGTTGTTCAGGTAAGAATACTGGAGTGAGTTGCAATGCCCTCCTCTTAAATCAGGCTACTCAGGTCAATCTGGGCTTCCCAGGTGACTCTATGGAAAAGAATCCGCCTGACAATGTAGGAGATGTGAGTTCAATCCAGGGGGTCTGGAAAGATCCCCTGGAGAAGGAAATGGCAACCCATTCCAGTGTCCTTATCTGGGAAATCCCATGGACAGAGGAGCCTGATGGGCTACAGTCCATGGTGTCTTGAAAGAGTCAGACTGGACTTAGTGACAACAACAACCACTCAGATATTTAGATGAGCCAAAGCAAGATCCTCTGAAAATATGGTCCAGTCTATTCATCCAGGGTTCCTCAGAGAAGGAAAAGTTGGGGGCAAAGCTCTAATAATACTCTTTTGGCTTTATCCTCTATATTTAAGTCTTTTACGGGGATCTAACTGGGATCTCTTTGACCTTAGGAGGCAGGTGCTGGAGAGTTTAGGAGTCTCATCCCTTTTTTTCTATTTCTTTCCTTCTTAGACACACATTGGTGTGTTCTGCAGACTGAGCTGGGTATATTCTCAGGGGAAAAGCCTTACATGAAGAGGGGGGCTCCTCCTGCACTGGGAGACCTCTCACAGTGACATTTCAAACCTCACTTGCAGCTGGATGCTGCTGGGCAATGCCAACTGTCAAGCTGGTCATGTTTGAGTTTTGCGAGGAGAGGAAGTGGTTTTTGGCTGAGGGCAGGTTTCTCAGTGATTGCACAAAGAAAACACAGTTGCATTTCCTTGAAGGCAAAGTTTCAGGCAGAGATCCAGGCTCTTGCAGTAGGAGAGATGATAGGTTGAATCTATTTTTGATAAAATTAGGGATATGTTTTGGGGCCTGAACAGGCTTATCCAGAACTGTGATCTGCAGAGCAGTCTCACTTCTCAGGGACAAGGACACTGAATAGCAAAGAGTTCTGCTGTCTTATTAGAAGGATATAACGCTGGCATCATTTCTTGAACCACAACAGGTGCCCCTCAAATTAGACTGGGCTTCTGAGCTCAGTGTCAAGCATTCGACCCTGATCATACTTTTATTTACCCTGCTTTTCAGTAATCTTATTTCTGGCCTGTCGCTCTAGACAAAGTAGATCTTGTGGCAGAATAAATGAGTAGTGTAAGGAATATTTGTATTCACAGAGTCACAAAGAGATAATGTATTGAAAAGACTGAGAACATAATGTTCTGGGCCCTGATGGCCTGGGTTTGAATCCTAGCTCCATTACTATTCAGATAGATAAGTTGGCCAAGTTACTTAAACCCTCTGTTTTTCTCATCTGTATAAGGGGGGCATAAATAGTAACAGCCTTTAGGACTGCTGAGGAAACAAAATGTTAATGTGTATTAAGGACCTAAAATAGTGTCTAAGTATTTGCTTTTCTAAAAAAATGTGATTAATCATTTACTGTTTTACACTCAGTAGCTTCCCAGGGACAAGAGCAGTGTTTAGCTTGCTCGCTGCTAGCTCACCAGAAATAAGTGCAATACCTGGGACATGACTGAAGTGCAGCTAATATTTGTTGTGTGAGAGAATATTTTAAAGTGGCTTAAGGTTCTTCAGAGTCAGAGAAATAAAGTAGCTGAGGAATTCCTGGGTTTTTGCATCAAGCATGCAGCCAAGGATGTGCTATGTTTCCCGGGTTTCTGAGGGATAGACGTAGCCTGTACCAACAGGTGCATCATGGCCTTTGTGCTCTGCTCTGTTTGGAGAAATAGAGACACTTAGAAAATTACAGGAAATAGAAGTGGGAGTAGGAGGGGCTATGTGCATAGCTCCTAAGAGGATGTAGAGTCTTTTTGTAAGTAAAGTCTAACGATAAATTCAGAAAATAAATTTTCCTACTGTTTCCAGCTTTTAGGGGCTGCCCACTTTCCTTGGCTCATGGCCCCCTTCCTCCATCTTTAAAGCCAGTAGCATCAGGCAGAGTCCATCTCTCTGGTTCCCTCCTCCAATGTCCTCTTTCTACATTTAAGGATCTCTGGGAATACACTGGGCTCGTTGGGTGTTGTTTTCCCTGCCTAGACTATCCTCTGTGCTCAGGTGCTGGGCTGGGTTGTGTCCCTGACCTTCCTGCGAGCTGACCCAAGCCTCTGGCCTCCACTGTCACTTCTGGCCTGCCTGCCTGCTAAAGCACTTAAGTCGTGTCTGACTCTTTGTGACCCTATGGACTGTAGCTCTCCAGGCTCCTGTATCCATGGGATTCTCCAGGCAAGAATACTGGAGTGGATTGCCATGCCCTCCTCCAGGGGAATCTTCCCCACCCAGGGATCAAAACCCCGTCTCCTGCATTGCAGGCAGATGCTTTACTGCCAAGCCACCAGGGAAGCCCCTATTCTTGGCCAGGTCAGACCCAAAGTCAGGATGCTCAGTCTGTATTCCATGTTTTGCTACCATCATAGATTTGAGATTTGGGGTTTTCTAAAAACATGCTTACATTCTTAAAATTGAAACTAAATAGACATTTTTTTTTAAAAGGAAGGAAATTGGGGCTTTCAATGACTCCAAGTTGTCACTGAGGTATGAGGAAGGTAGAAACAGAGAAGAGAAGATAAAAACATGAAGCTCCCAAGAGCCTTGGTACTAGGTTTGGGTATAGTAAATGATATATTTGGGGATTCTCATAAAAGAATAAAATAAAGTAAGCTGCTGGGCAATTGATGACTCAGGCCACTTTGGGTGAAAAAGCATCATCTGTGGACTGATATGGCCTCAGTTATCTCAGCATGATGTAGCCAGAAAAACCCAATAACGTCTACTTTCCATTGTATTTGGCAAGTAAGATGATTGATTATCTCAGCATGAAAGATGAAATACATGGGCACATGGACATTGCATCCAAATATACATGCACTGAAATAATTCTCAGTTTGTCAGTTAAGTAGTGATCGAAACTTTTCCTAGCTCGTGAATTTTAGGCTCTTCTCTTTGGAGGGTGAACCAAACTGCAGGAGTCCCCAGGGCCTGAGGAAGCTGAGGGCTCTTTGACCGCTGCTGATGTCATCCAGGTTTCTGCTTGTCTTGATTAGACTGAGAAAAGCCAAACACTGCTTGTTGAAGCAGATATTGATTTTTGCCAGGAAGTTCTGTCATCAATAGTAATTACAATTGCTTTTTAAATTTATTAGATCAGGAAATCTAATAAGTTTTCCATGAGTCCTCTCCCCACTTTTTGTTGGTATGTGGAATAATCTCATCAAGCTGTTTCTGAGAATGTGGGCCTTAAACCAGGACTTATATATGAAATGCAAACTGTTGCTTTCCTCTTTGCTGATATTCATGGAAACCACCTGCTTAGCTGCGTGGCCTTGGGTAAAACAATTTAGCCAGGCTACTTTAATTAGGCGTTGTACCTCTTTTTCTATATTTTATAGTGAGAAAAATAATTGTACCTAGCTCTTCAGTTTTTGTAAAGATTAACCAGATTTATCCACTGAATACTTAGAACCCAGGAACACATAGTAGGTGCTTAAATGTCAGCTTTCACTGTTACTGTTATCATTGATGAACACATGAAAAGGCATCTGAGACATGTATTGTAGAGAATAGAAATGGATCCTTTTAAAGGTTTGTACTGAGGCGGTGCAGAAATGAACAGAGGGTTTGGGGATTAACTGAGTACAGCAAGCTGAAATCCCATATGTGTTGAAGATAAAAAGAAACAAACTTGTCTAATTATAAAGCATTGCATATTTATGTAGAAAACATACAATTATACAAAAAGAAAAAATATATCCAAACTCCACAATCCAGAAATAACCACTGTTAACATTCGGATATTTTTTCTCCCAGAGATTTTTCTTTGCATCTATAAATACATGTGTTTTGTTTTTTTTTTTAACATGTTTAAGATTTTGTGCTATGTGGTATTATTTTAATTTTTATATTTTATTTTCTTTATGACATTTTATATATACATCAAAATAATATGACATCTATATAACTTATAAAACATAATAAAATAATGAACACTTATGAACATGCTCTAATCTTTATTCCTCCTCTCTACCCCCGAGGTAATGACTATCTCAAATTTTGTGTTTTTAATTCCCTTGCATTTAAAATAAAAATGGTTTTTATCTATGTCCAAGTAATATATTATTTGTTCTTGAGTTTTATTTTTAAAAAGCCTCATATTGTCTATGCTACTGCTAAGTCACTTCAGTCGTGTCCAACTCTGTGAGACCCCATAGACGGCAGCCCACCAGGCTCCCCCGTCCCTGGGATTCTCCAGGCAAGAACACTGGAGTGGGTTGCCGTTTCCTTTTCCAGTGCATGAAAGTGAAAAGTGAAAGTGAAGTTGCTTAGTCATGTCCGACTCTTGGCGACCCCATGGACTACAGCCTACCAGGCTCCTCCGTCCATGGGATTTTCTAGGCAAGAGTAGTGGAGTGGGGTGCCATTGCCTTCTCCGCATATTGTCTATAATCTACTTAAAATGGATTTATTAAAAAAAAATAAGCATTCTATTTCCGTGAATGCACATAGCTTGATCTATCTTGCATTATTTGACAGCAAATCATTTTCACTTTTGTATAGTATTCTATTGTGTGCTTATACTATACAAAAATCTATTCTGATGGTGGATGTGTAGGTTTCTAGTTTTTTGCTATTACAGAGCTGCAGTGAATTTTTGTGTCCTTGTCATATAGGGTAGTGTCAGTTATGGCATGAAAAATGGTTAGAAATGCAAATTCTTGAACTCTATCCAAGACCCATTGAATCAAAAACTCTGGGATGGACCCAGTAATCTGTGTTTTAACTGGTCCTTCAGGTACTCTGATGCTTGAAGTTTGAGAACCACTGCTGTAGGGAACTTGTTTAAGTGTGGACTTACTGGGTAAAAGGGTACACAAAGTTGTAGAATGTGGCTGTTCACTAGTGTAGCCACATAGCAAGTGAGCTCTTAATTCCAAGGCAAATGTATCACTCTTTCCTTTGTTACTGTGTGCGTGTGCACGCGTGTACTCTCTCTCTCTCTCTTATATATATATATATATATTCCACCCCCCCCCCGCCCTCGCCACACACACACACACACACACACACACACACACACTACACAGCTTGTAGGATCTTTGTTATCTGACCAGTGAATCCGGGCCTCTGGCAGTGGAGACTTCATGTCATAACCACTGGACCGCCAGGAAATTCCCTTTTTATATATTGTTTGAGAAAATTTCCCATACCTCAAGGCAAGAAAGGTATATGCCTGCATTTTCTCCTGATAGCTTTGAGCCTTGGCCTTTCAGACTCAATGCCTTAATCTATGTGGAATTGCTAGATTCCAGAGGCAGGGATCCTATTCCATTTTCCCTCCATGACTGATCAACTGAAAGCATGAGGCAGCATTTTGGAGGGCTCGGGGGGGGGGGGGGGGGTGGGGGGCGGGGCTCGGGGGGGCTCTGGTACTTTATGTTTCAAGGCAGGAAGAATTCAGTGAAAGGCAACATTTAGATAAGAAGTGATTGAGCAGAATAGGACTTGTGGGGCTTACAAGGAGGTGAGAGGTTCTGTGCCACAGGAACTTAGTAGGCTACAGTTTATAATCAAAGAAAAAAGTGAGAATGGGGAAAAGACCACCTTCTTCCCCTTTTTTGAGTAGATGTCATGTCCCATATTGGGTGGGGGAGTTTTCTTGTCTTTATATGGTCAAGCTGGATTGTCATGGCACAGTGGAAATGAGCAAAAAAGCAGTCATATATGCTAAAAATGGTAAGTCAGCTCAGGTTTTAGTGTAAGATCACCTTTTCCTTATACTTTTGCTTTTAGGGTGTGCAGAGGAGTGTGTCCTAGGAATCATTAACTTACTGAACTCATCAGGCAGGGTGTGGGCCTCATGCCACCACTGTTTTATTGTTGGGAGCATGTCTCACGCTTCAGCAACATGATTTTGTTGCTAGGCAAGCCTGCTTGGTTTTGTGGTTAAGCAAACCTGCATTCTTGAGTGACCATTAACTTACAGGGATCTCCCATATTTTTTCTTTACTTACTGTCCACTGGTGGGATTAACTATTTAATTACCAACCTTGTCCCTTTATTCTGTCCCTATCACAGCTGTTTCACTTCTTTTTAGGCAGAGGGAGGCTATTTGTCATGATCTACAATGCCACCTTTGTAGTATAGTCAAGATTCCACATGTACATGGACCTGATTGTAAGGCATCTTTTTGTTTCGTTCATCAGCTTATCAATTTTTGTGCTGATATCACACTGTTTTTAATAACTAAGGTTTTATAATAAACCTTGGTATCTGCTAGGACAGTCCCCTCAATCAAATTTTCTTCAGGAGTGTCTTGGTTATCCTTGATCCTTTGCTTTTCCATATACATCTTCAGTTCAGTCAGTTCAGTCGCTCAGTCGTGTCCAACTCTCCATGAATCGCAGCACGCCAGGCCTCCCTGTCCATCACCAAGTCCCGGAGTTCACTCAGACTCACGTCCAACGAGTCGGTGATGCCATCCAGCCATCTCATCGTCTATCGTCCCCTTCTCCTCCTGCCCCCAATCCCTCCCAGCATCAGAGTCTTTTCCAATCAGTCAACTCTTCTCATGAGGTGGCCAAAGTACTGGAGTTTCAGCTTTAGCATCATTCCTTCCAAAGAACACCCAGGACGATCTTTAGAATGGACTGATTAGATCTCCTTGCAGTCCAAGGGACTCTCAAGAGTCTTTTCCAGCACCACAGTTCAAAAGCATCAATTCTTCGGCACTCAGCCTTCTTCACAGTCCAACTCTCACATCCATACATGACTACAGGAAAAACAATAGCCTTGACTCAATGGACCTTTGTTGGCAAAGTAATGTCTCTGCTTTTGAATATGCTATCTAGGTTGGTCATAACTTTCCTTCCAAGGAGTAAGCGTCTTTTAATTTCATGGCTGCAGTCACCATCTGCAGTGATTTTGGAGCCCCCCAAAATAAAGTCTGACACTGTTTCCCTGTTTCCCCATCTATTTCCCATGGAGTGATGGGACCAGATGCCATGATCTTAGTTTTCTGAATGTTGAGCTTTAAGCCAACTTTTTCACTCTCCACTTTCACTTTCATCAAGAGGCTTTTTAGTTCCTTTTCACTTTCTGCCATAAGTGTGGTGTCATCTGCATATCTGAGGTTATTGAGATTTCTCCCGGCAATCTTGATTCCAGCTTGTGTTTCTTCCAGTCCAGCGTTTCTCATGATGTACTCTGCATAGAAGTTAAATAAGTAGGGTGACAATATATAGCCTTGACGTACTCCTTTTCCTATTTGGAACCAGTCTCTTGTTCCATGTCCAGTTCTAACTGTTGCTTCCTGACCTGCATATAGGTTTCTCAAGAGGCAGGTCAAGTGGTCTGGTATTCCCATCTCTTTCAGAATTTTCCACAGTTTGTTGTGATCCACACAGTCAAAGGCTTTGGCATAGTCAATAAAGCAGAAATAGATATTTTTCTGGAACTCTCTTGCTTTTTCCATGATCCAACGGATATTGGCAACACATCTTAGAACTGGCTTTCTAAGACCTCTGAAAATAAATCTGTTGGGATTTTTATTAATTTTATTGAATCTATAAATCAGTTTGGATTAGATTGATATCCTTATGATATTAACTTGTCTTATTAAACATCGCATATCTCACTATTTAGGCTTTCTTTAATGTACTCCAATTAAATTAAAAATTTTTTTCCTAGTAGGTCTCATATATCACTTTTAGATTTATTTCTGAATATCTTCTGTTTTTTATAACTCTTATAGACAAAAACTTTTTATTTATATATTTTTGTATCCCATGGCTTATTTATTTTATACCAAAAGTCTGTACCTTAGTACGTTAAAACAAAATTTAAAAAATTTTTATATTGGAGCATATTTGATTTACAATGTTGTGTTAGTTTGAGGTGTGTAGCAAAGTGATTCAGTTATACACATACACATAGCTATTCTTTTTCAGATTCTTTTCCCATATAGGTTATTACAGAGTATTGAGTAGAGTTCGTGTGCTATAGTAGTCCTCATTGGTTATAAGTTTTATATATAGTAGTATGTGTATTTTAATCCCAGCCTCCTAATTTATCCCTCCCCCACATCCCTTTGGTAACTATATGTTTGTTTTTTACGTCTGTGTGTCTATTTCTGTTTTGTAAATAAGTTCATTTGTGTGTGTTTTGAGATTCCACATATAAGCAGTGTCATATATGTGTCTTGATCTGAATGGCTTACTTAGTATGATAATCTCTAGGTCCATCCATGCTACTGCTAATGGTGTTATTTCAGTCTTTTTTATAGTTGAGTAATATTCCATTGTATATATGCACCACCTCTTTTTTGTCCATTCATCTGTTGATGGACATTTAGGTTGCTTCCATGTCTTGGCTATTGTACATAATGCTGCTACCAACATAGTGAGTGCGTGTATCTTTTTGAATTATAATTTACTCCAGATGTATGCCCAGGAGTGGGGTTGCTGGGTCATATGGTAGCTCTACTTCTAGTTTTTTAAGGAACCTCCATACTGTCTCCATAGTGGTTGTACCAACTTACAGTCCCACCTAGAGTGTAGGAGGGTTCCTATTCCTCCATACATTCTCCAACATTTATTGTTTGTAGACTTTTTGATGATGGCTATTCTGATTGATGGGAGGTGACACCTCATTGTAGTTTTGATTTCCTTTTCTTAAAAATTAGTGGTGTTGAGCATTTTTTCATGTGTCTATGGGCCATCTATATATCTTCTTTGGAAAATGTTTATTTAGGTCTTCTGCCCACCCCCCTTTTTTGTAACTGTGTGTGTGTTTTTTTTTTTTTTTTTTTTTTTTTAATGTTGAGCTGTTTGACCTCCTTCCCCAATCTTTCTGTTATCTATCATTTACTTTAAAGATTCCTCAGATAGATGTCCCATACATTCTGGCCATGGTTTATAGCTGCATTCAATGAGAGATGATACTAATGTGTTTGCTCTGTTTTGCCTGGAATCAGGACTATATTCTCATTCTTGAATGATAGTCTTGTTGGGAATACAGCTCTAAATTGATAGCTATTTTTATTTCTCTTCTAACTACGCATTGTTCTCTGACTACTTTTCAATGTCTTCTCTTGTCTTTCTGGTTCTCTGTCACTACAACATATGTAGGTGTGGATTTCTCCTCCTACCCCCCCCCCCCCCAGCTTTTTGGGGATATATTGTATTGTAGATTCACAATTATCGCCAGTTCTGGAAAATTTCAGTCACTATCTCTTCAGACACTGTCTCTTTTTTGGTATTCTTTTCTTTCCCTCATACTCATGTTAGATATACATTTGTGTATTAATTGTGGTTTTTATTTTTTATATTTCTTAGTGCTTTGATGTCTTGGGACTTGCTGACCCAGGAGAGATTGCCCCTGTCAAGGATAGCTAGTTCCTAGAGATAGTAAATGACCCACCTGGGTGTGTGCTGTTCACATGGAAGCTGGCCAGTCTACAGCCCACACGCCCCACCACCTTCTCTGTTGAACCCTTATCCTCCTGCCCTAATCACCTGAGGCGAGGTACCAGACATGTCGTGCTCTGAAATTATTCAGTGTGGCCAACCCTAAGCCTGCCTATCCTGCCCACCTACTCCTTCCTAGGGAAATCGTAATAAAAGCTCTTGCCTGTATTTCCCCCTTGCTCCCTCCAACTTCTAACTTCCCTGTGTGGTCCAGCATGGCATGTTATGCCTTCTATTCCTCGGGATCTGTGGGTGAAACAATTTGTTCCTTCACGATAGTCATTTCTGTGTCTGCATTTCCTACCGCACCTGATTAAGACATATTCTCAAACATTTAAACTTTTTCAATCTATCCTGCATAACTCCTTTCACCCTTTCATATTTTCCATACACTGACCTCTCTGTGATAGAGTGGGTAATCTCTTAACCTCTGTTTTCCAGTTTACTAATTCCCTTCTTATTTTTATAAGTTCCACTAGTTCTTTTTCAAATGTGCCTGCTATTCCTTATGGTATCTTGATTTTTTGTTCATATTTCAAATTCCATTATTCATTTGTTTGGATATTTTCTGTATAGCTACTCTATGTTCTGAGTCTGAGAGTTCCAGTACTGCCAGCCTCTAGGGGTCTAAATCCATCGTTTGTTTCCATTGGATATGTCACATTATGGCTTAATTTCTCAAGTGCTTGCTTAGCATTGTGAGTTTATTGCTTGACCTTAATTCTGTTGGCCTAGACTGAAGTCATTTGGGGGTATGAGATGCTATGGACATGGAGCTACTTTACTTTATTGTGTGGTGAAGAGTGAACCTTACCTGAGGAGAAGCCTGGCCTCCGCTGCTGGAGGGTGGTCTCCAGGTCTTTAGAATACTATGTCTGATAGGAACATTTAGATTTTGTCTTGAATGGGTTTTCTCACCCTTTATGCCATCTTCCCTCCCTTTCCACCACCTCTTTTCACCCCTGGTGGGTTTTGCGTGCTTGTCTGCTTGGCAGCATACCCCTGTTGATTTTGGCTGGACTTTAGGCTCCTCACTGTCTAAGCACCAGGATTAATTTCTTAGATGGAGTTTCCCCCTTGACCTGACGCTGAGCACCTGCTCTACCACGTGAGGAATTCCATCTCTAGGTCTGTCTTTGGGGCTTCACTGGCCAGTTTCAATGTACCCTTCCAATCCTAGTTGCATCCTGAAGTGTAATATCTGAGTTAATAGTGCTGTCTGAGTTCTAATCACTGGGGAGAACTCAGTTCAGGTTGTAGAGTTCCATGCATCAGGCTGAGTCCATGGGAGAAGCAGGGTAAATAAGCAGTAGTTGCCCAGAATGGCTGCATAGACGTGGTGGTGTTTGTCTAGGCTTGATGACGACAACAGTGATGATGTCAGTAGTGAGGGAAGGAACACTGCTTCCTCTTCATCCCACTCAGGAGCACTGACCTTCGTCCACCTCCTCAGGGGCTGAAGCCTTGCTAATCTGATGATGGAACTGAGTCCCAGACAGTGACTTATGTGTGTGGGGGGCTTTGTGCCTTGAGAGGTGCTATTTTGGGGTCCCCCGCCTCTCTCTTGTTCTTTTCCATTCACCTGACTGTAGAATTTGTAAATGGACACGTCTTCCTTTTTCATGTTGAGTCTAAGGAGTTGGATAGTTGGATCCTGCGGGGCTCTGAGGGTCATCTTTCTCTTTACTCCCCTCTGTAAGTGCTTCTGAACTTGTTAATTCCTAGATCGAGTGTACAGGGAAGAGTGAGGCCAGTGAAGGTCTGTCTCAAGGAGAATCTACTCTGCATTTTTCACAGAGCTCTTTTCAGAATGTCAGGCATTTGAAAGCTGGTCATACGTTGTTTTAAAATGTTCATTCTGCCTCTGCACCTTGCATGTACCTTCCTAGACTCTTGTAGTAGGGAGTGGATGTGATTGCAGGGCAGAATTTGTCATTTCTGGGTCTCTGACCATATGAACGAGAATACAGGCAAAAACAATTATTACCTTCCTCCTAATGATCACTACGAGGCAGGAACTCATCATGCAGTTATAGGTTCCAGCAATGAGTGGTCGCCACTGCTGTTCCTGAGGGAGAAGGAATCAGGAGGGCAAGGACAGAGAGACAGTGAGCTGCCAGAAGCAAGGCTCTGGCAATCAGAATGTTGTCCATTACGGAAGGCCTGATGCAGCTTCCCTGCGTCACCTCCAAAAATAATTCCTTGTGACCCAAGGTCCAGTCTCACCCAACAGAGGGATAATTTATTTAAAATTTTTAATTGGAGGATAATTGCTTTACAGTGCTGTGCTGGTTTCTGCCATACAACAATGCAAATCAATCATAATTATATCTATATCCCCTCCCTCTTGAGCCTCCCTTCCCCCTTGCTCCCCATCCCTCCAGAGTCATCACAAAACACCAGGTTGGACTCCCTGTATTATATAGCAGCTTCCCACTAGCTAGCTGTTTATTTATGTTTTAATTTAAATTTATTTATTTTAATTGGAGGCTAATTACTTTACAATATTGTATTGGTTCTGCCACACATCAACATGAATCTGCCATGGGCATACACTTTTTCCCCATCCTGAACCCTCCTCCCACCTCCCTCCCCGTACCATCCCTCCAGGTCATCCCAGTACACCAGCCCCCAGGATCCTGTATCAAACCTGGACTGGTGATTCATTTCTTGTATGATATTATACTTGCTTCTATGACATTCCCCCAAATCACCCCACCCTCTCCCTCTCCCACAGAGTCCAAAAGACTGTTCTATACATCTGTGTCTCTTTTGCTGTCTCACATACAGGGTTATCATTACCATCTTTCTAAATTCCATATATATGCATTAGTTTACTGTATTGGTGTTTTTCTTTCTGGCTTACTTCACTCTGTATAATAGGCTCCAGTTTCATCCACCTCATTAGAACTGATTCAAATATATTCTTTTTAATGGCTGAGTAACGCTCCATTGTGTATATGTACCACAGCTTTCTTATCCATTCATCTGCTGATGGACATCTAGGCTGCTTCCATGTCCTGGCTATTATAAACAGTGCTGTGATGAACAGTGGAGTACATGTGTCTCTTTCAATTCTGGTTTCCTTGGTGTGTATGCCCAGCTGTGGGGTTGCTGGGTCGTATAGCAGTTCTATTTCCAGTTTTTTAAGGAATCACCACACTGTTCTCCATAGTGGCTGTCCAAGTTTGCATTCCCACCAACAGTGTAAGAGGGTGCCCTTTTCTCCTCACCCTCTCCAGCATTTATTGCTTGTAGACTTTTGGATAGCAGCCATTCTGACGTGATAGAGTATATATGTGAATGCTACTTTCTCAATTTGTCCCACTGTGACTACCCTATAGCTCAAAAAGTAAAGGATCTGCCTGCAATGCAGGAGACCCTGGTTCGATCCCTGGGTCAGGAAGATCCCCTGGAGCAGGGAATGGCAACCCACTCCAGTATTCTTGCCTGGAGAATTCCAAAGACAGAGAAGCCTGGCAGGCTACAATCCGTGGGCGCAAAGAGTTGGACACGACTGAGCGACTAATATTTCACTTCACTTCACTTCTCCTTTCCCTGCAGCGTTCACACATCCGTTCTTTACATCTGCGTCTCCATTCCTTCTCTGCAAATAGGATCATCAGTGCTGTTTTTCTAGATTCCATATATATGTGTTAACATACAGTATTTGTCTTTCTCTTTCTGACTTACTTCACTCTGTATAATAGACTCTAGGTCCATCCAGCTCATTAGCACTGACTCAAATTTATTCTTTTTTTTATGGCTGAGTATGATTTCATTGTATATATACATCACAACTTCTTCATCCATTAATCTGTCAATGGACATCTAGGTTGCTTCCATATCCTAGCTGTTGTGCTGCTGTTGTGCTGCTGCTGCTGCTGCTAACTCGCTTCAGTCGTGTCCGACTCTGTGCGACCCCATAGACGGCAGCCTATCAGGCTCCTCCATCCATGGGATTTGCCAGGCAAGAGTACTGGAGTGGGGTGCCATTGCCTTCTCCGAGTAGTGCTATAGTGAACACTGGGGTACATGTGTCTTTTTCAGTTACGGTTTTCTCAGGATATATGACCAGTAGTGGGATTGCTGGGTCATATAGTAGCTTTATTGCTAGTTTGCTAAGAAATCTCCACACTGTTCTCCGTAGTGGCTGTTGGCTGTATCAATTTATATTCCCACCATCAGCGCAGTAGGGTTCCCTTTTTTCCACAGCCTCAGGAGAGGGACAGTTTAAGTGACACAAAACAAGATGTCAAGTGGAGAGAAGCAAGTTAAAAGATGCACCTAGAGTTGAACTTTCCCCACCGCTTGGGCAGGCAGAAGTGTTCCCTGATCAGTCACCCCACTCACGTGCATTGGCCATGAGCCTCTCAGTAACTCCCTGAATCAAAGAGAAGCTCAGCCAAACCTCAGCGGTGCTAATAGAATGAGCACCACTGCGGTGAGCTGGCAACGAGGTGATGCTTGGCTTTTATTAAGCCTCTTAAGTAAATGAGTTATCATTGGAGGAAGCAGGAGCACGGGCATTATGTTGTTATGAGCAGCAATCATCCAGTGAGTGGCCTCCAGACCCCTCAGAGGGGCTTCCGGAGCTGACAGGTCTGTGGGTGTCTGTGCTCTGAGCCGCCTGCTGCCAGCCGCTGCTGTCCCTGAGGGGAGGCGGGGGATGTGGGCTAGCAGGGACGTGCTGTTCCCACAGGACAGCTCTCAGCTCTGCCAAGTCCCTCATTAGGGACTTCTCAACCTGGCCCTCCCTGAGCGGCAGCCAGTGTTCTCCTGCCGCCGAGGAGGGAGGTGAGGCAGAGGGAGAACCGAGTCCTACAGTCACCCGGGGACCGAACCAGGATGGGGACGCGATGTTCCCCGCTCTCCTCCGGGCCCGTTCTGACGCTTGGCAGCTGCTACCTGTGAGCAGTGGGCGGCCTGTTCTCTGCCATCACTCTCATCCCTTACTAATGAGCCTCTGGCCCAGGCAACTCGGAAAGTAATTGGCGTGTCTTTGGTCCTGATGCTGGGCTTGATGAAATGGTAGAATAGATATCAGTGTGCACAGTTTTATCTGCTCTAGTGAGGCAGATTTCCCTGGCCGTACCTGCATTTGTATATAATATTGTATTCTTCACCCACCCAAGGATTATGGGGTAGGACAAGAGAAATAGACACGGTGCTCAAAGATCTGTACCTGGGACCTGAAGAAGCAGATAGAATCTGACCGTTAGAGGTACTTAGCAATATCCAGGTTTTTAAAAATATGATCTCAATAGTCCAGTTTTATTGTTTCAAACCATGTGCATAACACTGTACACTCAGGTTGGATCAACAAATGACATTTGTTAATGCACTTTTGACATGTTAACTTTCCATATATAGTAGTTTGTTGTCAGGGTGGAGACATCGTTAGCAAGCAGTAACATCCAAGTTTTGAGGAAGGAGGTCCAACATCCTTTCTTAGAGATACTGATCTTTGGGTTGATGGGCTGACCGCTCTTCTCTTGGAATGGGGGTGCTCAGCACAGGAGGCAGGGGCTGGGGTGGAGCGGAGGTGTCTATCTGCATAGAATAGGATCAGGATAGATAAACGCTGCAGCTGCTTCAAGCTGCATCCTCCGTCCACCCTTGGGGAGAAACTGAGGCAATTTAGCAGTTTTGCCAGGGCCAGAGAAAATCATAGCCTTTCTGTGTATCCAGATTTTCAGCAGCAGAGGCTCTGGTTTGGATTTCACTTCTGCCCTCTTTATGAGAGATGTGACAGGAGAC
Source organism: Tragelaphus eurycerus (assembly GCA_935064755.1). Taxonomy (NCBI): domain Eukaryota; kingdom Metazoa; phylum Chordata; class Mammalia; order Artiodactyla; family Bovidae; genus Tragelaphus; species Tragelaphus eurycerus. The sequence continues at coordinate 10,131,374 of CAKXYN010000024.1, read as the reverse complement.
ACAGAGCTCATCTAACTGTCCTTGCGGCCTGCAGCAAATAGGGCTGGAATACCCTGCACTACCCCCTGCATCCATCAGGCTTGGTCCAATACCCATTAGACCTTAGCGGATTGTCCACAGGTTCAGAACAATTACGCAGGACTATCTCTTTCATCTGAACATATCAAAGGATTCTACAAAACTGAACGAGAGTGGTGATTTATTGTAGGCTTTTTTTTTTTTTTTTGCCCTCTTAGAAATCACTTTTTTAAAAAGTTAACACCAAGAAATGATTCCCAGGGTGAAATATGACGCACGACATTTCCCAAGATCCCTGATCATTCATCACAGATCAGGCCACAGGCAGTGTGGGCTCAGCTTCGTCCGGAAACTTGCTTCAAGCCTAATTGTTTATTCATTGCAGGGATCATCAGGGTCCAAGAATGACAGGCAATGGGCCTAGTGTGAAGGATGTAGTGGGAGGGAGAGGAGAGGAGTTTGTTATGTCTGCCTGCGTTCCAGAAAGAAGGTTATTGCAGCTTAGAGACAGCTCTTGTATTTACTCTGTTAAGTGTTTGAATTTCCTCTGTTGACTTGTGATTGAGATAAATGTGTTACATGTCTGTTAAGATTTTTTAAAAAATGAAAGAGCTCCCGGATTGTCAGGGCATCGCGGCACTCAGAAAGGCCAGTCAGGACAGCACCTCAGGGAAGAGTGTGAGTGCCTGCTTATCAGTGCTAGGCCCCTACCCCATAGCATGATTGGGGTTCTCAGGGCAGAAGAAATGGGGCTGTGAAAAGACTGTAAACCGACATGAGACAGTGATGAAGAAGGGGCCAAGATACTCTTGGTTCCATCTAAATGTCCAAATCAGAGATTTACTAAGCTAATGTAAGGGAAGGAAGAACCAGCCCCTAAGAAAGGAGCCAGCAGCAGATAGCTGAGAGAGCTGAGGTCTCCATTTCATTAGCTTGGGAGTGGGAGCTGGGCTCCAATCTCAGTGGAGTTCCATCTAGTAACTTAGGACATGAACATAAGGCGGGGGCTTCCCACTGACTCAGCGATAAAGATGCTACCTGCAGTGCAGGAGATGCAGAAGACGTGGGTTCAATCCCTGGGTCAGGAAGATCCCCTGGAGGAGGCCATGGCAACCCACTCCAGTATTCTTGCCTGGAGAATCCCATGGACAGAGGAGCCTGGTGGGCTACAGTCTGTGGGGTTGCAAAGAGTCGGACACGACTGAGCGACTTAGCACACACACATGAGCTTAAGGCCTGCCACGCAGTCTGACCAGACAATCTGGAGGTATGCTAAGCACTGTTTGTTTCTTCTTAGACACAAGCAGCAGAGCATCCCGATGGACCAGCTGCTGTAGAAGGAGCTGCGAAAACATTACTCTCCAGCCCACAGGCCTCAGGCCCCATAGCTGGGCCAAGCAGGGTCAGGCAGCCTGCCCTGCAAAAGGAAGGAGAGAAAGGCCTCTCTTTTGCCTGGAATTGTCTCTGAGGTTAGCAATGACTTCATTGTAGAAGGTCTGAAAGGCCTTTCTCCTTCCCCATACTGTGCTTCGGCATAGCACCCCTGCCTCCTTCAGATCTCCGCTCTTGGCACATTCCTCATTTCCTTTCTGTCTCTTTGGTGGCTTGCTTGCTCTTCCCTGGATCTCTTTACTCTGCCCTAACTGTCAGACTCCCATCTGTTCTTGATCTGTTTCTCATCTCACTCTCTGATCTCTGTGTAATGTGGCCCATTCCCATGGCTCTTGTGTCAGTCAGCTGGGGCTGCCATAACAAATGATCACAACGGAATATTTGTTTCAACAGTAGAAAAGTATGTGCTCACAGTTCTGGAGGCTACAAGTCCAAGATCAAGGTGCCAGCATGGTCATGTTCTGGTGAAGATTCTCTTCCTGGCTTATACACAGCTGCCTTCCTGCTGTGTCCTTACATGAAGGAGAGAGAAAGAGGGCAAGTCCTCTGGTGTCTCCTCTTATATGGGCACTAATTCCATCACAAGGGACCCAGCCTTGTGACTTCATTTAAACCTAACTCTTCCAAAGGCCCCATCTCCAAACCCCATCATGATGCGGGCTAAGGCTTCAATATTTGAATTTAGGGGGGCATTCCAATCCATAGCAGCTCTTACTGATTTCTTAATGCACATTCTTAGCCCAGAGTTCTCTGCTAAGCAATCCATCTATATTTCTGACTGAAACAAATTGACATAGTTGGGCTACATCAGTTGAACTCCTGAGGATGTTACGGAACGCATTATCTTCTGCTCAAACCAGCCCCTTCAGCCATGTTTCCTAGGGTAATTCATGATAGCACACTTTGGGGCACAGACTCCTCTCTTGGGGCACTTGGGTTTGATTTCCCTCTCAAGCCTGACACTGGGTGGTCCAGAGCAGCTGTCCATCCAGGGCTGGGCTTCTGAGCACAGCGGTTATTAGAGTTGGCCCCCTCCCTCCATATCCAAGGTTCCACATCTCTGGATTCAATCAACCACAAATTTAAAACAGAAGAAAAATTCCAGAAAGTTCCAAAGAACAAAACTTGAATTTGCCACACACAGGCAACTATTTAGCTAGCACATTTGCATCGTGTTAGGTATTATAAGTAATGTAGAGATGACTTAAAGTCTGTGGGAGGATGTGAGTAGGTTACATACAAATATTATGCCATTTAAAACTAGTGACTTGAGCATCTTTGGGTTTTGTATCCATGAGGGTCCTGGGAACAATACCCCCGGAAATCGTGGGGTGAATGTAACATATACAAGACTGGCCACATCTCTTCCTTCTTGTTTTGGTTTGTTGTGTTTAGTTGCTCAGTCACGTCTGACTCTTTGTGACCCCATGGACTGTAGCCCACCAGGCTCCTCTGCCCATGGGGATTCTCCAGGCAAGAATACTGGAGTGGGTAGCCTTTCCCTTCTCCAGGGGATCTTCCCAACCCAGGGATCGAACCCAGGTCTCCCGCATTGCAGGTGGATTCTTCACTGTCTGAGCTACCAGGGAAGCTCTCTTCCTTACGTAAGCTGACTGACTCTTTAAGCCTACTTCTCAACCCTAGCTTCATATTTTATAAAATATGGATGCCTGGGCTCCACCCCAGGCCAATGAGTCCATCTCTCTAGGGAGGGGCCAATGGTTCTACGAGTTGCCCAGTGAGAGTGGAGAACTTCAGTCACTCCACCTGAGGACTCAGGTAAGCTGTCTTGTGGATGCTATAGCAGCAGTTTGGGGACCTGGAACAGCAAGCTTCCAGGGCTTGCTCTGCATCTCTCCCTCCTCCCCTTTCTTTCCAGGTTGTCCGTGTCCTAAATCTGGTTTCCTACCTTTGGCTCCGTTCCTTCCCTCTGGGTTTGTCAACTCATCCCTAGTCCCTTGACTGACCATGGCAGTCTCTAAGGACTTTAACTTGGACCCCTTCTGGCACCTTATCCCCTGGTGGGCTGATCTGGTCTTGCTTAATACCCCCTCCTCCCATCCTTCCATCACCAGGAAGGTCTAGAAAGTCCTTTGCTAGCCTCTTAAGGAATCACCAACATTACTGTACACACAGAGGAGGTCTAATACACACGTTGCTGTCTGAGCTGGAAACTGATTTTGATTGTTATTGAGTGATGCTGATAAAACCGGCAGCTATTTTTAATGATCCATTTCCTTCTTTTTTGGATAGCTTATTAGAAGAGGAAAGAAGAGGCATGTGGCATTTGCTGGCGGAGATAGCCAATTTATTATCTGGCAGTTTTCTGTGCTTCACTGTAGGTGTACAACATAGAGAAGGGGCAGTATGCTAACCCCAGGGCTGGCTTGGACAAGAGTTTAATTTAGATGGTTGCGTCAGATTATGTTTGCTTTCTGAAAACTGACTGCACTTTGAGACCCCCCTTAACAACAGTAAATCTTAAGAATTCAGGATTAATAAGAACCAGGAAAGCAACACAGTAGAAAAATTGGCAAAGATATAAACAAGCAGTTCACAGAAGAGGATATAAAAATGACCAATAGACAATTAAAGAATACTTACCATTCTAGTAATCAGTGAAATACAAATTAAAAGATAGTAAGAGATTTACTTCAATAAGTGAAAGTGTTAATGGACAATTAACAGAAAAAGAGATGCATACTGACCAAGAAACATAAAAAGATGCTCCTTGGCACTAGTCTACAGGAAACTACAGATATAGAGACATCATTTCTCACCAGTCGGATTGGTGAAAATTACTATGTTGGCAAGGATACGGAGAAATAGATATACAAGGACATGTGATATACTGCAGGTGGGATTGTAAATTGTATTCTGGAGGGCAACTTATCAGTATGTATCAAAAGTTTCATCAGTATATGTTAAAATTTTCATCAATTTGAAAATTTATTTTGCATCAGAACTGTTTTATAATTTCATTTTCTCCTGAAGCATCTTATCAGAGCAAGTTAGAACATCTGAAGGCTAATGAGTGATGTTTCATAAAACTTTATTTGGTGATGCTCAGTCAGTCAGTCATGTCTGACTCTTTGCAGCCTTGTAGACCATAGCCTGCCAAGCTCCTCTGTCCATGGGGTTTTCCAGGCAAGAATGCTGGGGTGGGTTGCCATTGCCTTCTTCAGGGGAGCTTCCTGACCCAGGGATTGAACCCATGTCTCTTGTGCCTCCTGCATTGGCAGGCAGATTCTTTACCACTGTGCCACCTGTGTATTCCATATAATTTGCACCTATCATTACATATCATTCTTCTTTTGACTTCCTCCCCAAAAACATTTAAAAAAGTAAAAACCAATCTAATCTTGGGGTGGTGGTTTGATCACTAAGTCATGTCCGACCCTTGCGACCCCATGGACTGTAGCCCGCCATTCCATGAGATTTCCCCGGCAAGAATGCTGGGGTGGGTTGCTGTTTCCTTCTCCAGGGGATCTTCTGACCCAGGGATTGAACCCGCATCCCTGCTTGGCAGACAGATTCTTCACTGCTGAGCCACGAGAGAAGCCTTGGGGGCTCTACAAAAACAGATGGTGGGCTGGATTTGGCATGTAGGGCTTAATTTGCCAAACTTTGTTTTATATTATTACTTGTTTCTTAAAAATTAGAAATTGCTATAATACTATTTAAAGCTAACTTTAAAAACTAACCATTACCCAAAACAAAACATTAAAGATCAACTTCAAAGCAAGCAAAGTCTGTTCTATTTTTGAACTTATTATTTGCTAAACAAACGCTAGTGTTTTAAAAAGTCTATCTTATGATCCATTCTTGTGCATTCTTTCCCTGGAATTAGTCCCCAAATCCATTTGTATTGTCACTCCTGTTCATAAGTCATGGATTAGTATCAAACTAGGACAGTTGATGAACAGCTGGGGGAGTTCACTCAAAATGTCATCAGTTCAGTTCAGTTGCTCAGTCGTGTCCGACTCCTTACGACCCCATGAATTGCAGCACGCCAGGCCTCCCTGTCCATCACCAACTCCTGGAGTTCACTCAAACTCACGTCCATCAAGTCGGTGATGCCATCCAACCATCTCATCCTCCGTCATCCCCTTCTCCTCCTGCCCCCAATCTCTCCCAGCATCAGTCTTTTCCAATGAGTCAACTCTTCGCATGAGGTGGCCAAAGTACTGCAGTTTCAGCTTTAGCATCATTCCTTCCAAAGAACACCCAGGGCTGATCTCCTTCAGAATGGACTGGTTGGATCTCCTTGCAGTCCAAGGGACTCTCAAGAGTCTTCTCCAACACCACAGTTCAAAAGCATCAATTCTTCAGTGCTCAGCTTTCCTCACAGACCAACTCTCACATCCATACATGACTACTGGAAAAACCATAGCCTTGACTAGACGAACCTTTGTTGGCAAAGTAATGTCTTTGCTTTTCAATATGCTATCTAGGTTGGTCACAACTTTCCTTCCAAGGAGTAAGCGTCTTTTAATTTCATGGCTGCAATCACCATCTGCAGTGATTTTGGAGCCCCTCAAAATAAAGTCTGACACTGTTTCCACTGTTTCCCCATCTATTTCCCATGAAGTGATGGGACCAGATGCCATGATCTTCGTTTTCTGAATGTTGAGCTTTAAGCCAACTTTTTCACTCTCCACTTTCACTTTCATCAAGAGGCTTTTTAGTTTCTCTTCACTTTCTGCCGTAAGGGTGGTGTCATCTGCATATCTGAGGTTATTGATATTTCTCCCAGCAATCTTGATTTCAGCTTGTGCTTCTTCCAGCCCAGCGTTTCTCATGATGTACTCTGCATACAAGTTAAATAAACATGGTGACAATATACAGCCTTGACGTACTCCTTTTCCTATTTGGAAGCAGTCTGTTGTTCCATGTCCAGTTCTAACTGTTGCTTCCTGACCTGCATAATGTCATAGCCGTGTCCCAGATCTGGCTGCCAAGCAGCAAACTGGTCAGCATCTGGATGGTGGGCATGGTCTCATGTTTCAGCTTCCCTGGTGGCTCGGCAGTAAAGAATCAACCTGCAAGGCAGGAGATGTGGGTTCGATCTCTGGGTCGGGAAGATCCCCTGGAGAAGGAAATGGCAACCCACTCCTGTCTTCTTGCCAGGATAATCCCACAGACAGAGGAGCCTGGTGGGCTACAGAGACCATGGGGATCACAAGAGTCGGACATGACTTAGAGACTAAGCCACCACCATAGCTGAGACATTCTATCCACAGTTGGGATCATTCTGAAGATAGTCAATTAAGTCCAAGCCCAGTGGGCTTATTTTAAGTCACTGGCTCAGTTCTGAGGAAAGAGAGAGCTAGTGAACTCAACTGAAAAGTGGCTCATTCTCACACATTTGGGGAAAAAAAAAAAACAACTGTAATGTCATGCTGCCACATCCTTATTTTTAGAGTGAAGGAACTCTGTCAAAAGAGTTATAGCTCCATTAATTTCTAAGACTTGGGCAGCTTCTACGTCCTGAGCAAGTTTCGGGAGGTTGTCTTGCTCGGCCTGTTAACAACAGGCTTCCTCTAAACTTTCTTCTTATGGCAACCAAGACAGCAAGCTGATTATTCTGGCTAATGGTGAGCTCCAGGTTCTATGAGGATTTGGGTTTGCAAGGAGCTCTTCAGACTATAAGCAGAGTGCTAAAGATACTGTCTCTCTCTTTTAATAAAACAGAATGGTAATATTCTGAAAACCAGTGGAATGCAAACTTTAAGGTTTTACCTGAGAAATTCGAACCAAAGTTAGAACTATTGTTCTTCAGAACTATTCATGTGATGCAACTATACAGGAAGGAACAGGAAGATCTTCATGGGACTGACGTGAAGCTTCTTGAGTTTATATGTGGTCAGTCATTGAGGCTGGAATTCTCTCACATATTATTTGTAATAATTGAAAAACAATATGATAGCATGGCAAGTAGGTATGAGGGAGCCAAGAGGCTTTGATTTTGTGTGGCATGTCCTTCTTGGTGGTGACTTGAAGAACATTGCTGAGGCTAATCTGTACTCTTTATCGTATGACTGGTTAACACCAAAAGACAGGTATGGTCCAGACCCTCTTTACCTTAACTATGGACTTGCAGACATGGTTACCTTTCACATCCACTATCTCACTGACCTCTGATATAGGCTATTCTTGAGCTTATATGAAATCTTGCCTTTTGTCCAAATCTTGCACATTTATGTGGATAGGACGGCACTCCTCAATTTTTTTCATTTACTGGATTATGCCCGCTTGCTGTTAGACTTCCATGGGTGGGGCATAGCAATAGTTGTGGAGGGTGTATATTTGGAGGAAATAGTTACAGGTGAGGGTCCCTTTCCATGCTACCTCAAAACACCCACGTCTGAGTCAAAATCATGCACATAATCCATTGTGTATGCCTCTGATCTCTTATGCATCATCTTGATAATTTGATTAGTTTTACAATGGCTTGTTTCATCACTTGTAATCATTCAGCCAAGCACTCAAGCACTGGACATTGGTTGGATGGGCAGCATCAAACTGTGTACATGAGATCAAAGAGTTTAGCAGCGTGTACTCGATGAGCTTGGATCATTGCATGTTGTCCATCAATTAGCTACTTCTTCGAAGGAAGGACTGAGAAAATCCTTGTTCCCTTTTCTGCAGTGCTTAGATGGTGTCCACATCGACTTCTTCAGGATTGCCTTTGTCATTCAGAGAAGAAGCCGTGTTGTGGGACCAAAATGGGTCCCAGAGTGGAGGTGAGGTTGTTTTTTTTGCTGTCAGTGGTAAACAGCTGCTTTACTGTAATGAACTCCATGGGCATACCTGTATCTCTCAAATCAGCGTGAGCAGCCTTTGTCCATGAGGGCTTTTGTAGGTCCATTGTATAGCTCACTTCAGACATCCTCTTGGGAGCAGGCTCTGCCTATCACGGCAGTCTGAGTTGTCCTAGTCCTGTTGTATCTGAGCTTCTTGAACTTTTCTCCCTTTCTGCTGCTCTGAGCTTATCATTCTCAAGGTCAGGTTGAGAAAGGTTTGCTGCTGCTGCTAAGTCACTTCAGTCGTGTCCGACTCTGTGTGATCCCATAGACGGCAGCCCACCAGGCTCACCCGTCCCTGGGATTCTCCAGGCAAGAACACTGGACTGGGTTGCCATTTCCTTCTCCAATGCATAAAAGTGAAAAGTGAAAGTGAAGTCGCTCAGTCGTGTCCGACCCTCAGTGACCCCATGGACTGCAGCCTTCCAGGCTCCTCCACCCATGGGATTTTCCAGGCAGAAGTACTAAAGTGGGGTGCCATTGCCTTCTCCATGAGAAAGGTTTAAAACCACATTAAAACTTTTAACTGTGTATATCTTTTGCCTAGCCATTTTACTTCCTAGAATTTATTGTAACAAAGCATTTACAAATACATAGCTATTTGCTGTATTATTATTTATAATAAAAATTATAAATAATCGAAATATCCATCATCATGAAAGTGAAAGTGTGGGTGAAAGTGAAAGGTGCTCAGTCATGTCTGACTCTTTACGACCCATGGAATTCTCCAGGCCAGAGTACTGGACTGGGTAGCCTTTCCTTTCTCCAGAGGATCTTCTCAACCCAGGAATTGAACCAGGGTCTCTTGCACTGCAGGTAGATTCTTTACCAACTGAACTAAAGGGAGATCTTATCCATCACCACGGGAATGCTTAAACGAACAATGCGAACATGTAGGGAATGTTACACAGCATATGCTAAGTATGAGGTAGACCTAAGGGTCTCTAAAGTTGCATGAACAGTATAGGAAATCTATTGTTGAATGAACAATAGGAAAGTCACAGTTCAGTAGGTATAATCTGCTAATATGTAAAATAAAAAAAAAAAATAAAGAGAAAAGAAAAAAAAAAAATAAATTAAATATTTAAAAAAAAAAAAAAAAAAAAAAAAAATAAATAAAAAAAAAAAGAAAAAGAGAGAAAGGGATTTTTTTGGGAAGGGGGTGGATTTTATAGGTTTGGGGAAAAATTATTTATTTTTTTTTTAATTTCGCTCGCTGGGGTGTGTCTCTTTTTTTCCCCCCCAAAAAAAGCACCCCCGGCCGCCCCCCCCTCTCCCCAACCCCCGGAGTTCACCCAAACACACCCTCAACAAGACACGCCAAAAAAAGCCCCCCCACCCATCTCACCCTCCCTCGCCCCCCTCTCCTCCTTCCCCCAATCCCTCCCAGCATCAGAGTCTTCCAATGAGTCAACTCTTCGCATGATGTGGTCAAAATACTGGAGTTTCACCTCTCCCCCCAAAAAAAAAAGGAAGAGGGCTCCTTCCGAAAGAAAGGGGTGGGTTGTTTTTCGTAGAAAAAAAAGAACAAAAAAGATCTTAAAAAAACAAAAAAAAAAAAAAAAAAAATTTCGGCGGCGTCCCTTTTTCTTCCAACACCAACACCAACAAAAAAGAAAAACGGGAAAAACAAAAGCCTTGACTAGACGGACCTTTGTTGGCCAAGTAATGTCTCTGCTTTTGAATATGCTATCTAGGTTGGTCATAACTTTCCTTCCAAGGAGGTAAGTGTCTTTTAATTTCATGGCTGCAATCACCATCTGCAGTGATTTTGGAGCCCCTCAAAATAAAGTCTGACACTGTTTCCACTGTTTCCCCATCTATTTCCCATGAAGTGATGGGACCAGATGCCATGATCTTCATTTTCTGAATGTTGAGCTTTAAGCCAACTTTTCTCACTCTCCTCTTTCACTTTCATCAAGAGGCTTTTTAGTTCCTTTTCACTTTCTGCCATAAGGGTGGTGTCATCTGCATATCTGAGGTTTATTGATATTTCTCCCAGCAATCTTGATTTCAGCTTGTGCTTCTTCCAGCCCAGTGTTTCTCAAGATGTGCTCTGCATATAAATTAAATAAGCAGAGTGACAATATACAGCCTTGACGTACTCCTTTAATATTTTTACTTTGGGAATGTATTTGTGCTTTTCTTTGTATAATTAAAAATGAATAATAACTTTTAAAAGTAAAATGAATGAAATGAGAGAGATGGATTAAAAAAGAACTCAATGTTGAGAAATAGGCAGTTCAGTGGACTCCACTCTACCCCTCCACATGTGCAGACAGCCCCATAGAGACCACCCATGCTGCCCTAGCACCCTCCACTCACATTATCCAGGCCTGTTCAGGAACCATATGTGTACCGTGGAGTCAGGGTTGCCAGTTTTTGGCTGGAAAGGTAAGAGAAAGACGGTGATAATAATTGACTTTGTTTAGCACAAGGGACATGAAGGATGGGAAGGAGATGCAGGGAAGAAAAAAAAAGCTTTTCCTGTACCCCTGTTAGATTTATTGACTGGGATGCCGCAAATCAGATAGTCAAAAGACAGATTAACAGGGGAAAACCAATCAGAAGTTTGTTAACGTGTGCATCTGAGTACACATAGGGGAAACTCAGTGATGAGCAACTCAGTTAGGGGTTAGAACTTGGGCTCCTAATAGCACCTTAACAAAAGAACAGTAAATTTGTAGAGAAGTAACAAATAAAGGAAAGGGACTTTGTGCTTCTTGTGTGTTAGTGGCTCGGTCATGTTCAGCTCTTTGCAACCCCATGGAGTGAAGCCCGCCAGGCTCCTCCGTCCATGGAATTCTCCAGGCAAGAGTACTGGAGTGGGTTGCCATTCCCTTCTCCAGGGGATCTTCCTGACCCAGGGATGGAAACTGGGTCTCCTGCATTGCAGGCAGACTCTTCACCGTTTGAGCCACCCGGGAAGCCCAAAACAACGTTACACAACAGACTGACAAAAATGAATTCACTTCAATTGAGCTGATACCTGCTTGAATATATTATTGTATTCAAAAACTCTCAGTACTGATCTATAATATTGTGTATTCACAAAGCATATGTTGTTATGGACACAGAAAACAATCAAATCCTTGTCTCCTTTTAAAAAAAATAAAACATAAAAATAAACTGTGTGTTCTATGATCTGTGTACTTTGCACTCTAATGTTCTGCATGACTCTCAGCAACACTGGTGGGTAGTTTTGTTCCAAAATTTCCATGTATCCAAAGTAGTCCCTCATTCAAGACCCATGCAATGCTGCTTCTTTTAGAAAATGGGCAGAACTTGAGTCTGAGTGTGCTGTAGAATGTCTTGTTGTAGATGTTTGAATATAGCTGTACAGACATACACTTGATAATCTGGACCAAGGAAAACACAGGTAGCAATGCAATGCAGATTTCTATCCAATCTAAATAGTTCCCAAAACACTGAGTTATCCATTGCAGGCAAATCTGCGACGGTGCAAAACCAGACATGTGAAAAGCTGTAAAGTGGCACATTCGCTTTCAGAAAGTAGCATTTGGTGCAACAAATTTTAGGCAGGTAAATATATAGGGGAAACTAATGGAAGATGCTGCTGCTGCTAAGTCGCTTCAGTTGTGTCCGACTCTGTGTGACCCCATACACGGCAGCCCACCAGGCTCCCCTGTCCCTGGGATTCTCCAGGCAAGAACACTGGAGTGGGTTGCCATTTCCTTTTCCAATGCATGAAAGTGAAAAGTGAAAGTGAAGTCACTCAGCCGTGTCCAACTCTTTGAGGCCACATGGACTGCAGCCTACCAGGCTCCTCCGTCCATGGGACCCTCCAGGCAAGAGTACTGGAGTGGGATGCCATTGCCTTCTCAGAATGGAAGATCAGGGTTGTTTTAATGAGGTTTGTTATGTAGCTGCCACTGCAGTTGTCTCTGAGGTGAATCTGGAATTGTCTCCAGTGATTAAGAACTGTCCTGCACTTCCTGGCAGAGAGAGTGGGAGGGCTGAGATTTTTTTTCTCAAGTCTGTTTCTTCTCAATTGACTTCAGCTCAAAACAATCCTTGTTATAGAGGCATATTATGGGGTGGCATACTCTGAACTCCTTCAGAGATAATCTAAGGAAAAAGACTTAAGACCTTGTGTGCTGAGAGAGAAATAAAGGTGTCACTCTCAAGTGTGAAGAAGGTCGTGCCGTGAGCAGGAAGCAAGCAAACGTCCTCTCAGATTTATCCTCATAACCCCTATTCCCAAGAGCTTCCATGGTCACTGTTTGCAGGACTTGATTATCTTTCTTTCACCAGCTCTGGCTCTGTAGTCTGACGCACACAGGAAGGACAGGGGAGCAGGTCCGCTCTTTGGGGTCATAGAAGTCTTTGACCTCACCATGAACCTGCTCGTCCCTTTGGACTGCAGTCTTGAAATGGGGGCATGGTTTGAGTGGTCCTGGTCTCAAGTCCTGGACCTGACACTGAAGAGACTCTGCTGCCCTCTGCAGTAGACAGACAACACTGCATGTTGTCTGGGAGCTTACCTTTTCAAGAGGCAGCAATTGTGTTCTAACAGCCACCAAGCAGTTTGGGTGGTTTTTAACTTTTCACCCAGATGTTTCAGCTGGTGATTTTTGTTATTGGAAATTCCTTTACTTTCTCTAGTTCTAGTATTCTAATTTCTTTTGTGCATAATGCATGATTATATACGAAGTTTCAGTGGACTGAATGGGCCCCTCAAAATTCTTACGTTGAAATTCTCATCTCAGTGTGATGGTATTAGGACACGGGGCCTTTGGGGAGTAATTGAGGGCAAAGCCCTCCTGAATGGGATTAGTGTCCTTATATTGGGTTGGCCCAAAGTTCAATCAGGTTTTCCGCAAGGTGTTACAGGAAAACCCAAACGAACTTTTGGGCCAGCCCAATGAAAGCAGCTCCAGCGAGGTCTTTTGCCCACTTTGGCCTGTGAGTACACAATTAGAAGTTGGCAGTCTGCAACCTGGAAGAGGGCTGGCATCCTGATCTTGGACTTCCAGACTCTAGAACAGTGAGAAATGAATTTCTATGGTTTATAAGCCACCCAGTCTATGGTGATTTGATAGAGCTGACCAAAGTAAGACAGTCACTTCATTCAAGAGTTCTTCCCTGAACACTCAGACGGTAAAGAATCCACCTGCAATGCAGGAGACCTGGGTTCGATCCCTGGGTTGGGAAGATCCCTTGGAGAAGGGAATGGCAACCCACTCCAGTATTCCTGCCTGGAGAGTCCCAATGACAGAGGACCCAAGCGGGCTACAGTCCATGGGGTTGCAAAGAGTTGAACACAACTAAACGACTAACACTTTCACTTACTGTCAAAGAATAAGTGCCATGCCAGTGACACCCGGACCTCTGCTGATATTTTCCATCTTCGTCATCCCAGACCACTCACACGGGACAGCATTTCAGGACCATCTGAGTGCATATGGGGTACATGATGTGTTCCAGTGAGTGGACTGCTGGTGCTGGTCACCCAACTTGGCTTAGTGCAGGTACAGTGCTACCTTCCTTATGTCTTGATAGTGGCTACGATTGGTCAGCAGGTGTAATGGGGTTAATGGCTGAAGGCAGATTGGAACGACTGGCACCCAACAGTTCAAAGGACAGTTTGTGTGCAGCGGTGGACTGGCTGATTATTCCACAGTCAACAGAGTCTTTCTAAGAGGGACAGTGAGAGTGAGCCAGAGACTCTTTCTGCTTTCTGAGAGAGACTGTGTCTGTCTGCTAAGGCACAGCATCTTATTCCTCAGTCCATCTCTACTGATGGTGTAGCAGGACTTTTGTGAGTCTCCTCTTACCGTTGAATTATTACCAATGTAGTCATTTTCTTTTTGTCAGCTCTTTAATGGAACTTGGGAGGAGGTGTAACAAATGCTGCTGATCTGACACCATGATACCTTGTATATCATCATGGGTTTTTATTACTGTAACAATGGAAGTATTTACAATCGAAAGGTCAAAATTTACAGTGCTAGAACCACAAATGGAGAGCTAAGAAAGGGGATAGGAAACATTCAAAGGCAAAAATTTTTACATTATTGAGATGTTAAAATATACCCATAGATGGAGATGCTTAGGTTAAATGTCTTCTATTTTTATTATCAACTGGAGATGTCTGTACAGCTCTGGCATAATACCTATGGAGTGTTCAAACACGGATCTTTCAAATTCCCAAAGAAATTTTGTGTGGCTTATTGCAAAGTTTGATCAGTTAAAAATGAGTCTACATTCCAAGTGAGCAAAATAAGGCATAAAGACATTCTTCCTTTTTTCCTTTTAGTAAGTTTCCCATTAAGCATTGCACCATTTCTCTTTTAAGTTGTTTTTGTTTAGTTTGCTAAGTTGTGTCTGACTCTTTGCGACCCCATGGACTGTTGCACTCCAGGCTCCTCTGTCCTCCATTATCTCCAGGAGACTGCTCAAATTCATGTTCATTGTGTTGGTGATACTATCTAACCATCTCATCCTGTCACCCACTTCTCCTCCTACCCTCAATTTTTCCCAGCATCAGGGTCTCTTCCGATGAGTCAGCTCTTCACATCAGGTGGCCAAAGTGTTGGAGCTTCCGTATCAGTCCTTCCAATGAGTATTTAGGGTTGATTACTTTTAGAATGGACTGGTTTGATCTCCTTGATGTCCAAAGGACTCTCAAGCATCTTCTCCAGCACTACAGTTTGAAAGCATCATTTCTTCGGTGCTCAGCTTTCTTATGGTCCAACTCTCACATCTGTACATGGCTACTGGAAAAACCATAGCTTTGACTTATATGGATCTTTGTTGACAAAGTAATATCTCTGCTTTTTAATATGCTATCTAGGTTGGTCATAGCTTTTCTTCCAAGGAGTAAGCGTCTTTTAATTTCATGACTGCAGTCACTGTCAGCAGTGATTTTGGAGCCCAAGAAAATAAAGTCTGTCACTGTTTCCATTGTTCCCCATCTATTTGCCAAGAAGTGATGAGACCGGATGCCATGATCTTAGTTTTTTCAGTGTTGAGTTTTGAGCCAGCTTTTTCACTCTCTTCTTTCACTTTCATCAAGAGGCTCTTTAGTTCTTCACTTTCTTCCATAAGGGTGATGTCATCTGCATATCTGAGGTTATTGATATTTCTCCCGGCATTCTAATTCCAGCTTGTGCTTCATCTAGCCTGGCATTTCACATGATGTATTCTGCATATAAATTAAATAAGCAGGGTGACAATATACAGCCTTGACGTATTCCTTTCCCAATTTGGAACCAAGCTGTTTTTCCATGTCCTGTTCTAGCGGTTCTGACCTGCATACAGGTTTCTCAGGAGGCAGGTCAGGTGGTCTGGTATTCCCATTTCTTTAAGAACTTAGGGAAGATAGTATAACATATGAAATGTGGTGATGGTGGTTTAGCCACTAAGTCATGTCCAACTCTTACAGCTCCATGAACAGTAGCCTGCCAGGCTACTCTGTCCAATAAAGGGTGGAATAGCACCTAAGTACACATGCTGAGTGGGCTCGTGTGTTCCAGACAAAAACAGAAGGGACCCAAAGAAAGGTATATGCAAAGAAGTTATACCCAAAGAAAATATTTTGAATTACATGAGTGTAAAGCTGCAATCATGATTGCCAGGAGAAATATCAACAACCTCAGGTATGCAGATGATACCACTCTTATGGCAAAGAGGAAATGAAGAAATTCTTGATGAGGGTGAAAGAGGACAGTGAAAAATCTGGCTTAAAACTTGACATTCAAAAAACTAAGATCATGGCATCCGGGTCCATCACTTCATGGCAAATTGATGGGGAAAACATGAAAACAGGGGCAGATTTTATTTTCTTGGGCTCCAAAATCCTGTGGACAGTGACGGCAGCCATGAAATTAAAAGACACTTGCCCCTTGGAAGAAAAGCTGTGACAAAACTTAGTTCAGTTCAGTCACTCAGTTGTGTCTGACTCTTCCTCCCTGTCCATCACTATATCCTGGAGTTTACTTAAATTCATGTCCATTGAGTCAGTGATGCCATCCAACCATCTCATCCTCTGTTGTTCATTGAATCAGTGATGCCATCCAACCATCTCATCCTCTGTTGTTCCCTTCTCCTCCTGCCTTCAGTCTTTCCCAGCATCAGGGTCTTTTCCAATGAGTCAGTTCTTTGTATCAGGTGGCCAAAGTACTGGAGTTTCAGCTTCAGCTTCAGTCCTTCCAGTGAATATTCAGGACGGATTTCCTTTAGGCTGGACTGGTTGGATCTCCTTGCTGTCCAAGGGACTCTCAAGAGTGTTCTCCAATGCCACAATTCAAAAGTATCAATTCTTTGGTGCTCAGCTTTCGTTATAGTCCAACTCTTTCATCCCTACATGACTATTGGAAAAACCATAGCTTTGACTAGACTGACCTTTGTTGACAAGCCTAGACAGTGTATTAAAAAGCAAAGGTATCACTTTGCCCACAGAGGTCTATCTACTCAAAGCTATGGTTTTTCCAGTAGTCACGTATGGTTGTGAGATTTGGACCATAAAGAAGGCTGAGTGCCAAAGAATTGATGCTTTTGAACTGGGGTTTTGGAGAAGACTCTTGAGAGTCCCTTGGACAGCAACGAGATCAAACCAGTAAGTCCTAAAGGAAATCAACCCTGAATATTCACTGGAAGGACTGATGCTGAAGCTGAAGCTCCAACACTTTAGCCAACTGATGAGAAAAGCTGACTCACTGGAAAAGACCCTAATGCTGGGAAAGATTGAAGGCAGGAGAAGAGGGTGACAGAAGATGAGATGGTTGGATGGCATCACTGACTCAGTGGACATGAGTTTGAACAAACTCTGGAAGATCGTGACAGACAGGGAAGCCTGGAGTGCTGCAGTCCATGGGGTTGCAAAGAATTGGACACGACTTATTGATGGAACAACAACAACAACAACAACAAAGAATCCTACAAATATCCGCTTGGAAAGGCAGTTTTATAAATTGAATAGAGATGAGTTCAGCATTTTTGTTTGTTTGTTTGTTTTGGTTAAAGGCATTCTGACTCTATTTGGAGGACTTGACTTTCTCACTTGAGTCAGTACAATGAACTGTCAGATTCTTTATCCTTTCCTGCCAAGGAGTGGGAATGTGACCTGAGACCAAGGGAACAGTCTCTCTCTGGAATTGGAACTTTAACAGAGTTAACAAAAAGACCGAAGGTAGTTGCCTCTGCTCATTCATACCCTAGTTGCAATGTCACAATATCCATTGTCAATTTCTGCAACTGAAATTCCACGAGTAGCTCTGTTCTGTCTTTTCAAGCCTGTTGGACCTTCTTTTAGAGTTTCAGGATATTTCCCTATATTGTTTCCATAAATTCCACTTTTCTCAAGGGAAGGGCAGATTTTGGACAGATGGGGAACTGGCCATAATGAGGAAGAAAGCTATCACGGGCCCCTTCACACGTCAGGTATCAACAGATCAGATCAGATCAAATCAGTCGCTCAGTTGTATCTGACTCTTTGCGACCCCATGAATCGCAGCACGCCAGACTTCCCTGTCCATCACCAACTCCCAGAGTTCATTCAGACTCATGTCCATCGAGTCAGTGATGCCATCAAGCCATCTCATCCTCTGTTGTCCCCGTCTCCTCTTGCCCCCAATCCCTCCCAGCATCAGAGTCTTTTCCAATGAGTCAACTCTTTGCATGAGGTGGCCAAAGTACTGCAGTTTCAGCTTTAGCATCATTCCTTCCAAAGAAATCCCAGGGCTGATCTCCTTCAGAATGGACTGGTTGAATCTCCTTGCAGTCCAAGGGACTCTCAAGAGTCTTCTCCAACACCACAGTTCAAAAACATCAATTCTTTGGCGCTCAGCCTTCTTCACAGTCCAACTCTCACATCCATACATGACCACAGGAGAAACCATAGCCTTGACTAGACGAACCTTTGTTGGCAAAGTAATGTCTCTGCTTTTGAATATGCTATTTAGGTTGATCATAACTTTCCTTCCAAGGAGTAAGCATCTTTTAATTTCATGGCTGCAGTCACCATCTGTAGTGATTTTGGAGCCCATAAAAATAAAGTCTGACACTGTTTCCACTGTTTCCCCATCTATTTCCCATGAAGTGATGAGACCGGATGCCATGATCTTTGTTTTCTGAATGTTGAGCTTTAAGCCAACTTTTTCACTCTCCACTTTCACTTTGATCAAGAGGCTTTTTAGTTCCTCTTCGCTATCTGCCATAAGGGTAGGTGTCATCTGCATATCTGAGGTTATTGATATTTCTCCCAGCAATCTTGATTCCAGCTTGTGTTTCTTCCAGTCCAGTGTTTCTCATGATGTACTCTGCATATAAGTTAAATAAACAGGGTGACAATATACAGCATTGATGAACTCCTTTTCCTATTTGGAACCAGTCTGTTGTTCCATGTCCAGTTCTAACTGTTGCTTCCTGACCTGCATACAGATTTCTTAGGAGGCAGATCAGGTGGTCTGGTATTCCCATCTCTTTAAGAATTTTCCATAGTTTATTGTGATCCACACAGTCAAAGGCTTTGGCATAGTCAATAAAGCAGAAATAGATGTTTTTCTGGAACTCTCTTGCTTTTTCCATGATCCAGCAGATGTTGGCAATTTGATCTCTGGTTCCTCTGCCTTTTCTAAAACCAGCTTGAACATCAGGAAGTTCACAGTTCACATATTGGTGAAGCCTGGCTTGGAGAATTTTGAACATTACTTTACTAGCGTGTGAGATGAGTGCAATTGTGCGGTAGTTTGAGCATTCTTTGGCATTGCCTTTCTTTGGGATTGGAATGAAAACTGACCTTTTCCAGTCCTGTGGCCACTGCTGAGTTTTCCGAATTTGCTGGCATATTGAGTGCAGCACTTTCACAGCATCATCTTTCAGGATTTGGAATAGCTCAACTGGAATTCTATCACCTCCCCTAGCTTTGTTCATAGTGATGCTTTCTAAGGCCCACTTGACTTCACATTCCAGGATGTCTGGCTCTAGGTCAGTGATCACACCATCATGATTATCTGGGTCATGAAGATCTTTTTTGTACAGTTCTTCTGTGTATTCTTGCCATCTCTTCTTAATATCTTCTGCTTCTGTTGGGTCCATACCATTTCTGTCCTTTATCGAGCCCATCTTTGCATGAAATGTTCCTTTGGTATCTCTGATTTTCTTGAAGAGATCTCTAGTCTTTCCCATTCTGTTGTTTTCCTCTATTTGCATTGATCACTGAAGAAGGCTTTCTTATCTCTTCTTGCTATTCTTGGGAACTCTGCATTCAGATGTTTATATCTTTCCTTTTCTCCTTTGTTTTTCGCTTCTCTTCTTTTCACAGCTATTTGCAAGGCCTCCCCAGACAGCCATTTTGCTTTTTTGCATTTCTTTTCCATGGGGATGGTCTTGATCCCTGTCTCCTGTACAATGTCACGAACCTCATTCCATAGTTCATCAGGCACTCTATCTATGAGATCTAGGCCCTTAAATCTATTTCTCACTTCCACTGTACAATTTCCACTGTAAGGGATTTGATTTAGGTCATACCTGAATGGTCTAGTGGTTTTCCCTACTTTCTTCAATTTCAGTCTGAATTTGGCAATAAGGAGTTCATGGTCTGAGCCACAGTCAGCTCCTGGTCTTGTTTTTGCTGACTGTATAGAGCTTCTCCATCTTTGGCTGCAAAGAATATCATCAATCTGATTTCGGTGTTGACCATCTGGTGATGTCCATGTATAGAGTCTTCTCTTGTGTTGTTGAAAGAGGGTGCTTGTTATGACCAGTGCATGGCAAAACTCTATTAGTCTTTGCCCTGCTTCATTCTGTATTCCAAGGTCAAATTTGCCTGTTACTCCAGGTGTTTCTTGACTTCCTACTTTTGCATTTCAGTCCCCTATAATGAAAAGGACATCTTTTTTGGGTGTTAGTTCTAAAAGGTCTTGTAGGTCTTCATAGCACTGTTCAGCTTCAGCTTCTTCAGTGTTACTGACTGGGGCATAGACTTAGATTACTGTGATATTGAATGGTTTGCCTTGGAAACGAACAGAGATCATTCTATCGTTTTTGAGACTGCATCCAAGTACTGCATTTCGGACTCTTTTGTTGACCATGATGGCTACTCCATTTCTTCTGAGAGATTCCTGCCTGCGGTAGTAGATATAATGGTCCTCTGAGTTAAATTCACCCATTCCAGTCCATTTGAGTTCGCTGATTCCTAGAATGTCGACATTCACTCTTGCCATCTCTTGTTTGACCTCTTCCAATTTGCCTTGATTCATGGACCTGACATTCCAGGTTCTTGTGCAGTATTGCTCTTTACAGCATCGGACCTTGCTTCTATCACCAGTCACATCCACAGCTGGGTATGAAAAGGCAGGTATCAACAGCCCACAGTATATACCAGCAAAACTATACATCCTGTTTTCCCGAGGTACACCAGCAGGTGGCGCTATGACAAACTAAATAGCTGATGCCCCAAATAAATGGTACAAGGCATTCTGGACCAGTCGGGAAGGACGACTCCTTCTGATGGCATTGGATAACTTGAAGCAATTCAGGAATAATAAAATCAAATGTTTAAATTGTTGCCTCAGGGTAATTTGCTGTGTCCTGACTACCCTGGCACTTTAAGACTCACAATTACTGATGTAATGGTCATATTGCCCCAGGCATAGTTCAGGTAGAGTTCCTTCTTTGTTTTAGCATTTTGTGTAAGTTCTGAGTATATCAGAGCAGACAGTTTAGCTGCTGGCCATTTTAATGACAGAGAGTGCATCTACAGTTCATGATATTTATATTCTGTACACATGCACACACATAAGTTACCAGCAGAGAAGCCAAAATTGGGTTGTCTTCAGAATCACTGCAACCTACAAGGCTTTAAAAATACAGTATCTGTGGAATTTGGAGGAAGAAAAGGCTGTGATCCACGTATTTGAAATAAGCCATGTTGGGGACTTCCCTGGTGGTCCAGTGACTAAGACTCTGTCCTTCCATTGCAGGGGGCACGGGTTTGATCCCTGGTTGGGGAACTAAGATCCTGCATGCTGCAGGGGGTAGACAAAAAAAAGCCACGCTGTTTTGTGTATGACCACAATAGAAAGCAATCCTTAGATACGTAAGGGCACAGGAATCATACCATCCGCATCCACTTCTTGAAAACACTGCTTCAGCTAACCAAGAGATGAAGCAAAGGAGAGAGGGAAGAGAGGGAACCCGTGGTTTGAAAGGAATCCTGGTCCCAACATGAGCCTAGCCCCAAAGTGAAAGTGTTAGTGAAAGTCCGACTCTGAACTGTAGCCTACCAGGCTCCTCTGTCCATGGGATTCTCCAGGACAGAATGCTGGAGTGGGCAGCCATTCCCTTCTCCAGGGGACCTTCCCAATTCAGGGATCGAACCCAGGTCTCCTGTGTTGCAGGTGG
The DNA here is from genome assembly GCA_935064755.1 of Tragelaphus eurycerus. Classification (NCBI taxonomy): domain Eukaryota; kingdom Metazoa; phylum Chordata; class Mammalia; order Artiodactyla; family Bovidae; genus Tragelaphus; species Tragelaphus eurycerus. The sequence goes on along the minus strand of CAKXYN010000024.1, from coordinate 10,109,790 downwards.
ATTCTTTACTATCTGAGCTACCTGGGAAGCCCCAAGCCTAGCTGTAAACCTAAGCTGAACTCTGAAGCTGGGAAGTCATTGGATTATTTGTTGTCAGGGGAATTTTGCCGTCAAATAGTCAGTGTGCTTCCCTAAGCTGCTTCCTTCCTCAGCTGCTCATTTTCCTGTGCCAGGAAATGTGTCTATTATGACACGTCCTTTGCCCCTTCATAAACGTAGAATCTAATACTTTGTTTGGCAAACACTTGTGATTTGAATTTTGTTTATGTATTTGCAAACAAAGCCCAGTCTATCTAGGGGCTATGACTCAGAGCTAAAAAATACATTTTCCCATTTCCACCAAGCAGGATACTTAATGAAATTTAAAGAGCTTTTTATTGTCATGCAAAGTCATGATTTTCTGCATCTTTAAAACTTGGATTAAATAATTTTATCCTACAAAAATAAAAGGATTGGTTTGTAGATAAATATATAAAGGCATACATTAGATTAAAAAAAAAAGAAACATCTTGAATGCTACCAGTAGAAAATAGTTGAATAAAGGGTGGCATGGCCCTATTTTTGGATATTACGTAACTATTCAAAAGGAGGAGTTTGATTTAGATGTAATGCTCTATGGGAAAAGCCACAAGAAAGCGAGTTGAAGAGAAATGTGTGTGGCATGACCTAGTTTTGTAAAATCGGAGAAAAAGCTTTTATTGGTGTGAAGATTTTCACTTGGGTGCGTTACTATGAACATAGAGAAGAATGTGGACATTAAGCTGTTAACGTGTATCCTCTTAGTAAGAGGTGGTGGTGGAAGGGAGGGTCATAGGGAGGGGAAATCTTGTTGGTTTTTTCTTTGATATCTTCAGGATTTTGAGAGTGGGGCCTATAACAAAAGGCGATAAAAAGTATCTATTGCTTTTCAGTTTGAAAGAAAAATCCAATAAAGTAAATATTAAAGATAACTCACCCAGAATGACTTCCGTGTTTTATTTCTGCAATTTATTTATTTATCATGTATTTATTTTTGCCTGCACTGGTTCTTTGTTGCTGCGTGAGGGCTTTCTCTAGTTGTGGTGCGTGGGTTTCTGACTGCATGGCTTATTTTGCTGCAGAGCACAAGCTCTATGTCTTTGTAGATTTTGCCTGTTATGAAACTTTATCTAAATGACCATACTGTAGATGTGTCTGGCTTTTTGCAATTAGTTTAGTTCAGTTCAGTTCCACCAGGCCTCCCTGTCCATCACCAACTCCCAGAGTTCACTCAAACTCATGTCCATCGAGTCAGTGATGCCATCTAGCCAGCTCATCCTCTGTCGTCCCCTTCTCCTCCTGCCCCCAATCCCTTCCAGCATCACAGTCTTTTCCAATGAGTCAACTCTTAGCACAAGGTGGCCAAAGTACTGGAGTTTCAGCTTTAGCATCAGTCCTTCCAATGAACACCCAGGACTGATCTCCTTTAGCATGGACTGGTTGGATCTCCTTGTAGTGCAAGGGACTCTCAAGAGTCTTCTCCAACACCACAGTTCAAAAGCATCAATTCTTTGGTGCTCAGCCTTCTTCACAGTCCAACTCCCACATCCATACATGACCACTGGAAAAACCGTAGCCTTGACTAGACAGACCTTTGTTGGCAAAGTAATATCTCTGCTTTTAAATATGCTATCCAGGTTGGTCATAACTTTCCTTCAAAGGAGTAAGCATCTTTTAATTTCATGGCTGCAATTAGCATAGTTGTCAAAATTTTTTCACGTTATGGCATGTATCACTATTTAACTCCTGTTGTAGACAAACAATATTTCATTAACATGGACATATTACTTTTGTTTATCCATTCATGAGTTGATTAACATTTGCATTGTTTATAATTTTTGTCTATTTCTTGCCTAATTGCTGCTTTGAACATACATGGAAAAGTTTTTCTGTGGACATAGTTTTGGATTCTTTTTGATATATATTTAGGATAGAATTGCAGAGTCTTATGGTAACTCACGGAGGAGGCACTGGTGACCCACCCCAGTACTCTTGCCTGGAAAATCCCATGGACGGAGGAGCCTGGTGGGCTGCAGTCCATGGGGTCGCTAAGAGTCGGACACGACTGAGCAACTTCACTTTCACTTTTCACTTTCCTGCATTGGAGAAGTAAATGGCAACCCACTCCAGTGTTCTTGCCTGGAGGATCCCAGGGACGGGGGAGCCTGGTGGGCTGCTGTCTATGGGGTCGCACAGAGTTGTACACGACTGAAGTGACTTAGCAGCAGCAGCAGCAGCAGCATGGTAACTCAGTGTTTAACATTTTTGGAAACTGCCCAAGCAGCTCTGCCGTTTCACAGTATCACAAGGAATGCAGGCGAATGCTACTTTCTCCACACCCTTGCCGCTGCTTGTTATTTTCTGTTGTTTATTTTAGCCATCCTGGTGTGTATGAAATAATTTTGATTTACTTTTTCCTAACAACTTATCTTGTTATTTTTAATGGTCTTTCAGCCGTTTGTGTTTCTTTTCTGAATAAATGTCTTTTTAAATCCGTTGCTCATTAAAATAAAATTGGGTTATTCGTGTTCCCATTGTTGGAATGTAAGTGCTCTTTGTACATTTTAGATAGATATTCCTTAGTAGATACGTGATTTGCAAAAAAATTTTTTCTCATTCTATGGGTTGTTGTTATTTTCTTGATGGTATCACTTGAGAGTTTTTAGTTTTGGTGCAATACAATTTATCCATTTTTTCTTATTTATGTTTGTGCTATTTTTTGGCCACACCATGTGGCATGTGGAATCTTAGTTCCCTGAGCAGGATTCAAACCCATGTCCCCCGTGCATTGGTAGTGTGCAGTCTTAACCATTGGACTGCCAGGGAAGTCTCTGCATTTGTGCTTTTTAAATTGTATTTGAGAAACCCTTACTTAATCCAAGGTCATAAAAATTTATTCATTTAGTTCTTTTAAAAGTTTTATAGTTCCAGCTCTTACATTTAGGTCTGTGATTCATTTTGAATTGTTTTGTAATATAAGATGTGAGGTTGGAGTCAGACTTGGATTTCTTTTTGTTTTGTTTTTTGTTTGTTGCATGTATATATCCTGTTGTTGAAAACACCATTCTTTCCCATTCAGTTGTCTTGACACCCTTGTCAAAAAAATCTGATAACCATAGATATATGAGCTTATTTCTGGACCCTCAATTAGATCCCATTGATCAGAAAACGAAGATCATGGCATCTGGTCCCATCACTTCATGGGAAATAGATGGAGAAACAGTGGAAACAGTGTCAGACTTTTTTTTTTTGGGCTCCAAAATCACTGCAGATGGTGAATGCAGCCATGAAATTAACAGACGCTTACTCCTTGGAAGGAAAGTTATGACCAACCTAGATAGCATATTCAAAAGCAGAGACATTACTTTGCCAAAAAAGGTCTGTCTAGTCAAGGCTATGATTTTTCCAGTGATCCTGTATGGATGTGAGAGTTGGACTGTGAAGAAAGCTGAGCACCAAAGAATTGATGCTTTTGAACTGTGGTGTTGGAGAGGACTCTTGAGAGTCCCTGGGACTGCAAGGAGATCCAACCAGTCCATTCTAAAGGAGATCAGCCCTGGGATTTCTTTGGAAGGAATGATGCTAAAGCTGAAACTCCAGTACTTTGGCCACCTCATGCCAAGACTTGACTCACTGGAAAAGACTGTGATGCTGGGAGGGATTCGGGGAAAGAGGAGATGGGGATGACAGAGGATGAGATGGCTGGATGGCATCACCAACTTGATGGACGTGAGTTTGAGTGAACTCTGGGAGATGGTGATGGACAGGGAGGCCTGGTGTGCTGCAATTCATGGGGTCGCCAAGAGTCAGACACAACTGAGCAACTGAACTGAACTGAACTATCTGTATATCTGTCCTTATGCCAGTATTGCACTTTCTTGATTAATGTAGGTTCTAAATAAGTTTTGCAATTGGAAATTGTGAGTCCTCCAAATTTCTTTTTCAAGATTATTTGGTTATTCTGGGTCCCTTACATCTCCATATAAATTTATAATCATCTTGTCAACCTCTACAAAGAAACCCAGTGGATTTTGATAGAGACTGAATTGAACCTGTAAATTAGTTGGGGGAGTTTGGCCATCTTAACAGCATTAAGTGTTCCAATCCATGAACATGCTGCTGCCGCTAAGTCACTTCAATCGTGTCTGACTCTATGTGACGCCATAGACGGCAGCCCACCAGGCTCCCCCGTCCCTGGGATTCTCCAGGCAAGAACACTGGAGTGGGTTGCCATTTCCTTCTCCAGTGCATGAAAGTGAAAAGTGAAAGTGAAGTCGCTCAGTTGTGTCCGACTCTTAGTGACCCCATGGACTGCAGCCTACCTGGCTCCTCCATCCATGGGATTTTCCAGGCAAGAATATTGGAGTGGGGTGCCATTGCCTTCTCTGAATCCATGAACATAGGATATCTATTTGTTTAGATCTTCTTAAATTTCTTTCAGTGATTTTTTTTTTTGGTAGTTTTCAAAGTACAAGTCTTATACTTTTCTGATAAATTATTTCTAAAGTATTTTATGTTTTTGTGATTATAATTGTCTTCTTAATTTCATTTTCAGATTGTTCATTGTTAGTGTATAGAAATACAACTTTTTTTTGGTATATTATCTTGTATTCTGAACTTTGCTGAATGCTTTAAATCTAATAGCTTTTATTTTTTTGACATTTCTTAGGATTTTCTATATATGAGATTATGTCATCTCTGAATAGGGTTACTTTGTCCTTTACAATCTTGAAGCCGTTATCTCCTTTGCCCAGGCTTATATGCATACAGTACAACGTTGAATAGAGGTGATGAGGGTGGACATCTGTCTTGTTTTTAATTGTAGGTGGAAAGTATTCAGCCTTTCACTACTAAGTATGATGTTAGTGAAGGTTTTTACTAAGATGCTCTTTATTTTAAATTCTTTATTGAGGAACCCCCCTTTTATTTCTAGTTAATTGAGTGGGGTTTCTTTTTTGATAGTGAAAAGGTATTGGACTTTGTAAATTAACAACAAAAAGTGCCACTATATTTAGGTATGACGGGATATATAAAAAGCTGTACTTATTTAATATATATAACTTGATGAACTTGAAGATATACACCTGTGAAGCCATCCCCATCCATACCATACGCATACCCGTTATTTCCATTGGCAAACGTTTTTCTGCATTTGTTGAGATAATCATGTAATTTTAATCCTTTATTTTAAAAAAATAATGTATTTATTTTTGGTTGTGCAGGGCACAACCTGTATTGTGTATTTATTTTGGTTGTTGATGCAGGGCTTTATCTAGTTGTGATGAGCTATTTTCTCTAGTGTGATGAGCTAGAGAATAGTTTCGGTGTGTGGCTTCTCATTGTAGTGGCTTCTCTTGTGGCAGACCATGAACTCTAGGGTATACGTGTTGATACTTTACTAAAGATTTTTGCATCTACATTTATAAGAGATATTGGGTTTTGGTTTTCTCTTGTGATGACTTTGTCTAGTTTTGATAAAACTGGCCCCATAAAATGAATTGGGGAGCATTCTTTCCTTTGCAAACTTTTGGAAGAGTCTGTGGAAAGGGTTGCTAATTCTTTAAATAGGTGGTAGAATTTACCACTGAAGCCATTCTATTCCTGGGCTTTGCTCGCAGGTAGTTTTTGGATTACTAATCCAATCTCTTTACTTGTCATAGGTCTATTCCTTCTTAAGTCAGCTTTAGTAGTTTGTATCTTTCTAGGAATTTGTCCATTTCGTGTAGGTTATGTCATTTGTTCCATACATTATTAATTGTGTTTATTTCATCTCATTTTTGTAAGGTCAGTATTTATGTCTCCTGCTTCATTCTTGATTATAGTAATTTGAGCTTCTTTTAGTCTTTTCTTGGTCAGTCTTGCTAAAGGTTTGTCAATTTTGTTGACCTTTTCAAAGAAGCAACTTTTGGTTTTACTAGTTTTCTTTATTATCTTTCTATTTTTAAATTAATTAATATTCTGATTTAACATTATTATCTCCTTCTTCTTGTTTTAGATTTGATTTATTCTTTATTTAGTTTCTTAAGCTAGCAGGTTGTTGTTGATTCAAGATTTAAAAAAATTTTAACATAGGAATATAATGCTATAAATTTGTTTCTAAGCACTGCTTTAGTGTCATTCCAGAAGTTTTAATGTGCTATGTTGTAATTTTCAATCATATTGAAATATTTTCTAGTAAAGTCAAAAAAATTTCTTATTTTGAGTTAATTTGTTCTTTCAGAGTATGTTGATTAATTTCCACACTTGTGAATACCCCCAAATTTCCTTCTGTCATTGACTTCTAATTTTATTCCATTATGGTTTGAAAGCATATTTTCAACTTTGTAAAATTATTCATTCTCATTTTATGGCTTAATATATGGTCTGTTCTCCAGAATGTTCAATGTGTACTTTAGAAGATTTTATGTTTACTACAATCCTGTGTTACTTTACAACAAAGTGAATCAATTATACATACATTTACTCTTTTTTAGATTCTTTTCCCATATAGATCATTATAGAGTATTGAGTAGAGTTCTGTGTGTCGTGCAATAGGTGGTAATTAGCTATCTATTTTATATGTAGTAGTGTGCATATAGGGCTTCCCTGGTGGCTTAGACGGTAAAGAATCTGCCTGCAAAGCTAAAGACCTAGGTTCAATCCCTGGGCTGAGAAGATCCCCTGGAGGAGGGCACGGCAACTCACTCCAGTATTCTTGCCTGGAGAATTCCACGGACAGAGGAGCCTGGCGGGCTATAGTCCACGGGGTCGCAGAGTCAGACACGACTGAGTGACTGAGCACGGCACAGCGTGTATATGTCAATCCCAGTCTCCCGGTTTATCCCTCTTCTCCCTTCCCCCTGGTAATCATAAGTCTGTTTTCTGTATCTGTGACTCTGTTTCTGTTTTGCCAATAAGTTCATTTGTGCCATTTTTTAAAATTCCACATATAAGTGCTATCATAGAAAGTGTAGTCTTTCTACAAATATAATAACCCAGAGATTATCATACCGACTTAACTCAGTATGATAATCTCTGGGTCCATCCATGTTACTGCAAACGGCATTATTTCATTCTTTTTTTTGTGTGTGCTTGAGTAATATTCCATTGTATATGTATGTACCATATTTTTCTTTTTTATTATAATTTTTTTTTTTATTTTGCTTAACTTTACAATATTGTATTGCTTTTACTATACATCGAGATGGATTCGCCACCAGTATACACGTGTTCCCCATCCTGAACCCTCCTCCCTCCCCCCCCCCCCCTCCCCCACACCATCCCTCCAGTGCTCTGTCAGTAGACATAGGTTACTTCCAGGTCCTGGCTATTGTAAATTGTGCTGCTGTGAGCACTAGAGTGCATGTATCTCTTCGAGTTATGGTTTTCTCCAGATAATATGCCCAGGAGTGGGATTGCTGGATCATATTTTTAGCTTTTAAAGGAACCTCCATACTGTTTTCCATAGTGGCTGCACCAATTTACATTCCCACCAACAGTGCAAGAGGGCTCCCTTTTTGCCACACTGATCTACTTATTTGTGATGTCACACTGTTGTTTAGTGGCCAAGTTGTGTCCGACTCTTTTGCGACCCTGCAGATTGTAGCCTGCCAGGTTCCTCTGGAATTTCCCAGGCAAGAACACTGGAGTGGGTTGCCATTTCTCTCTCCAGGGGATTTTCCCCACCCAGGGATCAAATTAGAATCTCCTGCACTGGCAGGTGAATTTTCTACCAGTGAGCCACCAGGGAAGCCCCATTCTAATGAATAGCATATGGTATTTTTCCTTAAGGGCTTGCAGTTCTTGATGCTATTTATTCAGTCCAACAAATCTCTCTTCTGTGCCAGATATCTCCTCTCTCCTCTTTAGACTGTGGTGCAAATGCTAATAACAAGATTATCAACTATTCCTCAATTAAAAAAAAATTACAAAATCTCTGCCTTCTTGCAACTATATCTCACATAAAAGATATCAAGTGTGTTAGCAAGTAAGATCATCTCAAATACTATTATTAAACTATTTTGGCCTTCCCTCATGGCTCAAACTGTAAAGAATCTGCTTGCAATGTAGGAGACTCGGTTTTGTTTCTTTATTGCTGTAAAGAAAATAAGGCAATGGGATAGCAAATGGCTGAGGGAGAAGGATACTCAGAGGAGGTGACATCTGAGCAGAGTCCTGAGGAATAAGAAAGAGACATCCACAGAAAGATTCAGGGAAAGGGCATTCCCGTCAGAGGAACACCAAATATAAAGTCCCTGAGACAGGAAAGAGCTAATCTGAGGGACCCAAAGGCCAGTGGGACCAGTCCATTCTGAATGAGGTTGAAAAGAAGCGGGGGTCAGATCATGTCGGGCTTTGTAGGCTGTGGTAAGGAGGGTGAATTTTATTCCAGTTGCACTCAGGACCTATGGAGAGTCTTAAGCATGTGATTGATTTATGATTGCCTTTTGAGATGTTTTCTCTGGCTGATGTGTTAAACCGCTGGGGGCACTGTGCTGAAAGCAGGGCAGCAGGGAGGCTGCAGCAGTCATTTAAGGGAGAAGGGTAAGTGGTTTGGACTAGCGTTTTAGCAGAGGAGAGGGTGAAAAGGGGTCATGTGCAGTAAGATTTGGGTGAACATTCAGTAAGAGCCTGAAGGACTTGCTGATATATTGGATGCAAGTGGAAGAGGGAAAAAAAGGAATCAGGGATAACTCACATTTTTGGTCTGGGCACCCAGGAGGCGGGTGAGAAAAAGCTTTTAAAGGCAAAAAATGGTCTTGCGTACTACTTTGTAAAGTTAACTCATACAGTATTGGATATATCACATAATTGAAATTAGATAAAAATTCTCAACAAAATATTGTGAGGGAATCCATAAAGACTTTAATTACTACTTCTGCCTGGTGGGACTAAGGATGGCTTTCCTCCCTTATTCTATTTCTCTGTATTTTCTAAGTCTCTTGTGATGAGCGTATATAATTTACTAGTGTAACAAAGTCAATTTTATAAAATGAGACAAAAATGGAAGAATAAAGCTGCAAAGACTTCCTGGAGGAGGTGAAGAATTGGTTGAGATTTATCTGGATGTGTTTCTTACCACAGAGCATTATGCAAAGAGCAGAAAGATTATGCTCTTTTGTCAAGAAGCTGTTTGTTGAATCGAAAATGACAGCTTTGTAAGGGTGATTTGAATTTCCATCTGTCCAAATGTTAAATAGAAATATAAGGAGTAGATTGGTTACTTTGGCTTCATGTTAAAACCTGTGGACTCAAGGCAGCTCATAAATATAAGTTGTCAGAAAAAAGATCTAAGAATTGAAATTCTCAGTCCTTATTTGAGATGAATCTCTTAGTATCCTTTTTGCTATTGTGAGTAAAATCACCTATGTTTGGATTTGGTAGCAATACGCTCAGTATTTATTATTTTATGCTGGAATAATCTTAATTAACTAAAATTTTGTTGGTTATATATGCTAATTGTTCAACATATTGTGTATGGTAATCTTTCAGTAGTGTCCTATTCTTTGCCACCCCATGGACTGTAGCCCGTCAGGCTCCTCTGTCCATGGAATTCTTCAGGCAAGAATACTGGAGTGAGTAGCCATTCCCTTCTGCAGATCTTCCTGACCCAGGGATCCACCTTGGGTCTCCCACATTGCAGGCAGATTCTTCAGCATCTAAGTCACCAGGGAAGTCCTGTTCAATGTATTAGGTCCTTTAAAATTTCCACTTAATGAAATAATTATGTGTAATTGTTTGTGATTAATTAGAGAGCAACAAAGATATTTATTGGTTTAGATGCACATTTGATGCAATGTGCATATATTTGCAATGGCTTGAAAGTGGTAGAGCAATTTCTTATAACTTTCAAGAATCGCCTTAATGTAAATTTTGGAAAGCTTAAACAGAATATGGCACTGCTGTGATTTCTGAGCATTTTATTCCTGCTCACAAGCAGAGCATTTGTGAAATCAGCATTTCTTGTAATAGGATTGGGTTGTAAATTGTGGTGCCATCTGCAAATAAACTAATAACATGTGAGGCACCGCCAGTTTTTATGCCTTATAATTTGGGATGATTCTCATCACAACTGTGATTGGTTCTATTGTGAAAGCAAGAGGAATGAGTAGATTGCAGTCTCTTTTCCCTCTAGACTGCAGTCTAGACAACAAATTTTATTTTGGGGGAAGATTTAGCTTCCTTACACAGAGAAATAATAACCTAAAAGACATTTCTTCCAAATTACATTTTCTTTTTATTCCTAAAGAAATATTCCCTCCATGGAGCTTCTAATGCATGGACACATTTCTGCAATTTATGGTAGTGAATTAAATTAAAATTTCCTCTATCAGCGTCTGCCAATTTCCTGTTCCAAATAAATCTGCTGTGTTTGGGAGACATAGGAGTCTATAAAACTGTTTTTGTTGTATCTCCATTGAGTTATAACAAGAGCACAAAATAGGAATTTTCCTATTTGCTAAAATCAAAATTCAAATAAAAATAAAAATAGACAGATCCCATCTTGTTTTATTATTTTGCTGCTCTTAAGGTTTTCAATGATTTTTTCCTAGTTATTTTTCCTATCACCAGACATTAAGGGCAGAATGAGAGTTTAGGAAATGAATTTCAGACAATGGTTAAATGTCTACGAAAGATAAAGTAACAACTTTTTTTTTTCCTCTCCAAATTCTTGTGATATCTTTTTTGCTTACATTGGATAATTATGTGTGAGTGTGTGTGTATGGTACATATGTTAGTTTACAGTTATCCTTCTGTTTCATTCCTTACTTATCTCTGAAAATTTATCATTGAAATTTTTTTCAGCTGTTAATCCAGGAATATCAGTATATCACTAGGGTTGCTCTGGACCGAAAAAGTTGATAGTTGTATCTCTCTGAAGTTTTGAGACAATGTTTGCCAACAAAGATCCATCTAGTCAAGGCTATGGTTTTTCCAGTGGTCATGTATGGATGTGAGAGTTGGACTACAAAGAAAGCTGAGCGCTGAAGAATTGATGCCTTTGAACTGTGGTGTTGGAGAAGACTCTTGAGAGTCCCTTGGACTGCAAGGAGATCCAACCAGTCCATTCTGAAGGAGATCAGCCCTGGGATTTCTTTGGAACGAATGATGCTAAAGCTGAAACTCCTGTACTTTGGCCACCTCATGCGAAGAGTTGACTCATTGGAAAAGACTCTGATGCTGGGAGGGATTGGGGGCAAGAGGAGAAGGGGATGACAGAGGATGAGATGGCTGGTGGCATCACTGACTCGATGGATGTGAGTCTGAGTGAACGCCAAGAGTTGGTGATGGACAGGGAGGCCTGGTGTGCTGTGATTCATGGGGTCACAAAGAGTCAGACACAACTGAGCGACTGAACTGAACTGAACTTTTACTATAAGGGCTAGTAGAGACATGAAGGCTCCATGGGCAGAATAATGATCTAATGTATCTTCAAACCAGTATTCTTGAGATATTTGATTTAAAGTTATTTAGCGGGAAGGTTGAAAACTATGGAGAAAGGAGGACACTTGGGACCCCTTGTTTATTAGGCTCTGGCCCTGGACATGCACATCACACTCTGTATAACAAAGATCTCATTGTTGTTCTTCAGTCTCTCAGTCTTGTCCGACTCTTTGTAACCCCTGAACTTCAGCAGGCTTCCCTGTCCTTCACTATCTTTCCGAGCTTGCTCAAACTCGTGTCCATTGAGTCAGTGATACCATCCAACCATCTCATCCTCTGTCGTCCCCTTCTCTTCCTGCCCTCAATCTTTCCCAGCATCAGGGGCTTTTCCGATGAGTTGGTTCTTTGCATCAGGTGGTCAAAGGACTTGAGCTTCAGCTTCAGCATCAGTTCTTCCAATGAATAGTCAGGGTTGGTTTCCTTTAGGATTGACTGGTTGGATCTCCTTGCAGTCCAAGGGACTCTCAAGAGTCTTCTTCTGTACCACAGTTCAATAGCATCAATTCTTACAGCTTTCAGCCTTCTTTATGGTCCAACTATCACATCCTTACATGACTACTGGAAAAACCTTAGCTTTGACTATATGGACTTTTGTTGGCAAAGTGATGTCTGCTTTTTACTGCACTGTTTGGGTTTGTCATAGCTTTTCTTCCAAGGAGCAAGCGTCTTTTTAATTTTGTGGCTGCAGTCATCATCCACAAAGATTTTGGAGCTCAAGAAAAAAAAAATTGTTTATGTGTCCAGTTCAAACCCTAATTTTTGTGTTAAAGGCTTCCATTTAATTTGTAAGAATTCTTGGAATCTTTTTAGGTAGGAGAACTCTATGTAAAATCAATGCTTAGCTTACTCAAAAAGAAAGAAAGAAATTATTATCAGAGACAGATATTATTTTCATACCCTAAGCAAAAAGGATAATTTTTTTGGATTTGGAATATTCACTTTTTGTTAAGCATAAAAACCATATATCAGACCTAAATTTAAAAACATAACTCTGTTTAATTATAACCTAAGCTAGATATTTAGGGAATAAGATAAACTGACAAAATAAAGTATGTTTATACGTAACTACATGTTAATACGTTAAGTATATTGAATATAGTTAATATAGAAATGTTTATGTTTTCACACATTTTGTGCTACATGATGCAGCTGGAATTATGTAGAGTATCCTGTGTTTATTATTTACAACAATTGCTGTTCATCTGAAGACCGGAATTGCATCAGATCAGATCAGATCAGTCGCTCAGTTGTGTCCGACTCTTTGTGACCCCATGAATCACAACACACCAGGCCTCCCTGTCCATTACCAACTCCTGGAGTTCACTCAGACTCATGTCCATCGAGTCAGTGATGCCATCTAGCCATCTCATCCTCTGTTGTCCCCTTCTCCTCCTGCCCCCAATCCCTCCCAGCATCAGAGTCTTTTCCAATGAGTCAACTCTTCGCATGACGTGGCCAAAGTACTGGAGTTTCAGCTTTAGCATCATTCGTTCCAAAGAAATCCCAGGGCTGATCTTCTTCAGAATGGACTGGTTGGATCTCCTTGCAGTCCAAGGGACTCTCAAGAGTCTTCTCCAACACCACAGTTTAAAAGCATCAATTCTTCGGCGCTCAGCCTTCTTCACAGTCCAGCTCTCCCATATGCTATGCTATGCTAAGTCACTTCAGTCATGTCTGACTCTGTGTGACCCCACAGACGGCAGCCCACCAGGCTTCCCCATCCCTGCGATTCTCCAGGCAAGAACACTGGAGTGGGTTGCCATTTTCTTCTCCAATGCATGAAAGTGAAAAGAGAAAGTGAAGTCTCTCAGTCATGTCCGACTCTTAGCGACCCCATGGACTGCAGCCCACCGGGCTCCTCCGTCTGTGGGATTTTCCAGGCAAGAGTACTGGAGTGGGGTGCCATTGCTTTCTCCTACTCTCCCATAGGAAGTAAATATTTTGTATTTTCTCTGGGTGGAAGCAGGCAAAGCTTCCTACGGTTGCCATCTCAACAATCGCCACAGTGTGGCAGCAGCGGCCCGCTCAACCCCCTGCCGTGGGCTGTCTTCAACATGGCACACCTCCCTATCCTAGGAGCTAGAAAGCTGTAATTATGTGGATGCTGAGTTGGAAGGGAGGACAGTTATTTAGGGTAAGTCCCTCAAAATATTACTAATATAGTATTATGTAATCATAGTAGTATTGATGCATGCATCGTGGAGGGTTATTTCCTTTTAGTTTCTTTTTTTCCCCCCAAATAAATATATTCTCCCATCTGTGTGGGCAACTGTGCCTTTACAAGTAATCACTAAATCTCAAGTCTACTATGGTATGAGCCAAGATATTGTCAAATATTAAACAAACACAATATGAGCAACATAGCCCCTCAGAGATGCTGTACACGACTGTTTAAGAAACAGAAGCAGTGTCAGTTTCTTCGTGAATGCTTTCTTATTCATGGCAACGGCATCACTTCCTAAGAGCATGTGACACTGCAGGAATTTACTGAGATTTGTGTGATGGCTACAGAGCTGCCAGATCTCACGTGCTATTCCTATTATGCCTGCTGAAGCTCAGAGACGGGTAAGATGCAGCTCATTTCCAACTTGAGCTGGTAACACAAGTCACAGCTGAAATGGCTTGTGCTTTCATAAACAAACGATTGTGGAATCGGGCCTCACATTAGAGACTTTGTTTAAGAAGCACCCAGATCTGCTTTAGCAACCCTCTGCTCACACATTGTCCCCAAACAGTGGTTCATGATCCTTGAAATCTCAAATATCAGTAACTACTTAGAGTCCTTCTGGAGAGAAGAGTGCTTTAATTGGGTCACTTTTAGTTATCCACTTTCAGTAATTTGCCCATCCCTAAGGGCATGGTTCAGAGAAGGCAATGGCATCCCACTCCAGTACTCTTGCCTGGAAAATCCCATGGATGGAGGAGCCTGGTAGACTGCAGTCCATGGGGTCGCTAAGAGTCGGACACGACTGAGCAACTTCACTTTCACTTTTCACTTTCATGAATTGGAGAAGGAAATGGCAACCCACTCCAGTACTCTTGCCTGGAGAATCCCAGGGACGGGGGAGCCTGGTGGGCTGCCTTCTATGGGGTCGCACAGAGTTGGACACAACTGAAGCAACTTAGCAGCAGTAGCAGCAACAAGGGCATGGTTGGAGAAGGCGATGGCACCCCACTCCAGTACTCTTGCCTGGAAAATCCCATGGACGGAGGAGCCTAGTAGGCTGCAGTCCATGGGGTCACGAAGAGTTGGACACGACTGAAGCGACTTAGTAGCAGCAGTAGCAGCAGGGACATAGTATCTGGAGGGGGCATGGCGACCCCCTCTAGTATTCTTGCCTGGAGAATTCCATGGACAGAGGAGCCTGGCAGACTGTGGTCCATAGAGTTGCACAGAGTTGGACACGACTGAAGGGACTTAACACGCATGCATACAAGGACATGCCAAGTGTGTGGCAAAGCACAGGATATCTTCTTGAAGAGTCATATTTGCTCCTTGAGTACTAGAAAACATGACTGTTAAGTTCTTACAGGAAGATCTGAAATAAAATGCATCATTCACATAAGCCTTAAGATGAAACATGCATTTTCAATTAATTTCTTGCTGGCTGCTGCTGCTAAGTCGCTTCAGTCATGTCCGACTCTGTGAGTGGACTGTTTTACTGCACATCTTTCAAGCATTCTGCAGCCAGGTATTTTCTATTTTCTATCTAAGGAAGAGATAGTAAATGGAGGTTAGAAAATTTGAAAAGCACTAACCAATTAGCTTGGGTTTATTCAAAGATAATGCTCTACTGCTGCTAAGTCGCTTCAGTTGTGTCCGACTCTGTGCAGCCCCACAGACAGCAGCCCACCAGGCTCTGCCGTCCCTGGGATTCTCCAGGCAAGAACACTGGAGTGGGTTGCCATTTCCTTCTCCAATGCATGAAAGTGAAAAGTGAGAGGGAAGTCGCTCAGTCGTGTCCGACTCTTCGAGACCCCACGGACTGCAGCCCACCTGGCTTCTCCGTCCATGGGACTTTCCAGGCAAGAGTACTGGAGTGGGGTGCCATTGCCCTCTTTGAAAGTTAACACTCATCTGTTATCTATTGTAACGTTAGCTGTAGCCACGAAACACTGAGGAGTGAGTTTCAAATGGCAGGCTGTTGTCTAGGAGGGAAGGATTTGCGTAGTTCCACTTGGGTACCACACTGGCAGTCTTTGGACAGAAGGAGGGCACTGGCTGCCTGAAGAGCTTCAAAGGCATCATCTCAATCTGCTCATGAAATACCTGTGACTCCTCTAGGTCTGGGCCTGCCAATGCAGGAGTCTTGAGAGACGTGGGTTCGATCCCTGAGTGGGGTAGATCCCCTGGAGAAGGAAATGGCAACCCGCTCCAGTATTCTTGCCTGGGAAATCCCATGGATAGAGTTGCCTGGTGGGCTACAGTCTATGGGGCTTGCAAAGAGACACGACTGAGCAACTAACACACACATGCTCCTAAGTCTGTGGGATTATGCCTCTGATTTTTTTTTATCCCCTTAGTTTCGTTTCTCCTGTAATTAAGTTACTGCTAAATGCAAAAGAACCCAGACCATCTTACATGTAGGTACTTAGCATCTGGACACCTACATTGTAGATCTTGCTCATTAGGACTGTCTTGCTCAAGTCCTATTTCTTAGCATCAGAGATGGTTTGGATACTTTGGTACATATTCTGAAGCCTTCCAGGCTTCCCTTCTGAACTTCTGAACTTCTTCCCTTCTGAACCTTTGGCCCTCTGGGTCCTTCATGATCTGACTCCTGGCTTCTCTTCATTTCCCGACAGTTCTCAGACACTCATGATGATACAGCCTCACCAGCGTCCATGCGTTCCTCAAACATTTCCAGCCATTCTTATCTTAGGATCTTTCCCTCACTTTTATTCTTCTAGGAATGCTCATCTCATAGACGTTGGTTTGTCTGGCTCATGTCATCCACGTCCTCAAACATTCTTACTGTTCTTTGATTAGTGTGACTCCCCCTCACGCCCCTCCTGACAGCCCCTGCCACTCTCTGCCCCCCACTTGGATCTGTCGCTGCTGTAATGTAGTATCATCATCCCTTCATCTATCTGTTGTCTGCCTTACCCTTTTCTCCCACCAGGCTGTCGGGCACTTCACTGTCCTGTTCATTCACCATCGCATCACCAGAACCACAGCAGAGCCTGGCTTATGGTCAGGGTTCAGAACAAATTTGCTGTATGAGTGGCCAAGCTTTGTCATCTTGTTGTTGCTGTTGTTCAGTCAGCCAGTTGTGTCCGACTCTTTGCAACCCCATGGACTGCAGCACACCAGGCCTCCCTGTCCCTCACCATCTCCTGAGGTTTGCCCAAGTTTGTGTCCATCGCATCAGTGATGCCATCCAACCATCTTATCCTCTGGTGCCCTCTTCTATTTCTGCCCTCAATCTTTCCCAGAATCAGGGACTTTTCCAATGAGTCAGCTGTTTGCACCAGGTGACCAAAATAGTGGACTTTCAACTTTAACATCGGTCCTTCCAAAGAGTTTTCAGGGTTGATTTCCCTTAAGATTGACTGGTTTGAATTCCTTGCTGTCCAAGGGACTCTCGGAAGTCTTCTCCAGCACCATAGTTCAAAGTCGTCAATTCTTCAGTGCTCGGTCTTCTTCGCTGTCATTTTACAGATCCCATTACCAGGGTCTGATGAGGTGCATGAGGCCAGGGGCTAGAGTGGCAGAGCCTAGAGAGTGGCAGAACCGGGAGAGTCACCCTTTGACTGGTCTCTCCAGGTTGACCATCTTCATTTCTGAGTGTGACAGTTCCTGTTCTCTGTACTTTGGCATCTCACACCTGATTAAGACCTGCCTTGTCTTATTCTTGAGTTGCTTCCTGTGTGGGTCATGTCTCCATAACTAGGTTATAAGCACCTGGAGGGCAGGTATGGTAACCTTTCTTTGGTATCTGTGGTGTCTAGCACAGTGCCAGGAACCCGAAAGATGGCTAATAATTTTTGTTATTGTTAAATAACAATTGATTTGTTTCTGGCTGTGCTGGATCTTTGTTGTTGCCTGTGGCCTTTCTCCAGCTGTAGCGAGCAGAGGCGACTTTTTAGTGGTGCTGTGTGGGCTTCTCCTTGCAGTGGTTTTCTTGTTGCCGGGCACAAGCTCTAGGTGTGCAGGCTTCGGTGGTTGTGGTGCACAGGCTTAGCTGCTCTGCAACATGTGGGATCTTCCTGGACCAGGGATTAAACCCGTGTCCCCTGCATTGGCAGCCAGGTTCTTTATCACTGAGCGACCAGGCAAGCCCAGCTGATAAATTCTTATTAAAGTCCTGCTTTTAAAAAAAGGAAACAATATTATCTGGGTGTGGGGCAGACACATGAAATATCTATATATTGAAGCTGGTGGGTTGTTTCTGGAATCAGGAATCCTAAAAGCTTTCTATGATTCTTAAGAGACTGTCTGCCTACTCCTGACCCAGCCAGACCTCATCAGTCTATAAATTTCTGAAAGAGCAAAAGACTGGATTGGCTCCCTTGGCATTTTTATATCAGAAAGAAATATTTACTCTGGCAAATGAACGGTCCCCAAAGACCACAGAGCAGTTGCCAGCACTGGGTTTTAGAAATGGCTGGCTGGTTTTATTACCAATTAATAGCATTTGTATTTGTGCTTTTGCAAATAACCATGAGAAATCACTTGTCAGGCATGGACGGTGTGAGAAAATTATGGTCAAGGTCCTAGGGAACTGACTGGGGTGAGGACTATGGTTCAGTAACTGCGTCAAGTGTATGGAGATGAAGGGGAAGGTTTATACGGGGTGTGTGCTGTTCAAGAAGAATAGGGTGAGTGGTGCAGGGTGCTAAAGCTCCTCCTCCTCTTCCTACCACACTCACACCTACAGGGGCTTGGAGAGCATCTTCTTTATGGAGAATTATCCCTTTCATTCATCCTGCAAATATAAGGAGTGATTGTGTTTCATGAGTGCCTGTGAAAATCCTAAGTCCTGGGTCTCTGAGAAATACTTTGAGTCATTAAGAGGAATGAGGATGTATGAGTTTGGATCTTGCATCTACTACTTCAGTTCAGTTCAGTTCAGTTCAGTTGCTCAGTCGTGTCCGACTCTTTGCGACCCCATGAATCGCAGCACGCCAGGCCTCCCTGTCCATCACCAACTTCCGGAGTTCACCCAGACTCAAGTCCATTGAGTCAGTGATGCCATCCAGCCATCTCATCCTCTAAGATCCTGGGCAGGCGATTTATTTATTTTAAAAAAAATTTGGAAAGAGAAAATTTTACTTAATGTATTTAAAAAAATTTATTGAAGTATAGTTGAATTATACTGCCTTCCTAAGGGAAACTTTTCCTCCTCCAAGTTCATCATACTTTATTTGTATTGTTTCAGCTCTGGTTGTAACCAATGCAGTCGTGTTGTGTTTAATTTCTGCTGTACATGGGCAAGTATTTAAGCTGTCTCTAAGCCTGTTTTCTTATCTGTTCAGTTCAGTTCAGTTGCTCAGTCGTGTCCGACTCTTCGCGACTTCATGAATCGCAGCACACCAGGCCTCCCTGTCCATTACCAACTCCTGAGGTTCACTCAGACTCACGTCCATCGAGTCAGTGATGCCATCCAGCCATCTCATCCTCTGTCGTTCCCTTCTCCTCTTGCCCCCAATCCCTCCCAGCATCAGAGTCTTCTCCAATGAGTCAACTCTTCGCATGAGGTGGCCAAAGTACTGGAGTTTCAGCTTCAGCATCATTCCTTCCAAAGAAATCCCAGGGCTGATCTCCTTCAGAATGGACTGGTTGGATCTCCTTGCAGTCCAAGGGACTCTCAAGAGTCTTCTCCAACACCACAGTTGAAAAGCATCAATTCTTCGGCACTCAGCCTTCTTCACAGTCCACCTCTCACATCCACACATGACCACAGGAAAAACCATAACCTTGACTAGATGGATCTTTGTTGGCAAAGTAATGTCTCTGCTTTTGAATATGCTATCTAGGTTGGACATAACTTTCCTTCCAACAAAAATGATATCAAGTGCAAAGATTTTTGTTGAGATTAAGCGAGGAGCTGTAGGTGAAGTGCTTATCGGGCAGGCAGAAGAGACTCAATACATTTTACTTGTTAATTTTTAGATTTAAAGTTTTCACTGGAGTATAGTTGATTTAGAATGTTGTATTAGTCTCAGGTGTACAGCACAGTGAGTCAGTTATACAAACACATATATCCACTTGTTTAAAGTTATTTTTTCTCAAATAGGTCATTACAGAATATTGACTAGAGTTCCCTGTGCTATACAGTAGATCCTTATTAGTTATCTGTTCTATATATAGTGGTGTGTGTATGCCAATCTCAATCTCCCTTTTATTCCTCCCTACCTTCCCTCCCTGGTAACTGTAAGACTGATTTCTACATCTGTGACTCTATTTCTATTTTGTAAATAAGTTCATTTGTATAATTTTTTAAAAAGATTCCACATAGAAGTGATATTTTTCCTTCTCTGACTTACTTCACTCAGTATGACAATCTCCACGCACATCCATCTTGTGGCAAATGGCATTATTTTGTCCTTTTTTATGACTGAGTAATATTTCATTGTATATAAGTATCACATCTTTATCCACTCCTCTGTTGATGGACTCAATGCATTAAAATTTTTTTTTTAATTTACTTTTGGCTGTGCTGGGTCTTCACTGCTACTCGAGCTTTTCTCTAGCTGCAGCAAGCCAGGGCTATTCCTCGTTGTGTTGGGCAGACGCCTCCTTGCTGCAGCTTCTCTTATTGCAGGGCATTGGCTCCAGGTGAGTGGGGTTCAGTGGCTGCAGCACAGTCTCAGTAGTTGGGCTTAGTTGCCCCACGGCATGTGGAATCTTCCTGGACCAGGGATTGAACCTGAGTCCCCTGCATTTGCAGGCTGATTCTTATCCACTGTGCCACCAGGGAAGTATGACTCAATGCATTTTAAATAAGTAACGATATATTCTTGAGTAAAGAAGGGAGGATCTAGCCCAGCCACTGACTTTTCTATCTTCAAAACTGCCCTGCTTATCCATCCCCGGAAGAATGAGCCAAAATTCTTTGGGATATTGGTTTAGTCCTTGGTTAGCCAGTCTGTAGATTTGTTTTCCCTAGCCATTTCAGGCTGTGTGCTTACTGAGGCCAAGTTACCTGGCTTTAAGATGAGCGTGGAGCTTGAACAAACTGCTGAAGCCACCCAGGCCCCAAAGCCATCTGCTTGTCACCAAATCCTTGGAAAATAAAAGTGGTCATGATGCCATTAAAAGTCCATCTAGTCAAATCTATGGTTTTTCCAGTAGTCATATATGGATGTGAGAGTTGAACCATAACGAAAGCTGAGTGTCAAAGAATTGATGCTTTTGAACTGTGGTATTGGAGAAGACTCTCGAGAGTCCCTTGGACTGCAAGGAGATCCAACCAGTCCATCCTAAAGGAAATCAGTCCTGAATATTCATTGGAAGGACTGATGCTGAAGCTGAAGCTCCAATACTTTGGCCACCTGTTGTGAAGAACCGACTCATTGGAAAAGACCCCGATGCTGGGAAAGATTGAAGCCAGGAGGAGAAGGGGACGACAGAGGATGAGATGGTTGGATGGCATCACCGACTTGATGGACATGAGTTTGAGTAAACTCCAGGAGTTGATGATGGACAGGGAGGCCTGGTGTGCTGTAGTCCATGGGGTCACAAAGAGTTGGACACGACTGAATGACTGAACTGAATTGATGATGACAAGAGTGGCCATCTTTTCTTACCTTAGGGAGAGCAGATCCCATACTGATTCTTATCATGAGATTCTGGGGACAGAATGGGATTTAGGCTTGCAGTTGTATAGTGAGCTGCAAGCCCCACTCTCTGAAGGCAGTTTCCATGCATGATTTCTTTGTGTAAAGTATCTCCTGTAAGTGAAAGTATTCAAGGATATAAATTTGGGCAGTAGAGACTATCTTCTTGTAAGACTGGATGCATTGATGGGAATGGAGCCAGGGACTGGTCCACTGACAAAAAATATACTGTCTCTTATCTCTGGGTACCTCGTTGGGTGACAAGTTCTTACAGATACAAAGCAAATGGTGGCATGTCAGGGAGTGTCCCTTGTGGGGACTGTAAGTGGCTGAGACTGTTACCATATGCTTTTCTCAATTCAAATAATTCACAGGAGGTTGAAAACACAGAAGTTACTGTGAAATTACCAGTTTTTTTTTTCCTAAACTTAATTTCTGACAAGGAGGCAAAGGGTCTGAGTCTGTTCTTCAGTTCTGGAGATGGCCAGTAGGTGGCACCAGGGCTTGGTTCTTAATGGACTCTGGGCACACCAAAGAAAAGAAAACGCTTATTGTAGCTCCAGTCTTGGCTTTTGGATGAAACTCTGTTTCCTGGGAGATCTGAACAAAAATCCTGGCCTTGGCATTCATTCGGGTTAAATTCTCTTCTCTTTTCATCTAAGAATTGTGTTTCTTATCATGGTGCCTGACATCACTCAGTGATTCTCCATTGGAGAGTCATGTCACTTGTGATATTTTCTCGGTACCTCACTAACGTGAAATAGAATGGAGCTTGGAGAGGAATGCTGAACAAAAAAGACTGGAACTCTCTAGCAACTTGCATGGAAAAAAGTAGTAGAGATCACGTTATTTGGGAAAATAGTAGATGTTTCGGATTATCTATTTTTCCCCCCTTTTTCCTCTTCACCGATCTGCTTTTGTCAGCCCAGAAACTAATAGAGCTAATGCCAGAGATTCCAGCACTTTCCATCAGGCAGTGATTACACTTCAGGGCTGATCACCTACCAAGAGTAATACAAGAATAACCATCACAGCATAAAAACTGCCTTGGGTGTTTGCTTCCTTGTCCCAGCACTGTGCTGAGCATATGAGCCTCATCATCTCATTTAATTTTCTCCAACATCTTCTGGGTTATGTACTTGAGGATACCATTTTTCAGGTCAGAAAACTGAAGTTTAGGTTCAATAATTTGCCCCCAAATCATTCAGCTAGTGAATAGAGGGACTGAAAGCCAGGAAGTCGGACTCCAGGTCTGAGTGGTCTTTCACTGTGCCCACTGAAACGGTTGGTGGGGTGGGGGTAACTGGGCCCCCGGAGGCAGTCCTTGGTGGTCCCAGGTAGCTTGCTCTGCTGAGGGCACACAGGCTCTGCGATGTGGGAGTCACTTAAAGTTCCCTGGGGACTCAGCACTGTGCCATGTCCCATGGCTTTTTGCAACATGGCACAAAGAATCAGCCTCCTGAGACTTCACCATCTGAGCCCTGCTTCCCTCCCTCCCCTCCTGATTGCTGCTCTCCAGGTGTCTTTCTGACACGGGGCCTTGGCACCTGCTGCCCCTCTGACTGGAGTCCTCATCCCTCAGATCCTCACAGGGCTGGCTGCTTTTCCTCAGGAATCGGCGCAGACATGCCCTCCCCTGAGAGTCTCTTCCTCACAACATCATTTCATGAGGCTTCTTGCCTCAGGCCCCCTGGTCCCTGACTTTCTCTCACTCCTTTCACTGCATTTGTGACGACTGGTGGCTGTCTTCTCACTTGGTTGGTCAGTTGGCTTACCTGGTGTCGTGTGTTCTGCCTCATCTAATGTAAGCTGTGTGAGGCAGGAGTCCTGACAGTCTGGTTCATTGTTGTGCTCCTAGAATCTAGAATGTTCCAGATAGAGAGGAGGTATTTAATAGGCATTTCCTGAAGGAACGTGGTGGGAAGATGTGATAAAGGCATTGGAGTTGTGGTCCCACTTGTCAGGAAGCTGGCAGTGCAACTAGAGAGTCCAGGCTGACAGGCAACAACCCATGGTCAATCCATGGCCAAACTGAGGCAGCCTGAAATAGTGGTTAAAAAAATGGACTTTGAGGCTTAACTGCCTGGGTTTAAATCTTGATTCTGGCACCCACTAGTGGTGCGACCTTGGCCAAATTATTTAGTTCATTTGTGCCTCATTTTCCTCATCAATAAGTTGAACGTTAATAATCCTATCATTAATAATCACAATACCTCAGGCTTATAATGAGGATTAAATGAGTTAATATATGTGGTGTGCTTAGAATGGTGCCTGGCACACTGTGCTCTATACGTATTTGTTAAATAAATACGTATAATCAAATAAAAACCTGTGGCTTTAGGAATTTGTGAAAATGAAGTGTTAGTGTTGGGGAAGGCCCTGCTTCTTGTGGCGGCTAGATTTGGAATCAGGGAGAGAGCAGAGCCTGAGGGATGCTTATGTTTGGTCTGGGCTTTAATTTCCGCATGGTTAAGTACTCAAGAAATATTTGTTGAGCATGAACAAAAAATGGTTGATAAACAAGCTCTCCCACCTTTCTGTCCTCCATCACTTCAAATATTCTAGGAATTCTCTGTGTATAATGGGATTTTGAACATAACACTGTTTGGATTTAACATGTACAGTGATGCTTTAAAAAGAAGTATAGACTCACAATCTCTTCCCCCTCTAAGTGAAAGTGGCTCAGCTGTGTCTGACTCTTCCACACCATGGACTATGCAGTCCATGAAATTCTCCAGGCCAGAATACTGGAGTGGGTGCGAGGTCTTTCCTGACCCAGTTGAGACTCAGGCTCTGGGGTGAACCTCAACTGGCTCTGGGTTGATTCTGCCTGGGAGAAGTGCAGATTCCTCACTCTCTCCCCTCAGTTAAATTCAACCAGTGTGCATAATAAAGGACATAAACAGTATGGACCTAACAGAAGCAGAAGATATTAAGAACAGGTGGCAAGAATACACAGAAGAACTTTACAAAAAGATCTTAATGACTGAGATAACCACAATGGTGTGATTACTCACCTAGAGCCAGACATCCTGGAGTGTGAAGTCAACAAACAAAGCTAGGGGAGGTGATGGTATTCCAGCTGAGCTATTTCAAATCCTAAAAGATGATGCTGTGAAAGTGCTTCACTCAATATGCCAGCAAATTTGGAAAACTCAGCAGTGGCCACAGGACTGGAAAATGTCAATCTTCATTCCAATCCCAAAGAAAGGCAATGCCAAAGAATGTTCAAACTATTGCACAATTGCACTCATCTCACACACTAGCAAAGTAATGTTCAAAATCCTCCAAGCCAGGCTTCAACATTATGAATTGAGAACTTCCAGATGTTCAAGTTGGATTTAGAAAAGGCAGAGAAACCAGAGATTGAATTGCTGACATCTGTTGGATCATAGAAAAAGCAACAGAATTCCAGAAAAACATCTACTTCTGCTTTATTGACTATATCTACACAAAGCTATACCTACACTACGCCTACTACAAAGCCTTTGACTGTGTGGATCACAACAATCTGTGGAAAATTCTGAAAGAGATGGGAATACCGGACCACCTGACCTGCCTCCTAAGAAAGTTGTATCAGGTCAGGAAGCAACAGTTAGAACCAGACATGGAACAACAGACTGGTTCCAAATTGGGAAAGGAGTATGTCAAGGCTGTATACTGTCACCCTGCTTATTTAACTTATATGCAGAATACATCATACAAAATGCCAGGCTGGATGAAGCACAAGCTGGAATCAAGATTACTGGGAGAAATATCAATAACCTCAGATATGCAGGTGATACCACTCTTATGGCAGAAAACAAAGAAGAACTAAAGAGCCTCTCAATGAGAGTGAAGAAGGGGAGTAAGAAAGCTGGCTTAAAAATCAGCATTCAAAAAATGAAGATCATGGCATCTAATCCCATCACTTCAAGGCAAATAGATGGGGAAACAGTGGAAACAGCAACAGACTTTATTTTCTTGGGCAGCAAAATCATAGCGGATATTGACTGCAGTCATGAAATTAAAAGACACTTGCTCCTTGGAAGAAAAGCTGTGGCAAACCTATACAGAATATTGAAAAGCAGAGACATTACTTTGCCAACAAAGGTCCATCTAGTCAAAGCTATGATTTTTCCAGTAGTCATATGCAGATGTGAGAGTTGGACCATAAAGAAGGCTGAGCTCCAAAGAATTGATGCTTTTGAACTGTGGTGTTTGAGAAGACTCTTGATGGTCCCTTGGCCTGCAAGGAGATCAAATGAGTTAATCCTAAAGGAAATCAATCCTGAATATTCATTAGTAGGACTGATGCTGAAGGTGAAGCTCCAATACTTTGGCCACCTGATGTGAAGAGCTGACTCATTAGAATAACCCTGATGTTTGGGAAAGACTGAAGGCAGGAGGAGAAAGGAATGACAGAGGATGAGATGGTTGGATGGCATCACCGACTCGATGGACATGAGTTTGCGCAAGCTCTGGGAGATGGTGAAGGACAGGGAAGCCTGGTGTGCTGCAGTCCACGGGGTCGCAAAGAGCTGGACACCACTGAGCAACTGAACAACAATAACAACAACAACAAATGTGCATTGAGCACTAACTTAGTGCCAGGCAGACATGCAGACTGTAGAGAAGGTAATAAAAATGACATCCCTGACAACATGAGCATCTAGAAGGTCATGTTAAAGTTGATCCAGGGAGGAAGGTTCAAGACGGAGGGGACATATGTATACCTATGGTTGATTCATGTTGATATATGGCAAAAACCAATATAATATTGTAAAGCAATTATCCTCCAATTAAAAATAAATATTTAAATTTTAAATAAATTTGGAAAAGAAACAAAGACCAAACAAACAAAAAGTTCCTCCAGAGCCTGAAGTGCAGTGTGTAGGGAACACAGGGGGCACCAAAGCAAGGACAGAGAGAGGAACAGACAAAAGCCTTTGTCACAGGATTAGACTTCTTTTACTTTCAGAGTAAAATGGGCTCACAGGCGGCCTCCAGTGGCTCTTGCTCTGAGCATCTAAAAATAGCAACCGCATTGAAAACAAAACAAGACGCTCATTTTTATATCAGAGGAGGGTGATTTTTGGAGAAGGGCTTTGTGCATTTTCAACAAGGTGGGAGATAAACGGAAAGAAGCCTCTTTAAGCTCTAAAGAGAACATCAAAGCTTCTGTATTGATCGAAGGGAAATAATTACAATGACATCACAAAAAGAATCAATGAACTCCCAACGTAGATATCTGGGTCTGATTTATGAAATCTCGCCCATTCCCAACACATGGCCTTGAGACACGGTGGCAAATAATAACATTTAATTAAAACATATAAAACAGAAGCGTCAGTGACAGCGCATGTCAAAGTCAATAAAATGCTAATTTCTAAAGATTGTGCTTGCTTGGGGTCCGGAGGGTCAGCAGCAAAGAATTCCACAACAAAGAGCCTTTGTGAAAGGAAGCAGTCTTCTATTTCTTGCAGCTGGAGTCAGAGACCTTGAGAACCTCCATCTCAAAACTCTCACTATACAGAAGATTAACTGAGGCCCAGAGAACAGACAGTTTCAAAATATAATTAGTAGTAGTTTTCAACTGGTGTTCTGCATTCCCTGCACACGCTTTCTTTTATTTTAAAAAATTTATTTATTTTTAATTGGAGGATAAGCACTTTACAATATTGTGTTGGTTTCTGCCATATGTCAACATAAATCAGCCATAGGTATACATATGTCCCCACCCTCCTGAACCTCCCTCTGACCTCCCACTCCATCCCACCCCTCTAGGTTGTCACAGAGCAGCAGTTTGAGCTCTCTGAGCCACACAGCAAATTCCCATTGGCTGTCTGTTTTACATATGGTAATGTATACGCTTCCATACTCCTCCCTCCCTTCGTCCCACCCTCTCCTTCCCCCACTGTGTCCACAAGTCGTCTGTTTTATATGTCTGCATCTCCATTTCTGCCCTGCAAATAGGCTTAGCAGTACCATTTTTCTAGATTCCATATGTATGCATTAATATATATTTGTTTTTTTTTTATTTTTCACTTACTTCACTCTGTATAATAGGCTCCAGGTTCATCCACCTCATTAGAACTGACTCAAACGGGTTCTTTTTTATGGTCAAGTAATATTCCATTGTGTATATGTAGCACAACTTCTTTATCCATTCATCTGTTGATGGGCATCTTGGTTGCTTCCATGTCCTAGCTATTGTAAACAGTACTGCAATGAACACGGGTACATGTGTCTTTTTCAGTTTTGGTTTTCTCAGGAAATATGCCCAGTAGTGGGATTGTTGGGTCATATGGTAGTTTTATTCCTAGTTTTTTAAGGAATATCCATATTGTTCTCCATAGTGGCTGTATCAATTTACATTTCCACCAACAGTGCAAGAGGGTTCTCTTTTATCCAGACTCTTTCCAACATGTATTGTTTGTAGATTTTTTGATGATGGCCATTCTGACTGTTGTGAGGTGATGCCTCATTGTAGTTTTGATTTACATTG
This sequence comes from Tragelaphus eurycerus, assembly GCA_935064755.1. Lineage (NCBI taxonomy): Eukaryota > Metazoa > Chordata > Mammalia > Artiodactyla > Bovidae > Tragelaphus > Tragelaphus eurycerus. Next base: position 10,082,078 of record CAKXYN010000024.1, on the reverse strand, counting down.
CTCTAATAATAAGTGATATTGAGCATCTTTTCATGTGTTTGTTAGCCATCTGTATGTCTTCTTTGGAGAAATGTCTGTTCAGATCTTCTGCCCAGTTTTTAATTGGATTGTTTGTTTTTCTGGTATTGAGCTGCATGAGCTGCTTGTATATTTTGGAAATTAATCCTGTGACAGATGTTTCATTTGCTATTATTTTCTCCCATTCTGAGGTCTGTCTTTCCACCTTGTTTATAGTTTCCTTTGCTGTGCAAAAGCTTTTAGGTTTAATTAGGTACCACTTGTTTACATTTATTTTTATTTCTTTTACTCTAGAAGGTGGGTCATAGAGGTTCTTGCTGTGATTTATGTCAAAGAGTGTTCTGCGCATGTTTTCCTCTAAGAATTTTATAGTTTCTAGTCTTACATTTAGGTCTTTAATTCATTTTGAGCTTATCTTTGTGTGTGTTGTTAGGAAGTGTTCTAATTTGATTCTTTTACATGTAGCTGTGCAGTTTTCCAAGCACCACTTATTGAAGAGACCATCTTTTCTCCATTGTATATTTTTGCCTACTTCGTCAAAGATAAGGTGCCCAATGGTGTGTGGGTTTCAGTTCAGTTCCATCACTCAGTTGTGTCTGACTCTTTGTGACCCCATCGATTGCAGCATGCCAGGCTTTCTTGTCCATCACCAACTCCCAGAGTCTACTCAAACTCACGTCCACTGAGTTGGCGATGCCATCCAACCATCTCATCTTCTGTCATCCCCTTCTCCTCCTGCCTTCAATATTTCCCAGCATCAGGGTCTTTTCCAATGAGTCAGTTCTTCCCATCAGGTGGTCAAAGTATTGGAGCTTCTGCTTCAGCATCAGTCCTTCTAATGAATATTCAGGACTGACTTCCTTTAGCTTGGACTTGTTTGGTCCCCTGGCAGTCCAAGGTACTCTCAAGAGTCTTCTCAAATACCAAGTTCAAAAGCATCAATTCTTTGGTGCTCAGATTTCTTTAAAGTCCAACTCTAACATCTATACCTGACTACTGGAAAAACCATAGCTTTGACTAGACGAACCTTTGTTGGCACAGTAATATCTCTGCTTTTTAATATGCTGTCTAGGTTGGTTATAGCTTTTTTCCAAGGTGCAAACATCTTTCAATTTTATGGCTGCAGTGACCACCTGCAGTGATTTTGGGGCCCCAAAGTCTGGTGCTGTTTCAACTGTTTCCCTATCTATTTGTCTTCTTGGACTGCAAGGAGATCCAACCAGTCCATTCTGAAGGAGATCAGCCCTGGGATTTCTTTGGCAGGAATGATGCTAAAGCTGAAACTCCAGTACTTTGGCCACCTCATGCAAAGACTTGACTCATTGATAAAGACTCTAATACTGGAAGGGATTGGGGCAGGAGGAGAAGGGGACGAGAGAGGATGAGATGGCTGGATGGCATCACTGACTCAATGGACGTGAGTATGAGTAAACTCCGGGAGTTGGTGATGGACAGGGAGGCCTGGCATGCTCCGATTCATGGAGTCGCAAAGAGTCAGACATGACTGAGTGACTGAACTGAACTGACTGAACTGATGGGACCAGATGCCATGATCTTGGTTTTCTGAATTTTGAGTTTCAAGTCAACTTTTTCACTCTCCTCTTTCATTTTCACCAAGAGGCTCTTTAGTTGTTCTTTGCTTTCTGCCATAAGGGTGGTGTCATCTGCATTTCTGAGGTTATCAGTAATTCTCCTGGCAATCTTAATCCCAGCTTGTGCTTCATCCAGCCTGGCATTTCACATGATGTACTCCGCATATAAGTTAAACAAGGAAGGTGGCAATATATACCCTTGACTTACTCCTTTCCCAATTTGGAACCAATCTGTTGTTCCAGTCTGTTGCTTCTTGACCTGCATACAGCTTTCTTAGGAGGCAGGTCAAGTGGTCTGGTATTCCCATCTCTTTCAGAATTTTCCACAGTTTGTTGTGATCCACACAGTCAAAGGCTTTGGCATAGTCAATAAAGCAGAAGTAGATGTTTTTCGGGAACTCTCTTGCTTTTTCCATGATCCAGCGGATGTTGGCAATTGATCTCTGGTTCCTTTGCCTTTTCTAAATCCAACTCGAACATCTGTAAGTTCATGGTCCTGTATTGTTGAAGCCTGGATTGGAGGATTTTGAGCATTATTTTGCTAGCATGTGAGAAGGGTGCAATTGTGTGATAGTTTGAACATTCTTTGGCATTGCCTTTCTTTGGGATTTAAATGACAAACTGACCATTTCCAGTCCTGTGGCCACTGCTGAGTTTTCCAAATTTGCTGGCATATTGAGTGTAGCACTTTCACAGCATCATCTTTTAGGATTTGAAATAGCTCAGCTGGAATACCATCACCTCCACTAGTTTTGTTTGTAGTGATGCTTCCTAAGGCCCACTTGACTTTGCATTCCAGAATGTCTGGCTCTAGGTGAGTGATCACACCATTGTGGTTATCTGGGTCATGAAGATCTTTTTTGTATAGTTCTTCTATGTATTCTTGCCACCTGTTCTTAATATCTTCTGCTTCTGTTAGATTCATACTGTTTCTGTGCTTTATTGTGCCCATTTTTGCATGAAATATTCCCTTGGTATCTCTAATTTTCTTGAAGAGATCTCTAGTCTTTCCCATTCTATTGTTTTCCTCTATTTCTTTGCATTGATCGCTGAGGAAGGCTTTATCATCTCTCCTTGCTATTCTTTGGAACTCTGCATTCAAATGGGTTTATCTTTCCTTTTCTCCTTTGCCTTTAGCTTCTCTTCTTTTCTCAACTGTTTGTAATGCCTTCTCGGACAACCATTTTGCCTTTTTATATTTCTTTTTCTTGAGGATGGTCTTGATCACTACCTCCTATACAATGTCACAAACCTCTGTCCATAGTTCTTCAGGCACTCTGTCTATCAGATCTAGTCCCTTGAATCTATTTGTTACTTCCACTGTATTGTAAGAGATTTGATTTAGGTCATACCTGAATGGTTTAGTGTTTTTTCCCACTTTCTTCAATTTCAATCTGAATTTGGCAATAAGGAGTTCATGATCTGAGCCATAGTCAGCTCCCAGTCTTGTTTTTTCTGACTCTATAGAGCTTCGTCATCTTTGGCTGCAAAGAATATAGTCAATCTGATTTCAGGATTGACCATCTGGTGATGTCCTTGTGGAGAGTCTTCTCTTGTGTTGTTGGAAGAGGGTGTTTGCTATGACCAGTGCATTCTCTTGGCAAAACTCTGTTAGCCTTTGCCTTGCTTCATTCTGTACTCCAAGGTGAAATTTGCCTGTTACTCCAGGTATCTCTTGACGTCCTACTTTTGCATTCCAGTCCCCTATAATGAAAAGACATCTTTTTTGGGTGTTAGTTCTAGAAAGTGTTGTAGGTCTTCAGAGAACCATTCAACTTCTTCAGTGTTACTGGTTGGGGCATAGACTTGGATTACTGTGGTGTTGAATGATTTGCCTTGGAAATGAACAGAGATCATTCTGTCATTTTTGAGACTGCATCCAAGTACTATATTTCAGACTCTTTTGTTGACTGTGAGGGCTACTCCATTTCTTCTAAGGGATTCTTGCCCACAGTAGTAGATATAATGGTCATCTGAATTAAATTCACCCATTCCAGTCCACTTTAGTTCACTCATTCCTAAAATGTTGATGTTCACTCTTGCCATCTCCGGTTTGACCACTTCTAATTTACCTTGGTTCGTGAACCTAACATTCCAGATACCTATGCAATATTGCTCTTTACAGCATCAGACTTTACTTCCATCACCAGTCATATCCACAACTGGGTACTGTTTTTGCTTTGGCTCCATCCCTTCATTATTTCTGGAGTTATTTTTCCACTCATCTCCAGTAGCATATTGGGCACCTACCAATCTGGGGAGTTCATCTTTCGGTGTCCTATTTTTTTGCCTTTTCATACTATTCATGGGGTTCTAAAGGCGAGAATACTGAAGTGGTTTGCCATTCTCTTCTCCAGTGGACCACGTTTTGTCAGAACTCTCCACCATGACCCATCTGTATTGGGTGGCCCTACACGGCATGGCTCATGGTTTCATTGAGTTAGACAAGGCTATGATCCATGTGGAAGAGGGTATTTGCTATGACCAGTGCATTTTCTTGGCAAAACTCTATTAGTCTTTGCCCTGCTTCATTCCGTATTCCAAGGCCAAATTTGCCTGTTACTCCAGGTGTTTCTTGACTTCCTACTTTTGCATTCCAGTCCCCTATAATGAAAAGGACATCTTTTTTGGGTGTTAGTTCTAAAAGGTCTTGTAGGTCTTCATAGAACCGTTCAACTTCAGCTTCTTCAGCGTTACTGGTTGGGGCATAGACTTGGATTACTGTGACATTGAACGGTTTGCCTTGGAAGCGAACAGAGATCGTTCTGTCGTTTTTGAGATTGCATCCAAGTACTGCACTTCAGACTCTTTTGTTGACCATGATGGCCACTCCATTTCTTCTGAGGGATTCCTGCCCACAGTAGTAGATATAATGGTCATATGAGTTAAATTCACCCATTCCAGTCCATTTTAGTTCGCTAATTCCTAGAATGTCGACATTCACTCTTGCCATCTCTTGTTTGACCACTTCCAGTTTGCCTTGATTCATGGACCTGACATTCCAGGTTCCTATGCAATATTGCTCTTTACAGCTTTGGACTTTGCTTCTATCATCTAACACATCCACAGCTGGGTATTCTTTTTGTTTTGGCTCCATCTCTTCATTCTTTCTGGAGTTATTTCTCCACTGATCTACAGTAGCATATTGGGCCCCTACTGACCTGGGGAGTTTCTCTTTCAGTATCCTGTCATTTTGCCTTTTCATACTGTTCATGGGGTTCTCAAGGCAAGAATACTGAAGAGATGGGAATACCAGACCACCTGATCTGCCTTTTGAGAAATTTGTATGCAGGTCAGGAGGCAACAGTTAGAATTGGACATGGAACAATAGACTGGTTCCAAATAGGAAAAGGAGTTCGTCAAAGCTGTATATTGCCACCCTGTTTATTTAACTTATATGCGGTCTCATGAGCCGCGCCTGCAGAGTACATCATGAGAAATGCTGGACTGGAAGAAACACATGAGGTGGCAAAATACTGGAGTTTCAGCTGCCACCAAGAAACCCAGGGATGAACTAAAATCAATCAACCTCAGATATGCAGATCACACCATCTGACCAAGAAAACCATAGCCTTACTGGCGGAGAAAGTCTCTGCTTTTGAATATGCTACGCTGGACTGAAGAAAAAAGCTGAAAATTGCGGGAGAACTACAAAACCTCAATTGACACCCAAAAAAAAGAAGAGAAAAAAAAAGCCTCTTATGAAAGTGAAAGTGGAGAGTGGAAAGTTGGCTTAAAGCTCAACATTCAGAAAACAAAGATCATGGCATCCAGTCCCATCACTTCATGAGAAATAGATGGGGCAACAGTGGAAACAGTGTCAGACTTTATTTTTCTGGGCTCCAAAATCACTGCAGCCATGAAATTAAAAGACGCTTACTCCTTTGAAGGAAAGTTATGACCAATCTAGATAGCATATTCAAAAGCAGAGACCTTACTTTGCCAACAAAGGTTCGTCTAGTCAAGGCTATGGTTTTTCCTGTGGTCATGTATGGATGTGAGAGTTGGACTGTGAAGAAGGCTGATTGCCAAAGAATTGATGCTTTTGAACTGTGGTGTTGGAGAAGACTCTTGAGAGTCCTTTGGACTGCAAGGAGATCCAACCAGTCCATCCTAAAGGAAATCAGTCCTGAATATTCTTTGGAAGGACGATACTGAAGCTGAACCTCTAATACTTTGGCTACTTGATGGGAAGAACTGACTCACTGGAAAAGACCCTGATGCTGGGAATGATTGAAGGTGGGAGGAGAAGGGGATGACAGAGGATGAAATGGTTGGATGGCATCACTGACTCAACGGATGTGAGTTTGAGTAGACTCCAGGAGTTGGTGATGGACAGGGAGGCCTGGCGTGCTGCAATTGTTGGGGTCACAAAGAGTCGGACACAAATGAGCAACTGAACTGAACTGAACTGGAAGAAGATAATGGTGACCTCCTTCAAAAGGTCCTGTGCCCGCACTGCTGCACTCAGCCCGACCCTCAGCAGCCACCACTGACCCACGCCTCCGCTGGAGACTCCTGGACACTCATGGGCTAGTCTGGGTCAGTCTCTTGTGGGGTCACTTCTCCTTTCTCCTGGGTCCTGCCATGCACGAGGTTTTGTTTGTGCCCTACAAGAGTCTGTTTCCCCAGTCCTGTGTAACTTTTGGCGGCTCTGTGGTGGGGTTAATGGCGACCTCCTCCAAGAGGGCTTATGCCACCCCCAGGTCTGCTGCACCTAGAGCTCCTGCCCCTGCGGCAGGCCACTGCTGACCCATACCTCCGTAGGAGACAGTCAAAGACTCAAAGGCAGGTTTATCTCTGTGTTTTCCATCTCATTTGATTGATCTATATTTCTGTTTTTATGCTAGTACAACACTCTTTCTTTGAGTCTAGGAGTTACTGGCAGGGATGCCCTCCCTCACTTTACAGGGAACACCTGGATACCACCCCAGGCCCAAGCTGATGGGAGCAACCCACCACCAGTGGCATAGGTGCCTCTAAATCATCCCACAACACATGACATCATCCATGCCTGACTGCATCTCAACACAGGTTAATTGGCAACCTTCAGTGTGATATTTCTAAGTGGAATTGCTTCTCTGTGCCTACAGGTCCCCTCCTGTCTCTTGGAATTGGGCAGAACATGCCCTCACAAAGGCACAACATCAGCCTCACAATTCACTCTCTCTTCCTTCTTAGAGGACAAGGACTAAACGGGTAAATAAAACATATTATTTTAATCCATTTAGAAATAATACAGTTCTGCAATAAATAAGATTTCCTTTTCATCCAGATGAGATCACTTGGGTAATATGTTTGAAACCTGAGCAGGTTGTGTGAGGTCAGGGTGATGTGGGGTTTCCATCAATTCCTAGCTGTTGGCCCAAGATTTGGGCACAGAGTTCTGGAAACTCTAACTTTTCAAGAATTTGCTTGACATTGATGTCTTTGACTAAAATGGAAAGTGGGATAGGCCTCAAGTCTTAATTGCACTTGTACACTTAGATTGGTGAGTCTTATCAAGCAGCAACAGTGGAGAACAATAATTGGGGTTACAGAAATGTGGGACTGAGGAATCTAGGAAATCTTGACTCTAGGATGGGTGATTACTTGGTACTGGATTACATTTGAAAATTCTCACCTTACCATTTCTCCCAGACCTGAGAATACATCCTTTGGTGGCCTGTGAGCTTCTGGTTATTTAATTCTTCACTGAGCGCTTTTTGAGTTCAGGTATAGAATGGAGGGTGTTTTTCTGTCCAGGCAACCTATAACATGGGCAAATAGATATCTCCTTTTAAGAGCTGGTAAAGTGGTAACCATGGAGAAGCAGGAAATTCTTGGCAAATCCTGTCTAAATCAAGGGTTCCCTGAAACTTTCTAAATGAAAGGAGCTTAGGGGTACAGATTTGGTTCCAAGTCGGGCAGCTGGGGAGCTGTTCTGAAGCAGAGCTTGCATAATAATTTAAACTGTCACTTTTTGGAAACTTTGTAGTGTGCATGATTCATTTAATTCTCAAAACAATTCTGTGGCAGATATTCTGTTATTAATATCACTGTTTTGATTTCCATTTGGGACACTGTAATTTGCCCAAGGTCTTGGATAAGTGGTGATATAGTCACCACTTAATCACTGTAGGCTTACTCCAGAATCTATGAGCCTGGCCACTACACCACCTGCCTTTCAGTCACTGGCATTTGTCCATCACTTAGATGATACACTTGTTTGGTGCGGCTGTTGGGGATTATGGGCCTCAGAGTGTTTTTCTACCCAAGCCGCTTGTATGAAGGCTTTGAGATGAAGGTATTTACCCTGGGAAGTTTTGTCTGTAGCTGAAAACAGAATGACTCCAAAGTAATTCTGCTGATAAACTGAGAATCTTCTGGAGCTTTTGGTGATGAAAACAGAGAGAAGAGCAACACAACTAAATCCTATTGCCTAGAAATGAGTTGCTAGTCCACCAAAGAGGTAGAAGCTAACTGGCAGCGAACCTGGTGGCAATGGAAAGCATGAGAATGAGTTCACAGTAAGAGATGCAAAATATTCTGAGGATACCATGCAGGCACCTTCTTCAGGGGCAATCAAAAAGCCAACTAAGGGATTTCCTTGGTGGCCCAGTGCATAAGACTTTGAAATCCCAATGCAGGGGACCTGGGTGTGATCCCTGGTCAGGAGACTACGTTCCCACATATGGCAAGTCAGCCTGAGCGCTGTTACTACTGAGCCCATGTGCTCCAGAGCCTGCATACCACAACTAGACAAGCCTGCACAGTGCAGCAACAAAGACCCAGCACAGCCAAAATAAATAATTTTTTTAAGGCTAATTAAAGTTGCCTCTGTCAGTGCTTCAATAATTTTTGCAGAATGAAGAGAATATTTGTGACTAGTGCTGGAGAGAAATCAGATCAGATCAGATCAGATGAGTCGCTCAGTCGTGTCCGACTCTTTGCGACCCCATGAACTGCAGCACGCCAGGCCTCCCTGTCCTTCACCAACTCCCAGAGGTCACTCAGACTCACATCCATCGAGTCAGTGATGCCATCCAGCCATCTCATCCTCTGTCATCCCCTTCTTCTCCTGCCCCCAATCCCTCCCAGCATCAGAGTCTTCTCCAATGAGTCAACTCTTCACATGAGGTGGCCAAAATACTGGAGTTTCAGCTTTAGCATCATTCCTTCCAAAGAAATCCCAGGGCTGATCTCCTTCAGGGAGAGAAATTACCTATATCTAAAAAGGTAATCAGCTAAACAGCTTTTGTGATCAGGAGAGCTAGTGGACCTGGAACAGCAGATAAGCTGTTAAATGAAGTTACATGAAGTGTGGAGAGTCATGGATTTAATTCTATTCAAGTTCAAAGAGAGAGACGCCCCTCTGGATCAATCAGTCATTGAAAGGAGTTGATGGGTGAGAAAAACACTTAATCATACCCCTGCCCAGATGTTTTAATTATTAAAGGGCTTCCTTAATGGCTCAGTGGTAAAGAACCTGCCTGCCAATGCAGGAGATTTGGGTTTGATCCCTGGGTCAGGAAGATCCCCTGGAGAAGAAAATGTCAACCCATTCCAATATTCTGGCTGGAAAATCCCATGTACAGAAGAGCCTGGTGGGCTACAGACCATGGGGTCGCAAAAGAGTCAGACACAACTTAGTGGCTAAAAAGCAACAACATGCTAAAAACAGTTGCAAAAAAGAAATTCCTCATTTATTCTACAAATATTTTTTTTAAATGTATCTGTTATTTGCCAGGGATGGTTTGGTCACTTGGGATACAGCAGTGAGCAAAGCGGACAAAACTGGTTGCCCTTGAGGAGCTCACATTCCAGCAGGGGAGGCAGATAGTGGATGGAATGATGAAGTCAAGGGTATAACTATTGTGTTAGAAGTTGTTAAGTGCTACAGAAAAACTCAGCACAGGAAAGGGAGGCGAGTTGGGGCAGGGCAAAGGGCAGAGTTCTCATCAGCAAGGATGGTTGAAAAGGTGACCACTGAGCAGAGACTGAAAGGAGACATTGATGAGACATTGCTTCAGGCAGAGGCAACGGCCAGTGCAAAAGTCCCCAGTGCCTAGGAGGAAGCGCGTAAGGAAGAAAGGAGAATATGGTGAGACTTGAGCTGTGATGAGGACCAGGTCATGAGTGAAATGAGAGGCTGTTGGAGAATTTTGATCAGAGGTGTAGGATAACCTGAGTCTATTTTAAAAGGTTTACTTCAGCAGCTGTGTAAGGAATAGACTGTAGGGGTCAAGGGTAAAAGCAGGGAGACCACGTGAGAAGCTCATATGATAATTCAGGTGGGAGAGGATGGTGGTTTGACCATCTCTGCTGGTTGCAGTAGAGATGGGGAGAATTGCTGGGATTCTGTATATTGGCGTAAGGGTCAACGTGATTTCTGATGGACCGTATGTGGGCATATATGAGAAAAAGAAGCGTCCAAGGTAACTCTAGGTTTTTGGCTTGAACAATTGGAAGAATGGATCAGTATTCAATTGTGATGGGGAAGATTATATCTGGAGCAGAGCTTTGAGGAGAACATCAGTAGTTCAGTTTGGGACACAGCAAGTGTAAGACATTCAAATGAAGATGTGAAATGCGCAACTGGAAATATGGATCTGAGTTCAGGAGTGAGGCTGGGCTGAGTTACTGGTTACAATACTGAATCTTTTTATCTAATAACAACATGTGTCTCTCCATGTATTGAATATTTCTTTTATATGCTTATCTTGATGTTTATTGTATATGTAGAACAACTTGGTTATTAAAGACTGCTTCCACACCAATGCCCATTGGTGGGCATGTGTGCAATGGAACACAAATAGTCTCATATTTTGGGTCTAAGTCTAACGGTTCATCTGTGTAGTTTTCCTCCAAACATCCTTCTTTATCACCACTTCTCCTATCTTGCTCCTGCCAAGTCTCTGACTATCTAAAGGAACCATTAAGCACTTGCTGTGATTCAGTGTAGATTTTTGCCTGAGGTCATTTCTATTTCTGGGAAATGTAAACAGGAGAGGTACTATTGAAAGTTTGGGACCAGGCCATTTTTAAGGATTTTGATTCTGAGTGGCCAAGAAAACAACACACGCCCACAACTTTCAAGAAAGGCATTGGTAGAAGCTGAAAGTGGACCAACTTCTTTTCTAATGTTGGCGGCACTGCTAATATTAAAATGAGTTCCCCATCTTGTGTCAGCGCTGATGTGGTTGTTTTCGTGAGGCATCTTGACCCAGAGCTGTTGTGATGCCCACTAAAAGCAGATGGAAAAAGGACAGAGCAATTCCACTGCTGTGAATTCATTCTGCAGATACACTTGCACAGATGCCAGATGAATTTTGTACAGGCTTATTCACTGCAGCACCATTTGTAATAACAAAAGATTGGAAGCAATACAAATGTTCATCAACAGAGGACCGTTTAATCATAGTATATCCAGACAACAAAATATAACCATAAAAAAGAGTGAGCAGCAGAATGTATGCTACATTTTGTTTAAAAATGTTGAGACTTGCATGGTATTTATTCATGGCCGATGCATAAAGAGACTCTCAGAATTGACAACCAAACAACAGTAGTTGCCGGGTTGATAGAAAACAAGAGAAAAGAAATCAGGAGCGGTGAAAAGACTTTTCACTGTGGATGTTTAAAGTTTTTAAAAATTATTTGAAGCATCAAATGCATTGCTTACTTAAGTTAAAGAAACTTCCATGTAGGATACACAACAGAGGACTTCCCTGGCAGTACAGTGGATAAGAGTCCGCCTGCCAAGGCAAGAGACACAGGTTCAATCCCTAGCCCCTGAAGATTCCGTAAGTCATGTAGCAGCTAAACCTATGTGCCACATTGATTGAACCTGTGCTCTAGAGCCCAGGAGCCGCAACTTCTGAGCCCATGTGCTGCAACTACTGAAGCCCACATGCCCTAGAGCCCCTGCTCCAAAACAAGAGAAGCCAGTGCAGTGAGAAGCCTGCGCAGCGCAACTAGAGAGGAGCATCTACTCATCACAGCTAGAGAAAGGTCCACTCAGAAACGAAGAGCCAAAAATAAATAAATAAATAAAATGAAAGAAGAGGAAATGTCCATGTAATGTACACGACAGATAACATCACGCCATCTCAGACCCCCTACCTCAAGCCTAATGCTACTCCAATCTGAATAGCTTCTCTGAACCTCGTCCTTTACTGGAGGAAAGTTTGCTTTGTATACTCTTTTGTTTGTTACATGATACAGTTGTTAGGAATATCTAGTTCAAAATGCTCTTTCTCCTACTAGCTCAACAGATACGAAAAAAGAAAGTAAATTGTTCCCCAGAAAGCTTTGAGAGTTTGGTGCAAGATTTTGTCTGTTCACATTTATTAGCTCAACCAACAAGCAGACCTTCTACTGTGCCTGCCCACATTTTGTGTTTAGATAGTTACACTGGTCATGAGCAAGGAGGATTGACGGGAGAGACCCCAGCTCGGTGGCAGGTCGCTGGGCTAAGTGGTTGCTGCAGATGGAATTGAGGACTGGGGGCAGGCAAGGAAGGGGAGTGGAGTGATGGCTCTCTGGATCCTCTCTCACTGAGACAGGACAGCCTGCCCTGCTATTGCTGGCAGGCTCAGAGAGGAACTCTTCTTCTGATATTGCATGATCGCTGTTCTCTGTTGTCTGAAGTGGACTTCACCTTCAAAGATGTCAGAAGCAGATAAAGAACCACGCTCAGGCAAAATAGCAGGAGGATCTTCTGGTTTTTCCACAGAGCATAATGCTGACTAGAAATTCTCATTGCAAAGTGACATATTGACCAAATCTATTTTGTTGTGCTGTAGCCTTTCTCCTCTAAGGTATGTTAAGGTAATAAAAATGAAAAGCCCTTGCTATTCTGTTAAATAGTTTGAGCTGATAAATACCAGGGTCAAGGGGAATGGAAAGAGTTGCTGAGGACAGAGGCAGTTAGTCTGTTTTGGGGCTGCTGCGGCTGCTGCTAAGTCGCTTCAGTCGTGTCCAACTCTGTGCGACCCCAGAGACGGAAGCCCACCAGGCTTCCCTGTCCGTGGGATTCTCCAGGCAAGAACACTGGAGTGGGTTGCCATTTCCTTCTCCAATGCATGAAAGTGAAAAGTGAAAGGGAAGTTGCTAGGTCTTTTCAAGATATTTGATGGTTACTACTACAAAAAGTCTTGTAAATTTCAGAAGTAAAACAATGATATAATTCCAGCTTCTTGGGTACTTTGCTACACTAGAAAGAATCTGGGATGGATGAAGTTGTCTCATGTATAGAGAAATTAGGTATCGATGTATTCTAATTTGGGGGTACCTATCTCAGAACTGATGTCTGATATCCCGCCATCAGCAAGTGATGCCTGATTATCGCACTCTTTGGGGGTGATATTGCTCCTAATTAAAATATAATCACAGTTAACACACAAGCCTATTGTCAATTACCAACATTTGGTCAAAGCTTAGTTTCCTAGGACCCAGCTGAGTGGTATAATACAGAATGATGAGACCTGGCACCCAGACAGTGATGGAGAGAGAAAGCCCAAGTTAGTGGCTGGGGTGCAGGTTAGGTGCAAGGGTGAATGGACTGGTCAGGGGGTTCTGAACCTTGGGTTGGGGGCTGAGCATTGAGCTGGAAGCAGAACAGAGTCAGTACAGAGAACAGGAAAATGTGAGGGGGGAGGGCTGCTGGAAAGAGGTGGGACAGGAGCTGAGGCCTATCTCACCTGCTTCACAGCATTGTCAGGAACTAAGCCTTCTCCGTAGTTGGCATAGGGAAATCTGCATCAGAAGAGGAAGGCAGGGAATCGCCTGCTGGTCCAGTGGTTAAGACCTGGTGCTTTCACTGCTGAGGGCCTGAGTTTGAATCCCTGGTCGGGGAACCAAGATCCCACCAAACACGTGGCACAGTCAAAAAAATAAGGGGGTGAGGTGGGGAAGGCAAAAGCTTCATACACGCGTTCACATTGCTGCCTCTGTTGTTGATTGTTCATTGAGGTTTCCTGCAGAGACTTTCTTCACTTGGCTGACTGGTATTGTCATTAGAGATCTTTGGATAGTGAAGTAATTAAAAACTGCAAGTCAGGACGATGCACTTAGTATTCTTGAGACACAATGCAATCTTCGAGATGCTCACTTGTTTGAGAAATCACGTGGGGGATTCTGTCACATCTAGGTGCATCTCAGCTGCTCTAAACTAAGCGTTGGGGTTGTAGATATCGTTGAGGTATGGAAAACTCAGCCAGCTATTTTCTGCAACTTGATATTGCAGTGTTATTCCATGTGTATAAACGCCATGTGTTCATGCTTGGAGGAAGAATGATCTTTTCTCTTTAACAAAGGGCTCTCTCATGGCAGCGGTGACAAAGTGGCAAGCAACCAGTAGGTGTTGTTTGAGGGAGGCAACCTTGGGTTTTATTTTGAAATTGTCATTTTCATTTTTACATCAAGGTTAGAAAATTGTGCACAAATTTTGGTTAGTACCACAATAGCATTTAAATATGCCATTCTGCCATGCAAAATTGTATGATACCCAGAAAGCAAATCCATCTGTCTACCTCCCTCTCTCCATCCATTCAACACGTTCTCAGTGAGCGGATCATGTTGCGTACCACACTGGGCATTTGGGCAGCGCTGGGCAAGCACAGGCCAGTCCCAGCCTTCCACAGGCTTCCATTCAGTGGGGGAGACAGATGTTAGGCAAATAAACACAAAAATACACGTATGGTTTTTTAGAAAATGAATATATGGTTTCAAATTATAGTAAGTGCTATGATAAATAGGTGCATAGTTGTATGAAAGCCTATAATAAGGAAAGAGATGTTGAAACTGAGATCTGAAGAATGGCTAGGAATTAACCAGGTGAAAATTGCTGGGGGTGTGAAGTGGTAAGGGAGGGTGCAAAGAACATTCTAGATGAAAAGGAATTTGAGAAGCTCGAAGACCAGTGTTTCCAGAGCGCAGGTCTTCGTGACTTTGGCTATGCCTCTGAATTTGATTGTGTTTTAGGGTTTTTATTTGAAAAATGAAGGTCCTGATACTGGCTCCCTATCTTGATAAATAGCAACTGTCCCATAATTAATGAAGAAACCGAGCAACCATTTGAGTTCTAAAATGATAGGTGCTATAATGGTATAAACTCTGCCAAAAGCTACATCCAAAGGGGAAAAAAATTAATCACTTGGCATTCTCCTCGGCTTTAGGCATGCAAGTAGGTAATGAAAGTTCTCTAATTATGTTTCGCGTTGTGATGAAAGCACCATTGAATTTTTCTGCAGTTAGAGCTCAGTTCATCTGAAGTCGAATTGTGAGCTTCATCTGCTGATCTCCGTCTGACTGGACGGGATGAGTCACTGCCAGGCCCACACTGGCGAAGCCCATTGTATTTTAGCGTACAGATGAGGGTTTCACTCTTTAAAAGATAATTGCTCAGGAAACCAAAACAATTCATCCCTATTACCTTGTTTAAAAAGAAGCAGCTTTTTTTCTAGGCTGAAGTTTATCTGAATGGACGTTTCTAGCCAGACACGCGATGTGTGTTGGGCTAATTGGATTTTGCCAGGAAACCGTTTGGAAGGCGGGTCAGAGGCCAGGCCGTGTGAATGAATCCAGGAGGTGGCTGGAGTTCTTCTGTGTTCTTCTTGCACACAGTTGAGGGGCAGAGGGAGCCTGGGACCAGGTGAGGAAGTTGAGAAAATGAGCCCTCCACTTCTTCATAGTGGTGTAGAAACAGGTATGCGTTTCACCATGAAGGAGCCTCTAGAGTGGGGAAAAAGGCCGAATGCCACTGGGAGAGCCTCACGCCTCTGTCTGTGTTGGGGTCAGCTGGGCCCATGGTCCTGGGTGATGTCAGTCTCACCCTGCTTCTGCAGAGGGAGTGACCCAGCAGGATAGCCAGCTCCCTCAGCTGGGAACAGTTACTCCCCATCTGGGTTGAATTACCCTCCTGAAATGCAGCTGTGAGCCCGCCCTCCCTGCCCACTGGAGGGACAGACTCACCGCCCATAAGCGCGTGCCCATCTCTGCCGCAGAGATGCGGGCCACGGCGACTTCAATCTCTGGCATCTTAGTCTCCCAGCCAGTGAACTCCAGGAGCGATTGGCCAAGCGAATCAAAGGACAGGAAACAGTCTAATCACAGATGTGAAGGGAGATAAAACCGTGCGGCTCTTTTGAACCCAGAAGTAGCCCATTCACGCAGGGAAATAGCACGAGGAATTGGGATGGCCAAAAAGTGCATCTGGGTTTTTCACAGGCTGCTACGGAGAAACCTGAACACACTTTGGCCAACCCAAATATGTTTTTGTTTGTTTTTCCCAACAGTATTTTTCCTTCCAGTTTCTATCAGATAATAGTACAGTTGACTAGAAAGATATGGGACTTTAGAAATATTTTTCCTTGATGGCTAGATTGAGGAATGAGAGGGCACCCTTCTGTGGGTTGTTGTGCCTCAAGCTGATTTTGGAGTGGTCTGGATGTTGGATTGGGTTTATGCTAAACTGAGCCCAGAGGCTGTATCAGTACTCATCACTCAGCAGGGGCTCACCATCACAAATCTGTGGGCATCTCCTCCAACTTATGAAACTGGGAGAACTAATTTCTACCTTGTACTTAGAGTACTACCATATAAGAACATCTCAAGCCGGAAATCTTTCCTTCCATCCATTTTTTTCCATTTATGGAATGGCTAGGAGTGTGAGCTCTGGAGTCAGACAGATGGGGGTTCACCCTGACCTGCTGTGTGGACTCAGACAATTTATTGCTTTAACTTTGTTTCCTCATCTGTAAAATGGGGGTAGTTACTTTGTTTTGAGAATTAAACAATATATAATAAATGTACTTTTTCTTGTGCCTGGCTGGGTAGGCCAGGCCTGCTGCCATAGTCCATGCAGTTGGTTGAGTTGGGCGATTCTCTCTCTCTCTCTCTCTCTCACAAGATTTAAAGTCAGGGGCAGTACGTGAACTGTGAACTTCCATATGTTCAAGCTGCTTTTAGAAAAGGTAGAAGAAGCAGAAATCAAATTGCCAACAACCACTGGATCATTGAAAAAGCAAGACAGTTGCAGAGAAACATCTATTTCTGCTTTATGGACTGCAAGGAGATCCAACCAGTCCATTCTGAAGGAGATCAGCCCTGGGATTTCTTTGGAAGGAATGATGCTAAAGCTGAAACTCCAGTACTTTGGCCACCTCATGCAAAGAGTTGACTCATTTGAAAAGACTCTGATGCTGGGGGGGATTGGGGGCAGGAGGAGAAGGGGACGACAGAGGATGAGATGGCTGGATGGCATCACTGACTCGATGGACGTGAGTCTGAGTGAACTCCGGGAATTGGTGATGGACAGGGAGGCCTGGTGTGCTGCAACTCATGGGGTCGCAAAGAGTCGGACATGACTGAGCGACTGAACTGAACTGACTATGGCAAAGCCTTTGACTGTGTAGATCACAATAAACTGTGGAAGATTCTGAAAGAGATGGGAATACCAGACCACCTGACCTGCCTCTTGAGAAACCTACATGCAGGTCAGGAAGCAACAGTTAGAACTGGACATGAAACAACAGACTGGTTCCAAATAGGAAAAGGAGTACGTCAAGGCTGTATATTGTCACCCTGCTTATTTAACTTATATGCAGAGTACATCATGAGAAACGCTGGGCTGGAAGAAGCACAAGCTGGAATCAAGATTGCCGGGAGAAATATCAATAACCTCAGATATGCAGATGACACCACCCTTATGGCAGAAAGTGAAGAGGAACTCAAAAGCCTCTTGATGAAAGTGAAAGAGGAAAGTGAAAAAGTTGGCATAAAGCTCAACATTCAGAAAACGAAGATCATGGCATCTGGTCCCATCACTTAATGGGAAATAGATGGGGAAACAGTGGAAACAGTGGCAGACTTTATTTGGGGGGGCTCCAAAATCACTGCAGATGGTGACTGCAGCCATGAAATTAAAAGACGCTTACTCCTTGGAAGGAAAGTTGTGACCAACCTAGACAGTATATTGAAAAGCAGAGACATTACTTTGCCAACAAAGGTTCGTCTAGTCAAGGCTATGGTTTTTCCAGTGGTCATGTATGGATGTGAGAGCTGGACTGTGAAGAAAGCTGAGCACCGAAGAACTGATGCTTTTGAACTGTGGTGTTGGAGAAAACTCTTGTGATTCCCTTGGACTGCAAGGAGATTGGTCCTGGGTGTTCATTGGAAGGACTGATGCTGAAGCTGAAACTCCAATACTTTGGCCACCTTGTGCTAAGAGTTGACTCATTGGAAAAGACTCTGATGCTGGGAGGGATTGGGGGCAGGAGGAGAAGGGGATGACAGAGGATGAGATGGCTGGATGGCATCACTGACTCGATGGACATGAGATTGAGTAAACTCTGGGAGTTGGTGATGGACAGGGAGGCCTGGCGTGCTGTGATTCATGGGGTCGCAAAGAGTCAGACACGACTGAGAGACTGAACTGAACTGAACTGAGGAAGGATCAGTAAAAAGGAAGTTCAGGACTCCCCCAGTGGTCCGATGGTTAAGAATCCAACTGCCAATACAGGGCACCCGGGTCTGCTCCCTGGTCTGGGAAGATTCCACCTGCTGTGGAGCAACTAAGCTCATGTGCCCTGAGCCTGTGCTGCCCAACAGGAGAAGCCACGCAATGAGAGTCCCAAGCTCCGTGACTAGAGAGCAGGCCCCCGCTTGCCACAACCAGAGAAAGCCCTCGCACAGCAACGAAGATCCAGCACAGCCAAAAATCAATTTTAAAAAAAGTCCATTTCATCTTCCAGCCTGAGATATGTCCTCTAGCCTGCTATGACCACATTTTGAGCTGGGATATTACAGCTTACCTGGTCATCTACAGCTGAGTGTTCTATTTCCACGTGTCTAGTGGTGTTTGTGTAGGCAACTCTCCTGTCAAGTTCCCAGAGGGGAGGAGGGTGAGTGGCATTTGAGTTCCGGCTCTGTAACCACACATCTAAGAACTGTTTCACTCAAAACTCAATTTGGCGTCTGATAATCAGACATGCTTTTTTCCTCCTGGTAGTTTTCAGTTTGGCAACTGTGGCTGAGGAAAGGCTATGTGTCCATCAAGTCCATTTTCATGTGCCTCCTCTGGGTACATAGGAAATTATACTTCCCAACCCCTTGAAGTTTGGAGTGGGCCTCGCAACTGCTGCTGCTACTGCTGCTAAGTTGCTTCAGTTGTGTCTGACTCTGTGAGACCCAAGAGACGGCAGCCCACCAGGCTCCCCCGTCCCTGGGATTCTCCAGGCAAGAACACTGGAGTGGGTTGCCATTTCCTTCTCCAATGCATGAAAGTGGAAAGTGAAAAGTGAAAGTGAAGTCGCTCAGTCGTTTCCGACTCTTAGTGACCCCATGGACTGCAGCCCACCAGGCTCCTCCGTCCATGGGATTTAGCTAAGGTCAATGAAATGTGCCATGTCGCTTCCTGGCTGAGGCAGGGAAAAACTCCTTTATGATAATCTAGCTTCCCTTCCTCTACTGTAGTGAGTGTGGAGGCCTCATGTTCCAGATGATGCAGCTACAAAATGGTAGGGATTCTATCCTCCTGGAGGGCTTCTTGGGTGACTCAGTGGTAAAGAATCTGCCTGTAACACAGGAGACGTGGGTGCGATCCCTGGGTTGGGAAGATTCCCTGGAGGAGGAAATGGCAACCCACTTATATAGTAGTCTTGCCTGGGAAATCCCATGGACAGAGGAGCCTCATGGGCTACAGTCATGGGGTCACAAAGAGTCCACACAACTGAGTGGCTGAGCATTCACTCACTATCCACCTGGAACCCCAAGTCATGCCTTGGAGAGGAGCTGACAGACACCCTCAGAGGACTTTGTGTGAGTGAGAAATAGAATAAACTTTGGTTGGGTTGAGTCACTGAGATTGTTGTTACTGCAGCAGAGTCTAGCCTCTTCTGGCTGACACAGCAGTCTGCTTACTTGCTAACATTACTTCCACTGCTTTCCTGGTTCTGTGACACTGACTCTTTTTCATAACTAGGACTTCTTCAGCTGAAAGGTAGAATCCCTCATAACCAGTTCCTGACTGCTCACTGCTGATTACATTTAAGGATTTTCAGAAACTAAGTGGAGAGTGGAAGATATTCTGCTAGGCCTTGCTTTAAAACAAAAAAAAGAAGAAACGAGAATGTATTTCAGGAAGATCCGCTTAATTCTGTGTCGATGGCTGAATTTTCCTGACTGGTTGCGACAAATACCTGAAGCCCTCCTGGCAGAGGATTTAGTTTCTGTGGAGTCATGGATAATCTCATTAAAGAGATTTTAATGATTGAAGTCACTGCATCAAGCAGTGTAATCTCTAGAAATCCTTCCTGCCTTCTTTCCTCACTAGTTTAGAAGTCCTACTGCTCTTGAAAAACAAGCTGTTCTCCAGCCTTTCCACTCCCCTTCATTGTAAGGGAAACTTGGAAGAAAGTATTTATAATCACAGCACATGAAAATAGAAAGCTTTTGTAATTTTCTCAGCTTAAAACTGTGTTAGTCTTCTCAAGTTGTCATATCAAGATAGCACTGACTGTGTGGCTTAAGCTGTAGAAATATATCTTGTCAAGATCTGGAGGTCGTAAGTCCAAGATGAAGATGCTGTCAGGGCAGGTGTCTGGGGAGGCTCGGAGACATCGCCTTCTTGCTGTGTCCTCACATGGCCTTTTCCCTATGCTCATGTGAAGACAGAGAGCTCTGGTGTCTTTCTTCTTATAAGGACACCAGCCCTATTAGATGAGGCTCCATCCTCAGGACCTCAGTTAATTTTTATAACTTTCTGATGGACCCAACTGTAACCAAGCAAGGACTCATGTGCCTGCCTCACAGAAAGCTGAACTTTGGCAGTGGGTGTTTACAGCAAAGTAAGAGTTTACTGCAGGCTTCCCTGGTGGCTAAGTGATAAAGAATCTGCCTGCAGTGCAGGAGCTGCAGGAGATTCGGGTTTGATCCCTGGGTCAGGAAGATCCTTGGAAGACGGCATGGCAACCCATTCCACTATTCTCACCTGGAGAGCCCCATGGACAGAGGACCCTGGTGGGCTACAGTCCATAGGGTCACAAGGAGTTGGACATGGCAGCCCACACAAGAGTTTACTGTAGGGCACCAAGCAAGGGAGTGGGAGACAAGCCTCAGACATACACCGACTAGGTCTTTGAGTTCCAGGTATTTTTAAAGGGGAAGAAGAAAGAAGCTGACATTAGTCATTGTCTTGTGACATTTCTGTGACATTTATTTATTTTTAGTGAAGTATAGTTGATTCACAAGTTATGTTAGTTTCTGGTGTATGCAAACAGATTCAGTTTGATATATCTATATCTATCTATATATATATAGATATATATGTACCCCACTCCAGTACTCTTGACTGGAAAATCCCACGGACAGAGGAGCCTGGTAGGCTCCAGTCCATGGGGTCGCTAAGAGTCAGACACGACTGAGCAATTTCACTTTCTCTTTTCACTTTCATGCATTGGAGAAGGAAATGGCAACCCACTCCAGTGTTCTTGCCTGGAGAATCCCAGGGATGAGGGACCCTCGTGGGCTGCCGTCTATGGGGTCGCACAGAGTCGGACACGACTGAAGCGACTTAACAGCAGCAGAAAAGCCTGGCATGCTGCAGTCCATGGGGACACAAAGAGTCAGACACGACTGAAGTGACTTAGCATAGCATAGCATGTATGTATAGTTCATATTTTATCATTACATTACAAGATATTAAATATAATTCCTTGAGCTATACAGTAGGATCTTATTGTTTATCTCTTTTATGTATGTGAAAGTGAAAGTCGCTCAGTCATGTTAGACTCTTTGTGACCCCATGGGCTATAACAATTCTCCAGGCCAGAATACTGGAGTGGTAGCCCTTCCCTTCTCCAGGGGACCTTCACAACCCAGGGATCAAACCCAGGTCTCCTGTATTGCAGGAGGATTCTTTACCAACTGAGCCAGCAGGGAAGCCCAAGAATACCGGTGCGGATAGCCTATTCCTTCTCAAGCGGATCTTCCCTACCCAGTAATCGAACCAGGGTTTCTTGAATTGCAGGCATATTCTTTTCCAGCTGAGCTACCATATGTATAGGGGTTTGTATTTGCTAATCCCAAGCTCCTAATTTATTCCTCCCCACCATTTTCCCCTTTGGAGTCCATTGGTTTGTTTTTTATGTCTGTGACATGTCTTAATCATAGTTTTGGGAGTCAGGATGTCTCCGGTTTATGATTTTCTGGCTAGGCCTTGTCCATGGCTGGGAAGGCCTCCTCATTGTGCTGTGGAGAAATCATCTGAGTTTGTATCTTAATGATGGCATCTACAACCACAATTTTAGTCATCTTGTAACCAAGTCCAAACTTGCTCTGCTCGCTGCACAAGAGGTCAGTGAATCCAAGAGATGAGGTGTTGCGGCAAGGAATACAAAAGCCCGAGAAGATGGCAGACTAACATCTCAAAATAATCATCTTGTTGGGGTCTGGATGCCAGGTTCTCATATGGATCAGAGATGTGGGGGGAGGTGAGGAAACAAAGAAAAAGGGCCATTTGATCTTGCAATATTTCCTAGAATGGCAAGCCTCAGGCAGGGGGATGTGAATGTGTTAAGTTCTTCCTTCCTGCCATCTACAGGCAGACAGGGTTCTGAACAAAGACACTTTAGCTCAACGGTCAGGCAGAGGGGTAGGATTCTCTGAGGCAGGACATTATGTATGATTATAATAACAAAAGTGGCAAAAAATAAGGGTTAAAGAAACATCTAGCATGGAAGTGTCAAAATTGACTTCCTTGTTACAGTCTGACTCTGGTTGATTAGTGTTAAGATTGAGGTCAGAGGGGATAAGAAAGGGAATAAAGTTTTGGGCTTTATTAAGTGGGGCACAGTTTCACAGTCTTCAAATAGTCCCATTGAAGTTAGGGCTTCAACATATCAATTTTGGGAGCATAGAATTCAGTCTATAACAGAACCGATTTGAGCAACCGCTCTTCAATTATTAGGTTGCTTGTCTTCTGTCCCTTTAGTGGATATAGATGCTGTGTGTAATGTTGGGGACACTGAGGAGAACGGGATGGTACTTTGGTGTCTGAAAACTGCCTGAGCCCATGGGGAATGTAGGCCTCACCGGTGTGAAGGAGGTATTTCCGCCTCTCCACCTCCCTTCAAAAGGCTTCCAGGATGGCCCACGTGTTCTTCAAGTAAAGAGGGAGATGACAGCCCTCTCTCACCATCCATTGCTCATATTGCAGTCAGATGCAATTCTGAAATGCAGACCTAAGAAATGTACTCCCCAGCCTGAAATCCTTCAAAGATTTCCCGTTGCACTCAGGATAAACATGGGCTTCCCTGGTGGCTCAGATGGTGAAGAATCTGCTTGCAATGCAGGAGACCTTGGTTCAAATCCTGGGTTGAGAAGATCCCCTGGAGAAGGGAATGGCTACCCACTCCAGTATTCTTGCCTGGAGAATTCCATGGACAGAGGCGCCTGGTGGACTGCAGTCCACGGAGTTGCAAAGAGTTGGACACAACTGAGTGACTTTAACTTTCAGGATAAACACAGTCTAATACCGCCTGCCCACCACAGTGTCTTCTGTACCCAGCATAAGGCAAGACACATAGCTGCTGCTGAAGCTAAGTCGCTTCAGTTGTGTCTGACTCTGTGCGACCCCCTAGACGGCAGCCCACCAGGCTCCTCCGTCCCTGGGATTCACCAGGCAGGAACATTGGGGTGGGTTGCTATTGACTTCTCTGAGGAAACAGAGCACATACCCACGAATACTTGGTGAGCAAATCAATGATCAAACCAACACCAGTCTTTGGTGTGAGGCTTCTCCCATTGGCTCTCAGGTTAGCAGGCATCTTGACAATGTTGAGTAAAGGCCCTAACTCCACATGGTCTGAGCCTGAGTACATTTGCTAGACAAATTGTGGTCAGATCTGATAGAAGTACCGAATCTTTGATTCCCATTCAGCAATGTATAGACAGGTGGGATCCACTCATTGCAAGAGGCTGTCAAGTTGTTGCTCATGGGCTCACTGTTGCTAAGATTTACAAGGATAGTTTGGGTACTTAGTGCCTACACATGCTGAGTCCTTCTCTGCCCACAAGGTGTAATTAACCCAAGCACTACCACTTACCTGGTTAAAATACCCAGTTGCAAACATAGCAATTCAAAGGAAGTAAATAACCTCTAAAAGGGTGGCAGATGTCACCATGGTGCTGCCTGTAACTTTCTCCTTGGATTTGTTTCTGAAAAATAGCATTAAAAATGTTATGGCTTTACGATGAAAAGAAAAATCCGAAAGCTGCTGGTCTGAAACATCCTCTTTGAGATTTACGTTGGGAGACAAAGCTTTTCTCTTTTAAAGTCATTTGTCTGATCTGTTTTGTCCTAGTTACTTAAATACCTTTGGAAGTGCTTTCCCATGTAGGAGGAGCAGGGGTGGGATTAGGTCTGATTTGGTATTAATGGAAATTATATGTGCATAAGGGAAGGAGAAAAGATCTCTCCATGGGCGGCTGGAGGCAGGCAGCAGATCCTGAAGTCGCCTGTAACCACTGGCCATCAAACACATCCTGTCTTTTCTTCCTTTGACTGTCAGGTTGTCACGAGGCCTCTTAAAGATGTTTATAAAGTGTTGCTTTTGTACTCTCTTGCTCACATCTGGGGCTTGTCCCTCCTTCCTCTCAGGTCGCTGATCCCAGGCAGTAGGCACTTGACTTTCTCTCCTGACCCCAGCCCCTGGCTGCCCCGGGGAGCTCTTCTCTCCTTGGTTACTGGTTACTCTCTTTTCTTTTCTTTTTTTTTGTAAATTCTCAAACTTCCTTTTTATGAATGACTTCTCGGCCTTTTGCAGGTGCCCCTCATTTATTCAGAACTCAAGGAGACCTTTACGAGGTAAGCAGTGTTGGCCCCATCTTGGAGGAACAGGGAGAAGGAGGCCAGGCCACAGAGAGGTCAGATGTAAGACCCAGGTGAAGTGGCAGGCGGTAGCAGGTCCAGGCGAGGGGCCCAGGGCCAGCCCAGTTCAGTGTTCATCCCAACCATTTACTTGCTTTTTTTTCTCCTCCCAAATCAATCTGAAGGCTCTAATTCGGGTTTGACTCTCATGTCCTATGAGTTCTCTTCTAAAGCCATGTGAGGGACTTCCCTGTTGGTCCCATGGTTAAGAATCTGCCTTCCTTCCAATGCAGGGCATGAGGGGTCTATCCCTGGTCATGATCCTGCATGCCAAGGAGCAACTAAGCCCACTCGCTGCAACTGCTGAGCCCGGGCATCACGTCTAGAGAGAAGCCCTTGCCCTGCAACAAAGAGCTCACAAACTGCAACTCAGATCCAATGCAGCCAAATAAATACATATTTTAAAAAAGAGAATGTGATCAATAATAGTGTAATAACTCTGGATTGGTTTTTAAAAATTATTTTATATATTTATTTTGGGTTGTGCTGGGTCTTCGTTGCTGTGCAGGCTTTTCTCTAGTTTTGGTGAAACGGGACATCTCGTTACAGTGGCTTCTCTTGCTGCGGAGCGCGAGTTCCAGGGCCTATGGGTTTCAGCAGTTGTAGCAGGCAGGCTCAGTAGTTGCGGCACATGGGCTTTTTTGCTCCATGGCTTGTGGGATCTTCCAGGACCAGGGATCAAACTCATGTCACTTGTATTGGCAGGTGGATTCTTTACCACTGCTGCTGCTGCTGCTGCTGCTAAGTCATGTGCGACTCCATAGACGGTAGCCCACCAGGCTCCCCCGTCCCTGGGATTCTCTTGGAAAGAACATTGGAGTGGGTTGCCATTTCCTTCTCCAGTGCATGAAAGTGAAAAGTGAAAGTGAAGTCGCTCAGTCGTGCCTGACTCTTAGCGACCCCATGGACTGCAGCCTACCAGGCTCCTCCATCCATGGGACTTTCCAGGCAAGAGTACTGAAATACCAGGATTG
The DNA here is from genome assembly GCA_935064755.1 of Tragelaphus eurycerus. NCBI lineage: Eukaryota > Metazoa > Chordata > Mammalia > Artiodactyla > Bovidae > Tragelaphus > Tragelaphus eurycerus. Next base: position 10,056,582 of record CAKXYN010000024.1, on the reverse strand, counting down.
GTTTTTAAAAATAAATAAAGGTTTTTAAGATACAGGACCCATGGATAAATCCCATCAGCTAGTGGCACCTGAGGCATGTATTTGGCTTAAGTTTCTGACACGCATGTTCCTTCCAAATACTAAATAATTTCTTCTTTCTTTTTTTTAACAATCCAATCCAAGTTTCTTTCCAAGATGAGTTCCAGTGTAACTCCCACTTCTTCCCATGAAGCTTTTTCCAGACACTGTAACCTCCTGGATATCTTTATTCTTAAGGTTAAGGGCCAGTTTAAAATTTCACTGCTCTTTTCTGGTTTTGTTGGGATTTGGTGTAATCTTTTGTTTCCTTGAGGGCAGGGATCATGTCTCCTCTACTTCTGACTTGCCTGTCTAGAACAGTCATAGACAAATTAGGAGCTCAATGAGTAAGCCTGCATTTTTTTGTCCTGGGGGTAATTTTTATTTTGAGAGCAGTTTGGATGTAAAAGGGCCAGTTGAAAAACGTATTAAAAACTCCAGCAGCCATGGGGCCCATGAGCTGGAATAATCTGACTCCTCCTGACATCTCTGATGCTCTGTTTACATATCCCTTCCCCACTGGCAAAGATATTAAATCATGGTTAAGGTTTGGGTTTTACCAGTTTTGTTTTGGTGTTTATTCACTGCAACTTTTAAAATCAGGATTTAGACATAAACCTCATCCATGTCAGTTTACAATACAGACTCTCAGGACTTCCCAGGATGGTCCAGTGGTTAAGAATCTGCCTTCCAATGCAGGGGATGCAGGTTCAGCCCCTGGTTGGGGAACTAAGATCCCGTCTGTCACAGGGCAACTAAGCCTGAGCACCACAACTAGAGAGAAGTGCCCACACCTCCCCCACACCACACACACACACGCACCGCAACTAGAGAAAGCCCACTCACTACAACGAAGACCAGTGCAGCCAAAATTAATACATAAAATTAAAAAATACAGATTTTTCAGGTTCCATCCCAGACCATCTGAGGCTTTAAATGACCTTTCCAGGTAGACTTATAATGCACATTAAAGTTAAAATAAACAAACAGTCTTTTATGGGATTTTCACTGCTGATTAAAAAGATATAATTATGACATGATTTCAAAGCATATTGCCAGACAGTATTAAACGGAAGATTTAGGAAGATATCTAGGTGACCCAAATGTTTTCTATCGCAATATGTAATGCATCTTATTTGCTAGCCCAACTCATTTATATGGTCTCATGATTCTTCAGCTCCTAGCACCTTTTGGATGCGTCACACTGAATATGTGTTTGAATCTTTAAGCCAATATCATCATCCCCAGGGTAAGTGTTCAGAGTCACGGTGGAAGGCTTTGGAAGTGCTAAAACAGGATTTCGGTCTGGCTGAGAAGCTTCTTGGATTTTATAAGGTTCTTTCCTTTTGGTTTTTCCTTTCCAATATAAGTTGACTTTCAATTTTTATGATGGAAAGATCACTTACAACAGCCCCTTTCTTTCAGCTGTTGGAAATAGCTAATTAGGATTGGTGTAGGTTGGTAGCTTATTAGCCCCCTTGGGTTTAATAGCTGCAAAGGTCAGGGCAGACTAGCTACTATTGCAGGGTCAGAGTGTGAACGGCAGTTGGTCAAGAAAGATAAATATGACAAGATGGGGATCAAAGCAAGTTTATTATTACAAGAAGTGTCACTCAGATAATAATGGAACTTAACCAGTGAAAAATCACTCAAATCATGACCTAGCCCAAAAGGAAAATAACCTTTACACTTCCAGAATTTATTGCAGTGCTGTGATTGTGGCCATTAAAATGTCACTTGCAGGATGAAATAATTGAGGATGCTAACTTCAATATGAAATAGTTCTTTAATTCTTCTCAAAATAGTCCAGGCATTATTGAATGACCATTTTAGATCTCTGGAGAAATAATTATGGTATAAGACCTCATCTGAATGCAGAGTTCCAAAGAATAGCAAAAAGAGATAAGAAAGCCTTCCTCAGCGATCAATGCAAAGAAATAGAGGAAAACAACTATTGGGATGGGAAAGACTAGAGATCTCTTCAAGAAAATTAGAGATACCAAGGGAGCATTTCATGCAAAGATGGGCTCGATAAAGGACAGAAATGGTATGGACCCAACAGAAGCAGAAGATATTAAGAAGAGATGGCAAGAATACACAGAACTGTCCAAAAAAGATCTTCACGACCCAGATAATCACGATGGTGTGATCACTCACCTAGAGCCAGACATCCTGGAATGTAAAGTCAAGTGGGCCTTAGAAAGTATCACTGTGAACATAGCTAGTGGAGGTGATGGAATTCCAGTTGAGCTATTCCAAATCCTGAAAGATGATGCTTTGAAAGTGCTGCACTCAATATGCCAGCAAATTTGGAAAACTCAGCAGTGGCCACAGGACTGGAAAAGGTCAGTTTTCATTCCAATCCCAAAGACAGGCAATGCCAAAGAATGCTCAAACTACCGCACAATTGCACTCATCTCACACGCTAGTAAAGTAATGCTCAAAATTCTCCAAGCCAGGCTTCAGAACTGTGAACCATGAACTTCCTGATGTTCAAGCTGGTTTTAGAAAAGGCAGAGGAACCAGAGATCAAATTGCCAACATCTGCTGGATCATGGAAAAAGCAAGAGAGTTCCAGAAAAACATCTATTTCTGCTTTATTGACTATGCCAAAGCCTTTGACTGTGTGGATCACAATAAACTGTTGAAAATTCTGAAAGAGATGGGAATAACAGACCACCTGACCTGTCTCTTGAGAAACCTATATGCAGGTCAGGAAGCAACAGTTAGAACTGGACATGGAACAACAGACTGGTTCCAAATTGGAAAAGGAGTACATCAAGGCTGTATATTGTCACCCTGTTTATTTAACTTCTATGCAGAGTACATCAAGAGAAATGCTGGACTGGGAGAAACACAAGTTGGAATCAAGATTGCTGGGAGAAATATCAATAACCTCAGATATGCAGATGACACCACCCTTATGGCAGAAAGTGAAGAGGAACTCAAAAGCCTCTTGATGAAAGTGAAAGTGGAGAGTGAAAAGGTTGGCTTAAAGCTCAACATTCAGAAAACAAAGATCATGGCATCTGGTCCCATCACTTCATGGCAAATAGATGGGGAAACAGTGGAAACAGTGTCAGACTTTATTTTTCTGGGCTCCAAAATCACTGCAGATGGTGACTGCAGCCATGAAATTAAAAGACGCTTACTCCTTGGAAGGAAAGTTATGACCAACCTAGATAGCATATTCAAAAGCAGAGACATTACTTTGCCAACAAAGTTCGTCTAGTCAAGGCTATGGTTTTTCCTGTGGTCATGTATGGATGTGAGAGTCGAACTATGAAGAAGGCTGAGCACTGAAGAATTGATGCTTTTGAACTGTGGTGTTGGAGAAGACTCTTGAGAGTCCCTTGGACTGCAAGGAGATCCAACCAGTCCATCCTGAAGGAGATCAGCCCTGAAATTTCTTTGGAAGGAATGATGCTGAAGCTGAAACTCCAGTACTTTGGCCACCTGATGCAAAGAGTTGACTCATTGGAGAAGACTCTGATGCTGGGAGGGATTGGGGGTAGGAGGAGAAGGGGACGACAGAGGATGACATGGCTGGATGGCATCACTGACTTGATGGACGTGGGTCTGAGTGAACTCCGGGAGTTGGTGATGGACAGGGAGGCCTGGAGTGCTGCAATTCATGGGGTCGCAAAGAGTCGGAAACGACTGAGTGACTGAACTGAACTGAAGACCTCTTTCAAATGTAGACCTACCTCCCTGCCTCTCTTGCTCTTCCTGCACCCCCAAGCTCCTGAATAATTTTCTTAGGAATCATTTTAAGAACCATGCTAATGATGACTTAAATTTCTAGTTCTGTATCTAAGGCTGGTTATTTCTGGTAACAGTGTATCTCTACTGTCGTCCTATATGGAAAGATGGCCTTATTCTAAGAAGATAGCCTCTATGGACCTTTGGAATTTCATCTTTCATTTTATCAGTTCACTGCTTCTTGAGATAGAATACTGAAAGCATTCAGATCAAAATATCATATGGTCATGCCGTCTCATTCAACTTTCATTAAAATACTTATGGCAGCATAGAAAACAAAGACATGGAAAATGTGGAAATTTATAGTGATGATTAAAAGGAACATTGATGGAGGACAAATGCCAGAATCTTGGAGGAATCCCTCCTCATTACATAAAAGGCAAATGCAGTAGATTTAAGGAATGCCTTATAGCACACTTAGGTTTCAGATCATGCAAGAATGCCAACTGAAAGATGTAAGGAGACAACGTACTCTTTACTGCCTTAGACAGAGACCTAGGGATTGTACCCACCAGAAAATAGGATAGCTTCCTGACCTCGCAGGTATTGGCCCATTAAGTGACCAGAGTACTCTTTTCCCATTACTTCCCAAACTCACTACCCCATTTTTATGCATGCATAAGAGAAAGTAATCCTGGACAACAATGAGAAGGAATGAGAAAGACGCTGTTGATTAGAAATTATCTATGTTTTGATAGATACAGTGTCTTACTTTAGTTTGAGGTCCTCCAGCAGCCAACACTGGACAGTAACACAAATTGTTTACTTTGGAAATGATCAAAGGAAAGTGTGGTAGGAGAGTTAGTGATGCAGGGAGGAGAGGGAAGTAAATGAAAACTCTTGTCAAACAAGTTAGCCCTGTGGGTGACTAGAGTCTTCCCACCTAAAGAGATGAAGGAGCCAGGATACCTATGCACATGTTCCTTTAGTATTCCTGCCTGGAGAATTCCATGGACTGAGGAGCCATAGTCCATGGGGTTGCAAAGAGTGAGCATGACTGAATGACTAACACTTTCACTTTCCCATTAGTTACTAGTTCAAGGTGACTCCTGAGGGCCTGGTGTCACTTCCCTGGTATATCTGGGTGCTATGCACAGGAGTGGAATTGCTCTGTAGGCCAGAAGAAACCCCTAGGCAAAGAAACTTTGGTGCTGACAGGGAGGCAGTTGATGTGCTCTGAAGTGCTCAGGATGAGAGAGGCTGCACAGGCCACCAATAGCATCTACTACAACCCAAACTCTGCACCTCTCAAACCCTGTGCCCTGTGTTAGGTTACTCTACTTCGTCATTGTTTCTCCAAGGTCATGAGGAGAAAGCAAAAGAGCCTACAGCAGGAAGATTGGTGGGCCAGGGTCTCAATGTCTGCTACCATGCTTGCTCCCAAGATGATCATCCATCATCTCCCTTCTCTTCCACTCTTTGTGGAGGCCCTCCTCCTCAGCCAGCATTTCTGCGGGTTAGGTGGCTTGTCTGGTGGAGTAACCCAGTTTTTTATGGGTTACACTGATGGGTCTGAGTCCCAGGTTATGATGTATTTCTTCTGTGTAACCGTTGTGGTCTGGTGGGTTTGATAATAGCTGGCTCATACAAGGCGGTGCTGGTTGCATGGTCCCTTGATGCCCCATGTTCAGGTCTTCAGCCATCCCATGGTCCCAGAAGCATTCAGGAGCTGCTTTCTGCCAGTGGAGAGCCCTCTGTTTCAGATGCCAGGGGCATGTTCCCAACCTCAAGGGGAGGGGTCTGCATTGTGATTCTCCTGTTGAGGCTCCTCAAAGACTCTACAAGTGTGGGTGCCATAGGATCCTCTGGTCATCGAGCCTAAGCACTAGGGTTGCTTGTACCACATCTGAGCCAGCTGCAACGTTCTCTCTTGCTTCAGGTCCACTATATCCATTTGCTTGGGATGTTATAACCAAATACCACAGACTGGGTGGCTTAAACAACAGAAATTTACTGTCTCGTAGTTCTGGAGACAATAGGTCTAGGTCAGGGTGTTGGCAGGTTTGGTTTCTTTTCAGGTATCTCTGCTAGGATTGCTCATGACCGCCTCCTTGCTGTGTCCTCAAATAGCCTTTCTGCTGTGTGTGTGGCCCCGGAGTCTCTTAGTATGTCCAAATTGCCTCTTCTTATAAGGATATCAGTCAGGACCCACCCAGGTTATCGCATTCTAACTCAGTCACCTCTTTAAAGGCCCTATCTTCAAATACAGTTGCATTCTGAGGTACTGGGAGTTAAGGCTTCAGTATATCAATATGGGAGGACACAATGCAGCCCATAACATGCAATCAAAACTGACAGCCTTCTGAGTCACTAACAGAGTTGGAGGAATATTCAAGTGCAGTGTATGCAAATTTTTCAAGATTTTTAAAGTTCTACCGAGCAGAGTTTCACTTGTTTAGTGATCAAGTGATCAGAGGTACAAAGTACACTGATTTGCTTCTCCTTGGAGTGACCCGGCAGGTCCCTGACCACTGGACCCTTGAAAACCTAACTGATCAAGGCAAAGAAGTTCATACCATCTCTCTAATCCACATGGGCATGACCCTTGCATTCAGAGTACTCAGCATTTCCCGTCCCCAGGCACGATTAAATGATGTCATCGGTACAATGAAACACCACGACCTTGAATAGAATACTCAGATGATCAAGATCCTGTTCAACTCCATTGTGACATAGAGCAGGGAGGTTAACATAGCCCTGAGGATATGCCAGTGAATGTATGTTTCTGTCTGTTCCAAGTGACAGCAACTGCTTTGATCCTCCTTTCTCATGGGGGTTGAAAAGAACACATTTTCCGATTCAGTAGCCTTATACCAAGTGCCAGAGGCCGTGTTGATCTGTTGTAGTAAATAAAGACACTGCATCTGGAGCAGCAGCTGTGGTTGGGGTTACTGCATGGTTAAGTTTATGTTAGTCTACCACCAGCAACATGATCTGGTTGGCTTTTTCTAGGGGACAGACTAGGGCTTCCCTGGTAGCTCAGATGGCAAAGAATCTGCCTGCAATGCAGGAGACCCAGATTGGATCCCTGAGTTCGGAAGACCCCTGGAGAAGGGAATGGCTATCTACTCCAGTGTTCTTGCCTGGAGAATTCCATGGACAGAGGAGCCTGGTGAGCTGCAGTCCTTTGGGTCACAAAGAGTCATGCACGACTGAGCGACTTTCACTTCCACCTTTTTCACAGAGGATAGACTGGTGACCTAAATGGGAATGTGATAGCTACCATCCCAGCTTCCTGAAGTCTTTGAGGGTCTTGAAGGGTGGTCCTCATTTCTGCCACTTTACCTATGATTGAGCATTGCTTCTGATTGTCTTGTCAGGGGTGAAGTGAAGTCGTGTCTGACTCTTTGCGACCCTGTGGACTGTAGCCCACCAGGCTCCTCTGTCCATGGGATTCTCCAGGCAAGAATACTGAAGTGGGTTGCCATTTCCTTTTCCAGGAGATCTTCCCAACCCAGAGATCAAACCCAGGTCTCCCACATTGCAGGCAGATGCTTTAACCTCTGAGCTACCAGGGAAGTGCTTCTTGTCAGGGGTAGATGGGGACAATTTCAAGGTTTTCACCTGCTTTTCCTGTAATGCACCCATCAGGGTCCAGTCAGGTGACAGATGCTACACAACTTATTTTAAAAAAAGAGAATTTAATTTAAAGAATTAAGTGGTTTTGAAAAGCTGGAAAAGCAAAGAGAGAACATGAAGATATTGCAGAAACTGAAGGTGGTGATTATTATTCTTATGGCTGGGGGAATAGGAGAAGAAGTTGGAATTTATCACTTACGTGCTTAGAATAGGAGCTGAAACTCAGACGTTTGAAAGGGGCCACCTCTCAGCTTGTGATGATGGTTCTGAGCTGAAAGGAGGGGGCCATGGGCTGTGGTCCAGAACTCTGAGGAGGCCCTGGTCAAACTGGCGCTGGGGTTTCCAAGGGCCTCTATGAGACAGGTCCTGCAGGTACTGGAAAAACCATGAACTGGATTCAACTGCTGTGACGGCAACCAACTGCCAATGCTGGGGTGAGGAATGAGACGAAGGTAATGCTGACAGGAACATGGAGCAAATCGGAAGCACAAGTCTTCTTACCCTTAGTATCCCATATTGGCAGAGCTGAATGCAGAGCTACCTGATAAAGCAGAAATGTGGTTTTCAGAGGTCTAGTCCCAGCATCATGGAGCAGGACATAGGGAAAGGGGTGAGGCTGAAGTTGAAAGACAGCAGCTTAGAAAGTAGCAGAGGGCTCTTATGCCCCAAGTCAGGCCACCAGTATGAGAGTCTACCAATGAACATTCATTCAGCTTATGCGTTTAAGAACTAGGGAGGACTTCCCTGGTCATCCAGTGGTTAAGAATCTGCATGGCAATGCAGGGACACAGGTTCAGTCCCTGATTCAAGGAGATTTCACATCCTGCAGGGCAACTAAGCCTGTATACCACAACTGCTGAGCCTGAGCTCCAAAACAAGAGAAGCCACTGCAGGAAGAAGCTTGTGCACCACAAGAGACCGTAGCCCCTGCTTGCTGCAACTAGAGAGAAACCTGTGCAGCAAAAAAGACCCAGCACAGCCAAAAATAAATAAATAAAATGTCAAAAAAAAAAAAAAAAAAAGAACTAGGACAATGACCACAGGGAAGGTCTACAAACACACCAGAACTCTTAGGTAGGCTTGACCCCTGATCCCACTAATTGACTGGCCTCCAGTGCCCCCTCTGGTGGTATTTTGGGTCCCTAAGTGTTATTGTCGACCCATATCCTGTACCCAGTAGTTTTTGAAAAATCATATGTAGATTCTCCTTTCTCTTGTGTACAATTACTCAGGTAAATGGTTCTGTTGCTTTGGGAAGAACTACTGGAATCACTCCTGTGGACACTAGCTGTGGCAATGCAGAGTTCTCTGCAAGGAGACCCAGCCATTCTTTCAATTGGCTGGCTCTGGATCTTCTGAAAATTGGCTCAGGTCTGGAAGCTAGTGAATGGTCGTGACTTTCCATCGGTGTAGCTGAGAAGCAGTACACTTGTTGTCTGGCCATCTGTGTTGTCCTCAGGAACACCGTTGCAGCCCCAGATGACACTGTGACCTTGTCTCCATAATGATGGTGGCCCACTGTTTCCTCTGGTGGCTAAGTTCTACTGCCTGACCTCTGATCTTCTGGAATCTCATCATGCCCACTGACACGAGGAAGTCCGGTGGTGGCTTTCCTCTTTAGGCTAGCAAGGCAGTATGAGATGCTAGAGATACTGCTGAGCCCTGTCAAACTATGTCATATCTCAGTTCATGACCAGAGAGTCTATTAATCGATGACATTGTATATTATCACCACCCCGCTCCTCATAAGGCCTGGATTCAAATCTTGATTCTTCTGGTTATTTGTAGTATGTCCTTGAGCAAGTTACTCAGTAAGTCAGTTTCTTTCCTTATAGAATGGGAATAAAAGTACTTACCTTTGAGCCATTGGTTGGATTCAGTGGGTTAACATGTAAGTTGCTTAGAACAGTGTTTTATATATCATTGGCCTTTACAGAATATTAACTATTATTAAAGTAAAAAACTCATAAGAATGCTAACCATTTTTGTTCAACATCATTCTGGAAAAGATAAAAATTAACTAGACTAAAAAATTAAGTGGGGTCAAATATTGGGGAAGAAGAGATAAAATTATTATTATATATGGGTTATAAAACTGACTACCTGGAAAAATCCAAGAATACTAATGAAAAAATACTAATGAAAAAATCTTCAGAATTAATGAGAGAATACAGTAAAATCCATAGCTTTTGTTTTTTTTAACATTCAAAATAACCATCCAAAATATAAAATAATTAGGGGGTAAATCCTTATAGATAGATATATAGATATATCTATATATAGATATATGACCTAACGGAAGCAGAAGATATTAAGAAGAGGTGGCAAGAATACACAGAAGAAATGTACAAAAAAGAGCTTCACGACCCAGATAATCATGATGGTGTGATCACTGACCTAGAGCCAGACATCCTGGAATGTGAAGTCAAGTGGGCCTTAGAAAGCATCACTACGAACAAAGCTAGTGGAGGTGACGGAATTCCAGTGGAGCTGTTCCAAATCCTGAAAGATGATGCTGTGAAAGTGCTGCACTCAATATGCCAGCAAATTTGGAAAACTCAGTAGTGGCCACAAGATTGGAAAAGGTCAGTTTTCATCCCAATCCCAAAGAAAGGCAATGCCAAAGAGTGCTCAAACTACCGCACAATTGCACTCATCTCACATGCTAGTAAAGTAATGCTCAAAATTCTCCAAGCCAGGCTTCAGCAATATGTGAACTGTGAACTTCCTGATGTTCAAGCTGGATTTAGAAAAGACAGAGGAACCAGAGATCAAATTGCCAACATCCGCTGGATCATGGAAAAAGCAAGAGAGTTCCAGAAAAACATCTATTTCTGCTTTCTTGACTATGCCAAAGCCTTTGACTGTGTAGATCACAATAAACTGTGGAAAATTCTGAGAGAGATGGGAATACCAGACCACCTGATCTGCCTCTTGAGAAATCTGTATGCAGGTCAGGAAGCAACAGTTAGAACTGGTCATGGAACAACAGACTGGTTCCAAATAGGAAAAGGAGTACGTCAAGGCTGTATATTGTCACCATGTTTATTTAACTTATATGCAGAGTACATCATGAGAAATGCTGGACTGGAGGAAACACAAGCTGGAATCAAGATTGCTGGGAGAAATATCAATAACCTCGGATATGCAGATGATACCACCCTTATGGCAGAAAGTGAAGAGGAACTCAAAAGCCTCTTGATGAAAGTGAAAGTGGAGAGTGAAAAGGTTGGCTTAAAGCTCAACATTCAGAAAACGAAGATCATGGCATCTGGTCCCATCACTTCATGGCAAATAGATGGAGAAACAGTGGAAACAGTGTCAGACTTTCTTTTTCTGGGCTCCAAAATCACTGCAGATGGTGACTGCAGCCATGAAATTAAAAGACGCTTACTCCTTGGAAGGAAGGTTATGGCCAACCTAGATAGCATATTCAAAAGCAGAGACATCACTTTGCCAACAAAGGTTCGCCTAGTCAAGGCTATGGTCTTTCCTGTGGTCATGTATGGATGTGAGAGCTGGACTGTGAAGAAGGCTGAGCGCCGAAGAATTGATGCTTTTGAACTGTGGTGTTGGAGAAGACTCTTGAGAGTCCCTTGGACTGCAAGAAGATCCAACCAGTCCATTCTGAAGGAGATCACTCCTGGAATTTCTTTAGAAGGAATGATGCTAAAGCTGAAACTCCAGTATTTTGGCCACCTCATGCGAAGAGTTGACTCATTGGAGAAGACTCTGATGCTGGGAGGGATTGAGGGCAGGAGGAGAAGGGGTCGACAGAGGATGAGATGGCTGGATGGCATCACTGACTCGATGGATGCGAGTCTGGGTGACCTCCGGGAGCTGGTGATGGACAGGGAGGCCTGGCGTGCTGCAGTTCATGGGGTCGCAAAGAGTCGGACACGACTGAGCGACTGATCTGATCTGATCTGATCTGAAATCCTTATACAGGTCACAGTACTTATATAAAGGAAACTGTGAAACTTTAAAAGCAGCTAGACAAGGGCTTCCCTGGTGGCTCAGGAGGAAAGAGTCCACCTGCCAATGCAGGAGACACGGGTTCGATCCCTGGTCTGGGAAAGGCATATATCCCATGTGCCAAAGAGCAGTTAAGCCCACAGCTGTTGAGCCTATGCTCTTGCCCTCGGGTTCACAGCTATTGAACCCTGGAGCCTGTGCTCCACAATGAGAGAAGCCACTGCCATGAGAAGCCCAGGAACTGAAGACAAAAATCTGAGCCGCTTCGAAGACCAAGCAAGACAATGTATAAAACAGATAACCAACAAGGGCCTACTGTATAGCACAGGAAACTGTACTCAAGGCTTTGTAATAACCTCTAAGGGATATATATGCACACACACATGTATATAATTGAATCATTTTGCTGTACATCTGAAACTAACACAACATTATAAGTCAACTATACTTAAGAAAAAACCAAAAGCAGCTAGACAAATGGGGGACTGTGTTTCTGGATGATAAATCTCACTATTATAGAGATATGAATTCTCCCCAAATAAATGAAAATTATTTACACAATCCTTGCCTGGTGGCTCAAATGGTAAAGAATCTGCCTGCAAAGCAGGAGACCTGGGTTCAATCCCTGAGTCAAGAAGATCCCCTGGAGAAGGAACTGTCAACCCACTCCAGTATTCTTGCTTGGAGAATTCCACAGACAGAGGAGTCTGATGGGCTACAGTCCGTGGGATGGCATAGAGTTGGACATGACTGAGCAACTAACACTTTCACTTTCAATAAAATTCCAAACATTATTTTTTAACGTAAGAATGAGTCTTTAGTTCATCTGGGAGAATAAACAATGAGAACAGTAATAACACGTATTAAAATAAGAATAGCGGTGTATCTACCACTGTCAGATGTCAAAGCACATTTATAAAGTCAAATAATTCAAATATTTTAACTTTTAGATAAATAAAAAGAAAAAAATAGAAAAGCTTTAAAAACTGATACATAGATGTTGTTCAGTCGCTAAGTCACGTCCAACTCTTGGCTATTCCATGAACTGTAGTACATCAAGATTTCTGCCCTTCACTATCTCCAGGAGTTTGCTCAGACTCATGTCCATTGAGTCAGTGATGCCATCCAACCATCTTATTCTCTGTCACTCCCTTCTCCTCTTGCCTTCAATCTTTCCCAGCTTCAGGGTCTTTTCCAGTGAGATGGCTCTTTGCATCAAGTGGCCAAAGTATTGGGACTTCAGCTGTAGCATCAGTCCTTCCAATGAATATTCAGGGTTGATTTCCTTTAGGATTGACTGGTTTGATCTCCTTGCAATATAATGTGTAACAAAACTTCCATTTGAAATTAGATAAGAAAAGGTAGCTATAGCTATAGATGAGTTTTTACCAGCTGTCTAATCACCTGGGAAACAATTAAGTTCCCTTACTCATTATTTACCCCGAAATAAATTCTTAAAAAAATTTTTTTATCAAAGTATAGTTGATTTGTGTTATTGTATTAGTTCCATAACAATGCTTAGCTGATTAAAAAAAAAATAAGCATAGAAATGAAGCCAAAAGAAAAATAAAGCTAGATAAATATTATATAATTTGGGGGTAGAGAAGGGCAAGGACTGTGTAAAGTAGAAAAGGAAGGACAGACAAGAATAATAGATTTAAAAATGCAAAATTAGAAACTTTTGGTGTTAGAAAACCTAACAAAACAGAAAGGAAATATATTTATAAAATAAATGCTAGGCAAAACACTGATTTTATTTTAATAAGAAGAGCTCTTACAAATTTATGGGAAAGAGATAAACAGTTCAGTATAAAAATGGCAAATAGCCTGGATGGACAAGTCACAAAAGGAAAAATTATTAATAGTATATACAAGTATATGCATGTGTTTAAGAATCAAAGTGGGCTTCCATGGTGGCTCAGATGATAAAGAATCCACCTGCAATTCGGGAGACATTGGTTTGATCCCTGGGTTGGAAAGATCCCTTGGAGAAGGAAATGGCTGCCTACTCCAGTATTCTTGCCTGGACAATTCTATGGACAGAGGAACCTGTCAGGCTACAGTCCATGGGGTCACAGAGTTGGACACAACTGAGTGACTTTGAGAGAGAGAGAGGAATAAAAATATAGAAGTGAAAGCAAAGAAACAGTATTACCATTTTTCTTTTTGGTATCACATCAGCAAATTATCATTTAAAAGTGATAATATTCAGTGATGATGAGGTTGTTGGCAGAACAGACACTTCCATACCTAGTCTGGAGACACTTAACAGCTGCTTCATTTCTAGAGGTAATTTTGGTACCGTGACGCTAAGTTTTAAAAGTGTGCCTTATGGAATCCATCCTGAAGAAATTGGTAGTGTTCTTGCAAAATATACATGTCAAAAAAAATGTTCCCTGTAGAGTTTTTATACAAGTGAAACCACCTAATATACATATACAGTGGGTTTATAAGTTGTGGAACATTTTGTGCTAGGATACTATACAGCCATTTAAATATCAAATTTGCCATCTCAGAAGAATGTTTACAAAAACTTCAGTTCAGTTCAGTTCAGTTCAGTCACTCAGTCATGTCCGACTCTTTGCAACCCATGAATCGCTGCACACCAGGCCTCCCTGTCCATCACCAGCTCCCGGAGTTCACTCAAACTCACGTCCATCAAGTCAGTGATGCCATCCAGCCATCTCATCCTCTGTTGTCCCCTTCCCCTCCTGCCCCCAATCCCTCCCAGCATCAGAGTCTTTTCCAGTGAGTCAACTCTTTGCATGAGGTGGCCAAAGTACTGAGTTTCAGCTTTAGCATCATTCCTTCCAAAGAAATCCCAGGGCTGATCTCCTTTAGAATGGACTGGTTGGATCTCCTTGCAGTCCAATGGATTCTCAAGAGTCTTCTCCAACACCACAGTTCAAAAGCATCAGTTCTTCGGTGCTCAGCTTTCTTCACAGTCCAACTCTCACATCCATACATGACCACAGGAAAAACCATAGCCTTGACTAGATGAACCTTTGTTGGCAAAGTAATGTCTCTGCTTTTGAATATGCTATCTAGGTTGGTCATAAGTTTCCTTCCAAGGAGTAAGCATCTTTTAATTTTATGGCTGCAGTCACCATCTGCAGTGATTTTGGAGCCCCCAAAATAAAGTCTGCCACTGTTTCCCCATCTATTTCCCATGAAGTGATGGGACCAGATGCCAAAACTTGCTAAGTGACAAAAGAAATGTATAAAATAAATGTGTAGTATGTCATTAGTTTTGTAAAAAATATGCACATATATGTATGTATATACAAAGAAAAAAAGACTAGAAAGATGTGAACAACAGTAACCTCTGGGTATGGAAGAGCGAGTAGTTTTTTCCTTCATACTTTTTGTATTTTCCAGATTTTCTGCATTGAACAAATGTTAGCTCTATAATTAGAAAAAGGATAAAAATGAAGGAAATCTAAGGACTCCATGACTCGACTGACCTCTGGTCTCAGGTTCCAAGCCTTAAGTTTACATGGAAGTTCTAGAAAAAGCAGAGAAAATAACAAGTCTATAGTGTAGCCCAATATAGTGGCAATGTCTTATACCATAACAAAAAAGAGCTTGAAGCCCCATGAGATTCTCCGCCACTCTTATGAAAAGTAGTTTTTCTATATAACATCTTCTTACTATTAAGAAATTCGTTTTGCTGTCAATTGGATGACTAGTTGTCCACCAAAGTTAATACTGGGGGCTTCCCAGGTGGTGCAGTGGTAGAAGATTCTGCCTGCCAACGCAGGAGGAACAGGATGTCAATTCAATCCCTGGGTGGGGGAAGATCCCCTGGAGGAGGAAATGACAACTCACTCCAATATTCTTGCCTGGAGAATTGCTGGCTCCTGGACAAAGGAGCCTGGCAGGCTATAGTCCATAGGGTCACAAAGAGTCAGACCCAACTAAGCATGTACACACACAGGCAAAGTTAATATTAATGCATCTTTTATTTTATGTAGCTTGCTGGGGAAAAAATGAGAACAGCCATTCTGTACCTTCCTCCCCCTAATTCATTCTAGTGCAAAATAAACCCCAAGAAATAGGATTTAAAGGTCTCCCGTTCTTCATTCCATTTGAGTTCTTCCTCCAGTTCCTCCTTCAGTTTTGATGGTAAGCCAAGGGTACTCATACTTTCTCACTAAATGAAGACACGCTCCTTACCATGAACTGGCCTTGGCAGTTGGAGCTGTTTCACCAATAGTCTGAGTTTCTGGAAAACAATTTAAGCGGGCTGCAATATTTCATCAGAAATGTTCAATACCAGTGACTGATGGGCCTCACAGTGGATGGTGTATCCATAATTCATAACACCATCTATATTTGACAGAGACCATGCTGAAGTCTCAGTATCTTTATTAAGAGGGAAGAGGAATAAGCATGCTTAAAACAAGTACAGCTGAAGTCATTGTTACAAATGGTTTTATTTTTCCAAGGGACGGAAAAGACTAAATCAGTGACAGCAGTAGCTAGATCTCTCTCCTACAATGCAAAGAACAATGCATGGCTACTACTGATCAATTTATTTCACTTGATGGAGTAAACCAGGATGACTAATATTGTTTTCATCTATGCATCCGGTGAGACCCAAGATATTGATATGTAAAAGCACTTAAACACACACTGTTATGGCCCAGAGCTGTCAAGAGCTATTTGGAATTAGAAAGAGCTGGAAATATGCACTTTGGAAGAGATCTGCCCAACAACCTAGCACTATAAATAGTCTCGAATGACCCTGGCTTGTAACTCAGATTGGTCCAAGGCCTAAGCTCCTCCCAGAGGACTAAGACCCAGGGGAATAAGGCAGAAAAGAAATCAGGCATTTGTCTTGCTGATTCCCTGGTCATTATCACATTCTCAAGAAAAGCCTATTGGCTGTCAATAAGCAGTTCATCTCTTCCTTCCCTCCCTGCCTCCCTCCCTCCATCCTTCCCTTCCTAAAGCACAAAACACAATCATAAGTAAAACAAAGCTTTCCTGGTTACTTTCTGGCATTGGTTACTAAGTACTGGAGATATACAGCCTACTTATTGGTAACTTTAAATTCATGTTTCAGGAATCTCTGGATGGCTTGTGGGTAAAATGATGCTATGAGGAAACTGTAATAATGACCATATATTTCTGACAGTGTTACTGTCTGCTCTGACTGTTTTATTGAACCCTCACTGTCCTCTGCTGAAGGTGTTCTGACTCCTATATTATGGGTAAGGAAGTGCAGCTCTGAGAAGGGCTATGGTTAGTGATCTGACTCAATCATGCCCTCCTGCAAGATCACTGAAGAGTGGTCTATTGATAATAAGCAGTTTGAGATCTCCCTCAGCTTATCTAGCTGTTCTCCTTCACTATGGGCTTCGCTGGTGGCTCAGTCAGTAAAGAGTCTGCCCACAGTGCAGGAGACCTGGGTTCGATCCCTGGGTCGGGAATATCCCCTGGAGAAGGAAATGGCAACCCACTCCAGTGTTCTTAAGTGGAGAATTCCATGGACAGAGGAGCATTGTGGGCTACAGTCCACGGGGTCACAAAGAGTTGGACAGAACTGAGTGACTAAATTTCTTTCTTTCTTCTTCACTGTATGTAATGTACTTTCTAAAGAGTTTACTGAGAAATTGTGCTATGTTCCTCTCAGATCAGATCAGATCAGTCGCTCAGTCGTGTCCGACTCTTTGCGACCCCATGAACCGCAGCACGCCAGGCCTCCCTGTCCATCACCAGCTCCCTGAGGTCACTCAGACTCGCATCCATCGAGTCAGTGATGCCATCCAGCCATCTCATCCTCTGTCGTCCCCTTCTCCTCCTGCCCTCAATCCCTCCCAGCATCAGAGTCTTCTCCAATGAGTCAACTCTTTGCATGAGGTGGCCAAGGTATTGGAGTTTCAGCTTTAGCATCATTCCTTCCAAAGAAATTCCAGGATTGATCTCCTTCAGAATGGACTGGTTGGATCTTCTTGCAGTCCAAGGGACTCTCAAGAGTCTTCTCCAACACCACAGTTCAAAAGCATCAATTCTTCGGCGTTCAGCCTTCCTCACAGTCCAGCTCTCACATCCATACATGACCACAGGAAAGACCATAGCCTTGACTAGGCGAACCTTTGTTGGTAAAGTAATGTCTCTGCTTTTGAATATGCTATCTAGGTTGCTCATAACTTTCCTTCCAAGGAGCAAGCGTCTTTTAATTTCATGGCTGCAGTCACCATCTGCAGTGATCTTGGAGCCCAGAAAAACAAAGTCTGACACTGTTTCCACTGTTTCCCCATCTATTTCCCATGCAGTGATGGGACCAGATGCCATGATCTTCGTTTTCTGAATGTTGAGCTTTAAGCCAACCCTTTCACTCTCCACTTTCACTTTCATCAAGAGGCTTTTTAGCCCCTCTTCACTTTCTGCCATAAGAGTGGTGTCATCTGCATATCTGAGGTTATTGATATTTCTCCCGGCAATCTTGATTCCAACTTGTGTTTCTTCCAGTCCAGCATTTCTCATGATGTACTCTGCATATAAGTTAAATAAACATGGTGACAATATGCAGCCTTGACGTACTCCTTTTCCTATTTGGAACCAGTCTGTTGTTCCATGACCAGTTCTAACTGTTGCTTCCTGACCTGCATACAGATTTCTTAAGAGGCAGATCAGGTGGTCTGGTATTCCCATCTCTTTCAGAATTTTCCATAGTTTATTGTGATCCACACAGTCAAAGGCTTTGGCATAGTCAATAAAGCAGAAATAGATGTTTTTCTGGAACTCTCTTGCTTTTTCCATGATCCAGCGGATGTTGGCAATTTGATCTCTGGTTCCTCTGCCTTTTCTAAAACCAGCTTGAACATCAGGAATTTCACGGTTCACATATTGCTGAAGCCTGGCTTGGAGAATTTTGAGCATTACTTTACTAGCGTGTGAGATGAGTGCAATTGTTCGGTAGTTTGAGCAGTCCTTGGCATTGCCTTTCTTTGGGATTGGAATGAAAACTGACCTTTTCCAGTCCTGTGGCCACTGCTGAGTTTTCCAAATTTGCTGACATATTGAGTGCAGCACTTTCACAGCATCATCTTTCAGGACTTGGAATAGTTCCACTGGAATTCCATCACCTCCACTAGCTTTGTTCGTAGTGATGCTTCCTAAGGCCCATTTGACTTCACATTCCAAGATGTCTGGCTCTAGGTCAGTGATCACATCATCATGATTGTCTAGGTCTTGAAGCTCTTTTTTGTACAGTTCTTCTGTGTATTCTTGCCACCTCTTCTTAATATCTTCTGCTTCTGTTAGGTCCACACCATCTCTGTCCTTTATCGTGCCCATCTTTGCATGAAATGTTCCTTTGGTATCTCTGATTTTCTTGAAGAGATCCCTAGTCTCTAGACCATTGCAATTTTCAAACTTTGACCTAACTCCTTCCTAGGAAATGAGAACACCAAGACCAAGAGAGGTTATGTCGCTTGCCTGGGGCCCCACAGCTTGCCAGCGGCAGTGCTGGGTTCACGACTAGGCCACGTGACTGCAGGGTGCGTGCTCTCCCCCGCTGCTCTGGGCCATACGCCACGATTCCACGTGGGTCATGGAGTCAGTCACCAAGCCTTCTCCTAGGCTGAGCAGTTTCCAAGCTGGTTTGAGACCTGGGTTGGCTCTCTATCTTTTCTCTCCCAGACCCCTCTTTCCTCCACCTGTCCTCCTCTTTCATTCCTCTTTGCTTTCTGGTTCTTCCCAACTCCTTGAGACAACCGTGTTGGTCCCATACTTCTGTTGGCCCAGGTCTCAGTTCTGGTTAGGGGCTTCCAGGTCTGCAGTACAATTGACCAGTGGTTCCTAAACATGGTTGACCATCAAATTTACTAGAGAACTCCTCCCCACCCACTTCTTCCACCCAAAAAAAGCAAATTCCTAGGCTAACAACTCGGGATGCATTAGTACTTCTTCAGATAATGCTGATATCACTTAGTTTGATAACGGTATCATAGTATGCAATGGTCATAGTCCTGATTGTGATGGAATTGAAAGAGTTAAAACCTGGGTGAATTTAGTTCATCTGGATCCCTATAGGTAAATATTGACCTGTAGCACTGGACTCTTGGCTTCAGTTCAGTTCAGTCACTCAGTCGTGTCTGACTCTTTGTGACTTCATGAATTGCAGCACACCAGGCCTCCCTGTCCATCACCAACTCCCGGAGTTTACTCAGACTCACGTCCATCGAGTCAGTGATGCCATCCAGCCATCTCATTTTCTGTTGTCCCCTTCTCCTCCTGCCCCCAATCCCTCCCAGCATCAGAGTCTTTTCCAATGAGTCAACTCTTTGCATGAGGTGGCCAAAGTATTGGAGTTTCAGCTTTAGCATCAGTCCTTCCAAAGAACACCCAGGACTGATCTCCTTTAGAATGGACTGGTTGGATCTCCTTGCAGTCCAAGGGACTCTCAAGAGTCTTCTCCAACACCACAGTTCAAAAGCATCAATTCTTCAGCGCTCAGCTTTCTTCACAGTCCAACTCTCACATCCATATATGACCACAGGAAAAACCATAGCCTTGACTAGACGGACCTTTGTTGGCAAAGTAATGTCTCTGCTTTTGAATATGCTATCTAGGTTGGTCATAACTTTCCTTCCAAGGAGTATGCGTCTTTTAATTTCATGGCTGCAATCACCATCTGCAGTGATTTTGGAGCCCCCCAAAATAAAGTCTGCCGTTGTTTCCGCTGTTTCCCCATCTATTTCCCATGAAGTGATGGGACCAGATGCCGTGATCTTAGTTTTCTGAATGTTGAGCTTTAAGCCAACTTTTTCACTCTCCTCTTTCACTTTCATCAAGAGGCTTTTTAGTTCCTCTTCACTTTGCTATGTTTCTGCTACCATGTGTTCAAAGGGTCTACTTTCAAACCCCTTCCTGCTGGAAATGAACATGTTCTTAATTTTTCCATGATATGCTACCTCTGTGAAGGGAGTTGGCACTGGTAATGGTATTTAGGGAATAGCTACTGCAAATGAGACAGAGCTATTAGAAATCATGTTTATATAGCTAGCCTTCTAGAGGCTTCTATAGAAAAAGATAATTCAAAAATTTAAGCAGTTAAGAAAAGTCTTTAAAGATAATTTCCCCCTTTGAAAATCTCAAACTGTAGTCAACTTTTAAAAAAAATTGAAATATAATGATTTACAATGTTGTGTTCTGCTATACAGCAAAGTGATTCAGTTATACATATATATATATATATATAGTACTCTTGCCTGGAAAATCCCATGGACGGAGGAGCCTGGTAGGCTCCAGTCCATGGGGTCGCTAAGAGTCGCACACAACTGAGTGACTTCACTTTCACTTTTCACTTTCATGCATTGGAGAAGGAAATGGCAACCCACTCCAGTGTTCTTGCCTGGAGAATCCCAGGGACGGCAGAGCCTGGTGGGCTGCCGTCTATGGGGTCACACAGAGTCAGACACGACTGAAGCGACTTAGCAGCAGCATATATATATATATATTCTTTTTATTAATATTCTTTTTCCACTATGGTTTATCATAAGCTATTGACTATTCTATGCTACTCAGTGCTACACAGTGGAACTCTGTTGTTTATCCACTATAAATATAAAAGCTTACATCTGCTGACCCCAGCCTCTCCCTGCATCCCTCCCCACCCCTTCCCCCTCGGCAACCGTAAGTCTGTTCTCTGTGCCTCTGAGTCTGTTTCTGTGTCTTAGATAGGCTCACCTGTGTCATACTTTAGACTCCGCAAATAAGTGGTATCATGGTGTTTGTCCTTCTGGCTTCCTTCACTTAGTGTGATAATCTCTAGTTGCATCCATGTTGCTGCAAAAGGCATTATTTTGTTCTTTTTTTTTAATGGCCAAGTAGCATCCCATTATATATATATACTGTATCTCTTTATCCCTTCATCTGTTGATGGACTTTTATTAATAGGTTGCTTCCATGTCTTCGCCATTGTGAATAGTGCTACTATGAACAAAGGGGTGCATGTATCTTTTTTTTTTTTTTTTTGCATGAAGATTTATGCCTAGAAGTGCGATTTCTGGGTCATATGGTAATTCTATCTTTAGTTATCTGAGGAACCTTCATACTGTTCTCCATAGTAGCTGCATCAACTTACATTACCACCAACAGTGTAGGATGTTCCCTTTTCTCCACACCATCTCCAGCATTCATTATTTGTAGAGTTTTTAATGATGGCCATTCTGTCCAGTGTGAGGTGATACCTCATTGTCGTTTTGATTTGCATTTCTCTAATCATTAGTCATGTTGAGCATCTTTTCCTGTGCTTATTGGCCTAGATGTCTCTAAAGACATTCAGAAATACATCTTGTTTTAAAATAACACATCTATCCTCAAAGCCAGGCTTGCTGCTGCTTCTGATAAGGTTAATTCTGCTGATTCCTGGAAGAATCTGTTCAAAGGCAAATGGATTCTCTGAGGTTCCTTTAAGTCTTCATTACTCAGAGCTTGGATGCTGCATTAAATTTTTTTTCACTTTGGTCAGTTTGGGCCATGGTTGCAGACCATGAGGAATGGAAACTGTTTATTCATAAGTCAAGAGTATCACTGACACGTTCTGAATCTCGGAAGAGGATTAGTAGGGTGGTGGTAGTGGTATAAATGTCACACTAAATCTTCCATTTTGACTGTGACAGTTAACAATGCAAGTGCAACGATCTGAATATGTAAAGAAGCTGGAGATTATCTGCCAAAGGGCAGGTCCCTTCCTAATTACTGATGGAAAAATCATTGCTTTCTGTAGTTAGAAATCCACCCCTCTGCCAATACAGACACACATGAGTCAACAATATTCAACCAGGTTAAAAAAAAAAAAAAAAAGAAGCATCTGTTCTGCTTTCCCTTAAGACACAATAAGGGAAGGACGGGCTTGCATTGCAGTAGGAGGCATGAAAATAAAACTTTATGAAGAATGTCCTCATAGGAGAGGTTGGGAAGCACTGAAGGATACGTGAGGAGAGTTTATAGCATCCAGTTGATTTAAAAAATGAGAAAAAAAGAACGTGCATCTTGTAGACATTAAAAATATTTGCTAAATTGTATTCAAAGAAAGATGGCATGGATTTGAAGGGGATTTGAAGACTACTTCTCCCCCAAATATGCCACTTTGGCATGATTATTTTGAGCTGGAGGCAAATGAGAATCAACAGATGCAGAAAGAAATCTTAGATCTCCCATTATCTGACTACACACAGAAATTCCTGAGAAATGAGGACTGCCATAAATCCCTTCTCCTGGAGTAGTTTTATAGCCTTACCTAGGAAGAAGACAGAAAGACGACATTGAGACTGGTCTGTAAATAAGCATTATTAAAATAACCTTTCTCTTCCAGTTTCTCCTGGGTATTTCCTAGTCACTTTCCAACAATTTGCCATTCTAGCCCAAACCTGTTTTTCCTTTATCTTATCATGTCTGCACAATTTATCATTCTTTGTTAAAAAGGTATGTCAGCTCTCAGGCCCATCTGTTTTGGGGGGTCATTTTTCTATGAAGTCTTCCATGTGCATATATAATAATAAACCTGTTAATCTGTCTTTTGTCGATCTAACATGCAGGCCCCCAGGCGCTAAACCTAGAGTATAGAGAAAAAGGGTGTTTTTCCCTTCTCCTATGGATTCATGTGAAAAGAACAATCACAACAGTAAGAATACAATTTTTTTAGTCACAAGGACCCTCTGGGACAGTAATGATACCTGCATTTAAATCTCACTTTTGTCATTCACTTGCATGAGTTATTTAATTCTTCTAAACCTTTATTTATATTTGCATGAACTGGTAATAAAATTAATACCTCATAGAGTAGTTATAGGCCTTTTCTGGTGGCTCAGTGGTGAAGAACCTGCTTGCAATGCAGGAGTCGCAGGAGCTGCAGGTTCGATCCCTGGGTCGGGAAGATCCCCTGGAGGAGGGCATGGCAGCCCACTCCAGTATTCTTGCTTGGAGAATCCCATGGACAGAGGAGCCTGGTGGGCTACAGGCGTAGGGTTGCAAAGAGTCAGATACAACTAAAGCAACTTAGCATGCGTGCACTCAGAGTAGTTTGCATATAAAGCACTTAATATAGTATGAGGCACTTTATATATTTACATTCACATGTATATATTTTTTCCACATCTTACAGAAAAACCCAAACAAACTTTTTGGCCCACCCCTACATATATATAATATATTAGGCTTCCCAAGTGGCACTAGTGGTACAGAACCTGCCTGCCAGTGCAGGAGATATAAGAGATACAGGTTTGATCCCTAGATCATGAAGATCCCCTGGAAGAGGGCATGACAAGCCACTCAAGTATTCTAGCCTGGAGAATCCCATGGACAGAGGAGGTTGGTGGGCTACAGTCCATAGGGTCGCAAAGACTGAAGTGACTTAGCACACACACACACATATGTGTGTGTGTGTACATATATATATATATATATATATATATATTTTTTTAACCTGTTCCTCATAGTTTGGGGTGTGGGTTAGATACTTAAATGGCTTGCAAGCACCTCTGTTTAAAGACAAGTATAAATTAAGAAACATTTTGAGATTTCTTTGAGCCCTATGATTCCAGTCTTGTGTAGCCTCTTCAATAATATTGTTTTATGCAGAGGCAAAGGTTGTTTCTAGATTGTTCAGATGGGGACTGAGATAGGTGACACTTACATACAGCTCCCTAATCAGATTAGATCACTTGACATTTTCGAATGAGCAATAAGTTGATAAATGAGGAGGGCTGGTCACTGTCACAGTTATTAATGAGATGACCTACCGTCTTGATGATAATGAATTCTGATGAAGGAAAAGAAATAACTTCTGGGCAAAACCTGCCAATGTGCATTCACCATCTGGTTATTGCCGCTACATTTTCCTGGGGCTCATGTCAAAGAGAAGACTCAGGACTTCAAAGCCAGGATGAACGTCATGCAAAGATGGGGCCTGGGGTTGCAGTATTTGAGCGTGAGGCTTAGGGCAGAGCACATCACCGTCATGGAGCTCACCGCTGGGCTGCTTTTACAGCCCTCCAGAAACAGGTCAGAATGGCAAAGGAAGTGTGCGTGTGGCCTTGCCAGGTTTTAGTAGGAAAATTCCGCCACTAAAAGCCCCGCCTCTCATGGTTTTTTGACATGAAACTTCATGTGATTGGAAAAGGCAGTAAGATTTTTCTGCCTGTGAAACACCTCTGAACATGACTAACCATGTGACTTGGGAGGTAGTCCTAGCAAATGAATAAGCTTCTCTTGCTAGAGACTGAGAAGCCACTAGAATAATCCAACATATGTCACAGTCAGTTGGAAAGTTACCCTAGGGGTCAATAGTGTCAGTCTCCTGCCTCTAGGCAAGTCTGCTTTCAGACTAGGCCAAGTATACAAAATTCAGTTCTATTTCTCAGCCACCTTCCCTGATAGCCAGGTAAAAGCAGGTGCTTAGTTCAGATTTGCCGAGACATAGAATTGTAGTTGCTACTTATCTGTATTTTATAATTTCTGAGCTTTACTCTATTGGAGAAGTGCAGCCTGGGAAAATGCAGAGAAAATAGCCTCTTTGATACCAGTCCAAAAAAGAAATGGCTCCTTAAGAACTATGGCTTAAAAATCTCACGATATTTGTAGGTTTGTGGCGTCATCTTATTTCTTACCTCCACCCACGTGACCCAGCTGAATAGGCCCTCTCTCTTCCTTCTGCCAACCTGCCCACTCCCAGGAATTTTGTATTTAATTCTGGGAAACTGGTCTAAGAAAAAGATGAGTCTTTAAGCCAATTATATGCTGAAATGTCCTGGGTAGGAGTGTGTGAGAAGTGGATCTATAACTTGAGGGAAAGATGGAAAAATAAAGGCAGGGTCTTCTTTTCCCTCAAGCCACTGGTCCAGGAACATCATGAACTTGGTAACTAGATATGTGTTTAGAAGACAGCCCTCCTATTTTAGAAATGGATTTTCTAGCTGCTTTAAAATCAGTATAGCTGTGTACCAAGTAAATCAATGAAAAATACTTTGTGTGCCAATTTGTGCCAAAGAGAGACAGCTCCCTTAACAATGTTCAAGGGCAAGGAAATGATCAACTTTCCATATCCAGTGAAACCAGAATTGTCTTTTAGGTACTTGTATCTAGTTTGGAGATAGCAGAGGACAGAGGGACCTGGCATGCCACAGACCATGGGGGTCGCAGAGAGTCGGATACAACTTAGTAAATGAACAATAACAACAACAAATCTTGTCTGGGCTATGGCTTTCTGGCATGATTGTTATCTTCTTACTTCCTTCAGTGACACCTGGCCTCTAAATATAGGGGAGCCCCCAGCCAACACAGTAGTCATAGTTTATCTCCTAACCTCTGCTCCCAAACACACTCCTGTCTATAATAGGAGCTCACTAGGGCACTGGGCAGCTCCAAAAAACCTACTTCTGCTTCATTGACTACACTAAACCCTTTAACTGTGTGGATCATAACAAACTGTGGAAAATTCTCAAAGAGATGGGAGTACCAGACCACCTTACCTGTCTTCTGAGAAATCTGTATTTGGGTCAAGAAGCAACATTTAGAACCCTACTGGTTCAAAATTGGGAAAGGAGTATGTCAAGGCTGTATATTGTCATCCTGCTTATTTAACTTCTATGCAGAGTACATAATGCGAAATGCTGAACTGGATGACTCACAAGCTGGAATCAAGATTGCTGGGAGAAATATCAATCTACTCAGATATGCAGATGACACCACCCTTATGGCAGAAAGTGAAGAGGAACTGAAGAGCCTCTTGATGAAGGTGAAAGAGGAGAGTGAAAAAACTGGCTTAAAACCCAACATTCAGAAAACCAAGATAATGGCATATGGTCCCATCACTTCATGGCACATAGATGGGGAAACAATGGAAACAGTGACAAACTTTATTTTCTTGAGCTCCAAAATCAAGACTTCAAGACAGTGACTGCAGCCATGAAATTAAAAAATGCTTGCTCCTAGGAAGGAAAGCTATGACAAACCTAGACAGCATATTAAAAAGCAGAGATATCATTTTGCTGACAAAGTTCTGTTTAGTCAAAGATACGGTTTTTCCAGAAGTCATGTACAGATGTGAGAGTTGGACCAGAAAGAAGGCCGAGCACCAAAGAATTGATGCTTTCAAACTGTGGTGCTGGAGAAGACTCTTGAAAGTCCCTTGGACAGCAAGGAGATCAAACCAGTCAATCCTAAAGGAAATCAACCCTTAATATTTGTTGCAAAGACTGATGCTGAAGCTGAACCTCCAATACTTTGGCTACCTGATGTGAAGAGCCAGCTCATTGGAAAAGACCCTGATGCTGGGAAAGATTGAGGGCAAAAGGAGAAGAGAGCAGCAGAGGATGAGGTGGTCAGATAGCATCCCCAACTCAACAGATTTGAATTTGAGCAAACTCCAGGAGATAGTGGAGGACAGGGGAGCCTAGTGTGCTGCAGTCCATGGGGTACAAAGGGTCGGACACAACTTAGCGACTGAACAGCAACAGCAAAAGGCTCTGGATGGTATAAAAACATGTGTCTGTGTGGCAGGGTGGTGCATTAGTTTCCCAGGACCACTGTAGGAAATTTCCATAAGCTGATAGTTTAAAACAGCAGAAGTTTGTTGTTTCAAACTTCTTGAGGTTAGAAAGTCTGAAACCAAGATGTCAGTAGGGTCATGTTCCTTTTGAAGCCTCTATGGGAGGATTTGTTGATTCTTCTGGTGGTTGGTGGCAATTCTTGACATTGTTTGGTGTCCAATCTTGTCTCCACTTGGCATTCTCCTCTGTCTCTATGTCTGAATTTCCTTTTTCTTATAAGGACATTAATCATTGGATTAAGACCCACCGTAATTCAGTATGACCTCATTTAAACTTGATTATGTCTACAAACCCCTACTTCCAAATAAAATCACAGGTTCCAGGGTTAAGACTTGAACACATCTTTTTGGGTGACACAAGTCAACCTACAACAGGGGGTAGTTTTTGGAAACAAGAATTCAGTCCTAGTTCCATCTGTATGTTCTCCTATACTGCAAAGTCTGGAAGCCTGAAAACTATATTCTTCAGAATTCCTGGTATGAGAGTTCTGCCTTATTTTATGCCAATAAGAGTCATTTGTGCAATGAAGTTTATATTGCTCCTGTAGTAGCAGCAGGTAAAGATACAGGCATCGATAGATAGCAGATATGAGATTTTGCAATAACTTTTGGTGTCCTTCTGTAAATTGTCTGCTTTGGAGTTGCAGTAAGCTCAGTTCATCAACGATAGTTTTCTGATACTCCTGTAATTCTAGATTTCTTGAAAACTAATGATATCTTTCCCTGATTTTCTTTCTTCAGCCTTCTCAACAGTTTTGTGAGCCTCCAGTTTCCTAAATTAAATTCCTTCCTTGAAATACTTTGAATGGTTTCTGTTTTTCTGACCAAGTCCTGTTTTACAGAGTGTGTTTGTATGGATGTCATGCTCTTGAGAGATGACTCAGAATTTCTAAAGGCATGGTTTGGTTTGGTCTAGTCCCTAAGTCATGTCCGACTCCTGCAATCCCGTGGACTATAGCCTGCCAGGCTCCTCTGTCCATGGGATTCTCCAGGCAAGAATACTGGAGTGGGTTGCCATTTCCTTCTCCAGGGAATCTTCCCAACCCAGGAATCGAACCCAGGTCTCCTGCATTGCAGGCAGATTCTTTACTGACTGAACTATAGGGAAGATATACATACATAAAGGCATACATAATCTTAAATTTAATCTGTATTAAAATTCCCTCTCAGCCTCCTGAGGAGTGGAGAAACACTTTGCCCCTCATCGGCAGTTGAGAACCCTGTGTATAATGATTTTGGACTGTCATACTATAGTTAGCAGAGATATAGAATGAGATTTTCTTAGAGAAGATCATGGTCTTCGGTATACTTCATGAGGTTACATTACAGTAAAATAAATAATCTCTAACCCCATTGCTCTTAAATTACCATGGAAACTGCACAGAAAAGAATGTGTATTAATTTTTCTGCTCAAAAATCTTCTGTGGCTCCCTGTTGACTGATGAATTAAATACAAATACTGACCTGAAATTCAAAACCTTTGTTGTATAGACCACTAGAATATGAACTGCATGCAGACAAGGACTCTCACTGTTCCATCCTTACCTGTAACTGTCTGGCACATAGCAAAAAGAAAAAAATCCTTTTTTTTCTGTTTGGCCATACTGCATGGCTTGCAGGATCTTAATTTCCCAACCAGGGACTGAACCCACACCCTTGGCAGTGAAAGCATGGATTCCTAACCACTGGATCACCAGGGAATTCCCTGCAACACATAGCAAATTTTTAATAATTATTGTGTAATAAATGAATGCACTTGCGTTTCTAAATATTTTTTGTCATTGTTCACCTGTATCCCTATAGACTGGAGTCAAAGCGGTCGTCCATCCCAAACATCTTGCTGTACGTTTGCTCATATTGTTGCTCTTTTGTGTGATGGTTTCCCTCTCTCACCTCTTCCTTTGTTGAAATCCTAGTATCTTTTAAGACTGGTCTCAAAAACTATCCCCTCCATAAGGCTTCCCTGGCCTGTACCCTTGAATGGATGGGATCTCTCCTTGCTTTAATCTCTCCTGAGCTTAATAAATACCCAGCTGTGGATGTGACTGGTGATAGAAGCAAGGTCTGATGCTATAAAGAGCAATATTGCATAGGAACCTGGAATGTCAGGTCCATGAATCAAGGCAAATTGGAAGTGGTCAAACAAGAGATGGCCAGAGTGAATGTCGATATTCTAGGAATCAGCGAACTCAAATGGACTGGAATGGGTGAATTTAACTCAGATGACCATTATATCTACTACTGCGGGCAGGAATCCCTCAGAAGAAATGGAGTGGCCATCATGGTCAACAAAAGAGTCCGAAATGCAGTACTTGGATACAATCTCAAAAACGACAGAATGATCTCTGTTAGTTTCCAAGGCAAACCATTCAGTATCACAGTAATCCAAGTCTATGCCCCAACCAGTAACACTGAAGAAGCTGAAGTTGAACGGTTCTATGAAGACTTACAAGACCTTTTAGAAGTAACACCCAAAAAAGATGTCCTTTTCATTATAGGGGACTGGAGTGCAAAAGTAGGAAGTCAAGAAACACCTGGAGTAACAGGCAAATTTGGCCTTGGAATACGGAATGAAGCAGGGCAAAGACTAATAGAGTTTTGCCAAGAAAATGCACTGGTCATAACAAACACGCTCTTCCAACAACACAAGAGAAGACTCTATACATGGACATCACCAGATGATCAACACCGAAATCAGATTAATTATACTCTTTGCAGCCAAAGATGGGGAAGCTCTATACAGTCAGCAAAAACAAGACCAGGAACTGACTGTGGCTCAGACCATGAACTCCTTATTGCCAAATTCAGACTGAAATTGAAGAAAGTAGGGAAAACCACTAGACCATTCAGGTATGACCTAAATCAAATCCCTTATGATTGTACAGTGGAAGTGAGAAATAGATTTAAGGGCCTAGATCTGATAGATAGAGTGCCTGATGAACTATGGAATGAGGTTGGTGACATTGTACAGGAGACAGGGACCAAGACCATCCCCATGGAAAAGAAATGCAAAAAAGCAAAATGGCTGTCTGGGGAGGCCTTACAAATAGCTGTGAAAAGAAGAGAAGCGAAAAGCAAAGGAGAAAAGGAAAGATATAAACATCTGAATGCAGAGTCCCAAAGAAAAGCAAGAAGAGATAAGAAAGCCTTCTTCAGCGATCAATGCGAAGAAATAGAGGAAAACAACAGAATGGGAAAGACTAGACATCTCTTCAAGAAAATCAGAGATACCAAAGGAACATTTCATGCAAAGATGAGCTTGATAAAGGACAGAAATGGTATGGACCCAACAGAAGCAGAAGATACTAAGAAGAGGTGGCAAGAATACACAGAAGAACTGTACAAAAAAGAGCTTCATGACCCAGATAATCACGATGGTGTGATCACTGACCTAGAGCCAGACATCCTGGAATGTGAAGTCAAGTGGGCCTTAGAAAGCATCACTACGAACAAAGCTAGTGGAGGTGATGGAATTCCAGTTGAGCTATTCCAAATCCTGAAAGATGATGCTGTGAAAGTGCTGCACTCAATATGCCAACAAATTTGGAAAACTCAGCAGTGGCCACAGGACTGGAAAAGGTCAGTTTTCATTCCAATCCCAAAGAAAGGCAATGCCAAAGAATGCTCAAACTACCGCACAATTGCACTCATCTCACACGCTAGTAAAGTAATGCTCAAAATTCTCCAAGCCAGGCTTCAGCAATATGTGAATGGTGAACTTCCTGATGTTCAAGCTGGTTTTAGAAAAGACAGAGGAACCAGAGATCAAATTGCCAACATCTGCTGGATCATGGAAAAAGCAAGAGAGTTCCAGAAAAACATCTATTTCTGCTTTCTTGACTATGCTAAAGCCTTTGACTGTGTGGATCACAATAAACTGTGGAAAATTCTGAAAGAGATGGGAATACCAGACCACCTGATCTGCCTCTTGAGAAATCTGTATGCAGGTCAGGAAGCAACAGTTAGAACTGGATATGGAACAATAGACTGGTTCCAAATAGGAAAAGGAGTACATCAAGGCTGTATATTGTCACCCTGTTTATTTAACTTCTATGCAGAGTACATCATGAGAAACGCTGGGCTGGAAGAAGCACAAGCTGGAATCAAGATTGCCGGGAGAAATATCAATAACCTCAGATATGCAGATGACACCACCCATATGGCAGAAAGTGAAGAGGAACTAAAAAGCCTCTTGATGAAAGTGAAAGTGAAGAGTGAAAAAGTTGGCTTAAAGCTCAACATTCAGAAAATGAAGATCATGGCATCCGGTCCCATCACTTCATGGCAAATAGATGGGGAAACAGTGGAAACAGTGGCAGACTTTATTTTGGGGGGCTCCAAAATCACTACAGATGGTGACTGCAGCCATGAAATTAAAAGACTCGTACTCCTTGGAAGGAAAGTTATGACCAACCTAGATAGCATATTCAAAAGCAGAGACATTACCTTGCCAACAAAGGTCTGTCTAGTCAAGGCTATGGTTTTTCCAGTGGTCATGTATGGATGTGAGAGTTGGACTGTGAGGAAGGCTGAGCGCCGAAGAATTGATGCTTTTGCACTGTGGTGTTGGAGAAGACTCTTGAGAGTCCCTTGGACTGCAAGGAGATCCAACCAGTCCATTCTGAAGGAGATCAGCCCTGGGATTTCTTTGGAAGGAATGCTGTAAAGCTAAAACTCCAGTACTTTGGCCACCTCATGCGAAGAGTTGACTCATTGGAAAAGACTCTGATGCTGGCAGGAATTGGGGGCAAGCGGAGAAGGGGACGACAGAGGATGAGATGTCTGGATGGCATCACTGACTTGATGGATGTGAGTCTGAGTTGGTGATGGACAGGGAGGCCTGGCGTGCTGCGATTCATGGGGTCGCAAGGAGTCGGACACAACTGAGCGACTTATCTGATCTGATCTGAGCTTAATAAAACCTGAGATGTAACTGACATACTGAGACCTGGCTTTGATTCCTGGGCTGGGAATATCCCCTGGAGAAGGGAATGGCTACCGACTCAAGTACTCTTGCCTGGGAAATCCCATGGACAGAGGCTACAGTCCATGGGGTCACTAGAGTCAGACAAAATTGAGCAACTATGCACAGCACACAGTATACATATATATTTGTCTGATGTATTAATTTTAAGTATACTTTCTCATCCTTAAGTACTTTTTAGAGCAATTTTGGGCTTATGGAAAATTAAGCAGGTAATATGGTCTGCCTGCATGTTTCCCCATATCATTACTTATTGTGGTAAAATATACATAACATCAAATTTACCATTTTAATAATTTTTAAGTGTAAATTTCTGTAGTATTTAAATACATTCACATTGTAGTCTATCAGCACCATCCATCTTCAGAGCTTTTTAATCTTCTTAAATTGAAATTGTTTACCCCATTAAAAAGTAACTTTTCGTTCCCTCTCCCCTTAGTTTCTGGTAACCTTTATTCTACTTTCCATCCCTGTGAATTTGCCTATTCTAGATAACATAGAAGTGGAATCAAATGGTGTTTGTTTTTTTGTGTCTGGCTTATTTTACTTAGCACAATGTCCTCATAGATGGGGTAACAGTGGAAACAGTGTCAGACTTTATTTTTCTTGGGGCTCCAAAATCATTGTAGATGGTGATTGCAGCCATGAAATTAAAAGACATTTACTCCTTGGAAGGAAAGTTATGACCAACCTAGATAGCATATTGAAAAGCAAAGATATTACTTTGCCAACAAAGGTCCATCTAGTCAAGGCTATGGTTTTCCAGTAGTCATGTATGGAGGTGAGAGTTGAACTGTAAAGAAAGCTGAGTGCCGAAGAATTGATGCTTTTGAACTGAGGTGTTGGAGAAGACTCTTGGGAGTCCCTTGGACTGCAAAGATATCCAACCAGTCCATTCTGAAGGAGATTAGCCCTGGGATTTCTTTGGAAGGACTGATGCTGAAGCTGAAACTCCAGTACTTTGGCCACCTCTTGCGAAGAGTTGACTCATTGGAGAAGACTCTGATGCTGGGAGGGATTGAGGGCAAGAGGAGAAGGGGACGACAGAGGATGAGATGGCTGGATGGCATCACTGACTCGATGGATGTGAGTCTCAGTGACCTCCGGGAGTTGGTGATGGACAGGGAGGCCTGGTGTGCTGCGATTCACGGGTTCGCAAAGAGTCGGATACGACTGAGTGACTGAACTAACTGAACCGAATGTCCTCAAGTTTCATACATGTTGTAGCATGTGTCACAATATCATTCCTTTTAAAGGTGAATAATATTCCATTATATGTAGCTATAACACTTCTTTAATTCATATTCCAGTGGATATTTGGGTTGTTTCTGCCTCTTGGCTATTGTGAATAATGCTGCAATGAGTCTGGGTGTGCAAATAGCTGTCCCAGTCTCTGCAGTTCTCTTAGATGTATACCCACAATTAGGATTGCTGGATCATATGTCAATTCTATGTTGAATTTCACAGTTTCCACAGTGGCTGTACAGTTTTACATTTCTATCAGTATTTCACTCAGTGCTCCATTTTCTCTACATCCTAACAAATGCTAGTCATTTTCTGTCTCCCCTATTATTAATATCTTGCATTACTGTGGTACGTTTGTTACAATTAACAAATATCAATACATTATTACCAAATGAAGTCCATCAGTTCAGTTCAGATCAGTTGCTCAGTGATGTCCGACTCTTCGTGACCCTGTGGACCACAGCACGCCAGGCTTCCCTGTCCATCACCAACTCCCAGAGTTTACTCAAGCTCATGTCCATTGAATTGTTGATGCCATCCAACCATCTCATCCTCTGTTGTCCTCTTTTCCTCCTGCCCTCAATCTTTCCCAGCATCAGGGTCTTCTCAAATGAGTCAGTTCTTCATGTGAGGTGGCCAAAGTATTGGAGTTTCAGCTTCAACATCAGTCCTTCCAATGAAGACTCAGGACTGATCTCCTTTAGGATGAACTGGTTGGATCTCCTTGCAGTCCAAGGGACTCTCAAGAGTCTTTTCTGACACCACAGTTCAAAAGCATCTATTCTTCGGCACTCAGCTTTCTTTATAGTCCAACTCTCGCTTCCACACATGACTACTGGAAAAACCATAGCCTTAACTAGACAGACCTTTATTGGCAAAGTAATGTCTCTGCTTTTTAATATGCTGTCTAGGTTGGTCCTAACTTTTCTTCCAAGGAGCAAGCATCTTTTAATTTCATGGCTTCAGTCACCATCTGCAGTGATTTTGGCAACCCCCCCAAAAGTCTGCCACTGTTTCCCCATCTATTTGCCATGAAGTGATGGGACCAGATGCCATGATCTTAGTTTTCTGAAAGTTGAGTCCATAGTTCACATAAAACTTCACTCTTTGTGATAGGTTTTGGCAAATGCATAATGTCATGTAACCACCATTATAGTATGGTACAGAGTAATTTCACAGCTCTAGAAATTCCCTGTGTTCCACCTATTCATCCCCCTCCCTCTGAAACACTGGTAGCTACTGATCTTTTTATTGACTGCAGAATTTTTCCTTGTCCAGAATGTCATATAGTTGGAATTATAGAGGATGAAGCCTTTTTACATTAGTTTCTTGCTCTTAGCAATCCAGATTTCTTCTATGTTTTTTTTTTTTTTAAAGTCTTGATAGCTCATTTCTTTTCATTGCTGAATAATATGATATTTTATGGACATATGGTTTGTTTATCCATTCATCCATGGAAGGACATCTTGGTTATGGCAATTTGTCATGTACTTTTTAACCTTTTATCATACTGAAAATATTTTATCTGCTATTATGGTTTTTTTTCATTCAAGTATCATTAGCCCCTACCTTCTCTACTCTGTTAGATGATAGATTCCTTGACAGCAGTGCCTAATGCCTTTCTCACATGATTAGGCATAAAGCAGCGATAAAAGTGCCTTGCCCATAATAAGTACTTGGCAAATGCTGTTTGAAATGAATAGATATTTAGATTTTCCTACTCTGCTAGAGGACCTGGGGCCTTTAGGGAAGTTTTTCAGGTTCACAAGAGCTGCAGACCTGATCACGACAGCTTGTCATAGCATTGTAGGGCTTGTCATCATCTGTTCTTCAAGGACAATCGTGTTAGCTGTATTAAGGTTGAGACAGGCTCTCACACCAAGGAAATGATCAAGATTAGCGTTTGGCTGAGTGTCCTCCCCTGATATTTGTGGAGCATGTCCTGGTAGTCATGAGGGGGCAAGAAGTAAGAAAGATATGTTCTGTAGAGTTGGGTACTCAAACAAGGAGCCCAGGGAGGCTGTGTGGAGCCCCATGCTATAGGGACCCTGAGCTAGAATGCAAACAGAGACCCCTTCTCGTGCCATCCTCAGATCCAGCTAGTGCTGCGAGGAGCATTGCACACATAGCTGAGGCCATCCCAACTTGAACGTCCAACCTCCATTCACAGCTCCTTGCCACAAAGAGCCTCCCTTTGGTCTCCACTCAGGCCCATACGTATGCTACACCTATGTGTAGCCCTGGAGTTTGCTTTAGGAGGAGGGACCCGGGGAAGGGGCCCGCAGAGCTCTGGAAGCAGGCTCATGGCCCATGGGCAGGGAATTGTGGGATCCTGCATAGATCTAGGCCATGAGCTAGAAGGGAGGAGTGAGATCCTTGTGGGCACATCCTCTTAGCCCCTAAACTCCTCATCCAGGGAGCAGAAGCAAAGATGAAGGAGGGCTTGAGCGTGGCCTTCCAGACTGTAGACTCTAGGGCAAGACTTGGCTGCCCAGGCCTAAGGTAGTATGAGAAGAGGCCTCACTGAGGCCAAGAAGCCAGAGAAATTGGGGAAAATACATTGTGGGTCAGAAAAGAATAGCTACCACTTTAAATTTGGAAAGAACCTGTAGCTTGTATTACAGTTGCTTTTGAATCATTGATATAATTTTCCTCACAAATTCTACCCTGCAGAAGGGTGGGTGGGTGCGGGGAACAGAGGTGGGGCAGGTATAGTGATGAGCTGGAGCAGACTCACACCAGCTCTTCAAAGCCAATTGTTACATTTTCAGGAATCTTGCTATTTTTAGAAATTAAATGATATTAACTTACAGTTAAATACCTTACACTGAAACAAAGATAATGAATATGTAAATTCTGCTTCCTAATTGTTTCACCATTTTTACTATTGTCTGTGCTCCTAGAGTTATTTCTATCCACTGTATCTATGTGGGAGAAATACTACATAATGATGTGCTGTTTGTCCGTTTGTTCCCAGCTCCATCACATCGCATTTGATGGCATCACCCTGGTAACTTGAAATTGATCGTGGTAGGGATATTTATTAATAGAGAAATTGGTGAACATCCCAAGTCAGGGTCTCTTCCTCTGTTGCTCTCGTGCAAGCCTGTGCACCATTCTTTATATTTATTATTCTTTTAAAATATTTATTTGAATGCCCTGGGTCTTGGTTGCAGCATGTGAGATCTAGCTCCCTGACCTGGGATCAAACCTGGGCCTCCTGCATTGGGAGCTTGGAGCCTTAACCACTGGACCACCAGGGCACCGTTCTAAATCTCTTTTCTAGGCTCTTCAGAGCCATCACACTTGGCTTGCGTCTGGCCCTGGTTTCTGCTCAAACCCTGTCCCTTGTCCTAACCCAGTGGGCGGACACACGTGAATAGCCCAACACCTTGCAAGGTCAGATCCATCTGCTTTTGAACAGACCCTGCCATCTCTGTTTATGAAGGAGAATCTTGAGACTGCAGAGTGAGCTGTTATAAAATCTGCCTCCTTCCCTGTGTTTATGCAGATGAATAGGGCATCCTCAATAGCGTAGAAAGGGAAGAAGAGAAGACAGAGGGGTGGGGTGGGGCTGGAGAGAAGGGAGCCTCAGCAGCTAAGGCTGATGGAAGAAGCACGGTGGTCGTCATCACAGCCCTCCGTGCCCAGACCCTGATTAGACATGGGCTGCACTCAGGCCTGTGTGCGTTTGGGTTCTTCTCTCTGTTGTTTCTCTCTCTGCATCCTATCTGTTATTTTGACCCCAGGAAAGGAGTTAAGGCCACGGCAGGAAAGAGGGGAAGTGAGACTTTAAGAAGGGGACCGGCTGCCCATCTGCCGCCTCTGGAGAGAGGAGGAGGCGTGGGAGAAAGGGGGATGCAAGGGTGAGACACAGGAGCAGCTCTGTGACCAAGCGCCATCACCCTAGGGGTGCACTTAGGTGGCTGGAAGTTCTGGCCAGAACCATGAGGGCAACAGGGATGATGGCTGGGGCCAGGAAACACCAAGGCCACCAGGCTCCGCCTGTTAGGGGCACAGAGGCACAGGAGCTTAGCCTTCTAAGTCCTGATCCAGTGCTCTTTATGACAGTCCTCTGGTTTTCTTTTCTGTTTTTTTCCAGACTGTGCAATTCTAAAATGTGAAAGAAATCAAAGTGAGGCTGCTCTGGGTGTGGTGGAGGTGGGAGCCAGAACTCCCACTCGATCTCACAGCTTTTAGCATCTTTCCCTAAACCACCCCTCCTCAGAACACAGCTCAAAAAATCACAGCAGAGAGAGACTCCACTGCCTCTCACATCTCATACCTTGAACTTGTTACTATAAATAAAGCAGGAACATTACCATGGCAACCTGTCTGTTTAAATGGCCCCTTATAGACCAGATTAGCCAGGATCGATCGTGCTTCCTGAATGCAGAATGACTTTCCCTTTATAACAAAAGTTTGAGCAAATTATAGAATAAACCCCTGGGAAACGATTTCTGAGTCAATGCAATTAAACTGTTATCTGCACCTCCTAACCGCCCATCGGAAGACACTCCTCAGAGCAAAGTGGTCTCCAAGCCCGAGCTGTCCAGGTGGCTGTTATTCACTGCTCCCTTCCATGGCCTCATCCCCAGCAAGCTCTTCCTGCTGTTCTGCATGTGTCATTAGAAAGGACACTTCTGTCTGTAACATCCTGCTTCCCCCCTGGGCTCGGGTGTCATGTGACGGGGTGCTGTCTTCAGAGATGGACAGATTTTAAATGACACTCCCCATGCGGGCTTGCGGAAGCAGATCTCAGAGCAGATGTAGGCCCAGGCCTCCCCCAGCGGGGGGCTTATTAAGAGGCATTAGTTAGCCCTAGAAATCAGTGCTAGTCTGCCATTGTTCCCTGAACACAAGAGCACGAAATTCCTTTCTTCCCTCAGCAAAACCTGGAGGAGAAGCTCAAGGAGTTTGGCTCTGTTTTGGCTGCATTTTCGAGCAGGAAGAGTTGAATATGGCTTCCTTCCTCCCGTGAACTGAATCCTGGGTCCCCAATTCTCTTCCAGCTGACTGGATGCCTGAAATTCTGTCTTTTATTTAAAGTGCAGATACTCCTGGGAAGGATAGCAATTTAAATAAATTCCCACCAAGGTGTCAGGCTGGCATCTTGCTGGGCAGAATGGAAGGGTGGTTGACATCTCCCTGCAGTGTTCCTGCAGTGGCCTTTTACCCAACCCTCGTCTAGCCCTCCTAGGAATTCCGTGTCATTGTTGTTATTGTTCAGTTGCTCAGTCGTGTCCGACTCTTTGCGACCCCATGGATTGCAGCACGCCAGGCTTCCCTGTCCTTCACTATCTCCCAGAGTTTGCTCAGACTCAGTGGAGTCGATGATGAGTCGATGATGCCATCCAGCCATCTCATCCTCTGTTGCCCCCTTCTCCTCAAGAGAAGTCTGTATCATTTCACCAACCTCTCTGTTTTCACATCTCCACCTGTCACCCATAGCCCCCCAGCTGCCACCATTTATTCTCTGTTTCCATGAGTTCAACTTCTTTTTTTGATTCTACATTAGAAGTGATCCCGTGCAGTATTTGTGTTTCCCTGTCTGGCTTATTTCACTTAGCATAATGCCCTCCAGGTTCATCCATGTTATCACAAATGGCACAATTTCCTGCTTTTTAAAGGCTGAATAGTATTCCATTGTGAGTGTATGTACTACACTCTCTGTAACCGTTCATCTTCCTATGGACACTTGAATTGTTTCCATCCCTTGGTTATTGTGAAGGATACTGTGATGAACATGAGAGTGAAAATAGCTCTTTGGATGAGAGTATTGTTTTCTTTGTATATGTACCCAGAAGTGTTGGTTTATATGATAGTTCTATTTTTAATTTCTTGAGGAAACTCCCTACGGCTTTTCACTGGGCTGTGCAAGTTCATATATTTCTACCAAGAGTGCCCAAGTGCTCCCTTTTCTTCCTATCCTCACTAAAATTTGCTATCTCTCGTCTTTTTGATAGGTGTCTTAACAGGTATCAGGTGATGTCTCATGGTGTTTTTGATTTTCATTTCCAAGTGATGAGTGGTGTATAGCAGCTTTTAATATACCTGTTGGTCCTTTGTCTTATTTGAAAAGTACCTATTCAGGTCCTTTGCCCATTTTAAAATTGGATTATTTTTTTTGCTATTGAGTTGCATGAGTTCCTCTACAGGCATATCTTGGAGATATTTTGAGTTTGGTTCCAGACTACTCTAGTAAAGTCACTAACACAGTATATTGAGTCACATGAATATTTTGGTTTCTTGGTCATGTAAAAGTTGTGTTTACACTAAGCTGTAGTCTATTAGTTGTACAAAAGGATTACGTCTAAAAATATATAATGCTTTACACCTTAATTATGCCTTACCATAATTCATACCTTAATTAAATACCATAATTCGTACCTTAATTAAAAAATCCTTCATTGCTAAAAAGTGCAAACATCAACTGTCAACAACAAGCTTGCTACAAACCTTTAAGTTGTAAAAAATAGTTCCTCTTTCTGACAGTTGACTGTTAGTGTAGAGAAATACAACTGATTTTTGCATATTGATTTTGTTTCCTGCTTCCCTTGAGGCCCCCTTGTGGCTTCCCTGGTGGCTAAGCTGGTATAGCATTCACCTGCAATGTGGGAGACCTGGGTTCAGTCCCTGGGTTGGGAAGATACCCTGGAGAAAGGAAAGACTACCTACTCCAGTATTCTGGCCTGGAGAATTCCATGGACTATACATTCAGACACAACTGAATGACTTTCACTCACTTTGTACATCCTGCAAACTTGCTGAATTCATTTATTAGTTCTAACAGGTTTTGTGTGTGTGTGTGCGTAGTCTTTAAGGTTTTCTACATATAATATGATGTCATCTGCAAACAGAGACAGTTTTACTTCTTCCTTTTTGATTTAAATGCCTATTATTTATTTATCTATTGCCTAATTACTCTGACTAGGACTTTCAGGAATATGTTAGATAGAAATAGTGAGAGTAAGCATTCTTGTCTTGTTTTCGATCTTAGAAGAAAGGCTTTAGCTTTTACTGTTGAGGATGGCATTATCTGTGGGCTTGTCTTTTGTGGCTGTTATGACTTTGGTAAATTAACATTTGTTATGTGGAGCGTAGAGTGCCAGATGGTGAGCTGCTATTCAACAGCAGACCACAGGGAAATTGAGTTTATTACTCACAGGTCCTGGAGGAAGAATGTGGCATGACTAAAGGGGCCACACGAGAAGGTCAAGGCAGAATGCAGACAGAGAGAGAGAAAGGACCTGAGACACGTGCCTGTGTTAGGGTCCATGGGTGGAGAGCTTTGGGGTTCCCAAACTAGGGTCAGATCGGTCAGTTCATTTCATACCAAACAAGTGAGTTTTATGAAGCCCTTAAGGGGTCTCATTTAAGGTATCAGATCAGATCAGTCGCTCAGTTGTGTCCGACTCTTTGCAACCCCATGAACTGCAGCACGCCAGGCCTCCCTGTCCATCACCAACTCCCGGAGATCACTCAGACTCACATCCATCGAGTCAGTGATGCCATCTAGCCATCTCATCCTCTGTTGTCCCCTTCTCCTCCTGCCCCCTGTCCCTCCCAGCATCAGAGTCTTCTCCAATGAGTCAACTCTTCGCATGAGGTGGCCAAAATATTGGAGTTTCAGCTTTAACATCATTCCCCCCAAAGAAATCCCAGGGCTGATCTCCTTCAGAATGGACTGGTTGGATCTCCTTGCAGTCCAAGGGACTCTCAAGAGTCTTCTCCAACACCACAGTGCAAAAGCATCAATTCTTCGGCGCTCAGCCTTCTTCACAGTCCAACTCTCACATCCATACATGATCACTGGAAAAACCATAGCCTTGACTAGATGAACCTTTGTTGGCAAAGTAATGTCTCTGCTTTTGAATATGCTATCTAGGTTGGTCATAACTTTCCTTCCAAGGAGTAAGAGTCTCTTAATTTCAGGGCTGCAGTCACCATCTGTAGTGATTTTGGAGCCCAGAAAAATAAAGTCTGACACTGTTTCCACTGTTTCCCCATCTATTTCCCATGAAGTGATGGGACCGGATGCCATGATCTTCATTTTCTGAATGTTGAGCTTTAAGCCAACGACTCGATGGATGCGAGTCTGGGTGACCTCCGGGAGCTGGTGATGGACAGGGAGGCCTGGCGTGCTGCGGTTCATGGGGTCACAAAGAGTCGGACACGACTGAGCGACTGATCTGATCTGATCTTTCACTCTCCACTTTCACTTTCATCAAGAGCCTTTTAGTTCCTCTTCACTTTCTGCCCTAAGGGTGGTGTCATCTGCATATCTGAGGTTATTGATATTTCTCTCGGCAATCTTGTATAGAGGCCCCTTATTGCGAGGCAGGGGAAATTGTTGATGACAGGGGCTGTTCAGGAATCATATTAGAAGCTAATGTGTTCTCGTGACTACATTTTAAATTTAATTATTATTTCACAACTAAGATCGTGTGTTGTTTTATTATGATTGAAAAACCACTTCTCTAAACTTTTTTTCTCCCATTTTAAAAATTGGAGTATAATTGC
This sequence comes from Tragelaphus eurycerus, assembly GCA_935064755.1. Lineage (NCBI taxonomy): Eukaryota > Metazoa > Chordata > Mammalia > Artiodactyla > Bovidae > Tragelaphus > Tragelaphus eurycerus. The sequence continues at coordinate 10,014,895 of CAKXYN010000024.1, read as the reverse complement.
TTTACAATGGTGTGTTAGTTGCTGCTGTACAACGATGTGAATCCGCTGTATGCATACATATGTATAGCCCCTCCCTCTCGCATCTCCCCCGCCCCCCAGTCATCACAGAGCACCAAGCTGAGCTTGCTGTGCTATACAGCTGCTTCCCACTAGCTAGCTATTTCACACGTGGGACTATATATGTGTTAATGCTACAATGCTCTAAATTTTGGTAAAAGATAAAAAAAAAAAATACCCAGGAGTTAGTGATTTTGGAAGTAATGTTAAAGAAAAAATTATTCTGACACTTGTGAAAATGGTAAAATGAAAGCAAAAGTGTTCATCGTTCAGTCGTGTCCAACCCTTTGTGACCCCGTGGTCAATAGCCTCAGTCCATGGAATTCTCCAGGCAAGAATACTGTGAAGTGGGTTGCCATGCCCTCCTCCAGGGATCTTCCTGACCAAGGAATCAAACCTGGGTCTCCTGCATTGCAGGCACATTCTTTACTATCTGAGCCAGGAAGGAAGTCATGTAAATGGTAAGGAAGAGTTTATTCATGACTATGGACATGAACTTGGGCAAACTCTGGGAGACAGTGAGGGACAGGGAGGCCTGGTGTGCTGTGGTCCATGGGCTCATAAAGAGTCGAACACGACTGGGCTACTGAACAACAAAAACATTTTGATGTGTCAAGTCTATTGCAACAGTGGAGAGAGATTGGGGACAACTCCAAATACAGCAAAGACAGCTGGGAACTCAGAGGCAAAAAGCAGAGTGGAGGGAGAGTCAGTGGACAGAGAATTACTAACAAGAGACATTAAGAATAAGGGGATTCCTGCTAAATTGACTTAACAGGATTCTTGCTAAGATGGGGCTATCCAGGCTCAGCAAGGATGGGTACCAAGATCGAAGCTTAGTTGAGAAGAGGACTCAGGGACCCTGACTAAGGTTTGGTCAATGAGAGAGGCTTTGTGAGAAAGATGGTACTGAGTCGTCTGGAGGATAAGTAAATAAACTAAGTGAATAACAAGTTATTATTCCTCTGTTGACATAGACAATAAAAAGATATTTTACCAGCAAAATGGATTTATTTGGGAACAGCAAAGAATTATAATTCAGGAAATGCAGTCTTTGGCAAACCACAGGCAAGACCTGAGAACCAAAGAGGGGAACATGCTCTTATAGTGGAGATGGGGGAGTTGGGAGGGGCTGTTATAAGCAAAGAGTCCATTGGAGGAGACGAAAAGTTTGAAGTGCAGTGACTTTTCATTGGTTGAATTGTGACAGACTTCAATTGGTTGGGCTGTTACTGGGGAGGGAGAAATTCTTCCTTCCTCCTGCTGGGTAGTAACACAGTAAGCTTCATCCTGTTGGAGATGCAAGGTGCATCTCTTCCTATTGGGTCTGCAATTGATGTCAAGTGATAGGGTATGAGAGCTGCCCCTTCTGGCCTCCCAGTTTCATTTTGTTTTATTGGAGTATAATTGCTTTTTAAAGTTATGTTAGTTTCTGCTGTACAATGGAGTGAATCAGCATTGTGTATACATTTATCCCCTCCCCCTTGGACCTCCCTCCTCCCACCCCCTCCAATACTACACATCTAGGTCATCGCAGAGCACTGGGCTGATATTCCTTTGCGTTATAGCAGGTTTCCATTAGAATCTATTTTACACCTGGTAGTGTGTATACGTCAATCCTAATCTACCAATTCTTTTCACCCTCCCCCTCCCCCAACTCTGCCCCTGTGTCCGCATGTCTGTTATCTATGTTTGCATCCCTATTCCTGCCCTGGAAATAGGTTCACCTGTACCATTTTTTAGATTCCACATATATGCATTAATAATATATGATATTTGTTTTTCTTTTTCTGACTTATTTCACTCTATGACAGACTCTAGGTTCATCCACCCAATTCCACTTTAAATAAGATTTCTGTTTATTAATTTTCATACCTCCAAGGAGTATAAGGAATATTCACATTAAAACTTTTTCCCCCCTCATCATTGCATACCTATAAATTACAAATATCCCTCAGATCTTCACGGAGCCTTCAGACAGAATCAAGGCTTCGTTATCTGTGGTCTTACAGCACCTAGTTTATGGAGAAGATGGGGCTGTCACCCCATTACATCATGCTTAGCTGTTTGAGTGCCTACTTTCTTTTCTTGGTTATGAACACTGGGACAGGGGTCTTCTCTTTCATCTGTGTAATCTTAGCTTGGATAGTGTTTGACACATGGCTAGCCAAACTGCAAATGATCATTATTGACTTGGCTCAAAGAAAATGGCAATTTTTCCATTCAATATGGAAATATATTTGAATATCTGTGCCTGTGTTGGGGTCCATGGCTGTCTTGTCCACTGAACGTGAGGCATCAGGAGGACTCAGAAGAAAGGTACCTGCTGATCTTGGTATACTTTATTCATTTTAAGAAACTCAAAATGAAGGTTATCTTACATTGTCAAAAAGTGCTGACTTAAGACTCAGAGTGAGTGTGTTTTTAGGGTAGTTTTGAGTTTTAACTGCTTCCAATGGAAGGATCTGTTTTATTTCAAATTAAATTTAGAAAGAAACTCCAAAATTAAATTTAGAAAGAAACTCCAGAATTTTAGAAAGAGACTCCAAGATTTTTCTCTCAGTGCTTTGGGCTTTCTTGTGGTGAGATTAACTCAAGGAATTCTTTCTACAAAGTGTTTTATTAGAGTGGCATAGAGAGGTTCTCAATCAGGAGTCAAGATTCTTGTGTGTGTATTGTAACTCTGCCACCAAGTTCAAGATCTTTTAGGAGTTGTTTAATGCCCCAGCTTCAGGTTCATATGTAATGTGAAAAGGAATTGATTTGATAAGCCACCTTCCAGTTGTAACATGTGTGTGCTTAGTTACTGAGTTGTGTCCAACTTTTTGCAACTCCTTTGGACTATAGCCTGCCAAGCTCCTCTGCCCGTGGGATTCGTTTTCTGTGAGATTTTGGATTGCTGTTTTCTAGACAACACCTTGATTTTTAGATCCTCAACTTTTGATATTTTCTTGCTTTTCAGACTGTCGAGATTTCAGAGCATCGTAATTATAGACGTTTTCCCCGAGTGTGTCATGATAAGAATTGGATATAAGTTGTGTGTTATTTCGGGAGCATGGTTTGCATTACGGAGACAGAGAGATGAGAAAATTCTCATGAAAAGGAATGAATAGCAATGAGGAAGAAGCACCCACAGGAAAAGGAACTAAGCCACTGAGGAGCACGGTTGCTTTGTCTGAACTTCTTGCTTTGTTTTTGACATGACGATGGATAAAAAAGCTGATGAGAACAGGAAAGAAGTTCTTACTGCTGATAATGTTGGTGGCAAGATAAAAAGAAAAAGCATTACTCTCAAGCAAAAAGTAGACATATTCCTATGCTGGATTTGCAAGGTGTTGTTTAAGTAATATTGTCATACAAGAAAACGTTCCTCTATTAGTAAAAATTCCACAGGAAAATATCTTTGATGAGTGAGTCTGAAATTCTCTAGTCTATAATCTCTCATTTCCAGTGAAGGAACTGATTTTTTTTTTTTTTTTTTTTAAACAAGCAACCAGCAGAAATGTACTGCTCATAGCTCTGAAGGTTGGGAAGTCCAAGGTCGAGGTGTCAGCATGGTCACCCTCTGGTGAGAGCTCCTTCCTTGTTATAGCCAGCACCTTCTAGCTGTGTCCTTACATAATGAAAGGGGCTCTGAAACAGCCATTTTGTAAAAATAATTTATTTGTTTTATTTTTGTCTGTGCTGGGTCTCTGTTGCTGTGGTCTCTCTATTTGCAGAGAGCGGGGTCTGCTCTGTGGTTGCAGTGCGCAGGCTTCTCAGTGTGGTGGTTTCTCCTGTTGAGGAGAACAGGTTCCAGGGTGCTTGGGCTTTGTCCTCGTGGCTCCTAGGCTCCCCTAGAGCTCAGGCTCAGGAGCTGTGGTGCACGGGCTCAGTTGCTCCGTGGCATGTGAGATCTTCCCAGATCAGGGATAGAACCCGTGTCTCCTGCACTGGCAGACAGTCCACCACTGAGCCACCAGGGAGGGCCCTGGAGCAGCCATTTTTATAATAAATGTTATGATCATGTGTGAATTTTAAAACAACTAGAATCATTGGAATTATTACATCATAGCAGAATAGACTTCATTTCTCAAGTCCAGCTCCACAATTTGAAGGTTCTAGTACAAAATAAAGACATGGGATCTTTTGCTCCAAAAACAGGAAAAAAGTGTTGTTAAAGGCAAATAATAAAATGTAAAACCTTTTCCTTTCTCCCACAGTCTCTGTCTTATCTTGTCAAGTGTTTTCTTAAATTTGCTCTTTAATGTCATTCTAAGTGAAGAAAGATTAAAAATTTAAATTGTTAGTGTGAATTTCACAGTTCATCTTTTATATGGTGCAATCCTAGTTTTAAATGCAAATATAAGAGAATTTAACTCACATGCAGAGTAACTGAAACCACACACATTGTATTTCATAGCTGGTATACGCATATGTATTTATGTATTGTATTCTTAACGAGAACAGTGGAAATGCTACAGAAAACTAACTCCCCTGTGTTCATTTCACGTCTTGATATGGGCACATTCTACCAACACTCTCTACCTTTGGCTTACTGGTGAGTAAAGAAGGTCTCAAAGGAAAAGGAACATGAGTTGATTGACTTATCTTTTTCCCACTCAGATTTGCCATCATTTTTGAGGGAAGTAATCAGATAAACAGTGAAGCAACCTGAGTAAGAAAGAAGGTGATAGAGTTCCTTGCTGCTTTGTGTTCCTCAGAATGCCATTGCCTTCTTTCTGCCTGTGAAACAAGTTCTGGTTTAAAGAGAAGTGTGGCCTTTTGGGGCTGTCTGTGCCTCTGTCTGCCATAGATGTTAACAGTAATAATGTTTGGCCAAATATCTGGACATCGTGGCACAACCAAGTTGACATGTAGAATTAGCTCTCACAGCACCCAAGTAGCTGAGGTAATAAGGTAAAGAAAAGAGTCTGTGTTTGTGTCCAAGCAGCCTAGATCATCCTGTTGTTACAGTTGTTCAGTCACTAAGTGATGTTTGACTCTTTGTGTCCCTAGGGACTGCAGCACACCAAACTTCCTTGTCTCCCAGACTTTGCTCAGACTCATGTCCATTGAGTCAATGATGTCATCCAACCATCTCATCCTCTGTCATCCCCTTCTCCTCCTGCCCTCAGTCTTTCCAGCATCAGGGTCTTTTCCAATGAGTCAGCTCTTCACATCAGAAGGCCAAAGTGTTGGAGCTTCAGCTTCAGCATCAGTCCTTCCAATGAATATTCAGGATTGATTTCCTTTAGGATTGATTGGTTGGATCTCCTTGCTGTCCAAGAGATTCTCAAGACTCTTCTCCAGCACCACAGTTTGAAAGCATTGATTCTTCAGCACTTAGCTTTCTTTATGGTCCAACTCTCACATCTGTATATAACCACTGGAAAAACCATGGCTTTGACTACGTGGACCTTTGTTAGCAAAGTAATGTCTCTGCTTTTTAATATGCTGTCTAGGTTATAGCTTTCCTTCCAAGGAGCAAGATGAAAAGACAACCCTGAGTCAGGTTAAATCCCATTGCATGGTGGTACTGGGTCCAGGTATAACAGGACTGTATGTGTAAGAATGTGTGTGTGAACAGAAATCCCTTGCATTCCTGTACACTAATAACGAGAAAATAGAAAGAGAAATTAAGGAAACAATTCCATTCACCATTGCAATGAAAACAATAAAATACTTAGGAATATATCTTCCTAAAGAATCTAAAGACCTATATATAGAAAACGATAAAACACTGCTGAAAGAAATTAAAGAGGACACTAATAGATGGAGAAATATACCATGTTCGTGGATTGGTAGAATCAATATAGTGAAAATGAGTATACTACCCAAAGCAATTTATAGATTCAATGCAATCCCCATCAAGCTACCAACAGTATTCTTCACAGAGCTAGAACAAATAATTTCTCAATTTGTATGGAAATACAAAAAACCTCGAATAGCCAAAGCTATCTTGAGAAAGAAGAACGGAACTGGAGGAATCAACCTGCCTGACTTCAGGCTCTACTATAAAGCTACAGTCATCAAGACAGTATGGTACTGGCACAAAGACAGAAACATAGATCAATGGAACAAAATAGAAAGTCCAGAGATAAATCCACGCACATATGGTCACCTAATCTTTGACAAAGGCGGCAAGAATATACAATGGATGAAAGACAATCTTTTTAACAAGTGGTGCTGGGAAAACTGGTTGAACACTTGTAAAAGAATGAAACTAGAACACTGTCTAACACCATACACAAAAATAAACTCAAAATGGATTAAAGAGCTAAATATAAGACCAGAAACCATAAAACTCCTAGAGGATAACATAGGCAAAACACTCTCTGACTTACATCACAGCAGGATCCTCTATGACCCACCTCCCAGAATATCAGAAATAAAAAATGAACAAATGGGACCTAATCAAACTTAAAAGCTTCTGCACAACAAAGGAAACTATAGGCAAGCTGAAAAGACAGCCTTCAGAATGGGAGAAAATAATAGCAAATGAAGCAACAGACAAACAACTAATCTCAAAAATATACAAGCAACTTCTACAGCTCAATTCCAGAAAAATAAACGACCCAATCAAAAAATGGGCCAAAGAACTTAATAGACATTTCTCCAAAGAAGACATACAGATGGCTAACAAACACATGAAAAGATGCTCAACATCGCTCATTATCAGAGAAATGCAAATCAAAACCACTATGAGATACCATTACACGCCAGTCAGAATGGCTGCGATCCAAAAATCCACAAGCAATAAATGCTGGAGAGGGTGCGGAGAGAAGGGAACCCTCTTACACTGTTGGTGGGAATGCAAACTAGTACAGCCACTATGGAGAACAGTATGGAGATTCCTCAAAAAACTGGGAATAGAACTGCCTTATGACCCAGCAATCCCACTGCTGGGCATACACACTGAGAAAACCAGAATTGAAAGAGGCACGTGTACCCCAATGTTCATAGCAGCACTGTTTACAATAGCCAGGACGTGGAAGCAACCTAGATGTCCATCCACAGATGAATGGATAAGCAAGCTGTGGTACATATACACGATGGAGTATTACTCAGCCATTAAAAAGAATACATTTGAATCAGTTCTAATGAGGTGGATGGAACTGGAGCCTATTATACAGAGTGAAGTAAGCCAGAAAGAAAAACACAAGTACAGTATACTAATGCATATATATGGAATTTAGAAAGATGGTAACAATCACCCTGCTTATGAGACAGCAAAAGAGACACTGATGTATAGAACAGACTTTTGGACTCTGGGACTGGGAGAGGGTGGGACGATTGGGGAGAATAGCATTGAAATATGTATAATATCATATCTGAAACGAGTCAGTCCAGGTACGATGCCCTATAACAGATGCCTGGGACTGGAGCACTGGGATGACCTGGAGGGATGGTGTGGGAAGGGGGGAGGGAGGAGGGTTCAGGATGGGGAGCACGTGTATTCTGGTGGCGGATCCATCTCGATGTATAGTAAAAGTAATACAATATTGTAAAGTTAAGAAAAATTAAAAAAAAAATAATAATAAAAAAAAAAAAGAATGTGTGTGTGAGAGAATGAGAGAGAGAGTCACACACACACACACACACACACACAGAATGTGGGAATGTGTTTGCCAAGGACACATTTCTTTTCTCTTATAGACAATGTACTGTTGGTCTTCGTTGTTTCCTCACTATCTGCTTTCCAGGGGCTGGGCAGGTCCTAAGATACAGTGCTTGGAAATCTTGAAAACACAGTGGTCAAGATGTAAGGCTGTGGACTCTGGAGCTATGTTGTCGGGATTTGAATCCTGGAATTGCTATTTATTAACTCATATGACTACAGGCTACCCCCTTCACTTCCTGTGCCTCAGTCTTCTTGACTGTAAGATGGGGATAATAATAGAATCTATCTCACAGGCCTGTGCTGCTGCTGCTGCTAAGTCACTTCAGTCGTGACCGACTCTGTGCGACCCCACAGACAGAAGCTCACCAGGCTCCTCTGTCCCTGGGATTCTCCAGGCAAGAACGCTGGAGTGGGTTGCCATTTCCTTCTCCAATGCATGAAAGTGAAAAGTGAAAGTGAAGTCGCTCAGTCGTGTCCGACTCTTAGCGACCCCATGGACTGGAGCCTACCAGGATCTTCCGTCCATGGGATTTTCCAGGCAAAAGTACTGGGGTGGGGTGCCATTGCCTTCCCCGCACAGGCCTGTAGTGAGGGCTAAATGAGTTAATTTATGTAAAGTGCTTTCAATAGTGCTTAGTACTTGCTAATGGCTCTGTGTTGTGCTGTTTTTCAGAGAGCAGGGACTCAAATGCTGAAAATCTCTGTTTGTAGAATTATTTGTATGTATTGTGAGGATTGGAAGCAGGCGAGAAAGAGAAGTGAGTACTGTCACAGCTTGTGTTTCATGGAATAATAGCCATCAACAGATGGCACTGGAGAAAGAACAACGACCAAATCAGGGGACATTCTTTTCCAAATGCTGGGACAGATTTTTCCCTCCAGTCTCCTGAGTAAAATCACATTGGAAGTTTGGGCCCCTGCGTTCGTTGGGGTGGGCTGGCAGCAGCTCGGTGGGGTCAAGGAGGGCTCAGTGGCTCTTAAAGCCTACATTGGAGCTGAGGGATTTCCTTCTCAGAGATGCAACTGGCTGGCAGGACCCCCTTTGGTCTCCGATGTCTTCTCTTGCTCGTGGCTCTGCTTCGAGCCTGGCATTTGTGTCTTTGAGGTTGGCAACTTTCTCCTTTTCCAAGCTGACTCATATGAGAAGAGGAAGCCTTCCGACTCAGTTGCATTTTAGGTGTCACTTCCAAGTAGGCTGGAATTGGTGCTGAAATGGGGTTTGGACTTGGAGGATTAAAGCAGGGGGCTGATATGTATGCGTGTATGTGCCTGCATACTTGTGTATGCATGTACACATGTGTATTTAGGGTGATGGGAGTGGTTGGAAGGACAAGTGGATGAAGTGGTGTTTATCTGATCAGGGTAGCATCCAGGGAAAGGAGACTACTCCCCAGCTCTTCCTTCCTTCCTTTTTCTTTCTTAGATGCAGCACTCTTACATGGCTTAGTAGTTGTGGCATACAACACTCTCTAGTTGCAACTTGAAGGCTTAGTTGCCCAGGGGCGTGTGGGATCTTACTTCCCAGACCAGGGATTGAACTTGTGTCTCCTGAATTGGGAGGTGAATTCTTGACCACTAGATGATGAGGGAAGTCCCTCCTGCTCCCCAGTTCTTACCGCATTTCTCTTTTCCTCTTTGTGAAGTTGGTAAACAAATCATCCACTGGAAGTTCAGGAAATGTTAACTTAGGTCACAGATTTTTACCTCCAGTCTTTGTGACCTTTAAAATGGAGCACACATCCCCACTGGATGTTGAGGCTGTCTGAGGGATTAATTTAGTCGTTACAGTTATTTTACTTGAAAGGAAGAACTCTCAGATTCTCTCAGGGCCTAAATGCTATTGATAATCTCAAAAAGGTTCCCACCCTCTTCCCACTTGTAGATTGTAAAAAAGTAAAAGTCGCTCAGTCATGTCCGACTCTGTGGCCCCATGGACTACACAGTCCATGAAATTCTCCAGGCCAGAATACTGGAGTGGGTAGCCATTCCCTTCTCCAGGGGATCTTCCCAACCCAGGGATCGAACCCAGGTCTCCCACATTGCAGGCAGATTATTTACCAGCTGAGCCACAAGGGAAGCCCAAGAATACTGGAGTGGGTAGCCTATCCCTTCTCCAGGGGCTCTTACTGACCCAGGAGATGAACTGGGGTCTCCTGCATTGCAGGTGGATTCTTTACCAACTGAGCTATCAGGGAAGCCTTGTAGATTATCTGTGGTTACCCTTCCTCTGCTCCCCAGCTGTCTGCTCCCCTCCTGCTCGGGTATCAGGAGTTTGCTAGGAGGAGGTCAGAGGTACAGGGAGAATGTGTATGGGAGCGCATGGTCTGTGTAGGCGTGTGTGTGTGTAAGTCACTTTAGTTGTGTCCAACTCTCTGTGACCCCATGGACTATATAGCCCACCAGGCTCCTCTGTCCATGGTGATTCTCCAAGCAAGAATACTGGAGTGGGTTGCCATGCTCTCCTCCAAGGTATCTTCCCAACTCAGGGATGGAACTCGGGTCTCTTACATCTCCTGCATTGGCAAGCGGGTTCTTTACCACTAGTGCCACTTGGGAAGCCCTCTGTGTAGGCACGGGGTGACTTTTCAGTTAGAGAAAGAAGGTCTTCGAAAGACCTCTTAAATTTTGTCCTTTTATCCTTTTCCTGTTTATGAGGAATAGAAATGAATAGTACAATCTCAGTACGTAAATTTGAGAAGATACTGGAGGAAGGAGAGCTGGAGAGGGCAGGGTTAATTTTCAGTTGCTACTTTGGAACTTGAAAGGGAGGCAAGAGAGAAGGAGAGTGTGAAAGAGAGCTCACTTCCTCACTCTCCTTTCCAGAGGTGAGGGGGTGTTTCCCAGAGCCATCAAGCGTGGGGGCCCCCTGCCTCCCTGGCCGAGCCTCCCCGACTTTGCTCTGAGTGTTCCCTCTGGCGCTGCGGGAGGGGGCATGGAGAAGGGAGCTCAGCCCTGACTCCTGTGTCAGCTGGGCCTCCCAGGTGACGCTTGGCAGCCAGCCTCGGTCATTTGCATTTTCACAGCCAAAAGGCTGCTCTCAAGATGTTCTCTGCAGATATTTAAGTTGCTGGATTCCAAAGCATCTCCAGGGCACTCGGGCCCCTCTTCATCCATATGGTCATTGCAGCAAACTTCATGTTTCTTAATTATGAAGAGAATGTTGTTGGGACTTTTATGCCTGTGGGGGTTATAGTAATAACAACATCAGCGCGGGTTCTTTCCTTCTCATCCTCCTTCCCTTCTTCTGTCATTCCCTCTTCCCTTCTTTCAAGCTTTTGAGATATGTCCATTCTTGGAGGAAGACAGAGCCCAGTGGCCTGGTCCAGGCTTATCCACCCTGCCTCCAGATGCAGAAGGAGGTGTCCTGGGTAGACAAGCTTCCTGTATTAAGATATTGCAGTGGTCAGTCAGTTCAATTCAGTTGCTCAGTTGTGTCCGACTCTTTGCGACCCCATGGACTGCAGCATGCCAGGCTTCCCTGTGTATCACCAACTCCTGGAGCTTACACAAACTCATGTCCATTGAGTTGGTGATGCCATCCAACTGTCTCATCCTCTTCTCCTGCCTTCTTCCTGTCCCCTTCTCCTCCTGCCTTCAATCTTTCCCAGTATTAGGATCTTTTCCAATGAGTCAGTTCTTTTTATCAGATGGCCAAAGTACTGGAGTTTCAGCTTCAACATCAGTCCTTCCAATGAATATTCAGGACTGATTTCCTTTAGGATGGACTGGTTGGATCTCCTTGTAGTCCAAGGGACTCTCAAGAGTCTTCTCCAGCACCACAGTTCAAAAGCATCAATTCTTCTGTACTCAGCTTTCTTTATAGTCCAGCTCTCACATTCATACATGACTAGTGGAAAAACAATAGCTTTGACTAGATAGACTTTTGCTGTCAAAGTAATGTCTCTGCTTTTTAGTATGCTGTCTAGGTTTGTCATAGCTTTTCTTCCAAGGAGCAAGCGTCCTTTAATTTCATGGCTGCAATCACCATCTGCAATGATTTTGGAGCCCCCAAAGTAAAGTCAGCCACTGTTTCCACCATTTCCTCATCTATTTGCCATGAAATAATGGGACGAGATGTCATGATCTTAGTTTTCTGGATGTTGAGTTTTAAGCCAGCTTTTTCGCTCGGAACATCCTTTGTAGTCATTTGCTATTGCAGCTGTAGCAAATTACCACAAATGTCCTGCCTTAAAACAACACTCCTTTGTTTTCTCACAGTTCTATAGTCATAATTCTCAAAATAGCATCACTTTGAAGATCCTCTGTTTAGATTCTCACAGGTGTTGGCAAGGCTGCATTCCTTTCTAGAAGCTCTGGGAATGAATCTGTGGCTATGTTCATTCAGGTGGTTGGCTGAATTCGGTTCCTTGTGGTTGTTGGACTGAGATTTCTTTGGTGGCTGCTGGAGTTGGGTTGGGGGTGGGATTGGGCTGGACTTTGGCTCTTAAATCTGCCTGCCCACTTTCCATCTCATGCTTTCCATGTGGCCCACCTCTTATGCTTGAAATCTCTGTGGTTTTTTTTCCTTTCTGCTGCATCACATTGATTTCCAGCCAGAGAAAATTCTGATTTTCAGTTAAGGCTTAAATGATTAGATTGCATTTACCTGGATAATCCAGGGTAATCTCCATATTTTAAGGTCATTGATTAATGACCTTCATTCTACTTGCAAAGTCCTTTTTGTAATTAATATATTCACAGGTTCCAGGAACGGGGATGTGAACATGGGGGTGGGGAGCATTGCTTGAACTACTGCATTCTATAAATAATTCATTGACTATCTCTGCTGCCCAAGGGTGAAAAAACATTGCAAGCTTTAAGAGGGGGTCTGCCCATCATGTCCACTGGATGCTGGGAAGGACTGAATGAAGAGCATGAAGGGACCTGAAGCCAGATACAGGGCACTTCCATCCTTTAAAGTGAAGTAAAGTCCACTGGTGCGGCTCAGAACCTCTGAGCTGGAGAGACCGGTAGAGATAAGAACCTGCCTCCCCCATCAAGATGGGGCCATGGAGGCCCGGAGAAGTAGCATGTCTTGGCCAAGGTCATGGTTACACCAGAACCAAAGAGTTCTGAAAGCAGTCTTTATAAAGCCTGAAAAGGGCTTTTCAGATTTAAACATGTTTTTTTAGATCTTTGGCCTTTTTGCACTTTACCTTCAAAGACAGATGGTTCAAACAGAATGCATAGCCTTGAAAAGATAAGTGACTGTGGCTTTCTTGGCTCGAGAAAGCTCAAATCAATAGCATGATGGCTGGGGCATATGTGAGCATGACTGTGGCCTCTCTGCAGCCTGGGGATGCTTGGTCATGATAGCCAGCAAAACATGCCCCATCTTATTCTTACAATGCTAACCATTTCTGCTGGGGTTTCTGAGTACCCTCGTGGCCAGACCCCATGTCCCTCCTTGGCATAGCCACCAGCTCTCAGGACAATGGGAAGACAGGAGGCCTGCTGTATGAACTGTTCTGACACCTCTGGTGGAGGAAACATGGAGCGGAATTTCTCCTCTACTTATTGCTCACAGAAGGTGGCGTTCCCCCAGGCCAAGAGCTCTATTTCAGATCTGCCGGTGGCAGGTGATTCTGTAGAGACGGCTTCATTGTTCAGGAGCTTTATTCTCAGGTCTCTTCTGCTCACCCTGGGCTCCTTTTTATCTGAGTCTAGAGACATCCAGCTCCTGCGGGTTTACATAAAGCAGAGCAAAGTGCTCTCAGGCTAAGAATATATCCACCTCCTTCCCTGGGCGATGTGCCTGGGAGGTGAGGAAACTGACTCACTGCATATCTGACTCTATGAAAAGACAAATATATGAAAAAACTACTGGATTAATGACAGGAAAAATTTGGATATTTTTAGCATACGAGGGCAGAGTTAGTTGCTGTAAAGTCCTTGAAGATGGAAGCTTTTATTTGAAAAAAGAGCTGTTTTAGATGTAGTTAGTAGTGGGGGCTCTCGAGTGGCAAGTGAGGTACAGGGAAGGGGGAAGGCTGCAGTGGGCAAATGCCCCATGGTGATATTATCAAGAACAGAGCAGAATGGTGTGGGGACTTTTCCTCCTTTGTAATATAGATGTTAGTAAAGCTATGACCAACCTAGATGGCATATTAAAAAGCAGAGACATTACTTTGCCGACAAAGGTCCATATAGTCAAAGCTATGGTTTTTCCAGTAGTCATGCATGGATGTGAGAGTTGAACCATAAAGAAAGCTGAGTGCTAAAGAATTGATGCTTTTGAACTGTGGTGTTGGAGAGGACTCTTGAGAGTCCCTTGAACTGCAAGGAGATCCAACCAGTCCATCCTAAAGGAAATCAATCCTGAATATTCTTTGGAAGGACTGATGCTGAAGCTCCTATGCTTTGGCCACCTGATGCAAAGAACTGACTCACTGGAAAAGATCCTGATACTGGGAAAGATTGAAGGCAGGAGGGAAAGGGGACGACAGAGGATGAGATGGTTGGATGTCATCACTGACTCAATGGACATGAGTTTGAGCAAGCTCTGAGAGATGGTGAAGGACAGGGAAGCCTGGTGTGCTGCAGTCCCTGAGGTCACAAAGAGTTGGACACCATTGAGTGACTGAACATCAACCAATACTATACATGTCATTCCCTGGTGGCTCAGAGTTAAAGAATCTGCCTCCCAGTGCCTGCCAATGCAGGAGACATGGGTTCAATCCCTGGGTAGGAAAGACCCCCTGGAGAAGGAAATGGCAACCAACTCCAGGATTCTTACCTGGAAAATCCCATGGACAGAGGAGCTTGGAGGGCTACAGTCCGTGGGGTTGCCAAATAATTGGGTGTGACGTAGTGACTAAACAACAACACATCATTCAGGACCTTCCTTTTTTTCACGTAATATGTTTTAGTGAGCTTTTCATATCAATATATAAAGAGGTTTCCTATTTTTTTAATAGTTACACAACACTTCACTGAGTTTATTTAACTAGTTCTCCCCTGACAAATATGCAGATTCTCTCCAGTCTTTCCCCGTTGACTGTAGTGCTGCAATTAATAAGGTGTATGTATGCAATTCTGTAGATATGCAAATATATATGTAGGGTAAACTCCCCAGAGTGGGATTGCTGGAACCAAGAGCACATGCATTTGGAATTTGATAGCTATTGCTAAATTGCCCTCCATCTGGGTTGTGCAAATTTATACTCCCACCAGCAACTTATGACAGTGCCTGTTTCCCACAGCCTTGGCAGTGGAACATGCTATCAAATTTTGGA